>OY796859.1:0-10000000 GCA_963680765.1 Agrochola lychnidis | reverse complement strand
CTATCGACACAGTCAAAACTGTCGACACAGTTAAAAGTATCGACACAGTAAAAAGTATCGATACAGTTAAAAGTATCGACACAGTTAAAAGTATCGACACAGTTAAAAGTATCGACACAGTTTAAAGTATTTATTAACACAGTTAAAAGTATCGACACAGTTAAAAGTATCGACACAGTTAAAAGTATCGACACAGTTAAAAGAATCGAGACAGTTAAAAGCATCGACACAGTTAAAAGAATCGAGACAGTTAAAAGTATCGACACAGTTAAAAGTATCGACACAGTTAAAAGTATCGACACAGTAAAAAGTATCGACACAGTTAAAAGTATTTATTAACACAGTTAAAAGTATCGACACAGTTAAAAGTATTAACACAGTTAAAAGTATCGACACAGTTAAAAGTATCAACACAGTTAAAAGTATCGACACCGTTAAAAGCATCGACACAGTTAAAAGTATCGACACAGTTAAAAGTATCGACACAGTTAAAAGTATCGACACAGTTAAAAGTATCGACACAGTTAAAAGTATTTATTAACACAGTTAAAAGTATCGACACAGTTAAAAGTATCGACACAGTTAAAAGTATCGACACAGTTAAAAGTATCGACACAGTTAAAAGTATCGACACAGTTAAAAGAATCGAGAAAGTTAAAAGTATCGACACAGTTAAAAGTATCGACACAGTTAAAAGTATTTATTAACACAGTTAAAAGTATCGACACAGTTAAAAGTATTAACACAGTTAAAAGTATCGACACAGTTAAAAGTATCGATACAGTTAAAAGTATCGACACTGTCAAAACTATCGACACAGTCAAAACTGTCGAAACAGTTAAAAGTATCGACACAGTAAAAAGTATTGACACAGTTAAAAGTATCGACACAGTTAAAAGTATCGACATAGTTAAAAGTATCGACACAGTTAAAAGTATCGACACAGTTAAAAGTATCGACATAGTTAAAAGTATCGACACAGTTAAAAGTATCGACGCAGTTAAAAGTATCGACACAGTTAAAAGTATCGACACAGTTAAAAGAATCGACACAGTTAAAAGTATCGACACAGTTAAAAGTATCGACACAGTTAAAAGTATCGACAGAGTTAAAAGTATCGACACAGTTAAAGGTATCGACACAGTTAAAAGTATCGACACAGTTAAAAGTATCGACACAGTTAAAAGCATCGACACAGTTAAAAGTATCGACACAGTTAAAAGTATCGACACAGTCAAAACTATCGACACAGTTAAAAGTATCGACACAGTTAAAAGTATCGACACAGTAAAAAGTATCGACACAGTTAAAAGTATCGACACAGTTAAAAGTATCGACACAGTTAAAGGTATCGACACAGTTAAAAGTATCGACACAGTTAAAAGTATTTATTAACACAGTTAAAAGTATCGACACAGTTAAAAGTATCGACACAGTTAAAAGCATCGACACAGTTAAAAGTATCGACACAGTTAAAAGTATTTATTAACACAGTTAAAAGTATCGACACAGTTAAAAGTATCGACACAGTTAAAAGCATCGACACAGTTAAAAGTATCGACACAGTTAAAAGCATCGACACAGTTAAAAGTATCGACACAGTTAAAAGCATCGACACAGTTAAAAGTATCGATACAGTTAAAAGTATCGACACTGTCAAAACTATCGACACAGTCAAAACTGTCGACACAGTTAAAAGTATCGACACAGTTAAAAGTATTGACACAGTTAAAAGTATCGACACAGTTAAAAGTATCGACATAGTTAAAAGTATCGACACAGTTAAAAGTATCGACACAGTTAAAAGTATCGACACAGTTAAAAGTATTTATTAACACAGTTAAAAGTATCGACACAGTTAAAATATTAACACAGTTAAAAGTATCGACACAGCTAAAAGTATCGAGACAGTTAAAAGTATCGACACAGTTAAAAGCATCGACACAGTTAAAAGTATCGACACAGTTAAAAGCATCGACACAGTTAAAAGTATCGATACAGTTAAAAGTATCGACACTGTCAAAACTATCGACACAGTCAAAACTGTCGACACAGTTAAAAGTATCGACACAGTTAAAAGTATCGACACAGTTAAAAGAATCGAGACAGTTAAAAGTATCGACACAGTTAAAAGTATCGACACAGTTAAAAGTATTTATTAACACAGTTAAAAGTATCGACACAGTTAAAAGTATTAACACAGTAAAAAGTATCGACACAGTTAAAAGTATCGACACAGTTAAAAGTATCGACACAGTTAAAAGTATCGACACAGTTAAAAGCATCGACACAGTTAAAAGTATCGACACAGTTAAAAGTATCGACACAGTCAAAACTATCGACACAGTTAAAAGTATCGACACAGTTAAAAGTATCGACACAGTTAAAAGTATCGACACAGTTAAAAGTATCGACACAGTTAAAAGTATCGACACAGTTAAAAGTATCGACACAGTTAAAAGTATCGACAGAGTTAAAAGTATCGACACAGTTAAAGGTATCGACACAGTTAAAAGTATCGACACAGTTAAAAGTATCGACACAGTTAAAAGTATCGACACAGTAAAAAGTATCGACACAGTTAAAAGTATCGACACAGTCAAAAGTATCGACACAGTTAAAAGTATCGACACAGTTAAAAGTATCGACACAGTTAAAAGTATTTATTAACACAGTTAAAAGTATCGACACAGTTAAAAGTATCGACACAGTTAAAAGTATCGACACAGTTAAAAGTATCGACACAGTTAAAAGTATCGACACAATTAAAAGTATCGACACAGTTAAAAGTATCGACACAGTTAAAAATATCGACACAGTTAAAAGTATCGACACAGTTAAAAGTATTAACACAGTTAAAAGTATCGACACAGTTAAAAGTATCGATACAGTTAAAAGTATCGACACTGTCAAAACTATCGACACAGTCAAAACTGTCGAAACAGTTAAAAGTATCGACACAGTAAAAAGTATTGAACAGTTAAAAGTATCGACACAGTTAAAAGTATCGACATAGTTAAAAGTATCGACACAGTTAAAAGTATCGACACAGTTAAAAGTATCGACATAGTTAAAAGTATCGACACAGTTAAAAGTATCGACACAGTTAAAAGTATCGACACAGTTAAAAGTATCGACACAGTTAAAAGAATCGACACAGTTAAAAGTATCGACACAGTTAAAAGTATCGACACAGTTAAAAGTATCGACACAGTTAAAAGTATCGACACAGTTAAAAGTATCGACACAGTTAAAAGTATCGACACAGTAAAAAGTATCGACACAGTTAAAAGTATCGACACAGTCAAAAGTATCGACACAGTTAAAAGTATCGACACAGTTAAAAGTATCGACACAGTTAAAAGTATTTATTAACACAGTTAAAAGTATCGACACAGTTAAAAGTATCGACACAGTTAAAAGTATCGACACAATTAAAAGTATCGACACAGTTAAAAGCATCGACACAGTTAAAAGTATCGACACAGTTAAAAGCATCGACACAGTTAAAAGTATCGATACAGTTAAAAGTATCGACACTGTCAAAACTATCGACACAGTCAAAACTGTCGACACAGTTAAAAGTATCGACACAGTTAAAAGTATTGACACAGTTAAAAGTATCGACACAGTTAAAAGTATCGACATAGTTAAAAGTATCGACACAGTTAAAAGTATCGACACAGTTAAAAGCATCGACACAGTTAAAAGTATCGACAAAGTTAAAAGTATTGACACAGTTAAAAGTATCGACACAGTTAAAAGTATCGACACAGTTAAAAGAATCGAGACAGTTAAAAGTATCGACACAGTTAAAAGTATCGACACAGTTAAAAGTATCGACACAATTAAAAGTATCGACACAGTTAAAAGTATCGACACAGTTAAAAATATCGACACAGTTAAAAGTATCGACACAGTTAAAAGTATCGACACAGTTAAAAGTATCGACACAGTTAAAAGTATCGACACAGTTAAAAGTATCGACACAGTTAAAAGAATCGACACAGTTAAAAGTATCGACACAGTTAAAAGTATCGACACAGTTAAAAGTATCGACACAGTTTAAAGTATTTATTAACACAGTTAAAAGTATCGACACAGTTAAAAGTATCGACACAGTTAAAAGTATCGACACAGATAAAAGTATCGACACAGTTAAAAGTATCGACACAGTTAAAAGCATCGACACAGTTAAAAGTATCGACACAGTTAAAAGTATCGACATAGTTAAAAGTATCGACACAGTTAAAAGTATCGACACAGTTAAAAGTATCGACACAGTTAAAAATATCGACATAGTTAAAAGTATCGACACAGTTAAAAGTATCGATACAGTTAAAAGTATCGACACTGTCAAAACTATCGACACAGTTAAAAGTATCGACACAGTTAAAAGTATCGACACAGTTAAAAGTATTGACACAGTTAAAAGTATCGACACAGTTAAAAGTATCGACATAGTTTAAAGTATCGACACAGTTAAAAGTATCGACACAGTTAAAAGTATCGACACAGTTAAAAGTATTTATTAACACAGTTAAAAGCAACGACACAGTTAAAAGTATCGACACAGTTAAAAGTATCGACACAGTTAAAAGTATCGACACAGTTAAAAGAATCGAGACAGTTAAAAGTATCGACACAGTTAAAAGTATCGACACAGTTAAAAGTATTTATTAACACAGTTAAAAGTATCGACACAGTTAAAAGTATCGACACAGTTAAAAGTATCGACACAGTTAAAAGAATCGAGACAGTTAAAAGTATCGACACAGTTAAAAGTATCGACACAGTTAAAAGTATTTATTAACACAGTTAAAAGTATCGACACAATTAAAAGTATCGACACAGTTAAAAGCATCGACACAGTTAAAAGTATCGACACAGTTAAAAGCATCGACACAGTTAAAAGTATCGATACAGTTAAAAGTATCGACACTGTCAAAACTATCGACACAGTCAAAACTGTCGACACAGTTAAAAGTATCGACACAGTTAAAAGTATTGACACAGTTAAAAGTATCGACACAGTTAAAAGTATCGACATAGTTAAAAGTATCGACACAGTTAAAAGTATCGACACAGTTAAAAGCATCGACACAGTTAAAAGTATCGACAAAGTTAAAAGTATTGACACAGTTAAAAGTATCGACACAGTTAAAAGTATCGACACAGTTAAAAGAATCGAGACAGTTAAAAGTATCGACACAGTTAAAAGTATCGACACAGTTAAAAGTATCGACACAATTAAAAGTATCGACACAGTTAAAAGTATCGACACAGTTAAAAATATCGACACAGTTAAAAGTATCGACACAGTTAAAAGTATCGACACAGTTAAAAGTATCGACACAGTTAAAAGTATCGACATAGTTAAAAGTATCGACACAGTTAAAAGTATCGACACAGTTAAAAGTATCGACATAGTTAAAAGTATCGACACAGTTAAAAGTATCGACACAGTTAAAAGTATCGACACAGTTAAAAGTATCGACACAGTTAAAAGAATCGACACAGTTAAAAGTATCGACACAGTTAAAAGTATCGACACAGTTAAAAGTATCGACACAGTTAAAAGTATCGACACAGTTAAAAGTATCGACACAGTAAAAAGTATCGACACAGTTAAAAGTATCGACACAGTCAAAAGTATCGACACAGTTAAAAGTATCGACACAGTTAAAAGCATCGACACAGTTAAAAGTATCGACAAAGTTAAAAGTATTGACACAGTTAAAAGTATCGACACAGTTAAAAGTATCGACACAGTTAAAAGAATCGAGACAGTTAAAAGTATCGACACAGTTAAAAGTATCGACACAGTTAAAAGTATCGACACAATTAAAAGTATCGACACAGTTAAAAGTATCGACACAGTTAAAAATATCGACACAGTTAAAAGTATCGACACAGTTAAAAGTATCGACACAGTTAAAAGTATCGACACAGTTAAAAGCATCGACACAGTTAAAAGTATCGACACAGTTAAAAGCATCGACACAGTTAAAAGTATCGATACAGTTAAAAGTATCGACACTGTCAAAACTATCGACACAGTCAAAACTGTCGACACAGTTAAAAGTATCGACACAGTTAAAAGTATCGACACAGTTAAAAGTATTTATTAACACAGTTAAAAGTATCGACACAGTTAAAAGTATTAACACAGTTAAAAGTATCGACACAGTTAAAAGTATCGACACAGTTAAAAGCATCGATACAGTTAAAAGTATCGACACAGTTAAAAGTATCGACACAGTCAAAACTATCGACACAGTTAAAAGTATCGACACAGTTAAAAGTATCGACACAGTTAAAAGTATCGACACAGTTAAAAGAATCGACACAGTTAAAAGTATCGACACAGTTAAAAGTATCGACACAGTTAAAAGTATCGACACAGTTTAAAGTATTTATTAACACAGTTAAAAGTATCGACACAGTTAAAAGTATCGACACAGTTAAAAGTATCGACACAGATAAAAGTATCGACACAGTTAAAAGTATCGACACAGTTAAAAGCATCGACACAGTTAAAAGTATCGACACAGTTAAAAGTATCGACATAGTTAAAAGTATCGACACAGTTAAAAGTATCGACACAGTTAAAAGTATCGACACAGTTAAAAGTATCGACACAGTTAAAAGTATCGACACAGTTAAAAGTGTCGACACAGTTTAAAGTATTTATTAACACAGTTAAAAGTATCGACACAGTTAAAAGTATCGACACAGTTAAAAGTATCGACACAGATAAAAGTATCGACACAGTTAAAAGTATCGACACAGTTAAAAGCATCGACACAGTTAAAAGTATCGACACAGTTAAAAGTATCGACATAGTTAAAAGTATCGACACAGTTAAAAGTATCGACACAGTTAAAAGTATCGACACAGTTAAAAGTATCGACACAGTTAAAAGTATCGAAACAGTTAAAAGTATTTATTAACACAGTTAAAAGTATCGACACAGTTAAAAGAATCGACACAGTTAAAAGTATCGACACAGTTAAAAGTATCGACACAGTTAAAAGTATCGACACAGTTAAAAGTATCGACAAAGTTAAAAGTATTGACACAGTTAAAAGAATCGACACAGTTAAAAGTATCGACACAGTTAAAAGTATCGACACAGTTAAAAGTATCGACACAGTTAAAAGTATCGACACAGTTAAAAGTATCGACACAGTTAAAAGAATCGACACAGTTAAAAGTATCGACACAGTTAAAAGTATCGACATAGTTAAAAGTATCGACACAGTTAAAAGTATCGACACAGTTAAAAGTATTGACACAGTTAAAAGTATCGACACAGTTAAAAGTATCGACATAGTTAAAAGTATCGACACAGTTAAAAGTATCGACACAGTTAAAAGCATCGACACAGTTAAAAGTATCGACAAAGTTAAAAGTATTGACACAGTTAAAAGTATCGACACAGTTAAAAGTATCGACACAGTTAAAAGTATCGACATAGTTAAAAGTATCGACACAGTTAAAAGTATCGACACAGTTAAAAGTATCGACACAGTTAAAAGTATTTATTAACACAGTTAAAAGTATCGACACAGTTAAAAGTATCGACACAGTTAAAAGTATCGACACAATTAAAAGTATCGACACAGTTAAAAGCATCGACACAGTTAAAAGTATCGACACAGTTAAAAGCATCGACACAGTTAAAAGTATCGATACAGTTAAAAGTATCGACACTGTCAAAACTATCGACACAGTCAAAACTGTCGACACAGTTAAAAGTATCGACACAGTTAAAAGTATCGACACAGTTAAAAGTATCGACACAGTTAAAAGTATCGACATAGTTAAAAGTATCGACACAGTTAAAAGTATCGACACAGTTAAAAGCATCGACACAGTTAAAAGTATCGACAAAGTTAAAAGTATTGACACAGTTAAAAGTATCGACACAGTTAAAAGTATCGACACAGTTAAAAGAATCGAGACAGTTAAAAGTATCGACACAGTTAAAAGTATCGACACAGTTAAAAGTATCGACACAATTAAAAGTATCGACACAGTTAAAAGTATCGACACAGTTAAAAGTATCGACATAGTTAAAAGTATCGACACAGTTAAAAGTATCGACACAGTTAAAAGCATCGACACAGTTAAAAGTATCGACAAAGTTAAAAGTATTGACACAGTTAAAAGTATCGACACAGTTAAAAGTATCGATACAGTTAAAAGTATCGACACAGTTAAAAGTATCGACACAGTTAAAAGTATCGACACAGTTAAAAGTATCGACACAGTTAAAAGTATTTATTAACACAGTTAAAAGTATCGACACAGTTAAAAGTATCGACACAGTTAAAAGTATCGACACAATTAAAAGTATCGACACAGTTAAAAGCATCGACACAGTTAAAAGTATCGACACAGTTAAAAGCATCGACACAGTTAAAAGTATCGATACAGTTAAAAGTATCGACACTGTCAAAACTATCGACACAGTCAAAACTGTCGACACAGTTAAAAGTATCGACACAGTTAAATTTATTGACACAGTTAAAAGTATCGACACAGTTAAAAGTATCGACATAGTTAAAAGTATCGACACAGTTAAAAGTATCGACACAGTTAAAAGCATCGACACAGTTAAAAGTATCGACAAAGTTAAAAGTATTGACACAGTTAAAAGTATCGACACAGTTAAAAGTATCGACACAGTTAAAAGAATCGAGACAGTTAAAAGTATCGACACAGTTAAAAGTATCGACACAGTTAAAAGTATCGACATAATTAAAAGTATCGACACAGTTAAAAGTATCGACACAGTTAAAAATATCGACACAGTTAAAAGTATCGACACAGTTAAAAGTATCGACACAGTTAAAAGTATCGACACAGTTAAAAGCATCGACACAGTTAAAAGTATCGACACAGTTAAAAGCATCGACACAGTTAAAAGTATCGATACAGTTAAAAGTATCGACACTGTCAAAACTATCGACACAGTCAAAACTGTCGACACAGTTAAAAGTATCGACACAGTTAAAAGTATTGACACAGTTAAAAGTATCGACACAGTTAAAAGTATCGACATAGTTAAAAGTATCGACACAGTTAAAAGTATCGACACAGTTAAAAGCATCGACACAGTTAAAAGTATCGACAAAGTTAAAAGTATTGACACAGTTAAAAGTATCGACACAGTTAAAAGTATCGACACAGTTAAAAGAATCGAGACAGTTAAAAGTATCGACACAGTTAAAAGTATCGACACAGGTAAAAGTATTTATTAACACAGTTAAAAGTATCGACACAGTTAAAAGTATCGACACAGTTAAAAGCATCGACACAGTTAAAAGTATCGACACAGTTAAAAGTATTTATTAACACAGTTAAAAGTATCGACACAGTTAAAAGTATCGACACAGTTAAAAGTATCGACACAGTTAAATTTATTGACACAGTTAAAAGTATCGACACAGTTAAAAGTATCGACATAGTTAAAAGTATCGACACAGTTAAAAGTATCGACACAGTTAAAAGCATCGACACAGTTAAAAGTATCGACAAAGTTAAAAGTATTGACACAGTTAAAAGTATCGACACAGTTAAAAGTATCGACACAGTTAAAAGAATCGAGACAGTTAAAAGTATCGACACAGTTAAAAGTATCGACACAGTTAAAAGTATCGACATAATTAAAAGTATCGACACAGTTAAAAGTATCGACACAGTTAAAAATATCGACACAGTTAAAAGTATCGACACAGTTAAAAGTATCGACACAGTTAAAAGTATCGACACAGTTAAAAGCATCGACACAGTTAAAAGTATCGACACAGTTAAAAGCATCGACACAGTTAAAAGTATCGATACAGTTAAAAGTATCGACACTGTCAAAACTATCGACACAGTCAAAACTGTCGACACAGTTAAAAGTATCGACACAGTTAAAAGTATTGACACAGTTAAAAGTATCGACACAGTTAAAAGTATCGACATAGTTAAAAGTATCGACACAGTTAAAAGTATCGACACAGTTAAAAGCATCGACACAGTTAAAAGTATCGACAAAGTTAAAAGTATCGACACAATTAAAAGTATCGACCAAGTTAAAAGTATCGACACAGTTAAAAATATCGACACAGTTAAAAGTATCGACACAGTTAAAAGTATCGACACAGTTAAAAGTATCGACACAGTTAAAAGTATCGATACAGTTAAAAGAATCGACACAGTCAAAAGTATCGACACAGTTAAAAGTATAAACACAGTTAAAAGTATCGACACAGTTAAAAGTATCGACACAGTTAAAAGTATCGACACAGTTAAAAGTATCGACACAGTTAAAAGTATCGACACAGTTAAAAGAATCGACACAGTTAAAAGTATCGACACAGTTAAAAGTATCGACACAGTTAAAAGTATCGACACAGTTTAAAGTATTTATTAACACAGTTAAAAGTATCGACACAGTTAAAAGTATCGACACAGTTAAAAGTATCGACACAGTTAAAAGTATCGACACAGTTAAAAGTATCGACACAGTTAAAAGTATCGACACAGTTAAAAGTATCGACACAGTTAAAAGTATCGACACAGTTAAAAGTATCGACACAGTTAAAAGAATCGAGACAGTTAAAAGTATCGACACAGTTAAAAGTATCGACACAGTTAAAAGTATCGACACAGTTAAAAGTATCGACACAGTTAAAAGTATCGACATAGTTAAAAGTATCGACACAGTTAAAAGTATCGACACAGTTAAAAGTATCGACACAGTTAAAAGTATCGACACAGTTAAAAGAATCGACACAGTTAAAAGTATCGACACAGTTAAAAGTATCGACACAGTTAAAAGTATCGACACAGTTAAAAGTATCGACACAGTTAAAAGTATCGACACAGTTTAAAGTATCGACACAGTTAAAAGTATCGACACAGTTAAAAGCATCGACACAGTTAAAAGTATCGACACAGTTAAAAGTATCGACACAGTCAAAACTATCGACACAGTTAAAAGTATCGACACAGTTAAAAGTATCGACACAGTAAAAAGTATCGACACAGTTAAAAGTATCGACACAGTTAAAAGTATCGACACAGTTAAAAGTATCGACACAGTTAAAAGTATCGACACAGTTAAAAGTATCGACACAGGTAAAAGTATTTATTAACACAGTTAAAAGTATCGACACAGTTAAAAGTATCGACACAGTTAAAAGCATCGACACAGTTAAAAGTATCGACACAGTTAAAAGTATTTATTAACACAGTTAAAAGTATCGACACAGTTAAAAGTATCGACACAGTTAAAAGTATCGACACAGTTAAAAGAATCGACACAGTTAAAAGTATCGACATAGTTAAAAGTATCGACACAGTTAAAAGTATCGACACAGTTAAAAGTATTGACACAGTTAAAAGTATCGACACAGTTAAAAGTATCGACATAGTTAAAAGTATCGACACAGTTAAAAGTATCGACACAGTTAAAAGCATCGACACAGTTAAAAGTATCGACAAAGTTAAAAGTATTGACACAGTTAAAAGTATCGACACAGTTAAAAGTATCGACACAGTTAAAAGTATCGACATAGTTAAAAGTATCGACACAGTTAAAAGTATCGACACAGTTAAAAGTATCGACACAGTTAAAAGTATTTATTAACACAGTTAAAAGTATCGACACAGTTAAAAGTATCGACACAGTTAAAAGTATCGACACAGTTAAAAGTATCGACACAATTAAAAGTATCGACACAGTTAAAAGCATCGACACAGTTAAAAGTATCGAAACAGTTAAAAGTATTTATTAACACAGTTAAAAGTATCGACACAGTTAAAAGAATCGACACAGTTAAAAGTATCGACACAGTTAAAAGTATCGACACAGTTAAAAGTATCGACACAGTTAAAAGTATCGACAAAGTTAAAAGTATTGACACAGTTAAAAGAATCGACACAGTTAAAAGTATCGACACAGTTAAAAGTATCGACACAGTTAAAAGTATCGACACAGTTAAAAGTATCGACACAGTTAAAAGTATCGACACAGTTAAAAGAATCGACACAGTTAAAAGTATCGACACAGTTAAAAGTATCGACATAGTTAAAAGTATCGACACAGTTAAAAGTATCGACACAGTTAAAAGTATTGACACAGTTAAAAGTATCGACACAGTTAAAAGTATCGACATAGTTAAAAGTATCGACACAGTTAAAAGTATCGACACAGTTAAAAGCATCGACACAGTTAAAAGTATCGACAAAGTTAAAAGTATTGACACAGTTAAAAGTATCGACACAGTTAAAAGTATCGACACAGTTAAAAGTATCGACATAGTTAAAAGTATCGACACAGTTAAAAGTATCGACACAGTTAAAAGTATCGACACAGTTAAAAGTATTTATTAACACAGTTAAAAGTATCGACACAGTTAAAAGTATCGACACAGTTAAAAGTATCGACACAATTAAAAGTATCGACACAGTTAAAAGCATCGACACAGTTAAAAGTATCGACACAGTTAAAAGCATCGACACAGTTAAAAGTATCGATACAGTTAAAAGTATCGACACTGTCAAAACTATCGACACAGTCAAAACTGTCGACACAGTTAAAAGTATCGACACAGTTAAAAGTATTGACACAGTTAAAAGTATCGACACAGTTAAAAGTATCGACATAGTTAAAAGTATCGACACAGTTAAAAGTATCGACACAGTTAAAAGCATCGACACAGTTAAAAGTATCGATACAGTTAAAAGTATCGACACTGTCAAAACTATCGACACAGTCAAAACTGTCGACACAGTTAAAAGTATCGACACAGTTAAAAGTATTGACACAGTTAAAAGTATCGACACAGTTAAAAGTATCGACATAGTTAAAAGTATCGACACAGTTAAAAGTATCGACACAGTTAAAAGCATCGACACAGTTAAAAGTATCGACAAAGTTAAAAGTATTGACACAGTTAAAAGTATCGACACAGTTAAAAGTATCGACACAGTTAAAAGAATCGAGACAGTTAAAAGTATCGACACAGTTAAAAGTATCGACACAGTTAAAAGTATCGACACAATTAAAAGTATCGACACAGTTAAAAGTATCGACACAGTTAAAAATATCGACACAGTTAAAAGTATCGACACAGTTAAAAGTATCGACACAGTTAAAAGTATCGACACAGTTAAAAGTATCGATACAGTTAAAAGAATCGACACAGTCAAAAGTATCGACACAGTTAAAAGTATCGACACAGTTAAAAGTATCGACACAGTTAAAAGTATCGACACAGTTAAAAGTATCGACACAGTTAAAAGTATCGACACAGTTAAAAGTATCGACACAGTTAAAAGAATCGACACAGTTAAAAGTATCGACACAGTTAAAAGTATCGACACAGTTAAAAGTATCGACACAGTTTAAAGTATTTATTTACACAGTTAAAAGTATCGACACAGTTAAAAGTATCGACACAGTTAAAAGTATCGACACAGATAAAAGTATCGACACAGTTAAAAGTATCGACACAGTTAAAAGCATCGACACAGTTAAAAGTATCGACACAGTTAAAAGTATCGACATAGTTAAAAGTATCGACACAGTTAAAAGTATCGACACAGTTAAAAGTATCGACACAGTTAAAAGTATCGACACAGTTAAAAGTATCGACACAGTTAAAAGTGTCGACACAGTTTAAAGTATTTATTAACACAGTTAAAAGTATCGACACAGTTAAAAGTATCGACACAGTTAAAAGTATCGACACAGATAAAAGTATCGACACAGTTAAAAGTATCGACACAGTTAAAAGCATCGACACAGTTAAAAGTATCGACACAGTTAAAAGTATCGACATAGTTAAAAGTATCGACACAGTTAAAAGTATCGACACAGTTAAAAGTATCGACACAGTTAAAAGTATCGACACAGTTAAAAGTATCGAAACAGTTAAAAGTATTTATTAACACAGTTAAAAGTATCGACACAGTTAAAAGAATCGACACAGTTAAAAGTATCGACACAGTTAAAAGTATCGACACAGTTAAAAGTATCGACACAGTTAAAAGTATCGACAAAGTTAAAAGTATTGACACAGTTAAAAGAATCGACACAGTTAAAAGTATCGACACAGTTAAAAGTATCGACACAGTTAAAAGTATCGACACAGTTAAAAGTATCGACACAGTTAAAAGTATCGACACAGTTAAAAGAATCGACACAGTTAAAAGTATCGACACAGTTAAAAGTATCGACATAGTTAAAAGTATCGACACAGTTAAAAGTATCGACACAGTTAAAAGTATTGACACAGTTAAAAGTATCGACACAGTTAAAAGTATCGACATAGTTAAAAGTATCGACACAGTTAAAAGTATCGACACAGTTAAAACTATCGACACAGTCAAAACTGTCGACACAGTTAAAAGTATCGACACAGTTAAAAGTATCGACACAGTTAAAAGTATCGACACAATTAAAAGTATCGACACAGTTAAAAGTATCGACACAGTTAAAAATATCGACACAGTTAAAAGTATCGACACAGTTAAAAGTATCGACACAGTTAAAAGTATCGACACAGTTAAAAGCATCGACACAGTTAAAAGTATCGACACAGTTAAAAGCATCGACACAGTTAAAAGTATCGATACAGTTAAAAGTATCGACACTGTCAAAACTATCGACACAGTCAAAACTGTCGACACAGTTAAAAGTATCGACACAGTTAAAAGTATCGACACAGTTAAAAGTATTTATTAACACAGTTAAAAGTATCGACACAGTTAAAAGTATTAACACAGTTAAAAGTATCGACACAGTTAAAAGTATCGACACAGTTAAAAGCATCGATACAGTTAAAAGTATCGACACAGTTAAAAGTATCGACACAGTCAAAACTATCGACACAGTTAAAAGTATCGACACAGTTAAAAGTATCGACACAGTTAAAAGAATCGAGACAGTTAAAAGTATCGACACAGTTAAAAGTATCGACACAGTTAAAAGTATTTATTAACACAGTTAAAAGTATCGACACAGTTAAAAGTATCGACACAGTTAAAAGCATCGATACAGTTAAAAGTATCGACACAGTTAAAAGTATCGACACAGTCAAAACTATCGACACAGTTAAAAGTATCGACACAGTTAAAAGTATCGACACAGTTAAAAGAATCGAGACAGTTAAAAGTATCGACACAGTTAAAAGTATCGACACAGTTAAAAGTATCGACACAGTTAAAAGTATTTATTAACACAGTTAAAAGTATCGACACAGTTAAAAGTATTAACACAGTAAAAAGTATCGACACAGTTAAAAGTATCGACACAGTTAAAAGCATCGATACAGTTAAAAGTATCGACACAGTTAAAAGTATCGACACAGTCAAAACTATCGACACAGTTAAAAGTATCGACACAGTTAAAAGTATCGACACAGTTAAAAGAATCGAGACAGTTAAAAGTATCGACACAGTTAAAAGTATCGACACAGTTAAAAGTATTTATTAACACAGTTAAAAGTATCGACACAGTAAAAAGTATCGACACAGTTAAAAGCATCGATACAGTTAAAAGTATCGACACAGTTAAAAGTATCGACACAGTCAAAACTATCGACACAGTTAAAAGTATCGACACAGTTAAAAGTATCGACACAGTTAAAAGAATCGAGACAGTTAAAAGTATCGACACAGTTAAAAGTATCGACACAGTTAAAAGTATTTATTAACACAGTTAAAAGTATCGACACAGTTAAAAGTATTAACACAGTAAAAAGTATCGACACAGTTAAAAGTATCGTCACAGTTAAATGTATCGACACAGTTAAAAGCATCGACACGGTTAAAAGTATCGACACAGTTAAAAGCATCGACACAGTTAAAAGTATCGACACAGTTAAAAGTATCGACACAGTTAAAAGTATCGACACAGTTAAAAGTATCGACACAGTTAAAAGAATCGAGACAGTTAAAAGTATCGACACAGTTAAAAGTATCGACACAGTTAAAAGTATCGACACAGTTAAAAGTATCGACACAGTTAAAAGTATCGACACAGTTAAAAGTATCGACACAGTTAAAAGAATCGAGACAGTTAAAAGTATCGACACAGTTAAAAGTATCGACACAGTTAAAAGTATCGACACAGTTAAAAGAATCGACACAGTTAAAAGTATCGACACAGTTAAAAGTATCGACACAGTTAAAAGTATCGACACAGTTAAAAGTATCGACACAGTTAAAAGTATTAACACAGTTAAAAGTATCGACACAGTTAAAAGTATCGATACAGTTAAAAGTATCGACACTGTCAAAACTATCGACACAGTCAAAACTGTCGAAACAGTTAAAAGTATCGACACAGTAAAAAGTATTGACACAGTTAAAAGTATCGACACAGTTAAAAGTATCGACATAGTTAAAAGTATCGACACAGTTAAAAGTATCGACATAGTTAAAAGTATCGACACAGTTAAAAGTATCGACACAGTTAAAAGTATCGACACAGTTAAAAGTATCGACACAGTTAAAAGAATCGACACAGTTAAAAGTATCGACACAGTTAAAAGTATCGACACAGTTAAAAGTATCGACACAGTTAAAAGTATCGACACAGTTAAAGGTATCGACACAGTTAAAAGTATCGACACAGTTAAAAGTATCGACACAGTTAAAAGTATCGACACAGTAAAAAGTATCGACACAGTTAAAAGTATCGACACAGTCAAAAGTATCGACACAGTTAAAAGTATCGACACAGTTAAAAGTATCGACACAGTTAAAAGTATCGACAAAGTTAAAAGTATTGACACAGATAAAAGAATCGACACAGTTAAAAGTATCGACACAGTTAAAAGTATCGACACAGTTAAAAGTATCGACACAGTTAAAAGTATCGACACAGTTAAAAGTATCGACACAGTTAAAAGTATCGACATAGTTAAAAGTATCGACACAGTTAAAAGTATCGACACAGTTAAAAATATCGACACAGTTAAAAGTATTTATTAACACAGTTAAAAGTATCGACACAATTAAAAGTATCGACACAGTTAAAAGTATCGACACAGTTAAA
The DNA here is from genome assembly GCA_963680765.1 of Agrochola lychnidis. NCBI lineage: Eukaryota > Metazoa > Arthropoda > Insecta > Lepidoptera > Noctuidae > Agrochola > Agrochola lychnidis. Next base: position 9,982,935 of record OY796859.1, on the reverse strand, counting down.
AATATCGACACAGTTAAAAGTATCGACACAGTTAAAAGTATTAACACAGTTAAAAGTATCGACACAGTTAAAAGTATCGATACAGTTAAAAGTATCGACACTGTCAAAACTATCGACACAGTCAAAACTGTCGAAACAGTTAAAAGTATCGACACTGTCAAAAGTATTGACACAGTTAAAAGTATCGACACAGTTAAAAGTATCGACATAGTTAAAAGTATCGACACAGTTAAAAGTATCGACATAGTTAAAAGTATCGACACAGTTAAAAGTATCGACACAGTTAAAAGTATCGACACAGTTAAAAGTATCGACACAGTTAAAAGAATCGACACAGTTAAAAGTATCGACACAGTTAAAAGTATCGACACAGTTAAAAGTATCGACAGAGTTAAAAGTATCGACACAGTTAAAGGTATCGACACAGTTAAAAGTATCGACACAGTTAAAAGTATCGACACAGTTAAAAGTATCGACACAGTAAAAAGTATCGACACAGTTAAAAGTATCGACACAGTCAAAAGTATCGACACAGTTAAAAGTATCGACACAGTTAAAAGTATCGACACAGTTAAAAGTATTTATTAACACAGTTAAAAGTATCGACACAGTTAAAAGTATCGACACAGTTAAAAGTATCGACACAGTTAAAAGTATCGACACAGTTAAAAGTATCGACACAATTAAAAGTATCGACACAGTTAAAAGTATCGACACAGTTAAAAATATCGACACAGTTAAAAGTATCGACACAGTTAAAAGTATTAACACAGTTAAAAGTATCGACACAGTTAAAAGTATCGATACAGTTAAAAGTATCGACACTGTCAAAACTATCGACACAGTCAAAACTGTCGAAACAGTTAAAAGTATCGACACAGTAAAAAGTATTGAACAGTTAAAAGTATCGACACAGTTAAAAGTATCGACATAGTTAAAAGTATCGACACAGTTAAAAGTATCGACACAGTTAGAAGTATCGACATAGTTAAAAGTATCGACACAGTTAAAAGTATCGACACAGTTAAAAGTATCGACACAGTTAAAAGTATCGACACAGTTAAAAGAATCGACACAGTTAAAAGTATCGACACAGTTAAAAGTATCGACACAGTTAAAAGTATCGACACAGTTAAAAGTATCGACACAGTTAAAAGTATCGACACAGTTAAAAGTATCGACACAGTTAAAAGTATCGACACAGTAAAAAGTATCGACACAGTTAAAAGTATCGACACAGTCAAAAGTATCGACACAGTTAAAAGTATCGACACAGTTAAAAGTATCGACACAGTTAAAAGTATTTATTAACACAGTTAAAAGTATCGACACAGTTAAAAGTATCGACACAGTTAAAAGTATCGACACAATTAAAAGTATCGACACAGTTAAAAGCATCGACACAGTTAAAAGTATCGACACAGTTAAAAGCATCGACACAGTTAAAAGTATCGATACAGTTAAAAGTATCGACACTGTCAAAACTATCGACACAGTCAAAACTGTCGACACAGTTAAAAGTATCGACACAGTTAAAAGTATTGACACAGTTAAAAGTATCGACACAGTTAAAAGTATCGACATAGTTAAAAGTATCGACACAGTTAAAAGTATCGACACAGTTAAAAGCATCGACACAGTTAAAAGTATCGACAAAGTTAAAAGTATTGACACAGTTAAAAGTATCGACACAGTTAAAAGTATCGACACAGTTAAAAGAATCGAGACAGTTAAAAGTATCGACACAGTTAAAAGTATCGACACAGTTAAAAGTATCGACACAATTAAAAGTATCGACACAGTTAAAAGTATCGACACAGTTAAAAATATCGACACAGTTAAAAGTATCGACACAGTTAAAAGTATCGACACAGTTAAAAGTATCGACACAGTTAAAAGTATCGACACAGTTAAAAGTATCGACACAGTTAAAAGAATCGACACAGTTAAAAGTATCGACACAGTTAAAAGTATCGACACAGTTAAAAGTATCGACACAGTTTAAAGTATTTATTAACACAGTTAAAAGTATCGACACAGTTAAAAGTATCGACACAGTTAAAAGTATCGACACAGATAAAAGTATCGACACAGTTAAAAGTATCGACACAGTTAAAAGCATCGACACAGTTAAAAGTATCGACACAGTTAAAAGTATCGACATAGTTAAAAGTATCGACACAGTTAAAAGTATCGACACAGTTAAAAGTATCGACACAGTTAAAAATATCGACATAGTTAAAAGTATCGACACAGTTAAAAGTATCGATACAGTTAAAAGTATCGACACTGTCAAAACTATCGACACAGTTAAAAGTATCGACACAGTTAAAAGTATCGACACAGTTAAAAGTATTGACACAGTTAAAAGTATCGACACAGTTAAAAGTATCGACATAGTTTAAAGTATCGACACAGTTAAAAGTATCGACACAGTTAAAAGTATCGACACAGTTAAAAGTATTTATTAACACAGTTAAAAGCAACGACACAGTTAAAAGTATCGACACAGTTAAAAGTATCGACACAGTTAAAAGTATCGACACAGTTAAAAGAATCGAGACAGTTAAAAGTATTGACACAGTTAAAAGTATCGACACAGTTAAAAGTATTTATTAACACAGTTAAAAGTATCGACACAGTTAAAAGTATTAACACAGTTAAAAGTATCGACACAGTTAAAAGTATCGATACAGTTAAAAGTGTCGACACTGTCAAAACTATCGACACAGTCAAAACTGTCGAAACAGTTAAAAGTATCGACACAGTAAAAAGTATTGACACAGTTAAAAGTATCGACACAGTTAAAAGTATCGACATAGTTAAAAGTATCGACACAGTTAAAAGTATCGACACAGTTAAAAGTATCGACATAGTTAAAAGTATCGACACAGTTAAAAGTATCGACACAGTTAAAAGTATCGACACAGTTAAAAGTATCGACACAGTTAAAAGAATCGACACAGTTAAAAGTATCGACACAGTTAAAAGTATCGACACAGTTAAAAGTATCGACACAGTTAAAAGTATCGACACAGTTAAAAGTATCGACACAGTAAAAAGTATCGACACAGTTAAAAGTATCGACACAGTCAAAAGTATCGACACAGTTAAAAGTATCGACACAGTTAAAAGCATCGACACAGTTAAAAGTATCGACAAAGTTAAAAGTATTGACACAGTTAAAAGTATCGACACAGTTAAAAGTATCGACACAGTTAAAAGAATCGAGACAGTTAAAAGTATCGACACAGTTAAAAGTATCGACACAGTTAAAAGTATCGACACAATTAAAAGTATCGACACAGTTAAAAGTATCGACACAGTTAAAAATATCGACACAGTTAAAAGTATCGACACAGTTAAAAGTATCGACACAGTTAAAAGTATCGACACAGTTAAAAGCATCGACACAGTTAAAAGTATCGACACAGTTAAAAGCATCGACACAGTTAAAAGTATCGATACAGTTAAAAGTATCGACACTGTCAAAACTATCGACACAGTCAAAACTGTCGACACAGTTAAAAGTATCGACACAGTTAAAAGTATCGACACAGTTAAAAGTATTTATTAACACAGTTAAAAGTATCGACACAGTTAAAAGTATTAACACAGTTAAAAGTATCGACACAGTTAAAAGTATCGACACAGTTAAAAGCATCGATACAGTTAAAAGTATCGACACAGTTAAAAGTATCGACACAGTCAAAACTATCGACACAGTTAAAAGTATCGACACAGTTAAAAGTATCGACACAGTTAAAAGTATCGACACAGTTAAAAGAATCGACACAGTTAAAAGTATCGACACAGTTAAAAGTATCGACACAGTTAAAAGTATCGACACAGTTTAAAGTATTTATTAACACAGTTAAAAGTATCGACACAGTTAAAAGTATCGACACAGTTAAAAGTATCGACACAGATAAAAGTATCGACACAGTTAAAAGTATCGACACAGTTAAAAGCATCGACACAGTTAAAAGTATCGACACAGTTAAAAGTATCGACATAGTTAAAAGTATCGACACAGTTAAAAGTATCGACACAGTTAAAAGTATCGACACAGTTAAAAGTATCGACACAGTTAAAAGTATCGACACAGTTAAAAGTGTCGACACAGTTTAAAGTATTTATTAACACAGTTAAAAGTATCGACACAGTTAAAAGTATCGACACAGTTAAAAGTATCGACACAGATAAAAGTATCGACACAGTTAAAAGTATCGACACAGTTAAAAGCATCGACACAGTTAAAAGTATCGACACAGTTAAAAGTATCGACATAGTTAAAAGTATCGACACAGTTAAAAGTATCGACACAGTTAAAAGTATCGACACAGTTAAAAGTATCGACACAGTTAAAAGTATCGAAACAGTTAAAAGTATTTATTAACACAGTTAAAAGTATCGACACAGTTAAAAGAATCGACACAGTTAAAAGTATCGACACAGTTAAAAGTATCGACACAGTTAAAAGTATCGACACAGTTAAAAGTATCGACAAAGTTAAAAGTATTGACACAGTTAAAAGAATCGACACAGTTAAAAGTATCGACACAGTTAAAAGTATCGACACAGTTAAAAGTATCGACACAGTTAAAAGTATCGACACAGTTAAAAGTATCGACACAGTTAAAAGAATCGACACAGTTAAAAGTATCGACACAGTTAAAAGTATCGACATAGTTAAAAGTATCGACACAGTTAAAAGTATCGACACAGTTAAAAGTATTGACACAGTTAAAAGTATCGACACAGTTAAAAGTATCGACATAGTTAAAAGTATCGACACAGTTAAAAGTATCGACACAGTTAAAAGCATCGACACAGTTAAAAGTATCGACAAAGTTAAAAGTATTGACACAGTTAAAAGTATCGACACAGTTAAAAGTATCGACACAGTTAAAAGTATCGACATAGTTAAAAGTATCGACACAGTTAAAAGTATCGACACAGTTAAAAGTATCGACACAGTTAAAAGTATTTATTAACACAGTTAAAAGTATCGACACAGTTAAAAGTATCGACACAGTTAAAAGTATCGACACAATTAAAAGTATCGACACAGTTAAAAGCATCGACACAGTTAAAAGTATCGACACAGTTAAAAGCATCGACACAGTTAAAAGTATCGATACAGTTAAAAGTATCGACACTGTCAAAACTATCGACACAGTCAAAACTGTCGACACAGTTAAAAGTATCGACACAGTTAAAAGTATCGACACAGTTAAAAGTATCGACACAGTTAAAAGTATCGACATAGTTAAAAGTATCGACACAGTTAAAAGTATCGACACAGTTAAAAGCATCGACACAGTTAAAAGTATCGACAAAGTTAAAAGTATTGACACAGTTAAAAGTATCGACACAGTTAAAAGTATCGACACAGTTAAAAGAATCGAGACAGTTAAAAGTATCGACACAGTTAAAAGTATCGACACAGTTAAAAGTATCGACACAATTAAAAGTATCGACACAGTTAAAAGTATCGACACAGTTAAAAGTATCGACATAGTTAAAAGTATCGACACAGTTAAAAGTATCGACACAGTTAAAAGCATCGACACAGTTAAAAGTATCGACAAAGTTAAAAGTATTGACACAGTTAAAAGTATCGACACAGTTAAAAGTATCGATACAGTTAAAAGTATCGACACAGTTAAAAGTATCGACACAGTTAAAAGTATCGACACAGTTAAAAGTATCGACACAGTTAAAAGTATTTATTAACACAGTTAAAAGTATCGACACAGTTAAAAGTATCGACACAGTTAAAAGTATCGACACAATTAAAAGTATCGACACAGTTAAAAGCATCGACACAGTTAAAAGTATCGACACAGTTAAAAGCATCGACACAGTTAAAAGTATCGATACAGTTAAAAGTATCGACACTGTCAAAACTATCGACACAGTCAAAACTGTCGACACAGTTAAAAGTATCGACACAGTTAAATTTATTGACACAGTTAAAAGTATCGACACAGTTAAAAGTATCGACATAGTTAAAAGTATCGACACAGTTAAAAGTATCGACACAGTTAAAAGCATCGACACAGTTAAAAGTATCGACAAAGTTAAAAGTATTGACACAGTTAAAAGTATCGACACAGTTAAAAGTATCGACACAGTTAAAAGAATCGAGACAGTTAAAAGTATCGACACAGTTAAAAGTATCGACACAGTTAAAAGTATCGACATAATTAAAAGTATCGACACAGTTAAAAGTATCGACACAGTTAAAAATATCGACACAGTTAAAAGTATCGACACAGTTAAAAGTATCGACACAGTTAAAAGTATCGACACAGTTAAAAGCATCGACACAGTTAAAAGTATCGACACAGTTAAAAGCATCGACACAGTTAAAAGTATCGATACAGTTAAAAGTATCGACACTGTCAAAACTATCGACACAGTCAAAACTGTCGACACAGTTAAAAGTATCGACACAGTTAAAAGTATTGACACAGTTAAAAGTATCGACACAGTTAAAAGTATCGACATAGTTAAAAGTATCGACACAGTTAAAAGTATCGACACAGTTAAAAGCATCGACACAGTTAAAAGTATCGACAAAGTTAAAAGTATTGACACAGTTAAAAGTATCGACACAGTTAAAAGTATCGACACAGTTAAAAGAATCGAGACAGTTAAAAGTATCGACACAGTTAAAAGTATCGACACAGTTAAAAGTATCGACACAATTAAAAGTATCGACCAAGTTAAAAGTATCGACACAGTTAAAAATATCGACACAGTTAAAAGTATCGACACAGTTAAAAGTATCGACACAGTTAAAAGTATCGACACAGTTAAAAGTATCGATACAGTTAAAAGAATCGACACAGTCAAAAGTATCGACACAGTTAAAAGTATAAACACAGTTAAAAGTATCGACACAGTTAAAAGTATCGACACAGTTAAAAGTATCGACACAGTTAAAAGTATCGACACAGTTAAAAGTATCGACACAGTTAAAAGAATCGACACAGTTAAAAGTATCGACACAGTTAAAAGTATCGACACAGTTAAAAGTATCGACACAGTTTAAAGTATTTATTAACACAGTTAAAAGTATCGACACAGTTAAAAGTATCGACACAGTTAAAAGTATCGACACAGTTAAAAGTATCGACACAGTTAAAAGTATCGACACAGTTAAAAGTATCGACACAGTTAAAAGTATCGACACAGTTAAAAGTATCGACACAGTTAAAAGTATCGACACAGTTAAAAGAATCGAGACAGTTAAAAGTATCGACACAGTTAAAAGTATCGACACAGTTAAAAGTATCGACACAGTTAAAAGTATCGACACAGTTAAAAGTATCGACATAGTTAAAAGTATCGACACAGTTAAAAGTATCGACACAGTTAAAAGTATCGACACAGTTAAAAGTATCGACACAGTTAAAAGAATCGACACAGTTAAAAGTATCGACACAGTTAAAAGTATCGACACAGTTAAAAGTATCGACACAGTTAAAAGTATCGACACAGTTAAAAGTATCGACACAGTTTAAAGTATCGACACAGTTAAAAGTATCGACACAGTTAAAAGCATCGACACAGTTAAAAGTATCGACACAGTTAAAAGTATCGACACAGTCAAAACTATCGACACAGTTAAAAGTATCGACACAGTTAAAAGTATCGACACAGTAAAAAGTATCGACACAGTTAAAAGTATCGACACAGTTAAAAGTATCGACACAGTTAAAAGTATCGACACAGTTAAAAGTATCGACACAGGTAAAAGTATTTATTAACACAGTTAAAAGTATCGACACAGTTAAAAGTATCGACACAGTTAAAAGCATCGACACAGTTAAAAGTATCGACACAGTTAAAAGTATTTATTAACACAGTTAAAAGTATCGACACAGTTAAAAGTATCGACACAGTTAAAAGCATCGACACAGTTAAAAGTATCGACACAGTTAAAAGCATCGACACAGTTAAAAGTATCGACACAGTTAAAAGCATCGACACAGTTAAAAGTATCGATACAGTTAAAAGTATCGACACTGTCAAAACTATCGACACAGTCAAAACTGTCGACACAGTTAAAAGTATCGACACAGTTAAAAGTATTGACACAGTTAAAAGTATCGACACAGTTAAAAGTATCGACATAGTTAAAAGTATCGACACAGTTAAAAGTATCGACACAGTTAAAAGTATCGACACAGTTAAAAGTATTTATTAACACAGTTAAAAGTATCGACACAGTTAAAATATTAACACAGTTAAAAGTATCGACAAAGCTAAAAGTATCGAGACAGTTAAAAGTATCGACACAGTTAAAAGCATCGACACAGTTAAAAGTATCGACACAGTTAAAAGCATCGACACAGTTAAAAGTATCGATACAGTTAAAAGTATCGACACTGTCAAAACTATCGACACAGTCAAAACTGTCGACACAGTTAAAAGTATCGACACAGTTAAAAGTATCGACACAGTTAAAAGTATTTATTAACACAGTTAAAAGTATCGACACAGTTAAAAGTATTAACACAGTTAAAAGTATCGACACAGTTAAAAGTATCGACACAGTTAAAAGCATCGATACAGTTAAAAGTATCGACACAGTTAAAAGTATCGACACAGTCAAAACTATCGACACAGTTAAAAGTATCGACACAGTTAAAAGTATCGACACAGTTAAAAGAATCGAGACAGTTAAAAGTATCGACACAGTTAAAAGTATCGACACAGTTAAAAGTATTTATTAACACAGTTAAAAGTATCGACACAGTTAAAAGTATCGACACAGTTAAAAGCATCGATACAGTTAAAAGTATCGACACAGTTAAAAGTATCGACACAGTCAAAACTATCGACACAGTTAAAAGTATCGACACAGTTAAAAGTATCGACACAGTTAAAAGAATCGAGACAGTTAAAAGTATCGACACAGTTAAAAGTATCGACACAGTTAAAAGTATCGACACAGTTTAAAGTATTTATTAACACAGTTAAAAGTATCGACACAGTTAAAAGTATCGACACAGTTAAAAGTATCGACACAGATAAAAGTATCGACACAGTTAAAAGTATCGACACAGTTAAAAGCATCGACACAGTTAAAAGTATCGACACAGTTAAAAGTATCGACATAGTTAAAAGTATCGACACAGTTAAAAGTATCGACACAGTTAAAAGTATCGACACAGTTAAAAGTATCGACACAGTTAAAAGTATCGACACAGTTAAAAGTGTCGACACAGTTTAAAGTATTTATTAACACAGTTAAAAGTATCGACACAGTTAAAAGTATCGACACAGTTAAAAGTATCGACACAGATAAAAGTATCGACACAGTTAAAAGTATCGACACAGTTAAAAGCATCGACACAGTTAAAAGTATCGACACAGTTAAAAGTATCGACATAGTTAAAAGTATCGACACAGTTAAAAGTATCGACACAGTTAAAAGTATCGACACAGTTAAAAGTATCGACACAGTTAAAAGTATCGAAACAGTTAAAAGTATTTATTAACACAGTTAAAAGTATCGACACAGTTAAAAGAATCGACACAGTTAAAAGTATCGACACAGTTAAAAGTATCGACACAGTTAAAAGTATCGACACAGTTAAAAGTATCGACAAAGTTAAAAGTATTGACACAGTTAAAAGAATCGACACAGTTAAAAGTATCGACACAGTTAAAAGTATCGACACAGTTAAAAGTATCGACACAGTTAAAAGTATCGACACAGTTAAAAGTATCGACACAGTTAAAAGAATCGACACAGTTAAAAGTATCGACACAGTTAAAAGTATCGACATAGTTAAAAGTATCGACACAGTTAAAAGTATCGACACAGTTAAAAGTATTGACACAGTTAAAAGTATCGACACAGTTAAAAGTATCGACATAGTTAAAAGTATCGACACAGTTAAAAGTATCGACACAGTTAAAAGCATCGACACAGTTAAAAGTATCGACAAAGTTAAAAGTATTGACACAGTTAAAAGTATCGACACAGTTAAAAGTATCGACACAGTTAAAAGTATCGACATAGTTAAAAGTATCGACACAGTTAAAAGTATCGACACAGTTAAAAGTATCGACACAGTTAAAAGTATTTATTAACACAGTTAAAAGTATCGACACAGTTAAAAGTATCGACACAGTTAAAAGTATCGACACAATTAAAAGTATCGACACAGTTAAAAGCATCGACACAGTTAAAAGTATCGACACAGTTAAAAGCATCGACACAGTTAAAAGTATCGATACAGTTAAAAGTATCGACACTGTCAAAACTATCGACACAGTCAAAACTGTCGACACAGTTAAAAGTATCGACACAGTTAAAAGTATCGACACAGTTAAAAGTATCGACACAGTTAAAAGTATCGACATAGTTAAAAGTATCGACACAGTTAAAAGTATCGACACAGTTAAAAGCATCGACACAGTTAAAAGTATCGACAAAGTTAAAAGTATTGACACAGTTAAAAGTATCGACACAGTTAAAAGTATCGACACAGTTAAAAGAATCGAGACAGTTAAAAGTATCGACACAGTTAAAAGTATCGACACAGTTAAAAGTATCGACACAATTAAAAGTATCGACACAGTTAAAAGTATCGACACAGTTAAAAGTATCGACACAGTTAAAAGTATCGACACAGTTAAAAGTATCGACACAGTTAAAAGTATCGACACAGTTAAAAGTATCGACACAGTTAAAAGTATCGACACAGTTAAAAGTATCGACACAGTTAAAAGTATCGACACAGTTAAAAGAATCGAGACAGTTAAAAGTATCGACACAGTTAAAAGTATCGACACAGTTAAAAGTATCGACACAGTTAAAAGTATCGACACAGTTAAAAGTATCGACATAGTTAAAAGTATCGACACAGTTAAAAGTATCGACACAGTTAAAAGTATCGACACAGTTAAAAGTATCGACACAGTTAAAAGAATCGACACAGTTAAAAGTATCGACACAGTTAAAAGTATCGACACAGTTAAAAGTATCGACACAGTTAAAAGTATCGACACAGTTAAAAGTATCGACACAGTTTAAAGTATCGACACAGTTAAAAGTATCGACACAGTTAAAAGCATCGACACAGTTAAAAGTATCGACACAGTTAAAAGTATCGACACAGTCAAAACTATCGACACAGTTAAAAGTATCGACACAGTTAAAAGTATCGACACAGTAAAAAGTATCGACACAGTTAAAAGTATCGACACAGTTAAAAGTATCGACACAGTTAAAAGTATCGACACAGTTAAAAGTATCGACACAGGTAAAAGTATTTATTAACACAGTTAAAAGTATCGACACAGTTAAAAGTATCGACACAGTTAAAAGCATCGACACAGTTAAAAGTATCGACACAGTTAAAAGTATTTATTAACACAGTTAAAAGTATCGACACAGTTAAAAGTATCGACACAGTTAAAAGCATCGACACAGTTAAAAGTATCGACACAGTTAAAAGCATCGACACAGTTAAAAGTATCGACACAGTTAAAAGCATCGACACAGTTAAAAGTATCGATACAGTTAAAAGTATCGACACTGTCAAAACTATCGACACAGTCAAAACTGTCGACACAGTTAAAAGTATCGACACAGTTAAAAGTATTGACACAGTTAAAAGTATCGACACAGTTAAAAGTATCGACATAGTTAAAAGTATCGACACAGTTAAAAGTATCGACACAGTTAAAAGTATCGACACAGTTAAAAGTATTTATTAACACAGTTAAAAGTATCGACACAGTTAAAATATTAACACAGTTAAAAGTATCGACAAAGCTAAAAGTATCGAGACAGTTAAAAGTATCGACACAGTTAAAAGCATCGACACAGTTAAAAGTATCGACACAGTTAAAAGCATCGACACAGTTAAAAGTATCGATACAGTTAAAAGTATCGACACTGTCAAAACTATCGACACAGTCAAAACTGTCGACACAGTTAAAAGTATCGACACAGTTAAAAGTATCGACACAGTTAAAAGTATTTATTAACACAGTTAAAAGTATCGACACAGTTAAAAGTATTAACACAGTTAAAAGTATCGACACAGTTAAAAGTATCGACACAGTTAAAAGCATCGATACAGTTAAAAGTATCGACACAGTTAAAAGTATCGACACAGTCAAAACTATCGACACAGTTAAAAGTATCGACACAGTTAAAAGTATCGACACAGTTAAAAGAATCGAGACAGTTAAAAGTATCGACACAGTTAAAAGTATCGACACAGTTAAAAGTATTTATTAACACAGTTAAAAGTATCGACACAGTTAAAAGTATCGACACAGTTAAAAGCATCGATACAGTTAAAAGTATCGACACAGTTAAAAGTATCGACACAGTCAAAACTATCGACACAGTTAAAAGTATCGACACAGTTAAAAGTATCGACACAGTTAAAAGAATCGAGACAGTTAAAAGTATCGACACAGTTAAAAGTATCGACACAGTTAAAAGTATCGACACAGTTTAAAGTATTTATTAACACAGTTAAAAGTATCGACACAGTTAAAAGTATCGACACAGTTAAAAGTATCGACACAGATAAAAGTATCGACACAGTTAAAAGTATCGACACAGTTAAAAGCATCGACACAGTTAAAAGTATCGACACAGTTAAAAGTATCGACATAGTTAAAAGTATCGACACAGTTAAAAGTATCGACACAGTTAAAAGTATCGACACAGTTAAAAGTATCGACACAGTTAAAAGTATCGACACAGTTAAAAGTGTCGACACAGTTTAAAGTATTTATTAACACAGTTAAAAGTATCGACACAGTTAAAAGTATCGACACAGTTAAAAGTATCGACACAGATAAAAGTATCGACACAGTTAAAAGTATCGACACAGTTAAAAGCATCGACACAGTTAAAAGTATCGACACAGTTAAAAGTATCGACATAGTTAAAAGTATCGACACAGTTAAAAGTATCGACACAGTTAAAAGTATCGACACAGTTAAAAGTATCGACACAGTTAAAAGTATCGAAACAGTTAAAAGTATTTATTAACACAGTTAAAAGTATCGACACAGTTAAAAGAATCGACACAGTTAAAAGTATCGACACAGTTAAAAGTATCGACACAGTTAAAAGTATCGACACAGTTAAAAGTATCGACAAAGTTAAAAGTATTGACACAGTTAAAAGAATCGACACAGTTAAAAGTATCGACACAGTTAAAAGTATCGACACAGTTAAAAGTATCGACACAGTTAAAAGTATCGACACAGTTAAAAGTATCGACACAGTTAAAAGAATCGACACAGTTAAAAGTATCGACACAGTTAAAAGTATCGACATAGTTAAAAGTATCGACACAGTTAAAAGTATCGACACAGTTAAAAGTATTGACACAGTTAAAAGTATCGACACAGTTAAAAGTATCGACATAGTTAAAAGTATCGACACAGTTAAAAGTATCGACACAGTTAAAAGCATCGACACAGTTAAAAGTATCGACAAAGTTAAAAGTATTGACACAGTTAAAAGTATCGACACAGTTAAAAGTATCGACACAGTTAAAAGTATCGACATAGTTAAAAGTATCGACACAGTTAAAAGTATCGACACAGTTAAAAGTATCGACACAGTTAAAAGTATTTATTAACACAGTTAAAAGTATCGACACAGTTAAAAGTATCGACACAGTTAAAAGTATCGACACAATTAAAAGTATCGACACAGTTAAAAGCATCGACACAGTTAAAAGTATCGACACAGTTAAAAGCATCGACACAGTTAAAAGTATCGATACAGTTAAAAGTATCGACACTGTCAAAACTATCGACACAGTCAAAACTGTCGACACAGTTAAAAGTATCGACACAGTTAAAAGTATCGACACAGTTAAAAGTATCGACACAGTTAAAAGTATCGACATAGTTAAAAGTATCGACACAGTTAAAAGTATCGACACAGTTAAAAGCATCGACACAGTTAAAAGTATCGACAAAGTTAAAAGTATTGACACAGTTAAAAGTATCGACACAGTTAAAAGTATCGACACAGTTAAAAGAATCGAGACAGTTAAAAGTATCGACACAGTTAAAAGTATCGACACAGTTAAAAGTATCGACACAATTAAAAGTATCGACACAGTTAAAAGTATCGACACAGTTAAAAGTATCGACATAGTTAAAAGTATCGACACAGTTAAAAGTATCGACACAGTTAAAAGCATCGACACAGTTAAAAGTATCGACAAAGTTAAAAGTATTGACACAGTTAAAAGTATCGACACAGTTAAAAGTATCGATACAGTTAAAAGTATCGACATAGTTAAAAGTATCGACACAGTTAAAAGTATCGACACAGTTAAAAGTATCGACACAGTTTAAAGTATTTATTAACACAGTTAAAAGTATCGACACAGTTAAAAGTATCGACACAGTTAAAAGTATCGACACAATTAAAAGTATCGACACAGTTAAAAGCATCGACACAGTTAAAAGTATCGACACAGTTAAAAGCATCGACACAGTTAAAAGTATCGATACAGTTAAAAGTATCGACACTGTCAAAACTATCGACACAGTCAAAACTGTCGACACAGTTAAAAGTATCGACACAGTTAAATTTATTGACACAGTTAAAAGTATCGACACAGTTAAAAGTATCGACATAGTTAAAAGTATCGACACAGTTAAAAGTATCGACACAGTTAAAAGCATCGACACAGTTAAAAGTATCGACAAAGTTAAAAGTATTGACACAGTTAAAAGTATCGACACAGTTAAAAGTATCGACACAGTTAAAAGAATCGAGACAGTTAAAAGTATCGACACAGTTAAAAGTATCGACACAGTTAAAAGTATCGACATAATTAAAAGTATCGACACAGTTAAAAGTATCGACACAGTTAAAAATATCGACACAGTTAAAAGTATCGACACAGTTAAAAGTATCGACACAGTTAAAAGTATCGACACAGTTAAAAGCATCGACACAGTTAAAAGTATCGACACAGTTAAAAGCATCGACACAGTTAAAAGTATCGATACAGTTAAAAGTATCGACACTGTCAAAACTATCGACACAGTCAAAACTGTCGACACAGTTAAAAGTATCGACACAGTTAAAAGTATTGACACAGTTAAAAGTATCGACACAGTTAAAAGTATCGACATAGTTAAAAGTATCGACACAGTTAAAAGTATCGACACAGTTAAAAGCATCGACACAGTTAAAAGTATCGACAAAGTTAAAAGTATTGACACAGTTAAAAGTATCGACACAGTTAAAAGTATCGACACAGTTAAAAGAATCGAGACAGTTAAAAGTATCGACACAGTTAAAAGTATCGACACAGTTAAAAGTATCGACACAATTAAAAGTATCGACCAAGTTAAAAGTATCGACACAGTTAAAAATATCGACACAGTTAAAAGTATCGACACAGTTAAAAGTATCGACACAGTTAAAAGTATCGACACAGTTAAAAGTATCGATACAGTTAAAAGAATCGACACAGTCAAAAGTATCGACACAGTTAAAAGTATCGACACAGTTAAAAGTATCGACACAGTTAAAAGTATCGACACAGTTAAAAGTATCGACACAGTTAAAAGTATCGACACAGTTAAAAGTATCGACACAGTTAAAAGAATCGACACAGTTAAAAGTATCGACACAGTTAAAAGTATCGACACAGTTAAAAGTATCGACACAGTTTAAAGTATTTATTAACACAGTTAAAAGTATCGACACAGTTAAAAGTATCGACACAGTTAAAAGTATCGACACAGATAAAAGTATCGACACAGTTAAAAGTATCGACACAGTTAAAAGCATCGACACAGTTAAAAGTATCGACACAGTTAAAAGTATCGACATAGTTAAAAGTATCGACACAGTTAAAAGTATCGACACAGTTAAAAGTATCGACACAGTTAAAAGTATCGACACAGTTAAAAGTATCGACACAGTTAAAAGTGTCGACACAGTTTAAAGTATTTATTAACACAGTTAAAAGTATCGACACAGTTAAAAGTATCGACACAGTTAAAAGTATCGACACAGATAAAAGTATCGACACAGTTAAAAGTATCGATACAGTTAAAAGCATCGACACAGTTAAAAGTATCGACACAGTTAAAAGTATCGACATAGTTAAAAGTATCGACACAGTTAAAAGTATCGACACAGTTAAAAGTATCGACACAGTTAAAAGTATCGACACAGTTAAAAGTATCGAAACAGTTAAAAGTATTTATTAACACAGTTAAAAGTATCGACACAGTTAAAAGAATCGACACAGTTAAAAGTATCGACACAGTTAAAAGTATCGACACAGTTAAAAGTATCGACACAGTTAAAAGTATCGACAAAGTTAAAAGTATTGACACAGTTAAAAGAATCGACACAGTTAAAAGTATCGACACAGTTAAAAGTATCGACACAGTTAAAAGTATCGACACAGTTAAAAGTATCGACACAGTTAAAAGTATCGACACAGTTAAAAGAATCGACACAGTTAAAAGTATCGACATAGTTAAAAGTATCGACACAGTTAAAAGTATCGACACAGTTAAAAGTATTGACACAGTTAAAAGTATCGACACAGTTAAAAGTATCGACATAGTTAAAAGTATCGACACAGTTAAAAGTATCGACACAGTTAAAAGCATCGACACAGTTAAAAGTATCGACAAAGTTAAAAGTATTGACACAGTTAAAAGTATCGACACAGTTAAAAGTATCGACACAGTTAAAAGTATCGACATAGTTAAAAGTATCGACACAGTTAAAAGTATCGACACAGTTAAAAGTATCGACACAGTTAAAAGTATTTATTAACACAGTTAAAAGTATCGACACAGTTAAAAGTATCGACACAGTTAAAAGTATCGACACAGTTAAAAGTATCGACACAATTAAAAGTATCGACACAGTTAAAAGCATCGACACAGTTAAAAGTATCGAAACAGTTAAAAGTATTTATTAACACAGTTAAAAGTATCGACACAGTTAAAAGAATCGACACAGTTAAAAGTATCGACACAGTTAAAAGTATCGACACAGTTAAAAGTATCGACACAGTTAAAAGTATCGACAAAGTTAAAAGTATTGACACAGTTAAAAGAATCGACACAGTTAAAAGTATCGACACAGTTAAAAGTATCGACACAGTTAAAAGTATCGACACAGTTAAAAGTATCGACACAGTTAAAAGTATCGACACAGTTAAAAGAATCGACACAGTTAAAAGTATCGACACAGTTAAAAGTATCGACATAGTTAAAAGTATCGACACAGTTAAAAGTATCGACACAGTTAAAAGTATTGACACAGTTAAAAGTATCGACACAGTTAAAAGTATCGACATAGTTAAAAGTATCGACACAGTTAAAAGTATCGACACAGTTAAAAGCATCGACACAGTTAAAAGTATCGACAAAGTTAAAAGTATTGACACAGTTAAAAGTATCGACACAGTTAAAAGTATCGACACAGTTAAAAGTATCGACATAGTTAAAAGTATCGACACAGTTAAAAGTATCGACACAGTTAAAAGTATCGACACAGTTAAAAGTATTTATTAACACAGTTAAAAGTATCGACACAGTTAAAAGTATCGACACAGTTAAAAGTATCGACACAATTAAAAGTATCGACACAGTTAAAAGCATCGACACAGTTAAAAGTATCGACACAGTTAAAAGCATCGACACAGTTAAAAGTATCGATACAGTTAAAAGTATCGACACTGTCAAAACTATCGACACAGTCAAAACTGTCGACACAGTTAAAAGTATCGACACAGTTAAAAGTATTGACACAGTTAAAAGTATCGACACAGTTAAAAGTATCGACATAGTTAAAAGTATCGACACAGTTAAAAGTATCGACACAGTTAAAAGCATCGACACAGTTAAAAGTATCGATACAGTTAAAAGTATCGACACTGTCAAAACTATCGACACAGTCAAAACTGTCGACACAGTTAAAAGTATCGACACAGTTAAAAGTATTGACACAGTTAAAAGTATCGACACAGTTAAAAGTATCGACATAGTTAAAAGTATCGACACAGTTAAAAGTATCGACACAGTTAAAAGCATCGACACAGTTAAAAGTATCGACAAAGTTAAAAGTATTGACACAGTTAAAAGTATCGACACAGTTAAAAGTATCGACACAGTTAAAAGCATCGACACAGTTAAAAGTATCGATACAGTTAAAAGTATCGACACTGTCAAAACTATCGACACAGTCAAAACTGTCGACACAGTTAAAAGTATCGACACAGTTAAAAGTATTGACACAGTTAAAAGTATCGACACAGTTAAAAGTATCGACATAGTTAAAAGTATCGACACAGTTAAAAGTATCGACACAGTTAAAAGCATCGACACAGTTAAAAGTATCGATACAGTTAAAAGTATCGACACTGTCAAAACTATCGACACAGTCAAAACTGTCGACACAGTTAAAAGTATCGACACAGTTAAAAGTATTGACACAGTTAAAAGTATCGACACAGTTAAAAGTATCGACATAGTTAAAAGTATCGACACAGTTAAAAGTATCGACACAGTTAAAAGCATCGACACAGTTAAAAGTATCGACAAAGTTAAAAGTATTGACACAGTTAAAAGTATCGACACAGTTAAAAGTATCGACACAGTTAAAAGAATCGAGACAGTTAAAAGTATCGACACAGTTAAAAGTATCGACACAGTTAAAAGTATCGACACAATTAAAAGTATCGACACAGTTAAAAGTATCGACACAGTTAAAAATATCGACACAGTTAAAAGTATCGACACAGTTAAAAGTATCGACACAGTTAAAAGTATCGACACAGTTAAAAGTATCGACACAGTTTAAAGTATTTATTAACACAGTTAAAAGTATCGACACAGTTAAAAGTATCGACACAGTTAAAAGTATCGACACAGATAAAAGTATCGACACAGTTAAAAATATCGACACAGTTAAAAGAATCGACACAGTTAAAAGTATCGACACAGTTAAAAGTATCGACACAGTTAAAAGTATCGACACAGTTTAAAGTATTTATTAACACAGTTAAAAGTATCGACACAGTTAAAAGTATCGACACAGTTAAAAGTATCGACACAGATAAAAGTATCGACACAGTTAAAAGTATCGACACAGTTAAAAGCATCGACACAGTTAAAAGTATCGACACAGTTAAAAGTATCGACATAGTTAAAAGTATCGACACAGTTAAAAGTATCGACACAGTTAAAAGTATCGACACAGTTAAAAGTATCGACACAGTTAAAAGTATCGACACAGTTAAAAGTGTCGACACAGTTTAAAGTATTTATTAACACAGTTAAAAGTATCGACACAGTTAAAAGTATCGACACAGTTAAAAGTATCGACACAGATAAAAGTATCGACACAGTTAAAAGTATCGACACAGTTAAAAGCATCGACACAGTTAAAAGTATCGACACAGTTAAAAGTATCGACATAGTTAAAAGTATCGAAACAGTTAAAAGTATCGACACAGTTAAAAGTATCGACACAGTTAAAAGTATCGACAAAGTTAAAAGTATTGACACAGTTAAAAGTATCGACACAGTTAAAAGTATCGACACAGTTAAAAGTATCGACATAGTTAAAAGTATCGACACAGTTAAAAGTATCGACACAGTTAAAAGTATCGACACAGTTAAAAGTATTTATTAACACAGTTAAAAGTATCGACACAGTTAAAAGTATCGACACAGTTAAAAGTATCGACACAATTAAAAGTATCGACACAGTTAAAAGCATCGACACAGTTAAAAGTATCGACACAGTTAAAAGCATCGACACAGTTAAAAGTATCGATACAGTTAAAAGTATCGACACTGTCAAAACTATCGACACAGTCAAAACTGTCGACACAGTTAAAAGTATCGACACAGTTAAAAGTATCGACACAGTTAAAAGTATCGACACAGTTAAAAGTATCGACATAGTTAAAAGTATCGACACAGTTAAAAGTATCGACACAGTTAAAAGCATCGACACAGTTAAAAGTATCGACAAAGTTAAAAGTATTGACACAGTTAAAAGTATCGACACAGTTAAAAGTATCGACACAGTTAAAAGAATCGAGACAGTTAAAAGTATCGACACAGTTAAAAGTATCGACACAGTTAAAAGTATCGACACAATTAAAAGTATCGACACAGTTAAAAGTATCGACACAGTTAAAAGTATCGACATAGTTAAAAGTATCGACACAGTTAAAAGTATCGACACAGTTAAAAGCATCGACACAGTTAAAAGTATCGACAAAGTTAAAAGTATTGACACAGTTAAAAGTATCGACACAGTTAAAAGTATCGACACAGTTAAAAGTATCGACACAGTTAAAAGTATCGACACAGTTAAAAGTATCGACACAGTTAAAAGTATCGACACAGTTAAAATTATCGACACAGTTAAAAGCATCGACACAGTTAAAAGTATCGACACAGTTAAAAGTATCGACACAGTCAAAACTATCGACACAGTTAAAAGTATCGACACAGTTAAAAGTATCGACACAGTAAAAAGTATCGACACAGTTAAAAGTATCGACACAGTTAAAAGTATCGACACAGTTAAAAGTATCGACACAGTTAAAAGTATCGACACAGTTAAAAGTATCGACACAGGTAAAAGTATTTATTAACACAGTTAAAAGTATCGACACAGTTAAAAGTATCGACACAGTTAAAAGCATCGACACAGTTAAAAGTATCGACACAGTTAAAAGTATTTATTAACACAGTTAAAAGTATCGACACAGTTAAAAGCATCGACACAGTTAAAAGTATCGACACAGTTAAAAGCATCGACACAGTTAAAAGTATCGACACAGTTAAAAGCATCGACACAGTTAAAAGTATAGATACAGTTAAAAGTATCGACACTGTCAAAACTATCGACACAGTCAAAACTGTCGACACAGTTAAAAGTATCGACACAGTTAAAAGTATTGACACAGTTAAAAGTATCGACACAGTTAAAAGTATCGACATAGTTAAAAGTATCGACACAGTTAAAAGTATCGACACAGTTAAAAGTATCGACACAGTTAAAAGCATCGATGCAGTTAAAAGTATCGACACCTTTAAAAGTATCGACACAGTTAAAAGTATCGACACAGTTAAAAATATCGACATAGTTAAAAGTATCGACACAGTTAAAAGTATCGATACAGTTAAAAGTATCGACACTGTCAAAACTATCGACACAGTTAAAAGTATCGACACAGTTAAAAGTATCGACACAGTTAAAAGTATTGACACAGTTAAAAGTATCGACACAGTTAAAAGTATCGACATAGTTTAAAGTATCGACACAGTTAAAAGTATTTATTAACACAGTTAAAAGTATCGACACAGTTAAAAGTATCGACACAGTTAAAAGCATCGATACAGTTAAAAGTATCGACACAGTTAAAAGTATCGACACAGTCAAAACTATCGACACAGTTAAAAGTATCGACACAGTTAAAAGTATCGACACAGTTAAAAGAATCGAGACAGTTATAAGTATCGACACAGTTAAAAGTATCGACACAGTTAAAAGTATTTATTAACACAGTTAAAAGTATCGACACAGTTAAAAGTATCGACACAGTTAAAAGCATCGATACAGTTAAAAGTATCGACACAGTTAAAAGTATCGACACAGTCAAAACTATCGACACAGTTAAAAGTATCGACACAGTTAAAAGTATCGACACAGTTAAAAGAATCGAGACAGTTAAAAGTATCGACACAGTTAAAAGTATCGACACAGTTAAAAGTATTTATTAACACAGTTAAAAGTATCGACACAGTTAAAAGTATTAACACAGTAAAAAGTATCGACACAGTTGAAAGTATCGTCACAGTTAAATGTATCGACACAGTTAAAAGCATCGACACGGTTAAAAGTATCGACACAGTTAAAAGCATCGACACAGTTAAAAGTATCGACACAGTTAAAAGTATCGACACAGTTAAAAGTATCGACACAGTTAAAAGTATCGACACAGTTAAAAGAATCGAGACAGTTAAAAGTATCGACACAGTTAAAAGTATCGACACAGTTAAAAGTATCGACACAGTTAAAAGTATCGACACAGTTAAAAGTATCGACACAGTTAAAAGTATCGACACAGTTAAAAGAATCGAGACAGTTAAAAGTATCGACACAGTTAAAAGTATCGACACAGTTAAAAGTATCGACACAGTTAAAAGTATCGACACAGTTAAAAGTATCGACATAGTTAAAAGTATCGACACAGTTAAAAGTATCGACACAGTTAAAAGTATCGACACAGTTAAAAGTATCGACACAGTTAAAAGAATCGACACAGTTAAAAGTATCGACACAGTTAAAAGTATCGACACAGTTAAAAGTATCGACACAGTTAAAAGTATCGACACAGTTAAAAGTATCGACACAGTTTAAAGTATCGACACAGTTAAAAGTATCGACACAGTTAAAAGCATCGACACAGTTAAAAGTATCGACACAGTTAAAAGTATCGACACAGTCAAAACTATCGACACAGTTAAAAGTATCGACACAGTTAAAAGTATCGACACAGTAAAAAGTATCGACACAGTTAAAAGTATCGACACAGTTAAAAGTATCGACACAGTTAAAAGTATCGACACAGTTAAAAGTATCGACACAGTTAAAAGTATCGACACAGGTAAAAGTATTTATTAACACAGTTAAAAGTATCGACACAGTTAAAAGTATCGACACAGTTAAAAGCATCGACACAGTTAAAAGTATCGACACAGTTAAAAGTATTTATTAACACAGTTAAAAGTATCGACACAGTTAAAAGTATCGACACAGTTAAAAGCATCGACACAGTTAAAAGTATCGACACAGTTAAAAGCATCGACACAGTTAAAAGTATCGACACAGTTAAAAGCATCGACACAGTTAAAAGTATCGATACAGTTAAAAGTATCGACACTGTCAAAACTATCGACACAGTCAAAACTGTCGACACAGTTAAAAGTATCGACACAGTTAAAAGTATTGACACAGTTAAAAGTATCGACACAGTTAAAAGTATCGACATAGTTAAAAGTATCGACACAGTTAAAAGTATCGACACAGTTAAAAGTATCGACACAGTTAAAAGTATTTATTAACACAGTTAAAAGTATCGACACAGTTAAAATATTAACACAGTTAAAAGTATCGACAAAGCTAAAAGTATCGAGACAGTTAAAAGTATCGACACAGTTAAAAGCATCGACACAGTTAAAAGTATCGACACAGTTAAAAGCATCGACACAGTTAAAAGTATCGATACAGTTAAAAGTATCGACACTGTCAAAACTATCGACACAGTCAAAACTGTCGACACAGTTAAAAGTATCGACACAGTTAAAAGTATCGACACAGTTAAAAGTATTTATTAACACAGTTAAAAGTATCGACACAGTTAAAAGTATTAACACAGTTAAAAGTATCGACACAGTTAAAAGTATCGACACAGTTAAAAGCATCGATACAGTTAAAAGTATCGACACAGTTAAAAGTATCGACACAGTCAAAACTATCGACACAGTTAAAAGTATCGACACAGTTAAAAGTATCGACACAGTTAAAAGAATCGAGACAGTTAAAAGTATCGACACAGTTAAAAGTATCGACACAGTTAAAAGTATTTATTAACACAGTTAAAAGTATCGACACAGTTAAAAGTATCGACACAGTTAAAAGCATCGATACAGTTAAAAGTATCGACACAGTTAAAAGTATCGACACAGTCAAAACTATCGACACAGTTAAAAGTATCGACACAGTTAAAAGTATCGACACAGTTAAAAGAATCGAGACAGTTAAAAGTATCGACACAGTTAAAAGTATCGACACAGTTAAAAGTATCGACACAGTTTAAAGTATTTATTAACACAGTTAAAAGTATCGACACAGTTAAAAGTATCGACACAGTTAAAAGTATCGACACAGATAAAAGTATCGACACAGTTAAAAGTATCGACACAGTTAAAAGCATCGACACAGTTAAAAGTATCGACACAGTTAAAAGTATCGACATAGTTAAAAGTATCGACACAGTTAAAAGTATCGACACAGTTAAAAGTATCGACACAGTTAAAAGTATCGACACAGTTAAAAGTATCGACACAGTTAAAAGTGTCGACACAGTTTAAAGTATTTATTAACACAGTTAAAAGTATCGACACAGTTAAAAGTATCGACACAGTTAAAAGTATCGACACAGATAAAAGTATCGACACAGTTAAAAGTATCGACACAGTTAAAAGCATCGACACAGTTAAAAGTATCGACACAGTTAAAAGTATCGACATAGTTAAAAGTATCGACACAGTTAAAAGTATCGACACAGTTAAAAGTATCGACACAGTTAAAAGTATCGACACAGTTAAAAGTATCGAAACAGTTAAAAGTATTTATTAACACAGTTAAAAGTATCGACACAGTTAAAAGAATCGACACAGTTAAAAGTATCGACACAGTTAAAAGTATCGACACAGTTAAAAGTATCGACACAGTTAAAAGTATCGACAAAGTTAAAAGTATTGACACAGTTAAAAGAATCGACACAGTTAAAAGTATCGACACAGTTAAAAGTATCGACACAGTTAAAAGTATCGACACAGTTAAAAGTATCGACACAGTTAAAAGTATCGACACAGTTAAAAGAATCGACACAGTTAAAAGTATCGACACAGTTAAAAGTATCGACATAGTTAAAAGTATCGACATAGTTAAAAGTATCGACACAGTTAAAAGTATTGACACAGTTAAAAGTATCGACACAGTTAAAAGTATCGACATAGTTAAAAGTATCGACACAGTTAAAAGTATCGACACAGTTAAAAGCATCGACACAGTTAAAAGTATCGACAAAGTTAAAAGTATTGACACAGTTAAAAGTATCGACACAGTTAAAAGTATCGACACAGTTAAAAGTATCGACATAGTTAAAAGTATCGACACAGTTAAAAGTATCGACACAGTTAAAAGTATCGACACAGTTAAAAGTATTTATTAACACAGTTAAAAGTATCGACACAGTTAAAAGTATCGACACAGTTAAAAGTATCGACACAATTAAAAGTATCGACACAGTTAAAAGCATCGACACAGTTAAAAGTATCGACACAGTTAAAAGCATCGACACAGTTAAAAGTATCGATACAGTTAAAAGTATCGACACTGTCAAAACTATCGACACAGTCAAAACTGTCGACACAGTTAAAAGTATCGACACAGTTAAAAGTATCGACACAGTTAAAAGTATCGACACAGTTAAAAGTATCGACATAGTTAAAAGTATCGACACAGTTAAAAGTATCGACACAGTTAAAAGCATCGACACAGTTAAAAGTATCGACAAAGTTAAAAGTATTGACACAGTTAAAAGTATCGACACAGTTAAAAGTATCGACACAGTTAAAAGAATCGAGACAGTTAAAAGTATCGACACAGTTAAAAGTATCGACACAGTTAAAAGTATCGACACAATTAAAAGTATCGACACAGTTAAAAGTATCGACACAGTTAAAAGTATCGACATAGTTAAAAGTATCGACACAGTTAAAAGTATCGACACAGTTAAAAGCATCGACACAGTTAAAAGTATCGACAAAGTTAAAAGTATTGACACAGTTAAAAGTATCGACACAGTTAAAAGTATCGATACAGTTAAAAGTATCGACATAGTTAAAAGTATCGACACAGTTAAAAGTATCGACACAGTTAAAAGTATCGACACAGTTAAAAGTATTTATTAACACAGTTAAAAGTATCGACACAGTTAAAAGTATCGACACAGTTAAAAGTATCGACACAATTAAAAGTATCGACACAGTTAAAAGCATCGACACAGTTAAAAGTATCGACACAGTTAAAAGCATCGACACAGTTAAAAGTATCGATACAGTTAAAAGTATCGACACTGTCAAAACTATCGACACAGTCAAAACTGTCGACACAGTTAAAAGTATCGACACAGTTAAATTTATTGACACAGTTAAAAGTATCGACACAGTTAAAAGTATCGACATAGTTAAAAGTATCGACACAGTTAAAAGTATCGACACAGTTAAAAGCATCGACACAGTTAAAAGTATCGACAAAGTTAAAAGTATTGACACAGTTAAAAGTATCGACACAGTTAAAAGTATCGACACAGTTAAAAGAATCGAGACAGTTAAAAGTATCGACACAGTTAAAAGTATCGACACAGTTAAAAGTATCGACATAATTAAAAGTATCGACACAGTTAAAAGTATCGACACAGTTAAAAATATCGACACAGTTAAAAGTATCGACACAGTTAAAAGTATCGACACAGTTAAAAGTATCGACACAGTTAAAAGCATCGACACAGTTAAAAGTATCGACACAGTTAAAAGCATCGACACAGTTAAAAGTATCGATACAGTTAAAAGTATCGACACTGTCAAAACTATCGACACAGTCAAAACTGTCGACACAGTTAAAAGTATCGACACAGTTAAAAGTATTGACACAGTTAAAAGTATCGACACAGTTAAAAGTATCGACATAGTTAAAAGTATCGACACAGTTAAAAGTATCGACACAGTTAAAAGCATCGACACAGTTAAAAGTATCGACAAAGTTAAAAGTATTGACACAGTTAAAAGTATCGACACAGTTAAAAGTATCGAGACAGTTAAAAGTATCGACACAGTTAAAAGTATCGACACAGTTAAAAGTATCGACACAATTAAAAGTATCGACCAAGTTAAAAGTATCGACACAGTTAAAAATATCGACACAGTTAAAAGTATCGACACAGTTAAAAGTATCGACACAGTTAAAAGTATCGACACAGTTAAAAGTATCGATACAGTTAAAAGAATCGACACAGTCAAAAGTATCGACACAGTTAAAAGTATCGACACAGTTAAAAGTATCGACACAGTTAAAAGTATCGACACAGTTAAAAGTATCGACACAGTTAAAAGTATCGACACAGTTAAAAGTATCGACACAGTTAAAAGAATCGACACAGTTAAAAGTATCGACACAGTTAAAAGTATCGACACAGTTAAAAGTATCGACACAGTTTAAAGTATTTATTAACACAGTTAAAAGTATCGACACAGTTAAAAGTATCGACACAGTTAAAAGTATCGACACAGATAAAAGTATCGACACAGTTAAAAGTATCGACACAGTTAAAAGCATCGACACAGTTAAAAGTATCGACACAGTTAAAAGTATCGACATAGTTAAAAGTATCGACACAGTTAAAAGTATCGACACAGTTAAAAGTATCGACACAGTTAAAAGTATCGACACAGTTAAAAGTATCGACACAGTTAAAAGTGTCGACACAGTTTAAAGTATTTATTAACACAGTTAAAAGTATCGACACAGTTAAAAGTATCGACACAGTTAAAAGTATCGACACAGATAAAAGTATCGACACAGTTAAAAGTATCGACACAGTTAAAAGCATCGACACAGTTAAAAGTATCGACACAGTTAAAAGTATCGACATAGTTAAAAGTATCGACACAGTTAAAAGTATCGACACAGTTAAAAGTATCGACACAGTTAAAAGTATCGACACAGTTAAAAGTATCGAAACAGTTAAAAGTATTTATTAACACAGTTAAAAGTATCGACACAGTTAAAAGAATCGACACAGTTAAAAGTATCGACACAGTTAAAAGTATCGACACAGTTAAAAGTATCGACACAGTTAAAAGTATCGACAAAGTTAAAAGTATTGACACAGTTAAAAGAATCGACACAGTTAAAAGTATCGACACAGTTAAAAGTATCGACACAGTTAAAAGTATCGACACAGTTAAAAGTATCGACACAGTTAAAAGTATCGACACAGTTAAAAGAATCGACACAGTTAAAAGTATCGACATAGTTAAAAGTATCGACACAGTTAAAAGTATCGACACAGTTAAAAGTATTGACACAGTTAAAAGTATCGACACAGTTAAAAGTATCGACATAGTTAAAAGTATCGACACAGTTAAAAGTATCGACACAGTTAAAAGCATCGACACAGTTAAAAGTATCGACAAAGTTAAAAGTATTGACACAGTTAAAAGTATCGACACAGTTAAAAGTATCGACACAGTTAAAAGTATCGACATAGTTAAAAGTATCGACACAGTTAAAAGTATCGACACAGTTAAAAGTATCGACACAGTTAAAAGTATTTATTAACACAGTTAAAAGTATCGACACAGTTAAAAGTATCGACACAGTTAAAAGTATCGACACAGTTAAAAGTATCGACACAATTAAAAGTATCGACACAGTTAAAAGCATCGACACAGTTAAAAGTATCGAAACAGTTAAAAGTATTTATTAACACAGTTAAAAGTATCGACACAGTTAAAAGAATCGACACAGTTAAAAGTATCGACACAGTTAAAAGTATCGACACAGTTAAAAGTATCGACACAGTTAAAAGTATCGACAAAGTTAAAAGTATTGACACAGTTAAAAGAATCGACACAGTTAAAAGTATCGACACAGTTAAAAGTATCGACACAGTTAAAAGTATCGACACAGTTAAAAGTATCGACACAGTTAAAAGTATCGACACAGTTAAAAGAATCGACACAGTTAAAAGTATCGACACAGTTAAAAGTATCGACATAGTTAAAAGTATCGACACAGTTAAAAGTATCGACACAGTTAAAAGTATTGACACAGTTAAAAGTATCGACACAGTTAAAAGTATCGACATAGTTAAAAGTATCGACACAGTTAAAAGTATCGACACAGTTAAAAGCATCGACACAGTTAAAAGTATCGACAAAGTTAAAAGTATTGACACAGTTAAAAGTATCGACACAGTTAAAAGTATCGACACAGTTAAAAGTATCGACATAGTTAAAAGTATCGACACAGTTAAAAGTATCGACACAGTTAAAAGTATCGACACAGTTAAAAGTATTTATTAACACAGTTAAAAGTATCGACACAGTTAAAAGTATCGACACAGTTAAAAGTATCGACACAATTAAAAGTATCGACACAGTTAAAAGCATCGACACAGTTAAAAGTATCGACACAGTTAAAAGCATCGACACAGTTAAAAGTATCGATACAGTTAAAAGTATCGACACTGTCAAAACTATCGACACAGTCAAAACTGTCGACACAGTTAAAAGTATCGACACAGTTAAAAGTATTGACACAGTTAAAAGTATCGACACAGTTAAAAGTATCGACATAGTTAAAAGTATCGACACAGTTAAAAGTATCGACACAGTTAAAAGCATCGACACAGTTAAAAGTATCGATACAGTTAAAAGTATCGACACTGTCAAAACTATCGACACAGTCAAAACTGTCGACACAGTTAAAAGTATCGACACAGTTAAAAGTATTGACACAGTTAAAAGTATCGACACAGTTAAAAGTATCGACATAGTTAAAAGTATCGACACAGTTAAAAGTATCGACACAGTTAAAAGCATCGACACAGTTAAAAGTATCGACAAAGTTAAAAGTATTGACACAGTTAAAAGTATCGACACAGTTAAAAGTATCGACACAGTTAAAAGAATCGAGACAGTTAAAAGTATCGACACAGTTAAAAGTATCGACACAGTTAAAAGTATCGACACAATTAAAAGTATCGACACAGTTAAAAGTATCGACACAGTTAAAAATATCGACACAGTTAAAAGTATCGACACAGTTAAAAGTATCGACACAGTTAAAAGTATCGACACAGTTAAAAGTATCGACACAGTTTAAAGTATTTATTAACACAGTTAAAAGTATCGACACAGTTAAAAGTATCGACACAGTTAAAAGTATCGACACAGATAAAAGTATCGACACAGTTAAAAATATCGACACAGTTAAAAGAATCGACACAGTTAAAAGTATCGACACAGTTAAAAGTATCGACACAGTTAAAAGTATCGACACAGTTTAAAGTATTTATTAACACAGTTAAAAGTATCGACACAGTTAAAAGTATCGACACAGTTAAAAGTATCGACACAGATAAAAGTATCGACACAGTTAAAAGTATCGACACAGTTAAAAGCATCGACACAGTTAAAAGTATCGACACAGTTAAAAGTATCGACATAGTTAAAAGTATCGACACAGTTAAAAGTATCGACACAGTTAAAAGTATCGACACAGTTAAAAGTATCGACACAGTTAAAAGTATCGACACAGTTAAAAGTGTCGACACAGTTTAAAGTATTTATTAACACAGTTAAAAGTATCGACACAGTTAAAAGTATCGACACAGTTAAAAGTATCGACACAGATAAAAGTATCGACACAGTTAAAAGTATCGACACAGTTAAAAGCATCGACACAGTTAAAAGTATCGACACAGTTAAAAGTATCGACATAGTTAAAAGTATCGACACAGTTAAAAGTATCGACACAGTTAAAAGTATCGACACAGTTAAAAGTATCGACACAGTTAAAAGTATCGAAACAGTTAAAAGTATTTATTAACACAGTTAAAAGTATCGACACAGTTAAAAGAATCGACACAGTTAAAAGTATCGACACAGTTAAAAGTATCGACACAGTTAAAAGTATCGACACAGTTAAAAGTATCGACAAAGTTAAAAGTATTGACACAGTTAAAAGAATCGACACAGTTAAAAGTATCGACACAGTTAAAAGTATCGACACAGTTAAAAGTATCGACACAGTTAAAAGTATCGACACAGTTAAAAGTATCGACACAGTTAAAAGAATCGACACAGTTAAAAGTATCGACACAGTTAAAAGTATCGACATAGTTAAAAGTATCGACACAGTTAAAAGTATCGACACAGTTAAAAGTATTGACACAGTTAAAAGTATCGACACAGTTAAAAGTATCGACATAGTTAAAAGTATCGACACAGTTAAAAGTATCGACACAGTTAAAAGCATCGACACAGTTAAAAGTATCGACAAAGTTAAAAGTATTGACACAGTTAAAAGTATCGACACAGTTAAAAGTATCGACACAGTTAAAAGTATCGACATAGTTAAAAGTATCGACACAGTTAAAAGTATCGACACAGTTAAAAGTATCGACACAGTTAAAAGTATTTATTAATACAGTTAAAAGTATCGACACAGTTAAAAGTATCGACACAGTTAAAAGTATCGACACAATTAAAAGTATCGACACAGTTAAAAGCATCGACACAGTTAAAAGTATCGACACAGTTAAAAGCATCGACACAGTTAAAAGTATCGATACAGTTAAAAGTATCGACACTGTCAAAACTATCGACACAGTCAAAACTGTCGACACAGTTAAAAGTATCGACACAGTTAAAAGTATCGACACAGTTAAAAGTATCGACACAGTTAAAAGTATCGACATAGTTAAAAGTATCGACACAGTTAAAAGTATCGACACAGTTAAAAGCATCGACACAGTTAAAAGTATCGACAAAGTTAAAAGTATTGACACAGTTAAAAGTATCGACACAGTTAAAAGTATCGACACAGTTAAAAGAATCGAGACAGTTAAAAGTATCGACACAGTTAAAAGTATCGACACAGTTAAAAGTATCGACACAATTAAAAGTATCGACACAGTTAAAAGTATCGACACAGTTAAAAGTATCGACATAGTTAAAAGTATCGACACAGTTAAAAGTATCGACACAGTTAAAAGCATCGACACAGTTAAAAGTATCGACAAAGTTAAAAGTATTGACACAGTTAAAAGTATCGACACAGTTAAAAGTATCGATACAGTTAAAAGTATCGACATAGTTAAAAGTATCGACACAGTTAAAAGTATCGACATAGTTTAAAGTATCGACACAGTTAAAAGTATTTATTAACACAGTTAAAAGTATCGACACAGTTAAAAGTATCGACACAGTTAAAAGCATCGATACAGTTAAAAGTATCGACACAGTTAAAAGTATCGACACAGTCAAAACTATCGACACAGTTAAAAGTATCGACACAGTTAAAAGTATCGACACAGTTAAAAGAATCGAGACAGTTATAAGTATCGACACAGTTAAAAGTATCGACACAGTTAAAAGTATTTATTAACACAGTTAAAAGTATCGACACAGTTAAAAGTATCGACACAGTTAAAAGCATCGATACAGTTAAAAGTATCGACACAGTTAAAAGTATCGACACAGTCAAAACTATCGACACAGTTAAAAGTATCGACACAGTTAAAAGTATCGACACAGTTAAAAGAATCGAGACAGTTAAAAGTATCGACACAGTTAAAAGTATCGACACAGTTAAAAGTATTTATTAACACAGTTAAAAGTATCGACACAGTTAAAAGTATTAACACAGTAAAAAGTATCGACACAGTTGAAAGTATCGTCACAGTTAAATGTATCGACACAGTTAAAAGCATCGACACGGTTAAAAGTATCGACACAGTTAAAAGCATCGACACAGTTAAAAGTATCGACACAGTTAAAAGTATCGACACAGTTAAAAGTATCGACACAGTTAAAAGTATCGACACAGTTAAAAGAATCGAGACAGTTAAAAGTATCGACACAGTTAAAAGTATCGACACAGTTAAAAGTATCGACACAGTTAAAAGTATCGACACAGTTAAAAGTATCGACACAGTTAAAAGTATCGACACAGTTAAAAGAATCGAGACAGTTAAAAGTATCGACACAGTTAAAAGTATCGACACAGTTAAAAGTATCGACACAGTTAAAAGTATCGACACAGTTAAAAGTATCGACATAGTTAAAAGTATCGACACAGTTAAAAGTATCGACACAGTTAAAAGTATCGACACAGTTAAAAGTATCGACACAGTTAAAAGAATCGACACAGTTAAAAGTATCGACACAGTTAAAAGTATCGACACAGTTAAAAGTATCGACACAGTTAAAAGTATCGACACAGTTAAAAGTATCGACACAGTTTAAAGTATCGACACAGTTAAAAGTATCGACACAGTTAAAAGCATCGACACAGTTAAAAGTATCGACACAGTTAAAAGTATCGACACAGTCAAAACTATCGACACAGTTAAAAGTATCGACACAGTTAAAAGTATCGACACAGTAAAAAGTATCGACACAGTTAAAAGTATCGACACAGTTAAAAGTATCGACACAGTTAAAAGTATCGACACAGTTAAAAGTATCGACACAGTTAAAAGTATCGACACAGGTAAAAGTATTTATTAACACAGTTAAAAGTATCGACACAGTTAAAAGTATCGACACAGTTAAAAGCATCGACACAGTTAAAAGTATCGACACAGTTAAAAGTATTTATTAACACAGTTAAAAGTATCGACACAGTTAAAAGTATCGACACAGTTAAAAGCATCGACACAGTTAAAAGTATCGACACAGTTAAAAGCATCGACACAGTTAAAAGTATCGACACAGTTAAAAGCATCGACACAGTTAAAAGTATCGATACAGTTAAAAGTATCGACACTGTCAAAACTATCGACACAGTCAAAACTGTCGACACAGTTAAAAGTATCGACACAGTTAAAAGTATTGACACAGTTAAAAGTATCGACACAGTTAAAAGTATCGACATAGTTAAAAGTATCGACACAGTTAAAAGTATCGACACAGTTAAAAGTATCGACACAGTTAAAAGTATTTATTAACACAGTTAAAAGTATCGACACAGTTAAAATATTAACACAGTTAAAAGTATCGACAAAGCTAAAAGTATCGAGACAGTTAAAAGTATCGACACAGTTAAAAGCATCGACACAGTTAAAAGTATCGACACAGTTAAAAGCATCGACACAGTTAAAAGTATCGATACAGTTAAAAGTATCGACACTGTCAAAACTATCGACACAGTCAAAACTATCGACACAGTTAAAAGTATCGACACAGTTAAAAGTATCGACACAGTTAAAAGTATTTATAAACACAGTTAAAAGTATCGACACAGTTAAAAGTATTAACACAGTTAAAAGTATCGACACAGTTAAAAGTATCGACACAGTTAAAAGCATCGATACAGTTAAAAGTATCGACACAGTTAAAAGTATCGACACAGTCAAAACTATCGACACAGTTAAAAGTATCGACACAGTTAAAAGTATCGACACAGTTAAAAGAATCGAGACAGTTAAAAGTATCGACACAGTTAAAAGTATCGACACAGTTAAAAGTATTTATTAACACAGTTAAAAGTATCGACACAGTTAAAAGTATCGACACAGTTAAAAGCATCGATACAGTTAAAAGTATCGACACAGTTAAAAGTATCGACACAGTCAAAACTATCGACACAGTTAAAAGTATCGACACAGTTAAAAGTATCGACACAGTTAAAAGAATCGAGACAGTTAAAAGTATCGACACAGTTAAAAGTATCGACACAGTTAAAAGTATCGACACAGTTTAAAGTATTTATTAACACAGTTAAAAGTATCGACACAGTTAAAAGTATCGACACAGTTAAAAGTATCGACACAGATAAAAGTATCGACACAGTTAAAAGTATCGACACAGTTAAAAGCATCGACACAGTTAAAAGTATCGACACAGTTAAAAGTATCGACATAGTTAAAAGTATCGACACAGTTAAAAGTATCGACACAGTTAAAAGTATCGACACAGTTAAAAGTATCGACACAGTTAAAAGTATCGACACAGTTAAAAGTGTCGACACAGTTTAAAGTATTTATTAACACAGTTAAAAGTATCGACACAGTTAAAAGTATCGACACAGTTAAAAGTATCGACACAGATAAAAGTATCGACACAGTTAAAAGTATCGACACAGTTAAAAGCATCGACACAGTTAAAAGTATCGACACAGTTAAAAGTATCGACATAGTTAAAAGTATCGACACAGTTAAAAGTATCGACACAGTTAAAAGTATCGACACAGTTAAAAGTATCGACACAGTTAAAAGTATCGAAACAGTTAAAAGTATTTATTAACACAGTTAAAAGTATCGACACAGTTAAAAGAATCGACACAGTTAAAAGTATCGACACAGTTAAAAGTATCGACACAGTTAAAAGTATCGACACAGTTAAAAGTATCGACAAAGTTAAAAGTATTGACACAGTTAAAAGAATCGACACAGTTAAAAGTATCGACACAGTTAAAAGTATCGACACAGTTAAAAGTATCGACACAGTTAAAAGTATCGACACAGTTAAAAGAATCGACACAGTTAAAAGTATCGACACAGTTAAAAGTATCGACATAGTTAAAAGTATCGACACAGTTAAAAGTATCGACACAGTTAAAAGTATTGACACAGTTAAAAGTATCGACACAGTTAAAAGTATCGACATAGTTAAAAGTATCGACACAGTTAAAAGTATCGACACAGTTAAAAGCATCGACACAGTTAAAAGTATCGACAAAGTTAAAAGTATTGACACAGTTAAAAGTATCGACACAGTTAAAAGTATCGACACAGTTAAAAGTATCGACATAGTTAAAAGTATCGACACAGTTAAAAGTATCGACACAGTTAAAAGTATCGACACAGTTAAAAGTATTTATTAACACAGTTAAAAGTATCGACACAGTTAAAAGTATCGACACAGTTAAAAGTATCGACACAATTAAAAGTATCGACACAGTTAAAAGCATCGACACAGTTAAAAGTATCGACACAGTTAAAAGCATCGACACAGTTAAAAGTATCGATACAGTTAAAAGTATCGACACTGTCAAAACTATCGACACAGTCAAAACTGTCGACACAGTTAAAAGTATCGACACAGTTAAAAGTATCGACACAGTTAAAAGTATCGACACAGTTAAAAGTATCGACATAGTTAAAAGTATCGACACAGTTAAAAGTATCGACACAGTTAAAAGCATCGACACAGTTAAAAGTATCGACAAAGTTAAAAGTATTGACACAGTTAAAAGTATCGACACAGTTAAAAGTATCGACACAGTTAAAAGAATCGAGACAGTTAAAAGTATCGACACAGTTAAAAGTATCGACACAGTTAAAAGTATCGACACAATTAAAAGTATCGACACAGTTAAAAGTATCGACACAGTTAAAAGTATCGACATAGTTAAAAGTATCGACACAGTTAAAAGTATCGACACAGTTAAAAGCATCGACACAGTTAAAAGTATCGACAAAGTTAAAAGTATTGACACAGTTAAAAGTATCGACACAGTTAAAAGTATCGATACAGTTAAAAGTATCGACATAGTTAAAAGTATCGACACAGTTAAAAGTATCGACACAGTTAAAAGTATCGACACAGTTAAAAGTATTTATTAACACAGTTAAAAGTATCGACACAGTTAAAAGTATCGACACAGTTAAAAGTATCGACACAATTAAAAGTATCGACACAGTTAAAAGCATCGACACAGTTAAAAGTATCGACACAGTTAAAAGCATCGACACAGTTAAAAGTATCGATACAGTTAAAAGTATCGACACTGTCAAAACTATCGACACAGTCAAAACTGTCGACACAGTTAAAAGTATCGACACAGTTAAATTTATTGACACAGTTAAAAGTATCGACACAGTTAAAAGTATCGACATAGTTAAAAGTATCGACACAGTTAAAAGTATCGACACAGTTAAAAGCATCGACACAGTTAAAAGTATCGACAAAGTTAAAAGTATTGACACAGTTAAAAGTATCGACACAGTTAAAAGTATCGACACAGTTAAAAGAATCGAGACAGTTAAAAGTATCGACACAGTTAAAAGTATCGACACAGTTAAAAGTATCGACATAATTAAAAGTATCGACACAGTTAAAAGTATCGACACAGTTAAAAATATCGACACAGTTAAAAGTATCGACACAGTTAAAAGTATCGACACAGTTAAAAGTATCGACACAGTTAAAAGCATCGACACAGTTAAAAGTATCGACACAGTTAAAAGCATCGACACAGTTAAAAGTATCGATACAGTTAAAAGTATCGACACTGTCAAAACTATCGACACAGTCAAAACTGTCGACACAGTTAAAAGTATCGACACAGTTAAAAGTATTGACACAGTTAAAAGTATCGACACAGTTAAAAGTATCGACATAGTTAAAAGTATCGACACAGTTAAAAGTATCGACACAGTTAAAAGCATCGACACAGTTAAAAGTATCGACAAAGTTAAAAGTATTGACACAGTTAAAAGTATCGACACAGTTAAAAGTATCGACACAGTTAAAAGAATCGAGACAGTTAAAAGTATCGACACAGTTAAAAGTATCGACACAGTTAAAAGTATCGACACAATTAAAAGTATCGACCAAGTTAAAAGTATCGACACAGTTAAAAATATCGACACAGTTAAAAGTATCGACACAGTTAAAAGTATCGACACAGTTAAAAGTATCGACACAGTTAAAAGTATCGATACAGTTAAAAGAATCGACACAGTCAAAAGTATCGACACAGTTAAAAGTATCGACACAGTTAAAAGTATCGACACAGTTAAAAGTATCGACACAGTTAAAAGTATCGACACAGTTAAAAGTATCGACACAGTTAAAAGTATCGACACAGTTAAAAGAATCGACACAGTTAAAAGTATCGACACAGTTAAAAGTATCGACACAGTTAAAAGTATCGACACAGTTTAAAGTATTTATTAACACAGTTAAAAGTATCGACACAGTTAAAAGTATCGACACAGTTAAAAGTATCGACACAGATAAAAGTATCGACACAGTTAAAAGTATCGACACAGTTAAAAGTATCGACATAGTTAAAAGTATCGACACAGTTAAAAGTATCGACACAGTTAAAAGTATCGACACAGTTAAAAGTATCGACACAGTTAAAAGTGTCGACACAGTTTAAAGTATTTATTAACACAGTTAAAAGTATCGACACAGTTAAAAGTATCGACACAGTTAAAAGTATCGACACAGATAAAAGTATCGACACAGTTAAAAGTATCGACACAGTTAAAAGCATCGACACAGTTAAAAGTATCGACACAGTTAAAAGTATCGACATAGTTAAAAGTATCGACACAGTTAAAAGTATCGACACAGTTAAAAGTATCGACACAGTTAAAAGTATCGACACAGTTAAAAGTATCGAAACAGTTAAAAGTATTTATTAACACAGTTAAAAGTATCGACACAGTTAAAAGAATCGACACAGTTAAAAGTATCGACACAGTTAAAAGTATCGACACAGTTAAAAGTATCGACACAGTTAAAAGTATCGACAAAGTTAAAAGTATTGACACAGTTAAAAGAATCGACACAGTTAAAAGTATCGACACAGTTAAAAGTATCGACACAGTTAAAAGTATCGACACAGTTAAAAGTATCGACACAGTTAAAAGTATCGACACAGTTAAAAGAATCGACACAGTTAAAAGTATCGACATAGTTAAAAGTATCGACACAGTTAAAAGTATCGACACAGTTAAAAGTATTGACACAGTTAAAAGTATCGACACAGTTAAAAGTATCGACATAGTTAAAAGTATCGACACAGTTAAAAGTATCGACACAGTTAAAAGCATCGACACAGTTAAAAGTATCGACAAAGTTAAAAGTATTGACACAGTTAAAAGTATCGACACAGTTAAAAGTATCGACACAGTTAAAAGTATCGACATAGTTAAAAGTATCGACACAGTTAAAAGTATCGACACAGTTAAAAGTATCGATACAGTTAAAAGTATTTATTAACACAGTTAAAAGTATCGACACAGTTAAAAGTATCGACACAGTTAAAAGTATCGACACAGTTAAAAGTATCGACACAATTAAAAGTATCGACACAGTTAAAAGCATCGACACAGTTAAAAGTATCGAAACAGTTAAAAGTATTTATTAACACAGTTAAAAGTATCGACACAGTTAAAAGAATCGACACAGTTAAAAGTATCGACACAGTTAAAAGTATCGACACAGTTAAAAGTATCGACACAGTTAAAAGTATCGACAAAGTTAAAAGTATTGACACAGTTAAAAGAATCGACACAGTTAAAAGTATCGACACAGTTAAAAGTATCGACACAGTTAAAAGTATCGACACAGTTAAAAGTATCGACACAGTTAAAAGTATCGACACAGTTAAAAGAATCGACACAGTTAAAAGTATCGACACAGTTAAAAGTATCGACATAGTTAAAAGTATCGACACAGTTAAAAGTATCGACACAGTTAAAAGTATTGACACAGTTAAAAGTATCGACACAGTTAAAAGTATCGACATAGTTAAAAGTATCGACACAGTTAAAAGTATCGACACAGTTAAAAGCATCGACACAGTTAAAAGTATCGACAAAGTTAAAAGTATTGACACAGTTAAAAGTATCGACACAGTTAAAAGTATCGACACAGTTAAAAGTATCGACATAGTTAAAAGTATCGACACAGTTAAAAGTATCGACACAGTTAAAAGTATCGACACAGTTAAAAGTATTTATTAACACAGTTAAAAGTATCGACACAGTTAAAAGTATCGACACAGTTAAAAGTATCGACACAATTAAAAGTATCGACACAGTTAAAAGCATCGACACAGTTAAAAGTATCGACACAGTTAAAAGCATCGACACAGTTAAAAGTATCGATACAGTTAAAAGTATCGACACTGTCAAAACTATCGACACAGTCAAAACTGTCGACACAGTTAAAAGTATCGACACAGTTAAAAGTATTGACACAGTTAAAAGTATCGACACAGTTAAAAGTATCGACATAGTTAAAAGTATCGACACAGTTAAAAGTATCGACACAGTTAAAAGCATCGACACAGTTAAAAGTATCGATACAGTTAAAAGTATCGACACTGTCAAAAATATCGACACAGTCAAAACTGTCGACACAGTTAAAAGTATCGACACAGTTAAAAGTATTGACACAGTTAAAAGTATCGACACAGTTAAAAGTATCGACATAGTTAAAAGTATCGACACAGTTAAAAGTATCGACACAGTTAAAAGCATCGACACAGTTAAAAGTATCGACAAAGTTAAAAGTATTGACACAGTTAAAAGTATCGACACAGTTAAAAGTATCGACACAGTTAAAAGAATCGAGACAGTTAAAAGTATCGACACAGTTAAAAGTATCGACACAGTTAAAAGTATCGACACAATTAAAAGTATCGACACAGTTAAAAGTATTGACACAGTTAAAAGTATCGACACAGTTAAAAGTATCGACATAGTTAAAAGTATCGACACAGTTAAAAGTATCGACACAGTTAAAAGCATCGACACAGTTAAAAGTATCGACACAGTTAAAAGTATCGACACAGTTAAAAGTATCGACACAGTTAAAAGTATCGACACAGTTTAAAGTATTTATTAACACAGTTAAAAGTATCGACACAGTTAAAAGTATCGACACAGTTAAAAGTATCGACACAGATAAAAGTATCGACACAGTTAAAAATATCGACACAGTTAAAAGAATCGACACAGTTAAAAGTATCGACACAGTTAAAAGTATCGACACAGTTAAAAGTATCGACACAGTTTAAAGTATTTATTAACACAGTTAAAAGTATCGACACAGTTAAAAGTATCGACACAGTTAAAAGTATCGACACAGATAAAAGTATCGACACAGTTAAAAGTATCGACACAGTTAAAAGCATCGACACAGTTAAAAGTATCGACACAGTTAAAAGTATCGACATAGTTAAAAGTATCGACACAGTTAAAAGTATCGACACAGTTAAAAGTATCGACACAGTTAAAAGTATCGACACAGTTAAAAGTATCGACACAGTTAAAAGTGTCGACACAGTTTAAAGTATTTATTAACACAGTTAAAAGTATCGACACAGTTAAAAGTATCGACACAGTTAAAAGTATCGACACAGATAAAAGTATCGACACAGTTAAAAGTATCGACACAGTTAAAAGCATCGACACAGTTAAAAGTATCGACACAGTTAAAAGTATCGACATAGTTAAAAGTATCGACACAGTTAAAAGTATCGACACAGTTAAAAGTATCGACACAGTTAAAAGTATCGACACAGTTAAAAGTATCGAAACAGTTAAAAGTATTTATTAACACAGTTAAAAGTATCGACACAGTTAAAAGAATCGACACAGTTAAAAGTATCGACACAGTTAAAAGTATCGACACAGTTAAAAGTATCGACACAGTTAAAAGTATCGACAAAGTTAAAAGTATTGACACAGTTAAAAGAATCGACACAGTTAAAAGTATCGACACAGTTAAAAGTATCGACACAGTTAAAAGTATCGACACAGTTAAAAGTATCGACACAGTTAAAAGTATCGACACAGTTAAAAGAATCGACACAGTTAAAAGTATCGACACAGTTAAAAGTATCGACATAGTTAAAAGTATCGACACAGTTAAAAGTATCGACACAGTTAAAAGTATTGACACAGTTAAAAGTATCGACACAGTTAAAAGTATCGACATAGTTAAAAGTATCGACACAGTTAAAAGTATCGACACAGTTAAAAGCATCGACACAGTTAAAAGTATCGACACAGTTAAAAGTATCGACATAGTTAAAAGTATCGACACAGTTTAAAGTATTTATTAACACAGTTAAAAGTATCGACACAGTTAAAAGTATCGACACAGTTAAAAGTATCGACACAGATAAAAGTATCGACACAGTTAAAAGTATCGACACAGTTAAAAGCATCGACACAGTTAAAAGTATCGACACAGTTAAAAGTATCGACATAGTTAAAAGTATCGACACAGTTAAAAGTATCGACACAGTTAAAAGTATCGACACAGTTAAAAGTATCGACACAGTTAAAAGTATCGACACAGTTAAAAGTGTCGACACAGTTTAAAGTATTTATTAACACAGTTAAAAGTATCGACACAGTTAAAAGTATCGACACAGTTAAAAGTATCGACACAGATAAAAGTATCGACACAGTTAAAAGTATCGACACAGTTAAAAGTATCGACACAGTTAAAAGCATCGACACAGTTAAAAGTATCGACACAGTTAAAAGTATCGACATAGTTAAAAGTATCGACACAGTTAAAAGTATCGACACAGTTAAAAGTATCGACACAGTTAAAAGTATCGACACAGTTAAAAGTATCGAAACAGTTAAAAGTATTTATTAACACAGTTAAAAGTATCGACACAGTTAAAAGAATCGACACAGTTAAAAGTATCGACACAGTTAAAAGTATCGACACAGTTAAAAGTATCGACACAGTTAAAAGTATCGACAAAGTTAAAAGTATTGACACAGTTAAAAGAATCGACACAGTTAAAAGTATCGACACAGTTAAAAGTATCGACACAGTTAAAAGTATCGACACAGTTAAAAGTATCGACACAGTTAAAAGTATCGACACAGTTAAAAGAATCGACACAGTTAAAAGTATCGACACAGTTAAAAGTATCGACATAGTTAAAAGTATCGACACAGTTAAAAGTATCGACACAGTTAAAAGTATTGACACAGTTAAAAGTATCGACACAGTTAAAAGTATCGACATAGTTAAAAGTATCGACACAGTTAAAAGTATCGACACAGTTAAAAGCATCGACACAGTTAAAAGTATCGACACAGTTAAAAGTATCGACACAGTTAAAAGTATCGACACAGTTAAAAGTATCGACACAGTTTAAAGTATTTATTAACACAGTTAAAAGTATCGACACAGTTAAAAGTATCGACACAGTTAAAAGTATCGACACAGATAAAAGTATCGACACAGTTAAAAATATCGACACAGTTAAAAGTATCGACACAGTTAAAAGCATCGACACAGTTAAAAGTATCGATACAGTTAAAAGTATCGACACTGTCAAAACTATCGACACAGTCAAAACTGTCGACACAGTTAAAAGTATCGACACAGTTAAAAGTATCGACACAGTTAAAAGTATCGACACAGTTAAAAGTATCGACATAGTTAAAAGTATCGACACAGTTAAA
The DNA here is from genome assembly GCA_963680765.1 of Agrochola lychnidis. Lineage (NCBI taxonomy): Eukaryota > Metazoa > Arthropoda > Insecta > Lepidoptera > Noctuidae > Agrochola > Agrochola lychnidis. The sequence goes on along the minus strand of OY796859.1, from coordinate 9,940,084 downwards.
AGTATCGACACAGTTAAAAGCATCGACACAGTTAAAAGTATCGACAAAGTTAAAAGTATTGACACAGTTAAAAGTATCGACACAGTTAAAAGTATCGACACAGTTAAAAGAATCGAGACAGTTAAAAGTATCGACACAGTTAAAAGTATCGACACAGTTAAAAGTATCGACACAATTAAAAGTATCGACACAGTTAAAAGTATCGACACAGTTAAAAGTATCGACATAGTTAAAAGTATCGACACAGTTAAAAGTATTAACACAGTTAAAAGTATCGACACAGTTAAAAGTATCGATACAGTTAAAAGTATCGACACTGTCAAAACTATCGACACAGTCAAAACTGTCGAAACAGTTAAAAGTATCGACACAGTAAAAAGTATTGAACAGTTAAAAGTATCGACACAGTTAAAAGTATCGACATAGTTAAAAGTATCGACACAGTTAAAAGTATCGACACAGTTAAAAGTATCGACATAGTTAAAAGTATCGACACAGTTAAAAGTATCGACACAGTTAAAAGTATCGACACAGTTAAAAGTATCGACACAGTTAAAAGAATCGACACAGTTAAAAGTATCGACACAGTTAAAAGTATCGACACAGTTAAAAGTATCGACACAGTTAAAAGTATCGACACAGTTAAAAGTATCGACACAGTTAAAAGTATCGACACAGTTAAAAGTATCGACACAGTAAAAAGTATCGACACAGTTAAAAGTATCGACACAGTCAAAAGTATCGACACAGTTAAAAGTATCGACACAGTTAAAAGTATCGACACAGTTAAAAGTATTTATTAACACAGTTAAAAGTATCGACACAGTTAAAAGTATCGACACAGTTAAAAGTATCGACACAATTAAAAGTATCGACACAGTTAAAAGCATCGACACAGTTAAAAGTATCGACACAGTTAAAAGCATCGACACAGTTAAAAGTATCGATACAGTTAAAAGTATCGACACTGTCAAAACTATCGACACAGTCAAAACTGTCGACACAGTTAAAAGTATCGACACAGTTAAAAGTATTGACACAGTTAAAAGTATCGACACAGTTAAAAGTATCGACATAGTTAAAAGTATCGACACAGTTAAAAGTATCGACACAGTTAAAAGCATCGACACAGTTAAAAGTATCGACAAAGTTAAAAGTATTGACACAGTTAAAAGTATCGACACAGTTAAAAGTATCGACACAGTTAAAAGAATCGAGACAGTTAAAAGTATCGACACAGTTAAAAGTATCGACACAGTTAAAAGTATCGACACAATTAAAAGTATCGACACAGTTAAAAGTATCGACACAGTTAAAAATATCGACACAGTTAAAAGTATCGACACAGTTAAAAGTATCGACACAGTTAAAAGTATCGACACAGTTAAAAGTATCGACACAGTTAAAAGTATCGACACAGTTAAAAGAATCGACACAGTTAAAAGTATCGACACAGTTAAAAGTATCGACACAGTTAAAAGTATCGACACAGTTTAAAGTATTTATTAACACAGTTAAAAGTATCGACACAGTTAAAAGTATCGACACAGTTAAAAGTATCGACACAGATAAAAGTATCGACACAGTTAAAAGTATCGACACAGTTAAAAGCATCGACACAGTTAAAAGTATCGACACAGTTAAAAGTATCGACATAGTTAAAAGTATCGACACAGTTAAAAGTATCGACACAGTTAAAAGTATCGACACAGTTAAAAATATCGACATAGTTAAAAGTATCGACACAGTTAAAAGTATCGATACAGTTAAAAGTATCGACACTGTCAAAACTATCGACACAGTTAAAAGTATCGACACAGTTAAAAGTATCGACACAGTTAAAAGTATTGACACAGTTAAAAGTATCGACACAGTTAAAAGTATCGACATAGTTTAAAGTATCGACACAGTTAAAAGTATCGACACAGTTAAAAGTATCGACACAGTTAAAAGTATTTATTAACACAGTTAAAAGCAACGACACAGTTAAAAGTATCGACACAGTTAAAAGTATCGACACAGTTAAAAGTATCGACACAGTTAAAAGAATCGAGACAGTTAAAAGTATCGACACAGTTAAAAGTATCGACACAGTTAAAAGTATTTATTAACACAGTTAAAAGTATCGACACAGTTAAAAGTATTAACACAGTTAAAAGTATCGACACAGTTAAAAGTATCGATACAGTTAAAAGTATCGACACTGTCAAAACTATCGACACAGTCAAAACTGTCGAAACAGTTAAAAGTATCGACACAGTAAAAAGTATTGACACAGTTAAAAGTATCGACACAGTTAAAAGTATCGACATAGTTAAAAGTATCGACACAGTTAAAAGTATCGACACAGTTAAAAGTATCGACATAGTTAAAAGTATCGACACAGTTAAAAGTATCGACACAGTTAAAAGTATCGACACAGTTAAAAGTATCGACACAGTTAAAAGAATCGACACAGTTAAAAGTATCGACACAGTTAAAAGTATCGACACAGTTAAAAGTATCGACACAGTTAAAAGTATCGACACAGTTAAAAGTATCGACACAGTAAAAAGTATCGACACAGTTAAAAGTATCGACACAGTCAAAAGTATCGACACAGTTAAAAGTATCGACACAGTTAAAAGTATCGACACAGTTAAAAGTATTTATTAACACAGTTAAAAGTATCGACACAGTTAAAAGTATCGACACAGTTAAAAGTATCGACACAATTAAAAGTATCGACACAGTTAAAAGCATCGACACAGTTAAAAGTATCGACACAGTTAAAAGCATCGACACAGTTAAAAGTATCGATACAGTTAAAAGTATCGACACTGTCAAAACTATCGACACAGTCAAAACTGTCGACACAGTTAAAAGTATTGACACAGTTAAAAGTATCGACACAGTTAAAAGTATCGACATAGTTAAAAGTATCGACACAGTTAAAAGTATCGACACAGTTAAAAGCATCGACACAGTTAAAAGTATCGACAAAGTTAAAAGTATTGACACAGTTAAAAGTATCGACACAGTTAAAAGTATCGACACAGTTAAAAGAATCGAGACAGTTAAAAGTATCGACACAGTTAAAAGTATCGACACAGTTAAAAGTATCGACACAATTAAAAGTATCGACACAGTTAAAAGTATCGACACAGTTAAAAATATCGACACAGTTAAAAGTATCGACACAGTTAAAAGTATCGACACAGTTAAAAGTATCGACACAGTTAAAAGTATCGATACAGTTAAAAGAATCGACACAGTTAAAAGTATCGACACAGTTAAAAGTATCGACACAGTTAAAAGTATCGACACAGTTAAAAGTATCGACACAGTTAAAAGTATCGACACAGTTAAAAGTATCGACACAGTTAAAAGTATCGACACAGTTAAAAGAATCGACACAGTTAAAAGTATCGACACAGTTAAAAGTATCGACACAGTTAAAAGTATCGACACAGTTTAAAGTATTTATTAACACAGTTAAAAGTATCGACACAGTTAAAAGTATCGACACAGTTAAAAGTATCGACACAGATAAAAGTATCGACACAGTTAAAAGTATCGACACAGTTAAAAGCATCGACACAGTTAAAAGTATCGACACAGTTAAAAGTATCGACACAGTTAAAAGTATCGACACAATTAAAAGTATCGACACAGTTAAAAGTATCGACACAGTTAAAAGTATTTATTAACACAGTTAAAAGTATCGACACAGTTAAAAGTATCGACACAGTTAAAAGTATCGACACAATTAAAAGTATCGACACAGTTAAAAGCATCGACACAGTTAAAAGTATCGACACAGTTAAAAGCATCGACACAGTTAAAAGTATCGATACAGTTAAAAGTATCGACACTGTCAAAACTATCGACACAGTCAAAACTGTCGACACAGTTAAAAGTATTGACACAGTTAAAAGTATCGACACAGTTAAAAGTATCGACATAGTTAAAAGTATCGACACAGTTAAAAGTATCGACACAGTTAAAAGCATCGACACAGTTAAAAGTATCGACAAAGTTAAAAGTATTGACACAGTTAAAAGTATCGACACAGTTAAAAGTATCGACACAGTTAAAAGAATCGAGACAGTTAAAAGTATCGACACAGTTAAAAGTATCGACACAGTTAAAAGTATCGACACAGTTAAAAGTATCGACACAGTAAAAAGTATCGACACAGTTAAAAGTATCGACACAGTCAAAAGTATCGACACAGTTAAAAGTATCGACACAGTTAAAAGTATCGACACAGTTAAAAGTATTTATTAACACAGTTAAAAGTATCGACACAGTTAAAAGTATCGACACAGTTAAAAGTATCGACACAATTAAAAGTATCGACACAGTTAAAAGCATCGACACAGTTAAAAGTATCGACACAGTTAAAAGCATCGACACAGTTAAAAGTATCGATACAGTTAAAAGTATCGACACTGTCAAAACTATCGACACAGTCAAAACTGTCGACACAGTTAAAAGTATTGACACAGTTAAAAGTATCGACACAGTTAAAAGTATCGACATAGTTAAAAGTATCGACACAGTTAAAAGTATCGACACAGTTAAAAGCATCGACACAGTTAAAAGTATCGACAAAGTTAAAAGTATTGACACAGTTAAAAGTATCGACACAGTTAAAAGTATCGACACAGTTAAAAGAATCGAGACAGTTAAAAGTATCGACACAGTTAAAAGTATCGACACAGTTAAAAGTATCGACACAATTAAAAGTATCGACACAGTTAAAAGTATCGACACAGTTAAAAATATCGACACAGTTAAAAGTATCGACACAGTTAAAAGTATCGACACAGTTAAAAGTATCGACACAGTTAAAAGTATCGATACAGTTAAAAGAATCGACACAGTTAAAAGTATCGACACAGTTAAAAGTATCGACACAGTTAAAAGTATCGACACAGTTAAAAGTATCGACACAGTTAAAAGTATCGACACAGTTAAAAGTATCGACACAGTTAAAAGTATCGACACAGTTAAAAGAATCGACACAGTTAAAAGTATCGACACAGTTAAAAGTATCGACACAGTTAAAAGTATCGACACAGTTTAAAGTATTTATTAACACAGTTAAAAGTATCGACACAGTTAAAAGTATCGACACAGTTAAAAGTATCGACACAGATAAAAGTATCGACACAGTTAAAAGTATCGACACAGTTAAAAGCATCGACACAGTTAAAAGTATCGACACAGTTAAAAGTATCGACACAGTTAAAAGTATCGACACAATTAAAAGTATCGACACAGTTAAAAGTATCGACACAGTTAAAAATATCGACACAGTTAAAAGTATCGACACAGTTAAAAGTATCGACACAGTTAAAAGTATCGACACAGTTAAAAGTATCGACACAGTTAAAAGTATCGATACAGTTAAAAGAATCGACACAGTTAAAAGTATCGACACAGTTAAAAGTATCGACATAGTTAAAAGTATCGACACAGTTAAAAGTATCGACACAGTTAAAAGCATCGACACAGTTAAAAGTATCGACAAAGTTAAAAGTATTGACACAGTTAAAAGTATCGACACAATTAAAAGTATCGACACAGTTAAAAGTATCGACATAGTTAAAAGTATCGACACAGTTAAAAGTATCGACACAGTTAAAAGTATCGACACAGTTAAAAGTATCGACACAGTTAAAAGAATCGACACAGTTAAAAGTATCGACACAGTTAAAAGTATCGACACAGTTAAAAGTATCGACACAATTAAAAGTATCGACACAGTTAAAAATATCGACACAGTTAAAAGTATTTATTAACACAGTTAAAAGTATCGACACAATTAAAAGTATCGACACAGTTAAAAGTATCGACACAGTTAAAAGTATTTATTAACACAGTTAAAAGTATCGACACAGTTAAAATATTAACACAGTTAAAAGTATCGACACAGTTAAAAGTATCGACACAATTAAAAGTATCGACACAGTTAAAAATATCGACACAGTTAAAAGTATTTATTAACACAGTTAAAAGTATCGACACAATTAAAAGTATCGACACAGTTAAAAGTATCGACACAGTTAAAAGTATTTATTAACACAGTTAAAAGTATCGACACAGTTAAAATATTAACACAGTTAAAAGTATCGACACAGTTAAAAGTATCGAGACAGTTAAAAGTATCGACACAGTTAAAAGCATCGACACAGTTAAAAGCATCGACACAGTTAAAAGTATCGACAAAGTTAAAAGTATTGACACAGTTAAAAGTATCGACACAGTTAAAAGTATCGACACAGTTAAAAATATCGACACAGTTAAAAGTATCGACACAGTTAAAAGTATCGACACAGTTAAAAGTATCGACACAGTTAAAAGTATCGACACAGTTAAAAGTATCGACACAGTTAAAAGAATCGACACAGTTAAAAGTATCGACACAGTTAAAAGTATCGACACAGTTAAAAGTATCGACACAGTTAAAAGTATTTATTAACACAGTTAAAAGTATCGACACAGTTAAAATATTAACACAGTTAAAAGTATCGACACAGTTAAAAGTATCGAGACAGTTAAAAGTATCGACACAGTTAAAAGCATCGACACAGTTAAAAGTATCGACACAGTTAAAAGCATCGATGCAGTTAAAAGTATCGACACAGTTAAAAGTATCGACACAGTTAAAAGTATCGACACAGTTAAAAATATCGACATAGTTAAAAGTATCGACACAGTTAAAAGTTTCGATACAGTTAAAAGTATCGACACTGTCAAAACTATCGACACAGTTAAAAGTATCGACACAGTTAAAAGTATCGACACAGTTAAAAGTATTGACACAGTTAAAAGTATCGACACAGTTAAAAGTATCGACATAGTTTAAAGTATCGACACAGTTAAAAGTATCGACACAGTTAAAAGTATCGACACAGTTAAAAGTATTTATTAACACAGTTAAAAGCATCGACACAGTTAAAAGTATCGACACAGTTAAAAGTATCGACACAGTTAAAAGTATCGACACAGTTAAAAGAATCGAGACAGTTAAAAGTATCGACACAGTTAAAAGTATCGACACAGTTAAAAGTATTTATTAACACAGTAAAAAGTATCGACACAGTTAAAAGTATTAACACAGTTAAAAGTATCGACACAGTTAAAAGTATCGATACAGTTAAAAGTATCGACACTGTCAAAACTATCGACACAGTCAAAACTGTCGAAACAGTTAAAAGTATCGACACAGTAAAAAGTATTGACACAGTTAAAAGTATCGACACAGTTAAAAGTATCGACATAGTTAAAAGTATCGACACAGTTAAAAGTATCGACATAGTTAAAAGTATCGACACAGTTAAAAGTATCGACACAGTTAAAAGTATCGACACAGTTAAAAGTATCGACACAGTTAAAAGAATCGACACAGTTAAAAGTATCGACACAGTTAAAAGTATCGACACAGTTAAAAGTATCGACACAGTTAAAAGTATCGACACAGTTAAAGGTATCGACACAGTTAAAAGTATCGACACAGTTAAAAGTATCGACACAGTTAAAAGTATCGACACAGTAAAAAGTATCGACACAGTTAAAAGTATCGACACAGTCAAAAGTATCGACACAGTTAAAAGTATCGACACAGTTAAAAGTATCGACACAGTTAAAAGTATCGACAAAGTTAAAAGTATTGACACAGTTAAAAGAATCGACACAGTTAAAAGTATCGACACAGTTAAAAGTATCGACACAGTTAAAAGTATCGACACAGTTAAAAGTATCGACACAGTTAAAAGTATCGACACAGTTAAAAGTATCGACATAGTTAAAAGTATCGACACAGTTAAAAGTATCGACACAGTTAAAAATATCGACACAGTTAAAAGTATTTATTAACACAGTTAAAAGTATCGACACAATTAAAAGTATCGACACAGTTAAAAGTATCGACACAGTTAAAAATATCGACACAGTTAAAAGTATCGACACAGTTAAAAGTATTAACACAGTTAAAAGTATCGACACAGTTAAAAGTATCGATACAGTTAAAAGTATCGACACTGTCAAAACTATCGACACAGTCAAAACTGTCGAAACAGTTAAAAGTATCGACACAGTAAAAAGTATTGAACAGTTAAAAGTATCGACACAGTTAAAAGTATCGACACAGTTAAAAGTATCGACACAGTTAAAAATATCGACATAGTTAAAAGTATCGACACAGTTAAAAGTATCGATACAGTTAAAAGTATCGACACAGTTAAAAGAATCGACACAGTTAAAAGTATCGACACAGTTAAAAGTATCGACACAGTTAAAAGTATCGACACAGTTAAAAGTATCGACACAGTTAAAAGTATCGACACAGTTAAAAGTATCGACACAGTTAAAAGTATCGACACAGTTAAAAGTATCGACACAGTAAAAAGTATCGACACAGTTAAAAGTATCGACACAGTCAAAAGTATCGACACAGTTAAAAGTATCGACACAGTTAAAAGTATCGACACAGTTAAAAGTATTTATTAACACAGTTAAAAGTATCGACACAGTTAAAAGTATCGACACAGTTAAAAGTATCGACACAGTTAAAAGTATCGACACAGTTAAAAGCATCGACACAGTTAAAAGTATCGACACAGTTAAAAGCATCGACACAGTTAAAAGTATCGATACAGTTAAAAGTATCGACACTGTCAAAACTATCGACACAGTCAAAACTGTCGACACAGTTAAAAGTATTGACACAGTTAAAAGTATCGACACAGTTAAAAGTATCGACATAGTTAAAAGTATCGACACAGTTAAAAGTATCGACACAGTTAAAAGCATCGACACAGTTAAAAGTATCGACAAAGTTAAAAGTATTGACACAGTTAAAAGTATCGACACAGTTAAAAGTATCGACACAGTTAAAAGAATCGAGACAGTTAAAAGTATCGACACAGTTAAAAGTATCGACACAGTTAAAAGTATCGACACAATTAAAAGTATCGACACAGTTAAAAGTATCGACACAGTTAAAAATATCGACACAGTTAAAAGTATCGACACAGTTAAAAGTATCGACACAGTTAAAAGTATCGACACAGTTAAAAGTATCGATACAGTTAAAAGAATCGACACAGTTAAAAGTATCGACACAGTTAAAAGTATCGACACAGTTAAAAGTATCGACACAGTTAAAAGTATCGACACAGTTAAAAGTATCGACACAGTTAAAAGTATCGACACAGTTAAAAGTATCGACACAGTTAAAAGAATCGACACAGTTAAAAGTATCGACACAGTTAAAAGTATCGACACAGTTTAAAGTATTTATTAACACAGTTAAAAGTATCGACACAGTTAAAAGTATCGACACAGTTAAAAGTATCGACACAGATAAAAGTATCGACACAGTTAAAAGTATCGACACAGTTAAAAGCATCGACACAGTTAAAAGTATCGACACAGTTAAAAGTATCGACATAGTTAAAAGTATCGACACAGTTAAAAGTATCGACACAGTTAAAAGTATCGACACAGTTAAAAGTATCGACACAGTTAAAAGTATCGACACAGTTAAAAGTGTCGACACAGTTTAAAGTATTTATTAACACAGTTAAAAGTATCGACACAGTTAAAAGTATCGACACAGTTAAAAGTATCGACACAGATAAAAGTATCGACACAGTTAAAAGTATCGACACAGTTAAAAGCATCGACACAGTTAAAAGTATCGACACAGTTAAAAGTATCGACATAGTTAAAAGTATCGACACAGTTAAAAGTATCGACACAGTTAAAAGTATCGACACAGTTAAAAGTATCGACACAGTTAAAAGTATCGAAACAGTTAAAAGTATTTATTAACACAGTTAAAAGTATCGACACAGTTAAAAGAATCGACACAGTTAAAAGTATCGACACAGTTAAAAGTATCGACACAGTTAAAAGTATCGACACAGTTAAAAGTATCGACAAAGTTAAAAGTATTGACACAGTTAAAAGAATCGACACAGTTAAAAGTATCGACACAGTTAAAAGTATCGACACAGTTAAAAGTATCGACACAGTTAAAAGTATCGACACAGTTAAAAGTATCGACACAGTTAAAAGAATCGACACAGTTAAAAGTATCGACACAGTTAAAAGTATCGACATAGTTAAAAGTATCGACACAGTTAAAAGTATCGACACAGTTAAAAGTATTGACACAGTTAAAAGTATCGACACAGTTAAAAGTATCGACATAGTTAAAAGTATCGACACAGTTAAAAGTATCGACACAGTTAAAAGCATCGACACAGTTAAAAGTATCGACAAAGTTAAAAGTATTGACACAGTTAAAAGTATCGACACAGTTAAAAGTATCGACACAGTTAAAAGAATCGAGACAGTTAAAAGTATCGACACAGTTAAAAGTATCGACACAGTTAAAAGTATCGACACAGTTAAAAGTATCGACACAGTTAAAAATATCGACACAGTTAAAAGTATCGACACAGTTAAAAGTATCGACACAGTTAAAAGTATCGACACAGTTAAAAGTATCGATACAGTAAAAAGTATCGACACAGTTAAAAGTATCGACACAGTTAAAAGTATCGACACAGTTAAAAGTATCGACACAGTTAAAAGTATCGACACAGTTAAAAGTATCGACACAGTTAAAAGTATCGACACAGTTAAAAGAATCGACACAGTTAAAAGTATCGACACAGTTAAAAGTATCGACACAGTTAAAAGTATCGACACAGTTAAAAGTATCGACAAAGTTAAAAGTATTGACACAGTTAAAAGAATCGACACAGTTAAAAGTATCGACACAGTTAAAAGTATCGACACAGTTAAAAGTATCGACACAGTTAAAAGTATCGACACAGTTAAAAGTATCGACACAGTTAAAAGTATCGACATAGTTAAAAGTATCGACACAGTTAAAAGTATCGACACAGTTAAAAGTATCGACACAGTTAAAAGTATCGACACAGTTAAAAGTATCGACACAGTTAAAAGTATCGACACAGTTAAAAGTATCGACACAGATAAAAGTATCGACACAGTTAAAAGTATCGACACAGTTAAAAGCATCGACACAGTTAAAAGTATCGACACAGTTAAAAGTATCGACATAGTTAAAAGTATCGACACCGTTAAAAGTATCGACACAGTTAAAAGTATCGACACAGTTAAAAGTATCGACACAGTTAAAAGTATCGAAACAGTTAAAAGTATTTATTAACACAGTTAAAAGTATCGACACAGTTAAAAGAATCGACACAGTTAAAAGTATCGACACAGTTAAAAGTATCGACACAGTTAAAAGTATCGACACAGTTAAAAGTATCGACAAAGTTAAAAGTATTGACACAGTTAAAAGAATCGACACAGTTAAAAGTATCGACACAGTTAAAAGTATCGACACAGTTAAAAGTATCGACACAGTTAAAAGTATCGACACAGTTAAAAGTATCGACACAGTAAAAAGAATCGACACAGTTAAAAGTATCGACACAGTTAAAAGTATCGACACAGTTAAAAGTATTGACACAGTTAAAAGTATCGACACAGTTTAAAGTATTTATTAACACAGTTAAAAGTATCGACACAGTTAAAAGTATCGACACAGTTAAAAGTATCGACACAGTTAAAAGTATCGACACAGTTAAAAGAATCGAGACAGTTAAAAGCATCGACACAGTTAAAAGAATCGAGACAGTTAAAAGTATCGACACAGTTAAAAGTATCGACACAGTTAAAAGTATCGACACAGTAAAAAGTATCGACACAGTTAAAAGTATTTATTAACACAGTTAAAAGTATCGACACAGTTAAAAGTATTAACACAGTTAAAAGTATCGACACAGTTAAAAGTATCAACACAGTTAAAAGTATCGACACCGTTAAAAGCATCGACACAGTTAAAAGTATCGACACAGTTAAAAGTATCGACACAGTTAAAAGTATCGACACAGTTAAAAGTATCGACACAGTTAAAAGTATTTATTAACACAGTTAAAAGTATCGACACAGTTAAAAGTATCGACACAGTTAAAAGTATCGACACAGTTAAAAGAATCGAGACAGTTAAAAGTATCGACACAGTTAAAAGTATCGACACAGTTAAAAGTATTTATTAACACAGTTAAAAGTATCGACACAGTTAAAAGTATTAACACAGTTAAAAGTATCGACACAGTTAAAAGTATCGATACAGTTAAAAGTATTGACACTGTCAAAACTATCGACACAGTCAAAACTGTCGAAACAGTTAAAAGTATCGACACAGTAAAAAGTATTGACACAGTTAAAAGTATCGACACAGTTAAAAGTATCGACATAGTTAAAAGTATCGACACAGTTAAAAGTATCGACACAGTTAAAAATCGACATAGTTAAAAGTATCGACACAGTTAAAAGTATCGACACAGTTAAAAGTATCGACACAGTTAAAAGTATCGACACAGTTAAAAGAATCGACACAGTTAAAAGTATCGACACAGTTAAAAGTATCGACACAGTTAAAAGTATTGACACAGTTAAAAGTATCGACACAGTTAAAAGTATCGACATAGTTTAAAGTATCGACACAGTTAAAAGTATCGACACAGTTAAAAGTATCGACACAGTTAAAAGTATTTATTAACACAGTTAAAAGCATCGACACAGTTAAAAGTATCGACACAGTTAAAAGTATCGACACAGTTAAAAGTATCGACACAGTTAAAAGAATCGAGACAGTTAAAAGTATCGACACAGTTAAAAGTATCGACACAGTTAAAAGTATTTATTAACACAGTTAAAAGTATCGACACAGTTAAAAGTATTAACACAGTTAAAAGTATCGACACAGTTAAAAGTATCGATACAGTTAAAAGTATCGACACTGTCAAAACTATCGACACAGTCAAAACTGTCGAAACAGTTAAAAGTATCGACACAGTAAAAAGTATTGACACAGTTAAAAGTATCGACACAGTTAAAAGCATCGACACAGTTAAAAGTATCGACACAGTTAAAAGTATCGACACAGTTAAAAGTATCGACACAGTTAAAAGAATCGAGACAGTTAAAAGTATCGACACAGTTAAAAGTATCGACACAGTTAAAAGTATTTATTAACACAGTTAAAAGTATCGACACAGTTAAAAGTATTAACACAGTTAAAAGTATCGACACAGTTAAAAGTATCGATACAGTTAAAAGTATCGACACAGTTAAAAGTATCGACACAGTTAAAAGTATCGACACAGTTAAAAGTATCGACACAGTTAAAAGTATCGACACAGTAAAAAGTATCGACACAGTTAAAAGTATCGACACAGTCAAAAGTATCGACACAGTTAAAAGTATCGACACAGTTAAAAGTATCGACACAGTTAAAAGTATTTATTAACACAGTTAAAAGTATCGACACAGTTAAAAGTATCGACACAGTTAAAAGTATCGACACAATTAAAAGTATCGACACAGTTAAAAGCATCGACACAGTTAAAAGTATCGACACAGTTAAAAGCATCGACACAGTTAAAAGTATCGATACAGTTAAAAGTATCGACACTGTCAAAACTATCGACACAGTCAAAACTGTCGACACAGTTAAAAGTATCGACACAGTTAAAAGTATTGACACAGTTAAAAGTATCGACACAGTTAAAAGTATCGACATAGTTAAAAGTATCGACATAGTTAAAATTATCGACACAGTTAAAAGTATCGACACAGTTAAAAGTATCGACACAGTTAAAAGTATTTATTAACACAGTTAAAAGTATCGACACAGTTAAAATATTAACACAGTTAAAAGTATCGACACAGTTGAAAGTATCGAGACAGTTAAAAGTATCGACACAGTAAAAAGTATTGACACAGTTAAAAGTATCGACACAGTTAAAAGTATCGACATAGTTAAAAGTATCGACACAGTTAAAAGTATCGACACAGTTAAAAGTATCGACATAGTTAAAAGTATCGACACAGTTAAAAGTATCGACACAGTTAAAAGTATCGACACAGTTAAAAGTATCGACACAGTTAAAAGAATCGACACAGTTAAAAGTATCGACACAGTTAAAAGTATCGACACAGTTAAAAGTATCGACACAGTTAAAAGTATCGACACAGTTAAAAGTATCGACACAGTAAAAAGTATCGACACAGTTAAAAGTATCGACACAGTCAAAAGTATCGACACAGTTAAAAGTATCGACACAGTTAAAAGTATCGACACAGTTAAAAGTATTTATTAACACAGTTAAAAGTATCGACACAGTTAAAAGTATCGACACAGTTAAAAGTATCGACACAATTAAAAGTATCGACACAGTTAAAAGCATCGACACAGTTAAAAGTATCGACACAGTTAAAAGCATCGACACAGTTAAAAGTATCGATACAGTTAAAAGTATCGACACTGTCAAAACTATCGACACAGTCAAAACTGTCGACACAGTTAAAAGTATTGACACAGTTAAAAGTATCGACACAGTTAAAAGTATCGACATAGTTAAAAGTATCGACACAGTTAAAAGTATCGACACAGTTAAAAGCATCGACACAGTTAAAAGTATCGACAAAGTTAAAAGTATTGACACAGTTAAAAGTATCGACACAGTTAAAAGTATCGACACAGTTAAAAGAATCGAGACAGTTAAAAGTATCGACACAGTTAAAAGTATCGACACAGTTAAAAGTATCGACACAATTAAAAGTATCGACACAGTTAAAAGTATCGACACAGTTAAAAATATCGACACAGTTAAAAGTATCGACACAGTTAAAAGTATCGACACAGTTAAAAGTATCGACACAGTTAAAAGTATCGATACAGTTAAAAGAATCGACACAGTTAAAAGTATCGACACAGTTAAAAGTATCGACACAGTTAAAAGTATCGACACAGTTTAAAGTATCGACACAGTTAAAAGTATCGACACAGTTAAAAGTATCGACACAGTTAAAAGTATCGACACAGTTAAAAGAATCGACACAGTTAAAAGTATCGACACAGTTAAAAGTATCGACACAGTTAAAAGTATCGACACAGTTTAAAGTATTTATTAACACAGTTAAAAGTATCGACACAGTTAAAAGTATCGACACAGTTAAAAGTATCGACACAGATAAAAGTATCGACACAGTTAAAAGTATCGACACAGTTAAAAGCATCGACACAGTTAAAAGTATCGACACAGTTAAAAGTATCGACACAGTTAAAAGTATCGACACAATTAAAAGTATCGACACAGTTAAAAGTATCGACACAGTTAAAAGTATTTATTAACACAGTTAAAAGTATCGACACAGTTAAAAGTATCGACACAGTTAAAAGTATCGACACAATTAAAAGTATCGACACAGTTAAAAGCATCGACACAGTTAAAAGTATCGACACAGTTAAAAGCATCGACACAGTTAAAAGTATCGATACAGTTAAAAGTATCGACACTGTCAAAACTATCGACACAGTCAAAACTGTCGACACAGTTAAAAGTATTGACACAGTTAAAAGTATCGACACAGTTAAAAGTATCGACATAGTTAAAAGTATCGACACAGTTAAAAGTATCGACACAGTTAAAAGCATCGACACAGTTAAAAGTATCGACAAAGTTAAAAGTATTGACACAGTTAAAAGTATCGACACAGTTAAAAGTATCGACACAGTTAAAAGAATCGAGACAGTTAAAAGTATCGACACAGTTAAAAGTATCGACACAGTTAAAAGTATCGACACAGTTAAAAGTATCGACACAGTAAAAAGTATCGACACAGTTAAAAGTATCGACACAGTCAAAAGTATCGACACAGTTAAAAGTATCGACACAGTTAAAAGTATCGACACAGTTAAAAGTATTTATTAACACAGTTAAAAGTATCGACACAGTTAAAAGTATCGACACAGTTAAAAGTATCGACACAATTAAAAGTATCGACACAGTTAAAAGCATCGACACAGTTAAAAGTATCGACACAGTTAAAAGCATCGACACAGTTAAAAGTATCGATACAGTTAAAAGTATCGACACTGTCAAAACTATCGACACAGTCAAAACTGTCGACACAGTTAAAAGTATTGACACAGTTAAAAGTATCGACACAGTTAAAAGTATCGACATAGTTAAAAGTATCGACACAGTTAAAAGTATCGACACAGTTAAAAGCATCGACACAGTTAAAAGTATCGACAAAGTTAAAAGTATTGACACAGTTAAAAGTATCGACACAGTTAAAAGTATCGACACAGTTAAAAGAATCGAGACAGTTAAAAGTATCGACACAGTTAAAAGTATCGACACAGTTAAAAGTATCGACACAATTAAAAGTATCGACACAGTTAAAAGTATCGACACAGTTAAAAATATCGACACAGTTAAAAGTATCGACACAGTTAAAAGTATCGACACAGTTAAAAGTATCGACACAGTTAAAAGTATCGATACAGTTAAAAGAATCGACACAGTTAAAAGTATCGACACAGTTAAAAGTATCGACACAGTTAAAAGTATCGACACAGTTAAAAGTATCGACACAGTTAAAAGTATCGACACAGTTAAAAGTATCGACACAGTTAAAAGTATCGACACAGTTAAAAGAATCGACACAGTTAAAAGTATCGACACAGTTAAAAGTATCGACACAGTTAAAAGTATCGACACAGTTTAAAGTATTTATTAACACAGTTAAAAGTATCGACACAGTTAAAAGTATCGACACAGTTAAAAGTATCGACACAGATAAAAGTATCGACACAGTTAAAAGTATCGACACAGTTAAAAGCATCGACACAGTTAAAAGTATCGACACAGTTAAAAGTATCGACACAGTTAAAAGTATCGACACAATTAAAAGTATCGACACAGTTAAAAGTATCGACACAGTTAAAAATATCGACACAGTTAAAAGTATCGACACAGTTAAAAGTATCGACACAGTTAAAAGTATCGACACAGTTAAAAGTATCGACACAGTTAAAAGTATCGATACAGTTAAAAGAATCGACACAGTTAAAAGTATCGACACAGTTAAAAGTATCGACATAGTTAAAAGTATCGACACAGTTAAAAGTATCGACACAGTTAAAAGCATCGACACAGTTAAAAGTATCGACAAAGTTAAAAGTATTGACACAGTTAAAAGTATCGACACAATTAAAAGTATCGACACAGTTAAAAGTATCGACATAGTTAAAAGTATCGACACAGTTAAAAGTATCGACACAGTTAAAAGTATCGACACAGTTAAAAGTATCGACACAGTTAAAAGAATCGACACAGTTAAAAGTATCGACACAGTTAAAAGTATCGACACAGTTAAAAGTATCGACACAATTAAAAGTATCGACACAGTTAAAAATATCGACACAGTTAAAAGTATTTATTAACACAGTTAAAAGTATCGACACAATTAAAAGTATCGACACAGTTAAAAGTATCGACACAGTTAAAAGTATTTATTAACACAGTTAAAAGTATCGACACAGTTAAAATATTAACACAGTTAAAAGTATCGACACAGTTAAAAGTATCGAGACAGTTAAAAGTATCGACACAGTTAAAAGCATCGACACAGTTAAAAGCATCGACACAGTTAAAAGTATCGACAAAGTTAAAAGTATTGACACAGTTAAAAGTATCGACACAGTTAAAAGTATCGACACAGTTAAAAATATCGACACAGTTAAAAGTATCGACACAGTTAAAAGTATCGACACAGTTAAAAGTATCGACACAGTTAAAAGTATCGACACAGTTAAAAGTATCGACACAGTTAAAAGAATCGACACAGTTAAAAGTATCGACACAGTTAAAAGTATCGACACAGTTAAAAGTATCGACACAGTTAAAAGTATTTATTAACACAGTTAAAAGTATCGACACAGTTAAAAGTATCGACATAGTTTAAAGTATCGACACAGTTAAAAGTATCGACACAGTTAAAAGTATCGACACAGTTAAAAGTATTTATTAACACAGTTAAAAGCATCGACACAGTTAAAAGTATCGACACAGTTAAAAGTATCGACACAGTTAAAAGTATCGACACAGTTAAAAGAATCGAGACAGTTAAAAGTATCGACACAGTTAAAAGTATCGACACAGTTAAAAGTATTTATTAACACAGTAAAAAGTATCGACACAGTTAAAAGTATTAACACAGTTAAAAGTATCGACACAGTTAAAAGTATCGATACAGTTAAAAGTATCGACACTGTCAAAACTATCGACACAGTCAAAACTGTCGAAACAGTTAAAAGTATCGACACAGTAAAAAGTATTGACACAGTTAAAAGTATCGACACAGTTAAAAGTATCGACATAGTTAAAAGTATCGACACAGTTAAAAGTATCGACATAGTTAAAAGTATCGACACAGTTAAAAGTATCGACACAGTTAAAAGTATCGACACAGTTAAAAGTATCGACACAGTTAAAAGAATCGACACAGTTAAAAGTATCGACACAGTTAAAAGTATCGACACAGTTAAAAGTATCGACACAGTTAAAAGTATCGACACAGTTAAAGGTATCGACACAGTTAAAAGTATCGACACAGTTAAAAGTATCGACACAGTTAAAAGTATCGACACAGTAAAAAGTATCGACACAGTTAAAAGTATCGACACAGTCAAAAGTATCGACACAGTTAAAAGTATCGACACAGTTAAAAGTATCGACACAGTTAAAAGTATCGACAAAGTTAAAAGTATTGACACAGTTAAAAGAATCGACACAGTTAAAAGTATCGACACAGTTAAAAGTATCGACACAGTTAAAAGTATCGACACAGTTAAAAGTATCGACACAGTTAAAAGTATCGACACAGTTAAAAGTATCGACATAGTTAAAAGTATCGACACAGTTAAAAGTATCGACACAGTTAAAAATATCGACACAGTTAAAAGTATTTATTAACACAGTTAAAAGTATCGACACAATTAAAAGTATCGACACAGTTAAAAGTATCGACACAGTTAAAAATATCGACACAGTTAAAAGTATCGACACAGTTAAAAGTATTAACACAGTTAAAAGTATCGACACAGTTAAAAGTATCGATACAGTTAAAAGTATCGACACTGTCAAAACTATCGACACAGTCAAAACTGTCGAAACAGTTAAAAGTATCGACACAGTAAAAAGTATTGAACAGTTAAAAGTATCGACACAGTTAAAAGTATCGACACAGTTAAAAGTATCGACACAGTTAAAAATATCGACATAGTTAAAAGTATCGACACAGTTAAAAGTATCGATACAGTTAAAAGTATCGACACAGTTAAAAGAATCGACACAGTTAAAAGTATCGACACAGTTAAAAGTATCGACACAGTTAAAAGTATCGACACAGTTAAAAGTATCGACACAGTTAAAAGTATCGACACAGTTAAAAGTATCGACACAGTTAAAAGTATCGACACAGTTAAAAGTATCGACACAGTAAAAAGTATCGACACAGTTAAAAGTATCGACACAGTCAAAAGTATCGACACAGTTAAAAGTATCGACACAGTTAAAAGTATCGACACAGTTAAAAGTATTTATTAACACAGTTAAAAGTATCGACACAGTTAAAAGTATCGACACAGTTAAAAGTATCGACACAATTAAAAGTATCGACACAGTTAAAAGCATCGACACAGTTAAAAGTATCGACACAGTTAAAAGCATCGACACAGTTAAAAGTATCGATACAGTTAAAAGTATCGACACTGTCAAAACTATCGACACAGTCAAAACTGTCGACACAGTTAAAAGTATTGACACAGTTAAAAGTATCGACACAGTTAAAAGTATCGACATAGTTAAAAGTATCGACACAGTTAAAAGTATCGACACAGTTAAAAGCATCGACACAGTTAAAAGTATCGACAAAGTTAAAAGTATTGACACAGTTAAAAGTATCGACACAGTTAAAAGTATCGACACAGTTAAAAGAATCGAGACAGTTAAAAGTATCGACACAGTTAAAAGTATCGACACAGTTAAAAGTATCGACACAATTAAAAGTATCGACACAGTTAAAAGTATCGACACAGTTAAAAATATCGACACAGTTAAAAGTATCGACACAGTTAAAAGTATCGACACAGTTAAAAGTATCGACACAGTTAAAAGTATCGATACAGTTAAAAGAATCGACACAGTTAAAAGTATCGACACAGTTAAAAGTATCGACACAGTTAAAAGTATCGACACAGTTAAAAGTATCGACACAGTTAAAAGTATCGACACAGTTAAAAGTATCGACACAGTTAAAAGTATCGACACAGTTAAAAGAATCGACACAGTTAAAAGTATCGACACAGTTAAAAGTATCGACACAGTTTAAAGTATTTATTAACACAGTTAAAAGTATCGACACAGTTAAAAGTATCGACACAGTTAAAAGTATCGACACAGATAAAAGTATCGACACAGTTAAAAGTATCGACACAGTTAAAAGCATCGACACAGTTAAAAGTATCGACACAGTTAAAAGTATCGACATAGTTAAAAGTATCGACACAGTTAAAAGTATCGACACAGTTAAAAGTATCGACACAGTTAAAAGTATCGACACAGTTAAAAGTATCGACACAGTTAAAAGTATCGACACAGTAAAAAGTATCGACACAGTTAAAAGTATTTATTAACACAGTTAAAAGTATCGACACAGTTAAAAGTATCGACACAGATAAAAGTATCGACACAGTTAAAAGTATCGACACAGTTAAAAGCATCGACACAGTTAAAAGTATCGACACAGTTAAAAGTATCGACATAGTTAAAAGTATCGACACAGTTAAAAGTATCGACACAGTTAAAAGTATCGACACAGTTAAAAGTATCGACACAGTTAAAAGTATCGAAACAGTTAAAAGTATTTATTAACACAGTTAAAAGTATCGACACAGTTAAAAGAATCGACACAGTTAAAAGTATCGACACAGTTAAAAGTATCGACACAGTTAAAAGTATCGACACAGTTAAAAGTATCGACAAAGTTAAAAGTATTGACACAGTTAAAAGAATCGACACAGTTAAAAGTATCGACACAGTTAAAAGTATCGACACAGTTAAAAGTATCGACACAGTTAAAAGTATCGACACAGTTAAAAGTATCGACACAGTTAAAAGAATCGACACAGTTAAAAGTATCGACACAGTTAAAAGTATCGACATAGTTAAAAGTATCGACACAGTTAAAAGTATCGACACAGTTAAAAGTATTGACACAGTTAAAAGTATCGACACAGTTAAAAGTATCGACATAGTTAAAAGTATCGACACAGTTAAAAGTATCGACACAGTTAAAAGCATCGACACAGTTAAAAGTATCGACAAAGTTAAAAGTATTGACACAGTTAAAAGTATCGACACAGTTAAAAGTATCGACACAGTTAAAAGAATCGAGACAGTTAAAAGTATCGACACAGTTAAAAGTATCGACACAGTTAAAAGTATCGACACAGTTAAAAGTATCGACACAGTTAAAAATATCGACACAGTTAAAAGTATCGACACAGTTAAAAGTATCGACACAGTTAAAAGTATCGACACAGTTAAAAGTATCGATACAGTAAAAAGTATCGACACAGTTAAAAGTATCGACACAGTTAAAAGTATCGACACAGTTAAAAGTATCGACACAGTTAAAAGTATCGACACAGTTAAAAGTATCGACACAGTTAAAAGTATCGACACAGTTAAAAGAATCGACACAGTTAAAAGTATCGACACAGTTAAAAGTATCGACACAGTTAAAAGTATCGACACAGTTAAAAGTATCGACAAAGTTAAAAGTATTGACACAGTTAAAAGAATCGACACAGTTAAAAGTATCGACACAGTTAAAAGTATCGACACAGTTAAAAGTATCGACACAGTTAAAAGTATCGACACAGTTAAAAGTATCGACACAGTTAAAAGTATCGACATAGTTAAAAGTATCGACACAGTTAAAAGTATCGACACAGTTAAAAGAATCGACACAGTTAAAAGTATCGACACAGTTAAAAGTATCGACACAGTTAAAAGTATCGACACAGTTAAAAGTATCGACAAAGTTAAAAGTATTGACACAGTTAAAAGAATCGACACAGTTAAAAGTATCGACACAGTTAAAAGTATCGACACAGTTAAAAGTATCGACACAGTTAAAAGTATCGACACAGTTAAAAGTATCGACACAGTAAAAAGAATCGACACAGTTAAAAGTATCGACACAGTTAAAAGTATCGACACAGTTAAAAGTATTGACACAGTTAAAAGTATCGACACAGTTTAAAGTATTTATTAACACAGTTAAAAGTATCGACACAGTTAAAAGTATCGACACAGTTAAAAGTATCGACACAGTTAAAAGTATCGACACAGTTAAAAGAATCGAGACAGTTAAAAGCATCGACACAGTTAAAAGAATCGAGACAGTTAAAAGTATCGACACAGTTAAAAGTATCGACACAGTTAAAAGTATCGACACAGTAAAAAGTATCGACACAGTTAAAAGTATTTATTAACACAGTTAAAAGTATCGACACAGTTAAAAGTATTAACACAGTTAAAAGTATCGACACAGTTAAAAGTATCAACACAGTTAAAAGTATCGACACCGTTAAAAGCATCGACACAGTTAAAAGTATCGACACAGTTAAAAGTATCGACACAGTTAAAAGTATCGACACAGTTAAAAGTATCGACACAGTTAAAAGTATTTATTAACACAGTTAAAAGTATCGACACAGTTAAAAGTATCGACACAGTTAAAAGTATCGACACAGTTAAAAGAATCGAGACAGTTAAAAGTATCGACACAGTTAAAAGTATCGACACAGTTAAAAGTATTTATTAACACAGTTAAAAGTATCGACACAGTTAAAAGTATTAACACAGTTAAAAGTATCGACACAGTTAAAAGTATCGATACAGTTAAAAGTATTGACACTGTCAAAACTATCGACACAGTCAAAACTGTCGAAACAGTTAAAAGTATCGACACAGTAAAAAGTATTGACACAGTTAAAAGTATCGACACAGTTAAAAGTATCGACATAGTTAAAAGTATCGACACAGTTAAAAGTATCGACACAGTTAAAAATCGACATAGTTAAAAGTATCGACACAGTTAAAAGTATCGACACAGTTAAAAGTATCGACACAGTTAAAAGTATCGACACAGTTAAAAGAATCGACACAGTTAAAAGTATCGACACAGTTAAAAGCATCGACACAGTTAAAAGTATCGAAACAGTTAAAAGTATTTATTAACACAGTTAAAAGTATCGACACAGTTAAAAGAATCGACACAGTTAAAAGTATCGACACAGTTAAAAGTATCGACACAGTTAAAAGTATCGACACAGTTAAAAGTATCGACAAAGTTAAAAGTATTGACACAGTTAAAAGAATCGACACAGTTAAAAGTATCGACACAGTTAAAAGTATCGACACAGTTAAAAGTATCGACACAGTTAAAAGTATCGACACAGTTAAAAGTATCGACACAGTTAAAAGAATCGACACAGTTAAAAGTATCGACACAGTTAAAAGTATCGACATAGTTAAAAGTATCGACACAGTTAAAAGTATCGACACAGTTAAAAGTATTGACACAGTTAAAAGTATCGACACAGTTAAAAGTATCGACATAGTTAAAAGTATCGACACAGTTAAAAGTATCGACACAGTTAAAAGCATCGACACAGTTAAAAGTATCGACAAAGTTAAAAGTATTGACACAGTTAAAAGTATCGACACAGTTAAAAGTATCGACACAGTTAAAAGTATCGACATAGTTAAAAGTATCGACACAGTTAAAAGTATCGACACAGTTAAAAGTATCGACACAGTTAAAAGTATTTATTAACACAGTTAAAAGTATCGACACAGTTAAAAGTATCGACACAGTTAAAAGTATCGACACAATTAAAAGTATCGACACAGTTAAAAGCATCGACACAGTTAAAAGTATCGACACAGTTAAAAGCATCGACACAGTTAAAAGTATCGATACAGTTAAAAGTATCGACACTGTCAAAACTATCGACACAGTCAAAACTGTCGACACAGTTAAAAGTATCGACACAGTTAAAAGTATTGACACAGTTAAAAGTATCGACACAGTTAAAAGTATCGACAT
Organism: Agrochola lychnidis; assembly: GCA_963680765.1. NCBI lineage: Eukaryota > Metazoa > Arthropoda > Insecta > Lepidoptera > Noctuidae > Agrochola > Agrochola lychnidis. Next base: position 9,916,009 of record OY796859.1, on the reverse strand, counting down.
AGTTAAAAGTATCGACACAGTTAAAAGTATCGACACAGTTAAAAGCATCGACACAGTTAAAAGTATCGATACAGTTAAAAGTATCGACACTGTCAAAAATATCGACACAGTCAAAACTGTCGACACAGTTAAAAGTATCGACACAGTTAAAAGTATTGACACAGTTAAAAGTATCGACACAGTTAAAAGTATCGACATAGTTAAAAGTATCGACACAGTTAAAAGTATCGACACAGTTAAAAGCATCGACACAGTTAAAAGTATCGACAAAGTTAAAAGTATTGACACAGTTAAAAGTATCGACACAGTTAAAAGTATCGACACAGTTAAAAGAATCGAGACAGTTAAAAGTATCGACACAGTTAAAAGTATCGACACAGTTAAAAGTATCGACACAATTAAAAGTATCGACACAGTTAAAAGTATTGACACAGTTAAAAGTATCGACACAGTTAAAAGTATCGACATAGTTAAAAGTATCGACACAGTTAAAAGTATCGACACAGTTAAAAGCATCGACACAGTTAAAAGTATCGACACAGTTAAAAGTATCGACACAGTTAAAAGTATCGACACAGTTAAAAGTATCGACACAGTTTAAAGTATTTATTAACACAGTTAAAAGTATCGACACAGTTAAAAGTATCGACACAGTTAAAAGTATCGACACAGATAAAAGTATCGACACAGTTAAAAATATCGACACAGTTAAAAGAATCGACACAGTTAAAAGTATCGACACAGTTAAAAGTATCGACACAGTTAAAAGTATCGACACAGTTTAAAGTATTTATTAACACAGTTAAAAGTATCGACACAGTTAAAAGTATCGACACAGTTAAAAGTATCGACACAGATAAAAGTATCGACACAGTTAAAAGTATCGACACAGTTAAAAGCATCGACACAGTTAAAAGTATCGACACAGTTAAAAGTATCGACATAGTTAAAAGTATCGACACAGTTAAAAGTATCGACACAGTTAAAAGTATCGACACAGTTAAAAGTATCGACACAGTTAAAAGTATCGACACAGTTAAAAGTGTCGACACAGTTTAAAGTATTTATTAACACAGTTAAAAGTATCGACACAGTTAAAAGTATCGACACAGTTAAAAGTATCGACACAGATAAAAGTATCGACACAGTTAAAAGTATCGACACAGTTAAAAGCATCGACACAGTTAAAAGTATCGACACAGTTAAAAGTATCGACATAGTTAAAAGTATCGACACAGTTAAAAGTATCGACACAGTTAAAAGTATCGACACAGTTAAAAGTATCGACACAGTTAAAAGTATCGAAACAGTTAAAAGTATTTATTAACACAGTTAAAAGTATCGACACAGTTAAAAGAATCGACACAGTTAAAAGTATCGACACAGTTAAAAGTATCGACACAGTTAAAAGTATCGACACAGTTAAAAGTATCGACAAAGTTAAAAGTATTGACACAGTTAAAAGAATCGACACAGTTAAAAGTATCGACACAGTTAAAAGTATCGACACAGTTAAAAGTATCGACACAGTTAAAAGTATCGACACAGTTAAAAGTATCGACACAGTTAAAAGAATCGACACAGTTAAAAGTATCGACACAGTTAAAAGTATCGACATAGTTAAAAGTATCGACACAGTTAAAAGTATCGACACAGTTAAAAGTATTGACACAGTTAAAAGTATCGACACAGTTAAAAGTATCGACATAGTTAAAAGTATCGACACAGTTAAAAGTATCGACACAGTTAAAAGCATCGACACAGTTAAAAGTATCGACACAGTTAAAAGTATCGACATAGTTAAAAGTATCGACACAGTTTAAAGTATTTATTAACACAGTTAAAAGTATCGACACAGTTAAAAGTATCGACACAGTTAAAAGTATCGACACAGATAAAAGTATCGACACAGTTAAAAGTATCGACACAGTTAAAAGCATCGACACAGTTAAAAGTATCGACACAGTTAAAAGTATCGACATAGTTAAAAGTATCGACACAGTTAAAAGTATCGACACAGTTAAAAGTATCGACACAGTTAAAAGTATCGACACAGTTAAAAGTATCGACACAGTTAAAAGTGTCGACACAGTTTAAAGTATTTATTAACACAGTTAAAAGTATCGACACAGTTAAAAGTATCGACACAGTTAAAAGTATCGACACAGATAAAAGTATCGACACAGTTAAAAGTATCGACACAGTTAAAAGTATCGACACAGTTAAAAGCATCGACACAGTTAAAAGTATCGACACAGTTAAAAGTATCGACATAGTTAAAAGTATCGACACAGTTAAAAGTATCGACACAGTTAAAAGTATCGACACAGTTAAAAGTATCGACACAGTTAAAAGTATCGAAACAGTTAAAAGTATTTATTAACACAGTTAAAAGTATCGACACAGTTAAAAGAATCGACACAGTTAAAAGTATCGACACAGTTAAAAGTATCGACACAGTTAAAAGTATCGACACAGTTAAAAGTATCGACAAAGTTAAAAGTATTGACACAGTTAAAAGAATCGACACAGTTAAAAGTATCGACACAGTTAAAAGTATCGACACAGTTAAAAGTATCGACACAGTTAAAAGTATCGACACAGTTAAAAGTATCGACACAGTTAAAAGAATCGACACAGTTAAAAGTATCGACACAGTTAAAAGTATCGACATAGTTAAAAGTATCGACACAGTTAAAAGTATCGACACAGTTAAAAGTATTGACACAGTTAAAAGTATCGACACAGTTAAAAGTATCGACATAGTTAAAAGTATCGACACAGTTAAAAGTATCGACACAGTTAAAAGCATCGACACAGTTAAAAGTATCGACACAGTTAAAAGTATCGACACAGTTAAAAGTATCGACACAGTTAAAAGTATCGACACAGTTTAAAGTATTTATTAACACAGTTAAAAGTATCGACACAGTTAAAAGTATCGACACAGTTAAAAGTATCGACACAGATAAAAGTATCGACACAGTTAAAAATATCGACACAGTTAAAAGTATCGACACAGTTAAAAGCATCGACACAGTTAAAAGTATCGATACAGTTAAAAGTATCGACACTGTCAAAACTATCGACACAGTCAAAACTGTCGACACAGTTAAAAGTATCGACACAGTTAAAAGTATCGACACAGTTAAAAGTATCGACACAGTTAAAAGTATCGACATAGTTAAAAGTATCGACACAGTTAAAAGTATCGACACAGTTAAAAGCATCGACACAGTTAAAAGTATCGACAAAGTTAAAAGTATTGACACAGTTAAAAGTATCGACACAGTTAAAAGTATCGACACAGTTAAAAGAATCGAGACAGTTAAAAGTATCGACACAGTTAAAAGTATCGACACAGTTAAAAGTATCGACACAATTAAAAGTATCGACACAGTTAAAAGTATCGACACAGTTAAAAGTATCGACATAGTTAAAAGTATCGACACAGTTAAAAGTATTAACACAGTTAAAAGTATCGACACAGTTAAAAGTATCGATACAGTTAAAAGTATCGACACTGTCAAAACTATCGACACAGTCAAAACTGTCGAAACAGTTAAAAGTATCGACACAGTAAAAAGTATTGAACAGTTAAAAGTATCGACACAGTTAAAAGTATCGACATAGTTAAAAGTATCGACACAGTTAAAAGTATCGACACAGTTAAAAGTATCGACATAGTTAAAAGTATCGACACAGTTAAAAGTATCGACACAGTTAAAAGTATCGACACAGTTAAAAGTATCGACACAGTTAAAAGAATCGACACAGTTAAAAGTATCGACACAGTTAAAAGTATCGACACAGTTAAAAGTATCGACACAGTTAAAAGTATCGACACAGTTAAAAGTATCGACACAGTTAAAAGTATCGACACAGTTAAAAGTATCGACACAGTAAAAAGTATCGACACAGTTAAAAGTATCGACACAGTCAAAAGTATCGACACAGTTAAAAGTATCGACACAGTTAAAAGTATCGACACAGTTAAAAGTATTTATTAACACAGTTAAAAGTATCGACACAGTTAAAAGTATCGACACAGTTAAAAGTATCGACACAATTAAAAGTATCGACACAGTTAAAAGCATCGACACAGTTAAAAGTATCGACACAGTTAAAAGCATCGACACAGTTAAAAGTATCGATACAGTTAAAAGTATCGACACTGTCAAAACTATCGACACAGTCAAAACTGTCGACACAGTTAAAAGTATCGACACAGTTAAAAGTATTGACACAGTTAAAAGTATCGACACAGTTAAAAGTATCGACATAGTTAAAAGTATCGACACAGTTAAAAGTATCGACACAGTTAAAAGCATCGACACAGTTAAAAGTATCGACAAAGTTAAAAGTATTGACACAGTTAAAAGTATCGACACAGTTAAAAGTATCGACACAGTTAAAAGAATCGAGACAGTTAAAAGTATCGACACAGTTAAAAGTATCGACACAGTTAAAAGTATCGACACAATTAAAAGTATCGACACAGTTAAAAGTATCGACACAGTTAAAAATATCGACACAGTTAAAAGTATCGACACAGTTAAAAGTATCGACACAGTTAAAAGTATCGACACAGTTAAAAGTATCGACACAGTTAAAAGTATCGACACAGTTAAAAGAATCGACACAGTTAAAAGTATCGACACAGTTAAAAGTATCGACACAGTTAAAAGTATCGACACAGTTTAAAGTATTTATTAACACAGTTAAAAGTATCGACACAGTTAAAAGTATCGACACAGTTAAAAGTATCGACACAGATAAAAGTATCGACACAGTTAAAAGTATCGACACAGTTAAAAGCATCGACACAGTTAAAAGTATCGACACAGTTAAAAGTATCGACATAGTTAAAAGTATCGACACAGTTAAAAGTATCGACACAGTTAAAAGTATCGACACAGTTAAAAATATCGACATAGTTAAAAGTATCGACACAGTTAAAAGTATCGATACAGTTAAAAGTATCGACACTGTCAAAACTATCGACACAGTTAAAAGTATCGACACAGTTAAAAGTATCGACACAGTTAAAAGTATTGACACAGTTAAAAGTATCGACACAGTTAAAAGTATCGACATAGTTTAAAGTATCGACACAGTTAAAAGTATCGACACAGTTAAAAGTATCGACACAGTTAAAAGTATTTATTAACACAGTTAAAAGCAACGACACAGTTAAAAGTATCGACACAGTTAAAAGTATCGACACAGTTAAAAGTATCGACACAGTTAAAAGAATCGAGACAGTTAAAAGTATCGACACAGTTAAAAGTATCGACACAGTTAAAAGTATTTATTAACACAGTTAAAAGTATCGACACAGTTAAAAGTATTAACACAGTTAAAAGTATCGACACAGTTAAAAGTATCGATACAGTTAAAAGTATCGACACTGTCAAAACTATCGACACAGTCAAAACTGTCGAAACAGTTAAAAGTATCGACACAGTAAAAAGTATTGACACAGTTAAAAGTATCGACACAGTTAAAAGTATCGACATAGTTAAAAGTATCGACACAGTTAAAAGTATCGACACAGTTAAAAGTATCGACATAGTTAAAAGTATCGACACAGTTAAAAGTATCGACACAGTTAAAAGTATCGACACAGTTAAAAGTATCGACACAGTTAAAAGAATCGACACAGTTAAAAGTATCGACACAGTTAAAAGTATCGACACAGTTAAAAGTATCGACACAGTTAAAAGTATCGACACAGTTAAAAGTATCGACACAGTAAAAAGTATCGACACAGTTAAAAGTATCGACACAGTCAAAAGTATCGACACAGTTAAAAGTATCGACACAGTTAAAAGTATCGACACAGTTAAAAGTATTTATTAACACAGTTAAAAGTATCGACACAGTTAAAAGTATCGACACAGTTAAAAGTATCGACACAATTAAAAGTATCGACACAGTTAAAAGCATCGACACAGTTAAAAGTATCGACACAGTTAAAAGCATCGACACAGTTAAAAGTATCGATACAGTTAAAAGTATCGACACTGTCAAAACTATCGACACAGTCAAAACTGTCGACACAGTTAAAAGTATTGACACAGTTAAAAGTATCGACACAGTTAAAAGTATCGACATAGTTAAAAGTATCGACACAGTTAAAAGTATCGACACAGTTAAAAGCATCGACACAGTTAAAAGTATCGACAAAGTTAAAAGTATTGACACAGTTAAAAGTATCGACACAGTTAAAAGTATCGACACAGTTAAAAGAATCGAGACAGTTAAAAGTATCGACACAGTTAAAAGTATCGACACAGTTAAAAGTATCGACACAATTAAAAGTATCGACACAGTTAAAAGTATCGACACAGTTAAAAATATCGACACAGTTAAAAGTATCGACACAGTTAAAAGTATCGACACAGTTAAAAGTATCGACACAGTTAAAAGTATCGATACAGTTAAAAGAATCGACACAGTTAAAAGTATCGACACAGTTAAAAGTATCGACACAGTTAAAAGTATCGACACAGTTAAAAGTATCGACACAGTTAAAAGTATCGACACAGTTAAAAGTATCGACACAGTTAAAAGTATCGACACAGTTAAAAGAATCGACACAGTTAAAAGTATCGACACAGTTAAAAGTATCGACACAGTTAAAAGTATCGACACAGTTTAAAGTATTTATTAACACAGTTAAAAGTATCGACACAGTTAAAAGTATCGACACAGTTAAAAGTATCGACACAGATAAAAGTATCGACACAGTTAAAAGTATCGACACAGTTAAAAGCATCGACACAGTTAAAAGTATCGACACAGTTAAAAGTATCGACACAGTTAAAAGTATCGACACAATTAAAAGTATCGACACAGTTAAAAGTATCGACACAGTTAAAAGTATTTATTAACACAGTTAAAAGTATCGACACAGTTAAAAGTATCGACACAGTTAAAAGTATCGACACAATTAAAAGTATCGACACAGTTAAAAGCATCGACACAGTTAAAAGTATCGACACAGTTAAAAGCATCGACACAGTTAAAAGTATCGATACAGTTAAAAGTATCGACACTGTCAAAACTATCGACACAGTCAAAACTGTCGACACAGTTAAAAGTATTGACACAGTTAAAAGTATCGACACAGTTAAAAGTATCGACATAGTTAAAAGTATCGACACAGTTAAAAGTATCGACACAGTTAAAAGCATCGACACAGTTAAAAGTATCGACAAAGTTAAAAGTATTGACACAGTTAAAAGTATCGACACAGTTAAAAGTATCGACACAGTTAAAAGAATCGAGACAGTTAAAAGTATCGACACAGTTAAAAGTATCGACACAGTTAAAAGTATCGACACAGTTAAAAGTATCGACACAGTAAAAAGTATCGACACAGTTAAAAGTATCGACACAGTCAAAAGTATCGACACAGTTAAAAGTATCGACACAGTTAAAAGTATCGACACAGTTAAAAGTATTTATTAACACAGTTAAAAGTATCGACACAGTTAAAAGTATCGACACAGTTAAAAGTATCGACACAATTAAAAGTATCGACACAGTTAAAAGCATCGACACAGTTAAAAGTATCGACACAGTTAAAAGCATCGACACAGTTAAAAGTATCGATACAGTTAAAAGTATCGACACTGTCAAAACTATCGACACAGTCAAAACTGTCGACACAGTTAAAAGTATTGACACAGTTAAAAGTATCGACACAGTTAAAAGTATCGACATAGTTAAAAGTATCGACACAGTTAAAAGTATCGACACAGTTAAAAGCATCGACACAGTTAAAAGTATCGACAAAGTTAAAAGTATTGACACAGTTAAAAGTATCGACACAGTTAAAAGTATCGACACAGTTAAAAGAATCGAGACAGTTAAAAGTATCGACACAGTTAAAAGTATCGACACAGTTAAAAGTATCGACACAATTAAAAGTATCGACACAGTTAAAAGTATCGACACAGTTAAAAATATCGACACAGTTAAAAGTATCGACACAGTTAAAAGTATCGACACAGTTAAAAGTATCGACACAGTTAAAAGTATCGATACAGTTAAAAGAATCGACACAGTTAAAAGTATCGACACAGTTAAAAGTATCGACACAGTTAAAAGTATCGACACAGTTAAAAGTATCGACACAGTTAAAAGTATCGACACAGTTAAAAGTATCGACACAGTTAAAAGTATCGACACAGTTAAAAGAATCGACACAGTTAAAAGTATCGACACAGTTAAAAGTATCGACACAGTTTAAAGTATTTATTAACACAGTTAAAAGTATCGACACAGTTAAAAGTATCGACACAGTTAAAAGTATCGACACAGATAAAAGTATCGACACAGTTAAAAGTATCGACACAGTTAAAAGCATCGACACAGTTAAAAGTATCGACACAGTTAAAAGTATCGACATAGTTAAAAGTATCGACACAGTTAAAAGTATCGACACAGTTAAAAGTATCGACACAGTTAAAAGTATCGACACAGTTAAAAGTATCGACACAGTTAAAAGTATCGACACAGTAAAAAGTATCGACACAGTTAAAAGTATTTATTAACACAGTTAAAAGTATCGACACAGTTAAAAGTATCGACACAGATAAAAGTATCGACACAGTTAAAAGTATCGACACAGTTAAAAGCATCGACACAGTTAAAAGTATCGACACAGTTAAAAGTATCGACATAGTTAAAAGTATCGACACAGTTAAAAGTATCGACACAGTTAAAAGTATCGACACAGTTAAAAGTATCGACACAGTTAAAAGTATCGAAACAGTTAAAAGTATTTATTAACACAGTTAAAAGTATCGACACAGTTAAAAGAATCGACACAGTTAAAAGTATCGACACAGTTAAAAGTATCGACACAGTTAAAAGTATCGACACAGTTAAAAGTATCGACAAAGTTAAAAGTATTGACACAGTTAAAAGAATCGACACAGTTAAAAGTATCGACACAGTTAAAAGTATCGACACAGTTAAAAGTATCGACACAGTTAAAAGTATCGACACAGTTAAAAGTATCGACACAGTTAAAAGAATCGACACAGTTAAAAGTATCGACACAGTTAAAAGTATCGACATAGTTAAAAGTATCGACACAGTTAAAAGTATCGACACAGTTAAAAGTATTGACACAGTTAAAAGTATCGACACAGTTAAAAGTATCGACATAGTTAAAAGTATCGACACAGTTAAAAGTATCGACACAGTTAAAAGCATCGACACAGTTAAAAGTATCGACAAAGTTAAAAGTATTGACACAGTTAAAAGTATCGACACAGTTAAAAGTATCGACACAGTTAAAAGAATCGAGACAGTTAAAAGTATCGACACAGTTAAAAGTATCGACACAGTTAAAAGTATCGACACAGTTAAAAGTATCGACACAGTTAAAAATATCGACACAGTTAAAAGTATCGACACAGTTAAAAGTATCGACACAGTTAAAAGTATCGACACAGTTAAAAGTATCGATACAGTAAAAAGTATCGACACAGTTAAAAGTATCGACACAGTTAAAAGTATCGACACAGTTAAAAGTATCGACACAGTTAAAAGTATCGACACAGTTAAAAGTATCGACACAGTTAAAAGTATCGACACAGTTAAAAGAATCGACACAGTTAAAAGTATCGACACAGTTAAAAGTATCGACACAGTTAAAAGTATCGACACAGTTAAAAGTATCGACAAAGTTAAAAGTATTGACACAGTTAAAAGAATCGACACAGTTAAAAGTATCGACACAGTTAAAAGTATCGACACAGTTAAAAGTATCGACACAGTTAAAAGTATCGACACAGTTAAAAGTATCGACACAGTTAAAAGTATCGACATAGTTAAAAGTATCGACACAGTTAAAAGTATCGACACAGTTAAAAGTATCGACACAGTTAAAAGTATCGACACAGTTAAAAGTATCGACACAGTTAAAAGTATCGACACAGTTAAAAGTATCGACACAGATAAAAGTATCGACACAGTTAAAAGTATCGACACAGTTAAAAGCATCGACACAGTTAAAAGTATCGACACAGTTAAAAGTATCGACATAGTTAAAAGTATCGACACCGTTAAAAGTATCGACACAGTTAAAAGTATCGACACAGTTAAAAGTATCGACACAGTTAAAAGTATCGAAACAGTTAAAAGTATTTATTAACACAGTTAAAAGTATCGACACAGTTAAAAGAATCGACACAGTTAAAAGTATCGACACAGTTAAAAGTATCGACACAGTTAAAAGTATCGACACAGTTAAAAGTATCGACAAAGTTAAAAGTATTGACACAGTTAAAAGAATCGACACAGTTAAAAGTATCGACACAGTTAAAAGTATCGACACAGTTAAAAGTATCGACACAGTTAAAAGTATCGACACAGTTAAAAGTATCGACACAGTAAAAAGAATCGACACAGTTAAAAGTATCGACACAGTTAAAAGTATCGACACAGTTAAAAGTATTGACACAGTTAAAAGTATCGACACAGTTTAAAGTATTTATTAACACAGTTAAAAGTATCGACACAGTTAAAAGTATCGACACAGTTAAAAGTATCGACACAGTTAAAAGTATCGACACAGTTAAAAGAATCGAGACAGTTAAAAGCATCGACACAGTTAAAAGAATCGAGACAGTTAAAAGTATCGACACAGTTAAAAGTATCGACACAGTTAAAAGTATCGACACAGTAAAAAGTATCGACACAGTTAAAAGTATTTATTAACACAGTTAAAAGTATCGACACAGTTAAAAGTATTAACACAGTTAAAAGTATCGACACAGTTAAAAGTATCAACACAGTTAAAAGTATCGACACCGTTAAAAGCATCGACACAGTTAAAAGTATCGACACAGTTAAAAGTATCGACACAGTTAAAAGTATCGACACAGTTAAAAGTATCGACACAGTTAAAAGTATTTATTAACACAGTTAAAAGTATCGACACAGTTAAAAGTATCGACACAGTTAAAAGTATCGACACAGTTAAAAGAATCGAGACAGTTAAAAGTATCGACACAGTTAAAAGTATCGACACAGTTAAAAGTATTTATTAACACAGTTAAAAGTATCGACACAGTTAAAAGTATTAACACAGTTAAAAGTATCGACACAGTTAAAAGTATCGATACAGTTAAAAGTATTGACACTGTCAAAACTATCGACACAGTCAAAACTGTCGAAACAGTTAAAAGTATCGACACAGTAAAAAGTATTGACACAGTTAAAAGTATCGACACAGTTAAAAGTATCGACATAGTTAAAAGTATCGACACAGTTAAAAGTATCGACACAGTTAAAAATCGACATAGTTAAAAGTATCGACACAGTTAAAAGTATCGACACAGTTAAAAGTATCGACACAGTTAAAAGTATCGACACAGTTAAAAGAATCGACACAGTTAAAAGTATCGACACAGTTAAAAGTATCGACACAGTTAAAAGTATTGACACAGTTAAAAGTATCGACACAGTTAAAAGTATCGACATAGTTTAAAGTATCGACACAGTTAAAAGTATCGACACAGTTAAAAGTATCGACACAGTTAAAAGTATTTATTAACACAGTTAAAAGCATCGACACAGTTAAAAGTATCGACACAGTTAAAAGTATCGACACAGTTAAAAGTATCGACACAGTTAAAAGAATCGAGACAGTTAAAAGTATCGACACAGTTAAAAGTATCGACACAGTTAAAAGTATTTATTAACACAGTTAAAAGTATCGACACAGTTAAAAGTATTAACACAGTTAAAAGTATCGACACAGTTAAAAGTATCGATACAGTTAAAAGTATCGACACTGTCAAAACTATCGACACAGTCAAAACTGTCGAAACAGTTAAAAGTATCGACACAGTAAAAAGTATTGACACAGTTAAAAGTATCGACACAGTTAAAAGCATCGACACAGTTAAAAGTATCGACACAGTTAAAAGTATCGACACAGTTAAAAGTATCGACACAGTTAAAAGAATCGAGACAGTTAAAAGTATCGACACAGTTAAAAGTATCGACACAGTTAAAAGTATTTATTAACACAGTTAAAAGTATCGACACAGTTAAAAGTATTAACACAGTTAAAAGTATCGACACAGTTAAAAGTATCGATACAGTTAAAAGTATCGACACAGTTAAAAGTATCGACACAGTTAAAAGTATCGACACAGTTAAAAGTATCGACACAGTTAAAAGTATCGACACAGTAAAAAGTATCGACACAGTTAAAAGTATCGACACAGTCAAAAGTATCGACACAGTTAAAAGTATCGACACAGTTAAAAGTATCGACACAGTTAAAAGTATTTATTAACACAGTTAAAAGTATCGACACAGTTAAAAGTATCGACACAGTTAAAAGTATCGACACAATTAAAAGTATCGACACAGTTAAAAGCATCGACACAGTTAAAAGTATCGACACAGTTAAAAGCATCGACACAGTTAAAAGTATCGATACAGTTAAAAGTATCGACACTGTCAAAACTATCGACACAGTCAAAACTGTCGACACAGTTAAAAGTATCGACACAGTTAAAAGTATTGACACAGTTAAAAGTATCGACACAGTTAAAAGTATCGACATAGTTAAAAGTATCGACATAGTTAAAATTATCGACACAGTTAAAAGTATCGACACAGTTAAAAGTATCGACACAGTTAAAAGTATTTATTAACACAGTTAAAAGTATCGACACAGTTAAAATATTAACACAGTTAAAAGTATCGACACAGTTGAAAGTATCGAGACAGTTAAAAGTATCGACACAGTTAAAAGCATCGACACAGTTAAAAGTATCGACACAGTTAAAAGCATCGATGCAGTTAAAAGTATCGACACCTTTAAAAGTATCGACACAGTTAAAAGTATCGACACAGTTAAAAATATCGACATAGTCAAAAGTATCGAGACAGTTAAAAGTATCGACACAGTTAAAAGTATCGACACAGTTAAAAGTATCGACACAGTTAAAAGTATCGACACAGTTAAAAGTATCGACACAGTTAAAAGTATTGACACAGTTAAAAGTATCGACACAGTTAAAAGTATCGACATAGTTTAAAGTATCGACACAGTTAAAAGTATCGACACAGTTAAAAGTATCGACACAGTTAAAAGTATTTATTAACACAGTTAAAAGCATCGACACAGTTAAAAGTATCGACACAGTTAAAAGTATCGACACAGTTAAAAGTATCGACACAGTTAAAAGAATCGAGACAGTTAAAAGTATCGACACAGTTAAAAGTATCGACACAGTTAAAAGTATCGACACAGTTAAAAGTATTTATTAACACAGTTAAAAGTATCGACACAGTTAAAAGTATTAACACAGTTAAAAGTATCGACACAGTTAAAAGTATCGATACAGTTAAAAGTATCGACACTGTCAAAACTATCGACACAGTCAAAACTGTCGAAACAGTTAAAAGTATCGACACAGTAAAAAGTATTGAACAGTTAAAAGTATCGACACAGTTAAAAGTATCGACATAGTTAAAAGTATCGACACAGTTAAAAGTATCGACACAGTTAAAAGTATCGACACAGTTAAAAGTATCGACACAGTTAAAAGAATCGACACAGTTAAAAGTATCGACACAGTTAAAAGTATCGACACAGTTAAAAGTATCGACACAGTTAAAAGTATCGACACAGTTAAAAGTATCGACACAGTTAAAAGTATCGACACAGTTAAAAGTATCGACACAGTAAAAAGTATCGACACAGTTAAAAGTATCGACACAGTCAAAAGTATCGAGACAGTTAAAAGTATCGACACAGTTAAAAGTATCGACACAGTTAAAAGTATCGACACAGTTAAAAGTATCGACACAGTTAAAAGTATCGACACAGTTAAAAGAATCGACACAGTTAAAAGTATCGACACAGTTAAAAGTATCGACACAGTTAAAAGTATCGACACAGTTAAAAGTATCGACACAGTTAAAAGTATCGACACAGTTAAAAGTATCGACACAATTAAAAGTATCGACACAGTAAAAAGTATCGACACAGTTAAAAGTATCGACACAGTCAAAAGTATCGAGACAGTTAAAAGTATCGACACAGTTAAAAGTATCGACACAGTTAAAAGTATCGACACAGTTAAAAGTATCGACACAGTTAAAAGTATTAACACAGTTAAAAGTATCGACACAGTTAAAAGCATCGACACAGTTAAAAGTATCGACACAGTTAAAAGTATCGACATAGTTAAAAGTATCGACACAGTTAAAAGTATCGACACAGTTAAAAGTATCGACACAGTTAAAAGTATCGACACAGTTAAAAGTATCGAAACAGTTAAAAGTATTTATTAACACAGTTAAAAGTATCGACACAGTTAAAAGAATCGACACAGTTAAAAGTATCGACACAGTTAAAAGTATCGACACAGTTAAAAGTATCGACACAGTTAAAAGTATCGACAAAGTTAAAAGTATTGACACAGTTAAAAGAATCGACACAGTTAAAAGTATCGACACAGTTAAAAGTATCGACACAGTTAAAAGTATCGACACAGTTAAAAGTATCGACACAGTTAAAAGTATCGACACAGTTAAAAGAATCGACACAGTTAAAAGTATCGACACAGTTAAAAGTATCGACATAGTTAAAAGTATCGACACAGTTAAAAGTATCGACACAGTTAAAAGTATTGACACAGTTAAAAGTATCGACACAGTTAAAAGTATCGACATAGTTAAAAGTATCGACACAGTTAAAAGTATCGACACAGTTAAAAGCATCGACACAGTTAAAAGTATCGACAAAGTTAAAAGTATTGACACAGTTAAAAGTATCGACACAGTTAAAAGTATCGACACAGTTAAAAGAATCGAGACAGTTAAAAGTATCGACACAGTTAAAAGTATCGACACAGTTAAAAGTATCGACACAGTTAAAAGTATCGACACAGTTAAAAATATCGACACAGTTAAAAGTATCGACACAGTTAAAAGTATCGACACAGTTAAAAGTATCGACACAGTTAAAAGTATCGATACAGTAAAAAGTATCGACACAGTTAAAAGTATCGACACAGTTAAAAGTATCGACACAGTTAAAAGTATCGACACAGTTAAAAGTATCGACACAGTTAAAAGTATCGACACAGTTAAAAGTATCGACACAGTTAAAAGAATCGACACAGTTAAAAGTATCGACACAGTTAAAAGTATCGACACAGTTAAAAGTATCGACACAGTTAAAAGTATCGACAAAGTTAAAAGTATTGACACAGTTAAAAGAATCGACACAGTTAAAAGTATCGACACAGTTAAAAGTATCGACACAGTTAAAAGTATCGACACAGTTAAAAGTATCGACACAGTTAAAAGTATCGACACAGTTAAAAGTATCGACATAGTTAAAAGTATCGACACAGTTAAAAGTATCGACACAGTTAAAAGTATCGACACAGTTAAAAGTATCGACACAGTTAAAAGTATCGACACAGTTAAAAGTATCGACACAGTTAAAAGTATCGACACAGATAAAAGTATCGACACAGTTAAAAGTATCGACACAGTTAAAAGCATCGACACAGTTAAAAGTATCGACACAGTTAAAAGTATCGACATAGTTAAAAGTATCGACACCGTTAAAAGTATCGACACAGTTAAAAGTATCGACACAGTTAAAAGTATCGACACAGTTAAAAGTATCGAAACAGTTAAAAGTATTTATTAACACAGTTAAAAGTATCGACACAGTTAAAAGAATCGACACAGTTAAAAGTATCGACACAGTTAAAAGTATCGACACAGTTAAAAGTATCGACACAGTTAAAAGTATCGACAAAGTTAAAAGTATTGACACAGTTAAAAGAATCGACACAGTTAAAAGTATCGACACAGTTAAAAGTATCGACACAGTTAAAAGTATCGACACAGTTAAAAGTATCGACACAGTTAAAAGTATCGACACAGTAAAAAGAATCGACACAGTTAAAAGTATCGACACAGTTAAAAGTATCGACACAGTTAAAAGTATTGACACAGTTAAAAGTATCGACACAGTTTAAAGTATTTATTAACACAGTTAAAAGTATCGACACAGTTAAAAGTATCGACACAGTTAAAAGTATCGACACAGTTAAAAGTATCGACACAGTTAAAAGAATCGAGACAGTTAAAAGCATCGACACAGTTAAAAGAATCGAGACAGTTAAAAGTATCGACACAGTTAAAAGTATCGACACAGTTAAAAGTATCGACACAGTAAAAAGTATCGACACAGTTAAAAGTATTTATTAACACAGTTAAAAGTATCGACACAGTTAAAAGTATTAACACAGTTAAAAGTATCGACACAGTTAAAAGTATCAACACAGTTAAAAGTATCGACACCGTTAAAAGCATCGACACAGTTAAAAGTATCGACACAGTTAAAAGTATCGACACAGTTAAAAGTATCGACACAGTTAAAAGTATCGACACAGTTAAAAGTATTTATTAACACAGTTAAAAGTATCGACACAGTTAAAAGTATCGACACAGTTAAAAGTATCGACACAGTTAAAAGAATCGAGACAGTTAAAAGTATCGACACAGTTAAAAGTATCGACACAGTTAAAAGTATTTATTAACACAGTTAAAAGTATCGACACAGTTAAAAGTATTAACACAGTTAAAAGTATCGACACAGTTAAAAGTATCGATACAGTTAAAAGTATTGACACTGTCAAAACTATCGACACAGTCAAAACTGTCGAAACAGTTAAAAGTATCGACACAGTAAAAAGTATTGACACAGTTAAAAGTATCGACACAGTTAAAAGTATCGACATAGTTAAAAGTATCGACACAGTTAAAAGTATCGACACAGTTAAAAATCGACATAGTTAAAAGTATCGACACAGTTAAAAGTATCGACACAGTTAAAAGTATCGACACAGTTAAAAGTATCGACACAGTTAAAAGAATCGACACAGTTAAAAGTATCGACACAGTTAAAAGTATCGACACAGTTAAAAGTATTGACACAGTTAAAAGTATCGACACAGTTAAAAGTATCGACATAGTTTAAAGTATCGACACAGTTAAAAGTATCGACACAGTTAAAAGTATCGACACAGTTAAAAGTATTTATTAACACAGTTAAAAGCATCGACACAGTTAAAAGTATCGACACAGTTAAAAGTATCGACACAGTTAAAAGTATCGACACAGTTAAAAGAATCGAGACAGTTAAAAGTATCGACACAGTTAAAAGTATCGACACAGTTAAAAGTATTTATTAACACAGTTAAAAGTATCGACACAGTTAAAAGTATTAACACAGTTAAAAGTATCGACACAGTTAAAAGTATCGATACAGTTAAAAGTATCGACACTGTCAAAACTATCGACACAGTCAAAACTGTCGAAACAGTTAAAAGTATCGACACAGTAAAAAGTATTGACACAGTTAAAAGTATCGACACAGTTAAAAGCATCGACACAGTTAAAAGTATCGACACAGTTAAAAGTATCGACACAGTTAAAAGTATCGACACAGTTAAAAGAATCGAGACAGTTAAAAGTATCGACACAGTTAAAAGTATCGACACAGTTAAAAGTATTTATTAACACAGTTAAAAGTATCGACACAGTTAAAAGTATTAACACAGTTAAAAGTATCGACACAGTTAAAAGTATCGATACAGTTAAAAGTATCGACACAGTTAAAAGTATCGACACAGTTAAAAGTATCGACACAGTTAAAAGTATCGACACAGTTAAAAGTATCGACACAGTAAAAAGTATCGACACAGTTAAAAGTATCGACACAGTCAAAAGTATCGACACAGTTAAAAGTATCGACACAGTTAAAAGTATCGACACAGTTAAAAGTATTTATTAACACAGTTAAAAGTATCGACACAGTTAAAAGTATCGACACAGTTAAAAGTATCGACACAATTAAAAGTATCGACACAGTTAAAAGCATCGACACAGTTAAAAGTATCGACACAGTTAAAAGCATCGACACAGTTAAAAGTATCGATACAGTTAAAAGTATCGACACTGTCAAAACTATCGACACAGTCAAAACTGTCGACACAGTTAAAAGTATCGACACAGTTAAAAGTATTGACACAGTTAAAAGTATCGACACAGTTAAAAGTATCGACATAGTTAAAAGTATCGACATAGTTAAAATTATCGACACAGTTAAAAGTATCGACACAGTTAAAAGTATCGACACAGTTAAAAGTATTTATTAACACAGTTAAAAGTATCGACACAGTTAAAATATTAACACAGTTAAAAGTATCGACACAGTTGAAAGTATCGAGACAGTTAAAAGTATCGACACAGTTAAAAGCATCGACACAGTTAAAAGTATCGACACAGTTAAAAGCATCGATGCAGTTAAAAGTATCGACACCTTTAAAAGTATCGACACAGTTAAAAGTATCGACACAGTTAAAAATATCGACATAGTCAAAAGTATCGAGACAGTTAAAAGTATCGACACAGTTAAAAGTATCGACACAGTTAAAAGTATCGACACAGTTAAAAGTATCGACACAGTTAAAAGTATCGACACAGTTAAAAGTATTGACACAGTTAAAAGTATCGACACAGTTAAAAGTATCGACATAGTTTAAAGTATCGACACAGTTAAAAGTATCGACACAGTTAAAAGTATCGACACAGTTAAAAGTATTTATTAACACAGTTAAAAGCATCGACACAGTTAAAAGTATCGACACAGTTAAAAGTATCGACACAGTTAAAAGTATCGACACAGTTAAAAGAATCGAGACAGTTAAAAGTATCGACACAGTTAAAAGTATCGACACAGTTAAAAGTATCGACACAGTTAAAAGTATTTATTAACACAGTTAAAAGTATCGACACAGTTAAAAGTATTAACACAGTTAAAAGTATCGACACAGTTAAAAGTATCGATACAGTTAAAAGTATCGACACAGTTAAAAGTATCGACACAGTTAAAAGTATCGACACAGTTAAAAGTATCGACACAGTTAAAAGTATCGACACAGTTAAAAGTATCGACACAGTAAAAAGTATCGACACAGTTAAAAGTATCGACACAGTCAAAAGTATCGACACAGTTAAAAGTATCGACACAGTTAAAAGTATCGACACAGTTAAAAGTATCGACACAGTCAAAACTATCGACACAGTTAAAAGTATCGACACAGTTAAAAGTATCGACACAGTAAAAAGTATCGACACAGTTAAAAGTATCGACACAGTTAAAAGTATCGACACAGTTAAAAGTATCGACACAGTTAAAAGTATCGACACAGGTAAAAGTATTTATTAACACAGTTAAAAGTATCGACACAGTTAAAAGTATCGACACAGTTAAAAGCATCGACACTGTTAAAAGTATCGACACAGTTAAAAGTATTTATTAACACAGTTAAAAGTATCGACACAGTTAAAAGTATCGACACAGTTAAAAGCATCGACACAGTTAAAAGTATCGACACAGTTAAAAGCATCGACACAGTTAAAAGTATCGACACAGTTAAAAGCATCGACACAGTTAAAAGTATCGATACAGTTAAAAGTATCGATACAGTTAAAAGTATCGACACTGTCAAAACTATCGACACAGTCAAAACTGTCGACACAGTTAAAAGTATCGACACAGTTAAAAGTATTGACACAGTTAAAAGTATCGACACAGTTAAAAGTATCGACATAGTTAAAAGTATCGACACAGTTAAAAGTATCGACACAGTTAAAAGCATCGACACAGTTAAAAGTATCGACAAAGTTAAAAGTATTGACACAGTTAAAAGTATCGACACAAATAAAAGTATCGACACAGTTAAAAGAATCGAGACAGTTAAAAGTATCGACACAGTTAAAAGTATCGACACAGTTAAAAGTATCGACACAATTAAAAGTATCGACACAGTTAAAAGTATCGACACAGTTAAAAGTATCGACACAGTTAAAAGTATCGACACAGTTAAAAGTATCGACACAGTTAAAAGTATCGACACAGTTAAAAGTATCGATACAGTTAAAAGAATCGACACAGTTAAAAGTATCGACACAGTTAAAAGTATCGACACAGTTAAAAGTATCGACACAGTTAAAAGTATCGACACAGTTAAAAGTATCGACACAGTTAAAAGTATCGACACAGTTAAAAGTATCGACACAGTTAAAAGAATCGACACAGTTAAAAGTATCGACACAGTTAAAAGTATCGACACAGTTAAAAGTATCGACACAGTTTAAAGTATTTATTAACACAGTTAAAAGTATCGACACAGTTAAAAGTATCGACACAGTTAAAAGTTTCGACACAGATGAAAGTATCGACACAGTTAAAAGTATCGACACAGTTAAAAGCATCGACACAGTTAAAAGTATCGACACAGTTAAAAGTATCGACATAGTTAAAAGTATCGACACAGTTAAAAGTATCGACACAGTTAAAAGTATCGACACAGTTAAAAGTATCGACACAGTTAAAAGTATCGACACAATTAAAAGTGTCGACACAGTTTAAAGTATTTATTAACACAGTTAAAAGTATCGACACAGTTAAAAGTATCGACACAGTTAAAAGTATCGACACAGATAAAAGTATCGACACAGTTAAAAGTATCGACACAGTTAAAAGCATCGACACAGTTAAAAGTATCGACACAGTTAAAAGTATCGACATAGTTAAAAGTATCGACACAGTTAAAAGTATCGACACAGTTAAAAGTATCGACACAGTTAAAAGTATCGACACAGTTAAAAGTATCGAAACAGTTAAAAGTATTTATTAACACAGTTAAAAGTATCGACACAGTTAAAAGAATCGACACAGTTAAAAGTATCGACACAGTTAAAAGTATCGACACAGTTAAAAGTATCGACACAGTTAAAAGTATCGACAAAGTTAAAAGTATTGACACAGTTAAAAGAATCGACACAGTTAAAAGTATCGACACAGTTAAAAGTATCGACACAGTTAAAAGTATCGACACAGTTAAAAGTATCGACACAGTTAAAAGTATCGACACAGTTAAAAGAATCGACACAGTTAAAAGTATCGACACAGTTAAAAGTATCGACACAGTTAAAAGTATTGACACAGTTAAAAGTATCGACACAGTTTAAAGTATTTATTAACACAGTTAAAAGTATCGACACAGTTAAAAGTATCGACACAGTTAAAAGTATCGACACAGTTAAAAGTATCGACACAGTTAAAAGAATCGAGACAGTTAAAAGCATCGACACAGTTAAAAGAATCGAGACAGTTAAAAGTATCGACACAGTTAAAAGTATCGACACAGTTAAAAGTATCGACACAGTAAAAAGTATCGACACAGTTAAAAGTATTTATTAACACAGTTAAAAGTATCGACACAGTTAAAAGTATTAACACAGTTAAAAGTATCGACACAGTTAAAAGTATCAACACAGTTAAAAGTATCGACACCGTTAAAAGCATCGACACAGTTAAAAGTATCGACACAGTTAAAAGTATCGACACAGTTAAAAGTATCGACACAGTTAAAAGTATCGACACCGTTAAAGTATTTATTAACACAGTTAAAAGTATCGACACAGTTAAAAGTATCGACACAGTTAAAAGTATCGACACAGTTAAAAGTATCGACACAGTTAAAAGAATCGAGACAGTTAAAAGTATCGACACAGTTAAAAGTATCGACACAGTTAAAAGTATTTATTAACACAGTTAAAAGTATCGACACAGTTAAAAGTATTAACACAGTTAAAAGTATCGACACAGTTAAAAGTATCGATACAGTTAAAAGTATTGACACTGTCAAAACTATCGACACAGTCAAAAGTATCGAGACAGTTAAAAGTATCGACACAGTTAAAAGTATCGACACAGTTAAAAGTATCGACACAGTTAAAAGTATCGACACAGTTAAAAGTATTAACACAGTTAAAAGTATCGACACAGTTAAAAGTATCGATACAGTTAAAAGTATCGACACTGTCAAAACTATCGACACAGTCAAAACTGTCGAAACAGTTAAAAGTATCGACACAGTAAAAAGTATTGAACAGTTAAAAGTATCGACACAGTTTAAAGTATCGACATAGTTAAAAGTATCGACACAGTTAAAAGTATCGACACAGTTAAAAGTATCGACATAGTTAAAAGTATCGACACAGTTAAAAGTATCGACACAGTTAAAAGTATCGACACAGTTAAAAGTATCGACACAGTTAAAAGAATCGACACAGTTAAAAGTATCGACACAGTTAAAAGTATCGACACAGTTAAAAGTATCGACACAGTTAAAAGTATCGACACAGTTAAAAGTATCGACACAGTTAAAAGTATCGACACAGTTAAAAGTATCGACACAGTAAAAAGTATCGACACAGTTAAAAGTATCGACACAGTCAAATGTATCGACACAGTTAAAAGTATCGACACAGTTAAAAGTATTTATTAACACAGTTAAAAGTATCGACACAGTTAAAAGCATCGACACAGTTAAAAGTATCGATACAGTTAAAAGTATCGACACTGTCAAAACTATCGACACAGTCAAAACTGTCGACACAGTTAAAAGTATCGACACAGTTAAAAGTATTGACACAGTTAAAAGTATCGACACAGTTAAAAGTATCGACATAGTTAAAAGTATCGACACAGTTAAAAGTATCGACACAGTTAAAAGCATCGACACAGTTAAAAGTATCGACAAAGTTAAAAGTATTGACACAGTTAAAAGTATCGACACAGTTAAAAGTATCGACACAGTTAAAAGAATCGAGACAGTTAAAAGTATCGACACAGTTAAAAGTATCGACACAGTTAAAAGTATCGACACAATTAAAAGTATCGACACAGTTAAAAGTATCGACACAGTTAAAAATATCGACACAGTTAAAAGTATCGACACAGTTAAAAGTATCGACACAGTTAAAAGTATCGACACAGTTAAAAGTATCGATACAGTTAAAAGAATCGACACAGTTAAAAGTATCGACACAGTTAAAAGTATCGACACAGTTAAAAGTATCGACACAGTTAAAAGTATCGACACAGTTAAAAGTATCGACACAGTTAAAAGTATCGACACAGTTAAAAGTATCGACACAGTTAAAAGAATCGACACAGTTAAAAGTATCGACACAGTTAAAAGTATCGACACAGTTAAAAGTATCGACACAGTTAAAAGTATCGACACAGTTTAAAGTATTTATTAACACAGTTAAAAGTATCGACACAGTTAAAAGTATCGACACAGTTAAAAGTATCGACAAAGATAAAAGTATCGACACAGTTAAAAGTATCGACACAGTTAAAAGCATCGACACAGTTAAAAGTATCGACACAGTTAAAAGTATCGACACAGTTAAAAGTATCGACACAGTTAAAAGTGTCGACACAGTTTAAAGTATTTATTAACACAGTTAAAAGTATCGACACAGTTAAAAGTATCGACACAGTTAAAAGTATCGACACAGATAAAAGTATCGACACAGTTAAAAGTATCGACACAGTTAAAAGCATCGACACAGTTAAAAGTATCGACACAGTTAAAAGTATCGACATAGTTAAAAGTATCGACACAGTTAAAAGTATCGACACAGTTAAAAGTATCGACACAGTTAAAAGTATCGACACAGTTAAAAGTATCGAAACAGTTAAAAGTATTTATTAACACAGTTAAAAGTATCGACACAGTTAAAAGAATCGACACAGTTAAAAGTATCGACACAGTTAAAAGTATCGACACAGTTAAAAGTATCGACACAGTTAAAAGTATCGACAAAGTTAAAAGTATTGACACAGTTAAAAGAATCGACACAGTTAAAAGTATCGACACAGTTAAAAGTATCGACACAGTTAAAAGTATCGACACAGTTAAAAGTATCGACACAGTTAAAAGTATCGACACAGTTAAAAGTATCGACATAGTTAAAAGTATCGACACAGTTAAAAGTATCGACACAGTTAAAAATATCGACACAGTTAAAAGTATTTATTAACACAGTTAAAAGTATCGACACAATTAAAAGTATCGACACAGTTAAAAGTATCGACACAGTTAAAAATATCGACACAGTTAAAAGTATCGACACAGTTAAAAGTATTAACACAGTTAAAAGTATCGACACAGTTAAAAGTATCGATACAGTTAAAAGTATCGACACTGTCAAAACTATCGACACAGTCAAAACTGTCGAAACAGTTAAAAGTATCGACACAGTAAAAAGTATTGAACAGTTAAAAGTATCGACACAGTTAAAAGTATCGACATAGTTAAAAGTATCGACACAGTTAAAAGTATCGACACAGTTAAAAGTATCGACATAGTTAAAAGTATCGACACAGTTAAAAGTATCGACACAGTTAAAAGTATCGACACAGTTAAAAGTATCGACACAGTTAAAAGTATCGACACAGTTAAAAGTATCGACACAGTTAAAAGTATCGACACAGTAAAAAGTATCGACACAGTTAAAAGTATCGACACAGTCAAAAGTATCGACACAGTTAAAAGTATCGACACAGTTAAAAGTATCGACACAGTTAAAAGTATCGACACAGTCAAAACTATCGACACAGTTAAAAGTATCGACACAGTTAAAAGTATCGACACAGTAAAAAGTATCGACACAGTTAAAAGTATCGACACAGTTAAAAGTATCGACACAGTTAAAAGTATCGACACAGTTAAAAGTATCGACACAGGTAAAAGTATTTATTAACACAGTTAAAAGTATCGACACAGTTAAAAGTATCGACACAGTTAAAAGCATCGACACTGTTAAAAGTATCGACACAGTTAAAAGTATTTATTAACACAGTTAAAAGTATCGACACAGTTAAAAGTATCGACACAGTTAAAAGCATCGACACAGTTAAAAGTATCGACACAGTTAAAAGCATCGACACAGTTAAAAGTATCGACACAGTTAAAAGCATCGACACAGTTAAAAGTATCGATACAGTTAAAAGTATCGATACAGTTAAAAGTATCGACACTGTCAAAACTATCGACACAGTCAAAACTGTCGACACAGTTAAAAGTATCGACACAGTTAAAAGTATTGACACAGTTAAAAGTATCGACACAGTTAAAAGTATCGACATAGTTAAAAGTATCGACACAGTTAAAAGTATCGACACAGTTAAAAGCATCGACACAGTTAAAAGTATCGACAAAGTTAAAAGTATTGACACAGTTAAAAGTATCGACACAGTTAAAAGTATCGACACAGTTAAAAGAATCGAGACAGTTAAAAGTATCGACACAGTTAAAAGTATCGACACAGTTAAAAGTATCGACACAATTAAAAGTATCGACACAGTTAAAAGTATCGACACAGTTAAAAGTATCGACACAGTTAAAAGTATCGACACAGTTAAAAGTATCGACACAGTTAAAAGTATCGACACAGTTAAAAGTATCGATACAGTTAAAAGAATCGACACAGTTAAAAGTATCGACACAGTTAAAAGTATCGACACAGTTAAAAGTATCGACACAGTTAAAAGTATCGACACAGTTAAAAGTATCGACACAGTTAAAAGTATCGACACAGTTAAAAGTATCGACACAGTTAAAAGAATCGACACAGTTAAAAGTATCGACACAGTTAAAAGTATCGACACAGTTAAAAGTATCGACACAGTTTAAAGTATTTATTAACACAGTTAAAAGTATCGACACAGTTAAAAGTATCGACACAGTTAAAAGTATCGACACAGATGAAAGTATCGACACAGTTAAAAGTATCGACACAGTTAAAAGCATCGACACAGTTAAAAGTATCGACACAGTTAAAAGTATCGACATAGTTAAAAGTATCGACACAGTTAAAAGTATCGACACAGTTAAAAGTATCGACACAGTTAAAAGTATCGACACAGTTAAAAGTATCGACACAATTAAAAGTGTCGACACAGTTTAAAGTATTTATTAACACAGTTAAAAGTATCGACACAGTTAAAAGTATCGACACAGTTAAAAGTATCGACACAGATAAAAGTATCGACACAGTTAAAAGTATCGACACAGTTAAAAGCATCGACACAGTTAAAAGTATCGACACAGTTAAAAGTATCGACATAGTTAAAAGTATCGACACAGTTAAAAGTATCGACACAGTTAAAAGTATCGACACAGTTAAAAGTATCGACACAGTTAAAAGTATCGAAACAGTTAAAAGTATTTATTAACACAGTTAAAAGTATCGACACAGTTAAAAGAATCGACACAGTTAAAAGTATCGACACAGTTAAAAGTATCGACACAGTTAAAAGTATCGACACAGTTAAAAGTATCGACAAAGTTAAAAGTATTGACACAGTTAAAAGAATCGACACAGTTAAAAGTATCGACACAGTTAAAAGTATCGACACAGTTAAAAGTATCGACACAGTTAAAAGTATCGACACAGTTAAAAGTATCGACACAGTTAAAAGAATCGACACAGTTAAAAGTATCGACACAGTTAAAAGTATCGACACAGTTAAAAGTATTGACACAGTTAAAAGTATCGACACAGTTTAAAGTATTTATTAACACAGTTAAAAGTATCGACACAGTTAAAAGTATCGACACAGTTAAAAGTATCGACACAGTTAAAAGTATCGACACAGTTAAAAGAATCGAGACAGTTAAAAGCATCGACACAGTTAAAAGAATCGAGACAGTTAAAAGTATCGACACAGTTAAAAGTATCGACACAGTTAAAAGTATCGACACAGTAAAAAGTATCGACACAGTTAAAAGTATTTATTAACACAGTTAAAAGTATCGACACAGTTAAAAGTATTAACACAGTTAAAAGTATCGACACAGTTAAAAGTATCAACACAGTTAAAAGTATCGACACCGTTAAAAGCATCGACACAGTTAAAAGTATCGACACAGTTAAAAGTATCGACACAGTTAAAAGTATCGACACAGTTAAAAGTATCGACACCGTTAAAAGTATTTATTAACACAGTTAAAAGTATCGACACAGTTAAAAGTATCGACACAGTTAAAAGTATCGACACAGTTAAAAGTATCGACACAGTTAAAAGAATCGAGACAGTTAAAAGTATCGACACAGTTAAAAGTATCGACACAGTTAAAAGTATTTATTAACACAGTTAAAAGTATCGACACAGTTAAAAGTATTAACACAGTTAAAAGTATCGACACAGTTAAAAGTATCGATACAGTTAAAAGTATTGACACTGTCAAAACTATCGACACAGTCAAAACTGTCGAAACAGTTAAAAGTATCGACACAGTAAAAAGTATTGACACAGTTAAAAGTATCGACACAGTTAAAAGTATCGACATAGTTAAAAGTATCGACACAGTTAAAAGTATCGACACAGTTAAAAGTATCGACATAGTTAAAAGTATCGACACAGTTAAAAGTATCGACACAGTTAAAAGTATCGACACAGTTAAAAGTATCGACCCAGTTAAAAGAATCGACACAGTTAAAAGTATCGACACAGTTAATAGTATCGACACAGTTAAAAGTATCGACACAGTTAAAAGTATCGACACAGTTAAAAGTATCGACACAGTTAAAAGTATCGACACAGTTAAAAGTATCGACACAGTTAAAAGCATCGACACAGTTAAAAGTATCGACACAGTTAAAAGTATCGACACAGTCAAAACTATCGACACAGTTAAAAGTATCGACACAGTTAAAAGTATCGACACAGTAAAAAGTATCGACACAGTTAAAAGTATCGACACAGTTAAAAGTATCGACACAGTTAAAAGTATCGACACAGTTAAAAGTATCGACACAGGTAAAAGTATTTATTAACACAGTTAAAAGTATCGACACAGTTAAAAGTATCGACACAGTTAAAAGCATCGACACAGTTAAAAGTATCGACACAGTTAAAAGTATTTATTAACACAGTTAAAAGTATCGACACAGTTAAAAGTATCGACACAGTTAAAAGCATCGACACAGTTAAAAGTATCGACACAGTTAAAAGCATCGACACAGTTAAAAGTATCGACACAGTTAAAAGCATCGACACAGTTAAAAGTATCGATACAGTTAAAAGTATCGACACTGTCAAAACTATCGACACAGTCAAAACTGTCGACACAGTTAAAAGTATCGACACAGTTAAAAGTATTGACACAGTTAAAAGTATCGACACAGTTAAAAGTATCGACATAGTTAAAAGTATCGACACAGTTAAAAGTATCGACACAGTTAAAAGTATCGACACAGTTAAAAGTATTTATTAACACAGTTAAAAGTATCGACACAGTTAAAATATTAACACAGTTAAAAGTATCGACACAGCTAAAAGTATCGAGACAGTTAAAAGTATCGACACAGTTAAAAGCATCGACACAGTTAAAAGTATCGACACAGTTAAAAGCATCGACACAGTTAAAAGTATCGATACAGTTAAAAGTATCGACACTGTCAAAACTATCGACACAGTCAAAACTGTCGACACAGTTAAAAGTATCGACACAGTTAAAAGTATCGACACAGTTAAAAGTATTTATTAACACAGTTAAAAGTATCGACACAGTTAAAAGTATTAACACAGTTAAAAGTATCGACACAGTTAAAAGTATCGACACAGTTAAAAGCATCGATACAGTTAAAAGTATCGACACAGTTAAAAGTATCGACACAGTCAAAACTATCGACACAGTTAAAAGTATCGACACAGTTAAAAGTATCGACAAAGTTAAAAGAATCGAGACAGTTAAAAGTATCGACACAGTTAAAAGTATCGACACAGTTAAAAGTATTTATTAACACAGTTAAAAGTATCGACACAGTTAAAAGTATCGACACAGTTAAAAGCATCGATACAGTTAAAAGTATCGACACAGTTAAAAGTATCGACACAGTCAAAACTATCGACACAGTTAAAAGTATCGACACAGTTAAAAGTATCGACACAGTTAAAAGAATCGAGACAGTTAAAAGTATCGACACAGTTAAAAGTATCGACACAGTTAAAAGTATTTATTAACACAGTTAAAAGTATCGACACAGTTAAAAGTATTAACACAGTAAAAAGTATCGACACAGTTAAAAGTATCGTCACAGTTAAATGTATCGACACAGTTAAAAGCATCGACACGGTTAAAAGTATCGACACAGTTAAAAGCATCGACACAGTTAAAAGTATCGACACAGTTAAAAGTATCGACACAGTTAAAAGTATCGACACAGTTAAAAGTATCGACACAGTTAAAAGTATCGACACAGTTAAAAGTATCGACATAGTTAAAAGTATCGACACAGTTAAAAGTATCGACACAGTTAAAAGCATCGACACAGTTAAAAGTATCGACAAAGTTAAAAGTATTGACACAGTTAAAAGTATCGACACAGTTAAAAGTATCGACACAGTTAAAAGAATCGAGACAGTTAAAAGTATCGACACAGTTAAAAGTATCGACACAGTTAAAAGTATCGACACAATTAAAAGTATCGACACAGTTAAAAGTATCGACACAGTTAAAAATATCGACACAGTTAAAAGTATCGACACAGTTAAAAGTATCGACACAGTTAAAAGTATCGACACAGTTAAAAGTATCGATACAGTTAAAAGAATCGACACAGTTAAAAGTATCGACACAGTTAAAAGTATCGACACAGTTAAAAGTATCGACACAGTTAAAAGTATCGACACAGTTAAAAGTATCGACACAGTTAAAAGTATCGACACAGTTAAAAGTATCGACACAGTTAAAAGAATCGACACAGTTAAAAGTATCGACACAGTTAAAAGTATCGACACAGTTAAAAGTATCGACACAGTTAAAAGTATCGACACAGTTTAAAGTATTTATTAACACAGTTAAAAGTATCGACACAGTTAAAAGTATCGACACAGTTAAAAGTATCGACAAAGATAAAAGTATCGACACAGTTAAAAGTATCGACACAGTTAAAAGCATCGACACAGTTAAAAGTATCGACACAGTTAAAAGTATCGACACAGTTAAAAGTATCGACACAGTTAAAAGTGTCGACACAGTTTAAAGTATTTATTAACACAGTTAAAAGTATCGACACAGTTAAAAGTATCGACACAGTTAAAAGTATCGACACAGATAAAAGTATCGACACAGTTAAAAGTATCGACACAGTTAAAAGCATCGACACAGTTAAAAGTATCGACACAGTTAAAAGTATCGACATAGTTAAAAGTATCGACACAGTTAAAAGTATCGACACAGTTAAAAGTATCGACACAGTTAAAAGTATCGACACAGTTAAAAGTATCGAAACAGTTAAAAGTATTTATTAACACAGTTAAAAGTATCGACACAGTTAAAAGAATCGACACAGTTAAAAGTATCGACACAGTTAAAAGTATCGACACAGTTAAAAGTATCGACACAGTTAAAAGTATCGACAAAGTTAAAAGTATTGACACAGTTAAAAGAATCGACACAGTTAAAAGTATCGACACAGTTAAAAGTATCGACACAGTTAAAAGTATCGACACAGTTAAAAGTATCGACACAGTTAAAAGTATCGACACAGTTAAAAGTATCGACATAGTTAAAAGTATCGACACAGTTAAAAGTATCGACACAGTTAAAAATATCGACACAGTTAAAAGTATTTATTAACACAGTTAAAAGTATCGACACAATTAAAAGTATCGACACAGTTAAAAGTATCGACACAGTTAAAAATATCGACACAGTTAAATGTATCGACACAGTTAAAAGTATTAACACAGTTAAAAGTATCGACACAGTTAAAAGTATCGATACAGTTAAAAGTATCGACACTGTCAAAACTATCGACACAGTCAAAACTGTCGAAACAGTTAAAAGTATCGACACAGTAAAAAGTATTGAACAGTTAAAAGTATCGACACAGTTAAAAGTATCGACATAGTTAAAAGTATCGACACAGTTAAAAGTATCGACACAGTTAAAAGTATCGACATAGTTAAAAGTATCGACACAGTTAAAAGTATCGACACAGTTAAAAGTATCGACACAGTTAAAAGTATCGACACAGTTAAAAGTATCGACACAGTTAAAAGTATCGACACAGTTAAAAGTATCGACACAGTAAAAAGTATCGACACAGTTAAAAGTATCGACACAGTCAAAAGTATCGACACAGTTAAAAGTATCGACACAGTTAAAAGTATCGACACAGTTAAAAGTATCGACACAGTCAAAACTATCGACACAGTTAAAAGTATCGACACAGTTAAAAGTATCGACACAGTAAAAAGTATCGACAGAGTTAAAAGTATCGACACAGTTAAAAGTATCGACACAGTTAAAAGTATCGACACAGTTAAAAGTATCGACACAGGTAAAAGTATTTATTAACACAGTTAAAAGTATCGACACAGTTAAAAGTATCGACACAGTTAAAAGCATCGACACTGTTAAAAGTATCGACACAGTTAAAAGTATTTATTAACACAGTTAAAAGTATCGACACAGTTAAAAGTATCGACACAGTTAAAAGCATCGACACAGTTAAAAGTATCGACACAGTTAAAAGCATCGACACAGTTAAAAGTATCGACACAGTTAAAAGCATCGACACAGTTAAAAGTATCGATACAGTTAAAAGTATCGATACAGTTAAAAGTATCGACACTGTCAAAACTATCGACACAGTCAAAACTGTCGACACAGTTAAAAGTATCGACACAGTTAAAAGTATTGACACAGTTAAAAGTATCGACACAGTTAAAAGTATCGACATAGTTAAAAGTATCGACACAGTTAAAAGTATCGACACAGTTAAAAGCATCGACACAGTTAAAAGTATCGACAAAGTTAAAAGTATTGACTCAGTTAAAAGTATCGACACAGTTAAAAGTATCGACACAGTTAAAAGAATCGAGACAGTTAAAAGTATCGACACAGTTAAAAGTATCGACACAGTTAAAAGTATCGACACAATTAAAAGTATCGACACAGTTAAAAGTATCGACACAGTTAAAAATATCGACACAGTTAAAAGTATCGACACAGTTAAAAGTATCGACACAGTTAAAAGTATCGACACAGTTAAAAGTATCGATACAGTTAAAAGAATCGACACAGTTAAAAGTATCGACACAGTTAAAAGTATCGACACAGTTAAAAGTATCGACACAGTTAAAAGTATCGACACAGTTAAAAGTATCGACACAGTTAAAAGTATCGACACAGTTAAAAGTATCGACACAGTTAAAAGAATCGACACAGTTAAAAGTATCGACACAGTTAAAAGTATCGACACAGTTAAAAGTATCGACACAGTTTAAAGTATTTATTAACACAGTTAAAAGTATCGACACAGTTAAAAGTATCGACACAGTTAAAAGTATCGACACAGATGAAAGTATCGACACAGTTAAAAGTATCGACACAGTTAAAAGCATCGACACAGTTAAAAGTATCGACACAGTTAAAAGTATCGACATAGTTAAAAGTATCGACACAGTTAAAAGTATCGACACAGTTAAAAGTATCGACACAGTTAAAAGTATCGACACAGTTAAAAGTATCGACACAATTAAAAGTGTCGACACAGTTTAAAGTATTTATTAACACAGTTAAAAGTATCGACACAGTTAAAAGTATCGACACAGTTAAAAGTATCGACACAGATAAAAGTATCGACACAGTTAAAAGTATCGACACAGTTAAAAGCATCGACACAGTTAAAAGTATCGACACAGTTAAAAGTATCGACATAGTTAAAAGTATCGACACAGTTAAAAGTATCGACACAGTTAAAAGTATCGACACAGTTAAAAGTATCGACACAGTTAAAAGTATCGAAACAGTTAAAAGTATTTATTAACACAGTTAAAAGTATCGACACAGTTAAAAGAATCGACACAGTTAACCTTTTAAGTACTGCAAAAAAAGCGTGCGACCATCCGTCAAGGACAAACACGTGCGGCTTATCGCGATGTAATCTGACACGCGTTGACCTCTCACACAAAAACTGCTATAGCTTCGTTTCTATTGCGTCATTTTACAATCTGTAAACAGATTCGAGTGTTTGAACAACGGGGGCCACTTATGATAATATCCATAACACTCATACGTTTAGTTATTATTGTAAACATCCTATTGAAAATAGAGAACTGGCCGTAAGCCGACTTGTTAATGTATTATGTTAGTTTCTGGCAAAAGTAATGAATTGATTTACGCAAAATTTTGGTAATAATATCATGAATACACAAGTAATCCAATTAGATTTTTTTCTTATTAGTCTTACATACAATATTTCCATAATATTCTAACTCAAAGTTCATAGTGCGCGGTGCTGTCATTTTGAATCGCGTAGTCCAATTCGTGATATTGGAAAAGATCATACGAGTTATAATGAGCATTATATCATGTATTAAATCTTTCTAGAATATTACCTATACCTTCTTCGACTAATTGTTATCCATGAATCGTAAAAATATGATACGATAATTGGTAAAATACCAAGATGACCTTGACGGGTCATTTTATCCGGAAATTTATCTAGTCTAGTTAGAATCTTATTTGAAAGTAAACAAGAATGAAGTGTTTTATCAATTTCTGTACACACATTCCTTATTTATAACCCTTTTGATTAATTCATTAATGGTTACAAAACAAATCTAGTATTATTTCATAAAAATTCGGCATGATAATTTGACCCGTTTTACCTACACATCAAAATGCTTCGAAAAATCTTTGAAAAATGGATAAAAATGAATGAATACGCTTCGAATGCATGAAATAATTAATTAGAATTAGTTTTTGCATAGATAATTACCATTTATAGACACAAATTCATCGAAAAACAGTCAACAATAATATATTTATATGGCAAATGTGTAAGGCGAAATAACCTGAAAATTGATTGGCTCGAAAATCATTTTTACTATATTGTTTTACGCAAACGATTAGCCAAAAACTTGCACAAGCCACTATTGTTTCATTATTCATGTACTTACCTAAGTTTCAAACGAAAAATCCATCACAATAACTCACAATAAATAAAACAACAACACTAAGTCACGACAATAAACCACAGAATATCAATGTAAAAAAGGGCGCCTTCGCATTTTTTTTTTATAGTGTTGGGCACGAAGTTTTTAGTAACTTTTATCGTCTATGGCTTACAAATATTCTTGCCAGTGTAGGAAAAATATTAGCAATCGACTAAGTTCCGTACTTTACGCAAAAATAATATTTTAATGGTGTAGCCACTTGGCAACGCGCGCTGTCGCCCGGAGGCGTCACCGGTCCTAAACGGTTGCGCGCGAAACCGACCCCTCCGGGCGACAGCAGTCCTTAAAAGGTTAAAAGTATCGACACAGTTAAAAGTATCGACACAGTTAAAAGTATCGACACAGTTAAAAGTATCGACAAAGTTAAAAGTATTGACACAGTTAAAAGAATCGACACAGTTAAAAGTATCGACACAGTTAAAAGTATCGACACAGTTAAAAGTATCGACACAGTTAAAAGTATCGACACAGTTAAAAGTATCGACACAGTTAAAAGAATCGACACAGTTAAAAGTATCGACACAGTTAAAAGTATCGACACAGTTAAAAGTATTGACACAGTTAAAAGTATCGACACAGTTTAAAGTATTTATTAACACAGTTAAAAGTATCGACACAGTTAAAAGT
This sequence comes from Agrochola lychnidis, assembly GCA_963680765.1. Lineage (NCBI taxonomy): Eukaryota > Metazoa > Arthropoda > Insecta > Lepidoptera > Noctuidae > Agrochola > Agrochola lychnidis. Next base: position 9,881,406 of record OY796859.1, on the reverse strand, counting down.
ATCGACACAGTTAAAAGTATCGACACAGTTAAAAGTATCGACACAGTTAAAAGTATCGACACAGTTAAAAGTATCGACACAGTTAAAAGAATCGACACAGTTAAAAGTATCGACACAGTTAAAAGTATCGACACAGTTAAAAGTATTGACACAGTTAAAAGTATCGACACAGTTTAAAGTATTTATTAACACAGTTAAAAGTATCGACACAGTTAAAAGTATCGACACAGTTAAAAGTATCGACACAGTTAAAAGTATCGACACAGTTAAAAGAATCGAGACAGTTAAAAGCATCGACACAGTTAAAAGAATCGAGACAGTTAAAAGTATCGACACAGTTAAAAGTATCGACACAGTTAAAAGTATCGACACAGTAAAAAGTATCGACACAGTTAAAAGTATTTATTAACACAGTTAAAAGTATCGACACAGTTAAAAGTATTAACACAGTTAAAAGTATCGACACAGTTAAAAGTATCAACACAGTTAAAAGTATCGACACCGTTAAAAGCATCGACACAGTTAAAAGTATCGACACAGTTAAAAGTATCGACACAGTTAAAAGTATCGACACAGTTAAAAGTATCGACACCGTTAAAAGTATTTATTAACACAGTGTGACTGTCTGTCATTTGCTCCTATTTTAATAACAAAATATTATAATTATTTTAAAACCAGCACATGGTTCAAGTCAACTTAGAAACACATAAATTCTCTATTTAATGGGAAATAAAGAACGAAAAGGTCGAATGTAATATTTCACCGAATTCTAAAGAAATAGCAAAATATCCAATTTCTAATCTCGACTCACAATACCAGTGTCAGCATCTGGTAACGATTAAGTTGGCGTCCGGCAATTCAAATGGACCCTTTTGAAACAATTGAGAAATTGTACAAAAAAGGCCATAAAACTATTCTGCAAAAGTGTGGGAAGATGGGCCAAACGTGGGGTTTTTAGGAATTTACGGGACGGAGAAATAAAGTCAAGGCAGTTGGTTTTGAGTCGCGATAGGCTACAGACGTGATAGTCCAGGCTAGTGAATTTAGGAGTCTTGGTGAATACCAAGGGGTGATGTCTGTGGGCTGTCTTAAGGGACCAAGCATAACCTATTAAGTTGATCGTGAATCGTGAAACACGTTAGGTAGCGAACGACGTAGTCTAAGCTAGAGTTAGTTTTGAGGTGCATCGGAGACGAGTCACGATCGAGGAGCGGTGTCTGAGGCGAAGCTGGTACGTGGTGTATTCCGTGAGTTGTAACCTAATCCTCTAAGGAATTGGTAAGTGTCAACTTTAATTAACTGTTATATTTAGTAGTAGTATGTACATTGATTTGTATTATTACTTATAGGTAATAGTTAGGTGATATGGCTGACTAGCTATTAATGATCGTTTATTCCAGAATGGCGAAATAACTATTATTTAGTACCGTATTTTATAATTAACGGTACATTCCCGTGTATTACGTGTTCATATCCTAATCCACCCCTTGGCAGAGTAGTCACTTGCTTTTGGTTATAGGGAAATGGCGAAAGCCTTCCACCATACTTGACACTGAGCATTAATGCTCCTGACCTTTGACGACTCTTGATCTTGAGCTGACACACTACATTTGGAAGGCAGAACCATAAATACTCGCAGCTCATATAAAGCTGAACTAGGCTATAAAGCCAATGTGCAATTGCATTATAAAACAACCAAATGTTAGTGATGATATCTGTATCCAAAAAGGTCTCGCCACAGAATACTTTGCGTGAGGCTTGTTGACGTACATTTCCGGGAGAGGGGGTAGGCTTCACCAAGTACCCCAAACTGAATTGGTAGACGTTCAAAGAACGCTAGGGACCGTATCTCGATAAAAAACCCCGTCCGTTCTGTAGGACTATTCTAAATCGTCACTATTTATCGAGACACGCTATTGGGACGCAAGCCGCTTAAATGCCGCAACGCATCCTCTAAATGGGGAAGATTAACGAAATGAGAAGTGACGAACCACCACTTCGGCGTTCACCAGGTTCGATCGTAATGTATTCTGCTAGAGACTGAGTCTACGGTGCGCTTGTGCTAGTTTTATATTATCTTAGTAAAAAGGGGCTATACCGCCGTAAGGGTGTCTTACACACAAGTGCGCGATTAGAACTATCCGATACTTGCCTTCCTCAACAACAGATGGACTTCGCAGTACTCTGTCATAGGATTGAGTAAGACATTTATTTAATGCTTAGGGAATGTGTTCCGTTAGAATCGTATTAGTTCCTCAGAGGTTCTATGCGTTAGGTCTAGCAGAACACGTACATTTGAGATAAAACGTTGTAAAACGGTTCCCGGTCTCACTGAAGTGGGTTAATTGTAAACAGACAAATTAACGTAGCTATAAATAGTGATTTGAAGTGCAAGCGTAACGATCCCTTTACCTCTTCACCTTATAAAAGTTATATTACAGTTATTGGTGTGTGTGTTGGTGCGACTGGGTGAGTCTTTCATTATAATAATTATCCTTGGCTGGTAATATATTTGTTCAGCTCTTGTAATTAAACAGACAGAGACGTGTTGCTGGGGAGTTTGTTGCGCCACTTCTTCTCCCCAGCTCAAACACTAGGAAGTGGTGAAGGGAGGGCGCTTTGGGACTGTCTATATATATACCTTCAGGAGAGTTGATCCACAACTCTATTAATTCATGATTCTAGAATTATGATTCTCTACTCTATTTTCTAGAACCTAATTCTTGAATGTTGTATTCTTTATCTCAGACCAATAATTCGGTCAGACTGACATGAACACGTGTCTTGCAGATATGCTTGTTGTGCAAAGGGTGACCTTCCAGGGGTTTGGGTGACCACATCTATCTTATATTCAGTCCAAGGACTGATAGGGACCATGTCTCCTAAAGAGCATGATGCCGACGAATGTCGCTGGAACTAGCCGCTCCGTTGTTAGACAAGGCCGGTCACACGGTTGCCGCAGGGAAAGCCGCTTCGTCACGTTATCAGTTCGAAAGAACTGCTAGGGACCATGTCTCCAAAAGAGCGTGATGCCGACGCAATGCGTCACTTACGGAAGTGTTGCTCTAAGTACTCCGAGTGCAGATGTGAGGTATCGTGCGAGTAATGACTGACCAAATACCTGTTACGCTAACGTAAAGGTTACTCACAAGTTTATATAATGATATACTTTGCATCCCTCTATTATTTATTAGATTTCTAAAACCACATCCAATGCATTTCACAACGATGAATTCTTGTCTTATTACAATCTCATTCAATCCTTTACTTGCCTTATTAATAGGACAAGGTATCGGACTTCTTATTTGAGAATTCATTTCTTTCTACACATATCGGTGGGAGAGTGTCCAGTCCGGAGACGAGCTCTACAGGGCCGTACGGGGTGGGGTGCGGCCTTCCCCCTAAGGGGGGAACCGACTTAAACACTAATGTAAGCATAATTAGGAAAAACGAAAATTTTATCAGCCTAGGGTAATTCTCGTACAGCCACAACAGTTAAAAGTATCGACACAGTTAAAAGTATCGACACAGTTAAAAGTATCGACACAGTTAAAAGTATCGACACAGTTAAAAGTATCGACACAGTTAAAAGAATCGAGACAGTTAAAAGTATCGACACAGTTAAAAGTATCGACACAGTTAAAAGTATTTATTAACACAGTTAAAAGTATCGACACAGTTAAAAGTATTAACACAGTTAAAAGTATCGACACAGTTAAAAGTATCGATACAGTTAAAAGTATTGACACTGTCAAAACTATCGACACAGTCAAAACTGTCGAAACAGTTAAAAGTATCGACACAGTAAAAAGTATTGACACAGTTAAAAGTATCGACACAGTTAAAAGTATCGACATAGTTAAAAGTATCGACACAGTTAAAAGTATCGACACAGTTAAAAGTATCGACATAGTTAAAAGTATCGACACAGTTAAAAGTATCGACACAGTTAAAAGTATCGACACAGTTAAAAGTATCGACACAGTTAAAAGAATCGACACAGTTAAAAGTATCGACACAGTTAAAAGTATCGACACAGTTAAAAGTATCGACACAGTTAAAAGTATCGACACAGTTAAAAGTATCGACACAGTTAAAAGTATCGACACAGTTAAAAGTATCGACACAGTTAAAAGCATCGACACAGTTAAAAGTATCGACACAGTTAAAAGTATCGACACAGTCAAAACTATCGACACAGTTAAAAGTATCGACACAGTTAAAAGTATCGACACAGTAAAAAGTATCGACACAGTTAAAAGTATCGACACAGTTAAAAGTATCGACACAGTTAAAAGTATCGACACAGTTAAAAGTATCGACACAGGTAAAAGTATTTATTAACACAGTTAAAAGTATCGACACAGTTAAAAGTATCGACACAGTTAAAAGCATCGACACAGTTAAAAGTATCGACACAGTTAAAAGTATTTATTAACACAGTTAAAAGTATCGACACAGTTAAAAGTATCGACACAGTTAAAAGCATCGACACAGTTAAAAGTATCGACACAGTTAAAAGCATCGACACAGTTAAAAGTATCGACACAGTTAAAAGCATCGACACAGTTAAAAGTATCGATACAGTTAAAAGTATCGACACTGTCAAAACTATCGACACAGTCAAAACTGTCGACACAGTTAAAAGTATCGACACAGTTAAAAGTATTGACACAGTTAAAAGTATCGACACAGTTAAAAGTATCGACATAGTTAAAAGTATCGACACAGTTAAAAGTATCGACACAGTTAAAAGTATCGACACAGTTAAAAGTATTTATTAACACAGTTAAAAGTATCGACACAGTTAAAATATTAACACAGTTAAAAGTATCGACACAGCTAAAAGTATCGAGACAGTTAAAAGTATCGACACAGTTAAAAGCATCGACACAGTTAAAAGTATCGACACAGTTAAAAGCATCGACACAGTTAAAAGTATCGATACAGTTAAAAGTATCGACACTGTCAAAACTATCGACACAGTCAAAACTGTCGACACAGTTAAAAGTATCGACACAGTTAAAAGTATCGACACAGTTAAAAGTATTTATTAACACAGTTAAAAGTATCGACACAGTTAAAAGTATTAACACAGTTAAAAGTATCGACACAGTTAAAAGTATCGACACAGTTAAAAGCATCGATACAGTTAAAAGTATCGACACAGTTAAAAGTATCGACACAGTCAAAACTATCGACACAGTTAAAAGTATCGACACAGTTAAAAGTATCGACACAGTTAAAAGAATCGAGACAGTTAAAAGTATCGACACAGTTAAAAGTATCGACACAGTTAAAAGTATTTATTAACACAGTTAAAAGTATCGACACAGTTAAAAGTATCGACACAGTTAAAAGCATCGATACAGTTAAAAGTATCGACACAGTTAAAAGTATCGACACAGTCAAAACTATCGACACAGTTAAAAGTATCGACACAGTTAAAAGTATCGACACAGTTAAAAGAATCGAGACAGTTAAAAGTATCGACACAGTTAAAAGTATCGACACAGTTAAAAGTATTTATTAACACAGTTAAAAGTATCGACACAGTTAAAAGTATTAACACAGTAAAAAGTATCGACACAGTTAAAAGTATCGTCACAGTTAAATGTATCGACACAGTTAAAAGCATCGACACGGTTAAAAGTATCGACACAGTTAAAAGCATCGACACAGTTAAAAGTATCGACACAGTTAAAAGTATCGACACAGTTAAAAGTATCGACACAGTTAAAAGTATCGACACAGTTAAAAGAATCGAGACAGTTAAAAGTATCGACACAGTTAAAAGTATCGACACAGTTAAAAGTATCGACACAGTTAAAAGTATCGACACAGTTAAAAGTATCGACACAGTTAAAAGTATCGACACAGTTAAAAGAATCGAGACAGTTAAAAGTATCGACACAGTTAAAAGTATCGACACAGTTAAAAGTATCGACACAGTTAAAAGTATCGACACAGTTAAAAGTATCGACACAGTTAAAAGTATCGACACAGTTAAAAGTATTTATTAACACAGTTAAAAGTATCGACACAGTTAAAAGTATCGACACAGTTAAAAGTATCGACACAGTTAAAAGTATCGACACAGTTAAAAGCATCGACACAGTTAAAAGTATCGACACAGTTAAAAGCATCGACACAGTTAAAAGTATCGATACAGTTAAAAGTATCGACACTGTCAAAACTATCGACACAGTCAAAACTGTCGACACAGTTAAAAGTATCGACACAGTTAAAAGTATTGACACAGTTAAAAGTATCGACACAGTTAAAAGTATCGACATAGTTAAAATTATCGACACAGTTAAAAGTATCGACACAGTTAAAAGTATCGACACAGTTAAAAGTATTTATTAATACAGTTAAAAGTATCGACACAGTTAAAATATTAACACAGTTAAAAGTATCGACACAGTTAAAAGTATCGAGACAGTTAAAAGTATCGACACAGTTAAAAGCATCGACACAGTTAAAAGTATCGACACAGTTAAAAGCATCGATGCAGTTAAAAGTATCGACACAGTTAAAAGTATCGACACAGTTAAAAGTATCGACACAGTTAAAAATATCGACATAGTTAAAAGTATCGACACAGTTAAAAGTATCGATACAGTTAAAAGTATCGACACTGTCAAAACTATCGACACAGTTAAAAGTATCGACACAGTTAAAAGTATCGACACAGTTAAAAGTATTGACACAGTTAAAAGTATCGACACAGTTAAAAGTATCGACATAGTTTAAAGTATCGACACAGTTAAAAGAATCGACACAGTTAAAAGTATCGACACAGTTAAAAGTATCGACACAGTTAAAAGTATTGACACAGTTAAAAGTATCGACACAGTTTAAAGTATTTATTAACACAGTTAAAAGTATCGACACAGTTAAAAGTATCGACACAGTTAAAAGTATCGACACAGTTAAAAGTATCGACACAGTTAAAAGAATCGAGACAGTTAAAAGCATCGACACAGTTAAAAGAATCGAGACAGTTAAAAGTATCGACACAGTTAAAAGTATCGACACAGTTAAAAGTATCGACACAGTAAAAAGTATCGACACAGTTAAAAGTATTTATTAACACAGTTAAAAGTATCGACACAGTTAAAAGTATTAACACAGTTAAAAGTATCGACACAGTTAAAAGTATCAACACAGTTAAAAGTATCGACACCGTTAAAAGCATCGACACAGTTAAAAGTATCGACACAGTTAAAAGTATCGACACAGTTAAAAGTATCGACACAGTTAAAAGTATCGACACCGTTAAAAGTATTTATTAACACAGTTAAAAGTATCGACACAGTTAAAAGTATCGACACAGTTAAAAGTATCGACACAGTTAAAAGTATCGACACAGTTAAAAGTATCGACACAGTTAAAAGAATCGAGACAGTTAAAAGTATCGACACAGTTAAAAGTATCGACACAGTTAAAAGTATTTATTAACACAGTTAAAAGTATCGACACAGTTAAAAGTATTAACACAGTTAAAAGTATCGACACAGTTAAAAGTATCGATACAGTTAAAAGTATTGACACTGTCAAAACTATCGACACAGTCAAAACTGTCGAAACAGTTAAAAGTATCGACACAGTAAAAAGTATTGACACAGTTAAAAGTATCGACACAGTTAAAAGTATCGACATAGTTAAAAGTATCGACACAGTTAAAAGTATCGACACAGTTAAAAGTATCGACATAGTTAAAAGTATCGACACAGTTAAAAGTATCGACACAGTTAAAAGTATCGACACAGTTAAAAGTATCGACACAGTTAAAAGAATCGACACAGTTAAAAGTATCGACACAGTTAAAAGTATCGACACAGTTAAAAGTATCGACACAGTTAAAAGTATCGACACAGTTAAAAGTATCGACACAGTTAAAAGTATCGACACAGTTAAAAGTATCGACACAGTTAAAAGCATCGACACAGTTAAAAGTATCGACACAGTTAAAAGTATCGACACAGTCAAAACTATCGACACAGTTAAAAGTATCGACACAGTTAAAAGTATCGACACAGTAAAAAGTATCGACACAGTTAAAAGTATCGACACAGTTAAAAGTATCGACACAGTTAAAAGTATCGACACAGTTAAAAGTATCGACACAGGTAAAAGTATTTATTAACACAGTTAAAAGTATCGACACAGTTAAAAGTATCGACACAGTAAAAGCATCGACACAGTTAAAAGTATCGACACAGTTAAAAGTATTTATTAACACAGTTAAAAGTATCGACACAGTTAAAAGTATCGACACAGTTAAAAGCATCGACACAGTTAAAAGTATCGACACAGTTAAAAGCATCGACACAGTTAAAAGTATCGACACAGTTAAAAGCATCGACACAGTTAAAAGTATCGATACAGTTAAAAGTATCGACACTGTCAAAACTATCGACACAGTCAAAACTGTCGACACAGTTAAAAGTATCGACACAGTTAAAAGTATTGACACAGTTAAAAGTATCGACACAGTTAAAAGTATCGACATAGTTAAAAGTATCGACACAGTTAAAAGTATCGACACAGTTAAAAGTATCGACACAGTTAAAAGTATTTATTAACACAGTTAAAAGTATCGACACAGTTAAAATATTAACACAGTTAAAAGTATCGACACAGCTAAAAGTATCGAGACAGTTAAAAGTATCGACACAGTTAAAAGCATCGACACAGTTAAAAGTATCGACACAGTTAAAAGCATCGACACAGTTAAAAGTATCGATACAGTTAAAAGTATCGACACTGTCAAAACTATCGACACAGTCAAAACTGTCGACACAGTTAAAAGTATCGACACAGTTAAAAGTATCGACACAGTTAAAAGTATTTATTAACACAGTTAAAAGTATCGACACAGTTAAAAGTATTAACACAGTTAAAAGTATCGACACAGTTAAAAGTATCGACACAGTTAAAAGCATCGATACAGTTAAAAGTATCGACACAGTTAAAAGTATCGACACAGTCAAAACTATCGACACAGTTAAAAGTATCGACACAGTTAAAAGTATCGACACAGTTAAAAGAATCGAGACAGTTAAAAGTATCGACACAGTTAAAAGTATCGACACAGTTAAAAGTATTTATTAACACAGTTAAAAGTATCGACACAGTTAAAAGTATCGACACAGTTAAAAGCATCGATACAGTTAAAAGTATCGACACAGTTAAAAGTATCGACACAGTCAAAACTATCGACACAGTTAAAAGTATCGACACAGTTAAAAGTATCGACACAGTTAAAAGAATCGAGACAGTTAAAAGTATCGACACAGTTAAAAGTATCGACACAGTTAAAAGTATTTATTAACACAGTTAAAAGTATCGACACAGTTAAAAGTATTAACACAGTAAAAAGTATCGACACAGTTAAAAGTATCGTCACAGTTAAATGTATCGACACAGTTAAAAGCATCGACACGGTTAAAAGTATCGACACAGTTAAAAGCATCGACACAGTTAAAAGTATCGACACAGTTAAAAGTATCGACACAGTTAAAAGTATCGACACAGTTACCAGAATCTACCTATATTTGATTCTGTAATGGAAGATGTACTAAAGAAACTTAGTGCTAGTAGTAAGTCAATAATCATATGTGGTGATTTTAATATTAATTTATTAGAAAATAACTCGAACACTATCAGATTATTAAGTCTTTTTAGGTCATTTGATTTGTCAAATGTTTTTATGGAACCAACCCGAGTGACAGCTTCTTCTGCCACTTGTATAGATAATATATTTTGTAATTGTGATTACTTACATAAACAAATTGTAAATAAGTTGCCATCTGATCACAGTGGACAAACAATAACATTTTGCACCTACATGCCTTTACAAAAAATTCAAATAAGGTTTAGGTCAATTACATGTAAAAATTTAGAGAAATTAGATAATTCTTTGGCAAGTAAATTATGTGTTCAGAGTTTTAATAATATTTTTGATCCTAATGAGTTTTACGCCGAGTTCTTTTCACTATTAAACAAGCAATTTATTGAGACTTTTCCCCTAAAGACTAAAACTATTTATACGAAGTTCTTATTTAGTGACTGGGCCACTCCAGGTATTCGTAAAAGCAGGGAAAAGCTTTTTGAACTTTATGGCCTAAAGCAACATACGAATAATACAAGCTTTCATCAGTATGTCGCAAAATATTCTAAAACTTTTAAAAGTGTGTGCAAAATAGCTAAAGCTCTTTACATTAGCAATAAAATAAAATCAGCTGATGATAAAATAAAAACTACCTGGCAAATAATAAATAATGAAACAGGTAGGAAAAAACAGCGTAATACTGAATTAAATTTAGAGACTGCACGTGGCCCCATCAACTCAGATGTAGAAATAGCTCAGGAATTTGAAAACTTTTTTGCTAATGTTCCCCTTAAAACTACCGAAAACTTAAATTCATCACCCGCGCTTTCTGCCGCCTTACTTAGAAATAATGTAAAAGCATGCCCTTTAGAGTTTAGGTTTCAGCATACAAACCCCCAGGCTGTTATAAAAGCTTTTAAAGATCTTAAAATTAAATCAACAGAAGATCTATGGGGAATGTCTGTAAAAGTCTGTAAATCTATCATCGAAACCATTGCGCCCTATTTAGCTTTCATATTTAACACCAGTGTAGACCAAGGAGTCTTTCCGGATCTCATGAAACTCAGTAAAGTAGTTCCTTTGTTCAAGTCCGGTGATAGTAAGGAACCCAACAATTATAGGCCCGTGTCAATTCTGCCAGTTCTCAGTAAAGTGTTTGAAAAGTTGATGCTTAATCAAATGTTACGTCACTTTAATAAAAATTCCATCTTTCATGAACAACAGTACGGTTTCACCAAAGGGCGTTGTACCACTGACGCCGGTGTCACCCTAATAAAGAACATTTTTAATGCCTGGGAAGAAGCACATGATGCCATTGGAATCTTTTGCGACCTCTCGAAGGCGTTCGATTGCGTAAACCATGAAACACTTCTGCTAAAACTAGAACACTATGGGATTAGGAATACAGCTCTTGATTTACTGAGATCATACCTGAAAGATAGAAAGATTAAAGTTCAAGTGAACGGCGTAAACTCATTGGGGTCTGAAATGGCAATGGGTGTTCCTCAAGGTTCGATATTGGGTCCATTCCTCTTTTTAGTTTACATTAACGATTTACCCCAATTACTTCAAAATCAACTGAAGATGGTGTTATTTGCAGATGACACATCATTGATCTTTAAAATAGATCGACGGTCACAAAATCTTGACGACGTGAATAACTCTATTCTTCAGGTCCAAGATTGGTTTACGGTAAATAATTTGGTACTAAATGAGAAAAAAACCAAGTGCATTAGATTTAAATTACCGAATGTTAAAAGTAGCGAATGTGACATCATTTTGAATGGAGAAAAACTGGAATTTATTAATCAAACAGTTTTCCTAGGAATCACGCTGGACGAGAAATTACAATGGGGACCTCATATAACATCTCTTGCGGGGCGGCTAAGCTCGGCCGCTTATGCTATTAGAAAGATAAGACAGTTAACAGATGTAGAAACCGCGCGTTTGGTATATTTTAGCTACTTTCACAGCATTATGTCATATGGCATTTTACTGTGGGGTCGGGCTGCTGACATTGAATCCGTCTTTATTTTACAAAAGAGGGCTGTCAGAGCCATTTATAACCTATGTCGTCGCGAATCTCTCAGGGAACTTTTTAAAAGGATTAATATTATGACGGTACCTTGCCAATTCATTTATGAAAATATTATGTATGTAAGGAAAAATCCACATCTCTTTAATAAAATAAGTGATAGACATAATTTTAATACTAGAAATAAAGATAAACTAGATCAACCATTTTTCAGGTTATCTAAAGTACATACATCTTTTATGGGGTACTGTGTTAAATGTTACAACAAAATACCTTGTGACATATTGCAATTAAATGAAAGAAAATTTAAAACTCATATAAAAAGTACACTTTGTAAACAAGCATATTACAAATTAGAGGATTATATCCAAGATAAGAGTGCTTGGAAACATGCTGGTCCTGCTCCATAGGACAATTTAGAATCAAGACAAAATCAAACTGGTTGCTAATGTATTATATAATATATTGTAAAATTTATTACTTTGTGTTTTATGACATTGATTTTACATTCTGTAATTACTTCCTTACACACTGACTTATTAATTGTAAAATTTTAGGAAAATCATCTACTTTTACAATGTTTGTAAATATGTGAGAACCATGTATCTATCACAAATTAAATTATCTCTCGTTGCTTCATTTTTAATTGTTTTTACCTATTGTGGTATAGTAATTTTATTCTAGGTGCATCGTCTTCACATACAATAATTATTTAACAAATGTACGTACATATACAAACAATATTGTAAAACATTTTAAAAGAGTAACGGTGGAGTTTCTTGCCCATTCTTCTCCATACGAAAACTACCTTTTGGAAGGGGCGACTAGAATCAATTTTATTATTTTGTAATTTTTGACGTTCAAAAGTGCCATACATGGGCCTATTTGAAATAAATGATTTGACTTTGATTTGACTTTGACTTTGAGTTAAAAGTATCGACACAGTTAAAAGAATCGAGACAGTTAAAAGTATCGACACAGTTAAAAGTATCGACACAGTTAAAAGTATCGACACAGTTAAAAGTATCGACACAGTTAAAAGTATCGACACAGTTAAAAGTATCGACACAGTTAAAAGAATCGAGACAGTTAAAAGTATCGACACAGTTAAAAGTATCGACACAGTTAAAAGTATCGACACAGTTAAAAGTATCGACACAGTTAAAAGTATCGACACAGTTAAAAGTATCGACACAGTTAAAAGTATTTATTAACACAGTTAAAAGTATCGACACAGTTAAAAGTATCGACACAGTTAAAAGTATCGACACAGTTAAAAGTATCGACACAGTTAAAAGCATCGACACAGTTAAAAGTATCGACACAGTTAAAAGCATCGACACAGTTAAAAGTATCGATACAGTTAAAAGTATCGACACTGTCAAAACTATCGACACAGTCAAAACTGTCGACACAGTTAAAAGTATCGACACAGTTAAAAGTATTGACACAGTTAAAAGTATCGACACAGTTAAAAGTATCGACATAGTTAAAATTATCGACACAGTTAAAAGTATCGACACAGTTAAAAGTATCGACACAGTTAAAAGTATTTATTAATACAGTTAAAAGTATCGACACAGTTAAAATATTAACACAGTTAAAAGTATCGACACAGTTAAAAGTATCGAGACAGTTAAAAGTATCGACACAGTTAAAAGCATCGACACAGTTAAAAGTATCGACACAGTTAAAAGCATCGATGCAGTTAAAAGTATCGACACAGTTAAAAGTATCGACACAGTTAAAAGTATCGACACAGTTAAAAATATCGACATAGTTAAAAGTATCGACACAGTTAAAAGTATCGATACAGTTAAAAGTATCGACACTGTCAAAACTATCGACACAGTTAAAAGTATCGACACAGTTAAAAGTATCGACACAGTTAAAAGTATTGACACAGTTAAAAGTATCGACACAGTTAAAAGTATCGACATAGTTTAAAGTATCGACACAGTTAAAAGTATCGACACAGTTAAAAGTATCGACACAGTTAAAAGTATTTATTAACACAGTTAAAAGCATCGACACAGTTAAAAGTATCGACACAGTTAAAAGTATCGACACAGTTAAAAGTATCGACACAGTTAAAAGAATCGAGACAGTTAAAAGTATCGACACAGTTAAAAGTATCGACACAGTTAAAAGTATTTATTAACACAGTTAAAAGTATCGACACAGTTAAAAGTATTAACACAGTTAAAAGTATCGACACAGTTAAAAGTATCGATACAGTTAAAAGTATCGACACTGTCAAAACTATCGACACAGTCAAAACTGTCGAAACAGTTAAAAGTATCGACACAGTAAAAAGTATTGAACAGTTAAAAGTATCGACACAGTTAAAAGTATCGACATAGTTAAAAGTATCGACACAGTTAAAAGTATCGACACAGTTAAAAGTATCGACATAGTTAAAAGTATCGACACAGTTAAAAGTATCGACACAGTTAAAAGTATCGACACAGTTAAAAGTATCGACACAGTTAAAAGAATCGACACAGTTAAAAGTATCGACACAGTTAAAAGTATCGACACAGTTAAAAGTATCGACACAGTTAAAAGTATCGACACAGTTAAAAGTATCGACACAGTTAAAAGTATCGACACAGTAAAAAGTATCGACACAGTTAAAAGTATCGACACAGTCAAAAGTATCGACACAGTTAAAAGTATCGACACAGTTAAAAGTATCGACACAGTTTAAAGTATTTATTAACGCAGTTAAAAGTATCGACACAGTTAAAAGTATCGACACAGTTAAAAGTATCGACACAGTTAAAAGTATCGACACAGTTAAAAGTGTCGACACAGTTTAAAGTATTTATTAACACAGTTAAAAGTATCGACACATTTAAAAGTATCGACACAGTTAAAAGTATCGACACAGATAAAAGTATCGACACAGTTAAAAGTATCGACACAGTTAAAAGCATCGACACAGTTAAAAGTATCGACACAGTTAAAAGTATCGACACAGTTAAAAGTATCGACACAGTTAAAAGTATCGACACAGTTAAAAGTATCGAAACAGTTAAAAGTATTTATTAACACAGTTAAAAGTATCGACACAGTTAAAAGTATCGAAACAGTTAAAAGTATTTATTAACACAGTTAAAAGCATCGACACAGTTAAAAGTATCGACACAGTTAAAAGTATCGACACAGTTAAAAGTATCGACACAGTTAAAAGTGTCGACACAGTTTAAAGTATTTATTAACACAGTTAAAAGTATCGACACAGTTAAAAGTATCGACACAGTTAAAAGTATCGACACAGATAAAAGTATCGACACAGTTAAAAGTATCGACACAGTTAAAAGCATCGACACAGTTAAAAGTATCGACACAGTTAAAAGTATCGACACAGTTAAAAGTATCGACACAGTTAAAAGTATCGACACAGTTAAAAGTATCGAAACAGTTAAAAGTATTTATTAACACAGTTAAAAGTATCGACACAGTTAAAAGTTTCGACACAGTTAAAAGTATCGACACAGTTAAAAGTATCGACACAGTTAAAAGTATCGACACAGTTAAAAGTATCGACAAAGTTAAAAGTATTGACACAGTTAAAAGAATCGACACAGTTAAAAGTATCGACACAGTTAAAAGTATCAACACAGTTAAAAGTATCGACACAGTTAAAAGTATCGACACAGTTAAAAGTATCGACACAGTTAAAAGTATCGACATAGTTAAAAGTATCGACACAGTTAAAAGTATCGACACAGTTAAAAATATCGACACAGTTAAAAGTATTTATTAACACAGTTAAAAGTATCGACACAATTAAAAGTATCGACACAGTTAAAAGTATCGACACAGTTAAAAATATCGACACAGTTAAAAGTATCGACACAGTTAAAAGTATCGACACAGTTAAAAGTATCGAAACAGTTAAAAGTATTTATTAACACAGTTAAAAGTATCGACACTGTTAAAAGAATCGACACAGTTAAAAGTATCGACACAGTTAAAAGTATCGACACAGTTAAAAGTATCGACACAGTTAAAAGTATCGACACAGTTAAAAGTATCGACACAGTTAAAAGTGTTTATTAACACAGTTAAAAGTATCGACACAGTTAAAAGTATTAACACAGTTAAAAGTATCGACACAGTTAAAAGTATCGACACAGTTAAAAGTATCGACACAGTTAAAAGCATCGACACAGTTAAAAGTATCGACACAGTTAAAAGCATCGACACAGTTAAAAGTATCGACACAGTTAAAAGTATCGACACAGTTAAAAGTATCGACACAGTTCAAAAAAAAAATATCGACACAGTTAAAAGTATCGACACAGTTAAAAGTATCGATACAGTTAAAAGTATCGACACTGTCAAAACTTTCGACACAGTTAAAAGTATCGACACAGTTAAAAGTATCGACACAGTTAAAAGTATCGACACAGTTAAAAGTATCGACACAGTTAAAAGTATCGACACAGTTAAAAGAATCGACACAGTTAAAAGTATCGACACAGTTAAAAGTATCGACACAGTTAAAAGTATCGACACAGTTAAAAGTATCGACACAGTTAAAAGTATCGACACAGTTAAAAGTATCGACACAGTTAAAAGTATCGACACAGTTAAAAGTATCGACACAGTTAAAAGTATCGACACAGTTAAAAGTATCGACACAGTTAAAAGTATTTATTAACACAGTTAAAAGCATCGACACAGTTAAAAGTATCGACACAGTTAAAAGTATCGACACAGTTAAAAGTATCGACACAGTTAAAAGTATCGACACAGTTAAAAGTATCGAAACAGTTAAAAGTATTTATTAACACAGTTAAAAGTATCGACACTGTTAAAAGAATCGACACAGTTAAAAGTATCGACACAGTTAAAAGTATCGACACAGTAAAAAGTATTGACACAGTTAAAAGTATCGACACAGTTAAAAGTATCGACACAGTTAAAAGTATCGACACAGTTAAAAGTATCGACACAGTTAAAAGTATCGACACAGTTAAAAGAATCGACACAGTTAAAAGTATCGACACAGTTAAAAGTATCGACACAGTTAAAAGTATCGACACAGTTTAAAGTATTTATTAACGCAGTTAAAAGTATCGACACAGTTAAAAGTATCGACACAGTTAAAAGTATCGACACAGTTAAAAGCATCGACACAGTTAAAAGTATCGACACAGTTAAAAGTATCGACACAGTTAAAAGTATCGACACAGTTAAAAGTGTCGACACAGTTTAAAGTATTTATTAACACAGTTAAAAGTATCGACACATTTAAAAGTATCGACACAGTTAAAAGTATCGACACAGATAAAAGTATCGACACAGTTAAAAGTATCGACACAGTTAAAAGCATCGACACAGTTAAAAGTATCGACACAGTTAAAAGTATCGACACAGTTAAAAGTATCGACACAGTTAAAAGTATCGACACAGTTAAAAGTATCGAAACAGTTAAAAGTATTTATTAACACAGTTAAAAGTATCGACACAGTTAAAAGTATCGAAACAGTTAAAAGTATTTATTAACACAGTTAAAAGCATCGACACAGTTAAAAGTATCGACACAGTTAAAAGTATCGACACAGTTAAAAGTATCGACACAGTTAAAAGTATCGACACAGTTAAAAGTATCGACACAGTTAAAAGTATCGACACAGTTAAAAGTATCGACACAGTTAAAAGAATCGACACAGTTAAAAGTATCGACACAGTTAAAAGTATCGACACAGTTAAAAGTATCGACACAGTTTAAAGTATTTATTAACGCAGTTAAAAGTATCGACAAAGATAAAAGTATCGACACAGTTAAAAGTATCGACACAGTTAAAAGCATCGACACAGTTAAAAGTATCGACACAGTTAAAAGTATCGACACAGTTAAAAGTATCGACACAGTTAAAAGTATCGACACAGTTAAAAGTGTCGACACAGTTAAAAGTATTTATTAACACATTTAAAAGTATCGACACAGTTAAAAGAATCGACACAGTTAAAAGTATCGACACAGTTAAAAGTATCGACACAGTTAAAAGTATCGACACAGTTAAAAGTATCGACACAGTTAAAAGTATCGACACAGTTAAAAGAATCGACACAGTTAAAAGTATCGACACAGTTAAAAGTATCGACACAGTTAAAAGTATCGACACAGTTTAAAGTATTTATTAACGCAGTTAAAAGTATCGACACAGTTAAAAGTATCGACACAGTTAAAAGTATCGACACAGTTAAAAGCATCGACACAGTTAAAAGTATCGACACAGTTAAAAGTATCGACACAGTTAAAAGTATCGACACAGTTAAAAGTGTCGACACAGTTTAAAGTATTTATTAACACAGTTAAAAGTATCGACACATTTAAAAGTATCGACACAGTTAAAAGTATCGACACAGATAAAAGTATCGACACAGTTAAAAGTATCGACACAGTTAAAAGCATCGACACAGTTAAAAGTATCGACACAGTTAAAAGTATCGACACAGTTAAAAGTATCGACACAGTTAAAAGTATCGACACAGTTAAAAGTATCGAAACAGTTAAAAGTATTTATTAACACAGTTAAAAGTATCGACACAGTTAAAAGTATCGAAACAGTTAAAAGTATTTATTAACACAGTTAAAAGCATCGACACAGTTAAAAGTATCGACACAGTTAAAAGTATCGACACAGTTAAAAGTATCGACACAGTTAAAAGTATCGACACAGTTAAAAGTATCGACACAGTTAAAAGTATCGACACAGTTAAAAGTATCGACACAGTTAAAAGAATCGACACAGTTAAAAGTATCGACACAGTTAAAAGTATCGACACAGTTAAAAGTATCGACACAGTTTAAAGTATTTATTAACGCAGTTAAAAGTATCGACAAAGATAAAAGTATCGACACAGTTAAAAGTATCGACACAGTTAAAAGCATCGACACAGTTAAAAGTATCGACACAGTTAAAAGTATCGACACAGTTAAAAGTATCGACACAGTTAAAAGTGTCGACACAGTTTAAAGTATTTATTAACACAGTTAAAAGTATCGACACATTTAAAAGTATCGACACAGTTAAAAGTATCGACACAGATAAAAGTATCGACACAGTTAAAAGTATCGACACAGTTAAAAGCATCGACACAGTTAAAAGTATCGACACAGTTAAAAGTATCGACACAGTTAAAAGTATCGACACAGTTAAAAGTATCGACACAGTTAAAAGTATCGAAACAGTTAAAAGTATTTATTAACACAGTTAAAAGTATCGACACAGTTAAAAGTATCGAAACAGTTAAAAGTATTTATTAACACAGTTAAAAGCATCGACACAGTTAAAAGTATCGACACAGTTAAAAGTATCGACACAGTTAAAAGTATCGACACAGTTAAAAGTGTCGACACAGTTTAAAGTATTTATTAACACAGTTAAAAGTATCGACACAGTTAAAAGTATCGACACAGTTAAAAGTATCGACACAGATAAAAGTATCGACACAGTTAAAAGTATCGACACAGTTAAAAGCATCGACACAGTTAAAAGTATCGACACAGTTAAAAGTATCGACACAGTTAAAAGTATCGACACAGTTAAAGTATCGACACAGTTAAAAGTATCGAAACAGTTAAAAGTATTTATTAACACAGTTAAAAGTATCGACACAGTTAAAAGAATCGACACAGTTAAAAGTATCGACACAGTTAAAAGTATCGACACAGTTAAAAGTATCGACACAGTTAAAAGTATCGACAAAGTTAAAAGTATTGACACAGTTAAAAGAATCGACACAGTTAAAAGTATCGACACAGTTAAAAGTATCGACACAGTTAAAAGTATCGACACAGTTAAAAGTATCGACACAGTTAAAAGTATCGACACAGTTAAAAGTATCGACATAGTTAAAAGTATCGACACAGTTAAAAGTATCGACACAGTTAAAAATATCGACACAGTTAAAAGTATTTATTAACACAGTTAAAAGTATCGACACAATTAAAAGTATCGACACAGTTAAAAGTATCGACACAGTTAAAAATATCGACACAGTTAAAAGTATCGACACAGTTAAAAGTATCGACACAGTTAAAAGTATCGAAACAGTTAAAAGTATTTATTAACACAGTTAAAAGTATCGACACTGTTAAAAGAATCGACACAGTTAAAAGTATCGACACAGTTAAAAGTATCGACACAGTTAAAAGTATCGACACAGTTAAAAGTATCGACACAGTTAAAAGTATCGACACAGTTAAAAGTGTTTATTAACACAGTTAAAAGTATCGACACAGTTAAAAGTATTAACACAGTTAAAAGTATCGACACAGTTAAAAGTATCGACACAGTTAAAAGTATCGACACAGTTAAAAGCATCGACACAGTTAAAAGTATCGACACAGTTAATAGCATCGACACAGTTAAAAGTATCGACACAGTTAAAAGTATCGACACAGTTAAAAGTATCGACACAGTTCAAAAAAAAAATATCGACACAGTTAAAAGTATCGACACAGTTAAAAGTATCGATACAGTTAAAAGTATCGACACTGTCAAAACTTTCGACACAGTTAAAAGTATCGACACAGTTAAAAGTATCGACACAGTTAAAAGTATCGACACAGTTAAAAGTATCGACACAGTTAAAAGTATCGACACAGTTAAAAGAATCGACACAGTTAAAAGTATCGACACAGTTAAAAGTATCGACACAGTTAAAAGTATCGACACAGTTAAAAGTATCGACACAGTTAAAAGTATCGACACAGTTAAAAGTATCGACACAGTTAAAAGTATCGACACAGTTAAAAGTATCGACACAGTTAAAAGTATCGACACAGTTAAAAGTATCGACACAGTTAAAAGTATTTATTAACACAGTTAAAAGCATCGACACAGTTAAAAGTATCGACACAGTTAAAAGTATCGACACAGTTAAAAGTATCGACACAGTTAAAAGTATCGACACAGTTAAAAGTATCGACTCAGTTAAAAATATCGACACAGTTAAAAGTTTTTATTAACACAGTTAAAAGTATCGACACAATTAAAAGTATCGACACAGTTAAAAGTATCGACACAGTTAAAAATATCGACACAGTTAAAAGTATCGACACAGTTAAAAGTATCGACACAGTTAAAAGTATCGAAACAGTTAAAAGTATTTAGTAACACAGTTAAAAGTATCGACACAGTTAAAAGTATCGACACAGTTAAAAGTATCGACACAGTTAAAAGTATCGACACAGTTAAAAGTATCGACACAGTTAAAAGTATTTATTAACACAGTTAAAAGTATCGACACAGTTAAAAGTATTAACACAGTTAAAAGTATCGACACAGTTAAAAGTATCGACACAGTTAAAAGTATCGACACAGTTAAAAGCATCGACACAGTTAAAAGTATCGACACAGTTAAAAGTATCGACACAGTTAAAAGTATCGACACAGTTAAAAGTATCGACACAGTTAAAAGTATCGACACAGTAAAAAGTATCGACACAGTTAAAAGTATCGACACAGTTAAAAGTATTTATTAACACAGTTAAAAGTATTAACACAGTTAAAAGTATCGACACAGTTAAAAGTATCGACACAGTTAAAAGTATCGACACAGTTAAAAGCATCGACACAGTTAAAAGCATCGACACAGTTAAAAGTATCGACACAGTTAAAAGTATCGACACAGTTAAAAGTATCGACACAGTTAAAAATATCGACACAGTTAAAAGTATCGACACAGTTAAAAGTATCGACACAGTTAAAAGAATCGACACAGTTAAAAGTATCGACACAGTTAAAAGTATCGACACAGTTAAAAGTATCGACACAGTTTAAAGTATTTATTAACACAGTTAAAAGTATCGACACAGTTAAAAGTATCGACACAGTTAAAAGTATCGACACAGATAAAAGTATCGACACAGTTAAAAGTATCGACACAGTTAAAAGCATCGACACAGTTAAAAGTATCGACACAGTTAAAAGTATCGACATAGTTAAAAGTATCGACACAGTTAAAAGTATCGACACAGTTAAAAGTATCGACACAGTTAAAAGTATCGACACAGTTAAAAGTATCGACACAGTTAAAAGTGTCGACACAGTTAAAAGTATTTATTAACACATTTAAAAGTATCGACACAGTTAAAAGAATCGACACAGTTAAAAGTATCGACACAGTTAAAAGTATCGACACAGTTAAAAGTATCGACACAGTTAAAAGTATCGACACAGTTAAAAGTATCGACAAAGTTAAAAGTATTGACACAGTTAAAAGTATCGACACAGTTAAAAGTATCGACATAGTTAAAAGTATCGACACAGTTAAAAGTATCGACACAGTTAAAAATATCGACACAGTTAAAAGTATTTATTAACACAGTTAAAAGTATCGACACAATTAAAAGTATCGACACAGTTAAAAGTATCGACACAGTTAAAAATATCGACACAGTTAAAAGTATCGACACAGTTAAAAGTATCGACACAGTTAAAAGTATCGAAACAGTTAAAAGTATTTATTAACACAGTTAAAAGTATCGACACTGTTAAAAGAATCGACACAGTTAAAAGTATCGACACAGTTAAAAGTATCGACACAGTTAAAAGTATCGACACAGTTAAAAGTATCGACACAGTTAAAAGTGTTTATTAACACAGTTAAAAGTATCGACACAGTTAAAAGTATTAACACAGTTAAAAGTATCGACACAGTTAAAAGTATCGACACAGTTAAAAGTATCGACACAGTTAAAAGCATCGACACAGTTAAAAGTATCGACACAGTTAAAAGCATCGACACAGTTAAAAGTATCGACACAGTTAAAAGTATCGACACAGTTAAAAGTATCGACACAGTTAAAAGTATCGACACAGTTAAAAGTATCGACACAGTAAAAAGTATCGACACAGTTAAAAGTATCGACGCAGTTAAAAGTATTTATTAACACAGTTAAAAGTATTAACACAGTTAAAAGTATCGACACAGTTAAAAGTATCGACACAGTTAAAAGTATCGACACAGTTAAAAGCATCGACACAGTTAATAGCATCGACACAGTTAAAAGTATCGACACAGTTAAAAGTATCGACACAGTTAAAAATATCGACACAGTTAAAAGTATCGACACAGTTAAAAGTATCGACACAGTTAAAAGAATCGACACAGTTAAAAGTATCGACACAGTTAAAAGTATCGACACAGTTAAAAGTATCGACACAGTTAAAAGTATCGACACAGTTAAAAGTATCGACACAGTTAAAAGTATCGACACAGTTAAAAGTATCGACACAGTTAAAAGTATCGACACAGTTAAAAGTATCGACACAGTTAAAAGTATTTAGTAACACAGTTAAAAGCATCGACACAGTTAAAAGTATCGACACAGTTAAAAGTATCGACACAGTTAAAAGTATCGACACAGTTAAAAGTATCGACACAGTTAAAAGTATCGACTCAGTTAAAAATATCGACACAGTTAAAAGTTTTTATTAACACAGTTAAAAGTATCGACACAATTAAAAGTATCGACACAGTTAAAAGTATCGACACAGTTAAAAATATCGACACAGTTAAAAGTATCGACACAGTTAAAAGTATCGACACAGTTAAAAGTATCGAAACAGTTAAAAGTATTTATTAACACAGTTAAAAGTATCGACACAGTTAAAAGTATCGACACAGTTAAAAGTATCGACACAGTTAAAAGTATCGACACAGTTAAAAGTATTTATTAACACAGTTAAAAGTATCGACACAGTTAAAAGTATTAACACTGTTAAAAGTATCGACACAGTTAAAAGTATCGACACAGTTAAAAGTATCGACACAGTTAAAAGCATCGACACAGTTAAAAGTATCGACACAGTTAAAAGTATCGACACAGTTAAAAGTATCGACACATTTAAAAGTATCGACACAGTTAAAAGTATCGACACAGTTAAAAGTATCGACACAGTAAAAAGTATCGACACAGTTAAAAGTATCGACACAGTTAAAAGTATTTATTAACACAGTTAAAAGTATCGACACAGTTAAAAGTATCGACACAGTTAAAAGTATCGACAAAGTTAAAAGTATTGACACAGTTAAAAGTATCGACACAGTTAAAAGTATCGACATAGTTAAAAGTATCGACACAGTTAAAAGTATCGACACAGTTAAAAATATCGACACAGTTAAAAGTATTTATTAACACAGTTAAAAGTATCGACACAATTAAAAGTACCGACACAGTTAAAAGTATCGACACAGTTAAAAATATCGACACAGTTGAAAGTATCGACACAGTTAAAAGTATCGACACAGTTAAAAGTATCGAAACAGTTAAAAGTATTTATTAACACAGTTAAAAGTATCGACACTGTTAAAAGAATCGACACAGTTAAAAGTATCGACACAGTTAAAAGTATCGACACAGTTTTTTTTTTTTTTTTTTATCTTTATTTGTTTATTGAGGGTTTGATCAGTATGACCACGCCACCCTCATAGGGGCATTCTGTCGCTATCTACGCTTAATACCTAAGTTTACAATTTTGTATAATTTTTTGGCTGACCTGGACAAGGGAGCAGCCAAGATACTGTTATACATGCCAACATTTGTATAATTAAAACCATTTTCTATTAAATAGATACTCCTCTCAACCCCGTTCCGGACACATTCCGCTAAAATATGAGTAGTATCCTCTACCTTATCACACTCAGAACAATTGGGCGAATCACTCTTTCTCATTAAAAAGGCGAAGCTATTCAACGGAACATGTCCCGAACGTAGTCTGAAAGCAGTAACTATCTCACTTCGATGCATATCTATACCCACAAACCAAGGAAGGCGGGAAAGACTGTGTTGAATGGTTCTATACCAAATTCCCTTACTTAGTGACCTCTCATCAAAGTATTCTTTCCATAATTGTAAACACTGGTCGCGAACTCGGTACAAGACGTCACTAAATAAGGGAAAACACTCAACAGATACTCCGTCTGTGATGGCCTCTTTTGCTAAACGATCTACTTCCTCGTTTCCATACAATCCAACATGGGATGGTACCCATTGAAGAACAATTCTTTTGTCTTGGACCTTACTAATCGAGTCTAAAATCTCATAGGCTATCGGTGCACCTCGACAATTCGAGTATTTATTAACACAGTTAAAAGTATCGACACAGTTAAAAGTATTAACACAGTTAAAAGTATCGACACAGTTAAAAGTATCGATACAGTTAAAAGTATCGACACTGTCAAAACTATCGACACAGTCAAAACTGTCGAAACAGTTAAAAGTATCGACACAGTTAAAAGTATCGACACAGTTAAAAGTATTTATTAACACAGTTAAAAGTATTAACACAGTTAAAAGTATCGACACAGTTAAAAGTATCGACACAGTTAAAAGTATCGACACAGTTAAAAGCATCGACACAGTTAAAAGCATCGACACAGTTAAAAGTATCGACACAGTTAAAAGTATCGACACAGTTAAAAGTATCGACACAGTTAAAAATATCGACACAGTTAAAAGTATCGACACAGTTAAAAGTATCGACACAGTTAAAAGAATCGACACAGTTAAAAGTATCGACACAGTTAAAAGTATCGACACAGTTAAAAGTATCGACACAGTTTAAAGTATTTATTAACACAGTTAAAAGTATCGACACAGTTAAAAGTATCGACACAGTTAAAAGTGTTTATTAACACAGTTAAAAGTATCGACACAGTTAAAAGTATTAACACAGTTAAAAGTATCGACACAGTTAAAAGTATCGACACAGTTTAAAGTATCGACACAGTTAAAAGCATCGACACAGTTAAAAGTATCGACACAGTTAAAAGCATCGACACAGTTAAAAGTATCGACACAGTTAAAAGTATCGACACAGTTAAAAGTATCGACACAGTTCAAAAAAAAAATATCGACACAGTTAAAAGTATCGACACAGTTAAAAGTATCGATACAGTTAAAAGTATCGACACTGTCAAAACTTTCGACACAGTTAAAAGTATCGACACAGTTAAAAGTATCGACACAGTTAAAAGTATCGACACAGTTAAAAGTATCGACACAGTTAAAAGTATCGACACAGTTAAAAGTATCGACACAGTTAAAAGAATCGACACAGTTAAAAGTATTGACACAGTTAAAAGTATCGACACAGTTAAAAGTATCGACACAGTTAAAAGTATCGACACAGTTAAAAGTATCGACACAGTTAAAAGTATCGACACAGTTAAAAGTATCGACACAGTTAAAAGTATCGACACAGTTAAAAGTATCGACACAGTTAAAAGTATCGACACAGTTAAAAGTATCGACACAGTTAAAAGTATTTATTAACACAGTTAAAAGCATCGACACAGTTAAAAGTATCGACACAGTTAAAAGTATCGACACAGTTAAAAGTATCGACACAGTTAAAAGTATCGACACAGTTAAAAGTATCGACTCAGTTAAAAATATCGACACAGTTAAAAGTATTTATTAACACAGTTAAAAGTATCGACACAATTAAAAGTATCGACACAGTTAAAAGTATCGACACAGTTAAAAATATCGACACAGTTAAAAGTATCGACACAGTTAAAAGTATCGACACAGTTAAAAGTATCGAAACAGTTAAAAGTATTTATTAACACAGTTAAAAGTATCGACACAGTTAAAAGTATCGACACAGTTAAAAGTATCGACACAGTTAAAAGTATCGACACAGTTAAAAGTATTTATTAACACAGTTAAAAGTATCGACACAGTTAAAAGTATTAACACAGTTAAAAGTATCGACACAGTTAAAAGTATCGACACAGTTAAAAGTATCGACACAGTTAAAAGCATCGACACAGTTAAAAGTATCGACACAGTTAAAAGTATCGACACAGTTAAAAGTATCGACACAGTTAAAAGTATCGACACAGTTAAAAGTATCGACACAGTTAAAAGTATCGACACAGTTAAAAGTATCGACACAGTTAAAAGTATCGACACAGTAAAAAGTATCGACACAGTTAAAAGTATCGACACAGTTAAAAGTATTTATTAACACAGTTAAAAGTATTAACACAGTTAAAAGTATCGACACAGTTAAAAGTATCGACACAGTTAAAAGTATCGACACAGTTAAAAGCATCGACACAGTTAAAAGTATCGACACAGTTAAAAGCATCGACACAGTTAAAAGCATCGACACAGTTAAAAGTATCGACACAGTTAAAAGAATCGACACAGTTAAAAGTATCGACACAGTTAAAAGTATCGACACAGTTAAAAGTATCGACACAGTTAAAAGTATCGACACAGTTAAAAGTATCGACACAGTTAAAAGTATCGACACAGTTAAAAGCATCGACACAGTTAAAAGTATCGACACAGTTAAAAGCATCGACACAGTTAAAAGCATCGACACAGTTAAAAGTATCGACACAGTTAAAAGTATCGACACAGTTAAAAGTATCGACACAGTTAAAAATATCGACACAGTTAAAAGTATCGACACAGTTAAAAGTATCGACACATTTAAAAGTATTTATTAACACAGGTAAAAGTATCGACACAGTTAAAAGTATTAACACAGTTAAAAGTATCGACACAGTTAAAAGTATCGACACAGTTAAAAGTATCGACACAGTTAAAAGAATCGACACAGTTAAAAGTATCGACACAGTTAAAAGTATCGACACAGTTAAAAGTATCGACACAGTTAAAAGTATCGACACAGTTAAAAGTATCGACACAGTTAAAAGTATTTATTAACACAGTTAAAAGTATCGACACAGTTAAAAGTATTAACACAGTTAAAAGTATCGACACAGTTAAAAGTATCGACACAGTTAAAAGTATCGACACAGTTAAAAGCATCGACACAGTTAAAAGTATCGACACAGTTAAAAGTATCGACACAGTTAAAAGTATCGACACAGTTAAAAGTATCGACACAGTTAAAAGTATCGACACAGTTAAAAGTATCGACACAGTTAAAAGTATCGATACAGTTAAAAGTATCGACACAGTTAAAAGAATCGACACAGTTAAAAGTATCGACACAGTTAAAAGTATCGACAAAGTTAAAAGTATCGACACAGTTAAAAGTATCGACACAGTTAAAAGTATCGACACATTTAAAAGTATTTATTAACACAGTTAAAAGTATCGACACAGTTAAAAGTATTAACACAGTTAAAAGTATCGACACAGTTAAAAGTATCGACACAGTTAAAAGTATCGACACAGTTAAAAGCATCGACACAGTTAAAAGTATCGACACAGTTAAAAGCATCGACACAGTTAAAAGTATCGACACAGTTAAAAGCATCGACACAGTTAAAAGTATCGACACAGTTAAAAGTATCGACACAGTTAAAAGTATCGACACAGTTAAAAGCATCGACACAGTTAAAAGTATCGACACAGTTAAAATTATCGACACAGTTAAAAGTATCGACACAGTTAAAAGTATCGACACAGTTAAAAGTATCGACACAGTTAAAAGCATCGACACAGTTAAAAGTATCGACACAGTTAAAAGTATCGACACAGTTAAAAGTATCGACACAGTTAAAAGTATCGACACAGGTAAAAGTATCGACACAGTTAAAAGTATCGACATAGTTAAAAGTATCGACACAGTTAAAAGTATCGACACAGGTAAAAGTATCGACACAGTTAAAAGTATCGACACAGTTAAAAGTATCGACACAGTTAAAAGTATTTATTAACACAGTTAAAAGTATCGACACAGTTAAAAGTATTAACAATTAAAAGTATCGACACAGTTAAAAGTATCGACACAGTTAAAAGTATCGACACAGTTAAAAGCATCGACACAGTTAAAAGTATGGACACAGTTAAAAGTATCGACACAGTTAAAAGTATTTACTAACACAGTTAAAAGTATCGACACAGTTAAAAGTATTAACACAGTTAAAAGTATCGACACAGTTAAAAGTATCGATACAGTTAAAAGTATTGACACTGTCAAAACTATCGACACAGTCAAAACTATCGACACAGTTAAAAGTATCGACACAGTTAAAAGTATCGACACAGTTAAAAGTATCGACACAGTTAAAAGTATTAACACAGTTAAAAGTATCGACACAGTTAAAAGTATCAACACAGTTAAAAGTATCGACACAGTTAAAAGTATCGACACAGTTAAAAGTATCGACACAGTCAAAACTATCGACACAGTCAAAACTATCGACACAGTTAAAAGTATCGACACAGTTAAAAGCATCGACACAGTTAAAAGTATCGACACAGTTAAAAGCATCGACACAGTTAAAAGTATCGACACAGTTAAAAGTATCGACACAGTTAAAAGTATCGACACAGTTAAAAGTATTAACACAGTTAAAAGTATCGACACAGTTAAAAGTATGGACACAGTTAAAAGTATTAACACGTTTTACAAGTATTACTTTTAACTGTGTTAATACTTTTAACTGTGTCTATACTTTAACTGTGTCGAGACTTTTAACTGTGTCGATACTTTTAACTGTGTCGTTACTTTTAACAGTGTCAATACTTTTAACTGTGTCGATACTTTTAACTGTGTCGATACTTTTAACAGTGTCGATACTTTTAACTGTGTTAATAAATACTTTTAGCTGTTTCGATACTTTTAACTGTGTCGATACTTTTAACTGTGTCGATATTTTTAACTGTGTCGATACTTTTAACTGTGTCGATACTTTTAACTGTGTTAATACTTTTAACTTTGTCGATACTTTTAACTGTGTCGATACTTTTAACTGTGTTAATACTTTTAACTGTGTCGATACTTTTAACTTTGTCGATACTTTTAACTGCGTCGATACTTTTAACTGTGTCGATAATTTTAACTGTGTCGATACTTTTAACTGTGTTCATACTTTTAACTGTGTTAATACTTTTAATTGTGTCGATACTTTTAACTGTGTCGATACTTGTAACTGTGTTAATACTTTTAACTGTGTTAATTAATACTTTTAACTGTGTCGATACTTTTAACTGTGTCGATACTTTTAACTGTGTCGATACTTTTAACTGTGTCGATACTTTTAACTGTGTCGATACTTTTAACTGTGTCGATACTTTTAACTGTGTCGATACTTTTAACTGTGTTAATACTTTTAACTGTGTTAATACTTTTAACTGTGTCGATACTTTTAACTGTGTCGATACTTTTAACAGTGTCGATGCTTTTAACTGTGTTAATAAATACTTTTAACTGTGTTAATAAATACTTTTAGCTGTGTCGATACTTCTTATTGTGTCGATACTTTTAACTGTGTCGATACTTTTAACTGTGTCGATACTTTTAACTGTGTTGATATTTTTAACTGTGTCGATACTTTAAACTGTGTCGATACTTTTAACTGTGTTAATACTTTTAACTGTGTTTATACTTTTATCTGTGTTAATACTTTTAACTATGTTAATACTTTTAACTGTGTTAATACTTTTAACTGTGTTAATACTTTTCAAAAAAAATTAAATGAAAAATTAAATTAATTTAAAAATAAAAAACCATTTCATCTATTGCTCTCCATTTTGTTTCTTCTTCTGTTATCCACGTTGCTTTGTCGTTATGTTGTTCTTCCCAAATGCTAGACCAATATGTTTCTAGTTGCTCTTTTGTAGGTTGGTCAGGTGCGTCTGTGTTATTCTCATGATTTATGTCAGTGTATGGCTTGTGTAGGTTTCCATAATACATTTTTTCATTAGTAGCAAATATAGCATTATCGTTTTTGCGCTGTTGTGCTTTTTTGTATCTCCTGATCCTATGAACTTTAAGTGCTAGTTTTTGTTTTAAGGTGTCTAAGAATTCTTCGGGTTTTCTGTTGTTATTTTCGTGTTTTGTGTGTGTAAAACTGCTCCTAAATATAGCCTCAACTCTCTCTCCTTACTACTTTATTTGACCTGATGTTGTTAATATATTGTGTAAGCCTACTACAATCTGCTCTTAGTTTTTCTATGTCTTTTTCTAACCTCTGTTGCCATGCTGGTTTGTTATTCTGTTTAGGTCTTGTGTTTCTTGTGTGCTGCGTGATTTTAAAGTTAAGTTCTTCAGATATGACTACCGCTGTGCAATATATTAGTGTGTGTATATCTATAAGTTGTGTGTCATCGGAAATAAATTGATTAAGTATGTTTTCATTAAACAAGTTAACTAAACGGAAAAGGTTAGGGCTATATCGAAGTTTAGGTAGTTTGGGTCGAACTGCTGGATCCATCCCAGAGTACAATGCTAGGGTTGTTCTGAATTTGTCATATATTTCTTGGATATACAAATCTGTTGTCAAATTTTGATCTGCAACGGTTATGGTTTCAATATCATTTTCTAGAGTTAAGGTTATAGATTCAGTTTGTGTGGATGTGTGTGTTGTTTGCGTGTAAGCTTGCGATTGATTGTATGGTTGAGATTGAGTAAAAGGTTCTATTTGGGTGTGCGGTTGTTCAACAATTGCGGTTATGTTTTGTGATAGTGAGATAGCGTTAACGCCTGTGTTATTTTCTGCTTCCTGTAATTGTTTTCGTGTTTCTTCTTTTAATTGTTCTATTATTTGTTGAGATAAAAGTTTATTTCTAACTATAGCTCTTCGCTGATCTGAGATTCTTTGTTCTGAAACGGTTATTTCAGGATATTGTCGGGTAAAAAGTTCATGCAATTGTTGTCTGTGGGTGGTCATATCGGCCTCTAATTTAGTGATATAAAAGTAAGTTCGCATTATAAATAGGTTAACTTCTTTGCGCCATCTCATGCGAACTCTTGCTTTTCCAGCCTTGGTGGACGCGGGTAAGAAGGAACTAATCTCCCGCGCAACATTCAAGGTCGGAGTTGGTGAAATTGAATTTAAACTAGTAATGGGAGGTGATGATGGTTTAGATGGTGACGATGGTCTAGAAGGTGTGTAAGATACTGTGCTTGGACTATACGGTTCTACAGGGGTGTTTGTTCTGTTCGTCAGTCTGTCACCATCGTCAATAATTTCGGCTGTAGCATCTTTGTCGGTGGGAGCCCGCCTTTTCAACTCCTCACCACTGACGGTTCGCATGCTGTGACACTCAGCGTCAGCTCCAAGTGTGCCCCGGCGATCGCCCTATACGTTTACTTTTCGATCGTGTCTCCATTTTGAATGGGTTTCCAGAGCCACGTTAGCTACGCCAGTAATTTCTCATTCGTGTATCCGCCCCCCACGTGATTAGATGGTCAATCAGGACGTGTGGTTGTTTAGGGGGCGTATTATTATTATTATTCACTTATTATTACCTATCGTATTGATCGAAGCACAAAATATAATATTACTAGCTGACCCGTGCCCACTTCGTTGGGCGGTAAACATTTTAACTTGTGATGAAATTATGAGTGTGGTTCGGTTAGTACTGAGTGCTATGATTTCTTTCCTGACTGCAAAAAGGAGGGTTTTGTTTTTATTGCATATTCCCGAGCACGGGCCTGCGATGTTCTCGCGCTTTGGCTAGCGAGCCTCTGCGAGCGCTCAGCGCTAGACTCCCTATCCCTTGTTGCAGAGACATGCTGCTTTGAATCACTGAGACGCTGCGCACGTTCAGCGCTAGATTCCCGAGCACGGGCCTGCGATGTTCTCGCGCTTTGGCTAGCGAGCCTCTACGAGCGCTCAGCGCTAGACTCCTATCCCTTGTTGCAAAGACATGCTGCCTTGAATCACTGAGACGCTGCGCACGTTCAGCGCTAGATTCTCGAGCACGGACCTGCGATGTTCTCCAGCTTTGGTTAGCAAGCCGCTGTGAACGCTGGGAGCTAGATTCCCCAGCGCGTGCTTGCGAAATATTTTCTCTATTCCTCGAGAGGCGCTGATGATTTTCAAGAGCACTCTTCTGTACGGCGTACTCGAGCTGCTCTTGTCTGGGATGTCTGACGGGAAAGTTGTGATTTCCTTTATGGCATGATAAACAATCGCTGAAACTGTCCGATATCCCAAAAACAGAAATAGCTTCGAACTTGAAGAATGAAAACGAAGTAGTATTTGTTAGGAGTGAGGCGTATTTATCGTAACAGGTAGAAATAACAGATATTTAAAAATAACAATTGTTCCTAACAATATAACTTATCTGTTACTTATAATAACAGACCCTCAAGAACTGTTACAGCGGCTGTTACTGTTATTCATTATAGTAATCCCCACACTCCCAGACTGTTACTACGGCTTTTACTTACATACACACTCACACAAAAGAAGAAATATTGCAAGGTTATCAATTTCTCTCTCTTCCTCATTAAGGAATGATCCGTACTGAAAAGAGAAACACCTATTATTTATTTTGAAACATGTTTACTTCTCACTCTTACTATAGCGGTTAAACTACGTTAAAAAGAGAAGCACTTAGTATTTATTATTCCTAAAAATACTGTTGGTGGTCTTACAAAAACAAACACTTACGAAAAAGTGACTTCTAAATTAAGTCGTGTTGCCTGTTATCTGTTATTGACCAGTTGCCATTATAAAAAAACTTATAACGAATAGAAATAAAGAAGATATTCAATTGGTATTTAAATACGTATTTAACGTCCGTACAAAAATAACAGCCTGTTATTTAATAACAGATATTTGGATCTGTTATTTTTGTGTAACAGTAATAACAGATATCGTGTTTAACCTGTTACAACCCATCTCTAGTATTTGTGTTTTAAGAAACCGAGAAACCTAAACAATTTTAAAGACCATCAACATATTATTATCATTCAACCAACTGCGTATATCTCTCCTACCTAACGACGAAGGCTTTAAACAATAACTGGAGAGGGTCATTAATCCGCGGAAAATCTTAACACCGCGATTCAAAAAATGACGTAATTGCACAACGCCATCTATGGGTAAATGGATAAAACGTCCGTACAAAGCATGTTCTAATGCGGTTCGTGAATGGACGGCGGCATTTTGCGATTTAGTAATTTTATATTATCTTCGAAACTATTTAACCAATTGACCAAAGGACCAAAATCGTCCAAAGGTAAGTACGTCGAAAAATATTTTTTTAAAACCAAAAAAGCTACTATATCTGCTTAAATATAAAAGATAGAAATATGGTGTCGCGGACTTTTTTGTAGAACTATTTAAAGCAGACCAGGTCGCCATACATTGTTTTTAATTATATACAACTGTTAAGGCAGCGCATGCAAATAACTCTGTTGTAAGAGCTATTTTTTTCCGCCTGGCTAGACAAAAATTGAGATAGTTCGGCTAATATACATGATATCTTTATAATTTATAGCCTATAGCACTCACGAATAATGTAGCTTTCTACCAGTGAAACAATTTTTAAAATTGGTTCCTTACTTCCGGAGATTACCCCCTACATACAAACTTACAAACAAATGTTACCTCTTTATAATATTATAGTATAGTATAGATTAGTATAGATGTAGGAGTATTTTGTCAATAATAATAAATAGTAAAACATATTTTACGCCATAGGTATCTAAGATCAAATACCTAACTGGGTTTATTGAACTTTAAAAGTTGTGTAGGTACTTCACTTCAATAAGTTAGGTATTTTGTTCGCACTGATTGTGTTAATTTTTGTAAAACAATATTATTTCTATTTACAATATTCACATTCTTCTTCTGGGTAATGATCGTAAATAGCAAAAAAACAGCGTGGACACCAGAAAAAATCAAAATTTTACATGTATTTAACATTTTCCTCAGTCACTATAAAATGTGTAGGTTTGGTTTCATTGCCAGTTATCGGAAATCCGCAACCAAAACAACGATTCGCGCGTAAAAAGTGTGTGGATGTCCATGGCCCTCTCAAACACATACGTATCAATAAGATAAAATCTGTTTTGGTTAAAAACTTATCGATGTCCATGTTATCATTTTTTATTATAACCGAGACCACCAATAAATAAATCACTTGTTTATGTATGTATTTAAAATGGTTCGAGAAATTGAATCGCCAAATGAACCCTGATTTCGATAATATGGCTGATATTATACAGATAAAAATAAGTGCACGGAATGAAAAGTCGTTTAGATGTTGTGTTACGGTTGTGCCGTTAATCCTAAGTCGTATTAAGGTAGCTGTTAACACTTTCGTCAAAATATAGGGTAAAAATATTGCCTTAATTAAATAATTTATAAAGCGCGTCCATTATATTGAGAAAACTTACTAATATTACTCGATAAAATTAATTTCCCAAAATATTAATGCACTCAAACATGAGTTTCGAAGATAAAATAAATAAAAATAAAATGGCTGTACTCCCCTTTCATTGATAAAAATTATTATTATATTCTAACACAGTATAAAAGTTGTCCGGTTGAAAAGTTTCAATTCACTACATTAACCGTAATCGATCACTTTACATCAAAATCCCTTATAAAAGTCGTGATGACTACTAGTTACTCGATGAAATGTCGCAAAGCAGCGCTAATAAACATCATAACTCGACGAAAAGACAATCTTACGACGTCTATACGACCACTACTCAACCAGATAGTGATTAATACGACTGCTACGTAACTCTATTACGACACTGATTCGTATAAAATGGGCCTATTCTCGGTCGTATCAACGTGATAGCGACGTATTTACGACCAGCGTATAGAACCAAAAGTTAAAATCAGCACGTTGTGGCGACCTATCAATGTTTGTTGGGCAGAATCTATACAATTATAAAAAGATAATTTCTGACTCACTCACTCACTCCACTAACTGACTGACTCATCAACGCCCAGCCCAAACCTGTGGACCTAGAAAGCTAAAATTATGCACAGAGATTCCTTTTATGATGTAGCCAAAGAATATAGGGCGGACGAAGTCGCTAGAAAAGTGCACTCTCTAGCACTAAGATTCTTGCACTACTAAGGTTCCCAAAAAAGGTCATTACAATTCTTTTATAGATAGAACATATTGTATTCAAGGAGTATTTATTGCCCATTCTTGAAGAAAACGTTGGTCAATTAGAAGCAATAGGACCGTTATCAACCACAAAAATTACCCCTGGCTTGTATCCAGCACCATCTGAGCTTGAAAGGCCAATTACTGTGGTTAAATGGCACCTACTCCACGATATTAGCAGAGGAACTACACAGGTTAGGCTCGGAGCCAACCCTCCATGATTATTAGTCTGTCTTATGATAATTATAGGAACTGGTTGTTTGAATAGTACAAGAGTGCGAAGAAAAAATTAAGAATAAGACTATATGTTTAAGACCACAGAAGGCCAATTCCCGTATTTAAACAAGTTCAAAATCTTATCGCAATCTCATCTCAGCGATAATCAATCTAAACTTGTCTTTGACAGATTACGACTGAAATTAGATGCGAACTTTTTTAAAAATACGTAAATTGTTCTTCAGTTCGTTTAGTAACAATAGCTCTTTTTGTAAAGATTATAGAAAAGTGAATATACCCGCGCGGTCAAAAGTATTGAACAGCATATTTTTTTAAAATAACCGACGAAAAATTTCAACGCAGAAGAGTTCAGAATCATGTACTGAATCCATGGTAACAGTTTTCGCGTCGACCCCCTGCCACCCTGTATAACCTTTCAACTGACAGCCTGCGTAGTACAGCAAGTGACAAATCAAAGTCTACTGACACCTGATGTGCTACAAGAGTTCAATTATAATCCAACTTTATTGCGATTATCTATGAAACTAACCGCCCTATCTCTATCGTTCTGATCGTGGTATTATGAGCACGAAAGACAGAGCTAACAATAAAAGACGCCATGCTATCAACATTTTAAGCATCAAAACGAATGTATGGCAATCGGAAGTTACTTCCGGATATTGCAAAAAAAATTGCGGAAATTCCTTCTTAGAGGAATTAATTTCCTACGAGCTGCCAGCCAATTTCTACAATAACCCATTTTGAAAAGTTAATAAACTTAATTATAAGTTCGTGCAAATGAGCTTATAGAAACTTACAGTTACTCAACAGGACAGACAACGTCGCAACAGTCATCAAAGTCGATAGTTAGGTAGACAGTCATTTGTTTTGAAATTCTGTACCGAGGCGACAAAGTAATAGTAGTCTACTATTACTATTAATAGTGACAGTATTATTATAATAAATTAAGCTAACGATTTATCTACCGTCTTTGCGAAAGTGGCCTTCGCTGTCTCATTTTGATTTGCAACTTATTCGAGCTGTATTTTTGCACTTACTTTGCATTCATCACATACGAGAATATCGAGTATAATATCATAATATTTAAAAAAACATTTTAACTGTATTATTCTGGGTCTATATTGCAGACCATGCTGCATCATAGTTGTAGAATTCTAGGATAAACAGCATCATCCTTAATGATATGATCCCATTTGGTCCTTCATTGTAGAGTTTATTGGTCAATTTATGAGGTAGTTTCTTTTCATGCATTCCTGTAAAACAAATGAAGGAAAACAATTGAAGTCCTGCTCTGCAACTCCAAATATTTGAAAGTTTGCATAAAAGGCTCAAGCCCTTTGTACACGGTACGGTTTCTTTACGGCACGCTCTATAAACCGCGCTGTAGAAAAAATATGTCTGTTAAGGGCCTATACTACCTCAAATGGCTTAACATGATCCTCCGTTATATCGAAAATACTGCAGCATTAATTTTGAAATAAATATATGTTAAAGTTAAGGATTAATGTTAAGTACTATGTTAGACGAAAACACGATTCCATAAAATTTTCTCGATAGAAAAAAATTCCAAAGTTACCTCCAAACCGAACAATAAACCGCTGGTATTCAAAAAATACTTCAAATTAGATCATGAAACTTTGCATAATAACTGAACTAACTATAAAGCAGCGACTATGTTTTTTATTTTTTTTAAATTACCTTTATTTTCGCCGTAAAAAGCAATTACCTAAATTATTGGCGCCTCGGAGCCGCTAGCACACCACTCCGTCTCGTTCTCACTCAGTCCGCGAGCAGTATGGTGCGAGCGAGACAAAAAGTGAATTTGAGCTGAGGTTGTATAGGCTCTTAACAAGCTTCCATAGATAAGGTCCCATTAAAATAGATGGACAAACTTTTTGATATCATTCAGACCACCAAAAAAAGAACAATGGTAAAAAAAATAAGAAAAATGCAATAGATACTTACAAGAAAAAAAATCTGCTAACGAAGATATGGCTACTAATGTTATTAATTATTTTAGGTCAAAATAAAATCACTTTAATCTGTGTTTTCTTAGCTTGGATACGTTTGGTTACGCGTACTGAACGCTGTGTTAAAATTTATCCATCTATTTTAATGGGACCTTATATACCACTGACGACCGTGCTTACACACGGTGAAATAAACCGTAGTTTTGCAAGGAAATCGTGTGTGTACAAAGGGCCTTACTAATTGTTTTAACATAAATTGTTTTCACAATAAAACAATATTGTGTTAAATAAAACCACATTTTTGTTAGACATTTTACCGATAAAGGACTCATTGAAGTAAGCAAATGAACTATTGTCCCTGTCAAAGGATAATCTGTGAACATTAGTATCAGAAGTTTCGACCAAAGAGAGCCATTGTGAGCACTTTCCTTTTTTTCCACACGATTACTTTTATTCGATGATGTGGAAGAACTCGTCACTTCTTATTTCTTATGTTCCACGGATTTCTTAGGACAAGAGTAAGTAAGAGACATCAGTTAAGATAAGGTTTGAAGAGGATGGGCAGTGTTCTCCTGTGGTCAGTTTCAACATACCTACTGCGATTACCAATCAGTCTGACTCTGTATGCATCAACCTATAATGTTCCCACTGTTGGGACACAGGCCTCCTCTCGGTGAGAGAAGGCCACGCGAGCCCAATGCGAGTCGGTAAATGTCACATATCTTAAAATTTTCGGTCCTATGACATGCCGGTTTCCTCACGATGTTTTCCTTCACCGTTTTTAGAGCAGTGATTATGAAATAATTTACACAAAGTAAAGCGCCTGGCAGGGTTCGAACCTACGACCTACAACTCGTAAGTCGCAGCCATTACCCACTGGGCCACCATCGCTCTTCCAGTCTGTAAACCATCTGTTGTTATAAGAATACCCATTTTATACTTAACTAGTGGTCGTGCAGTGGTCGAAATTCGACCATAGTTCATTAAAATTTTAAGTTTGATAGGATAGTTCATACTAAGTAATTCCATGCTGTCATGTCATTATTCTTTGGTAGCTATCTTTAACCATAGTGCGTGTAATGTTTTTTTTTTTTATTAATTTAATTTATTTCTAATGCACATACAAAAATATTAGCTTTCTGCACTTCTTTTCCGTATAAACTTTAATTGTGCCAAATGTCATACTCCTCTGTCCGCGTAATTTTCGTAAAAAGGGGTACAAAGGTTTTGTTTCACGTATTAATATTATAGATAATATATTATAATTATCAATTGTGTTGCCTTTATGGTAAAATATATAATTAACGGCACAATCGTATCATATATCAGAATAAAGTGCCGACCCCAAAATAAATTGGCAAAGAGGAATTATGATGTTTTTAGGGTTCCGTAACGAACAAGGCATTATAGTTTCGTCATGTCCGTCTGTCTGTCTGTTTATCCGCGGTCTAGCTCCGAGACCCTTAGTACTAGAAAGCTGTAATTTAGCATAGGTATACATATTAATTACGCCGACAAAGTGGTAAAACAAAATTATGAAAAAAATTTTTTTTAGGGTACCTCTCCTACACGTAAAGTGGTGATGTTTTTTTTTTAACCCTTGGTGAGGAGTATAATTGGAAAGGTCCTTCAAAAACATTGTGAGTTTGTGAAAACCATTTTTGGATTCAGGGATCCGTTTGCGAAATATTAAGCTTTAAAAAGCTAATTTTTGTTAGAGTCAAGTGTCCCCCCCCTGCCAGCTAAATGGTTGGTTATGGATGTGTGAAAAAAATCACAGCAGCAGTTTATATAACAAAATTAAAAGGAAAACTATCATAGCTAAGTAGGCTTTACAAGTTAACGAGTAATAATTGACCAACTTAACTTTGCAGTTGCAAAAACATGTTTTCCCATACATTCCGTATGGGAAAACATATTTTTCAACTACAAAGTTAAGTTTGTTTTTGGGATAAATTCATCCCAACTACGGAACCCTTCATTGTGCGTGGTCCGACACGCACTTGACCGGTTTTTATTTTTTAAATCATATTATTACTATCGATGATCGTAGTGGTCAAATCAATGGAAGGTCCACTTTTAACATTGTAGATTTTTACGAATGGCAATGATGATGTCCAAAGCACCAAGACCTATTTCGCATAGACATCGCAATAAAGGTGATTTTAGTATATCACAGTAAAGATGTTATCTTACATAATTACGTGCAGATGCGAGTCATGGTACAGGTTAATTTGAACTTAAATACTTCTCCCATGCCCTTTACAAATGACATACTAATGTAACCTTGGTTTAAATACGAACTTGTATAATATTATCACACAGTTATAATTCACATACATAACATTTTATAATGGGAACAGAATTTTTATATGGTTCATAAAACATTTCAGTAACTATGTTTAGAATGCTTTATGAGCTAAGTAAAGTTCTGAGAAGTATATCTAATAAATATTTTTTAAAAATATTAAAAAAACATACTGTTTTAAACACCTTTAAGGTTGATGAAATGATGAATCAATGATGTACGGAAAACTGCAGATTTTACTATATTGACGAAAGCATACATATGCGAGCTGTTGGCTACAAGAAACCATGAGACACATGCCTATGCCTAGGCCTCATCTCTTGAAGCTCGAGCCAACTGTTGCTTGCTTTTCTGGAACACACTTCAGTGGACTTTTTAAAACCCAGACCAAATGATAAGACTAGATCCTTATTGAGAGTATGGGATTGATGGTGAATGATACATTTTCTACAATAAGACAAGAGACGATTTTTTTACAGCCTGATTGGTCTTTTCTTGACCTCGATCTTGCCTGACGGCAAGCAATGGATGAGGTCTTCGATGGAACGAGTGTGCCGAGAAGATGCCTGTTCACTCTTGCTTGGGTTGTAAGTGGAGACAACACAGACGCTGGCAGAGAATTCCACATAGTAAATGTGGAGGAGAAGCGCTGAGTACGACCAGTCAGGATATTAACCAATAATGACGATGATGGTGATGGACAAGTACGCTTATCTAAAAAAAAATAACTGGTCAATAAAAATCGTAAATAAGTAGGTACCTACTACAAGAACAAGAGAAGGTACTTCCTCACATTAATTTAAAACTTTAATGGCTTAATTTTCGGTAAGACCACTTCTCCAAAAGGTACAGTATTGAAAGGAAACTGCGTCAGAATTAATTTTAAAATGTCCGAAGACTCTTCCGAATACGAACAACAGTTATTTAATTGCCAAATTAATACTACCGCAAAAAAACGAATGTAGGCCGCAGTTTCAAGGTTAAAACCTTATTAATTTTACGTCTAGCCAAGTGTTGAATTACTTAAGAAAATTGCGACCAAACCCACTTGGCACTATTACACACATGTTGAATAAACTAGTTGGCTGGGAAAACGGAACTTGGCTGTAGAGGCAGCAACAAAATTGTATGTCAATGACGACTGGAAATTATTTTGCCGGGAAGAATTTGTAAGAATGTTAATGGGAATTGGGAATGCAATTGGCATTCCCAATTCCCAATTCACTCAATTTTTACTCTTTATCTGAACATGTTTTCAGTGGGGCTAAGTAATAAAAGCCGCATGGGTCGATGTGTCAGGTTAAGTTACGCTTGCCGCGGTTGCCCCGTGGATGGGTAACCATCTTTACATGCCAAGACCCCTCCTTGCCTCGAAAAGAACGTTAAGCCGTTGGTCCCGGCTATCATTTGTAGATCTTTGACAGTTGTTACGGGTTGTCAGAAGCCCGAAAGTCTGACAACCAGTCTTACCAAAGGGTATCGTATTACTCAGTGACTGGGTAATACGATAATACTGGTATTCAGCTACATCCGGTTAGACTGGAAGCCGACCCCAATATAGTTGGAAAAAGCTAGGCAGATGATGATCTGAAAATGTTTTCAGGCATTTCTTTTTGTGAATTGGAAACATAGTTTTAGTGTTTTTAGTTTTACTGATGTGCTTAAGTGTCAACAGCACTGCTTATAACTTCGAAAACTGCGTTTTAGTTAGTTTAAGGATATTGCGATCATAAACCGTTTTGCGTATTATAGTGCTGTGAAATGTGATATGGAATGGCAGGATATGAAAGAAGCCTGCACCTGATAGAACGATGAAATTAAATATTTAAAATAATGTTCTTTTATCTCAAAGCCTTTTACTGCAGATCGTACCTAATTTAATCTCGGACATATGCATGCAAGGCCGATGTTAGACTCATAATAATTAAGTAGGTATTATAAAGCAAATACTACACAGTCTACACGTTATATTACTATTTAGAAATAAAACACAAATTGTTACAATAATTTAGTGCATTATTAAACGTAAAAAAGGAAAAGATTTTGTACCCATTTTTAACATTAAGTGTATGTACTTACATACACTCAATGTTATTCATAATGGGTAAAAATGTACATTTATGTACGTGTTAAATCTTATATATAAAATTCCCGTGTCACAATGTTAGTTACCTTACTCCTCCGAAACGGCTTTACTGATTTTAACCAAATTTTATATGCATATTCAGTCTGAGTCAGGTCTGAGAATCAGCTACTATCTATTTTTCATACCCCTAAGTGATAAGGGTTGTCCACCCCAAACAAATAATTGGCAAAACAACGTTTGCCGGGGTCAGCTAGTATGTACATAAATTACTGCACATACATAGTTATATCATGCATAATACATCTAAAGGTGCATTTAGTACAAAATCAACATAGGTTGAAAAAGCTCGAAGGAGAACAATTTTACTAGAAATGTTAGTAATAAGAATGATCAAATTAGAACAAAGAAAATCTGGATTATGGATACGAAACAACAAAAAATGAAACCAGCAGCACTGAAAATGCATCCATTGTTGAATGAATAACAAACAATTGGATTTTAAATTTTTTAATCAGCCTATAATGTTCCCGCTGCTGGGACACAAGTTCCTCTTTGTGAGAGGGAGTGGGCCATAATCCACCACGCGAGCCCAGTGCGGGTTGATGGATTTCCATTTAATTTGCTTCTAATCATATGTTGTAGCAATAAACAAGGGAGTGAAAAACTTAAAAGTTGTAGTTGATACCGATGATAGATTATTGTGTGTTGGATCATTCGGTTCCCTACAAAATGGTTGAGTTGGATGGTGCTGATCCACGCGTCATGTTCGTGAACGGGCGCCGTCAGTTGAGACTGGTCATCTCTTATCTGCCAGGGCTTATTTTTAATCTTATATTTTCAATTGCTTCCGATTATGTTCTCACATATAGAAGCAACAAGAATAATGTATCCAAGATTTTGTAATATCTATATTTAAAAGAGTGTCCTTGGAGTTTCATGCTCGTTCTTCTCCATAGAGATCTACGTTTTGAAATGGGCAACTAGCTTCAACTTTCTGACTAACTGATCGACTCTTTGACAATTCAAAAGTGCCTGTAAATGGTTTAATTGAAATAAATGCTTTAAGTTTGAGTTTGACAAAGTTAAAAAAATATACGTCAATAATTAAACAGTAAAAGTAGTAAATGAACAAATATTTCTAAAACAGGCTTTTGAAATCAAAACCAATTAAAATCGAATATGTAATTAGAATTACTATAGGTACACACCACAGCTGTAAATGTTTTTATCGATGTAAATCGAGATAGTGACGAAACGATATGTCTGATACAAGATACAAATTGCTTATAAGAACACATTTATTTTATTGCACATATCTAGATTTAGAGCTTATCAGACAAGTCTCTAATTTATGACATCGAATTAATATTACTGAAGCAAATTAACAATTAGAATTGTGCAAAGCTTTTTTTCTGAACAAAAATGTATAGATAATAAGTTGATATTGGCACCTACATACAAAAGGCCAGTGTATCTTGATACCTCATCTTAAAATACGAGCGAGACATCATAAGTTTGACATTTTGTCTTTGAAAATAGCTCCCTATGTATATTATAGTGCTCAGGTGTGTGCTCAAACACAAGTGCACTCTCTCTACCCTCACTCCCTTGACTTCCCCGTGGGTTTTGTGGTCGCAAGCGCGACTACTGAGCGTGGGCTCCTGGGTTCAATTACCGGG
Organism: Agrochola lychnidis; assembly: GCA_963680765.1. NCBI lineage: Eukaryota > Metazoa > Arthropoda > Insecta > Lepidoptera > Noctuidae > Agrochola > Agrochola lychnidis. Next base: position 9,837,639 of record OY796859.1, on the reverse strand, counting down.
TCGTGAAAGGTATTATTGGATTTTCCATTAGGAATTTCTTAGAAACAGCTCGAAGTTGACGGTGTGATACCCCCGTGCCTCAGAAAGCACATTAAGCCCGTTGGCCCCGCGCCTGATCTCCCTCTGGTCGTATTGGATTGCCATCCCATCGGACTAGTGAGAATATAGCAATAACTGACAGAGCTTTTTTTGGAGGACCTGTCGGGGGAATTACTATCACCATATATATTACTACCTACCTCCACACAGCATTGTTGTGTTCCGGTTTGAAGGGTACTAATGCGTGCCGTTGTAATTACAGGTACAGACGCCAGCACATCAAGCTACTACAATCTGTCAAATTTATTTAATAGATTTTCAACTTTATCGCTGATGTCTAAGGTTCAAAGTTGATTGGGAAAATTTGACAGTTTCGGGTAGCTTGATGTGCTGGCGTCTGTACATGAAACATAATATATCATGTTTTGAGGAGCTCGTGGCGAAGTAATAATAGCCACACAGGTCGATCCATCAGAATAAGTTACGCTTGCCGGGGTTGGTCCGTGATGATCTTTACATACCGAGACTCCTCCGTGCCTCGGAAAGCATGTTAAGCCGTTGGTCCCGGCTGTCATTCGTGGATTTTTGACAGTCGTTACACACAGGTCGTCAGAAGCCCGAAAGTCTGACAATCAGTCTTCCCAAAGGGATTACCCAGTTACTGGGTTGTGGAGGTAAGATAGGCAGTCGTTCCATGTGAAATACTGATATTCAGCTGCATCTGGTTAGACTGGAAGCCGAACCCAACATAGCTGGGAAAAGGCTAGGCAGATTGATTGATATTGAGATATACATGTTTTCCTATAGAATGGTAACGCTCCTGTTGTCTCTGCTGCAGACTTCCATAGGTTGCGGTGACCACTAATTATCAGGCAAGCTGCCAGCTTATTTTACCACCCAATTACATAAAAAAGCGAACCCAAATTCAATACCTGAGGGCTTAGACAAAGTGACATTCTAACAGCGATAATGATGATGGAAATGTCAAAATGTATGGGACTTTCATCAGCTACCGAATAAAAAAATAAAAAAAATGTGTTTATTATCTTAAATCTAGATACAATTTAGTTGCCGGGGCTTCCCAGAAAGTAATCCGAAGATACTTGTGATGGGATAAACCTCGCTCTTCCTCGATTAGTACAATTGTTTCGTTGTGCTAATTAGGTATAAGTTACACATTTTTTTTTTATTAAACCAATAAAAATTAAAAACTAATAAAAACAAAGCCAAAAAGAAAAACAAAAATGAATTAAATCGTATTTATGGCAGAAAGGTGTAAATGTGTGTTTATGTGCGTGTGAAAGTATATTTTGTGTGTATGTGTGTGTGTTTAAGTGGGTGTGTGGGTGTGTATGTGTGTTAGAGTGTGAGTGTGCGTGAGTGAGATGGTGTGTGTGTGTGAGTGAGTGAGATGGTGTGTGTGAGTATGTGTGTATGCATGACGTTCAACCCTGTGTAACCAAAATGTCTTCCACGTCATCATAATTAAGTGTAAAGAGCCATTCCTTCAATATTTTCTTACATTCATACAGCTGCATAGGGTAAATGTTAAGTATGCGATTTACTTTATTATAAACGCGTGGGGCTTGAGCTACATTTTGGCGACTAGCAAAAATTGAACGTGCTGAGTATGTAGGGGCTATTATGTCACAGCGTTTTTTAAGTTTGTCATGTTTAAAGGGTAGAATTTTATGGTATCTGAGTACAAGATATAGGATATTAAGTTTCCTAACGGAGAGCAGCTTAACGCTTGAGTATAGAGATTCAGTAGGGAACCTGTAGGGCTTACAGTACATGACTTTAATCAAGGATCTCTGTGCCCTCTCTACCCCATACCGAAACACAATAAATGATTACAGACTGGGCCAATGCAATATAACTTATCCTTTTGAAAGTCGTTGTATAAATACGAAACTCTTTTAGAACGATTGACTTTAATCCGATCCAGCCTGTCCCTTGCTGTCCTCCCCCAGCGATGCCCTAAGCCGAGGTCCGTACCCCACAGGGGGTGCCCTTAGCGTGTAGTCGCTTGGTTTCTAAGTTTATACCCTGGCTGGAGGCCTTAATTTATTGAGACAGCCAAAAAAAGAGCACATTTGTCTAGGCCCTCTGGATGATTTGTTCCCTTCTTCGTCATACAGCCCACTGTACCAAAATATATTGGCCACTTTTATTCAATGAACGCAAGATTAGGGATGATCCGATACCACCAAAACTATCGATACGTACTCATATCGATACTTTTTTTTTACAAGTCCGTAAAATATTTTTTTTGTGATAGTTTATGTAGTTATTTAGTAATATAATAAACACAAGATTATTAAGAATCACCACAAGTAACTTTACTGAAGCAATTTTTTTTCTTACACAAAAAAAAAACAGCTTTAAGAAGATCCCTTAAAAATAATAATAGCTCCGAATATTACGTTCATAAATTAGATGCCATCTACCCGCGCGATTCGATTCGATACGACTACTTTTCTATCGATATCGAGTAGATATCGAAATAATTCATTTGATACCTACTAATATTACTTGGTGTCGAAACAAAACTATCGAGTACATAATATTTACTTTTGTATCGAATCATCCCTACGCAAGATGTAATGTTAGACATTGTTAGATAGTTTGACCTTCGATTCGATTACTGCTAAAGCATGAAGTTCTCGATTTGGCTATCGGTAATCTTAACTGATTGTAATATTACATTGTAATGTGTGCAATTTTTGAGAGAGGCCTGCGTTCAATGCCTGTGAAAGGTTATTGGTTGGTTATTTTTTTAAACATTATGATCCCTTATTTTTCGCTAAAGTGTAGTAGAGCCGAGTCTTCATGAGTGACCATGGATCTCGGACAGTTCATCCCGCTATATAGCTTTTTCAATTCAACTTCAGCTTGACACGACAATCTTGCATCTTGCACTCAACATCAGTCGACAAATAAGTAATGCATGATGTGCTTACCTGTAAGAAATTGGTAGAAATTGGACTCATTCAACTGCGTGTCTGTCGAGTTCCGTTTCTGTCAAGTTGTGAGTCTATCCTGAGAGATACCGAAATGTGTATTTAGACCACTTGCATTTCTGACGACATACTAGAGATCCTCAATACGGATACAAATAAAATTGGAACATTAAGAAATATTTTATTTTCAGAAAGAAAAAGGAGACGCTTTCTGATTCAGCAAAAACATTTAAAGTGACAACGTTATCGTTGTCACTTTAAATGTTTTTGCTATCATCACACTAGTCGTTCATAATCATCAACCTATAGAAGTCAATTGTCATTGGTCTCCAGCCGCACGCCATTGAACTCAATCCCCGACTACTCTGATCCAGCTAACCTAACTACTGTTCAAATGTGAATTCGTAATTTCTTCTACATTGCGAAAACTATAATGAAACAGGAAGAAAACCACACCATTAGAACCACCATTATTATTGAACATAGCTTTATGCACTAAATTGTTAAATAACAGCTTGTACTGTAGATAATGTACTCTAATTATCTCTACAAAGCGTTGCAGCATTTGTAATACACCTACTTGTAAAACACACATTGGCTCCAAATGTTTTCTTGTCAACACCAACGTATTACATTGCTGCATTAGTAAAAGATTCAGACGATCTCTAGCATAAAAGTGAAGAGATGGAAATCTGTAAAGGTTGGTATGCATTGGCCTTGTTGGCTGCCAAAGCTATAGGGAACCTGCAATAAATATAATGTGATAAATATAATGTCTTGCGAGATACATTTGAATGGTATACTGTATCCTATATTTGCGCAGTTCCTTTTCATTTGCTTACTAAACACAAATGAAAATAATATCAACGGTTGAAAGGCTAATTGATCTAAGCGACATTTTGTAAAACTTGCAGGAGGACGGATCATAGTTTTTTTTTTTTTATTCATAAAAAAACAACTATTTGATAGACTTTTATTTACTTAAATCAATCAATCATAATAAGATCTTATTATGATTAAAAAAATAACTAATCCGTCCTCCTGCAAGTTTTACAAAATGTCGCTTAGATCAATTAGCCTTTCAACCGTCGATATAATACCAGTAAACACGGACTTTGTATATTTTAAACCTTTGTAGATTTACAATGGGAGCATCCATGGAGGAGAATAGACTCGTGACTTAGGAAAATTGGCTTACCACAATGATGTATTAATAATGAAATTTAGAAGAAGAAATTCAAGAAACCAAAGTAATATGAGACCTATTTAAAGGATGTCAATCGGATGATGTTATTTTAACTATGTTATAACAAAGAAAATAACAAAAAAAAGTGGTAACTTGAACAAGATCGCCTTGGTTGGAGGAAAATACTTGTATAGAACATTGGTCCGTAACCTCATCTAAATAAAGATTACAATCACGTTTACAAAAAAAATACTTCCGAAACCTTTAATGTGAAAAATACTTGCATAGAACATTGATCCGTAACGTAATATAAATAAAGAACATAATCGCGTTTACAAAATCTTTAAAGTAAAAATACTTGCATAGAACATTGATCCGTAACGTAATATAAATAAAGTACACAATCGCGTTTACAAAAATGAGGTGTCGTCATGTCGTCGTTCACCGACAATTAATGGTTTAATCAATGTTTTTAAATCAATTGTTTAGTCCCTCTCAAAAATGCCCAACGCGCCTAAAAAATTTTTCACTTCAAAAAAATATAGACCTGTTCAATCCTCAAAATTAAACAAGGACAAATACATTACCAAGCAGATTTTCATATGGTATGTAATGTTATTTAATTTTTACTATAAATTCGTTCAAATTACATCACACATGCATACATCATATTACACACACACATGAATACAAAAGTGATGTTGGAGCTAAAGCGCCACCACCATCAATTACACCAAGTGTCAAAACCCCACACCCAATTTTAAACCTTATTTCAAACCACTAAGATTGAAAGTAGCTCCAGCGTAGATAATGAAAGAAGGATAAAGATCGTAATCTTTTTGACACTAGACTAACGTAAATTAAAACTGTGTTGAGTTAGACTCTAAGTTAATGTTATAAATTAGATTTAGGCTTAATTAACTGACTAAACAAAAGTTATTCCATCCATCATTTTCTAAAAGTCTCTGAATAAAACGTTTAGTTAAGAACTAAATTTTATTATGAAACATTTTTAACTTTAGTATCTTATAGTCATGTGTGTTAAATACTAGGTTTTACCACCTATCAAAAAATATAAGAATAATAAAATATAAGATAAACGTTTAAAATTTAAGTATATAATTACGATGATATATGGAGGCGATTGCAGCTAAATAAATAACAGCCGCACGGGTCAATGTATCAGGTTAAGCTACGTTTGCCGCAGTTGGTCCGTGGATGGGTGACCATTTTATATACCAAGACCCCTCCGTGCCTCGGAAATCACGTTAAGCCGTTGGTCGCGGCTGTCACTTGTAGATCTTTGACAGTTGTTACGGGTCGTCAGAAGCCATCGGGTATCGTATTACCCAGTTACTGGATTGTGGAGGTCACATTGGCTGTCGCTTCATGTAAAATACTGGTATTCAGCTGCATTTAAAATACTGGTATTCATTACATAGTTGGAAAAGATGAATTACGATGATAAATTCTACATTGTGTTTTCTGCAAGATAATTTAAATTGGAACTGACTTCAGACACGCGTTGAACAAGTGTCAACTTTTTTTGAAATCCTGTTCCTATAATGGCTGATTTAGCTACAGCCAGATGTCTTAGCTTTGGAATATAAAAAATAAAGTTTAATAAAAAACTGTAACCCTACGTACCTACGGGAAAATGAAAATGAAATTTATTTACTTTGAAAATATAATATTATATACATATTTGTAATGTGCTCGTCAAGACCTTTCTTTTGATATCAAACATGTCATGATCATCCCATTTTAATTTTTTTCGAGGTTAGAAATTTACGTGTAAAGTCTACCAAATTAAATTTAGGGAAAAATTATATAGCCTATGCCACCCGGACCATTATTACGAATCTATTGATACATCATTCATCAAAATCGGTTTAGTAGTTTAGGCGCTACGGTGGAACACACGTAAAAACATACATACATACATACAAACATACATACATAGACTGCTAAAATCATAACCCTTCCTTTTGGCTTTGCCGTAGTCGGGTAAAAATTAAATCAAAATCGACTTACCTATACTTGGTATAAAAGTTTGATCGAATTCGCTCAAATCTTACAACTTTTTCAACGTTTAGCCTAAACAACTTACAAACACGGTTTTGATTATTATTTTTTTCAAAATCGGAATGTTCGAGTCTTGCTAGAAGTGCGAATTAAGATAGATGAAGACTTCCGAAGCTACTCACCAACCAAAAATCTCCAAAAACTTTCCAAATAATATTACCAAAACCGAAGCATTAGAAAATATATTAGAAGCCTGCAAAAAAAGGGAACGATGGGCGTGTCTGCCATCCATAGTCGTTCGACAGGGGTTCCCACTTACCATCCTATGTTTTATTGATGCGCCACCCTAGCCTGCCATTAAATTTTCATTGCTTTATCACCCAACTACCGCGTCATGTATGAGAACAGTAATTGCTGCATACGTGATGTTTAAGCCATTGAAAAACATAAAACTTCGCGGCGTGATTTCCATCCGCCGTTTTGAGTCGTGAAATTAAAATGTGGTTTTTGTTATTTTTGTGTGCAAGTCGGGGCCGCATGAGTGAAATGATTTCAGTGAGAATTTTGATGAAAAAACCTCTACAGTTCGCTGACCGTAACTTTGATAATTTCGGCCGAAAGTCCTGGAAAAAGTAAACCTTGTCGTGAAAGTATTCAATACTACGAGAATATTCCATTATCATATTAAATCAGTCTGCATATATACTTAATCCTTCAATGCATCCATTGATCTAGTCAAATCTGCGGCTATATATTTTTCTTGTCAACAAAACAATTACTATACACAAAAGCGTACTTCCATCTGAATCCTCGAAAGAGTATCAAAAACAAATCAACGAACACAATCTGTTTCAAGTATCATACAAATTGAGGTCGCACCCACGCACTAGACTCAAACGCATGTAGGCTCTCGCTAACCACCGCTAATATTTTAAAACAGCCCATTGACAGACCAGCTTGCAATTGCAACAAACATACATACCTACCGAATAAATTCTGAGAACGATTATGCAACAAATCGAGTGTGTACTGATATATCGATGTTTAGACTCCCAAGCGACAGTAACAAACGAAACGGACTAGTGCCCATTGCGAGTCGATTATTCATATTTATCGATATCGTGCTAACGAGCATCCATCGAACTGTTTGCGGTATGATATGAATAAAACATATCGATTGTTCATAATTCGCCGACTCGAATACCCAAGCTCATGTAATTACAGGATCATTTTATTAACGAAAACAATCGTTCATATGATAAATTGAATTGTATGAAACCATTATGCGTGAAGATACTCGATGGAAAATTTACATTTCAACGAATTAACGTATTGAGATTTACTGAGATGTAAAATACGAGAACGTTTCAAGAGATAAGTATTACAATCAAACTCAGAGAAGAGATATAAATAACTAACAGTCTGGAATTAAACAAGTTCAAATTGAAATTATTTATATACTTATGCCTGTTGATAATATTTTAATACAACTATATAACCTGGATAACTCGGATCTCAAGGGACCTAGGATTATTTATCACTTAAAGAAGCATTTATTCAGTTTCCCAAATAGTCAGGTTTTAAATGACAGTTGTCTCATTTACAAAGGCCTACCGCTAAGACAGGTCGAAACGTACCGTTTTTCATTAATAGAGGTGTAAACATTCATTCAAGATTATGAATCCAGAACAATATTTGATATTCAAATCAGTTGTCTTACTTATGCAGGCTACAAAGAACTATAAAGTCCCAATTGTAGAGGTAAAAATCGAAATAATCTAACAAATGAATTCTCAGTTATAAAGGTTTAATTATTCCCAGTAACAGAGGTATTTCAATGCAATTGTAATTATCAGTAGTAGAGATTTGTCACATATCCAGGGTCCACATAGCCAGGTTGTACTGTATATTCTTTAGAAACTTATAAGGTGAGCCAATAATTTACACAAATTAAATTGCATATATACATTAAAAACTACAGCTATCGTTGATATAATCCTTATAGAGATTAAATTATGCAAGAAAATTTATTAAGAATTAAACCCACTAGGCGACAATCTCGTTGGACATAATCAGTAAACCATGATTTACATTAAAATGTAATGAAAGTATGTAGCAGTCGAGAATAATCGCTCATTCCCCCTTTATGGTAACTTATTACAGTCAAAGGTTAAACTGAGTTTAAGGTCCCGAACTGGTTTCGCAGCTGTTATGTAGTGATGCATAACAGCCATTATGTTGCTCATTGAGGGTGAAATTGTTAAAGCGCTCCAAGTATAAAAGCTTAAGCTTTTGACGAAGTTGTCACTCATTAACCAAAGTTTAAGGGAAATAAACCGAAAGATGATGCGAAAGGTGAGTTAAAAATAAACCTTGAAATAAACAGCAGGTAAAGTGTTAAAATTAATTTAAAAATAAATAACAAGTAAAGCTTAAAATGCATTACAGATGATTACAGATTCTACAAAACTTCATACAACCCCCCGTATGTTCTGTGCTGTTACTTCACTTGTTTATCTTTTCAGGTACTATTAATGCTGTGGTCCTCGGCGTTAATCAGCGCTGGAGTCATAGGGACTGATTATGCTCCTGCCTCCTCAATTTCAACCCCTGTCGTTGAAAAAACCTTCAATACACCAACAGGATATACCAAAATTGTTCAAACACCGCCAGTATATCAATCCATATTGACCAACAAAGAAAGTAACTACAAAAGCCCAGATGGCACTCAACACACAGCTTATACCAAGTCTTTGGACACAGCCTACTCAAGTTTAAAAAAGTACGAATCGAAGTCAACTAAAGATGGTGATGTCATAGCTAATACAATACCTGGTTATTACTCTACTGCTGCTCATTCTCCAGTTGTCTACCACCAAGGAGCAGCGTATACTGTCTCTTCTCCATTACTTCATACGGTACATACTCCGGCTTTGACAAAATCTGTATCCGTTCCTGTTTCTTATACCACACATTCTATTCCTTTAACTAAAACTATTGTGTCTCCTTCTTTTACATCATACTCAACTCCTGTTTTTGACCAAACCAAGTATGTAACTTCAGGACTATCTTCCTATGCTTCTCACACACCTGTTATTGAGTCTCAACCTATTAAAACAACCATAACCTACTCACAGGCTCCCTTGGTTTCCCATATGTCGTTCAGTGGCTTAGGAGCTAGTTATGCATGGTAAATAATTAACATTTTTTCCTTAACATGGTATTCGCGACTGACTGCTTGATAAAGTTTAAGTTATGTTTTAAAATGTTACGTTTATGACTTATGTAAGTTGAAATTATATCTTGTAAAATAAATTATTTCTGCATCATATCTGTGACTCATTTTTTTCCTCGTATTCAATTGACAATTTTAACATAGAGTTAGTTTAGTGTGTAAATTATTTACACCTTGAAGCTTAATTATCAGAACCTATGTATGTTTTTAATGATGTCCTATTTGGAAAATAAACATTTACTCTAGTAGGTGGAGTTAACACCATTTCATACAACCAATTTCTACATTCTACACGATAATTAAGTACCTACTAGGCAATGTGTTAACTTTGAAACACCATTAAGTTAAGTTGTAGACTAAATAAACATTCTAGCCAATTACTTGCTTGTACTAAAATAATTACAAAATTTTGCTTACAAATAAAAGTTTCTTCGTTTTACGTAAGTGCGTAGTTTTAATGACACCTTAGTATTTTACTGCCGTAAGATATTGAAAGTAATAATGGCTAAGTTGGTTTTGTTAACACAAAAGTTTTTGAATCAAAAAGTTGAGTATTATTTCGTGTCTTTAGAAACTATAATAACAACAGAATAAAAATAAATAGTAACAGTAATAGAACTTGAGAGAATAAGGAACAAAATAATGTCGCCACTGTACAAAATGAATCACTTTTCAAACATGATCACTTTTCCTTCAGTTGTTGTCTGGGATTTAAATTATAAAAGTTTGAAGTTATAGAAGACGAACAGAATTAAACCATTACTGATATGATAAAGAAGCTTTTTGTAAATTTAACAACAAAATTAAACAATATTTTAGACAAGGGTTTTGTAAGACGATGACCTTGACTAAGAGCTTAGCTGAAGATGTTTAACTCATAATTGAAGGAGGTCAGTTGGGAATAGAACCCATTTGGAAAAGTAAGCTTACAATTTTATTAATAGAAATGCGAAATAATAAATATACACTCAAATTAGTCAAGCAAGAGTAAAATTCACTAGAAGCTGCTCGCGAACTAATGTTTGTAAAACAAATTCGCGAAGCGAATGCTCGTGGTGAGTACAATACTTAAAACAAGTATCTGTAAACAAAATAGATATACCTAATTATTCATATTTCCAGTAAAGAGATGGATCCCATTCAGCAAAATTTCCATAAATTATAATCTGACAAAGCCCACTAAAAATAGTTATATAGAACCATATTTAGTCGATGAAAAATATATAAACACAACATGTAAAAATGTTCCAATTTTTCAGCTGAACGAAAATAGAATTCATTCATACCGTAATCCAATTTAAGCAAATCCCAACATCTACGTCCTACATGTTTTGCGGAAAAATATATATCTGCATATCAGTTTTTAGGGTTCCGTACTAAAATGGTAAAAAGGAACCCTTATGTTGCGACTCAGTCTGTTTGTCCGTGTATCTGTCACAGCTGGATATCTCAAGAACTACTAATGCTATCAACTTGAAATTTGGAATAGTTTTAGATGACGTTTGCACAACTATTTTGCAATTAAGAAAGATTTTTTTTTTTTGGCTACATGGACTAAACGGGGTTCTTAAAAATTCGAAGTGAGGCTACTAGGGCACGTGGGGTATCATATGAAAGAGCGCTATTTTCACATTCGTATCGTTCCCCCCTTATCTCCGAAGTTCGCATAGAGAAAATTCTGAAATTAAAATTAAATTAAATTAATTAAGTTTATGTAAAGATTACAGAAAAAATAAAACGATGTCTCTAAATAGCACACTTTTTCATAAATCATCAATTTAAATCACATTAGTTCCACTATTGGTCAAGAGATGGCGCTGACCTAAAACTGCAATATTATACACCACAGTGTGCAGTGTTAAAATTCACTGACGAATCTATAATTGTCAGTGAATTTTAACACTGCACACTGTGCTCTTTCTTATGAAATTTTCATCGGCAAGGCTTATGCCTTGCCGATGAAAATTTAAAATGATACGGAACCCTCGGTGCGTGAGTCCAACTCGCTCTTGACCGGTTTTTTATTTGGATGACAGGTGCTATTATGAACAGGGCCTATGATGTCATAGATGAACAGGTCGAAATTTAGAAGAAAATCTAAGTCCCCATGAACGACTCCAGCACTATGTGGGATTAACAGTCAGGAGAGCGAGGTGGAAGCTAAAAGTTTGATGGACGATTTCTAAGACTGTGCTGGTTTGGTTTTTATTTAGTCTACTTATCAACAAAACCATAACAATAAACTATTAAAAACTTAGGGGAAAGCGTGGGTGGATAATGGTAAACAGTTCTGTTTACCTTTTACTACGTGAATTGGATTTAACCCTTCTTCTAAAAGGTCACCTTTTTTAGTGGCTTCAATTCAACTTTGCCAAGTCATTAAAAACGATATTATTAGAAAGAGGCTTACATAAAAAAAATGCCTACCTACTCATGCTTCCAAAACAATAAACAATAACGTTGAAAGAGTCCAAGGAACAACCCCATTAATTCAATTACATTTTGTTAAATTAAATACAACATATTATAAAATAAATGGAAGGCACAAGCTCTGATTAAAACCGCCTATTTGCGTACAGTAGGTATCCTGTTACATTACCAAACACGTGCGTTACAATCTCAGATCAGATTACCACACGAAAGGCGGGTCCAATCGGCGGCTGGTCACAATAGGTGAGTGGTCACAGTACCGGACTTGATAAAGATGTATTGTGGCCGGCATTTACGTTACACACTCGACTTGCAGCCGCACGATTGACCTGTCCATGTGCGTTGCAAAACGCAGGCTAAGCACGGCACACATGGATATTAGGGTGATGGATTGATCTAGTAAATGGTCTAGTTTTTATGAAGCAATGATTGGAGGCAACAAAGAGTTTACCGGATAAATTGCGTAACACACTTGGGTTTCATTTTGACAGTTCAACAACATTCATTGCATTATTTACGTTCTAACATTTAATCAATCTATTAGCAATATCCTTCAAAATCATTCCGATTGTGATTGAAAGTGTGTTACGCGATAGGTGGATCACTCTTTATTAGGCAATTTTGGACGATAAAATTTGTCTAGTATAGATTAAGCAAAACCTTGGAAGTCACTTCCAACAATGTGTTCTTTAATCTGAAAGGGAAACGGGGCAATCACAGTGGTAAAAAAAGAATATAACAACTTTGCGTGAGTATGAACATTCAATCATGCCTATCCAATACAATATGTATTAAAGAACCTGATAATATTACTTCCAGTTCCACGCCTTTTTAGTAATCTCAAGAATAACTACAAAGACAGTATTTTCGGAAGTGACAGATCAATTTGTACTCTTGGTCCTTTGTTCCGTGCTATTCACATTTTTTACATCAGACAATGCTTTCAACAGCCTACAAAGGTACAAGTAAGTAGGTACTAAGATTGTCAAACCGAAAACCTGAAGTTTGAACGTTTCGTAAATTTGTGGGCAAGAGATATTCTCTGTGCAACAGACTGTCATGTTATGTGACGACTAAATTATCTCGGTCATGTATCTTGATTCTTGACCTTGTGGAATGAATACGATGTAGGTTTTGTTGACATTTATGTATAACAATGGTTTTGAACTCATATCAGTCATAGCACGTTTTTGTTAAAATGTGTAGAAATGAATCTCTTACAGAATTTTAAGTTAACTTATTCATGTCATTTAATACATTCAGAGATTGCAGTTGTTCAAATGAAATAGGCAATATGAATAGGGTATTGATTAAATTCCTTGAAAACGGATTATATTTAAAAAAAAAAACGTGTAGCACTCGGGGACTGCCGCGGTAAAGCTATTGCATAGCATTTCTAACCTCCATACTTCCTATTTATCAACGCTACACTTGGGATAATGACGTGATGACATAAAACAAAAATTATGTTCCCATGACAACATCGCGTTGTCATGGGAACCGTCATTACGTGGTAGGCGGAGTGGGGTGGTTAGGTTTTATTTTCGTTACGTTACGGAATTTCTTGATTCGGTCGCCGCGCTCTAAACCCGCGATAAAAGCTATGCAATAGCTTAAAAGTCTTAACATTGACTTTAGTTTCATACATAATTTATTTTTCCATCAAGATTGTTCGACTAAATCTGATCTGAAAAGACAAAAATCATTTATAAAAATACCTATGAACGTATTGTAAAAGGTAGGTAAGGTATTTTTATGTTTACGTATGACTTATTAAACATCAACACATCAACGTTAATGTTTAAGTGTGATGTCAAAATAATTGTTAATTAAGAAATATTTGACGGTTGTAGATCCAAACCAAGTGAACCGGAACTACGTGAACAAATTAATTTGAATAAATGAATTTTAATGAACTTAAAGATCAATGGCGACAAAATATTTGATTAATTACGTACATGAATAAGTTTTACGGATGTTTGACCAAAGTTAATGTTTTAAAGATCAAAGATGATAATAAGCTGAATGATATTTGAAATAAAATGATCAAAACTAAACGAACTTCTAAATAAATGTACTGTTTTATTTATGATCAAGTTAGAAGCCCGTCAGAATCTAGTACCTAATCAAAGTTGACACTTAGGTACAAGCACCAACAAAAACCAGTAATGAAATCGATAGACCTGAAAATTAGCACATCGTCGCCGTGTGAAAATTTCAATATTATTTAACCATCACCACATCATTTTCTCTAAGCTTTTGGCCGGCCAAAAAATAGAGTCTGGCCACGCTAACTCTGCAATGGAAAAAACAGGCAACCCCAAAAAAAATATAAGGTATAAGTACTTTTACATCAGTCAGTTAAGTCAGTTTCATGGTATTTGAGCTGTCAGATTGATTACGTTGTAAGTTATTTTCACAAAATAAAGTAGAAAACTCGTTAAACCTATTAAAAATAGAGTGCGGGAGTTATTATATAATTTATGATTATGTAAATTTCAAGATGTGAAAGAACAGCACGATGTCGTCCTTAGCCAAAAACGACAATCTTTACAAGATTTCGAAAAGTTGACGTGTAAGTAGATCTGATTTTGATATTTTGCCTTTTGATTTTTGCATAATAGATTATGTGTAATAGACTATGTTGTACCTGTGCTCTACCTCCATACGATGACAAAATGTATCAAATCGACATTGCATCGTGCTAAAGTGATTATTCTTTACCAGGAAAGAATCAGAATATAAGCAAAATAACCTTTCAAAAACAAAGTATTAATTTCTTTTTCACTCCTCTTGCTCAAAAAGGCCGTCATTGTAGCGTACCAGAGCGGGAAAAAAATAGCATTTCTTGCTCTAGGGGAAAAAGTAATTTCTTTTTAATTTTTGTCTGTTCCAACGAGCCTTGAAAAACGAAAAAGTCTTTATTCTTATGTAGAATAATCATGATTATGGACTCGATTTATTACTGGTTCACAAAAAAAAGAAGAATATTTTATTTTTAAAAATAGAACTAAATGCGGCTATCTCTTCGGTAGAATGCGTGCATTGCGTTGCGGCTATTTATAGAGAAGAAATAAAAAAGACATTGTTGCGAAATTTTTCTCTAATTATGAATTGAATTGGTGACCGTCATATAATTTACAACAGTGAAAATGCCATCATCTAGTGAGAACATCTTCACAGAGGACTGAAATTAAGTTGCCGGAACAAAACATCTCGTTAAATATCCAGAATTATATAAATTGTACATTTAAATAAAATAAACTATTTAATATTGTATTGGATTATTTTATTTTCTCGCAATCGTAGTGAAAAGTAGAGTGTAACACACGGCGCTAAAACCCATTATAACTCGGTTTCTATTTACTCCCTCGCTACAGCGCGGGAGTAAAACTACCTCGTTACAATGGGTCATTTTAGCCCCTCGTATAACAATCTACTATTTTTGTAGTACAGACGGTGTTGCCGTCTAAAGATTTACAAATTCCACCGTTTTTTTACTTATGCAGAGTTAGCGTGACCAGACTCTGTGACCCATTTATAAATATGATTTTCTATTCCTTTCCTACTTGAGAAATGAATAGAAGATTATATTTTTAGCTTAAGCCTAAGTGATCTAGATACATGTAATCCAGCCTTTTGAAATACCAGTATACCCTTAGACAAAAGCACTCACAGGCTTGCATAACCTGATACTAAAGTTTCATATGATACTGTATGCACACCACAATGTAAGCTAGGCTGTCATAAAATATTATCTGAATCATGAAGCAAGACTTTGTTATCTAGATTAAAGAGATATAAGGATTTTTCATGGTCGTTGGTTTTTAGGAACTTCCAAGTTAGACTAGAACATAAAATTTTAATAATATACAGAACAATTTATTTAAAAAAATGTCAAAACTCACAAAAATTCAATGGCTCAAAAGGAAAGGAGAATCGATCAATCAATAAGATCAACAGCATCGATTTCCTGTTTGCTAATACCAGCCCTTCTGCCAAGCAGGCATGCCACTGATATTTTCCTGCATGCTTGTTTGTCACTGAAAGGCCCAAGTTAAAAGGACATTTAAATTTTTAGGCATCATTGAAAACTGTAACATCAACAGCGAAAACCAGACCTTGAAAACCTTTTCCTCCTTTGTCGAGAGCAGAAAGTATGTAACTTAACCCTGATGAGTGATGGTATCATACTGTGAAACCTTATTTCCTTAGACTATTTTGTATAAGCCTAATGTTACATAAAACATGACCTATTATAAAATCTAGTACCTACCTACATACAACCACAAAGCTGTTTCGTAATCTAAATAGGTATCACAGTTGATCAACTCATAACTTGGTTCTAATTAAACATGACAATATTAATTTCTCCATCAAATCGATCATGAGACTAATGAGCAGTATTGTAACCAGTTAAGTAGTGGTATCAGCTGATCAGTAAGATAAGAATAGTAGTAGCACTTCGATCACAAAGTTTATAATCGAGACAAATTAATAAGCCGTGAGATAGATTAGATTACTGTTCTAAGTGAAACTGTGACTTATCAGGAAGTTAGAAGTTGAGGAGTTCATTCATTGATTTCGAAACTACTTGTTTATTTAATGATCAGGAACTGAGCAATCAGTTGGAGCTATGATTTATTAATGAAGCCACAGTTATAACGTCTGATAAGTATCATAAGGACCAATGTTAGGGCACTGAATGATTGTGCAAGATTCCTGGGTGGAAAAGGACACCGAAGAACGATACCGAAAGCAGTGTAAGACGTTCGATATTACCCGCTGTCGTCCCCATGATGAAGCGTCCTTGAGAATTTCCCTCGTAAAAAAGGACCAATGTACGTACTTGTAAATTAACATTTAATCTGAATAACGATGATATAGGCCCTGATCTTGGCATACCATAGTATGCTGCCAAATGCTATGATGAGCTAAACTTAATCATAGATAAAGCTTTACAACAATTTGGTTTCTGAGTCATGTAGATTAAATCAAAGAACCTTATGCTCTTTACTTGATAATATATTTTCGTACTAAAGGTTATATAAATCTTTTCCTGCGACTTTCATAATATATACGTATGTATCCTTTACGGTCAAAAAATAAAAAAATCTCAATATTCTACTAATGGTTTGCTAAAGTTTTCGCATATGTTACATATCGGTTAAGTGGCATACATTTTGGGCGGTCAGTTTGTGACAGGGTTCTAAGTCTAAATTTAACTTGCGATAGTAGACCACATTTGGTACTTGCGCCTGCGCTCGCGGGGGTAACGAGTCTAGTATAAAAGTGCTTGTATGTACACAGACCGTATCACTTGCCGTGGTGGATTTAATATATCATAATGGCTGCTAAGGTACTTTGTTTTATAGTGTTCTGTGCAGTTTTTAAATAATTTATCATGAATTTTGCGAATATTGGATTTTATCTATATCATCAAAAAACGTTTAAACAATCCTTATTAACATTTACGAAAGAAATGTCGTTAGAAACTTTTAAAGACATTTAATTGTGAAATAATATAAACCCTGCCCTTTTATGGAAATCTAGTTTGTGATATTATCTTCATGTTACTTATTCTATTTCGTTTTTGTTTTTCAGTTACTAGTCCTTTTGTGCGCGGTGGCGACCGCCCGTGCTGGTGGGCTATACGCCGCCGGTCCCGTGGCCTCATACGCCGCCGCTCCCGTAGCCACATACGCTGCAGCTCCTGTCTACAAGAGCTACGCGGCGCCGGCCGTAGCATACTCCGCACCCCTCACATACTCCGCCCCCGTAGTGAAGGCGGTCGCACCCGCAGTCTCCTCCATCTCATCATACTCCACACACACGGCCCATGCGGCACCACTGGTGGCTAAGTCCTACGCTCCCGTCGCCACATACGCCGCTGCTCCCGTAGCCACCTACGCCGCGCACGCCGCTCCCGTAGCGACCTATGCTGCGCCTTCTTACGCCTCATACGCCGCGCCTGCTGCCTACGCTACGCATGCGGCCTACGCTGCGCCTGCGACCTACGCTGCCGCTCCCGTCGCCACATACGCCGCTGCTCCCGTCGCGTACACTAAGTCTTATGCTCCCGCTGTGACATACGCCCACTCCGCTCCCGTTGCGGCTTACGCTGCGCCTTCTTACGCGTCATACGCTGCGCCTTCTTACGCGTCTTACGCTGCGCCTTCTTACGCGTCATACGCTGCACCTTCTTACGCCTCATACGCCGCTGCCCCAGTATACAAGTCCCTGTCTTACTCAGCGGCACCCGCCGTCTCTCATGTGGCATACAACGGCCATTCGTCAAACTACGGCTGGTGATCACCTTATCGACTGTAAAAATTAGTTGTTTATGTTTGTATATATACTTTTATACAATGAGAATAAAATTTATAAAATGTTAAACATTGTGTTTATTTTATGTGTCTAATTCTTTAGTGCATTGTAACAAGAAATGCTCATATTTTTCACACAAATAGGTGGAAAATCTGATAATAAAGTAGGACACTACTGACTAGAAGGCAAATGATAGAAAAATCTGGTAAAAATTTGACAGTATTTTGATTATTCATATCTTGGTTTCTCAGGCGGAAGGTTAGATTTACGAGCTCCCTTCCTATTTGAGAACATTCAATTTATATCGTTATTCCTTAAAAATAAAAGGGATTTATTGTGGGTACATTTTATCATTCCATCATGATACTGAATCCCTTCAAAAAATCTAAGACCAGACCAATAATATTGTGACTTAAAAGATAATTTGACATTAGCGTGTTATGTGACATTTTAGAATTTAAAATTCATACCTATTTCAAAACAATTTATTATGAAATACGAAAGTTACTAATTTCCAAAGGGAAAAGGAAAATCCGCTCCGAATTTTTTACTAAAATAATCTAATAACATCAACCAACTCAATCTGAGAGGAAGTATGCATAAATAATTAATTAATCTAATGATCTTATCACTACAGTTTAAGATAAAACAAAAGATAACATTGCTAACATCCTAAAGCCTAAAAACCTACAATTATTTTAAACAAAAACGTTGTGCTAATTGGAGTATAATTATCATACCGTACAAAATTCCGAGAATTTATAACGATAGTGTTAATATCATGATAGGTATCATTATGATCATCGTCATTGTCTTAAACAAGGTGAATTGATGTCGAAAGTATGGGAACTAACCTTGTCTTACGTCACGCAACCTGCAAGCTTAACACGCACTAGTGTGACAAGAAATGTATCACAAAATCTATTGTGATTTTGTATGGAAGCTTCGACTAAAGTCACAAGTTTTGTCAGTAATTAGTTACTTTTTGTAGAAGCAGAGGACTTGAATCTCTCATCGATTGCCAACCATATTAGAAATTTATTGACCTTACGCCATTCTGTTGAGTATATAAATCCTCCAGGATCCAAGATTGTAATAATATATTTCAGAAAGATTCCAGAGAGTCCATGACATGGTGATGTGTCATAGTACAGCCTCTAGATATCGTGAAGGTGACATGTAACTCATAGAAGGTAATTGCGGACACTAGGACCAAAAATGTGTTATTTCGCAGAAACATGACGAAATTTTTCTCACTTGACACAGATTAGATTTTAATAGTATCTGTGTGTATTTAGAGCGGTGCAATGACTTACATTACTAAGTGATTATATTAAATGGTTACTTCCTATGTTGATCGAGGCAGTGAAATAAAAATGCCTTGCCGTTTGATTGCGTAGTTGCAAGAAGTCCTAGAAGTAAGAGAAACGCTTTATTTGGCTTGATGGCATTGAGCTACACAAAATCAGTTCTATTTATAGACACCCAATACGGTCTTGAAAACTTATTGATCTCGGAAACCTTGACAGGAGTAAATGGCCTGAATGATGGAGTTGTCGTGGGCACGGTGCACCCGAGACCTGTTTCCGGGGTAAATTCCTTTGAATGTGTTCTAGAACGAATAGGTACGTTGTTGTTAGTAAAAGTGGTGGTAGGTACTACCCGGCCTTTTAACGTTATGCTTATTTCACCCTTTACAATACTCCTGATTGATTGACCCATTTCATTTTTTCTGAGAATAGATTGATAATCAAATTGTCAAATATTTCAAAATCTATCCCTGATGACAGAGCTCTCGAACTAATACACGGCATAAAAGCTTTATAATATGTTGATTATATAAACAATATGACAGTAAGTGACCTATCAATAAAGTAAATACTAATAAAAAAGACAAGTCAACAATCTCATTATTTGTTCAATTCTCATATATAAATAAGTTTTATTGCACAAATAATTCGCCTGCAAGCTGCGCTCGCGCAACGTTCACTCAGAAATATCAAGCTTCTGGTCACATTTTTTGGATACTGTGCTAATTGGCTTACAATTTTATGATGCACGGTTGCTTATTATATTATACATGACACAACTGTACACGTTTATAAGGTGATAATTATCATGTCTTGTATCATGATGAGTAGGTTCATTGTAGTTAACAAGTTGGTAATTTATGAAATATTTGAACGTTCGTCGTTCTTACGCATAAATAATGATTTTGGTATTTTGAATGGCATTGTCTAGTAGTGTTTTTTTTTTGTTCTCATCTTATATCATCTGTATGGTAAAGACAGAGATAAATAACGGTTACTAACAGTAATCGGGGATGGACCTTAACACATAATTAGTGGGAAAACTTTTTCATTTCTCATACTCGAAAAGTAAGTGTTTGTTTGATCCGAGTAGCGGGTGGAAGACTCATAGTAATTGTTTCCCTCTCTAGGGCGGGAATAAATTTTAAAAATAGAACTAAATTTGGTTAGATAATATAATCGGAAAAAAATGCTGCAGTCTTGTCAGTGTATAAACAGCCTATACCGCGGCGGGGACGCGGTGTGTTCCATATTTAAAATTTAAAAAAGACTAATAGGTACTAGAATACTCATGTTATTAATATCAATAAATATTTTAAAAAAACTATTTTTTTTAACTTTCCTATTAAAAGGCAGATCGGGAGGGCGTGTCAGACTCTTACTGACTAAAACCCACCCGTGTTCCTTCGGTTGCCCTGTTACCGGGGCCACGATCTCCCTTTCGGTTCGCAACCCCAGCAGGATTCCTTTCGACCCTTGTACAACAATCTGCTAAGTATTCCGAAACTCTCCGAGGTGGTTCGCTTCTTGTGCTATGTCTTGGGAGTTGCCCCGAGGAAAACAAAGTCATTCTGCACGTGACAGCAAATTATCACCAGAGTATTTAGAATTATCAATTTAATTGCGACCACCTTCTGTCGACGAAGCTTAGCAGCACTTTAATTGCGTAACATACGATCAATCACAATCTGTTTCATTTTGACAGTTCAACAACATTCATTGCGTATGTTATTGATCAGACAAATTTATCGAACATGAAGCAATGGATTAGCAATATCCTTCAAAATGATTTAGATTATGATTGATCCTGTGTTACGCAATTAAAGTGTAGTTCCCCGCAAGATAAGTCTCTGTTAAGTTATACAAGCTAAATACCTTTGTTCAGGATTTAGCTTTATAAATGATTAGCTGCGCCCCGCGGTTTCACCCGCATAAGTTTCGATCCCGTAAGAATATCGAGATAAAAAGTATTCTATATGTTTATCCAGGTTATAAACTATCTGTGTGCCAAATTTTATTCAAATCCGTTCAGTAGTTTTTGCGTGAAGATGAGACAAACATACACACTCACAAACTTTCGCCTTTATAATATTAATGTGACTAGGAAGTAGGATTAATAGGCTAGGATATTCACAGATTTATTCAACACAAACGCGGCACATCCGCAATGAATACACAGTTATTTAATGGTGATACAATTCATCTAGAAAAAAACATATTTGGGAGATTGCCAACACATATGAGTATTTTTTCAGTTTATTACGTAACCCTGTGTATAATAAATACGAGGGCTTTATTTATTTATTTTCATAGTAAGTAAACGGTGGGGAAGTTGTTCAGCCTAGATATTACCGTGATTCATCATTATGATTAGTGTATTAAGTTCTGTATTTCTTATTTTTTCCATATCGTTAAATGCTTTGGTTTGTCTGTCCATATTTTCTATTGGCTGTTTTGTTTATTGTGCTGATAGATTCAGTGATGGATGCACTAGGCTTTATTTTTATTTTTTTTAACTAGCTTCAAAGTCAAAGTCAAATAATTTATTTCAATTAGGCACAAAAAGGCACTTTTGAACGTCAAAAACAAAAAATAGAATTGATTCTAGTCACCCCTTCCAAAAGGTAGTTTTCGTATGGAGAAGAATGGGCAAGAAACTCCACCGTTACTCTTTTAAAATGTTTTACAATATTTTGTATACATTGATTATATAATTATATGTGAAGACGATGCACCTGGAATAATATTACTATACCACAATAGGTAAAAATAATTAAAAATGAAGCAATGACAGAAAAAATAATAATTATGTAATGGATACACCTATACGATATTCCTAAAAAAATTACAAGTGATACTAATTAGTCAGTGTGTGAGTAATCACAGAATGTAAAAAAATAAATAATAATGTTATAATATTTAATTACACAATTAAATTAGCAACCAGTTTGATTTTGTCTTCTGCCCGCGACTTCGTCCGCGTGGAATAGTTACTTTGGTGCTCCGCTCCTATTAGTCTTAGCGTGATGATATATATCCCTATAGCCTTCCTCGATAAATGAGCTATCTAACACTGAAATAATTTTTCAAATCGGACCAGTAGTTCCTGAGATTAGCGCGTTCAATCAAACAAACAAACTCTTCAGCTTTATATATTAAGAATAATTATATAAAATATAAATAATGTATTCGATATTTATTTTGAGGTTGTAATCAAAATGTTTTTTTTTCACTTTTTCTATTCCACATCTTTTTCTTTTTCTTTTTCACATCACATGAAACCGCAATACTATATTCACTAGCATGACTGGCTAGTTTAATTGGTTAAAAAGATGGCCACAGAGCCACCTACTTACAATATGGAAATATCTATATCCAACAAAAAAATTATACGATAAAACTAAAAGACTAAATATCAAACAAATTTACACATATTACACCTGCATTCTCATTAAAAAAATCACCACGAACTCCATACAATCAAACATACAACTACATAAAAAAGCAGTAACCTACAACACAAGAAGTAAAAACAAATTCCAACTAATAACTGCACGAGCACGGACTAATTACGGCAGAAAAACAGTATTAGTGGAGGGAACACGACTGTTCACTGATTTGCCGGAAAATATAAAGAGATGTGATAGTATTAGTATATTTAAGAGGAAACTAAAAAAACATGTATGTACCCTATAACGTCACCAACGCCCCAGAGGCAAATATTATTTATTAGTATGGTTAAAAGTAACTCTGTATCTCATTATAAGTGAACTGTTATTTAGTTCTTATGGGAAATAAATATCTTTAAACCTAAATATACAAAATTACGCTTTCTGAGTTATATCAATTGAAACTTCATAAAAATATCATACGGAAATTCAACGAAACTTGAACAATTAAACTTACTGGTAAACAAAAAGTGTATCATAAAAATATGAAAGCACGTATACATAACCAGCTCTTAATGTTCCCACTGCTGGGACACAGGCCTCCTCTCTGTGAGAGGGAGTGGGCCGTAATCTACCACGCGGGCCCAATGCGGGTTGGTAGATGTCACATGTCTTCGAATTTTTGGTTCTAGAACATGCCGGTTTCCTCACGATGTTTTCCTTCACCGTTTTGAGAGCAGTGGTGATGAAATTATTTACACAAAGTAAAGCGCTTGCCTGGGTTCGAACTCACAGTTTACAACTCGTAAGATGAGGCTGTTACCACTGGGCCACCACTGCTCTCCAAAGCACGAATAGGTTTTATGATTCATTTATTATTCTACGCACGTGCATGCCATTTATGTATCAATCTGCCTAGCCTTTTGCCAACTAAGTTGGGGTCCACTTCCAGTCTAATCGGATGCAGCTGAATACCAGTATTTTACATGGAGCGACTGTCTGACCTCCACTACCCAGTTACTGGGTAACACGATACTCCTTAGACTGCTTGCTAGATTTTCAACCCGTGACGACTGTCAAAGGTCTACAAATGACGTGCTTTCCGAGGCACGAAGAGATCTCGATATGTAATGGGTCACCCATCCAAGAACCAACCTCGGCTAATGTTGCTTAACCTTGAAAATTTACCCGTGTGGCTGTTATTATTTAGCCACGAGCCCCTTCTATGCATGGACGCGCCATTTATGTATACCAACATGGAAACCCACAAGCATAAAAAGTCTCGGAAGTCATCCAAGAACAACAAGAACTATCTACCAACATATGTACAGTATTTCTATTTTCTTAATGTCCCTCGGGAATCATCGCATTTCCGAATACAAACGAATGCTAATTTCCATGTCCATCATTTATTCGATTTATCGTGTATAATAATTTGAATTCAGAACTAAGTACTTTATTGTTGTTTTGTTTTAATTTCCGTGTGAACTATATAGAGCTGTAAAACTGAGAGCGTCCGGTCTGCACCAAGTGCAAAGGGCAACTGATAGAAATCTGACGACTGACGAAACACGAAGTTTTCCGAGGGACATTACGAAAATAGAAATACTGTACTTACTTACACAACTACAAATTACTTAGGCCGAAACAAGAAGTGTTGAGTAATAATTTAGATATGAAGAAGTAACGAGATGGAAGTGCTGTGACACATAAAGGCCTATCTTTTATTGTGACAACACACGTTGCGTCAGCGCACAAACTTGTTATCCTTATTGGCTTATAATGAAATCTGGTCCTGCTGTCCGGACTGTCAGTTGCAATGCGCTAATTTGATGTGTCTTTCATTCGTAGGATCGTTATTTATTTTGTGTTATGTGGAAATAATTAGAAGGCAAAACATAAAGAGTACTGGAAAAATATGGAGATCTTTGTCCAGCAGTGCGACAAGATAGACTAAAAAAAATAGTGGCACTCCGGGAGTGCTGACAGAAGCGAAAATTTTGAAAAAAATCAACGCGTTTATGTCTTTTACTCCACACACCGCGGTAATCAACGCGTTGATGTCTTTTTAATGGTCGTAAGCTGGTGTCGTCATAGTGTTGCAAAATCAATTTAAAGTTTTCACTTAAAAAATATGAGGAAAATCACAGACAGGCTATTATTGTTACACAAAATGACAATTTGGATTTAAAGATTTGGAATAAATTTTTTAATAAACTTAATATAGGTTCAAAGGAGAAAAAATTACCCTGTACCTATACAATGAAAATCGATAGGTACTGATAAATTAAAGAGTAGTTAAATTTGTAGAAGCTTCAAAATGGAAATTATATGCACTATTGTTACATACCTTTGCAGAAATTTGATTTTAAGCTTTCTGAAGAAAAAATAAAAAATAATGTTTTAAAAGTTATTGCTTCTTCCAGATGTATCACACCGATATTAAGTGCTTTAGCACTGCGCAATATCAAATACCACTTACTTGATTACTGTAATCAACTTAGCCAGTCAGAGTCAAATAAATCCAGTATATTAAAACTTCAGATAAAAGGTACCAATCACCAATTTAATATACGCACTCAAGCTGCTACTATTAATAATTAATATAAAACAGATCTGTCTAATTAGGTACCGCTTAAGATCATTAGTCATGTTGAAAAAAATATTAATTTATAAACAGACGTCGCCGCAGGGCAACACAGTATAGCTCGCTAAACTTATTACAAAATACATGTACACATTGACGTATAGTACGAGTAAGTACCTAGTTTTTGTCGTGACTTGTTATCGAGCTCCCAACAGGCCTACATTGGGTCAGCGACCTTTTTGCAACCGTTGACCCCAGAATATTAATATTACAGTGGTATAATTAGATTATGTATCGATTCAAAATATTTATTTATTTAAGGATTACCAACGAGCTACATTACAATTTTTATCTTTTACAATAATAAAAACTTAGTTATTATACATTATCCTGTAATGCATACTCAATTATAGGTAACCACAGCTTACACATTATCGAGTACATAATGCTCTGAATACATAATTTAAATTAAATTAAAAATACAAATAAAAAAATAAAGAATATACATGCTATTATAAAAGTTTAAACCTTACACGAATACAATATAGTAAAACCAAGCATTAACTTGATTATCAATATTATGTCGTATGAATTAATATAAAAATAAAAATTGTAAATAAATAGTAAAATATTTTATATTCAAGGTATGATTCTTAACCTCGCTGCACGCAGCAGTGCTGTCTGCCGCTGCCACTGGCCGCTGATTCCGAGCACCTGCTCGTGGTGTCTTGCTGTTTTGTTGCCAATTGACTTGACAACGTTCACGTGCTATCGCTGTGATGTACGCCGCACCACTGGTCTGTCGTGGCGGCAGGGCGACACTGTCGCGCAGCATTGCTGTCGAACCACTGCTGCCAGTGCTACTGCTGCGGCAGCATTATCGCGTGCAGCGGGGTTCGGAATCATCCCTTTATTTTCATTAAACTATTTTTCATCGTGAGGAAAAGGGCGTAACTTAGAGTCAAAAATTCGAAGACATCCAGCAACCCAAACTGGGCCCGCCTGGTGGGTGGCCTACTCCTTCTCACGAGAACCTCCTTATGAGAGCAGTGGGAACGTTACAGGCTGATTATGATTATGCTAAACTATTTTTAATCAGAGCTCACATAGTGTAGCAAAAAATATTATGTCTTCTTGCCAGTTGTCCAACGCCACGCGGGAATCGAAGCCGGGGCGTTGTAAGGATAAGAAATGAAAAGTATGATTGCGGTAAAACAACACTGTATATTTAAAAGGTAGACAAAAAAGAACACGGTAATAAAGATAAAAAAAATAAAAACAGGAATTAAGGAATTAAGTAGCCAAAGGGTTTAGGACCATTGAAAAATGTAATTTAGGCGTTAGGCGATACGACGCGGATTTCCCGACAAATAGCTATTCGTCAAACACCGAGCCGTCGCAATGGGTAAAGCACGCGTACCGAAAAGTCGTGAAGAAAATAATTCCCAGATTTTTTTACATACGGTTAAATGGTGTATACTATGAATTAGAAATTTAAAAAGATTAAGGTTTTAAGATAACGTAACACGTAACACGTGTCCTTCGGAAGGTATATTAATTTAAAAATGAGTGTGTGGTGAGGTTAAAGCCAAGAAATTACGCCCAAATGTTCATACTAGAAGAAGTATTTTTTTGAATTTTGAAATACTACAATCTAAGAGTAAAAAAAAAACCAAAAACTACGTCCGCTGGAGGATGGCTCTTCGCCGAGGACCGCTTACAGCCGTTCGCCGTCCCAGCGCCCGGCTAAGCACGATCGCGTAATCGTGCCAGGGACGCCTCGCCTGGACCGCTAACTCAGCCTGGACCGCTAACTGAGCCTGGAGCGCTAACTCGGCCCGGATCGCTGACCGAACTCGGACGCCGAGGACCCTGGTGAGGAGTGCGACCGGCAGTCCGGCTCTGGCCCAGGGAGTGGGGCCGAAAATCGGCCTTTGTATCTGGATCTAAGATAAACCGCGTTTTAGTCCAGAAAGTAAGGCCAAATTATATAGGGGGTTATACGACAGATAATTGGTATACTCACAAATGAATCAACAAATGGGTATTAGGGGACAATATCCCCGACTGCTCCCGAGAACTGCCACAATCAAGACGTAGAAATTTTTACGCACAGCGAAACAATCAAATAGCTATATTCACAACTCAACGCTCTGCTGACGACTGACGGTTGTCAACCAAGAAAAAATTCAATATCTCTCTTCCATTGCAAAAATTTTGAATTCGTGTCAAAATGAAAAAGGAAAAAATAAGACGGCCTATGTTCGCGTAAAAAAGGTTTATAATGCAGTGTAATGCTGCAATAGGCAATAAATCAAGTAATTGCTAGGGTCCGCACTGCATAAAATCCAATCTATGATTTTCCCGAATGCTTCCACTTCCTTCATGAATACCAGATTCGTCAGTGTCTGTCTACAGATAACAAATAGTGATAAGGCAGATTAATCTGTCCATTTAGCTGCCCATTTACTTAACACCTTTAATCCTACAACCGTGTGGTCCACTACAACTTATTTGCACATTAGTTTGATAACAAATAAATGTTGTTATATTAAGGCTGTGGGGAAAAAAAGGCGTTCCAATTCACCTATTCTCTCTCGTCTCGATAACTAATAAATTAAATTAGGTAATGATGGTAGAAAACAAAAATAAAATAATTTTTATTGTAATACCGTCAATTGCCCTGACTTCGCCTGTCGTCCTATGTTTGCCTATAATGAAAAATATGAAAGTAATATCTTTTTCATTTTTAACCGAAATCAAAAAAAAGGAGGAGTTCTCAATTCGTTGGGATATTTTTTTTTTTTAATGTATGTTCCCCGATTACTCGAAGACGGCTAAACTGATTTGAAAAATTCTTTTTTTGTTTGAAAGGGTATACTTTCAAGTTGGTTTCATTGTCATTTAGTCACAATCTGATGATGGAATCTTGGAGAAATCGAGGGAACTCTTCAAATATTAAAGGCACATCTATAGCGATTTGGGTATTTTTGATGAGCAGTTGACATAAGGCTATTGTTACATAAATAAATTACAAATCAACCCAATAAAAAGTGAAAAAAAACTTTTTTACAAAAAATACAACCGACTTCCAAACTACAAAGTGAAAAATAACTTTAATTTCGGAAGTCGGTGTCAAAAAACTTAAATACTGATCCAAAGACACCGACTTCCGAAATTAAAGTTATTTTTCACTTTGTAGTTTGGAAGTCGGTTGTATTTTTTGTAAAAAAGTTTTTACTTGTATAGCAATCGAAACTTTAAAGCTCTCTATGAAAACTCAAAGTTTCGATTATCATTCAAGAAAAATGAAAAATAAATTACAGGTTTTTCATTATAGGCAAACATGGGACGCCAGGCGTGGTTAGAGCAGTTTACCGGTACCTAAAGAATTGATTCATCAAGCAATACCCTAAGGTTTTGTCGTAAAGAGTGGAATTTCACCTAGGTACTGCAGTGTGCCGTCCATCCTATTCAATAAATTTCTCTTTTTAATTATGTCTTTTTATTTATTCCACTTTGAAGTAACCACCGCCGTAGTCCGCCTCTATACATTGTGTACTTGAAATATTGAATTGATAATAAATCATCCAATTCTTAGCCCGGAACTTATTATAAGTATAATAGTAAATCTAGATCCGACTATATTATCTAAACAGGAAATATTCCGTAACATTGAAGGCATCATCTTTAGTGTCATCTGCATACCTATTATTAATTCTGCCTGTCAATTATTTTGATCACTTTACAAGTCGGTCTTTTATAACACACTAGCTTCTGCCCGCGACTTCGTCCGCGAGCCTATAACCATCCTCAATAATTGGGCTATTCAATGCAAAAATATTTTTTTCAAATCCGACTGGTAGTTCCAGAGATTACCCCCTATATACAAACTTATAAACAAACAAACATACAAACGAACAAATGTTACCTCTTTATAATTTTAGTATAGATTATTGTGAACTAGCTAGATAGCTAGCTTACAAAATATACAATGTCGCCCATAGGCATGTGCCCGCCCGCATTTTTCTGAACATTCTATTCTAACTTTAAAAGGGGGAGTCAATCTTGACGTTTTTTTTCAAAATCCGCCTATGATTTTAAGAATAAACTTGTGTTTTTAAAAAAAAACAATGTTTTTTTAAAAAAAAATGATTTCCCCTCTCTTTTTTTTTTGCAAAGTTGACAAATTTTAATAAAAATGTTAATTAATCCGATAAAATAACTCATAAGGTTTTAGAAATAATAATAAGAATCCAAATCGAGTCAATAGCATCGGAGATATGACAAACGCTACTCAAAACATAAAAAATTGAATAACATAAAAAATATTAAAGATAGACCCCCTTTAAAAGTTATTTTTCGATATTTTTTATGAATATTCAGAAAAATACGGGCGGGCACATGAGCGACATTGTATTATAAAAAGGTGTAAAACAGATGTTTCACTGCCTATTTTTTTTTTTTTTTTACTAATAACTAGTCCTTTCACAGTACCTCTGATTTTGCATCACTGTCACAATTACAGTGATGATCTTTATTTTCATTACAATAAGGTACAACGCTTCAAGGTTCCTTGGGCGCGTAGCCAAAATCTGAACCAACGCTGCCATCTTGTTTTGTCATTACAATTTGGGTACCTACACATTGCTGCTAGCGATGTAAAATTACTGCTATGGGCTTGTAGTTACCTCCACCCACTCTCCAAATGATTGAATAAGTAATTCTTGACGTTTCTAATTTTCATGACGATTACATGACAAGGGCAAGACGCGATAACTTTGTTTGAACGTCAATACACAAAATCAAACAGTGAACCAAATGAATTGCCAAATAAGTTTTACATGTCCACAAACTAGAACATTGAGTTGCATTCATTATCACCAGATATCACTATATTTTGAAGATAAATACACAGTAAAACACTAATAATTTTGCATCAACATTTTTCTATCAAACTATGTAACAATGTTGTGTCATTAGGTTCGTTGCCATGGTTACCGCTTTATTGTGACTGATTTGTTATTTTGACACCTATCCACTAAAACGAAATGTCGAAACAAATGCGCGGCAGAACCGAGGTTTTATCAACAGCAGGACCTATCAAGGAAACTCAAACTATTCTATAGTTCTAGATGTGACTTACCTACTTGGAAATAATAAAATATTTTGAATGTGTTGTGTTCCGTGTTTTGTTTTTTGTGTTCTGTGTTGTGTGTGCATGGGTTTCGTTGTATTGTGTTGTCTGGTGTGTGTCTTTTTTTGTGTGTATTTGTTGTTTTTTGTGTAATGTGTTGATATCAAACGGGTTGCAGTTTGTTGGTGTCATCGGATATGCCTCCGACCGGCCTCGGTATTTAAATTAGTAATACATATTATGTTATTGAACTGTTGCCCTAGGCTAGAACATGTAAGTTAGACCTAGATATAATATATTACTAGCTGACCCGACAGACCTTGTCCAGTCCTGGATAATTCATACAAAATTCCCATAGGAAATGCACTTTCAGTTTTCCCGAATTTCCCAATTTTCCAAACCTGATTCGGACTATTAAGAACATTTTAAAAGAAAAATTTGCCAATTCGGTCCAGCCGTTCTGAAGTAATGCGCATACCAATGAACAGCATTTAATTTTTAGGGTTCTGTTATCAAAAAGGAACCCTTATTTATAGTTTCGCCATGGCCGTCTGTCTGTCTGTCCACGGCTCAGCTCAGAAACTCTTTAGTACTAGAAAGCTGTAATTTGACATGAGTATACATATTAATCACGCCTACAAAGTAGTAAAAAATCATGAAAAGAAAGAAAGAAAATACATTTATTTAGCACAGAACAAAATAAAACAATTTATTTTGTGTACTTTCCCTACACGTAAAGTGGGGATGCTTTTTTTCTTGTCTGGGTCATTGTCAAGCTTAGGGTTTTTTTTCTCGGAAAAATGAAACACGTGATTTATAAAAATCGAAGGTATATTTTGACTCTTACTTTACATTACAACAAAAGTGAGTATCAGTCTGAGATCAATCAATTCGAAAAAGGCGATTTATAAGGAAATAACAATATTTCGGTTCCACCGAAAAGACTATAATGTCCGAGTGGACTAAAATGTTAATTATTGAAAAAAAAACAAAACAAAAAGAGATTAACAGCTTGATCAAAAATAACGTTAATGCTATTCTTCACATAATCAAAAACAAATCAGTCACTTAAAAGCATTCAAAAAGTATTTTTTTTTCGTGTCTGTCTACCGAAAAGACAATTCATTTCGGTGGTTAAAATATATTTTCGTCGTCAGAAGACCAGAAGCATTCAATCCGTTCAGCCAGAGAAAGGGCCTGTGCAAACCATGTTTTTTAAACGCACCGTCGACGCGCGTTTTAGAAACGCGCGTCGACGGCTAAACATTGTGAGAAAACCTGGACTTATAGTTAACAAGTCTGAAATCGCCAACCCATCTTGAGGAAGCGTGGTGATCAATTCTCGTGCCTTCTCTGTATGAGAAGAGGCACGAGCAGGTTTCAGTTTTCAGAGCACGAGGACATTATTCTTGTTGAATGGAGACAATCTTGAATAAAGTAGGTAAAAACGTTTTCCAAAAAAAAATCAACCGGCTTCCAAAAAAAACACTACAAAGCAAAAAATTACTTTAATTTCGGAAGTCGGTGTCTTTGGTTTTGAATTTCCGTTTTTTACCACCGACTTCCGAAATTAAAGTTATTTTTTGCTTTGTAGTGTTTTTTTTGGAAGTCGGTTTATTTTTTTTGTAAAAAAAATTATATTTTTCACTTTTTGGTTGTGGTATCTACCCCACACAAATTCGGATACCACTACCTGCTATGTAAATAACAGTGACATGAATTTATCATCCACAAACTAAGTGGGAAAAAAATACATATTATTGACGCCAACTCAAAAACTATCCAAGCAAAGTTAATAAAATTTATATGAGACCACCTTGAGAGCATACCCTTTCAAACTGAAAATTATTTTCAAAATCGGTCTATAATTGACGGAGAAATCGGTGGACATACATAAAAAAAAATACAAACATACGTTACGAATATATAACCTCCTCCTTTTTGGAAGTCGGTTAAAAAGAGCCCTGCTTATTTTGAGAAACCCAAAGCCTTAGTACCTCCATCTTTTACTTTTAATATGACACCTCCTAAATCAGCCTAATTCTGGGCACTCCTCCAAGATACGGCACATAAGAATTTATTTTATACGAAGTGTGATAATGAAAATTGTAAGTACACAAAATATACAATCTCTATTTTCAAAAAATATCGTTTAAGAAGTGTTTCGCACTGTATAGCGTGCGAATGGTACGTTACATAGTTTTCGATATAGGTTTTCTGTATTCCAATAGGTATTCAATCAAATATTTCCCGACCCGTGTTAAGACAACGCCAGCAAAGCGTTTAATGAATTTCAAAAAATAAAAATAAACTGTCGAACTTTTTGCAACCTCAGAGCAAATAAAAAACCAAGACATAGCGCTGCGAACAATACAGTGAAGCATGCCAAAACTACACCTCCGCTCTGTGCAAACACGCACACATGCACACATTTTTTTTTTCCTTTTATTTCAATTTGCAATCGGTCGTCAGACCATAAGCGAATTCGTTGCATGACGAGTAGCGCTGTGGTGGAGCAGCCAGTGCTGCGCCTCCCACTTATAAAAGGTGGTTCCTCTTCAGCCTTTTTACCACCGCTGTCGGGTTTAACAGTTCAGCTACTAGTGGGTTTGGATGCAAGGTTAGGCGTGCCTTATGTTGTCTTTTGTACCGCTCGATTTCAGAGTTTACTGATGGCATTTGTAGATAATCGTGGATTTCGTCGTTCCTAGCAAACCAAGGCGCCTTTGTTATTGATCTTAGGATACCATTTTGGACTCTGCAGGCAGAGTATGTTGGTTTTGCTGGCAACACCCCACAATTGGATGCCGTAGGTCCATACGCACACATTTACAACCATTTACAAACTACAATCAAACTACACCTCACTAAGTGCACACATGTTTACGAAACCGGCCTCACGTCACTTTTGATAGCGTGTAACCATGTCTTGGTTTTTTACTTGGTCTGATGTTGCAACGCACAAAAAAAAAACGCATCCATAATTCCACTTCCTGTATTATTTAACACTTAAGTATACAGCAAATTAGTTCACCTTCAGTTCTTTTATTATTATTATAATATATAAAAATATATTTTAATTTCAAAAGAGACCTTAAACACAACATTTGTAGTACGATTATGCGCCATTTTTACTAAAATTACCTAGAAACTTGACAATGGCGAGGCCGCTTTGTTTCCTGAGATTTCGTTAACTATATAAGCTGACATTTTTCGTTTGGCTAACATTCAACACATCATAATCCAACAACCTACATCAAAATGATCGCTAAGGTAAGAATAGTGATATTCGTCATTTAAAATGCATCAACTCAATGATGTTGAATATATTAGAAAAGTGTTGCATGGTTGTGTCAAAAGTGAAGTGAATAGTTCTTCTAGTGGTGTCAATAGTGACTTTGTATTCCTACAAGCCTTTTATGATTTCTTAATTTTTATCCTTGATCGACAACCCTGCTTAATTGATTATATGTGATAACAATCTTGCCATGGTGGTGACATTTGAGCTTTATTCCAATCGCAATATCTCCTTATATCATCAAATAGTAACAAATTTTCATTTGCGGCTTAAACTGTATTTGGAGCAGAACATATTATCCTTTGGGGAAAGCTGTGACAGTCCAGTTACAATGCGAAAAAGTGCTTCAGACAAAACAATGGCGTTCAATATATTTGCCGTCAATCACCAGCTTTCATGCTTTCAATGGTGGCCCATATCTGAAGGCGGATACTTTCAATTCTTACAGCCTTTCAGAACTGACGCTTTGAAATGGACAGTAAAGGCTGAACAAGGATAATTATTATTCTCTCATCCAAAAGCGTAAATAACATCACGCTTGAATTTCTCGAAGGGGTTGGCAAAGGCGTATCGTACCTACAGTGTGAGTGTTTATAATGTCCACATATCGAAATGAGGGAATCTATGCTTAATTTTATCGACGGAAAAAATATTATATTTTTTTTTTTGTTTGTTGTTTTATTGAGAAATTTTAACAGATTTTTGCTAAAAAACATGTTTTTTGTTTTTCATTTTATGTGGACGCCTAATTATTACTTCCAATCATTATGGAGTTTGTTTCATTGCGATAGATCATTTAGTTTAGTACACCGTTTCGTTATATATTTTTTTTATTCTATAAAAAAACGTGTGGCACTCGGGGACTGCCGCGGTAAAGCCCATAGCATAGCATTTGTAACCTCCATGACAACATCACGTTGTCATCGTTGTCATGGGAACCGTCATTACATGGTAGGCGGAGTGGGGTGTGTTAGGTTTTATTTTTGTTACGTTACGGAATTTCTTGATTCGGTCGCCGCGCTCAAAGCCCGCGATAAAAGCTATGCAATAGCTTAATATAAAAAAATATTCAGATTTTTTTAATATTTTTTCCGTCCATAACATTAGGCATAGATTCCCTCATTTCGATACGTGCACATTATAAAAACACACACTGTGTAGTACCGTTACCCTCATTTCGTCACACTCCCCGTCTATATTCCACGAAGGTGGAGGTAGAGGGCCCGGTGGATTATGGCCCACTCTCTGGCATAGAGAGGAGGCCTATGTCCCAGCAGTGGGAACATTATAGACTGATTGAACTAATACACCCAAAGTTCACCCACGTCTAAGTCCCATGTAATTGAGTGTGAACCTATTGTAACTTACCGGTCGAAAATTCAAACTCGGAGCTGCTTCTGAGAAAATCTACTGGAAAAGCCAACCCAATAGCTTCAACAGTTTCACCATACTACGTGCTACGATATAATATTTTATACGTCCTAAGTTACGGACATCTAGATTAGCGAAACGGTGACGTTAGCACAGTTTTGGGCGCGTGCCAGAATTTAATTTTTCATTCAGGCATGTGGAAATAATTTAGAGCCGTGAACTGACTTTTATGGTTTTCTTACGGTAGACTATGGCCATATTCTTATGAAGATAAATATTTCCCTTTTTCAAACAGTCAATTAATATTTCAAAAATATCTTGTCGATTCTCTCCACAAGTGGTGGTACACACGGCTACACATCAAGATATACATTTCCAGTATAAGCTGACCTCGCATTGTACGGAAATCCTATACGATGCGAGATCAGCATAAACTGGAAAATTATAGCTTGATGTGTAGCCGTGTGTACACAAAAATAGTAGAGCATTCTCAAACAAATCTAAAGAAGGAATTTTTACTGTTTCTATTAAGTATTGTGCTCTCTTCTAATAACGTAAATAGTGAAAATACCTTCGGTAGTCTTTCCAGAACAATTTTCTGATCTGCTGCTAAATCCTACTTTTTTTTTTTCAAAATAATAATTACCTACATCTTCAAAACTTATACATACCGAACTCCGTCTTTGTCAAGCATTACATCATAATCCCTAAAAAAATTAATATGGTAGACCACTTTCAGCGGACCGAAAGACAAAAGTATTCATTGAGAGTGTCTACTCGATGACATACTAAATATTTTCGAGACCCATCTTCTATCATTTGAAAAGTATTTATGAGTTTTTCGCGAGCTGAAAGCAAACAAAACCGAATCACATTTATTTTGTTTACTAATATTACTTTCAATGTTTGCAATTTGTTTTGTACTGTTTTAACTGTTTAGTCTTTTCGCTTTTACATAATTAGTGCCTTAATGGTCGTACTAATCGCTTATTAATATTGCCACTTTTAGTATTTTGGGCTAAGTTGAAAATGTTAAGTTGAGACCTAAAAGTCGGCTGAACCTAGCCTTTCTGTTTTTTCTTTTTTGCAACTGTCATTTAATTCAGAACCTAATTCTAGAAATACTCTTAATATTTGAACTCATACGAAATAGTATTTCTATTAACCACCTAAACGGCCACATTAAGCAATTCCTCTAAAAGCAATTCATTTTCTAAATTCCCAGCAATTCCTCTATGGTGACACATATTTTAGCTGAATCATATTCAATTCAATTCATATTAGAATCATATTTGGTGTAAATATTGCCGCATGAAAAAAATTAAGACCGAAATTTTACCGAATATTGTTTCTTTACAGTTTTTATTAAACAATTTTTTTTTTTTTTTTTTTTCTACAGTTTAATTGTTATTTCATTAAAATACAAAACTGTCAAACAGATGAATTGCGTAATATGATTTGAACGCAGATATTATTATGAATTGTCAGTTTGTGTGATTCATAATATTATCATAGCGGCCGTATTTACACATCTATCTCTGTCTGCTTACACGCCCAAACAGTCAATAAATTCGCATTTCACTAGCTTTCAACACATTTCGAGAAATAGTGTTACCTATTACATTTTGATCTCGTACAAAGTAGTATTCCTATTAACCAGTATTTACACATGAGCCAATCTGTTTACACGCACTAACTGTCAATACATTCGCAAGTCACACTTCACTGGTTTTCAAAGCTCAACCAGATCTGCCTTTGCCATTATTCAAAATATGCTCAAAGGCTTGCCAAACCCAGTTCTTATTAAGTAACTCTGGCCTTTAAGCGAATCAATCAGTACTGGTTTTAGAGGAGACAGCTTTCATAATGTCTGTCACACAAGCAATCAACTCGATCATTAATCATAATGTCTAATGTGAATTAATAAGTGAGATATTCCCCTTAATATGTCCTGCAATATGGATGTCCTGCAATCACTTGATGTTACCGACCTGACCTTTTATTGAAGTTTAAGCACTGCGTTTCAAAATTACCGGGAGTCAATTATTTCCATATGAACCGTTGGACGTAATTACATGTAAACTGTCTTATTGGTATTGGAATTGTAAGTGCAACTGCCAACTGGTCATCATTATTTTCTCAGCCTAAAGACGTTCACTGCTGGACAAAGGCCATCCCTACTGATTTTCACAATGGCCTAGGCTTAGGTCGCTCGTGGCGTTCACACCGAGTGTAGTTCTTAATTTTTGGACATAATATTCTTGGGTTTATTACCTTTACTTCCTACAATTCCGCAATAAGTAATGTTTCAGTAAGTTTCAATAGGACTTAAATAGACTATGTCTTGTACGAGTCAATTTGCTATATTTATCTAGATCTAAACTCACAAGTGTCAAATTCTAGACATCTTTCGCAATACACAAGAGTGACCAGAGTCCTTGCGAAGCTAATCAATCCGTCACTGCTGTTTGTTATTTAAATCCATCTTGTTATTGCTTCATCTAAATTTCAAACTTATTAATATTAAGCATTGAGTCCTTCTTATAGAACGAATTTTATAATCAGTATGAGGGCAGCGTCTTTCTATTTACAAGTAAAAACTAATTTACTTGTCGGAAGGCGATTATATTCAGTATACTTACCCGTTAAACTATTCAAATGGTCATTTAGAACCTTACATTTATCGATTAAATATAACAATCTTGAATACAGAGTTCCGTGATCCCTATAAGGGAAAAAATACGATAAAACCATTAAAAATGTTAATTGCTTAAGTGATAAAAACTGTTATAAATGTACGTAGGTGGAAGAGTAATGTGGATTGTCTTGTGACAGTTACCTGCTTACATCTCGTTTCGCAACTGTGAAGGTATCGGCCTCGAGAGTACCCTAACGACCAGTGACGGCAGACGGGCCGAGATTGGGCCTACTTTTTAAGTAGCCAAAATTACGTGTCAGCACGCCATGTCTATTAAAGGGTTAATAAAGATGCAAGGTCATAGACGTGAGAAAATAGTTGGGTAATTGAATACGGTGTCACTCTTGATGCTCCTTTCAAACATGCTACAACTGCTAGAAGGATGCATATGCGCAAGTTTTGATTGTTGTTACCCATTTAATAATAATAAGGAAGAATGTAGACAGTGACAACTCCAAAAGGATAAATATATTAATTTACAGCACACGTACCATGACTAGTGGTGGTTAATAAAACGTATAACGCCAAAAAATAACACGATATATGTACAAAGTATCTAGCGTTTGCTAAATCGACTCAGACTTCGCGCTAGAAATACATTACTTCAACAAACTAAACGTTTAAAAGTCTAAACGTGCACAGCGGAGCCAGAATGGGATAGCAATAAAGTTTTATAGTCTGGCACAGCGCGTCGGGTGAACTCGGGCGGCTGTCGGCCCGCGTCGTCTGTTATTTTGCAAAATAAATTCTCTTTTAAAAATAATTTTGATACAAGTAAATCGAATTTGACAATCGCGACTCCACACGTGATACTAACCACGTGAATCTTTTTAAAGCCAGAGGCGCGCAGGGGGGCGGCCTCGACGTGTTTTATATGGAATTTTTCACTTTTTGTATGGAAAATAAGAAAAAATATTACCTACATGTAGAGTGTAGGGGGTTTAAGGATTTTATAAAGGGGGTCGAAATTTTCATTATTTTTGCGATTGGACACATCGTTTTCGAGATATAAGCAAAAGAAAAAAAAAAGAAATAGTACTGTTTTTGCATCTGAAGTCCGAGGTGTTAGTGTGAATTTAAAGTTCATGACAACCAATTTTATTCCACACGTTTTGTAAATCGCGATTAGTAATAGTCAGATTTAGTTGGACAATCAAAATTTTTACACTTTTCACATAAATGTTCACTGATTTCTAACGCTTCATGAGAAAAATATTATATTCTTTCGTGTACAGCGCGTTGTGAGATAACATTCACCGCGCAACATTAAGTCCATCTAGCGTGTTGGCAAATAAAATGACAACGTCTCTGCGTTGAGACTGTGGACGAGTTTTGTAATAACGTGTTATAATGATAGCGTATAAAATAACGCGCTAGAAAAATATATTTCATAGTCTATAACACGTCTATAGTTTCTAGTGGATTTGAACATCACTAACCATGACCACTTCTATCTCTACTCGACGATGAATATACATACAATATCTTTCAATACAAAGTGGCATTGATTTCCTTCATTTTTGATATCGATCGCGCCGTAGAAATCTTTTTACAATCAATTATTTTGTCTTACGTTTCTTCCGTTTCTACAGTGATATTTTATGCCAACACTCTCTCCTTTATCTTTGTCTTAAAATATATAATTATTATTGTTTCAGTTCGCCGTTGTTCTCTGCTTCATCGGCTTGGCTCGCGCCAGCGGCTGGATCGGCAGTGGTCTGGGCTACTCCTCGGGCTACGGAGCCGGCCTTGGCTACGCATCAGGCATCGGCTATGGCCACGGATACTCCGGCTACGTAGCCCCTGCGTATACCGCACCCATCGTCAAAACAGTAGTCACAGCTCCCATTGTGACTAAAGCTGTTGTTCCTGCTATCTCATATGCGCCTGCGATATCTACTGTCTCTCGTTACCAAGTCCATTCTTCGCCTATCGTGAAGTCTTATGTCACACCAGCTGTATCATACGCTCCAGTTGCGTCTTACGTTGCTCCTTTATCCGTGTCCTACGGCCATGGGTATGGTAGCCACGGCTACAGCGGCCTTGGTTACGCCGGCCATGGTGGCTATAGCACCGGCTACGGCTATGGCTCTGGCTACGGCTCTGGCTACATCTACGGTTCTAACAACCACGGCTATGGTTCCAAATACGTCTGGTAAGCTGCAAGAAAACTGTATATAGCAAACATATTTTACTCCGAATGAGATTGTAAATATTGTATTTCTCTCTGTATGTCTGTTTTAATTTATAGCAGAGTTTATGTTGCTGTTCTATGAATTTAATAAACTTGTACCTGTCTAAGTAAGAAATTGTTTAATTTTCAACTGCAATTCTGTTTTGAATACAAGTTCTTGTGCAATTAAAGAGGCATTGAACAGTTTTAAAGTAACATTTTAAAATTGTATCAATGTCTTTTAAACGATCCATTATGACTCGAACATACGCAATAACAAACTTATTGCACTGCTGAGTAAAATAAAATTAATACCTACTGAGTAGCTAGCATTGCCTTCAACTGCACTCAGGCAAGCAATCTTTCGGCTAAATCAAATCGCTATACGGTGTCATCAGTACATCCTTCCTGTAGTCTTAAAGCCTATTCAAATCTTGATAGGTATAAATACTAGACATAAAATGCCAAATAAACAGGATTTACTTGTTTTGAAATCTTGGTTATATTATTAACAACTCAATTAATTATGACAAATTTTAAATTTAGTATGTCTATATTTACCGTTTAATTTGCAGAAGGACATTAGTTTATTTTATTTTTTAGGTTTAGTAAGGTTTAGCCTGAAAGAACGCCTCAGATTACCTGGACAGACACTAATTCTTAAGTGTTTTTAATTCTGATGTTGACATTCCTATAGACTATTTTGAAAAAATCAACTCCTTTTTGGAACAATAAACATTTCTGACAGAAATTATACCAACCATTCGTGTCAGATAAAAGAGTCTAATAAAAAACCGGCCAAGTGCGTGTCGGACCACGCACAATGAAGGGTTCCGTAGTTGGGATGAATTTATCCCAAAAACAAACTTAACTTTGTAGTTGAAAAATATGTTTTCCCATACGGAATATATGGGAAAACATGTTTTTGCAACTGCAAAGTTAAGTTGGTCAATTATTACTCGATAACTAGTAAAGTTTACTTAGCTGTGATAGTTTTCCTTTTAATTTCGTTATATAAACTACTGCTGTGATTTTTTTCACACATCCAAAACCAACCATTTAGCTGGCAGGGGGGAGGACACTTGACTCTAACAAAAATTAGCACTTTAAAGCTTAATATTTTGCAAACGAATCCCTGAATCCAAAAATAGTTTCCACAAACTCATAATGTTTTTGTAAAACCTTTTCAATGATACCCCACACTATGGGATAAAAAAATAAAAAATAAAACATCACCACTTTACGTGTTTGGGAGGTACCCTAAAAAAAAATGTTTTTCATAATTTTGTTTTACCACTTTATCGACGTAATTAATATGTATACCTATGTCAAATTACAGCTTTCTAGTACTAAGGGTCTTGGAGCTAGACCGCGGACAGACAGACAGACAGACAGACAGACGGACGGACATGACGAAACTATAAGGGTTCCTTGTTTACTACGGAACCCTAAAAAGAACCTTCGCGAGTCGTAATAAGTAAGTATCCGGAGCACCTTCGGCTATCAGCCCAATTTCCAACTTGTTGACTGGAACTACTAGTGAGTAGATTATACACGACTAGCTTTTGCCCGCGGCTTCGCCCGCGTGAAGATCGAAAAATATACCACAGGAACGTGCTACCGGGATTCAGAGTAGGTTTCCTATGTCCTAACCCAGGTCATGGCCTATCCTATGCCTTTCATCTAGAAATCCGTTCAGCCGTTACGGCATGAAAAGGTAACAGGCAGATAATAAATCTATTTGAAACCCTTAAAAGATGACTTCGTTGTCTATCAAGACCCTTTTTCTCAGGAACGCGTGAAGGCATCAAGTTGAAATAGATATTAAAAACTTAGATCTACGGTTTCTCGGATCTGTAACGAAAATCAAACTTCCAAGACAACGCAATAAAAAAATACGGCCATTTATGCCGCATATTTTGACACTCGCAAAATAAACCAGTCTATTTGGTAATTTCCGTTGGCCCAGCAACATTACACGATAGAAGAAGACGAATGCGAGGCTTGAAAACTAAAAAACTATGATGACTTAAATTGTCAGTTGAGGACCACACGAAGAGGTGTTAGTTGCATTTACAAAAGAAGTTACGTACATGATCTTATTACAATTAAACTTATGAGCAACCGCGCTCACAGTCGATCGACAATCTTTGTTGTGTCAAGGGCGAAACCAGCGCAACCGTCATCTCCATACAATGGAGAGTTTAGTAAGTCGTTGTACCGAAGCCTTAATATGACGCTAATTGGGAGAGGCCTATGTCCAGCTGTAGAATGGGATTGGCTTGATAATAATTAATTGATTGAAGCTTAATACTATGAACAAGTGACCCAATTCTCAAAATACGTAAAATTACTTCCGAATCATGAAGATCATAAGTATAATAACAAAACAATTATCACCAATCAAAAAGCCAAAACATAATGAATAATTAATTAATCAATTACTATGCGTTTTGTAGTTTACTCTAATGCCAACCCTTGTACAACAATTCTCAAGATAACACCATAAATTAAAGATTATATCTCGCAACCATTCATTGAAAAACCTTCTTATAGTTAAGACAATAAGATTCGCAATTGCCTGTTTTATTTCGGTGGATACATTAGTTAATATTGCATTTAAACGTAAGCCTAATTAACTTCGTTACGCTCCGGTTTTCTCAAAATCTACTGGGACCTTGAAAAACAATACTTATTTCCTACATTTTTAATATAAAAGAGTGAAACAATAGCTTCTAACACATTCAACTCATCACTGTTGAAGATACCAGCAACATGTTCACTAAGGTAATTAATTGAATATTATACAGTGTTTAAATCTTAATTGCATGTTCAGTTTTGCAGTTTAATTTCGAAGTAATCATTTCTTTGTTTGAAACATTATGTTTAAAGACAGTCTTAGACAAAAATATATTCTTTTAGCGATAACGATGATGGAAATGTAAAAAATGTCAGTATGGGACTGTATGTATGAATATTGAATGTGTTATGTTATTTAAGATAGTTTTAATTAATGACCACGCTACCGCATTAGAAATTTCCTGTAATGATAGCAGTGTTTGTGATAAATAAATAAATAATAAATAAGCTACACAAAAGCATTTGTCAATCCTATTAAAAGTCGGTGTAGAAATACGAATTGCTTTGAAAGCGATTGCTTGTTTTGGAACTCTGATACTGACCTTCCCTAAAATGTACAGTGAAGCATCCTAAGAATTCCATAGCCACTTTGCTTGTCAGGTTAGTACTCCTACTATAAACTTGGGTAGTGTCAGTCTAGACCACAATATATTGTAACATCCCTTTGTTTCGATTGGCCATTGTCATCAATTTTCTGTTTTACAGATCTTCGCCATCGCTGTCTGCCTCTTCGGCTTGGCCCGTGCAGGAAACCTCTACAACAGTGGTTTGAATAGCGGCTATTCCGGCCACGGTGGCTATGGCGGCTACGGCGGCTATGGCGGTGGCTATGGCGGCGGCTATGGC
Organism: Agrochola lychnidis; assembly: GCA_963680765.1. Classification (NCBI taxonomy): domain Eukaryota; kingdom Metazoa; phylum Arthropoda; class Insecta; order Lepidoptera; family Noctuidae; genus Agrochola; species Agrochola lychnidis. The sequence goes on along the minus strand of OY796859.1, from coordinate 9,793,985 downwards.
GGCGGCTATGGCGGTGGCTACGGAGGCTATGGCAGCGGCTATGGCAGCCCAGCTACCTCTTACACTTCCGTGACCAAAGTCGTCCCTGCCACTGGAGCAGATTACGCTGGAGCTCACGGTGGATACTCTGGCGCTCATGGAGGATATTCTGGCGCTCTTGGAGGTTATTCCGGTGCTCTTGGAGGATATTCTGGCGCTCTCGGCGGCTACGGCGGTCATGGCTACAACAGTCTCGACTACGGTTCCAATGGCTACAACGGACTGGGCTATGGTTCTCACGGGTATAACGGACTCGGTAACGCTGTGTCTTCCGTCTCAGTCTACAAAGAGCACTCTCCCAGCTACGCTACTGGTGCGTATGGCGGACATGGCGGATACGGCAGCTATGGTGGCTATGGACATGGCGGCTATGGTAGCGGCGGCTATGGAAACAAGCTCGGCTGGTAATTCATCAACAGTCTTGTTCTTTGAATTTGTAAATAAATATGATGTGTGAATGAAAAATAAATTATTGAAAATGTAAAACTTCGTTATTTATAAAAAGCTAAATTAAATATTTTGAAAAAGCCCACGACGGTTAAAAAGTAATTAATAACGGATAAAAGTTTTGCACAAATAAATGTTTACTGCAGCGCCCCCTGGTGAGTTGTCACCGTAACACTTATCTAAGAACATGCACCAATCAAACCCAAACCCATCACTGAAAACTGCGTCAAAATCGAACTAGTAGTCTTGGAGAAAAATGGCAACATGGATTTGCACAAAAAATGTTTGCTGCAGCGCCCCCTGGGGAATTGTCACTGGAACACCTAACTAAGAACATGCACCAATCAAACTCGAACCCATAACGGAAAACTGCATCAAAATCGGACTAGTAGTTTTGGAGAAAAATGGCAACATGGATTTGCACAAACACCCTCTCACCCCAAACGCATATACCGTATCCGTTCCGTCGTGGGTAAAAAGCATTTTAAAAACGATCTACATAATCATGTACTAGACCTCGACACATTTGACATTGCATCTACATCTCAAAAAGGCAAAGTTTAGTTCCTTTTCAGCATCTAACGACTTTCATAAATCTTCTTGCGTTCCTCATAAAACTTACAAATATAGTTATATGATTATCTAATTATTATATTATCTAACAGTTCTAATAAATACCGTCCTATAACCGGATATCCCTATAAACAACAAGATTCGTAATAAATTTTGTTTTAACAGTTTTATGGTTAATTAAGTCTTCAAACCCATTGATTTTTTTTACACCACAACCAAGTTCCGTGAATAACTTCCTTTTTAACAGATATGGAGTACATTCGATGCTACTTAATATTGCCCCCGGCAGATTACACAACTTTATTTTGCCGGGTGGAGTTACCTTGACATTGAAACCGAAAGTGCCCGCGGCTGATCCACTACGAGATTCAATACCAATACCAGTTTGCAGACGAGATATAAAAGCGAAAGCCAGTGCTCCAAAAATTACACACAACAACAACGCTCAATACAAACATGTACTCCAAGGTACGCAGTGAATTTTAATATTGAATTTCGACAAAAAAAAACTTTATTTTTCGTCTGATGCCTTTTGGTGTTTTTCAAAAAGTTTTGGTTCAAAATTGTGATTTCTAGTACTTACCGATTCAAATATGTGACTTCAATACAGTGTTAACTTGTGTTCTGATAGCAGATCCTGCTTTTCAGGATCTATAAAATCTAATCAAGCTATAGTGACATTAACAACAATGTATTTTAATTGTGATCTTTTCTTAGGTCGTAGTCTTCCTGTGCGCGGCGAGCCTCGCCTCCGCCGGCCACCTTCTGCAGGCTGCTGCGCCCGTAGCGTACAGCGCGCCCGTAGCATACAGCTCGGCGCCTCCCGTCTCCTCCGTGTCGTACTCCTCGCACACCGCGCACGGTCCCGTCGCCACATACGCTGCCGGACCCGTTGTAGCCAAAACCTACGCCGCTCCCGCCTACGCGTCCTACGCCGCCGGTCCCGTCGTAGCCAAGTCCTACGCCCCGTCAGTGTCCTACCAATCTATCTCTACCCACTCCGCACCCGTCGCGTACGCTAAGACTTACGCCGCACCCGCCGTCACCACCTACGCTGCCGCTCCCGTCGTCGCCAAGTCTTACTCTCCCGCTGTCTCTTACCAGACCATCTCTAGCCACTCTGCTCCCGTCGCATACGCTTCCCCTGCCGTCCACACTTACGCCGCCTCCCCTGCAGTCCACACTTACGCCGCCGCCCCTGCCGTCCACACCTACGCCGCCGCCCCTGCCGTCCACACCTATGCCTCCGCCCCCGTTGTTACCAAGACCATCTCAGCCCCCGCTGTGTACTCTGCTGCCCCAGTGTACGCCAAGTCTGTAGGACCCGCTGTGTCCTACTCTTCATACTCGACCCACTCCGCTCCTCTGACCTACGCCGCGGCTGCTCCCGTTGTCACTAAGACCTACGCTACCGCTCCTGCCTACACTTCCTACGCTGCTGCTCCTGCCTACACTTCCTACGCTGCCGCTCCCGTCGTAAGCAAGACCTACGCCGCTCCATCCGTTGCATACTCCGCTGGTCCCGTGCTCAAGTCCGCTGTGACATACTCGGCCGCACCCGCCGTCTCTCACGTCAGTTACTCCGGTCTTGGAGTCAACTACGGCTGGTAAACACATGTTTGTTAATATTTATTGTTAGTAATTAGTCGACTGTATATAAATGTTTGTATGTTCGTAACTTGAAACGAAAAATAAAAACTAAAAAATATTTCCGTATTTTATTGCCATTTTCCAATTACACAACACCTGAATTCATAATTGATTTTATAAAATTGCCGCTATAATAATAAAACATGAAAGTTTACACAACACCAAAGATCTTCCAAAATCTTATAGGAGGAAAACACTGAGCTTTAAACTATTACTTCCACTCTGACTTTTGGAATCTACAGTCTCAATCATCAATCAATTTATATGGCTAAATCTAATATCAACTTAAATGATTGATTGGTGGAAGTTTATACAACGAACTTAAACAGGTAACATTAAATTGGATTGATAATTATGATTTAAATCGATAATGAGGCTTCCTGAAATTGAAAAAAAATTAAGTCCAAACAAAAGTTATTTACATTTTAATCGATCTATATCTATTTATCAAATTAAATTATCAATAAACTGCTGGGAAGTCAATATGCCAACTAAGCCAAAGTCATCCATGTCACGTTTGTATGAATTTCCAGAGCTTGCCAGCACCTCGTCTGCAAGATCGCATTATTTTTCATGCTGATGATGATGGGGAATCACAAGGTACTACGATTTGTGCTAAAATAAAGCATATTACAAATTAGAGGACCATATCCAAGAAAAGAATGCTTGGAAACATATTGGTCCTGCTCTATAGGATAATCTAAAATCTAAATGAAATCAAACTGATTGCTAATTTAATTGTATATTTTTTTTTTTTTTGGTATATGACATTGTTTTTACATTCTGTGATTATTTCCTCACACACTAACTTATTAACTGTAAAATTTTATGACAATCTTCTACTTTTACAATGTCTGTCTTATCTTTCACATAATTAATTTATCTATCGTTGCTCCATTTTAAATTCTTTTTACCTATTGTAAAACAGTAATTTTATTCTAGGTGTATCATTTTGACATATAATTATTTAACTTATGTACCCATACAAAATATTGTAAAACATTTTAAAAGAGTAACGGTGGAGTTACTTGCCCATTCTTCTCCATACTAAAACTACCTTTTGGAAGGGGCGACTAGATTCAATTTTTTTTTTAATTTTGACATTCAAAAGTGCCTTATAAAAGCCTATTTGAAATAAATGATTTGACTTTGACTTTGAGACCCGTCTCATCGATTTTTTATTTTCAAGCAGCCTTCCTCCCTTTTAAAAATAGGAAAGAAAAACCAATTATTTGTTGATAAATGTCATGTGCTGGTTACATGCGTCACCTAAGATCTTCAAACCTAAAACCACAAAAAGCGCTCGTCGGGGTAGACTTAGAACAGTATTAACACTATAAGTGAGGCTGCACACACTATACTTTCGCACCCTACATTTATATACATCGTCGCTACAATTACTGCGCTTCATTTTAGCTTGGAGCAAATGTATCGTGTACACGCACATCGAACGCAAAATTGTGGCGAGCTTCCAGAATATCAACATCATCGTCTGACGATACAGATTTCTTGATGTAGCAATCAATGAAAAATAAAATAAAGGCCGTATAGAATATTGCCGTTTTAGGTCAGCGCCATCTCTTTACCGATAGTGGAACTAATGTAATTTAAGTTGATGATTTCTGAAAAAGTGCACTATTTAGAGCCATCGTTTTACATAGTTTTTTTTTTCACATCAAATAATTTCTCTATGCAAACTTCGGAGCTAAGAACCGTTTTTTTTTTTACATTTTTCGTCAGAAATCGAAAATCATGCGGCCTAAAAAATTTTTTTTGAGAATGTGCAAATAGCGCTCTTTCATATGATACCCCACATACCCTAGTAGCCCCACTTCGAATTTTTAAGACCCCTGTTCAGTCCCTGTTACAAAAAAAAAAAACATTTTTATTTCTTTCTTAATGCAAAACAGTTTGGCAAACGTCATCTAAAACTGTTCCAAATTTCAAGTTGATAGCATTAGTAGTTCTTGAGATGTTCAGTTGTGACAGACAGACTGAGTGGCACCATAAGGGTTCCTTTTTACCATTTTGATACGGAACCCAAAAAGACGTTATTACGTTTACCCATTCACCGGTTTAATCAAGATACCTATTAAAATTTACGATCATTTCAAAATTTCGCAAGAGTTACAGTTCGACCAAGAAAAGTTTCATTTAAATCATCGAATGTCTTAAAATACATACATGGTTGTATAATATAGGGACTTTTTCAACATCTGCAATAAACTCAACGTAAAATTCAATGTTGTCTTTCATTTCTGAAAATCGCGCCACAAAAACGAACGTGTTCGATCTTGAATTCGTGTAGCGTGGCAGACGTCTCACCACAAACTGCACCCTCTATTAAGCCGGCGTTCGCACAGACGTAATAAAATCGCGACGGGATTTTATCGCGCACTGGATTTTCAACTCTCGTTGTTGAGCCGAGCGTTGAAAATCAAGCACACGAAAAAATATCGCCACGATTTTATTACATCTGTGCGAACGTGCGGTATAAGTGTCCTTGTTGTGCGTGCTTTTTTTTTTTTTTTTTTTTTTGGGTGGGAAATTATCAAATAACTTCTCCCGCTCTGGGCGGAGCGGGAGGGCGTGTCAGACTCTTACTGACTAAAACCCACCCGTGTTCCTTCAGTTGCCGTGTTGCCAGGGGGCCACGATTTCCCTATCGGTTTTCTTGCGACCAGCAGTGCTATTCTGTAAAATCTCACCTCGAACGCTTAGGTGAAATGACCTTGAAAGTGAGCTGTCAACAGTGTCAATCCCTAGTATTTGGTGGAATGACAGCTCACTTCAAGGTCACTTCACCTTAGCATTCACGGTGAGATTTTTACAGAATAGCACTGCTGATATACGGGGGCGTTAAATGTGTTGCGTTTCAAATGTGGCGCCACAATTATTGTCGTAATACTAGTGTGTCTAGTATGCAGCCTATCTTACAGTAGAACTTGATGATATAGGTCAATGATTTCACAAGATGTCCTCAAAACAGGTTCCGAGAATCTATTTGAATAACATTTAACTGAATACTTAGCTAAACTACTAACGCAGCGGAAGTTCTTAAGCTTACTGGTTTCTGTATTTAGGTATTACGAAGTCATAAACATGTAAAAGCCTATATTATTGCCGCCATACTCATAGACGAGTATTAATGTTAATGATTCATTAACTACCAATAATAAGCCGAATTTAAATTACGAAACGAGTTGCGCAGCGCAAGCTTAGTTACCTTTTCAGACCAAAAAAAAAAGCAACCGACTTCCAAAAAACACTACAAAGTGAAAAATAACTTTAATTTTGGAAGTCGGTGTCTTTGGTTTTGAATTTTCTTTTGACGTGACAACGTCTTATAAATTGGTTTGCCGGGTGACACTTCAAGAAACTGCGTTACGCTCCGCTCACGTTATGCGCTCACAATGAGAGCGAGTGAGAGGCACGCGTCCCTTCCACTCGGGCATGGTTAGCCCGCCTAAGAGCGAGAGAGACAGACATAAAAAGTGAAAGGCACGCGTCCCTTCCACTCGAGCACAGTTAGCCCGCCTAAGAGCGAGAGAGACAGAGCGAGAGAGAGAGAGTGAGAGAGATAGGCATACACACCGGTTCATGTCTTGCGCTTCTATTTCGCTTACTCTATTCACATTAAAATTATTTTACCACTCAAAGTCGTTGTCACGTAAAACTTTCGCCCGTATACCGACTTTACAGGCAACCAATTTTTTTTGTCACCGACTTCCGAAATTAAAGTTATTTTTCACTTTGTAGTGTTTTTTGGAAGTCGGTTGTTTTTTTTTTTGTAAAAAGATTTTATTTTTCAGTTTTTAGTTGTAGTACCTACCCCACACAAATTCGAAAACCACTACTTGCTATGTAAATAACAGTGATAGGAACTTATCATATCATCCACATACTAAGTGGGAAAAGTACGTATTATTGAAGCTAACTCAGAAACTATAAAATTTATATGGGACCACCTCGAGAGCATAACCCTTTCAAACAAAAAAAGATTTTTTAAAATCGGTCCACAATTGACGGAGAAATCGGTGGACATACATAAAAAAAAACAAACATACGCGATGAACCTTTTTGGAAGTCGGTTAAAAAACCAAGACACTAGCACTGTCAATAATGATATGAAGCCGGTTTCGTAAACATATGTGCACTTAGTGAGATGTAGTTTCATTGTAATATCATTGTAAATGGTTGTAAATGTGTGCGTGTGAGCGTGTATGCACAGAGCGGAGGTGTAGTTTTGGCATGCTTCACTGTATTGTTCGCAGCGCTCTGTCTTGGTTTTTATTTGGTCTGAACCTTTGATATTCATTGATAGTTGTACGTGTAAATAATTATCTATTCACACGTGAAACTATCAATGAACAACTTAGTTTACGCAACTAGTTTCGTAATGTAAATCCGCTTTTATACCAGTATGAAAATTTTTATGGCCTTAAAATGAAATTTCTTTTTTGGAATTTACCTACAATGCACACGGGCTTCTAACTATCCAAATAGGGGGCTATAACGGGCTGTTTCACGATGTCCGAATAACCACTACTCACCGAACACAATAAATGGAACAGAATTTGTATAGTCATCCAAATTAATTGTTTATCAAATTGAAACTACGCCAATTTGCCATATTAGGCCACGCGCACTTTGTATGCGTTTTCGTACGAATTTCACTCGTATGTACACGTATGTACGAACACGCACGAACGATCCCGACCTTTGAAAAGTGTAGTGCATGTTTGAGGCGGCTGGGACAGACTAGATGCGATGACTGAAGGCGGAAAACTGGGCGTTGTGATGCAACTTAGAAGATACTTATTTTCAGCAGGGAACTGCGATAGGCTGAATTGATTTATTGTTGTCAGCGTGTAAAATAAAATTTACCACAGATCTTTTTATATACATACCTACCTATGTTTTTGTAAGTATCGGGACCTGCTCCTTAGTAAGTATGGAAGAAGCCAAAGATGTGCATGGTCTTTCTAGAAATAAAGCCTTTCGGAAGTCTAAGTCCAGCACGCTTAGCATGACCACAATAGAAACGGATTTTGTCGATGGAAGAATAGACAAAATGACAGATAAACACAATCTGTTCCCGTTCTGTGACAAAATAACGATGACACAATCTGTTATTTTGTCTATTCTTCCGTTGACAAAACCCGTAGAAAACTCGTTTCTATGGTTGTCATGCTACACGTGCTGTGGTGGACTGCCTGTAAACAAAATGACATACTATCACACTAATATTATAAAGGCGAAAATTTGTGAGTGTGTGTGTATGTTTGTTTCTTCTTCACGCAAAAACTACTGAACGGATTTGGATGAAATTTGGCACACCGATAGTTTATAACCTGGATTAACACATAGGACACTTTTCATCCCGATATTCTTACGGAATCGAAACTTCTGCGCGTGAAACCGCGGGGCGCAGCTAATTACTAATATTTATAAAGAGAAGAAAATAATTATTATCATAGCATATTCAGTAAAAAGAATGCATTCCTTTGTGTATTATTCTTCATATTCTCTTTCTAAGCTGAATAAAAATACATAGGTCATTCTGTATATAATATTATCTAAGAAGAAAATTAGCAGCGGACATGACTGCCCGGGTCACACTGGACTTAAGTACATTTAAGAATCATCCCTCGTGGAAGCCATGAAATGAAGCGATGCATTCTCGAAATGGTACGATTGCCAACTGTGACTCATACGAAAAAGTTCAAGTCACAAGCATAAGGCCACGCGCACTTTGGATGTGTTTTCGTACGTATATCACTCGTTCGTAGTGTTCGTACACTTACGACGATGGTCGTACGAATTGAGTGCGCACACTGGATACATTTTTCTCCGTCAAATAAAACAAACCTCAAGAAGTTCGGATTGATTTCGGACATTGGAACTATACGTACGACTAAGTCGCACTCAGTCTGCGCACTCCCTTTGTACTTGGAAGCTCGGGATCGCTCGGGCGTGTTCGTTCGTGTACGCATGATTGAAATTCGTACGGAAACGCATCCAAAGTGCGCGCGGCCTTATTTTATCGAGAAATACGTCCTCTGTTGAAACTTAAGAAGTACACAATGATAGAGGACCTAGCTTATTCAAAGTCGATGATCACCCAAGTTGGCCATAAAATACAGATATAATCTCGTAGACAAGACAAAGGGGAAGAAAATACACTCACAATCCTCATGCTATTTTTATCGTTGTCGAGCACTCAATTTTATCAAACATATGAATCAATGGATTACGAATTTCCTTCAAAATCCTTCGGATTGCTATAGAAAGTGTGATTACTGTATTTGAATAGCCTGACCACCTCGCATGGCATACATGGCAAGTTCCTAGAATTTTAATAGAACTAGAGGAAGGCACTGCCCATCCCTTTCTACGCCTCAAATATTCCATTCGCAAAATTGCGGCTATGAGCTTTGACATTAACATTACACTCAGACCTACTACTAGAATTGCGTAAATACTAATTGTGCCGTTACCCTCGAGCTGTGAGTCACACTAGTGCTTGACCGGTTTTGTCTTGACGGAACAAACTGAGCTCTAGGCAATATTTCATGGAGATTCAGTGCTAATACCAGTTTGCAGAGGCTGATATAAAAGCGAAAGCAAGTGCTCCAAAAATTATTACAATCAGTAACCTCCTACAAAACAATCATGTACACCAAGGTACTACAGTGATTTTATTTATTGGATTTAAATTGTTCAAGTGCTTAAATATTTGAAGTCTTGGATCATAATGTGACCGGCTATTCTGATTTTCTTTAATTGATAATACTGACATGATACTAAAGAGCTAATACAGTCCTTTTTATGATTAAGCACCAACGATTAAACTGCCAAAATATTCAATCAGAAAGTGTTCATTAGTCCTATTAAGAAATCTAGTTCAATCCTTTTCTTTTATATTTCAGGTCATAGTCTTCCTGTGCGCGGCGAGCCTCGCCTCCGCCGGCCACCTCCTGCAAGCCGCTGCACCTGTAGCGTACAGCGCGCCCGTAGCGTACAGCTCGGCGCCCGCCGTCTCCTCCGTGTCGTTCTCCTCGCACACCGCGCACGCTCCCGTTGCCACATACGCCGCCGGTCCCGTCGTAGCCAAGACCTACGCCGCTCCCGCCTACGCTACCTACGCCGCCGGTCCCGTCGTAGCCAAGTCTTACGCTCCCTCCGTGTCCTACCAATCCATCTCAGCTCCCGTCGCGTACGCCGCCCCTGCCGTCGCAGCCTACTCAGCCCCTGTGTACGCTAAGTCCATTGCTCCTGCTGTGTCGTACTCCTCAATCTCTAGCCACTCCTCTCCTCTGACCTACGCAGCGGCTTCCCCCGTCGTCACTAAGACCTACGCCGCTCCCTCATACACCACTTACGCCTCTGCTCCCGTCATCGCGAAGTCCTACGCCGCTCCTGCCTACACTTCCTACGCTGCTGCTCCTGTTGTCACTAAGACCTACGCTGCCGCTCCTGCCTACACTTCCTACGCTGCCGCTCCCGTCGTAACCAAGACCTACGCCGCTCCGGCCGTCGCATACTCCGCTGGTCCCGTGCTCAAGTCCGCTGTGACATACTCGGCCGCACCCGCCGTCTCTCACGTCTCATACGCTGGTCTGGGAGCTAACTACGGCTGGTGAAAACTTGTTTGTTAATACATACATATTTATTCATAATAATTATGCGACTGTATACTTATAATGACTGTACATAAAAAAAACGAAATAAAAGCAGAAAGATAAGTTAGTATTTTCTTTCAACCCTGTTTATAAAACTGCTCTGAAATTAAAGACCCTGCTATCTAGACTAGTCTCATAAATCCGGTAGAACATTAAAAGCTTTACAAAACGAAAATGATACATCATAATATATTTCAACGTTCATTCATAAAACTTGACATTTATTCAAGCTTTTAATTATTATGTTGCAAGTTGTAAGCCAATTATATCAAAGACTGGATAATAGTAGGCACCAATAAAGTGACTGTAGGTAGATTAAATAATAATGTAGCCCGAAATATAACTTGTACACAGAAATTGATACAATTTTCCATGAAAATGGCTGTAAGTTTCCCAAAAAATTATAAACTAGAAAAATAAATCTAACATTCGTTTTTAACCATAAATACTACGTACAGTTAAACGACAGTACCAGCAGCCTTCATTGTCATACAGCTTTCACCAGCTTAATTTCAGGTTAGGATTAAAAAGGTTCTTTTACAACAATCTAGAAGCAGAATAATTGAATTGTATACTCAGCTACATAAGCTTGATCACATGGTTTTTTAAGAATTCCCTCGTAACTAGAAAGGTCAACTGACTATTATTTGCAAATAGAACCATTTACAATAATAATAATTAATACACTATAATACTCTTACTTCAATGACTTTTCTTATTCGATGTTATTTATCCACGATCTATATAAGACAGAAGTTTCCGAATAAACACAAGATTCCGCAAGATCTTTACGAATTCTTAAAATCTCATTTCTTTGAATTTTCAATACTTATTAGCTATATATATGTTAAACTTATCAGATACTTATGAATATATATGCATGTACGTGGGTACTTAAACTACTTACTAATAGTTTCAATTAATTTAACGGTCTGCGACATGTCTAATATGCCTTGAACCAGCCAAGCCTTGCCTTGCCTTATTTACAACCTACTGCAATTGGAAATATGAACAACATTTTCTGTTTCAGTTAGACACATGTGTGAGTCACACTCGCACTCGCACTTGACCGATATTATCCTCATAAACAAATTGAACTGTAATCTATGTCTGCTAGGATTCTGAACCAGTTTCAGACGTTCATATAAAAGCGCCAGCAAGTGCTCCAGATAGTATTGCATCGTACAACCACGTCCAATTCAAACATGTACACCAAGGTACTAGTGATTTGTTTATTCGTTTGAAAATATTAATTATTAGATCCCAAGAAAATACTCCGATAGTGCCCCGTTATGTGATGGAAACTTTGGATAACTTTTCATCATCAGCATCAGCCTTTAGGCATCTGGAGCTGAATATTGGCATCACAACCACGTTTTACGGATTAGTGATCGCAGCTTATTGTTAAAAACAAAAAGAAATGGGACTCTTCTGCCAATCTCGTTCAGGATGTAACTCAGTCAGCTTTACGCTAGAAATCACATTGCTCACATGTTTATATTCTAGGTGGTAGTCTTCCTGTGCGCGGCAAGCCTCGCTTCCGCCGGCCACCTCCTGCAGGCTTCTGCACCCGTTGCGTACAGCGCGCCAGTAGCGTACAACTCGGCGCCCGCCGTCTCCTCCGTGTCGTTCTCGTCAGCGGCTCCCGTCGCCACATACGCAGCTGGCGCCCCCGCGTATTCCACATACGCCTCCGCCCCCGCGTACGCTTCATACGCAGCCGCTCCGGCGTACTCCACATACGCCGCCGCCCCGGCGTACTCCACATACTCCGCCGCTCCGGCGTACTCCACATACGCCGCCGCTCCGGCGTACTCCACTTACGCTGCCGCTCCGGCATACTCCACATATGCTGCTGCTCCGGCGTACTCTACATATGCCGCTGCTCCGGCGTACTCCACATACGCCGCCGCTCCCACTGCTGCTGCTTACTCCGCCCCAGTGTACACAAAGGCTGTAGCTCCCGCAGTGTCCTACTCCTCTGTGACTAGGCAGTCTTCTCCCGTGACCTACGCTGCATCTGCGCCAGCTGCTTCAACGTTCTCCGCTCCCGCCGTAGCTAGGACCTACACTGCGGCCGCTCCCATAGTAGCCAGAACCTATGCCGCCGCCGCTCCTGCTTACACGACATACTCCGCTCCCGCCGTTGCGGCGTACTCTGCACCAGCCGTAGCAGCGTACTCCGCACCCAGCGTAGCGACGTACTCCACACCCGCCGTAGCGGCGTACTCCGCACCCGCCGCAGCAGCGTACTCCGCTCCTGCCGTCACAACATACTCTGCTCCGATCGTAGCCAAGACTTTTGCTGCTCCCGCGGTTGCCACATATGCTGCGGCTCCCGTACAGTCTTCTGTGACTTACTCCGCAGCACCCGCAGTATCACACGTTGCTTACACTGGTGAGGGAGCCAACTACGGGTGGTAAACATGACCTATTTATGGTTCATATTTATTGATAAGACTTTATTAACGACAGTCAAAGCAAAAATCTAAATAAAAGCTATAAAATATAGAAATTTGACTTTTTCTTCCTCTTAATATTCATGGTAAGGTTACTGACTTCCTCAGCAAAAAAATATGTTTACTATCATAATGTGGGATCACAATTTCTGTAGGTATCCATAGCGGGAAGGATAAAGAGATTTTTCACAACAAGCAAAGGCTGGTTTAAATTGACAAAATTTCAAGTTTACTGCATTCATGTTGACATTTGTAGGCAAAAGAAAAAATCTTATAGGTACCAACTTATTTTTATGGTATCCATGCATAATAAATAGAATATAGAAACAAATCATTGGGTATCAAAAAATTCGTCCGCTTCGCTGTCAGCAAGAAAAGTGCCCAAACGGCTGGCAGCATTGGATGGCAATGCTGATTCTTTGGCCTAAGAATTAGTAAGTTAATTAGTAATACTAGGTACCAACTCGTTTTGCATTACGTTGGAGTGTGTCCTACTCTAACGAATGAAACGAATAAAGTTACGGATTACGTGACGGGCGACCTGGGACGGCAGCGCTTGATGTAATTCGTAACATAGAAATTCATACAATTTTATTGAGCGCCCAAAATGCAGGGTATTAGACGCGCGCTTCGAGCGTTAAACTAGAGCCTTAGATATCTGAAACCTTCTTTATATTTACCACATTTTATAAAAATTAAGATACTTACTTGCTTAAAAATATTGCTGCAAAACCATTGAGAAGTCATCCTTTCACTTGACTGATTTTATCCTTACAGAACTACAGGGAAGGTCTCCTGGGGATTCAATGGTAACACCCGGTTCGTAATAACCGTATAAAAGCGAGAGCTAGTGCTCCAAATATTACACACAACCACCACGTTCAATACAAGCATGTACACACGGCTACACATCAAGCTATACATTTCCAGTATAAGCTGACCTCGCATTGTACGGAAATCCTATACGATGCGAGATCAGCATAAACTGGAATTGTGTAGTTTGATGTGTAGCCGTGTGTATGAATAATTAAATAATAAGTAATCTCTTTTAAAGGATAGTGATTATTCTGTAAAAATTCTATTGAATACGTCATTTATGTCATCATTATATTGAAATATTGGGCAAAGCTCTTTTTTGTAATGTGTCAAAATGCAGTTTTATTACAGTTTACGGAAAAAGTGTGCAATATATAGCCAATTATTTCATTGCTTCAAGTCGTAATCTTCCTGTACGCGGCGAGTCTTACCTCTACTGGTGAGCTCCTGCAGGCCGATGCGCCTGTAGCGTACAGCTCACAGTCAATCTCTTCACATACATCACACGCTCCCGTCGCCGCTTACGAAGCTGCTCCTGTCTACAGCAGCTACGCCGCTCGTGCCTACACTACCTACGCCGCCGCTCCCGTCGTATCCAAGTCCTACGCCCCTCCGTGTCCTACCAGTCCATTTTCGCTCCCGTTGCGTACGCTTAAGACCTACGCCACACCTGCATACAACACATACGCCGCCGCTCCTGTCGTCGCTCTGCCCCGGTATACGCCAAGTCTATCGCTCCTGCTGTGTCGTACTCGTCAATCTCAACCCACTCTTCTCATCTGACTTATGCCCCGGCCGGTACCACCGCCGCCGCCGTCCAGCTTACACCATCACCTACTCTGCCCCCCTTGTGGCTAAAACCGCCTCTCCTGCAGTGTCTTACTCTTCGTACTGGACCCACTCAGAGCCTATCACGTACGCTGCGAGGCCAGTCATCACCAAGTTCTATGCTGCTCCTGCCATAGCCACATTCTCCTCTGTTCCCGTCCTTAAGTCTGCTGTGACATACTCAGCTGCCCCCGCTGTCTCTTTCGATGGTTTGGAAGCCAAATACGACTGGTGAAAACATGTTTGTATAAGTTTCAAATATATTACTGTAAAACCAAATAAATGCAGTAATGCCTAGTGTGTTCAAATGGACACGTTACTAATGGTAAAATAATATCGATATTTATTTTCGTAATCTTTAATCTTTTTCGATCACTTCAATAAAATGAGAGCATAAATATTATTTATTCATTTGTAGTATGATTAAAATACTTAATTCTGATTCATTTGAACGAACGCACATTATTATTTATTACCATAAGGGTTCGATTCCCGGATCGCGCGAACTGTTTTTGGGTTTTTCCATCTCGAATTTCTCAGTAGCAGCCTGGAGTGTAGATTTGTACCCGATTCAAATCTTTTATTTTAATTATACTTATATAAAAGGAACTTTTGAACGTCAAAAATTAATAATCAAAAAACACTTTTTTTTTTCTCTTTTTAGTGGTTTGTAATTTATCTAAGTTACAATAGCCTAATGTCAACTAGGTACTCAACAAAAATACCCAAATCGCTATAGATGTGCCTATAATATTTGAAGAGTTCCCTCGATTTCTCCAAGATCCCATCATAAACGTGTAATTTGATAAACCTGCAAATGCTGTCTATGTTTTACAAGTCAGTAACTTATCACAAGAATTTTATTAAACTTCTGGTTCGCAATTCTTAAAACTCCATGAATAATTAATTATTCATGGAGTTTTAAGAATTGCGAACCAGAAGTACCATTAAAGTAAGAAGGTACATACAAGATTATTTTAAGCTTATTAATGGTTTTGCTTATTAGCAGACAACTTTCTATTAGCTTAACTAGTTGAATCTTATAAATCATATAAAAATTATAAATCAATAAAGGACAGTAAAATACCCAACTTGTTGTAACTCCAACGTACAAGAAAAAGAATGGCACTATCGTTATTCATAATCAAATAATTAAAATATTTTACTGCTGTTGAAAATTATATCGTCAAAAATCGTTAATTTGCGTAAAAAATTTAATAGGGCTCTTGAGCGGTAATTGTAATAGAGATTTTTTTACATACCAATTTCATTTGATTTTTAGGACATTTATATTTGAGTATATCTTTAAGAGCCAGGAAAAACCAAAGATCTACAGTAATATGTATATTATATAAAATATGTATATATGTGTATTATAAGTTATAACCTATTTATGTACTGTTATTTTATTTCTAATGATATATTTTAAATTTTTTTTTTTCTTTGTTCCTCTCAAACAGAGCACCTGCCATCCAATCTCTTGACCACCCTTGGTTGACTGGTAGAGAATGCCTAAGGCCGATTAAGTCCGCCTTTGTACCTTTTTGTGTGTGAAAAGTTTAAATAAATAAATCTTCTCATTATGTTTCTGGTATGCACCATTGAATCAATCTGGCTTCGTCCATTGCTTTGCCTATCTTAGTGGTCAGTGACATTCACAATAATTATGGATGAATAAGACATTCCCTGGTAAAAAAAACTATGACTCTGAATCTAGTCCGGTTTAATTGTACTCAATTTTGGCAATAGCAACGTCATTTTTGTGTCCCCATTATTTTGGTTTCAACTTCAACGACTCGGTAATGAGTTAATTAAAATTGCAGCTCTTGTAAGTAAATAGTTTTTCTTTTTCATAGCCATCATCGTCATCATCTAATTTGTAAAACTTTTCCCAAATAATAAAAACTCTTTGCATCGGGCTGACGACGGAGTAAAAAAACCACTAGAGCGAAAAACTGACACTTTTCGCACAGTTTGGCTGCTTGGAAAATGCAATTTTAGAGCACATGCATTGTAAATAAATAAAACGTGCTAAAAGTACCTACTGGCTGGCTAAATGGAGCTATTCCATAGAGCTAAACAAATAAATAAAAAAAACCCGCCAACTTCAGTTAGGTTCTTTTCTATCCTTTGTTTCGGTTGTTTCATGTCATTGGAAAATCTATTAATATAATTATAATAAAATGAATTCTTCCAGTAACGAAAATGAGACACTAACTCCGGAATAATTTCGTTCTAAAGCAGCAATTATAGTAGATAATTTGTTGCCGCTAAAATGTATTTTCACTCTGTCAATGGTAAAAAAGTAGAGTAAAAATCTCGTGTTTTTTTTTATCTCGGTTCTTGTATCCCTTTATTTTTTTTTTTTTTTGGGTGGGAAATTATCAAATAACTTCTCCCGCTCTGAGCGGAGTGGGAGGACGTTTCAGACTCTTACTGACTAAAACCCACCCGTGTTCCTTCAGTTGCTATGTTGCCGGCGGCCACGATCTCCCTTTCGGACTTCTTTGCAACCTCGGCAGTCATCGGCCCTAGCGGACCCCGTCAGTTCTGCTGATATCGCTTTGAGGCGCGCGTGGAATACAACGCAACGTTGACCCGGGCCTGATCCTTATCGGAAGGCGAGTTACCCATTACTCACCGTCCGCAAGCCCGCGCCTGCATTGGCCGGAAATCGGCCCGCGATTCCCGACGTCCAGGGCGTCTCCTGCGGTTGTTGTATCCCTCGTTTTTTTTTTTTTCACTTGTTGTAAGTATAATCTATTATAATTTCTATAATTTCGGAAGTCGGTGGCAAAAAACGAAAATACGAAACCAAAGACAAAGACTTCCGAAAATAAAGTTATTTTTCACTATGTAGTGTTTTTTTTTGGAAGTCGTTTTTCTTTTTTGTAAAAAATTTTCAGTGCAGTTTTTCACAAATGTTTGACTGCAATTGCTAAAGTGTGTCTGCTTCGTGGGCGGTAAAAGTAGAAAATCAATAATTTATTTGTAACCAGTGTTAGGTTCTGGGGTAGGAAACCTTCACGGAACTTGTCACCAGCTCACAATTTTAGCCGATAACGCCGATCGTCCACCGCCAGCTAAACTAAGTTAGTTTGCACTTAGTTTAGTTTAGCTCGCCCGTTACATGTGCGTCCACCCACATGTATAATTGTGTTTGTGTATGTGTGTGTGGATGTGTGCGTGCGTGCGTGTGTGTATGAAAAACTGGCGAGCTAAACTAAATTAACTGCAAACTAAATTAGTTTAACTCGCGGTGGACGGCTCGCGTAAGAGTTTGGCATAGTCCTTCTCCGTCTCCTAACAGAGGTTACCTATTCATGACGAATTGATGGTTTAAGCACCTACCTACTCAATTAAAATAAAAAAACTAAGCTTGATTTCTGAAAAAGTAACCATATGCTAGCTTGATATTATAAAATATATTCAACAATTACCTCATAAAAGTACAAGCAGTCCAATACATCTATATATATATACGTCACGGTCAATTTTCCAACTGCAAATATTAGTTTGTAACCGCATTTTTTTTTAATACTTTAAAACTACAAATTAACGCTTTTCGGAATTTTTCGTTTACTTGTGCTGTGAGACTTCCACCTATGCCTATTTCCAGGCAGAATGTACATGGCTCACTCCTATCTACTCCACCTGTATTTTATGTAACCTACATTCATTGCAAATAAATGATTGATTAATTGATTGATTGATTGACTTTGCTGCTTGCCAAATTTCATGATTTTAGGTCAACGGCAAATATCCTATAGGTTTGAATTTATTTGCGAGTTTCAAAATATGTCGCATTTTTTATTGCGTTAACTTAGAAGCTTGATAATTTTAGAGCTCCAAGACATCTTGATACGTCTACGCACTCCTGAGAAAAGGATCTTGACAGACAGACAAACAGATTAACGGACGGACGTACGGACAACACTGATCTTATAAGGGTTCAGTTTTTTCCTTTTGGGTTACGGAACCCTAAAAACTACATAAACTTAATTACACAAGGTTAGTAGCCCAGTAGGTAAATATTAAAAAAAACTGATAATGAAGGCCTTCCAGTCTGTTTAGGCCCCAGTGTAAGCTGTCTTCAATGTTTAACTTTCTTTATCCAAAACTGTAAACATTCTCATAAATGAAGGCCTTTTTTGTATCCAAAAATGAAGAAGGTTTAAATGCAGCTGTTCAGGAGCAAATTAGTATTCTTAAATCAAAAATCCTACCGGTACTTTGTATTTAAACTGTTCAAAAATGTACAGTATCATGCTTCAGGAAAGAAAAACATTCAAAATAATTATTTTGTTTTTATATTGTTTTATGTTTCGAACATACAAACATTATTATATACAGGCAATTATTTACAAACAATAAATATTAACAATCATGTGTTTACCAGCCGTAGTTGGCTCCCAGACCAGCGTATGTGACGTGAGAGACGGCGGGTGCGGCGGAGTATGTCACAGCGGACTTGAGCACGGGACCAGCGGAGTATGCGACGGCCGGAGCGGCGTAGGTCTTGGTTACGACGGGAGCGGCAGCGTAGGAAGTGTAGGCAGGAGCGGCAGCGTAGGTCTTAGTGACAACGGGAGCAGCAGCGTAGGAAGTGTAGGCAGGAGCGGCATAGGACTTCGCGATGACGGGAGCAGAGGCGTAAGTGGTGTAAGAGGGAGCAGCGTAGGTCTTAGTGACAACGGGGGAAGCCGCTGCGTAGGTCAGAGGAGAGGAGTGGCTAGAAATTGAGGAGTACGACACAGCGGGAGCGATGGACTTGGTGTACACTGGGGCAGAGTAGGTCGCGACTGCTGGAGCGGCGGCGTAGGTCTTTGCATACGCGACGGGAGCGGAGATGGACTGGTAGGACACGGACGGAGCGTAGGACTTGGCTACGACGGGACCAGCAGCGTAGGTAGTGTAGGCGGGAGCGGCGTAGGTCTTGGTCACAATGGGAGCTGCGGCGTAGGTGGCGACGGGAGCGTGCGCGGTGTGCGAGGAGAACGACACAGAAGAGACTGCAGGCGCCGAGCTGTACGCGACAGGCGCGCTATATGCTACGGGTGCAGCGGCCTGCAGAAGGTGGCCAGCGGAGGCGAGGCTCGCCGCGCACAGGAAGACTACGACCTAAGGATAAGAACACAAATTAGTACATTGTTGATTTTCTCACTTTAGCATGATTAGAATATTCAGATCCTGAAAAGCAGGAACTGCTATCAGAACAGAAGTTAACACTGTATTGGAGTCATGTATTTTGACAAAGTTACTACTAAAACAAACTACAATTTGACCAGAATTGATACAGTCAACACTTATTCCAAAATCAAAATTGTATGATGCACAAAATACAGGTGACCGGTCGTCAACCCATGACCCACGCAATAAAAAGGTGAAGTATTTAAATATCAGCGCAGTACCTTGGAGTACATGTTTGTATTGAACGTGGTTGTTGTGTGTAATTTTTGGAGCACTTACTCTCGCTTTTATACGAGTGTCAGTAACTGGTATTAGCATTGAATCTCCGTCCGGTATCGCCTGAAGCTATGTTTATTCCGGCAGTCAATTGGCGGAGTGTAAGTATGATTTGCACAGCATATTTAATTAGCGAGTCCTCCAAAAGACTGTACGGTATCAAACAAGCTTTATATGATATTAGATATGTTGTTCCAAAAATGTAATGTTTGTTTTGTAAAAAGAAAGAAGTAAATTTTCCCGTATAGACTAGCTATTTGCAGTTAAATTAAAGCGGTCTGTAATGGGGTAAAAGAAGTTGGGAGGCGTCGTGGGACAACCAGTTGGAACGAAGTTCCTTTCGCTGTTTATTATGACATTAAACATGATATCTATATAATACTAGCGGACCCGACAGACGTTGTCCTGTCAAAACATTGTCCAGCGGACAAAATTGTGAATCTAAACCATTCCCAGATCCCCTTGAACACACACAAAAAATTTCATCAAAGTCGGTCCAGTCGTTTGAGAGAAGTTCAGTGACATACACACTCACAGAAGAATTATATATATAAAGAAGATATAAAAGCGAAAGGTCACTCACTCTCTCATCACGAAATATCGAAAACCGCTTGACGTATAAAGATGAAATTCGGCAGGGCGATAGTTTATAGTTAGTAGACGTCCGCTAAGAACGGATTTTAGGAAATTCGACCTTTAAGGGCGTAAAAAGGGGGATTTTGTTTGTATGAAAAATCTTATTCCTTGAGTTAATAAACTTGAAACTTGCCACGAATTATCCACCACGAATTGCCACGACTTATCTACATTAATTATAAAGTTTGCTATTTTTAGTTTTTCTAAACTACCTCCTAAAGGAGAATTAGGGGGTGTAATTCGAAACTCAGTATTTATAATTAAAACTAAAAAGAAATGAAAAATTATATCAGGGGTTTTTGAAAATGTACCCCTAACGGGGTGAAACGAGGTATTCATTTTTACAGTGGAGGATTTTACTGTGTGGCTTGATTAACTTAAAAATTGGTATAAATAATCTATAACTCAAATAATGGAAACGTCACAATAGATTTTTCAAAAATTATTGTCACGCTATTTGCTACGGGGAAAGAGCAATATTGCATTATGTTCGTATTCTTCTATAGTTTACTGCAAATTGTAAAAAGACTAGCCTAAAGGTTAGAATATTGCAGATAGTTACGGATTTAATCTTTTAAAAGATTTTCATCACTATACCTTTATGGAGCTGAGCAGTCAATCATAACATATACAGGGTGGATTTTGGGCAAGGGCAAACCTTAACCGTTGTCGCTACAAGAAAGCGGTCTTAGAAGACTGTCCTTAACTTTTTGAAACATTTTGATCTGTATTCACAGATTTTGAAAAAAATTACAGTTAGCAAGAAAATGGCCAATGTACACAAAAACGTGTGGCACTTTTTTTTTTTATTACTAGGATCAACAAAACTATATCGGGCCAACTGAGGTTTGAGTACGAGAAAAGTCAGAAATTGCAAAAAAACATCCCATACATTTCGTGGGAAAGGAGAGGAGATAAATCTTTGTATGATGAAAAAACTTTTAATGAGGTACTTACTATAATTTAAATGAATTATTCCAATACTTCGTTGGGCTGAATAAGGAACGAATGTAGCAGATATTTACAGATTTAACCTTTTAAATGATTATCATCCCGCTAAATCATGAATTCATCCATACTTATACTTCGTTTGAAATAAGATAAGAAATTTAAACAAACCTTTTTTACAGTCCGTTCAACCGATTTTGACTTCTATACCGTAGGCATAAGGATGGCATTAAAAGCAAAAAAAGTGGTTACAAACCAACTATTTACTGCAGCTGTCATTTGTCGTGCCACCAACGCAATACAAGTCAAAATCGGTTGAACGGGCTGTAAAAAAGGTTTAGTTAAATGTCTAATCTTATTTCAAACGGAGTATAATCCATACTTTATATTATAAATTCGAAAGTAACTCTGTCTGTCTGTCTGTATGTTACCTTTTCACGGCTAAACCACTGAACGGATTTCGATTAAATTGGGTAAGGAGATAGATGGCATCCTGGAGAGTTGGACAAAGGTACTTTTTGTCTCAAAAAAGGTCCTTTTTGTCTAAAGGGAATGAGAGTTTGTATGGCAAATCCAGCATTTCTTAAGTTAGGGATATGAAAATTCAAATTTATGCTTTTGTTAAGAAATAAAGAATTACGCATTTCAGCGTTTTTGTAAAATCATCCCCCATCTAAAATTATTAAAAATAAAAAATAAATAAAATTCACACTATGTAATATTGATTTTTTTGTCTTCTTTTCAAGAGATTTAAGGAATAGTCCGTATCTTGAATTTAGTTTTAAAATCGGCTCAAAAATAAAAAAAAAACGTAACAAAAAGTAACGGTTTGCTAGAAGAGCGGTGGCCGCCACATAGCAGGCATCACATAGCGATCGCCACATACCGGCCGCCACATACCGGCCGCCACATAGCAGGCATCACATAGCGACAGCCACATAGCGACCGCCACATAATGGCCGCCACATAACGGCCGCCACATTACGGCCGCCACATTACGTCCGCCACATTACGTCCGCCACATTACGGCCGCCACATTACGTCCGCCACATTGCGACCGCCACATTACGGCCACCAAATAGCGGCCACCACATAACGGTCGCCACATTACGGCCGCCAAATAGCGGCCGCCACATTACGTCCGTCACATAACGGCCGCCACATTACGGCCGCCATATAACTGCCGCTAAATAGCGGCCGCCACATTACGTCCGCCACATTACGGCCGCCAAATAGTGGCCGCCACATAACGGCCGCCACATGACGGTCACAACATAACGGCCGCCACATTACGGCCGCCACATTACGGCCGCCAAATAGCGGCCGCCACATAACGGCCGCCACATTACGTCCGCCACATAACAGCCGCCACATTACAGCTGCCACATAACGGCCGCCAGATGACGGTCGCCACATAGCGGCCGCAACATAGCGGCCGCAACATAGCGGCCGCCAAATAACGGCTGCCACATTACGTCCGCCACATTACGTCCGCCACATTGCGACCGCCACATTACGGCCGTCACATTACGGCCGCCAAATGACGGTCGCCACATAGCGGCCGCAACATAATGGACGCCAGATAACGGCCGCAACATAACGGATGGCAAATAACGACCACCATATTACAGCCGCCACATAACGGCCGCCACATAACGGCCGCCACATAGCGGACGACACATAACCGCCGCCAAATAAAGGCCGCCACGTTAGGCCGCTACATGAAAATGATGGGCAGCGGGGCTCCCCTAAAACGCTCTCTATCCCTCGTCATTCGATGGTAAATTGCGGACACACATGGCGTTCTCCACAGTCCTAGGAAACCGACTGCGGAGAACGCAGATAAGACTATCACACTAATATTATAAAGACGAAAGGCGAAAGTCGGTCGGTAGGTCCGTGCGATTTGGATTAGAACCTGGATACCACACCACACAGAATACTTTTTATCGCGATATTCCCACGGGATCGAGACTTCTGCGGGTGAAACCGCGGGGCGCAGCTAGTCTATTATAAAACAGTACCTGGTCGACCGAGCTCTGCTCGGGTGAAAATATAGAAAACGAATTTTCCCAGATATGAGACCTAGCTAGATCGATTTTTCGCCCCGTAATGCTATTATGCAACTTTCATCGAAATCGTTAGAGCCGGTTTCGAGAACATGAGTACAAATATATATAAAAACAAATATACAAATATTGCTCGTTTAATAGTATAGGATATAATATCCATATATTTTCCTACAATCTCTGCCGCCAGCAACATTGCTCTATTTGCTCTCTTTTCTCTTGAAAACTTTATTTCAAAGTGTTTTTCATCAACAGGAAACGGATAATATAATTTTATAGATACGTACCCTAATTGCGTAACTCATTTTCGTAAACAATATCGTGATTTTTTTTTTCATTTTGACATTTCAACAACATTCATTGCGTTATTTACGTTGTTGAACAGATTTTTTTTCCAACTTATGAAGCAATGGATTAGAAATCTGTTTCAAATCGAAACAAATTGTGATTATGTTCTATTACGCAATTAGGGTGCTGTTCTTACAATGGCTTTATCTTGATTTAGTGTAGTGGTTACAAGCGCGGCTTTGAACTGGAAGGTCCTGAATTCAATTCCAAACCAATACAAATGCAATGTTTTAATGGTTTTTTTGGAACAAAGTTCTTTAACGTGGCATGTATATTTTCATAAATCGTCTCGCTAAAAAGTGTTAATACTTGCGACTGTCTTCTTCTAATTCAAAGAGAAAGAAAGAGAGAGAGAGATAGAACGCTGGCAGAAAAAACAAAATAAAAAAGAAAAGAAAAGAGTAAAGTGATTACAGTGACGTGGGATAAAATTGAAGAACACATCATCGGCCCGAGTACACTGCATGCCGGAGAGAGAGAGAGAAAGTGTGAATCTGGTCAAAATGAAAATCCAAAATGGCGGCTCTGAAAATTTTCATATTATTCATCATGGGTATCATTTTCATGGTTTTCAAGGATACAAAAGCCAATCATCATCATCATCATGTTCCCTATAATGTTCCCACTGCTGGGACCAGTGGCGTGCGTTTCATAAAGACAGAAAGACACTGCCTACCCTAGTTCTGATAATAGATCTAATATTATTTTATCAATAAACAAAACAAATCATAAATCAGCTCCACCTATCGAGTGCCGGTGGTATCATCATTCGAATTTCGCATCATCTCGATTCGCGCTGCACTAGCGCCGCCTCGCCTCTGCCACGGTAAAGACACAAACTATTCGTCTCTGAATGTTTTTATGTGTGCTCTCGTGGTAAGTCGTATTTAATGTGTGTGCGTTCCTATAGCTACGCGGGCTTTGCTGACACACAATGACAAAAATCACGCACACAACTGCAAGAAAAGCCAGTGTCTATTTGTAGTTATTCTATACAGCTAAGACGAAAAATTACGACTCGTACCGAACATTACCGAAGGAAAGTTAGCTATGCAATGCAAATATTTTAGGAAATAACGTTGTTTCATTGAATTTTATACATTTAGATGACCATAATTTTTTGTCGTATAACCTTTTTTACCCTTTATTGCCCGTTTTACTATAGTTGCCATATTGTTTGACGTGCGTTGTGTTTGTGAATACGCTATCAGGTAATTAGAATTTGATTGTTGTTATTAGTGTAAAATGGATAATATTGTCTGTGAAAGTTGTTCAGATGGTGTGTGTATTGAGAAAATAAAACATGATGCGTTTTCAAAACTATATTTCGGTGAAAAAAAAACAAGTTATCGAGATAGGTCGTGGTACACCGGATTTGCAATTAATACAAATTAAAGGTAAAGTCAATCGTAAATTCAATAAAAAACAATATGATTCATATCATTGGCTGACAGGTTGCATACACAGTACCTAATCGGTTATTTTGTTTCGTTTGTCTACTATTTTCAAATAATAAAACCGTCTGGAACGACACCGGTTACGCTGATATTCATAATTTTCCTACCGCCGCGAGAAAACATGAACAATCTGAAAAACACTTAGAAGCTTCCCTTAAATATCACACCTTTGGAAAAAATCGTATAGAGACGCGTTTAATCATCAATCGACAAGACGACGCGACGAACCAAAACCAACGTGCAGTATTTTTGGTGAGTAAAATTTTCTGCCTACCCTGTCTTAAAACTGTGTGCACGCCACTGGCTGGGACACAGGCCTCCTCTCTTAAAAGCCAATAGTGAGGCCAAAATGTAAATCCAAGATGGCGGCTCTGAAAATATTAAAAATTTTCATCATAGGTATAGTTTTTAAGATTCCGTTGTAAACCAGGAACCCTTATAGTTTCGCCATGTCTGTCTGTCTGAGACATCCGCGGTCTAGCTTCGAGACTCTTCGTACAAGAAAGCTGTAATTTGGCATGGATATACATATTAATTACGCCGACAAAGTGGTAATTTTTTTTTTTTTTTTTCTATCCCATGGTGTCTGGTATCGTAGGAAAGGTCCTTCAAAAACATTGTGAGTGTGTGAATTTTTGGATTGAGGGATCCGTTTGCGAAATATTAAGCTTTTAAGTGCTAATTTTTGTTAGAGTCAAGTGTCCCTGCCAGCTCAATGGTTGGTGTTGGATATATGAAAAAAATCACGGCATTAGTTTATATAACGAAATTAAAAGGAAAACTATCACAGCTAAGTAGGCTCTATAAGTTAACGAGTAATAATCGACCAACTTATATTTGCAGTTGCAAAAACATGTTTTCAACTACAAAGTTTGTTTTTGGGATAAATTCATCCCAACTACGGAACCATTCATTGTGCGTGGTCCGACACGTACTTGGCCGGTTTTTTTTTATGGTGGATCTTAAAGCCGATAGTGGGGTCGAAATGTAAATCCAAGATGGCGGCTGCGAAAATTTTCAAATTGTTCGTCATGGGTGTCGTTTTCATAGTTTTTAAGTGTGCTAAAGTCGATAGTGAGGTCGAAATGTAAATCCAAGATGGCAGCTGTGAAATTTTTCAAATTTTTCGTCATGAGGGTCGTTTTCATAGTTTAGTGAGGTCAATCAAAATGTAAATCCAAGATGAAAAAGCTGCAAAATTTTTGTTTTTGTTTTAAATCATACGTGAGAAAGAACTTTGTTCCTGACGGGGGTCCCCTGACCGCACACGTTTTTTTTCCACTGTGAAGTCAAATTCAAATTCTCTGCCAATTTTTAAAACAAGGCAAGTATATAACAGGGTCCTTCTTTTGCAAAAACAATAGGATTCGTCCTTTATCACGTACGATACTGAATCGTCAATGGCAAAATGCGGATGGATAATGACAGAATACCTCAGTCTACCCCGTTATACTATATTTATAACTACTAGCTGCGCCCTGCGGTTTCACCCGCATAAGTGTCGATCCCGTGGGAATATCGGGATAAAAAGAATCCTATGTCCTACCTTAGATCATGGTCTACTCATGTGCCGAATTTCATTCAAGTCCGTTCAACCATTTTAGCGTAAAAGCGTAACAAACAAAATCTATCGCATTTATTTTAAAAAAGTACTAGCTGCGCCCCGCAGTTTCACCCGCATAAGTCTCGACTCCGTAGGAATAACGGGATAAAAGGTATTCTGTGTCCTTCTCCAAGTCATGGTTTACCCATGTGTTAAATTTCATCCAAATCCGTTAAGCCGTTTTAGCGTAACAAACAAAAAATATACAAACACATTTCGTATTTATAATATTAGTTAGGATTCGTTGTATATTGAATGTATTTATTTATAACTAGCTGCGCCCCGCGGTTTCACCCGCATAAGTCTCGATCCCGTGGGAAAAAAAAAGTATCCTATGTTCTTTTCCAGGGCATCATCTATATATGTGCCAAATTTCATCCAACTCATCCAACTGCGCCCCGCAATTTCACCCGCATAAGTCTCAACTCCGTAGGAATAACGGGATAAAAGGTATTCTGTGTCCTTCTCCAAGTCATGGTTTACCCATGTGTTAAATTTCATCCAAATCCGTTCAGCCGTTTTAGCGTAAACGCGTAACAAACAAACTTACTTTCGCATTTATAATATTAAGGATTGCGTACCAGTAAGCAAAAAAGTAATCTAAGTTCGTAGAAGTTCGTAGTTCATTGCCTAGGTCACAAGGTCACAACCGACTGTGTTGTGTGTGACCTGTCAATTCCATATTGACACTATTTTAAATATCAAAAGATTTTGCAATAATATGCACATACCTACTGATATCCGTTTTCCGTACAGGATGTAACACACTGAACTACTCCTTAACGGCTGGACTGATTTGGATGATTTTTTTGAGTATGTTTAAGTGGTTTTCTGAATGGTTTAGATTCACAATTGAACCCGGTAGATGGCGTTGTTCGGGCAGGACAACGTCTGTCAGATCCGCTAGTATAATAATGTATACGCTATAGCTACTTCGACATTTCTTCAAAGTAGTCTACCCATCAGAATTCCCCCACCCAATGTTATGTTTACAATTTGCTTTCTTTCATCTCTTTTAATACGATCAGCAACGGATATTAGACTCGTCATTACGACATACTGACAACATCATTTCCTTGTTATCATATTCATACTTACATAAATCTTTCGCAAACAGGAACTCAGTAGGGATGGGAAACCGTGGAAGTTCTCAACACAATCTTACACCATAATTTACATTTTTGCTACCGTCAATAAGCTTGCAAAAAATAATGTATTGTGACGGAATGAGGAAGACACCTATTACGCGATTATGCCACAAAACGAGGGTAATGCGTTTTCTTTAGTAATCTTCACCGTTTATTGATTGAGTCTAACAGATGACCCCAAATACTGATTTTATATAAATATTATCATGTCAACCGATGTTACCTCAGAATAAAATATTCTACATTTTTTAAAGAATGATAATGAAAAAATATATTTTCTTAATTTAAAGTTAATATAATTATATTAATGAATATACTAGCGAATGCTCTTGACTTTATTAATTTTTACAGTAGCAAACAAGGCTGTGCTGGAAACAAATTTCAAAATAAAATGACTTACTAATTAATTTTATGTATCTAAACACTTACTAATGAATTTTAATAAAACTGATTTTAGAAATAGTTTATCATTAGATAGTATCTAGTTCAAACATTTCATAAAAATTTACACAATTAAGTAAAACATCATACATAAAAATACATCATAATAATTAATTAAGATTTAAAACGTAGTAGAAATGTTTTATTAATGACCATTTTTAAATCCAACGCATAATAATATAAATAATCTAACACGGAAGCTAACACAAAGTAAGTAATTGCAAATATCCAAACGAACTTGCGAAATAATTGGCAACACTAGTAGTGCATCACAACAAAATAAAACAAGTATTTATAAAACTGAGGTAACATGCATTTATTTACAAAACTCAATAAATTACTATTCTAACAATTTACACTATCGATATATTTCACCATCCATAGCTCACACCCAAACCGTTGAAGACGACACGAGAAACCTCTGAAGCGGGAGAAAACAGCACAGCTTTAGCATAGCCGTGCTGATGTCCACCAGTTACTGGTATCGAGTGGTATTGTAGCCTAGCGCCATTAGTAGTGTAAACCGGCACGGAAATAGGCTGAACCCCAATGGGTGCTTGAGCATAAGAAGCAGAAGTAGGAACAAGAGCTAACTGTAGTTCAGCAGGATTGTGGGTTTCTAGTTGTTGATAAATTACTGGTACCGGAATCGGAACAGGGGCATATTTAGGAGCTGGTGGGGGGTGAGTCTGGACTGAATTATGTGCCTCGATGGTTAATTTCTTGGGGATGGGAACAGGCACAGAAACAGTTTTTACTGTAGGATTGACGTTGTATGTAATCTTTGGAGCAGGATTGACAGCCTGAACTTGATTCACTTGGTTCATTTGATAAGAAGCCACGGTAGGCGATTGAGCCGTGAATTCTCCATGAGATTCAAGTATTGCATTATTAGCTGGATAGAATGGCCTTGGGACGGAATTTGTGGGATATGCTACGGCAGGGGCACCATACTGAGTACCTTGAGGGGAAGGAGGAGGAACATTAATGGGTCTTTGTTGTTCAACTACTGTCTGTGCAGAGGGAACTGCAAAGTACTGTCCTGATTGAGCAGCATTATTGGTATATACCACAAAAGGTCTAGTAATATAACCATCAAAGGCCTGAGTACCCTGACCTGCATTAGCTGCTCCTTGAGACCCGATTGAAACAGTCCTTGCAGCAACAGGAGCAGCAAAGTATGGCTTAATCGGTGCAACAACGGGGGCGTATCTCTCGAGAATATTGTTATATTCCGGAGAAGAAGGATCGGAAGCTACCGAGGCAGAGAAGGAGACAGATTGTTGTTGCACATTAGGTGATCCGTAGGAATGCACAGGAACACTTTTTGCCGGTGTAGTTTCAGAAATAGTATCCACTACCGCAGAATTCACTTGATATGACGGCGCTGAATTGGGCAAGTATTTACTTGATGGAGCCGCTATGTTCTGATACGAAACTTGGGAAGGCAACGCGAGACGGTCTTGCTGTTGAGCAGCTCCTGAAGTTGGGGCTTGAGACTTCGCAGGTGCATTCTGACCACCGGGATTCACGGCGATACCACTTACGAAGGACCCAGCACACAGAAGAATCACGTACTAGAAAAAAAACACAAAATTAAGTTATTGTTAAGACCACAAAACTGATTTTAAAATGTTGTAAACTAGAGTAAATAATCACCTCTCGAAACATGTTTGTTCCGATAGATTTGATGACAAAATAACATCGAGAACACGTGCATTCACTTTTATACCATCTTCGTAAAACTGGTATCTAGTCCTAGAAGAATCTTTATGCAATGCAAATGACAGAAGTTAGTCAATGAGAAAATGACCTTTCGAGCGTTGCGTTAAGGTGTTTAGTAATGGCGTGTTTAAGTTTGTCGTGTTATAGAGTCTCAATGGATGCTTCCAATATCAGATTTCCACGTAACGCAGACGTCATACGAATTCATTAGCAGGTTAATAAAAAAACAAATGATTGAGAAAGCTTTCTTTAAAACCTAACCTAATTCGACTGATTAAAAATAGTTTTAAAATTACTATTATATGTATATGTTTTTTTACATTAGTAAATGGATTATTCTGTGATATGTTTTTTTTTTTAGGTAGGGCATCTCGTAGTTGACCTCTAAGATCATGACTACTTAACCGGGCTTTCCTGTGGGTGCCTTAAGCTACTACACTTGAAACCTCCAGCCAGGGGTTATTCAACTATGCTAATTAAAACTAGGTGAACGCTCATTAAGGGCACCCCCTGTGGGGTACGAACCTCGACTTAGGGCGTCAACCGAAGGGAGAACATCAAGGATGGGAGGGGCTGGATCAAAGTTTTGATCG
Organism: Agrochola lychnidis; assembly: GCA_963680765.1. Taxonomy (NCBI): domain Eukaryota; kingdom Metazoa; phylum Arthropoda; class Insecta; order Lepidoptera; family Noctuidae; genus Agrochola; species Agrochola lychnidis. Next base: position 9,763,054 of record OY796859.1, on the reverse strand, counting down.
TGATTATTAGTCGGGGAATTTAAAGCTACGTGCTCAGCTGCAACAACTGCTGGCACCTCGTTATCGAGCAAGGTCTGTAATATGTAGTAAGCACTTATAGGTAGCCAGTCTGAAACTTACGGTCCTATGCATTATAATTTGCAATGACAAAAATCTCCTCGTATATTCTCAGCTTCAAAGTACCTTTTTTCCATATTCGTTTTGAGGATACAAATGTATATTAAGTTACCTTATTTCGCAGACGCGGTTCACTGAACCACATTTTTTACACATTTACATTCTTTGAATTTACATAAATTCGTGCTCGTTAAACAAATATTGTGCTCTATTGTTAAGCAAAATATTAGAAAATTTTAATATTTTATATCCTTAAATCAATGCACCCGTAAAATAATTATATAATATTATGTAAGGTATCTTATACACTTTAGAGGTCGCAAGTTTACGCAACTCTGAACCGTTTAGAAATTCAGATGTCTTTGACTTGATAATTTTGACTATAATTAGCTGTTACATTAATATTATTTACAATATTTACATAAAATATGTATCGCAAAATTATTTCTGTCAGGAACGGCAGGCTCGAGGATCTTGTGTTTAAGTAACTGGACAGGTCGATTCATCCGGTTAAAAGCTACACTTGCCGGAGTTGGTCCATGGATGGGTGAAATCTTTACATACCGAGACTCCTCCGTGCCTCGGAAAGCACGTTAAGCCGTTGGTGTCGGCTGTCATTCGTGGATCTTTGATAATCGTTACGGATCGTCAGAAACTCGAAAGTCTGACAACCAGGCTTACTAAGGGGTATCGTATTACTCAGTTACTGGGCTGTGGAGTTAAAATAGGCAGTCGCTCCATGTAAAATACTGGTATTCAGCTGCATCCGGTTAGACTGGAATTCGACCCCAACATAGTTGGGAAAAGGCTAGGCAGATTGTAGCCTTAAATTTTGTTCTCTTTCTTTTTAATGACGAATAGAATGATAACACAAATCAAAAATGATTAGAAATGACTTTCTTCTAATGTAATTATGAAATACTGCCATTTTTAAATCCAGACTTGCAGAATTAGGCGATCTATGCTATTGAATATTTCTCAATTTTAAGTGGGACTTCTGATTTTGATTTAGAAAAAAATACTGCCTTGGTATAGATACCGACTGTATGCATATGGTATTATTGCTCATAGAAGTAGTTTCCCATACTATTCATTAGATTTTCTAAAGGTCAAAGGATAAAGGAACTGATCGTGTTAACTAATCGGGGCATGAGTTCCTTTATGTGAAGCGGATACCGATCAGGGAAAGGCACTAACAAATAAACTCAGTCATTACGCAGTCAATATTTTGTCAAGCTTTTATTACTGTGTGTAGTGACCGTGATTACGATTATATAAGGTCATAAGGTTTATAAGGTCATAAATATTGTTAATGCACTGGTTTATGTTATTGGTGTTAGATAGACAGTGTAAGTAACTAATTATCTAACTTTTTCTAAGGATCAGAAATCAAACAGATAAAATTGTTATGGCGAGTCGTTTATTTTTTTAATTGGTCTATTTACATAAACATTTGATTCAGTTTACCAACCGTAGTTAGCGCCGTGACCGCTGTATGCGACGGCGGGGCCAGCGGAGTAGGCCACGGACTTGAGGACGGGGGCGGCGGCGTAGGTCTTAGCGACCAGGGGAGCGGAGTACGCAGCCACAGCGGGGGCAGAGTACGCGGCGTATGCAGCGGGAGCGTACGCGGCGTATTGACCACCGTGAGCGGTCTGGGTGGAGTAGGAAGACACAGAGGAGACGGCGGGGGTGATGGTCTTGGTCACAACAGCGGGGGCAGAGTACGCAGCCACGGCGGGAGCGGCATACACACCATGAGCATACGCAGCGGGAGCGGCATACGCGCCATGAGCGTACGCAGCGGGAGCGGCGTAGGCGACAGCGGCCTTAGCCACAACGGGGGCAGCGGCGTAGGTGGCAACGGGAGAACCGTGAGCGGTGTGGGTAGAGTACGAGGAGATGGAGCTCACAGCAGGGGAGATGGTCTTGGTCACGACGGCGGCGGGGGCAGCGGCGTAGGTGGCGACGGGCGCAGCGTACGCGGCAACGGCGGGAGCGTAGGCCTTAGCGATGACGGGAGCCGCGGCGTACGCAGCGTATTGACCACCGTGAGCGGTGTGGGTGGAGTAGGAAGACACGGAAGAGACAGCGGGGGTGATGGTCTTGGTCACTACGGCGGGGGCGGCGATGGCGTGCGCGCTGTAGCCTAAAGAAGCGGCTTCATACAGACCGCTGGCACGGACCACACCCACGGCGCAAAGAGCGATGATCAACTGAAATGGTAACATTAGATTATTACACAGTACTTACTGCACAACTAGTAGTTAATGATTTACTTCCTGGTTCAATGCAAATGTCCTAATAATGTGGAATTTGCAAGGGCTTTTAATTTCAAATGTTATCCTTTTAATTTATGCAAATACATAAGTAGTTTCCTTAATGTTTAAAATGTTTCTGAATCACTGTATCTTAGTCAACAAAAGTGTTATCGATAATTATAAACTAAATAAATAAATTCTTGTAGTACCTTGGCGTACATGTTTATTCTGTTAATGCTGGCAACTGAATAATTTTGACAGGAGGTGCTCCGGTTTTTATACGAATAGATCGCGTCTACATTGTCCAATTCACTTTCATTGTCAAGGTGATCTGGCGTACTTACAGCAATAAGTAACTAGCCTACGCCTGTGAGTCAGAGATAGCCTTTCGATTTCGTTTGTTCCGTGCTTACAGAAGCACAGGGCGGCTACAGCCTTGAGCAGAAGCTAATAATTCGTCCTCGTCTATGATATATCGCAATTAGCATTGACTGATCTATTTTTCGATATACATAAAGGTCACTAGGTATAATGTATTCGTAGAAAATAGTGTCCTCGTTTTTTTAGTAAGTGTTTATTGTTTGAAGTATATTTCGTTTCCTTGTAAATGGATTATAATAGGCTGTACTTGAAAGGAGGATTATTTATTCCTGAAAATGGTCTGGATCTGGATTAGGCTCGCCCCCTGGCAAAATGTGAGTGTACATGCTACAGGGACACCTTTGTCCAACCCTTCAGTGAAACAAGGCATGAAGTTATGTTGGATAACGGTTATGGGTAAGTTCAAAGTGAAGTTTGTTTATAACATTTTATCACAAATGATTATGGCTCGTGGAGTCGTGAGTCGCTAATAAACTATCGTCCGTTACTTTCATACAAACGTTTTTGATGAAGGTAAGTAAGTTATGTAAGTCACCACCTGCCTAGCCTTTTCCCAACTATGTCGGAGTCGTCTTCCAGTCTAACCGGATGCAGCTGAATACCAGTATTTAACATGGAGCGACTGCCTATCTGACCTCCACAACCCAGTTAGGTACTGATACTGGGTAACACGATTCCCCTTGGTAAGACTGATTGTCAAACTTTCGAGCTTCTGACCACCCGTACCAACTGTCTATAAATGACAGCCGGGACCAACGGCTATGTAAAGATGGTCACCCATCCACGGAGCAACCCCGGCAAGCGTAGCTTAACCTGTAGGATCGACCCGTGCGGCTGTTATTACCTAGCCACGAGCTGAGATGTATGTAAGTACTTATGTTAACTCAGACCATAAAAAACTAAGACATAGCAGTGAAGCATGCTAAAACTACACCTCCACTCTGTGCATAGACGCTCACATGCACACATTTACAACAATTTATAACCAAACTACACCTCACAAAGTGCACACATGTGTACGAAACCGGCCTCACGTCGCTGTTGACAACACTTTGTCTTGGTTTTATTTGGCAGTAGTTCCCAACACGCAGCTCGAGGGCGTCTAGTAGCCCGTGGCCTGTTCTAGGCACCCGTGAACAAACTAAACTGAACTCTAAAATCTATTAACATCATCAATATCGATATTTCACAACTAGCTTCATTGATGGAAACATTGCGTCATCAATAAAGCGGAAGATGAATTAGAAATTATTAAACTTCGCAGTGATATCATCCTTAAAAATACAGACGATAAAAGCGACGTGGACAATGTTTAATACAAAAACGCATTTTTCGGGTCAACATCTATGTGAACGTGCTTTTTCTCAACTAAAAGTGAATAAAACCAGGTAAGTACAGAAATATTTTATCAAACGAGCACGTCGTGTTATTGTGGTATGCACGTCAGAAAGTGTATGATTTTGGGTTGCACAGAAGATTTACACCAATCAAACTTTAATAAGCTATCTGAAAATGTGAACAGCTAAGTGTCACATCTGTTGCAGTATTGTTTTTGTAGTATGTCATAACGATCAACAAGTCACAGAGGCAGACACTGAAAGCTGCGGGTGTCGACCTCAGAACAAGCTGCTTCTCACACAGACGACAATTGTACGTCGCTTGCTCCCGCGTCACCAGTAATGACTCTCCAGATATTTTGGATATTGAGAACAAAACTACAAACGTACGTAGGTAATACCTCAGGGAAGTTTTATAAAATGTGACTGTTATTGTAGTATATTGTGGTGTCAAAATAATGTCACAAATAATGTCGGTCTGGATTTGTGTCCGGTTGATGGCAATAGGCTCGCCCCCTATAACATGGGAGTCTCATGGGACTTAATAACATAACTGGCGAAATGTGAGTGTTCTATTATATTTAAGTTAAACTTTATTTCAGACTAAGGTCCATAATTTTGTTGGTATTTTGGTGTTATTCAAAATGGTGCTTAAATAAATAAGCGTCCTCCTCGCTGTGTAAGTACATCACAGTTCGCTTCAGACTCAGAATAGCGCTCTCTGTTGAGACTCCTGCTTTGAACCCGAACTGGGCATCGTGCAACTTAACTTGTGCTTTGAGGCGACTATTCAACAGACTGTCAAGTATCTTGGCTACTGTGGTAGCGAGTGAGATTAAAATAATTCAAAAGTCATTTGTTCAAACAGTACTTTTCGAACGTCAAAATTATATAAGACAGTCCCCCAAAACGCCCACTCTTCACCACTTCCTAGTGCTTTAGCTGGGAAGAAGAAGTGGTGCAATAAACTCCCCAGCGGCACAGCTGTCTGTTCAGTTAGAAAAATAAATAAAATTGATTGTGTAGTAAGCAAAATAATTTACATTACGCAACACAAAACATAATTTAAATTATAAATTTTATGTCAGCTAGCACACGCCAATATACCTACCAACCAAAAATATGGAGAACTATACTCAAGCAGAAATAAAAACTAAACTTAAACAGAACTAAATGTAAGCCTCCAGGCATAAAGGGCGTGCCCGTTCACATAATAGCTATATAAAGCTGTAACTGGAAGTTTTAATAATAAACTAGGACCATGGAGATTAAATAAATAAACAGTTAATTACTAGTAACAATAAGGGGCTTGTGGCTAAGTAATAACAGCTGCACGGGTCGATCGATCAGGTTAAGCTACGCTTGCCGCGGTTGGTCCGTGGATGGGTGACCATCTTTACATACCAAGTCCCCTCCGTGCCTCGGAAAGCACGTTAAGCCGTTGGTCCCGGCTGTCATTTGTAGATCTTTGACAGTCGTTACGGGTAGTTAGAAGCCCAAAAAGTCTGACAACCAGTCTTACCAAGGGGTATCGTGTTACCTAGTCACTAGGTTGTGGAGGTCAGATAGGCAGTCGCTCCATGTAAAATACTGGTATTCAGCTGCATCCGGTTAGACTGGAAGCCGACCCCAACATAGTTGGGAAAAGGCTAGGCAGATGATGATACTAGTAACAATAACAAAACCATGATCAACAAGACGACCAGTCACCACAAACAGCACCAGTTCACGAGCATAACACAAAGATCAGCCATTACCCGCTATTTGAGGAGATGGGCCGGTAGTTGCCAATGTCACCTCAAAGAAATGTCAGCAGAATTGACGGGGTCCGCTAGGGCCAATGCCTGCCGGGGGTTCGAAGAAAACCGATAGGGGGACATCGTGGCCCCCCGGCAACATGGCAACTGAAGGAACACGGGTGGGTTTTAGTCAGTAAGAGTCTGACACGCCCTCCCGCTCCGCCCAGAGCGGGAGAAGTTATTTGATGATTTCCCACCCAAAAAAAATAAAAGCAGCACCCGTTCACGAGCATAACGGCCACTACCCCCCTCGCCATATTTGAGGAGATGGACCGGTAGTTGCCAATGTCAGACGTATCACCCGTCTTATTCTTAACAATCGGAACGATTATGATCCACATTAGCGGCTCCGGCAAATACGAGTGACCTATGCACAGACTGTAAAGCATAGACAGTACTCACGGCAAATGAACCCCCGTAAATTTATAATGCTCGATACTGAGCCCATCGCGACCAGGCGATTTTCCACGCTACATTTTTTAAATAATTTGAACTACACTCTTCGCAGGTATCTTTACATTCTGCCCTGTCACAATGAGCTCACCACCACTCCCCTCACCAGACAAGGGAGTTAAGGGAGACCGCACAGTGAAGTGCTCTCTAAACACTTCGGCAGTGTCATTGTGGTCAGCCGAACCACCAACACTCATCGGGAAGCAAGGCCTATCGTTCATTTTGTTTGTATGCTTCCAGAAACTTTTAAAATTCTAAGAGGAGTGATCGGATGCAAGGATATCCATCTTAAATTGCTCTTGACTATTCTGACACCATTTCAAATTAGCTTTAAAATGTTTCCTCGCCTCCGATATCTCATCAAAGTTCAACTATTAACTGGTCGCCTAGCTAAATCCCACGATCGAAACCTAAGCCACGCCTCCCGATAAAGACCCGCTACATGTTTATTCCACCCAATGACATAACCTCCCTTCCTGCGATACTTTTTGACGTGATAACGTCTTATAAATCGATGAACGCTGGCTGCAAGCACGAAAAAGTGTCACGTTCCGCCTGAACCAAGCGTCCAAGCGAGAGCGTAGAACAAGCGATAGATAGGCACGATCGGCTTAAGCGGCTGGCTTGTGACGTTATCACGTAAAATTATCGTCCGTAAACCGACTTTACAGACAACCTATTTTTTCTATATGTTTGAATGGCTGCTCGTGATAACGTATCAGTAATTTGTACATACAATTTATCAAGAGCTGAGAGATATGTTCCTTGTTAGTACAAAAACCATCACAACATTCACTCAACTCCTGCGGAAAATGTATCAATCGTAGTTTAGAACTACTATAGGTACACTTCTGTCCAACCCTTCGGGGAAACAAGGCTTGATGTTAAATATAAAATTAAGCGAAGTGAATCGAATTTCTGCAAAAACTGAAACCCGGATCCTCTACAGGTCGATCGATGCTGTAAAACTGCTTGAAACTAGAAACGTAAAAAAAATATCAACAATAATTTAGTCACACATTCTCTAACTTGAATAATATTCATCGATACCAAAATGTTTCTTTCGGTACTTACCGGAACTTTACGCGACAATAAATCCGTTTAAATTGAAATTGGCGAAACACAATCATGTCGACATAATATATATCAAGGACATGATTGTTCGGATCTTATTTCCTTGATCATGTAAGTAATGAACGAAATAAGGAATGCATAAATGAATCACCTTGTAGGTAGTAGTATTGCTCGCGAAGGAGGAGGCGGAACGCGTGAAGGAGAGGCAAATTTCGCGCCCTCACGTCCCTAACCGCCGCAGGAGACGCCCTGAGCGTCGGGAGTCGCAGGCCGATTCTCAGCCACCGTAGGCGCGAGCATACGCGAGCTTGCAAAAAAAAAAAGTAGTAGATGTATAAACCCGGTATTGATTGAGATTCCACAAGTAAGGATACTGGGCGACTGCCCAGTATCCTTACTTGTGGAGTAAGACTGACTAGTCTCGCTTCAAAAAGTCAAGCAAAGCAAGTCGCCAAGTCGAGCATTTATTTATACTTACCAATAGACTGTTCTTTTATAGTTTGTTGCAATAAGTAATATAGAAAAAACATTACCCTCCTTCTGGGGCAGTCGGGTAAAAAAGAAGCATAATTCGAGTAGGTACCTACTTTCCGACAAGGAAAAAAAAGGTCTCCTCCCCTTTAAAGGGTCGGCTATAGGCAAATCGTGTTAAGGATTTTGAATATATATAGAAAACTTAAAGTAGTAGCCACGAACGTAATATAAATAAAGAGCACAATCGCGTTTACAAAAATGAGGTGTCGGTAACGGTGTCGCGAGTTCAAATTGTTTTTTCCCATCTCAAAAATGTCCAACGCGCCTAAAGAAGTTTTCACTAAACCCGAAAAATGTTTTTGGTTTTTTTTTCGGAATTTTCACGGTCACATAAATATAACATTGACATGACGGTGAACATTCAGAAAATTTCCGAACATTTCACGCAAAACAGAAGCAATGTTATGGAAAACAGAAAAAATCTGTGTTCTTTATTGTCTTTATTTAAGTATAATATTAATTGGGTTACTTCTTATTTTCGCCAAAGTTATCAAAATACGGCAGTGTTTAATGCTTAAGTCATTTTTTCAACAAGAGTTATCCGTAATTCGATTTTTTCACTGACTAGTGAAACTCTTCAGCTAGCCAGACGTTTTTTTTCGTGGCTACTACTTTAAGTTTTCTAGATAAACTTATCAAAAACCCATAACACGATTTGCCTATAGCCGAGCACTAAGATGTAATGGTATCCTGCTTCCCATCCATGGGATTAGGTACCAATGTCGTTCAATAACAACCTACATAGTAATTACCTACCTTTTATTACAACGATCGATCGTTGTAATAAAAGGTAGGTTATTACTTTCCTAAATTCATATTTTTTGCCTGTATGATTATCCATTCAAAACCACCGAGAGAAAGAAATAAATTCGTCATTCTATTTAGATGTCAATAAGTAAAGGTTTTTATTTGAATTTGTCGACACTCGAGATTTTTTCATAAAGAATTTAAGTACCCACCATCAAAAGAACTCTTTTTCTCATTATCTGTATCTCTACATATAATAAAATCGTAGCAAAGTCAAAATTGTATATTGAATATTTAAAAAAAGTAATTGCTACGAGGTCGGAACGATTCTAATGCCGAAAATATAGTTTTTAGAATTTTTGTCTTTTTATCTGAATGTACGTTATCACGCAAATACAACCGGAAAGATTTTGTTAAAATTTTGCATAGTTAGCTCACCCATAAAGACATATGATAATCATTAAAAAGGTTACATCTGTAACTATCTGCTATATTATTTCTCTATTAAGCCCCGTAAAGTAATGGAATAATTCGACTTTTTCACACACTGGTATATTGTGTTCTTTCTCATCTGTTTCATTCCTATGAAATGTACTTATGGGAAAAGTTTTTTGCGACTTCTGACTTTTCTAGTACTCAAACTTCAGTTGGTCACTTATAGGTTTAGATCCTTATAAGAAACATAACCGATAGGCATCAAAAAAAGTTTTTGTCAAAATTGCCCATTTTCTTGCTGAGTGTACCCATTTCTTTTTTTCAAAATCTGTGAATGCAGTTAAAAATGTTTCTAAAAGTTAAAGAGTGTCTCCTCAAACCATTTTCGTGTAGCGACAACGGTTATTATTATTTTCTCCTCTCTCTTATTACCCCATCTCAAACATCCAACCTGTATATGTATACAGGGTAAAGGGAAAAAAAGTGAGAGGGGTAAAAAAGAAGAGTTCATGACTCGTCTTTTTTACAATTTGCGGTAAACTGTAGAAGAATACGAACATAATGCAATATTGCTCAACTCCCATAGTAAATAGCGTGATAATTTATAGCCTACAGACTGACCAGACTTATAGGTAATATGCAGTCCATCATGACTTATTTATTTGATGAACGTCAATTTTACATAGTTAACTTTCAACAAAGCAAATAGTGGTCTTCATTAGCGGTTCGACGACTGCTTTGCAAACCTGAGTCCGATTCCCAACAATTGATCATTTTGTGCTTCTTTTTTACATTTTGTTATACTATTACCTATGTGTGTTTCGTTTTTCTGTGTACTTACACAGAAAAAACATTAAGTTTAGGACTCTTCTAACATCTATAGTTATAAATAAAAAAAAATTGGGTATTATAAGGTGAGGTGAGAATTCTGTATACCACCAATCTACTGTTACCTACCTATATTATTTTAGTGATAGCTGTTCTTCAGGAATAATCTATAAGAATGCAACAGTCAGTGTATCAGCGTTGTGCCATTAGGTATTATTTCCAGGAACGCAGGCGTTCATTAATTAACTAAAAACTTCGCACCCAATGGGAATTTGCTACAGAACGCTGCGGGTGTCGACCTCCAGGACGAGCTGCTTCTCACACGGACAACTGTACTTCGCTTGCTCTCGTGTCACCAGTCCTGACTCTCTTTATGTTTTGGATGATGAGACCAAAACTACAAACTTAGTCTACTGGGAAGTTTTATAAAAACGTGGCTGTTATTTTAGTACCTACTAGCTGCGCCCCGCAGTTTCACCAGCATAAGTCTCGATCCCGTGGGAATATCGGGATAAAAAGTATCCTTTGTGTTAATCCAGGTTAGAAACTATATGTGTGCAAAACTTCATCCAAATCCGTTTAGTCGTTTTTGTGTGAAAGAGTAACAAACATCCATCCATCCTCACAAACTTTCGCATTTATAATATTACTTGCTGCGCCCTGCGGTTTCACCCGCGTAAGTCTCGATCCCATGGGAATATCGGGATGTAATGTATCCTATGTGTTAATTCGGGTTATAAACTATCTGTGTGCCAAATTTCATCCAAATCCGTTTAGTAGTTTTTGCGTGAAAGAGTAACAAACATCCATTCTTCTTTTTTTTTTTGGATTGGAAGTTATCAAATAACTTCTCCCGCTCTGGGCGGAGCGGGAGGGCGTGGCAGACTCTTACTGACTAAAACCCACCCGTGTTCCCTCAGTTGCCATGTAGCCAGGAGCCACAGTATCCGTTTCGGACTTTCCCGCGACCCCGGCAGGCATCGGCCCTAGCGGACCCCGTCAGTTCTGCTGACATCTCTTTGAGGCGCGCGTGTAACACAACGCGCCATCGACCTGGGCCTGGTCCTTATCGGACGGCGAGCTGCCCATTGCTCACCGTCACAAACTCTGGCATTTATAATATAATATGTTACGATATATTATATAAATGCCTGATCTATTATAGAAAGCAGCTTCACTGCATCCCACTAGACCCTCCCCCCCTCTCGGTATTAGAAGTCTCCGCCTGCCGTCTAGGCATGTCAGGTCACGAGCCGATCACTCTCGTATCGGTCTATAATCCCCCCGGTAACACCGCGGGGCAGTACCATTACCAACGCCTCTCAAACGACCTCTCGATTCTACTCGCTATGAGTAACTCGCTCATTATAGCGGGCGATCTAAATGCCAAACATCCCTCTTGGAATAGTTCGGTAACCAATCTCAGAGGTCAACACCTGTTCGACCTCTCAAACTCCCTGACCTTTGACGTCATCGCTCCCATGACTCCCACTCATTTCTCGCTCATAAATCCCAATCATGCCCCCGATATCTTAGACGTGGCGCTCCTTAAGAACGTCAACTTAAAGTTAGATTCGATAGAAACGGTACAAGAGCTAGACTCTGATCACCGCCCGGTAGTCATGAGACTATACCCCCGCATAGGTCTTTCCGACCCGAACGCCCCCCCTATCACTAAGAGGATCACGGACTGGAAGAAAGTAAGCACACAGCTGAAATCCAACACGTCCCCTCAACTAGACTCTATCCCCGACCTTTTCGACTCGGTCGCCGACACCACGGCCGCGATCGACTCACTCACTAATCACGTACAAACCGTCCTGAACTATTGTTCAAGGGAAGTTCCAGCGACGGATGACCGTCGCTGGAACTTGCCGGACGACGTGCGTGCATTACTGACTGAGAAGAACGCGGCCATACGTGCCTACGATAGCTTTACCTGTAACGCCAACAAAGCCCATATGCGCTATTTACAGAAATCTGTAAAGACACGTATAGCGGAGCTGCGGGACGCGAGCTGGGGAAAGTTACTCGGCGAACTAGAGCCCACCCATCAGGCCTTCTGGGAGCTCCAGAGGAAACTCAGGTCTCCCCAGGTCTCAGCCATGCCCCCCCTGACCCGTCCCAATAAATCCATTGCATTCGACGATGCCGAAAAGGCTGAATGCCTCGCAGACAGCCTCGAGGCCCAATGCACTCCCAGTTCCCTACCTGTAGACAAAGCTCACCTGAAAAAGGTCGACGCCGAAGTCGAACGTAGAGCCTCCCTCCCTCCCGTCGACGACCCTGATTGTCCACTGCCCCCCGTCCTCCCGGACGAGGTGCACGACATCATCAAAGGTCTTAAAGTCCGTAAAGCCCCCGGTTCAGATGGCATCACCAATAGGGTGATCCAACTATTCCCTGCCCACCTAATAATGCTTTTGACCACCATCTTCAATGGTGCCTTAAGCAACAATATCTTCCCCCAGTCATGGAAAGAGGCCACGGTTATCGGTATCCCAAAGCCCGGCAAGCCCAAAACCGAGGCCTCTAGCTACCGTCCCATCAGTCTGCTCAAGGTTCTCGGAAAAATCTATGAGAGGCTTATTTATAAGCGCCTCAGAGATTTCGCCGAGACCAAGGGCCTTATCCCCAACGAACAGTTCGGCTTTCGAACTGAGCACTCTAGCGTGCATCAGGCCAACCGCATCGTAGAATCCATAAGCGCTGGTTTCCAACGCGGGACTATGACCGGTGCAGTATTCTTCGACGTAGCGAAAGCGTTCGATAAAGTCTGGCACAACGGCTTAATATACAAGCTGTACCAACTCGGCGTGCCAGATCGTCTCGTACTCATCTTACGAGACTTTTTATCGAATCGCGTCTTCCGTTATCGCATCGAAGGAGCGTTATCCACTCCCCGTCCCATCCGCGTAGGTGTCCCTCAGGGCTCTGTGGTGTCCCCCCTCATTTTCACGCTATACACAAGCGATATCCCTAAAGGATGCGGTAGGTCGCAGTTGGGTCTGTTCGCAGACGACACTGCCATCTACTTCAGCTCTAGATCCCCCGACATCATTCGCCTAAATCTCCAACGCGCAGTCAATAGACTGGCAGCTTGGTTTACAAAATGGCGGATAGAAGTCAACCCCGATAAAAGCCAAGCGGTTCTCTTTACGAAGCCGCGTTCAAGGCTCAAAAACCCCCTCCCCCGACCAATCACCATGTTCGTCAAGCCGATCCCTTGGGAGAAGCGAGCTAAATATCTCGGTGTCGTTCTAGACCATCATTTGACCTTCGCAGAGCACATAAAGATGGTTCGTTCGCGAGCCTCTTTCGCTCTCGGTAGACTCTTTTACCTGGTGAATGCACGTAGCAAATTGTCACTTAGGTGCAAATTGCGCGTTTACACGGCGTGCATTCGATCGATCATGACCTATGCGGGTGCCGTCTTCGCTCATGCGAAACCCTGTCATATCCATAGGATGCAAACAGTCCAAAATAAATTCCTCCGTAGGGCCACAGGTTCCTGGTTCGTCAGGAACGAGGTACTCCACCTCGACCTAAAGATTCCCACAATCCACCAGTTTCTAAAACGCCTTTCCAAGCGTTTCTTTGTGTCCGCGGCCAAACATCGCAACCCTCTGGTTGTCGAGGCCGCCAGTTATGTCCCGAGTAGAATCAGCCATGTTCGCCGTCCAAGGCATATCCTCGTAGATCCCGATGACCCCATAACCCTCCTCCAAGAGAGCAATAGGGAAACAAGTACAGTGTACAAACACAGACGCCTCCCGTCATACCGACCTCGCCGCCGAGGTCCTTTGCGATCTCGACCGCCGCGCCCCCGAGTAAATAATACTCCCCCCCGACCCTTGCTCGAAAACGAGGTGCCAGCAGTTGTTGCAGCTGTGCACGTAGCTTTAAATTCCCCGACTAATAATAATGATCAAAACCTTTTAATCCAGCCCGTCCCATCTTTTGATGTCCTCCCTCCGGATAACGCCCTAAGCCGAGGCTCGAACCCCGCAGGGGGTGCCCTTAGTGAGCGTTCATCCTTAAATCTTTAGCTTAGTTTATTTGTGCCCTGGCTGGAGGCTTTGAGTGTAGTAGCTTAAGGCAACCACAGGATTGACCGGTTAAACAGCTACGGTTTTCGGAACCAGCTGTGAGATGCCCAACAGAAAAAAAAAAAATATATATATATAAATGCCGCGGACAGAAGTAATAATTTTTCTCATATAACGCTGCTTCTCCGTATATAGGAAGCACCTTTTACCTAGGTAGAGAACTTACTTGGAAATAAATTTTCCGGTAAAAAAATCTTATGATCAGTAAGTTATAAATAGACGCGTTCTTATTTTTATTTGAATGTGTGTGAACATGCGAACACATAGTCCTCATTATAGCCTATGGGGCCTAGGGACCTACCAGGGACCTGACGTCACCCACAGCTTAAACTTTGGACAGCACGAACTGAGGCCCAAATAAAACGTTCTGCTTAAACCCAGAGCCCTTTTTGACACTCCAACAATAAATTCTAACAAGTCCAGCGTATTCTGAACAAATTCGCATCACGCTGTCACAAGTTGCTGAGCGTAATAATAGTGTGATCCGCTTTTATAGTACAAAAAATTTATCTTTGTCTAATAATTTTAGATTTAATATTTCCCTTACTGAGCCATCTCAACGGATTTCTGTAATATGACGACGCCAGACTTCCACAGTTTGTTGCAGAACTAAAAGCTCTACTGCACCAAACATAGGTAGGTGTCTAATGAATTCATTAAAGATCCTCCACTCACATGGTCCTAACTATCTACCATCATTATCATCATCCACCCAAGTAAATAACAGTAGGCAATCCTTAGAGCCTGGGCACACGATGCGTTACGGCGGCGGCGCGTCGTCAGAGTGGGTGTCGCTGCGGCGTCCTACATACAAATATCCATGGTATGCCACACGGTGCGTTCCAGCGTCGCACCGCACGTACACCGGACTTGCAGCCCGCTAGACGAGGCGGGGAGAGGTGTAAATATGCGTTGCGAGCTTGCGACACCGGAACGGCACCGCTCAGTTGTTTGTGAGATGTCAAAAACTCAGATGTTTGACGTTTGTTTGTTACGGCACCGTAGCGCCTGTGTGCACAGACTCTTAACTATGCAAATACCGCCAAGTCAAGGACTTTCTTCGTTCGTCGCCAACTCGCCACAGAATTGACGAAGCTGACATTTTATTTGTCGCAGTGAAAGAAGCCACGGCGAGGCAAACCGGATCACTTTGAGTTCCTACTACCGATACCCTTTTGGTACTGTTATTAAAATTAATCACGAAGGCCGGACTGCAAACTGCCGGACACGTGACGTAGGTAAACACTTGTGGTACCTACCTAAATAGGTTTATGTACTTACTGGAATATAGACTACGTACTTTATGTAGATTAACTGATCTGCACCTACTTACCGGTAGGTAGGAAAACAAGTGAAACCTAAACTACAAATGGAAAAATTAATTGGGCAAAACACCTAGGCAGACGTTTGATGGTAGGTGGAGATTGTGACTGAACAGCGTCCGAAAACCTGATGTAGAAGATTAGCGCCGGCCCTGAGATCGAGCGAGTGGAGTCGCTTTAGGCGCCAGATGGCAAAGGGCGCAAAAAAGTCAAATGGGGCACCAAAAAATAAAATTTTGATGGCGCCTTTTGAGAGGAGCGGGAGCATTTTATTATTTAGAGACTGATTGCTAATTTAATTAAATAGCAGTAAAAGCTTTCTTAATGTTAAGGAAACAGAAGTATACTATATAAAGCTAGGTACTTATTTAATTTATATTCAATATGTGTTGATATATTTGCAAAAAAAAGTAGATTTTTGAAAATTTGGGAATTGATGTGTCAGATTATTTTTGTAAAAAAATACATTTATGTTTAAAAAACAGTGTTTTTTTTGTGAAATTTATTAGTTGTTGAATAAAAAACCCTATATTAAGTAAAAAAATAGAGTGAATTCTAAATCTTAAAATTTTCTATACCGGTATTGAAAAAATCCGGTATTCGACACCCCTAGTTCTAACCCATTTAACGTGAAAACATAACAAACAAATAAACAAACTCACTTTCGCATTTGTAATATTAGTAATAGGTAAGGATTTAACATGAAACCGAAGTAGAATGTACGTGAAGTAAAAGCGTCGATCAAAGGGCGCCGAAAGACAATGGTGCCGATTCCCTTGTTCACAAACTAAACTAAATTTAAGTTCAGTGCATCTTTTTCTTTCTATTTCATTAAGAAAAGGACAGAGGATAAATTTTAGTTTAGTCCTGTCAAATTAATCAGCGCCTGTCACTCTCCATACAAGTTTAGACGTGATTAAAAACTTGCCGACTAAAATTACGTCAATTTACGTCAAGCGCTAATTAATTTGACAGGACTAAACTAAAATTTATCTTCTGTCCTTTTCTTAATGAAATAGAAAGAAAAAGATACACTGAACTTAAATTTAGTTTAGTTTGTGAACAAGGGAATCGGCCCCATTGTCGCACTACCCTGACCTGAACAAGTGCTAGGGCCGATGCTGTAGGAGAGACAGTTGTTCGGGGGGTGGCTAGATGAGTGAACAACATTGATGTTAATCTGGATATGACTTGAGCTCACAAAGAGAAGCATTTTCCCAGCAGGTGGTGATGGCTTAAATTAGTTTTTCGTCCTATACTTAATGCGAGAACGAGTTCCCAGCGTCATCTCATCATACCCTATACTCTACCTACTTAACCACAAATGTTAAGTCGTCGAACGAAACTTTCTCATGGTAACCAAGGACTCCGGAAACCAGACTCGTACGAACATTAAAACTCCAGTAGGTAGGTACATTCACCAAATCTTTGCAAAAAAAAGCTGCATTTAGACGGCCTCCATCAGTCAACTCCCCTAAGGTCATTGACCATATTATACTTGTCGTTGAGAAAAAAAACCGGCTAAGTGCGTGTCGGATCACACACAGTGGAAGGTTCCGTAGTTGGGATGAATATTTAGGTATTTTACGCATGCAGTGTTGATTTTATCGAATGCAAAAATAAGTTTCTATTTCATAGTATTTCTCGGAAAAACTATGAAAAACAATGTCATTACTGCGGTTGTAACTGAAAATAGAATAAAAAAGTCATTTAAGTAGTCACATAATCTTTTAAAATATGGGATCCAAAGATCACGCTTATGTGCATTGACTCCGCCTACCATGTAATGACGGTTCGTTACGTTCCCATGACAACGTGATGTTGTCATGGGAACGTAATTTTTGTTTTATGTCATCACGTCATCATCCCAAGTGTAGCGTTGACAAATAGGAAGTATGGAGGTTACAAATGCTATGCAATAGCTTTACCGCGGCAGTCCCCGAGTGCCACACGTTTTTTTTAAACCAATTTTTCTTAGGTATTTTTTACACTATTCATTAGCGGTGCACAGAATAGGTATGTAAGTGGGTACACCTTTTCAATTTTCATGCAAATCGTGTCAGTTTTTGGCTGTGTGTCCAGACGAACGGACAGACGGACATAGCAAAATTAAAAGGGTTCCTTTTTTTGCCATTTGGCTACGAAACCCTAAAAACATGTCGTATGTAATGTCACGACGTACCTACACTGCTATATTTTGCAACCAGACTAAGTACCTTAAATATCAACAAGTGCACTTGCTCATGACATGATGACAGATTTATTAATGCCTTTCGTCTGATTTAGAACGAGCATAAAAAACGGCTACGATTTTATTAGATCGTTTAGAGTAGGTAGTCTACTTTGCATTTTTTTAAGCCTGAATAGATTTGGATGTATGTGGTATCGTTAGAATCATCCCGAGTGACACTGACTAGCAGCAATATGACTCCATTTTTTTATTTAACAGGTTAGCAGGTTCCTATAGTTTTAGCAAGTTAAAGTTTGGAAGGTATGGTCATCCTCGCAATTGCTTAACCTTTTGACCGCCACGTCAATAACGAAATTCTGTGTTCTCTACGCCAAGCGACAAAAAACGTGTTATTTTCGATGTGCCATGCCGTCCCAGGCGTCGTGAGCACGTTTTAATTTGACATCCATAGACGTCCGTGGCGGTCAATAGGTTAACCATACTAAGGTTGAATATCACTTAACTTCATAAAAATGTAACATAGTATCAACCCTTTTTTTTTGGGTGGAAAAGTATCAAAAACTTCTCCCGCTCTGGGCGGAGCGGGAGGGCGTGTCAGACTCTTACTGACTAAAACCCACCCGTGTTCCTTCGGTTGCCCTGTTGCCAGGAGCCACGATCTCCCTGTCGGTTTTCTTCGCACCCCCGGCAGGCATCGGCCCTAGCGGACCCCGTCAATTCTGCTGACATATCTTTGAGGCGCGCATAAAACACAACGCGCCGTTGACCCGGGCTTGGTCCTTATCGAACGGCGGCGGCGAGCTACCCATTGCTCACCGTGACTTGATCATCAAACGCACGGAACATCAAACATATGTTTGTGTGGATTGCTCCTCTTATTGCTTGTCTCCGCTCGGGGGCCTGTATAGTGGGTAAGATCATGGCTAGTTTAGATGTTGAATGTTTATCACCTAGATTTTGGCACAACAGCCTTAGATAAAACAGTCAATAACCGCGTCAATAGTTTAAGTCAGGCGGATCGTTTGACTTTGCTGAAAATTCCTAGTTCCTGCAGCTGTGATCACATACTCGTATAAAATTGAATTTGCAAGCAAAACCATTATTTCTATTTATGCAATTACTGTTGTATAAGTAAGGGGTATTAAGTGTGAAAATAGTATCACATGAGTGTTTTAGTACCTAATTATATACAGTTGCATAAAAGACTTTATTTACACCCATGAGATGAATCCTCTATAAAAGGTTTTGAAACCATTGGGTGTTTGTTATTCAAGATCAAGAATAAAAAGAATCCCACGAAATTCAGTACAACTGCGTATGCATGTCGCCTGCAGCAGCACATCACCGCACATGCGTGCAGCGGGTGCTGCTGTCCCCCGCTTAAACGTTGAAACGAGTTGCCTAATGAAATTTAGTACAACATTATAACACTCATTTGGATGATATTATGGTTACTATAACACTGGCTGTTTTAATGTTGGCAACAGGGATGTAACGGATATCCGTATCCGCATCCGCAACTGCGGAGCATCCGCATAAGTTTTGACATCCGCAAAACATCCGCATCCTCAACCTTTGATTTTAAAAGCTCCGCATCCTCATCCGCATCCTCATAATTTCTATGGGGATGTGACCCTAAGTTGTTCGCACAAATAGTGACTTTTTTTAAACTCGCGTCGTGCTAAATGGACGGGCCGATATGTGAGTTACGCGTTCCTATTGGCTAAATTCGCAATGTCCTTGTCCTATGACAGACGATCGGCTGCACGTGGCAGTGGTGGCACGAATGTGGTGTCACATGTCACAATTTGAGTTACTGGGTGGCGTATTTTTGTTTACTTTTTGTTTGCTTGTAGAACTGAAGTTTTTTGCAGGCGAATTACGCTACGGTAACCTACCAAATGATTACCTACAACCTATAATACAAATATAAATACTATAAAAAACAAGGGCTATTCTTTGTACGACATCCGCATCCGCATCCGCATCCTCATCCGCATCCTCAATAAGGAATTTTCCAATATCCGTATCCTCATCCGCATCCTCAAACCCGATTATCTCGATATCCTCATCCGCATCCTCATCCATTATATGACATCCGTTACAACCCTGGTTGGCAATAAGCTAACTGTTTCTGAAACTTATATAGAGGTTTTATAGCATGGGTGTAGATAAAGATTATTATGACATCGAAAGTCTGGACAATGAACAATATAGCGAGACATAGAAATTGAATAAAAAATTTCACACATACCTAAGTGTACATTATCAGCATCCTAATAGAGTAGGTAACACACGATTAATCATTATCTGAATCATTTTGAAGGATATTGCTAATCAATTGCTTCATATTCGAAAAAGACTGCTCAACAACGTAAGTAAATAACGCAATTAATGTTGTTGAACTGTCAAAGTTAAACAGATTGTGATTGATCGTGTGTTACGCAATTAGGTGCGCAATTGGGTGCTTTTCATGAAATTGAACAATAGGACTTCACTCAGTAGCAGAGGTTTTTAAATTGGAACCAAAAACTTAATACCTACCTTTGTATTGAGGCAGATAGGAGACTAATGACTTGCACTTACACAACGGCCTCGCAGCTTAAAAGTTATTCTTTTTCTTTTTCGGCCTACATTGTTATGCTCTTAGATCTAGACTTAAGTAGATCGTATCTACGAGATCTGAGCAATATGGTAGAATTACATAACTTTTCACCACGCCTTGTATTCCCCTATGGAGAAGGTCGAGGGGTGGGAACATAGAAATATCTTATGGGTATCTATGGGTGGGAACAAAACCTCCGACAATTTTTTGTTCAATCTCGTCTGCCTAGCATTTTCCCAACTCTCGGGGTCGGCTTCCAGTCTAACTGGATGCAGCTGAATACCAGAAATTTACATGGAGTAAATGGTGCCGATTCCCTTGTTCACAAACTAAACTAAATTTAAGTTCAATGTATCTTTTTCTTTCTATTTCATTAAGAAAAGGACAGAAGATAAATTTTAGTTTAGTCCTGTCAAATTAATCAGTGCTTGACGTAAATTGACGTAATTTTAGTCGGCAAGTTTTTAATCACGTCTAAACTTGTATGGAGAGTGACAGGCGCTGATTAATTTGACAGGACTAAACTAAAATTTATCCTGTCCTTTTCTTAATGAAATAAAAAGAAAAAGATGCACTGAACTTAAATTTAGTTTAGTTTGTAAACAAGGGAATCGGCACCACCTAACCTCCACAACCCAGTTACTGGGTAACACGATATCCCTTGATAAGACTGGTTGTCAGACTTTCGGACTTCTGACAACCCGTAACTACTGTAACATAATCTACAAATGGTAGGCGGGAAAAACGTGCTTCCCGAGGCACGGAGGTATCTTGTTATGTAAAGACAGTTAACCTTCCACGAACCAATTGCGGCAAGCGTAGCTTAACCTGATCGAATATAATAATCTAGGTTAAGTAATGTGGTACTAGGGTGGGCAGAGATGAATAATAGGAACGAGACTTGATTTATTTTTTCTATCTTGACCAAACCCCCCCCCCCCCACCCTATCCCACTAGACCAAAAGCAGTTTACTAAAGGATAGGCCTGCAAAAATCTTCAACGTCCTTTAAAGGTAGGACGTAGGAATGTCAATATAGGAGTTGTGGCGAACCAATAGGGAGTTAGTCTATGGTTCAAGGAAAACCAGAGGGTTTTGATTCACCATGTAAAACTCTAGCTACCTTAATATTAACCACTTATCGTGTACCTAAACTGTTTGTTATCCTGTGTCTGTATATACAATTGTTCCGCTGTCGCTTGGACACTGTGTTATGTTATACAAATACACACCTATTACAACTGGATCGAGTTTCATTAAAATAAACAAAGCGCCATGACGCGCCTAAAGAGTCAAGAAGTCCTTGAATGCCCCAAAATTAACAGCTGGTAAACGAAGTTGATGAAAGTCGACCTTTGTGGGGAAAATCTATGTCCAGTAGTGGACAAGTGATAACTATGCCTATACATACATAAATAAACTCACGCCTTCTTCCCATGGGGGTAGGCAGAAACTACAGAACGCCACCTGCTACGATCCTTACAGTCCTTTTGCCTCGTTTACGTTCATACATTTCGTCATACACGCACGCCGGTTGCGAGTACTACGCACCTGGCCTTTCTGAAGAACATCACCAATAAGGTCAGTATATGTCCTACTAGGGCGTCCCCGCCCGGCCTTTCCCTTTACATCAGCCTTGTAAATACATTTTGTTAGTCGCCTTTCATTCATCCTCTCAACATGCCCAAACCATCTCAGCATACCCTTTTAGTAGTTAGTAGACCCTATAGTTTGACCGAAAGCACTTTACCGCGCCTTAGGTATGTGCGCGGCTAGACGACCACGGGGGGCAGTGCAGGCCGCTCATTCGTCAACGCTCGCGGCATCCCACCGCTCATTCGTCTGCGCTGCCCCCCGCCTCGCCGCGCATTTCTAACACACGGTACAGAGGTCAATGGACATGTTGTGATAACTATGCCTACAAAATAAAACACGATTTACGACACATAGTAACTTTATTTGTCTTTTAATTGACAGACAGTTCACATCAAGATACACAGAGTGGCTTACGATCTAATACAGATTACATTGATATTGTTCATATAAATGGCATCAAAAACTAAAACTTCTAACAAAAAATAACTCGTCAATATTTTACTGTCGTACTATATAAAAACAAAATGAAAAAATTTCATAGGAAAACCATAACCAAATCACAATACTTATCTCCAAAAATTTAAAAACTATTGAATCCACGTTGTCTTTGAGATCTAGTCTTTTAAAAATCTAGTAAAGAAAGGGTTTTGCAAATTAATAATATTTTGCCTTTTTTTTTGCTTTCGGAACCTCTACATTCTTTGCAGTATAAAACTTCTGCTCCTCAAATAGGGTCTTATTGTCTTCTTACAAATAGAAAAACATGACCCTGTATATTCTTATCAACAAATAGGTGCCACGCCAAAAACGTGAGCACCTAGCTTATATTAAATTTTGATGCAAAAATTAAAAGCAAAAAAGGTTAATATTTAGCACCCTCGAATTAGGCGAATGTCTAGCATCAATTCAGAATTGTCAAATCGATTTTAAATCTCATTGATATGCCATAAAAGTTGACTGTAGCGTTAGCAAAAAACAAAATATCGTCAGGAGTATATTGCCATTATTTTAAACCAAGTTATATTCATTATCGTTATATTGTGCGTGTTATATTCCTAACAGTATGTTTAAATAAAATATATGCATCTAACGGAATATTTGTAATATTTAAATTGATCCAAAAACATTAATTTCTTAGTATTTATCAGAATTCGATTTGAATATCAGAACAGCAATATACTCGAGCGATTGCAGTTTAATGGCACATATTTAAGTTAGGCAATAAAGCAGACATTTTGAATGTCGTTACAATTTTCAAATCTCTTAGCACTTGCATTTTTATGCAACCATCATCCGTTTTAAGAACATTTATCCTCTACGTGATTATTTATCACACGATTCCGAAGCACCATCCCCTTTGATTCTTATCACAAATATATGTACATTAGCGCAAAAAACTGTACCTTAAATGCTGATCTACTACTACGCTTTAATTGTATTTCAATCAATACTAAACTACTATAAAAAAAGTCATTCTGTCTTTGGCATAACTAGAACAGAAATCACTTTCTCTTCTTCTTTCACGAGACGAACTGCGAATGAAACAATTAATTAAAACCAGCACGTGTGCAAAAAATAATCTTAATATCTACAACTTATTTTAACTTATCATTAAACCCAGGAAACTTTTAATTCTTAAATATACATTATTCCTATTACTAAATTGCGTTTGTACACTGCGTTCGGTACGAATCGGTTAAACATCGTTATCGTTCGGAAAAATTCCCAGAGTACGAATGTTGGTTAAGTAAAGTCGAATTAAGATTCATACATTTTTCTTGTGCCGTTTTATTTGTTCTATTGTTGTTCACACTCCTAAAAATATTCATATTTAGGGGACTACTCTGCTTCTCCATTTTCAGATAAAATCCGCACCGAACGCAATGCAAATTTATCTTAACTAATTCACCCTAAGGGTACCTACACGTTCATATTGAATAGACAAATACAAATATCTAAAGTGTCACAAACGACAAGAGGTGGGAATACAAAAATACTACTGTGACAGATGAAGCACTGGACAGTCAATCTAACGAATCCCACACCTTTTGCCGTCTCTATAGAGATAGTACACGTTGATACTAAAACAGCACAATAGCAAACGGACCGCCACAGTGCATCATCTACGTCAACGTCAATCTACAAAACTACCATTGTTTTTTAGATAATCCTGACTTATTCGTATAAATCCTCCTCGTGTCTCAGCCACGAGTGCTCCTAACACAGCAAAAAAGTGCAGAAAGCCAATCGACAGTTCGATCAGCGCCGTATTGACACGAATAAGTCCGAGCGATCCCTAACACTAAATCCTTGAATTATTTCTAAAATCTTACTTTTTAAACTAACATCCGATTATGAACGATCAAAGACAACATTTCAAAATGTGGCCGTAGCCCTACGATATGGAATATAACAATACCTAGTATGCATAGACACCAAAATATTCAATACATTTCACTACGTTAAATGTTTTTTGTTCGATTTAAAGATTGGCATTGCCAACGGCCAAAAATAGTAGTACTTCGACGATTTATAACTGTCAATAAATCTTCAAAAACACGCCTGTTTAGTCCACTATGATTATATAGGGTCGTAAGAATTTTAAAGCGGATTTGGCCAAAAAGCCCTATTTCAATAATTTCGAAAAAATAGACTTTCTGTCCATTTATTGAAAAGTAAATACTCACGTTCAGCCTTGAGATACTTTTTAATAAAGGCATCATCACAATTGAAAATCTCTTAATTAGCTGTTTTTTTTAATGATATTAGACAATACAAATTTAATTATCTGGTGCTCATTTCGCTTCGATACAAATATCAACCTTGGGCTAACCACGTAAAGTTCAACATGCCATTTTCAGTATCCATTGTATATTCAAGTCAGAAACTATATTTTTTAATGCAAAGAGTTACTACAGACGACAAGTCTATGTTATTTCGGAGAAAGTTATATGTTGTTTGTAATAAAAATTAAATTCGATGATAATTATCATAAACTTGTCTGTAGGTATATTTAATTAAACTATCTTACGAATATGTACTCTGTCCTAAAAAAGTTTGTACGTAAAAATACTTAATGAGGTACGATATGAATGGAGATTGGAAAGTGGTCCACAAGAGTACAAAACATACAAGAAAAATAAATATATGTGTAACTAATATTACTAAGATTATATATTAGGAGTTGAACCGTACGGGTAAATATGTACAGGTAAAGACAAAAAAAATTTTTTTTTGTAAGTTTATAGAGAAAGCTTTAGATACAAAGACAGAATCTTCAATAAATAGGAATAATATTGATTTTACTCGATTTTACATTAAGGAGGGAATATCAGAAGGTAGTTTAAGGGGGGATTGGACGGTTCATAGTAAGAGAAAAATATATAAAAGGTTTGTTAAACCAAAAACAAATGATTCGATTTGTGATTGCAGGATTAATAATAACTTTTTTAAAGTTACACCCTGTAACGATCACAGAAAATAAACTTATAGTAACTAATATTAATAATGGAGGTTTTAAAATCCGGCAAACACAGGTTCGATAATATGTATATCGTCACATCAAGTCCTAATTTGTGATTACAATGACGTGATATGTCCCTGCTGTTTGCATAAATAAGGCTGTTGATTAATATAACGTTCCTACTTCGTGCAAAAGCTACTTCTTCGAACTGGATATTAAGGCTGTCAAAATTAGTCGAATCGTAAACAATGGCGGTAGCAACTTAAATAGTTACGTATTTTTTTTATATTTTTTGTAAATTACTATTTTTTGGTAATACTTATAAAATATAAACTAAAATATACTTTTTGAGCAAACATTTACAACTTATTCTAGGTGTTATGCGATACAATGGCATGCCTACAGTGTTATGAAATTTTATCAAAATCTTGTAAAAACCCCGTTTTTTAGGGTTCCGTACCCGAAGGGTGGCACACGGAACCCTATTACTAAGCGTCCGCTATTCGTCCGTCCGCCTGTCTGTCAGTGGACTGTATCTAATGAACCGTAATAGGTATTGCCGCTATAACAAAAAATAAAGAGGGTCCCCATACAAGAAACGTGTTTTTTTCGACGTTTTTTTACTCGATCTTAATACAGTACGGAACCATTCGTGTGCGCATAAGACTCGCACTTGGCCGGTTTTTTTAATTCACAGAAGACCTTATACGCATTATTATCATATTAACAATTACCAAAACATGAATTCTTGACAGCGAATTACAAAGACAGCGATTCTACGTACTACGAATAAAACTACTGATTAAAAATAGGCGTACAATACGTGCCACTAAAGATGAGACTTGACACACCACGTGGTTTGACTTGCGCAGTAAACATTATAGGGCTGCGTTCCGAGTAACGCTGTAATCGAATTGAGCGTGCTAACACCCGTACCGAATAAGCGTGAGATGACGTCATGACATGCGCCATCTTACGATAACACCGACCATGCCCTAAAGCGCTGTCAAAAATGACAGTTGTGCTGTTTTGTTTTGAGTTGCATATAACTTAAAACTAACGTGGCATTTTCGAAATTGTGCTTCTGGCTACAGTCGCCACCTAACCAAACAAGAAGAAGAAATTTTTTTGGTTTATAGGTACTAAAAAAATACTGTAATCGAACCATCTTGTGCAAGTTTTGGGGTTATAAGTTTTGACGTTGAGCGACCACTGTGAGCAGTGTAAGTGCGTTCACGATCGTCGAAAGCTCTGAGCTGTCATAATCGTGATATCTAAATAGGAACGCGAAGTATCGATGGGAGCGCTGTGAGCGATTAAGGCGTAACTCGGAATGCAACCTAGGTCTCTTTAGCGGTATGAGGGCGGGGCCGGGGCGTCATCGGGGCGGCGGAAAAAGCGCGAGAGGCGCGGTCAAGTCTTTTAGTGGCGCGTATTGTACAACGTTGAACATCAAAAAGATTCGAACTACAGAACCTCACATAGATATTTTAGGATGACCATTGTACTGGTAGCTCGGTTATGACTGGCAGGGTACTAGGCAAGGCTGGATAATACATAAATGGTTGGTAACGATAAATTCTTTTTACGTTAAAGCAAAAATAAAAACTCGGGGGATCGTACATGAATGTAGCATGGGCCAGTTTCTTGAGAAGATCTAGATCATCCGATTTGGGCCAAAATGTAAGTTCCATGGCAAACCTGAAATCAGTGCAGGGACGGAAGCAGTAGACAACTGGCCCGTAGGTCGCTAAAACGGGGAAAAAAACAGCACATTCTTTGCCACGAGACATAGTGAAGGCGCCATCGAACACAAGCAAGACGCGACACGGTCTTTTGAAGAAGAACGTGTCTTTGTCTTGGTTCCACGTTCCCTAGGGAACAGATACTTGGTACGTCAACTTGGTGTTGACGTTCACTTTAGCAGCAAGCAGGCCTGGATTCTTGAGTGAATACCTGGAAAATTAAAGAAATAAAGCTTTAGTAAGCAGACTAAAATAATGTATAGAATACAAGAATCAGTTGGCGTGATATCAAAATCTGTATACGCCACCACCTTATTTTTAGGGTTCCAAACGGAACCATGTTATTAAGCCTCCGCTGTCTGTCCGTCTGTCTGTCAGCGGGCTGTATCTCATGAACCGTAATAGGCAGACAGTTGAAATTTTCAGATTGTATAACAAAAAAAAAGTAAATAATAAAAGGGGATTCCCATACAAGAATCGCGTTTTTTCGCCGTTTTTTGCTCGATCTCAATACGGTACGGAACCCTTCGTGTGCGAGTCCGACTCACACTTGGCCGGTTTTTTATTTCACATCTTACAAAACAATTGCACAATTACAGCTTTTTCCACAATTAGAGCGATTTGGGAACGGTGCAGGCGTACCGCGATCCAGGTCTAAGCTACATATTACAATAAACGCACTTTATATAGCGACGGCAAATTTTTTTAATACTTCATAACGATTACGAATTTCAGATTTATTATTAAAAATGTATGAACGTAAACGAGGCAAAAGGAGTATGTAAGGATCGTAGCAGGTAGCAGCCAGTGCGCAAACTTAAACACGTGACTTTACTCATCGTTATGAACAACTTTTACTATGGGACCAAAGCTGAAATCGCGAAAAAATAAATCAGCTGTTCCCTACATTTATGTTCGCATAACTCATCAAAATGTAGGGAACAGATGACTTTTTTTGTTGTTAAGAAAAGTTTGCGCACTGGTTAAAAAAAATCCCCGTATAGATATAGAAAATAAAGGTTCGTTACTAAAAGGAGACTGGAAAGGGCGGCTTGTGGCTAAGTAATGACAGCCGCACGGGTCGATCTATCAGGTTAAGCTACGCTTGCCGCGGTTGGTCCGTGGATGGGTGACCATCTTTACATACCAACACCCCTCCGTGCCTCGGAAAGCACGTTAAGCCGTTGGTCCCGGCTGTCATTTGTAGATCTTTGACAGTCGTTACGGGAAGTAAAAAGCCCAAAAGTCTGACAACCAGTCTTACCAAGGGGTATCGTATTACCCAGTAACTGGGTTGTGGAGGTCCGATAGGCAGTCGCTCCATGTAAAATACTGGTATTCAGCTGCATCCGATTAACTGGAAGCCGCCCCAACATAGTTGGGAAAAGGCTAGGCAGATGACTAAAAGGAGACTGAAACGATTACATCTACTCTTGGGCCTGAATAGTAACGAGATGTAAATGGTGTGAATTTATAGAATCATACATACATTAGTGTATTGCAGTGACTAGTTGCTATCCCACAATTCACATAGCGATCCATAGTTTCAACAACATCCACTCGGTAAAATCCATTATAACAATTCCAAGTCAATCGTGTGAGCGATCTTCGGTGTCCAGTGTGAAAGCAAGGGTCGTACAAGGTAGGCAGAGTCAGAATCCGTAAAAATCAAAGCAGTGATCGTTGAAAATTAAAAATAATTGGGAAAGCACTCAAAATACATCCGAAAACACGAAATAAGAGACAGCTGTCTAGTTCTAGTAGGAATGTGCGTTGCGACAACGAACCGTTTACAAAGACCGTTTTGTGATGATGAAACCGTTTTACGTTCCGAGTTCAACTTCAAACAGTCTTCATTGCACAAACCAGTCTACGAATTACTTGGTGCGATTTTTACATCTAAGAAAATACAGTCGGACAAAACATACAATAAAAAGTGAACTCTTAAAAAGTGAACTCTTAAAAAGTGAACTCTTAAAAAGTGAACTCTTAAAAAGTGAACTCTTAAAAAGTGAACTCTTAAAAAGTGAACTCTTAAAAAGTGAACTCTTAAAAAGTGAACTCTTTCTTAAAAAGTGAACTCTTAAAAAGTGAACTCTTTGAAATTAAATACAGTCAGTAATGTATTACCAGTTGTCAATGCTGTCGTTCGTGATGCGAAAAAACCATTTCATACATTTCAAATCGTTGATAGTTTTAAGAAACTGCGCTCGACGAAAAGGCATTCCATGTTGGATAAGTTTCGTCCTTTAACCGTTTTCTGCAACCGTTTTCGCCGTCGGGAAAACGGTTTCGGTCGCCAAAAATTCGAGCATGACCCACCACTAATGTGTCAAATTGTCAATGTCAGTCTGCCAGTGCAGAATATGTACTGCCAATGACACAGACAAAAAAATAAAACTGATTTTAATCGATATGAAATTGATAATCATTATTTTGGTTTTTCAGTAATTAATGATGTTTTATTTAAATTAAATGCACTATATTGTATAAAAGTATATATAGTGTATTTAATTACTTTGAATTAACAATATTACCTAGTGCTACCTAGTGGGTAGGTTTTCTTTTTGTAGTTGTGTAATCGATTACTAAAATCGATGATCTCACGAAAACTATCTTTATCATATTTCTCCGCTTCCAGACAAAGAATTGAGCTGATCTTTGATATTCAAGGATAAAAAAATATGACTAATTTTTAGATCATATCTCAACTTAATACACTTGGACCCAACATTTTCCATCTCTCCAATATATTTATGAGTACAGATACGTGTCAGATCAAAGCATTAAAATAAACACACTAATCGGATTAATCTGATTAGCGTATTTTGCACTCAAGACCCATTAATGGTGACAATCGCACTAAAGCAAAGATAAGTAAATGACGTTGTGTTTCATTGGATATTATACAACGTGTTCGTTTTGATATCATATAACTCTAGGGTGCTAATGAAGAGGCAAACTTCGCGCCCTCACGCCCCTAACCGCCGCAGGAAGAGACGCCCGGGGCGGGAATCGCGAGCCGATTTCCGGCCACCGTAGGCGCGGGCTTGCGGACGGTGAGCAATGAGTAGCTCGCCGTCCGATAAGGACCAAGCCCGGGTCGACGGCGCGTTGTGTTCCACGCGCGCCTCAAAGAGATGTCAGCAGAATTGACGGGATCCGCTAGGGCCAATGCCTGCCGGGGGTTCGAAGAAAACCGATAGGGACATCGTGGCCCCCGGCAACAGGGCAACCGAAAAAACACGGGTGGGTTTTAGTCAGTAAGAGTCTGACACGCCCTCCCGCTCCGCCCAGAGCGGGAGAAGTTATTTGATAATTTCCCACCCAAAAAAAAAAAAGGTGTATATCGCTCCGACAGGCACTCACCACCAATGTTAATGAAACCATGTCAAAGATTTAACTGCCATATGGTTTTTTTATTCTTATTTATTGCTTTTGTTTTCATTTTTTTATGCAAAATAATTCGACAAAGTCACGATTATTTATCGCCCCCCGGCAAAAAAAGTGTCATAACATGTAATAACTTTTATTACAAGTTATGACACTTTTTTTGCCGGGGGGCGTTATGTAAAACACCCTTATGCGAAATATTTTTGAAGTGAAAACTTCTTTAGGCGCGTTGGGCATTCTTGAAATGGTAAAAAACAATTGAACTCGCGACACCGTTACCAACACCTCATTTTTGTTAACACGATTACGTTACGGATCAATGTTCTATGAAAGTATTTTTTACTTTAAAGGTTTTAGAAGTATTTTTTTTTAGTTTTCATTTCTGTCGGCACTCCCGGAGTGCCACTGTTTTTTTTTAAACTAAAAAATTTAAACATTATATTCTGACTATTTTGTCCATAAAAAAAAATATGAAAACGTTGCGTTTTCTTAGCTTTAAATATGAATGATTTGTTTGAATGAAAATGATTTACTCAAACTTAGTGTCTAGTGTTACGTTATCTTCGAAATTATGTATTTTTGGAACACTCGTTCTAGGATTGTTGTATTATTTTTACTTATAGCATATAACCTTAGAGTTATGGGACATCAAAACGAACACGTATGATTAATGCTCATACTTTACTAAGCTTGTTTGTTTAGTCGACTGTAATAAAATTGCTTTGCTAATTTTGACAAAAACTAAGTACACTGCAACTTATCGCTTTGGTTAAAACTATCTCATTTTCACATTTTGATCTTAAAGCAAAAGTTACCTTGACGTTAGCTTGTCTTGGCAAAACAAAATAAACTTTGTTTGAATCAAAATAAGGATAATTCAGTATTAATTCATTCTGCCAATTTTAATACAGGAAAACCGCATTCCAAATACAAAGAATACAAAAATATGTATTTATTTATTTAAACTTTTCGCACTCAAAAAGGTACAAAGGCGGACTTAATGCCTTAGGCATTCACTACCAGTGGTGATGGTGGTACCAGATGGCAGGAAAAATCTGTATATCTGATAGTGATATGTTTATAAATTATAGCCTATGTTACTCAGTGATAATATAGCATTCTGTTGGTGAAAGATTTTTTAAAATCGGTCCAGTAGTTTTTGAGTTTATTCATTACAAACAAAAAACAAATATTTTCTCTTTATAATATTAATAATAATAATAATGTAGATTACGTACCCAAGGCCGCGTTGCTTGAGGCGTTCAATTGTGGCTGGTTTTATGCGAGCACGTCCCTGGCTGTGACTGCCTCGTCCTGTGATGAAGAACAGCATCTGATTGCGGCGTTTGCCGGCATCACGGAGCTTCGAGATGTGCGTGTCTATGAACACGTCCAAAGACTCCTTTGCTTCCTTCACGCGTAAGTAATGCAGGTCGATGGTAGTGCAGTCAGGATTTTTCGTAGCGTGGAACTAGAAAATTGGATAAGAAAGTTAATTTTCCTTAAGTATCTAAAAATAAGTAAATAATACAAATATTATTTATTTGCAACAAGAATACATAAAGATGACAAATATGCATAGTTAGTTTATGTCCTAGTACAATATGACGGAGCTCGTGACTAAGTAATAACAGCCGCACTGGTCGATCCATCAGGTTAAGCTACGCTTAGTTCGTTAGTACGTTAGTGGATGGGTGACCATCTTTACATACCGAGACTCCTCCGTGCCTCGGAAAGCACGTCAAGCCGTTGGTCCCGGCTGTCATTCGTGGATTTTTGACAGTCGTTACGGGTCGTCAGAAGTCCGAAAGTCTGACAACCAGTCTTACCAAGGGGTATCGTGTTACCCAGTTACTGGGTTGTGGAGGTCAGATAGGCAGTCGCTCCATGTAAAATACTGGTATTCAGCTGCATCCGGTTAGACTGGAAGCCAACCCCAACATAGTTGGAAAAAGGCTAGGCAGATGATGAGAATATGACGGAACATAAACGAATTATAATTATCTGGTGTGCAAATCTTAATTGAAGGTACAGTAATCAAACACTAACGATTTCACTACTGATTTTAGAGACTCTTAGTACTAGAATTAGCTGTAATTTGGCATACATATTAATCACGTCGACAAAGTGGCAAAATAAAATCATAAAATATTTTTTTGGGTACCTCATCTACACGTAAAGTGAACCATTTAAAACATTCTCTTGTATATTGAGGCACGATTGTGAAATATGATCTACTAGCGACCCGCCCCGGCTTCGCACGGGTATAAACCGGGTTATTATACATATAAACCTTCCTCTTCAATCACTCTATCTATTAAAAAAAACCGCATCAAAATCCGTTGCGTAGTTTTAAAGATTTAAGCATACATAGGGATATAGGGACAGAGAAAGCGACTTTGTTTTATACTATGTAGTGATTATCAAAAAAGCGGTAAACTTACACAACGATAACGTCCCTGAAAGTATGTAGATTATGTTAGTGAAAAATCAAAATTGGTGGAGCAGATATCAAGTATCTACAGAAACTATTTTTTTTTTAAGTTGTTAAAAGAATGATTGAGAAGAGTAGTATTGCTAGACAGGACATTTTAGCGTGATGGTGGCAAATCTAACATCTAGTTATCATTAGAAATTATGTATTTTCAAACTTACTGTTTATTTTACTACCGGCCAATGTTTTTTTTAAGCTTATAGAAACAAAAGTCTTCAGAATGCGGCGACGCATGAATTGTTCATACAAACGTAGTACATAAATCATTTGCAATTTGAGCATATTTCCACCATATTATGTTGATATTCGGATTGAGACAGTATTTATCTCATCATCTGTTACGACGCCTCATTGAAGTGGATAACAATTAAAATTCTATTGTGTCTCGTTAATGACAGTTGAAAGGTTATCTAGACTCCTACGTCTTTTTATTTCCAAAAACTTACTTTTCAATGAAGTGAATTGCATTTCGTATATTTTTACATTTCGTGTATTGTTTTTTCTGTATTATAAACAACAATATTTGTAATATTGTTTCCGCAGAAGCATAGTTCATGTTATCAAGTTACAAATTACCGAAAAAAAAATGGAAATACATTAAGTTTTCATTCATAATTTTTTGTATTACGGAACACATCCAAATTTATCATAAATTTTCGAAAGCTAGTAGTACTATCGCGTCAAGCAATAATTGTCAATGTGTGCGTGGTAGTATTGCTCACTGTAGGTGTATATCGCTTCGACAGGCACTCAAACTAGCGCAACGTGCTTGGAATTTAATTTTGCAAACATCTCGATTTGTAGTTGCGAGCCGTGTCGCCGGCCTCTTAAGAAAATCCTGTAAACATTGTCAACGGCCGTGTTTTCTAAGAATATAAAACAAATGACTACAGATCTGCACTTACTTGCATCAGGGATGCCACAGCCAACCCGTTGGCATACTCATACTTTTGCTTGTGGAAGTTAGCAAGCTCGGAATAATAGTTGGCGACTTGAGTCATGCCACGACGAATGTAGTCTTGTGCTTTCTGGTAGTTCCTGTAATACGAACATATAATTTTTTTAATTAGAACTTATGACTCAGTCCGTGTTGTATTTTCTGTGGTGGCGCAGTGATAACAGCCCCGATTTACGAGTTGTAGGTCGTTGGTTCGAACCCAGGCGCCTGCCTGGGTTCGAACCAACAACGGCGCTTTCCTTTGTGTAAATAATTTCATCACCACTGCTCTCAAAACGATGAAGGAAAACATCGTGAGGAAACCGGCATGTCGTAGAAAAAGAAATCGAAGACATGTGACATCTACCAACCCGCACTGGGCCCGCGTGGTAGGTTACAGCTCACTCCCTCTCAAAGAACGGAGGCTTGTGTCTAGTGGGAACATTATAGGCTGATTATGCCGTGTTGTTTTGAAAAGAAAGCAGTTCTGTTTGATAAGGTAACGTTGAGAGGTAAAGGTGAGAGGAGCTGCTTGCTGGGGTTGGTAACCCAACATAATTGGGAAAAGGCTAGGCAGCTTGACTATGTGATAAGGTAACAGACATTCATACGACCGACCGCATCGCCGTGCGCCGCTTTAGTGGTGTACTACTATACAGGGTGAGGTTTTGAAAGGAGACTTCTGCATTTTTTGTTTATTTTTTAAGTTCTGTGTAGGTATAGATTTAGAATCTGATCTTGTTGCAATCAAAAATATATCAGTCTTGTGTTTTTCAACAATATGACAGTCGATTATAAATTATTATCAAATGGACTCTCCCCAAAAACCTCCGCTTTTTTTTTTTGGAAAGCCGTTTTTATTTGCAGACGTATTTTGGGTTGATAAGATGACGATAGCAATGAATTTATTGTAAATATATCGGAGCAATCATTTTTATCAGCTTTTAATATCTACTTACAGATTACGACGAGCAAGATGGTTGTCGGCTTCTTCACGATAAGCCTCCACGGTGGCCATGTCCACTTCTTCACCCTTGGTCAGTAACGGCCATTCTGTCTCAGAGAGTTCCTGCGAAATATTTCAAAAAACTTGCCTTTTTAACACACTTCATTAATAAAAAACGTTGACGTTTTCTCATTCCAATTGCAACCTTAAATAATTGTGCAAATTAAAATAACTTCAGGATAAAAAACGATTTTAATGACATGACACAATTATTGTAGTTGCAATAGAAAGTGATCTGTATTCCAATGGAATTAAGGTAAGAAATACGAGAATATATTTATTTAGAAACTACAGTAGCTGATTATACGTAGGTATGTAAATATCACGATGACTCAACAGTACTTACTTAGAGATATACGTATTAAGTATTGTTATTATGACTCAACTCTGTTTTAAGATAAAATTGTTTTCCTTTTATAATCGTCAGTACCAATTGTAATTAATTCGACTGTATATAAATAAATCTGTAGTCAACTCTCATAATTGTGACATTTCACGAATACGCGTTTATCATTTCAATTTATACTTTATAACAATGACATAAGAGTCATATGACATGTGCTAAACTTGCAAGGACTGTACCTTTTTCTGCTCCTCCATTATCTTGTCCTTGAGTTTCATTTCCTCCGTTAATACGAATTTGTTGATTCCATTTTCTTGTTCCAGTACATCATTACGGCCAGTAGACATTAGCAAGACCTATTAATAAACCAAAAACATGAATTAAAAACTAAAAATGTATAATGCAATTCTTTTGTAGTAAAAGAGCAATGAAAATTGACAAGAAGGAAAGTCGCCACATGACTGCTGCGGTCTATAGTAAAGTCAATCGCACATCAATCGCAACATTTGCACTATGAAAAGCGTCCGTAAACGGCTATACGTATAAAAGTGCTGTGCGGTTGACTGTACAACGGGAGGGCCTCAAACTGCGACTCAACCAACCATCAAATAAACTAAATATACTTTTTATTCCGGATAGTCGGCAAGGTTAATTACTAATAAATAATGTAAAAATTACATAATTACCTCAACCGTAGCATTGAAATTATTATCATGAGCCATTAGCAACTCAGTCAAAGTGTCCTTATCAACGTCAGGGAACAAGTTGTACAGCTTGTCCCTGGTCATCTTAGCTGCCAAATCAGTTGGCATATTGTTGCGCCATTCAGCCACATCTTTCTGGTAAATGGCGAACGCCATATCCATGTCCATTATTTCTTTGAAGTCAGGAACCTCTGGTTCTTTGCCGGCGAGAGATAACTCCGCCTCCTTCATCGCGATTTGTCTAGATCAGAGCAAAATATATATGAAGATACAGCAAAGAGAGATGTAAGTCTAAAATCTTCAACCCGTCTTGAACAAGCATGGTGATCAATGCTCGTACCTTCTCTGTATGAGCAGAGGCCTTTGCCTTGAAGTGGAACAATAATAGGCCCGTGTTATTACAGCAAAAAGACATTGGATAAAAGGCAGCTAATTACGACAAGTCATATATTAAATCTCCGAAGGTTTAGTCTAAGGCTCTATTTCAAAACAGAGATCTGCACAGATTATTTAAAAGCCCAAAGAAATCTAGGGATATGAAAACCAGCCTTCGAGCTTAGATCGTCCGGTCCGTTAGGCGGACGTCCGCGACGGAGGCGGCGTGGATTGTCGGTCAGGATGACACGCACGCGGTTCGTCCGTCGCGGATGTTGAGCTAACATACCGGACAGCCTTAGCAATTGCCTTAAATTATAATCGGCTGTATATTATCTACAAAGTTTCAAAGTTATGTAGTTCTTTCAAATATTATGCTTTTTTTCTCACCTGGCGAAATCCTCGTCCTGCTGCATCATTTCTGCAGTTTGTTTCGCATGCTCGTCGAGCTGAAACGTCAATGATTCCATCCATATAGCATTCATTTCGTTCAACCTAGACATTGGGATGCTAATCCTAGGCACAATGTAGTCTGGGTATTGCATATCTTGTCTGCCAAACTTTTCATCTAACTCTGCTATGAAAGTGCTCCCCAAATTAATCGTAACCATAACGTCATCTTCAATATCGCTAACAGAACTATCCTCGTCGTCACTTATATCTATGTTGTTGGTAATGTAGTTAGATGTAAATGGTGCAGCTTCAGCCGACAACCCTGTAGCTTCAAGTTCCTCTCCACGGCGTATCTTCCTTATCTTGAGGCAATGTTTCGAATAATGATTATCTGCGATGACCACATTCTGCTCAATCTGGCGTTTCATTTGGATAGTTTCTTCGGACATTGTGACATCACGTTTCTTCTTTTGGGACTGGTAACCGTTCGCCGCTACTGATACTTTCTCCTCTATCGGTGTAGTTTTTACTGCATCCGGTGTAGCTACATCAGGTATAATATCGTAATTAGCCAAACATGCACATTGTTCCATGCTTTCTTCTTCTGGATCTGAAAGTTCTTCAGTCTCAACAGTTTTGAACTGATTGTTGTTCATTCCATCAAGTACAATTTCTACACTCCAATTTACATCACCACAACATTTATCGAAAATGTCCCGTAGATCCGAACGTGCGATGTTCTTGAATAGCTTTCTAAAAGCAATGAAATGTTTTTCTTCGTTTGGACACCTATAGGCGTTTGTGATGATTACTTCATTAGTCATGCTGCTTTTGTCGAGCATTCGTTTTTGTGGGATCTTTTCACGGTTAAATGATATATGAAATTGATTAATGTTACGTGATGTGGCAGTGATAACTTTGTAATTACCGTTAAGATTTGTATCACCAATTTCCATACATGTGCCGCTAGATGTTGTTTCAATGGGAACCTCTTGGTTAGCAACAGAAGCCGACATTCCGGATGAATCGCCCCATGACGGCATGTACATTGATATTTTACTCCAATCTTCACATTCATTTACGTTTTTCATCAAAGATCCCTCAGATTTCAGTGATGGAGTTACAGGAGGAGACAAATTAGATTTTCTTTGTGGTTTTGCATCAGGCAAAGAAGTAATAATAGTAGTACTTGTAGGTACTTTTGAAGTTGCTTTTGACGTAGATCTTTTTACTAAACCTTGATCATCGGTATCCCAATTGTCACCATTGTCCCATTCTTTTTCTACTCTCTCAATTTCTTCAAGCTTCTTCTGAGCTTCTATAAATAATTTGAGCTTAAGTTGTTCTTCAGCTGACAAATCATCATTCTGGTCGATTAGAAGATAATCCTTATTTTCGTCCTTGAAATCTACTTGTGGGTTCAAGTTGCTATGATCATTTTGCGGTTCTGGACTGGCGATAGTAAATACTTCCGGAGTCTGAACATTCACTGTTGATGTTGACGACCGAAAAAACTGCGTGTTAGCAACAGTTTTGGAAGTAGTAGAAGTAGTGGTGTGTTCTTTAACAATGGCGTCAGGTGTTGGAGCTGACTCTTCTTTAACTATTGGAGGAACTGTCCGCCTTACGGGAGGAACCATATCAGCAGGATAGGCTAAGCCATATGTCTGCCTTAGTATATCACCAGTTATACCATCACGGTAATTGTCCAGCATTCTCTTAATATTTACTAAAGGCACATTGTGCACGTTTTTTCTGACCAGCTGATTAGCTTTTTTAGCCCATGGTGTTTTTGGTTCCACCACTTGAATAATGTAGCCATTCCTAACTCCTTCTCTTAAATATGGTTCCATTTCCCACAGCTCAATGTTAGTGTTGTCGATAATGACGGGGCTCAATCCCACTATGCAAGCATTTCTAGCTCTGATATGATTCCATGAATGTGCTTCTGACAGTTTATACTTTTCATACTGGTATTGGCCTCTGACCATGAAATAGTCATCTGTTGTCAAAATATGGGTTTTATAATTGTTGGGACTAGCGCCAATCATCATGTCTACTAATTGTCGGGCCAAATGCGACTTACCGCTACCAGGCACGCCCCGCATGAGGATCAATGTCCTGTTGCCTTGATTATGGTCAGTTATGATTTGTTTGACCTGATCAGTCCAGAAACCTGCAAAATGTTGGATTGTTTTTTGGGTTGTTTTTGGTATAGCACCAGTATTCTGCGGGGGTTGAGAAGCAGATGCAGCATATGATGTTGTAGGTTGAATAGGTTGGCTGGTTGCTGAAGGTTGAATAAGTTGGCTCATTGTTGAAGGTTGAAAAGGTTGGCTGGTTACGGAAAGTTGAACAGGTAGGCTGGTTGTTGAAGGTTGAAATGGAGGGCTAGTTGAAGAAAGTTGAATAGGTTGGTTGCTTGAAGAAGATTGTGTAGTTTGTGTGGATGCTATATTATGACTTGTTGCAGTTGATTCTTCCTCTTCCGTTATTACATTGCCATCGTTTGTCATATTCATTATTGCATCCACAGAGAGGTTCACTAGGAATAATAAAAACAGCATTTATAAAAAATGTGGAAAGACACACAATCAGGTGGTTTGTAGCGGTGTACAATAAGAGTATTCCCTCTATCTAGAGGAGGTATGATCATTATATTCATGTTTATAAATGAAAGAGCAAGTGGAAAAGATTGAGTGGATCAAGCAAAATGTATTTACAAAAATACAGAAAAATTGGCAATAGGCCATGATTTTGAGGTTTTCATATTGAGGTTTTTTTTTTAACCATTCTGGCCTGGTGTAGCAAAGAAAAGCAAGAAGTAAAGAGCTTATTTTCTATGTTTTATACGCCCATTCGTCTTGCCTTCCGATTTGCTGCTCTATTCTCTTTACCATTCATAATAGAGTTAACTCCATAGTGAATAGCATGACTAGTAAAACAAGTTTCTTTTTAAATATTTAAACAAGTTTGTGCAAGGAATTTAAAGCTGATGAAATATTTCATACAGATGTAGCTTACTGGCAAAGTAAGGTCGCCAAACCAGTTAATATTATCTACCAAGAGGCAAGAGCCATTGAAACGCAATAAGTAAATTGTTTTGTTTGTAGCAAGCATATTATACGAGTAGTTAGCAAGGGATTTCCCCAGAATTATGACAAAACTATGGTCACGGGATTTCCAAGAATTATCAAAGATTTTGATTAGGGGATTTCCCTGTTAAATTAATTATTAATATTTGCTCCCTTTATAAAAAAAATTACTTGCTTAATTAATTAACTGTAGGTGTATCTCAATGTTTAATTGAATTAAGATTGTTTCAATTAACTTAATTTATTGTTCTTTAAGGATGTGGTTTATTTTTGCCTATAATGTGGCAAAGCAAAATGATTCATTTTACATTATTAAGTATTGTTATTATGTCAGTTTACTCCGTCGTTTACCAAATATTTATGATTATAAGTGAGTATTATTGTCAACATTAATTTATTGAAATTGGTGAAGTAAATGATTGTTATCTATATTATTTAGGTTTCGTAAGTTGTAATTGTGTTTATTATCTACAGGTACATGAAAATTGTACACACTATGAGCATTCAGCTACATGCACACTCAGCAGCTAGTGAGCACTAAGTTTCTTTGTTCAAAATGTTTTTGCAGAGTGCTTCAAATGAATCTGTGGAATTTGTTCTCAATCAAATTATTGAGTCGCAATGGCTTTTAATGCTTGCCCATGAAGGCATACCTTTAAATAGTGAGTTGCAATAAAGATCTTAAGTGTTTATTTCTAGCACCTATGTTTTTTACAGGATACACGTGAACAAGGATGGCATTATTCTACATTTATTATTTATTTACTATTCTTAAATATAACATAAGGTGTTAAATTATTACTCTAAATCCTATAGGGTGAATTCAGTCAGTTTGTTTCTAGACATGCTATTAGTGTAATATTTCATCACAGATTTTATGAGGGAGAGTGAAGAATATTTAATAATCAGAACACAGCTTATTGTTTCTTAATCCAAAATATTTCCAACAAAAAACTGGCAATAAATGTGTGGATCCGATCTGTCCCCTCTCCCCCTCACTGTCTATACAGTTTCATTACATTAACATTTATTTTTAATTTGCAAATGCAAGTAATATTTAGCAATTGGCCAATAAAATAAGTTATAATTATTATTAGAAAAAAAATTGCTATGAATTGTAGTTTTATTGAAAACAAAGAAGAAACTGTAATGAGAGCATGAGCATTAGACAATTTCATCAATATTACTTTTCAAACGTATCACAGGATTATAATTTATTTAAAAAAAATTAAACCTCCACAAAGTATTACCAAATATACATTAATAACAGATAAGATAGGCACAGCAGATGATTAAAGATTATAAATACGCCAACACTGGATTTTTTATGCTTAAGTAAGCTATACACCGAAAAAAAATATTAAACATAATCATCATTTCAGCCAAAAGACTGCTAATAAAGAGTTACTTATTGTAACTTCACATGAATTAGTTTCATTATTATTGAAGTATGCTTGACCGATGACCGATTGATTACCCTCACAAGGCCCCCCTTTAAGTCAAACAAAGCAACCCCTTCAGACTCATCTTTTATGT
Organism: Agrochola lychnidis; assembly: GCA_963680765.1. Classification (NCBI taxonomy): domain Eukaryota; kingdom Metazoa; phylum Arthropoda; class Insecta; order Lepidoptera; family Noctuidae; genus Agrochola; species Agrochola lychnidis. The sequence continues at coordinate 9,721,782 of OY796859.1, read as the reverse complement.
ACAGGTATTGATGCAACCCAGTTATAAATAGCTATTGATCAAAATGGACCCCAGACAGAGGGGAGGGGCGGAGGGAAAGGTGCGAGGGGAACGCTACCCTTGAACAGTCCTCACACCAGTCACCCTGCCCGGGTTGCACAAAGTAGAATAAAATAAATAACATGATAAAATTGTTTATTTTAATTTCTGTGATAAATTATGAATTGAAAGTTAATAACAATGATCAATACAAGTAGTATAATTTTTTTAAACACATGTTCTTTGTTTATGATAATAAACAACACATGATACTTTATCAACAAAAACAACTGTTGTTGTTTTCTTTAAACAATATTGGCAATAAATATTATCATGTTATTTAAGAATTGGAGATAAATGATCAATTGGATATCTACCACCACGTCCATCGTGGAGAATGTCCGGCCGCCAGGGTCCCCAAGATGGACTGAACTCTTTCCACCCTATGAATATAGATTTTACGAAAAGTGCATCTACGTCTGTCATCCTTGTTCCTCATATTAGCATCCTGTAACTACCTACTCGATAACATCGAAACTGCGTTCCGAGCGCCTAGTAATTTACTGCGCCGCGCAGCCCATCGGAAGTCTCGTTAAACACAGTTGCATTTCACTCTTACTTTAAAACTATTATTGATTGATGGTTTTCTACTTACAATCACCCTCGCAACTCTCAACAACAGCAGAAATCACGTCTTTACTCATGACATTGCCAAACATGTTCATTAAATTATCGATAACATCAGAGAAGTTAGTATCTTCGTCTCCGCAGGGCTCCATGGTTGCACCGTTAAATCAAATGTATTATTATTAAAACAAGATGACACGTTCCTTCTGAATACACTTTCACTTTTATTTTTACTACCTATCCTTATAGAACAATCTCAATATTTTTTATTGAAAACACATCGTCTCACGAACAGAGGAACTTCGAACTATTTCGAAATGACAGAGCTTTGACAGTACGATGCAGATGGCGCATTGCCAATGTTGCCAACAGTCAAATGCCAACAAAGAAAGATTCCGTGATCAGTGTTGCTAATATCAGATTTGAAAATTGCCACCATACGAGGCGTGGCCGCCCGAGCGGCGTATTTCCAATCTATACAAGGCCAGAACGCAGCCATAGGAAACTGTTCGCGTATACATTGTAATGCTATTTTTAAATCTGTGATTTCCACCACTGACTACCTGCAGTATTGTCTCTCCTTTTCCATTTAAATCCATCCAAAGGTTGTCTGTAAAAGATCGCTTTTAGCGATAAGACCGCCCATTGTGTCACCCAATGTAAAATTTCTAAATTTATGTCTGTAATTTTTATGGTGTACAGACGCCAGCACATCAAGCTACCCGAAACTGTCAAATTTTCCCAGTCAACTTTAAACCTTATTCTTCAGCGATAAAGTTGAAAATCTATTAAATAAATTTGACAGATTGTAGTAGCCTGATGTGCTGGCGTCTGTACATAATAAAGAATATTCTATCTATCTATCTACAATGTATACACGAATTTTGCATATTGCTGGTGTATAGTTTGTAACGTGGACGAGCGCATCCTGGTTCCAAACTATACTACATCAACATCACTTACGCCTGATAAGAGTTTTAAAGATATAGTCTATAAAAGAAAGAAAAGAACAAGTGTGAACTGGGTGAAATGGCTTAGGTTAGGTTAGAACTGTGACCAAACGCGCGCGATTCCAGCGCATCGAAAAGACACTGTTGGATTTTCAAGTGTCAGCGTTAAGCAAAGCGAAGAAAAAAAATCAACGCGAGAAAAAATCTGGGCTTATTTGGAAACGTGCTCGGAAGACAGCATATTTTTTGTTAATGAATGACTAGGCTAATTCTTTGGCTCAAGAACAAGTTCTCTGGCCACATGGAATGTCGACCAATTTTCAAGCAATTTCTATTATAGTGGGAATTACACATTCGGGCCACATGAGTCCATGACCCAGCGTTTCGACCCCAGTCGGCTTAAAACTACTATCGCCAATAACAAGGTATTTGTACCATTTATGAGTGAAACTGGAGTGACACAGCTGCTGGTAGACCCTGTCGACGTGGCACCGTGCTTTTTAAGATAAGATGTAGCAAGGATGTCGAGACAGGTTACGCTTGCGCCCCACACTAGAAGCCTATCTATCTTTCAAAGCAATAACATCACATTGATGCAGGATTCCTGGCGTGCCGTGCTTTGCGGCCTGCACTCTTGTAACAGGACAAGCCAAGGTGTCTTGGCTTGGCAGTCGACTGCTTAAACTTAGTTTTTTATTTGAGGTATCTTTCAAATCAGTAATATAACTTTGAAATCAGTAATATAACTTTGAAATCAGTAATATAACTACCATTTTATCTAATCTCCTTCCCCAAAAAATCTGGGAGTTCATTGTTGATTTTTATCTAATTTGTGCGACACTTGAAGAAAAGGAAACTACCGTACATAGACAAAACTTTATAGTTTGTCGACATTGGTGCCGATTCTCTTGTCACAAATGCCTCTAAACTAAACTAAAAATCACTAAAATTTAGTTTATTCCTGTCAAACGCCGATTTCCCATTCTGAAATAGACTAAAGCGACACAACTTAACTAAATTTTAGTTTGACAGCACTAAGATGGCACTGAGATATTAGTTTAGTGAAAATGACAATTTTGCTATTCTGAATTTGACGTTTTTAACCTAAAATTTAGATTTTCTAACTAAATATGACTATTTTTAATCGCGACTAAAAACATGTGGAATAAAATTGGTTGTCATGAACTAAAATTCACACCAACACCTCGACTTCAGATGAAAAAACAGTACTAAATATTTTTTTTTCTTTTGCTTGTATCTCGAAAACGGTGTGTCCAATCGCAAAAATAATGAAAATTTCGACACCCTTTATGAAATCCTTATACCCCTAACACTCTACATGTAGGTAATATTTTTTCTTATTTTCCATACAAAAAGTGAAAAATCCATATAAAACACGTCGAGGCTGCCCCCCCCTGCGCGCCTCCGGCTCTAAAAAGATCACGTGGTTAGGTATCACGTGTGGAGTCGCGATTGTCAAATTCGATTTAGATGTGTCAAAATTATTTTTAAATTTAGAGAATTTATTTTGCAGAATAGCTTTGAGATTTTCATAGTCAAAAGTAAGGAATTTTAGTGATAGTTTAGTTAGTTTAGTTCGGTGTACAAGAGAATCGGCACCATTGTCATTCGGACAGGATTTGCAAAAAAAATTGTCAGAAATAAATGAATAATAAATTGAATAGGATAAAATATGTTCTAAATACCGTCTTAAAATCGCCTTGAAAATGGGAAATGAACTGTCGATATTTGAAACTAAACGTAAAACGACGCCATTTTGTGTTGTCACTTCTATCACTCTGTTAAGGCCGCATTCCGAGTTACGCCAAAAGTGATAATATCGCGAATCCGACCAAAGTCCAAAGTCACAATTATTACTCAATAACCCTTATATTTTGTGACTATAAAATTTGGTCGGATTCGCGATATTATCACTTTTAGCGTAACTCGGAATGCGGCCCAAGTGTCACTAAGTTGACGCGAACTTTTTAATTAAATTCACATTAGAACGAGCCTAGCCTAGCAAGCTTAAGACTTGGGGTACCCCGACTCGGACAGGTTAGGTTCGAAGGGTGGTTATTTTTTTTACACTCTGAAATAGGAGCCCCGAAAATCCATTGACTGCGCCTGACTAATAAAAAATATATTTATTCTATAAAAAATAGCCATAAACTACAGACCTTCTTCAAAAAAAATACCAAAACATAAAAATAAGAACATAAACTTTGAAAAAAACCATGCATTTTCGAAATTTCGCCCATGTGGGGGGGGGAAATCTCCTAGACCCCCTCAACTATACATTCATATATTAGGTATGTACCTAAACATAAAAGTCCTTCCAAATTCAAAAATAAGGTCAGAATAAAAAAATCATATCATAAAAAGGGAGGGGTTCCGCAACTTTTCCTCCACAGGGGGGTTCTACACCTGCCTTCTCCTTCTATTCGTATTATACGGCATTCCACGATTTTTTTTTTTTCGGAAAATACGGCAGGCCTCTCATTGCCATATCACAAAATACGGCAATGGGGATAAAAACTGCCATTTGCTCACTTCAGATGTCGCTATCATTGTCCGTCCGTAAATTTGACAGCTAGCTGTCAATATCCATACATTTTTTGTAAACAATCAACTTCATTTACGCCTAATTAATTAATATGCCCCTTTGCGCAGCTGTTGACTGCAAAAATCCGGGGACCCATGTATTCCCCAAAGATCTTAAAAGAAGAAAAGTGTGGGAGAGAGCTCTCCGAAGAAAAAATTGGAAACCAAATAATTCGTCGAGGTTATGTGCTATACATTTTAATCCTGAAGACTTCTATCAGACAAATGCGTATACAGGTGATGCTCTTTTTCATAATACAGAGAACTTAAGTGTGTTTTCATTATAGGCATTTGTGGATATTTATTTATATACATTATACTAACGTTGTGTTGTTAAGATTATCTTTTAATCGACCAAAGTAAATACTCGTATGTCTAAGTAGCAAGCATCTATGCAGCATTCGCTTTATTGCATTGAATGAAAGGACTGGCCCGCAGTGGCAGTGGACAAACGTGTGTGGAAAAGGGAATGGGAGGCCTTTGCCTAGGTGTGGGACATTACGGGCTAAATAGATAAATATATCTTCCACTCATCATATTTGTATTTTATGTTTCGCACATAGATAAGTAAATCATAGATCCTTTTTATCTGTTCTAGGTGATGAAAATATTTACAAAAGGCACAGGAAGACTGCTGTACCCTCTATTTTTTCTTTTACTAAAGTCAAACCAGTCAACCCCTTAGCTGAAGACAGAGCAAATAGACTTACAGAGAAATGAGAAAAAACAATGTTTTGATACATATAGTAATCAAATTGCTGGACCTAGCCATGTTCAAACCCGTGATAGTTATGAAGAGCAATATAAAGACGAGGAACTTACAATGTTTAACTAAATATAAATTTTTCCTAGCACACCATTGGAGCCAGATGATGTGAGATGATCAAGACATACTCAAGTGAATTTTGTGTACATTTATGGATCTATAAAGAACTATAAAAACAATGACAGTATCATTGCTTTCTACACAAGTTTTGAAACCTATCAAAAGTTCTATTTTGTGTGTTCGACATTAAGTGTAATGGCTCACAAAATAAAGTATTATGGAACTCATGTGAAGAATGTTACTATTGAAAATGTTATTTATTTCAGTGTAATTTAATTTTTAATTTATTATTTAATGTAAACCAAATATTTGATCCTAGTTTATTGCATTATTGCTTTGTTTTTCCATAATTCTAATATACAGTGCATGTTGTGTTAGCTTTTAAGTAATTGTTGCACTTATAAATGTATATTGTGTAGTTTTAAAAGAAATGTAATGTGTAAACAATTGTAGGCTAACCTATTAATAAATAAATAAATAAGTCAACGCGTTCATGTTGAACGTTTGTTAGATTTGACAAAAACATCACAGTTTTGTGCCCCTCGCATCAAAGATATTTTTTATTTGTCTTATGTGCTGTAACTTTAGAGAATGTATTATGTAATATGCATTGTGTATAAGGAGATAAATAAAACATTGTATATAATATTAATTTGGTTTTATTACAGTATCATAGTATTTATACAAGTATTTATCGTAAATTGCTGGTTGGAGATACTCAGTATAGAATGTTGTTTTTGGTTGTTTGAACATCATTAATTTTTCTGTGCATATTTTATGCATAGGTAATTATAATCTTTGTACATACTATATCCTCTATACCGTGGAGGACTGTGAAGATCTGTTTACAGTGTGCTTCCAAGCCACTTCCAGCGGCACATTCACAATGACTTTCACATATCATACCAGTTTTATTCATCTTGAGTATAACATTATACATTAATCTTTTCATTTGTGCCTTGCATTGTGCATGAAAATACGCATAGTTACGATCATTAGCTTGACCAAGCTCCTATTTTCATAGAGGATTTTCCCTTTAGGAGGTATTTGAAACCTGGAATAATATTAACATTAAATTAAGTATATTACACGCTTTTTTTATAGTTGAACTGACAAAGGAAGATGAATGCATCAGCAGTTGATCACTGTATGAAAACTTACCTTCAGCAAACTCTTGAATGTAGGTTTTAGATAGCGCTGGAAGATCAGTGCTAAAATTGACATCCCTGAACTTTTCCAGGGCAGGAATGTTAGGGTTATCATCCTCAAGCTCTTCTTCAACTCCGATCAAGTTATTCTTGTCGTATGCCCCCAGTCTTCAACAAAAAAAGGACTTTTAAATAATGTAAACAAAACAATCTATCAAATATAAAATGGTCATTATTTATTTAACTTTCCACTAAAACTGCTTTTTTATCCGTGGTAGACGCATCTCTTTTCCTTAACTCCGCTTTTAATTGTACTACACTCCAAATCGCATACATTTTTGTCTAGTTTTCGTATAAACGATATCGACACAACAGTGAAAACATAAACAACAATGGCGGACTAAAGACGCACAACTGTGCTGCCATCTGCTATGAGCTTTCAGTTTTTAACCCCATTGACTATAAGTAAAACGAAACGTTTTTAAAATGAAACAAAAATACCTGCCACCAGCACGCGTAGCATGACCACCGTAGAAACGAGTTTTGTCGACAGAAGAATAGACAAAATGACAGATTGTGATTGTTTATTTGTCATTTTGTCTACTCTTCCGTCGATAAAACTCGTTTCTACGGTGGTCATGGTACGCGTGCTGAAGATGCTGTGCGCCACATTTAATATTAGAAAATTGTTCGTCAATGTTGCCACTAACTCAGAAACTACCACAAATTGTCAAAACTCAGTCCCGGATCTAAATTTTTTTGAGGAAGGGCAAAATCCGCCATCTGCCGTCTCCCGCCAATCTTTTATGGGGATACGCTAAGTTAGCCCCCGCGAAATTAAATTTATAAAAATGAAAAAAAAAAACAAGGATACTGTACCCAGAGGTGTCGCGTGACATGTGCGAGAAAAAAGGATAAGTACACATTAGATAAACATGAATCTAAAGTAATAGAAACGATAAGAAACCTTTATAGAGAAAAACTAATGAGGAATAGACATTTTTAAATAGGACAATTTATATTTTTTTTTCCTAAAATACGGCAAACCAGATTGTGACATAATACGGCAGCTTAGATTTTTACGATAACAACACTGCCACAAACATCAGGGTTAGGATATTTTACTTGAAGATTACCACAGAGCATGTAACTTTGTATTTAACTACTTATGCCGTGGACAACAGTGGCAACCAGTGTTACCAACTTAGTAGATTTTCCACTAAAACTGGTGGTTTCGAACCCCCTTTTAGTGGCGAAATATTGCTTTTAGTGGCTGGTGGTTTTTCTAGTGATTTAGTAAAATTCAGTTTAAATTACTGAAAATGCTATCACTCAACCACTAAGCCACTAAAACGTCCCGAAATATATTATCTTAACTTCACATAATTTAATAAACGTTTTATTTATTTCTTTTCAATAATTCTTACCATAACTTTACAGTTTTTAACATAACTAACTATTTAATTATTCTACTAATAATTCTACCAACTAATAACTATTTAAATAATAATTAATTTAAATATATGTAATATATATTTTTATTTTAATAAATTAGTTTAAATTTTAACAATAATTAAATTATTTATTAATTTACCAAAGAATCATATAAATGTGAAACCGACGATGATAGTGCAGACAAAAATTCATCTGAAGAAGGTGAATTTTAGAACATCAGTTCAATTTTTATAGTTATTGTTATTGAATAATTTGTATGTTCCTGGTTTTCATGATATTGTATGTTGATTTACTGATTTTGAATATTTTATTACGTAATAATAAATATAAATAAATATATTTTTACCAATATAAGTACTTACTGTTTTCTTTTGTAAAAACAAAAAATTAGTTTAGAGGATATTTTAGCGATTTTTAGAGTAGGCCGATTTTTGTTAGTGGTTTTCTGGTGGTTTTAGAAGTTGAATCCAGTCCAGTGGTGGAGAGCTAGTTTAACTGTTGGCAACACAGGTGGCAACCAACAGTTCATCTCATCCGCAAAGTCGCAAACTTCTCGTAATAATAATGCATTTGTGTAAAAGAATGCAATAGTTCATCAAATATTTGTCTCACTCAAGTCATTGATAAAAAGAAGCAGAAGAGTCCCATACAAAATAAAAATGGGTGACAATTTTCAAAACAAAACCATGGCTCCGGTAATGATGGATTATGATTTCAAAGTGAAGACTCAAAACGAACGTTCAAAAGTCGAGGATCTGTTTGATTTTGAGGGTTGTAAAGTGGGTCGTGGTACATACGGTCACGTATACAAGGCTAGGAGAAAAGATGGCTCAGATACTAAGGATTATGCCTTGAAGCAAATCGAAGGTACTGGGCTGTCTATGTCTGCTTGCAGGGAAATTGCGGTAAGTTTGAAGCCCTCTGAAAGTACTTATCTAGTGCAAAGAAAAGTCTGTGTAAAATAAAAAGATAAATACACTGGTAGTTAAAAGTCAGCTGAAATTGGGTTATGTAAAAAAGGCAGCAGTTTGGCCAAAGTTTATTTGGGGATCTACAGCTAAGCACCAATGCTTTGTTTTCAAAACAGCATATTATTAATATTGAGTGCTGAAACATTCATGCGCAAATACAGGGTGGCAGGGATGTCGACGCGAAAACTGTTACAAAAAAGTCAGCTGTTTTATACATTTTGACTGTGTTGGTATTGCACTTTTCTATGAAACAGCTTATTTTTTTAATAACCGACGATAAATTTTGGTCAGTGCGAGGTCAGCTTATACTGGAAATGTATACCTTGATGTGTAGCCGTGTGTACTAAATCCATGGTAACAGTTTTCGCGTCGATGTCCCTGCCACCCTATATTTTGGGTCAACTGTGTAGTGTTTTATCAAATAACCCTATTTCTTTCAGTTACTCCGAGAGTTAAAACATTCAAATGTAATCAACCTCATTCGTGTTTTCCTATCACACACTGACCGTAAAGTCTGGCTGCTATTTGACTATGCAGAACATGATCTATGGCACATCATCAAGTTCCATAGAGCTGCCAAAGCAAACAAGAAGTCTGTAATGGTTCCTAAAGGCATGGTGAAGAGTCTCCTCTATCAGATTTTGGATGGGATACATTATTTGCATTCTAATTGGGTTTTGCATAGAGATTTGGTAAGTATGTTTAATATTTTCTATGACAAGATTCTGGAATGTAATTTGAAAAATGCTTCATGCATGTAATTTAATCTTGTTTTAACTTAAAATATAGTAGAACCTATCAGTTGTACACTTTCCTATCTAGTATTATGTATACCCAAATTTATTTACATTATCCGAACATAACATAACACAAGCTCATTTATCTATCACGATTCGCGCAATCAATGTCTTCTCAGTTCATCAGCCACATGTACATCAATGCAAAAGTGAGTTTGTTTGTTTGTAACAATTTCACGCTAAAACCGCTGAACGAATTTGGATTAAATTTAGCACACAAATAGAACATGACCATGCCATGACCTGGGTAAGGACATGGCTATTTTTTTATCCTGGATCATAGATAAAGTTGCAGGCAACAACTAGTATAGCTTGTCCTGTCCACTCTGAAATGACACGTCCCACTACCACATTTACACATATCGACGGTTGTAAGGCTAATTGATCTAAGCGACATTTTATAAAACTTGCAGGAGGATGGATTAGTTATTTTTTTCAATCATAATAAGATCTTATTATGATTGATTGATTTAAATAAATAAAAGTCTATAAAATAGTTGTTTTTAAATGATTTTTTTTTTGCAGGAGGACGGGTCATAGTTATTTTTAAAAGATTACTATGATCCGTCCTCCTGCAAGTTTTACAAAATGTTGCTTAGATCAATTAGCCTTTCAACTGTTGATATGGTAATGCAGATTTATATGGGTAATGCGGTAGTAAGGCGCATAATTTTAGAGTGATGATGAGATGCATGTTAACTCTGAACTTCTATAGTTTATAAATGTCCTTTTTAAGTTTCTAGAACTTACATTTTATATGTGGTTTAAAGTTTTCAATTTCATATTAAAAGGCATTGATACAACATAATTTGATATTATAGTTTAATTTATTATCATCAGCTATAGTCCATTACAGTCTATTAGATATTAAACCTATAAACAAGTACCTACTCTTCTTAATAATTTCCAGAAACCAGCCAACATTCTGGTGATGGGTGAAGGACCAGAGAGAGGCAGGGTCAAGATAGCTGACATGGGTTTTGCAAGACTGTTCAATGCACCTTTGAAGCCTCTGGCTGACTTGGATCCAGTGGTGGTCACATTCTGGTACAGGGCTCCGGAACTACTGCTTGGTGCAAGACATTATACTAAAGCTATTGGTAAGGTCTATTTATAACCTTTTTCCAATTGATGTTATTTCCACTTAAACATCAACTTTATGGTAGTGTGAATAAAGTTCATTTTAGACTGATTAGTACTGTTGAAAAAGTCATAAAAAAATTGGTTGCCTGTAAAGTCGGTATACGGGCGAAAGTTTTACGTGACAACGACTTTGAGTGGTAAAATAATTTTAATGTGAATATTCATTCGTATAGTAGGAAGAAGGATGAAATAATAGTAACTTTCAAATCACTACACAATTGTTTTACAATTAACTGGCAACGTGTAAACTTGTATGCAGGCGCCTAAGCGAAATAGAAGCGCAAGACATGAACCGGTGTGTATGCCTATCTCTCTCACTCTCTCTCTCTCGCTCTGTCTCTCTCGCTCTTAGGCGGGCTAACTGTGCTCGAGTGGAAGGGACGCGTGCCTTTCACTTTTTATGTCTGTCTCTCTCGCTCATAGGCGGGCTAACCATGCCCGAGTGGAAGGGACGCGTGCCTCTCACTCGCTCTCATTGTGAGCGCATAACGTGAGCGGAGCGTAACGCAGTTTCTTGAAGTGTCACCCGGCAAACCAATTTATAAGACGTTGTCACGTCAAAAATATGAAGCTGTAGCATAAACTAAACCTTATTCGTAGGAATTACAGTTGTTTTTCCTAAAACTCGTGTTTGTTTACATGTTTGGCAAATAAACTGTGAATGCAGATTAGGTCATTTGTTTTTTTAAATTGTTGGTAGTTATTCATTTGTTTAACCAATGAGTGCTTTTCCTCTCATGATTTCTATATGGCCAGTATTGGACGAACATTTTATTAGATGGGGAGGTGGCAAGATTCCCTCCCTATACATACTACAAGGCTGGTTTGAGGTGGCCCAGGAAAAGACTAACTGGAAGAGTTTCGGGAAGGTTTTCCCAGAAGTGGGAGAATAACATGCAGTGCTATAAAAAGGGAAGCAGTTTGGGACACAAGCATTTTTTTTGTTTTCTATAGTAAGGGGGGGAGGGGTTCGTAACCTATTTTCTGCGAAAATAGGGCTCTACTCAGTATTTCACATTTATATAGTACATACTTATAACCAATTCAATTATTTTTGTTCATGTCACTTTCTAATTGTTTTAATGTTAACAACATTAATATTATTCTAGACATCTGGGCGATAGGCTGCATATTTGCCGAGTTGTTGACATCAGAGCCTATTTTCCACTGTCGTCAAGAGGACATCAAGACCAGTAACCCATACCATCATGACCAATTGGATAGGATATTCAATGTCATGGGCTTTCCACTAGAAAAAGACTGGGAAGATATCAGGAAAATGCCTGAGCATGCCACTTTAGTTAAAGATTTTAAGAGGTCCAAGTAAGTAGATCTTCACACATAGACCAACTTTATCTTATACAGAAATTGAATTTAAGGGCATCCTTTAAAAAAAATCTGCTGTTCCCTACATTTTGATGAGCTAAGCAAACTTAGGCCTGTATTACAGAACGTCACTCAATACTCAAGCATTACTTAAAACTAGTTTCAACCAATCAAATGGCTTGAATCTAGTTTTAAGTAATGCTTGAGTATTGAGTAACGTTCTGTAATACGGGCCTTAATGTAGGGAAGAGCTGATTTATTTTTCGCGTTTTCAGGGTTGGTCCTATAGTGAAAGTTGTTCATAATGATGATTACAATGACCGCTTAAGAGGATGCCCATGAATTCAATTTCACCCTATAGAATAAAAGTTTTTCTTAAGCAAAAAAAACAAAAAACTCATAAAATACACATACAAAGTTGCCAAAAGCCACAAAAATGAACAGCAATATACAATTTATTTTATTTTATTATTTAGAATCTCCAACAAAAGATACATACAATACATGAGACATAAATAATGGGCAACATCAGATACTAAATAGATATACTTCACTATGAAGTGGCAAAATAATAAAATGTTTCTTCATTTTTTATTTTGATCAAAGGATGATATAATTGCTTGGTTCCGCTTATTCTGTAAACTCCTTTGTGCTAACATGTGTGTGTTTTTTTTGTTAACTTGCATATTTTATTTTTTCAGTTACCAGAACTGTTCCCTAAGTAAATACATGGACAGGCACAAGATAAAACCTGACAGTAAAGCCTTCAGTTTACTACAGAGGCTGTTACTAATGGATCCCAACAGAAGAATTACATCAGAACAGGCCATGCAAGATCCATACTTTGCTGAAGATCCTCTGCCAACTCAGGTAAGTAGCACAAGTAAAAGATAGGTACACAGGTAAACCCTGCTTGCGCGATGCAAGATTTCGCGTGACGTTGAGTGTGATGTGTAGTTTGCAAGGTCGTTCATAAGGGTCATTGCACGTTATGCTTTATCCACATATTCATAAATTTATTCACAGCTTGTTTAATTTATTTTCAGGATGTATTCGCTGGGTGTCCCATTCCTTATCCGAAGCGGGAATTCTTGACTGATGACGATCAGGATGATAAGAGCGACTCTAAAGCGCGGCAAAACCAACAACAGCAACAACAACAACAGCAGCAAAATAATGTAAGTAGAAATGGTACTTATTGATTTGAACATAATCATCATTTTAGCTTCGCGTGGTTACATCGACCGGTCCCGGGATTCTCGTATCCAGCGAATAGGGATGGTGACAAACAATTTTTTTTAGTCCATCGGGTAGATTATTAAAAAAAACATTGGACACGTATTTTTTATTTTTTTACGTAATCAAAAGATTACGGCGATACAATGAGTTAAAATGTGGCATGACGTCACGCCTTGGTAGATTTTATACTGCGTTGTGATTGTGACGTAGCGAACCCCCAACTCCCCAACTTTAATGCGTTTTATCTAAGTCATTTTTTATTAATATGATAAAGCAGAAAATACGTGTCTAATATTTTTTTATTATCTGACTGACGGACTAAATAGAACTAATTTTTTTTTACTCAGGCATCATCCTTATTGGATAGGTACGGTCAATCGCAACTCAATAGTAACACTCGTCACTACGAAATTCGAATAAACGGCTTTGAAATTCGAATGAACGGCTACGAAAAAAAGGCGTTGTCGAACTCAAATTGCTGCCATGAACGCGAAGTGCGTAGACTGTATCGCTGAGCAGCTAATGAACAAATTCTTCTCTGCATAACAAAGTTGAAACTTTGCATACTCATTCTGTGCATTTAAGTAACAACTTAGATCGTATTTTCATGATCACTCTTTCATAGTTATTGTCTTGTCTTATAATTTGGTGTGTAAGTTGCAGTTGAAAAGCAAAACATAATGATATTGGATGACTTGCATCATTTTATAAAACAATTTTTTTGTAAGTTATTTTCATTTAAAGTTTTTAGTTTCTGATTAGCAAGAAGCCTTGGTAAAGGTACCATTACACTCAAAGTAAAAAAAAAAAACTCAACAGATTAAGCCCACGTTCGCACGGACGTAATCAAGCCGCCGCGTACGTGTAGCTTCATACCTAAACTGCGGAGTGTCCCATCTGTATTAGCCGAAGTTCGCACGGACGTAATAAAATCGCGGCGATTTTTTTCGTGCACTGGATTTTCAACGCTCTACTTAGCGCCGAGAGTTGAAAATCCAACAGTGTGTTTTTTTAACGCGCTGGAACGAGAATGCGTCCCAGCGCGTTGGATTCTCAACGCTCGGCTTAACACCGAGAGTTGAAAATCCTGTACACGATAAAATCCCGCCGCGGTTTTATTACGTCCGTGCGAACTTCGGCTAATACAGATGGGACACTCCGCAGTTTAGGTATGAAGCTACAAGTACGCGGCGGGCTTGACTTGTTGGGCCAATAAAGTAGGGCTGCCGCGCGCTGCCGCGCTGGGTCGCACGTCACATCAATACGCACGCGCTGCGTCGCGTCGTCCGTTCGTCGTTAGAACAAAAAATACTAAAATGAAGGCAAGAGTATATTGCATCGTGTTTGGCTGCTTAAATAATAATAAGAATCCGAACCTCACGTTTTTCTCACTTCTAAAGGACACCGAAAGGTAAACAGATGCACGTCTACCTATAATTATTATCCTGTTACCTACCAAATGTTTACATTTGTTATTCTTTTATAAGTCACCCGTATTTACGTAGTTAGAATAATTAATTATTATAGTATAGTTAGGTACTTACAAGTTCTGTTTACAAGGTCAAGTTCAGGCTTTGATAAGTATAGTTAGGAAAGTACCTATTTAAATAGTATTTTTGTTTTGGTGGGTACCTACCACGGACTAAGTATAACCATAACTAAATATTATGTAGTAAGATTTTGATTATGTACACAACGGGGTATTCGTATATACATTTTTATTTGCCCAATTACGTAGGTACATATGAATAAATAATGGAGACTAAACAAATTAAAGTACCCACCGCAAGCGGCAGCAGCAAGCGACGTAACGCCGCGACACTGGTTTCTTCTATTCTATTTCTAAGAAATCGAGTAATAGGCACATAACTGCTAATTAAATATTCAGATTAAGGGCCTATATTGAAAATAAACAGTAGTTTGATGGGCGTGGCTTATTGCCCCCGCACGCGGGGAGTGGCGGTTCTATATTCGATGGTTGGCCGCCACATCGTCGCGCTGCCACAAACGTATCTGAACCAGTAGCAAAAAGTGGAACTAACGAAATATCTGACCGGAATTTGAAAACGTTAGTTACTTAGCATGGGCTTTGGCTAAGCATTATTCTTGTCACTGTTGCACAACTGTCATACTAAAAGTGCATGATAAAGACGGAAACATCTAAGAAAAAAAGTGCGTGCTAAGTAACGATAATTTATCTCGGTCTATGAAATTTTGCATATAGCGAACTATGGAGTAGACAAATAATACAAAATATTTAATTATCAGCAAAAATATTTATTGTTTACAGGGTGACATTCCCACACAAAATGTATAAAAGATTTTGCGATTTCTGACTTTTCTAGTACTCAAACCTCAGTTGATTCACTAAAGTGTATTGTTCCATAAAAGAAACAGGATCGATTGGCATCAAAAAATTTTTTTGTGAATACTGCCCTTTTCTTGCTGACTGTAATATGTTTTTCAAAATCTGTGAATGCAGATCAAAATGTCTCAAAAGTTGAAGACAGTCTTTTAAGACCGTTTTCCTGTAGCAACAACGGTTAAGGTAGTTGCCCTTATTGCCCCATCTCAAAAATCCACCTTGTAGACAGATTGTCTAAAACGTAGTGATCGAAAGGCAAATGGGGTAAAGTCGAAGTGCAGGCCACCCATCATTTTAAAATTTTAAAGTTGAGATATTCTCAACAGTTCAGAAAATTTCGCATTTCAAGAAACTTTACACTTTCACTTGGATTTTAGACCCTGTGAACAAAATTTTTGACGTAGCGATCAATGACTAGAAGATGTCTTGATACTGTAGATACAAGACTATATCCCATGCCCCATGCGTATAGGCAGATTATGATGGCATTTGGTAATGACAATACAAGTTGTGAAGGCCTACGCATGCCAACAGCGAAAGTAAAAAAAAAAAGAATTAAAAATAAAACACATGTACCGAAGGTCACGTCTAAATGTGTTAAATTTAAATACTAAACGCTTTTCAGAGATGTTTTGGTAAAATTAGAGCACAAAGTTTTTTCTAATTAAGCTATCTTTGTGAAATTTTCCTAGTCTAACTATTAATAATAAAGGTACTTTTTAAAGCTATGTGCACGTACCATCGGGGTAACGCATATCTAAGCAATTTGAAAACAAAATCCTGTGCACATGACCCTTTTTTTCGTAGGTGAGCGATACTATAGCGGCCGAGCGTTACAAGCAAGAATAGTCCTTACAGTGTACATATATGCGTTTCTACGATAGTACTTGGTAGTACACTTTTTTTTAAATCTGGGCTTAGAAAGTTGCGATAAAGTTTAATATAAAGTTAGGAAAGACAAGTAAAAATAAAATCTGAAGCGTTGCAGAGCCACACTGAATGTATGTATGTAAATAGGAACGTAATCTTGTACCTACACTATCAAGGTATCTTCCAGCCAGATTTGAACTCGCTACGTCGAAAATATTGTTCACAGGGCCGAAAAATCCAAGCGTAGAAAATGTAAAGTTTCTTGAAAATGGTTAAATTAGTGAAATTTTCTGAACTATTGAGAATATCCTAACTTAAAAAAATTAAATGATAGGTGGCCACCTCCACTTTATCCCATTTGCCTTTGAACAACTACGTTTGAGACATCCTGTATAATACTTGCTGCGCGTCGCGGTTTCACCCACATAAGTCTCGATCCAGTGGAAATATCGCGATAAACATTATCTTATGTCATAACCCAGGTCATTGTCTACTCATGTGCAAAATTTCATACAAATCCGCTCAGCCGTTTTAGCATGAAAGCGTAACAAACATTAAAAAAATCTCGCCAAGTGCGTGTCGGACCACGCACAATGAAGGGTTCCGTAGTTGGGATGAATTTATCCCAAGAACAAACTTAACTTAGTAGTTGAGATACATCAATATACATCACGGTCAATTCTCCAACTGCAAATGTAAGTTTGTAATCGCAATCAAATATTTTTTATGTGATAAAACTACGAATTATTATCAATGTTCGGACTTTTTACTTTATTTGTGCTGCGAGACCTTGCTTCCTGCCAAATTTTATGATTCTAGGTCAACGCGAAGTACCCTGTAAGTTTTGATTTACTTGCGAGTATCAAAATATGTCATATAAAGGGTCGTATTTTTTTGCGTTGACTTAGATGCTTTATTTTTTTAGAGTTCCAAGGGAACACAGATCTACGTATTTGATATTAATTTCAACTTGATACCTCTACGCGTTCTTGAGAAAATGGGTCTTGACAGACTGACAGACGGACAACGAAGTGGTCCTATAAGGGTTCCGTTTTCCTTTTGAGGTACGGAACCCTAAAAATCAAATCTTTTTCCTTCATAATATTAAGTTTATATTAATTATTAATACATAATTATCAACTAATACTATAAATGCGAAAGTGAGTTTATTTCTTTTTTACGCTTTCACGCTAAAATGGCTGAACAGATTTAGATGAAATTTGGCACATGGATAGACCATGACTTGGTTAAGTCATAGGTACCTAAGTCAATAATTTCATTACAAAATGCATTGTGTTGAAAATATTACAGTGACAATAAATTAGTTTAGGACAAAGGATACTTTTTATCCCGATATTCCCACGGGATCGAGACTTATGCGGGTGAAATCGCGGGGCGGAGTTAGTACTAATAATAAAGCTGAAGAGTTTGTTTGAACGCGTTAATCTCTGGAACTATTAGTCGGATTTGAATTTTATTTTGCATTTGAAAGCCTGTTACATACATACATAGCATGTTAAAATCATAACCCTCCTCTGGTTTTGCCGTAGTCGGGTAAAAACTCCTTTTTTCACAATTCAAATGTGACTCCATTTCTTTTTTGTGATCTATCATTCGTAGTGACAGTACTTGACATATTGATGTACTGTTGACGTATTTCAAACCTAAAAACGAATTATATAATTTAGCCTATTTCTTTAGACAAAAGATTATTATAAGTTGTAGGTATAAAAACAAATGTTCTTAGAAAATAAAATACTTACATAATAATACTTTACAAGGCGGGAATAGATTGTGTTGGTTAAGCTTTAGTGAAGGTGGAGAATTCGACTCACTATTATCATCATCTTATTGGTATTGAATTCCTGTAAAATGAGTTCATTGATAGCCCTGTGCACTCCAAACGTTGCAGGTATTGTTCAGTTTTGGTTTTATATTTCTTCCTATATTTATAAATTATTTAAATGTCACCACGTAAACATAATAGAAAAATAATGTTATATTGTTCACATGACTCACAAGAATACACACACACACAGTCTAAATACCTATTCAACACTAATTGCATTCAATAATTACTTTAACTTGCTGAAGTACTAACTTTTTCTGTAAACAAAATTCTTTAGATCACGTAAATTTGATCGCACCAATTTGCAAAAAAATGACATAGATTCTTCGTCGATGAGCCCCATCGGGCGACTGATCTATGAATGAACGAGAGTGATGACAATACTTTTGATAGGCGAAAGAAGAGATGACGATAATGTGTGTCCGCTCAGAATAAAACAACGTATGTGCCAAAACGAAATGCCGTCTTTTGTAAATGAAAAGTATTATTTAAAAAAAACTGCTTTTCTTAAAACTCGAAACTCTTACTCTCTATGTTTTAAAGTAAATTCCATTGAATAATTCATAAGCGTTGCGCCATGATACTCAAAAAAGATAAAAATAGATAGAACCTTTGCAATTTTTTTGTATCGAGTAAATTTCATTGTATCGTGTATTCCTTTTTCAGGATACTAGATCATATAGTCAAAAATCATACACCAAAATGTTAAATCCTTATTCCAAATACTTTAAAAGTTACACGAAAAAGAAAAAGCCCATTTTTTTCAATATATCACCTTAATTATTCTTTAAAAGATGACAACCCTAACGTGGTCAGGTATAATAAGAGTTACGCAATACAAAGAGAGGCAACTTGTAGGTGAATATAACTGTAGGTAATTAGAGTTGTGCCTGCCACCTAAATTGCACTTTATTGTGTCGTAGCAAGAGTCGCTTTTTATTTAAATGATTTTGCGGAGTGTCTCATCTGTATTAAATCTGTGCTCATACTTCAAGCGACTACACTACCAGCGGCCGTGTACTCCAAAATTAAAATCATGAAGTTTTTGTTTTGTTTTATCATATTTAGATTTGCGGAGTTCAGCTAGCTATTTTAATTTAACCTTGTAAATTTGCATCGTTTAAATCTATTATTTTCAATGGTATTTCAGACACAACAAAATCAAGTACAAGCCAACAATCACGACCACGCAGCGAATAACGCGAAGAGGATGAGAATGTCAGGTACATTATACCGTATGTTATTAGTTTTTATTTTATTTTTGTCAACACACGAGTTAGCAGGTCACATTATCAGTAGAAAGACCGTAGTATACTCTGTTCCAAAATTATCTGGTGAAAGTGTAAACAAACCCTGTTAAGGTTAAATTCGTACGCAGTCACTCAAATCAAATCAAAATATTTCACATAAACCTACAAGGGCACTTATGAAACGTCAGAAGCTAGATGCATGTTTCCAATTGGTCGCTTCCTATGGAGAAGAGCCAGCAAGAAACTCCACGGTTACTCTTTTAAAAATAAATGGTTTCTACAATGTTTTCAAATTACAATGTTAATAGGTATGAGAGGACAGTGTAGGCATATCAACAAGTACCAGGTACTTAGTAAAATAGAAAATGGTTCACAAGTCTACAACCTACAATGTTCTCACATTCACAAAATCTAAAATAAAAGAATCTTTGTAAAAGATAAACAAAACACATTCATCTGTATTTAGAAGGTCAACTATAAACCTCGCCACGTTTTCCAACAATTATTGTTGAATAACAATATTAAATTGGAAAATTGGAAAAATCATCAAGAATAATAAAATTGTGGTTATAAAATTAACCTCAATTTTCAAATGGAAAACATCTATGAGGTGATTTAAAATTAATATTTCGGGTTTATGTATTCCATAATCAAATTAGAGCACTGAATTTGTTCGTGGAGTGGAGTTTCTTGCCCGTTCTTCTCCATAAGTAACTACGCTTTGGAATGGGCAAAAAGCTTCATATTTCTGAGTGACCAACTCCTTGACAATTCAAAAGTGCCTGTAAATGGTTTAATTGAAAAAAATGCTTTGAGTTTGAGTGACACTACAGATTGGCAGGTACACACGGCTACACATCAAGCTATATATTTCCAGTATAGGCTGAACTCGCATTGTACGGAAATCCTATACAATGCAAGATCAGCTTGATCAACTGGAAATGTATAGCTTGATGTCTAGGCGTGTGTACGTTTTGAGATCTATTTGTTTACATTTTCATCAGGTACTTTTAGAACAGACCATATATCATTCCACTATAAACCTATAAAGCCCCATTCATTAAGGAGACATTTCCTCTTTTCCTCAGTTTCGTGATCGTGAAATTCGTGACTTACTCAGTTTTGTAGATGTTCATTGACTTAAAGAGTAATTCCACTTTTCCCCACCAAGTCTCCTCACTGGTGGGGCAAAATAGAATGCCTTAAATTTCGTATGTACTAAGTGTAACGTTACCAGTCCTAGTTACATTTTTACTTAGATACAAATTTATTTATTTTCCAAATAAATATAAAATACTTAGTTACTTAGTGGGGCAGAATCCACAAGATTTAAAACTAGTGGAATCTGCCCCACCAAGTCGAACCAGTGAGGCAGATTCCACTGCCAAATTTTAGGCATTCCATTTAGCCCCACCAGTGGGGCGGCTTGGTGGGGCAAAGTGGAAGTCATCATCATTTCAGCCGAAAGACGTCCACTGCTGGACATAGGCCTCCCCCAAGCACCGCCACTTCGACCGATTCTGTGCTTTCCGCATCCAGCGGATTCCTGCGGCCTTCACAAGGTCATCGGTCCATCTTGTGGGAGGCCTTCCAACGCTACGTCTTCCGGTACGTGGTCGCCACTCCAGAACCTTTCGACCCCATCGGCCATCCGTTCTGCGAGCAATGTGCCCTGCCCATTGCCACTTAAGTTTGGCAATTCTTCGGGCTATGTCGGTTACCTTGGTTCTCCTGCGGATCTCTTCATTTCTGATTCGATCACGTAGGGAAACTCCAAGCATAGCCCTCTCCATTGCCCTTTGGGTGACTTTTAGCCTTCTGATAAGGCCCATTGTGAGCGACCACGTTTCAGTACCATAGGTCATCACTGGCAACACGCACTGGTCAAAGACTTTCGTCTTGAGACACTGTGGTATGTGGGACGAAAAGATATTGCGTAGCTTCCCGAACGCTGCCCAGCCGAGTCGGATTCGACGATTGACCTCTTAAAGTGGAAGTACTCGACTTAAATACGTACGAGATTTATAACTAGCGATATTTTTTTATTTTCGTAGTTCGATGATAAATTGATAATACAGCTGATATTACGGGTAGTCTCTGAAGCCCGAAAGTTTCATCTTGGACGTCTTTCGGTATTTCCCAGAAACTGACAAGGGTACTATCGAAGAAACGCATATCTGTACACTGTAAGGACTATTGTTGCTTGCAGCGCTCGGCCCCTATAGTATCGCTTACCTACGAAAAAAAAAGGTCGTGTACACGGGATTTTGTTTTCAAAATTCTTAGATATGTGTTACCCTGATGGTACATCTCCTGCTCAGTCACTGAATACTGGTGCGATAAGTCTTTATGGAATTCTCGAACTTTATCCCATCATACCCAAGAATTACTATACTGATATTCAGCTGCATCCGGTCAGACTGGAAGCCGACCCCAACATAGTTGGGAAAAGGCTAGGCAGATGCTGATGTGACTCTCGATTTAGATGCTGACTGTTATGTATTTTATTCCAGGACCGAATCAAGGCAACAACGCAGGCGGCGGTGGTCAACAGGAATTCCATCAACAACAACAGATGATGTTTGGTGGCCAACAACAGGGTGGCAGTTCTCAACAACAAGGCAACTTCCAACAAAGGTTTTAACGTAATTGTCTATAGTTAAGTTTTATATTCAATGTAATTGTACAAAAAAAAATATATAGTTTTGGTGTCGATAGGCTTTTATTTGTAAAATATTTTAGTTAATTTGATATCTATGTTATAAGAAAATGTTTGTAAAAGACTGACATTTTGTATTTGCACCCTCCATGCACCATTATTCTACCAAGTGGGTTGAACGACTGCACGATACAATGCACAGACAAACGCGACTTTAATTTTATATCTACTATAGTAATTTTCATTTTACCGACAGAGCTCTTCTGTTAGAAATCCGTTATTCTGAAGAACTTACCATATCGGGTCGCAGTTCCTACTAAAAAAAAAAACAGGCAGGGCCTAATCGAATCATATGTTGATCTTACTAAAATTAGACACTGTTTTTATTTGACTACAATTTATTATTAGTAATAAAAATATGTAAATACTAGAAAATAAGCTGTAATTTGTATAATTTTGAAAATAAACCCTTGACAAGTACAACTGTTGAATTTGTTTATTAAAACCACAGATCGTTAAAAAACAAAATATTTATTATTAAACAAAATCTTAAATATTTACATCTTTATGGACGGAATAAGAATATTTTAGACAATGATGTAAGTAGGAAAATAGCAAAAAGATATACAATCGACGAATTCTTAAGAAATATTTTGATAAAACTAAGAACTTAAATATATCAGTCGAAATAAGGGCAGGCGGCAGAGAGCAGTCGCTAATATATCAGAAATCAACATTCATCAAAAACCATGTAGAACCTACTTTCATTTAAGTACCGCAAGTAAAATCTGTTATCAAAATAGTACAGTTACCGTTACTATGTCGCCATAGCCATAAAACAGTTTGTATTATGATGATGTCTGGTACCGTTAGGTGAAACTAAACAATGGACGTATGAACAACTATTTGACAAACGATTTCGTATCAAAATGCAAAACATAGTTTGAACAACTATGCGGTCAGAATCGACAAAATTAACTTTCCGTAAAACTTGTGAGTCTATTCTCGCAGTATACATAAATATTTCAGCGCTCTGATATAACAGTAGGTATTTGGTGCCCCTATGTATATTCAACGTTTTCGTAATAAAATTAGTTCAACGTAAATTACACCTATTCTATTTCAAAATATCGATGGCAAAATCGCTTCTAAAATTAATATTCGATCGTTCTATTTAGTTTTGAGAGGAGAATACGATATAGCTGTATTGTTATTTAAATACTTCAGCCCTCTGGCACCGTAAGTGTTTCTTGTTCACATGTTAGTTTAAAAGTAACCAATTATGATTTTCAACAATCTGAAAATACATTTTTTCTCCATTCAAGTCCCACTGAACTTAGAACATAAGAGGAAAAGAAAAAAATATGCATGTACTCTGCGTTCGCGATTTAGTATCCAAATGTATAAACAAATATGTGTTTTTGGAAAAATAACTATAAAACTCACGCATAAAGTTCAGTTTGCGCTACAACTGCAATTTTTTATGTCTTTCAGTATTACTAGGCATTCTGAAATCAACTTTTAATTTACACTAGAATAAAGTTGATATTTGCTGACAAAATATCATCAATTGGAAACTATGATTTGTACGAGTATATGGAATAAACAATACGTAACTTTTTACCCCTTCAGATATTATATTATTATGTGAAACATCACATAATCATTGTTTTTTTACCAACATGTAAAACAATTTTGCCTTTTTACCAACAAATAATGACAAAATTAATTATTTAAACCTGAGAATTCAACAATAGTTTTAGTGTCGCTGTTGTCAAGGAAGTATTGGGCTTTGTTGAGTTCTTCTCTCTTTAGTTTAGTGTTGGAGTCGACCGTCCTGATGCGTGTACGCAGTCTGCCACAACGACCGTCCAGGACTTTTTCATAAGCTGAAATTGTAAAAGAAAACTTATTAATATCATCACCATTCAGACTAACGACAAATGAACATTGCCACAAGGACTGATTCTAGACTTCTCGCAAAATGGTCTTACGAAAATATAGAGGCAAAGTTGTTATAGATAATCTGTGGATTGATTTTATTTAGGGTTGCCAACCGTCCTGTTTTCCCAGAACATGTCCTGCTTTTTGGGATGTCCTGGATAGTTTTTAAGTAACGTTCTGGGTTTTTTAAAGCATACTGGTAAAGTCCTGTATTTAAATTTTCGCGCCTTCAACCTTACGTTTGTCGGACGGCCCGCGCCCCGCGTTTTGAAGGTGATAGAAGTCTTTTCTATGACCTTCAAACGTGGGACGCGGGGTATTTTAAAAATAAAGATGTAACGTGCACTTTGCTTTTTGTCTCTTTCTCACTATTATTTTCGCGCACTAGAGCTCTATCTAGCGGTTAGATAGAGAGCGTTCTAGTGCGCGAAAATTGAGTTTCATTGAACCTGTTTTCATTGCGTGTTGCTATTAACTATATGCTCTTATACTGCGTCCTGTTTTTAATCCGAAATGTCTTGGTAGTTTCACCTAATCCTGGTTTTCAAAATTTGGGGATGGCAACCCTAATTTTATTGCCATCGTAATAAAACGATGGAAAACAAGTAACAATTTCATTCCCAGATAGTAAAATGGTATGGTAATATATTGTAATGCACCAATAACGATCATCTATTTGGTACGGTTTATTACCTACTAGCAAAGTATATAACTAGTGTGGAAATGCGATATATTTTAAAGCAGAATAGTTTTTGCTAACTAGTTTATACGCACTGTTAACTGTTAAAGATTGATTATTTATTCATTCATCGACTGAGGAAATCGCTATTTTTTTTTAAAGCAAAGCGATATTGCCTGTATGTGCAATTCCAGTATAGATCCGGCTGGATCAGTTAATAATGTAGTTTTTGTTCATCAATTAGTTAGTTAATTAAATTGGGCGCTGACATGCAACGAAATAAGTAGATAATAAAGAAAAACAATTTAGATGTGCAATTGATATCATGAATAAAATATTTTCGTTACCAACTGCAATCGAAGCAATAAATGGTAAGGGTCGACTCCAATGTCGGCTAATAACAATAAACTGCGATCACTAATACGTCTGCTGTCTGACTATACACATAAGCGGCCATTTTTCAACATATACCTACCACGATTTATAGCAGAGTAACCATAACACATGCCAATTGAATTGGCATGTGCTATCATGCTATGGTTACACTGCTGGTACAAATGCTAATTTAACTTGGTAGCGTGCCCTTTCTCCCCTTATTGGGGCGAGGAAAAGGCAGTTACGTAACAAAATAAACACTTACAATCTTTTCTGTAGGAGTTGTGGCAAGCCATATGGCAGACAGATGGGAAGCCCTTCAAAGTGTCCGGGTTTATGAAGGCAGTAGACAGCGGGGCTGCACAAATTGGCTCTCTCCTGCCCTTGCAGCCGTCTGTACACGTCTCATAGTTATTCCTCCTAAGTCTTGGTGTCTTTCGGGTTCTAGTTGTAGTTGGTCTTCTTGTGGTCGTGGTCCTAGCAGTGGGGTTAAAGTTGACGTTCGTTATAGAACCACTGGGGGCCACCACCCGGATCCTTAGAGATCCACCTAATGATGGAAGCCGTGGTATCGGCGTTGGAGCAACGTTCGTGAAATTTTGGCAAGGCTGAGTGGTCCTTGCAGTTGGTGTCGTTTGTACTCGAACAGTTGTTGGCAATGGAGTCGTTGATGTAAGAGGCGCAGTACGAGTAGGAGGTGCTCGCGTAGTAGGACCTTGAGCAACTGTACTAAACTGCGGCACTTCTTGCGATGATCCTACTGGTCCCGGGAAACTTTGAATGGACTGTGGTGCTTGCTGGTAAATCAAGAAGTAGTTCGCCAGTGGTCCTAATGTCGACGTTTCCAATTGTTGTAGCTGAGTAGACACTTGTTTGGGCAAATTCTGGCCTGGTATCAGTTGACCTTGGGGGACAAGTTCAGGTTGTATTTGCGACGATTGAGATGACGGTGGCTGTGGCTGAACTAATGTCGTTTGTAGCCCAAAATTGGGTTGTGGTACTGATAAAGTTGTTTGTGACAGCTCTGTTTGATTCGAGAACTCTGGTTGTGATGGTGGTTGGGTCTGTTCAGTAAACTGGGTAATTATTTGAGGTTGTGACGGTGAGTAGTCTGGTTTCGTTGATGGCGTTGATAGGAACGTCGGAAGCGTTGTTTGGATTGTCGTTGGCGGTACAGTCTGTAGCGAAGACGTTGGTATTGTTTGAATCGTTGGTGTTGAAGATTGTAAAGACGTCTTCGAAAAATCTGCTACAGAAGATCCTGTGGTTGATATCTTCTTAGAAGGTGCTAATGCTGATAATAACAAGATTTCATCCGGCACGGAACTAGATTTTTTCGGCAAAACAACTATCGGATTTGTTGAAGAAAACGGCGATTCAGTAGAAAATATCTCCGATATCGGTTTGGGTTGGAAGCCATCGCTGATTACGTTTGCCGAATACCAAGATTGTGGTAAGGAGTCAGATATTTCAGCTCGGCATAGTTGTAACACTGAAAGATGAAAAAAGAAAATGATTAGACAACAGTTTAGGAGGAGGTTATGATCTCAACGTGTTAATTTAAATATTGTAGAGTTTGTAGCTCTACCTGGAGCCAATGAAACAATTAAGTACTTTTAATATCTATCTTTCTCTTGTAAGAAATCGTAATTTGACGAGAAATTCCAGAGCTATACAATACCCAGAATTGAAACGGTAAACTCAAGCCGCTCCGCTGCATAGTAACAACCAGTTAATAAACAAAGCCAACAACGCTCAGTTGATTTACACATATTTGCTCCATGACATCCCGTCTTGTCAGAACCAGTTTTCAAGACCCGCTTTTTGCGAATCTCGTCTCCAGAGAGGTCAAATACCTCAGGGACAGAACCCTTGTGTTGTTTCATTGAGTAAATCGCATGCTCTATATGTATTACACAATGAGTACGATTGGTAGGCGAGGCGATTCGAACTTTCACGTTGTCCACTCAACCATGGCTTTACAAACGCCAAAATATTGATGGATGTCTATTTCATAATGTTGGGATTATGTATTTTCTGCTGGGGAGTTTGTTGCGCCACTTCTTCCCAGCCAAAGGCACTAGGAAGCAGGGTTGTAACGGATATCCGTATCCGCATCCGCAACTGCGGAGCATCCGCATAAATTTTGATATCCGCAAAACATCCGCATCCTCAACTTTTGATTTTAAAAGCTCCGCATCCTCATCCGCATCCTCATAATTTCTATGAGGATGTGACCCTACCTTGTTCGCACAAATAGTGGATTTTTAAAAACTCGCGCCGAGCTAAATGGGCGGGCCGATAAGTGAGTTACGCGTTACTATTGGCTGAATTCGCAATGTCCTTGTCTTATGACAGATGATCGGCCGCACGTGGCACTGGTGGCACGACTGTGGTGTCACATGTCACAATCTGAGTTAGCCGACGTTCACACGGACGTGATAAAATCGCAGCGATTTTTTTTTTCGTACACTGGATTTTCAACGCTCTGCTTACCGCCGAGAGTCAAAAATCCAACAGTGTGTTTTTTTTACGTGCTGGGACGAGAGTGCGTCCCAGCGCATTGGATTCTCAACGTTCGGCTTAACACCGAGAGTTGAAAATCCAGTGCGCGATAAAATCCCGCCGAGATTATATTACTTCTGTGCTTACGTCGGCTTACTGGGTATAAAATCATTCGATTTTTTTATCACCGCCACTGTCATGTATCCCGAGCGAACAATTATTTTGTGGAGCAGGCCCTTATTTATGATGAACTTAAAAACCGCTTAGAAGGCGAAACGGCCTGCCAGTTACTTTTTATCAAATATAATTTACCTTTACTTAATTTTGAATATTAAAGTTGTGCATTTGACTCCACAATTTGAAATTTCAGTTACCAAATTTCATCATCATATATCATAATCAGCCTATAATGTTCCCACTGCTGGGACACAGGCCTCCTCTCGGTGAATATTAACAACTTTAATATTAAATTTTTTTTACCTACCAAATAATTACCTACAACCTATACAAATATAAATACTACAAAAAACAAGGGCTATTTTTGTACGACATCTGCATCCGTACCCTCATCCGCATCCTCAATAAGGAATTTTCCAATATCCGTATCCTCATCCGCATCCTCAAACCCAATTATCTCGATATCCTCATCCGCATCCTCATCCGTTATATGACATCCGTTACAACCCTGCTAGGAAGTGGTGAAGAGTGGACGTTTTGGGGGACTGTCTTATGTAATTTTGACGTTCGAAAAGTGCTGATTCTCAGCCTAGTTTGAATAAATGACTTGATTTTTTTTTTTAATTTTTTTTTGAACTGCAGTTACGTCTTTTTAACAATTTGAGTAAAAACCTAACTAGCTAGTCGACACACACATGGTTAATTGAAATCGAAGCAAAAAAATCTAACATTGTCTTAGCCGTTGTTGTGTGAAACAGTGTAGTGAATTCAACGCTTTTTGCGTTAAAATCACTGCATTAAAACAACGTCTTTCATAGTTTATTTTTAGGGTTCCGTACCAGAAGGGTGCCAAACGGAACCCCATTACTAAGCCTCCGCAGTCTGACCGTCTGTCTGTCAGCGGACTGTATCTCATGAACCGTAATAGGTAGATAGTTGGAATCTTCTCGGAGGACTTCAACATACACATAGCCACACCATTGGGAGTCCATAACACAGTGTTCCAGGTCGAATGCATGGGTGTATCTCTTGCCGCTTCAGCCATCATGGCCAGGAAAGTTAAGGACCACTCGATACGTATACTCTCAGACAGTATGGCTGTTCTGCAAGCGCTAAACAGTCACACTGTTGACTCTGGGCTAATATACGAGTGACACCAGCGCCTTAACCAGGTAGGTAGTCTCAATAATATAACCATTCAATGGATCAAGGGACACAGCGGTTCGCGGGGCAATGACGCAGCCGACGAACTTGCCAGAAGGGGGTCGAGCATGGCACCAGTGGGGCCTGAACCCATTGCGCCACTCCCCTTCGGGTACCTACGCACTCTGGTAAGGAAAAGAACCAGGGATCAACATCACAAACTTTGGTTGGACCACGGTGAATGCAGGCACCTCACGAAACAGGTTCTCCGACTAACGAAACAGCAGCTGCGTATGGTTACAGCAGCTGTAACTGGCCATGGGTCATTTAATAAACACCACTTTGTCATAGGAGTCACAGACAGTCCGCTGTGTAGAGCCTGCATGGAGGACGACGAGACAGCAGCTCATGTGCTGTTAAACTGCCCGGTGGTCGCCACATACAGGGCCAAGTACTTCGGTAACCCAGGTACCCTACGTGAGATTGTCAGTGACACCAAGGCGTTGCTGGCCTTCTTTGAGGAGCTGGGGTGGATCGAATAATCGATTTTCCCACCCGTACGCAAAATACGCGCTTTGACGTGGAGTTACGGATACCAGCCCGTATTACCTATTATTACCTAGGTAGATAGTTGAAATTTTCACAGATTGTGTATTTCTATTGCCGCTATAACAACAAATAATAAAAATTGAAGTTCTTAGTTAAAGGGGGTCCCCATACAAAAACGTGTTTTTTTTTTGAAGTTTTTATGCTCGATCTTAATACGGTACGGAACCCGTCGTGAATGAATCCGACTTCCACTTGGCCGGTTTTTTATTAGACAGAAGTAAATAATTTCTACATTCTAGGATCGATTATGCTAATAACTTTTTGCTAGGCAGGAAGTATAGATATATTCGCTCGTGATGTCATTTGATAATGACATCAATAATTTAAATTCAGTTAGCAATTTAGTTTTTTGCACGTTGAGAAATTTACTGAGAACTAAGTTTCTAAGAATGCACGTGTATGTATATTATCTTTAAACAATAAGGATCAAGATTTAAATAAATAAACACGTTTTGGATAAACGCAATGGAATTTTCTGTGATTCATAATTCTAGAATTCTAACCATTCGGAATATGTCTAACAACGTTGGAAAACTTAATACACCTACCTACTATTCTATTTTAAACCTATCGACCCCGTCTTAAGGTCCAATATAGACAATTTACTTTCGATTTACGATTCAAACAGCTGCAGTAACAAGCAAAGGAATTTAAAGTCTATGAAGCAACCTTGACGCCTAATAGCGTCGTCAATCAACAAGCAACTTTATTGCATTGAGTTAAGATATAATATTAAGTTTACGAGTTTAGTAAATAGCTCGTAAAAGTGTCAAGAAAAGACAGCTAATGTATTTTATAGCATTTTCATAGCCTGTGAGATGTTAGAGTTGATTAATTGTAGGGTTATTGCCGTACTAAGTAGACCCATGACTTTGTAGGTACTTAATCTCATTCAATCAACTTAGCCTATCGTAGTCCACTGCTGGATTTAGACCTGTCCCTGGCTGCGGCACAACACCCTATCCTCCACCTTCTGCATCCGTCTGTCTCAGCCACCTTTTAAAGGTCGTCAGTCCATCTAGCTGCGGAGCGTCCCATACTACGCGATGCGGTCGAGTACTAGAGTGGAGACCGCGTATCATACACGATCTCCATTCCAGGACTCATCTGCTCCACCGGCCATTGGTCCTTCGACAAATTCGGCCAGCCCACTGACACTTCAGCTTGCTTAGGTAAGTAAGTACTCTGCAAGCTATGTAAGTAGGAATCTATGTATTTACTACTGCAGCAGTACGTGCTAAGTGATTTGGTTAAAAGTGTTACTGTAAAGGCTCTCGCCACAGGCGCGACGCGACTCATCATCATCCTATAATGTTCCCACTGCTGGGACACAGGCCTCCTCTCTGTGAGAGGGAGCGGGCCGTAATCCACCACGCGGGCCCAGTGCGAGTTGGTAGATGTCACATGTCTTCGAATTTTCGGTTCTAGGACATGCCGGTTTCCTCACGATGTAATCCTTCACCGTTTTGAGAGCAGTGGTAAGTAAAGTAAAGCGCCTGTCTGGGTTCGAACCTACGACCTACAACTCGTAAGTCGCGGCTGTTACCACTGGGCCACCACTGCTCTTCTTCGACGCGACTCTGTTAGAACAATTTTTTTGAAAACTTCACAGAAATTGTTCTACCGGTACAGCGGTGTCGCGTCGCGCCGGTCTTCGGGAGCCTTAGATACGGACGTCACGACTCACGATATAAGTTTATTTAACACGCGATCAGTAAATCTCCTGTCTAATCTCATATTAGCTCATGTGTTAGCTGTTGCGATCGCTTGACAGAATAACAACAGCTAATCAAAATGTCAAGAATCAAATTGAAAAGAGATTTTACTGGTCATACATGGACTTTTAGAAACAGCTGGGGATAAGAGATTACTCCAAAACAGGTGAATAAGTAGGTATAGTGAGGCATCAGATCAGAATGTTGGGCCACAAAGCGGATGAATGAAAGGCAATTGCATGCAGCTGAGATGAGAATGCTAAGAGGAATGTGATGTGTGGTGTTACACGAATGGATTAAGAAATGAGTAGGTATACATGTTATGAGGAAGTCTAAAGTGACACCAGGTTAGTCACAAACCACACGACAAGAAGACCTACCAAATAATATTTTAAGTAGGTATGTAGAAATGTTAATGTCTGATTTTAATGACCATTTTCGATGCGTAAGTGAGTTTTAAGTTTTTTTTTTGCTTTTGGATACCTAATACTTGTTGCGTAGAGGCGTTAATTAATGTAGCTAACCGGGATTGTAAGTTTACTTGAATAGTCTGGTTTTTTATATCAAGTTTGATGGACGTTTTACGGCTTCTCTAGCCACTTCAATGGTTACGTTAGACTGCCTGCATAGGTATACACAGCTACACATCAAGTTATACATTTCCAGTTTATGTTGATTTCGCATTGTATAGAATTTCTGTAAAATGCGAGGTCAGCTTATACTAGAAAAGTTTAGCTTGATTTGTAGCCGTGCGTACCGACCTGCAGCATACATTGCTACTATGTGAGAGTTCATCTTGATTTACGTTTAGTTACAAGCGTGGTCCAGAATAATGCTATAGGTATTTAAAAAACGTATAGATTACGTGAAGCGGTTTAAATCTCCGGCAGAGGAACATATTATAAACTAGCTTCCGCCAGCGACTTCACCCGCGTAATATCTTAATAAATTATAGCCTATGTTACTCAGTGATAACAACTGGTGAAAGAATTTTAAAATCGGTCCAGTAGTTTTTGAGTTTGTTCATTACAAACACACAAACATACAATAAGTCAAATCTTTTCTCTTTTTAATATTAGTTTAGACATTAGATATTATGTAGTCCCACCCCCGGGCAAAGGCCGCATCAGGCAAGTTCATAACGATCATAATAATCGTTTTGCTAAATAAATTAACAACTTTACCTTCAACAACGGTAATTGGTGAAATTCAGATCGTTTTGTGATTAGCCTATGACATTAACTTATATTGGAACACAGCCCAAGCACGTATAGCTTTCTATTTTCAAATTCATGTTAATTAAAATCGTGATATTAAACTACCTACCTTGAGCAACACAAGAGAATTTAGGATATAGGTACTGCAATACAAGTGAAAGATGCAACAAGGTGGAATGTCATCTCACCTCAAACTCACTTCACCTAAGTTTTTTTCACGCTGAGATTTTTTACACCCGACCGGCTGATGCCAGGAATTGACACAATTGACAGTTTACTTTAGGTTCATTTCATCTTAGTTTTTACTTTAATTTTTTTTAAATACATCACATCGGCTGGTTCCGACCAAGAGCAATAATTGCTTGGAAAATCTCTACTTATAAAAGTACAAACTACAACATCGGGTAAATTAAAGTAACTCGATCAGCGTATTAAGGCTCGTGCAGAATAGCGCGACATCCGTAATTGTTATACGTGATTCTTTCTTAGAAATTGTTTTGTTTGAGTCGCGTCGGTCGGGCTGTCACGTCGCATCAGTCTGCACGAGGCTTTAGGTAAGGGACAGTCGAGTTGACAATAATGGTCGTCAATCCACCAAGCAAGCAGAAATCCGTCGACAGAAAAAGAAGGACATCTTCATTATTTACACTCGAATATTTAAAGAAAGAAAACTACCACACGTACGTTACACACACACACACACATTACGTACGTCGTGTTTACTTATCGATCTATAAAATGGGCCCTCGCGAGTCCCTTAGAGACAAATTTAAAGAAATTGATATACTGACTTTGCCTTCACTTTATATCTTAGAAAGTATTATGTATGTTCGCAAAAACTTAAGACTTTTCAAAATAAGAAGCGATTTCCATAATATAAATACACGTAGTCGACATGAAATTGTGATACCCAAATTTAGATTAACTAAAACAAGCAAGTCATTTCTTATAAACAGTATCCGCTTTTATAACAAGTTGCCAAAGTCTGTGACAGAACTTAGCGATGGGAAGTTCAAAACCCACATCAAACGTGTCCTTATCAAGAAAGCATATTATAAAATTAAAGACTATGTTGAAGATAAGGAAGTTTGGCAATAATTCCTTCTGCACATGTGGCTTCCCTGGTACCTCATTAATGGCATAAATAAGTAAGAGTCTATTAACTGCTCCCAAATTAACATGTTTATTTAAATCTTTATTTATTTTTATTTTTTTTGTTTTTACATTCGTCCTTGACATATTTATTATTCTATTATTTGACATTATATACCTACGATTTAATTTGAACTTTTTTTTTTTTTTTTGTCACTTTTGTGGACATGATAATTACTCAGATTGATTACAGTTGTAACAGCAATCATATAATTGCGTTTTATTAAAATAGGTTTTTTTTACTTTTATTAATCTATTTATTTTTTGTATAGATTCTTTTCTACATATTTTGTGAATGTGAGAACGCTGTAGGCTTAGTGGATTGTAGACCTGTTGACCATTTTCTATTTTGTTAAGTACTTGGTACTTATTGAAAGACCTACACTGTCCTCCCATACCTAGAAACACTGTTATATGAAAGTATTGTAAAAGCCAATTATTTTTAAAAGAGTAACCGTGGAGTTTCTTGCCGGCTCTTCTCCATAGGAAACGACCAATTGGAACCGTGCACCTAGCTTCTGACGTTTCATAAGTGCCCATGTAGGTTTATGTGAAATAAAAATATTTTGATTTTGATTTTTTTGATTTTATCACCTCAAATGTAGCGCTTCTTAAAATGTCTTTACTTAAGTACCTACCTATCTACTTCACACAGATAATAACGGTTTAAACCTGCTTGACCTTTTCCAATGGGAAAGTATGTCTCGTAGTTAAAACAATGATGGTAATTGTGGGAATTTAGAACTGACTCGAGGCGACAACATGTTCTTGTTGTTGAAACAAACTCCGATATTATGGGAAACCGCTTTCTTTGCATAACTTTGAACTTTCCAGATAATGTTCCTTAATGTATTTTGTTTTTAAGTATATCTTTAGTGCCTTAGTGAGTTCGATCAGTACCCTAATATTGCGTAATACACGATCAATCACAATTTGTTTCCATTTGAAACAGATTGCTAATCCATTGCTTCATAAGTTGGAAAAAATAGTTCTCAACAACGTAAATAACGCAATGAAAGTTGTTGAACTGTCAAAATGAAACAAATTAGTCATAATCGTTTACGAAAATAAGTTAGGTACGCAATTAGGGTAAAGGTTTGGAACCATGCGATTAGGTTGCAAGCTGTTAATTTTAAATTCAGCTTGTACAAATTTATACTAATTATAAATGTGTAAAATTAACTCTATCTAAATGTTTCGGCTGAACGGATTTCGATGGGCACACAGGTGAACCTTGATCTAGATTAGGACATAGGATACTTTTTATTCTGGAGACGTATCTCAACGGCATGTGAAGCCATGTCAGAGGACGATGGGCGGCTTTAAAACTCTGACACAAGCCGATCGATTCTGAATGGATAACGTGATAAGTCCGACAATATCATTGTAGGACTTTTCACTTTATTGTTGCTTCAATAAAGTGAAAAGTCCGACAATATTATTATCAGACTTATCACGTTATTGAAGCAAAGATGCGATATGTGAAGTGAGCTTAAAGTGAGCTGTCATTCCACCTAATGTTAGGGATTGACACAATATTTTTTTTTTTTGACAGCTCGTCACCTAAGTTTTCACAGTGAGATTTTTACTGAATAAGCACGGCTGGTTAGTCATTAACCACACGAAAAGAAGATTCTGGTAGCACGTTGTCGTGCGATAATTTCGGGAATTAATGTTACAGAACAATTACAGAACTCAATCTATGGTTGTAAACATTCACACATCTAGGCTGAGCCGGGTACCCGCGTGACGCGACACTGGTGGAACAATTTATATAAAACTTCACGGAAATTGTTCTACCGGTGTCGCGTGATCGCGTCATGCCTGTCTGGGGGGCTTATGGGTACTTATTATGCCACACACTACTGCTAAGCTAGCATACCTTTAAGGGCTTGACAGTAATGACAGTGTAGTAGTAGATAATAGGCAACCAGTGTGAAAACTGTGAGAAGAAACTAACAAAATCTCTCTCAGAATAAGACCTTTAATACCTAACCTACCTACCTATATATCTATCTATATAGTACATATCTACTTAGGTATCCTGTATACTTTTTCTGGAGCAACGTTTGCAAGTGTAAGTGGGCAACAACGACGAATAGATAACCTAAAGTTATGTAGACAAAAGCCGCAAAAGTTATATAGGTAAAGTTGCTTAGGCCTATGTCTGTATTCACCAACATTCAAACCACCGCGTGCACCGGTTAGGGGTTAAAACAGTTGGTTAGTGTCAAATTTCCTAAGGAAACTGATTAAATATTTAATCAGTTAATTTAAAGTACCTGGGCGACCGAGCTCTGCTCTGGTGAAAATAGAGAATGCTCTTTTAATAGTATCCTAATCCATGTATAGTACCTACTTATTCAATGCTGCCATGATAGTAGGTACTTACTATTTCCATACTACCACGATTATTATTCTAATATCATTATTGTCATGTCATTATTCATTATCTTATTCTAAGCTTTGGGCGACCGAGCTCCGCTCGGGAAAAAAAATTGAGAAAACTAATTTTCCCAGATATGAGACCTAACTAGGAAAATTTTTCGCCCCCGTAAACCTTGCAACTTTCATCGAAATCGTTAGAGCCGATTTCGAGAACGTGAGTACAAATCTCAAACAAATATATTTACAAATATTACTCGCTTAATAGTATAGGATGTTGGTTATCACAAGGCTAAATTGTAGTGTTATCATATTGCAAAATGTTGCTCTACAAAAAGTAAAATCGGTGTCGATACACCTTAATGTCACACCACTTAGGTAGTAACCCTTTATCTACCTACTTATATTAAAGTAATCATTTCGTGTGATGATATCAAATTTTTGATTCTTAACAAAAACATCAGCCGATGTTTGAATGTTAGAAAACTCTCAAAACATCATTGTTTCCTCTATCTCCGTGTTAACAATACAATATTGTTTGAAATATCATAGGTACCTAACCATTATTATGAGAAATCTTACGAAAGAGAAAATAAAAACATTCGCATGTTTATAATAGTCCCCGCGCGACTGCTAGTCACCGCCTGAGTTATGAGAAGCGGTGAGGAGGGGGAGGTAGACAAAGGCCAAGCTAACTCAGTCTGCCAATTTTGTCAATAGCGCCCTCCCCCATCTCACAGCTCACTTACCTCACGTGGTAACTAGCAGTCGCGCGGACTATAAGCCGACGTTCGCACGGACGTAATAAAATCGCGACGGGATTTTATCGCGCACTGGATTTTCAACTCTCGGTTTTAAACCGAGCGTTGAGAATGTAGATGTCGCCACATATTCAGGAAGGGCTATGTGTAACGGCTATAATACGATAATATTAAATTTAATAGATATACTTATTAAAGAAATCTTGATGTTTTGTTTTTGTCAAGTCGTGAAGGAGGGGTGGCTCGCTTATAAGAAGTAAATTAAAATAGCCAGCGTGAAATTACTTCAGGGCAAAGGCCTCATATCACATAAACTCGCGATGTTTACGTGGTAGAAGGAAAAATAAAGGCAAAAAGTAAAAGAGGAAAATCGAGAAGAAATAAGGAACGATAGGCTGCACGTTCGTTTTTTAACGTTAAGCTGACTTAGCGTTGTAGATACGGAGTTTCAAAATTATATGAGGCCAGTTAAGGTACTGCGGGATAATTGCGAACACACATAAAATGACAATTGATCGCAATGGGTTTCGTTTTGACAGTTCCCCCACGTCTACTGCGTTATTTACTTTGCTGAGCAGACTGAATATCCTTCAAAACTCTCGGATTGTGATTCTAAGTGTTACGCAACATATTTTCGTAAACGATTATGACAAATTTATTTCATTTTGACAACATTCATTGCGTTATTTACGTTGTTGAGCAGATTTTTTTTTCCAACTTACGAAGCAATGGATTAGCAATCCGTTTCAAATCGAAACAGATTGTGATTGATCGTGCATTACGCAATTAAGCTGGCTTCCGACGCGTGCGTGAAATGGCGCACGCACGCGCACCGGCCCGCACGACGCACCGTGGGAAGGGTATCGTGCGTGGTAGCGAAGACGCGTGCGTCGCGGTGCGTCCCGGTGCGTCCGAGTTTGGATACATTCCCTTTGAAGTTACCGACTCGGTGCGGATCAGCTCGCACGGACACGCACCATGGGAAGGGTAACGTGCGTGGTAGCGCAGACGCGTGCGTGGCGGTGCGCCCGATCCGCGGCGAGTCGGTAGACTTCAAAGGTGCGCGAGCTTTTGCTCGGTTCCTATAAACAAAAACGAATCGTTTTGCTAATCAATGGTAGCGTTTTTATTGCCCAACTTGGCATATAAATCGGGGATGTTCGCGCTGTTTCGCACTGATGGCTTTCATGCCATCATTCGCAAGAGAACGGTATTCCTGATCTGCAGAATGCGTGGCAGCCGCATCAAAATCTAGAAGACAATAGCC
The DNA here is from genome assembly GCA_963680765.1 of Agrochola lychnidis. Classification (NCBI taxonomy): domain Eukaryota; kingdom Metazoa; phylum Arthropoda; class Insecta; order Lepidoptera; family Noctuidae; genus Agrochola; species Agrochola lychnidis. Next base: position 9,683,756 of record OY796859.1, on the reverse strand, counting down.
GATAAGATCTCATCCCCGCTTTGGAGGTCACTTGTTAAATCAGTCATCTAGACATAGTTTGACTGATTCTGACTTTTATTTTTATTACAGTAGAATCTCACTTATCCGGCACTTCAATAGACCGACACGTCCAATAATCCGGCACCCTCCGCCCGCACCTCCCTCAACCCTCTTCTAGGCCGGGCATAAAAACGTGTAGAATAGGAACCCAAATACATCGTATTTTCTTTATAAAATGCTTTATTTTATTTACATAATTATGATTTTTTCTATACAATCCAGTAATCCGAACATTCCAATAATCCGGCACCCTCTGGTTTGTAATAATGCCGGATTAGTGAGATTCCACTGTATTTGTAATTTTTACATAATGAATTTTTGGATTTTAATTTTAATGAATTTAAAGAATGTAAATTATTTTAAAGATTTGATTTAATTTTATTTATTTAGATCAATTTATTTTACAATTAGATTTTATGAAACTTATTAATTAATTTTACAATTTGATTTTATGTACAGACGCCAGCACATCAGGCTACTACAATCTGTCAAATTTATTTAATAGATTTTCAACTTTATTGCTGAAGTATAAGGTTCAAAGTTGATTGGGAAAATTTGACAGTTTCGGGTAGCTTGATGTGCTGGCGTCTGTACCTATTTCAATTTCTATGTAGTTATTTATTTTGATTATAATAATATTTATTATTGTAGCATGTATCTTTGATTAAGTACTAACGTAATTTTTAAGTAGGTCTACTAACATTAATATGGATCACTGTCTGATTTAAATAAATAAATTAAAAAATAAATATGTATGTATGTAAATTCATAAGAATTTTTTTAGACATGGGCGTTTATAGATTTTTACGCAAACGGTTAAATATTCGATTTCAGACTATGAAATCGTTTTCAAAATCCGTTTTTAGAAATCAATTTCCGGAGCTGCTCTGGCGCCTCCGGCTCGCAGTTTCAATCGTCTCTAGTAATATTATAATTCGGTTGTAAGTGCATCGATCAAAACTATCCAAACATAAACAAATACTTGCTTACGCAAATCTACTCTTGCCGTAGTTTTGTGAAATCGGTTTGTCTAGTTCGGCTTGTCGATACGATACAATTTGTGACTAAAATCGGATTTTAGATACGTTTCGATATATCTGACGCATGTCTACTAATTTTACCTTTGACAGCTAAGTAGTTCCATAATTTGCGTATATGTGCATATCTGCAAAGCTATGAGTTTTTGCATCATTATTGGTAAAGATACAAAAAAGTGGTAATGCAACTATTTATTTATGATTTTTTAGTGAAAATATCAAGTACTTATTTGAAATTTTAGTCGAATTTGAAAAAAAAAATTGTTATGGTCATACTTTCTAGTTGGTTCCATTGTCATTTGATCAGGATCTGATGATGGGATCTTGGAGAAATCGAGGGAACTCTTCAAATATTATAGGCACACCTATAGCGATTTGGGTATTTTTATAGTAACTCATAGATTTGCTCTCAGAAAGCACCATTTGGTAAAGCGGAACTGATGATGAAGGACACAGATGGCCAACGGAACTTCTCAATAATAAGTAGGTATTTTTTTTTTTTATTACACGGGTTTCAATTTGATTACTTTATATGGTGAAGGGTGGGCGTTTTGAGGGACTGTCTTATGTAATTTTGACGTTTGAAAAATGCTGATTTTTAGCCTAGTTTGAATAAATGACTTTTGAATTTTAATTTTTTTTTAATGTTTATGGTTGCCAAGCAATTTATCTTCGTCACAATGCATATGATATGGAGAAGTGTTTGCGATCAACAAGTCACAGGGGCCGACACCAAAGGCTGCGGGTCTCGACCTCAGGACAAGCTGCTTCTCACACGGACAACTGTTACGTTGCTTCCTCCCGAGTCACCATTCCTGACTCTCTGTATATTTTGACTGCTAAGAATAAAACTACAAACGTAGTATACAGGGAAGTTTTATGAAATGTGGCTGTTACTGTAGTATATTGTGTGGTTTTACGACTTCCACGCGAACGAAGTCGCGGGCAGAAGCTAGTAATGTAATATTGCTCATCCCCATAGCAAATAGCGTGATAGTCTATACCCTACAGTTGGAATAGACAAACATTCTAAAAACTATATTTTCGGCATAAGAATCGATCCCAGACCTCGTAGCAATAACTTTCTTTCAAAAATATTCAACGTACGTTTTTAACTTCGCTACGATTTTATTATGTGTATAGATATAGATAGTCAAAAAAAAAAATGGTAATACAAAATGTGAAAAAAAAGAAAAACAGCAAAACCGTAGTTGGGAATCGACCTTACAACCCCATGTTTGCAAAGCAATGGTCCAACCGCTGCGTTAATTGCTTCACTGAAATTTATCTAAAATAGCCGTTCCTATACAATATGTCCGGTTTCAGACTGTACAAACTGTGGTAGTTTGCTCTATTCTATCAATAAAATTATTCTACATGTAGGGTCGGAACACCCCTGAATGGCAGCCATTTTTGTGTTTTGATCGCCTTTTATGGAGCGTGCATACTAAAAGTAACTTAACTTTAAAATTTAAAGCCCAATTGTCATAAAAAAATACTTTTAGCAACGGAAAAGTATTAACAATGGGTTAAATAAATCAAATAATAAAATTGAATGCTGCATCATATTGAAATAAATGCTAAAAGATCAATTTTACGTTAAAAATAACATCGTTTTTTTTTTGTTAATCACTGTTATTACAAAATTCACCCCGGAGAACTACCTTTTTTTATCTACTCGTCTAACAAATGTTTAGTTCACCTAAATAATGATACCAAAAAATCGATTCTATGACAATTAGTTTAAGAGATATTGTTGCTTGAACGCAGCCATTCCGTACGTGCGATATGAATGAGCGCTGCATTCCATGTGGTAGCAGCCAGTAGCAGGTACAAAAAAGATTTTCTGCATGTTATTGAAGTGAGAAAGAGATAAAAAACACATTTCGGGGGATGACGCGAAATCAAAAGAAGTATTCATCAAATTAAAACTTAACTAGTTTTTTTTTTTTATCAGTCCGTTTGTTCTATACTCCGTTTGAAATAAGATTAGACATTTAAACAAACCTTTTTTTACAGTCCTTTCGACCGATTTTGACTTCTATTGCGTAGGCATAAGGATGGCATTAAAAGCAAAAAAAGGGGTTACAAACCAACTGTTTACTGCAGCTGCCATTTGTCATGCCACCAAAGCAATGGAAGTCAAAATCGGTTGAACGGACTGTAAAAAATGTTTAGTTAAATGTCTAATCTTATTTCAAATGGAGTATAGTTATTGAGACTACACCTGTTGTTCCAACAACAATATCTCTTAAACCATTAGTCATAGAATCAATTTTTTGGTATCATTATTTAGGTGAACTAAACATCTGTTAGACAAGTAGATAAAAAAAGGTAGTTCTCCGGGGTGAATTTTGTAGTACTTAACCGTGATTAACAAAAAAAACCGGCCAAGTGCATGTCGGACCACGCACAATGTAGGGTTCCGTAGTTGGGATGAATTTATCCCAAGAACAAACTTAACTTTGTAGTTGAAAAAAAAAATCTTTCATCCGGAATGTATAGGAGAACATGTTTTTACCGCAAATCTAAGTTGGTCGATTATTACTCGTTAACTTGTAAAGCCTGCTCAGCTGTGATAGTTTTCCTTTTAAATTCGTTATATAAGCTACTGCTGTAAATTTTTTTCACACATCCAAAACTAACCATTTAGCTGGCAGGGGGGGGGGACACTTGACTCTAACAAAAATTAGCACTTTAAAGTCTAATATTTCACAAACGGGTCCCTGAATCCAAAAATGGTTTTCACAAACTCACAATATTTTTGAAGGACCTTTCCAATGATACCCCACATCATGAGATAAAAAAAAAAATCATCACCACTTTACGTGTATGGGAGGTACCCTAAAAAAAAATGTTTTTCATAATTTAGTTTTACCACTTTGTCGGCGTAAGTAATATGTATACCTATGCCAAATTACAGCTTTCTAGTACTAAGGGTCTCGGAGCTAGACCGCGGACAGACAGACAGACGGACATGACGAAACTATAAGAGTTCCTTGTTTACTACGGAACCCTAAAAACGATGTTATTTTTAACGTAAAATTGATCTTAAAATTCTTTTTCTTATAATTTAAGCATAAGCAATGTGATGCAGCATTCAATGTTATTATTTGAGTTATTTAACCCATTGTTAATACTTATCCGTTGCTAAAAGTATAATTTTTATGACAATTGAGCTTTAAATTTTAAAGTTACTGTACTTTTAGTATGCACGCTCCATAAAAGGCGATCAAAACACAAAAATGGCTGCCATTCAGGGGGGTGGGTTCCGACCCTACATGTAGAATAATTTTATTGATAGAATAGAGCAAACTACCACCCCTTTAAGTTTGTACAGTCCGAAACCGGACATATTGTATATTTCATGATTGACTGCTTAGTTCCATAAAGGTATAGCGTGATGATAATCATTCAAAAAGTTAAATCGATTTAAACCATCTATAATATCCTAATATTTTGGCGCGTTTTTTCCAAAAATACGAACATAATATAATATTGCTCGTCCCCAATAGTAAATAGCTTGATAGTTTATACCCTACAGTTTGACCAGACTTATAGGGAATACCTATGCAAAAATTTAACAGAATTTATCCGCTAGAATTTGCGACATGCTGGAACATACATACAGACAAACAGCCAAAAATTCTAATAAATATAATATTTTCGGCATTAGAATCGATCGTAGACCTCGTAGCAAATACTTTTTTCAAAAATATTCAATGTAAGTACAGTTTTGACTTCGCTACGATTTTATTATATGTATAGATAGATGGTCTTAGCAGATAGAGTTAGAAAGAAAGATTTTTTTATTTGGGACACGTACAGGAAATACAACATCAAAACTGAGAAAATTATAAAAACAATAGCAATTTCAGAAAAGAATATTAAAATTGACTGCCTTGTTGGTCTAGTGGTTGCAAGCGCTACTGCTGAGGTCCTGGGTTCGATTCCCGGGTCGGGCAGTGTTATTGGGTTTTTAACCGACTTCCAAAAAGGAGGAGGTATGTTCGTCGCGTATGTTTGTTTTTTTTTTATTTATGTCCTCCGATTTCTCCGTCAATTGTGAACCGAGTTTGAAAATTCTTTTTTTGTTTGAAAGGGTATGCTCTCAAATTGGTCCCATATAAATTTTATTAACTATGCTTGGATAGTTTTTGAGTTAGTTACAAAACACGTATTTTTTTCCCACTTAGTATGTAGATGATATTGATAAGTTTCTGTCACTGGTAGCAGGTAGTGGTATTCAAAAAGTGAAAAATAAAAACTTTTTACAAAAAAAACAACCGACCTCCAAAAAAACACCACAAAGTAAAAAATAACTTTAATTTCGGAAGTCGGTAGCAAAAAACGAAAATACAAAACCCGAGACACCGACTTCCGAAATTAAAGTTATTTTTCACTTTGTGGTGTTTTTTTGGAGGTCGGTTGTTTTTTTTTGTAAAAAGTTTTTTTCTATCTGAAATTTCTCAGTAGCAGCTCGGAGTCTGAATTTGTGCCCGGGTTGATGGCAATAGACTCGCCCCCTATTACATGGGACTTAAACATAACTGTCGAAATGTGGGGGTACCTGCTACAGGGACACCTCTGCCCATGTTATGTAATATTAAAATTTAAAAAATTGTGTGTTCAAAAAAGTTGCTCTTCTTGGAAGATTCCTCATAGAAATCAAGAAAGTATTTCCTTGAGGATCATTTGGCCATGAGCCTGGATGCTCTCCACCTTCATTTTCAGTATCAAAAGTACCGGTATTTGTGGTGAATTTTTAGATTGCCTTAAAAAGTTGCACAGTAAACAACTCTTCATAACAATATTGGATAAGTACTTTTGGTTCCAATAAAAATGGTTTCTTAAGTACCCTAAAATAAAAATAAGGACCTATTTAAACCAAATAACGTGATTGCCACTACAGCTGTAACAAATCTAATTTGATAAAAACAATATTAAAACTAGCTTTTGCCCGCGGCTTCGCACGCGTAAAGGTCGGAAAATATCCCACAGGAACGTACTACCGATATTCAGAGTACTTATCATATGTCCTAACCCAGGTCATGGCCTATCCGTATGCCTTTCATCTAAATCTGTTCAGCCGTTACGGCATGAAAAGGTAACAAACAGAAAGATAATAAATCTGTTTTAGGGTTCCGTACCTCAAAATGAAAAACGGAAACCCTTTAAGGATGACATCGTTGCCAGTCAAGACACTTTTTCTCAGAAACGCGTAGAGGCATCAATTTGAAATACCTAGATATTAAAAACTTAGGCTAAGCGCGCACTACGGATTTTGATCGTTGCGGATAATATTTCGTGTTGTTCTATCTCCTCTCAGGCTCATTTCCTACGAAATGTATGGAAAGTTTTTTGTAATTTCTGAATTTTCTCATATTCAAACCTCAGTTGGCCCGATATAGTTTTTGACCCTCGTAATAAGAAATAGGATCGACTGGCATCAAAAAAGTTTTTGTGAAAATTGCCCATGTTCTTGCTGACTGTACATTTTTTTCAAAATCTGTGAATGTAAATCAAAATGTTTCAAAAAGTTAAGGACAGTCTCCTAAGACCGTTATCTTATAGCGATAACGGTTAAGGTACCTGCCCTTATTGCCCCATATCAACATCCACCCTGTATATGTTATGATTGACTACTTAGCTCCATAAAGGTATGGCGTGATTATGATCTTTTAAAAGGTTAAATCCGTAATTATCTGCAATATTCTAACCTTTTGGATAGTCTTTTTACAGTTTGCAGTAAACTATAGAAGAATACGAACATAATGCAATATTGCTCATCCTCCATAGCAAATAGCGTGATAATAATATTTTTTGAAAAAGTCTATTATGACGTTTCCATTATTTGATATAGATTATTTATACCAATTTTCAAGTTAATCAAGCCAAACAGTAAAATCCTCCCCTGTAAAAATGAATACCCCTTTTCACCCCGTTAGGGGTAGATTTTCAAAAAACCCTGATATACGTTTTTATTTGTTTTCAGTCTTAAGTATAAATATTGAGTTTCGAGTTAATCAGACCGCGCGTCTTCCATACAAACTTTGACACCCCCCAATCCTCCCTTAGGGGGTAGTTTAGAAAAACTAAAAATGGCAAACTTTATAATTTACATAGATAAGTATTTGTGCCAAGTTTCAAGTTTATTAACTAAAGGAATAAGATTTTTCATGCAAACAAAATCCCCCCTTTTCACCCCCTTAAAAGTCGGTTTTCCAAAAACCCTTTCTTAGTGGATGCCTACGTCATATTATCTACTTGTGTGCCAAATTTCAGCCCATTCCGTTCAGTGGTTTGAGTTGTGCGTTGATAGATCAGTCAGTCAGTCACTCAGTCAGTCACCCTTTCCTTTTATAGATATAGATTGTAGGTATATAATGTCAAAAAGTTAAAGATTATGTCAAGGAAGAATGTAATTTTTTTTAAATAATCATCGTAATTTGGGAGCAGTTAATAGACATTTACATTGTTATGCCGTTAATGAGGTATCTTTCTTTTGTTCCCTTAGCGTGGAGACGGCTTCAACATATTTTCAGTGAGAGAAATGCACTATCTGCCACAAACACGTAGGGAAGTGGTTCCTCCTTGAAGGGCAAATTAGTCGATGCTGGAAAATACAGTACATTTCTAAAAAAAAACTATACATCTCTGTATTTCTGCAAACACCGCCATTATTTATTCTACCATAACATCCGCAATCCACAAATGTGAAGTTATATTCAGCATCCACCAAAGCTAACAGAACAATGCTAATGTGGCTTCGAATCTCGAGGCCCACACAGACCGACACACACCGTCGGAAAAGGCATGGTGTGTGTTGTGTAGCTATCTGTGGTCGTCAGAATACAATAGAATAGAATGGAATCATTATTTATTTGCATAGAACGTAGGTACAAAAAATACAGATGTTTGTGTAGGCTGGTGCGCTTGCGTGCGCAATATCGCGCACCGTCGGAAGACCCTTCGTGCGCGGTGCGTGGTCGTGCGCTGTGCGGGCCGGTGCGCGTGCGTGCGCGATATCGCGCACCGTGGGAACCCGCCTTTAGGGTACTGGTTTTATTACCACTGGCGCGCACGTCCGTGGTAAGTAGGCCGCAGCCTACCTTAGAAAAAACTAAAGAAGAGACGAAGGCAGGTAAAAGAATCAGCATTGGACAGAGCACACACAACAAATAATAATTATCTAGGTATAGCAAATTATGTTAATTTTTTTTTTTCATTTAAAAAGTTTAATCAAATAGCGTACCGCTAGGGTTGGATGGAAGTGGCCTTGGAAAAGGATTTATGGAAAGATTTGAAGAGGCCTTTGCTTAGCAGTGGAACAGTGTAGGATAGAGTGAAAAAAAAAATTGCTGTGTTAACATTCTAAATTGGTAAAATATTATACTATGTATGTACAACTAACTATTATATATATTATGTACAAGTAAGTAAAGAAAAAAACAAAAAAAAAATAAAGGGAAGAGCTCATTGGGCGTCAAAAAATTCATCCGCATCGCTGTCAGCGAAAAAAGTGCCCAAAAGGCTGGCAGCGTTGCCACGTTGGATGGCAAATGCCTTGGAAGTTGGGTAGGCCTTTGGTGTGGGAAGCAACCTGAGTCGACACCCTTGCGCCATCCCATCTTCTTAGCACTGCGGGCTGTGCCGGGGGCTACTGCAGGTGCAGAAAACCTCAAACAGTGCAAACATAGCAACCTTACTGGTAGCTATATTTTTGAGCCGTTTGAGGTTGAAACACTAAGCTCGTGGGGTCCGAGTGCTCACCGAGTATTTCCGATTTTGAGTGACCAGAGGGCTGGTCAATTTTTAGGCCAAAGAATCAGCATTACATAATTGTATTATTAGTGTGAGATAATTATAGAAACTCCTCTGACAGGACAATCATATACAAAAAGTTGCTATAGCAAGAAAAACAGGTTTGGTCAGAAAACAAAGTCGACAAAGTCATGTTTTACCTGTATAGTTTGTGGAAAATTTATTAATTATAATTATTATAAACAGCAAAGGGTATCGTCGTACCCCAGTTACTGGGTTCTGGTGGTCAGATAGTTAGTCGCTCCATGTAAAATACAGGTATTCAGCTGCATCCGGTTAGACTGGAAGCCGACCCCAATACAGTTGAAAAAGGCTAGGCAGATGATGATGATGATTATTAATAAAAGCAAAAGCCAAGTTTTACTTGACTTTTCGTCTGGAATTTCTCAGAATCAGTCCAGAGACTGGAAATGTGCAATGGGCTCGTCCCCTATTACATGGGACTTAAACATAACTGGCGAAATGTGGGTGTACTATAAGTACACACGGCTACACATCAAGCAGTACATTTGTAGTATAAGCTGACCTCGCATTGTACGGAAATCCTATACAATGCGAGATCAGCATAAACTGGAATTGTATAGATTGATGTGTAGCCGTATGTACATCCCTGCCCAACTCTTCGAAGAAACAAGGCGTGATGTTATGTTAGGTTTATTATAATGAACAAGTTACCTATGTGTTTCTATTTTCTTAATCAACTTTTGTAATAAATGAAAAATAAATTTTGTAAACGATACGGACAAAGCCGCCAATAGCCTAATAGTGCGTATTTCTGGAGTTGTCGATTCGCCCACAAATAAATTAACTTCGTGCGAATCGCCTATAAAAAAAAATCCTACTATCCTATCCTACTTCCTACTATAATATCCTACTGCGAAAGTTTGTGAGGATGGATGGATGTTTGTTACTCTTTCACGCAAAAACTAATGAATGGATTTGGATGAAATATGGCACACAGATAGTTTATAACCTCGATTAACGTATAGAATACTTTTTATCTCGATATTTTCACGGGATCGAGACTTACGCGAGTGAAACCCCCCGGGGCGTTGCTAGTCTACACTAATATTATAAAGAGGAAAAATTTGTATGTTTGTGTGTGTGTATGTTTGTAATGAATAAACTCAAAAACTACTGGACCGATTTGAAAAATTCTTTCAGCAATGGATAGCTACATTATCAGCGAGTAACATAGGCTATATTTTATCCCCGTACTGAACGGGAACGGGAACGACGCGGGTGAAACCGCGTGACGTCCGCTAGTTTTTACGAAAAGAGTTGATTCGTCCGTTTCGGGCGAGTAAATTCTGGCGAATCAACCAATAAGCCATTAAAATACTTTAAACATTCAACACGGGTTGCTAACACTAAAGAACGCCACTTTGTTCGTGACCTGTATATTTATTTACTAACTATATATATAGTATTGTTGCATGTCTTAACAACCAATGTGTTGGAAATCTATCGTTTAAAATAACATCTCGTAATCATATTAATATAGAAATAGCAAGTGTATACATTTGTTTAGCAATTAATTTCCTTTACCTATCTAGACATTTAGATAGACACCTACAACAAAGTTTAAATGGATATTTTCATTGATATGATATTATGATAATTATCATCATTGTCAGGGGGCCTACCACCATCTCAAAAGCAGTATTATTTTAATATTACTTCAGTGGGAGAAAGAAATGGAGCTATACGTCCTGTAGAGCTTTATCTCTTTCTCACACTGAAGTAATATTAAAATAATACTGCTTTATGAGCTTGTGGTAGGCCCCCTGGTCTTGTCTTACATCTATCTATACGTATAAAGAAAGTTTTATTTTATATACCTCTTAAATCATGTGAATAACACAGTCACATTTGTCACCAGCGTTCAATACAAGACAACTTTTAATTTCCAGTTTTTGGGGCTGCGCAAACGTGGACACTATTGTGTCTTATGTCGGATACAAGCTACCAATGAATATTTGATTTCTATATAACCAGTATGAAATCAGAGACACCCTGCACAGACGTAAACCGTATTGAGTTTACTCGACTTGATCGGCAATTGTTATAACCGTCTGAAAGTCAACACGATATATAAAATGTTACTTGCAAAGTATGTAGGGATTACCTATGCCGTCTGAACATATTGCAGATTAAAAGATGAGTAAGCAAGACATGACTAAACAGACAAGAAGTTAGAATTACGAACGAAAAACCCGGAGTTTCACCTACTTTTGAGTACTCATAAAATCGTTACTCATAATGACACTATGATTTACTCAACCGCGAGAAATGCGGCTGTAGTAAGTCAGTAAAAAATATAGAAAACTAAACCACAATTTATTAGAATTCAACTGTTCGTAGGTTGTTAATTACTGAAAGCCCTCTTCATTGTGACTTCAAGAACACAAACCATTTTATATTTCACAAAAGAAGATTGTTCACGACTGAAAAGCTCAGCAAATTCCAACAAAAATTACCTCGATAGTTTTCATTTTCACATTTTTTGTGTTACCTTTTGACGCAATTTAAAACCGATTTGAAGACGGCACGACACGATAAACACAGATAGTACATGACATAACAAAAAACAACAAACTGCTGCATGCCGTCACAACACAAATTTTGCCATCTATCAAAATGACCACTTTGCAAACACAGAGATAAAAATTGACTCACATCAATAAAAAATGACATTAATAGAGATATAAATCATGTAAACAATGTTGAAATTGACTTACAAGTTAGAACGAAGAGCGAACGCACGCGCATGTATGCCATTCCGGTCGAACGATGACGGTGTGGCGAGACGAGCGAGCTGCGTCCACGCAATGCCCACCACTCGAGCGTGTTGCCAACTTGATTGCTTGGTAGGTGTTTCCAATTATGCGCAAGATTGCACGCGTTTGAGGTGGATAGGGTCCAGTTTTGGGTGCAAGCTGTATGCACTGCATTTTTATTTGTTGAACTTAAATAGGTGCTGCTTCAATATCTCCATAACCAGAAGGCTCCCAAATATGGGTTGGTATAAAATAATTATTGTAATGACGGGAAGAACAAGTGACTCTAGGCTTCTTTAAGTGTCAATTTAAAAACGATTGAACTTAATCCTGTTTGTAGAGCATTGTATCAAAAAAGTTGTAGGTTAAGGAAAAATGAGATAGCCTTTTTTTTCATTTTTTTTTTTTTTGGTTGGGAAATTATCATATAACTTCTCCCGCTCTGGGCGGAGCAGGGAGGGCGTGGTCAGACTCTTACTGACTAAAACCCACCCGTGTTCCTTCGGTTGCCCTGTTGCCGGGGGCCACGATGTCCCTAGCGGTTTTCTTCGAACCCCCGGATCTCATACCAAATAAAAAAACAAGACATAGCGCTGTCAACAGTGACGTGAAGCCAGTACCCTAATTGCGTAACTTATTTTCGTAAACTTAACACATAACATCACGCCTGTAATCCCCGAAGGGTTAGGCAGAGGTGTACCTACAGTACACCCACATTTCGCCAGTTATGTTTAAGTCCCATGTAATAGGGGGCGAGCCTACCATCAACCGGGCACAAATCCAGACAAACAATTTATGACTAATTTGTTTCATTTTGACAGTTCAATAACATTCATTGCGTTATTTACGTTGTTGAGCAGATTTTGTTCCAACTTGTGAAGCAATGGATTATCAATCTGTTTCAAATCGAAACAAATTGTGATTGATCGTGCTTTACGCAATTAGGGTACTGTTTCGTAAAAATGTGTGCACTTAGTCAGGTGTAGTTTAATTGTAGTGTCATTGTAAATGGTTATAAATGTGTGCGTGTGACCGTATATACACAGAGCGGAGGTGTAGTTTTGGCAAGCTTCACTGTATTTTTCGCAGCGCTCTGTCTTGGTTTTTTATTTGGTCTGAGAGTAGAGCCCAATAAATCAAGTTTGTTAAGAAAATTGTTCAATTGTTCACGGCTTTTATAACAAAAATCTTCAAATGAGCTGCAAAATCTACCTAAATAACAGTCGAGGTTCATCTTCCGTGAAACTGCGACGATGATCCTTATCTACTTCTAATCCGACGATCTTGGTTGTTTATACGGTGGATTAATGATAACAGCAGGTACCTACATAAACTTGTTTTTGTTAAAGCGCATATTTTAAAATCACCTTGGTTTGACTGAACTGCCTCGTTGGTCCAGTGGAGTGCGACCGCTGAATATGGCGTATTGGGGTTTAATCTCCAGTTCGGGCAGTGTTATTAGGTTTTATTTAAAAACTAGCTAATGTAATTTTTTTTTTTGTTGGGAACCTTCTCCGGCACGCACACTACAACTTACCAAAGTTTAATCACGCAAGCGAGATGAACACACGGCAATTGATATTTATTTAGATATAGATTTCTCAGAAGCAGCTAGCCTGGTATGAAGTGTCTGTTTGTAATGTCAAAATAACAGCTTTTTAACTAAATGCATATGATAGTATATACGGTACTTAGCAAAACCCAACTTTTACAATTTTTGTCTGTCAGTCTGTTTGGTCCGGCTAATCTCCGAAAAGGCTGGACTGATTTTCATTGGTAGATAGCTGATGTTATAAGGAGTAACTTAGGCTACATTAATTTTGGAAAAAAAACAGACAGACACACATTTTGACCGCGTAGGTATTGCACTTTTCTATGAAACAGCAGATTTTCTTTTTAATAACCAATGAAAAATTTCAATGCAGAAGGTTCAGAATCATGTACCTACTGAATCCATGGTAACAGTGTTCGCGTCGATGTCCCTGCCATCCTGTACTAAAATAATTTCTTAATGGATGTTTCCTCTTCTAGCGCTAATAACCTCTTGCTATGATCTGGCATGTTTTGAATGATTTTATTTTTTTATTTATTTATTTATTTCAAATTCAAGTAACCTGCCTAACCTTCTGCCTAACCTGTAAACCGTGTAGATATTCCATCTTCCAACGACTCCAAAACGACTGAACCAACCTGTCCAGTAGCGAGTGTCGGTGAAGTAAACTGACAGGGTCAGAGTTGACTTTAAGCGCGGGTAAAGAAAATAAAGGCGCGGTATGCAAAAAATGGCTTGGCGTAAGGGCCGTGGGCTCTGCGGGATCGGAACTCAGTACTGTCAGCGGACGTGAGTTTAGGAGACACTCAATTTGAGTGATAGTACATCAAAAATAAAAACATTTCTTAAAGAATCTCATACTAACAAAAATTCGACAAGACATCTGTGCCTGAACTAGATAAATAAATATCTGTATCTCAGACAACAGCGCTCATTCCCAAAATATACATTTAAAAGCTTACAAATTTAAATTTGTTATAGTTATAGACATATTTCGTTATTTTTAGAACAACTAGTAGCAAATAAAGTAAAAAGTAAAAATTAAGTAAAGTGGAGTGTGGAGTAGACCTCGTTTTGTGTCGAATGTAGATGAGTGAGTGTGTGTAGGAGGGTGAGTATGCGAACTTAGTGTGGTACAATTAATAGGTTTTCAGTTTCGTCATAGGTCAGCTTATGAATTTACACATTACAAACACTTTATGCTTACAACTTCTGCTATTTAAGGCAAGAATGTCGACGATTCTATCAATCCTGCTGTAAAGGTATGGACCCAAGAAGCAGAAGTACCTATTAACGAATGGGTGTTTAAACATGTATCTGTCGGTACTGGGTATAGGTTTTCGTCGTCTGGAAGGTATAGCTGGCTTTTCAAAGTTCACTCTCATATGCTGCGTCAAGACAGTGTTGCAGTATGAACAATTGGCGGACAGAGAGGACCTCACAGGCTTGGTACAGATGATAAATTGGGAATAAATACGGACGGAAAGTGCTAACTTTGAGAATTGCTCTTTGGGCTATTTCAAGTGGCTTTAGTACGGTTTTTGGTGCACCACTCCAGACAGAGATACAGTATGATAAAATTGATTGACCAAGTGCCAGATATACCTGCTTCATTAGTTTGGGGTCTGCAACATGTCTCAGATTTTTGAAAACATATATAAGTTTTCTTAGTCTAGCAGTGACTAATTCTATATGGAGTTTAAATGAGAGATTGTTATCTATTGTTATTCCTAGATATTTTATGAACTTGGTCCTGACCAAAGTTGGACATTGGGAGATTCCACTGTTGCAGCAGTTGTGTGCAATTAAAGAGAATAAAGTAGGAGGTAAGTTAAAGTTACGCATTGAAAATGTTATGTACTGCGTTTTATCAGCGTTAAGTGTCAACCTGTTACTCCTCAACCAGTGGCACACAGTATCAAAACCACGTTGAGCATCCTCATAGACCCGTTCCCACGTATCAGCCGAATGATGTTTCTGATATCAACTTGCTTCTAATATATCGTTCTGTTTCTGTAAATCGTTTGAAGATGTCGGAGACAGAATGATGTTTTATTTAAATAGTACCTATCTACCTGGGCCCCCGAGCTCTGCTCTGGTGAAAATAGAGAATACTCATTTAATAGTAGTATAGGAAAAACGATACTAATTCCATGCTGCCTTGTCATTATTCTACCATTTTGTTCTAAACTCTGCTCGTGTGAAAAGACGGAGAAAACGAATTTTCCCAGATATAAGACCTAGCTAGATCGATTTTTCGCCCCCGTAAATCCCTTTATTGCAACTTTCATCGAAATCTTTAGTCTTTTTTCAGAACGTGATCACATACAATATTATATTTTTTTGGGTACCTCTCGTACACGTCAAGCGGGGATATTTTTTCTCTATCCCATGGTGTGGGATATCGTTGGAAAGGTCCTTCAAAAACATTGTGAGTGTGTGAAATCCATTTTTGGATTCAGGGATCCGTTTGCGAAATATTAAGCTTTAAAGTGCTAATTTTTGTTAGAGTCAAGTGTCGTCGTCCCCCCCGCCAGCTAAATGGTCGGTTTTGGATATGTGAAAAATATCACGGCAATAGTTTACATAACGAAAGTAAAAGGAAAACTATCACAGCTAATTGTCATTTGGGATGCAAGCGGGTCTTGTTCACAGGTTACACTTTGTGTTGCCATCGGACATTATGCTGAGCCGAGGCCCTTTTGGCATTATTATCGTTGTTTTTTGTTTTTATAGTTTTGTTTTGTTCTATCTTAATGCCAATAAACGCAATTTTCTTTCTTTCTTTATAATTTGATAGTCTTTTTTAACCCTATTAGATATAGATGCCTCATGACGTCAAACTTTATTTTTCTACATTTTGTACAACTTAACTGACACGAGAGCTTGTACTTTGTAGATATGAAACGATTTTATGAGCGTTTCAGATATCATTAAAGTTCCAATAGAAAACGGTGTAACTCCAAAAGTGAATATTTATAAAGTTGTTTTAAGTTCCGGTAGCTACTCTCTTTTTAGACCAGCACAATTTATTACTTTTAAAATTCATAATATTGCACCTAATCGCAATATCTTGTAAGTACTAGGGTAATAATAAAAAAATAGAAAAGTTGGAAACCACATGCATGCGTAGGTAGGTAAGTACTAATGGAAAGCAGTAGGGGCAATAATGAGCAGTGGTCTGATAAATTACTATATTTCGTGGTCAATATTTTTACACAAGTCACAAGGTACAAAAACATAAGTCGTAACTATATTAATTTGAATCGGTGATAGGCGTGTGCATTGTGCAACAGGCCAGTGCATACATATATGCGACCTCTTCCAATAAAGTAGCTATTATTGAAAAACGGGATAACCAGTTGATTTCTGTGTTCCGGGAAAGCACGATTGCTTGGAGGCTATTACACTATCTCCCAAATCATTACATACATTCCTATATGAATAAATACCTACATTTGCATAATTTCGACGCACATTATTTCAAACAAAGTTGTTTTTACTTTCTCGGTATCAAAGTCTCTTGTTTTTTAACATTCAAGACAATATAAATAAAACATTACAGTATTGATTTTAAATCGATTAACTCTCTCTGACTTCACAAGACAGGGTCGACCTAGTCCACAAGTACACAAGTTAAAATATTAAAATAATGATTCTTTTGTAACATAATTTTAGGAGTAGTTTATTTGTATTCGTTGTAAAGAAATGTAGGATTATTTTATTTCGTTAAAATACAATTTGTTCTTATTTAAAATGTCTTTGATATATTTCGATACCCTATTTTTTTTTGTTTATTTGAGAAATTATCAAATAACTTCTACCGCTCTGTGCGGAGCGGGAGGGCGTGTCAGACTCTTACTGACTAAAACTCACCCGTGTTCCTTCAGTTGCCATGTTGCCAAGAGCCACGGTATCCCTTTCGGACTTTCCCGCAACACCGGCTATCGGCCCTAATGGACCTCGTCAGTTCTGCTGACATTTCTATGAGGCGCGCGTGGAACACAACGCGCCATCAGCCTGGGCCTGGTTCTTATCGGGTAGCGAGCTACCTATTGCTCACCATCCGCAAGCCCGCGCCCACAGTGGCCGGGAATCGGCCTGCGACTCCCGACGCCCAGGGCGTCTTCTGCAGCGGTTAGGGGCAAGAGGGCGCGAAATTTTCCTCTCCCTCACGCGTTCCGCCTCCTTCTTCGTCAGCATTACTGCTTCGCAGAAGGAGGTGACGGCCTCCCATGCTGTCTCGCTCCGTACCATGGCTTGGACCAGGGCCGGACGCGAGAAATCACTACCGCCGATCGCCTCCACAAAGACACGGCGATGCTCCGCCCAAGCCGGACAGACTTCAACCATATGCTCCACCGTGTCTTCCCGGCGATCCACGCAATAGTGACACCCGGGCGTTTCCTCCCGCCTTATCCTGAACAAGAACCTCCCGAAACAACCGTGTCCGATGAGGACCTGCGTCAGGCGGAAGGTGAGAACGCCGTGGTGCCTCTCCAGCCACTCCTCAAAGAGATATCTCGATACCCTGGGGTTTCGAACCTTTGGAAGACGTACGAGAACCCAAGGCAAATCCGCAGAGGCCCATTAGTGCTTTCATTGAAATGAGGCACTAACCGACGATTTTTCTGTATGTACTGTGTACCCAAGGACAACTCCTACTTGGTGTAGGACTATTGCAGGATATAAAAACAAAGTTTTTGGACCATGGGTTTGATTGGCTACTAAAGTGGATTCGTTATCTAGAACTGTGGAAGGACTATGCCCCTGCCTGATCAATGTTTTATTTTATACAGTTAACATGGCTAGGTGTGGCTTGCCCTCTCAATAATGGGCCCTCGAAAACAATCGCTAGCGCATAGTGACATAGTGACAAGGGGGCAACATGTCCTGAGGTGCTGAGGAGTGGAGAGTTATTCCACGGCTATCAGGACAATCCCAGAGCTCGGACGATAGTCAAGATCCCATACCAGCACTTACTGGAATACTTCCTTCCACCGAGTACGTTTGCTCTTGCGAATCTGCACTCAAGCCAGTCAATAAAGGCAAATATGAGATAAGAGCTCTGTTCCTCGTGAGTTTTTACTTCTGCCGGTCAATAAAGGCAAACCAGAGATGAAGAACAACAGGACTTTTTTCTCCTTGGAGATATAGGGTTCGTGGGGTCGTTAGTGCCCAACAGCTCGCCGCATGCTGTCCTGCGGGTTTCTGTATCTCTCTTGATCTAGCTTCTCATCCTAGACCTGTTCCGGCAAAGAAAACTCTACCAGCATAGTTCTAGTAGTTTGGAGCGCGCAAGGCCCACTCTATATTTTACAAATTTTCTAAAAGGAGATACTGACTGACTGACTGAAATATCAACGCACAGCTGAAACTACTGGGACTAGAAACGTGAAATTTTGCACGAGGCTTTCTCTTATTATGTAGGCGAGCATAGTTGTCGCCTACATTAGGGGTATTAATTTGAAAATTCAACCATTCAGGGTGTGAAAAGGGGGGATTTTGTTTGTCGAAAATCTGATTCCATTGGTTAATACCTAAACATGAAACTTGGCACGAATAGTTGCCTAAGTAAAATATTTAAGTTTTTCATTATTGGTTTTTCAAAACTGCCCTTCAAAAGAGCCTTAAAAATTTAAACAAGTATTTGTGTCAGAGTTTCCAAAAAATCAACCCCTAACGGTGTGGAAAGTTGTGCTAAAGTTTAGAAAACGATTTTACTGCTTGCTTCAATTAACTCGAAAATGGATATAAATTCGAAAGTCCAAACGGAAACGAACCAAACGGATTTTTTTTAAACTAGCATTGTCGTAGTGGACATTGATCGTGGCAGACACAATTTATATGACATTTTTTAATCATTTGATGTATAAACTTTAAAATTGGCCCAAATTCTTTTTGAAAACTACTTTTTAAGGGCGGTGGAGGGATCGCTAAAATCAACTGTAGTAATTAACATTGTCGGATATACATTTTTGCGATTTTTAAATTTATTCCATTAAAGGTCTTAGAATAAATTATAAAAATGCTCCCGCAAAGATTTGAAGCAATAAAAAAAAATCGCAAAAATGTAACGGTTGAAATGTTTAGAGGAAAGTACGAAATCCACTTGAACGAAGTCGCGGGCGAAGTTCTGGTACTTAAAACTGCACAAGAATCTTTTGATGCGTGGCCAAAAACACAAAACAATTGCACAAAACACTGGCAGCTGTAGTGGCAATCATGTCATTAGGTTTAAATAGTTCTTTATTTTATTATTTTATTTATGTTTTAGATCCTTTTCTTTTAGATTTTATGATCGTTGTAGGCTGTAGATTTGTGGACCATTTTCTATTTTACTAAGTACCTGGTACTTGTTGATAGGCCTACACTGTCCTCTGAAACATTGTAAAAACCATTTTTTTTTAAAGAGTAATCGTCGACTTTCTTGCCGGCTCTTCTCCATAGGAAACTAACAATTGGAACCGTGCACCGAGCTTCTGACGTGCCCTTGTAGGTTTAAGTGAAATAAAATATTTTAAATTTGAATAAAAGTTTACCAACAGCGCCACCATTCCAGTGCCAAAAGATTCTTGTTTTATTGTTACACGAGTAACATCATTTTCTCAAAAGTTGACGTATAACCATTTTACTGTAGGACGTCGGCTATATTATTGAAACTTTAAAAGAGTCGCCTTGTGGTCACCGGCTTCATTAAGTGTTTATCTTTTGGTGTAAAGGTTGTGATCCTTAGTGTTAAAAGTGAGTAGTTAATTTGTTAATTAAAAGTGACGACTTTTTTTTTGGGTCGGACATTATCTTATAACTTTCTCCTGCTCTGGGTGGAGCGGGAGGGCGTGTCAGACTCTTACTGACTAAAACCCACCTGTGTTCCTTCAGTTGTCTGTATTGCCAGTGCCCACGGCATCCCTTCGGACTTTCCCGCAGCATTATAAGGCTGATCCACATTTAGCAACATTGCCAAATGTGGATCAGGCTTCAGAAAAAAAAAGACATCAGATCACATCAGTTTCGGTGTTTCGGTTTCGGGTTTCGGTTCAAATCAGTTTGGTACATTTTGTATGACACTACTGGTTGCGATTTTTTGTTTTAAAATGTGATGCGCTGCGGCTCGATGCGGTTGTAATGTACGTTTAGCTTTAAGGTTAAGTTGCTTATCAAACCCTACGAAGATAGATTTGGATTTAAGAATTTGTTTTTTACCAACGTGCTATTAGCACTATATCATTTTTCAAGTGTGTTGCTCCCATTCAAGGTGACGCTCCTTAAGCCAGATGCGATCTCTGGCGTGGAAAGTGTCAACTTTCCATAGCTTTTGTTCTATATTCCGGGGAAGTCCCCCTGGGCATAGTCGACTGACTTACTGAAAGTCCTTAAACCCTGAATTCAAGTCGGGCGAACCCAACTACTTATACTTCTTCAGGTTCCACCTGAGCAAGTTTTCAGACGTGTGTGTGAGCAGTGCTGACAGTGGTAACAGCCGCGACTTTCGAGTTGTATCTAAGTCGTGGGTTCGCTCCCCAGGCAGTCATTCACTTTGCTTTGAAAACATCGTGAGGAATTGAGGAAACTGACAGTCATTGAACCAAAAATTCAAAGACATGTGTTATTCAAACCGCAATTGCCCCGCGTGGTGGATTATGTACGGCCCGCTTTTCCCACAAATCGAGTTTTTATTCAAATAGACTGTCACACAGTATGGCATAGACGCAAAGACATTAAAGCGAGCTGTCCACCACCAGCTAAACTAAGTTAGTTTGGACTTAGTTTAGTCACGTCAGTTTTTCATACATGTGCGTCCTCCCACATGTATGAAAAACTTGCAATCTAAACTAAACTAACTGCAAACTAACTTAGTTTAGCTCGTGGTGGATGGCTCGTGTGAGGCTAGGCGGAAACGAGCTACTGGCCACAGCCACCGGCCAGCGACAAGCATACCATATGCTTTTTCATATGTTTTATATGGAGGTACTCAACGCCGCAACAAGAGGCGACAGTCACCGGTGCTTGTGCTATTGTTAGATATTTGATTGTAATGACTTGATTTTATTTGTTTTGTATATTAATAAGTGATTTGAAGAATTTTAGTGACCTGATTTACTATATTTTGATTTAATTTAATGACTAGATATTATATTATCCCTTCAACTGACAGCTGTCAAAGGTAAATAAAAAAGTTTATATGGTATTATTTTATTAAAGATATGCATGTAGTTTCCCAGGGAGACTACATTTTTATGATATTTTTTTATCTATTGCATTTTGTAATCGACTTATGTTTATTTGCACGACCTAAACGTCGAATATAGTGAATATATTCGTTAATTCATTCATTCATTGCTTGGCCATGGATAGCAGTGAATGATATCGCCTATACACTTTCATATAAATCGAAGCTAAGTTCAGGTGCGTATAGCTTATGCTTGGACAGGTGGACTGGGGGTCTACTCTCTAAGTTTGTCAACGAAGATACGGACCCGTCCGAAAGTAGGTAATTGATCCCTCAAAACAAGTGACAAATTCAATTGTATGGATGGATACAAAACACTTTGGGATTAGGGACGGACAACTGTCAAATTGTGTTATCATTAATTCTTAGTTCGGGCCTCGAACTAATCGTATGTCCGTACGTGAAACAGAGTAAGAAAGGCCCTTAACTTTGGAACAAACTACGGATTTCATGCTTTGTGAGTGCTGTGGAGCAGCACCTTTACGACCGACAAGTCTATTCTGTAAAAATCTCGTCTTTAAAACTTGGTGACGTGAACTGTTATTCAGAGAGA
Source organism: Agrochola lychnidis (assembly GCA_963680765.1). Classification (NCBI taxonomy): domain Eukaryota; kingdom Metazoa; phylum Arthropoda; class Insecta; order Lepidoptera; family Noctuidae; genus Agrochola; species Agrochola lychnidis. The sequence goes on along the minus strand of OY796859.1, from coordinate 9,661,717 downwards.
TTGACAACTCACTCTAAGCTCATTTCACTTAAATATTCATGTCATATGTTTACAGAATACATTGTCTTTCATGTGTTTTCCGATTTCCACGCAACTGGAGATTTTATACTGAAGATGACGTCTAAACGAGTAGTGTTAATGATTTTGAAAAAATGTATGTTATAGTACCTAAAGCATTTTGAAAATATTTTTATATACTTAGGCATATTTTTATTATTGTTTTTTTTTTTGTTTTGAAATTAATTCGTAAAGTAATGTCCAACGAGGATAAAAAACTGAGAATGACGCAAAATCTATTAAGCGTATATTTCTGAAATCTCCACCATTTTAAAGATAATTTAACTATTAATCTTTTAGTTGTTTTATTGAAATACCTTTTGTTTTACGTATAATAAATTAATAACGCGTTTAATTTGGGACAGCGCTCCTTGATGGGCGAGTCCTATTACTGGCTGGACGTACGACGCGTTGCGTGAGCTCAGTACAGAACATGCAAGCTAACCACTCAAGGTCACTGTCATATATCTGCTTCTTAATGCACTTCAGTCGGATATCAAACATTGACTAAACAAGATCAATTGCTCGAATTCGGTAAGGTCAACAAGTCAAACGTGATTTATTAGCATTCTCGTTTTTATAAATAGACTGGATTATAGCTGCCTAAATTAACCCACTTTCAATTATAAAGTAAGTAATCAATTTAATTAAAATTCTCTTGAGATATCTATCTGTGTGATACAATGTCACACAGCAGCTCATCATCCTTCTGACCTTGTCTGAATTTATTTAGGCTTCCGCAGACAGTCGCGACGCGACTCTAGTAGAACAATTTATAAGAAAACTTCATTGAAAGTGTTCTACCAGAATCCACGCCTCTGCAGGAGTCTTTTCGGGACGTCATTATCATTCTCCAGCCCCAAGGTATTACAATATTTGAGTTTGGCACGGCATATCGGGTTAAAGTTTAGAAACGTGCCACTACGAAAGGGGATAGGGGAGAGGGAAGGGTGGGAGGTTAAGTAAACCTCCCCACGAGATGTGTCAAGCTCGCTAGGCTTGCTCTTGCATCCGTAAATAAGTAGATTTTTTGTAACAAGGATTTTTTTTCTTTAAAACTAGGCGTACAGCTAGCAAAGCTGTGATATTTTGCAAAAGCGTTCTACATGCATAAAAATTTGAAGCGCTTCTCATGCGCGGTCCATAAAGTACAGTGGTGCCAAAATTTACGTTCCTAACCATAAAAAACATTCAATTTTTGTTTTTTCAAATGCGTCTCCGGCAAAAAAAAAGCTGTTGTGGAGGGTTCAGGAGAGAGTTGTAGAGTGCTACAACCCCCATATATCCTCATATTTTTTCTAGCGAAGCGGCATGTTTCCAAACCCAACCCTTCAAAACTCATGGTCCTCAGTTTAAAATATAAAAAAAATATAAAAAACAGGGAAGGTACCTATAGTACCTTCCCTGTTTTTTTTTATATTTTTATGATTATATTATCAAATCAAATCGTGTATTTCAAATATGCTCTAAGGGGTGTATTACAGTATCATATCCACGATCACAGATCTAAGATCAAAGATATAATGAAATTGTAAAATAGACATTTATGATGGGTATATCCTCCTTAGAGGGATATTACACTATCATATACCTATCTACGAAGCTCACAAATTACCCATAATATGTCTATTTTACAATTTATTATGTCTTTGACCATATAATGGATATGATAGTGTAAGGTCCCTAAGGCACATTTAATCGTCAAAAATCAAGAACCTTACACCTAGCACGTCAAAATCAAAGGAAGATGATCTGAAATGGTCGGATATTTTTTTGTTGGGAAATTATAATTATTTTATTTTTGGGCATTATTAGCTATCTTTGATCAAGAATGCTTGCGTTTGCGCCTACCGCAACGTACTGAGCAATGTATTGAGTGAAACGTTTGCTTACTGTTTTTTTTTTAATTTGTATTTAATTAGATAATTTTCCGTCATTTGTAGTGTCCGATCGAAACACGATTTTCAGTTGAAACCGAACCTTCGGCTACTCTTTTAGTTTCGAACTTATGAACTTAAGAAAATTTAAGCCCGTGAGCTGCACGGGTCGATCGATCAGGTTAAGCTACGCTTGCCGTAGTTGGCCTGTGGATGAGTGGCCATTTTTACATACCAAGACCCCTCTGTGCCTCGGAAAGCACGTTAAGCTGTTGGTCCCGGCTGCCATTTGTAGATCTTTGACAGTCGTTACGGGTAGTTAGAAGCCCAAAAAGTCTGACAACCAGTCTTACCAAGGGGTATCGTGTTACCTAGTAAATAGGTTGTGGAGGTCACATAGGCAGTCGCTCCGTGTAAAATACTGGTATTTAGCTGCATCCGGTTAGACTGGAAGCCGACCCCAACATAGTTAGGAAAAGGCTAGGCAGATGATGATAGTGAAATTTTATGTAATCTTATGGGTTTTGCCTAATTTAAAATTAAATGTTGTTTTTTTTTAAGAAAAAGTTTTTAAATTACTTATATTATTTTCTGAGACTCGTCGTTTTTCGTTTTGTTACAAATAATTGGGCTGATTGTGCAATGGTCAAATTTCTGATATCCAAAGGAAAAGAAATACCTACCTTTGCCAGATTTTGTGTGAGTAACACTGTCAAAATTTCAGAATGACGTTTGAAAAACGAGCCCTAACTTAAATAGGAGGTATACTACTCATAGCTTTTGTGATTATTATTTATTTATTTAAACTTTTCACACACAAAAATGTACAAAGGCGGACTTAATGCCTTAGGCATTCTCTACCAGTCAACCAAGGGTGGTGAAGAGATTGGATGGCAGGTGCTCTGTTTGAGAGGAACAAAGAAAAAAATATATTACAAATATATCATTATAAAATAACAGTACATAAATAGGTTATAACTTATTATACACATAGGTACATACATATTTTATATCATATACATATATTTATTATATATATACATATATACAAATTCAAGGGAGAGTGGTATTGAGATGACTCTAATCTATTTATTTTGAAAAAAAAAAACTCAGAATGGACTGAATATGAAAGGAAGAATGAACAAAGTCAGAAGTATGAGAAGGACAAGATTAGCGATTTAGTAATTTTTCCGATGTTTGATTAAACTCTTAACACCGCATAATTTTAGCCTCAGCAATCACTGATTTAATCGACAATGTTTTATAACATAACATCACGCCTTGTTTCCCCGAGGGGTTGGGCAGAGGTGTCCCTGTAGCAGGTACACCTACATTTCGCCAGTTATGTTTTATTTCTCTTTTTTTTTTGGGTGGGAAATTATCAAATAACTTCTCCCGCTCTGGGTGGGGCAGGAGGGCGTGTCAGACTCTTACTGACTAAAACCCACCCATGTTCCTTCGGCTGCCCTGTTGCCGGGGGTCACAATGTCCCTTTCGGCCTTATGCGCAGCTCCGGCAGGATCAAAGTAATCTCTGAAACGTACATATATACTGTTGTGACTAGGGTTACCAACATTTCTTCGGCAAAATATAGTATTTTTCAAAATCTTACATCTAAAATTCTCGTGTCACAATGTTAGTTACCTTACTCCTCCGAAACGGCTTTACTGATTTTTACCAAATTTTATATGCATATTCAGTAGGTCTGAGAATCGGCTACTATCTATTTTTCATACCCCTAAGTGATAAGGGTTGTCCACCCCAAACAAATAATTGGAAAAACAACGTTTGCCGGGGTCAGCTAGTAAACTATAAAAGTATAGTACCTACACTTCAAAAAAATATAGTATTTTATGGAAAAATCTAAAAATAGACAATGATAAATTTGTTACTTATTTATTTTCATAAAAAACTATATTTTTTTGAACTTCTAGCTTAAAAAATATGTCTAAAATTCAAGTGTCATAATGCTTTATTACATTACATTTAAAAAATTAATGTAAATCAAAAGCCATAAACATAATAACTATTTTCAGTATTTTTTCAAATAGGCTGTCACTTTAGTACTTTGCCTGTAGTATTGTCAGTAAATTCACTACATTCTTTTACTTTTGCAAAGATTTAATTTAATAATGTTATTTCAGAGGAGCGTTCACAATTTTTTTTTAATGAAGCATTTGTTGGTTAGATTTCAGTGTTGAAAATATAGTATTTTTGCGTACTTTATATTTCTACAACAGTATATAGTACGCAGACTCGAAATATAGTACAATACTATACCTATATTATAGTACGGTTGGCAACCCTAGTTGTGACTGAACGCACAGTCGCTAAGATGCACCTGCTGTTGCCCTTAGAGCTTGTATCAATCTTCTAGAAAGCGAATCAATCCCTACTCGCTGATAATATAAGCAGCATGTCTGCTAAGAACCTAAATGAATTTAATAAACCCTTTTTTTTTAGGTTTGAACAAAAAGCGTGAAAACGGGAGCCCATTACTAAGTTTAGGCTGTATGTCTATCTGTCAGTAGTTCGTATTCTATCAAAACCGACAGCTCACGAACGCTGCACTGAAAACCAATTTTTTTTACCGAAACAGACCGAAACCGAAATCGCACCTTTTCGGTCGAATACTAGCCATTTTTTATAATATTTTACCTAAATTTTTAGATCAAATAACGTCAACACAAGATTTATTAAGGTTATACTCTTAAGTATCAGCGCTTTATCTTAAACACGATCACAAACAAACAAAAAACACAGTCCTTATAAACGCATTAGGTACCTAGCTCCGTAATTACCTTGTGTACTTAACCTTAATAAACCTTATTTAAATAATATTGATAGGTATTCAGCTGCATTCGGTTAGACTGGAAGCCAACCCCAACATAGAAAAAGGTTAGATAGATGATTACTTAAGATTATAATAAATAAATAAATAAAATTCAATTAATTCAGATAACTTAATCCATGGTACAGTTCGCAAAAATTAAAATTAAATTATCAAAAACAATTTAAATTACCCTCTTGACAAAGGATCGCCTTAAAGGTGAAGAGATCCTATCCGCTACAGTCTTCCGAATTCCGCTACAGTCTTCCGAATTCCGTTGCAGTTGCCAGTTGTTCTGCAGATCAGGGATAACTTTTTTTACGTATTACGGCATGAAAGCCATCAGTGCGATACAGCACAAACATCCCCGATGCACTACAGAAGCGAGGCAGCCCCAACATCATCCTGAAGATGTTATTATACTGGACGCGCAGGGCATCCAGCGATCTTTTGGTGTGGCTGACCCACAGATTTTCCGTATAAAAGCTTTGACAATACGCCTTAATAATAATACTTATAATATATTTATTCAGACAACATTGATCCATTACATTTATATTGTTAGTATGAACTTAAAGAATATGTTAGTACCTAATAACTAAGAGAGACTTAGTCCTCTGGGTGAGGCACCACACCAGTGGGCTGTCTAACTTATTGCCTATGACACAACAACAACAATATAAACAACGTTATCTTGACTTGTTTAGAGCAGCGGGAGAATCTGCGGTACTCCGGTACTGAAACGTGGTCGCTCACAATGGGCCTTATCAAAAGGTTAAAAGTCACCCAAAGGGCAATGAAGAGGGCTATGCTTGGAGTTTTCCTACGTGATCGAATCAGAAATGAAGAGATTCGCAGGAAAACCAAGGTAACCGACATAGCCCGAAGAATTGCCAAACTTAAGCGGCAATGGGCAGGACACATTGCTCGCAAAACGGATGGCCGATGGGGTCGAAAGGTTCTGGAGTGGCGACCACGTACCGGAAGACGTAGCGTTGGAAGGCCTCCCACAAGATGGACAACATGTATCATAAGCTGTACAAATAAATAAAGAACATAGCGCTGACATTTCTATTGGTACATTTTGCTTATTCTTGTTACATCACGTTTATTTGTAAGGCTGTATGTGTAAACAAGAACACGAAAAAAATTTTTAAATGGCCATATTTATTATGACCTAGGCTGGCATTTTTCAGTTGCGTTTGGACAGCCGCGGTTGAAGTGTTGTGTGGAAAAGCTCATCGGATCGCGAACAAAAGGTTTGAATGCGAAAATTTTAATTTCCTTTAAAAAATTGTATATATGTAATATGGTTCGGTTCAGTACGGTGTATGTGGTACTTAGGTATATAATTATTGGAACATTTTATTTGTTTAATTCGTCAACCAACAACCGTTTTTGTCGATATCGTCAATGCCATATTGAATTATTAATTATACTGATTGATTATTAAAAGTCTTTTATAATAGAAAGGCAAACACAAGTTAACAAAAAGATCTTATTATAAATGTAAACTATAGCATAATCCAAGTAATATTAAATAAAATAAAAGTTAAAACCAAGTATCATTTTAAGTGTGACTTTGAACAAGTATCATTTTAAGTGTGACTATTTAATATTCCGTGGTGTGACTATTAATTATATAATTGATAGGTACATAAAATACAGTTTGGCTATATTATATTACACTAGCGGGCCCGACAAACGTTGTCCTGTCCAAACAGCGCCCCCTGCCGGGTCTAATTGTATTTTCAAACTATACAGGGACCCACTCAAATATACACACAAAATTTCATCCAAATCGGCTCAGCCGTTTAGGAATTAGGTGACAAACACATTTACAGAAGAATTATATTATACAATGTCGCCCATTGGCATGTGCCCGCGGTAATTTCAGAAGTCGGTGTCAAAATACTAAAATACCGATCCAAAGACACCGACTTCCGAAATTAAAGTTATTTTTCACTTTGCAGTTTGGAAGTCGGTTGTATTTTTTGTACAAAAGTTTTTTTTTCCCTTTTTAGTGGGTTGTTTTGTAATTTATAGCGATTTGGGTATTTTTGATGAGCAGTAGCCTAATGTCAACTACTCATCAAAAATACCCAAATCGCTATAGATGTGCCTATAATATTTGAAGAGTTCCCTCGATTTCTCCAAGATCCCATCATCAGATCGTGACCAAATAATAATGGGATTAACTTGAAAGTAAACTCTTTCAAACAAAAAAGAATTTTTCAAATCGGTCCAGCCGTCTTTGAGTAATCGGGGAACATACATAAAAAAAACCCGATGATTTGAGAACTTCCTCCTTTTTTTGAAATCGGTTAAAAGGGTACTACTAAATCATGTGTTCATGTCTGCCTCTGGGGCTGCTGTTCAGAATTCTTCTGAAAACGAAGAATTCGAAGAGGCAGACATGCAGGGCTCTACATTATCGCGGGACGTAGTTGTAAAAATGTATCAAAAATAGCTGTACTAAATATTTTTTCTCATGGTTCTAGTTCCGTCCATTAAACGCATTAGAAAAAAAAAAGCTGGCAGACATTTTGGTCTCTGATAATATTGAGGTTCACGCAGAATCAAGGGTAAGAGGGGTAATACTCGCTTACCCTGCTGATTAACTATTGTTATTATGTATTATGTTAAGGGCACAGCCCTAATATGTGTGGACCTTAAACCGCATTCGAGGGGAAGCTAAATAAACATGGCAAACTTTATTAATATACACATCAACACCATCTAGGGATATTTTGTATAAAGTTCTTTCACTCAAAAAATACTGGCCGGTTTTAAAATCTTTTGAAGAAAGCTTATTTTGTAGGCCTTTTTGGATGATTCGAAATATGAATAAAAAAAAAATTAAAACAAAAGAATTGCGCGGCATAACTTTAGCGAAGTTCGAAGGTTTCAATTTACATATCATAGTTTTTGGTAATTTTTGGTGTCAAATTAAAGTTTTAAAACAAGTTAGCAGTTAATTTATGCCACTGTATGCATCATGCAGCGGCGCCATTTAACAAGAGAGGAAATGTTAAGGGCGGTAGGCATGCTCCAAGCTGGGACTACTCAACGGAATATTACTGAGGAGATTGGAACAAAACAAAACTTGATATCAAGGTTATGGTCGTGTTATCGTGCTACTGGTGAAGTGGCTGAAAGAGGGTGTCTTTCAGGCGGGAAGCGCATGAGCACCCAACGACAAGACCGATTTTGGAAGTTGCAGCGAGAAGACAACCAAATGTTACGGCCATGCAGTTGGTTCAAAGGCTCCAGTCAGAGCACCAGTTACTTGTGAGTGACCAAACTGTGAGGAGAAGACTGCATGGAGGTAATTTTCATGCTCGTAGGCCGCTTTGTACTCCAGCACTACGCCGAGGAAATCGTGGACGAAGATTACAATGGGCTCGTGAACATTTTGCTCTGGGAAGATAACCAGTGGTCTATAGAGCTGTTCACCGATGAGTCTCGATTGTTTCCATTCCGATTCGCAAAGAGTACACGTATGGTGAGTTCTTGGTTATGAGAGCCGTTGCTACACTCTCAGGAAGTCCATCCATACCACGGCGGGACAATTATGGTTTGACCGGGAATTCGTGTTGGTGGAAAAACAGACCTCGTTTGGATCAGAAACACTATAACCTCTGAAAAATACCGTAACCAGGTGCTAGTATCAATAGTCTACCCCACTCGACTACAAATTAATAAAGAATTCATGCTCATGCACGACAACGCCCGTCCGCACACAGCGCGAGTGGTGACCAGCAGGCTGCAGGAGCACGACAAATCGGTCTTAGACTGGCCCGCGCAATCACCAGACCTAAACCCCGTAGAGCACGCGTGGGACATGCTCCAAAGAAGGGCTTTTGAAGAATTTTCCTGCAAACATTGTGATTGAAAAGCAACTTTTTACTCGACTACGGCGAAGCAAAAAGGTATGATTTTGACCGGTTCATCTGTTACCTCATAACTTTTAAACTGCCTATCATAATTTGACAAATGATATATCATTGGAAGCGTCTTGATTGTCCGCTGGTTATAGGCTACGTGACGTTACATTAAATGTAATATGGCGCCCTCTAGAGGATATAAAATAGTGAACTAAAAAAATGGTTTTTAACTGTGCCATGTTGGATATCAAATGAAAGGGCTTGATGAGCACATTACAAATATGTAAATATATCATATTGTCTAAGTAAACAAATATGTTTAAATTGTTAAAAACAAGCAAAAGGGCGTTGTTAGCTGCGCTACAGTTTATACTTTTGCAGCTATCATCGTTTTTACTTGTATTTAATTAGTCTTGTGTTTTTGTTCCAAAATAAACATTTTATTATTTTTTTATTATTATAAATGTGAGACTGTGCTACGTACAGCGCGGCTGTAAACTGAATACCTTTTATCCAAAAAAAAAAAAAAAACTGCTCTGCAAATACTTTATCACAAAATTATAACCCTAAAATAATTTAAATAAAAAGAAAGTTCAAAAACTAAAACTCGACAACTGTTTTTGAACTTACTTTTTTGGCATCTTAGCAGGACCTGGGACAATATCCCGCAGCAAGACTTTGATAACTTGATTCAAAGCATTTAACGTTGTTAACGTCATGGGTGGTTTTACTGACTACTGATTTTTTGCATAACTGCAAAAACTGAATACAAGTCAAAAATAAAGTGAAATCACTTTATTTTTGGCTTGTTCTTGAAAAAAAAACATTCATCGTTAGTTTTACCATTATTTAATTTTTCGTCTTATTTAAATAAAATTTTATTTATGCACATTCAATATTTTTGTTTTATTCTGAAGTCTAGTCTGATAAATGGGCTTTATTAAAATATATACATCATCATCATCAGCCTATAAATGTTCCCACTGCTGGGACACAGGCTTCCTCTCAGTGAGAGGGAGTGGGCCGTAATCCACCACGCCGGCCCAGTGCGGGTTGGTAGATGTCACATGTCTTCGAATTTTTGGTTCTAGGACATGCCGGTTTCCTCACGATGTTTTCCTTCACCGTTTTGAGAGCAGTGGTGATGAAATAATTTACACAAAGTAAAGCGCCTGTCTGGGTTCGAACCTACGACCGTACTCGTAAGTCGCGGCCGTTATCACTGGGCCACCACTGCTCTACATAATATATACATGTTGTATGTTATTTATTACAACTTTTGAGTAAACTAAGAAAAACCGAAATATCCCTAGACGGTGTGTATATGTGTACTTGGGCAAGTATTGTGTATATTAATTACGTGTCAAGTTTTAATAAGATTTTTTAAACAAACGAAATTTATTTTCGCAAAATCTCTACTTAAATGATGCCTAAAATAATTATAAAATCAACCGTGACACAGTCAAAGACATTCGGGATTGAAACGAGGGGTTCAAGGTTGGTGTACTTAATTTTTAAATTATTTTATTTAAATTTTTTTATTTAAATTTTATTGTGCAATTTAGAATAATAAATTATTCTTAAAAATAATATGTAGTAGGTATGCATAAGTAGGTACCTACCTATTAACAAAATAATGTTTTATGGACATTTCGCTGTCCCTGGCGAATAAAATGGTAATGTGCTATTACGGTAGTTTTAACTTTATTGCACATTCGATATTTAGAGGTCCGATTACACTCTGACAATTTTTAACGTTCCGTACCCAAAGAGTAAAACGGCCCTTTTATTGTTACTAACACCAATATACTAACAAAATTATGGACCTTAGTCTGAAATAAAGTTTTATTTATTGACATTGACATGTGACATCTACCAACCCGCACTGGGCCCGCGTGGTGGATTACGGCCCACTCCCTCTCACAGAGAGGAGGCCTGTGTCCCAGCAGTGGGAACATTTATAGGCTGATGATGATGATGATGAGACTCCGCTGTCCGTCCGTCTGTCTGTCTGTCCGTCTGTCACCAGGCTGTAGCTCATGAACCGTGACAGTTAGACAGTTGAAATTTTCACAGATCGTGTATTTCTGTTGCCGCTATAACAACAAATACTAAAAAATAGAATAAAATAAATATTTAAAGGGGCTCCCATGCAATAAATGTGATTTTTTTGCCGTTTTTATAGATAATGGTACGGAACCCTTCGTGCGGGAGTTCGACTCGCACTTGGCCGGTTTTTTTCATTCCTTTCCTACGGTTATTTCAGAAGTTACGAGATTTTAAGGTGTATTGTAATGAATATAAAAAATCACTTTCCTTTTGGTATTTGAACAATTTCGCTATAATATCTTATTAGTTAATAAGATATTCACAAAAAACTGTTTTTAATTTTTCCTGTAAATATTGGTTTGTACGATTTTATTTTATTCGCCGGGGACAGCGATTTAACTCGTGACATCTCTGGACTTTAAAAGAGACTGACCCTTTTTTTTTTTTTGGGTGCGACGAAATAATCAAATAACTTCTCCCGCTCTGGGCGGAGCGGGAGGGCGTGTCAGACTCTTATTGACTAAAACTCACCCGTGTTCCTTCGGTTGCCCTGTTGCCGGGGGCCACGATTTCCCTATCGGTTTTCTTCGAACCCCCGGCAGGCATTGGCCCTAGCGGACCCCATCAATTCTACTGACATCTCTTTGAGGCGCGCGTGAAACACAACGCGCCGTCGACCCGGGCTTGGTCCTTATCGGACGGCGAGCTACCCATTGCTCACCGTCCGCAAGCCTGGTGGCCGGAAATCAGCTCGCGATTCCCGCCCCGGGCGTCTCCTCCTGCGAAAGAGACTGACCCTTGAGTTCTTTTCGCCATTTTTTTTCAGGCATAGCCAGATATGAAATGTCGACTCCGTTAGTCAAGCTTATATTTTTTATATGACGTGTAAAAGTTATTCCTATTTACAGCGGATCAGACACTACAGTAATAATGACATTACATTCAAGTAATGTCATTCCTACTGACAGTGTGGTGATTGGAATGATAATGTGATGTAAATGTTTTTATAGGGGTCCAGACACTATCAGTACCTAATAATGACATTAATATTACAGTCATTCCTTCCAATACTGACGTAAAACTATGAAAATATTATGATCACATCATCATTCCAATCACTACAGTGTCAGTATAATGACATTACTTGAATGTAATATCATTATTACTGATAGTCTGGTCCGTTTTTAGAATAAATAATTTAATTTCGTAATTTACGTCAGTCTTTGCATCAAAATGACGTGTTTTAGATTTCATGATGTGAAGCGCTGCATTTATAGTAGATTTGTAATAATTTTTTCATGTTGATTAGTAACTTTTAAGGTTATTTTTTATTACTTCGTAATAAGTTATTACTTAACACATATTTTCTTAGTATGTACAGCCGGGGAAAATAATTGTAAAGCAAATTGACACCCTACGTAAAGCCGTTTTATAGTATAGCCATTTCAATTTGCTCTTTACTTATGGTCTTTAGGCACTAGTAAAAGATGGGTTTATGTGACGACTAGCATAATTATGTTATGTTGTGTGCCTTTTTGTCTGTCATTCTGACCTCGCCGCCGTGGTCCTTTGTGATCGCTGCAGCGGGTCCGAGTAAATGATATTCCCCCCCGACCCTTGCTTGATAACGAGGTGCCAGCAGTTGTTGCAGCTGAGCACGTAGCTTTAAATATGATGAAAATCTAACTTTGATCTAGCCTGTCCCTTCTTGCTGTCCTCCCCAGCGACGCCCTAAGCCGAGGTTCGTACCCCACAGGCGGTGCCCTTTGCGAGCGTTCGCTTAATTTTATTTAGAATAGTTTTTGTCCCTGGCTAGAGGCTTTAAGTGTAGCAGCTTAAGGCACCCACAGAAAAGTCCGGTTAAGCAGCCATGACCTTAGTGGTCAAAACTGCGAGTAACCCTAGTAAAAAAAAAAAGAGAAGCCTTATTGTCTGTGCTAAATAAATTTATTTTCTTTCATAATCAGCCTATAGTGTTTCCACTGCTGGGATACTGGCCTGCAATCGGTGAGAGGGAGTGGGTCGTAACCCACCACGCGATCCCAGTGCGGGTTGGTAGATATGTCACTTCTCTTCGAACTTTTGGTTCTAGGACATGCGGGTCACCGCTACTATGACAACTAGTGATGGTATCGAGAATTTTTCTGTTAAGTTCACGGAAATATTATTTTGGAAAAGTATTTACGAGGACAAAAAAATTGGGTGTCTCCATTGTATAGATTTATTTTTATAGTACCTAATAGTGCATCCGAACTATTTACGAAATTTACGTCAAAATAATCTACTCCACAACTTAAATTCTCAGTAAATATATTCTCCTGAGCGAGAACATTCTCGAGAATATTTCCTAGAAAATTCTCTTAGGTTCTCGTACCTAAATCTCTCTCTCATAAAGCTCAAATAGGGTGTTTTCTCGTGGACCTACTTTTTTGTCCTACCAGTAGGTCTACGAGAGTATGTTATTCCTGTTGGTCCTACTGAACTGTTGAAACCAGAATGAACCTCCTGTACATAGAAATTACACTAGGTGTGGCGGTATCTCAGTTATCATCATAGATCGAAGTAGGTAGAGTGATTTGGGGTCAATAAACTGGCACGTATATATTAGTATGGATATGCCTCCGGGATTCCGGGATTTTGAAATGATTAAGATTTTTTTATGGAATTTCAAATGTTGTAATGTGTAGAATAAAGAATACATCAATATGAATAAGAAATGTTTAACCCTTTTGCTGTCTTTTTAATAGTATATAGGTGATCGGACTCCAAGAAAAGGATAGGTATACCATAAAACAATATAATAAGGTATTATATTTTAAACTAGCTTCTGCCCGCGACTTCGTTCGCATGGAAATCGTAAGACATCACAATATACTACAATAACAGCCACATTTTTATAAAACTTCCCTGTATACTACGTTTGTAGTTTTATTCTCAGCAGCCAAAATATACAGAGAGTCAGGAATGGTGACTCGGGAGCAAGCGACGTAACAGTTGTCCGTGTGAGAAGCAGCTTATCCTGAGGTCGACACCCGCAGCCTTCAGCCTTTAGTGTCGGCCCCTGTGACTTGTTGATCGCAAAGCATACACTCCCAGAGAACTGCACGCGCTTTAACTGGTAATGGTGGGGAATTTGTACTTTATACGCGCTATAAACACTGTCTCACCATCGCCACAACCTGTTAGAATTTCCACCTCGATGACGTTTCTCTGCAAAGACATGACTTTGAGCTGGTTTCCGTTACACAGATATACAACCGGAAGTCCACTTGCCATTTAATGCTGAAATGAACCTTTTTGGCGCAGCCGTGAGGCACACACTATTGTTTTAAAAACACTATTTTTTATTTCCACTGTAATTTGTGTTTTGTGTTTCGCGAACTGTGTCCAAATAAATGTTTTTTCTATCTTTCTTTCTTTTCTTTCTATTTGTAAATTGAGAAATTCTACGGGGTGATATTTGGCATCATCTTCCTCCACATCACTATTAATGGAGGTGTATATCACTTCACTCCCTTCAATTTGTGAGAGAATACTGTGGTTGATCGCTGTAGCTTGATCATCTTCGGAGTTAAAACGGAAACACACCTAAGAATTCTCTTGGTACGGTATTTGACTGATATCCCCGTATATCAGACAAATAAGATCTTCTAAAGTGGGATCTACTCTACCAAGAGTCTCTGGTAGAGTGCTTTCACCAACTTTTAGAAGAACATCGGAGAATTCTTGAGCATTTGAATTACCGCCAAGCCGAGCTCGTATGATGATGGTCAAGCGCAGTTTATGAACTCTCGACCATAGAGTCGACCTTTTCAACGAAGTTTTCACTTTTTTTGTCAAAACTGTGACACCACCCATCATATCTTGGTTTCTGCGGATGTCCTGCAGGGTTCTGTTTACAGTTTCCACTGCTTTCCTTTTTGCCATAACGCATTCATCCCATACGACGAAGCGCAATCCCCTAAGCACACATCCCTTGTTACTGTTGCGTGACACCCCACAAACAGGTGTTTCGTTGCTCTCTAAATCGATGGGAATCTTAAACATGACGTGCGCTGTTTTGCCACCAGGAAGCAGTGTGGCAGCGATTCCAGAAGCTCCACATACATATTATAAAATCGCTAGGACAAATCTGCTGTCAAAATCTGTAAAAAAACATTTTATTCCTACAGTCTTTTGCTCTAAAATGATCAGAATACAACCTTGAATGTTTTGTGACTGTAAAGTACTTGTAACTTAGTAGTTTCCCATAGCTTACGAAGTTTTCCATTTTTTGTGAATTAATACATTCTATGAACTATTACATACACAATCCAAAAAAAAATCGTTTTACAAAAAGAGTTTAAAAAAACAGATGTAAATCGAACTTACTACCCCGGGCGGCCTACCACCAGCTCATAAAGCAGTATTTTTTTAATGTTACTTCAGTGGGAGAAAGAGATGGAGCTATACATCCTGTAGAGCTTCATCTCTTTCCCACACTGAAGTAAACTAAAGTAATATTAAAATAATACTGCTTTTAAGCTGGTGGTAGGCCCTCAGGACTTCAAATCATTCGTCCAATCGCTTACTTATTCGCTTTGTTGAAAGTTAGCTAAAATAGCCGTTCCTATATAAAAGGTAGCGTGATGATAATCATTTAAAAAGTTAAATCGGTAACTACCTATCTACAATATCCCAACCTTTTGGCGCGTCCTTTTACAATTTGCAGAGAAAAATACGAACATGATGTAATATTGCTCATCCCCCATAGCAAATAGCGTGATAGTTTATGCCCTACGGTTGGTACAGACAAACATTCTAAAAACTTTATTTTCCGCATAAGAATCGATCCCAGACCTCTTAGCAATAACTTTCTTTAAAAAAAATTAACTTCGTTACGATTTTATTATATCTATAGATTATAGGTAGATTATCAAAAAAAATAATAATCGTATAACAAAATGTGAAAAAAAAGAAAAAAAACCGTAGGTGGGAATCGAACTTACAACCCCACGTTTACAAAGCAACCGCCCAACCGCTGAGCTAATTGCTTTGTTGAAACTTATCTAAAATAGCCGTTCCTATATATTTTTTGATTGACTGCTTAGTTCCATAAAGGTATAGCGTGATGATAATCATTTAAAAAGTTAAATCGATAACCATCTACAATATCCTAAAATTTTGGCGCGTTTTTTCCCAAAAATACGAACATAATATAATATTGCTCGTCCCCCATAGTAAATAGCGTGATAGTTTATACCCTATAGTTTGACCAGACTTATAGGGAACACCTATGCAAAATTTTAACAAAATCTATCCGGTAGAATTTGCGTCATGCTAGAACATAAAAATACAACATAATGTAATATTGCTCGTCCCCCATAGTAAATAGCGTGATAGTTTATACCCTATAGTTTGACCAGACACACAGGGAATATCTATGCAAAATTTTAACAGAATCTGTCCGGTAGAATTTGCGTGATGCTGGAACATACATACAGACAAACAGACAAACAGACAAAAATTCTAAAAAAAATATTTTCGGCATTAGAATCGATCCTAGACCTCGTAGCAATTACTTTTTTTCAAAAATATTCAATGTACAGTTTTGACTTCGCTACGATTTTATTATATGTATAGATGTTTATCTATCGCATTCTATAATTTTCTAATGTAGTAGTTTAAAAATCCTTACTTTTACAATATTTGATTCAATCTCATCATCATCACCATCATCAGCCTATAATGTTCCCACTGCTGGGACACAGGCCTCCTCTCTGTGAGAGGGAGTGGGCCGTAATCCACCACGCGGGCCCAGTGCGGGTTGGTAGATGTCACATGTCATCGAATTTTCGGTTCTAGGACATGCCGGTTTCCTCACGATTCAATCTCGTAAGTACCAAAATGTAATCCCGGTAAAAAGATTGATTTCTATGACTATTCATGCTGCGAGTACGAAAAATCAATCTATCTACTCCGATCACTGGTTTACATAGGTACTGCTTTCATAGAAAATAATACAAATAAAAAATTACAATATTGCATCAAAATCACATCTTAATGGTTTATTTAAAAAAAAATTAACATTAAATTAATATTTCAATAATGACATGTAGATTTAAAAAAAACAATTGACGTAGATATATTTAATAACATATTCCGCTTAGATTTCACTAAAGAGTCATAAAAAATGTGATTTTGATGCAATGTTGTATTTTTCTTTGCATTATTTTCAATGAAAACAGTATGACAACAGACTGAAACTGAGATACCGTCATTCCTAGTATAATTTCTATACAGGAGTTTCATTTTGGTTTCAACACTACAGTAGGACCAACAGAAATAACATACCCTCGTGGACCTACTGGTAGGACAAAAAAGTAGGTCCACGAGAAAACACCCCTCAAATAGTCTCCTGGCCTGAATGTCTTTGCGGGGAAAGATTGCTCATTCGTCCATTATTTGTCCAACCTGCATGTTTACTAACAATTTATGGATGTCCTTCTGCAATAAAATGATTATTATGTTATCTAAAGATTTCGTAAACCAATGTGAAATTAGGATTTCTGCATTAAAACAAACTTAATTTACAAATAATCAGCTTCAATAAAGTGTATTAATAATAGGAAAGGTAAATACCTAATTAAAAACAAAATAATAATCGCGATATTATCTTTGAACCAGATAATGATTCTGTAAACTATTAGGTACGTTTTTGATCATTAGATACTTGGTATTTGCAGTTAAATTTATTGTCCCCTGCCCATCATAATTGACTAGGTAGTTACTACTAAATTAATTCAATTTTAAATTCTCTATGTTCGGAGAATATTCTCTGTTGCAAAGAATATTGCAGAATATTCTCGATTGGAGAACATTCTCCGTGAGAGGATAAATTCTTTCGAGCCATCAGTAATGACGACATTGAAGGCCCGTTACCATATCATTGACGTGTGTAATAAGCCGTTAACGTTTGTCTTCAAGTTCACAAAATCTTATTTAAAATGAGTTACCAGTAATATCATGAAGTTGTTATCATAACATAAATATCGTAAGTAATAATAAAAATGTTTAATTTGCAGAATTAAAATAATCTTTGACTCATTTCCCCAACTTTCTGTTTCTTGTTTGACAAATTGGGAACGAGGACAACGACGCCATGATTAAAAATTAAGCCCCATTTATATGGTGCATGTTTATTGCCTGTGGCATACCATAATATTGAAGCAACGATTGACTGGCACCACCTAAACAACACGTACAATTGTTTCACTATACGGGCAAGTTAGTTGCCGTTCAAAACTGGTATAGATGTAAATAGCACGTTCAATTAAGCCCCATTTACATGGGGCTTAATTGAACGTGCTTTACGCCATGCGATTTTTGCTCTTGAATGTTTCAGTAATATGCACCATGTAAATGGGGCTTTATAAGGCCCAGTTTTTTGGTAGTTTTTAAAAGAGGCCATAGTAACACGTGTTAATTAAGTTCTCAGAGCCCCCTTACAAAGACATGGTGACTGTTAGTGATTACTTATTTAAAATCTGTTTTACGAAGTAATATTTTTTTAAGGTAGGTAGGTAAGGCTTAATTGTACATTCGAATGCCACTTTAAGCGGCATATGTGTCCTGAACATTGCTGTTCAAACTTGTAGGTATCATATTCTACGAATATGTCTTTGTCTTTTGATAAGTGTGCAATGACAAATTCTCACACGTATCATACAACGATGTTTAATACACTTGCAAAGTAAAAATAAATAAAATTTCGATATTACACAAAAGTATTATTTGCCGTGGCCGTCAAACAAACTAATGTTAAAATCTAAAAATCTAATGTCTGTTTCAAAAGTACCTATTCATCATCTAGTCTCCTTTTTTCATTTAAATACTTATAATAAATATTTTTTTGTAAAAAAATCATTCAAAAATAAAGTCTTAATTTTATCTTTATTTTGCATTAAATCATTAGATATTTTGGAAGAGACTATAATTATTTTTATTTAAAGAACACTAATTAATGTTAATTTATAGATGAAAATAAATCATTTGTTTAAATATAACGTTTGTCTATTATTTTATTTTATTAAGGCCCATTTATCAATGTTTTTTCCTAAATAGCTTTGAGACCCTGTATCACTCAGCCACGTTTTTTCTTGCAGTAGTCAAACATGGCTCAAAGCATCCAAACTACTTCCATTTCGAGGGAGGAAGAACCAGCGATGACTTTTCTGGTGCCTCAAGCATCGCCTCGGAAGTTCCAAATAGTGTACACTAACCTTATCACGTTTGGGTACTGGCATATAGCTGGTCTGTACGGGCTCTATCTGTGCTTCACTTCGACAAAATGGGCTACAATATTATTCAGTAAGTAGAAATGGATACGGATTAAATAATCCTTAAATAATCTAGATATTTGATCACCTCTCTGTAAAATAAAAATGAGTTTTTCCGTGAATAAAAAGTGTATGATTATAATGTACTCAATTGGCTAAACAATTTAATTAATTTATGTATAGTAAATTAATAACAGGTAATGCTTATATAAAATTACATAGAACATCAACAACAATTATCATCATACAACTAAGTATTTACACTAGTAGCTAGTGAAAAAAGTAAATTAAATGACTAACTAACTAAACAAGCCCAGAAGGTTGGCAGCATTGCCACGTTGAATGGCACGTGTTGGTACTAACTAACCACTGAATTTGATTTGAAATTACAAAGTATTTAAAAACGTCTCTCTGAAATAAGTAATTTAAATTGTAGTTTTTTAATTTTTTTAAACTTTGAGTCGTTTATAGGATAGTTATTGATTGCTGTTTATGTAAAGCAGTAAATCTATGTTTAATGTTTGTGTGACTGTACTTAAATTAACCTAGGATGATAAAATATTAGTTTTTCCTAATTATGTTAATATTAGTATTTTGGTCGGTTTCTCCCTTGACACGTTCAGAGCGCGAGCCCTCCTGGAGGGTTCAATCAAGTCGGATATGTGATGACGGGAGCCCTCGCGGAGAGCTCACTTTTTAAATGTACATCATATAATCGTTATAAACTGTGAAAAATTCTAAGTTAGTTATTCTAAGTTATTCATGTAAATATAGTTTTGCCAACTAGTATTATATTTTTTTTTATTACTTTCAGGTTTCATCTTATTCGTGTGCGCAGAAATAGGAGTCACAGCTGGCGCTCACCGGCTCTGGGCCCACAAGACATACAAAGCGAAGCTACCCTTACAAATTCTTCTGATGATATTGAACTCTATTGCCTTTCAAAACTCCGCAATTGATTGGGTGAGAGACCACCGTCTCCATCATAAGTACAGTGACACCGATGCAGATCCTCATAATGCAACTCGAGGTTTTTTCTATTCCCATGTCGGATGGTTGCTTGTAAGAAAACATCCTGAAGTCAAGAAACGTGGAAAAGAACTTGACATGTCAGATATTTTCAACAATTCAGTACTGAGATTTCAAAAGAAGTGAGTAGATAATTAATATTCGAAATTTAGGCGCGTTTTCATCTCTTACTATATCGAAAGCCACCGGACTATAAGAGTGAGGTAAGAGTGAGTGCATCTGGTCTGCGCACACACTTGTGCACTATAATATCTCCGGCGTCAATGGCTACTTGGCTAGTCTCTGCTGAGATTGGCCGAAATTCGGTCTGGAGGACTATTATAATAATATCGCTAAGTCATATCTTTAATACTAACTTCTTTATGGATCAAGTGGTGGCTTATAGTAGACCTCTTTGTGAATAAAAGGTAACTCAGAAAAGGCCAACGAACTTCCACCACCATAAGTTGTAGTGCCGCTGCGTTTTTGGTAAGCAACATTGGTATTGTAGCTGCCCAAAACCGGCGGAAACCACTTTACATCAGGTGGACAATTACAATGGTCTTTAATTTGGACAGTTCAACAACATTCATTGCGTTATATACGTTGTTGAGTAAACGAATTCTTCAAACATATTAAGCAATGGATTAGGAATTTCCTTCATAATCCTTCGGGTTATGATTAAAAGTGTGTTACGCAATTGGGGTGCTTGCATTCTCCTATACACCATATTCAAATGCGATATTTTATAAATTGCTTTTCTTTATAGGTACGCCATACCCTTCATCGGAGCAGTCTGCTTTGGATTACCAACTCTCATCCCTGTCTACTGCTGGGGAGAAACTTGGACCAATGCTTGGCACGTCACCATGCTTCGTTACGTATTGAACCTAAACATTACTTTCCTGGTCAACAGCGCTGCTCATATCTGGGGTAACAAGCCTTATGACAAGAAAATCTTGCCTGCCCAGAACATAGCAGTTTCCATCGCGACCTGTGGTGAAGGTTTCCATAACTATCACCATGTATTTCCATGGGATTATCGTGCAGCCGAGCTTGGGAACAATAGTCTTAATCTGACGACCAAATTTATAGATTTCTTTGCTTGGATTGGATGGGCTTATGACCTGAAGACGGCGTCCAATGATATGATAAAATTCAGGGCCAGTAGAACTGGCGACGGAACAGATCTTTGGGGGTTAGAACACAAAGATGAATTGAAAAACACGAAAGAAAAATAAGAAGCGTCAGTGATTTGATCAATGTCATATTTTTAGTTATTTATTTTGTGTTAAGAATTTATAGTTGTTGTTGGCACAACAGTCGGTCCACCTTGTTTGAGGCATTCCAACGCTGCGAGAATCCGCTGGATGGGAGAAGCACAGAAGTTCACAGAACTTATCGATGTGGCGACACTTGGGGCAAGTATTGCCTGCAGATAATGTGTGTTTTGATGGTGTTTGAAGGTTGTCCATTATGAGATTTGTGCCTACAGGAACTAATATTACAAAGGTTTCAAAAGTATTGTTTAAATAGATGTAATGTTAAAACTAATAAACCAATTAACAAAATAATGAGTTTTTGTTGAATCGCTTGACTCTGGTAAATACATAGTTTGACCTTGTTATCTCGAACATTGTGTTCCAGTGTAATTTGCTGGATTATCAATTAACTACTAATCAGGTATCTTACAAGTAACGCATATTTCTACCAAGATTCCACTAGCGCGTAAAAATTTGTTCTATAAATTAATTAATTTTAATTTTATGATCATGAAGTCCAATTAAACGTAGTCCTCATATTACATATATACATAAACTCACGCCATTTTCTCACGGGGGTAGACAGAAACTACGGAACGCCACTTGCTACGATCCTTACATACTCCTTCGTCCTCGATACCCGACTACGGCGAAGCAAAAAAGAGGTTTTCAAGCTCAAATAGTCTCCTGTCCTGAATGTCTTTGCGGGAAAATTGTATTACCTATTCGTCCATTATTTGTCCAACCTGCATGTTTACTGACAATTTATGGATGTCCTTCTGAAGTAAAATTATTACTATATTTTTAAATTATCTAAAAATTTGGTAAGGTAATGTTAAATTAGGATTTCTGCATTAAAACAAACTTAATGATTTACAAATAATTAGCTTGAATAAAGTGTATTAATAATAGGAAAGGTAAGTACCTAATTAAAAACAAAATAATAGTTACGATATCTTTGAACCAGATAATGATTTTGTAAATTATCACGTTTTTGGTCATTAGAAACTTGGTATTTGCAGTTTCATTTATTGTCCCCTGCCAATCACAATTGACTAGCTACCTAGTCTTTTACTACTAAATTATTTCAATTTTAAATTGTCTTAAATTCTCTATGTTAGAAGAATATTCTCTATTGCAAAGAATATTGCAGAATATTCTTGATCGGAGAACATTCTCCGTGAGGTAATAAATTCTTTCGAGCCATCAGTAATTAAAATAATTTTTGACTAATTTTCACAACTTTCTGTTTCTTGTTTGGCAAATTGGGAACGAGGACGACGATTTCATGATAAAAATTAAGCCCCATTTATATGGTGCAAGTTTATTGCCTGTGGCATACCATAATATTGAAGCAACGATTGACTAGCACCATCTAAATAAAACGTACAATTGTTTCACTATAAGGGCAAGTTAGTAGATGTAAATAGCACGTTCAATTGAGCCCCATTTACATGGGGCTTAATTGAACGTGCTTTATGACATGCGATTATAGCTCTTGAATGTTTCAAAAACATGCACCATGTAAATGGGGCTTTTTAAGGTCCAGTTTTTTGGTAGTTTTTAAAAGAGGCCATAGTAATACGTGTTAATTAAGTTCTCAGAGCCCCCTTTCAAAGACGATACATGGTGATTGTTAGTGATTACTTACCTAAAAGTTATTTTAATCTATTTTTAAGGCCGGTTGGTCAGGCTTAATCGTACATTCGTATGCCACATTAAGCGGCAGATGATATGTCCTGAACATTACTGTCTAAACTTGTAGGTACCACATCCTACGAATAAATCTTTGTCTTTGTCTTTTGATGAGCGTGGAATGACAAATGCTCACACGTATCATACAACGATGTTCAATACACTTGCAAAGTAAAAATAAATGAAATTTGATAATTCACAAAAGTATTATTTTGTTACAAATACTTGTGACAGGTGCATGTCTGTGGGCTCGCAGATTTTTGTGCCTCACTCGAGGCCGTCAAACAACCTAATGTTAAAATCTAAAAATCTAATGTCTGTTTCAAAAGTGCCTATTCATATTCTTAAGTCTCCTTTATTTCATTTAAATACTATTATGTTTTTAAATATTTTTTTGTAAAAATTCAAAGGCATGCATGTTCACTGCATTGTTAACCTTAAATCGGTGCAATAAGAGCCACTTTTCTATCAAGTGTGTTGCAAAATATTATACGTGTCAACCTGTAAATATTTTATACCATGCATGTTATAAAATACTAGCTTTGAGCCGCGGTTTCGCTTGCGTGGATGTCGGAAAATGTCCCACGGTAACGTTTTACCGGGATAAAAAGTAGGTACCCCATGTGTTAATCCTGGTTATAAACTTAATTATGTGTGCCTCATCCGAATCCATTCAGTCGTTTTTGCATCAATCCGGAACATACATAAATCCAGACAAATAAAAAAATCATCATCATCATCATCAGCCTATAAATGTTCCCACTGCAGGGACACAGGCCTCCTCTCTGTGAGAGGGAGTGGGCCGTAATCCACCACGCGGACCCAGTGCGGGTTGGTAGATGTCACATGTCTTCGAATTTTCGGTTCAAGAACATGCCGGTTTCCTCACGATGTTTTCCTTCACCGTTTTGAGAGCAGTGGTGATGAAATAATTTACACAAAGTAAAGCGCCTGTCTGGGTTCGAACCTACGACGTACAACTTGTAAGTCGCGGCCATTACCACTGGGCCACCACTGCTCTGCCAAAAAAATCTAAAAACTATATTTGCGGCATCAGACTCGCACCCACCTAACCTAACGTACTATAGAGTAGGGAACGTCGCAGAGGCGCCGCGGCCTCGAACGGTTCGCGTGTTGCATTTTATATTCGTGATAACTTAAAAATGTTATGTCCGATTCGAATGAATTAAAAAATATATACGATCGAATTGAGTAACCTCCTTTTTTTGAAGTCGGTTAAAAAGTATTTTACTGCTACATACCCTTGATGATAAAACTATTTATTTGAATTAGAATTAATACTAAGATATGCGAATGTAACCAACTTTTGTTTCTACCGGCGCGCGGCGACCTAATTTTTAGAACACAAAATTGTGACTATGTCTAACTGTATAGTAATGATAGTTAGATAATATATTCCCTCGCGAACTTTTTTGTAGGTAATGAGTAATTTAATCATGTAGTACATCATTTTTATTATCATCAATAGTTTTCTCAGCGCACGCCAAATAATTAATTTAATGAGCAAATTTTGGCTACTTTGGGTTACATTTTTGCAATTTTATTAAGGATCTCTAATTTTTTTTAAAACAAATTATAGCCTATCTTTTTATTATTCCTGATAACTTAGCTTTCTATTGGTGAAAAAATTTCGGAGCTTATTCGGTACAAACAAACCAAAAAATCTTTCCTCTTTATTATAATTATATAAATATATATGATCAACAACAATGGTAGTTGCGTGGATGAGGTGAAACGGTGTATGGCTATGGCTAGAGGAGCAATGGAAAAACTAAAAAAAATATGGAGGAATCGCAACATAACTAAGGCCACTAAGATCAGGCTGTTCCGTACACTTGTATTCCCCATATTTCTGTACGCAGCTGAGACGTGGACATTACGAGAACTGGAAAAGAAAAAAGTAGATGATCTAGAAATGTGGTGCTGGAGAAGAATGCTCAAATCTCAAAAAATCTCAAATTCTTTATTGCGTACCATAATGTATATAGTTGGTAGGGAAATAATTATATTAGTCACAATTATGGACCCTGTCGGGCACAGCATAGATCAAGTAGGAGAGAGGAGGAAGAGCACTGGTCGTTTAATGTAACAATTGTATTTTTAGTCAAAAAATACTGGCTACTGGCTGTCTGGTTTGTCTGGTTGTTTGTCTGTTGTGTGTTGTTTGTTTTGTATTGTAGTTATTGTGTTGTTTTGTTTGTTTGTTGCTTGGGGTATCATGGACAGAATTCCGCACAAACGTCTCCATACTCCAAGAACTCGGCATCAAACAGCGTCTATCAGCACTAGTACAGTCTCGAATACTTAAGTTTTTTGGTCATGTCTCCAGGCGGTGGTGCAGGGCAGAGTGGAAGGTAATAGACCACGCGGGAGGTCACCAATGAGGTGGACGAATCAAATAAAATCTGGGGTTGGAGACCCTGTTAATGAATGCGCCAAACTGTCATGTAACAGAACCAGATGGAGGGAGATCGTGAGGCGAGCAACGACTACACCTGCGCTTGGACACAGTTCATTATGACCATGACCGCTCTGTCAAGAGCGATACGAAGAAGAAGAAGAAGAATATAAATACATCAAAATTAATCTGCCCAGCCTTTTCCCAACTATATTGGGGTTGGCTTCCAGTCTAACCGGATGCAGCTGAGTACCAGTATTTTACATGGAGCGACTGCCTATCTGACCACCACAACCCAGTAACTGGGTAATACGATACCCCTTGGTAAGACTGGTTGTCGACGACCCGTAACGACTGTCAAAGATCCACGAATGACAGCCGGGACCAACGGCTTAGCGTGCTTTCCGAGGCACGGAGGAGTCTCGGTATGTAAAGATGGTCACCCATCCACAGACCAACCAATTACCAATTACAACCAATTTATATAATTATATCATATATAAATAAATAACATATATATGATATAATTATATAATTTATATATACACTAGCTGACCCCGGTAAACGTTGTTTTGCCAATTATTTGTTTGGGGTGGACAACCCTTATCACTTAGGGGTATGAAAAATAGATAGTAGCCGATTCTCAGACCTACTGAATATGCATATAAAATTTAGTAAAAATCAGTAAAGCCGTTTCGGAGGAGTAAGGTAACTAATATTGTGACACGAGAATTTTATATATAAGAAGATAATAATTATTATTTTTATATGTTTACATATCTCTAGTAATTAGTATATTAGTATTCAGCCTCGGATGTAAAAAGGACGTATTTATATTGCCGGAGTGAGGAAAAAAAGACGAATCCGCTGATATTTTTTAATCTCGTTTAATTTCGGATTTACCACTGAAGAAGGAATATCTCCATTATCATTTATACTTTAACTAAGATGAAAGGACACATTTTGATGGAAGTAAAATGAAAAGACGTATTTGCATAGATGAGTCTAATCTTTCAATGAATAACTACTTTGATCGAGAAGTAAAAAGGCGCACCTGCTCATTAAGTTCCGCGTGTGACAATGAAAAGACTTAATGAATTGCGGCTTTCAATTCATTTGAAAATTAAGACTAATACTAGGAGAAAAGGACCTATTTACTACTTACGTCTTTTCAATATAGTACACCAAACTTCTTTCAATAGACGTATGTGACAGCCGCAAAAGCAAATGAGCCTTTTTAGGGTTCCGTTGCCAAATGGCAAAAAACGGAACCCTTATAGATTCGTCATGTCTGTCTGTCTGTCTGTCCGTCCGTATGTCACAGCCACTTTTTTCCGAAACTATAAGAGCTATGCTATTGAAACTTGGTAAGTAGATGTATTCTGTGAACCGCATTAAGATTTTTACACAAAAATAGAAAAAAAACAAATAATTTTGGAGTTCCCCATACTTAGAACTGAAACTCAAAAAATTTTTTTTCATCAATCCCATACGTGTGGGGTATCTATGGATAGGTCTTTAAAAATGATATTGAGGTTTCTAATATCATTTTTTTCTAAACTGAATAGTTTGCGCGAGAGACACTTCCAAAGTGGTAAAATGTGTGTCCCCCCCCCTGTAACTTCTAAAATAATAGAATGATAAAACTAAAAAAAATATATGATGTACATTACTATGTAAACTTCCACCGAAAATTGGTTTGAACGAGATCTAGCAAGTAGTTTTTTTTTAATACGTCATAAATCGTAAACCGCAATCTACCTTTCATTCAATGTAACTTGCTGCTACGGAACCCTTCATGGGCGAGTACGACTCGCACTTGGCCGCTTTTTTATTCTTAAACTTAATTATGAAAATAGCTAATATGGAATTGGTAGTGCTGTATTTGTGCTACATTGAAAGGACGCATATGGTGTTTTACGGCATTCCTTATTAGTTCTAGGTAATTTTCTGTTTTTTTTTCTAATATAAAGAATATAATATATGATCAATACTAAAATGGTACATTTACAGAATTTTGATAAATGCAATAACTAAATCACAGCATGGGTATTAACAACAACAATTTTTTTTTTCTCCGTGTTTACTTTTTGTTAGATACGTCTTTCTCATTATCATTAGTATATTAGTTTAGATAATTTAACTTGATTGTCACAGTGCTTGATTATGCGAATAGAAAGACAAATAGACGCTGAATAAATAAATAAAGTGATTAGGAACACATTAAGGCCCATTTATCGATGTTTTTCCTTAAATAGCTTTGAGCCCTTATATCGCTCAGCCACGTTTTTCTTGCAGTAGTCAAACATGGCTCAAAGCGTCCAAACTACTTCCGTTTCGAGGGAGGAAGAACCAACGATGACTTTGCTGGTGCCTCAAGCATCGCCTCGGAAGTTCCAAATAGTGTACACTAACCTTATCACGTTTGGGTACTGGCATATAGCTGGTCTGTACGGGCTCTATCTGTGCTTCACTTCGGCAAAATGGGCTACAATATTATTCAGTAAGTAGAAATGGATATGGCGATATATTTTCCTCAAAACATTAAATAATTTAGATATTTGATTACTTCTCTGTAAAATTAAAATTAGTTTTTCCGTGAATAAAAAGTGTACTTAATGTACTCAATTGGCTAAACAAAGGAATTAATTTCTGTGTAATAAACTAAACTATACTAACTATAGGTACAACTTAACATGCCCAGAAGAATGGCAGCATTGCCACGTTGAATGGCATGTGTTGGTACTAATTAATAACTGAATTAGATTTGAAATTACAAAGTGTTTAAAACATCTCTGAAATTAGTAATTTAAATTGTAAAGCAGAGATTTTAAATTTTTTAAACTTTGAGTCGTTTATAGTTATAGGATAGTTTTTGATTGTAATTTATGTATAGCAGTAAATCTATGTTTAATGTTTGTGTGACTGTACCTTAATTACCCTAGGATGATAAAATATTCGTTTTTTTCATACTTAATTATGTTTAATATTGTGTTTTTGGTCGGTTACTCCCTTGACACGTTCAGTGCGGGAGCCCTCCTGGAGGGTTCTCTCAAGTCGTATATGGGATGACGGGAGCCCTCATGGAGGGCTCACTTTTTAAATATACGTTATTCTTAGCGAATCATTATAAACTGTGAAAAATTCTAAGTTATTCATGTAAATATAGTTTTGCCAACTAGTATTATAATTTTTTTTATTACTTTCAGGTTACATCTTATTCGTGTGCGCAGAAATAGGAGTCACAGCTGGCGCTCACCGGCTCTGGGCCCACAAGACATACAAAGCGAAGCTACCCTTACAAATTCTTCTGATGATATTGAACTCTATTGCCTTTCAAAACTCCGCAATTGATTGGGTGAGAGACCACCGTCTCCATCATAAGTACAGTGACACCGATGCAGATCCTCATAATGCAACTCGAGGTTTTTTCTATTCCCATGTCGGATGGTTGCTTGTAAGAAAACATCCTGAAGTCAAGAAACGTGGAAAAGAACTTGACATGTCAGATATTTTCAACAATTCAGTACTGAGATTTCAAAAGAAGTAAGTAGATAATTAATATTCAAAATTTAGGCGCGTTTTCATCTCTTACTATATCGAAAGCCACCGGACTATAAGAGTGAGGTAAGAGTGAGTGCATCTGGTCTGCGCAAACACTTGTGCATTATAATATCTCCCGCGTCAATGGCTACTTGGCTAGTCTCTGCTGAGATTGGCCGAAATTCGGTCTGGAGGACTATTAAAATAATATCGCCAAGTCATATCTTTAATACTAACTTCTTTATGGATCAAGTGGCAGCTTATAGTAGACCTCTTTGTGAATAAAAGGTAACTCAGAAAAGGCTAACGAACTTCCACCACCATAAGTTGTAGTGCCGCTGCGTTTTTGGTAAGCAACATTGGTATTGTAGCTGCCCAAAAGCGGCGGAAACCACTTTACATCAGGTGGACCATTTAGGCCACCAGCGGGGTAATTGCGTTAAACAATTACAATGGTCTTTCATTTGAACAGTTCAACAACATTCATTGCATTATATACGTTGTTGAGTAAACGAATTCTTCAAACATATGAAGCAATGGATTAGGAATTTCCTTCATAATCCTTCGGGTTATGATTGGAAGTGTGTTATGCAATTGGGGTGCTTGCATTCTCCTAAACACCATCTTCAAATGCGATATTTAATAAATTGCTTTTCTTTATAGGTACGCCATACCCTTCATCGGAGCAGTCTGCTTTGGATTACCAACTCTCATCCCTGTCTACTACTGGGGAGAAACCTGGACCAATGCTTGGCACGTCACCATGCTTCGTTACGTACTGAACCTAAACATTACTTTCCTGGTCAACAGCGCTGCTCATATCTGGGGTAACAAGCCTTATGACAAGAAAATTTTGCCCGCCCAGAACATAGCAGTTTCCATCGCGACCGGAGGTGAAGGTTTCCATAACTATCACCATGTATTTCCATGGGATTATCGTGCAGCCGAGCTTGGGAACAATAGTCTTAATCTGACGACCAAATTCATAGATTTCTTTGCTTGGATTGGATGGGCTTATGACCTGAAGACAGCGTCCAATGATATGATAAAATTCAGGGCTAATAGAACTGGCGACGGAACAAATCTTTGGGGGTTAGAACACAAAGATGAATTGAAAAACGCGAAAGAAAAATAAGAAGCGTCAGTGATTTGATTAATGTTATATTTTTAGTTATTTATTTTGTGTTAAGAATTTATAGTTGTTGTTGGCACAACAGTCGGTCCACCTTGTTTGAGGCATTCTAACGCTGCGAGAATCCGCTCGATGGGAGAAGCACAGAAGTTCACAGAACTTATCGATGTGGCGACACTTGGGGCAAGTATTGCCTGCAGATAATGTGTGTTTTGATGGTGTTTGAAGGTTGTCCATTATGAGATTTGTGCCTACAGGAACTAATATTACAAAGGTTTCAAAAGTATTGTTTAAATAGATGTAATGTTAAAACTAATAAACCAATTAATAAAATAATGAGTTTTTGTTGAATCGCTTAACTCTGGTAAATACATAGTTTAACCTTGTTACCTCGAACATTGTATTCCAGTGTAATTTACTGGATTACCTAGTTAACTAATAACCAAGTAACTTACAAGTTACGCATATTTCTACCAGGATTCTACTTGCACGTAAAGTTTATTTGTTCTAAATGAATGAATTTGAATTTTATGATCAAGAAGTCCAATTAAACTTCGTCCTCATTTTACATCAATCAATCTGCCTAGCCTTTTCTCAACTATGTTGGGGTCGGCTTCCAGTCTAACCGGATGCAGCTGAATACCAGTATTTTACATGGAGCGACTGCCTATCTGACCTCCACAACCCAGTAACTGGGTAATACGATACCCCTTAGTAAGACTGGTTGTCAGAATTTCGGGCTTCTGACGACCCGTAACGACTGTTAAAGATCCACGCTTGACAGCCGGGACCAACGGCTTAACGTGCTTTCCGAGGCACGGAGGAGTCTCGGTATGTAAAGATTGTCACCCATCCACGGACCAACCCCGGCAAGCGTAGCTTAACCTATCGAATCGACCCGTGCAGCTGTTATTACTTAGCCACAAGCTCCTCATTTCGTCCTTATTTTACATATACTTATACATAAACTCACGCCATTTTCCCACGGGGGTAGACAGAAACTACAGAACGCCACCTGTTACGATCCTTACATACTGTGTGTAAAGATCGTAACAGGTAGCGTAGTCGGGACTACGGCGAAGCAAAAAAGAGGGTTATGATTTTGACCGGTATGTATGTTCATCTGTTACCTCAGAACTTCTAAACACCGATCATAATTTGACAAAATTAAAAAACATTAAACAGGATAGCAAATAGAATTAAAAACATTGTTAATATATAAGTAGCAGGTATGTGCGTAAGGCGGTACCTACATTGTTATGTAAAAGAACGCCTCTCGCCATCAAACGTAAAAGTTTGGCGAGTTTAGAATTAAGAAACACCTCTGTATTATATCATTAAATAAAAAAATGAAAAAAAAAATGTACATTAAAATAAGGTATCATTGGAAGCGGCTTGATCGTCCGCTGGTTAAAGGCTATGTGCCCTCTAGAGGACATAGAGTTATGAACTTAAAAAAAAAACAGTGGCACTCCGGGAGTGCCGACAGAAGTGAAAACTTGAACAAGATCGCCTTGGTGGAAGAAAAATACTTGTAAAGAACATTGATCCGTAACCTTATCTAAATAAAGAGCATAATCGCGTTTACAAAAATGAGGTGTCGGTAACGGTGTCGTGAGTTCAATTGTTTTTTCCCATTTCAAAAATGCCCAACGTGCCTAAAGAAGTTCTCACTTAAAAAAAATTGCCTGTATACTTACAAAATTATAATGGCGTGCGACCCCGGCTTTAACTTGACCATGTCTGAAATATTTTCTTGTTTCGTACTTTTTAGAGCACGATTTTTCAGTAGTCGGGTTTTAGTTTTTTTTTCTTCGTGGATATTGTTCTTGTTGTCCCTTGTCAGATCATGTCAGTCCTGTCAGAAAAGTCATGGGCGACAGTATCATGATTATTTTCGATGTTAATATTTCTTTGATTAATATTATTCTTTAACGTGTCTCACATGAAAACTTTAACTTCTTTTGACGCAAACCATCGCTAAAACTCTGCAAAGGTGATTCTCTGCAGGTCTTTTTTCATAATCGTTCTAATAATAAATGATAAAATAGTTCAAAGCCTTAATAATACAATCCGCACTCAATATCATGTAAGTATCAATGTTGTATCAGTATTATTGAACGTATGACGATAAAGAATGGAACTAATAAAGTGTTGGCCGTCACCTCCTTCTACGAAGCGGAAATGTTCGCGAAGGAGGAGGCGAAACGCGTGAGGTAGAAGCGGAACGCGTGAGGGAGAGGCAAATTTCGCGCCTCACGCCCCTAACCGCCGCAGGGGGAGACGCTCTTGGCGTCGGGATAGTGATGGGTAACTCATCATTTTTACATGAGGTTGAGGGAGTACCTCATTTTACCTCGCGAGGTCCTCACGAGGTACCCCTCATTTGAGGCGAGGAGTCGTACGTCGGCGTATTCGCCTCACGAGCCGAGCCCGAGCCGAATTCAGCTGATAGTCCGAGGCAGCGGGGCGGACGGGTGCGTCGACTCATAAGTACTCACGATTCCGATTTTTACGTCTCCCTCATACACATAACTTTCTTTCGCTCATAAATTTTTGATCGTCAAAATAAACGAATCAATGATACTTGATTACCAATCTAATGATGATGTTTTTAGAGTTCATAGTAATAGCTGCTGTAATGTTTACTGTGTTTTCAAAATTTCGAGACCTCACCTCACTCATTCTATAACTCACTCAATCACTCAATACTCTACTCACTCACGAGTACTCGCGTCAATAATATCAATGTCAAAATTTTTAAGTGAGGGAACGAGTGAGGTGGTTCAATGTTGAAATTCGAGTAACTCTTTCAATTTGCGATCACGAGTACCTCAAACGAGGCACCTCATGAGTGAGGGACACATCTCTACGTCGGGAATCGCAAGCCGATTTCCGGCCACCGTAGGCGCGGGCTTGCGGACGGTGAGTAATGGGTAGCTCGCCGTCCGATAAGGACCAGGCCCGGGTCGACGGCGCAGATTTGCAGTCAGCAGAATTGACGGTGTCCACTCTGCTGACTGCAAATCTGCGCCGTCGACCCGGGCCTGGTCCTTATCGGACGGCGAGCTACCCATTACTAAAATGCTCCTTTTTATTTTTGTTAATTTATATTTTTTTATTACTGTTTTTTTATATTTCCCGTATAGTGCGTGTCCCAAATAAAATATTTTTCTTTCTTTCTGAAATCACATAGTGTAGGTATAAAAAAGTTGAAAGCATAACATACTACATAATTATTATATACCCCTTGGTTGCGAAGAAAACCGAAAGGGAGATCGTGGCCCCCGGCAACAGGGCAACCGAAGGAACACGGGTGGATTTTAGTCAGTAAGAGTCTGACATGCCCTCCCGCTCCGTCCAGAGCGGGAGAAGTTATTTGATAATTACCCACCCAAAAAAAAAAGGCAGGCCGCAGAGTAAATGTAAATATTTTTGAATATTTGAAACAATCTTACTTCTACAGGTCTTGCGGGGCCGACAAAATAGATTGCGCATGCATTTTGGTGACGAAGTGCATGAAGGAGAATGGCCACATCATGTAAGAATTTTGGTCTTTAACATTTATAATAGCTTTCTCTCGGGGCTAAGACTGGTACTGAAAAAAGGAGAACATATCAAAATACATCTTTTTTACTAAAAAAAATTAAATGAAGGTTTCCGTAGCTGGGATGAATTTATCCCAAGAACAAATTTAACTTTGTAGTTGAAAAACATGTTCTCCATACATTATGTATGGGAGAACATGTTTCTGCAACCGCTCGTTAACTTGTAAAGCCTACTTAGCTGTGATAGTTTTTCTTTTAATTTCGTTATACAGGATGTTTGGCAGAACGTTGAACAAACGAAAATGGTGGATAGATGGGGTGATCTGCTACTTACTCAGCCCTAATTTATTTGGCCCTCGCCCCCTGGATATTTTTTTTTAATGCAGGTTGAAATTAGGATTTAAGTATTTTTTACATCTTTCTGTTATAAGAATCTGCCAATATTAAAGATTTAAAAAAAATGCCTGTTTTACCCATTTTTTTAATAAAAAATACACTTTAAAGTTAAGAAAGTTGTGAAACTAGAAGAAAGCAAAAAAAAAAATTTAGTATCCAGGGCGCCAGGGCCAAATTACCATTACCATTTGTAAATTCCTTACCTATCTCCGAAACTATTGAGTCCAAAATTTTGAAAAAAATTCAGAAAATAGTTATATTCTTATAGATTACAGGAAAACCTATAAGAAGTATATGGCCTCAAAATAACATGGTAAATCTCCCAATATTGTGCATTCAAACTTACATTTGCAGTTGGAATGTATGGGAGAACATGTTTTTCAACTGCGATTTTAAGTTTGTTCTTGGGATATATTCATCCCAATTACGGAACCCTTCATCGTGGGTGGTCCGACACGCAATTGGCCGGTTTTTTAATCATAAGTTTGACAACCGACAGGATCAGCCCACCACGATACTCCTGGGAGAGACCAAGGGATATCGTGTTACCCAGTAAGTGGGTTTTGGAGATCAGATAGGCAGCCACTCCATGTAAAATATTCATATTCAGCTACGTCTGGTTAGACTGGAAGCCGCCCCAACATTGTTGGGAAAATATCTGGCGGACGATGAATTTTTAATTTATAATATTTTCTTTGTGTAAAGGTATTTATATTTAGAGCGGACAAAGATAATACATCCATGTATCGTGCCTTCTGCGCTGGAAGCATCATCACAGAGACGAAGGTTCTGACTTCTGCAAACTGCTTCTTAACTAATAAAAAACAGTAAGCTGAAAATGTTTGAACTTTTTTAGTAGAAAGTTTCCGACGTAGTGGTATTCAAAAGTTTGTCTGACCGCTTCCTCCTCAGCCACTGGAAAGCGGCTAGGCGTTTGCCTTTAAGGTAGTCTTTTCTTCACAAAAGAAAAAAACCGAACCCTTATAGGATCACTTCGTTGTCCGTCCATTCGTCTGTCTGTCTGTCAAAATCCCTTTTCTCAGGAACGCGTGCATATCTATTTTATATCAAACTAGTTGCATCCCGCGGTTTTACCCGCATAAGTCTCGTTCCCGTGGGACAAGAAGCATCCTATGTCCTAATCCAGGTCATGGTCTACCTATGTGCTAAATAAACAGCCGTTTTAACGTGAATGCGTAACAAACAAATAAACAAACTCACTTTCGCATTTATAATATTAGTAAGGATTAGGATACGTAGATCTACGGTTCCTTGGAGCTCTAAAATCAAGCTTATAAGTCAACGCATTAAATAAAAACGAGCATTTATGTGACATATTTGTATACTCGCAAATAAATTAAAAAATAGGGTACTTCCCGTTGGCCTAGAATCGTAAACAAAAACGTCCGAAAATCGATAATTTTTTGTAGTTTTATCAGTTTCTTTTTAACTTTTACTTGTGATATTACATCCCAGAATTAGATTCTTAGTAGCGACAACTTCGCAAGGTAACCGACGTAAATTGGACGTGAAATGAAGCTGTCTAATTGATAGGAATTGTTCTTGGTGATTTGATTAAGAGAATGGCAGTAATTGGTAGTAAATTAATAATAATATATTCTTTATTTCGGACTACACATACAAGTACACACTGGTGCCGATTCCCTTGTTCACAAACTAAACTAAATTTAAGTTCAGTGCATCTTTTTCTTTCTATTTCATTAAGAAATGGACAGAAGATAAATTTTAGTTTAGTCCTGTCAAATTAATCAGCGCTTGACGTAAATTGACGTAATTTTAGTCGGCATGTTTTTAATCACGTCTAAACTTGTATGGAGAGTGACAGGCGCTGCTTAATTTGACAGGACTAAACTAGAATTTATCTTCTGTCCTTTTCCTTATGAAATAGAAAGAAAAAGATGCACTGAACTTAAATTTAGTTTAGTTTGTGAACAAGGGAATCGGCACCACTAGTGGTGCAATAATACCTACGGCTGTTGTAGGCTACAATCCGGCGCTCGAAGGGCCAAAATTGTAGGGGATTCAGGTGCAGGGTGGATATTGGTGGCCATAAACCAAAATTAACACACTTTCATTGAGTACACACAATATAATCACACAATATAAAAACACTGATTACATTACAACACACAAAAATAGCTTACGCACTAAAAAGAAACTAATCGAGGTACTAGGAAACAGATTAATAACTACCGATACACAAACTTATTCTCTGTTCCTAAATCTAGAATCTATCTAGGTTACGTAAGGCGGAACTTGCTATAGGTAGTCGACATAGGCATTAGCCCCACATGGTTCGACACTACCCAAAAAGAGACTGATCATTCGACTGAACTTATACTAAACTACTGGCTGAACCACTGACTACATTATACTGAATACATTTAGAGAAATACTTATTGAGAACGCCAATAACTTGATGAGAACGCAACAACAGTTTTTTTTTTTTTCTGTATGTCATCTCATAGCTGGTTCCTGAAACCGTGGCTATTTAACCGGTCAATTTCAACTGAATAAAATGCGACACCTTAAGTAGTTTCCTACTCTAGTGCGCCCGCCCTGTGGCTAGCATACGCCGACCCAATGAATCTCCTATACAAGTCTAGATTCCCAAGGTGAGGGGGTCGGTATGCGATCGGCGATTGCGGGGTACGCCAATATTTGGGTGCACCAGGGGAGGTGAGGGGACCGAGGAGGGAAAGAATTTACGCAGTTGGTCTGCTTATGTATTACGCCTTTGTTCTTTCCTCAAATCGTACATCCCGGGTACTTTTCCTTATGTAAAAGGTGCCCATTTATGGTAAATAGCCTAAATAAGACATTGTGTATCTCAGAACCCTTATTTAATGCCTCGATTGGCCTGTATGACATCATTTGTTTAGTACATAAAGGGGATCTTTGTGTTTTAGTTTACAATCGACAGATATGATTGTACTGAGGCTATTTCCATACTTTACACTAATACATATAGCTAGGTTACTCCACATATGGGTAATAAAATAACTCACAAAAAAGACTTTATTAAACTTAAGCTAGGGTGGTGTGAAGTACCTAGCCATACACAATTACCATATCCTTATTAGATCGCTGTGCTTCGCAATAGCTGTGTTATTTTTTCAAAATCAACGAGTTCGATTCCTAGCTAGAGAAATTGATTTTTAATGGTAGATAATTATCCTATCCTAACTAATAATAAATGCGAAAGGGAGTGTGTTTGGTTGTTACGCTTTCACGTTAAAACGGCTAAACAGATTTGGATGAAATTTGGCACATGAGTAGACCTTGACCTGGAGAAGGACATAGGTTACTTTTCATACTGGATCGCAGACGAAGGCGCGGGCAACAGCTAGTTTATCCTTAATATTATAAATGCGAAAGTAAGTTTGTTTGTTACGCCTTCACGCTAAAACGGCTGAACGGATTTGGATGAAATTTGGCACATATATAGACGATGCCTTGGAAAAGAACATAGGATACTTTTTTTTTTTCCCACGGGATCGAGACTTATGCGGGTGAAACCGCGGGGCGCAGCTAGTTATAAATAAAACAGTGTCTTAGGTCGTGACCTAAGCGCCCGTGGCACTATTTTGAATCCCGAACGTAAAGAAGGATTCTAGATGGCGGATTTTTAACGCCAAAATGTATTTTAAAAAAAGAAGCCATTTATTTTACACATACGCTAGTGATTAACTAAATCGGAAACTTATCGATTCTCCCATTAATGATTGTATTAAAAATTTTGGGAGTTCCTGAAAAAATTATAAATAAAAAACGATTTACGTATATTATAATAAGATGATATAAATAAAGAAAACGTCATAAAAAATAATTTAAACGTCTAACGATTGAAATACTATCTTGAATTCATGCAAACCTAGTACTTTTTGTGCCAAGTTTCAAGTTTATTACTGCAGTAATAAGATTTTCCATAAAAAGGAAATCCCCCTTTTCGCCCCCTTACAGGTGGAATTTTCAAAAAACCCCTTCTTAGTGCTGTCTCTTACATTATAAAAAGAAGTTGTGTGCAAAATGTCAGGTTTCTAGTCCCAGTAGTTTCGGCTCTGCGTTGATATGTCAGATAGTCAGTCAGTTTCTCCCATAGAAATATAAAAAACAGGAGAAGTAGCATGGGGGCGCATCTGTGTCCGCGCGCCATGATCAATATGCTTATGGTATAGGCAAATAAATGGCCGTCTCCGCGAACTAGTGCGCTTTCGACTGCGATCGTGATAACATTTAAGAATACCGTGTTGTTCAGTGGTTTCTTGTAAAAATCGAAGCCAAACTAAAATCTTTATAAATTGTGGAACCATTTATCATTTAACAGGACAAGTATTTTACTATATTTGTCCTGAAAAATCATGAAAAACAACAAAAAATCATGAAAAACAACAAAATATTTCTTGCCTTTACCACGTTATTTTTTTCTTATTATATCACAACGACTGTACTATTTTTGCAGCAAATACATTGCTTCTTAACCACTACCTAAGTATGTCGCTTACTGACTGGACAAGCAATGTAAAAAATAACAAAACGAAACTTTAGTTATGTGGTTGCATCGCGTAGTACGGCCGCTGTCTCTTGCGACGATCTAGTGATGTGCTTGTGCAGATCCACTAACGTAGGATATCGACAACAACGTAGATTATCGTATGAATTGAAATTACTTTGAAAGTTTATTCTTCAATTTGTCAACAGTATAGTCCAAAAACCGATGTAAACTCTTGTTATACTCATTTAAATTTTCTCATAATTTTGAAATTAATTGATTAACTTAAATTATTTTTGTGTCGTTTTCTTTATTTATATCATCTTATTATAATATATGTAAATTGTTTTTTATTTATAATTTTTTCAGAAACTCCCAAATTTTTTAATACAATCATTAATGGGAGAATCGATAAGTTTCCGATTTAGTTAATCACTAGCGTATATGTAAAATAAATGGCTTCTGCACAGCACAACGATGTTTTCGTGTGAGTGAGTTGTACGGTGCATTGTAAATGCACGCTATGTTTGGTGGCATAAGGTTTATAATTGACTGTGTAGTACGTTCTGATTTATGAATTGCAAGTATGAGCGCGACTTCGTATCTATTAAGCCCGCTCTACACTCGCGCGCGAATCTTGCTGCGAATTCACGGCGCGAACCGCGGCGTGAACTCCACGTGAAAACGTGTCCCTCCACACTCGCAAAGTTTCGCAGTGTCGTTCGCGATCTCATACAAAATGGACGCCGATGTGTCTGTTGCTGCTGCTGTGACGCTATGTGTTGTAGCGTACTACAATTATATTTGTTGAAAAAAAAAACAAACAAATAAAAAAGAGATGGAGAAAGAGAAGATGGTGGATCACGAAAATCCTTATAAAAAATCTATGCTTATTAAAAAATCACGTTTAACCACTCCCGACAGCAGTGACTCGTGCGCTACTGCGAAAAGCTGCGAGTGTAGATGCGTTCGCGTTCGCACGCTATGAACCAAGCGCGAACCCTTTGTCGCGGGACCAAAAACCGACACCGATCGGGGAACAGCGCGATGCGCGAACGCGAAGGCGCGAAACCATCTACACTCGTGTTTCACGGCTTTCGCGGGCGTTCGCGCCACGAGTGTAGAGCGGGCTTTAAGTTTATTGATTTGCATGTGTACATAGTTGTGGCGACGTGGTGGGGACAAATTGGAGACATTGGGTTTCGATACATTTTCAACTACCAGGCATATCTCCTTCTTTCTTATATCTATGGTTTCTCCTTTTATAGCTATTTGTAATCACGTTCTCTAAAACGGCTCTAACGATTTCGATGAAAGTTGCAATATAGGGGATTCACGGGGAAAAAATCGATCTAGCTAGGTCTCATATCTGGGAAAAAAAAAATCTCCGTGTTTTCACCCGAGCAGAGCTCGGTCGCCCAAAGTTTAGAACAAGATGGCTTCCTTAGAATAATGACATGGCAGCATGGAATTAGTTAGTACCTACTATCATGATAGCATGGAATTAGTAAGTACTATCTATCCAGTACTATTAAATGAGCATTCTTTATTTTCACCCGAGCAGAGCTCGGTTGACCAGGTACTTTACATTATATTCCCATTTCAGACCAAGATACAAATACGAGATGGTTAAGTTCGTGGCCGGCGTCCTCAAGACAGTTATAGAATATACGGAAAATTACCATGAACAGTGGCGAGTCGCGGACCATTTCTACTCGCAGAGATTCTTTAGATTTCCGGCTTTTGACCTTGCTATTGCGGTGAGAGTTTTGCTTTAGAATTAGGGGCCATCCATAAATTACGTCACATGTTAAGGAGGAGGGAGGCGGTCAACAAAGTGTGACATCGTATGACGAGGATGACTCATAAGTAGAGATCGGATATTCGGATGCATATTTACCTAAAGTTGAGTTGTTGGCTATTATAGAATGCACTTTTGTAACGAAAAAATCCCGGAATGAAATGAAATGAAATTGTTTATTCTGTAAATAGGATATCGGAATCACTTTTACACGTCATATAAAAAAATATTAAAAATAAGCTAGATGAGTTCGGCTTTTCCTATCTGACTACTCTGAGAAGAAAGGCCGAAAGAAACTCAGAGGTCGCAGTCTCTTTTAAAGTCCAGACATAATCTTGGTCAGGCCATATGAGGACCATGTAGAAGGTCTTTTGAGGAAAGAACCACACAGATTTGAGTGGACCTGTCCAGTCAGTGCAAGCATTTGTCAGTAATCGTGGAGCTCAACTTAGAACTTAAGGAGCTCAACTCGACGAGCAATACCAAAGAAAGGACATTTGGGTAGGCCGCAAAAACTACTCAAACTGCCAGACCATCACTAAAACTAGAAGAGAAATAAAAATAATATCCACATAGTCCTCACATTCACAATAGTTAAAATAATATAATACTTTACAAAGTAATCATGTCATTTTGATTATATTTTCCAACAATGTCAACGTTTTATAAAACTGGTATATGTTGATTTTACATAATAATTAAAATGTCTAGTTCTATGGTTTTATCCCAAGGCTTAGCAGAGCGAGCAGTTCAATCCCAAGCTTTTTTATCTTCTAAATAATCTGAAATTGTATAGTACCCTTTTCTACAAAGTTTGGTTTTAATACAGATTTTAAATCGTTTAATGGGTAAGTTTCGAATGTCAATGGGGAGTTTGTTGTAAAAGCGTATACATTGACCCATGAATGAGTTGCCTACTTTGTGGAGACGTGTGCGATGTACAGCAAGGTTGTGTTTATTCCTGGTATTTAAACTATGAATATCGGACATTTTCTTAAAATTTGATATATTTTTGTGTACATACAATAGGTTTTCAAAAATATATTGTGAGGCTACAGTCAGAATATTTATTTCTTTGAATTTTTCTCTAAGGGAATCTCTTGGACCTAGGTTGTAAATGGCTCGAACAGCCCTTTTCTGTAGAACAAAGATAGTATTAATGTCCGCACAGGTTCCCCAGAGAAGAATCCCATATGACATAAGACTATGAAAATAACTAAAATAAACAATTCTGGCTGTATCCACGTCAGTTATCTGTCTAATTTTTTTAACAGCATAGGCGGCCGAACTTAGCCTTCCTGACAATTTTTCTATGTGTGGGCCCCATTGTAATTTACCATCAATAGTGATTCCAAGAAAAACTGTCGACTCAACAGGGTCCAATTCTGTTCCATTAACCTGAACATTGGTAGATAGCTGCCTGACATTTGGCATTGAAAATTTAATGAGTTTAGTTTTTTTTCCGTTCAGGAGAAGATTATTTACATTAAACCAATGCACAACTTTAGAGAGTGCATCATTAACTTGTTCAAAGTTGACTAACTGACGTTTGATTTTAAAAATGAGGGAAGTATCATCTGCGAATAATACGATCTTGTGATTATCCCTTATGTGATAGGGCAAGTCATTTATATAAATTAGAAATAAAAAAGGACCAAGAATTGAACCTTGCGGAACGCCCATAGTGACCGCAGATCCTGCAGATCTCTTGCCATTAACATCGACCCTCTGAATTCTGTTGTTCAGATAAGAAGTCAGAAGGTCAAGAGCCTTGTCCCTCATACCATAGTGGTACAGTTTCCTGATGAGTGTATCATGATGTACGCAATTGAAGGCCTTGGACAAGTCGCAGAAAATGCCAAGAGCATCTTGCGACTCCTCCCAGGCCTCGAATATGTTCTTTAGTAATTCCACGCCCGCATCTGTAGTTGAACGACCCTTTGTAAAACCAAACTGTTTCAGATGAAGTAAATTATGTGCATTGAAATGTCCCAACATTTGTTTTAAAATTAATTTTTCAAAGATTTTGCTCAATGTGGGTAATATCGAAATAGGCCGAAAATTTGTAGGATCAGTTGTGCTGCCAGATTTGAACAGTGGAATCACTTTGCTAAGTTTCATCAGATCAGGAAATATACCAGATGCAATACAAGAGTTAAAAACGATTGCTAAAAAGGGTGAAATAACATCAATTATTGAGGACACGGTATGTACTGATAATCCCCAAAGGTCAGCAGTTTTTTTACATCAAGATTTTTAAAAGATTCTATAATGTCTTTAGCAGTAATAATTGTGAATTCAAAAAGTTTGTCACATTCTGGTACACATTCTTTAAGTATTGAGTAAGCAGAAGTGGAGGACGACGATGACAGAGTTTTGGTTGTTAGAATGGGAATATTAGTATATTAGTAAAGAAATTTTCAAACTCAGTTGCCACCTCCACGTCTGCCTTAATATCTACATCATTGATTTTTAGATGGAAGTCACGATTCCGTACTGTCGTTCTTCCCGTTTCTGAATTAATAATATTCCAAGTTGTTTTAATTTTATTTCCAGAATTTAATTTTATTTTCCGGGATTCCCGGATCGACTTTAAGAGTTGTGATTATAGAATCGAATGTATTTTATTTACTAACTTTCAGATGTTGGCTAAAATGGAATGCATTTTTGTATCGATCGCAAAAATCTGGACTCTGGAATTGATAAATTTAGTACTTATTATCTATAGAAATGCAAGCTAATGTTGTAAAGTAGGTTGCCAAATTGGCATAGCACATAGCGACAAATAACTCGGTGTCTTGAGTTTCGTAAAAAAATGTTTAGTGGGTATTTACATTTTTATGTTAACACCGCAAAAGTAACCTTCATAAGAGGGCTGCTAAGTTATTTCCATACCATGTATCTGATTAGTTGTGCATTCCCGGATGTATATTAAATTTCGGATTTCCGGGATTTATGTTAATTTTTTTATTTACTAAGAAGCCACTTCCATAATTTCTTAGCCTAATATTAACTTTAGGTAAATATGCATCCGAATATCCGATCTCCGGTCATAAGCTTTGTGACGTCACATGCCTAAATTTAAAGTATTAAAAATCTAAACTTCAACTGTTACGAAAAACTTTAAAATACCACCAACTCTATCAACAATTTAAAATTGCAAAAAGTGACGACACACCAGTGATCACACAAAATATATGACCGTCTGTGACAGGGGCTCGAAATCATGAAATTAGTGTGACATAATAATTCATAGATGGCCCCTTATGTCGTTTTTGAAGTTGATCATTTTTAAAAG
This sequence comes from Agrochola lychnidis, assembly GCA_963680765.1. Classification (NCBI taxonomy): domain Eukaryota; kingdom Metazoa; phylum Arthropoda; class Insecta; order Lepidoptera; family Noctuidae; genus Agrochola; species Agrochola lychnidis. Next base: position 9,618,084 of record OY796859.1, on the reverse strand, counting down.
AGGTAAGTAACTCGGTATCATGGATAACTAGGTAACGACACATCTGACGAACTAGCTAGGAGAGCATCCAGCACGACAATTTGTGGACCCGAACCCATCGTACCCCCTTCAACCAGCTACGTAGGTAGCTACAGGATTTCACCCACGTACAAGCGGAGAACTGGTGGACCTCGACACCGGACTGCAGGCAGTCCAGGGCAGCTATGCTATCCTTAGATGGCAGGCTAACCAGTTGTTTATTACGCCTGGACAGGAACGGCTTGCGCCTGGTGACGGGGACCATCACGGGACACTGCTCGATAAACAAACACTTTCAGACGATAGGCATAACGGACAGTCCTCTGTGCAGGGCATGCATGGAGGCTGAGGAAACCGTTGCGCATGTGCTCTTTGAATGCACAGGCGTCACTCAGATTAGAACAGAAAGCCCCGGGTCACTCAGATCTTTTACAGATGTTCTAAACAGACCAGGAGACATGATCAACTTCTGGAGGAGGTGGGCTGGTTGGAGTAAACATCGGCGGCCGCCATGGTCCACGCAAAATAGTACAGTTGCGAAAACCAAACTCTCTAACATAGAACCTTTAATCCAGTCCTTTCCTAGCTTATCGAAGTCATCGAAATCACGATCGTTCGTTCTGCAGAGCAATTACAAGGTCGACTATACATTAAATATTTAGTTATAACTATTATTTTCAGAGATTGACTAAGCCCTGGGAATTCAACATGTTCGTCAACAAAATACCTTATGCAACTCGTGACTTTGACTTTAATGGAGTTTGCACTGGGACAGCAGTTAAAGCCACTAGGGTGAGATCTTATTTAAAAGTCGTAATTTAAGCTGAATTATGTCAGTCGTTTACTGCGTTGGTCTAGTGGTCGCAAGCGCTACTGCTGAGCATCAGGTCCTGGGTTCGATTCCCAGGTCGGGCGAAGTGTTTTTGGGTATTTCCATCTGAAATTTCTCAGTAGCAGCTCGGAATCTGGATTTGTGCCCGGTTGATGGTAATAGGCTCGCCCCCTATTACATGGGACTTAAACATAACTTGCGAAATGTGGGTGTACCTGCAACAGGAACACCTCTGCCCAACCCTTCGCTGAAACAAGGCGTGATGTTATGTTTATTTTAAAGTCGTAGTAAGCTGAATTATTTCAATGTCGTAATAAGCAGAATTATTTGGAATTCATAATGAGCTGAATTAATATTAGTTTCGAAAGTAATAGTTGCTCTAAATTCTGTAGAGATGTTGGTTCTCATCAGCTCGATACGTTAGCCGAATTCTTGAATGCAATTTAATACCTACCCGTTCATGTAGGCTAAGATTTTTAAATAAAAGCTTGATGATCATTTCAAATTAAAAAAATAATTTATTTCAGAGCTGGGCAGATGTTAAGTACTTATACACGGAAGAGGTTGAGATGCTGCAAAGAGATGAATGCGAGAAGATATTATTACGAAGTTGTAGAATTTTCATGTGCAGTGAATACGACAACCGGATCGTAAATGTTTATTCTGTATGTATCTATTTTATTTATAAACTACAGAATGACTGCAGAAACTAACGAACAAAGCTGTTTATTGTAGTTTTGGTAAATAAAAAAAATTACTGTATGCATGTTTTTTAACAAGTTCGGCAGAAAAAACTGAGCAGTAAACTAAATAAAAATGAGTCGTAACATAACAAATATTTAAACGGGTAATTAAATAAATATTAAGCAGTAAAATGGCTTAACGGGCAGTTACATGTGGATAGTTAACAAATCGGAATTAGTCTGTAAGAAATCTAATTTGGAAGTAGCGCTCACCGGCCACTACCGCGGCACCGCTCGCTTCGCTCGCTCGGCTCGCACCGATCACAGTTCCAACCTAACCTATGAACTACCGAAATATTTACCTTACTGCCAATTCCAACATTTTACTGGCCATTCATTCATTACACTACTTGAGTATTTTTTGTTCTGACATTGTAGGATGAAAAATAACCAACCAATTATGTTTTTATTAGGTACTGTTCATCTTTAAGACGTGCCGTTCACCGCGAGGTAAACTAAGATAGTTTAGGATTAGTTTAATTTGGCCAGCCGATTTTTCAAAACCGAAAAACTGGTGAGATAAATTAAACTAACTTAGTTCAGCTGGCAGTGGACGGCTCACTCTGTTACACTAATTTGCCAACCGCCGAAAAATAAAATGACTGCCTGTTATCAACTGATCATAATAACTTCCCTAATGTTTAAATAACAGTTGTAAAAATTACAAGGTCGACTCCTAGTTTTCCCATACGCGTGCTGGTTGCAAGTGGAGATATCGCAGCCATCTGGTTAAATTATCAAGCTAATTGGACGCCTAGGCCGTTTATTAAACGCCGGCATTAAATTAAGTAGCTGAGGACAACTAGCCAAGTCACTTAGCGCAACCTTTAACCAGATGGTTGAATGTCGTGTAGTCATTTATTTAAACTGAGTGGTCATTTATTTAAACGTTATTTAAACTGGGTGAAATAGGTTAGGTTAGAACTGTGACCAAACCGCGCGCGAGCTGAGCGAACGCTATTTACAAGTTGCTGGCAGAATTTTTCTCACCATTCGAATCACTTGGCTGAGTCTTGGTCAGTCATCTTCAAAGGGCTGACTTTTCACACCAAAAACAAAACTCGTTTCCCAGCAGTAATTTTTGCTCAATGTTACTTAATTTGATGTACCTACAGAATGCGTAGATAACGGCTTTGTGATAGGTCCGTTGACATCCTGAGGGGCAATTCCCGTAATTTTTAAGAACATTCGCATTCTGATCTCATTCGCAATCTGGCGAAAATACAATCAATTTACCAAAAAAATTACAAGTTTGATAGATTGCGACTTGAATGTGAACGTTTTTTAAGTACGAGAATTGGCCTTCTGACAATAAATAGAAGGTACTATTTTAGGAAACGGAAGGCGGTGGCGTGGTATGTTACGAAACTGGTGATCCGGCGGAGGTGGATATAAATCAAGGAGTGTTGGTCGCCGTGACATCAATCATCAATTCGGGCCTCCCGAACCTACACATGAGGGTCGGTTTATTCAACAAATGGGTAACAGATACCGGTTACAAAGTACCCGTCAACAATTTCGTGATTGTCATAAGTATTATTGTTTATATTAAAACTGTTCATGTGTAGCGTTTTAGTATTTTTGTTGTTTTATTTATCATTATAGATACCCCTCCGTGCTTCGAAAAACATGTTAAGTCATTGATCCCGGCCTGCATTCGTAGATCTTTTACAGTCGTGACGGGTAGACAAAAGCCCAAAAGTCTGACAACCACTCTTACCATGGAGTATCGTGTTCCTAGTCACTAACTAGGTTGTGGCGGTCGGATAGGCAGTCGCTACATGTAAAGTACTGGTATTTAGCTGCGTCTGGTTAGACTTGAAGCCGACCCCATCATAGTTGGAAAAAGTCTAGTCAAATTGATTTTATCGTCTTTTAGTAGGAAGTATCGAGCCGGCTTCACGTTTGTCCAGAAATCAATTACCTACCTAAATAAGTACTAATATTATAAATGTGAAAATAACTCTGTCTGTCTATTACTTTTTCAGCCCTAAACCTGAACCTATTGTAATGTCTAACAGATAAGTACCCTCGACATAAATAGCGACGTTGTCGCAAACCGCCGATCGCTAAAAAATAACATTAAAGTATATATAGCTACGTAATGACACTTGGGACACTACATTTAATCCGTAAGCCGTTATATTTGAAGAAATAGCTAACGTTCACGAGTTTAAAATAATAACTTTTAAATCACAGATTCTACTAAACCAAAATTGTTACTAAAATTACAGGTTTTCAACGATTTTGTATAGAGAAGTAAAATGATATCTTACTACTTTTAGACGTTGACATGAAAATTTATTTTTATTTATTTTTTATTAAAAGTTTTATTTTTAACACCAAATTCAGACAGTGAGCCCTAGTGGGACGCTTGGGCGGAGCAACGCCGTGTCCTCGTAGAGGCGATCGGCGGCGGTGATCTCTCGCGTCCGGCCCTGGTTCAGGCAATGGTACGGAGCGAGAGGAAATGGCAGGCCGACACCTCCTTCTGCGAAGCGGTAATGCTCGCGAAGGAGGAGGCGGAACGCGTGAGGGAGAGGCAAATTTCGCGCCCTCACGCCCCTAACCGCCGCAATAGGAGGAGACGCCCCGGGCGGGAATTGCGAGCCGATTTCCGGCCACCGTAGGCGCGGGCTTGCGGATGGTGAGCAATGGGTAGCTCGCCGTCCGATGAGGACCAAGCCCGGGTCGACGGCGCGTTGTGTTCCACGCGCGCCTCAAAGAGATGTCAGCAGAATTGACGGGGTCCGCTAGGGCCAGTGCCTGCCGGGGGTTCGAAGAAAACCGATAGGGAAATCGTGGTCCCCGGCAACAGGGCAACCGAAAGAACACGGGTGGGTTTTAGTCAGTAAGAGTCTGACACGTCCTCCCGCTCCACCCAGAGCGGGTGAAGTAATTTGATAACTTCCCACCCAAAAAAAAAAAGCCCTAGTGGGACAAAGTCAACTCATAGTTATTGCGACTATCATTTGTCCCACCAAAATCAATTAGTGGAACATAGTGGACGTCAAAATTTTTAACATTCCTCTTTTTCTGGACTAACAATATTATAACATTCTTCTTTTCTGGACTTCTTAGGCGAACTAAAAGTTGCAGGAGCGGAACCACGACTTGTACTAGTGGAAGCCGAGGCATTGTTACGAGCAGGATCATCGGTTGAGCTAGTCGAAGTCGAGGTATTTTCATGATCTTTCAAAACACCAGTTGCTTTCGCAGTTCGCTCTTAAAGGTTTTGAAAGTGATCGTTCCCAATAACTATATTTTTAGACACCGTGGCCTCTTGACTCATAAATCGGTAAACATTAAAATAATTTCATGACTTTGGCTAATAAACGACTTACCATGTTTCAATGAAGTCATACTGAAAATAAATTCCAACAAAAATAAATTCCCTTTCACATTAAATTGTCACGAACTTACGGAATGATTCACCCACGTCGATCACAACGCTGTCTCGGGTTGAACTGAGGCGGGAATATATAGTACGAATAGCATTGAATGGTGCAATAGTCAGCTATTTCTATTGATTGTGTAAATCGGAAATGATCGGTTTTACGGACTTTGCCGATGCTACATATAAGTTGTGTCGACCTGTACGCGTATGTACCAAGCGTGTCTATTAAGACCCAAAGGATGAATTTTTGGAATTTTGGTTTCTTCAATGATAACTATGAATTTTGGAAATTAATTTCATTTTTAAACAGAGGACAGAAAAATATTTCGACCGCTCATGCGGTTGGCAAGTTAACAAGTGTCAGTTTATAAAGTTTTTCACACACACCGCCACGATAATTGCTTCTTGCCGAAAGCTGTAGGCAATGTACATGGGAGCACACTTTGCTAATAGATATTTATTTATTGCAGCATAGAAGACTTACACTAAAAAAACAACAAAAAAAAGGAAACATTAGTCGACAGAAAGCCAATTACAAGTCTTCGCGTTTAGATTTAGTATAATAGAATTTGTGTTGTGAACATACAAGCAGTAACATATCAACTTATACTATATTTAATATTTAAAACTATTAAAATAACCACGTGTCTGCAATTCAAAAGTGAGAGAGCAAGAAGAAAAAAAATACATTAATGAGCACTGCAGCTATTTAAAAAAAATTAGGCTTAAGCACCTTTTCGCTGAGGTCACACTGGTTGTAAAGAGATCCAAGTCGTGTTGTTTACATATTTTATTAAAATTTTTGCTTGCACGCACAAATAACTGTTCTGCCTATAATTAGTGGAACTATGAGGTACACGTAAGGGTTGTAAAAATTAGCAGGCGAGCCTACACTGCGTGAGTCTCTCAGCGAGTTATCAGCCGGCCAAGCGCGCATCGCTGAGCTGCAGAAGCAACTCAGCGATGCGCGCTAGGAGAACCTTGATAGTTCTTGGCTCTGCGACAAACGAGTACTCGCTGGAGGTGTAAATAGTCAGCGATCAATTATTATATACGGTATCTCTTTTACTAAGGCTCCTTTCTTACGGCTGACAATTAACATGAATCTAGTAGAGCTAGCAACTAAAAACGAGTTAGCGAGTAACGAGTAGCGTAGCGAGTGCGCGACGAAAACGAGCGATTGACAGACATGCCGACAGAAGTGAAAACTTTGAAATAACTGTTTAAAAAAAAAAAATAGTATGACTAGGTAGGTACCTAACGAAAACAAAAAAAAATATAGGTATTTATAAATTGAGGTCGGGTTGGGTGGAAAAAGGAAAGGGAGGCCTTTGCCCTGCAGTGGGACAATACGGGCTAATTATTATTTTTCTTTTATTTCATTCAAATACTTATAAATTATATTTTTAAATATTAGAATAAAGAAAATATAAAAACATTTAAAAATATAAAAAAATAGTAGCCCACCGGTATCGGGAACAGGGTCCAAGCTACCGGCGTTCAGGGCTCCAGAGAGAGGAACCTCCTGACAATGCGAGCCGTGTCCAGGAGTACCGCTTTCTGAATCAAGCCCTTGATCCAGCTGCCCAACGAGAGCCTCCTTAGGTATTGGTCGAGGCTCTTGGCAATTAAGCCATTATTATTTGTAAATTGAAATTAATAACATTTGTCTGGTTTTCACATCTATTGGCAATCCGAGCAATAATTATGAACATTTTCATATTTTTTTTTTATTAATCATAACAATGATGGGCCGTGTGTGTACTTACCTACTTATAAATTAAATTTTATCCACTTACTGTCGATTACACACAAAAACACTTAGTTTTCAATAAAATTCTCAGGAGTGCGCACTCGCGAACATCAAAATTACTGCTAAAGTCTATAATAAATATAATAAAGGTATGTGCGCGGCGAGACGGAGGGGCAGTGCAGTCCGCCGATTCGTCAACGCTCACGGCGTCCTGCCGCTCATTCGTCATTGCTGCCTAGATGCGCTTCAATAAGCGCATGGGGGCCAGTACAGCACGACAAAAATAGCTGTAAACATTATTACACAAGAAAATCGTTTTTGTATTTTGAGTATTTCGAAAAAAAGAAAAGTAGTAACACAGAAGAAAATAAAAAAATTAAAATGATAAAAACGTTTTATATATTAAAGACACTGTTACAGCTGTACATGATTGCATGTTATATTTATACATGGTCATAGAAACTGAGTTTACGTCGGCGATGAATTTCTGGTAACTTGAGACCCTAGTAAAGAATGAGCCCCGATAAGGTATGGTTCCGCTGACAACTCCAACTAGCACTCCTTTGCCTTTATCGTTAGGATCTTTTGTCCCCGCACAGACTAGAGGCCCACCGGAATCGCCCTGCAAACACAAACACAGGCAGATTCATGTATCAGTGTGGAAAAGGCTGAAACTAAGGATTAAGGTTCTCACTGACATAGGCTGGGTCCTAACCTAAAGTGACAGTATCGCGAGTACGCAATCATCGCGCTCTTTTAGGCTGCGTCCTAATAGAAGCGATCGTCGCGCGACCACGGGACCGTCACGTTTATTTAATTTGGCGAATCTGAAAGTGTGTTCAGGCCGACAGAAGGCCTTCCGGTTTTCTCAACAAGAAGTGACAAAAGAACGCAACGATCGCAAATTCGCACGAATGATCATTTTGGTCTGGATGCGGGGTTATATGAATATGATGTACTCGCGCGATCAATCAAGTCGCGTTTGTACACACGGCTATACATCAAGCTATAGAGTTCCAGTATATGCTAATCTCGCATTTTATAGGATTTCCGTACAATGCGAGGTAAGCTTAAACTGGAAATGTATAGCTTAATGTGTTGCCGTGTGTAAACCATAATTCACATGACAACTGTCGCTTAGCTTAAGACGCGGGGTTGGCTCACACTATACACCGATTATTACCTGCAGGTAAGGCTTGAAATACCGGTATTTTTGGGAACCAGTATCATTGGCCTTGGTGTGATACCGCTACCAGACGTAGTACCGGTACTATTGATACCGGTACCATACAAATATTTCCGTAAGTTAGAGTGAGGAAACAGATATCGCACTATAATATTATAAGGGATCCCTTCTTTTCGCATAATATTCTTTTTCCTAATATACTTTGGCTTAACGATTTTGGTGTAATTTGTTTTGCCATAATAATACTTTGCCATATTTTTTTTTAGCATGCAGTTTATGTTGGCATAATTATCTTGAAGGCTAATTTGTTTTGGCATAAATTTAATTCGCATAACGTTACTAGGCCTAATGACTATTAGCATAATAGTATTTAGGCATACAATTAATAGAAATAACGGAAACAAATTTGAGTTATTTTTATTTATTTTGGATTTTCATGCAAATAATTTCCATTTTTAACCCTAAATTAAAATTAAAGTATTGTCTTAAAAAATCATTATGTGGTGCTACAAAAGTTAGTGACAGAACCGAATCGATGCAAAACCGACTCCACGTAGTCTTGTCTGCCCTACCCCTAGAGTGTAATTTAAAATCGCGTAAGCGCGTAGGGGCGTGGCGGCCCGAGGGCTGAGGAGCAGGCGGCTAGGAGCGAGCCGCCGCGGCTGAGGCTGACCGGCGGAGCCAGCCAGCAAGCCGAAGCTGCGGTGGTGAGCGAAAGCCGTCTGCGACGATTAGCACGCGTGGGGCCGCCGGAGGCCCGCAGCGCCGGAGCCGTGACAGAAACCATGCTTGCTGCATGCTGCATGCTTGCTTACATGCTGTATGCTTGTTTACATGTTGCATGCTTGCTGCATGCATGGTATATGCTTGTTTGCATGTTTCTTACAGCGAAAAAGTTATACTTGTGAATGTTATGCTTAATAAAGTTATGCTTTAAAATGTTATGTTTAGTAAATTTATGCTTTAGAATGTTATGCTTAATCATTATTATGATTAGAGAAATTATGCGTAAAAAATTATGCGTAAGCTGTTATGCGTAAATAATATTATGCGAAAATATTATTAGGACAAACAAAAGATGCCAAGTTATATTAGGTCTTAAAATTTTATGCAAATGGATAGGGAACCATATTATAAAGGCGAAAGTTTGTGAGTGTGTATGTTTGTCTCTTCTTCACGCTCAAATGGCTGAACGGATTTGGATGAAATTTGGCACACATGTAGTTTATAACCTGGAATAACACAGGATATTTTTTATCCCAATATTCCCACGGGATCGAGACTTCTGCGGGTGAAACTGCGGGGCGCAGCTAGTAGTAAGTAAAAATGATGGTTCTTTTAATTAGCATTACAAGAATAACTTCAAGGTACGCGGCAGGTACATGAATTTGGTACCGGTACTTGTAAGGTGGAGTAACGATACCCGTCTGGAGCCGGTACCTAGGTACCGAAATGGCATGAACCGCTAATTACCGGTACAGTATCTGTACTTTTGGTACCGGTTCCAAATTGTACAAGTGACAATTCTCGACAGGCCGCCGTGCGCCGTCCAAATACAACGGCACAAGGATCTTTTGATTCGTAGCCAAAAGCGGAATTAACACCGCCATCATACCATCATCATTTCAATACAATTTCACAATTGTTTGCCAACAACGCCCCCTCACAATGTCATTCAGGCGCTGTTTAGGGCAAATTAAGGGTCTATTTCTATTTGTGAGGTGAAAAAAAAACTGTTTTACGTTTTTACTCGTAGAATATTTAATTTGAAGAGATCTAATAATCTGACAGCAGTACAGAGTACATGACATGTGTTAAAACTATAGACATATAAAAACTTCTCAGCTAAAGTCCCCGTCACGAGAAGCTATAATTTTTGTAAATAAAGAACTTCTACCAAGTTACGTAGCAACAATTTAATCAACAACGAATAATCCCAAATTCAATGAAGTCAAAGTAACGTACGTGTTATACGAAACTAATGAGCAATTTCACTTGATCGGGTTATATTTTAGCGATATAAAGCGCTGTCGTCTAAGGTTTTGTGGTACTGGAACGCATCTGATTCATGGAACGTAAACATTTGAGCCACGATTTTGAAGTAAGTTCACGCTGACGTTGTCTCTGCTGTCTTTCGAGTTTCGAATGCGTCTGTTTGTTTGTGGTGTTTTCGCGGATTAGGTTATATTGTTTGTTTGTAATTAGATGTGTGTGTTAATATAATTATATCCCTGTAAAAAATAGTACAAAACTGTTTTTATTTTATTTTAAGTACCCAAAGATTGCAAACCCCTGAATGTGTGTTTACAAAATTTATAGCTTCTCGTGACGGGGACTTTAAGTTAGTGGACTGTATAAAAATGAGGTTTTAATGCATATGTGCAGTACGCCTGAGTTTGTAAAAATGTTAATTTCAATTTGGACAGGCGCCATATAAGATCCTTGTAGCACTCCAGTCCTTTTACAGATACATATTTTATTTACCTCTGATTTTGTGCATCAGTGTCAAAATCACAGTGATCTTTATTCTCGTTGCAATAAGTATGCTGTTGCTTTGTCAAACTTTGCTATTATATAATACTAGCTTTTGCCCGCGGCTTCACCCGCGTGGATGTCGGAAAATATCTGACAGGAACGTGCCACCGGGATTCAGAGTATCCTATATCCTAATCCAGGTCATGGCCTATCCGTATGCCTTTCATCTAAATCCGTTCAGCCGTAACAGCATGAAAAAGTAACAGGCTAATAATAAATCTGTTTTAAGGTTCCGTACCTCAAAATGAAACATTGAAACCCTTAAAGGATGACTTCGTTGTCTGTTAAGACCCTTTTTCTTAGTAACGCGCGGAGGCATCAAGTTGAAATAGATATAAAAACTTTGATCTACGGTCTCTTGGAAGTGAAACGAAAATCAAACTTCCAAGTCAACGCAATAATGGGCACGCCACAGTTGTGGCGATAAGTCTCCTTTTTGAGGAGGGGCTAGAGAGGCGCCACGGCATCCTCACCTTCCACCTGACGCAGGTCCTCACTGGACACGGCTGCTTCGGGAGGTTCCTGTTCAGGATAAGGTGGGAGGAAACGCCCGGGTGTCATCATTGTGTGGATCGCCCGGAGGACACGGTGGAGCATACGGTGGAGGTCTGCCCGGATTGGGCGGAGTATCGCCGTGTCCTCGTGGAGACGATCGGCGGCGGTGATCTCTCGCGTCCGGCCCTGGTTCGGGTAATGGTACGGAGCGAGAGGAAATGGCAGGCCATCACCTCCTTCTGCGAAGCGGTAATGCTCGCGAAAGAGGAGGCGGAACGCATGAGGTAGAGGCAAACTTCGCACCCTCACGCCCCTAACCGCCACAGGAGGAGACGTCTTGGGCGTCGGGAATCGCGAGCCGATTTCCGGCCACCGTAGTCGCAGGCTTGCGGACGGAGCATTGGGTAGCTCACCGTCCGATAAGGACCAGACCCGGGTCGACGGCGCGTTGTGTTCCACGCGCGCCTCAAAGAGATGTCAGCAGAATTGACGGGGTCCGCTAGGGCCGATGCCTGCCGGGGTTGCGAATAAGGCCGAAAAGATGTCGGTACTAAAACGTGGGATCAGTTTTTCTATGATCTTTCTTCTGATAGCCTTTCTATACCTAGTATCTTAAATCTCTTTGTATGTGAATATGGGCTACTACAACTAACCTTGCCAACGTCCGCTCCGAATGGAGAAGTACAAACAAATTTATTCATTGCCTCGCGGTGTAATGCACTGCACTCCGAATTTGATATTATGGTTAAATGCGCCAGTAAAAGAATCGGACTTGTGTCCTACAAAAAATATTAAATGTTAGCGTGGTCTTCCAGATATGAATAAAGGTACTGATGGACGATTATGTTCTAATTCGAAAAGCGGCCTGTGTCGGTGTAGTAAACGTATAGCGATTACACCGCCACATACGAACTACGCATCAAAGACATGAATGATGTCACACAAATCCTACATCGCGCAATTAGAGTTTACCGTGCAATCGACATAAGATTCCGACTTTAACCGTTGGGCAGTTGCCCGCCAGACACAACACCCGTTTGGTCGGAGGATTCCCTTTTCTATGGTGGATGAGTGAACTTTACACCCTGTTCCTCATACCACTAAATTGGTGGCCCTGATGTGATGAACGTCAACGCAGCTTTCGTGCAAATACTTCAGTGTGGCGTCATCATCATCATCACTCCCGCAAGCTTTCGTGAGGCGAGTCACACAGCCAGCACCCACGGCTTCAACGGGTATCCTGACTACCAGCATGCAGCAAAAACGCATTCCTGGTCATCACCCACAACCTCATCACCCCGACTCACTGGGTAATCAATGCAATCACCTCAATCACCCTGACTCACTGGGGAATCACTTTAATCACCCTGACTCACTGGGGAATCACAGCAATCACCTCAAACTATGCTACACCCGGTTCCGACTCACTGGAACCACACTGGCACTGTGAAGCATCGCAAGATTCAGCCCACTATCGACCTCCGGTCTCCGGAGGGGAGTGATGTAACTGTTACACTGCCACATATGAACTACGCATTAAAGACATGACGTCACACAAATCCTGCATCGCGCAATTAGAGTTTACCGTGCGATCGACATAAGATTCCGACTTTAACCGTTGGGCAGTTGCCCGCCAGACACAACACCCTTCTGGTCGGAGGATACTCCCTTTTCTATGGTGGATGAGTGAACTTTACACCCTGTTCCTTATGAGCCTGTTCCGATATCGGCACGACAATCAATGTCGGCGACGATATCTTTTTTAGTGGCATACCACTAAAAACGGTATCGTCGCCGACATTGATTGTCGTGCCGATATCGGCGGACGACCCCGTGGACTTGTTCACTGCTGCCATTATTACCTCGAATACCGACACTATTACACTTTTGGAATCCCGCGGCGATACAAGCTTTTGCTGGCGCAACGCGACTATTCGGGGCTACTGTGGCAAACCGCATGACAATAAGCTGTTGGTTACATCTTGTCACATACCGATATCGTCCCTATATCGTCCCGATGTCGTCCGACGAAGTCGGGCCGATATGTTGGTGTCGTTATTGTCGCAGTGTGAAAACGGCCATACTCGGTCTCCTTCTTCAATTATTTTTTTATTTTTATTGCAATCTATCAATCTTGCAGATATTCAGCAATATGTGTAAGATTTTATATGATTAAAGGGCTTGCACGAAAGCCGTCCAGTGACTGCTCCGTTTATTCTTGTGCCTCTCAGAGAAGAAGGTCTTGAGGAATCTTTCTTTTCAGTCTACGAGAAATTGTTTGGGTGTTCATTTGATTGACTGCCAGCATATTCGGATGATTAGTGATTCGCTTCTTGTACGCTTTTGTCCTTGCCGAGATTTCTTTTATAACACTTTTGATGCAAAGGTCGTGATGGAGTCTAATGTTTGAGACATACCAAGGTGCGTTCGTTATTATTCTTAGTATCTTTGACTAGAATCTCTGTATTATTTCAATGTTTGAATTTGCTGCTGTTCCCCAGAGTTGTAGGCCATATGTCCATATGGGTTTTATAATGCATTTATAAAGCAATAGTTTGTTTTGAAGTGAGAGTCTTGATTTTTTATTTAGTAGCCAGTACATAGTGCGCAACCGTTGGCCCATAGCTAATCGTTTTGTGAAAATATGCTTCTTCCAAGTTAGGCGTCTATCCTAGTATATTCCAAGATACTTGGCGTGATCCTCTTGCGGTAGAGCTATGCCATTGAGAGTGACGGGTGGACATGTTTCTTTCCTGTTTGCGAAAGTAATCTGGACAGATTTGGTTTCGTTGGCTTTGATTCGCCACTCTTTGAGCCATTTGGATACATGATCGAGACTGTTTTGAAGCTTTTGTGCTGCAATGTCTGGTGAATTGTCCATTGATAGAATTGCTGTGTCATCAGCAAATGTTCCAGTAACTGCTCCATCTGTCGTAGGGAGATCAGCTGTAAAAAGCAGATACAACGTGGGACCCATGACGCTGCCTTGCGGAACTCCAGATTTGATAGCATATAAAGACGTTAACTCTTTTCCTTGTTTCACGAAAAACTGTCTGTCATGACTTTATTAGGTTGTAGAAGTTTATAGGTAGGTCTTTTTTTATTTTGAAAAGAAGTCCGTCATGCCACACTCGATCAAATGCCTGAGATATATCCAGGAACGCTGCGACACAGTATTGTTTTGATTCAAGAGCTTTGTTTATATGTTCCACTAGTCTGTGTACTTGTTCAATAGTACCATGCTTTCGACGAAAACCAAACTGATGGTCGGGTAATAATTTTTTTGCGGCAATAATCGGGGATAATCTAAGCAGAATAACTATCTCCATGATTTTGAAGGGTATGGGTAACAGGCTAATAGGTCTGTATGATTGCGCCTCAACTGGATTTTTTCCAGGCTTAGAAACCATAATAACTTGGGCAATTTTCTATTGAGGGGGGACCATTCCTCTTCGTAGGATAGCGTTATACAGGAAAGTGAGAAATTGAATCCCTTCCTTTGGCAGCTCCCTTAGGATTTTTCCTGTTATAAGGTCGTAACCAGGAGCTTTATTTGGATCTAAAGCCTTAATTGCTGTTTTTATTTCTTTATAAGTGAGCTTATTAATGGGAGGATCAAGTTGGTGGGTTTGGCCCAATAATTCTGTGACTTCTTGGATTTTAGAGGAGCCTGTATCTGGATTTGGTATAAAGACCTGTTTGAGATGTTCAGCAAATGTAGCAGCTTTGTCCGCGTCGCTAGAAGCCCATTCTGAGTTACTTTTTCGGATGGGAGGTTGATTACTTGCCGGACGTTTAAGGTTTTTTGTGACTTTCCACAAAGAGTAATTTGTCTCTGCTGTAGCATCAAGATTTTCTAGAAATGTTTGTATGCCATGGTTTTCATTGTCTTTTAGCAGAATTTTTAGTTTTGTTTGAAGATGGTTTAGATGTTTTTTACCAGTAAGATGACCTGTAGTTTGCCACTTTTTCCGAGCTTTTCGTTTATCAGCCAATAGTTCTCTTACAGATCTTGGGTAATCTCGTTTATGGTATGAGTCTGCGGCAACTGGGGTAGCAGACCAGGCAGATTGTTGAACGCAGCTATTGAAATGTTCTACCGCTTCTATTATGTTGTCGTCCGTCCTTAAAGGAATTTTTAAATCTGATTTTTCTGTCACTAGTTGTCTGAAGAGCTCCCCGTTAGTTTTATTGGAGTGTAGTTTGCAAAATTTAGGTACCACTGTGATTTTCCTTTTTAGTACTATTTCGACCGGGGAATGATTGGAGGATAGTTCAGTGCTCGTTTTGCTTGTTATAAAGTTGTTAGGGATGCCTTTTGTAATACAGAAGTCAAGCAAGTCTGGTACTTTGTTCAAGTCTGTAGGCCAGTATGTAGGATCTCCGGGGGAAATAATATTTAGTTTTAATTTCTCAATGGCCATTAATAACTGCCTACCTTTCATAGTTATAGTACGTGAGCCCCAGTAGTGGTGCTTGGCATTGTAATCACCTCCAGCTATGAATCTATGGCCCAGTGTAGAAAGAAACCTTATGTAGTATTTCTAACTTAAGTTTATGTTTAGGTGGACTGTATACAGCCGAGATTGTAAAAGGTCCTGCCCAGTCTTCAATGACGAAATTTGTTGCTTGGATTTCATCTGTGCAGTAATGTACTGTTTCATGATGTTTGATATTATATCTTATTAGAACTGCACTTCCAGCGTGTGCTGTGCCGTCAGGGTGCATTATGTGATAGGTTTTATAGTTCTGGATATTAAAGTGGCTCTTTTTGGTAAAATGTGTTTCCGTTACTAGGAGAATATCTATCTTTTGTGTCTCTAAGTATGCTTTAACCTCAAGGGTATGTTGTGACAGCCCATTGGTATTCCATAGGGCAATTTTTAAGCAGTCGAATTTGACAGCTTGGTTGTGAGGGCTAATATTAGGTTTGTCATGGTGGTCAGTTGCTGCATCATTTGTTTCATGAGGTTCATTAATTCAAGCATATCATTTTGGTTAGTGTGATTTGCCTCTGTTGTTGTATTGTTCAGAAGATTTTTATCGGTTAGTGCTTCTTTGTATGACTTATGTTGGCTATTTAGAGGTTCTTTATCCTTCGATTTTTTTTTTCGGCTATGGCTCCCTGTTCCTTGCTGCGAACATAGGTGTTTCTGCGTTCTGGTGCTTTTGGAAATTTAAGATTTTGAAGCTCTCTATAGATTTTACAACCTTTATAATTTGCCGGGTGATTTCCGTCACAGAGGACACATTTTACAGTCTGATCTGGTTTTCCTTGAACATTCGATCGAGAGATGGTCACCAGCACATTTAATACATTTAGGGCTCCGGCGACAGTACTTTTTGGTCTTCAATTAATGGATCACGATCATTAATTTTAATAGCAATCGAGGTTGAATGTTTAAGGTACCAGTCCCATCGCCGCCGGCGAGAAATAATTGCGTTCGTTGATCCCTAGCTGCATCGTTATTACCTACTTAACCATTAGTTGTGTTGTGTTTTTTAAAGCCGCCCATGGGCCTCTGACTTGGCTTCACATGCCGTCGATAAATATCTCTCAGGCATGACGATTTCCTCACGATGTTTTCCTTTACCGTTTTTGAAGCAAGTGATAATTACACAATACGCACATGAATCCGAAAAGTCAAAGGTTGATTCGAACTCGAGACCTATGACTAACAGTCCGACGGTCATACCTCTAGGCTATCACTGCTATGCCGGACCAATGACATACAACAATCGCGAACATTGTATCCCGCAACATTAAAGCGTGTACGCACGAAAGAACAAAACATGGTGAACACGAAAATCGAACACAAAATATTTTTTTCGTTGTTCGTACGTGTTACGTGTGGACGTAAATTATCAAAGTGAGCACGAGCACCATACGAACACAGTTCAATTTGTGTTCGCGTTTAACCGCTCTGCTTTCTTTAGTAGCCATGGATTCGAAATTAGATCGCCACGAACACTTTTGACGAACAGTTTTTGGTACGCACATGCGAACAAAGTGTACGATGTTCGTGTTCGCCATGTTCTTGTTCGTTCGTGCGTACATGCTTTTTGATGTTTTGCGATGTTCTTTTGTTTACTAGTTCCAGTGACATTTTAAATTACATTAATATCACTACATAGTATAAAACAAAGTCGCTTTCTCTGTGTGAATCTTTAAAACTACGCGATTTTGATGCGGTTTTTTTTAATAGATAGAGTGATTGAAGAGGAAGGTTTATATGTATAATAACCCGGTTTGTACCCGTGTGAAGCCGGGGCGGGTCGCTAGTATTGAATAAGTCAAAAACGTTTAAGGATTTATCAGATATTGTAATTTTTATATTTTTAAGGCGCCTTTGTGGAAGAGAAATAAAATGTTTATTATGTTTATTGCGAACTAAGTGTATAATGATGGTGTTATGTTATGTTAGTACATATGACTTAGCAGCCTTTTATAAGCATTGCAATTATCAGTCGCCTGCCCTTATCGTCCTAAATTAGCATGCATTAAACATTAATATTACTTAATTATTTTCTTTTATATTAGCACAATTAAAAAGAGAAATTGTAGTTAAGTCAAAATTGAATGTCAATATTAATGAATTTAATACAATTATCCAGCAATATTAATGTCAACCTTTTCAGGTAGTACAAATTATAATTATATATGAAGTTAAATTAAATCTTTGTTTTTTTAGGACAGATCGCCACTTTTGTACATGAGAGAAAATCGTTATTTTAAGCTAGACTCAAAACATTATTTTACTAAGTAGAAAGAGGTAGAAACATTTTTGGTTTAGGTATAGTTTTAGCTTTTTCTGGAATATTGTTACCGATTTTTCAGTTTTAAATACGTTCAGCAACTTATTATGTATTTTATTGTAAAATATAGGCTATCACTTAACATTTTAATTCTTGAAAATGAAACGCATAACCTATACCAGCCTATTATTGTCCTACAGCAGGACAAAGGCTTTTCTTATACACAGAAGGCACGAGCATTAAGACGCAGATATATGACAGTGACCTTGAATAGTTAGCTTGCGTGTTTTGTACTGAGCTCACGTAACGCGTCGTGCGACCAGCCAGTAATAGGACTCGCCCATCAAGGAGCGCTGTCCCAAATTAGACGCATTATTAATTTATTACACGTAAAATAAAAGGTATTTTCATAAAACACGTATACCAATAGATCAATAATTTAATTATCTTTAAAATGGTAAAGTTTTCAGAAAAATACGCTCGATAGATTTTGCGTCATTCTCAGTTTTTAATCCGCGTTAGACATAACTTTAAAAATTAATTACACTATGTAATATAAACATAATCAAAAATATGCCTATATTAAAATATTAGGAAAAAGCTCTAATTTAACATATATTTTTTCCACATCACTAACACTACTCGTTTAGACGTCATCTTCAGTATAAAATCATTAAAAGTCGGTTATCGTCCCCTTTAAGGGGACGATAACCGACTTTTAACTTAAGCTTCGGCCAAACCTGAGCGATCACAACGCGGGAGGCGGGAACGAAGCGGGAGCGTCTACCGCGCGGCGGACGCTGCTCGTGTTATAATATGGCGCCTTGCACACCTATGCGACCGTAACGCAGGAACACCGCGTCGGCAAAGCGGGAGTGAGCGGGAAGCACGCGTATCGTGGTCAGACGTGTGTACAGATCGTTACATTATTACGGACGTCTCATTATTTAAACTCCACGATGACATACGATAATAATATAGAGATGTTTATCGAAAAAGTAAGAGAACATACTCTTCTATGAGATCTGAAAAAACCTGGATTTAAAAATAAATGTAAAAAGGATAAAATATGGGACTCAATCGGCCAGATGATGAATCGGCCAGAGTCAGACTCTGATGTTAAATATGAGACTGACATAACAACAATTTAGGTGCTACACTAAGCTATAGACGTGCGGTTGTGACTATTCACTAAACAAAATGAAGTTTGCTATTCGCGCTGTGTACGATAATTCCCGCGTAAGGCTGTATACAGAAAGAAAGCTGGAAACTTATAAGCGCTTACCGGCGCTTACCGGCGCTTGACAGCGCTGGTAACCCGCGCAGGAAAATATATGAACGCGCGCCGATAAGCACTGAACGGTGTCGACAAGTTCCGACAAGCTTCAACACGCGCTGGTCAGCGCTGGGCGCTGCCATTTAAAATTTTGCTTGGTTGGCTTCAACCTGCTTCCTTTGTATAGAATGAACCAGCGCTGTCAAGCGCCGGTAAGCGCTTATAAGTTTCCAGCTTTCTTTCTGTATACAGCTTCAGGCTGTATACAGAAAGAAAGCTGGAAACTTATAAGCAGGTTGAAGTAGACCAAGCAAAATGTCGGACTCATCGGACGATGATTTGGTTTTGTTAGAAAATGTGTATTTAAAAATGCGAAAAGAAGCTATACATCCCATTAATAGAGAAAGGAAACATTTCGGAGAGTACCATCATTTATTTGTAAATAAATTGAAATTTGATGATGAATGATTTTATAAATATACAAGAATGACTCAAGAAACATTTGATTACATTTTGGATTTAGTGAAAAACCTAGTGACTTAAGGTGCAGTTGTTTATTAATTTTAAATGGCAGCGCCCAGCGCTGACCAGCGCGTGTTGAAGCTTGTCGGAACTTGTCGGCACCGTTCAGTGCTTATCGGCGCGCGTTCATATATTTTCCTGCGCGGGTTACCAGCGCTGTCAAACGCCGGTAAGCGCTTATAAGTTTCCAGCTTTCTTTCTGTATACAGCCTTAGTTTCGCGTTGTTAACGTTCCCGCTTCGCTCCGCATCCCGCATTGTAGCTGGTGGTTGGCCCCCTGGTTTGGCCGAAGCTTTAAATAAACTACGCTTACTACTTACGCCGACACGCTTGCCAAAGTAAACTTTAACCTACACTGTCCTCCCATACCTAGTAAGTAACACTGTTATTTGAAAGTATTGTAAAAGCCAATTATTTTTAAAAGAGTTCCCCATAGGAAACGACCAATTGGAACCGTGCACCTATCTTCTGACGTTTCATTAGTGCCCATGTAGGTTTATCTACACTAATATTATAAAGAGGAAAGATTTGATTGTTTTTTTGTTTGTTTGCATTGAATAGGCTTCGAAACTACTTGACCGATTTGAAAAATTCTTTCACTGTTGGGAAGCTACACTGTCTCCGGTGAACATAGGCTATATTAAATTTTCAAAAAGTTAGGGATTCATACTAAAACTCCAATAATGTAACCCAAGGTGTGAAAAAATTATTGATTATAGAACAAAATAATGTACTACGTCTTTGCAGAACATATAATTATCTACAAAAAATTTCGCGACAGCATATGTCTAACTATTATAGTTATGTCACAATAAGTGTTTTTTCATTTAAAAATATATATAAATGCCACCGCTATAAAAGCTCTTTTATTTATACTATGGAATTAATCCTTATCAAAATCATATTTAAGTCTGCTTCAAAACCATTAACTTTTTGAATTATTCAATTTGGACATTCCATTCGAAAGATATCACAAGTTTAAAAATGTAAGTTATTTGAAAAATGTCGCATGGTCGCCGCTCACGCCGCTCGGTTAGGTCTGGAACTGCATTAAGCGGACGTCCGCGCGGTTCTATACAAAAGTGCTCCGTCGCGGGGAGGCGGGCCCCGCGGTCGCGCCACGTGTCCCGCCTCCGTGCTACGGACGCCCGCGCCCGGCACGCGCGTTGCCCGCCAGCGGTGTGGCCAGCGATTTTGAAAATAATCCTATGCTATTAAACGAGCAATATTTGTATATCTATATATATTTGTAATCACGTTCTCGAAAACGGCTCTAACAATTTCGATGAAAGTTGCGTTTACGGGAGCGAAAAATCGATCTAGCTAGGTCTCAATGTCTCTTAACTGGGAAAATTCGTTTTCTCCGTATTTTCACCCGAGCGGAGCTCGGTCTCCCAAAGTTTAGAACAAGATTATGAACATGAGGATAATGGTCAGTGATCGGAGTAGGTAGAGTGATTTGGGGTCAATGCACTGGCACATATACAGGGTGTTTGGTAGAACGTTGAACATACAAAAATGGTGGATAGGTGGGGTCGTCTGCTACTTACTCAGCTCTAATTTATTTGGCCCTGGCCCCCAGGATATTTTTTAATTTTTTTTTCTTTCTTCTAGTTTCACCACTTTTTTAACTTTTAAGTGTATTTTTTATTAAAAATGGGTAAAACACATTAAAGATTTAAAAAAAAACAATAATATTGCCTATTATTGTTTTTTTTAATCTTTAATGTTGGCAGATTCTTATAAAATTATTGCATTATTCAGATGTTAGCTAGAAAAAAGTTATGAGTCCTCAAACTTACAGAAAGATGTAAAAAAATACTTAAATCTTATTTTCAACTTGCATTAAAAAAAAACCAGGGGGCCAGGGCCAAATAATTAGGGCTGAGTAAGTAGCAGATGACCCCACCTATCCACCATTTTCGTATGTTTAACGTTCTGCCAGACACCCTGTATATTAGTATGGATATGCCCCGGGATTCTGGGATTTAGAAATTGTTAAGACTTTTTTTAAGGAATTTTAAATGTTGTAATGTGTAGAATAAACAATACATCAATATGAATAAGAAATATTTAACCCTTTGGCTGTCTTTTTAATAGTATACAGGGCGTCCCAAAATTATGGGACATGAAGGGAAAGTACCTTAAATATCGTTGATAGGGTATTTTGCTGAAAGAAGACTTTATGTTATTTTTAAAAGTTAGTAATTCTGCATTCAACGATTTTCAAAAAATTACTTGCCTCGTCTGGGAATCGAACCGACTTAAATGTAAAAAAAAAACACCCCTACTTTTATGATGCCAATCGAAAGAATGGCTAAAAAATAATAACTCTTTTTAAGTAACATAGTATTTTAAAAGAAAGGAACAGCGTGAAATTAATAATTTTAATCAAATTAAAAACATACATGAAACTGCCGTAGTCAATTAAGTGGGTATTTTTTTGTAAATTAATTAATAAAATGCTCAAAATGTGATCCCTCTTGTCTTACGCAAATCGCCAATGTTTTAATGAGTCCGCTGCCTGTTGATTTTCTTATCATTTTATGGTGAATACTCGATATGATATGGCACAATTCTGTTTGTAACTCGCCCACGTTCTCGTATTGCTTTTTGTATAGCATATCTTTCACGTATCCCCAAAAGAAGAAATCTAATGGTGTAAGGTCCGGGGATCTGGCCGGCCATCTAATCGGTCCATTTGTACCAATCCAAGTAGGAAAACATTCATTTAGAAAATCTGCTGCTCTCCGACTATTATGAGCCGGATCAATAATATTGCAATCAATAACTTTCTTGAATTTTGACTCAAACATTTTACGTTGTTCGTTTCTTTTAAAATACTATGTTACTTAAGAAGAGTTATTAATTTTTGGTCATTCTTTCGATTGGCATCATAAAAGTAGGGGTGTTTTTTTACATTTAAGTCGGTTCGATTCCCAGACGAGGCAAGTAATTTTTAGAAAATCTTTGAATGCAGAATTACTAACTTTTAAAAATAACATAAAGTCTTCTTTCAGCAAAATACCCTATCTACGATATTTAAGGTACTTTCCCTTCATGTCCCATAATTTTGGGACGCCCTGTATAGGTGATCGGACTCCAAGAAAAGGATAGGTATACTATAAAAACAATACTATAATATAATATATTTAAATGTTTATCTATCGCATTCTATAAATTTCTAATGTAGTAGTTTAAAAATCCTTACTTTAACAATATTTGATTTAATCCCGTAAGTACCAAAATGAAATCCCGGAAAAAAGGCTTATCCATGTTATGATTTCTATGACTATTCATGATGCAAGTACATAAATTCACTCTACCTACTCCGATCACTGATAATGACATTAGAATAATGACATGGTAGCATGGAATTAGTAAGTATCTACTATCATAGCAGCATGGAATTAGTATGTACTATATATGGGATTAGTATGAAATGAACTATCCTATACTATTAAATGATCTTTCTCAATTTTCACCAGAGCAGAGCTCGGTCGCCTAGGTACTAATACATTAAGTTCTCCATCGACACGACTGTGCATGCACACCGTTAAAATTGAACTAGCAACACTGCGTAAATAAAATAATCCGGTCTCCGCGACGGATACCCATGACGGGGGCCGTCGCGTTCCCACGGAGTCCATCTGCGTGTCCACGCGCGTAGACACGCGACGGGTGCCCGTCGCGGGCGCCCGCTTAACGCAGTTTCAGGCCTTAGACGACACCATAATAATAATAAGCGATGTAAACGTCACTGGGGTACGGTAAAATAAAAAAATACAAAAAATAATAATAATTTAATATTCGAATTTTCTTCATTTTACTCTTTTTTAGTGACCCCACGCAAAAACGAGAAAGTCCGTATGTATGGGAGAGCGTGTCTGTGTAAAAAATTATAAATTTTGAAATGTTTGTTTAATATCCGTGCGAAGCCGAGGCGGGCTGCTAGTGTGAAATAAAATTTTATGAATTTGAATTTAAAAAACCCAAATATTTTTTGTTTGCTTTGAATATTGTTATTTTTATTTAAAAACCTTGTTAATTAAGACTAAGTACCGAATGTTATAATATTCCGACAGAAGTATTAAATGAAGTTTGTGTGCAGACAACATTTTTTTCGAAATTTTCTTATTGGTGCCGATTCCCTTGTTCACAAACTAAACTAAATTTAAGTTCAGTGCATCTTTTTCTTTCTATTTCATTAAGAAAAGGACAGAAGATAAATTTTAGTTTAGTCCTGTCAAATTAATCATCGCCTGTCACTCTCCAGTTCTCTCCACAAGTTTAGACGTGATTAAAAACTTGCCGACTAAAATTACGTCAATTTACGTCAAGCGCTGATTAATTTGACAGGACTAAACTAAAATTTATCTTCTGTCCTTTTCTTAATGAAATAGAAAGAAAAAGATGCACTGAACTTAAATTTAGTTTAGTTTGTGAACAAGGGAATCGGCACCATTGTCTCCTAAAAGTGACCCCCATATTCAAAATTCATTTATTACTTAGCCACGAGCTCCTCCTTTTTCAATCGGACATACAGAACCCTAAAAATGAAAAAAATGAAATATTCATATTTTGAAGGGCTACTAACCTATTTTTAGTTATTACACAATCGCTCACTAAAGGGATATATCGTAATGCCATGTCATGTTTTTATGCTTCAGTAACTCTGTGTTACCCGGTTGCATTAATTTATCAAAATTAAATAGGTCTTACTTTTGGGCTTTGCCCTATTCTTCCAAAGCCCGAGACCAAACAAGATCCAATATATTGTTTATCTTGAGTTGCCATAGGAATAGAGTCAACATTAGAATTATAATCGAAACTCCCATCTGTTATCTGAAAAGAAAATATAGTTAATTAAGCAAAATACCTAACCTACCAAGTAATATTTTAACTTCGTGCGTTGGTTGTTTTTATGATTAGAAAGTCATCAGTCGCCACTTTTCGCACCAGTGATTATAATAAATATACTAAACTGATATGCAAAAACATTCTAGATTTTATTTCTAAAACCGTACTGACTGTGGTCCAAGTACTGACGTAGTAAAAAAAATATTTCTCATGACCAGCACCCTAATTGCGTAATACAACACAATCACAATTTGTTTCGATTTGAAACAGATTTCTAATCCATTGCTTCATAAGTTGGAAAAAAAATCTGCTCAACAACGTAAATAACGCAATGAATGTTGTTGAAATGTCAAAATGAAACAAATTTCGCGAAATTGTTTACGAAAATGAGTTACGCAATTAGGGTACAGGTGTATCCGAAAGTACCCGTATATGTGCCGCGATTTTTGGTAGTTTTCGCGTTACATTTTTTTTTGTCATTTTTTTTGAGTTTTCTATATAACTTAAATAATATCAACTAAAGTCTCAAAATTGTTTAAGCGATCACTACCGTTTTTGTTCCAAAATATAAGTTGGACATGTTTATGGAATCAAATTTTTGGCCAGAAGGAATAGCTTTTCGTCGTTTTATAAACTTCGATCGGCAAGTAAAAGTCAGAGAGAATACTCTGAAAAGCGTTGCTAACCCAAATCATGATAAGTTCAACTAAGTTAGTAAGTTACAACTGCAAAAGTGTGACGCGTTCGGTTGAATGTATACGCCGAATTTGTAAGACGGCAGATGTAATTGCCTTACAAGAAACTTGGTTGCTACCTCACGACATCTCATATCTGGGTAGCATAGACAACGATTTTGGTTTCTTCGGTAACTCAGCTGTGGATACCTCGGCCGGCATACTTCGGGGTAGACCGTATGGAGGTGTGGCCATATTATGGAGGAAAAGTTCGTTTACCACAGTGACAGTGTTACCATGTTCCAGTGTGCGTCTGGTAGCAGTGAAACTCGAACTCACTGATCGTGCTATAATCGTTTTTTCTGTGTATATGCCAACAGACTCAACAGATAACTTAGTAGAATTTACCGAATGTTTATGTGAAATAAATGCCATTATTGAAAGCAATAACGTAGAATCAGTGTTTATATTGGGTGATTTCAACGCACATCCAGGTGAGCCTTTTGATACTGAACTAAAACATTTTTGTGCCGAGCAGTTGTGGTCGTGCGTCGACAGAGAACTATTGCCGTCGGATACATACACTTTTGTGAGTGACGCACATGGATCACAACGCTGGCTTGATCACGGTATCGTGACTAGTGCCGCGCGGCACGCTGTTGTTGGTGCGTCTGTTCTTTATGACATATACTGGTCCGACCACTATCCTATACAATTCGAGTGTGATCTAGGATTAATAAAACCTAAAACCGTGATGTCTAAAACTGACGTTAGTAGTAAAGTGACATGGGGTGAAAGGGACCGTAACCAAATAAATGAATACAATAGGCTATGTCATGTTAAACTGAAAAATGTTGATTTTCCGTCTGAAATGAGTAGTTGTGCTGATAAAATGTGTTCCAACACACACCATAGATATTGTTTAGATAACTTGTATGATGAGATAGTATGTATATTAACAGATGCGTCTAAATGTTCAGCGTTGGTTAGAAAGAGACGTAACAAAGGTAGCATAACCGGGTGGAACAGATACGTCAGGGATGTACATGTGAGGGCCAGGCTTTGCTTTCAGATGTGGGTGCTGAATGGAAAACCCTCTGTCGGACATGTTTATGAAAACATGTCTGAATCCAGAAGGCTTTTTAAGTCCCAATTGAAGTGGTGTCAGGATAACGAGCAAAAATTAAAATGGACATAATTGCAGACCACCACTGCAAGAAGGATTTTAAGGGTTTTTGGAAAAAGACAAATCAGTTAAATCCGAAGCCTGGTCACCCTGTGAGCGTGGCTGGCGTGCATGAACCACGGGAAATTGCCAATCGTTTCCAACAGCTTTTTAAAGTTGATTCGCTTTTGGATGCGGCACCGCAGATGCTTGATGTTGAGTCAGCCGTCGGAGATCTTAAAGTTAGGTTTTCAGCCAAGGATGTAGCAGGCATTATTAGGAATATGAGAAGAGGTAAATCTCCTGGTCACGATGGCCTCAGCATCGAGCATCTGCAAAACGCAGGTGTTCACTTGCCAAGGGTTTTGGCCATGTTTTTTAATCTGTGCGTCAGCCATTCGTATCTACCTGATAGACTGATGTACACTGTTGTTGTACCAATTCCTAAAAATAAAACCGGTGATACTTCAGATTTATTAAATTATAGACCGATTTCATTAGCCACGGTTACTGCGAAAGTACTGGACAGTCTGCTTGACCACCAACTGGGCAGGCACATTAAGCTCCATGACGCACAATTTGGTTTTCGATCTGGTTTGTCAACGGAAAGTGCTATCATGTGTCTTAAGCAGACTGTTCAGTATTATAGTGATCGGAAAACACCAGTTTTTGCATGCTTTCTCGATCTCTCAAAAGCTTTCGACCTGGTGTCATATGACAAACTATGGCGCAAGCTCGAAAGTGAGACAGATTGCAGTCCGGAAGTCACATCTATTTTTAGGTATTGGTACAACAACCAGAAAAATACTGTCAGATGGGCAGGCTCTTACTCGGATGTGTACAGGTTGCAGTGCGGGGTGAGACAGGGTGGACTGACTTCACCGAAGCTCTTCAACCTGTACATTAACCGACTTGTCGGTGAACTCAGCAGTGCCAGTGTCGGGTGCTACATAGACGGTGTTTGCCTCAACAATATTAGTTATGCAGATGATATGGTACTGCTGAGTCCATCGATCGGGGGTTTGCGTAAGCTGGTACGGATTTGTGAGTCCTACGCGGAGGCCCATGGACTCAGATATAACGCGAAAAAAAGTGAACTCCTAGTATTTAAGGGACGGGGCAAAAATTACGTGACTATACCTACAGTCACCTTAGCTGGTACCCCCTTAAACAGAGTCACTCAGTTCAAGTATCTGGGTCACTGGGTTTCCGAGGACCTAAAGGATAATGCGGATGTGGAGAGGGCACGTAGGGCGTTGGCTGTCCGGTGTAATATGTTGGCCCGCAGGTTCGCGCGTAGCAGTAATCAAGTGAAAGTGACTCTTTTTAAGTCTTACTGCCAAACACTTTACACGTGCAGCCTGTGGGTTAACTACACACTTGGGTCATACAACGCCCTACGTGTTCAATATAACAATGCGTTTAGGGTGCTGCTGGGGCTACCACGATTCTGCAGTGCTTCGACTATGTTCGCAGAAGCGCACACCGATGGGTTTCATGCTCTTATAAGGAAGCAGTGTGCGTCGCTGCTGAGTCGTGTTAGGTCCAGTAGCAATAGTATAATAAGCGTGTTCGCGGACAGGTGGGACTCTCCACTGCTGCGCCACTGGATACGTTTGCATACTGCACTGTGAGCAGTGGACAGTTCCTCCCGGTCTTAGTGTATGTAACTGTGTCCTTAACTGGTTTTTATTTTGTGTATGTTGTTTTGTTTGTTTTTATTTTGATGTGAATTGTTTATAAAATGTGTGTGTCGGAATATGGATTTTTTCTGAATTAAATGATTATTATTATTATTTCATTTTAAAACATACTATTTACATTTTTAAATATTCTTATAAAAATAATTTAAAAAAACATTTAAAAATATAAAAAATAGTAGCCCACCGGTGTCGGGAACAGGGTCCAAGCCACCGGTGGTCAGGGCTCCTGAGAGAGGAACCTCCTAACGATACGCGCCGTGTCCAGGAGTACTGCTTTCTGGATCAAGCCCTTGATCCAGCTACCTAACGAGAGCCTCCTCAGGTGTTGGTCGAGGCTCTTAGCTATTATGCCATTGGCCGTAACGATTATCGGCACAATGATTGCTGTATCCACATCCCACAAGTCGACAACCTCGTGAGCCAGATCAAGATACTTAATCTGTTTATCTTTTTCAGCTTTCACGAGGTTCTCGTCATGCGGGACCGCTATATCAATAATCATTGTGCGACGCTCTAATCGATCTATCACCACTATGTCTGGCTTATTGGCAACAATAGTCCGGTCAGTGATGATAGATCGATCCCAATACAACGTGATATTGCCATTTTCGAGGACTGGGTCGGGCACATATCTATAGTACGGTACTTCCGATTCCACAAGACTGTATTTTAGAGCAAGTTGCTGGTGGATAATCCTGGCTACAAGGTTGTGCCTATGCAAGTAGTCTCCGTTAGCCAGACGAGAACAGCCAGAAATAATGTGTCTGATTGATTCTCCGGGACGGTGGCATGCCCGACAGATGTCAACCGTGCCGTCCTTCACAATATATTTCCGGTAGTTGTTCGTCATCATAACTTCGTCCATAATCGCAAAGACAAAACCTTCGGTTTCCCCAAAGAGGTCACCGAATCGCAACCAGGATACGGACGCTAACAGGTCTACATCGGGCCCATGTAAGGCCCGGTAAAAGCGCCCGTGAAGCTCTTTGCTCTGCCATACCTCCCTGCGGTCATTAGTATCTAATACTATAGGTTTGCGCCAGTTCTCGTTAGCCAAGGATAGCGGGGTGAGGCCCTTGTCTACGGAGACCACATCTCGGTGCATCCCCACGTCGGTTTCTAGGAAGTATTCCCTGAGACTGCATACCTCACGGTTGTGCAGGGTCTTAGCATTTAAGAAGCCTCGACCTCCACACTTCCGCGGGATATACAGTCTCATCACCGATGAACGTGGGTGATGCATCCGATTTGCGGTCAGCAATGTGCGGACCCTCCTATCCAGGGCGTCAAGTTCTGTCTGAGTCCATTTGAGTATGCCGAAAGAGTACATCAAAACCGGCATGACCCAACCGTTGAAGGCGCGCACCTTGTTTCCGCCTGATAGAAGACTATTTAAAACTTTATTCAGGCGGCTAAAGAAGCGCTCCTTCAGCGATTGCTTCATGTCAGCAGCGTTGATACCTAACGCTTCCGACATACCCAAATACTTGTAGGTTTCGGTCGAGGAGAGGGATCTTAGGTGTATGGAATCCGAGAGGTGGGTTCCCACGGATTCCACAATCTTCCCTCGCTTTACATGCATGACCGCACATTTGTCCACACCAAATTCCATTCTGATAGCGCTACTGAAAGTTTCAGTTACCTTCAGTAGCTCCAGCAGTTGCAAATTGTTGTGGGCAAAGAGTTTCAAGTCATCCATGTAAAGGAGGTGAGATATAACCTGACCACCTCTCCTCAGTCGGTAACCTAGCCCTGAATCTTCCAGCAGTGTGCTTAGAGGATTCAAGGCTAGGCAGAACCAAAGTGGGCTCAGACTGTCGCCCTGAAATATACCTCGTTCTATCCTTATCGGCTCGCTATTCCTCTGGGTATGTCGACATCCTGGATAGCGAAGAACCGTCCTCCATTGCCCCATACATGACATCAGGAAGGCGCGTAGAGTTGCATCTACTTTATACAATTCCAGCACCCTCATGAGCCATGTATGTGGCACCGAGTCATAGGCCTTCTTATAATCTATCCAACATGTCGACAAATCCCTTCGGGATCGACGAACCTGTTGGCTAATGGTCATATCGATGAGGAGCAGCTCCTTAGTACCGCGGGACCCGTTCCTACATCCATTTTGAGAAGCAGACATGATGGAGTTGGTGTCTATATGTTTGTTAATTTTAGCTCTCAAAATGGATGTGAGAACTTTATAGACCGTCGGTAAACAAGTGATCGGCCTATAATTTTTGGGTTCCGCAGTACTACCTGATTTATGGAGCAGGTGGGTTATTCCTGTCGTTAGGAACTGGGGCAGCGACCCTGACTCTAAGGCTGACTGGAACTGGGATGCCAATCGAGCGTGCGACCTTTTGAACCACTTTATCCAAAAGTTGTGCAGCCCGTCCGGCCCTGGAGATTTCCAGTTAGGCAACGGACGGACTGCACGAGCTACATCTTGGGGGCTGATGGTAAGTGCCCCCATTTCTGGTATTTGCTCGCACGCTCGCTCGATCTCCCTAGTCCAATCTCCTTCGGTGTGATTGATAGGCGCCGACCAGATGCTTCGCCAGAACGAACACATGGCGTCATCATCTGGTAGACGCGTGTCAATCACACCTTGATCCGGTCGCTCCCAAGCCCTGTAAACCCACCTTTCATCGCTCTGGAATGTGCGATTCTGAGTGTACCTCTCCACTCTCCGCCTGTATCGTCGAATACGGTTTGCCCATGCGCAGATCTTCTGCTTCAGGAAGTCGATACGCTCTGTGACACGGGTCAAATAATCCCGAGAACTAATATCAGTCCCCGAGAACGCCCGCTTCACAAAGCGCATCACTCTAGGGCGAGTATTGCCCTCCCTGAAGCAGATTAGCTTGCCGATGAGTACTCTAGCCTCACTGATACGACGCTCAATCCTGCACTGCCAAGCTGGTATAGCTGGTTTTGGTCGTGGAGCTCTGTCATTGTTAGGAAATTTGACATGAGCCACACGACATGCCGCTACAGCTGCACAGTACAAGATCGAGTGGGTATCAGCGAGGTCTTTGCTGCCGTCAAAACAATTTGACAGCAACGAGTCTAGAGTACACACCAGCGCCTTGTTTTTCTTGTGCATGGGCAAACAAGGTAGACGTGGTCTAAGTCCAGGCGGAGTGGAGCGGTACTCCCGGAAAGCATCCTCCAAAGCGCTCCTCAATCGTGTATTGCATTGAGAACTCACGGATATAACCCCGTCATCATCCTCTTCATCACCGCGGTCGGGTCGCGGTGAAGGACTGGGTAAATTTTGCAATTGCACCGCGACCATTGGCGAAGCAGGTGTAACATGGTTATTCCGTGATTCGAAGCGTAGTCGATCAAGTACGGCGTCATCCAGCATATGGTTACGCTGGATGACCCGCACCTGATCCGACAGTCGTTGCGCCGACACGTTGATAGCTGGCTCAAGCACCTGAAACAGAGAGAGCATCCGACCACGGTACGCAGTCAGGTTACTTCCCCCCTCTGTAGCCCCAAAGTATGCGCGCATGACATTTTCATTGACAGTTTGTGTCCACCTCATGCGCTGCACACTTCCACCGGGAGCGGGGACCCTATCAGAAGCCGGTGGGCCTCGGAGTCCCAAGCTGGCCGGTGGTCGGCCTCTTCCGCGCCGACGTGCTGGTGGTGGTGTCGTCGGCGGCGAGAAGTATTCGTCGCTCGAGCTCGACGCAACTGCAGCGGCCGGTATCACTGAACTCACGTCTGGAGCAGGATCCGGCAACTGCGAGGCGGAGCTGAGCGACGATCCCGAAGATGTTAGGTGTGTGTTTTCAATCAATCGTCGTGCCCGACTTCGCGTCAACATTGTACTATTCCGTTCATTGTACTCCGTCTATAATTGTTTTTTCTTAGGTCAATCTTTAGGTTTTGCTGCCCATTTTGGTGTCTTCTGGAGCAGATGTTGAGCATATTTGATGTGTAAAAATCAAAGAAATAGGTAAAAATATTATAAATATAAAACGGAGAAAAAAATTAATGACAGTCGGCTTGACAGTCGGGCCACCATATTATTATTATTATTTATATTGTTTAACATTTCTCGGGACCCTGGGGTCCCGGACTTTTGGAAGGCGTACGAGGGGCCGAAGCCAACTCGCAGAGGCCCCTTAGACAATTTTAAGTATTGAGGCACCAACCGAAGATTATCCCTGTTCGCACTATGCAAGGGCACCCAAAGACAACCCCCGGTTGGTGTAGGACTATTGCAGAATATCGAAACAAAGATATTGGATTATGGGTTTGGGTGGCTTAAGTGAACTGGTTACCTGGAGCTATGGAAGGACTATGGCCCCTGCCTGATCAATGTTTAAATGTACACGGATAAAATGGAAGGGGGTGACTTGCACGCTCAATAATGGGCCCCCGGAAACGGTCGCTAGCACATAGTGTCGTAGCGACAAGAGGGCAACACGTCCTGAGGTGCTTATGAGGAGTGGAGAGGTATTCCACGGCTATCAGGACAATCCCGGAAGTACGGTCAAGATCCCTACCAGCATCTTACTGGAACACTTCCTTCCTCCGAGCACGTTTGCTCTTGCGAATCTCCACTCAAGCCGGCCAATTAAGGCAAGAATGAGGCGGGAGCGCCGTTCCTCGTCAGTGTTCACTCCAGCCGGCCAATAAAGGCAAGCCAGAGGTGAGGAACAAGACTTCTCCCGGGAGATAGGGTCCGTGGGGTCGCTACTGCCCAACAGCTCGCCACATGCTGCCCTGCGGGTTTTTGTATCTCTCTTGGTCTGGCTCCTCATCTCGACCTGTTCCAGCAAAGTAAACTCTACCGGCATAGGCCGAGAGTTCGGAGCGCGCAAGCCCCACCACGACTTCAACGTAGAGATACGACGGTGGGGTTATTATTATTATTATTATTATTACTACGCTCGATCTTGAACCGTGTGTACGTGAATTGTGCTCACAGACATACAGTGTGAGTCTTCATAATGTGCACATATCGAAATGAGGAAATCTATGCTTAATTTTAACGACAGAAAAAATATTTAAAAAATCTAAATATTGTTTTTTATACTTTTTATGAAATTTAAAAAAAAATTGTAACAAAACTGTGTAACTTTTAAACTGAATCAGCTATCGCGATGAAACAAACTCCATAATGATTGAAAGTAAGTAGCCGTCCACATAAAATTAAAATTGAGAAAAAAACTACCCTCAATTGAAAATAAACATGTTTTTTTAGTAAAAATCTGTATTTTTTTCTTCAATTTTTAATTGTAAAATTTATAAATAAGATAATAATAAAAAGAGAGCAAAAAAAAATTTTTTTAAAAAAAATTTTTTTGTAAAATTTTTTTTTTTTTTTAAACTAAAAAAAAAAATTACCATTTTTTCCGTCGATAAAATTAAGCATAGACTCCCTCATTTCGATATGTGCACATTATGAAGACTCACACTGTATAGTACTGCAATGAATTTGCCTAAACTCTAGAGCAGCGATTCCTAAAGTGGGTTCCGCGGAACCCAAGAGTTCCGAAGAAAAGTCACAAGGGTTCCGCGAATCCAAAATTTAAAATAATCAATTCAAATTCAAATGTCATTTATTCAAACTAGGCTGAGAATCAGCACTTTTCGAACATCAAAATTACATAAGACAGTCCCCCAAAACCCTTCACCACTTCCTAGTGCCTTTCTCTGGGAAGAAGTGGCGCAATAAACTCCCCAGCAGCAGTCTATTCAAGTTAGAAAAAAAAATATTCTATAAATAGTATGCAAAATAATTTACATTACGCAACACAAAACATAATTTAAATGATAAATTATTGGCCATATGTCAGCTAGCACACGCCAATATACCAACTAAAAACATCGAGAACTATTTTCAAGCAGAAATAAAAATAAAAACTACACGTAAACAGAATTAAATATCTAAATAAAAGCCTCCAGGCATAAAGGTCGTGACCGCTAACATAAAGCTATTTAAAGCTGTAATTGGAAGTTATAAATGATAAAATAGGACCATCGAGGTAAAATAAATAAACAGTTAATTACTAGTTACAATAACAAAACCATGATCAGCAAGACGACCAGTCACCAGAAGTAGCACCTGTTCACGAGCATAACGCAAAGATCAGCCAGTACCCCCCTCGCCATATTTGAGGGAAGGAGGCAACCCGACCCCTGACGCTACCGCAAGCAGTGACATCTAAGGGAGCATGACGAACTTGCTGCCAGTTGCTCAGGCAAAAAATAATAATATGATTAATTGTCGAGGTCACTAGCTAATCACAAATTGCAATACAACTCATAACAAAAACATTGTAATGAGTAGATTATGTCAACAATAAAATAAAAATAAATTGACTCAAAAAATATAAAATAAATTAACTTATAAATACAAATAAAATAAACAGTTATATAAACTGTCACTTGGTAAACTAATTCTGGAGAAAGAACATAAGTATTGTCTTGAGTTAATCACAGCGACCAACTATTCTTATCATGTAAGTAGTCGTTGATACAATAGTATGCCTTTGAACAAAGTTTGGATTTTACTTTAGTTTTAAACGCATTAAAAGACAAATCTAGCAAAGAAGAGGGTAGCTTGTTATAAAAGTCTATATCAAGCCCAACAAATGAGTTATAAACCTTATGAAGCCCGTGAAAGGGAGCTCGTAGTTTGTTCTTATTTCTAGTGTTAACATTATGTATATCACTGTTTTTAGTGTATAAGTGTATATTTTGTCTAATATATAAAATGTTGGCGAAGATGAATTGCGATGCCACTGTAAGAATACCAATATCTTTGAAAAAAAATCTCAGTGAAACTCGGGCACCTAGCTGGTAAATTGCTCGAACAGCTCGTTTTGAAGGACAAATATATTTTAAATATCAGCAGCTTTGCCTCACAGCAGAATACCGTAGGACATAATGCTATGAAAATAACTAAGATAGACTAACCGAGCTGTATCAACGTCAGTGTAACTTTCCTGACAACGTAGGCGGCCGAACTGAGCCTTCCCGCTAGGCTCGATATATGTCGGCCCCACTGAAGTTTGGCATCTACTGTTATGGCCAGAAATACTGCCGAGTTCACAGTTTCAAGCACCTCTTTATCTAAGACGATGTTGGGTCCTAGATGTCTAACATTTGGTAGGGCGAACTTTACACATTTCGTTTTCTTGGCATTGAGAACAAGGTTATCTGTCATAAACCAATCCGTAACCATTGAGAGTGCACTGTTTACATCGTCAAAATCTTGTCTGTTTCGGTCTACTTTTAATATAAGAGAGGTATCATCTGTAAACAGTACAACTTCACAGATACCCTTTAAATATAATGGTAAGTCATTAATATACACTAAGAACAAGAATGGACCCAGTATTGAGCCTTGAGGTACACTTAACTGAACTGGTGGCCCGGAAGATTTTACATCTTGGAACCTACGTATAATGTAAATAAGAATTTATAACGTTTAGAGCTGCGTTTTGCACATCGTTATGACGTAGTTTACGCAAAAGCGTTTCATAGTGCACGCAATCAAAAGCTTTGGAGAGATCACAAAAAACTCCTAGCATTTTGCGAATTCTCCCATGCATTCAATGTGTGTTTCAGCAGAGCAACACCCGCATCTGTAGTCGAATGATAGTCATATTGTTCATTATGAAGGAGGCTATTTAAATTAAAATGTCTTAGCAACTGCTTGAGTATTAACTTTTCAAATATTTTGCTAAATGCAGGTAAAATAGAAATAAGCCTGAAATTGCCAACGTCATATTTGTTACCTGATTAAAGTTCCTAAAGCAACACATTTATTAAAAGTAACAGATTGATAGGAGGCTACGATGTCTATTATATTACTTAAAAGTTTAATGGAGATGCCCCAGTAATCACCAGTGTTTTTAAACTTGAGTGTATTAAAAACATTAACTACATCACGAGGTGTTACATGCTCGAAGCTAAATAAGCTACTACATTTAGGCACACTACCTACTATGCAAAAAGTTTTCAGCGACGGGGACGAATTTAAGGAGTGAGTCGTAGTTATAGGTATGTTGGCAAAAAACTCATTAAATGCCTCGGCTACGTCGGCTGCTATATTAACTAATTTATTGTCGACCATAATCTCAAGGTGTTTATCTTGTTTAACCTCATTGTTAATAATTTTCCAAGTGGTTTTTTCTTTATTATTGGAATTTTTAATTGTATCGCTTAAAAATTTATATTTAGCAAAAACACTAACCTTTTTAAATAATTTTGAATAATTTTTGACATACTCTAGGAAAGGAGTATCAAACCTGTATTTTTTCAAACCATATAACTCGTATAGTCTCGCTCTACTTTTATAAATACCTGCAGTGGCCCATTGGTTAAAGCCAACGGAGGTGCCATTAATGTTAATAGTTTTGGTCTTGAAAGTAGATTGGTACTCTTTTTGCACAACATCAAAAAGGGCTCCATAGATTTGATTAGGATTCTCGAGTTCTATTATAGATGGTGTAATTCTATAAGCTGTATTATTTTTAAACTTATGGCAACGACTAGCTGTATAAGGACTGCATTCAATCTTATGCGGCTTTTTATATAATGGCATGGGGAAGCTAGCTAATAAACCACAGTGGTCAGACGTTAAGTCACTTAACACTAATTTATTTTTAGCATCACAATCACTAAATATATTATCAAGACAAGTAGACAGAGATGCCGTGATCCTAGTTGGTTCAAAAAACAAATTAATTAAATTATAGGACCTAATCAGATTAAGAATTCTAATACTGATGGAGTAACATCTAAAATATTAAAATCTCCACATAAAATTATACTTTTATTACTTGATTTTAACCTATTGAGTGAATCCTCCATTACTGATTCGAAACTAATAAAATCACCAGAGAGGGGTCGATAAACGCAAATTATAATATATCGCTCGAGTTCCAACACAAAACAACAGTGCGCTCGATAGAAAGATTAACTAAGTCTAAACGTTGTTTACATTTCAACTTGTTTGAATCAAGAACTAATGATCCACCGCGAATGGCGCTTTTTCTTACAAACGCACTTTGTACCGTAAAATTATCATCATTGATAAACACTACTTCATGTTTTTTCAACCAGTGTTCAGTCAAACATAGCACCTGAACATCATAGTTCTCCATAAATAAACTTAACTCTAGCTCCTTGCCGGACAAACCCTGCATATTTTGATGAACAACATTCAATATATGCGGCTCACCCATAGAAATATAAAAAACAGGAGAAGTGGCATGGGGGCGTGTCTGTGTCCGCGATCCATGATCAAAATGCTCATGGTATAGACAAATGGCCGTTTCCGCGAACTAGTGCGCTTTCGACCGCGATCGTGATAACATTTAAGAATACCGTGTTGTTCAGTGGTTTCTTGTAAAAATCGAAGCCAAACTAAAATCTTTATAAATCATGGAACCATTTATCATTTAACAGGACAAGTATTTTACTATATTTGTCTTGAAAATCATGAAAAACAACAAATCGTAAAATATTTCATGCCTTTACTACGTTATTTTTGTTTTTATATATCACAGCGACTGTACTATTTTTGCAGCAAATACATTGCTTCTTAACCACTACCTAAGTATGTCACTTACTGACTGGACAAGCAATGTAAAAATCACAAAACGATACTTTAGTTACGCGGTTGCATCGCTTAATACGGCCGCTGTATCTTGCGACGAGCTAGTGATGTGCTTGTGCAGATCCACTAACGTAGGATATCGACAACAATGTCGATTGTCGTACGAATTTATATTACTTTGAAAGTTTATTCTTCAATTTGTCACCAGTTATAGCCTGGTTGGAAGACTGATGTGAATCTTGTTTTATACTCATTTAGATTTTCTCATAATGTTGAAATTAATTGATTTACTTAATTTTTTTGGAGTTTACTCCTTAAGAAACGATTTGATATTTAGCCCGCGGTATGAAAATTTTATGAGAAGTAAAATCGAGCATTAACTAAAAGTGAGGCGTTACGTTCCTTTGCGCACCTTTCACTTCGAAATTATGTATGTGTGTATAAATAAAGTATACTCAGCTTACTAAAATGCATATAAAACACAAATATAAGGTATTTACTTAAGTAATTACACCTTTATAGAACAAACATTTACAAATTAAAAAAAAAAAAAATAATTTGATTTGATTTGATTTGAAATTATTAACTAAACAAAATTTTCATACATAAAAATGACCGTATCTTTTTGTATCACGGGCCGATTTTCATGAACTAAACGTGACAAATGGTTTTAAGTTTAGACCTTTCATTTAGACCAAAATTAAAGAAATATCTTTACAAACAAAAAAGTGAGTTTTCAAGTTACGTAATTATGACAATTTCAATTTGTTAAAATTTCCTTCTAAATTAACTTTTTGGATCAAAATAAATATTTTAACACGAACCTAATAAGAATCTAACATGTATCTACCTAGATCACAACATAATAACAATTTCTAACTGAAATCCAGTCGTGCGTCGGAGCTGACACACATACTTTTTTTGTGCCGTTTCCTTTATTCAGTTTATTCATATCATCTTATTATAAGTAAATCGTTTTTATTTATAATTTTTTCAGGAACTTCCAAAATGTTTAATGCAATAATAATAATTAATGGGAGAATCGATAAGTTTCCGATTTAGTCAATCACTAGCGTATATGTAAAATAAATTGCTTGTGCATAGCACAACGATAACTTTCGTGTGAGTGAGTTGTACGGTGCATTGTAAAATGCACGCTGTGTATGAATGCATAAGGTTTGTAATTGATTGTGTAGTACGTTATAATTTATGAATTGCAAGTGTGAGCGCGACTTCGTATCTATTAGGTTTACTGATTGCGTGTGTAGTTGTGGCGACGTGGTGGGGAGAAATTGGAGACATTGGGTTTCGATACATTTTCAACTACCGGGCATATCTCCTTCTTTCTTATATCTATGGGCTCACCCGTTGTCGCACCTAATAGTTTAAACTACATATATGGCGTATCAAAAGTAGTGTAAGAACCACTATTAACAGTAATCGAAGGTACACTACAAGTGCCAGTGTTACTGTGTATATTGTATGCTAAAAGATTAGCAATTTATCTCCTACAACTAGGTGGCAAATACATTGTATAATTTGTCAGTTTGTAATCAGTTATAAATTGATTACAATCAAAATATAAAATAGCGTCACTGTGACGACATGTCCTATTATAAATGAACATGTTTAAATGATAAATGTGCCTATTTTGCTCATCAGACAAATATTGCGAATAAGGAAAGGCACAGAAAATAAATTTACAACTATTGGTCTCATTAAGATGTAACATCAAATGGACACATTCAATTATGTCCTTTTTCTTACAGTTAAACTATCCCCATATAATAATATAACAGTTGAACTGGGGTTTCTTTTTGTTAATTGGCTAATACTGGCACCGGGTAAACAATTATTTATAACATATTGTTGTGAACACTGATTAAATTATTCTACCAAAACCTTGACCAAATTTGTCAGAAAATACATATGTTGTGTTAATCAAATTATTCATACTATAATACTAATAAGTTAGATATTTGCCAGCGCCGTGGCTCACAAATGAGATTAAAACGCTTATGCAGAAAAAAGTCACGGCAAAGTCTTTTAAGCATAGGGCTAATGACGCTAACAGAGAAAGATATTTCTCCATACGTAATCACTGTAATAAGGTGTGTAGGAATGCTAATCGCCACCACATTCATACTTTTGTCCAAAATGGGGATGCATCCAAAGTTTGGAAATTTCTTAGATCATTGGGGGTCGGCACACAACAAGACACAATTCCAAAAGACATAGACATAGAAGCAATGAATGCTCATTTTACTGCCTCGTCCAATTTTAATAGGACAATAAAATTAAATACACTGAATTATCTTTCTTTACTTCCGACTCCCAGTTATTCTCCATTTGTTTTTAGTCAGTGCTCCGCATGTGATATTAAGAAGAGCATACTATCGATTACTTTCAATGCAGTAGGAAGTGACTGTATCAGCCGTAATGTGTTAGTACCTGTGCTGGATTTTATCCTTCCCGTCATTTGTCACATCCTCAATTTTTCTGCATCTAGTGGTGTATTTTCATGCTCATGGAAAGAAGTTCAAATAATTCCTTTACCTAAAAAGTGTAATCCCTCATCCTTTTCTGAATACCGTCCAATATCCGTCCTACCATTCCTATCCAAAGTCCTTGAACGGTTAATTCACAATCAAATAAGTACTTTCCTCTCTAAAAATAATCTTCTCAACCTCTTCCAGTCTGGCTTCCGTCCTGGTCATAGCACCACCACAGCGCTTCTGCACATTACGGATGATATAAGGCCAGCCATGGAAAACGGTAATCTAACGGTCTTAGCTTTGCTAGATTTTAGTTATGCTTTTAATACCGTTGATTTTGATATTTTGCTTGGTATTTTATGCTCTCTTAACATATCTCCATCGGTAATTAACAGGTTTCGTACTTACCTGTTCAGCCGCCGGCAACGTATTTGCATTGGAGAGACCTTGTCTTCCTGGAGTAATACTTCTGCCGGTGTACCTCAGAGTGGCGTTCTATCTCCTTTACTTTTCGCAGTTTTTATAAACTCAATCTCCGACGAACTAATTTCTTTCTACCATCTTTATGCAGATGATTTACAAATTTACTCGCGAGCTCCTCTTGGAAATCTATCCGAGGCTGTCTCAACGATTAATCGTGATCTGGCCCGTATATGCGACTGGAGTAAGAGATATGGACTTATGGTCAACCCCATAAAGACGCAGGTTGTGGTGGTAGGCAGTTCTAGGACGGTCTCAAGGATCGACTGGACGACTGTTCCCCAAATTTCTTTTGACGATTCAGTAGTTCTGTTCAGTGAGAAAGTTAAAAACTTGGGGATCTTCATTGATAAAAACTTTTCATGGACTGCTCAGCTACAGGAAGTTAGCCGCAAACTATTTGCATCCACTGCATTTTTGAGGAGATTACGTAATTTTCTACCGATTGCCACCAAGATTGCGCTTGCACAATCGCTACTACTTCCTATCCTTGACTATGCTGATGCCATTTTGACTTTACCCAAGACTAACTCGATAAACTTGAGCGACTTCAAAATGTTTGTATAAGGTTGATATTCGGTTTGCGCAAATATGACCATGTTTCCGAATTTCGTGTGAAGCTCAAGTGGTTACCAATTCGCCTTCGCCGGAATGTTCGTATTCTTTCCCTTTTGTATAATGTGCTTTTTTCCCCTTTCACCCCTCTTTATCTCAAGAAACGTTTCCAGTTTCTTTGCGACTCCCACACGAAATTTTTAAGGTCATCAGATAACTTGAAGCTTAAAATGCCTATGCATTCCATCACTTTCCTCGACAAGTCTTTTACTGTCCAGGCTGCTCGTTTGTGGAATGTATTTCCAGTTCAAATAAAACGCGCGCAATAGTTACCTATATTTAAGAGACTCGTGAAGGAACATTACTTGTCGTTGTGATCTTGTTCTCGTAACTGTAATTGTCTATAGTCTTCATTTATTTTTGTTGCTTATATATTTAGTAAGTATGTATGTATTTATGTATCTATTATTTAGGATATGTATATATCTGTGTATCTATTCTAGTATATTGTATATTTATTATTTGTACGAACGAAAGCCCCATTTTATGTTCAGGCAAATCACTGTCCATTCCAAGGTTGCCTGGAAGAGATCGCGGAAAGCGATAAGGCCGCCCATTGTACCTATATTTTGTAGTGTTTGATTTTTTTTTGTTGTGTATTTTTGTGGTGTACAATAAAGTATGTATAAATAAATAAATTATAATGCTGAAGAGTTTTTTATTTGTTTGGTTTGTTTGTTTGAACGCCCTAGTCTCTGGAACTATCAGTTGGATTTGAAAAATTCTTGTTGCATGTGATAGCTCAATTCTTGAAGAAGGTTATAGACTATTTTACATAACGCTATAGCCCTAAGGAGCAGAGCAAAGAGATGAAAAATAAACAAAAAGCTTAAAAGCTAAGCGAAAATGAAGTAATAGCGCAGGTGGAAAATGTGGCAGTTATTTTAGTATATTGTGGTGTCTTAAAACTTCCACGCAAACAAAGTTGCGGGCAGAAGCTTATTAATAAAACAGTAAAACAGTAAAATGTCTTTTTTCCTAAAGAATTATCTTTAGAAAAAAAGACATTTTCTGCGAAAAAAAATCCAATTGAAAAATTCTCATCAGGGAAATACTGTGTAGGTATAGGGGATTTTTGGTTATTAGAAATACTGTGTGAAAAGTCCATTGCGCTAAAAAGAGCAAAAAAAAAACTATTGTGAAACTTCTCGTAAAGAATTAGTTTTAAGTCAATTTGTGGTAGTACAAATTTATTCCACGACAAGTTTATTCCTTATTATTTGTTATCGGTCAATGTAGAGTTCCATAAAATGAAAGGGATTTGTCTAGTGTTTCGTATCCTTAAAAGTTTAGGAACCGCTGCTCTAGAGAGTTAATTTTCTGCACAATTAAAAACCCGACTACTGTAAAATTACGCTCTAAAAAGTAAGAAACAAGAAAATATTTCAAACAGAAATCAAGACATACGTACAAAAATAGTCAAGGTAAAGCCATGTTTCATACTTTTTAGAGCGTGATTTTTCAATAGTTGGGTTTTAGCTTTTGAACTTACTTTTTTAATTATGGGATCCAACTACTTGTTTTTTTTCGACAGAGACGGTCAGACTGACATGACGAAATTATAATGTTTCCGTTTTTGCCATATGGCTACGGAACCCGAAAGGGAATCACCAGTTTCGGCTAAGCGTGGACAAGATGCCCGGTAAAAATTATTTTTACCAAACAATATTATTAAATTCTGAAAGAAATATTTTTGCACATCACATAGTAGCCAGGTATACGTACAAAAAGTCGAAATAAAGAGTATTTAAACTGTATCCACCAGTTAAAAAGCATAGCTATTTGTTTGACGCAGTGATACCAGCACGGAAATAAAAAATCTATTTCAGTCTTTGGTTCAACTATGGTAACCAAAAAAAAGTGTTTGTCTGCAAAACGAGTACTATCAATACTGTATGAGAAGATTATACATATTTACATTGTTTTAAAATAAAACAATCAAAAACGTTACTAGTATTTTAACATATTTTTTATGTAAAGGTTCTATTAACCGATTATTGTCCGGTTTTTGTTTTTTTCTGGTAACTCCTACTATATCGTCCTTTCAACTGTCATTTACGAGACACAATAGAATTTTAATTGTTATCCACCTCAATGAGGCGTCGTCGTAACAGATGATGAGTTCGATCCGGTTGCTTTGTATCGAAATTCTGCTTCACGATGGATCATTTCGATTCGAGCATTGACATAAAATCGCTTTTTATTAATCATTTTTAACATGTTTGCCTTTAATTCAATTCAATTTCTTACTACATTGGCAGAGTCCTGGTTTTGCCCGAACAATTCTACAAAAGTCAGTAGTGGCCCACCTTAATAGTATTTTTCCCGAGATTTTCATTTCGTCTCAAACTTTTTCGTCTGTGTGTTGCATGTCGCGTGACGGTCGGCCGCGGAGTGGGGACAAAGTGAAAGGCTCTCGTCAGAGCAGCCAAGGCCAATATGGCGGCGCCTATAGTTCGCAGCAGCTGACCGTGTAAAGTTTCACTTTTACCGTGGTTTCATAAAACCACACAATCATTTTTTCTCATTTAACTAAAAAAATGTACATAGATCTGACCACTACGATTTTACAGTACGATTGTACAGTAATACGATTATTTGATCGATCCTCACTACCTTTATCAATTTACAGTAGTGGATCGTATAGGTATATTGTTTAATCGATGTAAAAATCGATCAAATGCCGTTGTACCAACCCACTTGAGTATCGATACATATCGGACATCCCTAACGTCAGGTGAAATGACAACATAACATTGACAACTGACAACAATGAAATAACTATTCGCTTTGGTTTCGTGCGCTGTGGATG
Source organism: Agrochola lychnidis (assembly GCA_963680765.1). Lineage (NCBI taxonomy): Eukaryota > Metazoa > Arthropoda > Insecta > Lepidoptera > Noctuidae > Agrochola > Agrochola lychnidis. The sequence goes on along the minus strand of OY796859.1, from coordinate 9,574,175 downwards.
TTATTTTGTTTACTCGCAGCTTAGAACGTTTGTTTTTCTTATCATGGACTCCGAAACTGCTCCTCATGACCCGGCCTTACTCTTGGACACTGGATCTGCACCTCACGTTGAACCTGGCGCTATTATGGACCTCGAAACGACTTTAAATGACAACCACGGCACGAACTTGGACTCCTCTGCTACACGTACTTCGAGTGAGAATGAGGAACCAATGCGATGTGTTAATTGTGGCGTTGATGTTATTCATTGCAGAAGACACACGTTGCAACTATTACAAAGATTTTACCCGGCAAGGTTTCAATTTTTCACATGCCAGTTGAAGCATATTCTTACATTTTGCTACAACTTTATTATAATATTTGCTTTCTTATAGATAAGTGGTTTTTAAAATGCAAGTCTTTTATTAAATAATGTAGTTCGTGATGTGTGATACTTACAATGACTGCTATATCGTATTCAGGGAATTTGAATTCTTTCGGGTATTTGACACTTTTCATTGCTCTCCACTGTCCAATAGGGTGATCCTTATTATATTTTGCAGTGTTATGTAGATTACCAGCAACCGCGAACTTGTGGCGAAGGAATTCCTTGCTGGATTCTCTATATTTAAAAATATTTATCAGTTGAATCAACACGAATATAAGCACTTTTCTATATCACAAAGACGCCTTTGTGACATAGAAAAAGTACGTGAACAATGTTTGTATGTAAAGGAGGCTCGGTCGATATTACAACAGAGCACATGAATAAAGAGTTATAAAGGGTGTCTGGTAAAGAATGGATAACTTTGAAATAGCATATAACAGATATTATGACGGTTTATATTTTATCCCAAGTAGTATCTAACATACGATTTTTTTTGGAGTTTACTCCTTAAGAAACGATTTTCATATTTAGCCCGCGGTATGAAAATTTTATGAGGAGTAAAATCGAGCATTAACTAAAAGTGAGGCGTTACGTTACTTTGAATGACCGTATCTGTTTGTTCTGAGGGATGATTTTCATGAACTAAACGTGACAAATGGTTTTAAGTTTAGAACTTTCATTTAAGACCAAAATTAAATAAATATCTTTACAAACAAAAAGTGAGTTTTCAAGTTCCGTAATTATGACAATTTCAATTTGCTAAAATTTCTTTCTAAATTAACTTTTAACACTGTTAATTGATCAAAAAAAAGTTTTATAACATGAACCTAATAAGAATGTAATATTAATAAATTCCTTATTGAAATCTAATTATACATAAAAATTCTTAGGAGTAAACTCCAGTCGTGCGTTGGAGCTGACACACACTTTTTTTTAAACTGCAATTTTTAGTCACATTATTTACTGCCTCTCTATCGGCATAGTCAACGTACAATATTAGAACAACAATTAATAACCGATGAAATTCATTCATTTGTGGTGGTGGTGAAGAAGAATGTGAAATAAGGTAAAAAAAGTTAGTTAAATATCTTTGGTACTACTCGGGATATATTTTTTGTAGTTTTTTTAGAACGGCCATAAGGTCCATTATATGATATTTCAAGGTTATCCATTCTTTACTGGATAGCCTGTATATTCATGTGCTCAGACCTTACGCACACTGGAATAATGTGAACCTACGTGCACCATCAGATACACACTTATTAAGACAAACCTGACTTCGTGAGATAGAAAAAAACCTGACCAAACAACCGGAGATTATTATTATTGATTATTTGATTTTTCTTTCTTCTTCTTTTATTAAATTTTTAATCGCTGTTTCGTAAAGAAAATCGTTTTTGGAAATTTAATTTAGCATTCCTACCCGGGATAAAAATATTTATAGCAGTTACTCGTCGTCTCATCTTCTTCGAAGCAGTGGGCAGCAGAAAGCAGCTTATTTGGACCTATGATAGTAGCGCCACAAAAAGTTTGGTATTGGCTACTAGCACGATTTACTAACGCCTTCAGTGCTATCTGTAAAACCATAATACGAGAATGTATTAAGTAGGCATCAAATTATTGTATGGTTACAAGAAAGTTTGTTAAGCCAATTCTATTGCTCTTGTCATTTTAGCTTCCGAGGCAAATGGGATGAGAGGAACGCTCTCTCTCCTTCTCTGATGTTTCCTTACAAAGAAGCGATCGCACTTACCTTCCATCGACTATGAATTGAAGTTTGTACCACGGCTGTAAACGAGAGATAACCCCTACCGAGTAACACGATGAGGTAACGGCGCTGCTGGGTGGGCCCAAGCTGAGCTCCAAGAGCATACTTTGGCGGGCGTGTACCAGGTGCACATGAGACGCAGGCCACATCGTCAGTTCAAGTGTAGCTAGCTTTCTTTGCAACGCATCTCCACTGGTCGTCGCGCAACACCCTGCGCCGTATAGTGTGGCTTTTGGCCGTCCATAAGTTAGCAAAATGTCCTGATTTCATAAAATCATGACATTTGACACCTTTAAAGGTGTCAATGTCGCTCACGATTTAATATTTTAAATCAATAAACCTTAAGGGGAAGCGTCAGGGTAGCCCGCGAAATTCAAATTTTCTTACGTTTTTTGCATTTTGCAGGTCAGTGTCAGGTTTTACGTTGATTAAAATATGATTCGCGGTCGTGACAAATATGGCTTTACTCAATTATAATCATTACAATCAATAATACAACTCCATAAGTTAGCGAAATGTCCTGATTTCATGAAATCATAACATTTGACACAGAAAATTTGAATTTCGCGGGCTACCCTGACGCTTTCGCCTTAAGATTTATTGATTTAAAAATATTGAATCGTGTGCGACATTTGACACCTTTAAAGGTGTCAAATGTCACAGTCTAAGTACAAGTACCTAGAGTAAATACTCGATGCGAATGAAGACTTTAGACTAGATGCAATGCAGTCGAGTATTAAGTACGGACTCATGCAAATGTGATCTCGGTGGACGCCGCCTAGTAAGTCCAACAATTAATGTTCTTGAATCAAAATTTTTAAGGCTGATTTTCTTCGTGAATATAAAAAAGTACTTATGCGAAAAAAAAAAAAAAGATTTAAAAAAGGCAAATATCTAATTACTGAAACATAATGACAGTGCTAAGCCTATGTAAAGTATGAACGGAACATTACTGTGTACGTACGTACCAACACGTATCGGTGGTACGCAAAGACTATGCGTACTTCGTGGACTAGGTGGAACAGGTATTTGGATCGAGGGACTAGGTAGACCTAGTACAAAAATTACCTAGAACGACCCACCTCTAGGGCCTGCGCATCCGGAACTCCTTTCTCCAGCAACTCTCACCCATAATTTAGTTTTTGCTAAAATGTGCGAGTGAATTTTGTACAAAGGTGCTATCCCTTTGCCGTGCCCTTACAGAACCTTTATGCGGGATTTTTGTCAATATTTTAATTAATATTAGTATCATTATACATATTTTTATTTAATACTAGCTTTTGCCCGCGCCTTTGTTCGTGAACCTAAAACCTTCCTCAAGAATTGGGCTACCCAACGCAATTTTTTTTTTTAATCCGAGGGATTGTAATCCCACAAAACGGGATCACGCATTCCGACGGGATTCCACTGCTTTTATTAATCTGCTGGATTCCGCACCGTCAAAGCGCAGATCCGCGGATCCAGCAAATTAAAAATTTGACGCTAAAACTTTCGCGTAAATCGCGAGTAGCACGAACGCGATGTTGCCGTTCCGCACAGCGCGCCGCGCCGGCGACTAGCGGACGGTTGGCGCCTTGGCGGCAGCGTAGTTATTGATACGGCAATTGGTGGCAATTGCCAGTATTGCCGTATAATACGGATTATACGGCAATCCGTGATATATTTTCGGAAAATACGGCATACGGCAGGCCTCTCATTGCCGTATCACAAAATACAGCTGTCGGGGTACGTAGCAAGGTGTCGGTGTTTTGAGGAGAAACAAATGTTTATGTTTAACACTATTTATTTACTCACTCACAAGTTGTTCTTAATGTTAAAATGTTAATGAATGTTGATGAATACACCCGGCTAACGCGGTAGACAAAAGTGCACTGATCTTATATAAAATAATAAGTAAAAAGTAATATAAAATTAGGTCAACGCGTCACGCCGATATTGCTAACTTAAGGTGTTCGGTGAAAACACCGAACAACGGCAATTGACTAGAGGTTATACGAAACGTTTTTTCACTAGCTTATTGAATTAAACTAAAATGAAATTCAAATATCTGTCACCTCAAGAGGCTGTGCGCCACAATACTATAGAAAAAAAAATCGTCAATGTTGCCACTAACCCCGAAACTACCACAAATTGTCAAAACACAAAATGGCCTTCAAAAAATCGATGACAACTGATTCAAAATCCAGGCAAAAATCAAGGATACTGTACCAAGTGCGTGACATGTGCGAGAAGAAATGAGAAGTACACTCTAGACCAGTGGTTCTTAACCTTTTAGTGGTAAGGGACCATTTGCCAAAATTTCGATCTTGCCATGGACCACCAAACGTTTGGAGGTAATGTACAGTAAATTAAATTAGTAAACCGTTGTTCTATCTATAAATTAAATATAAATAACAGTATTTAATTTATTTAATTGTATTTGTATAATAGAAGATATTATTTTAATGCAATTTTTGTGACTGCATACTCTTTAGTAACTTCTGAATTCTTGGTTTAGTGCCGCTTAAAGGCAAACGGATGTTAGCACTGTTTTTAATTAATCATCAGAAGCACCGAGAACCCCTGCTCGCATAGATATGTCGATGAAAACAAAATTAGGTACCGTATAGCAATTTCTCGATTCTCGAATATTTGGGAAAAAGTTGTATTCTCAAAAAATCTTCAAGATTTAAGTTACTATCGTATTGCATTTCAATTACTTCTTCTTGATATTCATCAGAAACCCCAGAAACTTTGACAATAAAAGGATTGCGGATCAGTTTCCAAATACCTTTGCCCTCGCAGTCAGGAAAATAGCGATTGAATTCACTTTAAGATTTTCAAATGAAGTGTAATTTTTTTTTGTATTTCTTCAATACGCGTCGATGTGTCGACTCGTTGCCACTTATTTAATATTTTTAGGATGGCTACACGGACCACTTCAGTTGGGTCCAGGGACCACCCGTGGTCCGCGGACCACCGGTTAAGAACCACTGCTCTAGACAAACATGAATCTAAAGTAATAGAAACGATAAGAAACCTGTATGGAGAAAAAACAAATGAGGAATAGATTTTTTTTAAATAAATACGGCAATTTAGTATTTTTCCCTTAAAATACGGCAAACCAGACTGTGACACACGGCAGCTTAAATTTTTACGATAACAACACTGCTTGGCGGGCTGTCCTGTCAGTGGTACTGCGCTGCGTACGTCTTTATGTAGTTGACGATTGTTTTCGTACCTATTCACCGTCCGGCGTTTAACGTAAGTACCTAAATTTTAATGTTTTTTATTTAGTTTTGTTCTGTGCTATTTTAAAAGCAGATTGTGTGACCTTAAATAGCAGTATAATGTCGTTATGTTGTGTAAAACATTATGACTTAAGAGGCTGGCGACACGGCTCGCAACTACAAATCGAGATGTTTGCAAAATTCAATTCCAAACACGTTGCGCTAGTGTGAGTGCCTGTCGGAGCGATATACACCTACATTTACGCTGTAAAAATTTACGAAATGCAATTCGCTTACACTTCATTTAAAGGTAAGTTTTTGGAAATAAAAAGACGTAGGAGCCTAGATAAATACTGTCTCAATCTGAATATCAACATAATATGGTGGAAATATGCTCAAATTGCAAATGATTTATGTACTACGTTTGTATGGACAATTCATGCGTCGCCGCATTCTTAAAGCGGTTTTGTTTTTGTTAATATACTTAATGTTTTTTGGATATGGTTATCGATGATAGTAATAAATTTTAATGGTAAAAAATGAAATAAATGAATCTAAATCTATACTTACATTAAAACTTTATTTATTACTTGCAGGTAACGAACGAGTAAATGAATCATGTCTAATGCCCGATTTCCGAGTCACTTTTAATGGTGGTTTATCTATTCAATAGCGCTATTGGTTCGATAACTCGTGAAAGTGCGTTTCCGAACACCGCAACGTAAGATAAACTTCGTTTAAACTTAGGTTAACTTATCTGACCAATGTGTGCCGTTTATTGGTTCCATAACTATATTTTTGACGTTTCATTTCATAACTACATCAACTTTTAGGTTATTTAACGTATATTAATGAATTAAATTGCCAGTGAAAGCTAAATAGGATATTAAAAATTATTAAAAGGAGAAATGAGCATTCTTCTTCTTTCCACTTCGCTAAGAACCACTTCGATAAAATGCATCTTCTCTCTTTTAGTAAAATTTTTACTGTGTTTTCCAGATTCCATAATATTATTTAAATAAAGAATGAATAAAGCACAAAAGATTGGAAAGACAAATTGATTATTAATTTAAAATCAAACGGCAAAGCAAAAAGAATACCACGCGAAACGAAAACAATGAAGTGAACTTGACGTGATTTAGACAGATGGTGAGATTAGACAGATGTTTAGTTTAAAAAAAAATAACAATGATATCGTTCATACAACCGCCCACAAATAAAGACATCGTTTTTTTTCCTAAAAAAATTTTTACAAAAAAAAAAAACAACCGACTTCAAAAAAACACTACAAAGTGAAAAATAAATTTAATTTCGGAAGTCGGTGTCTTTGGTTTTGAATTTTCGTTCTTTGTCACCGACTTCCGAAATTAAATTTATTTTTCACTTTGTAGTGTTTTTTTGAAGTCGGTTGTGTTTTTTTTGTAAAAAGTTCACTTTTTAGTTGTGATACACCTACCCCACACAAATTCGAATACCAATACCTGCTATGTAAATAACAGTGACAGGAAGTTATCATATCATCCACATACTAAGTGACGAAAAAATACGTATTATTTAAGCTAACTCAAAAACTACCCAAGCAAAGTTAATAAAATTTATATGGGACCACCTCTGAAGTATGATCTACCAAACAAAATAAGAATCATCAAAATCAATTAATAATTGACGGAGTAATCGCGTAACAAACATACAAAAAAAAAAAAACATACAATCGAATTGAGAATCTCCTCCTTTTGGAAGTCGGTTAAAAATAGTGTTAAGCCACTTAACTAATCTCAAAAAAATATTATAATAAATAAACGCGTAAGTATTAAAGACGAATAAAAATAAAAATAATAATTTTAGATGCGATCTCTTATACAGACCCATCTAGCGGCAACTGAGGAATTAGTTATCGGTTTCATAGCTATTGAATGGTTAGTTGCGTGTTCAGAAACGCAGTGACAGTTAAACGACGTTTATCTTAAGCTTAACTTTACCGAATCAATAGCTATTGAGAGTTTATCTGGGGACTTCAGAAACCGCCCCATAAGTCCATTAAAACTGAGAATTCCGAGAAAGAGAATAAAGGCGATGGCGATGGAGATGGCGATATCAACCAACTTGGAAAAGGTCTGTGGCGTTATTTCAAGAAATAAAAAAACCGACCAAGTGCGAATCGGACTCGCGCACCGAGGGATCGGTACAAACCGCGTGCAGGAGGGTAAAGGGGTAGTTGTTTAAAATTATTAAAAATATTTTTATTATGTGATGTAACTAAAAATTTATGATTTTCACAATTTTTCCTTTATCTGTGCTATAAGACGTTGCTTCGTACCAAATTTCAAGATTCTGAGTTCACGGGAAGTACCCTGTAGGTTTTGATTCCCTTGCGAGTGTTGAAAATTTGCAGCATAAATGGCTTTATCTTTTGATTGCGTTGGCTTAGAAGTTTGATTTTTTCACAGCTCCAAGGGAACAGTAGATTTGAGTATTTGGTATGAATTTCAGCTTGATACCTTCACGCGTTCCTGAGAAAAAGGGTCTTGACAGACAGACAGACGGACAACAAAGTGATTCTATAAGGGTTCTGTTTTTTTTCCTTTTGAGGTACGAAACCCTACAAATGACAAAGGTGGCTAATGTTTTCTGTGTTCAGATGAACTAAAAATTAGTCAACGTTCTACCAAAGGCTTGAACATATTATATTGAACGACTAAACACAATATCGAGATCGGTTCTAGAAACGATGAAACTGGAGAAGAATCAGCCAGTACCAAAGAATAAACTCAAAACAATGACACAAACAACAACAATCAAACAATATTTTCTAAAAGCGGTCAGAAACTACCCAATTCGCCAAATACAATAAAATCTATCGTAACACATTTTTGAAACACAGTTAAAGCTACATGATTATTGAATTGAACGTCTCAAGAAAGGAAAACAGAGATTTTCACTCACAGTTGACGAATGCACGTCACAAAAGAATCATCGATACTTAATTTCAACGTCCACCAGAAAGAAAACCATTTTAATCTCGGATTGGTCCGTATACATACATGACTTGGCTACCGCAGAACATTTCATTAGCTTGGGAAAAGAACGACTCGCGAGTTTTGATCTAGACTTAGACACAGATATTATTGCAATTACAACGGACGGTGCTAGTGCGATGGTGAAGGTTGGCAGACTTTTGCGTTGTTCCCAGCAGCTTTGTTTTACACACGGCTTACAACTAGTGGTGGTTGATGCACTGTATAAGAAAAGCAATTCATCAACATCAGAATGCCCAGCAGCAGCATTTACGACGGAATCTGATAATGATGATATGGACGCTAATGAACAGGGTGTGACTGTAAATATACATTTACTGCCACTTGAAATGATTTCTACAACATATGACGATCTATTGAAGAAAGTATGGAAAGTGGTCAAGATTTTTAAGCGGTCACCAACTAAAAATGACATCTTACAAAAATATGTAAAGGAACAAGAGGGCCCTAAAAAAGATTTGGCATTGATATTAGACTGCCGTACTGGCTGGAATAGCCTTTTGAATATGTTAGAACGATTCTACACTTTGAAGAATTGTATTGATAGAGCAATAATCGATATTCAGGATTAAATTCAGCGATAATGAATGGTTCATAATTAAAGGTCTCATTGCTAACTTGCAGCCTTTTAAATTAGGAGTTGCGGCACATTGTAGGCGAGAGTAAACGCTTATAGCAGTTATAACTGCGGACACAACAGTTCGATTCATTTTGGATAAATTGCAACAACAAAACACAGTGTTGAGTAACCAGCTGTCACAGACTCTACATGAACGTATTCAAGAACGCCGCGCTGATTTAACAGGAGTTTTGATTTATTTGCAAAATCCGAAAAAATACGACAAAGAAGCCAAAAATAGAGATCGTACTTATACATTCTTCATGCCAAGAAAAGTTACAATACGCCAAGAAATAAAGAAAATAAAAGAAAGAGTCGTAGTTCAAGACGATGAAACATATGCAGATGACGTCTTCGAAAATACACCTATGGCTAAAACATCTGCTACTAATACAGATCCTACTCTAGCGCTAAAAGAAGAATTAGAAAAAAGCTTCAACAAGAAAAAATAATTAAAGCCAGACCACAAGCTAAAGGACTTTGAGAAAATTTTGAAGAATGAAATTATGTTCTTTGAGTCCAATGGTATCAGAGGAGAGTACCTGACGCTCGCCTATGAATATATCCTGATGGTTCAGCCTACTAGCATAAAAGCCGAGAGAGCGTTTTCACCATCAGGATATATTTGCAGTTCATTCAGAAGCAGACTCGGAGATGATACAATAAATGCCATTTGCTTCTTAAGAGGGAACAGGGCCTGCGATTCTCCATACAATTTCAGCTGTCCGTATTCTCCTTTTTTCTTCCTGAATATTGCCTCTAGAACAATTTTTTTTTCATATGATCAATGTCTGCTGTAGGCACGTCCCTGTTATTTCCTTTTTTTCAGCAACTAATTGGTAAAGAAAATATGACCCTCCAAAAATTACAAAAATCCTCCATTTTTACCGCCATGATTAGAGGACTACCAGACAAAATCGAAAAGTTTTCAACATAAAAAAAAAATGATAGGAACATAGACATAGTCTTTCTTAAAATTTTAATGTAAAAAATGATTGAATCGGCTCAGTTTTCGAGGAGAAAAAAGGGGAATACGAAACGTTGATCTCGTCAAAAATTTTGTGATTTAATCGGTCTGAGCTGCAGCTGTCCCTATCGCACTTTACAGGGGCAGACTTGAGGTAAGACGACGGCAATAGTTTCTTCAAAAAACAATTTTTCAAATTCCTCGCAGGCCCTGTTCCCTCTTAAGAGCGTGTTTTCAAAAGTTATCACCATAGGTTTTTAATTATCATAGTTATAGCATCTAAGACAAAGTTGTGATTTGATTATTAGTCATTACAATTATGAATAAGACTGAATTAAAAATATAACACTGTTGTTAGGGCAAAATTAAATAAAACTATTGAACTATGCCAAACATTTAAAGATGAATCTAAGAAAATAGATCACTAATTACTTATACTTAATTAGTCCAAATGAAATAATCTGTTGCTTAATGTAAGAAATGTTTAACGAAAGTTGATTTTTACACAAAAATCTGTAGTTTCAATTTGACTTTATAACATAATTTTCAAAGATGTGGGATGCCGCGTGATCCCGCGCGGGATTGAGTAATCCCGCATATCAATCCCGCGGAATTGAATGAGCTGCGGGATTGTAGTCCCTCCAGAGATTACCTCCTACATACAAACTTACAAACAAACAAACATACAAACAAACAAACATACAAACAAACAAACAAATTTTACCTCTTTGTAATATTAGAAGAAAGGTAATTTTCTGTACCTGATAAGGGACATCCCCTAATTTAGCTGGCCAGCCGTTGTGTACGCGGGGGATCCACTGCTCATTTTTTTTAATCGTTGATAAACTATCAGTAGAATTTATAAAACTTTTATTATTAATTGATACTGGAGGTAAGTCTGTGGTCTGGACTGGGAGGGTTTGCTATAATAATAATAAATATTAATAGAGGTAATAAAGGTAGTAATTAATTATTATAATAGCACTTCCTACCATTACTGAATGATTAAAATTTGTATCATTTGATAATAATGTGATACTTCTTTGTGAAAGACATTCTTTTGAACATAAAGTTATACATAGCAAACACTTCAAAAACATTAAAAAAATACAATAAATTTTGAATGTATGGGAGTGAGATTGTTTCATAAAATGCACTAAAATGACATGACCAAAGAGTAGAATGACATGACAGTAGAATTCGGTAGTCACAATAGTTTTTGATTTGTAGTTAGAACTTTTCAAAGAGGATGCTGACAGTTTTCTCGATAAGAGGATTTTATCGGGAGACTTTAAAGGTTAGTTATAGGTTAACTGCTGACCAAGTAACGAAGCTCTGAAGAGCAACCAGAGGTGCCCTCGGAATAACCACTCATAGGTGTAACCATTTTCGAGTAATTGACCTTTTATATTTTTATTTCATACATTTTAAAATATAAAATGTCAAATTACTCGAAAATGGTTGACATTAGAATAGGGGTCATCAGAAGTAATTTAGTTGCAAATGACCTCTCCTACATTCCCTTAACTGATTGCCGACGAATTATCAATAACCCTGTACACAGGGTGTCTGGTAAAAGGATAACCTTGAAATAGAATTAAATATCTCGGGACTTTAAGGTTCCGTTCTTTTAGAAGGCGTACGAGGGGCCAAAGCCAACTCGCAGAGGCCCCTTAGACAATTTTATATGGAATGAGGCACCAACCGAATATTATCCCTGTATGCACTTTGCAAGTGCACCCAAGGACAATTCCCGGTTAGTACATACAGAACAGAACATATTAGGGCCTGGTCCGTATCGGACGGCGAGATACCCATTGCTCCGCAAGCCCGTGCCTACGGAGGCCGGGAATTGGCCTTGGATTCCCAACGCCCAGGGCCTCAAGTCTGCTATTACAATAGTGTCAGAATGGTATCATTGATCTCATAATTGTTGATTTTGACAAGTTTGGTAATCTACTAATATAATGACGTCATTATGACTTTCCAATGGTCAGCCACTGACACTCCATTGAAAGTAATGGCACTTATTGGTAATCTCGTACATAATGACAAATGAATGACTGACTTAGTCGGTATCATTGGTCGTATTGTACGACAGTGCCATTATAACACAATTCTATTACGAGACCATTGACCGACCAATGATCGACCATTATGAATTTAGCAGATTACGAACTTTTAGCAAAATGACAATGGGATCGTGTAGGAATGACGAATTTGTAAAAATAGCAGACTTGGGCCCCAGGACGTCTGCTGCGGCGGCTATAAGTATAAGTAGTACCTATGTAAGATACGTTTTTTTTAAATACTTTGCAATTTCTAGTCACATTATACTGCTTCTCTGCATTACAACAACAAAAATCGATGGTATTCATTCATTTGTGGTTGTGGTGAAGAAGAATGTAAAATAAGGAAAAAAAAGTTAGTTAAAAATCTTAGGTACTCAAAAAAAATCAAAATTCAAAAGTCATTTATTCAAACTAGGCTGAGAATCAGCACTTTTCGAACGTCAAAATTACATAAGACAGTCCCCCAAAAACGCCCACCCTTCACCACTTCCTAGTGCCTTTAGCTGGGAAGAAGAAGTGGCGCAACAAACTCCCCAGCAGCACAGCTGTCTGTTCAAGTTAGAAAAATGATTCTATACAATAGTATGCAAAAAAACTAAATTATAGGCCATATGCCAGCTAGCACACGCCAATATACCAACCAGAAACATCGAGAATTATACTAAAGCAATATTTAAAAAAAAAAAAACTAAACGTAAAAAGAACTAAATATCTAAATAAAAGCCTCCAGACGTAAAGGGCGTGCCCGCTTACATAAAGCTATAATTGGTAGTTATAAATGATAAACTAGGACCATCGGGGTAAATGAACAGTTAATTACTAGTAACATTAACAAAACCAAGATCAGCAAGACGACCAAGCAGCACCCGTCCACGAGCATAACTCAAAGATCAGCCATTACCCCCCTCACCATATTTGAGGGAAGGAGGCAACCCGACTACTTGAAACGGCCATAAGGTTTAATAAATGCTATTTCCAGGTTATCCATTATTTACCGGACACCTGTAAGTATATTGAACTTGACTTTCAGGGAAGATTGCTTTACTCATGGACAATTATTATGTTGGTCTCTCTAAGTCAGGAATAGCAGAGAATCAATTGAAAAAAAAATGTGGTATGCCATGAAGTTTTGAAATAAATTCAACTTAATGTTTAAGACAGTAAAGTAGTTTTTTAACACTAATGACAACACACGCAAATTGAATCCGTGCGAAGCCGCGTCGCTAATTTGTAAATACAATAACATTTTTGAGAGTAAACGCATCCAAAACTGGCTTTTCAGTTAAATATATGTCTTCTGGTATAAGCTGTGTTAGTTGCTGGCTCTCCCAACACAAAGACATCAGCATGTATAATAAAATCAAATAAATCAAAACTACATATCAATATAATTTTGCAATATAATAAGGGTATTAACAACAAAATAGTAAATACTAGTGTCTTCTTCACAGCGGTTTCTTGCTATAAAAGCTTGGTATGACGACACCCTTACGAAGATTGAATTTTTGCCCGCGTAAGTTCCACTAGCTATACCAATTAAAGTTCTATCTTCTAGATCAACGGTATTTCTGTAGACTAGCGGCCCACCGGAGTCACCCTGTAAAACAATTAAAAACTTTTTAGAAAAAAAAAAAACAACAGACTTAAAAAAAAACACTACAAAGTGAAAAATAACTTTAATTTCGGAAGTTGGTGTCTTTGGTTTTCAGTTTTCGTTCTTTGTCACCGACTTCGAAATTAAAGTTATTTTTCACTTTGTAGTGTTTTTTTTGAAGTCGGTTGTTTTTTTTTTCTAAAAATTTTTTATTTTTCACTTTTTACTTGTGGTACCTACCCCACAGAAATTCGAATATCACTACCTGCTATGTAAATAACAGTGACAGGAAGTTATTATATCATAAGTGGGAAAAAATACGTATTATTGAAGCTAACTCAAAAACTACCCAAGCAAAATTAATACAATTTATATGCGACCACCTCTGAAGTATGATCTACCAAACAAAAAAAGAATCATCAAAATCAATTCATAATTGGCGGAGTAATCGCGTAACAAACATACAAAAAAAAATACAGTCGAATTGAGAACCTCCTCCTTTTGGAAATCGGTTAAAAAAATAGATTAATGTTAATTTAAAATTATTTAAAAAGAGCACTGGTCATCGAACATATAGACGGGGCCAATCCAATAATAGATAGCATCGTGTAAATAGAGACAGTCCACTGCAATGGATTGTCCTCAAGCCATTGATGAAGCAAATTAATGGATTGTCTCGTGGATTGACCCCGTCCAAATGGTCCATTACTATCAGCCTGTATCCTCCCACAGTTGGACAAAGACCCTATTATCAAACTTCCAGCTGTTTTGATCCAGGGCTAATGTGAAATGAAAATTCTAGAATAAAATAAATAAAATCTACTTTCTTAAATATATTTATAAGTTATTATTTTAAAATTAAAAAAAATATATGTAAGATTCTCACAATAAGTCCTCATTTGAATTCGTATTATGTGTAGGTACTAAATTTCAACTAAATTGGTCCAGTAGATTTGGAGCAAATTGACTCAGATGGACAGCCAGACAGACAGACACACGAGTGATCATATGAGGGTTCCGTTTTCCTTTTGAGGTACGGAACCCTAAAAATGATATCAGTCAAATGACCACCTCCTGCGTTTATGCACAATTGTTGTGCACAAAACATCTGGGGGTAGGCCCCCAGATGTTTTGTGCACAACAATTGTGCATAAACGCCACAAGTGGTAGGCCACAAGCTCATAAAGCAGTATTATTTTAATATTACTTCAGTGTGGGAAAGAGATGGACGTATAGCTCCATCTCTTTCTCCCACTGAAGTAATATTATAATAATACTGCTTTTGAGCTGGTGGTAGGCCCCCTGTACCCTAATTGCGTAAGTTATTTTCGTAAAAAATATTGCCTAATTTGTTTCATTTTGACAGTTCAATAACATTCATTGCGTTATTTACGTTGTTGAGCAGATTTTTTTTTTCAACTTATGAAGCAATGGATTAGCAATTTGTTTCAAATCGAAACAGATTGTGATTGTGTTGTATTACGCAATTAGGGTACTGGCTCCAAATTGATGATTTCTTCTTCAATTTCAAGAATTGCATAGTTTGTCGTTTGTTGTGTTAAACGCGAGATTTCAAAAAGCCCTGAAGGAAGAAGTCTGGCACAGTCAGATCTAGCGATCTGGCCGGCCAGTTCAAATCGTCAAATCGACTATTGATCACACGGCCCGGAAATTGGTGTTTCAAATCTCCATAGCTCCCTGAGCTAAGTGTATCACTCCTTTGCATTGCCAATTAATTCTGTATTCACAATGACTTAAGGCGCCTCCCCGACCAAAACCCTGCGCTAGCCGTTTTTTGAGCAGTTTTTAGGAGCTATCTATCTGTTATTTAAAAAGAAATATCAACTTAATAAAAATACATAAAATTCCTACATAATCTTGATTCCAAAATGGTACAATTTTTTTTTTTTTTAACTGCGTGTGTATTTCAATAATCTCCATCCAACGAAACCATAAAAATTAGCAATAATGATTGATAGCATGCGTCTCCTCGTAAAGTAAACATGATTTAATTTTACTACTAATACCAATGGATAGACAATTTAATAACGAACATTTCGTAACAAATATTTTTTTGAAAAGACCAAAATCTGATTTTATAAAGATTTTATTGTAAAATCTGGGCGTATTCACTACTGTAAATCATGCGCCCCGTACCGGGATTCAGTGTGCCGCAAGGTCTCGAGGGTGAAACACGTATCGCTTGTGACCGCGTCGATCACGTGATCGAGCAGGTGCACACAGTCACATTCTCAGTAGATAATAGTATAAGTTTATTGTTTGGTATTGACGTTTGTTTTGATTAAAGTTTTTTGTGTTAGGTACTTAGTTTTTTGTGCTATTTACTGCGAAAGGACGCTTTGTGTGTGTATTTAGAACTATTGAGTTTTGCGAGAAGACGCTTTGTGTGTGTATTTAAAACTACTGAATTTTGCGAAAGGACGCTAGTGTTGTGTAAACACTCAAAATGCCAAAATACAAGAAAGTTGTGCGACAAGGACGTGCAAAAATAGCTAAGATGAACGAAGTTCGGTAAGCTGTCTCGTAGTTTTATTCTAAATAACAGTGTAATTATTTGTTTACCTATCGTAAACATGGAATTAGGTACAGACGCCAGCACATCAAGCTACTACAATCTGTCAAATTTATTTAATAGATTTTCAACTTTATCGCTGAAACGTAAGGTTCAAAGTTGATTGGAAAATTTTGATAGTTTCGGGTAGCTTGATGTGCTGGCGTCTGTACTATAAAATATATTTTTTCTAATTATTATATAATTATAAACAACGCAATTTATTTATTTATCAATAATTATTTGTTTGTAGCTGGGCTATAAGAAAAGGACAAAATAGTTACGACGAAACACCAACAACATCTACACATTCTCAACAAAATAACGTTGATAGCGGGTATGTACCTATATAATGTAAACCTACTAAGTACTGTACTAAGATGTGAGTATTTAGTAGGTATAGTAAAGTAGGTAATAACATCTCATCATTGTCATATAATATTTTATCAACAAATAAAAATGAATCCTCGCGCAAATTTTCGTTATCATGCGTGTGCCATAGAGTTATGAAATTACAGACATGAACATTCACATTTATTCAGTACTTACGTGGTTCAGTGCTTGTCATGCACTTATTGATTTTCGTGTATATTTATTTGAGATTTATTGTATTTTAAAATAAATAATCTTTTTTAGGTTAAAAGATAACCAACGTGATACACCTCTAATGGAAATTTCTAATATACAACCGATGGAAATAAGCAATAATGAGTAAGTATTAGTTATAATCCTTTTCTCGCTTAGTAACGTTTGCAGGATAAATTTCCTTTTTAGCATGCTAAATTATAATTTTATTACATGTCATACTGTAATTGGCGAAAAAATAAAAGAAGTTATTTACAAATAATTGATTAGCAAATTACTTCATCACTAGTAGGGATGAGATGTATTTGCGCTACCGGAACCAGGGCTTCATACTTGAAATTGTGAAAGTATTTGCTAAGTCAGGCGCGGGCAGAACTGGTACACTACAGAAATATTTGCATAGGAAATCAATCCATGTCCTCATACAAATAAGGAGCACAATCGTATTTGCAAAAAAATACTTTGCATCCACATATTATTTTTTTCGCATAAACGACTATGTTCCTTATCTGCATAGGAACACGGATCAATTTCCTATACAAATATTTTGATCACTGGAAGCCGATGGCGGCGGCGCCGGGCTCACGGCTATCGGCGGCGTGAGTAGGCCGCTGGCGCGTTGTTTCCGAGTTCGGGTCTCGGTGCCCGTGCCCAAAGTATTCTGAAGTGCCTCGAAAACACAAACCGATATCTGTGTAGGTACTATTTAGGTAGGTTATGCCTATCGAAATAAGAAACATAATTGCGTAAACATTATGCTTATTAGCTAATCGCTTCAACTTCTTTTAGACTAGTTCGCGCCATTTATCTTCACTTCTATACAAATAAAATGCACTGTAGGTAAAATTTGTTTGTTTGTTAGAGGGGTAATCTCCGCAAGTACCAGACGGATATGAAAAATTATTTTTGCGTTGGATAACCTAATTCTTGAGGAAGGAGTGCTAAAGCACGCCCTCCGGCTCCACCCAGAGCCAGAAAAAAAAAAACAAAAAAAGGTGTGCTAAAGCCGATAGTAAGGTCAAAATGAAAATCCAAGATGGTGGCTGTCAAAATTTTCAAGATTTTCGTCATGGGTGTCGTTTTCATAGTATTCAAGGGCGCTAAAGCCGATAGTAAGGTCAAAATGAAAATCCAAGATGGTGGCTGCAAATATTTTCAAGATTTTCGCCATGGGTGTCGTTTTCATAGTATTCAAGGGCGCTAAAGCCGATAGTAGGGTCAAAATGAAAATCCAAGATGGCGGATGCGAACATTTTCAAGATTTTCGCCATGGGTGTCGTTTTCATAGTATTCAAGGGCGCTAAAGCCGATAGTAGGGTCAAAATGAAAATCCAAGATGGTGGCTGCCAACATTTTCAAGATTTTCGTCATGGGTGTCGTTTTCATAGTATTCAAGGGCGCTAAAACCGATAGTAAGGTTAAAATGAAAATCCAAGATGGTGGCTGCCAACATTTTCAAGATTTTCGTCATGGGTGTCGTTTTCATAGTATTCAAGGGCGCTAAAGCCGATAGTAAGGTCAAAATGAAAATCCAAGATGGTGGCTGCAAACATTTTCAAGATTTTCGCCATGGGTGTCGTTTTCATAGTATTCAAGGGCGCTAAAGCCGATAGTAGGGTCAAAATGAAAATCCAAGATGGTGGCTGCCAACATTTTCAAGATTTTCGTCATGGGTGTCATTTTCATAGTATTCAAGGGCGCTAAAACCAATAGTAAGGTTAAAATGAAAATCCAAGATGGTGGCTGCAAACATTTTCAAGATTTTCGCCATGGGTGTCGTTTTCATAGTATTCAAGGGCGCTAAAGCCGATAGTAGGGTCAAAATGAAAATCCAAGATGGTGGCTGCCAACATTTTCAAGATTTTCGTCATGGGTGTCGTTTTCATAGTATTCAAGGGCGCTAAAGCCGATAGTAAGGTCAAAATGAAAATCCAAGATGGTGGCTGCCAACATTTTCAAGATTTTCGTCATGGGTGTCGTTTTCATAGTATTCAAGGGCGCTAAAGCCGATAGTAAGGTTAAAATGAAAATCCAAGATGGTGGCTGCAAACATTTTCAAGATTTTCGTCATGGGTGTCGTTTTCATAGTATTCAAGGGCGCTAAAGCCGATAGTAAGGTTAAAATGAAAATCCAAGATGGTGGCTGCAAACATTTTCAAGATTTTCGTCATGGGTGTCGTTTTCATAGCATTCAAGGGCGCTAAAGCCGATAGTAAGATCAAAATAAAAATTCAAGATGGTGGCTGCCAACATCTTCAAGATTTTCGTCATGGGTATCACTTTCATTGTATTCAAGGGTGTTAAAACCGATAGTGAGGTCAAAATGAAAATCTAAGATGGTGGCTGCCAACGAGACTTAATAGTACCAAATACTTTCAAGTTTTTTAAAACCTGGTTTTCGACCCTGCTATTTTTACATACCTACTCGTACTTCGAAGGGTATTGAATTTTACAAGTCATTTTACATCTCATCCCTGTCATTAGTCACACGAACTTTAAAAATCTGTCATCATTATGCAAAATATTTTTCTTTTGCAGTTTACGAGAAGACTTTACAAGAGACTTGACGGAAGCTGAAAACACTGAAGAAACCAATAAAAACATTGAAGAGGTAAGTTTCTGATACCTTCCACGTGTGTTTTGAATTTTAATGAAAGTTTGAATGGGTAATTCATTTATATTTGAAAGTAAATAACAGCTTCTACTTTTGGGTGCATAATAAATCTCGTTTTTTTTTTAATTTTAGTTTCAAACTTCGTATGAAAAGGAACCAGAAACTTGCGAAAAAATTATAAACAGAAGAATTATTGATGTCAGCCACTTCCTTTCCGAATTAAAACGTATTTCAAACCATGGACCACTTGGATGCAGCTTCACAGAACTTGACCTCGTAGCTGAAACCTTTATTGGTCTACAGTCAAAATTTACATTTAAATGTCGGCTTTGTAATCAAAAGTTTGTCATTAATGGAGATAACTGCAGTGACAATTACCTAAATATTAATACGTGCGCTGTCGCAGGGACTATTGCAATAGGTGGGGGGCATTCACAGCTGGATGAACTTATGTCAGCAATCAACCTTCCGTTGCTATCTGAAAAGACGTATTCAGAGAACCATGACCTTGTCAGTAAAAAATGGGAAGATGTTCTAGTAGAATCCATGAATCAGGGTGCAGAAAGAGAAAAACTATTTGCCATTTCTAACGACAGGGTGAACAAAGATGGAATTCCCATAATAGATGTCATTGCTGATGGTTGCTGGTCCAAACGTAGTTATAAAAAGAATTATAATGCTCTTTCGGGCGCAGCTGCCATAATTGGCAAACACACAGGAGAAATTCTGTTTTTAGGCATTAAAAATAAATACTGCTGCATCTGTGCCCGTGCAGAAAATAAAAGTGTTGATCCGTTAGAACACAAATGTTTCAAAAATTACTGTGGTCCATCCACAAACATGGAGAGTGAAATAATTGTGGAAGGATTTAAAGAATCCATAAAAATGTACAATTTAATTTACGGAAAACTCATATCTGATGGTGATGCCAGCACCTACTCTAAAATATTACAGGCTCGCCCGTATCCTGACCTGACTGTTGAAAAAATAGAATGCCGGAACCACATCTTAAGGAATTTTTGCAATAAATTACAAGCACTCACCACAGACACTAAATATAACATTAAATATCGAAAATTCATAACAAAAAGATCTATACTAAGAACAAGGCCCTCTTCTCTTCATTATATTCATTAATGACATTAAACAATGTTTTGTCAATTCTAAGTTTTTAATGTATGCGGATGATATAAAAATTTACAGATCTTGCAAGAATATACAAGACTGTATACTTCTTCAAATGGACCTGGATAGGTTATATACATACTGTGGCAATAATAGACTCTTTCTCAGTCTTCCCAAATGTCATGCCATCTCATTTACCAAAAAGAAAATTAAAATAAATTTTAATTATTCTATTCATAACGCACTCTTAAATAAAGTTAGCTTTGTTCGTGACTTGGGTGTTACACTAGATGCCTGTTTACACTTCGACAAGCACGTTGACAATATAGTAAACAAGGCGTATCAGATGTATGGTTTCATTATGAGATCGTCACGTGACTTTGTGCGGCCCTCTACGTTCTTATTGCTTTATAAGACTTTGGTACGATCCCAGTTAGAATATGCCGTCCCCATCTGGAATCCTTTCTACGACAAATACGGCACTAGAATGGAAAGGGTACAGAAGAAGTTCTTACGGTCTATGAACTATAAGTGCTTCCAATCAAAGGTTCCTTATGTGCAGCTTTTAAAACGGTATGACGTTCTAGAATTGAGATCTAGGCGGCTGTTACTTGATGCTATGACACTGCACGGCATATGCAATAGTAAATTTGATTGTATTGACCTTACAAACAAATTGTGTTACAAGGTACCCAGAAGTGTTATTCGAAGGGGGGTGCGCGTGCCTCAACTGTTCCATACAGACATATGCAGGACTAACGCTGGGGAACGTGCACCTCTTCGTCGCCTTGTTGATTCTTACAACACGCATTTTATGGAACTGGATATATTTTGTTTATCTAAGCAATTATTTAAGAAAATGGCTCTGGATATTTTATCAAGCGAGTAATTTATGTTAAAGTGAGCTAAGCTAACACAGCAATATTGTGGCAGCGACTTTTGTTTTATTTTTATTTCTATTTTTTATCACTTGTCTTCAGCACTTCTTTTAACCTTTTGTTAAAACGTGGACAATGGTGTGGGTTACATGTTTGTTAAATCTTAATTTATTTCTCTGTAATTTGTAGCATGTAACTGTTTTTTGTCCCTAATAAATAAATAAATAAATAAATAAATAAAGGTATACTATTTGCAAATTAATTAAAAAACATAAATTTAACTCTGATGTACAACTTCTGTTTGACGATCTATTAATTAGCCACCTCCATGGCTTTGGGGATCACACTAAGTGCCGATCATACTTCTGTGATAGTATAGGCAAAACGGACTTGCCGAATGATTTTATTTTAAGCCCTTTGTGGCAAAAAATATGTTTTATTATCCAAAATGTAGCAGGACACGCTCGCAGTCTTATTTATGACGTTGACAGCAACGTAGTTGAAAGATTTAATAGCGTGATAGCTAAGCTGGTTGGTGGCAAAAGAGTAAATTTTTCTTTGAAAAATTCCTATCAAACCAGATGTCATGCCGCTGCCGTATCGTTTAATGAAAAAAAAACGATTTCTCCACTATATAAATCAATGAATAAAGGACATAGCCCTCAAGGCAAAATAAAACGGCTAGAGAGAAAAAGAATACTTAAAAATTCGAATAAAAAGCTAAATAGGAAACCAAAAAAACGAGCCTTATTCTTAGAAAAATCAAAACAGGACCACAATTATGGTCAAGACTGCGCTAAACCTGATATACCTATCGATGTTTTTAATAAACTTAAAGAAAATTTTATGGAAAATTTAAAAAAAACGAATGAGGAACGATGTTTGATCGAAAGGACAACCGTTTTACAAAGCGAATGCAGCGAGTGGCTAGAGTTGCGTAGGTCATTGTTAACTGCTTCCAACTTTGGAAAAGTTGTGACACGGCGAAATGATACAAGTTGTCATAACTTTGTAAAAAAATTATTATACAAAACTAACATTGACCATGTGTCGTCAATAAAACATGGAAAGGACAATGAAAAAATAGCTATCAAGCAATTAGAGATACAAAAAAATATTAAAATTGAACACTGTGGTCTATTTATTGATGAAGAGTTGCCATTTTTAGGAGCCACTCCGGATGGTTTATGTAGCGACGATACTATCGTAGAAATTAAATGCCCGATAGCGGCATTCAAATTGGGTTTAGAAGAAGCCATAAAAAAAAGAAAAGTGACCTTTTGGAAAGCCATAAAAAAAGGGCTGGAAGTAAATAAAAACCAGCAATGGTACTTTCAAGTGCAGGGGCAACTACACATTACTAAACGATCAAAGTGCTTATTTGCAGTTTGGTCAAACGAAAACTCTCCGCTATAAACGGAATGCATCAATAGAGATGATACATTCTGGAAGGAGAAGATGAAACAAAAGCTTACATCATTTTATGTAGATTGTTTGTTGCCAGAATTAGTCGACCCCCGATACCCTCGAGGTATGAGTATAAGAAATCCTTCATACATTGAAGAGGCGATAAGCAAAAAAAAAAGCAAAGAAAATATTGAACCTCAATTAAATGAAGAGATTGAAGCAGATATAGATAGGAGAAGTGAAGGTGACGAACCTTCTGACGTCAATATGCCTACATGTACTCGTTATTTAGATTTTAAGGATATGTAAATTAGAAATAGTTTAATAAATAATCATTTCTATATTCTTTAAAATAAATGATTATAAAATTGACTTTGTTGTTTATTTATTATTTTTATACTATTATCACTGTCTGAATAACAGGTAGTTCACCTTCAATCTAAGAAATAAACACCGCGTAATGTTCATGATAGAGTACCATGAATACTTGTATTTAATGTGTACAAAACGTGTGCTCGTCAGGAGCCAAGTTGAGTTCAGTATTTAGGAAAAATCCGCTATCTTGGATTGACATTTTGACCTCATTGTCGGCTTTATCACCCTCAAATACTATGAAAACGACACCCATGGCGAAAAATGTTATATTTTTCGCATCCGCTATCTTAGATTTACATTTTGACCTCATTGTCGGCTTTATCACCCTCAAATACTATGAAAACGATACCCATGACGAAAAATATGAACATTTTCACAGCCGCCATCTTGGATTTACATTTTGACCTCACTATCGGCTTTATCACCCTCAAATTCTACGAAAACGACACCCATGGCGACAAATATGAAAATTTTCGCATCCGCCATCTTGGATTTACATTTTGACCTCACTATCGGCTTTATCACCCTCAAATACTATGAAAACGACACCCATGACGGAAAATATGAACATTTTTACAGCCGCCATCTTGGATTGACATTTTGACCTCATTGTCGGCTTTATCACCCTCAAATACTATGAAAACGATACCCATGACGAAAAATATGATCATTTTCACAGCCGCCATCTTGGATTTACATTTTGACCTCACTATCGGCTTTATCACCCTCAAATTCTACGAAAACGACACCCATCGCGAAAAATATGAAATTTTTTGCATCCGCCATCTTGGATTTACATTTTGACCTCATTGTCAGCTTTATCACCCTCAAATACTATGAAAACGACACCCATGACGAAAAATATGAACATTTTCACAGCCGCCATCTTGGATTTACATTTTGACCTCACTATCGGCTTTATCACCCTCAAATTCTACGAAAACGACACCCATGGCGAAAAATATGAAATTTTTCGCATCCGCCATCTTAGATTTACATTTTGACCTCACTATCGGCTTTATCACCCTCAAATACTATGAAAACGACACCCATGACGAAAAATATGAACATTTTTACAGCCGCCATCTTGGATTTACATTTTGACATCACTATCGGCTTTATCACCCTCAAATTCTACGAAAACGACACCCATGGCGAAAAATATGAAATTTTTCGCATCCGCCATCTTGGATTTACATTTTGACCTCACTATCGGCTTTATCACCCTCAAATACTATGAAAACGACACCCATGACGAAAAATATGAACATTTTTACAGCCGCCATCTTGGATTGACATTTTGACCTCATTGTCGGCTTTATCACCCTCAAATACTATGAAAACGACACCCATGACGAAAAATATGAACATTTTCACAGCCGCCATCTTGGATTTACATTTTGACATCACTATCGGCTTTATCACCCTCAAATTCTACGAAAACGACACCCATGGCGAAAAATATGAAATTTTTCGCATCCGCCATCTTGGATTTACATTTTGATGTCATTGTCGGCTTTATCACCCTCAAATACTATGAAAACGCCACCAATGACGAAAAAAATTTAAATTATCGCATCCGCCATCTTGGATTTCATTTTGACGAAGTTTACATTCGAATTTGAAAGAAGAAAGTCGCATGGAGGGGGCATAAAAGTATCAACGCTTTTTCTAGTCGGCTCCTACCGCATGAACCACTGTTTAACTTCGATCCAAAAAACAATAATTGAATGCCCTGTCTGTGAATTCTATGGTCAATGATCTTACGTTGTAGTGTGAGTGAAGTGATTCGTAAGTTGTTCGCCAGATGGCGCTAGTAATATTTTACGAAGTATTGTAGAGGTGAGGTGCGGCAAAGAGGGACCGATTGCTCAAGGTCTCTTGGTCAGGGCCCAGCCTTAATGACGCCTTTTGCAAAAGTTATGGCACATTCACAATATGACATTACTTTTGCCCCACCTTGTAGTACAGTCCGGGAAAATTGTTGCACGTCAATTTGCCGTGTTATATCCATTTTATAAAACTTTGGAAGAATAACAGTTGTGATTTGAATAAGCGGATATTTTAATTTTGAATTTGAATTTATTAATTTCCCTGACTTTATTTGTAGAAAGTCTCAAATACTACACACATTAATTTAGATTTAAACATTTAAAAAAATCTATGTGCGTTATAATTTTGTTGACTCTAAACAAGATCCTGCGATTACATACAGGCTGGTCCAAATAGTGACGTCATAAAAAAAACCGCATGCCCAGGGGTATCCTAAAATACCCCATGCATGTTCCGCAATTCTTGATAGTTTTCGAGTTATAATGATGATTATTTTACACGGCTTTTTCACATAATTTATTTTTGCAATTTTCATTGTTATGGAATTTTCATTAGAAAGAATAATACTTTTATTTCTTGAATTATCAAGATACAGAAATGTTGATCCAAAAGGAGGAATTTACGTTCGCGAGTGATACAGAATCGAAATAACTTTTTTTTTAAGTTCTTCCTGGTTCCTTGATCATTTCAAAAACCTAGGCGGAATGTAATCTTGCACGATATCACATAAAAGTTGGTACTTAATCGACCAAATCGCTGGAATAGCTAAAAAAACATTTTCAAGAAATTTAACAAAATAATTATAACTCTAAATCTATCATGAAGCACGGAACATACATGAGGTATTTTCGGATACCTAGTTATGAGGAATCTATTTTTTTTTATTGGCGTCACTATTTGGTCCAGCTTGTATATTATTTCCTTTTTCCCGTTGGATAACCTTTTTTCGGATTGGTACAGTCAGAGTAGAAATAATAACACAAAAACGGCAAACGGGAAGTAGCCATAGGTAGTGATGTCTAGGTTCGAAATAGCCATAATATTTCAAGTGGTTTTTTACCCTTCCGATTTCAGCTCCCACTAGTGATGTGCATATCGAAAGTGTCATATTTATCGTTGGGTGAAGATTAGAGCAGTAACTATTTGGAAAAAGTAACAGATCTGCTTTTATCAAACTGTCGGAGGTTACCTGAAACATAATTATCTGTACAGTATGTATCAGAAAGGTGTTGATTTAAGAGTTTGGTACAGACGATTAAACTGAACAATTTTCTCGATGGGAAAGTTGTTCATCGTAATCGTAAAAAAATTCAAAAGTCACTTTATTCAAACTAAGCTGAGAATCAACATTTTTCGAACGTCAAAATTACGTCCCTCAAAAAAGCCCGCCCTTCACCACTTCCTAGTGCTTTAGCTGGGAAGAAGAAGTAGCACAACAAACTCCCAAGCAACACAGCTGTCTGTTCAGTTAAAAAACTTGATTCTAAACAATAATAGTATGCAAAATAATTTACATTACGCAACACAAAACATTAAATTAAATTATTTGCTATAATGTCAGCTAGCACACGCCAATATACCAACAAAAACATCGAAATCTATACTCAAGTGAAAATAAAAACTAAAAACGTAAATACCCAAAAAAAGCCTCCAGGCTTAAAGGGCGTGCCCGCTTACATATATCTAAAATAATCAGCCGTCCCCATTCGTCGAAGTTTTGTATAGAATAGATAGTCATTCTTTCTCGAAAACGATCCCGTCAGGGTACCTATTCTCAATCAATCTGTTTCGGATCTCACCCTACAAGAAATCCACAAGATTCGTGAAGCAATCAATGTATGTATATATGTTCTAAGATAGTTAATTGATACAGGCGTGACCTTGCGGAAATCCATTATAAAAACAATAGACGTGGATATATTTAGAAACCTGTTCCGCTTAACTTTTTCTAAAGAGTCATAAAAACCCTAAAAGAAATCGAAAAAAGCACGCTAAGCCGTTGGTCGCGGCTGTCATTTGTAGATCTGACAGTCGTTACGGGTAGTTAGAAGCCCAAAAAAGTCTGACAACCAGTCTTACCAAGGGGTATCGTGTTACCTAGTAACAAGGTTGTGGAGGTCAGATAGGCAGTCGCTCCATGTAAAATACTGGTATTCAGCTGCATCCGGTTAGACTGGAAGCTAACAGCTGGAGGCTAGGCAGATGATGATGATGTCATTGCGTTATTTACGTTGTTGAACAGATTTTTTTTCCAACTTATGAAGCAATGGATTAGAAATCTGTTTCAAATCGAAACAAATTGTGATTGTGTTGTATTACGCAATTAAGGTGCTGGTTACTAAATATATCCATATCTATTGTATTTTATATAATAAATGTTCTGTGCTGACGATTTGGTGCCGTGGAGAAAGTTGTTCATTTTAATGGTCTGTAGGTACCTGCTTAGGTACTATAGATAGTGCCATCCACGAAGACGCACCCCACTCTTCTTCCTAATCGCTTATAGATAGTGCAATCCACGAAGACGCGCAATTACTGTACTGTAAGCTGTACTTTAGTACGGGGCGGAGCGGAGTGGGGCGCGTCTTCGTGGATGGCACTAACCACCCCACCCCCTAAAATATGACCATATCTTTCTGACACATGCTGTATACAATTAAAATAAGTACATAAAATATCAATTAATCACTTTTCGTGTCCGTTTGTTTGTCCGCTTAGTTCTTCTAAACTACACAATGAATTTTGATGCAGTTTTCACTATAAATACATAAACTCACGCCTTTTTCCCATGGGGTAGGCAGAAACTACAGAACGTCGTCTGCGAAAACTGTTACCATGGATTCAGTAGATGATTCTGAACCCCTGCGTTGAAATTTATTTTATAACCGACGAATTTCAACGCAGGGGGTTCAGAATTGTGTACTGAATCCATGGTAACAGTTTTCGCGTCAATGTCCCTGCCACTCTGTAATTGACTACCCCGTTGATCTCGTGGTCGCAAGCACGACTGCTGAGCGTGGGGTCCTGGGTTCAGTTCCCGGGTCGGGCAAAGTGTTTTGTTTTTTTCACTAGGAATTTCTTAGTAACAGCCCGGAGTTTGGAAGTTGGCGGTGTGATACCCCCGGGCCTCGGAAAATACGTTAAGCTGTTGGTCCTGCGCCTGATCTCTCTCCGGTCGTGTCGGATTGCCGTCCCATCGGACTATGAGAGTGAGGGCAGAGAGAGTGCACCTGTGTCTGCGCACACACTTGTGCACATTAATGTCTCCCGCGCCGAAGGCTAGGGACCATTGAGATTGGCCGCCATGGTCGAAATACGGTCTGGAGGACTATATAGTTTTTAACCAATGCGCAAACTTTAACACGTGACTTTACTCATCATTATGAACAACTTTTACTATAGGACCAAATCTGAAATCTCGAAAAAAAAAATCAGCTGTTCCCTACATTTCATCATCATCATCATCAGCCTATAAATGTTCCCACTGCTGGGACATAGGCCTCCTCTCTGTGAGAGGGAGTGGGCCGTAATCCACCACGCGGGCCCAGTGCGGGTTGGTAGATGTCACATGTCTTCGAATTTTCGGTTCTAGGACATGCCGGTTTCCTCACGATGTTTTCCTTCACCGTTTTGAGAGCAGTGGTGATAAAGTAAAGCGCCTGTCTGGGTTCGGAACCTACGACCTACAACTCGTAAATCGCGGCCGTTACCACTGGGCCACCACTGCTCTACATTTATGTTCCAATAACTCGTCAAAATGTAGGGAACAGCTGATTTTTTTGCGCACTGGTTAAAAACTTACCCTGAATAAATATACTCCATTTGCTTCGTTTACGTTCACACATCCAGCACCCTAATACACGATCAATCACAATCTGTTTAATTTTGACAGTTCAACAACATTCACTGCGTTATTTACGTTGTTGAGCAGTTTTTTTTTTTTTTCGAAAATATGATAGCTCCGTTTGCAAGTACTACGCACCTGACCTTTCTGAAGAACATATACCTATAATTTAAATAATTTATTCCGGAAGGTTTATATATGTGCAGACACAAAATGTTTAGGCACAGCTCCTATGGCGTCCGAGGCCTCATCGTAGGTCCAACTTACCGTGTGGGAAGTCTCCCCGTATCCTGACATCAAACAAATACCTTCATAATCCATAAACCTATCCGCCATCTTAATGGGTTTCACAAAATCATTGAATACGAAAGGTACCATCACAAACTGTGAAAAAATAAATATTATGAATGAAAAATATATGCTAAGGACATCATATTATTTATTACCAGGTTTTGCCCGCGGCTTCGCCCGTGTATATGTCGGAAATTATCCCAGGGGAACGTACTCCTGGGATAAAAAGTATTACATACACACATACATAAACTTACGCTTTCATCCCATGGGGGTAGGCAGTAACTACAGAACGCCATCTGCTACGATCCTTACTCCTTTTGCCTAATTTACGTTCATACAATTGGTCATACACGCACGCCGGTTGCGAGTACTACGCACCTGGCCTTTCTGAAGAACATCACCAATAAGATCATATATGTCGTCCTAGGGCGTCCCCGCCCGGCCTTTTTCTTCACATCAGCTTTGTAAATACATTTTGTTAGTCGCCTTTCATTCATCCTTTCAGCATACCCTTTTCAATTTTTGTCACTACATCTTCTTTTCAATCCCGCGTGGGCCTAGAGCGGGTTTTAGTAATCGTCACATGTCGGTTTTCTACACCATTCTGAAAGTAGTGGTGATGAAATAATTTACACAAAGTAAAGCGCCTGCCTGGGTTCACCACTGCAAGAGATCGTTGTAGCAATGTAAAGGTACGAAGTAATAAACTATGAAGATAGTTGAAGGCAGAAAAATTGACAATAAATGGAATTCATACATACATAAACTCACGCCTTTTTCCCATGGGGGTAGGCAAAAACTACAGAACACCACCTGCTACTATCCTTTACATACTCCTTTTGCCTCATTTACGTTCATACATTTGGTCGTACACGTACGCCGGTTGCGAGTACTATGCTCCTGGCCTTTCTGAAGAACATGACCAATAAGGTCAATATATTTCCTCCTAGGGCGTCCCCACCCGGTCTTTCCCTTCACATCTGCCTTGTAAATACATTTTGTTAGTCGCTTTTCGTTCATCTTCTCAACATGCCCAAACCATCTCAGCATACCCTTTTAAATTTTTATTTCTAAATCTTCTTTTAAATCACACCACTGTCTTATCACATCATTCCTCAGTCTATCATTCATAGTCAGACCACACATGCTTCGTAAGGAACGCATTTCCATAGCATTTATTCTACTTTCATGCTTGTTTTGCGACACCCAACATTCACTTCTATACATAAGTGTGGGCACACCATTGTGAACAGCCAGTCGAGCTTTTTTAGGCATCGACTGGTTGGTCACAATCGCATGTATAGCACCATTCACTTTATTTCCCGCGTTTACTCTCCTTTCCACATCTCCATCAATCTTCCCATCCCTTGTAAACAGATTCCCCAAATATATAAACTCACTTACTTGCTCCACACTATTTTCATTTATTTTCACATCACGCACCGATACATTCTGTCCTCTTTCAAACACCAAGACCTTCGTCTTGTTCACATTTATATTCATCCCTTTCATATATGCTTCATCCATCACAGTCACCATGTCTTGCAACTATTCTGCTGACGATGCAAGTAGAACTTGATCATCTGCTTAGATAAGGCATTTGACCGGCAACTCATTCATCCTCAATCCGCACTCACCCTAAAAAATTATTATATGTGATAATTCAGGTTATAAACTATCTGTGTGCCAAATTTCATGCAAATCAGTTCAGTCATTTCTGCGTGATTGAGTAACAAACATCCAAACACATAAACATACAAACTTTCACATTAATAATACTAAGTAGGATTTTTATTTAAAATCTTATTTAAAAAATCATGAAGACTCTATACCCGAAGGGCATACAGAATAACCACGTCTGCATTGTTGATGTAGTAGTCACACTGTGTATGCTACGTGGGGTCCCATTGCTGGGCAAAGTGTTATAAGAAAGAAAGAAAGAAAGAAAAAAATAAAGAGAATTTAATAAGATAAATAAATAAATAAAGAAAAATATTTACTGGAACTCACACAGGAGAACACAAACTTAATTAAACACACTCATAGGAACATTAAAAAATAAGAACAGAAAGTCCTATACGAGGCCAAAAAGCTCCTATCTCAGCATGATGCTGCGACATTTAAAAATAAGTATCGCAGCGCTGGTATTCTGATGAATGGAGGTAGGGTATACTGGTATTCTGATATTTTGTTATTGGGTTTTTCTGCTCAGTACTAGCCCGGAGTCTGGATCCGTGTGTCCGGTTGATGACCAAAATCTCGATCTGACTCAATGGTATTTGAAACAACTCATTCCTAACCTTTCAGGGGTCAATGTATACGCTTTTACAACAAACTCCCCATTGACATTTGAAACTTACCCATTAAACGATTTAAAATCTGTATTAAAACCAAACTTTGTAAAAAAGGGTACTATACAATTTCAGATTATTTAGAAGATAAAAAAGCTTGGGATTGAACTGCTCGCTCTGCTAAGCCTTGTGATAAAACTATAAAACTAGAAATTTTAATTATTATGTAAAATCAACATATACCAGTTTTATAAACACATTGACATTGTTGAAAATTATATTCAAAATGACATGATTACTTTGTAAAGTATTTTACTCAAAAATGCATGTAATGTGGTCATTATTATGACAACCTTGTTTGAGCAAAGTCGACCTTGCCGTTCTGTTTCAAGGAGCGGCCGGCAAAGTTTTGCTGGTTGCTCTAACAGGCCGGCAAAACATTGCCGGCCGCTATTTTGACGTTTCAACGTTTTAAAAAATCAAATGCAAAAAGGTTTTATTTAAAATACAGCTGTTTGTATTTATAGAGATAGGTACAAAAAGATTTTATTCCATATTTGGCTGTATAGTTCCAACTACCATTGTAAAAAAAAAATAACAAAGAAGTAACAAAAGCGCCGTTCAGCGAAAATTTTATTTTTATTTAGTGACTTTTTTGCTAAAAATGAGCTCTCAAAGCGAAAATTATTCCGATTCAATGTGTTTAACACCGCCAGACATTAAAGATGAAGCTAAATTAGTGGTTGAAAATTTAATACGGCGAAACTCAAAGGAAAAATATAAGCTTGCATATGCATATGCTTGCAGGGATACATGAGGATTTTATGTATTCGGGAAAATCAGCGGTTGATCTAACTGCTGGTATATTGCGTGGAAGGCCGTATGGGGGTGTTGCTTTGTTATGGCGTAAGGATGTGTTAAGTGACGTATCAATAGTGCAATGCAAAAGTAACCGTATAACAGCAATAAAAGGTGCAATATCGAACCGTAAGTTATTAGTATTTAGTTTATACATGCCTACGGACTCTGCAGAGAATATTATAGAATTTAATGAGTGTCTGAGTGAAATTGTAGCTAT
This sequence comes from Agrochola lychnidis, assembly GCA_963680765.1. Taxonomy (NCBI): domain Eukaryota; kingdom Metazoa; phylum Arthropoda; class Insecta; order Lepidoptera; family Noctuidae; genus Agrochola; species Agrochola lychnidis. Next base: position 9,541,649 of record OY796859.1, on the reverse strand, counting down.
AATCGAGACGTGCAATATTGAAAATGTTTATACAGGGTGATTGGAAGATGGGTGCAAAGCTTTAAAGTGAAGATAGTATAGACAATTTAGAACCATTTCAGCCATGGTTGTCTTAGACGAAGTTTTACCAAATTTTTTTAACCAAATTTTTAAGTTTTTTTTCGGAAATTCTCAAAATTTAATGTAAACTGCATAATTATGGCCAAATTGAATGATAAATGAATTATTTTTTTATTTATTTAATTAAAGTAATGTGTAAGCAACCAAGCAAAACATGTTTTAGGCTTCTGTGTCATTAGACATTTTTTTTACAGATATTTAAAGCTCAGAAAAAATAAAAAAAATTGTACAATACGTCTTTTAAAGCTAATTTAAAAAAAAAACGGAGGGTGCTTTTTTTGTTCAAACCTTTTTGAAGACATGCTTGATAATCGTTCTTTCTTTTGAGGTATCATTTATGCGGATATCTTACAAATTATTGAAATTAGGACCTACAAACCAATTCGAGGGAGAAATTTTAAATTTTAGGCAGTCTAACAAAACACAATATTTTTGCTTAAAAGAATACTTTATGTGCTCGAAATGATAACATTGTTCAATTCTAAGAATTTTTGGCACATGCAGGAACCAATTGAGGGGAACCCATTGAGGGGATTCTCTAAACAATGGCCACCGAGCGCGGTGCGACGGCATTTCCAGGTAGAACGCCCAATGAATAGCAAAAAGCGATAAGAGTTGGTTTTTACAGCAAAATGGTCTTAGTTACTGAGGCAACAAAGTCGTTTTTCTTTAGTCAGGGTCAGTCGGTCTGTGATGAAGCCGTTGTTACATCTTTTACTTATTAGTCAAACTACTGCCCTTGTGAGTGGACGTTGTCGTGTTGATTCACAATTTACGGTGTTCAGTTGTAGCCCTTTGCGTTCCTGCACGTGTTGTTTGCGTTAGTTTTGAACTTTTTTGTTTCACCGTGTCCAGTCGTAGCCTCGCGCTCCTGCACGTGTTGATTTTTGACTTAATTGTGTTGAGTTGACATTTAGTACGCTCCTACGCCGTTTTTCTTAATTGTTAAGTGACTATGGCTACTTTTTCCAATCAAGAATATGCGGATATCGTATTTATGTACGGTAGAGCAGACGGCAATGGATCTTTGGCGCGACGGATGTATCAAGAGCGCTATCCGAATCGCAGGATACCGAATGTCCGAGTGTTTTACAACACGTTTCGTCGTCTTGCCCAAGATGGGTTTCACCGCGTGGAACCTGGAGTCAACCCGGGCAGACACGAAACTGCCGTCGACGAAGACATTTTAGCAGCATTTCAAGCGGATCCTACTACCAGTACTAGAGCAGTAGCTCGAAATTTAAACATTTCTCAATGGAAGGTGTGGCATACAATGTACCAAAATGATAAGTATCCGTTCCATGGCGGGAGTGTGCAAGGTCTAGTAGAGCAAGATCCTCAAAGAAGAATTCAGTTCTGCCGTTTCTTCCTCAACAGAGACATCGAAGATGCGTGGTTTCTGAAATCAATCTTGTGGACGGATGAAAGTAAATTTTCAAGGGAAGGTATTACAAACTTTCACAACATCCATGAATGGGCCGACGCAGACAACAATCCACATTTTAAGAAGCAGGAATGAAATTCTCTGTGAATGTATGGGCTGGAATAATTGGCAGAACATTGATTGGGCCCCACTTTTTGCCTGATCCATTGAATGGCGAAAATTATTTGCAATTTCTGCAAATTGATTTACCACTGCTGGTAGAGGAATCAGGTGTCCCGATCTTCGAAAGAGACCGAACAGTCATCTTTCAGCAAGACGGCTGTCCAGCGCATTGGACTTTAAATGTAAGGGAACACCTCAACAATTGCTTTCCTGATAGCTGGATCGGCAGGGATGGACCCATCCCTTGGCCCGCTCGCTCCCCAGATCTGACCCCGTTGGACTTTTTCGTGTGGGGCCGGGCCAAGGAACTGGTGTATAACAACATAGAAATAAACACTAGAGAAGAATTGATACAAAGAATAAATTCAGCGTTTGAGACAATGAAGCAGGAGATGATGTTGAAAATAACGACTACAGAAGTTAGAAGACGGGGCCGTGCTTGTATTAGGAATCACGGCCGTCATTTTGAACATGAAAAATAAATAATTATAATTCAAATGTTGTTTTAATTAGTCTGCCTAAAATAAAAAAATTCTCCCTCAAATTGGTTTGTAGGCCCTAATTTCAATAATTTGTAAGATATCCGCATAAATGATACCTCAAAAGAAAGAGCGATTATCAAACATGTCTTCAAAAAGGTTTGAACAAAAAAAGCACCCTCCGTTTTTTTTTTAATAAGGTTTAAAAGACGTATTGTACAAATTTTTTATTTTTTCTGAGCTTTAAATGTCTGTAAAAAAAATGTCTAATGACACAGAAGCCTAAAACATGTTTTGCTTGATTGCTTACACATTACTTAAATTAAATAAATAAAAAATTAATTCATTTATCATTCAATTTGGCCATAATTATGCAGTTTACATTAAATTTTGAGAATTTCCGAAAAAAAACTTAAAAATTTGGTTAAAAATATTTGGTAAGACTTCGTCTAAGACAACCATGGCTTAAATGGTTCTAAATTGTCTGTACTATCTTCGCCTTAAAGCTTTGCACCCATCTTTTTCATTGAGATTTTAATGCCCATCCTGGCGAATATTTTGGAAGGGAGTTATTAAATTTTTGTGATGAGCAGAATTTGTTGTGTGCTGACATAGCTATGCTTGGTAGTGACAGTGACAGCTATACGTTTATAAGTGATGCGCATGGGTGTAGGCGATGGCTCGACCACTGTGTGGTTACTGAGGCTGCGCGGTTAACAATAAATGATGTTTTTGTGCGTCATGACGTTTACTGGTCAGACCACTTGCCACTTCAAATTAACTGTAATCTGCATGTAACAACAGTGAAATCGGCATGTCATAGTGTACTTGAACAAAATAATACCATTAAATGGGGAGAGAGAAGTCAATTTCAAATACGTACATACACTGCGACTTGCTCAACTTTATTGAGAGAGATAGACTTTCCTTCAGAACTGAATGAGTGCTGTGATAGGATGTGTTCTTGTGTGGAGCATAGGTCAGTTATTGACGAGCTGTACCGGAAAACAATCAAGGCACTACAGGATGCGGCAATGCGTGGTCGGGAGTCACGTTTGGTCGAGAAGAGTAGACATGTATTTGGCTGGAATGCACACAGGGAGGCCCGAGATAAATTTCAGGAATGGAAATTAAATGGTATGCCAAGGTCAGGAATTAGTTACTTAAATATGAAATGTAGTAAGAACAGGTTTAAAGGTAGGTTAAAATATTGTCAAAATCACAAAGATCAGATAAAGATGGATAATATAGCTCAAAATTATTTTCACAAAGATTTTGTAAAGTTTTGGAAACAGACCAATAAGCTAAATCCAAAACCGGGCCTTCCTCTGAGTGTGGATGGGGCGACGGACGCAAAGTGTATTGCGAATATGTTTAAAGACCATTTTAGAGTGCAGTCCGCGTTGCGCCAGGAGCAAGGTGCGACTGTCTGACTCGGAGGCTCCCTGGGGTTTTACTGCTAAGGAAATTAAGCAAGTAGTGACTAATTTATCAAAGGGGAAGTCTCCGGGGCATGATGGATTAGGTGTTGAGCACTTGCTGTACGCTGGACCTCATATATACCGCATACTTGCGATGCTTTATACATTTTGCGTTCGTCACACCTATCTTCCAGCGGACTTAGTGGAAAGTGTGGTAGTTCCTGTGATTAAAAATAAAACCGGTGATGTTTCCTACAAAAATAATTACAGGCCTATCTCTTTAGCTGCGATAGTAGGGAAGGTACTTGACGGTCTGCTTGAGCGTCAGCTTAATAGCCACATCACATTAAATGATGCGCAGTTTGGCTTCAGAAGCGAACTATCGACGGAGAGTGCTATCCTGGCGCTCAAGCAGACTGTAAGGTATTATACGGACAGACAGACGCCAGTTTATGCTACTTTTCTTGACCTTTCCAAGGCTTTTGACCTCGTATCCTATGAGAAGTTATGGTCCAAGCTCCATAGTTTAAATTTGCCTACAGAGCTAGTTAATTTGTTGAAGTTCTGGTATAGCTCGCAAACAAATCGTGTTAGGTGGTGTAATGTGTCTTCCGAGCCGTATTTGTTGCAGTGTGGTGTTAGACAGGGTGGGTTGACATCGCCTACTCTATTTAACCTCTACATGAATGACCTGATTGATGAGCTCAGCAGAACCAATGTCGGCTGTTCAATAGATAGTGTAATGGTTAACAATCTGAGCTATGCAGACGATATGGTGCTGCTGAGTCCATCAATCAGTGCACTCCGAAAATTGCTTGTTGTGTGTGAGTCTTATGCGGCGACGCATGGGCTTACATACAACGTCAAGAAATCGCAGATGGTGATTTTTAAGTGCAAACATGCATCGTTAGGTAAAGTTCCTCCAGTGACTATAAGCGGAACACCTTTGCAGCGTGTTGCTCAGGTTAAGTACCTAGGACATTTGGTCACGGAGGACTTATCTGATGATGCAGATTTGGACAGGGAGCGTAGGGCGTTGGCGGTTCGGTGCAATATGTTAGCCCGCAGGTTTGCACGTTGTAGTGGGGATGTGAAGGTGTATCTTTTTAAGGCCTACTGCCAAACCTTCTACACGTGCAGCTTGTGGGTAAAGTATACGCAGAGGGCCTACAACGTCCTGCGCGTTCAATATAATAATGGGTTCAGGATGTTGATGGGGCTTCCACGCTTCTGTAGCGCTTCGCAGATGTTCGCGGAAGCCCGTGTTGATGATTTTCATGCCTTAATGAGAAAGCGGGCGGCGTCAATAATGGGTAGGTTGCGCGGAAGCTCCAACAGCATCCTGAAAACATTGGTCGACAAGGTGGACAACCCCTTTATTAGGCACTGGATGCGGAGGCACGTGCCAACATGTGTTGAGCCACGTAGTTATTAGTTGTTTGGTTAGTTTGTAAGTTTTACTAACATAGTTTCTAAGTCTTTGTTACTAATACTATATGGATTGTATGTATCTTTATGTGTGATCCGCAATAAATGAAAATATATAAATATATATATATATGAAAAAATTGTGCAGTGGAAAATAAGTAGGAAATCTAAATCTTTACTTGCAGGTTTTATTTAGACTAGGTACTTGCATTTTTGAGTAAAGCACTATACAAGCCTTGGCCCATTATGACTGCTTCGCTGGTCACGCTATGATTGTCTCGAGCTAGCCTAGCTACGCTCTAGGCCTTCCAGCTTGGCCATCATTGCAGCCCTTGCTGTCCTCGCTGTAAAGGCCTCGACCTACGGCCTCGGCCTTTATCTCAGCTCGTCCATCAAGTGCTGCACGCTGACCGCGCTGTGTCGGCCTGGAGCTGCTCTACGCTGCGCTGTCGGCTATCATCAGCGCGACCAGCAAAGTAGTCATTATAGATCGCGGCAGTAATGTACTAATATTATTTTAACTATTGTGAATGTGAGGACTATGTAGATATTATTTTTATTTCTCTTCTAGTTTTAGTGATGGTCTGGCAGTTTGAGTAGTTTTTGCAGCCTACCCAAATGTCCTTTCTTTGGTATTGCTCGTCGAGTTGAGCTTCTTAAGTTCTAAGTTGAGCTCCACGATTACTGACAAATGCTTGCACTGACTGGACGGTCCACTCAAATCTGTGTGGTTCTTTCCTCAAAAGAACTTTTCAGAAACTAATTTACATGGTCCTCATATGGCCTGACCAAGGTTATGTCTGGACTTTAAAAGAGACTGCGACCTCTGAGTTTGTTTCGGCCTTTCTTCTCAGAGTAGTCAGATAGGAAACGCCGAACTCATCTAGCTTATTTTTAATATTTTTTTATATGACGTGTAAAAGTGATTCCGATATCCTATTTACAGAATAAACAATTTCATTTCATTTCATTTCAGGGAATACGTCCCGAAGGAGTAGGCACAGGTCTATAATAGGTACTGCAAGGCTTCGCAGCCCTGGTACAGGAATGAATAGGGCTTAGCTGCCAATAAAAGGCTATGCTGAATTTTATCTAGGTACTTATGTATTTCCAAGAAGACGTGTTCACTTTTGCGCGACTGAAAAAAAATCTGTGTATTAAAATAATCGCCTCTTCTACAATCTTTAAACTGATTCTAAATTCGTTGATCGAATCCAATCAGAATAATCTTTCTGCCAGCCTGCATGATGTGAGGTTCCCTTTTGCATACAACCTTTACAGTACCGGGCCTTTATGGGCCTGTTATGTTTTGTTAAATATTTATTAGGTAAACGTGTGGGTTATGGGTTTTTCGCTTATCAAAGTGGTGAACGAATTTTTTCCACTCTTTGCCATTATACATTTGTCGCATTAAGAACAGCTTACCAACACAGCTAAATCATTTTCAGGAAATCTGTAATCATCAGGATAAGTAAGGTTCCGTAACGTTCTCCATTGCTCATAGTTTTCTTTTTGATAAACAACATTCCTTACAGTTGCTGCAACTGCATATTTGTCATTTAAACTTGTTGGATTCATCGTATATCTGGAAATGTAAAAGTGGTTTGAACATTTTTCTATGAAAGCTCGAAGTTGCGGCGTATATTTGTTAAAGATACACTTCCGAAAGCAACGGCAGACCGCAGACGGCAGCGGCGCGGCGGTGTTGCGGCTGATAATAACCGCAAGTGACAATGCCGTTGCCTCTCGACCGCAACAGCAGGCAGCAATGTCACCATCTACGGAAGCGTTTTCATGGAGTTAGGTACACAAAAACCAGTAGTGTCACTGCGGTCTGTCGTCGCCTTTGGAATTGTATCTTAAATTGTCCTTTAATCATAATGTACTATCGGCCCAAGTTAAGCATGCTCACTTAAGAAAATATTCCTGCGAGAGCGCAGCTAGTGACAAACCACACCCCTTCCTAGTTTCCCCCAATTAGAGACAATATGCATTTGTGTGAGTAATGAGCGAGTAACATAAAATAACAAACATTAGCTAGAGCGCGGCAGTGCCAATTTGCTCTCGCTAATTGTTGACGCTTCCCTTAAATTCCTATCGCCATTTCATTTTACGACCTGTTTATTTCTATCGGACTGATTGCCTGCCTAACTGTGACCTCTGCTTGTATACCGGACTGTGATCGAAAGCCTCTTCTTGACCCTAGCTTGTATCCTGGACTGTGTGTGTATTGTGTGTGGGCTGTGACTAACGTGGTGCAACCATGACGACCCGAAACCTGATTCAGGAAGAAAGGAATCAAATTATTGTTTTGCATAGACAAGGGTTAAATATATCCCAAATAGCAGTGGAGTTGAACATGCAAGTAAGTTATGTTTTTGTATTCAGATAGAGGGAGAGATATAGAAATAAATAAAGTGATAGTAATATTATTATTTCATAGTTTGCATTTTTCCTTATATTGCAATTTAAAAACAAATCCATGAAAAATATTGGTATTCAGCTGCATCCGGTTAGACTGGAAGCCGACCCCAACATAGTTGGGAAAAGGCTAGGCAGATTTATATATAAAAATAATAAAATTATTATAACTTTCAGATGGATTCTTATTAAAAGTCTCATAAGATATTACCTACTTATAGTAATGCATTCAAATAAGTTTGTTCTTTTTATTTATTTTTGCTTTCAAAGACGTTGTTGGAGCCTTTTATGACCCGATAATAAATCCTAAACCAAAACAACCTAAACAATGGTGCCTTATCTCACAGCGTCGTTGCCGCATTTTAATTAGAAAAACCAGAGCGCATTCGTCGCATTTCTAGAGGCTTGATCATTATATTTCAAACTACAATTTTTTTTCGCCCAAGCACAAGATAATTGTTTTTTATAATTATTTTTAACATTTATTTTATCATAATACTGCAGATGGAAAGTAATTGACAATAATGTAAATTTTTGTTAGTATTTGTGCTCGTAAATATTTACCAAAAAAACTTAAAAAAAGTAGCACACATAGTTTTAAATACTAACGATTTAGTGCTTGGCTGGCCGATAAAATAGCAAGTACTTACTATTTTTTCGGCCAAGCAAGTGATCGTTGGTATTTAACCACGAAAAACCTTTAGAAATGCCACGTTGCCAGCCCGCACGTAGTACACTTTTAAATAGTAGAGATAAAGCACAAATTTGCTTGGGACAGTTTCATACAATGTTGGAATTTACGCTGTGCCATTTTTCTTACTCATAGGTAGGTATACGAGGTGTAAATTGCAATATCTGAAAACCTCTTAAGGGGTCATTGTACTAATCATTATGAACAACTTTTACTACGGGACCAAACCTGAAATCGCGAAAAAAAAACAGCTGTTCCCTACATTTATGTTCGCGTAACTCGTCAAAATGTATGGACCAGCTGCTTTTTTATCGCGATTTCAGGTTTGGTTCTCATAGTAAAAGTTGTTTATAATGATGAGTAATGACCCCTTAAGAGATTTTCAGTTATTGCATTTACAACTTGTATTTTAAAATATAGTTATGAATGTTATAACTACTTAAATTAGTTATAGAAAAGTTAAGAGTTTATTTATCATAAAGTCAACCAAAATGCACACCTTAAGTATTTCAATACTTATAATTTTTATTTATAGTGTACTAGTTGTGCCCTTTGAATAAGACTTTTGTAGTGTACTCGTATTATTATACTTAGTTCCTATATTATGTAAAAAATCGATGCTGATTGTTTTTTTTTTTTTTTTTTCGTTAGAGAACAACGGTGCGCCGCTGGGTGCGAAGATATGAAGAAGGAGAAATTACAGAACGCGTTCGTGCACCTCGACCCCGGGCTATAAACGAAAACGAGTTAAATAATATGATAGCCACGTACGAAGAGAACCCGTTCACACCCACTCGCAGTTTCGCACAAGAATACGAAGTTTCGATGCAAACTATTAGAAACGAGTTGCATCGAGCTGGAGTCCATCACAGACGTCCCGCAAAAAAAATTATTTTGACGCAGGAGCAGAAAGCTGCTCGCGTGCGATTCGCTCGTGACTACAGGGACTTCGATTTCTCTTACGCCATATTTTCTGATGAAAAGTGCTTTAGGTCTAGCCAACAAGGTCGTCGGAATTTATGGCGTGTAGATAACACAAGATACGAACCTCGAAATGTGAACCCAAATGCAGAATCGGGAAGAATTGTAGTGAACATGTGGGGCTGGATGAGTGCTGCTGGACCAGGCGAGCTCGCTTTTATACCAGGGAGGGCAAACGGCCAAACGTATTTAGAGGTGCTACAAACCATCATGGTACCCACAGTGCGCACGGTGTATCCACAACTGGACGTGCCAGAATTTTATTTTTTCCAGGACAATTGCCCGATACACCGTGCGCGGGTTGTTCAAGAGTGGTTGCGAGGGCAACCACAAATTAAAACAGTGCCATGGCCCTCCCGATCGCCAGACTTAAACCCCATTGAAAATTTGTGGGGTTTAATGGTCCAGAGATGGGATAGTAGAGCAGAAAGAACGAAGGAAGCACTTGTCACACATTGCGAACAAGTTTGGGACACATTCAGAGGTTCGAATTTGTGCGAAGTCCTGGCTAGGTCCATGCGTAGCCGTTGCGATGCTGTGATAGATGCGGGAGGAGCAGCGACGAAATATTAAGTTAATATAATTTTTAACATGCACTATGTTAATTAACGAAAGGCGTTCCCGTTACCCCGCAATAGTCCAAACATGCTACAATTAATATTACCATTTAAAAATTCGCGAAAAAAAATCAGCTGCTCCCTACATTTTGTTAAGCTAGGTATGCGAACATAAATGTAATGAACAGCAGATTTTTTTTCGTGAATTTTCGAATGGTCATATTTTGGTAGCATGTGGACGCTATACTATTGCGGGTTAACGGGAACGCCTTTCGTTAATTAACATACTGGATAATTACATTATACAGGGTTATTTTTCTAACACCTGGTAGGACTATATTAGTACAACCACTTTTGATCTATGACTTTTTAGAATACCAAAAGTAAACTTTCAAGTTTTTGTTGTAATATTTGTAATAACACTTTTTAGATCAGTATTTTGTAGTAAGTACCGCTGCGACCCTGCATTCGCAACGCACTGTTTGTTTATTTAACTACTTACATATTTTGGTACCGCGTAGAGTTGTTCAAATTTAGAGCGATCAAAATAAATATTTTTAATTGTATTATGAAATTATTTTTTTATGAATTATTAAAAGTCATACAATAAAAGTTGTTATTTATGATGTTAGTATTATAGTCCTACGAGCTTATTAGTGTTTTATCATCAAATGACTTCTCCCGCTCTGGGCGGAGCGGAAGGTCGTGTCAAACTTTTACTGACTAAAACCCACCCGTGTTCCTTCAGTTGCCTGTGCCAGGGCCATGGTATCTCTTTCGAACAACCCGCGACTCCGGCGGCTTGCAAATAACCCTGTATAGCTATTTTTATTAGGTTTATTTTTATTATTCCAATTTGTATTATATTACTTCGTTGATTAATGTCACAGGGTAGACTGTAGACCGTAATCATAGTTTAAAATATTGCCAACGATTTTGAAGTCTTCTTGTAAAATTATTGATGTCAATTTAATGTCATGTTGCCTTTATTGGTGGATTTGTTGTTTTATTTACAATCAATGTTGTCGTAAGCCCCGATCTCGTTAGTTTGTTATTTTACATATTCAGTAGTGTCATCATATCCTTCCACCTCATAAATAATTGATCTCATTTGCTTGATAAACCTAGTCTGTAGTGTAATGTAATTATTGCAAATTATAAAAATTATTAAGATTCTTAAATTGTACTAATCTTAAAACTTTTCAATTTCATTAGAACTGCACGAGCAATATTCTCCTAATCTTATTTACTGACAGGCTTTTTGCCTGTTGTTGTTGTGTTGTCTGTTTGTCATTGTTGTGTTGATTTCATATTTTGAACTTTACGATATAAGTGTAGATAAATACAGTTTATAAATGATATTATGAGTAAGAATCTTTTCACTTATAATATTTTGCATTTTGATGATAATTTCTGTGTAATTTTTTGTTATAATATGTTAATTTCTGGATGAATCTTTAATGTTTTGAAAAAGTCTATTAAAAATAAATTAAGTTACTTATATTGTTTTTTTTTCTACAACAGCAAATCCTTAAAATTGTTCTCAAGTAGATTTTAACTAACTGTTTATTTTTTCACACTGAGATTACAGCCGATAGTTTCATACAAAAAGCACTTACTATACATCTTTTATTATACAGATAAGATTTAAATATCAACCTAAATAAATCTTTAATCCTGCATAATGTTAAATGAACACAAACTAAAAATATATATTTCACTAGTACCCAACATTTTATTTCAATCCTTTCACTCTCACTGCTGCCAAGGCACAAATTATAGTTTAGTTTAATTACTTGATAAGCTTCTGAATTTTAAAGTGGCGTAGGAACTGAATCATTGTTAGATTTGTCAAAAAAAAATTTGACATGCAATGCCGGTAACGCGCCTGTAGCGTTGATTTCGCTTAAAATCATGAATTGTCAAACTTTGACTAGAGCATGAATTATAAAAGAGTAAAGTGTTGGTTTGATTATAATCCAGTCTTAAAGTGCTCATCCTGCACGGCATGCCTGGGCATTTTAATTGCAACGATACCTTGTTCGTAATACAGGCTGAAATTTAATTCATGGGTATCCTCTTAAGGGGTCATTGTACTCGTCATTATGAACAACTTTGACTATGGGAACAAATATGAAATCGAGAAAAAAAAAATTGCTGTTCCCTACATTTTGTCGAGTTATGCAAACATAAATGTAGGGAACAGCTGATTTTTTTTTCGCGATTTCAGGTATGGTCTCATAGTTGAAGTTGTTCATAATGATGAGTACAATGACCCCTTAAAAGGATGCCCATGAATTCAATTTCACCCTGTATTATTTTAATGAATAAAAGGTAATATTACAATTACCTACTGTTAAAAGTATTAAACCAAATACAAGGAACAACTGCAAAACATTTGAGATAATCCTAAGGTAATAAAAAAACGTAGGTATGGCCCTTGTATTAAGCCGTCCTCTATTGTTTAACCGAATTTCCAGACATTCCCACTAAATAACAATGGGTCTTAGATAATGAACTTATTTTTATTTCAGTTGCAAGAGTTGTGCGGCTTGCGGCCTTGCGTTAGCTACAAACAAAAAGCTCTGATAACATTGTATGAACTGCGCAGAGTATTGGTTCAAATATTACTGTAATTTTCAAGTATTCCCAAATTGCCCAAGTATAAAGAAACACATAGAAATTTAGATAGTTATTTACTTTTAATAAAGTCGATTAAACACAAAAAAATTCAATATAAACATTTGATACCTTCATGCAGTGCCGGTCAACGCACCTATACCTAACGTATTCAGGGAGCCGTGAGATAAAAGGTAAACAAACCATAAATGTCCGTTCAATCGATTTTGAATGCTATTGTGTTGGTGGCATGACAAATGGCAGCTGCAGTAAACAGTTGGTATTGTAACCACTTTTTAGGGTTCCGTACCTCAAAAGGAAAAAACGGAACCCTTATAGGATCACTCGTGTGTCTGTCTATCTGTCTGTCTGTCTGTCTGTCTGTCTGTCTGTCCGTCTGTCACAGCCAATTTACTCCGAATCTAATGGACCGATTAAGTTGAAATTTGGTACACATATGTATTTTTGTGACCCAAACACGAATGTGTAACGTAAATAAAAAAAAATTGAATATAGGGGTCACTTTTGGGGGGCAAACAAGAAAATTTAAAAAAAAGTTATGCTAACAGTACCGTGTGACATATCAAATGAAAGGACTTATTGCGAGGATCTTAAATATATTTTTTATATAATTTTAAAATAAACATTTTTAAAGATATTTAAGAAATTCAATGAAAATTGACCATTTCCCCCCTTATCTCCGAAACTACTGGACCAAAAATTTTCAAAAAAATACATAGTATGGCTCTTTACTCATACATTACAGGAAAACCTATAAGAAGTCTATGGTCTTAAAATAACACGGTAAATCTCTCAATATTGTGCGTACAAACTTACATTTCGTCGCTCGGCATCCAATAGGCCCATCTCTCTAGCTACTATAATATCAATATCAAAAGTGTTTGACAGTCTGCTTAATACACAAATAAATAAAACTGTAAATGTTCATGACAACCAATTCGGGTTTCGGCGTGGTTTCTCAACAGAAAGTGCAGTGTTGTGTCTTAAGCATACTGTCACATACTATACTTATACACAGCGTGGGACGCCGATTTATGCTAGCTTCCTCGACTTATTCAAGACTTGATCTGGTTGCTTATGACGTATTGTGGAAAAAGATGGAGAAGGATAGGTTGCCAATGGAGCTTAAAAACATTTTTAAATATTGGTACCTATGGTAACCAGATCAATAGTGTACGAAGGGCTGGAACTTTTATCAGGCCATACAGGTTGGAATGCGGGGTGAGGCAGGATTGGCGAGCTCAGCAGCACCAGAGTGGGTTGCTATACTTCATAATGTGCACATATCGAAATGAGGGAATCTATTCTTAATTTTAACGACAAAAAAACATATTTTAAAAATCCAAATATTATTTTTATACTTTTATGGAATTAAAAAAATAATTGTAACAAAACTGTGTAACTTTTAAACTGAATCAGCTATCGTGATGAAACAAACTCCATAATGATTGGAAGTAAGTAGGCGTCCACATAAAATTAAAATTGAGACAAAAAACTACCCTCAATTGAAAATAAACATGTTTTTTTAATAAAAATCTGTATTTTTTTCATCAGTTTTCACAATAATTGTAAAATTTATGAATAAGATGCCCAAGAGAATAAAAAAAAACAAAAAAAAATTTTGACCATTTTTCCGTCGGTAAAATTAAGCATACATTCCCTCATTTCGATATGTGCACATTATGAAGACTCACACTGTATAGATGGTATTTGTGTAAATAATATTAGCTTTGCAGACGATATGGTGCTTCTGAGCGCCAGCTGGTATCCCATAGACAAAAATTGTTAGTCGCAAAACTTTCTGAATGACCTGGTAAAATAACCTAAAGTTCATAAGTTTACTAACACAATGGTGTCGATTCTCTTGTCACAAATGCCTCTAAACTAGACTAAAAATCACCAAAATTTAGTTTATTCCTGTCAAACGACGATTTCCCATTCTGAAATAGACTAAACTTAACTATATTTTAGTTTGACAGCACTAAGATAGTACTGAGATATTAGTTTAGTGAAAATGGCAATTTTGCTATTCTGAATTTGACGTTTTTCACCTAAAATTTAGATTTTCTAACTATATCTGACTATTTTTAATCGCGACTAAAAACGTGTGGAATAAAATTGATTGGAACTTTAAATTCACACCAAAACCTCGACTTCAGATGCAAAAACAGTACTGAATATTTTTTTTTCTTTTGCTTATATCTCGAAAACGGTGTGTCCAATCGCAAAAATAATGAAAATTTCGACACCCTTTATAAAATTCTTAAACCCCTAAAACTCTACATGTAGGTAATATTTTTTCTTATTTTCCATACAAAAAGTGAAAAAATCCACATAAAACACGTCGAGGCCGCCCCCCCTGCGCGCCTCCGGCTCTTAAAAGATTCACGTGGTTAGGTATCACGTGTGGAGTCGCGATTGTCAAATTCGATTTAGATGTGTCAAAATTATTTTTAAATTTAGAGAATTTATTTTACAGAATAGCTTTGAGATTCTCATAGTCAAAAGTAGGGAATTTTAGTGATAGTTTAGTCAGTTTAGTTCGGTGTACAAGAGAATCGGCACCATTGAGTCCTTGTTACTTGAATAAAGAATATGGATGACAATTTTTTTTTTTAAATATGTATGACAATTTTTTTTTTTAACGACGTTTTCTAAAAATGAAACCTAGCTAGATCGATTTATCGCTTCCGAAACCCCCTGCATACTAAATTTCATAAAAATTCTTGGAGCCGTTTCAGAGATTCAGGTTATATAATGTATACATATATACAAGAATTGCTCGTTTAAAGGTGTTAGATTTTTATTTTTTCTACATGCTCAAATAAGTGATCCTGCAATTTAAAAAAAACGTAAAAAATGACACATTCGCGGTATTGGATGCCGAGCGACGATTTGCAGTTGGAATAAATGTTAAGTTTGTTCTTGGGATAAATAAATTCATCTCAACTACGGAACCCTTCATTGTGCGTAGTCCGACACGCACTTGGCCGGTTTTTTGCCTTTAATGCCATCCATAAGCCTACGGCATAGAAGTCAAAATCGGTGGAACGGACTGTAATAAAACGGTTCGTTTCAATGTCTCATCTTATTGTGAAGGGAATATGGTGCGGTTGCTGCGGCATGCGGCATCACATAGGATATGGTGAAAATTGGAGAGGCAGTGAAAGTGTTCATAAATAACCTATATCTATAGACCCGATAGAGAGAGGAAAATATTAAAGTGGATTAATACATATAAATTGTAGTTTATTAGTTATTACAAATTATTTTTGTAAATACTGCAATATCAATAATACATTTTCTAAACCAAACAAACAGAAGATATGAGTACTAAAATTAATTCTTGTCAATAATAAAATAACAATTCAATTCAATAACAAAGAGCTCACGCCGCCGCCGCGCCGCGCTGGCCGTGCCCATTAAAAACTCGTATCTTAGCAGAAACAAGTGAGCATAGTACGCTCCTAGTGTGAGTGTCACACATTCTATACATGATTATACTAATACGAACACCACTAAAATACGCTTTGTGCATCCTATTGGTCAAAACTCGTGCATTGTGCGATCGAGTCGTGAGTCGTGCTATGCGATTATCGCCTTTAAGGTGAGCATGCGGAACTTTGGCCGATAGTACCTACTCTAGTTTTACCGAGATCCACTACTTTAATAAATAGTTAATTTTCAATGGTCATTGTTCTCAGTATGGTAAGAACAATGACTTATCTTTATCTCCAAATATCTCGCGCGACGCTTCGTTAGATAAAAATACTTTATCTACTAAGGACTATCATTTTTTCCCATGTGTCCACCTGCACCCTAAGGCTAAGAACTCATGGAGCGATTTCCAGTCGAGCCCGCCTCGTTTGCAGGACTCCTATTTTATTAAAAACTTATGAAAGCACAGTTTTGCGTGGTTACCGCACCCGCTGCGGTTGCGGGAATGCACGCAACCATAGCGGGAGATAATCGCAAGTCGAGTGGTGAGTTTTGCGCTACTCGCGATCTACGACTACAAATGCGTGGACGATATTCGCAGTCTTTTAGAGTAAATGATTAAAAAAATATATTTACCCAGGTAAAATTAAGTTAGGAGTTTCATCGACAAAGCAATGCGCAGCAGACAATATTTTAGATTCACCAATGATAGCACCTCCACAAAACGTGTAAAACGTTTCTGGCTCATCGATAAGTCTCGTTTTGAAACCTATCTTTGGAAGGAGTAATTATAATAAATAAAATAAATAAATAAATGGGATCAAACGATTCAAAATTTATCACAACTATTGGCAATAGGGTCACGCTCTGGTTATGGGGCCCGAGTACCTACGTGTCTCCATTTCAAGGAATAAGTCGACGTACACGAAAAAAAATTGCCGTGATTTTTATTACGTCCGTGCGTATGTCGGCTTACTCGCCGACTATAGATAATACGCTTAAATACGGTCGCCGACTGGACGACGTTTCGCGTGATTAGAGGGCTGGCTCGTACTTTGGCATTGCAATGCTGTCAGTCTTCTGGGAACGTTTCCGAATGACAGCGGTGTGGAGGAGTACGTCGACCACTAAGTGTACTTTCTGTATGTTTGTCTACTTAATTATTAAAATTAAAACTAACTAAATTAACGTCGTGGGCGGTGGTACCTACCGACTATTTTTCGCAAAGGCTTTTCTCAAGCAGTCGTGCTACTAAGTACTTGAACATGTTCAGTAGTTGATATTTTGGGTTGACATGGTTTTTTTATTTAAAAATTAAAGAAAACTCATAACCTGATAAGGTATTTCACCAAGTGCCACGGATTTACCCCCATAAATACGCCTTGTCTTGTATTCTGGGAAATTGGGTAAATCCCGACATCTATTCGACTGAAATAAAAGGTTAATCATCACATATAAAGTTATTCTATTAAAAGAAGTAGTCATTTCACTGTTGATTCTATGTAACAATTCAATGCATTATAAGATTTATTATTTGTAACATTTCACTGAATTTTCGTGAGAAAACGTAGATAATACACTCCATAGAGGAAAGTAATATAGATGCACTCTAATATGTCAAATTAGTCGTCAATTTGAATAAATTTATTCGTTCTGAAATTGATAGCAGTTGTGAAAAAGCTAGAAACCTAAGAAACTTAAGTACCTACCTACTGAATATAAAAAGTAAATCAAAGCTATTTCAAGTCGAGAAACAAGGTGCATGCCTTCAACGGTTGGTCATGCCGGTTTTGATGTAGGTACTCTTTCGGCATACTCAAATGGACTCAGACTGAACTCGACGTCCTGGATAGGAAGGTCCGTACACTGCTGACCGCAAACCGGATGCATCACCCACGATCATCGGTGATGAGATTATACACCCCGCGGAAGTGCGGGGGTCGAGGCTTTTTAAATGCGAAGACCCTCCACAACCGCGAAGTGTGCAATCTCAGAGAATATTATTTAAAAGCCGAAGTGGGTGTGCATCGTGATGTGGTGGCAGTGGACAAGGAGCTTACCCCGCTCTCCATGGCTAAAGAGAACTGGCATAAACCATAGTACTTACTACAGATGACCACAAGGAGGTATGGCAAAGCAAGGAGCTTCACGGGCGATTCTATAGGGCTCTTCATGAGCCTGGTGTAGACTTTCTAGCGTCCGTATCCTGGCTTCGTTTTGGTGACCTTTTCGGGGAAACTAAAGGTTTCGTCTGTGCAATTATGGACGAAGTTATCTTTACGAATAACTACCGGAGACATATTATGAAGGATGGGACGGTTGACGTGTGACGGGCATGCCACCGTCCGGGTGAGTCCATCAGACATATTATTTCTGGTTGTTCTCGTCTGGCTAACGGCGAGTACTTGCACAGGCATAACCAAGTGGCCAGGATTATCCACAAGCAGCTTGCTTTGAAATATAAACTTGTGGATTCTGAGGTACCGTGTTATAAGTATGTGCCCGACCCAATTCTCGAAAATGACCATGTCACGTTATACTGGGATCGGTCTATCATTACTGACAGGACTATTGTTGCCAATAAGCCTGATATAGTGGTGATAGATCGATTAGCGCGCTGCGCAATGATAGTCGATGTTACCATTCCACATGACAGTTGAGAAAGAGAAACAAATAAAATATCTCGACTTAGCACACGAGGTTGTCGATAGGTGGAATGTGAGCTCAGCTATTATTGTGCCGATTGTCGTTACGGCCAATGGCCTGATGGTCGAAAGCCTCGACCAACATCTCTCGAGGCTCTCGTTAGGCGGTTGGATCAAGGGCTTGATTTAGAAGGCAGTACTCCTCGATACGGCTCACATTGTGAGGAGGTTCCCGTCTCTGTAGCCCTAAACCACCGGTAGCTTGGGCCCTGCTCCCGACACCGGCAGAACTCTATTTTTTTATATTATTAAATGTTTTTTTTCTGTTTATTTTAAGAAATATTTAAAAATGTAAATTAATAAGAAACTAAGTGAATAAACGAAATAATAATTGTATTAAAATTAATATTTTATTGATAATTCTATTAAAATTAAAAAGTAAAATATTAAAACTAATAATATTTAAGTTAAAGTAAAATAATCTACAACTCACGTATGTCTTATAAATTATAATGAAACAATCCGTCAGTGGGGGAACTTTCAGAAATACTATACACTATTTGATCTTAGCCAATCTTAGCCAAAAGGCCGAGAAGCGTTACCGAACTTTAAAAAAACCGGCCAAGTGTGTGTCGGACCACGTACAATGAAGGGTTCCGTAGTTGGGATGAATTTATCCCAAAAACAAACTTAACTTTGTAGTTGATAAACATGTTCTCCCATACGGAATGTGTGGGAAAACATGTTTTTGCAACTGCAAAGTTAAGTTGGTCAATTATTACTCGATAACTAGTAAAGCCGACTTAGCTGTGATAGTTTTCCTTTTAATTTCGTTATATAAACTACTGCTGTGATTTTTTTCACACATCCAAACCCAACCATTTAGCTGGCAGGGGGGGGGGACACTTGACTCTAACAAAAATTAGCACTTTAAAGCTTAATATTTTGCAAACGGAACCCTGAATCCAAAAATAGTTTTTACAAACTCATAATGTTTTTGTAAGACCTTTCCAATGATACCCCACACTATAGTATAAAAAAATAAAACATCACCACTTTACGTGTATGGGAGGTACCCTAAAAAAAAATGTTTTTCATAATTTTGTTTTACCACTTTGTTGGCATAATTAATATGTATACCTATGTCAAATTACAGCTTTCTAGTACTAAGGGTCTCGGAGCTAGACCGCTGACAGACAGACAGACAGACAGATGGACATGACGAAACTATAAGGGTTCCTTGTTTACTACGGAACCCTAAAAAATGCGGAGTGTCATTCAGTCGCGGAGGATCACAGGTGAAACTGTACAACGCCATCTGTTTATTTATGAACGGAACATTTTTGTTGGTATATTTCATCGTTATACCTAAACTTATGGAAATAAGCCCTATATGGTCATATTATATCTACCTGTGCTGAGTAATTATTGTTTTAATATTATTTTGATGTAACATTGTTGAATTATTTCCTGTTACGTATATGGTCGCTAGAGGCGCTATCTATCGGTATTTATGAGAGCTACGCTCGCGACGCGCGACAGTGGGTGAGAATTGAAAGCGGTTTGGCTTGGCTTTGTACTACCTGATTTCGAAGGAGATCGGTAGATGGCAGTACCTATCTAGTGTAATATGTCGTGGCCAGATCTTAGAATTGATCATTTAAAAAAAATCGTAAACTGTTAGAATACCATCTTGAAAACATTATACCTAGGTAATCGAACTACAAATAATTTCCCTAAATATAATATTATTGAACACTCTTGTAAACCTGTACCTTAATTTCGTAAACGATTATGACTAATTTGTTTCATTTTGATAGTTCAACAACATTCATTGTGTTATTTACGTTGTTGAGCAGATTTTTTTTTCCAATTTGTGAAGCAATGGATTAGCAATCTGTTTCAAATCGAAACAAATTGTGATTGATCGTGTGTTACGCAATTAGGGCAGTACTGCTTATTGTATGACACTCAACTATTTTCTATTTCTTTTTTCTACTCTTTATTGAATACGCCTTCTTGTGAACTTCAAATAATTTGTATTTTGGGGTCCTAAAAAAACGAAATAGCCAAGTGACTGCAGCCAACTTAGCTTGCTGGTCACTCCCGCGGCACCTCTCGCTTCACTCGCCCGCCTGGCTCGCGCGCGGTTATTTCCTTAAAAAAAAAATACAATAAATATATGTAAGTTAATATAAGTTATTCAGTATAAGTTAGTCAATTAATTAACTGACTCAAAAACAATAAATAAATAAATAGAATACCTAAACATTACTTAAATAGCAGTTGAGCACGACATAACTTCAATGGTGTCAAAAATGTTCCATTCGTGAATAACAACAGATGGCGCTGTACAGTTTCACCTGTTGTCTGAATGGCGGTTTTAAGATTCTCCGCGACTGAACGACACCCAGCATTTTTTTAAATTCGGCATCGCTTCTCGGCCTTTTGGCTAAGATCAAAGTGTAGTATCTGTTCTTTTCAGCTTAATATCTGAAAGTTCTCTCACTGAGGGACCAGTATATTAATCTGATTTTTGTAAGCTGACGGGATGTTCGGGGCTCGCTCCACTCCCGTCGCGGGTCGGCCCGGCATTGCAGTGCCGCCGGGATCGGCCCACATAAATCCTAAAACCAACCATTATGACTATCCCGAATGTCTAGTCAATTTGGTTCTTGATTATAAATATGTACATAGTAGGGTGGAGCGAATTTTTTTATTTTTAAAGTATGTTTTTCCTGTATGACCAATCATTGACCTGGGTAGTAAGATATTTGTATGCAAAAAATCAGCCTGCTAAGTCAACATCTTCAGGTGGCGCACCATGTTTCAAAATTTCAATTTAATAGCTAAAACTCGAGGTACAAATATTAGGTCCTAACAATGAAAGATGAATGTTTTATAATTTTCATTGAAGATATTGAATGAATAATACACATTTTAACAAAATACACTTGTATGAATAAGCATTCAGGGTCTTCTTCAGGAGACGTTGGTCTTTGTTTTTGAAGGAAATATTGCGATTTTGTGTCAAAAACTGGTAAGTCTTGCCTAGCTTTTATTCTTGATCTTATGAACCCATCTCTTGCCAACGGATGAAGAAGCTTCTGTTACAAGCTTAACACATCGCTCTACAGCCTGGGTATGACAAGGGAACTTCTGAAAATACAGTAAATTGTCTCCAGATGATATCATCTCTTTGATTTGGCCGTCACTGTAATTCATTGTCATTGGTGGCTCGGTAAATTATTCTTTTAAGTTTATTAAATCGTAATAGTGTGACACCTCAATCTGAAGTTCAGGATGCTGAAATTGACGCACTTTTTTGCATTTGGTATGTACCCTAGCCTTCAAAATTCTTCGAAGAGCTAACTCTGTTATTTCTGGTGCATCGTCTTGTAATAAAGCAAGCAAAACATTTTCTGGATGCACAAAGAAAGAATTGTGTTGAATAGTCTTTAAGACAGTTGTTTTTAGATCTTCTCTCAAGTACAAACACCTTTTTACCATATTAAATACAGTCAAAACCGATTATAAAGACTTCGTTTTAAACGACGTTCCGGTTTTGACAACGAAATTTTGAGGACCCAGCATTTCTGTTTACATAACATAGTGTTTGGTTATAACGACTCGGCTATAACAATCGTAATCAGACGTTTCCTTCGTTAATAACGGTTTTGACTGTAGCTATATGGATTGGGCCATCTTTACAAGAAGGTTTAGTCTTGATATCAAACCAGGTTTATGCGTAAACTTTCATAATAAAAATTGCTAATTCATTCGGTTTAAGGATCTATTTGCGGTTCCCATATACAAATGCAGAATTATGTTTGCGCAAGTTTACCATCTGGAATGAGCTAGCTTTCCTGGATCTTTTTCAGCTAAGTTAGGCTAGACACTTACAAAACATAGATATTAAACGAACTTTCGTCAAATTGGCTTGAATTGAAGCTTTACAGTGAAAAATCTGATCGAAATTATGGGTAAACAGCAATTATTCATATAGTAGTAAGCTATTATGAACGCAATTACAACCAGAATGACAGTGAAAATAGTTAAAACACTTCATAATAGCGGGTAGAAGTATATAGTTTAATCTGACTTTTTTGTTTATTTAATTTCTGTGCGCCACCTGAAGATGAAGTCCTACGCTCTTGATATTTTGTATTCTTAATTCTATGCTATACGGTCAACTATTAATGACACAGGAGATAAGAAACAAATAAAAAATAAAAAAATTGTCGGTTTCACTCCACCTTAATACATAGTGCCACTAAGTAAACAATGGTGCCGATTCTCTTGTACACCGAACTAAACTAACTAAACTATCACTAAAATTCCTTACTTTTGACTATGAGAATCTTAAAGTTATTCTGCAAAATAAATTCTCTAAATTTAAAAAATAATTTTGACACATCTAAATCGAATTTGACAATCGCGACTCCACACGTGATACATAACCACGTGAATCTTTTTAGAGCCGGAGGCGCGCAGGGGGGGCAGCCTCGACGTGTTTTATATGGATTTTTCACTTTTTGTATGGGAAATAAGAAAAAAATATTACCTACATGTAGAGTGTTAGGGGTTTAAGAATTTTATAGAGGGTGTCGAAATTTTCATTATTTTTGCGATTGGACACACCGTTTTCGAGATATAAGCAAAAGAAAAAAAAATATTCAGTACTGTTTTTTCATCTGAAGTCGAGGTGTTGGTGTGAATTTTAGTTCATGACAACCAATTTTATTCCACATGTTTTTAGTCGTGATTAAAAATAGTCATATTTAGTTAGAAAATCTAAATTTTAGGTTAAAAACGTCAAATTCAGAATAGCAAAATTGCCATTTTCACTAAACTAATATCTCAGTGCCATCTTAGTGCTGTCAAACTAAAATATAGTTAAGTTGTGTCACTTTAGTCTATTTCAGAATGGGAAATCGTCGTTTGACAGGAATAAACTAAATTTTGGTGATTTTTAGTTTAGTTTAGAGGCATTTGTGACAAGAGAATCGGTACCAATGTCACCCATGGGCAAAAATTGTCGAAAAATAACTTAACATTTTTCATGTTATTAAATTTTTTGTTTTGAGTAGCGTTTGCATATCTCCGACGTAATTGGCTCGATTTGGGTTCTGTTTATTATTTCTAAAAGCTTATGAGTTATTTTATCGGATTAACTGTCAGCTATGTAAAAAAAAAGGTGAAAACATTTTTTTCTAAAAAAAGTGTTTAAAAAAAACACAAGTGTAAGTTCATAAAAACAAAGGGGGAATTTGAAAAAAAAAAAAATTGGTTGCCTGTAAAGTCGGTATACGGGCGAAAGTTTTACGTGACAACGACTTTGAGTGGTAAAATAATTTTAATGTGAATATTCATTCGTATAGTAGGAAGAAGGATGAAATAATAGTAACAATTTAAAACATTTATTTATACAAAGAATTATATTTAAAACATTAATTTATACAAAGATATCCTATCTATCTAGCCTATCTCTCTCACTCTCTCTCTCTCGCTTTGTCTCTCTCGCTCTTAGGCGGGCTAACTGTGCTCGAGTGGAAGGGACGCGTGCCTTTCACTTTTTATGTCTGTCTCTCTCGCTCTTAGGCGGGCTAACCATGCCCGAGTGGAAGGGACGCGTGCCTCTCACTCGCTCTCATTGTGAGCGCATAACGTGAGCGGAGCGTAACGCAGTTTCTTGAAGTGTCACCCGGCAAACCAATTTATAAGACGTTGTCACGTCAAAAAAATCTGAAAAAATGAAAAAAAAAAACTAGATAGACCCCCTTTTAAAATTATTTTTAGATAATTTTTCATGAACATCCAGAAAAATGCGGGCGGGCACATGCCATTGGATCATTTTACGCCTTTCAAAAGTGAGAAGAGAAGGCGATTACATATAGAAGAACGAGAAGTATACTTAGTACAGTGAGGCCGACTGTCCACTTGAGCTGAAAAGAGAGGAGAGGAGCGGAGCTATGCTGATATTAACCAATAGAATCTAAACTCCACTCCTGAGTTTAGATTCTATCACACTAATATTATAAAGGCGAAAGTTTGTGAGTGTGTATGTTTGTCTCTTCTTCACGCTCAAACGGCTGAACCAATTTAGATGAAATTTGACACACAGATAGTTTATAACCTGGATTAACATATAGGATACCTTTTATCCCGTTATTTCCACAGGATCGAGGCTTACGCGGGTGAAACCACGGGGCGCAGCTAGTTGGTTAATATTCGCACAGTTCCGCTTCTCTCCTGTCTTCTCCGCTCCAGTGGACAGACAACATGCACGCATAGTATGACAACTATAGAAACGGGTTTTCTACGGGTTTTGTCGACGGAAGAATAGACAAAATGACAGATTGTGATTGTTTATCTGTCATTTTGTCTATTCTTCCGTCGACAAAACCTGTTTCTATCGTGGTCATGCTAACCCTGCAGATGGCTTGGCACGTACTATAAGACCAGTCTGTCTGTTGAAATGTATAGATATTTATTAAGATTACTTTCCCTACTAATTTTTACACGTATACTAGTTTAGTTAATATAAAATATCTGGACGACCGAGCTTTGCTCGTTTTTTTTTTTTTTTGAGATCGATTTCTCGCCCCCGAAACACCCTGCATACAAAATTTAATGAAAATCGTTGGAACCGTTTCCGAGATTCAAATTCAAAATTCAAATTGTTTATTTGCAAGAAAATACACGGTTCATATTATCTATATACAAAAATTACTCGTCTAAAGGTATTATCATTAGACAAAACGGACCATGCTTTTAAAGTCATATGGGTAGATTTAAGTAGGTAGGTACTACCTTTGCTTCTATATTAACAAGTCTTCACCTTAAAATCTCTTGTCTACTAAACTTCCTCGTTCTAAAATCTTAGCCGTAGTTTTAAGGCGATCGTAGACGTTGTGCATAATACATCAGATGTTTCATTACCTCTAGACTCCGGCCCAAGGCTCCGGAACTCGCTTCATAAATTATAACTTCCGTTAGTTTAGACTTGACGGATCAAGGGTAGTGATACAGGGGGTGGTATTTGAACTGAGCTGAGTATTATTGAAATTGGTAAGTTTAATTTGTTTTTCTTTTTACTCGAAAGATTCAGAAGAATAGTAAGAGTATTTTTGGGGTTCCGTACCTCAAACAGAAAAAGCGGCCAAGTGCGAGTCGTACTCGCCCATGAAGGGTTCCGTAGCAGCAAGTAACGATAAGTTTACGATTTATGACGTATTAAAAAAAAACTACTTGCTTGATCTCGTTCAAACCAATTTTCGGTGGAAGTTTACATAGTAATGTACATCATATATTTTTTTTAGTTTTATCATTCTCTTATTTTAGAAGTTACAGGGGGGGGACACACATTTTACCACTTTGGAAGTGTCTCTCGCACAAACTATTCAGTTTAGAAAAAAATGATATTAGAAACCTCAATATCATTTTTGAAGACCTATCCATAGATACCCCACACGTATGGGATTGAGGAAAAAATTTTTTTTGAGTTTCAGTTCTAAGTATGGGGAACTCCAAAATTATTTGTTTTTTTTCTATTTTTGTGTGAAAATCTTAATGCGGTTCACAGAATACATCTACTTACCAAGTTTCAACAGCATAGCTCTTATAGTTTCGGAAAAAAATGGCTGTGACATACGGACGGACAGACAGACAGACAGACAGACAGACAGACAGACATGACGAATCTATAAGGGTTCCGTTTTTTAACGGAACCCTAAAAAACGGATCACTTCGTTGTCCGTCCGTCAGTCTGACCCTTTTTCACAGGAACGCGTGGATATATCAAGATGAAATTAATGTCAAATACGTAGTTCTACGTTCTCTTGAAGCATTAAAAAAATTAAGCTTCTAAGCTGACGCAATAAAAAGATACGGCCATTTATGCGACATATTTTTATACTCGCAAATAAATCAAAACCTAGGTTACTTTGCGTTGACCTAGAATCATGAAATTTGTCAAGAGGCAAGGTCTCATAACACAAGTAAAGGATATATTTTTTTACTACAATCTTAAGTTTTTTGTTGAGATAAATTCATCCCAACTACGGAACCCTTCATTGTGCTTGGTCCGACACGCACAAGGCCGTTATTAAAAAATAATAATATTGCCATTAAAACATTGCATCTAAACAGCATTTAATTATTTTTTTGGTTTTTAGGGTTCCGTTAAAAAACGGAACCCTTATAGATTCGTCATGTCTGTCTGTCTGTCTGTCCGTCCGTATGTCACAGCCACTTTTTTCCGAAACTATAAGAGCTATGCTGTTGAAACTTGGTAAGTAGATGTATTCTGTGAACCGCATTAAGATTTTCACACAAAAATAGAAAAAAACAAATAATTTTTGAGTTCCCCATACTTAGAACTGAAACTCAAATTTTTTTTTTTCATCAATCCCATACGTGTGGGGTATCTATGGATAGGTCTTCAAAAATGATATTGAGGTTTCTAATATCATTTTTTTCTAAACTTAATAGTTTGTGCGAGAGACACTTCCAAAGTGGTAAAATGTGTGTCCCCCCTGTAACTTCTAAAATAAGAGAATGATAAAACTAAAAAAAAATATATAATGTACATTACTATGTAAACTTCCACCGAAAATTGGTTTGAACGAGATCTAGCAAGTAGTTTTTTTTTTTAATACGTCATAAATCGTAAACTTATCGTTACTTGCTGCTACGGAACCCTTCATGGGCGAGTACGACTCGCACTTGGCCGCTTTTTATATCTCCCTTGAAAGTAAACGAATTAGGAACGATGAAAAAACTGAACGCTTGACACATCTTGTTAGTATTCTCAGAAATACATAATGAAATATACTCACATAATAAACATACGTCTGCTTGAATTTGAGTATACCTACATTAAAACTCATTTCAATTAAACCATTTACAGACACTTTTGAATTGTCAAGGAGTCGGTCAATCAGAAATATGAAGCTAGTTGCCCATTTCAAAGCGTGGTAGGTACCTATGGAGACGACCTGCACTACTGACCACCGTAGAAACGAGTTTTGTCGACGGAAGAATAGACAAAATGACAGATAGTGATTGTTTATCTGTCATTTTGTCGATTCTTCTGTCGACAAAACTCGTTTCTACGGTGTTCATGCTACGCGTGCTGGCTAGAAACTCATAGACACTTATTTAAATAAAAAATGTTGTTACAAAGGGGCTAAATCACACAAACGTGTCTCATTGCTATTATAATTAAACGACTGCAAGAATAACTTTTTAATAACCATAAAAAACCTACTCAAATTTAAATAACGAAAATTTTAATTCACCCAATGCGATACTAGGGACCAACTTAATTCGAAAATTTTCACCTCGTATGGTTCAACCCTCAGAAATCCGTTCCTCGAGAATTGTCTTGAGATTTCTATTTAATTAGTGAGACCTCAACTCGATGTGTGTAGCCAAACCGGATATTAGGCCTGCATATCTAATACCACGCACTTCGCAAGGTAACCGACGTAAATTGGACGTGAAATGAAGCTGTCTAATTGATAGGAATTGTTCTTGGTGATTTGATTAAGAGAATGGCAGTAATTGGTAGTAAATTAATAATAATATATTCTTTATTTCGGACTACACATACAAGTACACACTGGTGCCGATTCCCTTGTTCACAAACTAAACTAAATTTAAGTTCAGTGCATCTTTTTCTTTCTATTTCATTAAGAAAAGGACAGAAGATAAATTTTAGTTTAGTCCTGTCAAATTAATCAGCGCCTGTCACTCTCCATACAAGTTTAGACGTGATTAAAAACTTGCCGACTAAAATTACGTCAATTTACGTCAAGCGCTGATTAATTTGACAGGACTAAACTAAAATTTATCTTCTGTCCTTTTCTTAATGAAATAGAAAGAAAAAGATGCACTGAACTTAAATTTAGTTTAGTTTGTGAACAAGGGAATCGGCACCACTATCCATATAGTAACAATAACTTAAAAACTATTAATTATATTATATTATATTAGTAAACTTTTACATACTAAAACAACTGAAACTGACGTGGCCCAACACACGTTGGCACGTTCCTCCGTACCCAGTGCTTTGTAAAGGGACTGTCCATTTTGTCTTATAATGTTTTTAGGATGCTGTTGGAGCTTCCGCGCAACCTACCCCTTATAGACGCTGTTCTTTTCCTCATAATAGCAAGGAAATCGTTAACACGAGCTTCCGCGAACATCTGCGAAGCACTGCAGAAGCGCAGAAGCCCCATCAACATCCTAAATCCATTATTATACTGTATGCGCAGGACGTTGTAGGCTCTCTGAGTATATTTCACCCACAAGCTACACGTGTAGAAGGTTTGGCAAATTAATGAAATCGTCTCAGTGCTTCGATTTTGACGGAAAGAGATTGATGGTTCATGCTTTAAAAAAAATATTTTGTGCTAATCTGCAGGTTGCTCGCGGGGATGACTGCTCAAGGTGCGGGACGGAATTTCTCAATAGCAGCCCGGAATCTGGATTGTGTCTGATTGATGGCAATAGGCTCGCCCCCTATTACATGGGACTTAAATATAACTGGCGAAATGTGGGTGAACTATGGGTACACCTCTGCCCAACCCTTCGGAGATTACTTACGTGATGTTATATTATGTTAATTTAAATCATGTTTGACATTATGTCAAATTATTCACTAGGTACTTAAACGTTCAATGGTCTTCTTCTAAAATCTTCTAAATAAAATTATTTGAATAAACAGTTTGATTAAACAAAGGGACTTAAAAGTCTTTACACTGCTAATCAATCAATCTGCCCAGTCTTTTCCCAACTATGTTGGGGTGGGCTTCCAGTTTAACCGGATGCAGCTGAATACCAGTATTTTACATGGAGCGACTGCCTATCTGACCTCCAAAACCCAGTACCTGGGTAATGCGATACCCCTTGGTAAGACTGGTTGTCAGAGTTTCGGGCTTCTGATAACTCGTAACGACTGTCAAAGATCCACGAATGACAGCCGGGACCAACGGCTTAACGTTTTTTCCGAGGCACGGAGGAATCTCGGTATGTAAAGATGGTCACCCATCCACGAAATAACCTCGGCAAGCGTAACTTAACCTGATGGATGGACCCGTGCGGCTGCTATTACTAATGCAACCAAGTGTACCTAGGCACTACAAATACTTAGGTACATCTCAAGTTCTAAGTAGTCACCTACAAACATGCAACACGGTAGGTACAAGACGCCGCTAATTAGGTCTGCTAAGTTAAACAAGTTAGAGACACCGTCACTACCGAAATACTAATTAAGTGATACGCTGTTCTACTAAGTTCGGTTAAGTTGGTTCTAAGTTGTATTGTCTAAGTTCATTTCGACTGAACTGTGCATTTCGAGGCTTCGGACCCTGTAATCTGTTTGTTGCTTTTAATTTTAATTAAGTACGGTAAGTTAATTAAAGGGGCCTTTTTGCAATAAAAAACCGATGTTTTCTTTTTTTTGTAAATGTAACGTCGTTTGTGTAGGTCATTATTTCGTTTTATTACTTTTATAATGACACAATTACTGTGTTTTTTTGCGTCATGTGTTGACGCAATTCTGTCTATATGTTGTATTATTGTTTTTTGAAAATTTTATTAAAAAAAAAACAATAAACTATGGTAATGATGATGATTTGAAAACGTCATGTTTATTTTTAATTATTTAGCCAAAACATAATGTATACACACATAGCATGCAAGACACACTTTAATTTCGTTAGTAGTTAAATAAAGCTGGGAATCACGTCCAATCGACATTGAAAAATGAAAGTTTTCTTTTCTGGATTTTTTACAAATAAATATTAAAAATATAATTATTTTATTGCAGGCCCAGACTCCCAAACATATATACATTACTCCTGACACTGTTCTTGTCAAAGAACATAAAAAAGCCACTAGAAATCAAAATGAACAGATGCGTCACAATACTTCGTTATGCTGACGCCTCGCGCACTCAATAAAAACATCATAATGAATCATAATGTTGCACATATGCGACTTTTTACAGGACAGTAGAGCGGTTGGGTTGGTCTATGTCCTTTTGTTATAAAATTATGAGTGCCAAATGGATGAATAAGTAAAGATTATCGGTTCCAGATCGAGTGCTATCGAGGAATACGGTTGGGTCTCATTCAAATATGAAATTCGATGCTGTGAGAATATGTGGAAAGTAATGTTTGTGTAGCTATGATATACCTATTCAGATACAAGTACTCGGCCCTGTTAGGACAAAACGCTGTAATCTGTAAAACATCAATTTGAGAAAAACGGGTTTAAAAGTTTACATCTCAGTGAAGGGCAGTTTATTGAGTTTTCTTGGTAATGGAAACCATTATTGAACTGTAGATCGAACCCGTACCAAGCTTACATCGCGTAGATTATTTTATCTTGTATTACCATAAAACAATGTAACCCGGGTTGCAATGTTTTGTCATAACAGGGTCGTACTGTCACATTCAATTTAGAGTACCTACTTTCAAACATTTTGATGAAATGGTGCATAGGAATTAAAGTAAAGAAAATGTAAGGAAATAAGTCAGTCAGAATAGAATATTTTAATATAGACAATGATGCCGATTCCCTTGTTCACAAACTAAACTAAAGTTCAGTGCATCTTTTTCTTTCTATTTCATTAAGAAAAGGACAGAAGATAAATTTTAGTTTAGTCCTGTCAAATTAATCAGCGCTTGACGTAAATTGACGTAATTTTAGTAGGCTAGTTTTTAATCACGTCTAAACTTGTATGGAGAGTGACAGGCGCCGATTAATTTGACAGGACTAAACTAAAATTTATCTTCTGTCTTTTTCATAATGAAATAGAAAGAAAAAGATGCACTGAACTTAAATTTAGTTTAGTTTGTGAACAAGGGAATCGGCACCAATGAGCGCCTAGTACACGTCAGTTATGATAATATTAATTGGTACAACCCTTTGTTGATTACATACATAGTCGCGGAATAAGTGGATATCCTGAAAGAATACCAATTTACTTACTAAAAAACAAAAACCAACAAACAACTCTCCTAGTCAAAATATCCCTAATTCACAAACATACAAAAAACTGACCGTACTAGAAGGTCACTCAAGTGGCTAATGGCTCAACAAAAAGCTATTTAATAGTGGGGCTCAACGGGGCATTACAGGCACGAAAAGCAAGCGGTGCTTATTAAAAATGTGGCCTGAATATCAAATTGCTATCTCTGTATTGTGTCGCACCCCTAAATCATTGGTCGCTACCCCTTGGATTTTGATGGTAGTGTAATTGTAGTCGATGGAACGTTTAGATTTGGCTGACTTTTTATTTGTGCCAGTGCTGTGGTGTCAACGTTTTAT
This sequence comes from Agrochola lychnidis, assembly GCA_963680765.1. Classification (NCBI taxonomy): domain Eukaryota; kingdom Metazoa; phylum Arthropoda; class Insecta; order Lepidoptera; family Noctuidae; genus Agrochola; species Agrochola lychnidis. The sequence goes on along the minus strand of OY796859.1, from coordinate 9,509,941 downwards.
TAGGAGAGGTTTTAGTTTGCCATCAGTTTGGTATACAAGTAATGCTTGGTAATTTAAAAATGAACCTCAAATGTTATTGTTTTTAATCATTATAATATTTTTTTGTAGGTAAAGAATTATTACAAAAGAAAACGTTAAATTAATCTTATTAGCAAGAGAAAAACGTTTCGGTTTTCAATCATCATAAATTAAAAACCTAATAATTATTTTGTAAACCAAAAATTGCCTGTTATTTATGTATGACTTCTAAGCGTACGAATCGCAAAAAGTTCATGTGTGGCCCAAAATTTAGTTACGCGAACTGCAGTCATTAAGTGCAAAGGTAACAGGGCATGTGGCGCAAGATGGAAGGTGGGCCATTGTCTGTGGGGAAACGCCGCATACGCACTTGAGATCTGAGCCGTCCAGCCAACCCAAGTCGGCCAGAGCAAAGACAATCTCCTTAGATGGGGGTTATCTAAGGAGATTGTCTTTGCTCTGGCCGACTTGGGTTCGAAGTCTATTCAGAGATTTCCAAGTCGGCTATGGTAACGTGTGCTCTGGTGGATTTTTACAGCACAGACCGACTGTACTAATGTTGCTCCTTCTAAAACTGTTACCAGTCTATAAAATAAAAAAACTACAAGTCCGAGCATCAGGGGCGCCACTAGCCCTAACGCGTCCTATTGTTTGTTTTTTTATATAAATAAATTCAGTTGTCACATCTCAGATGATAAATGGTGGCACTGACATGAGGCTCATATGGCGAATTTAGAAGGAACCCACTTGGGCCACTTGTTACTTTGTTAGTGCTTTTTGAAGAGGGCGTTATGTTTTGGAATATGGAATTTTTGATTTTCATTTTTTTTTTGGACTTATGTGTTGGTTATGAATTAATTAATGTTATTTGGCAGAATGATTGTGTCAGTTACTTAAATCCGTTTATGCTGTATTTTAGTTCCTGTAAACAGGTCTAGAATGTTATTTTCGGTATTTTAATATTCCAACTGCATATTGATAAGACTTTTAAGTATGATGCTAGGAAAAATCTCCAACATAATGACTATATGTCATCATCATCTGCCTAGCCTTTTCCCAACTATTTATTTTAAATAGAACGGCCGAAGACAGTTACACTACTTAAACATATAATTTATTTAACACAGTCATGCATTCTTCTCACAAAAATTCAAACATTCTGACAGTATCATCTTCCATTCATTCGCAAACATATCAAGATCTGTGTTTGAGTTTAGGAGAGCGTTAATAGCGGCTAATGTCCGAGGAATAGGAGACTTGGAGTGTGCAACAGTACGGCAAGCTGAAACAGCCAGTAAGCGGTGTTTTCTGTCACGACAGTAATTGTCTGGGACAAATAGATTGCAGATTTCATTATGCAGATCAAGAAAATCTGTAATCGCCCTAAGAATTTTAAATATTACAGTCATCTGATCGCACGACCGTCTTACTTCTATGTTGGGGTCGGCTTCCAAGCTAACCGGTTGCAGCTGAATATCTGTATTTTACATGGAGCGACCGCATGTCTGACCTACCTCCATAACCCAGTAACTTGGTAATACGATACCCCTTGGTAAGACTGGTTGTCAAACTTTTCGGGCTTCTGACTATCTGTAACGACTGTCAAAGATCTACAAATGAAAACCGAGACCAATGGCTTAACGTGCTTTCCGAGGTACGGAGGAATTGCGATGTAATGAATGGTCACCCATCCACGAACCGAAATCGGCAAGCGTGGGTTAACCTTCGATCGACCCATTATTAGTCACAAGCCCCTAGATAAGTAATGGGTGTTTAAATAATGATAATATTCTCGGTTCAAATTCAAAGTTGTCTTACTGCTGGTCAACCGTCACTGTCCATTTAGAAAAAACTAAAGGAATAACTTTCATGAAAGTTTCCTAAAATGTTATCTGTTTCGCAAACCCTAAAATAAACAAGAAAGACGAAGCTAAGCAAATAAATATTCTTGACAAAAATAATCTAAACCGATTCCGAGGCTAATATTTCGTGATGCTAAATAAATAATCAGTTCACGAATCCATTTGGTTCGGTTTCCGCATTTTTTCGGCTCCATTACAAGAACGGTGTGCAGCCAATTTGAAAATATTGAATAAGTAAAGCTTCCCGAAATATGAATGCAGAGATGAGGTTAATGATAGAGCTGATACTTTGATGACGCTGAGGTTAAAATTGCTTAGGATAATGCCTACCATTTTAAAGAAAGCGTTTATGGTAATTGTTCAAAAATAATTTATATACGATTTTGGTGCATAACTATATGATCACGCCAGGCTAATCTGGAAATAATTCACAATACATAATGTTATTAGTAGTGAATTATGAGTGAAATAGTTTGAGAAAGTAGAAAAATAAGAAAATATGAAATCGACAAAAGTAACAAAACCTAACTTAGCAGTAAAGTTGGAGAGTCACGTTGCATACGATGATGTTAAAATAAAATAATGCATTGTGGTATATGGTAATAAAGGTCGAAGAATTGCCAAACTTAAGTGGCGATGGGCAGGGCATATTGCTCGCAGAACAGATGGCCGATGGGGCCGAAAGGTTCTAGAGTGGCGACCGCGTACCGGAAGACGTAGCGTTGGAAGGCCTCCCACAAATTGGACCGATGACTTTGTGAAGGCCTTGGGAATCCGCTGGATGCGGTAAAAACACAGAGCCGGTCGAAGTGGCGATGCTTGGGCGATATTCAGCAGTGGACGTCTTTCGGCTGAATGATGATGATGACATTGTGGAGTATAAAGTGCAAGGTTTTTGGTTTTCATTGCTGAATGGGCCAGCTCTTGACCACGATTTCGCTTGATGGAAAGCGATGGACGATGGTCTACTATGGAACAAGCGTGTCCAGAAGATAACTGTTCACCCTTGCTTTGAATGCTGACGGGTTATATGTGGAAGCGAACACATATGGAGAGAGAAAGAGAGAGTGGAAGAGAAGCGCTAAGTACGACTAGTCCGGATATCAACCAACTGTGGATGATACCCTGCAGTACGTCTGGTAACAAGTAGATGGTTATTTATAATATTTTCACTAACTTTCGCAAAACCAATTTTTTAATTTCGAAATGTCCCGTCTAGAAAAATTACCAATTTATTCTTTGACGCTTACCAGAAGAGCGAACGCTAAACACATTATGACGAGTTACCGTGTTTTATCATGACGCCGCTCCTCAAATATGATAACACGGTTCTGTGGGAAAATACACCACGGAAACGCCATGGAAATATCATGGAAATTACTGCCGCACCATTAAGGCAATGCGGATTCACGGAGTATGCATATTTTGTGAGAGGAAATGGATACTTCAGGTTTTGTTTTCCTCTTTTTTTGGGGATATACTTTTTAGTGTTATTTTGGTCTGGTTACTCGTGAGTCTTCTGAAATTGTTTTGTTACTGAGGCGATTTGATTTGGATTAGGACAGCAGTTTAAAATTAACCCAATGTAATTCGTATTTATACAGGAAAACAGCTAAGGGTTTAAGTAATAACAGTTGCACGGGTCGATCGATCAGGTTAAGCTACGCTTGCCGCGGTTGGTCCGTGGATGGGTGACCATCTTTACATACTAAGTCCCCTCCGTGCCTCGGAAAGCACGTTAAGCCGTTGGTCCCGGCTGTCATTTGTAGATCTTTGACAGTCGTTACGGGTAGTTAGAAGCCGAAAAAGTCTGACAACCAGTCTTACCAAGGGGTATCGTGTTACCTAGTCACTAGGTTGTGGAGGTCAGATAGGCAGTCGCTCCATGTAAAATACTGGTATTCAGCTGCATCCGGTTAGACTGGAAGCCGACCCTAACATAGTTGGGAAAAGGCTAGGCAGATGATGATACAGGTTGTCAACGAATTCATCATTGGTAAACGTTGTTTGTTGGTAACGGGCCAGTTGCCCACGTGGTGGATTATAGCTCACTCCTTCTCACAAAGATGAGGCCTGCGTCCCAGCAGTGGGAACATTATAGGCTGATTATGCTATGCTATTATGTGAAACCCTGTTTAGCCCATGTTACTGCTAACGCTGCTATGCTGATCCGATTGAAATCGACTGAAAGCTTACTCAAACAAGTGCTCGATTTCTTGATTTCTTTAAGCAAACAATTTTTAATTCTCATACTCGTTTTTTTTTTACACACTTTATTAGGTAGGTACTGTTTAAAAAAAAATAAAAAGTAAAAAAAAAAAATTAGGTAGAATTCAACCTAAAGCCAATTATTCGTATAAAAGGTAGCCGTTATTAACCCTTAATCCACCTTTTTTAATCCACTTTCACTGGCAGTTTCTGACATGTTGCATAGTTGCTCTTTTTATGACGTGTAGACTCTTTTTATTTCTTTTTTAACTCACGGGTCTATTTAACTGACTGATATAAATTTAGAATTTGCTTTTTTGAGCTGCTATTCTTTCAGTTTCATTTAAATAAAATAATTTCCTTAATTGGTTAGTTCTATTTTGGGATTTTCTTTTATTTTTTGCTCCACTATTCAGTAATTTACGTATTGTTTTGTAATTTTGCTGTAAAGTGTATTTATAAAAAAAAAATACAGTATTTCCTGTATCTACTTAGGTACTTCTGGAATTTTCAGTAAAACGACAACATATGAATCGATCGAAAAACATAACCTAAGAAAATAACATTATCATTTTATGGTAGCTGTTCACTTATGTAAAAGTTCGCCACCGGATTTTTTCAAAAATGTCACAGCATGATATCAAATTCAAGTTAAGTTTCGTGAAAAAAGTCGGCAAACTTTTACGGTACAAACAAAACAGTAGTATCGGTGTGACAGACGGCTAACCCTTTTACTGCGGACACGGGGTACATTAATACCCTTTTATGGCTTATTTGTTTTGTCAAAGACGTCACTGAAGACACATTCAGAGTGCTATAACGGCGTATTGTGTCAAAATGTTTGTGGAATTTGTTTCACAGCGAGATGCGATTTTTTCCGATTTCTTATTTTTTTCTTCTGCTTGCTAGTTTTTAAGAGATAATGATTCTGCATTTTGTAAATTGTGTGTGAAATAAAGTTACGATTGAATTTGTATGACTTTGAATTGTAATTGTGCTGTGTATTAATAAATGCAACAGATTTAAGAAAACTGGAATTGATAACGCATATTAGGAGACATTATCGTATAACAGATTTCGCAAATTTTTTGCAAGCTTTCATCTCATTAGTGACAATTTGTCGCCTAACGCCATAGGATTTGAATAAAAACTGTCACTTCCTTAACTTGTTAAGCTAAGTGGCCAGATTTTTTGCCAACAAACCACTTATTAAGTGTGAACTACCAAAAAAAGCCACTCGGCACACCGCAGACCATCAAAAATTCACACTGTTTGCAAACTAATCAATTGGTATCAACATCCGCTGTAGGCATCTGTCCGTTTTTGTCGCGGACATTTCCTAGAGGCCCTTCATAGAAAAGCAATCGGGTAGTCGTAAACGTTAAGGGTCTGAAAGTACCCCCTGGGGTGCTTGTAAAGGCAGGACGATGTTTCTTGACACTGGCAGAAAAAGTACCCGTTGGTAGCCCCTAATCCCGGGATCCGCGTCGAGGGGGTTATAAGGCCAGCAAAAAGTGTAATTTAAAGCTGACTTAAGGTTTCGAATTAAAATGAAGGAGGAAGTCATGTCAGCTTGTTACGAAAGTGTAACGTGACTACTGTTTTGGTTTTTTTTAGCGATTTTTGTCCGGAATTGGTGAATATTTAAATATTGTAAGTATCCATGCCCTTTTTCATTTCATTTTGAGTTTGTAGAGTTATATTTTATAGTAGCTGTATTTATCCCAGAATTAAAATACGAACTATTCTTTCTTATTTAATTAAACATTTTATGAACCTAATTCAGATGAAAAATGTCACTTCTATAGTAGGTAAGTGCAGTATGAACAGTTTTAATGTAGCATTTTTTAAAAATAATATTGTTCAATTTTAATATTTACATTTTTACGGTAAAACTATTTTATCGTTTTTATAAGCTCGACTTTTCACAACAAAGTTATAGGTAGATTAATTTCTTCCAACATCTTTATAATCACGTACAACATCGTCATTCATTCAATATATAAATTAACATTCACCTTATCGACTATACTATGCTAATTCATATTTCCCAAATGACTTCGCTCCAGTTACTGGCACAATAGTAACCTGATTATAATGCCTGGATCTAGATCCTATTGTTCCACTAAAGGATGTTCAGGAAATTGACTTAGTATGCCAAATGAGACTGACGGCTTGAACGGGTTAGAAATTGCGTTTGTAGTTGATTAAATTTATTGATATTTATCGTAGACGTATTGAGAGGTTCCATTTCTTGGGTTGGATTTTTAAGAAATATGTTGTAGAATTTACCCTGTATTGTATGTACATACTAGCTAGCACAAACAATCATAGAAAAATAAAAAACAAAGGTATAATAACAAAAATGAAAAACAAAGTCCTGTTTGAGGCCAAAAAACCAAGACATAACGCTGCAAACAATACAGTGAAGCATGCCAAAACTAGACATCCACCCTGTGCATACACGCTCACACGTACACATTTACAACCCTTTACAATCAAACTACACCTCACTACGTGCACATATGTTTACGAAACCGGCCTCACGTCACTGTCGACAGCGCCATGTCTTGGTTTTTAATTTGACCTGAGAGTGCAAAGTAATTATTTTGTTTCGACATTGTTGTATTGTCCTTCATCGCATTGGCACGCATCCTTGCTATAGTTAGATTATTTTTTTAATGTCCCTCGGGAATCATCGCATTTCCGAATACAAACGAATGCTAATTTCTATGTCCATCAATTATTAGATTTATCGTGTATAATAATTTGAATTCAGAACTAAGTATTTTATTGTTGTTTTGTTTTGATTTCCGAGTGAACTTTATAGAGCTGTAAAACTGTTTTTGTGCCTACGACTTTAGCAGTTTTCCTCCCATTTTTTTAAAATTACATTAAGTTAAAAGAGTATTAACAACTCTATATACTGCCAAGTCGATTGAGAGCGTCCGGTCTGCACCAATTGCAAAGAGCAACTGATAGAAATCCGACGACTGAAGAAACACGAAGTTTGCCGAGAGACATTAAGAAAATAGGTATACTGTACTGATGTGATGCCACCTTAAGAGGCTCAGTAGAAATGTCTTGATTCTTCACATATCTGGAATATCACCGGCACCCATACATTTCAAATATAACATAACATCACGCCTGTATTCCCTGAAGGTTTAGGCAGAGATGTACCTACCCTATTGTACACCCACATTTCGCCAGTTATGTTTAAGTCCCATGTAATACGGAGCGAGTCTATTGTCATCAACCGGGCACAAATCCAGACTCCGAGCTGCTACTGAGAAATTCCAGATGGAAAAACCCAATAACTCTTTGCTTTGGGACTCGAACCCGGGACCTCATGCTCAGCAGTAGTGCTTGTGACTACTAGACTAACGACGCTGTCTCCCTTTAAAAATAAACGCTGCAATACGCCATAAATACTTATGAACTTGTGGTTTTACGCGACGAGATCTACAACTAGAGAAGATAATCTTTTTCCTAAGAAAAATCCTAGAATACTTAACCAAAATAAACTCCATTACGTTCCAAAGTACATTAAGTATCTTACTTAAAGATCATCTCCGTATACCTAAGTGAAATACATCATAACATCTTAAGTTAAAACAAGCACCGATATTTCACGTAACAGGCAAGTCTCTAGGCACAGGGTGGGCGTGGCTTGAGGTGGGCGTGGCAAGGAGGGCGGACCCTCTGAGGCCTCCCAAAGCACTCAGGCCCAGGAGACGAATGCCAACTTGTTCGTGCCTTGTTGTTGAGGTTAGATATTAGTCATTTTATGTATACCTAACTTGGGTATTTTTACTTACCTAAAGAGCGTCATGGTACCAACTTATGGTATAACACCCACTTCAGTCATTTTGCTAAAAGGCTTTTTATTACGTTCTTATCTAGTAACGGCATGAACTGTATAAGAATTCTGTGGCAAAAATAAATGTGCCAGTTAACAAGCCAGACAAGTCCTTACCCCACAGTATAAATATCTTAAAGATTCTTGTAACTTTATTTTGTTGAAAGTTGAATGTGGGGTCAATATTATCGTGAGCTATTGATCTGTCTAGTTATCTGCCAATTACATACGCCGGCGTCGGCTTTCTGTCAAATGAAGCTAAGTATTATAAGTAGAGTGTCTGCCATTTTGATCTCAACCCAATTTAGGAGTAATACCGGTGCAAACGAGACTTGTGTTTGCGTCTTTGTGAGGCATAAAATGGAAGCTGATGGCCTATCATCTTATAAACGTATTCGTCCTCTACAGTATCTACGCATAACAGCAGATCCACTGAAGACTTGTAGAATTTTCTACTTAATAAAAATCTTAACCGATCATTCTGCAGGAGGACTCCAGCGACGAGTCAAGTCAGTCATGGTACGCTATATTAAGATTTCGAACAAGCATCTAACAGCTCCATTAGACTATTTCACGGTGAAGATAAAGTGTAGCGAGTGAGGATTGATAGTAGCATCGTCGAGTCGCGAAACAGTCCCGCATGGTAAAGTGGCGTGACGTGACGTGAGGTGGCGTGGCATGACGCCTAGATGGCGTCAATGTCGACGTCAACGTCATCGTCATCCTGCGGTTTGGGCTTAGCGGGCGCAGCAGATTCATTCACTGACAGACAACGCACTGCCTAAACTACTGGGACTAGAAGCATGAATTTTTTTACAAGAGTTCCTTATATAACGTAAGTGAGCACAAAGGCTAGATTTTTGAAAATTCATCCCCTAAAGAGGATTAAATAGGGGATGAAACTGTGTAGGGAAGTTTGTGTTTTTCGCCTATGGTAAATCTGATCGGGCACACGGCTTGTCTTATATAAATGTACTAGCTGCGACCCGCGGTTTCACCCGCATAAGTATCGATCCCGTGGGAATATCGGGATAAAAAGTCCTATGTGTTAATCCAGGTTATAAACTGTGTGCCAAATTTCATCCAAATCCGTTTAGTATTTTTTGCGTGAAAGAGTAACGAACATACATCTATCTATCCTCACAAACTTTCACATTTATAATACTTAGGTATATAATATAAATAGTAGGATCCGTCCTCTGTAGTATCTACGCAATTCTTGTTACGACAGACCGACTCAAAAGTTGTAAAATATAAGTCAAAACTTATTAGGAATTGTAAACATTGAATCGCCTTGTGGAAGTTGTAAAAATCATAGTCGTATCGTTACGTGGTGAATGATAATATGAATAATTGTAGAGCTTCCACTTTCACCTAAAAGAGTGTGTGTTGTACCATCGAAGCAACACATATCTATACACCGCCACCGTAAGGACAATTTTTGCTTGCAGCGCTCGGCCGATGTAGTAACGCTTACCTACGAAAAAAAGGGATGTGTGCACGGGATTTTGTTTTCAAAATGCTTAGTTATGGATTTCTTCGATAGTACCTACAGAAAAACTTACTACCAAAGTACCAATTTCTTTGTAATAGAGCCAAATTATTTTCTTGTTTCCTACTGACGGGGTGATACGGTACAATGACACGTCGGACATAAATCCTAGATTGACGTGACATAAGGAGTATTGTTGTTGTCATCTACCAGTTTCGTCACATTGTAGGTCCTTACCAATAAAAGAGGTACCCACACTGTGTTAACACCTAGCTGTACTGATTAATGCCTGGGTTAGGGTTTACGCTACGTATACCTTGTATCATCATCATCATTTCAGCCGAAAGACGTCCACTGCTGGACATAGGCCTCCCCCAAGCACCGCCACTTCGACCGATTCTGTGCTTTCTGCATCCAGCGGATTCCTGCGGCCTTCACAAGGTCATCGGTCCATCTTGTGGGAGGCCTTCCAACGCTACGTCTTCCGGTACGTGGTCGCCACTCCAGAACCTTTCGGCCCCATCGACCATCCGTTCTGCGAGCAATGTGCCCTGCCCATTGCCACTTAAGTTTGGCAATTCTTCGGGCTATGTGGGTTACCTTGGTTCTCCTGCGGATCTCTTCATTTCTGATTCGATTACGTAGGGAAACTCCAAGCATAGCCCTCTCCATTGCCCTTTGGGTGACTTTTAGCCTTCTGATAAGGCCCATTGTGAGCGACCACGTTTCAGTACCATAGGTCATCACTGGCAACTCGCACTGGTCAAAAACTTTCGTCTTGAGACACTGTGGTATGTGGGACGAAAAGATATTGCGTAGCCTCCCGAACGCCGCCCAGCCAAGTCGGATTCGACGATTGACCTCTTTCTCGAAGTTGGACCTACCTAGCTGGACAGTTTGTCCTAGGTAAACATACTCGTCCAAAACATACCTTGTATACCAACGTTCAAATACCACCATAGTTTTCAGCATCATGAACACACCAGGTCCATGTAACACATCAGGCACACCGTCAACTTTGTGCCCTTGTTCCATGTTACGTGGGGTTGGCGCACTACATTTTCTTCTTCCATTCTCCCTTGTCAACCGTCAAGCTATCATTCACTCCCTTCTCTTTCATATCATTCCTCACACAATCCATCCATCTTTTTTTGGCCTTCCTCTCCCTCTCCATCCACATACATCACTACCAAGAAACTCGCTCACCTCAAAACCTAAACTAATAAGTATTAACTAATTACCCATGTTCAACGAACGTGGTATGTTAGATAATCTTGCAGAGTTTTTTTATGACATGCTTTGACACTTGCCAGGTTTTTACAAGTACCTCCAAGTACTTGTAAAACACAACTTAAGATAAAGTGAAACTGTGTCATAAAGACAAGCCTCACCCTATGATAAATGATAGTTATTTCTGTAAATTGGTTTAAATCAACAGTTTTACACGTCAAAAAAAATAATATTCTTAAACTAGACGAGGCCAGAGTTTCTTATCCAATTACTCTGAGTGGAAACACTGTCGTTTGAAGACAACGCACGAAATCACACATTCTGTCCTCATGTCGAAAAAATAACCTCACCCTGGACTGCTAAAAATCGAATCAATATTGTAATAATAAACCAGTGTTTCGATGCCTCATGTTATTTTCAAAGTTGTTTGTAGAGATCAGATTAAAGTAAAACGATAAATCTCGAACTAGATAACCACGTTACAGAGGAAAAACAAAACATTTTTAGCATAGGCGTTTTACGGTGCCATGAGTATACCTAATGTTCTCGGTGATAACAAGAAATAACAACTCAATTATGACATGAATTTGATGCTGCCACTTATCCACATGCCTTAATATCAACATTCTCCTTCCCTTTATATAATCAGCCTATAAGAAAGAAAAGGAAAGAAAGAAAATACTTTTATTTGCGGTAACAGAACAAGTTGGGGGAAAATATGCGCCACGTCCACGCAAAACGGCCATCGATCGCTTAGAATAATGCTGCGACCCTATGCGAGACAGAGCCTCAGCACTGGTTTTCAGTGACAGCCGACGTAACGTTAATGTATAATGTTTCCTATAACATGGTCTTTGACAAATCAGCAGAGGTCCATGCTCGAGGTTAGCTAGAAGGCTATGGTTATCAAGCTAACCGACTAGGTTAGGAATGCGACCATCCGTTCCATCACAGAGATAACAGATGTCACTTGGAAAACTGCCACGCTAAAATAAAATTGGACTGAATACATCTACCGCATGTCAGACGACCAATGGGCCAAACTTACGACGACTCGACCCTTGTTAATGGCAAACGACATCGCGGTAGGCCCAGACGGAGATGGCAGGATGAGCTGGACTCCCTCAAGAAGAACTGGTCCTTAGCTGCTTTAAACAGAGAGAAGTAGAAAAAGAGTAGGGAGCCCTTTGTCCTGCAGTGGGTCTTAACAGGCTTTTAATAATCTAACTTATTCTAACTTTAATATAATTATATTATTATAAATGCGAAAGTGACTTTGTTAGTTTCGCTTTCACGCAAAAACAGCTGAACGGATTTAGATGAAATTTGGCACATAGGTAGACTATGACCTGGAGCAGGATTTAAGCTACTTTTTATCCCAGATCGCAGACGAAGTCGCGGGCAACAGCTAGTAATAATATTATGAATGCGAAAGTGAGTTTATTTGTTTGTTACGCTTTCACGCTAAAATGGGTAAACAGATTTGGATTAAATTTGGCACATAAATTTTTATCCCGATATTTTTACGGGATCGAGACTTATGAGCGCAGCTAGTAATCAATAATAACGTTTTCACAGCTGAGACAGGCCTCCTCTCTGATAATATGAGGTTCGCGTTCGACTCTCGAACTTTCATTGGCCCTACTGGCTATTCCTGTAATTCCTTTACTTATCGAGTTCATCTGTATCCTAAGAACACAAAAAAACAGAGTGTAATAATAAGTAATAGATGCCAATGACTCTACTAGACAAAATCGATCGTTGGTACGACTGTGAACTCGCCAGCTATTTGTAGCGTGCTGATTGTGGCAATATTCCCTCGTGACTAACTCACATTCCACAAAGGCTATTTTAATATCTACTATTTCGTGAGCTGAAATGACACTATTAAAAATTAAATTAAAAATTATTTTATTTCTGTAAGTAGGTTTGAACAAACACTTTTACACGTCAATCATATTTTTAAAACTAGATGAGGGCGCGGTTTCTTATCTGACTACTCTGAGAAGAAAATACCGAAACAAACTCAGAGGTCACAGTCTCTTTTAAGGTCCAGACATAATCTCGATCGGATCATGTAAAGACCACATGTAGGTAGATTGGTGTCTGAAATGGTCCTTTGACGAAAGAACCACACAGATTAAGTGGACTTGTCCAGTCAGTGCACGCATTTGTAAGTAATCGTGCAACTCAACTCAGAACTTAAGGAGCTGAAAGATTCGACGAACAATACCAAAGAAAGGACATTTAGGTAGGCCGCATAAAGTACTCAAATTGCCAGACCATCATTAAAACTGAAAATCGCTAGAACTAATTCTGTAGCTAAAGAATTGTAGCTAACTTTTATTTTTTTTGTTATAAATAAAATAATATTCTTCAATACAGACTCTTCATAACGTTCCAACATGTTAGCATTAGGTGAGATAAAAGAATCAAATATAACTCCTAGTACTTACTAAATTCGGGATGGATCGCTCACTGACACAAAAAAGACGTCAAATTTGTATACCTATCATTTTTTTATAATCCAATACCAACATAGTAGGTAGGTAGGTATTTATAAACCCCAATAAGGTACAAAATTCCCTGTTGAATTAACACCGACATTTGTAACCACGATTTTGCAATTCACACATTTGAATTTTATGACAGTCGATAAGGGTAGCTGTTGTTAATGCAAATAACGTTATGTTACGAATGTCATATTTATAATGAAAATCCATAAAATCTGCGAATAGAAATAGCTGAAAACAATCGAATATTTAAATTTAAACAATGAAATTTTGATAACTTTAATTTTGATTTTGAAAACCAGGATCATATTGCAGTTAATGATTTGTGCGTCGATAATTAGTTTCAAGTATCTGTAGAAGTCTAAAGTCAAGTAATACCCGTTGTAAGTACCTATTATTATGATCTTCAACATTATTTTGATACTTATTACCACGCAGACGTTGTCTCGTGAACATGAGCCCCTAATAGAACGTTACAATGAACGGTCATAAGGGAATATTCTCGCAAATGTTATGAACGTAACCCTCTAGGCACCATGCTCTCTAAATTCAGAATTTATTTTAGTTCCCGAATATAAATCAGCAGTGCATGTCAACGTCCTGAAACGTTATTTTAACGACAGCATTAGCAACTCCGATTTGTTCACGTTCAAACATACAGAATACTTTACATATAATTAATGAGGCGACAAAACCTCATCTCAGTCGCAGTTAAAGTCAATTCCCACTGAAATTTCATCATCGTCAATCTAACTTGGGTTTAATAAGTAATACTCGTGGCGTGGGCTGTCCCTTAGCTCGGCTGGTCTCGTCCGGCGAGATGTTTGTTGTCTCATCCATCCCGCTATCCCTTACTCGCGCGAACGTGCCACGGTCTCTGAGGGAAACCTCGCAACGTCCCTCCATTACCATAACACGCGTCTATAAATCCACTCGTGTACGTTGATAAGTTCAGCTAAAAAATCAAACACGATTTTTAGATATAATTTGGGCTAATGTTATTGAGTATTTTTTCGGTTTTGAAGGAAATGGAGGTGTGCAAGTGGCGCCACCTGCGTCGGTGTATCCGTCCCGCTCTTGGGCGAGGGCGTGTCCCCTGGGCGCCTCCCCCAGTCCGCGGGGACGGACGGGGGCTCCACCAAGCCCGGGCACTCGGCGCCGCGCTCCCGCGACGCTTGTTAGTGTTCCGCAAATTCACAGCGGGATCGCCCGCACAACCGGGACTCGATCCCAGAACGCACATACGATAACACAGAGCCGCCTACCGGATAGTTATACAACATAGTTAGAACGAAGTTGAGAATTTTTTGAGAAACGTTCTTTTGTCGACGAATGATTTTTGTGTTCTTTTTCTGAGGTTTTCCTGTGATTTTAAATTGTAATTATTTTTGTGGTATAACGTTACTGTAAAAGTAAACTTTTGGACTTAGAAACTTTTTTTTTTTAACCATACTAACGAATATTTTACAAATTTAAAATACACATTAACTATTAAAAAAATAAAATCCAGTGCAACAAAAATAAAATTTGAATTTAGACCGAAATTTTCGGGCGTCTTCGTGATTTTCCGGGAGTGTTCGTGCGCTCTCGGGCGCGTAATCGGGTGCGTGTCGTGATTCGAGATTCGGTCGGACGAGTTGAACGCGGCGGGCGGGTACACGGGTTCACCGTGGCCGCCGCTGGAACTAGACCCCGTGGGATGGGGGCGAAAGCTGTACCCTTCGGGAGCCCCAAGATCTTCAGGTATGTACGAAAATTACGAAAACTTTGGTCTAACTAACAATTTCCTATTTCGTACAGACTTCTTTCTGGTGGTGTTTAGAGGCTCAGAAACATGTTTTAGCCTTGAAATGATATTAAAATTAATTTCTGTAGAGTTTAATTGCTTAAAACTTTTAGTTCGGAAAGTGCCAAAAAAGTAACCGTATGTATTTGCTGTGTTTTGATACCATAAAGATGTATGTACTTTCCGAAATTTATTTTCTAACTAATAAAAGTAATTCAAGCCAAAAAATCCTATCTAACAATTACACAGTGTACAAAATATAGAGTAACCATTAAATTAGAGTAAATCATTGTAATTCTAAATTCAAAGTGTTGATATAGCCAAGTCTACGAGAATGTCTACGGCGTAGCATAACAAATGAACTTAGCCGTCGTAGCCGACGTAGTAATTAATTTTCCGAGTAATTCAGTGGCGTGTTAGCGAGAGAAGTAATTTTATTATAGTTTAATTGATAGACCTGTTCTTTCTAATTTATTTTTTACTTGGTTTGGTAAATACATAACGTACGCGACGTACGTTTTATGTTTATTCTCAATGGTTTGAAGTTTGATAGTTAGTTTTAACGATTAGCCATTTTGTTTAAAAAAGTCTTTATCAAAAGCTTTAGGTATTACTTATTTTAAAAAAACAATTCTATGAATTTTACGAATAATAAAATCACTGTCAACTACAATATGTTATTGTCATGTTAAAGATTTTTTTAATATTATGTGGTGAATCCCTTCCAAAAAATCTATAAATATAATACTTTTCATTTTGATTACCTTGTAATGGAGGAAATCATAGGGAAAAAATCTAGTCACTAATCCCCGTATTTAAAAAACTGAAGTATTTAAATTGATTAAATTTTGACAATGATGCTGTTAACTAATTTATTAGAGCAAGTTGCTTAAGGAGTTTAGAGGACTTATCTAAGGACTTCTTTTTGGTTTAGTTGTGAAATTGTCTACTTTTTCTCTTAGAACATTAATTGTTAGTCATTTCTTACAGAAAACTTGTCTTGTTTAGTGGACTGATTTCCAGGACATTTTTTTTTCCATAATTAATGAAATCGCAACTAAAATCAAGAAACTTTTAAAGGGACTTACAATATTTAGGCAATGATAAAACACGCCTACAATCTACAATGTCTAGTTTAATTAATGACCATAAGTAATACCTACTGCTCATCATAGGTACTGCATGATCAGTATAATGTGATGACTACATCACATTACTTAGAACTAAGTAAGTAGGCTAATGCTTGGAAAGATTTGGGGAAGCCCAAGTAGCGTGACAATTTTAATTAGGAATAGTATACCTAGTCTAACAAAAAATAATAAAAAACTATTTGCACATGTTAAATATATTTTGACGATACCATAATTATCAAAAGTACCCGAGCAAGTAAAAGTATTCGAGCATATTCTCTCGAAAAAAGAAAACTGGTGGCACTCCGGGAGTGCCGACAGAAGTGAAAACTTGAACAATTTTATTGAGCAGGTAAATAATGTATCGCGCGTTGATGTCTTTTTAATAGTCAAAAGCTGGTGTCGTAACAGTGTCGCGAAATCAATTGTTTAGTCCCATCTCAAAAATGCCCAACGCGCCTAAAGAAGTTTTCACTTCAAAAATTCTAAGGGGAGTGAAATCTGCTCTTTAAAAACTCAAAATATTAGGCATACTTATGATTCTTTTGTCTTTTGATCTTTAAGGCTGCCAAGGCTTTCTAGTTTATTCACTAATATTTAGTCTGTGGTCGCAAATATTACTGCTGATCATGAGGTCCTAGGTTCGATTCTCAGATCGGGCAAGGTGTTATTGGGTTTTTCCATCAGCAGTTTCTCAGAGGCAGTCCGGTGTCTGAATTTGTGCCCGGTTGATGGCAATAAGCTCGCCCTCTGGCTGGCTGTACTGTACACCTCTGTCGAGCCCTTCGGGGCTTACAAGCATGATGTTACGCTATGTTAAAAGTGATACTAGTTTTGCTCGATAGAAAAAAGGAAAGAGACAACTTTCCTAATGCAAATTGCAAACTGATAAGTTTCTCCTTCAGTCTATCTGATTTCCATTAAACTCTTCATTTATCAGTGTAACTATATGATGAAGCAGTTGCTTTAGCAAACTGATGCAAAACATCTTTCGGTTCTCTGTTCCTTCCAATAGTGTGATTTTGGTGAGGTCAACAAATGTAGGGTCATCTAAACTTCCAATTGCAAATAAAAATAAGGTTTATTAACATTCCAGTTAGTGGCATTTTTTAAATCTTCTCCTTCTCATAGTGACATTATTTGCAGAACAAACTACATACCCTTAAATTAAGGGAAATATTTAATTGATCCCTACAAACGTACCCTTCTAATGATGTATGCTTAAAAAAAGAACCTCTTTTTATCTTTCTGGCCTTTCTTAAAATTGGTCACAGATAATTGGCTATTTAGTATTTTTAGGAAAATTTATGCCTTCAGGTAATACCACTGTTACTAAAACCTTCTGCTTCTCTGCCCCTTCTAACAGTAGCATGTTTGCAGGCGGGCTGATGTTCGGCCTGCATCACCAGGAGGCGGCGGGGGGCATCCACGCTCAGCCCCGTGGACCCGTCACCTCCTTGAAGGAGGAACCTCTCACCCGAGCATGGATGACACCAACCTCGCTAGTTGATAATACCAAGTAAGTGTAATTGAATGTTATCATAAATATTTATTAGGTAGCGTATATTAAAATAGTTTTGACGACTGGCGATATTTAAATGTAGTACGTTTGGGACATCCTGTGCACTGGGCAGTGAAGCAAACTACCATCTTGCTGACTGGCTTTTGAGCAATTCCTATATGTACCTATAGTTCTTGCCAATATGGGAGAAGACACTTCATGGCTCCTGTAACACAAGTGTTTTTACCTAGCGCAGGAGCCAGGGTTTCACTTTATTTGCAAACATTTTTTACGCCAGTAAATCATTTTTATTTAATGTGATTATATGTGGGTGTAGGTACTATGGGTACACCTCTACTTAGCCTTATGGGGAAAAAAGGCGTGGTGTTATGTTATGAGAGATAAAGCCAATGCTAGATGAAGGTTAAAATGGAATTAAAGTAGAAGAGAAACAGCAGATTCGTTAGTTGTAATATAGTCTCAATTGCCTTCACTGAAGCTGTTCAATGCTGGGAGTTGGATATGCTTTAAGCTTGGACGATCGTAGATAAGCCTGAAGAATTATGTTCTTTTGGAAAGAAGTTTATAAATTAGTTTACAGTTAAGAGAAAAATCAACAAAACATCGTAAGGAAACCGGCATGTCCTAGAACCAAAAATTCGAAGACGTGTGACATCTACCAACCCGCACTGGGCCGGCGTGGCAGATTACGGCCCACTCCGTCTCACTGAGAGGAGGCCTGTGTCCCAGCAGTGGGAAAATTTACAGGCTGATGATGATGATGAAGAGAAAAATCATGGCTTATGATTTTACGATGCGTTGCGAAAGATACTTTTTTAAACATAGCAGGTTGCCACAAAATACTGGTACTGAAAAGGAAACAGACACGTTTTCTAAACAGTCAAATGAACTCAATTGAAAGAAAATGTAGATTGAAAGAAAATAAAGTAAATTCAAAAAGCAAAATGTTGGCGCACCCAAACAAAGTACCCTCATTTGATACTTAGTTAAACCATTTAGTGGTCGAAAAGAGCATCGCACTAAACTTATTATTGCCACCGAAATTGTATTAGCGCTCTTCGAACCCAAAGCAAAACGAATGTACCCTATTTGACATTAAATAACTGTAAGGGATTAAGTTCGGTTCCTAATCCGGCTTTTTGGGGGTTGCTGTCAATCAATATGTTTGTCTGTGAGCAGGAAAAGAACAACTGGATATATTTAGCTTTGTGGATTTTGATCCTAAAGTTTGTTTTTAATAATAACAGGTTAATACTGTGGTTGGTTTTACTTTATGTAAATAATTTCATTACCACTGCTCTCAAAAACGGTGAAGGAAAATATCGTGAGGAAACCGGCATGTCCTAGAATCAAAAATTCAAAGACATGTGACATCTGCGAACCCGCACTGGGCTCGCTTGGTAGATTACAGCTTATTCCTTCTCGAAGAGACGAGGTCTGTGCCCCCACAATGAGAACATTATAATAGGCTGATTATGTACTAATACTGCGAGTAAAGTTGAGAGCGATTTGTGTACTATGAATAGTGCAATAGATTATATTGTGACAAATAGGTGAATCCCTTTTAAAACACACTCACTAGTTTTGGATTCATCATGATTCTTTTTGTAGAAAGAAAGAAAGAAAAAGTATTTATTGATACTCGCACAGGAAATCACAAATTAAACTAAACACCTTCAATAAGAACATAAATAAAAATAATAAAAAAACAAAAAAAAAAACAAAGTCAAAATTAAAATAAAAGCAGAAGGTCCTGTACGAGGCCAAAAGGCTCCTATCTCAGCATGTGCTGTCTGCTGTAAGTTCAATAACTAGTATTTTTAAAGAAGAAGGTTTACTTTTAAAAGTGAACTAATTTCCAAAGGTGATACCAAGTAAGCCTTCTTTTTTTTCCGTGTGGAAATCCTCATGGATACCCTCCCCCGTCTTGGGAGAACGGAGGGTTTTGTTGGACTTCTTTACTAACTATAACCCCACTGTTCTTACTACTACCAGTCGGGGGACCGGGGAAGAATGATACATTCGCCCAATAATTAACAGACCTAAAGTACAGTCAAAGTCAAAGTCCCTGGAAGTATCACTTTTGCTAACCTAGGCCCAGTATCGTAACAGCCGGTCTACGCTGTAAAAATCTCTCCATGAATACTTATGCCTGGTCGATACAATGGCAGTCACTGAATCCAGTGGGTTCATATAGACGAGATCGGCAGTAAGTTAGTAAGTCAGGCGGGGGAAGGTAATGGGCCCGAAAATAGATGCGAGGTTAGTCCGCTGAACTGACTTAAGGGCGCGAAGTCAGCACTGGACTCGGTTGAAACTAGTGTCTACACGAGCCCAGTTGCAAGTCAGCGCTGAACTGACTTACTGTACTGGCGATTTTTGGTGTACCTAATCTTTAGTTTAAAAATCGAAATGGTGAACTGCCGGTAAAATTTCACCGTGAAAACTTAGGTGAAGTGAGCTTTTGCTACCACCTGATGCTTGGGATTGACACTATTGACTGCTCAAATCAAGCTCAAGTCACGTTACGACCGGCAGTTCACCATTTCGATTTAAGTAATAAAGATTATGTTCACCAAAAATCACCTGCCCTTCACCACCAGCCGATACGTACAATGACTCTATTATCACGTATCCAATCAGGGGCGTACAAATTTCGCACAGCCCATAATGAAGCATGCGGTAACAAGTGTGTATTCATAAAAGCAAAGGGCGCTATAAATCATAGCATGGTGCGATGCGGTGGGGAACTCTACCGGCTACAGAATTTTGCTTGTGACTGTACCGGGATAATTAATAGGGTAGGTACAGATGCGTGTATTATCTTAGTAGATGATTATTTAGTACGTTAAGTTTTGATGACGCGATGCAGGATTTTTGCGTGACGTCAGAGTGATGCGTAGTTTGGATGTGGCGTTGTAGATGCTGCCACCTAAGTAAAAAATAATAATAATAAGAGTTAGATATAAGTAAATATACAGGGTGGCAGGGAAAACTGTTACCATGGATTCAGTACATGATTCTGAAATCCCCTGCGTCGAAAATTTTCGTCGGTTATTAAAAAAAAAATCTGCATTACACAGTTTTTATAATTTTTGTAATTTTATAGATAAATTTTTTATCTTAAATAAAATGATTAATAATAGAAAAGTGCACGCGTACGTATGCGGTCAAAATGTATGGAACAGTAGATTTCTTTTTTAATAACCGACAAAAAAATTCAACGCTGGGTTTCAAAATCATGTACTGAATCCATGGTAACAGTTTTCGCATCCATGTCCCTGCCACCCAATAGAGATGAAATTTTAATTCTGTCCTGTCTTTTAGCATAACCTTCATATTAGGTAGATTAGTGCCATGTAGTAGAACAAATGGGAGAGGCTCAAAAGCTGTGGTGGAAAATAGTTTCAATTGTTTGCACAATATTAATCGTGCTATGATTAATTTTATGCAAATTAATTATGAACATATTTGTGAACTATCTATAATTATGGGTTTTAATAGGTTGAGTGCACACAAATACATACAATGTCGCCCATGGGCATGTGTCCGCCCGCATTTTTCTGAATATTCATGAAAAATCGAAAAATAATTTACAATTTTTTTATGAAATTTTTTGATTTTTTTTTCAAAGTCCCCTTCTGGTTTTATGAACTTACTCTTGTGTTTTCACCTCTGTTTTTATTTTGCATAGTCGAAAAAAATTAATAAAAAATGTTAGTTAATCCGATAAAATAACTCATAAGCCTTTAGAAATAATAAACAGAATTCAAATTGAGCCAATAACATCGGATATATGGCAAACGCTACTCAAAACATAAAAAATTGAATAACATGAAAAATATTAAAGATAGACCTTTTACAGTTATTTTTCTATTCATGAATATTTAGAAAAATACGGGCGGGCACATACCGATGGGCGACATTGTATGTGAGTGAAAATTAAAGCTGAAACTATTTCTGTTCAATGTTACTTAGTTACAGGAGGTATGTACAGAATGTGTATATTTCGACTTGGTCATTTTACACCCTGTATATTCTTAATACTATTTCATTATTTATTCAAACTTATAATAACATAAACGCATACATTTTATGATAATAATGAACTTACGCAACAATAAACATTTGGCGCACTGTATAATGTGACGTATTGGTGTACCAACTCCGAATTAGGGAGGTATTGTGTTTGCACAGAATCATAGAGCACCCTCCTGCCATCTGTCGTGTTTTAGCTAACTGAGTTCCGTTCTTAAAATGTTTACTTCAATTGTTGAATGTTTTTATTTGTTTATCTGTTGTGTGTTTATTGGAATAAGTGGTGGTTAGTTTAATTGCTTTACAATAATTACTATCTATCTTCTACTATACATTAATAATAAGTAATAAGTTAAAAAATATATTTCTCTCTTCACAAAGGTTCACATAGTTATAAATATAGAGACAAGAATTATAGCGTTTTGACAAAAATGCATAAAATATGATCCTTTGCGAGAGACTGGCGTCCATACTAGGATACCCTGTATGACGGATCACCAGGCATTTCACCCCGAATTTAATCTAATTAACATTACAATGGTCAATTTTCAAACTACAAAAAAAAAATACAAAACTATTTATTTCAACTAAAACATTGTTTCATACATAAATTGAGGCAGCCCCAGTAAGTTACAATAGTCTTTGTGTCGGAGCTGTCTCACTCTTCCCTTAAGTGGTAGCTTTACAATGATGGTTAAAAATTGAGTTTTTAGAAAAATAAAAATAGAAAAATAAAGTAAACTCTAGACAAATTATTTATTGATGAAGGAAAAAAAAAAACTTAAATACATTGTAACAGCGAATCAATTTTCACGCCTCCCCCTTAAGACTTAGGCCAAATATTTTTTGATATTCGCATAGCTCATGACCTAAAGAGGTGCCATAAAGAATATAAATTATAAAATCTCGACTAATAAAAAAGTTATGCACCCGCGAAATTTCGCGGGTATTCTGGCATCTTACATTCAAAACTGAAAAATTTGATACAAATAAAATTTCTAAATATTGGTTTGGGTTTTTTATTTTATTTTTATTCTGAAAGTTGGCAACGTCGCAAATAGATGTCAAATATTTCACTGTTTTGATTAATTTGGCAATATTACTGTATGGAAATATGAAATGTGGCTAACTAGCGAACTATATTAATAATGATTTGCAATTATAACACTGAAATTGATGTTGTAAATATTCGGTGGTATGAAATTAAGCTAGCCACATTTTATATTTCCATACATTAATATTGCCAAATTAGTCAAAACAGGTAAATATTTGACAACTATTTGCGACGTTGCCAACGCTCTTAAGTAGTCTAAAAATACCTACCCTAACAGTTTCACTAGTTTAGAAAAAATAAATGGTCAAGCCTTTGCAAATAAAAAATAAAAGGTAGGCGAAGCTACCTAATCAACAAAATGAATTTTTCAATAACCCACTAATTAAACTAATTGCAAGCAATCAACGGGTCTTGGGATGACAAATGTTGACAGATAGCTTGCCGTCGGCGATGACAGAACCATTTGCAAGGGCCACAGTAAATCATTAGGCCGCGCCCGTACTAGCGTTTTTAATAAATTACATTAGTAGGTAATGATCCGTCTAAGAGTGGCCGTACACGCAAATTGTAATTGTTTTGTGTTCTAATAAAAGGAGGTAATTCGTTTGAGTGATTAGTTGATTTTAATTGGACTAAAGTTTGTGTATATTTTGAAAAACAAATGTCAGTAAATCATTTTAAAGCTCCAGGTCCATACAAAAGACCCTAATAAAAACTTTGAATCAATCAATCTGCCTAGCCTTTTCCCAATTATGTTGGGGTCGGCTTTTAATCTAACCGGATTCAACTGAATATCAGTATTTTACATAGAGCGATTTCCTATCTGACTACCACAACCCAGTAACTGGGTAATATGATACCCCATAAGACTGGTTGTCCAACACCTCCAGAAACCAGAAGATATCCAACAGCTCCTTATAGATTGTGTTCGTAATAATTTTGAAAGGCAACATTTATGTAAAAAAATTAAATTAAGTGCATTCGATTTGGGTAAATTCAATGTATTCCGGCTAAGCTTATTTATAAGTTTATATTTAATACTCTTAAGAAAATTTTGTAAGTAACTTACTTATGGAAACGATGGGGCTGACATGCCCTGTTAATGGTACAAGTCCCTAATAAATAAAGAGTAAAAAAAAGAATGGTTGTCAGACTTTCGGGCTTCTGATGACCCATAACTACTGTCAAAGATTCACGAATGACAGCCGGGACCAATGGCTTAACGTGCTTTCCGAGGCACGGAGGAGTCTCGGTATGTAAATCCACCCATCCACGGACCAACCCCGGGAAGCTTAGCCACGAGCCCCTCCTTTGAATGCACACCATAAATTTTAATGTTAAAAATAAAAGAAAAAATAAATGTTTATTTATATTAACAAACTAATTCTAAAACAAACAGTTACACACCTGCGCCTACATTAGTTAGCTACACCTGCATATCCAACAAAAAAAAAAACAGCGCATAAATCCGAAAAAACACAGAAAAATAAATAGGACACAGCCTAAAAAAATCGCCAAAGATTGACAAAACGTGCGCGATCTGTAAGCGGAAAAAGCACTACAACCTAATCGCGAACGCGCCGCCGAAACTGGTAACGATAAATAAAACAATGGAGTGTCGCGTGCGAGAGTATAAAATGGCAATCGCGAAACCAATTTGTTTACGCAAATTCTGCAGCGGGGAGAGATGAATGGGCAACCATAGCGTAATACGGTCCTGGTGGGTAATGTGCTCTAGTGTTGCTACTGAAGTATCGAGGTTTTCAGGACGAAATGTTTGAGAGACGTTGCTGTCAGATCCTACGATAGAAGTGTAGGAAATATGATACTGATGCCGTATTTATTTATACAGGGCATTCAAACTTCTTTTGTATAATGAGATTCTTTGATCAATTGCTGTATTTATGTCAATCAATCTGCCTAGCCTTTTCCCAACTATGTTGGGGTCGGCTTCCAGTCTAACCGGTTGCAGCTGAATATCAGTATTTTACATGGAGCGACTGCCTATCTGACCTCCACAACCCAGTAACTGGATAATACGATACCTCTTGGTATGACTGGTTGTCAGACTTTCGGCTTTCTAACGACCCGTAACGACTATCAAAGATCCATGAATGACAGCCGGGATTAACGGCTTAACGTGCTTTCCGAAGCACGGAGAAGTCTCGGCATGTAAAGACGGTCACCCATCCACGGACCAACTCCGGCAAGCCTTAACCTGATGGCTCGACCCGTACGGCTGTTATTATTTGGCCACGGGTCCCTCTAATTGCTGTATTTATGTATTGGTAAAAAATTGCATGAGGTGCCATGGAGCGACCAAATTCCAAGACTAAGTTTCCCATAATATCTATGAGGGTGAGCTAGTAATACCCATTTAGTACCTAATTACTACACGACTTTGGACAAACACCTTAAGCAATCGAATTATTTAAATTTCCTGTTCCCACTGTAGAGTGCCTCTTGGAGTGCCTTAAATAATCCTCAAACAAATTTTACATCTTTTTATCTCGACACATCCGTAGAACATCACTAAACATTTACGGGAAACAACAATGAGAGACGAGACCGAAGATTTGATGAACTGCACACATTTGAAATGTTGCTCTATCGATGCATTTATTGACCCCATTGACAAACACATTCTGATACTTTAAATTACAAAAAAGACCTTATTCCCTTGAATATAAGACTGAGGTCAATGGAATATTTAAGTTGGTATTTTACCACGAAATTCGAACAGCCACACATGTCGATATCGATGTGTGTGGTGCTATTCGTACATCGTCACTTCATTAGTGTTATCGATATTTTAGAATTGCTTCCGAATGTTAATCTTGCATTAGTTTTGGTATGATTCTGCTTCCCAACAGAGAATGATAAACCATTTCATTTTCGTCTGTGTTAAAACATAAGTGCAGTTGTTTAAAATTATTTTATTTTATTTCTTCTGACATTTATTAAACCAATAAAAATATTGAAACCGAAGTAATTTTTGTAATAAACTTTTTTAATTATTATTTTAATTTTAGTAGTTTCCAACCCATTCAACGATACCATTGTTGGATAAAATTCTTAAAATATTCAAATTGTAGCAATTATATTTTAGATTTTCAAAATAAATAAATTTGAAATTTGTATTTAGATAGAAACTTTTGAAATATTGTAATAGTTCTCGAACCCATTCGGCGATACCATAATTGGAAAAAAATCTTATGCCATAGATAAACAATATCACGGTTAAATAGCTCCATTTGTTAGAAAATAAAGTCATCAGTACATAAAAAAGGAAGGGTTAACAACAAAAAATAAAAAAATAGTAACAGTTACATTGCAAAACGTCATCTGCATTCCGAGTAACAGTAAAAGCAATAAATCAATTTTTAAAAGGATTATAATCTGTTCCATTGTTTATCTGTAGTTTTTGTGTAGTCTGTGGTTTGGCATAAAAGCGCGCTAAACAGTTTTGATGGCAGTGTGTCTATTGACTTTCCGTTTGAAAATAAAGTAACTGTGAAAGAAATATGATAATTTATGATCTCAAAGTGTGGGTTCCGAATTTTTTGTGACTTAATTTCATGGTAAATTAGTATTTGTTTCTTGAACAAAGTTATGTGGTTTCCAAATGAAATATACCTATTTCTTGAAAGTGAAACGTGTTCTACGTGTTATGCGTGTATTTCAAATAGTAATCAATACCAGTACCTTTATTTGGCATCATATTTTCTTAATAAATCATACATTAAACATAAACATTAGTTTATGATTCTGACCAGACTAATTGTGTATCTTATGGCTACGGCTACACTCTCGCGATAACGCGAACTACACTTCGCGCGCTCTCTCTCGCACTCCGCTCGACGTTTCGCTGTACAACAGAGAGCGCGCGAAGTAAGTTCGCATTATCGCAACAATGTAGCCGTAGCATTACCAAACGCGACTGTCGTGTGAATACGCTATCACGCGATCGTTTATAACATACATACAAACGTGTCTTGATTAATCGCGCGTACTTACGTCATATTACCTCGTCGCGTATTCGAGCGCCAGCCGTTTAGGACACGGCCAGACACTATAAATAAATAAAAAATACCTATATTGTAGGTATGATGTATTTCTTATGCTGGGACTACGTTGTCGCATTATCGCGATCTATATTAAAAATTAAATTAAATTAAATAAAACTTTATTTTAGACTAAGGTCCATAATTTTGTTAGTATATTGGTGTTAGTAACAATGGTGCTTAAATAAATAGGTTAACATTGTCATTTTTTTTTCAATATTAGTTTTAATTCTCTGTTGCTCAGCGAGACGTCGAGCGGTGTGCGAGAGTTAGCGCGCGAAGTTTAGTTCGCCAAAATGCGATAATGTAGCCCCAGCATTATTATATTATTATTATGTTCAGTATCACTGGTTTTTTTAACATATTTTTTTCGTTCTACAGCAGCGTAGGCGTGGGTCGTGCGCACTTCGAGAAGCAGCCACCCAGCAACCTGCGCAAGAGCAACTTCTTTCACTTCGTGGTCGCACTCTATGACCGAGCGGGGCAACCGGTCGAGATTGAGCGGACCGCTTTCATTGGATTCATTGAGAAAGATCAGGTAAGGGAAAAATTATGTTTCTGATTAACCTAAAAAGATGATGAATTTGGTAAAAGTTGCAGTAAGTACCTACCTAATACTTTTATGGGACATCGTACACAAGCAAGTGGCTGTTAAACCAGAGGTTGATCTTCCTAGGTGTTTGCACCTTGTTTTGAATAGGCAGAAAAATATGTTTTTTTTTTTACGAGTCTCAAATTCAAATTCAAAATATTTTATTCGGTTCCAATTGGTCGCTTCCTATGGAGAAGAGTCGGCAATAAACTACACGGTTACTCTTTTAAAAATAAATGGTATTTACAATGTTTTCAAGTAACAGTGTTTATAGGCATGAGAGGGCAGTGTAGGTCTTTCAACGAGTACCAGGTACTTAGCAAAATAGAAAATAGTCCACATGTCTACAGCCTACGTTCTCACATTTACAAAATCTAAAAGAAAAGAATATATATATAAAAGATAAATAAAATAATAAAAATAAGGACTTATTTAAACCAAATGACATGATTGCCACTACAGCTGTAACAAATCTAATTTGATTATAAATATAGAAAATTGTAGGTATGTAATGTCAGATAATGAAAAGATTATGTCAAGGAAGTATGTAAAAAAAAGAAAAATAAAATAATCATCGTAATTTGGGAACAGTTAATAAAAATTTGTATTGATAGGCCGTTAATGAGGTACCAGGGAAGCAACATGTGCAGAAGGAATTATTGCCAAACTTCCTTATCTTCAACGTAGTCTTTAATCTTATAATATGCTTTTTTGAAAAGGACACATTTGATGTGGGTTTTAAACTTTCCATCGCTTAGTTCAGTAACTGACTTTGGCAACTTGTGATAAATCCTATTAGGCTTTTCTTTTATTGTACCGTGACTGCCATTGAGACACTGTGACAAAAATTGCAATCGGGTATCCATCAACCTTTCACTCGAAACAGTATTAAATATAGGCAGATAGGTACTTAATTTATATAACAATAAATTAAAGCCTAACAAAACTGAGCCGATTACGCAGCGTATCCAAATAACTTTCAACTTAGTTAGCCCCTTTCAATACGGCGTCATATTGTTA
Organism: Agrochola lychnidis; assembly: GCA_963680765.1. NCBI lineage: Eukaryota > Metazoa > Arthropoda > Insecta > Lepidoptera > Noctuidae > Agrochola > Agrochola lychnidis. The sequence goes on along the minus strand of OY796859.1, from coordinate 9,481,550 downwards.
GTTTATCAAGAAACGTTCGAGACGAGATACAAATCGCGATTCACTCGAGTTCATCAATCAGGATCGCTTCGACATGATTTCTATTGTGTGCACAATGGTTTATTTACATAATACGCATGCGTGCTGGTGGCATGTGTTAATATTTAACTTTTGAGTTTTGAGAAACTTGTACTTTTTGTAGATCTTCCTGTTTGAAGTGTGTCTACTTCATTATCAGTATGTAATCTGATTATACTTAAACACTTTGGAAACAATGATTAGATTCTTCTTTCTATTTATTTTGTCACTCTTGAGAAGTCTTAACTTTTGACGTCCGTTTTCATTCAAACACAATTTTGAGATTCAACCTGCCTAGCCTTTTCTCAACTATATTGGGGTCGGCTCCCAGTCTAACCGGCTGCAGCTGAATACCCGTATTTTACATGGAACGACTGCCTATCTGACCTCCACAACCCAGTAACTGGGTAATACGATACCCATTGGTAAGACTGATTGTCAGACTCCCACACCACAATTTCGAGATTATTTGATATAAAATATTGAGACTGAAAAATGATTACCGTTTCATATCAACAGATGAATCAAGTTTCTTGTCTCCAGACCAAACTGTACGAAGACTTTGTCTTTAAGAAGTGAGAACACTTACAAATGGACGTAGATTAGCAGAAAGGACTCAACCCACATTATGGTCAAAAATGAGTTATATATGCCAAAGAGGTCTTAAAGGTTGGTTCTTTACTAAGCAAAAAAGATCCCTGATACTACAAAGATAAGGTGGAATTTTTGATGATGGGATGGGAATCAAGCCACAACAAACCACTGTAGTAACCCAGACTGCTTGAGTCGTTTTTAATAAATCCAACTTGAAAGAAGCAGATCTGTATTTAATAAAGCAGAATTATCTCAAAACACTTTGAGTCTTCATAGAAACTAGTATCTTTTTTTATTCAAGTAAAACTACATAAACTAGATGGATCGTTTCTGATAAATTAATTTACGAAGAAACAAGCCGATTTTGCATTCGGAAAAAATGACCCAAATTATGTGAATCGTTTCAGTTAACAGTTTGATAACTAGCTAGTATCTTATTCAAGGCATGAGCTATTGAGCAAGTACCAATGTGACAAACGTAGTATAGCAGAAACGATCAAACCCACAAAAAATATTATTAACAATATTTTGATTCTTGGATCCTTTTTGAGAAATTAAAAGAAACACTCCGTAATGTTAAAACCAATTTAGCAAAAACGACTCTAACCCAAATTTTTCCCAATAACTCGAAAAATACGTCAGTCTATGGAATACAACTTGACTTATAAAAATATTAGTATTTTTGCCCATATGTGAAAATATTTCAATATATTCCAAATACAACATCGTTGCAGCAATACACATCTAAACTTAAAACCTCGATAACTCGAAAATTACTTTTTGTGGGTTGAATCTTTTCTGCTAATCGATAAATCATCAACCGAAGCGTCAATAAACTTGAAGGTAGACAGATAACGGAGTTCCATAAAAAGCGAACTTGAGCACTAAGGATGGATTTTTGAATTTTTTGGTTAAATAGTGTATGAAACTTCACAATTTTTTGTCGATGGGAAATCCAATCGGGCACATGGCTTGTATTCCGCATAAAAATCCTCAAATATTAATATTACTGCGAGTAAAAACAAGTGAAAAACAAAAATATGTCTCCCTATAATATAGGTTACAGTGTCTGTCGCCAGAGGGCGTTGGCGCGTTCACACGTCTTGTTTGTTGGCGTCGTGTTAATTATTCACATAGTAAACAGTCGTGTTCGCGTTTTTACTAAATGTGTGGCCGTACTTTATATGTAACTGTTAAGTACTTATATTTCTGACAGACTTTAGTTTTTTTAAAATTAGATTTGATTGAACTTTTTATCACTTTTTGAAGGCTGTCTTTCGTAGTTTTTAGTCGGTTTAAAGGAGTTTTAAAACAGGCTTGTGGCTAAGTAATGACAGCCGCACGGGTCGATCTATCAGGTTAAGCTACGCTTGCCGCGGTTGGTCCGTGGATGGGTGACCATCTTTACATACCAAGACCCCTCCGTGCCTCGGAAAGCACGTTAAGCCGTTGGTCCCGGCTGTCATTTGTAGATCTTTGACAGTTGTTACGAGTCGTCAGAAGCCCGAAAGTCTGACAACCAGTCTTACCAAGGGGTATCGTATTACCCAGTAACTGGTTTGTGGAGGTCCGATAGGCAGTCGCTCCATATAAAATACTGATATTCAGCTGCATCCGGTTAGACTGGAAGCCGACCCCAACATAGTTGGGAAAAGGCTAGGCAGATGATGATGATGAAAGGAGTTTTAAAACAAAAAATTATTACGATTACCAATAATTCTGTTACAAGCCGTAACAGAATTATTGGTAATCGTTATTTAAACATAACCTAACCTCAATTAACCGTGGTATTAAGTGCTAACTGCACTTATAATTTTAAGTAGGTAATTTATCGAGTTTATCATGATACTATAATATAAACTTTACTCGCTTAATTACCTTAAAAATAGCCATAGATTCAATGATAAAAAGGGCATTTAAAAAATACGCTATAAAAAAAAACAGTGTCACTTCGGGAGTGCCGACAGAAGTGAAAACTTGAACAAGATTGCCTTGGTGGAAGAAAAATACTTGTATTGAACATTGGTCCGCAACCTTATTTAAATAAAGAGCGTAATCGCGACACAAAAAAAAAAGTGTGGCACTCGGGGACTGCCGCGGTAAAGCTATTGCATAGCATTTGTAACCTCCATACTTCCTATTTGTCAACGCTACACTTGGGATGATGACGTGATGACTTAAAACAAAAATTACGTTCCCATGACAACATCACGTTTCCCATGACAACATCACGTTATCATGGGAACCGTCATTACATGGTAGGCGGAGTGGAGGTGATAGGTTTTATTTTCGTTACATTATGGAATTTCTTGATTCGGTCGCCGCGCTCAAAGCCCGCGATAAAAGCTATGCAATAGCTTTAAACTTCCAAAAATACTTGCATAAAATATTGATCCATAACATAATATAAATAAAGAGCACAATCGTGTTAACAAAAATGACGTGTCGGTAACGATGTCTCGAGTTCAATTGTTTTTTCCCATCTCAAAAATGCCCAACGCGCCTGAAGAAGTTTTCGCTTCAAAAAATATGGTACATAAACTCAAGCATTTCTATACATCAGACTATTTCATTAACCATAACATTTCTTTACAGGAAGTTGAAGGACAAAAGACGAACAACGGCATCCAGTACAGACTTCAATTACTTTATGCAAATGGTAAGTGACTATCTGCCCAGTTTTGGGGTTACTCCATGACGAGTTTCAAGATATAGATGGACAAATCCCCCTTTTTATGTTGAGGGGAAACTCTAGTAACTCTCGTCCTATGTCAGGAGTAATTTTTGAGTTTTAGAAAATATATTGTACAGTTTTAAGAGCGTTTATTCTGAAAGTGGGCAACGTCGCAAATAGATGTCGATATATTTCGCATTTTACATTAATTTGGCAATGTTACTGTATGAAAATACGGGAACTAGAATATTAATGATGAATTGCAATTATAAAACTGAATTTTAAGTAGTAACAGTTTGAGGTGTAAAAAAGGATTTGGAAAGTTTCCAAATACTTTTTTTACATCTAAAACTAAAAATTCGGTATTCATAATTAATATTTTAGTTTCCTAGTTGGCCACATTTCTTAATTCCATACAGTAATATTGCCAAATTAATCAAAACAGGTAAATATTATTTGACAGCTATTTACGACGTTGCCAACTTTTGGTATAAACCCTTGTATTTTATATTCCGTGGTTTTAAACCAGTGCTTTCCAGTGATTCGAATGTCATATAGTGATATCAATATTTCGTTTTGTTTTAATTATCCGAGCAACAAAAAATCCATGTGTTTTACAAGAACTTGTTTTATGAGAAAATATTACGGAACTTTTATAATTTTTAGCGATAGTGTCGTGCTCTAATAAAATAAAGAAGTTGTATCTTAATATCTTCTTAATATATATAAATTACGTGTCACGTTGTTTGTTCGCGATGGACTCCTAAACTACTTAACCGATTTTAATCAAATTTGCACACCGTGTGCAGTTTGATCTAACTTGAAAGATAGGATAGCTTACATCTTAATTTAGGAAAAAATAAAGATTATGAAGAAAAATTATGTTTTTATAAATTATGGTAGGGTAGGTAGGGTAGGTAGGGCAGGTAGGGCAGGTAGGGCAGGTAGGGCAGGTAGGGCAGGTAGGGCAGGTAGGGCAGGTAGGGCAGGTAGGGCAGATAGGGTAGTAAGTGATAAAGATGGTCCACCCCAAACATTTATATGGCAAAACAACGTTTGCAGGGCCAGCTAGTATAAATATAATTCTATCATACCTCAATCAAACCTTGCTACACTTAAAATATGCACTCTGTATGTAAAGTTCAGTCACGGACATAATTGTATAGACAGATCGTCTCAATCGTCAACACAGTGATGTGCAGAGCATTATAGCCCGGTGGTCGGGAGTTGAGCAAATATTGCCCGACTTGACTTGCATTGTCGTACTGTCATGTATACTATTGTCGTCAATAGCTATTCAATGCGTCTAAGATGGCGCATGCTACTTCGAAATAATATATTAAGGTTCTTCAAGGATATAATATTATTTTTGGGAGATTATTTAAATTATGTAAACTTTAACTAAATCTGAATATATAAAATGAACACTTATTTTTTAACCAGATTCAAAAGGTTTATAAAATTTCAACTTGAAAAAAGAAAGAAGTTGACATCTGTACCTATAAAAATAAGCTTATGTCAAAAAAGACATTATTTAAATTTTAAAACATACCTTTTTAAATATCATACAAAAACATTTAAACAAGCAATTATACCCCTTATTCCATAGCAAGAAGGCATAAATCAAATGTAAACCTCAATCTCGTATTCAACAGACGTCGTCGGTGACAACACAGACTATACGCGATGGTTGACATTGTAAATATTTGCTGTCTTGCCGCTAGACCAGGGATAATGGAAAATTGGCACAGAATAGCGAGCTCTTGGACTATGAATGACGACTGCAATGAAGCTCTTAGACTATGTTATTGGAGCTTGTTGAGTTGGGCAAATGAGACGGTGTTGAGCTTAGATAAGCAAGGGTTGTTAATTTTAAAATTAATGTGATTTGGAATATTAAAAATGATTAAATTCTTATTAATACATAGTAAAATACATAGAGATACGACATAATTATAATTTTGAGTACGAAGGTACACACGGCTACACATCAAGCTGTACATTTCCAGTATAAGCTGACCTCGCATTGTACGGAAATCCTATGCAATGCGAGATCAGCATAAACTGGAAAGGTATAGCTTGATGTGTAGCCGTGTGTACTACTTATTTCTTAAGAAATTTCTTCCAGCAGACCTGCGAAAGGAGAAATGAGAAAGAAATTCTTGTTTAAAATATAAGTTAAAAATCAAATACATACTCATATAATTCTTTAATATACTATTGCTCGTTTTCACTAACACTAACAAACGCCTAAATTAATGGATAAATAAATGCATTGGATTTTCAATGCTCGGCTTGGTGCTGAAAGTAAAAAATCCAACAACGCACAGTTATTTAGGCTTTCATTTAGTTGTCGCCTCCCCTAGAGATAGTGAAAAAGGACATTCAACCATTTTATCCAAGTTTTAAACAATAAAGCTAACTAACTAACACTAATAACACCACAACTAACTATACCCCATTTGAAATAAGATTAGATATTTAAACAAATCTTTTTTACTGTCCGTTCAACCGATTTTAACTTCTATACCGTAGGCATAAGGATGGCATTAAAAGCAAAAAAGTGGTTAATATACCAATTGTTTATTGCAGTTGTCGGAATTCAAAATCGGTTGTAGGGATTGTAAAAAAGGTTTGCTTAAATGTCGATTCTTATTTTAAATAGTGTATAAGTAACAACCACACACCAACCTCACCCCCCCCCCTCAACACCCCCGCGTGATTTGTAATGTCCAAAACGAACTATTCCTTTTGTCCCATAATTGTGCAAGTTATTTTCTTTTAATTGCAATATATAATACCTTAGATATAAAAGTTAACTTAATTTAGACGTTTCGGGCACGGAACTCTAAAAGGAGAGAGCCAAGCGTAGAGGCAATTGTAGGAGGTTAACAAATTGTGCAATGTCTGCCTCTACGTCGTGCTACGCTCGTAGCCCGTAGCCCGTAGCTTGCTACGATCTTTATTGCTACTATGTGTAAATGTTACTGTTTTATAGGAGCGAGAATTAGAACGATCTTAATATAAACACAACATGTTAGAGAACATACTGGGGATGTATGTTAGTAATGCAATTATTTCTAATGTTTTTTGTTTTGATGAAGTTTTTGTATATTATTTAAAGTTTGACGCAAAAACTTGCTGCGCTTGTACTTAACCCTTTCAATGAAATTAAAGATATCTTATACAATTCTACAGTAAATAAGTTCAAGGTTAGGATTCTCAAAGCTAATAAAACCTTCTATTGTAGACGTGATATTTATCGTCTTACATTTTTCACAGGTATCCGACAAGAACAAGACATATTCGTCCGACTCATCGATTCGGTGACGAAACAGGTAAGATCTTTATTTGTTTCTCTCTAAGTTACTTAAGGCGGCCGCCTTAAGTAAACTATAAGGGTTCCTTGTTTACTACGGAACCCTAAAAACGACATAATATTGACACATAGAGTGCATCCAGTTTCTAAGAAAAGGACCGTCTAACCGGTCCGCTATTACTTTCAGAATGCTGTTGAAGCTTGCTCGGATACGATGCAATATGGAGGCCACTCTCTTTCTGATGATGGCATGAATGCCATCATCAGAAAGAGAGCTTCAACAGCATTCTGAAAGTAATAGCGGACCGGTTAGACAAGGACCGTCTAACCGGTCCGCTATTATTCTTAGAAACTGGATGCACTCTATGTGTCAATATTATGTCGTTTTTAGGGTTCCGTAGTAAACAAGGAACCCTTATAGTTTCGTCATGTCCGTCTGTCTGTCTGTCTGTCCGCGGTCTAGCTCCGAGACCCTTAGTACTAGAAAACTGTAATTTGTCATAGGTATATATTTTAATTACGCCGACAAAGTGGTAAAATAAAATTATGAAAAACATGTTTTTTTAGGGTACCTCTCATACACGTAAAGTGGTGATGTTATTATTTTTTTCTTTTTTTAACCCATAGTGAGGGGTATCATTGGAAAGGTCCTTTAAAAACATTGTGAGTTTGTGATAACCATTTTTGGATTCAGGGATCCGTTTGCGAAATATTAAGCTTTAAAGTGCTAATTTTTGTTAGAGTCAAGTGTCCCCCCCACCTGCCGGCTAAGTGGTTGGTTTTGGGTGTGTGAAAAAAATCACAACAGTAGTTTATATAACGAAATTAAAAGGAAAACTATCACAGCTAAGTAGGCTTTACAAGTTAACGAGTAATAATTGACCAACTTAACTTTGCAGTTGCAAAAACATGTTTTCCCATACATTCCGTATCGGAGAACATATTTTTCAACTACTAAGTTAAGTTTGTTTTTGGGATTAATTCATCCCAACTACGGAACCCTTCATTGTGCGTGGTCCGACACGCACTTGGCCGGTTTTTTTTATTTTTGTGGTGTACTAACATAGTTCCTAAGTACTTACTAACACAAATATGGATGATTCTGTAATGGATAGTCTGAAATAAAGTTATTAAATATAAAACGATAAATCATAACGACATGCAGTTACGTGTACCTATGACCGTCTTTACAAGGTCGCGACAAGACAAGACCGTGTCACTATCTTAGTCCAACTCTAAATACAGACTTCGCGACACATGTCTAGTTTCTCCCATAATGGTGGTACCAAAAGTGCCCCATGTAGCCACGTGCCATCCACGTGACATCCACACGACTGATTGTCATCGCCGCCGCCCGATTAGGACCCTAATCCACACGCCCCTTGGTCAAGTAAATTGCATTGCGTTTGAGCACAATCATTATCTTTATCTCGTGTTACAATTTTATTTTAGTTTTGTTTAGAATTTGACAGCGAATGGAAGTGTCATGTGTTGAAAGATTTTGATCGACGTAAGGGTTAGATCAGCTGGTGGGTGCTGGGTAGGTGTTAATCCGTTTGTAGGGATTTTGTTACGTGGGAATTATATGGGATTCTGATGTGAACGTACCAGATGACAGAAGAAAATTGAACCTCTAATTATGGTGCTAGTAAGTACTTAAATTGCAAACAAATATGTGTGTATCAATAAAAATAAAGTTTGTGCTATTAAAGTTACAGACAAAAATAGCTTACAAAATGTCAGGGGCCTACCACCAGCTCATTAAGCACTATTATTTTAAAATTACTTTGTGTGGGAAAGAGATGAAGCTCTACAGGTCGTATAGCTCCATCTCTTTCTCCCACTGAAGTAATATTAAAATAATACTGTTGATGAGCTGGTGGTAGGCCCCCAGATTGTGAAAAAGTCTGATCTACATAATATCTGATGGGAAATTAATAAACTATTTCATTGACAATAGCTGAAGTATAGTCGAACCTGGATAAGCGAGAGTTCAAGGGACCGCGATTTATTTTTTGCTTATAGAGGTTTCACACTAACTTGCTTTTCTAGCTTATAGAGGTACAGGAGTGGCCTTTCTCACTTATAGAGGTTAAGGCTGGTTGGGAAAGGTTAAGAGAAACAAAAACAATGTTAGTTCCACGAAATTTAAGAATGGGTCATAAATAGCAGATGTTAAATTACGCTCGACAGTCGCTTATAGAGGTACAGGAAAGTAGCAGTCTCAGTTATAGAGGTCCACGAATGAAACAAAACTTTCTCTTATTGAGGTCTCTGTTTCTCAGTTATAAAAGTTTTAGAGAGTTATACTGACGGGACCTAGCAATTACTCTCATTTATAGAGTTTCTCGCTTACCCAGTTCTTACTTACTCAGGTTTACCTACCTGTAAAAAGTTAATAACTTTGTGGAATTAATATTCCACGATATTACTAACTTGCTACCTATATTCAATAGAGTAGATGGATAGTTTTATGAATTTACTTGATAAAACACTGAGTTTGTTGATGTTACTAAAATAAAACTGTTCCATAAGATATTTGTTCTTAAGGAACAGATCTAACTAAAAAAGATATATTAATGATTATAATTCTGTAAATATATATTTGTTTAAGTCATCATCAGCCTATAAATGTTCCCACTGCTGGGACACAGGCCTCCTCTCTGTGAGAGGGAGTGGGCCGTAATCCACCACGCGGGCCCAGTGCGGGTTGGTAGATGTCACATGTCTTCGAATTTTCGGTTCTAGGACATGCCGGTTTCCTCACGATGTTTTCCTTCACCGTTTTAATAATTTACACAAAGCCAAGCGCCTGCCTGGGTTTGAACCTACGACCTACAACTCGTAAGTCGCGGCCGTTACCACTGGGCCACCACTGCTTGTTTTAGTAACGAATCATATTTTGATCAAGATACAACCTGACACTGACCTGCAAATTGCAAAAAAAACTTTTTTTTTTTCTGGCTTCAACTGCGGATCCACCTTAAGAGCGTTTAATCTGAAAGTGGGTAACGTCGCAAATAGATGTCAAATATTTCGCTGTTTTGATTATTTTGGCAATATTACTGTATGGAAATAAGAAATGTGGCGAACTAGTAGAATATTAATAATGAATTGCAATTATAACATTGAATTTGATGTTGCAACCGTTTTAGGTGTAAAAAAGGCATTTGAAAAGTTTCCAAATACTTTTTTACATCTTAAACTAAATATTTGGTGTTACGATATTAATTATTGCATTTCACAATCAATATTTTAGTTCCCTAGTTAGCCATATTTCTTGATTCCATACAGTAATATTGACAAATTAATCAAAACAGGCAGATATTTGACAGCTATTTACGACATTGCCAACTTGTAGAATAAACCCTCTTAAATCGAAAATTAATTCGATCAAAATACTCAATTTCTACCAAAAATCAACAGCAATTATAAACACTACAAATAACAATATTAAGTACAACATCATGAAACTTCACCACCTCACATATATAATTTCAACACGTCCTCTCTTAGTATTGTGTAACCAGAGGCCAATTACTAAAGATTTATGTTGAGAACATAATTAACTTAGGCCGAACGTTGTTAACTAAGAATTACGGAATCGTATGTGGTATACAGGTTGCAGTGTTTTGTTTGGTAGGTCGTTATTGAGGGCATTTTTATTTATTTATTTATCATTTATCATTTTATTTTTAATTCAGGCACATTTTAGGTATGAGAAACAGGGTGTAAAGTTCACTTATCCGCTATAAAAAAGGGAGGATCCTCCGACCACACGAGTGTTGTGTTTGGCGGGCAACTGCTCAACGGTTGAAGTCGGAATCTTATATATATGTCGATCGCGCGGTAATCTTTAATTGCGCGATGCAGGATTTGTGTGACGTCATGTCTTTTTGATGCGTAGTTCTTATGTGACGGTGTAACCGCTACAACATTACCCATAATTTGCTTGTATTACTTAAACCATGTTAGTATAACCAATGAAGACATAAACAATTAGAAACAGTAATAATAACACTACACAACTTAAGGAACACTATATCTGTTAAGCCATTTTCTGGAGACACCTGGCAACAATACATGCACTGCGCACAGGTGCTCCATCAGGTGGCCTTCAGTCTTACCAGTAACAATGCTCAGGAGACTGTTGTCGCCATTTTTGTTTTTGTCTTCAAAAAAAGGAGGTTCTCAATTCGTCGATGTCTTTTTTAAAGGGTTGTTTTTTTTTGGTGAAAATCATTTTCTTGTGAACAATTTTTTGTATCAAAGTAAAGTATGTGTAAATTAAATCAACTATCATACGTCGAACCCGCCTATTAAACTTTATCCATCAGGCATAATATTATTTGTCCATCAGCATAATACGTCTTTTGCAGCATTTTGCTTAAGAAAAATGTAACTTTTTGGTGTGTATCATCTTTCTTCTCGCTTTCCTGCAATCTGTGGGAGTGATTTCGTGAAAAGGAACGGAAGTGTGTAACAGGAAGCCGAGGAAGCGCGCGCCATTTGATTTGACCAATGAGCGCGCGCGGTGCTAGAGTTGGTCGTCAGAAACGACCTTGACGTGGCCCCGCGCCCTTTAATGTTGCTTATTACTAAAGTGAGATGTCAGATGTTACACATCATATTTTTTTATGTTTTCAGTGTTAGTTATGTTATAGTATTTGCAAAACCTATGTACTCAAGATGGTGCAAAGTTCGATTGCAGTCAACAAAAGCCACCATAAATATAAATTAAGAAAGCTAATTAAAACTGCACCACATCTTCATACGTAACCCTTTCGAAGGGGTTGCTTAGAATTATGACTGTACAGGGTCTTGTCTTGTATACGTCTTTAGAACTTATGCGCACTTTCACATCGCAGCCGAGAACAATAATAATATGAGCATTTTCGCCTTGTACTATTTTATCATGGAGGGGCTTAAGTACCTACCTGAAAAATGTATGTCAACTTAATTTCCGAAATCGACAACTTGTACGTGACATTTTCCACTTTCGCCTTACACAATTTTATCATTGAGTGATGCAACTAAATGGTGATAATATGAAGAGTCTGTTCAGGTTTATGGCCCAAATATAATCCATTGCAGTGTGTATCTAACCTAATATTATAAAGAGAAAATATTATATTTTTTATTGTTTGTTTGTGTGTGATTTCACGCTGAACGGATTTAAATGAAATTTAGCATATGGGTAGTCCATGACCTGGATTAGGACATACGATACTTTTTATCCCGATATTCCCACGGGATCGAGATTTATGCGGGTGAAAACGCAGGGTGCAACTAATTATCTTATTATTTATTTAGAGTACGATGGGACTGTCATACGCATTGCGGTTATAAAAGTCCCTAAACAAAAAGAAAAAGAAAACTCCGGGAGTGCCGACAGAAGTGAAAACTTGAACAATTTTATTGTGCAGGAAATACTTTTAATGAGGTGTCGGTAACGGTAACAGAGTCGCGAGTTCAATTGTTTTTCCCATCTCAAAAATGCCCAACGCGCCTAAAGAAGTTTTCCCTTAAAAAAAAAAAACATCGAGTGACCTGTTAAATTACTGGCACATAAGATTGTTCAACTTATTTTCTAAACTGAATACTTGTAGTTGAAATTTTCCTCAAAACATCCCTACAAATAACGCAATAATATAACAACTAAATAAATTATATTCTATCACAACCATAAGCGCGATAGTGTTGTTTTATGAGCAAGTAACAAATAAAAAGTGTGCTGCAGTAGACTTGAGATGTACTTCTTGTACTCGGCGTACTTGGCGTACTTGCATCGCAGTGTCGCGTGATTTACATGAGCGACAACGCATACAGACTGGGAAATTTTACTGTGCAGGCAACAATTTTGTTTTGTGTTACGTAGGTATGTAGTGGAAGATGTAATGGGTCAAGTTGGACAAATATAGGGTTTGGTTTTGCTGATAAAATAATAATAAATTATATATTTCGGACAACTACTAGATCCATAAATTGTTGGTAACAGGTTTGCTTTTAAAATGCTATTGTTGTTGTTGTGTTCATCTAAAATTACAACAGGCTGTCCTTTTAAAGATTTAATCCTGTACCCTAATTGCGTAATGCAACACAATCAGAATCTGTTTCGATTTGAAACAGATTGCTAATTTATTTATTATTTATTATTATTATTATTGCAGACTACAATGGTCTATAGTGTTAATAACAAAAAAGCTTAGCCTATGTTAGTACTTAATAACTAAAACAGAACCACTCACTAATCCATTGCTTCATAAATTGGAAAACAAATCTGCTCAACAACGTAAATAACGCAATGAATGTTGTTGAACTGTCAAAATGTAACAAATTAGGCAAAATTGTTTACGAAAATAAGTTACGCAATTAGGGTACTGGTCTCCCAAATGCCACTTCAAGATCTTTAAAACTCTTTATATCGATGTCTCTACAATAGAAAAAATGTTTAAATTTTCCTTTTTTTTTTGCAATTTTTAACACGTTATCTTCCCACTTATCAGGCGCATTTCATATTTTTGAACTGTCATTTTTATTTAAAATGTTGCCAGTAGTCGGAAAAATAATAAGATCCAAGTGAGAATTAATATAATATAAATAATAATTCGTTTTAAGTACGAAGTTTATTGAGTGTGTAGAGACTCACCGACCCCACCAGTCAAACCACTACTACGGTTTTGTGGGGCTTAGTTTATTAGTTATACCAAACGTGAAAATAAATAAATAATTTTAAAAAAAGTGGTGGCACTCCGGGAGTGCCGACAGAAGTGAAAACGAACAAGATCGCCTTGGTGGAAGAAAAATAAAGAGCACAATCGCGTTTACAAAACCTTTAAAGTAAAATTACTTGCATTAGAACATTAATCCGTAATGTAATATAAATAAAGATCACAATCGCGTTTACAAAAATGAGGTGTCGTCATGGTGTCGCGAAATTAATGGTTTAGTCCCATCTGAAAAATGCCCAATGCGCCTAAAGAAGTTTTCACTTCAAAAATTATATCTAGTGACAGATATAGTATGAGATTTCAAATTGAGTTGTTTGAGAATACGGGCAATTGTGTGTCTTGAGACACAATTGCCCGTATTTTTAAACGATTTTGATTCATGACGAGGTCTTGACTTTAGTATGATGCCCAGCCTATGCCCATTGACCATCAATGTCAATTAATGCTTTCGTTCTTGTCAGTTATTATAAAAAAAAATCTGTCTGCCTACAAAACAATATCATTAGTAATTTACTTAATAAAAGTTCTTCAGTTTATAAGTTATTCTTCATGTAGAATTGCTTCTGAAAACGGTAGTAAAACAGTTAAAAAGAGAACAAGCTTCATGATTTACGCACGACGCAAAGAAGCCTGGCAACCTTGCCAGAACAGTTACTATATATATTTTTATTATTACTGCTGTTGCATTTCAGTACAATTTATTTACGTACTTAGATTTTACAGTATTTTTCTCTAAATGGCTATAATATATTAAGAAAGTAGGTAAATATGTGTACAGCTTTAATATCCGATTTCTCAGGTTCCCAGATAAACTCTAAATACTCTGTTGATTTGACAAAGCTAACCATCTATAGCTAATTTCTTTATTAACAGATTTTTTCAAAAACATAATGTGTAACAAAATTTGAACTATTGTATCAATAAATACTGTCGAATAGATAACTTCTGTTTACGAAAACTTAGACACTTTCATTGTGTGTTCAGCTAAGGAATTCAAATTCTCTGCCGAGGTCTGTGTTTTCAGATACTTAGTCCTCCTGTAACCTAGGGGTCTTTAAGTCGAAAGTGAATAGGTTACTTCTCGGCACGCGTGCTTCATCGCTTACTATCAGGTGAGATTGTGGTCAAACTCTTGCCTATCAATAAAAAGGCCTTAGAATTTAAACTTTTCGCAATACCAATTGCTTGTTTATTTCTACTTTTATCAATAAAACTGGTCAGTAATTCTTCGTAAACCAGCTTCCGAAAGTCATTTTCTCAACAAAAGGCAACCAAATTAATATGTTGTTTGAACATCGTTAAATAAACATAATCATGAGGCCACGTGCGCCGCGCACGCCTCTCTATTCAGAACATGGAAGTTCTATGGGATTTATCCAAATCTCATTCGGCGAACTATGAGCAAGTATCTTAAGACTATATCCAAACAGAGGGTCGGCAGATTGATGTTTTAGATATTGATATGATAGTGATTTAGTATGGGAACACAAATAATCCGGTAGTTGTAAGTTCTATACACAATTTTGATACAAAACATATTTAATTTTCGTATTATATTCTAAGCATATTGTAGGAGCTTGTCCATTAGCAATTCAAACGAAGCGCAAAATTACTAACGTTTTTCTAGCCCGCACATTCCTAGAACTCCTGTTAATTACCCAAAACTCCGCGCGCCATATTTTATAGAGTGCTTTGACATAATATGCACACGGACGTTTGAGTCTTATTTTTGTGTCTTACCAAAACAAGAGTTGCGTGTCCCGTTCGCATGCACCGTACGGCATTAGCTGATTGCCCGTGTGCCCGCAGCCTAACGTTTTAATACAATTAAATCGACCGCAACTCACTATTACCCGAACATCTTTTCATCGCCATTTTTGTGAACGACTCTTTTGCGTGTCACTCGATTTGTACGAACTTATTAAGATAATGTTACGTGACATTTTGGACGATTACCTCCTTTGTTTCAATCTGTTTTATTCAATCAAGTTTAGATAGTGGGGTAAGCCAATTTCGACCTAAAATGTCCTTCTTTTAGAGCAATGTAGCACTTTCAAAGTTGATAGAATAAGTATTTTTTGGATGACGAAAATAATGCCCTCAAAAACCTCACCCTTTACCACTTGGGTATCGAAATTAAAACCTGTTTTTCATTCAAAACACCTATTAACTAACTCAAGAAATACATTCAATACGAACACTACGCACGTCTCTCTAATTAGCCCAATATGAAACCACAGACAACACTAGCATAACTAATTGTCTATTTTTTTAAGTCCCCACTAATTCCCCAGAGATTGAATCCCATGCGACGGACTATGCCCAGTGCGGCGTCGACCCCAGACATCCTGGGGGATCGTCTCATTTCAACGAATAAACTTGAAAAATGTTAGTTCACACCACTATCTGGTCCTAGTGTTTTTATTTTTAGATTCTTACCAAAGAAATGTTGGTTACAAACTTTGTACTTTTGAAAGTTGGTGAAGGTTTCTGATAAGGATGACCTTTAGATCTGAGCTTTTTCCTTTTGACATCGTTTAGCATTTAATGTTTGTTTTATTTGACTGGCAATGTTGCCTGTTCAAGGACTTTTTTTGATTTTGGTGGCAATACATTAAAAAAAATACCACCAATGTCTTAAAGCTTAATGTCATCAATCTTTTGTTCATCAATGTCTTCAGAGATTATGCTAAAGGATAAGCAGTGGTGAATAGGATAACCACAAGCTTAAAAAAATACTTTAAATCCCAAATCATTTATTTGTATCATCCAGTCATTACGACTATTGATCGCACCAACTGCACAACAACGCTATACAAAATATATTTGATTTACAACCACACCTGATCCCATCCCCTTACTTATACTTAAGCCAAATGCAGAAAATACGACCCCAAAGCTATTTTGGTGTTCCTAAATACTTTTGTATGACCCTTAGATACCTATTACAATATACAAAGCAAAGTCCTTATAAATCCATGGTACAAAAGACGATAATACCCCTGTTTCATATTCAATTAAATATTTTGTCAGGGATGTAAAAATCTATTTTGGATTTAGGGGGCTCAGCCTAATGTTGGATGTTGTAAGTAATAGTTGTGCAAATTGTTGTAGATACTTTAGTACACACATGTGCGGTTTTATGAATTTTAGGGAAAAATGGTTTTCTTCGTTTTTTGTTTGAACACTGAACGTTTTGAGGAAATTGGTACAATCGTTTTTTTTTTTTTGAATAGCTTATGGGAATATTATGCGAAAATATGTTTTCGGATTGGAAATATTATTTTACACAATATTAGATATTATTAGCATGGTAATACACGAATAAATAACAAATAAGTTTATTTCAAAATTGTTTACAATGATACAAATGTTTTATAGGCTATATTTTCTAGTTACAAAATTAAATTAATTAGACATCTGTAGCCGAACTAGGCGAAAGCCTGTATTTCGGTTATCAGCGACAAATCCCTCAAACAATAAAACTTAAAA
Source organism: Agrochola lychnidis (assembly GCA_963680765.1). NCBI lineage: Eukaryota > Metazoa > Arthropoda > Insecta > Lepidoptera > Noctuidae > Agrochola > Agrochola lychnidis. Next base: position 9,464,683 of record OY796859.1, on the reverse strand, counting down.
ATAGCCATCAAGTAGAGAGAGATGTTAACATTCTGTAGAAAGAAAAAAAAATGTGATGAGAAATAACATTACCTATACTCCGTTTGAAATAAGATTAGACATTTAACTAAACCTTTTTTACAGTCCGTTCAACCGATTTTGACTTCTATTGCGTTGGTCGCATGACAAATCGCAGCTGTAGTAAACGGTTGGTTTGTAACCACTTTTTTTTCTTTTAATGCCATCCTTATGCCTACGGTATAGAAGTCAAAATCGGTTGAACGGACTGTAAAAAAGGTTTGTTTAAATGTCTAATCTTATTTCAAACGGAGTATAGTTATATAAACTAAATAAAATTCAAATACAAGTGGATCGAAAATGCAATTCCCATGAAAACAATTATCCATTAAGTACAAAGATTAACAATATTTTTATACCCTCTATCATTTGGGGTTGCCAGTAATTATAATAGATACTGTTAGATGAACACACTGTACACGTGTTAGGGCTGAATGTTACTCCAAGAAGGCTGGTGAGCTGAGCCAGGCTGGCCCAGTCGAACTGGCCCGGCCAATTGAGAGCCTCGCCACGGAGGAGCACCACCCGGGAGAGACCAGCAGCGGGCCGGTCCTCTCAGAAGCCTCTGGTGGTGAGCCGGACGTCGCTGGCGGCGGCTCCAATCAACAGCAGGAAGCCAGGTTTGCGGAGGTCGTGGAAGCCGCGATCAGGGCTGTGGCCTTGAAGAGGATTCAATCCTCCAAGGACAAGGCCATACCCGCGGCCGCGGCCTCTATTTTGGCGGCAGCGAAGGAGCTGCACTTTGGGCCTCCGTCGGACGGTATGTCCGAGATGCGGGCGGAGGTCGCAAAGTTGACTGCCGCCATGGAGCTTCTCCGAAAGGAAAACGAGAAGCTCCGAGCGGACCTGGCTGGGCTGCGAGCAGCCGGCCCCCGAGAGGCGCCGCAGGGAGGGGAGCGGCATGGGCAGGTGCCCGTGCCCGTGCCTGCGGAGGACCGGGTTCTGGCCCTGGTGCGGCAGGAGATGGCCGCCCTGCGGAGCAGGTTCTCCGCCCTAGAGGCTATCGTCCTGCGCCCCCCGCTAGCGGCGAGCCAGCCGGCCATAGACCAGCGGAAGGCGGCGTCGTATGCCGCCGCCGCATCTGCCGCGGCCAAGCCAGGCCAAGGCAGACAGGGGCAGGCCAAGAGCGGAGCGGCTGCACAGGCGGCGAAGGCTCCGGCCCTGACGGCGAGGGCTCCGGCCCAGGCGGCGGCGAAACGGCCACCTCCGCCTCCTAATTCTTCTCCTCCGGCCGACGCCGGATGGCAAGTGGCCGGGGAGAGGAAGAAGGCTAGTAAGGAGGCAAGGGCGGCCAAAAACAGGGCGAGGCGGCAGCGGCGCAAAGAGAGAACCGTCGCGGCTAGGCTCCGCGCCCCGAAGTCCGCAGCTGTGGTGGTGACACTGCAGCCGGAAGCGGAGAAAAGGGGCGTGTCCTACCAGCACGTGTTCGCGACGGTGGATCGGGTGATGAACCTGGAGGAGATCGGCGCCGCCAAGGGTATAAAGATTAAGATCACGGCAACCGGGGCCCGGATGCTGGAGGTCCCTGGTGCGGCCAGTGGCCCGGCCGCTGACGCTCTGGCTGAAAAGCTCAGGGCAGCCCTAAATGCGGACGAGGCCCGAGTCTCCAGGCCCACCAAGTGCGCTGACTTGCGCATCCAGGGCCTGGACGACTCCGTGACGGAGGCAAAGGTGGTGGCCGCCGTCGCTAAGGCTGGAGGGTGCTCTGTCGAGCAGATCAAGGCAGGCACCATCCACCCTGACCACACGGGGATGCAAGCTATCAGGGTGAGCTGCCCCGTGACGGCGGCCAAAAAGATAGCCGGGGAGGGCCAAAGGCTTTTGGTGGGCTGGGTTTCGGCGCAGGTCAAACTGCTGGAGCCCAGACCTTTGAGGTGCTTCCGTTGCCAGGTGGGCCACCACGTTGGGGTCAAGTGCACCTCGGAGGTAGACCGCAGTGACCTCTGCTTCCGCTGTGGTCAGCCCGGTCACAAGGCCGGCTCGTGTAACGCCACGCCGCACTGTGTCGTATGTGCGGCGGCTGGCAAGCCGGCCGATCACCGGGCTGGGAGCAGGACCTGCGCTCCACCCGCCGAGGCCAGAGGCAGGGGCAAGCGCTCCGCCACCACCGCCGTCACAGCCACCACCGCCGTCACCGCCGCAGCCGCCGCCACTTCCACCGTGGCCACCGCCGCGTCCACCATCGCTGTCGCCGCTGCCGTTTCCGCCGCGGCAGGGCCCTCGCAGGGGGCTCGGGGGGAGGTAGAGATGGAATGCCAATAACGGCCCCATTTCGCCTCCTCCAGGCGAACATCAACCACTGCGCCGCCGCTCAGGATCTGTTGCTCCAGAGCATGGCGCAGTGGTCGATCAACATCGCCGTGGTCGCTGAGCCGTACTTTGTCCCGCCCAGGGATGACTGGGTGGAGGACCTGAGCGGCTCAGTGACCCTCATTTCATCGGCCGCCGCCGGTACTCCGTCCCTCGAGTCGGTCAAGAGAGGACGGGGTTGCGTTGCAGCACGGTTCGGGGAGATTGTCGTGGTGGGTGTTTACTTCTCCCCGAACCGAACTCTTGCCGAGTTCCACAACTCCCTTGCGGAGTTAAGAGTCGTCGTCGTCGGGTTTGGTTCCCTCCCCGTGCTCGTACTCGGGGACTTCAATGCCAAGAATCTGGCTTGGGGTTCCCGGTATACGGACACACGGGGCAGGATGGTGGAGGACTGGGCTCTGGAGACAGGCCTGGTCGTCCTAAACCGGGGTTCTGTCCCCACGTGTGTGCGGATGCGGGGCGAATCGGTGGTGGACATTTTGTTCGCCAGCCCCGCTCTGTCGCCGCGTGTCATTGACTGGCGCGTCATGGAGGGGGTGGAGACCTACTCCGATCACCGGTACATCCGGTTTGACGTCTCCACCCAGACCTCGAGTGCGCCGGTCCGACAGGCCCCGAGTGGTCCGCGGTGGGCGCTGAAGCAGCTGGACCGGGAGCTTCTCCTGGAAGCCTCGATTGTGCAGGCCTGGGTGTCATCACCGGACAGGCCTGCCGACATCAACGACGAGGCGGAGTGGTTCCGGGAGGCCATGTCCAATGTGTGTGACATGGCAATGCCCCGGGTCCATCCTAGACATGCTTCGCGCCGGCTGTACTGGTGGTCGCAAGAGCTGGAGGCTCTGCGCAAGGCGTGTGTTGCTGCGCGACGCCGGTACGCCAGGCATCGCAGGCTCCGTATCCGCCCTCCGGATACGCAAGCCATTGAGGCGGAGCTGTACGAGGGGTACAGAGCGGCGAAGACCGCCCTCCAAGCGGAGATCCTGCGGGCCAGGGCGCTGGCCCGCGAGGAGATGCTGGAGACTCTCAACAGGGACCCGTGGGGGCGCCCATACAAGATGGTGCGGGAGAAACTCCGCCCATGGGCTCCCCCGCTGACGCAGAGTCTCCGGCCCCAGCTTGTGGGGGACGTGGTGAGCGCTCTGTTCCCCTCTAGAGGGGATCATACTGCTCCGCCCATGGCTCCGCCTACTGCGATGCCCGATGCGGACCACACCGACGACGACGATTCTCCTGAGGTGACTGAGGTAGAAATGAGAGTGGCGGTACGCAAGATGAGTGCGAAGAATACCGCCCCAGGACCCGACGGCATACCCGGAAAAGCCTGGGTCCTGGCCATGGGGGCTCTCGGGCCTCGACTGAGGGGGCTCCTAAGCGCATGCATGGAGAGGGGCCAGTTCCCACTTCGTTGGAAGACGGGGAAACTGGTCCTCATCAAGAAGCCGGGGCGCCCAGCGGACTCTCCGTCCGCTTATCGGCCCATTGTGCTGCTCGACGAGGTGGGCAAGCTCTTTGAAAGAGTCATTGCAGACCGCCTCGTCGGGCAGCTGGTGCGAGTGGGGCCGGATCTGGCGGAGAGCCAGTTCGGTTTCCGCAGGGGGCGCTCTACGGTGGACGCCATCATGCGCGTGCGGGCCCTCACGACGGGGGATGCTGTGGCCCGGGGTGGGGTCGTCTTGGCGGTGTCTCTAGACATCGCCAATGCCTTCAACACCCTGCCCTGGAGTTGCATCAGGGAGGCACTCCGGTATCACCGGATGCCGACCTACCTCTGTCGTGTGGTCGAGGCCTATCTGACGGACAGGGCCGTCATCTACCCCGGTCACCAAGGAGAGTGGAACCGGCAAGAGATGTCGTGCGGTGTCCCACAGGGTTCGGTCCTGGGGCCGCATCTGTGGGACATCGGATACGACTGGGTGCTGCGCGCCGACCTCCCTAGCGGCGTCAGCGTCGTTTGTTACGCTGACGACACGCTTGTCCTGGCGCAGGGGGGGTCGTACCAGGCGGCGGCCGATTTAGCGACACGCGGGGTTGCGACAATCGTCGATAGGATCCGGCAGCTGGGACTCGAGGTGGCCCTGCACAAGTCTGAGGCCATGGGTTTTCATGGTCCTCGGAATGCGCCACCGTCGGGGTCCCAGGTAATGGCGGGAGGGGTTCACATCGGTGTCGAGTCGACGATGAAGTATCTGGGACTCGTCCTCGACAGCCGGTGGAACTTCGTAGAACATTTCCGACGTTTGGCTCCCAGACTCGAGCGGGCCGGGGCTGCATTGAAGCGGCTCCTGCCCAATCTAGGGGATCCAAACGCCTCCTGCCGGAGGCTCTATGCGGGGATCGTGCGGTCCATGGCCCTTTACGGGGCACCGGTGTGGGCGCGTTCATTGAGGCTGCGGCCAGCCCGCCGGTTGAACGCGTCCCAGAGGGTCATGGCCATCCGGCTGGCCCGAGGATACCGCACGGTCTCCTGCGAGGCGGCGAGCCTCCTTGCCGGATTACCGCCATGGGATCTGGAGGCAAAGGTCCTCGCGCACGTCTGGGAGTGGCGCGAGGAGGCGAAACGCCGGGGCTTAACCCCGATGCCGCAAGAAATTGCGGCACAGCGGACAGAGCTCCGGCGGGATCTCATGGCGTCAAAAAAAAAAAAAAAAAAAAGGGCTGAATGTTACCAGATGAAAATAATTAAAACCAGAAATCTACTACTAAGATAATGTTTGGAGTCAAAAACTCTTCGAAGTAAACTATGAAATAGTTTTAACATCAGAATTTTTCGTAGTTTTCTTTCAAAATTTATCTTTTTGTTATAATAAGAGTAATAAAGATGGCGTTTCCGTCGATTTTTAAAACGTTATCAGCTTCGTGAGTTCAATGCGGGAATTATGCAAATAAGTTTTTGGTTTAGATAATATGAAATGCAATAATTATGCACGCGAGGGTGCATGAATTAACAAAAGTAATAGCTTGATGAAGACGGCCTATTTTATCTTATCTGTTGGACGATTTTTAATTAAATAATATCATTTATGATCTTGCGTCCCTAATTTATAATTTAGGTTAGTGAGAATTTCTGACTCATAAGTAATTCAAAACTCTAACTAAATTAAATTGGTACTTATTTTATATTTATGTATTTGAAAATGGGAACATTAATATTTGTCTTTATTCCAGCCTATCGTCTATGAAGGTCAAGACAAGAATCCAGAAATGTGCAGGGTTTTACTAACACACGAAGTTATGTGCAGGTACGTAATCATTTTACTTTCGTAGTCACTTGAAAACTGAAAATCATTAGTAAGGAGTTTCACTTAGCCTCTAAAAAGTACGAAATATTGAACCTTATTACAACAATCTTTATAACTGGCATATAAAATGGCCGACACCATAGAGCCACATTCGAATTCCATATTTGAAAATGACATCCCTAAACACAAAAAACGTTCCACACACTTCTGTTTCGTAGAAAATGGTAGCGATAGTCATTTGTCATAAATATTGACTCCCAAAATATTATTGCTCGGTCATGTTTCTCCAAACGGCAGTCTTTTGTGGCCATTCATGATACGACTGGTGTCAATACTTTTACAATTGCTCATAATATATGGGTAACGTCCCTTAAAATGGCGGGTTTATTTCTTTTAACGTTACGGACAATCCATAAGAATACTTTTACATCTTCTTCTATAATGTTTTACCTTGAAATATTTTACTTAACTTAGTTTTAATTGAGTAAGTACAATAAAATAATTTGACTAATACAAATAAGACAGTGTACAAGCATTACAAATGTAAACACACTTACACACAAGCGCATCTTGTAACTTCCTAATTACCAGCCGGCAAACAAAGAAATGAGCGTTCTTATTAATTTAACCATTTGTTTGGGGTGGTTTTTCCGCTCGTAAACGTACTGTGTCTCGCCGTTATATCAATGTATGGGTGTGTGGCTATACGCTACCGCGTCAGTGTGAGCAATTAAAATTTTATTCCACCTTAGACTGTGTGTTGTTGTCTCATTTCGCTGGATATGTGCGTCCCTGTTACTCGTCTTCAGGGGAGGAGTCTCTAGGGAGTCTGTCCTTTCAATGTCTTTGCCCTTTGCGTCAAGGAGCCCCCGGTAGGGCGCGTGCAGCGTATTGTTTGTTTAGCGTGGATACGGCGTTTGATAACGTTCTTTTTGTTGTTAACTAGGAAGCTCTGCTTTGACAAACATTTTTATTTATGACAAAGATCAAATGATGGTTAGTTTCTGTCAGTTACTAAGCAGTATGTTTTCTCTAAAAATTGCTCTCTGACATATTCTACAATAACTAGAATTTTTGATGCTTTAAATAAAATCATGCCATATGCTAAACCTTAGTTCCATAATGTTTATTAGTGTGAAGCTTTGTGAATTTTTTTGTAAAAAATAAGTTGGTACAAAAATAAAAAATGGTGGCACTCCGGGAGTGCCGACAGAAGTGAAAGCTTGAACAAGATCGCCTTGGCGGGAGAAAAACCGGTCCGTAATCTTATCTAAATAAAGAGCATAATCGCGTTTACAAAAAGAAAAATACTTCCAAAACCTTTAAAGTAAAAATACTTGCATAGAACATTGATTCGTAACGTAATATAAATAAAGAGCACAATCGCGTTTACAAAAATGAGGTGTCGGTAACGGTGTCGCGAGTTCAGTTGTTTTTTCCCATCTCAAAAATGCCCAACGCGCCTAAAGAAGGTTTCAATGTAAAACAAAATAGGCATTTTAGTACCTGATTTTAAACTACAGTATTTCTTTTACCAAAATTCACTGTTCATATTCTCACCATTACAAATAGCCGTGTTTGAGTGACGTGATGCATCTCTAAACCCTTCGCCACATGTACTAGCAATATATTGATTTTTATTCCCAAAACGAATAGGTATCCCTATCAGAGTGCTCTGCTAAAGGTACAGGGGATCGCCCTAATGTGTCCCGATATTGAGAATTTATTGTACTTTCTGATGTTATTTTCGACATACCAAAATATGGTTTTTAAAGATACATTTTGTATGTAGGTATCTATTACTTTGTGGAAATATTATTTGTAGTGCAGTAGAAAATAATTGTAAATTCTTCTTCTAATATTATTATTTGTTTACAGTCGGTGTTGTGACAAGAAGAGTTGTGGTAACAGAAATGAAACGCCCTCAGATCCAGTTATCATCGACAGGTGAGTGTTTTTTTTTTTTAATACATAAAACAACTTTACAATTTTACTCCTTTGAACTGATTTTTAACCGACTTAAAAAAAAGAGAAGGTTCTCAGTTCGTCGGATTTTTATTTTTATTTTTTATTTATGTTCCCCGATTACTCGAAGACGGCTGGACCGATTTGAAAAACTTCTTTTTTTAAAGGGCTTTCAAGTTGGTCCCATTGTTATTTGGTCACGATCTGATGATGGGATCTTGGAGAAATCGAGGGAACTCTTCAATATTTTTGATGAGCAGTTGACATTAGGCTATTGTAACTTAGATAAATTACAAACCAACCCACTGAAAAGTGAAAAAAAATTTTTTTTTTTGAAAAAAATACAACCGACTTCCGAAATAAAAGTTATTTTTCACTTTGTAGTTTGGAAGTCGGTTGTATTTTTGTAAAAAAGTTTTTTAATTAGTCAGTTAATATTATGAACACACTTCACGTAATTCATAATTTATGGTATCTACAAATATCTAATTTCAATTTTATTTCCCAAATACAAATCAAAAATCTACCTGACAGGTCTAATGTCAAATTACGAACTGCACAAATATCCTATTCACAGTGTACTCAATTAATCAACAAAAACTTGAAACTAAAACAAAAACGAATCGCGAACACAAAAACAATAGAGTAGCGTTTGTTAAAATTTCGTATTCCACAATTCGCGGCGATTCATCAAGCCTGCAATGACGGCAATCTCGAAACTTTCCCGAGGCAAATGCATTTTCACGATACAGAAACTTTTGAGGCTCTCAGTTTGCATTGTATTTTTATTGCGATCGTTGCTGCCAGATATCTATTGCAGAGTTTTTGTTCGGAAATTTTATTGAAAGCTCTTTGGGCGACCCTGTTGATGTGTGAAATTTGTTTTTGCATTTTCGTTGGCATGTGATATGTGGTTGTGGTTGATAAAGTTTTGTTAGGCAGAATGAAGTATGTTAGAAACAGAAATGTGATATAATGACCACATGTGAAATAAAATCTGCAATAATATTTTTTTTATGAGTAAAGTTCTCCCACACATTAAATCTATTGTGTGAGAGTGATCACCCTAACTATGCGGCCAATTAAATAAAATTCTAATTTAACTCGAACCATTTTCGTCAATCTCAATACTACAGGTAAAGATCGACCCACAGCATTTCGGCAGCCATCAATCGGGGGCCACAAACAACTCAATAAAAACAAAAGCCTCCACAAAATTGCGCTCACATCGGTCTCACGCTGAGCCATTCAGCCTTCTGATGTAGAACAGTGTCGGGAGGAGCGGCAGCTAATCAGGCTGACAAATATCCGAAAATTTCAATAGAGCTCCGACCACTATTGATACGAGGGGTCGCGGGGCGTTCTATTTTATTTTTTTATTTTTCGGCCTTTTTCGGGAATTCAATAGAGATAGGAGCCTCTCGTTCGGTACGTCGTTCGATATTTGAAATTTAGGGTTGTCAATTATGTTCTACCTGTTTCAAGATTATTTTATGTGGGTAGTATGTATTTGCTGTACCACTATTGGTTTTAAGTTTATGGGTTTAAGTTTATAGACAAAATTTCATTATTTTTGAAAATATTTTATCTTTTATCCTTTTGTAAGTACCAGACATATTATGAACCCTATATTTTTACCGAGTAGGACTTTGGGCCTCTCATATTGATTTTTTAAAATATACTCAATGTTAGTTAAAATAAAAAAATATATACGTCAATTTACACTGTGTTCTATAGGAAATAAAATTACAAATATGTGCGTTTATTATCTTTCTATTTACGTATCTATTGTTAGTAGTAAAAATAGGGTCTATACTAATATCTTTTCGCCAACCCTAGACACCAAACGTCGCGCGTCGGTTTTGTAATTCGCTCGATTCAAATTTTTTTCTACCTTGGAAACAAAAAAAAATCAACGGTTGCCTTTGTGCCAACTTTCCTTTGGTTTTCGGCGCATGAAGTTGATCGTGGAAATTCTCCCTCACCACCAATAAAACTTGTGATTTTTTGAGCGTTTGATGTATCTAAATTAAACTCGGGTTTGTGATGTTCATTATTAGAAGAGAATTTTTCGCATAAAAGGATTTTTTATGAATATTTATTGTCGTTTATAATTGGTGGTGTGGAAAATTGATTAATTAACAAAGCTTTTGATCATCATGACACTCACATTTTGCAAAAAATAAACCGGGAATCTAATAGCACTGAACACAACACCTGGTCAAAAATGCAAGCCTCAGTTTTTAAATTTTCTTTTTGAAAACGCTGTAGTGCACTTAAAACTACATACAATTTACACGAGTTAACGTCAAGCATCAAGTACTATCACTGTCACAAGTCACTAGTACACGCAGCAATATCCATCAGCCATTCATGTACAGTGCCTCGCCCACAGTACACTCGCGAACTAATGCGATAATTGAAATTGTGCAATTGCGTGCGAAACGCCCAACACCGAATTCATTACAGTCGTGTTTTTTGCAATTTGTTTTTTTTTCTGTTTCACTTTTTTGCACTGTCGCTGCCAGCAAAATGATACGTTCTCCAATGGTTTAATTATTTTATGCATGCGTCATCGTTATTGTCTTTTTACTTAGCAAATGAACGTTTTATCATAAAAGTTAGTTTATGAGTAGCATACTTTTTGTAGACATTTAACGTAATTTTTATTAGAGATGATGGATTAGTTTTTCATAGTTTGTATCTAACTAATACTTATTTAATTACATGTGAACAAGGATACCGACATTGTTAATTAATATTACATTGATGCAAAGTCGATTTTTACCTACTAAAATGAAAGGCATTGCATTAGGAAAAACCTATGACAAGCAGTAAAATTAAGGAAAACCTTCATATCACTAAAATCGACTCGATACTTCATCAATCATACCAAACCTTTTCGCATCCCTACACAATCGGAAACAAAACTCGAAACAACACTCTAAACCGTTCCTGTATCGATAACACGGCGAATAATTGACGTAACGGTAAAAGCAGGCAACAATCCAGAACCCTACGAATCAGCAGCAATTTGTTAAGTGGATTTTTGGCCGAGACACGCTCGCGGCTCGTTGCGCTTCTGTACACAATTTCATTATCTCTGCCCGCGTGCCCGGCCGACTCTACTATTAACTTATGCGATACTGTTGTAAGCTATGGACATTTTTTCGATATATATTTTTTATTTTTAAGGTTTTTTTTTGAGAAAAATACTTTTTGATCGGGTTTTTCGGTTCTGGGAAACTGTTGAACTAAAAGAAAAACTAAATTTTTTACAGATTTTTTCCTGTCATTTTTATCATAATCTTTAGGTAATTTTAAAAACTTTGCTAATAATGAACGAATATTATTTCCTGCTATATGCGACGATAATTAGCTTTTCAATTCTATTACTCACCAAAATAGTCATATCCATTGAAAAAACAAATGAATTAAAATACAATCAACTACACTTAAAATCATTTGAAACACCCCTCAATATTGTTCCAATAAGTACTACCGTTTACTGGGCAGGTACTTTAGAAGATGGACTTTACCAAATCAATTCATACCCACGCAAACGGTCCCCTACGCAATCACTTAAGAATTTTATGAACCGTAATGATTAAGATGTTTTGTCGTACTTGAATTTAAAGGCGAACCGTATATGAGGGGCTTAATCGACAAACTAGATTGTTGTGTTAAACATATTGTGACTGGAATAACTATTAAAGGATTAAGCGACGTTTTAAAAGTTTGTTTTTGAATTGGGGGTGTCTTTAATCGAGTAGGAGCGTGAGAGTGTTAGCGATCGATTAGAAAAATTACTGTGTAAAGTTGTCATTGAATTTTAATGAGGAAATGAGAGTTTTTCAGGAGTTATTTTATAAAAGACCATGGATGTGTAGGCATTTTTCACGGCTGTAAGTTAGTGAACATATTTTTCTTTCTGTTATGGTTTTACTGACAGTGAACAATATACTGAAACCTATCAAGTTTTCATAAAATCCAATCAGTCCTGTGATTTTAATAATTTGAGCGATTGAATGGCATCAAGCATCTTTTTAAATGACTTTTTATTTATATAGTAAAGGGGCAAAAAGTCCGGTCTCTTTCGACATATGGCCAACATCTATATTACAATGGGATCTTTACACCCTATTTCGGGTGCGACAAAATCGATTCCCAATTCGATATGACCCTCTTGTGCTGCCGGTTTGATAGACACATATTTTGGGTATAAATGTACTCAGAGGAAGATAGAAATAACTCGGAATTAAAGCGATTTAATGGTTCGTAAAACGAGCTGAAACAAGTTGTGTGTAGGTACTCAATTTCTAATTATTTTATTTCACACAAACCTACAAGGGCACTTATGAAACGTCAGAAGCTAACCTAGCTTCTAGGTTAGGTCTAGCCTGCACGGTTCCAATTGGTCGCTATGGAGAAGTGCCGGCAAGAAACTCTACGGTTACTCTTTTAAAAATAAATGACTTTTACAATGTTTTCAAATTACAGTGTTAATAGGTGTGAGAGGACAGTGTAGGCCTATTGTAGTGGTTACACCGCCACATACGAACATAGACATGACGTCACACAAATCCTGCATCGCGCAGTTAAAGTTCACCGAGCGATCGACATACATACAAAATTTTAACCAATGGGCAGTTGCTCGCCAGACACAAAACCCGTCTGGTCGGAGGATCCTCCCTTTTCTATGGTGGATGAGTGAACTATACATCCTATTCCTCATGCCCCTAAACTACCAACAAGTACCAGGTACTTAGCAAAATAGAAAATGGTCCACAAATCTACAGCCTACAAAGTTCTCACATTCACAAAATCTAAAATAAAAGAATCTATGTATAAAGGATAAATGAAATAAGAAAATAAGGATCTATTTAAACCAAATGACAAGATTGCCACTACAGCTGTAACAAATCTAATTTGATAAAAAATATAGAAAATTGTAGGTAAATATAGAAAGTTGTAGGTACTAGGTACTAGTGATGCTAGACACTAACCTGGGCATAGATCCCGAAGATAATGATTGTCTTTCCTAACTGGTTTGTCAACGGCAATTCCTTAGGCTACTTTAATAAGCACCGGTTCATGGTTTATGATCTCAAAAGCACATGCACTTGTAGCTTACTCGGTCGTCATCTCTAGACATATACAACGTGTAACGTTAAATGCGCAAAACCTGAAAACAGTTTGATCAGAATAACGAGCAGAATCAATTGAACCACTTTTTAATACAGGTCACATTTTTCAAAAAATCATCATTAAAAACGTTGTCGTGCCTATTTATTAATAGGTCAAGCCATCACAATTAATGAATAGGTCAAGCCATCACATGCGCAAACCCGCCAAAATAGGTAAACAAACAAACATTGTTGTCGACGAATTTAAATTTTCTCATACGCGGGATAATAATAGCTTTTATTTCAATGCAATACGAATCTTACGAACTAAAACAGCACATAAATCCTTTAGGTTCAATTTTTTTATGATTTTTTTCTCTGATATAGGTCAATTGAATTAAAATTAAAAATCAGTTGGGGTGTTTGAGGTTTTGCGCATTTAACGTTATACGTTGTATAAAAAAACCTCTGAATCATCTGAATATTATATAGCTGAAGCGTGTTACGCCAGTACTACTAATTACTAGTAACTTCTCCATTTGCTGTCAACAAAATTTCACAAACAGCGTAGTTCCGAACGCAAAATTCTAATTTAAAATTAAAATTACGTTACCAAAAGGCGGGTTTCTATCGGCTGCAGTTCTTCGGTGATTTTTGGTCTGTAAACGCCGGTGTGAGGGAATCACGGCTATTATATTATCTCATTAGACACGCCGCGGCGCCGCGCTCCCGCCTCTTTCTTCTCGCCAAATAAATTTCTTCTCCGTCTGATATCTCTATTACCTTTTTGTTTTGATACTTATCTAGATATCTTTCAAGACTACCTTTATTGGACCCTTCTTTATTTTTATTACCAGCCAAACCAACTATTTTTGTAAATTGCTTTTCATTCCTGTTAAAAAGTATGGAATAATCGGGTGCAGAAACCGGAAAACCAGTGTTAACGTGAAACTATAAATTTATATTACAAATAGTTACCAACTACAAGTTTATTGGTGCACGACTTCGGAACGGCTCGGTTTGCAGTTACACTGAGAAAGTTTCCATAACTTCATAAGTCCCTTTATTAATAGCTTTGCACTTTCTTCTGTTCCCGGAGAAAGGAGTTTATAATAGAAATTTATTTAACTGAAATTTTTATTAGGTGTTTTGTTCTATAGAATCAGAATATGTAATTTACTAGAAGTTTGTTTTAGCTACACTCATGATTGTGGTAGTCTCCATTCTGTATCTAGACATAAGTTTTTCCACTCTGTTACTACATTTTATACATTTCACGTCAAATTACGCTACTTATCCCGTTAAAACGATACTAACACAAGTAAACACAATACAAATCACACAAATCTGTACAAAAAGCGGAGGCGGCAACAAAAGAATTCGGCACACTTACAGTGTAATGTAAACCAAAAAAGAAAACTGGTCCCAAAAGAGTACCCTGGGGAATACTCGCGCGCTTCGCTCGGCCCGATACAGACACGACGACTGGTGATTAGGCTTCTTATCCACGAGATAGCGACAGAAACTGTGCAAGACTTAACAACTAGGACCGTTTTCTTATTCCCTCCGACCAAGCATTTTCTTGCCCGCCGACTTATCTAATGCTACTGTTCAGCTTAAAATTCCTATGTAATATTAGCGGCTAACTTTCGTAGCTTATGAATTTTATCCTGCGTATTAAATTTTAAATAATTCACATTGATGTTTTGTATCGTATCTATAAGGAAACAACGTGAACGAAAATCCAGTGTAGAAGCTATCAGTGAAATATGCTACAAAATCAATAAATCATATCGTTTTTTCGGTAATGAGACGTCTCATTTCTGATTTATATCTGCGTATTGGTTGCCCCCCGATTTTCTACTCGATAAGTCGGCGTGGTGATCGTAAATTGAAATATGATAAAGTCGCAGTAATAAGCTCCCGTAATCGCATCGACCCTCTGACTGTAGGCGCTTCAGTGACGACGGGAAAAGTCATGCGAACCTAATTTGGCAGTAGTTTATATTTTAGAAATTCTTGTTAGAAATAAATCGTAGTATTTATTTCCATCGCTCATTAATTATGATCATTCCTATTATCTTTCAACGCAAATCTTTTACTGGAAGCTCCTTTTATTCCACAATGTTCGGGTCTTCTATCTCAATTCCGACCTCATTCCCGATTCCAATACGTGATTCGTCGGTTCGCAAATTATTCGGTGAAAATTCACCATCTCGTTAGAATGTGCGATCCGGTCGGGCGCGGCGAGCCAACCGCTTGATAAATTGTCTGGAATAATAATGATGAATTGCAACTAGTCCGATCCCGATGTAGGATCTAATCTATGGAGCTATTTTACCACCAAACCTACACACACCTCTGCCTTTATAAAACCACCACATAACGTATGTGTTATATATTTTAACATCATTTCTACTTGACTTATAATTTTCTCCGAAACGAGAATAATGAATTCTTCCAAATATGATTTCTAATTAAATTTTATTCGACGGTTTATATAACGTTGAGCTCGACAAAATTACTTCAAATTAGCGACAAATCTATTAAGAATAGGACGTCTCGAGCCCATTTAATTAGTGACTCGGTTTTATCATCCGCCCTCTTTCCTACCACTCGTTGAGAATTTCAACTGTAATACTGCCATATTGGCGAGGCTTAAATAATATTGGGCCTACCTAATAATAGACGTTCTTTTGTAATTTATATTTTGAGAAGAGAGTATTTTTCTGTGAGTTTCCGCCAGATATCTGGTTTTATTTCTATTCGTTCATTAATGTTGGTAGTAAAAGCGGTAATGTAAAAGCGTCATTAAATTTAAATACAAATTCACGCGTGACATCTCCTTTGAAGACAAACACACCCAGTACTTGGTAGTAAAACAAACTAAAGTTAATTGTTGCTTTTATGATGACATCGCGTGAGTTGGGGTCAGATAGCAAACAAATTGTTACTTTTATTCTGTCTGTGATGTAGTAAGTAACTCGCTGTTCGGATGCGGCATTATTTTCAACCGTTTCCACTAAGCCATCTTTCGGTAGATATTCGGTATTATGTAGTTTCAACATTACTTCATGATTTTGTAACGATACAGGAAATTACTCTTCTGATTTAAAATTCTTGTCTACATCTATCATCTCTCTAGCATGTTCTAGATTAAATATAACCTAGTTAAGATTTACATATAGAGCCTTAACACGCTTGTTAAAAGTGTCTATTTCAATATTAGATACTACATTATGACTTTCCATATCTATCAAAAACGTACTTTCATTAAAAGTATCAAACTCTTTCTACTAATAGACCGTTTAAAATTTAATCTTCTGTCACAAATACCACAAAAAGCAAAACATCACTTAGATTCAATTTATACGAGTGGCCCATTCATTTGTTTATCTAGATTTGTATGTAATCATGCCCTTTTACTTGATTGATAGTATCTCCAATCTTCTTCAATTTTATGTTTAGTTAATTGCGGCTTGAATCGACCCTGTTACAGCGTAACCACAGTTTTATATCCATTAGCTTGATGATAGTGAGTTTTGTCATTAGGATTTTACAGATTTTTTAGGGGAAAAGTTTTGGTTCCGAACGATTTGGAGTATTACTTATCACTACTTAATTGATTTTTATTAAAACTAAATGGCATTGTCATATAATGCGTTTAAATTTTATGGAGGTAAAAATTAGATCAAAGTTACATTTCGTTAACCAAAAACAATTTGCTTTCAAACATACACGATCGAACACAAACCCAACTTTCTTCTCACCTATCAACTGAAATCTCATTCCGTATAACAATTTACAAATTCAAAACATGAGCAAACCCATCTCCACTTACGAATAGCAAGCATATGCATAGGAGCTGTTAGTGCCCCCCTTAGGGGCTCCGAGAGCCTCCAAGACGTCAGCGCGTTTAAGCGCCAATTAATTATTAAGGAACACTGAGCTTCCTTTGGCTCTTTGACGGCGACTGTACAACAATGTGGCTGACTCTCGTGATTGGCTGCTTTGTAAATTGCATTAGCGTGGTTTGCTTGTGTGTTTGTGTGCTTGTATTACGATGGTACGATGAGTGTTTATTTGGGATTTATTGGGCTAAGTAGAATGACTAGAACGATTTTATTTTAGTTTACGAATATTTTATAATAATAGACATAACATAACATCACGCCTTGTTTCCCTGAAGGGTTGGGCAGAGGTGTCCTTGTAACAGGTACACCCACATATCGCCAGTTATGTTTAAGTCCCATGTAATAGGGGGCGAGCCTATTGCCATCAACCGGGCACAAATCTAGACTCCGAGCTGCTACTGAGAAATTTCAGATAGAAAAACCCAATTACACTGCCCGACCCGGGAATCGAACCCAGGACCTCATACTCAGCAGTAGCGCTTGCGACCACTAGACCAACGACGAACGTTTTAACTAAATAATGGTTCACAAATGCTTTTCAATTTTGATTAATCAACCAAATTTTTTTGTATTAAGAATTAAAGGCAAGTATAATAAAATATCGGCCATACCTTTCCTTTCTGCGATTTTGAATGACTTTAAATACACGGTTGAACAAAATTGATTTATTTCGAAAATATTTGGTTGAACAGTGTTAAATACTAGCTTTATGTTATTTTGAATTATTAAAAACTTTTCACAAAAATATAAATAATATGACATTTAAAAACAAACTGCGTTTCATATTGATTCCCGAAGTAAAAGTACACTTACGTACACTTTCGATATAACGTAATAATTCTTCTTTATAGGAATAGAGAGCTCTTTTAAAATGTATTTCGGCAAACATGTCGCAGGGGTTGCCTTTGATGGAAGCGCCTTCTTCAATTGTCAGTTGTAAATTCAATTTTCACTTTATATTGCTAGTTTCACATGTCGGGGGGTGCACAGCTGATATTAGATACACATCTTTTGCACACTAGATGTGCGATATGATACGAGTTGGATTAAAATCCAATTTTGTTGTTTTTATTCTAATTGGCTTTATAACAGGAAAACATTAAAGGATAAAAAAAAAATGCAAACCTAACAGTCTTTTCTTAGTTCATTATTTTTATTTTTTACTTTTTTTTGCAATGAAAAAAAAAATCCAATTTTAAATGGTTATTAATATCTTACTACCTATGTTATTTCGCATAGGGAGCCTACTGCTAAGTATGAAACGAAGGAAATCAAAGTCGGGCTCTATAAAAAAAAGCCTAATCTATGCTAACCAACTCAACATCCCATAGAGAGGACCCTAAACATTTTTTTCTCGGCTAAAATGTGCGTATAAGGAAGGAATTCGGTTATACGCCAACTGGGGTAGATTAAATTGCATTGAGCTACCCATTAACGCCTTGTCAGATCGGGTTACGATTTATATATTTGATAAATCGGATATATTGCAGTAGGAATGCAGGGTTGTAAGAATCACAAAAAGAAGACATAATTAAATTATGATAAAGATGAGGTTGTACGGTAGGCTGCACATCAATGGTAACAAAACCAGTCCTCTTTTTCTATTAAAACTCCGTACGACGCTAAGCCAGATCAAGTTCAAAGTGTTACTGACGTGCAGCCTACTGTACCTAGATCATAGTAAAATTGTGTCTACATCTCTTTTTATCTACTTTCCTATCGCAGGTATGCTGGAAGAGATTTCTTTAGAAATAAGCGTCACCTTTGTACGTATTTTTCTGTTTTTTTCTACTTGTGTGTTTATTCAATGTGTGTAGGTACATAAATTGTAAAAAAAAGGATATCTTGTCTCAATCTCAAGGCTGTTTTCATATGTCAAGTGTTAGTGATTTTAGGCTATGGGGGTTTGATATATATAAAGGTTATCATAATTAATAATCTACCAATGTTTTCTAAATAATTTGTAAAGTTTATTAAAACACATTTTGAATCGAAAAACCGCTCTTAAAGATATAAACATTTACTTATCCAAAGTTCCTTTACATTTGTTTTCGTTTGTCTTACATTTTTTCCCGTTGTCACGGAGAGTTAATGAAAGAATTAGCTTTCATTACAACTGATACGATTCCTTAAAGGGATTCCCGAATGAAGATGAAGTGCCTTCGTAACCTTTCTGATGGCTAAGGATCAATGTGGGAAGGTCGTCCTCTTATCTTTGATTAGTTTTTGGGGACATATAAAATGCTGTTAGATCTGACACCTACATTGGTCGTATCTACTCAATAATACCTATAACTTCAAATATAATGTCAAAAAAACCTTTTCCAATTTATTAAAAGTTTATAATTTAATCTTATTACGGATATGAAACGTTAAACACAAAGTAAAATGAATGGTTCGCACAAATGAAGAGTCGTCGGGACTTTCAACTCTAATGCATTAATTAAGCTGGACCGATCCCCGAAAATCGTCTAGAAACTCTCTCTGTTTAAATTAGTGCAGAATTCATTTTCTTTTTTAATTCGTCTTCCAAATTCAAATAAGATTTCTTTTTTTTTATTACGCTGCGCCGCATAAAAGGGTAGACCAGGATTCGTCGCTCCGTCGTTCACTTCGGAACGCTAATTCCTCCTCGTTCCGAGATACTGATTGGACGATATATTTAACAATGCTACCGACACGCTTCTCTGCGAAAAAATACATCTTACGTACTACCTTTTTTTCTCGCGCTTGGATTCCTTTATTTTCTTATTTTCTATTTGGCATCGCGGCCAAAGGTTGGAAGGGGCGGTGGATTGTACAAGCGTTAATGATACTAATAGCAATTAGTGGAAGGTTGTGTTTGGCTTGTACGGTTTTGGTGTTTAGTTATTCCGTGTTCTGGCTGTATAAGCATATTACGGGGCACCCAGCCCATGGAGGGTCTTAACGGGAGGTCGTTTGCTGCGCTGCCAGCCTCCTAAGATTAATGACATTACGCCAAGACAGTTTGTAAGAGACAAACGTGACAAAAAACTGAGTTGTAATTAAGTAGATCGAATGAATAGATTTAATGGCTGATAGTGGTTGTTTTTGAATTTTATTACGTTTTTATTCAAAGTAGCAAACAATTGAGTCTCTACTGCAAATAAGAATACAAACATCGCTTATTGAACATACGTTGTAGCTTATTTGCTGAAGACAAAATAAGCTTTACTAACAGAATTTGAGGTTAAACTTGATAGATGTTCGCTATAAGATAAGCGGTGTAGTAAAATTGCAGACGGCGTATCGTTGTACAACATACAAGGCTTTACAAGATCGTGCCGACTTCAAACTCTGAAGTCCGCACTGGACATCATAAAATATTTAACACCCATATCTCGCGGAGCGGTCCAAATATTATCGACTTGCCTATAAAACGGAAAAGTCCCGCTAAAAAAAGATAGACATATACTTTACACTTATGTAAGAAAGAGATGTGAACACCGTTATTGTACGATCTTTGGAAATTCGTCGGAAACGTTTGGTTTCTTTTCCATCGTTTTTATCGTAGTCGTTATATTTTGATAGAGCAGTTTGGTAGGATCGGCGATATAACGTTTATGTTTTGGTTTTCGGTAGATACCTTTCGCGTTGTTTCGTTGCAACATTTTGTTCTGGTTATTGTTTAGATAGTTGAGTTTGGAAAATTGATAAGAAAAAAACATTTTTTTTAATACGGGTAAAATAAAATAAGAATAAACTAGCTTTTGCCCATGGCTTTGCCAGCGTGGATGTCGGAAAATATCCAACGGGTACATACTACCAAGATTTCATGCCTAATATCAGAGGAAAAGGTAATTGACTCGTACCGCTGCACCCGCGTTGCTACGTGTAATTTTTTAAAACTGTTCATTGAAATGATATGATATGCAGACATATTTTAATATAAATTAAATGCCCAATTTAAATAACGTATTTTATTGGATAAGGATTAATACTATACCAGTCAAAAATCTTCGGAAATAACAATATTTTTTTTATAAAATTCTGAAAGATAAAAATGGCTTTTGTGGGTCATCCTTAGAAGATAGACATATATCATTGCGGATTTTTTGTTGACTTTTTTGAGATGAACAATACCGTAGAAAATAAATTTGATGTGTCTTTTTCGGTTAACGCAGCGCACGCCAATAAAGGTCCCAGTTGGCATGATTTTTTACGACTTCTTCAACAATAATCGTCAAATTTCAGCCAATTTACACAAAACCTTAATTAATTGTACACTAAAACCTTTCGCATGAATTACTCCGTCCATTGGTGAAAACCGTTAGACAGACAGACAGACAGACGCGGCGGGGTACTTTGTTTTATAATATGTAAGGATAATAAAGATAAAAATCAAACGACCAAAGACCACGTGGTTTTCACGTGGTTTTTTTATAATGTAACGAAATCGTTACATTGCAAATAAATAGTGCAAAAACCAATGAAACTGAACGCGATCAGCATATCTAAT
Organism: Agrochola lychnidis; assembly: GCA_963680765.1. Classification (NCBI taxonomy): domain Eukaryota; kingdom Metazoa; phylum Arthropoda; class Insecta; order Lepidoptera; family Noctuidae; genus Agrochola; species Agrochola lychnidis. The sequence continues at coordinate 9,443,592 of OY796859.1, read as the reverse complement.
CTGCGTTCAAGAGCTGTCAGTGTCAAAATTTCACAGAAAATAATGACAATGTCAGCCCGTAAACGTAGTTTATATGCTGATCGCGTTCAGTTTCATTGGTGAAATTCGCCCTAAGTATGTAGCTACTTTTTAATATTAAAAAACGATAAATCATACCGTGTTGGGCCTTAATTTTTATTTATTTCATTATTACAAATTAAAATCAAATAAAAAAAACTCATTTTTCTTTTATTTATTCGTAGCCATCTCAGTTTATCAGATATTTCTACTAAAGGGACGTAAATATGCTTACCTTAAAAGTTTCTAGTGATAAATACCCTGTAGGGCCCGTGAATGTAAAGCATCTGGTACAGTCGCTCACATAACACCTTGACTCAGTTTTGATTGATGATAGTTTCTTGTTAGTTTTATGAAATGTATCTGTACATATTTTATCTATGATTGAAACTTATAATCATGCTAAGTGTGTAGTTGAATTACTCTCAGACTACTTTTTAAATTAAAAAACACTTAAATATAAAAATACGTATTGCTGAATATTGTATAAACTTTACGGTTTCATCATTGTTTTGTTTAATGAATAAGAAAATAAAATGTTTTAGTCAACATACACATACACTGAAAATTTTATTAGAAAAAAAAAACAAACAAAACAGTAAAAATAAAAAAAACAGCAAAAAAAAAAACATAACCACAAGTGGTTTTATTCCTTCAGTGCGCGAGTGTACGACCGGTACAATAACTCAGCGGGTCCCTCTTGCGGATATGATACACTGCGCACTGCAGCCGCGAATATTTCTCATTCGACTGCCAAAAATCTATCCGTGCCTCAATATTATAGACTAGTTTAGGTAGCCATCTTGTTATGTGTTGTATGGGAGTTACGAAATTCTAGAGTGGTCGATAGTTATGAAAGTTTCCGTGAAAGAATTGATTTATGTTCGTACCTATTTTTGCTTACTACTTGCGATAATAATAATTATCTAAATTAGTACCAATGTTGGTATTTACAATCAATATTGTTATTTATATTGGGAAATTAATTGTTAAGAAAATTATCACCCCACGTCAATTTATATAACTAGTTATAGCCCTTTTATACAACTGTCAAATAGTGACTGTTTTGATTTGAATATAGGTACAGACCGTTTAAGTTGGTCGTCAATTTCCTTAGTAATTAATATCCTTCTATTATTATCTCTAGAATTGATTGAAGGTTTTTTCGGGTTATTATTTCATAGAAATAAAAAGAACATGTTAGTAGATGATTTTATTTGACAGTCCGTACGGGTCGTCAGAAGCCTGAAAGTCTGACAACCAGTTTTACCAAGGTGTATGGTATTACCTAGTTACTAGGTTGTGGAGGTCAGATAGGTAATCGTTCCATGTGAAATACTAGTATTCAGCTGCATGGAAGCCGACCCCAACATAGTTGAGAAAAGGCTAGGCAGATTGATTGTTAGTAGTTGATTTTCAAAGAAAATATGAAATGAAGCAGTACTTAGAGACGATTAGGCCGACGGTTGTATTTAGAGTAGTTTCTATCACTAAAATAAATAGATGTGTGCTAGATAAGTGCTAATTTCATCAATGAAACTAAATGCGATCAGCACATCTAAACTGCGTTCAAGAACTGTCAGTGTCAAAATTCCATAACAATGATGACAGTGACAGCTCTTGATCGCGGTTTAGATATGCTGATCTTGCTAAGTTTCATTGGTGAAATCTGCCCTTAAAGATTTTTTAGACTGCCAAAAATGTATCCGTGCCTCAATATTACTTTTTTTTAAGGTGATTACCTCGTTATGTGTGGTGTGAGGATACGTAGACGTTAATGCTTTCTTTAGTTGTAAAAGTAGACATGGTTTGGATCTAGAGTTGACGTATTCAAGCCTGCATTGGTTTGATGATATCAACCATAGTCAACGTGGTGAATTATTTTCAGGGAATATGTCCCTTTCTAAAATTTATCAGTTAATCTAGTTGGGTAGTTAGAGAATTATGTGATTAAATTTAAAAAAGTCGAGAGGTGTCGATGTCGTGGGACACCCGGTTGAAACGAAAATAAAAGGAATATATCGTAAAAGGAACTTTGTGCCAAAAATCTTATCGTTTAAATTATTGGTAGTCACTAAACAACACCAAGAAGATAATTCTCATATCTTATTTCAGCTCTATAGTATTCTGTTCAATACTATAACCCCCTCTTATCTTAAAGAACGTTTCAAGTTCCTTCATGACACACATAATAGATATCTGAGGTCATCGGAAAATTTGAGACTAGAGATGCCGATGCATTCCACCGGCTTTTATGACAAATCTTTTAAGATTCAAGCAGTACGGTTATGGAATGCTTTGCCCGTGTCGATAAGGCGTGCTCAATATTTGTCCACTTTTAAAATTCTGGTAAAAAAACACTTTCTCTCTCCTTAAATTATATATAGTTCCTTGCTCTTGTTTCATGTTTATAATTTGATGTATATCTATCTAATATATATATAGGTAATTATATGCTTTATGTATCTGTGTATCTGTTGTATATGTAAATGGTACACCACTGACTACCTGCAGTATTGTCTCTCCTGTTCCATTTAAATCCATCCAAAGGTTGTCTGTAAAAGATCGCTTTTAGCGATAAGACCGCCCATTGTGTCACCCAATGTAAAATTTCTATATTAATGTCTGTAATTTTTATGGTGTACATAATAAAGAATATTCTATCTATTCTATCTATCTATCTATAATGGTACCTACCGTAGCAAGCGCTTTTAGGTACCTACCTTTCTAGAAAGTTCACTTAATTAGCGTGGGACCATAACCTTACACACTTAATAACGCCACTTCAATTACGTACAACATGATCCGCATAGCGTATGAAAATACGCGCCCGCGAATTTCCCAATAATAAATTATACTCCTTGTCCGCTTACCTCGGGTTAACCGGCTTTTATAAACTACCCGGGTAATTTATAACTATTACCCGGCCGAAAACGATCACGTGATATCACTTTATAGCATATTCACCGGATAAATATGAGGGCGGCATGTAATAATGTTTCATGTATTTACATAAAAGTTAGCGGTAGAAACTATCTGTGATGAGGTTATCATTCCGTGGGTGAAGGGTCAGTGAGGGTTAAATTATTGGGTGAAGGATGATTAATATTGTTAAATTATGAATTTCTTGCTTCAGTTTACCATTGACTTGAATCTTGATCATTTTCGTTTAGTGATGTTTTGCGTTCAATAGTTTGATGAGAATCATTGTTTAAACTTATAAAAGTCACAGTGGTTTGCGCAGCTTCTTTGACTGCGATTCTCCCTAGATCAAACTCTTGTACAATACAATTATCACAATTAAATAGATGTTCTAGTAGCAACACAATACAGGACCAAAATAGTCGGTACTGAAAGCAAAGACAACACGATTATTGGCATCAAAAAGCAACTCCGTACAGAAATTCCGCCACTTACAACCTCACAACACCGCAACGTTCAAAGTTTTTAATTTATTTAATAACAAAACAGTAACCGGGAAACATCGTGAAAATAGTCCACAAAACACTATCTTACCTTTCTAACACTACAACTAGGTACTTAATGTAATCGCGCTCAATATCCTTTGTTCACTTTCAGACTCATTAAAAAGGCGATGCAATTTAATGAGTTGATAGTGTGCGTTAACCCTCGCTACGTTTGCAGATACGACCTTTTTTCTACAGCCGAATTTCGACTTTATTTCTTGGGAACAAGTTCTGTATTCTTTTAGAGGATTGGTGAAGCGTATTGGTATGTAGGGGTCGAAGATTAGTGGCCCACGCCTACCCGGCGGATCGCTGAGCGGCTGATAGTGCCCCAGAGTGTAGTTACAATTAGACCGGTGCCCACAATGAAGTGATGCCCCGTAATGTTGGCCCATGTCTTTGTATGTTGATTGTGCACGAAGACCAATGTACTCATGTAGGTAGGTACGAGTGTGTATGTTTCAAGTGTGAGGCCATTCGGACTAGTTCGGGATTATGAATATTAAAAGGAGGTTATGACGCTTAGTAGAAGGAGATGAATGTATAGATGTTAACCTTGACGCGTTCTTGTTTATTAATTAGTGTAGATAAAATGTGTAGGATCATGCCCACTAAACATATTTTGCGTTCAGTGATGTCAATATTAGTTAGATTAGATCATAATGAATGAAGATATGTGCCGTAAATAGGATATGCAATGTTTTCAGTACACATAAAGTCTGCAATATATCAAAAGGCGCTAGATATTTTGGCTTATTGTATTAAGCTATTGCATTGCTTTTATCGCGGGCTTTGAGCGCGACGACCGAATCAAGAAATTCCGTAATGTAACGAAAATAAAACCTAACACCCCCCACTCCGCCCACCATGTAATGACGGTTCCCATGACAACGTGATGTTGTCATGGGAACGTAATTTTTGTTTTATGTCATCACGTTATCATCCCAAGTGTAGCGTTGACAAATAGAAAGTATGGAGGTTACAAATGCTATGCAATAGGTTTACCGCGGCAGTCCCCGAGTGCCACACGTTTTTTTTTTCTACTACAATTAAAAAAACTGTCTATTAAATTTTTGTAGCGTCTGCTGTTCACAATACATAGACAATTTAGAAAAGTCTTTTGTACTTCTCTCTACATAGTATATGTAAGTTCCAGATTCCCATTACTTTCTATCTTCCACATGACCTAACAATACATAAATACATATTATTATAATCAAAGTTAACAAGATACATCTGAGCAGCTACAACAAGTATTTTAGCAGAATTCTGGCAGACGGGAGGGGGCAAAGGCGCTTACAAGCCGCGAGCGATTGCCTCGTCTACCAGTAGGTACATTGTCAATTGGAAACTACTCGACTCCGAGAGCAAGCGCTTTTAGATTTGAAAGAGTACCTACTACAGTATATGCAAGAATTGCAGAAGAATATTTACTTAATTTTATTGTAGGAAAATGGTTAAGGAAAGAATTACGAAGTCTTTTAGAACAAACTTTGGTTTAATGGTTTCAACCATGTTATTTTATTTCATTTTTTTTTTACGACAACATGCATTTATGGGTACCGACGCGCAGTCACACCAGTGTAACTAACAGGATTTTTTTTCCTGTTTGTCACACTGCTAATATTTCTACACCATGTACCACTTGTCATTATCAACTAGTGCGGTAAAATAAATGATTTTTTCAATAAAAAACGATTGAATTATTATTTAACATTTATTTATTCAATCGTACCAGCAACGGGCCACACTCAAAACCAAATGGGTCCATCTTAATGTCGGCAGAACTAGACAGAGACGGCGGGATGAGCTGGGCTCTTTCAATAAGAACTATTACGTAGAAGCTTCGAATAGGAAGAAGTGGAGAGGAAATTCTGGCTACTCATTAATATCTGATTACTTTTGACTTTTTGAGTAGCGTCGTGGACAACTTGCTTTATTTTTGAAGTTCAAATTTTATCATGACCAGACATTTATTGGCTCTTGTAAAAGTTGAAAAATTCAGTTGCAGTAGGGCTCCAAGTAGCCCTTTTTGAAATAATCCTACTAATTTCTAAATGTGAGTTTGTGTATTTGGATGTTTGTTACTCAATCACGCAAAAACGGCTCAACGGATTTGGATGAAATTTGGCACACAGATAGTTTACAGCCTGGATTAACTTAAAAAAATATTTGTACCGTGGCAGTATGTTCCCGTGGGATAATTTCCGACATCCACGCGGGCGAAGCCGCGGGCGAAAGCTAGTGCTTAGAAAATTTCTTCAAATTTAGTTCATGTGCCTGAAAATCACTTTTACAAAAAACAAACATTCACACGATTTTTCAAACACTCTATCCTCAATATGCGTTCAACATAAAAACCATACAATTTCCGTCGAAGCAAAATTCTCAGAAACTAACGTTTACTGTTACGGAGGGCTATGAAAAGGCGAGGTTTTATCGCGTTGCCATGACGACGCTGGGATGCTGCGTCGCCCGCGATACCCTCCTCACTCGACACATTGGAAAAACTACTACAGTGCTTTATATTTACAGCCTTCCATATGTATAGATATGTATATGTATAGGAAGCATTGTAGGAAGTGAAAGTCCCGAACCATTGATGGAAATCGATGAGTGCAGCTATACTTTGTAATACAATGTCAGAGATTGGAAGGAAAATAAAAATTGGGATATAATCAGATATTCGTTTGGCAGTTAAAGTGCAGTTTTATAGAGAAAAGAAAGTAGTTTATTATGGGTATATTGCTTGCTTTAAAAGTAGTAAATCATTTAATGTCTACGAGACATTTAGCAGTGAGACCGATGTCTTATATGTATTATTCATTTCAACACAGAATTTTCTTTCATAGCTTTGTATATGAACTCTGGTGATATATCTTTACGTCATGTTATTGCGGTAGTTTTAAAGAGGTCATAACAAAATGTGAACTTTAACCGACCGGTCATGACCCGTCAGTAGTACTGACGGCCCATGTAAACAACACTGCACATGCGAAATACCAATACATACACAAATCATGTACCCAGTCCTATTTAATCACAATAGAAATCGTTCAATTGTTCGGTCTATTTACACCGTCAACGTAGACGGGGAACAGTTAACCCTTGAATTTGGTACACACTGAAATATTAACGCCTGCTATGGAAGCACGCGGAAAAACAAGTCGAAAACTGGGCCCGTTATGGGCCCGTCGCATGTTACGCAAAGATTAAATCGACGATGTTATTTAGATGTGTACAGATACGACAATCTGTCTCAGTGCCTTCGAAAAGTTTAAGTTTTCTGCCAAGATTAATTTCTACTGAAAGTTTAAAACCAGTTGGAGTTGTGCTTGATTGACAGTTCTTGTTTATTTATATTCAACTTGTGCATACATAAACAATATGACTAGAATTCAACTTCACTTCAAATTCAAAGCAACCAAGACTGGAAATTGCCAAAGAGATTACAAAGACCTATAAACTCTGCTGACAATAATGTGGGTTTGCTGTTTTTATTTAGGTGTAACAGATATCTTGGTCTAATTAGCCCTGAAAAAGCGAAATTAGTTGCATTATTTTCAATACACTCAAACTTTATAACCCACAAAAATTTGTACAAAACACGCCAAAATACCGACACTCCTAACTCCTCAAACGTCCCATTTGACACAATAAACAACACTTCCACCTGCTTAATCTTTGGCGTCCGCTTGGCGTGTCGGTATTGAGTGGTGGCAGGGGAGGGGCCCACCAGGGGAGTCGATGCCGGCCCTGGGGACCGCCTCCCGAGGGAGCTGGCGACGGGCCGCGGCCCGCGGGGCCAAGGGGGGGGACGAAAGGTTAAAAGGGAAAAGTTATAAGAGACCGCTTGTTGTCGGATCTGCGTAGTTCGATTTTCGAATGCGGTTTAGCGAATTTTTCTGTGGCGTTGTGTTGAGGTTCAGGGTTATGTTAGTTTTTGTGAGTTATGATATTCGGGTGTGGGTTAGATGAGTATTTATTTTAATGTGTGAGAGATTCTTTTGTAGTAGAAGGAGAGGGATATTTATGAAAAAAAAAACTACTTGTAATAAGCTGGGAATAATTAGTCAAGGTTAAAATCGCGCTACTCTGCCAAATATCCAAAACTTTACAAACTCAAACGTAAAGTAGATACTAAAAACTTTCATGAAAAAAAGTTACGGTCTACCTAAATAAATATTTTCAACCAACTTCAACAGTTCTACATATCAAGAAATTATTTATAGTCGTAGGTTTTTTTCAAGTATTTTCCCAAGAAATATCCGATGCAAATAAACATAGTCTATGCCTTGACGGTGGTGTGGGGAGGGGGTATTCAAGTGTTCCGACTTGACTTGAAAGAGGGCAACCTACTGCCTCGGCTCTTTCCCGCGACTTAATGCCGTACTAGATTTTTTCCATCGAATAGTGAGAGATGAGTAGGGGGTGTACAGCTACTGAAGCGTCTCAAAGAAAATTATAATTTGATATTTTATCATAACATTTTATGAAACAACACTGTTACTGACTGTTAAAAAAATGAGGGTATGTACTTTCATAGTTACATAATATCATCAAAATTTTGTAAATAGTAGGTACTACTTACAAAGTTTTTCTCTCGGATTTCGGATTTAACCTACGGTGTAGAAAAAAAAACGAAAACCCAACTACGACAAAAAAGTCAAGTAAAAAGGTATAAACAAAATATCAGAGACAGACATATTCAAAATCCGGAGTCACGTGTGTTATAAATCAAACAGATTACGTGTGACTCCGGGTTTTGAATTAGTCTGTCTGTGATATCTTGCTTATATACCTTTTTAGTTGACTTTTTTGTCGTAGTTGTGTTGTATGCTGTGCTGTAAGTTGATAAGTTGGGTATGCTACAAATTCCAGGTGATGCTGCAGCATCAGTTCTAGTTACTATGTTCTTCTAATATCATTGAAATAACAGAACACCAAATTTCTAATCGATCAGACCTGTGGAAGATACTAACATCCATTCATCAACTAGAAAGGAGCTGATAATCTTCAAACGGCTAAACCGATTTTCATAAAACATGTCTAAGAACCATCTCTAGAAAACCTGCTTTCAAATTAAAAAAAAACGCATTCAAATCAGTTCACCCGTTTAAGAGCTTCGGTGCCACAGACAGACACACACACATATAGCGGTCAAACTTATAACACCCCTCTTTTTGCGTCGGGGGTTTATAACAAGACACTTCTAAAAGACTCTATTATAAGGTCTCCAACCAAGTTAAGTGCGGGTTTACACTGTGGTTTCACGGCTGAAACGATCGTTAGCAGTTTGTGCCAAGTTAAACCTTAGTTATTAAACTCTTATACAGGTATTTTCTCTTTCGACGTCTTATTATTTTTAACTTTAATTATTTTATATCAAAAGTTTCGTGTGTTCCATTTTTGAGCAAGTCTTGCTACAATGAGACATTATAGGATATTATTTTCAGTATACCTATTTTAAACAATATGTGGTCACGTGTCTGTGTACTCTGTGTACTCTATTGGTATTATAAGTTAATGGGAACGTGGAGTACCTAATAGTATATTCGTAATTATTCTGTACATCAGTTTATTTTGTTATTTTAATCTTAAACTTGTTAGTACATTTGATTCAATTAGATATAATATGAACGAACGAAAATAATTTTATTTTAAATTAGTTGCTACAAAAAGAATTGTATTAAAGTCAAAGTCAAATAATTTATTTCAAAGGCACTTTTGAACGTCAAAATTTACAAAAAATAGAATTGATTCTAATCGCCCCTTCCAAAAGGTAGTTTTCGTATGGAGAAGAATGGGCAAGAAACTCCATCGTTACTCTTTTTGAACGTCAAAATTTACAAAAAAATAAAAGTTGATTCAAGTCGCCCCTTCCAAAATGTAGTTTTCGTATGGAGAAGAATGGGCAAGAAACTCCATCGTTACTCTTTTAAATGTTTCACAATATTTTGTATACATTAATTATATAATTATACTAGCTGACCCTGCAAACGTTGTTTTGCCATATAAATGTTTGGGTTGGACCATCTTTATCACTTACTACCCTACCTACCCTGCCTACCCTGCCTACCCTGCCATAATTTATAAAAACATAATTTTTCTTCATATCTTTTTTTTTTCCTAAATTAAGATGTGAGCTATCCTATCTTTTAAGTGGGATCAAACTGCACATGGTGTGCAAATTTGATTAAAATCGGTTAAGTAGTTTAGGAGTCCATCGCGAACAAACAACGTGACACGTAATTTATATATATTAAGATGTGAAGACGATGCACCTGGAATAAGATTACTACACCACAATAGGTAAAAATAATTAAAAATGAAGCAATAATAAAAATAAAAAAAAAATAATGGAAACATGGTGTTCATATATTTACAAGCATTGTTAAAGTAGGTACCTATATTTTTATTCACCCCTCTAAAGGCCAAGAAAACCTATCATCAGTAAAACTCATTCATTCTATTTACCTAAAGGTAATAATTTTTCGGCTTAGCGGTCACCGTGAGAGCGATACCGTAGGATAACGCAACTGTCAGGTGGCCCTTACAATGATATTAATGCTTCGAGCTTTCGATGACCAGGGGAGGACTTTTACGATACGTCTTACTGGGGGCAGGGGAAAAATATGGGTGTTTACTTGAATTTTGGATGTAATGTTTGCAGAAGAAATACATATTATGTAAGCTATACAACATGTAAAAAAAACCCTGTCTGTTCCGTACCTAAGGGTGTTGTTAGGTATCGTACTGAGAATATATTTATGTGGAAATGTTCGGGAAAAAAGAAAAAAAAAATCGCCACATTTTTCAATGGGGATTTTTACCTAGTTATTACATTGGGCGCAGGCGGCTTTCGTTTGGTGCCTAAAAGTCATAACTTATGACCTCTCTGTTAAAAATTAGCAAATTTTTAAGGGATTTGGGGTACCTAATCTTTAATTTTTTATTTTTTTACATTCGTCCTTGACATATTTATTCTATTATTTGACATTATATATACCTACGATTTAATTTCAACTCTTTATTAGTGACTTTTGCGGACATGATAATTATTCAGATTTATTACAGTTGTAATAGCAATCATGTAATTGCGTTTTATTAAAATAGATACTTTTATTAATTTATTTATCTTTTGTATAGATTCTTTTCTATTTTGTGAATGTGAGAACGCTGTAGGCTCAGTGGATTGTAGACCTGTTGACCATTTTCTATTTTGTTAAGTACTTGGTACTTATTGAAAGACCTATACTGTCTTCCCATACTTAGTAACACTGTTATTTGAAAGTATTGTAAACGCCAATTATTATAAAAAGTGTAACCGCGTGGAGTTTCTTGCCGGCTCTTCTCCATAGGAAACGACCAATTGGAACCGTGCACCTAGCTTCTGACGTTTCATAAGTGCCTATGTAGGTTTATATGAAATAAAATAATTTGAATTTGAATTTTGGAACTAAAAATGTGAATTTTAAATTTTTAAATAGTAACAACTTTTTATATTAAATTTTTTGTTAAATACTTTTCGATAATGTTATTGCAGTACCTATGTGTAAGGAGCACATAGGTACTGTCAGATCGGACAGGGCTTTTTTGACATATTGCAGAAGAAGAATGTTTTTAATAAATTAATGTAAAACATGCATACGGTCATCAACTAAAGAGTATCGAACGCAAAATAAAAAGAGAACGTTTATATAAAGATACTGTATGCTAAAACATAGGCATAAGATGAACCAAACTGAAGTTTGGCAAGCAACTTAAAATTAAGGCCAGCTCAGAAGATATACGTCGCTTGCCTGAGCGTATCTCGTACATAAAAGTTCAAAAGGCACATAACATCAAAGAAAGCTGCATGCACACTAAACTCTTTCATCGTCTGTTGTATCACGTCAGCGACAAACCTAACAAGGCCTACCACTTACTTATTGTACTTCTTAAAATAAAATCCCCATTCACGGCAAGTCGTTTGACAGTGGCGTAAACTCGTAAAGTCGTAACTCGCAATATTGTGACATAAGGTGTTTAACATAAATAATGCGGGAACAGATGTGTGGCGCCGCGGGCACCACAAATACGTTCGCGCGGTACCAACGCCGTTCCTATCTGGATACGTTTTTACTATTTGTATGGAGCTGTTGTTACGCCTGTAGAAGTCGCAAAAAAGAAAGTTTAGAAAATGCGAACGTATATTAGCTTGTAAAAGCACGGTTGGATGAGAAACCCACAGAAGATCAGACTGTTAAGTTGACAAAAATTCGCATTTCCAATTAAATTTCCAACATAGGCAATAAATGATGCCGATTCCCTTGTTCACAAACTAAACTAAATTGAAGTCCAGTGCATCTTTTTCTTTCTATTGCATTAAGAAAAGGACAGAAGATAAATTTTAGTTTAGTCCTGTCAAATTAATCAGCACTTGACGTAAATTGACGTAATTTTAGTCGGCAAGTTTTTAATCACGTCTAAACTTGTATGGAGAGTGACAGGTGCTGATTAATTCGACAGGACTAAACTAAAATTTATCCTCTGTCCTTTTCTTAATGAAATAGAAAGAAAAAGATGCACCGAACTTAAATTTAGTTTAGTTTGTGAACAAGGGAATCGGCACCATTGCCACTGAAATCAAAACATCAAAAAGTTGAAACTGTTGGAAGACACAATAAATTTTGACAAGTTAGTCTGGTTATGATGCTAGGGTATGTTTTTCTAAATATATTTAGTATTGAATATTACCAAGGAAACAATGCAATCAAATTCCATCATAATTCTCAGTGATTATTGAAAAATCATTTCTCAAGTCAAACAGAATCTCACCATTCATAAACGGGAATAATTTATAACGTATATTTAGGGGTGTCTAACAACTTTACTAAATCCACACGTGTTGGCACAGCAATATTCGGCGTGGCGGCATCGCCGGTGCCTCAGGCTATGTAAAATATTTCTGCTAAAGCATTCATCGTGATCGCCCGCCTGATCGTACGCTCAACATTACGCACCAACCAACTTATACAAACACTTCTCATGGACCTTACGACGACGAAATAAAGACCACACTACACCAACAAAGAACTCCAAATAAAATTGCAAAGTCCGACTATTGTGTGTAATCCGATATGCCGATAGTTGGCCCGATAGACTTTCCGTTGGAAATTGTTTGATTCCGTTTCGAGGTTTCGTTTTGACAGCTAATAAAACAACGTGGGTCATGTATTCTTTTATTTCCAAAAATGAAGTCGGATTTTAGTTGCTGTCTGCACTTCGTTCATACGTTTTGTTTCCTTTTACCTCCATTTGATATTCTTTTTTAAATCGTCACATGACTTTTCGTTTATAGCGCAAAAAATAAAAAGTCGTAACGTTCACACATTGGCTATCAATGAAGCAAAAACTGTACTTTGAACGGAAGAGCGGAAGATACAAATTTGAGAACACGAGAAACAAATTAATACATTACGATTAAGTGGCGTGCGTTTGTAGCGAAGTGGAAACAGCTGGTAAACTTGTAGGTGAACTTGAGACAGCCAAAGTTCTTGGAAGTCATTTGAATACTACCGATGTTAAGCTACATGCTATGCTAATTTATATTAGTATTCCTGCGCTTATTCCATTTATTGATCATTTTTGAAGTGACATTTTTTTAGACACGTTGGGCATTTTTGAGATGGGACTAAACCATTGATTTCGCAACACCATGACGACACCTCATTTTTGTAAACGCGATAATATAGTGCTTTTTGTTTATATCACGTTATGGATCAATGTTCTATGCAAGTATTTTTACTTTAAAGGTTTCGGAAGTATTATTTTTTGTAAACGCGATTGTGCTCTTTATTTAGACAAGGTTACGGACCAATGTTTTATACAAGTATTTTTCTTCCACCAAGGCGATCTTGTTCAAGTTTTCCCTTCTGTTGGCACTCCCGGAGTGCCACCGCTTTTTTTTTTTCAAATTTCACCTAACATTTTCGACCGGGTTGTCTTTCAAACTATGTCTGTCTACTTCACGTGACCTTCTAGATATAGTTCCTTGATAGACGAGTTATGTTCATGTGTTACTGTAAATTGTATTAAAATCTCTACAACAATTTTAATAGGAAACACTACTGTTGTGTCTATAATGCATATGTTGTCGACGTTTGATTTATGTGTCCGCTTCATTTGTAGCATATTATCTGTTCACACGCCCGTCGATATTTTACGGTTCCAGTATAAACTTGTGACAGTTTTTAATATAAAAAAGATTTACAAAACAGTTTCCATGTTCACAGTGTTAAAGTTGTGGTTTTGTTGCAGGTTTTTCTTGAAGTTCTTCCTGAAATGCAACCAGAATTGTTTGAAGAATGCCGGGAATCCAAGAGATATGAGAAGGTTTCAGGTACATCCTAACTATCCTTAATATTATAAATGCGAAAGTAAATTTGTTTGTTACGCCTTCACGCTAAAACGGCTGAACAGATTTGGATGAAATTTGGCACATAGGTAGACCATGACCAGAGTTAGGACATAGGATACTTTTTTATATCGGTAGTACGTTCTTGTGGCATAATTTAATTTCCGACCTCCATGTGGGCAAAGCCGCGGGCAAAATTGGGTTAAATTAAAGCTTCTTAATAGAAGTCGGTTAAAAAGAAATGATATGCGTAGAATGAATTGATGAGAATATGTTCTAGATAAGAAAGTGTACATAATGCTCCATATACAGTGTCTTTATAATGTGTACATATCGAAATGAGGGAATCTTTTATCGACGGAAAAAATATTTATTTGGCGTTTTATTGAGTAATTTTACTTTTGTTGAAAAAAAAAACAGATTTTTGCTAAAAAAAAAAACGATTTTTTTCACATTTTTAATTTTATGTGGACGTCTAATTACTTCCAATTATTATGGAGTTTGTTTCATTGCGACAGATCACTTAATTTAAAAGTTACACCGTTTCGTGTTTTGTTTTTTTTCAATTCCAAAAACATAATTTTTTTTTTTTTTTCCGTCGATGCAATTAAGCATAGGTTCCCTCATTTCGATATGTGCACATTATAAAGACTTGCACTGTATATTGACCTTACTGACATTATCAAACGCTTTTGTCAAATATAAACGCTTATTAATGTTTTCATTGCTGTTCTTTGTTAACGTAATGAATCCGTTTTGAGCAGTCCTAGAAAGTTTAAGCTGTATTTGAAATAATTGGCTTCCAAATTACGACATAATGTAACAGATTTACTATTAAAGTAAATGCAGTGGAATTTGGTTTTTATAAAATACTAGCTGACCCTGCAAACGTTGTTTTGCCATATAAATGTTTAGGGTGGACCATCTTTATCACTTACTACCCTACCTGCCCTACCTGCCCTACCTGCCCTACCTGCCCTACCTGCCCTACCTGCCCTACCTGCCCTACCTGCCCTACCTGCCCTACCTGCCCTACCTGCCCTACCTGCCCTACCTGCCCTACCTACCCTACCTGCCCTACCTACCCTACCTGCCCTACCTACCCTACCTACCCTACTTACCCTACCTATCCTATCTTTCAAGTTGGATCAAACTGCACACGGTGTGCAAATTTGATTAAAATCGGTTAAGCAGTTTAAGAGTCCATCGCGAACAAACAACGTGACACGTAATTTATATATATTAAGATAAGATAAGATATATTGCGTGCAATATCAAAGGTACATAATAGTCAAGTGTCGCCTAGAAACCAAAAAATTCAAAAATAACCCTTTAAGTGCTTTCCTAACAGTTACCACATATTGTCATGTAATTTCTAGAAGAGTAAAAATGTATGGACTATTTTAGTCCAGTTTATAGGATCGGCCATCAAACACTTAGTAATTAGTCGTACTTGTCTGAATTGTAACTTGTAAACCAGACGTAGTGAAAAATTGCCGCGATCTCTACACGAGTCTGTCTGTATATTACTCTGACTGTTTTCTCTAAGTCATAAGCTGTAGAGAATCAGATGCGTTAGCAATTTATTTGCCAAACATGTAAACAAACATGAGTTTTAGAAAAAACAGCTGTAAAACCTACACATAAGGTTCAGTTTGCGCTACAACTTCATATTTTTTTATGACTTTTTCAACAGTACTAGTCAGACTAAAATCAACTTTATTTACAATTGCATAAAGTTGAAACAAGGTTATAAATAGACCTTAGGTATCCCAATTCATGTTTCGTTTCCGCAGGGTGTGAAAAATACCAAAACAAATATCAATGAAATTGAAGCGAATTGGATGAATTTATTTGTAAATGCTTTGAATATTAAAATATTTCTAAATCCTATAATTTGAACTATAGTCCGTCATTCCATAACTAAGGGATGGTTTTTTCAAAGTCAGATATACAGTGTGGATTTATATAAGACGGGGCAGTAAGGGCAGGTACCTTAACCTTTGTAGCTATAGAAAAACATTCTTGAAGAGACTGTGTGACTTTTTAAGTACATAATTGGTAACTGTATTCACAGATTAACTGTATTTTATTCGAGGGACAAAATTCAAGTTTGACGCTTTTGCATTGTCAAAAATTAAAAAGACCTAAACCACAGCCTATATGTGACTTATTTATAAATAAATGTTGCAAATACAAAAAAAACAAACATTAATTTACTTGCACCTTGCTTTAGTTCTCGTCCCTTGCACCATACGACTGTCTGTATTGCCCTTAACTGAAGGAAGGGTTGCGTTCACGACTGTTGAATATTTGAAGCGCCTCCAATTTAGGGGAGGAATGAAATTAAATTTATTTATACGAGTTTATTTATTTACTTTCTACCGATCTCTGCTTGCCCTTTTATTGTATTTTTTAATTGGTGATGTTGTTTTATTTTGTTAAATGCAAGTGTAATTAATTAGAAGTTGGACGTGAAATAAATACGAAAATAAAAATGGTAGTCGAAAAAATTATAAACACTGGTTTTAGGTTGTAAACTAACAACTTTTTTTATCATAGATTGGGATGAAATTACGTTGGGTAAAAAGTCACACATCGAAAAGCGTAATATTTAAAGTTTTCTACAAAAAAACCTCTCGTTTTTTCAACTAACACTAAACCAACTCAAACTACAGTCATTATTCACACTTAAAACTTCCCCACAAAATCTCGTTGCTCATAATATAACTAATTAGAAGCAGCCCTAACATAACTACCCAAAAGGTGCCTTCACACAGTCTACTTATGAGTACAAATTTGCTTCCACAGTTGGTCTAAGACATATTTGTCTTACGTGTCCTCTTAGCAACTTTAAACAAATATAGAACTTACTGTTCTACACATATTGCTCATTTCTATATGCAACTGAAATACTAACAATTTATGTCAATGTGTGCGTGTGTGTAGTAATGTCTATATTTGGGCTTTCTGTGTGTCATTGAATAATTCAGTGGTCGTTCCCCACCGTTTCAAGGGTAAGAATATATGGGTATAATACATAACTAGGTACATATTTATAGGTGGGTGTCGGAATCGAAATAATGCAGTCGCTTTATCGACGTGAATATTGTATTCCAGGTGATTCAGTTGTCAAACTTGGTGCTGTTTTAGGACTGAGCGCTGAAGTTGTGTTTTAATTTGAGTTTTCACTGTTAATTTTTATATTATGATGTTGTGCAGTTTTTCTCTAGCATTCTATTGATGAAATAATTTTTAAAATCGGTCTAGTAGTTTTAGAGTTTATTCATTACAAACAAATATACAAACATAAGATTATTTTTTTTCTCTTTATTTAAGTATTGTAGTTTAGATTCTGGTAAAAAGCCGTAACTTTCAAAACGAAATAAAAAGGTTTTGTATTTGTACTCCAATTAAACCTTTTGTTTGCAACGGTACCTAACGTAACACGTTTGCATACAAAGTCACGCAGGTACCTTGTTTACCCAACAGAATTTTTAAGCTACACCCCAAAGTACACTCGGTGGCAAAAAAACATATCGATTGAATGACCGTCTATCAATCGACCACCCACACCACACATTCACATAGACACGCATACATGCACACAATGCACTTCCTTGCATACTATTGGAAGAGTTTCGTCCATTTCGTCGCTCCCGAGACATTGGCTCCACCTCCCTAGGGACTCTCCCTTTTGCTTCCCTTCGCAGTGGTGTGTGTCGGAATGCGGTGTTTGTTTTGATGTGTGAGACGTAGACGCGTTGTATATCTTCATGCGTTTTATTTTGGTGAATGTAGTTTTAATTTTGGTTTATCTATTAATAGATGCGTAGATTATTTTCCCACAATTTCAATGGTACGTAGAATTTAAAGTAATCACGGCTTTAAAAACTTGAGATAATCCTTGACACACATGTACGTAGTACTAGGAAAAGACAAATTTAGGTTTATGTAGCAAGCTTGTGCTCGTGGCTAAATAATAACAGCCGCTCGATTCGATCCATCAGGTTAAGCTACGCTTGCCAGGGTTGGTCTGTGGATGGGTGACCATCTAAACATACCGAGACTCCTCCGTGCCTCGGAAAGCACGTTACGCCGTTGGTCCCGGCTGGCATTCGTGGATCTTTGACAGTCGTTACGGGTCGTCAGAAGGTCGATTTCTGACAATCAGTCTTACCAAAGGGTATCGTATAACCCAGTTACTGGGTTGTGTATTCAGCTGCATCCGGTTAGACTGGAAGCCGACCCCAATATAGTTGGTAAAAGGCTAAGCAGATTGATTTTTAGCAAGAATGGCTTCTATTGTAATCGCGTCTTTCAGCACTTTAACAGCGCCATCAGTAAAGCCTGAACCATGTCTAGCCGAAAGTGCCCATGAATAAGGTGATGACAACAATTTCTTTTTGTCCGTCAGATGGATTAGTATTAAAAAAATATTAACCACGTACTTTTTATTTTTTTACGTTATCATAAGATTACAACGATACATTGAGTTAAAATGTGCCATGACGTCACGAGTATGTAGATTTTATACTTCCTTGGGACGTAGCGACCCCCACTCCCCAACTTTTGTGCGTTTTATTTAAGTCATTTTTTATTAATATGTTAAAGCAAAAACTACGTGTCTAATATTTTTTATTATCTGACTGACGGACTAACTAGAATGTCTTTTTTTTTACCCAAGCATCATGCCTATTATGACGTACAATTTACAAACGCGACTTGATTGATCGCGCGAGTACTTACGTCACATACATAATATATCGCGTACTCGCCACGTCTGCTTTTGGTTATAACTTACAACTATGAATTGGCAGTACATTTCGACGGCTAAAGTCTGTTCACTAACGTCTCTATTTTGTTCTAGGTGGTAATATCAACTCAAGTGATGGTCGACGGTCCTCTCCTAGCGATATCAGACAATATGTTTGTCCACAACAACAGCAAGCATGGCCGGAGGGCGAAGCGGTTAGACCCTAGCGAAGGTACAGATGGCGTCACAGACAATACTTGTACGTTTGTTTTATTTCTTTATGATTTTTTTATTTTTCCGTGGGTGATATTGAAACTTGCATTTTGAGGAATTTGTAAATGAATTTTTTGTGTACATTTTGCTTGGAATCACGCGTGTTTTAATATTACCCATATTTTCGACAGTTTTGGTATAATAGTACCATGTTTTTTGACAATATTATTTCATTTAATTTGAAACACACCCATTGTGGAATGCTTTATGAGTATGACGACTTATCTGGTATGTTTATATCTGAAAGTGTTGTTGTCATAAGCTAAGTTCTTTTCATTCCATACATGTTTTATTTTTAATATTATTTGAATGAGTTGAAAAATTGCCAGTGCCATACTATGTGAACCCCTGATTTTAAAATATTTCTTACGTTTCTACAACTTGTAAAAGCATAATCTTTTTTTAACACCTACCGTAAATACGTGTGAAATCCAGCAGTCAATTGACGATAAACGTGTAAAACTCATAATACATCGTTTTAAGATGTCGTTTGTATTCAAGGAATCACTGTAGACATTTCGCAAAGAACTTCAGCCGGGTGCGCCAGGGGTATCAGGGGTGGGGGCGTTGAAGCGGGCATGAAGCGAATGCGGATAATTTAGTGAGGAATTATGCTCGGAACAAACTTGGAACATGCGTTTGAAATCATTTTCGTAGTATTTTAATTCTGCTTTTTCTTCATTTTGTAAAAAGTGAGAGTTTTCAGGCATTTTAGCCTTTTTTAATACTTCTTGGTTGTTTTTGCTAAAAAGATTTTAATTCGTTTCTGTTTAAGGAAACAAAATGCCAAATGTTCAAAATTAACTAGCCATGTAGCTATTACTTAAATAAGACAAATAAATTAGATCGAGTTATTATTTAGAGGGCCGATTTTTCGATCGTCATTAACTTATAACAGTAGAATAAATATGGCGGTTTGACATAATTTTCAATACAAAATCTGTCAAACAGCCATTTTTATTCCTCAGATAAAAGTAAAGATTGAAAAAGTACTATCTTGCATCATTGCAAAGCTAACTTAATTTTGAACGTGCTACTGCCTAATTTTAAGTTGAACAAAAACAAAATTAACCTATTCCACATTTAGTAAGCGTCAAAGTTTGTAAGGTGGCTAGACGGCGCGAAACCAACTCGAAGGGATGACACGGTGCGAATGAGAAAATTTGCACAAGTACTTGTAAGCGTCGTGAAAACATTCCGACTTCCTGTGTTATTGTTTCTTTCAAGCTAAAACTTTTGATGTATACTAAATTATACTAGCTAATAAAGGCCGATATTTTCATTATCAATTTAAACAATAATTGCTCTCATTTCTCTTTTAACGTAATTGGTAGAGCTCCAAACGAACACTGATGAGATTGATTTTATCTGAAATTGTAAATAATAAATACATCATCCGAGCGACCTTTTTCAAGGAATATTAAAACATCTTAAATGGGGAGAATATAATATTAGTGAAATTAAAAAGAACCACCGAAGTAATCGCCTTTCGTCCCCTTAAATTCACTTTCTCCCGTCTTTATTACAACGTTGTTCGCAAGATTTCAGTTTCCCCCTTGTTCAGCGCGTGTCCCCCTAAACCTTGCACTCATAGCAGCTAACAATGTCATAACGACCGTGAAACTGTATTCTATAACCAACTTTATTACTCACCGTTAAAATTCATTTTCAATTATCCTTACCGATCTCTTTATACCTTGTATCAGTGACACTTACACGGTGACTTTTACGGTGTACAATTGTCCTTTTTCTAGAACAGTCTGAAGTGTACGTTCAAGTAGGACGGAGCGAGTTTTAGTGGTTTGGCGTTCAACTTTTAAGTTGTTGTACGATTCAGCCCTTACTTTTGCGGCTTCTTAGGAGATGCCATTTACGACCCTGAATACTATTTATATGAAAGTTGGGGAACTATTTTAAGCCTTGGTGTCGTGACTTGCGAAAGTATTTGTGGATTCCGAGAAGATATCATAGTCTCAGCTTGTTTCCGGTTATTTTAGAGACAATATTTAATTTTAATACAGACCAGAGGTGGCCCAGTGGTAACGACCGCAACTTACGAGTTTGTAGGTCGTAGGTTCGAACTCAGAAAAGCTCTTTATTTGTGTAGATCTTTTCATTACCACTGCTCTCAAAACGGTGAAGGAAAACATCGTGAGGAAACCGGCATAATCATAGAACCAACAATTCGAAGACATGTGACATCTACTAACTCGCATTGAGCCCGCGTGGCCCACTCCCTTTCACAGAGAGGAGGCTTGTGTCCCAGCAGTGGGAACATTATAGGCTGATTATGAATATGATGATTTGATACATGGTTCCGTCATTTTTTCTATCAATCAGGACCAAAATGTTCGAAATATGGCACCGGTAATTGATCGAAAGTTAGAAACATTTGAAGACTTTTCTGCAAACTTCTTCCGAATTACTGAAATAACATTTTTGACAGCAGGTTTGTATCCTCCCCTGCCAGTTGCCACACCATGCATCAAGGCGATATCACCGAGCGAAGGCTGGACGTCGGGAGGGTCGACAGTGATCATAGTAGGGGACAACTTCTTCGACGGACTACAAGTTGTGTTCGGCACCATGTTGGTTTGGAGTGAGGTGAGTTTTGCCCTTAACAATTTTATATATTCATGCTGGTCTGAATGTAGCTTCGTTTCATAAAAGTCGTAAATGACAATGAAGTTAAAGATTTTTGAAGCTAAAACTTTTTTAGGCGCGTTGGGCATTTTTGAGATGGGAAAAAACTATTGAACTCGCGACACCATTACCTACACCTCATTTTTGTAAACGCGATTGTGCTCTTTAATAATAAATAATAAAATAAAATCTTTATTTGAACTAAGCCTAAAATAATTTATAACAATGGTATAGTAGAAAGAAGTACATACATTGAGAGGTTTATGCTAGGTAGTAATACATTGAAACCCTGACCTCTAAACTAGGTTATTACCTGTATCTTAGAAGATCAGTGTCCCTCCGCAACAATGTTACAGTCCAGAAATTTTACAGCTCTAGGTCAACTACTAAACATCGCAAAAAAATTATAATAATTAAAAAATAAAAATAAAATGAAGGGTATAATTTTACAATTCAAAAGAAGTGAAAGTATGGCGTTAATTTGTGATTGAGGTGCGTATGTGTGTGTTGTATGTAAGTGTTTGTGTATGAAAGTGAGTGTGTGTTGTGTGTTGAAATTTGGAATTAGTTTTATATTTAACTTCAACTGTAAAGGTTGCCTAAAAGAAGATCCTCTGTGTGTTGATGGGTCAATGTTAATAGGTAATTATGTAACGTGTGTTTGCATTGATATTTTGATTTTGTGGATAATTTTAATACTTTGTTTAAAGTGTTATATAATTTTGTGCTGGTGATGTAATACTGGCGCCTGGCAAACGTTGTTCTGTGATATTCTTGTGGAAAGATGTTATGCTTATTTCTACCTGTTGGTTCTTTGTGGGGACGGGAAGAGTGTTTACGGATAACCGTATGGAGAACATAGAGCTGCCTGACGGTTAACACTTCACATTCAGCATATAATTGTGCTGTGGGATATCTTCGAGGCCGAGACCGCATAACTTTTAAGACCGCCCGTTGTGCACGCTCAAGCCTAATAAATTCGTTTATCGTTGCACCCCCCCAAACTGGAATACAGTATGAAAGAACTGACTGACATAGTGCAGAATATATCAGTTTCAGGGTATTACTATCCGCAGACCTGCGTAGTTTTTTAAAAATAAAGGTCAGTTTACGGATTCTGCCCGTGAAAACATCTATATGCTTATGCCAGTTAAGGTGTTGATCAATATGAGTGCCTAGATATTTCACACTAGTAGTCCTAGATATGCTGAGGCAGTCACATGTAGGAGGGGACACAGTAGTACACGTGTGGGCCTTGAGGAGATACGATAGCGGTGGGGTAAGATTTGACCTAATGGCAAAAGGAACATATACCGTTTTCTGTACGTTCAGGGTAAGTAAGTTGTTTGTTAAGCAGCTCATGACATGTTTCAGTGCATTTTCGGCATTACGAAAGCATTGGGCCCAATCCACTCCATCGATTACCATAGCTGTGTCATCAGCATAGGTAAAGATTTTACAATGTGGGATAGGTATATTACACAGTTCATTTATATAAATGAGGAATAACGTGGGTCCCAATATGCTGCCTTGCGGTACGCCATATGCAATAGGTAATGTTTCACTCTCATTTTGACCGATTTTGACGTATTGTGTCCGGCCCCTTAGGTAGTCAGAGAAAATACCCAGTACGGTACCACGAATTCCGATGCGCTCCATCTTCTTCAGCAAAGCCGGAACAGAGACGGTGTCGAAGGCCTTAGACAAATCAAGGAAGATACCCAGGCATTTCAACTTCTTATCAAGACTTCTAGCTACATTTTCAGAAAGAGCCATAACCGCATCTTCAGTGCTCAAGCCTGTTCTGAACCCAAATTGGTTATTGGATAAGACTTTGTTAGCTTCCAAGAAGCTGATAAGGTTTTTATTAAGGACGCGTTCCAGTATCTTCGATAGGGCAGTAAGTATCGATATCGGCCTATAATTATTGACTTCATCTCTGCGCCCAGCCTTGTGAACCGGATGGACAACAGCTTTTTTAAATGAATCTGGGAAGGTGCCTGATGAAATCGAAACATTACAAATATGTGTTATTACTGGAGCCAAAGTATGTCTTGACACTTTTAATATCAGAGCCGGGATACTATCCCAACCAGTAGCACAGTCAGATCTTAGACTTAAAATGATGTCTTCAACGTCTTTTACATTGACCTCATGAAGGACCATTGAGCCGCCAGAATTTAATATAGGAAAATTTGGTGGTAAAGAAGTCGTGGTTATTTTTGATGCCAGATTTTTGCCAATATTGACGAAATAGTTATTTATACTATTTAAGGATAAATTTGGTGTTTCACAAAGATTTAGTAATTCGGTAGAGGGAGCACGGTTTGACTTTATATCGGATACTTTCTTTATTACACCCCAAGTTGCCTTTATATCATTCTTAGCCTTGGAGAATTCTTCTGTTTCGTAAGTAATTTTGAGCTTTCGTAGCAAAGAGTTACAATGGTTTCGGTAACGAGTGTAGGTGATTCTAAGTATTTCATTGTCTTTCTCTTTTTTTAGTTTAGCGTTCATACGGTCACGATTGCGAATGCAGCGGAGCAATCCGGGAGTTACCCATGGTTTGAGAATTCGTTCTCTACTTGTTGTCGAATATTCCTGTGTGTGCTGTTTAATAATGGAAGATAGATTCCCAATGAAATTATCTGTCGCTTCATTCGGGTCCCAAATTTCCAGAATAGGTGACCAGTCATTGTTATTTATGTCATCAATAACTGTGTTGTAGTTAATTTTGTACTTAATTTGAGCTGTACTGTTACTATTGTTCTTAGTTTGCAGGTACAATAATAAAGGTTTATTTATATTACGTTACAGATCAATGTTCTATGCAAGTATTTTTACTTTAAAGGTTTTGGAAGTATTTTTTTAAATTGTTCAAGTTTTCACTTCTGTCGGCACTCCCGGAGTGCCACTGTTTTTTTTTTGACATCTAGTTGTTAGCATTTAGTTTTTTAATATAGGTACCATGCATATCTATACACCGTAAGGACTATTTTTGCTTGCAGCGCTCGGCCGCTATAGTAACGCTTATCTACGAAAAAAAAGGGTCGTATGCACGGGATTTTGTTTTCAAACTGCTTAGCTATGCGTTTCTTCGATAGTACCTAGGTACCTAAATTGTATTGTGGAGAACATGTTATTAGTCTAGACTAAGACAAGACAATTTTGCTTTGCTGTGAGACAGTTAGAAGCTGATAGGTAATAGAAATGCTTTCAAAATATTCTTCGTATTGTGTCTTCATTAATTCTTGTCGTAAGAATTTAAAACTTTCATGTGTTTTTTCCAGCAAAGTTTTTCAGAACAGCAATTAATCAGCACTTAATTTATCACACTACAAACAAAGTACTAATACAATATTCTCTGTTATCAGTTAATAACATCGCACGCGATAAGAGTGCAGACCCCACCGCGACACATACCGGGCGTCGTGGAAGTAACGCTTTCCTACAAGAGCAAGCAGTTCTGTAAGGGCGCGCCGGGGAGATTTGTTTATGTTTGTGAGTATACTATACTCCGTTTGAAATAAGATTAGACATTTAAACAAACCTTTGTTACAGTCCGTTCAACCGATTCTGACTTCTATACCGTAAATATAAGGATGGCATTAAAAGCAAAAAAGTGGTTACAATACCAACTGTTTACTGCAGCTGCCATTTGTCATGCCACCAACGCAATAAAAGTCAAAATCGGTTGAACGGACTGTAAAAAGGGTTTAGTTAAATGTCTAATCTTATTTCAAACGGAGTATAACAACATCACGCCTGTAACATAGTATAAAGAGAGGTAGTAAGCTATCTTCATACAAACGCACCGCTCGCAAAATCTCGACCGGTTTTTCACGAGAAACGGGTCGAGATTTTGTTAAGTGTGCGTGCGGCGACGCATAGATACTATGACCCCACACATACAAGCCGCGCGCGGTGAGTTTGTATGAAGATAGCTTACTACCTCTCTTTATACCATGCCTGTAATCTCCGAAGGGTTAGGCAGAGGTGTACCTAATAGTATACCTACATTTCGCCAGTTATGTTTAAGTCCCATGTAATAAGGAGCGAGCCTATTGCCATCAACCGGGCACAAATCCAGGCTCCGGGCTGTTACTGAGAAATTCCAGATGGAAAAACCCAATAACATCTTGCCCCACCTGAGAATCGAACCCAGGACCTTTTGCTCAGCAGTAGCACTTGCGCCCAATGAAGCAGTTTACTGTTTTATCAATTTCTACTCTCTTTTCACTCCTTTTAGGCAAAAAGGCCTTTATTTATAGGCACAGAAAGCTACGTATGTGCTACGAGGATTATAGCATGTGGCATTCTGTAGTTGTTACGCACCTCACATACTCTTTTTAGGGTTCCGTACCTCGAAAGGAAAAACAGAACCCTTATAGGATCACTCGTATGTCTATGTGTGCGTCTGTCACAGCCAATTTGCGCTGAATCTAATGGACCGATTATGTTGAAATTTGGTACACATATGAATTTCTGTGACCCAAACGCGGATGTGTTTCAGGGGCAAATTAGAATATTAAAAAAAAAAAAGTTTTGTAAACTGTATCGTGTCACATATCAAATGAAAAGGCTTATTGTTAGGATCTCATTTTTTTTTTCAAATCATTTTAAGTTCAATGTTTTCAAAGACATTCAAGAAAATTTATGAAAATTGATCATTCCCCCCCTTATCTCCGAAACTACTGAGCCAAAAATTTTGAAAAAATTACAGGGAATGGTTCTTTACTCATAGATTACAGGAAAACCTATAAGAAGTCTATGGTCTTAAAATAACATCGTAAATCTCTCAATATTGTGCGTACAAACTCACATTTGCAGTTGGAATGTATCGGAAAACATGTTTTTCAACTACAATGTTAAGTTTGTTCTTGGGATAAGTTCATGCCAACTACGGAACCCTTCATTGTGCGTGGTCCGACACGCACTTGGCCGGTTTTTTATTATAAAGCAAAGAGTATTTTTAAGTATTTTATTTAGGTATTCGATTTTTACAAACTGGAAAAAACATTTGAATTCCTAATTATCTACTACTTCTTCGCTTATTACCAAATCAAATACAAACCCTCATTATGTAAGTACGTTCCAAATTTTTTTCCCCAAAAATAATCAGTAATTAGGGGGACATCGGAAAATCTTATACAATCCATCAATTAGGCTTTCATTTGTTAGTGGGCCAACTAATGATTGATTTTGTTTTTCTCTTGTTCGCATAGCAGCGTTGAACGAGCCAACGATAGATTACGGCTTTCAGAGGCTACAGAAACTTATACCAAGACATCCCGGGGACCCGGAAAAATTACCTAAGGTATGTTTTATTTTGCCGCACTGTTATTTTATCATTTTTGTCTGCAAAGAATTTAGTAAATAGTTTTGGAAGATTTTATATTAAGTATGAATGAAAAAAAATATTGAAATATTTATTTAATCGTAACTATAAATTTGTATTTATCTATAATTAATCCAACTTCCTTTAGCATTCCTGTATAAATCTCGCAACACGTTTTAAAAAAAATCTTTAGTTTAACTATTCTCATCGCCAGATCTAATTTAATTTTTTAATATCATTATTATCAAGTAAGTATTTTTTTTAATATTAAAAAAAATTCATCTCTCAGGAAATAATTCTAAAACGAGCGGCGGACTTGGCGGAAGCACTATACTCGATGCCTCGCAACAACCAACTGGGGCTGGGCGCTCCTAGATCACCCCCTGCTAGCATGCCATTCAACTCGTATACAGGACAACTAGCTGTTAGCGTGCAGGATACTGCGGCCTCGCAGTGGACTGAAGGTGGGTTTTCGCTCAATTTTTTTTACTAATGTTTTGACTTTACATTGGCATTTTCTCTGATTACAAACTTTTTTTTCTGTAATAGGTTTACAAAGCCGATAACGGTTGATTTCAAACAGTACCTAACTGTCATTGAATTAATTGTAAGGGCATTTTAAAAGTCATGCAGATTTTTTTACGCAGGAGGGATTAGCTCGCATGCGGGGCACCCGCAATATACCTTTTGCATATTTATTTATTTATTTAGGATTTCCTACACCACCAAAAAAAAAAAAAAAATTTTGTGTATCGGCATAAACTTTATGACACTGTTCATGCATGCGGGTCGATCCCAAAGCATGAGCAAATCCACATGACACTAAAAACGCTCTAATCGCGTAATCATACTAAAATATAAATCTTACTTACTTGTAGTGCTTTTCCAGGTGTAGTCAAACATTAACAGTATTATGTGTTGATCCCAGGCTTTTTCTTTTAGAGGAGTACGCGCGCAGTGGCGGCTCGGTATCACCGCGGTACTGCTCTGCCGCGTCGACGCCGCATGCCGCGCCCGCAGCCTACCCGCATCCACAACACTATCCCGCTCCGCCGACCTCACTCTTCAATACCACGTCTCGTGAGTGGAATATTTATTTTTAAACTTTTTTTCTTAGTTACGTTTTGAGAACTTGGTGGGTAACACTGCCGTGCACATATGAGTGAGAAAATTATAATTTATAATTATAATTACAAAATAAATTATTCTTTATTTTTCTGTTGATTTGGTTATTGAAATTTATATGTCAACATGACTATGAAGGTACGGGCACGAACAAAATGTTTATCAGTGAAATAATTATTTTTCTAATAGTTTATATTTTCAAAAGGGTTCGATCCCCACACTGGATTTTGTAGGCATTCCTTAGTAGGATCAAATTGTGTTTTTAAAGAGAAAAAAAACTGACATCGATAGTACTAAATCCTTTAAATAAATACTACATGTGCATCTAGCTTCTTTTATTTTAAATTTTCTAACCCAGCATCTCCAGCTAAACAATACAAACAAGATTTAAGTTCACGTTTCCAACGCTTTCTTCGCACGGCATCTGTTTGTTTACGTCGCTTTGTGTTAACCCCTGTTTTCTTTATCCCGTCCAGTGTCTCTAGGACCGTACCATCCGGCGAACATGAATGGACACTTATCATCTGACCGTCACTATAACGCGTATAACACGAAAGATAGCGGACATTACAGTGAAAGAAATGGGAATTCTAAAAGCCTGGCCGACTGTCCGGTAAACATTCATACAAAATGCACCGGCAGCGATATGAAAGGGGCTCAGAATAAAGAGAGTAAGCTGAGAAGCGCTTTTGCCGTTGTGAGGCAGAGTCCGCCACGGGTAGCCAATGAGCATCATCAGAATTGGCACCACCTCGCAGTTCAGTGTTAGTAGTTTTGTTTTTATTTGTATTGCGATTTTGTTTTGTTTCGCTTTTTTTATTTTTTCTGTAGCGCTTTATTTGATGTGTTGTATCCCAGTATGCATGTTTTGCTAACCCTATTCTGAGTACAATAGTGGACAAAAATGTTAACGTTAATATTTTTCAATTAAATTAAATAAGTAAAATTATATTGGAAACTCAGATGCATTTGTATATTGTGTGATACTAAAGTAGTGGTTAAGGTTGGATTGTAGATTTCTCAAATATAAAAAAGATATAGCTACGAAAAGTCTGTTTATACAACTAAACTAACAATACGATTTTTAAGCTCGATGTTCATCTTTCAAACTATCAACAAAAATATTGCGGCGTGAATAATAAAATATTAGACGGTCAGAAGTTGCTTACTGAATATAAAATAAGTTTGTGAAATCGTTCCAAGTTGTCGATAATAGGCAGAGAAGTTTAATAAGCAGAGTGATAAGTGTGACGGAGTGGTTTTCCCCTAGTTTTACCCCTAGTTTTTTAATTCCTAGAACATGCAGCTTAAGGTACAAAACATAATATGTATTTTCGTTGTCCACAGGAATGGGCGGCCTAGTATCATCGCCGTTCAGTGTCAACCCGTTCTCGCTACCAACTTGCAGCGCTCAACAGTATGCTCAGACAGCCCCGCTTGCTTCCAAGTAGCCCCCACTGACGTATGTCTACGACGGTCAGTTTATATTGTGAGATATTTATATCTAAGTACAAAACTGTCGTTTGTTCATATAAAACAGTGTTATTGCTTCAATTGCGTATACTAAATTCTTAATTTGTGGAAAAATAGAACTTATTGCTTTCAAAAAGTTTTTTAATATGAATATAAGTTGTTTGTTTCAAACGTATTGATATTGAAAAACCTTTTTTAAATTATCAAGTCCCCATTTTTTCTATATTATTATGATTGTATATGCTTGTCTCTATGACGATCATCACTTTTGTTGCTGATTGTACCTAGGTACCTACTAAAGTTTCATGAAAATTAGGATGTGTACGGAAAAGGGCAGTATTGTAAATATAATTGTAATTGTTATGTAAATATTTAGATGATAAATAACATTCAATAGTTGGGTTGCTAGATTGGACGTAGTGTAGATTTTTATATACATTTGAAGGCTAACGTTAAACTGCTCAGGACGATTTTAAAATATCAAATGTAAAAAGATTCTGTTTTCGTTTTCCCGTAAATGTGTGTCGATTTTGTTCTTGTAAAATCTGTGATATATTTATTGTAAGTAACGTTGTAAATTTTTAATGTAACTAAAACGTAAAAGTGTAAATTTTTCGATTCTTAAATTTGGATAGCGTTTCAATTATTTTTCGCGCTTAGGTTACGAATTCGGACATCGAAATATTTTACCGAATATCGATCATATCTAGAAACAATACATATCCATTGAATA
Source organism: Agrochola lychnidis (assembly GCA_963680765.1). Taxonomy (NCBI): domain Eukaryota; kingdom Metazoa; phylum Arthropoda; class Insecta; order Lepidoptera; family Noctuidae; genus Agrochola; species Agrochola lychnidis. The sequence continues at coordinate 9,413,328 of OY796859.1, read as the reverse complement.
CGAAGCTTGGGATATAAAATGTACAACGAAAGAAAATCTGATGTCGAAATGAATGTATACGAAAAAAATAAAATATCTCTTCTCTGGTTCACTTTGCTTAGATTCACGCAAAACGAATTGTATTTTGTGAGATAAACTCCGTGAATATATTATGTAGTTACGTATTATTATTTAACGCAACTGTGTATCAAATAAGACATTGTAAATTGTAATCGTTCATGAAACAAATTATCACGAAATACGAGATTAAATTACGTAAAATAATTACTAAGTGTTTTCATTTTTTTTTTTATTTCAGTTCTGGCTACTGTGGTACCAAAAAAACTCTTGTTATAGAAACAAATGAAAGACGCGTAGTAAGAAATAAATTTGATGACTAGGTATTGGCTAACAGTTTTGGCTGTGATGATACAACCACATTCCATTTTTAAAGAAAAAAATATGACGTACTAACGAGTCGCTCGAATCACTAAGACCACATAGGTAGTTATACAAACTTTAGCAAATAATTTAATAATTCTTATTAGAAATAATAATTTATTTATTTTATTTTTGGAAAACTTACAGCTAAACAGACACAATAAGTAATAGTTGTGAACAAAATATGGCCAATTACAAGTGTCCACATGTAGTAATTAATAATAGCAATTGTAAGGGTAACATTATTTTTGGTGTATAATTTTCAAGAATTAAGTTTAGAGAGTCGTTAGTAGGGGTATAGAAAGCACTATACCTACACAGAAGGAAAATAAATATTAGACTAAACACTTCATTTATGATATGACTGATGACTACCAAAATTATCTATCCTGCTTGATCACAACTGGACACAATCCATCAATCATCGTCAAATGTGATTCTAACAAAAACATACTTTTGAACCATTGTGATTTCACACATGGTACTTTTTGCACCCTACTTGAAATATTACACTAACAATTTTTGTAGGGGTAATATTCTCCTTTGTTGCCCCTGACTAGATAATGCATGGGTTTATATCTTCCCCTAATTGTACTTAGAAAAGAATGGCGATCGTATTACTCCAGAATTAGCATTAGAATACACTCGCCCGTTTTTGAAGGTACAATTTTGTACCATTTAAATTAATTATGGTGATCTAATATTGGATTGGAAAGGGTGTTATAATAAATGGGTACTTAATTAGTTTAGAGGCATGACACCTAAAATGTACAGGTTTTTCAACAAAGAATTTTTATTTTTACCGAATTATAACTGGCGAAATGTGGGTGTATTATGGATACACTTCTGCCCTAACCTTTGGGAAAAAAAGCGTGATGTTATGTGTTATTTATTTATATTTTATTTTCAGTCGACTATTTTTTTCACAAATAATATTTCTACTCTCCTTAAAAAAACAAAAATACATTTGAAAGTATTGCAGTTCAATGCCACGTAAGGTTGCGAACACACAATCGTCTAAGTAGATTACGCTACAATAATCTAAATGAGCGTTTAGTCGAGCTCGTTTGTCGTCGTGTGCGGCACACGTGTGTCGCGTCTGTCGCACGCGCTCGTCCGGATGTCATTCCATATCGGTGTGAAGACGGACTTATTTGGAGCAGTCGGTGTGGGTTTGTATTCTGTATTGTAATTGTGATTTATTTTTCAATTTTGTTTGATTCATTTCTGCCGAAAGACGTCCACTGCTGGACATACGCCTCCCCCAAGCACCGCAACTTCGACCGATTCTGTGCTTCTCGTATCCAGCGGATTCCATTTGTTTGATTGATTAGGTTAAATTCCATGGAAACGCTGACCTTTCCATAGGACAGTATAATTTTAATTGTAATGTTCTATACACCCGACTGTGTAGTCATTAAGATCAGGAGTCAACACAGTATATGGACCAGGAACGTTTATGCCAGTGATAAAAGTCAGTTCGCAGAAGCAAAAACTACCCAGAGTGACCCTGTCTTCTACTTTTTGAAAGATTTGCGTGGTTAGAAACTATTTGTTTGCAATGAAAAAGTTGTATGGAACTTTGGTATAATTGGACAAAAAAAGGAATAATACATTTTTGCATGTATTATTTCTTATGTAGTCGCAATGTAGATTAAAATTCACCAATTGTAATTCCTTATTATGAAAATGTGATTGAGTATCAAATAACAAAGAGGGCGGGAGTGACATTTTTATTCCTACGCATATTTGTCTGTCCCTCACGATAAACAAGTTAAGTGAACAAATCGTCTTGTCGCGTCAATCTGTCGCGTGGCGGTCGCGACGCGTGTCGGTCGCGTGTCGATGTCGCGCATTACCAAATTAGCGTCCGGTGTGCACCTAGCCTTAAATTATGTTAAGCACGGGTCATGTTACTAATAGAAATTGGTTTTATGGGATGTAGTTTGTTCGAATTATTGTTATTTTAATTTTAAAACTTTTTCATTAAACAGTACTACCCAATTGCGTAATACAACACAATCTGTTTCGATTTGAAACAGATTGCTAATCCATTGCTTCATAAGTTGGAAAAAAAATCTGCTCAACAACGTAAATAACGTAATTAATGTTGTTGAACTGTCAAAATGAAACAAATTAGGCATTATTGTTTACAAAAATAAGTTACGCAATTAGGGTACTGGTTAAAGTGTCTTAGAATTTTTACTAAGTTTTCCCTAATATCACATACCTATTTACGCAATGTGCTTGGGTTTACAATTCAAAGAAAAACTTTAATCTTTGAGGGCAATTGCAAAGCAAACATTTAAGAAGAAACTTATTTAAACAAAAGAGCTTTAAAATAAAATAAAAATGACATATTTGCCTACAGATAACAAAATATTTATAGTCCAAACTGCAGACTATGAAAACAACGCGAATTCGAGCCTAGAAACATTCTCAAAAATAAAACGTAAAACGCATAAGAAAGTCGAGGGTGGAACGGGCTGAAAACTGGTGTGGGGAGAGAGGGGGTGGTCGACAATAGGTGTACAGATAACTTTCCTTCTACAGTAGAGTCAATACCGACCCTAGGGAGTTTTACCCTCGGGGTTCGGTCGCTTGGGAAAACTAGACCCAACAATATAGAAAAGGACAGAGCTATACATCACCCGGAAGGGGGAACAGTGCATCGGATTGTACTTATGTATTAATAATATATAGAGGAAAAATGCCGAGGACGTGCGTCGAGTGATATGTTGCGACTGTTAGTAAGAGAGGGATGGATGACATCAATTTGTCGTGTCGTGATGGGGTTTTATTTTGTTTCTCCTTTTGCAATTTTTTTGGGGAGCCATCTATTTGTGTATTTTATTTAGTTCGGATTCGATTGGGAATGTTTAGTGGTTTGGGTTATATAATTTTTTTTTCTGGATAAATCTCTCACTGAATACGTACAGATTTCGAGGCCCAGAAATTTTCGAGGACTTTTTTTCGTAAACATTTGATAGTAAAAATCCAAAAACCTTCAACACAAATTTCGTTACTACAAAAAACGAACCCATAAAAATTAAATAATGAAAAAAAAATCCCTTCAACCTCATAAAGGAACTTCTAAAATCTCAAGACCAAGTTTGTACCATAATGCTATAGTAAAACAGTTGTAAGGCGATATCGCAGCGGCATCGAGCCGTGTCAACGGAGGCGTTAAGCGAAATTGAGTGAAAGTCAAGTTAAAGTATTAAAAGTTTTCAGCTAGCGATCTTTGTGAACGCGACGAGCGACCGCCGCACTGTGGGAAAGCCCCATACAAAGCCGTCTCAAAACCGTTTTACGTGAAAGTCATTGTAATGGAATAAAATTAATAAATTAATATAGTCTAATAAGTAAGCTTTCTTTTCGCAATTTTTTTGTTTTTTTAAATTTAATCATAATGTATATAAATAGGCATCAAAGCTAACTCATGTTCAATGAGGTAATTTAAACGCAATACGTTACTATAATTCAACGCCACATTACTCAAAAGTTTTAGATATAAATGTACAAGTATTATACAGTTTTGGAATGCTTATAATGTCCTCATAACGTTTAGTAAATAATATTATATACATTGGTTAATAAAAATAAAATTAACCAATATAGTTTAAGATGGTATATTTTTTGTGTATTTTTTAGTTTTAACGAGACTTTTTCCCTTTACCGCTGCTTGCCGCTGTCGAGATATTTGTTCTATTAAGATCTTTATACATTAGTATATACAAGGAGAAAATAAAAATTTGCGCATACTTGCGCTTTTTCTGACACGGGATCAAAACATATCGCGAGGTAAAATTATATTTTTTTTTCATTTCCGTTTTATTTCTCATAAAATTATTTTTTATCTATTAAGGTCAAATTTATAAAAAGTTAATTACAGTGATGAGTATTATTAATGGTTTTTTGTGGTTTTGATACAGTTTTGACCACCTTACTTGATGAAATATGGCCAATTATCTATTAGGGTCGAATTAAAAACAGGTTGGTTATGGGAAGAGTGCAAATTATCAGTTTCTTATCTTTTTGCACATTGCACTATTTCATTGGTCAATAAAAGGAAGGCGAACCCTGAAACATTCACAGTTGTTGGTCAGATATTCAGTTGCCCTCAAAAGCAGTTGTTGCTTATTTTAAAATATTCGCAGAAGTTGACTGATTTGAAAAATGGGTGAATTTGTTTGTAGTAAACGAGAGTTGTGCAATTTGTTGATAAATGAGCATAATGTAGAAGACTACTTACAAGAAAATTTCAATTTGTCACCAGAGGATATGGCTACTGTGGTCTCCTACATTCAAATAAACTTATTACTATAGTACAGCCCAACTGTACGTAAATAATTATAACGTATTATATGCCTTCCTCTGTGCATAAAATACTTATTTACGGCGAAAAAATCATTGAGTACTATGCTATTTTACCTATCGGACAATTGTGCGAAGACGCGCAAGAATCCCGAAATAAGGATTATAAAAAATTTTTACTTCATCATTCTAGAAAGTGTTCAAGAGCGGCTACCAATGAAGACGTGTTCCATACCTTATTGTACACTTCTGATCCATATATATCAAGTTTGAGAAATATCTCAGAAACAATATCGAAAGAACTTTTAGATGAAGCCAAGGCCCTTCTTGTTGTCAATGAAAATCTGTAGGAGCTTGCTGAATTGTGTACATATTTTGTTTTCTCGTTTGGTACTATGTATATTCCGTTTTATGTAAATTAAAGAAACATATATTGTATTTTTTTTTCATAAAAAATGCATGTATTTTTTTAAGTTTAATTTTAAAATTAATTAATAAACAGAATTTTTAAAATCAAAATTATTTCCATTAAACTTTATACGTCCAAGTATATGTGTGCAAAATTACAGCTCATTTAGTTTTGAAACAACTGAGATACAGAGTTTTGAGACGATACATACGCGATTTTCCCACTGTGCGCCGTACACTTTGTGGGGATGGGGCTGGGTTGGGTGGCGACTATCGATATCGATGAAAATTGTAGAGTGGCAATTTTCATCGCAGGTGAGTTATTACTTAGGCAGGAAATTGTAAAAAAATTGCATTGAAGTGACACAAAGTTAAGTAAGTGTCATTAAGTTAATCAATTAATTAAAAGGTAGAAAATCTTAAAAAAAAAAAAAAAACGTGTGACACTCGGGGACTGCCGCGGTAAAGCTATTGCATAGCATTTGTAACCTCCATACTTCCTATTTGTCAACGCTACACTTGGGATGATGACGTGATGACATAAAACAAAAATTACGTTATGTTGTCAAGGGAACCGTCATTACATGGTAGGCGGAGTGGGGGGTGTTAGGTTTTTTTCGTTACGGAATTTCTTGATTCGGTCGCCGCGCTCAAAGCCCGCGATAAAAACTATGCAATAGCTTAAAAGAACTCGAAACGAGTTCTTTTTCCATAATATGATTCATTATACTGAACATACGATCTGAAAAAGGCAAAAATACAAATAGTACTATCTGAATATATTGTCAGTTGTAATAGCATCAAATCACCACATCAAGACACCTTCACAAAACCATCGATACTCTCCTACAATATCGACAAGAATAATCTCCAAATCCATCCCTACTTCCTTAACACGGTGTAAGTTAATAATGTAATAGAATTACGAGGGAAAAACTGTTGAACTCCGACGGAGCGGGTCGCACTTAATTGTGCCACTTTGTTTTGTGCGTCCCACTGACGTTGCTTGTACACATACTGTTTACGTTTCGATTGTACATATACGTATGTGGATGCAGGATAGTATTCACAAAGAATGGTATACAAAAATAAATATGATGTATTCTGAAATCAACTTCTCTTTCTGCAAAAAATTGTGAAATTAGCAGACCGCCTTTTGCGATCAACAATTTGAAAACTAGATGACCATTAATAGAGATGACTAGATAAAAGTATGTAATTGCCTAGAATAATAGAACTTTCAGAGTGGGTCGCACTAAATTTTGTTTTTTTTGGAGATCCACTGACGTCACGTGTTCTTATTTCTAACGCATTATTTTGAAAGGAAAGCGGAATGACGAAAATTATGGCTTGTTGTGATGTGATACAAGGATAGGGATAACAACTATTGCAACTATCAGGACATAAAGCGTCATGATACTTAAATCTTTTTTGAAGTGAAAACTTCTTTAGGCGCGTTGGGCATTTTTGAGATGGGACTAAACCATTGATTTCGCGACACTATAACGCAATTTACCGACACCGTGGAGTAAAAGACATCAACGCGTTGATTACCGCTGTGCGTGGAGTAAAAGACATCAACGCGTTGATTACCGCTGTGCGTGGAGTAAAAGACATAAACGCGTTGATTACTGCGATGCATGGAGTAAAATACATCAACGCGTTGTTTACCGCGGTGCCGATTTTTTTTTTAAGTTTTCACTTCTGTTGGCACTCCCGGAGTGCCACTGTTTTTTGTTTTTTGCTTTGTGTGGTAAATCCTCATGGAAGTCCTCCGCCCTGGGGCGGGCGAAGGGGTCTGTCAGACTCGTACTGACTAAAAACCACCCCATTGTTTCCTACTCACACTTGGACCGGGGATCATGAGATCTTGTGCGCCTTCTAAGGTTCCCGAATCATACTTTAACCTGACCTAACCTAATCCGACCACAATATAATTTTCATATAATTTTATTATAGCTAATAAAATTATATTTAATCTACTTTTTGAACTGCTCATAATGCTAGAAGCTAAATAAAGCATTACCTAAAACATAAACTATTTGAATATGCATAGGTACACGTTAAAACCTGAATACAAATGGGGAAGTGACGTCTCGGTGGAGCCTAGCATATGAAAGTTTGACTAAAAATCATGCGGAATTTCAAGGTAGTTAGCGTAAAATTTACAACTCGGACGTGTGGTGTCTAACATTTTACGCCGAGTCTAAATAAACTCCGGAATAGTTATAAACAGTTGGGCATATGAATATGATGAGCGATGTATTTATGGAGAGAGGCTATTTAATTTTCGCATTGAGTTGAGGATAGTCACTTCAGACACTTTATGGTACCTCGACACATTACAAATGTGGTGTGATGTAATTAGGTATAAATATTATATTTATAGTTTGATATAAGTATATGTGTCTTTATAATTATTTAAATAAATTTTTATTCCTCGATTTTTCATAATTTCTCCCATGTTGTCTCTGCATCACCCTAAAGTTGACTAGTAGAAAAATGCCTATGGTATTAAGTCCGCCTCTGTATATTTCTGTGCTAGAAGTATTAAATAAATAAATAATGTGAAGGAATTCTGAAATGTTGACAACTTAACTCTAACTTACATTTCTTGTTTAAACAGACAGATTATTAAACTAAATATAAAATAGAGTATAATAGAATAGAATACTCTATATTATGTAGAACCACAACAATACAAACATTACAACACAATACAATTATGTTACTACATAATTTTACAGAGACACATTACAGATATCCTATCGTATACTATTAAATGAGCAATATTTGTATAAAATATGTGTACTTAGAAAGAAGAAAGAAAAAAAAATTATTTGACACACAGTTTTCAAAAACAAAAAAAAAACAGAGAATGCTCAAAGTCAAAGTCAAAGTCAAATCATTTATTTCAAATAGGCCCATGTATGGCACTTTTGAACGTCAAAAATTACAAAATAATAAAATTGATTCTAGTCGCCCTTTCCAAAAAGTAGTTTTCGTATGGAGAAGAATGGGCAAGAAACTCCACCGGTACTCTTTTAAATTGTTTTACAATTGTTTGTATATGTACGTACATTAGTTAAATTTTATTATATTATTATTATTATATGTGAAGACGATGCACCTAGAATAAAATTACTATACCACAATAGGTAAAAAGTATTAAAAATGAAGCAACGACAGATAATTTAAATGTGATAGATAGATACATGGTGCTCACATATTTACAAACATTGTAAAAGTAGACGATTTTTCTAAAATTTTATAGTTAATAAGTCAGTGTGTGAGGAAGTAATCACAGAATGTAAAGTCAATGTCATAAAATACAACATAATAAATTTTACAATTAAATTATCAACCAGTTTGATTTTGTCTTGATTCTAAATTGTCCTATGGAGCAGGACCAGCATGTTTCCAAGCACTCTTATCTTGGATATAATCCTCTAATTTATAATATGCTTGTTTACAAAGTGTACTTTGTGTGCTTAAAACAGTATTGTGTACCTCACGGCTGCGACAAATAGGCCCAGTTCAGCATAAATGCCAGACAACTAGTGCCTGACGCTGGTTTTCAACTGAACCTTATGTTACAAGTACGTCTTACTTATATATTTGTAATCACGTTCTCGAAAAGGGCTCTAACGATTTCGATGAAAGTTGCAATGTATGGGTTTACGGGGGCGACAAATCGATCTAGCTAGGTCTCATATCTGGAAAAATCGGTTTCTCCGTAGTTTCACCCGAGCAGAGCTCGGTCGCCCAAAGTATAGAACAACATGGCTCAGCATGGAATTAGTATGTATTACACATGGAATTAGTATGAACTATCCTATACTATTAAATGAGCGTTCTCTATTTTCACCCGAGCAGAGATCGGTCGCCCAAGGTATAGAACAACATGGCTCAGCATGGAATTATTAGTATATTACTACACATGGAATTATTATGAACTATCCTATACTATTAAATGAGCGTTCTCTATTTTCACCAGAGCAGAGTTCGGACGCCCAGGTACAAAATGTATAATTTAGAATTTCGGATTGCAGTAATGTTTTAATTGCACGAAGAAGGCTGCAGGGGGCCTACCACCAGATCATAAAGCAGTATTATTTTAATATTACTTCAGTGTGGGAAAGAGATGAAGCTCTACAGGTCGTATAGCTCCATCTCTTTCTCCCACTGAAGTAATATTAAAATAATACTGCTTTATGAGCTGGTGGTAGGCCCCCAGGTCTACAGTTTTTTTTTAGTCACCTTAGTTTATCTCGCCATTGTCAGTTCATTCAAAGCTTGAAAATACCCGCATTTGTTAAATTTTTGTAGAACCCTAAAGAATTTACGAAATTATTTACACATAGAAAACATTACACAATCTAGCTAACAGCAAAACACCACAGCATACACACACTACCTACATATCCTACCTAATCTGCAACAGTTAGACAATAAATTCAAACGAATGTTTATTACACTGGCACTTCACACAGTATACGTTGCCGATTCGCGCATCCCTTATCAAGATCGCACTGAGTTTTATGGGCCTAATCGCGGCCACCGCAAATAGGACCCGAGTGGGTAATTTTCTAACCTGACCGATTATAGGATTACGACTAATTAGCTATTACCGATATATTGTGACTTACAACGCAATTTCGCACGGTTATATTAAAGACTGTTTGTCTTTAGTGAAAAGTTTTTGGGTGAAAATGTAGTGCTGAAATCGTGAGCTTCTCTCGTGAAATAAAGTATGGTATCTTTTTTAGAGGCAGTTTTTATGGAGGAGCCACCCCTTAGATTCCTAGGTTCTGTTACAAATAGGTCAAGGAAATGGAGTGCAGAATTTTCCTTGCGTGTTAGTACTAACTTACCTGCTACATGAACATCAGTCTGTCGACCAAGAATGTTGATTGCAATATTACTTCTACCTCACAAAAAATATCAATCAACAAATCATGTAATTTGAAAAGCTGGAAAAAACATAGATTCAAAGTAATTTTCGAAAAAAATCGGTTCCTTCAGTTATAAAGATCTCCTAGACTTAGGGACCTACTTGAATATCTTAAATAAAAAAACGTAGAATTCCGATTACCTTTAGTTCTACGTAGCACCAGCGCTACGCACTTTCGTAGCGCGGTTGCGTAGCAGTCGTAACAAACAGTATAACTTGAGCCCTTATTTCGAACATTTGGTATAAAATCTTGGCTCAACCAGTCTGGGGATTTTGCTTTCTAAAGTTTTATACGTAGCGGGATTTTTTTGAAATCCAAAAAAAAAATATATTGTCTGACCACATACAGTATCTACACACACAACGATTAACAAACCTTGCTGAACATAGGAATGATAAATGTACATCGATATGTGATTCACACATGATAGGTTAACTTTATACATAAGTTCAAGGTGCTCTTCTGTTACGGAATTCTAAAACCAACACAAAAGAAAAAAACCGGCCAAGTGCATGTCGGACCACGCACAATGAAGGGTTCCGTAGTTGGGATGAATTTATCCCAAAAACAAACTTAACTTTGTAGTTGATAAACATGTTCTCCCATACGGAATGTATGGGAAAACATGTTTTTGCAACTGCAAAGTTAAGTTGGTCGATTATTACTCGATAACTAGTAAAGCCTACTTAGCTGTGATAGTTTTCCATTTAATTTCGTTATATAAACTACTGCTGTAATTTTTTTTACATATCCAAAACCAACTATTTAGCTGGCAGGGGGGGGAGACACATGACTCTAACAAAAATGAGCACTTTAAAGCTTAATATTTTGCAAACGAATCCCTGAATCCAAAAATGGTTTCCACAAACTCATAATATTTTTGTAAGACCTTTCCAATGATACCCCACACTATGGGATAAAAAAATAAAAAATAAAACATCACCACTTTACGTGTATGGGAGGTACCCTAAAAAAAATGTTTTTCATAATTTTGTTTTACCACTTTGTCGGCGTAATTAATATGTATATCTATGTCAAATTACAGCTTTCTAGTACTAAGGGTCTCGGAGCTAGACCGCGGACAGACAGACAGACAGACATGACGAAACTATAAGGGTTCCTTGTTTACTACGGAACCCTAAAAAACCGGCCAAGTGCGTATCGGACCACGCACAATGAAGGGCTCCGTAGTTGGGATGAATTTATTCCAAATACAAACTTAACATTGTAGTTGAAATACATGTTCTCCCATACATTCCAACTGCAAATGTAAGTTTGTACGCACAGTATTGAGAGGTTTACCATGTTATTTTAAGATGATAAACTTCTTAAAGGTTTTCCTGTAATCTATGGGAAAAGAACAAATCTAAGTATTTAAAAAAAAATGGCTCAGTAGTTTCGGAGATACGGGGGGAATGGTAAATTTTCTTAAATATCTTTAAATACATTTATTTTAAAATTATGGAAAAAAAAAATTTGAAATCCTCGCAAAAAGTCCTTTCATTTAATATGTCACACGGTATAGTTTGCAAAAGAATTTTTTTATTTTCTTGTTTGCTCCCAAAAGTGACCCCCACATACAAAATTCATTTATTTACGTCATACGTCCGTGTTTGATTCACAGAACAACTTAATCGGTCCACTAGATTCGGATCAAGTTGACTGTGACAGACGGACAGACAGTCAGACAGACACACGAGTGATGCTTTAAGGGTTCCGGTTTTTCCTTTTGAGGTACGATACCCTAAAAACCTCATTCAAATTAAAATGTAATAAGTACACGAAGTTAGACTTTTACAGAAACTTCAGTATACTTATTAATTAATTAATAGCATGATTGAATATTCTTTAAATCGGTAAGTTGGTAGGTAGGTAGGTACCACAGATAAGCACCTAGTGCGTAGGACGCTAAGCCTCCCTTATAAATTGATAAGCTACTTACAAGAGATCGATTTCGCATTTTATGGCCGCTCCTATTATTTATCGAGTTCGTGTAAATCTTTTAAATAATTGTCTGTATCTATATACTTTTCACTGTTAGCTGTGTAGCCTAGTAGGTAGGTAATAAAGTTTCTAAGAATTTTTTACCGACTTCAAAAAAAGGAGGAGGTTCTCAGTTCGTCGGATTTTTTTTAAATTTTTAAGCTATTGTATAGCTTTTATCGCGGGCTTTGAGCGCGGCGACCGAATCAAGCAATTCCGTAACGTAACGAAAATAAAACCTAACACCCCCCACTCCGCCTACCATGTGACGACGGTTGTCATGGGAACGTAATTTTTGTTTTATGTCATCACGTCATCATCCCAAGTGTCAGTAGCGTTGACAAATAGGAAGTATGGAGGTTACAAATGCTATGCAATAGCTTTACCGCGGCAGTCCCCGAGTGCCACATATTTTTTTTTATGTATGTTCCCTGGTTTCTCGAAGATGGCTGGACCAATTTGAAGAATCATTTTTGTTTGAAAGGGTATACTTTCAAATTGATCCCATTGCCGTTTGATCACAATCTGATGATGGGATCTTGGAGAAATCGAGGGAACTATTCAAATATTATAGGCACATCTAAAGCGATTTGGGTATTTTTGATGAGCAGTTGACATTAGGCTGTAGTCGTTGGCAAAAAAACTAAAATACTGATCCAAAGACACCGACTTCCGAAATTAAAGTTATTTTTCACTTTGTAGTTTGGAATTCGGTTGTATAATTGTAAAAAAGTTTTTTATTTCACCTAACACACAATGACATGAATTGTTTCTGTATACAGTCCTAAATCGCACAAATACACCGACCCGGAAAAACTAAATCCGTAGACTATAACAAACATTTTGTTCTGTGCGAGAAACGAACCTACCACCAGTAAATATGCAAAAGCCATTCGCACGTTCCCGGCGTTCCTGTATCCAGTGCTCGATCACAATTCTTTACAAGTAGATCAGTGACCGAAATAATTATTCATTAAATTAGCGCTTATTTCCACACTTACTTAGTTTTTATTTTTCTGTTGAGAAATCATTTTTTTACTAATATTATGTTTTACTGATTCACTAAAATTAGCAAATGAAAACAGTAAAAATTTGGTAAAAGAAAATATTAAAAAAAAAAATTATAAGGATGTTAAAGAAACAAAACACTGTTGAAACAAAAGTAATTTAACAATAGGTAGTTATCTATTTTAGAACTTGAAAGTAAAACCTTCCACTCTTTCGTAACAAAGTCAACAACTTTTCCTCGTCCCAAAAGTCCTTTCAGTGCGACTATCGGCGCCATCTTGTTGAAACTTTGTCCACGTAGTTCAACCGTATTCACAGAGATGGCGCTGTACAATGCTCGTGGGACCTCGACGCGAACACAGTTTCAGTGGGCACCGTCCTGAAACAGAACACAACGACTTGAGAAAGGGAGAGAGAAATTCTCAAGGCTCGCCGTTTAGGGACTAGTCCCGTTCAGAGCCGATGTTCCTTTTTGTTACAGCAGTGGGTGTGTTCACAGGCGACCAATGGGAACGATTTCTCTTGGTCCGACCACACCTACCCAGTTTTCGATGCCTACAGGGAGTTGGATGGAAAAAAAATGTTGGAAATAGGTAATTTTGAACGTCGTTCGCCAGTGACGTAATTGCGAATTTATGGTCCAACGAATTACCTTGTTTATATAGCAAGTTGATTGAAATGGAATTTTAAATTATACTTCGTGAGTTAACATTCAGTGTTTATGGATTTTCAGCGTAATAACTGTTACTTTATGTACGACTACACGGCTCTCAATTTTCCGGGAAATGGGAAACGAAACACCGAAAATGTCTCATTTTCACGGCTTTCTGGGATTCAAACAAGAAGATTTGTTAAGTCACTGAGTTTATCTAAAGAAACGATAGCTTCTGGGATATTTCAGTTAGTTACCTAACTTGGTAATAAGCTCGCCGCCTATTACATGGGACTCAATATAACTGGCGAAATGTGGGTGTGCAAATGGTACCTACACATCTGCCTAACCCTTCGGGGAATAGGTACAGTCGTGATGTTATGATGAGGATTACCAAACTTTTATATGAAAATGAGTCACAAACTCCTATATTCGTACTGCTTAATACATACTTCGTGTTGCTTGCGATAACTATACAGGGTGGCAGGGACATCGACGCGAAAACTGTTACCATGGATTTAGTACATGATTCTGAACCCCTCTGCGTTGAATTTTATTATTATTTTAAAAAAAAACGTGTGGCACTCGGGGACTGCCGCGGTAAAGTTATTGCATAGCATTTGTATGACAACATCACGTTGTCATGGGAACCGTCATTACATGGTAGGCGGAGTGGGGGGTGTTAGGTTTTATTTTCGTTACGTTACGGAATTTCTTGATTCGGTCGCCGCGCTCAAAGCCCGCGATAAAAGCTATGCAATAGCTTAAAAAAACGGCTGTTTCAAAAGACCGCTTAGGTATTGCAGTTTTCTAACTGCAATACCTAAGCGGTCTTTTAAACGTATGGAATAGCAGAATTTTGAAAAATTTGAACGAAGGGGTTTTAGAATCATGAACTGAATCCATAGTAACAGTTTTTGCGTCGATGTCCCTGCCACCCTGTATTGAGAAACCAAACATCTTTAAAACGATGAAAGAATGAAAAGTCTTTATTCGTTCTTATCCAAATCATCATCACTTACGGTCGTTGTCTATTAGCTTTGTCATTAGTACCTTTGAGAAAGTCTAATAATACAGGGTGTCAACAGAGCTATCCACGCATTCTGTACATCAAATTAAGTAACATTAAGCAAAAATTATTGCTGGGAAACGACTTTTATTTTTGGTGTGATTGGGGGTACCTATTTATAATAAGGCATTTATTTTTTAAATATCGCAGCCTATGCTGAAATAGGAGCCTTTTGAAGTGAAACTTTTATTACATCGTCTCAAACTTTTTCGTCTGTGTGTTGCATGTCGCGTGACGGTCGGCCGCGGAGTAGGGATAAAGTGAAAGGCGCTAGTCAGAGCAGCCAAGGCCAATATGGCGGCACCTATAGAAGTTTCACTTTTACCGTGGTTTCATAAAACCACACAATCCTTTTTTTAACCTCGCACACGTCGTTTATTATTTTTTTCCTTTTGGTAATTCGAAATTTTTTGTTAGTTTTAGCTGCTTCTTTTTAGTTGTTATTACTGTTTGTATTTCCTGAAAAAAATGTTTTTCTTTCTTTCTTTCTAAAATTAAGTTATAATATTTAAAACTTGTTTTCGTGAAAAAAAAAAGTAGGAACTTTGACCTTCAATATCTCCGTAACCAGAATCCTAGGTGTGGTCCAGCATCCTAATTCCGTAACACATTATAAATTACAATCTGAATCATTTTCAAGGATATTGCTAATACATTGCTTCGTATGCTCGAAAAATTTGTCTGCTCAACAACGTAAATAACGCAATGAATGTTGTTAAACTGTCAAAATGAAAGCCATTGCTACTATTAGTGTGTTTATATACAATTACACCGCAATACAAAAAAATATCACAATGACGGGGAGTAGGTATCATGGACTCTTGGCTTCGTTAAACGTGTTTTTACACGTTAAATAAAAAAAATCTTCCTAATCTATACCTTCTATAAGTATCAAAACTAATATAGTATCAAACCGCATGCCAAATGTATACCTGGGTAAAGTACACATAAACTTAGCTACACAACATAAAACTACGAACGCATGGTATGCAAAAGATATATTGATGGATAAGCGTCGTGTCCCTGGGAATACGCCAGTCTCAACACGGCTTAGCACTTCTAGGGGAAGCCATGCGCCTTCCATACGAGTTTTAAAGTATACCAAATTGCGTTTTAGTGGCAGTTTTGAATAGTAGCTGTTTTGAAAGTTTCGTGATGGACGGCGTGATGGAAAGGTGTGAAAGGACAGCGCTTTGTTAAAAGGTTTTTTTTTAGAATGGCCTTTATTTTAGGAGGGTTTGCGGTGGAACGTTTTATAGAATATTTTGTTGCTTTCATAAGATCTTATTTACTTACTTGATAATGAAATGAATGACAGTCATAATAACACTACCTATATTCCACGCACCGACGCAACAACTGTCTTCAAAGAAACGTTTTCATATTATGTAAGCTTTACTTTTCCTTCATATCTTAATACGTTCCGGGACAGACCACCTCTCGACGTTATCTCGGTATATCGTTACGTGACAGTACGGCTAAGGGCGGAAAACTTTATTTCATGTAACCCGGCACCGTCGATAGCCGTTGTTTGCCCGTAACAATCCTAGAAAGCAGATGATCTAGTGTCACATCACGCGACTTCATTCGTTCGTAGCTGTCACGGCAAACTCTTTCCGAGTCATTTTTCAACACACACATACGCAGTGCCTATGCAACACATTCACACCGCCGACAGGCGTAGAGTGAGCCATACAAGTACAATGATGTTGATATTTAGTGTCACGGCATGTGCACACGCCTGTACAGTACGGCCGGCCGGTGGTACGGCTGAAGACGGTACCTATGACAAAATGTATGAGATTTTGAAGTGACATATGCAAACCCGGAACGTGCGTTGATTTCCAATCATATTAAAAATGCGAAACAAAATTTGAAAATACGACTTTTGATCGAAGTTAAAACGTCCATAAGGATCACGCCACCAAAGTCACGGACCAAATCTATATTTCCATATAACACGATTTTTATAACTGTGCGCTTGGAGCTGTCAAAATCGTAAGTTGTTAGTATTGAATTCACCCGCCCGGTTACCTCCTCAGTGCCCCGACGCCTCTAAATACGGTCTACACAACTCGTGTCGTCTCAACAGCTCTGTCTTATTAATCGTTAATTTGTTATTGTTATTATTTAAACCACATACACGCAATATTTTGACGTTGACAGGCGCACAGTTATAAAAATCGGGTTATAACAGTATCGATGTAATAACACCACCATTCTACAAAACAATTTCTTTCAATACCCTTTAACGAGCAATCATAATTCTATCACATTTATTCCCTACCCCTTTGACTGCACCATACCATGTGTTGTGTCTATTACCACTAACTCCGCACTACAACAGAGTTACAATAGCGACAAGTGATATTTGACAAGCAATAAATTTAATTTCTACTTGTTCCATTGTTGGTTCACGTGTTCAATGTAGGATGAAATTAAGATATTTAGCGATTTGGGGTGTAGCTGTAGAAAATGTAATGGGTTGAATTTAGGAGAATATGTTCGGTTGTTTCTTGCTGGATGAGTTCGAAATTGGCAAATAGCTGAAGAACGAAAGAGTCCTTTTAAACTCGAGTGTAATGACTGAACTGAATTCCTTACGTAATCGAATGGAAGATTTGCTATCGTAATTTAAGAAGACTAAGATTTTGTAAAGGTCTTTCTGATCTACTTATGAATTGTGAAAGAGACGTATTTTTATAAATAGATATTCAAAATGTTCTTCCAAGATTATTGACAACCAACAGCTAACATCAATAAAGTCTGACACGGTGGGTGCCTGAGGATGGACAGCGGCGCCGAGGCCGGCCCAGGAAGAGGTGGCGAGACGACCTAGACGCGTACCGCAAGGGTTGGATGGAGGTGGCCTTGGAAAAGGAAACATGGAAGGATTTGGGGGAGGCCTTTGCTCAGCAGTGGGACAGGCTAACAAAAAAATTTAAAAAAGCCTACATTAAATCAAGGATTAGACTAATAAAAAAAATTTCGCGCCCTCGCGCCCCTAACCGCCGCAGGAGGAGACGCCCTGGGCGTCGGGAATCACAGGCAGATTTCCGGCCACCGTAGGCGCGCGCTTGCGGACGGTGAGCAATGGGTAGCTCGCCGTCCGATAAGGACCAAGCCCGGGTCGACGGCGGGTTGTGATTCACGCGCGCCTCAAAGAGATGTCAGCAGAATTGACGGGGTCCGCTAGGGCCATTGCCTGCCGGGGGTTCGAAGAAAACCGATAGGGAAATCGTGGCCCCCAGCAACAGGGCAACCGAAGGAACACGGGTGGGTTTTAGTCAGTAAGAGTCTGACACGCCCTCCCGCTCCGCCCAGAGCGGGAGAAGTTATTTGAAAATTTCCCACCCAAAAAAAAAAACGTATAAGAATACATTTAGCCCTTTTTTTAGCAAGAATTTAAGCACCCAGAAATCCCGCTATTCATACTGAAAACCTTTAAAAGGAGGGATGTCAGGTGTAAGCACGTATTCTCGGCAATCATTAATATCTCGTTGCGTGTAATGCCGTGCGACAGGCGGAGTACGCGTTCAAATTGAAATTCTTTCACATAAACAAACTCACTTATCAGATTTATTCCCCTCTTCAACATTTTTAGGAGATTTTCCGGAATTCCTTTATCATGTTAAGGGAGTCTTCAGATAAATGTATTTTAACGTGGTTTTAATAGATCTGATTCGTTTGTGAAGAGGGAGAGAAAACAAACTATATGGGACTACATATAGTTTGTTTTCTCTAAATATACATTTGTTAGTTGTTTAGTTCTTAACAAAAGTTGCTTGTAAAAATGACCTAACCATTTGTACCTTCAGGGTTTCAGCTATAGCTTACCTATCTACTATAAAAGTAATGATACTAATTGTTTACTGTGCTTATTAACTACTTTAGTGTGATCATCATCATCTGCTTAGCCTTGTCTCAACTATGTTGACTGGCTTCCAGTCTAACCAGCTGCAGCTGTACTTGAGCGCGACCATATGAGTACAAAAGTTTCACAAGACTGATTTTCCATACCGATCGATGGCTTTATCTCAGACAGCTCTTCAATGCATCACTTTTATATATATCGGATCCGGTCATTAGTACGGACACGAAACGAATCGCAAGCGCGCCACTGGCGACATCAAGAGTGATCTATCTATACCAAAAAAGGCGCGCTTCTACAGAGTTGTGATGTTTTAAGGCCACGGCGAGGAGGGCATTCAGCCTCTGGTTGCATTGTCAAGACGTCACGGAACTGTTCTCGATTCGTTATGCTCAGTTATTATGTTAGTTGTATTTTGTGATCATTATGTTAATTGGTAATTTTATAAACGCCGTCGCACCCAGTGTGTGTATAATTAAGCTAGTGTGATTAATTTAATAGTAAATTATAATGTGATCTGAACTGCAAACCGTTTTTCTATTGCGCATTAACCAACACTACCCACACTACGCCCACAGTAGTTAAAATATCGCTGAAAATAACGAAAGTCACATACCCGTCTCCGATATATATAGTCACTTAGTTCCCATAACAAAGGTAGTCCCCTCTTATTTAGAATGTCACTTATTTAAGAAACATCGACTTTATTCCACACCTCTTTGTGAATTTAATTTATTACGCCCCACAAACGAGATTCAAGATGAGATGAGACAAGCTTCTTAGTAAAAAAGTAAAACATGTTTACTAAAGGTATTTTGATAGGAAATAGTCATATTGAATTTATTAGGTTTTAAGTCTGTTTTCTTTTGTGTTGGTTAGAAATAACTACCTATTTACTGCTGTGCGAGAGATCATTCTGAAGAAACAAACTTGCGCTTACACTGATAACAATGATAGCCTAGTGGTGTGACCGTCAGACTGCCATAAGTCTCGAGTTCGAACCCGAGGCACGCACCTCAGACTTCGGATTCATGTGCATATTGTATAATTATCACTTGCTTCAAAAACGGTCAAGGAAAACATCGTGAGGAAACCGGCATGCCTGAGAGATAGTTCTCGACGGCATGTGAAGCCTAGTCAGAGGCCCATGGTTGGCTTTATAACTCTGACAGTAGGTTAGTCACTACCCACACGAAAGGAAAAAGACTGAATCTAAAGAGTAGGTATGTCCATCTATGATGATTACCTATAGATAGGTATGAGATTTATTAAGAGTCACACAATTATTATGTCACACTATATACTCGTAGCTAAGTAATAACAGCTGCACGGGTCGATCTATCAGGTTAAGCTACGCTTGCCGGGCTTTGTCTGTGGATGGGTGACTATCTTAACATATCGAGACTCCTCCGTGCCTCGGAAAGCACTTTAAACCGTTGGTCCCGGCTGTCATTCGTGGATTTTTGACAGTCGTTACGAGTCGTCAGAAGCCCAAAAATCTGACAACAGTCTTACCAAGGGGTATCGTATTCCCCAGTTATTGGGTTGTGGAGGTCAGATAGGCAGTCGCTCCATGTAAAATACTGGTATTCAGCTGCATCCGGTTAGACTGGAAGCCGACCCCAAAATAGTTGGGAAAAGGCTAGGCAGATTGGACTATTATTATGATCAAGGTTGTCAGACGTTTTGCGTGTAATAAATTTAGGTACAGTTATAGTGTTTTCTCAAACATGCTTGGAAATTCAAACACTATTTTGACAACCTTCTTCGAGATAAGTAATTCGAAATTGCTGTACTGGTCAAAAACAAGCGAGTAGGCGGCCGGCAATGTTTGTATGAAAATCCATATCTGTCGTGTTTAGCGGCTAAATAAATCACTATGAAAACTCATATCTGTCGTGTTATTTAAAAATGGAACGAACTTTTTACTTCGACCCATGGCAACCAAGGAGGTAAGTTATCAAAGATTTTATTTAATTCTCGAACTGGCTTAGCAAATAGAGCTATTTAAAGTAAAAAAGAAACAAATGAACACATTGGCGCGTAAAAAATTTTCTTTGTTCGTAATTGATTCTGGAATTTGTTTGAATTTCTGCGCATTGTTTGAGAAAAGTACTATACAAGCCTTGGCCGCAACCAGGCATTGATGGACTTACATATGTGTGTCTCGCCTTCGCCTCGGCCCACATTTTCACGATCGTCCATCAATGCCCTAATTGCAGGCCACGACAGTAATGTACTTTCGTTACATAAACATCTCTACCTTTACCAAATAAGTAAAACATAATCAATCAATCTGCCTAGCCTTCTCCCAACTATGTTGGGGTCAGCTTCCAGTCTAACCGAATGCAACTGAATACCAGTGTTTTACATGGAGCGACTGCCTATCTGACCTTCACAAAACCTTGTAACTGGGTAATAAGATACCTCTTGTTAAGACTGGTTGTCAAACTTTCGAGCTTCTTTCCGACGACCTGTAACGACTGTCAAAGATTTGCGAATGACTGCCGGGACCAATGGCTGAATGGGTGACCATTTTTACATACTGAGTCTCGGTATGTAAAAATGGTCACCCATCTTCGGACCAACCGCTGCAAGCGTAGTTTAACCTGATGGATCGACCCATGTGGTTATTATTACTTAACCACGAGCTCCTGTCCAAAAACATAATTATTATCTAATACCTCTAAACGAGCAATTCTTGTATATAATTGAAACGGCTTCAACGATTTTCATGAAATTTAGTATGCAGGGTGTTTCGGGGGCGATAAATCGATCTGGCTAGGTTTCATTTTTAGAAAACGCCGTACAAAAAAATAATCATCCAGATATTCTTATTAAAACTCTTCATTTTCAGATTCAATACATTCAACCAACGGATGTTTTCAGACAGTTGAATCAACAATTCAACCTCTACACTCGAATCTAATTCAGTTTCTACTCGCCTCATTAACTCCACACTAGTGCTATAAACATCTTATTGTACAATAGTTAATGGCATTTGTATCGCAGAACAATTCGTCAATGTGCCGCGACTTTGTAGCAGATGTATTGCATTACAACTTCATTTTATACCGAGTCGTTATCGGCTGGGGTCGGTAGCAGAACTAGGGTTGTAGAAATGGATGGATACGATCGTAATTTTAGTATTTTAATTTAAAGTTGTTGTGTGGTAGGCAAGTGTTTTAAAAGTCTGAAAAATTATTTCGTAAAAAAAACCTGATACGTATGGTTTTAATTAATGTTTGCTCAAGACACCAAAAATAAATGTTTAGACTTATAAATATCGCAAGGGATGTCGGTTTATATTCGTCTTAAATGTGTTTTCTAATTTTGTATTTTTTTTTAACTTTTATCCGTCCAAAGAAAAATACAAGGCTCTCAACACAAAATCACCGCGCGTCCCATCAACCCTATTCTGCCGCCCCTTAGCACCGGCGCGCACGCACCGCGTCACTGTGTAAAGTACGAAATAATTTCACGCATCACATGACACGCGTATAATGACCCCAGAAGCTCCCTGCGATGTCCCGGACAAAACAAACACGGCCTAATAAGAGAATGAATAAGTCCCCCGGACTCCCAGAAGAATCCTTTCGGAAAAGAAATTGCGTCGGTAGAAGGAAGGTTAATGTGTGTGTTAAGGGAATATTTGTTGTAGCTTCCAATTGTTGCGGATGGCGGGTTTGTAACGTTTTCTATAAATTACTGTTGGCAATATGTTATAAACAATAAGGCACTAAAAATTCTGATCGATTGTGCATCTAATTTAATTTCTCACAAATGTTCTTTTAGGTTTATACAAAACCAACAGAGGTGAGAGCGGTTTTGATGTAAGTACCAAAATACGAACTACAATTATTTATTTAAAAAAAACTGGTCCTTATGATTGCGACTTCAAAACAATTTTTTTGGCGTGTATTTGTAGACGGACCAGCAATACCTTCTGCACGTGTACCATGACAACCATAGAGATGGGTTTTCTACGGGTTTTCTCGATGGAACTTCTTATTCCCAGCTAAAGCACTAGGAAGTGGTAAAGGGTGAACGTTTTTGGGGGACTGTCTTAAGTAATTTTGAGGTTCGAAAAGTACTAATTCTCAGCCTACTTTGAATAAATGACTTTTGAATTTGAATTTGGAATAATAGACAAAATGACAGATAACTTTCCTACTGTTTCCTAATAGTATATTGTTATACAAGGGGCTAAAATAACCCATTTTATCGAAGTAGTTTAACATAGTTTACTCCCGAGCTTTAGGGAGCGAGTAAACAGAAACCGAGTTACTCTACTTTTCACTACGATTGCGAGAAAATAAAAGTAATCCAATACAATTTTAAATAGTTCATTTTATTTAAAAAAATATACAATTTGTTCAATCTGAATTTTTAAGGAAACTTTTTATCCCGGTATGCGGTAGCAAAAAGCTAGTTTTAAAAGACTTGTTGGTTACAAACAAAAACTACTTTTTCCCCTAGAGCACGATATGCTATTTTTTCCCCGCTCTGGCGCAATGACGGACTATTTGAGCAAGAGGAGTGAAAAAACTATAATTGGATAATAGGTAGTAGTGTAACTTTCTGGAAATAAAAACATTTATTACACAGATACTACATAGAACTAAAATAGCTCGTTATTTACCTTCCAATTCTTTACGTCAAAAATAAAGGGGTAAACACCAATCTGCGACAGAACCAATAAACTTCAGCGCAATGTGTAAAGAGATCAAACAATCGAATCCCACCGCAATCATACCGCGCCGGCTCCATAGATTGTGTTGACAAAACCAATGAACATTCTTAATTATTTGCCCTGTTCGAGTAAACAATGACCTCGTACAAAAACCATCATAACTTGACCCCCCAACTTTTAGGTATACCACAACCCTTTAAGGATTCGGCTATTTTAACTTGCATCGTGTTCGAATGCGCGTGTGCTCTTATACTTCTGACAACTTAAGAAGATAACTTCAGCCCGCTCTGTGAGAAAATAATGTATTTGAAAATTGCGTAACCTTTTTTCTATCGTGATTATGAGTACACACGGCTACACATCAAGCTATTTTCCAGTTTATGCTGATCTCGCATTGTATAGGATTTCTGTACAATGCGAGGTCAGCTTATACTGGAAATGTATAGCTTGATGTGCAGCCGTGTGTACTATTGAGTTGTCGGCTATCAACAAAGGTCTTCACAAAATGGTTTTCAAAACTATTGTTTGACAGCGTGTGTAGGGTCTGTCTCAATTAAAAATATTGCTAACAAGACAAACAGTTGTCGCTTGAATTTTTGGATTTTAATTGGCTATTTGGATAGAGATTTTTAGATAATAGAGTGTGGTGTCACATTTGTTAGTTCTGTGTTCCATATGTCAGCTAGTTTTGTTTAGGTAGGTATTATATTGATTAAGTAAACTACTGCCTCGTTGGTCTAGTGGTCGCAAGCACTACTGCTGAGTATGAGGTCCTGGGTTCGATTCCCGGGTCGGGCAAAGTGTTATTGGGTTTTTCCATCTGGAATTTCTTAGTAGCAGCTCGGAGCCTGGATTTGTGCCCGATGATGGCAATAGGCTCGCCCCTTATTACATGGGACTTAAAGATAACTGGCGAAATGTGGGTGTCCTATGGGTATACTTCTGCATTTTTGGGTGTTTTATAAACTAGAAGCGACTCGCACCTGTATTTAGTATTGTGGGCTCGCAAAATCTTGATCTTTCCTGATTTTTGTAGTCGATGTTAAAGGTGATAAAGGCTTTTACTTATTTTAAAAGTAGAAAAAGATGATTAAAGATTTGTTAAGGGATGGACGGATAGACAGCACCATCAGTTTAAAAAAAAGCGGCCAAGTGCGAGTCGTATTCGCCCATGAAGGGTTCCGTAGCAGCAAGTAACATTGAATGAAAGGTAAATTGCGGTTTACGATTTATGACGTATTAAAAAAAAACTACTTGCTAGATCTCGTTCAAACCAATTTTCGGTGGAAGTTTACATAGTAATGTACATCATATATTTTTTTTAGTTTTATCATTCTCTTATTTTAGAAGTTACAGGGACACACATATTACCAATTTGGAAGTGTCTCTCGCGCAAACTATTCAGTTTAGAAAAAAATGATATTAAAAACCTCAATATCATTTTTGAAGACCTATCCATAGATACCCCACATGTATGGGATTGATGAAAAAAAATTTTTTGAGTTTCAGTTCTAAGTATGGGGAACTCCAAAATTTTTTTTTTTTTTTTCTATTTTTATTAAAAAATCTTAATGCGGTTCACAGAATACATCTACTTACCAAGTTTTAACAGCGTAGCTCTTATAGTTTCGGAAAAAATTGGCTGTGACATACGGACGGACAGACAGACAGACAGACAGACAGACATGACGAATCTATAAGGGTTCCGTTTTTTGCCATTTGGCAACGGAACCCTAAAAAGTGGCATTCCGGGAGTGCCGACAGAAGTGAAAACTTGAACAAGATCACCCTGGTGGAAGAAAAATACTTGTGTAGAACATTGGTCCGTAACCTTATCTAAATTAAGAACACAATAGCGTTTACAAAAAAAAAAACTTCCAAAACCTTTAAAGTAAAAATACTTGCATAGAACATTGATCCGTAATGTAATATAAATAAAGAACACAATTGCGTTTACAAAAATGAGGTGTCGGTAACGGTGTCGTGAGTTCAATTGTTTTTTCCCATCTACATCGCCACATGTGAACTACGCATCAAAAACCTGACGTCACACAAAAATCTTGACGTCACACAAAGCCTGCAACGCGCAATTAGAGTTTACCACGCGAACAGCGTACATAATTTCCCCGACATCAATCGTTGGGCAGTTTCCCGCCAGACACGACACTCGTCTGGTCGGAGGATCCTCCCTTTTCTATAAAGGATGAGTGAACTTTACCTTGTTCCTCATACCTCTAAAAAGGATTTGTTGCGGGCGGTAAAGTAGCGCCTACATAATAATCAGTCTTTACAGTAATTTAGAACCCTATTATTACTGTACTAAGAACTAACTAAACTAACCTATTTAAGGTGAAAGTGTAAGGGTAGCATTTTTTTGCAATTTTCAGGCCAGTATCAGGTTGTATTTGATCTAAATATCATTCGTAAATCCAAAGAAAGTTTATAGAGGAAACTAGCGTAGAGGCCCTAAAAATCCTTGCATTAGTAGAGCACAGATCAAACACAGTAAAATAATAAAGGCGTCCTTCGTATTATTAACCAGTAAAGTAGCACTCAATTTGGGTGAAGGGCTCAGAGGCCATGCGCCACATGCTTTAAAATAGGGATCGAGGGGTAGTGATGGGCATAAAACAACTGTACTGTATCGATGAACGATGTCTTTCGTTAGACTTTATTGATTTAGCAGTTTATGTACACATATATAAACAAATAAGAAGAAAGGAATAGAAAAGTACGTATAAAGCTGATGCTTAGGTTCATCATCATCATCCTATAAATGCTCCCACTGCTGGGACACAGGCCTCCTCTCTGTGAGAGGGAGTGGGCCGTAATCCACCACGCGGGCCCAGTGCGGGTTGGTAGATGTCACATGTCTTCGAATTTTTCGGTTCTAGGACATGCCGGTTTCCTCACGATGTTTTCCTTCACCGTTTTGAGAGCAGTGGTGATGAAATAATTTACAGAAAGTAAAGCGCCTATCTGGGTTTGAACCTACGACCTACAACTCGTAAGTCGCGGCCGTTACCACTGGGCCACCACTGCTCTTGCTTAGGTATAAATCTTAAATTAGGCCCATGGGCGGCTTTATAACTCTGACACTAGGTTAGTCACCAACCACACAAAAAGAAGAAAAAGAAGAATCTTAAATTCATTAATTAAATTACAGACAACGTACATCCTGAACCAAGGGTTTAAGAAGCATGAAATTTTGTGCAAGAGTTCCTTATGTAACGAAAGTGAGCAACCAAGGAGGATTTTTTGAAAATTCCGCTGCAAAAAATTTAAGGGTGAAAGCTTTGAATGGAAGTTCGTAATTTTTTCCGATGGAAAGTCCCATTGAACACATAGCTTGTTTCTGAAGAAATCTCATTTATTCATTTTTGTTTTCGTTGAAACAATGTTAATTTAATACAATTACTTTTTGCTTAAAAATATTTATAGTTATTGAAATATAGATAGTGCCATCCACGAAGACGCGTCCCACTCCGTTCCGCTCCGTACTAAAATACAGTTTACAGTACAGTAATCGCGGAGTCTGGCGCGTCTTCGTGGATGGCAATATCTATAGTAAACTATTTACCGTTTTTGTTGTGCATTTATTATCAATGTCATCGTATGCGACTTAGCAAATATCCTGTTTACATGAAGGTATTATCGACTATAGATATTTCATGAATAAACATTATAAACTTTAAAGGAATCTCGTAATTTAAAGCGTGAACTTACTGCATTAAAAGTAACTTTTCTAAAAGATAAACATCGATAGTGGGTCTTGCACATCACTACGCAAGTCACCCCAAATTTTTTGACCTGACAGGACATCTAAATATTTAAAAAGCTCTTATGTTATAATTACGTTGATTTATCGTTCTAGTTTCATACTTGTTTACACTATTATGGTTCAACTATTTTAATCAGTTTAAACAATTTTGTAGTTTATGTGCATAGGACTTTTCCATCTCAAGGATTAATTGCAATGATCTGATTTGTTGAGTATAAAGTGTTTTTGCAATAGCCGACGAGGCAATCAATATAATATCGTAGCGTCTTTCGGCTCAGGATACGGCTCGATTTGTTGCATACAACCAGGTACCTACTAATTACGATCTCTTTATCGTTTTATCATGCACTTAAATTATAATAGGGAAATGATGCGTACTTCTCAAGTGGGTACATTTTATTAGTAATAGGTACTTATGATAATGTCAGTTGTATCTCCTTACGGCAATGTCAGCTTTTCATTTTTCTAAACAAAATTTCACATCAAATGTTAAAATTCATGGTCTTCCTTTTATTTTTGACACTACGTTATTTAGCAAAAAATAATCCTTATGATAAAGCCTTTCGATTGGTATGATAAAGCAACAGGGTGATTATTTTTCTCGTGTAACGGGTTCGATTTCCGGTTCAACCATGTAATTATTTAAACAATTTAAACTGCATTCATAGGAATGCAGTTTAAATTGTTTTTTAAATTCAAATAATGTCTTCTTTTAGAAAAATGTTCCATCTACAATATTCAAGGTACTTTCCCTCCATGTGGCATATCCGTGGGACGCCCTGTATATAATATTATATAGAGGTAAAAACTTTAAGTTTATGTACAGTTCGTTTTTTAATCCCAGAGACTAATTTGACAGGTGCAAATGTCAAACACCAAATTTAAAAAACAAACAACAATCACTTGAAATGTCAAATTAGTATCTGGAATAAAAAAACAACTTTAGGGGTTAATTTTCGGAAGTTCTGATTCGATTACAAAAATTATTTCACTGATAGAAAGCTACACTATTACTGAGTGCCATAGGATATTAATGTTTTGTCGCTAGTTTCTAAGGCAAATAACTAGAATTCGAAACTATAAATCTCGAATAAACTACCCAAACACCACAACATGACATATCTGAGCAACATTTGGTTACATTCAGCTTCAAACCATTATCAGTACACTCGCAGGGCATTTTAGTGTTATCTTCGCTCCTCATCTCAGGGGTCGCAAAGTGGTCAGCCTGGGTCTTTGGGGCAGCCCGGGTGTCAAGATGAAAGCTTGTTTTATTATGAGAAGGGTCACTCGCTAATGACTTTAGTGGTTTTTGGATTAAATACGGGCAATTTTGGGAGTGAAGTTTCAAATTTAGTGTAGTGGTGAAATTCGATGTTGATTGTGAAATTGTGGGATTTTAATTGCCTTGTTTTGCAACCCAAAACATGCACTAGGTGAGGCCTACAGCTTTTGAAGCTGATTAAAAAACACCAGTGTGAAGAATCACAAAAGATAATGAAAAAACGTCATGAATGGCGAAGACGAAGGTAAGATATCGTTAAGTCACAATGACTGAAATATTGCAGTAGTTCTTTTAATACGCAAAACTAAAAAGATTTCTCACAAAAATATCCAATTTCTATTTGGTGCACAATATCAAAATCACAAAAAGTTATATCGAAAAATACAACAGAAACAAAAATATCGGAATTACATTGTTTCCCGTCGGCCGTCAAGTGTGACGCGAATGCATAATCAATCAGTAATTCTGAGTGTCACAGCGACTGTGACGTGACAATCGCATCGGATTTGAAATTCGAACAAAGATTTTTCGATTTCGAATCTTTATGGCTTTTGGTTTTGGCCTGATATTTTTTAGAATATATCGCGTTGTTGTAAATGTTTATTTTTTAACTGTATGTAGTTCAAACATAGTTCAAAGGTTTTCTAAGTTATTTTCTTTCTGCTTTACTGTCGAAAATTATTATTAACTTTTGTTTTGGAAAGGTCTGTCCTCTGTCTAAATCTTTTTGACTTTGGATGAGCTTCGACGTGTGTTTTAAATGCTTTAAGTAGAATTTTCTCTTTATTTTTATAATTCATGGAAACTTTTAGAAAGCTCCTAAAGAAAATGTTTCTTAAATTACAAAAAAATGCTCAAGTACTGTTTATCAGAAAAAGCAAACACTCTTTCGCATTAAACTTAAAATTAATAAAACGAACTCAACCAGACTTCCATTTGCAAACAAAACACATTTCCCTTCGGCTTTTCAAAAGGAATCATTCAAAAAGCCGTCAAATCGCTTCATCCGAATCCCGAACGTCTCCGACAATTCCCGATCATCTGTGGTTATCTTTTAAAAGGGGAATGACAAAGAAATGCGTCCGATGAATGGATTTTAATTTTAAAAGCTTTCGCGGCGTTTTTCGGAATCCGACTACCCTCGGGAATTTGACGGTGATTATTGATGTTTTGACAACTTGTATTTACCTACTATTAATTGTGATAATGGATTTGGGAAGCACGTAAATATGATCTTAGATTTTTTTGGCGACTGTTACCGACTACTGTTTTGGTTTCCTTGTGTTTTGGACAGAAATTGTTGACTGTAATGGTTTTAAATTATTGCCTGTTCTTTGATTGTTTCAAGTAAAAAGATAAACGATAAAATCTAGGTACTACCGCTGAAACACACTGCGTCGTTGGAAAAAAAATATTTGAGACTGTTAGTGTAATGTAATTTATAGCCATAATTATTAAATCAAAGTTCTAAAAACTGGAAATAATAAAACTTGAACAACTTTTCCACCTCTAAAACAATCGTAAAAACAGATGCATTCACACAAAACTTACAAGCATCGCGGAAGTATAATAACATGAAAGTAGCAGATCATTTCATACCAGTAAAGCGAGCATATTGCGTTACCATCTTACTTTTCAACTTTCACAAACAAAAATATACCCTACACCTACGTGATAAGAGTGATGGGAAGTGTATGAGTGACGTTGCAAAACTAAGCGCACGTCATAACCTCTGAACAAAATTGCGGAAAGCGTGCGAGATAAATCTCGTTACAGATATTGGTGTTTATACAGAGACACTCAATGAAATGTAGGATATTGTCTGTTGATAGTTTTGTAAAAATATGAAAGACTGAAGCAGTAAAATATTTTTCTGCAAATAAGTAGATGTACTCAAACACTAACGACTCACAGTACTACGTTGAGACCTTTGTCATCATCATCGTCATCAGTCTATAGCGGTTCATTACTACGCACAAACCTCACTAGTTGTTCGCCATTTATAATAAGGTCTGTGTCCAAAATTTTTTTTTTGTCTATCTTGTAGATTATTAAAAAATATTGAACACGTATTTTTCTTTTTTGACGTAATCAAAAGATTACGGTGATACATTGGTTTAAAATGTGGCATGACGTCACGCCTTACTAGATTTAATAGTGCGTTGTGACGTAGCGAGCCCGCACTCCCCAACTTTAATGCGTGTTTTCTAAGTTATTTGTGATAAATATGATAAAGCAAAAAATACGTGTCTAATGTTTTTTTATTAACTGAAAGACGGACTAAATAGAATTTCTTGTTTTTTGCCTAGGCAACTACCCTATTATCCTCGGCTACTCTTATCTAGCTGCTACCAACTCTTACCCCACAAAGATCTCCGCAATCTACATAATTTAAACAACCGCCTCTGTGGTGTAGTGGTTAGACCACTGTCTCAAACCCGGAGGTTCCGGGTTCGATTCCCAGTGGGGGCGAAATTTTCTGTTCGGTTTGGTTAGTGGTAGGGCTTGTTCTAAGTCCGCCTGGCTAGCTACCACAATGTTATCTAAGTCTATCGCCAGAACAAGAACGTTAACAGCATTGTTGTGTTCTCGGCAGTTAGAGATAAAATAGCCAGTTCCTCTGTGGTTGACGATTCCGGGTGTAGCTCGCTTCCACCTTCGGCCTGATCATCACTTAACATCAGGTGAGATGCAGGTCAAGAGCTTCCCCGTCGTGTATTAAAAAAATAAAAAACACCTTTATTCCTTATTTGTATTTATTTATGACTCAGCTAACACAACGTTTCATACTTCAATCGTAAACTTCCATATCCCAAAAAAAAGAGAAATTCTTCACCAACCATAAATCACGTACCGTAGCAGTAAAAAGTAGACACGTATGGTCACCGCGTACCCCTCAATCTGCCGTCGTGATTGGCTGAATTTCCCACGAGAACGCGCCGAGTCGCGACTCAACTCTTAATTTTGTGCTTCAACTACGTCTGCCCTGTTAGCGCTCAGAAAGTATTCTTTAAACATTTGTTTAGGTCGTGCAACAGTTTAGAACTTGGAATTGATTTTACTGTCCGTGCGAAGAGTTTTTGCTGGAATAAAGTAAAATATTCGGAAAATTCAAAAGTACACGCTCATTCAAAAACAGAAAAATATTTAAACGACTTTTCATGAAGTATGTTTTGACTGCTTTTTTACCCATCAATTGGATAAACTCGCAATCTTTACGTACTGTCAAAAACTATTTAGATTTGCTTTATTGGTTGCTAGGCAACGGAAAAGGGTCGAAATTGGAAATATAGTTATAGATATTATATTAGTTCCTTTTTTATTAATTATAATTAAAATGTTTTAAATAAAAGAGCACATTTTCAATAGGGTTCCTCCTATGGCTGAAACAAATATAAAAAAAAAATACTCAATTAATTGATTTTCTCGCAAGCTACAATGTTTTCAGGTTTCATACATTGATTGACGGGATTTTTTTTAAACTATATGTTTTGATGTATTTTTTTTTTCATTTCTGCTGCATAGAATTTTTGAAACAGTACAGTGTTAATCTCCATTAAATTATCTATACAATGGTATATAAATTAAGTAGGTTCTGTGTAATAGCAGGAGTGTAACAATAAAAACAGTTGCAGAAAGGAGGCAAAACAAATTTTTCGATCGCAGAGCACTCTCTAATGCTTCGCATTATGAGTCGTGAAAAACTTCTTGGTTAACAACGCACATTTTGTAAGTCATAGTTTAGTTAATAAATTCAGAAATACAGAGTAATCCATAATGAAGCATTTATCCAGAAATCTAATGAGTCATATTCATTACTCAACTTTCTTGGGTGAATTTTATTCCTCTGACAAAATGAAAGTATCTCCGGTAGGACAAAATGTGCATCATGTAATTGACCATCAAAATTTTGCACCAATGCCATCCCACTAAAGTAATACTCATCTAATGCATCATATGAGTAAGGTATTAAAAACAAAGGGTTATAGAAACTCACCGTGATATCTACCCAACAAAACCGCGGCAAGGTGACTGAACCGGAAGGTTGCACGCGAATGAGCTGATGAATACCAAGTAAGTGCGTGTGCAATGTGCATCCATCTATGGACGGATCCGTCGGTAGCAGAAATCTTAGTTGGATCATTTTAACCATTAAATTCCCTAACCACAAGGTAAGGGTGTCTGTCGAATTTGATGCAATCCTCAAGTACGAAGAAAAGCGTTCTTTTCTATTCTATTTTTAATAAATGGCAAACAAAGCCGATGTCGACTATTCTGCCAATGTCTAAAGTGACCTGGAAAAACAAGTGTGCATGATTAAAAAATAAATTTAATAGCAATTAATTATTAAAAGATAAAAACAAATAAAATTCTTAGATTGATATAATTGAACACAATGTAGACCTTGTTGGGTTAGGACGAAATGCGTTGATATTTTATTTTTTTCTGGCAGATGACAGAGACGGTTAGTACGTTAATTGTTTGATAAAAGTAAATGCTTAATTAAACAGAGTTAAAAAAATCTCAGAGTTTGTTGTACTGTTCGTTGGTCTAGTGGTCACAAGTGCTACTGCTGAGCATAAGGTCATGGGCTCGATCCCCGGGTTGGGCAAAATGTTATTGGGTTTTTCTATCTGAAATGTCTCAGTAGCAGCCCGGAGTCTGGATTTGTGCCCGGTTGATGGCAATAGGCTCGCTCGTATTACATGGGACTTAAACATAACTGGCGAAATGAGGGTGTACCTACTACAGGCACACCTCTGCCCAACCCTTCGGGGATAACAAGGCGTGATGTTATGTGTATAAATAATTTATTTGTTCAAAAATATAAATAATTTATTTATTCAAAAATAGAAATCATTTATTTGTTCAAAAATATAAATCATTTATGGTGATGCACTATAATACACTTAATTCTATGATCAGATATTGAACATCTGTGTCTGAACTAGATATAAAATATCTGTATTTCAGATATCAGCGCTCTTCCCGTGTTGCATATCGAATGAATTTTGAAGAAACATTAGTATCTTAAATGCTATACATACATAATATAGGTTTGTCTTTCCGCGTATCTATGTTAACAATGATATTCTTCTATTGTGGTTATTCGGTAGTACATTATTACGGAAGCCGTCCACGACGATGATGGATCGCGACCACCAAATCACATGAGATTTGAACTTACCCTTACGACGCGGTACACGAATTGAGACACTTTTAGATATTGAACCGAAGTTCGTACTTGTGTTTGTTACAAATGAGATGAAATGAAATTGTTTATTCTGTAAATGGGATAACGGAATCACTTTTACACGTAAAAAAAAGGTAGATGAGGTCGGCGTTTCCTATCTGACTACTCTGAGAAGAAAGGCCGAAACATACTCGGACTATCAGAGGTCACAGTGTAATCTAATCCACTTTTTATTTGTTTAAATGCTACACAGTTTTATATTCTTTAGAGGCTTGTAAAAAAATAACGTAATAGTCCATATCGTCAAGTATTGTAACTTTTTGCAAGTTCAGTATACTGAAAAAGAAAAAAAAAACTAAAAAGAAAAATAAGTCTTACTAGTAGTAACACAAAAAAGCTTTTTACCTACTAGTAAGGCTTATTTTTCTTTTTTTTTTCCTCAGATATGCTTTTGTACACAGCAACAGCTTAGATGATTCATATCACAGTGAAAATGGCCAATTATTTTTCTTGCAAACCTTTTCCGACTGCCCTGAAACATGTTCGTCTTCTTTTTTTGAAAGCTATCGTCACATCTGGCTAACATTTTCCACTTCGCTTTACGGCACCGTTCACGGCCTTGAGCGATGCGACTTGCGTCACGCGACAGGCCCGCGCGTCACTTGGTTCCATCCATTCTATAAACAACTTCTTTCATTTGTCTTCTCCGCAGTCGCGGTCGAAAGACGTGTGTCACTCTTGCGTGTAGCTCGCGGCTGCAGAATGCGGATGAAGAATATCTGCAAGTACCCGTCTTGCAGATATTCTTCAGCCGCATCCAAGAAGTGTCCTCCAATCCTGAGCCCCACAACACAAGGTCTTATATTAACATTCGCAACAGTGGGTCCGTATAAATATTTGACAAGGCGACTCTGTCTTATGCCTAATTTATTTTGACAAATCATCTTTACTGAATAAAGGTGTGTTTGCTAAGGTACCGCCGGCTTGATGAAATGGATCCAAGGTTTTTTTCAAGGTGTATGGGGATTTGAGTGGGTTTTATAAATGTTTGGATATTGTACGGTAGGTTAACGAGAGTATTTGCGGCGGCGGCGTCTTCTTTGTAGTTTTAAACAATAATTATGTTGATTAAAGTTAGTATGTTAGGTTAAATTAAGCCAGGATACACTGTGTCAAAGTCAAATAATTTATTTCAAATAGGCCCATAAAAGGTACTTTTAAACGTCAAAATTTACAAACGAATAGAATTGATTCTAGTCACCCTTTATAAAAGGTAGTTTTCGTATGGGAAAGAATGGACAAGAAACTCCACCGGTACTCTTTTAAAATGTTTTACTATATTTTGCATCGGTACATTAGTTAGATAAAGTGAAATATAATTACTATACCACAATAGGTAAAAATAATTAAAAATGAAGCAAGTTAATCTACTGCTTAACGGATGGCGTGTGCTGATCGGGAAGTCCAGATAAGTTGAGCTACCTTCTCTGGCTTATATTTCAAACAAAATTTAGTGGTAACATATAATTGAGCATTGAAGCAGAATTCTCTAAGCATACCACACGATCTACCTACTTAATAACATTCTTAAATTAATTCATTAATTTACTGAAAGACAACGCACAGCGTATAAAACACTTGGATCTAGGGGCATGAAATTTTGCACAATGGCACTAAAGTGAGCAAAAGGAAGGATTATTGAAAATCAATCCCCTATCTGAAATTTCTCAGTAGCAGCTCGGAGTCTGGATTTGTATGGTTGATGGCAATAGGCTCGCTCCCTATTACATGGGACTTAAACATAACTGGCGAAATGTGGGTGTACCTGCTTTTTTTTTTTTTTTTTTGGGTGGGAAATCATCAAATAACTTCTCCCGCTCTGGGCGGAGCGGGAGGGCGTGTCAGACTCTTACTGACTAAAACCCACCCGTGTTCCTTCAGTTGCCGTGTTGCCAGGGGGCCACGATTTCCCTATCGGTTTTCTTCGAACCCCCGGCAGGCATTGGCCCTAGCGGACCCCGTCAATTCTGCTGACATCTCTTTGAGGCGCGCGTGGAACACAACGCGCCGTCGACCCGGGCTTGGTCCTTATCGGACGGCGAGCTACCCATTGCTCACCGTCCGCAAGCCCGCGCCTACGGT
The DNA here is from genome assembly GCA_963680765.1 of Agrochola lychnidis. Taxonomy (NCBI): domain Eukaryota; kingdom Metazoa; phylum Arthropoda; class Insecta; order Lepidoptera; family Noctuidae; genus Agrochola; species Agrochola lychnidis. Next base: position 9,377,550 of record OY796859.1, on the reverse strand, counting down.
GGCCGGAAATCCTCTCGTGACTCCCGACGCCCAGGGCGTCTCCTGCTGCGGCGGTTAGGGGCGCGAGGGCGCGAAATTTGCCTTTCCCTCACGCGCTCCGTCTCCTCCTTCGCGAGCATTACTGCTTCGCAGAACGAGGTGACGGCTTCCCATTTCCTCTCGCTCCGTAGCATGGCCCGAATCAGGGCCGGACGCGAGAGATCACCGCCGCCGATCGCTTCCACGAGGACACGGCGATGCTCTGCCCAAGCCGGGCAGACCTCCACCGTATGCTCCACCGTGTCCTCCGGGCGATCCACACAGTGATGACACCCGGGCGTTTCCTCCCGCTTTATCCTGAACAGGTACCTCCCGAAACAGCCATGTCCGGTGAGCACCTGTGTCAGGCGGAAGGTGAGGACGCCGTGGCGCCTCTCTAGCCACTCCTCAAAGAGGGGTCTTATCGCCGCAATTGCGGCGTGCCCAGTGGGTGTACCTGCTACAGGGACATCTCTGCCCAACCTTTCGGGGAAACAAGGCGTGATGTTATGGTACTATGTAATCCCCTAAAGGGGTTGAATGAAGGATGAAAACTTGTAATTTTTTCCGAAATCCCATCGGGCTAACGGCTTGTATTTAATACTAGCTGCGCCCCCGCGGTTTCACCCGCAGAAGTCTCGATCCCGTAGGAATATCGAGATAAAAAGTATCTTATGTGTTAATTCATGTTATAAACTATCTGTGTACCAAATTTCATCCAAATCCGTTCAGCCGTTTGAGCGTGAAGAAGAGACAAACATACACACACACACTCACAAACTTTCGCCTTTATAATATTAATGTGAATATGCAAACATTACCTTTCAAAGCCTCAATTGTATATATAAATTATCTACTTATAAATAAGTAGTGAGACAATAAACAAAGTTAACTGATATGGACCACATGCAAATATTGGGTGAGCTCAGTGAGTAGATAGTTCAGTTCCAAGTTAAATAAGTAAGTCGAGCAAATCCCAGAAGGTCGCGACATCCGACATTCGGCAAGCCTTTATTTTACCTTCCATCTAACCAGACGGATACAAGGTGTTCCTTTTATTGGGGAATCATATTTTTGGTTACTCTTCTTACGATGTCGTTCGCTGTCAGTTTGCGGTTAATACCAATCAATCTGCCTAGCCTTTTCCCAACTATGTTGGGGTGCTTCCAGTCTAACAGGATGCAGCTGAATACTATCATTTTACATGAAGCGACTGCCTATCTGACCTCCACAACCCATTCATTAACTGGGTAATACGATACCCCTTGGTAAGTCTGATTGTCAGACTTTCAGGCTTCTGATGACCCGTAGCGACTGTCAAAGATCCACGAATGACAGCCGGAATCAACAGCTTAAAGTGCTTTCCGAGGCACAGAGGGGTCTGGGTATGTAGAAATTGTCACCCATCCACGAACTAACCCCAGCAAGCATAGCTTAATCTGATGGATCGATCCATGCGGCTGTTATCTGTTATTACTTAGCCACGAGCTCCTCTCTTACTACAAGGCTGTACTTTCTCTTGTAGAAATAACATTTTCTACCAACTACGAGTTATTAAAACTGCTGTTTTATTTTCATCAGGAAGTACTACCTTAATTATTATTTGGGTTTGGTTGTTGATGACAGATTTAATTGGGGCTATCACATAGACTCCATTTGTGATAAACTGCGAGCAATGCTAGCCAAATTTGCAATAATTAAACACAAAGTACCTTTTAGAATATTACTAAACCTTTATAATGCACTCGCAGAGTCAATAATTTCATATGGAGTTACTAGCTATGGCAGAACATTTAAAACTTACCTAGACAAAATATACAACCTACAACTTCGTTTATTAAAAATAATAATACCATATAAAATTAAAAAAACACTTTATGATGGTGATGACGTAACAGGTTTCTTTAGATATTGTAAAATCTTGCCAATACACACTAAAATACGAAAGTGGTTATTGTTAGAACAGTTCACCAACAAAGAACTGCAAATTAAATTCCATCATAGCATAGCAACAAGAATGGCAGCCCAACCAAAACTGATAGTACCGAGATACAAAAACTATTACGGGAAACGAACGAACGCTTATTTAATACCTACTCTAATTAATGACGTTCCAACAAAAATTCAATCGGAAATAACAAATAATAATTATAAAAATAAATACAAAAAATTCTTTGATTCTCTTTGAAAATGCATCATCCTGTTTAAATTTCATTCAATTAGTAATTAGCATCGACGGACTGCCTGACCCGCGCCGTCGTCGTTTTTGTACTTTTTTCGTTATTGTTCAAACTACCTTACAATATTTTATAAACTATGTTTTAACCATAAATTGTATATTTCGTTAGCATTAAGATTGCTTTAAAGTGTTTCAACATCCGGACAAACCTATTGAGGTTTTTGTGATGTTTCTGTTTATATTTTGTTTTGTTCCTTTAATTAATAAACAATAAACAATAAAAAAAAAAAAAAAAAAATTTAATTATTGATCTTTTTTATTTTTACTTCAATTTGTTCAACCAGCGAAAAATACCTTCGATATTTTTCCCGACAACCTGTAGCTAAACTCGCCGGTACCCATTTGACATAGCTTCATAATATATGAAACGAGTTAACAAGCATGTAGTTACTGGGTACCTTAGATGACGGTACGCGTCCCAAGGGAGAGACAGCAAGGACTAGTATGGAAATAACTTTGTTTTATAATATCGCTAATTAAGTTTTACCGAATTATATTAATTTTGGGTTTGATGTGGTCTTCAAAGAGGGAAACTGTTTGGATACAAAGCTCTAAGTCTATTCCAAGATCAGTTAATGTGTCAGAAGCTGCTCATTTGGGAAAATTTTCAATATTAAGAAGACAGTTTTAAATATTTCAATGTAATAATTTAATCAATCTACTGCCGAAAATGGTTCAAAGAGGATATTGTCATGGTTTCCTATAAATATCGTTTTATAATCACAAAAAAACAGTGGCACTCTGGGAGTGCCGATAGAAGTAAAAACTTGAAAAAAAAAATGTAGGCACCGCGGTAATCAACGCGTTGATGTCTTTTACTCTATGTACCTCGGTAATCAACGCGTTAATATCTTTTTAATGGTCAATAGCTGGTGTCGTTACAGTGTCGCGAAATCAATGGTTTAGTCCCATCTCAAAAATACCCAACAAGCCTAAAGAAGTTCTCAGTTCAAAAAATGGATAGTGGAATATCTTCTAGATTGATTAGCCCTGCTTCTCGTTCCATGATTTCCAACATAAAAACTCACTTTCCAACTTAGCAATAAAACTACACGACCACATCTCAAATACACTGCAAACGATATTCAAAACCAATATCAAATAACGGAATCGTTTTAAATTCATACAGCCATCCAATTTGGTATCCCCGAGTATCTCAACCGTCCAGCGTCTGGCCCTTAACGTACCTACTACCCACAGAGCACGAAAACGGCGGCATTGCACTTTCCATTGAAGTTCGATGTTAACAAGAGCAGACACCGCGAACAAAATTTTTGCTCAATCTGTTGTTGTCCGGGACACCAAACGTCTCAATCTAATACGCATACACCGCAGAACACAGTTCGCATATTTGACATCCGCGGGACACATAGTACTTGTCACACTAGAAGCGTTCTGCGTCCTGCGGTCCGGTCAACTCGAACGCTGCCCGCACCCTATGTGAACATCATTTGCATTTTATATAATTATATTTTATGTACCTATCTGACTATGCGAGCACAAGTAAAGAACGTAGGGAACGCACCGGGCAGGTGGTCGGAGTGGGACGGACGCGGAAGGGCTGCCCGGTTGCGGGCAGGCGGGCGGCGGGCGGCGGTCCGGGCAGTTCATATTTATGAAAAATTTAAAAATAAAACACATGACAAATAAGTAATTTAAAAAATTACGTTTGGAAATTGAATACTGAAAAATTTCACCACTACACGCAATCAAATATAAAATGGCCGCTATTTTCCCTACCCGTCAAATCACTTACCAGCTGCCGTGCCCGGATCACTGACCGTTGCCGTGCCCGGATCGCAGACCGGTTGCCCTGACCATGATTAACTTAACACTTGCGCAAATGTTTACCAACATTGCGCTCTTATCACCTTCCTGCACTGGGCGCACGTGGTGGATTACGGTCCACTCCCTTTCACCGAGAGGAGGCCTGTGTCCCAGCATTGGGAACATTCTAGGCTGATTATGCTGCTCTCCTGTCAACGTCATTCGAGCACCAAAAGATTCTTGTAGTAGTGTATTCGCACTACGACACTAATGATGTATAGAAACTGACGGCTTCGAAGGTGATCTGTGACAGAAGTTGTACGCGTCACGAATTTTATAAGTGTCTATTGCCATCTCTAGACGCTGCTGATGCGGCGATTCCCCATTCCGTGTTCTGTGTTATTAGGTACTTATAAGCAGCGGGCATCGGTATCAGATGCAATGTAATTATGTGGGGACGAAAATGTCACTTCTTTAATATTTCATAAGGGTTAGTTTAGGGTTATTCTGAAGGGGCTTTTAATTTTGAATCGCGATTGGAAATTGTTTTTGTGACCTTTTGGGTAATGTTTGTTATGTTGGTATTTTGGTGTGAGTTTCAATTGTTTATGAGGAAAATAAGATCGTGTTTTATTTCATAAGTGAAAAACACAATGACCTTTCAAAGATAAGAAGTATCTTTAAAAAATAAAAAGTGTTTTTCTTATAAGGGGTTTACAATGTTTTAATCAAAAATATTCTTCAATACCTTGAGGCAAAGATGCAGGTTTAAAAAAAAGTATTACTTTCTCACCTGTTACTTTTAAACCAACTTCAAAAAAAGGTTGAGGTGCTCAATTTGGATGCTTATATTTTTATTTTTAATGTACGTGCGGACATAACTCCGTCATAGATAGATGGATTTGCAAAATTCTTTTTTTGTTTGAAAGGGTATGCTCTCGAGGTGGTCTCATATAAATTTGATTAACTTTACTTCGGTACTTTTTGAGTTAACTTCTAATACGCATTCGGATGATGTTAAAATAACTTCCTGTCATTGTTATTTACATAGCAGGTAGTGGTATTCGAAGTTGTATATAGTAGATACCACAACTAAAATGTGAAAAACAAAAGTCTTTTTTACAAAAGAAAAAGTCCGACTTCCAAAAAAAAAATTATTATTTCTGAAGTCGGTGGCAAAAACGAAAATTCAAAACCAAAGAGACCGACTTCCAAAATAAAATTACGTTTTACTTTGTAGTGTTTTTTTTTTTTGGAAGTCAGTTGTTTTTTTTTTTTTACCTATCTTACTTTTATACAGGTTGTGGGAGGTCATAGTTATCGATCAGATTTTACAGCATCATCATTATAGTACCTACCAAATATGTAAAAAACTTTTAACAACATTGCAAACAAATTAATCTACTCTTAACATATTTATCTTGAAAATTAACGTCAATTTACGAAGCGGTCAGGTAGTTGCCGAGACTTCTGACCGAAACTAATCTGTCTCCCTAATTGTGTTAGCGACAACTTTGATCCCTTCCCAGCGGATATGATCCGACAAGAAATTGTATTAGTTATAGTTGGCTTCGCTAATAAAGGGAGAATTTTGTTGGTCGGTAGCGGTATGTGTGGTGGTAGGTAGGTATGTTGAGTATTTATGGATGATTGATCCGAAGTCTTGCAAGTGTTATGATTATAGTTACCGAGAGTTTGTACTGATGTATAGTCAGGGTAATGATTGTTAAGCAAATTGACACCTATGTCAATCATAACATATTTCTAAATAATATTTTTTAATAGCCACTACTTACCGAATAAATTCAAAAATGGAACAGAATATGTAGGATATTATCTGCCAAGTAAGTTAACGAGAACCTAATCGGAGGTGATGAAACAAGCTCTAACTGTAATGTAGATTGCCTGATCTAAGTTTATGAAAACCTGTGTTTCAGGCCATCAATTTTCATCTAACATCTAAAAAGAGACAACAATACATTTATTAGAAGCTAAATTAAAAAGAAGACATAATATTTTCAATGACTTAAACAGTAACTATTTGGGTATTTTAAAACTAGATTATTAATTGTCTAATGACTCACAAAATGGTTTTGCTAGAATGCATGATTTTTATATTACCACCTCCGTGTCTGCCAATGAAAGAAAGAAAGAAAGAAATCATTTATTTGCTGATAATGTAGGTATACATATAAGTAATAAGACGTGATTATCAAATATCTAAAAGAAATGGTAATTGTAAACGTAAAAAATTACGAAAAAATTTCAGTAAGAAAAGTAAACTAAAGAAAATTTGTTCATTCTACACAAATAAACCGCATATATATACTGACGCCAAAAGCCCAGAAATCAAAAGAAAATAAATAAAAAGATAAACGTGAACTAGAAGGAAAAGTGGTCCTCTATCGTTAATAGTACCTACCTACATAGAAAGAAATAAAAACTTTTTACAAAAAAAAAACAACCGACTTCAAAGAAAACACTACAAAGTGAAAAATAACTTTAATTTCGGAAGTCGGTGTCTTTGGTTTTGAATTTTCGTTCTATGTCACCGACTTCCGAAATTAAAGTTATTTTTCACTTTGTAGTGTTTTCTTTGAAGTCGGTTGTTTTTTTTTTTTGTAAAAAGTTTTTATTTTTCACTTTTTAGTTGTGATACCTACCCCACACAAATTCGAATACCACTACCTGCTATGTAAATAACAGTGACAGGAAGTTATCATAATATCATCCACATACTAAGTGAGGTAAAAATACGTATTATTGAAGCTAACTCAAAAACTACCCAAGTAAAGTTAATAAAATTTATATGGGACCACCTCTGAAGTATGATCTACCAAACAAAAAAAGAATCAACAAAATCAATTCATAATTGACGGAGTAATCGCGTAACAAACATACAAAAAAAAAAAACAACATACAGTCGAATTGATAACCTCCTCCTTTTGGAAGTCGGTTAAAAACAAATAACTCACCACCATAAATGATACAATAGAAATATACTTGCATAGAGTTACAAACCATGTAGACATTGCTAAGCCAGTCTACACAACTGCACCAAAAACTCGCGACAATTTTTAAACCAAAAAATTATGCATGAAGCAATGTTATTCAATGAGGTGTACAAATCCCCCTACATCTTGAATATTTAAAGCCTCGATGTCTCGGCATCCTGAAAATTCATTACAGTGTCGCATAAAAACGCCACCCTCTTTTGTTTAAACGCAAAATCACAATAAACTTGTTCTTGTAATGTTCTATGCATTTTGAGGAGACCGTGTTTACTGTAAACCGTTTTATTTATTGTTTTAATCTTAGCTGTGTGCCTTGTGCGTAAAATTATGCAAGACGATGTTGAGTAGATGGTGTAATGTTCAAAAAATAAGTTTTTTTTTACCTAAGAGCGTTCATTCTAAAAGTTAGCAACGTCGCAAATAGCTGTCAAATATTTACCTGTTTTGATTAATTTGGCAATATTACTGTATGGAAATATGAAATATTGCTAAATAGTGAACTTGAATATTAATAATTAATTGCAATTATAACACTGAATTTGATGTTGTAACCGTTTTAGGTGTAAAAAAGGTCATTGGAAAGTTTCCAAATACTTTTTCACATCTAAAACTAAATATTCGGTGTTACTATATTAGTTATTTCATAATCAATATTTTAGTTCACCAGTTAGCCATATTTTATATTTCCATACAGTAATATTGCCAAATTAATCAAAACAGTGGAATATTAGACATCCATTTGCGACGTTGCCCACTTTCAGAATCGAACTTAATATTGCTTCCTGTCTACTAAACTTCTCCACAAAACAACATCCTCGTATGGAAAGGATACACCGATCTCATCTTTTTATAAAAACAATTTATTTTTGACGTGTAAAAGTGTTTTTTTTTAAACCAGTTTTTACACAAACGAAATCGTTCTGAAATTAAACTAAAATTCATTTGTCAAAAGGGTTTTCTGTTTCATCAGAAACCATATAAAATGTAATTATATAAAACAACTTTGTTTACGCTTCAAAAAATACTCCATATAAATGAATTTAGAGTGACCACAATATATATGAAGCAATGCAAAACGTATTAATCTAATCTCCTCGGATTGTCCCTGGGCTAACTTCGACCGAACTGTCTGGACGGTCCCCAAAGACTGGACCGCACTGATATTAGAATGTCTCCAATCATTACTATTGCTTAGATAGATATATTTATATGGAGCTTGTTTTGATTAGCATTGGTCTGTAGGTGTTGTTATGAGAAGAGTCTTAGGAGTTTGAAATTGATTTTTATTGTCTTTTTTTATTGATTTATTCCACTCAGCAATCGGCGTTTTTTTATGTTTTGATTATTTGTTTGTTTTCATTTGGTGTTGTCGCAACACATTACGCAAGCAAAATTGTGAATTGTCTTTAGTATCTGGCCCTGACATCAAGCAATAGACAAAATTTGACAAACTTTTGTAAGTTTAGAATAATGAATACGAGGCTTTTGGCTAATTTGTAAATGTGTATTTTTTGTAAAAAAAAATTGTAATGTGCGTTTAATTTGTGCAAAATAAACAATTTTTCTTTCTTCCGTTTTTTGTAGAAGTCTTCAAAATATCTAAATGGATTTTCATCCATTTAGATATCTTCATAACTTCTTCGAAGAAGTTGCCAACATAACAAGTTTAGAGCTTGACGTTTATATCGTAACCATCCTCTGAAGTCAGGAAAGCTGTACTCCTCAAAAGACCATTTCAGACACTAATCTTCATGGTCCTCAGATGATCTGGCCAAGATTATGTCTGAACTGGACACCAACCAATATTTTGTAACAATGTAATGATTTAAAATAGTGTCCGTGGAGTTTCTTGCCCGTTCTTCTCCATAGGAACCTACCTACTTTGCTTTGGAATGCGCAACTAGCTTCATATTTCTGACTGACCGACCCCTTGACAATTCAAAAGTGCATGTAACTGGTTTTTTTTGTTATAAATGCTTTGAGTTTGAGTTTGACTTTAGAAGAGACCTTGACTCCTGAGTTCGTTTCACCATTTCTTTTCTGGGGTAGTCAGATAGGGAGTATCGACTCCATCTAGCTTATTTTTTTGATGAATCATTAACTATTGAAATGTTAGTTGATTAATTATAAGACACCAACACATTCCTTCTTACAAAATCTACATTATAAATGTAGGTGACTGCCTCATTAGTCTGTGATCGCGAGTGCTACTGCTAATCATGAGGTCCTGGGTTCGATTCCCGGGTCGGGCAAAGTGATATTGGGTTTTTCTATCTGGAATTTCTCAGTAGTATACCGGAGTCTGGATTTGTGCCCGGTTGATGGCAATTGGCTCGCCCCCTATTACAAATGACTTAAAACATGACTGGCGAAATGTGGCTGTACTGTATGTATGTAGGTACACCTCTGCCTAACCCTTCGAGGAAATAAGGCGTAATGTTATGTTACATAGACAGGGTGACTGGATCTGGACCTGCCATAGCAAATTGGCATATAGAGGAGGTCATTTTTCCCTAGCTAAAGTTTTATAGTTTGGGATATAATATGTTAATTTTTATACTTTATTGAGATCTTTCCAAAAAATTTTTTTTGCATTATTTTTGTAGTTTTTTTTTTATTATTTGTTGGTAGTCATAAACATTGATTATTAAAATACCTCGGAACTTCCCTCAAACTAGGTTTAAAAATAAGATAGTAAGCAATAAAAAAATAAAAATAAATCTTTGCGATCAAGGGAAAGTAAGGTCTAATAATTAGCAAATGACCTCCTCTATATGCGAATTTGCTATGGCGGGTCCAGATCCAGTCACCCTGTATAGGTAACTAATGCCAACGAAAATTTATCTACAATCTGGAATAAAATAGTATTAATAGCACAGTTAAAACGTTTCTATTCTAGATACTTTCAGTCCTTAATATCCTAAATGCATAAGGTTGGCAAATCTACGCAACACAATTTTACCAATACGACATTACCCTAGTTAAGGGACCTTTTTAAACGAGCCGTAAAGCATTTCAATTTGCCACATTTACTGGCAAATCAAGCGGGACTTGCCAATTTTGTGGCATTATAGTACAAATTTTGGACACAACTTTCATGTAGTTATGTTGAAAACCCATGGGATCATTACCGTTATTCGATGGTAATGATACAAAGCCTTCCTCATTGTATGCCTCATTAAATATTATTGAATCAAATTGGTGATCCAAATTCGGACACATTAAAATAGTTTTAATGTGTTCGATATTGTGTAATGAAATATAAATGGGTTCCGTTATTTTCTGGCTTGGCTCCTAATCACAAAACTTGAATATTTATGTTTCGTTAAACTTTTTCTCAGAATCCACATCCTAGGAAGGATATGTAATACATTTACGTACCTATTGCATCAATTCTTTGGGATCATAGAAAAATATTGGATTCAGAATGGATTTTTTTAAATTAATAACTTAAGTTTAGATTTTGTTTAACTTGATAGAGCAAGTTAATTGATTCAGGCGTGACCTTACGAAAATCATGATAAAATACAAAAGACGTGGATATCTTTAGTAAGCTGTTCCGCTTAGCTATTTCTATAGAGCCATAAAAAACCCTGAACACGGCGTGTTGCCACTGAACGCACGCGCGCGCGTTCGGTTTCGCGGTAAGTCAATCGTCATTCTGAGGATGCCTCGTTTAGAGGTGAAATACGTGTCGATTTGTTTCAGGGTTTTTATGGCTCTTTAGAAATTGCTAAGCAGAACAGGTTACTAAATATATCCACGTCTATTGTATTTTTTTTTTTTTTTTTGATATATGTATGATAGATAACTTTGGACTTATTTAATGTCTTAATTGAAAATGATGCTTTTGATAAAAAAAATAGGCGGCCCAAAACGAAACGAATTAAAACCATCCGTTATTTACACCTCTTTAATGCCCAATCAGCGTGAAAACATCATCATTAACACAATAAATAAAGAATAATAAACACATTACTCGTAAATAGGCAATTTTATCCCCATAATGAGACAATGAGACAATAAATAAGCTCGATAAAGTTCAGCTTCGTTATTATTTACCGCGCGATTCGCGACAAATGGAACGCGTATTGTCGCGATTGGCGGGAATTTGTTGCCGATATTTATGGCTATTATTGTCATGGAGGTAGGAAAGCTTTACAGTAAGTTTTTTTTTCTGTTATTTGTTGACTGGCTTTTTCTACAGTCAATAGTCACTTGTGACTAAAGAAAAAGCCGGGTAGGTATGTAAATTCGGATAAGTAGTTGCCATCAGCGAACATACTTTGTTTACACACAAATTAACATTCGACGGTTGACAGGCTAATTGATCTAAGCGACATTTTGTAAAACTTGCTCCTGCAATTTTATGATTCGTCCTCCTGGACGGATCATAGTTATTTAAAAAAAAAAAAAAAACATATAAAAACAACTATTTAATAGACTTTTATTTACTTAAATCAATCAATCATAATAAGATCTTATTATGATTAAAAAAAACAACCAATCCATCCTCCTGCAAGTTTTACAAAATGTCGCTTAGATCAATTAGCCTTTCAACCGTCGATGTAGTTGTTCTATTTGATAAGATGTTGAAAAATACGATTTTTAGGTAGAGATTTTTACCTACATAGCACTTGTATTATAATCGCCTAAAACTTATTTAGCACTTCAAAATTAACCATAAAAATCTGAAAGAGGTCTGAAAGGAATAATGGATTTTTTCTCAATTCTTTAAAAAGAAGAATAGTTATTATTATGAAAATTAAAACGTTCAAATGATGATGAATGAAAATCAAAGCAAATTTTGTGTTTTTACTAATTGAATAATAGTTAATTGATTCAGGCGTGACCTTGCGGAAATCCATTATAAAATACAATAGACATGGATATATTTAGTAACATGTTCCGCTTAATTATTTCTAAAGAGCCATAAAAACCCTGAAAGAAATCGACACGTGTTTCATCTCTCAACGAGGCATCCTCAAGATGACGATTGACTTGTCGCGAACCCGAACACGGCGTGTTGCCACATCGAGCGCTGAACGCAGAGCGTTCACACATGTCGATTTCTTTCAGAAGTTTTTTATGGCTCTTTAGAAATAGCTAAGAGGAACAGGTTACTAAATATATCCACGTCTATTGTATTTTACAATGAATAATGTTGCACAGTTTTGTAAATGCCTCATCCGAAATTCATTTCATATTTCGTTAGCATGTGTTCGTTTATACCTACTCGTAAACAGACAATATTGCATACAATTTATGCGTGGGTAATTAAACGTATCATGTTAATTGCGACCCAATAATATTGATGTTTTTACTATAACTACTTGTAGATATTCAACCGTGTAAGTTTTAAACTGAAAACTGCGCATTTTAAAACAAGTAAAGGACTTGACATATTTGTATGAGACAAACACATCACAGGGCAATGGAAAGGACTATGCTTAGAGTTTTCCTATGTGATCGAATCAGAAATAAAGAGATCCGAACCAAGATAACCGACATAGCCCGAAGAATTGCCAAACTTAATTGACAGGGCACATTGCTCGCAGAACAGATGGCCGATGGGGCCGAAAGCTTCTGGAGTTCCGCGTACCGGAAGACGAAGCGTTATTGGAAGGCACAAGGTGGACCGATGACCTGGTGAATGTCGTAGGAATCCGCTGGATGCGAGAAGCACAGAACCGGTCGAAGTGGCGGTGCTTGGGGGAGGCCTATGTCCAGCAGTGGACGTCTTTCGGCTGAAATGATGATGATGATGATGAAAGACATCTGAATGATGTTATCGTTTTCAGTGACATAATATTAAATCTTAAGTAAGTACCTACTGACCACATAAAGTCTTTATATGTAGGTTTTACTTCAGAATTAACCTAAAATGATTTTTCAAATTCGTACGTGCATAACACACTTCCTCGGGAATTTGCGTTAAATTTTCAAACTAGCATAATTGAGATTGGGAGGAGCTTATGGCTAAGTAATAACAGCCGCACTGATCAATCCATCAGGTTAAGCTACGCTTGCCGGGATTGGTCCATGAATGGGTGACTATCTTTACATACCGAGTCTCCTCTGTTCCTCGGAAAACACGTTAAGCCGTTGGTCCTTCTGTTCTTTGACAGTCATTATGGGTCGTCAGCAGCACGAAAGTCTGATAACCAGTCTTACCAAGGGGTATCGTATTATCCAGTTACTGGGTTGTGAAGGTCGAAGGTCAGAGCAGTCGCTCCATGTAAAATACTGGTTCAGTTGCATCCGGTTAGACTGGAAGCCGACCCTACCATAGTAAGGAAAATGCTAGGCAGACTGATTTTTTCAAACTAATATAATACTGTTGCGAAACTGGACAGCATGACCACAGTTACGTATAAAACTTGTAGATGTTTTACCTACAAAAACTTGGAAAGAAGGGCAATATATCTAAAAAAGTTGAGACAAGGGTTGTAAATCGGTGGCTCAAACGTTTTTCGGTTAAACAAATGCGGGTATAAATTAGCTGAAGACTGACGAGGGTAGCTCTGACACGTGGACATACGTACCTTATAAGTACTTTATAAACCCCGTAGGTAACGGTAGTATTTTGTATGCAAATAGACACAAATAACAGCCTTTTCCCACGTTTTTTAAGTGAAAACTTCTTTAGGCGCGTTGGGCATTATTGAGATGGGAAAAAACAATTGAACTCGCGACACCGCAACCGTCACCTCATTTTTGTAAATGCGATTGTGCTCTTTATTTATGTTACGTTACGGATCGATGTTCTATGCAAGTATTTTTACTTTAAAAGTTTTCACTTCTGTTGGCACTGTCGGAATGCCACTCTTTTTTTTTCTACTTTTTATGGTGGGAACCGTCACCTACGAGGAAGTATTACGTACGTATCTTGCAAGTTAATAAGGAGCAGTTGCCAACCTTTCAAACTTTTAATTGCATTGAAAGACCAACTAAAATATTCAAATGACAATCAGAAAGTCGATAGGCTTGTGGCTAAGTAATAACAGCCGCACGGGTCGATCGATCAGGTTAAGCTACTGTTGCTGCGGCTGGTCACGCAAGACCCCTCCGTACCTTGAAAAGCACGTTAAGTCGTTGGTCCCGGCTGTCATTTGTAGATCTTTGACAGTTGTTACGGGTCGTCAGAAGACTGAAAGTCTGACAACCAGTCTCACCAAGGTTTATCGTGTTACCCAGTAACTGGATTGTGGAGGTCAGATAAGCAGTCGCTCCATGTTAAATTCTGGTATTCAGCTGCATCCGGTTAGACTGTAAGCCGACCCCACCATAGTTGGGAAAAGGCTAGGCAGATGAACAGGAAAGTCGGAATAGGAGCAGTGGTGGCCCAGTGGTAACGGCCGCGACTTACGAGTTGTTGTAGGTCGTAGGTTTGAACCCAGACAGGCGCTTTACTTTGTGTAAATTATTTCATCACCACTGCTCTCAAAACGGTGAAGGAAAACATCGTGAGGAAACCGGCATGTCCTAGAACCGAAAATTCGAAGACATATGACATCTACCAACCCTCACTGGGCCCGCGTGGTAGATTACGACCCACTCCCTCTCACAGAGAGGAGGCCTGTGTCCCAGCAGTGGGAACATTATTGGATGATGATGATGATGGACCAACGTTGGATCTAAGACCTGGAATGAACATAACAGAACCCAGTTGTCCATTATCAGTACTGTAACTAAACATTCTTCTCCATACTTTTTACATGAATGTCGCGTACCATAAAATAATAGCAATCAACCATTCAAGACTACGACAGCTACGACGGCGGCGTAGCCGTTGCGTAGCAAGTGCTACGAAGTTGCTACAAGCTTCTCAAATGTAGCCTTTTACATACCAAGATTATAAAGTCATACTGAAGTTACCTTTGTAAGAATAACTAGCAGACGTCACGCGGTTTCACCCGTGTGGTACCCGTTCCCGTAAGAGTATGGGAATAAAATATAGTCTATGTTACTCGCAGATAATGTAGCTATCCATGGCTCAAAGAATTTTTCAAATCAGTCCAGTAGTTTTTAAGTTAATTCGTTACATACAAAAATACAAATCTTTCCTCTTTATAATATTAGTATAGATAAGCTCTTGAATAAGATACGTCAATCTTTTGTATATTTTTACTAATTATCTTAATTATTCCTGAAAAATACAACAGGCTAATAATTACGTTCTTGTTTGACATTTCCATGTTTTTACAAATTCTATACATATACATATTTATTGTCATAAAACGTATACATAAAGCCTAACGTTTGATTTCCAAAGCTGTGCATAATCTAATTACTGCGAACAAGCGTCCTGCCAGACACATATTATGACATGTCATGACAAGGCATAACATGGAGTTACCCGTGCCTAACTATTGTAGAAACTATGTTAATATTTTGTTTGTTTAAGATTATTTATTTTTCTGTTTTGGGGTAGTTGGACATTTAAAAATAAAAAAGGCTCAAAAGATCATCAGAATAAAAGGTTTTCTATTATAAAAACTTTTTACAAAAAACAAGCAACCGACTTCGGAAGTCGGTGGCAAAAAACGAAAATACAATACTCAAGACACCGACTTCGGAAATTAAAGTTATTTTACACAATTTTTTTTTTTTTAAGTCGGTTGTTTTTTTTTTTTGTAAAAAGGTTTTATTTTTCACTTTTTAGTTGTGGTACCTACCCCACACACATTCGAATACCACTACCTGCTACCAGTGACAGGAACATATCATATCATCTACATACTAAGTTGGAAAAAAATACTCATTTTGAAGCTAACTCAAAAACTACCCAAGCAAAGTTAATACAATTTATATGGGACCAATTTGAGAGCATACCTTTTCAAACAAAAAAAAAAAATATTTTCGAAATCGGTCCACAAATGACGGAGAAATCGGTGGACATACATAAAAAAAAACACGCTCGTAGCGTGTTTTTTATAACCACCTCCTTTTTGGAAGTCGGTTAAAAAGTAATTAACAAAAATATTAGCCGCCTCTGTAGTCTAGTGGTAAAATTTTCTACTCGGTTTGGTTGGTGGAAGGGCTTGTTCTAAGTCCGCCTGGCTGGCGACCACCATCTTGTTTAAGTCTGTTGCGATAGCAACAATGTTAACAGCATTGCTGTGTTTGGGCAGTTAGAGGTAAGATAGCCAGTTCTTCTGTGGTTGAGGATTCCGGGTGTAGCTCGCTTCCACCTTCGGCCAGATCATCACGTGAGAAGCAAACCAAGAGCTTCAAGGTTGGTGTTAACAATATTAGCACATAAAGTGAGCCAAGATACGGCTGGAACGCGCGCTGCTAACTTCACGCAGTACATGTGGCCGGCGGCGGCGCGGCGACCGCGACCTCTAGTGATAAAACAGAGAACGAAAACCACCGGCCGTCGATACGCACAATCTGTGTCGGTCCAATAAAAATAATTGTACTAACTTGATTATTAAACAAGTAAATCCTACATCGCATTTTAATGTGCATGAAACCCACATCCTGCACAGTTGGCATAAAAAAAGCTGTTTTTTTAAGTGGTCCTTTAAAAAGTGTCTTAGTTGCAACAAAAAATGGGTACTTACAAAAACACGGCTATTTATAAAACCTAAAGCAATATTTAATTGGCAGAAGAAGATTGATTGATAATTTTTCTTTTAATACCTTATATTTGGTAGTATCTGGCTTGCGGCTGGCTTGTGGCTTAGTAATAACAGCCGCACGGGTCGATCGATCATGTTAAGCTACGCTTGCCGCGGTTGGTCCGTGGTGACCATCTTTCCAAGACCCCTTCGTGTCTCGGAAAGCACGTTAAGCCGTTGGTCCCGGCTGTCATTTGTAGATCTTTGACAGTCGTTACGGGTCGTCAGAAGCCCGAAAGTCTGACAACCAGTCTTACCAAGGGGTATCGTATTACCTAGTTACTGGGTTGTAGAGGTCAGATAGGCAGTCACTACATGTAAATTACTGGTATTCAGCTGCATCCGGTTAGACTGGAAGCTGACCCCAACATAGTTGGGAAAAGGCTAAGCAGATGATGATTTGGTAGTACCTAAAGAATAAAAAAAAACGTGTGGCACTCGGGGACTGCCGCGGTAAAGCTATTGCATAGCATTTGTAACCTCCATACTTCCTATTTGTCAACGCTACACTTGGGTTGATGACGTGATGACATAAAACAAAAATTACGTTCCCATGATAACATCACGTTGTCATGGGAACCGTCATTACATGGTAGGCGGAGTGGGGGGTGTTAGGTTTTATTTTCGTTACGTTACGGAATTTCTTGATTCGGTCGCGAAGCAAAGTCCGCAATAAAAGCTATGCAATAGCTTAAAAACTTTTTAAGACAGCCACATATTACTTCTGTATATTTGTAAATGTAGGTACTATCGAACCACATCCATTAAATTGTCCATACAAAATAATGTACTGAATAGAAATAGCTCGGACTTATCCCTTACAGTCGACCGCAGCGTAAATACATAACTAGTGAGTACAATCGGCGACATTGACGTTCTGCCACCAGACAATCGTTGCCCCAAACATTTATTACAGAACGGGGAGTGTGGTGGAGTGGACTTGTTAATTTATATTTTTTTTTAACAATTGTTCAAAGATGTGCACTGAACTGTAGTGGAAATGGGAATAACTTAGGAAATTATGTTTTTTTTTTGTAGGTTTTCTGGTAAAGTGTACTTTCCTCCTTACTAATGGGCATCGAAGCAGCCTACCAGCAACAGTATCCATACATGTGCCACTAGTGGGTAATATTGTGAATAACATTAAGTTCACAAAAAAAAAATGGCAGTGGCACTCCAGGTGTGCCGACAGAAGTGAAAACTTGAACAAGAGCGCCTTGGTGGAAGAAAAATACTTGTATAGAGCATTGGTCCGTAACCTTATCTAAATAAAGAGCACAGTCGTGTTTACAAAAATGAGGTGTCGGTAACGATGTCGCCAGTTCAAATGATTTTTCTCATCTCAAAAATGCCCAACGCGCCTAAAGAAGTTTTCACTTCAATAAACTCTTTGTTATTGTAACAAAATCGTTGCAAATAACATCACATTTACTAAAAGTAAATTATGTTGCAGGTATGTCATATATTTTTTTAGTGTGGGCACTTCGTTCTCATTCTCTACTCTACTTCCATCTCTGTTCCTGTGACGTCTGCATACATCACGGCACACGCACCATTATTCTAATTGGTCACAAATTATGCCTGATCGGGTTAGCTTAGTTTAGCAGGGGACCGCACGTAATTCAGTTTAACTATTGTGCGATTTACTGCTCTTTATTGATTATTGTATTGTTACTATGTTGGTTATGAAGTTACTATTTGATGAGTTTTTTTATCTTTTGTTTCGGGTTCGGTAATTACAACACTGAGTTTTTAAGGCAAGTCTGAAAAGGTGACTTGTATGTCTACCAGTCATACACGTTACTGCCGGGGTTGCGAAGAAGTCCGAAAGGGAGATCGTGGCCCCCGGCAACAAGGCAACTGAAGGAATACGCGTGGGGTTTAGTCAGTAAGAGTCTGACACGCCACGACAAGTTATTTGACAATTTTCAAAAAAAAAAAAACGTCATTTACGTTAACGTTAGAATCTTTGATATGATGTTGAAAGTTAGATAATAATATGAATACTTTGAAAGAAATAATAGAATACTATGAATACTTTTTAATTATTTCATATTTGGTTATCTTATTAGTGATTTTGACATTGATAATGGTGATTTTGACATTATCAATGGTGATTTTGACATTTTCAATGGTGATTTTGACATTATCAATGGTGATTTTGACATTATTATTGATTGTTTTGACATTTACGAGTAAATCAAAATACCAAAATTTGCCAAGTATTATTATGTACTAACACTAGTGTTTAAGATGTGTATGTAATTACTAACAAATTGGATTGTATGATCTGTAAATAAAATTATTTGATTTGATTGAAAGTTCTGTAGAGTATGGTAAAATGGCGAGAAACAAGCTTTTAAGAAAATATTAAAGTTCTATATTAACGTAAGTTTTATTTTGTACTTTTTAGTTAATTAAAAGCTTGTTTAAAAAAAGGTTTTTACTTAAATTTTATCCTCTAACATCGTTCGAGTTGTCGGAAAAGTTTTGCGAATCAATATCATCGTCATCATTAATATCCTCAAGCACTTATCAGTACTTCAACTAATATTGCAACAGTAATCATGTCCATAGGTACTCTTCATTGCACTTGAAATTAGCGATAAATCATGTTGTCTTGAATGATGAAATTACTGAACTTATGTAGAAAACGTGACTTTGAAGTGTCAAAGTAAACACTGTCTTGTTGCGATGAAGAGAATATAAGTACTGTTTGTTCTTTACAGCTTTTCATCATCCACAGTTCAACTTCAGCCAATGCTAGGCACAGGCCTCTTTCAGCTTGCACCACGCTTCTGTGCCAGCCTCATTCTGGTTCTACCAGCGATGACAACAATGTCGTTCGACTATATTCCATGATATGGAGGCCCATAACCGTTAAAACAGTCGTCACTTATTTTTCGAAATATAATGTCCCTCGGAAATCATTGCATTTCCGAATACAAACGAATGCTAATTTCCATGTCCATCAATTATTAGATTTATGTTGTATAATAATTTGAATTCAGAACTAAGTACTTTATTCTTCTTTCGTTTTGATTTTCGTGTGAACTATAAAGAGCTGTAAAACTATTTGCCTATCTGTCGTCCTGCGACTTTGCAGCTTTTCTACCATTTTTAAAATAAATTATATTAAGTTAAAAGAGTATTAACAACTCTATATACTTCCAAGTCGATTGATATCGTCCCAGAGCGGGAGAAGTTATTTGATAATTTCCCAACAAAAAAAAAGAAAAAAGACGTGTACCTATAGTACACCCACATTTAGCCAGTTATGTTTTTTAAGTCCCATGTAACAGGGGGCGAGCCTATTGCCATCAACCGTGCAACGGGGATTTCTTTATCATACATTGTGAAAATAATATTAAATGGTCATAAAATCTGCCTAGCCTTTTCCCAACTATTTAGGATAGGCTTCCAGTCTAACCGAATGCAGCTGGATACCCCTATTACATGAGACTTAAACATAACTGGGGATTTACAAACTATTAACTAAACCTTAGTGCGATAATCACCTGGTGATTCTCGCCTACGATACTCGCGCGGACATTCTCGCTTCTCGACGAGCGAGAAACTCTTCTCGTGTAAATGAGCCTGAAAAAACAAATGACAAATTAAAAGATAAAAATGAACAACTATCGAACAATCACGAATAATCGAAAAAGAATTGCTATCGTATGTGCTTGTTTATAATTAGATACTTCAGATAAGATATAAATTATAAAGGAAGTATTTTGTACTTGAAATAAACAGTCCAGTTATGAAATAGGAATATATTGTCAGTTAATTTGTGTGTGTAATCGCTGTGGCTTTAAGCAATATTATGGCTAGTAAAAGTGAGTAAAAATAATACATAAAATAAATAAAATAGAAGTATCTGTTTGTAATGTCAACACAACAGCTTTTTTAGATTTTTTATTTTTTATTTTTGTCTGTCTGGTTGTTTGTTTCGGCTAACCTCCGAAACGGCTGGACCGATTTAGACAGGACTTTCACTGGCAGATAGCTGATGTTATAAGGAGTAACTAATTTAATTTTAGAAAAAGAGTTAGGGTCCATGCGGGCGAAGCCGCGGGCAGCAGCTAGTTAGGAATATTTTTTGTGGTGGAAAAGAGGAGATTTTTATTTAATTTTTTATTATAAATTTTTACTTACTATGGCACCAAGTCCCAATATACAAATCACAAATACATATAATTCATTCATTAAAATAGAATATGTACCTACTTAAAGTAGGTACATATTCAGGTACAAAATTCCATACAATTACAAAATAAATTGCATTAAAACTGAGTAATTAATGAGTGATTAATGGTAGTACCTCTGAGATTTGTAGGAAGCAATTACTGAGTAATTGTTAAACCTGTAATTCCCCTTTAAGTGCTAGCTTCAATTTCATATTTTCATCAAAGGCCCGCAGACAGGCGCGAAGTGACAGCGCGACACGACTCTAGTAAAACAATTTCTATGAAAATTTCATGGAAAATGTTCTACCAGAATTGCGCCGCACCATCCCGTCACGCCTATCTGCGGAAGCATTAATTTTTAATTATAAACAAATTTTTAATTATTTTTACCCGACTGCTCCAGAAGGAGGGTAATGTTTTTAAGTTTGTAATGGATATCCACGTCTATTGAGACGTGGATATATTTAGTAACCTGTCCCGCTTAGCTATTTCTAAGGAGCCATAAAAAACCCTGAAAGAAATCGACACGTGTTTCACCTCTCAACGAAGCATCCTCAGGATGACGATTGATTTGTCGCGAACTCGAACACGGCGTTTTGCCACACCGAGCGCTGAACGCAGCGTGAGTTCTCACTCTGCGTTCAGCGCTCTTTAGAAATAGCTAAGCGGAACAGGTTACTAAATATATCCACGTCCATTGTATTTTACTTATTTGTTATTTTACAGAAGCAGTAGTATGTTACTATGGAACGTGGGCCACTTACAGGCCTGGTCAAGGGAAGTTCGACATCGCAGACATTAATCCCCAACTGTGCACACATTTGATCTACGCCTTTGTGGGACTGGATACCAATGGAAATGTTGTATCGTTAGATTCTTATTTAGATCTGCCTGATAATAATGGACGGGGTAAGTTAACATCTATTATTATTATTATTTATTTATTAACTTAAAAAAATCCTAAAGCTAGGTTACATTGCCCCACAAAACTGCTTACGCAGTTTAACTGTGAGATCATTGAGTCTCTCAAACAGTAAACATATATTTATCAGGTACATCTATAATCTATATAATACCTACACTCACATAGAATCTAACAAATATTTTTTAAGATTACGAGCGAATTTTACTTTATTAGCTTCTTGCCTGATGTCAGCAGGCAAAGTGTTCAATAAGTAGGGAACGCGTTTTTTTAAAGTTCTGTCGCCATAGTAACTACTAACTCTGGGTACATCATATTTACCTGCTGTCATCAACCTGGTAGTACACCCATATCTAGAAATAAA
This sequence comes from Agrochola lychnidis, assembly GCA_963680765.1. Classification (NCBI taxonomy): domain Eukaryota; kingdom Metazoa; phylum Arthropoda; class Insecta; order Lepidoptera; family Noctuidae; genus Agrochola; species Agrochola lychnidis. The sequence goes on along the minus strand of OY796859.1, from coordinate 9,355,410 downwards.
TAAAATTTAAGTGTCTGTAATGTCAAAATAACAGCTTTTTTCTAAATGCATATGAAAGTATGTATATGTATAATATGGCCCCTACTTATAACAAAAAAGATATAACATACAATCAATCAACAAATAAGAGGAGCTCGTGGCTAAGTTACCGCAGTAACAGCCGCACGGTTCGATCCATCAGGTTAAGCTACGCTTGCCGGGTTGGTCTGTGGATGGGTCACCATCTTAACATACCGAGACTCCTCCGTGCCTCGGAAAGCGCGTTAAGCCGTTGGTCCCGGCTATCATTCGTGGATCTTTGACAGTCGTTATGGGTCGTCAGAAGCCCGAAAGTCTGACAACCTGCAGTCTTTCCAAAGGGTATCGTATTACCCAGTTACTGGGTTGTGGAGATCAGATAGGTAGTCGCTCCATGTAATATACGGTATTCAGCTGCATCCGGTTAGACTGGAAGCCGACCCCAACATATTTGGGAAAAGGCTAGGCAAATAGATAATCAACAAATAAGTCCCGTTTGAAGAACTCTAGAGATTCTGATTTTATGAAAAAAAATAATGTGTGTGTCAAATGCTAAAGCTAAGACTTGACCTGCTAAGTTGAGAAGCGAAATTTATGCGGTTCCATAACAAAAGCAACTTTATTTTTTGTTTACACAATACCCGAAAAGTGGCAATTAATTGTACTCATAATTACAACCTTAGTTTTTGTTTACGCTAAATCTCTTAAGGAGTCATTGTACTCATCATTATGAACAACTTTCACTATGGGACCAAAGCATAAATCGCGAAAAAAAAATCAGCTGTTCCCTACATTTATGTTCGTATATCTCGTCAAAATGTAAGGAACAGCTGATTTTTTTTTTAGCGATTTCAGTGTTGGTCCCGTAGTGAAAGTTGTTCATAATGATGAGCACAATGACCCCTTAAGAGGTTTAGTATAAACAAAAACTAACGTTGTATAATCATAATAAGAAACAAAATGAATTTAAAAAATTTATTACCGATTGGATAAAACCACTCACCTATGACGACACGGAAGCGCTGCTGGAATAAAATATAACCCTCATTCACACACCCTCACTCTCACTCACACACTCGCATGCCTGCGTGCGTGCTGCATGTTTAGCTTTAAATCTCTTTTTTTTATATATTATTATTTCGTAGTAAGTACCTACATTTGTATAAGACAAGTAAATGATACTTATTCAAGTTATGGAAGAGCGGAGTCTCCTAACACAGGCTTATTTGCTTAAAAGGAGGCTCCAATCACTAGTTGTTAAGGTTTACTTGTTAAAATAATAAACTATTTTCATTTTTTTTCATTTTCATAATCGGCTTTTGCTATGAGACTAACATTGAAATCGCAATAGAAAATCAGCTGTTCCATACATTTGTGATCATTTAGATCGAAAATTGCATTTGGAAGTCTCCCCTCGTTTTACAGATAACTTCGGAAAATTCAACGCCTTGAAAAATCAAAATCAGAATTTAAAAACTCTTGTGGCGGTAGGCGGGTGGAATGAAGGATCCGCAAAGTTCTCGACCGTAAGTTGACTTCTAAAAATGATTTCCTTTAAGTTTCATCAAGTTTTTCTGATGCGGCTAAAGGGAATTCTTTCTGCTATAAGTCTTCAGCGGTACGGATAGGTATAACTTTTTTAAACTGATATATCAAAAGACTACTCTAACTGCGGTTGATGACCCAAAAAAATGCCATCTTTCATGCATAGGCCTCTTTCTGCTTGCACCACGCTTTTGTGCCAGCCTCATTCAAGTTCTACCAGCGATGATAACAATGTCGTTCGACTATATTCCATGATATGGGGGCCCATAACCGTTAAAACAATCGTCACTTATTTTTCGAAATATTTACTGTATTTCTATTTTCTTTATGTCCCTCGGGAATCATCGCATTTCCGAATACAAACGAATACTAATTTCCATGTCCATCAATTATTAGATTTATCTTGTATAATAATTTGAATTCAAAACTAAGTACTTTACTGTTATTTTGTTTTGATTTGCGTGTAAACTATATAGAGCTGTAAAACTATTTTCCTATCTATCGTACCTGCGACTTTAGCTGCTTTCTTACTATTTTTACCCTTTCCAATTAATAAAATTACCAAACATTACAGATGGCAGCTAATCCCGCACTAAGACAGAACTTCATAAACAGCGCTCTAAAGATGATAACTACCCACGGCTTCGATGGCTTAGACATCGACTGGGAGTACCCAAACCGCAGAGACACAGTTCATGGAGCAGCAGATATTGATAACTTTACTACACTCTTGAAAGAAATCAGAGCTGTGTTTGATAAGAAAGGACTGTTGCTAACAGCTGCAGTGTCGGCAACAAAGGCAGCTGCTTCAAAGTCTTATGATGTTAAGGGCATATCGAAGTAAGTAGACTATGCTATGGGATTATTGATGTTCAAGGAGCCATTCTGTGAGCAGTGCAAGGATAATTTCTGGAAAATATCTCACTGGAATTAATACACTCAAGAAGAGGATCATATCCTTGTAGTGCCTACGTGTCAGAATGGTCAACAATGTCAATTTCATCATCATCACCCTATAAATGTTCCCACTGCTGGGACATAAGCCTCCTCTCTGTGAGAGGGAGTGGGCCGTAATCCACCACGCGGGCCCGGTGCGGGTTGGTAGATGTCACATGTCTTCGAATTTTCGGTTCTAGGACATGCCGATTTCCTCACGATGTTTTCCTTCACCGTTTTGAGAGCAGTGGTGATGAAATAATTTACACAAAGTAAAGCGCCTGTCTGGGTTCAAACCTACGACCTACAACTCGTAAGTTGCGGCCGTTACCACTGAGCCACCACTGCTCTTCAATGTCAATTTACTGAACATAAAATAATATGATCACAGAATCTTTTAACCTTTCCTTCCTGTAGACAATGTTCAACATACACGTTCACATCGTTTTCAGCGATACTCAGTTTAGAGCGATAGTCTGATTTAAGACAGTTTCACTCTTTGAGAGCACATGATAAGACGATATTACAATTTTAATTTCAGGTACTTAGACATGGTAAACATAATGGCTTATGATATGAATGGTGCTTGGGACCCCGTCACCGGTCACAATGCCCCTCTCCATCAAGGAGAAGGAGATGAGGGTGCGGTTGCAAAGGAAGTGAACACAGTTGAACAATCTTTGAAGTATTGGATTGGTGCAGGTAAAAAAATACTTAAACCATCGTTGTTAGGTGCAAAGTCACTTTAGTCTGAGCGAGAGGAAATGAAAGGCCGTCACCTCCTTCTGCGAAGCATTAATGCTCGGGAAGGAGGCGGAACGCGTGAGGGAGAGGTAAATTTCACGCCCTTGTGCCCCTAACCGCCGCAGGAGGAGACGCCCTGGGCGTCGGGAATCACAAATAGATTTCCGGCCACCGTAGGCGCGGGCTTGCGAACGGTGAGCAATGGGTAGATCGCCGTCCGATAAGGACCAGGTCCGGGTCGACGGCGCGTTGTGTTCCACGCGCGCCTCAAAGAGATGTCAGCAGAATTGACGGGGTCCGCTAGGGCCAATGCCTGCCGGGGCTGCGAATATGGGCCGAAAGGGAAATCGTGGCCCCCCGGCAACATGGCAACTGAAGGAACACGGGTGGGTTTTAGTCAGTAAGAGCTCGCTCTACTCAGAGCGGGAGAAGTTATTTGATAATTTCCCACCCAAAAAAAAAGTCTGAGCATCTATAGGATAACTAATGTCTGTTGTGAATAGATTGAGCTCTAAGGCGCTTAAAGTCATAATAAAGTCATGTAGGTGTCCTCAGGCTAGGTGTAGCGACGATCTTCGCAGGGTGGCTGGTAGCAACTAGATGAGAGTTGCTAATCGAGTAGAATGGCGTGCAATTGGAGAAGCTTATGTCCAGCAGTGGACTGCTTTAGGCTGATGATGAAGTACAAAGTGGTAGATACCACTTCTAACAGATGCTAACACAATTCAGTTTTCTCACAAAAGATAGTAAGCTAGTATTAATACTCAGAAACCATGTGTCTTGTGATTTCTTAGCCACTGAGAACAGAAAAAAATCACATATTCTGATAAACTCCTTTAGAACTTACTCGACCGCCTATGTATATTCATTTATTTACAAATTTATCCTCTTCTCTTCATTAAATTCCTATTCTTCCTTGTTTTCAGGTTGTCCTCCAGAGAAAATAGTACTGGGTGTTCCATTCTACGGCAGAACATTTACATTGACGAGTGCTACCGAGAATGGTGTGAGAGCCCCATCGTCCGGGGATGGTATAACAGGAGCATATACTGCTACAAATGGCTTCATAGGATATAACGAAGTAAGTAAGGATGTCAACCACCTTAGCCTGGGTCAAAAACGAGGTGGCCAAGGAAAGCATTTGTTAGATTTACATACATAGGTACATACATAAACTCACGCCTTCTTCCCATGCGGGTAGGCAGAAACTACAGAACGCCACCTGCTACGATCCTTACATAGGCCTTTTGCCTCGTTTACGTTCATACATCTGGTCATACACGCAGGCCGGTTGCGAGTACTACGCACCTGGCCTTTCTGAAGAACATCACCAATAAGGTCAGTATATGTTCTCCTAGGGCGTCCCCGCCCGGCCTTTCCCTTTACATCAGCCTTGTAAATACATTTTGTTAGTCGCCTTTCATTCATCCTCTCAACATGCCCAAACCATCTCAGCATACCCTTTTCAATTTTTGTCACTACATCTTCTTTTAAATCACACCGCTGTCTTATCACATCATTCCTCAGCCTATCATTCATAGTCAGACCACACATGCTTCGCAAGGAATGTATTTCCACAGCATTTATTCTACTTTCATGTTGTTTTTGCCACACCCAACATTCACTTCCATACATAAGCGTGGGCACCAGCACACCATTGAATCGATTGATTAAATTGATTTGATTTGATTTTTTATTGATTTATTTAATCGTTTAAAAAAAAAAACAGACAGCCAAAATCTATCTACCTTGAGTTGATATTAGATTAAGTGATACAAACAGGCCTTTGATCTACATCGCTACATACGAACTACGCATAATGCTGACGTCACGCAAAATCCTACATCGCACCCGCTCACATCAAACGTATTCCTTTAAAAGAACAACTGACAAGTTAGAAAACTTCATCATCATCATCAGCCTATAAATGTTCCCACTGCTGGGACACAGGCCTCCTCTCTGTGAGAGGGAGTGGGAGTTTGAAAACTTAGTCTAAGCTGCAAATGGTATAAATTAAATTTTGGTGTTTCGTTTCACAAGGACGGCTAGAATTACCTTTGTTGTGCAATCAAGATTATTCTGTGTTTATTTTGCTTGGATTGTTTCTGACTTTACTTGCCACTGACTATAGATATATCGCAGCCATCTGGTTAAATTAGACAGCTAATTGGACGCCTAGGCCGTTCATTAAACGCCTGCATCCAATTAAATAGCTGAAGGACAACTAGCCACTTGGCTAGTTAAACGTTAGTACCGGTGTAAAGTTTAGCCAGATGGCTGAAAGTCGTGTAGTAATTTAATTAAACTGGGTGAAATAGGTTAGGTTGGATTAGAACTGTGACCAACTGGGCGCGAGCAAGCAAAGCTAATGGTGCCGCGGCTGCGGCCGGCGACCGCTATTTCCAAGTTGCTCGCAGATTTGTTTTCACCATTTGAATCACTTGGATGAGTCTTGGTCAGTCATCATCAAAGGGCTCACTTTCAATACGCCAAGTTGTTAAACGTTGAATGATTCTAGTTCAATTAACTATCAGCCTAGGCATCCAATTGGTGTTTAATGAACGGCTTAGGCGTCCAAGTAGCTGGCTACTTTAACCAGATGGCTGCGACAGATAAACGTAATGTTTTGTGGTTTGCGCGTAAGCAACACAAGTTTCACAAGCTTTAATTGGCTTCCGTATCATTGTTACTCCTTGTACAAAAATTTGTTTTGCTTTCAGATATTTCCTTTCGGCAAAAAAAATAATATTCAGACAAAAAAGTCCATAGGCAAGGCAAGGTTGTTAGTAAAAATAATTTTGCTTATAACTAATGTTAGTAACTAAAAGAAGAAATTAGACACACCGTCTACCCCTGCTGTAGGCTCATCGGTCTTGCAACACATTGAACCTACTCAGCAGAACAGTATAGGATCTCTCGCCAATCATCCTTAGGAAGCTGAACCAAAACAGGGCTTGAACACATTATTTTACTCTACGCGCAAGGAATTGCAGGCTTTTTGTATAAAGTTTGCCCACAGGCCGCTCGTATTAAGTATGCGAGTTTTGTATCTGCTTAAAATGTGAACTCTTTTTAATAACTAACAAAATCCTATTGATTCCAGTTCTGCCACAAGCTCCAAACCGAATCCTGGACCAAACGTATCGACTCTCTAGCTAAAGTACCCTATGCTGTCAAGGATAAAAACTGGGTCTCCTACGACGATCCTAAATCGATTACTGCCAAAATCAAATACGCCAAACAGTTGAACATCACTAAAATTATGATTTGGAGTATCGAGACTGATGACTTCCGTGGAATGTGTGGAGATGGGGTCAATCCTTTGCTACGCACTATCAATGAGGGTTTAGGTTTCTGATCAATTGGAAATGCTGCAACTGAGTCTTCTCCTTCTAGTGATGTTAGCTCTAGTACTACAGAGTCTAGTGTTACTTCTAGTTCTACTACTGCACCAAATGCGGTTTGTAATACAGAAGATTATGCTTAGTTGCTGGTTTTACTTAGCATGATTAAGTTTTAGCACATTAATTTTTTTTAATTCAAAATTTGTAATCCATTGCTAGACGAGAACAAACGCAGATTGTATATTATGTGATTGTTAATACTGATTTTAAATAAATAAAATGCACCAAAGCCTTTTTTTTTTGGGGTGGGAAATTATCAAATAACTTCTCCCGCTTTGGGCGGAGCGGCAAGGCGTGTCAAACTCTTACTTACTAAAAGCCACCCGTGTTTCTTCAGTTGCCACGTTACCAGAGGCCATGGCAACATGTGTACCAACCCCACACAAATTCGAATACCACTACCTACTATTTAAATAACAGTGACAGGAACTTATCATATCATCCACATATTATTATGACGGAAAAAATACGAATTATTGAAGCTAACTCAAAAACCAAGCAAAGTAAATAAAATTTATATGGGACCACCTCTGAAGTATACCTACCGAACAAAAAAAGAATCATCAAAATCAATTCATAATTGGCGGAGTAATCGCGTAAGAAATATACAAAAAATAAAACAACAACATACAGTCGAATTGAGAACCTCCTCCTGTTGGAAGTCGGTTAAAAATACCAGCCACTGTGTCAAATAACGGGTTTATTTAGTAAGTAGGAATGGCAAAAAACCAAAAAGAATTAAACAAATCAAAACTTTTCCGCATGCATGTCACTATATTTAAATTAAATAGAAAAAAAAACAACATATTATATTATGCGACTAACAAAAAGGTACAGAATACATTAACATAACACGAAAATCCCATAAACATACGACATTTGTTTTAACACCCTTTTGGGTAAGCGACGGCGGATTGTCAGTTCCCCCTTTTGACGACGAAATCTACTGTATAATAAGCATTTGTCTAAAAATATGATTTGTGAGTAACAAGAGTTTATATTAAGTTGTATACAAATGCAAATAAATGTGATTTGGTGATGTTGTGACTACAAATACAATTTAAAACATCATGTACTGTTTTCGCTTCTGCCTGGCGTTAGTCCTTTTTGTTTTCATTGTTTTCTAAATTCGTCAGTTAGATCTTTTGGTCGCTAAACTTCCCACAGTCAGTAATCAAAATATATAGGATATTTTATCGGGAATGTCAACTTAAAATACATTATTTTAAGCAAAATTTTACTCGATACTTCATCATGCTAAAAGTTATAGCATGTATACATCGTTTTTAATTACGCTGGCTCGTTCTTTGTCATTGCAATTCAACGTGGCAATGCTGCCAGTCTTCTGGGCATGTTTCCGGATGACAGCGATGCGGACGAGTACTTCGACGCCTAAGTCTCCTTTTGTTTTTGTATTTATTGGTATAGTTAGGCGATTAACACACTGTCACGCACCACGCAGCGTAGCGCGTGAATGCGTTGCTTGTAAGTATCTCCGTTTGTATAGAAAACACGCACAGTCCAACACACAGAAAATGCATCCACGCGCGTTCAATTCAGATCGTTGAAACGCAACATGCAGCGTGATGCGGTGCAGTGTGATAATCGCCTTAGCTAGTTAGTTTTTAATTTAGTGTTAGATCGTATATTGTGTAAATGATTTGTCATCTATGGTTATAATTAAACCTTCAAAGATTCCTGTATAAAGATGTTTTGAAATATTGTAATTTAAAAGTAATAGTAATTTTATCATAATTCGTGGTAGACGGTGTGGTTGGTAGAAATGAGACACCTCAAACTCGCCTTATAATAATCACATTAATTTACTAAACTTTATTACTTACTAACAAAAATATAGTCCTTCTCTCTGATCAAAATTCATCATGAAAAATGCCGCTCTATAAGAACTACGGCCCAACATCATCTGTCTAGCCTTTTCCCAACTATGTTGGGGTCGGCTTCCAGTCTAACCGGATGCAGCTGAATACCAGTATTTTACATGGAGCGACTGCCTATCTGACCTCCACAACCTAGTTACTAGGTAACACGATACCCCTTGGTAAGACTGGTTGTCAGACTTTTTTGGGCTTCTAACTACCCGTAACGACTGTCAAAGATCTACAAATGACAGCCGGGACCAACGGCTTAACATGCTTTCCGAGGCACGGAGGGGTCTTGGTATGTAAAGATGGTCACCCATCCACAGACCAACCGCGGCAAGCATAGCTTAACCTGATCGATCGACCCGTGCAGCTGTTGTTATTTAGCCACAAGCCCCTCTCAAGAACTACGGCCCAACACGGTAATATAATTAAAAAGCCAACGAAATTAATGTGTGGTATTAATTTATATAAAGTCAAGTATGCCTGTGTGTGATTACAACAGTATTAACTTAACCCTTCCCTTGTTAATGTGATGTCAACGTTATTTATTGATGTTTAGTTTTAGCGGTACGGTTGGCAGAGAAAGTTTAATGGCAGTGGTTTGTTTGTCAAAAGAATGGAACACTCAGAAGAAACTCAATGGAATTTTATTTAAATAATTATTTATAATAAGTCTGACAACCAGTCTTACCAAGGGGTATCGTATTACCCAGTTACTGGGTTGTGGAGGTCAGATAAGCAGTCGCTCCATGTAAAATACTGGTATTCAGCTGCATCCGGTTAGACTGGAAGCCGACCCCAAATAGTTGGGAAAAGGCTAGGCAGATGATGATGATTTATAATAATGAAATGAGCCGGATAAATTATCAGAAATGTGTCTAAATATTAAAATAATACTAGGTGATATTTACAATAGACGACATAATAATAATAATTGAGTTTTACTGGAACTCCTGGGCCTTGACTCAAAAGACACTCAATAGAACCTATTTAAGAAAATGTAGGTACCTACCTAAATAATAATGAGTGAGAAATAGAATTTATTGGAAATCTGATAAACTATCAAGAAACTTGTTCGAAATTAAAAATAATTAGGTTAATAATGATACAATTTTTTTTTTGTTAGCCTGTATGGTGTCCCACTGCTGGGCAAAGGCCTCCCCTATTTCCTTCCAAATCTCTCTGCTTTGTGCGATTTCAGGCCATGTTGGCCCCGCAAACATAACTAGATCGTCACACCACCTTCGCCGCGGTCTACCTCGATGACGTTGTCCTCCTTCAGGCGTCCAGTGAGTGACGATCTTTGCCCATCTCTCCGGGTGCATTCGTGCGACGTAGCCGGCCCACTCCCACTTCAGCCTGGCTGTTTTTTCTCCAACATCCGCTACTTGAGTTATGGAGCGCAGGATGGCGTTTCTAACGTGGTCCGTTCGTTTGACACCTATTATGCTGCGCTCCATTGCCCGCTGGCAAATCTTGAGTTTGGACTTCTGTTGTTCCGTAAGTGTCCAACTTTGTGCACCATAGGTTAGGACGGGCAGAATGCACATGTCGATGAGTTTTCTTTTCAATGTCATAGGGAGATTTCCTTTCCTTCAATGATTATTCAATGAATTATTCAATTTTACACGAAACCGCTTTTTTCGCTTTATATCAGGCCATTGCCATAAAAACATTGAATTTGAATAGGTACCTGACAGTATTTAAATTTAAAATTATTTTGCCATCCTTACCGTAAGTAGTCATTAATATTAGTAAAGGGTGTGTGGGCTTCTTATCTCATCTACTTTGGATATTTCTAAGACTTTTTGTCACGATTTTTGTCTATTATAGGTAGTTACTATAGTTATTAAACTGAGATCTGCCATTTCGATTAAACAAGACCATAAAAAATTTATTTAAAAAATAGTTTTTTTTTCAGTTATGAACAAATTATAGCAATGACGCAAGCATGTTTTTTATCTGTAGGTATTGAAATAACCGTTATTCATAACTTTAATGCAAAAGTAAGAGACTTGCATTACCAAAAAATTCAACTCAACCAAATCATGTAAACAAAACCCTCAACAACATGAAAAAAAAACACATGAAAAACATTCTAAAACCGCGGCCCGGCCATGTTTTATTCAAATTTACTTACATTTATACTAACGGGAGCGACCTTTGGTACGGAATTGTATTCCCTTGCCAGACCATACATCTTCTTCACGCGAAAACGTAGGTAGTACGTACTTATTTATTTCCGTAACGTACAGCAAGGGAGCATGGTGTTTTTGTTAGTTGAGACCCGCGGAAATGGAAACTGTGTATAAAAATGTTGGAGTAAAAATAAACAATGGAAAGTTACTTCAAATGTTCTCAAAAGATTTGATATTTTTTTGGAATTTTGCGAGCAACCGCGTTGTTCATTGAAACACGAAAATGTCTACTCTATTACCCATTCTATGTAAGTACTTTCTCTCAATTCAGATGCACAAAAGTAAAAAAAGTCTGTAGGATTTTAATGTATCAAAGATTTTGTCTTAAGAAATTGGTAATGCGTGACAGCAGTCTTTAATCCAGGATTCAGAAATTAGCTGAGAACTATACAACGTGTAACATTAAATGCGCAAAACATCAAACACCCTAACTGATTTTTAATTCAATTGACTTATTTCAGTTCGTAAGATTCGTATTTGCATTGAAATAAAAGCTATTATTATCCCGCGTATGAGAAAATTTAATTTGGTTGACAACAATTTGTGTTTGTTTACCTATTTTGGCGGGTTGTGAAGGCTTGACCTATTATTAAGAAATAAACTGGGCAACGTTTTCAATGAAGTTTTTTTTTTAAATGTGACCTATATTAAAAAGTGGTTCAATTGATTCTGCTCGTTATTCTGATCAAACTATTTACGGGTTTCGCGCATTTAACATTACACGTTGTATTATGTTCAGTAGTGTACGCGATATTATCTAGCGACTCTCCAAAAATGCATTTCAGAAGAACTACCTTTAACACACCTAATTTTTCTACTCATATTTCCGAAATTCATCAACCATAACACGAACGATAAATAATACTGGTTGTCTTATAAATTATTATCGTGTTAGCTCACTGCTCATTTGCTGACGAAGTTCAAACCCCCAGGGGATCCAGCCAATCACGGCGCGCGAGAACTTGTTATGGGAAAAGTATGATCCAGAAAGTTCCGTAATATAATGAAGTGTGGCGTAGATTGTTTTATATCTGGAGATATGTGGGGTAGCTGAGAATAGAGAGTAGTGTAAAATATCGTAGGTGTTATTATAATAGGGTTTATCATTTTACTTACTATCTATCTGAAGACGTTGTGCATCTCACACAGGTGTATCATTTCGGCTTAAAGAAATTTATTTCTTAAAAAGATCATAGTACCTATACATATAGTTGCATATAGTTCACTTAAATATAAGATTCTCATATTTATGAAATACAAATAATTTATTATTTACCTATTTTTAAATGCCCTACTTCATACAGCCTATAAGCCACCCTAATTTTAATTGTTTGAGATACCTTTTGAGTAAGAGTTATTAAAAAGCAACCGTAAAATCATCGATTTGTTGACAATTATATTGGTCCTACAATCCAAAATACTCCGCAATATATTTAATACCTCTACAACAACAATAAACAAGGGGAAAAAAGCACGATTTCCACTTGCTAACAAATAGCTGGATATTAGACAAAACGACCAGAAATACTAAAACAAAAGCAAGCAACAAATGAACCGAGGTACGGCGATGCATCATCGAGTTATTACAGACGAGCCTCCGACGCGCTGATGGTGACAATTTTTCAACGCGAAGTGGGAACAGAACAATCCCTGATTAATCCTACGGTGAGATTATTGAAGCCATTGTGTGAGATTAGGATTGAAAAGTCTTGATACTTGCTAGATGAATGCCAACCTGGAATAATAAAATTTTAAACTATGTAGAAAATAAGTGAGTGTTGAGAATGTGCAAAATGCAGAAGCATGTGAGTGTTGAATAATGAACTTAGGTTAAACATGGGGTATGTTTTGAAAGCAACTGAAATACTGTCAAAATGAGAAAAAAATTCAATGAATGAGATTGTAAGAAAAGATTCTAATTTAAATCTGTGAGTCTATCATTGATTTTTATGTTATGCCCTATACCTTCACTTGTTTTAAATAACTGATTATGATTACATACCGTGTGGTGGGATTCTGATGATCTGATATAAAGGTATTCCTAGTGCAGACACCAGTCTCTCACAAACTAGTGTCACATTGTTTTTTTTAACTTTTCTAAATGAATTAGATGCCATTGATTGTGAAGAAAAAATATATTTGAATTTGAATTTTTGTAATGCAAAGGAAGGACGGAAACATACTTGATTAGTAATAAAAATAAACCCATTCTAAACACTTCACTAAAAATACTTTATATGCCGAAGATATCCTTATTCTCTACAATCGCATCGCCTGCCTGTTGCGCCGACGGAGTTGATATTAAAGAAAATTGTCATATTAAATTCACAAGCTGAAAGGATCAAGACTAACCCATCCAAATATAATATCGCGCCAATACTTACCATAGAACTGGTGCATTAATATTTTGGTTGAGTTTTTCGCCGCCGTCAATTCCCGGAGCGACTAGCTGGGGGGAAGTTATTACCGGGAGATATCGCTCCGTCTCAATAAATTATAGGAGATGAGAGGGAACATTAACTAATTACCGACACCGATACCTGAGTGGTGTCTGAGAAAGTACAGGTATTTGTCGGTGAAGATATTGTTGATGAAGTTTTAATAGGGTTTTAGTTGAGAAATTTTCAAAGAAGCTTGTTTTTCTCAAAAAAAAACATGCATCAAGTTTTCACTTTACGTTAGTTTTGTATTTATTGATAGAACTAATAAACAAGTTTTTAATTTCAGGTCATCTGTAAGACATCGCTTGGAACTAAGCATTGTCTACTTGAAAACACCCGCGTAGCGTGTCGATGAGGACAAAACTCAAAAACTCAAACTCAAAACTCAAAGCATTTATTTCAATTGAACCATTTACGGTCGGTCAGTCAGAAAGATGAAGCTAGTTGCCCATTCCAAAGCGCAGTAGGTTCCTATGGAGAAGAACGAGCAAGAAACTCCACGGACACTTTTTTAAATCATAATATTGTTACAAAATATTGGTTCACTTCAAGATGGTTTGCTGTGGAGATTGATTTACCACATTTTTATCGAGAGGCCCAATTTACACAATTGACGTCAATAATAACGTGTAGTCCACAAAGGCTGTAATAATTTTATTACTGCCGGTTTTATTCGATTTTAATCACTTTTTTAAATAAAAACGTGATTAAAATCAAACCGGTTGTAGGTTGTAAAAAACTTTTTAAATTGATTCTGCCCGGAGTACTTCCTATGCATTCGCACAAACTTTGTAATAAAAAAACAATTCAAAAACACCAACACACAATATTAATCAACATTCAAAACCTACAATACTCAATTACAACAAGCAATCACATCCGACGTCTAACTTAAACACAAAGAACCAACTCGTTCTCATTGTTGCGCCAAATGCAAATCCGGACGCTACACCCTTTGCCCCACGTATATTTAATTCAACAGTACCAAATGCAGGTAACAATCGCGAAACACCGGTAACTGTTGTAAGTGTAAACGAAGAGCGAAGCACGAAAAATTTCCGGGAAGAAAACAAGAAAAAAGGCAACAAAGTGAAACTCAGCCTTCCTTATTTCCCCTGACGATGGCCCGCCGACGCTCCCAGTTTTTCCAGGAAATGGAAAATATTGCGATAAGGCGCATTATAGATTAAATGCGTCCCGAGTCCTTAATGTGTTTGTAGTGATCAAGTGTTGCAGATAGGTGTGTGAGCGCCTTTAAAAAGTTGTAATGACGTTCTGTGTGTAAATAATGGCGCAGATAAGGATATTCATATGCAAACTGCTCTTTATTGTGTTCCGATTTTAAATATAGGATTATGTAAACAAGAAGCAATTTACGTATTTTTTTGCAGTTGTTTGTTGTTTTTGTTTTTTAACATCAACCAAACTTTGTGTCTACAGGCTGTTTTTAATGCCATTTATTGATAATACATGTTAGACCAACAAACTCTTATATAAAAGAACTAACTGGAACTATTTAATATTGAAAAAGTGAACCTGCAACAGGTCTAGCAAACGTTACAGCTCGCGCGCTGCGCGTGCACAGCATTAAGTTACTTACCACATAAGAACAAATTTCAGCCTTCTTAAAATTTTGATTTCTTTCGACTCTCTATTCCGACCCTAAAAAAAACACAACTTACCACCAACTATACAGAACCCTTAATTACCCTTACCACAACCACTCCAGCTAATCCGTACCAATTTTTCTCATGTAATACCCACACGGGTGGTGCGTGGCCGTAATCGGTATTAGATCAAAATTTAAAGCCCCGCGCACATGTTACTGGCTCGGATTACGCTAGTTGTAGTGCACCCTTATGTTGTGTGCGATGTTATGGAAGGACTAGTAAGGGCAATATTTTTTTAATCTTTTCATTACAAAAATACTGATCGGAGGATAGATTTTATGTTACAATTTCAGAATTCTAATTTTAGAGACTAATGCACTTAAATTAATCACTAAATAATAGTACACTGTTGGATTTTCAACGCTAGGCTTAGCGCTGAGAGTTGAAAATCTAACAATGTACTTTTATTTAGGGATTCATTTAAGTGTCACTTGTAAAGGTGAAAATGGGCATAACACCAACAAATTGCTTGCTTTGTCTATTTGAAATAATCAATCAATTGGATCATATGAATGTGTGTAGTAAGTCTCCAATAAGACCAAAATGAATTAATTTGGTCCTTTTGAAATGAAAACGAATTACACAAAAAGACCCCGCTAGCATAACACATACCACCCAAATGAACAGTCGACGGCCAAGTGTAACACAAGTAGGAGCGCATATGGTAACGCTAATTCCACATACTGCCCTTAGGGGTTGAAATAAAATAAAAACCAAATTAGGGGAAGATGACGCAACGGCACACCCCTTCGATTTCTGATAAATTCCATTATACGCTTATATCTCGATGCATTACCTACTTAGCTTGTTGATGTATGTGCCTTTTTAGTTATTCATGATGTACACATGATTACTGACGCTACTTATAAAAATAATGACAATGTATTCTCGACATCAATAACTGTCAATTATAATGTGAAGAAGGAAAACAATATTGGCAAAGCATTTATTGATGACAAGTTTAATAGTGGCGTTGACGAAGATTTCATTAAGTAAAATTTAATCGCGGACTTGAATCGTATAGCTTATTATGAAACACCTACAAAACCACCAAATCAAACTTGCGCTCTTTAACGGTTTGATCGTCCAGCAATGCAAGTTTTATAGTATCGATATTTTGATGTGGTGCATTATTAGTTATTGGTCATACCGATTTCATTCCTTCAAGCACTCTACTCAGCTTATCGAATTACCTCCTTACATTAGTAAGGATGACCCTAAAACTTTTCAATAAAAGTACTCGTCCAGGATTATCCTATAACCCAGTCAAATATGGTATCAGGTGGACCCATTAAAACGTTGTACTTTCTATCATCGCTGTGATTAGTCTTACTGGATTTTAACACAGCATTATTATATTATTTGGATTGCGAACAAATAAAGTCAAGCACTCTACTCAGATTATCCAATTACCCGGTCTGATATGTCAGGATGACCCTAGCAACTTTTTATATAAAGTCTTTTAAAAAAACACTCAACCAGGTTTATCCAATAACCCAGCTAAGTCATGTCACATTGCACCTTGCAACTGTCCATTATCACGTTGCACTTTCTATTTGTTGTTATTAGTAGTCTTATTTGATTTTATATCACATTGTAGTGCATTATTTGACATACTAACAAAATTAAATAGGGTTTTATATATTACACATCGCGGAATCCTATCTTGTTTAAAATTTCAATGACAGTTTCCATTATTAATATAAAATAATCATTGAACACTATTCTCACTAACTATGATATCGCTACTGAGTGCTAATGTTAATTTTTTTATGTATTTAAATTAAATTATGAGATTATTATTTTAATTGGTTGGTGTTAATATTATCAATCTGTTTTTTAGGGTTCCGTTGCCAAATGGCAAAAAACGGAACCCTTATAGATTCGTCATGTCTGTCTGTCTGTCTGTCTGTCTGTCTGTCTGTCTGTCTGTCTGTCTGTCTGTCTGTCTGTCTGTCCGTCCGTATGTCACAGCCACTTTTTTCCGAAACTATAAGAGCTACGCTGTTGAAACTTGGTAAGTAGATGTATTCTGTGAACCGCATTAAGATTTTCATATAAAAATAGAAAAAAAACAAATAATTTTGGAGTTCCCCATACTTAGAACTGAAACTCAAAAAAAAATTTTTCATCAATCCCATACGTGTGGGGTATCTATGGATAGGTCTTCAAAAATGACATTGAGGTTTCTAATGTAATTTTTTTCTAAACTGAATAGTTTGCGCGAGAGACACTTCCAAAGTGGTAAAATGTGTGTCCCCCCCCCTGTAACTTCTAAAATAAGAGAATGATAAAACTAAAAAAAATATATGATGTACATTACCATGTAAACTTCCACCGAAAATTGGTTTGAACGAGATCTAACAAGTAGTTTTTTTTTAATACGTCATAAATCGTAAACCACAATTTACCTTTCATTCAATGTTACTTGCTGCTACGGAACCCTTCATGGGCGAGTACGACTCGCGCTTGGCCGGTTTTTTTATATTTAGAATGCAATTTTTGTCATTATTATTATTATTTTAATTGGTTACTGTTAATATTATCAATCTGTTTTTTTATTTTTATATTTAGAATGCAATTTTTGTCATTATTATTGTTATATTTAAAATACCAAAAAATTATTGAATAATTTTATTTGTTAATATCTATTATGTAAAACCATAAATGGTGCATGTTGTGTTAGCCTGTAAATAATTGTTGCACTTATTTACGTACTATTAAGGAATTTATTTTAAATGTATTTGTAAACAATTGTTGGCTAACGTAAATAAATAAATAAATAAAATTACCAGATGTGTCCTTGCTTTTTAGTATTGAAGGACCAATACACAAGAATCATCAAAAATAATTCCTGCAAATCTAACATTAAAAATCCAACACCACATCAAAAAAGATATCGATTACTGGGGCCCACATGTTACCCAATTTGCACAGAACTAGAATCACCCGCTGTGCTGAATAAATTATATCACACGCCCCTGCTATCAAAGTCATTATCCTTTACAAAAGATACTTGATTATGTAAGTTATTATAAGCGACTCCTAAACTATTTTTGTTTATGATTGCAACATTTTGATATTTTATGGTAATTGGTCGCACAAGTGTCGCTTTGTGTTTCGTGTTAGTAAATCAAGTGGGTTTTATGTTTCAGCTATTTTGAGAAATGATTGTGTGTGTGTTGTAGTCTTCATTAATAAAAATGTATTTACTACGGAAAAAAAAATCCATAGAAGAGGAGTGTTTTATTGGAGATGATAAAACAAATCTTCTCAATATAGTTCAGGAAAATGGATGTGATGATGAAGATTTGGTTAAAGTAGTGTAAGGCGGATAGATGGCGCTCGAGAACCGTCATGAAGTTGATAACTGCGAAGATAGCAACGCGCGGGCGGCTTAGCTTTTTTTTGGGTGGGTAATTATCAAATAACTTCTCCCGCTCTGCGTGGAGCGGGAGGGCGTGTCAGACTCTTACTGACTAAAACCCACCCGTGTTCCTTCGTTTGCCCTGTTGCCGGGGGCCATTATGTCCCTTTCGGCCCTTATTCGCAGCCCGGCAGGCATTGGCCCTAGCGGACCCCGTCAATTCTGCTGACATCTCTTTTGAGGCGCGCGTGGAACACAACGCGCCGTCGAGCCGGGCCTGGTCCTTATCGGACGGCGAGCTACCCATTGCTCACCGTCCGCAAGCCCGCACCTACGGTGGCCGGAAATCGGCTCGCAATTCCCGCCCAGGGCGTCTCCTATATTGCACCGAGGCTTGCGTTCTCTTTTCTGGTAGTGTAGCGGTTACACCGCCACATACGAACTACGCATCAAAGACATGACGTCACACAAATCCTGCATCGCGCAGTTAGAGTTTACCGAGCGATCGACATACATACAAGATTTCAACTTCAAACTGATGGGCAGTTGCCCGCCAGACACAACACCCGTCTGGTCGGAGGATCCTCCCTTTTCTATGGTGGATGAGTGAACTTTACACCCTGTTCCTCATACCCCTAAAGTAGACACCAACGGCTTAGCACCTACCTAACATTTTCTCGTACTACTTACATGTATTTTTAATTAAATATTTTATCCTTATTCTACCTTGTTTTTCTGAGCTCTTACAATAGATAGGAACTCATATTATATTTCCAGTAAATCTCTTAGCAATGAAAAGCATCAGCGAGTAGAGTAAAATTATTAAGAAATCAAGGAGGTACCTTCTTTTTACAAAAAATCAAATGGCGACGTTACTAAAGAAGCTTGTAAATATGAATTAAAGAAAAGAAGATTGCATACAGTAAAAATAAGGTAATATTTTAACATTATAGGGAATCCTCTGTCTAACGTTTCGGGAATTGACTGCTTGACATTATTCTATGTTGTTATTACAAGGAATATACAGCATCATCATCTGACTAACTTTTTCCCCAACTACCTATGTTGAGTAAAAGCACAGTATAAATATGGACAGTATAGAAGCTACGAGTACGTAGTAAACGTTCGAAACGGCACACTCACACAGACGCGCTCATTGACGAGATCCCAAGCGATTGTCGCGGTGCTGTCAGTTGCGAGTGCCGCGACGAGAGTGGTCACCGCGATCTTTTTAAAAATGGTGGGTAGGCTATTATTTCAATAAATGGGCCTTGTTTCCATACTATCCATATTTAAACTGTGGTAAAAGGCTACAGGCAGTTGGGAGCCTACCACCAGCTCATTAAGCAGTATTATTTTAATATTACTTCAGTGTGGAAAAGAGATGAAGCTCTACAGGTCGTATAGCTCCATCTCTTTCTGTTTATGAGCTGGTGGTAGGCCTGGTAGGCCCCCAGAATATTACATTTTACATGGAGTGTCTACTTATCTGACTTCCGAAACTGGGTAGCACAATTATACAGGGTGGCAGGGATATCGACGCGAAAACTATTACCATGGAATCAGCACATGATTCTGAACCCCACTGCGTTGAAATTTTTCGTCGATTATTTAAAAAAAAATCCTGTTCCATACATTTTGACCGTCGGTATTGCACTTTTCTATGAAACAGCAGATTTATTTTTTAATAACCGACGAAATATTTCAACGCAGCGGGGTTCAGAATCATGTACTGAATCCATGGTAAAAGTTTTCGCGTCGATATCCCTTCCACCCAGTATATGTAATATAGACAACGTTTAACACACACCAAATCTGTTATCTATAGATATTCTTGTTTCCCGATTCAATTCATACATCCATCTGTAGATACAACCGGCAATCAGTCGCGGCGTTCCCATATAATGAATCCCTGAGGAATGATCCGTCCGTGCAACAATCGTGACTTAACTCTTGATCAATTCCCAATACGTCCTGTAACGGACGGACAGTGTGATTTATTGCGTTAGACCTGTGTTATGTACGGAAGATGAAGGTATGGGAAGCCTTGTTTGTGTATCCTTAACATGTTCCTAGATTGGAGATATCCAAGAAGAATTGATCGATTTTTCCTGCTTAATTTCTACCCAATTTTAAATGCTGAATTTACTGGATTTTTCAATATTTGATTTTTTTCATTGGGTTATAAAAAAATCGATATTGGGTTAAATGTATGCATCAACACATCAAAGGATTCAGTTTTGACTTCAGTCACTTTTTGTACAGTCTTGTGTTCAACATTTTTCCGTTAAGTGGAAAATGAATTCCTTGACATATTATTTATTGACTTTTATATTTTAATACAATGTCTTTCTTGCCTTACCTTACTGAGTATGACTTAGTTTCCCATTTTCCCATGCATAATTCAAGCACCAACGTATAAATACACAAAGAAAAACATCTAAAAAAAACGAGAAGCCCCGAAAGCTTTTACCGGCAAAATTTCCTTGTAATTAATAAAAAAGTCTGGTCCATTAACGGGTATATCGATCTACATCTTGTTGTAACAAGTTGATCCTAACAACCCTCTGGTGGATTAGCCAATATCGCAAAAAACAGGGGCAGGATACTAAATGAGCCGTCTACTGTTACTTCTGAATATTTATGAGGAGAATAATAGTGGGATATTCTTGTTTTTGTTGGAGGATTTAATGTGTTAGACGCTATTATAGACTTTGACTTTATTTTTTATTTACAGTAAGTTTACAGGTTTGCGGCGCTAGCGTCGATATCTCGCAGCCGTTTAGAGTTAAGAATTTAAACACTTTTGCACAGCACGTGTTAGGTAGAGTTAATTGTAGTTTGCTGCAGGTCCATTTCTATTAATCGCGATAACAAGCGTGCAATGGATCCATATTGATTGCAAAGCAGCTGGCTATGTGCAGGTAGTGGTAATAATTGATTTGCCTTTTATTAGATGCGTTGCTCTACTTTTGCCGTTTAGTTTATCTTTTGCATCGTTTCTTGTTGGCAACTTTTTTACTCGTCATAATACAGGGTCAAATAAAAGTAGAACTCTGCAGACGTGATGGATAGCAATATCTGAAAATGATAATTCATGATATTATTGCTTTTTTGTGGGATCATCGACCGCAGTTAGTGTAGTCACTTGAAATTTTAGTTTCTTGAATTAATCATTTTTATTTCTGTGTAAACTTCACAGCTCTGATGGGCATTGATATCTAAACAATCAACTCGGGGTTTTCTCGGGTACAGTCAACTCGGGGTGCGACGGGAATTTGCGTTGGTGTCGTACATAGTGAAACTGCTTCGAGGCATAGTGCACAACCCGAAAGTGCTGCAGCGGTTGCACTTGTACGTACCCGACCGTTATGTGTGGAGGCGACGGCCCCCGCCACTGTTGGTCGTACCATCAGCCAGAACCAACTTACTGGCTAAAACCCCTTTGACTCGAGCAATTCGCACCATCAACAGTATTCAGCTCGATAACGATATATTTACATGTTACTGGGGTGAATTCGCAAAAGTACTGTTGTTTACATTATGTTATAAATAATTATCTATAATTTTTTTCTTTTGTATTGTTTGTGTGACTTGGCTATCGCATTAGGTTAAGACCTGTAATGGTAGTTTTAAGGCATTTAAATAAATAAATAAATAAACAAGATAAAACAAAAAAAATAACAGATTTTCACAGCTCATACTTCAAGTAATAACACTACCAGAGGTCGTTGACTCCCAAAAAAGAAAAATCAAATCTATTTAATTTTTATCAACCGACTTCCAAAAAGGAGGAGGTTTTATGTTCGTAGCGTATGTATGTACGTTTTTCTTTTTGTGTGTGTTTTTCGATTTCTCCATTAATTGTTGACCGATTTATTTTTTTATGTTTTTAAAGGATATGCTTTCGAGGTGGAAGTGGTCTCATATAAATTTTATTAACTTTGCTTGGATAGTTTTTGAGTTAGCTTCAATAATACGTATTTCTTCCCACTTAGTATGTGGATGATATCATCGTTCCTGTCACTGTTATTTACATAGCAGGTAGTGGTATTCGGATTTGTGTGGGGTAGATACCACAACTAAAAAGTGAAAATAAATACTATAAAACGAAATTTCAAAACAAAAGACACTGACTTCTAAAATTAAAGTTATTTTGCACATTGTAGTATTTTTTTGGAAGTCGGTTTTTTTTTTTTTTGGTAAAAGTATATTTTATCGTGGTTAGATATCGATACCCATCACGTCTGCAGTTTCGTTAGCTAATTTATTTTGACCCTGTATAATATCATAGATGTTCGCTGCTTAAATACAAGCTAGCGTTTTAGTTAGACACTTGGGTCTCTCAAAAAGAAACTATATAGAAAAAAAAAAAGGATTGTGTGGTTTTATGAAACCACGGTAAAAGTGAAACTTCTATAGGCGCCGCCATATTGGCCTTGGCTGCTCTGACAAGCGCCTTTCACTTTATCCCTACTCCGCGGCCGACCGTCACGCGACATGCAACACACAGACGAAAAAGTTTGAGACGATGTAATAAAAGTTTCACTTTAAAAGTAATGATGACAAGCGATAGGTACTATGGAAGAAACGCATATCTGTACACTGCAAGGACTATTCTTGCTTGCAGCGCTCGGCCGCTATAATAAAAAACCGGCCAAGCGCGAGTCGTACTCGCCCATGAAGGGTTCCGTAGCAGCAAGTAACATTGAATGAAAGGTAAATTGTGGTTTACGATTTATGACGTATTAAAAAAAAACTACTTGTTAGATCTCGTTCAAACCAATTTTCGGTGGAAGTTTACATGGTAATGTACATCATATATTTTTTTTAGTTTTATCATTCTCTTATTTTAGAAGTTACAGGGGGGGGGACACACATTTTACCACTTTGGAAGTGTCTCTCGCGCAAACTATTCAGTTTAGAAAAAAATTACATTAGAAACCTCAATGTCATTTTTGAAGACCTATCCATAGATACCCCACACGTATGGGATTGATGAAAAATTTTTTTTTGAGTTTCAGTTCTAAGTATGGGGAACTCCAAAATTATTTGTTTTTTTTCTATTTTTATATGAAAATCTTAATGCGGTTCACAGAATACATCTACTTACCAAGTTTCAACAGCGTAGCTCTTATAGTTTCGGAAAAAAGTGGCTGTGACATACGGACGGACAGACAGACAGACAGACAGACAGACAGACAGACAGACAGACAGACAGACAGACAGACAGACAGACATGACGAATCTATAAGGGTTCCGTTTTTTGCCATTTGGCAACGGAACCCTAAAAAGGGTCGTGTGCACGGGATTTTGTATACAAATTTTTCAGATATGTGTTACCCCGATGGTACATTGAAGTTCTAATTTAGTACCAAACCTAAAATGGTGACATGTCCCAAAACCACAATAGGGACGAAATCGCACATAAACAAAGTTATAATATATGCAGAGTTACTCCAAAACTTACGTAGAATTAGCATATGGCCACAGTGTCGAGTTCTCAGTACAATAAAGCAATTATAACTGTCATATTTCACCCGCGCTCTGTATTTACATTTATATTGGTAGCCCGATCTGTGTTCATACGATTCTGTAGGATTGCGTTCGTTATTTTGAGCTGCGCGGAAACTTTCACTGGCAGTGCGTTTGGGCATTGGTGGCTCCGAAGTTCGGGTGTAGTTTTGCAGGTAATTAATGATATTTCAGTTTTGGGTGAAATGTTTGAAATATATTTGACCCGTCTACAAACTGATACGACGAGTAAGTGCATTTTTTTTTTTGTTGACTGTCCCTTTAAAGTACTTGTAATTTAGGACGAAGCACAACTTCACTAGTGATATGGGACAAACTAAGAATTTTTTGGAATGTGGAACAAAACTTCAGGACGAACGAAAAATAAATCGTGTTTGTAAAATAATTTAAAAATTACATTAAAATGATTTTAGATAAACACAAATCATACGTAATTCTGAATATTTATTTCGTAGACCTCGTAGACCTCGTCGTAGCGGTGTCGAGCGTAGCAGAATTTATTTACTACAGCATCTTTAAGTTATTTCTCAATACACTTATTGTTCTACAGCCGGATTGTGGACATATATCTCATCATCATCATCATCATTTCAGCCGAAAGACGTCCACTGCTGAACATAGGCCTCCCCCAAGCACCTCTACTTCGACCGATTCTGTGCTTTCCGCATCCAGCGGATTCTTGCGGCCTTCACAAGGTCGTCGGTCCATCTTGTGGGAGGCCTTCCAACGCTACGTCTTCCGGTACGTTGTCGCCACTCCAGAACCTTTCGGCCCCATCGGCCATCCGTTCTGCGAGCAATGTGCCCTGCCCATTGCCACATAAGTTTGGCAATTCTTCGGGCTATAGCGGTTACCTTGGTTCTTCTGCGGACATATATCTACCAATAAATAATTTTAAAAAAAATTGTTCATATTTATTTGTATTGTTATCAAACATCGTGAGGAAACCAGCATGTTCTAGAACAGAAAAATTCGAAGACATGTGACATCTACCAACCCGCACTGGGCCCGCGTGGTAGATTATAGCCCACTCCCTCTCGAAGAGAGAAAGCCTGTGTCCCAGCAGTGGGAACATTATAGGCTGATTATGATTGTTATCATGTATAGATCTATGTTCTTAATTAATTGTACCTGGTCGACCGAGCTCTGCTCGGGTGAAAATAAATAAACATATCGTACAGGTATACCATTGTTGTATCACATTTCCGAGGCTGTGAAAATAGAGAAAACGAATTTTCTCAGATATGAGACTATTCTACTATTATTGCAACTTTCATCGATATCGTTAGAGCCGTTTTCGAGAACGTGAGTAGAAAATCCATATACAAACAAGTATAAACACATACAAATATTGCTCGTTCAATAGTATAGGATTATACAATATGAGAGCAGTGGTGGCCCAGTGGTAATGGCGGCGACTTACGAGTTGTAGGTCGTAGGTTCGAACCCAGACAGGCGCTTTACTTTGTGTAAATTATTTTATCACCACTACTCTCAAAACGGTGAAGGAAAACATCGTGAGGAAACCGGTCTGTCCTAGAACCGAAAATTCGAAGACATGTGACATCTACCAACCCGCACTGGGCCCGCGTGGTGTATTACGGCCCACTCCTTCTCACTGAGAGGAGGCCTGTGTCCCAGCTGTGGAAACATTATAGGCTGATGATGATGATACAATGTGACTGTCTATACATGTTGAAATTAACTTTAAATATAGAGAGTAATAAATAAGTGGCATTACTTGTTAATTAGCAACATCAGCAATACCTACATTGTTAATCATTATTACTTTAAACTAGAATTAAATAAATGGTAAATATTTTTATCATCGTAATCCCGTAGCATCGTGGACGCTATCTCCTAAACCAACTGAAATCGACTGATCTAAAAGAAATGCTCTCAAAGAAAACTCCCATCAGCCACGTCCTCATACATCTATAATATTATCTCTCTCAATACACGAACTACTCGGAAGGATAAAATAAAGTCAGTGACATATGCGTATTTGCAATTCGGTCCACGGTTGAGGCTGCACTCTTCCTGATTCCATTTGGGAATTACTCTGTCGCCAGAACCTCACAAATCAGGACTTTCATTATAATGCTACGTAGTGTACATGTTTCAGTATGTATGTTTGTGTATTTGTTGACAATAATGTTAAAGAATGTATTTTTAATTAATAAATTGAAGAACGCAATGGAATTCGAAAAAAATATAAAAACAAAAAACGTATCACTTTCAAAAAGAGAAAAAAAAAAATTTTTTGCCCACAGTTTCGATAAAGCAGAGTCTTGGTATAACTCTGTGTTAACGATGACAAAATTGTTAATGAAAAATTATTCGATTTTTCGTTGACAAGCCGTTACATCCTATTTTTAATCGTACACGTGCTAAAAACGACACTAACTTGCTGACCAGCACCCTAATTGCGTAATACAACACAATCACAATTTGTTTCGATTTGAAACAGATTTCTGATCCATTACTTCATAAGTTGGAAAAAAAATCTGTTCAACAACGTAAATAATAATGTTGTTGAAATGTCAAAATGAAACAAATTTCGCGAAATTGTTTACGAAAATGAGTTACGCAATTAGGGTACAGAATCCTAACTATCTAATATTAATAAATGCGAAAGTGAGTTTTATTTGTTACACTATCAAGCTAAAACAGCTAAACGGATTTGGATGAAATTTGGCACATGAGTAGACCATGACCTGAGTTAGGACATAGGATACTTTTTATCCCGATATTTTCACGGGATCGAGACTTATGCGGATGAAACCGTGAGGCGGAAAAATATTACGAAGTAGAAGTTCTATCTAATCTAATAGAGGGTCATGCATGTGTATTAAACACATGCATGGCCCTCTATTTACACATTCATAGCCAAAATATTACACATTTCCAAAAATAACAAAACAAACTTTCATCTTCGGAGCAGGTGCTCTCAATTCAACTTCCAGAACCGCCAATAAAACTTGAAATCCCATGATAAAATAAAAATTCACGACATGTAGCGTCCAAATAAATAACATTGACAGTGTCTAAAATGGCTTTTTCACTGTCCAAGTGGGGGCCACGTTTTTATCCCATTATTGTTTCTGAGAAATTGTTACAGTTTTGACGAGTGACCTGGCCGTTTTTCTTTGGTCGCTAGTCGGCCGGAATGAAAAATTTTCAAGTTGGTCCCCCTCGTGTCCCTAGGGTGCCGTAAAACTCTGTCGGACGCGGGATAGTCCGGCTGACCGCCGGTGGACAATTTGTCATATTCATATGTTAACGTGTCCGTCTTTTCTTGCAAAAAGTGGATAACTTAATTCCGGGAGGCGGCGGTACGGTTATTCGATTTGCGGACATTCAAATTTCATGTCTTGTTATGGTAATACAGGTGTTGTCTCGCCCGAGGCGGATTTTTACTTCGTTTGGCAGTGGATTTTTGCGGCTGTCTTGAATCCGTTTGCGTTTATTTTACATGGTGTTTCGTTTGAAATGTCGGCTTACACGTCTGAGATTATAAATTATTTGTTTAGTATTTATTTATTTTGAAACGTATTTAAAAAAATCAAGTGAAAATACTTGTACCTACATTTAAATTAGGTATTAGACGAGCAATTCTTGTTTTATTAAATTATTTGAATCTCGGAAACGGTTCGAACGATTTTCATGAAATTTAGTATGCAGGGGGTTTCGGGGGCAATAAATCGATCTAGCTAGGTTTAATTATTAGAAAACGTCGTTCAAAAAAAAAAACGAGCAAAACTCGGTCGTCCATATATTTTTAATTAGGTATTAAAAAACAAAGGGAGAAAATATTTTTTTTCGATTGAAAAATGATAATGAAAATAATAAAAAATAGAAAATAATAAATAATCTGGCAGCTGAAAATTCACTAAAGTTCTTAAATAATTTAAAGGAATATTTTTTGGAGATATAAAAAAACTTATTTCGCAGCCATTGTAGGCAGGCTAATAAGTTCGTTTAATTATTGGTTTATGTTCGTTACTGTTATTCATAATTCAATATTCACATACGGTACCCCAATCGCTCCTTGTAATTTTCTCTCAAAACGTACACACCCTGCACTAGGGTGACCACACAGCACAACTCACGCCCATATCAATAACGTGTTGGAATTGATGACTTGTCCGATTTGTTTGGACCAATCGTTTATCACCAGCTTTACGACATACGTGTCTGGGTTTGACGTCACTAGTGCAACGTTTGGACACCCTAATCATGTGAGAGTGTTTAAGAATATGTTTCGAGAAAGTTTTATTAATTATTTAATAATAGTACGTAATACTTACTATATTATTTCCTGTCTTACTTTTTCCTAGCTTTTATAAAAATTCTCCTTACTTACACCAATTGCTTGACATGATTCAAACATTAAAAAAACACATAACATAACATCACGCCTGTAATCCCGAAGGGTTAGGCAGAGGTGTACCTATAGTACACCCAAAAAAACACATATTACACACATCACATTAGTATATTCAAACAAATATCCAATTAAGCCGGCAATTTAAGGCTAACATCTGGATTTTATTTTTTGAACGACGTTTTCTAAAAATGAAACCTAGCTTGATCGATTTATCGCCCCCGAAACCCCCTGAATACTAAATTTCATGAAAATCGTTGGAGCCATTTCCGAGATTCAGATTATATATACAAGAATTGCTCGTTTTAAGGTATTATTAATTTATTTTCTCTTTGTTTAATTTTTATCATAGAAAAGCAATTTCACTTTCATTTCTATATAGAAAAACTTCTCTTTAAGATAATTATTTATTATTCTCAATTCCTCACACAAAAATCAAAACAACTACACAAAAACGCAGCAGGATCCACTCTAAAACCCATTACACACGAATCACTTAATTAAACTCATTACCATACTTATCATCGCCACTCGTTACTTTGCAGCGTCATTTTAAAGGCAAAGCAAACAGAATTTTTGTCACCATGTCCAATGAAATTAACAGCGACGGCCGATCGAGGGCTAGATGACGCCTAACTTATGACAGACAGTCACGCAATCTTGTCACGGTAATGACAGAATAATAAATTATGTTGTAATAAGTTATTATAATGTGCTCTAGGGCTTATGATACAGGGTGTGTGATACTTAGTTAGCGAATTTAGTAATTAAATGTTCGTGTTTTCGGTAAGTAATGAAGGGTTAAGTTTTTTGGTGGTGTGTGGGTTATTAGTTTAATAACTTGATATGGTGTTCGTTTAATGGTGGAATGGATGACGTCATGGTGTAAGTTTAGAATAGGTCAATAGGGTTAATATCGCTGTAGGCTCTGTTTGTTACGAATTTGCACACATAAACTGAAAGCAGACTATTATTGCAAATGTCAGCACAACTGACGGGGTCCGCTAGGGCCGATGCTTGCTGGGGTCGCGGGTGGCCCCTGGTAATATACAGGCAACTGTAGGAACACGGGTGAATTTTAGTCAGTAAAAGTCTGAAACGCCCTCCCAGAGCGGGAGAAGTTATTTGATAATTTCCCACCCAAAAAAAGCTATAATTGTAAAAAAAATGAAGGATAAGGATAAGGCACAAGGATTGATTTCTAGACTATTTACTAATTCCTACAGTTTCCATCTGATCGACTTTAAATAAACAAAAGCAAGAGAGAGAGAGAGACAAAATATAATAGAGAGGAGGAGCGATGAATAAACCAACTTTCATTGGCAAGTCGTCATCGATAATTAAGCATAAACCGCGTGTCGGACTCGCGCAACGAGAGTTCCGTACCATTTTAAATTTTCATCGGTGAGGCCTTTATTCGTCAGAGAATTTTAACACTGCACACTGCTGTGTAGAATATTGCAGTTCTAGATCAGCACCATCTCTTGACCGATAGAGGAACTAATGTAATTTAAGTTGATGATTTCTGAAAAGTGTGCTATTTAGAGACATCGTTTTATTTTTCCTGTAATCTTTTCATAAACTTCTATCACATAGAATAATTTCAGATTTTTCTCTATGCAATTTCGGAGATAAGGGGGAAACGGTATTTTTTTTAACATTTTTCGTCAAAAGTCGAAAACAATGCGTCCTAAAAAAAAGTTGGAAAATGTGCAAATAGCGCAGTTTCATATGATACCCCACATGCCCTTTTTTTTTTTTTTCTGGGTGGGAAATTATCAAATAACTTCTCCCGCTCTGGGCGGAGCGGGAGGGCGTGTCAGACTCTTACTGACTAAAACCCACCCGTGTTCCTTCGGTTGCCCTGTTGCCGGGGGCCACGATTTCCCAATCAGGCATTGGCCCTAGCGGACCCCGTCAATTCTGCTGACATCTCTTTGAGGCGCGCGTGGAACACAACGTGCCGTCGACCCAGGCTTGGTCCTTATCGGACGGCGAGCTACCCATTGCTCACCGTCCGCAAGCCCGCGCCTACGGTGGCCGGAAATCGGCTCGCGATTTCCGCCCCGGGCGTCTCCTCCTGCGGCGGTTAGGGGCGTGAAGGCGCGAAATTTGCCTCTCCCTCACGCGTTCCGCCTCCTTCTTCGCGAGCATTACCGCTTCGCAGAAGGAGGTGACGGCCTGCCATTTCCTCTCGCTCCGTACCATGGCCTGAACCAGGGCCGGACGCGAGAGATCACCGCCGCCGATCGCCTCTACGAGAACACGGCGTTGCTCCGCCCAAGCTGGGCAGACCTCCACCGTATGCTCCACCGTGTCCTCAGGCCGATCCACACAATGGTGACACCCGGGTGTTTCCTCCCGCCTTATCCTGAACAGGAACCTCCCGAAGCAGCCGTGTCCGGTGAGGACCTGCGTCAGGCGGAAGGTGAGAACGCCGTGGCGTCTCTTCAGCCACTCCTCAAAGACGGGTCTTATCGCCGCGATTGTGGCATGCCCATACCCCACATGCCTTAGTAGCCCCACTTCGAATTTTTAAAACCCCCGTTCAGTCCCTGTTGCAAAAAATATGTATATTTTTATTTGTTATTTAATTGCAATATAGTTGGGCAAACGTCATCTAAAACTATTCCAAATTTAAAATATCCAACTATGACAGACTAGACAGACTGAGTCGCATCATAAGGGTTCCTTTTTACCATTTAAAGATAAGGGCTTCACCTAAACGTAATTCCATTATGAGTCCAATAAAATGCGAGGTAACTACAAAATAAATTCAAATAGTTTATAGTAATTTAGTAAACAAACGTGCCGACTATCTGCCTACTTAGTATGCACCCTCAGGGAGGCTCAACTAGTATAAAATAGTTAATTTTTAATTACAATTTTATTACTCACTCGCATCCCATCCAATTACCGAAAGAAATATTGCGCACCGCCCAAAGCAAATTGAAATTAACTTTTTTTTTTTGTTTCATTGTCGTATTTTGTTCTTCAGGGAACAGACTCAATGTCAATGAAAGTGTTCCATGATTAAAAATTATTCAATTTTGTGCAGTAGGTTCGAAGCTGTTCTCACCTGAACTAGCTTCTGTTAAGTTTTTTTGTAACCAGTAGGTACTAGCCTTTTCAAATTCAATTCAAATTCAAAACATTTTATTTCACATAAACCTACATGGGCACTTATGAAACGTCAGAAGCTAGGTGCACGGTGCCAATTGATCGTTTCCTATGGAGAAGAGCCGGCAAGAAACTCCACGGTTACTCTTTTAAAAATAATTGGCTTTTACAATACTTTCAAATAACAGTGTTACTAGGTATGGGAGGACAGTGTAGGTCTTTCAATAAGTACTAAGTACTTAACAAAATAGAAAACCTACAGACTTTTTTTACTGGTCAAAGGTCTCCTTATCCTCCTTCTTTATGGCTATGTAGCCTGGAACTCTTCTCTGGCCAAGTTCTCATTAATGCTTCAAAGTCATAACTCCAGCCGGCAGCCATGCAGCTAACTGTTGAAAGACCTACACTGTTCTCCCATGCCTATTAACACTTATTTGAAAGTATTGTAAAAGCCAATTATTTTTAAAAGAGTAACCGTGGAATTTCTTGCCGGCTCTTCTCCATAGGAAACGACCAATAGGAACCGTGCACCTAGCTTCTGACGTTTCATAAGTGCCCTTGTATGTTTATGTGAAATAAAACATTTTCAATTTTGTTTTTTTTATTTTATTTCAGCGTTCTCTAGGCCTGACGTTGTCAGTGTTAAAATTCGGTTTTCACTGCAGCAGATATAGTTGAACCTGTACTTACGAATGCATCGGTTCAATTCAAAACAGAAGATGAAAGTTTTGCGTGTCCAAGGACCACAGGACAAAAAATTAAACCATGTGTAATATATTTCGTGCAAATCGAGATGGAAAACATAGGCATATAAGTCATCATCATCATTTCAGCCGAAAGGCGTCCACTGCTGGACATAGGCCTCCCTGCAAACATCGCCATTTCGACCGATTCTGTGCTTTCCGCATCCAGCGGATTCCTGCGGCCTTCACAAGGGCATCGTTCCATCTTCCGGTATATAAGTCAGTTTTTTTATATTAAAGTTTTCAATTCAAAACAGAAGATGAAAGTTTTGCGTATCCAAGGACCACAAGAAAATAAATTATCCATGTGCAAATCGAGATGACAAACATAGGTAGGTATATAAGTCAGTTTTTATATCAAAGTTCATGTTACATCTCATGATTTCCCTACCATAATTCGCGAAATAGGTCGTGTCGAAACTAAAAAAAAAACCCTTTGAAATTCGAGTCGCGAACCACCACAGGATGGAAATCTGTATTCCCCATGCTTTCACCCGATACGCATACGATATGTGTTATCTACTAATGCCACTTGGGATCATGCCGAGTAGTGCTTTGTACTCAAAGGCACCTGTTTTTTGTATAAACAGAATCTTTTTTTTTTTCTATTTGGTTCGGGTACGTTGATGTAATGTACTATAACGCATAGCTAGAGATATTTGTCGTGAACAAAATTCTTTGTACCAATTTCTTCACGGAAATGTATTTTTGAAGTGAAAACTTCTTTAGGCGCGTTGGGCATTTTTGAGATGGGACTAAACCATTGATTTCGCGACACTGTGACGACACCAGCATTGATGTCTTTTTAACGATCAAAAGGACCATTGAAAAGACATCAATGCGTTGATTACCACGGTGCTGATTTTTTTTCAAGTTTTCACTTCTGTCGGCACTCCCAGAGTGCAACTGTTTTTTTTTACGAATGTTTTTGAGTGGAGGAGCTTGTAGCTAAGTGATAACAGCCGCATGGATCAATTCATCATGTTAAGCTATGCTTGCCAGGGTTGGTCCGTGGATGGGTGACCATCTTTACATACCGAGACTCCTCCGTGTCTCGGAAAGCACGTTAAGCCGTTAGTCCCGGCTGTCATTCGTGAATCTTTGACAGTCGTTACGGGTCATCAAAAGCCTGAGTCTAACAACCAGTCTTATCAAGGGGTATCGTAATACCCAGTTACTGGGTTGTGGAGGTCAGATAGGCAGTCGCTCAATATAAAATACTAGTATTCAGCTGCATCCGGTTACACTGGAAGCCGACCCCAACATAGTTGAGAAAAGGCTAGGCAGATTGATTTAATATTTTTGATTGGATTAAGAGTTAAGAAATAAAGTAAGTTATCTATCAAATCAATGACGGTAGAGCCAGCGCAGGGTCTTTTTAGATTCCAATGACTATTTTTTTTTAAGACGATTTTTTTTCTTTATTCTTGATTATGGGTCTCTAATATAGTCTATAAATCTTTCTTAAAATTAGAATTCATCCTAATACGAAAAGATAAAAACTTTTTACAACAAAAAAACAACCGTCTTCCAAAAAAAAAACACTACAAAGTGAAAAATAAGTTTAATTTCGGAAGTCGGTGGCAAAAAACGAAAATACAAAACCTAAGACACCGACTTTCGAAATAACTTTAATTTCTTTGTTTTTTTTTTGTAAAAGTTTTTATTTTTCACTTTTTAGTTGTGGTAGCTACCCCACATACATTCGAATACCACTACCTGCTACTAGTGACAGGAACTTATCATATCATCTACATACTAAGTGGGAAAAAAATACATATTTTGTAGCTAACTCAAAAACTACCCAAGCAAAATTAGTAAAATTTATATGAGACCAATTTGAGAGCATACCCTTTCAAACAAAAAAGAATTTTCAAAATCAGTCCACAAATGACGGAGAAATCGGCGGACATACATAAAAAAAAGAAAAAAAAACACGCTACGAACATTAACCTCCTCCTTTTTGGAAGTCGGTTAAAAAAGGAACACCGTCGGCCGTCGGAAAAATTGGAATTCAACTTTTTAACTATCCGTCGAATAGTAAAAAAATCCTAATACTGTTACTAAATAAGATCCTAGCAATAAATACAATTATTTCACTTTTATTTGTATAGGGAGCAAATTCGGCTAGAACCTCATCATTTAATTTAAATAGATAGATAGACAAAACATTTATTCAGTGCATACAAAAGACACACATAATCACAATTAAATGATAACAAAAAACATGAATATCAAGATGCCAATACACAAAAAAGACATACGTATAGAAATGGAGTGACATTATGACATACTTCAAATAAAATAAAATATACAAGATGCAGTGTGTAAATCAGCCGTAAATACAAAAATTATTCTAAAAAAATACAGCACAACAGAGTAAAAAACATACAAATGCACTTGAAACAGCGTTACCATTTATCAGTCAATAAATATGATAAAAAGTATTATTGGGGTGTATATGTGTCCGTCGGGATACCCGAGCCGTTATTGTTTTTATTTTGCACCCTTTATACGAATGTAAGCGCGAATGTTTTTTATTGAAATGATGTTTGATATAAAGATTTATTGTGAATGTTTTTCGTGGTGAATTGTTTGTAAGGGTACTTTTTTCCTGGTCGAATAAAGGTGAACGGACCGTGTTTTATTAAGCAACTGTTTGGTTCTAGTAGCACGGCCGTCAATTTCGACAGTTTTTTAGCTGATTGAGTAATGCAGCGGATTTAAACACCTCAAAGAGATGTCAGCAGAATTGACGGAGTCCGCTAGGGCCAATGCCTGCCGGGAGTTCGAAGAAAACCGATAGGGAAATCGTGGCCCCCGGCAACAGGGCAACCGAAAGAACACGGGTGGGTTTTAGTCAGTAAGAGTCTGACACGCCCTCTCGCTCCGCCCAGAGCGGGAGAAGTTATTTGATAATTTCCCACCCAAAAAAAAAGTACCAGAAACAAAATCTGAAGTACCTAAAATAACATCCACGGCAAATTATTACAGTTCAAGTTCATAAGGTTTGACCGACATTTAATAAATGATAAATGATTCTATTTCTGTAAGTAGGTTTGTACAAACACTTTTATACGTCAATCAATTTTAAAAACTAGATGAGGTCGGCGTTTCCTATCTGACTACTCTAAGAAGAAAGGCCGAAAAAAACTCAAAGGTCTCTTTTAAAGTCTAGACATAATCTTAGTCAGTATGTGTGATGTAGATAGGTGTCTGAAATGGTCTTTTGAGGAAAGAACAGCACAGATTGAATGGACTTGTCCAGTTATTACACGCATTTGTAATGTAGTACCTAATATATAGAAAAATTACATCAAGAATACGGCTTTGTATTAATTTAACATTTACTATAATTCGAACGATTTGACATAAAGGAGATGTTTCATTTTCGGCCATTAAATGTACGTTAATGAAAAAAAAGGAAAAGATTCCACGAATTGAGGAAAAATATTCTTTCCTGTTTATTCCCCTGATTACTTCGGCACAAAAAATAATAGTTTAACAAATTATTGCTATATTCTATTCATCATGGCGTCGCTTTACTTGTATACTGCTTTCGTCTAGAAATCATGTTACATTTTAACATAATAATATCACGTAGACGTCATTTGAATAAATATGAAAGGCATGTATTTCTGTATTATATTAAGATAGCTATCTTATACAACTTTTTTGATTAATTAGAAAGTGTGATTCATCATAAAAATAAAAAACTGCTTTTGTGGATTGTAGATTTGTAGGTACTTCTGGACGAAAATGCCTAGCTGTCGATGGTCGTATTTCTCCTGACAAACGTCAAACATTTTCGGTTTTTATTTTGTGCCCAAAAAGTATTAGATATTATGGAAAAAAACAGTCTTTATTGTATTTAGGGGTTCGTTTCCCAGGTTTTCTGAAGTGTACATGTTATGGCCGGAGTCCCATACAAAAATGAAACGTCTCCTTTTTATCATGTATTGTTATAATATCCTAATTGTCATTTAAAATTATAATGTGATTTGCATGCCCATGTGACGGTAGAACATGGAGGATTTTCTTAATAAAACATCAATGTAATAATTACCCATGCTTGCAAAGTAATAAATGATTTGATTTGCTTATAGGTATCGTAATAATACTGCGAGGTGGAAACGGAAAATTGGGTTAAATATTAATTAATCAAAGGATTAACGTAACTATTTCACTAGCGATATGCAACAAAGATACATGTGTATGAATCCCAATTAACTGTAATCAAAGCTTCTATCAAACAAAATACCGCTATTTCATACAAAAATACCTGGTCAAAATCACCCCCATAGCAATTTTCCAATCATCGACAGATTCACCCTACCAATAACGAAGCTACTAATTTTTTCAGCAAACAAAACGGCCAATATTGTCGCCAATAGTATCGCAATATTAGGGTAAACGTCCCCGTCGCCGGCACGTCCTTATTTACTTATTGTAAACTCACATGACAGGTGCCTTAATGGGCGAAATAACATGGCGGGTGCGCCGCCGGTAGCTCGACGTAGAGTAACAAAATTAAGTAGGAACGGACACCATAACAACCTACGTATTTGCTTAAAGTTGCAAAGTAAGTAACTGAAGGCGAACATGATGATGTTGCTTGATCGTGAAAGCGTCTACAAGAAGCAAGATACCTATAGGCAAACAACGAGTAAAAATAGTCAACATTTCGGCTGTCTTTCACAACTAAAAAGTGAATCTTACAGCAACGATTTATACAGCACTGACAAGATTTTACAAAAACTCTGAGAAAAATCCATCAATCCATCGTTCTTCCTACATGATTCTCAAGACTCCTTGCAAAATTTCTATTTTTTTTAAACTCTGTTCGAGTTTGGAACAAGGAGTGGAAAATGCTCATAAATATCAATATAATATAATCTCAAAGAATTGAAATAGATTCTACATCATCACCCCTTAAAACACATGACTTAATGTCGCTTCTACACATTTAAACCCGCCTGATCTTTGCCCAACGTTGAACGTGGACCTCATGGGAAATCGGCTGTTGCTCGCTAGTTACGGTAGGTGCTACGGGCGCGCCAACTACCTGTAAACGTAATTAATTAATTATCGATTTTCACTTACCTTTATTATGTACTGTTTATTGGTTACGTTTACGGCTGGTTGTTAAATTTTCTGGTGGTATTTATGTTGTAATTAATGATTATCTAATAATACTTGCATTCTTTTCTTTCACAATACTCATGAATGCAATGTGCGTAGGCACTTTCATGGCTACAGAAAAAACGGAGCTCAATCAAGGATCTCTAATTATAAAACATCTGCATTTTTGTTCCTATTTTTTTTTGTTTTATTTTCTATGCAAATAAATAATTATTCTATTCTATTCTATTCTACTACTTTAAAAAAAATCCTATTACTTGACTTGCATAAATTTACCTAGTTGAAATACCTAGATAAGAATACGTAGAGTTTCTCAAAAGAGATTTATCAAAAACACACATTTTTGACTTTATTACTC
Organism: Agrochola lychnidis; assembly: GCA_963680765.1. Taxonomy (NCBI): domain Eukaryota; kingdom Metazoa; phylum Arthropoda; class Insecta; order Lepidoptera; family Noctuidae; genus Agrochola; species Agrochola lychnidis. The sequence goes on along the minus strand of OY796859.1, from coordinate 9,317,919 downwards.
ACCAATTTCCACAACACAAAACAACTCTCTCAATAAAAATAACAATCGCCTAAAACATTTACAGTTCAATTCTAGACCAGAAAATCTACAATTCTATTCACACAGCTCTTAGTTGGAACCTAAAACCTGCAGCGCTGTCGTAAGTGCCAACAATGGGGACAGTTACCCTATCTCTACGAACCGATAATAGAGCGTGAACTCTCTAGGCGATATCCGTCTGTCTCGAAATGTCTTCCAATGCTGCATAATGTGGATATGGGTATTGTCGCGTATTTGTTAATGTTAGAATGTCTGGTAAACTTTTGGTACAAGTGGATTATCGAATTGTAGTGGATATGTTCATTTCTTTATTTAGTTTTATGCAAATGTCATAATAGGTTTGATATGGTTGTATTTTGTTTTGTTTTGTGAAAAAAAATCATCACATGAAAAACTAGCCAACAAAGAGTAATTGCAGGTCTCTTAATTTTTGTGATTTGTATCATATTATTACTAGGTACATATATTGTCATTATTTTTTTTAAATCATTTAGTGTATATAACCTTTTACTAAACCTTTTCAAAAGCCATCTGAGGCAAAATTTTAGAAAATAAACATCGTTTCAAAATTGTTTGCCATGATACAGAATTACCCAACAACCAATTTAAAATTGATAGAAAACACCATTGCCAAATCTAAATTTGAATATTCCTTCGCTACACAAAAAAATCTGACCGGTTAGCCGAACGGATATTCGCTACATTAACCGACCATAAGGCGTTTGGATATCCAATAAAAGAAGGTAGGCTGGGCAATATAAACATGGACAACATAACGACGGGTGGAATGTGCCCTGACAGACATAACCAGGGGAGAAGCGGCCAAATTGTAAATAGTGCGGGCTCCCGTTTAGTTTGCAATATTTGTGCGGTTTCGTGTAAATGGAAAAAGGAATGCACAGAGTAGTGTGAGGATAGATGCTTCAAAATTACTTTTGGTATGACTAAGTAGGTACTCGTAGCTAAGTACCTACTAACAGCCGCACGTTTCGATTCATCCGGATAAGCTACGCTTGCCTGGGTTGGTCTGTGGATGGGTGACCATTTCTAAATACCGAGACTCCTCCATACCTCGGAAAGCACGTTAAGCCGTTGGTCCCGGCTATCATTCGTGGATCTTTGACAGTCGTTACAGGTCGTCAGAAGCCGGAATGTCTGACAACCAGTCTTACCAAGGGGTATCGTATTACCTAGCTACTGGATTGTGGAGGTCAGATAGGCAGTCGCTCCATGTAAAATACTGGTATTCACCTGCATCCGGTTAGACTGAAAGTCGAACACAACATAGTTGGCAAAAGGCTAGGCAGATTGATTGACTAAGTGGGTGCTATGAAGCAATTTCCTTTTGTTTTCTAGACATATTTTGTTTCATAATTTTCTTCTCATGTTAATCATATGGTTGTATGTTGTTTTACTTTCCTAAAAGACGTCCTAATCAGCTTTCTGCCAATCTAGTTTATAAAGTACAAACCACGTGCCTGATGGCATTCACATCGGCAAAAACCGTGAACTTCTATAATAATTTCATCCACCATCTAACCCCGTAAATTTGCTTTAAATAATCGTTTTCTTAAGCTCTATAGAGACCAACTTAATTTTTAGTATCGGTTATAGAATAACTTTTATAACTCTCAATTTTAATTAAAGTAACTACCTACCGGTCGGCCCGCGCGGGCGCTTATTGCGCACGCGTACTTCGGTTGACATCGGTTGCGTTCGGGTGCAGAGCGATAGGCGCGCTCACATTCGACTTATCATTTCGTTCGTTCGTTCATGTTTTTGTTGCCTGTCTGTGAATTATGAATGAATTTAAGATTTTTTAACCGACTTCCAAAAAGGAGGAGGTTATATGTTCGTCGCGTATGTTTTTTTTTTATGTATGTCCACCGATTTCTCTGTCAATTGTGAACCGATTTTGAAAATTCTTTTTTTGTTTGAAAGGGTGTGCTCTCGAATTGGTCCCATATAAATTTTATTAACTTTGCTTGGATAGTTTTTGAGTTAGCTACAAAATACGTATTTTTTTCCCACTTAGTATGTAGATGATATGATAAGTTTCTGTCACTGGTAGCAGGTAGTGGTATTCAAATGTGTGTGGGGTAGGTACCACAACTAAAAAGTGAAAAAAAAACCTTTTTATTAAAAAAAAACCACCGACCTCCAAAAAAAACACTACAAAGTGAAAAATAACTTTAATTTCGGAAGTCGGTGGCAAAAAACGAAAATACAAAACCCAAGACACCGACTTCCGAAATTAAAGTTATTTTTCACTTTGTAGTGTTTTTTTTTGGAGGTCGGTGGTTTTTTTTTTATAATAAGTTTTTATTAAGTGGATAGCAGCGTAGCAAAAAACCAGCAGCGTCTACAGAGCAGCTATGTGACACTAGAATTTCTTTCATAAGAAGTTAATCTACTAAGGGATCTCGCGTACTAGACGGCTACGACCACGAACAGTGCTCGCAGCGACCAGGTAAACTATAGAAACCGATACGAATCGCGCACTTGGTCGCAATGGCCAACTAGCCGCAGACCAGTACCCTAATTGCGTAATGCAACACAATCAAAATTTGTTTCGATTAATAACTGATTGCTTGAATCCCTTGCTTCTTAAGTTGGAAAAAAAATCTGCTCAGCAACGTAAATAACGCAATGAATGTTGTTGAACTGTCAAAATGAAACAAATTAGGCAAAATTGTTTACGAAAATAAGTTACGCAATTAAGGTACGGGCCACGGACGACGGAGCACGACTGGTCGAAGTCGTGGCCGTACGCGAGGTCCCTTATAAATACGTTGGTATATAGCTCGAGAAACTATACTAAATGCCTGAGTCAGATGATTAAAATGGTTTTACAACTACTCGAGTGCCAGATTGATTTTCAACATTTTCAAATTTTTACCTATTCTGAACATTTATCTGTTCTTACCCTACTCTGTGCATAAAGGGGGTACAACACGATATCGGAAACGCTGATGTGTGTAAGTCGACGGGAATTAGACGTTACGACGGCAGGGAATTGAGCAGGCGCGCCGCACATTGTCGACCGTGCGATGAGGCGATACGCCGCGATTATGTGTATTACACTTAATATTGTAGGAAGTTTCTATTGGAAGGTACCTTTGTAATATTTTAATTGCTCTAACTTTGATAATTTGGCTTTTACACCCACTAGAAAATCTATCGGCGAGAAATCAAAGCGATTTTGCTAAGGTTACATAGGTGCCTATACATTATTGTGAATGTTTACACATGGGTTGTTGGGTAATTCTGATGGCAATTAGCCAACATGTGTGGCATAATTTTCGATATAATTGATTCTATTTATTACTCACGAAGAACTCAATTTACAATTACTGTAAAAGACAGTCGAATAGTACAAAAAATGTAACCTAGTTGATTCATAAAAACTTTTTACAAAAAAAAACAACCGACCTCCAAAAAAAACACTACAAAGTGAAAAATAACTTTAATTTCGGAAGTCGGTGTCTTGTGTTTTGTATTTTCGTTTTTTGCCACCGACTTCCGAAATTAAAGTTATTTTTCACTTTGTAGTGTTTTTTTTGGAGGTCGGTTGTTTTTTTTTTGTAAAAGTTTTTATTTTTCACTTTTTAGTTGTGGTACCTACCCCACACACATTCGAATACCACTACCTGCTACCAGTGACAGAAACTTATCATCTACTCGTACATACTAAGTGGGAAAAAAAACGTATTTTGTAGTTAACTCAAAAACTATCAAAGCAAAGTTAATAAAATTTATATGGGATCAATTCGAGAGCACACCCTTTCAAACAAAAAAAATAATTTTCAAAATCGGTCCACAATTGACGGAGAAATCGGTGGACATACATAAAAAAAAACATACGCGACGAACATATAACCTCCTCCTTTTTGGAAGTCGGTTAAAAATACCCTTAAAATCGAACTCATACCCACAATTACAGCCTATAAACGGTAACACGCGTCAGCAATGATCGAGTTAGCGCTAACGTCGTGTAACATTGTCCAATTAACTGCGTCAAACGTGCGTCATTGACGCGTGACGATTAGGAAGCGTGGTGTGGTAGGGACGGATAGTTGTGTTTAAAGGACTTTGGATTTTTAACTAGAAAGGCAGATATTGTCTGCAATTTTTAGCTTGACGAAGAGAAAGTTACTACTAATGAACCATCATTATTTTAATGGAGGAACACTGACTCCCAAGTCACAGGTATAAACCTAGTTTGGGAGCCAGGGGACCTATGTTTAAGACACTTCTTCTGTATGTTGTAAATGTATTTAGTGTTTGTAACAATGTTGTAACTTTTTTGAATAAAGAAAGATATTATTATTATTGATGTAATAAATTGAATGAATTGTATGTTGTGATAAGTATTATTGGGACTTGATGCCTTAGTAAGTAAATTAATAAATTACCATTTGCTTGTATGTAATTCACGTATTTAAAAAAGAATAAAATTTATTCCGTTTTTTTATTTATTTTTTTCCGGCTAGAAGACTTTTTGGCTCAAATCAACTCAAACTCACTATTACTACGATCCTGACACATTGATGACAGCTGCGGCTACGCAGCTAAGCCGCCGGCTACGACTGCGTAGCAGATTGCTGATTCGCTACGCGCCGAGATATTTTGCAACGCGAAATATGTTTTCTCTACATTTTCTTTCCGAAAATTACCCGAAAATGGTCCCAGCTCATCGACAAGGCCTTTATCTAGTCCACGTAACCGCAGTCCATTACGTAGGGATGTCACGTGCCGCTAATCACTGCGCCGTGACGTCACGCACTGCTACTTCGCACATTTACACCTCCATACCTTGTGCTAAGTGTGTTTAATGTGTACTGTGAGGGTAATTAATGAGTCTAGTTGGGAAATTTTTAACACACGATGAAGAATTTTTTGAAAAAATCATGGAAAGTTCACTGAATCATCTGAAAATACAAGACAGTTAATGGTAATAATGATAAAAAAGACCGTAAAATATACTTTTAACTTTGTCTAGTGTCGGAGATTTTTTTTCTGTTTCACATATAGTTCTGATATTTATCTCGTATGATTTTGAAAAACCTATTTTTAAGACCACCACCAACTTATTAAAACAGAACATCACTAACCAGCCTATAATGTTCCCACTGCTGGGAACACAGGCCTCCTCTCGGTGAGAGAGAGTGGGCCGTAATCCACCACGCGGGCCCAGTGCGGGTTGGTAGATGTCACATGTTTTCGAAATTTTGGTTCTAGAACATGCCGGTTCCCTCACGATGTTTTTCTTCACCGTTTTGAGAGCAGTGGTGATGAAATAATTTACACCAAGTAAAGCGCGTTTCTGGGTTCAAATCTACGACCTACTCGTAAGTCGCGGCCGTTACTGGGCCACCACTGTTCAGAACAGAACATGACATTGTTAATTTAATTTATTTAAAACTAGTTTGTAACCCAGACCCGTAGAATGACTTAAGTAAAAAATAAATTAAAAAATAGCAAGACATTGCCATCACTTCCATAAAATATGAACGAATTCACCCAAAATCACTTTCATATCTTAGTCAAATATACATACGTACATCGTAATATGATTCTAATCGTCCAATAAATATATAACGCTAAAACGTTGTCTAGACCCTATTCTACATTATACATAGGTAACGTCAATCTGTCCGTTTGTCCACTAATAATGGGCAGTGGACACATAGTAGATAGGTACAGAAGACTAACACCATACGGACAACGACCAAAAGCAAGCGCACGCACACACAGTGCGTACGTACGGCATCTCGACCCAATGTCGCTGACTGGCGTTGTTTAAATTTACATAATCAATATCTCTATACTTACATTAATAATGAACTTACATAATAATAAAGAAATCTCTATGTTTTGTCAAGTCGACAATATTTAAGTTTCTTGCCCGTTTTTCTCCATAGGAACCTACTACGCTTTGGTATGGGCAACTATAGCTTCATGTTTCTGACTGACCGACTGCTTGACAATTCAAAAGTGCCTGTAATTGATCTATTTGAAATAAATGCTTTGAAGAGCTCGTGGCTAAGTACTAACAGCGGCACGGGTCGATCCATCAGGTTAAGCTATGCTTGCCGGGTTTGGTCCGTGAATGGGTGACCATTTCTACATACCGAGATTCCTCCGTGCCTCGGAAAGCACGTTAAGCCGTTGGTCCTGGCTGTCATGCGTGGATTTTTGACAGTCCTACGGGTCGCCAGAAGCTCGAAAGTCTGACAACCAGCCTTACCAAGGGGTATCGTACTACCTAGTTACTGGCTTGTGGAGGTCAGATCGCTCCATGTAAAATACTGGTATTCAGCTGCATCCGGTTAGACTGGAATCCGACCCCAACATAGTTGGGAAAAGGCTAGGCAGACTGATTGATTAAAATGCTTTGAGTTTGAGTCATAAAAACTGTGCGAAACAGGAGCTAGTAAGTAAATAAATAAATGACTATCGTGAGTGCGCTTGCACTTGCTGTACGTGAGCTGTGTCTATGTGTGCGTGCGTTTTCGCTTGTTGTAAGGAGCTGGCCTTCTGTAGGTAACTATCTATTTTGTGGCGGGCACCATCGTCTGGCCGGCTGACCAATTCGATTACACCGCAGAGTCATTAGATGGCATTGTTTATTTAGATAATCGATAGCAATGCGTATGAGGTTAGGTTATTAATAGTGAATAATTGATTAGAATGCTTCAATTTTATGATTGACTATTTGAATTTTTTTGTGAATCGGTGATTTGCCTATGTCCTATTATTGTACTTTTCTAATAAAACAACGTGCTAGCTTTTTGGCAACGGACACACAAGGGAAGATTTTATTCCAAAGAGAACATAGAATACAGAACTACAGACAATAGAACATTATTGACAATGACATTTGATACACAGACAGACAACTAGGTGGCAGCACTTGTTACAATTTTAATAAAATAACAACACCGCCACTTATTAAAATAAACAAAACAATATAGATATGACAAGTTATTCAACAAACTTTCTCAATACCTAACATTTTTAAGAAGTGATAATGTTTCAGTCTACCTAAGCCTTTAGTGAACAGATCAGCTGGCATTTCAGCTGTCTCTAAATATTCTAAATTTACAATCTTATTTTTTATGCAATCTTTACAGAAATGATAACGAACATCTATGTGTTTCGTTCTTTTGTGATACGCATTATTTACTGATAACTTGAGAGCGCCTTGATTATCGTTATATAAGGTTATGATGTTTGTATCACCAGTTATCTCATTTAATAAATTACGTAAGTATATGGCTTCTCTACAAGCCTCTGTAATTCCCATGAACTCAGCCTCTGTACTAGACAACGCAACAGTTCTCTGTTTCCTTGTTTCCCATGAGATTACAGATCCAGATAGTACAAAACATAACCCAGTATACGACTTTCTATCAATTACATTATTAGCCCAATCGGCGTCAACAAAACCCTGTAACTGTGAATTACTATTCTTTGAAAATTTTAAACCAAAATCTTTAGTTTTCTTAAGATACTTTAGTACACGTTTAGTATAGCACCAGGTTGATTGATCAAAACAGTTATTAAATTGGCTTAAAAAACTAACAGAAAAAGCAATATCTGGCCTGGTCAATACTGCCAAATACATGAGGCTACCAATGAGTTGTTGGTAAGGAAATTTACTATCTCTATTCTCTACTTTGCTAACATTCAATTTAGTCTCAATTGGTGTATCCACAGTTTTACAATCTATCATTTCAAATTTGTATAGTAATTGCTCAACATATTTTTCTTGACTCAAAGTTAAACAACCATTTTTCTTATCAATTTTTACAGTCATTCCAAGACATTGTTTCACTTCTCCTAAGTCCTTTATTTTGAAATGTGATGACAATTTACTTTTTAAATTATTAGTTTCAACATTATCATTACTAAATATAAAAAAATCATCTACATAGATTGTCACAATTGTTCTTTTACCATTATCAATTTTTGTATATAGGCAAGGTTCAATTTTAGAACGTTTATAACCAATATTAACAAGTATTTCATCAACTTTCATATACCACGCCCTTGACGACTGTTTCAAGCCGTAGATGGCTTTATTTAATTTTAAGACTTTTCCATCACAATCTGGACTTGAGAAACATTCTGGTTTCTGCATATAAACAGTTTCATCAAGGTCGCCGTTCAGGAAAGCCGTTATAACATCCAGGTGAGTAATATCTAGGTCTAACTGCACTGACAACGCAAACAATGTTCTTAATGTTGTGTGTCTCACAACTGGCGAGAAGGTTTCTAAAAAATCTACACCATACTTTTGCATGAAACCTTTTGCTACTAGCCGTGCACGAAACCTCACTTTATTTTCACTATTATACTTTTTCTTTAAAACCCATTTACACTTTACTATGGTACCGTTTTTTGGAGTGTCTACTAAGTCCCAAGCACAACTATCTTTAAAACACTGAAGTTCTTCTTGAATGGCTTTAAGCCATTGTTCTTTTTCAGCTCCATTCAATGCTTCCTGTATGGATAAACCAGTAGCATCATCAAATGTATCCTCATCAGTACATGCATACCATCCATATCGATTAGGCTCTCTCCTTACTTTTGTTGATCTCTCCACATGTACTTCTTCAATTGAATCTGCATCTTCATAGTCACTTGGGACATACGTGGTATCAGAATCATGTGCATCTTCTTCTACTATAGTATCCTCTTTTACATGTATTTCCGCCACTGTGTCCAAGCTCTCTTCATTATTCTTCATGGTTTCCTGCACTGGTATTGGTATTTCTGATTTCTTTACTTCTTCCATTATTACTACATCCCTGCTAGTTATCACTTGCTTTGTTCTGAGATTAAAAAGACGATAACCTTTGACATCTTCTGGATATCCAACTAAAATGTGCTTTTCTGACTTTTTATCCCACTTTAGTCTTTTTTCTTTGGTTACATGAACCATAACCACGCTTCCAAATATCCTTCAATTACTGATGTCTGGAACAGTGCCTGTCCACATCTCATATGGTGTTTTATCATTTAGAGACGATGCCACAATTCTATTCTGTAAATATACGGCTGTATTGGTTGCCTCAGCCCAGAATTGTTTACTTAGACCAGCATCAAATAAAAGGCACTTAGCTTTTTCAATTACAGTCCTGTTGTAACGCTCAGCTAAACCATTTTGTTGTGGTGTGTACGGATTCGATTTCTGATGTATTATTCCATGCTTGCTCAAATAATCTTCAAATTCTTTATTGCAGAATTCTTTACCGTTGTCACTGCGAAGGGTCTTGATTTTGTGATTTAACTGATTTTCCACAATTGACTTATAACGCTGGAAACAAACAAATGCTTCACATTTTTTCTTCAAGAAATAAATATAAGTCATTCGACTGTAATCATCGATGAACAATATAAAATATTTTGATCCACCTATGGAAATATTTTCCATGGGACCACAAATATCAGTATGGATCACACTAAGTAATTCAGTACTTCTTGAGCCAATGTGATTAAAGGGAAGACGAGACTGCTTACCTTCGCAGCAAACTGTACATGATTGCTTGGTAATCTCGGTTTTTTTATCTAATTCCATACCTCGAACTGCACTTGGCATTTTATTCATGTACTTGCTGTTCACATGCCCCAACCTGCGATGCCACGTATCTGCCGACACTGCCGATGCAGCCAACACAGTTTTAGGCATTCTTAGCTTATAAACTCCATTAACCAGCGAAGCCATGGCTACTAACTCGCCATTTTTGTTGTAAACACTACATCCATTCGCGGTAAATGAGACTTTATTACCGTTTCTGATCAATTGGCTGACAGACAACAAGTTTGTGGTTAATTCTGGAACACATAAGTAACTGGTATCTCGTATTCACTTTCGTCGGTTTCTGTTACGATGTTCACATCACCGGTACACAAAACTTGTACCTTATTGTCATTTGCAATAATAATTTCTTTGTTTTTTAAGTAAGATGCATTTGTTATCCATTTTTCATTAGCAGTGAGATGTGTACTAGCGCCCGAGTCAATATACCACTCATTTCTGTTGAATTCTCCACTTAAAAACACAACACTAAACGCAGTTGTTTGCTTTCTTGGCATATTTTTATCATTAGTTGAATTATTTACTTTATTTGGGCACTGGCTTAGATAATGTCCGAACTGTTTACATTTGTAACACTTGACGTTTGATTTATCATTTCCGCCATCTTTGCTAGAGTTGGATTTGCTGGCCATGTACGTTTTTTTATTTTTACGTTGGCACTTCTGCGAACTTACAAATGCACTATTAATTTCTTTACCATTGGTAACTTCCGTTTCCTCCATGTCCATTAGCTTTGATTTAATGGCGTCGGTTGTTATAGGTATACCGGAATGCTCAATAGCCATTATCATAGGTGCAAATTTATCTGTCAATCCTGCTAGCAATAGGCTTCCAATCCACTCATCGCTTATGTTGAACCCGGTTCCACTAAGTTTTTGACCTGTTTCCACCATTTGCGTCACGTAAGCTGTCATAGAACTGCAATTATTCAATCTTATTGAAATTATGTTACGTAGCAAACTTATACGCCTTGTAAATCCGGAGTCGTCAAACAAGGTTTTTAGTTTAGTCCACAATCCTTGTGACGTACTTACATTTTTAATATGTACGTACAGTGACGAGTCAATGGTCAATATCAATTTAGCTTTGGTCCTCGCGTCGTCTGCGGTTTCTACTTGCTTCCCAGTAACTGGCTTTACACAATGCAGCATGTTCTCCAGGATGAGAAAATTCTCCGCGGCGAAGCACCATTCGTTGTAGTTCTCACGCCCTTTCAACTTGGGTACGTTAATTAAATAGTTTGTCGACATGATTCTTGAATCTTGTCAACTATCTACTAATAATCAACACTGACCTAACTAAACTCACAACTTTTCTAGCTAGAGGGCTGGCTGGGCCCATAACCTATTGTACTTTTCTAATAAAACAACGTGCTAGCTTTTTGGCAACGGACACACAAGGGAAGATTTTATTCCAAAGAGAACATAGAATACAGAACTACAGACAATAGAACATTATTGACAATGACATTTGATACACAGACAGACAACTAGGTGGCAGCACTTGTTACAATTTTAATAAAATAACAACACCTATCAATAGTATTTTGTGACAACTTAATGGTTTCGGATAAAAGGACCAGAGAATGGAAGACATAATTTTATTTTATGCCTTCTTGATGTAATGCTGTTCGGTGCCGGAAAAATACAGATGAAATATACTTTCTGTTTATTGATTTCGTCCTGTTTCTTCCCAAAAATAAATGTCCAGTTTGACCAGAAAGTTTTACCAGAATTTATGAAAAATCTAGTATTGAATTAAGTACTGAAACAGGGTTATGATTTTATTTATGCTTACAATATAACTTTCGTATTAGTAATTTTCGTTAAATTCCAACAAGATTTATTGTTAATTTTTAGATGCATTTTATACGAAATAAAATAAGTATTATGTAAAATTTAAGAAACTACTTTTTGTTGACATTTACAGCAAAAAGGTAAGCATTCAAACTCTCTAAAGTTTTCTTTTTTTTCTAACAAGCCCACAGTATCACATCAACCCCAATACTACGGGATCTGCCATTTAACCCTCAGGGTGCTATAACCCACCGTAGTAATTAACACGACGAGAAATAATTCACGACCGGACAAAACGAGAATTTTAATACGCAAATGAAATAATTCCTCAGATTGATGACGCGGATTCCGCGTCTGATTTTTTCCGCACGTTTTTTTTTTCCTGAATTGAATTTTTAATTACGTTTTACTCGCTCGCGAATAGCAATTTGTCGGATTAACTGCTTTTTCTCTTGTTTATCGGTTCCGTGAATTTTTTTATTGTTTTGCTTTTTGATGGATTGTGTTAATGTTAAGATGGGTCTGGAGATTTTTCGTCTCGTTTATTGAGAGGGGCTTGAAAATATAATGAGTGCTATTGTGTAGGCAAATAAAAATGGTCCATACAAAAAAAAAATAAGTAATTATCACTAAATGCGAGGCGTTATTAACCATCAAACTAATTTGAAAACTTTCACAGCACCACTTCTCATATTCTTCTCCAGTAAGAGTCAGAAAGTTTTAAAGCAAATTAACTGAAGTTCGTTTTTTAAACCTAGAGACTAATTTGACAATTCAAGTGATTGTTGTTTGTTTTTTTAAATTTGGAGTTTGACATTTGCACCTGCCAAATTAGTCTCTGGGATTCAAAAACGAACTGTACCAACTTCTATTCTATTCTATTTTTCTTTATGGCAATGGTGCCGTTGTCGACAATTCTGCCAATGTCAGATGTGTTATGAGAGAAAGTGCGGAGGAGAAAAAAAAAAAGAAAGAAATTGAACTAAAAAATCTAGGTACCTATTAGTCTATTTAACAAGTTGAATTTAATGTGATTACTTAAATTTTGTTCATTCAAATTAGAACTGTCATTTTTGACAGTTGTATCAGCAGTCTCAATTTTTTTCTTTATATAAGCAACCAACTGCAATACATTAGTATATTACAGAGTACATTTGTATTAAAATATTGTATGGTTAATAATAGGTTACCCTGTATAACTAGGACAAGTATAAAACATGCGAACAGACAACAATGATTGTCCCTGACTGTACCTACAATCTCCTCTTTATTTTTACCGTTCCTTGAGTGAACTCCTAGACCAATTAATTCTACTTTATAGTTTTGTAACTACCTCTGCTTAGTAACTAATAGTTTGCTTCACCTAAACAGCTCCCTCGACACGTGCTTTATTCTAAAACATAGACTACACTGTTAAGAATTTCTTACAAGTGAGCTATTTTACATTTAGTACCAAAACTTTCCCTTCAGCAGTCCGATGACCTCCTACTAATGTGTTCCCGTCTCTAATTAAGGGAACACACAGGACCAAAGTTGTCCAAACTCCGGACACATTCGGGCATTATTATAATATCCCTAACTTTGCTGTCCCAAAATGACATTACATGTACAAAAACGTGTTCAGTGTACACCAACTTAGTACTCACGACCCATCACAGAGTAAAATACTGTAATTAGAAAATGCTCTCCGAAAATCCAGTAAGCCAAGCCGATAAGGGATGTGTGTGTGGACTGTGGTAAGGGTTCCGCTAAGGGGAAGCATACACTGAATGTTGTTTTAAAATGATATGCGTTTCATTTATAAACAGAGAGACGCGCGACCCGGCAAACAGCCTCCCTCAGGAACTAAACTTTCCGTCCACCTAGCGACAATATTTGAAAGTTATTTCAGCGTTCACAACCCTCATAGGCGCCGTTAAAATTTTCCCTGCCACCTTATTCATAATACACGCATCATCTATCTCTTTCACTCTTCCATTTCCAAAAACAAGAGGGAGGGAGACAGAATTATTTACAAACTGACATCTCGAAATTAACGGTGGTCGGCTCATGATAATTTACATATTTAGGTGAAATTAACCTCGGTACGTTAAATTATATTATGAATATTAATAGGTGTGCGTATGCGAAGTAATGTATTATATTAAATGGGTAAGTGTAACCCCATCTTTATGGCTCAGATTTCTGTAGGAATTACGATGGTCGAAACAAATAATTCATCATCATGCTGACATGTAATTTACCTTTATATTATTACTAGCTGTGGCCCGCGACTTCGTCTGCGATCTAGGATGTAAAATAGCCTATGTCCTTCTCCAGGTTCCAGACTACCTATCTGCCAAATTTCATGACGATCTGTTTAGCCGTTTTTGGGTGAAAGCGTACCAAACAAACAAACTCATTTTCGCATTTCTAATATTTATACTATACAACTTTATTTATATAATATTATAAAGAGGAAAGATTTGTATTTTTGTATTTAACGAATAAACTTAAAAACTACAGGACCGATTTGAAAAATTCTTTCAGCAATGGACAGCTACATTATCAGCGAGTAACATAGGCTATATTTTATCCCCGTACTCCCACGGGAATGGGAACTAAGCGGGTGAAACAGCGTGACTTTCGCTAGTTAATATTAAAAAGTAAGGATTATGATTCTGTCTTCTAAGTTGATAAAGATACTCTGACTAGTACACATTTTTGCCTTGATTTTTTGTAGCCAATTCTACAAAAATCTGTCACCCAACATCTTTTTGAACAAAAAATCCAAATTTTCCTTACCATAATGCAAATATCCAAGACATCTTGGGGACAAAAATTGCAAACTCCAAACTGGAGGTTTATTTGGTTATCTAATAAAATATTACGAGCTTTGACAAGTGCCTCGGAGCTGCCCCCTTGTGGCCTTTGCTCCTTACCTTTTTCAGTTATGGCTCCGTAAGCAGCGACTTCGGCTTTATGTAGCAAAAACAAAATAATGTTAAGATACTGAAAGAAAGTTGATATAATTTTTACGTATTTTTTGCTGAAAAAGCAAATTACTTAAAAAAACAAAAAACCTGACTGCAAAAACACGTAACTGAAAGGAGAAAAACAAGCATTATAATCTATAGAATTTTGGTGTTGCAGGCGGGACAAACCAATAACCTGAAGTTATGGTGTTATTTTTTTTGTCCCTGCCTGCAATACCAATATTTTATATATTATACCTAATGCTTGTTTTTCTCATGTGTTTTTGCAGTCGGGTTTTTTTGTTTTTTTAAAATAATTTGCTTTATTTCAAAACATTTTTTAGTTTTATTAAAATTTATATATTGACTCATTACTAGCTTTTATTTGATACCAATAATGTAGTTTTTTTTTTTTTAAACTTGCCCTCCCTTTTTTGTATTTGCAGATGTAATAAATAAATAATATATAGCTTAAGTCACTCCCACAATTAAGACGAATCCTTCTGGGGCAATCGGGTAAAAAAATTGAAGAATCACCGGTAGCAAATTTTAAAGTTACTATAGAAGTGACTGTGTTTGAAATCGGTCTGCAGTGACACATTAAATAATAATAAAAAACAAACAAATAAATCACCACGTAACGTAATAAAAAAACCTGGAATGTAGGATGAATTATAAATATTTACAAAAGGTCGGTACCCAGTAGATGAGCCCACTTTATCATAATAAAGGTCATGTTGACCCCTACAAAATTAAACAATACACAGGAAAAGTCCTTACGGCTAGCAATAATTCGGAGGGCGGGAAAAAACGTTAGGGGATTTAAATTTAATTTTCGAAACGGAGTGACGTCAAATATCCCCAGCGGCAGTTCCAAGTTCAAACGTGGAACAACATCTTTTAAAAGTCACCGTTCTAAAAAGAAATAAAAAAATTAAGATTGGGGCACATTCGCGAGTAACTTAATTATTTTCAGCCAGTTACTTAGTTGTTGTGAAGTAATAAGGAAAATTGGTTTTTCTTCGGAATTCTTTTAATTTATCACAAGGTATATTTTCCAGGAATCTAGGCTGTATATGAAAGCTGATTAAGCATGCTAAATATAGCCACGAGGACATTCTAAAAATATAATAATAGAAAATCCATCCAATATATCCAGTAGATCCCTAAATTTCATGCTTTTTTATGTCCATCCAAATTACAAACATAATATATTAAAACTTTACACTTAAACCAATATAAACCACGACGGGCTACGGAAAATTCACATCTAACTTAAATACAGCAAATATTTTAATATAAGGCCAAACATTCAAAGGTACCCCGGGTATATGCGACTTGTACTTGGTAATTAACAGTCCATCCTTAGGGAAGGCCCGGTCCAGCGCAATATATTATATTTCAGATGACATCCGCATTGGGGACTTTGAAGGATCGTATCTGGATTCCCCGAATTGGATATGTTGGTTCCAACTCCTGTTGTTATTGTGTAGTGTCTCAAAATTAAAATTTGGTTTTGCCAGTCTTTTGGGGCAGAATAAATAAATGTTTTTGAAAAAAACATAGGTATGACCATAATAAATGTAAATAGGACCTAATAAAATGAAAGTAGACTATGATTAATAGGTACAGGGAGGACGGGCTTCGTTGAGAGTTAAAAAATAATAATTTGAACAGTTAAGTACCTAGTACCTACCTACCAATGCAGTAACCACATAAATTATATGATATTCTTCTCATTTTTGGAGAGCCCTAAATATAATAAGCCATATTATCGGCTTTTAGGCAGAGGTATAGACAAATAGACGTACCTCCCGTACACGAGGTACGCTCTTGACGTCTATTTGCTACTCGCCTTTGTAAATCCAACGCTGGCTCGTGTTCACCACTTCATCGTTTGGTTGAGACATATAACAATGAGTTTAATTCATTGGACATTCTTTTTCTTAGTAAAAATGCATTTAAGAAGCAAATCCAAGCAACCCTAAAGGATCAGCAAAGTATTGTATAATGACGTAATGTTTGATAATGTATACACACAAACTTACTTTTTATTTTTTGTTTCTTTTATAAATTAAAAAATCAAAAGTAATGCCGGTTATATAGGTATTGTAGCTAGTTTTTGAATACTTCACTTGTAATCTATAGAAAACGTAGTGGGTAGCGGGCACGCGTCCTGCTATGCCACGCCAGGAATAATTTTTGGGCTGCGTACCAGGAGGAATCTTCAAATAAAGACACTTTAGCTGCAACACTATTTATTGCACAGTTTTGGGTACACAACCGTGAATCTTATAGAAATAAATTAATAATTAATGAGAGGGAAAAAATACGTGATCATGCAAGTTGTGAGTTGGCTAACGGAAGGGAAGTGTGACAGCGTTGCCACTACAAAATATTACAAAATTATTGCCAAGTAATGATACTTGAGTTTTACCAAAAACTTATTATTTTTATGTTGTTGCCAACAGTGGGTAGCATAATTCAAAGTCAAAGTCAAATCATTTATTTCAAATAGGCCCATGTATGGCACTTTTGAACGTCAAAAATTACAAAATAATAAAATTTATTCTAGTCGCCCCTTCCAAAAGGTAGTTTTCGTATGGAGAAGAATGGGCAAGAAACTCCACCGTTACTCTTTTAAAATGTTTTACAATATTTTGTATACATTAATTATATGTGAAGACGATGCACCTGGAATAAGATTATTAAACCACAATAGGTAAAAATAATTAAAAATGAAGCAATGACAGAAAAAATAATTATGTAATGGATACATGGTGTTTACATATTTACAAGCATTGTAAAAGTAGGTACGATATTCCTAAAAAAATTACAGGTGATACTAATTGTTTAAAATGTTATATTTAAGATATTATGACTGTTTCTTATTGTGCTACTGTTTGTTTTTCCTTAAATAAATAAAAATACGGGCCTAAGTCCAGTGCATTTTTTGCATACGCAGATTTATTTTTGGATATCACTTAATACAAAAGTCGATAGCCTTCCCACTAAATAAATTAAATCACAATGTCGAGGGTCTCCTCGTTTTATTTAATATCATTGTTACACTTTCAGTTACAGCCCCTAAATCAATAATACACCAAGACAATACCGAGCTTAATATAATTTTCATAGTGCACGGCGGCAGTTTTTACGATGAACGTTATAGCTTTACTTCGCCATTACGGCGAAGGAGAATGGTTCTACGATTAATTCGTAAATGTTTCATGAAGTATAAAGTATCTTGTTTCAGGAGAATAATGGAGTTTATGGCTGGTTATTGAGGAACTTCTTTTTTAGACGTGTTTGAGACTTTTTATCTGAAAACTCTAAGCTCTTTGAAAATAGAATGATGAATTTATGAAATACTAGATGTACCCCGCGATTTCACACGCATAAGTCTCGATCCCGTAAGAATATTGGGATAAAAGGTATTTTATATCCTTCTCCAGGTCATGGCCTACCCATGTGCCAAATTTTATCCAAATCATTTCGGCCGTTTTAGTGTGAAAGCGTAACAAACAAACTCACTTTCGCATTTTTATTATAAGTTAGGATAGTGGGATAATTTGACAGGTAGTACGTTCCCGTGAGATATTTTCTGACATCCACGCGGGTGAAACCGCGGGCAAAAGCTAGTTGACAATTCTATAACCTGCTGTGAAGATATAACTTTTTAGGGTTCCGTAGTAAACAAGGAACCCTTATAGTTTCGTCATGTCCGTCTGTCTGTCTGTCTGTCTGTCCGCGGTCTCTAGCTCCGAGACCCTTAGTACTAGAAAGCTGTAATTTGGCATACCTATGCCAAATTACCACTTTGTCGGCGTAATTAATATGTATACCTATACATATTAATTACGCCGACAAAGTGGTAAAACAAAATTTTGAAAAACATTTTTTTTTAGGGTACCTCTCATACACGTAAAGTGGTGATGTTTATTTTTTTATTTTTTTACCCCATAGTGAGGGGTATCATTGGAAAGGTCCTTTAAAAATCATTGTGAGTTTGTTAAAACCATTTTTGGATTCCGGGATTCGTTTGCGAAATATTAAGCTTTAAAGTGCTAATTTTTGTTAGAGTCAAGTGTCCCCCCCCCTGCCGGCTAAATGGTTGGTTTTGGGTGTGTGAAAAAAATCAAAACAGTAGTTTATATAACGAAATTAAAAGGAAAACTATCACAGCTAAGTAGACTTTACAGGTTAACGAGTAATAATCAAGCAACTTAACTTTGCAGTTGCAAAAACATGTTTTCCCATACATTCCGTATGGGAGAACATATTTTTCAACTGCAAATTTAAGTTTGTTTTTGGGATAAATTCATCCCAACTACGGAACCCTTCATTGTGCGTGGTCCGACACGCACTTGGCCGGTTTTTTGTTTATAAACTGGACTCTGTCAATTTGATTTTTTATTTTCTTATTTGATTTTTTATTTACTTATTAACATTATAATTATTTATTATTGACTTATAAAACATAAAAAAAAATATTTTCATTACTTACCTGACATTATCTATTGCATTTTGATAAAAAACAAATAAAAAATAAATTGACATTGAGACTATTGAAATTATAATAATTTTATTAACTTGGCAAAAGCCTCCCATAAATGTTTATTTGTAGGTCAAATGGCAAAACATAGAGAACCTATAATAAAATAATTGTAACATCTTGCACACTGTTGTAACCTATGTTTACAAATAAATAATATTGATTGAATGATTGATTGATTGAAGCTACTCCTCCATCAAAAACTTTGATGCACTTTCAGAAACTGTTGAAACTGAACTTTTTGTAGTTAAATACCTACTTACCCATCGGATATCCTCCTAGATCCTATGGTCAACTATAACCAGGTATAACCCTATTAACGGCGAAAATAATAATATAGTTTATATTATTATTTTCGCCGTAAAAACAGAGTGAATTAGTTTTATACCACGCATCCCAATACACACCGGCCACTAAATCTTGTCCTGACATTCTATATAAGAGCTTCACCCCTATTGCTTAGTCCGAATTAGGAATTATCGTAGGGTTAGCAAAACAGTCGAGAGAAAAAACTTTTTAGTAATAATATCAACCGACTTCCAAAAAAATACTACAAAGTGATAAGGTGTCTTTGGTTTTGAATGGTTAGCAAAGTTATTAAAATTTCAAACAAAAAAAGAATTTTCAAAATCGGTCCACAATTGACGGAGAAATCGGTGGACATACATTAAAACAAAACAAACATTGCGCTACGGTTAAAGAATTATTCCAAGTTTTTTTTACGCAATCTTGTCACAGAATAGGTGCTTGGTAAGAAGCGACTATTTCGGCAATTTACACCTGGAACCTACCTATGACTACATACATTGAGTTGTGTCGTACCTAATGTATATGTATATATGTACTGTACTACTGTATAATTCAAAATCAATCTACCTAGCCTTTTCCCAACTATGTTGGGGTCGGCTGCCAGTCTAACCGTACGCAGCTGAATACCAGTATTTTACTTGGAGCGATTACCAATCTGACCTCCGCAACCCAGTAACTGGGTAATACGATACCCCTTTGTAAGACTGGTTGTCATACTTTCGGGCTTCTGACGACCCGTAACGACTGTCAAAGATCCACGAATGACAGCCGGAACAGCCGGCTTAACGTGCTTTCCGAGGCACCGAGGAGTCTCGACTGTTAAGATGGTCACTCATTCACGGACCAACCCCGGCAAGCATAGCTCAACCTGATAGATCGACCCGTGCGGCTGTTATTACTTAGCTACGAGCTACTACTGTATAATTAAGGGGTTTATTTATAAACGTTGCTTAAAGTTAAGTGACGTTCAAACGTCAATATTAATGGTTAAACCATAGTATAAAAAGAGGTAAGAGTAAGCTTAACAAAATCTCGACCCGTTTCTCGTGAAAAACCGGTCGAGATTTTGTTAAGTGTGCGTGCGGCGACGCATAGATACTATGGCCCCAGACATACAAGCCGCGCGCGGTGCGTTTGTATGAAGATAGCTTACTACCTCTCTTTATACTATGGTTAAACAGTCGCTAATAATTACTTAACTTTAAGCAACTTTTACAAATAAACCCCAATGTATCAAGTAAGCATTGCATGCAGCAGCTAATAGTGATGCCTAGTTTGACAAAACGTTGGTCTAATATTTTAAGATGACACACTAAAACACACACTGCCGTGTCCTGAATTATGTAGGTACCCACTGCAAGCCCAAAAATCAATGCACTATACCCAAAACGCTTTAGCGTGGCAACAGCGGTCGTTGACCCACCTACATTTTCTAGCACTCTTTATTTAAAAACTTAAATAAAGTCCATTAACGTCCTTAATCAATGTCTATCGTGATCTTCAACATGTTCCAATAACGAAAAACCATACATAGCTTATTGTTTGGGTTCCTATGGAGAGATATTGGGGAAAGAGCAATGACCGTTATTGCCACGCTAAAGCGATTTGGGTATAGTACGTTTGCTTATAATATTTTTGAATAGTTAATTGATTCAAGCATGACCATGCGGAAATCCATTATAAAATACAATAGACGTGGATATATTTAGTAACCTGATCCGCTTAGCTATTCCTAAAGAGCCATAAAAAACTCCTGAAAGAAATCGACACGTGTTTTACCTCGCAACTAGGCATCCTCAGGACATGGCGTGTAGCCACACCGAACGCTGAACGCAGACCAGGTCTGCGTTCAGCGCTTGGTGTGGCAACACGCCGTGTTCGGGTTCGTGACAAGCCAATCGTCATTCTGAGGATGCCTTGTTGAGAGGTGAAACACGTGTCGATTTCCAACGAATCGTGTCGGTTTGTTCCGAATAGCGGAACAGGTTACTAAATATATCCACATCTATTGTATTTAATATTTTTGAAGCCAAGCATTGTTTTGCCATCGCTACCGACCGGCCCGTTCATCTCCGCGTCCGTAACTAGTGTTTTTCGCACAAGTTTTATGTGCTATTATTTGCAACGGGATATAAAAGCCGCCTTGGCCATGTTTACTGCTGGCCCAACCTAATCCTGGCAGCGTAAAGCCAGTGCCAACCCCTTTATGTTGTGTTCGACAGTAAAATCTTAACTTATGTATCGTTTATGTACTTGTGCACATAAAACGTACAAGCATGGTGCTAGGAACAATTTCTGTAATGGTGTTTGTTGAGACTTTACGAGTCTCTACAAATGAAGGAATTGCTACAATTTTACTAACGTGAGGTTTGAATAGTTCCTATTTTTGAGACGTAACAAAAGTAAACTAAGAAGGAAAAAATAAACGGCGCAAGGATCTTCTAAGTTTTCTTAGAAGATCCTTGCGCAGTATATTTTTTCTTTAAGAAAAACAAATTGAGTATTTTTTTTTAGTTTTCCGAAAGTAACTTTAAAACAAATTAGTAATTCTTTGATCAAATTGGCCCAGGTACCCTACGTGAGATTGTCAGTGACACCAAGGCATTGCTGGCCTTCTTTGAGGAGCTGGGGTGGATCAAATAACAGATTTTCCCACCCGTACCTAAGCAAAATACGCGTTTGACGTGGAGTTGCGGATACCAGCCCGTATTACTTATTAATCAAATTGGCAATTAAGCACGACTCGGCAGAAGTTTTTCCATAGATGCATGTGGGTATAATTAATTTGAGAGCTGTTTAGTCAATCGACCGAATCTAGCTACAGGGCTTAGAAAATGTGTAACTCGAATTTCGTACTGACTCTTACAATAAAACCCTCTCTCACCTACAGCTTTTATATTCCAAATCCAAACGCAAACCGCAGGATTATACTAGAAATAGCTCGTAACAATCGGGTTTACCGTCAGGAGAAGTGATTCTATGTGCAATCAAACTCACACGAGAGCCAGATTCCGTGAACGTAAACGTAGAAGTTAACGTTTATCGAACGAAGCGACGAAATTAGTTGTAAATTCGGAATTGAACTGTTAAATTGACTACAGGTGTGGTAAATTGAATTTTGAATTTGGAACTGGATTATCCTGGCTGGGGAAATTACGTGACTTGGTTTATTTTAGCTGGAGACAATGGAAGGTTAAGTAGAATTCTACGTAAACTTAATGCCTCTGTTATTAAATTTCTATTAGGTATTGAGGCTAATCGAGCACAGCTCGGGTTTATTGGTAAGTATTTTTTTCAAATGTAGTCAGTATAAGCATAAATCATAACCTGTATCTATAAACTGGTAATCCTATTTGTATATATTTGTAATCACGTTCTCGAAAACGGCTCTAACGATTTTGATGAAACTTGCATTATAGGGGTTTATCGGGGCGAAAATTGATCTAGCTATACTCCATTTGAAATACGATTAGACATTTAACTAAACCTTTTTACAGTCCGTTCAACCGATTTTGACTTCTATTGCGTTGGTGGCATGACTAATGACAGCTGCAGTAAACATTTGGTTTGTAACCCCTTTTTTTCTTTTAATGCCATCCTTATGCCTACGGTATAGAAGTCAAAATCGGTTGAACGGACTGTAAAAAAGTTTTGTTTAAATGTCTAACATTATTTCAAATGGAGTATAAGTATCTGGGAAAATTCGTATTCTCCATTTTCACAGCCTCGGGAATGTGAAACGATGTTGGTATACCTGGACAATATGTTTATCTATTTTCAACCGAGCAGAGCTCGATCGACCAGGTATACACGGCTACACATCAAGGTATACATTTCCAGTTTATGCTGATCTCGCGTTGTATAGGATTTCCGTACAATGTGTACTACTTAGTAAAATGCGAAATTGCCACTTCGAAATCGCACCATTATAATTAGGGACGAAAACGGCAAATTATGCAATTGTACGACGTATTATAGATACCCTTTTTTTTGTCCTGTTCGTTCGTCAAACACATCTTAGCTAAAAATACCATAAGTAAAGAAAGAAAGAAAGAAAAATTGTTTATTCTGCACAAACTAAATACGCATTTCAAAAAAAATATTACATAAAAATGCACATTCACAAATTAGCCAAAAGCCTCGTATTCACTATTCTAAAACTAATAAAAGTTTGACAAGTTTTGTCTATTGCTTATGTCAAGGCCAGAGACTAAAGACAATTTACAATTTTGTTTGCATGAAAAGGAACATACTGTCAAACTTACCCCTACCACTTGCACGCCAATCCAAAAGCCATTTACTGACATAAATAAAACAGGTCTCCAGCGCCCCATACCTTTCAATTCCTACCTTAGTATGTACCAACAATATTCCCGAGACCATACTAAACAACTGTCATTTTATTTTATCACCCGGCTTTCGCGTAAACTCTTGCGCCAGTGATAAATTTTAATGTTGCTCACGAAATATTGTCGCGTAGTAGGGGCTTCGAAGTTTACTTGTTCCTTATGGAATTAATGTAGCTGCGTCTGTTAGGATAATTGCTTTATTTTTTGTTTTTGTGAAGTTTGGATGTTAATTTAATTGTTAAAGTTGACTTTATAAGAAAAATCTCAGAAATAAAAATAAAAAAACAGTGGCACTCCGGGAGTGCCGGCAGAAGTGAAAACTTGAGAAAAAATCAGAGACTTGAGATAAAAGCCATCAATGCGTTGATACGTTGCGTCTTTTACTCCACGGTGTCGGTAACAGGTCGCGAAATCAATGGCTTAGAAGTCTGGCATCGTTCAAAACAGGTTTTTTGTTCAGACTCATTTTCGAAGGATATCTTTATTTACTTATTTAAGAATGGTCTATCATGCGTCCGTCTCACTTACTCATTTATTTGTCAGTCTTTGTTTGTTTTGTTTTGCAATTTTATGCACAATCACACTATTTGGCGCAGCTGTGAGGCACACTCCCCTGCTAATTTCTTACATCGCACTTTACACTTTTTTTTTTTTTTTTTTTGATTTTTTTATCTGTTGTTAATCATATTGTGTACTTTTTTGGTCTGTGCTAAATAAATTTATTATCTTTCTTCTTATTTCGTTCTTTCCATCTCAAAAATGCCTAACGCGCTTAAAGAAGTTTTCACTTCAACAATTTACTCTTAGAATATGTCTGAACTTGTTATATTAAGTTAGAGTGGCTTCCAATAACCATAAAACAAATATTTGTATAACTTATGATAAAATATTCAGAACCTATCCATTCACATCTACTTATCAGTGTCTCCAATATGCTAGGTTAGTTTATAAAACTCCGGCATCACACACATTTTTCAGCTAACAATATTTACTTACAATCGTCTCCCCAAGTCTTATCTAAGTAACACACGTTCCAACTTCCCAAGTAACATACAACTCCCCTTTACAAAGTCACACGCTACACAACCTGTACATATTTAACCTCCACACGATTAATCTCTGATCTTTTACAAAATAAACAAAGCGAGACGCCGTAAGGGAACCGTAAAATTATTCATCCTCCCGAAAATT
Source organism: Agrochola lychnidis (assembly GCA_963680765.1). Classification (NCBI taxonomy): domain Eukaryota; kingdom Metazoa; phylum Arthropoda; class Insecta; order Lepidoptera; family Noctuidae; genus Agrochola; species Agrochola lychnidis. Next base: position 9,293,119 of record OY796859.1, on the reverse strand, counting down.
TCCGTAACCCATTGTAAAAACGTCGTTTTTTAACGAACTCCAAGAAGTTTCGGAACTCCGTCGCGTTTCAAATCTAACATGGGTCTCGGGAGGATCCCCGTAAAAAATTAAGTCACAAAAGAGTCCAAAAAATAAAGTTTAAATGTCCCCCTCTTTTGGCAGAGTAAACATTTTACGTTCGCTTAGGAATTGGTTGGCTGTGAATTAAAAAAGCTCTTTGTAAGCTCCGCGGTGACGGTGTTTGTACACACTAAGCAAATTGGCTAGGATTTTATTACGCTTCTTCTTATTTCGATATTTTTACAAAGAATATTGGTCCTTTAGATCCCTTTTTAAGACTGGATCACCCGACTGGACCATTTGTGGCCGAATTGTATGAAAACTTTTACATTTATAAATTGTAATATCACCAAGCAATAAGTATTTTTGTCAAAAATTAAAGACACTGATGCCCGTTCTCACCTTCACTAAGGGCACATAAATCAATCCCTAAATAAAAGTGCTCTGTTGGATTTTCAACACTAGGCTCAGCGTTGAGAGTTGAAAACCCAACAACGAACTTTTATTTAGGATTCCTAATGTCACTTAGTTGTCGGTGAAACGGGCATGACTGTACAGCAGGCTAATGAATTATTTCGAATACCTTACCCGTTTTCGCTATTATGGTAACATATTAGCAAAAACCATACCTACTTATTATAAACACCATGAAGTAGAGGAGACAGTTGATTAACAGATAATGTAAGAAACACATACCCGAATAGTGATAAAATTAAAAAACAGTGGCACTCCGGGAGTGCCGACAGAAGTGAAAACTTGAACAAGAACGCCCGGTGGAAGAAAAATACTTGTATAGAACATTGGTCCGTAACCTTATCTAAATTAAGAGCACAATCGCCTTCACAAAAAAAAAAAAAACTTCCAAATACTTTAAAGTAAAAGTACTTACATAGAACATTGATCCGTAACGTAATATAAATAAAGAGCACAATCGCGTTTACAAAAACGAGGTGTCTGTAATGGTGTCGCCAGTTCAATTGTTTTTTCCCATCTCAAAAATGCCCAACGCGCCTAAAGAAGTTTTCACTTCAACAGCATGAACAATATCCTGATTACAAAACTCAAAATGTTCCTACTCACCTGTGGTAAAGTTACCTGCTACTTAGCTTTAAAAAAACCTCAGCGGGTATCATACTCCGTACACCACCGACCCCGCGAAGCAAAGACCCGCGCAACGGTTAATTTCATGTTGAATTCATTAAGTTTGTGGGCGCCTTAACTAGGTGTCTTGATAATTTAATCCTGCCAGGATTGCCCAATTAAAATGTTGCCAACGACTTTTTAAATATTCAACCAGGAAGGGTTACCAACTTCAAAAACGAGGTAAAATTCATCACTCCAGGGAGGATTTGTGTGAAATAATGACATTTTAGGTGTCGATTAGGATAAGTTTGGACATAAAAGTTTTTAGAGAAGGATTTGAGTTGTCAGGTTAGATGGGGCGTAAAAATATTTTCCAGCTTATTTAATGTGTTAAGGATTTTCACTTGGTCTGTGGGTTGGTATAATAAATTATGCTTTCAAAGTGTACTTAGTTAAGTTGTATGCCTGTAAAAATATTGCTCTAATAAATCAGTTTTCACTCTTTTAATTTAACAACACTTGATTCACATAATATCGGGTACAGATCGGTGAAACGTAACATGAAATCTACAACTAGGCGAATTTGCTTCAACGTGTAACATTTAATGTTACGGTTTACCAATCTGTAGATACCCGACTTAAGGCTGCCTTGTCTACTGGAGCGGAGCGGAGCGAAGTCAGAAGAGGAGCGGAGCTATGCCAATATTAACCAATAGAATCTAAGCTCTAAAGCGGAGTTCTCAGGCACAGCTCCACTCCTCTCCGCTCCCGTGGACAGGTAGCCTTAGAATGAAGCTTGTCTATTTTCCACGTAGTTTCTACACACCTAAATGAATATCAACATCATGGCTGGCCAAAGATACCATCAGAGTTGTAACAACTGAGCTAATTCGATCAGAACTATGGTACAACTCAAAATATAATCCAGACGCAAATAGCAGCACAGAGGAAGCAGCGGAGTCGATTATGTATATGTCGGAGACGAGTATGTGGCTTTCGTTATTATCAGCGATATTTTAACTACTGTGGGCGTATTGTGGGTAGTGTTGGTTAATGCGGAATAGAAAAACAGTTTGCAGTTCAGATCACATTATAATTTACTATCAAATGAATCACACTAGCTAAATTATACACACACTGGGTGCGACGGCGTTTTATTAAAATCACCAATTAATAAAATGATCACAAATTACAAATAACACAATAACTGAGCACCACGAATCGAGAACAGTTCCGCGACGTCTTGACTCCAATGCAACCAGAGGCTCAATGCCCCTTCGCCTTGGCCTTCAAACATAACGACTCTATAGAAGTGCGCCTTTATTGGTGTCGGTAAATCACTCTTTATGTCCCCAGTGGTGCGCTTGCGATTCGTTTCGTGTCCGTACTAATGACCGGATCCGACATATAATATTTGTAAAAGAATATAAAAAAATGAGCGAGCCTTACAGTAGTCGCATGTCATCTTAGCTGACAGTACAAACCTCTTGGAAAATGTGTTGGTACCATCTGACAGCCAACTCTAACACCGCGCACGCTGATTGGTCAAATCAAATAGCGCGCGCGCTTCCCCGGTTTCCTGTTACACACTTCCGTCCCTTTTCACGAAATCCCGCCCACAGATTGCAGGAAAGCGAGAGGAAAGATGTTACATATCAAAAAGAGAACTACCTTAGTAAGTACCTATTTACCTTTTATTTTCATTTGCAACGCTTATTCGTAAAAAAAAATACCTACATAATGATAAAATCAGTAGTCACGCATAACATAACGCCTGTATTTGTATTACCCGAAGAGAAAGGCAGAGGTGTAGGTGTACCTTTAGTACCTACACCCACATTTCGGTGTATCCCTTGAAAATCAAGAGATGTCACTACTAGTATTTCATAGAGCTGTAGGAACGATAAAAACGGTTGTCCCTCATGTGGTACTGGGGGCCTTGTAGGGTTAAATTCCACGTTTTAAAGGGGGAACGCCTAGTGCCATCAACTGGGCACAAATCTAGGCTCAGAAATCAGCTGTAGTGCTTTTATTTAATATGCAAATTTGGAAAATATTTGCTTAGAATTCTAGGATATTAAATGAAGTTACCTAACTAAGTTACCTAACGAATAAATGTCTTTTCTCAATTTATTGTCATATTTTCGAAAAAAGAACACGGGAAGTATCGAATTTACGGTCAAAGAAAATGAAATCCATTGCAGAAGCGTTTTTTGAATTTGAAACATTACAACGCTCCAGCAATGTTGTATGAAACGGCGTGCTGGGGTTATTAAATAATCTTTGATTGGATCTCTTTTATCATTCTTGGCATACCAAAGTAAGTCTCTTTGCTTAATACGAATTGCGTTCACGTGGCTGTATAGCCATAAATGCGTTTGCCTTTCGGCACAGATGATAAATAGAAAATTGGCGGAAAATTGTCTAAGTTATTACTTTATTTTCAAAACAGTTAAATAATTCAATCAAGACCTAAAAGTTACAAGATTTTGCGGCTGCCCGACTCATCCTCCTCATTTAAGAATCATCTTCAGCCGTACCTACATTGGAACAGATCCGTATTTAGATACCTACAGTCGAACAAGAAATTTAGTAGACCTACAGACAGCGAACTTACCACTACTTTTAAATTAATGTTGTGAGTGCACCGCGTAAGAAGTAAGTACTTTTTCATCACTCTCATAATAATTACTTTCGACTTCACCCACTTTTCATAGAACTCATACGCCATGCCGCCATACATATTGAAAATGAACCCTCCGGGAGGGTTGCCGGCATTAAGTTTGCACTAAAGTTAACCATCGCAGACGGTCAACGGCATTAGATATGAAACCGTGTTATAAAACACTGTAAAACGAAGTAGGTAAAATACAATTGTTTATTTTAGTTATTTTCATAGTCTTATGTCATATGGGATTCTTCTCTGGGGAACCTGTGCGGACATTAATACTATCTTTGTTCTACAGAAAAGGGCTGTTCGAGCCATTTACAACCTAGGTCCAAGAGATTCCCTTAGAGAAAAATTCAAAGAAATAAATATTCTGACTGTAGCCTCACAATATATTTTTGAAAACCTATTGTATGTACACAAAAATATATCAAATTTTAAGAAAATGTCCGATATTCATAGTTTAAATACCAGGAATAAACACAACCTTGCTGTACATCGCACACGTCTCCACAAAGTAAGCAACTCATTCATGGGTCAATGTATACGCTTTTACAACAAACTCCCCATTGACATTCGAAACTTACCCATTAAACGATTTAAAATCTGTATTAAAACCAAACTTTGTGAAAAAGGGTACTATACAATTTCAGATTATTTAGAAGATAAAAAAGCTTGGGATTGAACTGCTCGCTCTGCTAAACCTTGTGATAAAACCATAGAACTAGACATTTTAATTATTATGTAAAATCAACATATACCAGTTTTATAAACACGTTGACATTGTTGAAAATTATATTCAAAATGACATGATTACTTTGTAAAGTATTATATTATTTTAACTATTGTGAATGTGAGGACTATGTGGATATTATTTTTATTTATCTTCTAGTTTTAGTGATGGTCTGGCAGTTTGAGTAGTTTTTGCGGCCTACCCAAATGTCCTTTCTTTGGTATTGCTCGTCGAGTTGAGCTCCTTAAGTTCTAAGTTGAGCTCCACGATTACTGACAAATGCTTGCACTGACTGGACAGGTCCACTCAAATCTGTGTGGTTCTTTCCTCAAAAGACCTTTTCAGACACTAATCTACATGGTCCTCATATGGCCTGACCAAGATTATTTATTTATTTATTTAAACTTTTCACACACAAAAAGGTACAAAGGCGGACTTAATGCCTTAGGCATTCTCTACCAGTCAAGTCAGTCAGTTATGTCTGGACTTTAAAAGAGACTGCGACCTCTGAGTTTGTTTCGGCCTTTCTTATTTATTTATTTAGGATCTCCAACAAAAGATGTACACAATACATGACACATAATTAAAGGGCAACATCGGGTATTAAATAGGTGTACTCCTTCACTTATAGGAGACCACAGCATGCACAATAAAGATAAAAACTAAGTTAACAAAGTTAAAACATTAATAAAAGGTAAAATTGTGAATATAAAATAAAATAAAATGAATTTTTGAAGGACTTAAAAAAAGAAAATATAACATTTGGAGAAACTATTAAATTAAGTCTAATAAGCACTTACTATATTTGGACAGAGACTCGCAGATGTCTAAGTTCGATGTTTTAGCTAACGTGTTGTATTGCCTATAAAGTCTTGGTACAGCGGCGTAATGACCGAGGTTAGTTTTTGAGCCAGGAATGTGAAATAAATTGTATGTGTTATGCCTGGGAATTCGAGTCGGAATTTTAATCTCTAATGAGCTCAACAGTTCACTGCAATCTATCATTCCACTCAAGATCTTGTGGAGAATGATGCAGTCCAGTTTCTTCCTACGACTGGCTAGTGTATCCATGTTATAGTGTTTCAACCGGTCGGTGTAGCTAGTGAGTTGTTTAGCCAAGTGATCTCCATAGCACAGATGGTAAAGGAACCGCTTTTGGACGCTCTCCAATCGTTTGGAGTAAACTTCGTAATGCGGATTCCATACTACGGAACTGTACTCTAGGATTGGACGGACTAAAGTGTTGAAAAGCTTTATCTTAGTAGCGGGCCTTTTAAATTCCTTACTATTACGTAAAACAAATCCCAGTATCTTGAAAGATCTTGAGACAATATTCAGGATATGCACATCGAACTTTAACGCTTGATCGAGTTGAACACCCAGGTCGCGAATTTTGCTCAGTTTCTGTACCTCAACTCCCTCTATGTAGTATTTGTTCTCAAGCACTTTTTTATTACGAGTGAACTGGATGTAGTGACATTTACTTATATTTAAAACCATTTTGTTTAATTTGCACCATTCTACAAGTCTGTTGATGTCGTCTTGCAGCATTTTGGAGTCTAAGTTACTCTGAATTGGCTTCATTATCTTTAAATCGTCCGCAAACAAATAGACACGGGAATGTTTGAAGCAATCCGTTATGTCATTAATAAAAACATTAAAAAGAATCGGCCCCAAATGCGATCCTTGCGGGATTCCAGAGGTTGCTAGGTAGCTTTTAGAGAAATGACCGTTCACTACCACTTTTGATTCTCTCTTCTCCAGGTAAGATTTAAACCACCCTATCAACGTTCCACCCACACCCAGTTGAGCCAATTTATTAATAAGAAGGCAGTGGTCTACTTTATCGAATGCCTTGCTAAAATCAGTATAGATTGCATCCACTGGAATACGATTGTCAAGACACTTAGACAAAGCCGACGTAAAACATAGTAGGTTAGTGTTGGTTGATCTAGATTTAACGAAACCATGCTGATATTCAGTAATGTGTTCTTTAAGGTACCACATCAGATGTTTGCTAACAAGTTTTTCGAATACTTTTCCAAATGTAACTAGTAATGAGATTGGTCTATAATTAGCTACTAAATGCTTTTCTCCAGATTTAAATATGGGTATGACGAGAGCTTCTTTCCATGTGTCCGGGAAGATACCATCGTGTAAAGATCTACTGAAGATTAATTGTAGGGGCAATACTAAGGCCTTTGCACAGCTTTTAATAAATATAGGAGGAATACCATCACTACCCGCGCCTTTAGTTTCATCTAAACCAATCAATTCACGGTACAATTCGTTGCTATCAAATTCCAAATTACACAGTGCTGCAGACGTGAGAGAACAACCAGTGTTAGTGAGATTTGGACTATCTGTAGGGGCGTTAAAGGTACTAGCGAAATTTTCACGAAACATGTCGCAGACATCGCTTCCACCTGATGCGATTTTGTTGTTATAAGACATTTGTGCCGGATATGTACTGCTACCTTTTCTTTTATTTTTTATGAAAGACCAGAAAGATTTTGGGTTTTTTGTTATATTGTTTTCGATATTAGAGATATATTTCTTGTAGCATGTAGAACTTAGAACATTACATTCATCCCGTAATCTATCAAAGTGCTCCTGGTCTAATGGATTTTTGTACTTTTTAAAACGAACGTGGTATTTATACTTTTCTCTTAAAAGTCTTATAAGATTCCGTGAGTACCAAGGTGGATATTTATCACTGGCTGTTTTTTTCATAGGTATACATTCAGCGATGGTATGTCTTAATAAGTTATAAAAAACGTCCACCATTTCGTTTACAGATGAACAGTTTTTGAACTCACTTTCCCATTCTATTGCTAATAAATAACGTTGAACGTTTTCATAATCTGCTCGAGGAAAGTTAGGTTTTTGCACATTTTTAGTGTCTAGAAAACGCTCTGCTGGCACTGGTAGACTAAACTCAAGTGGGGGGTGTAAAGGGTCCTCTTTCGATAAACTGTGGTTACAACGGGTGATGTTCGTTATGTAGATGTTACTGAGTATTAAATCTAATATTTTAGACTTGTTGTTTAATATATTACTGTATTGATTTAGGCCATTCAAAGTCAAGAACTCGGAGAGTATAGCATTTAAATCAGAGTTGCTGGGTTCTGGGTATAGGTATATGGGGTCATTATTAGTAAGCCATCTAATATTAGCGAGATTAAAGTCTCCTAAAATCAAAATATGTTCATTATTATTAAATAATTTATGAACGTTTTTGGTAAACAACTCCAGTGTATCTCGATGAATCGGTGGTGGTAGGTAAACTCCGCCAACATACAATTTATTGTTATTTTTTTTTGATGAACTGATATCAACACTTATCCATAAATCTTCAATATCGCCCTCATAGTGGGATAATCTACACGATTTGAAAGTTTTCAAAACAGCAATCAAAACCCCTCCGCCATCTTTACGCGTCTTATATCTACTTGACTCACGATTGCGCCTATAAACCACATATCTATCGTCGAACAACTCAGAATCATAGACACCGCTGTTCAACCAAGTCTCTGTAAGCACCACAATGTCATAATTATGCATAGATATGTTATGGTAAAAGTTAATAGTTTTGGTTTTTAAGCCTCGTACATTTTGATAGTACACTTGAAGTGGACAACTGAATGTAACTATATAATAACAACAGAAACATGCTCCATATGACATTAGTTAATAAAATTATACTAAGGATTTTATCTTATCTAGGCTATTGATAATTATTCTTTGTGAAGACTCGTCTTTTTTCATGAAGACTTTGCTATCCCGAACCCAAATAAACTTGAAACCAAGTTCTTTGCCGCGGATCCGAGCAGCGGCATGGATAGCTTTATTTGCAGCAGAAAGATGTTCCGTGACGTAAATGGGTTGAGGTTTCTCCGCTGCGATACCCAGGTGACTAGTGTTCAGTTTCTCTTGGTTATTGTTTCTGTTATATTTCATTGAGGCGGCAAGGAAACTGTCACGCAGACGTGGACTACTAAATTTGACTAGAATAGAGCGTGGCCTGATGCTTTCAGTGTCTTTCTTAGCAATTCTTGACTATCCTATCTGACTACTCTTCTCAGAGTAGTCAGATAGGAAAAGCCGAACTCATCTAGCTTATTTTTAATATTTTTTTATATGACGTGTAAAAGTGATTCCGATATCCTATTTACAGAATAAACAATTTCATTTCATTTCATTTCAGTGTTTTCAGGGGTCTTGTCGCTATATTATACGTAGTTTCCAACCTTTAATTTTTTTGTGAATATTTGTAACGGTGAACTAAAAAATAAAATATGCTTGGATTTTAAAACCAACGCAGATACTAATAAATTTTGATTTTATTTTCACGGTTTTTAATGCTGTATTCGCTAACCTACATTTAAAATGAACTCTCCGCGAGGGCTCCCGGCATCCCATATGCGACTAGCAGAACACTCCAGGAGGGCTCCCGGCACTGAACGTGTTAAGTATGCCATAAGCTTGAAAAGCTATTAGGCACACAATAAAAATGAACATTGGCAGTGTAGTGTATTTTTTCCCTGTATACATAATAGTTAATTCGACTACGGTATACTTATGTACATAGATTTACAAAAAACTTACACTTACAAACGCATTCTAAACTTAAATTCAAAATTACACCAACGAACCATTCAATGGTTTTCTGTTCCATATTCGAAAATAGCCAGGGGACAGTTGGACGTGTAGCCAGTGGTAGCCGTGGACGGACGACGAACAGAACAGGCAACTTTTAATATTTTCATTATATTGCGACTCCCACAGGCATCCCGGTATGATTGTATCTATGTATAGACATTGATATGGCTTCCACTTTTACTCAAGAGAGATGCTTAGTACCTATACCTACCTACCTATGTGTAGGTATTGTCATACATATTATATGGTCAGACTTGAAACAAATAGGCCACATCGCGCTCATCATCTGCCTAGTCTTTTTCCAACTATGTTGGGGTCGGCTTCCAGGTCACATCGTATTTAATTATCGAGGAACCTACCATCCTTTTTGGTCCTCAATAAAATCTTACTTACTTTAAATGATAATGATCATCGTTTTTGAAGTTGATACGTAATTTTCTTAAAGCAAAACTGTTTCCCACTTTTGAAAAAAGTTTTCCTAAGTTTACCACACAAAAAAATATAAACGCTAAAATGCTGAATGCTTATTTCAACATCCTTATCATCGGCCTCGGTAGCGCAGTAGGCAGCGCGTAAGTCTCATAATCTTAAGGTCGTGAGTTCGATCCTCACCCGGGGCAAATCTTTTTGCTTTTCGACCTACTTACTTAATGTTGTTAAGATGAGAGCTTGATTTTTATTTTAACAGCAAGTTTTAATTTGAATAAAGAAACGAGCTCATATCTGGTTCTTTTCAGCTGTTTTCATCAACAAGTTTCTCTGGGCGGCGATAAATCGGTGCGGTATTTGTCACAAGGAAGCTCGAAAAATCGTGAAAAATCATGACATGTCTTTGAAATAAAAATGACCTTTGATTATAACCATAAAATCTTTCGAAATATTTTTGTAACGAACAAAAAGAAAATATATTTTCATAAAACGTGACCGTAGATAAATTACTCGTAGCGACACCTTTTAGAATTTAGTAGAAAGAACATTGAGATCACAAAAGTAACTATTGTTAGATCCCGTTGATAGATGGCGCTGAAATAGAACGCCATCTACCTTTCTTATTATGAACTTGAAACGATGCATCAACATAAATACTAGTGTTACTGAGCGTCGACGCAGTTTTAGGAGTTACCACTAGAGGGCGCTGTTATAAATTCCAATATTTTTTTAACAAAGTTTTCTTGTTTTCTTTTAACGGCAATTTTATTAGTAGTCAACTTTTTAAATTCACATACAATGCAAATCGTTGATCATTTTATATTTTCTTGTTTTGAAGTTAGAAGGATAATAAATCAAATAACATGATAATAAACTTATACCTACCTAAATCCTGGTTTAACAAAAATATGAAGGATATACGTAGATAAATAAATTACCTATGAACTATGGCGTCACCGTCGATTAGTTAAATGGCGCCGCGTGACAGAATAGAGAATAATCGGTGCAAAAAATCGTACAAATAATTATGTGACTTTGGTTTACCAGACAACTATAAAAAAGGCAATTTATTAGCGTTTCTAAATCAATAAAATATTTACGCAAACGATTAAAAATAAAATGATATTGTTTTTTTACAAGGTCGCCCACTGGCGCCAGTATTTTAAATTCTTTTTCGATGATGCCGGACTTAAAATGGCTAAATAACAAGGGATTTACCTCTTTTTTAATTTTTTTACTTATTATATTGCCAATTATTTATTCTAACGACTGTTATTTTTATTGTTATGAAGGTTGCACAGTCCATAAAACTTCGATGTTTGTATTTTATTTTCGACATTTACGGTATTTAACCCTTTTACCGCCGACCCTAATGACTATCGCATTTGAATAAAATGTTATTTACTATGCCGTAAAATAAGTTTTTTGATAACAGGCATATCAATAAATAAATAAATAGCAGGTTAAATGTGTAACCAGTAACCACTTAGGTAGGAATGTACTTACAAATCAATAAAATCGATGTAGCTAAGTATAGCACAGAATGATACCTACGTAAAGTATGACAGCTGAAAACTAGAACAGGTACCTTAAGTCCGCGCCACCACTCAAGTCCGATAAACACGGCGCTAGTGTCTATGTCATTGCATCTTATTATATTTAAAAAAATGCAGTTCCACATTTTTCCACCGGACTTCAATGGTCGCGCAGACTCAATTTGTCTACGCTTACAGTATCTTCGTTTACATTATTAAGTCCAAAATTCATAACCTGCATGTAGCTTTAATTTCCTTCTTAGCTTAAAAGAAGAAATTTTTCACCCTTCACTGACAGCGTAGTCTTGACCAAAAAAGATGGTAAACATACATAAACCTCCTTCGACAAAACCTTCTCAAAACGGTCACTCCAACAACTTACCCACGTCACTTACCTACTTAACAATTTCCCAAGATTCCAAGGCGCCTTACTTTTTCGCATGAAATATTCGCATTCTTCCTTCAACGTAGACCAGCCACTGGCCAGTAAACTAGCGTCCAGTAAGGTCACATTTGACAGTTAAAGCAGTAAAATAAAACAGTCGCTCGCGCCGGTTTGATGGAGTATTGTTTCGGATTCCGTCACGCGTTCAGCGCAGTGCATGGGTTAAGGCCAGTGAACAGTGAACTGATATGGATATTTTCTATGGAATTTTGTAATATTGTGATGGTTTTCGATATTGTATTTTGTGCAGGAGACCAGTACCCTAATTGCGTAACTTATTTTCGTAAACAATTATGCCTAAGTTGTTTCATTTTGACAGTTCAACAACATTCATTGCGTTATTTACGTTGTTGAGCAGATTTTTTTTCCAACTTGTGAAGCATTGGATTAGCAATCTGTTTCAAATCGAAACAAATTGTGATTGTGTTGTATTACGCAATTAGGGTACAGTTTTGTTGGAAGTTAGGATTTTAGGAAGCCGTGACAGCTTCCTTCGCTAACACTGCTTGAGGGGGTGGAAGGATTCAAAGATATCACACATACTGACGATTTATCGAACAACACATCGGTGAACTCATGCTTTAATAAAGCGTTCAGCATCCGATGTATTTTGGAGGAAATTGTTAATCCATATCTTCATTGGTTTAAGTAATTCGTCCGCTGTACAGCGTAAATAACGCAATGAATGTTGTTGAACCTTGTTGTTATTGTATTACCTACGCAATTACTCCGCAGATTCTGATTGACGACTGGACAGGCTTTCCGCTTGCCGGGATTGATCCGTGGATGGGTGACCATCTTAACTTACCGAGACTCCTCCGTGCCTCGGAAAGCACGTTAAGCCGTTGGTCCCGGCTGTCATTCGTGGCTCTTTGAAAGTCGTAACGGGTCGTCAGCAGCCCGAAAGTCTGACAACCAGTCTTACCAAGGGGTATCGTATTACCCAGTAACTGAGCTGTGGAGGTCAGATAGGCAGTCGTTCCATGTAAAATACTGGTATTCAGCTGCATCCGGTTAGACTGGAAGCCGACCTCAACATAGTTGGGAAAAGGCTAGGCAGATTGATTGACTGGACAGTCTTTCAGTCAACCATTTCAGTCCTTCATCTTCCTGTTTTTTATCCCAATTTATTTGGAGTTGTCGCAGCAAAGACAAACACATATCTTTCAGTCAATCAGTACTTGGGCGACCGAGCTCTGTTCGGGTAAAAATAGAGAAAACGAATTTTCTCAGATATGAGACCTAGCTAGATCGAGTTTTCGCCCCGTGAACCCTAATTGCAACTTTCATCGAAATCGTTAGAGCCGTTTTCGAGAACGTGATTACAAAATACACATACAAATATGGCTCATTTAATAGTATAGGATAATGAAAATAGTCATAGTCACTGCTTCTTGTGTACTGCTGTTTTTTGAAGTGAAAACTTCTTAGGCGCGTTGGGCATTTTTGAGATGGGATTAAACCATTGATTTCGCGACACCACATTTTTGTAAACGCGATTGTGCTCTTTATTTATATTACGTTATGGATCAATGTTCTTTACAAGTATTGTTACTTTAAAGGTTTTATAAACGCGATTATGCTCTTTATTTATATTAGGTTACGGATCAATGTTCTATGCAAGTATTTTTACTTTCGGAAGTATTTTTTTTTTGTAAACGCGATTGTGCTCTTTATTTAGATAACGTTACGGATCACTTCTGTTGGCACTACCGGAGTGCCACCACTTTTTTTTTTTTGGAACAGCTCGTTATTTTCCGAAGAGTGCGTACTAACAAATTCTGTTCACGTGTTTGTCAACAACGAAGATGATGTTTCCGCATAAACATGCTTAGCTTATTTATTGATAGTTAAACTTCTTTTATGTTTCGATTTAATTGATTTAAACGCAATTAACCTGTTATCCTGACGGGTACCTACCTGTATCACTGATTGGATATTAAACCTTCTGATTACTGGAATGTTAACCCGTAGGTACGGAGATTCTGTTTTTATTTACTTGATAATATTATTATTCGATCAAAGTAATTACCAATGTTTTTTTTTTTTTTCTGTAATCAATCAATCTGCCTAGCCTTTTCCCGAGTATTTTGGTCTAACCGGATGCAGCTGCAACATGGAGCGACTGATGCTTATCTGACCTCCCAGTAACTGGGTAATACGATACCCCTTGGTAAGACTGGTTGTCATGCTTTCGGGCTTCTGATGACCCGTATAATTATAATTATTAAGAATCACATCCTACGATGTGGACGAGGAACATTATGGGACAATAAGACCCTTCAACCATCGCTGTGTTATCAAACCTCGCTTCTGTCTAACCAGCGTCGTAAATTAACTTAATAGTAACTTGTATACATTGCAAATTGTTTTATAATGAAATCATTGATCATGGTAATCCTTCAAGTTGACGAGCGTGGCCCACTGTCACGTTGCAGCGATTAACTAACTTTGTTTTAAATAATAGCTGGTTTGCTTCAAGGCGTAGACTGATCAAAGTTGTATGTTTGAGGCTGTGTTTGTTGGCTTAATTATATACTGCTGTATTGAAGGTTTGCCTAACTGTCAGGTGCAGAATGACCATGGTGAAGAGATCAAAGATTTATCGACCTAAAGCCTCGTAAAGACAGGCGTGACGCGACTCTAAGAAAACTTCACTGTGTGTGAACAATTACCGGTGTCGAGTCACGCTAGTCTGCACGAGGCTTTATGTTAGAAATACAATCTAACCAGCAACCTAATTACGTATAACACGATCAATCACAATCTGTTTCGATTTGAAACAGATTGCTAATCCATTACTTCATAAGTTGGACAAAAAAAATCTGTTCAACAACACAATGAATGTTGTTGAACTGTCAAAATAAAACAAATTTGTTATAATCGTTTACGAAAATAAGTTACGTAATTAGGGTACAGGCCTCTTCAACTAGGCATTAATACCGCCTGTTTTTACGCGACTATGCGCAGGTGGAGCATCTCTCTGGTGCGCAGAGTACGGGCCAGCTCCAACACAGTCCTGGCGATGATTGCTGACAGGCTTTTTTTTTTTTTTTGGGTGGGAAATCATCAAATAACTTCTCCCGCTCTGGGCGGAGCGGGAGGGCGTGTCAGACTCTTACTGACTAAAACCCACCCGTGTTCCTTCAGTTGCCGTGTTGCCAGGGGGCCACGATTTCCCTATCGGTTTTCTTCGAACCCCCGGCAGGCATTGGCCCTAGCGGACCCCGTCAATTCTGCTGACATCTCTTTGAGGCGCGCGTGGAACACAACGCGCCGTCGACCCGGGCTTGGTCCTTATCGGACGGCGAGCTACCCATTGCTCACCGTCCGCAAGCCCGCGCCTACGGTGGCCGGAAATCCTCTCGTGACTCCCGACGCCCAGGGCGTCTCCTGCTGCGGCGGTTAGGGGCGCGAGGGCGCGAAATTTGCCTCTCCCTCACGCGCTCCGTCTCCTCCTTCGCGAGCATTACTGCTTCGCAGAACGAGGTGACGGCCTGCCATTTCCTCTCGCTCCGTAGCATGGCCCGAATCAGGGCCGGACGCGAGAGATCACCGCCGCCGATCGCTTCCACGAGGACACGGCGATGCTCTGCCCAAGCCGGGCAGACCTCCACCGTATGCTCCACCGTGTCCTCCGGGCGAACCACACAGTGATGACACCCGGGCGTTTCCTCCCGCTTTATCCTGAACAGGTACCTCCCGAAACAGCCGTGTCCGGTGAGCACCTGTGTCAGGCGGAAGGTGAGGACGCCGCACAGTGGGCTGGGATTACCAGGTTGGGTCTTAAGAGATCAAATGTATTTTTTTGGTATCTAGGCATAAATTTAAAACGTTTTTATTCTTTGACTTTTTTTAATTTAACGAGTACTTTCGGAGATATAGCCATATCAAATTTGTATGAAGAGTCATGTTATTTTAGTTAAGCAATTTATTCCAATTAAATTGAAATTGAAAATAATGTATACTAAACGGCCTGAAAACCTCAATACCTACTTAGTTCTTTAAAAAAAAAACAATGTTCGACATTTTCCACCACCATAGGTAGGTATGACGTAATTTGTTTTGAGACTTATTTCCGGGAATCAAGGGATAAGAGTGCGCGAGCGCAACAACAAGTTATGACGTGTCGTAACGTGATTGGTGCAACGATAGGGTATCTACGGAATGTTCGGTTGCATTCAAACGTACTTCAGTGTTCTATTACCCACCATAATAGACGCACTACCCCCACACATTCATTACTTACTTATTTGTTATTTTGTATTTGTGAAAATGTTTGAAAATTTAGTGACAAACCTTGATATTTTCGTTATTTTAAAAAACAGTGGCCGTATTAAAAATAATGACAGTTTGTGTAGTGAGATAAGGTCTAAATTTTTAGTCGAATTAAGTGATGATCACGAAAAGACCTTAAAGTTGTTTTGTGCAAAATTTTGTTATAATTTAAATAGAAGATGGGAAAACGCTTATTGTAAAGAAAATATATTCAGAACTAAAAATAGTGAATGGTTACAAGAGAACATAATATGGCCAGACTGTATTAAGTGTTTAATAGGCAGTAATGAAGATCAACCAGCACCGAGTACATCAACTCAGTATGTATCACCATCAAAAGTTTCTGTCGGTGTCTCCACCGAACAAAGCCCAAGAAAACCTTTTTGTGAATTAGCGCCTAAACAGAAAAAAAGACGTGCAGAAAAATTTCATTTATCTTCGGACGAAATAAAATATGCATATTTTGAGCAGTTGAAAGCGGATGGGAATGAGGAGGTTGCTAAAATACTAGAACATTTACTAAAGAATCCCCAAGATGTAAAAAAAGTTAAAAAGTGCATATCTGTTAAAGAAACAAAACCTGTGTTTTCTCCGGATGAGGCTTTAGGGTTATTTTTATCTAAGCTGACCAAGTGGCAATACAATACTTTAAGAAAAAGTGTTAACGAAAAAGACAGTAATATATTTCCATCTTATTATCAAGTGCAACATGCGAAACAGAAATGCTATCCACCAAAAGATGCTATTACAGTGACAGAAACCTCAGCTAAAATAAAGTTACAAGCTCTATTGGATATAACGACAACAAGAATAATGACGTCACTCATCATAGATAGTGGTTGTAAAGAATTTACACTAATCAGTAAGTGGGGATTTGACGGTGCTTCTAATCAAGCCAATTACAAACAAAAAATGCAAACAGACGATGAACAAGAAAGTCGACTTGACGATTCAAGCATATTTATGGGTAGTTTAGTGCCAATAAAATTAGTGTGCGGCGAACAAGTTATCTGGCAAAACGATTCACCAAATTCATCTTACTGGTGTCGTCCAATCTTTTTCGAATTTGTGAAAGAAAATAAAATAACGATATTGCGGGAAAAAAGTGCTATTGAGGAAGAGATTGTACATTTAGTGAAAACAGAAGTTGGAGAAATAAAAATTTCACACTCTTTATTAATGACTATGATAGACGGAAAAGCAACATCAATTTTATGTGATACTTCATCTCAGAGATGCGACATTTGTAAAGCCACTCCAACAGAGATGAATAATTTGCCCTTAAATTGCATCAAAACCGACTGATCCAGATCTCTGTAAATACGGATTGTCATCATTGCATACCTGGATACGAATGATGGAATGCATTCTGCATATAGCCTACAGATTAACGATACAGACATGGACAGTAAAGGGAGACAACAAGTGCATCATGGAAAGAAGAAAGAAAGACATACAAGACGCTTTTAAAAATAGAATGGGACTTCTGATTGATGTTGTTAAACAAGGGCACGGCTCCACGAATGACGGAAATACTGCTAGAAGATTTTTTGCAAATCCAAAC
This sequence comes from Agrochola lychnidis, assembly GCA_963680765.1. NCBI lineage: Eukaryota > Metazoa > Arthropoda > Insecta > Lepidoptera > Noctuidae > Agrochola > Agrochola lychnidis. Next base: position 9,275,662 of record OY796859.1, on the reverse strand, counting down.
ATGACTGCTGAGATAACTGGTGTTAGTGAAGAATTAATAAGGCGATTTGCAATCATTTTAGAGGCAATTTCATCAGGTTACCACATTGATACAGCGAAATTTCACGAATATGCTCAAGTGACCATGCAACTGTATTTGGAATTATATAGCTGGTATTATATGCCTTCAAGTGTTCATAAAGTTCTTATCCATGGTGCAGCTATTATTGAAAGTTTTGGTCTAAAACCAATTGGACAGCTATCTGAAGAAGCTGCTGAAGCTAGAAATAAAGACTTTCGTAGGTACCGCCAACACCATTCCAGGAAATGCAGTAGAAAAACTACAAATGAAGACATTTTAAATAATTTATTGACCAGCTCTGATCCACTCATCTCAGCGAAACGTCACAAACTTCGCAGAAAACATAAAACTTGTCAGTAGAAGCACAAAGTTTATTAGTAATTGAACAAGCGGGAACATTTGATGATGACGAATACGAAAATTTTGCATTCGTTAATGTGGATACCCTTGACAGTGATTAAATTAAAACAGTGCAGTGGCCAGTAGTGATTGTGATTTTTACTTATTTATTTATTTATTTTATTAGTCCTTAGTGGATTAGGCCTAAAGGGGAGACCACTACATTAAAAAAAACGCGCCTAGTTCTTAACCTCTATGGTGGTGTGGAATAGAGAACAAACTTTGAAATTGCGACCAAATCGCAGAAAATCGCAACCCGAGAATAGGCGCTAAAATAGGACAAATATACGTACTATGCATACGTAGAGTCAATTCTTTGAGAAAATTTGAGAATTTCGAGATTTTCACATTTTTTTCTTTTGCTTCATACAAAAATTACTTTGGATATTTATAACTCCGAAAATACTAAGTTATCTGAACGACCCTAATAGAAATAATTACTTATAATCGATAGATAAATCCAACACAATATTTAAAATTTCAGAAAAAGAAACTTTTTTTTTTTAAATGCTAAGTCCTTTACCGGCCCGTTTCAGCCCACTGTGCGCCGTGGCGCCTCTCTAGCCACTCCTCAAAGAGGGGTCTTATCGCCGCAATTGCGGCGTGCCCAATTGCTGACAGGCTGGACTGCCCCTACATGCTGCATTGCTGCAGCAGGCATGTTCCAGCAAGGCCATTTGTCAGGAATTATTAATCCTTGTGTGTGTTTGTGTATGTATTATTTTAATTGTAAAATTTTAATTGTAATTGTATTTTATTTCATTCTGAATTTTTGACATAATTATTAAAAATTTTGTTACTATTATTTTATTCTATTATATTATATTTTTAGTGTGATATGTTTTATAATATTGACTTCTATGGGCCCAGTTACCCGAAATAAATGAATTTTATTTATTTATTAATAACTCTTGAAGAGGCAATCCCTCTAACAGATGTATTCCGTAACCATGATAATAAATGGAGTACGTGAAACCGATGAAATTACACGCAGCATAATAAATAAATTCTTTATTGGCATAAAAATGTGTACAAACAAAGTGAAGCCCCTTTTTTTTGGGTGGAAAATTATCAAATAACTTCTCCCGCTCTGGGTGGAGTGGGAGGGCGTGTCAGACTCTTACTGACTAAAACCCATCCATGTTCCTTCGGTTGCCCTATTGCCGGGGGCCACGATGTCTCTTTCGGCCCTTACTCGCAGCCCCGGCATGCATTGGCCCTAGCAGACCCCGTCAATTCTGCTGACATCTCTTTGAGGCACGCGTGGAACACAACGCGCCGTCGACCCGGGCTTGGTCCTTATCAGACGGCGAGCTACCCATTGCTCACCGTCCGCAAGCCCGCGCCTACGGTGGCCGGAAATCGGCTTGCGATTCCCGTCCCGAGCGTCTCCTCCTGCGGCGGTTAGGGGCGTGAGGGCGCGAAATTTGCCTCTCCCTCACGCGTTCCGCCTCCTCCTTCGCGAGCAAAGTGAAGCCCTGACTCCTGCGCTAGGTAAAAACACTTGTGTTACAGGGGCCAGTGTCTTCTCCCAATCAGTAAGTTCTGGATTTATGCAATGAGAGACCTAAGCATGGTAAATGTCACGTTCAGGCATTGGGTGTGCAAGTCACAACTTTCCCAAAGCTGATGAATCATAAACTTACTAGGCTGTTTATACTTTAATATAGATTCTTTTCAATTTTGTGAATGTGAGAACGCTAGTGGACTGAAGATTTGTTGACCATTTTCTATTTTATTAAGTACCTACCTGGTACTTGTTGAAAGACCTATACTATCCATCCTCCCATATCTATTAACACTGTTATTTGAAAAAATTGTAAAAGCCAATTATTTTTAAGGAGTAACTGTGGATTTTCTTGCCGGCTCTTCTCCATAGGAAACGACCAATTGGAACCGTGCAGCTTCTGACGTTTCATAAGTGCCCATGTAGGTTTATGTGAAATAAAATATTTTTAAATTTGAATACTTACTGGTGATGGTCGGGGTTGTTAGCTGTGTGAGTTTTAGCTGACTTGCCGTTGGGCAAGTCCTGGGCAAGCCAGGCAAAAAAATAAATTCATATTGAGCTGTGGTGGTCAGAATGATTGCACTAAAAAGCAAGTTGTGACGAAGACTTTGGTGGCGCCAAATAATGTTGTCCCAAGTATTTTATGTGTTCACTGACTTGCTTGCTTACCGGTTTACCTTATTTGCTTACAACACTTTTCACGTTATTATTCAGAATCACCAAAAAACGTCACGTTGTCCGATGACGCTGATTTCCAAGGTAATCGAACTCCGTCTTTTAAACCTCTTTTTGAAGTGTTAAGTAAATAATATCAAGTATTGTTCTGTGGTATAATATCACAATTCCGATTAAAGAGATTTACTAAAACAACAAGGAAAAATCTTGCAGGTCTTATTGTTGTAAAAGTGTAAAACATAAAAATATTACGCTTGTTTTTTAAAAAAATTGTTACCTTCTTAATATATAAAACGCTAAATAAATACATTTTTGTAAAAAAAACCTAAATATATACTGTCCAAGATATTGTAAGCAACAGCATTACCTAAATGTTTTAAATTAAATCATAGAGTATATCGATTTCGCTTTCTACACTATTTCTAAGATCTGCCTCGTCATCATTTATCAAATCAAATCCAAAAACAAAGTAGACACCATTTTTTTCATAAAATCCTTTTCGAAATCTCATACCATTCTCATTAGCTCCTCCCTTAATAGGACAAAGGGCAGACTGTTAAATACTCGTATAAATCACAATATTAATGTGATTGGTGTTTGACCTTAACTTGGCACCATGCACTTAAGGAATGTTTTAAAGAGAAGCTCTCTTCTGATAGTTTATGGTAATTTTAGTTCACCATCTGAATATAAATTCAGATTTTTAGGGTAAAGCAATTGAAGTCTGATAAACCTGTCAATGAAAGTTCAGATGACGAAAACTTTCACTAAGTAGAGAGTTTTTTTTTGACAAAGCATAAGGTCTTCTACAAACCCTGGTACATTTTAAGAAGAAGAGAAAGTCTTAAATACTAAAGTTCTGCCTAGCCTTTTCCCAACTATATTAGGGTTAGCTTCCAGTCTAACCGGATGCAGCTGAATACCAGTATTTTACATGGAGCGACTGCCTATCTGACCTCCAACAACCCAGCTTCCGACGACCCGTAACGACTGTCAAAGATCCACGAATGACAGCCGAGACCAACGGCTTAACGTGCTTTCCGAGGTACGAATGAGTCTCGGTATATAGAATTGGTCACCCATCCCCGGACCAACCCCGGCAAGCGTAGCTTAACCTGACAGATCGACCCGAGCGGCTGTTAGTACTTAGCCACGAGCTCCTCTTAAATACTAAAGATTTAATGAAAATTATTGCCATCCCTAAAAAAAGGAAGATTTAGCAGACACAATAAAAATAAAATTGAATCACTTCTAAATGCAGTTCTCATTTTAAAACTCCCCAGTAAGTAAAGTCCCCTCACAACTTCCTCTTAACCCTAAAATGGTGACGGTGCAACCCTCAAAATCACCCAATTATACCCCTTTTAAGGGGCGCCGCCCAAAGCTATTAACCGTTGAACTACTGATTTATCTACGATCATTAGGTGCATCGTTGATTAGCAACGGTTGCCAGAAAAAAAAAGAAATTCGATAGTAGCCAGTGATTAATTACTTTGTCCCTGTTTTAACAGTTTTCTAATTAGTTACGAATTTTTGTGGCAGTCTTTTTGGTGTGCGGGAAGTTTTTATCCAGTGCGCAAACTTTAACACGTGACTTTACTCATCATTATGAACAACTATTACTATGGGACCAAACCTGAAACAGCGCAAAAAAAAATCAGCTGTTCCCTACATTTATGTTCGCATAACTCGTCAAAAAAAACTTATCCTGTATATTGTTTATATATGACAGGGACGGTATTTTGCAACCTCCTTATGGTCTGTAGTTTATCGTCTTTTGTTTTCAATCTAGCTTTTGCCAAGTCCGCTGGTTCCACATTCCGTTCTTGATGTAGGCCATGACTTTTCAAAGCGACTCTTTCCGAATCTTGTTGCTACTGCTTTCCGGCAACCACCAGGAAGGGATAAAGTTGCTCTTTTTTATACGGGATCAAACACCAATATCAATCTACAAGGGGTGACCTGAGAAAGAAGCTCCCTATAAAACTGTCCAAGTTGATAATAACTTACTTTACAAAAGCCCTGATGCTAAAACGGTGATTGTAAGATAGAGGGGTATTTTGACATGGAGCTAAGTAATCTCTCTAAAGAATCAATCGTGTAGGTAAAGTGATCGATATTATTAATGTAAAAACTATTATTATTCAGCTTGCATCTTTTCACAAACGATGCCGACAATAATTCACTTTAAAAGAACAGCGAAACGATAGAGTCATCAACACTAAAATTTTTATTCAATATTGATATGACAGTTGAAATATTAGACTTGTCATAGAATTAATATTTGACATTAATCTTTTAATTTAATAGTGTTGATATGATACGTTAAAGTTCAATTCGTATTAAGTTGTCATAATTATTAATTGCCTCTATTACGTTCTGCGAAATAGTTTGTCATTGACATATTTTGGGAATAACATTAAAGTCATCCGCGGACTTTGTTTATATTAGAATATTTAATCATTCTGTGGAAAAATCAAATGTTTTTTTTTAATACTTAACATTGGAAATCTCCCGGATGTGATGTTTTTTTTTCATTCATACCTTTGAAATGACAGTCATAGAGACTGTAATATTATTTTAACCAATAAAATAAAATTTAATGCAGTAACCTCTCAACAGCATCCACAATGCTATTACGCCGACCCAAATTGAGTTATCAACTTTGGTGAAATTCATTGTTTTTAAGTTTTTATATATCTTTTTGTGCCGATACGTGTTTAATAGTCAATTAATGATGCTACCTGCGGCTCTTTTTATCCGAAATCGATCGGTCAGGATGACTAGTCAGACTCAGTGCCTTAGGGGTTGGCTCCGTGCGGTCGATGGTCCATCGGACCACATTCGAGTGGCCGCAGGGTTAACAACTAATGAATTGGGATTGTATTTTTAGAGATGATTATTGTCGTTAAATTTTATAATGAATGGCATTGGATTTATAACTGTAAATATCAAAAGAGCTTTTGAGTTACGCTACTGAGAAGTTTTGTGTTAGGGAGTTAGAATTTTATTAAATTCAAGTTTGGTTAGTATGAAAATGAGAACCTAACTGTATTTTATGATGTATTTTTGTTTTCTGGCAAGAGTCATCACAAAATAACTTGTGTTAGAGAGTTAGAATTTTATTAAATTCAAGTTTGGTTAGTATGAAAATGAGAACCTAACTGTATTTTATGATGTATTTTTGTTTTCTAGCAAGAGTCATCACAAAATAACTTGTGTTAGAGAGTTAGAATTTTATTAAATTCAAGTTTGGTTAGTATAAAAATGAGAACCTAACTGTATTTTATGATGTATTTTTGTTTTCTGGCAAGAGTCATCACAAAATAACTTGTGTTAGAGAATTAGAATTTTATTAAATTCAAGTTTGGTTAATATGAAAATGAGAACCTAACTGTATTTTATGATGTATTTTTGTTTTCTGGCAAGAGTCATCACAAGATAACTTGTGTTAGAGAGTAAGAATTTTATTAAATTCAAGTTTGGTTAGTATGAAAATGAGAACCTAACTGTATTTTATGATGTATTTTTGTTTTCTGGCAAGAGTCATCACAAAGTAACTCTATCAATTGAGAATTCAAGGGCAGAATATCGATTTATGCAACGAATCTTTTCCCATTTCAGGTGTTACCTAATTTATTGTTAATAACGTGAATAACAAACTCAGTAGAAATGTAACCGTTTCTTAAAACTTTTTATAAAACAACAAACAAATTGATTTTTTACTCCCCTATTTTTCTAATCATCAAAAATTATCTCGTATAATTTTATAGGCGCTTCTAATCATAGGGCGGGACCCAATTCCGGGATAATGGGGCGATCATCGCATCCTGATCTGTACTGGACCAGATGAAAATCTGTGGTCTATACTTAATAATAGGAAACCATGGAAATTAGAGAATTCCTTGAGTTCAAATTTGGACCTTTCTCGTGAAGGATTGGATGATGAGAGCCTATCGTTAATGGTGTCGCATTCGATGCTTATTTCAATTATTTTTATTTTTGACGCTTCAATAAATTCGTGTCTATTTCCATCATAATATTTCTGAGTAAAGATTTGTTTAGCAATTACTTACCTAAAACTTAATTGTAAAATAAAAACTTAATTGAATAGATTAATATTAGTGATGTGCCGGATCCGTATCCGCGGATATCCGAGGGAGAAAAAGATCTGTATCCGTTACTTTTTGGCGGATCTTGAACGGATCTTTTATATTAATACATTTCATTACGTATACGCAATGAAATGTATACAGATACAGGATACAGATCTTTTTTCTCCCTCGGATATCCGCGGATATCCGGCACATCACTAATTAATATGTACCTGCATAAATACTAGGTACTTACCTACTTAACCTAATTATTTTTTTCAATAATAGGTACTTAACCTGAGTAAGTAACATTTTTAATGCATTCAATGAAAAACTCGTTTAAACTTCATTTTGTACTCTCGACCTATTTCCTAATCACTCTTCTCACAAACTAAAACTTAACCCAATTCGTTTTAACGAGCCCCACTTCCATTTTTACCATTCTAGCGTCGAAAGTACCCACATTAACTAGTGTATACCCAGTAAAAGGTAGCAAAGCTGGGTGGCGGGTGTTTATGACCCGACTTGTGTGTTCCATAGCATTCGGTGGACTTTTATTTCTTACTGCCTAGCCTGCGACTTCAATTCAGATGATGGCATAATTGTTCTGCGCAGTAACCTACAGTTAGTATACGCGCTTAGGTTTTAAATCGTGTGATTGTCCTTGAATTTACGCAATTTATGTAAAAAATAATAATTAAGTAACATGTCAAAAGCCTGAAAATTAATAATTACCTATATATTACACGGGACCCCTACGGGGTCCCTATTACATGGGACTTAAACATAACTGGCGAAATGTGAGTGTACCTGCTACAGGGACACCTCTGCCCAACCCTTCGAAGAAACAAGGCGTGATGTTATGTATGTCTATATATTTTAAATTGGCAACATCATTAAATATTATGTATGTTTTATTTATTAAACATCAATCTTTATTTACATTTACTTACCTCATGCAAAAAAGGAATATCATATATTTTATCCCGTTTTAAAATCTTTATTTTAACCTCATGTAATTTTTTTTTTTATTGATAATAATAGATATTTTTTGTAAGTCACTTGTGACGTCATGTTGTTTGTTTCGAGGTCAAATTATACAATCGGTAATTTCAGCATTACTCACATCGGCCGAAATAGCTCAGTTGGGAGAGCGTTAGACTGAAGATCTAAAGGTCCCTGGTTCAATCCCTGGTTTCGGCAACCACTCTTTTTGTGATTTCTATCAATTTTATTTTTCTTTCTTTATGGAGATAATGAAACTTCCAAGCAAAATGCACAACAAGGACATTGTAAGAGCGTAAATATCTTTGTTTCATCATTTTACGTTTCTTATTATTGTATTTATTATTGAGTTGTTTGCTGTTACAGGTGGGAATTCCATATAACATTGTAGTCACCAGTTTCCTCACTCAGAGACATCATCTTAAACCAATTAAACACCACCACCAAGAAAATTGAAATAAAGAGTGATTGATTGATGAGTTCATTTATCTATTGTTTTGTAAAGGCTCGCGCACATCGCAACGCCTGCCAACGGCTCGCCTGTAGTGTGCGATGGTTCACACAAAATTTACGAAAGCGATATAGGAGGATTATTATAGCCCGCCCAAATGTTAACGAGCCTCATTGCACTGGAGTGGAAATAGTCCAAATTCGTCCAAATTCAAATTTGAAATTTTAATGTGCGCTAAGCTTAACTGTGTGGTGTTAATGTAATTGGTTGAAAACAATAAGTCGTTAATTAGATAATACTACATAATATCTTAGAATAACGACTGTGGCAATTTCAATTGAAATGTACGGGAAACATAAAATGTAGGTATAAAGGACATATTTACCCGACTGCCCCAGAAGGAGGGTAATGTTTTTCGAGAGTATGTATGTATGTATGTATGTCTATTTCTTTGGCACGCTCTGTAGCTTAAACGGCTTGATGGATTTTAACATGTGAGGTGTCGTTAGATTCGTCTTAATAGTAGGAGTGACATAGGCCATATAATATTTATGTATTGCATCTGCAAATACAAGAAAAGGGAGGGACAGGTTTAAAAAAAAAACAACATTATTGGTATCAATTAAAAGTTAGTAATGAGTCAATTTCAAATATATATACATATTATATATTAATGAAACTAAAAAGATGGAAATAAAATAAATTATTAAAAAAAACAAAAAACCCAACTACAACAATCTATAGGATTTTGGTATTGCAGGCGGGGGACAAACAAAAGTTTCACCAAAATTTCAGTTTATTGGTTTGTCCCCCGCCTGCAATACCAAAATCCTATAGATTGTAAGGCTTGTTTTTCTCTTTTCAGTTATGAGTTTTTACAGTCGGGTTTTTTTTAAAGGTTAACTGAAGAGCTCATTGTCCAGTTCGCTTCACGCGAACATGCATTGCTTGAATATTAAATATTTTATAAAATTATTAATTACTAGCTTCTGCCCGCGACTTCGTCCACGACCCTATAACCTTCCTCAAGAATTGGGCTATCCAATGCAAAAATATTTTTTCAAATCCGACTGTTAGTTCCGGAGATTACCCCTACATACAAACTTACAAACAAACAAATTTTACCTCTTTGTAATATAATATGTTAGTATAGATATAGATGAAAACATTTATTGAATTTTCCTCGCAACCCTTCATGGACAATTTCTAGAAAATTGTAGAATTTTCTGGAGGTAGGTCCACTGCTAAAGAATATCCAATATCTACAAATAAAAAAATAAAATCCTTACTTGAACTAGTAGGTACCTACCTTAACTCATTCGCACCTAGAACGTTCTTAACCTGCACTTAAAAAAAGGCAGAAGCGATAAATTCACACATTTTACAACACTCCAAAGTACAGGCAGGTAGGTATCATACAACAATGAATCAAGCAGCTAAACATGTAGTAATTACCTCCGCCATCTGGTGGCCATTTGTCGGTTATCAATTTGAACGAGCCAAGAGAAGTGTGCTATTAAAAGTGTGTTATTACGCCATTTATTTTCTTGCTGCATTGTGGTATGCTTGCGTAATTTGGTGCTATATTGGGTGCCTCTTTTTAACCGACTTCAAAAAAAAGGAGGAGGTTCTCAATTCGTCGGAATATTTTTTTTTTATGTATGTTCCCCGATTACTCGAAGACGGCTAGACCGATTTCAAAAATTATTTTTTTGTTCGAAAGGGTATACTTTCAAATTGGTCCCATTGTCATTTGATTACGATCTGATGATGGGATCTTGGAGAAATCGAGGGAACTCTTCAAATATTAAAGGCACATCTATAGCGATTTGGGTATTTTTGATGAGCAGTTGACATGAGGCTATTGTAACTTAGATAAATTACAAACCAACCCACTAAAAAGTGAAAAAAAAAACTTTTTTACATAAAACACAACCGACTTCCAAACTACAAAGTGAAAAATAACTTTAATTTCGGAAGTCGGTGTCAAAAAACTAAAATACTGATCTGATCCAAAGACACCGACTTCCGAAATTAAAGTTATTTTTCACTTTGTAGTTTGGAAATCGGTTGTGTTTTTTGTAAAAAAGTTTTTATTCTTTAAAGCCTCGTGCAGATTGGCACGACGCGACTCTAACAAAACAATTTCTAAGAAAACTACACGGTAAAACAATTACCAGTATCGCGTCGCGCCAATCTGCACATTGCTTAAAAGATGCATGTGTAACAATAGGCTTACAAATTGTTGGCACAAATATCGTTTTACATTTGTTTTGCGCAGTATCTATACACCGTTTGAAATAAGATTAGACATTTAAACAAACCTTTTTTACATTCCGTTCAACCGATTTTGACTTCTATACCGTAGTCATAAGGATGGCATTAAAAGCAAAAAAAGTGGTTACAAACCAACTGTTTACTGCAGCTGCCATTTGTCATGCGACCAACGCAATAGAAGTCAAAATCGGTTGAACGGCCTGTAAAAAAGGTTTAGTTAAATGTCTAATCTTATTTCAAACGGAGTATAATTATATCTTACCTCATTTTCTTTCATAAATATCTCTAACATCCAATCAACAAATTGTTCTCTGTCTATCAAGACTTTTATATTTTTTATATTGAATTTTCAATTGTTTATTGAATCATTATCATCTTCTCGCCCTTGGCCCATATTACGTGGGGTTGGCGCACACGTTTTCTTCTTCCATTCTCCCCTGTCAACCGTCACGCTATCATTCACTCTCTTCTCTTACTCATAGCATTCCTCAGACAATCCATCCATCTTTTCTTTGGCCTCTTTCTCTACATCCATCAACATTTATTTATTAATAGGAGAACCAACAGCTATAACAGATATATAACAATATTGTATATCAAACATAAAGCCAAAATTTCAGGTTCTCATGGGTAAAAACAGAAAAAGTAGTAGAAATCTTAGGATCACTAACTAGCACGATAGAAAATAATACATAATAAGTATTATAAAATACAACAAGCACTATGCACTTTAAAAAAAGTTAGCGTTCAGCTGAGTGCATGCAGAAAAGGTTTTGGAGGTAAATGGGTCAAATGAGAACTCTTTACAAAGAATATTAAAGTCTTTACTTGCTCATCATTATTTTAGTGACATGCGGTTCCTTCCTCCTCATCATCAATTGTTTTGTGAATACCTACTGCTTATATAAGATGACTAAGCATTAAGTATTATTCATTCCTGAGAACATTAAGGCCGCGTTCAGATCAAATGTATATTCGGCCGCTGACTGTGAACCTCTAGTTCCAAATGTATGACTAAAAAAACAACCGATTTCCAAAAAACACTACAAAGTGAAAAATAACTTTAATTTCGGAAGTCGGTGTCTTGGGTTTTGTATTTTCGTTTTTTGCCACCGACTTCTGAAATTAAAGTTAGTTTTCACTTTGTAATGTTTTTTGGAAGTCGGTTGTTTTTTTTTTTTTGTAAAAAGTTTTTATTTTTCACTTTTTAGTTGTGGTACCTACCCCACACAAATTCGAATACCACTACCTGCTATGTAAATAACAGTGACAGGAAACTTATCATATCATCCACATACTAAGTGGGAAAAAGTATGTATTATTGAAGCTAACTCAAAAACTATCAAAGCAAAGTTAATAAAATTTATATGGGACCACCTCGAGATCATACCCTTTCAAACAAAAAAAGATTTTTTTTAATCGGTTCGGAGAAATCGGTGGACATACATAAAAAAAAAAAAACATACGCGGCGCTCCTCCTTTTTGGAAGTCGGTTAAAAACGGCTAAGTTCAACCATAATCAGACGCATTTACATTGGATTATACTCCTAGTCGCCTAGCAAAACAAATAAGAAATAAAGATGTGTGAAGGGTGAAAAATGGTAAGCGATACTGTGGATGGTGGAAAGATTAACCCTAATAACAGGGATTCAAGCTTCAGATTCGATCTCAGTGCATTTGTTGCTCTAAGTACTCAATTAGAACTACCTATGTTAGTGATTACTGGCTTACTGTTAATAGATTTAGCTCAGTTCTTACCTTAGCATTGATCAAATCGAACACTTCAACATGAACTATTTCTCTTAAAAATTACTTACTTATGGGTTGCGCAAAAATCTGTATAAACTTTTCTATCAACTACATATAGGCAGTACATTCACGTTATACGTAGAAAATACTGATGTTGAGCTATATTTACATCCAATCTAAAGGGTGGAGCCCATCCTATAATTTCCAAAAAAATAGGAACAGGGTTTTTAACTACACAAGAACAACTTCAATACAAAAAAGTAAGTTATCTTAGCAATGCATCAGTAGATTGGTAAGGACTTTAGAGGAGCAGCCCGGAAGACACGTGCGCTTGAGTGCACTCGTGTATGGTCTATTGTGGAGCTGTGACGTAGGAAGTGCATTTATGATAATATTGTAAACAGACTGTGATTATAACGTCGTTTTGTTTAGTATGTTACGGGTAATCGCGTTGTTTGAGGGTTTAGGCACCTGACCCACCGCAACGAGGTAGAGACTAGCTATTGACTATTTTCCCGATCAAGAAACATTAAACTGAGAGAGTTCTTGCCGGCAATGTGAACAGTCAGCGATCAACTATTAATTAAAATATCTGGATGATTGACTTATTTTTTTTTTGAACGACGTTTTCTAAAAATGAAACCTAGCTAGATCGATTTATCGTCCCCGAAATCCCCTGCATACAAAATTTCATGAAAATAGTTAGAGCCGTTTCCGAGATTCAGATTATATATATACATACAAGAATTGCTCGTTTAAAGGTATTAGATAGATACGGGACCTACATCTTTTGTACGTTTCATAAGCGCGAAAATAGCCGATAGCTAATCGCTTCATAATCGGCGGTGGGACAGATGCCTTAGTAAGGTAGGCATCAATACATGTCCTTGCTTCAGTCATCTTCTTTATCAGCTTAAAACAGTCCACTACTGGATATAGACCTCACAAATTGCTAGGTATAGTAATTTAGCTTGATCTTAAGTCACTCTCATACAGCTGCTACCACCCTGCAAAGATCATTACTCCATATAGTCTGAGGGCAACTAACCCTATATTTGTCGATACGCGCAGTTTCCTTTTTAACCGACTTCCAAAAAGGAGGAGGTTATATGTTCGTCGCGTATGTTTGTTTTTTTTTTTTATGTATGTCCACCGATTTCTCCGTCAATTGTGGACCGATTTTGAATTTTTTTTTTTTTGTTTGAAAGGGTGTGCTCTCGAATTGGTCCCATATAAATTTTATTAACTTTGCTTGGATAGTTTTTGAGTTAGCTACAAAATACGTTTTTTCCCACTTAGTATGTAGATGATATGTTAAGTTTCTGTCATTGGTAGCAGGTAGTGGTATTCGAATGTGTGTGGGGTAGGTACCACAACTAAAAAGTGAAAAATAAAAACTTTTTACAAAAAAAACAACCGACCTCCAAAAAAAACACTACAGAGTGAAAAATAACTTTAATTTCGGAAGTCGGTGTCTTGGGTTTTGTATTTTCGTTTTTTGCCGTGTTTTTTGCCTTTGTAGTGTTTTTTTTGGAGGTCGGTTGTTTTTTTTTTTTGTAAAAAGTTTTTGTTTCTGTAATTCTGTGATATCTTTGGTGGTCACATTTAGTGCAGGAAATAATTATGTAGTCAGATGGTTCTGGTCATTTCAGTTAGCAGAGCCAATTTTTTACCATCGGTGACGAAATGAAGTGCAAAAACATTTACTGTTAGTTTGGGAAACCGTACTATAAGCTGTTTGACATTTTCGTGATGTAAGCTGTTTTAATCGTTCATGAACCTAAGGATTATTTACGAGTAGGTACTTCCCTAGATTAGTTACTTATTTGGTTAAGATATTAATTGCTATCATATTTCAGTGTCACCATTCCGGTGAGGAGCTCGTGGCTAAGTAATAACAGCCGCACGGGTCCATCCAACAGGTTAAGCTACGCTTGTCGGAGTTGGTCCGTGGATGGGTGACCATCTTTACATACCGAGGCTCCTCTGTGCTTCGGAAAGCACGTTAAGCCGTTGATCCCGGCTGTCATTTGTATATCTTTGACAGTTTCGTCAGAAACCCGAAAGTCTGACAACCAATCTTACCAAGGGGTTACCCAGTACCCCACTGGGTTGTGGAGGTCAGATAGTCAGTCGCTCCTTGTAAAATACTGGTATTCAGCTGCATCCGGTTAGACTGGAAGCCGACCCCAACATAGTTGGGAAAAGGCTAGGTAGATGCTGATATTTCAGTATCACCATCCACGTACCTACGCAATGGATGGATGGTTATGAACTATTTTAATTTGGTCTATCCGTAAAAAACTTATCTCCGGGATAATTGCATAACACCATAACAACTGCAATAGCTTTCATTTTGACAGTTCAACAACATTCATTGCATTATTTACGTTGTTGAGCCAACGAATGTTTCAAACATATGAAGCCATGGATTAGCAATTTCCTTCAAAATCCATCGGATTGTGATTGAAGGTGTGTTACGCAATTGAGTCTACAAATTGAAAACTCTACCAAATGAGAGGCCTGAGAAGTATCATGATAGGTAGTAGGGGGATCTGGGGTTATTCGATTGACTTTGCTAGTTCATCAGATCAGAATCATGAAAGGCTTTTATTCTCTAGAAACCATAGGGTTATTCCCATAAACTCAACTCAAAGCATTTATTTCAAATAAACCAATTACAGGCAACTTTGAATTGTCAAGGGGTCGGGCAGTCAGAAAGATGTAGCTGAAAATTCCCAAGCGTAGTGGGTTCTTATGGAGAAGAACGGGCAAGAAACTCCATCCCCATACGGCTATGTCAGATGTTTTGGGCAGAACGGCGTATTTGCTTTTTTCGTGTCGCAATTTTTCATGGATGTTCTCTGGGACTGGGACGGGTGGATATTTCTGTCAGACCCTTACTGACCAAAACCAGTCGGTGTTCATCCACCTCTGGATGGCAGTAACCTGATTTAGTTTTACTAACAGATACAGACAGATTGTGATAAGAATTAGATAGGCTGACTATACAAGCGTTCTTTTGAAAACAAAATAAATAATATCTTTTTGATGAGACGATAAACTCTCATTAGATAAAATAATTGTCAATTATTGATAAAAACAAATATTTCCTGTATATTCATGACTGCAAAAATACACATGTTTCTCGTATTTCGGGGATGCCCAATGAGCGAGGACGAGTGATGACCTTATATAAATTATGATAATGACTTCACAAATATTATTATCAACGGTGGGGAATGTCAAGAGAGTCCGAAATGAATTATGTAATCAAGTTATTCATCGCAAACGATGACCTAAACGACTCACCTCTTGTCATGCTCTCGCAAAAACATCCGCAGTATGAAAGACCTTTGCGAGGTCAACGATATAGCGCTGTCGAAGTGGTCGAATTCTGGTCGAAGCTAGTAAGTAAGCTTCGACCAGAATTCGGCAAAAAAAAACAGATAAAACAAACAAAAAAAAAATGACGGCTCCGGTCATTAGTACGAACACGAAACGAATCGCGAGCGCGCCATTGGTGCCGATTCCCTTGTTCACAAACTAAACTAAATTTAAGTTCAAAACATCTTTTTCTTTCTATTTCATTAAGTGTCTGTCACTACTCCATACAAGTTTAGACGTAATTAAAAACTTGCCCGCCAAAATTACGTCAATTTACGTTAAGCGCTGATTAATTTGACAGGACTAAACTAAAATTTATCTTCTGTCCTTTTCTTAATGAAATAAAAAGAAAAAGATGCACTGAACTTAAATTTTGTTTAGTTTGTGAACAAGGGAATCGGCACCATTGTCGACATCAAGTGATCTACCCACACCAAAAAATGCGCGCTTCTACAGAGTCCTGATGTTTTAAGGCCACGGCGAGGAGGGATTCAGCCTCTGATTGCATCGGAGTTAAGGCGTCGCGGAACTGTTCTCAATTCGTGGAGTTATTGTGTTAGTTGTAATTTGTGATCATTGTGTTAATTGGTGATTTTAATAAACGCCGTCGCACCCAATGTGTGTATAATTTAGCAAGTGTGATTAATTTGATCGTAAATTATAATGTGATCTGAACTGTAAACTGTTTTTCTATTGCGCATTAACTAAAACTACCCACACTACGCCAACAGTAGTTAAAATATGCCTGAAAATAACGAGTCACATACCCGTCTCCGACATATATTAAAAAAAAAAAAACAGATAAATGGAATCATCATAGATACGACGAACAAGTTCAAGTACCTAATACATTTGCGATTAAACGAATGTCTTTTCCGAATAAAATCAATTTCCCATCACAATTTTAATGAGTAACACGAATTTCTCAAGAATATTAGCTTGCCTAATTAACTACTTGTAATTAAAACCAAAACTAAAAGCACAAATTAATTCACAAACTAGTCGTAAGTATAAAGAACATTAAACTCTCTCACGTTAAAAATAAACCGATAGGCGATACACATATCTACATGTTACAAGATCGAAAATAATTACGCGCGATCATCGGCCATTAAGGTCCGTAAATTACGCTGGTAACGCAATACGCCCATACTAATTATTAAGCGCGGTATGTAATTGAGGCGTCTTAAATATAATAATAAATTTACCTACTTGTTCGAGCCAATTATTGTTAAGGGGCAACACTGACGTACTTTATAAGGGAACACTGGGATTTATTATTTTTATAGACTGATGAGAATTGTGAAATCTAGCGGGTTTTATGAGTTCCACATGTTAGGCCATGAGTCCTCGCGGGCTTGCGGACGGTGAGCAATGGGTAGCTCGCCGTCCGATAAGGACCAAGCCCGGGTCGACGGCGTGTTGTGTTCCACGCGCGCCTCAAAGAGATGTCAGCAGAATTGACGGGGTCCGCTAGAGCCAATGCCTGCCTGAAGAAAACCGATAGGGAAATCGTGCCCCCCCTGGCAACACGGCAACTGAAGGAATACGGGTGGGTTTTAGTCAGTAAGAGTCTGACACGCCCTCCCGCTCCGCCCAGAGCGGGAGAAGTTATTTGAAGATCTCCCACCCAAAAAAAAAAGGCCATGAGTCCTTCCACTTTAAAAAAATAGGTTTATTTAGAGATAAACACACTTTGTGTCAAAACATGATGCCCAATTTTAAAAGTGTTATCTTAAATATGTATCTATTTTCTGGCACGTATAGTATTTAACACGGTTGATTAGATAATTTTTGAGGAAATAAACAAATAATTATTTTTGCATAAAAAAACAGTAAACATGCATATCAAAAAACCCAGTTTCTGGTGACCAACTTTAATCTTATGGGGTGATTTTGAAACCCTGATTACCGAAATCATGATCCTACAGTTTGACAGCACCAATTTCATTCCAGTTTCCCATTTTTCTTACTATAAATTACGTTTATGAGTGAAGCTAGAAAATTAGCATTAGCATTGTTCTCACACATAGAAACAACAAGAATAATGCACCCAGGATTTTGTAATATCTATATATATTTAAAAGAGTGTCCTTGGATTTTCTTGCCCGTTCTTCTCCACAGAGATCTACGTTTTGGAATGGGCAACTAGCTTCAACTTTCTGACTAACTGACAGACTCTTTGACAATTCAAAAGTGCCTGTAAATGGTTTAATTGAAATAAATGCTTTGAGTTTGAGTTTGAGATTAAGCAATATTCAGGTGATTCCCCTAAAAATTTAAAACCTACCACTAATGCAGTCTTCTGTGATAACTGTGAAAGATAACTTGTCGCATTATTTTCGTACGCACATGTCTGGTTTAATCTAAGTTATTTTCAGTTAATCCTACCACACATAATACTACAAAGATACACGATATCCTAAGATTACCTATCTGTTACTAAGACAGGCATATTTTTATAAAAGATATTGATTGCATTGGCGAAATTCTGTAGTCTATCGACCGGATGAACGGATTAACGAATTGAAAGATTATAGCTCCTACAATACATTTGTATCCACCACACTTAGCCAATCCATTACATTTATTCATAATACATTTATGAAGCTTAGGTGCGGCAATCTGTTATAGGTACTCTTACAATGCTTGTAAATATGTGAACACCATGTATCCATCACATAATATTTTTTTCTGTCATTGCTTCATTTTTAATTATTTTTACCTATTGTGGTATGGTTATCTTATTCCAGGTGCATCGTCTTCACATATAGTTATATAATTAATGTATACAAAATATTGTGAAACATTTTAAAAGAGTAACGGTGGAGTTTCTTGCCCATTCTTCTCCATACGAAAACTACCTTTTAGAAGGGGCGACTAGAATCGATTCTATTTTTTGTAAATTTTGACGGTCACATGTTTTCGAATTTTTGGTTCTGGGACATGCCGGTTTCCTCACGATGATTTCTTTCACCGTTTTGAAAGTATAGTGGTGATGAAATTATTTACACAAAGTAAAGTCCCTGCCTGGGTTTGAACCCACGGTCCATAACTCCGTTGCCACTGGGCCATCACTGCTATAATTTTTAATGGTCAAAGTCACAGTCAAATAATTTATTTCAATTAGGCACATAAAAGGCACTTTTGAACGTCAATAATTAAAAGCACTTTTGAACATCAATATTTACAAAACTATTACATAGTCAGTAGGTACTAAATTGGCCCGTAGATTTGTTGCTCTGACCAAGTAAAAATTACTCTTATCAAGACCTACTGTCAGAGCTTTTACACGAGCAATCTATGGGTCAGCTATACCAAAAGTTCGCTGGATATCCTGCGCGTGCAATATAATAATGCTTTCAGGATGTTGTTGCGACTACCCCGTTTCAGCAGCGCCTCAGAAATGTTCGCTGAGACCCACACAGATGGCTTTCAAGCCATAATACACAAAAAAACAGCGTCACTGCTGAGCAAAATGCGGGGTAGTCGCAACTATATCCTGAGAGCTGTGGCGGAGAGCTATACTCCGAACATGAGACATTTTATGCGGAGGCTGCTCAGGTAGGAAACATGTTTTCTTGTCTGGTCGTCCTCTGCATAGAATGTTTATTATTTCAAATATATTATTATTATTTATTTATTTATCTTTATTCACATAATATGGTAAGTGTAACTAATAAGCTAAGTCCCACAAAACCGTAGTAGTGGTTTGACTGTGGGGTCGGTGAGTCTCTATACACTCAATAAACTTTGTACTTAAAACTAACTAATTATTATTTATAGGTAGCATAAACTTTAACATGTTTCGTTAACTAACGTGTTTAACATGTTTCTAAATAATATTTTAAATCAATACTACTAACACTAAATTATAAGTTGTTTTGTAATGCTAACACAATATGGATCATTGTTGTCCGAAATAAATGAATTTAAATTTAAATTGTGAAAACTGTATTGTATTGTATTTTTTTCCACAATTCAGTACACAGGTACTCATCATCTGCCTAGCCTTTTCCCAAACATGTTGGGGTCGGCTTCCAGTCTAACCGGATGCAGCTGAATATCAGTATTTTACATGGAGCGACTGCCTATCTGACCTCCACAACCTAGTAACTAGGTAACACGATACCCCTTGGTAAGACTGGTTGTCAGACTTTTTGGGCTTCTAACTACCCGTAACGACTGTCAAAGATCTACAAATGACAGCCGGGACCAACAGCTTAACGTGCTTTCCGAGGCACGGAGGGGTCTTGGTATGTAAAGATGGTCACCCATCCACAGACCAACCGCGGCAAGCGTAGCTTAACCTGATCGATCGACCAGTACACAGGTACTGAATAGTAGAAAAAATCTTTTGTTCATGCAGGAGCAATTCTGTAATTGCTCCTGCATGAACAAAAGATTTTTTCTACTATTCACCACTGATAACTTCTCTCTAACTTTAGTTTCCGGTAGGAAATTCTTTGCCGCTTTGTCACTGTTGATTACCTATGTCTATTTTTCCATTTGTATCAGTCTTATTTACCTATATCAATAGACAAACTACGATAATCAGATAGTAATCAAATCAAATTGTACCTGTTCTATATCAACGATCGTTTTATAATCTAAATCAATCGGGGAAAATGTTTTTTTATTTGTTTTGTCAAATTCCCTAGATTTTGATAAGATTATCTTCAAATAAACGGCAACATACAAAAACGATTTAAATCTTTTTACTTTTCGACGTGGAAAGTCGTATCTGCCATCTGGAATTTATTTTACCTAAAGGCGCTGAACACTGGAAGCATCGCCTGTAATGTAATAGTTCAGATTTGAGCAATTCATCAGTGAGTAAGGAAAACCGAGCAATTACAGTGTAATGCACAGTGTAACATTACATTCACTGGGGTAGCATTCGCCTGTAATGTAACAGTAGAGAGTAGGAGCATCCGTGATACAATTTGTAACATGAATGAAAACAACTGATTCGACTACAGGCGAACGGTTGTCAGTCAGAGAAGCCGTAGGTATTGTAACGTAATGCTCAAAATCGAATCTTGGATTGTTATAAATTACAAGCGAGTTCTTGTCAGTCAGGGAGGCAGTATTGTAACGTAATGCTCAAAATCGAATCTTGGGTTGTTACATTACAGGCGAATGCATACTGAAAAATATCATCGTTCGCGGAGGCATATTCTTATGACTTTACTTGGTATCTTGCTACAATAACGTCACAATTAATGTTTTGTAAACACATGCAAACACCTTTTATCTAGTAACTAGTAAGTAGCATAGAAACCCCTATATCCTTGCAGAAGGTGGGGCTAGCGCGGGGTGAGCGCCCGGTTCCCCGGGAATTCTAGGCACGAAGGACCGAGCTCCGTCAGATCCTAGTGGCTGAATGGAGGGACCCAGCCACGCAACCCAGGTGGGAGCTCGCCACAATAGTAACGGTAAGGCCTGTTATGGAGGAATGGCTAGAGAGGCAGCATGGCGCCCTCAGTTTCTGGCTGACGCAGGCGCTTACTGGACACGGATATTTCGGAAAGTACCTGCGTCGCATAGGTCGGGAATGGATGCCCGCTTTTCATCACTGTGCAGACTGTCCTGAGGATACGGCGTAACACACGCTGGAGGAGTGTCCAGCTTGGGCTCAAGAGCTCTTTACCCTCGTCGCGACACTTGGTGCGGGTGATCTTTCGCTTCCGCGAGAGGCGAAAACGCGTGGGATGCTGTCGCCTCTTTTTGCGAGGAGGTGATGCATGTAAAAGAGGCGACGGAGAGGGAGAAAGAGCATACCTCTCACTCGACCTGCACCAGAAGAGCAGCCGGGCGTCCAAGGGCACTTAATGATCTCCGGCCACCATAAGGAAGGGTCTGCGGGCGAAGAAATTGGGGCTATATTGTCGTCAGGCCCAAAGAGGAGGCACGCAATTTTGGCGGCCTTTATGGGAGGACGTGCGATCGTGGGATCGGTCGCACTGGGTGGCCCGCTAGGCATGGCGGACTGATACCAGTCGGGGTTACGGCGAATGTACAAGTATCTCCCGGATCCCCGACACATGGTAGTGGTAGGGACAGTGGGGTTTTAGTCGGTAAGAGTCGACATAACCCTCCGTTCTCCCAAGACGGAGGGGGTATAAATGAGGATATCGCCACGGAAAATAAAAACAGGTAGCATATAAACGAATAACATGTAATCTTTGGATTTAACTTGTAAGTCGACTCAACTGTTTTTGCAGCGACCAAGAACAACTGAAACCGTTCAAATGATCTCTAGGCTCGTAAGTTATCAGTGGCTTACATTAAACTTAGCAGTTGTAAGCAAAGAGTTACTATCGTATAGCTAGTAAGAATGAGTAAGCTTACAACAGTATTTTATTATATTTAAAAAATCCTATTACCTCTTGGATTTTTTCAGGTTATTGTCATCATAATTTTTTTGAAAAACTGAACAAATTCTCTCATGGTTGATACATACATACGTCTATACAGGGTGGCAGGGACATCGACGTGAAAACTGTTACCATGGATTCAGTACATGATTCTGAAACCCCTGCGCTAAAATTTTTCGTCAGTTATTTAAAAAAAAATCTGCTGTTCCATACATTTTGACCGCGTAAGTATTGCACTTTTCTATGAAACAGCAGATTTAAAAAAAATTTCAACGCAGTGTGTTCAGAATCATGTACTGAATCCATGGTAACAGTTTTCGCGTCGATGTCCCTGCCACCCTGTATTTTGTAGGTATATGACAAATTATAATACAAAAATAATACTAATAGTTAGCCTAAATACGAATAACTCCTCACTTGCAGTAGGTACAGATTCACATCAGATAATCCCTTTTACGTTTGATAACAAGTTATCGCAAATATTTTATAGGCGCCAACAACTTAAATACGTTAAATTGAATTCAGCCCAATCATTGCTTACGTAAAGTTATTTTCTGTTCTTTATAAAAAGAACCAGCACCCTAATTCCGTAACAAATCACAATCTGAATGATTTTGAAGGATATATCATGATTTCTTAAATTTTGTGATTTTAAAAACTAAATATAAAATTAAAAGTATGTGATTTGCCTCAAATGATTTTTGTATCAGTGTAATCATGAAGTTTAAAAGTATCTCATTTGACAGTTCCCGTAAAACTGGTTTTTTGAACGGAACAGAATTGGAAACATGACGTTTGGAGCGTCGCTTAGCTTCTAAGGCCGTTCGATTTGAGCCTCGAAATCTAAAGGATGTCTTCAAGAAGTCTAAAAACGTTATTTTATTGAGTACCTAACTAATTAAAACAATTTGTTAAATATTGTTAAAAGTGTAGCAAATTTGTGTGTGCAAAATTATAAATACAGAAATATTAGTACTGAAATGATGTATCCTTACAGATACTTATTGTTAATCTATTGCTTTATAAAAATAAAAAAAATATCTCCTCAACAACGTAAATAACGCAATGAATGTTGTTGATCTGTCAAAATGAAACCCATTTCTACTGTGTTTTACGCAATTAACCCGTTGGTTCTAATAATTAACTACAATCTAGCCTACGAGTATGAGACTAAAAAGCAATTTAAATGTAACTTATACTCCATTTGAAATAAGATTAGACATTTAACTAAACCTTTTTACAGTCCGTTCAACCGATTTTGACTTCTATTGCATTAGTCGCATGACAAATGGCAGCTGCAGTAAACAGTTGGTTTGGAACCACTTTTTTTGCTTTCAATGCCATCCTTATGCTTACGGTATAGAAGTCAAAATCGGTTGAACGGACTGTAAAAAAGGTTTGTTTAAATGTCTAATCTTATTTCAAACGGAGTATAGTTTTGTACGATCCTTTATAAGGCAAAGGAAATATTCTTACCACCATATTTTACAGCTCAATAACCAAAAATTACGTTCCAAGTAGGTATTCTAATATTTTACAAAGTCTATTTGAAGATTTATCAATCACTGACTAAATATTCAAAACAGATTTTAAAAAAGAAACATTTTCTGCCAATAATATTTAACCTTATGTACTTTATTCAGATTGCTTTTTCACAGATAAAATCGCACCCTTAATAATATAAGGGCACAACTCGAAATATTGAGGTTTTCAGTTTTTGTGCTAGATGGGTTCAATATCAACTGTTCTACTACGGAGAGGGTGGTGTGAAAGAGACACAATTACAGTATTTGCTTTAATATTGCCTTATTTCTCTTTCTGTGAAAGCCAAGAACGGTAGAGCAGTTGATATTGAGCCCATCTAACACAAAAACTCAAAACCTCAATATTTCGAGTTGTGCCCTTATATTACTAAGGGTGCGATTTTATCTGTGAAAAAGCAATCTGAATAAAGTAGGTACATTAAGTTTAATATTATTGGCAGAAAATGTTTCTTTTTATTCGAAATATTCCTTTTGCCTTGTAAATAGTTTATTTTAAAACTTAAGACAAGTCTGTTCCACTTTCTTAGAGTCAGACATAATAATAAAGTCACTTTGTTCATGCGTCATATGACGTTAAGTATACCTAATCTACAAAATCAGTTATGAAATGACGTGTCGAACTTTTTAACCAGAAAACACTTGCGTAGGTGCTCTGGCGCCGATGCTCTAAAGAACTCATATTGTATGCTAATATAACAAGAATTAGAATAATTATTATTAGAAAAATAAAGCGGTTCATACAAGCCGCGACTCGTTCGCTTAGTGGTAACTGTCTTAAATATAATAGATATTAGTTATATTATATACCGGTTTGACGAAATTAAAACGGGCCCTTGAATATTCAGAGAAGCGCCGTTTTATACCTACGCAGATGCCTGTATGTGATTAGAGGCTACTCGTTTATATTGAGTGATACTGAACGCATTTCGTCAAGGCCAATAACTTATGGCTTACTTGTAAAAAGCCCGTGTTTGCACGTTGTACTACAGATGTTAATCGTAATTAAGGTGACGATCTTTAAAGCATTCTGTACCACCTTCTACACATGCAGCTTGTGGGAGAAGTATTCGTGAGCATCGTATGGAGCCCTTCGTGTCCAATTTAATAATACGTTCAGAAAACTGCTGGGGTTGCCATGGCGATGGCGTTGCAGAGCGTCTGGGATGTTTGTGGCGGCGCGTGTAGGTTGTTTTAATACTATAATGTGCAAGCGCGCTGCATCAATGGTGGCACGAGTCATGGCCAGCCCCAACAGGGTTCCGAAAATGATAGCTGACAGAGTGGACTGTCCTTATATGTATAATTCACTGCTGTCAGTTACATGTGTTATCGTATTGTGTTGTTTACTAACACGTAGTTTTAAGGATATTGTTACTAACCCTCTATGAGTTTTGACTCGAAATAAAGATTTTAATTAATGAATTAATTAATACCTAGTAGTCTTTCTGACACCCATGATTTAGGCTGACGCAGATTTGGGCGGGCCACACCGCAATGCAAACATTCTCCTACGTTATTTTTGTAAATTTTCTGTGAACCATTCGTACACTACAGCGGGCTACAACTTGCTTTTTAGGGATCTGTACCCGAAGGATGCCAAACAGAACTCTATTACCAAACCTCCGTCTGTCTGTCAGCGGGCTGTAGGTATCTCATGAACCGTAATAGGCAGACAGTTGAAATTTTCACAGATTGTGTATTTCTATTGCCACTATAATAACTAATAATAAAAAAGGGGTAAAGCAATACAAGAAATGTGTTTCTTATACTATTTAAAAAAAAAAAACAGTGGCTCTCCGGGAGTACTGACAGAAGTCACAGAAGTGAAAACTTGAACAAGATCGCCTTGGTGGAAGAAAAATACTTGTATAAAACTTTGGTCCGTAACCTCATCTAAATAAAGAAAAAAAAATACTTCCAAAACCTTTAAAATAAAAATACTTGCATAGAACATTGATCCGTGACATAATATAAATAAAGAAAAAATGAGGTGTCGGTAACGGTGTCGCGAGTTCAATTGTTTTTTCCATCTCAAAAATGCCCAACGCGCCTAAAGAAATTTTCACTGCAAAAATGTACCTAATATCAAATATTGTACGGTGGTGTGGAACCCTTCGTGTGCGAGTTCGACTCGCATTTGACCGGTTTTTTGTATTGAAATGCGATGTGCTGCGGTCCGATGCGGTTATATTCTACCTAATGAAGGATTTCGCTTTTTAATTCTCCTGCAATACAGCTCACATTCTGAATAGGCATCTCCGATCTTCATTTGTTGAAGGCAAGAAATTTTATATAATATCTATACATATAATAAAATCGTAGCGAAGTCAAAACTGTACATTGAATATTTTTGAAAAAAAGTAATTGCTACGAGGTCTAGGATCGATTCTAATGCCGAAAATATTTTTTTTAGAATTTTTGTCTGTTTGTCTGTTTGTCTGTATGTATGTTCCAGCATCACGCAAATTCTACCGGACAGATTCTGTTAAAATTTTGCATAGATATTCCCTGTCTGTCTGGTCAAACTATAGGGTATAAACTATCACGCTATTTACTATGGGGGACGAGCAATATTACATTGTGTTGTATTTTTATGTTCTAGCATGACGCAAATTCTACCGGATAGATTTTGTTAAAATTTTGCATAGGTGTTCCCTATAAGTCTGGTCAAACTATAGGGTATAAACTATCACGCTATTTACTATGGGGGACGAGCAATATTATATTATGTTCGTATTTTTGGGAAAAAACGCGCCAACATTTTAGGATATTGTAGATGGTTATCGATTTAACTTTTTAAATGATTATCATCACGCTATACCTTTATGGAACTAAGCAGTCAATCAAAAAATATATAGGAACGGCTATTTTAGACAAGTTTCAACAAAGCAATTAGCTCAGCGGTTGGGCGGTTGCTTTGTAAACGTGGGGTTGTAAGTTCGATTCCCACCTACGGTTTTTTTTCTTTTTTTTCACATTTTGTTATACGATTATTATTTTTTTTGATAATCTACCTATAATCTATAGATATAATAAAATCGTAACGAAGTTATTTTTTTTTAAATAAAGTTATTGCTAAGAGGTCTGGGATCGATTCTTATGCGGAAAATAAAGTTTTTAGAATGTTTGTCTGTACCAACCGTAGGGCATAAACTATCACGCTATTTGCTATGGGGGATGAGCAATATTACATCATGTTCGTATTTTTCTCTGCAAATTGTAAAAGGACGCGCCAAAAGGTTGGGATATTGTAGATAGGTAGTTACCGATTTAACTTTTTAAATGATTATCATCACGCTACCTTTTATATAGGAACGGCTATTTTAGCTAACTTTCAACAAAGCGAATAAGTAAGCGATTGGACGAATGATTTGAAGTCCTGAGGGCCTACCACCAGCTTAAAAGCAGTATTATTTTAATATTACTTTAGTTTACTTCAGTGTGGGAAAGAGATGAAGCTCTACAGGATGTATAGCTCCATCTCTTTCTCCCACTGAAGTAACATTAAAAAAATACTGCTTTATGAGCTGGTGGTAGGCCGCCCGGGGTAGTAAGTTCGATTTACATCTGTTTTTTTAAACTCTTTTTGTAAAACGATTTTTTTTTGGATTGTGTATGTAATAGTTCATAGAATGTATTAATTCACAAAAAATGGAAAACTTCGTAAGCTATGGGAAACTACTAAGTTACAAGTACTTTACAGTCACAAAACATTCAAGGTTGTATTCTGATCATTTTAGAGCAAAAGACTGTAGGAATAAAATGTTTTTTTACAGATTTTGACAGCAGATTTGTCCTAGCGATTTTATAATATGTATGTGGATCTTCTGGAATCGCTGCCACACTGCTTCCTGGTGGCAAAACAGCGCACGTCATGTTTAAGATTCCCATCGATTTAGAGAGCAACGAAACACCTGTTTGTGGGGTGTCACGCAACAGTAACAAGGGATGTGTGCTTAGGGGATTGCGCTTCGTCGTATGGGATGAATGCGTTATGGCAAAAAGGAAAGCAGTGGAAACTGTAAACAGAACCCTGCAGGACATCCGCAGAAACCAAGATATGATGGGTGGTGTCACAGTTTTGACAAAAAAAGTGAAAACTTCGTTGAAAAGGTCGACTCTATGGTCGAGAGTTCATAAACTGCGCTTGACCATCATCATACGAGCTCGGCTTGGCGGTAATTCAAATGCTCAAGAATTCTCCGATGTTCTTCTAAAAGTTGGTGAAAACACTCTACCAGAGACTCTTGGTAGAGTAGATCCCACTTTAGAAGATCTTATTTGTCTGATATACGGGGATATCAGTCAAATACCGTACCAAGAGAATTCTTAGGTGTGTTTCCCGATCAACCACAGTATTCTCTCACAAATTGAAGGGAGTGAAGTGATATACACCTCCATTAATAGTGATGTGGAGGAAGATGATGCCAAATATCACCCCGTAGAATTTCTCAATTTACAAATAGAAAGAAAAGAAAGAAAGATAGAAAAAACATTTATTTGGACACAGTTCGCGAAACACAAAACACAAATTACAGTGGAAATAAAAAATAGTGTTTTTAAAACAATAGTGTGTGCCTCACGGCTGCGCCAAAAAGGTTCATTTCAGCATTAAATGGCAAGTGGACTTCCGGTTGTATATCTGTGTAACGGAAACCAGCTCAAAGTCATGTCTTTGCAGAGAAACGTCATCGAGGTGGAAATTCTAACAGGTTGTGGCGATGGTGAGACAGTGTTTATAGCGCGTATAAAGTACAAATTCCCCACCATTACCAGTTAAAGCGCGTGCAGTTCTCTGGGAGTGTATGCTTTGCGATCAACAAGTCACAGGGGCCGACACTAAAGGCTGAAGGCTGCGGGTGTCGACCTCAGGATAAGCTGCTTCTCACACGGACAACTGTTACGTCGCTTGCTCCCGAGTCACCATTCCTGACTCTCTGTATATTTTGGCTGCTGAGAATAAAACTACAAACGTAGTATACAGGGAAGTTTTATAAAAATGTGGCTGTTATTGAAGTATATTGTGATGTCTTACGATTTCCATGCGAACGAAGTCGCGGGCAGAAGCTAGTACATATAATAGAATAGGTATTTCACTATCTAATAATTCAATATTAATCTAAATAATTTAGTCCTAATAGACGCTTCGTCATTGTTTATGTAGTTCAACAAAGTGCTAAATGTTTTTGCACTTATCTAGCTATCTAAGATAAGAATAGATTTGCTTGCATAATACGATAAATTGGCACTATCCTGCTTACTTTACATTCATAAATAACTACACTGTCCTAAGTATAAAATGATAGTGCATACATCCTACTATAATAATTTAATATATTTTTCCTTTTGTTTTAAAAAAATATATTTAAAAAAAATATAAAACGATATGTACATAAATTAAATAAAGGATAATATAATATTAATCATTCTACTATTTATAAAAATATATATAATAAATGTGAAAGTTTGTGAAGATGGATGGATGGATGTTTGTTACTCATTTATTGTTATTCTTTCACGCAAAAACTACTAAACGGATTTAGATGAAATTTGGCACACAGATAGTTTATAACCGGGATTAAAACATTGGATACTTTTTATCTCGATATGCCAACAGGATCGGAACTTATGCGGGTGAAACCGCGGACCGTTGCTAGTGCACAAATAATCTCAGATTATAATACAAGTATACTTATTATTAACCCTGGCAGCACGAAATGTCACTATGGTAGTTAGTTATTATTTTTATAGCAAGTATTACTTTTTCTAGAAAGATTTAACGAATGATATTTTTTTTATACGTTACCAGCTAACCAGACAGACGCTGTCCTGTTTCCTAGAACTCGATAGTAGCGCCACCTACCGGGTCCAATTGTAAACCAAAGGACCTACATAAACACACACATTTTCATCCAAATCAGTGCAGCCTTTTAGGAAGAGTTCAGTTACAGACCTACAGATGTACAGAAGAATTACCAAAAAGTATACCTAGAAGACGATAAAAATACCTTGCTCAACCTTGCTTCTCGACAAGCAATAGAACCAGAGAACGTGAATCTAGCATAGAAATATCTACACCGCAATGATAAAGCTACGCTGGAAGTATGCTTAGACAGTTTGGTCATGTTGAGAGGATGAATGAAAGGCGACTAACAAAAGGTATTTACAAGGCAGATGTGAGTGGAAACGACGAGAGGGACGCCCTAGAAGAACATACATAATCCTTATTAGTGATGTTTTTCAGAAAGGTCAGTTGCGTAGCACTCGCAACCGTCGTGCGTGTATGACCAAATGTATGAACGTAGAAGAAGCAAAAGGAGTATATGTATAAAAATCGTAAGCAAGTGGCGTTCTACAGTTTCTGCCTACCCCCATAGAAAAAAGTGAAAAGAGTGAAATTTGTTTATGTATTTGACGACGCAGCAAGTGGCGCTGCCTCGTTTTGTTACGAAGTTACTAGAATCACCGTAAAGGTCGGATAAGAGTGATACTGGCTGGTGACGGTCACTCAAGTAGAGTGTGGTATCGATGGTTGCGTGGCGGCTTTCTTCTGATGACAGGAGAGGAGCCGCTTTCGTACTACGTCCACAACGAACTACTATAGGTAGTCACAATCCTGATGATATTGAACCTGCTGAACCACTAATACGATGACCTATTCTGATAAAGGCTATCCTGCGTCGTTATATGTATCTCGTAGAACCGTCGTCATGTTGTCAGTCACTCGTGTAAAAAGCGCAAAAGAGATTATATAAGGAAAACGATCAACCACGAAGACTTGTATTATCACACAGCTATTATCAAATCACTTGATTATGGCAGACTTTCCAAGGATCATGCCTTGAACCAGACTTTAGGGGAATCCCTTGGGCATTTGATACTTCCGGATTGATAACAATCTCGACAACGTGTAGATAAGATAACTTCAATCCTAACGAACGTGATATGATATCTTCTATAATTATCATACCTTGACATAAAGTACAACATATGCATATGAAAAGTTTAAAGGTGCCCGCAGACAGCCGATTATGTTGATTCGGTCTTTAGTCTCAACTTTTCTCTAAACCAATGCAGTGCTATAGTCAGTTGGTGGTGTAGTTAGTGTAGTGGGATGCTCGACTCAACATCATCATCCTGCTTCCCATATCCCAATTTAGTTGGTTGGGGCCGGTACAGCAAGTCTTTTACTTCTATATACAGATACACCTCAAACTTAAGAGGCAATGGGCAGGGCACATTGCTCGCAGAACGGATGGCTGATAGGGCCGAAAGGTTCTGGAGTGGCGACCGCGTACCGAAAGATGTAGCGTTGGAAGGCCTCCCACAAGATGGACCGATGACCTAGTGAATGCCGCAGGAATCCGCTGGATGTGGAAAGCACAGAATCGGTCAAAGTGGCGGTGCTTGAGGGAGGCCTATGTCCAGCAGTGGACGTCTTTCGGCTGAAATGATGATAATGATGATGACAGATACACCTCTATTAGCCATCATCTCAATAGCCACCCCCTTTGTAACGTGTAGAGATACACGTACGGTTATGTCAAAAACATTTTTAAGAGTTTTTAGACTATTGGTACAACTATTTCATATCCTAAGGGCACGTCTTCCCTACCATTATCGCATCCCCGGTCTACTCCTTGATATGCATTGGTCTTTGTAGCACCATGAAACATGAGGCTCCAGGAGTTAGTGCAAATCTTTGGAGTTAGTGCATTTCATTCATTCGTTTATTGGTACAACAATTTGGACAAGATAGGTCGTAATCAAAGCCGATTGAAAATCGAGTTGGTGATATGCGCGCATTTTTTTAAGTAAAAACTTCTTTAGGTGCGTTGGGCTTTTTTGAGCTGGGAAAAAACAATTGAACTCGCGACACCGTTACCGACACCTCATTTTTGTATACGCGATTGTACTCTTTATTTATATTTTGTTACGGATCAATGTTCTATGCAAGTATTTTTACTTTAAAGGTTTTGGAAGTTTTTTTAAGCTATTGCATAGCTTTTATCGCGGGCTTTGAGCGCGGCGACCGAATCAAGAAATTCCGTAACGAAAATAAAACCTAACACCCCCCTACTCCGCCTAACATGTAATTACGTAATTTTTGTTTTATGTCATCATCCGTCATCATCCCAAGTGTAGCGTTGACAAATAGGAAGTATGGAGGTTACAAATGCTATGCAATAGCTTTCCGCGGCAGTCCCCGAGTGCCACACGTTTTTTTTTTTTTTTTTGTAAACGCGTTTGTGCTTTTTAATTAGATAATGGCACGGATCAATGTTCTATACCCGTATTTTTCTTCCACCAAGGCGCTCTTGTTCAAGTTTTCACTTCTGTCAGCACTCCTGGAGTGCCACTCTTTTTTTTTGTTGAGACTAGTCTTTAATATTATGCTAGTAATAAATATAGTCGGCTATCTGTATGTGCCCTTAATTATCTAAACTATCATTATTACATGAAAAAATACTGTAAACAGAAACATTAATTAATCGATTGTTAATTGATAAAAAAAATCAGTTGCTTATCTAATAATAGATCACATGGCCTTTCTTAAGTATCGGATGGTGTGTTAATTATTATCACTTATTATTAATACAGTTTTGTTAAGTACTTGGTTTTGTTTGTTCAAGTACACCGCTAACAAGATTCATTATTAAAATTATATTTTCGGTGAAAACTGTTGCGGAAAATTCTTTCAAATCTGCTGTCTCAGCTTCTAGCTTATCGTCTTTAAAAAGCTATCGTTATTTGCACTTTGCCTATTATCCTATACTATTAAATGAGCAATATTTATATATACAGGGTGGCAGGGAGATCGACGCGAAAACTGTTACCATGGTTTTAGTACATGATTATGAATCTTCTTACGTAAAAATTTGTAGTCGGTTCTTAAAAAAAATGTGCTGTTTCATAGAAAAGTGCCTACGCAGTCAAAATCCACGGTAATAGTTTTCGCGTCGATGTCCTTACCATATATGCCTGCTGTATATACAGTGTGAGTCTTTATAATCTGCACATACTGAATCGAGGGAATCTTTGCTTAATTATATCGACGGAAAAAATGATAAAAAAATTCTAAATATTTTATTGAAATTTTTAATGGATTTTTTATTTATTTTTTCGCTTCTGTGACTCCAGTGTATACAAAACGGTGTAACTTTTTAACTCGATGTTTTATCACGATGAAACAAACTTCATAATGATTGGAAGTAATTAGGTGTCCGCATTAAATGAAAATTGTGTAAAAAACTGCCACCAATTAAAAATTAACACGTTTTTTCCGCAAAAATCTGATTTTTTTTCATCAATTTTTGCAATAATCGTAAAATTTCTCAATAAGATGCCCCGATTACCTTCATTTTTTATTACTTTAAATTATTTTTCATCGTATTAGCTATCCAATAGTAAAAATTGCAAGGGTTTAACTCAATCCCATCATTTCTTATCAACAGCCAAAGAAAGGCCTAGAGCACGGCTACGCACTAATTGTTTAGCAGGTAGACGTCCTTTTTTGTTGAGAATGTGCGCGGGTCGGGGTGCGGGGAGGTAGGGCCAGCTGAAGGGACCAGAAGGGATGACAGACAGGCAGTCGCTCCGAATTATTCGCCGCTGCTACATGTGTTTCGTTACTTTCATTCACTGCTACCTGAGTTTCGTGACTTTCGTTCGCTGCTACGTGATGCCGCGCTTAAGTGAATTCTCCCCGGCACACATTGCCGACATTCATTTTTACTATGGGATGGGACGAGGAAGTGCCAGAGCTGCGCGCGCAGCTTACATAGCTGCGTTTCCTAACAGGCAACCAGTGCCATCTGCCCGCAACTTCCAGGAAGTTCACAGAAGATTGTCGATCACTGGACTTGAATCAAGTAGAGATCGTCGCGAGCCGCCTCAAATAATTATTGATGTGGTTCTGGAACAAGCAGTACTGAGCGATTTGTTTGCTGATCCATCCATAAGTACTAGACGACTGGCTCTTCGTCACGGAATATCACAAAAATCAGCGTGGCGTATTTTAAAGAAAGAAGGATTGCACCCTTACCACTACCAAAGAGTGCAACATCTACATGAAGACGTAGATTGGCGTCCAAGGTGTGTGATGTCCACCTGGATTCAAAGAAATACCAGAGCAAACCCAAACTTTCCGAAAACCATACTATGGATGGACGAATCAACATTTACCAGAGATGGTATTACTAACTGTAGAAATTTACACAGATGGTGCCCTGGAGGTCAAAACCCGAAATTGAAACGTTCATCGACTTTTCAAGTAAGATTTTCAATAAATGTTTGGGCTGGTCTTATCGATAACATGTTGATTGGACCAGTCATACTGCCGAGAACTTTGAACAGTGAAAGATTTTTAAGTTTGTTGACTGACGATCTACCTGAGTTATTGGAAGATGTACCACTGTCTTTGCGTCGAAGGATGTTTCTGCAGATGGACGGATGCCCTGCCCATTATGCCACAAATGTGAGATCATTTTTAAACGAAAATTATCGTGATAAATGGATTGGACGACTAGGACCTGTAGGGTGGCCTGCGCGTTCACCCGATTTAACGCCCCTTGATTACTTCCTGTGGGGGACCATGAAGCAACGCGTCTACAGTACTCCCATCAACAGTGAGGTCGATTTGCGTGATCGCATAATTAACTGTGCAAATGATATTCGCAATGATCCCGAAATGATAAGGAGAGCGACACAACAAATTTTAGTTCGCGCGGCTTTGTGCCTACAACAACGAGGTGGACATTTTGAGAACCTAATGCATTAAATTTTCTTTAAAATAATAAATGTTTTAATTGAACTCTTTTTCATTCATTGAACCCAAATAAATCATCCTTAAGAGAACAAAAATAGCGCGTTCGAAGTGCCATCTTTAACACTTGATAGAAAGTGTTTTGTCTGAGCTAAAAGCATACAATTTTTATTATTAGGTAGCTAATACGATGAGGAATAATTTAAAGTAATAAAAAATGAAGGTAATCGGGGCATCTTATTGAGAAATTTTACGATTATTGCAAAAATTGATGAAAAAAAATCAGATTGTTGAGGGAAAAACGTGTTTATTTTTAATTGGTGGCAGTTCTTTTACACAATTTTCATTTAATGCGGACACCTAATTACTTCCAATCATTATGGAGTTTGTTTCATCGTGATAAAACATCGAGTTAAAAAGTTACACCGCTTTGTATACACTGGAGTCACAGAAACGAAAAAATAAATAAAAAATCCATTAAAAATGTCAATAAAATATTTAGAATTTTTTTATTATTTTTTCCGTCGATAAAATTAAGCAAAGATTCCCTCGATTCAGTATGTGCAGATTATAAAGACTCACACTGTATGTATTTGTAATCACGTTCCCGAAAACGGCTCTAACGATTTCGATGAAAGTTGCAATATAGGTTGATATATAGGTTTACTTACGGTGACAAATGGATCTAGCTAGGTCTCATATCAGGAAAAAATCGTTTTCTCTATTTTCACAGCCTCGGGAATGTGATACAATGTTGGTAAACCAGGACGAAATGTTTATCTATTTTGACCCGAGCAGAGCTCGGTCGACCGACTATAGGTAAATAATTAGTGTGACTTCAGATTTTATTCAATTAAGCATTGGTTCTTTCTGGTTTATTTGTATTGCCTTATAACTACTGCCTACTGTTACGTACTCCCTACTGCTTTTTTTTTTTTTTTTTTTTTTTTTTTTTTTTTTTTTTTTTTTTCCGGTTCCGGTCTTCGAAGTGTAAACATCAACGTCATTAAAGTCGCGCTAAAAACTTAAAATAAAATACTTACAAACACCATACACTCCAAAATAATACTGTACAACAACAAAAAGGAAGACTGAAAGGGTTGGAGGTAGCAACGAAGGTGTAATTTGCACAATAAACCATTGCAAAGAGGAAAGTATATCAACAGCGTTTTGAGGTTAGACCATAGACTATTCCACAAGTGATATTTCTTCGGCCTTGACAGTTCTAGTGAAGTTTGAAAACTTGCCACAGATACAAGAAAAATAACAGCTTGCGGATAACTAACGTATACGTCAGTGTTGCCAGTGTTGAAAAACATTCTATCGTTTTACTACTACATTTCGTTTCACGTAAGCTTAACAAAATGGATACACAATTCCAACTTTTGTTCGATAAAATGAAACTAGAAATGCAAAAGCAATCGACGGAAATTACTGAATCCATTACAAATAACATAATGTCTAGAATGGATGAAAAATTAATCCCAATTATAGAAGAAAATAGAAGCTTAAAGTTGAAAATAGAAACTCAGGAGAAAGAGATAGAATATTTGAAAAGAGAAAAAAGAAATAACAATATTATTATATTTGGCGTGGATGAAAAAGAGAAAACAACATTAGAATTAATGAATATGATTAAGAAAACCTTCAAAAGCGACATAAATATTGACATCGAAGAAAATGCAATAAACAATTTATACAGATTAGGGAAAAGAAGAATAGAAGGCAATATAGAAGGTAACAAACCGAGGCCAGTCTTCTGTTCTTTCGTAAACGGATGGGAAAAGAACGAAATAATGAAAAATAAAAAAGGTCTTAAGGAGATATATGTAACTGAAGACTATCCAAAAGAAGTTCTGGCCAAAAGGAAGGCGTTGCAGGCGGAATTGATAGAAGAAAGGAATAAGGGAAAAATAGCGTTTTTGAAATATGATAAGCTTGTAGTGAAGGAAAATGAAACAACTAACGAAAAAAGAAAACGGGAAACTTCTTCTTCACCGCATTCTTCAGACTTTCAACCTAAAAAACAGCAAGCCACCGTACCCTTTAAGGCCAATAGAACCAACGCATTTGACGCGATGAGAATGAGATCTAACTCTCTTACTAACGTCCCTACAAACAAGCAACAGTAGCAACTAACACTCGACAATCGGAAAATACAACAAATTAAAGAAACAAAAATACATTCAATAGGAAAACTACACCCTCCCCCAAGCCGACTGGTCATCGTGGGGGAAAACGACCAACACCCTCTAAGGATAAATAAACAAAAAAGGAATAATAACTGCGACATACACATAGCAACGCTTAATACACGATCACTAAGAACCCCAGAGAAACTCATAGAACTAGAAACAGCAATCGACGAAATTAATTGGGATATTATTGGAATAAGTGAAGTGAGAAGACTAGGAGAAGGAATAGAAGACCACGGGAAGTATATACTGCACTACAAAGGAGAAACACCAGGGCAATACGGTGTTGGTTTTTTGATAAAAAGGAAATATACCGACAGAATCGAGGAATTGAAAGGCATATCCGAAAGAATAGCATTACTCAACATAAAACTTCCCGTACAAAATAGCAAAGATGAATTATGGTCAATTATTCAGGTTTACTCGCCAACTGAAGCAGATAAGAAACAAGATATAAACAAAATAGAAGAATTCTACCAAAAATTACAAAGTACTGTTGATACTGCTCACAAAAATATAATAATAATGGGTGATTTCAATGGACAAATTGGGGAATGTCAAAGTGGCGAAGAGTACACTGTAGGAAAACACGGTAATGGCAACAGGAGCAAAAACGGACAAAGATTGGTTAACTTCGGTTTAGAGAACAAACTAAGTATCCTGAATAGTTCCTTCAAAAAGAAAAAGAATAAGAAATGGACATGGATATCCCCAAATGGACTCTTTAAAAATGAAATTGATTACATTATGACTAATAAACCAAAATTTTTCA
This sequence comes from Agrochola lychnidis, assembly GCA_963680765.1. NCBI lineage: Eukaryota > Metazoa > Arthropoda > Insecta > Lepidoptera > Noctuidae > Agrochola > Agrochola lychnidis. The sequence goes on along the minus strand of OY796859.1, from coordinate 9,238,399 downwards.
AAGATCTGTCAATTTTACATAGTTTAAATTTTAACTCGGACCATAAAATGATTCGTGCTACGTTACGAGGGACACATACAAAGAAAAGTCGAAGGCTGCATATTGAATCGGTTCCCTATGTGGACATTAAAAATAACGCAGAGATAATGAACAGCTTAAAAGAAATTCTAGAAGGAAAAGCAGAAAAAGAATACAATAAAGCAATTGAGGCGACATACTGCGATTTTGTAAATACTCTCAAAACTGAAGCTCGAAAAGTGTCCACAAGTAATAAAGCCACACTATCCACCGAAACAATTCAATTATTTGAAGAAAGAAAATTGCTTTTACAAGGCAAGAAAAACAAAGAAACACGGAAAGAGATCGCAGAAATAAGTAAAAATATCAACAAAAATATAAGGAAAGACAGAAAGCAAAAAAGGGCTAATACTTTCCAATATCACATCAAGAAAACAGGCGGAGTAAAGAAAGCGTTCAAAGAATTAGAATCGAAAAAGAATTGGATGCCAAATATGAAGGACAAACAAGGAAAAAGTACTACAAAAAGATCAGATATATTAAATATTGCTACAGAATATTATAAGGAGCTATACAAAAGCAAAAATAATAAACTTGCTACGACTATGACAGACGACACGCAAGATACTGAACCTATACCACCTATTCTAAAAGAAGAAACAGAAAGAGCTATTACTACGCAGAAGTTAGGCAAAGCAACCGGTCCCGATCAAATCACCAATGAACTTCTTAAAATATCCATGCCGGTAATTGTCCCTAAATTAACCAATTTGTTTAACGAAATGATAACAGCAGAAGTTATCCCAAAAGATTGGACAAAATCAGTGATAGTTTTGTTGCACAAAAAAGGAGACAAAGGAGATATTAACAATTATAGGCCAATAAGCTTAATGTCTAATATATATAAGGTCTTTTCTAAAATATTACTGTTTAGACTAACTAACACCCTCGATGAAAACCAGCCGATGGAGCAAGCTGGATTTAGGAGCAACTTCTCGACCATTGACCACATACACGTCCTACGCCAGATACTTCAGAAATACAGAGAATACAACAAAATATATTATTTGGGTTTCGTAGACTTCAACAAGGCGTTTGATTCACTGGAACACCACTACATATGGGAATCACTAGAACAACAAGGGGTCCATAAAAAGTACATACGCTTACTAAAAATCATTTATGGGAAAAGCACAGCACAAATAAAACTGGAAAGGACAGGTGAAGAGTTCCCGATAGAAAGAGGCGTCCGTCAAGGTGACCCTATTTCGCCGAAGATATTCTCAGCTGTGTTGGAGTTGATCTTTAGGAGACTGGGTTGGGATGATTTCGGACTTAACGTGAACGGAGACAAACTGAGTCATTTGAGATTCGCTGATGATTTAATACTTTTCTCGGAATGCCCGATGACCTTGGAAAAAATGCTACAGCAATTATCAGACGAAAGTGCAAATGCAGGGCTCACAATGAATATAACAAAGACAAAAGTAATGAGCAATTCCTCACATAAAAATGCTATTACAGTTAATAATCAGCAGTTAGAATATGTAGACGAATACATTTATTTGGGACAATTAGTATCACCGACACAGAGCATGCAGAAAGAAATAGAAAGAAGAATAGCAAACACTTGGAAGAGATTCTGGTCGTTAAGCGAAGTAATGAAAAATAAAGAAATGCCTATGGCAGAGAAACGAAAAGTCTTCAATGCTTGCATACTGCCATGTCTTACATACGGATGCCAAACTTGGGCCTTATCTGAACAACAACAAAATAAGTTAAATATATGTCAGAATGGGATAGAGAGAAGCGTACTGGGAGTAAGAAGAAGGGATAAAATACAATTAAAAAAGATCAAAAGAAAGACTAAGTTTGGAAAAGTTCAATCAGTTTGCAGGAAATTAAAATGGCGTTGGACAGGACATATGCTGAGGGAAAGGAACGAGAAATGGACCAGAATAATAACGGAGTGGTACCCTAGAGAAAGCAGAAGAAGTAGAGGAAGACAGACAAAGCGATGGGAAGACGATTTGAAGCAAGTAGCTGGACCAGAATGGTTACGTACAGCAAAGGACAGAAACAAATGGAAATCCTTAGAGGAGGCCTTTGTCGAAAGACAAGCTGTTAAGAGGAGAAGTGAACCGAATGCCGAGAATATGTTTTAGTTTAAGTTATTTTTTTTAGTTTTAAATAGTAATGTTTAGTTAAATAAGTTAAAACTCTAACAGCAATAAAGGCTTATTTTATTTTTATTTTATTTATTATAACTACTGCCCGCGGCTTCCCCCGCGTGAACCCATTTTTTTTTTCTAAAATATACGTAGCCTAAGTTCTCCTTATAACATCAGCTATCTGCCAGTGCAAGTCCTGCCAAAATCGGTCCAGCCGTTTCGGATATTAGCTGGAACAAACAGACAGAGAGACAAATTATTTTTACTTTTGAAGAAAATGCAAAATCTGCTCAAATAAAATGTCACAATTTCTCTCTCGCCGTGGGTTCTAGCCGTTGTCCAACAAAAAAAATTGTTTATAAAAATATTATCAGACCTCGTACAGAAAATTCAGGTAGGAGGATGACGATAATTTGCGGCGTACTGTGAATGTATATACACACGGCTACACATCAAGCTATACATTTCCAGTTTATGCTGATCTCGCATTGTATAGGATTTCCTTACAATGCGAGGTCAGCTTATACTGGATTTGTATAGTTTGATGTGTAGCCGTGTGTACCAGTAAACCCAAGCCTACTGTTTGCTGATAATAAACTTACTGTAATACTATACATAACTATTTTCCTTGACTTAGATCCGTATTTACATTAATGCATGAATGGGTTAAGGAAAATGGAGGTAGGTACCGACTGCCACTACTACTCGAAAATCGTACAATTTACTTTAGAAATAACTCGTTCAGTAATGGGTTCCATGAACACTCTTACAGGTTTACAGAACAAACCTTAGCATTCTGTTTTCCTCCTTTTATTAACTGCGTCTTACAATCAGTCACACATAAACAGATTGGTAAAAGAAGTGATTTGATATCTTCCGACGATCGATAAAAATAAGTCATATTACAGTCCGACACCTATCTTATTTTTATTTTTATTTATTTATTCATATAACAATTCGCATTGTGTTTGAATTTTGTAGTACATTAATTAATATTTTACAGCTAAAAACAATAAATTATGAATATCAAACAGTAAATTTCACTAAAAATAAAATCAATAACTTATATGATAAATTAATATGTCAATAGATTTATCATATAAGTTATTGATTTTATTTTTATTATTAGAAATTGTATCAGTTTCATACAAACGAATGTGTTTTGCGAATTTGATCCTTATTAGTATTAGAAATTGTCCAACTGACAGGTATCAGAAACGCATTCTCTCGACGGCTACGGCCGTCGTAAAAATGCGTTCCTGACACTTGGTTATTGGGTTCGGCCGTAAATAGCACTATACTATCCTACAGTACGCTGTAGGATAGTATAGTGCTATTTACGACCGAACCCAATAACCTATCCATCACCAGTTTTGGCATACTGGAGATAGAAAAACCTATCTATCTATGGCTTTAACCGAACGTTCCAATAATCTGTCAGAGAATAAGGCGCGGGACATACACAAGTGGCGAGGAGCGCGGGTGAGGCGCGGGCGTGGCGATGGTGTGGCGCGGGCGTTGCACCACCCGTTTCATATTTCATACAAAATGTATAGGAACGACGTGACGCGGAATATACGCACCATCGCGTCGTCTCGCCCGCGTCACGCCTACTGTGTATGTTCCGCGCCACATTTTGTCTGAAATATGAAAAGGGCGGCGCAACGCCCGGGCCACACCGTCGCCATGCTCGCACCTCGCCTGCGCCACTCACCATTTGTGTATGTCTTAGGAATCTTACGGAATTTTGGAACGACATTCAATGACAGATAGAATTATACTGTCTACCATCAATAGCGATCTGTCTTTTACTGAAAATCGGTTATTACGTTCGACCGTAAGGACGAGCTTAGATAAGTTGATAAGAGCTATTCGACAATAGCTCATTCTATAGTGTTGAAAAGATGCGCTGATCAGAAGGTTGCCAGTAATTCAAAATCATAAAATTTTGTTTCACATAAACCTATACACATCACTTATGAACCGTCAGAAGATCAAAATCAAATCAAAAATATTTATTTGCTAGAATATGGTACACACGGCTACACATCAAGCTATACAATTTCCAGTATAAGCTCACCTCACATTGTCCGGAAATCTTATGCAATGCTAGATCAGCATTAAATTGGTTTCAGCATATCCTGTCATAACATGGCGTGCAAATGCATTCACAATCAGCGATGTCAATTAATCTAACTTACAAATTACAGATTCTATTGATTTGTCTTCTAAATGGTCCTTAATGGTATAATATCTTTTAAATAGTAGTAGTTTGAAAAGTATTTTTTTAAACATTATCAGCGGTCAAAACATTGCGATCGATGCATGATTCTAATTGATCGATTCCTATGGAGATCACTCGAATAGTTGCTAAGGTTCTTTTAACACAGGCTTAGCTGATCCAGCCTTAAGATTTCAGTCGCAAAACTATCAACATGAAACCCTTCAATTAATTAGCTTCTGTACGACTGAAAAAGATGTCCCATTGCCATCATTTTGGCCTATATTGTTTGCCATGATAGGTCACCTTAAATAACTTAACCCAATAATTCATTCATCACAGTCAAAAATAATTATATTCATCATTATCATTTCAGCCGAAAGGCGTCCACTGTTGGACATAGGCCTCCCCCAAGTACCGCCACTTCGACCGATTCTGTGCTTCCCGCATCCAGTGGATTCCTGCGGCCTTCACAAGGTCATCGGTCCATCTTGTGGGAGGCCTTCCAACGCTACGTCTTCCGGTACGTGGTCGCCACTCCAGAACCTTTCGACCCCATCGGCCATCCGTTCTGCGAGCAATGTACCCTGCCCATTGCCACTTAAGCTTGGCAATTCTTCGTGCTATGTCGGTTACCTTAAAAATTACCTTAATAATTATATGTATTACTAGCTGACCGAACAGACGTTGTCCTGTTTCCTATAACTCGATCGCAGCGCCACCTACCGGGTCCAATTGTGAATCTAAACCACCCAGGGACTCATTCAAACACACACCAAAAATTTCATCAAAATCGGTTCAGCCGTTTAGGAGGAGTTCAGTGACATACACACTCACAGAAGAATTATATACAGTGTGAGTCTTCATAATGTGCACATATCGAAATGAGGAAATCTATGCTTAATTTTAACGACAGAAAAAATATTTAAAAAATCTAAATATTGTTTTTTATACTTTTTATGAAATTAAAAAAAAATTGTAACAAAACTGTGTAACTTTTAAACTGAATCAGCTATCGCGATGAAACAAACTCCATAATGATTGAAAGTAAGTAGCCGTCCACATAAAATTAAAATTGAGAAAAAAACTACCCTCAATTGAAAATAAAACATGTTTTTTTAGTAAAAATCTGTATTTTTTTCTTCAATTTTTAATTGTAAAATTTATAAATAAGATAATAATAAAAAGAGAGCAAAAAAAAATTTTTTAAAAAAAAATTTTTTTGTAAATTTTTTTTTTTTTTTTTAAACTAAAAAAAAAAATTACCATTTTTTCCGTCGATAAAATTAAGCATAGACTCCCTCATTTCGATATGTGCACATTATGAAGACTCACACTGTATATAAAGATTAAACTCAATACCAACTTCACACGGTACAAAAACTCTGACTTTCTTTGAATCCCAATCAATGTTCCCATATTATATTAAGAATACTCGAATTGCTTATTTAAAAACATAGTCGACAATAAAAAGGTCCAATATATTTATCACGTCGTTCTAAAAGAATTTAAGAAATCTATCAAATAACTAATCTTTAGTATCGATTTGTATCGTTATTAGATAAAAATCTTATTGTATAAATAATTTAATTTGCATATTTTTGCAGTAAAATTGTGGGTTGTCTTGAATTCCTTCAACAGTTCAAACCTTGTTATCGTAATTAGAAACTGATTATTTGAACTTTTTATAGGAATAAAGTAGGACAAGGGAACAAATTCAAAAACATTGTGACATCTACCAACCCGCACTGGGCCCGCGTGGTGGATTACGTCCCACTCGCTCTCATCGAGAGGAGGCCTGTGTCCCAGCAGTGGGAATATTATATGGTGATTATAATTATAATGGGACAAAGTTTAATTTTTATTTCTACCTCTAATATAAAGTCAGGGAAATTAATTTATAAGCAAATTGACTATCAACATAAATTGTCCATATATTTAAATCACAAATCATTCTTTGACAGCTGTAGGAAATAAATCTTCATCATCATTTCAATCAAAAGACGTTGTAACGGCTAGGGCTGCGCAGGGTAGGCTGCGCAGGCCGTTAACGGATAGGTAGGTAAAAGATAGGACAGTAAATTGAAACAGCTGGATTAGTCAATACATTTATATTGTAGGTAAGTAGTAACACGGCTAGGTCGTGGGTAAGGTGTCTGAACCCTGAGTACTCGCACACTTAGATAGGAAGGGTACCGTCTTTGGAAGCACGTGGTAGACGAGGGGGCCTGTTCAGCACAGGCTCCGCAGTAGGCCGGACAGCCTTCGTAAGACGCTGGTAGTCAGCCTCGGTAGCACGTGGAGGTCGCCTGTCAGCACAGGCTCGTGGCGGTAGGCTGCAGGTAGACAGGCCTTCGTCAGACCTCGGTAGCGTGCAATTTTGAACAAGGGGTCTTGCCCACAGCCCGTACAGAGAGCCCCTAGGTCGGGGCACACACAGAGTCCTAAGGGTCACTTCCATCAGGTAAGCAAGCGTAAGTCGAAATGCAGAGTGTCCTTAGAAAATTAGTGTTGTGCCACGTCTTTTGTGATGTGGTTAGTTACTTACTAATTGTGATATTTTAGCATCACCGTTGAGACCGCTCACAACGCTACAACGTCCACTGCTGGACATAGGCAAGCATCGCCATTTCGACCGTTATGTGCTTCTCGCATCCAGCGGATTCCTGTGGCCGATGAAATGACTATACACGGCAAATTGACGTAAGGCGTTAATTTGCGTAATAAAAAAAAACGTGTGGCACTCGGGTCTGCCGCGGTAAGCATAGTATTTGTAACCTCTATACTTCCTATTTGTCAACGCTACACTGGGGATGATGACATAAGACAAAAATTACGTTTCCATGACAACATCACTTTGTCATGGGAACCGTCATTAAATGGTAGGCAGAGTGGGGGGTGTTAGGTTTTTTCGTTACGGAATTTCTTGATTCGGTCGCCGCGCTCAAAGCCCGCGATAAAAGCTATGCAATAGCTTAATAATTTCCCTGCCCATATAATAAAGTTACCTACCGATTTTTCTTGCAAAGATGCTGATTATTTTTAGGAATTATCACAAACTGTTTATGCAAGAAAACCCTTATTACATAAATAAACTTGTATTTGAAGACTCGTCTACATGCTCTTTGCCCTCGACTTTAACAAAAACAGATTTAAAAATAAATGGTTAAGCTTTAGCTAGATACGCTCAATAAAACAGAAATATTTCGCAATACAAATTCAACATTCGACATAATCTCGACGGCAGAAATCAATCAAAATCAACCTGTATAAGGAAAATTTGGAAATTTTGATCGGAACGCAAGGCTAGAAGTGGTATTAGGCAATTTTGCTTTGCCCTGCATACCTATCGTATATGAAATGTGACACAAATCAACCAATCAACGCGGAGTGTATACTTACAGTGGCTGATCGAACGTCATAATATTATTTGAAAAATTATGATCTGAAGGCCAATAAAATACACGTACGCGTAACGTTTAAATTCAAGCTGCAATAACAAATCCATATAAAAACTTGAAAAATGTAGGGTTATAAGAGATATTTTTGACAGATTGAAACTGTCATTGGAATGCGAACGATGATATTCCGCTAGCAGCAAAAAAAACAATATTATCTTTTGATAAGTTAATAGTTTGATCAGTGCCTGTTGCCAGTGATAACCTATGGTACTGAAACGTGGTCGCTCACAATGGGCCTTATCAGAAGACTAAAAGTCACCCAAAGGGCAATGGAAAGGGCTATGCTTGGAGTTTCCCTATGTGATCGAATCAGAAATAAAGAGATCCGCAGGAGAACCAAGGTAACCAACATAGCGGAAGAATTGCCAAACTTAAGTGGCAATGGGCAGGCCACATTGCTCGCAGAACGGATGGCCGATGGGGCCGAAAGGTTCTGGAGTTGCGACCGCGTACCGGAAAGACGTAGCGTTGGAAGGCCTTCCACAAGATGGACCGATGACGTTGTGAAGGCCGCAGGAATCCGCTGGATGCGGAAAGTACGGAATCGGTCGAAGTGACGGTGCTTGGGGGACCTATGTCCAGCAGTGGACATCTTTCAGCTGAAATGATGATGTTAATGGTTTATCAGATAGGAATGCGCTAAAATATACTTACCTAATAAATAGAGTATTTTTTGCTTTAATTGGTTACGTTTATGCATTATATTATCAGTTAGAAGCATTTCAAAATAATTTATTACCATGTCATTTGTTTTCTGTAAAGATCATCAGAGGGGCAATTCCAAAAACAATTAAAAATGGTAATAAATTATTTTGAAATGCTTCTAACGGATATTAAAATACATAAATAACCAATTAATGCAAAAAATACACTTTTATTAGGTAAGTATATTTTGGCGAAACGATAATATTATTTTTTTGCGGCTAACGGAACGTCATCGTGAGAACGAAGACATTTCTATCATTAAAGTACTAGGCTTAACCACAGTATAAATAAGTAACAGTATTATGTCTTCATAGAAAACGGGCGAAACGACGCGCTTCGAAATCTTAGTGTAACATATCAGTACGTAACAGTCTCGAGTGCACGGTAGTTACACATGGACGCGGAAGATTTATCTACCGAGTGGCCGTAGGTATTTCAAGGTCACTGCTGCACTGCCGAGACAAAATACTGTTACTTCATTATACTGTAGTTTAACCATAGATAATATTTTTGCGCTTTTAGCTTTATATCGACTTATATAGATTTTTATCTATACCTATGTAGTTCATGAAGAACAATCAATCAAAAAACTATGGAACAAAATCATAATTTACATGTTCTTGACCTGACAAATGGCATGATTAAATTAACATTGTTTATTCAATTAGCACTAATGATCCAAATTCTTTTAATAATTCTCCCACAACTTAGCAACGTGCTACAGCTGTGTAAATAAGATAATATAATTAATATTAAAAACAATTATCTTAACAAAATATTGACAGTTGCGAAACAAAATTAAAACCTTGATGAAATCAGTGTTTGCAGATGAATTATTCATATCCATTGTTTCAAGTGTACTCATAATAATCCAAGGTTAATCCTTAGGATATGTAGCAAGCTTAATTTTATGGTAATCTGTACACGTAGAAAAAATGCTTAAAAGTTTTTAAGGAATTAGTTCTCGTCTCAATTACCTTTGGCTTATCGCATAGGAAATAAGGTTTCCTACCGATAAATACCGCACCAGTGACACAACAGCATATATTTATAGATATTATAATACCACCACACCGTAAAGTTTCAACTTCAACTCTTTGGACGGCACCTGCTATCAGTAATTAGCAGAAATATGGCTTATATTTTGAGATTTCTCGATTAGTTCAAACTGAAACGAATTTTTGATCATCAGCTAATCATAAGGAACAGGAAGGTTTAAACATCGAACGTGCTGACACTAGGTATGTATCTTACTAAAAATTTAAAAGGTAATCTGACGCTACTTATATATTCTGCCGATCATACTAACAGCAAAAAGCGAGAAGAAATACATGTTCGTGAAATGGGCTCGATGTTTCACGAACGCCGCGCTTGTCGGCTTCCTACAGAAGCGGTAATTGAACGATTAAATCTGCCCAAGACTTTATTGATTACATTTTTGGAACATAATAAGGGTAAGGTCGATCTCATACATATTTGATTGACCTGGGCTAGGCTATTGTGTCTTGAAATACAATATAATAAAATGTCTGATAAGGTTACCATTAGTATTAAGGCCATAGATGGTTTGATATTGGAAAGATATGTAGTGAAAGTACGGAAGAGAATGCCAGTATGTCCTCGGCCGGTGATCTTGAACCATGGCGCAGAATAGCCAGAATTGGAAGAGCCTGAAAGCGAGGAAGTAACTTGCTAAAATAAGAGTTCCGTGGCTAATTAATGATACATGCGCAATAATGGACAAAGCAATATAGTAAAAAAGATTAGGCAGTATTCTTTGACGAAAAATTTTAAAATATGACTTTAAAGTTGCGGATGGTGTTGATAGTGTTGATCGATATTTTGTTTAAGTTTTGTATTTTATTGTTTGTATGCTGTCAATTGCCAGTGTCGTAACACAGATAATCGTAGGTATTATTACGCAACTAGCTTCTGCCCGCGACTTCGTTCGCATGGAAATCGTAAGACATCACAATATACTACAATAACAGCCACATTTTTATAAAACTTCCCTGTATACTACGTTTGTAGTTTTATTCTCAGCAGCCAAAATATACAGAGAGTCAGGAATGGTGACTCGGGAGCAAGCGACGTAACAGTTGTCCGTGTGAGAAGCAGCTTATCCTGAGGTCGACACCCGCAGCCTTCAGCCTTTAGTGTCGGCCCCTGTGACTTGTTGATCGCAAAGCATACACTCCCAGAGAACTGCACGCGCTTTAACTGGTAATGGTGGGGAATTTGTACTTTATACGCGCTATAAACACTGTCTCACCATCGCCACAACCTGTTAGAATTTCCACCTCGATGACGTTTCTCTGCAAAGACATGACTTTGAGCTGGTTTCCGTTACACAGATATACAACCGGAAGTCCACTTGCCATTTAATGCTGAAATGAACCTTTTTGGCGCAGCCGTGAGGCACACACTATTGTTTTAAAAACACTATTTTTTATTTCCACTGTAATTTGTGTTTTGTGTTTCGCGAACTGTGTCCAAATAAATGTTTTTTCTATCTTTCTTTCTTTTCTTTCTATTTGTAAATTGAGAAATTCTACGGGGTGATATTTGGCATCATCTTCCTCCACATCACTATTAATGGAGGTGTATATCACTTCACTCCCTTCAATTTGTGAGAGAATACTGTGGTTGATCGCTGTAGCTTGATCATCTTCGGAGTTAAAACGGAAACACACCTAAGAATTCTCTTGGTACGGTATTTGACTGATATCCCCGTATATCAGACAAATAAGATCTTCTAAAGTGGGATCTACTCTACCAAGAGTCTCTGGTAGAGTGCTTTCACCAACTTTTAGAAGAACATCGGAGAATTCTTGAGCATTTGAATTACCGCCAAGCCGAGCTCGTATGATGATGGTCAAGCGCAGTTTATGAACTCTCGACCATAGAGTCGACCTTTTCAACGAAGTTTTCACTTTTTTTGTCAAAAAATTCAAAATTCAAAATTCAAAAGTCATTTATTCAAATTAGGCTGAGAACCAGCACTTTTCGAACGTCAAAATTACATAAGACAGTCCCCCAAAAACGCCCACCCTTCACCACTTCCTCAAAACTGTGACACCACCCATCATATCTTGGTTTCTGCGGATGTCCTGCAGGGTTCTGTTTACAGTTTCCACTGCTTTCCTTTTTGCCATAACGCATTCATCCCATACGACGAAGCGCAATCCCCTAAGCACACATCCCTTGTTACTGTTGCGTGACACCCCACAAACAGGTGTTTCGTTGCTCTCTAAATCGATGGGAATCTTAAACATGACGTGCGCTGTTTTGCCACCAGGAAGCAGTGTGGCAGCGATTCCAGAAGATCCACATACATATTATAAAATCGCTAGGACAAATCTGCTGTCAAAATCTGTAAAAAAACATTTTATTCCTACAGTCTTTTGCTCTAAAATGATCAGAATACAACCTTGAATGTTTTGTGACTGTAAAGTACTTGTAACTTAGTAGTTTCCCATAGATTACGAAGTTTTCCATTTTTTGTGAATTAATACATTCTATGAACTATTACATACACAATCCAAAAATAAATCGTTTTATAAAAAGAGTTTAAAAAAACAGATGTAAATCGAACTTACTACCCCGGGCGGCCTACCACCAGCTCATAAAGCAGTATTTTTTTAATGTTACTTCAGTGGGAGAAAGAGATGGAGCTATACATCCTGTAGAGCTTCATCTCTTTCCCACACTGAAGTAAACTAAAGTAATATTAAAATAATACTGCTTTTGAGCTGGTGGTAGGCCCTCAGGACTTCAAATCATTCGTCCAATCGCTTACTTATTCGCTTTGTTGAAAGTTAGCTAAAATAGCCGTTCCTATATAAAAGGTAGCGTGATGATAATCATTTAAAAAGTTAAATCGGTAACTACCTATCTACAATATCCCAACCTTTTGGCGCGTCCTTTTACAATTTGCAGAGAAAAATACGAACATGATGTAATATTGCTCATCCCCCATAGCAAATAGCGTGATAGTTTATGCCCTACGGTTGGTACAGACAAACATTCTAAAAACTTTATTTTCCGCATAAGAATCGATCCCAGACCTCTTAGCAATAACTTTCTTTAAAAAAAATTAACTTCGTTACGATTTTATTATATCTATAGATTATAGGTAGATTATCAAAAAAAATAATAATCGTATAACAAAATGTGAAAAAAAAGAAAAAAAAACCGTAGGTGGGAATCGAACTTACAACCCCACGTTTACAAAGCAACCGCCCAACCGCTGAGCTAATTGCTTTGTTGAAACTTGTCTAAAATAGCCGTTCCTATATATTTTTTGATTGACTGCTTAGTTCCATAAAGGTATAGCGTGATGATAATCATTTAAAAAGTTAAATCGATAACCATCTACAATATCCTAAAATTTTGGCGCGTTTTTTCCCAAAAATACGAACATAATATAATATTGCTCGTCCCCCATAGTAAATAGCGTGATAGTTTATACCCTATAGTTTGACCAGACTTATAGGGAACACCTATGCAAAATTTTAACAAAATCTATCCGGTAGAATTTGCGTCATGCTAGAACATAAAAATACAACATAATGTAATATTGCTCGTCCCCCATAGTAAATAGCGTGATAGTTTATACCCTATAGTTTGACCAGATACACAGGGAATATCTATGCAAAATTTTAACAGAATCTGTCCGGTAGAATTTGCGTGATGCTGGAACATACATACAGACAAACAGACAAAAATTCTAAAAAAAATATTTTCGGCATTAGAATCGATCCTAGACCTCGTAGCAATTACTTTTTTTCAAAAATATTCAATGTACAGTTTTGACTTCGCTACGATTTTATTATATGTATAGATATAAATTGTCTTTGGCACTGACATTCAAGTAGTAGACAAAATTGACAGACTTCTAGTGCTTGGTTACGAGGCTTTTGGCTACTCTTTATGTGTGTATTTTGTCATATTTTTTTGTAATTTGCGTTTTGTTTGTGCAGAATAAACAATTTGTCTTTCTTTTCTTTTTTTTTCAAAGTACGAACAATAAAACAGCCCCACAGCGTAGTTCTATGGCAAACAATGGACTGTAATACCTTTAATTGATAATAAAAGAACCAGGCTCAATGAAATTAACCTAATATCCCGGGACAGTTATGACATTGTCAGTACGTTTCCTTTTTAAGCAGTTTGTTTAGTGTATAAAGTTGGCCATAGTCGAAGCTTATCATTCAGTGTTGTTCCTAGAATGCATATTATTTTTCTTCCTTTTTACCGATGGCCTTCTATTGATTGACGTATACCATAAAAGTTACCCCGGGCCCATTATGAACAGCAGTGTCGCCAGTACTAAAAAGACTGGCTTTGAAGGCAATAATCGGCTTGCCTTAGCACTAGCGAGTGACTATCGGCATTGCGTCTTTCCATTCTATACAAGGCCAGAACGCAAGGGTGTGAAACTAATCGCGTATAGATTGGAAATCACTTTTTTTACTAAGGTCTTCCAATCTATACAAGAGTAGTACGCAAATACTCGCGTATACTTCGTAGTGACCAAATTAACTACCTCATTCCATAGTAAACAGTGCCAGTACGCATACGTACTAATCGAGTTTAGATTGCGAGAAATTGTGAACTGGTAACCAACTTGTTTACGACGTAATGCACCTTGCGCTAATATTAAATAGCCTGCCTGGCTGCGAGCAACTTGGAAGTAGCGCTCGCCGACCGCTGCCGCGGCACCGCTCGCTTCGCTTGCTCGGCTCGCGCGCGCCTTGTCACGGTTCTAACCTAACCTAACCTAAGCCATTTCACACAGTTCACACTTTTGTTATTTTTTTTATAGACTGTATCTTGAAAACTCTTGTCAGGCATAAGTGATGTAGTACAGTTTAGAACCAGGACGCGCGCGCCCACGTTACAAATTATACACAAGCAATACGCAAAATTTGTGTATAAATTGTAATCTCAAATTAAAAAATAGCATTACAATGTATACGCAAGCAGTTTCCTGTGGCTGCGTTCTAGCCTTGTATAGATTCGAAATACGCATCGGCATTCACACCCCTTCAGGAAAATATTGGTTATTCACTTTTTCCTTATCACGTAAGTTCTGATGATTTCAGTCTTACATCATTGTCTTAACATCCTTTTCGTGTTTATTTGTTTTTAGAAACTTACGGTTTCTAATTGTTGACTAGACGTGAGCACATGATCCTAACTAATTAAAGTGTACACATGATGTGTTAGTTCTCTTATTAGAAGAACAAAGGTTATGAATTACGGATACGGGTGTGTCTTGTACTACGTAGTATTCAAAAGCAGGTTTTTCATCCTCTTAGAATTTTTCTTAGAATTTTTGGATTCGTTATAACGCCAGCAGATGCTTGTATTAATTTTCAATTTTGGACAATACGATTGTAAAATAGATGTTTCTTCATCTTTCCTGGTTTTTCTACGGTATCACTATGTTTCTATTGACTTCAGCATGTTGCAAAAATATACTAAGTATTTCAAAAGAGCGATGCCTGAAATTCCATATTTCTGCTTATTTGGGGTTTTTTGCATACATTTCAATAAGTCGAATCATCTCAGTAGTGTCTGAGATATCCAAAAGAAAACTAAACTATGAACTATTAAAATGTTTACCTAGATATAGATAAGATTGATTACATCTGACACGATCTGATGCGAGGTGATAGTTTTGCGGTTATGGGGTATGGATTGGTAATTCGATCGATTTTGCTACCGGAGATATATCTAATTTCTGTTACGAACAGAACTTACACAAATACAACTTTGTCTTGAACAAAAATTAAATTAAATATCGCAAAAAACTTTTAAAAAAACAACCGACTTCCAAAAAAAACACAACAATGTGAAAAATTACTTTAATTTTAGAAGTCGGTTGTTTTTTTTTTTGTGAAGAGTTTTTATTTTTCACTTTTTTGTTGTGGTACCTACCCCACACAAATTCGAATACCACTACCTGCTTTGTAAATAACAGTGACAGGAACTTATCATATCATCCACATACTAAGTGGGAAAAAATACGTACATATTATTGAAGCTCACTCAAAAACTACCTAAGCAAAGTTAATTAAATTTATATGGGACCACCTCCGAAATATGACCTACCAAGCAAAAAAAGAATCATCGAAATCAATTCATAATTGGCGGAATAATCGCGTAACAAATATACAAAAAAAAAACAATACAGTCGAATTGAGAACCACCTTTTAGAAGTCGGTTAAAAAAATGGGTTATGAAAACTATTTCTAATATGCTCAAGTAGTCTTCTTTAGAAGATTGGATATGTCCTCGTTTTGAAGCACAAAATCATTCTTTTGATTTACAACAAATCACCGGACGATGGGTAAACCTGCATTATGATAACCGACAAAAAAATGGGGTCACTATATTCCTCTTAAATGACGTAATGATTAACAACCTGGTAGCGAGATTAATTCGAGCGATAGTATTTGCCTTAACAGCTTAAACAATAAATTATTTATAAAAATTGTCCATTAAATATGCTCATTACATGACGGAACGCCTTCCAAAACTGTCGATGCATATTTTAGTAGCGCGATTTAAGTACAGTTAGTTGCATAGATTATAAAATAAAACAGAGACCCCACATCACCGAGTGTTTTTTGCATAAAACGTTAAAAGCTCGCGGACGAAATGATACTTTCGATATAATCGATCTACCTATTACATGATGTCAAACAATGTTATAATTAGTCAAAAATAAAATAAATGAGTTGTGCTCCACGGTTTCACGCGCATGAGTCTCAATCCCATAAGAATATCGGGATAAAAAGTATTTTATGTGTTAATCCAGGTTATAAACAATCTGTGTGCCAAATTTCATCTAAATCCGTTTAGTAGTTTTTGCGTCAGAGTAAAACAAACTTTCGCGTTTATAATATTAGTAGGATTCATAACTACTAAAAAAATTATTCATTTACCCGTTCAGTGTACAGAGTAATGACATCTCAATTTACAAACTATCATTAGGGACCTAATTGAATTCTACGAAAGCATATTATTAACCTTCTCTGACAACTCCTTAAGTTACCAGACCCTCTTCTTAAAGGAAAAAGAGTTTAACAGCTTCATAATTACATTTAATGAACAATTATCCCTGTTACCATCTTCATCTATTAAGTACCAACTACAAAGTACCCCATCGATTACAAACAAGCCAGCCGTTTAAAAACTCGTCCGTTTACCGTCTAATTTTTCACTTTGGTCTTTATCTATGCTAATAACGATTGTGCATGTTCATGCAGGAATATTCAGTAAAAAATCGTATCTTACATCCATTAGCTCCTCATATGATATGCAAATTGCCGACACCACGGGCCTACAATTATTACGGACGAGAGGCAATTTCTCTTAATTTTAAGTATTTTTAGCCTCTATTTTCCCTTGATTTTCTTCCTTATCTCGTAGGTTTACGATCACATTATCATGTACATAAGGTGATGATTTTGGGTGGTCTTACCTTTGAAGTAATGATGTTATTATTTATACGGGGTTATTAATGGTGTGCCTGCGCTTCAACTGTCTCATCAAGATAAGTTTGTTTTCAACGAGCAATCATTACAATGCTATCGGATATACGATTGACTTTTAAACGTTTATCTGTGTTTAGAGATTTCATTTGGTTGTTTTCAAATGTTACCAGTCAAATTCTGTGTTTTGGATTTGTGTAATGCTCGTTGAAAACCAAGATTTTTTTAGTATTCCTTCTATTTATTTGTTTATAAGTTGTTATTTATATACAATATATATTTATCCATTTAAATAATCAAGTACACAATCATCATAGGACGGGAACGTTTCCAAATGATAAAATTTACTGTAGAATACATTATTTAAATTGTGGGTACACTTACATTTTCAGTCCGCACATTCCACTTTTCACAACACCAATAACTCGCATATTTTATCTCATCTACTCGACGTCCGTATGTCACTGCAGGGATTCAGCAAAATATCAGCGTCAGGTATATTTGCCTGGTACATGCTGAGCTGAACTCCCATTTGGTGCAACCTTGAGACACACACCGCACTCCTTATGTTCATTGATCCATTATTTTACATTGTGTTATAGCCAATAGTGTCATCATAATGTCTTGTTTTCTTCCTTTATTTTTTATTTGCTTGTATGTTGTCACCTTGCGGCTATTTCCTAATAGCTAATTAGTTACTATATTATCGTGCTATTGTATGTTGTGCTGTCTTTTGTGTGCACTAAATAAACGATTTATCTATCTACCTATTGGATTTTTTCATCAGGAATTTCTCAGTGTCAGTTTGGAGTCTCGATTTGTGGCCGGTTGATGGCAATAGACTCGTCCCCTGTTACATGGGATTTAACCATAACTGGCGAAATGTGGGTGTACTATGTACTACCTCTGCTTAACCCTCCGGGGTTTACAGGCGTGATGTTATGTTGTTATTGGACAGTTTGTATTATTTCAATATTTCCTGTGTCAAGCATCTTATCTACTTATTCTTTGGAACTTTGAGCATAATATGGGCAAGGGAAAATTACGCGGATTAGCCGCATGATTTAAAATCCCAAATTAAACTGGAAATATTAATTGATATACAGATAAAAAATCTTCTTTAAATAGAAATGACTAATAAATCAAAGTTCTGAAAAGTATTATAATGATAACTTATCAAAAACATACGATCTGTACCCTAATTGCGTAACTTATTTTTGTATACAATTTTGCCTAATTTGTTTCATGTTGACAGTTCAACAACATTCATTGCGTTATTTACGTTGTTGAGCAGATTTTTTTTTTAACTTAAGAAGCAATGGATTAGCAATCTGTTTCAAATCGAAACAGATTGTGATTGTGTTGTATTACGCAATTAGGGTACGGGTGTATTAATTACTCCCCATAATTCAATTATATTCGTTTCTACAGGATTTACGTACACGGCTACATATCAAGCCATAAATTTCAAATATTAGCTGACCTCTCATTGTACGGAAATCCTACACAATGCGAGATCAGCTTATAGTCAAGTGAAGACGTTTTAATAATCCAACTGACGTCGACAGGCTTTTAATGTCCTTGTTGCAAGGAATCAATTAAAACAAAATATTTGCCACAGCAGCTGGTAATGGGCGTCTTTTCTTATCAAATAAAGACCCGCCGTTGCAGGAAACAGTCTTTCCAATACAAACTTATTTTATTACAGCTAAAAATTACTAAGAATCTTGTGAATTCCACCTTGTGTCAAAATTTGTTACTTAATTTTCTTTAATTTTTTTCTTTCCACCGACAATCAGAGAAAGTTAGAAATGGTATGGTATAAAACCCAGATTTGCAATCTTGATTTGTATTTTGCAAATGTGTTCTACACAAGGTAGTGTAACATTCAACGGGAATGCTTAAAATAAACCTCTTCCTTCCCTCTTCTAATATTCCTTGCCATTTCTATTCACTTCCATAATCATTGCAGTCCTATTTGAGGTATCTGACGATCGCTGTCCATTTCTATGATCTTAAATCTTCATAATGAAACCAAAATAATAAATAAGTAAAATCCTTGATGTCAATCACAGCAGTTCACCTCTCTTCCCGTTATCAAAATTCTGGTGAACTATTTCACTTATTACGGTTATAAGGGTCATAGGAACTGGTTGCACCAATCGTGGGAACCCGGGCTATTTGCCCGAGACGTTTGTTGGTCTCTTGAAGACGACCAAACACTCGACGCCTTTTGTCCAAAAACGTAATGGGGATAAACAAATAAAAATAGGAGAACACTTCAATGGACGGCGCTAGATATTTCGGGAATAAGAGAATCCATTGTCTAGTTTTTGTTAGATATGATTTTTGACAGGTCTGGTGAAATGACTTTAAAAATTTTGGTGAAATTAACTGAGTCTTAGCAAAGTGCACGATTGCAGAATAAACAGTCAGAGGAGTATTTGTACCGAACACCGTTAATTAGTATATAGGTAGGTAGAAACATCTTGATTTCCGATCTTACCAAGAAACTTTAAGTCCGAAATACAAAGTTAAAGCTACATTACAACGTGCCGTAGTTACAACTTGTATGCAAAATATCCAAGGATTTATTCATAAAAGTCCTGCCTTTACCTTTCAATTTCTTTACCCAGTACAGCAGTTATTCCAAAACAAAAAAGCATCAGCATTCTTCGACGCCTCGTCTCCTCCGCACCTCTGTGATGGTTCAATATATCCGCGAGGAACCTAATGGACTTGTAATACCCGACGACTTCAAACAAACAAGTGGCGTTAAAAGGACAAAGGGCCAACACAATACGTTTGGGTGTATGACTTAATTGGTAAGAGATCGCGGTAGAGATTCTTTTTTGCTTTCGACTCCGGAAGAGCGAAATCTCTTATGTATGCATGAACTTTGCAACGGTTGAGCGAGACCCTGAAGCAGTTATCACATTTCAATATTAATGGCTCCAATAATTCTTTTGATTAAGTTTTCAGAAACGAAGACCGCAAATAGAACGTGTATGAAAAAAAAATGGGCTATTCAAATCGCAAAATTATTACGGACCTCGCTTTACACTGCCATTTCGAGTAACTGTAAGGTTACATCGCCACATATTCTTCTTTGGCCAGCCAAATTCTGTTCCGAGTTTTAGGTGCAATCTGCATAATATTACAACATAAAGACAGTTGAATTGTACATCGTTAAAATCGCTTTTTAACCCGCCTCCTCTTACATTTTATACCAAACTACTAGACACTGGACGTCCAATATTTACAAAGTGGAGTATTTTTTGTCAAGCCCGAATGGAAGGGTTGAATGGCTGAGGGTATTTGGAGTGAAGGCAGCCAAAGCAACCTTCGTAAGGACATGGAAAATTATGGTCGAAAATAATAGGCCACACCATTGTAGAAACGCAATGGGTTGTGCAGTTTGTCTTTGAAATCAAATACTGTGTGTCTTTTATGCAGATGATGTGAGACCAGAGTAGAGACGGTGTTCAAAGACGTCTGTGCTTAGCCCGACTGACCAAGGAACCCATTGCGTCAAGTTGTATGCCGATACATTACAATAGGGTCTATCCTCTAAATAAACGTTATTCTAAACGAAATTATGCTGAATTTTAACTTTGCCAAATAAAATTCTGCATCTTAAAAGTATGCTATTATAAATTCGGATATATAAACATTCAGCCAAACAATAATTATATTAAATAATTTTTATGCCTTTAAAATATTTATTTACAGAAGATTATGCCAAGCGTATTATGTCAAATAAATTTCGGAGCAAAAAAATTCTGCCAGATAAAGGGAACCTATTATAATTGGGGCTCACATGAGCGTGACTTCATAATCATAATCATTTATTGGTCAGAATATGGCACATTATAATGGTTTTAAGGTTAGTCAATGGTATTATCACATTCTGCCAAGTATGGCGTGCAATTAGGTACATACATTTATTACAGGATAGAGATTATTTGGTTACCTAGTATTAACATCATTGATTGCATAATTACGAATTAAAATTACAATTTGAGGTATATCAGTTAATAATAATATCATTAACACACAATTTATTTAGGATGTCAAAGTATCATTTTAATGTCAGAGTATCAAAGAGTAAGATATCAAAGTATACTATAAAATATTACAATTCAACTAAGCTGTCTTTGTTTTTTACGAAATATTTCGCAATGCAATGCAACTGGATAGACAACTATTTATTTATATTATACGTTTTCTCATAATTACTGCTAATTAAATTAGTAGGTACTAAATACTACGTGCCACATACGTAACTGTCTTATCTGTATGGTCGTTGAAAAGTTCAACTACATTACATTCCATTTATCCTATTAGGTTAGAAGGACCAACTTTATTCCCTAAAACTTTCTATAATACCATCGTGCGGACATTAGGACCAAAAACGGTAATCGTGAAAATGAAAAAAAAAGAACAAATTTCCCATGAGTAGGAATTATCAGGGCATGAATATATCCACAATTTTGCCTCGTTCCCGCTATGCTCATGAAATAAGTACGCTGTGGCACAGCAGTTGTTTGCTAACCACTTCAATTTCCTTGTAACGAGAGATTATTAAACGCTCGGAGCTATGAGAGGGTTATTATTTGGCTACTTGTAACTCTTAAATATTATTTATTATATGGCTCGATTGTTCTCTTTGCTTGCTACACTTTAGCCCCATTAAAATTCGATTCTAGAGAGGCAAGTTCTTTTTTTGTTTTTTGCTAAATGACATTTGAAAAATCAGCCCATAGATACATTTTGATATTACAAGGCCTGTTTTTATTCAGAAAAAATCTTCAAACCACCGGGCTTTATTGATAATACCTGGGTGACCGAGCTCTGCTCTGCTGAAAATAAAGAATGCTCATTAAATAGCATAGGCAAATTCAAACTAATTCCATAATAGTACATACTAAATCCATGCTGCCATGATAGTAGGTACTTACTATTTCCATGCTGCCATGTCATTATTCTAAGGTAGCCATCTTGTTCTAAACTATGGACGACCGAGCTCTGCTCGGGTGAAAATACAAAGAAAACGAATTTTCCCAGATATGAGACCTAGCTAGATCGACTTTTCGCCCCCGTAAACCTCTAAATTGCAACTTTCATCGAAATCGTTAGAGCCGTTTTCGAGAACGTGATTACAAATATTTATAAATATACAAATATTGCTCGTTTAATGGTATAGGATTGGTAAGGTAAGTAGACCTAACCTCAACCCAGTCTGTATTATTTTTCAAAAACATATAAAACTGTTCAATGTTGTACACAGAAACCACACATAAAGTGAAAAATTTAGTAATGTAATAGCCAATCCTTACTTCCTTACAAAAAACCAACACAAAGTATTGATGTCCATACAATTTCTTGAATAGCTTCATCATTCATTCATTTCTATGAACCCTTCTTAACAGATCACTTAAACCGAACGGTATAAACTCATACACATTTGTATCTAATTGTACTTAACCCTCGGAAGCCACGTGCGCTTCAGGGTCGTCAAACTGGTCCGTCTTTCTAAAGAATCCATTTACGAAAATATTTTATGAATAAAAAACTGTTTTATTTGTTCATAAGGTACTGGTTGGTGCAGTCTAAGCCAAATGTTTGGCCAAGGTGTTAGCGGTCCCTTGGCTGGTTACAAACATACAAACTTACCTCGATTAACGTACGATTAGTTTTTGGAATATTTTTTTTTCCTCCTCATTCAGGTTCTTATGTGAATGTTGTTAAGTTAAATGGGTGTATTTTATATGCTTGTTATTATGGTTACCTACTGCGTTTTATTGTGAGTTAACTCGGTGATATTATGGGAAGGATTTCATATTAATTAAGCTGTGTATTTTAGTTTCTTTTCATACACGTAATTGAGAATACCGTTCTTTCTCTATTAAGGTATGATTCGGAACAACGCCGCACGCAGCAGTGCTGCCGCGTCACTACAAGTCCCCATACATTTTCTATAGGTTTAATTGAGATTAAATAATTTTTTTTTTTTTTTTTTCCGAAATTCCGAGCACAATGCTGCGTCATAGCTGCGACGGCACTGCCGCGCGTCAGTATCGAACTGTTGCCGCGGCAGACCATTAGTGCGGCGTTCATCACATCGATAACACCGATACATGTTAACTGTTGATAAGTAATCCACGAACAGCAGTACCGTGCCGCGGTGCTCGGAATCACGCGGCAGGTAGCACTGACGCGAAGCAATGCAGCGGCAGCAATGCCGCGTGCGGCGTTGTTCGGAATCATACCTTTACGGCAGTATTGGATAAATATCATATTTTACATACCTACCTACGTGTTAATAACAAGCAGTTCATGAAAACACAAAAGCATAAAAAATCTTTGAAGTCATCTTAACAAACAAATTACCTGTTTTATCTTATCAACCAACACCACTTTTCACACCTAAAAGCCACTATAATCAGCATTGAAATGCATCATTTAATAAAGCTTTTAAAACTTAAAAATTAATATTCTTGCCACATATTTAAGAGCCTCTCGTTGTACACCTGCATAAGCCGTGGTATGCACTAGCACGTACTATAGGCTAGTTAACACATACATCAGTACATATGTTAGTATCGACAAACATATTAATCGACTACATATGCGGCGGTGTGCTCTTGCCCGAACTTGCTTATAACACAGAGTAGACAACGGTTCAGAGGCTGCAGCCTTTTCTGTATTTTTAACCGACTTCCAAAAAGGAGGAGGGTATATGTTCGTCGCGTATGTTTTTTTTTTTTTTTTTTTATGTATGTCCACCGATTTCTCAGTCAATTGTGGACCGATTTTGAAAATTCATTTTTTGTTTGAAAGGGTGTGCTCTCGAATTGGTCCCATATAAATTTTATTAACTTTGCTTGGATAGTTTTTGAGTTAGCTACAAAATACGTATTTTTTTCCCACTTAGTATGTAGATGATATGATAAGTTTCTGTCACTGGTAGCAGGTAGTGGTATTCGAATATGTGTGGTGTAGGTACCACAACTAAAAAGTGAAAAATAAAAACTTTTTACAAAAAAAAAACAACCGACCTCCAAAAAAACACTACAAAGTGAAAAATAACTTTAATTTCGGAAGTCGGTGGCAAAAAACGAAAATACAAAACCCAAGACACCGACTTCCGAAATTAAAGTTATTTTTCACTTTGTAGTGTTTTTTTTGGAGGTCGGTTTTTTTTTTTTTTTTAAATAAGAATACGTCAATGGTTTTGTTCGAATTTGGTATATACTGGCCTGGGTAGTTATTTTACCGTCTCGAAATTTTTACAGAATGTTTTACCCATGAATGTAAACAACTTTCACTATGGGAGCAACTCTGAGATCAAGAAAAAAATATCTGCTGTTTCATACATTTTGGTCAAATAGGTATTGAACTTTTGTATAAACAGCTAATTTTTTAAGCTATTGCATAGCTTTTATCGCGGGCTTTGAGCGCGGCGACCGAATCAAGAAATTGCGTAACGAAAAAAACCTAACACCCCCCACTCCGCATACCATGTAATTTATGTCATCACGTCATCATCCCAAGTGTAGCGTTGACAAATAGGAAGTATGGAGGTTACAAATGCTATGCAATAGCTTTACCGCGGCAGTCCCCGAGTGCCACACGTTTTTTTTTTCGTGATTTCAGAGTTGCTTCCATAGTGAAAGTTGTTTATATTCATGGGTAAAAATTTCGAGACGGTAAAAAAAATCATCCGGTATATAAAACATATGCGTTACTTACCTTTTTCTCTTTCAGATATCAATAAGTGTAGGCTATCCAAATTCTTCTTCTAACGCACCTATCAGTAGAGAAAGGATCATCGCGGCTGATTCCTTAGAGCGTTTTCGCACTTCTTCTGATCCGAATTCGGGAATTCAATCCGAATTGGGAATTTCCTAAATTCGGACGGACATAGATCGGATTTAGTCCACAACCCCTATACAAATAGTACTATGGTTACTTCAGACCGACGTTTCTCGGATTCGGATCGGACATAGTTCGAAACCGCTCTTAGGGTAGAGCTGACGCTAACCTTAAGTAGGTATCATCACTCTTGCAGACTTCTTTATTGGATCCCGTATTTAAGTTGATTATTTCAATAGACTGGCTCACTAAGTATATGCCTCTCGTGCAGGGCCCTTTCACATTTTTACCGTTTCCTGCCATTCGTGGTGACTGACAGATGACATTAGTGACAGCAGCTACGTCACAGCTTGTGTTTATATACTATCTAAATAGACACAATGCACCATGCTTACTTTAAAAGTCAAATCAGAGAAAAAAATTACAACGATTAAATAGTATGTTTTTATTACGAACTTAATGCGTAAAATCAAAACTGCAAATGTATGCGTTTTCAAGTCTCGTGTTACAATTTCAACCGATAACAAATCGTATGATTAATATTTATAGGTAATGCGTTCTTAATATTATTTAATGTATCTTCTGTATTAAGGATTTTAGTACTTACCATAAAATTATTATTAATTTTAAATTAAATTTTAAGTACTTTTATCGTTCTTTCGTTGTTTTTGTCATTGATTAATTTACACTTGCATTTTCATCGTCTAGGAATTTGGCTGCATATGGATTTTCTTTTTAGGCTGGAAAAGGTTATAGTCCTTTCACAGTTATTTTACCACCGAAAACAGCAACCCAACACCAACCTTATTGTAACTAAACAAAGATTATTGATTTTGACAGACTTGTCAGTGGCAGCAACCCAATAGCAACCTTATTTTTAAGAAAATAAAGATCACTGTGATTTTGACAGTGATGCAATCAATCAATCTGCCTAGCAGGGTCGACTTTCAGTCTAACCGGATGGAAATGAAAACCAGTATTTACATGAAACGTCTGCCTATCTGACCTCCACAACCCAGTTCGTGGGTATCACGATACTCCTTGGTAAGACTGGTTCTCAGACTTTTGACAGTATTTTTTTTTTCTTTTTTTGACAGTGTTGCATCATCATTTCAGCCGTGTTGCATCATCAGACGTAAAATAACTGTGAAAAGACTGTATCTACAGTGCATTCATAATAACTTGACCCGTGATGCGGTTGCTGAATTTAGCAGTCATAGTTTCAATACTAATAGAGTTCAAAATGGCGACTGACAGAACAGTATAAACAATCACATGACTGCAAAATTCAGTGCTACCAATCGCATCACGGGTCAAATTATAATGAACGCACTGCAGCTGATGACTGGTTTGCTAAATGGACTACACAGCAGAAATTTGAAAAAAGAAAACGAGCGAGTCTTAAGTTCAGCGTAGTTGCCTTTGATGTGTAACATCTGACATCTTGGCTGACATATATATGATATAAACAATATCCATCACCATCACCGTCAACGTCACCGTCATCATCGTCATCGTCATCATCACCATCATCATCATCTTCATTAGCCTGTTTACAACGTCTCCAAAAATAGGTTGATACCATCTGAAGGCCAACTCAAGCACCGCGCGCGCTCTTTGTTCAAATCAAGTAGCGCGCGCTTCCCCGACTTCCTGTTACACACTTCCGTCCCTTTTCACGAAATCACTTCCATAGATTTGATTATTTAGATTTTGATTGTAGGAAAGCAAGAGGCTTGTTACACATCAAAAAGCGCTTATAACCTTTTTTGTCAAAACAATGAAGCGTCAAGCCGCTTTTGTTTATAAAAAAACCTTAAATTCTTAATTTATACGTAAACAATGTATGATGCAATATATCGACATACTGCGTGTAAAACATAGTGACGCAAATTCTCACCGATAATAAAGATGAAGAAATAATATAATATTACAATAGCGGACAAAGGCGTGTCAAATCACAACTAATGCATTTAACAGTTCACATTAAGTTATACAATATAGAAAACAAAGAATACTTTAGTAAAACTCAATTATGATTATTCGTTTTAATATGATTTTACGCCTGTAATTATAATAAAATGATTCGGCACAGAAATTCTTATGGTCACACATTTTATAATAGTCGATGGGGGTTTTTGTAATTCGATACTGTATAATTACTATTTATTGTATTAGATATTCATGGACATAATATGGATGACCATGATTATACCTCGGCAAAATAGTTTTTTATTAAGAAGTTGCTTGACGCACCGAGAATGCCTTTTTTTTTTGGGTGGGAAATGATCAAATAACTTCTCCCGCTCTGGGCGGAGCGGGAGGGCGTGTCAGACTCTTACTGACTAAAACCCACCCGTGTTCCTTCAGTTGCCATGTTGCCGGGGGCCACGATTTCCCTTTCGGCACTTATTTTTCCCTTTCGCACCGAGAATGCCTGGAAGAGCTATTGGTCGATTAAACAAATAATGATAGGACCTCTCCCTCTCTCACTGAAGAGAAAACTCAAGGACATGTATATTCTTCCTGCCCTCAGATAATGAGCGCAGACATTGTCACTAACCAAACGTCAAAAGTTCGCACTCGAGGTCTGACAGTAAGCAATGGAACGCAGTATCTATCTATGTTATGGGGTTTGGTTTCCGCACTTTCCCGTCCGTCAGGTGGACCATTGTGCGTGGGCCATGGCGGCCGTTTGGTGGTTATTCCAACCAGCCCACCTCCCTCCAGAAGTTAATTAAAACTCCTGGTCTGTTCAGAACGTCAGTGAAAGATCTGGGTGACCCGAGGGTTTCTGTTCGAATCTTAGTAACACCTGTGCATTCGAAGAGTACGTGCGCGATGGTGTCCTCAGCCTCCATGCACGCCCTGCACAGAGGACTGTTCTTTATGCCTGGAACGCAGTATTTTAGGAGTTAAACTCACTCGGTCGGATCGGAACTCGATCTTGCATTCCAAAACTCAAATTATTGACGTAGATCACACGACTGCCAATGGGTTGGCCACATCTGTCACTTGTCGGAGGAGCTATAGGCTAAAATTACATCACAGTGGGTCCCAAACAGGAGCAAACGGCAACATGCCAGGCCTAGAAGGAGATTGCGAGGAAAACGATAGACGAATTCGACTTTTTTCATAAGGATTGGCAATAAACAGCGGTAGATAGGGATAAGTAAAAATAAGGTATTCAAAATTCATGATAGATTTATTTGAAACTGATCGCGAAGCTGTTCAATTAATTTTCTTCATGAAAAGAATTGGACATGAATATTGAAGGTTTTATGAGATTTTCTTCCTATGATTGGGTAGATGACGCAATCATCATCATTATCAGCCTATAGCAGTCCACTGCTGGACATAAGCCTCTCCAATTGCACGCCATTCAGCTCGATTCTTGGCAACTCTCATCCAGCTGCTACCAGCCACCCTGCGAAGATCGTCACTCCACCTAGCCTGAGGGCGTCCTACCTTACGTTTACCAATTAGCGGTCTCCACTCAAGTACACGTGTACCCCAACGGTCATCAGTGACGCAATATCTTGTACATTTTCATTATTTTTGTAATTTCATGAAACCAGTTTCTTAAAATAGTATTATAGAAAGTTTTCATTAAAACTATAGGTAAGCTGTGATCATTTAGGTAATAATAATAAATAGTGTTTATCACAACTACAGGTACTGAAAGTGAATCTCTTGCGGAGGTCAACGTGCCAAAATTTATTTTTAAAAACAGTAAACATAATGATTAAAACAATATTTTTCTTACCTCATCTTGTTTGAAATCCCCTTGAAAATGTTGACCAAACACTGTTGTACCAAATTCTGAATGTACCGACCACTCTAGCATGCATTGCTAACATATCATTGATTGCTCCTAGCACACCTCAATTGGCGCAAGTACTTGTACATTATCCACAAACATTCAAAATTAAACATACTTGTGTTATGTGTTTTCTTAGGACATGTTTTATTAAAACACTCAGCAAATACAGGATCGACTTTTGATTTGTTTATGATTTTTGTGGACTAATATTAGATGCTAGTGGTAGTCAAAACTGTAATTTCGAATGGCTTATCGATTCTAAATTTATCATTTTTATTTACTCTCTCTTTCTCTTTTTTGGTAAGCTTCATTGATCTTGGCAAATACTCTTTTTCTTCGCTTTTGAAGGTTTCGTAATAGATGTCTTACTATTCATCCGTCACAAGGCTCTACAGGCTATATTGTGAAGGTAGGAAGACTGTTGTAATATTAATTCTTCTTTTTGACTTTTATAGATATTAGCGTTTTTTTGACACCAACATTTTTGTTGATAAGCTCAGGTCGACTAGGGATACTGTGTATCTGCCCATTAGTTTTAGACGTCAAATAGCTAGGCTATTAGCTTTTAATATTAACCCAGACATAATTAGTATGTCGAAGTCTTATAGAATTAGTACCACAATTAGTAATAGTACTAATGTTAAGGTGGTTAGCACAATTAGTTTAAACTAGTTTGTAAGACAACAGAAGGTACCAATAACAGTATAATTAAACTTAATAACAAAAAGGTATTTTCTAGCACTAACATAGTTAACTGTACAAAAGGGGCTAAGCAGAAATCCTTGAAATTATTACATCAAAATATTCAAGGTTTTTCTTTCAAACAATTGGAAATTGAATTGTTTTTAGAAAAAACAATGTTTGACATTATATGTTTAACTGAGCATTGGTTAAAAGATTATGAAATGTTAATTAACTATGAGAATTATAGTGTGGCCAGTTGTTTTAACCGAAAATCAATGCTGCGTGGAGGTTCATTAATCTTAATTAAAAGTTGTATTAAATCAAAAACCCGTAATGACATAGTTGAACTGTCGGTTGAACATAGCATTGAACTGTCTTGTGTTGAGCTAGATAAGCATGTTATAGTGTGCGTTTACAGACCCCCAAATTATCAAAACTACTCTATATTTGAGTCAGTAATGGAAGATGTTTTGGCAAAACTTGCAACTTGTAATAAATCAGTAATTATTTGTGGTGACTTTAACATTAATATTTTAGAAAATAATTCAAATACCGGTAGATTTTTAAATTTATTCAAATCATTCAATTTGTCACATGTGTTTGTGGAACCGACCCGAATAACTACATCTACTGCTACATGTATTGATAATGTGTTTTGTTGCTGCGACTATTTAGATAAAGCCATAGTTAATTATCTCCCTTCGGATCACAGTGGTCAATCCGTAACTTTTGAGTCTAACATACCATTACAAAAAGTGCAGATCAAATTCAGACCAATAACAGCTGTTAATTTAAATAAATATAATAGCACTTTAGTTTGTAAGTTAAGTAATCAGGTCCTTACAATGAACAATGTTAATATTTTGTATAAAGAATTCTTTTCGTTAGTCCAATCCGAGTTCAATAATTGTTTTAAGAAGAACACTAAAACTATCAGCCCTAAGTTTTTATTTAGTGACTGGGCAACTACAGGACTCAGAAAAAGTAGGGATAGACTTTTCGAGCTGTATGGCCTTAAGCCTTATATTAACACGGAAACTTTTAATAAGTATGTTGCTACTTACTCTAGAACTTTTAAGAACACTTGTAAGGCAGCTAAAGCCTTATACATTAGCAATAAGGTTAAATCAGCAGACAATAAAATACAGACGGTTTGGAAAATTATCAATAATGAAACGAACAGAAACAAAAAACATAATTCTGATTATACACTGAAGACGTCATGTGGTGGTCTCATTTGCGATAGCAAAGAAGTTGCTCAAGAATTTGTAAATTTCTTTACCAGTATCCCACTTAAAACTACTGAAACCTTAAACTCCTCGCCCTCACTCTCTTTTGATTTATTAAGGGCCAACGTTTCAGCATGCCCGATTGAATTTAACTTTAAGCATATTAACCCCATAACGGTAATAAAAGCTTTTAAACAAATCAAGATCAAATTGACCGAAGATCTTTGGGGGATGTCCATTAAAGTCTGTACCTCCATAATTGAGACCATAGCGCCTTACTTAGCCTTAATATTTAATTTGTGTGTGGATCAAGGAGTCTTCCCGGATTTAATGAAATACAGTAAGGTAATACCACTTTTCAAATCCGGGGACAGTAAAGACACCAATAATTATAGACCCGTATCCGTGTTGCCGGTATTCAGCAAGGTGTTTGAAAAAGTAATGCTTAATCAAATGCTCAGTCATTTTAACACAAATAAAATTCTTCACGATCAACAGTATGGTTTCACCAAAGGACGTTGTACAACCGACGCTGGTGTAACCCTATTAAGACACATTTTTAACGCGTGGGAAGAGGCCCAAGATGCCATAGGGATCTTTTGTGACCTCTCCAAAGCATTTGATTGCGTCGATCACGAAACCTTACTCTTGAAACTAGAGCATTACGGACTTGGAAAACTTGCACTCAATTTAGTAAAATCTTATTTAAATGATAGACAACAGCAAGTTCAAATAAACGGTATCAATTCACTAGGTTTAAAAGTAAAATTAGGTGTGCCACAAGGCTCGATATTGGGTCCATTCCTCTTCTTAGTATACATTAATGATCTACTCCATTTATTAAAAAATCAACCACAAATGGTGTTATTTGCTGACGATACTTCTTTAATTTTTAAGGTATATAGACGTGCTACAAATTTTAACGACGTAAATAACGCCCTACTGCAGGTCCAAAACTGGTTCACTGCTAATAATTTAGTATTAAATGGAAAAAAAACTAAGTGCATAAAATTTTCTTTACCAAATGTCAAAAGTAGTGATTGTGAGATAGTATTGAATCAAGAGAAACTAGAATTCGTTGATAAAACTATTTTCCTAGGGATCACGCTCGACTCAAGGCTGCAATGGGGTCCTCATTTAACATCTCTTGCAGGACGGCTAAGTTCAGCAGCATATGCTGTCAGAAAAATCCGTCAGTTTACTGATGTAGATACCGCGAGGCTAGTATATTTCAGCTACTTTCATAGTATCATGTCCTACGGTATTTTACTGTGGGGACGGGCTGCAGACATCGAGTCTATTTTTATTCTCCAGAAAAGAGCGATCAGAGCCATATATTGTCTCCGCAGGCGCGATTCTCTAAGGAAACTGTTTAAGGATATTAACATCATGACGGTACCTTGTCAATATATCTATGAAAACATCATGTACGTAAGAAAGAATTTACATCTTTTTAGCAAAAGAGGTGATAGACATAATTATAGTACTAGAAATAGGGACCTATTAGTTCAACCAGGTTTCAGACTAGCTAAAGTAGATTCATCTTTCATGGGATACTGTTTAAAATGTTACAATAAAATTCCTCCCCACATACTTCAACTGAATGAGACGAAATTCAAATCTTGTATAAAACGCACACTATGCAGGCAGGCATATTATACGTTGGGGGATTACATCACTGATAAAAATGCTTGGCTCAATGCTGGTCCTGCTCCACAACCACAACTAATTGATTAACATTTGCAAATACTGTTGGAGCTGCTGAAGATTGTAAGAGCATCTTTGCATTGTATAAACTCAATCTCTTTTGTATTATATAATTGCATAGCACACTATGTGAGCACTATGTACTAAAGAGTTATCATTTACCGGGTAATATGTCTTGCATTGACTTGAATGTGCCCTGGCGGCTGTGAGTATGTCATGCTCACTCAAATGTTTCGCTGATGGTGGCGCGTGTGTTGGATCATTTAGCTCCCTTCAAAATGGTTGAGCTGAATGGTGCTAATCCATGCGTCATGTTCGTGAACGGGCGCCGTCAGTTGGGACTGGTCATCTCTTAGCTGCCAGAGCTTATTTTTAATTTTTTTGAATTGTTCTTTTTTATCTTTTTATTACGGACGCTTCTCATGTGCACATCTTTCTACATTGTTCTCACATGTATAATTTCAACATGAATGATGTAACCAATATTTTGTAACAATTTTTTATTTAAAAGAGTGTCCGTGGAGTTTCTTGCCCGTTCTTCTCCATAGGTACCTACTACGCTTTGGAATGGGCAACTAGCTTCATACCTATTTCTGACTGACCGATTCCTTGACAATTCAAAAGTGCCTGTAAATGGTTTAATTGAAATAAATGATTTGAGTTTGAGTTTGAGTTTGAGTTTGAGCAAAATCATTTTACTATTGTTAAAATGTTCAAAAAACGGGTGAAGACCGACTCCTTAGCTGGTTAGATCTGTGTTACAGGCAATCAGTGTCTTCACCCGTTTTTTCCTGATTCCTGTAACACAGGTCCCACCTAGCTCAGGAGCCAGGGCTTCAAATGAAAATGTAACAACTTTTTTTTTTGTCAATAAAACATTTTTATTATTATTATTTTATAACTTTTTGGTCAATATACAATTTTGTTGCATTATTTTTAACAAAACAACTTGATAAAAGACACATTTATTGTACTTACGTTTGTGGTAACACCACAATATTTACAAACACTTTTCCTAAACAAGTAGTTGTTATCTCTGTTCTTATCTTACTCTGTGCAGCGACGTAGCTAGGTGCTAATCGGAGAGCGCACACGCGCGGCGACGGCATCACGCCCTGTTAGCCCCACTTTACCCTGTTTGTTCTAAATGTTACATTTCACCCGCAAACACCCTCTTCCGGCGAGATTATTGGAAGTATCGCCTTTTTTGTGGCCGCACCCGTCTTGCTACTTTTGGGTAAATATTCATTGAGTCGGGTATTAGATTTCAGGAATTTTAATTCATATGTAAGAAAGGTTGCTGTAGGTTTGTTCAGCAGTGGGCGAAATACAAATGGTTTTCTCTATACGGGTGTAAGTCGATCTGTCGAACTTACACGAACTTTTTCCGACAGTTATCCATGTCGGAAAAAGTTCGACGAAAATTATTTCAAACAAGCCTGAAAAGTGTGATTCTCTGATACAGGTAGGTAGTACATGTATATTCTTGACAATGTTATCTATAGATAATTAGTTTTATCCTATGTTATCAGGAGGGAAAATAACACAAGAAATGCGAGTTAAATATGATTTAATTTCGTAATTTTTCTTAGCAATTATATTTCGTTCTCAGCATCTGAATACTTATAATTAGACACAGTAATGCATAAGAAAGTGTCAAGTTATTATAACAATTTATTATGTATTTAAGCGCATATTTTGTAAACTATTTTACACATTGTTTGGAATGTTTCAATGTCTTTTAACGGTCTGTCTTTTATGTATTATATTCTATTGAATAATGGAGGAATGTAAAGCAACAGATACACTTAATACATTGACAGAATGGTGACATCGTCTCCGCGACGCTTTATTGGCTAATGTCGAACATTATAATGAGTGAAGAACATTTTAGTTCATTGTATTCCTTTCAAGTATTGAAATTTTAGTGCCAAGTTTTCGAATGGTGCCAAGAAGTTAATGACTCTTGTAAAAGCATTAAGTGAAAAGTTGAAAAACCTTGCTAGAGTCGTTATCGCATTCTACGGGTTACTCACTCCGCTATAATGTTCTACATTAATCGACACATTTACTTTTAATTTGAATATACACTGGGTACATGATACAAATATTATTTTCACTAAATTTTTGGATGATCTTGCAATCATTTTCAACAGGTATATAGTGCTGTACGCATTTGTTCTGGGGTGGGCACATTTGAAGGTAATTTGGTGTCGACAAATTTCCCATTTTCACTAAAATTATATTTGAATACTGCTTATAAGAAAATTACGTCATATTCCATATGTTCCCTTTGAAAATGACTGCACAGTTGAATAAATTCTGTAATATTTTCTTAAGTTAAATATTTTTATCTACTCCAAGTTTACAGACAAAATTAACACACTAGTTATAATGCGAACACATAGATACACTGCCACCACACTATGGCACAGATCTTATTAAAATATTAAGATTATAAATTTCCTTTATATATATTTACGGTGACGAACATATGGATAATAGCAGAACACACTGACGCCTTCTATGTTTCAGCTCAAATGCATACTAAAACTGGCAACTTTATCATTGAAAGAACATCATAAGAATCGCCAGAAATCAGGAAGATTTCGACAAAAGAGATTCAAATACCTATCACTCACATACAAACTCTTAAAATAATATATACAAAGCGCTCGAAATCATACAATCAAATTCACATATCGACCGGAAAATATATTCAAATGAATATTAGTAAGGAAAAGTTTCAGTACATGGAGTTAGTAAAGAAAACTAGGTCATAGCGACTGTGGCTAATCTCAAGAGAGCGGTTGGTCGGATAGATTAAATACCCATAATTAAATACAAAACATTTTAATACAACTTTACATCTAACACCTACGTTTACAAATTTCTGATTAACTTTTGTTTGATAAATAAGTAAACACAATTATTTTTATTATATTTACAAGCAGATAACACGATCCGTACTTAATAATAAAGCGTTTTAAATAATAACACACTGAGAATTGACGTAAAGGCGTTTTGCTACACTGATGGCGAGCCAGCCGGTGCACTCGAGGGCCAGACTTACCGCGCGGTGCCGAGTTGTTGCCGCGTCTGTCGCCTCCACCAGCGGTGGTCCGGCGGTACACTCGTGACTGGCGAGACAACTATTTGCTCTTTCCACAGAAAACCTTTTTTCCTTTTAGAGCACGAGTCCGACCGCTGGCACAAGAGCAAACGAGCGCCACGATGTTACACGACCTTAAGGAATTTCACAGCTCCGGACGTCGTCCCGGCTCGGCGTTTTTTTCCCCATTCAAATGTTTGCTCTCTCGCTTCAGCTACCATTCATGCGGCGTTTGAAACGCCGCGGCCACCGCGGCCGAGCTAACCTAACGCTATCCAGTCCACGTCACTGTAATAATACTGCGATAGTTGACTAATACTCTGTCCACTCACAATGTCCATCGACAGCTGGCAACGGAACGCGCGAAGCGTTGAAGCGTAAATGAGCTGCTAATGTGTTGAGGTGCTTGGGGCCTACGTGCCGTCGCAGTTCCTCCGCCTCTGGGCCCTGCCGTGGTGGTGGCGCGTGCCGTGGCACGGCGGCTTGATGGCGTTGGGCGACGGCCGGGGCCTACGCTGCGGGCGCCACTTGGGCAGGTCGCCGGCGCGCATAATGTTGTGCCAGTTTATATCGAAGTCGTGGGCCTCCTTCATGAAAGAGAAACACTTGTGCAGTCGTTCCGTGAGGCGGCTCTTGCCGCGCCGCAGCTGCAGGCCCCGCCGGTTGAACCCTATGTAGCGGTCTTCGTTCTTCACCAGGTGGTACCTGTTGTAGCCGTCCACAAACTCCTCTTTGAACAGGCAGTTGGGTTGTCTCTCTGCTTGGAAGCGTGTCTGTTGACAATTAAAACATTTTATCAACCCCATCTTATAGCGTAACACTTTGTGAGACAGAAGTAATTTGGAGCTTGGAATGGGATTAATTTAATGATTGATAGGTACTTACCAATCGTCTGCCTACTAGTCGGGACCGGTTGAAGCAAAGGAACATGTCCTGCATTGGAGATTGGATGAGCAGTTCTAAGCTGAAACCGCGCGTACTGATGGTGAGATTCGCTGAAACAAAAGAAAACAACACATAAAACAAACTATTTAAAACCAGAGCTTTATAACCACGGCCAAGAATGGAAGAAATGTTGTATCGACAGTTAATATTTTTATTACACCCATTTGTTTATTAAAAAATGCTGTTCACATTAAAAAACACTAATATTACTACAACAAACACCAACTAATGAAATATAAATCAAACTTTCTTCCCGAAGCAGAATTAATTAACTCGTAAGAGTAGGAATTAATGAATAGAAAGTAAATATTCAAAGAATTCCCGATCTTTACTCCTGACTGTAGTAATAACGACACCCCAGGTGCATATTTTCTAATTTCAATCAACGCCGATGGCCATGCTCACGTAATAAATTCAATTTATATTGTAGAAGGGTTACGAACGGAGTCAGGTGCAACAAACTAATCGTTAATGATATTTGAACACTAATAAAGTACAGAAATAAAACGTCGATAAATATTAATCTATTGCCGGACATTGAATACATGACGGGTTAGGGGCGGCTTACATGGCGGATGAATATTTCATTCTTCCTTTGAATATTATATTATTGATGTGAAAATTGATTTGATCGATTTGATAATTGGACAAGATTCGAAAGTGAAATTTCAAGGACGCGTCACGTTTAGGCACATTTCGTTACATGAAAGAGAAGAAAGATGTAACTCTCTCTGTCTCACACACTAAATCTCTCTTATTCTTTATGTTTTAAGAAATTTTACTTATTTATTTTTTCTTTCTTTGAAAATTGTGTTCTGTTAAGACCGTGCCGGTTTTATATTTGTCGTCTCGGAAATTTTTAAAGAAAATTTTGTGGTTAAATACAACGCAAATTAAAATTTGTTTAATGTGACAGCTGGTGTTCATTATCTTAATTTATTTATCCATTTAAAATGAGATCAAACATAAACACAGACACTTTGTCTATACACCAGCTGAAGTTTTGTCCGTATTAACGTAATATCTACAAAAGCATTATAATTAATGACGGCTCACTTATCGACATTGACATTATGAACTGAATGATACTGTGAAATATTTTATTTTGACCACACACATTGTTTTAAATTGAATTGATAAGTAACGAATAAATCTGGAGTTTTATGAGCAGCTCTGATAACTAAGACGAAATAAAATAAGTGGAAAGATTTAACAGTGGCATTGAGTGCTTCAAATCTTTATCAACATAATTATTCCAATGCCAAATATTTACGATACGGTTTCGTACTGTTTATCACTAAAATGCGCATTATTCGATGTGCAAAATCATTTTGTATTTTTCCCACGCGTTTAGAACAAGGAAAATATACCAAAAATAATAGCGATAGTCTCACCATGTAACCACACAACTATCGATAGATAACATATAAAAGGGAAAAGTCGAAGTATGGAATTCGAAGACCAAACTCGCTGGGTATCGTATAAAAAGAATTAAAAAAAAAAAAACTATGTACGCGGACACGGCCGCCTGTGACACCGGCCGTGTCATTTCAATTAACATTAAAAGAAATAAAAATGCTTTGACTCGAACGGAACATAAATTCGTTATAATTTCGGTGTGACTTGTGAATGGACATGTGTGTGTGAAAGTGGAAATATTGTTTGGTGAGGACATTAGAAACAAAACGTTTATGACAGAATCGATTGATACTCAATTGTTTAAGTATTTCAAAGATGGCTGCTATTTAGTGAAACAATATTAATTAATTTTTATAAAGTTATGCAAGCTAAATCAAAGCAGAGAAAAAGAATTAGTTAGCTTTAGGTTTAAGAGCGTTTATTCTGAAAGTGGGCAACGTCACAAATATATGTCAAATATTTCACTGTTTTGATTAATTTGGCAATATTACTGTATGGAAATAAGAAATGTGTGTTCTATAATGAATTGCAATTATAACACTGAATTTGATGTTGTAACAATTTTAGGTGTAAAAAAGGCATTTAGAAAGATTCTAAATACTTTTTTACATCTAAAACTAAATATTCGGTATTACGACATTAATTATTGCATTTCATAATCAATGTTTTAGTTACCTAGTTAGCCACATTTCTTAATTCCATACAGCAATATTGCTAAATTAATCAAAATCGGTAAATCTTTGACAGCTATTTACGACGTTGCCAACTTTTAGGATAAACCCTCTTAAGATTATTATTCTCAAAAAGT
This sequence comes from Agrochola lychnidis, assembly GCA_963680765.1. Lineage (NCBI taxonomy): Eukaryota > Metazoa > Arthropoda > Insecta > Lepidoptera > Noctuidae > Agrochola > Agrochola lychnidis. The sequence goes on along the minus strand of OY796859.1, from coordinate 9,199,714 downwards.
AAACTAAGTCACTTAATTGAGAACAATGCACAGTTCGTCACAGACGTCTGACCACCTGTAGCAATTATGAAACACCCATCTAATGCATTTAGTTTTAGGAAGTGTGGTATTTGTGATTAAATATTCTGCTAATTGTAATTGTAAAGTAGTTTGAAATTATATAATTAATTCAAAACATTGCGTAGTATTTTACTCAAAACTTCCACAATTCCACAATCACACACGTAAAAATGTTAATCTGTAGCATTAAGGAAGTAATAGCTTACTTAAATATTTTCTTTGGCCTTTACGACACTTGTAAATACGGCAAAGATAACAAGAAGCAGTGTTTTAATGTTCTTTATTATCTAATCCATATTTGTATATAGAGACATCGTCACGTCACATTTTAATGTAATTAACTTCTTAATTGTTAAGATTAGTTTTAGTCCTTGGATTAGTTACAGGTGTTGTTCTGTTTTACACAAAAACACAACCACCCTTTTTCATCTGCGGACAACAACTAAGTACCGAGTGCTAGGTACATGCTACAATAGTTTCTTAGTTTTTTTTTGTTATTTAATAGAGATTTTTTTAGTAGTTCAGTCATTTTTAGGGTTCCGTACCCAAAGGGTAAGACGGGACCCTATTACTATGACCCCGCTGTCCGTCCGTCTGTCTGTTAGTCCGTCTGTCACCAGGCTGTATCTCATGAACCGTGATAGTTAGACTGTTGCAATTTTCACAGATGATGTATTTCTGTTGCCGCTATAACAACAAATACTATAAAACAGAATAAAATAAATATTTAAGGGGCCTTCCATACAACAGACATGATTTTTTTACCGTTCAAGTCTGATAGAAGCGGCGCTAGTGTCTATGTCATTACATCAAATTACAATTTTTTAAATGTAGTTCCACAACTTTTCCGCCGGACTCTACGTAAAAAACCGTTATGAAAACTATGCCATGGACAGTAAATATAAAAAAAATAACATTTGAGTAATTATTTATTTTTCCGCCACTTGAAGATTCAAGGTACCGCGAAAAGTAAACTAGATTCTCGGATTTTTATCGAAACTAATTACATAACAAACGCCTACTTATCATAGTTTACAAAATCATTGTTTACATGTAGACCTAGTTTTACAATGCCTACGAGTATTACAAATCACAAGATAAATAATATTCTCTTGATAAAAAAATTGTTTGAATAATTTTGGAATAATTCTTGAAATTTCGGAGATGTAACGTTACATCCATCCATTCACGAAGAAACAGAGTGTATTATAGTACCTGCTCCTATCCATAGATATCCTAAGGTCCCATGTTATAGAGGGCGAGCTTATTGCTCTCAACGATGCACAAATCCAGACTCCGAGCTGCTACTAAGGAAACTCTAATAGAAAAATTCCAATAGCGGCACCTACGGAGCTTATTTTCTTTTCATCATAGTTTTCCACATCCAAATATTAGTTTCCCATGTCCCATGTTTACGCAAAAACCTTAGTGGCCGACTTAAGGTCGATGGGACTTTCTTTCAGACGTAACGAAGCGAGTACACATTGCCCAACCTCCGTAATAGGCTAATTTTGTAAAGACAACATAATCTCGAGTTGGTAAAGTAAACATGCTTTGAAGTGCCGACCGACGCTTGTAATTTCACTTGAAGCTTCTTCAAACTTTATAGTCACTAAGTTAGTAGTTTGCTGCTAGAAATTGGTGAATGATTTGAGAAACGTTGGTGTAGATAATTAGATATACAATCATGGACTAGTCAAAGGTCCTTTTTTTTTTTGGGTGGGAAATTATCAAATAACTTCTCCCGCTCTGGGTGGAGCGGGAGGACGTGTCAGACTCTTACTGACTAAAACCCACCCGTGTTCCTTCGGTTGCCCTGTTGCCGGGAGCCACGATTTCCCTTTCGGCCCATATTCGCAGCCCCGGCAGGCATTGGCCCTAGCGGGCCCCGTCAATTCTGCTGACATCTCTTTGAGGCCCGCATGGAACACAACGCGCCGTCGACCCGGGCTTGGTCCTTATCGGACGGCGAGCTACCCATTGCTCACCGTCCGCAAGCCCGCGCCTACTTGGCTGAAAATCGGCTCGCGATTCCCGCCCCGGGCGTCTCCTCCTGCGGCGGTTAGGGGCGTGAGGGCGCGAAGTTTGCCTCTCCCTCACGCGTTCCGCCTCCTCCGTCGCGAGCATTACCGCTTCGCAAAGGAGGTGACGGCCTGCCATTTCCTCTCGCTCCGTACCATGGCCTGAACCAGGGCCGGACGCGAGAGATCACCGCCGCCGATCGCCTCTACGAGGACACGGCGTTGCTCCGCCCAAGCTGGGCAGACCTCCACCGTATGCTCCACCGTGTCCTCAGGCCGATCCACACAATGGTGACACCCGGGTGTTTCCTCCCGCCTTATCTTGAACAGGAACCTCCCGAAGCAGCCGTGTCCGGTGAAGACCTGCGTCAGGCAGATGGTCAAAGGTCCTAGACTGATTATTTAACGACCCGTCTGGTGGAAAGGAGCTAACGCCGTCTGTGTACGTGTGGACACATGCTACCAAGAGGTATGCTGGAGCATAAACTGTATTGAATTCAGTCTCTTCTAAACCGGAACGCAGCAAAGCTTACTGTGGCAGCAATCAGTACTTACTGCTATGAAAATACCTTGAAAAGGGGCTTTCACGGAGACATTCACAATTTTTGAAGTTAACACTTCTTTAGGCGCATTGGGCATTTTTGAGATGGAAAAAACAATTGAACTCAAGACACCGTGACCGACACCTCATTTTTGTAAACGTGATTGTGCTCTTTATTTATATTATGTTACGGATCAATGTTCTATGCAAGTATTTTTACTTTAAAGGTTTTGGAAGTTTTTTTTTTTGTAAGCGCGATTGTGCTCTTTATTTAGATAAGGTTACGGACCAATGTTCCATACAAGTATTTTTCTTCCACCAAGGCGATCTTGTTCAAGTTTTCACTTCTGTCGGCACTCCCGGAGTGCACCTGTTTTTTTTTATCATTCCTTATAAGCAAGAAAAACATGCAAAGACGAAGCTCACACCAGTCATCATTAAGCTAATTTAAGAAGAGAAAGAAGAAGGGAAGAAAATCAATGTGACAAATGATTTTGAAGAAAAGGAGAACGACTTCCCTAAAACAATTTCCTCAAAATCAAATTCAAACACAAAATATTATGAACTTTCTAGAAAGTAAGTATAAATATTTGGAAGTAGCCGGCACTATCGGGTCAATGACTGGCTATCGAGCCGATAACGATATCGCCGTAATCTTTGTACTTGTTACCTGAATTCTCTAGAGCAACATCTCCATTATCGCGTTAACAATTACTTACATTTAATGTTTGTAACCTAAAAATAAAATAAAAAAGATTGCAATTCATTTCGGAACAATAACACAAGACTAAGTACAACAAGTAAAACGATGATAGCTGCAAAAGTATAAACTGTAGCGCAACTAACAACGCCCCTCTGCAAATACCTACAGAATGGAATGATGTTCCATGCAAAAAAAATTGGCACTCCGGGATTGCCGACAGAAGAGAAAACTTGAACAAGATCGCCTTGGTGGAAGAAAAATACTTTTATAGAACATTGGTCCGTAACCTTATCTAAATTAAGAGCACAATCGCCTTTATAAAACCTTTAAAGTAAAACACTTGCATAGAACATTGATCCGTAACGTAATATTAATAAAGAGCACAATCGCCTTTACAATACCTTTAAAGTAAAATACTTGCATAGAACATTGATCCGTAACGTAATATAAATAAAGAGCAAACGTTTACAAAAATTAGTGTCGTTACAGTGTCGCGAAATCAATGGTTTAGTCCTATCTCAAAAATGCCCAACGCACCTAAATAAGTTTTCACTTCAAAAGTGCTTAATAGGTAATTTAGTTAATTTAAATTTAGTTAATTAATCATAAAAAATAAGGTAAAATAAACAGTACAGGACATATTATTTGGGATGTATTTTGACGTTTGAGGTGGACATTTAATCCGCTTGTATTTCGTAAATGGGTAAGCAGAGGTGTACCAGCCACATTTTGCTAGTTATGTTTAAGTCCTATGATATAGGAGGCAAGTTTATTGCCATTTATTAGGCTAAAATTGAGATTCCAAGCTATTGAGAAAATCCATCCATCTTGTTTTATTGAGATTCTCTCCCAATGGAATTTCTCTAAGGCTATTGAGAAATTCCTTAATCTAAGGCTATTGAGAACTTACATTTTTATGCAAGCATGTGAATAGTACCCCGCACCCCATGCTCTGCATCATGCTTGCGACTTGCAACCACTAAGCCATGGTGCAGTCATTTAGGCTCGCCTATACCACAAAGAACTCAATACATAAAGCGCTTCACGATTTTGAATTTGACAGAGACAGACAGAACAATGTTTTAAATATTTTTATTTATTTATTTATATAATTTTTTTTTTTTTACTGCCTCGTTGGTCTAGTGGTCGCAAGCGCTGCTGCTGAGCATGAGGTCCTGGGTTCGATTCCCGGGTCGGGCAAAGTGTTATTGGGTTTTTCTATCTGAAATTTCTTAGTAGCAGCTCGGAGTCTGGATTTGTGCCCGGTTGATGGCAATAGGCTCGCCCCCTATTACATGGGACTTAAACATAACTGGCGAAATGTGGGTGTACCTGCTACAGGGTCACCTCTGCCCAACCCTTCGGGGAAACAAGGCGTGATGTTATGTTATGTTATGTATGTTATTTATACCATAATTATAACACCTATACAGAATCATTCAAGGCGTTGTTTTAAGTCTTAATGTCTACACTTTACAAAAAAAAAGTTTCTGTAAGGAAAATTATAAAGAATTAACGCTAACCATTAAACAAATTACTAATTTTCAAAAAAGAATTCCATATTTAAAAAATTTTAATAACTTGAACTTAGAATTTTTAGCGAAAAAAGGAAAAATTGGACTTGAAATAGCCAGTACGGCAGAACGGCAATTTCATAGGTAAAGACCTATTATATTATCCTCCGATACTGTAATAATGCTAACAATAACCAGCCCTAGGTGATTTGTGTAGGTATTGTTTAAGTACCTACCTTTCTAGCTACCTACTTTATTTAGAACGTGGAAAATATCGATATTAGATTGAATCGTAGGTAGTCATATGTAGGGTCTAAAGAGCATAGTGCAAGCTATGACCATAGTCTATGAAGCTAATTGCTTTGTTTTTCTAGTTTTATTTAAATTCTTTGTAGGCAATTTGAAGTGAGTCTTTAGTTATTTTAGAAAAAGTGTATTACAAATTATTTACGCTCAGTTTTAAAATAATAATAAGTAAGACTCACGCACGACGGGTTCAGTACCATTATCTACAAAAACGGCAAAAAAATCATGTCTGTTGTATGGGAGCCCCTTAAATATTTATTTTATTCTGTTTTTTTAGTATTTGTTGCTATAGCGGCAACAGAAATAAATCATCTGTGAAAATTTTAACTGTCTAACTATCACGGTTCATGAGATACAGCCTGGTGACAGACGGACAGACAGACGGACGGACCGCGGAGTCTTAGTAATAGGGTCCCGTTTTACCCTTTGGGTACGGAACCCTAAAAAGGAGGGGAAAGAATCAGAGGGAATCAAAAATTCACCCGCAGCACTGCCAACAGGAAAAGTGCCCAAAAGGCTGGCAGCATTGCCACGTTGTATGACAAAGCTGATTTTTGGCCAAAAAATAGGCCAGCCCTCTGGTCACGAAGAGTCGACCAACCTCTTAGCGATGTCTCGAAAAACTGAGTGGGCACTCGGACACCATGGCCCTAGAGTTTCAACCCTAAACTAAATAAGATTCGAATATTTTCGCCGTTTGAGGTTTTAAAGGTATTTTCCTAGGCTTAAATTTATTTCTTAGTTAACAATTGCCTGTTTTCAGGGACTTTTTTGGGAATTACAATTTATTGCATATCGATGCTCGCAATATTTCTGTAAGCACATGTGTAGGAAAGTACTTAATTTTATGAATGAAAGGTACATATCTAAATTAATGTACCGATATAATGAATAATCCGTGTTATGTAATTTGTGATTCTTAAATCGTTGATACCAAACATTATAATCCTACTTATTAAGACACACCTGCATTGCATTATCATTGTTTTGACAAATTATTACTTAATTACTGCAGTATGTAAAAGGAATTCGTGTTTATCCTAATCGTTTTACTCATAAGATGATTTCAGGGAGTGGCATTTATGAATGGAGGTTTTGATAACAGTTTGGCATGAGATCGGAAATCGATCCATCAACTTAGTAATACTTATAGATCGCAAAATTCGAAAGAGATCGGTTTGTTCAAAAAGTATAAATGAAAAAATAACGAGCAAGCCTTACAGTAGATATGATGTGTGTAACATCTGATATCTCACCTTAGTAATAAGCAACATTAAAGGGGCGGAGCCTCGTCAAGGTCGTTTCTGACGGCCAACTCTAGCACCGCGACCGCTCATTGGTTAAATCAAATAGTGCGCGCTTCTCCGGTTTCTTGTGACACACTTCCATCCCTTTTCACGAAATCACTCCCACAGATTTGATTATTTCAATTTATTTTGATTTTGATTGCAGGAAAGCGAGAGGAAAGATTTTTCACATCAAAAACGTTCCCATTTCAATTTTGTTTACGCCATTTTCATTGGGAAAGTTGCAATCGAAATGACAGCGCAACAAGACAAGTGCCGCTGGGGAGTTTGTTGCGCCACTTCTTCTTCCCAGCTAAAGCACTAGGAAGTGGTGAAGGGTGGGCGTTTTGCGAGATTGTCTTATGTAATTTTGACGTTCGAAAAGTGCTGAATCTCAGCCTAGTTTGAATAAATGACTATTGAATTTTGACAAAAATATATCGTGAAAACTATAAAGTGGTAGGTTGTAGGACCTGCCTAAGTAGGTACCTACCTAGTTACTACATACATAAAAGTATCTACCACACGTGACTATTCCTACAGAAACTACAAAACACTACAAGCTTTTTAATGTTTCTAGGAATCCCCTCTATTAAATGCAACAATAAGTAATAACTTAACTTCATAAATGGCATGAAAAATTATTCACAAAATACCTACACAATAAAAAACGTATAAATGTCTGAAATGTATTTTTCAAGTCATTAATGTTAGTATTGTTCGACATTAAGGAGATATTGTTAGAAACTAATTTATGCCACATGTAGTGTTGCCAGTATGTCTGTAATATTTGATAGTATACGACTTTGTCTACAGCCTTGGACATTGTAATCTAGTTGTAAACATTGATTTACGTAACGATTTGACGTATCCATGTTATGATAATGTGATGAGGTGTCGATTGTTATAGTGTAAAATACGTCTTATGTTTTGTTCTTTATGTTTTCTTGTTTCAGTAAAAAAAAAAATAATAATATATATAAAATTCTCGTGTCATAATGTTAGTTACCTTACTCCTCCGAAACGGCTTTACTGATTTTTACCAGGGCCAGCGCCCACTGGCGGCACGGCATGGCAAGAGATTTTAATGAAACAATAAAATTTAAAAAATAACAATTTTATTGTCATACTATCAAGTTTTATTTCTATTCGTCGCATAAAAATCACTTGCTTTGCCGTGCCGCCAGTGGGTGCCGGCCCTAAGTTACAAATAAACCGTGGATCGCATAAACTTCTCTAAAATACCGACAATAATGCTTCCATAAAATTAAAAAGAGACATTCAATACATAAAATTTGAATTAAATTCACGCCGGCGCCAGTCCCATTTAAATTAACCAACCGGATTCCCACATACTAATTACAGTTGTTGATAAAGCGAAATCCCAGTTAACAGAGCTGTCGTAGACAGATAAACAGATATAAACTGGTATAAGCGCGTACGACGCGTCTTAACCCTGCGGATAACGCGCGTAATCTGACCAAATCCGACAGGATACAGCCGCTGCGGTAGGTAAGTATTTGTCGGGAATCTTGTGTTAAATTCCAGACCGCTTTAGTAGTGAGTGCGTTTTCGTTGTCACTTTGTTTAGGGTGAGAGCACTGAAGCAGTGGAAGATGAAGTTGAAATTCTAACAGAAAACACGTCGGTAGTGGATTTCGGTCGGTGATAGAAAAGTCATATCAAAACGCGTGGCAATGGCGACAATGCTAAAACATAACACCGAAAAGAAATACCAGGATTTTCCTAACGGAAAGTTGCCTCAAAAAATCTATAAAAGGTGAAGCAGATTTGTTAGTGACAATGCACCTACTCATCATCTGCCTAGCCTTTTCCCAATTACTATGTTGGGGTCGGCTTCCAGTCTAACCGAATGCAGCTGAATACCAGTATTTTACATGGAATGACTGCCTATCTGACCTCCACAACCCAGTTACTGGGTAATACGATACCACTTGGTAAGACTGGTTGTCAGACTTTCGGGCTTCTGACGACCCGTAACAACTGTCAAAGATCTACAAATGACAGCCGGGACCAACGGCTTAACGTGCTTTCCAAGGCACGGAGGGGTCTCGGTATGTAAACATGGTCACCCATCCACGGACTAGCCGTGACAAGCGTAGCTTAACTTGACAGATCGACCCGTGCGGCTATTATTACTTAGCCACAAGCCCCTCCACAATGCTTGTTTTAATAGCGAATAGCTGAGAAAGAAAATCTCCAACTTAATCTACTTCCAATTTCCGATTTAACATCTACAAGTTTTCAAAAGATCCCTTTCCTTTCCACCGTCACGTAATTTTCCGTCTCCGGAGTTTCCATAACAATGGAAACGTGCACCTAGCGCCTTCTCGGCGACAGGATATGTACCTACAGAGGCACTATAAACATGGATTACGCGCGCCATTGAAATCCTTTAGTGTGCCTCTATCTTAATCTAAGACGACTTCATACTTATGTAAGTTACGAATTGTTCCTTGGTTTGCTTTCGTTTCAACATGGTTGGGTACAGTGGGATTAGAAATAGTAGCGGTTTTGTAGTCTACTTTTACTATTTTATTAACCGACTTCCAAAAGGAGGAGGTTCTCAATTCGACTGTATGTTGTTTTTTTTTTTTGTATGTTTGTTACGCGATTACTCCGTCAATTATGAATTGATTTTGATTATTCTTTTTTGTTTGGTAGATCATACTTCAGAGGTAGTCCCATATAAATTTTATTAACTTTACTTGGGTAGTTTTTGAGTTAGCTTCAATAATACGTATTTTTACCTCACTTAGTATGTGGATGATATTATGATAACTTCCTGTCACTGTTATTTACATAGCAGGTAGTGGTATTGGAATTTGTGTGGGGTAGGTATCACAAATAAAAAGTGCAAAATAAAAACTTTTTACACAAAAAAAAACAACCGACTTCAAAAAAAACACTGCAAAGTGAAAAATAACTTTAATTTCGGAAGTCGGTGACAAAGAACGAAAATTCAAAACCAAAGACACCGACTTCCGAAATTAAAGTTATTTTTCACTTTGCAGTGTTTTTTTTGAAGTCGGTTGTTTTTTTTTTTGGAAAAAAGTTTTTTTTTTATAAGCTCTTTAAAATTTGCTAGCTTAGCTAAGCTAAAGTTTTTCAGGAAAATTCTTCCAAATTCCCAAAACTTTTTACTAAGTTGCTGTAATCGTTTTTTGTAGTACCGATTTTTGGATCAAAAGGCAGATAATCAACATAATGGTCAGATTAAGTGGATAGAGCCACCTCTAATAAAAATTCTACAAGGCATTTCTAGACGATGACTATATACCATAATAGATGGAGATGAAGTTTCTTTTGTTGGACTACGCATTAGCCAGAAGATTTTCCTGAAAATGATTGAATTAGACTGATTATTTTCAATAATTTGTGATCGTCACAATGTCAACATCTGTTTTAAAACACGTGGCGGAAGTATCAATTTGTTTACAGAAATCCGATATTAATCTCTGGGTTTTTGGGGAATTTGTCATAATCATTAGTCATCAACAATAATCGTAATTTTCAAGGGTATAATAAAATCACACTCCTACCAGGTATTCAGACTATTGTAAGAACATATTAGCAAGGTGTGAAAAACAATGAGTAACATGACAGAAATGACACTAGATTCATTGAATCAGTACCGATTCTAATAAACTTAATAATGAAACAAAAAACCCTACACATTTTGAATGGGAATCAAAAATACGTGCCATAATCCACGTTTCGTCTGCACACTTGTTTTGTTCGTCATTTAACAAATGTGTATTAATTACGAAAAGTATCAATACAGCAGTAAAATGTACACTAATGAGTTGTTTAATATAATTACTGGACATTCCTTTATAATCATGTGAATAAATAATGTATTCGTCGAACTGTTCTGTACAATGATCACCTATTATGGCTTACTAGATTACCGCCCGTGCTTCGCACGGACACAACTTTGGTATATCAAAGGGTACAATACAGAAATCTCAATGTTTTGACATGTCGCTACATCATGGCGACATGTCAAAACATTGAGATTTATATGCTAAAACTAGATTAAATAAATTATTTCTGTATAATAAACTAAGATACACATAAACCTTTCGGAATAAATTCTTTAACTAAATGATGGTGAAAACCACATCAAAATTAATTGTGTATTATACTCGAAAAGCAACTTTGTTTTATACTATTTACTAGCTGCGCCCCGCGGTTTCACCCGCATAAGTCTCGAACCCGTGGGAAAAAAAAAAATATCCTATGTTCTTTTCCAGGGCATCATCTAATTTCATCCAAATCCGTTCGGCCGTTTTAGCGTGAAGGCGTAACAAACAAACTTACTTTCGCATTTATAATAATAAGGATAATTAGGATATATATATATAGTTAGGATTTAATAAATTTATTGTAGATATTGTAATTACGAACTATAAAACCTTCATACGTCTTTTCCTTGTCAATCTTCTTCGTGTTGAACAACGTCACAAGTCACAACAGTTTACCTACTTTGCAAGAATCCTGACATTTTGAGGCGGTTTCACATCGACGGCGATGGTTTGGTAACAAACGTTTAATAATTCAGTGTAGCTATTTGAATATTACAAATATCATGGTTCGTCAAATATCAATACTTCAAATGTCAGATGCTACTGGTTTTCCGTGAACTGGGAGTGACAAAAAGTGTCAAGAAGACATTTTGTTTAATGATGATAAAATTAATCATCTGGATTCTGAGAATGGAGTTAATTTTAGTTTTCCTAATTATCTTTCTGAACGTCTGATTCTATTTGAAGAACAATAAACGATGAAGTCACTGGAGACATGACAAAAAATAATAAATACAGGAACTTTAAAATCACTTGTTTTATGACTGAAACCCAAAAAATAATAATACTAAGGATTACCAATTATTAAACTAAGTGGGTAATTTTAATTGCTTTATTTTTTAAATTCCATTGTTATAATATATCTATTTATGGGTTAAAATTAAAACTGAGAGTTATTCTTGTGGTTTCGGATGAAAGCCATTTATTTTTAAAAGAGTAACAGTGAGGTTTCTTGCCGGCTCTTCTCCAGAGGAAACGACCAATTGGAACCGTGCACTTAGGTGCTGACGTTTCAGAAGTGTCCATGTTGAAGGTTTATGTGAAATAAAATATTTTAAATTGAATTAAATTCCATGAATTTTACATGCAATATATTTTGGGTACCTACGCTCACAAAAAAAAAACAGTGCCCATTGTAAATTAATGGACAAAAACCGCGTAATTAATTTACCAGTAATTTAAAGCATAAATAATAAAACTAACTTAGAGACTGTTCCTGTATTTGTAAGAACATTCGCATTCTCGGTCTCAATCAGTCAAAAGTATCTCTAGTTTTCTGGGGTGTCACACACCCCACGCGACCGTTTACGTAACTTTTTAGACGCAATCAATTAAGGGTTAAGGGAATCGGCCTTGTGTTATTAAATACCCACTTAAATACTTATTATGGCGGCACAAATGATAATTGTTCCTAAAATACCCTACAGTCAGTTCAACGGATTCCATCTAATCGCATCCTAAGACCAGCAATACATTACATTAGCTTAGATACTAATATCAAGTTACCGTCGAGTCTGACTAGATTATGTGACCACAAACATTATATGGCATTGACACTAATACGAGATGCTTGATACCTTTACAATATGCTTAGGGAGCTCAGGTATGAATTTTTAAGTGATTTTTTCAATATTACAGCATAGAGTCTTGTTTTGCTTTTTTTCAGATGTCGAATAATTCTGGTTTTAATACTGTCTTGCTTGCAAATTATTAAATAATAGCTTTTAACCGCGGCTTCGCCCGCGTGGTGTTCGGAAATGTACTACCGGAATAAAAAGTATACTATGTCCCAACCCAGGTCATGTTCTATCCGTGTGTGTCAAACAACAAACAGATTGACAGCGTTCTTTCGCATTTACAATTTTATTAAGTATGGATTCTAAATGTATATCGAAAACTACTGTTTCTAAAAGTAGCGTAGCTTTATTTAGTGTTGATATTGCTTTGCTACGAATCGCCAGTTTCAGCGCTACGCTTTCGTAGCGAAGTAACAGCAGTTTTTCTCTCGACACCAAATTGCCACAGAGTAACTGTAAAGACAGTGATACAACATCAGAGGGGCAATTAAGAATATTTGCATTCTAACCACATGGCAACCGAAGGAACACGGGTGCGTTTTAGTCAGTAAGAGTCTGACACGCCCAGAGAAGAGAAGTTATTTGATGAAATACTAACCCAAAAAAAAAACCTCTGGCAAAAATACATTTAATATCGCTACATTTTTGACAAGATTTCGACATAGATTGTCGGTGAGAAGAGATTGACCTGACAGGAATTGACCTTCTGATATCGGGCGATTTACGGACGGAATATTTTCGCATATAAAATAGTGTGTGGTACACCCCTAAGTTATCAGTGTTTACGTGGAATCTGGCACATGACACACTAGACGCCCCCTAGTCTGATCTCTAATATTCGCAAAATAGCGATAAGATCATATTGTGTCTGAATAATACTAGTAGTGTCAGTTATTTAAGTGGTTATTTGTGAAATTTTTTGGTGATAAGACACTGATACTCAGACAAACCTTTAAGCCGTCCGATAAGGACCAGGCCCGAGTCGACGGCGCGTTATAGGTATTCCACGCGCGCCTCAAAGAGATGTTAGCAGAATTGACGGGGTCCGCTAGGGCCGATGCCTGCCGGAGTTGCGAAGAAAACCGAAAGGGAGATCGTGGCCCCCGGCAACAGGGCAACCGAAGGAACACGGGTGGGTTTTAGTCAGTAAGAGTCTGACACGCCCTCCCGCTCCGCCCAGAGCGGAGAAGTTATTTGATAATTTCCCAACCAAAAAAAAATAAAGCCGTTGGTCCCGGCTCTCATTTGTGGATCTTTGACAGTCGTTACAGGTCGTCAGAAGCCCGAAACTCTGACAACCAGTCTTACCAAGGGGTATTGTATTACTCAGTTACTGGGTTGTGGAGGTCAGATATATAAGGCAGTCACTCCGAGTAAAATACTGGTATTCAGCTGCATCCGGTAAGACTGGAAACCGACCTCAACATAGTTGGGAAAAGGCTAGGCAGGCAGGCACTCAGACAAACCTTTAAGTTCTTTATAGTTCTGAAAGGGCCTGTAGATACCAGCAGACGTTAATTCGGTATTTTGGTGTTTTTCAAAATGGTTGAGCGTTCTTCCCTTCTTCTCAACCTATCTGGATCTGATGTAAAATTTCATCAAAATCGGATCCAAAGCAGTGGATCACTATAATAGTATTTTTACTGTTCGTAGACGATTCGTATGTTTTTCTAGAAAATTTACCTAGTTTAAAAACTCATAGTTGTAGGTATGTTTTTGTTTCAATGGTGGCCCAATTTAGGTCATGGGTTCGAACACAGGCAGACGCTTTACTTTGTGTAAATAATTTCATCACCACTGCTCTCAAAACGGTGAAGGAAAATATCGTGAGAACCGTGTATCGTGTCCTAGAACCAAAAATTCGAAGACATGTGACATCTACCAACCCGCACTGGGCCCGCGTTTTGGACTTACAGCCCACTCCCTCTCGTAGAGAGAAGGCCTGTGTCCCAGCAGTGGGATCTTTGAAAACAAAAACACACTTTCACCTAAAAATTGACCTAGCAACGATATACCTACTTACCTAATATGACTGACGTGTCTAACAAATCTAGACCTAACAGGAGTGGGTAAAATCCATGACGATTTTACCAAAAACTATGTCAATATTGCATTAACAACCTTTGCTATGTAACTCAAGCAAGCAAAAATAATCTCTATAACTTAAACAATAAGAGTGATTGAAACTGTATCACGTTATCTTGTGATATGGATGGGTATGGATTGTCGCGGCAATCGGAATCAGGTCAAACGCATATGTAGATAAATGCCAAATTCAGCCTAAACTCTTAAGATACGATAAAATCGTTTATTTCGATGTTTTTTACTGTTTTCCTGATTGTAAAGAAAGAATTTCCTTTTTAATTTCCCTTTTTATGCGGGACTCCGGGAGTGCCGACAGAAGTGAAAACTTGAACAAGACCGCCTTGGTGGAAGAAAAATACTTGTATAGAACATTGGTCCGTAACCTTATCTAAATAAAGAGCATAATCGCGTATACAGAAAAAATACTTCCAAAACCTTTAAAGTAAAAATACTTGTATAGAACATCGATCCGTAACGTAACATAAATAAAAAGCATAATCGCGTTCACAAAAATGAGGTGTCGGTAACGGTGTCGCGAGTTCAATTGTTTTTTTCCATCTCAAAAATGCCCAACGCACCTAAAGAAGTTTTCACTTCGAAAAATATCATTGTAGGAAGGTATTCTTTTTAGAATTCTTCATTATTATGTAGAGCCCCGAGACAGCAGGCAGCAAATATTGTTTTTGACATGGCTTTAGGAAAAACCGTATAAGCGGGTGTCTTAATATCAACATTCTTATCTCCCGTTACGACAATTATTTAGGCCACTTTATTGACCTTGGGAACAGTTTTGTCAATATTGTTTATTATTCTATTATTCATACAATTAAAAGGAGGCTCCTTAAATTGTATGTTAATTTGCATTAATATTCTGAAAAATTCACGCATACAATCAAAATGGAACTTTATTATAGGTATGATTCATTGGATCTTTTTCTTTCCATATTTAAGATAGTTACGTAATTGGAACATTTTCGCTCGATACATTTTTTTATTCGAAAATTATGTTTTTTAACGATTATTTGAAACAAAAACAAGATTACTCGGCTTTTATGTCTAAAATAATTATTGACAGTAAGAAAATATAATTTATTATCCATATATAAGAAAAAAAAACTCTAGAAAAATTGAGACTCACGACATTTGGTTCCGTGCTCGAACACGATCAAAGAGCGCACGCGATATTCAGCATTATTACTTATGTGTTAGCGTTTAGCACATAGTGGAGTGGTGGGGTGCATGGGGGCGGAGTTTGCGTGGAAATTGCCTTTGGAGTGCCTGGTCTTAAAAAATAATTTCGTGACATAATTCATTTAAGAGTCCCGACAAAATTTTTCATTTAATTTTAAATAAGGATCGATTCTTACTCATTTTCAATGAGTACCAATATAAAGTGGCGGCCGAAAAAAAGCATAAACTACGCATTCCCTTCGCAATAACAATAACATATCCAACAAAGTACGAATGTTTACAAAACAGTGGTTTTTTTTCGCGGACATCAACACTGGAAATACACGCAAGACCACCCAACGAGTAATTGTTGAACACATGTTATAATAACAGCAATAAACCAACAGATAAACTGTATCTGTCTGCTATTTTGATAAATTAATGTGCCTGAAATTCATATCTACTAATATTAATTGAAATACGTAATAAAAACGTTGATAAATAACTTTGTTACATTGAATGTGATGCATGAATAATTGAATATTGTTTTTTTTTTATAAATATTATTACCAGTGGAAGGCGTAATGTAAGCTAACTCTGGTGGGTTTAAAAAGTCTACTGCATTATTTTCTTATAAACGAAAAATCTGCTTTGTGGCAATGCTGAAATAATTAATCTTAAAGTTCAAATATTTATATGGAGAAATTATGAATTACTACTACTTACTACAGCCATCTTGTAAAGGCTACCCAAAATTTAATTTCGTATGAAAACACTTTATAAATGAACTTACTGAATAGAATTAAAGTAGGTATAATTTCGACAAAAACACAAAATAATTATAATTTTTGTGTATTGATTGTAAAAAAAACACAATAGCAATTAATTAAAAAATATCAATAAAACACTGAAGAGCACTACTGACATATTGTTTATTTATCTTCAAAAGAAAAAAGTAATACAAACGGATGTGCAAGTCACGCCACTTACCTACTTATTAACAAAAACATCGAACGTTATCACCAAGTTTCTTGTGGCTAACTACTGCAAACAAACTGAATATAATGACTTCATTTAAAAAAGGAACTTTTTTGTTTTCTCTAAACACATTCACAGAAAAAAAAACAACTCTATCAAAGAGTCATCCAAAATTTTTGCTGTTTCTTTAGAGGAGCCTGCCTCAGTAAAGAAAAAAAAAACGAAAAAACCATTCGAATTTAGAACGTCTGTTATTTTTTCGATGCGCGCGCAAATTACGTTATTAATTCCCTATTAGATTATACCACATTATTGGAGCTGAGGATCGCGCGTGTGGTATATTTTTTGCGAAACAGAGGAACTTATGGGCCTTTATTATTATGTTTTAAACGTAACAACTTAATTTAGGTAGGCGCCGTACCGCCTACGTCGATTGATTTCATATAATTTTCGTTCCGCCAAACAATCTTTCGATGAATTGCCACAAAAAATAAACCATCGTGTGAGTTATCAAAGTTTAAGAGCTTGTGGTTTCCGCTGAAGATTTTTTAACCAGAAAGAAATGATAGAATACGCGCTACACGCTACGCTTTTCTTTCGATATTTTTTTTATTTTGAATGCAGATATCCTAAGAATATTCTTTGACTCTGCATTAATATTGTTAATGTACTTTGTGTTGTAATAACGGTAAATTATTTGTGACATGTTAAGTAACATTTTTCTTTATTCGATAATTTATTATCCTTAGAGAAAGTAATTTAAATAAAAATAACTGGTTTCTTACAAGAATGTGATTCATGTTCCAGTGTTCTACATTTGAATTACTAATCGATTAATCAAATCAACCCCATTTGTTTTTAAACCAGTTTATTGGTGACACAAAGCGTCATAAATATTTAACCAAGTTCCATTTTCAAAAATATATTTTTAAAGCCCGAGGCGTCCGCACTGTTGCCGTTAGGTCCAACCAGTCGCTGTTTCTAACACGATGGGAATAATTAAATTTCGTTATCAGTGCCTTCGAATCTAATTTTAATTAAAAAGCGTCACATATTTCACGCAGTATTCGGTGGTAGGCGGTGCAATGTGTCCGGAGAGTACAACTGACCAAATTCAGTTGAACCACATTCCATTAGTATTTTGATATAAACAATCATAATCTAAAGATCATCCTAAACTGGCGATGCAATATTAAATCGTTAAATTTAATATTGGCTGTGTAGTTTCTTTTATTGCTTCACAACTAACACGTATGCTAACACGGGTCAAGTGATTAAATTTTTTACTCTGGCAACAAATAAATGTTTATTCTCACGCGATTATTGTTCATATTAAATTAATGGCTTTCCGCTCTGTATTATTTATTGATGTTATGTAAAAAATGTACGTAATGTATAGCATTATTGAGCGTCGGTATTTTTGTAAGTGGTAATTTTGATATTAGAATTTATGATCAATTTAGTTCAAGTAATGAACTGTGCGTGGGTGACGCAATTATAAAGCAAACATCTTCATAATTAAATTACGTGTCAAAATGCTGATACGAAACTGTCGCAGACATTATTGGGTCACTAGTTGTACGACCGTCGTACGATGTAATGTGAACTTCACAATAGTAAGATGGTGCGCTGTGCATAAACACAGCTACTTAAAATCACTCTACGGAACAATTTCAACTTTGTTTCCTTTGACATAAAGCTGAAAGTTCAAAGCTACGATTTAGGATTTCAATTAGGTAGATAAAAGACACCACAACAATATGCCTGCATGCTTCGTAATCATCAAATTCCTTTCTGTAATTTCGGACAAAGATCCTTTTGCGCTTACTAATTACAATAAGCCAGCGATACGGGTACGTAGGAAAATATAGATCAAAATCATGAAATAAATTCCATTCATTTACTGAATATTTTAATGCCTCTACTTTTGAAATAGTAAGAACAACAGCAAAAAGAGAAGACTTAATTGGAAAGCAGAACTTGGCACTGGTCCAGACAACGCTAGGTAAAATAAAATAATGAATATTTAAAATGCAATTTCTGCGAAACACAATCTGATATTTCAAAATGAAGTGTAAGCAGATTCTGAAAGTAATTTAAACTCAAGAACGAAGATGATTACTTCAGGATATCTTGCCTTAGAAGTTGGCTATTACACAAAACACTTCGTAATACGTGTAATAAGCAAAGTCCAAAAATAACGAAAGGTGAAAGCAAATTTAAACAAGCGCTGACGTTCACAGTTGCGTCGTCCTAACACAAACATTAAGTAATTCGCTAGTAAGAATAGTATTACATATTCGCGAACACTACTTTCATCAAATAATAGAAAAAATGAAAGCCCTTCACTTGCCAAGCTCGGCTTAAAAGCCAAGTCTTGTATAAATAGAAAAAGTCGGCGATTTATCGCCGATGTCGTTAGGGGAGTTTTTGCAAATATTTTTGTTGGAACTAGGAGGAATAAAGATAGAAAATAACCAAAAAGTTGTTACCTCAGACTTAAATTATTGCTTGGTTTATAGCAAAAAACAGCACCGCGGGGCTTTTTGTTATAAATTATAACACTAAAAGTTTATAACAGAATGCATTCATTATTATGCACTTGAGAATCTAATAAAAACTCATGACTCTACAGATTGGTGACTATTAAATAAGACATTTAGCATCCGTATGAATTTTGCTGTCTCATAATTTGGGATTATTAGAATGTAAAAAGTAAATTCAAAGAATCTTCAAATTAGTTTAAAAAAAAAAATAGTTACATGCATCTGAAGCATCCGCAAAAAAATACTAGGGGACCCAAAAAAGAAACCAGATACAAATGTGTAAACATTTAAAAAATTTATGAACAGAACACACATGACTCTGCAGCTATTGCTAGATCACTGACAGCGCTGAAGCATCTTGTTTACAAGCAAATCAATGAAAATACCAAAACAGCATGCGTTATCAAGTAAAAAGCTATTGGAATCCAAGAAATCCTTGAACTAAGTCCTTTTCACCAATAAACCAGGTATAAATATGCGAAACGCTAAGAACAGTCACATTTCACAGTCATAACTTCGTAGCAATGCTGTACCCGTTACTATATCGCACAGTGGTCTGTACCTGTTGCGGTGACTGGCCGTTGACCCGTCAAGTATTGACATATTCCTATAGTTTCTCACGTCTAGCCCCTACACACTATTACACCGCGTGCTTTTACTGTGTTAGCGAATGCAGCCTTCATAGTACATCTTTGAGTTCCACTTCTTGTGTAACTTTCTTTACTTGTTTAAGAAAGGTTCCTAGTGTTACATTTAGGCCCCATGTGTGAGTAAAGTTGAAATTAACAAACTATATTGACTACTCTACTGATGGTAACAATATTCGTGAAGGGATTCCGAAAGGGACAATAGTTGGCCTTGTCCTAAATATTATCAAAATATTTCTGGCAGTTGTATGGCAATAGAAATCCATATCGTCCATGATAGAAAAATATACATTTTCTTTACATGTATGACGGATAGGGTAGGTGTCTCTTTCGTTATTATCAGCCATATTTTAACTACTGTGGGCGTACTGAGGGTAGTGTTGGTTATTGCGTAGTAGATAAACTGTTTACAGCTCAGATCACGTTATAATTTACTATCAAATTAATCACACTAGTAATTCACACACTGTAGGTACACGACACGACTATTCGGAATGCGTGACAATTTCCAAACGTGTTCACTGCTTTACCGCCACCGATGAACTCTGCTTAGCTTCGGTCTGAGCGTTCTGTTGTAGACCCTGTCAAACGCCGCTTGGTGGCACTGGCGTTCCGATAAGTCGAATCACTGACGTATTTCCGACATGAATATACCTTAGATTTTCATTTCCGTGATTACTAACGTGGTCATCATAAAAAAAACCCTTAGTTATGTCAATCTTCTTAATTGATTATGAAGTATCAGTCAACGGATTAACACAATACTTAACATCGGAAAAAGCAATAAATTTATTATGTCCACAGACTATTTATTCATGGAATTCCCCGTCTGAGTCTTTGACTATTACCGCGAGAATAAGCAGCTGTAAATATGTAAACCATTTTACCATTTTGGTTTTGTTTTCAGGTGGCTACTGAAAAAATGTAAGCGAAAGGACACACCTGTTACCTATAGCAGCGGTACTCAACATTTTCAGGACATAAAATAAATAAGTAGCAGCGAATTATGACAGAAGCAAACTTTCCTGTTCTTTCTTTTATTAACGTATATCTATTCATATATCTCGTAGATGTTTCTTTTTCATTAATTTCTCCAATTGATATTGAACTCTTGTTGCCATGACATTATCAACGAAAGCCTTGCCTAACCTTTTTTAAGTTATCGACACCACCTAATTTCCCAGTCCCACGAAAAAAGATATACAGCCCAGGGCTTGCATATCTCTGCTCCATAACAACCGCTTTCGAACTAAACGGTTGATTGTCGTCAATTATAGCATTACTTATTCAACAGCTAATGTCAGTATTGTCCTCGCGTTCGTAATTCAATTGGGGGTAATTGATAATTGTAATCGGACATTGTGAATCATACCTCATTTTAACTTTGCAGTGTCAGGATCGATATAGTTTTACAACCTGAATTTGTTATAATGTTTCCTTGTTTTTATCAGTTTTAGCTGTTAGTGTTTGAGTAGTTTTTTTGTAAATATATCATATTTTATTTATAATATTTACGCTTTGTTATTGTAGCAACTAAATATTATGTGCACGGTCTAAGTTGTTTAGTTTTATAATCACTGTTATGATGGTAATTTTACTGCATTCAACTTTATTAGTATTCTCACAATGGGGATTTGATGTCCTTAGCAAAGTATGCAGTAAAAGTCACATATTAACTAGGATGTAAAATTGTAAATACAGAAGGTACTTACGCTGGTCGTTTCCATCGGAGCGAGCCATGACGGTACCGTTTGGAAACACGTTGACGTACATATGGGAGCACTGGCTGTAGAGGCGAACCGACCGGACCATCGATGGCACCGCACCGCAGATCACCACCTGCACACAAATAAAACCACCAATGTAATCAAAATTATAAACAACAGCGATAATCTCGAATCAACTAATTGATTGCACAATTAGAAGAACGAACCGCACAAGATAAGATTTCAATTTGATGGAGCGCAGGATTTAAATTCACAAACGATTCAGAATATTCTAATATGTCCAGCTTATCGTGAATCAGGTTTGTAAGGGTGATAATTATGAAAATTACCAAGCACGACAAGATCTCTTAATAAACATTTAGCAAGACTACCTACGACCATTAAATTCATGAACTTATTGAGCCATTTTGTGAGTATTCTCGTAATGAAACACAGAACTGGATATTTTCGCCGCTATCGGCGTTCAAACAGACTGATGGTCATGCTAAATTGACGGCGCGATAACACTGTGCCGTAAAACACTGATTTACGCAAGGATTACTCATGACTTTTAATGATTGAAGACTGTGTCATAGAAGTGACGTAATACAAACGTATTACCACTACGTAGAGGAAAAGCAATTCAGAACTGAAAATTCGATACGAGGAAACGGATGTTATAAAGAAGACTGCGGCTTCATTGGCATTGAATTAAGATAATACTACTATTCAAAGGAAAGTTCGTGATGTAAAAGTTGGTATTGATGCTATAGAGAAATTTCCCAGCACTCTTCTGCTGCGTGTGGTCCATTCCACCTCACTCTAACAGCTAAGTGTCAAGTCGTTTAAATTAGTTTCCTTATTCTGTTGGTGCTTTCACCGGGATTTTAATGGCGCCAGTGTCGACCGACACCTCATTACGCAGATATTGATCAAACCCTATCTCCTATGACCTTGCGAACTTCACGAGTTGAGATGTTGAATATTTTACTCGTTAACCCCAAAACACGACGAAAATTCCCTCTAATTTTCACAGCCAGATCTAGATTTACATTGAAAACTCACAGCTGATTAAATTACTACGTGTGATATCTAGTATTACTAATCAAATTATAATGCAACAACTACACAAACACGCCCATGCAGTGATAATCTCGGCGCTTGCATATTTCAAACGGTGTTACGTGCGCTTGGAGAAAATACTACCACATATTATAGTCATATTGAATTTTGTAATTATTACTAGCACCACGCGTCGCAAGCACCACAATAAGGAAACAATCGATCGTTTTAATGGGTCAGCCGTGCTCAGCTAATCCGTCAGACTGAGGGTTCGGATTGCGACGTTTAGGCAATAATAAATCCTATTTAGATGTCCATCAAAGTTGATTTTTCATATTTATCTACAGTCGTTTTAGGTCCTTTTATAACTATACGAACGGTGTCATATTCAGGTGGGAAAGCATAGGCTACCGCGACGCGGTCACTATTCAGCCATATTGCATTTCACGTGAACTTTTTGTAAACAATACCGCATTTACTTTTTAGTGTTGAATGTTTAAGTTATTCGGATTGTTGTCGTAGCCATAGCAATTTAGTAAAACCAATACATGTAAATGCAAATGAGGTAGATAAGGTTGTTAGTTTTGTAGAAACGTGTACAACTCAAGAACTTGTATTACGAAACTTTAATTAACAGAAAATACTTTTGGTTTTCAAAATCTTGACACATAATCATATCACGTCAAAACGAGTCATACTTAAAAATAACAGTCCTGTTTCCAAATACGATGTGAGAGTTAATTATGTTAATGGAAACTACGGAGATTTTCATATACTTTTAAGAAGTAAGGAATATTATCTTTCATTGGTGTTGAATAAACCGGTAAAGTATGATCTTATAAAGCTAGTCACACGAACAGCAACAAACTGTAATCATATTTACAGTAAATAAATAAATGTATGTTTATCTCAATTAGTTGTAGCATCATGTGATATTAAACTTTGTACACTTGATTCTATTAAGATAATTAATCGAGATATCATATCTTAATGTCGTAACCATGTAATTTATGCGTTACACTCCACGATATAAATATTTAGAGAACTAATTTATTTCGACGATTTGTTTCTGTGGTATTCAACTTGGTTTTGGGAGTTTTTTGCATTACGATATTGTATATTTCTATGTATTCTACTTCTTTCAGAATTTAAATTTCCAAGTGATCTGTACAATTTCGTCTGTTCTTCCCCAAAACATTTTCATCAATTCATTCGACTTTCATTTTGTAACTCTGTCTTTGCAAATATTCTGTTAACATTACTATTCACCAATGTATGTTTGAGAGCAGTGGTGGCCCAGTGGTAACGGCCGCGACTTACGAGTTGTAGGTCGTAGGTTCGAACCCAGACAGGCGCTTTACTTTGTGTAAATTATTTCATCACCACTGCTCTCAAAACGGTGAAGGAAAACATCGTGAGGAAACCGGCATGTCCTAGAACCGAAAATTCGAAGACATGTGACATTTACCAACCCGCACTGGGCCCGCGTGGTGAATTACGGCCCACTCCCTCTCACAGAGAGGAGGCCTGTGTCCCAGCAGTGGGAACATTATAGGCTGATGATGAAATTATGTTTACATCAATACGTGTATGTATTGAGAGGAAGGTCGATACCATCCATATATGCAATTATCGTGTATTTGGAGGTCACTGATCGTTTTGTCATTGGGCTTATCTTAGCCGACCCGAGTAAACGCATTATGGACGCTTGATTACATGTCAACCAACCACAACTATCCGGTATGAAGTGTATCGGAAATTTTCACGGTACAGAGCACAGATACCGGTGTTCAATAGCATGTAATCTTCAGTACTTTGTACAGGTACTCTAGTGCTTGTTAGTAATTCAGAAATTGATTTTTAATCAGCTACTTATCATGTTATGTAAGCTTATGATTGTTTTTCGGAAATTATCGGTTTGAGCCGGTAAAGCTTTTGAAGCTTCAATATCAAAACGACATGTTCCAGCCCTCGGCAAAGTTAAATAAGGTTTCTTTTTAATAGGACCCTATTATTTATAGCACTGTGTCCCAAATACTGAAACACATTAACCCTTTCCACATCAGGAACAAAATTCAATAAAGATTAGGTGCAGACCGTAAACAAAAAGAACTGTACTTTTAGATGTTATAAATACTTATTTGTATTTTATATTCATCATGATATCTAGAAGGTGTGATTTTCATTGCAGTCATCGATAACGTAATTTCTTGGTCACACCTCATATTATAAGTACCTACGTTGATGGGTTAAAAAGAAAATTTTGTCGGACATGACTGGTATTATCATTTTATTGTGTCTGTCTATAAAATCCGGGTTCATCAAAATTTATTGGGGGATTTACGCCATTTTGAGATGGACAATAAACGTGTTAGGTTTTACACATGCATTTGACTGCCTTCTTTTATTTTGTCTGTTCTTTGGAAATTCCACAAGTGTAAACTAAAACAAAAATGACTCCTAAAGTATTCGACACTTATTGTAAATGTTATGTCGACATTGATAAAATCCCTATCATAAAAAGACGTTTATCAAACATCATTACGAAATAGACACTTTACAGACAAAACCTAATCTTTCAACATGCCTGACCTAAATCCGATACATTGTAATCACTTCCTAACTCCTCTATCGAAGATTGCTAATTCTGGATTAGCTTAAAACGGTTAATTAATTGGCTATCTGTCTAACACATGTATAGGTCACCTCACTATTGTAGAAATAGAAAGTAAGTGAAACTGTCCGGATAGATTTCACTAGTTCATGCTTTATGGCTTTAAATGATTTATTTTCACACTTTTCCTCAAGCGGGGTTGAAGACCACGAAGTACTAACAGTTGCATCACCGTTTCTAGATGCTCTTTACAAATACAATGAGAAAAATACAATAGACGTGGATATATTTAGTAACCTGTTCTGCTTAGCTATTTCTAAAGAGCCATAAAAACTCCTGAAAGAAATCGACACTTGTTTCACCTCTCAACGAGACATCCTCAGGATGACGATTGACTTGTCGTGAACCCGAACGCGGCGTGTTGCCACACCGAGCGCTGAGCGCAGAGTGATACGATGAGAAAAAGTTTCTGATTGGTATAACATCTACTTATCTGTACCTAACTCATCAAATCTCGGTCTAGAGGATTTTCGACCGCTTCAAAAATGCTTTTCCTGCATGAGAGACTTGTCCAGATAGGTACTAGTCGGACAAAATTTGAATGTAGTCAATTACTACGAAAAAAAGAAGAAGAAAACTAATTCAGAAAGCTTAATTGGTCTAAAAGAAGAATCTGTTGTAGAAGATATACACACATATTTTTAATTTCTGGCAAAGATACCAAAGCTCTCCCTTAACCAGCCGTTTTCAAAGATTTCATCAACAAGGATGATGGTAAGCTGCAAGTGAGACCTCACAATGAAGATCAGTTTGGTTTCCAAATCCTTATCAACATAACATTACTTACGGATTAGACCGGCCACACACGCGACAAGATAACGTGATAATAATTGTTTTACTATGATAATGTTGCAGGTTACTATAAAAAAAAACTAAATAAATGTAAATTGTGTTTTATAA
Source organism: Agrochola lychnidis (assembly GCA_963680765.1). Classification (NCBI taxonomy): domain Eukaryota; kingdom Metazoa; phylum Arthropoda; class Insecta; order Lepidoptera; family Noctuidae; genus Agrochola; species Agrochola lychnidis. The sequence goes on along the minus strand of OY796859.1, from coordinate 9,173,829 downwards.
AAATGTTTTGAAGTTACTACACGATTTTTCACTTATTCTTTATATTTTCTTCTATGTATATGTCACCGTAAGATTGTGAGAACCGTAAGTTTATAATCTATCGGTATTATTTTTGTTTGATTGTTAACTGTAAAAAAATTGTGAACTGGGTAAAATGAGTTAGGTTAGGTTAGAACTGTGAATAAACGCGCGCGAGCCGAGCGAGCGAAGCGAGCGGTACCGCGGCAGCGGCCAGCGAGCGCTACTTCCAAGTTGCTCGCAGCCACGCAGGCTAATTTAATATTAGCGCAAGGTGCATTACGTCGCAAACAAGTTGGTTACCAGATCACAATTTGTCAGTTTTTCATGGATACATTATAAACTATCGAAAAATTATGCGTTAAATTGTAAATGATTTGTCACAGTTCACAATTTTTCGACAGTTTATAATCTAACGGAAATAATACCGATCGATTATAAACTAACAAAGTTCATAATTATACGGTGACATATATGTATATACAACCGTTGAAACGTAACTGAAACTTTTGGCTGAAATTAAAACCTAATTTATTGTTTATTTCTTCTATTTCTTGAAAAATAACAAAGAAAATTAGAAAATCAAAAATAAAGACATTTATAGTAACGTAATTCTGTTGCCAGAAAAAAACTGAGTCTAAAATAAAAACTACTTCCAAAGAGAGGGATTTAAAAGCAAAAACGTATCACAAAAGTGTTAAACGACAAATCGTGTAAATGATTTGCGGAGATCCGTTAGCCGTCTTGCATAAACCCGTCTCACGACATTTTTTGGTAAAATTATCATTTTATCGTATTTATGCTATTTATGTGAGGATGCATAATTGTTTTCATCATCGTTATTTTTAACTGAATGCGGATTTCTTTTTGTAACTACTTTTTTTGAATCGAGTTTCCATTTATTTATTTTTTTGTTTTGTGCCAAGTTCATAATCTCAGAGGAACACATAATTAAGTCAATTTTAATGTTAGTTTTTTATGTATAATTAGCATAAAATCATCACGTGAAGCGTGAATCCGAACTTCCGCATTTGAATAATGAAAAAAAAAGACAAGCGCTTCCTCCTACCTGAATCGAATAGGTATCATATTTGACTGCATTCCAAGACTTCAATGCAAAACAAATGTTGCTCAATTTATTATATCGAAACGTTTACATATCGATTACATAGGTACGTCAACCGATACCGGGTAACAGATAAATTTTGAACTAAACAGCCCAATATCGGCTGTAATTCTTGCGTAGAGGAAATTACTTTCTGTAATACAAATGTGATTTATACATATGTATATTAATGATTGTTAATCAGTTCTATCAAGAAAAGAGAATGAACCGATGACTAATAATTGATACTTTTTATGGGAATCAAAGATAAATATCGATGGCATTATTATGAAAGACTTAAGAAAACTGGGGAAGATGATATCGAGAGCCTCAACAGCCATTGGTCTGTTATAAAATAAACTTAAAATAGCACACATACATACGAATTAGTCACACGCAGCTTTTAGTGGTATCAATGCACTTGGTATCAATAATCTTTTTGATTCTGATAACCCAGATACAGGACATGTGTCGCCGAAATGTCGAGTGTTCTCAAGTGGAGACCTTCACATGGAAGCAGACAGATTAGCAAACTACAGCAGATAGTGCTGAGATATAAAAGATTGTCGGAATACTTGGATTTAAAACATGGTCAATTTATTTGTGAGGAGAGGAGTGGAAAGAAGAAAGGGAAGTCTTTCCACTGAAGAGGGACAACATAGGCTAAATATAAATAAATAATAATTGAATTGTGGCAGTTAAGGAAGGTAAATGAAGATGATAATTTGATGACGGCACGGTTGACGTAGTGCTGCGCTGCGTGTCGCGAGTTCGATTCCCGCACGGAACAAATATTTGTATGACCTACAAGTAGTTGTTCCGGGTCCGGCTGTTTGTGTATGTGAGTTTAAATGTTTGTAAACGCACCCACAATACAGGAGAAATTCCTAGTGTGGCGCAACGTTTTAAAAAAAACAATTTAGGGGCTCGAATAATTAAGGTTCAAAATTATGCTGATAGAAGAAGCTCATGACGTTGCTTTACTAATAGAAGATTTAATTTCACTGGTTGCTGAAGCGTGGAAATACCCATTATAAGCCTGATAATGTAATCACCATTATAAAATGAAAAAATAAAAAAACAATTTCTAATTAAATTAAATTTTACCACACATGTGAGTTTTCACGTTAAACTCTTAGTCGTGCTAGATATGCAGTTTGCTTTATAATTAGTGCTGGCCTAAATCGTGCTTTTAGTATGATTATCGTATCATCAGTCGAATAAAAATCCTAGTTAACATCTGACTGGACTTTGAACTACAAAATCTATGCCCCTTTTTTGTTGCACATTTGAATTTATCGTTAGTTTCTGTCGTACAACAAAGTTACTCACGAATTCAGAAGTGCAAAGACGGATATTTTATAGGAACATTTACGAAAAATCGTTAACAGTTTGAAAAAACGATACTCATAAGCATATTGGGTTTATGCAAGTAGTAAATCACGAGCCAAAAGACAAATCTATAAAAATGAATGACATGAATCAAAACACCTGCACCAAATCAATATCGATGAACTTCTGAATATTGTAACCCTATTAAAAAAAGAAATTGAACCTCATCACAAACGATCTAATATTACATAATAACATAACCCATGTTTTATAGCAGGCTTTGTAATTGAAAAACTAGTAATAGGCGGTATTCAATAAGAGCAAATTTCTTCATCGGACAGCGTGGAGTGTTTGCGTATGTAATCATGGCAAATGATAGGTGGCCGCTAAACTCTCTGATGTCCCGTACTTTGAATATGATGTGTTCGCGGAAAAATAGGGAGCCTTTACAACTTTTAATAGAAGTTTTTAGCCTTATTAGACTTTACTTTAGACTTGATTATAGCATTTCTAGTAAGTGTTTTATGTATGTGTTGTAAGAGCTTAATGATTTTATCAAGCGAACTAGCAGTAGTATCTAGCAGCGGAGTATTAATAACACTGACCTTTAGAGGCTTGTCCAGACCATGTTCAATAAGAATTACGTGAGCTTCTACGAGTGCAACTATTTCTAGCAAAGCAAATCCAACAAATATACTGACTTTCATGTAACTGTCCAGTCTAATGTTTTTCTCACATTTTCGTAGAGCTCAGTTTTAAAGTTTCCCAGTATAGTCTCTGACGTACAATTCATGTGATGATTTTTTTGTAACACTTTCGTATTTTGACGATAATAATGTATGTGGCACATGTGATAATTACGACAACTAAGCAGCAGTCACGTACAGACTCTGCTATTTACTAGAATTAGGAAGTCAATTTGTTAATAGTTTACTAACTTTACCGTTTCGAAGAATTATTGAAGCTATTGGCGACATTATTTTAGATGATCAACTTGTAGATTCGTAGGAAAAGAGCAAAAACTGCTGACTTAGTAACATTTTTTTTTTTTCGATATCTCAACAAGCGTAACAGCCCTGATAATAATCAACATCGCAAATCAATATTACGTTATTGAACAGATAATTGATTGATTTAATTAAACGAGTGAATGATTGATTTATTATCGTCGTGCGTCCGATAGTGACGGCGGGACACGTCACGTCAACGTCTAGACGTCCGTATCGAACGAATGCGGAACCCTGAAGTATGTTTGTGTACAATCAAGAACATTAATATACCTGTTAGGAGGCAAGTTAGTAAATGGAACTTAGAAACATGGTGTTGCAAGGAATGACTTTCAAAAAGATGCGTCAAAATTGAAGCAGTTGTGTGTGAATTTGGGATCAGACCAACAGCACATACTATATACACATGGTGTAAGGGACATCGATGCGTAAACTGTACATGATTCTGATGACCCCCAGTGTATAAATTTTTCGTCGGTTATTTGAAAAACAATGCTGTTCCATAAACTTTGTATGTAAAATGTAGGTTAGTACTTTTGTATGAAACAGCTGATTTGTCTTTTAATAACCGACGAAAAATTTCAACACTTGTGGATGTAAAACAGTTTGCGCGTCGATGTCATTTACACCCTATATACATTTCATTAACTAGGATAATAATTGTATTTAAAAAACCAGTCGCCGTAGATATTGTAGTACAAGGTTCTAGGCTTAATTGTAAACAAAGCACAGATATTAGGCATTAATGGTAACTACTAAAATACTGCGGTTTCTTGCACAATCTGTTCAACCACTTAGTAGTACGAAACTATCGCGTAGTATACAATAACTATTTGCAAATTGAAAACAAGTTTACAAAACATGTTTATAATTTTCAAGAAAATAAATTGTAAGTTTGTTTGTAAGTAAACGCTAATCAGTCACGGTGTTCCAATATTGAAAAGAAAACAATACTTTAAATTACAAGATTATAAGCCAAGGATGCATACTGTGAATGTACCTACTTAAAATTGCGAGAAAGAAGATTTTGAAGAAAATTATGTCATAATAATTAAATTATAAATGATAACGAAGAATATACAAAACATTGAAAGTGATAAACAAATTCGGGTTCAAGAAAATGATACGAAGCGTAAGAATACTCTTCTGCAGTAAGAAGGTCGCGGAGCATTGTTCCTTGCAAAGGGCCTAAAATAGTCCCTTGAAGAACTCCTTCAGAGATAGCTACACCCAAGACATGATAAAGCAATTTTGAACATTTAACGGCTGATATGATAATGTAGATCGATTTAAATCATCACAAATATATTCAGGTAAACTCTGTTAGAGCTACAAATGCCTAAGATAGGCACAAACGCTACATGAAACCTAATCAAACGCGGATTACGAATTGGAAATACCGAAGCTTAGTTATTTACTCAACCTCGGTGTTCTTAATCTTAATTGTTGACTTGTCGAAATATTTACATAATTACATTTTATGTTATCGTTTCGTAGACAAGATGAATATGCAACCTTAGATTTAATTGTATAATTGTATTTATTCTGAAGTAGGTATGACGTGTTTCCATAATGGACTGGTATTTCCTCAGTTCTTTTTGTGTGGCTTTAAGTGTAAATTAGAATATGATGCGATCAAGGGAGCATCTCACAGAATAATAATTAACATTGTAATGCAATGATGGCACATTTTGTAAGGAATCTTTGTGGTACGAAGTATTTCTCAGAACTTTTATCGCACTACACCGCGTCGTATGCGCTTCACGGCTAACCGGCAGACGTTTTCTCATTACACCTAGCTAATGTGAATAAAATGATGGCTGCGATTGAAATTACTAATCCTTTTATACCGGATAACTGACCTTTTTACGTGTTACGTAAATTGGTTTTATTAAGAGCTTACATACTTGGGTTATGAGTATACCTAACCTAGATAGGAGCGAATCAGGCAAATCGACACCTCATGCTAATTTTCAATCATCGAGTGAGAAATTTTATTTGGAAATCATACTAATGGTTTCATGTGTGTCAAGTAATGGTTTGATTTGAATTTTACCAACTTTAGTAATTGAGTTGTTAAGTGAAATAACCTTTTGGACCTTTGGTTTTAAACATTCACAGAGTGACAAATCCTAACTAATATTATTAATGCGAAAGTGAGTTTGTTTGTTACACTTTCACGCAAAAATGGCTGGACGGATTTGGATTAAATTTGGCACATGGGTAGACCATGACCAGAGTTAGGACATAGAATACTTTTCATCCCGACAGTCCCACAGGATCGAGACTTATGCCGGTGAAACCGCGGGGCGTAGCTAGTTCTATATAAAGTCCGAATTATTATACAAACTCCTTGCTAAAGACAAGATCAGATATAGGAGGGGCACATTAGCACCACTTTCCAAAAAAATATTTTACTGCTTTTAAGCAGCCCACTCATTTCAATCAAATTGATTATAATTATACAGTAGCGAATTTTATAGTCTGCCACGCTTCCAAATTATAAGTTTATGACTACACCCGATAACCTTAAAAGACCTGACTTTATTTTTATTTAATTAAAACCTCTCACAACATTAATAAACTTTATGATCACACTTAATTTATTTTATCGCAGATTAATTGAGAATTAGTTTTAAAATTTATGTTCTATGCTAAATGAGTTACTAATTCTATGTCTATTAATGCAGTACAATATATTATTTTAAAACCTGTTGAATACAATAATGTAGGAAGATAAGAGAACAGGTCACGCTAAAGATTAGCGCTTGTTATTATTTTACTTATGTCATTGCTATTTTTTGTTTCTATATGTCGGAATTTTATACTATCGTAATTATTTTTTTGATGTTACGGTCTACTTTTTACTTTTACTTCAACTACTACTACTACTTTTACTTTTTACTTTATTTTATTTTTTTTACTTTTTTCTTTTTTATTCTTTCAAGGTTGTTTTACTTGAATTTTTATGACATACTCCAAAAATTGAGGCGTTAGGAATACGATCAATATGGCAAAATTCTAGAGTTGACAGCTTTTCGACCGCGTCTGTGCATTTATAAAACCGTATGAGGATTTAATTTAGCTTTGTAATAAAATAATATAAATGTAAGGAGTAAAACTTACCATCAGGAGGCACAATATCTTCGCAGAGACGGCAAGCTGTGGTAACCTGAAAGAGAATAGAGAAACACATGAGCATCTTTGTAATATCCATAACTATCTATACAAATAAATACAATTGAAGTGGCAGTTTTTAATGCCAAAATAATAGCTTTTTAGTAAATGGAAAGTATATGCGGTACTTATAACAAAAATTCATATTTTTGTATGTGTCTGTTTGTTCCGGCTAATTTCCGAAACGGCTGGACCGATTTTGACGGGACTTTCACTGGCAGATAGCTGATGTTATAAGGTTTATTTTAGAAAAAGAATTAGGTACTACGCGGGCGAAGCCTCGGGTAGTGGCTAATTAAAAATAAAATCAATGGTGGGCTAGTGCTAGCGGCCCCGACTTACGTGTCGTAGGTTGTGGGTTGGAACCCATTCAGGCTCTTTACTTTGTGTAATTTATGTCATCACCATTTCTCTTAAAAACGGTGAAGGAAAACATCGTGAGAAAACCGGCATGTCCTAGAACCAAAAATTCGAAGACTTGTGACCATCTACCAAGCCGCACTAGGCCGCGTCATGGATTATGGCCCGCTCCCTCTCACAAAGAGCAGGCCTGAGTCCCAGCAGTGGGAACATTATAAGCTGACTATATTATGCTATTAAAAGTAACGACTGCATGTTTTTGTGTTAAGGTGTGTCCATACATTGAGCGGCAATCGTGCACGGCTGCCGCGCGCGGCCTGCCGCACTGTGTTTGGACGACTGCCTTGCGCGAACGCTTCTGTCTACCTGCCGCGCACCAACATTTTTAGGAAACATTCGTCACTTTTTGTGTCTGGACGTATTTCTGCGGACGTATTTAAAGACTAGGCAGATTGATATTGCCAACTGAAGCGCACGGCGTGTCTCGGATGTGCCGCGCAGTACTGCCGCGCAAACATTCGTCGGTTTAGTCCTAACTAGAGCGCGGCAGAAATGTGTCCTGCAAACGCCGCGTGTTGCTACCATGCTCTTGCTCTCTTGGACACACCTTAACACAAACGAATAAGGGTCATCGAAAAAAACGTTCTGATTTATATTTTATTCGCCCTTGATGATGACATAATGAAGTAATGACTAATGTTAGATACACACAATATTTATAGTTACGTAGACTAGTCTAGTCTCTGGTTCTAAGAACAGTAATCTGTCTCGTCAGGTGAAAAGCGCAAACAATGTACTCTGTATTTGTTTTATATATACCATACTCGTAAATAAATGTTTTATTGTTAAATACTTATCTAATTATTTTATTATATATCTATAATAGTATTATTATGCTGCCTCTTAAGATAATATGTAGGAATATTACTTTTTAAGGCATTAGCAACTGAAGTTTAATTTATTAGATTTGATAAACACTTTCTTATCATAGCAAAACTATGATATGTATAGCGTAGGTACCTACTTAACATGTTAGGTACTTGTTGAAAGACCTACACTGTCCTCCTATACCTAGTAACATTGTTATTTGAAAATATTGTATAAGCCAATTTTTTTTTTAATTAATCATGGAGTTTCTTGCCGGCTCTTCTCAATAGGAAACGACCAATTGGAACCTTGCACCTAGCTTCTGACATTTCATAAGTTCTCATGTAGGTTTATGTGAAATAAAATATTTTGAATTGTGTTGCATTGCTACTAAAAATTATACTTATTAATGTTATTCCTCCTTTTAATCACTTTTTATCGCATTAGGTACCCACCTAGTAGCTAGGTATACCAGCTGCCATTTCATTATTAGGAAAAAAATTGGCAGCTTTTTTCATAGGTACCTTCACCATGTGGTCTTCATATCAATAATATTGGTGATATTTAATTACTTACTCAACTAAGTAATTAATTAATTATTAAATTATCGTTATCTTTCTGATATGACTCTATTATTTCGTACCTATTATATCTAGGATGATAAGCAGAGATTAAAATATAAATAGATTTTCAATAACAATTGAAAACGTTGGTCTATCATCGATTGATTCACACACGAACTAAGTACCTAACTAAAATTTTATCTAAAACATAGGAAATTAGGTGTGAGTACCTACAAATAATTTGTAGTTTTGAACAACGACAGCTTTTGTTATACTTTTTATGAACATAAATATAATATATAATGAATATAATATTTTAATCTTATATTTTCAATTGCTTTGATTATTTTTATACATTTTTCTCACATATAGAAGCAACAAGAATAATGTTCCCAGGATTTTGTAATATTTATATTTAAAAGAGTATCCTTGGAGTTTCTTGCCCGTTCTTCTCCATAGAGATCTACGTTTTGGAATGGACAACTAGCTTCAACTTTCTGACTAACTCTTTGACAGTTCAAAAGTGCCTGTAAATGGTTTAATTGAAATAAATGCTTTGAGTTTGTGTTTATAAAAAAGTAAATCAGGATTTTCTATACTGAAATGATTATTCTCTATTTCAAACCGAAAATAATTCTTGCATTCATTCTAAAGCTGCATTAAGAGCAACCTTCTATGACAAAGGACAAACCAAAAAAAAGAAATTCGCTGAAATACTTATTTAAACGATATATTACCTCTGCCAAACTGCACAGCAGTTTGTTGGTAGTCGTAGCTCCTTTCCCTTTTTTTTTCACCTGAATGATACATGATTACATGAAATGCAAGAAAATTAAGGCTAACACCTTCCTGTAATCCCCAACATCACAGGCTTCTCCTAATCAACCACCAAATTATCAAACGCATCATAATTGTAACTGTAAACTTCGACACAAAAGAGTTTTACGTAGATACTGAAAATACCCGTAATTTTGGTATTTCCAAACCATAAACAAGGTAAGTTTACGCCATAAAAGAAAACAAGAATGTGTTTTCTTATCTCAGCTTGTGTCGTACGTACGTTCAAAGACGCAACGATTGAATAGATTAGGTAGGTATTTTTTTATTTACTATGCTCTTGACTACCACATAACGTACAATAGCTCATAAAATTCAGCACTTGAGTACTTGACGAGTCTTACTACATAATAAGTAACTACTTACATAACCGTTTGCAGATCTGAAAAAATTGGCAAAAGTAAGTATGAAGTACCTAGGTAATATAATAAACAGCGCTACATAATATTATTATGTGTTTCTTTTCTAATGAGCATCTATACTCCGTTTGAAATAAAATTAGACATTTAAACAAACCTTTTTACAGTCCGTTCAACCGATTTTGACTTCTATACCGTAGGCATAAGGATGGCATTAAAAGCAAAAAAAGTGGTTACAAACCAATTGTTTACTGCAGCTGTCATTTGTCATGCCACCATCGCAATAGAAGTCAAAATCGGTTGAACAGACTGTAAAAAGGTTTAGTTAAATGTCTAATCTTATTTCAAACGGAGTATAGAGAACTCCATGTTCATCTTTAATATATAAATAAATAAATTCTTGATTCACAAAAAACATAAACTTTGAGAATAGATAGGTATACAGAAAGGTTAGCAAACTGAAGTATAATTAAATACAAAAGTGAGGTCGAAAGTCCAAAAAGAATATGTACCCTGCCCCCAAACTAGGAAAATCCTGTATCTTGGGTGACAGTGTCTTCGCGTAGATACAATAAGGTCGAGCGATTATTGTGAGCATACAAGTTGATTTAGAGTTAGAGAATTGTCAAAGATAAGGTTATGTACTAGTGAAAAGAAAGAAAAAATAATAATAATAAGACGTTGGTAAGTGCAGATGTGTATGTTAGTGTGATTTGGTGGTTGGTGATGAATGTATTTTTCTGATGGATGGCTTTTCGGTAATCCATTAATCTTAGTGCTGCTTCTACCAAAAAAATCAGCCATAAACCAATAACTGGGTAATAAGATACCCCTTGGTAAGACTGGTTGTCAGACTTTCGGGCTTCTGACGACCCGTAACGACTGTCAAAGATCCACGAATGACAGCCAGGACCAACGGCTTAACGTGCTTTCCGTGGCATGAAGGAGTCTCGGTATGTAAAGATGACCACCTATCCACAGACCAACCCGACCCGTGCGGCAGTTATCAATACTTCATTTACATCAAAAAATACTCGTAGACGTTACCGACTACTATAGAGTATATCTAGATTCCATACAAAGTCATTAATCACTGATAATCTTACAGTCTGCTATTAGGTAACGTAATATGTAGGTATCGTTGCTACCGGGCACAGTGCGTAACAAAAACTTGGGTTCATAGGCCAGGTGATTATCCCGAGATAACTTGCGTGGTTGGACGTGTGTAGACTGAGTACTGGCGACAATTTGTTAGTTTTGAAAGGAACATTCACGTTTATGAACGGGCTTACGGCATAATTTTGGGAATTTGTTGTGATGGAACTGAAACATTTTGAGAATAATAGACATTTAATTCTTTAATTACTTTCCACACGAGTCGATACACCAGGTTAAGCTACGCTTGCCGGGGTTGGTCCATAGATGGGTAACCATCTTTACATACCGAAACGCCTCCGTGCCTCGGAAAGCACGTTAAGCCGTTGGTCCCGGCTGTCATTCGTGGATCTTTGACAGTCGTTACGGGTCGTCAGAAGCCGAAAGTCTGACAACCAGTCTTACCAAGGGGTATCATATTACCCAGTTACTGGGTTGTGGAGGTCAGATAGGCAGTCGCTCCATGTAAAATGCTGGTATTCAGCTGCATCTGGTAAGACTGGAAGCCGACCCCTATATAGTTGGGAAAAAGCTTGGCAGATGATGATGAATTCTTTAATTACTTTCCCAATTCACCTAGAATGCCTCCGATAATCAATCAACTCAGCCTATCACAGTCCACTGCTGGACATAAGCCTCTCCCAGGCATGGACCAATTTCCTGTCCTCCGCCTTCCACATCCAGTCTGTCCCAGCCATCTTCATAAGGTCGTCAGTCCATATAAGTGGGGAGCGTCCCACACTACGCTTACCGATACGCGGTCTCAACTCCAGAACTCGGTTGCTCCACCGGCCATCGGTCCATCGACAATATGACCAGCCCACTGACACTTCAGCTTGCTTACTCTGCAATTAATGTCGGTAACTCTAAACCTTTTATTCTATAGGCATGCTGGATTTTGAAGTGAAAACTTCTTTAGGCGCGTTGGGCATATTTTGAGATGGGAAAAAACAATTGAACTCGCGACACCGTTACCGACACATCATTTTTGTAAACACGATTGTGCTCATTATTTATTTAAAGGTTTTGGAAGTATTTTTTTAAAATTGTTCAAGTTTTCACTTCTGTCAGCACTCCCGAAGTGCCACTGTTTTTTTTTTTTCGGAGTTTTTAGTAATTAAGGGTGTGTTTGTAGGAAAGTTGTTATTTTCTACACGTGTTTTCTTCTACTAACGAGTATAAACAAACCAGAATCAAATATCACTCATGCTTGTTTATTTGCATAAAAGGAAAATCGACAATATTGTTTCTACATAAAAATTCTTCAAATACCGAATCACGGGTAGGGTTTCCACGGCGTAATTACTAATACAATTTCACTTGTAAGTTGACATAGGATACGTCACGTACCTTAACGTAAATAATACTAATATACTTGACGCATCGTTAAGGAATTCCATTTTACGCAACAAACAGACACTGGAATCTCTTTTGAAATAGTAGTAAACATACGTCGATACATTATAGCTGTGTAAGGGAAAAATAAATGTGTAAGGCATGTGTATTCTATTTATCGATAAGAATATCGTTTACTACATAAATTTTCGTGACGCTTTTTCGCTATGGGATGCAGCTAATTCGGTATAGAACCTTGCACAGCACGAGCTTATAAGGGTTTTGTCTGCCTTTGAATAATTTCAGCTTACTTTGGAAACTCGATTTCCTATTAATCTGTTCACAAAAGTTGGAAATCAAAATCTATGCTTGACAGCTTATCCTTCTAGAATACGGACAAAAATATTTAAAAAACAAATAAACTTCGTTTATGAATAAGTGTTACTGGTTGATCACGTGGACGCACGTTTTCGTCTTCACATAAAAATAAAAAAGTTTACAATCGAATGCTGTCAAACCGTATTCGAATTTTGAACAAGCAGTTTTAACAGCTCATATTAAAATAGTAGCGAAAAATTATTTAGATTCGGTGACTTCCTCAAGTTTATGCGTAAGGAAATCGGATTTAAATAATGAATTCCTCCTATGTTTATTCCAGTAATAAAATAAAACACGGTGTATTTGTACTTAGTGGCACGTGAGAATCAGTAATGGAAAAAATAGTGATGCCAACTGTGATTAAATAAAAATAAAACCCGCAATATTTTATCATCTGTGTAGCTGTCGACATTGTCCAGCACAATAAAAAAATACTTGACAATTTCAAGAACTGATAACTTATTATATAATGCAGGTTAAAGCCCAGTAACCTAGTTCCATCAATCTATTCTCAAGCAATGTGATAAGATGATAAGATATAAAAATATCGCGACATGATCAATAAAATTCACAAATACTAGGCAGGCAAATACTCGTGCAGCTTCGCATAAAATAAATAAGTACTCGTATTAAGGCATTTCAAGGCTGCAGAAAAAAACAAGTGCACTCGATTGAAGGACACTATTTTATTGTTGTTTGCAACCTTTGTGCACTGTTTTCACATAAAATATGAATGCGGAATGCATACGTTCCAATTTCAAACTCAAGTTGACAGGTCAGTATTATGACTGCGACTGGTCTTCAAAACCAGAAGGCCAATTCTCGTATTTAAAAAATGTTCACATTCAAGTCACAATCTGTCAAAATTGACAAAAATGTTGGTAAATATATTGTATTTTTGCGAATGCGACAGATTTCGAATGTGATGCGAAAGCGAACGGTCTTAAAAATTACGGGTATTGCCCTTCTGAAGTAAGTTCCATATTACATATTCTAAAAGAATGGACTCGATTAAAAAAGCTCAGAACAGTATGAAAATTAAGAATTCAAGATTCATAAATGAGCAACGTTCTAGAATACGGAGTCACGTGAAAGACCTACAAATTTGTGAGGATCCAGTTGGTTTTAAATTGCATCTGACTAGGTTGTAAATAAACTCTAGTTTTGCAGGCATACATAATAATGCCCTCACGGCTGAAAGTGACATTTCATAATACAGTAGTAATTAAAATTCTGACTGCCTGGAATTCTACCTGCCTTAATGAAAATGAACTTCGTACTATTTACTACTTATACATACGTACACAAATTATAAAGAGGGAAACTACCACGTTGTGGAGGCAAATACCATAGAATAGTGTCGGTATAGAAGGTCGACTTTAGACAGCGAGCGAAAACAGGCCCATGCACATAAAGACGCGAACATATACGTACGGGGCTGCGAACTCAAACGAACGCCAGGCGCGAGTGCGCTTGCACTCGCTGTACCTACGTCAAGAGTGTCTATGCGTGCGTGCGTTTTTGCTCTTTCTATGGAGCCAACCTTCTGTACTATTCTGTGCAAATACTCAGTTGGTAATGAATTTTCTCGCTCCGTCCTTGAACTTCGCGTGCCGTGAATACAAAATGAGCACAGGTTCTAGCGACTGTAAATTCTAATGAGTGTCTGGGAGGTCTTTATTAACATAAATGTTTCGAAAACTAACATAAATATTGGGGAATTCGTAACATCGCATGTGGTAGCGAAAAATGACTAGATTTATAGGCATTCTTTTAGTTTTTACGAGACGATTTTTTTCGTAAATTCCTTGTGTCTCTTTGGGGACATAAATACATAATCAAATCTTGAAGTTTTTGCACCACTGTTTAACATGTAAATATTGGTGAAAAAACTTAAAGATATCATCCACTAATTTTAATAACGAAAACCAGAAAATAACCGCTCCAACAATTTTTTTGACTGAAAGCTGATCCCAAAATAATCAGAAAAAAACCTAAAGAATGACGTAGATATACAAAAATGTAGAAAAACTCACGAGTGTGTAAATATGTATAAACACTTACACACTTAAATTATGTACCTAGATGCAAAAAAAACGTCATAAAGACATGAAGAACTGATTAAAGACCATCGAACTTTGGATAAGTCACGCGTAAACCGTATGTTCTACTAACTAAGAGGATCCACGTGTATAGACCATACAGTAATAACTACTCAATGTTTTGACTATCTAATGTCTTCATATTTATGCAAATATACCTACACATATCCTACTTTTTTTTCCTTATCTTTTCCAGCATTAATTCATCTTTAACAATATAATTATTACCTACTAAGTGAGGCGTCGCCATGTTTGTTAGTTATAATTTTGTTATTTTTATTGTGAAACTGTTACAAGACTGCTAATTCAACCAAAACTTTAAAATATTGAGACATCAATACAATTTATTGGTCTATAATTCAGAATCGAGACAATGTTATCGATATTTTATGTTAATTAGTCATATCTGTGTTTTGAAATCAAAGCAAGTTACTAGTGGGTACGAATAAAACGAAAATTGTAACTTAAGAATCTGATATTTTTTATAAGTAATTATGCTATAATATCATTTATAAATGCTGTCATCGTTATCGAATTAGTAAAATGTAATAGGATATTTAAATCATTTTCTGGCAGAATATTGAGCCTACCAAAAAAAAAAGTTGATTGAACCAAAGATACTTTGTAACGTTTTGTTATACGTAGGTTGATTTAATAGTCCATATAACTGTTTCTATAACCTGATTTTTATAACTGTGTGCCTGTCAATGTCAAAATATTACAGTGTATGTGGTTTAAATAATAACAATAACATATTAACGAATAATATGACAGAACTGTGGAGACCACACGAGTTGTGTAGACCGTATTAAGAAGCGTCGGGACACTGAGGAGGTAATCGTTCCGGTGAATTCAATACCAACAACCTACGATTTTGACAGCTCCAAGCGCAAAGTTATAAATATCGAGTTATATAAATCATAATTCTGTAAATCAGCATTGGTATTATATAATTTCTAAGTTTACATGTTTCAAAATAAATTCTTATTAGTTGTAAAATATTTATTATTCATTGTATTATTAAATATAATTTGTCATTTATGTCTTCTTATTGTTCATATGCAATAAATCATGACAACTATAGTTTAACTGCATTTTCTTGAATGGCAATAATTGTAATTGTAAAATGAAATAAATCATTAAGCTTGTGTTCAGCGAGATTGAATGAACATAATTTAATATCTGTAAAGTAATATTTTCAATTTCTAAAGAAAAGTATAAAATGCACAATAATTATTAAAGAGCTTCAACGCATAGAATATTAAAAACTGGGATAGATGGCAACACTGAAGTGATAAAAACCAGAGAGTCTAGATGAAGTGACATACTTGACTCCGCGCCACCACTGAAGTCGGAACGATTTCCCGCCGGAACTAAAATTTAGAAGTGAAAACCTCTTTAGACGCGTTGGGCATTATTGAGATGGGAAAAAACAATTGAACTCGCGACACCGTTACCGACACCTCATTTTTGTAAACGCGATTGTGCTCTTTATTTATATTACGTTACGGATCAATGTTTTATGCAAGTATTTTTACTTTAAAGGTTTTGGAAGTAGTTTTTTTTTTTTGTAATCGGGACTGTGCTCTTTATTTAGAAACGGTTACGGACCAATGTTCTATATAAGTATTTTTCTTCCACCAAGGCGATCTTGTTCAAGTTTTCACTTCTGTTGGCACTCCCGGAGTGCCACTGTTTTTTTTTAATGCATTTTTTTGCAATGACATAGACACTAGCACCGCATCTATTGAACTTGAGTGGTGGCGCGGACTCTATCAGCGATAACGATGATGAAAAAGTCAAAAATATAATTGCCATAAGCTACCGAAAAGTTACATAAAGACAGACAAACAGAGCAAAAGACAGACGTTCAGGGTTACTCTCACACTAACAATATTAGTATAGATATTGAAAATATTTGTATCTTTCACATGTCACCAAAACGCATCAATGTCTCATTTAAAATCATATGAATAACATTTATTTGCAGTGAAAACTATAAACGCGGGTATAAAATACAAGATTTACGAGTAAAAACAATAAAGTTGTAGGTACTGAGAGTACCGCTGGGCTACATATTGCTGAGAATCTTTCAAGGAATTAATATTTTTGTTTGAGATGTTCATTGTCTATCAAAAGTAATCTTCAATACAGCACTACTGTTTTAAATTATATTAGGAATCATTATTTTAGAAATATTTTCTTTAAAATTCCTTATTTCAAATGAATTGCAATTACTTAAATGCAAATTAAGATACTCTAGCAGAATTTCTATCATCAATTCTTTTTACCAGACACGGATGGCATAGCTGTCATCATACTCATCCCTAACCGAGAACTTAGGTATCCTGTAGGCCTGCATAGTGTGGATTAATCTTTATGGTACAAAAATCCTCCAGAGAGTGCAAGTACCTCACAAGACCGGCCATGAAAATATGCACATACTAAGTACAAACAAATGTAACATTTATCGCTCACGTATCAGTAATTTCTTTTCATTGTGTTTTCTGATAAAGTTTGTATGGAATGTCATTTAGAACATGAAATGAGAGAAGTAAATAGGTCACCTCTTTGTAGTTCTATTTTTGATCGACGTGAAGTGTCTTTTTTAACCGAATTCCAAAAGGAGAAGGTTCTCAATTCGACTGTTTTTTTTTTTTGTATGTTTGTTACGCGATTACACCGCCAATTATAAATTAATTTTGATGAATCTTTTTTTTTGTTTGGTAAGTCATACTTCAAAGGTGGTCCCATATAAATTTTATTAACTTTGCTTAAAAATACGTATTAGCTTCAATAATACGTATTTTTTCCCACTTAGTATGTGGATGACATGATAAGTTCCTGTCACTGTTATTTAGATAGCAGGTAGTAGTATTCGAATTTGTGTGGGGTAGGTAACACAACTAAAAAGTGAAAAATAAAAACTTTTTACAAATTAAAATACAACCGACTTCCAAATTACAAAGTAAAAAATAGCTTTGATTTCGGAAGTCGGTAGCAAAAAACAAAAATACTGATAGATAAATTGACTAGAATAATGTAAAAATCAAATAAATGGTTTATATCGTTTATATTACATAACATCACGCCTGTAATCCCCGGAGGGTAAGGCAGAGGTGTACCAATAGTACTCCCATGTTTCGCGAGTTAAATTTGTTAGACTCCGGGCTGCTATTGAGAAACTGGTGTAAAAAGTCAATACCACTTTACCCCACCTGGGATTCGAACCCAGGACCTCATGCTCAACAGAACTGCTTGTGACTACTGAACCAACGAGACAATCAGTCCTTTATATTCTGTTCTTATTTACCTTTATTAAAACTAACTTAGAAGAAGAAAATCCATATTAATGTTTTCGTTCCAGCATTGTGTTTTAAATTATATTTTATTCATTCGACCAACACAAACGAGATCTGTGTAATCACGTTACCAATAATTAAGATATAACTGTACATAATACTTGATCGAATGTATTAATTAAACATTAATAATATTCGTTCATTAAAGCTAATATCCATTTCTCGTGACAAAATGGAGAAACGCAATTAAGAAAAATAAAACGCATAAGTAAGTAAAATAAAAATAAAATTATAATTTTCTTCTCGTTCGTTATTGAATGTTAAATAATTAATAAATGCATGCACATGTAATTTTCTGAAACAATAATTTGCTTTTTATGGTTATAATAATGTTTCATGGTTAATTAAATATAAGTATTTTCTAAACAATAATTTTTCTTACTGGTTTTTATACCACCAAAAAGTCATACCTTAGTCATATTAACATTCATAAATGATTATACAATTTATTGATAATATCATAATCTCTGTGGAACCCAATTATCCGTAATATTAAATTATTTATAACAATTAATAATATCTAACTGATAACTGTTCTGTAGCAACAGATAAGCACACTTGACGCAAAACACTAAGTATATTATTTAGGCGCCATTGTAAATTAATAATAATATTTATAACTTTATATTATTGCAAATTTATTGTCCGCACTACACAGGGTAGTGCCCAAACCCTCGTTGGTGTCTGTCTTACAATGGTGCCGATTCTCTTGTCACAAATGCCTCTAAACTAAACTAAAAATCACTAAAATTTAGTTTATTCCTGTCAAACGACGATTCCCCATTCTGAAATAGACTAAAGCGACACAACTTAACTAAATTTTAGTTTGACAGCACTAAGATGGTACTGAGATATTAGTTTAGTGAAAATGGCAATTTTGCTATTCTGAATTTGACGTTTTTAACCTAAAATTTAGATTTTCTAACTAAATATGACTATTTTTAATCGCGACTAAAAACATGTGGAATAAAATTGGTTGTCATGAACTAAAATTCACACCAACACCTCGACTTCAAATGAAAAAACAGTACAATTTTTTTTTTTTTCTTTTGCTTGTATCTCGAAAACGGTGTGTCCAATCGCAAAAATAATAAAAATTTCGACACCCTTTATAATACCCTTAAACCCCTAACACTCTACATGTAGGTAATATTTTTTCTTATTTTCCATACAAAAAGTGAAAAATCCATATAAAATACGTCGAGGCTGCCCCCCCCTGCGCGCCTCCGGCTCTAAAAAGATCACGTGGTTAGGTATCACGTGTGGAGTCGCGATTGTCAAATTCGATTTAGATGTGTCAAAATTATTTTTAAATTTAGAGAATTTATTTTGCAGAATAGCTTTGAGATTTTCATAGCCAAAAGTAAGGAATTTTAGTGATAGTTTAGTTAGTTTAGTTCGATGTACAAGAGAATCGGCACCACTGGTTTGCCAACAGATATTCTAAAACTAAATGCATGAACTCAAGTCGTTTTTCCCATTTGCTAAGGCAGAAACAACATAGTGTCATGTGCCACAACCAAGTACGTGCCTACCTATTACCACATTAAATTCTGTAGGTATCATCATCTGCCTAGCCTTTTCCCAACTATGTTGGGGTCGGCTTCCAGTCTAACCGGATGCAGCTGAATACCAGTATTTTACATGGAGCGACTGCCCATCTGACCTCCACAACCTAGTTACTAGGTAACACGATACCCCTTGGTAAGACTGGTTGTCAGACTTTTTGGGCGTCTAACTACCCGTAACGACTGTCAAAGATCTACAAATGACAGCCGGGACCAACGGCTTAACGTGCTTTCCGAGGCACGGAGGGGTCTTGGTATGTAAAGATGGTCACCCATCCACAGACCAACCGCAGCAAGCGTAGCTTAACCTGATCGATCGACCCGTGCAGCTGTTGTTACTTGCTTAAATTCTGTATACTTAGTATAATTTCATATTCTTATGTTCTAAAACTCTGCCAGTTCTTTAAGCATTTTTTTTTTTGGTTGTTTAGTTATCAAATAACTTGTCCCGCTCTGGGTGGAGCGGCAGGGCGTGTCAGACTCTTACTGACTAAAACCTACCCGTGTTCCTTCAGTTGCCTGTATTGCCAGGGGCCACGGTAACCCTTTCGGACAAAACCGCAACCCCAGCCAGTTCTTTGTGCCTGCTGATGAAAACGGATTAAATTTGCATTTAGAGCCCAATTAATCCGTTTTCATCACCAATAGCTTAATACTTAAAAACTGATTAATTATTATCTTTTTAGGCGCCAACTCATAGGTAGTGTGCAAAAATTGTATGTTTTAGTAGTAAGTCCATGATATTATTTAGATTTTGATCAATAGGTACATTGATGCAAAAATTGATATAACATCTGCATTGCATTAATTAATATTTTTTAATCTTAAATAATTCATGTGATTTGTCACTTATCTGCTAACAAATCTATATTTTTTTTTAAATAATTTTTGTTGAATAATTATTACGACACACATTAACACAGCATTTTTTTTATCTTTTAATTTTTATGTTTTCGTAATAAGATTATACCTAATTAAGGAATACAATCTTAATTTTTGTTCGTTATTGAAGAGGAAAAAAAACTGTACTGAACCACCTAAATAAACAACTGCATTAAACGAAACCCACTGCAGTCCACACTAATAAACCAAAACAAATAATATCACCCTATATTAATGCCAGAGCGAAACCCAAAAAAAAAACAATAATATTCCACTTCAATACAAGTACTACCTACTAAACACACAATACGGAGTTTTTGGTTATCTACAGCATGATTTTATTACATTATTAGTGCTCATGTTAATAATTTAATTAAATCGTCGCCTGTTCATCGCTCCAGGGGTAATTTTGTGACCTAGATCAGCCACACTGTAAATGATAACATCATAGAAATATCATCATCATCAGCCAATAAATGTTCCCACTGTTGGGACACAGGCCTCCTCTCTATGAGAGGGAGCGGGCCGTAATCCACCACGCGGGCCCAGTGCGGGTTGGTAAATGTCACATGTCTTCGAATTTTCGGTTCTAGGACATGCCGGTTTCCTCACGATGTTTTCCTTCACCGTTTTGAGAGCAATGGTGATGAAATAATTTACACAAAGTAAAGCGCCTGTCTGGATTCGAACCTACGACCTACAACTCGTAAGTCGAAGCCGTTACCACTGGGCCACCACTGCTCTCATAGAAATATGCGCATATTTAAAATATACGTGACATACATAATTGCTTCAGACGCCAGACTGGCTCTGATTACTTGGAGACAGAGCCAGTGCAGTTGCACTGAAATTTTTGGAGAGTTAATGGGGCATTAACTAACGGTTAATGATGTGTCAGAAAGTCTGGATTCACTTGTCGCTAATTGTAATGTCATAAATTGTGATAAATTAATTTTAAATGTTGTTATAAACACTTTTCACTGATCCTTTGGTATTTAAGCTAATAGGTATAAGTAGGTATAGCATGGTTATGCTCTTATAAACGAGTAAATACAAAAAAACAACAAATATTCAATTTCGATGCAAGTAGACACACAATAAAAGCGTTATTGGCCAGCACATTATCTACAGCATGATGTTATTACATTGTTAGTACTTAAGTTAATAGTTTAATTGAATCGTCGCCTGGTCATCACCTCGGGGAGTAATGTTGTGACCTAGGTCAGCTACACTGTAAATGATAACATCATAGAACTATGCGCATATTTAAAATCTACGTAACATACATAGTTGCTTCAGACTCCAGACTGGCTCTGATTACTAAGACTGAGTCAGCGCAGCTGCACTGATTTTTTTTGAGAGTTAATGGGTCATTAACTCACAATTAATGGTGTGTCAGAAAGTCTTGATGCCGCTAATTGAAAAGTTTACCAATGTCACAAATTGTGGTAAATTAATTTTAAATATTGTTTAAACACTTTTCACTTGTCCTTATTTAAGTAAGTTATTACCTACCGCATAGTCGTGCTCTAATAAAATAATATTTACACTTCCCTTAAATAATCAAGGTAAAGTTAATGGATCATTAACTGTCTTCGAGTGCGGAGCATTAGCGATACAAGATACTTACTTAGAAGGTTAGGTTACTTAGAAGTTAAAGTAGCTGTGATGTTTATTTATTATATGATATACAATATTACTTTTCATTTTAACCACACATGAAGATAGGTATTAGGTACTGAGTTGCTTAGACTACGTGTTTCAAATTACATTGTGAGTAGTACTAAAGTACCTATTACATTATAAGAGGAGGTATCTAATTCACATTTTTACTTAGAATTGCTTGATTGAAATTAATGTTAGCAAGTACAGAGTTTAATCACTTGAAAATTACTTACTGAATAATACTTCCCTAATGTTTTTGTTAAGTAATTGTCAATGTTTTTGTTGCTGACGCCGCAACTGAACAAGCACGCAACTGCACGATATGCAAGCACAAAAATAATGAGCAACGTAATTAACTCTTTATTATGTTAATACCTAACTTGACACAAGTATATCTGGAGACTTAACGGTCTTGTCACGTTTATATACAATTGAGATTTACATTATCTACGAGCATATCACACACAAATCAACGAAGATAAATAAGTGCGGTAAAAAATAAATTTCCATTCATAACAAAATTTTCATGGACGAATTTACGTCAATTGTTTGGGTATATTGTCCAAATCTAGTGTTTTATCGTCGTCCGTGTAAAGATTAGATGATTTTTGATTACCTAAAGAGTGCTTAAAATAAAATTCGATGATAAAAAACTCAAAAAAGAACATAAAAATTATCTTGCTTCATTCATGCCGCAGCACTAATCGCATGGCAACTAGTGACGCAAATGAAAAGGCCTACAAAAAAAAAAATGCTAAATCCACTTACATAGCCGAACTTTGCCGTCATGTTGTGTCCCGTTGTATATTATGTAGAACATACATCTAACTGAATTACTCGGCCGCTTTTCCTTTACTAAAACTGAACAATCCACTTTTATGTAATATTTTTTCAACACACTTCTCATTCAATAGAACAAAACACTGAAAATAGTATACTTTTTGTGCTTCGAATCAAGCAAAACGCAAACAATAGCTTTTGTAGTCACTAGAAAAAATACAGAGTAAGCGCTGAACGTACTCTGAAGAGAAACACCTACGTTTCACATCACTTTCATAATTTTCCGAATAAGCCCGACGAGCGCGATTAAAAAATGGAACACCTTTTTTTTGTCAAACGCCTTTGACGTGTTGGCGTCTTTGAATTATCCAGGGTGCGATTTTTTTCTTAATTTTTCATAAGCGGGGTGGGTGTATTTTCACGCGCGTATTTGTGAGGCTTCAGCGCGGACGGTCGACATGTGCGCGGCGCGGCGTGCGGCCAACGACTACGAGATAAAAACCTCGCTTGATTATAAACTTATAAGCTAAACTTTTTTGTTCGTGTGCGTGCGTTTGTATTAGTGTGCCCGCGAGGCTTTGTTGGTGACCTTACAAAGTTTTCACTTACGTAGTTATTCTTATAGAAAAGTCGCTTTTTTAAATCTTGGAACTATGGAATCGCGTCATCGGTTAATAAAAACGATAAAATCGCATTTCAATGGATTCTGTGTATTCTTCGTAAGATTCTAAAAGGTAGTTTATTTTTAACTCGGGGTTTTTTTTTTCACTGTTTTAGTAATAAAAAACATAAAGTTTTGTTTTTTGAGTTTGAAATAACTGCAAACAATTATAATAAAACAAGCTTTTACTACGAAGAAAATTAAAAAAGAAATTATTACACCTAATAACGTTTTGCAATAGAAAGTACCGTTTACTTCACTGTCTTAAAATGATGTAGCAAATACATACGAATTCAATTTGTACTAAACGTGTTAATGAACATTAAAATAAATTATTATTTATCTATGTAAATAAATACGTAATTTACTCAGAACGCTATTAGTCACTAAATACCAAAATGCAAATTAAATTATTTAAAAGGAATGTGAATCTTGAAATTAATTAATAATATATGACTTACCTTTACCTGTATTAATATCATCGTACTCATCACTATTAGTTCTTATGGTGTTGGTAGAGACGCGGGTTTTTTTAAAATAATATTTACAGGCAATCTTTTATAAGGCATAAAATCTGTCAATTAATCAAAAAATAAACGCATCATATCGCAGGCCACTCAAATACAGAGGCCACAGCGATGATAAAAACTCAATTAAACACGTACATTAAAATAAATATTAACAAAAACTAAACACGGAAAGCGATGCATGCAGCACCTGAGCATTAAAGTGGACGGACGTAATCTATTCACGACTTTATCAAAATAGGTCAATGCGGCAGTACCTTACTCAGTTACTCCTTTCTGCGGCAGGCTCGAATCGGGCGATAGAGACGCTTTGTTACGTTTCCATTGCTGTTTTGAATTGCAGACTTTTTGGTCTAAAGAGACTTGGGCAGCAATGTATGACGTGTGTTAGTTTTTTTATTATTATACATAGAGAGCGTTTTAGTTTTGATATCTTGTTGGAATTTATTTGATAGTTCGTCGATCACAGGTTCAAATTCAATGATCTTGGGCGATGCAGATTTTTTTTAAGCTATAAGGAAAACTCCGTGAGTCATGTGGCTCTATCTAGTTAAAAATTTTGACGCTCGAGACTACAAATGCATCAAGTATTCGCCAAACAGACAAAAGGTGCGAACAATGTGGCTGGTATATTTTTTTATAAGATTCCCATTATTCCAACAACAAATATTAAGGTATGAATTTGATGTTTGTGCAGGTGTCAAACATGCATATATTAAAAACCCTGATAGGAAGTAAAAAATTAATGAACTCCTCGAAAACTAGAAAGACGTAGTACGGGAGTAAACGAAAGAAATGGATGACCAGAAGTGAATCATGAAAGACCGGAAAATCAAAATTAAAAAATGTATAATTATTATCAATGTAGTTCTGTAATATCTAGTAAAATAATTCTACGTTGATTTGTTGCAGATATTAACGCGCTCATCCAGCAATGAACATGGGCTAATTATAGTCTATGGCACAACACTATAAGTAGGTAGGGACTGCAAGTGATTCTTTTTTTTTTTCTTAGCCATTATTGTCCCACTGTTGGGCAAAGGCCTCCCTACCCTCTTTCCACCTCTCTCTGTCCAGAGCTTCCAAGGACCAATCTTTCTTAAAGGAGTCCAGCTCATCCCGCCATCTCCGTCTGGGCCTGCTGCGATGTCGTTTGCCATTAAGCGGGACCCACTGGGTCGTAAGTTTGATTCTTTGCTACTTAGAATTTATATTTGACTCTCCTTGACATAATAACATCAGGGATAACCAACATTTTGTTTGAAAATATTTAATGAAACTTGGGGTTAGCAGTCTGATCTGTTAAAAAACTCAAATTCCAGTTTAATTTTGTGCTAATTTGCAGTTTATCACGTGTTTACAAACATTACCTTGTGCATGTTTTTATTTGCGTTTTACATACTAACATAGTAAAAACCTCTATTTGTTTGCACAAAACTGACATTGCAGAAGTTTAAATGTTCAATGCTAACTTATTATCCGTACGGAAAATAACAACTGGTAATATATTAGGATTTTGTAGTTTCACCAAGGGCGTGTATTAACACACACACATAACATCACGCCTGTAATCCCTGAAGGGTTAGGCAGAGGTGCATCGATAGTACATCCACATTTCGCCAGTAATGTTTAAGTCCCATGTAATATGGGGCGAGCCTATTGCCATCAACCGGGCACAAATCCAGAGTCCTGACTGAGAAATTATGAATGAGTCATGTATTAAATAGGAAGATTTTGCATAGACATTCTAATATTTATAAAAAATAACAAAAACGGCTTAATAACAAAAATGTTGTAAAAACCGCTACGCACGACGAACGATTAACTTTCCTACGCCTAGCAGAAAATCCTACGCTTGCCACATTTTTAATCTTTTAATACTCCTAAAAGCTTTTATTACTGTCATATAAATTAATCATAATATAAAATCGATTACATCACTCGTAGGTATTTCCCAATAAAATTTCTCGATACTATTACCTAAAGATTTCTTCGCAGAATTGTAAAAAAATACCGCTGCCTTGAGTTTTAAGAAACAAAAACATGAGTTCGGAAGAATCGATTTAAATTCTGAGCTCTGTTTGTCACATTGTGCAACACTACTTCCGAGTTCGTCAGAGTGAGTACAATAACGTTTTTTTTTCCTTGTTTAGAGTGGAGGATGTCGTGGAAGGTATGCAAGTAAAGAGGACTGTTTGGACAGCCTCGCCTTGACCCGCCCAGCGCATGACCGCTTGATCGTCGACCAATAAATCGTGACCTTTTAAAATCTCATTTCATTTCCTTTATTTACAATCCCCACAAGTGTTGACGATACAAGGAGAGGTACTCAATAACTGGTCGGAAAACAGAAAATTTTATCACTGACAATTTCACCACAACCGCTTATTTTTCAAACATCATTTACATCGTTACTAATTTATTTAGCCTGACCATGAAAAAATAAGCATTGTATTTCCCAATCTTCTTGACAGCTCTGACGAAACGAAAGGGCAACGCTACACCATGACTTTTATGAAAACTATCGTCACCAGTATATGTCAACAAACTATCGCTTTACATTTGAATAATGTCCAATTTAATACACTATTAACGTCGAACTAATAATAAAGCGGTCCTTATTGCGAAACGGTTAAATAACACTACGATAATAGCTAGCGCGGTTGCTCGTTGTCGCGTTTACGAGTGTTTATTTGCTGGTTGCACTACAATGCCCGTATCGCACAATAAAGTTACGCTCGAAAAGCTATAATCAGAATGTTCTGTGTAAATAAACTTGGTCCGTGAAGACACTTAACGTGCGAGTGCTTAAGCGAGGCCTTTACTTAACGTTCTATGCCGATAAAAGGGCTCGTCCGTGTGACGTCTTATTCCAGTTTTAGTGCCGCCAACATTGTCCGTCGCACGACAACCGACAGTTCTGTAAATTTATGTTTCAGGTAAATCTGACGAAAAAAATCTAAGTCGCTGATGTAAATTACAATGGAACGTGAAGTTAGAAAGAGAATTGTTTTGCGTTAGAGGTGGCTTTGTCAATGAAACAGATTTATTAAGTGTAAAGCCGTTCATCCACGACGCTGCTCAAATGTAACAAGGTACATACTCAAATTACCAATGAGTAGCCAGAATATTACAGCACTAGGTATTTCAATAGCAATCTGTACACGACGCGACTTACTAACGCGTTGTTAACTTGTGATTGTTGCGACGTCGTGAAGCTACGGAATTATTTTTCTTCGTCGTATAGATGATATAAAGGCTATTTTAAACAAGCTTCGAAGCGGGGTAATTGCGTAAAACACTTACAGTAGCAATGGCTTTCATTATAACAGTTCAACAACATTAATTGCATTATTTAGTTGTTGAGCAGACAAATTTTTCGAACATATGATGTAGTGGATTATTCAAATTTCAAATACGCAATATTCTTCAAAACCATTCAGATTGTGATT
The DNA here is from genome assembly GCA_963680765.1 of Agrochola lychnidis. NCBI lineage: Eukaryota > Metazoa > Arthropoda > Insecta > Lepidoptera > Noctuidae > Agrochola > Agrochola lychnidis. The sequence continues at coordinate 9,146,337 of OY796859.1, read as the reverse complement.
GAAAGTGACTTATGCAATTAGGGTTCTGAATTCGGCCACTTCGACATTGTTAGCGTTGGCTTAGCAAAGGTCTGCCATAGTGCAGGTATTGGTGCAAAGCAGGCACGATTAAAGAGGTGAAGCATCGTTTGTGATGTGGCTCCACAGTTGCACTGTGGCTCATTGAAATACTAGTGCTGCAACATTCTGGCTCATTTTTGAGTAGCGTCGTGGACGATCGGCCTAAGAAGGCAGTCATCTGATTAAAGTTAAATCCAACTATGATATTTACACTGATTTATGAACGTTTCTAAACTGTCCTTACTTAGATTCTGGTATTAATTAAGAATAAAGGTTTGCCGCCGTTTTGAAGTTGTCTAGGTAAATTATTCTCGAAATCGGTTTAATTTCCGTTTCTATTATTTCGACACGGTTCAGTACCGGGTATTTCAATTTAACTTATATCCTGCATTTGAGGACTACTTTGATCAAATGTCATATTTGCTGTCTCAGATCTTATAATTTATATTTTACGTATTTAGAAGGGATTGCTATGGATTCTTGCATACATACATATATAACACATAACATTTCAAGTCACCTAAACTGTGTTTTCGTGGGTCGCTGTTGTGCCATCTCACATAGGTTGCCACAGCGATGATCCACTACTATTTGTGTCAGTTATTACTAATATAGTTTGTAAGTGTTATACTTGAATCAAGATAATTCTATTCTATTCTATAAACAGAGCAGTGGTGGCCCAGTGGTAACGGCCGCGACTTACGAGTTGTAGGTCGTAGGTTCGAACCCAGACAGGCGCTTTACTTTGTGTAAATTATTTCATCACCACTGCTCTCGAAACGGTGAAGGAAAACATCGTGAGTAAACCGGCATGTCCTAGAACTGAAAATTCAAAGACATGTGACTTCTACCAACCCGCACTGGGCCCGCGTGGTGGATTACGGCCCACTCCCTCTCACAGAGAGGAGGCCTGTGTCCCAGCAGTGGGAACACTTATAGGCTGATGATGATGATTCTATAAACTCACGCCATCTTCCCATGGGAGTAGTCAGAATCTATAAAACGCCACCTGCTACGTACCGGACCTTTCTGAAGAACATCACCAATTAGGTCACTGTATAACCTCCTAGGGCGTCCCCTCTTGGCGTTTCCATATTTCTTATGGATTCTTACTAGGTAATATTTTAAAGACACTAGTGCTGAAACTACGAAAGTCAGATGCACCTGGGTCAGTCAGCTCCGTTACCAATCTTGAAGAGTGGCTGATCTTTCATATAATACAATATTGCCACTCAGAAAAACTAAGAATTTCCGCGTAGATGAGCATTGAGGAATGTCAAAGTGTCCTCGTTAATATTTTTTATATTATTGTTCTCATGATGAAACAAGCTACACGAGAATACTTTAAAACGCTGAGCAGACGATGGACTATTTGTCCGCTTGACAGAAATTACCGCTCTACTTCTCCTACTCTATTTTTAAGTCTATTTGTCCTACGTGTGCGTTATTGTGTAGATTTCCATCGTCGCATACAAATTGTTCATCGTCTGCTCAGCGCTTTAAAGTATTCTCATGTAGCTTGTTCCATCATGAGAACAATAATATAAAAAATATTAACGAGGACGCTTTGACATTCCTCAATGCTCATCTACGCGGAAATTCTTTATTTTTTTGAGTGGCAATTTTATATTTATTATATTAATGACGCCATTACGATTGATTTGATCATTCCTTTCGTAGCTCTTAGGTCAAGACCGCACCGCAGCGTCGGAAAATTTTACTTAAATAATACCATTGTTGAGGAATTTTCAACCATGTTCTAAAGACCATAAAGCTTTATTTAAATATTATATTTTATACTAGCTAAACGTTTGTCAACGCGTACGTATGTAATGTAAATAAATAATAAAAGAAGCGCCGCCTACACGTTTTCGTATTGATATTTTTGAATTTGCTCAACACTGTCAACACTAACAATATTTTAAGTAGTGCTATAAATACCATTTTGCAAAAGTTTGAGTAAAAATAGAGGTAAAAGAATATATACAAAAAGGCTATAAACAAGTGCTAAATTTCTCCCTTTTTTTTAATCAATTTGCTTTTTCTGTACAGTCGGAAACAGTCGCACTGTTATGATTTTGAAACCATAAAGGTATTTGTTTCGATATAATGATATCCTTATGATTACTACTACGGAAACGTTGCCACGGAAACTGAAAACCTATTTACATTTTTTTTTGTGAAAAAACAATTTAACTCGCGACACCATTACCGACACCTCATTTTTGTAAACACGATTGTACTCTTTATTTATATTACGTTACAGATCAATGTTCTATACAAGTATTTTTACTTTGCATAATAAAATTGTGCAAGTTTTCACTTCTGTCGGCACTCCCGGAGTGTTTTTTTTTTTTTCAAAAACAAAATTTTTCTTTAGAGAATTCGATTTAAATCCGTGGTTCCACCTCATAACACTCGATAAAACGGAACAAAATACCTGAGAAAGTACAAAACGACGTCCATCTACATGGAAATCCTTAATATTGACTAATATGTATGTAAATCCGAAAATCTATCTGTCAGTTACTCAAGAAATCACGACAAAAGTAACGTTTACTATCTTCGACTTTTTACCTTGAGCATTTTGTACTTGTTTTACTTTTCATTGGTATTTTACTGGGTGTGGGCAAATCCTGTACTAAAAGTTAGCTATTAAAGACGGCTCGAAACATTTATAATGCATACTTAACAATTTTATCTATTATTGATCGTAACGCACTAACAGCTAAGATGGCGCAATGTGTGAAATTCTAACATAACGTACATTTATGTGCTAAGTATGAAATCTAATATTTACAGAAACTTCTTTAGAGGCATGAGGCACAGGTTGTAAAGTTCACTTATCCTCTATAGAAAACGGAGAATCCTCCGACCAGACGGGTGTCGAGTCTGGCGGGTTACTGCCTGACGGTTGAAGTCGGGATCTTGTATATATGTCAATCGCGGTAAACTTTAATTGCGCGATGCAGGATTTGTGTGGCGTCATGTCTTTGATGCGTAGTTCGTATGTGGCAGTGTAACCGCTACACTATAAAAACAATATTATCATTAACTAGCTTTTGCCCGCGACTTCGCCCGAGTGGCAATAGGAAATTATCCCACGGGAATGTACTACCAGGATAAAAGTATCATGTTATCCTAACCCGGGTCATGTTCTACCCATGTGCCAAATTTCATCCAAATCTGTTCAGCCGTTTTAGCGTGAAAGTACACTTTCACGCTAAAACGGCTGATCAAACTCACTTTCGCATTTTTAATTATAGTTAGGATTATTAAATACATAAATACTGTCATGTCTTTGAAAAAATAAGGTTTTTCATTCAATAGAAACCCTTATTCGACAAATTCTCTAATTAATGTGGATATACTTTCTTTTTCATCATCATCATCAGCCTATTAATGTTCCCACTGCTGGGACACAGGCCTCCTCTCTGTGAGAGGGAGTGGGCCGTAATCCACCACGCGGGCCCCGTGCGGGTTGGTAGATGTCACATATCTTCGAATTTTCGGTTCTAGGACATGCCGGTTTCCTTACGATGTTTTCCTTCACCGTTTTGAGAGCAGTGGTGATGAAATAATTTACACAAAGTAAAGCGCCTGTCTGGGTTCGAAGCTACGACCAACAACTCGTAAGTCGCGGCCGTTACCACTGGGACGGCCGTTACTTTCTTTTTACAAGTCAAATATTCCTGAAACTCCAGTAAAAGCATTCAAGAATTTATTCATCCTTCTTTTTTACCCAAGCGTAAGTATCTAGCAGTGGTGCTTAACCGAGGGAAGCCTAGGAGATAGAGCATGTCATGTTTCGTCAATTTACATTATTATGAAATAACATCACGTACCGGACCGTACGAAATACGGGTGTACCTATTGTAGGTACACCCGTATTTCTAATTAATATTACTGAGTATATTTAAGATCGAGACCGACCGAAATTTCGGTTTCAGCAAAAAATGGTGTTTCAGTCAAACACTTATTTCATCATGCTTATATGTACCTACTGATTTTACTGGAATTACCTTTACGTGTGTGTTTCCCATGGATTTTAGAATATGTTTTATCTTGATAAGAACTTTTCAATATGATTGTACCTGCAAGCAAAACACTGAATACTTTTTTCTTGTCATGTAAACTATAGTTACAGCATGTTTAATAATATAAAGTTATGTTATTTTTTGTATTGTATCAGTAGTTTTTTTTTTCTCTATTTCTCACACCTGCACTTTATTTAAACATGTTACCTTCTTATTGGAAAATTTACATTTGTTTTTCTATTTTTTTTTTGGCTTCTCGCAAGTCGTGGTTAGTTTCCTAGTAGGTTGTCGGCTGCTTATGGATGCTTTGACATATTAAGGTCTCAAACCAGCGCATAAAACTTATAAAAGCTAAAGCACTAGGAAGAGGTGAAGGGTGGGCGTTTTGGGGGATTATTTTATGTAATTTAGACGTTCGAAAAGTGCTGATTCTCAGCCTAATTTGAATAAATCACTTTTGATTTGATTTTATAAATTAAGAGACTACAGGCCAAGGCCCACCCCTTGTGGGATACGGTCTTGCGGTTAGGGTTTCGCTGGGGGAGGGCAGCAATGTACAGGCTGGATCGTATTTTCTGAACAAAATGTTGTTGTTCTCTATATTTTTACGATATTAAACCCAGCAACTTTCTTTCACTTAAATATACTTAATGACAAATCTATACATTTTTCTTTCTTTACTTCTTTAATTTTTTTTGGTCATGGATACCAACGCTATTAATTAGTGTCCGACCGAAAATGGACTTTCAGCCGAAAACTAAAAAGAAACTTCGGATTTTGTCTTATTTTCGGCCGAAAACGAAATTAAAAAATGTTAATATTTCCGCTGTATACTGAAATCTTGTTTGTTCTTTTTTTACACCTAGAGAGAGAAAGAGTAAATATAGGCTTTAAAAGAAATAAAACACGATAATTATATGAGAGGATACAAAACTTCGTGTAATTTTTTGTATTGATGCACCTGATATTGCAGAGCTTCACGAAGTAAGCCGAATGACGCGCGATAATTCACGAAGTTCTGATTTTCGGCTTGGCCGAAGGTTCGGCCGAAAATGAAAATATGGCCGAATCGTGATTTTTTGGCCGAAAATAGCCGAAAACGAAGCCGGTCGGTCACTACTATCAATATATATACTAAGTGTAGGTAGATCTATTAAAATAAATATGAAGTACCTACCTACAGGTGCGGTTAATGCATGAATAATGGATTTCGTTTAAAAAATGTTGATATTGCAACACCTTAAACAAACACTATATATTTCGAAGAAAGTAAGTACCTACTTAAATAGTATTTGAAACACTTTTATCATCTAAAACATGTCCCAATTCGTTAATGCAGGCGAAATATTATCAGATAATGTATAATTCGGTGCCAACGCGCTACGTTCCGTTTTCTTTGAGTAAGATACCTAATCATAGCTAAATATGAGTTCATAAAAAAGAGATATTGATCGTGACAAATTAGAAATTGATGATGTCAATCCTTATGATATTGTTCGACGAAATTCACATAAGCTCCCGTTATCTTAATTTTTTATGTTAATTTTACAAACAATCGGAGTACCAGGAAAAACTATGTCATTGGTAATTATATTCGTAGTGTGACGCCATTTGTTAATTTTAAGAATTTGGTTTGTAGGAGCTTGTTATTAGAAATATGTAGGGAAATTCATATAGAGGCTCGTTTACACGAGGAGAGTTTCCAGATCGACGAGAGGCAATATTTTCCATGCAAGACTAATACTGCCCTGCTAAGCCCAAAGGCGGTATCTCAACCGGAGTAAGTTTTGATAAAATGACTTTTTGTAAATTGTAATTTAAGGAAAACAGGAAATATAAAAAACTTCTTAGTGGTTTTTTAAATGTTTTAAGGTAGATAGGCTATTTCGCATATACCATTAGATGCGAAATTGTTAAAGCTATTGAATGATATAAAAACTAAAAGTGCGTATCTCAGAGATACCGCCTTTGGGCTAAGCAGGGCAGAATAGGCGAGAATCGCCAGGCAACTAATAGCACTCGTGTGTTTACACTTAACCGAGAAACTAAAATTCGGATAAGATTATGTCGTAGAATACGAGTAACGAGACTCGCCAGACTTTCATGAACTGTTATTTGACAAATCGATAGGCGTTTTTCTTCTACACGACCGCTGTCAATTTTCAAAAGCGTGTCAAATCTCGGGTTTTTTTTGCTGCGAATATCGTTCACACGAGTCAATTTTTATCTCCTTTCAATAAACGTTATTTGAGTCGAGAAACCCTCATCGTGTAAACGTCAAGTTGTTCGATGTATTTAGATTAGTACCGCTAATCGACCAACGAGGTTAATTGGAAGGAGGCTAACAGGTCTTTCTTTTAGTACTTTTCCTGCAAGTTGTTGGACGAAATAGAACGTGTGTTGCGATGTTATGTTGTTTTGTAGTCAGGCCTTTCTTGCGTGTTTAGCAGAGGCGTAAAGCGGTGGTACCATAAAGTGCCGTTCTGTGATAAACAAAATACATAAGAAGATTTTTTTTTTATGTGGAAAAGTAACAATTATCCTTCCAAAACATTGGCTTTAAGCCTAGCCCTAACTATCCTAATTAATCCTTAATATTATAAATGCGAAAGTAAGTTTGTTTGTTACGCCTTCACGCTTAAACGGCTGAACGGATTTGGACGAAATTTGGCAAATATATAGATGATACCCTGGAAAAGAACATAGGATACTTTTTTTTTTCCCTCGGGATCGAGACTTATGCGGGTGAAACCGCGGGGCGCAGCTAGTAATATTATAAATGCGAAAGTGATTTTGTTTGTTACGCTTTCACGCTAAAACGGCTGAACAGATTTGGATGACATGTGGCACATGGGTAGACACGTGGGTTAGGACATAGGATACTTTTTGTCCCGATATTCCCACGGGATCGAGACTTATGCGGGTGAAACCGCGGGTGCAGCTAATAGTCCTATAAAGGTACACCTCTTTTGCTAAAAGAGGAAAGCTATCAGAATTCTTCTTAGATAACCAAAAGTATTAAGTACTAGTGTGTAGGTACTATTTCCGCAACATTTATTTAGGAAGTTCAAAATATATTTAAAAAAAAGAACAGATTAATCAATGTAGAACAATTAATCTTGCTACCAAGTTCAAGGCACAAGAAAACTATCCCATTTTCAACCCTCATTCCCAAAAACGCCAAAACAAATTATGATAACTAAAACAAATTTTCGCAAAGGTTAACGTTTTCGCGTTTATATAATCCTCATAGTATTGAGTAAGTGCTAAGACTAGGTACATTAGTAAATCAGGAGTCTCGACACTATGTGTCTATTTGTTCGAAAAATTACTGAGAGCAGGCGCCAGTGGACAAACATAACTACGACAAACTTTGAACGAGCGTATATAAGAAATACGTAGAGGATTAGGTGTTATAAAGTTAGGTTCAGAAGGACAATGCTTGATAAAGAAAAAAAAAAACGTGTGGCACTCGGGGACTGCCGCGGTAACGCTATTGCATAGCATTTGTAACCTCCATACTTCCTATTTGTCAACGCTACACTTGGGATGATGACGTGATGACATAAAACAAAAATTACGTTCCCATGACAACATCACGTTGTCATGGGAACCGTCCTTACATGGTAGGCGGAGTGGGGGTGTTAGGTTTTATTTTCGTTACGTTACGGAATTTCTTGATTCGGTCGCCGCGCTCAAAGCCCGCGATAAAAGCTATGCAATAGCTTAAAAAGTTGCAAGAAATATAACAAGCGTAATATAGAATTGGTACTGCACCTATCTAAATACTACACTGCCACTGCAGTTCAGTCAATCCCCTGCTAAAACAAGCAAGCTTTGCCAATGAAAACCTTTGCAAATTCTCAAAGCAATTCGGGGTTTAATGCTTCATCATATCGCAACAAACTCAGAATATTTAAGAAAATGCAACTTTCACACGATAGATCACATTTCAGAAGCTGTAATAAATTCCAAAAGCCGAATGTGAACCTCTGACTTTCTAACTAAGAACACCTGCAACTTGGGAATTAGCAAGGATGTCGATATAGCGATTTATTCGAAATGGATCTTCTGCAATATTAGACTTATGTGGTTTATGCATAAAATGTGCTATTTCATATTTGCTGTACCTAATGCTATTTTTTATTTTTTGTGTGATATATTTAAGATTTTAAAATAAATCCTCTTATTGTTTGTTCTCTTAGTTAGTGTTTATTATTATTATTTATTTTGGTACTCTCACTCTCCCACTCACACACACACTCACACTCACATACACACCCCCCTAAAAACAATGTATGTTCAAGGTTTTAAAAAAGAACCAGATTTAAACAAATGCTTCGAGAGATAATCAGTAAATAAAAGAGAAAATATTAAGATTCTAGTGGAAGTTGCTTTTGTAATTAAACAAGAAGAAAAAAAAACAAAAGGCACCTAAATCAGTACCGAGAAAACGCAATAAGAGAAAAAAAAATCTTCTTCATTTACCACAATAGCCAGAAAATAAATGAGAAATTCGTAGAACCGACTATGTACCTAGCTAAGCCTTATTAGCCCAGCAAATAACATCTACAATTCTATCCTTTCATTACATGAGCTGTCATGTAGCAAACCTTATAAGAAATGTCCTGAAAGATAATTTAGGACTTGAGTACAAATTGGATGTGAGATAAAACATAAATCTCACATCCAATTTCTTTCAGGATTCTACGTTCTTTTTAACCAACAAAATAGAGGTGTAGGTTCTCAAGTCGATGCATATTTTTGCTTTATGCACGACCACGCATGACTTTTTTCAGGTAGTTCGATTTTGGAGTTTCTCCAGTTGGAACCGTGCACCTAGCTTCTGACGTTTCATAAGTGCCCATGTAGGTTTATGTGAAATAAAATATTTTGAATTTTGACGATTCTTTTAAGCTATTGCATAGCTTTTATCGCGGGCTTTGAGCGAGGCGACCGAATCAAGAAATTCCGTAACGTAACGAAAATAAAACCTAACGTCCCCCACTCCGCCTACCTACCATGTAATGACGGTTCCCATGACAACCAGGGTTGTAACGGATGTCATATAACGGATGAGGATGCGGATGAGGATATCGAGATAATCGGGTTTGAGGATGCGGATGAGGATACGGATATTGGAAAATTCCTTATTGAGGATGCGGATGAGGGTGCGGATGTCGTACAAAAAATAGCCCTTGTTTTTTTAAAGTATTTATATTTGTATTTTAGGTTGTAGGTAGGTTACTGTAGCGTAATTCGCCTGCTAAAAACTTCACTTCTACCGACTTCTACGAGCAAACAAAAAGTAAACAATAACACATCACCTGCCACCCAGTAACTCAAACTGTGACATGTGTAGGTATGGGCGTTATTTAACGTCATTAGTTACAATAACTGGCTACGGGACATGTAGCCGAATAACTAGTTTCGAGTCACACATAAATATATTTCTTTCGCGCGTAATAACTTTAGTATTACGTTAATAATGTAACTGCATAATGTAGCGACAAAAACTTATTCGTTCCAAAAACTTAAAGCTTGTGATATGTAACGTATTACGTAGGTAATCATTTATATTTTCGTTTCGCAAAAAACTGTAATACTTCTATAGAATCACCATTTTAAATCACCAAATAGAATTTGAAAAATAACTTGTTACTAAAATCACTAGTTTTCAAAACCGGTGACGTCCTCGAAGTCACTAGTTACGTTACGTTTCACGAAAATCACGTAACGACTCACCCTTAGACATGTGTCGTGTCGTGCGGCCGATCGTCTGTCAAAGGACTAAGACATTGCGAATTCAGCCAATAGGAACGCGTAAAAGCTCTTTCAAACGGGTGCGACACAAAGGCACTGCTCGTCGCGCGACGAGCGGTGTCTTTGTGTCGCGTCACGTGTTTTTAAAAACTCGCGCCGACTCGAATGGGTAGGCCATTCAGCTCGGCGCGAGTTTAAAAAAATTCACTATTTGTGCAAACAACGTAGGGTCACATCCTCATGGAAGTTATGAGGATGCGGATGAGGATGCGGAGCTTTTAAAATCAAAAGTTGAGGATGCGGATGTTTTGTGGATATCAAAATTTATGCGGATGCTCCGCAGTTGCGGATGCGGATACGGATATCCGTTACATCTGACAACGTGATGTTGTCATGGGAAACGTGATGTTGTCATGGGAACGTAATTTTTGTTTTATGTCATCACGTCGTCATCCCAAGTGTAGCGTTGACAAATAGGAAGTATGGAGGTTACAAATGCTATGCAATAGCTTTACCGCGGCAGTCCCCGAGTGCCACACGTTTTTTTTTGGCTTCTTTTCTGTCAGACTTTTTACCCGACTACCCCAGAAGGAGGGTAATGTTTTTAAAACTAATTACAATTTGATCGTGGTATGACAGAGATTTTGAACGTATTCACAGGTTTCATCAGTAGATTTGAAATGACGTGAAACTCAACGATTACCGGGGATTTTAAGGTATCAGCACCGATTTATTTCAGAATCTTAAGATCATGAGAATCGATTTTTTTTTCTTTCACATACGATACTACTTAACTTTCCCATTCTTTTCCTTATTTGTCTGTATCCTTAAAGATAAACCATGTCTTTATTTTCATTGTTTTGCGTCTTGAATATTGGGAAAAAAAATTAAAGCTGGTTTTAGTTGTGAAGAAAAGAAGATGTTGGAAGTATTAGGCTAGATCCATTTGAAAGAATCTTTTTTCATGTCACACTAAAAAAATAATAAGTAGGTTCAAAAGCCAGTAGTCTACTGTTGAAACTTTAAAACACTTTATTTTTTTTATATTCGGAATATTTGTAAAATCTTAAAATACGTTCTTTAAAACATTGAGAACACAGTTTTATACAAATAACCCTAATGAAACTTCGTATAAAATGTAGTAAATAATGTCCCTAAAATCACGCATAACACGAATAAAACAAACCAAACCACTTATCAGCTTCAATACTTTTATAAACTGGCGTCTGCGCCGTTCAAAGTTATCGTGTTATCATTATTATTGTTATCACGCACTCATTGATTCCTGGCGCCATCGGGCTATCACCGGCTTTACGATTTATGACCATATCTGCCGATGCAGATAACTGGTACATTCACCGTTTTTAGAATACGAAAAGTATGTGATGTAAGAAATGTGTCATTTTAATTACGAATAATTTGTGGTAATAGACAATTGGTTTTATAGGGGGTAATTCGAAGAGTTATTTTCCTGTATGTGTGATGTACTTATAATTTTAAGGCAAACAACTGTTTAGGTACTACCTAAAATTTTTAACAAGGTATATCGCCATAACACCCTGTCCTCCGCCTTCCTCATCAAATCCATCCCAGTCACCTTTTTAGGGGTCGACGGTGCAGATGTCCCGTCGACAGATGTACCGTCGACCCGTGTACCTTCGTCGAAATTATTCGGCGTTGGACGGCCCCAGCTAGATAGCTGGGGCAGTCCAACACCGAATAATTTCGGAATTGAAGTAATATTGAATTACTTTTTCATTTCAAAGGTTGACGGAATGTGGTAAACGTATGTTTTAAGTCAGACTGAGAATATTTTAGGTGTCACAAAGTACATCGGCATTCCATTAGTTTTAATCCGTGCATATTTAAATTAACAAATCTAAATAGAAAACACATCAAACCTATTTATATTATTTTATGCATATTTATACACGCCATTTAAAAGTATAAGCCACTACATCTAATTTAGCCTATTACTAATAATCTACGACACTTATTAGTGGAATTAACTTAAAGAATTTTCAATGACATCTGACTAATCAAAACCACTCAATGCTTACATTATAAAATCAATTTAATAAGAGATAAGAACGATTGCATAAACTTTCTTCGAAGCACACTCATTCGTACACAGTCTAAAATATTTTGTCGAGACAAATTCGTCCACTGTGAGTCCACTGGTCGTTTTTGGTCGTGAGTGTTTAGGCTGTGGCATCCATCGAGTTGAGGTGTCGCAATATCTGTAGAGGAAGCTCAGCCGTAATGTAACGTCACTGGTTGTCATGTGGTCGCATGTGACGTGTCAATGAACTTGTTATGTGTCCGAATTCAATTGCATTTGAAGTACTGGAGATTGACGGGTGATTAAAAGAGACATTAGCTATGTATTTAATTAGGTATACCACACTTAGGTATACTAACAGCCCTGAATCTAATTAATGAATTTTGATTATTTTTAAACCTACAAGGAAAGCGACGAATCTTATGACGGACATTTTTGTATAATGTTACTTTAAATATGTACTTGTTTTTCGAAACATACAAAACCACATATCCAAATATGCAATAACTACGTAATTAATTAATTACTTTTTATCTTTTCGGGACTTCCAGGGGTTTTCATGATTATTCCCATACCTACAAGGAAAACGTAATATTTTATGACTAACATTTGTAATTTGGTTAGAATTAACTTGTTTTTCGAAACTAACAAAATCACAATCACATAACCAAATAGCAATAAAGAAAATACCTCTCAAAGACGGTTATTTAAATAATTTTTCTGCAACTACTTACTGCTAAATTTAAACCTACTGTAATGTGCTAAGGAAACAATAATGAAGTGTACCATATTTTTACTAACAGCCTTTCAAAATCCAGTTTTAATTTTATTGAGCTTCTATGAGAATCAATATAGTTAAACTTATATTTTATATATTCGAGGCTTCCAGGAGTTTTCAAGATTATTTTCATAACTTTTTAAGCTATTGGATAGTTTTTATCGCGGGCTTTGAGCGCGGCGACCGAATCAAGAAATTCCGTAACGTAACGAAAATAAAACCTAACACCCCCCATTCCACCTACCATGTAATGACGGTTCCCATGACAACGTGATGTTGTTATCGTCAACGTGACGTCACGACGTCAACGTGATGTTGTCATGGGAACGTAATTTTTATTTTATGTCATCACGTCATCATCCCAAGTGTAGCGTTGACAAATAAGAAGTATGGAGGTTACAAATGCTATGCAATAGCTTTACCTCGGCAGTCCCCGAGTGCCACAGGTTTTTTTTTTGCGTGGGATATTATAAAATAACTTCTCCCGCTCTGGGTGGAGCGGAAGAGTGTGTCAGACTCTTACTGACTAAAACCCACCCGTGTTCCGTCAGTTGCCATGTTGCCGGGGGGATTTTCATACCTACAAGGAAACATTATATTTTATGACTAACATTTCTATGATTTTACTTAGAATGTTCACTTGTTTTTGAAACATACAAAACCACAAATCTAAATATGAATACCTACATAATTAAGCAACAATAAAAAAAAATTGCCGAAGACCACAAGGAAAAGCCTAAAATGTAGTGCTGTAAAGTATAGTTTGAATAATTTTTCCATACCTACCTCTAAAACCATCTGTAGGTACTTAAGGAAACAATACCTTAAGGATTACATGGGGCATTACGTATAAACCTCAACAAACGGTCACAAACACATGCAACAATCAATACCTACCAAAATAGTGCATTGTACACTAAATTCAATGAAAACGGTGACTAAAACATTACCTAAGCTATTTAGTCATACTTCTTTTGATAGCGATTTTGCCCCGCAAGTGTACTTCGTCGTGCAGTTACAATTGTGACTAAAATTGGTTGTAAGTTCGGTTACAAACATTTTGTAATTGCAACTTTACCTTGAAAACTTGGTCTTATCAGCCATTAACTCATGTCTTATTACTAAGCAGAGCCTTTTAGGAAGACACAGCACCATGTTAGCTCATTAGGTGTATTCAGAATTTCAGCGTCACAAGATGATTTCCTTCTTTTGGAACTCATTGGTGCTTTATATTAATTACTTAGAAACTACAAAGTTATTGAAGATGTAAAATTTCTAAATGTTTAGCTTTAAACCCACAACTGGATTGTTGTAAAAAAAAAACACCTCACTGCTTATTTACCGACGATTTACTTATCAAATTAAATAAACACATTATTCCCCTAACTATTCGTACATAAATAAATCACTACTGAAACTTCAGTCAGCAGTATCACAAATCAACTGAAAGAAAATCGACAAACAAAAGACTATAGCTTGGAAAATAAAAGAGTGATCCTTATCGAACGGAGTTAGTCATAACATTGTTCAGCGCTTTGGAGATTTGTTAATCGCGTTAGCAGCCTGCCTGATGACTATAGCAGTTTGTGTGTTAATAGAGCAAGGACAAATGTAATGGGAAAATATTATTGGTAGTAGACGCGAATTTGAAATTCTTCCGATTTCGTCTCTTGAATAATTTACTTAAATCCACTTTTAAACATGTAGTAGGTATATGAATCATCATCATCATCATAACCCTATAAATGTTCCCACTGCTGGGACACAGGCCTCCTTTCTGTGAGAGGGAGTGGGCCGTAATCCACCACGCGGGCCCAGTGCGGGTTGGTAGATGTCACATGTCTTCGAATTTTCGGTTCTAGGACATGCCGGTTTCCTCACGATGTTTTCCTTCACCGTTTTGAGAGCAGTGGTGATGAAATAATTTACACAAAGTAAAGCGCCTGTCTGGGTTCGAACCTACGACCTACAACTCGTAAGTCGCGGCCGTTACCACTGGGCCACCACTGCTCTCTCTGTATATGAATATTGAATAATAATCAATAATTACTTACTGCTTTTAATACCCTTTACTTTTAAACGAGCAATATTTGAATACATATTTGTAATCACGTTCTCGAAAACGGCTCTAACGATTTCCATGACAGTTGCAATATAGGAGCTTACGGGGGCGAAAAATCGGTCTAGCTAAGTCTCATATCATAAAATTCGTTTTCTCCGTAATTTCTCCCGAGCACAGCTCGGTCGCCCAAAGTTTATAACAAGATGGCTACCTTAGAATAATGACATAACATCATGGAATTAGTAAGTACCTACTATCATGGCAGCATGGAATTAGTAAGTACCTACTATCATGACGGCATGGAATTAGTACAAACTATCCTATACTATTAAATGAGTATTCTCTATTTTCACCCGAGCAGAACTCGGTCGACCAGGTACTTTAATTTTTATGTGTTAACACATAATCATCATGTAAGTAAATGATAGGAATAATTGAGATAACAAAAAATACTTACATTGTTTTTCCTTTGCAGTGTTAAGTTTGAGCCGAACCGAAATATGAAATAAGCACAAAGATATTTAAAAGAGTAACTCTTTTTTAACATCTAAGCCTTTATAATGTTTGATTACTAAGTGCGTTTTTATGTCTAAGTTTCAAGTTGTTTTGGTAATCTTAGCACCACGGTCAATTGCATATTTCGGATAAGTAGCGTTTATGAAAAACAAACTCTTGAGAGAGTTGAAGTTGTTTTTCTTGAGACGGATAACTTGAAAAATAAACCAAACTTAATTGAGGAAAATATTCAGGCCAGTCATAATCTTGAACAAACAATCACTGTTTACTTTACTGACCATCACTCAGACCCAATAACTTGATAAAGTAATTAATTTTATCTCAAAAAACAAACACGTAGACACATTTAAAATCTCAAGCATTTTTTGTTTGATCACATTCCGCGCACAATGTGCTAAGTCAAAACTCATGTATTTTAATGTTCGAAGTTGACGTTTATTTGCTGACAACATACCTGGGCATTGTTGCAAGACCACTGTGCAAACAGATACGCCATAAAAGATGCGCTTGACTTTACCCTAAAGTCGATGTTCTAAGGCTAAGCGGAACAAAATGGTCCTTAAGTACGGAGTCTGAAATGGCTGCGAGTCGCGGTTTCTCAGTAATTTCAAATTTAATTTATTTCTTAGTAGTGTTTTCTATTATGGGTTTACTTCTGTGGGTTTTGAATTTTGCCTTTTTCTGTTTTCATAAAATGTGGCGAATGTTACCATTTTAAGGGGACGATAACTGACTTTTATTGATTTTATACTGAAGATGACGTCTAAACGAGTAGTGTTAGTGATTTGAAAAAAAATATATGTTAAATTAGAGCATTTTCTTAATATTTTAATATAGGCATATTTTTGATTATGTTTATATTACATAGTGAAATTAATTTGTGAAGTTATGTCTCACGCGGATAAAAAACTGAGAATGACGCAAAATCTATCAAGCGTATTTTTCTAAAAACTTCACCATTTTAAAGATAATTAAATTATCAATCTTTTAGTATACATTTTTTATTAAAATACCTTTTGTTTTACGTGTAATAAATTAATAATGCGTCTAATTTGGGACAGCGCTCCTTGTTGGGCGAGTCCTATTACTGGCTGGATGTACGACGCGTTGCGTAAGCTCAGTACAGAACACGCAAGCTAACCATTCAAGGTCACTGTCATATATCTGCGTCTTAACAACATAGTTTTCAATTACAGAAGGAAATATAATTATGTTCCTCTGCCCATCCCTTCGGGGAAACAAGGCGTGATGTTATGTTATGTTATATAATTATGTATTTCAGGAACTATAATTTTAATTTGAAAAATCTTAAATATAAAATACAATCCAACACTAAAATATATATATTATGTAAAAGTATATAAAGGGAATAAATAAATATTACGGAACCTTTTAAAGTTCTCCTCCCTCGCAATATATTTAAACACTGTCAATTAAAGCTAGAGCTGAGCTGAAGGTTTTCATAATCACATCTATCCCCGCCTATTTTACATAGTTTTTTGAAGATATTATTAAAACGAAATAATAAAAGAGCTATTGGAATTCGACTCATCATCGCAAAAGGCTCAAGATAACATAGAGCTGACATTAGATCCGCTTAAAAGGTAATTATTTAAACAATATTACATACATAATTATAATATACATTATTTATCATCAATTATAAAGTACATAATCATAATTAAACATTAATTTCATTGTGATTACTATGAAACGATTATTGACCAAACCCATTCTATTAGTAATGGCAAATCAATGTATAGTATTACATTTTATTGACGATGTTAGTTCCTACTAATAACTAAACACGTGCAATTTAATGTAACTAATTGGAAATAAATTTTACTATAAAGGACATGTCCTAAAATGGTTTTTTATTATTCAATCATTCTAACCAGAATAAGTTAAATATATTTGGATAGACATCCCAAAAACTAGTAGTTCTAACTATATCATACATTTTTAAAGACCTCCAATTTTGAGAAAAATCGTTTTTTATTTTAGTAAGAATTTACTCCTAAAACGAACAAACCTTTCTAATTATCTAGGATAATATAGTGAACACACCCCATAAAATAGTAAACTTGTCAAAATTGACACATGTTACTGTCATTACTGTCAATTCATTGACAGTAATGTCAGTACTATGTGTCAATTTATGTCATATTGACATATTCAAATAGTAAACTTGTCAAATTTGACACATGTTACTGTCATCACTGTCAATTGATTGACAGTAATGACTGTACCATGTGTCAATTTATATCATATTTGTCATAGTTGCCATCAACAAATAAAATATTTGGACTTTAAATAGTTTATAATTTTTCTCTTAAATGGAGGGGTCTAAAAATATTATTTCAGTGGTTCCTAGTTCCATATTTTGTCGTTTTTATTTAGATGTAGTTTGATGCTGGTTAGATTTTTCTCGGAATAAAAAACCAATCTCCCTATAAAAGCGGACATCTCCTTTTTAATATTATTAACAAGTACTTATTGAAACGTCGTACACGACGACGATGAGGTATTATTATAAATATTATTTGAGCAACAAACACGGAAATTTTAATTATTTTACAGAGGTGAGATTTACTTAGTAAATTCAATTAATAGATATCGGTAATAACATAACATAACATAACATCACGCCTGTAATCCCCGAAGAGTTAGGCAGAGGTGCACCTATAGGACACCCTCATTTCGCCAGTAATGTTTAAGTTCCATGTAATAGGAGGCGAGCCTATTGCCATCAACCGGGCACAAATCCAGACTCCGGGCTGCTACTGAGAAATTCCAGATGGAAAAACCCAATAACTCTTTGCCCGACCCGGGAATCGAACCCAGGACCTCATACTCAGCAGTAGCGCTTGCGACCACTAGACCAACGAGGCAGTAAATCGGGGTAATATTAGAATAATAAATTATATTGTATCCAGTATTTATATATATTATATCTAGTGTTTATAAATATTATATCTAGTGTTTATAGGTATACATTAAAAAGCGTCAGTAAACAAACGTATAAAACACGTTACACGTTTTAGGGCAAAACAGGCAGCTACCGATTTCAGTAGGATTCTTACCCTCATAGAAGTGATTTATTTCACGATATAAAAGAAATAAAGAAAGAAAACTTGGTTTATTTGTCACAGAAATCCGTAAAGTTAGTCTGGCAACCAGTCTTACTAAGGGGTATCATGTTACCCAGTAACTGGGTTGTGGAGGTCAGACAGGCAGTCGCTTCTTGTAAAATCTGCTGGTATTCAGCTGCATCCTGTTAGACTGGAAGTCGAGGGTCCACTTCCAACACAGTTGGGAAAAGGCTATACAGATTGATGTCACAGAAACCCAATCGTACAAAAAAGAAGATAAGAGAAAGAAGAAGATTTTTTAATGACTTCTATCATTAATTAACAAATCATGTACAAAATAAACCTGTTAAGTATGCTAAAAGTATAAGGCAAAAAGCTGCAAAAAAAAATATTGGTTTTTTTTTTCACTAAGCCGATGTTCGCACGGACGTAATAAAATCGCGGCGCTATTTTTTGTGCACTGGGTTTTCAACGCTCTACTTAGCGCCGAGAGTTGAAAATCCAACAGTGTGTTTTTTCAACGCGCTGGGACGAGAGTGCGTCCGAGCGCATTGGATTCTCAATGCTCGGCTTAACACCGAGAGTTGAAAATCCACTGCGCGATTAAATTCCGCCACGATTTTATAACGTCCGTGCTACGTCGACTAACACTGCTGTTTTAAAAACGGTAAGAATTGGGTTCAAAGTGCTTAAATTATAAGAATGACGTAGAAAGTGACGTTTTATAAGAAGGATAAAGAGTCAACAGCCGGTCAGGTCAGACCCTCTGACAAGGCAATACCAAGGTTTTAAGGTTAAGACAATATGAACGTGAAGTACCCTCCAATTGGTACATTAGCACTTTTTACTCATATTTGTTTAACAGTTCGTTAACATGGTTTCTTAAAAATGTTTTGTATGTTTATGATTTAAATTTTGGTTTAATTTTTCCTTGATCCTATCAACTTTTCTTAGGAAATTTAGTATGCAACTATTTAATGGTGGGGAAAAACATCGTGAGGAGATGACGTGGTGACCCAACATAGTGACTAGTGATCAGAACTCGTTGCATCTACGAGACTAGCAGGATAAGCATAATCTGCCTAAAACTTTCCCATTGCTGAGACACAGGCCTCCTCTCTGTTAGAGAATTAGCAGGCTGAACAGACAGCTGCTGGGGAGTTTATTGCGCCACTTCTTCTTCCCAGTTAAAGGCACTAAGAAGTGGTGAAGGCCGGGCGTTTTGGGAGACTGTCTTATGTAATTTTGACGTTCGAAAAGTGCTGATTCTCAGCCTAGTTTGAATAAATGACTTTAGAATTTAGGATTTGAATTTAATTTTAAATGTCAAAGTCTAAAATGTGTTTTCAGTATTACAAAATAGCAATAGGAATGATGACAAGAATTTTTTTGTAGTCCGTCAATTAGATAAAAAAAATATATTGAACACGTATTTTTTCTTTTCTTAATCAAAATTGAGTTTAAATGTGCCATGAAGTCACAAGTATGTAGATTTTATACTTACTTGTGACGTAGCGACCCCCACTCCCCAACTTTAATGCGTTTTATCTAAATATTTTTTATTAATATGATAAAGCAAAAAATACGTGTCTAATATTTTTGTATCATCTGACTGACGGACTAAATAGAGTTTCTTTTTTTTAACCCAAGCGTCATCCCTATTGTAACCAAAAATAAAACACTCCAGAAAATCTAATAACTACCTACAAAGGCTAAAACCTGATCTAGGCAATCCTACAAAACATTTGTCAAAAATCTATTCAAAACATTACATAAAACCACGTCTATAATCCCCGAAGGGTTAGGCAGAGGTTTACATAATAGTACACCCACATTTCGCCAGTTATGTTTAAGTCCCATGTAATAGGGGGCGAGCCTATTGCCGTCAACCGGGCACAAATCCAGACTCCGAGCTGCTACTGAGAAATTCCAGATGAAAGACCCAATAAGACTTTGCCCGACCCCTAGACCAACGCGGCAGTCAATTAAAAACAGTAATTAAAATACCTATAAATTCAATTATTTAAGTAGAAACAGCCACGATTTACGATTACGAGCTTAAGTTCGCCAGATCAGATGGTGCTTGCATACTGAATAAAGTCGTTGAATTTTCAATTAATATAACCAGGTCAAGATGTTTTTCGCTAGAGAGTACTAACATTTTAATTCGAAGCTGTGATCAGCTTTCTGAGCACGTGGCAAGTCAATTGAGACTTTGACTTCTGACTTTTGACTTCTTTGGTATTACGATGTTGGCTTCTTGTTGATAGCTTTTATGGTTATCATAAAACCATCATTACCGTGGTCGGCGTCCACTTTAACAAAATGCCGCGGAATTTTAATATTTTGCATGGAGTGTCTATCATCTAGCCTGTCAACAAACAAATTTCTGAGTAATACCGAATCGGTGTAAGTAAGTATCAAAATATGGCTATCTAAAATAAATTCTACGTGTTTACATACGGTTAATGGAATCTAGTTGATACGGTACCAATTGAACATGAGGTATGTTCTTCCGCCTCCAATTTAAGGGCCAGACGTGCCATAGCAACGCACTTAAACTCACGCCGAAATCGCTAAGTAAGAACACGTGAACACACATACCAAACATAAGTTTATCGAGGCCAATCCACGGAGTTTTCCGTGTTATCCGCCGTTTTCCCATCATCACAAAAATTTCGTTCAAAACATTAGCTAACAACTAATTAATGCACCCTCACGTTCCATGTCTTAACATGATCGTACGCAACGCGTCCGATTTTTATTTTTTAATTATAATGCAAATATGGAAAGTCAACAGTCATGTGAACATTCCGCGGATATTAAGGAATTGTGTCATCAACTATTTAATTCATTAACACGTTCTAATTGAGTCATGATTACTTAAGAATATTAAGCACATAAACATTGTGGTATTAATGGATAGGTATGAGTCGAAATCAAAGTCAATTTAGGCGCCGTGGCTTATGCAATGCAAATTTGATCATTCCATTGATCCTCTTAAATCCAGTCAGGTCAAGCAACACACGTGATATAGCTATGCCAATGAATTTAACTGCCAAACAAGAAGACTTTGCTCAAAAAATATGTCAATCAATCTGCCTAGCTTTTTCCCAACTATGTTGGGGTCGACTTCCAGTCTAACCGGATGCAGCTGGATACCCGTATTTTACATGGGGCGACTGCCTATCTGACCTCCACAACCCAGTGACTGGGTAATACGATACCCCTTGGTAAAACTGGTTGTCAGACTTTCGGGTTTCTGACGACCCGTAACGACTGTCAATCGATTCACGAATTACAGCCGGGACCAACGACTTAATGCGCTTTCCGAGGCACGGAGGAGTCGGTATGTAAAGAAGGTCACCGATCCACGGACCAACCCCGGCAAGTGTAGCTTAACCTGATGGATTGATTCGTGCCGCTGTTATTACTTAGCCGCAAGCTCCTCAAATATCAAAAACCATATATATTTCATCAGCCATTACTTACATGAGCTGGTTAGTGATAATTAATTGCGAAAAAGCTAAACTTTTTCGCGACAAACTTAAGAAAATTGTTGATAGACAAACTCTGGTGAAATCTCTGTCTTGTATAATAGAAGGAGAACAAGAAGAGATTTAACCAAATCTACCAAACATTGAAATCATACGAAGAAATCGATGTAACAATATTACTTCGAGCTTACGTGACACTGAACCTGATCTGCAATCAACAATAACCAGGAAGACTCACAGCCTAAGTTAGTACACAACAAATAAGTAATGGTCAGTTCACACCGAGACGTGACGTGATGTTGCTTGAAGAGGCCGATTGTCACGTAGCTTCGCGAGGTGTATCACGGGCTTAGGGCTCTTGCTTGGGCACGCCACGATTGCAGCGATAAGTCCCCACTTTGAGGAGTGGCTAGAGAAGCGCCACGGCATCCTCACCTTCTGCCTGACGCAGGTCTTCACCAGACACGGTCGTTTTGGGAGGTTCCTGTTCAAGATAAAGCAGAAGGAAACGCCCGGGTGTCACCATTGTGTGGATCGCCCGGAGGACACGGTGGAGCATACGGTGGAGGTCTGCCCGGCTTAGGCGGAGCATCGCCGTGTCCTCGTGGAGGCGATTGGCGGCGGTGATTTCTCGCGTCCGGCCCTGGTTCAGGCCATGGTACGGAGCGAGAGGGCATGGGAGGCCGTCACCTCCTTCTGCGAAACAGTAATGCTCACGAAGGGGGAGACGGAACGCGTGAGGAAGAGGCAAAATTCGCGCCCTCACGCCCCTAACCGCCGCAGAAGACGCCCTGGGCGTCGGGAATCGCAAGATGATTTCCGGCCACCGTAGGCGCGGGCTTGAGGACGGTAAGCAATGGGTAGCTCGCCGTCCGATAAGGACCAGGCCCGGGTCGACGGTGCGTTGTGTTCCACGCGCGCCTCAAAGAGGTGTCAGCAGAACTGACGGGGTCCGTTAGGGCCGATGCCTGCCGAGGTGGCAAAGAAGACTGAAAGGGATATCGTGGCCCCCGGCAACATGGCAACTAAAGGAACACGGGTGGGTTTTAGTCAATAAGAGTCTGACACGCTCAAGTTATTTGATAATTTTCCACCCAAAAAAAAAGGGGGCTCTTGCTCGCCTCGTCTACCAGCAAAGCATCGATACGTCGCGCATCGCCTCGAGACGCCTCGAGACGGAGCTCGATGCCTCGAGGCGAATTTGAATTCTGTCACGGAAATGTGCATCTTTTTGCGTGGTGAATAAAGTTCTATATAGTATCGCTATCTTAAAAAGTGTTCTTGTCGCGTCGCGTCTCGGTGTGAACTGACTCTAAGCCAAGTAATCTCATAGACGCAGAGTCGCAATAACCGCGTCATTTATCTGCCGTAATGCCAACATTTCAAGGTTCTACGTATCAAACGTAGAAGATATGATTATTAGGATGGCACAGTCGACCGCACGCCACGTCGATTACATATAGATCTCTAATGGAAACCGCAACGCATGCGTTTGTTAAGCTTAGGACTTGTAGTGGATTTGTTTATGTTGTTTTATACTTTTTCTACCTCGTGAAAATCTGCATTTTTTGTCTGAAATAACTGACATTGACGTAAATAATAAATTATGTAATACCATTAAACGAACAATTCTTGTTTATATGTATATATATAATCTGAATAGGTATCGGAAACGGCTCAACCGATTTTCATGAAATTTAGTATGCAGGGAGTTTCGAAGACGATAAAACGATCTATGTTTCATTTTTAGAAAACTACCAAAAAAAAATACCATGTCACGTTTATTAGGGTTCTAAGTACCAAAAAAAACTAAGGTCCAGAAAGAACAGCTTAAAGACCAAATTGACCAAAGGAAAAGTAGGTGCTGATTATGGAAAAAAAATATATAAAAACGAAAATGGTGTCCACACAACTAAATTTAATAATAAATATCAATCTATAGAAACGCATTAGAAACACAATCACGATTTTTAACTAAAATCATGGAATGTTTTAATGTTTTTGTTATTAATAAGCCTATCTCAAAGTACAATGTCTTTGTCAAATAGTGCAGACTTATCTTTATGGCACAGATTACAGATACAATGTTTCATCTGCTTGTAACCTTGGGAAATTCAGATCAAATTGATTACATAACCAAATATTATGATAAATCTTCATAACAACATTAAAAAGACAAACTCAAATTTTACTACATTACCACATACCTACCTGGCTAGCCAATGGACAAGCTTCCGTGTTTATATTATGGACGTTTAATTTTCACATGAACTTTACCATACAAAGTGTCAACTGATCATCATTCAAGTAGCCACAATATTTTATCAAAACAAAAATTACGAACTTTAATCTTTGACGAGCTTAACCTTAAGTTAAGGGCATGACACCCACACAAAAGACAACAAACAAACATGTGTATGGAAAATTTTGAATTGACACATTGTCACTCCATTGGCGAGACCACCCGTGGCATAGGTACTCGTTGGTACTGTTAGGTATCTTGTCCATGTATTGGCACCTCCATTCAGTGATAGTACAGGTTTATTCAATTTTAATACTGACCAGTCTAAGATGTCAAAAGAATGATAAACTATTCTCCATTTTCATGCAAATCTTGTAAATGCTGTGTGTCATCTTGCAAGATTTAATGTCTGCCAGAAACATTTTCTTAGGCATAACTAGGCAATATTTTCGGCTATTGACCCAATATAGCTTGGCAATGTGTGTAACCACACAGTTATATCTCAGCTATATTTTAGGTTCTGCATACAAATTATCTTGCGTCTAGACGTGTGGAAATGTGGGATATAAAAGATACGGATACTAGAGATGCTGTGAATAGTTGTTATAGCGAATAGTCGAATACCGATTAATCGTCATTCTCTATGGCGAATAGTCGAATACTCGCCATTACGAGTATTACTCGACATAAAAAAAAGTTAATTTTTCGTCAATCTGCCCCTTTTGGACTTTAAATTATTAATTAAAAAGCCTAACTAATTAACTTCGATATGACTGATTTTTGGCAATTTTTTTATATTAATGATATTAAATAATACTAAGTGTTTTGTTTTTAAAGATTAATAAAAGTTTAATTATTTTAAAGTCTAAAGTTTTTCTGTTCGTTAAAAGTTTATTTATTTTTATTTAGAGACATTCACATTCGCTGAATGTCGAATAATAGACACTATTATTCGGTATTCGATGAATAATAAAAAAATTCAAGTGCCGAATACCGAATAATTGTGAGTATTCCGACATCTTTAATGGATATATTAGAAAATGGGGTGTCTTTTCTACATAGGCCAATTTTTGGAGTTGCCCCCAAATACACATGGAACATTCGGCTTTCCCGGCAGTACAACCATTTTAATAATAATAATATATTTGTTAACAATAAAGTTTGATACAACTTATCTATCCTAAACAAAAACACAATGTACAGAGTTAAGAGCATTTTAAAGATAGAGTTAACGACGATGTCTGTGCTAGTATTAACTGTGTGACAGACATCTGCGCCTTCCTCCTACAATCATGGTTTGCTATTCGTTACAATATAATAACACAAAAATAGTCCTTGTACAAATTAAGTTACGGTCATTTTAAGTATTAAAATAATAAAAAAATTGAATTGAATGTAATTAGATTGAAAAATAATTTATTTAGTTTTATATTAAGGCATACAAGGAAATACGTGAATGTGTGTGTGAGTGTTAGGGTGTGTTTGCGTGTGTGTGTGCGTTGGGGTGTGTTTGCGTGTGTGTGTGTGTTGAGGTGCGTTTGCGTGTGGGGGTGTGTTTGTGTGTGTTTGTGTGAGTGTTTTAGTGCTTATTATTTATGAATTTCTGGCAAACAGTCTTTCAGTGTCATCGTAAGTAAGACCCTGAAGGTATTCGCTTACTACGGTCTTACACTTGTATTTTGGAAGGGGATAAATGTTACATGTTTTGTTAATTACATTATAAAGGCGGCCACTCAAACTCAAATAGTTTCGACTTGCCAGGGCAGTTTTTATTCTGACAGGAGGGCAAACAAGGTCTTTACGTCGTTTATTTAGAAGCAATTTTGAGTCATACTTAAGGGAGGAGGTTCATTAATCTTAATTAAAAGTTGTATTAAATCAAAAACCCGTAATGACATAGTTGAACTGTCGGTTGAACATAGCATTGAACTGTCTTGTGTTGAGCTAGATAAGCATGTTATAGTGTGCGTTTACAGACCCCCAAATTATCAAAACTACTCTATATTTGAGTCAGTAATGGAAGATGTTTTGGCAAAACTTGCAACTTGTAATAAATCAGTAATTATTTGTGGTGACTTTAACATTAATATTTTAGAAAATAATTCAAATACCGGTAGATTTTTAAATTTATTCAAATCATTCAATTTGTCACATGTGTTTGTGGAACCGACCCGAATAACTACATCTACTGCTACATGTATTGATAATGTGTTTTGTTGCTGCGACTATTTAGATAAAGCCATAGTTAATTATCTCCCTTCGGATCACAGTGGTCAATCCGTAACTTTTGAGTCTAACATACCATTACAAAAAGTGCAGATCAAATTCAGACCAATAACAGCTGTTAATTTAAATAAATATAACAGCACTTTAGTTTGTAAGTTAAGTAATCAGGTCCTTACAATGAACAATGTTAATATTTTGTATAAAGAATTCTTTTCGTTAGTCCAATCCGAGTTCAATAATTGTTTTAAGAAGAACACTAAAACTATCAGCCCTAAGTTTTTATTTAGTGACTGGGCAACTACAGGACTCAGAAAAAGTAGGGATAGACTTTTCGAGCTGTATGGCCTTAAGCCTTATATTAACACGGAAACTTTTAATAAGTATGTTGCTACTTACTCTAGAACTTTTAAGAACACTTGTAAGGCAGCTAAAGCCTTATACATTAGCAACAAGGTTAAATCAGCAGACAATAAAATACAGACGGTTTGGAAAATTATCAATAATGAAACGAACAGAAACAAAAAGCATAATTCTGATTATACACTGAAGACGTCATGTGGTGGTCTCATTTGCGATAGCAAAGAAGTTGCTCAAGAATTTGTAAATTTCTTTACCAGTATCCCACTTAAAACTACTGAAACCTTAAACTCCTCGCCCTCACTCTCTTTTGATTTATTAAGGGCCAACGTTTCAGCATGCCCGATTGAATTTAACTTTAAGCATATTAACCCCATAACGGTAATAAAAGCTTTTAAACAAATCAAGATCAAATTGACCGAAGATCTTTGGGGGATGTCCATTAAAGTCTGTACCTCCATAATTGAGACCATAGCGCCTTACTTAGCCTTAATATTTAATTTGTGTGTGGATCAAGGAGTCTTCCCGGATTTAATGAAATACAGTAAGGTAATACCACTTTTCAAATCCGGGGACAGTAAAGACACCAATAATTATAGACCCGTATCCGTGTTGCCGGTATTCAGCAAGGTGTTTGAAAAAGTAATGCTTAATCAAATGCTCAGTCATTTTAACACAAATAAAATCCTTCACGATCAACAGTATGGTTTCACCAAAGGACGTTGTACAACCGACGCTGGTGTAACCCTATTAAGACACATTTTTAACGCGTGGGAAGAGGCCCAAGATGCCATAGGGATCTTTTGTGACCTCTCCAAAGCATTTGATTGCGTCGATCACGAAACCTTACTCTTGAAACTAGAGCATTACGGACTTGGAAAACTTGCACTCAATTTAGTAAAATCTTATTTAAATGATAGACAACAGCAAGTTCAAATAAACGGTATCAATTCACTAGGTTTAAAAGTAAAATTAGGTGTGCCACAAGGCTCGATATTGGGTCCATTCCTCTTCTTAGTATACATTAATGATCTACTCCATTTATTAAAAAATCAACCACAAATGGTGTTATTTGCTGACGATACTTCTTTAATTTTTAAGGGAGATAGACGTGCTACAAATTTTAACGACGTAAATAACGCCCTACTGCAGGTCCAAAATTGGTTCACTGCTAATAATTTAGTATTAAATGGAAAAAAAACTAAGTGCATAAAATTTTCTTTACCAAATGTCAAAAGTAGTGATTGTGAGATAGTATTGAATCAAGAGAAACTAGAATTCGTTGATAAAACTATTTTCCTAGGGATCACGCTCGACTCAAGGCTGCAATGGGGTCCTCATTTAACATCTCTTGCAGGACGGCTAAGTTCAGCAGCATATGCTGTCAGAAAAATCCGTCAGTTTACTGATGTAGATACCGCGAGGCTAGTATATTTCAGCTACTTTCATAGTATCATGTCCTACGGTATTTTACTGTGGGGACGGGCTGCAGACATCGAGTCTATTTTTATTCTCCAGAAAAGAGCGATCAGAGCCATATATTGTCTCCGCAGGCGCGATTCTCTAAGGAAACTGTTTAAGGATATTAACATCATGACGGTACCTTGTCAATATATCTATGAAAACATCATGTACGTAAGAAAGAATTTACATCTTTTTAGCAAAAGAGGTGATAGACATAATTATAGTACTAGAAATAGGGACCTATTAGTTCAACCAGGTTTCAGACTAGCAAAAGTAGATTCATCTTTCATGGGATACTGTTTAAAATGTTACAATAAAATTCCTCCCCACATACTTCAACTGAATGAGACGAAATTCAAATCTTGTATAAAACGCACACTATGCAGGCAGGCATATTATACGTTGGGGGATTACATCACTGATAAAAATGCTTGGCTCAATGCTGGTCCTGCTCCACAACCACAACTAATTGATTAACATTTGCAAATACTGTTGGAGCTGCTGAAGATTGTAAGAGCATCTTTGCATTGTATAAACTCAATCTCTTTTGTATTATATAATTGCATAGCACACTATGTGAGCACTATGTACTAAAGAGTTATCATTTACCGGGTAATATGTCTTGCATTGACTTGAATGTGCCCTGGCGGCTGTGAGTATGTCATGCTCACTCAAATGTTTCGCTGATGGTGGCGCGTGTGTTGGATCATTTAGCTCCCTTCAAAATGGTTGAGCTGAATGGTGCTAATCCATGCGTCATGTTCGTGAACGGGCGCCGTCAGTTGGGACTGGTCATCTCTTAGCTGCCAGAGCTTATTTTTATTTTTTTTGAATTGTTCTTTTTTATCTTTTTATTACGGACGCTTCTCATGTGCACATCTTTCTACATTGTTCTCACATGTATAATTTCAACATGAATGATGTAACCAATATTTTGTAACAATTTTTTATTTAAAAGAGTGTCCGTGGAGTTTCTTGCCCGTTCTTCTCCATAGGTACCTACTACGCTTTGGAATGGGCAACTAGCTTCATACCTATTTCTGACTGACCGATTCCTTGACAATTCAAAAGTGCCTGTAAATGGTTTAATTGAAATAAATGATTTGAGTTTTGAGTTTTTTGAGTTTTGAGGGAGGAATGCTTACGAAGGATTATATTGAGTGCACAGAGTTTCCTGCAAGTGAGTACAGACATGTCCCTGTATAATTGGGTTGTAGAGTAGCGATACGGTTTATGAAGCATTACCTTCAAAACGGCCCTCTGCGCCCTCTCAAGGCGAAGCATAGAGGTCTTAAAAGTGCCACCCCAAACTGCTATATTTTACTACATAGTAGGATTACTTTTCATCATCATCATCATCATCAGCCTATAAATGTTCCCACTGCTGGGACACAGGCCTCCTCTCTGTGAGAGGGAGTGGGCCGTAATCCACCACGCGGGCCCAGTGCGGGTTGGTAGATGTCACATGTCTTCGAATTTTCGGTTCTAGGACATGCCGGTTTCCTCACGATGTTTTCCTTCACCGTTTTGAGAGCAGTGGTGATGAAATAATTTACACAAAGTAAAGCGCCTGCCTGGGTTCGAACCTACGACCTACAACTCGTAAGTCGCGGCTGTTACCATTGGGCCACCACTGCTCTCTGGATTACTTTTAATGACATCTTTTTTCTTCACTTACTGTGAATACCTATATCCATCTACCTTCCTTCCTACCTCTTCTTCTCCTTTTAAAAGTTGTTGTCTTTAAAATATCGATTTAAGCGACAAGACCCCATTGTATCACTCTATATAAAATTTCTACATTTATATCTGTAATCTTTGGCCATCCATGGAAAAGACAAATGTATGACAAATGAGTGATAACTACTTCGAAGCAGAGGATGTCAACTCCATGACATAATATTTTATTACTTATGTATTTTGATAAGATGACAAATGATAACGTAATTTAAATGTTTGACAATGTTATTATCACGCGGATTCCAACAATTAGCATTTTTGTATGAGATAACTCTGATTTGTATGCGGTAGGTTGCTTAAGTATGTTTGATAAAAGTGCCTCTTCTTCTTTCGTGTGGTTAGTGACTTTTAAAGCCGCCCATGAGCCTATGACTTGGCTTCACATTGCGTCGAGAAATATCCCTCTGGCATGCCGTTTTCTCACGATGTTTTCCTTCGCCGTTTTTGAAGCAAGTGATAATTATGCAATACGCACATGAATCCGAAAAGTCAGAGGTGCGTGCCTTGGGTTCAAACTCGAGACCTGAGGAAGTGCCTGATATTCCTAGTTTTGTAATGATAAATTGTTGGTTTAATTACAATTATGTACGAGTATGTAAAGATCGAAGCAGGTGGAGTCCTGTAGTTTCTGCTTACCCCCTTGGGAATAAGGCGTGACTTTATCTATGTAAGTAAGTAGGTGTATCCGTAGATTTATGCTTAAGATGGGAATATCTGAAGAATTAAATTAATTTATGTGCATCTACTGTAGGTACTAAACTTCGACAATTTACCGACTGATCCTGCAGTAAGGTTGCCATCAGTCCGGATAAATCCGGACATTTTTTTGGACCTCCGTCCGGTCTCTGTCCGGCCTAGTCATTTGTCCGGACTTTTCGACTTAAACTTGACTTACTTGACTTTGGCGATATCTTTTAGAAACTAAAAAGTAACGAATAGTATCGAATGTTTTTTAGAAAAAAAATAAGTCAATAATAATGAAAAAATAAAGGTATACTTAAAAGTAAAATGTCCGGACTTTTTTATAAATGTCAGTATGCTTTTTGTCAGTACTTTCATATTTTTAAATGGTCTCTATTTTGAAAATCTGAATTATAAATACTTCGATATTTTGAAATCTGGCAGCATTTTCCAGTTTTCCAATTCTTTATAGCGAATTTTAATGAGTTGCGTAATTTTTTGCAAAAGGCTTTTCGTTCAAAGTCTAATTGGAAGACATTATTAAGCAAGTTAAAGCCTATGCTCACCCACTTTCACAACTTCATATAACCATCTTTTATCAAACAAGTAGAATCAGAACTGTCATCTAGATAAAACGTCAGTAGTAACTATGATATTTAATTGTTATCGGATATCGAACTAGCAGACACTATAGTTGCTTCATCTTATTATTAATATCAACAAACTTTATTACGCTTTTCCTTCAAGAATATGATTACATTAAATATAACACATTCGATATGGCACCCTTTGGGTTGATCATCTCTGATCGGATAGTCGTCAGATATTTTGCGTGCTTATGCAAGTATGATGACTAGATGGCAACTAAGACAGGGCACAGACTAAATAAGTTTTAGGCATAAATGAACCCCGCCGGGGTTGCGAAGAAGTCCGAAAGGGAAATCGTAGCCCCGGCAACATGGCAACTGAAGGAACACGGGTGGGTTTTAATCAGTAAGAGTCTGACATGCCTTCCCGCTCTGCCCAGAGCTGGAGAAGTTATTTGATAATTTCCCAACTCGTGGCTAAGTAAGAACAGCCGCACGGGTCGATCGAACAGGTTAAGCTACACTTGCCGCGGTCATTCCGTGGATGGATGACCATCTCAACATACCGAGACCCCTCCGTGCCTCCAAAAGCACGTTAAGCCGTTGGTCCCGGCTATAATTCTTGGATCTTTGACAGTCGTTACGAGTCGTCAGAAGCCTGAAAGCCAGTCTTACCAAAGGGTATTGTGTTATTTAGTAACTGGGTTGTGGAGGTCAGACAGGCAAGATGTAAAATAGCTGCATCCGATTAGCTTGGAAGCCGACCTAGTTGGGAGAAGGCTACGCAGATGGATTAATTGGACGGTTTTGATGGATATTTTAATACATTGATTACGATTTATTCAAATTAGTGCAAACGAAATTTCTTGTTATTTATAACAAGGTATTGTACCACATGTTTGCTTACTATTAAATCCTGGAAACAACTTTAAAGCATCGAAAAGTACTTTTAATTCTCCTTCGTAGCCAAGTTACGACAATCCGTAGCAGTCATAAGCTTAACCGTGCATTTTTATACGTTTTAAAAACTGGGTTACCAGTATTATTTGATTAAAAATACAATATAACAATCGAAGACCACATTTCCTAAGATAAACTTCGTAGAATTGAGTTTTAAATGGCGTTTTTATGTGATTGCAACATTGTAACTCACTGTTAATCATTTCGTTGAATCCTACGTTATATAATTATACGACTACAAAGTATGAATGTAAGTATGTGATAATGACGTAGAGAAATTGTTTCATTTTCTCGGTATTTGATGGTCAGTGTACCTGGTGAAGGTTGAACCCCCCGTTTGACGTAACCACGAAATTTCACGGGTCGCAGAGAAACACTTTTCTTCAGAAGTGTAGCTATTTAAAAAGTGAACTAGGACACTGGACTGTTTGTGCTTAAAACATCCACCCATGTTTTATATTAACTATACACCGTTTGAAATAAGATTAGACATTTAAACAAACCTTTTTTACAGTCCGTTCAACCGATTTCGACTTCTATACCGTAGACATAAGGATGGCATTAAAAGCAAAAAAGTGGTTACAAAAACCAACTGTTTACTGCAGCTGCCATTTGTCATGCGATCAACGCAATAAAAGTCAAAATCGGTTGAACGGCCTGTAAAAAAGGTTTAGTTAAATGTCTAATCTTATTTCAAACGGAGTATAGATGTGCGTCTAAAAAAGGAACATCATTCTTTAGGCAGGTACGAATAATGTGGTAGGTACATTGTTATCATACAGCGTGTTCCTTTTGATATCCATAACTCTAGGGTATTAATGAGACCATGTCAAAAAATCAACTGGCATATGAATTATTTTACAAATTTCTTTTTTTTTTCGTTTTCTGTTTTTATTCAAAACATTCAATTTCAAATAAAAAAATTCAAATAAAAAAAAATGGATAAATATTATAATATGATAATTATTATGTGCCTACAACCTATAACTGATCTCAATTAATGTTAAGAACACATTTAAAAATTGTTTGATTTTTACATAATTTAATTTTCATTTTAAGAATTAATTTTATACTTTTTGCTGTGCCCTACAGGGTCCTTACGAGTCCGAACTGTACCTTAGCTTTAAGCTTTTGTAACACCTATACCCCTACATTAAGGAATGCAAATAAAGATATTATAGTGAATATGAATATAATTCGACAAAGTCACGATTATTTATAAAAAACACGCTAACGTGAAAAAAATAACATTCATTTCCGACTACTTTTATCCATAAAAAAATTACGTCGCATTTTCTTAGCTTTAATTGAGAATTATTGGTTTGAATGAAAATTATTTACTCGTAATTATCAATGAAACTTAGATACATTGAGAGTCTACTGTTATCTTCGAAACGATATATTTTTGGAACACGTGTTCTGGGACTTTTTGTATTAGTTTTACTTACAGCTTACAGTTAAGGGACATCAGAAGGAACACGTAAGATAAGGCAAAAAATAATTGAGTCTTTTTCACTACAACTTCACCACTTTTACAGTTACAACCTAAAACCGATTTATTACAAAAAACAATTCACATTATACAGGAAAAAGACATTTAACGACTTAAATAATTAATGGGAACGATACCCAAAGAGGGAACCATCAATTAGTGACAGCCACAATCGTTAGGGTGCATAGAAAATAGGGGGCTTTCATAATGAAGTACTGCGGCCGTTCAATTTTGCAGAAGAACATTGTTTAGGATGATTTAAGTAGATTTTAGTATGCACTTCAAAACAGTTATGGTTATGGGGTACGTTGTTAGTCTCTGACAATTAAACAATTAGATACCTAATTGCCATTTCAAGGTACTTATTTTGTAAATTATACCCTGCCTTAATTACTATTTTACCCTGAAAAATGTTTTATTTTTTCACCCATTTATTATTACCTAATGCTCACTTACTTACGTTGGTAGGGAAACGGTAAAGTAAGGTTTATTCCGATTTCTAAAGCTGTGTAAGTAAAGTCAAGAGTATTATTTAAGGTTCGTTTAGCTTAAGAGCCGAAGGGGTGAAATTATGTCGTTTGTAAAAAAGTTAAACTATAATTAAGTGCAAAGTATGAAATCTAGACTTAATTAAGTTAAGAAACCTTTCTTCCACCCCGATAATACCAATTCAGTTAACAATCCAATAATTTTCCAACAAACTTAATCAAAACTAAAACCAATTCAAGTTCCCGATTCAAATCTGAAACACAGTGTAGCTGGAATACCTACAGAACATTCTCAGAATCACGACCAAGCTTGAACCTAAATTAGTAAAGCACACTGAACTCTATCGAATTAAGAACACAGTGTTGAAAGGGCACGAATCGTGTAGAAATAAAACGTTGCAGAGGCTTCGCGAATTGGATTAATTCAGTGACCCCAACCCCGTTTACCGACGTTCAAAGTCACGCGAGTTTCGATTTGATTGTTGCTGGGCTCGTTTCTAGCTTTAGTATTGTAACAGTTGGTATTTAGTTCCTAATTGTTAGTCGATAAAGACTCGGAAGGTCAGACGTTACTAGCTGCCTAGTTAGGCTTCGAGTTTATTAAATTTTCAACGTATTTCGTCAATAAAATACCAGTGGTTTCAAAAGCAGAGCGAACCCGTAGGTACTTAAGAATCGAGAGAATGAAAGCAAAGTCAACCCAAGCAGCACCGCCCGGAGGACACGGTGGAGCATACGGTGAAAGTCTGCCCGGCTTGGGCGGAGCATCGCCGTGTCCTCGTGGAGGCGATCGGCGGCGGTGATCTCTTGCGTCCGGCCCTGATTCGGGCCATGGTACGGAGCGAGAGGAAATGGGAGGCCATCACCTCTTTCTGCGAAGTAGTAATGCTCACGAAGGAGGAGGCGCAACGCGTGAGGGAGAGGCAAAATTCGCGCCCTCACACCCCTAACCGCCGCAGGAGGAGACGCCCTGGGCGTCGGGAATCGCGAGCCGATTTCCGGCCACCGTAGGCGCGGGTGTTGCGGACGGTGAGCAATGGGTAGCTCGCCGCCCGATAAGGACCAGGCCCGGGTCGACGGCACGTGTTGTTCCACGCGCGCCTCAAAGAAATGTCAGCAGAATTGACGGGGTCCGCTAGGGCCGATGCCTGCCGGGATTGCGAATAAGGCCGAAAGGGAAATATGGCCCCCGGCAACACACGGAACACGGGTGGGTTTTAGTCAGTAAGAGTCTGACACGCCCTCCTGCTCCACCCAGAGCGAGAGAAGTTATTTGACAATTTCCCACTCAAAAAAACAAAAAAAAAACCCAAGCAGAACATATGGCTGTATAGTCACTGCCAGAATTATTGAAAACTCGAGGCTGTTTTGCCTTCTGTGCAAGAAAGAGCTTTGTAGCCTGCTAAACAGCTCTTAAAATTCAAGGGCCTACTTTAACCAGCCCTAAGCATTAGAGAAACCTTGTTAACAGTTATACATGGGCTGTACAAGCATATTGACAGAAATATGCTGAATTCAGTTCTAGATTTAGTTCTACTTACATGGAAGATAAAGTTCTGGCCAAACTAAAGCTGAATGTGGGACGAAATTCACTCATGCCGATTACGTCAACTAACTTGTATCATCATTTCCACTGCTGGACATAGGACCGCCACTTCGATCGGTTCTGTGCTTACCGCATCCAGTGAATTCCTGTGACCGTCGCAAGGTCAGCGGTCCACCTTCTGGAAGGCCTTCCAATACTACGTCTTCCGGTACGCAGAACGTACATCTTCCACTAACTTGCATGAAGGAGTTCAACTTTAAATAGTCGCGTGACTTTGAAATCATTAAAACAATCGATGCGCGCTGTTGCGTCCCGTGTGAGATTGGTCTCAGTGTAGCCAAAGTTATGATAGACAATCTTGTTATCTTAAATTGTAGGCGCCACACTATCTAACACCAACGAAAATGCTTTGTCCTGAATGACTGACTGACGGATCAACGCACGCCCTAAACCGCTGATCATAGAGACCTGAAACTTGAAGGGTGTGTTCTTTGTATGACGTAAGCATCCAATAAGAAAGGATTTCCCGAAATTCTACCCCTAAGGGGGTGAAAAATGGGGGCAAAGTTTGTATGAAAAATCTTATTCCTTAACTTGAAACTTGGCACAAAAAGTACTAGGCTTGCATGAATTCATGATAGTATTCAATCATTACATTATGCTACTAATAGGATTTGGATGAGGCAGATTATAATAGGTAGTGCGTTCCATGGGATAATTTCCGACTTCCACGCGAGTGAAGCTGCGGGAAAAAGCTAAT
This sequence comes from Agrochola lychnidis, assembly GCA_963680765.1. Classification (NCBI taxonomy): domain Eukaryota; kingdom Metazoa; phylum Arthropoda; class Insecta; order Lepidoptera; family Noctuidae; genus Agrochola; species Agrochola lychnidis. The sequence continues at coordinate 9,109,927 of OY796859.1, read as the reverse complement.
ATTCTATAAAACACAATGTCATCTTGTACAAAATCAGCGCACACGTCACAAAAAGGATTACCGAGTGACCTACGATGACTAATTTATATCTCATAGCCTAAATATGCACTCAATCTAGGTGATGTTCCATTTCTCCGAAGAATGTCTCGGTATCTTGATTAATTATGTTTTCGGCGGAATGCTTGAATAGAACAGTTTAGTCAGACTGCTTGACGTCAAGTAGACTATGACGGCGAAAGTTTGGAAAATGTGACATTTTACTAAGATACGAGAAAATTAATTATATTGTTTTTGAGTCATAAGGAAATTAGGAAGATACTTTATCTTACTTTAGCAGATAGTGATGAAGCTGTTTTTCTGAAGCAATTCCTGCTGACGGAGCTGACGTAACCATTCGAACAGATATGACCAATTCTTCTCAATAAGTAACCCTTACTGATATCTGCCGATCTTTATAGCTGTTATTCGCTATTGTAACTGTGCTGACTCTGCTCTTAGATGTGTTCAGAATGTTTTAATAAATGGATTCTCTAAGAGTCACATGTTAACACAAAGAATTATATAGCGAGCACAGGTGTTGCCACTAACATAGTTTTAAGCTTAGTTTATTAACACAAGTTTGTTTATAATATTTTTATGTATGATAGTTTGTAAGGTATATGCCATTTTAGCCAGTAATAAATGATTGTTATTATTCCGTTTATTCATTTTATACATATTTAATACATTGCCAAATATTTTTTTAAAAATTATTAAAAATGATTGTTATTTATAATTGCCACTTTAAACCCCCGCTGCCTTGTGGCATGTGCCAAAAAAACATATTTTCTTTCTTTTTTAGTATTCCGTACCTGAAGGGTGCCAACCAGAACCTTATTACTAAACCTCCGCTGTCCGTCCGTGCGTCCGTCTGTCTTTCAGCGGGCTATAACTCATAAACCGTAATAGCAAAAAAAAAATAAAAAAATTAAAGGTGGTACACAAATACTGGAATGTTTTTCGGTTCCGTATCAAAACGTTCTAAAAGCAAATGGTCCTATTAGCAAAACAACCCATAATTAAAATGACACTTTAGCAAAATGTAGTTTTTTGTTAAATATTATACGGTTGTACGGAACCCACGAGGCCGATTTATTTCCGATTTTTTTCAACTTGTGTGCTGTGCGAAGAGAAATATGGGGACGACAAGTATTTAACCGACTTCCAAAAAGGAGGAGGTTATATGTTCGTCGCGTATGTTTGTTTTTTTTTTTTTTATGTATGTCCACCGATTTCTCCGTCAATTGTGGACCGATTTTGAAAATTCTTTTTTTGTTTGAAAGGGTGTGCTCTCGAATTGGTCCCATATAAATTTTATTAACTTTGCTTGGATAGTTTTTGAGCTACAAAATACGTATTTTTTTCCCTTTTAGTATGTAGATGATATGATAAGTTTATGTCACTGGTAGCAGGTAGTGGTATTCGAATGTGTGTGGGGTAGGTACCACAACTAAAAAGTGAAAAATAAAAACTTTTTCAAAAAAAAAACAACCGACCTCCAAAAAAAATCACTACAAAGTGAAAAATAACTTTAATTTCGGAAGTCGGTGGCAAAAAACGAAAATACAAAACCCAAGACACCGACTTCCGAAATTAAAGTTATTTTTCACTTTGTAGTGTTTTTTTTGGAGGTCGGTTGTTTTTTTTTTGAAAAAGTTTTTATTTACAAGTAGTGTCATTGCTAATCCAAAACTGGTGGTGAAGAAAGTTTAAAAAATAATGACCTGTCATAATAATATTTTGTTAAAACATCTACAAAATTCAAATGATCTTTTTGCACCATTCCGCGAATTTTACTCTAGGTTCCACCATTCCGAGATTGCTTCATTAAAACGGGCTTTCGTCTCCAGTCGGTTTTATCCGGATCTAAGCTATATTTATCAAACTTGTATAGTAGGTATATAAATAATAAGAGATCTACCGAACATTGTTGACTACGATTGATAAACAGAATAAACACAAATATTTGATTTCGCCAACTTTGATTAACATACCAGGCTGACGAGAGATCTTACCTGTCTTGCAATGATCACCGTTTTAAAGGTAGACATACAAAACGTACGTGTGTGGTAATAAATTACTTACATCATAATTTTAGGTAAATTAATCAACGGTGTTTGTTTAGAGCATATTTTTACATAATTTAGTAATACCTAATTAAAATATAAGCTTCAGTAGATTATATTGTATTATAACTGGTATTAGAATTAGCTGTACTTAAGGTACAAAATATTGTAGAAAGAATTTAATTTTAATCATCATCTGCCTAGCCTTTTCCCAACTATGTTGGGGTCGGCTTCTAGTCTAACCGGATGCAGCTGAATACCAGTATTTTACATGGAGCGACTGCCTATCTGACCTCCACAACCTAGTGACTAGGTAACACGATACCCCTTGGTAAGACTGGTTGTCAGACTTTTTGGGCTTCTAACTACCCGTAACGACTGTCAAAGATCTACAAATGACAGCAAAGAATTTAATTTTAATAATACATAGTTATGTATTTATTTATTTAATACTTCAAGCACAGAAATGTACAGAGGCGGACTTAATGCCACAGGCATTTTCTACCAGTCAACCTTTGGGTGATGCAGAGACAAACTGTGGTAGGTGCAATTACGAAAATGGAGGAGAAAAAAAAAACTCAAATATAAGGATACACATATACTTATTACAAACTATAAATATAATATATAGGCCAAATTACATATATAAAATAAGCACAAATAAATACACATGTGCCATCGGAGTAACGCATATCTAAGCATTTTGAAAACAAAATCTCGTGCACACGACCCTTTTTTTTTCGTAGATAAGCGATACTATAGCGGCCGAGCGTTTAGTTCTTCCAGTGTACAGATATGAGTTTCTTCAATAGTACCTACAAAAAATAATAGTCCATTGTAATATAATATCGATAATAAATTCTAGAATATTAACCGTAAAACTTAATTCACGACACATTTTAGGCTTTTTACGATTAATTTCAATACCGCTACCAATAAAATCAAAAGCCGGAGTTTACAACGTTTAGCGGTAATAAAACATCGGTTTACAGCCAACGTGTTCTGTGCGTATAAGAGTACCTATCGACATCTCTGGGAGCTATCGAATTTTGAATATTCATGAGGGAACCTTGACCAATACATTTGTCCACACGACGGGTTCCACCACGGTGACGTTTCGAAGACCATGTCTATGTAAATTTCAAATTTCTACCGAAGGAAACTGGACATTTGTTAGGAAATACCGTTTTCGACGTATGTACGCAATGCAATTACAGCATTTGAGATTATAGGTTAATTTGCTCGATTAAATAGCTAAGCGCCGTTTAATTACCGGTTAATTTGTTGGACGTGCAGCGGCTTTAATGGGCGTAATTATCGAAGTCTTTAATCGGTACCAAAAAATTCGATGACGCACACTGTGATTTGAGTAAAAAATATATTTTACGAGTCTGTAAAATACCTGTATTTATTTCAATTAAACTAATAACAGGCACTTCTATATCGTTAAGGGGTCAGACAGTCAGAAAGATGAAGCTAGTTGCCCATGCCAAAGCGCAGTAAGTTCCTGTGGAGAAGAACGGGCAAGAAACTCTACGGACACTCTTTTAAATCCATAGGTTTCTATGCAGAAGTTGTATTTATAATTGTACTGAATTTTTTGTGTCTAAAACGTCAACATAAAAAAAAAAAAAAAACGTGTGGCACTCGGGGACTGCCGCGGTAAAGCTATTGCATAGCATTTGTAACCTCCATACTTCCTATTTGTCAACGCTACACTTGGGATGATGACGTGATGACATAAAACAAAAATTACGTTCCCATGACAACATCACGTTATCATGAGAACCGTCATTACATGGTAGGCGGAGTGTTAGGTGTTAGGTTTTATTTTCGTTACGTTACGGAATTTCTTGATTCGGTCGCCGCGCTCAAAGCCCGCGATAAAAGCTATGCAATAGCTTAATATTTTACGAGTCTATAAAGTATCTTGCTATGAAATTAGCTCCAGTCAGGTACATACTCAAACTCAAAGCATTTGTTTCGATTAAACTAATTACAGGCACTTTTATATCGTCAAGGGTCAGTCAGTCAGAAAGATGCCCATTCCGAAGCGTAGTAGGTTCCTGTGGAGAAGAACGGGCAAGAAACTCTACGGATACTCTTTTAAATCCATAGGTTTCTATGCACAAGTTGTATTTACAATTGTACCTACTGAATTTTTCGTTTCTAAAACGTCAACATAAAAAAGTAAAATATATGATATAATACTTAACATGCTTGATACGACAAATGACACATAACATACTCACCAAAATTCAACACACAGGAAATACCAACGCGTGTGGCCATCTCGAAATATTCCCGTTTTTGCATCAGTATACAATAAACCATCGTTAATGGGATAAAACTGAGATAAAAAGGAAATACTAATAAAATACTTCCCTTGTAACATAACATAACTGTATTCTACAAATCAAGACAAAATAATACGAGCTTAATTTTCTTCGTGTAATGTTTATGGTTTGTCAAGTTGTAAAAATTGTGTGGAACAGGGGCGAGCGGTTCGCTGTTTGTTTGTAATGAATAAATTCAAAAACTACTGGACCGATTTTAAAAATCGTTCACCAGCATCATGCTATATTATCTAAATAGACGAAGCTAGTATTTATATAAATAGACTTGGTTTCCCATGTGAGATCCCCAAAATTCTCGAATTTCAGAGTCAGACAAGACTTGTCGTCGAAATTTACAATTCGGATACGAATTCGACATAGCTGCAAGAACGTAAATTACATTAAAATTAACATAAACCAAACTAAAACCATAAATATAAAATACAATAAAACTGTAACATCAGTAGCCCATCGCCTCCAACTTTCAATTCAAGACATAATATTAATCAGCTGATTCAACAAGAATGTGCCTCGTGGGAAGTACCACCAATATATTATTACAAAGTGTAACATTAAATACAGAAGCATAACATCGAGCCATCGAATTGAATCGATAACGACCATCGAGTTACTTTTACGAGTATCGGAAACGAATCGAAACGACATCGTAACTAATGCAAATGTCAATTTAGAAATCAAGAATTTGAGAACAAAGAAAAATAAATTATGTTTCCCATTGACAGATGGTTCCACTTTCTTTGACCTAAACCTAGTATGTTTTTGGAAATAATAATATTATTTCGTTTATTCATTTTCTTCCTTATTAGATATAGTTTTAAATATTTCTTTAAATAAATAAACAGATATTTTAAAATATTTGGAAAATCACAAAGTGCACGCCTCATAACACTCATTCAAAAACAGAAAAATATACGTAAAGATTGCGAGATGAGAAATTTTACCCATCAATATGGGTAAAATTTCTCACCTCGCAATCTTTACGTACTGGCAATGGAAGAGGGTCGAAGTTAGAAATATAGATATTATATTAGTTAGTTTTTATTAATTATAATTAAACTACTTTGAATAAAAGAGCCATTTTCAATAGAGTTTCTCCTATGGCTGAAACGAATCTATAAAAAAAAATTAATCAATTAATTGATTTTCTCGCAAGCTACAATGTTTTCAGGTTTCATACATTAATTGACGGGATTTTTTTAAAACTATTTTGATATTTTTTTCGTTTCTGCTGCATTAAATAAAACAAAATTAAAGTACAGTATTAATCTCCATTAAATTATCTATACAATGGTATATAAATTAAGTAGGTTCTGTGTACTAGCAGGAGTGTAATAATAAAAACAGTTGCAGAAACGAGGCAAAATTAATTTTTCGATCGCAGAGCACTCTCTAATGCTTCGCATTATGAGTCGTGCAAAACATTTAAAAGTACAAACAATAGTGGTCTACCGGTGCCGGGAGCAGGCGTGGTGTTTAGGGCTTCAGAGACAGGAACCTTCTCACGATGCCGTGCCCGGGAGTAGGTACTGCCTGTGAATGGCCCTTTTGTTATTTTATCTACACACATGCTATAAAACCTCTATGAAAGTTTCTGAAACAGTTAGGTTATTGCCAACATTAAAACAACTAGTGTCATAGTAACCATAATATCATCCAAATGAGTGTTATAATTTTGTACTAAATTTCATTATACAACTCGAATTAAAAAGTAAGAACATTGTCATGCACGCGCGTTTCACTACCACAGCGCCGTAATTGAAAAATAAACTTATAGGTTATTCGAATTCACGTCGTACCCCGCTATTTTTGTTCGATAATAGTATTGCAAAATTTTATTACTTTGTTGTTTACAAAAATGAGTGATACAAGCTTTGATAACACACCACCAGATATTTCTAATGCAGCAAAAAATATTTCTAACCAATTATTAAATATGGTATTTTAGACTTTAACTAACAAGAACGTGGAAAACGTTGAAATATAGTTTGAAAAAGATGATTGAATAGTGAAATATTCAGGAATAAAAAAAACACGTAACTTACTTTTTTTTTTTTTTCTATAGGGCATCTCACAGCTGGTTCCGAGAACCGTGGCTTTTTAACCAGTCAATCCTGTGGCTGCCTTAAGCTGCTACACTCAAAGCCTCCAAGCCAGGGCATACATAAACTAAGCTAAAAAACTTAGGATGAACGCTCGCTAAGGGCACCCCCTGTGGGGTACGAGCCTCGGCTTAGGGCGTTATCCGGAGGGAGGACATCAAAAGATGGGACGGGCTGGACGTAACTTACAATTTATCATTCTAATTTATTCAGTTAAAAGTGGGTGGTCTTCACACTAAGTAATGATTTTTCACGCAAATTTTCTTAGTCCTTTCATATTTTCCTTCATGTAGGTACGTACCTATATGGCCAGGTTAGTCTGCTTCACAGTTTGCCATTAACACAGTTCAATGTTTAGAACTCATTGTGCATAGTGAAAGTATTATTTAGTGGACGTTACATGTATTCTTGTAGCCTTACTGTTTTCTCGAGGAAAACTAACACAAATATACTTGTATTTCCATATTGCTTTGTGGAAATGGAACAAATGCGTAGAGGCAAATCAGCAATATATCTTCTCTTGCATATTCCAACCGAAAATATGTTGACTTTGATATCTGAATATGTTGGTCCAGCAACCTTGATTTATGTTTATGTCAAGTGGAAATATTATTGTTTTACTAATAGAATATATTATTGTTTTAGTTTTTTTTAAATAAGATTTATAACAAAAATTACATGGTTGTCTATAACTTAAAGGAATACATTGTTTTTTGAGTTATTATGTTAATATTTTAGTTATACTACAGCTAAGCGTGTTGACAAGATCTCTCACAAAACATTTGACCCAAAGAGACTCAATATCGATTTCAATAACCAGGACATTATATTAATAGCCGACGTCTATTCTGCTCAATTTAAATTGTTAATTATGTGAAAAACAAAGGTGTGGGTAATTAATTATATTTTATTTGACATATTACTGCAAATTCCGGCGATGCTACGCCTGATACCGGCTATATACCAATAACTATTTGTCGAAACAATAATTTATTGTACATTTATGTTAATTGAGAAACTAGTAGGAGACATAAGCAGGTTTTATGGAATTTTCATTATCTTTTTTTTTTGTTTTATGTTTGGAATGCGAAGATTCCTGTTTGTGTCATTTTATTACAATTTAATTTAGTCAAAAAATATTTTAGTACTAAAGCGAAACAGCAAAATCTATGGTTAAAAAACGAGAGGTATAAATGCTCTCCAATAAAATTTAAATGGTTTTACGAGAGCGTGTTGCACGACAGCAATAGAAAATACGTCGTGAATACGTTTATAACTATATTCATAAGTTATTGCTCAATATTTTAATCAACCGTCCAATCAAGCTGTGCAATTATTATTTGTTTTACAAAAAATAACAAACTTTTACGAATTGACACGATTCGCGCGTCTGTTTGGATAGGACAAGCAAAAAAAGCAGACAATTAAATTCAAATGGACAAAATGACATGTAAATTGGCGAATTTACAATCAATATATTATAATGTTAGATCGTTTCGGTCAATTATGGTAGTTTTATGGCATTCCTTGTATTGTCACGTTGTGTCGCCCATTGTGCTACCGAAGACTTAGCAACAGTTTCCACTGTCATTAATTAGAAGGTGTGCTTTGTATTTTAATTTTACGACTTGGATTTGACAGATGGAGTTGGAGTTGCCATTTTATTAGCACCATATTAAACCTTTTACTTTTGGAAAATCCGTTTGGTAATCCCCGTAAAAACTTGTACCTATGAAAGGGTATATTGTATATTGTGAAATATTGTGTATACTTATTATTTGCACCAACGACAACTCCATTTTATGTCAAGGCAAATCACTGTCCATTCCAATGTTGCCTGGAAGAGATCGCAGAAAGCGATAAGGCCGCTCATTGTATGTTTTGTAATGTTTGATTTTTTATTTATTTTTTACAATTAAGTATTTATAAATAAATAAGAGTACACAGAGTAGATATCCTAATAACACTTCTATGAGATCATCGATCGAGATGTCAAGCAACCGTTGCGTGGCGGATAATGCATTGCGCAATAGAAACTACACACGGATTCAAATAGCATTTTAAGAACATCCTTATTAAGTATTAAAAACCAGAATTTTCCAGAGAAACTACTGCAGGAAAAATCAGAATCGACGCAGAGGTTTTTTTATGACTCACGTTTTCATTGTTATATCCTTATAAAACACATAAAAAAAGTCCATCATCTAACAAAAAGGAGAAATATTTGTATGCAACCAACAATAGAACAATTTAAAGGTAAATCACACGTCTAACCGACCTCAATTATAAATGCATAGTTCTTCCAAAATAACGTCTTATTTGTATTCACGATGTGACCGCAACTGGTGTGTTCGCCTTAGTATTCCCAAAACACTATACATTGTCGATTTAGAACTGATATCAATTTGTAGTTAAACACGCGAAGGGAATATTAAACGCAACGTACACGTAATAAATTTGAGTGAAAAAACGTTGCATACATAAACACGATAGGTTAACGATTTGTTTCTCTTTTTTTATTACGATTATTAATATTTATTGTCGTGTAGGGAGTTGAGTTCGAACGATGTGACAAGTTTAGAACAAATGGCAGTCTGATCTAGTGGAAAGAAGCTTGTTCTATGTAAAATAATGTTCTGAGAGTTCAGGAGGAACATGTTTTAGTATCTATTTTCTTTGACAACTTAATTTTAAAAAAGAAATATTCTTTTTCTGTTGCCTTCTGGGAGTGAAACGCATATAAATGATGCAATATCAAGATATATCTCACTACATTTTCTTGTGTCACTGCCACCTAATTAGACAACCATTAATTTTGTTAAATATCTAACTTTCCTTATCTTTCATTTCTCGCAAATTATAATCATGCCCCTTAAAGTATAGGTAGCTACCTAGATAAGAAAATCAGTCAATATCCTAACCCCGCTTCCTAACTAAAGCGATCGGTCTCGGAAAAATGGAAGGCGCCCTCTGTCGCCGAACAAAATGAGCATGACGGTCGCGTGTTCTCGCGGCGATTTCTTTGGTTAGGACGCGGCCTAACATTATTTATAGTAAGTATCTATGTCCAACCTGCTTCTACGAAGTCGGTGCTTTGATAAAACAGATCCTAAGTATGTCTATGAATATGTATGCCAAGATAATCTAGATAAAGTCGGCGCGGGCATCCGTCAGCTCCTCCTATCAGTAATTTAAGCATTGCTGTTTGTATGTTTGTGATATCTACAAGTTTCATATCTTCCGGGGTAAGTAGAACCAATCTGTCAAGGTATTAAAGCTGATGATGTTTATTGAGTCTTCCTATTATCTCTTTATTGGTAATATTTAAATTTAAACAGACAATTATAGTGAATTAATTTCATGGTCCATTTTTATTTTTATTTCGTGAATAGGCTAGGGAGTTAGTTACGGATGCGGTTGGTATGTAGGCCCGCCCGTATATTTGCCTTTTTTTTGAACTTACACTTAATTTGATTTTATGAACTTACACTAGTGCTTTTAAATAAAAATACTTTTTTTTTGAAAAAAAATTTTTCACCTCCGTTTTTTTTTTTGCATATTTGACAAATTTTAATTTCCGATAATAACTCATAAGCTTTTAGAAATAATAAACAGAATCCAAATCGATCCAATAACATCGGAGATATGGCAAACGCTACTCAAAACATAAAAAAATTAATAACATGAAAAATATTAAAGATAGACCCCCCTTTTAAAGTTATTATGCGATTATATTTCATGAATATTCATAAAAATACGGACGGGCACATGCCGATGGACGACATTGTATATAACTTTTTTTCATTTAATACGCAAAATTGTAACAAAAAAATGAGTAGAGCCGCTGCTTTTGATATTTCACTCAAAATCCTGTAATTACAGTTACGATTTTTTAAACTTAAATTTAAGTGCAGTAATAATGGTAAAAATGTATGCCGCCATTTCCCCTCCTTAATCACTAATCACCTTAAGTTACATATAAACCTGTCACATTACTCGGTAATCAGTACAAAAGTAACGTTCGTAGTACTAAGTTACATCGCACGGGGGCGCCGTCGTCTTCGAAGATATCGCACCGGTATATCGATACTTTGAACACCGCCGCGAATTATCACAGGCTGGATACACAGTGGGGTCACGAGAGATTTTCGCAGATTAAAAATGTCCTTTGGTGGATCGTCTACTCGTTTGGTGAAAAGTCAACATTGAGAAATCCGTAAAGTCGAGAAATAATAAAAACTTGTTTACAAAAAAAAACTACCGACTTCCAAAAAACCACAACAAAGTGAAAAACAACTTAAATTTCGGAAGTCGGTGTCTTTGATTTTGTATTTTATTTATTTATTTGCCACCGACTTCCGAAATTTAAGTTATTTTTCACTTTGTAGTGGTTTTTTGGAAGTCGGTTGTTTTTTTTGTAAAAAAGTTTTTATTTCTCGCTTTTTAGTGGTTCAATTTGTAATTTATCTATGTTACATTAGCCTAATGCCAACTACTCATCACCTTTTACAAAATATTGCTTTACCCGATGCAGGGACGTTAATCGTTAAGGAGTTCTCCTGGTACTTCACCACCAGCTTCACTTATCCATATGCATTGTGACGAGCATAAATTGCTTGACAACCATATTAAAGTAATCGAATCGCAACCCGTTAAATACTTATTTTTAAATAGTCCCGATGGCCATCTGTGGTCTTCATTATCAGTTCCACTTCCCCAAATGAGAGCAACTGCACGAGTTACTATAAAAATACCCAAATAGCTATAGTTGTGCCTATAATATTTGAAGAGTTCCCTCGATTTCTCCAAGATCCCATCATCAGATCCTGACCAGATGACAATGAGACCACTTCGAGAACAAACACTTTAAAAAAAAAAAAGAATTTTGTAAATCTGTTTATAAATGACGGAGTAAACGAAAAATATAAACATCCGAATTGATAACCTCCTCCTTTTAGAAGTCGGTTATAAAATGCGAACTAACTATCAATATTTAAAATAGCTTTGGGAACTGTAACTTACAATTAACACATTGTATTGAAGGACTAATTAGTTTCAATTGAATCGATTTTCACTTCAGCTTTTACTATATCATGTCCATTATAGTGTGATATTAAAGTTTAACAGTATTGCACATAACAGCTGCACGGGTCGATCGATCAGGTTAAGCTACGCTTGCCGCGGTTGGTCCGTGGATGGGTGACCATCTTTACATACCAAGTCCCCTCCGTGCCTCGGAAAGCACGTTAAGCCGTTGGTCCCGGCTGTCATTTGTAGATCTTTGACAGTCGTTACGGGTAGTTAGAAGCCCAAAAAGTCTGACAACCAGTCTTACTAAAGGGTATCGTGTTACCTAGTCACTAGGTTGTGGAGGTCAGATAGGCAGTCGCTCCATGTAAAATACTGGTATTCAGCTGCATCCGGTTAGACTGGAAGCCGACCCCAACATAGTTGGGAAAAGGCTAGGCAGATGATGATGATTAAAGTTTAACAGTATTGAGTAAATAATAATTTATGTGAGCAATAAAATGAAAATTATGCACAGTAAGCTCCCAGTTCAAACAAAATGTTAATCGAATACATTCAATTATAAAATCAAAGAATAGACACATTATCGACACCCCATAAACGTTTTGTTAAGCAATTTTAACAGTTATATCGTAAAAGGAAATTCAATTAACAGCCGATCCAAAGGCTTGTGCGCACACAAGTCATTAATTAACTATTGCGTTCGAAATACTAAATTCCAAACGTACAAAAATAAATGTCATCGTAAGTATGTGCCTATATGTAATTAATTACGTGAAGCCAAACATACATTGGTGTCACAGACTTTGTTCATAATTAGCATGTTACGGTGTGTACACAATGACAAAAACACAGCAGTGTAATCGTTAAACAAGCGAAATTTAACATCGAGTCGACAACTATACGCCTATGTTCTTAATGTTCGGCGCACACATTCGACTAACGGTCGCCGAACATCGAATACTTATTGTGCTCACAAAGTTGTTTAGGATTAATTTTATCTGCTGCTTGCTAATGATATTTGTATGAATGACTATCGAGCATTAGCATACTCAAGCATTGCTAAGTTCTTTTATTTTTACTCAATATTCGTTTTTGAATATTTAACTGCGCAATCACCGGGCCGTCCCCTGTGTATCCCGCACCGAATGACAAAGATTCTCGACTTGCTCTCCGCTGTATCTCGATTGTTTTGCATATCGCGCAACCACTTCTGTGCAGCTGATGCGAGGCAAATTAATGATCAAATGGAATCCCGCCACTGCCCGGTTTACTTGAACTTCCGACGTGCGCCGGACAAACGAAGAATGCATATAACAAGACGCACTTTGAACTTTATGCCGCCGACACATGAAAAAGTTGACAAAGCCTAAGTACGAAATAACTTTGGTATCATAATTCAATTACCGCGCCGTCCTTGGCGAGTGTGCGGACGTCTCGTCCATCAATCACACTTTCAACTGTATCAAGTTTTTTGCTGCTTGCGCCATCACCACGTCTCTTTAAGAGACCGCCAAACAGACTGCCATAATTTGTCAAACTTTTTTATTCAATTAATTGATCACCGTGACCGAGCCGAGACGAGCGCGTAGCGCACTGAGGAAATATTAACATACTCCATGATTGTGTATCTAAGAACTGAATGTCATTAACCATTTCCTGCACAAGAGTTTCGAGTGTCCATCTTTCAAGTCGGTATTGAATAAATATTGTTCAACAAGTTGCCAAGTGACATTTTGTTGCGCTGTCGCATCGGACGGCTCCCCTCCCACGTCATCTCACGATGTCCACTCTCAACGTGAACAATTTATTTCCAATGCGTTTTATGCAAAACATGACAATTAAAATTGTTTTATGAATTCATAGTCAGATCAATTAAGATTTCATTTTGATAAGGACGCTACTTTTGTGAACTATATCATTAGGCTTCATCACGTCCCACTAGTAGTTAACTTACGAGGGGATGCTTCTGTATGAATCTATCGTTTGCATGGTAATGACAGTTTTTGCAGAGGCTGTGGTCTAGCAGTAACGAAAAAAAGCGGCCAAGTGCGAGTCGTACTCGCCCATGAAGGGTTCCGTAGCAGCAAGTAACATTGAATGAAAGGTAAATTGCGGTTTACGATTTATGACGTATTAAAAAAAAAACTACTTGCTAGATCTCGTTCAAATCAATTTTCGGTGGAAGTTTATATGGTTGTGCATCATATATTTTTTTTAGTTTTATCATTCTCTTATTTTAGAAGTTACAGGGGGGGGGACACACATTATACCACTTTGGAAGTGTCTCTCGCGCAAACTATTCAGTTTAAAAAAAAATGATATTAGAAACCTCAATATCATTTTTGAAGACCTATTCAAAAACACCCCACACGTATGGAATTGATGAAAATTTTTTTTTTTAGTTTCAGTTCTATGTATGGGGAACTCCAAAATTATTTGTATTTTTTTATTTTTGTGTGAAAATCTTAATGCGGTTCACAGAATACATCTACTTACCAAGTTTCAACAGCATAGCTCTTATAGTTTCGGAAAAAAGTGGCTGTGACATGACGGACGGACAGACAGACAGACAGACATGACGAATCTATAAGGGTTCCGTTTTTTGCCATTTGGCAACGGAATCCTAAAAAGTATGTTTAGAAAAGAATAACGTTGGCAATTTTAAATTTATTGCAGCATCATCACTCATCATTGCACGGGTATAACAAGTAGAGTTCACAAAAGAAGTTCAGGTATCAATAAAGATCGAACAATAAAAACTAAGAAAGATAAAGATTGAATGCTAAGTGGCGCCGAACTTCTGTCTCTGGTCTCATTGAATTTATGAGAATCAGGTTACAGCGGTGCACTTTCAGAAATTATAACATTCCAACAAAAGCTGCGAAGCCAATGTATTGAAGAAAGAAGATATAAAGAGAAATAATACAGTCTTCGTTCATGTTTCAAAGAATAACACAAAAACGCATAACAGCCAATTTTCTACTTATGAAAGTGAAGTACAAAAGCTTTAAAATACTGAGAACTGACTCATAAAAATCTTCCGAAAGGCAGACCGATATGTAAACGGCCGTCAAATCTTTAGGGAGTTAAAATGAAGACATAAAGAATAATGGAGGCTCGCAAAAGCAGTGTTAATTTCCTACAAACATTAACAGGGCCATCTTAACAGCACATCGGTGCTTCACATACCGACGGACAAACCCCTATTGTCAGTAGTACTATTCGTGTCATGGACATAGTTATGCCGGGCACAGCAAACGCAGCTATTGTCAGGTACAATGTAAATATGAATGGAGACGGTAAAGACTTCCGATTGTTTGAAAAGTTCGTCAGCTACATTATTAGCGAAGACAGTTTACGACTTTTATGTACATTAAAAATATGTGAGTTCATATAATGCTGAAGACCTTCATGATCATTTTAATTTAAGATTTAGATACATAGATATAATAATCAAAAACCGGTCCAAAGAATAACTGTATCCATACGATTCTAATAAACTTCGAAAAGCGATGGAACAGAACAGAAGCTGCTAGTACAAAATTCACTTAAAAGCCTATAAAGCTAACTAAACAGACAGAAAATGGTGATTAGGTAATGACTGCAAATTAAAATCTTGTCTTATTTGGACATGGAATGTGAGCCTAACAGAAAACACATCTTCAAACCAAGCCTAAGGCTATCAACTCATGTTGTAATCCTTAATGTCAGAGCCAGAAAAATACAGCTTTTAGAATAAATTTGTCTTGTCTCGACTCTCGATCCTTACATCTCAATATCTCCTTACAAAAAAAAAACCTAAAGAATATTTCACTATAAATTCAGACTTATTTAACATACCCACCGATATCTTTATAGCTTCTGTAACCATAAAATGTTTCGCGAAAAATATAAACATGATTTATTGTGAAAGTAATGTTTATAATAACGTCTTGACTTGCTGCTTTAGAATTCTCACTATGGACTTCTAAAAGGCAGATGAGTATAAGAAAAATAAGGTGAGACAGTACACTCGTATTACTGGCGCCTTCGAATCTAAAACATTGATTGAAAAGAAAATAAACAATGCTAATGAGTCTTGTCTATCAAATCGTGGTTGTTCGGGATCGGTATCTCAGCTTTGTGTTAGCCAGTGAGCTAAATATTCATTTCATAATCATTTATTTGTTGCGTGATCATTAACCGATTGATTTTGATATTGATTGCTCATTTCCGCATTGTTCTTGTCCGTCTGTTCGTGTTTTGTTTCCAAACAAATTGTTTGATCTGCATCAATATTTATTTTGAAATACGATCTATTAGAGATCGTGTAATTCTCTCGATTATTGGTTTAGTGTTGTTTGACACGATCACAAATTGTTTTATCGATTTTTATCTCGAATATTCGTTCCGACGTTAGACTATTCTTTGTGCGTTTAATAACGTCGTCTTTGTGGTTTACGATACAGCCTACAAGAGTGTCTATATTGAATTTTATTACAGAATCAATTATGTTGCACACCGAACCTGTTACAACGACTGGAATTGTCCAGGAACTTGTTGCAGACTAATAGCCCTATAGACAATCGTGTGCCCAGAACAGTTTGATTAAAATAATATATTATTTTATACGCTACCGTAATCGCAGCTCATGTTTCTTCATTAAGACGGCCATTTGTTCGGCCGCCAGCTGCCCACTGTGCTGTT
Source organism: Agrochola lychnidis (assembly GCA_963680765.1). Taxonomy (NCBI): domain Eukaryota; kingdom Metazoa; phylum Arthropoda; class Insecta; order Lepidoptera; family Noctuidae; genus Agrochola; species Agrochola lychnidis. Next base: position 9,093,649 of record OY796859.1, on the reverse strand, counting down.
CTTTTTTCAATTTTGAGGTGCCCAGACGCATGTCAGTGGCAGAGAAACTTCGCGATTGATTAACTTCCAAACTTTCTAACTATAAATTTTATGATGCATAAGTAATATTCTTAAAGGCTTTTTGAATGAAATTCAATTAATATTCTATCATATTGATATTTGGAAAACAATAAAAATCACACCACTTCCGTCATTTTATGGGCATCATTTTATTTATATCTGACAGCAAACTCACCATTGACATCATGAAGAAGAATTTATTATAGCCGTTGTAATTCAATCCAGTTGGAAGTTTTCTTAATAAAATGCAGCATAAACCCACTAGGGCAAAAATATTCTACTTTACAACATACGATTGGAATGTAATCCATACAAATCGAACCAATCCCTCAAATACATAAAGAACTTGCACAATAATATCAATGGAACGAATTAGTCTAGTCTTTAATAACTTTCTCTGGGCATATTACAAAATGTCTTTAAATCAGAGGCAGGGCGTGTTATCAATTAGCAGCCAAGTCTTTAGCATTCATTTGATTCGCGTTATGTCCGATTTAATTGAACGTTAGTTACGCCTTCTAATAAATATTAGAGCGGTGTTTAAGAATTGATAGGACATTTTGATGTATGTTACGAGTATATAAAAAGTGAAATTATAATAAACTAGCGACCCGCTCCCATGCTTCGCACGATTTTTACGACTTGACAAAACATCGAGATTTAAGTCATAAGTCATTTATTCATTTGTTTAACATAGGTGTACAATAGTAATGGTATTTAAAGATAAAGTGTTCGCTATGTTATACCAGAGGGCGTACAAATGTTTGTAATTGAGTAATTATTGAATTAAATAAGTCTGAACAATAAAAAAACAATTATAAAAAACCACACATTTCATAATACAAATTAATTAATAACAAATAGCAATAGAAATCAATGTCAAAATAAAAAATAAAAATACAAATGTCAATACAGTGCATGACAACACACAGACTGAAAACAAATAATAAGGATATGTCATTAAACAATACTAAAGTTAACATACAAAAACTGATGTCAATAATACTAATGTCAATAAATAAAATTTATGTCAAGGATTACAATACATTTTATTTTCTTAGCATGTCATCATTCTGTCATTATTTTTTTGTCTGTTATAAATTCCGAAATACTGTAATATGCTTTGTTCACAAGTAAGGACTTTAGGCGTTTCTTAAATAAGCTCACGTTCAAATTTTTGATTGATTGTGGGATGTGTGTGTGTGTGTGACGTGATTTCTTTATTATATCAATGTATTGAACACATGCACCTTCCGGAATAAATTCTCTGAATTATAGTGAAAACAGCATCATAATCGGTAGCAACGTTTAGAAGAACAACGCAATCACACAGTCAGACACGAAACGCATTTTTATTTTAAAATATGTATATAGATATTACATAATAGACATTCCTGGCAGACATAATCTATTTTTATATAAAATTTGATTGGAAACAAAACTACATACTTTAAAAAAATTACCCTATGATTTTCCCTTTTATCATAGCAAAAAATGCAGACTAGAATTGTTTTTTTCGGACGCAGAAGTTCCGCGGCAGACTTCTGACATTATCCTTTATCTTAACGATGATCAGTTTATCATAATTTACAGTAAATTATTGCCCTCCTGAGTGAATGTGAAGTAAATTAAAAAAAAATGTCAATTAAAAGTCTCAATGTACGGAAAATATGAATTGCTTAATTTTTATAACTCATAAAAAATAATTAGTACGAAACAGCAGCGGCTAAATGTCATAATTTTAAAGATATCTGCACACTCTACTGCTATTCGTATTCATTGCTGAATATACAGGGTGGCAGGGACATCGACGCGAAAACTGTTACCATCGATTCAGTACATTATTCTAAACCCCGGGGCAGTGAAATTTTTTGTCGGTTATTTAAAAAAAAAACTGCTTTTCCATACATTTTGACCGCGTAGGTAATGCAATTTCCTATGAAACAGCAGATTTTTTTTAAAATAACCGACGAATCATTTCAACACAGGGAGGTTCAGAATCATGTACTGAATTTATGGTAACAGTTTTCGCGTCGATGTCCCTGTCACCCTGTAGACCTTTCCAACAGGTCAAACAAAATTATATTTAGTTTTTCAAATTGCTAGATGAACATTATTTTTATATTTAGTTCGAAGCAAAAACATAAAAATTCTAATATAAAATATGTCTAACTTATCATCTTATCTATTTGAATAAACATGTAAATTCCAATTTCCATCACAAATACACTGCTACATTGGTAATGGAGTTTCGCGCAAAATCAGCGAAATAAAGCTACAACAGTAAACATGATACTCAGACATAGAGGCAACATTACAAAAAAAATTACAAAGCTACGCAAAAAGTTTATAGTGTGTAAAAGGCTTAAACAGATCAGATATCAAGTTATTGCTCCTTAATAAAATCCTTTTTTTTTTTCTTTAATAAAAATTGTTCAATGTTGTAAACATTTTATAAACTCGCGATTACTTTAATTGTAAACTCCGAAGGCATAAACCAAGTATTTTATTATCATCAAAAGCGACACTTTTGCTTGCCGAAGACGTCGATTACAAATTGACTACCGATGACTTTTTTGTTGCATTGACCGTAGAAGGAATGTAGTGTTGGTTTATTGAGACATTATAGTGGACTGTGGAATTGCTGTTTCTATAAATTAGGTTCGTTAAAGTTTCAGTGTAAAGTTGACTAACTGTTGTCCGCGACTTCGTCTGTGATTTAGGGTGAAAAGTATGCCTATGCCCTTACCCAGGTCATGGTTTTTGCGTGGCTGAGTATCAAACATGCAAACTTTCACAGTTAGAATAACAACCAACAACAATCAATTGCTATCTCAGTTATGTTTTAGAAAAACGCTGAAGTAACTTAGAGAGTAAAATACAATAGACATGGTTTTATATATTTAGTAACCTGTTCCGCTTAGCTATTTCTAAAGAGCCCTAAAAAACCCTAAAGGAAATCGACACGTGTTTCACCTCTCAACAAGGCATCCTCAGGATGACGATTGACTTGTCGCAAACCCAGCACTGAACGCAGAGTAGGTTCGTGACAAGTCAATCGTCATCCTGAGGATTCCTTTCAGGGTTTTTTATGGCTGTTTAAAAATAGCTAAGCGAAACAGATTACTAAATATATCCACGTCTATTATATTTCATAATGGATTTCCACAAGGACACACCTGAATCAATTAACTAACTTAAAGAGATTAATTTTGTAAAACTGAGCGATAGTTTCCAAATCAAGGAAAGAATCGTGGCATTAAAATTAAAATTTTGTAATAGCTACAGCGCCGCCATTCCGTTTTCATCGCATCATATAATAAAGCTCACCGTAATAAGAATGCTACAATGTGATACCATTACAAAACATTCAACATCATTGGCATGTATCCTTGCTAATTGGTACTCACTAGTCTTACGACGTTGAAAAAGATACAACATTGACTTTTTTTTCTTTCTGTATTACTTTAATGCAATTGATACTGATAATTATTTAAATTGGATAGGATAGCAAGTGCATGTCTCATACTACAAAATGCTAATATAAGGTTTCATTTAAATCCCAGATAGTATTGAACTGAATTAAAATGGCGATTTTATAGAAGCTTAGTCACCCTTGGGCATGGATTAGATAGTGTGACATTTAATTTAGTTTGTAGTTTTCGATATGGTTAATGCCTCTGGCGTCAATGTTAGACCGTTAATTGATGCTGATTTCTGTTTTATCTGTTTTTGGGAGGAAGTTATTCAGATACAGTACACATAGCTTGAAAGGGGGGAAAATGTAGAGGCTTTTCTCAGAAAAATAAATTTACCACAACTCTAATTGACTTTGAAAATTCTACCTATTTCCGTAACTCAAAAGGAAAAAATGGAACCCTTATAGGATCACTCGTGTGTCTGTCTGGCTGTCCGTCTGTCGCAAGCAATTTGCTCCGAATCTACTGGACCAATTTAGTTAAAATTAGGTACACATATGAATTTCTGTGACGTAAATAAATGAATGTTGAATATGGGGGTCACTTTTCGGGGGCAAACAGGAAAACTAAATAAAAAAGTTGTAGTAAAAACGGCTTGTTGTGAGGATCTCAATTTTTTTTAAATAATTTTATTTATTAAACCGTATTAGAAACCATGTCGTGTTAGAAAATTCTTGAAACGTACAGTTTTACTTATTATGTAATCCATAGAATTCATGAACGAGCAAGAAATAAACTAAACTGAATACACAACCCATAAACCCACAAACATATTAACTATGTCTCCACAGTCTGGGTCGTAATTCAAAATATTTAATATTCATACTTGGCATAAAATTTTAAAACGTCTATAAAGAAATATTCACACGACCTCAAAGTACCGACAGTATCGATAAACATCGGCCTGAACTTGAAGTTGTTATGTAAAGCCTAGATCGCCGAATACGATAAAAGTCTAGCATAGATCTTAAATCTAGATACAGTGGAAACTTGAGCCGTGGAAACGGGTCAGGGGCTTAACGAAATAGTAGCGGAAAATATAAGTGAACCGATGCGGGTGGAGATACGACTATATGACCGGCTGTGTAACGAAATGACTTTGTTCAACAAATTAGAAAATTGGTTGTGTTTTGATGTTGCGTTGAAACAGGTGCGAGGCGTCCTAAGTCAATATGTAAGGTTCAATGATCAGGAGCGAAGCTATTGTTCTTCTTTTTCCAGAGTTGCAGCTATGATTTGGTTAATTATAGTCACGAAAATAATGTTTGAAGCAGGAAACATTTCTGTCGCAGACGACGAACTTAGCGTTGCATTAGCAAAGTCTTAATAGTGAAAAGCAAACAAACAATTAGCATTGCCTAGCTGTCTGGGTGAAGTAAAACCAACTGAACCTTATGAGAATAACTTAACAGTGTTTGTTCAAAACATCTTTACGAATGTCATAAAAGGAAATGTGAAAAATTTCATTTAAATTTCACAGACAAAAATTCCTTACACTCAGATTGTTCTGTCTCGCATAAAGCAACATAACACTAGTCTATAAAATTTAACACCGACATTTAAATCATACATTGAGCGACAAGAAAATCGAATCGAACCACGAACATTATAATTACGCGGCCTTTAATTTAAATTAACAAACCGTGAGATGATTTTACGGCTATAAATATCAGTAACTATGAACATTGGTTCATTCGTTTATTAGACGAAGATATGGTTATGATCGAAATATGTAAGTAAGTGTGTTGAAACTGCCATAATATTACCTTATATAGGTTGTGAAAGTGTCAGAATAACGTGTCCGTAATAGAAAATATTGTGGTTATTAAATTAATTGTTAGTAACTATGTCTGCCACACGGTTTGTGTTCATAAGTTATGAGAGGTTTTATTGGTAGATTATAAAGCTCGGATTCTGTTTGGATAGTTTCACATAAAACGATTTTCTTCGACGTTTTAGACATAGATTGTAATTCATAAGTAAAATTCCGACCGTTGAGAGTCTGACAAGAAGAATTATATCGGTTTTTGAAATAAAAACTTCTTTAAGCGCGTTGGGCATTTTAGAGATGGGAAAAACAATTGAACTCGCGACACCGTTACCTAAACCTCATTTTTGTAATCGCGATAGTGCTCTTTATTTATATTACGTTACGGATCAATGTTTTATGCAAGTATTTTTACTTTTAAGGTTTTGGAAGTTTTTTTTTGTAAATGTTACGGACCAATGTTCTATACAAGTATTTTTCTTCCACCAAGGCGATCTTGTTCAAGTTTTCACTTCTGCCGGCACTCCCAGAGTGCCACTGTTTTTCTTTTTTTTTCTTTTACGATATAACTATAGTGTTTATAGTCTTAGGTAAAGAGGTTACTTCGGGTATATTAGGTATATAAGCCACGTTATCAGGTAGTTTTTAAATGAAAGCTTTCGAAGCAGCAACACGCTCGAATTATACAGCTTTATCTAAATCTGATAACATTTCCCTCATATCAATACTATCATTACACTTACACCGTAATAATCTCAACCAATCAATCAGTCATAGATAAAACGGACACTTCTAGAATTTAACTTTCGAAAAGAACGTGAACTTCGAACGTGTTAGCGTTCGAAATTCAAGTTCTTAATTCCAAATATGGCCACCGTGGTTTAATGTCAAATAAATTTTAATTAAATCGAACAGTGTCAAGATGGTCGTATGCCAGTAGTAATTGACAAGGTCTTGATGAATCGTTTCAGCCTCCTTGTTATGTTATAACTAGAACCCATCTGTCTTTTCTTGGCACTTTAGCCGTACATTGGAAAGGTTAAATTTGATTTTGAATCTATGAGTGATATATCGTATAGGTTTTCGACATTTTGCTTTCTTTTTACATGTCTGTTTGCTTGTGGAATAGGGTTAATATCATAGTCCTACTTAATATTTAATTTATCGTTTCCTTTTTTTTACTTATTTCATAACTAGAGATTCTAAGTTTGACCTGTAGTTATGTCTATATATTAGGTATGTTCAAGATTATTTTAAAATCATTCGGAATGTAATTTCACGATTTGCTTCTCTATGGAAGCTAAACAGTTTTTATTTTCGTCTATCAATCATCGATAGAAATGTTTAATAAATCCTGCTTAACCCTAAATTCTAAATCTATAATCCGAATTCCCACCACATTTAAGAAATTCTTAACATTTCGGCCTCTACAAAAGCTAATCCTTTTGATACATCAAATCAAACATAAGCTCATAATTTTCTTTTACGACTCTGTATAGAAACGTATCAACATTTGTAATAAAACTCTCAATAAATTAATATCCTTCCTATCGTCACGTAACGGTACAAAATCAAAACTATCAAGAATGCATTCCTTTAGTATCAAAAAGGAATAAAAACAAAGCGAGTGTTTCTTGAGTTGTATCTTAGAGGCGAGAAGTTGACATTATTCTTCCGTCACAGCCTTTCAACGATCAACAAGGATGCTTTAAACTGGAGATGAGGCAATATGTTGAAAATGTCAGTAGAACGAATTAGTATTTTGCGTTTTGTTTGTCTTTATTTTTCATTTTCGTTAGGAAAGTTTGAACTTATTTGGTCATGGTGTTTTTGTGGCCCGTTTTAGTTAGACATTATATTTTCTTATTTTAGAATATATTTCTTAAGATTAATTTTTATTGTAAAGTAGGTATGACATTTTTTTATTGAAAGCTTTTCCACCTAAATAAAATAAAATAAATAAAATCATTTTATTTCGGATAACAAAAAGATCCATAAATTGTTAGTAACATGTATGCACTTAAACCACTATTGTTAGTAACTTAAAACTAAAGACGAATTTGTGAGAAGACCACCCAACATCTAGACACAATAAAAAAATAACAAAATAATAAATAGTCTAACTATGGTATGAGTCTTCTCACAAATTGCCTTATTATGGCAGAGGAAGTATCTGCCGCCACAGCCTTCAGGATACCAAAAACATTTCGTACTAGCTTTGCCCAACGATTTCACCCGCATAAATCTCGATTCCGCGGGAATATCGGGATAAAAATCCTATGTCCTAAACCAGGTGATGGTCTACCCATGTGCCAAATTTCATCTAAATCCGTTAAGCCGTTTTACTGTGAAAGCGTAAAAAAAAATTACAAACATAAAACAATAAAAATATAATATTAGTTTAGATAAAATTATTATCAGAAGAACTCTTCCATTCATTCATAACTCCGTGTAGCGATCATAGACACTCGGACAATTTGTCAAGAGACATCAAAGTCCTTGCCCATTTTGTAATATTAATCTCACTATCATACATTAAATCAACTATGATACACCTACACAGATTCCTATCTACTTACATTATTTCATCCATTCGTAATAGTCACTTCGAGATAAGAACAGGACCGTAATAAATGAAACTTAATAAAAATACCTTTAATCAAGGATTACTATCTCCAAAACGTATTTAAATTAAACAATAAATTCAATGATTAAGCTACTAAAAAAATAATAAATAAAAATTTATTTTCAATAATAAAATTACATCAAAAATGTAGAAATCGATTTGAATAACAACAGTTATTTTATGAAAATTATGAACCGCTGGCAGGATACAGCTGCGTTGGAAAAAAGAACACAAGATTCCATAATTAAATTAGCGTGTAGGAAATTAAAAATGGAAAAGAACACACGGGGCGTCCTACCGACCGCTGTGGGGCGCCGTCCGCACGACACATACCATAGCGTTTTATACCCATCAAATCGACCGATAATTGAAATGAGTTCCTTGTAAAAAGCAGAGAAACGATTATCCCTATACCTTTTAAGACGTCCGAGATACACAAATGGACTTTGTATTAGAATTTATGTCACTTAAAAGAGATGATATAAAAAAGCGCCGACGGGTTTACACGCAATAAAAATATGGGAACGACGAGAATGTCTTCCCGGTTGTCAATCGAGGGGTTTAATAATCGTAAAATGGTTTTTGATCTACTCAGGCCGTGTGATCGTGTTTGGGCATTTGTGTAAAACACTTTGTTTATTGATTGCACGAGTTATAAAAAAAAACTGTTTCAATGACCTGATTTACTTAATGAACTTCAAATTCACGAATATATAATTTATGTTTTACGTTTTGGTATTTATTTTACTTAAATGTTTATCATCTGCCTAGCCTTTTCCCAACTATGTTGGGGTTGGCTTCCAGTCTAACCGGATGTAGCTGAATACCAGTATTTTAACATGGAACGACTGCCTATCTGACCTCCACAACCTAGTTACTAGGTAACACGATACCCCTTGGTAAGACTGGTTGTCAGACTTTTTGGGCTTCTAACTACCCGTAACGACTGTCAAAGATCTACAAATGACAGCCGGGACCAACAGCTTAACGTGCTTTCCGAGGCACGGAGGGGTCTTGGTATGTAAAGATGGTCACCCATCCATAGACCAACCGTGACAAGCGTAGCTTAACCTGATCGATCGACCCGTGCAGCTGTTGTTACTTAAATGTTTATGTTACCTTTTAAACATAAGAATTTTTATTGAAAAAATAACGCAATAAAATTATTAAATAAATGAGGCACTGCACATTGGTATATAACTTACTAAATGAAAAAAAAAAACATACTTAAAATCATTTAATTTATTAAAATAAAATTAATAACACGCTGCGTTTCAGTGAATGCGTGTGAGTCGTGTGACACTTCAATATGCTGATATTATTTTATGACTTTATGTGGCAATTACAAGCGTTGTTTATCTAAAAAATTTAGGTACCCAATGAGCAAGTTTTACGATCAATGCAGTAATATCGTATTAGTTAAACTAAGAAGCGATAAAAAACGTTTTAAAGTTCTTTAAAAACCCATAAAGTAATATAATTATTGCATACTAGTTACCGCTTTCACGTGAATCGATCATTTTACTAAACACCCTAAAAGATTATAATTATCTTTAATTACAGAGACGGTTTCTTGGCGGCCATTTTTCTCGTTTCTTAACTATTTTCTGACAACTAATAACGCGTTAAGGTAATCGGTAGGTAATTTATATGCCGAATTCTTTACGCCCTGAACGGTTAACGCGATGCTCTTTTTAATATTCATTATATCGGTCGGTTCTGTTGAAACGGAAATGCACACTTCACAGTTTATTGGATCGCCCACACAACAGAGTTTATCAATACACACAAAAAACAAAAATTTAAAGGGATGTGAACACTCCAAATATTGTTGTTTGTTCAAAATATATAAAAAACTGTAACAATAAAATCTCAATTGATTTGGGTTCTATAAAAATAAAGTTGCTCTACATTTTATAATAAACTATATAGCTTCTGCCCGCGATTTAGCGTGTTTTATTTTTTTATTTTAACATAAAATATTATACTGTGACACTCGGCAATAATATAAATAATAATTTATATTATTTTTATCCTTTTTATTTTAAGAAATATTTAAAAATGTAATCGAATAATAATTGAAATGAATAAACGTAAATAATAATAATAAGCAGCCTATTACCTATTATCCCACTGCAGGGCAAAGGCCTCTTCTCATACAGAAAAGGCACGAGCATTCGGGTCAGTGACAACTCGGCCCGAGTCAACTAAACCCGATAATCACCACGCTTGCTCATGAAGGAAGGAAGGTTGGCGACAGTAGTAATAATATTTATTTATTTTTGCTTCCCATTAGTGAAAGTATTTTCGGAATCGTATCAGTAGTCCTGAAGATTACCCCCTACATGCAAACTCACAAATTTCACCTCTTACAACTCATCATCTGTTACGACGCCTCATTGAGGTGGATAACAATTAAAATTCTATTGTGTCTCGTTAATGACAGTTGAAAGGTGAACACAGTGACAGTTGAATTCTTAAGTTTAAAGTATAGTTAGTATAGATAATGACACGAAAGTTACTGTGTTCCTGATGTAGAAAACAATTACCGCTCTCTTCCTTTGGGTATTCAGATGAAAGCAGCAGCATTTTGATCATAGCATTTGCCATGCATGACGATAAGCAATAGCATAATCAGGTTATAATGTTCCCACTGCTAGGATACAGGCCTTCTCTCTGGAGCTTGCAGACGGTGAGCAATGGGTAGTTCGCTGTCCGTTAAGGACCAAGCCCGGGTCAACGGCGCGTTGTGTTCCACGCGCGCCTCAAAGAGATTTCAGCACAACTGAAGGGGTCCGAAAGGATTACCGTGGCCCCTGGCAACATGGCAACTAAAGGAACACGGGTGGATTTTAGTCAGTAAGAGTTTGACACGCCCTCCCGCTCCACCCAGAGCGGGAGAAGTAATTTGATAATTTCCCACCCAAAAAAAAAAAAGGATCACCAAGGCTCATGATCACTGCGTTTGATGATTAGCAATATTTCCCAAGAATTGTTAATTATAGAATCTAGTTCAGGTTCAGGTATTCCGCGAAGTATTTTTACGACTTTATAATTATAATGTTTTTCTTTGCATGGACCAAAGCTGTGGTTTAGTCATTCACAGCCTCATTCATTATTTGTAGGTCAATTCATAATCTAGACACAGGTATGTTCGTTATGTTTAGTAAGATAAAAGCAAAGAAGCATTAACCCAATTCTTTGAGCAAGGTTTAGAAGATAGTAGCAAATAGTTTAGAGATGACGCCAGTAATACTCAGCTACCTAATTCTTGTAATTACAATCGTTCATCCAAATGAAGCAGAACTAAGCATAAAAAGAAATTCTTACAAATAAATAAATTCTTATTCTGATTTCACCCAAAAAGCAACCAAGCTCAAGTGGGACTGGACCGGACACGTTTGCCCCCTGTCGGATGCATTGTGGGCTAAGACCACTACAACATGGGTTCCTGAAAACGTCCAGCGGCATCGTGGAAGACCCAGGCATAGATGGCGGGACAAACTTGACGCTTATAGGAGGGATTGGTCCATATTGGCTCAGGATCGGGTTGGGTGGAAAAAGGAAAGGGAAGCCTTTGGCCTGCAGTGGGATAATACGGGCTAATTATTATTCTTATTATTTTTACATAGTAACAAGTTAATATTTGATAAGTCCTGTACATTCCACCACAAATAAGATTTAAGTACCTAGACGACCGAGGTCTGCTCGGGTGAAAATAGAGGAAATGAGTTTTTCCAGATACGAGACCTAACTAGATCTATACCTCTGTACAGGGTGACACGAAACCTGTTACCATGGGTTCAGTACATGATTCTGAACCCCCGTGCGTTGAAATTTTTCGTCGTTTATTTTTTTTTATCTGCTGTTTCATAAAAAAGTGAAAAAGAAAGAAAAATAGGTTTATTTGTCACAGAAATACGTGCATACATAAAAGACAAGAGTAATCAGAGAACAACACAAAGTACATAACAAATCACGAGCATAGAACAGAAATTACTTAGGCGGCAGCTGCACGACATGACTGTGACAAGAAGGCTTCCACTCAGCATGATGCAGTGCTATGGGGGACCCACAGCACAGCGCTGATTTTCAGTGGTCACCCGAAAAAATAAGATGTACGGAAATCAAGTCAGGTCAATACCTACGCGGTCAAAATGCATGGAACAGCGAATTTAAAAAACATAACCGACGAAAATTTTCAACGAATGGGGTTCTGAATTATATACTGAACCCATGGTAACAGTTTTCGCGTCGATGTGCCACCCTGTACAGCAACTTCCATCGAAATCATTAGAGTCGTTTTCGAGAACGTGATTACAAATATATATATATTTATACAAATATTGCTCATTTAATGGTATAGGATTAGTATTTGAAACGCCTCCACTTATGCCAAGCTACGCTTACGCTACGACAATTCCTACAAAAAAAAAAACTAAAATACCATAAATAAAGTGCATCACAAAACCTTCTTTCGTAAGTAATTCATCCTACATAGTTGTACCTAAAAAAGGTATAAAAAACGATATAATTAAAACCTTTAGCGCTGCATATATTTCACGAATAATCGAGATAAGCTGATGGTCGCTGTTAATAAGACATCAACGGTTTATGGTATAAAATCCTGCCTCCGAGTTAATGTAATACCTATTCATTAAAAACACTTGCGCCATGTAAAAATACTGCAGTTGAGGTGTGGTGCAAGGAATGAGCGGAAAGCGGGGAGCAAGATATCGCACCTTTAGAAATATAAGGGCACAACTCGAAATATTGAGGTTTTGAGTTTTTGTGTTAGATGGGCTCAATATCAACTGTTCTACCACGGAAAGGGTGGTGTGAAAGAGACACAGTTACAGTATTCGCCTTAATTTTGTCTTTTTTCTCTTTCTGTGAAAGCCAAGAACGATAGAACAGTTGATATTGAGCCCATCTAACAAAAAAACTCAAAACCTCAATATTTCGAGTTGTGCCCTTATATTTCTAAGGGTGCGATATATGTTGTGAAAAAAAAAAATGTTGGTTTCAGTCTTTGTTAGAGATTATGACTAGTTTTGGGATTCTATATTATGTAAATGTAAAGATTCATCATACGTCAGTTGATTGATTGGTTATTGAGTCATCTATATATATATATAAATACATATATAAAAATGAATCCCTATTTCCCACGGCATCACGCGTGAACGGCTGGACCGATTTAGCTAATTCTTTTTTTTTTGTGTTTGTTTTTGTCAGGACAAGATTTGCATGAAATAAAAAATGAAGAAAGTTGCGCGGAAAGTAAATTGCACCCGTGCGAAGCAAGGACGGGTCGCCAATAAAATAACAAAAGTAGGTATAGATGCACTTTTAAACAGGGATTTCTCGGCGAGACTTAAAAATAGGTAGTCAGAATAGCTTTCGACTACCTACCCATTATTAGCAATAGAGTGGCTATTGCCAAGAAAACGTAGGTCACACCTGTGGTCACAGCTCAACGTCTATTTCAAATTAATTATCCATGCGTTTACAGAAGCATCAATTTGTTTAAGCTGGCCATCAACTCATCGTATAGACATAAAAAGTGACCTTAAACCCAACCCAATAGTTAAAAGCTTGTTTTTCGAAATCATCTTCATCATTCCCAATCATTATTTAGCAACAAAAAGCGGTGTGAAGACAAAAGCCACATTAGTTAAATGAGTGATTCTACACTTTATTGTCTCTCAACAATATCTTAAAACAGTAGTCGCTAACATAAAATATAGAAAGCAAATCTAATAACCGATGCGTAAAACAAACAATAAAAGTGGACAGATTTATAAATAACAGCAGCAGCCCGCAGCTTCGCCCGCGTGGATCCTGTTTCTTTTTCTAAAATAAAAGTAAAAGCCTAAGTTTCTCCTTATAAAATTAGCTATCTGCCAGTGAAAGTCCCGTCAAAATCGGTCCGGCCGTTTCGGAGATTAGCCGGAACAAACAGACAGACACAGACAATAAAAATAAATGTTTTTTGGCATAAGTACTTCCATATGCATTTAGTAAAAAGCTGTTATTTTGACATTACAAACAGACACTAATTTTTTATTCATTTGTATAGATTATTTGAAATCTTAAGTAGAACCATTGTTTGAACTTACGATAGCTTATTCAAAGAATATATTAACATTTCCACTTACGTCCACATTCTAAAGAAAATGCATGAAGAAACTCCACTAGCTCTTGGTGTAATTGTCAAAACACCTAACGTTGGCTAAGTAGGTATAACTTGTTTGAATAGTGTATATTTTTCTCTCTATTATTCCGCCTACGCCTCTCTATCTTGGTAACAGGTGTGATCATTTAGAACAAAATGAAACGATATATTCAGAAGGTTTACTTGATGGAATACTCGATTATAAACTCTCGCCAACATAGAGAAACAAAGACGGTCTTTATAATCCAACGTATTTTTCTATGTCATGTTTTGCTATGTTTGTTTGATCAAGTTGGTCTATCTTGTGGCATTAGGATATCAAAATCAGACTTAGTATTTAAGCATCTCATACTTTACGCCCAGTTACTGGAGAAAAATCAATACAAAAAAAACAGTGGCACTCAGAGAGTGCCGACAGAAGTAAAAACTTGAAAAAAAATCGGCACCGCGGTAATCAACGCGTTGACGTCTTTTACTACACGGTGTCGGTAACAGGTCGCAAAATCAATGGTTTAGTCCCATCTCAAAAATGCCCAACGCACCTAAAGAACTGTTCACTTCAAAATTAGCTTACAAATTGTCAACCGCATCACTTGACTTTCGTTTAATTTTGACGTGTCGGTAATTTTCTTCTTAGAAACCGGGTGTTAATCTTTTTCTATCTTTATCTGTGACACTGAGTGAGAACTGAACCTTCTGTTTATCTAATGTCATTGACAAAAAGAACGTGCCTTTGTCAAAGTCTCATTGTCGCTTTCTCCGCCCACGCTACCTCTCGTCACTCGAGCCGAGGTGTTAACCACTAAACCCACAATTACGCATATTGCCTGATCACATCAAAAGCCCGGGCCGACAGGCTATTATGATGCGGACGACGAATTAAAATGAAAACTTTTAATTTTGCTATTAATAGTATGTCGTTTGCGTTGGTAAAGTTTGTCTGGAAAACAAGAGATAGGTTTTAAACCTATTGAAAGTTTCAGAATAAAAGCTCTGCTATTCTAACCGCGTATTGGCAAGCGTAGTGTGAGACGCCCCCCAGCTAGATGGACCGACGACCTTAAAAAGATAGCTGGGACAGACTAGATACAGAAGGCGGAGGACAGGGTGTTGTGGTGCAGCCTGGGAGAGGCCTATGTCCAGCCATGGACTTTGATAGGCTAAGTTTATTGATTCTAACTCGCATCAAAGAATTAAGGTGAGGGGGAAGAAGCTAAAATCATCCTAATCCTAACTTTAATATTATAAATGCGAAAGTGAGTTTGTTTGTTTGTTACGCTTTTACGCTAAAACGGCTAAACAGATTTGGATGAAATTTATCACATGGGTAGACCATGATCTGGATTAGAACATAGAATACTTTTTATCCCGACATTCCCACGGGATCGAGACTCATGCGGGTGAAACCACGTGGTGCAGCTAGTTTTCTATATTGCTGAATAATCTGCTTGCATGTTTTTCAATTCGTTCATAGTTTTTCATGTCCATGTCCATGTAATACAAGCAAGCAATTACAAATTACAAAAAATTCGAATTTAAGTTATTACCTATTAAATATTGTTTTTTTTTTAATGGCCTTTTTTCTCGTACGATTTTCCAAAGAAATGAGAAGAAACGACTTTTGAATTCTCCCGACCCAATCAAATCCAAATAATCGGTGTCCACGAAACAAACGAAATTATCGCAAAGAAAATAGCCAGATAACATCACGAATTCACGACTGAGAGAAAGAAAAACAATTTTTAAACAAAATCCTCTATTTCGTGGATTATAAAACTTTTAGTTCGCCTCCAAATAGTTTTGTTTTCCCGTCTTGTAGGAAATGGCGAGTCAGAGTTACGTATAAATTCTTTTCCTTCGCCATTTTAACTGTGGGGACGAAGTTACATCAAGTCTTTATTGTAATGGACGTTTACAACGTAGTAAATGAATCGCATTTTCGTGAAGGTGCAGTTTAAAGGCACTTCAGAAAAGAGTTGTTACTTCGGTAGGTACCTAGAGTCATACATTTGCAGATTCTTTGTAAATAAGTAAATGATGCTTTTGCTAAACATTCAAATCTTCAGGGACAGCCAGGGTATGGTATGATTTCTGCCACTTACTTATACGGCATATACTAAGTGGCATTGGGCAGGGTACATTGCTCGCAAAACAGATGGCCGAAGTGGCCGAAAGCGACCACGAACCACGTACCGAAAGCGTTGGAAGGCCTCCCACAAGGTGGACCAATGACCTCGTGAAGGCCGCAGGAATCCGCGGGATGCGGGAAGCACTGAACCGGTCAAAGTGCCGGTGCTTGGTGGAGGCCTATGTCCAGTAGTGGACGTCTTTTGGCTGAAATGATGACTTCTACGTACATTTTAAGATTCGATGAGATTGTCGATACATAAAAAGAAAGAGCTTTTAGCAATTGCCTACTAACAAAGCTTAATCAATTCGAGCTGACTGATGGAATGGCTCTTGCGTAGGCTCTCACCAACACAGTAACAAGAGACAAGAAGCATATGTCCAGTAATTTCCCAGTCATGCCACTTAAAATAAATCAATAGACCACTGATTGCAATCATCTTCGCACTAAAGGTGAAAGTGATAAACTTAATACACAAATATTTATGGCACACACTTTCTGTCAACTCAAGTAAATGCTTCATTACATTTAATGTGTTTTTCTTGGCCTTCTCCCATAAAACTAAGACATTGAAAAGTGGGTCACGCCGTTAGAGACACCATTGCAAGTCAACAATTGGCTATCCTCATTAAGTACTTAACTACTCATTATACTTAGGAACTAATTTGCGGAAACTGTTAGAACAACAATTCAATTATAAGCCTAAGGCTTTGTTTTTCAATTCAATTATCATTAGTTTATAAGTTTTATGCCTTGGCTAGAAGCTTTTATTTATTAAGACGTCCACAGGGATAGCCTGATTAAACAGCCGACAACCTCTTAGGCAGACCAGTGACAAGCCATTTAAAAAAACGGGTGGTGGCACTCCGGGAGTGCCGACAGAAGTGAAAACTTGAACGATTTTACTGTGCAGGAAATACTTTTAATGAGGTGTCGGTAACGGTGTCGCGAGTTCAATTGTTTTTTCCCATCTCAAAAATGCCCAACGCGCCTAAAGAAGTTTTCACTTCAAAAAATCAGCGCGTTCTTTGACGCGTTGGCCTCCCCCAGACTCCTTCATTTTTCATGGTCTCGTGTGTCTCTAGCCCATAGGGCACCAGCTGTCTCCACTATGTTGTCGTCCCAGCGTTTACGTTGTCTTCCTCTACTTCTTTTCGATCCATGACTAATTTGCCATTCCGTCACAGATTTAGACAACTTATTGTTCCTATCGCGGAGCATGTGACCAGCCCATCTCCATTTCAGTCTTTTTCTATGGAAGGTGATTTTTCTCAGATCTTTAGTTCTCTTTTTGTCTTTTCTGTTGATATTCAGCAGGCTGCGTTCCATGCCTCTTTGGCAAGAAGTAATTTTCTGAAGGGTTTTTTGAGTCAATGTCCATGTTTGAGACAATGTCGTATGTTAGGCATGGAAGAATGCTTGCGGACGGTGAGCAATGGGCAGCTCGCCGTCCGATAAGGACCAGGCCCGGGTCGACGGCGCGTTGTTTTCCACGCGCGCCTCAAAGAGATGTCAGCAGAATTGACGGGGTCCGCTAGGGCCAATGCCTGCCGGGGGTTCGAAGAAAACCGATAGGGACATCTTGGCCCCCCGGCAACACGGCAACTGAAGGAACACGGGTAGGTTTTAGTCAGTAAGTGTCTGACACGCCCTCCCGCTCTGCCCAGAGCGGGAGAAGTTATTTGATAATTTCCCACCCAAAAAAAAAAAAAGGCATGGAAGAATGTATATATTAAAAAGTTTTCATTTGGAGGATATAGGATATTTTTCATTATTTCTTTGAGTGACCAGTAGCTATTCCATGTGCTGGTTATGCGTATTTCTATTTCTTGTTTCATTTGCCTAGTGAACGAATTCTGAGAAATGCTTAAGCGTAAAAATCTTCACATAACGCCTAAATTAACAATGCGCATTACAAAAACCTACCCAAACATTTTACGGGTTCCAAAGGCCAGAGGTTATTGCTACTCAAAACATTATAAGGTCATCAACATAGTTCATTACCCCACAATAATATGACCAACTTAAACAATGTTTTGTTCAACAGTTTTAAGTTTCAAACACAATTCCTTTACATTACATTTGAAAACAACAAGAAATCATTGAACCCACATAAGTTTTCAGTCGCGTCGCTGACTAAGGAAAAGTAAGTTTGCGTTTCCAGTAGTACTAACCAGCTCCGGTACGTGGAAGATACCATTGTGATCTAACAACCAGCCAACTTTGTAACAAGCACTGTTGGTACAAACTTTGTCGTACTGTGTAGAGGCAACTACCTCGTGGCTGAACTGATAAAGGAACTACTGAAGTAAACAAACAGAAATGTCCGTAAAGGATATTTTGAGAGATGGTGTTTTGTAAAATCGGGATAGCAAATGGCGTCTTCTGCCGACCACGATTGTGGTAAAAAAAATAAAGATAGGCTCAACCGACAAATAGCGAATTCATAATCTTAAATTCAAATCATTTATTTCAAATAGGCCCACGTATGGCACTTTTGTATGTCAAAATTTACAAAATAATAAAATTGATTCTAGTCGCCCCTTCCAAAAGGTAGTTTTCGTAAGGAGAAGAATGGGCAAGAAACGCCACCGTTACTCTTTTAAAATGTTTTACAATAGTTTGTACAGGTACCTACATTAGTTAAATAATTATATGTGAAGACGATGCACCTAGAATAAAATTACACAATAGGTAAAAATAATTAAAAATGAAGAAACGACAGAATTATTCAAACTAACTACTGCGTTTCGCTTTTAAAACGGTATTGGTTACTACGATCATGAATCTGGTACCTTTGTGAAAATGTTGTTAACTCCTGTAGGACTCAAAAACCTGGCTAGGGCTGGCCTGGTTAGGTTAGGGCTCACAAAACCTGTAAGTGATTTGTAGATTACTAACAAGTTAAATGATTGTGTTTGTTAAATTTGTATCTAAAAATCACAACTACTATTAGCAATGTTGAAACAGCTGTATCCGATTGTTTTCCATTCAATTCAATACAGGTGTTCCCAAATGGGTCCGGATCACATGGCTATGCTAATTAATTTACTGTCGCATCCGTGTTTTCTGTATTGTATGCAGCTATTGTTAAACACACATGTAGGTCTTTGACGAATTTTAAAGGAATGGGGCACTCAAAATCAAAATATTTTATTTCACATAAACCTACATGGGCACTTATGAAACGTCAGAAGCTAGGTGCACGGTTCCAATTGGTCGTTTCCTATGGAGAAGAGCCGGCAAGAAACTCCACGGTTACTCTTTTAAAAATAATTGGCGTTTACAATACTTTCATATAACAGTGTTTCTAGGTATGGAAGGACAGTGTAGGTCTTTCAATAAGTACCAAGTACTTAACAAAATAGAAAATAGTCAACAGGTCTACAATCCACTAAGCCTACAGCGTTCTCACATTCACAAAATATGTAGAAAAGAATCTATACAAAAAATAAATTAGTTAATAAAAGTAAAAAACCTATTTTAATAAAACGCAATTATATGATTGCTATTACAACTGTAATCAATCTGAATAATTATCATGTCCACAAAAGTCACTAAAAAAAGCATTATATTTGGTTGCTCATGAGAATAGAGTTACAAATAACAACCAAAAATGTTTCACATTCATCTTAAACGCGACTACATTAATTCAAATTCACATTCATCATCCATACATACCTAACACAATAAAAAAGTATATTTTATGACATAAAAAATTAAACAAATACAAAGCTATAGATCATAAAAATTACTTTTAACATATAAAAAGTTTCAAGTTTGACTCCTTCTCGTACCGAATAAATGCGCCCACGCAACTCTGGGTAAAAGTTGCTTTCCAAACGCAATTGTATGGCGTGACGAGTCCAAAAAACGTGCTCATGCTTCCCTGTAGTAGCTACGGCTGTTTACGATAATTTGTAGCTCACAAAAGACTGACTTTTACTTTACGAATAGTATTTAGGTTACCTTAGTAATTTTGAGCAAGGTGATTGCACCAATAAGACAGTTTTTGTCTAGGTAAACATCAACTGTCTAGTAATCTAGTTCTACAAATCTTAACCGACGATCTATGATGTATTTTACTAACATAACATAACATCACGCCTTGTTTCCCCGAAAGGATAGGCAGAGGTGGCCCTGTAGCAGATACACCCACATTTCACTAGTTATGTTTAAGTCCCATGTAATAGGGGGCGAGCCTATTGCCATGTCAATCAATCTGCCTAGCCTTTTCCAACTATTTTGGGGTCGGCTTCCAGTCTAACCGGATGCAGCTGAATACCAGTATTTCACATGGAGCGACTGCCTATCTGAACTCCACAACCCAGTAACTGGGTAATACGATACCCCTTGGTAAAACTGGTTGTCAAACTTTCGGGCTTCTGACGACCCGTAACAACTGTCAAAGATCGACGAATGACAGTCGGGACCAACGGCTTAACGTGCTTTCCGTATGTAAAGATGGTCACCCATCCACGGACAAACCCCGGCAAGCGTAACTTAACCTGTCGGATCGACCTGTGCGGCTGCCAGCCTATTGCCATGTATTTTATTGTTAATGCACCCTCTTAGCTAAGTTCTGGGCTGATTTGTTTTTCTTAATAGTTCGTTCTGCACCAAGCAATGCCTAAACCTTCAGTAAAGTGAGTTAAAAGGCACAAACAAATCCTTACTAATATTATAAACGCGAAAGTGAAATTATTTGTTTGTTACGCATTCACGCTAAAACGGCTGAACGAATTTGGATGAAAACTGGCACATGGTAGACCATAACCTGGGTTAAGACAGGATATTTTATCCCGATATTTTCACAGAATCGAGACTGATGCTGGTGAAACCGCGGGGTGCAGCTAGTTCATTATAATCTCCAACAATAAATAGAAAATTTACGATCGCCCATTAACAAATTACCTACTTTAAAATAAAAATATGAACATTCACCATCCATTCTTATTTATGCACTGAACCTTCATCGACGAAGAATAAATTTCTTTAATAACTATGCACAATAAATTGCAAATTAAATGTGTGTAGAATTAATTATTTCGATACCTTGTGACCACAGAATATGAAGAAATGGAGACCTAATGTGGTAGAGCAGTGTCCACTGACTTTGGCGTAGGTATTGCGTAACTCGCTACGCTCCGCTTACGCCACCTGCCGTTAACACTTGCAACTGCTGCAATTGACAAACACCTACTTACAGATGAAAATGAATGAAAGTGAAGAAGAGGAGAAGGAAAGGGGTAAAAGGGGGAAGGTGACTGAGTGATGAAGTGGATGAAAGTGTGATTTTTTTTATAATTGTATATATTTAATTCAATTATTACTAAATTACAAACATTTGTTCGCCCTCTGGCATAACATAGCGAAGTTTTTATTATCTTATATATCATTATTATTGTACACCTATGTTAAACAAATGAATAAATGTATATTTGTCCATTGTAGGAACTACTTACTTACGGTTTGACACTTAGAAGCTTCATTAGGACCCCTTCCCTAAAAAAACCGGCCAAGTGCGTGTCGGACCACGCACAATAAAGGGTTCCGTAGTTGGGATGAATTTATCCCAAAAACAAACTTAACCTTGTAGTTGAAAAATATGTTCTCCCATACGGAATGTATGGGAAAACATGTTTTTGCAACTGCAAAGTTAAGTTGGTCGATTATTACTCGTTAACCTGTAGAGCCTACTTAGCTGTGATAGATTTTCTTTTAATTTCGTTATATCAGCTACTGTTGTGATTTTTTTTCACACACCCAAAATCAACCATTTAGCCGGCGGGGGGGGGGGGGGGGGGGGACACTTGACTCTAACAAAAATTAGCACTTTAAAGCTTAATATTTCGCAAACGAATCCCTGAATCCAAAAATGGTTTTCACATCCTCACAATATTTTTGAAGGACCTTTCCAATGATACCCCTCACCATGGGGTAAAAAAATAAACATTACCACTTTACGTGTATGAGAGATACCCTAAAAAAATGTTTTTCATAATTTTGTTTTACCACTTTGTCGACGTAATTAATATGTATACCTATGCCAAATTACAACTTTCTAGTACTAAGGGTCTCGGAGCTAGACCGCGGACAGACAGACAGACAGACGGACATGACGAAACTATAAGGGTTCCTTGTTTACTACGGAACCCTAAAAAGCATCCATTTCAATTGTTTGGTAAAATCTAAGCACTCCATTTTAATACTCTGTGTCTACAAAACGATCGTGTTACAGCTAAAATGCCGTATAATAATGAACATATTACCTCGACCGTCTGCCCACTGTGACACCTATTAGCTAAACAAATTGTAATTACATACATCACCTCTGTTTAATTAATGTGATTATGAATTCACACTAAGGTTAAGCAATTAGGCAGCGAACAGATTATCGCGTGGGCGGGCCTTATAATGAGTTGTTTAAACTTTGGTATTTTTAGGCATATCTTGAGGATATGCTGTATTTTTTTAAATCCTTTTAGGGTTCCGTACCTCAAAAGGAAAAACGGAACCCTTATACTAAGATCACTCGTGTATCTGTCTGTCTGTCCGTCTGTCACAGCCAATTTGTTCCGAATCTACCGGACCAATTTAGCTAAAATTAGGTACACATATGAATTTCTGTGACCCCAACACGGACGTGTAACGTAAATGAATAAATTTTGAATATGGGGTCCCTATACGGGGGCAAACAGGAAAATTTAAAAAAATGTTTTGCAAACTGTGCCGTGTGACACAATAACATGAAATGAAAACGGCTTGTTGTGAGGATCAAAAAAAATTTTTTTTTTGTAATTTCAAAATTAATGCCATGAAAAAAATACAGAGAATGGTTCTTTATATAAATATATTATTTACAGGAAAAGCTACAAGAAGTCTATGGTCTTAAAATAACATGGAAAATCTCACAATATTGTGCGTAAAAACTTACATTTGTATGGGAGACCATGTTTTTCAACTACAATGTTAAGTTTGTTCTTGGGATAAATTCATCCTTACCACGGAACCCTTCATTGTGCGTGGATTACTAAAACTTCACCTACGTTTATTACTCAGGGGTTCTCAGAAAATACAAGAATGTTTATTGTACGAAAAATTACTGTATATTGATATGTTCACCGTTATATCTTTGACCTATACTATACAGTTTCATAATGTAATAACGTTTATGATACAAGGGTTCTAAGGTATCATTTCGCCATTGACGACAATCAGTAAAGAAAACTAATCCGTCTATTAGTATTAGAAGCCCATCGCGCCACTTAGCCCATTCAATTCGTGAGTAGGTAGTTGTTAAGGCGAAGTTTTGAACACTTATAAATATTATTTCAGTGTGGAAATTTTGATTTTAATTTTAGTATTGATTTTAATTTTAATTTTAAATTCGATTTTAGATTTTAAATTAGAATTATGTTCGGTAAGTATAAGAACTCATCGAATTTTAAGTAGGCACTCAACATCAAATAAGTAATGATGTGCTTACCTCTAAGAAATTGGTACACTAGTCTATAAGTTTATTGGATGTATCTCATATCTTTGTGTCGGTGTATTCAATTATTGGTGAGCCAAATAAATCAAATTAAATTAAATTATAAAAAGGATTTTTAAAATTGTACTAGTGTTTTTATCACTAAGTGCCTACAGCGATATCGTACCATAATAATGCATAACAAACATCAATATTATATTAATATGGCGTTTATGATATTTGCAAATATTGTGGGATATAATACTCGCCTTCGAATACATTACTAAAGAATACACATTGTAACAATTTTCCATTTCTATGGAAAATTTACTTGTCTGATCCAAAGAATAGAACGTATTATTATACAGTACATACATACTTACCCGACGTTATAAAATTAGACAGTATATAAATAAATCTGGTCTCAATATAATTAGGTAGGATACCTTATATTCACGGAAAACAATAGCTGAATCACGTCGATCAGATAAAACAATATTATGTCGCTAAGATCTATTTTGGGAAATTCGCGGAAAAACACTCTCAGTTTATTTTGTTATCAAGTTACAAAAATAATGAGGAAACCAAACCCAAAAACAAAATGTTAAGAGACCATAACTTTTCCAAGAAAACCTAACAATATTCAGAGTTTGACATTGACGTATGCCAATAAAAAAAAAAAAACACTCTTGCTTAAAAAGTCCGTCATTGTAGCGTACGAGCGTTGAGAGCGGGGAAAAAATTGCATATCTTGCTCTAGGGGATAAATTAATTTTTGTCTGTAACAAACGAGCCCACAAAAACGAAAAAGTCTTTATTCTTATGTAAAACTAGCTTTTTCTACCGCATACCGGGATAAAAATTTTCCTTAAAAATTCAGATTGAACAAATTGTATATTTTATTAAATAAAATAAACTATTTAATATTGTATTGGATTATTTTGTTTTCTCGCGATCGTAGTGAAAAGTAGAGTGTAACACACGGTGCTAAAACCGATTATAACTCGGTTACTATTTAGCTCCGGAGTAAAACTACCTCGATAGAATGGGTTATTTTAGCCCCCCTTTAGGATCAATCAGTTAAGAATGTAAAGTCAGGGAAATTAACTGTCATTTTCTGACAATTGTTTAAAATGGCTAAGAAATGAAATGAAATGGAATTAATGAAATGAAATGGAATGAATTAAATGAAATGGAATGAATAAAATGAAATGGAATGAATAAAATGAAATGGAATTAATGAAATTAAATAGAATAAATGAAATGAATTAAATGAAATGAATGAAATGGAATGAATGAAATGAAATGAATGAAATGAAATCTTTTCATTGCCAGATATAAAATCTACATACCTACGTTTCAATAAATACACACATAGATATAACACGGCATATTTACGTAGTATCAGGGGCTCGTGGCTAAATAATAACAGCTGCACAGGTTGATCGAAGGTTAAGCTACACTGGCCGCGGTCGGTTCGTGGATGGGTGACCATCCATTACATATCGAGACCCCTCCGTGCCTCGGAAAACATTCGTACATTTTTGACAGTCGTTACGGAGTCAGAAGCCCAAAAATCTGACAACCAGTCTTTATAAGGGGTGTCGTGTTACCCAGTAACTGGGTTGTGGTCGCTCCATGTAAAATACTAGTTTTCAGCTGCATCCACTTAGACTGGAAGCCAACCCCAACATAGTTGGGGAAAGGCTGGGCAGATTGATTGAGTGGTTGTTAATTTGATAAACAATCATTTCCCTGACTGTACGTCTAATGATTTGTAAAAAAAATCCTCAAGCAGACTGGCGTGACGCGACTCTAACAAAAACAATTTTTAAGAAAACTTAACGGTAGAACAATTACCGGTGTCGCGTTGCGCCAGTCTACACGAGGCTTGAAATGATCCGTTCTACCCTTAAGTCACCAGGCACAAGTACATAGAATTTTAATAACCCATTAAAAAATTAAAGCTTCTAACAGCGTCTACTTAACACGCACCATCTCAATAATTCATCAGCCGCCATATTTGGATGGCGTGTGTTGATATGAGTGACATATGAATTACATTGTGTCTGCTACCATGGACGCTGCCTCACGTACGCAGAGGTCTTTAGCGAAAATAATACGTCTACTTCTTTTAATAATAGACAGACATAATTATATGAAGAGGTCAAAAAGTTATGATACCTTTAGGAATATCCCTATTAGAAATAGATTAGATACTCAACAGGAATAAATATTTGCATCTACAGGGTGGCGATTTAGTCACCTGTATCCGTCAAGGGGGTGATTTTACCTGTCATACTGATCAACTTTCGCTATGAGACTCAAACCCGAAACGGAAAAAAAAAACACATGCATCGAAATAGTCTTTCTACTGTTTTTTTTAAGTGAAAACCATTGATTTCGCGACACCATGACGACACCTCATTTTTTTAACGCGATTTTGCTCTTTTTTATATTATGTTACGGATCAACGTTCTATGCAAGTATTTTTACTTTAAAGGTTTTGTAAACGCGATTGTGCTCTTTATTTAGATAAGGTTACGGACCAATATTCTATACAAGTATTTTTTCTTCCACCAAGGCGATCTTGTTCAAGTTTTCACTTCCGTCGGCACTCCCGGAGTGACATCACTTTTTTTTTCTCTCTTTATTTATTAGGGACTTGCACCATTAACAGGTCATGTCAGCTCCACCATTTCCTTAAGTAAGTTACTTACAAAATTTTCTTAAAACTATTAAATGTAAACTTATAAATAAGCTTAGCTTTATTGTTGCTACTGTTGTATAGAAATTTGTTTTTTTTTTTCCCGTGTCGGATATGAATTTCAAAGCGAAAGCTGTTTAGTATGACGGGTATAATCACCCCCTTGAGGGATGCAGGTGACTAAATCGCCACCCTGTATAATTCTCTGCATGTGAGACTATCGAGAATAGTTTTTGAAGTAAAAACTTCTTTAGGCGCGTTGGGCATTTTTGAGATGGGAAAAAACAATTGAACTCGCGACACCGTTACCGATACTTCATTTTTGTAAACGCGATTGTGCTCTTTATTTATATTACGTTACGGATTAATGTTCTATGCAAGCATTTTTACTAAGTTTGTTTTTTTTTTGTAAACGCGATTGTGCTCTTTATTTAGATAAGGTTACGGACCAATGTTCTATACAAGTATTTTTCTTCTACCAAAGCGATCTTGTTCAAATTTTTTACTTCTGTCGACACTCCCGGAGTGCCACTGTTTTTTTTTCTCGATAAGTCTAAAAAATAGAATTATAGATGCAAATATTTATCTAAGGGAATATAAAAAAGACGAAGAAGAAAAAATTGCAACAATTTAAAACCTGATAAGATTCGAACTCAGTCTAATAATGAGTCAAGTCAAGCTTGGATGAACATGTTGAACATTCAAATAAAAATCACAAAGCCTCTTGAACCCGTGTAACCCTAAACTGCTACTACAACAAAAACAACCACACAACAATCAAACTAACGGCACATACACACCGAACACCAAAACGTAACACCACACCATATCGCCATATATCAAACATTGGAACAAAACGCAGCTACACTTCTACAAGCCACAGAATCAATCATGATTGATTTGTTTTTATATCCCCGCCCACACTTTACAAGTAGCTGAAATAAAAAATGTCTGCCTTTCAATGCGTCTAGACGGTTCTGTTGTAATCGGTAACGTTGTCCGCTAATTGGCGCCAATGTTTGTAGCAATGTTTTTGTTTGTTGTTAGTTCAAATGGTCTGAGCTTTTCTCGGAGAAAAATAAAATGTAACATTTTCAGTTTAATTAGAAAACTATATGACTTCAATAAATTCTGGAACATGATGCAGTGATCCCGTCCTTTAAGTAAAAAGATAGGTACTTAATATTCTATCTAGGTTTTTAGAAAATCTCCATGTTTCTTAACGTACCTAATTAATGGTAGAAGAGCGAGTATTTTTCTTTTTTCAAATTATCCATGCCTATTCCATCAAAAATATTAGCCTAAACATTGGCTCCAATATGGAAACATAGTAACATGAGACGGCCACAAACAATATTCATCTACCCACATACAAGATTGTTGCCGCGTCTACCCGGCGACGAGTCGACGGTTTCTTAATGTGCGAATAAAAAATCGTCTAAGACCATTAAATCTTGTAGTTACATGCATGTGAAGACAGCCGTTGGAATAGTAAGAGTACTTGGAAGTAGCATTATTTAAATGTATGTAAATATCTGTTACGAAGCCAAAAGATTAATGAATTATATCTGACAGAGAACATTATTGGAGATTGGGCATGTCTCTACAATAGGTCTGCTGTCGAGTTTACATTGGGAATCGGGAATGTATGAAGAAACAAAATCTACCTCTGATGACACTGAAATCAAATTTTATATCAGAGTTGATGCAGGGGGCTGCTCTCAAAACGGTGAAGGAAAAGATCGTGAGGAAACCGGCATGTCCTAGAACTAAAAAATCGAAAACATGTGACATCTACCAACCCGAACTGGGCCCGCGTGATAGAGCATTATAGGCTGATTAGGTATGCTTATGCTAAGGTAGGTAATTGAAGCAGAAGAAAGCACAAAAAAAAAATATGGCAAGCGCATGGAAAAAGAATTTTGGAGAAAAATAGCTACCTACTGAGAGACGAATGAGAACTTTAACAAAATGTTAAAAGAAAGAAAATTTAAGAAAACGCCTTCCTCTTAACAATTCCATTTATAACTAACGACAAATCTTCACAAGACTACTTATATTTACGAGGTAGAACCTCACATTTTGATTTAAAATCATCGCTTTCACTAGGACATGATGTCAAACGTTATTGCTTCATTCAATTATAGCCTTAAAAGGCTACTCGAAATAGGCTTATAGGCTGTAGGGCTATAAAATTCAGTTGCAATAAATTCCTAAGCGCCACATTATTGTCTGTTTACTACGGAGCGGCCTCTATTGAACTTACATTGTGTTCAATTTCACCTGTATGTGGTGTTTTACCGTTCGCGTTGGTTAGATTGATCTTTTCTTTAGTAGGTGTCATGGCCTCATGGGAATGAGAATGAGGTTATGTGATAAAGAGGAAGATCCAGCTGTGTCCCAAATAAAATATTTTTCTTTCTTTCTTTCTTTCTTTCTTTCTTTCTTTCTTTCTTAACAGATAACTTTATGCTGTGTCTACCAAACTACTCTAGCCAACTTCCGATGGTCATTTTGACATTTATTTATTTATTTATTTATAGTTAATTAAAACGGCACAACACCAATTACATTAATTAACATAGAAACAATTACAATCTTGACATTAATTTAATTTAAAACTAACATGGAACAGTGGACTCCCTAGCATACTTTCTCTCACAGAACACCAGACATATACGCATAATTTTACTCCATTCATCCGCAAACACATCACATTCAGGGTTGGCAGTCAGAAGGGCATTTAGCATTTTTAGGGTACGACAGACTGGGGATTCGCCTCTGGCTACAGTTTTGCATGATAGTTGCGCAAACAAATTGTGTCGGCGGCTCTGACGGTGTCCAATGTATTTGTCGGGCACAAATAATCGGCAGAAAAGCCCATGGAGCTCTGGACAGTCGATACGTCCCCGTAAAGTCTTACAGGCTACCGTGAGCTGATCAGGACCTCTTCTTACCTCCAACGAGTTAAAGCCTAACATCCCTAAAAGATAGTTGGTAGGGTACATGTACGGAAAGAAATGGTATAACCTTTGGAAGAGGCATCTTAAAAATGTTTTCTGAACCTTTTCCAGCATAAGTGTTTGGGTCGCGGTATAGGGGTGCCAAACACAGGCACTGGACTCGAGTTTGCTTCGAACCAGAGCAGTGTACAACAGCCTAATAACATTTGAATTGCGAAAGTCACGCGCATTTCTCAAAACAAATCACAAGCGCCTGAAAGATTCCCTCGCAAGGGCAGAAACGTGATCTTTAAAAGACAGACAGCGGTCGAAAGTCACTCCCAAGTCCTTTATGTTGGTGACACGAGTGATTACTTCACCTCCCAAATTATAGTCATGATGTATTGGTCGTAACCTCCTACCATATGTCATGACGTAGCACTTGTTTTTATTAAAAAATAGCTTGTTCACAACGCTCCACTCATAGATGGCGTCAATATCCCTCTGAAGGAGCTTGCAATCCTCGTCCGTTCGGATTTGTGCGACTAGCTTAAGGTCATCGGCATATAGCAGGCACTTGGCAAACTTAACATTAGTTATGAGGTCATTGATCATGATCAGGAAAAGAGGCGGCCCTAACACGGATCCTTGACTTACGCCCGAGCGTGTATTGTAAGGTTTGGACTCAAAGCAGCCATGTCTTACAAACTGCTTGCGATCGCGCAGATAATCCGAAAAGAAGTTAAGAAGACCGGATGAGAAACCGATGGCCCCCAGCTTTGTCAAAAGCACATCGTTGTCAACTCTGTCGAATGCTTTCCGGAAATCGAAATATAGAACGTCAACCTGCCCACCGATGTCCAAGCAACGGGATATGTAGTCTACGTGAATCAGTAAATTCGAATTCACGGAGCGACCCGGCCGAAAACCGTGTTGGGCATCAGATAAGGATAATTATATTTACGCGTTTGTAAATGAAAGCGTGAAGTATATGTTCGAAAACCTTGGCAATCGTTGGCAGGATAGCGATGGGTCTGTGTTCCTCTACTGATGTTTTGTCACTAGTTAGACATTATCCTATATACCAGGGTTTCCCTAACTGTGCGTCGCGACGCCCTGGGGCGTCACAGTATTATCCCAGGGGCGTCGTGAGGCAATCTCCATAGATTTAACTGAGTGGCTATGCTCAAAAAAGCAAGCACATCCTCATTAGTAGCCAGCTAACAAAGTAAAATAAATACCTCTTTTAATTTTTATTCTTGTGATTTGTTTTTGTTCTTATTTTCTAATAAAAAATATAATTGTTATTAGGAGTTTTCCTGATAACTTGTTACTAGGCGCTAGAACTACAACTGGTAGGTCTTTTTTGGCTAGAGGGGGGCGTCGCAAAAAAATGGCAAATTCACAAGGGCGTCACAGTAAAAATAAGTTTGGGAAGCCCTGCTATATACTATGAAACAAGCAATATTTGTAATCACGTTCTCTAAAACGGCTCTAACGATTTTGATGAAAGCTGCAAAATAGGGGTTTATGGGAGCGAAAAATTGATCAAACTAGGTCTCATATTTGGAAAAATTCATTCTCTCCGTATTTTCACCCGAACAGAGCTCGGTCGACCAGCTACTAATAATAAATCGTTTATTGGGAACAAAAAACAAATACATATACAGACAAAAATGTTAAACAATGATAGCTGCAATAGTTAAAACTGTGGCGTAGCTATAAGTAGTATCTATGGTGTACGCTAAAAGAGCCTCTACGAATGAAAATTCTTGTACTAAAGTTTCCCCTCGCTCCCTAGGCTTCCAGCTTTTACCAACCTTGCTGACCAACATTTTACCACGACATAATTTATTCTCATAAGTCTCATGAAAAACGAGAAAAAGAAGTCTTAACTTATAATAAGATACTCAGAGAAACCTAATCCCAATTATTCCCAATTTAATTGGTTTAGAATAGTTTAGATGTTATCATTCTCATACAAAATGTGACTCTAATTGGAATTACGTTTGTGACTCATGTACCTACAATATTTGTCAGAGGTATTGTCATACAAATTAATCGTCGTGGAGGTGACATAATCTTTTGATAAAAGATACATTAACTCAGATTTAAAAATAGACAAATATGCATTACTTAAATTGCACGTTGTCAGGTCGTGTTAGTTGAAAAACTTGACATTTGAATGATACTAATAGTACTTTTGGGAATGAAAAAAGCTTACCTACTATTTGTTATCAGCATATAGCATGCACAAATACATTTTTAAGCGACTTTGAGATCGAATAAAGACTTTTTAAACCACACGATAAAAACTGAAAAAGTAACTCAAAATATTGGGTAACTATGGATACCTACATGTTCGAATTCCAACTTTTTTTTTAAGCATATAAAACTACCAAACATCAATTCTTCATTTTCCTACCAAAACTACAGACAAATTAACACATCTTTATTCTGTTATACGTAAATTATATAACAATTTTTCCTTATAAAAAATACTAATAATATTTGGCTTGCAATTCGCAGGCTAACAAAACTATTAACATATAGTAAATATTTCAAATAAGTAAATACAGATGACACATATTTTATTACTCATAAACTCTCATTTGAGCCAATAAGAGTTTAAGTTCGTATTAGACTTACAAATAAACCCGATAACCGAGACTTTAGTATCTATAAAATGATATTTATATTAGTTTCGCGCCATAAAAATATGTAAAATTCCTCCTTATCACGTGTCCTAATCTTTTGTGATGGCCAGTTGTTATGAGGAGGTTAGACGGTAGTTTGGCAAAATACTGATACTTGACCGAAACATCATCATTATCATTTCAGCCGAAAGACGTCCACTGTTGGACATAGGCCTCCCCCAAGCATCACCACTTCGACCGGTTCTGTGCTTCCCGCATCCAGTGGATTCCTGCGGCCTTCACAAGGTTATCGGTCCAACTTGTGGCCTTTCAACGCTACGTCTTCCGGTACGCGGTCTCCAGAACCTTTCGGCTCCATCGGACATCTGTTCTACGAGTAATGTTCCCTGCCTATTGTCACTTAAGTCTGGCAATTCTTCGGGCTATGTCGGTTACCTTGGTTCTCCTACGGATCTCTACATTTCTGATTCGATCATGTAGGGAAACTCCAAGCATAGCCCTCTCTAAAGCTCTTTGGGTGACTTTTAGCCAAAACCTATTATTAAAAGTCTCAACTTACTTGAGAAATTAATGATTAAGAAACATAATATTTTTTTTGTAGAGCTTCTACTGAAAACATTATCACAAAAATTAAGGATACTACATCAATTTACTGGGAACAATATGTAAAGCCTGTGCATCAAGCGGCTTCACTGAGGTGACGAACCTGTGTCAGATCCACCTGACTAAAATGCATTTTTGGTTCCTCTAAAATGCGTCCATATATACGAAAAATCCAGGCTCATCAATTTCCGATCTGGATTAAGTAGTGGTCATACGGGTGGTTACACATAAGGAAACCATGCATATCCTAGAACCAAAAATTCGAAGGCATGTGACAGCCCGGGTGGTGAATTACGGCCCACTCCCTCTTAAAGAGAAGAGGCCTGTGTCGTAGCAATGGTAACATTATAGGCTGAGAATTCATACCGGTCGTGTAACGTAGCCTTCAGCTTTACTGCAGACTTAACGAAGATGCTCTTTTAATAAGCCCAGATCTCACGACAGTTCATTACACGAACTATACCAATTACTCTTAACTTAATTAAGAAGCGATCGTGCAACATCCCGGTACAAATATTTTGTAACGCCACCTGTTTGGATAGCCTCTTGCGCAAGTCTTGCTGTTTACAATTAGTAGTCTTGTGGTATTAGATGTGCGATACTGTAGCACCTTTGAACTGGATGTAATTAATTAAAAGTGAGGTAGAAAATGATGAATAAATCAAGACTCTATCTGATTTTAAGACCTCATATTGAGGTGATGCTTTAGTTATCGACAAGTCAGGTTTTCCGAATAAAATAAAATATTTGTCACGTAAAAAAGTTGGTTAATCTCCATACATACTTACCTACCTAAATGTTTAGCAAGACCAATAAATTCTCGATGGTCAACCATGGCCAATTAACTAAAGCAATGTGACCTCTGTATCATGTTTTGTTTACGAAAGAACCTTATTAACATTTACTACTATCTTTCTAACATCTTTGTTACATTCAGAGTTCACGACCGAACTACAAAAATAAACAAAAGAACAACAAAATATACTGTTTATCCTAACGTTACTTAAATCAGTTTACAATTCACTCACCCCGCAGATGTCACGCATTGTATCCCAATTCAAATGCCAAATTCTAATTAGACACATCGGCTAACAAAAAAGCAATATGTATGCTAATATACGCTTCAATGAGATGTATTTACATGATAAAATAACCTACTGTGTTACACTACATACAGCACTGGCTTTGCAAATGTCGTTCATTAGCTATGCATCGCCCCAGACAACCGTTGTTATTAATTATCCTATTGTGTCCGATTTTGGTATGTCTTGAATACATAGAGTGGGCGGGACGGATCGGTCAAGGGCATAATTGGGCTATATGCAACCAAAATCCTCCAATGACCTTTAATTTTTAAGTCAAGACACCATAAAAGTCAGTTATTCGTTGTTTATTACTGATATTAAGGAGATACGGCGATCAAAACATGTATTCTTCTATTTTGAAATCCATATTTCGAAATTAACAATGTTGTATTGTTCGCTAATACCATAAAAGTTTGTATGGACTTGCTAGATTTTGCCATTTCAATAAAACGTTGGAAGTAATATTATATTTAATGCGACATTTTTATTGATTTTTCTACGGTTAGAGACGAGAGAAAATATAATTGTAAAATAGCTACACGCCATCGTTCTACTGAACTTTGGAAACTTTACAAGCTAAACTAGGCACTAATAACAGGTTTCGAATATTTCCTCATATTGTTCTATTTCTCACAATTTGACACAAATGTAATTTATTGGTCATTATTACAAAAAACGAATATTAAGAAATGTTGCGTCATAAAATTTTATATATAAAAACCATAATACATAATATCGCTACTAAAATCTGGACACAAGTTTAAGCACTTTCGTATCAAGATTTTTATACCAAGTAAAGCCCACGAACCGTATTCGAAATCACTCGAATAAATCGATATCTCTGGTAAGCCGATAATCGATATCTCGGTGTACCGATGACCCGTAAAATGTAAATTAATCTTGTAATAACGACTTATCTGTTTATCATCAAACAATATGGCATTCCTTACATCTTGACACGTCTCCGTGACTTTTTTGACAAACGCTGAGTGCAAACAAACCGTGTTGTTGCCAAAGTTTTTTGCATCTCCTGTTGATTATATTAACAGATCACGTAAGACCCACTTTTGGTTATTGAATGATCTAGGTAATGTATTTTCCAAGTCATTTAAGGACAAAGAATTGGTAAAAATTAACTTTTGTAAAAGACTTGCCTGTCCGCCCAATGTCTCTCAATAGTTCATGTATGAACAAATTCTTGACATAAGGTCTTAAATTTAACACAAATTCAATGATTCAAGACATCATATATATATGTTTATGGTTATCTAAATCCTGTAGTCCCAAACAGTCGGAAGCATTTCACTGTAACTGCGCTGTGTGAACGAACTTTATCTATCTTATCGAAGAGCACTTACCGTAATCTGTCGATGGAAATTTATTTCTACACTAACAACTAGCAACAGAACATTAATGTTAGAATAATGTGAAATATATTCACTAAACACGAAACGTTCTTTGACGAAATCTGGTAATTAAAATTGACATACAACCTAACGTAAGAAGTTCATTAAATCAAACATTGTAGAGAAGCTAGAAAATTATATACACGCATGACACAAAATGGACATGAAAATATTAGTATTTATGTTTCTATTGTAAACAAAGTTAGTTACGAACACACTGAAGATAATGACAATGAGAAAGACGTATTCAAAGAAGTTTTCGAGCTGACAAAGGCAGAAATACAGAAAGACGAAACCGCGCCATAAATCGGACCGTAACTAGCCACTCCCGTAAGACACGCCGAAGAATTTAACGGAATGTATTGACACGTTTTATGTCCTTTACATTGATGAGCGTTAAGCAGAGGAGGCTGTAGTAGGACAGTAATGATCGTAAAAGTTCTCATTACCATTTAAGATTTATTCTGGTTGGAAATAATTTTAAGAGGCATAAAGTTAGAATTCGTTAAGACATCTCTTATTGACATACCTACTTGTTCTAGTTGTACCCGGAATAGAACGCTGTCCAGAGGAGTGATGACTGGATGTCGTGAAGGATGATATGACCGGGAAAAGTGGAAAATATTAGTTGGAAGGCAGTCCCTTGACAACAGCCGGGAATGAGCACATAAGAAGACTGGAAATAAAATGTTATATTGATACAATTTTTTTTAACAGATGGTAACAAAGTCGGTATAGTCAAATAAATTCTAAAATCTTCAAGGATTTCAAGTTTTGTGTTTGATATTTTTGTAACTCACTCAAAAATATTGAAGTACCAGTCTATAGTTAAAATGAATAGGTATGCTTCAAAAAACACATAAAACATATTAACACACAAGAATCATAGAAGCGTGTAAAGATCAGTAAGGTAATAATAATGTTTGATTAGTAGAAATAAGTAATACTCACGTGTATACAGATAGTAGCATCCAGCACTGCAGTCGCGCGCTGGGAAGCCACGTGACGTAGCGACCTGACAGCGCACAGTCGATCCAAGATGCAATATAAAGCATACCACCGCAGTGGCCACCCCGAACCGACTAACGCAACCTCTGGTAACTCACTATACAACGATTTTAACAATTCTGACTAGTTTAGTTTCAAAATCTTTATCTTTTATTTTTGCAGTTTTCGAATTTAGATTTTTGTATTTTTGGGCCGAATGTTTGAAAAGGAATGTTTTATTATCATCTACTTATCTATGCACCGGCTATCGTCAGCCGAGCTAAAGCTGATGTCTGTAGGGGAAGAGGTGAACGAGGTAACTCTCCTTAGAGCACACCCCAGCATCTTTGTTTTTAGAACCGATTTAAAATGAGGTTTTTTATTCAAATTAAAACTTATTCAGAGTCTCCTAACAGCGTGCCGATCCAATACGTCATTGCCATATTGTTCCTGCAACAAAAGAAATGGAGCGTTAAACATTTTATTGGTTCCGATCACATATAAACATTCGATTCAATTTAGACTAACATAACAAGTCACAAACCACCCAAAGTCGGTCAAGAGATCGCTTTGGAAGGTAAGGTCATAAATAAATCGCACCTTCACACAAGCCCCGAGTCCCTTTGTTTAAATGCTACCAAGCATACAAAAAACTGTATATTCCTGGCACGCTGTATTAAAAAAACAGAACTGACCGAGAATTGTGCAAGATCACAACAGAAAAATCATTAAACAATGCCTCTGCCAGGAATTGAGGTGTTTATTATGTCGGTCGACGTTCGTTCCGAGTGATTCTGCAAAAAAACAAGAATCCAGGTAAACTGTTACTACGTTTTTTTTTTTCACCCGGGAACTTATTATGCGGGATTTATGTCACTTTTTGTTGCGTCCGAGCTAATTATTGTTATCTGCTTTCTGCTTGACCATAGAGTTTTCTATAGAGCAATAATGGGCCACTAATTCTCCTAACACCTCCGGAGTTAAAGCGTCAATCTCCCGGCAGACCATCCATTGTGTGAGTGGACAAAGCCACCCGCAATTCCTACCGTGCCTTTAACGTTTTTATTATTTGCATTGTAGATGTCTCATTCAACTTCATCTCGAGATACCTTTATGGCTTTTGCGAAAATTTCTTCGCACTATCCGCATAAGCTTATTGGTGTCGTCCGTTAATTACCATATCGCTGACTCACTGGATCTGCCGCTAATGGGCTAACAAAGGATTGCAAATTAATTTTTTTCGAGCGGCGTGCGGCAAAGGAAAAAACGTAACAAATAAAATATCGAATTTAGAACAGCAATCCGGGCGCGAGCTTATTATTTTAGCCAACAAAGTAGAAAACCATTTACAATAAATCATTTTGAATGCTTTCTTGGTTCCCATGCGTCGGGCGACGCAAAGGGTGATTTCTGTCTGAGTGTACATAAATAAAGGTGAAGGTTCTGAGTGCGGATCCCAGGTACTTTTGGTTTGAAGCTGAGTACACAAAGATTGTGTTACTGGAAATGGCATACTCGTCCACTGTGCGCTCAATGTAGTTGTCCGGCTTCTTTACACACCACGTTACTACGCAGTGTGGTAATGAAAAAGTGATTTGATAAAAAGTTAATTAAAATAAATAATAAAAGGATTCATTTTATTTATTTAACAATTTATGTACACACATATATACAGACAAGAAGAAAGCAACAGAAAAATATGTACAAAGGTGATGCTTATTTTAGAGAAAAAAAAAATCGATTATTTTGATACAAATACAACACATTTTTTTCTTTTCTTATTTATTGTTTATACAGCCAAAACTTATCATTGCATATTTATTCAAATAAGATTTTAAGCAAAGTTTTTTTTCAGAAGACAGGAAGCGTAATTCACCCACGCCAAAATATCATTCAAGTAAATTCGTTAGCACTAAATAACCCAAAACAAAAAACTCGAACCTTCACTTTCAGTTACAACAAAATCTGCGTGAATACTACGATTGTGGTGTGGCGACCGCAACATAGAATGTTGCGCTTACACACGCGACACGCGTTTGTCGGACAACGCACCAAACGCGTTGCGTGCGTCCGCATCACACGCGTTCGGTGCGTTGCGGTAATGAACACAGCAACGTGGCTAGTGTACACTTTACCGCGAGGACATTTGTGTCGACGTAATTGAAAATAATGATTAATTTCACTTGGCGGTTGCCACCTAGCGTCTAGGCGGGAATAAATTTAAAGTATCATAAACATGTATTTATATGAAAGACTAGGAATTTTCTGCATTCTTGTAACATTTATAACTTTAGAACCTAGGATGTTTAAGACTTAGAAATATATGCGGAATGTATGAAAACCTTTGTTAGTTATTTAGACATCTCGGTTGTTAGTAATCTCGAAAATAAATTGAATCCGATATTGAGAACCTAATTATATTAACAAAGCTATAAACGTAATACGGTGGGTGGTCCTTTTAACGTTTCATCATGTTACAAATAAGAGCCATAAAAAGAAACGACACTCAATACTTTGAATTGTTTAAATTTTGAAGGACCACAAGACTTTTACTTTTTACTGTTTGGGAGCAATGGGCCTTTTTACCAAAAACGGGAGACAGAGATCCAAAAAAAAAGCAATTTTGGTAAGTAAACAATTTAAATTTATGAGACTGTATAATTTACAAACCTATACTTTATATAGTATGTAATTGGTACAATTTCCTTTTTATTCACTTTTTACACCATTCAACATTTTTTAAACTTAGTCCTCAGTAATTTTTTTTTTTACGATTATCCATTTTGAAACTTTATGGGCTTTACCTACAATTTTATTTGTTTATTGATTTCATACTTTAAGGGTACACCGGTCGGTTATTCTTCTATACAAACGTAGTATGGTGATTACTCGTCTGTTTGACGGTGTACGTTCAAAACTAAAAATTATATCAATTTGTCTTGTCATTATCTAGCCCTGTATGGAAGCAGAATTGGGAAAAAAGTATTGGTTTGGAAGTTATGAGCGTCAAAACTCCCATATTTCAACACTAATTTCAACTCTTCTTTGGGTGTAAATAAATAACTTATGTAGTATGAAAATGGCAAAATGGAAACTGTAGAGGGATTGATAATATTGATAATAATTTAGGCAAAGTTCAAATAAATTTATTTTGAGTAGATAGAAAGTTTTTCAATAATATCTATACGCTCTGTATTGCGTCAACTAGTGCAACCTTAAGCCTACAAATGTAGAGAAGCAGCCTTAATGCCATAGGCATTTTCTACTAGTCAACCTTTGGATGATGCAGAGCCAAACTGTGGAGTTTTTTGGTGTATGCACAGTGGGCTGCAACTGGGGTACCCAATTGATGCAGCCCACCGTACCATCTTATCCTACCATCTTATTAATATCTTATCCATAATATTATAAATGCGAAAGTTTGTGAGGATGGATGGATATTGGATATTTTTACACTTCACGCAAAAACTACTGAATAGATTTGCATGAAATTTGGCACACAGATAGTTTATAACCTGAATTAACACATATGATACTTTTATCCCGATATTCCGACGGAATCGAGACTTATGCGGGTGAAACCGCGGGGCGCTGCTAGTTATTTATAATATTATTACAGTAACTACCCTCTGTGGTTCTAGCAAGTTTGCAACAGTATCTAATACGCTATTTTATGTACCCAATAACCTTGCATATCTCAAAAAAAAAGTGATAGCGCTCCGGAAGTGCCGACAGAAGTGAAAACTTGAACAAGATCGCCTTGATGAAAGAAAAATACTCGTATAGAACATTGATCCGTAACGTAATATAAATAAAGAGCACAATCGCGTTTACAAAACCTTTAAAGTAAAAATACTTGCATAGAACACTGATCCGTAACGTAATATAAATAAAGAGCACAATCGCGTTTACAAAAATAAGGTGTCGTCATGGTGTCGCGAAATCAATGGTTTAGTCTCATCTCAAAAATGCCCAACGCGCCTAAAGAAGTTTTCACTTCAAAAACTTTTCATACAGATTGAAAAAGCAACTAACGTAAAATACAGCGTTCTCAGTTGCCAGTTGCAGTTAGCAGGCTATAACGAAACTGACACTATTAATCACTCGCGACGGCTACCAAATTCATTTGGCAACTGTATGGAAATATTGGAAAGTTTATTGGAAAAATTGTTGTAACAAACTATGTATTCAAGCAAGAATATTGTTGTGAGCTTATACAATATGTAAAAAAACCCTGTCGGATCCGAAAGGTACTGCAATAACATTACCTAAAAGCAATAAAAAAAAAACAGTTGCACTCCGGGAGTGACGACAGAAGTGAAAACTTAAAAATAATCGGCATCGCGGTAATCAACGCGTTGATGGCTTTTCAAAAGCTGGTGTCGTAACAGTGTCACGAAATCAATTGTTTAGTCCCATCTCAAAAATGCCCAACGCGCCTGAAGAAGTATTCACTTCAAAAATCTTATTATTATTGAAAATAAAAAAGTTATTGCTATTTAAAAATCACATTTTTAGTACCAAAATTACCCGAAATCCATAAAAAATTTGCAAATTTTCAACAAGGGTCATAAGTGACTTGTAGACACCCGCTAACCGACGGCCGCCCGCGCCCCACGTTATTAACACGGCAAAATTTCCCATTGAAAAAAAACGTGACGATTTTTTTTCTTTTTTCCTGATAATTGCCACATAAATAAACTCTCAGTACGATACCTCACTATACTTTCAGTGACCGGACAAAGTTTTTTTTAGACGTTGTGTTATAAGTAAAAATATGGTTAAGTATATCGACGGCCACCACGTAAAGTATCGAAACTGCAAAACCTCTAGATTTAGATTTTTGTCGAACTTGAAATTCAAAAATTTTATATTACCGATGTATCTAAAGTGGAAAATTTGACCGTTTTATACTGTCTACTATAGTTTTTGATAATTATTATACTTTTTTCTAATATTACACATTCAATAGTTTACTTGGTTACTGCTGGTTACTTTTTACCGAATATGCCAATTTCGATTTTGTTCAATTGAAAAACAATTGAGGGTATTAAAATTAGAACATAAGTTTTATATAAAATCATACATCTTTATCTCTATTTGCTATTAGTGCAATAAAAAAAAAGGCTTTTTTGTAATTTCGATAGTATACGTGGGGGCCGTCGATATATTTTACGTTGAAGACGGGTATAGAGTAGATTTTAAAATTAAAGAATGGAACAGACCTGAAGATCAATTCCCATATTTAAAATCGTGGTGATTATGACAATTTTGATGATCCTTCTCATCATCATCTGCCGAGTCTTTTTCCCAACTATCTTGGGGTCGGCTTCCAGTCTAACCAGATGCAGCTGAATACCAGTATTTTACATGGAGCGACTGCTGACAAGAAAGAAAGAAAGAAAAAATTGTTTATACTGCATAAACAAATCGCATTTTTTTTTTTATATACACTTTCAAAGTAGCCAAAAGCCTCGCATTCAAGCAATAAAAGTTTGTCAATTTTATCAATTGCTTCCCTATCTGACCTCCACAACCCAGTTACTGGGAACACTACCCCTTGGTTTTCTTCTTCTTTTCGTGTAGGCCCATGGGCCTCTGACTTGGCTTCACGTGCCGTCAAGAAATATCTCTCAAGCATTCCGGTTTCCTCACGATGTTTTCCTTCACCGTTTTTGAAGCAAAGATAATTATACAATATCCACATGAATTCGAAAAGTCACAGGTGCGTGCCTTGGGTTCGAACTCGAGACCTATAAATCCTACCCCTTGGTAAGACTGCTTGTCAGACTTTAGACCTTCTGACGACCCGTAACGACTGTCAAATATCCACGAATGACACTCGGGACCAATGGCTTAACGTGCTTTCCGAGGCACAGATAATTCTTCTATAAATTGATAATTTGGAAGAATATTCAGCTATTGTACATTTGTAACTGATTATGGTAATTATGATAAAGAAGTATTGTAACTGCTTCCAATATTAATGTCTTTACGTGGGAAGTCTGTAACGACATTATAAAGTATACATAATTATATATTTAAGTAATTTGATACCTCTTGTCTAACTCTTACTGGAGCGGTTTTTATTTGCTTTTGAAGTAATAAATTATTATTTTAACATTTAAGACACCATTCGATTTGTATATGTAAAATAGGAGGAAAATTACAATGGGAACGATAAGGTATTAGGTTAATATAGGTAGACTTGCTGCGCCCCGCGATTTCACCCGCATAAGTCTCGATTCCGTGGGAATATCGGGAAAAAAAGTATCCTATGTCCTTCTTCGGGTCATGGTCTACCCATATGGCAAATTTCATCCAAATCCGTTCAGCCGTTTTAGCGTGATGCCGTGACCAAGGGAAATAGGGATTCATTTTGAAATATATAGATATGTGGGTGTACTGGGTTTGACGCATTTGGTGCACATCTCAACTTGTACACCATGCTCAAATGGTGAACTTAGCAACTGGTGCACTTCTCATATGGCACACTTCGCAACTGGTGCACTTCTCAATTGGTGCACTTCGCAAAAGGAGCACTTTTTAAGATGAGTGGAGATTTGGAAAAATTGTCTAAAAATTAAAGTATCTTTGGTATTGTGTAGGTAATTTTCTTAAAAATACAATCAACAAGATAATTTTAAATTAACTCTACATAATGACTATAACATTTTTATGTTTTCAGAAATAAAAATAAAGTCACTCTGAAATAATAAAAATATAATTATGTAAAAAAAATTAGATTTACAGCAAAAAGTTATCATAATAAAGACATGATATAATATCATATTATATCAATAACCTTTATAATATTATAATTTAACTGTACTTCTTTTTAACCGACTTCAAAAAAAAGGAGGAGGTTCTCAATTCGTCGAGATATATTTTTTTTAATGTATCCGACAAACTGAGAACCTCCTGTTCTCAGTTCGTCGGATTTTTTTTTATCTTCCCCGATTACTAGAAAACGACTGGACCGATTTGAAAAATTATTTTATTGTTTGAAAGGGTATACTTTCAAATTGGTCTCATTGTCATTTGGTCACGATCTGATGATGGGATCTTGGATAAATCGAGGGAACTCTTCAAATATAGTAGGCACACCTACAACGCTTTGGGATTTTTTTATAGTAACTCGTGCATTTGCTCTCGGAAAGCACCATTTGGTGAAGTGGAACTGATGATGAAGGACACAGATGGCAACCAGAACTACTCAATAATATGTATTTCACGGGTTGCGATTCGATTACTTTAATACGGTTGATAAGCAATTGATGCTCATCACAATTCATATGGTGCAGTGGAGCTGATGGTAAAGTACCTGGAGAACTCCTCAAAAATTAAAGTCCCTGTATCAGGAAAAGCAATATATTGTAAAAGGTGATGAGCAGTTGACATTAGGCTATTGTAACTTAGATAAATTACAAACCGAACCACTAAAAATAAAAAAATATTTTACAAATAATGCTACCGACTTCCAAACTACAAAGTGAAAAATAAATAAATTTAATTTCGGAAGTCGGTGGCAAAAAACTAAAATACTGATCCAAAGACCACCGACTTCCGAAATTAAAATAGTTTTTCACTTTATGGTTTGGAGTTGAAGTTTTCTTTCCAACTTTGACCAAAATTATTGGCAACAACATTCACTAACAAAAATTCGAAACAATAGATTGGATCAAGAGAATACGGATGTTGTTTCAAAATTATAATGACCTGACATGACCAAAACTTCGACTAAAAATTATTGTCATTTTACCAAATTCAGAGTATTTTATTTTAATAACCGTGTCCCTACCAACTCATTAATATATTTCGGAGGTGATTTTAACATATATTTTGTCTAGTTAGCATCGATACGAACATGATATTCACTCCTTTAAAGGCGCAAGCGCATCTAATATTAAGTATTATTTATGTGTCTGGGTGGTTATCCATTTTTGAGTCAATGTTCCGCTTGATTTTTTTTGGAAATAATAATGAACTAGCCAATTAGATGTTTTAAGCTTGTTTTGATTTTTAAACACGGTCCTAATTCAACTTAAAGACTATAGACATTTTCTTTAATCAGACGCACTAATTGTAATTATTGTCTTCCGGTTTTCTCGCAGAAGCTACACGAGAATAGTTCAAACCATAGGTACTTACTAAAATTTAGACCCTTCCACCAAGCATGTTGATTCTTTCAGAGTCTCTTAGAGGCCTCACTTTTCACCAGTGGACACCTAAATCATTTAAGAGCCCATCTCGGATAGACGTTGAAAATCCGGGTTTCGCGACAAAGAGCAATCACATTACGGGCATTAATGGTTGATAATGACATAAACATACAATTTACTTGACTAATTCACACAACTTACTAAATATCCTGTTAGAATTATGATATCAAATATTTATTCTGATCATCTTTAGTAGAAGCTGTCACGAAAGTTAGTGCCAAATAGTACCATCGGGGTAACGCATATCTAGGCATTTTAAAAACAAAATCCCGTGTACATGACCTTTTTTATTTCGTAGGTAAGCGATACTATAGCGGCCGAGCGCTGCAAGCAAGAATAGTCCTTACAGTGTACAGATATGCATTTCTTCGATAGTACCTAGAATCCGCGTCACCACTCAAGTCCAATGG
This sequence comes from Agrochola lychnidis, assembly GCA_963680765.1. NCBI lineage: Eukaryota > Metazoa > Arthropoda > Insecta > Lepidoptera > Noctuidae > Agrochola > Agrochola lychnidis. Next base: position 9,048,917 of record OY796859.1, on the reverse strand, counting down.
ATGCGGCGCTAGTGTCTATGTCATTTGCAATAAATTGCATTTAAAAAAGTAGTTCCACAAATTTCCGACTTCAGTGTTGGCGCGGACTCTTCCTGCTCTTCAGTTTACAGTCTTCTTTCAGTTTACTGCAAAGAATTTCAATTGAAATTAACGTACCAAAGAAACTTTACTATAAAATCAATCAGTAATAAATTATGTTTAAGCACGTATGTAGTTCAATAACCTATCGACTAAAGAAAATTCTGACAAAACAAAAAGATAGACAACACATAAACAGTTGACTTTCAATTACGTAAATGTTCTAACATAACGAAGACTGCTCAATTCCAGACTAAAAACCATTTCATCTACACAGCAATACAAGACGAATAGTCGATATTTTTCACTTGACAAATTGCAAGAGACACCATGATAGGGACACAACACAATCTCATCTCGTTTGTGTACCGAAAACAACCATCCATCTCGCCGCAAGAATATCCGAACCAATGATAAATCACCAGACATTTCTCAATCGACATTTTATACTAAAACGTACGGAAGTTACCAGTTAGACGTGTCTGTTTACTTGTTTGGGGACAACTATGGAAAGCAAAGTCGGGCTATTCTCGAACGAGTTTGCGACGACATACCTATTGGAAAAGATGAAAAGTTCTAAAGGGTTTACGTAAAAGCACAAAAAGATCTTTCCATTCAACATACTAGTATTACGGAGAAAAAAAAAACTGTGGCACTCCGGGAGTGCCGACAGAAGTGAAATTAAAAAAAAAAGACTTACAAAACCTTTAAAGTAAAAATGCTTGCATAGAACATTGATCCGCAACGTAATATAAATAAAGAGCACTTTCGCGTTTACAAAAGTGAGGTGTCGGTAACAGTGTCGCGAGTTCAATTATTTTTCCCATCTCAAAAATGCCCAACGCGCCTTAAGAAGTTTTCACTTCAAAAATCATTCACGGGTAGTTTGTTGAAAAACCCGTAGTCCTTAGCAAACAAACGTATATTAAAGGGATTGCTTTTTACCAACACGTAAAAATTTTAATTTTGCAATATGCTGAAGAAACTGCTTCTGTCCAATGCAATGTATATAGAAACCCGCCTTCCAGCACGCGGAGCATGACAAGCATAGAAACGGGTTTTGTCGACGCAAGAATAGATAAAATGGCAGATTGTGGTTGTTTATCTGTCATTTTGTCTATTCTTCCGTCGACAAAACCCGTTTCTATTGTAGTCATGCTAAGCGTGCTGAGACATAAAATTCAGTTGGCGTTGTTAAGTTTCCAAGTAACAAAGGTTCACCTCTTATCAGTTACGATTACCATCGATTCTCCAACAATTCCAACTGTCATAAAAGAATCATAACCTCTACAAAGCGTCATAAAATATGTCCATACCTTTGAATCTGCCGCAACCCTGTCACTGAAACTTAATCGACATGTTATTTCATCATTGGACGTATCATTGACTTTCTTTAATTGCTTTTCCGTATCGTAAATGATAATTTAATGGGCGGTGAAACAAAATACCAATGCGTTTAAACTAATATGGAACTTAAACCGCCAAACGATATTTATCTTCCCGCGAGTATATAAAATAAACTTGTTGTATAGAGGGACAACTCTATTTTAGTCCTCATTCAGCAACAGTTCCTAGATCAAAAACGCATAAAACTATTGATAGAGTCGTCACTAAGTCCATAATTCGAGAATTTCTATTGAAACAAACATTAAGGGGTTTTTAGGGTTCCGTAGTAAACAAGGAACCCTTATAGTTTCGTCATGTCCGTCTGTCTGTCTGTCTGTCGGTCTGTCTGTCTGTCTGTCTATCTGTCCGCGGTCTAGCTCCGAGACCCTTAGTACTAGAAAACTGTAATTTGGCATAGGTATATATTTTAATTACGCCGACAAAGTGGTAAAATAAAATTATGAAAAATATTTTTTTTAGGATACCTCTCATACAAGTAAAGTGGTGATGTTATTTTTTTTCTTTTTTAACCCATAGTGAGAGGTATCATTGGATAGGTCCTTTAAAAATATTGGGAGTTTTTGAAAACTATTTTTGGATTCAGGGATCCGTTTGCGAAATATTAAGCTTTAAAGTGCTAATTTTTGTTAGAGTCAAGTATCCCCCCCCCTGCCGGCTAAATGGTTGGTTTTGGGTGTGTGAAAAAAATCACAACAGTAGTTTATATAACGAAATTAAAAGGAAAACTATCACAGCTAAGTAAGCTCTACAAGTTAACGAGTAATAATCGACCTTGTGGAACCTTTTTACCTTGTGGAACGCAAATAAATGAATATGAATATTTTGACGTTTACACGTATCTTAACTTTAAGAAACGTGTTTAAATAAAGAGGTAAAATTTTAACTTATATATGTAGGAATCATCATCATCATTTCAGCCGAAAGACGTCCACTGCTGGACATTGGCCTCCCCCAAGCACCGCCACTTCGACCGATTCTGTGCTTCCCGCATCCAGCGGATTCCTGCGAGCTTCACAAGATCATCGGTCCACCTTGTGGGAGGCCTTCCAACGCCATCCTTCCAGGAATAATGATGAAAATAAACCTAACTTCCCAACTAATAATAAAAATACGAAAGTAAGTTTATTTGTTACGCTTTCACACTAAAACGGCTGAACGGATTTAAATGAAATTTAGCTCACGGGTAGACCATGACCTGGAGATGGACATAGGTGTTTCATCCTGGATCACAGGCGAAGTCGCGGGCAACAGCTAGTATATTTATTTTACAAGCTTTTTCTTCAAAGTTTAATTCTTTCAAGTACAATATTCCTTTCAAGTCATTAAGTTACCAAACAATATAAATACCAAAACAGTACCTACAAAATACAAACTCGATCACTTAAAACGCTTAATCGAATGCCAATCGAGTTATCACAGTAAGTGCCAGCATACACAGTCCCAAAAATACGCACGTACGGTGCAAAGTGAATAACGTATTCGGAAATTGTGAACGTTGTGTCGACAGCGAGTTCAAATGACATCAATAGTGCAACGAACGAGTGCAGCGGTGCAAAATGTAGATACGACCATTTAAAAATACAAAGCTGGGACTTTATATTGGGGTGCATGGTGTTGGTACTTTTATTTTTAGCGTTTCTATTGTCGGTTTTAAATCGAATGGGTAAACTGTTTTTGTTTAGTATTACCTATCTAAACGGGTTTAATAGTAAGCCAATTTTGAAAAAAGGTACTCGTAGTGTACTTTAAGATACATATGTGCACTAAGAAAATTAAAGTGCAAATAACTGAAAATTCTTACTTTTCCACTTAAAATTTTAATGCCATTTATTTCACCCAGACTTAAATAAAATATTGTAGGTATGCAAGCATCAGTCCTCAAACATTTTTCAAAAGAAACATCCTTCCTTGACCTCGTAATAAACCATAAAGACAAACAGTGAATACGCTAATTGAAAATCAAGTTATCCCAGTAAGTGCAAACACCCACTGTACGAAAAATACGCACATACGGTACCGAATGACTAACGTTTTCGGAAATTGTAGAACGTTGCCCATTCTTCGCGAAAATGCTGAGTGCAACGAACGTTTTAGATACAGTACACACGGACGATTTAACACGACAAATTGCGTATATGTGAAATATTTTCGCGATAGTTTGGAATTAAGATTTCACTGTATGTAAATTGAATTTTTCTGAGGAAACAAAGTATTTCGTAGAATCGAAATAAAAGGTTTTCGAAGAAAGATAAAATCTTGTAATGTTTTATGAAACTACGAATTTTTTATTTTCATTTTTATGATTGAAAATTGAGATTTAACCCTTGCCTAGTCGATCGATAGTTATGTAGTGTCTGCTTTACGGACAGTGATCCTATTAGTTTGCAGGATGCCAATAATTAAATAACAATCATAGTTATATATTCTGACATTTCAAGACAAACATCTTTAAACAGTATGATTCTCAGTACCAACAACAATCTGTGTACAACCACAGCCTTACAAATACAGGCTTTTCATAGTGCTTCCACAGTTAATCAAGTGACAGGCGCTATTACAGTGCGTATTCTAATACGCCACTAACTCATGCGCAGGTGACGCGTGGCGCTATCGAGTCGCAGGATATTAGCGATGCAGGCTTGCAGTTTATCATGATCGCGAGCGGTTATGTAATATGAGCCTTTAGCGGTTGGAAATAGAACTTTAATTGAAGTTGACAAGATGGATTTATTTTATTTTTATATATAATTTTGAGTTTCAATAGGAAAACTTAGCTGAAAACACAGTTTCCGAATCAATTATATGGATGGAGGTATTTTAGAAGTGAATACTTCTTTAGGCGCGTTGGCCATTTTTGAGATGGGACTAAACCATTGATTTCGCGACACCTCATTTTTGTAAACGCGATTGAGCTCTTTATTTATATTACGTTACGGATCAATGTTCTATGCAAGTATTTTTACTTTAAAGGTTTTGTAAATGCGATTGTGCTCTTTATTTAGATAAGGTTACGGACCAATGTTCTACACAAGTATTTTTCTTCCACCAAGGCGATCTTGTTCAAGTTTTCACTTCTATCGGCACTCCCGGAGTGTCACTTTTTTTTTGTGTAGGATGGGTCTGTAGATAAATATCACCCGTCTTTCGACTAGTCCATTGCCTACTCAAGGATGCATATCCGGTATGGCTCGCAAATCCTTCCATATTCTAAGGGCACGTCTTCCTTACCATTACCGCGCCACCCGGTCTACTCCTTGATATGCAATGGTCTATGTAGCCCTATGCAACATGAGACTCCAGGGGCTTGTGCAAATCTTGGGGTTCATTCGATTTATCGAGTCTGGTAAAACCACGCATCGTTCATTCATAGTGTGACAAACCGTCGATTCGATACCTACTTAGTATCAGTTAGGTAACCGTTTAAAAGTTGAGGATCTCATCTTATAAGGGCTGAATTGCATAGGAAACAAGGAACTTGTTTTCCCATCTATGCAGAGCTTGCTTGTAAAGTTTGTTCAGCCTATCTGACTGCAAAGACAACCCTGTCTATTCTCAAAAACGCAACCAATGTAAAAATTCCTTATCGAAACCGCAACTTCCAAGCACTATACGTTATTATAATGCGACAAGGAGACATCCAGACGCAATTTGTCAAAACGCACTCGAAGTATCGAAGTCCACATAACAAATATATAAATATTTTAAAGTTAATAGTACATGGAAGTCTTACAAATACGTAGTTTATGGGTTTTTTGATAGAATACGTGAAGTAAACAAAGATTTACAGATTGTTTTTACTTGAGATATTGATGCCGTATCACAACATGTTTTTGTTCAGGCGCTGAAGTAAATAAGTTCCTGCTGTCATGCTGAATTGTAAGTAGAATATTTGGATATTTTTGTAAACATTGATGAATAGTGAGAGCTTGTAAATTTTTTGTAAAATCTAGGTAAAATGATGAAAGACACAAACATTCAAGATATTTTTCGACTGCTAGGCTAGCGAAAAAAGTTCTTGGTTTTCAGCAATATCATACTGTTTGAGAAGTCAATTAAACCCACTCACTTTCATTATTAACTGTGGTCTAGTATTTTTAACCGACTTACAAAAAGGAGGAGGTTATATGTTCGTCGCGTATGTTTGTTTATTTTTCATTTTTAAGCTATTGCATAGCTTTTATCGCGGGCTTTGAGCGCGGCGACCGAATCAAGAAATTCCGTAACGAAAAAAACCTAACACCCCCCACTCCGCCTACCATTTAATGACGGTTCCTATGACAACATCACGTTGTCATGGGAACGTAATTTTTGTTTTATGTCATCACATCATCATCCCAAGTGTAGCGTTGACAAATAGGAAGTATGGAGGTTACAAATGCTATGCAATAGCTTTACCGTGGCAGTCCCCGAGTGCCACACGTTTTTTATTTTTATTTATGTCCACCGATTTCTCTGTCAATTGTGGGCCGATTTCGTTTTTTTTTTTTTTATTCTGTGTGCTCTCGAGATAGTCCCATATCAATTTCATTAATTTTGCTTAGATAAGTTTTGAGTTAGCTTCAATAATACGTACTTTTACCTACTTAGTATGTGGATGATATGATAAGTTCCTGTCACTGTTATTTACATAGCAGGTAGTGGTGTTCGAATTTGTGTGAGGTAGGTACCACAACTAAAACGTGATAAAAAAGAAACGTTTTACAAAAAAAAAACAACCGAAATTTCAAAAAAACACTACAAAGTGAAAAATAACTTTAATTTCGGAAGTCGGTGGCAAAAAACGAAAATTCAAAGACACCGACTTCCGAAATTAAAGTTATTTGGAAGTCGGTTGTTTTTTTTGTAAAAAGGTTTTTTTTTAGTGCACACAATTCAAAATAAAGCCAATGATTGAATTCATCAACTCCATTTCGCAACATCAAATTATTGACTAATTATTCAAAACTTGTAGTACTCAATCAACAACGACAGAACGACAGACGATACGAACTTGCACAACTAAGAAGTCGGTTAACTAAACACTGTTGAAGTAGGAATAGCAAGCAATTAATCAATGACCGAGCACTACACTACATTGATATACTGTTAACTTAATTATACTGTGGCCTCTAAAAGGAAATATTTTACTATAGACGAACCGTTCACCCACATGCTTGCTTGTAATTAGTGATGTGCCGGATATCCGTATCCGCGGATATCCGCGGATATCCGAGGGAGAAAAAGATCTTTATCCGTTACTTTTTGGCGGATCTTGAACGGATCTTTATACTTAATGAAATATTTACAGATACAGATCTTTTTTTCTCCCTCGGATATCCGTCACATCACTACTTGTAATGAATATGATTTGTATGCAGCATCATCATAACCTAGCCTATTCCCAACTAAGCTGGAGTCGGCTTCCAGTCTAACCGGATGCAGCTGAATACCAGAATTTTACATGGAGCGGCTGCCTATCTGACCTCCACAACCCAATAACTGGGTAAAACGATACCCCTTGGTAAGACTAGTTGTCAGATTTTTGTGTTTCTGACTACCCGTAATGACTGTCAAAGATCATGGGCAATTGAATTTTCTTCATCCCAATCGCAGTCGCAGTGGACTGCCATTGAGCATGAAGGAAACTCTGTTTCTCTGATGCCTTTTATTTTTTCAATCCCATATGCATAAGAAAAATTGGCAGATTGATTATTTTCTTTCAGTAAATAATCATCAAGAGGATGTATCCGCGACCTTTTGAATGCTTTACCATTTCTAATACAAAATCCCAGTAAATTAAAACATCACTAAGATTCACTATCTTGGGCGAATTTCACCAATGACACTGAACGCGATCAGCACGTCTTAACCGCGTTCAAGAGTCATCATTGTTACGGAATTTATACAGCTCTTGAACGCGGTTTAGATGTGCCGATCAAGTTCAGTGTCATAGTGAAACAGTAAATAATCATCGAGAGGATGTATACTCGACCTTTTTATTGCTTTGCCACTTCTGACACAAAATCCCAGTAAATTAAAACATCATTAAAGTTGAATCTATCTTAGGGCGAATTTCACCAATGAGTTTTAAAGTTTGAAAATTGACCATTGTAATGTTATTAGATGAAATTCGGGATGAGAGCCTGGTGAACCATCACATAGGGTATCCGAGTATGGACGCCGGTCTATCGCAAAGGATCATATTTTATGCATTTTTGTCAAAACGCTATAATTCTTGTCACTATGTTTATAACTATGTGAACCTTTGTGAAGAGAGAAATAAAAAAATATTACTAATACTATCAATGGAACTGAATGCGATCAGCACGTCTTAACCATGTTCAAGAGTCATCATTGTTACGGAATATACACAGCTCTTAAACACGGGTCTTAATCACGTTCAAGAGTCATCATTGTTACGGAATTTTGACACTGCCAGCTCTTGAACGCGGTTCAGATGTGCTGATCTAGTTCAGTGTCACAGTGAAATTCGCCCTTAACGGTCACATTATTCTTAAAGGTAAGACAGACATCGAAGTTTTATGACGTGCAAATGACTTTCAACCTTGGGATGTAAAACAATTACGAGATTGACTACACTTACATCATTCTATGTTCTAGAAACTCTGTGCAAAAGGAGTAAGTATATAAAAATCGTAGCAAGAGGCGCTATAGTTTCTGCCTACCCGCATGGGAAAAATACGTGAGCTTATGTACCTATACTCCATTTGAAATAAGATTAGACATTTAAACAAACCTTTTTTACAGTCCGTTTAATCAATTTTGACTTCTATACCGTAGGCATAAGGATGGCATTAAAAGCAAAAAAGTGGTTACAATACCAGCTGTTTACTGCAGCTGCCATTTGTCATGCCAACAACGCAATAAAAGTCAAAATCGGTTGAACGGACTGTTAAAAGGTTTATTTAAATATCTAATCTTATTTCAAATGGAGTACAGGTATGTATGATGAAATGTTAAGTAATCGTTCATAGTTGAAAATAACGTTAGAGCTCTTAAGATTGCGGCGACGCATGAATTGTCCATACAAACGTAGTACATAATTCATTTGCAATTTGAGCATATTTCCATCATATTATGTTGATATTCGGATTGAGACAGTATTTATCTAGGCTCCTACGTCTTTTTATTTCCAAAAACTTACCTTTAAATGAAGTGTAAGCGAATTGCATTTCGTACATTTTTATAGCGTAAATGACATGTTTTCATATTGTTTTTTCTGTATTATAAACAACAATATTTGTAATATTGTTTCCGCAGAAGCATAGTTTATGTTATCAAGTTACAAATTGTCAAAAAAAAAATGGAAATACATTAAGTTTTCATTCATAATTTTTTGTATTACGGAACACACCTAAATTTATCATAAATTTTCGAAAGCTAAGTAGTACTATCGCGTCAAGCAATAATTGTCAATGTGTGCGTGGTAGTATTGCTCACTGTAGGTGTATATCGCTCTGACAGGCACTCACACTAGCATAACGTACTTGGAATTGAATTTTGCAAACATCTCGATTTGTAGTTGCGAGCCGTGTCGCCGGCCTCTTAAGTAACTACGTTTTCAGTGTTACATAGTTCATTGACCGAATCCTAACTATTTGGTCACCAAAACACAAACAAACATGTTTTTAATCCAATCACATTACCAGACTTACAGATCCAACGATTCATATATTAGTTATGTTACATAATAGTTTTACAAATCCTTTCAGACACAGTGCATGTTTTGAACTAAAACTTCGCTGGAAGTTAAATTTTATTGGAAGTGAAACGGAATTGAGTTGATGTAATTTCAAGAATGTTTTTCTTGAGTACCTTGCAGTATCGTAAGAAAACACCTTCTTTTATTATACAATGTAATTTATTAGCAGACAAGTGCAAATTTCGCTAATAAAACAGAAAGTGATCAGCACATCTAAACTGCGTTTAAGACCTTGTCAGTCAATGATGACAATGGTGCCGATTCCCTTGTTCACAAACTAAACTAAATTTAAGTTCAGTGCATCTTTTTCTTTCTATTTCATTAAGAAAAGGACAGAAGATAAATTTTAGTTTAGTCCTGTCAAATTAATCAACGCCTGTCACTACTCCATACAAGTTTAAACGTGATTAAAAACTTGCCAACCAAAATTACGTCAATTTACGTCAAGCACTGATTAATTTGACAGGACTAAACTAAAATTTATCTTCTGTCCTTTTCTTAATGAAATAGAAAGAAAAAGATGCACTGAACTTTGTTTAGTTTGTGAACAAGGGAATCGGCACCACTGACAGTTCTTAAACGCAGTTTAAATGATTGCGTTCAGTTTCATATTTTAAAATAGAGAATATCTAAGTAAACTAAGGTTTACCCAGGTTATCGTAACACTTAGGTCATCCTTTTCAGACTAGTCACTTTTTGTGGCCTGGCTTCCCTGAAATCACTTTGGTGAGGTTGGGTTGTGCAACTTAAACAGAACAGCTGCCCTATCATTTTCCGAGGTAAATTTAGGTAAAACTAGGTTATTTCGTATTACATAGCGAAAAACTTAGTTTCCACAAACCTTGAATTACAGTAGGTATAATTACTACCTACGTTTAAAAACTTTACATTGATTCTAACTTTATACTCTTTTCCTTTAATTACTGGTAACGTATTCGATTCGCCATATCATATCATGCCGAAATTAATCAAAGTCAGAAAGGCCAATTCCCATGATTAAAAACTTTCAAAATCTAATCGTCGTAATGTCATCTCAGCGACAATCAATGTCAAAACTGGTCGAAAATTTAATATATTTGTCGTATTTTTGACAGATTAAGACTGAGATTAGAATGCGTATGTTCGTTAAAAAAACGGGAATTACCCCTCTGTATGTTTCTAACGTTGTCACTTACAAGTCGATTGACAACTAATCCGTCACTTGTACTGTACTGTGTCGTTCATTAAACCCTCCACATTATTGGTGTACACGGCTGTAAGGGTATTGACACACATCGGGGCAGTAACGTCTAGTGTACCAATTGCCCTCTATATGAACGAGGACAATATAGACGCTACTCGAAGCTGTCAAACTATTCCGATCAAGTTTTTATGAACCTCATTAATTTAATGAAATCGTTTAAGTGATAAAAAAAATTGTGGTTCAAAAACGAAATAATTTGATTTCCTAAGAAAGAGGTGAAAGGTCACACAATAACGCTGCCCCCGATAGTAAAAAACATATTTGAGTTACAATATATCAGGCGCATCTGCCTGATATATTATAACTCAAATCTAGAAAAAACAGAGTCCAGAAACAGAGCATTTCTTGACAGCTTAATGTCAAATACCTACAGGTGAAAATTAAGGATTTTCGTGACGGCCGTTATAATATGACGGCCACCGCTCTTCTAGGAAACCGTAAGCATAATAGATCAAGTAGGGACTAAATAGGACAAAAATCATTGTGTCAAATAAATTTATTTATTTTCTTTCTTTCTTTATTTATTTCTTTCTTTCTCTCTTTTTCTTTCTTTCTTTCTAAGAGTCTTAAAATCATAAGTAGGTTCACCATACGCGTTGAGTGGACTACAAGATTTTATAAGGAAAATCCAATAGAAGGCCGGAAAAACGCAGATACCAAGTAAGAGATGATTGCTTCAAATGGTATCAAATTACTTTTTATTACACACCGAATCTACAAAACTAAACCAAACAACGACGACAAAAATAACACCAAACAAACCATTGAATAAAATAGGAAATAACTATATAAATATAAGTTTTATTTCGCGGAAATAACGTCCCAACCAAATATATTTGGTTGTACTCGTACCTACATAAGCATGTTTATATGCTCTGAAACTTTTCAAATCGTAGATGCAGTTTCTAAGATACGCTTTCGGAAGTATAGTCGCGTTGCAAACAGTTATCCGCGAACTTATTCTTACAAGTCAATAACACCGTTTCGAGAAATATATGGGATAGCGAGTTTAATACTCATTCCAAGTTATTCCTGCAATTTCGTTGAACAAAATTTTACCTGAGACATATTGTACTGTGTCGTGTTTTATTTTTATTTTTAAGTAAGTTTTTCTCCGGCAATTTATCTTGTTGACAAGGACGATTTTGAAATCATTGACGTTAACGTCTATATTTCTGACTAAGAATGAAATATTGACACTCGGTTAAATTCGTGCTGACACTAATCCTAATTGGTTTAAATTTTTTATTCAAATTAGCAATAGGCAACACAAACTGATTTCTCATACTTTGTGAAATTCCGACCACAGAGAAAAACCACAGAAGATATTTGTCTTATGTATAAGGAAAATCATGGTAGTTATCTGCAATGCACAAAAATAACAAATAACGAAGCCACGACTTTTACATTGATTCTAATAAAATAAGGCTATCGTTAGACGATATTTCGGATTTATGAGATTTTTATTGTTCATAATGGTAGCATCCCTAATATACCGGATGATTTTTTTACCGTCTCCAAATTTTTACAGGGTGTTCTACCCATGAATATTAACAACTTTCACAATGGGAGCAACTCTGAAATCACGAAAAAAAAATCACCTGTTTCATACATTTTGGTCAAGTAGGTATTGAACTTTTGTATAAACAGCCGATTTTTTTTGCTCCCACAGTGAAAGTTATTTATATTCATGGATAGAACAGCCTATAAAAATTTAGAGACGGTAAAAAAAATTACCCGGTATTTGCATGATGTAGCCCTGCCCTAACTTTGTATTACGTAAATTTATTTTTTCATATCAGGGTCATAAGTTTTCTAGTAAAATTTATAAACTAGGCCTGAAAAACTGGGTCAAAGTTTCGTTACAAAATGGAATGTAGTAAGTAAGTAGGCACTTAATTAAAAATACATAAGTTGGGTCTAATTAGAGAACCTTGAGACTTACCCTTTACGTGTTGCCTAAAGGTAATAACGTTATATTTGCAGGTTTAAAGTTAAATAATTTTAGTTCAAAATTAAATTAGGAAATATTTTGATTTCCTCAGACAGTTTTGTCCATAGCCCTTGGACTTTGATATTATTAATGACGCAACTGGTCTTTTATAAGTACACAGCTATTGATAGTTCGATTTTCATTCAATTATAAAATGATTAGGAATCTAGTATCTACACAATCGGAAGTAGATAACGAACATGTAAATCTTGTTGTTTTTAATACGTCATTAGTGCCTAATTAAAGAGTAAATTAAGCTTAAATTAGTCCAGATTGCATGTTTTACAATCTATCCAATTTGTGTTACCCATCACCAGTTTCTACCAGCATCTACGTAACACAAAGTATACAATTCCTGATTACAATTTTCCTTATAGTTACGGAAAACCGTTCTTATCGCCTGATCTCCTACATAACACGCAAAACGGACTGAAGACTTGTTAATTTTCGATTACAGCACCAGCTCACGTTACCGACATATTATTATAATGACATCAGATACGGTAACAGCTGTCCCAATGGTTATTTCACTTCCCATGATAAGTTTAGTCGATTTTAATAACTGAAACGAATATACTTGTCGTTTAGTCGATTATCGTCGGTTTGCGCTAGTTGGTTCACGACACTTCAGTAACATGTTTAGTACATTCCAGTTTCAGTTTTATTGAAGCTTTGAACCATTATGCTTGCGTTTGATTAGAGATACAAGATTATAATCGATTACTCGTTAAAAGATTGTATGCTCGATTATTTTTGTTACGGTCTGAGTTAAGGTGACGACACAGTTGCTCAGTTTTTTCGATTACCAACTCGACTCAATTGAGCGCGTCGTTTTTATTTCATCGAACATTCGTTCTTCGAAAATTGAACCCGTGAGGCGCCAGCTTAATACCTACGTAATGTCTGGGTAGGAATATGATTCTTAAAGGGTTAAGCAAAGTTGCAATTAGCGTGAAAGTACTAATTATCTAAATTGAATTGTATTCACGTTTGGCACGTATAGAGGTAAAAGTTGACGATATTGCGTTACCTTTGAAGACGGCTTGTTTACGCAACAGAATACTTAATTGACAAACTCCGATTTGAGAAATCTGCATGATCGTGATTACTGTTGTGACATCAGTATTCTAACGCCAGTAATTATAAAAGTGGTATAAAATTGAAAACGAATCTGAATTTTTGTTAGAATCATATTTCCTAGATATTATTTAATAAAAGTTTTAAGAATAATCAAGAGTGACGAATTTTGTAGCATGTGCATCTTGAGTATGCAGACCCGATACCGACTGGGATACTTAAGGCAGATGCTCACGCCGTTACTAGAGAAAAATACTTTTAATTTCCCCTAAATATTCAGACATACGAAGGAAGAAATCGTATTATCTATTAATAAAATAAAGTCGAAACTATACAAGGCCAGAAGTTGCAAAGTTTACGATAAGCCTCATTTCCAGTAGTTCGAAAACATTTTATAAGCCAGTTATTTAAGACTAACAAACTTCTAAGTTAATATTTAGTTTCATAGAATTTTATATTTCTGTCACAAACAATCGGACAAACAAGAAAATTAACCTGAATCGGTCTAGACTGTCTTTTATTTTCTTTTTATGAAATTATTTTTCTTCAATATTCAGCTTTGTAGATTAGGATAGTTGTGAATTGTGATACTAATAATATGTCCATCAATAAAATGGCCAATCTATAAAACGCTTAAAAGAAAGAAAGAAAAGAAAGAAAATACGTTTATTTGCGGAAAATATGCGTCACATGCACGAAAAACGGCCATCGCTCAGCATAATGCTGCAACCCTATGCAAGATCTAGCCCCAGTGCTGAATTTCAGCGACAGCCGGTTAGAAAGTATTATTCCACGGTTTTTCAGAACATTTACATCTTCACATCACTCTCGCATCATCACGTAATACTAAAAGTTAATCTCGCGATTTAGAAAACCCACTATAACTGTAACGTAGGAAAGATATTTTTGAAGTGAAAACTTCTTTAGGCGCGTTAGGCATTTTTGAGATGAGGAAAAACAATTGAACTCCCAACACCGTTACCGACACCTGATTTTTGTAAACGCGATTGTGCTCTTTATTTATATTACGTTACGGATCAATGTTCTATGCAAGTATTTTTACTTTAAAAGATTTTTTTGTTCAAGTTTTCACTTCTGTCGGCACTCCCAGAGTGCCACTGTTTTTTTTAAGGAGGCTATCATTGCTTGAAAATCTACTGAGAACATGTCTTCATCATAATTATCATAGTGTTAACCGGGAGACGTCCACTGCAGCAGTGCTATTCTGTAAAAATCTCACCGTGGTAACTTAGGTGAAGTGAGCTGACAATAGTGTCAATCCTTAGCAACTGACAGCTCACTCCACGCTCACTTCACCTAAGATAACACGGTGAGATGGTTACAGAATAGCACTACTGGACAGGCCTCACCCAAGCTTCACCTCAACGACCGCTACTGCGCTGGTCAGCTGCTATGCCGCTGGATAACCATAATCACCAGCTTTAGCAATATAATAATCAATACCACAAAATGGAACGTATCTTAGAAGAAGACACTTGCTGTTCCAAAAGTAACAAACTACTTTGGTAAACGTACAAGAAGATACGTAGTACTAACTAACGTGAATGAGCTACCCCCAAAACTGATATCGCATGTCTTGAAAACTCTTTTAAGTTGGTCCTTAGACATATCGAAGGACCAACTTAAAAGAGTTTTACAAAAATATTATCTATCATTATGTCCATAGCTATGTTTGTAACAAATCTCACGTTTGCTATAATGCCTTTTTGTAAAATTTTAGATTTTTATCTCGACTGTATGTATGTTATTTTATGGATTACTTATCATGATTATGTTTTAGCACAATAGTTTACAAAATTCAAAATTTGTAATCCATTGCTAGACGAGAACAACTGCCGACAAACTGTTATGCAGTTTGGCAGATTTTATGTATTTTATTGTTAATGCAGATTTTGAATAAACAAATAAATAAAAAAAGTAAATGTATTGGTGATCGCAATATAAATAAAAACTAAGGTAATGATATTGTGAAAAACAACAAAATTTACAAAAGAAACTCGGCACGACTAAGAAAAAGGAAAAACTTTCTATTAGCATCTTTACTATAGACGCAAGCTCTCTCAAACATAGCTCTGACAAACCGATAATACTATGAAATCTATAAGGTACCAAACCAAATTACCATAAAACCACTAAATAGGAAATTGGTTCACTTCAGAAAAAATCGTGAAATATAAAAAATATTTCTACAAATAACCGGTTAATTCATAAATTGCTAATTTACTTTAAATTAACATTTAAAAACCCTCACTTAATTTTCGAAAGCTTTTGATAAATTAACCCTTAAAACGCTACAAACTTTTCACACCAACCGCTAACATCGTTAAACTTCTTTACAAACTGATACACTATTACAATTCGGGTATTCCACATCCCCAATAATAAGTACCTATAACTTATGAATATTTCATGAAGAAAACGTTTAATAACTTTTGGTAGATATGTCCGCCTAATCCATCCGGTCACAGCGTGTTTTAAAAGATCTCGAAGATAAAAGATCAATTTTATTAATCGAATAGAAATATTTCCGATAATATTAATTTGTACTGTAAGAAATTAATCATTGACGCGTGAGGCTGATCGGATTCAACAATTTTCTAAGTGGTTTATAACTGTTAATGCGAAGGCTTCTTTGACACGATAAATAGATTGAGTAATAAGTTTTTTCCGCAATAATCAATACGTAAAAGTGTAATAATCAGTAAGTATGCTTGTCAAATAATCACCTCATTAATATTATAAAAATATAATTTTCTAAAAATATGCCAAAAGGATTTGGCAAAACGAGAAAAACATTTTCATACTTTTCAAACACTTTTCCCATACAATTACAAACGAAAAAATCACGTTGACCAAAAACAGAAACTTGTTAAGTTAAAAAAAACGCGTCGGTCATCTATCTTCGATAATAATGCGTTTATCATAAAATATTAACGCACATTCCACTTAACGGCCCAATAACTGCCGACCTACGCAGTTTCTCATAGTTTCCGCAAACACATAATTAACTATAACTACGGCAATAAAATCAAGCACTTAATAACTAATCAAAGTATGCATAAAGTTTAAAAAAAATAAAATGAAAAATAATGTAACCAACCAAAAACTCCGGAACAAAAAAATCCAAATCAAACAGTGCACAAAATAAAAATCACTTCACACCATACGAATGTTTCGGCACACGGTACAGCACACAAATAAATTAAAGAAAATCTTAAAAAGCTCTGAAAGTTATCTAAACACTGTTAAGGACACCAACACACAACTTTACCGTTTGCCGCCAACTGCTCCAAATTTCTCAAGTACAGAAAAAAAAAAATAGTTCGGTATTTTCGTTAATATTTCGCGAATTCGAATTTCAACTTTCGCGTCGCGTCGCCGCGCTTGTCTCCGGGAATGTGGAATTTTCGGCTATGATGGGGAAGATGCTCGCATAGCTGTGGCTTAGATGAGACTGTGGTGTGGTACCGCGCCGATCCAACTGTGTGGCCGGAGCCGACTTTCGCCCCGACCGGTCGCCCTACAGCTCTGGCGACTGGTGACGCATCCAGGAACTCTGTTAATTCACTATATTTAACGCCATGACTAAATTTTTTTCTTGGGATATTCATACACATTAGATTCTTTGGTGACAACCATATTATGCAGAAAAAAGGTAAAACTTTCATAACAACCAAAAAAAACTGAAGCACTGAGCACGTAAGGGTTGAGCGGTAGAGTCCGTCTATGAATGAATACTGTTGGCATCGAAATTTTTGCAAGTATGCATTCTTTTGTTGCTACGCCATGTTTTATTCATTTATTTTATTTACATTCCAATTTTTCAATCGGAAGTGCGGTGTCATTGCAAGAAATTGATGCGTTCAAATATTTGTATACAATATTATGATATCGATTAGTACACAAAAAGTCGATTCATCACTTCCTAACTCAGAAATACAACCACATTATTCATTTAGTTAAAAATCTAAGCATAATTTAGTTGAAACTGGGTCAGTTATTTTACGACGAAAATAATTCCTTAGAAACAACATCAAATTACCGAGTAGCGAGAAAAACAATTAAAGGTCATTTTAATAATAACTACTGAATGACGAATAGAAAAACCGCAATACTGAGTCGACTTATATGGTGCGGTAAGTTTAAAATAAAGCAAGAGATGAGTATTTATTTATATAAGAAACTCGTAACCTAAGCTGCGGTTAAGTATATATTTGCAGGCATAATCTTAAAATGTCATCTTTGAATCTTAGAGCGTAAAAGTTTAAGTGCTTGGAAAGAAAACAGACTTTTAATTAATGGAAATTAGGATAGTTTTGTCTTGAACTAACGTATAGTCGATTTTATCTTCACGACCTTTTCAACCCTCAAGACGACCCTGACCATTAAGTGACTAAAAACTATCGCCATATAAATCCAATTTTTTAAAAGGAAAATAGCAATACAACAAATAAACTGTCTAGTAATAAAGACGTTATCTAGTATTATGTCACCAGTAACCCAGTTTGTGAACAATGCAAAGTTAGAACAAGGATTGCTGGGACCGCAGGAAGTGACAGGAGCAGGATATTCCGACTGCGAGTCGAACTGCGACGGAGCCGCAGAGTTTACAACAGTTGCATAGTTCGCCGCGCTATTTATGATAGCCTGGTACCATGATTTCTCTATTCAGGGCACTTATTGTATTGTGTAACCTGTTTTAGTTTTATTTTTATTTGGTAAACGGGATTTATAACGATTTTGGCTGCTATCCGAAAAGTGCTTTTGAAAAAAACCTTCCTAATAATGTATTTCGCCCACTTCTATAATTACTGAAAATTCCTACACCTACTTACTTTATTTTTAGATCAGCTCAGCCCATTGGAACCCATTTCTGGAACGACGCGGATGTTTTAATTTCGTTACCAATCTCCACCGATTGATGCCTGACAAAAATCGAAACACTATTTATTGTTTTGCCAAAAATTCATCAAAAGTTTTGTCATCTTCTATCAATGACATCACATCATTCCAGAAAGAGAATGCAATTACATATACAGTTTTAAATATTGATAAAAATCTGTCAGTAGCACTACAGTGTGGAATTGATTTGAAAGTCTAATTTTCTTTCGAAGGAAATTAATTAAGAATTAATTTAACGGTGGTCTATAAAACTTGTACATAATTAGGCGTCTTTTACTTAAGATCCGCTTTCCTGAGACCGAAAGACGTCATGAAGATGAAGAAATACGCTGCATTTGTGACCCCCTGGACTCTATGCGTGTGGATATTATGATTTCAATGTCATTATGGACACCATAAGCAGTATAATGTTATACATAATCATACTTGCCTGTCGACGTCGCATTTCCCGTAGACTTTACAGAGAGCGATCTTGAGATGGAACTTCATGGTCAAGATGCTGGCTGGGTAGACTGGTGAATGCTTGGACCTCATAATTTTTGGTCTCATTTTAGGCCAGCTTCTGAAAGAGCAAATGAAGAATATGAACAGAAGTGTATTTATAGGTATTAAAAAGGTTTTCATTGGATCTATGGAGACGGTTCCGAAAGATGGATAGTCTTCCACAACTCACGCAAAGGCGTTTATTACTAAGCGAACTAAAGCGACAATAGCTGTCTAAGACGATGGTCCATGATGGTCATTCAACAACAATTTATCGTTTTACTCGTCTTTGTTTACGCTCATAAGTTAAGGAAATAAACATAACAGAAATTGTAAAA
Organism: Agrochola lychnidis; assembly: GCA_963680765.1. NCBI lineage: Eukaryota > Metazoa > Arthropoda > Insecta > Lepidoptera > Noctuidae > Agrochola > Agrochola lychnidis. The sequence continues at coordinate 9,029,673 of OY796859.1, read as the reverse complement.
GGTCATTGTTGACACCACGTATTCCAATAATTGTGAAGGTATTGTGTTCAATAATTTCAAGAATGTACACGAATGTATGTCCTCACGCACAATTGTGTCCTCGACGCAAAATTTCAAATTCATCTGCTTCTAGACAAAGGGCCGTTGGAGGCATCATGACAAGACATGTGTTGTTATTTCATATGGACTATGAAAACCTTTAACGACTCTTGTACATCTTTCATTAAAATTTTCTTGACGCAACCGGGGTACTGAAAATTTTACTATCATACGCGGAATGCTGTTTGAATCCTTGTTAATAGTAATGCATGTCTTACATGTACCTAAGTAACATTATTTTACGTTAAAAAGTGTCTAAAATGACTTAATTTATCAATGATTCTTAGCCCAGAAGCGTCGCTCGACTGACATAAATATTTGAGGCGACGAAAACGTGTGACTGCAGTGTCATTCATTAAACTTTCTCTCGAGTGTGACGCCCTTTGACTGATATCAATAGGCCCTCAACAAATAGGTTTAAAATGTTCGCCTCAATTGATAGCCTACTAAGAAATCATCACAAGAATTGAGTATGAGTAACTACTTAAGGCATGCTCCTTAATTTGCTTGTTTATATTCCGAGCCCTTTACTGAGTATACTCAACTTTGGAATAGTCTAGAATGTAATTTAATTTAAACCAAGCTTTAAAAGTAATACTTCTCGTTGAGTATTTGAACTTTATTGAAATCTTCTGATTATAAAAGAAACCATTAAAACAAATGAATGAAGTACTGACATTAACGCAACTGAGTACGCAAGCATATAAACAAACAGTGTAGGTGTTGGCGTATCAACCCAGCATCTGTTATTAAATACACCTTCAACATTAGTTAAAATTATCGTAGTTGCAAGTCAGGTACCCGTTTAATGACAAACTTGATTTGGAAATTATTCGTTATCGTTCATCTATCTTGATCTCGCAGACAACTCACTCGTAGAGGCAGCTTCTGCAGAGCTACCGTCTGCAGTAATAAACAGAAATCCGATACCCTTGCTACGACAACCATTTAAACTACCAGATCTCTGATAAGAACATCGTTCCTTTTATTATTTACAACCTGTATACTTTGTCGTTCATTACGCCAAAATTGATTTCAGTTTTATTTACATAGCAGTACCAGTTACTATGGTAACCGAATGTTTGAGCTTTGTAATTAATCGCAAAGCGAATTTATAATCGTTGATAGTGGAATCGCATTACAAATTCAAACACGGCAACAGCTGCGGGCTAAACTACAAATTCTAAGGCCTCATATTAATTTATTCATTTACCCTTCACGCCCTAAATCCCTCGGTGGTGATGAATAAAAGGGGTCGATCCGCGTCGCCGCGTGCGCCTGCCCATCCATCACGCGCGATGCGAAGCAAATCGATTTCTAAGCACGCGTGATTTGTTATTTCATTATCGGCAATTTGTTCTGTCACTTTAGTAACAGACGCTACTGTTCCTGATTTCCATCCAAGATATTCCTCAAAACCGTCAAAATTAACTACCGTAGTTAAACCAATATCCTTTTTATTGGAATATTTTATTGCAAATAAAAGTTGTTGACGTATCATAAGTTTTATATCGAAAGCTTGTTTTATTATACTTTTTGTAGTATAAGTACGAGCAACCACGTAATTATTTCTGCAAGATATTATCGCTGTTGTTAATTAATTGCAGATAGCGATCAGTTAAATTTAATATCAGCCGGGTGTACAACATCTTAAACACGAGGAGCTTAACAAACTACCTGTTTGAAACTGAGGAATGTTAAATATTGCACAATAACCATAGATCATAATTAAAGAAAAATAATGTTGTTTCATGTGCGGATATCTTTGAAACCGGTACCAGAAGCTCGGAGATTTAACAGCGATTATTATTATCTTAATACTAATTTATTGCAGTCTTCCTTTTCACCTTGTTCATACTTACCTACTAAATGTTTCTATTTGACACTATTAGATTTAATACTGAATGCAATGGTGATTCGTATACACGTGCAAATTAGGGAAAGTGGGGACGTTCGGTACCAAGATGTATCGGTTTTACGATTCATGCCTTATCATGTTAATGAGAGGACTTGCGCTTTTCTGTTTTGTGTTTTTTTTCCTCGTCAACAAATTCTGTGAGGGAAGCAATGGCACAAATAGATCTCGAACAAAAAAGTGGTTGTGGTTCGTTCGGAAGCCGAAGGGTGAAATAGGAAGTGATACCGGTTTTTATTTCCGTCCCCACACTATGTATCGATTCCCCGCTGTCACCGCAACGGGGTGTTACTTTAGAAATCATTTTGATTGATGTACACCCTGTATTGTTAACGTGCAAATCAAAAGAATATTGATTCGAATCTGACAAACAAATAATTTTGCGTTGTAGATGTTTTATTATTTATTTTTAGGTTTATTCTAATACGTTTTTTAATCTGTTGCGGCTTAACAAATAATTGTTATGGGCTATTGCTGGTGTGTCGTGTTAATGGCATATCTTAATTGCAAATTCATAAATTTATAACGAGTTTTAATTACGTACAGAGTGTTCCGTTTACTATTTTTGCCAACATTTGGTGACATAGTGATTTGTTATAAACTTGTATTTTATTTAAATATTATTTAAGCAGGGATTAAATAAATTTTACAGATTTTTTGATCACGTCATGTCTTTATTTCTAGAATATTGCAATCTTGTATGCATGTCAAACCACTCTAATGATGAAGATGTTATTCGGCATCATATCTCTCATCATCTGAAACAGTTTATGGGTCCAAACTTGCATTATTCGCACATAACATTACAAAAGACCATCTGAACACATTTGAATAATAAAAGAGTAGATTGCTTCAAAATTATCTACTATGTATTCAAAAGCAGACATGCTAAAATAATCTGCATATAGGTGAGATAAAATCGCTTTTACCGCGAGTTATACAATAGAGTACAATCGCAAATATGTATTGTTATTTTAAGAGCGAAATTTTAATTAGGGAAACATTATTATGCGCAGCTATGTCCCTTCCCTAAGCTCAGAGAATGAAGATGTGACCCAATGGGTGTCGTGTGCCAAACCGGTCTACTTTCAATAAAGCTGTAGCTTTTACAACGGTGCTATTGTTAACATTTTAATTGGCATTACTATCGCTGAATTAGCATAAGGGCGAGGGTCATAGTTATTCTAATTCCTATATCCAGAGCTCCCTGTTTTAAATAGCTCTATTGGCGATCGTAAATGGAAACAAACGGAGTGAATGTTGAAATAAATTTCGATTATAGACTATGAATATGTAAAGCTGTTACTGGTAGTCAATTTTGATGATTAGGAATTGGGATTGTATTAGTAGCGGCTTATCTGCCCTCGCAAGGTGTAGGAGGGAACGGGGTAATGGGTCGTTTGTTGTTGTTTGTAGGCGATGTAAGCAATCTGTCATTCTGTACGGTACTGTACGATAGCCCAAAGGCCAATTTTATGACAAAGTCAAAGTTAAATAATTTATTTTAAATAGGCATTTTGAAGGTCAAAATTTGCAAAAGGTAGTTTCGTATGGAAAAATGGGAAAGAACGTCCACCGTTACTTTTTTTAAATGTTTTGAAGTGAAAACTTCTTTAGGCGCGTTGGACATTTTTGAGATGGGACTAAACCATTGATTTCGCGACACCATGACGACACCTCATTTTTAAACGACTTCCAAAAAGGAGGAGGTTATATGTTCGTAGCGTACGTTTTTTTTTTTGTAAACGCGATTTTGCTCTTTATTTATATTACGTAACGGATCAATGTTCTATGCAAGTATTTTTACTTTAAAGGTTTCGGAAGTATTTTTTTTGTAAACGCGATTTTGCTCTTTACTTAGATAAGGTTACGGAACAATATTCTATAAAAATATTTTTCTTCTAAGGAAAATATCGCGATCTTGCTCGGCGATCTTGTTCAAGTTTTCACTTCTGTCGGCACTCCCGGAGTGCCACTGTTTTTTTACAAATAAAGCAATGACAGGTAAATTAATTATGTGAGAGATATGTACTTCTGCATTTAATATTGTCTTTCTTCTTTCAGGAGTTTTGGATCGGATACACTGCGTTCATTCGTCCTGAAGGCTGTTTTCAGCGATAAGATTTCCTGAAACGGATACTAAAGCTATTCATTAAATAATTCATGCGTCTGCTAGATCACTGACGAAGCATTTGGTGGCAAGTTTTAATTTTCTATTCATCATCTGCCTAGCCTTTTCCCAACTATGTTGGGGTCGGCTTCCAGTCTAACCGGATGCAGCTGAATACCAGTATTTTACATGGAGCCACTGCCTATCTGACCTCCACAACCTAGTGACTAGGTAACACGATACCCCATAGACTTTTTGGGCTTCTAACTACCCGTAACGACTGTCAAAGATCTACAAATGACAGCCAGGACCAACGGCTTAACGTGCTTTCCGAGGCACGGAGGGGACTTGGTATGTAAAGATGGTCACCCATCCACGGACCAACCGCGGCTAGCGTAGCTTAACCTGATCGATCGACCCGTGCAGCTGTTATTACTTAGCCACAAGCCCCTTAATTTTCTATTATTTGGTGAAAAATGCACATTTTCCTAATACATAATTTGAATGATGATATTATTTAGGGACTGGATTATTTTATCAAAATGAAATGCCATCAGAATAACTTTTATGATGTAACCAGATGGGTGGAAATCTGATCGATGACCTCCATACTTAAGCGGATCAGATTAAGAAAATACATATTTTGACTGTTTTGAACAGTATTAATCCGCAGCTATTTGACCTACTTTGCTTAACAGCATTTTTATATCTAACGGAGCTGTGATTTCCTTAATATTATGTATTTCTAATTCCCTTACAGCAGTAGCGTAATGCGATAAGTTACATAAACAAAAATAACACATTTTTTGTGTTTTACTGATTCATTATGCAAAATACAATAAAAACCTATCTAATCAGTCTTCAATTTCATATTCAACAAAATCAAATTAGTAAAACGAAGTATCGTGGGATATAAATTTTTAACGCAATGCTATAAAATGAATGATATAGCGTATTAGTGGCAGGGCAATAAATAAATATTTATAGCATATTAAACATCAGTAAAATCTCAATGAACAGATGAGCTGTTACACTGGAAGCGTATTGTGAAACGTCATATGATTAACAATAGAGAGCCTACTTTCGTAACCATCAGTATAATCTGAAACGATTCTGAACTAAACGACAAACGTTGTCTGGTCGTAAACATAATATTTGGTAGAACTACTGTGCGTTTTATAGTCTGTAAGTTATATATAATGTAATGAATGCCATACAAAGGTTCGGTTACTCGGTAGAACATATTTTTTATAATATTACCAATTACCAATATTTAAACCGGTGTCCCACAGGTACAACACCGGTTTTATTACCGAAAGCAAACGTGAGATTCTCTCGAGAATATTAAAGTTAGTGGAGGTGGTGGACTCTCATACTCTAGAGCAAGTACAGTAAGGTAAATTAATTGCTATGCCATTTCATCAGTACAGTGGTCCAGTGGTGACCCAGCGAGCAGTGGTGACCCAGTAATGACGGCCCCGACTAACGAGTGGCCGTGGATGCGAACCCAGGCAGGCGCGTTACTTTGTGTAAATAATTTCATCACTACTGCTCTCAAAATGGTAAAGGAAAACGTCGTGAGTAAACCGACACGTCCCAGAACCAAAAATTCGAAGACCTGTGACATCTACCAACCCGCACTGAGCCCGCGTGGTGGATTACAGCCCACTCCCTCTCGAAGAGAGGAGGCCTGTGTCCCAGCAGTGGGAACATTATAGGCTGATTATGCTTATGCTATTAATATATTATTTAATTATGATTTGAATATACGAACAATATAAGTTGGTAGTCAATTTGATTAACATTTAAATTCCCTGACTTTGCATACACCAAGCTACTAAATCAGATCCTTCGAGACCGAAAGCTCACTAAAAAGATGAAAGTTTGAAACAACGTTCGGAAATTCGCTATGAAATGACAAAGTGAACATCATCTGACGGGTACATGTCAAAAACGTTCTATCTATGATAAAGTCGATTAATTTCCGTTTACTTTTAAAAGCGTTTATCCTAAAGTTGGCAACGTCGCAAATAGCTATCAAATATTTACCTGTTTTGATTAATTTGGCAATATTACTGTATGGAAATATGAAATGTGGCTAGCTAGAGAACTAAAATATTGAATATGAAATGCAATAACTAATATCGTAACACCGGATATTTAGTTTTAGATGTAAAAAAGTATTTGGAAACTTTCCAAATGCCTTTTTACACCTAAAACGGTTGCAACATCAAATTCAGTGTTACAATTGCAATTCATTATTAATAGTTCGCCACATTTCATATTTCCATACAGTAATATTGCCAAATTAATCAAAACAGCGAAATATTTGACATCTATTTGCAACGTTGCCCATTTTCAGAATAAAAGCTCTTAACCACATGACGCTGGCAGAATAGTCGACATCGGCTCAGTTGCCAAAGAAGAATAAAAAACCGGCCAAGTGCATATCGGACCACGCACAATGTAGGGTTCCGTAGTTGGGATGAATTTATCCCAAGAACAAACTTAACTTTGTAGTTGAAAAAAAAAATCTTTCATACAGAATGTATGGGAGAACATGTTTTTACAACCGCAAATCTAAGTTGGTCGATTATTACTCGTTAACTTGTAAAGTCTACTCAGCTGTGATAGTTTTCCTTTTAAATTCGTTATATAAGCTACTGTCGTGAATTTTTTCACATATGTGAAACCAACCATTTAGCTGGCAGGGGGGGGGACACTTGACTCTAACAATTTTTTTTACCTTAAAGCTTAATATTTCGCAAACGGATCTCTGAATTCAAAAATGGTTTTAACACACTCACAATGTTTTTAAAAGACCTTTCCAATGATACCACACATCATGGGATAAAAAAATAAAAAAAAACATCATCACTTGACGTGTATGGGAGGTACCCTAAAAAAAAATGTTTTTCATAATTTTGTTTTACCACTTTATCGGCGTAATTAATATGTATACCTATGCCAAATTACAGCTTTCTAGTACTAAGGGTCTTGAAGCTAGACCGCGGACAGACAGACAGACAGACGGACAGACAGACAGACAGACGGACGGACATAACGAAACTATAAGGGTTCCTTGTTTACTACGGAACCCTAAAAACGGGGACTGCCGCGGTAACGCTATTGCATAGCATTTGTAACCTCCATACTTCCTATTTGTCAACGCTACACTTGGGATGATGACGTGATGACATAAAACAAAAATTACGTTCCCATGACAACATCACGTTGTCATGGGAACCGTCATTACATGGTAGGCGGAGTGGGGGGTGTTAGGTTTTTTTCGTTACGGAATTTCTTGATTCGGTCGCCACGCTCAAAGCCCGCGATAAAAGCTATTTTTTTTTTCTTAGCCGTTATTGTCCCACTGCTGGGCAAAGGCCTCCCTACTCTCTTTCCACCTCTCTCTGTCTAGAGCTTCCAAGGACCAATCTTTCTTAAAGGAGTTCAGCTGATCCCGCCGTCTCCGTCTGGGCCTGCCGCGATGTCGTTTGCCATTAAGCGGGACCCACTGGGTCGTAAGTTTGGCCCATTGATCGTTTGACATGCGGCAGATGTGTCCAGCCTAATTCCATTTAAGCCCAATTCCATTTAAGATAAAAGCTATGCAATAGCATAAAAAAAAGTTTTTAAGTTCACTGTCAAGAGGTTCGTAAGAAGTCGTAGGTATGCATCTCTCATCTTCATTACCTTTACAAAGTAAGAAAGAATGTTCCCGGCCATAAGGAATGTAATTTACAAGTTACTCAGCTCACATTAGTAGTTGTAATGGAACTTTAAGATCTAATGAAAATATCTATGCAGTGACAGCATTGCCTCAGTATTTTGTTGGAAAACCCGTTACTACAAAAATAGCAACTTACTCTGTCAATAAGGAAGGATAGGAGCAGGAAAATTAACACAGGGTATTTCAATAGTACATTGTATCATATGATAGAGTGTTTTAAAAAGTTCTCGAAGTCCTATTCCTTTCAGTGCTGATAAATATTTCAAATATTTTCAGCGAACCTTGGAACTTAAGATGACGGTGAAAGACGGATAAAAAAAAACAGTGGCACTCCGGGAGTGCCAACAGAAGTAATCAACGCGTTGATGTCTTTCTAATGGTCAAAAGCTGGTGTCGTCACAGTGTCGCGAAATCAATGGCCCATCTCAAAAATGCCCAACGCGCCTAAAGAAGTTTTCACTTCAAAATTGGGGTACGTAATAAGGAAGATGAAAACTACCACGTTTTTACACCAATCAAGCATTTTAGACGAGCAACTAAACCATTGCTTAAGATTCCATGACGTCAGCTTGCTACTGGTCAAAAATATTCAAACATTTTCAAATAAAATTCGAAAAAAAAGCCGATCGCGTGCGTCCCGCTAAGAAAACCACTTTCCTCCATTCAACCATTTTACATAAACTCTAAAGGAATCCAACAAATAATTATCATATTATCTTTACCATATTTATGATATTATTAGTGATGGCATGACATGCGCATGGGCCATTATCATTAGATACAACACTTAGTAAAGCTTCGAGAGGCATAAAACAACGTGTGTCGTAAGGTGACCATGGCGACCATATAGAGGTAATAACGAAAACTCACGGGCTTTCATACCAATAAAACAATATAAAAAGTTATTGACAATAATTTATTCAATGCTACACAGAGCTTTGACGGTATGTTGGGTAGAATGGACCTTATGTATAAGGTATTATAGAAGTGATAATGGCATACCGATGTTTTGCCAACATAAGAGGCTATTCTGTCGTCTCTTCGAACCTCATTCAACTAAACCGTATACAATTTGAAACTGAATTCATTTGTTTTTCCAGTTTCACTCTTCAACATTATTCGAATTTAGAAGTGCTATTTATAGCATTCAAATCCGGTTCATTATGTACTTTCTGAGTCTATTTCAGACATTACTTACATAGGTAAAGGAAAATATCGTGAGGAAACGTGGACATAAATAAATAAAATTTAAGTGTTTGTTTGTAATATCAAAATAAAAACTTTTTAGTAAGTGCATATGAAAGTATACGGTATCTACTTATTACAATAAAGATTTTTTTTAAGCTATTGCATAGCTTTATCGCGGGCTTTGAGCGCGGCGACCGAATCAAGAAAATCCGTAACGAAAAAAACCTAACACCCCCCACTCCGCCTACCATGTAATGACGGTTCCCATGACAACGTGATGTTGTCATGGGAACGTAATTTTTGTTTTATGTCATCACGTCATCATCCCAAGTGTAGCGTTGACAAATAGGAAGTATGGAGGTTACAAATGCTATACAATAAATAGCTTTACCGCGGCAGTCCCCGAGTGCCACACGTTTTAAAAAAAAAAATTGTCTGTCTGCCTGCCAGTTTGTTCGGCTAATCTTCGAAATGACTGGACCAATTTTGTCGGGACTTTCACTGGCAGATAGCTAATGTTAGAAGGAGTAACTTATGCTACTTTTTTTTTTTAAATAGAATTGAGGTCCACGCGGACGAAGCCGCTGACAGAAGCTGGTATATATGTCGCAGGCATCTTGTTAACTCATTATCTGTTACGATGCCTCATTGAGGTGGATAACAATTAAAATTCTATTGTGTCTTGTCAGCGCCGGCCCGAGAATTCCTGGCACCCTAGGCGAAACGCTGGTACAGCGCCCTTTTAAGAAAATTCGTGACAAAATAAAACAATGTTCTTTCTTTTTCGTGTGGTTAGTGACTAACCTGGTGTCAGAGATTTAAAGCCGCTCATAGGCCTCTAACTTGACTTCACATGCCGTCGAGAAATAATATCTCTTAGGCGCGATCGGTACAGCGATCGCGGTCAAACTATAATAGTCAAATTAATTTTGAACAAAAAGAGAAGCAAAACATTTGAAATCGCGATTTTTTTTGCAATGGATTGGCCTCAACTCGCTTTTGATTTCCAGATGAACCGTACCGATGGTTTCGTAAATGTCTATGAGCGCATTTTAGTAGAAAAATGGGTAAAAAATTGGAAGTATTTTCAAGTTGTAGTTAAATAAAACATAACTGTAATGTATTATTTTTTAATTTCGATGCCGCTGATTGCCGCCCCCCTAATACGAGCGCCCTAGGCCATCGCCTAGTTCGCCTATACGAACGGGCCGGCCCTGTGTCTCGTTAATGACAGTTGAAAGGTTATATAAGCCAGCTAATTAGACGCCTAGGCCGTTCATTAAACGCTGGTATCCTAACACTAACTTCCTAATCCTAACTAATATTATAAATGCGAAAGTGAGTTTGTTACGTTTTCACGCTAAAACGGCTGAACAGATTTGAATGAAATTTGGCAAATGGCTAGACCATGACCTAGGTTACTTTTCATCCTGAATCGCAGACGAAATCTTAGGCAACAGCTAGTAGTAAAATAAGTTAATTTACTGGACCGTACCAAGTTGCTATACCTACATAAATAGATACTGTACTGTAATTAATCCAAACGTTCAGCATTAAATTATTAATAACATTCGATTATAATTCTGACATAGTAAGCTTAAATCCTCTAGGTTTATCAAGGTGCCTTAATCTGCGTGTTATCGACTCAAACCGACTCCAGTCACAGAACCGACGCCGGCACAACGTTCACATCAAAAACTATAAATTCGTACATTAACGTCTTCCCCGTATCTCTTATGGTGTATAGAGTCAAACTCTATGGGAAGCCAAGTGGGCGGCCCTAATCTACTGATTACAACAGTATTATCATAGACCAACCAAAGAAGCACACATAACTTTTCCATAAATACGTAATTTGCTTGAAACATATTCTATTCATACATTTTGTTTATTCAATATTTTATCGAGTGTGTATACGATGTGTCCCGGAGCATAATCTCGGCTTATATCTATCCGTTTGAAGGCATATCTATTGAAATTAATTTATTTTCGGCTCGTAAAAATTCTAAATTCACAAATTGGAATTCTTTTGATAACAGTGACAATATTTAATACTCAGTGTAATATTTATTGTTGGGTATCAGAGTGAAAAGGTGACGATAAGAATTAGAAGAATTCGATTGGACACGTCTATTTTAATAAAATACATGACATTCCCAACTCATTCTTTAATACTTAAATTGAAAAGAATGTTCAGCATACTTAATTTATTACTTCTATATTTTTTGTAAAGAAAAACCAATTAGTAGATAGTAATTTTCTTACCCACAACATCAGCACGATACGTTCCAAAAATGGTATTCTCTCGACCATACATTTTACCAAGTATAGTTACGTACATTTAGCTTTACGAGTCGATAGTTTGCTAGGCTGTCGAGTCGAAGGCAGTCGCAAACATCGTGCGCCTGCGACGCCGCGCGAGTCATCGCTCCTTCAAGTGTTGACATTCGATTGTTTATTCGCCTCGTCAAAGTCACATAACAGTTGCACAGACTAATTACATATAAATACGACATTTTTGTACACAACTTATACGATGTCTTATGGGTTATGTATGACCCTCAACTCGTTGAATCCTTTGGAGGTAGTTCCCCTAAGCATAGTGGTCAAATTTAATTCTATATGTACTAATATAATAAAGCTAAAAAGTTTGTTTTTTTGTTAGAACGCGCTAATCTCTGGAATTAGCAGTCGGATTCGATTTTTGAAGTGAAAACTTCTTTAGGTGCCTTGGGCATTTTTGAGATAGGAAAAAACAATTGAACTCGCGACGCCGTTACCGACACCTCATTTTTGTAAACGCGATTGTGCTCTTTATGCATATTGCATTACGGATCAATGTTCTATGCAAGTATTTTTACTTTAAAGGTTTTTTTCAAGTTTTCACTTTTGTCGTGTGTTTTTTTTTCCATTTGATAGCCGAGTTCCTGAGAAAGGTATTTAACATCACACTACGACACTGAGGTGCCGAGCAAAAAGAAAAATAGTCAGAAAGAACGCTAAAAGAAAACGAAGTAATATCGCGGGCGAGCGATGCGATGCGATGCGGTGGGTTGGCAGCCGAGGGAGTTTTATAAAAATGTGGCTGGTATTTTAATATATTGTGTATCTTACGACTTCCACGCGAACGAATTCGCAAGCAGAAGCTAGTGCCCTATAAAATATTTATCTTTCTCATGAATAATTATGTATTCAAACAGTGGTCAATTACAATAGATAAACTAAGGAAGAGACTATTGTTGAAATATTTGTCCAATATAACAGAAGAATTTGATGGCATTTATTCCGACAAATGGGAATGAGAAACCCGCAATGAGAGTCACTATTTCATTATACGCCTGTTTTCGTTCATGGCAACCGTCTCGTTCCCCTGCTACTTTCATACGATTTCTCACCCAATTTCTTCATATTCAATTAAATGACGCCAAAATTTTATGACCATCTTTATATATTTCTCCCGCCACCGCATCCTTGACACTTCTGAACAATGTTTTGATAACAACAACAATAAATAAAGGTGAAATTTTCATTGTGTCAGTATTTATTTACCATATAAGTATTGTATGTGAAATATTAAGTACACAAAGTCTGTCTACCAAGGTCGAAACCCAGACATAATCTTTTGGATTAAGAAACGGATGGGATATAATAATCATAAGTTTCTGTAAAGAAAGTAGTGTATTATTCGTGAGGAAAGTTATGACAATGTCTCAACAAAGACATAGATGGTAACCTCGAGACATAGTTATAATTCGTAAAAAGAATCTATCCATTATAATATATATTTTTCCGACATTTTCGCAGTAAATATCAAGAATATTTTTCAATCATAAAAATGAGCTCAGTAAAAAATCTAGCAGCCCATAGTTCCACACTATGATACTAAAATTGCGAACTAGCTGGCCCGTCAGACGTTGTACTGTAAAATTTTCGATTTCGATTTTCGGCTATTTCTTTGGGTTTTTCCTAATTTTCTTTTGAAGTAAAAGTTTCTTTAGGCATGTTGGGCATTATTGATATGGGACTAAACCATTGATTTCACGACACCATGATGACACCTCATTTTTGTAAACGCGATTGTGCTCTTTATTTAGATAAGATTACGGACTAATGTTCTATACAAGTGTTTTTCTTCCACCAAGACGATCTTGTTCAAGTTTTCACTTCTGTTGGCACTCCCGGAGTGCCACCACTTTTTTTTTTCTAAACCACCCCAGGAATCAGGCGAAAAAAAAACAAAAAGAAACCTAATCGCTCGAGCCATTTTCGAGTTTTTGCGAGACTAATGCACGGCAATTGATTTTTATACATAAAGATCACACATAAAAGTACACACAATCTTTCAAGTATTGATACTAAATTGATTACAGTCATGTCTCCACTCTTCATCTTAATTTTTTGCAAACAGTTTTTTCTTAACTGGACATAGGTTCTCCCAAATTAGTTTCTCAAACACCTGCTTCTCCACCTTTTGCATACAGTCAGCTTTCTTCAGGTCGATGGTCAATACAATGAGCTTTACATGATTATCCTTCTAAACTCAAGGACTCTGCCATCGGTCCTTCAATAGACTAATGTCTAGCCCTTCTAACTCTCCTAAGACTTGTTCGAGTGCAGACTTCCGTTTGATAAGTCTCAGCAAAGGAAGTTGTTCTTCAACAAGCATTTCACTCGTCAAAAAGGAAGTACAATGACTGATAGCTTGTCAAACTATGTTTTAATCACTTACATCAACTATTACTTTACATTTGTCATCAATACCAATAAATGTATCTTCAGGAAGTCCTAGTTTCATATCAAACTTCTCGATTGCGACATACCGTCAATCGATGTTTGTACATACGATAAAATGCATAGATATTAAATAATACTGCATTTCTGTACATGTTATCTTCACTTGTCAACTTCCTTAGTACAATCTTAGTTACATAGGTATCCGCGGCGTGAGTGAACGGACTTTTGAATATGTAAAACATTGTTCTTCTAGGAATATTTATCAGTGAATTAAATTATGTATGTTTTAGTGTTATCTTATCTTGATAACGTAATAAAAGAAAGGATATCTAGTGACTAATGTCATTATTAGGTATGTCTGATGAATAATATCATTACTATGTTTTGACTGATATTATCAGGCAGACAGAATTGAGCCTGAAGTTATATTATCAGTTAGACAAGTGATAGTAATCATTATTGTCAACAGTCTTTAACAGGTCAGTGCAACGGCCTCTTTAATATAACCTATCATAACTTCACGCTGCACGATATTACAGGCCTAAAAGACAAACTTAATAAATAAAAAAAGGTTTTAACCCAATCACAAAAAAAAAAACAAATGACATTGGCAACAAACAAAACGCTTCAATTCTGTTACAAATTAAATATCGAACAATCATAGACACAGGATAAAAATAATTTCACTTTTTAAATGTTTGCACATTTCACTTCCACGTCGGCGGTTGCGGCATGCGAGGAACACATTTCCTTACAAATCGCTATCGGAAATGGCGTCAAGTGAAGTTGTTTCGCTGGAAAACCCTTATCTTGCAACAGAAGGTATGTCGAGTACATCGTCATCATATTAATACGTGCGTAGGGTTGGCTGGAACTTGGAAAGGGCAGACAAACTTGTTGATTTCGCAGCATATTTTCTCTTAAAAACGTTTTCAAAATAAAATAAAAAGTTCAAGTCATAACAATATTTGCCAAGAATCACAAACGTATCTGCCACGGGTCAGCGATCGTCTCATAACCATGGTAAAGGTACAATTCCGAAGCCGACTGCAGGCGGCAACTGCAGGCGACATGTCGCCGCGACACGACTGGTTTCTATGTATTTCTATGAAGACAACGTGTCGCTAGCTACGGAAGGTATTTCATAGAAATTCATAGAAACCTGTCGTATCGTGGCAACACGTCGCCTGCAGTTGCCGCCTGCGGTCGGCTTCGGAATTGTACCTTTACAATGGCGAGCTCGGCCTAGGCCGTACGCACTGCGAGCTTGCAGATTTTTGTAATGCAATGCGAATTCGCAGTTTTGTCTGGGAGCCCTCAGTTACGGAACGTTACCTTTAGAGAGCTTCCACCCAGTCTCCTTGTTAGTGATAGGCAGGACTTCAAAGGCAGTTCTGGAGTTATAACGGGAAAAATAAGCTTTTATTTAAGTGATATACCGATTATAAGTGCTACACACTAACAGTTAGACTTTTTAGTTCAATAAACTTGTATAATTTAGTCTCTCCTAAAACTCTCGTCCTGAGAAAAACGATATGTTTGACAGCCCTATGAACCCATCGCTGGAACTTTGAACCTGTTTAACATGACATAATGTAGTCGGAGTCGGCCTCGTCAGCCAGGAGATCTCTTCACAATGATTTGTATTATTTTTACTAGCAGGCTATATAGCTAGAACTATGTATAATATAGCTAGAACTACAGGATATACTGCAAAGTTCATGTTTCTATACTGTAGTGATTAGTAAAGAGGCACACGGAAAATACTACAACATTATGTCATTTAGTGGTAGATTATTTGTGAAGGAGGCTGTCCGGGGAAGTCCTACCGCCATGTCTTTTTTGGCTCCAAGCAGCGTTAATGTTTTCAGGTTTGAAGATTTTTTAGATGCCAAGTTATTAAGAGGAGGTTCCCTTTATTGTATGTTAATTTGCATTAATATTCTGAAACAGTCACGCATACAATCAAAATGGAACTTTAGTATATGATTTATTGGATCTTTTCTTTCCATGTACAAGACAGTTACGTAATTGTAACATTTTCGCTCGATTACTTTTTTATTCTAAAATCATGTCTTTTTTAAAGATAGTATTTACAGTAAGAAAATATAGTTTATTATCCAACCACAAGATATTTTTTATCTAGATTAATTATTACTTTAGTTAAAAACGAAATAAGAATTGAGACTTACGCCATTTAGTTCCGTGCTTAAACACGACCAAAGAGCGCACGCGATTTTCAACTTTATTACTGTTGTGTTAGCGTTTAGCACATAGTGGAGTGGCAGGGTGCATGGGGGCGGAGTTTGCGTGGAAATTGTGTTTAGAGTGTATAGGACGTTTCGGCTTTCAGCTGTGTTTCTGAAATGGCAACGCAACTGCAATGTCTATATGAGGCAGTAGCTGGTACCATCCAGGTCCTTAGTTAAAAAAATCCGTAGGCACCGACCTAAATGGAAATAATTATAAAAAGAAAGCACCTCCATCTCCTGACGTCATTGCATCATTATTTTCATTACACAATTACCATGTAACTGCGAAACCGATGTCACTCCATAAACCTCGATAGCCAATAAAGAGTAATTTGGGGAAAGTTGTATCAAATTGTATGTTATAGTATCCTTGACGCCTCTAATTGGGATCGAGTTGCTTAATTATTGGGAGAAAAAAGTCAAGGGACATATTTTTTGGGATGCCCATAATTAGGTCAGCTATATCACCCAAATACATGATTAATCTCTGGATGAGACTGGCTAGTTTCAAGTCCGAATAGCGAAACTGGGAGTTATCATACAATTTTTTTCGATATTTGCCAATTTATTTTGTTTCCTCTTATTCTAAGAGCCAATTTTTCTACCGTCAGTTAACATTTATCCGTAGAATACACCGGGTGATTTTTTTACCGTCTCGAAATTTTTACAGGTTGTTCTACCCATGAATATAAACAACTTTCACTATGGAAGCAACTCTGAAATCACGAAAAAAAATCAGCTGTTTATACAAAAGTTCAATACCTACTTGACCTATGCAAATAAAAATGATTTGATTTGATTTGACCAAAATGTATGAAACAGCTGATTTTTTTTTCGTGATCTCAGAGTTGCTCCCATAGTGAAAGTTGTTTACATTCATGGGTAGAACACCCTATAAAAATTTCGAAACGGTAAAAAAAAATCAGTATAATTATGACGATTTGACATATTTTCTATTCAAAATCTGACACACCGCAATGTTTATTCCTAAAATGAAAGTTATTTGAAGATTGAGTAGTCGCCTTTAATCATTTAAATATTGCTGAAATTAAAAAGTTTCAAGTTATAACAACTAGCGTACCTACAACTAAGTGGAGAGGATCGAAAGACATACATGGACGACAAACAGGAACCCTCATTACACAAAAACCACAATACTTAATAGCTTAATCGTAAGTTGTAGTGCTTAGACAAGTGCGTGCAAATCTTAATGTGTCTAAAACAAGTTGTATAAGAGTGCTTGTGAGTTGCTAGTCACGCACTCACCTCTTTACGACGGAGTTTATAGATGAGACTAACTGTTGTCGCGGCGTTTCCTCTGTTAATGTAGTTGGGGTTTTTGCAGTCTTAAGTACAGAATGGACTGACTTTGAGGAAAACTGAATGCTGTTGACAGATAGGGTAGAAAATTGTGTAGGTACCTTTTTGTACAACATAACATTACATTACGCCTGTAATCCCCGAAGGGTTAGGCAGAGGTGCACCAGTAGTATACCCACATTTCGCCAGTTATGTTTAAGTCCCATGTAATAGGGGGCGAGCCTATTGTCATCCAGCCCGTCCCATCCTTGATGTCCTCCCTCCGGTTGACGCCCTAAGCTGAGGTTCGTACCCCACAGGGGGTGCCCTTAGCGAGCGTTCACCTAGTTTTAATTAGCATAGTTGAATAACCCCTGGCTGGAGGTTTTAAGTGTAGTAGCTTAAGGCACCCACAGAAAAGTCCGGTTAAGTAGTCATGATCTCAGAGGTCAACTACGAGATACCCTACTTAAAAAAAAAACCTATTGTCAACAACCGGGCACAAATCCAGACTCCGGGCTGCTACTGAGAAATTCCAGATGTAAAAACCCAATAACACTTTGCCTGACCTGGGAATCGAACCCAGGACCTCTTTTTGTATAACTAAAACTAATTAATGATATTTTTGATGAAGGAGCAGTATTCGACCTTAAAGACGAGATTCAGACTCCGTTGTTGGGAGAGCAACTGTTTCATCTGTTAAAGCGTTGTGAGTACCTAATGGTTGTTGATATAATTTCAGCACGATGCCTTTCAGCTTTCATGGGAATGTAAAGTATTGTAGGAAATTATGAATGAATGATATATTTATTTGTAAGAATATAGGTGGCTAACATAAGTTCTTAAAATCTATGGGTTTCACTATATTCGGCATTTCAGCAGTGCAAATATTTAGATTTCACTTCTTGATTATACTTATAGCATGCAGTAAACATTTAGTAATTAGCAATAACCCCACCGTCGTATCTCTACGTTGACGTCGTGGTGGGGCTTGCGCGCTCCGAACTCTAGGCCTGTGCTGGTAGAGTTTACTTTGCCGGAACAGGTCTGGGATTAGGAGCCAGACCAAGAGAGATACAAAAACCCGCAGGGCAGCATGTGGCAAGCTGTTGGGCAGTAGCGACCCCACGGACCCTATCTTCTGGGAGAAGTCTTGATTATACTTATAGCATGCAGTATACATTTAGTGATTAGCAATAACATATTTACTAAGTAACTGTTAGTCAATTCCTCGCGAAAGTAGGTACTTTTAGGCAGGTTTGTAAAAATAAAAAAATAAAAAATCAAATAGGTATTTTTATTTGTAGAACATAGGTAAACAAAAAAAGTACAGATGTTAATAATAATAAAAATGAACGCTATGTCTTGCCGTCAACGGCGCACAAATATTCTGATTATAAATTAATTAGTAATAAATGAAACAAAACATTTACATTTACAAATAAAACAAAATATTAAAAATTAATATTTAAAAACATTATTACCTACAAATAATTTTACTATTTATCTCTGCACACGCAATCCTACTGTTCGTTATTCTACCTGTAAAAAGAACTTGATATTTTTTCTTAAGGCTCCAACGTCTGCCATAATAAACGTAATAATAACTTCTATGAAGTAAGTTTTTGTTTTTTCGGAGACAGTTTCAGCTAGGATTGTTTAAGGCCCATGAGTTTTATCGAATCCTGTGAGAATAGGAAAAAAAAGGAAAAAACATCGTAAGGATATCCGCACACCTTGTCTGTCAGAAGTTCCTTGCGTCAAATTCGTTTTGATTTCGATCTTCAAATTCAACATTGTTTTCTTTGTAATACTGTAATTTAGAACTTTAGTCCCTGAAGTAAAGTTTTTCTTGTTTTCAGATTTATATCGGTGATAAAAACTTGACTATAAACTTTTCTTAGTTTGTAGACCTAGGGGAAAAAATAAAGTTGAATACTATTCAGTCAATGAGAAAGAAAATATTTCAGCCAAGTACTAAATTGATTTACAGTTCAAGACCCATAAGCATAGATACAAAAAACCGGTCAAGTGCGTGTCAGACTACGCATAATGAAGGATTCCGTAGTTGGAATGAATTTATCCCAAAAACAAACTTAACTTTGTACTTGAAAAACATGTTCTCCCATACGGAATGTATAGGAAAACATATTTTTGCAACTGCAGATATAAGTTGGTCGATTATTACTCGTTAACTTGTAGAGCCTACTTAGCTGTGATAGTTTTCCTTTTAATTTCGTTATTTAAACTACTGCTGTGATTTTTTTCACACATCCAAAACCAACCATTTAGCTGACACTTGACTCTTACAAAAACTAGCACTTTAAAGCTTAATATTTCGCAAACAGATCCCTGAATCCAAAAGTGGTTTTGAAGGACCTTTCCAATGATGTCCCACGCAATGGGAAAGAAAAAAAAAATCTATAAAATTCATAATTTTGTTTTACCACTTTGTCGGCGTAATTAATATGTACACCCATGCCAAATACAGCTTTCTGATACTAAGAGTCTCGGAGCTAGAACGCAGATCCACAGACAGACAGACAGACGGACATGACGAAACTATAAGGGTTCCTCGTTTACTACGGAACCCTAAAAATTAAACTTACAAGAAATTATCATGAATTTCAGTTAGTAAAACAACAACATAACATGCAAACCATCAGTATTATAATCATTTTATGTCTAGACACAAGTGCCTACTTACAATCGATTAACAACTTAAGGATGCTAATATTAAACATAGCATCTAGTTCAAGTGCCTCTTAAGTGACCTAAATGAAAACTAATATTCAAAGGTAATCCCCCGTACACATTAATTGTTATTTACATTAATTTACAGTTTATTATTGTTCATTATCTATTAGGCTCAATTTACATTGCCTGCCGGGGGTTCGAAGAAAACCGATAGGCAAATCGTGGCCCCCGGCAACAGGACAACCGAAGGAACACGGGTGGGTTTTAGTCAGTAAGAGTCTGACACGCCCTCCAGCTCCACTCAGAGCGGGAGAAGTTATTTGATAAATTCCCACACAAAAAAAAAAACAAAAGGCTCAATTTATATTGCTGGGGAACGGAATAGAAGCGATTTTTTGTAACGAAATTGCACAACGCATAATGAACTTTATATCAATTGTGTAAATTACAAACTAGATAAGAGCCAAAAAACTGGTAGCATCTCTTCCGGAGAATTCTCGCGCATTCTCGAGAATTCCCACAGCTAGCAGCTCGTATCTAATTAGTTCGTTACTCCATTGATATAACGTTCATTATGCTTTGTACAATTTTGTTCCAAAAAATGTATTCCATTTTGTTCCGCAGCAATGTATTGAACCTTAATAAAGTAATTGTAAGCAAATCGTTCATTTACTAAGTTATCTAGTTATTAAGTGGCGCTTAAATTAGAAGTGTGTAGTTATCAAATACGCAATATTATTGGAGGTGTGTCGTAATTAGTAATGTTATTTTATGAATATCACGGTTTGAGTTCGTGTTGACACTTGAATAATAATTGTGGGAAATGTTTTCCTTAATGTCCAGTTGAAAACCAGCGTCAGGCACTAATTGCCGGGAATTTATGCTAAAGTGGGCCTGGAACTAAGTCTTTTCTGTATTGTTTTTTGTGTGTATATTGTGTGCCTAAAACTGGATCAAGTAAATTTATTTTCTTTCTTTTTTTCCTCAGCAATTTTCTGACCAATCTGACTAGCCTTTTCCCGACTATGTTGGGTTCGGCTTCTAGTCTAACCGGATGCAGCTAAATACCAGTATTTTACATGAAGCGACTGCTATCTGACCTCCACAACCCAGTAACTGGGTAATACGATATCCCTTGGTAAGGACTAGTTGTCAGAATTTCGGGCTTCTGACGACCCGTAACAACTGTCAAAGATCCACGAATGACAGCCGGGACCAATAGCGTATCGTGTTTTCCGAGGCATGGAGGGGTCTTGGTATTTAAAGATGGCCACCCATCCACGGACCAACCTCGACAAGCGTAGCTTAACCTGATCGATCGACCCGTGCGGCTGTTGTTACTTAGCCACAAACCCCACCAGCAATTTTCTGATATAATATATTTTTTTTTTATGTGACGTCTTGCAGGTCAACCTAGGAAGTTGTCGGCTGCTTAACCGGACTTTCCCGTGGCTGCTACAAATAAATTAAGGCCTCCAGCCAGGGTATAAAACTTAGAAACTAAGCGACTACACGCTAAGGGCACCACCTGTGGGGTACGGGCCTCGGCTTTGGGCGTCGCTGGTGGAGGACAGCAAGGGACAGGCTGGATCGTATGATTTTCTAACCTTAAGCTCTCTATTTTATTTATTTTATGTCATACTTCAAATAGGGATGTTTAATTAAAACTACAGATATTTTCAGTAGGTTAACCATGCAGTTAAAATTAGGACTGTCTCATTGGTCTAGTGGTCGCAAGTGCTACTACTGAGCATGGGGTCCTGATTTCCCGGCTCGGACAGTGTTGTTGGGTTGTTCTATTAGGAATTTCTCAGTAATAGCTCGGAGTTTAGATTTCTGCTCGGTTAATGACAATAGGCTCGCCCCCTATTACATGGGTATTTAACACAACTGGCGAAATGTGGGTGCTCTATATGTATACCTCTGCCTAAGCCTTCGGGGATGTCGTGATGTTATCTTATGTTAAAATTAAATCTCCGAGTCTTTTTCTGAGAGTTACATTGGTACCTACAAACTTATATCTTGACAAATTATTAATTAACCAGCATGACCCGCATTTTAGTCGAGTAGTAACTGCAATAGGTAGTTAGTTACTTCCAGTAAACGACACTGTAAAAGCAATTATCTTTAGATCAATAAAAAATTAAATGACTGTCTAAAATATTCTTAATGTTTTGCAGATGTTTTGTCGTTACGTCTGGTCCTCTTTAAACTTCCAATGTTTATTCATTTAATTTTTTATCTTATGTAGGATTTTATTTTCAAACAAGACAATATTTACATAATATGCAGTGTGAGTCTTTATAATGTACACATGTCGAAATGAGGAAATCTATGCTTAATTTTATCGAAGGAAAATATATTTAAAAAAATCGAAATATATTTTTTATGTTTTTTTTTTTAACAAATCGGTGTAACTTTTAAACTAAATGATCTATCGCGATGAAACAAACTCCTTAATGATTGGAAGTAATTAGGCGTCCTCATAAAATGAAAATTGTGGAAAACATTACCCTCAATTGAAAAAAAACATGTATTTTTAAAAAAACTGTTTTTTCATCCATTTTTAAAATAATCGTAAAATTTCTCAATAAGACGCCAAAAAGAACAAGAAAATACTTTATTTTTTTAAACTGCGTCTATAAAATTAAGAATAGATTCCCTCCTATAAGCTATAAGCCAACAAACATAAAACGATAATACACATACATACATAAACACACGCCTTCTTCCCATTGGGGTAGGCAGAAACTACAGAACGCCACCTGCTACGATCCTTACATTAAACACTAAAACAATAATATGTACCTACATATATTAAAAAAGAGGGGAAAGAATCATACAGGGCATCAAAAAATTTGTCCGCATCGCTGTCAATGGGAAAAGTGCCCAAAAGGCAGGCAGCATTGCCACGTTGTATGGTGATCTGATTCTCTGGCCAAATTATTTAATTGATAAAAATGTAACTCTTTTTCGAAAGTAGTTCAATTTAATCTATTACATGTAAAAGTGACCTAGAAACACTATCTCAGGATAAACTTACACGGCGATCTTAAGTGCTAATAACCCGTAGGTGTTGACGCAAAAAATCAATTAATATTAAATAATGACTTCGGTGAGTCGCACGCGCCGATCGTTAATCGGTTGTGATTGAGGTATTTAGAGCGCACACTTACATGACGTGTGTTTGGAGACTATTAGAAATATTATGATCAAGGAGAGAAAAAGTTCGCTACAATAAACAAAATCATTGTTAAAATTCCCTAGCACAAAGGGAAAAAGGAACCCTTATAGGATCACTCGTGTGTCTGTCTGTCTGTCTGTCCGTCTGTCACAGCTAATTTACTCCAAATTTAATGAACCGATTAAGTTGAAATTTGGTATACATATGTATTTCTGTGACTCTAACACGGACGTGTAACATAAATAAATTCATTTTGAATATGGGGTCACTTGGGGGACAAATAAGAAAATTAAAAAAAAGTTTTTCAAACTGTATTGTGTGACATATCAAATGAAAGGGCTTGTTACGAGGATATCAAGTATATTTTTTTTATAATTTTAAAATAAATACATTTAAAGATAATTGAGAAAATTGATGAAAATTGACCATTCCCCTCTTATCTCCGAAACTACTGAGCCTAAAATTTTGAAAAAAATACAGAGAATGGTTCTTCACTCATAGATTACAGGAAAACCTATAAGAAGTCTATGGTCTTAAAATAACATTTTAAATCTATCATACTGTGCGTACAAACTTATATTTGCAGTTGAATTGTATGGGAGGACATGTATTTCAACTACTATGTTAAGTTTGTATTTGGCATAAATTCATCTCAACTACGGAACCCTTCATTGTGCGTAGTCCGAAACGCACTTTTTTTTTCATTGTTATCTGTATTTACATAATCACTATCTATAGCCTACCAGCATTATCATAATGTGCCTATAGCCACTGATGGGACACAAGTCTCCTCTCACTGAGAGGGAGCCTACCAGCAGTAGGTACCAGCATTTTGTCTGATTGTCCTATGGTGATATATAGATACCCAACGCTATAACCCTGGTTCCCGAAAGATCTCTAATCAGTTAATCTGAAATTCAGTTCAATACTGGCAGTTCATAATTGAATGGCCAAGCCAATTAGGTACAACCAATCAAAGTCAAAGTCAAATAATTTATTTCAAATAGACCCATGTATGGCACTTTTGAACGTTAAAAATGACAAAATAATAAAATTGATTCTAGTCGCCCCTTCCAAAAGGTAGTTTTCGTATGGAGAAGAATGGGCAAGAAACTCCACCGTTACTCTTTTAAAATGTTTTACAATTGTTTACAGTTTAGTTGTACGTACATTTGTTAAATAATTATTATATATGAAGACGATGCACCTAGAATAAAATTACTATACCACAATAGGTAAAAAGAATTAAAAATGAAGCAACGACAGATAATTTAATATGTGATAGATACATGGTGCTCACATATTTACAAATATTGTAAAAGTAGACGATTTTCCTAAAATTTTACAATTAATAAGTCAGTGTGTGAGGAAGTAATCACAGAATGTAAAATCAATGTCATAAAACACAAAGTAATAAATTTTACAATTAAATTAGCAACCAGTTTGATTTTGTCTTGATTCTAAATTGTCCTATGAAGCAGGACCAGCATGTTTCCAAGCACTCTTATCTTGGATATACAAAGTATAAATGAGATTATCTTGGATAATCTCATTTATACTTCGTATCCCTCCCGAAGATGATTGTTGTCAGACGCGAGGATGTCATCGTCCTGTCTCTTCAGGACACTCATATAATTAAACATCAAATGTACAACCAGATGAGTTTATCTGATTCTCAATTACAACATGAGGTTTATCAACCGATTAAATTAAATAGAATCATAAAAACCGGGGGCTAGTTACCAACTCATTGTTTCTTACAAGTACAATTTTAACAGTTAAAATTAAAAAAACCCCGACTCAAACATTTCCTCATTTCTCTATCCTACTCCATCACCAGACCCTGTTCACCATCTATCTATAACCTATTCATTAAGACCATTCCAATGAGCCCAAACACGATACCTGTACTGTAAGTTAGTTAGGGAGCTGGGTATGCAGCAAATTCCAGGAAATGAAATGAAATTGTTTATTCTGTAAATAGAATATCGGGATCACTTTTACACGTCATATTAAAAATAAGCTAGATGAGGTCGGCGTTTCCTATCTGACTACTCTGAGAAGAAACGCCGAAACAAACTCAGAGGTCACAGTCTCTTTTAAAGTCCAGACTTAATCTTGGTCAAGCCATCATCATCATCATCAGCCTATAATGTTCCCACTGCTGGGACACAGGCCTCCTCTCTATGAGAGGGAGTGGGCCGTAATCCACCACGCGAGGCCAGTGCGGGTTGGTAGATGTCACACGTCTTCGGCCAGGTGAGGACCATATAGATTAGTGTCTAATATGGTCTTTGATGGCCAGGTGATGCTGCAGCATCAGTCTTGTACTGATGCTGCAGTTACTATGTTCTTCTAATATCATTGAAGTAATAGAATACCAAATTTCAAATCGATCAAACCTGTGGAAGATACTCACATCCATTCATCAACTAGAAAAGAGCTGATAATCTTCAAACGGCTGAACCAGTTTTGATAAAACATGTCTAAAAACCATCGCTAGAAAACCTTCTTTCAAATAAAAAAACCGTTTTCAAATCGGTTACGCTTTCACAGACAGACACACACACATAGCGGTCGAATTATAACACCCCTCTTTTTGTGCCGGGGGTAAAAATACAGCCAAAAGAGTTAAGTTTAAGATTCCCACAAAAAGATCCATAAACAGACGAGGGAAGTTTCAAAAAGTCCTCTAAAATCTTACAAAACCGCAACCATTTTATTCTAAGACACAAAACGCAATACTCTATGTTCGCTGTAGAACTCCCACGCAATACTCTATATTCGCCGTAGAACACTACATAAAATAATAATGATCATGTCTGTAATTTTATTTTACACACGTACTTATTTGCGACCACTGTGGTCCGTTTTATAGCTACATTTCAACAGATGATGATCCAACTCAGAATATTAAAGAGTGGAATTTAACGTTATAATCAAGGCGCTTTGATAAGCATAGAGTAAATACGCAGAAGCGATATTTGTGCATAGAGTAGAGAGTTACACGTAGACAAGCTGATTGGTTCATTTTGGTTTTATATATGGTGCCTAAATAAATCTTACATTAATTGTAATGAGTGATTAACAGGGATAATACAGACAGGAACCGCAACAATACTTTGGAAGTCACTCGAGGTTTCATTCAATATCTAGATGAAGTTCAACGAATACAAGTTGATTTTGTATTAATTGGCAATCTTTCAGAGAAAAATACAATAGACGTTTATTTAGTACCCTGTTCCGCTTAGCTTACCCAAACACGGCGTGTTGTCACACCGAGCGTGCGCTCGGTGTGGCAACACGCCGTGTTCGGATTAGCGACAAGTCAATCGTCATTCTGAGGATGCTTCGCTGAGAGGTGAAACACATGTCGATTTCTTTCAAGGTTTTTTATGGCTCTTTAGAAATAGCTAAGCGGAACAGGTTACTAAATATATCCACGTCTATTAAAGTGAAACTTTTATTACATCGTCTCAAACTTTTTCGTCTGTGTGTTGCATGTCGCGTGACGGTCGGCCGCGGAGTAGGGATAAAGTGAAAGGCGCTCGTCAGAGCAGCTAAGGCCAATATGGCGGCGCCTATAGAAGTTTCACTTTTAACGTGGTTTCATAAAACCACACAATCCTTTTTTTTTTGTATTTTATAATGGATTTCCACAAGCTCACTCCTAAAATTAACAATCTTTCAGAGTTTGAAAGTACTAATTAATATGAAAAAACATTACTATGGTACTAACTCTGAAAAACCTGGTCATCTATGTTAAAATCTAAAAATAATACAATTAAAATCCACATAAATAAACTGCCGCATAATAAGATTGACCACACTCTAACCACAACAGCTGAATATCTATAAATCCAAAACCATTTACTAGACTGCTCATCTGCCGGTATAAATTTAACAAGAGAAGCGACAATTAGTGATAATATATTAGTGAAAGGGGACCAAAAACGATAACTAATCGATTTACCTACATCAACGATAGCATTCATCACTCCCCCTAGCGCCTCGCCGCGCCGTGAAATGACCAACTCTGTCACCCCGAAATACCATAAATAGGAAATAAATAATTCTTGGCTAAATTGGTCTATTTCCGCACAAAATCGAACGACTCAATTCGTCACGGAATGGTCAACAGTCACCCTTATTCATGACTGGAATTTGATCTCTGTTTGTTGCAAAATAAAGTACAATATCGATTAGAAAGGATTGGCAGCAGTCGCAAAAATACTGGGATGCCCAAATCTGAATTCTTTATTTATTAAATTGTAAGACCGTTTTGCACCTTACCAAAGACGAAATTAAGATAAATTATGACAATTACAATAAATATAACACTGTTTCATAAAAGCCCATATTTATAAGATTATATTTTAAAAGGTTAATTACTACATTATTTATCGGAGTCAAGAAAGGGATTCGCTTCACTAATGATTCCACCTTTGCTTGACAAATTGATGAAATACAATGGAATAATAATTTTAATAAAATGACAGCTTTCAACATCTGCTCCATGTGTTTGTAAAGAAATATATTTGCCACGTGTCCTGTCAAACAAAAGCTATAAATTGAATAAATCTTATTAT
Organism: Agrochola lychnidis; assembly: GCA_963680765.1. Classification (NCBI taxonomy): domain Eukaryota; kingdom Metazoa; phylum Arthropoda; class Insecta; order Lepidoptera; family Noctuidae; genus Agrochola; species Agrochola lychnidis. The sequence continues at coordinate 9,001,873 of OY796859.1, read as the reverse complement.
GATTGTCACAATAGGTGTCAAATGGGCAATAATTCTTTGGCATTGTGGTCAATCGGATGCGAAGCTATTCGGGAATACGGGATTTTCCAAATCATTACATTTTATTTCGGGTCCATTTAGGGTTGCGGTTGTGGCAAACGTTTATAATAGGTATTATTACTGTCAAAATATTGAATGTAAGTACAGTTTATTTGGATAAATCCTAATATGTGATATAATTTCCTTTATACAAAATCCAGGCGTCATATTTAAGAACAACACAAAAAAATGTTTGCTTTATCATCCACAAATATCAAAATGTCTACTATTATATTCAGCGAAACACAATAACGTAATACAAAAAGACTTGCTCGTGTAAGTAAAATAATAAAAACACAATTCGGAGTGACAGCGTAATATCGTAAACGTCATAGTACAATACTCGCTAAGTAGGCAAACGTCGTAAACACTTGAAAACCTCATATTTTTTGTGTCACTTATCCGAGACACCCACTATACTAAACACAGTAACTAATTAACTATGGACAGTTTAATCGAGGACGAATTGACCAATACAACTTGACATAATGCTGCCAGCAACGGCAAACGTCATTCAAATGTCAAATTCAGTACATTGTTCAATAAAGTTCCACTTTTCGCCACCTGTCAAAATAGACAGTGACATTTTACGTCCACTGTCCTTTTCGTCACTTCTATTATTGTAACCAGCGAATATTACCTAAGGGTTACACAATGACCTAAGTTTGTTACTAAGCCTAGTCTAGCCTAATCATGGTATAAAGCTTTTATTGTTTTTATTAACATAAATAAACCTCTTGTCCTCATAGCGACAGATTTGTGGCTTTGCTTAGAACTTTGTCTGTTCAAAAAGATTTATTTTACTAAGGATTTCTCCTGAAAGCTCATATCTTTAGTGCCAAAAATATGTTATCGTATTTAGTTTGCTACTAAATTATTCCATACCTTCTCAATATATTTACATTTTAATTATGATTAATAATAAACCTTAATAAGAAGGCAGAAGGCAGAAACGCACGCAGCATATCAGCGAATGAGACAGACATCTAACTGACCTTGACAAATGTTGCAAAGCATCACAAACAATCAGACAAAAGTATCAGGTAAGGCGAAACATATTTCTTTTTGTCTTCTCAAAAATAGAAGTAACTTATTACTCTCATTAATGAGAACAATCAAAATAAAGAGATCGACAAAAAGTGTCGCTCGTCTGTCGCCAAGCGATAACCAGGTGCGTCGTTTTTGCATAATTTCTACAGCAAAAAGTCTGAAAACAGTCCCGCCAGATTAATTAACAGTTTTATTTGTGGAACATGTCTTGTCACGTTTTCTTGGATGTCCATTGTCACATTATGATGTACGGCATCGCTTTGTGTGGTACAAAAACTGAGGCACATAATAGTCGTTGTGTAATCAATTCGCCAGACAGCGTGCCGCGTGTGTTGCTAACTAATCTAGGTGACGCGGAGCTACGAAGACTAAAGCGAAGATAGACATTGTTTATTTTAGTAATTTTTTTTTTTTTAAGTAAGGAAATAGTAGAAAATGACGCAACTGTCAGATAGCCCACCTGATATGTTGAGTGGTAACCTTTTACTATCAAAATGCATAAGGTACTGCAGTTAAGCAGTGGTGGCCCAGTGGTAACGGCCGCGACTTACGAGTTGTAGGTCGTCGGTTCGAACCCAGACAGGCGCTTTACTTTGTGTAAATTATTTCATCACCACTGCTCTCAAAAACGGTGAAGGAAAACATCGTGAGGAAACCGGCATGTCCTAGAACCGAAAATTCGAAGACATGTGACATCTACCAACCCGCACTGGGCCCGCATGGTGGATTACGGCCCACTCCCTCTCCAGAGAGGAGGCCTGTGTCCCAGCAGTGGGAACATTTATAGGCTGATGATAATGATGATGACTGCAGTTAACACCTGATTTGAACGACCAACAACCTCATGAAATATTTTTTTAACAATTATTTTAATTAAAAACTATCAGAAAAAAAAAACAGTGGCACTCCGGGAGTGGCGACAGAAGTGAAAACTTGAAAAAAAATCGGCACCGCGGTAATCAACGCGTTGATGTATTTTACTCCACGGTGTCGGTAAACTCGGTAACAGTGTCGCGAAATCAATAGTGTAGTCCCATCTCAAAAATGCCCAACGCGCCTAAAGAAATGTTCACTTCAAAAAGCTCTACTATCAAAAATCTCTACAGCAAAATCAAACGACAGACATCTTATTACTAAAAACAAATAATTCGTAAATGCAACACCCGAATTTCAGTTATTTCTAAAGTTCCTAAAGTAGATAATCAAGTTTCCATAAACATGAACTTTTTTATGATATGAGTCATCAACCCAGTTTCAGAAATAAAAAACTGGACTTGATATCAACTGTGGTTAAGGAAGGTGTTGATAGACTTGTCATAAGGAAAGTTCAAAAAGTTGTTCATTAATTGGACACAATCATTTTGGCAATAATATAGGTAGGTAATAGTGGATAACTCGGTCAACATATGACGAGTATAGATATGGATTTCGTCACTGGGACGATACAGACAATAGAAATATTTTTGCCTAGATGTCCTAACGGAGAATCTACTGCAGCATTAAATAGCGCCTGCCAATTATTTTTTTTCGAACGAAATCATTCTAACTGATAGAAAAGAGATAGATAGAAAAGAGCCTTGACAGTAGCCAAATGATTCGCAAGCGAAGATTGACTGAGCCAATTGGCGGCGACGTCGTAAAATGATGCACATCCATAGATAAATATCACCCGTCTCTCCACTATTCCATTGCCTACTCAAGAATGCATATCCGGTACGACTCGCAAATCCTTCCTTATCCTGAGGGCACGTCTTCCCTACCATTACCGCGCCTCCCGGTCTACTCCCTGGTATGCAATGGCCTATGGAGCACCATGAAACATGAGACTCCAGGGGTTAGTGCAAATCCTGGGGTTCATTCGATTTATCGAGTCTGGGATCGGTGAATTTCATTCATTAATTCGTTCTTACAAAATCATTCCTACCACCTTTACCTGCACCGCATACTTAATTCACATCCGAATCAGATTAATTGCAGCATTTAGTTCCTTGAATCAATATAACCTCCGCACATTTCCTCGTCCATTTGAAATTTAAATCCACTCCAAACTAATTACATCGTAGCTCCTAGTCAGAGAACATCTGGGCGACCCAAGGTCTGGGAATTGAGGAAACAAAATTAAAGACCTTATAAAAAACTAGTGTACGATTAGTATATTATTTCTATATCATTAAATCGGTCGTTCCATCACCAAGAAAAAAATGATATACAAATATCGCTCGACAAAAAAAAACCGGCCAAGTGCGTGTCGGACTACGCACAATGAAGGGTTCCGTAGTTGCGTTGAATTTATCCCAAAAACAAACTTAACTTAGTATAGTTGAGAAACATGTTCTCCCATACATCGAAATACGTCACGTTCAATTCTCCTACTGCAAATGCAAGTTTGAAACAAAAAAAAGTGTGATAAAACTACAAATTAACTATTTTCGGACTTTTTCCTTTACATGTGCTGCGAGACCTTGTTTCCTGCCAAATTTCATGTTTCTAGGTTAACGAGTAGTACCCTGTAGGTTTTGATTTATTAACGAGTATCAAAATATGTCGCATATAATTATGGCCGTATTTTTTTATTGCGTTGACTTAGAAGCTTAATTTTTTAGAGCTCCAAGGGAACACAGACCTACGTATTTAGATACCTCCACGCATTCCTAAGAAAAAGGGTCTTGACAGACTGACGGACGGACAACGTAGTGTTTCTATAAGGGTTCAAATTTTTCGTTTCGAGGTACAGAACCCTAAAAACCGACAAAAAGTAATGAGCGAGTAACTAGACCAACTTCCTTGTCAACGTACAGTTATTTTGTCAGATTTATTACTTGTTTATTCGTTGTAAAAAACTACGTACATATGATTAGGACTCACGTCCATATAATTATCGCATTGGTATTATAAAACACGGTCAGTAGTTACTCGTACAATCTCCGTGCCGTTAACTAACCTGAATAATGTAATCGATTATCTCTAAAACCTAGTGAAACAGTTTTTTTTGTACGTCTAAATCAATTAATCCTCAATCGTAAAGCCTCTCATATACTCACGATTTATTTCTACTATCTGAACACAGTTTCTAACGGGTCTGTAAAGTATAAAACCAGATCAACAAAAATATTTCATCCATAAAAAAAAAAATCTACTAACCAAACACCTAAGACTCAAATATAATTTGTATATTAGCATGATAAAATTACGATACGATTCTATTCGCAGTCCAATCTCGTATACTATCATTATTTCCCATTCAAAAGACAAATTTTCACAAATTATAACCGCGTAAACAATAAATTACTATTAAAGTCTGTATCTCCATAGTTAAACGTAAATCACGGTTTCTTATCGCCTGCAGTCATAAATATTACACTATAATAAACTACTGCTATGCAAATTTCTTTATAGCACTTTAAAAAATGTATTTTATTGAAAACACGAGGAAAATCACAGTTCATTTTCTATTGAATGGCTCATATTCAACACTTACATGCTGTTAATTTCAATCATATTCAATTCTTTTGGTTCACAAACAATATAATTTGAATTTTGTATTACACTCGGAACAAAGCGTTGCTTCAATAGCTCTTTATATCGATGCATTTAACCTACATGCAAGACACAAAGAAAATACATAAGTTAAGCTTGTAAAATGTAAAGTAATTGAAAAAATATTCACTGACCCACCTACGAGTTCCAATATCGAAGAGAAATTCAATATATAAATTTTCTCGCATGTCAAAAAGCATAGATCAATGGCTGATATGAAAATCAATAAAGATATAATGACGATATTATTATGCGTTATAAACAAACATTTGCACATGAATTGTATCTTTCTCACATAAATCAATATACAGCTTTCTTTATCTGTCTCGAAAATTGACAACTTACTTTATGAAAAGTTCGGAGAGTATATATTTATTGGTCTATTCATAGTTATCTTCGGTAATTTACAAATATATAGTGATTTATCAATGGATCAGTAAACTGTCTGGTGACAGAGTTGTAAACTAAATTACTTTATTTCAACCATTTAGTTTTTATAATATTTTTGAACAAAGTTTGACAAATCGCAATAGAATCTAAAGGGCACTTAAATATTCACTGCATTTTACAATTCTAAAGAAAAAGAAAAGTTTATATTTCACCTACACCAATAACATCCCAAATTTTCAAAAATGCTCAGCTTCATTTTGAATTAAGGATTTTTCAAACTGAGACGAATCGATCGATTGTAAATCGATTGTTTTAACGATTAGGAAGCCACGCGACACAATTGGCGCGAGCGAATATCGTCCCGGATCACTCGCGGGATTCATCTCAGTTCTCTCACGAACCACGCGACCAACGCCACGACTAAAAACTAGTACATTATTCAAACAAGCCACACTACGCTGTCCATAATAGCCATACAATTCATTAGCTCCCCCAAGTGAAGAATTAAAGTTGATTGATTGGTGACATAAAAATTTAACGTCTCGGCTTAACTGGGTATCAATCAGCCGTTTCGTCGGCTGTCTCATTGACCAGATATGACTTATACTTCGGGGCCTTTTATGTTGTAAACACCTTTACTTACTTGGCTTAACGATGACAGTTTTATTTAGGAGCTTATCTAGTCGGGTGGCCTGATCTCGAGACGTTTTTGGACAGTCCACTCAATAATTAGGTAGAAAAATTATGGTTGGTACTTTAAAATAATAAGGGAAATTAAAACGTGGTTATCTGTGATTTTCTTTCGTTATGTCTAGCAATGTGAGTTGATAACCTTAATACTTCTACGAGAGTCGTTAAATTTCGCTCTAAAGAAGGCAAGGCGCTTCAGTTATGAAACTGTTATAAGATGCGTAGTAATAGTTCTCCAGACCGAATTTCGGCCATGGCGACCAATCTCAGCGCAGACCAGCCTTCAGCGCAGGAGATATTATAGTACACAAGTGTGTGCGCAGACACAGGGGGTCTACCACAAGCTCCTATAGCAGTATTATTTTAATATTACTTCAGTGTGGGAAAGAGATGAAGCTCTACAGGACGTATAGCTCCATCTCTTTCTCCCACTGAAGTAATATTAAAATAATACTGCTTTTGAGCTGGCGGTAGGCCCCCAGGTGCACTCTCTCTTCCCTCACTCTCATAGTCCGATGGGACGGCAATCCGACACGACCGGAGAGAGATCAGGAGCAGGACCAACAGCTTAACGTGCTTTCCGAGGCACAGGGGTATCACACCGCCAACTTCCAAACTCCGGGCTGTTACTAAGAAATTCCTAATGAAAAACCCAATAACACTGCCCGACCGAACCGAACACAAGACCTCATGCTCAGCAGTCGCACCTATTAAAAAGCAACGAGGCAAGCAACGAGGCAGTCATACCTATTAAAAAGCATATAACTGTCAACATCACTTTCAAACTCTACTAGGTCATTACTAATAAAAGAAGAAGAAAACGAGTCAGACCCCTAGTATTCAAGGCAATGGCACGTAAAATTTAATCGGAGAGGCAACCGGATGGCGAGTGGAGATCTGGGTCTTGAAGTGATACCGAACCCCCCGTACCGTCCGAATGGACCCCAAATGAACGGGGGCGGAGATATGGGGGGGCGGACATATGGGGGGAGGGGGGTCAATATTGTTTTTTTTTTTTTGACGAAGCAACCGGATTAAAATGCGATTGAATGGTGCTAATCCATGCGTCATGTTCGTGAACGGGCGCCGTCAGTTGGAACTGGTCATCTCTTAGCTGCCAGGGCTTATTTTTTATTTTTTGAATTGTTCTTTTTTTTATCTTTTTATTACGGACGCTTCTAACGTGCACGTCTTTCTACATTGTTCTCACATGTATAATTTCAACATGAATGATGTAACCAATATTTTGTAACAATTTTTTATTTAAAAGAGTGTCCGTGGAGTTTCTTGCCCGTTCTTCTCCATAGGCTTGGAATGGGCAACTAGCTTCATACCTATTTCTGACTGACCGATTCCTTGACAATTCAAAAGTGCCTGTAAATGGTTTAATTGAAATAAATGATTTGAGTTTGAGTTTGAGATTGCTTTGAAGTTTATACCCTATTTATATAATTTAACAAAATTGCCACCCCAACATCGTTATAATTGAAATAATGTCTTACGCTGTATATAATTCTTGAAACTCCTTACCGATGATTTATCACCAAAAATAAGGATGAATTTTATCAAAACCGGATGGCATTGATACACACAAATTTCTTGCACTTCATCATCATCATCAGCCTATAAATGTTCCCACTGTAGGGACACAGGCCTCCTCTCTGAGGATCAATACCACCACGCGGGCCCAGTGCGGGTTGGTGAATGTCACATGTCTTCGAATTTTCGGTTCTTGGACATGCCGGTTTCCTCACGATGTTTTCCTTCACCGTTTTGAGAGCAGTGGTGATGAAATAATTTACACAAAGTAAAGTGCCTGCCTGGGTTCGAACCTACGACCTACAACTCGTAAGTCGCGGCTGTTACCATTGGGCCATCACTGCTGCCTCCTCCTCCTTGCACTTATTAGAGCTTAAATTTCGAATGCCATGTCAAAAAAATTATGTTCACTTCAAGACCCAGATTTCCACTCGCCATCTGGTTGCCTCTCCGATTAAATTTTACGTGCCATTGCCTTGAATACTAGGGGTCTGACTCGTTTTCTTCTTCTTTCATTAGTAATGACCTAGTAAAGTTTATTTGCAAACTTATTAGGTACTTTAAATGATATAGATAAGTAAGTAACAACTTATAACTAATTAATTGATAAAAATAACAAAATTGTATACTAACCTGTAACTATTCACAAACTAAAATATAGCATCGAAAAATTCCTCCGCATCGCTGTCGACTGATAATGTACCCAAGAGACTGGCGGCATTGCCACGTTGTATGGCAATGCTTAGCCTCTGGCCAAGGTAAAAACCAGCCCTTGGGTCACGGGAAGTGTCAAATAGCCGTTTTGAGATGTCACGAAAGAGGCCACGGGCACTCGGACCCCACGGCCCGAGGGTTTCAACCCCAAACGGCTCAAAAATATAATTACCAATAAAGTAGTAGGTACCAGTAAGGTAGAGTTTCATTGTAATAGGCAGATGATATAAAGGCTGTAACAAGCGCTGCATTGACGAGAGTCGCTGAGGATGAGAAGTGGAGGCATTTGGAGAAGGCTTTTGTCAACGAGGGACATACAGACGGAGATTTCGGTTAACTAATTCTATAATAAGTCATGTTTATCAAAACTCTAATTGTATTCAACTAAAAAAATTACCAACTAATGTACTAACTTAACTAACTGAAAAATTGCATAAATTATTATTCGTGGAGTTTGACAATTTCTCAACTTCTAATTCTCAATTCAGAAACCGAGTCTTGATATTATATTTTCTATGAAAATCACTTAAAACCGTATCGAATACTTATTTTAATTTCACTTATGTATCAGAGAGTGAACGAGAACGATGCCTAACGAAAAGTATGATTTCATCTTCGCAACGGAATGTTTTGGCTTCGACACTTTTCAATGCCCAGAATAAATACTAAATACTTTATGGTACATCGTATAGACGCATACGATTTAATATAAAAATTAAGGATAAAAAAACTGTAATCCGACTACGGGAAAATAAAAATTATCTAAAAAGTACGAAACAAGTATGTCGGATCCGGTCATTAGTACGGACACGAACCGAATCGCAAGCGCGCCACTGGCGACATCAAGTGACCTACCCACACCAGAAAGCGCGCTTCTACAAAGTCGTGATGTTTTAAGGCTACGGCCAGGAGGGGATTCAGCCTCTGGTCGCATTGGAGAGAAGACGTCGCGGAACTGTTCTCGATTCGTGGTGCTCAGTTATTGTGTTAGTTGTAATGTGTGATCTTATGTTAATTGGTAATTTTAATAAACGCCGTCGCACCCAGTGTGTGTATAATTTAGCTAGTGTGATTAATTTGATAGTAAATTATAATGTGATCTGAACTGCAAACTGTTTTTCTATTGCGCATTAACCAACACTACCCACACTACGCCCACAGTAGTTAAAATATCGCTGATAATAACGAGAGTCCAATCCCCTCTCCGACACAGATATTTTAGACAGAAATCAAGACATAAGTACAAAAATGGTCAAAGTAAAGCCGTGGTCGCATGCCTTTAGTCCCTCCAGACCGTATTTTAGCAATGGCGGCTGATCTCAACGAAGTCTAGCCTTCGGCACGGGAGATATTATAGTGCACAAGTGTGTGTGCAGACACAGGTGCCCTCTTTACCACTGGTGTGGTCTGGTGGTGGTGTGGTGGTGTTCTGTATTTGGTGTATACTATGTGGGTGTCAAGAACACCTTCAAATTATAATGGCATGCAACGACGGCTTTACCTTGATCATTTTTGTACCTGCCTATGTCACCCGGACCATTATTACGAATCTATTCATCAAAATCGGTTCAATAGTTTAGGCGCTACGGTGGTACACATGTAAAAACAAACATACATCCATAGACTGCTAAAATCATAACCCTTCCTTTTAGCTTTTTAGTCGGGTAAAAAGTAGGTAATTTCTGTACAAATAACCTACCATAAAAAGTAACTGCATCTCTACAATTTTCCCATGCCATGCATCAGTTTAATAAAACGAAAGTTAATCTAATAGTGTTTCAATAATTTGAATAACAATGAATATGTAATAAGAATCGATGAACACTTTAATTGATGGACCATTAATCCCTTAACCTGTTCGGATTTAATGAATCTTATTAACACAAGCAATGAATAAATTCACCTTTTTTATATATTTCGGTGATATCATTTTGACCTCCAAAACAAATATGTCTATTCAAATTATTGGGGTAGGCAATGTTTATTCTGTTATTTAGGCCAAAGAATCAGCATTGCCATCCAACGTGGCAATGTTGCCAGCCTTTTGGGCACTTTTCCCATTGACTGCGATGCGGATGAATTTTTCGATGCCCATTGAGCTTTTCGTTTTTTTTTATATATTTGGACATCTGTGTACATAAAATTCTCGTGTCACAATGTTAGTTGCCATACTCCTCCGAAACTGCTTGATCGATTTTTATAAAATTTTATATGTATATTTGGTAAGTCTGAGAATCGGTTGTAATCTATTTTTCATACCCCTAAGTGATATGGGTAGTCCACCCCAAACATAAATAATTTAGGGTTAGCTAGTGATATACATATATATTTTAGTGTTAGCTTGTATATTGTATTTAAGATTCGTCAAAATAAATGAGAAATTAATTTATTATTTGGGTAACGAAAGTCGAAACACAAGTGTGGTAATCTTATTTCAATGATTTAATTTGATTTTAATGTTTGTAGTTTTATGCGTGAATATTAAAATATTGTTTAAGATGTTATTCAAGAATTTACGTGCCACAAAAAATTAAGAGCGGAAGTTTGACGGTATTATTTCGTGGATGGACTTGAAACTGAACAGAGTTTATGAGCGGAACTGCATACCTACACCAACCAACGAAGTGCATACAATGTCCACTCTTTTATTGTTAAGCATTACAAAGTAATAAATGAAGTCCTGCGTTATTCTATCTATTCGGCACAAACTACGTAGGAAAAGCTCATGCCGTGGATATATTAGACACTAGTTATTGCCCGCGACTTCCTCTGCCATCCAGGATGAAAAATACCCTATGTCCTTCTCCAGGTCATGGTACCCTACCTGCCCTACCTGCCCTACCTGCCCTACCTGCCCTACCTGCCCTACCTGCCCTACCTGCCCTACCTGCCCTACCTGTCCTACCTGCCCTACCTGCCCTACCTACCCTACCAGAACGCGAATTTTCTTCATTTTTTTTGTGAGTTTTTCCATATTTTCTCACCGTTTCAACCTTCCCTGGACTACGACAAATATTTCAAAACCAAAATCAGCTAAATCGGCCCAGCCGTTCTCGAGTTTTAGTGAGACTAACGAACAGCAATTGATTTTTATATCGATAGATTCAAACTATATTTCAAAGATTTATTTCCGAAGTATTTTCACCAAAAACTAACAGGACATCGAAAATCATCAATCATCAAAAAAATCAAAATCATTTACTGTACCTTTCAAAGTTTTCCAAGGTTAACTTGTTATTAAGTAAGATGCCTTCATCATATTATCAGCCGTTATGATGATGATGATGAAGGCATCCTACTTCTTAGCAAGTTAATTTTAGGAAGTTTTGTGGAGTGAAAGAGGATGGGAGTTTTAAGGATTAAGAAAAGAGTATTGAGACAGTTTGGACACACAAAAAGGCTTGACTCTCATAAGAAACCTTAGTCGTTATAGTATTGATATTTGGCTCTATTGACTAATAAGTTTTCCGACCACTGGTATAGGTTGTAGCGGAGCTGGCTGTGAAGAGCGTGCCAGGCATTCATTTATGTATCACTACTGGTGGTGGCTACCACGCAGACGAAGCGGCGATCAAAAGCTACTCAGTCATAAACATTAAACCCACTTCATCTATTCCAATTACTATAAGCCACTAGGTACCACAAGCATAATCAGCCTTTAACGTTCCCACTGCTAGGACACTGGCCTCCTCTCTGTGAGAGGGAGTGGGCTATAATTACCACGCAGGCCTAGTTCGGGTTGGCAATGGTACCACAAACAATCCCACAAACCAAAACTGCAAAAAAACAGTGACACTCCGGGAGTGCCAACAGAAGTGAAAACTTGAAAAAAAATCGGCACCGCGGTAATCAACGCGTTGATGTCTTTTACTCCACGCTCCGCGGCAATCAACGCGTTGATATCTTTTACTCCACGCACCGCGGCAATCAACGCGTTGATGTCTTTTACTCCACGCACCGCGGCAATCAACGCGTTGATGTCTTTTACTCCACGCACCGCGGTAATCAACGCGTTGATATCTTTTACTCCACGCACCGCGGCAATCAACGCGTTGATGTCTTTTACTCCACGCACCGCGGTAATCAACGCGTTGATATCTTTTACTCCACGCACCGCGGCAATCAACGCGTTGATGTCTTTTACTCCACGCACCGCGGTAATCAACGCGTTGATATCTTTTACTCCACGCACCGCGGCAATCAACGCGTTGATGTCTTTTACTCCACGCACCGCGGCAATCAACGCGTTGATGTCTTTTTAATGGTCAAAAGCTGGTGTCGTAACAGTGATGCGAAATCAATGGTTTAGTCCCATCTCAAAAAAGCCCAACTCGCCTATGAAGTTATCACTTAAAAAATTGTTTACATTCTATTACAAACTGGTGATAAAACTGGATGAGCTGTAAACATGGCGATCATAATTCACGTGAAAATATTCCCTCTTACGTCAGCAGAAAAATACATTCACAGTGCTTCGTGGTTTCCTAAAAATAATCTTTTATTGCAACGGGAAGGTACGGTGGAAGTTTTGTCAGGTGCCGATAAATAAAAAGTTACCCACTTACATTGTAAGACGTAGCTGAAAATAGTTGGGTTGTTTTCTAAAAGTATATTGGGTTTTTGGTCTTAATGCTTAGTGTTTTATTTGTTTCGATGGCTCGATTTAGTTTTAAAAGCCATTCGGAAGTAAGTCGATTGGTGAATCATAATTTATGAAAAAGTTCAAGGGCTTCGAGCTTATAAAACTATTCACCCCTTCTATGTATAAAGAATGAAGTTCAGTTAGTTTTTTTTTAATCCGTTCAAAAATGCTACTTTCACCGGACCAAAATATTTTTGCATTCAGAGCATACTAAACTCCTAAGCTCTAGTTGTCCTCATAAAAATCGAAGGTATCTCGTTAATCTTAATCAAACGTGGTCGTAAAATGCCAGTGACATCACAACCTCAGAGTCAGCATTTAGCAGGTGCGCGCTACCAAACAAATCATGTTATGGCGCGTATGATTCGATTTTCGAAATATTCAACGTCGTATTTTTATTTTTATACGTCGCCAGTCTCAAATTTCCTGTTTTTCAGACATTGTCTTGGAATTGCAGGATATATTCCGCTATTGTTTTTCACCTCCTTTTATTCGACTTCTTGTATGATCTCAATATAAACTTTTCAAATGATTCTTGAATCTGTATCTCTGTACACAGCATTAGATTGTTTTTTTAGGGACTCTTTGTACGTTACTTACGTGGTTTTTTTTGTTCAATTGAACTATTTCCTGTTTTATCTAGAATAAGTTATAAGGCGTAGAGTACCTAATGAGAAAATGTATATTAGGTCCTACTAATTACAATAGTTCTGCAATTTCCATACATCGTTCCTGCAAAGTGTGTAGGGTAATACTTAACACAAAATACGTAGAACCACTTTAACTTCATGAAAACCTTACACCATATTATTATTATTATTAGGTACTATACAAAAATAAAAATTCCATTACATACCTAAATAAATTTTGAAACGAAATAATAATCAAAAACAGCAAATGCTAACGTTTACGTAAATGAACAAAATGTGCGCGATACAATTCCCGATTCGCGGTCGGCATAAATTGAATTCGTATGCGATGAACCCGCAAACCACAGAGTAGACACAAAAGGAGTATTACACCGTAGGGGATGAACGCAGAAGATACCAACACAAGCCCTGCGGACATTGCTATTGAATATATCTAATGGCAGAGTTTCGTATCCTCGAGCGCTTTTCAGTTATTGAGAGTGGGATTGGTTAGACTCTTAGAACAATATACAAACAAACACTTCATTTATTATCTACTCTATGGCCCATCCAGACGGTTCATTTGCTAACCGGGTCTCTTATACAATTCTACGGCTCTATTTGAATGTATTTTCGTTAAATGCCTCTTGTGCCCGAATGAAAATTTCATATGAAATCTTTTAATTAAATCTTAGCTCGAAGCCATTTTAGTTGCTCTAGTTTTCACTTGGTAGAAGCTGCTTTAAATGCTTTGCTAAAGCCGATAAGAACATGCCTATTATACGTTTTAAATCTAAATAATTTAAATGTTACGTGACTGGCTAATTAGCTAAATACCAACCGAAAACAGACATGCAATTTACAAAGGTTGGAAGAAAGTATTTTATCTACAATTCTACACCCATGCTATAAATCCTTAATAATATTATAAATGCGAAAGTAAGTTTGTTTGTTACGCCTTCACGCTAAAACGGCTGAACGGATTTGGATGAAATTTGGCACATATATAGATGATGCCCTGGAAAAGAACATAAGATACTTTTTTCCCACGGGTTCGAGATTTATGCGGGTGAAACCGCGGAGCGCAGCTAGTCCTCTATAAAAGTTTCTGAAACAGTTAGCTTATTGCCAACATTGAAACATCCAGTGTCATAGTAACCATAATATTATCCAAACGAGTGTTATAATGTTGTACTAAATTTCATTATGCAACTCGAATTTCAAAAAACGAACATTGAAATGCATGCGCGTTTCACTACCACAGCGCCGTAATTTAAAAAAAAACTTATAGGTTATTCGAATTCACGTCGTATCCCGCCATTTTTGTTCGATATTAGTATTGCAAAAATTTATTACTTTGTTGTTCACAAAAATGAGTGATACAAGCTTTGATAACACATCACCAGATATTTCTAATGCAGCAACATTTATAACCAATTATTACAAGAAAAGTCGAGAAAACAATATTGTACCTACAACACCCTATGGTTTTAGAACCTTTTATAGAGAATTCATACCATAGGTGTAGATAAAGTCTTGTACACAACTGTACATAATTAGGTATTAAAACACTCATGTGATACTATTCGTAAACCCACATTCATGTTTTAATACCCCTTATTATACAACAGTTGCATAAATAACTATTTTGGAAGTCATCCCCATAGCGGTTCTAACAGGGGAATTAAAGATATTATTTGACCGAAGACGTGTAGATTATGTCACAAATTATGTGAAACGTGGGCATATTTTATGGGATAAAATTTATTACTATGTACAGTGACATCATGCAAGTCATCCAGCCACAATATACCCACGCAAAAGAAAATTATGAATGAGCATGTCCAAGGGATGCCTACGTCACAATACTTGGCACATACCCAGCTCTTCAATATGTGGGTATCAAAGAAAATATTGCCAAATGTCAAAGGTCAAGAAATTAAATGTGATGACCTTTTCAATGACAAGTTTTGTGAAACTATTTGCAGTTAAAGATATAAGATTGTTTGAGCAAATTAATTTGGATGTAATGTAGCTGCTAAATTTTCTTGGGCATGGAAAATCTCTGATCTTATTAATCTTTCAGTAAAAAAAATTTAGTAACATAAGTTTATCCTATGGATTGAATTATTCAGTATATACGTTACTAATTAATTAATTATAAATGAAATATTGAGTCAGTGAAAGTATCTCACATCAAAAATTTGTTTTCATTAAAAACTTATTTCTCTCTTCCGGAAAACCATCCTTAATATTATAAATGCGAAAGTAAGTTTGTTTGTTACGCCTTCACGCTAAAATGGCTGAACGGATTTGGATGAAATTTGGCAAATATATAGATGATGCCCTGGAAAAGAACATAGGATACTTTTTTTTTCCCACGGGATCGAGACTTATGCGGGTGAAACCGCGGGGCGCAGCTAGTAAAGGATAATTTTACCTCAGTGAACGTTTTTCATGATAGCTTTTAGGTATAGCCCATATTTGGCAGTGGCCTTAGAGTTGTCAGAAATATTATACAGATCTTAGAAGGACTATTCTATACCTATACATCCTACTATCCTAACCTACTTCCTACTTAATCCTACTAATATTATAAATGCGAAAATTTGTGAGGATGGATGGATGTTTGTTACTCTTTCACGCAAAAACTACTGAACGGATTTGGATGAAATTTGGCACACAGATAGTTTGTAGCCTTGATTAACACATAGGATAATTTTTATTCCGATATTTTCACGAGATCGAGACTTATGTGGGTGAAACCGCGGGGCGCAGCTAGTATTTACAATAAGTTAAGGTCTTTTTTCGTGCCTGTCTGTGTGACCGCGTTGGTTTTCTAAAATACGCAATGGATTTAGATGCGGTTTTTACTATCATTTAGAGAATTTATTCCGGAAGGTTTTTGTGTATAATACATTAATATTAAACTTACATATAATAAAGAAATCTCGATGTTTTGTCAAGTCACAGAAACCGTGAGAGGCGTGGATGGATCGCTAGTTATACCGAAATATTAAAATAAACAGCGTGCTACGAGATTTCGTAGCACTTTTACTACGACTGACTACTATAACCGACTTCAAAACGAAGAATACATTCTACGTTTGCTCCGTATATGCAAGAATGTGAATATTTAAACGATATTTTTAAACAAATTACTTACTTCCTTACTAATTATCCAAGGCTTTAAAAAGATCAGGTGTTTGAGAAGGACGTGGACGAAGCAAAAGAAGTATGTAGGAATCGTAGCACGTAACGTGCTGCAGTTTCTACCAACGTTCCTTTCTGCCAAAAGGCGTTAAATTTATGTACAAGTATTTCTATTTTCTCGGGAATCATCGCATTTCCGAATACAAACGAATGCTAATTTCCATGTCCATCAATTAATAGATTTATCGTGTATAATAATTTGAATTCAGAACTAAGTACTTTATTGTTTTGATTTTCGTGTGAACTATATAGAGCCATAAAACTGTTTTCCTGTTTGTCGTGCCTGCGACTTTAGCAGCTTTCCTACCATTTTTAAAATAAATTACATTAAGCTAAAAGAGTATTAACAACTCTATATTCATCTAAGGCGATTGAGAGCGTCCGGTCTGCACCAAGTGCAAAGGGCAACTGATAGAAAATCCGACGACTGACGAAACACGAGGTTTGCCGAGGGACATTAAGAACATATTTGTACTGTATGTAAATGTGTTATTTTCTATGTACCATAACCAAGTTAAGGGTCTATACGCAAAACATGGTTCCTTTCATGGTATCGTACTGGCCGTCAGCCAAATTTAGCAGCGGCATGGGTTTGTCTGTCCCGGCCATCTTAAAGGTTAAGGGTGACAAAAATAATGTAACGGACTACTTTCTTTGGGTAACAATGGCGATGGCGGTATAATTTTTGGGAGAGTAGGCGTTTGTGCAATGGACCGTTGAAGTTACTGGCAGTTTTCGCTGTTATGTAGTCATGTTCTTTGGGCCTAGCACGAACGCGCGGAGTAAACGTAACAAAAAACATTTTACAAAAAATACAACCGACTTCGAAAAGTTTTTATTTTTCACTTTTTAGTTGTGATACCTACCCCACACAATCGAATACCACTACCTGCTACCAGTGACAGGAACTTATCATATCATCTACATACTATGTAAGTGGGAAAAAAAATCGTATTTTGTAGCTAACTCAAAAACGACTCCAGCAAATTTAATAAATTTATATGGGACCAATTTGAGAGCATACCACTTCAAATAAAAAAAAAAAATCAAAATCGGTCCACAAATGACGGAGAAATTGGTGGACATACATAAAAAGATATACACACGCTACGAACATATAACCTCCTCCTTTTTGGAAGTCGGTTAAAAATTAGGATGACTTGAATTTAAATACTCGTGTCGCACAATATAAATCTTAGTTTTAATGACTTTCTTCATGCTTCTTCGTGCTTGTCGCAAAAAATAGAAACCAAAATGGTATACGATACTTAGTTGTATTTTCGATTCAATAATCGACGGAGCAGTGCTGGCCCAGTGGTAACGGCCACGACTTACGAGTTGTAGGTCTTACGTTCGAACCTTGACAGGCGCTTTACTATGTGTTCATTATTTCATCACCACTATTCTCAAAACGGTGAAGGAAAACATCGTAAGGAAACTGGCATGTCCTGGAACCAAAAAAAAACAGTGGCACTCCGGGAGTGCCGACAGAAGTGAAAACTTGATAAAAATCGGCACCGGATAATCAACGCGTTGATGTCTTTTACTCCACGGTGTCAGTAAATTCCGTTACAGTGTTGCGAAATCAATGGTTTAGTCCCATCTCAAAAATGCTCAACGCGCCTTAACAAGTTTTCACATAAAAAAATCGAAGACATGTGACATCTACCAATTCGCACTGGGCCCGTGTGGTGGATTACGGTCCACTGCCTCTACTAGCAAGGAGGCCTGTGTCTCAGCAGTAGGAACATTACAGGCTGATCATAAATCTGAAAAAAAAAACCAAATGCATTAAGTTTACCTTACCTCATGTTAGGCAGGTGAAAACTAGTGTGTTGATAAAGGGCGAAGAATTGAATCCTGATGATAGCACAGTTTTCTTGGGCTTAACTTTGGATGCTAAGCTTCAGTGGGGCCCACATATAGATAAATTGTCAAAAAAGCTTAGCTCCGCAGCATATGCTGTTAGAAAAATTCGTAATTTGACTGACATAGAGACAGCCCGTTTAGTGTACTTTAGCTATTTTCATAGTGTAATGTCGTACGGTATTCTGTTGTGGGGAAATGCCGCCGACATTCAGACTATTTTTGTTTTGCAGAAAAGAGCTGTTCGATCAATTTATAAATTAAGTCCGAGACACTCTCTCAGAGATAAATTTAAGGAGATTAATATAATGACTGTGCCTTCTCAGTATATTTTTGATAATCTTTTATATGCCCATAAAAATATAAAATTGTTTAAAAAATACAGTGATATCCATAACATAAATACTAGGAACAAACACAAATTTGTTGTACCCACAACAAGGCTCAAAAAAATAGGTGGATCGTTCAGATGTCAATGTATACGCTTTTATAATAAACTTCCAAGCCACGTACAAGATCTAAGCCTTAATAAATTCAAATCATTCATTAAACGTAAGTTGTGCCAGAAAGCTTTTTATACCGTTAAAGATTACATTGAGGACAAAAAGGCTTGGGATTGAGCTGCTCCAATTATTATTTTTATTTTTTACTTTTGAAATTTGTTTTTTTTTTGCAAACTTTAAAATTATATACACAATGACATGAATATTTACTTTGTTAAGTATAACATTATTATTATTTTAATTGTTGTGAATGTGAGGACTATGTAGTTCATGTATATATATTTATTTATTTTTTCTCAGTTAGTTTTTAATGATAATCTGGCAGTTTTGAGTACTTTATGCGGCCTACCTAAATGTCCTTTCTTTGGTATTGTTCGTCGCATCGTTGAGCTCCTTTTAAGTTCTGAGTTGAGCTGCACGATTACTGACAAATGCGTGCACTGACTGGACAGGTCCACTCAAATCTGTATGGTTCTTTCCTCAAAAGACCATTTCAGACACAAATCTACATGGTCCTCAAATGAAATGCTCTGACCAAGATCATTTCCGGATTTTTTTTTTTTTTTTTATATGCACATTGACATTAATGATTTTTATATACATATACAATGACGTGAATATTTACTTTTAAAGTATTATATTATTTTAATTATTGTGAATGTGAAGACTATATGGGTCATTCCTTTTGTTTTGTTTTTAATTTTTTCTCAGTTAGTTTTAATCATGGTCTGACAGTTTGAGTAATTTATGTGGCCTACACAAATGTCCTTTTTTTGGTATTGTTCGTCGAATCGTTGAGCTCCTTAAATTCTGAGTTGAGCTACACGATAACTGACAAATGCGTGCACTGACTGGACAGGCCCTCTCAATCTGTGTGGTGCTTTCCTATAAAGACCACTTCAGACACCAATCCACATGGCCTTCACATGATCTGACCAAGATTATGTCTGGACTTTAAAAGAGACTGTGACCTCTGAGTTTGTTTCGGCCTTTCTTCTCGGAGTAGTCAGATAGGAAACGCCGACTTCATCTAGTTTTTAAAATATGATTGACGTGTAAAAGTGTTTGTACAAACCTACTTACAGAAATAAAATCATTTATCATTTATCATTTATCAATCAATCTGTTGCGTTTACGTTGCCCGTTCGTGCTAGGGCCTTTTGCTTTTTTATGAAGTGGTTTTTGGAAGGAAGTATTTGGCGTATCATTGTAATGAGATGGTCGGTTTTACTTTTGTTATGAGTCCTCCTTTGGCATTAGGTTGTTCATTTAGTATAAGTATTCATTCGTTCATTCGTTGTTCTAGTGGTCGCAAGCGCTACAGCTGAGCATGAGGTCCTGGGTTCGATTCCCGGGTCGGGCAAAGTGTTATTGGGTTTCTCTATCTGAAATTTCTCAGTAACAGCCCGGAGTCTGAGATTGATGGCTCGCCCCTTATTACATGGAACTTAAACATAACTGGCGAAATGTGGGTGTACCTGCTACAGGGACACCTCTGCCCATCCCTTCGGGGAAACAAGGCGTGATATTATGTTATTCATTCATATTTAATATATTTATATTTCTTTCTTTATTATTTTTCTAGATGTATCGGGGGCAGATTAAATAAAATAGAAAAAAAAAATTGTGACAGTGACTGACCTTATGCTATTACCTTTATCAGCGTTTAGTTTAAATGCAACGACCGCAAAATCTAAATCGAGTACAGGTTTTTTTTTCAGCTGAAATGGGAAATCCTCATGAACGCCCACACTGCCTCACAGGTGAGCCAGTCTGGGCAGGCTTGTTAGGTTGTCGTTCAGTAACAATTTGTTACACTGACCGAGACTACAAGCTAACGTCCTTTTCATTTAGTGAAACACTAAACTCATAAATTTCAACACAAATTAAATATCAGAAACCTTGTTCCATTAGATAATAGAAACATTCAATCACATACAGAAATAAGAACATAAATCTACAACTGTATTTTTTTTGTCACGAAGCGACGCGCGCTTTACTTGTGGTAACCAAGTGTACAAACACGCTGTGAATGTGTGCGTGAAGACAAGTAGCATCAGTAAATAACACACGCACACACACTCCAGACTTCGCCGTTGTATCCGACGGTACAGAGAGCTCCTGCGCTTATACACACATTCACAGCATGTTTGTACAATTAGTAACCACAAGTAAAGCGCGCGTCGCTTCGTGAAATAAAAATTAAGTATTTTGGCTCATTCTCTTTTTTTCATTTACATATCACATTGTTTACGATTCACTAGCTCGCAGTAGTACAACCAAGAAACGCGCGAAAACAGATAATAAAATGTTTATAGTTTACAATAAAATATCAAGGAGATGATTTAAATGTAAATTATTAATAATGTAGGTAAATACGATACGTTTACAATGTGGTGTCCACTTGTGTAATGCTAATGACTATAAATCTTTAAAAAAATATATAATTGTTAAAGGGGCGGTCAAATGTATGATTTCCCATCATTACTTGCTTAATGCATAGTACATGAAAGTTTTGTTTTTACGTTAATTAAACAATATTGTACTTGTAATCAAAATATCGAATTACATTTTACATCTGGGTAATGGATTTGTAATTATTTACACTTTTCCAAAAAGTCCACCATACTACCAACACATTTCACGCCTACAGCTCTACCAACCCAAATAAATAACTATTACAACGTAAACAGTAAGCAAATTTCCCTCCTCCCCCCTTCCCCTAGTCTACGTTTGTCTGATGTACCGGTCTGTGACGTCAGAAGGCCGGCCGGCGCCTCGCGAACAGTGACTAAGCTGTATTAATATACTACCAATGTGTTTGCTCCAGCGTCGCCTACGCGCTGAAAACTGCGTGGGAGTCACTGAAACTTGTCTACATGATGTTCTCTTTTAATTGATGTGTTTTTGTTTTGCATGGAAAATACGTGAGTTTTTGAAGTGAAAACTTCTTTAGGCGCGTTGGGCATTTTTGAGATGGGACTAAACCATTGATTTCGCGACACCATGACGAAACCTCATTTTTATAAACGCGATTGTGCTCTTTATTTATCCTACTTTACGGATCAATGTTCTATGCAAGTATTTTTACTTTAAAGGTTTTGTAAACGCGATTATGCTCTTCATTTATATTACGTTACGGATCAATGTTCTATGCAAGTATTTTAACTTTAAAGGTTTTGTAAACGCGATTATGCTCTTCATTTATATTACGTTACGGATCAATGTTCTATGCAAGTATTTTTACTTTAAAGGTTTCGGAAGTATTATTTTTTGTAAAGGCGATTGTATTCTTTATTTAGAGAAGGTTACGGACCAATGTTCTATACAAGTATTTTTCTTACACCAAGGCGATCTTGTTCAAGTTTTCACTTCTGTCGGCACTCCCGGAGAGCCACCACTTTTTCTATATGACTAAGAAACGATCTAAGTAGGTATTAGAATAGATCGACTAACTGATTTAACTGAACTAAACGGCTTACAAAGAAAAAATCGAATCTTTCAGAGAGTGATATGTTACCTAAACTTTACAATTATAGATATTTTTTAGTCGACAATTTAAAAAAGAAATAATGTGAATTCTTTTAGAATTCATTCTTAAACAGTTATCGTACATTTTAACCTTTTATCAACTCACGAAATAGCATGAAATCTAAAAATCCTTTTACACTAAAAGTGTCTGAATTCTTTCTTTCAAATTCTTGGAAGCTAAAGCTAAAACGTTTTTCTTTAAACACGCTGTGCATATGAGAGCGCCGCGGTGGCGTCGACGCGGCTCGGATCCCGACACACTTTCCATTGACGGGGCTGAAACCACCCCGCACCACCCATTCCCTGCTATTTGGGTGGAAATTTATACTAATGACATGTGTATTAAGTAACAATGGACGCTGTACACTATTTTTGGGCGTATTGGTGAACATTAGCATTCATTCATGGATCCAGAAATAGGGTATCGGGATTGGATTAGATTTTGTTTGAATTTGTTGCTAGTTTAATTTGATAATTAAAAACATTTTGGGATACATAATTATCCTATACTATTAAACGAGCAATATTTGTAAATATATTTGTTTGACTGCCTCGTTGGTCTAGTGGTCGCAACCGCTACTGCTGAGCATGAGGTCCTGGGTTCGATTCCCGGATCGGACAAAGTGTTATTGGGTTTTTCTATCTGAAATTTCTCAGTAGCAGTCTGGATTTGTGCCCGGTTGATGGCAATGGACTTGCCCCCTATTACATGGGACTTAAACATAACTGGCGATATGTGGGCGTACCTGCTACAGGGATACCTCTGCCCATCCCTTCGGGGAAACAAGGCGTGATGTTATATTTATTTGTATATAGATTTCTACTTACGTTCTCGAAATCGGCTCTAACAATTTCGATGATAGTTGCAATATAGGGGTTTACGGGGCGAAAAATCGTTCTAGCTAGGTCTCATATCTGGGAAAATTTGTTTTCTCCGTATTTTCACCCGAGCAGAGCTCGGTTGCCCAAAGTTTAGAACAAGATAATAAATAATGACATGACATTATTGATATTAGAATAATGATCATGGCAGCATGGAATTAGTAAGTACCTACTATCATGGCAGCATGGAATTAGTGTACTATCCTTTACTATTAAATGGGCATTCTCTATTTTCACCAGAGCAGAGCTCGGTCGCCCAGGTACTTTCTTTTGAAACCGTATAAAAAAGTGACTTCACAAATACATGCCTGTTTTGGTGCTTCCTTAATCATAATTTTAATTAATATCATAGGGCTTTTTTTAGGTTTTCATGTTCCATGTCCAATAAATAAATGCCTGAAGACTAGTTAAACTTCAAATTAATTAACAGCTATAAAAATATTGTTCCTAAGTTAACTCGAATCACACGCTATTCCCCTCAAAGTTTCAGTACAATTTGCGGTAAATACTGAATTGTACTGGAACTGTTAATAAGATCAGTTTCTTCACCCGTGACAAAGCAACATTTTGGAATTTATTCTGCTGTTTGAACTAAGTGAAGTTAAATAACGTTGCGAAGTCATGGCACTTCGTGAGAATTCATCTAAATATATGTAGCATCAAATAAAGCTCTTACCAGCGATTTTAACAGTTTTATTCGTCGTCTCAATTTAGTTTTCTTTGAAAGAAAGAAAATACATTTATTTAGCACAAACAAAAAGGCACTTACACAACATAATTATAACACAAGTAAAAAATAAACAAAAACAACGTGTAAAATAATAACAATAAAATAATACATGTATTGCAAGTTCCGAAAGGGGAAAAGGAATTTTCTGTTACAAACAGATTAATAGCTTGTCCTTTTTACAGTGGTGCATAAAATATCTAAGGAATAGAAGAAGACCATTTCAAAGGTGGCAAGACGACTTGATAACTACTGCGGGATCGACACGGAGGAGAAAAACTCACGAATAATTAAATTAATTAAAAATAATTTAAATAAAAAGTAAGTTCAAAAACTAAAATCTGATTACTGAAAAATCACGCTCTAAAAAGTATGAAACAAGAAAATATTTCAGACAGAAATGAAAACATAGGTACAAAAATGGTCAAGGTAAAGCCGTGGTCGCACGCCAATAAAATTTTGTAGGTGTACAGGGATGCTACCACGGCTTTTACCTTTTTAGTTACCAGAGTTAATAAAAAATGAACAAAAATTGAATACATTTATAAACAAATTAAAACTATTCCTATTATCTAAATGCTATTATGATATCAATGATTATTTAAATGACAAATTTTAATTTACAAGTTTTATAAAATAATTACAATAAATAAGTAATAAAATTAAAAGCCCTCTTCCTCTCTCCTACTTTTGCTGTGCCCGACAGGGTCCACAATGATCATATTATTTTGTTAAACCTACCACCTAAGTTCACATGTGGAAGCAATAAATATATTGAGTATTGAGTAGTTTTTGAACTTATAAAAATTGTAAAACTAGTTTTAAGATTTCTACTACCTATTTGAAATTGAAATTATAAATACCTATGTATGTGGATAATGATTTATCATGAGCAATTGTATCTAGTCCTTGGTGACCTTGACCCATAGCTTAGCTAAACCAATGCCGCCTCTTTGCTCTAGTGGTTAGAGCACCTAACTCAGATTTGATTCGATTCCCAGTGGGAGCAAAATTTTCTGCTGGGTTTGGTTGGTGATAGGGCTTGTTCTAAGTTTGCCTGGCTAGTTACCACCATCTTATCTAAGTCTGTCGCCATAACAACAATGTTAACAGCATTGTCGTGTTTCGGCAGTTAGAGGTAAGATAGCCAGTTCCTCTGTGGTTGAGGATTCCGGGTGAAGCTCGCTTCCACCTTCGGCCTGATCATCACTTACCACCAGGTGAGATTTGGAGGCCAAGAGTTTCCCCGTTGGTGAGGCACTCCGGGAATGCTGGCAGAAGTGAAAACTTGAAAAAAATCGGCATCGCAGTAATCAACGCGTTAATGTCTTTTACTCCACGGTGTCGGTAAATTGCGTAACAGTGTCGCAAAATCAATGGTTTGGTCCCATCTCAAAAATGCCCAACGCGCCTAAAGAAGTTTTCACTTCAAAAAAGTACTATTTGAGATTTACGTACTTTCATATCACTCAAAGGAATTGGGAGATTTTTCTAGTTTACTATAAGGACACAAAATTAATTCCTTGTCGTTAAAGCAGACCATACATCGGTCCTACTGCCTTTGGCTGAGCCATAAAAACAACGATACTGTTATGGTGATGTTCGTAATAAACCACATTTATATCTTCCTCAGAATAAGCAAAATAACGATATACAGGCTGTATCAGAATCATGTGGTCAAAGTTATGGGACCAAAGGGACAAAAAATGTTGTCCATGGGACCAACATTATAATCGCGAAAAAATTATCAGTCGTCCCACACATTTGAGTCGAGTAGGTATTGAAGTTTTGTATGCGACGACTGAATTTTTTTCGCGGTTACAATGTTGGTCCCATGGAAAAAGTTGTTCAGTTTGATGGTATGTACCACATCCATAATTTTATATTTTATTTCACATAAACCTACAAGGGCACTTATAAAACGTCAGAAGCTAGGTGCACGGTTCCAATTGGTCGCTTCCTATGGAGAAGAAACTCCACCGTTACTCTTTTAAAAATAAATGGTTTCTACAATGTTTTCAAATTACAGTGTTAATAGATATGAGAGGATAGTGTAGGCCTATCAATAAGTACCAGGTACTTAGTAAAATATAAAATGGTTCACAAGTCTACAGCCTACAACGTTTTCACATTCACAAAATCTAAAAGAAAATAATCTATCAATCTGCTTAGCCTTTTCCCAACTATGTTGGGGTCAGCTTCCAGTCTAACCGGATGCAGCTGAATACCAGTATTTTACATGGAGCGATTGCCTATCTGACCTCCACAACCCAGTAACCGGGTAATACGATACTCCTTAGTATGACTGGTTGTCAGACTTTCGGGCTTCTGACGACCCGTAACGACTGTCAAAGATCCATAAATGACAGCCGGGACCAACGGCTTAACGTGCTTTCCGAGGCACAGAGGAGCCTCAGTACGAAAAGATGGTCACCCATCCACGAACCAACCCCGACAAGCGTAGCTTAACCTGATGGATCGACCCGTGCGGCTGTTATTACTTAGCCACGAGCTCCTCCCCGAGAAGAAAAAAATCTATATAAAAGATCAATAAAATAATATAAAATAATAATAAAAATAAGGACCCATTTAAACCAAATGACATGATTTCCACTACAGCTGTAACAAATCTAATTTGATAAAGCATACACCCTGTAAAGTCCAGTTACATGAGACGTTCTATACTCGTATTTAAAATAATTAATCCCATTTACAAAAAGGATGAGCAACAACAGTGTATAACCAGCCTATCGCAGTCCATTGCTGGGCAGAACTTTCTTTACCTAAACATTTCATTTTAAGAATGAAAGAACACTATCACACATATCTATTTTAGTGATATGTATTTTAGAAGTATGTATTTAGTACCTATATTCTCATATTGTATATTTTTATTTAAATTAGTGAATAGTTAAGTTTTTAGTTTATGTATTCTGTTTTCTCTTCTACTCTTACACACGTTGTCTACATCTCCCTATCGCAGGTATGCTGGAAGAGATTTCTATAGAAATAAGCATCACCTTTGTACGTATTTTTCTGTTCCTTTCTTCTTGTCTGTTTATATGTCGCTGGCCCCGGGCAATAAAGCGGTAATATCAAAAATCAAATTTTACAGGAGAAATAAAAGAAGCTAATTTGTTTATAGTGCAGCGTACAGTGATCCAAAACAGGCCTTCAAAATGTTAAATGAAAGCTAATTTTTTTACCAATTTAACCTTTTAAAAATAATTGTAATGGAATAAATATTTAATGAAATAATTGAAAAAATGTATAATACAAATTATAGACGATACCGTTTCAATTGCAACATCATTAATGACTTTATAAACACACCCACCACTGAGATTCAAGAATGTAAGAAAATAATACGACGTAATTTCCACTTTAGATTTCGAGTGTACCAGTCGATTACCACCTTGTTCAGGGAAATTTTATAGCCAAATCTTAGCTGTATCATCCACTAATTGCCATTTTAGAATCCTATCAGTGAAACATATTTTGATGTAACCATTGTAACAGACCGACTTAATAATGTGATTTATTTTTATTTTTAATCATTTTAGACAGTATTTTATAAAATTAATATTTTTTAAATGTTACTACTACCTAATTTTTGTTTAATTAAATTTTAAATGAATCTCTTCGTCTGTGAACCCCGACTGAATCGGTCTGACGCCATTGTTTAACTATTGTGTCTACTTCGCTAACAGTAGAAGGTTTAATATTTTGTAAAAAACCTTTCAAATAACATAATTTTTATTAAATAAACTTTGGAAACAAACACACAAAAACCCTTAAAAAGCAAAAATACTATGCTACCTTAATTTGAATAAAATCACATAATTTTTTATTAATTAATAAACTTTGGAAACAAACACAAAAAACCCTTAAAAATGAAAAAATATTATGCTACCTTAATTTGAATAAAATCACATAATTTTTATTAACTGTTATACTTTGGAAACAAAAATAAAATGGTCGACCTTTAAAAAGAAAAAAATATTATGCTACTTTAATTTGAATCTTCGCCTTCAATATCGATTTCTTCTTCAGAGTTCCCAACCCAATGCAAATGTTTATAAAATGTATGATAATATTTCGGGATTGCTTCAGATTTGCAGAGACTCATCAATTCATTGTAAAGTGGTATTGGTAAGGCGATTGGCTCTCTGTACAGATTTCTCAGTTCATCTCCTGAAACATCAGTCACTGGCGTCCCTTTGGGTCTTCCTTTTGAAGATCTGGTGTTTGATGCAGTATTTAAAGAAATATACTCATCGTTAAAGTTATATTTTAAATAAATAACATCTGGATGCGCTTGAGTAATCTTGATTTCGTGAATCTTTGTCCACATAACTTTTTGATTAGTTTGGTCTGCCCGCAACCAGTGTCTTTTGTCCATTAACTCCTTTAAATCGAAGAAATTATGTTGTTCCATTTCCTTATGATGAAATTTTTCACCATTGATCTTGGCATTCATGATTACGCCATACATTAATTGATCAGGAGTATAAATCGTGTGGTTCTTTTTTGCGCGTTCGATAAGAGAATGCATCGAATCTCCTTCAGACTGGCTATGGCCAGTTTCAAAGTACCTATGTATTATGTTTACTTTATACTTTTTGGACAAACACATATAAATAAAGAGCAAAGATAATCCTATTTTTATTCTGCCCAACATAACCATCAGAATAAAATATAAAATTCTTGATACCACGTTGGCTCTCAGTTTCAATGAAAACTTAGGACGCAACTGGCGATTTCATTAGCACTCCTTTTGGCAAAGTTCTGGGAAGAAAGGCGTAATAGAACAGTACAGAATAAAATCTCTTGTGATTACTTCGTATTAAGTGTTTACAGTTTATTGATATAATAAGTTTATTTCCAAAAAACGCAGTTAAATTTATTACTGTTACTCTTTGTTTAGAAATTTAGTGTAAAGATGTTCACCGGCTTTTTGTGTAATGTTTCTTAGAGTAATGCAATAATACATAACTTAGTCGTAAGAAAATTTTCCATGCAATAAAGCTGTCATTTTCATTTATTCTACAGAAATATTATTTAAAAAACTGAAAAAAATAAGAGTGATAGACTGATACTCAGAGAAGCCAAAAATCAAATAACATTAAAAAGGGCGTAACCGGTGTTTACCGCTATATTGCCCGGGGCCAGCGATGTGTGTACCTACATAAACTGTTAAATCTATATCATAATATCATACAGATTACAAACTAGTGGACGTCACGCGGTCTCACCCGCGTAGTTCCCGTTCCCGTGGGAGTACGGGAATAAAATATAGCCCATGTTACTTGCTGATAATGTAGCTATCCATTGCTGAAAGAGTTTTTTAAATCGGTCCAGTAGTTTTTAAGTTTATTCGTTACATACAAAAATACAAATCTTTCCTCTTTATAATATTAGTATAGATTGAAGTCGCTTTTCGTGTCTGACTTCTAAACTATGTAACGGATATAGATGTGGTTTTCACAATTATTTAGATAATTTATGGTGGAAGGTTTATGAGCATAAACCGACGTTCGCACAGACGTAATAAAATCGCGGCGGGATTTTATCGCGCACTGGATTTTCAACCCTCGGTGTTAAGCCGAGCGTTGAGATGCCAACGCGCTGGGACGCACTCTCGTCTCAGCGCGTTGAAAAAACACACTGTTGGATTTCAACTCTCGGCGCTAAGTAGAGCGTTGAAAATCAAGTGCATAAAAAAATCGCCGCGATTTTATTACGTCCGTGCGAACGTCGGCTAACACATTTATATTAAACTTAGATATAGCACAAGAAATCTCGATGTTTTGACGTGTTGTCACATTAGTAGATTGCACCCGTGCGAAGCATGGGCGGGTCACTAGTCCTAACAAATAAATGCGAAATAGTGTTTGTTTGTTTATTATGCTTTCACGCTAAAACGGCTGAACGGATTTGGTTGAAATTTGGCACGCAGATAGACATTGGCCTGGGTAAGGACATAGGCTACTTTTCATTCTAGATTGCAGATGAAGTCGCGGGCAACAGCTAGTTATGTATATTTTCTTCTTTATCCGCCATAATAGATAAATAGAAGATAGAATATTCTTTATTATGTACACCATAAAAATTACAGACATCACTACATAGTATAAAACAAAGTCGCTTTCTCTGTCCCTATATCCCTATGTATGCTTAAATCTTTAAAACTACGCAACGGATTTTGATGCGGTTTTTTTTAATAGATAGAGTGATTGGAGAGGAAGGTTTATATGTATAATAACCCGGTTTATACCCGTGCGAAGCCGGGGCGGGTCGCTAGTTAATATATAAATTTTACATTGGGTGACACAATGGGCGGTCTTATTGCTAAAAGCGATCTTTTTTAATTTTCCCACTGCAAAGAAAATTTGGAGAACCCAATTAATTATACTAAACATGCTTGTGATTACAGTCAGTTATTACATTGGCACTAATTGTAAATGTGCCTAATCCGTTTGAAATAATTTATAAACTTAATTCGGTGTGTGAATTCACTTAAACCCACTTTCATTTTTCAAAATTTAATTAATATTTTGGAACCACACCACATTAACTGTTACCGACAAAGCTTAATATGGGATTAGTTAAATTAAATGAATACTTTTTGAATAATATGAATATAACTGTGATTGGTTCACTGCGGTGGTTGTTTAGATCAAAAGTGCCGCTTATTATTTAGTTAACATGAACTAAACGCTAAAACTGATTTGTTAGTCACGGACGAACGCGTCACGAGAGTATGAATAAAATATTGATGAGCCAATAAAATGTTTACGATATTTCTATTCAAAATTAAATGTTTGGAAAGGGATTAGAACAGTGATAAGCTTTTTATTTAACTCTATGGCGACAAGTCGATCAAAATTCTGTTTTAGAAATTTTTAATGAATACATTGGAGTTAATATGGTATCATTACTAATAACTAAATAATCTACAAGCCTGTTTTAGCAGGTTTTAGAAAATATTTTTGTATTTTTTTCCCATAGAGCGTCAAATTATGAAAATTAACAAAGCTACCTCAATTTTTGTATCATACGTACTAGCCGAAATAAAATCCGCCTCTCACGAGACAATAACCATTATACAATTTATAAAAAAACAAAACATGACCATCTCTATTCCTCGTCAAACGCCTCATCTACCGTTACACCTTTTTCGCACATCATGTACAAATCTTTAGAACGCTTTACAAACGTGTCCAACTGTCCACTTGCAGGAGATTAGCGTCAGTGACGTCACCACACGTTCGCACGAGTATCCCCCATAAAGCTTAGGGCCCATGAATGGGGACCGGATGGGAAAAAACGTCCATTGAGGTTTTGTTTGCGAATTAAAATTTAAAGGGTGGTCACACTGAGCAGTAACGGTATTAAATATGTAGTGCGAATGTGTTGTGTTGATACAAAATGGTTTTTATTGGGTCCTTGGACTAATGTCTTTATTTTTATGTAAGGAGGTCAGTTAGCTGTAATTGTCACTGAACACGTGGTGTCGTGGGTAAAGCCCTATAAATTGGGAGCTATTATTCCTGTTACGACATAGAAGAAGGTTATTTTGTCTAGTTTTCAGTACCAAATTGTGTTATGTTCACATAATTCAAAGAAAGCATAGTTAGTGCTATTGCTGAACTGAGCGCTCTTTCTCCTCTCTCCTACTATGCCGTGCCCGACAGGGTCCTTAATTGTTTCATTAATTTTAAGCCTACCAATCTATTACAACAAAATACCTTGTGATATATTACAGTTAACTGAAAGAAAATTTAAAACTCATATTAAAAGTACTCTTTGTAAACAAGCATATTACAAATTAGAGGATTATATTCTAGATAAGAATGCTTGGAAACATGCTGGTCTAGCTCCATAGGATAATTTACAGTATAGACAAAATCAAACTGGTTGCTAATTCAATTGTATTATTAAATATTATAACATATTTTTTTTTTTTGCATTCTGTGATTACTCACACACTGACTAATTAGTGTCACCTGTAATTTTTTTAAGAATATCGTACCTACTTTACAATGCTTGTAAATATGTGAACACCATGTATCCATTACATAATTATTTTTTCTGTCATTGCTTCATTTTTAATTATTTTTACCTATTTTGGTATAGTAATCTTATTCCAGGTGCATCGTCTTCACATATAATTAATATAATTAATGTATACAAAATATTGTAAAACATTTTAAAAGAGTAACGGTGGAGTTTCTTGCCCATTCTTCTCCATACGAAAACTACCTTTTGGAAGGGGCGACTAGAATCAATTTTATTATTTTGTAATTTTTGACGTTCAAGTGCCATACATGGGCCTATTTGAAATAAATGATTTGACTTTGACTTTGACTTATACAGGGTAATTGGAAGAAGAAGAAGAAGAAGGCGTTCCTTAGATTTTTATATCAAAAGCTCTTCGGATACTACCCCTTCCTTTATCCTACAAAATTTTTACTCGGCGTACTAAATTTTAATTCTGTCGAGGTAAGGCGTAAGTGCTTCCTGCTTATCACTGCCTGCCGTATTATGCGGGGTGAATCCGATCGTCAGGAACTAGTGGAGCAGTTAGTAAGGCTTTTTGTCCCTGTTCTGCCCAAACATCAACTCAGGCCGCGAAGTCACCGGCTACTAGCCGTACCATCAGCACGCACGGTGTCGCGAGCTAACTCGCCCCTCGTTCGGGTCCTTACTATGCCCAATGCTCTTCTGACATCAACACCGGAATGTGACTTATTTGCTGGGAGATGGATCGATGTGTGAATGTTTAAGTTTTTGTGAGAGGATGGTTGAAAGATAATTTTTTTTTATATAATTTTTTCTTCCTCTTGATTGCAGTTTGTTTATATAATACGAGTGTTATTTTGTTTGTCAATTTTGTTATTTCTTGTGTTTCATGTTTTATTTTGTTTTTTTTGTAATTTACATAACCTACTTACGTAGCTATGTGTGTAATTTTTAGTTTGTATATTGTTCTGTACAACGCCTTGGAAATATATTATGTTATGTTGTGCATGAAAATTTAAATAAATAAATAAATAAATTGGTTATTCGTCAGAGGTCATTTGCAACCAAATTACCCCAAATTTTTATATTTTTACTTCATACATTTAAAAAAGGTCAAATTACCTACTCGAAAATTTTTGATGACCCTGATGACACCTATGCCAATAGAGGTCATCAGGGGTAATTTAGTTGCAAATAACCTCTCCTACGTCCCCTTAACGGATTGCCGACGTATAACCAATAACCCTGCATATTATTACTTTTTACCAACATTATGGAATGCAATAAAGAATTGTGAATTGCGAGAAACAAAATTTTGCTTTTATTAAAAAAGCCTTGCGCTATATACCAATAGGATCCAAACATCTTATATATAAGTTTTAACAGTTGCTTTTCATAATTATTTAATTAGTGTGAACAAACAGAATAAACTTAATCCAATTTAATGTACTATGCAAGCGTTATAAACAACATGCGTCCTATGAATATGAACTCATTACATATGTAACTACTTACTTTAAAATGATATAATCTACACACATAATATCGTAAACTCTAATCAGTATGATCGATCTTTGATTTTATCGACTTGTTCTTGGCACAGAAAAGTGCACATAACAATCGAATTCTATTGCTGCATTAATAAAATCTTGATCCTATTTATATCTTGTTTATTGGTGCTAATGTGTAGAAACTTCCACGCTAAGCGAAATTAATGTACCGATTGAAGTGTTTGTTTGAGTGGCAAATGATTAGAGAAACAATGGATAGAATATTAACAGCTTTTTATCTATCAAAATGGTCTTATTGAAAGCTCGCTAAATCTTTCACTTCATTTATAAACTAAGTACATACTTACCTATATGCATACGTAAATAGGCTATTCTATAAGACGTGATATCCATATTGTTCACACTGGTTTGTATCTGCTAGGAGTTTGCTTAAAGGTAAGTAATGATTAGCGACTATTTAAACCATAAATTTTTACGTTTAAACGTCTCTTTGTACAACGTTCAAATTCAAATTCGAAATATTTTAAGCTAGGTGCACGGTTCCAATTGGTCGTTCCCTATGGAGAAGAGCCGGCAAGAACCGGAACAGCAGGAACCGGCAGGCGTTTTTAGAGACTAAATTAAATTTTCGTGGGGACGCGGAATTATAATGAAGTCGATGTAAAGTTTTTTGCAGAATGGCGTTGCTATTGCTACCAACAGTCCATTTCTATATATATATTTTTTTTTTTCGTTAGCCTACACTGTCCTACTGTTGACCAAAGGCCTCCCGCAAATCTTTCCATGCATCCTTTTCCATGGCCACCTCCATCCAACACTTGCGGTACGCGTCTAGGCCGACCTCGGTGCCCGCCGCCGTCCATCCTCAGGCACCCACCGTGTAGAGACTGTTATTTTATTTATTTCCATAAAATCTTTAACAGAGATCTGGCTGCTAAATGTGATAAGTAATAATTATGATTATGCCATCTATGCATCATGTTAAACATAATATATGAGTGAGCACACTTTCTCCTTTTAAGGCTCACAAAACAAATTCATGTACCACGCGTCTACTAAGTAGGAGCAATTTAAAGTGATAACCAGAAATAATACAATATTGTGCGTTGGTCCGTCTGTAGAACAAACTGGCCGCTTGTTTGACTTAACAATTTTACGTTCTCGGAAGGTGCTGAGAGTGCAGGTAGTTTTTTTTTTACCACTGGCCACACCGCCAACTCTTTACATACGACGCAGGTTGAGTTTCTATATTGTGTTTTAGTGTAGTCTATGCTAAATAGATTTCTGTTCCATTCATGAATATTTGATCGTAATATATTTTTTTAGGGTTCCGTACCTCAAAATAAACACTTTTAAAGATATTTTAGAAATTCGATGAAAATTGACTGTTCCCCCCTTATCTCCGAAACTACTGGACCTAATTTTTTTTTTAATACATAGTATGGCTCTTTACTCATAGATTACAGGGAAACCTATAAGAACTTATGGTCTTAAAATAACATGGTAAATCTCTCAATTTTGTACGTACAAACTTACATTTGCAGTAGGGATGTATGGGAGAACATGTTATTCAACTACAATGTTAAGTTTGTTCTTGGGATAAATAAATTCATCTCAACGGGACCTTTCATTGTACGTAGTCCGACACGCACTTGACCGGTTTTTAATTGTGATATGGGCTTCCTCGTGACCTTAATCTCGCCTGATGGAAGGCGATGGATGAGGTCTATGATGGAAAAAGCGTGTCCAGCAGATGTCTGTTCAGTCTTGCTTTGAAAGCTGACGGGTTATACGTGAAAAGGAACACTTTTCCTACGCCCGTCCCTCTGTTGCACCTTGCAGGTCGCATCTTAGAAATCTCCTTAAATCCTCTCCCCACTCAACCGACTTATACTCCTACTCCTTCAGTGTGTACGCGGTTCGGTTATGGAATTCACTTCCGCCTGACATTAGGGACAGCCAAACTGTTGCGGTTTTTAAAAGAAGAGTGATAGAACACTATCTTTCCACTTCGTCATAGTTGCATAATATATATTTATTATTTTATAAAGTAATTTTATCTAAGTATTTTAGTGATATGTATTTTAGAAGTATGTATTTAAGTATATTCTTATGTTGTATGTTTATATTTAAATTAGTGTATAGTTAAGTTTTAGTAATAGTTAAGTTTTATTTTATGTATTCTGTTTTCTCTTCTACTCTTACACACGTTGTCTACATCTCTTTAACTACTTTCCTATCGCAGGTATGCTGGAAGAGAATTCTATAGAAATATGCATCACCTTTGTACGTATTTTTCTGTTCCTTTCTTCTTATCTGTTTATATGTGTGTACATTAACTATGAAATAAATAAATAAGGGAACACAGACACTTTGGCCGTGCACATAATAAATGTGGAGGAGAAGCGCTGAGTATAACTAGTCGGTATATCGACCAATTGCGGATGGTACCCTGCAGTAGGTACGTCTGGTAGTCCGATATTGAAAGGGAGATGGTGGGATCCGCACGCGTAGCATGACCACCGTAGAAACGAGTTTTGTCGACGGAAGAATAGACAAAATGATAGATTGTGATTGTTTATCTGTCATTTTGTCTATTCTTCCGTCGACAAAACTCGTTTCTACGGTGATCATGCTACGCGTGCAGGTCGTGAAGCTTCTGCGCACACTCTCCATATGCGGAGTTTGCCTGTAAGTGATTGCTGCATTGTTGCTTATACTTTTTTTGCATGTTACTTTGGCTTAAAACCAGTGAGGACAAACTGTTGGTGAACCAATAAAATAAAACAAAAAATGATGTTGGCACAGCCTTTCACAGGGCTTTGAAGTATTAATAAATTCTTCAAAAGTAATCATTGCCAAACATTTTTTTTTTCCTCTTAAACTCAATACAAAGTACCTAATAGACTTTAATATACTCACTCTAAAACCCTAGAAACAAGAGAATAATCAACCTTAAATAAGGTTGATTATTCTCTTGTTTCTAGGGTTTAGGGGTTAAATAATCGCATTAAAATCGACTCGCTATTTTAACAAATGAACAATAAATCAGTTTTAACAACAACTCACAATTTCCGCCTCATCAAACCATAGACAAGTGTGACAGGCAAAAAACGAAACTCGTCAAAATCAAAACATGCCAGTTCGAATGATTGATTTAAACTGACAGTTATTACCCGATTATGGACTTACGCGTTACCTTTGACATGTCAATATCGTAAACATAATATTTTATTAGATTTATTAACGAGTAGATTCACGGCTTGTATATAATCTTGTGTAATCTTTGAATGATCCTGAGGTGTAATTTAAATTGAACGCAGATTTGGTAAATCTGATTATTTTTGTTATTTTTATGTAGTCATGCATGATATCATGTGTATTGGAATGACACTCAACAAACAACATTTTATGGAAAGCAAAGGTAGGTATTTAATGTCGACAACGCGTTAACAGATTGTAAATAGACATTTCACCACCACATTTTAACTAACAGACTACCAACTACACTATAATAGTTACTTTACCGACTAGTTAGCTTACAAACTAGTTTTTAGGCAGATGATAAAGTTCGTAGGTACTTGTGCTTTTTACTAACCAGCTTAATTTTTTTTTAATGAACTTTGTCAAACTCAATGTTACAGTAACTAAACTCTATTTTAAACTAAACATCACAATAACTATACACCGTTTGAAATAAGATTAGACATTTAAACAAATCTTTTTTACAGTCCGTTCAACCGATTTTGACTTCTATACCGTAGGCATAAGGATGGCATTAAAAGCAAAAAAAGTGGTTACAAACCAACTGTTTACTGCAGCTGCCATTTGTCATGCGACCAACGCAATAGAAGTCAAAATCGGTTGAACGGACTGTAAAAAAGGTTTAGTTAAATGTCTAATCTTATTTCAAACGGAGTATAGATACTAAGAATTGATATATTTTGACCAAATAATTATGCACACATAGCTGGTACCTACTAATTTATTCAGCACAGCAAACGCGTCCTCGCAAACCTCCAATACCAACAAGGTTGCGCTCATGCAGTTTTATAGCCGAGAAAATGCCTTTTAAATATAGAAAACAATGTGACCTCACATTCCTGAAGCTGTATGACTGTAGTGAACATGTTGCTAATCGAGTTCTGTATGCGGCATCACGGAGGTACCACTTGCAGCCGTAAAACCACGCTTCGAGACGAATGCACGCATAATGACGTTGAGAACACTCCACGTCATTGTTAGGAGTTCGGAGTTCCAAAGAATCGTTTATTAATAGTGGTAGTTAAGTCAATATTGACTAGGAATTTGTGGGTACAGCAAAGTTTTGCAAGTTACTGTGACATAACATTTTGTGTTTGTTGCATGTGTTAATCGGTAAAATAATGAAAATTATTTAGTTTTTATCCCGACTCAATGTACAATTTATTTCCTTTAAATACCGAAACTTGCTCGTTTAAGTAAGTTAAATAGAAAATTAATACGACTTTCTCGTACTTAGAACTTCTGACATCAAGCTTACCCTTACCCCTATTTCCTATTACTAGTCTATACAACGTGCCGCTACAATGGCGACATAAATTTAACACACGGGTAGGGCTAGTGGCCAGTAATCATGAAAATGTAATAAGAAAAAATAATTCGTTAATTGAAAAATTAAAATTTTCAAACGCTCGTCTACATAGGGCTCTCCCTTTCCTTCAATTCGCCTTCTCTTTGCACGTTTTATTTTCATTGATGCGATGTTATGATCCCTGATCCCGGTAAATGACCTCTGCGCTACAGTTGTTAAGTACAGGTTACACGGTGATCTCTCGCGTCCGGCCCTGATTCGGGCCATGCTACGGAGCGAGAGGAAATGGCAGGCCGTCACCTCGTTCTGCGAAGCAGTAATGCTCGCGAAGGAGGAGACGGAGCGCGTGAGGGAGAGGCAAATTTCGCGCCCTCGCGCCCCTAACCGCCGCAGCAGGAGACGCCCTGGGCGTCGGGAGTCACGAGAGGATTTCCGGCCACCGTAGGCGCGGGCTTGCGGACGGTGAGCAATGGGTAGCTCGCCGTCCGATAAGGACTAAGCCCGGGTCGACGGCGCGTTGTGTTCCACGCGCGCCTCAAAGAGATGTCAGCAGAATTGACGGGGTCCGCTAGGGCCAATGCCTGCCGGGGGTTCGAAGAGAACCGATAGGGACATCGTGGCCCCCTGGCAACACGGCAACTGAAGGAACACGGGTGGGTTTTAGTCAGTAAGAGCCTGACACGCCCTCCCGCTCCGCCCAGAGCGGGAGAAGTTATTTGATGATTTCCCACCCAAAAAAAAAAAAAAAAAAGGTTACACCAAGATGCTATTTTAGAAAATTGATAATAAATCAATAAATATTAACGTTTAATGAAATTATAATATTTTCATAAAAAGAAAATGCTACTTAATCGATAAACGTGTGTTAAATTAATATCACCATTAAACGCCACGCTGTATATCAACAAATTAACATAGTACTACTACTTTAAATATCAACTAATTCACATATTCTCACAATTGTGAAACATGCGGAACAGTTGAAGATGTTCACCATCTACTTATGGAATGTACTAAGACAAAGAAGGAAAGAGAGATACTTGAGTAGAATAAGAGTAAATATATATAAGAGATATTGGTCCTTTTGGTTAAGTTTTAGCGCGGCCTTCACCTGAGATAGCAAACCTGCTTACTGATTTATTTAGACATTAATAATATTTATTTATTTTTAGTTTAGAATAGTTTAAGTTATGATGAGGCTGACACTGTGGATAAAAGCTTCTCATAAAATTTAAGAGAAAAAAAAACCAATTCACATAATTATAAACCTCCAATCAGCAAAAAGCGTCATTTTAGTCATCAATAAGTTTTGTAGCCGTTCCCGGAGAGGGCTATGCGAGATTCATCTGTAGAGAATCACTCCCTGTGTCATTTGCATACGTTGAGTTTTATTGCAAGCCGTAAATAATCGTCATAATGCATGTCGTGTGGCAAAAACGATGTTTTTCATGCGAATTGCCTTCAATACGTGTTTAGTTGAAGAACGTGATTAACTGTTGGTGAAATCGCTTATATTATCTCCTCGTTGGCCTATTGGCCAGCTACTGCTTCCGAGGGCTTTATTTTATGCGAAGTTATCATAAATTAGAAAGGAATATGATGTCGCTTTGTCGGGAAATTCTGGGAGATTTTCTTGTAGAGAACAACAGTCTTTGTTTTGAAGGGTTTGAAAATCTTAACGGTAAATTGAGATACGGCTTTGTAATTTTTTTCGCAAAATATGAATAAAAGATATGCATTTTCTAGTGGTTTTCTTTTTTATAAGTCTACCAGCCTAAGATACATTTCAAGTCCCTAAGTTTTATCTGCAACACCTACCTTCAATATTAAGTAATCACGTTAATTTCGACTGAAACCACCCATCAAGAACCTTACTTACACGCACTACAAATCCAATTAAAACTGTTAACGATTTCATGAAATACTAAAATTTCAGATCTCCCAGTGATAATAACAACTACGGAGCTACTCTCAACAGACAAACACGGCCTGACGATAACTGCGTAGTAATTTTGACAGTACACACAAAGTTGATATGGGCAATAAAATTTGACAATACGCTACACTACGACAATTACATGAGGAACAAACAGAGATGTCGCCGGCACTGTTGAAATTTGGACATTTTAGGAAAATTCAAAAGAAAACACTGAAATGTTTTCTCGTAAAGGAATTACGACAAAAGCTCTAGCATCCAAAATAGTGGTGACACCTAAATAGGCGTCCCTGGACAGTCATCCCCGCTACCACCTTGTTGATTGGCAAATATTTTTAAAAGAGAAGCTTCTTTTATAGTGTTTTTAGGCCCCGTTCACAGCCTCGAGCGATGCAACTCGAGACGCGACGCGCGCGCGTCCCTTGTTTCCGTCCATCACCGCGTCACTCCGTAAGTCGCGTCGCGAGACTCAAGGCATGATCTAAACAACGTGTTTCATTTGTTTCCTCCGCAATCAGGTGTAGCTCGTGGTCAAGGGCAGAGTGGAATGAAATGTTAATTAGTGATGTTGTTACACCTTTTCTTTTAATTAAATGTTGCGTTAGTTTTTAAGTACCTAGGTATTAGTACTGGCATTATAAACTTAAGGTATTTAAGGATTGTCGTTTTACACTCATGATGACTTGCTAAATAGGAAGGTACCTACTACTAGCTATTTATCTGTAATTACCTGCTTGTTCGTAAGCTATTAAATGACGTAGGTACCTATCTGAATCCTTTTTATGTTTTCTTTACTATGTTTTTATAGTAAAAACTACCTTTTATTATATCATGAACACACCGATTATGATGTGTTCATGAAATAATAAAGTAAAATAATAAATTATACAAAAAAAAACAGATTTTGATCGAGAAAAACCCTTTACTAAACACAATTTTTCAAACAGTATTTCATCAAAACAAACGAGAAATATCGAAAATTCCCTAATGTAAGTAACTCGCTGCAACTTCAACGAGGTTTCACGAGATGTCGTGAACAGCATATGAGTTACTGCGGGAAGGGTGTCTCGGTGAGCAATTTGGGGTTCCTCGCGGGCTGCATGCATGTGCAATGTGTTTGCAGTTCGAACCCGTGCCAAAATTGCCATCTTTCCGCTGGATAGCCGCGAGCTGACGAAATGAGGTGCCGGCACCGTATTTGGTTAGACGTAATCTCGGATTAGTTTGACGGTTTATCGTTTTAGTTTTAATATGAATTTTAGTTGGTGCGGTTTAACCACTGATTAAATGTGGTATTTGTAATGCGGAATATGGATATGAATCTATAAATATAATAAAATAGTAGTAGTTTTTTGTAATTTTTTTTTAGTCTGATGCCGAAATTAAAGTTTTTTAAAATTTGTCCTCTTATCTGGATGTATGTTGCCGCAAAAACGGTTGAACGCATTTAGATGAAATTTGGCACACAGATAGTTTATAGCCTGGATATGGTACTTTTAATTCCGGTAGTATGTTCCCGTGGGATATTTTCCGAGATCCACGTGGGCGAAGCTGTAGACAAAATCTAGTCCGGAATATGGATGAGAATTTTGAATATAATTGAGGTCAAAATAAATATTCTTAATTTCTTTCTACTTCTTACACTCGTGACACTTACCGTAAGAAAGTACCTCACGTGTTTCATGTAAGTGGGATAAACTGCCTCGATAAGATGATATTACATACAGTAGCGCACAGATTATGGACGAATTTCACCAATGAAACTGAACGCGATCAGCACATTTAAACCGCGTTCAATAGCTGTCAGTGTAATCATTTTTGTGGAATATTGTCTCTGACAACTGTTGAACGCTGTTTAGATGTGCTGATCGCGTTCAGTTTCATTGGTGAAATTCGTCCTTAATAGCCAAGCCTGATAAGACCAATAGGTTCATCGGCGTCAGCGGCAGTAGTTTTTCGAACTATCCACATTTGGCTGTTACCTAAAGGAAATAAATATTGTTTTTACTTCATATTCTTTAACTAAATTAAACATAGTGTCACTGGCCACATTATAAAACAGTCTTCGACAATGTCGCAGACCTCATAGGCTTGATGGAGCTCATTTTAAATAACTACGTCACATATCGCGACACCACTGCTTAACAATTTTCAACCTTAATTTCTGTGACATAAAATGTTATTTTGGTTTTCAAAAGTTTAAGTACCAAATCACAAACTGAGTTACTATGGCTGCCATCCAAATGTAATGCAATAACCTTTGATAGGACCAACTAGTAACATTTTGTCACATTGTTTTGACGCTAGATTTAATACGAACAGCGTTATACAGGGTGTTTGGCAGAACGTTGAACATACGAAAATGGTGGATAGGTGGGGTTATCTGCTACTTATTCAGCCCTAATTTATTTGGCCCTGGCGCCCTGGATATTTTTTTTTAATGCAGGTTGAAATTAGGATTTAAGTATTTTTAACATCTTTCTGTTATACGAATCTGCCAATATTAAAGATTTAAAAAAAATGCCTGTTTTACCCATTTTTTTAATAAAATTACACTTTAAAGTTATGAAAGTTGTGAAACTAGAAGAAAGCAAAAAAATTTTTTTTAATATCCAGGGCGCCAGGGCCAAATAAATTAGGGCTGAGTAAGTAGCAGATGACCCCACCTATCCACCATTTTCGTATGTTCAACGTTCTGCCAAACACCCTGTATTTAATATAAGCAGGCTTCGCAAATTCGGTCTTGTTAAATTTTATTAAAAGTAAACGATTTAATTTTTAAAAATTAGTACTTACTTACAAGTAAAGATATCTATTCAAATTGGTCCAAGTCTTATAAAAAAGACACTACCGATAATTTTATTTTACTAACAGTTTTACCGATCAAATTAATTAATTCCGAACCAAAAATTTGAGAATGAAAATTGTTCGAGCTAGAATCATTATGATGTGAAAAATCGGGTGTTCTTTTTTTCTTACTGTTTCAACATTTTTAATTAATATAACATAACATAACCAGCCTATAATGTTCCCACTGCTGGGACACAGGTTTCCTCTTGGTGAAAGGGAGTGGGCCATAATCCACCACGCGGGCCCAGTGCGGGATGGCGGGTTGGCGATTAATATACTACAAGTTAAAGTTGAATTTCGATTTTTATTTGACCACTATCCCACATCTTCACAGATTCTACATTAAAATTAATAGGATATTTTTAATTAATAAACAATACGATTTACTTGTTAGATTTTTATTTGTTTGTTTCAACAGTTTTTCCAGCAGTGTTTAGCAACTTACAACAAAATTGAGCCATAATGCGTCACGCAAATGCGTTTAACTCTTTTGTTAGAAACACATTAAACAAATAAAAAGCTTTTCATTATTTAAGTAGGTACTACATTTTCCAGTTTAACAACGTCAGTTGGGTGTAGTTAGCACAAAGTTAGCATTTCACAATCCTGCACATAAAATATTTTAACTGTAGGACACATAATAAAAATATCTTATGTGCTGGCTAAGTACTAAAACATATTGTTGAGGGTCCATTACTGTACATAAATAAGTAATTAACATATTTATGGTATTGTTACTAAAAACCTACACAAAATTACTTTCGCGATAATGAGTCCCTACATGTAAAAGGTTTCTTAAGACCTTTGACAATGGTAGATTTTCACATACTGTGTAAATTATTTCATCACCACTGCTCTAAAAACGATGAAGGAAAACATACTGGGTCCGCGTGGTATATTATGGTCCACTCCCTCTCACAGAGAGACCTGTGTCCCAGCAGTGAGCACATTATAGGCTGATTATGCTTGTTCTATTCATCGTCATTCATCAATCTGCCCTACGGTTTTTCCTTTTGTCCTTCGTTTTGTCACACTGTGGGGCTAATTTATTTATTATTATGTCCTTTATTTCGTTTTTAAGCATACTATTTACATTTTTAAATATTCTTATAAAAATAATTTAAAAAAAACATTTAAAAATATAAAAAATAGTAGTCCACCGGTGTCGGGAACAGGGTCCAAGCCACCGGTGGTCAGGGCTCCTGAGAGAGGAACCTCCTAACGATACGCGCCGTGTCCAGGAGTACTGCTTTCTGAATCAAGCCCTTGATCCAGCTGCCTAACGAGAGCCTCCTCAGGTGTTGGTCGAGGCTCTTAGCTATTATGCCATTGGCCGTAACGATTATCGGCACAATGATTACTGTATCCACATCCCACAAGTCGACAACCTCGTGAGCCAGATCAAGATACTTAATCTGTTTATCTTTTTCAGCTTTCACGAGGTTCTCGTCATGCGGGACCGCTATATCAATAATCATTGTGCGACGCTCTAATCGATCTATCACCACTATGTCTGGCTTATTGGCAACAATAGTCCTATCAGTGATGATAGATCGATCCCAATACAACGTGATATTGCCATTTTCGAGGACTGGGTCGGGCACATATCTATAGTACGGTACTTCCGATTCCACAAGACTGTATTTCAGAGCAAGTTGCTAGTGGATAATCCTGGCTACAAGGTTGTGCCTATGCAAGTAGTCTCCGTTAGCCAGACGAGAACAGCCAGAAATAATGTGTCTGATTGATTCTCCGGGACGGTGGCATGCCCGACAGATGTCAACCGTGCAATAA
Organism: Agrochola lychnidis; assembly: GCA_963680765.1. Classification (NCBI taxonomy): domain Eukaryota; kingdom Metazoa; phylum Arthropoda; class Insecta; order Lepidoptera; family Noctuidae; genus Agrochola; species Agrochola lychnidis. The sequence goes on along the minus strand of OY796859.1, from coordinate 8,957,193 downwards.
ACCGTCCCTCGATTGATGGACTCAGCAGCACCATATCACCAGCATAACTTATACTATTAATAATCTCACCATCGATAGAGCATCCGATACAAGTGCTGCTGAGCTTCTCGATCAACTTATTGACGTATAGATTGAAGAGCATCGGGGAAGTCAAACCTCCCTGTCTCACCCCCACACTCCAACCCATACGCCCCAGACAAAGCACCCGACCATCTGACCTAGTTGATTTGGTGGCCATGCCAGTAGTCTAAGAGCTTAATGAGCTCATTAGGAAGACCTTGCTCACGCAATTTCGACCATAAGATATTATAATCAACCAGGTCAAAAGCCTTGATAAGGTCCAAGAAAGCAGCATACACAGGTGTGTTTCTATCCGTATAGTACCTGACCGTGTGCTTGAGCGCCAGAATAGCAATTTCCGTGGACAGCCCTGCTCTAAAAGCTAACCTCTCTATTTTGTGCGGTCTCTGGCCATGTTGGCCCCGCAAACATGATGAGATCATCACACCTCCTTCGCTGTGGTCTACCTCGACGGCGATGTGCTCCCTCAGGCGTCCAGTGACTGACGATCTTTGCCCATCTCTCCGAAAATAAACGAACCAATTTTTATAGAACTTTGCATTAAACAAGGTTGGACCCAAGGAATGGTTAGTAAAATATGTATAAGCTTATGTAGTTTATGCAGGTAAGTCTTCTTTCTTTAAATATTTGTTAAAATAGCTTTGTTATGTATTCGTCTTGGAACAACCTACCCTCTCACTAGGAGTCGGGTGTTGGTAGCTGCGCCATAGTTTTAACTATTGCAGCTATCATCGTTTAACATTTTTGTCTTTGTATATATTTGTTTTTTTAACCGACTTCAAAAAAAAGGAGGAGGTTCTCAATTCGTCGGGTTTTTTTTTATGTATGTTCCCCGATTACTCGAAGACGGCTGGACCGATTTGAAAAATTCTTTTTTTGTTTGAAAGGGTATACTTTCAAGTTGGTCCCATTGTCATTTGGTCACGATCTGATGATGGAATCTTGGAGAAATCGTGGGAACTCTTCAAATATTAAAGGCACATCTATAGCGATTTGGGTATTTTTGATGAGGAGTTGATATAAGGCTATTGTAACTTAGATAAATTACAAATCAACCCACTAAAAAGTGAAAAAAAAAACTTTTTTACAAAAAATACAACCGACTTCCAAACTACAAAGTGAAAAATAACTTTAAATTCGGAAGTCGATGTCAAAAAACTTAAATACTGATCCAAAGACTAGGTGTCTTTGGATCAGTATTTAAGTTTTTTTTCACTTTGTAGTTTGGAAGTCGGTTGTATTTTTTGTAAAAAAGTTTTTTTATTCCCAATAAACGATTTTATTGAAGTGAAAACTTCTTTAGGCGCGTTGGGCATTTTTGAGATGGGACTAAACCATTAATTTCGCGACACTGTGACGACACCTCATTTTTGTAAACGCGATTGTGCTCTTTATTTATATTCTATTACGGATCAATGTTCTTTGCAAGTATTTTTACTTTAAAGGTTTTGTAAACGCGATTGTACTCTTTTCTATGTTACGTTACGGATTAAAATTCAAGAGTCATTTATTCAAACTAGGCTGAGAATCAGCACTTCTCGAACGTCAAAATTACATGAGACAGTCCCCCAAAAACGCCCACCCTACACTGTTCGATTAATGTTCTATGCAAGTATTTTTACTATAAAGGTTTTGTAAACGCGATTGTGCTCTTTATTTATATTAAGTTACGGACCAATGTTCTATACAAGTATTTTTCTTCCATCAAGGCGATCTTGTTCAAGTTTTCACTCCTGTTGGCACTCCCGGAGTGCCACCACTTTTTTTATTTTATTTATTCAGTGAAGGTTTTAAAGCCGCCCATCCTAACCCCCCTGGTGTCAACTCTGACACCAGGTTAGTCACTAACCACACGAAAAGACGAAGAGTGAAGTAGGTAAGTACATTTACGTTCCATGATAATATAATTCTATCATGATGATTTTGATCCATGCGTGCATCGATCAAAAAAGATGACGGATCTCAGCTAATCAGATATCAGGTAAAATTCTCACCAACAGTTTCTTCAGCAAAAATTTACTGTTGAAACGTTCACATTTCAACAGTTTAGTAGCAAATGTTCATCACAAATCTCGGTATCACAAAATGTATAGGTACAGAAGATCAGTTCCATACGAGCGAAAACAGGCGCTCGAACACATAGGCGCGTACGCACCGAGATCTCGATCTCACTCGGTCGAATGCATGTACGTGAAGCGTGGCTATGAGTGCATGCGTTTTCGCCCGTCGTGTGAAATCCACCTTCTGTACATATTTATTATGTGGCACTACGTAGGTTCGTAGACCGTAAGTTACGGCGCCGTCGCACCGTCAAGTCCCACGGTGGGTGTTTATGCTGAACGATCTGTTTGTGATGTTCCGCCGTCCAATTCGCATGTGCGTCGTAAAGCTGCGGTCGACTCAGGCGCATAGCACGTGTATGAGGCCATGAAGTGAGAGGTAGTGGTTGTAAGTGAATGTTTAGGGCGATGATAAACATGGAAGAATGTTTAAGGGAAAATGGTGCTAAAATATTTCGATCGATTCCTGAAGAAATAGTGGTGGGATCGTTTCTTTGATATGCTTTCACGAGATTTGTTTAAGTCTACATGTTCTTCTGATCGTTTGAGGAGTACAGGCATGACGGTCGTTAAATACATTCAAGACTTTAAGAATTGCAAATGAATGTCCAATTCTGTCATCAAGAGTTACGTGCCAACTATATGCGATTTTTTAACCATCAAAACCACTGTCCCTTACAAATATCCAGTACCTAGATGTCTATAATTTCTTGAAAAGTGCAGCTGACCTCTCCTCGAGGCCCTCATCGGCGACATCTCCCGTTATCCGCCGATTTTAGGACCATCACCTGAAAGATCAACCGCTTTGATTTGAAAACACCGCAAGTTTAATACGCCGTAATCTACACTGCAATTGTAGAAATTAAAATCACGGGAAAATAGACTCTATCATATACGTTATAGGGCTATTACAGGAGGCTTAGGTTTCAAAGTCTGTATATTTTAAGACGGTGAATGGTGTGGTGAGATCCTTCAACAAAACTACACAATAATTTCCCTTAAGTAAGTACCTACAGTACTTTGAAGTCATATTCACGTACTGCCTTATACTGATACTTAATAGTTATTGATCAGTAATAATCCTGCAATATTATACATGAAAGCCCTGACGAGAAGCAGAAGGCAGGAGATTGCAATGCAATGTATTATATTACCAACTTGAAATGCGAATGGCCCTAGGTACAGACGCCAGCACATCAAGCTACCCGAAACTGTCAAATTTTCCCAATCAACTTTGAACCATACACTTCAGCGATAAAGTTGAAAATCTATTAAATAAATTTGACAGATTGTAGTAGCTTGATGTGCTGGCGTCTGTACACACGGCTACACATCAAGCTATAAATTTCCAATTTATGCTGATCTCGCATTGCATAGGATTTCCGTACAATGCGAGGTCAACTTATACTGGACATGAAGCTTGATGTGTAGCCGTGTGTACTTACATGGCGAAAATCATACAAACAAAAATAACAAATCTTGTCCACGCAGGTATTGGATATTTCACAGAGTGAAATTCATGTTTTTTCAGAATATTTTTCGTTCACCGTTTTTCAGTGATGTTCAAGATAACTTTTTTGTATGGAATTGTATGGTCAACAAAACGCGACATACTCGTAAACATATACGTGCTTTATTGTGCCAATCCTTGTGCGAAGGTTTCTTTTCAGGCTGAAAACAAGCGGCTCGTTGGTATAGTGGTATGATTCTCGCTTTGGGTGCGAGAGGCCCCGGGTTCAAATCCCGGACGAGCCCTGTTTTGTTCTCGTATTGATTAAATAATTATTTAATTTTAAGCCTAGCTCACGACTATTTGACACTTGGATGACTAGCTTAGGTTATTATTTTTTGTATAACTGGTCTTGGTTAATTAAATAATTATTTCTCAAACATGCTTGGAAATTCGAACATTATTTTGACAACCTTCTTCGAGATAAATCAAAATTGCGGTACTGGTCGAATGCATGCGAGCGCCCGGCCGGCAATGTTTGTATGAAAATCCATATCTGTCGTGTTTAGCGGCCAAATAAATTACTATGAAAACTCGTGTTATTTAAAAATGAAACGAACTTTTTACTTCAACACACGGCAACCAAGGAAGTTAGATAACAATGATTTTATTAAAATTTCGATTTGGCTTGCAAATAGAGCTGTTTAAAAGTAAAGAAAAACAAATGAACATATTGGCGCGTGAAAAATTATCGTTGTTCGTCAATTGATTCTGGAATTTACAAGTAATTTACTCAGTTGGAATTTCCGAGCATTATCATCCATGAATGCCCCAGTTTCCAGGCCGCGACAGTAATGTACTATATATCTGAATTCCAGGAAGATTTCAAAAAATTTCTTGAAATATTTATTTTGTCTGCCCGCTTAGGTATAAATTTTGACTTGTCAACAGATTCTTACATTCAATTTATTCCAAACCCAACTGTATTATCTACCGCGTCTTTATTTTGACTAAAACATAAACATTTTCTTATGCAAATGCTAATACGCTAATAAATAAAGTTTTTCGTATCTCTGGTATTTGACACTATTTTAAATCAAATGCAAATGGTCATGATCAGCACACATTTCACAACAAAATAAGAAATTAATTATACACAGATCCGAAAATCCGAATTCTATCTTTATAACATTACAATCCGTAATAAATAGTATATAAATAATATTAAATCCGTAATGTAAGAGTTATGTTCCGTTGATGAAGGGAGGGAAACATCGATGCTCAATATATTACAACCTAATTACCAATACATTATACTTATCGTTCCATACGACAAGAAGAGAAAAATGTTTTATTTGACCTGTTGAAATGTATCCGGTATTTACATGTCTATTAATAAGATTAAAGGAGGATTTCGTTACACCTGTTTGTTACCGGTTTGTGGGGCATGGAGTAATGTCCATGGCTGTACAATGAAAGGATTTTTGTGAAGCGGAAAATTTGTATTTATGATAGCGTGAATAGGGTTGAAATGTTGTCGGTTAGTTGGTTTATTGGTTCGGTGTGGTCAAAAAATATCGTGTTTATACTCAGTTTAAAGCCGCTTTAGAGTAACCATTAATTTTGTTGTAGCATATAAGTATTTTCATTTCTCATACTCGGAAAGTAGTATTTGTTTGATCCGAGTAGCGGGTGGAAGACGCTGCTCCCCACCCTCGGGCGGGAAAGACACATAATAATCGCTTCCCTCTCTAGAGCGAGAATGAATTAAAAAAATAAAACTAAATTTCGTTAGGTACACTATCATATCTATGATCTAAGATATAATGAAATTGTAAAATAGACATTTATGGGTATGTCCTCCTTAGGAGATATTACACTATCATATTATATCATATAGTTATCTACGAAGCTCACAAATTACCCATGATATGTCTATTTTAAAATTTAATTATATCTTTGATCATAGATCTATGATCATAGATATGATAGTGTAATACGGGGGGTATTACACTATTACACTATTATATCTATGATCATAGAAAAATATCAAATAAATAAATGCTGCAGTCTTGTCAGTGTATAAAGAGCCAATGTGAATTTAAAAAAAAATACCTATAAGCGGAACGACCCGCGGCGGTGACGCGGTGTCCCATATTTAAAATTTATTTTTATTTTTTTATTATTTATATACTAATAGGTACTAGAATACTCAATGTTATTATTATCAATAAATATTTTAGAAAAACTATTTTTTTTACTTTCCTTAAATTCGTAATGAAAAGTAGAGTGTTTAACTCGGGTGAAAGTCATCAATTCCTACTCGGACTATAGCCGCCCTCGCTGCGCTCGGGCGTTTAAATACCTCGTATGGGAATTTATTCCTTTCGACCCTTGTATAACAATCTACTATTCCACTCTCTTTTTCTTCATACTTTTAGACCTTATCTTTATCCTTACTAGCACATCTTACGATATTTTTTTCCCGACGGGTACATGATTTGATACTTATCAGCACAAGTATTTTCACATTTCGTAACCAGACCTTGTAGTGAAATCATGAACCTTCTGTTTCAAATAAGTATATCGAGTAGTGCCCTTTAAGGCTTAGAATTCTTTTAACCGAAAGAAGTAATTATTTACTACTCCATCCTACTGTATATGTAGTAGGATGGAGAAGTAAATGATTACTTCTTTCAGTTAAAGTAGTTGTCGGAGAGTCAACACTGATCCGGAAACGTCAAGTGGAGGACCTACTTGGGTGAGGTCAATATAGGAAGTGGCAACACTGGGTTGAAAGCGGCAACACTGGGTTGACGGTTGACATTTGCTATTGGAAAATGTCATAGCTAATACCATAGAGGAAAGTAATATAATAATATAGTACGGCTAATACGCGAGAAAATGTGAAGGTGAGACGTCAGAGCGGACGGAACGTACTTCTTTGGTCGAGATGCCCTTGCGAGAGATTCCCTTTGCCAGCCTATAGATATTGAATTCAGCGCGTTTCCTAAATCTGATTGCGTCTGCTTAGTTTCGTGATATTTTTGTAATTACTGAACTGTAGATGCTTGTACCAAGCACTTTGAATTTTATTTAGATTACCCATTCAATATAGCCAACATATCTGATAACGAGGAGACCGAAATGCCTTCGTTATTATATTTCATATAATATTATAAATGCGAAAGTTTGTGAGGATGCATGGATGGATGTTTGTTACTCTCACGCAAAAACTACTGAATGGATTTGGATGAAATTTGCTACAAAGATAGTTTTTAACCTGGATTAACACAAAGGATACTTTTTATCCCGGTATTCCCATGGTATCGAGACTTCTGCGGGTGAAACTGCGGGGCGCAGCTAGTCATAGTACCTATAATAATATTTATTATGACTTCCGTGAATAACTTACATATTGTACTTGCAGAGCAACATGTTTAATTATAAATAATTGCGATTAAACAATGAACACGGATAAACAATTAACATGATCGCCACTAAAGCAATCACAATAAAAGATTTTCATTAACATAAACAAGATAAAATGTTAATTAGATCTTGTCTATACCAGGTAACAAAGTAAATTCTACTGATCGAAAAACTATTATACGCACCTTTACTCATAAAAACCGGCCAAGTGCGAGTTGGGCTCGTACACGAAGGATTTCATACCACCGTACAATATTTATCAAAAAACGCCGAAAAAAACACGTTTCTTGTATTCCCTTTAATTTGTAACTTTATTTTATTTTTATTATTTGTTATAGCGGCAATAGATATACAGAATCTGTGAAAATTTCAACTATCTACCTATTAAGGTACAAACTCAAAACTCAAACTCAAAGCATTTATTTCAATTAAACCATTTATAGGCACTTTTGAACTGTCAAAGAATCGGTCAGTTAGTCAGAAAGTTGAAGCTAGCTGCCCATTCCAAAACGTAGATCTCTATGGAGAAGAACGGGCAAGTAACTCCAAGGCCACTCTTTTAAATATAGATATTACAAAATTCTGGGTACATTATTCTGGTTGCTTCTATATGTGAGAACAATGTACAAAAAATAATCAAAACAATTGAAAAATATAAGATTAAAAATAAGCCCTGGCAGACAAGAGATGACCAGTCTACATGAGATACAGCCCGCTGACAGACAGACAGACGGACGGACGGACGGACAGCAGATGCCTTGTAATATGGTTCCGTTCGACACCCTTCGGGTACGGAACCCTAAAAATAGACTGAATCTATTGTATTTACCTACCATACATATTTCATTGTGCGAAGGTTTCTTTTCAGGCTGAAAACAAGCGGCTCGTTGGTCTAGTGGTATGATTCTCGCTTTGAGTGCGAGAGGGGGGTTCAAATACAAATTTCAATAATTCATACAAAATTCCCAAAGAATTTTCAGCTCATTTCACTTTCAGTTTTCAATTCCTTCCAATTTTCCTGGCAACTGTTCCATTTTTTCCCTCCGTAAGAACCTGATTCGGACACTTAAAAACAAAAATTTTCCAAATCGGTGCCGCCGTTTTGAAGTGATGTGCTTACCAACGAAGAGCAGCAGTGCTATTCTGTTAAAGTCTCACCATGAACGCTTAGGTGAAGTGAGCTGTCATTCCACCATATGTAGGGATTGACACGATTGACAGCTCACTTTCAAGCTCACTTCACATATGCGTTCACGGTGAGATTTTTACAGAATAGCACTGCAGTTCATTTTTATTAGATTGAAAATTCCACCGTCGATAAAGAAAATGACTTAACGTACAAATAAGGTAAGTAAAAGTTTACTCATCCTGTCTACATCTAGCTGCTACTATGGGTTATTATGAGTACCCATAAAAAATCATAGATGATAAAATACACCATACCTCTGTATAATTTATTCAAAATATTCATACACGACAAGATCAAGAGACAACAAATATCACCTGCCATAAACTCCGAACACTCTCGATTTTATTAATAAAAGAAAAAGTAAAATTATAACAAGGGATGTGATCGTGCGACGTTAACAAAGCTCATGTTACTTTTTATTCGAAACATTGTGATCGGACGCAGTTTAATAAATCGCTTCCTGTCGCACTATCGATATTATTTCGAATTTATCTGTTGATTTAGATAACAATTTTGGTCAACTTATTATAGCTGTTTAGTTAGTTCAAAGACCATTATTACATATGCATCGAACTCAAAGAAATTATGTTGAGTGACGATCATATGGTACCTATCTAAGTATCATACATAGGTAGAGGTAGGTTCTAATATATATGTCGGAGACGGGTATGTGACTTTCGTTATTATCAGCGATATTTTAACTACTGTGGGCGTAGTGTGGGTAGTGTTGGTTAATACGCAATAGAAAAACAGTTTGCAGTTCAGATCACATTATAATTTACTATCAAATTAATCACACTAGCTAAATTATACACACATTGCTTGCGACGGCGTTTATTAAAATCACCAATTAACAAAATGATCACAAATTACAACTAACACAATAACTGAGCACCACGAATCGAGAACAGTTCCGCGACGTCTTGACTCCAATGCGACCAGAGGCTCAATGCCCCTTCGCCTTGGCCTTCAAACATCACGACTCTGTAGAAGCGCGCCTTTTTTGGTGTCGGTAAATCACTCTTGATGTCGCCAGTGGTGCGCTTGCGATTCGTTTCGTGTCCGTACTAATGACCGGATCCGACATATATATATGTCACCGTAAGATTGTGAGAACCGTTAGTTTATAATCTGTCGGAATTATTTCCGTTAGATTATAAACTGTCGAAAAATTGTGAACTGGGTGAAATGGGTTAGGTTAGGTTAGAACTGTAACCAACCGCGCGCGAGCCGAGCGAGCGAAGCCAGCGGTGCCGCGGTAGCGACCGGCGAGCGCTACTTCCAAGTTGCTCGCAGCCAGGCAGGCTATTTAATATAAGCGCAAGGTGTGTTACGTCGCAAGCAAGTTTGATACCAGTTTACAATTTGTCGGTTTCCCATGGAAATATTATAAACTAGCGAAAAATAATGCGTTAAATTGTAAATGGTTCGTTGCAGTTCACAATTTTTCGACAGTTTATAATTTAACGGAAATAATCCCGATAGATTATAAACTAACGAAGTTCATAATTATACGGTGACATATACAATATTTAAAAAAAACCTGTCCGATCCGTGAAGGTGTTGTTAGGTATCGTACTGAGAGTCTATTTATGTGGAAATTTTCAGGAAAACCGAAAAAAATAAAATCGTATTTTTTTTTTTTGTTTTTGAATGGGGAATTTTAGCGGTTATTACACGGGGCGCGGGCGACCATCGTTTAGCGGATGTCTACAAGTCATAACTTATGACCCCTGTTGAAAATTTGCAATTTTTTTATGAATTTGGGGTAATTTTAGAACTAAAAATGTGATTTTTAAATATATAAAAAAAAACTAATCATAATAATGATTAGATTTTTTTTTACTTTTAGGTAATGTTATTGCAGTACCTACCTATGAGCCCCTTTCGGATCGGATAGGTTTTTTTTTACATATTGTATATAGGTATATTAGGTATACCGATCAGTGTTTCCGTCATCTTCAAATCACCCCGTAAACAGTGGTATCGTTAGTGAAACCACAGCCCAGGTGATAAAAAAGATGAGTTAAGAATTATATCAAGAGGATAGACAATCCTCCTGTGCAGTAATAACTAAGCTGTTATTACTGCAGTCGATAAACCCTGAGCGACTAATAAAAGATCATTGTGGTGATTACTTCCATATAACACAGACTAGTATATATAATCCTTCAGTACCGTATGATTACGCCGTCTATTACAAAATATACACCGTGAAATTTGAATCACAGTTTTGCTCGAACAAACGTTATTCAGACCATGGTCTACTACCATTTTACAGCATGCAATAAAAAAAACATAATTGGTTTTTGAAAAAACACAAATAAGACTAAGTTTAAAATGTCAAGATTATCTGGGTACTGCTTACTAAATTTCGTTTATGGAGGTACATTTCCCTGTAGACAATGCTGTGTCCCGTGCGTGGTGTCTGTGTTGTAGGGAGTAACGATAATCTTGACATTTTAAACTTTGTCTCTTTTGTGTTTTTTCAAAAACCAATTACGTTTTTTTTTATTGGATGCTGTAGAATGGTAGTAGACCATGGTCTGAACAACGTTTGTTCTAGCAACAGTTCAAATTTTACGGTGTATATATATCCATCAGCTTAGAAAAAATAGTAAGTAATTCGTATGAAAAATTACCTATTAAAACTTACAAGGCTGCATTAAACCGTTCAATAAATAACATGAGTCAAACATGCTTATGATTAGTCACCGGAAATGGATCGCTAGTAAGGATTCTACGCCTTAAACGGTAAAACGGAACCCTTATGACATCACCCCATTATTGCTTGATGCACTTTGATGGTGCATTTAATACCTACCTACTTTTGACAATCAAGTTAGTCACTCGACGTGCAGTACTCCATCTCCAAGACGCGTCGGAATACCTAGATATCTTCTATCATGCTTCATTGTCGACTCAGTGTCTCTTAGCTTCAGCAGCGAATGATGCAGATGTAAATTCTAACAGAAAGACTTCCTGAAACTTATGAGGTTACAACCACATTGGTGCCGATTCCCTTGTTCACAAACTAAACTAAATTTAAGTTCAGTGCATCTTTTTCTTTCTATTTCATGAAGAAAAGGACAGCAGATAAATTTTAGTTTAGTCCTGTCAAATTAATCAGCGCCTGTCACTACTCCATACAAGTTTAGACGTAATTAAAAACTTGCCTACTAAAATTACGTCAATTTACGACAAGCGCTGATTAATTTGACAGGACTAAACTAAAATTTATCTTCTGTCCTTTTCTTAATGAAATAGAAAGAAAAAGATGCACTGAACTTAAATTTAGTTTAGTTTGTGAACAAGGGAATCGACACCATTACCTTTTCGTGGTAACACACCTAAATATTGTTCTGTGTAGTAGGTAGTCATGATAAGTACGGAAGTGTGACTTCTATACCTACTGGTAATATCTCTAGGTACCCTTCTTTATCTGACAGGATTTCCATTGACATTTTTATTGATGTAATTATGATGTCAGGCGCGGAAGACATCTGCTTTGTTTTTGTTATTGCATAGCCAAAATCGTCAACAACAGTTACACACCTTAATACAGTCATTTAACAGATCGTTAAAAGGAAAATTTCGACATAAACACACAAAACAAATAGCGTTTTCAAGTTTCCAACCTTTTATAGTTTCCAAGAATTTGTCCTCACTCCTCAGCCCTTGAATGAAGCGAGGTCGTGGACGTGCAATCAATAAATACGACGCTTGAACAAACCATTATTAATTACTTGCACCTGCCCGCGGGTTTGCTCAGATGGTATTTAGAAAGACATAATTTAGAAATTCCCAACTACTGCAGAAAAAACAAAAGGGCCACCAGCTGTTAGCGCCTGAACTGTATCCAATAATGGCTGATTTACATGGATCCGGTGTTTTAGTCCAGCACTGGATACCAGTGACACTAGATCGATATTGGATCAATCTTAACACTTTCCAAATTCTTAAGAGATCCCCTTTACGTGAAAAGTATCAAGAAGTTAGGGGTAGGTTACTACTTCTACCTTACCCAGCACTCTAACAATGGAACTATTCTTGCCTGATGCAAACCAAAATTAGAAAATCGTTATTTTTCGTGGTACTCATGTCTATCACCCCAATGTTTTCAACGTACAGGCTTGTCTTCTACAATTTTATTATACCAAGTATCGACATTAGACAATTATTATAATTTGTAGGTATATTTATTCACACGTACGCGAGGAATCCATCGAGCTTCCCTGTCGAGTAGTTTGTGTAATTAGGACGCATTCTAGGTCACACTGAGGTACATAATACCTAGACCTCGTATTGTGTACCTAAGTGTAAATTAATAGTGCGCAATAATTCTAGAAAGACGGCTATTCATTGAATAAGTTCTAACGGTGTTTGTTTAATTGCAATTGAAATGGATACGAGGAAATAAATAATGGGTAGATTTTTTACTGTCACTAAAACGTGTGACTTTGACGTAGAGTCCTATGTAGCATACATGGCTTCTTAAGCCGTTTCCTCATTGGTCAATGCGGTATGGTTTCGGTACACCGAAAAGCTACCGCACTGCTGTTCTTTTTCCTCATTGGTCGGTAAGCAGCAGTGCGGTATAGTATGCTCTGTATACCGAAACAATACCGCACTGCTTTCCTTTACGGACCTGACGTTATATTTTCAGTATAATTTGTGCAGTACCGCTTAATTCATTGAAATATAGGCGCTCGGTAAGCTGTCGGTACCGAGTAGGTATACCGAGCATGCTGTAAAACGCGTGACGTGAGGGTACCGCACTCGATGTTTCTATTGAGATGCGGTAAACCGAAACGAGCCCGCCCCGCTGCCACGTATAACGAGGCAATCAGGAAACGCTCATTGAAATATAGGCAACCGGTAAACTTTCGGCATCGAATATACCGAGCATACTGATCCCGCACCGCTGACGTACTGACCAGTGAGGAAAGGGCACAATAACTAGGACATCCAGTATTTTTTTCTGTCCCCGATATTTTTAGGATTGTAGGTTCTTCCAATTTGGGAATATATCAAGTGACCTGCATAGCTATTCACAATTGTTCGCTCCGCTTCCGTGCCAAATTGAACATCAATCAATGTATCAAAAGACTCCTCTAAAGGCTGTTTACATATGCAAAAGCCGAAAATTTTGTCAGTTTAATACAAATAGACGACCACTATTCTTCCGACAGCTATTTGCCATCGGAGGCAAGGCAAATTAGTAAGTGAAAATGTGTCATTTTCGATTCGACAACCTGTCGAATGATTGTGATTAGCTATGATGAATACAGTACATCGGTATTTTATACATTGAAGTTCAGTAGTACAGTCTGCTCGGAACTGGTGGCTAATGCAAAGATTGAGACATGAAAGTAGTAATTAAACCGCTATCTACAAGGTACAAAGATCCTAATAATATAGCAAATACATGGGTAGGTACAATATTATAACGGTAAAACATAAAACAATGATACCTTCTTAAATTTACAAATAAAATAAGAAAACATTATTCAAACACGTGTACCTTCAATGATAATCATCTCCTTCAAAATAATTCCATATCCCTTTGAAACGGAACCTGTAATTTATGATAATATATCAATCTGTGGTTCCTAAAACTATAGGTTATAATTAAAACATGACCCAGTGTGTCACAAAGTACAGGTATTGATATCCGTGGCGGCAGAACCCTTTTGTGTTCAAATCGAAACCTAATGTTATTGTTCCTTCGTTCATTTTATCGATCGGCTTTATTAATCGCTTTATTTGTCATAGATTAAAACTTTTGAAGAACTTTATTTTTGCCGAGCCTTATTTTCGTCCTAAGTAATTTAATAGATTTCCCAAATTATTGTCTGAAAACGACTAATCTTAAGTACTGCTAGATCTCCTTACTTATGAAAACAGTTTTCCACTAAATTCATAATTTTCGTAGGTAATTGAAAAACACGTGATGTAATCACAAAAATAAGTTTTCAAAAACTCCCAACGCAAAACTCACAGTAACTTCAATATTTCCTGAAAAACAACAATTGATCATGTTACCTTCAAGATTTCCAGAAAATCTAACATTTTACATACTTACAACAAGGCCTCACAGAGGAAATCAGCAAGTATCCACAAACCTCAAATTCAATACACCGTTCTTCCGACAGGACCACAGAAGCGACGTCGTCGTCGGCACCGACAGCCCCAAGGCACGCAGACAATATTGCTCGCGATTGAATTATCGATCCGATAATAGGATCGCGAGAGTAATGCCTCTATATATTGTTCTTGCTACTTTCATTATGGGAGCTATTGGACCAGCTTGTTTATTAAGCACTTCTTGTGAGTTGGATCTGATAATTGCTGAATGAAAGTTTATTGTTTTGTTAAGTTACTTGAATATAGAGGAAAAGTATAAAATCTCAAACGTTAGGAAAAAATAGATTAATCAATTGGATGAAAGGCTGAATCTAAAGAATCATCGTACAAATGTTAGTTCAAAGTGATAGTAGGTACAGAAAATAAATGAAGAGTTCGATTGACATAAGTAGATAAGAAAAAGCATCGTTGAGTATGCCGCCTATTATTTAAACCAAATTAAAGCATATATCATTCGATCGATAGCAATTAAACGAAACTGTATCAATTCCATTGAATCAATAAATCTAAACAATATAACTGACCTATAGACACTGTTTGAAAGCGTTGGTTAGCAGATAACAATCAATATGGCGCCCGGAGCGTCACCGGCTGTCACCCAAATGAACGAGCACATTAAAATGAAACGCCTCAGAGTAATGGACATAAATTAAATAGTCATCCACGTCACTCAAGCCGCAGGACCTGAAGAAATACGCCCTGACGGAAGCCAGGTAGTTAAGATTCCAAACAAAAATATAAGATAACAACAGTTAAGATGTTACATTTTATTAGAAGCCAGCAAAGCGACGCTAATTTACGTCCTTTTGGGTCGTGAGATAAGGATAACAGTATTTTCTTTTAACGATTCACATCTTCAACTTGCATGTGAATTGTCTTTAACCACCCCGGGTGCTAAGTTAAACCACTCACGATTTCTAAAACTACAATTCTAGACACAAACACAACATAAAATTTCTTCACAGCAATCGCTCATCTTAAATGATTGCTGTGGGTCATACCACACGCGAATGTATTGCAATTCATTACGACACTAACGTTAGAAACCGATAGTTACAATACACAGTGGTTACAAGTAAATTACTCGAAGTACTAGTAATCTACGCCCAGGAGGCAAACAATAGAGCAATAAAAGCAACTGCACCCGACAACTCGAGAAAGCAACAAACGTATCGACAACATATAAATCAGAGACAACCTCGAGCGTTACTACTTGAAGCAACCCAGAAATATATCAGTGGACGTTACCAAGTTACCGACCAAACACTGGGACATAATTCAGTTTTCCGTAACATAAAATACTCTGTTTCATAGAAATAGATCCCTGTCACGGCGAACTATCCGCACTTTGCACTATCTGTCTCATCTCTGCGTTGATTTATTTGCTGAAGTTGACAAAGTATTAGCAACTTAATTTTCTGCTTTGGGATACTTTTTAAGGGATACCCAATTTATATTCCGGCTTGTTGTTATCTAATGCGGACTTAAGTGGGCCTGTTTAATTTGGTTAAGGGGAATAGTGGAGGAGCTAACGTCCATCACATATTTATCACGTTTATCGCTTTTCAGAATTACCCGTCTCCCGTAAACCCATTATAGCAATGTCATAGAAATTCATTTTCATCTCTATTCTGGTCTGTTCATAACTGCAGAAAAAAGAGAAATAGAAAAGGTCTGCAACCA
Organism: Agrochola lychnidis; assembly: GCA_963680765.1. Taxonomy (NCBI): domain Eukaryota; kingdom Metazoa; phylum Arthropoda; class Insecta; order Lepidoptera; family Noctuidae; genus Agrochola; species Agrochola lychnidis. The sequence continues at coordinate 8,941,151 of OY796859.1, read as the reverse complement.
GATAAACAAACGTCAGAACGGACAATTGAAACGGCTTGACATGACAACGCTGTCTGGATCAAAACCGTTGGGCGACAACCAATAGCCAAGTTATTCGGCTTTGACGATAGAGCAGCCCTACCTAGACAAAACTCATGTACATGTGGCCAATTTACTGAGGAGACGTCGAGTACAATAAATCACAAAAGATAAATGCGCTTGCGTGATGTTAATTAAGTAATGTTATCTTATGTTCCGATGATGTAAATAAACTTACTAATTATATTTCATGAAAAACATCATGCGTTTTAACGTTTTGCGGTAAATAAAACTAAAAAGTTTCCACTGGCCCACGTACAACAGAATAAAGCGCAAATTTGACCGCCGCATATCAACATTAACGGTCAGAGATGTCACATAAACAGTAATAAAATTTCGGTACAATTATCCAAATACGTATATGAGTACCCGGAATTCCTCCACGGTATATTTCGTAAACAAGGGTAATCTTAAGGGCATCGGATCAGGTGGAGGGAAATCAACATTGTTGCATTGCTTTACGGCTTTAACAATTATAGCAGTTTTCATAAAAACTTTGTTGATGTAATCGGCTTGCCTTTCCTTTGTCATCTTTGTAAATAGACGACTGACTCTGACGAAATCATCTCATTAAAATATTAGATAAAAACGACAATTAGATATATCTATCTTAAAGTTACTCGTAATGCAATAGACAATTCACGATGTGGTTCTAGCTTAGTCACTCAATTAACGATCTAGAGATACACATTCGACAAATATAATAGACATAAAATACTCACGAATCCTTCCAGAAGAGTCATTCATATATCTAGAAATAACATTGTTGGTATTAATCGCACATAATTGTGCTAGTATTCCGTCAATACCCTTCAAATGTATGAGTATGAATGAGCGATCTACGACGCGTCGCATGCACTCGTCATAAGCACCCAATCTTCATAGCACTCTGATAGGATCAGAACCGCGTTTCGACTACGTGATCTCACCAATTTCATCGTAACAAGACTTGTTCTCATGAGTATCTTGATCTGCCTCAATTTGAACTACAATAATGAAGAACTTCGATAAATCGAGTAAGCCCTTTGTTTTCGGTAAGATTTTAATTGCTTATATTTCAATTACGATCAGCATTGCAGGACAATTGATCGTACTTAGACTTGTCTATGTCTTGTTGATGAGGTGTAGTTTAATTACAGTATTATTTGAAGATAGATTTACTAGATGTTAGATTACTTCAAAGATGTTTGCAAACAACCGTTAACTCGAATCTCCCAAAAGAGTTTTCGTGAAATCAAAAAGCATTTAGTTCAGTTTTTTTGTTTTTTCATAGAATAATATTGTTCTCTTTGTTTTTTGTTGTTTCCTGAAATAAACTTTTAAGCTATTGCATAGCTTTTGTCGCGGGCTTTGAGTGCGGCGACCGAATCAAGAAATTCCGTAACGAAAAAAACCTAACACCCCCCACTCCGCCTACCATGTAATGGGGTTCCCATGACAACGTGATGTTGTCATGGGAACGTAATTTTAGTTTTATGTCATCACGTCATCATCCCAAGTGTAGCGTTGACAAATAGGAAGTATGGAGGTTACAAATGCTATGCAATAGCTTTACCGCGGCAGTCCCCGAGTGCCACACGTTTTTTTTTTTTTCTTTCAAAGTACGGGGATTTTGGGGACAAAATAAAAAAACCGGAATGGGAATCGAAAATAAATAGAATTTATTCCAAATGAATATTACATAGTTACAGAATGTATAATTTACCTAGCAGCGGTGTTTTAAAATACAGAATCCCAATATTGTACCACGGCTACAACAAAAGGATATTATGTAGGTTTGACAATTGTTAATAATAATATACAAAAAAGCCTACTCTTGCGTCCTTACACGCAAGTACTTGCTAAGCTTTACTAATGATTGCTGGAAAACCATATTACACGATGTCAACTTGCAAATCTTACAGAAGAAGCAACGGAAGTTAATTTTAAGATATTTTTTGTTACAGTTTCGTTTGGTAACCTCCAATCGACATGATTGTATTGAACGTTGCCATGATACTAGTAGATAAAAATATATTATCAAGTTAAAGTACACCACGTCAACTTGATAAAATATTTTCGAGACCAAAATAAGACTGACTAAAAATATAAAATGCCACTACCCAGGAGTATTTTATTGATACTTACAAAATTCTATGTGGACTGTGGATCACCCGCAGACAAACATGAAAATTTTTTCACCATCTGTGAAAATACATATGTACAGATATTATAAAAATCATAATATACTGTTGTAAAACAATTCTTGTTTTACAACAGTATATTATGATTTTTATTCGTCTTGTTAAGCATAGGTACATATTTATTATGTCGGTACTTGTTAATAAAATGACAGTCCGTAATATCTATTAATTACACTAGTTATTTTAACCTAGGGAATAAGATAAGAGTAACTAATGTTACACCCATTACTATCAATAAATTGAATTGTAAGAAGAGTTTACTAAATGTTACACTATAGTTCCTCAAGAAGAAAACTGAACTAATTATGTATGATTATGCCATCAACTTAACTTTTTTTAAATAACATATATAAAAATAGATGTACACAAATCTGTATGTTAACCAATTTGGTTAACAATTCAAATTATTTTTGACTTTTTTGACATAGTACTCAAATGTATAAAAACATGTTTTTCCATCAATATTTCAATAATCATGTTTGTAGTCATAAGAGGAACTACTTTCTGAATCAGGTCTCCTTCTCCAATTAGTATCGTTGTCTTCTCTTTTTCTCCAGAAACCGTTATCATTACCGGTATTTCTCCTACTATTATATCTGTCTATATTCCTATTGTTTAATCTGCTATTATATCTGTTGTATCGATCCCTGTTTCGATCTGCATCTTGTAGGTCCTCATCTTCTGCTAATGGAGATCGTTTGTAAGGAGTCCGTTTACTACTTACAGGTTTGATGTCTGTTTCTTTGCCAACATCAGGTGGTGGTGGAGTGGTTCCAATTAAATCAGCTATATAGTTATCTCGTTCAATTTGATACCCGCGAGCTTTTTCGAATTCTGTAACAACGTTTTTCCGTTTAGTGTAGTCATCGCTTTGTAAGTTATAGGTACGTATAGACTTAATGACCTAACTAATATACAGGGTGGCAGGGACATCGACGCGAAAACGATTACCATGGATTCAGTACATGATTCTGAACCCCCTGCGTTGAAATTTTTCGCCGTTTTTTTTAAAACATCTGTTTCATAGAAAAGTGCAATACCTACGCTGTCAAAATGTATGGAACAGCAGGTTTTTTAGGGTTCCGTAGTAAACAAGGAACCCTTATAGTTTCGTCATGTCCGTCTGTCTGTCTGTCTGTCTGTCTATCTGTCTGTCTGTCTGTCTGTCTGTCTGTCTGTCCGCGGTCTAGCTCCGAGACCCTTAGTACTAGAAAGCTGTAATTTGGCATAGATATACATGTATATTAATTATGCCGACAAAGTGGTAAAACAAAATTATGAAAAACATTTTTTTTTTAGGGTACCTCCCATACACGTAAAGTGATGATGTTTTTTTTTATCCCACCATGTGTGGTATCATTGGAAAGGTTTTTCAAAAACATTGTGAGTATGCTAAAACCATTTTTGAATTCAGAGATCCGTTTGCGAAATATTAAGCTTTAAGGTGAAAATTTTTGTTAGAGTCTTGTGTCCCCCCCCCCCCCTGCTAGCTAAATGGTTGGTTTCACATATGTGAAAAAATTCACAACAGTAGCTTGTATAACGAATTTAAAAGGAAAACTATCACAGCTGAGTAGGCTTTACAAGTTAACGAGTAATAATCGACCAACTTAGATTTGCGGTTATAAAAACATGTTCTCCCATACAGAACGTATCATAGAACATGTTTCTCAACTACAAAGTTAAGTTTGTTCTTGGGATAAATTCATTCCAACTACGGAACCCTACATTGTGCGTGGTCCGACATGCACTTGGCCGGTTTTTTTAAATAACCGACGAAAAATTTCAACACAGTGCGGTACTGAAACCATGGTAACAGTTTTCGCGTCGATGTCCCTGCCCTGCATTACATCAAATCAAACATCATGTAGATATGAAACAGAACTACAAATCCAAACCGATATCTCCTAAAGACTTCACCTGTCCTAACAACACTTTCATCCCAGCACATTATCGTAGACTTGCAGTGACGCGGCGCGTGAACCAGCGAACACTAGTGAAGCTATAAACAGTTCATGTAGTAATATTTATAGACAATAACTAACTCTTAATTGCGTCCTTGCCGGGGACCCCGAGGCGGTCGCGCATGTATCGGCACACCATGTACCCGGTGCGATTCAAGCCGTGCGTGCAGTGGACGCCGATCAAGGTTTCTGAAACAAATGTGACACGTTTATATTTTGCATATTGACTGCGATGGGTGATTGATGTGTTTGAAAAAGTGGAGTCCGAGTCAAGAGATTTTTTTTAAATATAGAGTTTAGAGAATTTTTCTGTTCTATATACCTTTCTTTTTGGGTGGGAAATTATCAAATAACTTCTCCCGCTCTGGGCGGAGCGGGAGGGCGTGTCAGACTCTTACTGACTAAAACCCACCCGTGTTCCTTCGGTTGCCCTGTTGCCGGGGGCCACGATTTCCCTATCGGTTTTCTTCGAACCCCCGGCAGGCACTGGCCCTAGTGGACCCCGTCAATTCTGCTGACTGTTCTATATACCTTGGTTTGAATTCAAAGAGTTTATTGACAGTGTAATAAAGAGTCGTATGGAGTTGTGTGTCGAGACAGTTTACATTTAGAGCCCTAACGCATAAGGAAAACATCGAGTTACAAAATCAAAACTAACAATTTCCCTAAACTTATCGCATTACAATAATATGAAAAGACAAACAGCAATGCAATCACGATCGATAGCCACTAAAGCGCACCGCGGAAAATAAACGAAAACCTCATGTTTGTGTCTTCAAAATCGCACGGCAAACATCGGCCGGAGGTCGTTGACTCCCTCCCCATCGCACCCCATCGCTAAGCGAGGGCGGTGCAACGGGGTGGCGCCGGGGGAGAGGAAGTCGTGGCCGCGGTTTGACACTTCCTCAGGAAGACCTTTGAAGTAGCAACCAAGATGTACCTTCACATCCTACACCATTTCACAAAAGCAGCCTTTTTAAATATTTAGAAATGTAGTTGAAATCATGTTTTACATTGATGTTTTACGTTACTTACAAAGTTACAAAATGACAGTGTGTGGCGGCCCTTCTGATTCTTCAGATTCTTAAGAAAATTCCACAAAGACGTATTTTATAACCTGACATTTTTGTCATACAATCAGAGAGTACGTTTCAACTCTCAACTATCGGCGAACAGAATCATAAACCCGCGAAGCGTACGCGAGCATAATACAGACGTTACGACCTGACTTTGTCCGCTACATATGCACCTCGTAAGTTCCTTAGCACGAGACAAAAAACGAGCAAAAGCCTTATTGTCGATGCAGAATTCCCACGCAGAGCGGCCAAGGGGTAATGCATTTGAGGCATTACACATGCAAATTCATGCCAAGTCGGGACAGACAAAAAAACAATTTCATTTAAAACAATCCATCAAGGCAAGCTTTTGCCAGCAACTTAATTAACGTATGTAGGTACATGTTTTCAATTACAGAAACAAACAATGCAATGATAATTATGAGAACTCACTCAGAGGTAATTTTATGAGATAATATTTATGAGCAAGATATACGGCGCAGGCTCAGTTAACTCTTTTGAGATAATACAATTTTGTTTAAAGCTCGACGTGGATTTAATCAGCTTAGAGTAATTTCCTTTTCAGTGATAATTGCTGTAAGGCTAACCTGCTCCTGTCTAAACATAGTTTGCAACACCACATTTTATTGCTCACAGACTTCAGTCTCTTAAGGTTGAACTAGTCGCTCGAACTCATTGGTGGGCTTGGTCAAAAAGCACGCTATCTCACCTGGCATCGTGTCCGACAGAGATAGTATCAGTGATGAGCAGTTAGACGCTGGTCTACATGCACAAACTCTAGTTCGCACGCACACAAACACCGTTCAGAACGATTTTAGTAAAAACGAGCGCGTAAAAAATTACGAAAAGTCCTTTGGAAGATGGAGTTTTATGAAAAAACTACTGCATAAATCAATTACGAATAAAGTTTATTATAATCTTCGACAATTGAGCTTTGTCGGAACAAGCTTTGTTTTGCAGATTTTGTACTTCTTTTATTACTTATTTACTCCCAAACTTGCGTTAAAATTAGCAGGAAAAACGAATCTTTGTTGGCTCATAACTTTTTAATTGCTTTTTTTTTTTACTATTCTACTTCTGTACAGACAAAATTAATACTAAGACAAAACGATTTCATGTTTTACTTTGGATGTACAATGTGTAACAGTGGAGTAAAACCCCCCGAAATTTGTATGGAAAAAGTATCGGCTAGTTGCGCCTTAACTATCCGAAAAGAACGTCATTAACAGTCATTTCCAAAAACCAAGTCTGATTATTTTACCGTCTAACACACACTTTGTTCCTTACTTCCGTCTAATTTCTTTCTAACACAGGCAGCTACAATTGCTTTATTATGTTGCTAACATAAAATACAGCTGCCGTTTCAGGTTTCCAAAGTAGCGTTTGGTGACATTTCAAATGTGAACTATTACGTTACGTTCCACTGATTCACATGCAAATCGCCACTGACAATACAACAAGCCAATAGCCCAAAACATGTTACCACTTGCAAGTCACTTAGCATAGAAAGCGTGTGCGTACTGTATTTGTAATGTAATAAACTTGATAGAAAATAAACAACAGTGGTATTCCGACGTACGGCCCAAACAAACAGACAAAAGGTATCAAAAGAGGGCGTTATGTAATTGTAATAACGATGCATTGATGAATATTTATGATTGCGTAATAAAAGGACCCACCGCAGTCAAAAATCTCACAGATTAGTCCAAAGCAAACTCTTCTAGCGCACCTTAATAAGAAAACCCAACAAAATTAACATCGCACATATGTAATGCTAAAATGTTTCTGTATGCAAAAGATGTTTGAACTGTAATATTTTAGTTAGCATTACATTTACTTGACTTCAATAACATATCAACAACTATGCTCACTAATAAAGAAGTACAATTAGTAAAACATTACTGAGAATAAACTATCTTAGAAATCATTCTTTCTGCAAACGTCGTAAATTTAATGTTCAAGTTGGCAGTTCCACGATAAAAGTTACATCAAGTATGATATATGTCTTAACTGAGACGAATAGGTGTGCGCATCGCGTTTCATATCGATTGTCGACAATCGATGCATTGTGAACGAAACGAGTCGATATCGATACGCGATAGTTCGCCTACGCGCGACCCCCTTACATCGTAATCGGCTTATTAGGATTTTACCACACGCATCCATGTGACTGCGGTGTGTTAACAATATTACGATGTCGACCTAGGTATCTCTTTATTGTGTTATCCTATTACATTGCACTTCAAAATTGTGTTGATAGGTAGGTATATCCTTTTAGATTACGAAAGTTATGCAACAGTATTCAGGGGAGTGAAAAACGCAACAACATATACATATATATTTTTGTAATGTTTTCACACCAAGTACTGAACTGTTTCCTCCAAAAAAGCAGGTTTCAGTGCGTAGAATTCATTTGCACCGATTTTCTTTATCGCTAGTCGCTCGTGCGAGCCGATCCGAAACAGTTCCAAAGTTAGCTATAAACTTGCTAATAGATACTTAGAAATCACGATAAGCAAATAAACTTACATTAAAACTATGCTATTACAGATATGAGTAGTAAAACAACCCAAAAGCGCCGCGGGACGCTATAAATGCTGCCTTCATTTGAGACGCCACTTGACGCAAACAACATTTTTCGGACGATAAAGGCCTTATTACGTATTAATACATTGATATTTTTATGATAACAGTTTATGAAGTTACCAAGATAGGCTGGCTTTCTACCAGAGCTGTGTGAGGACGCGGAGCGGTAAGCGACGAAAAAATCCAACAATAGATTTGTTTCATTTTGAAAATGAGGCAATTCTATTGGTGCGTTTTATCCTCGCTCACCGCTACGATTCTTGCTTTGTTGGAAAATTATCGTAAAGCTAAGGTTTAAGGCAAGCTATTTTCACGGGCTTAAAACAAAAGTTGACAGTTATTTGCTTGAATGCCTTCTATAAGACTATGAGGTATATATTCAGCTCTTCAAATCGCTTGTAATGAAACCTCATCCCAAAAACCGTATCTAAGAACTTGTTGCGTGTTGCCACATCGTCCGCGGCGCCACGCGTGGGCCGTGATGTGATGATCAGATGACTGATTAGGTATTTAAGAATATTAATTGTCGCAATAGCTCTACATTCTTCGCTCGGAATTTTTATTGAACACGAACGACAGAAATACCACAAGTAGCTATTGATTGAGTGGCGGTCGCACATAAAATATTGTAAAACGGTATGTTAAAGAATTCAAAATCGAAGAAATAGGTAGCTAAAATCTATTAGTTGGTAGCCGTTGAAATGACTAAGATTGACGGTTGACAAAAGAAAGACAGGAATAGGCAGCAGACAGTAACGCATATTTTGAACTAAACAAAGAGTACTAAAACATCATGTAAAACAATTTGTAAGTATATCTCTATGTTGTCATATCCTGAAGGTATGCTGCTGAAAATACTTGGGCAAAACAATAATCGAATGTTCATGCGACAAATGCTCTTAAAGAAAACACTAATTATTACGACTGCAGAAAGGAGCGGTTTTAACACAAAAGATGAACAATGGCTACTAACACATATGGAATATTTCTTAGACAATGCAAACTTATCGCAACTAAATTACTTCTCTTTAAATAAACCGCAAAGAAGGCAATACCACAGAGTTCAACAAAACAATAAATAAAGATAGTGTTTCAAAAGAATAATTTAGAAGTAACACAATAATTTACGAAATAACAATTGCAATATATTATGAACAGCTGTTAAAGTACGTTATCACTCCACAAATAGACAGACAAACAGATTCTGCAGCAACATTTGTCACTGCGACTGGTTCTATTCCAAAAGTGCAACTTTGTCTACAACTATCTCGGAGTAAGTAAACTGCTTGAAGCGCAGCGATATATCCAGCTCCCATATCAACAAACTTGGAAAATAACTTTCGGACAAACTCATTTTTACGTGACGCCATCCCAATAATACAAAAAGAAAGCTTACTTTATCAGTGAGCTTTTTACGATGCAAGACATACAACAAACATAAAATGTTGATAGAATAGATTTTACTGCTAAAGACTTTGTTCTCATATATCAATCCAAATGAAATCATTAAAAGTCAAATCAAATATACGTCATAGATAGAAACACTAGTAGCAATGTTTACACAGCCTTTGTAATGTCTAGTAATTTTCCTACTACTAACAAAAAAACTAAGTAAATCCCCATCGTTTATCAAGGCAACGTCGAAAGTAGCAAGTCATCTATGTAGCAGTAAAATAAATCCATCCATCCATCAACCATGCGACACGCGGCAGTGGGACATCTGCAGCACACGTCAAATAACTTCTTGTAAAACATTTATAATAGCGATAACTTCTATAATTGATTTCAGTACTATCCATCTGTTAGAAACATCGATAAAAATGGTCGATGATAAAATTGATTTTTAATTCGAAGCGAGCACGATAAATTATGCATAACGATGTAAATAAGTCGTATCATGTGATAATAAAGTTTCTTATGTACTTAGATCAAATACCAGAAACTTGAATCGGAAATATTGGGATTTGGTTGAAATGAAATCACCGAGATCCGAGTGATACATAATAGCATGATCAAAGTAAATAAGGAAGAGCAAAAACTAAATAAAAAATCCGTTAATTTGTTTAACCTTTAAGCATGATTACGACCACCACGGGGTGCACAAACAGTAGCAAGTGTAACAACATTCCCCGCGCATGCGATATCGTGTAAATCAGGACGCGAGCACGATTCCACCTCCAGATAGCGAGTGAAATACGAATATCGTCGCATTACCACGCGGCGGAACACCGAAAGTTACCAATGGTGTCATTTACTTGAACGCTCCACACAATCATCTTATTTTAAAGATAACAATCTAACCTTCAATAAATCCTTATTTATTTATCAAAGAAACAGCCAATCGCAATTGAGAAAACAGATCAAACCACATGGATCAACTTACATTCTTCAAGAATCTGGCGCCAAGCCTTAGCAAACCAGTATAATATACATCTCACTCAATCTACTTAGCGACACCGATAACCGGCCATTACCAATGAAAACGCCGACAGATAGTCGCATGCTCACAATTAATTGAAACTGCCCACGTAATCTAATAAAAGCTAGTTTTTGTGAGCAAGACAAACAAGGGCGCCCATTCGTAATTAGAACTTAATGAACATTCGGAATATTGAGTTCGGCACCGTGAGAAGTCCGTCGATAACTACGATTTGTGTCACTGTAATTAAAAGCGTAGCTGCCGATAAACTGGACGTGTAGACTGAACCTACTAGTTTTGACTGCGTCGATCAACCAAACTTTGAGGAGCTATTCGATACTTGCGTCCCATACAAGACAGGTGAAACGGAAAAGGAATATGAGTTCTTCGAAGAGTGAACACGAATCAATATTCTCGTTAAAATCGAAGCGGTCTTTAATTGAAATCGTATGTTGTGTCGAACGTCACTGATAAAGCCGTATACGGTTCTGTTGATGCAATGACGTAACTGACCGGTGATGCAAATTGAGACGCAATGAAATTTAAATAACGTTATATTAATTTCAATAAATACATATTTCACTTGTGATGATTCATACGCTGTGCTTGCATTCATTTAATTGAGAGTGAAAGCTTTAAAGGTTCTGGAGGCAATTCAAATAAATTTAGCACTTACACTAGTTTAGTATCGTATTAGTTCGACTTAACTTACAGCAGTGGTCTTAACTGTACAAATAACAAATTGTCATAATGCTACATAATTCATTAAACATTTTATAGCTACACTCAAAACAGTGCCTTGATAGCCTCGACATATATGACCACATTTTATTTGAACAGCTTCATTTTCACTAATCGCAGTAAAAGATAGACTTGACAGAATGAGAAATGTTTCCGCATTGGACGGAAAAGTTCCGAAATTGTTCCTTGTTTCTACAAGGAACAATTTCGTGGTAGGTTTGTTCGGGCAACCAGACTCAGACTGGGTAGGTACAAAAAAAATTACACCGAAAATATGTGACCAGCTATTTTTAAATCAGTGTGTATTCTTAAAATAGAATAACAATTAGCGACTATAAAAAGTGAGTACAACCATCTGCCCAACATGGTCTTCTCGTAAAGCAATACAATTAAGCAATGGGCGTGCATTAACACCTTACTACAAAGTTTTCACCCACGCGAAATGAGTGTACTTATACCGACTCATGACTTTAACCTACATGAGCGTTTGCAGTGCGCCGAGCTAACAACACACCCAATTGTGAGCGTTTGTTTAGATTGAATGTATGAACGGATCTTACCTGTGGTCGACAAACCGAGACTGGCTCTCTTTACTTGAACAGCCACTAAAGAGAAAACCGCAACAGCAATATAAGTCGGTACACATAAGCCGGCATTCACCACGGCTCAAAAATAATCAAATACGCTAACTTTTAGTGCAAACAAAATTTTGACTCACCACAACCTTTTCCCAGGAACTCGTCAACGGTATCCATAAATCTGGAAAAAACAAAGCTGATTTAATAATAAAATCAAACAATCACATAAGCAGTGTTCTGAGTAATAGGTGTTTTGAGTTAGGTGCCATTCACGATGAAGATGTATTAGCACATACGGCTTGAGGCATGAAACCATATGAGACTGATAAAAACTTAAAGACAGCTAGTTAACTTGGCAAAGGATTATAACAGAGCCAGGGAATATGGAGTTCATAATAAAGGGTGAAAAAACGAAACCATTCCATTAGCTATCTTATGAGCAGCTGCTCTCAGCGGTAGACCTGGACGTGGCAATGTTGTAACAAATCACGAGTTGGACTACAACGTAAATTCTCTACATTCCAGTAGTAGTTCCTAATACAATAAACTATAAAAGTTAAAAGCGATGTAAAGTGATACGTAGCAACAGTTATTCCACCATAAAACATTTAATTGAATTTCACAAAAATATAGAATCTACGGCACCCGTCAAGAACCAGATGAAATATTATCATGTATCGATCGCAGCGTGTCGCCATACTTTAATCGATTTTTTTACACCTAAAACCGCACGATCCGTGGGCGTTCAGAATTACAAGGCGTTTTGCCGACCGGACTGCCAGTTCGACCTATTTGGTGAAATATGTTTGTTTTCATCATAACAAATGTCTTTTAATATTTGCTACGAGGGAACGCCGACAAACCCCAACTTGGCATTATTGGAATGTTTTCTTAAATAACTGGCAAGGGTGGTCCAATGTTGATGTTTCGGCTCGGAATTTTCTTTTCACAGGCAAATAAATGTGTCGCATAAAGTATAAGTTTTGATATAAAAATAAATTTTGCGCACAACCGAGGGTCGTAGTGATTAAGTCTTGTCATGCAAAATTGCAGGCGTTTACTAAGCGCCATCATTTTCTAATTATTCTAGAGACTCCCCTCAAGCGACACGGGAGCCGACAGCGGCGGGCGCCGCGACTAGTTGCATTCAAACGAAATTTACAATTCAGTTTATCATCATCGTCAATATTAACATCTAAAACGGTGCAAACGAGCTCTTCATTTACCACGTAGATGAGTTATTAGAATGGCGGTGATGGTTGTTTCACAAATATTTTATGACTAGATGGGGCTGTAAACATGTAGGTTTATAATAATATCTATGTCATAATCGTAAAAGCTAGTACGAGAGGAAAAACAACTACCAATTCTAGTTGTAGAGACATAAAACAGAGGAAAATAATAATCCGTGAAAAAGTAATTAAAAACGATGGCTGTTAAAACTCAAATAGAACTATGTTAACAAGGTGATTCTGTGGAATTTAATCTATACTCCAATAACATTTACAAATGAAACTAGCCGCGACGTGTGGCGCCAAAGAGTAAACAGTTTAATTGTGTATAAAGTCACGATTCAACAAATTCGAAGAATATATCCCCATCAAGGTCCTTGGTTACGTGGATTTTGCTTTTGACGTTTTTTTTTTGTATCTTGTACGGTCAACTCTGCTTCATGTACAAATTTTAACACCAAATAAGGTAAAGGAGCATCCAATTCTTGATACGGAATTATCGTCATTATGTTATTTTCATTAAGATAGTTTTTTTCGTATTTAGACTCAGCTCTACGTATTGACCTCATGGCCTTAGATACATAAAAATATATCTCTGACAGACCAATTAAAATAATTTAAGTATAACTTGAACAAGGATCAATAATACTGTAACTTTCTCAGATAATTAGTTTTTTAACACATTACAGGTTGTCACGAAGAGGGAAATGAACTGAGTGTGTGTGTTCTAAGAATTTTAAGATACTGTGTGAATAGTTTAATATATTGTAGTATTGCAATATTTACCAAACAATTTTTTATAATTCACAGAAAAACATTGATAAGTTTGTCAAACAGGTGTGTCAGCATTTAAAATATTTGAACATCATTAATTCTATTAATATGCATTGGAACAGCAAGGATGACAAATATATTAGATACAAATATAGATATGAGATAACTTTCGGCTTAACTATAATCCTTATTAATCCTATAATGGCACGTCATTTTTTATTTATGCTCACAACTAACAGAAAAAACTTATGTTAACGACAAAACACGAAATGTTCTACAAATGGCTACAATTAATCACATGCAAGGTCGACATGATCACTGAACGACTTCAAAGCAGTTCATTGTAACATACAAACTTTCTAAGCATTTCCTGACCAGCACGGACGTCATTATTTAAAATCTGTCAAAATTGTGTATTTTATTACTCGGGCGGCAGATCGAAGCTACGTGAATTACATGCTTTCTTATTTAATATTAGTAGCGTCTTGCGTTTGTGAGATAATTTATATCTAGCGGTCTTATCTGTACGGTAAGATCGCTCCCGAGTTATAATCCGGGTATTTTTCATGGCACACCGGCTGCGGTGCCGCTGCCGTGCCCCTGCCTTATTGGAAAATTTATGTAACTACCAGGAGGCATCGCTGCAATTATTATTGCCCCTCCGACACCAGCCGAGAATATTTGTGAAGATGACCGAGAGCTACGCAAAAAGGATCACTTAGATATTCCACTATTTCACAATGTTTGCCAATCACCAACACATAATAAATTTAAATTAAAATGCATTAAAATTTAATAGATAAATTGACATAAATATGTTAATCCTACGGATTACATTGATTAATCTCCTGATGATATCTGAATGCTGGCTGCTCGAAGTAAATATAAACTCGAACATAATCGATAAGCCGCGGTTTTAATGAAAAAGATCATAAGCTTTAAAATTTTGTAGTCCATAAAATGTCAAATTTACAAGACCATTACACGAGTTTGACGACATACGATCATAAAATATGCGTATAAACTGTTTAATAATTTTATTGCGAATTAATAACGACATTTATTATAATTTCAACATTTCCAAACTTGTTCCTAGTTTATTGTCATTGTATTTAGGAACATTGCCCCAAAAGTCAATGTTCAAAAAACCATCCGGATTAATTTTAATGCAGCCTATAAAACGCTTCTATTATACAACGATTTATTTTAGTAAATTCCATCAAGTAATCCAGTTACTGCGTAGAATAGAAAATGACAAACATGCTTTCACAAGACACCGGACCTCACATACGCGACGCGAACGCATCCATCATGGTAGGAGCGTACACGTCGTTATGTGTCGGTACCCAACAAGCGCCGAAAGTGCCCCAAACAGAGATAATAGGCGACATTTTGATACAACGCGAGATAAGAAGCAAGGAGGTTCCCATGCGATCCAGGGCGTCCTCACAACTAAAAACAACGTTGAAAAACAACGGGTTAAAGGTCAGACGTGGATTAAATACAAGCAGAAATATGCATCCGGTGACAAATAAAGCAGGAGTGCAGGACCTTCCGAAGTTAAAAGCAGGATCTTGCTACAAATAGGAGAGTAATTGAGAGATTTATGGGTTCATTATGCACGGTGAAGACAGTGAGGTCGTACCGATCATTAATATTACAAAGTTATTAAACATATAAGATGAAGACACGAAGGACCACGAGACTATCAAAACTATTTTAATGATTTGAACATAAACTTAATGAAGCTTTAGTGTTGTGTGTAGTTGGAATATAATTTATGCTGGAGTAGTATCGTAGGCACGTCATCAAGTTCGTGTTTACGGCGTGCAAACTGCACGACCGTCGGTGGCAGACTGCCGTCGCGAAGTAATTACCTAGTGATACATCGCCTTGATCCGATGCGCACGCGATCCTGTTTTACTAATGCTACGTTTCCCAACAACTTGTCTGTCCTTTAGGTAATATATGGTTATATAATGAATGTTTAAACACCGAAGTTTTGAATCTAATTAATAGTTCTAGTATTTTGCGACTATCGGTTTAAATAAATTGCACGTTTCAGTCGAAGCACTTGAGTTATCGACAAGTGGTAGTCATGCCTCTAGGCAGAAAACTGTAGACAGTCGTTTGAATTAAAGGATTACATGTTACTAGCGAAGCAAAGACGTGATGGACTTTATGTATCTCTTCAGAATGAAACATGAGTGATTGAGAAGCTGATATAGAATTCTATAAGAAGAATAGATAACGTATATAAAGTAATGATAAAATGATATATTTTTTGTTGTTTTGAGTATGAATGTGGATGGAGCCAAACGAGTAGGGGAAGAAAAAGAAACGATGGATGGACTGTGTGAAAGATGATGATGGCTACCGAGATGAAGACTAATAGAAGAAGTATGGAAGAAAAAGATATGTAGCGTCGACCTCAAATAAATGATGATTTTTAGTTGCTCCTGAATGTTCATTAGTAGAAAAGGAAATTAATTTAAAGGATCACAGTCAAAGAATATAAATATTAGCTACCCTTTGCGACCGTAAATTCAATAGCAGATTCCAACATAAAGCTAAATGAGTAAAGTTTCGTCGAAATATAATTCAGATAGTTTCCTCATTTAAATAGTTTTGCTCACATAATCTCACATTAAACGCACCGTATGGTATATTAGTTAAAGTTACTATGAAATTATTTAATGGCTATGAATATCAATGTACTTTAAAAGACTATAAAAAATCTGGAAAGTTAAAAGGAAAGTTTATAAAGAGATTGGGTTAATAATTTAGAGTCGGTTTATATTGACAGTTTTATGTGATGTGCGTGATAGTAATAAGTACAAATCAATGTCACTACATTTAATAAGAAGAAACTATAAAGAGTAATGAGGAATAAATAACCTTTTATATAGCAAACATGACAGAAAGAATGAGGATCAAATTATACCAAAATAATTATTAACCCCAGCCAACCAATTTAAAACAAATCTATAAACTATTAGCATTAAAACATAAAGCTAATACAAATAATGCCAAAGGTTACTCATAAAAACGTAAATTTCCTATAAATGTTATTCCAAGATTTAATTTAATAGCATATTTCGCACCAAAAACCAATTGATTATTTGATACATATAATATTAATGGAAATTTTATGACTGTTTCGAAATAACAGCAATAACGACACCATTTAAGTGGTGACAGGCCTGTAAATAAATAATTTTATTATGAAATCGCAGGAGCTGATGGTGTTCCCCCGATATTTCGTGATTGCCAATTGATAGTGTCAGTAAATATTCTTTCTTATTTAGGGTGGATCGAGGGGACGATAATGGCAGCATTTATGGAATTACCAAATATTAAAAGATTCAAGGAGCTGTCATTTCAAGAATTTTGGGTTTTATTTTTCACTAACTGCCACCCGCGGCTGCGCCCGCGTGGACCCTAATTCTTTTTCTAAAATAAAAGTAGCCTCAGTTAAGTAAGTCCCGTCAAAATCGGTCCACAAGTTCCTGCGTTTAACCGGAACAAAAAGAAAGACAAAAATGTTGTAAATTGTTTTTTTTTTATAGGTATCGTATTTATTTTCATAATTATGTATTTAGTAAAAAGCTGTTATTTTGACAAAACAAACACACATCAATTTAATTTATTTGTATGTATGTATAGATTTTAAGAAATGTGATTTGAAGTTTAAACAAAGAGTAAATTTAAAATAAAGTTTAGGTTTTAGGTGTTGTAAAAACCACAGTTTGCGTGATAAAAGTAATAAATAATAATTTTATCTTAAGGACGTACCGCTGTATAGAAGTTATTGTTGTATTCAGTTAGAAATAAGCTATAATATTTTATTATTAGTACGGCACTTTCGGTGTATATTTATAGCAAAAATGTCTGAAAATTTTACGAGCACAATAGTGGAGCTATATCACCACAAACATTAGTCACACTATTGTCCAGAATCCTAAGAGTAGGGTTGTCATCTGTCTCTTTGAATCTGGATACAATCCAAGTTAGGACTAAGTTATCCAGGACTTTTAGAGAAGTATCATTAAAAAATAATTTTGGGATACATCCAAATCTGTCTAGTGTAATAGAAAGTTTCGTTTGAGAACTGTTTCCAAGCTTTCACAAAGTATCCACATCAATTATTATGACTTACTTTTGGGTTATAATTCAGTTATAAACAAAAACTGAGAGAAGCAAGTTTTGCGGAAACATTAAAAATGACAAATGACAAACGTCCCCAGTTAGAAAGATTTAGTTCGTGAATCTACTCGTAGATAGCGTTTTCCCACGAATGTTTCCTTGAAAAATATATATTGCAGTGGCATCCTTAGACAAATACAGTGATCACAAGAGAGTGATTGTCAAAAGTAGCGCCATTCAATCAGGACAAAAGCCATGACACCCCATTCCTTAAATGTTTACGTCGGGAAAGTTTCAGAATAGCCCCCAGAGTAACCTTCATCACAGTTCATCTGTGCCTTCGTGCCTTTCAGTGTCTGCGGATCGAGTAAAGGTGTTTTTTGAGACCAAATATATGGAAAAACTTATTTTCTTGATCCTTTCTTTAAATATGATTTAGAAGCATATACAATGCTGAGTCTTAAAATTACTGAATCGCAAAATACTAGATTATTATTCAAGAATATTCTCAAATTCAGCATTAATATGTAAAGAATACACTTTCATTACAATGTCTTTTACAATAATACAGTATTCCTTAAATAGTAATCTTAAGAAGAACGGTTCAATTTTAAAATCACCCATTGTGTACACAGTTCTTTTCAAAAGAAAAACCACTAAAGATTTACACAAAGAAAATCCATCATGGCGACAACAGTACAAATAACAATAAAATCGAATCACTTCTGTTGAAGTTTAGACTAGAAATATAGTCCAAGACTTATTATGATATTGTCCTGTATAATGACAATAACAAATAAACTTTATTGGTTAACAAAAGAAAACTCTTAAGAAAAATATATTTCTAGACATATCAAAATCTTCACAGCTATTTTGGAGAAAATTTGAATATCGAACTTAACGAATACGATTATCAAAACTAGGCAACTTTCTTAACTGGGACAGGAAGTAAATCAATATTCAATATTTTCTTCCCAAGAACAATCTCGAAAAGTTTTGACGTTATGCAAATACGTGGTCATAAAGTAAGATGACGTAGCACGGGGGCTATTTTTAAATCCGTGACGTCATCGACATTATTTGTGCGAAGGATCGTCTCCTAAAATAGTCGAGACGGTCTCACGTCTCGCGAGACGGCAAACGGTCCGGAAACAGTCCACAGTTACAAATACAGGGTGGTTACCATAGAAATATTAATAATATTATTAAAAATATTTCCTATTTCTTTTTTCTCTCTTTGTAATTATATTATTATATCATATTTTTAAATGTCTTTGATAAATCTCGGGACCCTGGGGGTCCAGGACCTTTGGAAGGCGTACGAAGGGCCGAAGCCAACTCGCAGAAGCCCCTTAGACATTTTTAAGTATTGAGGCACCAACCGACGATTATCCCTGTTCGCACTATGCAGGGGCAACCTCCAAGGACAACCTCCGGTTGGTGTGGGACTATTGCAGGATATGGAAACAAAGATATTGGACTATAGGTTTGGGTGGCTAAAGTGGCCTGGTTACTTGGAACTATGGAAGGACTATTATTATTATATCATATTATTATAATAATCACTACATAGTATAAAACAAAGTCGCTTTTTCTGTCCCTATGTCCCTATGTATGCTTAAATCTTTAAAACTACGCAACGGATTTTGATGCGGTTTTTTTTAATAGATAGAGTGATTAAAGAGGAAGGTTTATATGTATAATAACCCGGTTTATACCCGTGCGAAGCCGGAGCGGGTCGCTAGTAATATTATAAAGAGAAAAGATTAGATGTTTTGTATGTTTGTTTGTAATGAATAAACTCAAAAACTACTAGACTGGATTTTAATAATTCTTTCACCAGTAGAATGCTATATTATCACTGAGTAACATAGGCTATAATTTATTACCATATGTATTTAACTAGTAGAAAAATATATTTCTGAGGTGGTCACCCTAAATCTTGTCAGATAAACTCCATTTCATAGAACGAAGAATTCTTTTCTTTAATTCGTATGTTTGATTTAGATGATTAGTTTCACAAGTCCAGGTTGTGAAAATAAACTTCGTATGAAAACATCTTTAAGCATGTGATTTATTCTGAGAGCTAGGTATTATCTGATCACAACTTTTCCGAATCAACTTTCTTTCATATTTTCTCAATAACTATGAATGTTCTTCATATTTATAGAGTCGTTAATTTCCTAAATGATTTTGTGGCAAATAAATAGTACCAATTACTTGAAGTTTGATAAAAGTTCTGAAAAGCAATCAAATCCTGTTTTCTGACATGTTCCATTATTTCAATTTTCTAAATTTGATGATGAATTCAGAATGAAACAAACACTGAATCAACCGCTACGAATACAAAAGCCCTTAATATTATTATTAATATATAAGCCATCCTGTGCAAGCCCCATTATACAGTCATCTACATCTGCCATAACAGCACTGACTCACACATTACGTGTCCCGCAATACTCTAGTACCCGTAAAAACTATCCTAATTATGCATAGTGAATCAGTTGGTTGAGATATGGCGCACACTATGCGACTGCGACAGCTTAGACGGCAGAATTTTCATATATTTTGTTCAAACCTCCGCATACTTGGTGTCTAGTTGCAGAGTCGCAACGACAGGCTAAGGGCGACTCTCGCAACTTGTCGCAGAGAAAAGATGCACGGTGCACACACCTGACGACAGTCGCATGCGACGGAGAATCTCAACATGGATACTCATGTCAATATTTCAAATCGGACGTCGAAATGCGTCAAAATAACTTCTTGCACGAAGTCTGTTGTAAGGACTAGTCTCAAAAACAAACGACAGCTAGACATAAGTGTAGTCTCAGTGACAAGATGCATATGCAAACGAAAACTCTGCGTCTTGTTGCACCTAAGTACCTAATTTAAAACAATGAATATCAAACTTGCTTGCGACAAAACGCACAGTTTGCGCTGGCACTTAATGTCTCTAACTCGACAATTGTTGCGATTATTGTTGCCGATTCTGAGAATAGGTACCTCTTCCTGCTTCATTTGTGGTCTAGCCGAGTTGCCGCCGGCACAACAATACAATGATTAAATCCAAACGAACTGGTCATTATTACTTTAATGTCGATGATATTGAGTCGTTTCATTTCAGCATCGTTTCGAGTTAACCACAGCAATTATTATGGTTTAATCCTTGCAGGAGAGTTTGACAAACAAGTTTAAAGGTTTTGCTTTCTTATTGTTTCAGAATGTTTGTTAAAGAATTGGAAACAGGTTATGGTGCTTTATACGTATCACCGTAAGATTGAGAACCGTTAGTTTATAATGTATCGGTATTATTAAAGTGAAACTTTTATTACATCGTCTCAAACTTTTTCGTCTGTGTGTTGCATGTCGCGTGACGGTCGGCCTTGGAGTAGGGATAAAGTGAAAGGCGCTCGTCAGAGCAGTCAAGGCCAATATGGCGGCGCCTATAGTTCGCTTAAAAGTTTCACTTTTACCGTGGTTTCATAAAACCACACAATCATTTTTTCCGTTAGATTATAAACATTCGAAAAATTGTAAACTGGGTGAAATGGGTTAGGTTAGGTTAGAACTGTGACCAACCGCGCTACTTCTAAGTTGATTGCAGCTAAACAGGCTATTTAGTATTAGCGCAAGGTACGTTACGTCGCAAGCAAGTTTGATATTCATTGTTTTAAATTAGGTACTTAAATATAGGTACCTAAGTTCGCCCGGGTGTCACCATTGTGTGGATCGCCCGTAGGACATGGTGGAGCATACAATGTAGGTCTGCCCGGCTTGGGCGGAGCACCGCCGAGTCCTCGTGGAATCGATCGGCGTCGGTGATCTCTCGCGACCGGCCCTGGTCCAGGCTATGGTACGGAGCGAGAGGGCATGGGAGGCCGTCACCTCCTTCTGCGAAGCAGTAATGCTCGCGAAAGAGGAGGCGGAACGCATGAGGGAGAGGCAAATTTCGCGCCCTCACGCCCCTAACCGCCGCAGGAGACGGCCTGGGCGTCGGAAATCACAGGCCGATTCCCGGCCACCGTAGTAGGCGCGAGCTTGCAGACGGTGAGCAATGGGTAGCTCGCCGTCCGATAAGGACCAGGCCCGGGTCGACGGCGCGTTGTGTTCCACGCGCGTCTCAAAAAGATGTCAGCAGAACTAGCGGGGTCCGCTAGGACCGATGCCTGCCGGGGTAGCGGGAAAGTCCAAAAGAGATACCGTGGCCTCTGGCAACATGGCAACTGAAGGAACACGGGTAGGTTTTAGTCAGTAAGAGTCTGACACACCCTCCCGCTCCGCCCAGAGCGGGAGAAGTTATTTGATAATTTCCCACCCAAAAAAAAATATTCTTAAATTGTTCATAGCTCAGTTTGACTGTTCATATAATATATATATTACATGAACAGCAGCGCGTTGTAAATTCAACGACGGCATTGGTACCGAAACTACTTCGATCTTCAATTCAGACGATGCTAATTATAATTTTCTCTTATTATTTGTTTTATTTTATTAAGTGAATTGTTTTTTTTAATATATTTTTTTCTACTCTTACACACGGTGTCTACATCTCTTTAACTACTTTCCTATCGCAGCTATGCTGGAAGAGATTTCTTTAGAAATAAGCATCACCTTTGTACGTATTTTTCTGTTCTTTTCTTCTTGTCTGTTTATATATGTGTGTACATAAATGATTAAATAAATAAAATCTTGCTAAACTTTAAAATAAAAATGTAAGCGTATACAAAGTTATATTTCTTTAGAAAAACATGCTTTCTTTTGACCACTGACCAACCAATAACATAAACCTACAACAATAAACGAATAAACCAAATATTAGAAGAACTAATAAAACTCGAAAACCCGACCATCCTTATATGGTAATCAAAATAATAGTAATAAAACCACAACAATGCGATTCGTCACCAATTAAAGATGTAGGATGTGCAAATTAATTAGCGAGATCATTAGAAACGGCGCCAATGACACATAAAACTGCCGTATTATGTTCATTTTACACAAAACTTTGACCAGACATTATGTGTGAGTATGAATTAATTAATTTCAGCACTCGAGTCCTAGAACGCGTTATATTCATTAGAATTTCTGTGACTGTGTAATTAGCGTAATTATTGTACAGTACAGTCATAACTTTATTGTGAATAATTCTTAATAACGATAATTCGTGATGAGATCATTTGATATCTTTTAGATTGCGATCATAATTTTTGTTGGAAGTACGGTACGAACCTTATTAATGAAGTGAATCAGCATGTACTGTCATTTGTTTATGATTAAGTAAATTTTTACGAGAATCGTAATCGGATAAAAATACCTATTTTATTTTGCAACGTTGATAAGATTGTTTTTTCTTGCAACTCCGATAAGAAATTGCAAAATAAAAAACAAGCCACTACGTATTTGATAAGGTATATAAGCTGGTAAGTTAATAAACCAGTTTGTAAAACAATTATAAAAAGAACAGAAATTTACTGAAAACCCTTAATTTGACAACACCAACACTGGATATATCCAGTTTTGGTAAAACTGGTATTTCATTAGAAGCCCCTATTTCAATTCAATTTAATAAATGCAGCTCTATAGATGATTATTGTAGTCTCAAAAGAAATGTTATCAAACTTATTACATAAATAATTATCAAAAACACTACATTTTACCATCTATACATTTGTTCTGAACGTATAATGAACATTTTAATCTACAAAATGTCGCTCAAATACATCAAACTTGTCATCATTACTCGCCGAGACCAGAAAATAATTACTTGTATTAAAACAAGGGCACGTTCTAATCAAATCATGTACTGGGTTTCGTAAGCGTTTAATTAACTCAGAGTACGATGCAACCGAGAACTTTCGTAACAACTCCAAGTATATAAAAGTAGGTTTAATAACAGGACAACTATATAATAATACATACAATGTCTCAATTATACCCACTCTGTGTGGTCCAAATGATTATCCACACTCTGTAATAAAGAATACTCGAACATTGTCGATATTTAGATCAGCTATTACGCTCAACAACTTGTAATATACAAGTTATTAGCATTATTATGGACATTATAGAAAATCGGCAATTCGTTTCATCATTCTACTATAGAATTTATGTTATTATAGTTGAGCAAGTTATGAATAGCGTAATAAATATGAAAGTTAATATTGATATAAGGAGAAAATATTGTTTGCTGGTATGCCATGCCAGGTGTAATTGGCGCTACGTGATAGCTTTGATAGATCTTATCGCGTTCATTAGTATAGTACGATATTAACATAACCAGCCTAACGTTATAACTAATAATCGTTGTTTGGGTAACTCATTGCTTTTTAGAGAAACAGAAAAGCTAAAAGGATAAGTTCTTCTGGTGAAGGAGAAAAACTGTCGTAAAAACTGCTTAGTAATTATATCGGTCGCCGTTGATCAAAACACTAATAATTCAACGTTCAACACCACATTATCGTCGGACGGTTAGAGAAAAATAACCGTTCACAGTGTTAGTAGAATGGGTTAGTGACAGTAAATTTGGACAATGGCTGGCGGTCTCTATATTTATGTGTTTGTTATCACGCTCGGAAGTCTCCTATCTTACTCTGATTTACACTGGCCTCTTACTAGACAAACAGTCAACAACGTGAGAATTTACTTTTAACACCTTTAGTGCGATAAACGAGTTCACAGCTCGTAAGATACGTACGTGGACATACTTTATTGAGGCATCATTAAAGAAGAAGCGTCTATTGTCTTTTAGGATCGTCCGACCACAGACAAAATTTTCTTGGAAGCTGGCTATAATCGCGATGATGTCAAACGAACTTTTTGCACACGCGTCATAGGTACATTGTTTGATTACTGTATATGCAAACTATGTATATCCATAGTTGCAGCAGTTGGGTCTATTAGACGCCAGGTCAAAGTCCAGTTTTTTTCGGTTTTCCCAACCGTGATTGAACAGACTAAAAATAAAAAAATGACTTAATAGATACTATGTTAAATTGTCTCGTTATAAGTCTCAATCATGCGCTAATATTATCACAAACAAAAAACAAAGGCGAAAAAAGCTCAGAAGCGGATTTAACAAGTGTGGATGACATAGAATCTGATGTATCAATATTGGATTAAGCGATGACTTTAACCCGTGGGTGTATCAAGTCTCGTATTTCATTGTGTGCATTTTTGGAGATAGTAAAATCTATAAATGATTATACGTCCATTGTCGAGTGAAACATTAACTTTATCACCCACTTCCCGGAAAATAGGCCTGTAATGGGCGTAGAGAGGAATCGGTAACAGCGAATAAATCGACAAAACAATAAAACCCTTAAAAGCAGAGCAGTAAAAATCTATTAAACGGACAATCGGTACCACCGGCGGTGTTCACAATTTATAGACGGGGTGATATGTACACGAACGGGTTTGTAATGACGACATGATTGTCGACAGTCGACATGGAAAACAAGTAAAAATACAGCCGTGATAAATGAACCGGGTGAGCACGCGAGCATCATTACGAACGCGCGGCCGATCATCTCCGTTCAGTAAAAGGTCGTATAAATGAAGGTCTCATGACAATATATTTATCCTCCATTTATTATAAAAATAAAATAATAGCGTGGTTTTATTAGTTCTCTTGTTCACCCGACGTTACCTGTCTAGACTAAATTGCAGTGTGATGTAATTTACGTAGAAAATTTTTCGCGCGTTGCAAGCGGATTTTCCGTTAGAGTTTACTCAAAAAGAATATTTCCTATCTAAGCTCAGCTGATTTTTATTTCATTTTTCTACACTTGTTAAAGTTTAGCTTAACTTGCAAGTGAAAAGACGACTCCGATCTTGTCTCTAAAATAGCAACCAACTTATCAAATAAAAATTCTCTTTGGTTTGTGTGAAACTGAAAACGTTTTAAAAAAAAGAGGAGGTTCTCTATTCTCAGCATATATTTTAGAATAGTGAGAATCTCCCCGTAGTATCCTATTCTCAAAACATATAGACCTGTCATTAAGTCGACGTGCCTTTTAGTTAAGATTTGAAGTAGCAATACGGGTGGCGCATTAGTCAAACGTTAACTGACAAACAGATGCGAGGTCCGCACCTTGATAACAACAGCGAACTATCTTAGAAATGCCGATGGTTATTTATGTCTATGACGGCCGACGATGGGGCGCAGCGCCGAACAAAAGACCAGACAAATGATCGAGATAATCTCAGAGTTAAAGCTGAGCAAATCATTTTATTTATTGATAGGCAGTGTGATTGGCTCGTAAGTATTTCATTCTGATTCATTTTGTGAACATTTGGTTCTGAACAGCACATGGCAGGAGGAAAGTTCCTTCCTTCTTCAACACGAAAATCTGGACTTTATAAAATTTTATCATAAATTAACAGATTATAAAAATGTAATGAGCTTTTAAAGAATCATGACAAAGATTTAATAATGTTTTTATAATATGCAAGCCCTACACAAGCTTTATTGCCGTGACTCAATAAATCTGTCACCATTCGAATACCAAAAAGACTGCATATTTAGTATTTTAATAAACATATCAATTAACAGAAATACTAATAGTCATATGACTACTTTGATAGTGTCAAAGTTTACGACTATAATAAAACGCCGTGTGTTTTAGTTACAGGGGGACAACCGGACAACTGCTACACGTGAGCACACGCATCGTTGCTGCGACAAATGCCTTTCAAATTCCGAAAGGCATCGGATCCCGCGTGGGAGGCAGACGCCATCGACACAAGCGCTAGATGTGACCAAGTTCAATTGAATACGAGAATAGGTACCTCTACCGACACCGGTCGGGTTGACGGCGGCCCTTAGGCGCGCGCGCCGCGCCGCCCACGCACCCCGCGTAGATTTATAACATTACCCACATTCGGTCTACGAATGGCGCCAATTCGACGCTTCAAATTAAAATCCGCCGCGAATGCAAAACGATAACTCCAAGCTTTGATAGATAGCTGTTCTGTTTCTGATTTACGCACCACCGTATAAGGGGAGTGTAAACTTGTTAAGCCGTCTCATCCTTAGGCGAAATGTTGTCGAATAAAGTCCATATCAATCACTAGTATTTAGTGGCTGCTGTCTGTTGAATGATATAGAGCTGCAATAATTTTATACGCTCCATGGTTTTCGAGAGCCTTTAAAAGAATGTCGATACGCACAATCTCTACTATATTTCAATATGAAATATTGTCGCGGTTCGATATTAACACAACAAATACTACGTCACTTCTCAATGCCTGACTTTCAAAGGTTTATGAGATAAAGATTACGTCTGGAACATGTATGTATGTGTGAGATACATCTTCTACTTGGGCGAGCTAAAAAGGCTCGGCGTCGTCGTGAAGACGTCTTACAAGAGACCGCGATTAATCGCACGTAAACAGCGCCGGGGAAGATGGACTTACTCTGTCACTTTGTCCTCGGGAGGTATTATGCGGCCTGGCATTAAAATTTTCTTGTGTAGTACGCCCTTCGATAGTAATTCCTATAACAAAGAAACCAATAATTATTTACATAGTAAAGCTCTTTTGCGTGTACCGATGCGTTTGCTTGAAATATTGAAAGATATTATTTTAGATATGCTAATGCTAATTATTCATAAAGTAATTTTTAAGACAATTTAAGCAGAGGCACAGAGTAAATAACGTAAATTCCAAAAAACCATAAGCCTTAATTTACTTGTAAAGTCGTTCAAACGGACCGCCAAAACACGGGTCAAGAAATTAAATGAAAAGTTAAGTACACATTACTTTAAGCCGGTTTCAAATGATCGTGTTATTAAAGATACGTATTTAATAATGAGATTATAGAATGTAAGTAGAGCATGAAACAGTCGATGGTTTATGTGGCACAGAGGAGTTAATGAATGGAGAAATATGCGCGGAACAGTGGCCGAACTAGATGGCAATAGGGACGCTGACAAATACACCTTTTTAGTCGTCATCGTCTGATGATTTTTACTATGTACACTTCCTTTTCCAATTAACTTTAGACATTGGCAGAATGTTCGACATCGGCTTTGCTTGCCATAATAAGAAATATAGTAGAATAGACTCTTTCTACACAGATAGAGAGAGATCATATCCAATTTGATTGCGACCAGCTACGGCAGCTACCGACTTATTTTGTTGACTGTACAAACTCGTTACAAAGTACACGTCTGAGCACTCCATCTACTTACTAATCTGAGGCACATAATAATGAAGTGAGTGAAGAGTCACTAGACGTCAACGAATGACAATTACCAATCAGATTAGAGAGGTGTCGAAATCTAAACCAGTCAACTACACTGCGGCTTAATTAATAGCTTATTTAATATTAGTTTATTAATCTTATGTATTAGACATAAAAGCGAATAAAATGTTTGAATAAGCACATCAGTATGGAATTTATGAGGTCATTGACATATTAGTGAGCGATTAGTTGCACTTAATTTAATGAAGATTACAATAAGCCAAATGTCGGAACGAATTTTCTTATTGTTAATTCTAAATATAGATATTTATTTCTAATACGGACTTATATTTAGGTTAAATCTGTATAGATTTCAGTCATTATACGGTACATTTACTTTTAAACTATAAGTAACTGCTTGGTTTGGTCTACCGCGACAAGGTATAAGTCGAGTAATTTGTCGAAATTCATAAACAAAATTTAAGAAAGTCCTGTGATACATATTGTCACTATAGTGCGTGTTAGGCTGCAGGCGTCAATATGACACGTCTGTCAAGCGTCGACACGACATTGAAGGGTGTCGTAGTCTCGTGCCCCGAAGCAACGGGACGCTTGATGCCAACCTGCCTCTTCCAATCAACTGTGTTATTTGTATGCCTGTCTACATGTGCTTCAACACTTTTGTTCAAATTGTACAAAATCAGTAAACCTATCTAAGTTTATTGATCTTGTACTTTTTTTTAAGCTAACCAAGCGTCGATTTGACAGATCAAGCGTTGACAGTGACAAGTATCGTGGTTATGCTCCAAGAACGACAAAAAGTATGATTCCAACACACTTCCAACCAACTCCCATTTGGATGCCAGACTGTATGTCAACAATTTAACAAAAGTGCTGACTCGCTTTTAAGTCAAAAAAAAAAAAATCAGTCAGTCCAACATCCGCCATGCTTTTGGAAGTTGGCACCAATCAATTTGGGTTCGGCTTTCAATTTAACCAGATCCTGCTGAACACCAGTATTTAGCGCACCATGTGTCCAATTAAAATCAAATTAAATATCTGTCTCACAACACATTGACTTAAAAACCTCAAGCATAAAGTTCATGCAGAACTTTACATCCAGCAAAATTTCTCAGCCGACAATCGAATAACGGTGCCCACTCGTCATACACATTAGCAAAGCACCATGGGCCATCACAATGGCGACGAATGTATCAGGCGAGCCCTGAACGTTTATTACGAGTGTTGAAGTGTGGATAATGGGCCAACAAGTCACAATTGTGTGTCACAACTAGCTTTACGGCGTTCACAGCTATCCGACGCACATTCTTCATAGAATTTGCCGCCTTGTCGACTTGCAGGCTTGTCTCCATGATGTTCGTAGCGTGTTACTCATTTAGTACCATTTTGTTCGAAGTAAGCATTGGATTATTTAGGACTACATTTAAAAACCGAGTGTTGGACCTTATGGCGCCAGTCTGAACGGCAATCAGCAAATTTGATCAATGTCAAACGACAGAACATTAAAATGCGTTCCAAATTTCCCACGGAATCGCAGCCGAGCCAGAAATCAATCACCAGCTATAACCGACTCACCAAAATGAGAGTCTTACAATTATGTTTACTAACTGATAATTTCGTACCCGCGTAATCCGACAAGCCGACTTTAGCTATCATCACTCAATTAACACCAACATCATAACATTATGAAACTTACAGCATAACTATAAATTAAGGAGTATAAAGACCTGGTAACGCCTTAAGCTGTGGGCATGTCGTTTGGCGACTTGGACTACAACGGGCTAAGAGTCAACTGCTCCATGGAAACCATATTTTACGATCGGATTATGCTAGAAGATGAATGCAAGGCAATCAGACGCAAGAACGAACAAAGCCTCGTACTGGAAAATGTGACTTTCAATCGTAAAACTGAACATAATTTTATAGCTTCCCGGTATTCTAACACATGGCGGGCGGGCCGAGATTCCTACGGGCGCTATCCGAACAAGTAAGAGTCGTAACCAGCCCTACACGTTGTCTTACATTTGTTAGCGCAGAGTGGTTGTTACCTTTCATTACTAATAACAACCTACAGAGGAATGTTTATGGAACTAAGATGTCCATTTCGGTATGCGGTATGTGCGAAATAGTCTGAGTACTCTTTTTGTTGTACTACTATGTCATTTTTAATAGGCTCGTCTTGAAAACCTGGAATGTTGTAATAGGTACATACATGAGGATTGTAGTAACGGGATGTGTTCGTCAAATCTATGACTGCTCCCAATTTCGGAACTTTCTCGAGTAGAGCAGGAATGTCCCATCTGCAAATAAAAAGAACCATTGTTATTTTATAGAATGTGTAATACCTACCTAACCGGTACGTGAAATTATGACGGATTGGTACGTAGGAGTAAACCCAAATAATGTCCAATTACAGAAAACTGTGTACCCGTCGGCGTTAAATAAATAACTTGAAGAAAATCGTTCAACGCAACAGTTTAAATATAAAATAACTTTCTAAATTAGCTGCGGCGCCGGCCTACCTACTGCACGTCGGCAAACATTTGCATAATTATGGCGTTTTAACAAGTTTTTCTTTAAACAATAAAACACACTGAATTATCAACCCTCAATTGAAATCAATCTTGGAAATGCACTCATTCATCATTCGAGCGCTTTTTTTTATATATGCCTCGTATTCATCAGAGCTTAGAGTAGGCTTTAATCTATAAACAACAGAAGTTCAATTCGAAACTTTGTCAATAAATAAACCATAATTAAATATTAAAAGCTCTATGTCACACTGAACCTTATTGAAAATATTGAAAATTCAATTATCTCATCATCATTAAGGTGAAAGGGGTCACGATTGGAGCCACTTACTGCAAACTGTCAGTTTTTCAATTTACCAAATGTCCACTCACATTCAGATGGCGCCACACATTTACAGCAACGTAATTATTAAAGGTTTAAATTGAATCTTAATTAAATGGAATTAAGGGCTGCATTCAAATGTAAATTGGGAACGTAAAATGATATCCATGAAATTGATCTCAACTCCGGTACTGACGCTAATTTTCAATATTTATTTCATCCGTGCTGTCCACACTTTCGCTAATAAATAAATTATCATTATGTGACTCGTAGTTTTTGTAATCAATAAAAAAAAAATGAAAAAAAAGCCTTACATTTCTTTTATGTCCTTGTTCCATGTCTGAACGCTCTGTAACAACGAAAAATATTGACATTGAGTAAAATCAACTAACGATATGTTAGATAATGTTTTGGGCAAAGTTGTAGTGCTATTAGCGTACGCTTCTCTGGTTGTAGACAATGTGTCTTTGACTTCTTTGAGAACGCCGCACGTAGGCGACGGCGTGTGATAAGGGAGCAGATCAATCATCTACTGGTCCTACCTGACCGGTGTCAATGAACTATGCCCAATGAGGGCCACCTGACTCGATCCACTTTGGGACTTTTCGACACACGACACAGGTTAAAATAAAAAAATTAGTATGCTAATTATATGAAAACGTCACCGTTTAAAACTTATCGAACCAGATAACCATTCCAAGAAATCGATAAGATTTTATATCGACAGAATAAACAATGAATTAGAATTTTAAATAACTCTTAAATCGTTGGCCATAAATCTGAAAAACCCATTCCTGATGCACCGCAGGCCAAAAATTTTGGGTGAAAATTTTCAATTTTGCCCGAAATTACCTTAAATAAAATGTCAGGGTCCATAATAATAGCTTGTTAGAGCGGTAATAATTTATCGACGGTGTTGACATGATGTAAAAAGAATGTAAAAAAAAGTGAGCGCCAGGAGGTGTGTCCAAATGGGGTTAATTTTCAATTTGGATTCGTCGGTGGCCTTTATAAATTAAGAGACGGCAATTTAAATAAATCCATGTAGTTATGATACGGAGAAATATACATAAATATTGAATATTGTTCCTTGATTAACAACATTTTATGTGATCGATTAAAATTAATCGGTGACATGTGAAAGTCGCCGAAATTATTCGCCGACATCTTCTTTTCGGCGAAGTACCGAGAATCAATCGTGCAATTAATTAATTGCTTAACAGTCTGACAATCACATGAATGTAAATATGCGCAATAAATTAACAATACCTTGGATGCTTTACCAAGTTAATCTTTCATCATTAAGTTAATCATTTAACTCATCATCTGTTACGACGCCTCATTGAGGTGGATAACAATTAAAATTCTATTGTGTCTCGTTAATGACAGTTGAAAGGGTTGGATATTGTTTTCGTGGATATGACTATTGGGTCAAAATTTGATTTGTTACCGTCTGTTCACTAACACATTTCAATGAAAAGGTATTAGGTATTACTATTACAACAAATGCAACGAAAGTCACAGAAGAATTTGTCGAATCAACAAGAAACAAACGTCCGACAATACTTTAAACAATCGCGACCTCATCGGGTGCACTTACCACGATTTTCAATTAACATTAAAGGATCGGAACAAATAAAACGCAGTCTGGACAAAGGAGTTTATTGAAACCGCGAATATCAATGTAAAAAATGCGGTGGCACACAAAATTAAACCTTGACTCCATACAAGCGTTCGAAAAACGACGCAATTTTGATTTTACTGCCTTGTGGCAAAGCACTAATAATGAGAGCTTTGAAAGGGTGACGCTAAAATACTTTTTTTATTCACTTTCTCATTATTGATTGTAGGAACGAACCGTGATCTAGCTATTAAAAACAATATCCCAAGACTTATATGAACTCAGCTATCGATATTCTCATCGATAACTAACGAACAAAAATTCATTACGTATCGCAAACATGATTACAAATTAGCAGCCTGTAATAAGGTTGCCTTCGAATGTATTTAGAATTAAATGCAGTACAGACCGAGAAATAAAATCGATGAGATGATTCTCGATCATAAATCGATTCCATTACAATATTAATGACAATCGTAACTCTCAATCACAAGTTGGATCTGCACGCACCGATACGCACCTACATTATTGGCTCTACCTTCGATTAACGTCAACAAAATAAAATTATATTTATTTACCAGTATTTAAATATGACATTTTATTTTGATGATGGTTTTGGCGATAATTATAACTATATTGATGCTGCGGTGTGGTCCCAAAAATAAGAATTGACCACCCGAATTCAATTTCATGGTTGTCGCAGAAATTGCTAAGGTAAATTGGCATACAGTGAGCTGTCGGATAGTTCAAATCGCACAAATTCCATTGCATTTTTATTTTGTTTTTACTGGATATTCTTAGCAGACCGTACCCATTTGTTAGTATATTACAGCAGGTGAAATAAATAATGACAAGGAGAATTATATCGACGCTCTGTATTGATCTCTCATAAAAACTGTGACTGGGTGTAATAATTAATTGTTAGAGATTATTATAGCAACCACTGAACCTTAGCCCATTTGTTAGTCGTCCAGTATCGTCATTAGCAAAAATAGCAGCTATTTATAACTTCTGATAAACACTGGTTCGTCAAGCCTCTCAACAGAACAACATGTGGCGTGGCGATTCAAGTTGTGATTGTGAGTAACGTTCACGCAATCGAAAGAAGTCGTTAATAAAATAATCAACAATGCGATTCAATAAATCGCCGATTGCCCGCTGACAAAAACTATACAACACGACAAGACATTACTTACATGTGTCCTACAAGGCAATAAATGTAAGATTGTCATTTTTACGACATACAACATGAACGTACATTTGCAAACACGGAGGGCGGAGGATCACCACCTGCGGAGACGTGACGGTATTGAGATGTATTCATTTGAAGATAAGCAAATCTTAAAGTGAAACATACAAGATTTTTACCACATTAAATATCAAATTGATATAAATTATGCCCGGTCTTGTAATGGCTGTACCCAGTTGCCAGTCTCTGGCTTGATTTATTAATGAATCCAGCCAAATATCTGTATAAATAAACGCGGTAGCTGAAATGTACCTACATGTAAGTTACATTATTACAAAACTTATTCATATTCAATGAGTGTTTGCCAACCAGATTTTAAATCGCTCAAATCAATTTATCATAAAAAACAGACCACTGCATAAACAGTACAAGTGGTTTACAAAAAATAAAATATTAGAGCTCGAGGACCTCCCATCAAATTACAAGTGGCAAGCTCCGGACTTATCTCACGATCGCGTGTCGACAAAACGAATAACACCTTCGCACATTTCGATCATATTTGACAAATGCGAGGATCAAATAATCGCAAATACGTTTCAGAGACCATACATCAAAAAACCAACCTGTATTAATAAATAATAAGAATCCAAACAGCGTGGCAGCAGCCTTCGCAAATCATACGATAGTGATCAGAATATGTTAAATAATGATGTAGACTCACTAGTAAATAGTAGACAGTAAATTTATCAAGTCAAGGAAGGAACTTAAGTATCAAGATTTGAATGAAATGAATAATAGTACAAATTGAACAACGTCAACACAACACAATGTAGACACACAAAAGCATGTAGACATTTCGCAAAATTGAAACGTTTTGGGTGAGTCAACGTTAAAGTTCGAGTATTATATTTCAATGAAATGTTCAGAGAACAAATCTGAGCCGATACCAAATAGAATTTACGAGGTTACAAGAAAGAGCTTGTAGCAGCTTATCACGATGTAAATACTAAATCTCTTGTGACTTTCTCTCGATGATCCACGGTAGTAATACTGACTACTTGAAATTCACGTGCCACTGGCGCAGCATGCAGATGAAACAACATAATCATATATGGATAATCATGCCTGGTTAGTGGTTTGATGGCATAACTTTAACTGGTAACATAATAAGCCGGTGGAACAGGCTCAACCACATCATCTTTCTAATTTCATAATCGCCTAATTACAATGCACAAAAATACTTATTAACCGGCGTGCGACACTTGATTATTCAGATACATTGTACATTGTTAAGTGACAAAAATTAAGACGGCGCCGCCGGTCTATAAATCATTTACAGGGTAACTGTTTCGACATTTTAAAATATGCAAGATCATCGTTAGATTTTCAAGAGGAATTAGAAATTTTATTTATTGGTGTATAAGAATGATTTTGGTTTGTATATGTCGCGATATGCGGTCGTGTCCGCATTGCGTTGTCATCATGTTGTTTTTTGACAATCGTCTGATCCGTTACGTCGTTTATTCCAATGGTAATGATGGCATAATTGACAGAGGGCAACTATTGTTCCCATTGTGCTCTATTGATATTACAGTTTTGTCGCCTTGTAATGGTTGAGCTTTTTGTATTGTTTTATGGATCGTTACTGACTTGTTCTCTTTTGACACCGAGTCGACTGCTGCGGTAGATTTAAAAAGGGTGGAGTAGACTCATTCAAATTCGTGACCTGTCTAAGAATTGTTCGTGCCTTTACTAATTATATTCTGTTATTATGAGGACATGTGTACCGAAAGATGTCGTGATGTGTCGTTTTAAAACTCTTACATGCCTATTACATCTTCTTACACATATAACAATCTAAACACTATAAAATAAACGTTGTTGATTTACACATATTATAAACCACAATCAACTGATATTGATGTCACAGATATGACCCTCGTTATGGTCGAATATTGAGAGTAAGACATAAAATTTAACAATGTAATTGAGTAATGATCAAAAAAGCATTTGGTGTCATAATAATTGATATGTCTGACTTCTTACATATGCGGGCTCTGTCAATACAGAAAAAACTTATATTACTAGCTGTTAACTAATTTAAAAGCCAAATGTGTTAAGAAACATAGGGGTTTCAATAAGATCAATTAATTTAAGATTTCCAAGACGAAGCCCATCTGGAAATAAACGGAACTTACACCTTCTCAATCTTAATATTTCGTCATAACATAAACAAAAAAATAATTGCAATCATAAGTCAAACCAACTGGCTTTAAATAACAGAGATTAAAATTTGAAGATCATACGAGAACAAGCTGAGATAAGTATCGAAATATCGCACGAGGTGCTACATAAAAAACTAAAAGGTACGACCTGTTAAAATGGGATTCCGTATTCGTTTCGACCGATTAATCGAATGAAAAGCCGGTGTATCGTATCGATGTCGGGGGCATTTATCGCGCCTAATTGCGACCACCGCGCCGAAATTCAGTTTAAGAACGTACTGGGTGGCGTGATGGGCAGCGGTGATACTCCTCGTGTAACCCAACGTTTTGGAAGTTATGGGATAATGAAAACCCCTTCCAGACACCTTCAAATCGATTATGACTGTGTATAAAAGTCGGAACTTTATCGTATCTTAAGGATAATAATATGTCCTCCTTACGGTAACGGCAATTCTGCTTTTCCAATATATCGTTATGACACGGCTGAGACGATTTAGAATGTTTCTTATAAATAAATTGTTAGGGCATGTATATTTTTTATTGCAATAGAACTCAAAATAGAGTCAAGGGCTAAAGATAGCCCACGTATCGCTTTCACGAACCTAAATCATTCAAGTAAAGCAAGCTTGATTTGACATCTTTTTTTCGATTTAATACTCCTTGTCAATTTATTACATTCTCAAAGAAATTTACTAACGAAGGCAGGTGTTGCGAATAACACAATGCACAAATTAAGATATTACAATAAATCATATAAAACCATAAATCAACAATCCGAAAAAAGCGTTCGTTGAATCCAACAAGACATTTTCGTTAAATGTATGTGAAGTTATTTTCAATGTATCCTGATTATTTACTGTCAGTCCGAAGCCAATATCACTTCATTGCCGAAACGGTTTCGTTACTATATTTGCAGATAAAAATTTAAATTGGACTGCAACACGTTTTTAACGGTGTGATAATGCTCTCACAATTTACACAATAAAAATCTTATTAAAATTGAGTGAATTCAGTCTTGGAATGCTAATATGTGTGCCGCCGAAGGACGCGAGTCGTAACCATACCTCAAGATAACTCCTTACTTAATGGTCACCCTACAACACATCGCTTTTCGGGTGTTGCGAAATTAAGAGTTAATTGTATTCTTTTTGTACGTCCGCGCACGAGTTTAAATCTCTCAAGCAAGATTGTATTTTATGACAATTAAAGAGAATGGGCGTCCGGAATTACGGAGCAACCTATTACCAATAATGGTATGAACCTTTCATATTGACCGGAACAGGACAAAAATAAAAAATATATCTGCGATCAGAATGCAAATGAATTGTTTTGAGTACTTCCGGAATCCGGATCAATATGCTAACGTATTGGAAATCTACCCAAAAAAGCGATAAAAATGTGTTGAATATGTGCAAAAAGGTATGTGGAGCTAATAAACGCATGCAGTTATTTCAGAAACCTTGGTATCCTTTTGATTGTTTTGCAAAAAATAAATATACGGAATAAACGCCTCGTTTGAGATGATTTGCTGCATATTCCATACATTTTTATTGGAAGGTGTGTCGGCTTAGTTGAGAAATTACACCCGTTGTGCGGCAATGACGGTGCAATCATAAAAATCCACAGTGGGCCAAGACCGGTGTTTGAACGTTCAATTTCAACTAAATCATTTACCGCATGTTACTGGGGTAATAACAGGTGATGATACCTCGTAAGTTGATTAAAGTGCGACGTCTGAGGAAGCACGACGTACATTTATAAACAGTTTATAAGACGCAGCTATTATGGATTGCATTGCAGTAAGAATGTTCAGTAAAGTTAAAAAAGTGAGGCCATGAAACTGGAAATACTTTCAAATAGTCCACTGTTAAAGTTCAGTGGCAAAGCCCAAGGGTCCAGAAATGATGGTCCGACCTCACCTAGTTTTTAAAATATGATTGACGTGTAAAAGTGTTTGTACAAACCTACTTACAGAAATAAAATCATTTATCATTTATCATTTAATGCAAATAATGCCAGAGAATAAGTGACTCTAAACAACCCATATTCTATTTTAATTCCATTCAATAAAAAGCAATTCAAAATAAAAAAATGCATACTAAGCCGTAGCTTATGATGTAACGCGAAATTGACGATGTATGAAAAGGATTCATCCAAAATCTTTAATGGGCATGAAAGAACGAATAATTGTCAAGTAACATTTAATTTTAAGTGCGTACATATTAATGTAATACGGCCACTATCAGGGGGCGGCGATCTCTGTTAATAACCACCAAAATATTATCAGACATGACAACCGGATGACGTGTAAACGAAACCATGCTAAAATCTCCGCCCTTCAACGCAATGCTTTAAATAATGCATGGCGCACGCAACTGGCGAAGAATTAAGAGAAATTAATCTGGAAATGCTTTAATGGAGTTAACTTTAATAAAGTGGATAAGATGCTGTTTGTTACGATATTCATGTTGGGCACAAGCTTGGAGTCAGTCTAAGTGACCCGTATTATGTCACGATAGAGCTTTTGGGAATTGCGAATGCTTTGGGTGGGAAATCGACAGACGAAACCAAAGTCAGGGTT
The DNA here is from genome assembly GCA_963680765.1 of Agrochola lychnidis. Lineage (NCBI taxonomy): Eukaryota > Metazoa > Arthropoda > Insecta > Lepidoptera > Noctuidae > Agrochola > Agrochola lychnidis. The sequence continues at coordinate 8,902,701 of OY796859.1, read as the reverse complement.
TCCTAAACAAATGAAAAAGAGGAGCATCATGATGATTTCGGAGGAGAGGGAAAAATGTTGAACATACTTCAAGCAGGAAAATCATTATCTTCGGAAGTACTTATTCTATCAGTTCTGTTAAACAATATTTCCTTGGTATCAGATCAAAACAAGACAGTCAAGAAAGCTGATTACACGGTGCTCCCACGATCTCATGCCCCGGCTTGTGAAGTACGAAACTTGGCGCGTACGTGTCAAAAGATGTAATTATGAAGAAATCCAATCAGCGGCGGCGCGAACTTGCGCGTACGACGACGTTGATTGAGCGATAAATTTATTGAAGATAAATCACCCAGTCGCGACAAATCGGTAGCAACAACGGACCTTTGTTAATTTTAGGCGGCGAAATGATACCTACAGAAGCCGTAATTCAATACGTGGGTGTTCGATACCATCAATATTATTCTAATAAATAAACAAATTATTCCATGACACAAACCAATTTCTCAAATGAATGTCATAATTTTGTCTGAGATAAGTAACGAGGGCTTCGTTACTCCCAATGAGCACAATATTCACAATGCTGCTCCCATTTAATTCCAATAAACATTTTTAAATTGGAAGTTGCTGATACACGATTCAGATTAATTTCAACGTTGGCGCCATCGTGCCGCCGTTTTTCAGCCCATATTTCTGATTCAGTTCAGGACCTCACGCGTGACTCAAACGAGTGGCGTAATAACTTCAATGATAACTTTCAACTATAACTTACACGGGAATGAAAGTAGCATTGTTACATTGGAAAGAAGTCCGTGGAACATTCAATATCCAGCCAATATCAACACAAAGAGCAAACACGAGACGCCACTCGGTGTACAAGGCGAACAGTTTAAAGACGGTTTGAGGAAAAATATATCACACAAGCTATTCAACGCAGACGATACCGCGGGCGAGCACAATAAATTCAACGAAATATACTCTTTGATATCCGTCGACAACGAGACTGAACAAAAACGTCATACAAGGAGTTTTAATGTCACTTGTGAATATTCTTATGAATAAGCACTGGCAGATGAATCTGCACACGACTGTTGAAATACGACGTCTCCACTGGCCCAGACAGTCAATATAAAGCACATATTATTGTATTGTTGTAGGCGTATTGATGGAGCCTTAACTCCTATGAATTCCAAAAAAGACTTTATTGAAGATCCAAACAAAACTTGGTCTATAACTAAATAGGTATTTAATATTAATTTATCTAAAATCCATGGCACGCATAAGATATCAATAAATCATACAATTTCACACTGCATATTGCATAGTGAAATGCCTGCGGCGAGTACAGCACTAAACAGACTGACTAATTAGACGTACTAGGCAACAAAGGGCCGTCATACGAATTTCGCTGTTCGGTTGTGGTAGAGGAAATTATACCTTATTTGTAAGGATTCATGTATGGGAGATGTTACAGGTGTGGTGGCAAGTGTACGTGTGATGGCTGTACGTGATAGGCCGCCCACGCGCAGGCGCCGCGCCGCGAAATTCGTGAGAGCTGCGCCGGCGCCAGCAACTCTCATAATACGGCTACGGTTTAGAGAAGGTAAAATATCTCAGCATTTTATATTGTGTTCATACAATAAAGCTGCTTGAAATATTAATGTAGAGTCTTTTGCATCTATAAATAAACTGTTTACTAACTTCCCTACTGTTCTAACAAAGGTCGATTTAATTTATTTATTTAAGTCAGACACAGTGATCCATATTTATGTTAGTAACCCAAAAATTAAAATACTTGCCATAATAATACTTAAACATGAAGCTTTACAAATCCGTGAGTTGCTACATGTTAGCACACATTACTTATCACAGAAAAATAATCTTTTATGCTGGGTATCCGACCAAAAACCAACTAATCAAATGAACTAAACTAACCATCATCACTCTTGAAATATAAGAAAATGTGCATGGTCAAAGAAAATAATTCAGCGGACACGAAAAAAGAAAATGAGGAACTAAACGAAAAAGCTAGTATAGGTATCATCGAAATTTTAAATGACACCTCTATTTGGTGAACTAATCCTTGTTACAACATAGGACACCGCGACAAGAAATATGCATTCTAAGAACTGCCAGATCAACAAAATCTTATGTTAGTATGACATGCTCGAAAACCACAAACAAGTAGGTATATCATTGAATGTATAATATACCATTTGTAGACACATTGCAGTAAAAAAATGACTAAACCCACTTAATCGTCCGTTGCATCACAAAATTACTTGTAAATCCTCGAAAAGCAGGCCATCCTGATTCAAGTTCAAGAATTCACATCGGAAATGTAGGTACAATACTCAGAATTTGCAATCACATACTTAAATCACACGTCATAAAGAATTGCACCACTGGGGTTCACTTGGAAACCATGTACGGTGACATCGTTACAGTAAAATGTGGTAACAGTTAAAATCGTAAATATAAAAGTGTAAACATTAATAGTCATCATGTCAAAACATAGTAAGTTAGTCATAACCGCAAAATAAACACTCAAGTTGAACTCGCAAAACTTAACAGAGACAACTACAAAAATTGAATTGACTAATTAACTCGAGACCACTTGAAAGTCAACAACGCATTATATTCATGACAAATTGTTGTTTACTAAATGTACGAGACTTCAATCTGCCTAGCCTTTTCACAACTATTTTGGGGTCGGCTTTCAGTCTAACCGGATGTAGCTGAATACCAGTATTTTACACGGAGCGACTGCCTATCTAACCTCCACAACCCAGTAACTGGGTAATACCTCTTGATAAGACTGGTTGTCAGACTTTCGGGCCTCTGACGACCCGTAACGACTGTCAAAGATCCACGAATGACAGCCGGGACCAATGGCTTAACGTGCTTTCCGAGGCACGGAGGTGTCTCGGTATGTAAAGATGGTCACCCATTCACGGAGTAACTTAACCATATGAATCAACCCGTGCGGCTATTATTACTTAGCTACGACTTGAAATCTTCAAATAACTAAGTACTGTGACCACCAGTCCCTCCGCTAAATGTCCACGTGATATGGTATGGTAAAGGGCTATTTCAGCAGTGAAGGTTTACGGGCCTGGGAGATAAAAACCGACGACATACGACGGTACACGAAGGGTTCCGTACCACCGTACAATATTTATCAAATAAATAAAATACTAAACGAAGAATAGTATTATTTCTCACCTTAAATTTTATAAATCGCAAAGATAAATTTGTATTTCATAATGATACTATGAATTAAAAAGTTATTTTTTGCAGTTACAGAAAATCACCCATATTATTTAAATAAAATACCTTTTGAATCGGCGTTTTTAATATTTGTTGATTATATACAGTATATGGTACACACGGCTATACATCAAGCTATGCACTTCCAGTTTATGCGAATCTCGCATTGTAAAGGATTTCCGTACAATGCGAGGTGCAGCCGTGTGTACATGATGTACAAAAGTTTCAAATTCTTAACTTGTTTAGTTGTTAAGATAAAGCTCGTACAAAAATGGTCTAAAACTGACAACTTTTACAGCCCCTACTTTTCATTTTAAAGACAAACAAAAAATGTTCTTTACTCGATGAGCTCTAGACAATGATACCCCACAAGCCAAGGATTCGATTTTTTTTTTTCAAAATCAGTAATTTATTGTTTGGAGAGCCCCCTTTAATTTTTAAATTTATTTAATTTTTATTATTCGTTACTATAGCAGCAATAGAGATACATAATCTCCGACATTTTCAACGGTATCAAAATTATAATGATATCTAATCCAGTAGAATAGATATAACAATAGCTTTTCTGTTTTTGCCTTCATGTGCCCCATTTAGTATAATGTTGGTAAAAACTTACGCTCTATTATCTTGATCATCATCATTATCAAAGCGTAGATAGATTTATAGCCAAGACAAGACAAATTGTGTCCAGGCTATTTCCAAAGGGCTGGAATTTTAAAAGACAATCGTGTCAAGTAATATAATGAACAAGTGTCTGGACTTTAGGACAATCTAGTTAGATTAATCCTCTCAATCACCGTTTGTCCTATTCTTTTTCAAGGAAATTATTAACAACTTCCAATATACAATTACCGCTTAATAATAGGTACATGGTAGAACAAAATCAACACTGCCAAGTTGCGAGCTTGTCGTCGGCACATCAGCGGCAAGGCGTGGCGACACACCTCTCTATTACTGTACCCGTCGCGTCGTAGGCTCTACAGACTGCCTATGTAGTGTGTACACTTCATTAAAATTGTTTTACGTTATATAAACAGTGTGAGCTAGCCTACTTGTCAGGATCCTTTTAATTCTTTGCAGAATTTTCGATCAGTAACTGCAAGTGGAATGGTTGGTGATGAATCAGGTGAGGTTATGAAAGTTGATTGCATAATGCAAGCTTCAGAGGACCCAGAAAGGACAATTCAATATACTGATCAAAAGTCACAGCGGACATTTTCCTTCCATGTAGTTAAACTCAGTGGAGGAGCTCGTGGCTAAGTAATAATAGCCGCACGGTTCGATCCATCAGGTTAAGCTACGCTTGCCAGGTTTGGTCCGTAGATGGGTGACCATCTTTACATAACGAGACTCCTCCGTGCCTCGGAAAGCACGTTAAGCCGTTGGTCCCGGCTGTCATTCGTGCATCTTTGACAGTCGTTACGGGTCGTCAGAAGCCCAAAAAGTCTGACAACCAGTCTTACCAAGGGGTATCGTGTTACCTAGTAACTAGTTTTTGGAGGTCAGATAGGCAGTCGCTCCATGTAAAATACTGGTATTCAGCTGCATCCGGTTAGACTGGAAGCCGACCGCAACATAGTTGGAAAAAGGCTAGGCAGATGATGTAGTTAAACTCAGTAAACTTCCAAACACCAGATTAAATTAGCCATCCAGAAATGTAATCATCCGACAAAAATATCGAGCCAATAAAAAAATATATATTACAGAGTGCAAACAGATAAAGAAATTGAGATCCTTACAAGATAACGGACCGAATTACAAACAATAAATTACTGATCAACAAGGCGCACGCGTGTAAATTGAATTAAAAGATAAGTAAGTACCGCATATAACATTCGCCATTAAAGATAACCGCATTCATCCGGAATATGCTCAACACTTAGGGAAAGGTAAAGAAAACAATGGAGGCATAAAATAACCAAAACTTTCGATGGATATAATCACAATTTGTGCATCCGGAAATTGGATACAAGAATCCGGTTCAAATCACTTCTCAGACTTTAAAAACTTGAGATGTAAATACCTGACTTTTTATTATTTCACTTGAACTGTGACCTCAACATATATGTAGTAAGATACGAAACACGACTTACATCACAATCCGAAATATTTCGTCGAACATAAAAGTACAAACGCATGACTGTGAAAATGACATGATAAAGCTCTTAAGTGCATAATATTTTGAGCAACTCCATTTGTCTTCTTAATGAAAACATAATATATTTATCATCAAACTACTGGCCGAGAACAGGCAATGCTTCATTAGCTTTATTTAAATTATTAAGCAATAACAAGTCACTCGCTACATAACTTATTCCAATATATATGATTTACGTGTCTAAGATTATTTCCTAACTAGCCGAATATGCATGTTTGAATAAAGTAATAAAATGAGAAAGCATTAAAATATAAATTAATGACGCAATTATGTATACCTTAATTAATTAATTATGTGACGACGATGTTCAATCAACACGATGGTTAAAAATTAGCTGACAAACTTAATAATGAATATGTATGGGAGTTTCTAAAACGAAAATAATAAGCAAGACACAATTTTTACGATGTCGCGGCTATAAAAATGTGTATAGTCAATAAATTATAAAGATAATAAAATATGGTACAGAATGATAGAATTTAAGGAATCTGCAGAACAATGTTCAACCTTGCTTAGATCGTAAACTAAAATTAACACGCACTATCCGCATCAAAAGTACACTAGACCTTAGATCAACAAATACATGGATGCCACAGATATGACATCAGTCGTAAAAATATTAAATAAGCTTGAAAAGGAATTCTAGCCGTATACTGAGGACATACTGGCGTCTATAACAGAACGGAAACGGAAATAATGAAGCTTAAAGATTTTTTTTTATATAGTTATTAAAAAGTAAGTGGTAAAGTTGAAACAAGCATGGATGATGACTGAAATAATAAAATATATAAATAAATAAAACGTAACTCTTCTAATAATAATAATTTCGTATCAGCCAGGTAAATTAAGATCAAAACACTAAAAACTGAAGTAAGAAATAATACCGGAGAAAATATATAAAAAAGCTCTTTAAAGCATGCGTCAATTACTTGTAACTCGGTAAAAACAATGCGCCCTACATGAATTATTCGAGGAGGAAGTACCTGCGTCGTACCACCGCTTTATAAGGTCATAAATCAAAACCAAATTCCGACCGAACATCTTAATTTGCATCGCTGCGAGCCAACCGGTGACACTAACGATCCACTAACGAAAACAACGGAATGGAACTATCAATTTTTGTGTCCCCAAAAGCTTCATTTAAAAACCCGAAAAACTCCGGCAAAGACATTTTATACGTGTGGCTAATGCCATGTTCATTAATTTTCAATCATAGAGTCTTTAGAGTTAATTAAGACAGAGCTGACGTGAGTGAATTTTATGTATTTTATACGCAAATGAGTAATAATGCAACTTTCCCTAAACAATTTATTATTTCGCGATTGTATGCTAATTAAAGTTTTCACCGTTAAACGTTTACGTTGGACGTAATTAGGAAACAACCGTTGACAACACCGTAATACGGATAAAACATAAATCGAAAGATTGTTTATTAGCGACGGAATGCAATAAAATAATCGTTGGCACTTAATGAATGGTTGATATCTTATTTAGGAGGGAGCTAATGAGGGGCGTAGATCACATTCGGGTAATGATGACACGGGTAGATTTATCAAACACTTTCGATCCAAAACTTATGCGCGGTGATTAGGGTATTCGTGTTGACATAATGACTGGGCAAACGGAGTTAAACAAGACATTTACTCATCTAGTAACTATTTTAAGCTTCAATATTCTAAAATAAAATAACACACCTTTGCAGAATCTGAAATCATTGGACTATTAATACGCGAAAGATGATATCAGAATGCTAATTATAGCTCTAAAATGGAACTAAAAAATCACTCATAAATTAGCACTAGACCATCCGTACATGTATGTGTCAACATGAAAAAAGAACTAAGCCAACACGCATGAGAATCAGTGCCAAACTCATGAATAAAGTCAGTCATCAAACAAGCGCAGCATAATTAATACAGTGTTATTCATGGCGTGGTAGCGATGACGAAACGCAAAGAAAGCACGCTGCAAACTGTAGTTCACACACCGACATCAAGATGTGGAGGTGCCTCTTTATTTCCTCTATGAAATCCCAACAATAATTCCACATTTGATGGTTTACCACTATCATTAGCTCAGGATACTTCTAAGTCTGTTGGGGTTTACCTACATTCAATATAACAAGACCTTTTTTTTTTTGGGTGGGAAATTATCAATTATCATTAACAGAGCGGGAGGGCGTGTCAGACTCTTACTGACTAAAACCCACCCGTGTTCCTTCAGTTGCCATGTTGCTGGGGGGCCACGATGTCCCTATCGGTTTTCTTCGAACTCCCGGCAGGCATTGGCCCTAGCAGACCCCGTCAATTCTGCTGACATCTCTTTGAGGCGCGCGTGGAACACAACGCGCCGTCGACCCGGGCTTGGTCCTTATCGGACGGCGAGCTGCCCATTGCTCACCGTCAATATAACAAAACCTAAAGGCACTCTCTCTGGCCTCATCATCTTTCAGGAAATGAAGGAATTCTAAGAAAAACTTAATCCCTCAACTAACTCTACAAAGAACAGTTAAAACAGAAGCAACATAAGCTCTTAAGATCTCAACTGAAAGCCGACGCGAATTCCGTGCGTAGACATCGTAACTAATATTCAGATTACGGATATTCCGTCGCATCCACGAAGGGACAACACGCAAATCGGACCACTGCACATTGTATGTTAAATGGTGCGCCATTAAAGGGAACGGCGCTTAATAAACACATTACAGTGCAATATTAGGCGCGAGCACAGAGCCGACGTGATTAAGCGTCAAGAACGTGGGAACAGACAGAGAAAGAGAACGATGAAAGGGGATAGTTATTGCGACAAACAAATAGACTGCGATGTTAACATTTTACAAGTCCTGTTCAAGAGATCATTAGAGCGATATTTCATTTTGTGCAAGTGGCCTGTCAGCGGCACAGCATGCGTAGAATTAATATAAATATTTCGAGTAGCAAGGAAAACCTATCTGAAAATGCATTCAAGTAGAAAACATTGTTTTACAAAATGAAAACGAAAAATATCGGAAGCCTTCGATTAAATAATAAAAAAATTACAAAGGCAATAAAACTACAGAACCGACTGCCACAACGCACCACACCGGCAATAAAATATCAAAATACCATAACGAAAATACACTAAAACTAGACGTGCATTGAGCGTCGTCACCACACAATGGATGCGCGCTTTTATGAAAATATCAATAATAGTATTCAACGTAGTTTAGTGCGCTATTAATGCACCGAGCGCTTGCAGACAAATTCAATTGACAAGAGCCTCCGCCGGAGCCCCAGGGTGTCCCTCGTTTACATCTACCCGCCTATCTATTTACGCTGGTATTGGAAATAAAATTGAGCGGCGAGATTGCATAGGAACTCTCAAAGGATGCGATCGGAACTTTATGATCCGATTTTATTGTTGTCATCGACACTGTCGTCTTTATAAACGCCGCAACATTGCGGTAGAATCCTTTAAATGGACCGGAAAATTGAACGCTTAACAGCTTCGACACACGCTGACCTCCCGGTTACAACGCGCCTAGCAGTAGAAACCAATGATAACATTATTGACACGTGTCTATGTCTACATTTACATCATAGTAATAAGTATGACTTTACGGTTACTCAGTGTGAAATAGCATTGTACCGTTGCACACGACTATTGTCGCATAGCTTAGCTTCAAACCAGATCGTCTCAATACGTTTACGAGATGCGTCCAAGTGGCGTTATCACAAAATATGATAGATCGTCGGGTGCGCGACGACGCTCTCCCACGCGGCACAACCGTGATTAATTATAATTCGAATTTTATTCAAAGTGAACAGCGGACAAACTACGATACCAATCAATAAACGGTTCCATACCGACGACGGTACCGACACGATACCACAATTTACTGTTGCCGATAGCACGTATGAAGACGTCAAAGCCGGAGTGAATAACAAGCTTAGATAGAAAGCTCCGGAACAATGGTAGCTGCATTTTCATTGTGATACGAATCCCTTGTAACAATATAATGTAAAGCAAACGCAGAATGATCTATCACGGAGCTCACATTAACGTCTGACAAAAGAGAATTTGATTTCAAGAAATAGCTCGTCTGCGTCTCACGCGAACATGCCGAAGCCACAAATATACGAAAGAAAATAAAGTTAAACATAACTAAAGTTATCAAACGATCAGTTTACGAGTGTGAATAAAACATCAAAAGACAGTCGCAGGGAGGCAAAGCAGAATGCGACGTCACATCGCTATAAAATATACATGAGTGCCGTCATAATCCTCAAGAAGTAGTAACATTTTAAATTGCGCAACAGGCTTATTATTCAATAAACACATTTGTATACACAAATTCCTGTGAACCGTGTGTTTTGATCATTAGCTATAGATATTAGACCCCCACGAGTAGAGGCTCATACTGCGTGAGAAATAGACAGTCATTTGACAATATCATCGCTACAAATATATTCCACATAACCCGGCCAATATTCCATCGCATTATATTACCCAGGACTTCATTATATCGTGGCGGCGGATCTCACTACTACTTGTGAATGGACAGATCCTGTTTGCTGGTCGTATAGATAGTAAATATAAACGTCTAGGATTACACGTAAGCTAAATTTCCTTATGGCTCTCAGTACATTTCTCATATTACCTATGTAATCCTGTTATGTGCCTAAATCGGTTAGGATAATATTGTATATTTTAAATTCTTCGGCACGAACTGAACTTAACGTAATGGAATATTTCAACATGTCTTTTGTATAATTATTGCAAATTCAAAAAGCTATCATTGCCTGTTCAAGTCAAGCTGAAGCGACATCTAAAAGTAACTCTACTGACCCGGAATATAGGCATATTTTTATGAATGAAATAAGCCATTGTCAGTAGTAATATAATTAATATGAGAAATAATTTTCTCCATTAACCGTATTTCACGTGTTTGAAGAGCAAGCCGCACTCCGATTCGTGTGGCCGTAATTACGTCCTTATAAGCTCAATAAATCATAAAGACGAGCTCACAAGCGCCACAAAGATAGAAGCGACACGCATCCTCGTCTCAGGATAATAAATAACATCCAGTTCTCGCTTTCAAAGTGAGGCCGGGGAGCAATAAGTCGCGGACGGGTCAGAGGTGAAGTGAATAAAAAACGGCCAACAATTAAATAGCGTTCTTGAAGGTTAATGAGCACAATAAATATGTTGTCGGCACCGCAGCTGCGGACAAACAAATGCATAGTCCCGTCACACGTGAAGAGGGTTCACGGTATAGTCGCGTCTGTGTGAGAAGCCATCGGCCGAGACCCGGCTAGCGCCTGACTGGCAAGTTCATTGTCGAGCCGAGACACTTCCACGATGTATTACGAACGTGACACATTTATTAAAGAAAAGAAACGAGGTTAAACTAATACTGGACCCTAGATAAAAGGCTTTGAGAAGCATTAATATCATACATTGAATAAAGTTTATTGAAATACACCATTCTACACGCCCGGGTAAAATAATCATACAGTTCTATTATTCGTTACGTTAATCCAATAATTTATTATGGTTGTTGTTAAAAATAACCCAATTTTTTTATTACCCTAAGACTTGTTTATGAAAACAAACTTCAGAAAATCGGTCATGGCACATTCTGTTAAAAAAATTGAAATCTTTATTAGTTTAATCTTTTAATTTATTGATCAAATAGCATTACAAAGGTCGTTTTTCAAATGATTGAGGAAGTATGAATTAAACTTACAATAAATCATCAAATAGCATTAAAAATAAAATATATTTCCAGACATGACATTTACCTCCAAGCTTACGCATAAAAAGTTGAGTTGCGTGCTTAATTAAAACATCCCCAAAACATGAGAATAATAGCAAGCATCGTTGCAGAAATCGCCCCCGCAAGGGTTTGCAGCATTCCACACGACTGCCCCAGACGGAATCATACCTGCGTTTGATTTATAACGAGGAGGGGACAGGGGAACTGCGGGTGTGAATTCAATCGGCGAGCTTCAATGTCCCGGGGCAACCGAGACCAGTTTATAAGATCTCTGTCACAAAAACCAATACTCCCTACTTAGCTATTTGAGAAGAAGAACTGAGGAGGAGGAAAGGTTCAAGTTAATCTGGTAGGGGAAAGGTATCGCAGCGGGTAGCATCAACTGCTGGCGCCTTGGACAATACCAAGCACCTTCGTGACCACTACCTATTATGAGTTGCGGCTTTTATAGATTTTTTCCAATATTCTTTATAAGGAACGTGACTGTACTGTTTAACGGACACCGTCGACAGCTCAATATGGGTTTTTGAATACAAAATCGATTAATTTAAGTGCGTGTACGTAAAGCTTTAATAATTCCATTTATAAAGCCGAACAACACTATCAAAGATATGAATAAAGATGTTACCTTATTCTAAAAATTAACACAGTTGTTTTGGGGACAGGTCGTAGCCTATAATGAGAAGATAAACCTGTTTTTAATAATAACACGGAAGTCTGCATTGATAATTTGATTAACATCTGCATTGCGACGGATGTCTTTAAGTACACGAAAAAAATGCATTACCACAGTCATGATTACATCTTCGTTGTGTTTCACAAAGTTCAGCTAAATACATAGTGTGAATTAGGCAAGGCTTGCGAACACACAAACTTGCTTTAGAGCTGGGGGAACTTTTACTGCGTTACATATAAGGGGCATTATTGCTCTTGGCAACAGTGAAAAGAATGTGGTGTAGCCACAAAATCAACAGGGACGTATTAACACCAGCCGGAAGGTGGAAATCCGTGGGTGTTCCTAACCAGTCGTATTTTTGTATACACTAACTACCGCAAGCATATTTGATAATAGATGTGAATAAGAAAGAAGAACGAGTTAATGTTCCTAACTCTGATGAAGCTGTCGATAGACCATTACAGGGCAGTAATGAATTGGAAGTTATTAATGAACTGGTAATAGAAAACATCTATCTAAACCATAATGAGTCTTAAAACAAATTCAATGAAATGTGGTTTGTGAGGTGAACACTATCCCGGAATGATAACTCTCTACACCTGTGTCGCCCGACTAACGGTTCCTGTTCGGTCCTCTTTTTATGTTTACATGTTTAAGTGTTACACTAATAAAAATTATACTGAGACACACACTATTTAAGTAAAAGTACTTTAAACAGATAAAAAGAATCGAGGATAAAATTAAAATGGATTTACTTGGAAGGTCTTCGAAACCAGAAATATATAATCTTAATGTGGAAAAGCATTGACATAATAGTTTGTAAGTTATCGCTAATAGGATTTTGATTAATTCAGAAGAAGACTATGTATAACTTTCATCAAAGAAAACCAGATTGTAAATCATGCACACCAACGAAGCCGCAGCCAAGAGCTAGTAACAAATAAAACCAATAAACCAAGGTAATTTGAGGCCACAAAGACAGAAGCGACAGTACAAAATCTAAACATAACCCGAAACCGCGTTGCACTTAAAAAATGCCTTAAACACACCAGTGGCTGGCCGAAACGCCGCCCTCTGTTCTAGAGACGAAGGCAAACAATACGAAGATAGTCGACAAACAAATGTAAATGACCGAAATGTGAACGTCATGTTTGGCATTCCCATAAAGCAACGTTAACACGTCATTAGAAGTAATGATGGCGTGATTACAGAGAGTGGGAGCGGGGTGAGCGATGTTCAGGTGATTGCCTACTTACTGTGTGGTCTTGTGTCTGTGCACCTTTACAAACACGCGGTCTGGACACGAGAATTAGTACCACGTGGCGGACGATTGACTTTAATAGGTCGCTGTGTTAAGTTTCCTTTATTTAGGCTGATGGTACCAGATGGATCATTATTTTGTTTGTTCGTGTCCAGTTGTGGTTCGGAGAAAGTTCTTTTTGTACATGAAGAAACTGAAATATTTTGCATGTTTGACGACATTTAAAAGCCAGCCTTTTATTTTGGTAAGGCTTGAAGAAGCCTTACCAAAATAAAAGGCTGGCTGACCAAATAGTGAAGACTATTTGGTACATTATCATCGGTATCCTACTGAAATAATTATTTATTCTGAGTAACTCCTCAATAATTTGTTGCTCTCCGGCTTGGATACATTATTCCCCTAATTTTGAAATATACTGAATTCCTAAAATTCTTCACTGAACCTTATTTTGATCAATGACAGTAGCCTTCATAACCCCTTCAGTAAATCATGAACAAAGAACAAAATTTTCAAGATGGCTGCCCCCGATCACTGGGAGATGTTATCGTATGGCCCACAGATAATTTATCGCTGGTTTATCAGTCGATCTGCGTAATTGATACGGGTACAATCATGGCAGGGCTCTGACGGGCCTAAGACTGTGGTCATAAATAAATATTCAGTTTACTTTGAACACTAAATGGTAATCGTATATAATTATTAATCAATGACAATTTGTCCTCTAAAAAAATTCATAAAAGAAAGTAATGCGTAGGTTCAGATAAAGCTCATATAAATCTTGTTAATAAACTAGAAGCAAGTGTTAGAAAAGCGTTATTTAAATAAATACATATAACTTCGTCTAAAAAAAGCAATCATAATCCGAAGCAATATGCTGAAAGCTAAACAACAGATCATTTGAAATAATGATCCATAAAACCCAGATTCAAACGCACAATTTTTATAACGCACTTAGCCTTGGTGGTCCATCCATAACAAATGCTATGCCGTAATAGAAATGCCACCGGGACGCGTATTGCGACAAATAGTGCCAATAATAATTCGTGGTATAATTCGTAGCCGGCGCGTGCGCCGGACAACCGTCACTGATTGAGGATCGCATAAACTGCGCCACCCACCGGCTGTCATTTGCATTGTACAGAGTTGTTCATAATAAAGAGAGGATATCTCCTCAGTAGGGATCGCACGGTGGTCCCTTTATACGACCAAAAATAAGGCCAACGTAATGAAAACATACACTTTCTCTACACTACTGTAGTGCAGGAAGTCCATAAATTCCAAACACTGAAATAAATCAATAAACAAAACTGTGTCAATTTTAATGGGGAACGTACGTAGATATAAGTAAGTTCAATTCGTAATTCACTTGTTACATACCATAAATTTTAATTAACTCTAATTGGAGGACGTCAGAATGTTCAAACAATTAGAATGCAATTGATTTAATGCGCACGTAGAAGTTATTCAGGAATAGTTTTCTTTTGTTTGGCTTGAGGTTTAATGATTTATCAGTAACTAATTGAAATCACACGCAATGTTTGTCTACAGCGCAACCATTGGTTTATATCCCAGACAATTAAACGCAACAATCGGCGATATATCACGACGCAAATTGGCAATCAACGGGCATTGATTAGCAGGAGTTGAGGCACAGTGCCGTCGCCGTAGGGGTCCCTCCACTTCCACCACGCATATAGCCCCACACAGCTGCAGCGAGGCGCCAGATAATACACACATTAATTAATTGTCGACTCTAATAATCGTATATCAATTTCCCACAGACCGCTTAATGTCAACCCCTCCTTAACAATGACTAACAATACGATCAAAAAATTTAAACTGGCTAAATAAATGAGCTCATAACTTAACATGGTAATAGCAGACAGGGCGTTACCATCACGATTATCGTGTCCAGAAACCGTCGGTGACATCACCGTAATGATTCTTTATGAGAAAAAATATCATAACACAACCAGCAAAAATGAAACGATGACAGCACTACACCAACAGTAAGTACGTTAAACTTGACGCAATCACGCACGTTACAGACTATGTACGAAGACCAGTGTTTAAATTACACATTATCACACCAAAAATGCATAGACCACAAAAACAAAGTGTTCCCAAAAGGCTATTTTAAGATCAAACAGCTCGCTAAATAAGAGGCCATTAACACTGCCCACCGCTATCGGCGACGCAATCAATACGATGCTAATCGACTCCGCGGCGGACTTGATTTTAGCACATCGATACTAATTACCAATTACCACGCGCCATGATCAAGACATTTGCCTAAGTACTCGTGTAATGACAATCCAAACGGATATTGAGCTCTAAAAAACGGACCCTATTCTATTTATAATACATTACTTGAACAATTTATTTCATTTTCAAGTCTTTATCTTGCAATAAATACAAATAAGTACACACAGTACAGTAAACAGATGGGTTCCCTAACAGCCCCTTTTTTTTTTTTTTTTTTTTTTTGGGTGGGAAATTATCAAATAACTTCTCCCGCTCTGGGCGGAGCGGGAGGGCGTGTCAGACTCTTACTGACTAAAACCCACCCGTGTTCCTTCAGTTGCCGTGTTGCCAGGGGGCCACGATTTCCCTATCGGTTTTCTTCGAACCCCCGGCAGGCATTGGCCCTAGCGGACCCCGTCAATTCTGCTGACATCTCTTTGAGGCGCGCGTGGAACACAACGCGCCGTCGACCCGGGCTTGGTCCTTATCGGACGGCGAGCTACCCATTGCTCACCGTCCGCAAGCCCGCGCCTACGGTGGCCGGAAATCCTCTCGTGACTCCCGACGCCCAGGGCGTCTCCTGCTGCGGCGGTTAGGGGCGCGAGGGCGCGAAATTTGCCTTTCCCTCACGCGCTCCGTCTCCTCCTTCGCGAGCATTACTGCTTCGCAGAACGAGGTGACGGCCTGCCATTTCCTCTCGCTCCGTAGCATGGCCCGAATTAGGGCCGGACGCGAGAGATCACCGCCGCCGATCGCTTCCACGAGGACACGGCGATGCTCTGTCCAAGCCGGGCAGACCTCCACCGTATGCTCCACCGTGTCCTCCGGGCGATCCACACAGTGATGACACCCGGGCGTTTCCTCCCGCTTTATCCTGAACAGGTACCTCCCGAAACAGCCGTGTCCGGTGAGCACCTGTGTCAGGCGGAAGGTGAGGACGCCGTGGCGCCTCTCTAGCCACTCCTCAAAGAGGGGTCTTATCGCCGCAATTGCGGCGTGCCCATCCCTAACAGCCCCTAAGCCCACCGTTTGACGCCAGCCGGAAACCAAGGGAGAATAAATTATTGCCCTCCCTTTGCCCAAATACAAAGAAGTTTCGGTTTTTTCTGAATTTCTACGTATAATTGAGGTGTAATTTCGCGGACAATGCCAAACAATCGGGCGATCGAAATTTAGGTACCGGTGGTGCAGCGCGACGTAGGGACAAAACGAATAAAAGCTGAATTAGAAAGTGTCTTTTGTCCAAAGTGTCTTCTGATGACCATGATTTACGTCTATCCAGGCACGGGATCCACGAGAACAATATTGAGCTGTAAAAGACTCTCCAGTATGGATTGTAAAGGTGAGCTCAACGTTTCTAAAACATTTAACAAAAGCTCGTTTTGGCGGGGAGTGGTGCGGAACCTTGTTGTGTTTCAAAGGATGCCGTTATGGGACGTCGATCAAACTGGCGCTGAAGAATGATTGAAGTCCGCTCGTAACACCTTCGTTACTGACGCTCGGTCGGTTTCTTTATTAATTACTGAATCCTTTACACCCTGATGAATATTTAACACGGTGCGAGAACTAATTCAACCCGACCTTAATAGATAATACGGCGGAGGTCGGACTAGTTTTTAGTTTTGTTTTACGAGCGTGTAACACTATATCATTACATGCCGATAAACGATAAGTGCAACGTATTGGGGCTTTCGCTGTTGTCGGCTCAATAAAATAAACGGCCGATATCGACCTACATTACTACCCCGTGTTCCCAAGCCTGTCATCGTTTTATGACTTTTTTATTTGGCCTGATGGCCAGAGAAATGCAATACCATTCCCGATTCAGATTTCCACACCGATACTGAAGTGTGGCGTCCTATAAAATGTGTAAATGAGTCGTTTTAGACCAATGACGGTGCATTTAAGTTGGTCATTTCTGACGCGACTGTTCGTCGTCGTCGAATCGTTAGGAGATTAACCAAAGAATCCTCTATGCAGCAAAGCTGAACATTACTAAAAGTAATAAAATAGATTCTGACATCCACGTAGATCATAAAAGGACAAAAATTGAAATTCGATACCACTTTGGATACTTCGTAATAATCATGTCTTATTATGGCGTCCTGTCATAATAGTGAGAATGTAAAACAAAACCCGACGTACAATATATTTCAAAGGGAACACACCCAGTTCTCAGACCTTTTTCTGGCTCCAATATACCTTTATAAGGCTCTCTTCTATATTATAATTTTACAGGTTCATAGGACCACACATTACACTTAGAATCGGAGACGAATCGATATTGACACCGATTTAGTTTCGTGGCTATTACAACGGCATAGCAATTACCCATTAAATCGATTAAAGATGTGAGATATCGGTCAGTAACATTAAATCGGATAATGCATTACCGATTGACACTTTCACAGTAAAGTCAAAGATAATCGTTTCTTTCTAATTGTTTGAGTGGAGATATTATTTCAGGTGTGGGAGGTCCGAGGCTGATCTATATTACAGAGCATGACCAAGTGTCGCCATATAACACAAAAGAAACTTCGTAAAAATAAATAGATATAAAATGACAGGTTTATTTTTCTCTGGTCCAGCCCATACATCGGGTGAAAACAAAATTACTGCGAGCGCAGTAAGAAATGGCTGTCGCTTAAAACTTTATATCTTCGTGTGTGCATAATGAACACATAAGCGTACATCAAAGTCACAGACCAATTGTGTTCGCCAGCCCTAGAGGTGATATCGTAAAAATATATTGCGAAAAAAAAATATTGTTATGATTAAGACGTTGAAATATTTGACTGATTGATAAAATGTGTTACGTCTGGCATCTGTTCAATACATCGCTCTTACTGATGAAAGTCAAAACACAACACGAGATCAAAAGAAATACTGATCACAGCAGTATCAAAACAGTGCGACGAATATTAAACATCTCGCAACATTCTAATAAACTCTCATTCAAATGTCTGCTCAAGCACGTAGACGTACAGCCAAATAAATGACAAGCCCAAAAAGGTGCCATCTGCCACCTGGATGAATAGCAAACGCCCTTGTAACTGTCATCATTCATCATAATTATAATGAAACCGAAAAAAATGTGACTAAACGGTCTATAAAGGCAGTAGAAATTGTTAAGACAGACGTTTCCTATGATAGAAAAGATTTTGCAAGCGTTTAGATGTTGTATCCCAAATATACTAATAATAAAAAGCTAGTGTGAATACCTACCACACTTAAATAATAGAAAGACAGCAACGAATAGGATTTTGAAAATGATTATAGATAAGGAATTCAACCAAACGATGAGAAAGTAAAGGTCGATAGTGAATCATAATAAAGTAACAGTTGTGGATCCATGAATGATATCAAATTACACCTACCGATTGCCATTAACGTAATACCCTTTATAACTCAAAGAGAACAAAACTATCTTAATTTATAGCCAGATACCGTTGAATAAAGAAACGGAATCAAAGCGCCACGGATACCGTATAAAGGGCTATATTTCGAAAAAAAAAAACAAAAGATGTATAGATAAAAAGAATCAAGTATTCATAGAACGGCGTGCGAGGCACCCGCTGCTTTATCAAATACGGGATTAGTCCTTTCGATGTTGGGACCCGTTTCTTTTGTAACAAACAAATATTATGACACGCGGTTCGGCAAATAAGGCTAAAATAATATGTCGAGAATAGACGTGATGAAATAATAAGGCTTATTATTTTGACGAAAGTAAAGTTGAGGCTTTGGAAATATTTGAAATACTGAATCCATGCAAATTATAAGATGCCCAAAACCTCAGTGAACCAGCTAATTTCTCAAATGCCATACACAAAGTTTCTAATCGTCCCACATAGTCGATTTAAAGACTGAGGGTAACATCAAAAGACGTACTGCCTGACCGCATATCTGCAAACAGGGGCACGTATCAGAGAAACTCTCCAAGATATCACTTGTAAGCCACATCAACCGGTAAACGTTTACTAAACTGTGCACTTGCAAATTTATTTTAATTTTGTATAATCAGCACGCGTGTTTGGTGAAGAGGTAGAAGATGCTCTCAACCCTCGATTATTTCTTACAGGCAAAACTTTGACTTATCTTTCCACAAGTTTTATTAATTTTACACATTCATTAAAAGCATTGAACACTGAAGACATTGTTTTAACTGGACTTGATTTCGAGGCAGAAGCACCGCAGTGAAAGTCTCGAAATCAACTTGATTCATCCTCTAAAGCTTTTCGATTAGAGCACATAGTTGGGGCAAACGCGTACATAATGGCACGCGCGCAATTTTCGCATCAAGTTTTGACCGGCATAGTCGACGAGGCTGGCTCCGCAATCCGCCCTGAATTGTCAGGGTTACGAGTATTGTTGAAGTATTGGCGCGCGGTAATGAACTTCTTTTTAAATGGCGCTTTGTATGAGAGAAAAGACTTTAAGCTTTACATTGACGACTTTTTACTCTTAAATTCATTGACACTTTCTCGAACTCATGAGTTGTTGAGGAAACATGGACACAAAGTGTGTGAATTAGAACACGAAAGTAAGTTTTTGACACAAACTAGACGACATACAAACTGATGCAAACAAACTTAAAAATGCTTAACTACAATTCTCATGATTTCTTTCTTGAAACATTGCTCAAGCACCTCGATTAAGGCACCATGTACTTAGTTTACTGAGAATGTTTTGTTGACTGTAACAATAACGTGGCGAGTAAGCCCACAGTTTCAACAAATATGGAGGCTGATACTGCGTAGTATTAATCTTTTATGTCAAGTGGCGAAACCTGGAGAACTTCCTACCGATTAAACTGAAGAGAGGTAAGGACTGCTGTTCAATTGACTTTCATATTGTGTCTTCAGACATAGTGATTCAGTGCCTGTTTCGATCACATCGCTTTCGATTCCAACGACAGTCGAAATGTTAATAGATATATTTTAACTTATTGATATACTTAACGCAAAAATCTGTCACGATCCGCTATTTCTACAAAGAGCTAATTTCAATAAGATTTATTTTTACCGGAATCTTTGTTATGGCTTACAAGTTTCAAGGAGGCCCTGTTGCAATAGCGTATTAGGTGAATAACATTTAGATTTATAATTTACTTCCGCCAATAAAACAATAAGTACAAAAATAATCTGTTATGCGAATCTGGGCCACTGAAACGATTCAACCCGCAAATAATCGATATCCCGCACCGATCGATTATCGTGCGATCTCGAGAGGCAAGCCAAACACTCGGTTGATATCGCCACGATGCAAGCGCTATGCAGAACAAATTAACACAGATCGTCAAGAGTCTGTTTGCCATCTAACTGTGGTACGGTCAAGTGAACGCCCAGGCAGACGGACAGACGGACAGTTATACAAACACGCATTGTGCGGCGCGCTTATGGACCAATAATGCATTTCATTGTCGGCTTACCTCTGCTAATGCAGGTGCAAATGCTACCATTTTAGTTTTCTACTTTTGAGTTGTAAGCACGTTGACTGTTATACCTACTACTTACAGTCGTTTTAAAGTTTGTTCCCAATGAAAATTTAAGGTTCTAATTCGAAATTCTGTAAAGAATCCTGACGACTTTTTTTGAGCATACTGTTTACTAAGCCTTTGTGATTCAATAATCCGTCATCCAAGCTTTACATAATACATGATCATCACTTGCCTCAGCCGCAAGTAGAATTTTAAGGTGGTCTAATTTACTACAGAGATTTTAAAGTAAATAATGTATTGAGACTGCAATTAATGATTATTTTCTTTTATAGCCTTTCAACTGTCATTAACGAGACACAATAGAATTTTAATTGTTATCCACCTCAACGAGGCGTCGTACGTAACAGATGATGAGATAGGTAATGAAATATTATGCAACAACACGCTTGAACATGCAGGCATTTAGCTAAAATGGTATGATGACCCTAAACATAAACTTTGAAATTCTAACACCACAAACTAGTTTTGTAGCGCCATCTATTGTAAACTGCTTGAAACTACTGAATATATGTTACAAGTTGTTAACAGATGGCAGTGATGCCGCAAAAGCCTTTTCTTACTTTCTTTACACTTTATATAATAATGAAAAATATAAATGTATTAAACACATATATTTCAAAGTTGAATGCTTCATCACAACAGTACTTAGGTATGCTAACAACTAAAAAGTACCAATGCTGGTTTGAATTCTATGATCCAAATCATCATTATGGAATTGTGTTCAGAAAACCTTCACATTCTTACTTTTAAAATTTTATATTTTTCAAAAGATTATTCTATTATCAAATTTTCATCTCATTATTCTGTGTTGGCATTAATTACTGCACCTAAGGCTCCACCCAGACCACTTATTTTTTGGATAAAATGTTTCTGATAAGATATTGTTATAATCATTATGCATAACAAATGGATTGATGTTAAATCTGTCTAGCCTTTTCCCAACTATATTGGGGTTGGCTTCCAGTCTAATCAGATGCAGCTGAATGCCAGCATTTTACATGGAGTGACTGGATGATAAATGATAATGATAAATGATTTTATTTCTGTAAGTAGGTTTGTACAAACACTTTTACACGTTAATCATATTTTAAAAACTAGATGAGGTCGGCGTTTCCTATCTGACTACTCTGAGAAGAAAGGCCGAAACAAACTCAGAGGTTACAGTCTCTTTTAAAGTCCAGACATAATCTTGGTCAGATCATGTGAAGGCCATGTGGATTGGTGTATGAAGTGGTCTTGATTGATGGAATGGATTGATGTTATAATTAATTTTTAAATTATTCATAGGTTGTTCTACATAATTAAAGATGATATGGCTATAAAGGGGTGACTACCGAGATGACGACTAATAGAGAACTATGGAAGAAAAAACATCACGAGCCGACCACAAATAAATTGGGATAAGGGGAGGAAAACGATGATGCTTCATGAGTTCTTGTATATTATGCAATGAGAATGGGAACCCCTGATGTTCTGAACAGACCAAGAGTTTTAATTAACTTCTGGAGGGAGGTGGGCTGGTTGGAATAACCACCAAACGGCCGCCATGGCCCAGGCACAATGATCCACCTGACGGACTAAGTGCGGAAACCAAACCCCATAACACAAAACATGGGTTGTCAATTAAAATATTTATAACATAATAATTATAACAACACGCCTATATTCCCAAAGGCGTAAGACAGAGGTATACAGTACGGTAGTACACCCACATTCAAGCAATAACATTTTAGTCATAGGAAGTATAATTGTTCTGTTTTTATTATGTTTACAAAATAATATACATACTTTTTTCAGAGGTACCTTGAAGCAGATCAACCTGGTACCTTCAATAACAGTGCCACAGGCTTTGTATGGTATCCATCTGAAATTTAATTTAAAAAATACAGTAATCCACAACATTGCCAACTCATTTACAAAGGCTTAAATTGCTAGTACAAAATTAAAGAACCTATCAGGAATTGCTGGCGGCATCTTTTTTTAATTTTATTACTAAATCAATAGTAATGATTCGAAAGTGAGAAAGAAATCGAAAAATTTCGAAACTGAAATAATTTGTTTAATGTTACAAAACATAACCTATAGCTATGTTATGTTCTCTTGACAGTTGATTTTTTTTATTTCGTCCAGTAATCCGTTCACAGGCTGTTTAATTTTTCAACCCTTGAAGAAAAATATGAAACGATACTGTCGATATCGAGCACACGTGACGAAAGTTTAAATAATTTGTATTTCAATCGTTACTCTAAGACTAAATACAGAGTAAACAAGCCACTTTTTCAAAAACAATCAAAATTGTCTATACTCAATTGAAAACAGTGTTACCGATTTAGAGATTTTCCGACTAAATCTAAGAAGGTGGGTTTTTTTTTAAATAGTACCAAAAACTGCGTATTTATTCTACGAATGACATTCGTACTCATATTGATGCTACAACAATTAACTTTTTTTTTAGGTATCTCATTCTTGACCTCTGAGATCTTGACTACATAACCGGGCTTTCCTGTGGGTGCCCAAGCTACTACACTTTAAACCTTCAGCCAGAAGTTATTCAACTATGCTAAGGGCACCCCTTGTAGGGTACAGACCTCGGCTTAGGGCGTCAACCGGAGGGAGGACATCACTTTATTTTACAACGAAGACGTGGAAATCTTTCTTCAGAGCTGACAACCCTGCAATAAATTAAAGCATAGACACGAAAATAATATTTTTCTTTTATTATTGTTTTGTTTTGAAAAGTTTTTATTTACTTTTGTTTTGATTTGGTTTTAATTAATTTTAATAATTTTGTCTGATTGGTTTTATGTCAAATATATTCTACAGATTCAAATCTATGTACAATTTGCAATCGCAATTCGAAATCGATAATTTTTAGGCATGGGTTAAATAAAATAGAGGTTAAGTACGAAAAAGTTTGTTATCCAGTAAAAACAAGCGCTTTACTCTGTTGCTATAGAAACACTATGAAAAGAAATTGTTTGATCGACGAAGACTTCGAAGCTTTTGATAGTATCCAAAAACGTATTAAGGTTTCCCTCAGCAGCTCAACAATGTTCAGAAACACCATTTGGTACCGCTCGCTGCTCGATGCGGAAAAATCTTGTTTGAAGGAGGACAAATTAAGAAAGATTCACTACAAGTTCCAAGATGAAAAGGAAATGGTCGAAGAGTACAATGCGGACACACAGGTTTTATTGCGCCGAGCTTGGAAAGTGAAGGGAAAACTCGGTGGCGACGGGAAATGGGATGTTGAGATTGGTGACCCGATTCCTGATGCTACTCCTCACATTGAAGGTGCTGGAGCTGATATCATGGAGAGTAGGGATCAGGTATGTTTTTCTTACGATTCCTTTCATCCTGTGACAAAGAGTAATTTAAAATATTATTTAAATTACATAATAATCCACCTTTGAAGAGATAGATTTCTAAGTTCTATACAAAAAATATGAATTTTCATTACAGCCAATGCTGACAAGACGTAACACAAGAATAAACTTGGAATGGAGAATCAGGAACCTGCCCTATCCTATTGAGACATACTCTGTAAGCGCCAACAATGATGAAAGATGCATTATAATCCGCACAACAAATAAAAAATACTTCAAAAGACTTCAAGTGCCTGAACTGGACAGACTGAATTTACCCTTAGAACAAGCAAATATACAATTTAGTCACTCATTCAACACTTTAATTATAACTGTAAGTTTTCTTTCAAATCAGTTTTATTCTGAGTTGCTTTTGGCCTTAGAGAAGATACTCCAGTAGCTGGAAACTAAAACATCCTTATACTGAAATCACAAAACCAAATAAAAAGTACTCACCTATCAGTCTTTATTGCATCCACTTGCAAACATTTCTATTTTATGCAATAAAATATAATTAATTTAATTTTCTCCTATATTTTTCAGCTTTACTAATGTTTTTTTTTATTATTTTCAGTATAAAAAGCCTCAGCAGCTTCTGGATATGGATAAAGAGTGGTATCAAGAGTTGAACAAAGTGAAACCTGTTAAAGATATCCCAAGTGATTGTAAAACGCAATAAAGTAATAATTTTATGAAAACAATAATGTTGTTTTAATTTCCCTCATGATTACAGATGGGACACTCCGCATTTAATGTATGAAGCTACTAGTACGTAGCAGGCTCGACTTGTTGGGCTAATTCAGTGAGTGTAACTTAGTCAGAAGATCAGAGTTATGCGATAGAAAGAGAGGAAACTTCTATGTGAATATAACTAGATAATTAGTGCTGTGCGACCTGAATTGCACTTTATTGTGTTGCTTTTTATTGATTTTGCAGTGGCCCATCAGTACTAATCTGTGTCATGATCAGTGATCGGAGTAGGTAGAGTGATTTTATGTACTCGCATTATGAATAGTCATAGAAATCATAACATGGATAAGCCTTGATGGATTTTCCGGGATTTCATTTTGGTACTTTACGGGATTGAATCAAATATTGTTAAAGTAAGGGTTTTTAAACTACTACATTAGAAATTTATAGAATGCGATAGATAAACATTTAAAATATATTATATTATTATTATATTGTTTTTATAGTATACCTATCCTTTTCTTGGAGTCCGATCACCTATATACTATTAAAAAGACAGCAAAAGGGTTAAATATTTCTTATTCGTATTGATATATTCTTTATTCTACACATTACAACATTTAAAATTCCTTAAAAAAGTCTTAATAATTTTAAATCCCGGAATCCTGGGGGCATATCCATACTAATATATACGTGCCAGTGCATTGACCCCAAATCACTCTACCTACTCCGATCACTGGTCATGATATAGAAGACTTCTAAAAGCTTTACCAACATACTTTGAACAAACTAAAAAAGAGATTATTTTTTTAAACTATAATATGAATACTTACATTATTTTGCAAAAGGATTGTCATTTCTACAATGAGGTCCATTGTAAATCAAACACAATTTCCTAAAATTAAGTATATTTACAGTTCAAACAAAGTTAAAATCCTCTTAACAACTTCTCAATAGTTGAGAGAATTTAACCATGGCGGTCATACTTAAAAACTAACATTACAATCTAATCATCTGTAATCATGCCTTTTGCTATTATTTTCAGCTCTTCATCATCTTCCTCCTTATCTAACAGTCCCTTAGATGCTAAATATTGACTGTACTGTTTAGGGATACCCATGAATGTTTTAACCTTTGCCCGCAGCTGTTTCCAAGTTTCTTGATAATAGTTTTTCTTGTCTCTTTCCATAGCTTTGTAATCGTGTCCATATTTGTCTAGTAAATATGTTATGAATTCAACTTGTGGTTTTGGTAACCTGAAAACAAGGATTAATAAAATTACTAACTGTTGTAAAGTATGGTGCAACTCATATAAAAGTTATAGCTAAATAACATCCATAATCTTTAAAATGAAATGCTGTTTTTTGTTAAATTAATGTTCTTAATATTCTGAATTCGATTTTAATTGAAAGTTTTTTTTAAGTTTCCCAATTTTTTTTCAAAATCAGAAAGTCTGAACATCCTTTTTTCTATGAGATTTTTGTATGAATTATTGTACGTCTGTCGATTCAGCTACTTTATTAAGTCGCATTTTGTCGTTTCACTGTAGGCTAAAGAAAACCAAGTAATGATTCCAAACTTACATAAATCGTCTAGGCCGAAGTGCTTTAGCTTCTTTTTCCAATATCTCAACAACCTCCTTTTTCACAACTGGCTGGACTACTTCTTCATCACTCTCTTCATCAGATTCTTCTTGATTCACAATCTTTTTAGCTTCTCTGACTTTCTCCTGTTTGAAATTGGGTATTTTTATAACTTTATTGGGATCATTGGCAAGTCCCATTTCCTTCATGTTACGAAGAGAAGACTTTTTAAAATCCCAGGCGTCCTTTATTGGTTTACTGTAAATATAAGGTTATATTAACAGACAAGATAGTAAGTACACGATAATCGACTGAACAAATGGAACTAATTCTAACCAAGTAACTTCGCCCGTACTACGTTGTTTAATGTGCATTCTCTTTCTATTCAGTTTATGTTGATACTTCTTTTTACGGTGCTGTTTCTTGATCTTCATCTTTAAAGTTAAATAATAGACTTTAAAAGTTACAATAAACAAACTTTCAGAAATAAATTCAACACAACACGTTACACGTGACAAATTGACGCGAGCGAGAGCCAGCGATTGGCAGATGTCAATTCAAGACTGTCAATTTAGGCCGCATTCCGAGTTAGGCCTTAATCGCTCACATCGATACTTCGCGTTCCTAGTTACATATCAGGATTATGACAGCTCAGAGCTGTCAACAACTCGGAACGCTCGTGAACGTGCTCACACTGCTCACAGTGGTCGCTCATTGACAAAACTTATAACATAACCCCAAAATTTGCACAAGATGGTTGGATTACAGTATTTCTTTGAATATACACCACAAATTTCTTCTTCTTCTTTGGTTAGGTGGCAACTGTAGCCAGAAGCACAATTTCGAAATTGCCACGTTAGTTTATAAATAAGATTCAACTCAAAACAAAACAGCACAACTGTCATTTTTGACAGCGCTCACGGTGATATTAATTTAGGGCATGGTCAGTGTTATCGCAAGATGGCGCATGTCATGACGTCATCTATGACGATTCACGGGACATCGTTATCGCGATAACGCTAACACGGTACGGGTGTTAGCACGCTCAAATCGATTACGGCGTAAGTCGGAACGCACCCTTTATTCATACTTGAATATCGATCTTGTAGGTCACAGTACAATGTTGTACTAAAACTAGATTTTCCGAAAGGGTTGATCGGCTACACCAGCAGTCGGCAACCTTTTGGCAGGCAAGGGCCACAAGGTGGCAAAATAAACTAAAGGCGGGCCGCACTTGGAAATCCTATACAATGCGAGATCAGCATAAACTGGAAATGCGGCCTTACTGTTGACAGTGGCCGCATTCCGAGTTACGCTAAAAGTGAAAACATCGCGAATCCGACCAAATTGAATAGTCACAAAATATAAGGGCTATTCAGTAATAATTGTGACTATCAAATTTGGTCGGATTCGCGATATTATCACTTTTAGCGTTAACTCGGAATGCGGGGTATATTTGATAGTTGACAGAAATAAAACGGCGACGGCATTGCAGCCTTCGAAAAATTATGCGCTGTATTCTGCAAAAATTTACAATAAATTAAAATCAGGCAATAGGCATTTGTAGATTTTGCTGTATAATCTTAGACACACGGCTACATATGAGAGTAATAGTCACAAAATATAAGGGCTATTGAGTAATAATTGTGACTGTAAAATTTGGTCGGATTCGCGATATTAACACTTTTAGCTTAACTCGGAATGCAGGGCCAGGGCTAGTTGTCAGGTGGTTGTTAGCAGGGGCTGGGTTTACAGGTTATGTTTTGAAGACGAGTTATTCAATAATATAAATTAAAATGCCTCAAACAGGAGCAACACGCCGCCAGAAATTTCTCAAATCAGAAAAATCTAAAACAAAACTTAAAGCAAAAAACAAAGAACTCCCGAAAGGCACAAATGTGACGAAAACTAATTTCAAAATAAAGAAGATAGTGATAAGGGAACAGCTGAAGAAGCATGGTGAAACTGAAGCATTGTCTGCAAGGAAACTGAATATAAAGGAATTGTTGTCCCGTCTCAATCATTTCAATACTCACTCCAGAACTGAAGCCCTCAGCGGACTTAAGGAACTCATTGAAGCTCATCCTGAAGTGTTGGAACTCAATCTTGGAGAACTTGTTAACGGAATTACACCTTTGGTTCTAAATATTGAAAAAGTCGTAAGTAATTCATAATATTTAGTCGTTATAACCCTCCACAGCTAGACCCATTAAGGAATACCAAGGCCCGTATTACAGGACCTCACTCGAAAACTCAAGCATTACTTAAAAATCGTTTAAAGCCTTCTAAAATACTACTGTACAGTAGTTAGTTGAAACTAGTTTTAAGTCATGCTTGAGTCTTGAGGAGGTTCTGTAATACGGGCCTAACACTGGCCAATCTTGTCTTCTTCCTTCCTGTTTTATTTATTTTTCTACTCTATTGATTTTATTCTCATAGATAGATTTATTCATAAATTACCTATGAAACTGAGAAGTATTATTTTTCAGGTGCGCCATGAATCCCTCAAGACACTACATTCAATGCTATCAAAGGCAAATATTGCAAGAATAGATCCATTCTTTGACATCTTGTGCACATATTTAAGAAGTGCCATGACCCATATTGATGGTAGAATACAAGAGGATTCCCTTCTGTTTCTGGATACACTCCTTGTGTGCACACCCACAAAAGTAGCTAAAGATTTCCACAAAATCATACCAAACTTTCTTGACATGATTTCCAAGTTACGGGTTGATTCAAAGCCTGGAAGAACTCTGACTGTTAACTTGGGGAGCCAAATCACTAGTGTGAAATGGAGAGTCAAAGTATTGCATCGCCTGAAAGACTACCTAAACGCGTTTGTAAAATACAATAACATTCAAGAATTCAGAGGACCAGTTGTTGAGACCACTAAGATTTTTGATTCCTCTAAGATGAATCACTATTCCTTGTTTAATCCAATTTATACCCAAAATTGTCAACTATCTTGTTTCTCATCAAAAAACTTGCAAGATGCTGTGCCATTAGATGAAGTAGATAAATTCAGGGAATATACTGACACTCTAATGCCTTTACTATTTGAAACATGGCTGGAAGTATGTCCTAATGTAAGCGCAGAGAAAAATACTGAGACTGTTATCAATGAAGATGCAGCTTCATTACTGAAGCACACCCTTGAGGTTATTTCCTTGATATGGTCTCTTGTCAAGCATTTCAATATGAAGAACCCAAGCTCCAACATTCAAAACGCATTTTCGCAAAAGTACCGCCAGCCATATTTACAACATTTTATTAATGCTTTTCCTTATGTAACTAATATGCGAACAAAACTAAGAAATGCAAATGCACTACTGGAAGACGCTATTACTGATCCCAAATTAGTGATACAGAATTTGGAAATATGTCAAGTGTTCATTGTGCTGAATCCTAACATAAATGTGAAAAACCAAAACAAAGACATGATGACTGTACTGAATTATATAGAGAAAACTTTTAACAAGAACACTCAAGCTGAAATCAATGATGTTATTATAAAAATCTTACATACAATATTTTCAAATGAAGTAAACAATTGGACCAGAACTCTTTCAGTTATGGATGATTTATTCAGAAAGATTATTTGGGCATATTTTAATAAGGACATTTCTAGTTCATTCAGACAGAAGATCTTTAGTCTTTTATGTAAAATTGCTCTGAATGATAAGCTGGTCCACTTTCAAGAAAGTGATGCTTACCATACTTGGCTCAAAAACTTGCCAGACATTTTGTTAGAGGAGACAGTAACATTGCAAACAATAGATATAATCCATAAGTTTGCTGTTCGGAATAATAAAACCTTCAACATGGTTGTTAGACCGAAGTTGTTAGAGATCATAGGAAATCTACCCAAGCTTGTAATATCTGATGTGGATATTTATGGAAGTGGCTATTACAAATTATTTTCATTGCTGCACTACATCAAAAGATGGGATGATGAATCTTTAAATCTGCTAAGAGAACAACTATTAAAAAGTGTTTACAAATGTGATTATGGCAATTTCATATATGAATCATTACAAATAAGAACTGGAGGCGCCGAATAATCATGTAGTTTAGAATAGAAATAAAATAAATGTGTATAATTATGATAGTCATTTATTTCAATAAACTCAAACACAAATTATAATGCAAAATTATGACAGTCAACTAGTAAACGAATGTACACTTGAATGTAAATAGGTAACAAAATTATAGGGTAACATCAAATTCATACAAAATCCACTAACATTCCACTGAAAATGTAATACAAACAAATTGCTAACCACATAGCAAACTGTTTTAAAATAGTTTACATTATTGTATTATAAATACTGCAATCAGTTATTACCTACATAATATTGATTACACATAATTTACATTATTCAGGAAGTAAAGGTAACTTAAAATTCTGGGGAAAGAAAGAATTTGTAAATACCTACTTGAAACATACTTATTCAATACCCCACATATGTTGCAATTTGTGCTGTACCATTCTAATCTAGTTTTCCTGGTGTAAAATAGCTCAAATTCTGTATCACAAAACAATACTTCTGCATTAGAGTAAGCAAACATAGTTACAGGCTTTAACATTTGAAGGTAACTGAATTGGTAATTATTGAAATATAAAATAATATGTGCCTTCCTTTTCACATCTAGCCTGATGCACTCACACAATTCCGATATGAAGCCTCATTGAAGCTATGTACTAATTAAATTCATTCGACTAGTTTTATCTTTCTATGAATTAATTCTATAATAAATATGACTAATACAAAATAACTTCTGCTAATTGTTGAGTCGTTTAGTGTCAATTTGGCAATTTTTGGCTAAAATTATAAATTACCAATAATGAGTCCACGAACTTGCTATTAAAAATATTATTTGGGTAACAACGCTTATGAGTTCTAGTATTTATATATAGGAAATTATGTCCTAGTGTTACGGCCTCATGATGGTTGGCTTGAGAATACGGCAATTTTTGACTAACTTAATTTTATTACGATCTCTTTGAAACATTTATAATGAATGACATAGCCATGCAAAACTAATATAAATACTGGCATTGAGTTTAAAGGAGCATTATTGAGAATTATGTTCTCATAAAAATATCAATAAAAACAATCACGCATTTAATGCCTATATAATAAATAAGACGGATAGCCATCGTTTACTTTAATAAATAAATAATCAGCTGACAAAAGCTGACCTGATAATAATGCTGAGATCAGCAAGTATTCAATTTTAATTAAAGTCCTACTATTATAGACTACGTATTTATTTGATACGTTTCCTGTCTTATCATATTAGAAGAGATTAAATTAGATGCCTATAATAAAGTCAAAAATATTTTTCAAGTCTTGTATGTCTAGATCAAGTCCATAATGTGTAGCATGTACTAATCATTCGACTCTAAAGCGGCTACAGATCATTTAAAAGGAGTATGCGGAGATATCAATCGACCTGCTTACTGCTCTTATTCAATGTTTGGCTTCGTCGTATTAATTATTCGTCCAATGACCGTTCAGAAACCGATCAGTGGCGTGCGTTTCATAAAGACAGAAAGACACTGCCTACCCTAGTTCTGATAATAGATCTAATATTATTTTATCAATAAACAAAACAAATCATAAATCAGCTCCACCTATCGAGTGCCGGTGGTATCATCGTTCGAATTTCGCATCATCTCGATTCGCGCTGCACTAGCGCCGCCTCGCCTCTGCCACGGTAAAGACACAAACTATTCGTCTCTGAATGTTTTTATGTGTGCTCTCGTGGTAAGTCGTATTTAATGTGTGTGCGTTCCTATAGCTACGTGGACTTTGCTGACACACAATGACAAAAATCACGCACACAACTGCAAGAAAAGCCAGTGTCTGTTTGTAGTTATTCTATACAGCTAAGACGAAAAATTACGACTCGTACCGAACATTACCGAACGAAAGTTTGTTATGCAATGCAATGCAAATATTTTAGGAAATAACATTGTTTCATTGAATTTTATACATTTAGATGACCATAATTTTTTGTCGTATTACTTTTTTTACCCTTTAATGCTCGTTTTACTATAGTCGCCATATTGTTTGACGTGTGTTGTGTTTGTGAATACGCTATCAAGTAATTAGAATTTGATTGTTGTTATTAGTGTAAAATGGATAATATTGTCTGTGAAAGTTGTTCAGATGGTGTGTGTATTGAGAAAATAAAACATGATGCGTTTTCAAAACTATCTTTCGGTGAAAAAAAAACAAGTTATCGAGATAGGTCGTGGTACACCGGATTTGCAATTAATACAAATTAAAGGTAAAGTTAATCGTAAATTCAATAAAAAACAATATGATTCATATCATTGGCTGACAGGTTGCATACACAGTAATCGGTTATTTTGTTTCGTTTGTCTACTATTTTCAAATAATAAAACCGTCTGGAACGACACCGGTTACGCTGATATTCATAATTTTCCTACCGCCGCGAGAAAACATGAACAATCTGAAAAACACTTAGAAGCTTCCCTTAAATATCACACCTTTGGAATTTGTTACACAATTTAAAAGACTTTCAATTCCAGTTTTTACTCCATGTGTTTAACGAAATATTCGCAAAAACTGATGTGCTTTACGAAATTATGCAAAAAAAGACATCAGATGTGACTTATTGCATTAAAAAAATTAAGGAGTTTGAATCGTTTTTAGAATCATTCAGATCTAGGTTTGAATTAATTTTTGAAAGCGTAAAAATAATCACAGGGCCGCCAAAACGAAAACGTAATGTTGTAGACGCAAAAATCAATTTTAAGCGGATTTTTATTGAAATTATAGACAATATATCCAACGAATGTCGCGACCGGTATAAAAATCTGAAAGAATTAAATTTTTTTGGACTACTTGAATGCGAAAATTTCAATAAATATAATGACAATTTTCCGGTTGAACTAGTATCGCAATTCGTAAATGTTTATAAATTATACGACTTTAACTTAGACCGCCTTATCAATGAGCTCAAATGTGTTTATAAATCTGCCGAATTCAAAAACCTTAGTATTTACGAAATTATAGAACATTTTTATGAAAATAACATAAATACAGTTTTTCCCGAAGTGCTGCGTTTGGCAAAATTAATTGTTACAGTTCCCGCGAGCAGTGCTTCAACCGAAA
Source organism: Agrochola lychnidis (assembly GCA_963680765.1). Taxonomy (NCBI): domain Eukaryota; kingdom Metazoa; phylum Arthropoda; class Insecta; order Lepidoptera; family Noctuidae; genus Agrochola; species Agrochola lychnidis. Next base: position 8,869,066 of record OY796859.1, on the reverse strand, counting down.
GGTCATTCTCGTCGCTAAAACGTATACACACCTACTTAAGAAATACACAAGGCCAGCAACATTGATATATATGTCAATGGCCAGCAACGACTTACAGATCTTTCCATGATTTCAATAGAAAAAAATCTTCTTACGGAAATAAAACGCCTTCCCAACTTTTACGATTCCATATTGCACACATTCTTACAGAAAGATAGGCGTGTAGATTTAATATACAAATAAAACAATCCTATATAGTATACTCACATCCATCACCATCTTTTCACTGCTTTTATTTAAATTTTGCAAATCACACAAACACTACAAAACATCAAACAAACGCGCCGAAAGGCCACTTTGAATATCCGTAAATTGATGTGTCTATAAAATCAGTCAATCTATTGATATTTGAGCTGGAATTTGGCAATTACCTACATCATCAATCGACAAGACGACGCGACGAACCAAAACCAACGTGCAGTATTTTTGGTGAGTAAAATTTTCTGCCTACCCTGTCTTAAAACTGTGTGCACGCCACTGCCGATAACCGCATGTTTTTCAAAAACCTCAAATTAATATCTAAGTGAGTTCACATGCAGGACTAATTTTAAGGCCAATGATAGACAGTAAACATGAATTTATGACATTTCTTCTAAAAGCGCGAAAGATTGGACAAACATTATGCTCCCTAATAGCTGCACATAATCTTTCAACTTTAGCTAAGTAAAATTAAATTATAAGATCATTTTCCAGAATATAGAGAGCATAAATCGTTCTTGCACGAAGCTCGGCTGAAAGTATGAAAATTTATACTTAGTAAGATCTACTGTGTTTTCCTTTTATTAGATTTTTTTGCGCGAGGTAAGGTATTGGTAGCAGAGGCCGTCAGCATTGCCTGAAAATAAAAGGAGTCAATTGAAAACTAACTCAAAAAAGCACAAGCACACTACTCAGTTATAGCACAGATGAATACGGATGGTTCACTCTTTTAGGTATGAAGCTACAAGTACGCGGAGAGCCCGTCTTGTCGGGCCAATTCAGTGAGCGTAACGTAGTCAGAAGGCATAAGAGTTATGCGATAGAAAGAGAGGCAACTTCTAGGTTAGCTATAGCTCAATATAACTGTAGGTAATTAGCGCTGTGCGACCTGAATTATACTTTATTGTGTCGTAGCAAGAGGCGCTTTTTATTTAAATGATGATATTGCGGAGTGAATCTTCCGTACTATTCTGTGGTTGTAGTTGTACGGTGGCATTTTTAATAATTATTATTCTGTTCATGTAACTTTACAAAAAAAAAGTGCAACCGTAAAATATACAGTTATAAATTGGCTTAGGTTGTCAGTGATTACATAGGATTAGGGAAGAAAAACACTGATTAAAATAAACATGAATAAAATAAAATACGACACAGCACACGTTATAAAATGCAAAGCAAATAATTTAAAAGAAATAAACGATAAAATACTCTTCAGGTACAGACGCCAGCACATCAGGGTACTACAATCTGTCAAATTTATTTAATTGATTTTCAACTTTATCGCTGAAGTATAAGGTTCAAAGTTGATTGGGAAAATTTTACAGTTTCGGTTAGCTTGATGTGCTGGCGTCTGTACAATGTATTAGTGAAGTCTGTTAAAGATAGGCGAACAAACTAAAATCATGCATGTCAAAATTGTCAATAACACTCGCAAAACGAAACTAAAATAAACATACTGTTTTGCCTAACTTCAGCTGCGAGTAAAAGCGGGCTTGGGATTTTAGGAAAGCCTTCTACACATCTGTGCTCTTTGACGAAGACGGCGCTTCGTCATGCAATGATATAAACTTATATTCTGGATGACCAGCTATTTTCGCATCAATTAGTTTCTGCAGAGCATCACTCTTTTCGATTATATCTTGGGATATGTCTTCGTCACCTATTTCAGACGCATCTATAAAACTAAGTTGATCATCTGATTTTTCTACTTCAGATACTGCATTGGTATCTTGTGCTTTTATCTCGTCTGCAGTGAGAGTGTCTAATTCAGTACAGCTTTGAAAGCCATCAGCTTCCTTTTCATTGGTAGATGACCTTCTACTATGATCATCTGTTGATGAGGTTGAAGTGTCATCTGACTTTGGTCTCTCTTCACTCTTGTGCCAAAAAGCAAGCTTACCTGGTAAATGTAACAATTTCCCTAACCCTGAACTGCTGCCTTTAGGAATGCGCGCTGGTGATTTAGATTTATGGCGCTTTTTGTTTTCGGCTATAGGATTAACAACTTGAAGACTTTTTGGTAATCCAGATTCTTTAATACTGATATTTGGTAATTTATTTACGATATCATTTAAGCTTTCTTGGGATGTTGCACTATTCAGAATTATACCTGTTTCTGGTTTACCGACTTCTTTATTGTTATCTGTCGTTACCTCATCTGTATCGATTTTAAGTGGCGGTGGGGGCGCCTTTGCTTTACCATATTTACCCTTTGGGGATTTTCTTTTACTTTTAGGGGAATCTTCTGGTGTTCCAAAAGACGCTTCGTCATCGCTTTCGGCAGAGTCGTTATCGTTTAGAGAGGTATCAAGACTCGTAGTATCAGTGCGTTCTAACACTACAGTTACTGCTTCTTTTGTAACAATTTCTGTATCTGTATTATCTAGGGCAGCCTCAAAAACTATATCTTCATTGTTTGCACTAGATTTATCATCATTATTGTCTTTTTGTTGACTTGCAACAGGAATGTCGGATACAATATCGCTTTCTTTATTTTTAACATCTTCTTGTTTTGTTATAGAATCATCCGTAGTTTTTTCTTTATCTTTATCTACTGAACTAATTAGTGTAATTTCTTCAGAAGTGCCTTCTTTTTGGTCCCAGTGATCTGTATTGTTATCAGTTTGATTATTAACACTTGCATTGAAGGGGAAATCACCTAGCACTTGGAGGATCTTTACTTGGTCTCCAACGTATTGGTATATAAAGGGGGGTTGTGTGTGGGATAAGAAGACGGGGGACGGGGCATTAATAAGAGCGGGCATATTCGAATATTCAAAAGTATCGTCGTCCTGTAGCTCCTCGATGATTACTTGACTTTCCTTTAAATAAAAAGTTCTTAAGTCTATATCAAAATAAAGAAAACCCAAACACAAAATAATATAAGCTAATAAATGCAATAAACAGACTTATTGGCATAATATCGTGATTGTAATGATATACTTTGAACTCATGCAATAAAAAAACTATGTTCTAGAAAACCTCAGTAAAGTTTTTACTAAAAATAAAACAGAATCCGAAATTATTTGAATATGAAGGAATTTAATTATTTATTAAGCCAATTTGTTTAACTTGTACTAGCATAATACTTTTCTTTATAGTCTATCTTACACAAACCATTTATAACACTTTGAAGGCGAATAGCAATAACATTACAAGGTAGGTATGTCATCTACATTTGAGCTTTTACACATACCTAGCCGTCGAAAAGACATCATTCTTTTAAAGATATATTTGTTCAGTCAAATAGCCAATATTTAATAGATTTTCACACATTTCATAATAATGTTCTGGCTTCAAGCAAGACCCAGCACCACTCATACCCTGCCACACCAAAATAACATTTATGTAGGGTAGTCTGCAGCTCATAATTTTATCTAACGTGACATTTAAAGCTTCACATATTATACATTTTTAACAATTTTTATATAGTAAATTTATGATAGTGTGAAAGCACTTAGTAGTCTGCAGAATACCCTATGTAAATGGATCCCCATAGAATCTTTGATAATACAATATTCGAATAAAATATTTAGAATAAAATAAGTGTAAGGAACGTGATATAAATTTAGTTTTATTGCTGTAATTATTCCATTCATTCACAAAGCATTAAACAGTAATTTTGTTGTGAATTGAAATAATTACAACAATAATTTAAAATATTTAAAATTATAGTTGCCAACCCTAGTTTAGAAGATAATTAATGATTTCCATTAAATATAAAACCTTTAAATTGACTGTCCTAAATCAGGTACATTTTTGTTATAAATTTTAAAATATTTGTATTGATCATGTAGAACACCTTGTATAACGCAGTCAAGCATGCCAGTTTCAACATCATTACTAGACCATGAATTTCACAAACAAAACATCCTGCCTTTGTTTTTAATAACGCTCCACATAACACTTAAGCCATAGTTATTAATATTACCAATTAACTTAGTCTAAATTCGGCCTTATTGCTTCCAAAGGCCATGTAAAAAGTTAAAATTAAAAAGAGTATTACATAATTTAAAAAAGTGATTATTGCTCGTTTATAAAATCGAGAACTTAATAATATGATTTTGACCAATATACTAATCTTAATTTACTAGAAGAAATCATATTGAAACCGGCAAGTTAAGTTTTTAATAATTATCTTCAGGAACTAGGGCTAATAGACGAAAAGATTACATACCGTACAGAGACTTCTTTGAACCACCGTTCGACTACACACACAAGCCTTTCTCAAGGTTACTCGTTTGTAGAAAATTTTGTACTAAGTCAAGTGTCTGTAAATTATGCAATCTGTTGCTTTGGCGCATGAGCGTGGCCGTTGGTTGCTATGTGCGAGCAAAAAATCTCTCATAAATTTCATACTCTCCAAATAATTGATTGCCGACTAAAATTACGTCAAGTTACGTCAAGCGCTGATTAAACTGACAGGTCTAAACTAAAATTTATCTTCTGTCCTTTTCTTAATGAAATAGAAAGAAAAAGCTGCACTGAACTTAAATTTAGTTTAGTTTGTGAATAATGGAATTGGCACCAATGACACGTATTGATACATTGTTTAGTATAAAAACGTTGATGCAAGATTATTCGAGTTTTAACGGCATCTCATTTGGTTTATTAGTGTATTGACGTTCAAACAAAGTTATCGCGTTATGCCATCGTCATGTGATCGTCAGCTGGAAATCAGAAACGTCAAGAATAACCTATTCAATTATTTGGAAAGTAATCGAAAAAAAAAACATAGTTTTCCACTAGCTACGCCCACGCTTTGTCATTTAAGTTTATATTCAGTGTTACCAGACCTCAGCGGCTTGCGGTCGTTTGATGGAAGTGACGGTAGTTCGGGAAGACCGGCCGCGTGCGCGTGCGCCGGCTCCTAAGGAAGCCGTGCGCGTCAGGGAAGCACTGTTGTCAGCACTCGAGTAGCCCGAGCTTATGTCCTCCGATGATTTTATGTGACTGGAATGTAAGAGTTATTGATTAAACAGATGATCTGAAAACCTATTCCCGCATAAAAAAAAACCGGTCAAGAACGAGTCGGACTCGCGCACCGAAGGTTCCGTACCTACCCATTATACCGCCATAATAAAATTGGTATAATTTTCATTGGTAAAAAGATATTGGCAAATTTAGATTTTCGCGAAAACTTGTAAGTAGGTACCAAAATTTACCTTAATTTTCAACTTTTTTATTTTTCGGAGTTTTTCCTTGTTTTGTGCTGTAAAACTTTGATTTTTGCCAAATTTCGATATTCTAGGTCAACGGGAACTACCATATAGGTTTTCGACCCAAAACCTATAGGGTACTTCCGGTTGACCTAGAATTGTCAATTTTAGTTAAAAGCAAGGTCTTACAGCACAAGTAAAAGGAAAATTCCGAAAAATACAAAAGTTGAAAATTGTTTTGGTACTTACAAGTTTTCGCGAAAATCTAAATTTGCCCATATATTTTAGGGTAATTCTTCCATGTCGTGCAAATTTGGCGAAAATGAGAGATTTTTTTTTACTTCAAAACTAGAACTTTATTTCTAAAATATGCATAATTAATTTAGATTTTACCAATTAATAGCCAATTGCACACATAAACTTAGAAGTAATAAAGGTTTTTTTTTTCGAACTGGTAATGAGTTTGATAGTGAAGGTAATGACAACAGGGAAGACGGTCGTGATACGATCGTACTGGTAATGATTACAAAAAGTTTTGTGATTACATTAAAAGACTAGGTAATATGTTTTTAATACTAACTAACGTAATATTTTTTTACTAGGTAATACTAATAAGTCCATATAACATGTTTTAAGTCCATATAACATGTTTTACACACGAGCATGTGTTTCTGTCGGACTCTTTCGGATAAACCACCCAAAATGGACGATACTTGCAAAATGTTGAATGACTAACTTCTTTATGTATTTCATTAAATTTTTTGTGAAGATTAATCAAAGTTTTTGTTTTTGTTTTGTCAAGCCACTTTTTTTGATACATTCTTTTTTGTCTGCAGCAATTCTACTATTACTATCTTCATCAAAGAACTCTTCTATTTCTCGTTTTATTTCATTCTCTTGATCTTCATGTACTTGTTTTTTATTTCTCAACGTAAATGGCATTATTGCTGTCGTTATTCTGTGTTTTTTGAAACTTTCTTTGTCTTTTACAATAACATCACTGAATTTACGTTTATCTGTTTTTCTTAGAGTTTTGAACCCTTCTTTCAGCTGTTTAAAAATAACTTCACCAAATATCAACTTCTTTTTCTTCTTTTTCACTTCTTCTTTTTTGCCTTTAACTATTTTATCCAATAAATTTTCAATTTTCTGTTCAGTTGATGGATTTTCTGTTTTAGCTTTTATATTCTCTCTCCTAAGCCTGTCTATCATTTTTTTCAGCTCTCTCTTCTCATTTTGTTCTTTCTGAATTTCTTTTTTCAATATTCCAATTCTTTTAGTATAAATATAACGAATGCGCCGTATTGTTTTTATTTTTTTTACGCAGTTTTCACATTTTTTATTAAATTGATCTCCTTTATTCTTTTTGACTTCGATCTGAGAAGTTGTTGGTCCCTTTAGTGGGTCAACTTCACTAACTTGAGGCACTTGGCGATCTATTTTTTCATCATAACTGGTAGGTGGAGAATTATCAACAAGCATTTGCTCTATTGCTTTTTCTTCTTTTCTATGTATCGTTGACGATTTTCTCTCCATTGTTTTCTTTTCTGTCTTTGTTGCCGTGGCGTTAAGTCTTTAACTGACTTTATTTTATTCTGTTCTTTGCGTTTCAAATATCGTAACCTTTCTTTTTCTTTTTGAGCAGCATATTTTTCTGGATCTTTTTTTATTTCTTCATACTTTTGTCTTTTATGAAGTCTTTGTTGAGCTAACTTTTCCTCGGTAGTTTTCTTATTCTTCGCCTTCAGTTTCGCCATGATTCTAATTCCTGTAAATAAAACACTGTAATTAATTATCTATTTAACTAAAGAATACTAAGCTTACTTTAAGTTCCCTCTGCCGTGACCTTTATAAATATATATATATTTTCTATAGAAGTCATAAAGTATGGGCTTATTAAAAAAAGTACACGATAATATCCATAAATATGATAACACCAGTGTTCTTAAGAAAAATCCAACCCACGACACCGCAAATTGTGTACATTTTATTCATTTATTTCCAAAAAAAAATTACTAATTATACACATTTTCTGTGCTGTGTCTTGGGTTAAATTTATCTTAGGAATGCTGGTATATATAATATTTTAAAGCTCCGATTAGTAATCAATGTGCCAAGTACTTGATAAAGAAGATCTGGATAAAGATAAATATTTAGATACATTAACGAACCGCGTAATTGAAACGGTTTAAGTACCTACTCAGAGCTTTAAAATATAAAATTAAGATTTAAAAAGTAAATATTTTTTTAAAATAATTTCATCACTACCTTCCGTTTAGGATCATTACCTTCAGTTTCAAAACTGAAGGTAAAAGAAGGTGATGATGCTGAGGGTAATGACATTTTAGGACATTTTAGTCTGTAACCCTATATCCGTAAATACGACAATTATCGAACCAACAAGAACATTAATTATCCTAGTGAGCTTCATTTTTAAAGATCAAACATAAATAAAATCTTATTACTTACCCCACAATTTAGGCGACGGTAAAGACAAATATTTCGTGACAAAGTAAAATTTCGAGTATTCAATGTTCTATAATTCTCCAACCCAAACGCGCAGCCTTCCTCTACCGTGCCTGTGGCTCAACTGGCTGGCGAGTGAAATGCGGGGTGAGGGGAATAAAACCACAGAGTATCATACACAGATATTTTGTACTTTCAAATTTTGCCGCTGGTAATGATCAATTTTGTGTGACAAAAGTTTTTTTTTTCTTTTCAAATTAATTATACAGTTTAAGTTTGTGAAAAACATGACTACAGATTCTTTTTAATGTATGTAATAATATTTATTCACTTAGTAATTGATTGTAGTAACGCAGCATTAAAATTGAAACACCTATTCGGCAATACTCACGAACGGACACTGAAGGTAGATGATTTTTAGCATATTTTTCTAAAATATTTATTAAATCCATTGGAAATAGCAATTCACGTTACCGTATGGCGTATGGTATCTCATAGGTAGTGGAAAGTGAAAATAAGTATTCTTCAATTCCTAATCTCGGATCATTTACATTCCATCTCCTACTCAACGACCGACTTTAAGATTTATGTATTCTAAGTTTTAAGATTAGTACCTAATATGTTAATTTGCACACCTCATTAGGTTATAATACAATGTACCTTTTATACCTGTAACACCTTTTTAACATGTATTATGCAAATAAATTATTTGATTTGATTTGAAGTTTATTTTTGAGTGACCATTTTTAATAAAAAGGTCCAAATTTTTTTTGGTTGCAGTGGAATTTGAGCTTTGTCGTGTATGACATTAAGTTTGATGTTCCAAAATTTAATAATAATCTGATCGAACCATTGACTAGATAAAAGGTGGACCAACTTTGCTTTATAAAACTGCCAATGTCTCTCAAAAGCCTCCTTCAAGTTGTGCAAGCATAAGGCAGGATATTGTTCTCTTAAGTCTAAAAAAATTGCGAAGTTTTTTTCGATATATAGATGTGATTCTATCTCCACAAGTAAAAAATAATTTTATGACTATAAAAGCATGTGTATTCATTCGCAAGTCTGCAATTGTGCACTCTAAAAGACTCGTCATCTAGAAAGCTTTGTCAAACAAGTCTTTCCAAAAAAATAAACAAGAACTACCTGAAATCCGGCTCGTCAGCTCTAGGACGAGGTCTAACATCAACGTCGACCTCGGGGAAGTACATCGGCGAACGACTGTTCGACTCTGAAGCGCTGCGACGGGTGGAGAATCCACTGCGGAAATAAATGAAGAAATCATTTAGTACCTACTTATTTTACTCGAGAAACTTGAAAATAAAGGAAGAACTTATGCCTGTTACCTGTATGGCGTGCGCTAGTAAGAAGTTCTAATTTGGATTGTTAATTGCTTTGAATAATGTATAAATTTATAATTATTTGATGTTTACTCCTACCTTTATATTTGTACGCCATTAAGACAAACATGACTGTGATATAATTTAATGCAATATTGCATGCCATGTGTATGTAAGTACACTCATGTTTTGGACAAATTAATGATCTTATTCAGATGTTCCATGTTGTTTGCCTTGAAACATTACATTTAGAAGTTATTTTGAGTTTCCCCATTCAAATTTCGAGACTATTCCGATTCGAGTAGATACCAGCTTGTTGCATGGCAACCCGTATTACAGGTCTTTATGCGAATAGGTGCGTTTTTATTCGTGAATCCTGTACGTATGTACTATCGAAGAAATGCATATCTGTACACTGTAAGGACTATTCTTGTTTGCAGCGCTCGGCCGCTATAGTATCGCTTTTTTTTTACGTTATCCTACACTGTCCCACTGCTGAGCAAAGGCCTCCCTCAAATCCTTCCATGCATCCTTTTCCAAGGCCACCTCCATCCTACCTACGAAAAAAAAGGGTCGTGTGCATAGGATTTTGTTTTCAAATTGCTTAGATATGCATGCATATGATATGTTATGCATTGCATACTTTGTGTTGTCATCTGACAATATGCTGAGCTGAGGCCCTTTTGGCATTATAATCATTGTTTTTTATAGTTATAAGGTGTATTTTCTCTGCTGTAATGCCAATAAACGCATTTTTCTTTCTTTTACTTTTTATATGCGTTACCCCGATGGTACACACTACACGCCTAAGGCCAGGTTCTATCAGACAGGGTCACAGGGTGTATGTTTTGTGCTTCTTAGGGCCATTTCTTATTTTTCTTACATTATAATCTAAGTTATTAGTTAATAAGTTTTTTTTAAAATATAACTTAAACTAAGACCTTGTATCTTGAGCATTAGATATGATACAAAAGCTGAGCTCACCTCTTACCACCTCGTCGTATAAATCGCGACTCTGTGAGCACATCGTCGGCTTCACTGCTACCTCTCTCCTCACTCGGCTATACTGTCAAATCTGTCTTATAGTAACTCTGGCGCAGTAGATATTATATACAAGCTGAGCTCACCTCTTACCACCTCGTCGTATAAGCCGCGGCTCTTTGAGCACATCGTCGGGATTATCACTGCCTCTCTCCTCACGCGGCTTTACTATCAGATCTGTCTGATAGTAACTCTTGCGCAGTAGATATGATATACAAGCTAAGCTCACCTCTTACCACCTCGTCGTATAAGCCGCGGCTCTTTGAGCACATCGTCGGGATTATCACTGCCTCTCTCCTCACGCGGCTTTACTATCAGGTCTGTCTGATAGTAACTCTTGCGCAGTAAATATTATATACAAGCTGAGCTCACCTTTTACCACCTCGTCATATAAGCCGCGATTCTGTGAGCACATCGTCGGCTTCATCACTACTTCTCTCCTCACGCGACTATACTGCCAGGTCTGTCTGATAGTAACTCTTGCGCAGTAGATATGATATACAAGCTGAGCTCACCTCTTACCACCTCGTCGTATAATCCGCGGTTCTGTGAGCACATCGTCGGCTTCATCACTGCCTCTCTCCTCGCGTGGCTCGCATTCCGTTAAGTCAGACAGGCTGTAACTCTTGCGCAGTTGCTGTACCAACCCGCCTCCGCCCTGTGGATTTATTACAAAATATTAATTTTACGTATGGTAGAAACAGTGTTCACAATGATATATTTTTATTGGTTTTTTATTCGCCTAGACTGGAAATAGACCTCAACATAGAAGAAAAGTGAAATACAGTAAGGTAATACCACTTTTCAAATCCGGGGACAGTAAAGACACCAATAATTATAGACCCGTATCCGTGTTGCCGGTATTCAGCAAGGTGTTTGAAAAAGTAATGCTTAATCAAATGCTCAATCATTTTAACACAAATAAAATCCTTCACGATCAACAGTATGGTTTCACCAAAGGACGTTGTACAACCGACGCTGGTGTAACCCTATTAAGACACATTTTTAACGCGTGGGAAGAGGCCCAAGATGCCATAGGGATCTTTTGTGACCTCTCCAAAGCATTTGATTGCGTCGATCACGAAACCTTACTCTTGAAACTAGAGCATTACGGACTTGGAAAACTTGCACTCAATTTAGTAAAATCTTATTTAAATGATAGACAACAGCAAGTTCAAATAAACGGTATCAATTCACTAGGTTTAAAAGTAAAATTAGGTGTGCCACAAGGCTCGATATTAGGTCCATTCCTCTTCTTAGTATACATTAATGATCTACTCCATTTATTAAAAAATCGACCACAAATGGTGTTATTTGCTGACGATACTTCTTTAATTTTTAAGGTAGATAGACGTGCTACAAATTTTAACGACGTAAATAACGCCCTACTGCAGGTCCAAAATTGGTTCACTGCTAATAATTTAGTATTAAATGAAAAAAAAACGAAGTGCATAAAATTTTCTTTACCAAATGTCAAAAGTAGTGATTGTGAGATAGTATTGAATCAAGAGAAACTAGAATTCGTTGATAAAACTATTTTCCTAGGGATCACGCTCGACTCAAGGCTGCAATGGGGTCCTCATTTAACATCTCTTGCAGGACGGCTAAGTTCAGCAGCATATGCTGTCAGAAAAATCCGTCAGTTTACTGATGTAGATACCGCGAGGCTAGTATATTTCAGCTACTTTCATAGTATCATGTCCTACGGTATTTTACTGTGGGGACGGGCTGCAGACATCGAGTCTATTTTTATTCTCCAGAAAAGAGCGATCAGAGCCATATATTGTCTCCGCAGGCGCGATTCTCTAAGGAAACTGTTTAAGGATATTAACATCATGACGGTACCTTGTCAATATATCTATGAAAACATCATGTACGTAAGAAAGAATTTACATCTTTTTAGCAAAAGAGGTGATAGACATAATTATAGTACTAGAAATAGGGACCTATTAGTTCAACCAGGTTTCAGACTGGCTAAAGTAGATTCATCTTTCATGGGATACTGTTTAAAATGTTACAATAAAATTCCTCCCCACATACTTCAACTGAATGAGACGAAATTCAAATCTTGTATAAAACGCACACTATGCAGGCAGGCATATTATACGTTGGGGGATTACATCACTGATAAAAATGCTTGGCTCAATGCTGGTCCTGCTCCACAACCACAACTAATTGATTAACATTTGCAAATACTGTTGGAGCTGCTGAAGATTGTAAGACCATCTTTGCATTGTATAAACTCAATCTCTTTTGTATTATATAATTGCATAGCACACTATGTGAGCACTATGTACTAAAGAGTTACCATTTACCGGGTAATATGTCTTGCATTGACTTGAATGTACCCTGGCGGCTGTGAGTATGTCATGCTCACTCAAATGTTTCGCTGATGGTGGCGCGTGTGTTGGATCATTTAGCTCCCTTCAAAATGGTTGAGCTGAATGGTGCTAATCCATGCGTCATGTTCGTGAACGGGCGCCGTCAGTTGGGACTGGTCATCTCTTAGCTGCCAGGGCTTATTTTTATTTTTTTTGAATTGTTCTTTTTTATCTTTTTACTACGGACGCTTCTCATGTGCACGTCTTTCTACATTGTTCTCACATGTATAATTTCAACATGAATAATGTAACCAATATTTTGTAACAATTTTTTATTTAAAAGAGTGTCCGTGGAGTTTCTTGCCCGTTCTTCTCCATAGGTACCTACTACGCTTTGGAATGGGCAACTAGCTTCATACCTATTTCTGACTGACCGATTCCTTGACAATTCAAAAGTGCCTGTAAATGGTTTAATTGAAATAAATGTTTTGAGTTTGAGTTTGAGTTTGATGAAATAAAAACATGAATTATTTATTTTCTTACTATGATTTTTGTTTTCTAACATGAAAAATGTTAATGTGTGCCTACACATAGCAGATGGGTTTGTGTGTAATGACTTGATGGCTTCAAGCTTTTCTATCTATTGTAAAAATAATTTTCTCCTGCATAAAGTGGTTTACATTTACTTACTTTAGTGACCAAAAATTGGGCTTCGCTTAAAAATATAAATAAAAAGTAATACTCACGTGGAATCTGCAGTAATGCTTCAGTGACACAAGCTTTGTGAGGCAAAGCGCATGCTGTCATAATGTCTATTAAAGCGATGAAATTAACGCTTTACACATAAATAAACAATAGCAAGGACACTATATTGATTTATTGAGAAATCATCGAATATAAAACTAAATCAGTCACACAACTAAATCTAAATAACACAATACACAACGTTGGTGGTTTCACAACACATGCGTTCTTTACAAATATGCTATGTATAGAGTTAATATACATACAGTTGACAAGCCTAACTGTTTCGTCCATAGAAAGAGGCGGAAGACTAAGTGGCCGAAAGGAACTTCTTCTATCTCTTTCTTTTGACATTAATTTATTACATCTTGTATCTTGCCTACTCTATGTATATCACATCTATGTATTTATAAACTAATTATTTCATTAATTACAGACGTCATGCGATGTAAAATAATATTAAATAAATCGGCTCGTCTATGAGATTGTGCAGGAGTTTAGGAACAGCGATAATATAAGCATAGCAAAATATAACAACAAATTTCAACTAAATGCCTGGACGGGTCCCTGACTTGCATTGTACAAAGTAATGCAAACGTTTAATTAATTTAGAGTGTGAAAAATATACTAGAATATTATTTAGTTTTTACATAAAACAAGTTTATAGACATAACTATCGGTAGGATATGAAAAAAAAATCATATAATAAACGATAAAAAGAAATGCAACATGAATTTGATTACTGCTTTGGTTTGAGTTGCAATGAACTGTAACAAAAATAAGAAATAAACAGTTGTTTCAAAAAGTATATCGGATTACAAAGAAATCCTCAAATAATCTATTTCAAACAGAATAAACTGCACAAGAGGTGTTTGACCAGCATAACCTCGTAGTAAAAATAATGGTTAAAATTGTAAAAAAAAACTATAGTATTAGACATTTATTATAAGATCTCAAAATCATTTGGTAATAAAGCTCAGACCTACAATCTTCATTAAACAATTACGGATATGATATTTGTATGGTATTTAATGACATTTTCGCCACTAAAAGCTCAGTTTTCGAGAATCCCAAAATGAGTAATTTCCCTAAAAGCTTGTTCCTACTATATCGGATGTGTTGGCGATAAAAATGTCTTACGGCCTAATGACTGAGCAGTTTATATAGCCCAGTTCACATAACTAATCCAAAACGATAAAATGACGACATTTTGTCGGTCCGACACAGTGGGAACGAACTCAAGTTTATCTTAAAACTTGTGAGAAATGAGAAATTGCTGTCGTAGCTGATACATTTCAAGCTTCTTTTCTCAGTAAGCGCGAGAAAATGTTTAACAAAAACCCCTTAAATTATCTCCAAAACCAGCGGCTGTCAATTTGAAATTTCGGAACATAGTATTCGAACTGATACACTTGATACTTTAAAAACAACGGGTTATCCTAATCGTTGTCTAAAACTATCTAAACATCACAGTTGAGCTTCATTCGTACTCGTTACTCAGTCGACCATAATTTCGTTGTTTTCTTTGTCTATGGCCGCTTGGGATCTGGTGCGGCGACCTCGGGACTTGCTGCGAGGTCGTTTTTCTTTTTCTTTGGCAACTTTACGCTTACGAATGACGTTGCCTCGGCTGCGGGCTGACGTGTCATCGGGCTCGTAGTCCGGGTCGTGAGGATCTCCGTCCCCTAACATATAGTCTTGTCGCTCATCATCTCTGTCCAGTTCCACTATCTCCACAATCCCGGGCAGCTCTGAACGTTGGTAGTCCAAGTCGTCGTAGGTATCGTGGTAGCCGTCGGTGACGTCACGCGCCTTGATCGCTTGTCTAGCGCGCGCCTCGCTGTCTTGCTCAGGACTCGGCAGATTGAAGTTCTGCGTGAAGCAGCAATGGAAAGGATATTTGGAAAAGATGGGGTGGAAGGGGAGAAATTAAAAAAGCGTGTTAATAAAATTAAAAAAGACGAAATTAAATAAAGCGGCTATGTGGTTTGATCTAATCGATGTGTGAGTTGAGATATTACATGGTCTTGATGTGGTCATGCCTGATGACTGGTGGCTATTGGATGGCTAGCTTGCTAAGTGCGAATAGGCCAATTTGGGAAACACAAAAAAAAACATGTAAAGCTGTGTGCAAATTAGCACTGTGGGTGTAATTCGCGTTTTGCTAACTTATTTACATTAAACACTCTGTAATCAAACATGCCACACTTGTTGCTCTGGTAAACCTATTTGCTCTGTGACAACTTTAAGTGGTATGAAAACAACACAAAGTTAAACATCTAATTAACACTTGTAACTGTATTTTAGTTAAGGGTTAAAGCCCACCAACACCCTTATTTGGCTCATTTAAGAACTGTCGAAATTATATAAACGTTTCGTTTATCTACAGATCTTACATGAGAGCGTAGTTATAGAACTAAGCATGCCACAATGGTGATTACAGGGTTGTGAAAACTTACTTTTATGGCAGTCTGCATGATAACAGTTGTGGCATAGTTGACGCCTTTGGTGCCCAAATTGAGCACTGTGTGGTAACCCTGGTCTTTGGCCTTCGCTATGTACTCATCTATTTCCTGGAAAATGGAAACATTACAATTTAAGTAAAATGGTAATTGTTTTATAACGATGTTATGGGTCTTATGAGTCACGCGTTTCTATATGCCCGAGATTTTAAGTACCTACGCAATTAATTACCTGATCCTCATTTATATATTAATTTGTAACAACGCATTGCGCTTCCGTATAATTTAAAATATGGAAAATATCAACATATACAATATTATCTGAAATGTCACAAGCTTCGTCTGGATGGTAAAAACACAAAGACATTGAATTGGAACAATTAAATTACACATTTGTGCCAATCACTCCAAACAGTTTGAACGATAAGCTGCAAGAAACTTTAATGAATTAATGTATTTCTTCTTCTTTCATAAAATGTAGCGATAATTCTAAATCATTTTGAATGTTAACTCAACTGACATAATTAATATCTATAGAGCATTGCGGCAGGTAATCAGTATAAAAATAAATACACTACTTGCATTTCTTACATCATATAAACTTATCAGCTAAACAATAACTTGCAGTGTAATCTGAGCTCATAGAATATCATCTTATCACCACCGCGTGGGTGTAATTGTCAACGCTACAGATTAAATTACACGAATAGGCAGCAAAATCTTTTTGTGTACTAACAATTTAACAACATCGTAACTACGCGAATGTCGTGCGTATTGGTTACGGAAATACCCCACAACTTTATTTTACACGGTCGATAAAATTTATTATGCCGTGAATTCTGTCGATCACAATGTGACAAGAAAAAAATCATAAAGGCTCTTTCAAAGAGGCGCGACACGCGACGCGACACAAAGGCACCGCTCGTCGCGCGACGAGCGGTGTCTTTGTGTCGCGTCGCCTGTCGCGCTGGTCTGCACAAGCCTTTTCACTCTTCTCCAAATTAACTCTTATTTTATTTCATACAATATTCGACCTCCGCCTGACTTTCTGTTATGGCTATGACGATATACTGGAAATTACGTTGTTCAAAAGTTCATTAGTGACGTGTCCATCATAATTATGATCCATAATGAATTGACTAACTTTGGTTGGGCATAAATATTTAGAACCAGACAGTGACCAGTTGCAAGAACATCTGTTTACCATTGTAGTGATCAAATTTTACGACAAGTGCATGTCGTACTGCGTACTGACATTTCGCAAGCTGAAGCTGTTTCTTCGTAAGAAAGGCAGTCTTCAGTGGAAGGATATATGTCACACGCCATGACAGCACAGATATCTACTAGTAGCTTTGCTGCTGCTGTTTACAAAATTAAATTTAATTTAAAAAAGTGCCTGTCATTCAAATAACTTATTTTAATTAAAGTTATTAATCTGGCTACTCTCTGCTATTCGGATCCCATAATCAGATTCTCTGAACAGACAAGTTTAAAATATCCAGTTTCTCACCTGTTCCCGCCTGCAAAGCGCCGGATGCACGAACTTCCTGTACAGTATAGAGGAGCCCTTGGTTGCCGGCGACAGCAGCCACAGCACCAACACTATCTTCACCTCGTAGTAGAACGGGAACCATGACAGGAACACGTCCGTGAACGTCTCCGTACACGTGAATAAAGCGAACACTATCCAGTACATCATCCATTTTACCTGGAATAGACAGAATGGGTTTTGTTTTATGGTATGAACTAGCTATAAAATGATTATGTGGAAAGGGGGTGAATAATGTTTGTTTATTGTTTCCCAAAAATTTACACAATACAACAGTAATCAGTATTTGCCAAACTGTATAACAGTTTGTCAGCAATTGCAAAACAGTGTTGTAATGTGAATACTGAGATGTCGATTGATAGAGATGTTGGAAGACAAAGGAATGCTGCGGGAAACCCAAATAATCGGAGAGGACTAGACCATGTTGATAATTACGTGTGGCTTAATGTCGTTCCTTTCCTAACAATCTATGAAATGACCAAAGAACGTTTAATTAGAGCTTTGTGTAGTCCGTAAGATATAACAAAAAGTGAAAAAAAAAAAACTTTTTTACAAAAAACACAACCGACTTCCAAACTACAAAGTGAAAAATAACTTTAATTTCGGAAGCGGTGTCTTTGGATCAGATCAGTATTTTAGTTTTTTGACACCGACTTCCGAAATTAAAGTTATTTTTCACTTTGTAGTTTGGAAGTCGGTTGTGTTTTTTGTAAAAAAGTTTTTTTTTTTCACTTTTTAGTGGGTTGGTTTGTAATTTATCTAAGTTACAATAGCCTTATGTCAACTGCTCATCAAAAATACCCAAATCGCTATAGATGTGCCTTTAATATTTGAAGAGTTCCCTCGATTTCTCCAAGATCCCATCATCAGATCGTAACCAAATGACAATGGGACCAACTTGAAAGTATACCCTTTCGAACAAAAAAAGAATTTTTCAAATCGGTCCAGCCGTCTTCGAGTAATCGGGGAACATACATAAAAAAAAAATATCCCGACGAATTGAGAACCTCCTGCTTTTTTTTGAAGTCGGTTAAAAATACAAGCCAACAATGTCATGAAAACTGAATTAATATTAAAACAAAATAGGTTTAAATAGTATTGAGTTTAATGAGTCTAGAAGGGGCGAAAGGGGTGGGACGTACATAGGAGAACCGGCGAACCCTAGCCATTTAAATTGGTTTCCTAGGTGATGGAGGGCAAAACTGACGGGCGCTATTTCAATGGCGAGTAAAGTTTCTCCGATAGGATATACAGTTATTACATTATTTTATAGAAGGTGTACTGAGTTTTATATTGAGCAAGAAACAAAGAGCGGTAATTTCAATTATGGATGAAAAACTGTAAGTGGATGATGATGAGCTAAGTGAGTAGCGAACACAATGGTCTAAAGTAGGACACAAAGTTATTGGAAAACATGTATTGATTCTTCAGCTAAATTATAAATAGCTCAACATTACTCACTTGGAATTATGTATATATAACTTATTGTTTGCCAATTTTAATGCAAGAGGAAAATAGTTTGTAGAACTGAGTATAAAACTAGAGCTATGTGAATAATATTGCAGTATAAACAAATAGTAATCACTTACTACGAATCCTCTTAGTTCAACATCACATCGGTAACCAAATATTCATTTTGATCATGACACCCTAGACTACATTCTGGGTATTGTTTATAAAACAATACCGAGGGATATGTACCTGCTAGTAATTAGTCATAGGAAGCCGGGAACAAGGTAAAGGACACAGTGGGAGCCGAAGCGTTTCAAACACGACCGAGTGCCCGTAACAAGGTCACCATTGTACTTTACTGAACCATTTACAGCAAATTACAAATTTTTTCAACACGCCAAATTGTCGCTCCACAAATGGTAATGCGACGTTTGGCAATTACTTGCCTTTTGAAGCTTATAGACAGTAATGTCGTTCAATTGTAGTCTAATAGCTCAAGCGTCACAGAATATGGAGTACAGATAATGGCTTATTATTATAGACCTACATAATTATATAGTATTAAATTGTACTTACGTATTCCTTTAAGTTCTTCGTCCGTACAGCTTTATATGAAGCATAAGCCGGGTAGAGGGTCCCGAATACCAATCTGCAAAACGGATACACCACCAAGTAAGTGATCATCTTCGGTGCAAAGAATCCAGTCGTCAAGGCGAACAGGCCAAAGTTCCCAAACGAGACACTAGGGATGCATCTACTGAGGGCCAATCCTAGGTTCGTTGCGAATCGATTCCAGACTCGTCCTTTCGGTTGACCGAGAGGAGAGTCATCGTAATCGTGGTAACCCTCGTCGACGTTCGGGTCGTATTTGACGAGTTCTTGGCAGGATTCAAATGTGTCGGTCGCGGTTGCACGAGTGTATTCCGCCTCGAGCTTGTTGACAATGAATCGGACGCTGGACAGTCCGAGGCTCAGCGGCGGCAGGCGAGGTCTATCGTCACGGTTACCGGTCGCGCGACCCACCGCCATGGATACGGTATCCACGGCATTTGTTCTCTAGCAACGCATGTGTATTCACTGTTTATGTATCGTTTTATATAGTGTCTGTTCGAGTGCACTGCACATTAATATTTAAGACGCACGCGCTAGATGAATCGCAGAGACTGATTGATCTGTCTCAGCGTGATTGGCGAGCTGTTTGCCACCTTGTAAATCAATACTACCGTGCTCGGTGCACAGTAAGGCCGCGTGGACTGGTGTTTGATTGAAAGGTAATAGTCACCAAATGTATACAAAGACGACCTTCAAGTAGTAATTAGGTTCTCAATTTTATTTGACTGTTGATTCTAAACGCCTAACTGGAAATTAATGGTTTGGTTAAGTAATTTCGTCGGGGAATACAATTGGTTGTATTTTACTTGGTAATCACTAGTCTTGTAATTGGTAAGCGGTATAAAGCGCGTGGGTGTTTTGCAAGGTTTAGATGTGCTGTGGTCGATAGCAAACTGTTAAATAAATATGACCAGTTCAAATTGAATATATTGGTAGTTTGCTTCGCTTGTCTACAGTTCAGCTGTTTGATCGTTCAATTATTTTTATATTTTTCATCATGCGGTATACTACTTGTTCACTATCCGGTTAAGTGCACGAATGCGTGAAATTTTAACGAGTTTGTGCTTACAGAAAGTAGGCACCGATAGTATTGGTGGTATTATTTTCAATCAATACTGTGGAGTCAGATCCAATAGAGCGACATAATATGAATCGCAGACCACATTCAGGTTCAAAGACAGTACGACGGAAGCCAATGCAGAAGTGGACAATCCAGATGAATAATAAATGGAAGTCGGCTAGGAGTCTCCATCTCCACCAGTTTAATATGAACCACCCCGATCGTCGAATTGCTCAGACCGATTCCATTATCAAGATTCCTATTGTACTGGACGACTTTAAAAATGAACACAATTGCACCGCTGTTGCACGTTGTATGCGTAGATAGATACCTGTGGGCATGTCTAAGTTTAGTCTGGAACAATAATCAGTATTGTATTTTATACCATCCCAGACAATGATACGTTTGTTTTCGTTTATTATCATCGTTGTATTGTTTTCTGTTCTTTATCAATTATCATGAACGCTTTAGTTAGTTAGAAACCGCGAAACGTGATACCCCCAATACATTAAGCATCTACTTAGAATTAGATTAGATAACTTTTCCTATCACTTAGCAGAATACATATTTCCAGTTTTGGTAGGTAATGGATTCGATAGCAAGGTTTATTATGACTAACACATAGATTTCAAAATACTCATTCTTTAACTTATTTTTGTACTAACATACATACCCCACACAAATTAGAATACCAATACCTGCTATGTAAATAACAGTGACATGAAGTTATCATATCATCCACATACTAAGTGACGAAAAAATACGTATTATTGAAGTTAACTCAAAAACTACCCAAGCAAAGTTAATAAAATTTATATGGGACCACCTCTGAAGTATGATCTACCAAACAAAAAAGAATCATCAAAATCAATTCATAATTGATGGAGTAATCGCGTAACAAACATACAAAAAAAAAACAACATACAAAAAAAAAACAACATACAATCGAATTGAGAACCTCTTCCTTTTGGAAGTCGGTTAATAAACGTAATGCAATGCGAGTTTCTCAACTTCAGTACAACAATGTTCATCCTTATACGAAAACTATGATATCATTCTTCAGAAACTACACCCACCTGAAGGAGACAATAAGCTATGTTACCAATAAGGAATCGATCATAAATCATTATATAAAAATAAATGTTCTCGTAAATTATCCTTGCAATTTTTCTGTTTCTTTTATAGCTATGCTAACAGCTGTTGCTTTCCGCAAATACCTTTTTGGAATCCACGGTACACTAGCAGAACTTTTGTGTAAAGTACCTATACCAGTAACAACCCTGTGTACACGTTTGTATTATTTCAAAATCGAAAATGTACAAATGTACTCGGTACGGAATGTATCTGTTTCGTATCAGGCGAAGTGGAACACTAAATGTGGATAAAACTAGATCATCATGCGTGCGAAACGAACGTGCACGCACATGGTGCGGTTTCACAACTCCCTAATAACGTCCTAAAATAAATAGGCGAGAAACTCGACCCATTTGGGCTAAATCGGTAGTAGCCGTTGCCAAGGCATGTGTACTGTAACACTGTGTTTGATCATGCCCTTACGTGGGTAGAGAACAGAAAAAGGCCGTGAAGTGCTGTAAAATGTGTAAAAGGTCATATTCGATCTTGCGTCTTACTTCACTTAGACCTCGTGCCCCTCGTGGGCGTAATGGATATTGGATATACGCGAGGTGGAGAGCCTAATCGTGCCAAATTCGATGTCCATCAACGTATCCGCTACGGCAGGACTACAAAATCGCCTAGAAATGTTCCTGTTTGAAACTTCGAGTAACGCGGGCTTCCGTGCCGGGTTTAAAAGGATAAATAAATTGGGCTGAGTCTCAGAAACTAAATGGAGATGGTGACCTTTACCCTTTTTTTGGTCTGAAAGTTGAGTTTAAAGCAATGGTTTCATATCAAAATCAAGTCTGTCTTGGTCGATTCTATGCTAATAGGCAGAAGTTTCGGAAATGACTACGGATGAATGAAATTAAACCCAATTACTCGCAAATTCAGCTGACACGTTAACAAATGATACGTTAAATTCAATCAGCTATGAAAATCGTTCAACCTATCGATTTCCTGAATGTCGAAACAGTGGAATAAATCTTTAAACTTCGACGTTATCGTGGGTGTAATAACTTTATTAAGCACTAGCTTCTGCCCGCGACTTCGTTCGCATGGAAATCGTAAGACATCACAATATACTACAATAACAGCCACATTTTTATAAAACTTCCCTGTATACTACGTTTGTAGTTTTATTCTCAGCAGCCAAAATATACAGAGAGTCAGGAATGGTGACTCGGGAGCAAGCGACGTAACAGTTGTCCGTGTGAGAAGCAGCTTATCCTGAGGTCGACACCCGCAGCCTTCAGCCTTTAGTGTCGGCCCCTGTGACTTGTTGATCGCAAAGCATACACTCCCAGAGAACTGCACGCGCTTTAACTGGTAATGGTGGGGAATTTGTACTTTATACGCGCTATAAACACTGTCTCACTATCGCCACAACCTGTTAGAATTTCCACCTCGATGACGTTTCTCTGCAAAGACATGACTTTGAGCTGGTTTCCGTTACACAGATATACAACCGGAAGTCCACTTGCCATTTAATGCTGAAATGAACCTTTTTGGCGCAGCCGTGAGGCACACACTATTGTTTTAAAAACACTATTTTTTATTTCCACTGTAATTTGTGTTTTGTGTTTCGCGAACTGTGTCCAAATAAATGTTTTTTCTATCTTTCTTTCTTTTCTTTCTATTTGTAAATTGAGAAATTCTACGGGGTGATATTTGGCATCATCTTCCTCAACATCACTATTAATGGAGGTGTATATCACTTCACTCCCTTCAATTTGTGAGAGAATACTGTGGTTGATCGCTGTAGCTTGATCATCTTCGGAGTTAAAACGGAAACACACCTAAGAATTCTCTTGGTACGGTATTTGACTGATATCCCCGTATATCAGACAAATAAGATCTTCTAAAGTGGGATCTACTCTACCAAGAGTCTCTGGTAGAGTGCTTTCACCAACTTTTAGAAGAACATCGGAGAATTCTTGAGCATTTGAATTACCGCCAAGCCGAGCTCGTATGATGATGGTCAAGCGCAGTTTATGAACTCTCGACCATAGAGTCGACCTTTTCAACGAAGTTTTCACTTTTTTTGTCAAAACTGTGACACCACCCATCATATCTTGGTTTCTGCGGATGTCCTGCAGGGTTCTGTTTACAGTTTCCACTGCTTTCCTTTTTGCCATAACGCATTCATCCCATACGACGAAGCGCAATCCCCTAAGCACACATCCCTTGTTACTGTTGCGTGACACCCCACAAACAGGTGTTTCGTTGCTCTCTAAATCGATGGGAATCTTAAACATGACGTGCGCTGTTTTGCCACCAGGAAGCAGTGTGGCAGCGATTCCAGAAGATTCACATACATATTATAAAATCGCTAGGACAAATCTGCTGTCAAAATCTGTAAAAAAACATTTTATTCCTACAGTCTTTTGCTCTAAAATGATCAGAATACAACCTTGAATGTTTTGTGACTGTAAAGTACTTGTAACTTAGTAGTTTCCCATAGCTTACGAAGTTTTCCATTTTTTGTGAATTAATACATTCTATGAACTATTACATACACAATCCAAAAAAAAATCGTTTTACAAAAAGAGTTTAAAAAAACAGATGTAAATCGAACTTACTACCCCGAGCGGCCTACCACCAGCTCATAAAGCAGTATTTTTTTAATGTTACTTCAGTGGGAGAAAGAGATGGAGCTATACATCCTGTAGAGCTTCATCTCTTTCCCACACTGAAGTAAACTAAAGTAATATTAAAATAATACTGCTTTTAAGCTGGTGGTAGGCCCTCAGGACTTCAAATCATTCGTCCAATCGCTTACTTATTCGCTTTGTTGAAAGTTAGCTAAAATAGCCGTTCCTATATAAAAGGTAGCGTGATGATAATCATTTAAAAAGTTAAATCGGTAACTACCTATCTACAATATCCCAACCTTTTGGCGCGTCCTTTTACAATTTGCAGAGAAAAATACGAACATGATGTAATATTGCTCATCCCCCATAGCAAATAGCGTGATAGTTTATGCCCTACGGTTGGTACAGACAAACATTCTAAAAACTTTATTTTCCGCATAAGAATCGATCCCAGACCTCTTAGCAATAACTTTCTTTAAAAAAAATTAACTTCGTTACGATTTTATTATATCTATAGATTATAGGTAGATTATCAAAAAAAATAATAATCGTATAACAAAATGTGAAAAAAAAGAAAAAAAAAAACCGTAGGTGGGAATCGAACTTACAACCCCACGTTTACAAAGCAACCGCCCAACCGCTGAGCTAATTGCTTTGTTGAAACTTGTCTAAAATAGCCGTTCCTATATATTTTTTGATTGACTGCTTAGTTCCATAAAGGTATAGCGTGATGATAATCATTTAAAAAGTTAAATCGATAACCATCTACAATATCCAAAAATTTTGGCGCGTTTTTTCCCAAAAATACGAACATAATATAATATTGCTCGTCCCCCATAGTAAATAGCGTGATAGTTTATACCCTATAGTTTGACCAGACTTATAGGGAACACCTATGCAAAATTTTAACAAAATCTATCCGGTAGAATTTGCGTCATGCTAGAACATAAAAATACAACATAATGTAATATTGCTCGTCCCCCATAGTAAATAGCGTGATAGTTTATACCCTATAGTTTGACCAGACACACAGGGAATATCTATGCAAAATTTTAACAGAATCTGTCCGGTAGAATTTGCGTGATGCTGGAACATACATACAGACAAACAGACAAACAGACAAACAGACAAAAATTCTAAAAAAAATATTTTCGGCATTAGAATCGATCCTAGACCTCGTAGCAATTACTTTTTTTCAAAAATATTCAATGTACAGTTTTGACTTCGCTACGATTTTATTATATGTATAGATTCGACCTTATCGTGAATGCGTTTAGGCCTTTTATGGCAGCATGAAATTTAAATGAACTCTACCTATATACCCAGAAATAAGAGTTTCGAGTAGCTCTCATAAATCCCGAACTTAACTAGTGAAGAAAATGATCGGTTATAAAAATATACGCCACGCATATACAGGGCCGGATTTAGGGGGGGGCAACCGGGGCGAAAGCCCCGGGGCCTCCACAAGCAGGGGGCCTCCACAATAGAGACTTCGGAAAAAAAAAATCTTTCAAATTTCAACTAGTAAACCTAGTAAACATCTTTTCCTTTGATATTTTTTTTTCGCTTTTACCTTTACCTACAGCCTAAAGTACTTTATACATACATGATTATTTGATTATATCAATCTTAAATATTAACAGAAACAGAAATCATTGATCTATATTTGTTCACTCCGTGTCTCGACCATTAAAAAAAAAAATATACATATATATACATATATATATATATATATATATATATATATAAATTAATTGCAGTATGTGAACAATTGGTGTTCTTCAATTCTTAAATGAAAACAAATCAATTATTATTGACTAATTGGTAATTTTTTTTTTCATATTTTTTTATGCAGCAAGGTATGCAGTTTGATAAGCAAATAATTATTATTGTGACACAATTAAATGCCATCAATTATTCACGAACTTTACTGCATATGCAAGAAATTGCGAAAAATCATAGTCGATCAATAATAATTTATTTGTATAATTATTGAAGAATATCGATTTCGATTGTCATACAAAACCCACCTCATCGTGACAAGGAGTCGAACGCTAACATTAACAATCGAGTCATGAGTCATGATCGAGGAAAGAATGTGTCCATTGAAGTTTCCGTGCGTAATTTCGTCTTCATGTAGTTGTCTATTCTTTTATTAATATATTTTTCCAAAAGCATAATTTTCTTCAACCAGCGAGCGAGTGTGAGTTTTTTGTGCCCTCTGCCTGTCCATGTGAATACGATAGAATAAAAATTGCCAGTTTGGATGGGGAATTTATAGTATATTCTGCGGATTTTACAAGCCTATTCAGCCTATTTTTCGTATTTGCGTATCGATACGAGATACGACGGCACCGACGGTACCTGTTTCCCCCGTTTTTTGTCTATACGAGTGTACGACCTGTCGCAGCGTTGACGAGTGTCCGCTGAGTGGCGTGCTTGTAGCAGGGAATCCCAGAATTTGATACATTCTCGTGCGTCTGAGAAGCTACGAACTTGCGAACATTGTGCAACAAATGTAAATCATTTCGAATTTTTACGGATAGACCACAGACGTTAAGACGTAAGTATTTTCATCGTTATCTTGTAATCTACAATATAAACCGAATGTCATATTTGATTTTGCAATTACGAAAACGTGTTTTTTTTTTCTTAACATATAATAGAATATATGGAATATATGCAGAGAACAAAAGAACATAAAAAACGGTTACGGAGAGGTTATGATTTATTGTTTATCATGCGTTTGTTTGGTTCTGCGTAAGTTAATTATTTAATCAATGAGGCGACTGAAATATCATAACATGTAACATCCTAATATTTAATAGGTAAATTGACGTTTCCTAATTTAATTTTGAAATAATTTTTTCTCAACTCACTTCTGTTTTTGTCTCTTATTTTTTGAGTGCATACACATAACTGGACAGGTTTCAGTACATTGCTTGCAGCTTCTCTATTCTTTTCTTTTTTCATGTGCACTGCTCGTAACTCTTTTTGGTGTTTCTGCGAATATATTATTTTTCTCGACTATCAGCTCCACGACTATGTTCGTATTGGTGAAGGGCTTTTTCAGGTGCATGTTTTCTTAATTAATTTTACAGCGGAATCATGAGTGATCGTCACAAAACTCCTCGAGTTTTTGCTAGTGGCTCTCAGAAGAGGAAATTGCAAGCAGAACGTATGAAGAAATCCGAAGAAACTTTAGCTAAAACACCCAAATTGACCAGTTTTTTTACGTCGTCAAATAAAGAAGAAATCTCTGAAGATCCTAACAAAACAGCAGGAGATTCAACAGTAGATGGAGATGTCGTCGATAGTATTCAAGATCATCTTGAGGCTGAGGTTTCATCAGGCAACACCACACAATTTTCTATAAGCGAATATCAGACCCAAGAGGAAGCAAAATTTTGCGGTCTCGAAAATGACATCGGTCTTTGGCCTGCTAAAATAACAAAGGAAATGATCGAATATTGGGCGAAAAAAAGTTCCACAGAACTTCAAAATTGCGATCAAGTATCTCTGCAAAATTCGGTTCATCAAGATCAGCCGCGAGATAATTCCAACTTTGTTCGGAAATGTACGAAGAACATGTTTACACGCCGCAATAAAAATCAAGAGACCGTCAATCGATTCTGGCTTTGCTTTTCTCCAACTACGGGGAAAATATATTGTTATGCGTGTAAATTGATGTCCCCTCAAAACAACAAACTCAGTGGAGAAGGCTTCAGTGACTGGAAGCATGCATCCGATCGTCTCTATGAACATGAGATTTCGAAAACTCATTTGGAATCAGTAATGAGTTTAGTGCAACGGGGAAAAGTCACAGGACGCATCGATCAAGAGCTAGCGATGCAAGAAGCTAATCAAATCGAGTATTGGCGAAAAATCCTGAGAATTATCGTTAGTACCATCAAATTCATTGCTGAACGTGGATTAGCCTTTCGAGGTGACAATGAAATTGTTGGCTCACCAAGAAATGGAAATTTTCTGGGAATTTTGGAATTGCTAGCCGAGTATGAACCAATCCTGGCAACCCATTTGAAAGAGCATGCAAACAAAGGGAGTGGTCATGTCAGTTACCTTTCGTCTACGATTTGCGAAGAACTGATCGGTTCTATGGGTGATAAGGTACTAACTGAAATAGTATCCAGGATTAAAAAATCGAAATATTATTCCGTATCAGTGGACTCTACTCCCGACGAAGCTCACATCGATCAACTAACTATAGTTGTTCGATATATGGAAGGATCGACGCCAAAAGAAAGGTTTCTCACCTTTTTACCAAACTGCGGTCATACTGGCGAAGCCACAGCAAACGCTCTGCTCAAATTTTTAGGTGACCATCAAATAGACATCATGGATTGCCGCGGTCAATCATATGACAATGCTGCAAACATGAGTGGCAAATACAAGGGGATGCAGGCTCTTATTTTGGAGAAAAATCATTTATCGGCGTTTGTACCTTGTTGTGGTCATTCTCTGAATTTAGTGGGAAAGGCAGCTGCTAACTCTTGTCCATCGGCTGTTCAATTCTTTGATTTCGTGCAGAATTTGTACACGTTTTTCACAGCCAGTACAGAGCGACACCGAATTCTGATCGAGAAATTATCGGAGAAAAAAAGCGGCCAGTTTTTAGTGTTGAAAAAGCTCAGCGACACTCGTTGGTCTTGTCGAGCTGAAGCTACGAAAGCCTTAGTCAACGGCTATTCAGAAATCGAAGAAGCTCTAACCAGCATATCTTCCGATAAAGAGCAAAAAGACATCGTGAGGAATGAAGCAACGCACCTTCTACAGAAGATGAGTGGTCTCGAAACCGCTTTGTTTGCAACATTTTGGAACGATATCTTGGAACGATTCAACGCTACAAACAAGATGTTGCAAGACCCGAAAATGATTCTTGAATCGGCAATGCGTGCAATAGAATCATTGAAATCATTTGTGGAATCCAAACGAAATGATTTCGATAAATACGAGGAAGCAGCCAAAAAAATATCCCATACTGATGAATATGTACAATCACGCACCCGCACTAGAACGAGAAACGTGAGGTTGAATCCACTCGATTACGGGAAAGCACAAAACGCAAATCTGTCACCCAAGGAGAAATACAAAGTATCCGCCTTCATCCCAGTTGTTGACCAGCTATCTGTTTCTCTTACTGAAAGATTGCATGCCTATGAAGCTGTACGTTCGAGATTTAGATTTCTGAATCACATCGAGAAGATGGATGCTGAAAATTTGCACGCTGCAGCAGAGGCATTGGTGAAAGTGTATACGGATGATTTAGAGCCTAGTCTTGGTAATGAGTTGGTTCAATTTGTGACTTTGATTGATTCATACAAAAAGGACTATGGAAAAGATCAATCGCCGGAACTATTTTACTACCAAATTCTCGAAGATCAAAATTTCAGAGCTACATTCCCAAACCTCGAAATTGCATTGAGAATGTATTTGGTTTTGATGGTATCAAATTGCACTGGAGAGCGCTCATTTTCAAAAATGAAAATTATAAAAAATAGGCTTCGTACCACGATGGGACAAAACCGTCTATCAAAGCTTTCTCTCCTGAGCATTGAAAGCGATTTACTCCGAGAACTGGATTTCAGCGAAATCATCAACGATTTTTCGGCAAAAAAAGCTCGAAAGGTTCCGTTCGTTAACACTAAAATTTAATTTCAAATAATTCTTGTTTCCGATTATATTTATATGTGTTCGTTAAATACTAAGACGAATCTACTTGGTTTCACAATAAATTATTTATTGAAAAACTCGACTGAAAAAAATTGTTCATTTTATTTGGAAAATAATTTGGGGCAAGGGGGCCTCCATTCCTTTGTTGCCCCGAGGCCTCTGGACCCCTAAATCCGGCCCTGCGCATATAGGTCAAGAAACTCTTATACAGTGTGGTGCATCCGAGCATCTCACGCGATGTTAGAAACCTTTGTTCAGTTAAATTTCAGCTTTAGGGTTGGCAGAACGCCTTAAACAAGCATGCAATAATCAAAATCCTATTACTGACCATCGATTTAAGAACTATAGCAACAGTATCAGCATTTAGTAGTAACCCTACGTCGAGATTGCAAGGCTAATTTATGCTCGTTACTTCATTGTGTTGTGCATCGCAGAACAAATTATACCCTTGTCGGTTTTATACGAAAGGTTATCTATTATTAAATGAAAATGAATCATAAACCTTTATGCCGAACTTCTTTGTTGTGTTCACTTAGTCAGATTTGATTTTTTTCAGAACAATGAAAGAAAACTGTTAGAATTTGATTAATAGAGGAACTTTCTTTCAAGAAAAAATGTATTCAGTTTGGAACAGGTTGTTTTGAATAGGCCTATGGGTTACATAGCGAAACCGGTTACTAGCTTCCCATATTCAAATCACGTTTTTATAGGAATGCATCCTGTTATACCGATAATGATACGGCTTGATCCTTTCTATACGGACGAGTGCGGCTATTGGTGGACTAAATAAGGAGTGTGTGTGTGCATCAAATCGTGCGCATCGCTCGCTACGTTCTTCAGGGTCGATGTAACAGTCAGTTGAGCGTGTCCAGCGTGGTTTATGATTAGGCGTATTGAATAACGGGTGTGCGTTTTTTGTTTCTTCGGAAACCATTTAGTACTTTGATTCAGTTTTTATAGTAAGAATTAGAGCAATTTGTAGAGCTGTAATTGCACATAAGCAAGCCATCTTCCGATCAATGATCATACATGTTATTGGTCCTTCTTATGCAGTTGTTGTAAAAGCTTTCATCATCATCATCAGCCTATAATGTTCCCACTGAAGGGACACAGGCCTCCTCTCTGTGAGAGGGAGTGGGCTGTTATCCACCACGCGGGCCCAGTGCGGGTTGGTAGATGTCACATGTCTGCGAATTTTCGGTTTTAGAACATGCCGGTTTCCTCACAATGTTTTCCTTCACCGTTTTGAGAGCAGTAGTGATGAAATAATTTACACAAAGTAAAGCGCCTGTCTGGGTTCGAACCTAAAAGCTTTGCTAGTCTATAAATGCCTGTTTGTCTTGCAGTAAACGAGTCAAAAATTTTATCGGAACAGTGACCTAAATGAACTCACTTTTAATTTTAGATTTTCCCAATTTCCATTATAAACAGACATGCAAACCGTCGTTTGGAACACTCGTTGTTTAGACAACCAGGCGGAGCGTTCAGATCTTTATGCGCATTTCAAGACGCTTTACGTCATCAATGCGATCTCACAATGTAAATAGTCTTGTCGTAATGCATTAATTTTGCATCTTATCAATTTATACTAAATACAAGTTTGCGCAAACGGCCCTAGTAATATGTAAACTTCCTGTGTATTGTAAGAATCGGTCAAGCGTGCCATTGGTTCATTACAATTTTAAATTAGGTACCTACTTCGGCGTTTGTTGAAAACACTCCTTCGCTAAAGTTTGGTTATTGCTATACAAATGCTACAGAATTTGTATGAATAACTTTGAATAGTCAAATATTTTGCACAAAACAAAAACAGCCGAATATAGACTTGCTTGTAGTTCGTGGTCTACAACGGCATAGAAAAATGAATGTCAAACCTAAAAATGGTATGAAACCTTGGTTTGTTTTGGTTCAAATCTGAAAGGCCTACAAAATAACTTTACTACCTACCTATTTATTTTAACTTATTTTAGTTAGCAGTTTATTTTCGTAAATAAATACAGAGAAAGTTTCTTGTAATAAAACAGTTCAAGTGTGCATCGAACGAATTCTGACATTAGTGAAATCGTGTTATATATCCCTAGTAGGTATTTACCGGACTTACAATATACCTATCCACCTTTCTAGTTGTATAGTTTTAAATCAAAGTGGAGTATTAATATTAGGAACATTCAATTTTAATGACTCACTGCGTACTAATCACAAATTATGCCACAGTTATTTCGGGACAGTAACCCAGATATACACACACTACGCTCCATCTATCCAGTACATATGGACGTTTATTTACTTCACGGTACTTGAAGCAGGTTACCAAATAGGAAAGGGAACATTATCCTGTGGCTGAAGGATTTTGTGTTCTCTTATGTTACGGTGAGTGTGCAGTATTAGATTTCAAACACGTCGCAAGGCATTCGAAAAATAAACACAGGGTACTACTCATTATATATTTATAGGAACTTACATTCAAGTTAATATAGCACTTACATACCGTTAGTTAAATATAAATCACAACTACATGATTCTCGTAATAAATAGTTATTCTTATGTCAAGTTTCGTACGCGAAGACATTTAAAAAATTATACAAAAATATGTCACCAGCAAAACTGGGTAAAGGTACACGTAATTCAGCCGAGGCTGTTCCTAATAAGGCAAGACAAGCGCTCTTAATAAGCACATAACGTGGCGCAGTCAAGGTGTACGACCTCCTGACTGCGCGAACAGATTGAGCGCACTCGGAACAGACACTAATAACTCTTCGCGAAGACCGAATGTCGATAAATGAATCACTCTACAGTTAGGTTAGGTGTCAACGCACTTCACTTGTTGCACAGAACAGCGACGCGGACGCAAGCCGTGAGCGCCACAGACTAAACCTTCTTCTCGCTGCACCAGAGGCGAACGCCCGAGCTTAGCCGAAAATAGCACCCGGCAGTGCACTGGGATACCCTAGTGACGAATTCCACAACGAAGCTCAACTTTTCTTTGTTTAATGAATCACCACATATTCAGTTACAAAAGTACTTCACTGCCACTCAAATCAGAGATATCAATATCTTAAAATATCATAAGAAAACTGGGGTTTGATAGTTTTGGAAGTTGATCCAGTAAATACAACTATTCCTCACGAAAGCTAGTTTACATCTGAAGGTGAAAAGAATGATAAAAGGCGTACACAAGTATAAAGTGTTGCCAAATTTTAGGACGGCTGGCGTTCCCAAAATCAAGATATTTGGACCACTGCCAGTATTGAAATATCTCAGCTAGTTTGAACTGATGAACAATTACAATAATGTATTAAACTGGTGACAACATACATCACAGTCGAATGAATGAAGTTTAAATTAGGCAATATAGGGCCTATAGGCCGAATAGGAATTAACAGTAGAAGAAATAACTGGTCCAAGAAAAAAATATTTTCTAAATCATACATGATTTTTAAGGTACCTATTACTAAGCCTCTGCTGTCCGTCCATCATTCTGTCTATAGATCAGTGGGCTGTATCTCATGAACTGTAACCATAATAGGTAGGCTGTTGAAATTTTCACAAATTGTGTATTTCTAAACAACAAATAATAAAAATTAAAGGGGGACCTTCAATAACGAACTTTAAAATAAACATGTTTTTTTCGGCGTTTTTGCTGAACTCCGAAAACCGGCCAAGTACGAGTCGGACTCGCACACGAATGTGTGTGTGGCCAGTTTTCTCTTTCTTGAACAAGAACACAAGCATACTCCTCACTAATGTACACACTATAAGTAAAATACTTAATTAAAAAATTCTTGACTGGGTAGTTAATTAATGTGAATTAATTTCAGACAGCAGTAACAAGTTTCATAGATGTAGAAAAGAAATGAAATGACTTGCAATTTGAGTAAACAATTTATAATAATTATATCTAGAAAATGTGCAAAATTAAGATAATATTGGATTAGAAGTACTGTTAGGATGTGTGAGTGTGTGTATTTACACCTTCAAAAACAAAACAGCTGTTATTTATTGCATATTATATAATTTCTAAGATACTTTAACCTAGGGTATTTTGGACTATACCTATCTACCTATGTAAATGGGTATTCTTGGTGAGGGTAAATGGTGTAAGATTCTATCTACAACTTTCCTTAAAACCTTACTTTTCCTGAAAACAACTTTTTCCAATATTCAGTAACTGTTGATGTTTGAAATGTCTGTATATTTTAGGAGAGCTGAGCTTCTCTCATACAGATTAAGTCAGGTTTTTGAAACAATGTTACAGACAGAGTGCGCGCAGGTTGCCGGCTGGTTTGTTGATTTACCATGTATTTATTTTGGAGATGTTATGAAATTTTGGTTTATCAAATACAACCCTAGGTTTGTAATGGCACTGAAATAATAATATAACCATTGGAGATATTTATAAATGAAAGTAATGCAATTTGATAAAAAACTAAGTACTTATTGTGTTAACCAATTCAGATATGAATGTGTAACATTCTTGTACATATAGTTATTTAATTATAAAATACAGTGTAGTTTTAATCAATGAATCTAAAGTCTAAGTAGATTGAAAATAATAAAGTGTGGGTCAAGGCAGAAGGTCATCTTTGGGCGTGGAAAACACGGCAACAATTTAACTAACCTATAAAAGAAACATTTCGACGATTTTGATTAAGTTCAAATTGAAGAGTACATTACAGCTGGCACTGAAATTAGATGAATGAAGTTTGTTCCTGCCTCTGTACTTTAATTTTATTACTAAGACACTAATACATAGAAGAACTAGACAAGACGTCAGACCACTTAGTAACTGTTGACCGCCGATACAATAAAGACAAATAGAAGAATAAAATAAATACAAAATACAAGCAATACGCTTGATGACGATTCAATTGTGTAAGATTTTCTGGAAATAAGTAGGTACATTTTGTTTAATATGTTGCAATAGATAAGTCCGATCAAAAAGAGCGTTTAATCCCGTTGATCTAGCAACGAGCGCAAACAGGAAATTATAATTAATATATTTTTCATTTTTAAACAAAGGAGTCGACAAAAATAATTTTCGTTGGTAATTGTTACAACTAGGAGGAAGAGAAAAATAAACTTACATGACCAGTCGAGAGATTATCGACGATATCATATTAATCACATATGAAAAATTCACTCAAATAATCACACTAAAAAACATAGCAAAACACAACCGCCCGTTGAAAAGTTTAATACGCCATGATGATAAATTGACAGTTGTTTTGATCACGTGACCGCACAGATCAATATGGTTTCAAGAGAGTGGTCCAAAAGACAAATGAGTTTAATATTTTACTTAATTATTTTGTATGAAGTAAATCAAAGCATTAAATTCTGATTTATTTTGTATCTAAGATGATTAATAGAAAACATATTAACTTAAACACACGTCACTCAAAATTGAGTTCTCCTAGCGCCATCTATGATCATCTATTTTAAAGTAAACTAAGATTTAAACTTCGAAACAATTTAATGCCTTTAACTACCTTCATTTGTTTAGTGCTTTTTTATGTGCTTCTTCACATAGTTTTAGTAAAGATCATAAACTAGGCTAGGTGATTGGGGCTTTTATAGCAGGAAAGTGTTTCGTCTTCTTGGTTGAAGGTAATTCGTCGTACCAAACATAATTACGGTATAACATAACTAATTATTTACTTCATGAAAATCCTTATGTTACACGTACAAGTTACAACAAAAACTTTTAATATTGAGGTGGATATTCAAAGCTGAATGAAACATTGAACTGACTTCCCTCTATTGGTATTCTTTTGAACTAACACGTAAAATCTACGTCCTTGTAAAATGAGCCTATAATGCGACCACTTTCAGGAGCTTGCTATATCGACGTTGAGTTTGTAAAACCATGCGATCATTTTATCCTAGCAGGTTCATAACAAGTTTCATAATAATGCTACCAATTGTGAACGGTCTGAACAATGTTCAAACTTAGTTCAATGTGGTTGTGTTTCGAATTCAGACGCGTAACATATACGTTCCGCAGAAACGTTTCTTGTGTTTTCCACGTAGTTTCCCTTCGCTCAACGAAGAGTGGGACGTGTAGTGCGTATAACGCTGAGTTTCTTGACGTTTGTGTAGTTTTTAATGTGAATAATGTGATTGTGTAGTTCGTTATGGCTTATAAGTACCGTGAAGATTTAGTTGGCAAAAGATTTCTCGCTGTGAGTGGTGTGACAAAAATTAACGTGAATAAAGTTTCCGAATGGGGATGGAAAGCTGGTGTTATCAGAGCAGCATCGCTCAAAGATAACAAGAACAAGGAGCTTCAGGTAAAAACCTAGTGTTTAATGGAATATTTAAATAAAATAATCAAGAGTTTTATTCATATTTCTTGCGAATTCGCAATTCTGTATAAGAAGTAAACTTACGCGATTTAAAGTTTAAACTAACCGGCTCGACGCGCGGTTTTTCGTGCTGTAAGTAGTTGCAACGTGCAACCTACCTACTATAGTTAGCTGAGTGTATACTTCATTGGCTACTTTCCATGGCTTTTCATAGCCAACTCCAGAAGATGTTATCAATGTCGTAAAACGCGAATCAATGCCAAGAAAATTTATTATTTTACTGTGATTGCTGTTTGTTTTTATAATTTTTATACGACCTTCAGACCTGACAAGTGCATTGATGTATAAAATTAAATACCTACATAAAGAATAGGTACTTACCGCAGTAGATAAGTGTTATACGCCTTGCTATATACCCATAGTAGGTACCTACATTTCGTCCTACAAGCGCGGGAGGTGTAGGGTAGAGGGGGGAGGACAAGAAAGGGCTCCCGAGCTACGGGCAGTTGGGAAGGGCCTGGGACTAGTAAACCCTGAAATATTGCGGCCCTTATATTATATATATATACCTACTACATAGCTAGTTTATACATAATTATAATAATATAATTAGGAAGGCCAGCTTCTTTAGTAGGTATGTAGGTACGTACTTGAGATTAAGTAGTTTCCTTTAAAACAGGTAGGTAGGCATACCTTAATTAGGTCCCTACATAGACCTTGTACCTATCCTCGTTGTTAAGAAGGAGCACACACAGAGTAGGTACCTACCTTCCTATATACCTACTTCAATGTTTTTTTACATTATAAATATAATAAAGCACATTTTATTAAAATATGTATAAATAACTATTAAGGTAAGGGCTCTCGGCGGAACGCCCTTACCAATCTGCTCCGATTTTCGGTACCTCGGGTCGCTTGTCCAGGGGGATGGCGGAGTAGACCGAGAGGTAACCGGATCAACTCAGGATGGATGAAATGGCGACAGGTCACTGGATCAACTTGTGACCCACGGATGCCCCTCAAGTTAAAGGGGAAAATCTACAAGTCCGTGATAAGGCCTGTCGTATTGTATGGATCGGAATGCTGGGCCGTGAAAAAGACGTATGAAAAAAGATTGCATGTAGCGGAGATGAGAATGTTGAGATGGATGTGTGGAGTGACGAAAATGGATAAAGTAAGAAATGAGTATATAAGGGGAAGTTTAAAAGTGGCGCCAGTGACTGAAAAGTTGAAAGGAAATCGTTTGGCCTGGTATGGGCATGTGATGAGGAGAGAAGAAACGCATGTGACTAAAAGAGTGATGAACACAAATGTTGATGGATGGAGCGGGAGAGGAAGACCAAAGAAAAGTTGGATGGATTGTGTGAGGAACGATATGAAAGAGAAGGGAGTGAATGATAGTGTGACGGTTGACAGGGGAGAGTGGAAAAAGAAAACGTGTTGCGCCGACCACAAGTAACATGGGACAAGGGAAGATGATGATGTATGAATAACTATGTAAGTATACTTATAATATGTATCTAATATCTATCTCCTACTACTAGGTAGGTTATAAATACTTGGTAGTTAGGTACCTATTTCTTTTATTTGTCTACCTACATACAGACAGATTAGTTACCTAGTTATATCAAAATTGAAAGTTCGTTTTCACTGTAAAGGCCCCCGCAAACAGGCGCGACGCGACTCTAATAAAACATTTCCTCATGCTCGGGCCACACCAACGGGAAACGCCGTTAATTATCACGATGATGGACCTTAACCCGTCGGAATAAAGTCTATCATCGCGATAATCAACGGCGTTTGCCGTTGGTGTGGCCCCGGCATAAGAAAACATCTCGGTATTACCGGTGTCGCGCCAGTCTGCACGAGCCTTAAACTAAGACAGTGGTTACGCACTACGTCCGATTCGAATCAGAGAAAAATGTCGGTCCGAAGTAGCCGAGGGGTTACGCACTAGATCCGACCTCAGTCCGTCAAAATTTAGAACATTCCCAATTCGGATTGAATTCGGAACTTGAATTCGGATTCGGATCGGACGTAGTGGGTAAACAATCTCAGAGTCACGACATTATTGCGTATTTACACAAACATACTCATTACAAAGTAGTATATTATATTATGTATACTTACATATGTATATAGGTATAACTTAGAGCACACCACGACAATACAAAGGTTACTAAGTACGTACATACCTATTTTAATAGTAATTTTTTTTTATCATATTCTGGCAACATTTGTGTTTTTCGTAAAATGTTAGAAAAAATCTCAGATCCAGATTTTTTTGTGCAGCTGGACCCCGTATTAACAGCAAAATTAAAAACCTACATAATACACACAACTTCATTCATACTACAGTATTATTCATACTACAGACATGAAGTCATGTTATAAGCTGGGTTTACCTAATTTCGAAATTAAACGTAGAAAAAAACAAGTGATGGTTTTGTTACATTTTAGGGTTCCGTACGTCTGAATGTAAAAACGGAACCCTTATAGGATCACTCGTGTGTCTGTCTGGTTGGCTGGCTGACCGTCTGTCACAGTCAATCATGGATATCTATGCAGTCAATTTTGCTCCGAATCTAATGAACCGATTAAATTGAAATTTGGTACACATGAATTTCTGTGACCCAAACATGGACGGACGGTCGGTTTTAAATATGGGTCTTATGGGAGTCACTTTTGGGAGGAAAAAAAGAAAAAAAACTGTACTGTACCGTGCGGTGTGACATACATATGAAATGAAAGAGCTTACTGTTAGGTAGTGATGCAAGGAATACGAATATTCGTATTCGCCGAATAGTAGACATTTACCGAATATTCGTATTCGGCGAATACTAATACGAATATTTAAAAATTTATATGTTTGTACGCAAATCTAATTACTGGCAGACTTGGAAAACGCGCGTCGTCGGCACGTAAAAATACGACGTGTGCAAGGGCCTTAACCGCAACGACGTCGCGACGGGGGACTCCGCGGCCATAGTTTATACAGTGCCGCGGCCCGGGAGTTTCCCTATCATTACGAACCATGGATTGATTGATTCATTCATTCCTTTCATTTCATTTGTCAGTCGAAAGCACAAGTCAAGCAAGAGAACTGTTTTATTTATTTTCTGAGGTTGCTGCGAAGTGAAAGAAGTTGAAGTTGAATAGAAAATGTCTTCTCGTAAACGAGATCAAAGTGACATATGGAAACACTTCGATAAATTACCAAGTAAGTAGTTATGGTCTGTATTTCTTTTGTATGAACAAAAGGTAGAATAGTAAGTCCTAAGTAACTTAGACGAACGTTAGTAATGGCTGCGTCTATGTAGTACTAGACTA
This sequence comes from Agrochola lychnidis, assembly GCA_963680765.1. Lineage (NCBI taxonomy): Eukaryota > Metazoa > Arthropoda > Insecta > Lepidoptera > Noctuidae > Agrochola > Agrochola lychnidis. The sequence goes on along the minus strand of OY796859.1, from coordinate 8,829,590 downwards.
TTAGTCTTTTATTACCATGGCGAGATATTCGTATTCGCCGAATAGTAGGTTTGATATTCGTATTCGTAAAAGTAGTATTCGTTGCATCACTAGTTTTTTCTTGAGATAAATTCATCCGATCTACAGAACCCTTAATTGTGCGTGGTTCGACACGCACACCAGTTTTTTCTGTTATAATTCAATGGCAAAGAAGTAGAACATATTTCTGTGATAGTTTAGTTAATTATTCTTTACTGATCTTTACCATCAAGCATAGTAAATAGGTAGATAGGTAAAGTAAAATAGGTACATGAAACCACAAAATATTTACCTATCTAGTGAATATAACATTCTTTTCATTCTTGCTTCTTCCTATTTGCATCTTTTTATTCGTTTATTCTTGTCTAGCGACCCGCCCCTGCTTTGCACGTTTTTTTTTTCGACTTGACAAAACATCGGGTTTTCTGTATCAATGTAATAATAATATACACAAAAACCGTTCGGAATAAATTCTCTAAATGATGGTAAAAACTGCATCAAAATCCGTTGCAAAGTTTAGCAAAAATACGCGGTCACAGAGATAGACACGAAAGGCGTCTTTCTAAGCATTTTGAAAACAAAATCCCGTGCACACGACCCTATTTTTCGTAGGTAAGCGATACTATTAGCGGCCGAGCGCTGCAAGCAAGAATAGTCCTTACAGTGTACAGATATGCGTTTCTTCGATAGTACCTACCGACTACCTACAGAATCTTCATTTTTGTCGAGACTAGAGTACCTACCGGACCGATAACATTTTAACTTTAAAAATATTCAAGAATACCTACCTAGTTAAATGTTTAATAGGTACCTAAACACTTTTTATAAATTATATTATAAGTTATCGATTAGTCTGTTTCATCATTATTTAGATTTATTCGAGGTGAATAACTGAATAGCGGATATATAACATAAGTACCTAGGTAGGTACCTACTGTGTTGTACCTACGCAATAGGTACGCACGGCTACACATCAAGCTATACATTATAGTATAAGCTGACCAGTATAAGCTGACCTCGCATTATACGGAAATCCTATACAATTCGAGATCAGCATAAACTGGAAATGTATAGCTTGATGTGTAGCCGTGTGTAGGCAACATTCAAGCAGACTGGCGCGACACGACAGTGCAGCACGAGTGCACGACTCTAACAAAAAAATTTTTAGGAAAACTTGACGGTAGAACAATTTATTAGCGTTGTCGCGTCACGCCAGTCCGCACGAGATTTTAAATGCAATTTCTAATGACACATTTTCACTATTTATACTACGTCAAAACTGATCAACCGATATTAGTCTACTTCATTAGCACTAAAATTGCAACTAGGTACAAAATTGTACAAATCTAAATGCACATGGCGCGAGGTTCATCGACCCCGCTCTCACCGCGTTCGATGCACCGTCCGTACGCACCGCTGCGCTGCGCTGGCTGTGTCGACTCGGCCCAATCAGTTTTTGGACGAAGAAAAAAGTTATTAGACATGGAACGGTTTTACAGATCTCGGGTTTTACTTGAACGAAGTAATTCCAATTTGTATATAAATTATTCCAATTTACTTGTCCCATATTTTGCTCGAATCCTTATCTTGATCCTTTCTTCGTGAATATTAAAAGGGATTGTGTTAGTATTGTCTCTTTACATATGGAAAACCCGAATGGAAAAGTAACATAACAATAAGAGAAAATGAAGCAACTGAGCCTCTTTTAATCCACTTTACTAAACTTTGGTCTAAGTACCTACAGTTTTTTCTTCAAACTACACGTCTTATGAAACTGGATTCTTGGATCTTGACCTAATATGGCCAGCATTACCACAGTTTTATATTTCATCTATTTTGAGCACGAAAAGACTGAAAGAATTTTTCACCAGCATTAAGTAACACTTAAATGAATACCGAAATAAAAGTGCACTGTTGGATTTTCGACGCTAGGGTCAGCGCTGAGAGTAGAAAATCTGCACTTTTATTTAGGGATTCATTTAGGTGTCACTTAGTTGTCGGTGAAAACGGGCATTATATACTCGTAATATTAAACATGTCAATTAAACCTAAATCTTATTTATTTAGGTCCCTCAAACTCGCATTTATTTCAAATAAACTAATTACAGGTACTTTTGAATTGTCAAGGTGTCGGTCAGTCAGAAAGATGAAGCTAGTTGCCCATTCCAAAGCGTAGTAGGTACCTATGGAGAAGAACGGGCAAGAAACGCCACGGACACTCTTTTAAATCAAAATATTGTTACAAAATATTGGTTACATCATTCATGTTGAAATTATACATGTAAGAACAATGTAGAAAGACGTGCACGTTAAAACCGTCCGTAATAAAAAAAAAGACCGTGGCAGCTAAGAGATGACCAGTCCCTACTGACGACAGCCGTTCACGAACATGACGCATGGATCAATCAGCACCATTTAGCTCAACCATTTTGAAGGGAACTTGATCCAACACACCTATATCTACTATAGGTTTGCTGGGCAGTTTGTTACACCACAGTATAATAAAATAAGGTGTACTGGTTATGCTGTCGTTACGGCACTTCTTCCCAGCTAATACACCAGGAGGTGGTGAAAGGCGGGCGTTTTTGGGGACTGTCTTGTGTAGTTTTGACATTCAAAAAATGCTGTAGTTGTCAGTCTAATTTGAATAAACGTATTTTTTTTTGTTTTGATGGCGTTTTGTTAATCAGTAATCTAAAATGAATTAATTAACTTGTTAGATTACTTGCGTCATTCACAAATTAGTATCGGTTCCTGTACCATAATTGCGTAATTTATTTTCGGAAACGATTATGACAAATTCGTTTCATTTTGACAGTTCAACAACATTCATTGCGTTATTTAATGAGCAGATTTTTTTTTCCAACTTTGAAGCAATGGATTAGCAATCTGTTTCAAATCGAAACAAATTGTGATTGATCGTTTATTACGCAATTAGGGTACTGTACCCTAACTGCGTAACTTATTTTCGAAAACAATTTTGCCTAATTTGTTTCATTTTGACAGTTCAACAACATTAATTGCGTTATTTACATTGTTGTGCTGATTTTTTTTTTCCAACTTATGAAGCAATGGATTAGCAATATGTTTCAAATCGAAACAAATTGTGACTGTGTTGTATTACGCAATTAGGGTACTGGTCTTTATTACTTTTCTGATATTCACAAATATTTGCTTACCAAAGAATTTTTGGAGTATTACAAAAGTTTCTACTTTGGCTGAGGTAGCATTATCGTAAAAAATAACGACGTTGACGTAAATTATGAAGCCTGAGCAAAAAACAACCCTTGTTATTATTAGAAGAAATATGTAGTCCTGCAAGAATAGTTGTAATAAATTATATTGAATTGAAAACGTAATAAGAACTTGTATTAGTTGTAGAAGGAACTACGCAAGTACGCAGTAGGTTTTGCGTTTGTTTTTCGGCTTACAAAAAAGTTTTTAATGACACTTGAATTCAGTTACCGGTTCAGGCGACTAGAATCATAGACTTATTGGAATCAATTATATTTTTTGCAAATTTTGACGTTCAAAAAAGACGCCGTACAAAAATTTAACAGCACGTAGTTTTTCTTTCTCCTGAAAAGTTACTTCTTTTTTACACTTACGAGGTTTTCACTCTAAGGCGTCGATATTTAAAAACGTTCGAAATCTAGTCGGAATCTCATCTCAGCAACGATACATATCAAAAACGTAGCTAAATTAAAGGCAATAATATGGGAACTGCACCTCTGATAGTACCTATACCTAGGTATTATATTATATTAATAAAGTAAGACTAAATTATTAACAAACTAACACTAGAAACTTCAGTAAAATATTATTATTATTTTCAGTAGATTCTGATGTTTCTCAAATATATTTTTATTCATCCTTTTAATTAGTACTTACCTACCATCCGAAACCATCAACCTATTCTTTCTTTCGTCAGTATCACAGTCGGTATCTAAAAACCCTATTGTTAAACATATTTATACATACCATATTTCACCATAGAGGAACCTGTGCGTGATGTAGCCCCTCTAATTATAACACATCTATAAATACCTTGCTCACACGTTGCGTAATCAGTTATTGAAATTGGCAACTTCAAACAACATAACGAGAGCTCATAATTAACTATACGATCTCCTTAGTAAAGTTCGTTCTTACAATACTTCAGTTATCGAATAGAATTACTCTTATCAAGCGTATTGCAACGGACAATGACTTGAGTTTTGAAGAGATAACACGCAAAGACACGATGACTGGCATGTTACTGCAGTATCTGTGTGTTCTCTCGCATAAACATCAGGTATATCACAAAACATTCAAAATCAAGAGACACGACAAAAGCCAAGTTGCTCTGTGATGCGTCCGCACGCCTGCATTACTCGTCTGTTATAAATAGACGACATATCTTTATACCAATGCATCGCTATTCGCTTGCTCTCCCGCCGAGTGAGAGACGCCAGACCAACTTCACACAGCTACGCCACATGAAAGATAATTTGTTTAGATTACCTACGCGTTTTGAACACTGGGCGCGAGCGCAGGTGTCTTTTGCTTTTGTATAGCAAAATTAAACATTTAAACAGAGAACCGTTTCAAATGGTTTTGAAGCAAAGCAAACTTGCCACCACGCACGCAGTTAGTCTAGCTGATATGTCCGTCATGTCAGTCTAAGTGATCTATTTCGCTAGTTTCCTGTTCTACTAATTAGCAAGTTATGTCTAACTATACTTAGCTCAATAGCTGAACTAAGTCAAGCAACTCACTAATTTGCCATTTTGGAACTCTAAAATATTGTTCCTATAAATTTAAAGTAGAAAGATTGCCAAGTACCCAAAACAGGAATTTACTAAACTGTCTGGTGTTTTTACCTAAATCTCCCGAAGCCAATATTTTTATGAGCTTCCAGAGAAAACTGGTGTCCTAAATACGGTAGGAATAAATTATCCCTTTGATGAGCGAGATGAAAAGAATATATTTAAGGACCTTTATTAAAAGGTCGTGACTGGTGTTATATATATCTGTATTCGTCAAATGAATTTAACATTTCTATTGCATGAAGAACAATCTTTACCATAAATGCTGTAGCCGGATCCCTGAAACTGCGCCTCAAGATATTGAATTTATTTATTTCTCAATGTTTTTCTGGTGATGAGTAATATGTTGGTAGGTTCCTTTCATGGACAAATAATCCTGTTTAAACATACTTGTTTTAAACCCGATCAAACGAGTTTAAATATACACAATACTTAAATTCTATAGGTCACACCGGTTACGATAAAATTGTATATACACATTGTTTTGCTTTTGTTGATTTTACATGCGCATTATCTTCACTCTGGCTTGATATTCCGAGGCATTTTGCTCTTGTTCTGAGTGACTGACGTATATTATTTATTTATTACCATCTGTAAAGTATCGTTATTTCCAACTAAACTGATATGAGTTTATCTGAAACACGTCTGTAATCTTATGGACCTAAGGTAACTTTTTGGCATTATCTAACCCAATATTTTGATCTTTATCAAAGTGATGTCAATATTAATAGGGTCATCAATTGAGTCGAACCAGATGTCAATATTAATAGGTCATTTGTTGTTAATTGAACTGTGGCCAAAGAGAGACCGGTTAATCAATTCTATTTTATTCCTATAGTTAACCATTACGTCACCGTCGCCCAGGCAACTGCTACTAAGATTGTAGGATGGTTGTTTAATAAACGTTCTATGGTCTACTATACAACGACTTTGTGCAGAATTCATAATAATCTGCTCATATACTTTTTGTACTTGTATCATCTGGGCTAGTTTGGTTTGTCACAAAAAAAAATCTTAAAATATCTGACTAGAGTTCTGTCCCACTTGACGACAGTGCTGACTGCTGATTAAAGTCATCAGCCGTTTTTTAAATCTCAAAGATGTTTGGATCCGGTTAAATAAGTGTTTCCTCCGCCTTAGATTTCTTAGTTAAAAGAGTAAAAAAGATAACATGTAATTTATCAGTCTTTGTTCTTAGCGATCATTTTAAATGATTGTAGGGATTAGTCACTGGTTAACGGCGCCACAATTTTATTGAAACTACACGATATGTTATGTAGAGTAATAATTGTCAAGGCCACCTTTAGAAGGGCAGGATATCACAGTTCCTAGCAAGAATCTCTTGGAAATTGTCCAAATAAGAATCCAAAATAACTTTTGAATTATTTCCAGTTTCCAGGTGACGAAATCATTTATCACTTTAGGTGACATATTGTCGGGGAAAATTTGTCGGTATCGTGAAATCCGATCTTCCGCGACATATTTTCCGTGTCCCTGAAATAGCACCCGCAGTAGCTACTCTTGCGTGCTCATAGAAATTGACTGTTGACATTGCTGAGTCAGGATTCATTTGACCTTCACAAATGTTTTATTGATCTAACTGAGGTTCATTAGCGATTTGACGCACCGTCATTTTTATAATGGTCATAGATATTCAAAGTTTAGCTGGTCTTCATAATACTGAATCGTTGGGACTTCAGTAGGTGTCTACAAATAACACTTCATGATTTGATTCGCGTTCTGGCTACGTTCATCATTTACATAAAGTTTTACCTCGATGATATTGTTTTGGCTGTGCAGTCATCTTCGAAGTCTATCTTTGCAAACTCTAACTATTATATTTTTGAAGAGAGGTCAATGCAATAGAATTTAATGTTCCCGTTACTTAATTCAAATGAAACCCTTTACAATAAAAGTCAACAATCCTTTAAATTTTTTAATAGTTTTGTAATCACAACACAATCATGGAAGCGGAAGATGGTAAAAAGTTCAGCTGTAAAATATCCATTAGAGGTCGACCTTCACAACACTTGGAACTGGGAAATAGCCTGTCGTTTACGAGTACATTCTAAAAACAAAACTTGCAATTGCAAACGAAATTGGCGGTTGCGTACACTGTAATGTTTACAAAACATGACAGGTATGTCTTTACTAAGGCTTAACCACGAAAACAAAGGAGTAAGAATATCGACGATCGTCATAAAACAAAAAGTTACTGTGAAAGTTATTTGGAGTCCATGTTACTACCGGTCGTTGACATAAAGAAAGTTGTAAGAGCAATAGAGTAAAGTATAACAAGTTATCTAAATCGTAATAACAACAAATACGTACCAGACGAAGAGTACAAGTTCAACAAACTCGCTGAGAGAGTTTCGCAATGCGATCCAAATTCAGAATAGAGGTGGTACCTATGATCCAATCAACATTATCATCCAGCTGATATCAAACGAGTTGTGCAAGTGGCAGCACAAAGATCGCGAGGGCGAGGGCGGGAAGTAGGTCACAGAAGTGAGGGGGGAGCCCTTAGGCCACTTATCAAGCGAGCGACCGGGGCCGCGGCTAGCGGGGAAAGCGAGTTTGTCTCTTGAAATTTTTGTTGGTAGATATCTGGCACTGTTGTGCTCGTTGGCTCGAGTTTACTGCTTATCCACAGATGAGATAATTTTATTTTACCTTTATTCGTAATGAGGAAGGCAGTGCCCTTCCTAAAACGTAGTAAACTTTGTTAGTGGCAGTACAAGGTAAAATACTTCAGTTTAACTTCTGTATCAACTACGTTTAAGAACTGTTGGATGACTGGATTGCTAACTGAATCATCTCTTGATATATCAATTTGTAAATAACAAACTATAACTTTCTAAATATTTTGAAACAACTGTCCACCGGCTAGATAGAGGTGAAATCACTCGTATTCACGCGTGAGTCGCTTTCCATCTGCCCTGATACCAGTTTGAGTGGGCTTGACAAAGTGGAGGCTTGACAAAGTGGAGGCAGCTGGCAAACTAGTTAGGTAGTTATCTACCACACTTCATGTTTGCCCTCTAAAGATAAAGTGGTTGAAAGAAGTCCAGAGATTGAATCAGTGGGGAAAGGAGGTAAACGTTTTGAGTGCTGAACGAATGAACTTGCTGCAGAGAAAGCTTGATACTCAACGATGGTGAGCAGGAAGTAATAACTTGGACCTACGTGTTCAGTATTCAAAAGGGCTCTTACCTGAAATGTACTAACAATTTCAATAACAAAAGCAGCTAATATAGAAATAACAAACCCATCTTCTATGTTTGTAAAACTTGAAGTAGTTAATAGTGCCTAGTTTTTGTTCGATGTTTACCGACCAAATAAGGTTTAGCTATTGTAACCTCGCAAAGCCCTTCGCGACGAACAACCTGCGAGGCCCCCGATTCTCAGTGCCATCGACAAAAATAATACTTATAAAATTCGTCTGTTTGTGTTTATTCTATCTCTATGTTGACGTTGATAAACGACTGAATCGGTTGCTAATAAAAAGTTATTTTCCTATCACTGAACATTTACTAAAAATATTTTGTTTTCAGAAGAATTAAGGTTTCAGGAATCATTCGTGTCATGCGTCAAACCATACTCTTCCTTCTCACGAGGTTTTGAAAAACCTACATAACCTTGTTGATGAGTTTTCAAACAAGCCTTTCGTAATTTCGTAATGTCGTAATCGTAAGAGATGTCGATATTAATCATATTTTCTAGTGAGTACTGTAAAACAAGTGTTTCCTGTTTGTTTATGTAAGCAGTTGTCGATGCAAGTTGCAATGAACAAAGACACATAATAAATACTTCATTCGAGTCAGTTTCTTTGTTTCTGTATAAATGTTATTGTTCTCTGAGCGAGCCGTTGTTTTCTTTAAATACGTAGTCAATTGTTATTTTCTTGTTGGTACCGTTCAGAATTGGATCTAGAAACCAAGGTTTCAGGGAACTGTTTTGTTTTAATCATTTATAATAACGTTTAGGAGAGTATTTGCTTTGAATTCTCCAATGTAGATTTCTTACTCTTGAGTAAATAAATAGGCATGTTTTGTGAACAATGTTCTACTTTCAGAGATATATAATTCAGAATAGTTAAAGGTTAGGCTTGATATAAGACTTTTGCTTAATTACCTATAACCTGAGAGAAAGAAAACATAATTACTTGGCGATAGTCTAGAAGTAGCTAGTCTACAATACGTATGTAAAATAATGAAAGGTGCAAATGAGATAGATATATCTTAACACATACAGTTTCACGCTGGCCGTTGGAATCCACTGCACGGGAAGATTGGAAATAGCTTGCCGCCCAAACTGCACGACCTGAATTCTCAAGGAATCTTCACTTTTATAAATTCAAACTCCGATTCTCAAAATAAATGTTTCATGACAACCGTGGAAAGTGAAAATATTGCATAAATGATTGAATGGAATATTACAGTTACAGCACACTACAAAATATGAAATGATGATTCTATAACTATATTCAAATGATCTTTGGCCTAAACTATCTAATGAACAATATAATCTTATTAAGTTATTACTTAGGTTCTGGTCTTCATTAAAATAATTATTCTGTTCATATTGAATTCATTAGCTAGATTCAGAATTAATTCAGAATCATATTCAATGAATTAGATAGCAATAATGACAAATCAAATATCGCCTAACTTACACGAAACCAAATCCGTTTCGCAAAGTCCGAGTAACAAACCATTAATAATAAAGGACCTCCAGTAGCATCGATCGGTACCGCTATTTTATGTTCTGCAGAACAAAGCCGAGGACACATAGCCGTCGGTCACGCACCATGGTTCTTCCGTCCGTGTGTACTTGCCCTGCATTCATAGCAACCACTCTTTCATAATAAGTATTAAAAATTAGAAGTAATTATCTGTGATTTCAATTACGTTCAATGAGCCAAGTGTAATAATGATTCTATATTTGTTGATGGTGTGCCGTGTTCCATTGGAATATGTAATCATGTTGCTAATGTGTATTGGGCGATCCATGTTGATGGGACTCTGTAATGAGATGCTGTTTTTAAAATATGCAATAAAATGCTAATGACTGTTTTTACTTCTTTAACATCAAGTGCTTGATGCATGAATTATTGCAAGACTGGCAGCTACGACACGGGTTTTTAAGAACTCAAAATTGATAAATCGTAAAAACACTTCGTGAGTGGTCAACAAATATATTTGAATCACAAATCGGTCGATAGCAGAAGCCACAAACTACAGTCGATAGTTAAATGCAATGGAATCTGTCGAGGCAAACCAGGAAGCATCGGTGGGCACGCGACGCGATCTAACGGAGCGTGACACGAGAAATTAACTGTTATTTATACCAACAACGATGGCCCCGTTGAAATAACCTGTTACAACACCGACGAAAGTATTTCGGCATCGATTTCGGATTATAACGACAAGTCTAATGTCCGCATTTTAGTTTAACAACCGAACAGAATCTGCCGAAAGTGATTGCTTCTCGTTTGGATAGCGTAATGCACCAATTATCTTCTATCTATGATTTATTTTCTGCCGCTGCGTTTCTGTTTCATGTATTTGTACAAAGTCTTCGTTATCTATACAACCGAGATTTTCTCCTTTATTATCTTTCTCGTTCGATCTTGTATTACTTTGTTATGTAGAACCATGACCAGCCATGACCGTCGGCCTTGGTTGGTGAGTGGTTCAGTCTGAAGGCTTTTCAAAGGTTTCTGCTGATGATTTTGCAACGTCAACGTCTGCACACTGGTGGTGGTGGGATAAATTTTTAGATTGTCTTGTTCTGTTATGCTGTTTGCGTCAGTAAGAGCCCGTCAACATGACTGCCAGTTGATATTGACTGACAAGTATCTACCTGTAGGTACTTATTTGTCATGATTAACATGATGAATCACTAATATTATGATTGATCGCAAACGTGCACTACAAAATTATTAAAAACGATCATATTTATACGATTTTTTTTTTCTAAACCACAAGATAAATTGCTCAGTCAGTCAACTGGAATAAATCACATGATTATTGCAGCTATTCCTGTATTTCTTGTGGTTTCTTCCGCGAATAGGTCTTAGTAAGAAAGCCTAGCGAATGAGCAACAAAAGCTTCTAATAAAATCATAGTGCGGTCATCTAGTCGCCTGCCAAGCGTAATAATTACAGCATTATTCTCCCAGGATCGTTTGTTGTCTACCATCGAGCATACGTATATCCTCTACGAAGGTTGTGGCGGTCGATATAGGACACCCATGTTCGTCAGTAAACATTTACGGTCAGTTACGTAACCCAAAATAATTTTTAAAAATAACTCGCTGTAAGGAATCTGAACTCGTTGATGGCGAGGGCGTTCGGAGTGTTAGGACCAACGAAGGGCCGACACCGCCTGTAGCTGACGATCGTAATTACGAAACGGACTAGCACGGTTCTAATGAAACCCCTGGCCTAATAAAATTTACTGAATAAGCTACGTAGGTCTGTAAGTACATGAGTCTCTGTAGGAATGCGATCATCTGTTATATATGCATTATGTATATCGATCTCACCAATCGTGTTAGGACTGATGATATAATGGTTTTGTAATGACTGCAACTTTATGGAAGAAGGTTAAGCTCCATTGTGATTCACAGTCGCATCATTGAGGCCAAAGTGAACGTAAACAATGAAAATTGTTTAAAAATGTAAGCAAATGGCAGGAAACAATGCTTTATTTAGGTTTTCTTATGCCAACAATCACAAGATCGTCTCATGCACTCTTTTCCTTACTTTAGTAAACAATAATACAATTGTCATCGATTGTTCAATGGTTGACATTGAAATTAATTGTGCTGCATGTTGACCTGCGTTTCCCAGGATAGAATAGCCCACCCAGTTTCTACACAAAGTTTACAATAAAGGCGAAGAAGACCATACTACAATGTCTGTCGTTTTGCCTAGGATTGTGTGACAATTCAGTATCATTCAGCATTGATATGCGACATATACGTATGCGACTGATATGATGATCGAGTATCAAGTAGTCTAAGTAGCCTCTTCCTTCACAACGCTGACTGATGACATCAGACATTAAAGACGTTAACCACAGACCATCTTTGTAGAACAACATTTTGAAGAAAGAACTCGCTGTTTTGTTAATGTATTGGGCTTACAAGAAAAACGTTGAAGACTAAAGAGCACCATTTTCTGGTACATTAAGCAATGAAAAGAAAATTTACTTAGCCTTTGTGTATATTATCTTGAACAATAGGCTGCTCTGCTCTTACTTACTAAAGTTTAGTTCTGTTTTAGTTCTCTCTCTACAAATTATTATCATTTTGTTACGACAGTACAATTAAGATAATGTGCACATAACTATGCAACTGTGTCTTTATTGTTTGTCTCTGATAACAACTACTGAGGTTTTATCACACCAGCTTCTATAAATAACGTGATACGTGCTAAGTACCTACTAGGTATGAATGTCAATCAAGTAAACAGATCAACTTGTGTTGCGCTGTACTTTGATATTGAATATACTGCTTGGACAAAATGCATTAACACGTAGCGTAGTATCTTCTCTATAATCTATCGGTTATACTTTTTCTCAACTTCTACAATGATCAACCTGTTTCGACTTTTCCCAACTATGTTGGGGTCGGCTTCCAGTCTATCCAGATACAGCTGAATACTAGTATTGTACATGGAGTGACTGCCTATCTGACCTCTACAACCCAGTTGTTTTTCGGTTCCTCGTTCATTGTTTCAGTTCCCAGTTCTTTTTCTAAACTTCTGAAGGGTCCTCTGTCGATCTGCTAAAAGGATCAATTATCAATCATAAGTCATCATAACACATGAGTAAAGAATCCGTTTCTTTACTTTGTGATCATAGGCTGAAAATAGCTGATGTGTGTGTCATATTCGGCATTCTTTAAGACAACTGCTTAGATTTCACTGAACCTCTTCCTGCTCATGCGCCGGATTCCTTTGCTGTCTTCCCTACCAGAAAGGGGTTTCCATCAAATCCTACTGAATTTACGAACATTTAAACACAGAATCATTTGATATGACTTTGAAATGAAATGAAAACGGTCTGCAACAATGCGGTGTTTACTAGCCTTCTCTTATCAATTGACTGATAATCTTCTACGCCATTATTTATATCGCTTTGTAAAATTGTTAAGAATAAACTGAACAAAGAGCTTTTAAATGAATTTATATCACTATTTAAACTAATTGTTCTTCAAACACCTACACTTAATCTAAGTAAGAATCAATGGACAACCAGATAATCGTTATTTACCTGCAATCTTGATCCGAGGCCGATAAATCGGGGTTTAGTCGTGCAATAGGACACAATGTTGCTTGACAGCCGGGGTCAGTCCACTAAACCGGTCCCAAGTCGTGAGGTACTCGGTTCTTTACCCTGCCTGTAAACACTGGCCACTTTCACAACACAAATTACTTATAAGTAATTCGATCACAAAGTAACAATGAAATTATCTCAAAGAATTTAGTTGGACGTTATATATATAATTATTGGAAGCGTTAGCGTCGAATAAAAACTTGTAAAAGCGTGTATTCGTCGGAACTTAATTTCGTTTTATTCAGTACGACGACTATAATGGCTTCTTAAAAGTACCTAATTTTCATTGGTTTTGACAAACTAATTTTACGCAAATTTTTCGTTAGCTACAAATGCAAACGTACAAAGTATATTATAATTGCGTTTCAAAAAACTTTATTTTAGTACTTATTAAATATTGGATCAGAGAAGAAAGCCAAGGCAATATAGGGCCTTCTTTGTTTGGGCGGTGGTAAAGGTTGATGAATGTGGACGGCTGCGAGTAGGGTAAGACCAAAGAAACGATGGATAGACTGTGTTAAAGATGATGTGGCTAGAAAGGGAGTGACAAAGACAACCGAGATGATGACTGAGAACTATAGAAAAAACGACATGTTGCGACGACCCTAAATAAATAGGAATGACGACAAAAACAATTTTTTTTCTTCCATCATGTATATTATTAAAAAATATTAGACACATATTTTTTCTTTTTTTAAGTAATCAAAAGATTACGGCGATACATTGAGTTAAAATGTTGCATGACGTCACGCCTATGTAAATACACATATTTAGTTGTGACATAGCGAACCCCCACTCCCAAACTTAAATACGTTCTATTTAAGTATTTTTTTAAATAATTATGATAATGCAAAAAATACGTGTCTAATATTTTTTTATTATCTGACTGACGGACTAAATAGAATTTCTTTTTTTTTTTACCTAAGCTTCATCCCTATTGTGAAAAGGGCAAGAAAAAAATGGTAAAAAACAAAAATAATGTGGAGGAAAGGCTCCACTTAAAATCTAGAGATCTAGACACTATTTTTAATATTGATCTCTCTAAGGTCATCATCCTTTGAAAGACACGGCCACCCGGTTCTTCGGGTGTTTCCGAGGGTACAATGATCCTACAAGCAAAACCCTTTTAGAGAATTTTAATCGAATGTGTAATTTTCGACCGCAATTCCTGTTGTTGGAATTTCCAATAAAATTAAAATTAAGAACGTGTTTCCTTTGCCCATTACAGCTTTAATTAAAGATGTAAGTAGGTGTGACCTGAATAGCCAGTATTATTTGTTTATGATATAAGCAAAATATATCAATGTCACATCGTGCTTAATGACCGAGTCTGATGAAGTATTTTGCATAATATTAAGCAACGGTTACAATGCAAGAATACCAGACAACGACTTTTTTATTAGATTTTAATCAAGTTATTCATTTGTGGTCTATCCTTTAACCGATTTCCATTTCCATTTTTGAAATATGCAGAAAAAGTAGAAAAATTTGCAGTAAAATGTTTTGTAAAACACTAAAATTTATAACAAAAGAAGCTCTGTGCACATTTGCAGACGCTACTCAGCCAAAGGAAAATTATTCAACGGTGATGTCTTTCACGTCGTGTAACCGTAGCTTTACATTAAGTAGGTGTATTTTTATAACAGGTTTTTAACCTGTTACTTACTATAATTTATGTCTAACGATTAATGAGCTATCGGACCCGAAGCGTAGCGATGGCGACATAATTCTGCCGTTTGATGACGAAAAATTCAATCATCCAAATAATTTTATGGATTAGGACGCGAATGTACGATACAACTGAGCTGAATTACATAATCGTAATCCATCCGAATCAGAAATCATTAATATTGATGATATCCAAGTTTCTTCGAGTTAAAATCGTACAAAAGTAGGTCAAGGGTTTCATCACACATTGGAAACGAGGAAAATTCTTGATGGCGAAGGCGATGTTGTAGATGTCAGCCTAAAATTACGACTGTGGAAAAAAACATATATGAAGCTGACAAAGATTTATGAATGAATCGATGCTACTGATGAAGAACCATCATTATTTACAGTAGTTATGTTTTTACGTTTCGTGATGAACGAAATATACTCATGAAGTATTCTATAATATGCGAGCTAGACCGCATGTAATCTTCCTGAATAATGCCTCTAGAGCAATCTTTTTTTTTTTTCATAAAATAAGGTCTGCTGTAGACACGTCCCTGTTATTTCCTTTTTTTTCAGCAACTTATTGGTAAAGAAAATATGACCCTCCAAAAATTACAAAAATGCCCCATTTTTACCGCTGTGATTAGAGGACTACCAGACAAAATCGAAAAGTTTTTAACATAAAAGAAAATGATAGGAACCTAGACATACTCTTTCTTAAAATTTTAATGTAAAAAATAATTGAATCGGCTCAGTTTTCGAGGAGAAAAAAGGGGAATACCAAACGTCTATTTTGTAAAAAAAAATTGTGATATAAATCGGTCTGAACTGCAGCTGTCCCTATCGCACTCCACGGTGGCAGACTTGAGGTAAGACGACGGCAATAGTTTCTTCGAATACCTATTTTTTGAATTCCTCGCAGGCCCTGTTCCCCCCTCTCAGGAACAAGTACAAAAGCAATTTCTATTGTGCTACATTACACCTCTCAGATATGAAAACGAAAGTGCAGTACTGCATTCTGTTGTTAGTTAAAACAAAATCAATTTTCCGGATTAACTCACTTTAATTGTAATTTAACTTTCCCAGCGTTCTGAGCCCTCCACAGCAGTTATAGATTTTTCTTTTTTGTTGTCTGTGCCTTCATGAAGCGCCATGTCATTCATTTCAAACTTTTGCTAGTGGGACATGATATAATCAACGCAAACATGACACATGATTTATTTATATACATAATATTCTTGAAGATCCTAAAGTCAAGGTTCCAAGACTTTACCCAGTACTAACGACTGCGTGTACTTTGTCTAGTTTGGAGTCGATCTCAATCTTCCAGTGATTCCATCTACCTACCTTCCTCACTTCATCATTCCAGTTCTTGTAGTATCTAAAACTAGGTTTTATACTATTTCTTCAGTAATTATTAGGTTTCGTTTGACACGGTCGTGAGATCAATCTTTGTTTGTACAACGCAATAAGCCACCACGCCATTTTGGTTGACTGCATTCGCTGCTTACGCAACGACTAGTTGTAGTTACTGTACTTTGAGTCGATACTTAAGTAAATTCTTGGAAAATCTCTCGTAAACCTTATCGGTATTTAGCTTTCTTTATAAGTAAGAGGCATCTGTTGTTTCTTCTACCTATTCGATTTTATTACCCAGATTTATATCTCCACTTACGTTCCGTTTATTTCTTTTGAATAAACTCGTCTTCTTTTAAATTCTTTTTGTTCATTTTTCTTTCAACAGTTTGGGTAGGAACTATTTTGTACATCTCAAAAAGAACTCACCACAATATTTTTTAGGACTTCGTGTAGGTGTATTTGACTACAATTGTTTTAGTATTGTTGTTATAATTATTACCTTGAGAATTGAAGAAAAACATTAAAAGAAAACAGGTGCTTTATTTATCTGTGGATTAAAACAGACATAAAATATTCAAAGTAGGCTCAATGTTTCTAATAATACTTTTTACATTTTGCTGTTTTAATATTTTTATAGAATTGCTTTAGCTAAGATCAGTAAGCTGCAAAATATAATTATCTTACATTATATCTTTTATCAAAATCAATGCACGCTAGTGTCAATGTCAATTTATCTTTATCTTTTCCAAAGAGCATAAGTACTTTTATCTCATCCGATTCTAGCATTCAGTTAAAATTAGCTTCCACATCACTGCGATATTTTTACGAAACACTCATTATCGTAATTTTCATGATGTTAAATTCTCATACTGGTCCGAGGCAGCAACCTTGTAGCACTCTTGCAACATTCTTCGGTCGTTCACCTGTCGAGAAGTGGACCTTGTTTTTAGTTTGACACTTTCGTATGATTTGTTGTTAAACACTAAAGATAGAAAAGTGTAAAAAGTGACGCAAGTGAATTCCACGCCGTTTGCTTGTCGTGTCGAGGTAAACAGCGTCCAGAATGATAATGTACCGAACGAAATCCCGTTTGAGCAATTCGCTTAGGCTAAACCTTAGGTTCCCGGTCTTTTGGAAGGCGTACGAGGGGCCGAAGCCAACTCGCAGAGGCCCGTTACAAATATTTTCATATCGTTGCAATGTATTCGTGAATTTCCTGATGCAGCGCTTGCTTTTGACCATTTTACGTCTTTTTTATATCTTTACTTGACTTTGACTTACTTGATACTATATTTAAAAATGCAAGATGCTCAATAAACTATTCTGTTTCAATTCATTGTCAACGGGCTCTATTTTCAATAGAGTGAGACGAAATACCATGCGCCAGACGATAATATTTTAGCATAAACCAACTGAAGAAGCATTTTTCTCTTCATCTTTCATATTTAAAATTGCCAATGCGTGTGCTCTATGTGAGATGTGAGTAAAGCCAAAGATCCCTAGGCATAGTAAGGTACAAGATATTTTAACCAAAACGAAAATTCAGTTAAACATGCTGATTAAATTCTGCGTGGTCTTTTTACTGTTATGGTTACTGAATCATCTAACCTTGTGATATCAATTCAACCTAAAGGAAAAACATCATCGACAAAAACTTGTTTGTAGATCAACAATACTCTGTCCTCCATTACTGAAAGATCAATTTGTGTGAAAGAGAAGACATTACCAGCTGAGTACTGAAACCCTCCGAGTATGAGGGCAAAGAACGATTACATGCAACCCCATTTTAAACCTACGGTGGCAAATGAGCGGCTTTCAGAACTGGGTCACAGCGTGAAGGGACGAAATTGGGACGAACCCTTGGGGAGAGAGATGAGGGCTGGTTAGTTACTGCTTTCCTACGTCGCTATTTGAAATTGTATTGACTTTAAATTTCATTTTAATGCCATTCGGCTTTCAGGGGATTTGCCTAATGATATTGCGGGTGTGCGCTTTTGGAATACAAAAAAAGATGATTCATGGCATCGACGGCTCTTTTTTTTCAAATGGATCGTTTCTGTTAGGTATACAATATTCAACAATGTTTTTTTTTCTGTTAACATTGTGTCTAGATTGCTGCCAGTGTTAAACTAAATGTAATGACTGCTTCCAAATTAAAATGTATCTCTCGCGATATTTCAGTAGAGAAACTTCCATCCCTCCACCATCTTTCTGATATTAATTAATCTGAAGTCGGGGGTTTGTTTGCCTCGTAGTGTGTGTGGTTTCATATGATTTGTCAAGTCGAAGTATCAAGTTTGTTAAACTTGCATATCGAAGTCGTGACCTGAGATGACTTCAATAATAAGTGCTATAGCTATACCATATATGTATATACTGCGTAAGTGCGTACAAACATCTCGAGTTCAATCAATTCGCTATGTAAGAACATAATTTCTTGGGCCGTCTCGCTAAAATTGATATTTGACAACAATACGAACATTCATGCTGGTTATATTTGTAATGCTAGCAAATGTTAATAATGTTTTGGATTTCTATTTCATTTTACGGCTTTGCCTGATGATGATAGAAAATGGAGGGTTGTTAAAGGAGATTTAAATTGGACAGCACACGAGTATAATATTAAAGTTGTAGCTTCAATCAGTGTAAGTGCTAAGTCGTTCTTTTACGATGTTTGAAAAACTTTTAACGATAGTAAATAATAAGATAAATGATTGTTTTAAGGTAGTCAAGAGTATGAAAGGGTTTTATTGACTTAGGACTTGTAGCTATTGAAGAGGAGCAGAGAAATTCTTTTGAATATGTATGTTGACATGTTTAAGAGTCTCAATCACGTAAACGTAGGAAAACCCGAGGACAAACATGAATGTTACATTCAACTTCCCATGTTTCTCTAATTTAATTAGTATGAGAAGGAGAATAGTAAGTACTCTATTAAATTTTATTGTAGAATCACTACTGGTTTGTAGTAAATAGTCAGCTCACGTCTCAAAATTTGAGGCCAGTAAGTATAATGTAGTGTCGCAACAATGGCATTTCGTAACAACTAATTTTATTTCATCGAATACGTGACATGCATTCGATAGATACTTTATTTAAAGTACGTTTTGTTATTTATTGAAGATAATGTAGTGGACGTTGGGCAAGTTTGCAAAATTGGATGAAATATTACATGCTCGCTGTGGTTGGTGAGGTATTTGGCGTCAATTCAAATGATTGAATAGAGTTAGTGCATTAATAAGATTTCTATTTAGAGTTAGGTTTTCAATTTTTGATTGTGATCAATGTTAATTGAGCTAATTTTATTTTCTAGTCTCCAGATTACCAACTCTCTTTGTGTTTTGATATATTTCGTATTTGGTTGAACTGAATACAGTACTTATAAAGTTACTATGAAATGCGTTGTGTAGTGCTAAACACTACACATTCTTTACTTATCTCAAATTCTCAATTCGTTCCAAATTGGTTTCGCATAAAAGACCGATTGTAACTATTCGATGTCGTTTTACTAGCAAATTGAATTGCAAATACGATAATGTATAGTAAAATAGCGGAATGCATCGTGGTTGTGTTAATTCTGTATAATTCATAAGTTTGTACGTTCAAGGAAAGCGGTTGCGTATTCCGATCATTTTTAATGCTGTTGATGAATTATTCATTCACGATGCGTGGCTTGACGTAACTCCTGGAAATAATACCTGTAAAGATCTAAGGTTAAACAGTTTAATTATAAATAAAAACACGGCATTGTACTACGCTGTATGAAACAAACTGAGAGTTGATGAAATACTGTTTGTATATGAGGCGTAAAGTAAACTCAGCAGAATACACTATTTTTGTGAGATAGTGCATTGCTCGTAATTTCTAGAAAGCCAATATCACTGACCAATATAAATTTCTCTCAATACGTTTTTGATGGTTGCAGTAGGTCTCATTTCTGCAATTGCATCTGCATTTACTTTCATGTTTTTGAGCTCTAATTGACAATTCACTCCTTCCTCTTCAGCATTCAAATCTACTAATTAAATGTTCTCTTGCTTTGTTTCTGAAATAAGCAATTTTAATAAGGGGCGTGTTGCCATTGCTACTACTCAAGGTTGCATGAGAAATAACGTGGCGTAGCAGTCGAAATAACAATGGTAAACAAATGGCTAAATATGTAAATTCAGACTGATCAGAAATAAATATTTTTCGCCAATGCATATTTTTTCGTATTTCCCGGACAGCGGAAAATTGGTCTCAATGTTGTAGCATTAAATTTAAAAAAAAAAATCTTAGCTACAACAAGTATGTTTCTGTTTTCTTTTAATCTTATTCTTGTATTTTTTTCTAAAACTCTTATTACTTTTGGGTGCCAGTGTATCGAAGCGTTATTTCCAAAATTGAACAAAACATAGCAAAAATCTTTACAAGACCATACAACTGAAAGTCCCATAACTCGTTTCTATCGATCGTCGCCAGCAGCCGTCGAGACTTCAACCCGTTCCACGTCTAATTCACCGCGAATGAAAAATTAACGCCTTTTTCAAAGGAACGGGACTTTTTGTGTCTCAATATTTCTAATTGCTATGCTGGTCCCGTCTCGCCAATCTACGGGCAGTGCCACGACTAGTAGTGCTTGTTTTTTTTAATATAGTCGGTAGACCGCTTAATTTGCCGCGAAATAACTCCGTACTTGTGTGTCTGGTGAAATTGTACGGTTGATCTATTGATAATTTAAATGTTTTCGGAACGTACATTTCATGGTGTCTATTCATTTTTGTAGAAAGTTTCTGTTTAGTTTTGATTGGTTGAGAAATATTTATAGAGTTACTTCGTACTTACTTGGACCTAGTTGAAACTACTTTAGTTACCCTGATGTTTAATGTAGTTCTGCTTTTGTTGGAAAGCATCACAAGAAGTTAGACGAGTATCAGCAACTATGTAGATTGTACACGATTTCACAAGCAAACTCCTCCGAAATTCTCTCTGAATTTCAAATCCAACAACTGAATATATAAGCAGGTATGAGCTTATGAAAGGATCATAATGATTTTAGACGGCTGTTTGCCATAGTTGTGCCTTTGCAGTGGATGTAAGTGCGTGGTATTACGTGATCTGTAGGACACGACCGGTTATAGTGCAGCATTTCAAAACTTAAGAGGGCATTATTATGTTTTGTTAAGATTAAAGTAACTTTGAAATAGTGATACTTGTTTGTCGTGAAACACCCGAGTACTATCGGTAGTGGATAATCCACCAGTTCGCACATTACGATTGACAATTCGTTTATTATGCAATGCTGCTAAGTAGCAGACAGAACTGCTTGCTGGAGTCCATGTTTACCGATATCTATAATCTAGGAATCTTCAAGTCACGACTTCACGAGTGAAGAGATAACTTCTAGGCAAGAGTACGGACCACACAGGTGAAATAGTGGTCAAACGCGATCTTAAAATAAAAAGAGTAATAACAAAAATGTTGTATAGTAAAGTCATGCGCAGGCGCGTGCGTTGACCGCTAGGAATGCATCGCACGCGCATGGGCAAGCACACACTCACAGCTGTTCCCTGTTCCGCTAGCGTTCGGACGGCTGTTGGCGAGAATATGAATTACAAAAATAATAAGAAGCAATCTACGTAAATGATGGAACTTTCATTACATGATTCAAAAGTTGTGTTGGACACAATGGCAATTAATCAAGTGTAGACAAAAAGTGATTTGAATATCTAATAGTAGTATATCACAAAACTATACGAAGTTATGAGCATCGCAATTTTATGAATTGGGTCTAACCGAATAAGTCACGATACTCTATCACATTCTAAACTGACTGCGTCATAAGTACATAAGTACGATTCATGGGACAATGTATACGCTTTCACAACAAACTTCCCATTGACATTCGAAACTTACCCATTAAACGATTTAAAATCTCTATCAAAACCAAACTTTGTAAAAAAGGGTACTATATACAATTTCGGATTATTTAGAGATAAAAAAGCTTGGGATTGAACTGCTCGCTCTGCTAAGTCTTGTGATAAAACCATAAAACTAGACATTTTAATTATTATGTAAAATCAACATATACATACCAGTTTTGAATACACATTGACATTGTTGAAAATTATATTCAAAATGACATGATTACTTTGTAAAGTATTATATTATTTTAATTATTGTGAATGTGAGGAATATTTTTATTTTTCTGCTAGTTTTAGTGATGGTCTGGCAGTTTTGAGTAGTTTATGCGGCCTACCTAAATGTCCTTTCTTTGGTATTGTTCGTCGAGTTGAGCTCCTTAATAAGTTCTGAGTTGAGCTCCACGATTACTGACAAATGCTTGCACTGACTGGACGGTCCACTCAAATCTGTGTGATTCTTTCCTCAAAAGACCTTTTCAGACACTAATCTACATGGTCCTCATATGGCCTGACCAAGAATATGTCTGGACTTTAAAAGAGACTGCGACCTCTGAGTTTGTTTTGGCCTTTCTTCTCAGAGTAGTCAGATAGGAAACGCCGAACTCATCTAGCTTATTTTTAATTTTTTTTTTTTATATGACGTGTAAAAGTGATTCCGATATCCTATTTACAGAATAAACCATTTCATTTCAATACACCATTATGAAATTATATCTGATGCATGATATATCCAACATTCCTTAGCTAGAGACATTCCAAACTTCCGCATTTATCGTCTTCCTTATTCACACATCATATTTAGTCGTTCCAACGTTAGATTTCTTACTCACTAGAAATTCCATTAAAACCATTCTACTAAGTGTACCGAACATAACATACATAATGAAAATATTTCACTTAATTTATTTATTTCCATCCGAATCTAGGTATTTCGTGACTCCCGTCTTTACTACACACATCAGCTTTCAGAACTGTACATTTCTTCTCAGAAACAGAATTTTAATGTTCGTGGGAACAACAACGCCACGAATGTCAAGTTGTCAACACGATATTCCAAGCACATGTAGATTACCATCAGCATTAAGGGGGACAAGGGGGAATGGTGCGCAGTAAGGAAGTTCCCTCTGAACTCGGAAGAGCTAACGGTCGGCCTGGGGGTAACAGGATACTCGCTGGGGGAACGGCAGAAAACAGTAGATAGCCTCGCCGTGTGATTTATGGGGAAAAGGCGGAAACTAAAAATAATGTTTTTGGCGTGCTTCTTTGAACATCATAAGCCTGTAAGTCGAAATGTTATATTTAAAAAGGTTAATGACGTATTTCGTTTATGTTCTAAGTTATCAAATCATCATTCTCCTGTCCTTATCAAAATTGATTTGTGGTAGGCGCAACTTGTCTCTTTCTTCCATACTTCTCTATCAGTTGTCATCTCGGTATTCACCCCCTTTCCAGCCATATCATCTTTCACAGAGTCCATTCATCTATTCTTTGGTCTTCCCCTACTCTTATAGCCATCTACATTCATACTCAAAACTTTTCTCACGATATTTCGTCATTCCTCCGCATCACATCCAAAGTTATCAAATAGGTTTCTTATATCTCATCATAAATCAAACATTCTAGTTAAATTCCAACCAAACCTTCAATATATCTTTCTTCCGAATATCCGTCCTCTCCAAATATGACAACTTCTTTACAACATAGATACATTTCGAAACTTCGCGCTGTACGTGTATCCCCCACTTCACCCCGTCTGCCCCCTTATCCCACAGGACCGGGGGTTTTATCAGGGACGCTTTATGAGCAACATCAGAAGCCAGCGCACTTATAAATGGAATCTGGCTTTACTGCCGATGCCCCTACTCCCTTCAAGGAAAATCGTTGGGAAAATACTCGTAAATATTTCATGATACTGTTACGGCGTGTGTCTCATCTCTGTTCGGGGGAAAATTACCGATAAAAGAGTTCGAGCGTATGTTGTAGATGTTAGGAATTTTAGAGAAAAAATGTTGTATTCATGTCTTATGTTCATGATGAATTAATTCAGCCATCTCCAAAACCCTGACTTAATCTTCAATGACCTAATATTTCAGCGAGACAGCAATTTCCTTTGGACTCTTGGAATTACTCTCGTAATCTCGTATTACATCCAGCGAAGCTGAGATTATTTTCTCGTAAAAATTCTTTCACCCCTCATATTCACTGAACTAGGCCGAGAGCGAAAAGGTCTTGTTTGACAACACGAGCGCCACGGGGTAACCTACATTTTAGTGCATTCAAATACGAAACGGTCCTCATAATAAAACATTGAACAAAGTTGTTTGTTTTGATGTGTACTTCCACAGAGAATTTAACTGCCGAATGTCTCATTGAATATGTATCGCACCGAGGTCGGTCAGTGCCAGCAGTGGTCACTATAACGAATTGTTGATTTTATTTGTATAAATCATGAAAGCTAACTCATGCTAACCGATTTCTTTTGATTAAATTTTCTGTCTTGCTCATAAATTCTTCACCAATGACAACGTTTAACATTCCATGTAGGAAGAAGAATGTTCTGCAAAAAAATATTTACATACTTTATACTGGGAAAATGATTCGTGTTTCTTTATTGAAAGTATGAAAGCCGAAGAGCATGCACATTTGCATTTTAGATTAACGTCTAGTAATGTTGCATAATGTAGCGATAAGAGCGAAATACGCGTCAAGTGGGAGGTGATACTTACCTACCGTTAACGTTGTGTTCTTCCGCCTTTGGCATAGGGAAGCAGAGTTCGTTGCTTTTCATTACCTAATGTAAAATGTTCCTAGTATCTTCACATTCTGGTGTGAAGTTATTATATCTATGAATACTTAATTTACTAACACGGCACTAAGTAGATACTTGAATTATTGAATTAACAAGTAAGAAATTACTATAATTCCACAGGGGAGTTACAGAAATTGATATTATCGACCCAGCGGTTTCCAACGAAGAAAGTGTCGAATTAGACCACTTTCTTGGAAAAAAGAAGAATGAATATACATCACAACAACACAACATAGAAAATATTGTGCCATAACTTAGTGTACGCAACGCAACCCCCAGCACTACCTACATTATAAAATTTTCAATTTTGCAAAGTACAGTGTAAAGTCCATCAAACATTCTATTTTTACTCCCACAATACTTTAAAAGCGTATTTTCAAGAGCTTAGTCTTGTGAACCCATTTGTCAACTTCAAAATTAAATTTTCGCACCAAGTACCTACTACTCTATCAGAGCTGGGTTTTCAATGGATTAATTTGTCTAGAGGACATTGCCCTTTATTCAAAGATTAATGAAGGTGAATATTTAAACAGACTCGGTCTCGGTCGTCAAGCGGCTAGCTGCGACACTGATAGACAGATTGGACGCCGTAGCACAAGTAGTGTTCATAGGCAAGAGAGAATCTAAAACGCGCGTTACGTACGCTAACTATTCCTACTTCTTTTGCAAAAATGTGCCTCCTTAAATAGCGCTTCCACCATCCACGGACGATCGTAAGGGAAAACTTCCATTATCATAAAATGTAGCGATTAGATTAGTATTCAGTTTGTTTTTCTGAACGCAGTTGAGGATGCTTGAACTTGAAATGATACCTATAGCAGTTTAAGTGGGCTTTTCTTTTGGGTGTGAAATTATCAAATAACTTCTCCCGTTTTTGGGCGGAGCGGGAGGTGGTGTCAGACTCTTACTGACTAAAACCCACTCGTGTTTCTTCAGTTGCCTGCATGTTGCCAGGGGCCACGGTATCCCTTTCGGACTTTTCCGCAGTTAAAGTGGCCTGCCCATTGAATTTTGCAAGCAAGTCTAGTAGCCACACGGATTTCACCTTCATATTATTGTGAATCATCATAATAACACCCAGTTCAATGAGATACGGAGGTTAGATGGTCGATGCTCCTTGAAAATACAGACCAAACATTTAGTTAGAAATCTGAATATGTATATACGCTCTAACATTATATTATGTAGGCCTAAGAAAAAGATCTATCGGAGGCTCGGAGTACTAGTTTTTTGTTTCGAACGCGTATAATTAAATAAATACTTCACGCTGTAGTTAAACCGAGCGTACCAACTTCAAGGTCATTGTTATCATGTCGTTTAGTGATGTAAGTAAAATTCTTTATCTGATATTCTCACGCTATGTTAGTTTTGAGATTGGAACCGGCTGGCGTGGATTCGTGTCATATTTCGCTGGTTGTCTTATTACGATTATTCGAAAATAGAATGATATTATGTCTTTCTTTTGTTTTGCACTGTCCCTGAATGGTACTTTGGTCTATATTGGTGTCTTTGGTTGGATCTTTTAATCGAGTTTCTAAAGAAACTTCTGTATCTACTATTTTGAAAAGCCTTATCTCTCCAATTGTTAGTAAGCAGTCAGCTGTGTATTTGCGATTTTGGTCAGGCTGCTCTTGTTTATTCCATTTCCAATAGTGTCCAATACCTGTTTCTGATATTTTTAAGTCGCAACCTATTTCTTTCAACAGCATCATTTCAGTCAATCTTACTTTTCATGATA
The DNA here is from genome assembly GCA_963680765.1 of Agrochola lychnidis. Taxonomy (NCBI): domain Eukaryota; kingdom Metazoa; phylum Arthropoda; class Insecta; order Lepidoptera; family Noctuidae; genus Agrochola; species Agrochola lychnidis. The sequence continues at coordinate 8,802,954 of OY796859.1, read as the reverse complement.
TTGATAAGAACAAGAAAATTCCAAGATTGTATTCCTCTTAGTGACATTCGGAGGCGAAGAAAATTCTTTTACCTTTTGCTTGCCATATACTTATGGATGTAAATCATTGCTTAAACATTGTTGAGGTTTGTAGTATACCACGTCTACGTATAGTAATTAGTTTAATTTCTTCATCATTAACATTCTACATATACTATGTATTCATGGGTATGTATTGATTTTACATATCGTACATTAATTTTTCAAGGCGTAACTAAACTGGTACTTAAATATGTAAGTTCCACTTCCAATAGATTACATTGAAAAATTTAACAGACACAAATTATATTGAAGGCACATTATCTGTGTGGAAATTCACATTTCGAAGCTTCAAGAGATTTAGTCTGATGAAGAAATATCACCAAAGGATAGGGGAGAGCCAATTTATTAGCCCGTGAAAGGAACCCGAGGGATATATCTAACCTACCTACACATCTAGTATCATATACATACCTACATAGTATATATTATAAGAACTATAAGGTACAGTATTTTATACCGTGTGAAGTACCTTCAGCCAGTGATTTATATCTCGCAAAGATAAATAAATACTTAAGTTCGCTCTCGGATAAGGATAGCAATTTACTGAAAGATTAAAGCTAGTATACACTTCAGTCCTGTACATCTTACCAACCATATGAATAGTGAAATGGATAAGTAACACAAGCTTTCATTTTGGATAAACTGAATTATAGATAAGGAAGATGATCGATGATGATCGGAATTCAATTGAAAAAAGACATTTACTAATGAGAAAGAACTCGACTAATCATGAAAGTAAAAGAGACTGATTGAGCACTTGGTAAAAGTTCTTAAACCCAGATAACAGTAAGACCATCTGATAATGGACCGTATAGAGAGAAAACGCTTTGACAAAGTAGAAGACATCCCATACGTCACCGAACCGCCCAACCTTCAAACCAATTTTAGTTTGAGGGCGTTTAAGGGTATCTACAAATTAGGGTCATGCGGTTGGTACGCCAGATGATAGATGGGGCTAAGTTTTCACACGAGCCGAGACGTTTGAGCTATCAACACGGCCTATGCCTGTTATTAACGACCGGTCTTGGATACGCATTTATATCACTACACATGTACCATAGAACGTACAGTAATTATAGTGTACCGAAGGTTTCACATCGCTAGAATGAACGCTTTGAATAAACGACGACACTTCAGAGTAGGTATTCAAGAGGCCAGGTTTTCAAGTTCTCTAAATTAGTTCTTCCAACTAGAAAATGGTAGAACTGGGGCCCAAGTCTGCTATTTTTATAAATTCATCATTCCAACACGATCCCATTGTCATTTTGCTAAAATTTTGTAATCTGCTAAATTCATAATGGTCGATCATTGGTCGGTCAATGGTCTCGTAATAGAATTGTGTTATAATGGCATTGTCGTACAATACGACCAATGATACCGCCTAAGTCAGTCATTCATTTGTCATTATGTACGAGATTACCAATAAGTGCCATTTCTTTCAATGGAGTGTCAGTGGCTGACCATTGGAAAGTCATAATGACGCCATTATATTAAAAGATTACCAAACTTGTCAAAATCAACAATTATGAAATCAATGATAGACCATTCTGACACTATTGTAATAGCAGACTTGAGGCCCTGAGGTTGTGTATTATTATTTAAAGTACCCTGCACTGCACTGCTGGATTTAGGCATCTGCAATCGTATTAGGTAACAATCCTTGGCCACTCTCACCACACCACACACAGTGCACTTTTCTGTCTCCTCTCTATTTCTTTAAAGGTTGAGCTGTCAACAGACTTGACAGGAATATATAAGACAAGGCCTTTGCCCGATGGGATTTCCCAACGAGGCAAAAACTTCCAAAGAAGTTTTTTTTAAATCGTCTACTAAAGAGGGTGAATTTTCAAAACCTCCTTAGTGCTCACTTTCGCTCTTGTGCAGTGCAAAATTTCTTGCTTCTAGACCCCAGCGGTTTAGGTAGAGCGTTGCCTGTCACTGTCGGTGAATGAATGAATTTCAGATTTTTATTAAGTAGATAGATATCAAACTCAAACTCAAACTCAAATCATTTATTTCAATTAAACCATTTACAGGCACTTTTGAATTGTCAAGGAATCGGTCAGTCAGAAATAGGTATGAAGCTAGTTGCCCATTCCAAAGCGTAGTAGGTACCTATGGAGAAGAACGGGCAAGAAACTCCACGGACACTCTTTTAAATAAAAAATTGTTACAAAATATTGGTTACATCATTCATGTTGAAATTATACATGTGAGAACAATGTAGAAAGATGTGCACATGAGAAGCGTCCGTAATAAAAAGATAAAAAAGAACAATTCAAAAAAATTAAAAATAAGCTCTGGCAGCTAAGAGATGACCAGTCCCAACTGACGGCGCCCGTTCACGAACATGACGCATGGATTAGCACCATTCAGCTCAACCATTTTGAAGGGAGCTAAATGATCCAACACACGCGCCACCATCAGCGAAACATTTGAGTGAGCATGACATACTCACAGCCGCCAGGGCACATTCAAGTCAATGCAAGACATATTACCCGGTAAATGATAACTCTTTAGTACATAGTGCTCACATAGTGTGCTATGCAATTATATAATACAAAAGAGATTGAGTTTATACAATGCAAAGATGCTCTTACAATCTTCAGCAGCTCCAACAGTATTTGCAAATGTTAATCAATTAGTTGTGGTTGTGGAGCAGGACCAGCATTGAGCCAAGCATTTTTATCAGTGATGTAATCCCCCAACGTATAATATGCCTGCCTGCATAGTGTGCGTTTTATACAAGATTTGAATTTCGTCTCATTCAGTTGAAGTATGTGGGGAGGAATTTTATTGTAACATTTTAAACAGTATCCCATGAAAGATGAATCTACTTTAGCTAGTCTGAAACCTGGTTGAACTAATAGGTCCCTATTTCTAGTACTATAATTATGTCTATCACCTCTTTTGCTAAAAAGATGTAAATTCTTTCTTACGTACATGATGTTTTCATAGATATATTGACAAGGTACCGTCATGATGTTAATATCCTTAAACAGTTTCCTTAGAGAATCGCGCCTGCGGAGACAATATATGGCTCTGATCGCTCTTTTCTGGAGAATAAAAATAGACTCGATGTCTGCAGCCCGTCCCCACAGTAAAATACCGTAGGACATGATACTATGAAAGTAGCTGAAATATACTAGCCTCGCGGTATCTACATCAGTAAACTGACGGATTTTTCTGACAGCATATGCTGCTGAACTTAGCCGTCCTGCAAGAGATGTTAAATGAGGACCCCATTGCAGCCTTGAGTCGAGCGTGATCCCTAGGAAAATAGTTTTATCAACGAATTCTAGTTTCTCTTGATTCAATACTATCTCACAATCACTACTTTTGACATTTGGTAAAGAAAATTTTATGCACTTAGTTTTTTTTCCATTTAATACTAAATTATTAGCAGTGAACCAGTTTTGGACCTGCAGTAGGGCGTTATTTACGTCGTTAAAATTTGTAGCACGTCTATATACCTTAAAAATTAAAGAAGTATCGTCAGCAAATAACACCATTTGTGGTTGATTTTTTAATAAATGGAGTAGATCATTAATGTATACTAAGAAGAGGAATGGACCCAATATCGAGCCTTGTGGCACACCTAATTTTACTTTTAAACCTAGTGAATTGATACCGTTTATTTGAACTTGCTGTTGTCTATCATTTAAATAAGATTTTACTAAATTGAGTGCAAGTTTTCCAAGTCCGTAATGCTCTAGTTTCAAGAGTAAGGTTTCGTGATCGACGCAATCAAATGCTTTGGAGAGGTCACAAAAGATCCCTATGGCATCTTGGGCCTCTTCCCACGCGTTAAAAATGTGTCTTAATAGGGTTACACCAGCGTCGGTTGTACAACGTCCTTTGGTGAAACCATACTGTTGATCGTGAAGGATTTTATTTGTGTTAAAATGACTGAGCATTTGATTAAGCATTACTTTTTCAAACACCTTGCTGAATACCGGCAACACAGATACGGGTCTATAATTATTGGTGTCTTTACTGTCCCCGGATTTGAAAAGTGGTATTACCTTACTGTATTTCATTAAATCCGGGAAGACTCCTTGATCCACACACAAATTAAATATTAAGGCTAAGTAAGGCGCTATGGTCTCAATTATGGAGGTACAGACTTTAATGGACATCCCCCAAAGATCTTCGGTCAATTTGATCTTGATTTGTTTAAAAGCTTTTATTACCGTTATGGGGTTAATATGCTTAAAGTTAAATTCAATCGGGCATGCTGAAACGTTGGCCCTTAATAAATCAAAAGAGAGTGAGGGCGAGGAGTTTAAGGTTTCAGTAGTTTTAAGTGGGATACTGGTAAAGAAATTTACAAATTCTTGAGCAACTTCTTTGCTATCGCAAATGAGACCACCACATGACGTCTTCAGTGTATAATCAGAATTATGCTTTTTGTTTCTGTTCGTTTCATTATTGATAATTTTCCAAACCGTCTGTATTTTATTGTCTGCTGATTTAACCTTATTGCTAATGTATAAGGCTTTAGCTGCCTTACAAGTGTTCTTAAAAGTTCTAGAGTAAGTAGCAACATACTTATTAAAAGTTTCCGTGTTAATATAAGGCTTAAGGCCATACAGCTCGAAAAGTCTATCCCTACTTTTTCTGAGTCCTGTAGTTGCCCAGTCACTAAATAAAAACTTAGGGCTGATAGTTTTAGTGTTCTTCTTAAAACAATTATTGAACTCGGATTGGACTAACGAAAAGAATTCTTTATACAAAATATTAACATTGTTCATTGTAAGGACCTGATTACTTAACTTACAAACTAAAGTGCTATTATATTTATTTAAATTAACAGCTGTTATTGGTCTGAATTTGATCTGCACTTTTTGTAATGGTATGTTAGACTCAAAAGTTACGGATTGACCACTGTGATCCGAAGGGAGATAATTAACTATGGCTTTATCTAAATAGTCGCAGCAACAAAACACATTATCAATACATGTAGCAGTAGATGTAGTTATTCGGGTCGGTTCCACAAACACATGTGACAAATTGAATGATTTGAATAAATTTAAAAATCTACCGGTATTTGAATTATTTTCTAAAATATTAATGTTAAAGTCACCACAACAGTCACGTCAACAGTATCTGGTTCACTATGCTAAAAGATTATCTGAATTCATACATATTCTCCAGCCATTTATGTGTTTCTTATTCAAGATTGTATGATTTTCCGCTGCACGCATTTTATCATTCCAGTCATGTTCGGTATGTTACGGTTTATACTTCCGCACATACATTATGTTCTATGTAGCTAGTGTAATGTAGATGCAATATTTTACGTAATGTGCGGCTGTCAATAAAAACCCAAGTGGTAATTGGACTATTCCTTTTGCTCTACAAATAAAACACAATCTAAAAAAATTAATAACATTGAAGTATCTGTTTGTAATGTCAAAATAACAGCTTTTTAAGTATGAGTACATATAATTAAAAAAAAAAATGTTCTATGTTATGGGGTTTGGTTTCCGCACTTAGTCCGTCAGGTGGACCATTGTGCGTGGGCCATGGCGGCCGTTTGATGGTTATTCCAACCAGCCCACCTCCCTCCAGAAGTTAATTAAAACTCCTGGTCTGTTCAAAACATATGTGAAAGATCTAAGGTGACCCGAGGGTTTCTGTGTTAATCTGGATGACGCCTGTGCATTCAAAGAGCACGTGCGCGACGGTTTCCTCAGCCTCCATGCACGCCCTGCACAGAGGGCTGTCCGTTAAGCCTATTGTGTAAAAATGTTTGTTTAGCGAGCAGTGTCCCGTGATGGTCCGTGTGTATGTCTATCTGTTTGTTCCGGTTAATCTCCGAAACGGCTGGACCGATTTTGACGGGACTTTCTCTGGCAGCTGATGTTATAAGGACTACTTTTATTTTAGAAAAAGTATTAGGGTCCACGCGAGCGAAGCCGCGGGCAGCAGGTAGTTTTAAATAAAATGATTGTCCTTCTTCCTCGTTCGCCCATTAATTAGGATCACGGTCTCATAAATCTTTCTTCATTTTATCATCTTTAAATATCGATAATATCCATCAAGTTTGTGGTATTTTGCTAACTAATTTTATTTGACCCTGTATATTCAATCTTAATGGAGTAGCCATTTGCATACTTCCAAAATAACTTTCCTTTTTAAAATCGAGGGCGTAATGTAGCAGATGAATGAAAGATTGATTATAGTTTGACTGCGTTCGTGTTTTTGTTTACTGCAAGTTTTCTATTCCAAATAAATGTAGCAGATGAAAATAGTTTTAGTATTTTTGAACACCAGAGAACGTACCTGCGAATCTGCTCGAGCTGTGGAATGTGTAGGTATTCTACATAATTTAGTGTTCAACATTTCAAGATTATAGCCGGTTTATCTTGATTCTTGATACATAACAGTCTTTGAACTCTTTATCTAGCCGAGAATCGAGCATAAAAAATAAATAAATCTGTAATAAATGTAAATAGGCAACTGACAACTATGTGCGAAATAATTATTAAAACCCTATAAATTGCGCAATCAACAAATCAAGGTGTGAAAAAAAAACGCAAATTTTAAAAAAATACATGCGTTATTGGAATTTTGGGAAAATAAAATTAGTGTTCGGTACAATATTTGCAACCGAACAGCTTAGCACTTTTGCCTGCGTACATTTCCATAAATGCATGTGTCGCAACTGTTACCAGTCAGTACGTATTCGAATACCAATCGCATAAGGGCCGGCGCCCAGTGGCGACACGGTATGGTAAGGGATTTTTATGCAACGAATATAAATAAAACTTATATGTATAGACATTCAAACTGAATTTTCAATGACGATGAATAAGGACGTCGGCATCGTTGCCGTTGGAATTTAAATTTAATTGTCATGCTATTAAATTATATTTCTATTCGTCACATAAAAATCCCTTGCCATGCCGCCGTGCCGCCTTTGGGCGCCGGCCCTTACTCAAACGAAACCAGTACCCTAATTGCGTAACTTATTTTCGAAAACAATTATGCCTAATTTGTTTCATTTTGACAGTTCAACAACATTAATTGCGTTATTTACGTTGTTGAGCAGATTTCTTTTTCCAACTTATGAAACAATGGATTAGCAATCTGTTTTAAATCGAAACAAATTGTGATTGTGTTGTAATACGCAATTAGGGTACAGATCAAACCATCTTAGTGCTAATTTAGCTTAGATTAACCATTTAATACATATAACCAGTATACAATTAGTCTTTAAACTAGTGATGCAACGAATACGAATACGAATATTCGTATTCGCCGAATAGTAGACATTTACCGAATATTCGTATTCGGCGAATACTAATACGAATACTAATACGAATATTTAAAAATTAATATGTTTGTACGCAAATCTAATTACTGGCAGACTTGGAAAACGCGCGTCGTCGGCACGTAAAAATACGACGTGTGCAAGGGCCTTAACCGCAACGACGACGCGACGGGGGACTCCCCGGCCATAGTTTATACAGTGCCGCGGCCCGGGAGTTTTCCTATCATTACGAACCATGGATTGATTGATTCATTCATTCCTTTCATTTCATTTGTCAGTCGAAAGCACAAGTCAAGCAAGAGAGTATTGTTTTATTGAAGTGAAAACTTCTTTAGTATCGTTGTGATTTGAAAGTCGATGAAACGAAAAAGCGACAGTAAAAAGAGGCAAACATAAATTCATAAGATTTAACGTGGGAGAAAATGAGATAGGAAGCATTATACAGTGTTTCTTATGTTTGTGGTTCTCTGAAGCTGAAGAATTTGTTTGTTTGCTTGAACGCACTAATCTCAGGAACTAACGGTCCGATTTAAAAAAAAATAGTATTAGATAGCCCATTTATTGAGGAAGGCTATAGGCTATATATTATCACGTTAAGACTAATAGGAGCTGAGCACCAATGAAGAATGTTTCAAAATCGGGGGGTTTTATTTTTCCTTTTGAGCGCTTCCGCTGCGTGCGCTGCGTAAACGGTTAAAGTTTCGCAAAAATCATGTATGACAGAATTGTTTCCCTTTAAAAGTTCTAAAAAAAAGTCTGCGACAGCATATGTCTATCTTTTAAGGTTGGCTCACTATAACCTTTTTTATGCTAACCAAATTTGTTCTAAATTAATGCATTATTTGCGAAGGTGTATTTATAAACATGATATTAATCCTTATCCTAATAAATACATTATTCATCACAAAATTTCCCTTTACATCATTCGATTTCAATGAATATCTTAGGAGATATCGCAATTTTAAAATAACATCGCAGCAAAATAATGATCAAGTACTGCGCGCGCATTTATGATGTGCAAGGCTAGGCAAGTTGTGAGGGGTAATAAGATTGTAAGACCCAGTACTTTTACCTAACGTTTTAGAGTTCCACTTTTACTGATAAAAGCGTGATGTATGCTGTTGCGGACTTTTTTTGAGAAATTTGAAAGAGAAACAATTCTGTCATACAAGTTTTTTTTTTTTCGTTTTCTTGAAGCCAAAATTTTTGAAGGTTTCACTTCTACCACGTGTGAATTGCACACATGTTTATTTTTATTTTCTGAGGCTGCTGCGATGTGAAAGAAGTTGAAGTTGAATAGAAAATGTTTTCTCGTAAACGAGGTCAAAGTGACATATGGAAACACTTCGATAAATTCGTAGTAATTATATGGTCTGTATTTCTTTTTTATGAACAAAAGGTAGGATAGTAAGTCCTAAGTAACTTAGACGAACGTTAGTAATGGCTGCGTCTATATAGTACTAGACTATTAGTCTTTTATTACCATGGCGAGATATTCGTATTCGTATTCGTATTCGCCGAATAGTAGGTTTGATATTCGTATTCGTATTCGTATTCGTAAAAGTAGTATTCGTTGCATCACTACTTTAAACCCAATGGTCGTGAACCGACTACCAAACCATAACCAGTGTAATATAATACCAAATCAACCAACTCAGAAGTTGGTGCTAAACCAAGCAGGCACTAAATTCTACATGGAGTCAAGATTTTATACGATACATCCTCAGGATACATCCGAAGCTATGTAGCAAATTATCTGAGCGGTAGAATTTGTCCGTCAAGTGTCATTCATTATGTGCGATAGGATGTCGAAGACCTCTGCAATGATAATGCATATTGCATACTTACTCGTCTATCACACTATCGATAATTATGGTCGCAATAATGAGCTGTTTTATTGCGAGATGCCCGTTTATTACAAACTATAATATTACACTGTCTGGACACGAAGTGCTGTTCGTCTGATCTGAATGTTTTAACTTGACCCCGATTCAACTGTAATTTATATATTTTTTTCATTTTGCAGATTAATTTGGGGTTTTTGAAACTGCCAAATTAAAACTGGAAATAACATTTAGATAATGTTGTGAGTTCTGAGTTTTAATTTGGTCTAGTGCCACATTCCTCGTATCGAACTAATACAAATTAGCTTCCCATGATTCCCATCCTATGATTATTCGTTTACAGAAAACTTGTCATTAAAGTACTTCAAAAGAAATAGGTTTAGCTCCCCTGAATAAAGATTCAATCCACAGTTGAAAAAATCAAAACTCGCCTCTATTTAGGTAGGTATGCACCTATTAAACAGCATACTCGCGCCATCGCCATAAGTAATCTTTTGTTTAGTTTCACTGAGACACGCTCGTGGCACAAACCAAGGTCGGGCGGTGACAATGTTTTGCAACGGATCGCACGACAGGTCCGCGCGCCCGCGTCTGCACAGCGTTCATTGACCCACTGAACCCGGCCTTACAGGGGCTGCGCCTCAGGCCGAGCGCCTCGGAGCGTCGTCGTCGGAGCCCTATACAACCTGTGAATGATCGATTCTTTTGGCGGGAAAATGTTTTTTTTTTTTCGTTGAAGTTCGCTGAGACAAAGGACACATCTGGTCTGGTGAATTTGAAAATAGAATTAGAGGTGGTCTTGCTTGCGTGGTTTTAGGTGCGTAGAATTATTAGAATTTTTTGCATGCTTGAGATCTGTCGTTATGATTAAGATAGAGTTGTTTTATTTTAAATTATAATGACTACATAATAAATAGTAAAAACAATATAACTCTTATAATGTTTATTCTAGGGAATCTGCTACACAACTCCGGACGTTATTTCCTTACAGCTACCGAACTTTGTAAATATTCGTCGTCATGTCACTTGCGCCGATACTCGATATCGAAAGTGTAAGTGCGGGTCTGCTCTTATTACGTGCCCTATATTCGGCCCTCCAGCGAAACGTTTATCAATAGTTCATTTTCAAATGTTGCATTCAACGAGATAGACAGCAGTGCTGGTTGTTGGTATAATCTCGCGTTTGGCCTAGTTTCAAAACCTTGACGTTAGGTACTTGGTGTTTCTAATAATAATGGCAGACTCGTTTCCAGCGCTTAGCCAAGAGGAGATGATTGAATAAATAAATTAACAATAACATTGACTTAGGACAGATGCACTTCAATGGGGATTTTTTTAAAATGAAAATATTTATTTAGAGTTCAATGGGCTTTTTTCCTTCTGAAAGTCTCTTGTTTTTTTTTTAAAGTTGTGTTTACAAACTAGCGGCCGTTTGGCCTTGGCTCATTGTTAAGTTAAATTACCTACTGAGATTGTATCTCACATTTGAATATAAAATACGCCGAAAAAATACTAAGTAGGTATTTTATTCTCAAACTAGCTGCGCCCCGCGGTTTCCTCCGCATAAGTCTCGATCCCGTGAGAATATCGGGATAAAAAGCCTTTCATCCAAATCCGTTCAGCATTTTAGGAGAAAAGCGTAATAAACAAACAAAGAAACTCACTTTCGCATTTATAATATTAGTTAGGATTCTCAAAATATTCTGAAAATACCCATTTAATTAGGCATTTATTCATTCAGATCATACGTAAATATGGAAATAAATATTCCTGAAAAAGTCTCGTGAGACAAGTTTTTACATTTGTAAAATAGAACTTATCGTTTGAAAATTGTATTCCCTGTCAAATGTTTGCATTATACGTGACCGAGTTTTAACTTCAAACAAGTCAGACGATGAAACTCTTCACTACGAGTGTTACGAAATCGCGTCTATATCTGCCCTACACCGGCTCGTTAAAATCTCACATAATTTCCGTCTGTAATTTATGAACAAAGGGAAATGTCTCATAACTCACTATGTCCGGCTAATTTAAAGTTATTAAACGTGTACTGTGCAGTCGATTTCTAGGTTTTGTCTGCGATAATTACCAAGACTACGACCTACGACCCCAACTGACACTAGCTAATGATAAGATAAACTAGAGAGGTCTCTAGTATTTCTAGAAAGAAAGGGAATCTTTCTGCTGAGACGACTAAAACATTTTTTGCCAACTTTCCGAGCCACATCTCGAATAGCGAGCAATAAAATTACAATCAGGGGAACCAAACTGGCATTTAGATTGCAAATATTACGGTCTCCCATTCGCGTGCGTTTGATGACTGTTTGATTCCAACAACATTCGAGAAGCACTGCTTATTTCCAAGAAACAAAATGAGGTTATATTACGTGGTAATAACAATCTTTTTTGTGCGATACGATGGTACTCATGATGTCGGTGATGAATACAAATTAGAGCGTGGTTTCCATTGCATTGAATGCACTGCAGTGTCTACAATGTTTGTTTACGCATTCGGCTGACGTGATCGGTATTCGTAAGCACTGTAGTGCTATTTCGGAATCAAACCGGTTCTACGGGTACTTAAACTTCGAATTCATTCATTTGCATATTTTGTATAAAGGTGACATATTAAATTGTTTTCAAGTCTTGCGATTAGACCTCTTTGACGTGTTTGAAAATTAATTGAATTCAATGACCCAATCATTAATTTTGTGTCTCGTAGTAACTTTATTAAATGTATCTGTGCTTACTACGGGTCATATTCAGGACTTGATTTATCCTGTGCCTCTAAAATCTGTGTTGTCCCTTTTTAAGAGTCTTTCGGAGTGATTGCCACTTGCCAGTGTTTATGTTGAAGTTATGACTCAGTACTCTGTTGATATTTGTGCATTTGTTGGGTTAGTTGCCGTGTGGTTTCCAGCCGAGAATAGAGCATTCCTTTATTTTCGTGGGTGTCGTCAACATTTGAATGGGCTGTGGCAACTACATTATTAAAAGTATAAAATCTTTTGTCTATGTTCCATTTTTAATCAATCATGGGGCATTTTTGTAGCAGCATGTAAATTGTGTTTGTGCTTTGGGAATTGACATCTTCTAGTTATGCGTAAAATTCCTGCAACTTCCTGTAAAAAATCAATATTCATTCAGTGTCACATATAAGTGTAACCAAGTCACAATTTTTACATTTTCATTTTTAATATCCTTTTCACCTATTTACACAGTAATATCTTTCATGGCACTTTCCTTGGTCGCTTGCCAAAAGTAATCAGGGTTTCACTTCGCGTCCATTATAAATGTTTTTGTACACAAACCTTCTGTAAATACATGAAAGATGTATATGCACATGTATATTTTATATAAGTACAGAAAGACTCGTATATTGTGACAAGGTCGCTTTGACAGTAGGGCTTCGATTGAAACTAGGACGAGTACTGGCACGCCATGCCATGCCAGTCAGTCGTGTCGTGTGCCTTATTTGTATAATAATGCCTTTTATGGTAATTAAGCTGAAACGGGGAAATAAATATGCCAATCCGATATTCATTAAAGTAATCAAGGACTTTATTGGTCGTCTGGGAGATAGTGTAGTCAGACGGTCATAATCATAAAATACTATCATTGACTGCTTATACAAACAGGGCTTTTGTAGTAAACGAGTTCAAAATGGTAGGTCTCCTTGTTGTCTGATGCAACAATACTTAACAAGAGTCAAATGAAGGACAATATATAACTGTGACTAACCTGTATCCTAATTTTTAACCGACTTCCAAAAGGAGGAGGTTCTCAATTCGACTGTATGTTTTTTTTTTGTATGTTTGTTACGCAATTACTCCGCCAATTATGAATTGATTTTGATGATTCTTTTTTTGTTTGGTAGATCATACTTCAGAGGTGGTCCCATATAAATTTTATTAACTTTGCTTGGGTAGTTTTTGAGTTAGCTTCAATAATACGTATTTTTTCCCACATAGTATGTGGATGATATTATGATAATTTCCTGGAACTGTTATTTACATAGCAGGTAGTGGTATTCGAATTTGTGTGGGGTAGGTACCACAACTAAAAAGTGAAAAATAAAACTTTTTACAAAAAAAAAAACAACCGACTTCAAAAAAAAAAACACTACAAAGTGAAAAATAACTTTAATTTCGGAAGTCGGTTAAAGAACGAAAATTGAAAACCAAAGACACCGATTTCCGAAATTAAAGTTATTTTTCACTTTATAGTGTTTTTTTTTTTGAAGTCGGTTGGTTTTTTTTTGTAAAAAGTTTTTTGTAATACACGATCAATCACAATTTGTTTCGATTCGAAACAGATTGCTAATCCATTGCTTCAAGTTGGAAAACATCTGCTCAACAACGTAAATAACGCAATGAATGTTGTTGAACTGTCAAAATGAAACAAATTTGTCATATTCGTTTACGAAGATAACTTACGCAATTAGGGTACCGATCTTAGATGAGCTACAGTAATTATTTGCTCATTATATCGATGTTTAATTGCATAGCTTCAAGTTAATACTTAATATCCTCGTTCTAGGATTCTAGGACATGTGTCTAGGAAAATCGTGAGAGAACAACATTACTATAAAAATAAATGTTCGTTCAGTGAAACAGTGTCAGTAGGTGTAAGCCGGTGACATTGGAAACGTAACGTAACGTAATGTTATTTTCCCGAGGGTCGCCCTAGGGCGTTAGTTATGTAACGTTTGAGATAAATAATGATGATTATGGTAGATATAGAATAGATAAGTATCACAATTCACAACGTTACACACGATTTTGATATTAAAACTTTGTGTGATATTAAAGCTTTAAATTCGTGATTGGTGTGTACAGTGTACGAGAAGTGCTTATTTGTAACTAGCTGCGCCCCGCGGTTTCACCCGCATAAGTCTCGATACTGTGGGAAAAAAAAAGTATCCTATGTTCTTTTCCAGGGCATCATCTATATATGTGCCAAATTTCATCCAAATCCGTTCAGCCGTTTTAGCGTGAAGGCGTAACAAACAAACTTACTTTCGCATTTATAATATTAAGGATTAGATAGGTGGATCGATTCTTTTTATGCCTAATCCTTGAAAAAGGCATCTTAAATTTTTAAATTTGAAAATCTGTATTAATAATTAACAAAAAGTTATTTTTGTACTTCCTTAAACTTTGAATTTTATCATCCAAAAATCTGTCATAGAAACGAAATAAAAAAATTAATCGTAACCCTATTTTTTTTTTTCCCCAGGACCTTGCTTCTGTTTTATTGTGCCCCAGGTCTGGGGTGCAATGAAACATAGCGGAGCACAATGAATAATAAAATAAACTTAAACAATTCTACCTCAATATAATAATACCTCAATAGGTATTTATCCGTTTTTTTTAGAATAAGTTATCTAAAACAAATCTAAATATTTACATTATTGCTAGACATTTAACCGAAAAATATTTATTACTAATTCTACGGCTTCCCTCGTGCTTGTGTCACTATGTAATCCTAAACAATTTTGCCTAATTTGTTTCATTTTGACAGTTCAACAACATTCATTGCGTTATTTACGTTGTTGAGCAGATTTTTTTTCACATGATGTTGAACAGATTGTGATTGGTTGTATTACTCAATTAGGGTACTGGTTATTCTTCAAGTAACTTACACTGTGTTTACTCATTTTGTTAGTTGCATTGAGGACTAGTGCTAGTTAATAGCACAAAGTTTAAATATGCAGTGAAAAAGCATTTCGTTTTACTAAAGAACTATTGACACCAGTACCCTAATTGCGTAATGCAACACAATCACAATTTGTTTCGACTTTAAACAGATTGCTAAATACATTGCTTCATAAGTTGGAAAAAAAATCTGCTCATCAACGTAAATAACGCAATGAATGTTGTTGAACTGTCAAAATGAAACATTAGACAAAATTGTTTAAGAAAATAAGTTACGCAATTAGGGTACTGATTGGTCGAGCAAAAAGAGCGTGGAAATTTGAAAAACTCAAGATTTTATTTTGATTGTTTCATTGTGCCCCGTGTTTCATAAATATCCCCAAGTGTCGCCATACCTAAGTACAGTAGTACCTAGTAGTAAGTACTGTTTATTTTTGTTAGTCTTATTAAATAGGGACACTTTCACAGTAGTAACCAATAGAATTCAGAGTCAAAAAAATCAAAAATCAAAATATTTTATTTCACATAAACCTACATGGGCACTTATGAAACGTCAGAAGCTAGGTGCACGGTTCCAATTGGTCGTTTCCTATGGAGAAGAGCCGGCAAGAAACTCCACGGTTACTCTTTTAAAAATAATTGGCTTTTACAATACTTTCATATAACAGTGTTTCTAGGTATGGGAGGACAGTGTAGGTCTTTCAATAAGTACCAAGTACTTAACAAAATAGAAAATGGTCAACAGGTCTACAATCCACTAAGCCTACAGCGTTCTCACATTCACAAAATATGTAGAAAAGAATCTATACAAAAAATAAATAGATTAATAAAAGTAAAAAACCTATTTTAATAAAACGCAATTATATGATTTCTGTTACAACTGTAATCAATCTGAGTAATTATCATGTCCACAAGTCACAAAAAAAAAAAAAAAAGTTCAAATTAAATCGTAGGTATATAATGTCAAATAATAGAATAATAAATATGTCAAGGACGAATGTAAAAACAAAAAAAAAATAAAGATTTAAATAAACATGGTAATTTGGGAGCAGTTAATAGACTCTTACTTATTTATGCCATTAATGAGGTACCAGGGAAGCCACATGTGCAGAAGGAATTATTGCCAAACTTCCTTATCTTCAACATAGTCTTTAATTTTATAATATGCTTTCTTGATAAGGACACGTTTGATGTGGGTTTTGAACTTCCCATCGCTAAGTTCTGTCACAGACTTTGGCAACTTGTTATAAAAGCGGATACTGTTTATAAGAAATGACTTGCTTGTTTTAGTTAATCTAAATTTGGGTATCACAATTTCATGTCGACTACGTGTATTAATATTATGGAAATCGCTTCTTATTTTGAAAAGTCTTAAGTTTTTGCGAACATACATAATACTTTCTAAGATATAAAGTGAAGGCAAAGTCAGTATATCAATTTCTTTAAATTTGTCTCTAAGGGACTCGCGAGGGCCCATTTTATAGATCGCGCGGATTGCCCTCTTTTGTAAAATGAAAATTGAATCTACGTCAGCTGCCGATCCCCACAGCAAGACGCCATAAGACATAATACTGTGGAAATAAGCAAAGTATACTAACCTAGCTGTGGCTATATCAGTCAACTGCCTTATTTTTCTTACTGCATATGCAGCTGAACTTAATCTACCTGAAAGAGTTCTAATATGGGCGCCCCATTGTAATTTTGAATCTAAAGTAATTCCTAAGAATATAGTTTCCGTTATTGCATCTAGGTTTTTGCCATCAAGTTTTAGATTTAGACCTACTTGAGGTACATTTGGTAATGAGAACCTAATACATTTCGTTTTGTTCGCATTAAGTAAAAGATTATTAGCTGCGAACCATTTTGAAAGTACAGCCAGACTATCGTTAACATGTAATACATCTGTATCTTTCCTGTCTATTTTAAAAATAAGAGAAGTGTCGTCAGCAAATAGAATTATATCTGATAAGTTAGTCATCATGTAAGGAAGATCATTTATATAAACTAGAAATAAGAAAGGGCCGAGAATTGAGCCTTGAGGCACGCCCATTTTAACTAGAGACCCCGAAGACGTCGCCCCATTAACATTTACTTTTTGCTGCCTGTTTGATAGATAGGAAAGAACAAGATCAGCAGCTTGTCCACGAATTCCGTAGTGGTGTAATTTACAGATCAGTGTATTGTGGTCAACGCAGTCAAACGCTTTTGAGAGGTCACAGAAAATGCCAATTGCATCCTGGGACTTCTCCCAGGATTCCAAAATGTGACTGATGAGTTTTACTCCTGCGTCAGTCGTCGACCTACCTTTCGTGAAACCAAACTGGTGACTATGTAAAATCCCATTAGAATTAAAATGTGACAACATCTGGTCTAGCATGATTTTTTCATATATTTTACTCAATGCTGGTAGCACAGATATTGGTCTATAATTAGAGGGATCACTCTTACTACCCGATTTGAAAATTGGTACTACTTTACTATGTTTCATTAAATCAGGAAACGTACCGCTATCTAAACATTGATTAAATATGCCTGTTAGGACAGGGGCAATTGTGTCAATGATATCTTCAAGAACCTTAACGGAAATCCCCCATAAGTCTTCAGTGTTTTTTATGTTAAGACTTTTAAATGCTTTTTTAATTGTGTCAATAGAAATGGGCTTGAATTCAAAACTTGGAATGTCTCTACTGAAGTGTTCTTTTAAAAGAGATTCAGCTAGTATAGATGATGAGGGGAGAGATTTCGTAACCTCTATTGGGATGTTGGTAAAGAAGTTTTCTAGTGTCTCAGCAACTTTTAACTTATCTGAAATGGTTACATTATCAATGTTTAATGACAATTCATTCTGATCTCGCTGTTTTGTGTTTCCAGTTTCTTTGTTAATTACCTGCCACACAGCTTTTATTTTATTGTTAGAATTATTAATTTTGTTACTTATTAATTTAGATTTAGCTTGGGCGCAGACTCTTTTAAATATCTTAGAATATTTTCTTACATAATTATGAATTACTTGATCAGAAGTCAATGATTTTTCGTTATATAAATTATATAAAATATCTCTGCTTTTTCTAATGCCAGGAGTGGCCCATTCATTAAATTTTGGTTTGGTATTGATTGTTACTGTTTTTACAGGACATGCTTTATGGAATTCTTGGCATACTGTAGAAAATAATGTACCATAGTTTATGTTGGGGTCTTGTGAATCAAAACTAGCTGTTGAAAGATTGCTAAGAACATTATTATTAAACATTTTCAATTTATTTTTAGTAAGAGGTCTTAACTGAATAGTTTTATCTAAACGTAACTTTTTATCTGATTCAAATGATACAAGTTGACCAGTATGGTCAGACCTAACGCCACTAATTAAGGATGAGTCTTGTATTTTACAATTAGTAAATATATTGTCAATGCATGAAGCTGAGGTTGCTGTTATTCTAGTTGCTTCATTAAATATACATTTTAAATTGAATGAATTAAACAATGATATAAGCTTATATTTATCAGGTGAGTTAACTAATAAATCAATATTTAGGTCACCACAAACAAAAACTAATTTATTATCTTTAAAAAGTTTACTTAGTATTTCTTCCATAATGATTAAAAATGATGACAAGTTTGAAGCTGGTGGTCTATAAACACATAAGAAAGTATGGCCCTCAACCTCTGCACATGCTACCTCACATAAGCGATCAACAGAGCAAGCAGTGATATCCTTCCTTTCCTTATGTCTGAAACAACTATTACATAATATCAAGGTACCACCCCCTATTGAGGACCTGTTGTACGCACTGGCAACTGAAAAATTATTTACATTAAACAGCATCCTATCTGGTTTTAACCAGGTTTCACAAAAGCATAAGATATCCATATGATATTTATCTATTAACAATTCCACGTCTAGGATTTTGCCAGAGAAGCGATTAATATTTTGATGATACAATAAAATATTCTTATCATGCTTCTCTTTTGTCGAGTAAAAAAAAAGAGTAGGATTGTAGGTCGCAAATGTCCAAGGAAGAAAGGCATGATTCATCATCATCATCATCACTATCAACTCTAATCTATACTATCTATACTAATATTATAAAGAGGAAAGATTTGTATGTTTGTATTTTTGTATGTAACGAATAAACTTAAAAACTTCTGGACCGATTTGAACAATTCTTTCAGCAATGGATAGCTACATTATCAGCGAGTAACATAGGCTATATTTTATCCCCGTATTCCCACGGGAACGGGAACTACGCGGGTGAAACCGCGTGACGTCCGAGAAAAGATTTGTATTTTTCTTTGTAATGAATAAACTTAAATACTACTGGACCGATTTAAAACAATTCTTTCACCAGTAGAATGCTATATTATCACTGAGTAACATAGGCTATAATTTATAGATATATCACGCAGGCGAAGCCGCTGGCGTAAGCTAGTTCATAATATTGTAAGCTTCTTGGAGAATACGATCCCTTTGTCCTAAATTAAAAAAACAAGGCTGCTTGATGTTTCACATTTTGTAGCTAGGGAGAAGGACACTTGGATTATGGATAGGATATGACAGGATAACAGCCCTCAACAATGCTATGGATTGCCCATATTCGAAAAAATACAGCCTGTAGTGATATAAATGCGGTACTAAGCTGACGTTCACACGGACGTAAAAATATCGCGGCGGGATTTTATCGTGCACTGGATTTTCAACTCTCAGTGTTAAACCAAGCGTTAAGAATCCAACGCGCTGGGACGCACTCTCGTCCCAAAGCTTTGAAAAAACACACTGTTGGATTTTCAACTCTTGGCGCTAAGCAGAGCGTTGAAAATCCAGTACACGTAAAAAATCGCCGCGATTTTGTTACGTCCGTTTGTACGTCGGCTTACTTTATAATACCGCATTTATACCACGACAGGCTGTATTTTTTCGATTTCGATTCGTATTTTACATGACAGGGTGTAATTTTTTTTCATTATTATTTAAATGTTAGGTTATTTTAATGTTTTTTTGTTATAAGTAGTAAACTTCTGCTATCCACTATCTGCCTCCACATAAAACGAATATCTAAACTGGTACCTCCCTATATCTAGGTAGTTCATCTTGACTTACAATCTTGCCACTAATTTACATAGATTTTGCGTAAGTAAAGTATCTACCTATATAATTATCTCTATCAGCGATCTTACTAGTTGCCAAGATAAATTATTCCGACGTCTGTATTAGCTAAGATAAACAAGCATTTACTAAGTATATAGACACATGTAGGAGTAAATACGCATTCTATATCATATTCGATACTTCGCGGCAACTTTATTCAAAACTTGTTTGTATCGTTGCAACTTTGATAGTAATACTACGTTATGAGATAGGTATGTGGGATAGAAAGTTGATTTGTTATTATTGTCGTCTCTTTCAAAATGCAAGTCTCTTTCCCACGCTATACTATATTTGGGCGGGGTCGAACTGCAGCATGGAACCGTTGAATACACGTGCCGCCATCTAGTGGCAGAATGCGTTCAACTTACCACCTTAGTCAACCTGTTTTCCTCCAGTTGTTCTAATGTCGCTACTCGATGGAAGATGGCGCTACCAGTAACATGTTCATAAAAATATTTTTTGATTTGCTGAAGCGTAGCATACACATATTAGATTGTATGTTTAGCTAGTTTACGTGGTACAAAATATAATAGATAGATTTTCGGTGTTTTAAAACTATTTTTCTTTGTTTCAGGTGCTAGTGGAATATGACGGTGTAGACTGGCAACGTCGCGAGTGGGTGGCAGTTTATTCACGACGGACGTTTCGTGTTTTTTTAGTGGAAAGAACTCTTGTATGGGCTCCCAAAACACACGAAGGAAAAGACGTGAAATGGCCAGCTTTGGTAATTATTTTTTCTTACTTCCATCAATCTGCAGTAGATGGCGCTACTAGGCCCGCTAACTTAACACAATATTTTTTGTAGTAGTAATATTTATTTGTAAGTTATCTGATAGTATTAACCAGAAAATAACGTATTTAAATATTATAAAATAAACTAAACGTTCGAATGAACCCCAGTTTAGAGACTTGAACCGGAAACAACAAAATCTCAACATCTGTGAAATAAGATACGTATTTATAATTTCTCTACAAATCTATAATTCACTCTTTCATAGTAAAATAAAGACAGATAGACGGTCGAATCTTTGGCAACAGTTCCAAATGGAATTACCGTAGGTAATACTTATCTGTACATAGATCTCTCTCGTCTGATATAAAGATAACTCAATATACGAGGGAACATTTTAGTTGTTTATAAGATTACGTCGAAATGTTGCTCCACACACACGTGTCCTGTACGACCTCCATTTGTGTCAGATTCACACGCACCCCTCTTTAAGTATGTCGGTCACGTTTTGTGTGAGTCTGAGTCTGAGGTCAGACGTTTTGATTTGTACTGAAAACCGTTCTCGTAGCGACAGAAATATTGAAACAAGGTGAACCTTGACATTTAATAAGTGCAACTATTGCAAGTATTTTTAACATACCTACACGGTTCCCTCAAAGGAATATAACTTTACATATTATTATTATCATTAGCATTACATTATATTCGTGAGCTACACATATGTAATTTCTTTTATTTTTCTCGCTACCTGTTTATTATGATATTTGTGTAACTGTTTTCTCGAAATATACAACGTTAGTTTTTGTTTATACTAAACCTCTTAAGGGGTCATTGTACTCATCATTATGAACAACTTTCACTATAGGACCAAGGCTGAAATCGCGAAAAAAAAATCAGCTGCCCTACATTTTGACGAGATATGCGAACATAAATGTAGGGAACAGCTGATAATTTTTTCGCGATTTCAGCGTTGGTCCCATAGTGAAAGTTGTTCATAATGATGAGTACAATGACCCCTTAAGAGGTTTAGTATAAACAAAAACTAAGCTTGTATAAATAAATTATATTTTACAAACAATACCTTAGCAAGTTTAGTTCGAAATGCGCTCACTTAAGTCACATGGCGCTGTGATATTATTTATTCAAACGGTAGACAGTGATGAATATAACAGAGATACTACTATATAGGTAGCACGTATCAGTTAGTATCACCACTAATAGCATCTGATATGGTGCTGCTGATCTTGCTTCGTGTAGGTACGCTGTACAGATTGTATTGAGCCAGCTGTGGTTCATAACTATTCATGTAGTTAATTTTATCATTCAGGGCAAAAGCTCAGTGAAACGTGAAAATTAAATACCTCTCTGTAAAATGTTAAGTGACCGTAGCTTGTACTAATTCTTACCATTATGTAAAAATTATGAAAACATCATTCTGTCCTCTGCCTTCCAGTACACTCCAACAAACTCAATTAGGTATTTGTTGATTACTTGAAGCTTCATTAGACGTCCTTTTTGTCCCATATTTTAAATTAATATAAATCATCAATCTAAGTATCAAAAACTTATACATCACTGCTCGGCTCTGTTGTTTTAAATACCTATCTAACAGTAAAAAAAAAGTAAAGTATTTAATAACGCGGTCCCATTTCATGAACAGCGCCATCTAGTAGCGAGTAGAGTATGCTTTTAAAACGTGATTTAACTACTGAGTAGGCTTTAGGTCAGTTTGATAGCCAATTAAAAGCCGGTAAACCGGTTTCCAGAGCTAATGAACTAGATACCTAAAATTCAGACCAGCTTCATTCTGTTTAAAATTAATTTATGACTAATAGAAGTAGCAGACCTATAAACGAATTCTTCTAACGTTTACCAATAATCGAGTAGAAAATGTTTCACGGTACCCAAGAATCCAGACAGGTTTTTTCAGAACTTTCTGTAAATTGAATACAATTATCGTAGTTTCTAGGTAACTTCGTTTTCTTAATTTCTAATACTTACGAGCTTTTCTGAAATGCCTTTTCAGTTTTAAGCATAACCCTAATAATTCAGTTTAATCAATTAAAATATAATTAGTGAAGTTTGCTGCCTGCATTATTATCTAGTACAGCCCATTTTTAATTCACTGCACAAGGTTACCAACCTTTCGAATTTGTCCGGACATGTCCGGTTTTTACGCCCCCCCCCCCCCCCCCGTCCTGACTGACCGAACTTTTCGACATTTTTTTTTAAATCAAAGTGAAATGGGACAGATTAAAAAGTAAAAATTTCCAGACTTATTCGTAAATGTCCGGCTTTATGTCAGGAATTTTCCTCCATATATGATAATTATCTAATGATTTAAATGTTTCCTAGACATTCATGCCGCTGGCAGCTGACCTGACGCTCCAGGCCGACGCACAGCCGGTGGAATTCCTCCATGACAAACAGCTGGACTTTTTGGATTACGCCAATCTGCTTCCTTATCAGGTAAGAGAGCATACGTTTAATCTATATATAGTTACAGTCACGAGCGTAAATACCTTACACTTACGCAAGATTTGAAACGGAAACGCCGGGAGGGGAGGGGACGCTCTACCTAGGAGGACATACATATTATAATAGTGACCTTATTGGTGATGTTCTTCAGAAAGGTCAGGTACGTAGCACAGCGTAACCGGCGTGCAATGAACGTAGACGAGGCAAAAGGAAACGGAGTATGTAAGGATCGTAGCAGATGGCGTTCTGTAGTTTCTGCCTACCCCCATGGGAAGAAGACGTGAGTTTATGTATGTTACGCAAGATTTACAAGCGATTTTCTCCTAAAATATTGATATATATTTCATGGTGTTGAGAACATAGTATTATCGACATTCTTCGATATCTTTAAAAACGTGTGCGGGAGGGTCAGCTAGCTTAGTACTTAATAAAAGAAAAAAAAACTTTTTTCCAAAAAATACAACCGACTTCCAAACTACAAAGTGAAAAATAACTTTAATTTCGGAAGTCGGTGTCTTTGGATCAGTATTTAAGTTTTTTGACACCGACTTCCGAAATTAAAGTTATTTTTCACTTTGTAGTTTGGAAGTCGGTTGTATTTTTTGGAAAAAAGTTTTTTTTTTTCACTTTTTAGTGGGTTGATTTGTAATTTATCTAAGTAACAATAGCCTTATGTCAACTGCCCATCAAAAATACCCAAATCGCTATAGATGTGCCTTTAAAATTTGAAGAGTTCCCTCGATTTCTCCAAGATCCCATCATCAGATCGTGACCAGAGTATTTACGTCAGGAATTTCTCAGTAGTAGCCTGAAGTAATTTAAATGTAAACAGTACAACAACTTATAATTACTTATTTCTGAACAATGACCTTTGTCGCATTGACCCGTCTATAAGCCAGCTAGTTCAATTACCTATATGAAAATTATAATTTCTCTGTTAACTAATTCATAGTGAAAACTGCAATAGTCCATAATTGGACGTAGATTAGCAAAAAGGATTCAACCCACACTATGGTCAAAAATTTAAAAGGACCTTAACATTGGTTCCTTTAGGACCTTTTTCATTTTTGACCATAGTGTGGGTTGAGTCCTTTTTGCTAAACTACGTCCAATTATGATTCAGTTCAGAATAGTATCAGGGGAAAGGCAAGAATTATTTAGTAAAAGGCAGGTATCTCATGTGTAGGGTGTAAGTACTTAAGGTAACCAACTTCTTTTTAGAAGAAATAAAGTAAGTATTCCTGATATCAGAGAGGGTAATTAGTCAGTACTTGTACTTATAGACTTAATGACTTATAAAAGGAGTATTACGTAATGTTATTTTTTAAAATCGAAATCTAAAAGTTAGGTTATCTTTTGACAGCCCTTCTACGACACTGGCAGGAACTAGGGGACCCCATGAATTGCGGGGCCCTGACCCTTTCCTCCCTGACCGAAACGACGGTTCTCTGTTCATCTAAAAATAACTGGTAACCCTAATGTGAAGGCATTGTAGATTCCGTGAGTTAATAGTGATGAAAGATCAAATACTTACTTATAAAAAAACTTATAAGTAGACAACTTCAATAAAAATAATACAAAAGACCTTTAAAATAAAGACAGTCAACAGAGCTGATAAAAATAATAATTAATCAATTCACAAGAAACGTTTCGCACTGTAGCCAGTTAGCCACGTACTACCGGTAGTTCGAGCATTACACGACAGATGGCGCTACGGGTCATTGTTCGAACGACGCCAGAGTGCAGGCATTCGGAATACATTATTGAATATATGCGGGCGCATTTCCTCACGTAGGTAGATACTTGCTTCTAAGGCTTCAAATCGACTACTATAAATACTTAATGGCGTGGGTTGAAACTTGAAAGTAATGAGTCTTGTCGACATTAATGCTTTGTAAATTATTCTGTTGTTGGAATGAGCGTAATGTTGCTGTTGGGACAAAGGGTTTTGGGATTTTCTATTACGAATTTCTCAGTAGCAGAGGTACGGTTGATGGCAACAGGCTCGCCCCTATTACAATACAAGAGACTTGTACATCAGGGACGAAATAGGGATGTAAGTAATGTTAATGTCCACCTCTGCTTAACCCTTCGGGGAACACATGCATGCTGTTATGTATTTAATTGAGCCAAAATTGACACTACTATCGATTATTTTTTTTGCCGAGTGTAGTGACACAACCATGACTACTACTTACTACTACAAATATGAACTAGCTTTTGCAAAAATTATCCCACGGGTTCAAACTACGGGGATAAAAAGTATCCTTTATTCTGACTCTGGTCATGGTTTATCCGTGTGAATCTTTTACTAATGGACAGTTGCAATACTGCATTACATAAAAAAAATGTTATTAGTATGGGACCTACAATTTATAACAAAATACCTGACATAATAAAAGATGACACAATACGTAATTTTAAAAAGAAGTTAACAGCATTATTGATTGAAAAATGCTACTATTCGGTTAACGATTTTCTAAATGACAATGACTTTATTTTATCCTAAAATTTCTAATCTAAAATAATTTTAATATTCTTATGCATTTTAAAGACATTCCAACTTATTTAATTGTACCCGTTTTGAACTGTAATTCGTAATTTTGTTTGACATTTTCGACACAATTTAATTTTTTTTATTACCTTCTCGTTACTTCATTCATTAATGTTTGCATGCCTAATCTAAGGTAGATTGTACATGGATCACTTTATTTTTTTAATACCTTATGTTATGTACTTACCTACAATCTATACAAATAAATAAACTTTACTTTACTTTAAGTTTTATACAAATGCGTCCAGCTGTTAAGGCGTAAATTGATAACAGATAGACAGGTAGACATACAAACAGAGTTAATTAATTTAAGTAATAAACACATTAATTAATAAACAAGATAAATAAATTAATAATGGACGCACGTAACAACGTTGACAACTTAGTTGCCATTGTTGCTAAGCAGGTTGTAGGTCAAGTTGTATCGCTATGTTGCGCGACGGCATCGCCAATTATCTGCGTGTCATTTATGTAACGATCATTATGACCATGTCATATAAATATGTAGAATCTATCAATGACATATACAATCTCAGAATGTTAAGGTGACATATCGTGATCTCAGTTTGTTTACATACTTTAAATGCATATTTCTTTTTGAGGTCAGCTTAGAGAATTCTCTGATGTATTATTTATTTGGTATCACATAGATATAGCCATATTAAATTTCTATTACAGAACAATTACTCCTACAAAGGTAGAAAGAAGCTCGATTCCTGAATTTGCGATTCCGTATGTCCTAAATTCCTTTGTACTCTGCAGTAATTACTTATTCAACAAAATAACAGGGCATAGTAATGATTTACACAGACTATTAAATATTTAACATAAACAAACTAACTCACTCATTAATATTCATGCAAGCATAATTATTACAATAATTTTGTTTAGCACACAAACAGAAATTACAGTTACCGGACTGAAAACTTTCCAACTTAAGTGCTTACACTAAGCTGCCAATAGATGGCGCTATGTTGTGTAGCTTCCAACTTTTACATAATGTCGTTGTAATAAAAATAATATGTCGAGTGTTTGTACACTATATTAATATTTTTGAATACTTCTTTTAGTTTACGGAAATCCGGTATAGTGAAAGTAGGTACCTTTATCAAGTAAGACCTATTTATTTGCGATTATTACAATCACATCACACTTGTAATATTTAACTAAATATTTATCATAATATTAAAAATTATTGAAGTGTAATTACATTAACATTTAATTTCTGAAATCTTAATGATTTGATCTGATTTCGGTTTTACTGGGCATTTCTTTATTACGACAAAAATTAGGTTTCTTTTTGTTTAGTCTCTTATTTTCTAATTTGAAGATTTTCTAATGCACGTATCTTAAAAACACCCATCGGTAGGGTGAAAATTACTTCCTACTATCGGAGGGTGAGATCTAACCAATTGGACCACATTACATTTTAAGCCTTGTGCAGACTGGTGCGACGCGGTGACGCGACACCGGTAATTGTTCTACCGTGAAGTTTTCTTAGAAATTACTTTGATAAGTCGCACCAGTCTGCACGAGGCTTAATTCGACGATTACATGAAAGTAAATAACATGTATTGTAGCAGTAAATTACTATTATAAGATAGTGATAGTGATTATCTCTCCAAAACTTATTACTGAATAGTCCTTGACATTTAGAGATTATTTTCCAAGAAAAACAAACATTATTTCGCTAGAAGCTTTCGGTACCGTAAATAGCTCAAGATCTTAAGAATCTTGTTGAATGTATTAATTCTAGTATTTTATGTAAACATGTAATGGTAAAACTTCTAAATCAGCAGTGCTATTCTGTAAAAATCTCACCGTGAACGCTTAGGTGAAGTGAGCTTGAAAATGAGCTGTCAACAGTGTCAATCCCTAATATATGGTGGAATGACAGCTCACTTCACCTTAGCGTTCACGATGAGATTTTAACAGAATAGCACTGCTGAACTTTTCTAAAAAAAAAGAAAAGTGGTGACATAAAAAGAATCAGTAGGTATGAAACGTAACTTGTTTTGATACGCTTCTGCACATTTATTTATACTCGAATAATTTCGGTAAATGAAGTGCGGTCCCTCTCGTACCTATATTGAGGAAAACGTCTTGTAATTTCATCGGTTCTCAATGTACAGAGAACCCGTGATAAATTGAAGTAATATACAACCTACTTACGTTATGACGCGTGGAAGATTCTAAAAATAGCTGAAAGAAAATCGTCAATATTTCGTCTATGGAAAGAACCACGTATCAAACGCCAAGCTTATTAGTTTAAGAGATGAAAGAGGGAGAATGGTAAAACGCATAAGCGACCCAATTTCGAATGAGACGATACGAGTGTTTATCCAAACTTGCGCGCTTCGGCAAAGTGGGGAGATCAAGGACGATGTCTGCCAAACATGGGGAGGGTTTCCCCGGGAGACGGGCGCAGGGAGGGTCGGGTGGCGGAGGTGATCTGGCGAGCGTTGAGCGGGGCGCGGTATGTTTTGATACTCGCCGCCCGCTTTATTGATTTTCCGCGCCCGCTCCGCCCGAGCCTCCCCTTTATTATATACATATTCCGAGCCAGGTGGATGGCGGTATTGCCGACTGTCGTGCTATTTTCGGTTAGCCCGGCCACGTAGCACCGTGAAACGCTATGATTGATCGGCCGCTACCCCGCAAAGCCAATTTCTTTTTTGTTTTGCAATTTCATCACATAGGAATTGGACCCCTCAAGTTTTGTAAGTCTTCGATTAGCATTTGAAGGTCGTCTGTCTATTTAATTAATCCCCTGGATTCATGTTAGATGTATTTACTAACTGAAAATGCTGTAACTTTCGTTGATGGCTGATGTTTTCGGTTTCGCCAATATTTTTGAAGGAAAACTATGTTTTTGTTTCATAGTAAGTAGATAAGGTATCAACAATTTATATCTGAGTAAAGACGTCATTACGTCGAGATTTGAGAAAGTAATTTATTCTGTGAAGACATACAAACGCTTCAGGAGCCCTAAGCAGAATAATATTACGACAAGGGATGTTCATTAATGTTAAATTTCCTTTCAACGTCAGGCAGCCGTGCTCCCGATCTTTGTTATTTTTTTTCTTTTCTTTGACATTTAACTTGATATTAAATTTTTATTCGAGAAAGAGATCCTTCGCATATTTTACGGACGGTAATTTAAACTAATTAAATACGTGAAGGAATTTATTTTCAGTTTACTTAAGACTTTGGACTAGGTACATAATCATATAAATTATACATCTACTAGCTGCGCCCCGCGGTTTCACCCGCATAAGTCTCGATCCCGTGGGAATATTGGGATAAAAAGTATCCTAGTATCCAGGTTTCATCCAAATCTGTTCAGCCGTTTTAACGTGAAAACGTAACAAACAAACAAACTCACTTTCGCATCTAATCTATAATATTAGTTAGGATTGTCATAAATATAATGAAAATCGCGTGGGTGACAAAGACGAGGATGAGAACAATTAAAATAAATAGATACCATAAACAAAATTGTTTCGATACCTTGAGGTTGTCTTTGTTCGAATTCTAGGAGTTTCAACGAAACTAGGTGTAATCTATAGTATTCCAGATAAAGGAGTTGTTAGCTCTGTTATTAGTATAACAGTGGAGAACAATGGAGGTTACGTAACTCCTTATTGCCCTGGCGACTGGGGTGGGTGTTGGTGGTCAGATATGGCTGAGCGAACATAGTTCTGGAGTAAGTACATACGTTAATTACTATATGTACAGTAAACAAAGAGAAATAGGTGCAAACATTAGAAGAGGATGGAAATGTTTGATTGATTTCTGGCCTGTTGCTGTATTTAACGGGTTGTTTTATAAGATTACTGCTAATTTTTAGATCAATTTACGTTTTGAAATTTATAAGTTTTATAAGTTTCACAGACACCAATTAGCAACAAGCATGAAATTATTTAAATATTTCGTTACGAAAACGTACAAACAGCGCTTTGGGCGTCATGCCGTAAAAAATACATAATTAAGGGGACGATAACTGACTTTTAATGATTTTATACTGAAGATGACGTATAAACGAGTAGTGTTTGAAAAAAAAATACATGTTAAATTAGAGCATTTTTTTAATATTTTAATATAGCCATATTTTGGACTATATTTATATTACATATTGAAATAAATTTGTAAAGTTATGTCTAACGCGGATAAAAAACTGAGAATGACGCAAAATCTATCAAGCGTATTTTTCTGAAACCTTGACCATTTTAAAGAATTTAATTATTGATCTTTTAGTATACGTGTTTTATTAAAATACCTTTTGTTTTACGTATAATAAATTAAAAATGCGTCTAATTTGGGACAGCGCTCCTTGATGGGCGAGTCCTATTACTGGCTGGACGTACGACGCGTTGCGTGAGCTCAGTACAGAACACGCAAGCTAACCACTCAAGGTCACTGTCATATATCTGCGTCTTAAATCACCAAAAACTTGAAGAAAAAAGTATTCATAATTAAAAACTCAATTAGCCAACTGGCAATGTAAGTTTATCGCGAGTTTCTTAACTTTGTCGTCAGCATGCACGCAACCCAACTCAGAAACTGCTCCCCGCAAAATTTAAACGAGTAAAGTTTGTTTCAGTTAGCTTACTCAACTCAACTGTCCGGTACTCCCAGCCTCCCCAACCCCCTAAAAGGGAGGAATGGGGAGTTCTGGCTGATATAGGCGTGTGTTAGACACGAGACAATGTTACTTTGATCGTGCTCCTATTTTATGAAAGACATCAATATCGAGAAAAACATGGCCTTTGTTGCTAATTCTATATAGAAAGAAAATAAGATATGATGTCAGATTGTTGATAGATTCGCTTTGTTCTTTGTTTCTGTGTCGTTATTAGATTCTTATTTAATACAGTTACAATAATCCTTTAATAATATCGAATAAAATACAGGCTATTTTAAATTGTACTTCATTGTTTACTTAAATAAAGCTTAGAACAATGAATCTAGGCTCCATTGTGCGTTTCGTTACGGAATTACTTAAAGAATTAATTCTTTAATTTTCACAACACTTTGAACTTTCCAAGATTAATTTGTCAAGCTTTTCAGACAGTCTTTGACTATACAATGGTTCATTATAATTTTATACATTCTTGTTACGGAGAGGTACTAGTGAATAACAAAAGCACAATTTATGTTTTCCGTTGTAAGTGTTTGCATTTTCCTCTGAGGGGATACGCCAGACGTTTCATCTCTGTTGATGGATAGAGCATGAGAGCATTGTCTAGGGAACTAAAACCTTTCATTTATGACCGCTCCGGGAACTTTTAGAGTTCACAATAAAGCCACTTGTGAAACACACACACGAATTTTTTCGTGTTTCTATTTTTATTTGCGTCCAAATCCAACTGTTTTGTTCTGTGAACAATGAACGAATATTTAGTATTTGTGTTCGCTCTCTGCTTGCGAATTGTATATTAATTTCTATACGGTTATAACGTATCCGTTTACGTATTGATCGTAGCTAAGATCGTTAGAAGCTAAATTATGGGCAGTTAGAATCCTACAACTGTTATGTGATCTTTGTATGTTGCCTAGATCTTAGATGAGGAAGGAACATTAATAAGGGTATTGAAGATAATTGTTGGGAGTACCGTTGGCTGTGACTATCCGAGTATTTGCGTTACCCAATACAGACAATATCTTAGGAATAAATTCTATTGGAACTAGGGTTGCCAACCGTACTATAATATATAGCAGAGGTAGCCAACCGGTCGATCGCGATCGACCGGTCGATTACGGATAGTAGTCCAGTAGATCGCGGCAAGGCAAAAAAAAGTTAACATCTGACAGCGCAGACCTTTGCGATACACATTCAATCTTGTATTGCGCGGTTGCGGCATGTCGTATGGCTCGTGTCAAATTTACAAACACAGGCCGAGCTGCATGGCCTATACCCGCCGCACCAGCCTGGCAGTGCAGGATTGAGCGTCGTATTAATGAGGCCAGGGTACTCATCGGGAAGATCATCTACTTCAGGGAGAGCAATACACGCCCAAGAGATGTTGGCAATTTCCAACAATAAAGCTGACTTTGCTAATCTAGCGGAAGATGCTCAGACGCAATGCTCACACTAATGTTATAAGAGTTACTAAGTATAATTTTATTTTCAATTTTGCTTTCCCTCTTAAGAAAATAAAAATACTACATAATTGTATACCGTCTCATTTCTATGTAATTGGTAGATCGCACACGGTTTCGTCAGTAAACAGTAGATCTTGGGTCTAATGAAGTTGGCCACCTCTGATATATAGTATTGTTCTATATTTCGAATTCTTTGTACTATATACTGTTGAAGAAATATATAGTACGCAAAAATACTATATTTTCAACACTGAAATCTAATAAATAAATTCTTCATTTTAAAAAAAGTGAACGCTGCTGCACTACTCTGAAATATCAATATTAAATGAAATCTTTGCAAAAGTAAAAGAATGTATTACTATTAACTGACAAAACTACAAGCCAAAAATTGCAGCATATTTGAAAAAATACTGAAAAAAAGTTTTTATGTTTATCCCGTCACTTCGGCATTCCCAGAAAGGATATTTTCGGTTATGAATTTGAAATGGCAAGGAGAAAAAAACAGAAGCGTATCTCATTAATAAAAATAAGCTTTTGATTTACATTAATAATGTAGTAAAGCATTATGACGCTTGAATTTTAGACATCTTTTTTTTATACAAGTACCTAGTGCAAAAAGTATAGTTTTTATAAAAATAAATAAGTAACAAATATACCTTGTTTATTTTTAGGTTTTTCCATAAAATACTATTTTTTTGAAGTGTACTATATTTTTTTATAGCTTATTTTCAAAAATACTATATTTCGCCGAAGAAATGTCGGCAACCCTAATTGGAACTTATGTCTATAAGCCTGTTATCAGTAGTATCACAAGCTAGGAGGTAGTACGAACGCTGCATGGCAGGAAATTGAATGAGAGTCGCGGGAGACGCAAATGTGTGCCAGACGTAATGGTTTCCTGGCGGAGTGCTACCTAAGTACCTACCTATCAGCTTGAAAGTGCAGAGTACACGGAAAACTTTATATAAAGGACTTACAATACCGTTTGGAATTGTGTTTGGAAGACCTTCAACTTGCTGGAAGGTTTTTCCTTGAGATATGATATGGTTATCTTGTTAAAAATAATGTTTTGAAATACAAAATTTTGGTATAATGGTAACTGGAGACAGTTTTGGTTTTTGCAAGATCCACCGATCATTAAGTAAAATATGTTGTTGCAGTTGAATAGTAAAAAAATAAACTTTCTTTAGTTGACTCCAGCAATTTCTTTTGTAATACAGTCAAATCCGTTTATAACGACTTTGCTTAAAACGTCGTACTGGTTATTCCGACGTTTAGAAGTCCTAACATTTTTGTTTACTTAACATAGTTTTTGGTTAGAACGACTATCGGCTATAACAACCGTAATCCGACCGTCCGTTCGAAGTCGAAATAAGATCAACTGAAAAAAATTGGGAGTAATAGTCAACACAGGTCAGAGAAACAACTTTTTACTCTATTATACAACACAACAACAGCGTAAAAAGTTGTATCTATAAGTTGTTAGCATATTCTCACACTTCAAACTTAGAAGCATCGAAAATTCCAAACTTTTTAACACCTCTCGTAAAAAAGTTAACTCACAAACTCATAATGGCGATAAAATTGATAGCCGTAATAAACTTGAAACTTTCATTTGTCAGAGGTGACCACGCAGACTTAGAGCTAAGAATATTAATATTCATCACTTTCTCAAACAGAACGAGCTTAATCCGTTCCCTGATCCTGGGGCCACGGCCCGGTATTAATCACGACGTAATCTCACCAAATAGAGCGACCCGCGAGCAAAATAAACAGTAATGGCTGCAGGCAACGCCAACGTTGCGTAACCGCTGCTGAGCCGTGCTGAGTCGTGCTGAGTCACCGCCGCTTGCCGTGCTCATCAGTGCGTGACTTAACAAATACTTACCGCTTACGATTACTACGTAGGTTTCCAGACCATAATATCAGAAAATGATTTGACCGTGAAAAGGGCTTCATTGTATTCCGCCGCTTCATCCGTAAAGCGTTCTCATTCGTTCCACAATATAAGGTTACCGGCAAGCACAGCAATATTACTGCTTCTCTGAATTGCATTTGCAAACATTTACAATCTTACTCAGTAAACCTTGAACAGTTTATGTTATAAAGATACTAACTGTAACTGTATCCTTTACATTTGTAATTACACAATTGTATTTCCATTGTCTTTGTTGAGTTTGGTGTTAAAATTCGTGTCTTGCGCCCCACATAAATACTTTCAAGCAAGCTGTCTACACAACTCCGGTGACCCTGAATGGTCCAATAGCGTTAGTTAGCAAACAGGCGGATACAGTAGGTCTACATGTAGATATAACAGCCGTTTGTGGGGGGCGAGCTGGGGGGAGGGGGGCGGGTTCAACGCACCGGATACGTCTGTCGCCGAGCACTGGCTTGTATGCAATACACTGAAACAGGTGTGCGTTTTATGTCAATGTGTGTGTTAACATTGACATAAATACTAGTGCAATCGTGTGCACGCTCAACTCCGGCACTCCGGCGTACAAACAGGTACCTCCATGTATATGTATGTAGATTGTGTGTGTACGGTGAATTATTGCTGCACTTAACACGATATACGTGGGCAACTATACCAATGTTGATTTGTGGAGGTGTACCATAATGTGGGGCATAATGTTTACATGTGATACGAGGTCGTAAAGGCAACTATCGATGTTCTGCATTAATTAATATATAAATACAGATTTATGTTCTAGTTCGCGTTAGATATGTGTGCTACCAGCATGTATGATGCTAATTAAACGAGTTGGCACATAGATACATAAACATTATACTTAAATAGGCGTTAAATTATGTTGAAACTGTAGCAGCTCAACTGGAAATGATTACTGTTTGGATTAATAAAAATTTCTAGTTTCATGAAATGAACATAGTAGACGTTAGTTTTTATTTTGTTACATAAGCATGTAGAAATAACTAGATAAATAATGAAATTACGTTTAAAAGAGGCGAAGCTATACGTTGTCGTATTATCCAAGTAACCTATGTCAGTAAAATAACAAAGGAAATAGGTACTCTCCTAATACGAATCCAATTGGTTTTGTCGTGAAGCGGTTGTAACAAAGGGTATCCGAGAAATAATGGGAACGTGACACAAAAGTTCTCGCTAATAATGCAGTCTTTTCATCTTCAGGAATATAACAACATTCTCTGAATTGCTCACAAATAAATCTTGAGGTTCTGTGTCGCATGTTATAAGATAAATAAAAGTTCAAGGACAAGAGAGTAGAGACGAATTGGCATAGTATAAAGAGTTCTAGTAGGCTATCTCCGGCTCAATCCGCGATATAATTGCCTACCATACTTGCCTGTCTCAGGGTTGTCACTTTTAGCTAAATTTTAATTCAGTACCTAGAAATTGGCAAGGGCCGGGAAGTTCTATTTTTAGGGTTCCGTAGTAAACAAGGAACCTTATAGTTTCGTCATGTCCCTCTGTCTGTCTGTCTGTCTGTCCGTCCGCGGCTTAGCTCAGAGACGCTTAGTACTAGAAAGCTGTAATTTGGCATGGGTATACATATTAATCACGTCGACAAAGTGGTAAAATAAAATCATGAAAAATAAGTAGGCTTTACAAGTTAACGAGTAATAATCGACCAACTTACATTTGCGGTTGCAAAAACATGTTCTCCCATACAAAATGTATGGGAGAACATGTTTCTCAACTACAAAGGTAAGTTTGTTCTTGGGATAAATTCATCCCAACTACGGAACCCTTCATTGTGCGTGGTCCGACACGCACTTGGCCGGTTTTTACTTGTGTGTTGTCTGGGATCAGGGTTTGTGAGGTCGGTTTTCCCTAAACGATGATGTTCATAGTGTTTGTATGAATGACAAAGTTATATTTGCGGTTTATATTTTGTTACGAATGGTTACGATTCGAACTTTGCTCTATTTATCTGATTCACAATTCGCCAAATATTTGAAATTACGATTTTAGAATAGAATAATATTTATTTGCTTAAAAACATGGTTTAAAAGATGGTATAAAAACTAACTGGTATAACTGTAAGTACTTAGTTACTTTACTATACCTACAATACTGAGAAATCGGCATGACTAAACGTAAACAAAGCATTAGCGGCATATCAATTGACAGATCAAAAGTAGGTACCTAATACATTTTAGTGGGAAAGTAGGCCTGCCTACTTCGTCTGTCTGATATATAACTAATACAACAAAAAATAAGTACTTAGGTATCTCATCATCAAGTAAAAATTATATGCTAGAATAAGTGACTTGGTTACTTTTTCTGTTCAGTAGGTAATCTGAACAGAGACAACTCTGGAATCGATGAATTATTTAGACACCCAAACGCACAGCAATAATTTCTCCTGCGATTATCACTCATTTTTCATACATTTAGCAGTGCCGAAAAGCCGCGACACGCAAACTTTGTGCGGCGTTAGCCCCGACTGGCGCACTCTAAAACAGCCGAGATTTTGCTAAGTGTGCGTGCGGCGACGCATAGATACAAGCCGCGCACACATACAAGCCGCGCGCGGTGCGTTTGTATGAAGATAGCGTACTTCCTCTCTTTATACTATGGAATTGGTTTCTCAAGAAATTCGGCACACCCAATTATCATCTTTAGAAAACTACGCTCTGAAACTCCGAGACATGAAGACAAGACACTTTTTTACTTGAATGCAAATATAATATAGTGAGTAATCCACTTGCAAAGCCATCGACGACAATTTGCTATCGTTTTTTCAAAGAGCAAGATATCGAGTACATTAAGGATAAGTCAGAAACCGGAATCAGTTACCTGTCCAGAGAACCCGCCCTTGCCTTGGGCAGACTGTGTTCCAACTTAGTCCTTACACCTAAAAATAATGCAAAGAATTTTCTTTCAAACACCCTGCTGTTTGTAAGAACATTCTTTTTCACTTTGACTAAATTACAAGCAATAGCTCATCGAAATTCTACCTGTACTCATGAAAAAACTAACCAGATCCTTTATTTCCAGGATTGGGACCCTCGTCAAGCAGGAGCAGATGCTGGTTTAGATGCTGCCATACTCTCCTCCTTGTCTTCCGAAGCCGCAGAATGGAAGACCATACAAGACGGGCAGCGAATCCTGACCACCACTCCTTCGGTGCTCGGGGGCTGTCGCGCTCAGGTGTATCGGTCTGCAGGTGCCACGCAATGGTACACTGCCGTCATCGTTGGAGTCAACGAGCATACTGGGGTGAGTACTATCATGGGCATGTCACTTAGATCTTCTACAGACTTTTAGAAAACGATGGTCCTGAATTTTCTAGATGCTAGCTCAGAATTGGTCGTTGTGATGATTCTTTGGTTAGACCCTATATCCATGGTCGAGCAGCAAATGTATTTTAGCTGATATGATTATGATTAGTTTAGAACCACTCGCAAATAACGGCTTTACTATAGAATCGATTGAAAAACGATTACGAAATGGCCCAAATATCCTCTCATTGGTTCTATCTGTAATCTGAATTCGTTTATCCTGAGTAGTTTTGTGATATGATATGTTGATTGATCGAATCCATTACAATCGAACCATTTAATTGATTCATCGATACTAGGATTCTACGAAGGCCAAGCATTCGCTTTCTGTAGGGCGAAATATTTAACCATACCTGGTTAAACTGGAAACCAATCCTAAAATAGTTAGGAAAAGGATAAATAATTAATGCACCAGTATCCGATATATTCTAACCAGTTCTATTAATCAAGATTAGATAGTTTAATGTAACAAGAAAATAAGAGCCAAGTTCTTAGAAAACTTGCCTTGAAGAGCTTGAATATTTCAGGCTTAGTTAAGTCTAATAAGTATTGCAAACATTTCACAGAAAACTAGATTCTTAAAAAGTTTTGATGAAAAATAGCGTAATAACTTCTGCAATGCTCTTAAGCTTATTAACGTGGTTATGATTCTTTAAAACATGGAGATTAGGTAAGCTTTTTATACCTGGGTGAATATTAAACCAATAATATCAAAAAATATAAATTGGATTCACATCGACATGTCATATTTTTCTACTTTCCAGATGGGGAATTGTGTTAGAAAGTCATCTACCGTTTTCTTTATGTTCCAAACTTCCAATTATTAAACGAAACCAATTCCGACTTCCAATAAAGTAACGTGATTGACGATCGACATCTGTCCTAAAAAATCTTCCTAAAGAAATGTATCTCGAATCTCGATTCGAAAAGATTCGTCTCTATTACCTATCCAATATAAAATTATCTTGTCTGTTTTAGAAGGATTTTATGTCACCTTTCCCAACATCAACAAGTCGTTTAAAATTATCTATTTCGAACAGGATATAACGAAACCCATTAAGATAATAATGTTCGTGAATTCTTATCACCCAGCTCGTTGCCTTAGCAAACAATAGGAACTCGAAGGAATACCTTAAATAATTGAGTGCAGGTGAGCATTATAACATGAACAAGTAACTGTACAAGAAATTCTACAAGATAATTTCAAAGCGGGAAGTTCTGGAGAGAACCAGTTTAGTTTATTGAACGCGATGGCATCCTACAACGATGTTCAATTTATAAGGGTGCTCATAAGTAACAAAACAACTTGAACAGCGTGTTCGTTACTTGATCAACATTATGGAAACCTGTTCCGCAGAACGCTGTGTCGCTCCATAAATGTGTACACAGAATCCTGAACTTTCCACATGCTTTCAATTATAACGCTGCCTCTGTGTTGGTCGCCGGCGCCTGTTGGAAATGTAGAGCCTGTTCAATACTTATTGATGGATAACCAAGTAGTCCAAGTACTTTGACGGAACTCGTTAATTCGAAGGCAGCCATGGACGTATTACATGTACGAGTAACTGCCAAAGTCGAGCATGTAGATGTATAAGAAGTTAGTAAAACAGCCAGTCAATTTATGTCGACAGCGTCCGTGTGAGGTAACGCTGATGGAGATTTAATTGAATTTCGTGATGAATGTGTCATGCGTAGGACTAAGTGCCGTTCAATTAATTGCAGTCCATTAAATTGTCTTTAATGCCACAGTATGTCCTACAAGAGTGTGGTCTTTAAAAGCACATCTAACTAATATAACTGGTAAAGTTTATACGTTTATTACGAGTTAGTCTCACGAGAGAACTTCGCAAAGAGGAATACGTGGTATATGTTTGAAAATAACAAGCTACTTTTACTTTGATGCGATATTCTCCTAGGGATACAGAATTAACGCATGTTTGCATCAAGTTTAATCTATGCGAGCTGGGTGTAGTCTAGTTGAATATTAATATCCATAATTTCAAATTCCATGCCCGTATAGTACTTGAAACGCCAACCGTTCATTGTTTACGGATCAAGGCCGGCTCACGATATTAACTGGGATCTAACAACAGCTTCACTTGTTACATAATATTAGTTTCCCATGTAAACTCACGTATCGTGTACTTAGTTTGCAAAGAATGTAAACAAGGTATCATATGAACAACTTATTGGTATTATGATCAAACGGAAATTATAATATGAAAAATTCACGCTTACGTCTTGTGAAATGTTTATTTTAAACGTACTGTTTAATATGGTTTAACACAGCATTTTTATCGGATGCCTCAATTGATTACATTGCTGAATTATGTTTTGCATCTTAATCTCTTAGTCGATTTTTACAATCATCAATGATGTTATTAACTTTTTTATAAGCATATAAATATTTTCTATCCAACATTTTTTACAAGCAGAACCGCTATCCTCATTACGCGATACATATTTATTACGATCATTGGTCATAATTATTTATGAGAGGAAGTTGTAACCGTCTGCCGGCGTGTTCCGTCTTAATGCTTATTAATTTATTATTGTACAATCATGTCCTTTAATTATTTCCATAATGCCTTCGGTTCGTTACCTAGCAGCCATATATGCTATTACAGTGTTAATTTCGATTCTGGGTAGTAGCGTGAAATCAGCTTACAGACAATTTAATCAAGATTAATCTGTAATATATTTGGGGGCTTTGTTAGTGTTTAAAGCTGTATCAATAATAATACTGTGGCGTGTGGGGGTTTTGGGTGCTCCGTTCCACCCCATTCACCCCTTCGCTAACTTCTCTAAACAAACTTTGTTGTTTTGCGTTATTGAAACACTTTATTGTTTTTCTTTCATCTCCTCTCCTTTGAGGATGGCGATGTCGAAGTTGTATTGTACGTATCCAAACGAAATGTTTCTGTTTGGATTGCTTGCTAAATGTTTTTGTTGCTGTAATGTTTAATGTTACATGAATAGGAATTGTTTTTGTTTCACGGGTTGAATATAATCAGTCTTTATTCTGTCTAAAACGTTTTGTAGATTGATTATTTTATTTTAATGTACTAACATTGTAATTATTTTGTAAACTTTACAATTTTGGAACGTGGAGTGTAGTTCGGTCTACCTTTCTTTTCTCTTTAATTCCCAAAATAGGTCCCAACCATAGTCCCAACATTTTAGAGCCATGTCAGCGTATCCGAATTGTGGATTAAATTAACAATTCTAGCTTTGAATTTACTTTATCCTACTCCTTTTTGAAGGAGACGCAACTTTGTAATGGCACCAGTTTCATTACCTAGCAAATGAGCTCAAGACTTGGGTACTTGAAGTGAAGAGTCTTTCTGTTGGTACATCTGAAAAGATAAACGAAGTGGAGGCCTGTACAAAGTAAAGAAGACACATAAACCTCACGACTTCTAGTCGTCCTTGTTCGGGTGGGTGATTGCGAACTGCCAACTACAATTATTACAATAACTCATCAAACTCTTCACAAACTGTCAGAGTTTCGGAGTACTTCAATCTATCTCGAACTTGGCTAAGTAATTACAGTTAAAAAGTTGAGACGTTAAACAAATTTATACTGCGAATTAGCGAGTGGAAAACTTCGTTCGTTCTTCGCAAGGTTCGTATTACTGAGTCCGAAACGTCGAAGTTTTGAGCAACCTCCTCGTTCGCCCCCTTTCCCTGTTTCTGAAGTAACTTTCTTAAAGTTTGTTCTTTGTTTCTCGCAAGTTTGAGTCCAACTTTGCCTGTCGGCTGTCGACATGTTTATCGACAACACTCTTTGTTTATTGTATTGATATGTGTGACAAACGTTTGCTCTACAATATATTCATGTTACATAATATCTTTGACGTTTCCGATTAACAATGCGTATCATTCGTCACTACTCAAATGATTCATCCAACAAAGGATGTCCGCATATTGCTATACAACAAGATCATCCGTGCGTAAGAATTAGATACAAAGAATGATCCAGACGTTGTTTTTGTGAATACATTTTCGATTCTGATAAACTCGCGGTAGGCGGAGTTAATAGGTACGTTCAAGGTTATATTTGCTCAAACACCTGTACCCACTCAACGAGCGACATAAAACAGACGTATTTGTTTACGCCATATTCTACCGAACTTAACCGAACAGCGCTCGGGCGTGAGAAAGTTTAGATGGGAATTTAGGGAATCTTGTTTGTTTACGAATATAAAACACCTGCCAAACTTTGTATTTTACTTCCAAAGAAATTGGTTATTCTTATACTATGAGTATTCTTGTTTGTATTATGGAATGGAAATTTATTAATAGCGTCGATGAAAGAGCTAAACAAAATATTTATGAGACAGCCTTTTTTAGCTTCTTTCAAACTCATTTATAATTCTCAAACTATCGAGTAACCGCCCAC
Source organism: Agrochola lychnidis (assembly GCA_963680765.1). NCBI lineage: Eukaryota > Metazoa > Arthropoda > Insecta > Lepidoptera > Noctuidae > Agrochola > Agrochola lychnidis. The sequence goes on along the minus strand of OY796859.1, from coordinate 8,761,413 downwards.
TATTTCTAAGAATTACGATGCCTCCTTTTGTAACTAGATGGCGCTAGTAGTAACGAGTTAAACTGCACCGATCAAGTCGGAGACGTGAGGTGTTATAACGGTATCAGATCATCATAGGTGATCGTATTACCATATCTGGTTCTATAAACAAGGCGATTTCTAAGAATCCAGTTATGTAGTAGCTTCATAGAAAAACAGGGTAATAAAGTTTTTATTTGTTATTTTGTTCCCAGGAGCTGACTGTGACAGATGATACAGTTTTAGAGGAACACAGCGAAGATCCATCACTGGTGCAGATGAGACTCCTGGGGGATGGTGGTAAATACGTTAACAATATCTCTTATACCTATACAACATGCAATACACAAACTAAAAGTAATCAGCCAATGGATTCCAAACAATGCAAAACCGTATCGCTTTGTCGCATTACGCATCATTATTCTAGTTAACGATTAAAAGGATCGCCATGATTGATTACGATAACATTTATGTGGGTACATGGAAACAATGGGGTCTGGTTACATAACCTACACGCTGCAGTGAACAATCTTCGGCCATCTGTAGAACAATGGCTGGTTTCACCACGCACAGTTATGATTTATACTTAATGTATTTTTAAATAGATATCGCTCAGCGGCTTATTGTAAGGTCGACATTATGAATGTTTATCTAAACTACTAACCCGATTACGGGACAACGAAACTGTAAACAATCGTATCTGGCACTTAAAATTTTTGTTCAAATTGAAGGAGTATCTAAAATAGTATAAGCATATTAGTAGTACTATAAGGGATCTCGCGCACTAGACGGCTACGACCAGGTAAACTATAGAAACCGATACGAATCGCGCACTTGGTCGCAATGGCCAACTAGCCGCAGACCATACAATACCCTAGACGGCCACGACTGGCCGGAGTCGTGGCCGTATAGTGCGCGAGATACCTTAGTGGTATATAGCTACCTTATACAAAATAAAAAAATATTGTTCCTTCAAATAGAAAGTTCATTAGTTAAGGTTCTCTTTATTCTAACTGTCTGAGAAATTATTAAGTACACGTACAAGTTTCATCAAACAATGAATCTAGCTCGGGGCAATGTAGAGCTATGAATGCGAAGATATCTTTTATAAATCGATCCTTTGTTTAGATAGCAGCTGACAGACTAATAATAGTGCATTATAATATTGTGCAATCGTGTGTGCTAACGGCTATATTGCAATGAGAACATAGGATGGTGTTGTAAATACTTTTACGTGCATAATTGGATTGAAGCCTTAGTTATTGACGTTGCATTATGCTGAAGAAAGAATGTACGCTTACAAGTGACTTAGCGCAACGAGGAACTTTAATTATGACTTAGTTCAGTTCATCTACATAGGAAGGAAATTCAATAATCATTATCAAAGATTCTAATTTTAATAATGGTAACTCTAGATTTGTGCCCGGTTATTGACAATAGACTCGCCCCCTATTATACGGGACTTAAACATAACTGGCGAAATGTGAGTGTGGGTTACCTCTGCCTAACCTTTCGAGGAGAACCAGACATGATGTTATGTTATGTAACTATAGGTGAAGAGAAAATATAAATGAAGATTAAAGAAAACGTTTTAGATATCTAAGTAAAAGCATATTCTCGAGACTACTCTATACAGTATAACATCTAAATATATAATCCTTAGTAGATAGATAAAGAACTAAATCCTACTCGTGTTTTACTTCACAAAAACAAACATTGACTTCACCTTATTTTTTTCAGTAATCGAATCGATCATGAAGGGAGAAGTGGTGGGAGTGATGCCGAGACGATCTCGCTCCAACCTCCAAGTAAGTTGACTAGCTAATAATCTGCCTTGAATATTTAATTAAGTAAGAGATCCGAGCTCCGACGCTATAAAGGAAAATTATCCAGTTTCAACGAGACGATGTTTCTCGAAGCTAACTGTATTACGTACATGTGCCCATGTAAGTTGTTAGTCCTTTTCCTTCTAATTGAATTCTCTCAGATTTTGGAGTGTTCTTAAAATAAATAAAAGACATTTAAGTAACATATTTAGCGTTCCAAGAAATACGTTAAATACGGTTGGAATTTATATTCCATTGAAAGTGGAATAATACTCTCCTAAGTCTTCTGTCGTATCGACAGGTAATTTCTTAGAAATGAACGAGAATGAGCCGCCGAGCCTACTTCAAAATGTTCATAAAATGCAAATGACGCAAATCTTATGTATGTATATTCAAGTAGCGTTTGTCTGTCTATTCTATCCATCGGTTATTTTGGTGTTCGTGTCGCGACAAGTCCCCGGCGCCTGGTGACGCATACGTCGCCATTATCCTGAACTCACACCGGTTCAGCTAAATATGGTATAAATGACTAACTGGTAGGTGTAGTTACGATCTTGGTCGATGCTACCAGTTCGGAATTAATCGGGTAGTAATCGTAAAATGAAACTGATATTCACGCCTTGATAAAGACGGTTGAAATAGAAACAGTATAAACGTTGAATAATTTAAATGGTAAATCGAATGATTTCTTTTGAACATATCTAGACTTCAAACCGATAATTTAACACAAACAGCTCTACTCAACTTCAAATTAAAGAGAAATATAGTCAAATATAGCGAGCAAATTGATATTCATCTCCAGCCTTACGTACGTCATTGTTTCACTAAAATCCAATAAACATTAATGTCATAACAATGTGGTAGACTTGTAGTCAACCGTAGAATGTTTTCTGAACAATGTTTCGGCAGTTCAAGTTCTGTCGCTCCAACTCCAAACTCTAAACGATGGAGTTTCTGCACCAGTGAACTCATTTGAATATTGGAATAGAAACTTCTACCAAGAAGTTTGGCTTCGGTATTGTTTTAATGTTAATCGAAGGATGGTTAAGGACACAAGCGGAATACGCCTTTTGAATATTGAAATACATGTTGACTTTAAAACTTCTCTGGCGTTTCAAATTTAGCTCCAGTGCTGTTACTAGTGTAAGATAATTAGCTTCCAGTCCATAAATATGTCCAGACTAATTCTGTTTCTAAGTAGATATATTTACAAACTATATTCAAAGGGCATTCGCTAATGTAATAAATGAGGCACACTTAAATTATACTGGCAGTTGAGAAACAACTGGTGTTGTTTTTGCCTCTTTGTGGTACTATTGAGGTTTAAGCTTCCAATCTTATCAAATATCTACTGGATGTATCTCAAATTTATTAAGAACTATATTCCTTTTTGTTTTTAAATAACCGTACTTATTTAGCAATTATTTGGCTCCCACATTTATGTAAATTCAAGACCTTGTTTGAGCAATAAACGGTAAAGTTCTAAAGTTACGTAGAAATTCATTTTTATTCAAATGTCGGTCTTGCTCAAGACAGCTTTCAAGGTTTCAAGGATCGGACGCTCCAAGGTCCCGACATTCATGAAGGACGTGTCTTTTACTCTTAGATAAAATGAGTTCTGAATGTGGATGACTAATTATGTGGTTCACCTTCAGATAATCTTGTCGCTTTTGTCAAAATCTTATCGACTGGAATAATTTAATATTTATTTATTCCAAGAGAATTCTTGCGTTTTTGGGAGTGAATAAAAGTATTTCTAATTGACTGTTTCTTCTTCTGTTATCTTTGTGTTAATTTACATAATATATATTTTCTCGTTCTGTGTTGCTAGGGTATAACTTCGCCCCTAAGTTCATTAACTGCTTTTGAACTAGTACAAACAAAGCAGTACCTAGATCGTCCACTAGGCCTACTGGGACTGCTTTGTTTTATTGATCTACTTCTTCTCGAAAGAACCTTTCAATTATTTTGGAAAGTCATCATCTGCCTAGCCTTTTCCCAACTATGTTGGGGTCGGCTTCCAGTCTAACCGGATGCAACTGAATACCAGTATTTTATATGGAGCGACTGCCTATCTGACCTCCACAACCCAGTACCTGGGTAACACGATACCCCTTGGTAAGACTGGTTGTCCGACTTTTAAGGCTTCTAACTACCCGTAACGACTGTCAAAGATCTACAAATGACAGCCGGGACCAACGGCTTAACGTGCTTTCCGAGGCACGGAGGGGTCTTAGTATGTAAAGATGGTCACCCATCCACAGACTAACCGCGGCAAGCGTAGCTTAACCTGATCGATCGACCCGTGCAGCTGTTATTTAATGTTTGTAACAATGTTGTAACTTTTTTGAATAAAGAAAGATATAGGTATATATATTTTCCTTTGTGTTTTCGTATAAGATAAATAATCAAAGAAAATATCTACTTCCAGAACAAAGAAATGTTCGGATGAAGCCTCGGATAATAATAGTATAGTAACAACGATACAGATTAACATAAAACGAAGACAAAGAAAGTCGTCAGTAACTGCGCAGTGGCCCATCCAAGCCCCAGGATGTGTAGTTATTATTCACAGAGACCAATCGTAGTAGGACTCGGACCTCGAAACGACTGTCTAACCTTTATTATGTAGGTCGGAATATCAGACTCGTCGAAAGGGTCTCATTAAACTGGTCCTATTTAGAACACCCACGCTTACTTTCATATTCCTTTGAACCCTTTATATGTTAGTATTTGAATAATCTTTGGCCAACATAAACGAGGTCACCGCAATTATAGTTTGAGTGAAAGAGTTTCAAATTACATGATAAATTAGCTTCTATAACCAGACTAGATTACGAAACAGCAACATCTGATTTAGATTTAAATTACTCTGTCAAACGAAGTACATAATCTAGATTGTGAAACGGAAATGGAAGTATTTTATAAAACGGTAATGCAGTCGTCCGAATTCGTGTCACCGTCCATAAAGCATAATTCTTTTTGAAAGCCAGGAGGCAATGAGAGAGATTTAGTGCTGCATTGTATATGGTTGTCACGTACAGCCGCGCAATGGCCGATAGTGCTCATCTCGTATGCCACTAATACACCCGGCCATAATTCCCATCTGGCCATGTTTGCCTCGGAGCTGACGACACGCGCGTCGTTCATCAAAATAGTGGACTTTAAACGTTCCATTAGTCCATTACACCAGTTCACTGTGTCAATCAATCTCGTAACCTAGAATAAACCTTGAATATTCCACTCAGCTCTGACGCTAACATTGTTTATCTACGACCGCTGCACTACTTCCCAGGTACAAAAATATGAAAAAGACATTTGAAAGCTCTTGTAGTTTGTGACGTGAATAATTCACATCGCATCCACTCCAACCGACAACAAAGCGTTCAAAACAATTCCACATTTGCATATCCAACGGAAACCTAGTTTGACATTCATAAAGGCGCAATTTATGCTCAATTAGTGCAAATTCTTGTTCCTCTTACCTCTAATTTTAATTCACCCGAAAATTCAACTCAACATAAATCCTGCAAATAATACGATTAAACCGAACATTGCGCCCCGATTTAACAAAGGGGGAACGAAGCAATTCTCTACGTAGCAATTTGTCTAGTTCAGTGACCCTTTTCGGAGACATGAGTATTCTCCCGACTTTGGAACCCATAAACAATTCATCTTGCGAAATCTACGCATAGCGATAGTAGATCAGAACCAGGGGCATTATGAATGCTCTTAGACTATCGATTCAAAAAGTACATTCAAACAAATCATCTCCACTTTTCCCTCTAGCCGAGCTGTAATAGCACCGTCTCTTTCCGCACGTGAGTGGAATGCTAAACTGTAATCCTAACTCGAGTTGTTCCAGCACGTTCCACGGGAATAGTAAAAGGGACTTTGAAAAGTGCACTTTTAGAGTGTTTTTAGATTGCATGCGACAACTTGGTGTGCAGGTGTTCCGTGATCGTGAAACAGCTATTATTAAGCTTCTCTTTCTATTGACTTTTCTGAATTGAACGGTCAAGAAACATCTGGAATTGCTTTTTGTATAACGCTAGCTCCAGCTCCCACTTGTGATAAAGATTTCAATCGAAAGTTGGCGCCGGTTGCGTCGTAAAGGTTTATTTATAAGTATAACTCGTTCTAAACTTTGCTAATGAACTGGGATTTTGATTTGGGAAATCCGGTTAGTCACGATGTTGCCGTCATCAGTAATTTAGTAAATGAAAACATTGTTTGACGTAATAGTTTTGGCAACGTTATCGCTTTGTATTGCTCGCGACTTCACTATAATTCTGACACTTTTGCAGCTGTTAAAATTCGTTAGATAGGGGTCATAAAAATAAGTTATTGGCATCACATTTTTTGTTGAATGTGTTTTGACTGTTAATCAAAATGTATTCGTTCGTTACTATAACCTACTTTTTATGTTTATTTATAAGCTGGTTTGAATAAAAAATATTGAAAGATATCGTGCAAATAGATTATCCGGTTATTAAACTGTCAGACAGACCATTTAAACAATTCTTAATAGAAAGTGATAAAATGCTGTAGTATGACTGTTTTAATTCGTATCACTTATATCATTTATGTTAATGATATATATGTTAATTAAAGCTATTTAAAACTATATTATCCAAGACATCATTTAAATATTTATGACAGCTGTTACATAATTCGATTCAATTAGTAATTAAGGCAATGTTACTTGGTTCTAATTTGAATAAGAGATTCAAATTAGAACCAAGTAGGTAATATAATTAAACATATTTGGATTAGAGGTCGTTAACATTATTGATATTCATAAATCATTGAATATAATGAAAAATAATTACGTGATTGTAGTTTATCGCCCATTTAAAATTCGGAATTTCCGTATGACATCGTAAAGACAACATTCTGAAGGCAATAAAAATAAAAGTCAGTCTAAACAATAAATATATTTTTTGTTATACATAGATGCAGACACCCATAATTATTTAAGAGTAAAGACGTAAGGAAGTTTTGCATTCGCACTAACGTTTCTGAGAAACCATTTCGAGTTGGAGAGCTGCCAAGAACAACTCTACACCTCCTGGTCAATTCAAATAAATTATCATTTGAGACTGAGTGTTGATAAACATGAACACAAGTGAAATGAAAATTTAATTATATTTAATGTTGAAATATAAACATGTGTATAATTGTATTTATAAGCTCTCCATTATAATAATCATCTAGAACAAAATACTTTAAAGAGAACTAGGTTAGGCTATAGATCAGTGATTCCCAAAGTGGTCCAGGTGGACCCCCAGGAGTCCACGGGAGACACGACGGGGGTCTACGTTGGCGTGAAATAAAATTTGGCAATTTCCATCGTTAGATCTAATCTTCACATTTTTTAACAAGTTTTGGGAATATGGTGGATATGTAGCAGCGGGGGTCCACCGAAACCAGGAGAATTTTGAAAGTGGTCTACGAGAAAAAAAAAAGTTTGGGAACCTCTGCTGTAGATCAACCTACTATGTATTAGCTAAAATTATTCCAACTGTTCTACATCCGAAATCGCCAACCCATCTTGACCGATCGTGGTGATCAATGCCCATGCCTTCTTCGTATCAGGAGAGGCTTTTGCCCTGCAGATATGTACTGGTATTATCTTTATTCCAGCTGTTACTCCACTTATTTACCAGATTAGATATAGATTAAAAATTTTTGTTAATCATGAAAAATGCCGCTGAAAATCCAGAAAACTATTTATTGTTGGCCCTAAGTTAAAATAAGCAGCAATTGTATTTTCCCAGTGAACATTTTCCAAACGGCAAATAAATTCATAAAACGTATTAAAGAGAATGTCTGCTATGTTGTTTAGTGTCTATTGGATGTTAAAAAACGTAATAGGTTTACAAAATGGGAATATATTGAAAATAGAGCGTGGCATGCAAATTCAACTGCAAGCTGTGCCGTATCTGAGCATGTTGTAGAAAATGTAGGGCCCTTGCTTCTCGAGCGTTCGTGTCGGCGAGAAACTTGCTTCGTGAATCGATTCAAACTTTTCCTATTACCCTTGGAATTGGCTTCGACGTCACACTTGTTTTTTGCCGATACACATATGCATTGTCTCCGATTCTAACGAGTGTGATTTTTGCATAAAAACTTCCCCCTTATAGAAAAATATTCTTGTTCAATGTTGAATCTGAAGCAAACATTCATATTTACATAGAATAGATTAATTATTCCACCATTCTTCTTTCTTTTTCGTGTGGTTGGTGTCTAGCCTGTACCCTAATTGTGTAATACAACACAATCACAATTTGTTTCGATTTGAAACAGATTTCTAATCCATTGCTTCATAAGTTGGAAAAAAATCTGGTCAACAACGTAAATAACGCAATGAATGTTGTTGAAATGTCAAAATGAAACAAATTTCGCGAAATTGTTTACGAAAATAAGTTACGCAATTAGGGTACTGGTGTCAGTTTCTATGCCGCCCATAGGCCTCTGACTTAGCTTCATAATATGTCGTCGATAAATATCATTTTGCCTTAAACTTCTGTAGAATGGTATTGTTGACCTGTACTTGTAAATTCTTCAAAATTGCTTCAAAGAAATTGCAAATGTTGGCTTTAATGTTCTTATTGACTTAGACGGAGGAGTTTACAAGCAATTTCGCTTATGTATACTGTCTTTGTAAACAATAACAAAAACTTCTTATTTAATCTTTTGTAAACGGAACATGTTGACAAAATATTCTACAAAGGATATACAGTTTGATTGAATGATGATACATGCCCATGGAACCTTGTTTGCTTACCCAACTGAACTCCAATATTTTTTATGTGATGGCATATAAAAAGAAGAGAAGTAACAAAAAATATATCTCCAGCTTCTTTACTCTGTGCTTTTACGTAGTCTGGACTAGAGACGCCGCGAATAGCTGCTATTATTCGATATTGCCATTTATTTCATTATTCGCCGAATAGCGAATTATAGTGGGTACTATTCGATAATGGCGAATAATTGGATGGTTTACATTTTGAAAGAAATGAAACTACAGATTTAGAAAGAATCTAACTGTAAATTACTTGCTATATGTAAGCAATTATAGTTCGATTCGGTCAGAGATGTTTCTTTTAACGACAAGGGTTGTCAAGTGTTGGGATTTTAATAACAAACAATAAAAAAATATTGTAGTAATCTATAAATACCAATTGAATACATTCTAAAAACTCGGTAGGTTTTGAGACAGTTGGAGGCCTTATATTAGTGCTATTGTTATTTATTACAGATTGCAGTATCGTTTTTAATGTCGAATAATTATGACGAAGAACTCGAATATTCGCCATAAGGAATTCGAGTAATCGCTAATCGATTATTCGCCATTATCACTATTCGCAGCATCTCTAGTGTGGGCTATTTTGTACATACTTCTCATAGAAAACCAGTAAAAAAAACATAAACATTTCACAAACATCAACGTGGGGTACGTCTATCAAGATTCCTTTGTGTTTCTTTAACATAAAAAGTCTAAAAACACTTGAATGGTAGTTTTTGTATGTAAATACCGTAGATGTCGAATAAATAAAGCTCCCCTCTGCGACCGGGTCACTGGTGACATTGTAACAAGGATTAATGGTCCACATTCGCAATTTATTCCGTTATCGTCATATTCGTTTTGGAGACGTTCGTAGAACGTGGCTGAGTGTGGCCCATTTCGCTCCATTGTATTTAATGGCTGTTCTAAAACTCGTTTGTTCGTGAATCAATTCGGCTGACAGATCAAGGGCATATTGAACAATTTCGATACTCAGCGTTGGTCATCGTTTTTGTTTTTGGCTCCTCGCCAGACGCTTAGTTGTCAGTAAAAACAAACTTAGTTTAACCTGGGAGTCGTAGCGGTAACTAAGCATGACTCATATTCTTGATATTATTCACGAAGACAATTTCGAACGTTATCTTGTAAACGTGTTCTTTCCCATCTGTACAACATAATGGCATAATGTTACATATTGCATTTGTATACATGAAAAACTTTTGTAAAATTGTGATCATTTCTACATGTTTATCTCCGTGAGAACCGTAATGTTAAGTCAATTAACAAATATCTAAAATAATATTCATATCGTTGCTGTCTGTAACCGGTTTCATCACGGAAATACCTAATTAAATTATATTATGTGGTCTTGGTTCTCAGAATCAAACACGTTGCTTAATTTAATATATCTACGTATATATATTATTATCGTGATATTACTTTGCATAAATTATATTATAAAATTAAGTCCGCAGTTAATAGGATTTGCTGACATTTATATTCGTATATACAGTTTATACACTTACGTTAATAGAGTTTTAGAAGAATAGAATGCAGTAAATGTTTTACTGTCAAGAGTTTCAAACTTGTGTAATGTAATGAGTGTAATGACTTTAAGAGACTTTTTATTCTTGGTTTATTCTTGTTGATTCTCTCAGATGTTAGAAGTTCTACTAGCCAATCTGTCTGTCGATGGTTCTATAAGCTTCTCATTCAGATTCATTTGATGCTTTGCCAAAACGTAATCTCATACTGGTGGATCTTTTGAAAGGTGGGTAACCTCTCTTCCATGGTGTTTTCGGAGTTGAATAAAAACAAATCATGAAAATTCTTTTGTCATAATTTTATTTCCACCCATCAGGTTTCTACTGAAAATAATTTTGTGAACGTCAGGCTTCGTTAACCTTTCGTGTTTATGCCAAAAATAGAATGAAGTCAAACTTTCGAGCTTACATGAGCTTGATTTAATGTATCTAATTTATGTAACGTCTTAACTTTTTCGTTATCTAACTCCTGAACAAAACTTGTACATTGGAGCTAAGGCGTCAATATTGTTAGTACCCAGTAACGAGTAGTTGATTCATTTACAATAACAAGATCCCGAGTATCTCGTGAAACTGTAATCGGTAAAGTTTGTAACAACATCGACCGACTTTCCACCTCCATCGGTGAAGTTAGTTAATGCGAGTTCCCGTGGCGTGCAGCGGATACGGATATCGATCGCGACAAGTGCGGGACGCCCGGGATTCGTCTGGCAGTCCCGGGTAACCGAACACCCTCGCCCCACCCTTCGCGCCGCCCGTCAAAAGGGTCTGTATAACGTGCCACTCACTACTTTGTTCTTGTTTTGTTTGAAGGTTAATATTCATTTTGACCTGAATGACGGAATTCCTTGTTCAAATTGGAATGGGAATTTGAATTAGAATTCTTTGTTGAAATTCTTTTGATGATAGATGTTCTCGTAGGCGTTGAATGATGTGTGCTGATTCTATAGAAAAATGATTCACCAAAACTTTTAAATCAGTTTACTGGAACAAATCTCATCAATCTTGAAATGATCATATTCAAATCTAAACATTTCGGGTCCATTATTAGAAACCAAATAATTAAAAATAATTGAAATTTTTCATCATCCAAATTATTTATTTGACCAAAACCAAGCTTTCTATTAGCTCTTCCCTGGCGATTAAAGATAAAATGCTTTTAGCTGCATGCACGTGAGGTAGATAAGCTACAACCAGTTTATATTATACAATATTACTCAACAGATAAATCTTGTTTATCACCTGTCGATATGAACCGTCAGTTGCTACAGAGATAAGCGTATCGCAAATCTATATTATCATTTAAAAGATGACCTTGCTTGTGCGGAAGGCGCAATGTGTGTGAAGTATAATTAATTATGCAAGCCTGTGTCTGTTGGCCGGGCAGCCAGGCTTGCGCCGGGCGCGGTAGGGGGGTTACCGCGGGGGGCCCCTCCCTCCCGGCCAGCCAGTTTGCGCCATTCTCCCGCGTCGGCATCACTACGCTCGGTTACTCGTTACTCGGAACGGTTTACTGAACGCATCTTACCTTTCACCGCACTAGCGTCACTTGTTTTTTCAAATTTCGAATGTGCCGCGTGACGTCGTGAAGTGATTTTGGTGCTTTGTGGCCAGTGTGGACCGTGGAACGTCCCCCGCCGAGCCACCGGTACTTGTCATGACTCATTGTTTACTATCGCCTATTAGTTTGCCGGCTTACTTGTATGATTTATTATATTTATTTATAACAGCAATAACACTTTATTTCGTTAGGTCATCGGGTATTACACGTTATTATCGTATCACATTATATTATGTAATTTATACACCACAAATACTACTTCAAAGAACTTTATGATACTTATTTATTTGCATAGCCGCTTTATCTTCTGCTTCCTGTTTTAAATATTAATGAATAATATCCATATGAAAATGGATGATAGTCTGGCATTAAGTAAATTTATTGTCCACCTGTAACTCACCGGTAACCTAACTCGATTAAGCATTTCTTTTGTTCAAAATATGATAGTACTTACAGGCCGGAGCCTAATCTGCAATGCAACAGTGAACATGCATCGGAAAGCTAATTAGCATATAATGGTTTGAGCACGACCGGCTAGTACATATGTATGTATGTATACGTATAATACCTGCATACTACATTACGCTCGCATGCAACTATGTAGGCGCAGTGCATACAAAGTAGAGATAGCCACACCCCGATAAGGACTGTCTCTCTCCCACCTTCACATCTCTGTTCAGTATATTAGACTGCTTAACAGACCGTTAATTCCAAAGAGATGTTTACGACACTTTCTGAAAACGTTCTCGAGAGTGGCCTGCACTCCCGGAGCCCGGAATTAGATCAGTTTGAGAGTGTTGCGCATCACTAATCGTCGCACGCACGCACAATGTGCGCCATATTGTTATTGTTATTACATCGCCTTAGAAGGAAACAGCTCGTTTGACTCGGTCTCGATGTTTGCTTTTGTTCTTTTCTAACTTTGTTGGTCGTTATTGTTCCTTTGTTCGGCATGATAAAGCGACCGCTGCGGAGGAGACTATTTATAAACATTCACTCTTCGATCGGATTATTTTCTATTGCGTTACTCCCACAATAATCAGAGAATTCACAAAGATCATGCGCGATACTTTCTCTGAATCTGAAACAACAATAGAAACTAAAGTTGTAGGCATAACACCAACACCTGCGTCGGTGCTGGCATAATTTAAGCTTTTGTTATTCTGCTTTTACGAAATAAAATATGACCGTAAAGGGCAATAAAGCCCAAATAGGGAGTTGAATAGTTCGCTAGACGCAACAACATAAAGGCGGTACACGAATACCACGGCCCGTCTACATCCCACGTACGCCCACTCCGCATGTTAAGGCTATACGTGAATAAATCTCACCTGACAACGCCGAGTCCGGACTGCGGAGACCAGGCCAAGCCTTCCATACAAACGTAGCGCTCGGTCTATCTTACGTTAGCGGATTTAACAGAAACGTGAGCGTTTTCACGAAACTGCCGAGTTATTTTCCGATTTATAACAACAATGTTACCTTTGAGAAAATATTACTATTCGATACTCTATTTTATTTTATCAAGCGTTGTGATTGTGACAATGTAACAATAAATAGCTAGAGATGTGAAAATTCCCAACCAATTCAATTGTTTGGCCACAAAAAATGTAACAGAATGTTGTTATTCAGAGTTGACGAACTGCGGAGAGCAATCGCGATGGAAGTAACAAAGGCATAAGTTCCGACTGGCTGTCACGGCGACATTCCCCTCTTATTTATGTTCGGCTATCTCTAACCGCGTTGGAGACTTGCCATTATGTATGTAAACCACATACACTTATTATATTGACGTCATAAACCGATACGAGTTATAAAATACCCGTTGCTTGCTTATATTAACCTCGTCGTAACTTTGATTTATTATTCATTATTATGTATGTTACAGCTTAATTTGTTTTGGCTGTGGTCTGATAAACATCAACAATATGCCTAGTAGTACAGTACATTTAACAAGCAAAACAACATTGTAATCTACTTCATTAAAATAACTATTTGGTCCATCGATTTAAACCCAGACTCGAGCAAGCCAGAAGCTTCACTTCGAAATTCCATTTGAGACCATTAAAACGCGATGAAGCGGTGTAACTTTCAAAGGTAGTTATAAAATTAATCTCTTCTTTATTGTGTTGGCCCACTTTCTGTACGTTCTCGTAGATTAATTACATATTCCCTTTTACTTATTGCTACTGCACAAGACATTAATAAAATAGGTTTGGGACGGATCCAACTTTCTGTAGTGTGTAGCTTTGCCCGTGTGTGTAATCCGTTTATAGCTTTCCTTGCTATTTTATTTGTATTGTCTTGTCTTTTTACCTTGTTTCCGGCACTTGCTGCAGTGTTATTAATAATATTGTTATTACTTTACTCTCTGATACAAACTTTGTCCTTCATATTAATTATTTTATCCTTATTCGAACAACAGTACTTATTCGTTACACTTACTTATCTTAAATTATTATTACATAATACAACATAACTGGTATGTTTAATTTGTTATGCTTACATTTCAAGTTAATCATTAGAGCTTCCTGTTTGGCGATACTTAAAACCAGTTAATATAATATAATCAACATACCTTCCTACTTCACTTGGAAATAAATACCATGAATTAAACATCATCGAAAATGTTATTTTTAAACGTTTGCAATTCGCATAACGAGTAAAGGAATAAGTATTTATTCGGATTCAATAATGGGATAGTCGGATACTAATCATACCATTAAGGGAAAATTATTCAAAAAGGAAATGGATGATTTGAATATCGCTTATGAAAATCCACACAAAAAGGTAAAATAAGATAATGTAGTCTTAATAATTATGACTATAATAGTTAGTAGCCATGTCGACGTTATAATCTAGTTAGCGAGTCTGGCCCCAAAGGCTTAGGACCGGACTAGGAATACCGGTTTCTAGTGGGAACAGAGGGGGAAGGGGGCGAGCTGGTCCGACCAGTCGAGTTGCACTCCTGCCCCCGGCTTCACAAGATCGAGAGATAAACGTACCGGGAACTTCTCGTATGAACACACTATATAATCGCCTGAGGCACTATGTTTTTTCTCTCCACGAACTTAAGAAAGTACGTGAAATTGTATACTCGTGTATACGGAACGAATCGCGTTACATTACGCTCAACAATGATAAACGCTTAATCATCTTGAGTAATCACAATAATCCTACTCCGTGTTATGTAATGGAAATAATAACAACAGAGAATGATTACAATGCATTTAAAACTACTTGGTATTTTTATGAAAACACGCAATTTTTTTACTGTATTTGTAAAAGATAAGGCTTAAATGCGCTTAATAGAAGAAAATAGTACTCTAATTGACGATGCTGATGAGTAATTATCACGTAGACAAATTACGAAAGATAAAATAAAGATAGTGTATTATACGCTTGAACGGATTAAATGTACTGATCCTCTTAAACCAATTACTGCCAGCAGAGAACATACAAAGGAGAGTGTAACAGTATTATATAAATTATGTTAGACGCATTCATCGGTAGACAAAGGTCAGGCGAGCGTGCACTTGCGTAACATTTGTAAAGTGTTCTCAGACAGAGTTCCGTGCATCTGCATTATGCAATGTTTCGAGTCTTTCTTTGCAGACAAGCTGGAAGATTTAGACGTATGTCAGAAAGTTGAAAATATTAGGAAGATACTCTTCTGTTATTCGCTTTGTTGCCTACTTCTTACATAATGTAGTGACTGATCTTATTATCTTGGAATTCCTCAGTAAAAAATCAAAAGGCTCTAGTGGCATTCTATGACGGTCTCTACAAGATATTTATACTTAATCCATTACAAATTTATGGCGCCATTTTCAGCCTTATTATCTAGAAAGCTTCTTATAAGGCAGCTAACGTTATTTCAGGATATAAACTCGTAGGTTAATTTTCTAGTTAACCGCTTTATAGAGTCTCCAAAGCTTTATGTTTAATGAGATTTTCTTTATCACGCAAAATCGTGACTTGCTGAACATTTACATAGGAAAGGAAATTTATTAGAATTAGATTGAGTATTTACTGAGTAACGTCTTGAAGGCACTTCAACGCTTTGAAGAGTAGACCCGTGCCGTTAACCTCTCATGTTCTAATTAACCAATTAATCAAAGCTCCGTCTATTGTGTACCCACGTATCTATTATCACGATCTTGTGAAGGCAGAATGGTTCAATTTATCTTGGTTATTTTGTCGATATTACCCTCCGGGGAGCGGGCGATGTCTAGAAGGTGAACTTGGAAATAAATCACTGTGTACTGTTGCTGGGGACGTTCACCTGCACTTTTCCTTGTGAATATTACACATGTGATGTGACAGAGTGATGGGTTCCTTTATACTTGTTTCTGCTTCCTCGCACGTTGTTGTGGTTTCATAAAGGATTATACTGTCTGAATGCGGCCCTGTTTGCACAACGTGGAACGTGTCGATAATCCGCTTAGTTTTTCTGCCGCTCGTTTAGTTTTCATATAAAGCGTGACGGGGCCTAGGGGTGATAAATCTTTCTCTTTTACTTAATGGCCATTAAAGTTTTTGTAGCGTCTCGTTCAATTGAATATTTACTGCGTTGAGATCATTATCATTCTTCTGTTTACATTCACTAATTGCTAAAAGTACTCCATCTATCTTTACAAAAGCGGTATTGTCGAGTAGCATCTGCTCCTTTACTCGTAAGTAAAATATCTCAAGACGACATTTGGTCATATTGTGCCAAATGTTGTTACGCAGCTAGTAGAATGAAATCTACTTTATTTTGTCAGTCTATTAAATATGCAGAATAATATTCACATTTTCTCAAATATCTCGGTAATAGGTGCTGCAGCACCGTTGCTAGGCTGAGATCCTTCAAAGGCTTCTCGTGCCATGACTTTCCCGGGAAATTACTCCTCGCCCGGCTCGTAAAGCTCTTTAACATTTAAGCGATAAGTAATTTTAACGTGTTCTTTTTATAGCTGACGGCAAATTGGTATTCATTACAATTTCTTCCTGTTCTTCAGTGTTATTAACAATTTTATTTTCGTCCTCAATTTTGATTTCCGTCTTGTTTTCATTTGCTTTACTTGAATCTAGTTCAATGTCTGCCAAAAAATTTACTGGCAGTGCCGTAGACTTCAAATTCAATTCTGAAAGCTCTTACAATTCTAGTACGTTTGAGTCTGAGTAATCAGTCCGGCCTCCGGACGTTTGTACCTAGATATAGATAGGGACAAGTTGACTTTACTATAGATAAGCGACTTGATAGTACCGTTGCTATAGAACATGGTTCAGTACACTCCGTCCACAATGCTCAGCTTGTTTATTGTGTGTTTCAAAGGGAAACACAAAGGCCCGATACACAAAGTAACGTGCGGTACAACGCCACCACGGAGAATATAAACGATCTGATTGTGTTCCCATTGAATTTACTTGCACTATACAGCTTTCATGATGGCGGAATATTAATCGTTTATAAGTTCTATTTAGAGCGCTTGTGAAATGAGTGTATTGACTACGAACTTGTGAATATGAGAAAGAGTAAATCGTTTACTATTATGAACCATCAATTTGCCTAGCCTTTCCCCAACTATATTGGGGTCGGCTTCCAGTCTAACTGGATGCAGCTGAATACCGTATTTTACATGGAGCGACTGCCTATCCGACCTCCACAACCCAGTAACTGGGTAATACGATACCCCTTGGTAAGACTGGTTGTCATATTTTCGGGCTTCTGACGACCCGACGACTGTCAAAGATCCATGAATGACAGCCGGGACCAACGGCTTAACGTGCTTTCCGAGGCACGGAGGAGTCTCGATGTATAAATATAGTCACCCATCCACAGACCAACCTCGGCAAGCGTAGCTTAACCTGATGGATCGAACCGTGTGGCTGTTATTACTTAGCCACGAGCTCTTCAAATCGTTTACTATTATGAACACTTCATATCGAATGACGTAATTTTCTTCCAACTCACAAATTCACACATATTTCACTAATCATTCTCTTACCTTATCCCAATTTATTTGCGGTTGGCTTTTTCTTCCATCCTTGTCTATTAGTCGAAATGTCAGTAGTCACTCCTTTTCTAGCATCACCTACTAAACAGTAGGAAACACTTATGGAAATAAAACTTACCCAAGCTTAAATCAATATTGGAATGTTTCACATATCCTGGGGGCCTACCACCAGCTCAAAAGCAGTATTATTTGAATATTACTTCAGTGGGAGAAAGAGATAGAGCTATACGTCCTGTAGAGCTTCATCTCTTTCCCGCACTGAAGTAATATTAAAATAATACTGCTTTATGAGCTGGTGGTAGGCCCCCTGTTCTGTTCATCTTACTATTTAAAACGCAATATTTGATATATATATACATACCTATATATATATATTTGTAATCACGTTCTCGAAAACGGCTCTAACGATTTCGATGAAAGTTGCAAAATAGGGGTTTACGCGGGCTAAATATCTGGGAAAATTCGTTTTCCCCGTATTTTCAACCGAGCAGAGCTCAGTCGCTCAAAGTTTAACAAGATGGCTACCTTAGAATAATGACGGGGCAGCATGGCATTAGTGTGTACACACGGCTACACATCAAGCTATACATTTCCCTGCCGGGATTGCGAAGAACTCCGAAAGGGAGATCGTGGCCGGCAACATAGCAACCGAAGGATCACGGGTGGGTTTTAGTCAGTAAGAGTTTGACATCCCGCTCCGCCCAGAGTGGGAGAAGTTATATTTTGATAATTTGCTACCCAAAAAAAATAAAAGCTATACATTTCCAGTACAAGCTGACCTCGCATTGTACGGAAATCCTATACAATGCGAGATCAGCATAAACTGATAATGCATAGCTTGATGTGTAGCCGTGAGTACTATCATGACAGCATGTAATCAGTATACGTACTACATATGGAATTAGTATGAACTATCCTTTATTATTAAATGAGCATTCTCTATTTTCACCAGAGCAGAGCTCGGTCGCCCAGGTACTTATCATAATGAGAGATGATATTAATGACGATCAGTAAATCGAAGTTAAAACTAGGTTACGTTGAACAGGCCAAGGAGCCAGTGGTTTACACTCACGTTACACTGTATTCACCCAACATAATAACGGCGACCGTTTCCTTTAAGTCTATTTTATCTCCTAACGGTCCCGAGGATTTGAATGGGGTGAATGTACCGTTTTCGGTGCGGGGAAGCATTACCAAGGGACTGGCCTTTAGAAAATTCGCTTAATAGCTCATGTACATGGGAAATTGAATAAGGCTCATCCTTTTGTGGATTGAGTTGGTTGAAATCATAAATTGGTGCTTTTACCTTTGTGTTTCGTTTGATAACATATTTTTGATTGGCACTTTTGCAATATCTTGACCAGCCATCGTTTGTCAAATTGATTCTAACCCTATTTTGTCGGCTGCATATTTTGAGTGCGTAATCCGCGTTTCTGCCATATTAAAAAAGGAAGGGCCCTATATCAACGATCCTTATAGACTTATATCACGCTTCTCCTTTATAGGATAAGTAGAACAGGCATTAGTAAAGCAAAGCAAAACACAGCTGAACAAGGTGCATAAATAACAAACCGTTGGCAACTTTCATTCGCCATAGTTGGCTTATTATTTTGAAATATCTGACAAGTTTCCTATTAATTCGAGCGACTCAATTACAGGTGGTTCAAAGTGCTTTTAGGATGATGTTCGTCAAAGGAAACAATTACTTTAGCGAACGTCAGTCGGTGTTTCACAGACGTTTTTCTCGGAATTTACGTGTCGTAGTAACTTGAATTTTACCTTAATTTACTGGCTAGACGCATTTCCATATTCTAAGAAAATAGGTAAAGTTTCATCAGTCTTTTGTTTACAAACACGCTTGATCAGTTTTTGAAAACAAGTTTAATCTGCCTAGCCTTTTCTCAATTAGTATGTTGAGGTCGGCTTGCAGTCCAACCGGAAGCATCTGAATACCAGTATTTTACATTACAGCTACTGCCTCTACAATCCTCTTACTGGGCAACTGCCTCCACTGCCTCCACAATCCAATTAATACCCCTTGGTAGCACTAGTTGTCATACTGGGTTTCTGATACCCGTGACGACTGTCAAAGATCTGCGAATGACAGCCGGGTCTCGTTGTGTAATGGATGGTCACTCTACTCATCCACAAACCCACACGACCCCAATTTTTTTTAAAAATAGGATTACTTTTTTAATAGTCGATTCGAGGTATCAAGTATGAGAGCGAATGGCCTTATTCGAATACATGATGGAATTAATTGCTTTTGATTTTAGTAGGTATCTACGTCTGCGGCTGTTCGTTCGAAGGCAATTTGTACCGGACCCATTTAAATGCAGCTCCACGAATTGAGGTTCATTTAATCAATGTGGAATTGCTTGTCAATGTCTAAATACTAAAGAGCTTTTTGGCCTACTAACTGTTTATTTTTGTCTTTATGATTAGTTTATTTCGTGAAACGTGATACTTAGAACGAAATTGTAGTTGGTTCTTTTTTTTGTAAGTTTTGTGATGGAATATATAGGGTTATTGGTTGTACGTCGGCAATCCGTTAAGAGGTCATTTGCAACCAAGTGACCCCTTTTGATTTTTTTGCAAATGTCAACAATTTTCGAGTCATTTGAAATTTTAATTTTATATTTCATACATTTTAATATATAAAATGTCAAATTACTCGAAAATGGTTGACATTGGCATAGGGGTTATCAGTTGTCATTTGGTTCCAAATGACCTCTCCTACATCCCCTTAATGGATTGCCGACGTATAACCAATAACCCTCTATTATTTATACCTTGTATCGTAAAAAAACGCCAGATCTTAGGTAGGTATGTTTATTAAAAGTAAGTATGAAAATGTTTTACTAAATAAAATGCAAGCAAAAAATATGTCAAAATATTCGAAATATGTAAAATAAATAATTGATAAAAAATACATGCGTATGAAAATCTGCATACAATATTGAGCGGCGTGTTATGTGATCATTTCCAGTTCGGAGAATTTATGTAATAGGTAGCATGAAATTCATTTAAATGCAAAATACAAAAATGAATTTATTTTTTCATATAACTCACATAGATTTAAAAAAAATACGAAAAATTCAAATGATTCTGAACAATATGTTTTAATCACTTTTCATCAGAAAAGTAGGTGCCTACATCATTTAATCACTATGCAAATGTTTTCTTCCTAGCCTTACCTACATTATAATTGCTCCGAGGGTAAAATAAAAATACGACCCTTATCCCTTCCATGTGAAATCTCATTAAAGCGAAAGATGGTTTTGATCTGTCACGCACAACGTACCATACATGGCGATAAAGGGTTAAGGGGTGTAACAGACCCCGTGCCGGGGGTGAATGACACAGTAAAGGATGAGTCGACATAAAATAGACCGTCCGCTATGAGAAGCGGTGCCAAGTGAAATGTATTTATTTGAAGCTGTGAAGAGAGCAAGGTCGTTATTCGCATATTTTTGTGAAATGCAGCCAACTTTATTATAAGTGCTTCACATTTCATTCTGGTAATCTAAATAGATTGAATTTGTCTAAACAATCGAAAGGGGTCAAGAAAAGTATAATTTTATTGAATTATTTTTATTCAAAAACGATGTCACGCGCTAGGTGTATGCATCTTTCATACGAATCAAATACCTACGATAAAAATAGTTTTTTATCAATCATACTTATTTGTAGGCACTTGTCACACATTGATTGATAGCTGATAGGTACTTACCCTGTATTATTAGCGTTTCGTTTCTATCCAAATAAATCCTTGAACTGCGTAAACCGTGATAAGACGTTATAAATATTTCGCTGACGAATGTACCTATTTACGAAATTGCCAAAACATCATCGTAAATAAGTCTACAATCGGTACTCAATAACAATATTCAATAGTTAGTTTAATTGGCTATGTTATCGTTCAATGGTTCGCAAACATGACGCGAGGATCAATCAAACAGCGCTATGGAACGTTGCCAAATATTTGAAAAAAGAAGCATTAATTTCATCATAGAGTAAGTAAACGGACTGATCTATTCTATAAAGCTATGAATAGACGTGCGCGGGTGGACGTTAATAGCGTCTATTATAGATTACTCCCCTACTCCCCTGGTCGATAACGGACCACCCACGATGCTCGAAACACGTTTAGTGATACGACGTCCCGTTTTTGTACCAACGAGAACAAACAAATTCTTTATGTAAACAATGTAAAATATGTAAACAAAGTCAGGTTTTTCCTATAAGCTCAAGAATTTAAGTAGTAATCAAGTTGTCATTGATGAATAATTTATTAGGGGTTTTCCACATAAAATAATTTCTGCACATGCATAAAATCACGTTTGTTGGACCACGAGGTCAGAACTCGTAACTCAGAATGAGACATCTCTAGAAGTCTAGACATTTGTGAACCAATTAACTCGTTTATTGACTTTTAAACGTTTAAATATTATCTACTAAAAATGTAATTATCAAGTCTTCATGTAATGTATGATAGCTTTGTCGTATCCTAAATCTTTTACTTGAAAGAATCTTTAAAACATGGATTTAGCGTAGGTAGAGTAGACTAAGATAAAACAAACGCATGCGGTAGTCATTAAAGCTGCATCTCGCGTCCATGTTGAAATACGTAATTTAATTTATCTTGTGCAAATACTTACGGACGCGAAACACTTTAAGTCTACTAGCATAGAGTAAGAAGTGTAATGCAAAGTATGCAAGTATGCTTGTGCAAGCTTGGCCCATGGCCTAGTTTGCAAGGCGCATTGCGTAGGTCAGTCATGTCGCGTGTGACCACACTTTCTCTTTAATCTACCATTTCACTTTCACTCGACGATCGACATTTTGATGTCATTTTTCAGAGCATTTAATTTTTTAATGTACAAATGCAATTCAATGTCCCACTTTTTTTTATTATGCACGAATTGTGTAAGTCGCCGTCGGAAATTCATTACATGTGTAACAAAAAATTCTGAGAGGTATAATTAGCATGTACCTAATTATTATTAACGGCATAAAATGGCGTAGTGTACGATGTAGCTCATATTATGAAAATTAGACGAAGATAATGATCATTAATGTACATTATGATGAATAAATCATACATGGCATTCATAGTAACAACACTAGTCTAATCAACAATTCGATCTGCCGTACGTAGGTGTACAATCGTTTGATTAAAATGTGATGTAATTCAAAACGTACAAAGAACAGAGTCAATACTAAAGTGAACCAGATGACTCATAACTTTCTCCCGTTCGCAGCTCAGTCGACTACCAATGCAAAAGTTTTAATTAATGTTTTAAAAACTTTCTATTCGTATACAAAAGTTTCAGCGCGTGTAGATTGTTTGAATTTCGCGTCTTAATTGATGTAATTCTGGAGTTTGATCACTCGTATTGTTACTTTGTAGAAGATCATTATTATGCTAAATGATTCTTTATGGTTTTTGACGTTTTAATTGCATACATTTATTTTTATTCAGTGTATCGCAGCAGTTTGTTTCCTTTAGAACAATTTTGCGGAAAGCAACGTATCCGAATTGACGGCTTCACTTATGCATGTGTAAGCAATAAACGTTTCCATTCGAGAAATAACTATAATAAACAAAGTTAGGATAGATATTCAAACGGAGCCACACTGAGCCAACAGTGTTCCTCGATCCATACAAACAGGTTGTTTGTCAATTTCCCGATGACGCAGCGCGTTGTCAAAGCATAGCTCGCTTGTGCACATAAACAGTTCAGTCGCGACCGTCGACTCCACCACCCTGCCACCCCTACGGGGGAAGGGGAGGGATCGCCCACCCCGCTGCCCCATTTTTCACAAGTACTTAGCATGTCGTGGTCGGCTCCCCATCCCCTACCTCCCCAAGTTTCGCATGTTTATGCCATAAATTTTTGTTATGACAACACGCGGTCAGCTGGGCCGTACATTTATTTAATTGTGTATGTTTTGCTAATACAGAAACATGTAGTTTCAGATTGTACATAATTAAATTCTGAGTTTCACCTACTTTCTCAACTGTCTAGGCAAACAACTATTTCGTCTTTTATTCGAGTTCGTAACTTGATATCTTTTGCGCTCGATGTCATTAATTAAAATTTAAAATCGTTTAATTCCTTTCTGTCCTTTTGGCAGCCATTCTGCTCTACCCAGGGTTTTATTAAATCTCCTGTTTCGCTCTTGACACCATGATTTATTGAGTTCCTTCCCTCTTTTATTAGTCCTATGTCTACAAAACGAAATTCCTATTAATTCTCATTGATCGAAAGTATTAATACCGATTAGTTAGCTGTAAAACTGTATAAAAACAGGTTGTGTCTGAGAACGGCAAACGTTCATAATAAAGGTATAAGTATTAGAAGAGGTTTAGTTTGTGATTATCGGGTATCAATCAGTATTAGTGCATAACAGTGAACGGGCGGCCGCTTTCCGCCCCGTCAGCGCAATAACCGCTGGCGAGGTGCGCCGCTGAGTCGGCAGTCTTCAGTCCTGCCGAGTCTTGCCGAGTCGAGCGTGAGTCAGCACGAGCCGACACGAAACGCCATGAGTCATGACTCGACGTAATTCGGACTGGGATCGCCCGCCGTCAGCCGAAATAAGTGGATTGCTGCTTCACGGCTCAATGATTCCATTTCAAAGGGCGCTCTCTGATGTCATTACTTCATGCTTATGTTCCATTAATTTCATCTTGGAGAGGTTTCCTCAAAACACGGTCTGTTTGATTGTGTGATATCTTTCTTTATGTTACGAGGTTAACGCAGTCTGATTGTGTTCTTACAAAGAGCGTAAGAAATTAGAATGTGGCCTGAATTACGGTTTGATGAGACTGCTGAATGTTCCTAATTTATAAACACGAGTAGAGGTCGAGTTACCACAAACATGTTTTCCAGGCGTTTGTGTAAATACGGAGTTAAATACCTTTTAGAACCTTACACAATACAAAATGAGTAGAGCTTTTAATCAGTTTAGGAGTGGAGTACCTACCCGTTCGTGTATTATATTATTAAGTATAATTAGATTGACGTCATAGTAATTATTTATTATGTAGGTTTGTCTTTTCAAAAATAAACACTACAATAA
Source organism: Agrochola lychnidis (assembly GCA_963680765.1). Taxonomy (NCBI): domain Eukaryota; kingdom Metazoa; phylum Arthropoda; class Insecta; order Lepidoptera; family Noctuidae; genus Agrochola; species Agrochola lychnidis. The sequence continues at coordinate 8,736,586 of OY796859.1, read as the reverse complement.
TATACAGGAGCAGTGACGTACAAAAACCAGTTCTTAGTAAACATTAATGCAAATTAATTTGCAATGAAATAATTGTGCATTAACGCTACATAACATAAATAGTTAATGTAAGGTAATGTTTTCCCGTTTGAATGTCAAGCGAAACGTTTAATATAACAAAACAAGGACGTTCTTGATAACTTATAAGTTTAGAAGTTCATTAAAATATGTATAGGGCGGCCCCCACGTTTAGCCAAACATCAAAGGGCTGAAGGCCGGGTTTCAAATTAACATTGTGTTCCGAGCACAAAGTCCTTTGTTTACTTTGACTCGAGTTCGTTATTGAAACACGTCCATATGTCCACTTTATCTTTTTTTATTAAATACCCAAGCATAATCGGAATGTTTTAGTAAGAAAATAAAATAAAAACACTATACTTACTCGGCAAAATAAGTAAAACGAAAAATGACAAAAGGTTAAGATACTTAAAACCCAGACTCGAAACCGTTTTATTAAAATCACGTTTTATTTCTGTCTTTATTTTATAAGAACAAGATTATTTTTGAATTTCGAATCACTATGTTTGTTTTTTTTTCCAGAGAGTTGAGCGCGAGACCACAAAAAGTCCAGCGACGACCGGTGGCAGGAAGAAATCTTCAGCCGTGAGGAGCAACGGGCAAATCGCACCCACTGAGCCTCCGCCACAACCTGCAGGTAAACACAGCTTTTTTTTATTCCACCTCTGTAACAAATCTCCTTTGTTCATCACACAAACTTGCCAACTCTTCAATAAAAGCCAAAATTTATGGCGCCATTACAAAGTTATCTATTTTTGCTATGAATGTATTATTCTTGAAAAGGCAAGAATTGCTGTCGATGGCCACGTCATAAAATAACGTTTTTGTAGTGAAAGTTGTTTGATGGATCACCTCCGGTAACACTCACGGGTGTTTTCTGAAAGTCAATTACAACTTCGCCCTATTCATTTAGCTAGAAGAATGTTAGGTAATTTAGAAACATAACCGAGACATTGTATAAAAAGCGAATGAGAATGATTGATGATAAAAGCAAGCTAAACCAAGCGCTGAAGTAAAAACATGCATAAAAGATATACGAAATTATCTCAGAAGTCCTCCTTATCTCAGATCATTAATAAAAAAAGTAACATCTCATTCCTTTTAACCATACAGGGTGGCAGGGAAATCGACGCGAAAACTGTTACCATGAATTCAGTACATGATTCTGAAACCCTTGCGTCGTTATTTTAAAAAAATCTGTTGTTTCAAAGATAAGCGTAATACCTATGCGGCCAAAATGTATGAAACAACAGATATTTTTTTAAATTACCGACGAAAAATATCAATGCAGGGGGTTCAGAATCATGTACTGAATCCATGGTAACAGTTTTCGCGTCGATGTCCCTGCCACCCTGTATATTGATTCGGTTTTTTCCGAACTCGCACGATCGGTATCTTCAGTATGTCGCAATGGACGTAGCATGCAATATACGAAGGGGATGGTACACTCTACACTGTACAGTAGTATAGAGGGGATAGGTAACAAAAGCTCCCCCGAGAGTTAGCCGGGCTCCACGCTTAATGGGATAGAATTCAGAGCATTCAGGTGTGCTGACTGTACCACGGTCCGCGGCACCCGTGACCGTTCCGTTTGTAATTCTTATTAGATTGAATGCACTATTCACTAAAGCTTTTGGTTAAATTCAAATGTATGAAAAACGTTCGTTATTCAAAAGAAAACATATATGTTTAGAGTTTTAACTTTTACGTTTGAAAGAGTGCAAAAGGGAGTGAGATACGCACCATAGCTTTTTATGTTTTAACTTTTTCCTTTTAGATTTTGTGATTAAAAGACATAATTATCATAAGATATGGCTCCATTATCTCCTAGCCTTTTCCATCGTAGAGAACAAAAAGCTAATATACTTTGCTTTTACGTTCAATCTTAAATCAAGAACCGTTCGTTTTATCTCCTTTTGTTTAGCGTTAAGTAAAGCAGCTTACGGTAAAATACTCATGTCTTTTACCTCCTGAAATATGAGTTCAGATAACTTTTTGGGTCAGTGTAAAGTGTGGGTCGTTACTCGGACATCTTTCGGTATATACTTGTGAATGTATAGATAAGCGAGTCTCAAATTTTACGGGTTTTACTCCATACCTTGGCACGATGCCAGCCGACGACTATAAACGGGTAACTTCAACTTAAATAGTAAGTACATTCGGCCACAGCTGGGTTTAGTGCTCTTGCAGCTAACTCGTGAAATTTACTGCATATATAGTAAGTACTTACTGAGCTTCCGAATTCGTTCACATGTAAATTAAATTGCTTTTTCCATACACAGATATAACAATTTTCTTAGAAAACCGATTATAAAAATGTTTCCTCGCATCTTAGTAGTGAGTACATATAATAATTTGAAAGCTCAAAAATAGTTTACCTCTTGCGTCTACGATGAATAATTTGAAACGAAAAACGTTTGTCTTTTCTTTGAGAAAATCTTAAATATACGAGACAGTTTCTCACTAAACTGTAAAAATATTTTACACGCAAAGCTCTTGTATTTTCAGTGCAGATGAAAAGTTTGAGCGACGTATATTACGGACGTTTCTGATTTCAAATAACGTTTTTATAAATATTTATTTCAATTTATTGTCGGCAATAGTGCGACCGTTTAAAAATGAATAAAAATAGTAGTATAATAAATAATTCTGTGTTGGTAACGGTAATAAATATAGGATGTACATTTTCCCCATAGTTCCCCTTAATGGATACTCCTGCTTCGCCTTTGACTGCACCCAAGATGGATGGCCACCATTTGCAATATAATGATTTAACTTGCAATACTACTTTCTTGGTCCTTACGACATTATTCCCGATAGAATCTCTTAATCTTTCTAGTGTTTGGAAACAGTTCATCACAACAAAGGATTCTTTTATAATGCGATATTCTTGAGTGTGTGAATTGTTTGTATTCAATTATCTTTTGTTTCCTACAGCTGTGTGAACTAACAGCGTTGAATGTTTTGTGTCAAGTCGTGTAGGTTATAAACATAGCGTTTGTTATAATTACATGTGAAGTTTGATTATGAAACCTGTATAAAATAAAAATACTTATAGATGATGTTCTATTTACCATATTATGTAAGCTCTGAGAATGAACTAAGATTTTTCATTGTACGTGTAAATTCAGGCGAAACTCTTGCAAAACATTTAATTAAAAGCAGACAAAATGAAAGTCCTGGAAAAACAAAAGTTTCATTAGAAGAATTAAGTATTGTTGGTTTTTTTACCCAATTTAATAGCAGTTTCTGTTACTACAGTTAATATTTATCAGTATCTGGTACTTTTTTCTACGACCACAATAGAAACGGGGTTTGTCGACGGAAGAATAGACAAAATTACAGATAAACAATCACAATCTCTCATTTTGTCTATTCTTCCGTCGACAAAACTCGTAGAAAACCCGTTTCTATGGTTATCAGACCTTTAGAGTAAAAATACTGGCATAGAACATTGATCCGTAACGTTATTAAAATAAAGAGCACAATCGCGTTTACAAAAACGAGGTGTCGGTAACGGTGTCGCGAGTTCAGTAATTTTTTCCATCTCAAAAATGCCCAACGCGCCTAAAGAAGTTTTCACTTCAATAAAACGTATTCACAGTATTCAGCTATTCAAGAACTCTTCGTGTAATTCCAGCTAAAAGCGGATCGCGCGATAATTGGGAGAATTCAGGGCCCACAAGCCGACGGTATTAGCCTAATGAACTAGACCACTTCAGGGTATAAACGCACAATTTATACCTTCGACTACGTTCCACGGAAAATGCGGATTTCCACGCGAGCTTCGTAGTTCGCATACGATTTAATTTCAGCAGTAGCAAATTATCCAGGACTAAGCTAGTGTTTTTGTTTAACAAGAATGCAAAGATAAATTATTTGTTTCCTTTGTGAATTTAATTACCTATCCACTTAATCTAAGCGAGTAAAAACTCAACCCGAGCTCAGGAATCTTTTGTTCCTTTTAAACTTTCTAAAACTTTCAGTGTCTTTAAAATCCATTTACTCTTTTCTTTTAATGTTTAACTTCAATTCAGTTTGAAACAGAAAGAGTTGAAAAGAAAATTAAATAGGAAGCAGAATTTCTCTTTTGTCTGTCCAGCGGGCGGTATGGGATGTTATCCTTTGAGTGAAATAATATGTCCGCGATAAAGGAAGATAAAAACGTGCTTTCATTTTGTGCTCGGGGTGCGAGTGACAGTTTCGTTCGTGACGTCACAGAATGGCCGCCTGCCCGCGGGGCGGCAGCGGGAATGCTACATACATGTGAAACGAGTACATGTGTCATATAAATCAGAGAACTGCGTAGTATGTATAATTACTTCACATGCCGCTTTGATAGCAACCCCGCACGTGTATCTCTTCGTAATCGGAGATATGTCACGTCCACGTCTGCAGAACAAAAGTTATATTATGTTTATATCAATTTGAAACTCGAGTTTTACTCAATTTACAACAGAATATATAGTTTTTTTCTTTGCTTTGATGGAATTCAATGACTTCTTCAGAAATAACGTGTAGACGGTTTGACCAGAGCGTTTTAAAAATCACATACATATTAAATAAAGGCTTATTTTGAGAATGAAAGAGTCATGATGTTGATTATTCCTTGAATAATTCAAAGTACCTATATTAAATTTCGTCGCCGCTGGGCCAACGTATATTATATTTACATAATAAAGAGTTGGGATCTAATAACGTAGGCAGCAAGCGACTCCGCCAGTTTTCATAATTTTGCACAACCCTCTTCGTGATTTTGAAAGCCATCTGCGTTAAATATTGTACCATTTTCCTTTTTGATATTATTGCTTCTGACGTTTATTCAAATAAAGTTCAAATTCTGGATCAGTGCTATCGTTTATTCCTTAGTGATGCGTTTACTTAACTGTAGGAAAGTTATTGTATACTCAGCAGTTGGCAAGTTTTGCCTTGAGGCTATAATATGTATGTATTCAAACGGCAACTAACTTTATATTGGCTCGAAACTTGGAACTACGGAGTTGCGAACAACCGTGGGCTTCGTACAAATATTGCTCGGATCGTTGGAACTTTGTTCACATTGTTGTTCATCGTTCAAAGTTCGGTCACTTTCGTTCAGTCAGCGTTCGCGACCTGCCCCATCGGCCAGTGGGAGTTGGTACCAACTTTTGAATGTGAAACTAGTTAAGTTTCCAAGGTTGGTAGTAACAGCAACTTGTGTCGGTACCGTTCAGTAAACAACACCGTTTTACATAATTGAGAATGTTTTGTCCTGTTTTGCTTATATGGAAAAACCTATACGTTTGGTAGTCACGTTTCTAAGCCACATATCGTTCCGTAAATAACAAGATGTTTGTGTCGAATACTTAAGTGGAGTCGATATTTTACGGCACTTTTGCTATGTAGAGTATGTAAGAATATGCATATTATACTGCCTGATTTTGTTGTTGAGGAGCACGTGGCTCTTTACTAACAGCCGCACGGGTCTATCTATCAGGTTAAGCTACGCTTGTCGGTGTTGGTCCGTGGATGGGTGACCATTTCTACATACCGAGACTCCTCCGTGCCTCGGAAAGCACGTTAAGCCGTTAGTCCCGGCTGTCATTCGTGGATCTTTGACAGTCGTTATGGGTCGTCAGAAGCCCGAAAGTCTGACAGCCAGTCTTACCAAGGGGTATCGTATTACCCAGTTACTGGGTTGTAGAGGTCAGATAGGCAGTTGTTCCATGTAAAATACTGGTATTCAGCTGCATCCGGTTAGACTGGAAGCCGACCCCACCATAGTTGGGAAAAGGCTAGGCATATTGACTGCCTGATTTTGTTGTTAGTATATGTTTTTAAACAGGTAGATATGAGCACCTTCGCAACAAATTTCTCATCACTTTCCCTGACTGGTATTTTTATCTATACAGAACTGACTATCACATATGTATAGCAAAATTAACATGACATTAGTACATACCTAATTAATTAAATATATACTAGGAGTTAGGATGTGTAACACAAACCATGCCATTAATATACCCACGAGCGTGTTCGATTAATCCCCTTTTGATAGCATATAGTATACTATCCAAACAATCGTAGTACATAACTCAGTCGATAGCGACAACTACTGACAAAGCTATCAACCGTATACCTCTTCAAATACATATATGCAGTGTTGTGTATTCACAAAGCGGCGGTGGAAGCGACAGTCCTTTGTGTCAGTTAACGGAATTCGGATATTGGATAAGCTTCCGCGGTCCCCGGGCTGTTTGTTTACCTAACAATTTGATTTTAATTGCTTTCGCAGCACTAGAGCGTCCGCGTCGCCTCGCCTCGTCTCGGCCTCGTGTCGTGCTGTTTAAAACACACACTCAATTATCGCATTGTAATCATAGTTCTTGTTTATATTGTTAATTGATGTTTGGATAGCCTTGTTTATTGATCGAGTTTCAATTTGCGACGGAAATGTTCAACTGTTATTTAATATTAACAAATGCCAGCAATAATAAGCAAGCAGGGTGTTCATTGAACTGCTAGTAATTACTTGTAACAAGATTACGATCAAACACGGTGTATAATTCAACTAATTGTACGCCTGTCTCAGATATTTGTCAGCGATAATTCAATGTGCAGATTAATAATGTACATTAGTTAACCCTAATGTCATGTCATGTCTGTTACGAGTCCTTTAATATTACGTAACGATGTTTGACAAACGCGCACGTCACACCAATTTACACATTTCAACTGACTATATTAACCTCTTCTTTTGAATATTAACATATTCATGCTAATATTTCTAGAAAGCGACAGACAGAATTTTGTTAAAATAATAATGGTGCCGATTCTCTTGTCACAAATGCCTCTAAACTAAACTAAAAATCACCAAAATTTAGTTTATTCCTGTCAAACGACGATTTCCCATTCTGAAATAGACTAAAGTGACACAACTTAACTATATTTTAGTTTGACAGCACTAAGATGGCACTGAGATATTAGTTTAGTGAAAATGGCAATTTTGCTATTCAGAATTTGACGTTTTTAACCTAAAATTTAGATTTTCTAACTAAATATGACTATTTTTAATCGCGACTAAAAACATGTGGAATAAAATTGGTTGTCATGAACTAAAATTCACACAAACACCTCGACTTCAGATGAAAAAACAGTACTGAATATTTTTTTTTCTTTTGCTTATATCTCGAAAACGGTGTGTCCAATCGCAAAAATAATGAAAATTTCGACACCCTTTATGAAACCCTTAAACCCCTAACACTCTACATGTAGGAAATATTTTTTCTTATTTTCCACACAAAAAGTGAAAAATCCATATAAAACACGTCGAGGCTGCCCCCCCTGCGCGCCTCCGGCTCTAAAAAGATTCACGTGGTTAGGTATCACGTGTGGAGTCGCGGTTGTCAAATTCGATTTAGATGTGTCAAAATTATTTTTAAATTTAGAGAATTTATTTTGCTGAATAGCTTTGAGATTCTCATAGTCAAAACTAAGGAATTTTAGTGATAGTTTAGTTAGTTTAGTTCGGTGTACAAGAGAATCGGCACCAATGTCTTCTAACTCAACATGACAGGTTAATCACCCCTCTTGTACCTACTTACCTACGTCCCCAATTTAAAGGTCATATAATTCTAAATTGCAAATGAAGAAGATAGCTCCATTGGAGCAAATTTTATCTCATTGACAGATTTATACAATCTTGATATTCGGTAACGAAGTAATCTGCATTCCGCTGGCGGAACATCGCAAATTTTGCGTGCGCGCCCGTTGGCTCATGTAGTTAGCATAACTTTACATATTTACCTTTAAATGCACCAGAGGTACGCTGCGACTGCGGTATGTCTAGTGCATATGTTCGGTATATAATAAACATAGTATATACCCGGGTATAGTACCTAACATAGGCAATTAAGCGGTTGAATTATTGAAATTAAATATGCATTCACTTTGCAATCTCGAAGATATGCAAAAGAGGCTAAACAAAGAACTTTATTCATCGCGAGTTCGTGACCCAAAAACTTGTTTCAACTGTAAAATTATTATGCAATTCCGCATACGCGTACAGACGTTATCATACTTAAGTGCAAAATGGTGTAGTCAATAATAAAAACATCCTCAAGGCAGCCCCTTTACTTGTGAATATTATACGAGTTTAGGAAACCGGGCGTGCATTAATACACATTATGCCCCTTTATCATACTTTGCTCCCCCACTGCCCTTGTAAAGTTAGAATAAAAATAACAATATCAAATTTGCATGCCGGCAAAACTGGCTGCGGCACGCGACGAACTCATCCCCGGGGCGGACGGGTGGGCGGGGTGGAACGGGGTGAACAGGGAAATTGTGACACGTCTAGCGCACGTTTTGTGGGGTGGCGTTAGAAATTCGTGCAGGAATGCAGTGTCACCCTAATCTTTACTCCATAATAACCTCACCTGACTGTAATGACGTGGAGGTTGAAACAATGGGGTGAAATTATGCAATTTGTTTCTGCACAGACGATGTTATTTGGGTTATAGCGAATTTTATTACCATTTGAATAAGTAATTTAGTCTTTATCTTTAATTAAATGTATTCAGAAACTAACAGTTTAATTCCAATCCCACGTAGGTAAGTACTAACGGTATTAAAAAAAAGCATCTGAATAATACAAATCGTATAATCGCAGAAGATATATCATCGAAGCCCACGTAACCTGATTACTGATTCAGCCAACTTATCAATCGCGTGAAAGTGCGTGTAAACAAAAGACGATTGTATTAATTAACACTAAATAATGAGTCACAACGTGTGTTCGCGATGTTTTGTTTTGATATAAAGCAGGCAGCGCCGCGTGTGATGAAGTACACGAACGCATGACAGCCGTATCCGGCCCACAATTGCGCGAAGGTCAATGACACGCGACGCAACGCGAGCGTGCGAGTGAATCAACATCTACTTAATTAGAAAGAAAAGCGTCTGTTAGACACGCAAAGGGGGAGAGGGGAGGCTCAGCTTAGTCTGCCTTCTATTTGTCTCATTTAAAACTAATCCTTATTTGTTTTCATCTAATAATCGCTGAGACAATTTGAACATGTTTTTCTAGCGACTAATGCCACTTTAATAGCGTACCTACCACTATTTAATCACTGTTTCTTGACTTTGCTTGACATCCTGAAAAACTATTTCGAACTAAGTTGTTGCGCAAGAAGTCATATTGCTAGAAAAAGTATCAAAAAGTTATAATTTTTTGTTGCGATGATCTCTGTACTCAAGTGTAGTTTCGTTCTAGGACGATAGATGTCGCTAGTTGTAGCGTTCGACCAAGCCATTTCGATTATTTCCAAAGTAGACTTGTATTGGTGTCAAAAAAAAATCCAATAACACTTATTTTATTATTATGTAACCATACAAGTTAAGTGTACTCGTATACGCTTTAATAACTTTTTTCTACACCGAAAGCCAGGCAAGAATGAATGATAGTGTAAAAAATAATGGTTACTATATTTTCTGAACCCTCAATAGACAGCCGAATGCCCTTTTTATGTCGGGTCGACCGTTATGGAAGATTTATGAGGGCGCACTGAAGCCGGCTTTCCGAGCTCATTTAATTTTTATTGCATCGAGGTCGTGTTAAAAACGTGATAGTACCGGCCCGCCATTAATGAAACACGCCAATTGACAAACAATCACATTGAATATTGAACACTGTTTAATATTAGGTACATTACGTCACGCGATGATCTTCAGTCGCTGCGACCAATTAACATGTATTTATGTTGAACGAGTTAATTATAATTCTTGTATGGCTGCATTATTAGAAATAGTCTTATAATATCAGTGTTTATATGCAGATTAGTGCGATTACAAGAACAATAGTCGGTGGAAATCGACATGGTGAAGAGCCGGCGGCACCTGCGTAAGCATAATAAATGTTTGCGGCGCGTCACGTTGGCGTTGCGTAAAGAACAATGGCTGGCTGGGAACGCGGCCGTGAACGCGGTGCGAATCCTCTACACGGAATCTATGCCATTTATTTATTCCGAGTGACGACTCCGCTTTAACAATATCGGTGTGGAATCGCAAATGGCCGGCAGTACCGTTTCCGTCCTCAGTGTGGGACAAACAGCGATTTGCATATTTTCGTACGGCCGTGTTCGGAGTGCGAAATGTCCTAATTGTAGGCAGGTATTATTCATCTTCATGCTGGGTTATTCTTTGATTTTTATTGAGTTTATAAAATGTAGAAATCATCGTCTACCTAGCCTTTTCCCAACTATATTAGGGTCGGCTTCCAGTCTAACCAGATGCAGCTGAATACCAGTATTTTACATGGAGCGACTGCCTATCTGACCTCCACAACCTAGTTAGTTACATGGTTACACGATAGTCCTTGGTAAGACTGGTTGTCAGACTTTCCGGCTTCTGACGATCCGTAACAACTGTCAAAGATCTACAAATGACAGCCGGGACCAACGGTTTAACGTGCTTTCCGAGGCACGGAGGGGTCTTGGTATGTAAAGATGGTCACCTATCCACGGACCAAACGCGGCAAGCGTAGCTTAACCTGATCGATCGACCCGTGCGGCTGTTATTACTTAGCCACAAGCCTCACCCTTACTTTTCGACTTCCTTTACATAAATAAATAAATTAAAAGTAAATAAAGTTTACTTATACTGGGAATTCCAATAAACCTACTTAATTAATTACCTACATTGTATCAAGTATAACAGCACAATAAAATTAAAATAATAAGTAGGTATCGTTAAGTTACATTATGCAAAGAATATAATTTTACAAAGTCATTAAAATTAACATTTCCACAAAGTGTAAAAGAATATTTTTAAATGTAAATGTAAACTGGAAGCCAAACAGTCTTTTACACACTTGCCGGTGCGGACGTTACGTTATTATGTGTACTTTCACCCCGATACACCGTTACCTGAACTACTGAATATTCCCTATCTCTCTCGCACTCGACGATCACAATCTCGATCAACTCAGCTGTTTGTTACACTAAATAACGGACGCAATAGCTAAAATTTTTGTTGCTTTTTAAATTGCGAACCATTTAAAATCTAAATGTATCGGAAAAATCCACAAGTGCCGAATAATTTACCTGACGGGTACCTGATAGGTACGTAGGTAATCCGGTTTCGGGTCATGCCACCGATGTATCTTACCAATTCCTTATTTAAACAGTAAACACTGATGTTCAGTGTAGTGTAGTTATTTACTCAGTAGGTGTTTTCGTATCTAAATGGCCTCGACGGAAAGAGACAAGACTAGTAATAGCCACGGTAATGTATTTGCCTTTATTTTGTCCTCTTTAGAAATTTATTGAACGTACAGAAACAGCGCGATTTATGTTTATTCAGGCCGGTATCTGGCCTCGTTTAAACATGCTTTGAATAGAAACAAAGGTCTCTAAAATGTCTATTCATAATAATAGGTACCTAAGTGAACATAATTATTCTTATTCATTTCGTAATAGATCGGTAAATAATGAAACATAAACAGCATTCAATTTAATACTGAATGTGAAAGACACAAATGTCAATTGTTCATCGACTCGATAAGCGTAAGTAACAAAGTAATTGCCTTCAAAATGCGCTTTTACTATTCTATTCTGTCGATCATTTAGCCTCAATCGGTGGGTTGTGAAAGAGACCCTAATAAGGTCGTAATACGTAATAAAGAGTCAAGGCGACCGCCATTCCGCGCAAGTTTTAACAAGTGAAATCAGAACTCGATTGCATCGCAGTATCGCACTGCGCACACCAAAAATGTGTTGTGTTTCTACATTATTCAAATCACACGTCAAGAACTCAAAGAGTCTCAAGACCACAGAGGTCGTGTATTTTTCACACGTCGGCGCAATGCATTCCTCATACAATTATCGCGCCGCACCGCGCCGGTGGCTACTCCCGCTCCGTTATGACTTTTATTTGCCCTCCGTAGAACGCATGTCCAGCACAAACAGGTTCCGAAACCAGCTCCATAAATACGAGTAGGGCGAGGCATGCAGGCCCTATCTGGATAATCTCTCACATACATTCATCTCCCTCTAATCGCCGTAAACGGGAAGATTCATGGTGCCCTTAAAGGGAATTTTGCTGTCGAATCGTAATCGGTTCCTAGAAGAATTTATCACCAGCCTTTTCGTAGAACCTGTTCCGATGCGGCCGGCTTTACATTAAAGGCTTGTGAGCTTATATTCTTATTTTAAATGTCTATCGGCTCGAATGGACCGTTAATTGGATTGGAATGCAGTCTTTATATAATTAGACAAAAACGAAGAACCATAAAAGGGTAGATTATTCGAGCTTGTAACTAACACAAAAGAAATACTTTTGGACCTGGATTTATAGAGATCCTTCACGTATTGTTTAAAAACTTTTACGAGGCAACTTCCCACATTTTGCAACAGTTTTTTTTCATTCGACAGTCATTATCTTAGAACGCGACATGTTTTTGTTTCGCAAGAATACTCCTTGCTGTTGCCATGTCTTATTATTTGCAAAGATTATACTGAGAACTAAACTCATCTTCCGAGAAACTGGATAAAAACCAGAAATAAAACCAAGAATCATCACCACTTACTACACAGATTAAATTTATACGGAGTTTAAAGTTAGAACACATAGTTCCCCAAGATGGCTGCGGGTATGACGTCAGCTCCGGTGCGCGGGCGCATTAAATTGATCGTTATGTTGATTGACGCTCACGGTCTTTTTTGCAGTAGTGAATAAATACAGATCTGTGTCGCAGTCAACTATGTGAAGGACATAAATAAGGAAAAAGAAACCGAATAGATTGTGTATTACAATAGGACAATGATTATCAGTAATAGCATGACGAATCACAATGACAATATTAATTGAGGAATGACAATTAAATTATTTTAATAGATCTATAATGAAATCTATTAGCATCCAATTGAATATTTTATTTAATTTTATTAATTTGTTGTTGAATTGAAATAATTTAATATTTTGACAGAGCTGATATGAAAGGCAACAAATGAATAATACAGTCAGAATTACAATACGTTAAAGTTGTTATTGAATATGAAAAAATACTTCTTCAGTTAGACACTAAATGGAAATTTCCGCTATAGTAAAAGAGGACAATAGCCTACGTTGGAACAGGCAGCTTCGTATCAAGAACAATTTGTAATTTATTCTGACTCTACGGGTATCATGACCGCTACCTACCTAGCACGCAACGCCTATCCACAAATTATTTTAGCTGGTTTTTAACAATATAGATGACAAACAAAATTATTAAATTATCCTTTTATTGACTAAATTTCCTGCTTGTAAAGCTGCAAAACGTTTATGAGAGCTAAATATTTAAATTATTTATTAACCATGGAATTGAAAATTTAATTGAGTGTAATTATTTGAAAAATAGGTTATGTTGCATAATCTCTCATAGAAATTATGATTTCATTACGAAATGCAATGCTTTTTTTTATTTTTTATTAAGAGGTTATTTATTAATTATTGGTAGTGATGCAACGAATACTACTTTTACGAATACGAATACGAATACGAATATCAAACCTACTATTCGGCAAATACGAATACGAATATCTCGCCATGGTAATAAAAGACTAATAGTCTAGTACTACATAGACGCAGCTATTACTAACGTTCGTCTAAGTTACTTAGGACTTACAATCTTACCTTTTGTTCATACAAAAGAAATACAGACCATAAAACTACTTATTTGGTAATTTATCGAAGTGTTTCCATATGTCACTTTGATCTCGTTTACGAGAAGACATTTTCTATTCAACTTCAACTCCTTTCACTTCGCAGCAACCTCAGAAAATAAATAAAACAATACTCTCTTGCTTGACTTGTGCTTTCGACTGACAAATGAAATGAAAGGAATGAATCAATCAATCAGTCCATGGTTCGTAATGATAGGAAAACTCCCGGGCCGCGGCACTGTATAAACTATGGCCGGGGTGTCCCCCGTCGCGTCGTCGTTGCGGTTAAGGCCCTTGCACACGTCGTATTTTTACGTGCCGACGACGCGCGTTTTCTAAGTCTGCCAGTAATTAGATTTGCGTACAAACATATTAATTTTTAAATATTCGTATTAGTATTCGCCGAATATGAATATTCGGTAAATGTCTACTATTCGGCGAATACGAATATTCGTATTCGTATTCGTTGCATCACTAATTATTGGTGATTAGCCGACAGGCACTTCTTTATTTAAATTTAAAATCCTTGAACAAAAAACATTTTAAATGTCCATATTCATTTGACTTTTAAAATCCAGCAACTTGTTTTACCTTATCCAAGTGGCATTGGTAGTTTGAAAATATAGTGAGTTTTTGCGATATTATCTTAAACAGGTTTTATTTTTATTTTCAAGGTATGTCATCATGTTTTTGGACATTTTGCCAAAGTTTAATGACATTGTCTGGAATCTAAACTTTCTTTTTCAAACGTGACTTTAAACTGTTATAACCACTTATTGATTGTCTAAATCACTAAGTATTTAACTAACAGCTTACTCAAATTGAAAAAAATATCTCATGTTGCATTACTAAACCAGTTTGGATAATAACACCAATTATAAATACCATACCATAGAGCAATTATCTATAATACGACATGCTTTTTTGCGATCTTTATAGACGCAACGGTTTTATGTAATTCCTATGACGTTTCTAGCAAAGGAAACTGGGATTGCTTTGCCACGTAGCGATTTAATGATCATAACAAACGTGTGTGCATTTTATATATCCAATCTCCATAGTTTAATTTGATTAATATACTTATTTATTCGTAATATTCCATCACCTCTTTCTCAATATCACTATAATTCAATCATTAAAAATCTGACCTGTTTTAGAAGACAGCTTGTAACATTAACTACCTACCTTATTATGGATAAAAACCAGTTCTAAATGGTAATTCCAACCCAAACTAAAACTAGTCTATTTTTAATTTAAAACATACGAACACATAAATAATCATGAATCTCGTGATCAAAACCAATTAAATACTTATTTCGAGTGGAATATTTTTGATTCTCCCGAAATTGTTCAAATGGAGGTCACAACTCCCGGGACAGTCGGGGATAATGGGGAAAATTGGGTCACATGGACGAACATTACACGAAAATCTCCGAAGGGTGCACGCTGCGCAAAATGGCTGCCACGACACGCGCAGTAATGGCCGCCGGCCTTGGGTCGTACTCGCAATCAACTTATTATTCAATCTCATGTCGCGAATTGGTCCGAGGTCCGCCGGCCGTTGACCTAACCGTTCCACTCCACTCGTTGTTAACGTTGTGCCCGTAGGCTGATAGATTAAATTACATAACGTAGGTATGTCATTATTTTTATCCTAGTACACATATTTTTTGTGATATCTTTTTATTCGATTATTTTCGTGCTTCTATTAAGTAATCAGGTAAAATAACAAAAGGTCACGACTTCACGAGGTTATTATTGCTGTTCATGTTTATTTTTTGTTTCACACATGGCTGTTAATCTGAATTGTTAATTTGTTCTTTAAGGAAAACGTACAAATGCTTGAAATTCTATACAGGGTTCTACAGACAGATTTGTAATAAGAATTTAGGACAAAAATGGGTAATCTTATCGTTAAAAGGGACCATTGTATTGCTTGGCATTCCAAAGGTCGTCGGTCGGCGCAGTTGACGTAAATCCGACACGGTCCGTTATGTCCTCTCAGAGAACAATAGATTGTTCGCGCTACTCGCCTAATGAGAAATGTTTGTTTTTCAGCTTCATACAATGGCTACTGCTCATTGTTGCTTTTATTATTATCTCCTTCAGTGTTCCATCGTAAAAAATAATAATTGTCTACATTTTGTTGATCTCAACTTCCTTATACATTTTGACGTCAGTTTTAACTATACCTACAGACACCTATTTAAATGTTATCTACGTAAAATAAACCACTTAATATTTTTATTTCCGAGCACAAAAAATAAACATTAATAATCGTATAAATAACCAGACCGGCTGAACAGGTTATACTGACAAATTTTTACTATAAAAATAATAATTATGGATAATTTATACCTACTTCAACAAGTCTTCATACAAACACAATAGTACAGAACGGGTTATAAATTACATAGTGGAAACGTCGCTGTTTTCGAAGAGTCGACCTTGATTGAAGGCTCATTAGCCGCGCAGTCAAGACGAGCGAGACCACGCATCGAACCGGTTTCGGTCGTGAGCCCGCATGATTTATGCCTTTGCCTTTACAAAGAGCTTTTTTTTTCACCAGACCGGTTTGCCCGCCTCTCCCCTGCTCGGTTTTTGTTGCGCTACCTGGATGCCGCGCCGCGGAAAAAATATAGTGTCAGCTTTTTTTTCATCGTAATAATAATACTAAGCATTCCTTTTGTAGCACATGCGGACGTGGCCAGTGCTAGGAACGTGATGTGCTGGCGTTGTGGCTTCATTATATTAATGGACTCGACCGGATGAATACAAAGACGGGGCCTTTAAACTTTATCGCGTGTAGACTGTAGAATACGTGTTCCCCGGACCCCGGTACACGCGGCATGAAATTGAATTTATAATTCACATGATACTGATCGTGGAACTACTAATAACAAACGTAAATTGGTATTCAAATTAATTGCCTGCTCCTACATACGGTTGCTTATTTGTTTGGTCGAAATTCTTTCTCGAAACAGACGTTGTTATCAGTAATTAGTACATGAATAATGTAAAAACAAACATGTAAATACTTCGTTCCACCAACTGTGCAAAGTTCTTTATTCATGTGGTGCTAAGACCGAAACATAATATTTAATTAATATGGTAATATCGCTCTTATATTCATTATATTCCTACATATTATTATGTATGTAAATACTCATGTCACTGTACCTACTCTCAGATGTTAATAATAATATATTTATTAATATTGTATATATAACTAAGGTTGTTGTGTACTTGTTAAGTATTATATTTACTAAATAAAATACCTGTTTTGTTTGTTACTGTTTTCCTTAACCACAAAAGCTATAATAATTAATTGATAAATCGTTGTATGTTCCGACGACCTCTATTTGACATTGGCGGGCTCGCCCGTCCTCGCTTCTACAGTTTTTGTTGCACTTTTTTTTCTTGTAATTTATTTATCAGCCGCCATTTTATATACCACCTGCCGCGGTCGTTACCCGCTCAGAAAAACTCCCCTCCTCTAACAAAAGATATTCCCAAAGTTATTCTTACTTATAATTACAGCTCACAAAGCATTTCGGGTAGAAAGCACCGCTTTTTGTCGGCCAACAAAAAATCTCCCTTTAATTCTTTGGAAAGAGGCATTCTACAGCTTAAATATGGGGTATATGGACCAGTTTTTTTCATGTGCAAAAAAATGTAAACAATTCGTTGGTGCGTTGCGGAATCGGGATTTACTGTGAGATCAATGTGTTATCCGGCGTTTCGTTAAAATGTTCGATAACAATGGATGGAAAATGGTGATTGTATGACAGATTTACAACAGTATTGTGAATGTTAGTGACATAGTTGCGGCAGGTCACAATGTCGTGGGACATAAACGTAACCGTTTGCTTTTCACTTTGAAGCCGTCGCTAAATACTAATCTGCTGTTTATTTACACATCTTGCAACATGTTTAGGTACCTACGTGTTGTGACTTAACAACACCTTATCGTCAGACTGTGTTCCTAATTTTACGATAACAAGCTTTGTAAGATAGTGATAGCATTTGTTATTAAAACGCTTTCTAGAACAAAAATCATTCAACTAATCATGTCGCTGATAACTTTGTCGTTATTTCTCGTTGATAAGAATCGCGAAATTATTATGTCTACATGAATTTGTTTTAATAAAAAGTTATCTTTTAGATTAGGTTCGTTTATGTAACTTAAAAACATCTAATCAGATATTAATAAGGCTTATTTATTTTCTTGATAATAAGAATAACAAGGAGTCGGTAATCGCAAACCAGAGTAATAATATTAAAATTCAAGCGTCCTTTGATTTCAGCCGTGAGTGCCGTGACTCAGGATATACTGGACAATAAATTATTTCCATTGTCATGCACGGAAGGAAAAGGAAATCAATAGTTATTGAAATTGATTTCCAGATGACAATTAATTTGGTTTCAATGACAATTATTGTGGTTGTGATATTGTCATAAAGAGTTGGTCAGTCTGTGGTTCACCGAGTCTCAAGTAGTAATTGAATTTCAATCTGCAATGTAATTATTATAAACTGCATTATAATTTGAACTGAAGACAAATAAAAAGACGAAGACGCAATGAGCATATAATAATCATTGGCATTTATTTAATTAAGCACAACACTGAATGAAATAAATGCCAATGAATATCAGTATCACAGAATTTCTGAGTAAAGGAAAATACTTTAGCAATTTACATTTAGCATTAATCAGACTGAGGCAGCAATTCCTCAAACAATAAACTGACCTTTTAAAACATCAGCACTATCCAGTTAACATAAACAATGAAAAAGGTGAGAAAAAGCCAACAAAATTATGCGCTTTCGACATTGCCGCCTCTTTGTTTAGCGTAGGTCACTTTGACGTAACCTTAACAGGCAACTGTGCTAATAATTACCGGTATGTAGATATCGACTATCAGTTGAAAGTATCGGAAGTTTTAATACATATTAATATACTTTATAATTATTCATTACACTTTGAATAAAATACTCGTTCGATTGACACAGCTGATTATAAAATTGAAACAGTCCAAAGGACACACAACAACGAATTGCTGGTCTGCAATTTTGAATACGAGATACAAATAGACAAGTTTCATGACATTTCGACTTTGTTGTCTAATGTGAAGTAGTCTAAAGTCTGCCACAGCCTTAATTAGATAAAGTTTTCCTCTTCGCTGTGTTATTCAAACGATCTTGAATGTTAAGACACATTGAATGGTGTTGTTGTGAAACTTGTTATTCGTGTCCATATTAAGCATATTGACAGCCGTAATATTTCAATTAAATTGGCACCAAACAAGTTTTAAATACCGCAGTGTGCAACACAGAACTTGAAAGTAAAAGGTCATCAGTGTAACAAATTAAGGGTTACCAAACTTTCTCAATCAAGTGAAACATTACAGACAGTTGTCAAAGAAGTCGTAAGCGGATATAAATCTCAGTTTAGCTCGATATTGCCCGCCACTGCTCCTGCCAACTTAACAAACTTCTCAAAAGAAATGCCAAACTTTTAATGCTCTTTCCTCGGATTCTAATAATAGGGGAGAAACTTCGTCTTTTGCGGTTCTTTATTACACTTTACAGAAATATAAATGATTATATAAGAACTTACGTAACATCTGCCTTTGAATAATGAATTAAATTACAATAATCTAACATCATCAAGATTCTTATGCGCAGGTTTTTGTTTTTATTAAGATTCTTTGGCTTATGTCAGATATGAGTTTGTTTATACATTCACGATTCTCGTTAATATGGTAAACACATGTTGAATGTTTAAATTATGCAAATATATCTATATTCTGTACATAATTGTTATTAACAATATTATTATCAGGTACCCGTGTTTTGACCTCCAGTTTGACACTGAATTGTAGTTTTATTAACTGTGCAGTCTTTAGCAATACTTATAAAAGCTGTGAGGCAGGTATTTCTTTAACAAATACGCTCATGACCTTCTTAATATTGAATGCGTTAACATTCGAATGGTTGTGGTTAATAATAAATAATTCTGCATCATTCGAAACTCGATCTTGTTCAAACTCATTAAGTTAAGGACTTTCTTAGTGCAACTAGTTTAAGACGTCAATGTTTGTTTAGAAACCCGAGCCGAAGTGTTTGGTCCCATTACTGCGGCATGCCGGGGTCGTGCCCTCTCTACTTGTGTCAGATCAGATGGCCGACTTCTGCTAAACGAGCTCGCTGTAAGATAAGCCTTATTATGTTTTGACTTACCACATGACCTTTAGTTTATCACGAATTTTGACATTTGATCCTCGTACAGCTGGACCCCATACCGTTTGTTTTATTATTATACGAGTATATCAGTTACTTCGGTTAATGTGTTTTGATATTACATTTACATTGCTAATTATAAATAATACTGACTTTTCCTTGACTGATATCTACAGACGGCTTCTGATGAAACTCTTCAGTGTATTGATTATTCAATATTTATGGATGGATCGGATACTTAGCATAAGTAAGCATGATTAATTAAGACGTTGAGTTAATTAACACAATGAGACTGCAAAATAAATAAATCATCTTTCGTGTTTTATAATTGAACGGTCAAGAATATTATCCATCAGTTAAGAACACAAAGACTTAATTGAAGACTCATTAAGGAACACGAAGGTAAACAGTATTTAATGATTAAGAAGATTATTTAAAAAGGTTATCTAAAAATTTGAAGTCTAGAACAAAATAAACGGCCCTGTTTTACAAATATAAATCGACTTCCGGTAAAAAATAAAAATATTCATGATGAAAAGGGTAAGAATTCGGAAATATCTTGTTTGAATACAAAAGGAATTCGGCAATATTCGTGAACAGTAGATTGCACGACTTAAATGGCTCAAATATTGATCAATTTTCGCTGAATATTATCAAACAAAAGCTAATTTTCTACTACAATAGCTTGTATTGAAATGGCAACTGTAGTTCACAAAAGAATTTGATGATGTTTACGACTTTGAAATGAAAAACGATACAATAAGAACGATCCCCATTTGAATGAAGTTTATCCTTTAGTGCCAGTTGCGACTGGTTTTCTTTTTATGTCTTTTGCCGCCGCATGCATTGCACCTGTCGACATATTCCACCCTTACTTTAACGAACCCCCCAAAGCCCCAAGACTTCAAAACCTTGAACGTTCAAGAAAAAACTTCTGCCAAGGTCAACACGTTCAATTAGGGTATCTATTCTTGTTTTAGAACCAGATGATGAAAGATAAGACACCTCGAAACACGAAAATGTAATATTAAATTTATTAGATTAAAGGTCAAACCGGTCAAACGATATTAAATGGACCAATAAAGATAAAAAAAAATGCTTGGTAGGTATAATTAGAACAAAGTTGTTATTACCAGAATACCAACCGGGTCATCGCGCAAGGTTGTTATTAAATGGATTATCAACGGAAAAACCTTACCGAATCGCTCGCACATAAGTAAACATTATACGTTCTGCAATCTACCACTAGATTGTTACCGTTATCTGTATCATAAGTGCACGATATAGGAGACTTATCATCACGTTTATCGCACGCCCGATAACAGCTCCAAGTATCCCTTTGTCGCAACTCTGCGATACCACACGAGGATTTTTTATTGCCACTTCCTATGACTACATTATAATTATAGTTTATCATGTTATATCCGCTAGCGGTATGATTACACAGCTCTCGTGTTTCCTTCGTAATATCTTTGTTTGTACTACTTACATTTAAAAATAGTGTAAAATTTCGCTAGCGTAGATAGAAGTAATTCAATGTTTGCTAATTTCACAAGTATGTTGACAGGAATTTGCTTTGTTGTGACGCATTTTGAAAAACCGGTTTTATATGCGTAGGCACACTAAACATTCCGTACCTATTCTAAATGAATACAAGCTTACGTGACTAATAATTTAAATTTCGAAGGTTTGCTGTGGTCGAGTTCAAAACCCAGTTTGATCCAATTCAGAGAATTTAAATTTCGAAGGTATTCTGTGGTCGAATTCAAAACCCAGTTTGAACCAATTCAGAGACGTCAAATTCGTCCCAACGATAAATAAATCCATCCTCATCAAGCGGACACATGATGAGAGCTACATTTAAGTGGTTACAGCAGCAACTGTCAGCGGACATGCAATTGAATATGATAGATGGACTAATGTACCGTTAGCAAGAGAATGTTTCGCAGTGGAAACCATGGTGTGGTGTTCCGCACTCACTTTCTATAATGCTTGCAACTGTATTGCACACAATGACCAGTTTTATGTCGGAACAACTAATAATTTTGTAGTAGACATTCAAGTAGCAAAAACAATTTGATGACCGTTACTAATCCTCTTAAAATGAAAAGAATAACAGATTTCATACTATGATTGGCTAACTAATTAATCCGCGATTTCATCCATATCTTGATAGATACTAAAATGCCACTATAAATATAGTCTATGACTCATAATAAGACCATAAACCGATCAAACCGGTGAAACTTCTCGAGCCTTTAAACATTATAGTTTTACAACGATATCAAAGACTATAAACTCAATTATAAACTAATCCGGTTTGAATGTACGCGAGCCAGTTGCACCATCAAGAATTAACATACAAGGAACTGCAGTTTAACAGGCAATTAATTAGCGCAATGGACCGTTGGGTGGAGTGACCCGAAGGAGTGGCGGTCTCATTAACCGACGACGTCAGACTAACGATTTATAGTGCTATTAAAATTCAAATTAGTGAAAGTTAATTCATTGATATATTGTGTCACTGCTCCTTGCCATTATAAAATTTGAAAATAGATCAAAGATACGCTAGTGTAAGGTCTTCTGATATTATTAATTCAATATTGTAATTATATTAATTAAAACCGGGAACTTGGTGTTATCAGCGAGGTTATCGCAGCAGGAATTCTGTTCGACACAGTTAATGTTTTATGTATTTAATTCCGCACTTACAATAGTAGTTTCAGTTATAATTCTATGCCTACCGCGAACTTTTCCGGGAATTGAATTATGTTATTATTTATTCCCAGCAATACACTAAAATAATATGTTTCATAATAATAATATTATGAACGATAAAAATGAAATCAAATAAAAAAATCTACTTAGCATTACTTCCTATCCTTATCGACTACTCAGTAAATAGCTTTATCAGCATCTTATGATACAACCACATTTTTTATTATTTTTTTCCTTATCCATTTATCTTGTTTAGAAACTTTATCAGAGATGAAAAAATCTTGTCGGAATTAAATCTATTGTTCTGTAGGCTGTTATCGTAAGAAAACGAGGCCATGAATTTTCCTTAATGAAACCTTGACACTAATCATTTATTTTATTTCTATCTTTTTTACAATTTGTTTGTTTGTTGTTCCAGGTACGCAGAGATTAACAGAATCAACAAAGTCTGAAGGTAAACTAAACATGTCTTTTTCAGTTGCCTCTAGAGATATTACATTCTATTGTTATCTTAAGTAGACAGTCAATATTATTATTCCTATTCCATTATCAGTTTTATCACTTTGACCTTTTGTAGGTATTTCACAATAAATATGTTTTATCATATTATCTCCATGGCCGCCATTTCGGGAAAACACACTACAAATAGCGGATTATTCATTGGAATTTGGCTCGATTTGTAAATATTCGTTATAGCTTATGTATATTTTGTAAATATCGTTTGCAAGAGGAAATCTTTTCTTAATTAACCTCATTGTTCTGTCGATAACCGTCACTCTTGTTTAAAAGTTTAATGAGAGTAACGCTGTGGATACATTTAATATAATAAAACCAGAATACCCGCGAAATTTCGCGTTGTTGCATAACTTTTTAATTAGTCGAGATTTTTTTAAGTGAAAACTTCTTTAGGCGTGTTGGGCATTTTTGTTCACTGTTACCTACACCAGCTTTTGACCATTAAAAAGACATCAACGCGCGAAACATTTTCTTTGGGATTAATGACATTCCAAACATTGAGACATGACAACGACATGATTGACATTTCCCTTTTTTTACCGACTTCAAAAAAGAAAAGTATTTCCTGCACAATAAAATTGTTCAAGTTTTCACTTCTGTCGGTACTCCCGGAGTGCCACTGTTTTTTTTTTAATTCATATTCTTTATTGCACCTCTTTAGGTCATGAGCTATCCTAATATAAAAAATGTTTGGCCTAGGTCTTAAGGGGCCGTGAAAATTAATTCGCTGTTACAAATACAATGTAGGTATAGTAGATTACAACGCTACCTTTTGGCGCGTGGCCGAAATCAGAACTAACTCCATAATCTTGTTTTTTCATTACAATTTCTGTGATAACTTCACAAATGTTTACCAACAACGCCCCCCTATCAATATCATTCAGGTGCCAGAAGATCCTTGTAGCATACTTCATGTAGCTAATAACTTGTCTATCTTTTTGGCTTTTTGCAAGTGACTTTTTAGGGTTCCGTTGCCAAATGGCAAAAAACGGAACCCTTATAGATTCGTCATGTCTGTCTGTCCGTCCGTATGTCACAGCCAATTTTTTCCGAAACTATAAGAGCTACGCTGTTGAAACTTGGTAAGTAGATGTATTCTGTGAACCGCATTAAGATTTTTACATAAAAATAGAAAAAAAAACAAATAATTTTGGAGTTCCCCATACTTAGAACTGAAACTCAAAAAAAATTTTTTCATCAATCCCATACGTGTGGGGTATCTATGGATAGGTCTTCAAAAATGATATTGAGGTTTTTAATATCATTTTTTTCTAAACTGAATAGTTTGCGCGAGAGACACTTCCAAAGTGGTAAAATGTGTGTCCCCCCCCCCCTGTAACTTCTAAAATAAGAGAATGATAAAACTAAAAAAAGTATATGATGTACATTACTATGTAAACTTCCACCGAAAATTGGTTTGAACGAGATCTAGCAAGTAGTTTTTTTTTAATACGTCATAAATCGTAAACCGCAATTTACCTTTCATTCAATGTTACTTGCTGCTACGGAACCCTTCATGGGCGAGTACGACTCGCACTTGGCGGCTTTTTTATATTGCTCGTCAGTGTATTTTGGAATTTTTAAGCTAATTTATAAACTTATTTAATCTAATAAGTACTAAGTATTGTTTACGAGGTCATCACGCCCTGAAGCAGCGTGGGGAATTAATTTCCCATGAGTCTCGTTCATTGTACGTAAACCGATATTTGTCGACCTGATTACGGTTCGGACTATTATCCATGCTAAACGATCGTGACTTTCCGAATCATTAGTGATAGCACGCTAATTTGTTTCGAGTCTTCCGATTTACAGCGATTCGGAATTAAGTGGAGTTTTAAAAGCAGTTTCTATTCAGAATTTTATCAAAAAATTCCCACGTGTAATGAAAAGTGTAAGAACTCTTTACTTCTTTCTTTGTACTGGTTTTTACCTGAACGAAAATGTCCTCTTAAGAGTGCATTCTTAATGTTGGGAACGTTGCAAATAGCTGTCAAATATTTAGTATTTACCTGTTTGTATTAATTTTTTAATGTCACTGTATGGAAATATTGCTAACTAGTGACCTAAAATATTAATAATGAATTGCAATTATAACACTGAATTTGATGTTATAACCGTTTTAGGTGTAAAAAGGGGATTTGGAAAGTTTCCAAATACTTTTTTAACATCTAAAACTAATTTAGTTCGAAGTTAGCGATATTTCATATTTCCATAAAGTAATATTAAATTAATCAAAATAGCGAAATATTTGACAGCTATTTGCGACGTTGCCAATTTTCAGAATGCAAAGAATACTCTTCAAGCATAATGATATTGAAAGTTCCGCTCTTTTCCAACGTCATTACTGATGACTGTCGCTTCCAGGAAGTAAACATCCATTCTATAACTCAGTAACGTGGAAAGTGCTACCACATTTCTTAGGAAATTACCAATGCTATACAGAATACCTATTACCCGATGAAATACAGCCGGAAAACTGTCACAGTGCACACAATGCGAAATTGGCCAAAATGTTAGATTCATGACTGAGTAATAAGACCAGTGTGGATCGAAAATAAACATGTGACGTCAACTCTGACGCATTTGTGACCAAGGAAAATCAATAGGGCATTTGTCCCCTTCGATACTAGGAATTGATTGAATGAAATGGGGCGAATCAAACGGAATTTTTCGCCGTTTCAGCGGAATTTCAGCCGTTTGTCTTCCTTTAATCCCCTCGACGTTTTTATTGCGCTAATATTTTTAGCTGAGGACTTTTTTGTTTTTGTTTTGAAAACATTGCTACGAGTATGTTTAACAAGGTTTTGTGTTCATAAAATACTGATTACTTATTTAACGTTTAATTAAGTTACTATGTAACAGATATATTTGCGTGATTAGAACAAATTAGACGGATTAAAAATGAGGAATTTCCTGCTTCTAAATTAGTTTCTACTAGCTGTTACCCGCGATTTCATCCGCGTGGAATTCTATACATCAAATTTATTTATTTGTATAGTATTCTAAAACAAAAGTAGCCTAAGTTACTCCTCATGACATCAACTATCTGCCAGTGAAAGTCCCGTCAAAATCGGTTCAGCCGTTTCGGAGATTAGCCGGAACAAACAGACAGACAAAAAAAAAATTGTGTTTTTCTTGTATGTATCGTATGTAATTTCATATGCGTTTAATAAATAGCTGTTATTTTGAAATTACAAACAGACACTTAAATTTTATTTATTTGTTTAGATAAAACTTAGACATATTGACAATTTAGACACGTCATTCTCGTAATATAAAATTAATTTATTAAAATTATGCCACGCTTCTGTCCCCGTGTCACTACATTTGCTTGTTCTGTCCACTGTGAGTTATGCTGTCTGCATAACTATTAATTTGAACACAGATACGAATAGCTTACTCAGCACTTAGACTTACCTAAGTTCCAGAAATATATTATTCTTAATTCATTCATACTTTATCGTGTCCTTATGAGTCAGTTTCAAAGGCAAGCATTTGATCAAAACAGCTCATAATGTACTCAAACTGTCATGACTTTAGCGCTATAAATCAGACGTGTCAGTTTTCGTTTAGTGTAACTACATTTCCAGACGTATACTCAACCATTATATATTCATCCGAGCACTTATACATGCACATGTGTTATGTCGGGCTCCATGCCAAAACATTTGCCAGACATCGCCCAAATGTTTCCATTGTAAATCACAACGGAATAAAAAACACAGAATATCTCATTATATATCATTTCAATAGATCTAGAATGATGTCATTGACACACCTTGCGAATTACTCAAGATAAAATTAATGATATTAGTGATAACGGTTTGAAATCTTGATCTAGAAGGCTGCTTATGAGAACTCTAATAATCTGTGTGGAATCTTGTGTTCTATTAAATTGATATACAGCATACCTTTATCTTACAATCGATCGCCAAAAATAATACCAGTCATAGATAAGAAATAACATGTACGATATCACGCACCAGCACGTATCGAGTTATCTGACGATATTGAACGATACAATACCGTGACAATAGATCGTAATAGAAACTTTCCCAGAACTTACTTATTGCTGGTTTTATTTCTCTTACGGAAACATAAAGCTGTAAACAAAAGGAGAAGTGTGTTGGTAATGTTAAAAGCCATGTGTAGAGCTAATGGATTCGATTTGAAAATCATAACAATACACAATAGACGCAGCCGGTCACCTCTCGTCTATAAACAGCCGTATTCCGTAACAATGAACGCAGAAGTATTCAATAATATAGTACTTATTGATATTTCCCAGGCGATTCTTCGGTATTCATAGGAAAATAAACAGCTTACGTGGCTATTTGTCTTGAATTCCATGAACACGAAATTGATTATCTGCTGCGTAAATATTATGCATTCCTGTTCTGCATTTTCCCTATTTATACCATTACAAATTACTTAATAAGTTGCTGACGTACATTTTTAACTTCAAAAGGTTTTAAACAACCCATCAAGCAGTGAACGTAATTTGTAAAATCATGTGACTTTGTTAAATTAATTGTTGATTCCTAAGTTTGTCGGCTGATAGGACCGTTTGAGTGTTCCTCGTCGTGTTTTTACATAGACGTGCTATCTCTAAGTGTTCTTGATAACATAAATCCTTATTATTAAATTTATCATTGGAAGCGGCGTGTTATCGTTTTAAACAAACTAGCGTACGATTGTGAACTAGGTCACAACTAAAGTTTATTTTCATCACGCCTTTATCAGAGCCACAATCGTGTCTCTTAATAAAATTGTTTGTCTGGTAGCTCTCGGCAGGACGTGAGCATTGAGAATGTACATTAAATAAAATACATGTAACATTGAAATAGGTCCATAAAATACATTTTTAAATTACTTCGTTGTCTGGTCGTCCATTTGCGCATGTTGTCAGGTATTTATTCATAGTAAATAGTTTTGTAAAACTAGTACTTATCATTAAAACGACACTATATTACGGTTATGCTAATGATTTTAGCTCATTTCCCTTGTTAATGAACATTCTAATTATATTCTAGATTACAAATGAACTAAAATAACTGATGGTTTGGAAATAAACGATTCTATTTGCATATTAAATCGAGAGAATGGGCGAGTTCCAACAATAAATGTGACAAGAATGGAAACAAAATGTGGGAACGCACCCACGTGGCTCGTTTGCGTTTTCAGTCTGACATTTAAATACTCGATGATTATGTTCGTGATCAACAAGGTCTGACGTCTGCGCTGTTGACTGTCGTGACTAACTTAAATACCTTTAATTAAATGGTAAATAAATAACAATTACTCAAGGTTTTTTTGAACCATTCTTTTTCTCAGTTTAATTACTGTCAATTCGCTTGAAATCGCCTAAATTAAGATTTAGTTTCATAGCGAAAATGAACCTCTTTTCCCATCTAATGTATTATTCATTGAAATTCTGTTTTATTTTTTAAACAGCTCCGTATCAATATGCATCTGACGAATTATGCAAAGGAACTCTATAATCTGGTAATCAATATGCGCATACAGTGAAACGGACATCTCGGATCACGTCTCGATGTTGGTCAAGGCGAGGCTGACGACCGTGGCGGCACGCCAAACGTGGCCCACCGTAATGGCTGCCATTTATCATATTTTTTTATTGGAAACAATGAACAGAGGACAATATTTATGACGGGCGACGTTCTCTCAAATAATCTTCAATGAGTATAATTTGACTTTGAGCGTTGGGAAAATTTCAGTAATTTGTTTGGCGTATAAAATTGAGATGAAATACATAAATGAGGCGATGTAAGAGGTCATGACCCTCGCAATGAGGAAACGTCGAGAGCTGGAGACAATTTTATTACATCCACAAAGATCGCGGCCGTGAACGAGACAATTATTTATGCGGATTATTATTTCCAAGCAGCTTACTGAAACATTAATATTGCAGTCATTATCCTAGCTATTTTATTGAACTGTCAGTTTGCATTGTATCAAACTGGTATAGCAATGTGGTATGTGAAGACATACTTATTTGAGCAAATATTAACATTTCCTTATAATATGCAATGTCACAATCCGGTGCTGAAAACGATAAAACTGTGTGTTTAGTAAGTGAATTAATGCTGTATTGCGAATTGGTTGGCTTCGCTCCAACGAAAAAATATGGTCGCAATCTCAAGGGTATTTAGACTTTACGAATTACGTTTATTTCACAAATGTAACCGCATGTAGCATGAACAATAAATTGTGTTTCATTATCTACAACTGAAATGATTAAAAGTCATGAAATATTATCATTATCGTTGATGTTTTTAGTTCTTCTGATGTTATCATTTTTTGGTATTTTTGCTGTCATTATGCTTGCTTGTTTTCTGTTGATTCAATTTGATTACTTATTAATCAGTGTTTATTCTTGAGTTTTGTTACAATGTGTTTTGCGTAGTCTGGGATTTACCGCAAGTGCAAATTAAATTAAACGTTATTTGTATTAAGTATCGTAAGTCTTTCTATAATAAACGTGTAAATGATCCACGGTAATAGATTGTTTGTTTGGGCCCAAACTTCATACGATTCTTGCTAGTCATTA
This sequence comes from Agrochola lychnidis, assembly GCA_963680765.1. Classification (NCBI taxonomy): domain Eukaryota; kingdom Metazoa; phylum Arthropoda; class Insecta; order Lepidoptera; family Noctuidae; genus Agrochola; species Agrochola lychnidis. Next base: position 8,706,800 of record OY796859.1, on the reverse strand, counting down.
CGTTATCCATAAAACGAGATGCCATAAATTATGCTTCCCAATTCGGAACGTAGTAATAAGGAAAACAAACCGTAAACGCGATGACTCAGACTCTTTTAGATGTGCAAATATACCAACTTTTATCGCCTTTCTTATGCAATCCTATTCACAATCATGTCGTGTATACAAATTAATACTTAATAGTACATTGTTTAACATGTTTTAAATTACTTTCTTTACTTACATATCTTGAGTACACATTTCAACATACTTTACTCATTTTACAGCGTTCCTTCTTTGATATTTCTATCTACAGCATTCATTGCTTATCATTCTATCATGGCATTTTTTTTTCAATTAGTACATATTTATTTATAGCCAGTACATGAACTCTACGGTTGTAAATAGCTATCTGAACTGGAATTGGAAATGCGCCAACGTCGATGTACAAGTAATCGTATTCCAAGTGGTCGTATCAACTAAATGTTGATTGATGGTTTCCCTTCTCTGTAAACGGCCGGATCGACCTTTGCTGTAGCAGTTAACTTGAATATAAATGTGGAATCATTTTCACGGAATCAAGTGCCTTAAGCCTTCATACCCGCTGTGATTACTCATATGCTACAAACATGGTTGGAAAATATAAAGATCGTAAAGGTCGTAATGATAATAATATTCAGATTTTTAAACGGAAAGAGAAGAGAATCGCTTCCACGATGTTGTCGTAAAAGCGCGTTTTATATAAACAGCAATACAATAACAAACAGCAGATATGAAACGTTATGTAACGGCACAAAGAAGGCGTTTATAAAAAGTGTCGAGAAGTTGCTGAGAATATTGAAACCAATTTGAGTAAGTTAACAAAATATCAAGTGAACCTCGGTCCTCCCAATTAAAGTTCGATCGTATAAAACATGTTGAAGCACCGTCCTCTCTCGGCTCGCTTTTAATGAGTTTCCAGCTTAATTTACAGTTATTGTTTTACCCCAGTGGCCGTGGATTTGGGACTCGTTACATCCGTTGAATACCAAATAGGGTTTGTAGAAACTTTAGTGGTCACGTCGATTGTAATATCAGATTAACTTAAATACTGATATTGGTTTTATTAGAGTTGATATAGTAAAATGAGCAAAAGCAATCAATATGTTTATTTTTTATTAAGTTGTGGTGGGATTTTGTTGTGAATATGACGAGGGAGGCCTTTTCCCTGCAGTGGGACTATACATGCTGATTATTACTATTATTTATGACTATGAAATGTGGTCATGTGATGAAAACATGATGCAAAATGTATCTGAAGAATGATAAACAATAGACCCTGTCTATCATTGCGGAATTCCAGACATACCTAGATATCCTTATTTATAGTGCATTCGATGATAAACTCGTTGATAACCGATAGATGTTTATCCGGTAATTGTGGAAAATTGTAAATAACCTACGATATATTTTTATCTTCAATAAAATTTACAAGATAAAATTTGATAAGTACTTTGCTCAGTCTTTAATTTTTAATCTTATCTGTACCTACTTGCCCTAACATTTTATTTCTCCCCAAATATTTGACTTTCACCAAATCCAAATGAGAGTGTAATTAAGTGCTGCTTTAATTACTTTAAAAATTAATTAATCTCTGATTAGAGGTGCGCTAAGTAATTTACCTGTAAACAGTAATGATTTTATCGAAGATAATTTATTTAGGTAGGTATCGTCGAAGACGTCGAAGTTCATTACTTGCCGTTTCAACATAATGATCGTATGAAGTAATTTAGCTGCCGAGACCCTAATCTTCTAAGACTAATAGGAGAAACTGAGGCCAGTAATCTACAAACTAATTTACCATCAGGAAAACTAATCAATATGATCCATCATTGCATTAGAAACGTATTTCGCAAAGTCATAAATATTGTTTTACTTTGGTTATTATAAACTTGAGGAACAATTTCATGTTTTCGCAAAGTTTTAACCGAAGACAGAATTAAATGGAGTCTTTCCTTTGCAATCCCAATTTCTGAGTTAATAATCAATTTCCGAAGTTGGTGAATCCGTACAACTCAATTATATAACTAAGATCGAGGCGAAGTTCTGTGTCAGTAAGTTATTCATCGAGCTGGAGATAGGTACCAAGCCCGACTCACGTATACTTTGTTTTGTTTGTATTAAGTTGGGGTTTACTCTGCTTATCTGCTACATTGTCTTATTATGTTTCAATACTATTATCATCTTTGTTTATATCATATTTTGTAAGTACATGACAAAAACTACGTCTATATTTTCCTTATCTGACTTCTTAAAATTCATCATTATCTTTGTTTACTCCAAGCTAAAAATAACCTAGAATGTTTTATAAAAATAATTATTAAAGAAAGATCTGAAACAGGAATATCCACTTTACCATTTAAGTGTAAATTCAGCAACACCATTATTATACTTTCAGACTTTTAACTTAAAGTTGGCACGGAAAGTTAAACATTATTAGGTTTTTACATTTCGCAAGATGACGTGCAGTTCAGGTTTTCCAAGAGTTGCTCGTTATAAAACTTTCTTGTTATTCTTTGTTTCTATATTTCATTAAAATGAAAGTTTCAACGGATTGTTCTATTTTTATACGCGACGTTTATTGTTCCAATTTTATTGCTACAGTTTTATTTCTCTTTGTCTACTGGGTAGGTAATCGTGTTAGGTAAGTTACTGACGTAAACTATTTTATTTAACTTTTATTTGGTTCGTAAACCAAGGCAATCAATATGTGCTTGATTATTGTGTGACTTTCTTTTGTTGAAATGCTCAACACTTTCAAAGCAAAGTTCAACAACTTATGAACATTAATTTAATAAAATCGTTTTGGTTTTAATAGATTCATTATTAATTTGAAGCTAATATTGATCAAAGACTCAAGTTGATATTTAATATTCTCTCCCAGTAAAATATTCTTGAGCGTTATCAAGATCATGCTTGGAAAGTAATTACGGATCATATTAGCGAAGTTTGCTTACAGTGACAAACTTGCAGATTATCTGCTTCCAGCCATTACAGTTTTGAAGCAGCCGAGTTCCAACCGGCAGAAGTTCTGAACTTGCCAACTTTGTGGACTGCGCCCAACTCCTGCCGCCTCGCAGCTCGCAGCCTTCCTACTTTAAAATAACGTGTTTATTTGCCACTTCTTCGTCTTTCATTTGCTATGTTATGAAACCCTTCAGTTTTCGTTCACATTTTAATTGGATTGTATAATTTGGAATTCATTCTCTCTCCACCGATACGAATCATGAAGCTATACGTAACAGTATAACGGTGAAGGGTGTTTATTTAAGTGGAAGTAATGTTGTATCCGCTCAACAAGTACCCACAGCAGAAGTTTCGCCCCCACTGACAACAATGCGTAATGAAATCGCGGTGAATTCAATTAATCCACTGAACGATCAACTTTTTCTCTCAGTCCCAAGTGTCAAACAAAGTTAGAAGCCCTAAAAGATTCCAAAATAATCGGATAGAATCCGAGGGTGGTGGAACTTTGACAATTTCCCCCCCTGCTGTGAGTTTGAACCGTTTCAAAGGGGTGAGCGATGGGAGAGCGCCGGAGGGGGAATCCCCCCATCCTCTTTGGTGTTCGTGAATACCGCTTAAAGTTCTCGACGTAATTGCTGTCTGGCTGCGAATAAACTTTGTATTACATTACCCGAGTTAATTTATAGTGTCTTCTTATTCATTGCTTCAAGTTAGTTTTGTTTTCCAAACGACCGGAGTTATTCTAACTAGTAAAGTTTTCTTAAAAGTATCTAGCGTGTGTGTGTTTTTTATACTTACCTACGTGAAAACGTCTCTGTTTTATCACCGCACACTTTCCCAGACAAAGGATTCATTTTTCTACGCATTTATTTTTATTAGGTCATGAAGTTTGTGCAGCTTACTAACTAAAATGTACCTGTAATGGAATTTTATGTCGCCTATAAGTCATAGTCTGTCCACAGACAGTCAGTACTAACTGTATTTTATGGATATTGCACGATTTTACGTCGCTTTACGTCACAAATCATGTCTGAGCATCATGATTAATGACTAAATGGCCACATTATTGAGTCAGTAAATCATTGCATCTGATATAAAGAAGCTTCACTCGTGATCGTTGCTCTCAATGGATTCGTGTTCGATCCGTCCTTGACTTGCCTCGGAAATATCCGCCACGTTTTAAGAAAAAACGGTGCTTTCAAAACTAACAACGAATTAATAAATATAATGTTGAATTAAATACTTTGTAACAAATTGTAAATAGTCACGCAACGTCATTAATAAGTACATAGCTTATACTTATTGAACATTGAGTCACGAAATATCGTGATTGTTAGTTTAAAACGTCTCAATTAAACAGTACAGTCTCGAAAAGCGGCCAATTGTATCTCGTTTGCACGCAGACGTCGAAAGTTCACAACTGTGTTGCTGTACTAATTGACTATGAACTTCACTATTAAGGGGTTAAGTGGGCCGTATTTTATCAAAAGGAACAGTAGACATAACAATATAGCGCATTATACGAGTAATCTTAACTAATCTATGCAATAACCATTATAACGGGAAGGCAGTTTGAGCGTATAATGTAAATTGATTTAGTGGATAAGGTAATTTGTGCAATTAATTGAGCGGCTGCATGCAGGCCTATAAATTTGACGAGCCTCGGGCGAAGGCTATCTTCGTTATTGCTATGCCCCGCTTGTTGTGCGCGCACATTCCATGACGAGCGAAATCCATTTATTATTAGAGCTGTATGATAACGATAAACCAAGGAGGTCAGACGAGAGCGCGCAAAAAATAGAAACGCTGTTTTACTGCGCGTGACTAAAGACTCGATGCAGGCAAGATGGCGTGCACATCCGTCTCCTTCTAACGGTTGCAATCCACTACCTCTGTCCCATTCTATCAGATTTGGTTGCCGTTAATTTTTTTGCCAACTGGCTAGTTTTTTTATCCACTTTTTTGTCATTGAATTTCACGAATTACGTGATGGTAGCGAGCTGGCCAGAGCTCTGAGCTGGCTTTTGTTGACTCTTTTGTTATCTTTTGAGGTTATGTAATGATAACCCCGAGATATTATTCGAATGAGTATTTTATCATGAAGTATATTTAGACAGTCGTGAAGATTAGATAAGATTTGCGAAAAATGTTAGCATATTACAGACGCAAACATCCAGTTACTGTTGTAGGTAGCTTAATTAGGTACATTTGAATGAAATGATAGCCTGCGGCAGGAACAAGGAGTCTTTTACCACATTTGCATGCAGGACTACATAGAAACAGCCAATGCGTGTCCTGAGAGGCGTCGAGATAAAAACTCTGCATAATGTATTCGGTCTGCGCGCCTGTTCACGTTCGCACAAAAGCGAGTTACATAACGGCTCACCTTTTTAGGATCGTCTTAAGGTTAAGATTGATGCTCTTGTCTACCCCAGCCTATCAGCTGTCGAGACGCGACACCCATACTAATGCTCTTGTTGGAATTTTTATGTGAATTTGTCTGGAATGCGATTACAACGACAGAATCACTACTTTCATACTTATTCTGGAAATCTAGACACTCTGCTAAATGCCGTTGATACTTTTAAAATCTCGCCATGCGGGACCATGGACCATACGTTACAATTATTTATTCAAATCGATAGTACTCAATCTGGGTCTAGTAAGTGGTAAAATAGAGATACTTTGAGTTTGAATGACAATAACGGTCGAGACATAAATCGTTGACATACCATAAAAGCGTATAATGCTGAGCTGGCAACATCGCACAGACGTAATAATAACATAACACAATACAAGTGAGTCACGCGTGGCGTGTCGGTCGTGGAGGAAACGTTTGTCACGAAAAACATTAAATAACTATAAACTCCCACATAATATGCATCAACGCGAGGAGCTCGTGGCTAAATTGTGTTCGATTGTATAATGTTTATTACTGTTACTATTAATTGGAGATCATTTCGACGTCTTGACATGTATTTTTATTTCTGAAATGCATTTAATTGTATTTTTATAAGTTTTGACTGAATTTATGACAACTTAATGTTCACAACTCAACAGCAAACCAACATTGTTCTTTGCAGTGCCCTGACAGGGTTCATGTACAAAAACCGACAATAAAATATTGTAAAATGTGTTATGTGCATGAGAGCAAATAAATAAATAATAATTACTTAGATACTAATAATAGCCCCACGGGTTGATCGATCAGGTTAAGCTACGCTTGCCGCGGTTACTCCGTGGATAGGTGACTCCTCTTTAAATACCAAGACCCCTCCGTGCCTCGGAAAGCCGGTTGTCATTCGTGGACCTTTGACAGTCGTTACGGGTCGTCAGAATCCCGAGTCTGCCAAACAGTTTTAGCAAGGGGTATCGTGTTACCTAGTAACTAGGTTGTGGACGTCAGATAGATAGCCGCTCCATTTAATATACTGGTATTCAGCTGCATCCGGTTAGACTGGAAGCCGACCCCAACATAGTTGGGAAAAGGCTGGTAGATAAAAATAAACATAACATAACATCACGCCTGTAATCCCCGAAGGGTTAGGCAGAGGTGTACCTATAAAACACCCACATTTCGCCAGTTTTGTTGAAGTCCCATGTAATACGAGCGAGCCTATTGCCATCAACCGGGCACAAATCCAGACTCCATGCTGCTACTGAGAAATTCTAGATAGAAAAACCCAATAACACTGCCTGACCCAGGAATCGAACCCAAGACAGGACCTCACTCAACAGTACCGCTTGCGACTACATGACCAACGACACAGCCATACAAATTAAGTAAATATATTAACCAAAATTTGTGTTCGGAACTTTTACTAGCATATCTTTGTGACATGACATTTGATTGTCCGGGTCTTCGCCATCATAGCATTCCTCTGCTGGGATGCTTGGGCTTCTTTAATCGCTTGCCATTTACCTCGATACTGAGCTACTTCGGTTAACACAATACATTTGATTAATAAGAATAATTATGTCACTGTACTTCATGAATATGCATTTGTGAATTTCAATGCAGTGCTATATATATATATCTCACTATCTGTTACGATGCCTCATTGAGGTGGATAATAATTAAAATTCTATTGTGTCTCGTTAATGACAGTTGAAAGGTTATATATACATTAGCGTGCATGATTTTTTATGTAAATAAGACCCAACATACTAGGATATTAGTTACATTTATTTTTTGTATTACCTACCAACACTCAGATTGTGAGCAATGCGATGTTATTGTTTATCCTTATTATAATATTGGCCAAGAACCTGACGCAAAAAATCCTGTTTTTAAATAATCTTTTTAATTGTATGCTTTTCGTGGAAATTTTATTTTAATATGAAAAGAAAAGGAATTTTAGAAGACTCTCTTTAGGTGTCCTTTAAAATTAATAACTATTAGGTTAGCACAGAATAAAAATGTCTTACTTAACCCGGGTTAAGTAAGACATTTTTATTCTGTGCGCTACAGACAAAATTTTCGATTTTCTATCTTACTATCTATATCTATTTTAATTATATTTTGACATTTTGATCTTATTTTGACTGTTACGTATTTATTAATTGCATTTTGACTGAATTTATTTTAATTGTATTGTTACTGTTAATTTTATATCTGATAATTGTGTTTAATGTTTTTATTTATTTTTATTGCATCGTATTCATTCATTTAAATTTTACATGTCGAATCTTGGGCAGAATGCATGCTCAACTTAAATTCTTCACGACCTTATTTGTATATCTGCATTCTAGCAAATAATTTGATTTGTTTTGATTTTGATTTATCTAAGTACATAATTAATAATGACTTTGTTTTGCGTACTTATTAAAGTAAGCATAATAAAACACAAGTTGTTATAAGTTGTTACAATATAATATTTTATCAGCAATATGTTTTTATAAACAACTAATAACAATTTTTCCAACATTGGATCTGGATAAACCAAAAGCTTTATTGTTAAATTTTATGACATTAAATAAGTTCATTCTTACAAACAGTTTTACAAGATAAGGCTTAGGAAAGCAGCCGCACGGTGGACAATTATAGGGTTCCTCGATAACACTATTATAAAGTAATTGCCCTACGTTATGCTTAGAATTTACCATTATAAAGCTTGAAACAAACTTTGCGTCCATTCTCTTAACAAATTGAACAAAATTATCGCACGGCACGACTAACAAACTCTTACACTGGTCTTTACTATATCTTCTGTAGCCGCGATAGCGATTCTCTTCAATGAAATCGGGTATATTTTTATATGGTTTGATATATGATCTAAAAAATTTACATTCGTGTTTTTGAGCACATTTCGTCAGGAGGTGGTGGCTAACTTCGAAAAGACGATTTTTTTTTTTAAATTCCAGTTTGTTATAATCTGAAGTCTTAATCTTAAAAGTGCTCTCAGCATCGTCATCAGAGTTTAAAAATAAATTCACCGGTTTATCAGATAGGACTCGTTTAAACCGATTGGTCTGAATTTGGATAAGCCATTTTGTCAAATCTTCTGCGGAATTTTTCTTTTGTTGAGATTTCATTAAGTTGGATGATAAAAATTTTCGGTAAGTCGACACAAACTGCCAACTCGTAGGTTCTGAGGCTATGCCACATTTTGTTCTAACTTGATCAAACAAATGATCAAGAACTTCCAGATTCAGCCGCCTTGTTGGCAAAAATGTGTATCCTTCTGTCCTAATGTCATCGAATAACTGTAAGATAGATGTAATTGTTATTTGAAAACCTTCAATAAACTTTGGTTCAAATTTTATGTCACACAATTTTATGTCTCGGAAAAATATCAACATTTCATTGAAAAAATCTATTTGCGATTTTTTGCCTCTAAAAACGCTTTTATACTCATCAGTGTCTTTTAAGTCAAACGAGTTCAAAGAATCAAACAAATTGTTCATTAATTTAATAAAATCTGCAGTGTCTCTTCCAGATTCAACAAAGCGAAAGTCGACGTAGGTTGATATTCCTGTGGCTACAGAATTGCTTAGTAGTTGTGTGGCATAGCGTAGTTGTTTTTTCTCGAAATTTGTGGGTTGAATATGACTCTTAGTTAATTTGGGCGCAAGTCTGTATTCTTTTTTTTTATCCAGAGCATAAAAATTACGAACGTGTTCATATTTAGCTTGACGATCTTGAAAGAGAAAATCATGTTCTATAAAAAGGTTGCGAACTAATTTAATAAGATGAGGAGCATCAAATATGTAGTATATTTTTCTATCGTTGATGAAGAAATATGGTTTCTCAATAGTGACAGATCTATTTTTTGCTGCGTTAATAAATTCGTTTCCTGTGTCGGAGACAAAAGTTCGAACGTTAAGTCCGATTTTAAATAGCTCTTCTAATAATCCGTCAATCCATTCATTAAACTCGATAGACTTTTCATCTCTAGATAGCAATGCGTATCCAACAGGTTGTTTCCAATTACTATAAATTCCATGCACCATCATAACATAAGCTTTTTCTGCTGTATCTGGTAACCTGATTCCATTGATATCGAGGAAACCAACAATGATATCATGATCAATGCTATAGAATAAATTGGGCTTTAAAGATATAGAACTTATTACAGCAGAGCAGTTCTTTTCCATATCTGTCATGGTTTCAACTTTCCTTGTAAACAGCGACATAAAATTACCTTTTATTTCAGAGGATATCGGTATGACATTCTTATGTAAGCTTAAAGAACATGGCAGACGTAAAGCACCTTGCAGCATTCGGTAGGCTTGAGGATTGCTGTGGTATAAATTCAAGTTCATTAGGTTGATGTCAATGCATTTTTTTCCTGCTAAATTTTTTAAATTCATTTGCGCTTTAACTATGTCAGCAAGTGCTTTCGTCAGAAATTTATCACACATTTTTTTAAACGTATCTTGTCCCAAAAAAACCAAGTTACTGTTTTGAGTTGCAAGTTCTGTTTTGCTGCTACATCCTGGAGGAGGCGATGCTAATTTTCTTTTCCTTGTTACCTCTGGCAGAGGTTCAGCAAACAAACTCGGTTGATCTTCACATTCTTCAATTTTGACGGAAACTTCCATGTCCATAGCTGTTTCTTCAGATAGGCTCTGCGACTGAACCGGTAAATGAAGAGCAGGCAACGCATTCTTTTTTAGTTTTTTGCGTTGTATACCCGGTAAAACATCCTGCACTTTAAAATGATCTTCACAAACGCAATAATTTTTTCCAGGTCTATCTATCAATTCTTCTCGGCCTATCAATTGAAGCCATTTCAGCCGCCTGAAAGAAAAACATGTTATCGTTAATTATTGGTGTGGTTGTGGTCAAAATCACGAAGGGCCCGATCACACGTACCATCGAATAAACGCATATCTAGGCCCCAAGCACGTTAAAATGTAATGTAATTTTCTATTTGGCACAATAAACTATTTTGAATTTGTATTGTATACACCGTAAGGACTATTTCTGCTTGCAGCGCTCGGCCGATATAGTAACGCTTACCTATGAAAAAAAAGGGTCGTCTGCACGAGATTTTGTTTTCAAACTGCTTAGATATGCGTTTCTTCGATAGTACGTGTTATCGGGCCCTTCGTGATTTTCGGTATCGTTCATACTGCGAAGCCGCCGAGCCGCCCCACAGTGGACTGAAAATTGAGCTCCATACTCATAGAAACTCAAAGTCTGAAATTACAACAAAAAAAAAAAAAAAAAAAAAATCTCTGTTGTACCTCCCTTTATGCGATATTAACGTATGGATGGTATTAGTAGCACCACACGTGAGAAAAACAAAAGATTTGTGGAATGGAAACCGAATGGAACTCATTCGGTTTCAAAAAAATTTACTTTACGTGTTTTCTCCCATACAAAAAAACACAAATCTTTTTTTCTCACGTGTGGAGCTAGTAATACCATCCATACGTTAATATCACATAAAGGGAGGTACACCAGAGATTTTTTTTTTTTTTTTTGTAATTCCATACTTTGAATTTTTATGAGTTTGGAGCTCAATTTTCAGACCACTGTGCGCGCCCGCGTGGGGCTTAGGTGGCGCCGCCGCCGCACCGCCCATGCGTTATTTTTTACACTTTAGTGGTAGCAAAATCAGTATAAGGTGGCCTCTGATTCCACTGAAACTCCGTATTACGCTAGACTAGTTCAAGGTCAGTTAGCCACTGACATGCGGCCTACTGTACAAAACAAAACTGTGAGAATTATGGAATTAGAAGGAAGGAAAGGAATAAGATTTCTCTGTCGCCGTCAGTCTCATAATCCTCCCTTCACAATGCTGTTTTTAGTTTCGTAACTAGTCACGCGTAATTTCTTTCAATTGAGATTATATAATTAATTTAAACAGCGTATTTCTGTAATGATAATAAAAATTCAATGTCGACTTACCTTTCCACGTCCAAAGGGTGTTTGAAATACGAGATATCCGGTTTAGACTCCGATGTATTGAAACATCCGTTGACACTGCAATATGAACGTCCTCGTGATTGAACCCGTGCCGGCTTCATTTTCAAAGCAACGTACTTTTCGCCTCCCGAACGTTCGCAATTTAAATTCAAAGGACAAGCAGTCACCGCGGCGCGGCAGTCGCGACTGCTGTATAGCGAAACTAGTCTAGAACGAGCGCTCTGTTGCCGTCTCGCTCTCGCTCGCGTAAGTCCGCGCACACATTGGTAGTGGAGCCTATATACCTCCTGGCTCCTTATCATGTGCCTATCTTTACTATTATTTCTTGCTTTGCACAATGTGCCAATTTCCATTATATTGTTTACACGGAGAGCAGAGTGAATTATTTTATTTTGCTCTTGAATGTTTATTTGTTTTGAAAAACATGGTTGTAGTTTTATTAATTAGATTACTTCATCAATGATTAATGTTAAAAAAAAAACATAATATGAACAGAGTGTTACAAAATATAAATAATATCAGAGAAATCTTTTCAAAAACAAAATAAGTACGTACATAATGTAAGGTTCATAGGTTGACTAACAGGTAGATTTGTAAATTGTAATGCTTCAAATTATTTTATCAATGTAGCTGCTGAAAGAGTACGCGAACCAATCAATAAATTCAATAGCCGTCGGCATCGGAATGTTGCACAAATAAAAAACCACGTGGTGTATACGAATTGTTCCGCTCCGTTTAGCGCTTGTTGTACGCTGTTGCCAGGCGGACACGTGGACACGTGATGTTTTCCGAACGAGCCCAATCCAAGATGGCCGCCAGCACCAAAGCCGCCATTCGCTTTCCCACGTCGCGCACCACCACTTCGCACGCTTCATTCTCGTTTCTTTTCTATTGTGCATCGCAATTTGCTATTGCATTTTTGCACTAACTCCGTTTGATGATCGCATCTTTATTAGCTTTGTTACCGTTAATGTTCATTCTGAAGTAAATTGTACGTCGTTATTTTGGAGTTTAGGATGTTTTAGCGAGAGCATTTTACGAGCATACTTTTCTGTTATAAGCACGTAGCGAGCGTGGCATGTCGGGAAGGGGCCATTAGCTAACATGTGTTAACAACGTAACCGTGAACATGACAGATGTGGGTAACGAGACTTGAGACAGAGAATGGCTGAACGACATGTGTTTTCTACAAATACTAATGACTCATTAACATTGCTGAATAAAGTGCCGGTTGATTGATATTGATATAATTTGGATACTTTGATGTCTTCTTTGCGACAATACGATTAAAGCTGCTTCGACAAAACAAAATAACTTATTTAATTTTCATCCTACATTCGAGGTTAAATATTCTGTATTATCTAAACGACATTGAATTTATATTTTTTTTTAATCTATTCTTTGTTAATACGGGGTTCTTCACATTGTACTCGGCTCGCACGACGTGTCAGTCATGCTCGTAGTTCTCAGAACATCGACTTAAGTTTTTTTTGCTTTTGTATAAACAGATTTAACTTTTTGTGAGCCATAAATTCTACTACGCTTAATCAAATATTGACAAATGCGATGCCACGAAATGAGGCCATTGGCCTTCGATTGGTCGCAACGCAATTATCGCACATAAAGGACACCGGGCGAACGGAAATAACTGAAATAGATTAACGACTATTGAATAGATCATTGTTTATGGCTTAGCTTAGGGTAGGTAATAATAATAAGATTTTATCGTCAATATCAAGGGTACCACTGATATCACGAAGAAGAACCCTGAGACTACTGTGTTCTCCAATTTAAAACCTCAGACCAATTGGTCTGAGTTTAAAACAATAATTTTATACAAGATTACATTACTAAAGAGTATGTAAGTTGCGTAGCACGTGGCGTTCTATAGTTTCTGCCTATCCCCATGGGAAGAAGGCGTGAATTTATGTATGTATTACATTACTCCAATAGCGCATTAAAGTTTCCCTTCAACTAAACAATTAATTAAACATAGTTAAACTCATTTGGATTGACAATGAGTTAAATAGTTGCTCTATTAAACTTTTAAATGTATTGTAATGTAGCGAAACGTTTCAATAAGTATGTAAAGTGAGAAGAATCGGTTAGATATTTGCCGAGGATGTGTGTCACGGCTAAACCCGTGCGTGTGTAGTGTTGAGTGGTTCGTGGCTCATACATATTCAAGCGGCGCCGGACCCGATCATAGTCACTCGCCATTGGCGCAAACTCGCTGAATACTAAGCGAACGCCTTTGCAAGATCTGCATTGAAATTATATTCGATTTCGGTTTCCTGTAGGCCCTGTAGCACGATCGACTAACTAGCAGGAAGCCATCAAATCTACACATTACCCTCTTGAAGTTCAATACGTTGTCTTATTCTATTTATACACATGACGTTATCTTTTAAGAGTTGCTATGTATTTTATACGAAAACAAAATTATTATTACTAAAGATCCAATGTGTAGCACGTTACACGTTATTATTATTCAACATTGTAATTTGCCATCGGCATGGTTAGAGCTGACCCACTTGCTTCAGATAACAGTTATCAATTCGTTATGAGTGTGATGTATTAGTTGTGCAATTTTGTTATCGAGTATTTATTGCTCTATTGATAACATTGTTGATTTTTCAAGTTCATCAATATCCTTTGTTCTTATACAGAGCTCTGTAAACATTGGTTACTGTTCCGATATTTGTTTAATATTCAGTAGACTTGTTTACATAAATAGTGACGCACTCCTTTCGTGTAACAGTTATTTATCTTTAAACTTTAAAGACTACTTATAGTCGCAGGTAAACTCGTTTCCTTTTTAAATATTCACTCCACTAAATTGGCACTAATTTACATATTCAAAATGCCAATTAGACGCAGTCTTGTGAATTCCAGTAAGTAAATACCTAAGTGCACTCCGTACTTGTCCTACAACATAACCTATTTACATAGAGATACGACTACTGATAAGGTCGGTTCATTAACATCTTTAATACTTAATGTGTTATTTAGGAACCAAGTACCTACATATTTAAATTTAATTAAATTCCAAGTTATTCAGTCAGCAAGACAAACTGCCGCGCTCGTTCGGTCAAGGTGACCTTCCTTGCGTCCAGTCACATCGAACTTAACGGCTCCCTATTCAATGTAAATTCTGAGAGACCTTGTTCGCGACTCGAGCTCTAAATCCATATGAAGGTACAACTAGTGAATTTCAGTATCCCGACCGCTCTTATGCATCAAATAACTTATTAGCACATTCTGCCTTTGAAATGCACGAGCGCCAGTTTCTTTAAATAACAAAAGAAAGAGGAACACGTGCTGCGCGCCGTCCGCCATTTTGCAATATAAATAGCAAGATGGCGGCGGGCCGTCGGTTGGCGAAAGTAGTCGGTAATTATAAGCGGTGCGGCGCGGCGCGGCGGGCAGGCGAGCTGAAACGCGAGGATCTATGGCCGGCCGATGCACGCAATGCTTAGCTTGATTTATATCGCTCTCTTGTTTCCATTCGCTCGATTGTTCTCGGCTTTATGCGCTTCGAGTCTCGCGGTTCTAGTATTGTTTCCGACGGCCATGGGAACCGAGTTCGCGTGGGTTCTCAATGACCTTTATTACTTATGCGACTCTCAGCTAAATGAATTTTTGTTCACAGTTCAAGTTCACGACATTTTCTTTTCAATGCAAATAAGATAATTTTTGTATTCAATTTGATATTTTGTTCGAAAAATTTCGTAAGTAATGCAAGGTAAATAGATGGTGTAGATCAGATACCTACGATAGAATCATGAAATTCAAATGTATCAATGACGCAAATTGATCGGATTATTCAGTCAACAACCGGGAAGATAATACATACTGAATAAATTTCCTCCACCTTGATCTGTTTCCATTTATAGTCGTTGTTTATAGCTACAAGCCGTTTATTTTATTTTTTTATAAAAGCCTTTAGCAAACACGTAACATATGTGCGTCTTCCACGGTATGACAGAGGAAAATACATACCTATGTAAACATTCATAAATAATACAGAATTATTACGTACAAGCTGTGCCCGCGACTCCGTGCGCGTGAATGTCGAATTCTTCCATTTGCATTCATTGTATCTACGGATATGCGCAATAGTTATTACAATCAAGATGTTGGGTTGGGATACAGCTCAATCTTCGCTTGAGATGAGTCATCAAGACGTGCCCCAGTTTTAATTAAGATAAGCAGCTATACAACAGTAAAATTTCATTGAAATTCGTCGAGCTGTTCTCTCAAAACGACAGACAGGAAGACAAAATTAAAAAAAAAATATTTTTTGAGTTGTGTAGCTTTTTCAAACTATTCTGGTCAAGAGTTTGAAAACGTGAGCATACAATGTAAGTATCACAAACATGTTAGGTAATTTAAAAAAAAATATGCCCATTTATTACGACTCTGATCACAATAATTATCAAGTGTAATAATGATTGACATTTACGTAGAAGAGATTCGTTTCTAGCATGCACTTACATAAGTATTCAAACGTGTATATCCGTAATGTGGTTTGCATTCCAATATGTAAACAGTTTATCAATAGGCACGAGGCGTTAGCGTAACATAATGTTGGCAAACAAATGGAGCTGAGGTCGGGTGACTGGCTACGGAATACTGACGCGTCTCGCCTCGCAAATAGCTCGATGACTTATTGGCTTCCACGAAACGCCAACATTCTCTCGTTAATCAATATTTAATGCTCCATTTCCGCTTTAAGATTTCAATTAACAAAACTTTCAGCTCATTGAAAGCTTAAATTTTTAATTTTTGTTTACAAAGTATAAGTTGCCGAATTACCTGCGTCTTGACATCAATGGATTTATTTCAAAACATTAAAAGTTCATGTCCCTATTCTGCCAACTCTATTTCTGGATTTAAACGATTCTTAGAATTGTTTTCAAGCATAAAAAGAAACGATTCTTAATTTGTTATTGAGATTTTTTGAATAGTCATGTTTGGTCCATTTGCATACCAGACAATCAATATTTATTGGCATCTAAAATGGCTGCATATTAACCAGATAACAGCAATCGAGTCTACGTTAAATTTACGACTTGATTGCGACACTCGACAGTCACACATGGTATAAATGTTACTGCACAAATTTATTGGAATTCATGGCCAGCCAGTTATTATCGGCGAACAAATAAGTGCAGATAGTATAGGCAGAGTGGGCGGCCTACAATCGATGCCTACAATAAAGGTAATGGGATCGTAACTTTTACGACGCGTGCACATCACTAGACGATGTAAAGTGACCTCGTTTCCAACATTTTTTATTCATCTCACTACGCAACAGTTGTCACTTAAGTGTTTTTTATTCATTGTACGAAGGAAGAATCTCTCGACACGGTCTCTGTACAATCGATTAAGGTTTTTGCTCCATTTTTCGATCTGTAAAATAAAGCTGAATTCGGCGCATTTGCAATGGCTTCCTTTTTCGACCGACCGCCCGTGAAGGTTCGCTTCAACCCGGAAAATAAAAACTCCTTTCAACATGAGCCATGATAGCTTTGCCAGAGCAACACAAAACAAACAAAAAATAACGAAAAAGCCAGTTGCTTTTGATTGTTTTTTTTGTCATTCATAAGGAATTACGTTTAGTGATTGTTTTATTTAACATTGAAACTGTCTGCTAACTTTATTTGTTGTAGTGACTATGAAATATTTATCTCACTGTTCAGACAATATTTGTGAGTTATATTTTTAATATAAATTATCGTTTTTCTCCGAAATAATGTATAAATCACGTTGTTATTCTCGTTCTGAAGTTAAATATTACGTCTTTGTAGATATATCGTCGAGACTGCAACGTGATCAATAAGATTTATAAACAAGTTTCCATTCAAGTTAATTACAAAGACGATAAGGCGGTGCATTGAACGACACGACACGATTGATAATATAATACTCCAACTCGTAACACGATTGCATTTCAATTGCTATTGTTATCGTAATGAATGTACCATCACGTCACGTATTTACGATCTCTACTGCTGATTTAAGCTGCGTTCTAGATGCAAGTATCCTGTATAATCATCTATGTTTATTTTCTTTCAGTTAGAATCAAGCTTTATTTAGCTATGAAACAATTGGCGAGTTTGGAACATTTAGTTCCCAAGTTTCTCCAGTGGGTGTTAACATGAAGATGCCAACGTATTGTTTATTACCGTTGGCATATTTCAGCGGACCGACAGAAGATCGCATGCCAACTCGTTTGACCTCATTCCCGAGACTAGTTCTGCGTAAACTCTCATATCGGGTTTATGAAAACATACCTATTTTAAGACTATATAAAGCGGCAGACCGGTCCAACATATTATTTGTTTGTGTTTCATCTGGAACGTGTGCCAAGTGTATGCGTGTTTTCAATGTTCGACGTTACTCAGTCTGATTTAGTATAAACAAGTCGAGAGAAAGGCACCGATGAGAGATAAACTCGTTTTTTTCCGACATCGATTCATTACACCATTCTCGTAACATGTAAAATATTTATACAGCAATACTCATACATTCCAGTAACTGAGTCCGATTATGTTTGTGCTCGTAACACGAGATGTTTCGACATGTGAGCCCGATTTTGTGGACTATAAATTATGTATTGTGGTTAATTCTTCACATAAATTCAATGAGCTTCGTCCGGTTTGGCAGGTCGGGTCCACTGGTCTCCAGTCCGGTGTGTCGACGACATCCGTTAACCAGACGACACACAACCAGTTCTTAAAGCATCTTATCTCAATTAGAAAGTTAAACATTATCTGACAAAAGTGACGTTTTGATTGATGAAGGTAAAATTGTTTTTGCCATTAGAATTAGATCAGACGTTCTATCTATTTTTTCTATTGAACGATCGGTTTCAGTTAGTCATGATACGTAGTTTATTGCACAGATAACTTTGTTAATCCGATGAAATTTATTTTGCGAACGGTTGCGGATAAATTAAAGGCATTCTGTCGTAGTTTAAGTATGTAATTTGAACGGATTTTTATCAGTTTTTATGCCAGAATCACGACTTTCTAGTGCAATTGAGACATAGTAATTATGTCGTTTCTTAGTAATCGTGTTAAACGGAAGCTATTTAAAATAGTTAACACAGCATACACACATAATTTACAAACATTAAACTCAAACAAACTCGCCTTCTCAGTAATAATTTATGAACGGCTCGAGCTCTAAACGTTACAGATTAATTCGCTCGTTTCGGTCGATCGAATTGGCCTGTAATGGCGGGCCGTAGTATCAAGCACGGGGTATATCGGGCAATGAACGCAGTCGAGTCCCCATTTCTCACGTCCAGACCAGTTGCAGACTTGTCGGTCGGCATGCCGATCAAGAAAGGCTGTGGTGCGGTGCCATAAAGGGGAGAACGGCATGTTTTTTGCTCCCCCGAGTATGCCGGCCGCCATTACCATCAACCCGTGCGTGCGGCTCAAATAATTATTAGATTTAGCCTCTCTACCTCTCACGTGTTGGGTTAGACCGATGTTAGTCTGGTGACACACTAGGTTGAAAGACTGTAGCAGTCACGCGGTTAAACTAATTCTTATGACTAGACAGATAACTATAACCATTTTTGTTCGCACAAATATCTAAGCATTTTTTTTCTGGGTTGTGGCGGTCAGGCAGGCAGTCGCTCCATGTAAAATACTGGTATTCAGCTGCATTCGGTTAGACTGGAAGCCGACCCCAATATAGTTAGGAAAAGGCTAGGCAGATTTTGATCTAAGTATTTTTGATCATTTGTTAGTAGGATAACTCATTCGTAGGAATTGTAGCGCAGCAAGTTGCTATTTACGGTCCACGACCACAAGACTAAATATTTTTTCTTGTGATACGACATCGCATCTAGGTACGACACGGGAAAATTATCGCCCTTTTACTTAAAAATCTTTACTGCTTTTCGCCACTGGTAGGTAGCAGCCGTACGTAGCTAACCCACGTAGCAACCCGTAGGAGCTACCCTACGAGTTGCTACGCGGGTTGGCTACGGCTTGACAATTTAACTTTTAAAAGCTGCAATTTTGGATATTTGCGGCCGCAGTCTGTCTACCCAGTGCATTGTCTGCCTTAGCGAATTAATTTCGCCACAAAGTTGCTGTTTTTTGTTATGACGCCGAGACGCGGTTATTCGGACTCTGAAAATATGCGTATAAAAAGTAGACACTATTAAAATAAATAGCTACTCATTCTTAAGAATAAGGCTTTAGAAAATTATATTGTAGTCTGGCCTTCTGTTAGAAATGAAAAGATTACTGTGTTGCTATGCGAAGTCATAATTTTTTCTAAACATTTTAAATTAAACTTCTGTTTGATTATTATCTCTTTGATATATATTTTTTTTTTACTTTAAGTAGATAGGTAATGTTTAATTGAGCAAACTACTAATAACATTTTTTTTTATAAGGTAATGTGGAAGTTTATTTACACACGTATTTACATCATTTAAAAACTATCAGACTTAATATAATAATATGTACAAAACATAACATAACATAACATCACGCCTGTAATCCCCGAAGAGTTAGGCAGAGGTGCACCTATAGTACACCCACATTTCGCCAGTTATGTTTAAGTCCCATGTAATAGGTGGCAAGCCTATTAAATAATAAATAACCAAAATAACCAACCCAATAACCCACCCTAATAACCTATATTATTTAATATGTACAAGTATATAAAGAAGGGGGGAGGAATAATCATAGGCATAAAAAATTCGTCCGCATCGCTGTCAATAGGAAAAGTGCCCAAAAGGCTGGCAGCATTACCACGTTGTATGGCAATGCTGCCAGCCTTTTGGGCACTTTTCCCTAATACACTAAACACTAATAACTTGACTAACTCAATTCCGGGTAATTTGTCAAATATAGTCACGTACAAACTAGTTTCAGCAGTGTAAAGCTGTAGATTAACCCTGTGAACGGATTACCATTTAACCCTAAACTGGTTTACATAGTAGCGATTGGCTGAACAGATCCAACACGATAGGACCCACCAATCACAATTTGTCTCGCCTAAAGGCATTTTACGTCGGTTAACTATGATTAATTCATTTACTTAATCTAGTTTCCAAGCCACCTGTGCAACTCGGCCTTGACTGAAACTACTAGAGTGGTTCGCTTAGCATTTTAATATTCTAAAACCTCCCACTTAAATGAAATGCTTAATGAACTATTAAATTTACTTCTCCAAAATAAATTCTCGTAACTGAAATTAAAAATGTTACTAGCATAGTTATCGGTGTAATTTCTCGGGACAGTAACGATAAAGTAGAACCAGCTGTGAACATAATACGATGAAGGTTTTGTTTATTAATAATAAATGTACGCAATACCATTAAAGTCCAACCGCAGGACAAAAACCTCCTAAATCTATGTAATTACAGCGCACCTCATGTATTTTACTACAATTGACAGGTGATTATGCTAAACAGCCAGTCGCGCCGGCATGCCATTAACTGGATAATGTTTTCTATTGCATAACTTAAAAACAGGTTCCGATAAAATGTCAGACGAGTCATACAAGCATTAATACTCAGCTGTTTTTATACACCTACGTCCTACACCACAATTATGGATGGAAGGTCTTTTTTATGAATTAATTGCAGAATGAGTGGTCCAATTTCTTGATTTGGAGTTTTGTTTACAAAAAGGAAACCATTATCTAAACTATAAAGAGAAAAGATTTGATTTTTTGTATGTTTGTTTGTTACGCTTCCACGCTAAAACGGCTGAACGAATTTGGATGAAATTTGGCTCATGGGTAGACCATGACCTGGGTTAGGACATAGGATACTTTTATCCCGATATTCCCATGGGATTGAGACTTATGCGGGTGAAACCGCGGGGCGCAACTAGTGTATAATATTTCGTTGATATGAGTATTAATTTTAAAGTTACGGATTATATGAAAATCGTGCAGCATTTTATACATGTAAGAAAACTTAATGCTCGTGTTATGATGACAGTGATTTTACATATTTTAATTAGAGATATTTTAACATAAAGCGACCTCAAGAAGCACTGACCACCCAGAGATTCGAAAGTAGCCAACCAATAAAGGATGTAAAAGAAAATCGTATCACAAATCCATTAGGCGTGGCCACGTCGAGTCGCATATGAGTCCGCGGGTTACTGAACCGGCAGCTGCATGTGACGGCCATGCGGGCAAACAGAAAACAGAAACATGCATG
The DNA here is from genome assembly GCA_963680765.1 of Agrochola lychnidis. Taxonomy (NCBI): domain Eukaryota; kingdom Metazoa; phylum Arthropoda; class Insecta; order Lepidoptera; family Noctuidae; genus Agrochola; species Agrochola lychnidis. The sequence continues at coordinate 8,685,228 of OY796859.1, read as the reverse complement.
CATGAGAGACTGCCACTCGCCCACCTGCCGCATACAACCCTCGTCTGATTTGACCAGCCGTTCTCCGCATTACCTCGCCATTAATTATTTCAGAAACTGCAGATAATCGCTACTGCAGTCTGCAGATATCGTTGACGTGAACATATTTCGAGCAGTGGTGGGCCAGTGGTAACGGTCGCGACTTACAAGTTTATAGGTCGTAGGTTCGAACCCAGACAGGCGCTTTACTTTGTGTAAATTATTTCATCTCCACTGCTCTCAAAACGGTGAAGGAAAACATCGTGAGGAAACCGACATGTCCTAGAACCGAAAATTCGAAGACATGTGACATCTACCAACCCTCACTGGGCCCGCGTGGTGGATTACGGCCCGCTCCCTCTCACAGAGAGGAGGCCTGTGTCCCAGCAGTGGGAACATTTATAGGCTGATGATGATGATGATGAACATATTCAATCGATTTATAGTTAAACATTTCAAGAAACTACCATTCCCTTTCTACTGTTCCACGCCATTCTGAGTGCTCCAAATCGGTAACTCATTAAGTCATTATGTTATTTATTCGATAAAATTATTCAGCTTCGAAAACTTTGCATGGACACGGCCATATTTAAATACCAAATTGGCTATAATAAACTTGCTTATAAATAACAGACCACTCCATTTTTTTTAAATATACGCGACAAAAAAGAAGGTTGTTTCGCATACCTTTTACTCACCGAAACGGGTTATCGTAACCGGTCCTTGTCTGCTATTCTTGACAGCGATATAAATATTCAGTGGGTAATAATTGACCTTTGAATCGAAAAGGTTCCGTTTTGGCGGCAGTATAAAGTTATTATATCTCGAGGAATAAATTTAATGTAAGTTTATCTAATTAAAACGAAGTGCTCGTAAATTGTCGTCAACGGCCGGGGGTATCGTAACTTTGTATTTTGTTATTCCGTGAAACTCTATAACAGTATTATTCTTAGTTTCAAGACTCAATTTTCGTGTTTCTATATGTTATTTTTTTATTGTTACCGAGTGTTTGAAATTTGTATCATAAAAATAACCTGTTTTGATATTAGAACATGTTTTCCTCCTTTTTATTTATAGATTCTCTATTGATTATTCTGGGATTTTTGTTCTCATAGATAACTCATCGACGCTGACGATAAAAAACTGTTTGTCCGTTTCTGAGAGTTTAGATGTTTTTATAAACAACCCTAAAAGATTTATTTTTGTAATACCAAATGGCATAGTTTATGGAACGCTGGAAACTACAAACCCATTATATTTAATTACGAACACATAAAAAACCTTCGTTTCATACATAGCATTTATTCATATGTTGTATCTTTTGTTACAGGTTCATCACCAGAACGTGAATCCAGCGAAATTAACAAAAAAGGTAAAAAAACAATGTTCACATTTTTCGATCACTATTCATTTATTCATTTAAACATGTATTCAGTGGTTCATATCGATCACAGCGTTTGCCTGATTTTAATACCAAATAACCGTACCTCAGCCTCCATAACGCAACTGTTGTTTTTTAATTTAAAAGTTTATTTTAGGCTGATGATATACTTGCTGTTAAAAATATAAAGCATGAAATTGAAAATAGCCTACTAGAAATAATGGAATCTGTGGGTTCCCGAGATAAGCCACCTGATGTCAAGATAGATGACTTTCATGAGTAAAGTCTATTCGTTAAATTTGACATTGATGAAGTGAATATCTATTTAGACGAGCCAGTTAAGTTTTAATTTGAATTTAAGTGAAGAAAAGCACAAATTAATATTTAAGCGACAGCAAAACATGAGATCGATGTACTCTCCTCAAAATAACCTCTGTATATCCAGTTGGCGAAAAACCGGATTGTACAGATTTGAAACTTTATATTGGCGTAATAATTTATTTTCTTAAAATAAAACGAGTATCTTGTAATCAAGTTTGTAACCCATTTAGGACTTTATCTTTATTGCCTCTCAGTCTGCCGCCACCTTCACGAGAATCATAAACGTGTTTACGTTGAAATCACCATTGGTTGAGATCACCATTCTTAATTTCACATTCAAATCGGTATCTTTGTTTGTCCAGCCCTCATCTGCGTATGTATGGCGTATTCATGCTCCTCAACACGAGTTTTTAAAGCCAGAGGTCACAGCGGACGACAAATACATTTGTTATTATCATTTCACAATCTGAATTTCAATTCAGCATCCGAGTAACGGGGTCAACATCGTTTTCGATAGACGTTTCTACATAATTCTTTATACGTGCGTCCGTTTTATTTATGATAAATAGGTTTACACTGTATACTATTTTGTGCAACGGTAGGTACGTGGCTAATTGTTATTTATGATATTCATGTATCATTGAATTCGTGTTCGTATACTGAGCCGTCTCCGGGTGGATGTTTTATTTGTCGACTGGTCTCTTGTTTGGAGTAGGTTAAAACAACACGTTCCGTTCTCCCTCCGGCAGTTAAAGGCCGCCACACACGAGGTGCCACCCTCGCCGCTATAACTTTATTTTCTTTTCACCACGTTTGCCGCACCTTTTCGAGCTCCAACGTAATAAAGTAGGTACACAGGGTCACTCGAAACCGAGCTGAAACTTTTGTTTGTTATGTTTGAGAGCCGGCCTTAACGTCGGAGCCTTATTTCTCGCTTATTCGTACTACCTGGTAACAATAATATCACGTATTTTCATTGAGATTATTAAACGCTTACAGAACGTGTTTATGGCCCACTGCGCAGTATTCAATTATAAATTCTTGTCTTGTATTGGAACCAGAAAATGTATTGTTTAAAGTCGAGTTAGGGATCATAAAATACCTATTCGATTTAGAACATAGAGTCGGCGTCACTGATTTCACGAAATCTTGTTGTTACTTTATCGACCTGTGCTATAAATAAGAATAAATACGATACTAAACCGGTAAGAGCTTCGGTTAAGTAGGTGTGCGTCATCTTGAATCTCGTATACAGATGTATAATTAAATGAATATTCATAGCGCGCTCGGGCCGGATCAATTTGTGGTGGTGCCAAGCGCTGGCCTCTCGGTTTTTTGTTGGCCGTTATTTAACTTGGTACATTGAGACTGATTACAAGTTATTATAACCGCGTGTGTATCATAAAACTCATATTAATTATTTATAAACACCTGCGTGTGTAGGCGCGTCAGTGCGTCCGACGGATACGTTTAATCAAGAACTGGTAATTAATTGGAGGGACGCGATCATACCGTGTGATCCCTCGGTCATTTGATGACGCACAGAACTGTATCGGCGATACCTATATAAATTAGCGATCACACGATGTTATGTAGAATGTCACAGACAACGGACTTTAATTGTTTGTTAACTGTGCGATTTGTAATGACAGATGATAGTAACGGTGGATTGTTTCATATACATATAGCTGTCCATATACACAATAGCAGATTCAGAATAATTGGCGAATATTCGAAGAAAGTTACGCCATTGCACCGCTTGAATATTCATAGACATGCAAGACAACTATGTCTATTGAGATCATTGATTGAGATTCTAAAAGATAGATCACTAACCCTTTTTATTATTAAACCTTTCTAGCTACCTTCTAAGAATGGTTCACTCTATCAAAGGCTTATGTTGAATCCAAATCTTCATAACATTCGTAACTTTGTATTAAGGCATAAATCTTCCACTGCATCTGCACTTCACAACTGAGGCGTGAACTAAGGTTATTTAAAGCGACGTAAATTGTTCCGAAGTATTCTATCTCCATGAAAGTATCTGCTATACCATTGACATTGACAGGCTCACAATTGATCGCGCATTTAGATTGACAGCGAACAAAGAGATATTCGAAGATATGAACAGTACCGAACAATACTAGAGCCAGAGGAGGTCAAACGAACAAGTCAAACGAGTATTTCGTGCAGTATGCACGAGTAAGAAAGTCGCTGGTGAAAGTACCAAGCCACAGCTAATTCGACCGACAGAATTATTAAATGAGTTTCATAACACCGCTCGTAACTAAACCGGTTCTTAAAGTTCAGACTCACAAGGTAATCTTTTATTATTATTGTAATATAATGATGGAGGGAATAATAATAAAGGTAATGTATGTGAGATTTGTAAAGCGAACCTGTCCCTTTTGTTAGGATCGACCGGGACGAGGGTCTGGGGTCGACTATTATGTCGTTGAATAGATTCGGGATCTCCTTTTGAACCGTTACTGTTATTCTTGAGTTACCTGTTTGACTGATGGGGTGCCTTTAGATAGGAATGTAATGTCCTTGAGTTTTTATTCATTTAATTTTTTTTGTAAGAACAATGCGTTGTCTGCCTTTGAGAGTTGTAAATTAATTTTATCGTGTATGATAAAGGTGGAAACAACTAATCCCTCTATAAACTTAGACCCAAAATCAGAGTGTTTTTATTTTTTGTCTAGATTCTTTTTTATGTGCATAATTTTATTTTCCATTGAAATTCAAATATGGACACAAGGGTAGTTTACCAGTAGTAACCAGCTCATTACCATAAAAAGGGAAATTTCTCTTTTGACATTATACACACAAATGATACGCTTTTGCATAACGTAACAATCCGCCATATTTGTAGCCCTTATTGAAACGGGTGCAATTAACAAGCCCGCATGCAGATATAAGCCGATTATGTCCAGAGTTTCATTTTTGCTAAAGATAAGCTCGCTGTCACTGAATTAAAATTCAACTCTTAACGATTTCATGGCAGTTTTAACGATTAAACATACATTTTATTCGCGAATAATTTCAGCGGGGTTACAGTTAATGAGAGCTCAAAATGTAGTGTGTAATGACGTCATTTAAATTAATTCGCCCGCATGCGTGTTTATAGCGTGGCGGGTGATGGAGTTTCCAGCACATTGCACGAGCACGGACCGGTTGTGCATAACATGCAATTTTGCACGACTTTCTATCGCACTCCGGACTTCGACTCACGGTTGAAACACGCGCATTCACGTAGCACCTCGCAAATTAACCAGTTAACAATACTTGAAACGAATCACTATTAATGTGACTTCAACTGACACAACCACTTTTTAAAGAAACAAAACTTTCAAAGTAAATGATAATGAGAAATATAGCAGCAGAATACAAGTTAATTTATTACACGTGATCACGGAACATCCGATTGTCATTTGTTCATGGGGAAAATACTGTACGAGAACTATCGTGGTAAACACACAGGTAATACATGAATAGACAATCGAAACAAAAGAACAAGGTATATGATATCGAGCATGTGAGATGTTACTGAATAATGATTGTATGATAATGCCTCGTTGTCATTCAAATTGAATATTAAACGAGACAAGGGGAAAACATGAACTCACTCCATAGGTGTATTCATACGATGTACTGGTAACCATTGCATAGACAATTTACGACATAATGATTGTTTTATTGCTTCCTGGAAGGTGAATCGAGTAAACCTTACTTATTCCTTTCACTTGTTGTGTTTCGATTCATATACCATCGTTAATGAGCAGGAAATTACTGATATTCGAGCTGCTGCAATAGAATAACCGTGATAGTGCGCCTACTTTTTCAAGCAATGCATAAAGAAACTTAATAATTACTTCACGAAAGGAGTAAAGTCACTACAACAACAGCGTGAAAACTGCAATAACTGTCCACAACAAAATTATAAAACTTTCAATAAATATCTACCAGATAATTATTGGCAATAATTGATGTGGCCTTTAAATCGAATGCCTGACCAATTTTTCCACTATTTCGTGGCGTGGCGTGGCATACTTGAGATTTTAACGTAATTGCTCCTTCATGCGGTGCAGCAATGAGCAATGCAGTTGTCAGGGTCGCGGGAGGCAAGTGTCAGCGCGACGCCCGCGCCACCTGCACGACAACCGGTGAAACGAGTTCCGATACCCGTCACCGTCTAGTGTCGAGTCGTATAGTTATGAAACATTTATTTATCACCGCCATGATTTTATTTTACCGCTTGCGCAATAACTGCTGAGAACTGCCACGCCTCAATGTTGCATCGACCAACGTGCCTCCCTACCGTCGGTCGGTCTCCTATAATGAGACCCTGAGCTTCATTGGCGTTTTATTCAGCTTTAATGATATATAATTTTAACTGAACAGAAGCGGTAGTTAAACCGGAGTTCGTTAAAGCTACTTTATTACAGGCCTACATTATATCAAGCTGTTCCATGTTCTTGATGGAAACTAGTTGCAGTATTGGAGCAAAAACTCGTATTGAATTGTGTCGAGTTGAAATAGAAAAGCACGATAATGTTCACATTCACACTTGATCATTGTTCACACATACCTAATAATCTTTACGAACTTAAAATGGCAGGTAAATATTGGCTGACATGAGCATCCCAAAGCGATGACTTCAATCAGCGACATTCAAGCCAAAATTCAACGAGCACTTTTGAGGAAATCCTGCAACAATGGGAGATGATTGACGTGTTTTTTGCCAAGTCACAGTCTAGTGATTTTTCAATTCTTTGTTCCCTTTACGACAAAAGAGAAAGTAATTTCCGCCACTATCAACAGAAGCTGATGTTTGTGTCCAATTTTTTTTAATTGATTCGGGCTTCATGAACCGTTTCATGAAGCCCGAATCAATTAAGAATATCATGATAAGCATCAAAAGCTTTTTTTGGGCGTGAATGTGGAAGTCGTGATGTAAAAATAACCCGTCATTTGTGTATTGTGCGCGACATAAACGGTCCGTATTAGGTTGGTCACGATAAAATCGAATTGAATGTATCTCATAGTCGGAGGCGGTCGGTCCAGTGCTCGTCACGATCCGTGCGCCAGAGTGTAGGCAGCTACTTTCTCCTAACGGGATTTACCTCGCCGCCCTCCCCTCAAGCAGCTGCCGGCTGCGCAGACGCCGATTACGATTACGACATCCATTTTGAATTTTATTAACTGCGGAATCACGATGATGATAATGTTACACGTTGTGAAATAATATGTGCGCCACAAATATTTGTTAACCTTTATTTAATTGAAACTATTCTTGGCTTCCATTTCTGTTTTTCTCTTTTATTAAATTACCACATTTATTGATTTGTACTTCAGCTTTGTAATTGGAGCTATAAACTTTTATTTTATTGATGTTTCCTGTTCATTTTTGTGCAGTAAAAATTCAGTAAATGTCAGAAAACTGTTCGTGAAATATATATTATTTAACTATGCCCCATTCTAACATGATGCAGCTGGAAGGGAGTTTACAAGAACGGTCGTGAGCAGACAAGTTCTTCGCGCCCTCGTTGCCCCAGGGGACTCGCAGTCAAAGGCCAGAAGTCACGATCTTTGCTTCTCTGACTAGCAATACCTGCTGGCATTCATGTCTTATTGTATTCTACAAAACAAACTGTCATTCCTATAAAGAAATTAGTTTATACAATTTCTTTTTACCACCACTTTTTGTTATTGAGTCACAGTTGCTGAGCACGGCTACGTCAAGAGAATTAAGGTCGTCTTTCTTATTCAATACAAACCACAGTTTTGTTTACAAATCAGTAAACACTAATGATTTATTCTCTTCTTGTTCAATAAATCTGTCCGATCGAATTTCTGATTATAAATTCGTGTCTGATAGTTTTCGTTTATCTTGCCTTAGGCCTGGGCAGTCTGACTTAATTTAGTTAGTGAGGCTATCTGGATCAGTATTGTTTGTAAAATTTAATTAGTTTACTGAATATCTGGATATAACAATTTGCTCTAAATACACTTTGCTCAGTAACTTTGTTAATAGATTTGTTTGCGATTTGCGTAACAGCTGCCAGTCTTTTAATATGATTCATCTTCGTCATAACCGTTGTAACTCAATCTGTGTATATTCAAGTGCCACTTTTCTCCTCCCACCTCACCGCAACTCTGGCGTCGATCCAATATGTGTCGATCTTCTGAGAAATGCATCGATCCACTAGTGAGGCATTCAGCGCCAACTTGTTAATTACGCGCATCGACTACGATGTATTTTTGTTACGTCACCCGGACGACTGGTGATCATACAAATTCTAAATGTAACTCATTAGCACAACATGTGGTCGCAAATGTTGTAACGATTCGAAAGCAGACCGAATGAAAGTAACGATAATTTCGGAACTCATACGTTCAAATTCTCATCACAAACGTCACGAACGTATTGATTTCCTTTCTAATAAAAAAGCTTTGTCCGTTTGAAAGCTCGCGAGCACAAAGCGTGAAGACTACAAAAAGCTACTGCACAAAAAGGCTCGACCGTATCGGTGCGCGGTGGTTGCTCGCACCACTTGCATTATTCCACTATGAAACGAACGCACATGTGTGGCAGATGTTTGGGGTTCTTTTTTCAAATGTATTATTACGGGTCCTCCGCCCCCACCCCGAGCCTTCGTCCCTCAACACCCCACTGTGCAGTCACTGACCCCTTTTTGTCGTTGTATTACATCTGTTTCTGACCTGCTTCTTAGTTATTTCGAAATTCACTTGTTGCTGGTGTTTTTGAGTTAAGAATAGCTAGTTGAGTTTTTAAGGCTGCCGGTTTCCTCACTTTTTTTTGTTGAAACGAAACTTGGTATACCTATTTCAGCATTACTTGAGCAAGTTTTATAACTTTTTTTTATGTTTTCTTCATTTTCAGTTTTCCTGACTTGCGTAATGCTAATGAGTTATGCGGCCATGTTATAGAGGTAAAAATATAACAACTATTAATGTGCAGTGACTTGCTATAAATATACATCGCGTTGATCGACCACATGTTACGCCCCGTGGTTCTTACCGAGGGTTGATCACCCGGTAGATGTAGACAGGTTCCAAGGTTGTCACTGACAGACAAACAGCTGTCTGTTATTTATTATGTTAAGTGACACACTAATATACTTCTAATGTTAGCTGACATTATTATTTTATCTTTCAACGATAATTATTTGGAACATAACCGTTGTTTGATATTTTCATTTGGCTTTAGTCATAAAGAAGTATTGGATCCTAAATATGTTTAGATTTATGACTTCTATAAAATACTTTATGTGGAAAACTCGAACCTTCTTGTGAGTTGTGTTGTTGGGCCATTGATCCAAATGCCGGCAAAATTTTGACTGCTTTTTTATTACCCTGTAAATAGGTAGCAATCATAGATATTAGGTTTATATTATAATATTAAACGAATATCATTCGCCATAAATAATGTAAGAAATATAAAAGAATCTAAACTACCAAGTTCAATGCTCCAGTAATCGTTTAGCGGAGCAATCAAGAGCCAACTCAATAAACGCAAAATAACCTCTTGCTCGAGGCAAAAATGTCGAAATATTTACGAGATTCGAGACTTTTTGTTTCACTGCTATATTTAGATGCATTATGTGCGAAACTTGTTCAAACGAATTCCAACTCTACATAAGTTATGTACATTACATTTTAAGTTGTCGGCGTGGGCGGTTACTCTCAATTATAGCCAGGCAAGTCGCGCGACCGACGGACCAAATCGTGCGTTCCCCGTGAAACGTGTTTGCCGAAGCTATAAAGGAACTAGTAAAACTTGTATTGTGGTCTCGGTCTCTTTTTTGCTCGTTTCGAGCATTCTTTTTTTTCTCAGCTATGAATTCGGCAGGTATATGAATAAACATGACCATTGGAGCCATTTAATCCATATTTTTTTGTTACGAGGCTGCGAGCATTTTAATCGAAAGCAATTAATACTCGTGATGCTCAGCGTTTAGACTCTGAAGAAGAAAGGATTTCTTTTCAACTTGCTCGTTCGAAATAACAACGAATTTATCAATCAAAAATACTTAATCGAAATTCGTTAGCCAATACTCTGAATTGAGTCGATGGAATGAAATGTCTTCTTTGGAATTTCATTCCGAGAACCTGTTAAGAGCTTTTTGATCTCACTAAAGGGTCTTAGAGCAGGTAGAAGGGAATCTTCCATGTTTTTGCTGTTTCATTGTCGAATACGAAACCGTATAATTTATTTGTTCTTTTATTCTACGAAAATAAATCAGTTGTGTGTCAGAATCTGGCTTCTTCTTTATGCCGCTTTATTTAGTACTTCTCTCCCACGAATGTAGAGATGTGCTTGTAACCGGTCGGTTTATCGATACCGGGGCAGTCGTTTCGCTCGATTTCTTCTTCCGCGACAACGAACCGGACGGCCGACTCATTCATCAATTATTAATACTTCGCTTGACTTTTAAAAGCAACATTTATGCTGACAGTGGACTTGGCTTTACATCATAACAGTAATGCAATTCGACTGCTGTGTTGCAGCATCCAAACTGACCTTCGTCGACAGTGAAACACATAAGAGCTATTTAATAATTATTTTGTACAACAAATAAACACGAAGTAATGTGTTATTTGCTCGGCATTATAGTTACATTTGATAACCAAAGTAGAACGTGTGTAGGCCACCACACCATTTATGTAATGTTGAGGAAGGAAAATATTTGCTTAATGTGAACATTGAACACTATTTAATATTTATTCAACCAAACGGCAGTAATTGTTTAACAGTATGCTAAGAATGTTTGCTTAATGCAAACGGCTCTACAAATCGAGAGAAACAGCATGAAAATATTACTGCGGGGTAGGTATACCAAACAAACGCGCCAGCCAATCTCTTTTGGCACAATGTTTACAAAATCTCGGGGAATTGAATCGAGTCTGCGCTAGTATTTGTAAACAGGCCGGGCAGCGCACCGTGAACGGCGTGCGTGGCTCCTAAAATACTTCAAACAGGAATTGAACCCACGCCAACTGGTGTGCGTAGACGGCGGCTCGCGCGCCCCTCGTAAACTTTTCACTATACGACATCTCATTTTATTCCCGTTCATCTGTCTTTTATGTTCGTATGATTTATATCAGACCACCAACTAACGCGATCTGTGGTCAGTGAAATTCTATATTGCGAATAATTAATTACAGACTCCACTTCATCATATTGACGGCACGGTTGGCGCGGTGGTTAAGCGGCTGACTGCTGCGCTGCGTGTCGCGGGTTCGATTCCCGAACGGAACAAATATTTGTATGACCTACCAGTAGTTGTTCCGGGTCTGGCTGTTTGTGTATGTGAGTTTAAATGTTTGTAATCGCACCCACGATACAGGAGAAATTCCTAGTGTGGGGCAACGTTTTTAAAAAAAAAAAAAAAAAAAAATATCCATAAAGATCCTGTCCGACACATATACGCGCAAAATTAATAGTTTTATACTATTTTTGTTTCACTAATCTCTTTGAACATAAAATGTCAATTTTAATTGCCGTCCATGTTATGGCAGCCGTTTATTCTCAACGAAACATATTTTCCATTGTATATAATAAATATGTAGATACGTCATTTATACAAACAGGTAAATTCGTTCGCTATTTGCATTGAGAGGTATTTATAGTCACGCGGAGCACGTTGAATTTACATCGTCTGTAATCTATTAACCTTGCTTGGTTACCCTGACGACTATCGACAACACGAAGATACATTGCGCAACACTATTTAAACAATTGTCACTGACATAGCCTCTTTGGCAACTTTTGTTTTCGTTAAATATTAAGACATTTTTTTTATTCAACTTCTGCTAGTTTTCAAATGAAACTTGCTCTTTTTGCTACAGTTTAGGTTAATTATTCTACTTGTCACGCTCCCGTCTAGACGGCATTCTGTACTAACAAAGATGTTTTATATTTTCGATTATGCTCGCTTGCTCACCTTCAAATACTCTTCAGGTTGTCTTTAGGAGGTCATGCTACTTATTTTATACAGCAGATGGCCATTTTATGATAAAATTTCAAATTACCGATCGGTCAGGTTATAATTAGGAATGGTCGTAAAATATGTAAATGATTAAACAGCGTGGAATGAATATATTTGCGGCCATATTTTACGTGATATTTGCTGTTTGAATTAACAGCCAATGAAATATACGCGGATGTAGTGTGTTCGCTAGCGCACTTGCTCAATAACTCTCGTTTCATTTGCCTCCCGGGTGACCTATTTTAATCCTACGATTATGCGATACGTTGCAGTGGATTTAAATATTAGTTGAGTACCGCATGGATTTTGTTACATTTCAAATTCGAACGTTACTTACGAGTATGTAGGTCGCGTGTGTTCACGTAGTTTTCACAGTTTACATGTAGATCGAGTTTGATTGCTTTCTCAGCTTCGAACCCGTTGTTTGTAGGGGAATAAGCTTCAGCACCAGGATGCACCTTTTGAAAGTGTACTTACACAAGGTGTAATGTTATTGCAACACGCTCTGAACTAGTTTCATGGCTATTAATAAGATCCGTTTTAACGTACGTGTAAACTTTCGATCTACTCGTCAATATTCGTGATCACGCGTACACGTATAATGTCGAAAATTTCAGAATTTGCTGCAAGTTTTTATAAATAAAATGGCGAGCGGGTCTAAAATTAATGAAAAGCATTGCTAATGCATTGTTTCTGCGCGGTGTCGTGTAACCGGTTCTCGGTTCGTCACGCGTGTCGGCTTCGAGGAAACCAACAGTAAAGTTGTTTCCATTGGCATTCTTCGCACGCCCGCTATCGCTTGCCACAATGTCAGCGAAGAGAACCGACGTAACTACACGACGAGAGCCCCATCTCCATTCTCTATTGTTCTCGCTTTGAACGCCCTCCTAACTTCTTGTTGCCATGCCAGTGAAAACCGCGCACTATTTGGCACCGATTTCGATTAGCGTGGCAATCTTACAACAGCCACTTTCCTTTATTGCTTCATCGACTAAATCTGGTCTAATATTCACACGGATACGTCTTCAAGGTTTCAAACGGACCGCGTCTGTGCCGGATCAATGCGTATAATTTATTTATTTGTACGGCGGATGCGAGCCTATTTACGTCCGAGCAACCCGAAAGAAGGTTATTCGCGTTTACACAACCGATGAACGTATACAAAGAAGAGTTAAATGAACGCTGCGGGCATTAATCAACGTTGTCGGTAACCGTAACCGTCTCCGGGGGATTAGCCGGCGAGATATTCTATTCTTCGGTCGTAATTAATAGCTTTTGGCAAGTGAGCGTCGGCGGGCGGCGCAAATAGATATTCGTGACGAGACGTTGCACTTGCGTAATTAGATAATTAAAACACGCGATACGAAAACAATGTGGGTCTATAGGAAACGTTAGTTATACGTAACTGTATCCTCTGTGATGTGGCATGCACATAATATGCGACCCACGCCGTGTAAAGCGGGCCAACGGCCTTTTGATGGGCTAGGTGTCGAGTCTAGATGTAGATAGACGTCGGCGATGCACGGAGATGAACGACTGATGCCGACCATCACGAAATGTCGACGTAACAATATGAATAATGGTATCCAGCGTCGGGCGTGGGCCGTCCGTCGAACACCATTCGAGGTCTGTCAATACGAGTTATTTTGTACACGAAACTCGTCTCAAGTGGCTCTCCCGCGCATGGTATTATAGCTATCGAGTCAAGAACCTCGACATTTAATTAGGCATGAGTTATGAACGCCCACGACTGTTAAGGCAATGACTTCTGGCTTTTTGATTCATTGAAGTCATACACATATTTTAGTAAATAAATTGTTATTTGCAATGTAAATACGAATGACTTCCTGTGGAACTTTATTAACATGGATTAAATGATAGGGCTATCGTTTTCCCACTTTTCCACGATTATTTTCAATTTTGAACGGTATATTAATGCGTTTGGTCGGTAATCTTGATCCCGGTTGACCGGATGTGCGTTAATTGCTATTAAAGCTATTCCCAAAGGAAAATGGGTCGTAAATTAATTACTAATGAATTCTATTACTTACAGTCACAGCAAACAAGCCCGGATTTTAGTTGACTTTTCTATTCTAATTGTTCAATTTGATAAACGATCAACCAATTCTGATGTCAGGGACAGACATTGTGTTTTTCTATTTTAGTTATATCTTTGTAGAATTTCTTTATTCGCTAAAAGTTTTGGCTGTACATTGTACGCTATGTTATGTGCGCAGTAAAGTAGCGTTTGATGTGTTTGACATTGGACAAATACGAAAGACGAAATTGTACCAAGAATAATGTGACGAAACTTTAACGTGAACGTTGTACAGAATCAGGGTTTCCGTCACGATTGTAATACAAATGACATTATTATTAATATTAGCGGCTCTTTCTCGAGACTCCTTATTTCACCTCGATTTCTTTTCCTGTTTTAATCTGTCCCCTTCATTTACATGTTCAAGCGAAAATATTAACTAAACCGGTTTATCCGAATGTTAATTTTCCTGCCTTATATTATTGACTGAATCATTAATGTTAATAACAAGTTTATAAATAAAACCGGTTTAGGTAAGATTAATACCGTGTCGAAATACGTGGATGTGTTGTTTGTCATTTAGTTGATGTCAGCTTTATAATACGAGCCTTCCTCAAAAACGTTGTGTCATTCAATTATAATTAGAATCCGAGTCTAAAGTATTTTGTAATAAACTAAACTGTATTATGTATTTTCAATACAGTTTCTGCGTATTTGTTGTATTATTCTGTTTGTCCTAGCTATGGTCTAGATTTAAGCGCATGTTTTCTTTTACATAACATAACATCGCGACTGTAATTCTCGAAGGGTAAGGCAGAGGTGTAGGTAACTATAGTACACCCACATTTCGCCAGCCATGTTTAAGTTCCATGTAATAGGGGCGAGCTTATTGCTATCAACAGGGCACAAAACAGTTTATTGTTTTGCTTATAATTAACCAGCTGCGCCCCGCGGTTTCACCCGCATAAGTCTCGATCCCAAGGGTATATCGGGATAAAACGTAGCCTATATCCTAACCTAGGTCATGATCTAGCTATGTGCCAAATTTCATCCAAATCCGTTGAGCCATTATTGCGTGAAAGCGTAACAAACACTCAATTTCGCAACTTTAAGATGTTTTGGGAAGAATTATATTATGTTTTATTTAACACTAGCGACCCGCCCCGGCTTCCCACGGGTATATACCGGGTTACTATACATGTAAAACTTCCTCTTCAATCACTCTATCTATTAAAAAAAACTATCTATTATCTATCTATTAAAACCGCATCAAAATCCGTTGCGTAGTTTTAAAGATTTAAGCATACATAGGGACAGAAAAAGCGACTTTGTTTTATACTATGTAGTGATTTTGGGGTTAGAAATTAGAAAAGTTCTTATATCAGTTCCCAACTCGCAAGTAAGATAGGGCTAAATATTCAAGACTAAATAAATTTTTAAAACAACAGAACATATCATTAAACACAATTTATTATCTCGGTAAAGTACCCATCCATTCCTATTAGGTTATATTAATAATAAAGCGACAGACATTGAGAACAGTACACAAGTGATTGATGATCAATATTCGAGGACGCGTGGAATCAGACCTCAATGTGCCTCGCGATCAATTTGTTACAATGATTGTGCTTAGAAAATAACTGCTATTTGGAGATTCATTGTCTATTATATTTATTAGTCTATTTATCATAACTTGTAGGTAAGCAACGGGTTTAGTTAATATAAAGTGGATTGTACTGGCCACATCATTATTCGCGCACTTATTGCGGTATTTTGGAATTCATTTATTTAAAGATTTTCTTTCAGGAGAAAGCATAAGTAATATAACAGCATCCACTTAGATTTCCGATTTTCAAAAGGATAGACTTTTACGAGGATGTCGAGTCGATGCAGATAATGATGATTTGATATTATCCACAAAAATAAACTTATACTTATTCAAAATTAAAAAGCCGTAATAGGTAATACGGGCTGGTATCCGCAACTCCACGTCAAAGCGCGTATTTTGCGTACGGGTGGGAAAATCGATTATTCGATCCACCCCAGCTCCTCAAAGAAGGCCAGCAACGCCTTGGTGTCACTGACAATCTCACGTAGGGTACCTGGGTTACCGAAGTACTTGGCCCTGTATGTGGCGACCACCGGGCAGTTTAACAGCACATGAGCTGCTGTCTCGTCGTCCTCCATGCAGGCTCTGCACAGCGAACTGTCTGTGACTCCTATGACAAAGAAGTGTTTATTAAATGACCCATGGTCAGTTACAGCTGCTGTAACTGTACGCAGCTGGTGTTCGTTAGTCGGAGAACCTGTTTCGTGAGGCGGCCATCAATCAAAGGGAGTGCCTCCTTGGCCTTCCTGCATTCACCGTGGTCCAACCAAAGTTTGTGATGTTGATCCCTGGTTCTTTTCCTTACCAGAGTGCGTAGGTACCCGAAGGGGAGTGGCGCAATGGGTTCAGGCCCCACTGGTGCCATGCTCGACCCCCTTCTGGCAAGTTCGTCGGCTGCGTCATTGCCCCGCGAACCGCTGTGTCCCTTGATCCATATACATACGTAGTTTTCATTTCAATTATTCAAATTAAAATGAAGTTTTCCGTTGAAGTTTTATGATTAAAGGTAAACATTATTGTTTCGTATAATTTACATCATGTATTTCAATTTATTTACGTACTGCGTGTACCAGGAAGGAAACTCATTTATTTACGCAAGAACCTACTTTGAATTACTGCATTGTACCTAACGTTTAGATTGTACATATTATCCTTGTTAGGTATGTATTTATGCGGTTTTAACATAGTAAGTAAATGTTTTTAATTTCAAATAGGTATCTAGCTACATTGTATTAGAATAGTTTTTAGTTTCTCATGAATTTTGTCGTAGGTAGACTTTAAAAGTACGTAAACAATTTTTTTCTTGGAATTAGCATTAAAATCTGTTGGTACTTAGGTAGTCATAATATCATAATAATGTCAAGAAGTAATTTATTATCTGCGTTTTTCCGGAGAAATACATAATTTTGCTTGTTTTGTAAGATCGTCTACAAAAAACCCCAGCGTAGGGAGGTTATCTGGTTATCAGTTCGCTACAATTATTATTTTTCTTTCGATTCTATAGGTAGGTACTTCTTATTTCGATAACATAAAAGGCATCCTAACTATATAATAAATGCGAGAGTTTGTTTCGCTTTCACGCTAAAACGGCTAAATGGATTTGGATGAAATTTGGCACATGTGTAGACCATGACCTGGGTTAAGAGATAGGATACCTTTTATCACGACATTCCCACGGGATCGAGACTAATGTGGGCGAAACCGCGAGGCGTAGCTAGTTTGTCAATAAAATCACATGCCACGTTTATTTTAGAGTAAAGGGAAATCATAAAAGAACAACAACAGCTCTTACATAACCAATCTATACTTAGAAAGTGTTACGAATCAATTCATTACATACGAGCTATGTATTTACATACATCGATTGTCAATAGAAATTCGACGGCGACCATGCGAACAAATGCCACGAGGTCAGAACGAGTCATCTTACAATACTTAGGGGTACATATTGTTAGTCATACAACACACAGACGCACCTATTGGTAAACGATCGTACAGCTATTGAACTCACTTTATACCAATCAATTTGCATTGCCTCAAGGTTGATTACTTAATAAACCTCTCGCTATTTTTGTCATGTATAAAGTACAAGATTACTTTTTGCCAAGTATTTGAATTTCACGCCTGTTTGTACGCTTGATGAAATGTAAATGTGTTATGTGCGGTTAATGTCTTACACCAACACGGTTTTTGTTTAGACTAACGTAGATTTAAAGTACACAACGATAAGATAGCTGTGCAAATATGTTACTGTAATTTGGTTGCGACTGCAAAGAAACACTCTCTTTAGGCGCGCACGACAAAGACTAATAAAGTTTTAGTAAACGGCCAAGTGGAGATTATTTATATGGACGTCGAGAAAGTAAAGGCCGTCGACGACTGAATAATACTCTTTGGGCATGTCGCGACGCTACGGTTGCGCAACAAATGTCTACTGATGATTATGGAGAGCGGACGTCACGCGTCGCGGCTCGTCGTTTAGAAAAACAATGACAAATCTGCCGGGGCCCCTCTGCCCGTCCCCAAGCCTTCACCGGCAAGCGAAACGAAGCGACCTATTGAACTATCGAAGGCCTAAAGTCGCTGGTCGCACGAAGCCATTTGAATAAATTTGACAAATAAAAGCGCAAACAAAGAAGTCATCGGAACGTGAAAACGAAACTATCACGCTCGTAATTGGCTACTGGTACGGTTAAAGGAATGCTATTATGCTACTCACTTATCGCCGCCGAGTCTGGCCTACTAAAACGTGTCGATTTTCGACCTGATAACGCTGGCCTTGCGTTTTAACCGTACTGGCATTTAAATTGCATAAATCGAATTTAAACCGTGCAATTTACTCGCTGCAACCGGTTCTCATGTAATTTAATTCACGAGGTGATTATTGCCATCGTTAGTAGTTGAGAATGAGTCATTGTAAGTTCAACACATGTTCCAGATATTAAAAATATCATAACGCATGTTGTCAATGTATCAAATTAAGTACGAGTATCACATGAGTCCGCGGAATGATGTCACGCTGGCATACCGACATTGATCCGATTTCATCTTTACTCAGAAACGTAAACATGATTAAATAACAAAAAGAAACTAGTGTTGGAATGATTCGAAGTCACATAAGGTTTGTTCGACGACAAAAAGTCCGTAAAACTTCAAGAATATGACGTGGGTCGAATTGTCTATTCATAAAATAGAAATCCAATATGGATGTAGGTCGTCGTGACTTGATAATGGAATGTCCAAACGTGATGTTGACACGAAAACGTGAACGTAATTCGGATATTCATGCGAACAGAGGTGTTGTTGTTTGCGCGTAGCTCGGTATACTCTATTCAATTAATTAGAGGAGTTAGGAGCGTTATATTGTTAATTTTGTTTCGTACATAACAGACAACAGTTGCTGCTATGTTTACACAGAACCGTTATTTAGCTACGTCTCCACCTAACAAAAGAAACCAGCCGGGAACGGGCAAATCGCTCACTTATAAGAATAATAATTTGAGTTCACCCTCGAAAATGTCTACCTCATATCTTACATCAATGTTTTCTTTTATACGTGAATATCGGGAGGGTGAGGTAGAGGGCCTTTGTGTTCCCTCGGGCTCTCCAAGAGAAGGGTTGACGCGGCTTTTCTATTTCATCTATATTTAGAATAATTATATGCTTAGCTTCGCGTTAATTCCGTTTTAATTGAACTTGATTCAAAACGCGATCATTTTAATGTTTACTTCAATTGACATAACAGTAAACTGTACAGGAAATCCGTTTAGTGAGATTTATGCGGCTATGCGTCGCTGGCGTAGCGGCTCCGCTGCTGCTACGAGCGGCTACGCGAATTTAGCGCAGCGGCTCCGCTTCCACTACGAGCGGCTACGCAATGCTGGCGCAGCGTCTCCGCTTCCGCTACGAGCAGCTACGCGACGGTAGCGTAGCGGATCTGCAGCTGCTACGCAATAATAGCGTAGCGGCTGTGCTATTGCTACACACGGCCATGCGGTGGTTAAGCTAGGGTTTTGTAGGAAAGCGGTTCCGTCATATTATTACGGCCGTCGTGAAAATCTATAATTTTTACCAGTATTTGATATTGACGTGTCAAAAACGCTCTGTATGCTGTGTATGTAGCTATAACGCTGTGTATAAGTTAAATTACCTCTACGCTGGACATTCCCAGTGTGTAGATAGACTGTTAGAACAGTAGTGCCCATTGAAGTTATTTTTCAATGCTTTTAAAACTAGTTAGAATCATAACAACAAATAATTCTTTGTTTATTTTTTTTATGAATCGTTGAAGAACTCGTTCGAATTCTAAGAATTGTTCATTGTTTCACAGAATACGTAAGCAGCTCACTATGCAAAGAAGGGACCGGTAGAACCCTGACTAATCCAAAAGAGAATCGAAACAACTAGGACTGAAATCACTAAGTTGTAAAAACATACACAAAGCGCTACTTTCGAGTTAATTACTGTCATAAAATGCAGAAATTACGTTGTGTAGTAATTAAACTTAAAGCAATTATTTTAATGTGTACTGAATTACACATAGTTATTGTTATTCTTGTATGAAAATGTTAAGCGTTTGTAATAATTTTTATTCGTCGCAATCGCAAGCAATGTGTCATAATTTTATGGGTACAAAGGAATACGAAAAAATTATGTTTGAATGGAATCAGCTGCTCGGGGGTGCAATGTGGGGAATACACAAAATGAGGATGGGGATTTCTGTGAGAGGCATAGGCGTTCGTTGCCTAGCAACCGGGGCCGGATGCCTACCGTTGTTAAAGGGGCATTAATACTGAGCAAATATACAATGCTTTGTTAGACGATAAACTGTTCTGGGTTATTGTTTTAGGAAAATAATACGAGGCCTGTTAATTAATATACGCATAAATTCTGAGAAAATGTAGTCGGGTTTTGTTTCTCTATGGAGCGGAATTTATTTTTAGAACGTTGCGGCCAAATTGGTATATGGGATGATTGAGGTCGCTGTGGTCAGTCAGCGTTTTAAAAATAATATGCGGCCTAATTTATTCCTAATTCTGAGACAGGTATTTTTATTTTTTCAGTTCAGATAAAAAAGGTGTGACATTTAGTACGAATCTAATCTGCCAATATTAAACGATGGATCTGATATATAAAGCAAGGAAGGTTACCTAATCAATTAAGCTGTCGATAACTAAAACCTATTTATATCGCTAGCATGATTTCATGCTACAATCCAACTTTATCATCACAGCCATTAGATAAGTAGTACAAAATATCACTTATCAACAAGTTTCAAAGTACAGAGATCACAAACTCGGGGCAGTACTTGTAAAACAAATGGCCTCTTGTCATCATAAATAAAAGAAGAACTAATCAAAGTTTGGCCCCTGGATTTACTTCGATTCATGGGTGACAACGTAAACAAGCTGCGAGCGGTTTGTGGGAGGCATGCCACCCCCGAGTACCCTCTTTCGTCCCCTAGGCGCCTCAATTGTGACATTTTCCTCTTGTCGCCCCCTCACAGTTCAATAATCTTTCAACGACACGAAATTTGAAAATTAAACGCCCTCTCTTTCTTAATGTAGATACTTCGTCTTTATATTTTCATTTTTTTCAATAGGTTCTTCAAAAATCTCAAGGATTTTTGAAGGGTCCATTGCGACGTTTTTAATAGCAGTTGACATGTTTCGTAAAGTTTTATAGAAATAGAATCGGTGACGGACTTGGGGAAACAGGTTAATTTACCAATAATAAGCGCGTTTTTGCATAACCACGGGTTCACATAAGCATCTGTGGAAATAATTGGGCAATTTGAATAAATTTTGCCAAAGTTTCTTCTAAACAAGTTTTATTCGCCTACGTAAACAAATTATTGACAAACAAACTCTAATACGAGCTTGTTTCCCCGTAAACTGTAAATTATGAGCCGAGGTAGGGGCTATGGGAGACTTAATTATACCATAGATACATATCTAAATCATTTTCGTATCTTAATTACATAGAACATTTTAACTGAGAACATTATGTAGAATAACATTTACGTCGGATACGAAATACGCTATTAAACGAGCTTACTGCTCGACACTTGTGCTCTATAGATTTTCTCGGGAACGTTTAAACCGGCTGAGTACGTGCACTGCCAGGTAGCCGATAACGGTCAATGTAACTCGTTGAAACATTTCTTGGCTCTGTTCCAGCACCGAATGTGCTTCTCCGAAAAAACCCTTGATAACCTGCACCAGTTAACCGTTGATGGTAGGCTTAATGCTCTGAATAAAATAGGGGGACCCCTTGCGTCCCTTACCCGCCCTAGTGAGGGGGATTGGGCAGTCTGCCACCGAGGACCATGATGTACGACCGAATCCACACCCAGCGCCATTATGTTCTGATATTGATGTATCATTCTGTCCCCACATACGAATATTAAACGACGATTTATCGTCATGTATATAGTTCTACTCAACCATAATTACTGTCTAATGACGTGACTTATACAAGAATAGACACCATTATGTAATGTAGATGTAGACCCACATTATTATCTCTTTGTCACAGTAATAGGTTGCTCCATCATTATTGACTTTTCATTCATACGTTAAAACAAACAAAGCGTCTGCGATTATTTATCAATGGTATTTTCCACAGCCATTATTATAATAGCAAACTATATGCTTGATGTTTTGATATCTTGCATTACCGTATTGAGCTCAAGGAAGCGATTGTTATGTGTAGCGAAAAGTATAAAGCATCTCGGTAACAATGGAGTCATTGTGGGGTTTGATTAGTGAATTGAGGCACAGGGGCGTCGCGTCGTGGCGGGCGATCACGACTTTCTGATCTCACGCCAGCCAGGTTCCCAGCGCTTCGCTACAAATTGTTTGGACATCACTACTCGTATGTGCAAAAAAGAAAAACGTATCCACCCTATTACCGGTTTGCACGATACATACCGAGATAAAACTACCAATAATGATTTTGATTCATAGTTACGTGAAAGAAATTGAAATTAGACATTAAAATTCTTGAGATAATGTGCATTAAATTGGCGTAGCGTCGGTTTGTTTGTTCTTTTGTTCTGTCTGAGTATGAAGATATCAAGATGTTTGAAGTGAAATGTTATCTGAGTAGATAAAATTTTGTTGGCGAGATACGAAACAGTGAAGAAAGGAGATTGTTCAAAACGTTATTTGTCACGCAGATAAAGTGTACAATCTTACAATGTCATATGATCGTAAGAGCGCTAACGTTGCTATTCTTAGATAATGCGTCATAAAAAGTGTGTGGTGGTGAGTGGTAACAATGGGTCGTTGGGTTTACAGGAAGTGCGGCTGTGCCCGCAGCTGTCTGTGTACCCCACACTATTCCTCACCTTAGGTACACACGGCCGACATTCAAGAAGCGTTGTAGATACGTTTATCGCATTTGCACACCTTGCTAAAAGCAAAATGTTCGCTAAAAAGCAACGAGGCAAAGTATTTTTAAATTGTAAGTAGATTTGCAAAATTCAACAAACTTTTCTACTTCCGGAAAATGTATTGCTTTTATTAATCTACGTAGGCATCGTTTCTACAAGAATGACCCACATAGAGTTCAAAAGAATTGATGACACTCTTCATACATATCTCATTCCCATACATATTGAAAACACGATATTTTTCCTTATTAACGGGATAAATGCCTGAACGATCTCACCATGTTTTTCTATTTTTATCTGAAAGGAAAATTGAATGTTTTTCTCAATAATAATTAGTTCAAATGCTTGACGTAACAAAAAAGGACTCACGTGTTACGTATAATATAATACGTTTATGTTATGGTCATGTTTCTTAACATCATCAGATTTCTGATTCGTTTGAAACTCGTAATTAAAATGCATGGAGTTCATTTTGCATGCTGACGCCCGTCAAAAAGTAAAATATGAGCACATTTCTATTCAGAGCCGAGCTTTGTATTTTCCAGTACAAATGCGATGTAATAATTCGTAGTTCACGGTTACGCGTTCGCTTATGTTCACGTTAGCCCACACTTGCGGTCGCTGAACAGACGGACGGGCGCGGTATTTCATTTCACATTATTACGAGTCGTCGGCGGTAAACTTTCATCAGTAATGAGTGCTCCGCCGTAGGGTAGGCCTCGACCGCAAACGCATTCAACGTTAATTCAAGAGCTCGGCGAAAGGAAACACTCCTTTATAGATAGTGTTTACGAACGTAGAACAATTGAATATTATTACTGTTTAAACTTCAAACGGAATAACTCATCATCTCGAAACCGTCGGTTGTGTAAGAGCCCTGGCACAAAGGGTATCGCTCATCAATCAGAACTTCCCGAGTTCTATTATTTAGTTCCACTGGTTACCCGCTAATTGTTGTGAAACGTCTCTGTTAATGACGAGTCTTTCGTTCCGAGAGAAAATACTTTTGATTACGATTACACGGTACAATGGCCGTGCGTGAGAGTTGGACGCGTTGCATTGTGCCAGTAAAATTATGTATTACATTTACACCGGCACATGCTCTATTTAGCCAGCCGGTAACAATAGAAACTAATAATGATCATTCTGTTATTAATTGCATGTTGCGTGCCGCAGCAAAGACGGTTTGCAATGCTTATCGTGTCATGATCGTAACGTGCGATCGATGGAGCGCAGCGGAAGCGAAACGGACTAGAAAAAAATGAGTTCTTTTTAAATTGGGGATATTATCTGAGTAGTGCGGAGTGTTCATCATAAGGTCGTATTAATATTCACGATGCGGCGCACCCGGGGCGGGCAGGCTTCACAAAATGGCTGCCGGAGGCGCGCGGGCAGACCCGAGTCGTGACCGCCAGGAATCCACGCGCTCGTTCCGAACCCTCATCAATTATGCATGAATGCGGCCGAACGCCGATGTTTACTCTCCATGAGACAACAATTTATTGCGTCTTGCGGTTTTTGACATCCGATCGGAGACCGGTCCGGGGCGATCTCGGCAGCGATGACGAAATACTTACGATTTACGTCCGCACTGATTTAATGTGCAAATATATCATTCGCTTTGATTATAATGTTCGAATATGGTAGATAGGTAGGTACTTGAAACATTCGGGAAAGATCTTGTATGGCGAGTTTCCAAAAAAACATCTCAATTCAATACAAAAATACTGACTAATAAATCCTGATAATCTTAATTTATGTCAACGCGATTCTATTGTTTTCTTTAACTTGATTCGACATGCCCTCGTGTCGTGGCTAATAATAATACAAACAATTTAAACACGGTTCACAAACAATACAATAATAAAAATACGTCGTCTATGAATGCCAAGTACCTACTCGTCGTGTGTCGTTGATGCTCATAAAATAAAGGCATGAGTCACATTTTATTATTGCATCAGGCCATCGTCGAATTAATTTAATCGTAATAACTGAGGCGAGTTGTAGGCAGCTGAGCAACTATTGATAAGGGCTGAATAACTTTGTTATTATCATGATATGATTAAACCTAAACATTCTCTTGTATGTACTATCGAAGAAACACATACCTGTACACTGTAAGGACTATTCTTGCTTGCAGCGCTTGGCAGCTAAAGAATCGCTTACCTACCAAAAAAAGGGGTTGTGTGCACAGGATTTTGTTTTCAAATTACTTAGAAATGCGTTACCCCGATGGTACCTACTGGGGAATTTTCCTGGCATTGCTGTAAAATCTGACGTCGACGGTTGAAGTGCAACCTGAGTCATAGTATCTGGAAAACCGTTCCTCACATAAATAAGTGTAATATTTTTCATTTCTAAAGCTGTAAGGATGTGTACACACTGTTCAAATGTGTGTAACCTCGTAACAAACAACCGCGAGTTCGTTAGTTATCGTTATCTATGTCACACAAAGGTGTTCTTAATCAAAATTGTTTACTTGAATGGTTTGCATGTTTTATTTATCAATGTACAGTTGTATCAAAATCTTTTCTAGTTTCCAACGTATCAATACGTATCTTGAACGTTGAATTGAATTGTAATGTACTTCAAACAGCTTGTAAAGTCTGAGATAGATCATAAACCGTACAAACACACGTGGAAAACATTTTTATATCATGTTTGAGTTTCTCAAGCATAAATGAAACGACGCATACACCTATTTAAATTCTGAGAAGTTCACAAACGCTCTCAGGTTATTTACACAGGCCTTTGGACAAACAGGCGGCTGGTAACGGGCCCCTTATCAGAGCCTGCAACCAGGCTATCGACTGCCGTGTTTGTATTTTGTTATCTACAAATTCCCGCCTCTCACTATCCAAGCTATCTACGAACGCAAACTATTGTGTGATAAAACACCTATTTTTAGTAGATTATCTCAGGTCGTGATATTGTGTTCGTTACACATATCTTGTACGTGATTCTGTATAGATAAGCACGCAGTTATCTCAATGACATTAACTCGTATCATTGTTATTTGGAACGCGAGACATTTGACTCACAAGTAGGTGGTTACGAGTCACTTAGCATAAAACATGAACGCGTTCCACTTGAAATATCGCAGTTTTTTCATCGCTTTGTATGTGCAAATTACACAGCATTAGTTATTCGCGTGTAACCGCTAACTCGATTAGCACAAGGCCAAAACAAGGTATGCGACCTCTTTGCTTGTTCTTACAAAAACTTCGTGAACGGGTTTAACCTGCAAATTTACCTATGTATCCGACTATCCGAGTATCCGCCTGCCCGCATGACGAGACAGACAGATAAAAACAACTACCAATAACGACGCGATACAAATTGCTAATGCATGATCTACTTAACAAAAAAAGTAATTAGGTTTTTTAACTGTGTTCGCAATCAATCGTCGGGCAAACAAAAAAAAGAAATCCCGACTTCTCAGAACATTATTGGTTTTTGTTATTATCTATACATACATACATACATACAAATACAAATAAATAAAATTGCAGTGTCTGTTTGTAATGTTAAAATAACAGCTTTTTACTAAATGCATATGAAAGTATATACGGTACATACAACGAAAACACATTTTTTTTAATTTGTCTGTCTGTTTGTTCCGGCTAATCTCCGAAACGGCTGGTCCTATTTTGACAGGACTTTCACTGGAAGATAGCTGATGTTATAAGGAGTAACTTAGGCTACTTTTATTTTAAGGGTCCACGCGGGCGAAGCCGCAGGCAGTAGCTAGTCGCATATAATTAGTGTAAATGTGTTTTCTGTCTGCAAAAAACAAAAATAGGTACTTATCTTGTTTTTTTTTAATGCAAATTCCGTTGGTTAAACATCAATTTTATTTATGTGACCTGTGAGCTGAACTCTTTGTGTTATTTATAAAAAGCAAACGTAGAACGTACAGCTTGTCACGGAATACTTGGGAGCGTGCCAAATGTGCGTTGTAAAATGTTCTCGGTATGTTGGTCAACGATCGCTATTCGTTTATACCTATTATAACAATGCTTGTTTGTACAGCACCTACGCGACTCGACTGATTAATTATCACACACTTAATGCAAGAACTAAATGAGTGTAAGTGAGGATTTGAATGATATTTAGAACCGTTACGGAAGTTGAATGTTTCCTCGTGGATTAGCGGCCAATTCAGTAGGCATTTTATCTCGGAATATAATATTTGTGACATTTTCCGCCAAGCAAAGCCGCGGGCAAAACTAGACTTAACCTAATTTTAAATTTAATAATAATATTACTGGAATTACAAATAATGAGTTTCCTTTGTTTGTTATTCGGAATGTTGTTCACTCCCACACGTAATCATTCGGGTGTGTCAAATATTTAGAAATGATAAGTAAATGTTCTGTTTATTCAATACGCTTACGCAATCCTCAATTGTTTTATCAATTTCATGAAATGAATATGTGTTCTTGCAATGAATTTCATTTCCGTGTTATTGTCATTCAATTCGTTCAATGTTTTTAGTAACAATTATATTTTAAGCTCATGTTCTAATTGTGTATTGTGTGATTGAAAACAAATTAAATCAAGTGGGTATGTACGGCAGTCCAGTCTGCCCAAGCCTGTGTTCTATGATAAAAAATATACATTTACGTAAGTAGGTAGGTACCTATTACCTAAACATTTATTCTTATGAGCCACTAAAACGTTTTGCTTATAATTCAGCTGTTGCCTGTTTGATTATGTAAATCGTCGACCGTGATTAGCGACATCTGCCCTTCCTGTCGTATAATATGGGGACATGGGGTCCTGTGGAATTTGAAGACAGGACGGGTGCACATGAGCGTCAGGTGCTAAGTCCGCGAGGGGGCGCCGTCCCCCAACCTCCCCATCTGCTTACCCCGCGACACCCGCGCCGTTCACTTGTTGCTACGTTGTGCTACGTCGTCGCCGCTAGACTGCCGCACACGTCCCCCCCGCCCCCTTTCCTCCGTACACCACTTCCCTTCCCCGCGCATTTCAGTTCTTTGTGCGCCACAGAGGCTTTCGCACGTCCGTGCTGTGCCACTTTACGTTCGCAACGAATCATTTTGACATAGTCGTGAATTGTACATAATATTATTACATAGATAGCATAGCCAACTGGAATTTGTGAGTGTGTGCTGGTGAATGCCTGAATTCTGCGACATTTTGACCGCAACCTAGTACACCTTTGGAAGGATTTCAAGCTGATTGGAATATCCACGAGGATTTTTTGTGAAAAATCTGTGATAGTGACTTAGGTCATTTGTGTGGTTAACGGGCACCGAAGAATATTGTGTCTGAATATAAGAAATTGAAGTGATTTTATTTTAAATTGACAAGGCTGTTGAAAATTAAAGCTGAAAGAAGATATTAACTTAGTGCTTATTCAATTGAGACCTGTAAGTATTAATAATTTATAATATTTAAAATTATTCATCGAACAATAATTTATATGACAGTTCAATTCAAATTGGAGGTCATCCACCTAACGACTTCGTAACGTCTTTGAGAATTTAAATTATTGATCGCTTGTCCGTGCAATCAATAAAACGCTGCCATTGATCACCAAGATAATGTAAGAACTCCTTTTTATTGTGCCCGAATAAAAAGTTTTATGGTTGGTTCTTACTAACAATTAGCTTGAAACCAGTAGCCGATGAAAGTTTTATTGATATTTTTTTAAGTTCTGTGTAAAATACAGTTATGATTAATCCGCCCCTAAGACGACCCACTGACCAAATCTGGTATAAAATAATTAAAAACTTACCTACGGTAGGTACTACCTACCCCTACATACTCAATGTATATTTTATGACCGAGAGGGTTTAGGCAAATAGCCTACCTACGGCAGATATTTAATTACCTACCTGTTTGTAGAAGGTCAATGCGTACTCATTAAATTCTTATTAACTTATCTAAAAATGACAACCGTTAACACGTAGCGCATTAAGATTTAATCGTTATTCAGTTAAACGCGCATTATACCAATTATCTAGGTCTACTAACATCATTAGGTACGAACATACCTACCCGCTTATTAGCTATGAGATAATGTTGTAAAACTGTGTTAATTACCTTGTATACGTTGGCAACATTACCTGTTAGATAGTCGCATAACTAACGACTACGAGCAGGTAATCAGATCATCGTGTTGTGCTCGCACGATAAATAACGAGTTATTTATTACGTTACGTTATAGCCGCTACTCCGCTAGTCGTGCAACGAATGACCTTTCATATCGTCTATGTTATCGAGAATGCTTTCCGAGTATGCATTGTTACCGTAAACAGCGATTCGTTATCGAATCGCGTGTTTTATCGCCCCATTGTTTATTGTCGAGTGACCCGAAGTGTTTGTTCTAATTCCTTGATAGTCGTAATCAGTTATTCTAGGCTTTTCCGTATTTCAATTTCACGGTGCGTTTTTAAACAATATGTTCGATAGACCTCGAGTAAATTGAATTGCAAGTCATGACCCCAACTACCTCAAGCTAACTTAAGTAAGGTTACTAGAATAAATTGAAATAGGTATGTAATCAAATTAATTTGAATACTACACGCGATAAAATAATACAGGAAATATCGAAAATAACTTACGTCATTATTAACTACACACACACTAGTCCATTTATAAATAGCTTTAATATTTTCATCGTAACTTCAGTTCAGGGCCGTCCAGTTTGTCAAAGCGATAAAAACATTTTATGATAGGTTGTTTTGTGTAAAAGTATGCGATACGTGTATTGTCTATGCTGGAAATCAAGAATTCCGGTCACGAACAATCGGGACGCGTCGTGAGATGCGAGGGAGATTGCAGCGCGCTCGCCTCCGTGCGCTTTCAATAACATATTGCGCAATTTACTGCACGAGCTGCGCCACTCGTGATATCTGGCTACACAACATCGTATCTTCAAGGTGGTATTGCATTCTGTAGTCACGATAACTGGTGCGCCGCTATACCACAGTAGGTATACCCCGCTACATTGTACCCCCCTACACGCTATCTTACAATTATAGAAGCTATAAACTAAATAACCTAAAAGGAAATCGTCCATTTCAGCTGTATATGGACGAGACCGGCTTCCGTAAGTGTCGGTCTCACGCCTAACGATCTAAAACTAGGTTGATATTTCAAAAGCGAATGTTGACTCGATATCGAATAAGTCATTTGCGAGCTTCGTTTAGAAAGTGAGATTCGGATGCGGTTTGCGGCGGACCTACTTTAATTTGAGGCGATTCAGCCATCTTACGTTAACACACGATGATTTATGTAACTTGAGGAAGAATGTTTAATTGCTACGTTACAGAGAAAGCTTTGTCACAACTAAATGTCCTATTAACGGTTATTCTCCGAGTGGAAGTGTTTCATTACACGGTCGGCGAGTCGAAACGCTCCAGTGGTTTTAACGAGATGGCTTTGAGCCTGCAAACGCGCTCAGATAACACGGTAACAGGTTATTTGAGATTATTGACGTACAATCGCTTTGTCTACCACACTCGTGCATTACATGAGCGTGTAATTTGCACAAAGCAGAAATGTTCGCGTGACGGTCGGCACGCGTTAGCATATTATTAGTTTAGTTTTATTACTACTTGGCCTTTACACGAAGTTATTATTTCAACAATGTATTTGGGAACAAAAACGTTTGAATTGTTTGATTTCACAGTCCCACACATTGCATTCAGTGATGCGTTTAATGTTCCACGGTCTACATCTATTAGGCTTTTACGTAACTTCCCGTCATTAGTTGCTTGCTTACCTGTATAACCCTCGATACCGATTCCGTGGCTCGAGGAATATTGGATCGTTTGATTGATCGTTGCCAGTCACGCGCTCGACTTCCTCCAAGTTGTGAGTAGGTACCTAATATATGTTCTACCTACATCGCTGCGCTACGAAATGGTCTGATGATTTTGACCTTTTGACCTCATCAAGTCTCGTCATAATAAAATGGTGAAACTCAATTGACGCGTTCTTGTTTGAATGAATACTTTAAAAGGTTGACGTAATTGGTAACTCTGGGCTTGCGGTTAACTATTCTCGGAAAACCTGCAAACGTAAGCTAATGGCACAGTAAACAGTATTGCGCTTAAATGAATAATTCAAAACCGCGTTAATAATTTATGTACACGAGCTTAGATACTGAGAATCTGTAAAGTAAGTGGTTCATTTAAACGGACTGCGTTGTCCGGCTTCTTAGCATTATTTGGATCGTCTTTACATATTAACCTACTTTATCATAGGAGTGTGTGGAAAGAGCTGCTACAAAGTTTTTGTACAGCTGCAGTGGAATGGAGATAGGTTGGAGCGCTTGGTGCAATAGTCGGTCTGAGTTACGGCTGCCGGGCCCGCCCTTCATGCATAATTCAAATTGTCGTGGTCAGGATTTACTGCGTCGAGATAGAGCGGCAAGCGGCCGCGCTTCTCAGAGCCCTCGTGTCAACTTTTTGCCCTTCCTTTCCATCTAATGAAAAGCTCTCTCACCGGTTCCGCCTCTGCGTTTGTCTTGTCAATCAACCGTTGTCGTTCTGCGACGTTGCCGCACTTCCCCATCGAGTTATTTGTTACCCCATTGTCCCCTCCCGCTGATCACTGTCGCATTGTTTCACAACTTTTGTTTACATTCGTTCAATGGTCGTTTGTTTGTAAAGCGGCAGGTTTGTTTTCTCCGCCGCGTGTATTCTTTTAACATTGTAAACAGCTGGGGCTTGTTGAATTTCTTGTTATCGAATATTGTTGACTAAAACAACTATCGTTTCATTTGCAAGCAATAAGTAACGCTATCGTAGCCATTGTGATTTTGCAATTCTTTTTATCTACACGCCTACTCAAGTGCATTTACGTATCGTGTTGTACCTTTAGTATTACGTCAACACGTTTGTTCCTCGATTAGATTAGCATTTATTTTCGCTTGTGACTGTTAATTATTAGCTTTTCCAAGGTTTAGATAATGTCTACTCGGCATGTTATTTTTGCATGCTTTTAAGTAGAGCAAAGGTCTAATAGCTTGGCTAATTAGAGTGGGTCGTACTTACGGCGATTAGTGTTGAATTACAAAGTGTACTCAGTCGGATAATTAATTTGGTATAGATGCGTCACCATAACAGGAAAGGAATGTCGCTGGGGACTGTTAGCAAGGCGTAGTCTGTCTGGATTTCGCCGTAACCGGTTCACAGCGCGGCGCGCCGGTGAGTAATCTTCGGGCACCTTCGGGTGCATTAAAAATGGCGGCTCGACCGCAACCGTATCGCGATACATTATCATATCATTATGCGTCGGTTGAGATGAGATCTCCCGACTCACGCACCCAGTGAATAATGACCAGCTGTAGACAGCACACAATCGCCAGTTTCTTCTCTGTTTATGTTTGTTATGAATAATTATTTATGCGATTATGTAGATGAGGATCCTCGTTAACAGCTCTCTCATTAAAATTCCATTGTTGTTCGCTCGACATGCAGGCTCGCTCTTTTGTGTAGGTGTCGTGTCGAATTATGTGCTTTGGTACGTATGTAAGTTCATGCAGTATTTATGAATCGACTACGAAACGTAATTGAATCGTTCAGAGATTATTTGCGTATCGTAATTTCCTCAAGCGGAATAATATTACTTATGCATATTGTATATATGTATGTATTATGGAAAATATTTATGAATCACCTTATTGTGTATACCTATAATCGTGTCAATCGCGTGCCAGAACTGCCTTTACTTTAATCGGTCGTTTTTTATGTATGTTTATGGAAATTAAAATGCAATCGCGTGTTAATAACAAGAAAAACCTCGAGAAATGTGCGCTTGTAAGATTAGTAGGTAGGTACTTAGGAAGGAATTTATTTTTTGCTCGTGCGGTTTAAATTGAACGCTGTTTCTGTTAATTTTATTTGCATGCTTCAGGAGTTTTTTGCCATAACAGTAATGTTTTGCTATTTTTCTTGTACTTTTGGGTGGTGTTGATGATTTTCATAAATATTCGTGTGACTAAAGCGCTAGTAAGATATTAAAACTATGAAATTAAACCTAGTAAATAAAAGACAAAGTGACGCGACTTCCTTTTCAAGTTATTGTATTAGTAATTAATTTGTATATGTATGACGCGTCACTCCTAGATTTTATCACATTGCCCTCGTTCTGGTGGAGCGCCAAATCTCTGGGCGCTGGCGGTGCTGCTTGGCGCTCCTCCAGACGTCATTCACGTGCGGCTCGACGGGCCTGGTCTGACTGCCAACATGTTACTTCCACCCACGCCGCCATATCTCTTCATGAGCTTATCTTCCTGTTCCGGTTTCTAATAAACCACTCATTTGAATAATTTCGTATTTGTCATGCAGCCGACGTACAATAAATACCTTGGCTCGCTGTTTATCACTTTTCATGCAAGTCAATTTGTCGAGTATGAGTACCCAGTCAAGTGGTAGTTACGCAATCTTGAATTGATTAGTCACGTGTGCATGCAAAGCAATTTATGACTTCATAATGTTTACTTACTTCAGCTAAAAATAGTACGTTTATTTTCACGTGTTGCAATATTTTTTTCTCAGAAGCTATTAAAATTGTATCGTTCATACAATACATTACTTTTTACGTACTTTATATGCGGGGGTGTAGTGTGAATGGGCTTACTTTGGCGTCGTCCCAAACGTGCCGACATGACCGACGGACCGAATACTGACGTCAGCCGTTTGAAAATATGCAGCTGGCAGCTCGTTGATAACACAATATAATCCGTTTTGACAGGGAGACACAGCTTTGATAAATTATTTGAATTTTACTCACCATTCCGGATGATTTGCTAGAAATGTAGATTCCGTGAATGTTTCGTAAATACCTACCTGGTATTTACCGTTGACTTGTTATGATTATTTATGTATTATTATGATCCTAACAGTTTCGTTTCAATTGTTACAGGTGTCGCTGAAAGTGTGAGTGCAAGTGATGTCGTCGAGGTCAGTGAGGAAACCGACAAGTGCGTGAAACAGGAGGAAGTGAAGGCAAGTGAGTGTGAAGTGAAGAGTGAAGTGAGTGCGGGCGCGGATGGTGTTGCCAGCGCCGTGGCCTCCGAGGAGGACGACTGTGTGATAGTGTGCGCGCGAGATGCGGACGATAGGTCCGACTCGGGAGTGAGCGGAGTCCGTTCGGGCGGCTCGGCCAGTTCGGTGGAGGAGCGCGAGTGGCGCGGCATGGCGCACGGTTACGGCGGAGGACCCCCGCCGCCCCTGCTGCACCTGCCACCCCCACCGCCGCCTACGCTGTACCCCAGCGAGCTGCTGTGGAAGCAGCGGTACCAGCCGCCGCTCCACGCGCCGCTGCATCATGCCATCGCGGATGATTACCTCGCGGCGGCAACCTACGATAGAGAGAGACATGAAAGACTGCTACGGTGAGTCCACTTCTTACATTTTTGTAAGTTCCTTACCTACCTAGTCAAATCGTAGGTATCCCAAAAGTAAAGTGCATGAATCATGCAGATTTACACCCTAGGTAAAGATAACACGCTGCTAGTTTGCGTGAAAGGCCCGTGAATTAATTTAAGGACAGATATTCTTAGACCGAATCGTCAATGCAATATTCAAAACATTCTGTTCGTAAATACGGTTAAATCGAAATGATTCTTCATTCATCGTTCTGCGAAATCAATTTTCTGCGAACCATATCATAAACTACATCACTTACTGTAAAAAATATACAAATTAATTCAATAAAGTAGGTACCTACAAGAAGTTGTTAAGGAAATTAGGTAAGAAAACCAGGGGATAACCCCATTCCACAGGCCTTTTAGACCGTGGAACTGTATCGAACAGTACGAAAATGGTACCAACACTTTAAAGTTAAAATGTATGTCAAACTCGTACTGATATTATCATCATTATTGCCTACCTACTCTATTCGATTAGAGGGGTCAATGAACCTAATTCGTCTGTGGTAATATCCACAAAAGTGAGTTAGGTAGGTACTTTTGGCACAGATTACTATTAGGTTCTTGTTTACGCCGAAATTAACACACCCTTATGAAATATTTGTTGAAACAGATACATACTTACATATAACATAATCAACATTTCCCGGTATTTCGCAAAATCACCTATGTAATCGCTTGCTTAGCTGGAATTTTCGTATTACACACATTTTGTTATTAAAACCCCACAACGTAGAACCGCTAATGTCAAATGTGGTTTAGGTAAAAATCGTTAGGTTATTATAACCTAAAGATTTTTACCTAAACCACATTTTACAGCAATTAAATTCATTGGCAACCCAACCCATGACTAACTAACCTTTTTCCTGTATTTGACGAAGAACTTTTTAGATTGTTTACCATGACTCAGCACTTAGAATAAAATTTATTTTACAACAAGTGCTACATTATTTATTCTGTGAGTCATGAATTCAAAGCGTACTACGTAAAGTCACAATACTCTAAAAACTCGAAACAATTCAGAAAGTACTTAACCTGATTTTATCTGCTCGCTATCTCGAATACTTGAGATTGTTTATTGTTATATTCCAATGTTATTTATGTTAATAAATAGAGCTGTAGAACCAAGTGTCTTAATTTCCGATGTTACAAGATTGCTCCAAATACTCAAATACTCATGATTTGTTAAGCTTGATTTATGGCACGATTTGCTTTTTTTGTCGAGTTCGAATTTTGAATCGTGTATTTTTTTTTCTAATATTTCATTCAGCTTGAAGAGAGCATGAACTAATAAGACGGGTGGTTCTTTTTTAATTTTTAAAAGCATCATGAGTCATGGCTTTCAAGACATTTCTTTTCTTTTGACACAAACAGCAATAAAAGGTAGGAAACAATAAATCGCGAGTGAGTCTTTAATTTAATGGGTAATGTATTCGAATTTAGTTACAAAAGTTAAGTACGGTTTTACATTGTTTTTGTTGACCTTCAGTGAAAAAATGCAATAAATGGCAATCATATACGTGCCATAATTTATTAAGCTTATGATTGACACTTGAATCATATCGTTTTTCTCAGAAAACGTCGTTGGCAATAATTTAATTACACAGAAAGATAAACTTAACAAATGATTCAATTCAACATGGTTTGAATTGGTTTGTTATCGTTGAAGTATATTTATTAATCAAGTAATTAGAAGTAGCAGATGGTATTGGTGAAGTAGGTACCTACAGAGATATTTCAAGAAGCGTTGATGTTTAGTAAAATCAATAATTTCGGTTGTAAATAATCATTCTTTAAAAGCTTCATGTTATTATACGTATGTTATTGGTCTGATTAGTTCATTATGTTACTGTAATGTAGGTAAGTAAATAATATTTTATTGATTGACCATAACGCTAATGTACGCAGATACTGTGACTATGGTCCGTATTTATAGTCAACTCTAGTGTAGTCTGGGCATTAGATAATGTTTGGTATAAAGTGGAAAAAACTGAGCTTAGCCCGTCTGTATAGTTAGTCAGTAGAGAATCATTACGGCTGTAATATAAATTACAGAAAAACAAAATAGTTGGAACATTATTTATTAGATTCTGATATCCTTTCAACTGTCATTAACGAGACACAATAGAATTTTAATTGTTATCCACCTCAATGAGGCGTCCGTAACAGATGATGAGTTATATGATATTACCTAATAACCTAGAAAAAATAAAACATAACATTTTCCCAAGGTTTTATTCATGAATTTACTTGATTTGTTACTACATTAAATATTACAGCACACCTTGTGCATATTCGTGGCATTGTAAGCAGACATCCAAATACAAACACACATTTAACTGCTTTTACACTGTCCCATCATCATGGAAATAGTTAAAAGGCTGACAACAGCTAAAGCGCGGACACTCGGTCTGCATAGAAAAGAAAGAGAAGCGCGATGACAACGCTGGTAATTTTTTGCAAAATATGAAGCACTTATCAATTTAATAAAAAAAATATTGATTGAACTACAAAATTAAAATACTATTACGTTAATATGTTGCTTGTAGAATAAACTGACAGAAAATCAGAATGATTGCATGTATAAATTTGGTTTTTAATCGCTAAAAGAAATTTTTAGTTAGAGGTGTCTTCGTGATTTTTTTCTATCGTATCAAATAAGTTTTATTATGATTGCAACACACTATCTAACTAGCATATATCATGAAGAATATCATATATTTTTCTGATTTTGTTTACTGCAGTGAATCATATACTTTCAGGCATTATGAAACTTTCGTTTAGCTCCTGTAATCCCCTTAAATTATGTTTATTACAAACAGGAATTCATTCAAATAGTTCGCGTAGAAGTCAGACGTTTATTTTAAACCGGACATTCAATATAATTAGAATAAGTAAACAATGTAAACGGAACGAAACGTTTGTTATAAAATAAAAGGTTAAAACCACCAGAATTTGTATTTAAAACTTGCAAGGCCGGCGCAAAAATAACACAACATTTTGCAGACAAAAATAGTGCTGTCGACATGCAAGAAAAACTCCGCAATGATAAACACTAACATAATTGGTCACTTGCCAAATATCTTGTTATTCTTGAACAATGTTTAGGAAATGGGTACTTTATTATTTATACGTCTTGACTGCTTTAAATACTGCGTAATGCTGCAATAAATTATCATTTCAAACAAAACAAAAAAAAAAAACACCTTAGTCTGAAATAAAGTTATTTTTTTATTATGGAATTATAATGATTTTAGTTTGTAGAATGATTGTAATCAATCCATACAACCTATTCCAACTGTCGTTAAATTAATTAAAATAAACCTTTATTTCAAATAATTTACAGTGTTCGAATTATTTATTAGTTACTGGCTTTTACCCGCGGCTTCGCCCGCGTGGATGTCGGTAAATATCCCACGGGAACGTACTACCGGGTCAAAAGTACCCTATCCACATTCTATCTGTGTGCCAAATTTCATCCAAATCCGTTCAGCCGTTTTTGCGCCAATCCGGAACATACAATTAGAGTTTCTAGACCAAGGTTGCTCAACCAATTTTGAAGGTGGGCCATTATTTCGATCCCGTGTCAGTCGGCGGGCCATCTAGTAAATAAAACTTGCCTACAGGTATGCCTACCTAGCTATTAAAATTAAACAAAACTTTAAATTACTCATAGTTTGAATAATCTAAATTTGTCTATGTCTTGAATTTTTATAGTGTAAATAATAAAGAATATTCTATCTATTTAACTTAAAAAAAATGATAGAGTTACCTTTGAAGAGGTTTATATGCTAATAAGTTATCAATATTTGGCGACAAATCTGAGGTCCATAATAAAATCAAGTCTGAAAATGTGTTTTATTGTTGTATAATTAATTAATTGAATTTGTAATCTGTTGTGAATTTTATATGGGTGTAATCCTGAATTAAATTATTTGAATTGTTGGCTAATTGAGAATGAGTTCATATATCATAAGAAGCAAAATATTTTTTAACCTGGTTTGAAGTCCTGAAATCTGTTCTCAAAACACTTACCAGCTGATAGCTTTTGACTGGCCAATTCAAATGCGTTGGTGGGTCAATGTGTGGCCCGCGGGCCTGGTGTTGAGCAGCCTTGATCTAGACAAATGACAAACGGACAAAAATTCCACGTTACTATTTTATTACTTGTAAGTATAAATATTACAACGTTTTGTCGTTAAATTGAACACAGTTTGGTGTTATGTTATGTATGAGTTATGATAGAGAATAATATGTAGAATAAATAATACACTGCGTATTTACAATTTGTAAACGTTAAACGATTTATAACATTGCTGGAAATAGCCTGCAATTTTCACATCGGGAGCTTCGGAAAGCAATAAATAATTAATATAATTTGAATGTGAATAACTACAAACACTAAATGTTTCAAAATACTACGCAAACGTTATTGTTCTGAGAAGTTCGTTATGCAAAAAAATCGGAATTTATAGTAGGTATTATTCTTTTTATATGTATGATAAAGATTATGCTTATTTTACTGGGGAAATAAACTTGCAAATAATATTATTGGTAGGTACGATATCGTTCGCTAAAAGATAATCCTGGAGAATTTTGTCCCATTAAAATATTGGACTGATACGAAGGTCTTTTTGTGTATTTTTGGTGAAATATTTAAATTTGGTATTATATTCCACTTTCCTCATAAAACAATCACTATGTAACCATAGCATATTCATAGTCAAGGTCAGAACATGTTTATTAGGTTCAGGCACAGAATGTTCAGGTAAGTTAAATGCAAAGGTCATCGAACTGAAAGTAGATCCGCCTTAAACATAACCAAATTCATATCATTGTAATTTTCGTATACATTAGAATACATTAAGTATTCAAATCTCTCTATTATAATATGCATGATAAATAAATAATACCGTTTTCAATAAATTTATTACATTGATAAGTCATTGCAAACATTTAAATGCTAATTCGTTGAGACACGTTTCTTGAATAATCGTGAGGGACTTCGGATGTGGATAAACAATAATTTACAATCGTCTAAACGTGTTGAGCCATACAAAGTAGCACAATTTATGATACTTCTTTCTCTACGTCATAAATCCATCGTGATTAGTAGACTGCAATGAACTAATTCCTTATTTGACCTCACGTGACAAGCTTGTTAACAATTTCATAACTCCATAAAGTATGCTTGACGTAGTAGTATTTTCCCGTTTATAATACCTAGTAATAACATAATATGGTACTAATGTGCATCGCTCCCTACAAGGCTATTGTTATTACTATAAATTGTTTGCTGCATTGACTTTTGCAGCTGTTACTGAGCCAGCAGATTTTGCATTTTTTTTACCACCTTTTGTAATAGTTTGTAGACAGATTAAATTTACCTGCAGCTGATACAGATTTATTTGAACATAGCCTTTTGTAATTTCCTTTAGACTCGTCATTCAATAGGTATGGGCTGGTGAACAAGTTATGGCCACCATTATTATTATTATTACAAACTTTACGACCTATTGTTTTTAGACCTTGAAGACATTGTACTCCGTTTATAGTATTAGATCGCGTAGTAAATAACACTCCTTGTGGTATTATTATTACAGTGGAATCTCACTAATCCGGCACTATTAAAAACCAGAAGGTGCCGGATTATTGGAATGTTCGGATTACTGGATTGTATAGAAAAATTAATAATATTTAAAATAAAATAAAGCATTTTATAACTATGTACACTATTCTCACTTGAAAACAGCATGTAAATATGTACGGTCGTGGCGGGCGGAGGGTGCCGGATTATTGGACGTGTCGGTCTATTGAAGTGCCGGATTAGTGAGATTCTACTGTATTATAACTAATTTGAACTTTTGCTATTTATCTTTTGTTCCTATAAATAAACAAGTAATTAATAAATAGGTATGCATTGAATAACAACATAAATTAATAATATGTCTACTTAATCTTTCAATGTAAATTACAAACAAGTTTTATATGAATACGTAAGAGGAAAATCTATTTACAACCATAATAATGTGACCTTGTTGGTTTATCCGGTTCTTATTGTTCATAACTTGATATAAGCCGAATAGCTTGAATGAATAATGAATTTCAAATTATAAAGATGTTGTTTTTGACCTTGACTCGTCGTGTTGAATATTTAGGACGTGATGTTCGTGCATTATTAAAAGTTATATCAGTGGCAGTGTTTATTGAGGTCGGTGTCTGTATAAATAAGCGATTAAATACAGGATATCCTACAATTTCGTTGTTTGCGCTTGATATGCTTTAAAGTATTTTGCCGTGATTTCCTGGCTATGAATAGGGCCATTTTGTGTTTAGTGAACTGTGTGAGAATAAAATAGAATAATGCACATAAGTACTTAATTTCTTCTTTTTTTTTGTTAATGGCTGCTCGCAGGTCAACCTAAGAGGTTGTTATACTTTACCGGACTATCCTGTGGATGCCTTGAAGCCAGGGCAGTACATATTTCTACTACTGTTTATTACAATTTATTAATACAATGTCTCTCGATACTAACGACAATAAATACTTTATCGTAATCCAACTTATATTTCTGCCTTGCAACCATTAGTAAGTAGTTATTATTATCAATTCATTTCTATTCTACTTATCATTGCTATTTTGAAAGATAAAATCATAAAAATATGATACGATGAAGACAAAGTATTAAATTACATGTGAAAAATGTTTTGATAAGATTATTATTTATATTGATGAGTCATTTTATTATTGTACTAAAATGCTCGGAAGTAGATAAAAGTCTTGAAAAAATAATAAGATTGGAACATTACTTACTTTAATTCATACCTACAAGGTGGCAGTGACATCGAGGACTGTTACCATGGATTTAGTACATGATTCTGAACCCCCTGCGTTGAAATTTTTCGTCGGTTATTTAATAAAAAAAATAGCTTTTGCATACATTTTGACCGCGTAGGTATTGCACTTTTTTATGAAACAGCAGATTTAAAAAAAAATAACCAACGAAAAATTTCAACGCAGGGGGTTCAGAATCATGTACTGAACCCATGGTAACAGTTTTCGCGTCGATGTCCCTGCCGCCCTGTATGATATAGGGTTAGGTATTAAAATAATGATAAAAACAGCATTACTACCATGAGTTGGTTTGTTTTCCAATCATTAGAAATTAATTGCTGACTGTTAAAATTGTTATAGAACTCATTGTTTACCTACTGTAATTAATTGTACGATTTAACCGTAATTAAAAGTACTGCTATCATTTAGAACCTTTTTAAAGTACTTAGTCTTATCAGGGTCTCCCGTATAGCCGTATACCTATAGTATAGGTATTCAAAAATATGTAGGAATTTACTATAGGCAAAAAACGATGATACATCCTTGTTACTATGTCCAATAAATAATTTTATCAGTAGGCGTTTATCGTTCATTTTAAACACAAATGTATAACGTGATTCACATTTGATTAGGTATATAATTTACCTACTAATACATAATATAATACAAAGGTTCGCGTTACGTACATCATGTCAATCTCATTGTTATTTGACTCAATATTTTGCATTATTATTTAAACCTTCATTTGTTTTTCTAATCAGTCATTGTTCACGTCCGACATATTGAAAAACATTATCCGATTTCGTAACCTCGGAGTCGGAACCGTTTCTAATGAATTATCCACGTGTATGACGAATTTATAAATAGATTTTCTACGTAGATTTTACACGCGTTTCTTAGTACAATTTCATAAATATCTGGTCATTTGAAGCCTGTGTCAACAATAAATGCTATGGATGCCTTCAAGGTTGCCAATGACGTCAGCATCCAAAAGTCGCTGTAGGCCAAGGTCAATGAACGGTAATGCCAGCCGTATGCGCATGATCGATATATGCGCTTGATTTTATTATCTGTTTTGCTCATTCGTGATTCGTGCATGAATTTGTTTTAAATAATTTGGAGCATTATTTTTTGCATTGCGTAATATGTAAATGATCAATTATTACGCATCATGTAGGCAGTTTTTTTTTGTCAAGAATTAAGAAGGTCGGTGATAATAAATCCGAAATTATTAAATCAACATTCACATAGTGTTCAAAATCTTTTATTTCACATAAACCTACATGGGCACTTATGAAACGTCAGAAGCTAGGTGCACGGTTCCAATTGGTCGTTTCCTATGGAGAAGAGCCGGCAAGAAACTCCACGGTTACTCTTTTAAAAATAATTGGCTTTTGCAATACTTTCATATAACAGTGTTTCTAGGTATGGGAGGACAGTGTAGGTCTTTCAATAAGTACCAAGTACTTAACAAAATAGAAAATGGTCAACAGGTCTACAATCCACTAAGCCGACAGTTTTCTCACATTCACAAAATATGTAGAAAAGAATCTATACAAAAAATAAATAAATTAATAAAAGTAAAAAACCTATTTTAATAAAACGCAATTATATGATTGCTATTACAACTGTAATCAATTTGAATAATTATCATGTCCACAAAAGTCACTAAAAAAAGTTGAAATTAAATCGTAGGTATATAATGTCAAATAATAGAATAGTAAATATGTCAAGGACGAATGTAAAAATAAATAAAAATAAAGATTTAAAATAAACATGGTAATTTGGGAGCAGTTAATAGACTCTTACTTATTTATGCCGTTAATGAGGTACCAGGGAAGCCACATGTGTAGAAGGAATTATTGCCAAACTTCCTTGTCTTCAACATAGTCACGTTAAACAAATATGTCAAACTGATTTACTTAGTTATTTATTGGAACAATACAAGATCATCTGTAATTCTCCCGGCATGGCAATCGGCCGCGCCTCCCCTGTCAAAACATGTTTTTCTTTTAATGTATTTCCCGTTTAATCTTCTTGACTCAGATATAGGTACTTAAGTATTTAGGTATAATTTATTTTCTTTATAAATCACATGAGCCTGTTATTGTTGTAAAGTGATAAATTCTTGATAATCATTGATAACAATATCATCCGATTTTCATAACCATTCGCAAAATTGCATATCATTCATAATTCTTGAAATTAAAAGATAAAATCTGAGGATAAAATATCATGACTGGTCATGGCTGTTACTTAATTCGAAGTGTATTTTTTTTTTAAATAATAATAATATCTGGAAATCAGATAAGGAGGATTATTGTTTTTTACTACGAAGGTTTTATCATTATTACTGGCTGATTACAAAATACTAAACCCCTTATTGGATAAAAAAGTGAAAAATAAATTATTTTGACATTGAATTGTCAATGTTATGTTATCATAGTGAAACGTAGCTTATTTTGTTGTATTATTTTATTAACACCTTATTGAATCTTTAGTTAATAAGTAAAACACGAAAATAAATCATCGGCATCGATTTATATTGAATCATCGGCAAATTAAATTCATAGTTTCAACAAGTTACGAACCTACGCTCTAGATTCAGTTTTATTAAGATTCAAAATGTGTGAAATAGGCATTTCATCGATTTTCGTACGAAGACCGCTGTTTGACTCGTAAGTTTTTCATTTCATAAGTAAATGGGGATAAAAAATGCCACTTGCTCACTTCAGATGTCGCTACTATCCAGCGTCTAAGAATTAGTCAGCTAAAATGTCACTATCCTTTTTTTTTTTGTAAACAAGCGACTTCTTTTACGCTTAATTAATAAGCCCCGTTACGAAACTGTTGACTGCAAAAATACGGGGAGCCATGTATTTGCCAAAGATATTAAAATACGAAAACTGTGGGAGACTTGTGGAAAGCTATCGTTGTTTAGCTTTCTTGAGTACAAGGGAACTGATTATTTCAATGTATCTGCGAAAAGAAAATAAATTAGAAATGTAGACAGTAGAAGACGATATCTATAGTGAAACTGTAAAATTCTTTTCAATTGATCAATAAAGTGGGTGTAAACTGTATTCTAGTGTTGGATCCAAATAGGCCGTTAATAGGCTACGTACAATCAATCGGACTTAGATGTTTCTTAGCCATTTTTTGAGTATTCTGTCCGTTCTAAGGGGTGTTTTCTCGTGGACCTACTTTTTTGTCCTACCAGTAGGTCTACGTTGGGCTACAAGCCCGAGAATACAATATTATCAGTAAGTAGTAAATTCTATATATTTCTTTAAGTAGTTTACGTAACTTTTATTAAGTTACGTTTCCGTTTCAAAACGTAAGTCGTGCCCCTACGGTCGAAGGTCGAAGCCACTAAAACCTTTCCGTAAACGAAATCGGATTCCTGCTTCATCCGATTACAATTATAGCTCAGTAATGTTACTAAACTAGTAACCTTTTGGTCAATAAGCCAATTAGGTGGTTAAGGTTGTGAGTTTGTGACATATTCTCTACACACCTATATTAATTTCATTTATTGATACCCT
This sequence comes from Agrochola lychnidis, assembly GCA_963680765.1. Classification (NCBI taxonomy): domain Eukaryota; kingdom Metazoa; phylum Arthropoda; class Insecta; order Lepidoptera; family Noctuidae; genus Agrochola; species Agrochola lychnidis. Next base: position 8,640,656 of record OY796859.1, on the reverse strand, counting down.
AATATCAATGAGATAACACTAATTATCATCTATACATATTATAAATTAAATATTTTAAAAACTAAAGTCGTTTTTCGTGTCTGTCTGTGTGATCGCGTTGTTCTTCTAAATTACTCAACGGATTTTGATGAGGTTTTCACTATCATTTAGAGAATTTCTTCCCGAAGATTTATGTGTATAATTCATTAATATTAAACTTACATATAATGTAGAAATCTCGATGTTTTGTTTTAAAAACCATGCGAAGCAAGGGGGCGGGTCGCTTGTTGAGATTAAAATGTAATATTGTTGTAAAAATGTACATATTTTCTGTTTGCTGGATCTCTCGTCTTTTAGGAACGTATTTGAAGTATATTTTCTTTTCCAGAAAAAACTGAAATATGTTTTATCTAGATCTGCTAATGTGGTTTTTTGATACCCAAAAATTTTGAGAAAACACATCAGGATCGTACTTTAAATGAATTGAAACTACTGGAAACATCATGTATTTCTAATATGTAGTAATGTAGTTACATGGTGTTTTCAATATTTGATGAGAAAGATGCTGGTGTCCAAAATGGGTATTTTTAAATCCAGATAGCCTTAGACTGAATCTTACTTAACTAAGATACCTTCACAATGCGTTTAAAATCTCTCTTAATTAGTTAAAATCGGAATCTGATGTTTCTAGAATTATGTGTGTAAATTACATCAATAAAATTGAATGACCTTGACCCACTTAAATCGCTTACAGATCACTTGGGAAAGTTGCGTAGACGCAGGTTACATAACAACTAACATTACTTTATACTTTGTTCCGTACATAACGTACAATACCTACTGTTATGTAAGTTTATAAACGTACGATTAAAAACAATTAAAAAGTAATTAATTTCAATTAAAGCTCAATTAATTTGCCCTTTAATTGTTTTATTATTCCGGTTATTGAGAATATTATTGTAGAACAAAGATCGCATGCTGCCTTTAGTTATTAAGACCAATTTAGTCATAGGTTATGTTATGAATGATCCTACATTTCCCTAATTCATTGATTTCCATTTTTTTCTTTTACTTATCCATTTTTATCCTTTGTTTACAGAGATCGAAGGGAACAGGAGCAACGAGAAATGTTGGAGAAACAACAAAAAGAGAGAAAAGAGAGAGAACGGATAGAACAGGAACGTGAGAGGGAGAGGGATAGAGAAAGGGAGAGGGAAAAACAGGAGAGGGAAGAAAAAGAACGGAGGGATCACGAAAACGCTGCCTCAAAACTAGTGTCGAGGCATTTCGAAGAATCTCTCAGGCTGGCTAATCAAAAGGTAGTTAGCAACTTTAATTTAGCGTTAAAAGATTATTTAGATTTTTTATTTTTAATACTCATCCCTACGTTTTGGTGGCTAACATTTTTGCAATTGCAGTTTTATAGAAGTAGTAAAAATCAGTAATACTAAACCCATGTTATAGTTAGCCTCATTTCCCATAGAAAAATATTGACGAAAGTTTTCTTTTTGTCGCAGCGGGAACGCATGTCGTGGTCGCTGCTGCACAGCCTGGCGCCGAGCCGAGGGGCGGCGGCGCAGGAACACGAGCGGCTGCGCGCGCCTCCGCCCGACCGCGCCTACTACTCGCCGCCCGGCCACCCCTCCCACCCCGCGCACCCCCCGCACCCCGCAACCTCCCCCGCGGAGTACCACGCGCAACACGCAAGACTCAATCTCCCCTCCAAAGCAGACAAACAATCACATCCCTCCCTACCTAAAGGCGAACCTAACTTCGGCCCCTACAATTACCCCTATCGATACGATAAAATTAAAGATCAGCACCTACCGGCGCCGCCACCGCTGGTCCCAGAGAAAAACTCTGTGATAGTCAAACACGACCCCAAACAGATCCACCTCGAACAGAAGCACCCTTACCCGAGCAAGCCCCGGAATGAGCCCAACCCCCACTACCTGCCGTCGCGGACGTACCGGACGGGGCCCTCGCCGCACGCGCCGCCCCATCCGCATCCCACGCTGCAGACGTCACCCCACGCGGCACTCCCAGCACAGGATAAGAACGCGCGGCGGATGTACCAGCCTCCGCCCCCACGCTCGCCGGCTTACTACCAGACTGCACAGCCCGTGAAGCCCAAGGTGTCGAGCCCTGCGCCGCCCCACATCTACGGCAAACCTCCGTGCAACTCCCCGGGCCCCGGGCCGGGACCCGCGCACTACGCCGTGCCCGTGGAGCAAGCTACTATGCCGCCGCACAGCAAGGTGGAGCAGCCGCCGGTGCCCTACCCGCCTCCCTACGCGCAGCGCACGCGCCCGCCGCCCCCCGCGCACTCGCGCACCCCCGAGCCGCGCCCGCCGCAGCGCGCGCTCGTCGACTCCAACTCCACGTCGCCGTGCCAGCTGCAGCCGCTCGACCTGGGCGTCACGCGCGACGACCCAGACCGCCTGTCGCCCCGGCGAAGAGGCGCGTCGGACCCCCCCGAAGCTGATGCCAAACGGCGAAGACTCGAGGAGCCCACCGCGCCGGAACCGCTAATAGCGGCCGCCGCCGGCACCGGACGGACGCCGCACGGCTCCGAGCCCGCCCCGCAGGCGCCCGGCCCGCCTTGCGATGTGCGCGTGCCGTCCGCCGACGGTAGCGTGGCGACACCTGAACGAGCGGCAGGCGCTTCGCCCGCGCCGCACCTCACGCCAGCCGCGAGTCCTGCGCCCTCCACCCCTGTACCTCCGGTGGCCGCATCGCCGCCCATGGCCGCCGCGCCTCCCACAGCTCCTACGCCGCCCGCCCCTCCCGCCACGCCGCCTGTATCCACAGCGGCTGACGGTGATACCCCGGGGAAAGCGGCACAATCTCCCCGTGACAACGGCGGAGCGCCCGTCCGACACCTCGGCAAAAAGGCGTGGCTCCAGCGACACGAGACTGCACCGATCGGCGAGGGTGACTGCTCCGGTGGTGGCGGAACTTGTATCACACTACCTATGGCGATCAACCGAGTATCGGAACCAGACGATTCTAGTTCAAACATAGTCGTTCCTGTAGCTGCGAAATCAATTCAGCGCGGCACGCGGAAGACGACGAAACCGAGGAAGCCGAAAGAGGCGAACGGTCGCGTGGAGGACGCCGAGGAGGATAGCTCGAGTTCCGACCGAGAGTCTGCAGCACCTCCGAAAAGGAAGCCGCCTAAAGCGAAACGAAAAAAAGGCGCGGTCCCGCGGAAGGCCGGAGACGAGCCGAAGAGGAAGAAAGCTTCCGAGAGCGGGAGCGAGAGCGACAAGGAGAGTGACGATAAAGACTCAGATTCAGGCGGCAGCGGCAGCGGGAGCGGCAGCACGTCGAGCCGGCGCGGCGGCGCGGGCCGCGCGCGCGGGCGCCGCACGCGCGGCGGGGGGCGCGGGGGGCGGCGGCGGGACGAGCCGCCGCGCCGCGGCACGGCCAGCACGCCGGCCGCGCGGGGGGCGCCCGACTCCTTCCTGCAGAACGGCCCTTGCTTCGAGGTCGCGCCGCGCCTCGCCAAGTGTCGCGAGTGTCGCTGGTCGCCCGCGCAGCGCGATAAGGACATGCCGAACATCTTTTGCCGATTCTACGCTTTCCGAAGACTGAAGTATGCCAAAAACAGGCAGTTGGCTATAGCTGGCTTCTCGGATCCTTACAAAGACGCCGAGGAGGTGAGATACCTTTATTTTACGACTAGTTTTTCTCCTTACTTTCTTGCACGTTCTTTTATCAAATCTAAAATAAATTAATAATAAAACATTTGTTTTAATAAAACAAAAAGTACGAACATTTAAAACTAGAATAATAATGTTGCAAATATTAATTAATTGTCTTTTATTTGTCTACAGGATGATAAAAAGCTATGGCTGTCGTCGTCCGCTGGTGCGGCTGAGCTTGATATCGAGATGAGTTGCTTCCTACTGAGGGAGATCGGAGACCAGTTCTGTGAACTGCTACAACAAGAGAAGGAGGCGGAATCCCATCACTTAAATGATGGTAAGTTTCCTTTACAAAATGATAAAAAATATTTAGCTATCCAAGTTTATTCTAAACGGTCTGTGCCCTGCAGGTTTACCCGTGGTTACATTATATTGAATCCTATGTATGTTTAGCATTTGGTCAATGGAATAAATTTCGTAATTGGTTCAGTATTTGCAAGATAACCTTTTACAAACATACAATATGTTTTAGATGGATGGTTACTTAATTACTATTTTATTTTATTTATAGATAAAACGATAGCATGGAAACGAGTGGTGCAAGGAGTCAGAGAAATATGTGATGTTTGTGAGACTACCCTGTTCAACTTCCATTGGACGTGCGGCAAATGCGGCTTCGTCGTGTGTTTAGACTGTTATAAGGTAAATATTATTATGAAAACCCATAATAACTTATTTTACCTTATTTCGTTTCTTTTATCTTTGTGAATGTGTGACTCTTTATAAAATTTGGTTTTCTTTATTTTACAGTCGCGGACATCCGGCACTGAAACTGCTACCGTTCCAACTGAAACGAACAACTCCTCAAACGCCAACAGTAACAGTGAGAGAGATTCCTTTGGGTGAGTAAATTGCAATTTTTTTTTATTTTGTTTAGTAGCTAAATGGCAAAAAAACTAGTTGATTGTTAACTTTAGCCCTTGGAAGGTTGTTATTGTTCCATAAAATAAACAATTTTGGCAGTTTGATAGTTATTTATGCAACTGTTGTATAATAAGGGGTATTAAAACAGTTGCATATAAGACTTTATCTACACCCATGATGTGAATCCTCTATAAAAGTTTCTGAAACCATTGTAATTCAAGATCAAGAATAAAGAAATTCCCATGAAATTCAGTACAACTGCACGTGTGTACGTCGCCTGCAGCAGCACATCACACACACATGCGTGCAGCGGGTGCTGCTGTCCCCCGCTTGAACGTTGAAACGAGTTGCGTAATGAAATTTAATACAACATTATAACACTCGTTTAGATGATGTAATGGTTACTATGACACTGGTTGTTATAATGTTGCCAATAAGCTAACTGTTTCAGAAATTTTTATAGAGGTTTTATATCATGGATGTAGATAAAACTTTTCTTGCATCTTTCCTTGGGTTAAAATGTATAATAGAACAGTCTCATTTATTAAAATAGTTGAAACTGATAAATGTTAATTGATAACATAAGAGCACGCCCGTATTCTCTGAAGGGTAAGGCAGGGGTATAGTATAGTGGGTGCACCAACATTTCGCAACAGTTAGGTTAAGTCCCATGCAATGTGAGGCGAACCTATTGTCATTATTTGTCATCAACGGGGCACAAATTCGGACCCTGGGCTGCTACTGAGGTATTTCTCAGTATTTTAATTGATCATGGTGAATTTGCTCACAGATTTAAATGTCTTATTTCATGTATGATACTAATAATCCGCTTCTCGCAGCTGGCTGACGTGCACGACGGGCGGCGCGCACCCGGCGCGGCGCCTGCTGCTGACGCAGATCGCGGCGGGCGGCGCGCTGGGCGCGGTGGCGGCGCGCGCGCACGGCCTGCGCGCCGCCTTCGCGCTGCCGCCCTGCGCCTGCGGCGCCGCGCCCGCGCCGCCCGCGCACACGCGCGCCACGGCCCGCAGGCTGCTGCACAGGGCGCTCATGAAGGTAGGCCTGGAAACAACTTATTTTATTTCTGTAAGTAGGTTCGTACAGACACTTTTCATCATCTGCATAGACTTTTCCCAACTATGTTGGGGTCGACTTACAGTCTAACCGGATATAGCTAAATACCAGTATTTCGTACAAAACACTCAAAAATATTTAAAAAATTAGATGAGGTCGGCGTTTACTATTCTATCTGAAAATAAACGCTGAAACAATCTCAAAGGTCACAGTATTTTTAAGTCCAATCATAATCTCAGTCAGATCGTGTAAAAAATAAGTAGATTTGTATCTAATATGGTCTTGAAAGAACCACACAGATTTGAGTGGATCTGTCCACTCAGTGCACGCAAATATCAGTAACCGACAAGATAACAATTTTAAGTTATCTTTTCTTTAAAATTAGGAACTTAAATACCCCAATTTCACTAAGGAGTTGAAATGAGATGCACAGAAAAGACAGTACATGCACCCTAATTGCGTAATACAACACAGTCACAATTTGTTTCGATTTGAAACAGATTTCTAATCCATTGCTTCATAAGTTGGAAAAAAAATCTGTTCAACAACGTAAATAACGCAATGAATGTTGTTGAAATGTCAAAATGAAACAAATTTCGCGAAATTGTTTACGAAAATGAGTTACGCAATTAGGGTACTGGTAAAATTTGAGAAAGAAAGTCTTTTAAACTTAGTACTTTATTTTGTGAATTTGGCTAAAAAGTGTAATTAATCTGCTTTTTCTTGGACGCTTTATGTCCAGTAGATTTATGCGATAACCTAAGCAATGGTAGAAATCCTCACCACCCTTACTCGACAAATAACTAATTTTTATTTATTTTATTTACAGAACGTCAAAAAAGAAGACGTAAAAGAAGAGACGACAGCAGCAAACGGTTCATCCCCGGTCAAGTCTGAAAACGGCAAGACAGGCAGTTCCGTCGTCAGCTGGCTGTCCGACATACCGCTCAAGACTGAGGCTGAAGACGAGAAGTCTGAATCCAGCTCCTCCGACTCAGAGGAAGGAGGCAACTTCTCAACGTTACGAGAGTTACTCATCAGACCAGCGCCTGAAGGCGGAGATACACAACCTAAGAAGAAACAAAAGAAGAGCAAAAGCGATATCCTCGATGACGTCATCTCTAGCGTTGTCGACGAGAAAAAAGATGAAGACGGCGAAGTAAAACCCTTCGCGTTGTCCAACGTAGTCAAGCGGTACGATAGAAGCGGTCGCAGTCGCGACGAGCTGCCCATACGTATCATGACGCTCACGGAGTCCAAGCTGCTGTACCCTGACGTGCCGCATGCTTGGCTGTGTGACGGCAAGCTGTTGCATCTGACAGACCCCGTCAATGCTGGCAATTATAAACCGTTCCAGGTAATTTGTTGTGCTTTTATTTTGCATTTCTTCGAATTTAAATTTAGTATTCAATTGAATTTATGTCAAATAGTTTATTCATATTTCTAATGATTTTTTTTTTCTTGTTACAGGACCAGTGGAAACGCGGTCAACCAGTTCTAGTCTCCGACGTGTCGACCATTCTCGATAAAGACTTATGGAGTCCTGAGAGTTTCTCACGTGACTTCGGTGAAACGAGAGTCGACTTGGTCAATTGTGCGTCCGGTTTAGTGGTACCGTACCAACTCGGCAAAAAGTTCTGGGACGGGTTCGACTTGGCCGCGAAGAGATTGCGAGACGAACGAGGCGCTCCCATGGTGCTCAAACTAAAAGACTGGCCACCGGGCGAAGACTTCGCGGAACTTCTCCCGGCGCGGTTCGACGATCTCATGCGTGCGCTACCACTCAGTGAATACACATCTCGCACTGGAAAACTGAATCTGGCCGCGCGGTTACCCGAGTGTTTCGTCCGGCCGGATCTCGGACCGAAGATGTACACCGCGTACGGCGGCGCCGGCGGCACCACCAACCTGCACCTGGACGTGAGCGACGCCGTCAACGTCATGGTGCACGCCAGCGCGCCCGCCGACGCGCCCGAGCGAGCGCGCGAGGCGGCGCGCGCGGCCGACGACGCCGGCGTCGACGTGCTGTCGCGCCGCCGCGCGCGCCTCAAGCCGCCCGCCGCGCTCTGGCACATCTACGCCGCCAGGGACGCGGACAAGATCCGCGACTTCCTGGTCCGAGCCGAGCTGGAGCGCGGCGCCAGGCCGCGGCCGCAGCACGACCCCGTGCACGACCAGACCTGGTACCTCGACGCCGCGCTGCGCGAGCGCCTGTACCGCGAGTACGGAGTGGAGGGCTATGCGATACTTCAGTGCCCCGGAGACGCCGTCTTCATCCCGGCCGGAGCGCCGCATCAAGTCAGAAACCTATTAGACTGTATCAAAGTGGCCGAGGACTTCGTCTCTCCCGAGAACGTCTCGCGGTGTTTCGAGCTCGCGCAGCAGTTCAGGCGGCTGTCTCGCCAGCACTCTAATAAAGAAGATAAGCTACAGATAAAGAATATCGTGTACCACGCGGTCAAAGATTCTCTGTGCTGCCTGGAGGAGGCGCTCGCCGAAGCCAAGTGAAGACGAGCGGGCCTCCCGCATTTGATCTCAACCTCGAACGTAACATTAATTGCTAAGTTCCGCATTTAAACGTAAGATTGGGAGCGAGTATGATACGCGCTGTGCGCCGTTTCGTGTATAAGATGCCATTGTTAAGCGTCCGAGTCGATTGTGTACCAGTTATGTGTGTAAGTGTACTCGAAATGTGATTTAGTCCGACGGTCGCGATCGGAGTATGTGCAATGTAAATTAGTCTGATTATGGTGATATCGTTGAGATGTGGATATGTTTTATGTTCCTTAATTGAAATACAAATAAAACTCTTCAGGTTATTTACAGCTTAATTGTAGCTATAGTGATATGTATGTATTGTGTAAATTTTAATTCGAATTCCATCGAGTACATATTAAGAATTGTATACTTTTAAGTTATTGTATTGAAGTAAAACAAACGTATTCGCTCGAAGCATTGTACATTACAACACGGCATGTAGATAAGTTTATCCTATTACTAGATTTCTCAATTTGGTTATGTTACAAAATGATAGTTAAACAAAGTATGTGACAATTTCTTTTTGTCCTTATTGCTGTATTAGGAAGTTTTTTTTTGTACTGTGTATATTATGTATGGTTATAAGTTGGAATAAAAAAAGATGTTTATATGAAAAAGTTGTTTTAATGATTGATAAGTCCGGTAACAAAGAAACTAATTATTTTACGAGATTTCACGATGTGTAGCTAACAAGCTCTATTCTTCAACTGTGAATCTAGCTTTGAAACGGTAATGTTTGAAATGGGTTTGATGAACAATTCTGTCGGTTCAAAACCGCAGTCAGACTCGCCCGGCTAGCTACTCATCTGCCTAGCCTTTTCCCAACTATGTTGGGGTCGGCTTCCAGTCTGCTTTTGCAGCTGAATACCAGTATTTTACATGGAGCGACTGCCTATCTGACCTCCACAACCTAGTTACTACGTAACACGATACCCCTTGGTAAGACTGCCAACCAACTATGGCTACTACCAACTTAAGAAAGCCTCAAGAGGAGGCCATGATGTCCTTTACCGCAGGACCACCAACGCCAATCGTTTCCATATTTAGTAAATAATTAGTACCCAATTGGTACTAATTAGTACTCGAACTACAAAATTGGTACCTTAGTAGTTTTCGAGAAACTGAAGGTAGTCCGGCGGTAGTCACGCTCTCTTCAACAGGATCACCATGAGCGCCGAAAAAGGGGGCATGCTGCCAGGGCCGTCTTAACCATATTGGGCGCCGGGGTGCGAAAATCAGCCTGCGCCCCCCTAACCAACGAAAAAAAAAACATATTTTCAATAATTAAATAGTAATAACAATTTAATTATTAATACTAACAATTAATATAAATTATTTTATGTTTCATTTTATTATTTGGTAAAATTAGGTAAGTTCATTTTTAAACATCGAATGAAATTTTTCTGGCTTTTAAGTTGACAAACTTTTTATGATTTCGTCTGTTTTGAAATCTACTTTCCATTCGATACTTATTATGGCCAAATTTTTCAATCTATCTTGGGTCATGGTTGATCGTATGTAGTTTTTTATTAATTTTAATTTCGAAAAAACTTTTTACAAAAAATACATCCGACTTCCAAACTACAAACTGAAAAATTACTTTAATTTCGGAAGTCGATGTCTTTGGATCAGTATTTTAGTTTATTTGCCACCGACTTACCTTGACAACGTTATATTAATTTCCACAAAACAATTTTACACACTCCTTGCACAAAATTTGCATTTTACTACACGAATTAAATAACTTTTATTCAACACAAATAAATACAAAATAAGTAGAAACTTATGCCAAACATTACGTACGGTCACTTACTATGGCCATCGGAAATTTAATGGTAATTCTAACACAATACAAATAAAATCACTACTAAAACATTACATTTTTGCTGACACAATTTGTGTTGGTGACCAGATACTAGATAAGCGGGCGGCATTAGATCAAAAAGCGGGCGTCGCGTGTCAAAGGGCGTGCGCCCGCACTTGTAGCCATAAGCTCTCTTTGAATTCGCCGTGTGTGTTTGTTGGAATATAAATTTAATTATTGCAGTTATAAGATCTAAATTAGCTTGCATAACGCAAGTCGCAAGGCGAGTGTGGCGAAAGCTTCAGAGGCGTTTTTTTTGTAAACAATATAGGTGCTTATATTTTTAGTATAATGAATTAATGATTATTAGTTTGATGTTATGAAAGATGTTATTTAAAAAAATTGTGATTACGCATGGTATATGTAGGTATAAGGCGGTCGGCTTGCGCCTCCTAAGACCCTGCGCCCGGGTGCCACGCACCCCTTGCACCCCCGGGTAAAGACGGCCCTGCATGCTGCATTCTAAGTATACAAATAATTAGTACCTTTAAATGTGATTCATTTCGTAAAAAAAACGACATTAAATTTGTATTTACCGAGAAATCAACGATGATAACTTTCACCGCTCGTTCAGCAGGACCACGACTTGAATGTTGATTCCAAGTTTAAGGAGCTTGTCGCTTTCCTCAAACCTACATAGAAAATTAGTACCTACCCTGCAAGATAAAATTAGTGCCCAAAATTCAAAATTAGTTTTTCAGTAGTTTACGAGATATACCATGCCTTTGGTGGAGTGGCGGTAGTCACGGTGTTAAATTTTCATTTCAAGATTTCCCTAATAAAAACTCAGTGAGTTTCTTCCCAAATTTATACAAAAATTTGTGCTCCTAAAGGAGTTATAGCGACCAAAAATTCAGATTGAATTGAATTGAAATGTAGTAGCTATTTAACTTCGAGCATGTAACACCTCGTGATGAAGTTAATGTTTTAAACACACTCAAGTCTAAAAACACTGGTGATTACTGGGGCATCTCCATTAAACTATTAAGTAATATAATAGACATAGTAGCTCCATATTTAGCTGTAACTTTTAATAAATGTGTTGATTTAGGAACTTTTCCTGACCTCATGAAGAGTAGTAAAGTCATACCATTATTTAAATCGGGTAACAAAAATGACGTTGGCAATTTTACAAAAGGTCGTTCGACCACAGATGCGGGTGTTGCTCTGCTGAAACACATATTTAACGCATGGGAGGATTCGCAAAATGCTATTGGAGTTTTCTGTGATCTCTCCAAAGCCTTTGATTGTGTGCACCATTACACACTTTTGCGTAAACTACGTCATTACGGTGTCCAAAACGAAGCTCTTAAAGTAATAAATTCTTATTTACATAATAGGTTCCAATGTGTAGATGTTAATGGTGTGAAATCTTCCGGGCTAACAGTTCAGTTAGGTGTACCTCAAGGCTCAATACTGGGTCCATTCTTATTCTTAGTATATATTAATGACTTGCCTTTTTATTTAAAGGATATCTGTAACGTTGTACTGTTTGCAGATGATACCTCTCTTATTTTTAAAGTAGACAGGAATAGACAAGATTTTGACGACGTAAACAGTGCACTCTCAATGGTTACGGATTGGTTTACGACAAATAACCTAGTTTTCAATGCCAAGAAAACGAAATGTATAAAATTCGCTCTACCAAATGTTAGAAATCTAGGACCCAACATCGTCTTAGATAAAGAGGTGCTTCAAATTGTGAACTTGGCAGTTTTTCTGGGCATAACAGTGGACGCCAAACTTCAGTGGGGCTCACATATATCAAGCCTAGTGGGAAGGCTCAGTTCGGCCGCCTACGCTGTCAGAAAAGTAAGACAATACACTGACGTTGATACAGCTCGGTTAGTCATTTTAGTTATTTTCATAGCGTTATGTCCTATGGTATTCTGCTGTGGGGCAAAGCCGCTGACATTCAAAATATATTTGTTCTTCAAAAACGAGCAGTTCGAGCAATTTACCAGCTAGGTGCCAGAGTTTCTCTAAGAGATTTGTTTAAAAATATTGGTATTCTCACGGTGGCATCACAATTCATTTTCGCCAACATCTTATATATTAGGCAAAATATACACTTATACACTAAAAACAGTGATATGTTAACACTAGAAATAAGGACAAACTACGAGCTCCCTTTCACCGGCTTCATAAGGTTCATAACTCATTTGTTGGGCTTGGTATAACCTTTTATAACAAGCTACCCTCTTCTTTGCTAGATTTGCATTTAAAACTAAAGTAAAATCCAACCTTTGTTCAAAGGCATACTATTGTATCAACGATTACTTAAATGATAAGAATAGTTGATCGCTGTGATTAACTCAAGACTATGTTTATGTTCTTTCTCCAGAATTAGCTTACCTACTGACAGTTTATATGAGTTTATATAATTGTTTATTTTATTTGAATTTATAAGGTTTTTTTTTATTTTAACTTATTTGTTACGAGTCAATTAATTTTTAATTTTATTTTATGTTTGACACAATCTACTCATTACAATGTTTTTGTTATGAGTTGTATTGCAATTTGTGGTTAGCTAGCGACCTCGACAACTGATCATCATATTTTTTTTTGCCTGAGCAACCAGCAGCAAGTTCGTCATGCTCCCTTAGATGTCACTGCTTGCGGTAGCGTCGGGGGTCGGGTTGCCTCCTTCCCTCAAATATGGCGAGGGGGGTAATGGCTGATCTTTGAGTTATGCTCGCGAACGGGTGCTGCTTGTGGTGACTGGTCGTCTTGCTGATCATGGTTTTGTTATTGTTACTAGTAATTAACTGTTCATTTATTTTACCCCGATGGTCCTAGTTTATCATTTATAACTGCCAATTACAGCTTTATATAAGCGGGCACGCCCTTTATGTCTGGAGGCTTTTATTTAGATATTTAGTTCTTTTTACGTTTAGTTTTTTTTTTGTCTTTAATATTGCTTTAGTATAGTTCTCGATGTTTTTGGTTGGTATATTGGCGTGTGCTAGCTGGCATATGGCCTATAATTTATCATTTGAATTATGTTTTGTGTTGCATAATGTAAGTTATTTTGCATACTATTGTACAGAATCATTTTTCTAACTTGAACAGACAGCTGTGCTGCTAGGGAGTTTGTTGCGCCACTTCTTCTTCCCAGCTAAAGGCACTAGGAACTGGTGAAGGGTGGGCGTTTTTGGGGGACTGTCTTATGTAATTTTGACGTTCGAAAACTGCTGATTCTCAGCCTAGTTTAAATAAATGACTTTTGAATTTGAGATTCCTAAGTGTCGTATTTTAAGAGAAATTAGCTTTCATTACTTTTCCATAGTAAATTTCCGCGTATAACCCGACCAAATTAAGTTGCCAATGGTATTGAGCAGTCTATCTATTCTGTATATCTCATCGTGAAAACTTAGGTGAAGTGAGGTGACAATGGTGCCAATACCTAGCATCCTGTTTGGAAGATGTACTAAAGTTACATGCTCTGTGGATGTACACTCGTGCACATAAATTTATGGATGTCGGAAAAGTAATAACAACAGTTAAGATCTATAATTTTTTTACAAACTGTGTACCTAGGGACATATTTAAAAAAAGAAACCGGTCAAGAGCGAGTCGGACTCGCGCACTGAGGGTTCCGTACCTACCCATTATACCGCCATTTTATTGGTAAAAAGATATGTGCAAATTTAAATTTTCGAGAAAATTTGTCAATATGTACCAAAATTTACCTTAATTTTCAACTTTTTTTATATTTCGGAATTCCCTTTATTTGTGCTGTAACACAAATACAGTGTTAAATATTGCAGTTTTAGGTCAGCGCCATCTCTTGACCGATAGTAGACCTAATGTAATTTAAGTTGATGATTTCTGAAGAAGTGTGCTATTTAGAGACAACGTTTTATTTTTCCTGTAATCTTTACATAAACTTCTATCACATAGAATGATTTCAGATTTTTCTCTATGCAAACTTAGTTTAACTTAAGTTTTTTAAATTTTTTGAATGGTATTTAAAAATAAAAAATTGTCAAAAGTCGAAAAGTATGCGGCCTAAAATAAAAAATATTTGTGCAAATAGCGCTTTTTCATATTATGACATGCCCTAGTAGCCCCACTTCGAATTTTTAAGAATCCCGTTCAGAACATGTTACAAAAATAAATCTTTCTTAATTGCAAAATAGTTGGGCAAACGTTAGTACTTTTCGAGATATCCAGCTGTGACAGACAGACTGAGTCGCACCATATGAGTTCCTTATTACCATTTTGGTACGGAACACTAATTATAGATATTGAACTGTTGTTATTACTATTCCGACATCCATAAATTTATGTGCACGAGTGTCAGCTCAATACCATTGACAACTTAATTTGGTCAGGTAATACGCGGAGATTTAGTATGGAAAAGTAATGAAAGCTAATTTCTCTTAAAATACAACACTTGGGAATCCGAATTTTTGGTCGCCATAACTCCGTTAGGAGCACTAATTTTTGTATAAATTTGGGAAGAAACTCACCGAGTTTTTAAAGGGAAATCTTGAAATGAAAATTTAACACCGTGACTACTGTCACCCCACCAAAGGCATGGTATATCTCGTAAACTACTGAAGAACTAATTTTGAATTTTGGGCACTAATTTTATTTTGTAGGGTAGGTACTAATTTTCTATGTAGGTTTGAGGAAAGCGACAAGATCTTTAAACTTGGAATCAACATTCAAAGTCGTGGTCCTGCTGAACGAGCGCGCGAAAGTTATCATCGTTGATTTCTCGGTAAATACAAATGTTTCAGTTCTGTTTTTTTGAATCACATATAAGGGTACTAATTATTTGTATACTTAGAATAGCTGCAGCATGCCCCCTTTTTCAGCGCTCATAGTGGTCCTGCTGCAGGGAGCGTGACTACCGCCGGACCACCATCAAAGTCGAGTTTCTCGAAAACTACTAAGGTATCAATTTTGTCGTTCGAGCACTAATTAGTACCAATTGGGTACTTACTAAATATGGAAGCGATTGGCGTTGGTAGTCGTGCGGTACTCACGACATCACAACGTCAATAGATTATTGTGTCGGGATCCCACCCAGGTACCTACTAACGCTTCTACGCTGGCGAAACTTGCTGTAACTAGTTTTTGTCAAACAGCGCCATCTTTTGATATTTGGATGCAATGAGTACGCGAACTGCACCATAAAATTTTACGTGGTTATGCTACTCCCCAACAGGTGTCGCTATACAGAATGAATAGTTTTTGTTTAGAGTTCTTGGAAAATACTTTTGAAACTGAAGTAATCAAAACAATTTTTTGTTTATAAACAGAAATAAAATAATAAATATTTTTGTTTTAAAATGTTTTTAAATCGCTCTTTTATGGCGAAACTTCTAATGTTGACATTGTTAATAGATACAAGTTCAAATAACTTGCACTTTTGATAAAAGTAATATAACTTATGTATAAAGCAAATATAAATTACTGATAAGTACTGAGAATTTACGACAAACAACGGAAAGTTTGCTTGATAACGTATGCTTCCCGTTGCTTGGATGGTTTTTGAATTAGGTCCAATAATACGTATTTTTTTCCCACTAGTATATGGATGATATCTTAAGTTCCTGTCACTGTTATTTACATAGCAGGTAGTGGTGTTCGAATTTGTGTGGGGTAGGTACCACAACTAAAAACTGAAAAATAAAAACTTTTTACTAAAAAAATCAACTGACTTCCAAAAAAAACAGTTTCGGTAGGTAGTCGCTGTCTTTGGTTTGGAGTTTAGACTTTTCGTTTTTTGCCACCGACTTCCGAAATTAAAGTTATTTTTCGCTTTATAGTGTTTTTTTTGGAAGTCGGTTGATTTTTTTTGTAAAAAGTATTTTTCTTCTTCGATAGTTTCAAATAATGAAGAATAAAAACATTAGCGAATTAATTAAGTTAGATTCGATACTTTTCTATAAGTACTTATCGGAGAGACTTCATCGTAGATTATTTTTTTTCGGTAGGTAGGGCATTTCGTAGTTAACTTTATCGTAGAGGGTCGACGGAGTGAGTACCAACGTAGGTACCTACTACTTATTAAAATAATAAAATTATGAGTAGTGGTAAATAGCAGTATGTAACAGGTCTGAATTTTACTGCTTCATTCTGCCTGCCATAAGATAATGTGTCTAACAAAGAGACGAATTATACAATTTATAACATAGCGGAAGAATGAGTCAATCTTTTGTGGCTGGTGTACTGTCTGAGCAGGAAAAATAAGATCGGATTTCCACGTTTAGGAGATTTTATGAAACGTTTGGGCAATGAGGATTTATTTAAGACGCAGATATATGACAGTGACCTTGAATGGTTAGCTTGCGTGTTCTGTACTGAGCTCACGCAACGCGTCGTACGTCCAGCCAGTAACAGGACTCGCGTATCAAGGAGCGCTGTCCCAAATTAAACGCACTATTAATTTATTACACGTAAAACAAAAAATATTTTGATTAAACACGTATACTAAAAGATTAATAATTTAATTATCTTTAAAATGGTGAAGTATTCAGCAAAATACGCTTGACAGATTTTGCGTCATTCTCAGTTTTTTATCCGCGTTAGACATAAATTTACAAATTAATTTCACTATGTAATATTAACATAAACATAAATATGCCTATATTAAAATATTCAAAAAATGCTCTTATTTAACATATAATTTTTCCAAATCACTAACACTACTCGTTTAGACGTCATCTTCAGTATAAAATCATTAAAAGTCGGTTATCGTCCCCTTAAATTAAGTGAAGAAAATCAAGTTACGTCTTCTGGGCTGGCTTGCTGGCTGGGGTACCAAATAGGTCAAGTTGCCATCTTGCAATTCACCACCGACAGTGTACCTATAACGACAAAATTGCCACATTCTACAGACAGACAGATTTAATTTATCCGTCAACTATTCATTTATGACATTTGAAAGAGACTGCGTTACGGTACATGCCATTAATCTTGTTACTGTTATCGAATAAATCACTATCAAATCAATAACTAGTCCCGGTACCGGTTTTAATAACAACAGGCTTTATTGTCAATGCCTACATTACTTAGATTAAAATGATTTGCCAGAATTCAATTTACAGTTTCAATACTTATCAATCAAAAGTTTATTCTAAGAAGATAACTAAGTATTTAATTTTTAAACGTTTCGGCGGGAAATGAATATGAAATTGGATTATTTTCTCAAGAATCTAGTATAACTTACTTATAAAGGTACTTAAGACGCAGATATATGCCAGTGACCTTGAGTGGTTAGCTTGCGTGTTCTAAACTGAGCTCACGCAACGCGTCGTACGTCCAGCCAGTAATCGGACTCGCCCATCAAGGAGCGCTGTCCCAAATTAGACGTATTCTTAATTTATTATACATAAAACAAAAGGTATTTTAATAAAACACGTATACTAAAAGATTAATAATTAAATTATCTTTAAAATGGTGAAGATTTCAGAAAAATACGCTAGATAGATTTTGCGTGAATCTCAGTTTTTATCCGCATTAGACATAACTTTACAAATTAATTTCACTATGTATTATAAACATAATCTAAAGTATTCATATATTAAGTTATTAAGTAAATGCTCTAATTTAATATATATTTTTTCCAAATCATTAACACTACTCGTTTAGACGTGATCTTCAATATAAAATCATTAAAAGTCGTTTACCGTCGCCTTAATAAGTACTTTTATAGACTAGGTGGTACTTGCTTAATTATAGCGTAAGCTTACTTACTATTTATTCGACATAGGTTCGTATTTTCCTCATAACAAAATATTAATATAGACCTTATATAAACATGAATGTAGGTGGCATGAGATTAAATCAATGGATCCAAATAAAAAATTACTGTCTCTTCTGAACAATAAACTACATATACCTACTTATTTGCGTTGAAATCAACATTATTGACCTGCTGATAAAACGACACATCTTGCAATACGCTTACCATCGCTGTTTTTTGCTGTAGAGAGAAAAACATTATCAAGAATACGAGGTAGTGGACATGTGGTGTAAAATTTGCATCAATCACGGCCGTTTGCGAGGCTCCCCACTAGGAGATATAAAGCGGGTTGGCTTGCCCTCTCTGTTGGCAGTTATTCACGTTGAGTGCTCGAGAACGCAGATTTGTAATAAATTAACTATGAAGGCAGCTACTTTGTTTGTTTTTGGTAAGTTATTTTCATTTAATAATAATTGATTTTTTGTAATAACTGCCCGGAAATTATTAACTTAAAATAAAAGGCAAGCGTTGGCATGGTAGTCATGGTACTAAAAATCGTATCTGCCAGTGATCTAAAATTGTTGTTGTTGTAATAAAATCTAGGTGATTCACATCAGTACCTACAAGTAGTTTTTTTTGCAAGCATTGTTTGGTGTGCATTTTTTTGTCTGAATAACTAATTTTCCGTGAACTGGTTTTCCGTGAATTATGTTAATAGTGTAGAGATTAAAGAGGCTCTCCAGGGATTAGATCCAACATTTTTGGAACAGGATGATAAAATTGTATTTCAACAACCGAAAAGTTTCCAAGAACCATTTTTATTGTTATCTAAGTATTATGTAATGTTACTGCATCAGCAGAATCAATGTATGTACTTATAATTTATTTCATTTTGAGCCAGTCGTGTCTCTCTTTGGCAATGCTCTAAGTTCAGTCTAACTCGTCACTCCAATTCCTCCCGGGTCTCGTGTCGCCAGTTCCTGTTGTTCGGAACCCTATCTGAGGCTACTTTCGCCCAATTCTGATTTTTATAAGCTCAAAATATATTGCTGTCATGAAATGTGTCATTTTCATTTAGGTATGTAGTAGTATATCCCTAAGTAGTACATAATTTATCTTTAGTTAATATCATTAGCATGATTATGATATTCTATCCCTCCTCCATTTTTTGTTGTTACCTACCCCCAGTAATTGAGAAGCACCTTTACTGCATTTATTTATTTCTCCAAGAATTCCAATAAATCTTTGGCTCAAGAAGCTACAAAACTTGCCTCAGAATTAGGTCTTAATTCAGGTCCTACGTCATTCATAAACCGGTGTTCATTGGTTCAAAGTGGCCCCTCTTCCTGCTATTACCTAGATGACCATTTTACAACCTTAAATGGTGTTTGTTAAGGTCAGAGTGTGCGCCGACGTTGGTCCTTTGACTTGATTACATGATGAGCTCTAAATACTTCCGGTTTGTTAGGGAGACGTGGACAAATGTGGTGTAGTCTACTAATTTCCAGGCACTTGTAACGTTAAAGGAAAAACGTGTTAGTCTGTTTGGTATGTTTTCACGGCTGAACGGATCTGATTTTGATTGCATGATGAGCTGTAAATACTGCCCGTTTGTTAGGGAGTCATGGACAAATGTGGTGTAGTCTAGTAATTTCCAGGCACTTGTTTAAAACGTAAAAGGAAAAACTTGGTATGTTTCTAAAAGTTTGATATTTATACTAAAATTTTTAATATTTCTTATAAAACTATTTATAGTGAAACTTCTTAGTAGACGAGTAGGAATATGTCATGCTGTGTTTTCTACGAAATAGGTACTAGTAAAGTACTCAAATAAAAATGTAGGGCTCGCGGAATATTAGGAGTAAGTAACTATTATATCATCTTTAGGGGTATGAGGAACAGGGTGTAAAGTTCACTCATCCACCATAGAAAAGGGAGGATCCTCCGGCCAGATGGGTGTTGTGTCTGGCGGGCAACTGCCCATCGAATTTCATTTGAAGTTGAAATCTTGTATGTATGTCGATCGCTCGGTAAACTCTAACTGCGCGATGCAGGATTTGTGTGACGTCATGTCTATGATGCGTAGTTCGTATGTGGCGGTGTAACCGCTACACATCTATTGTTATTTTTATACTTACTAAAGTAAAAAAAGCCTAACTTGGTGATGATAACATAATGAGTCATAGTTTCTAAGAAAAATAATTAAACTAATAGTAATAACTCATATTATATTCATAGCATATGTGTAAAGTGCTTGCAAATAGTTTTTATGAATAATGCCGTAACGAAATGATTAACATTCAGCCTCGCATACTTCTATGAAGTCTTAATTAACAGGTTTTTGCATTAAAGTAATATTTGCTGTTAAAATCTCTGAAATTATTTGTTTTTACCTAACAATAACCGGCTTTACAGTAAATCAAGAGCTTTAAAACAAGATGAATTTTGTACGAGAATCAACATATTCATTCTGCTAATTAAAACCTTCGGTGGATATAAGTCGTTTTCCTTATATCTTTCAAGACTCAGAAGGAATATCTTAGACCACCCTGCAGTCTAATTTACATTCTATTCTTGTCATACTATTCCTACAATTTTATTTATCCTAACACACAATACGATAGATCAAAAACACTAAACCATATGAAAAAAAACTAGAAGAGGTCGGTGTTTCCTATCCGAATATGGACATTCGGATTGGAAACACCGACCGCATCTAGTTTTTTTTTAATATTTTGACGTTTAGAAGTGGTTATTAAAAGTAAAAAGAATGAACAATAAAAGTAAACTGAGTACTACTCTAGGACCTAGAGTCAAAGTAACCCGCCATGACGGTACTCAGTTAGTTATGCCCTAAAGTCTAGGGCATAGCTATGGCCCAAACTGAGAAAATGTTTGAACTGCCCGAGCGGTCGCGACCACACAACCGAACAATCGAACATCGCAACTATTAGGTGGCGATCGCCATCTAATAGATACCGAAGGAACTACGATTTGGGCCAAAGTTATGCCCAAGAGTCAAAGAAACCCGCCATAAAAAAACCTATTTACAGAATACTATTTATCAGTGATTGCTGATGAGTTGATGACTGACTCCTTGGTCTAGTGGTCGCAAGTGCTACTGCTGAGCTCAGGTGTACAGAGGTACAAGTACAAATGTACGGAGGCGGACTTAATGCCAAAGGCATTTTCTACCAGTCAACCTTTGGGTGATGCAAAGACAAACAGTGGTAGGTGCAATAGCGAGAATTGAGGAATAAATATTTGGGTTTTGGGTTTTTCTATCGGAAATTTTTCAGTAGCAGCCTGGAGACTGGATTTTTACCCGGTTGATGGCAATAGGCTCGTCCCCTAAATGTGGGTGTACTATAAGTACATACCTCTGCCTATCCCTTCGGGAATTACAAACGTGTTGTTATGTTATGTTATCATTGATCAGCTTTATTCATTTATTTTATTGCATCTCTAACAGAGGCTACACAATTACATGCATGCAAGATTACAAGTACGGGGACAAATACGAGTGTGTGCTTCCAATTATAATAGGAGACCTCATCATTCTCTGACTGTTTTTTACTGACTATCCTTCTTTACCAATTTCCAGCGCTGGTGATCGTGGCAGTGACTTGCCGTCCCGACAAGCCTGACCTGAAGCAGGTCAAGGCAGAGGCGGCCCGTAAGAAGGCTTGCATGCACGACTGCAGTACCATCGCCCTGGACCCCGTCTGTGCCGGCAAGCAGGGAGAGAAGTCAAAGTCTTTCGGCAATGAATGCGTTATGAACAACTATAACTGCGAGCATCACGACAGTGAGTATTGTTTTCATATTAACATCGTCATAACAATTGGTCAGGCAGGGTACCATCGCGGAAACCTATAACAAACCAATTTGGAAACAAAATCCCGTACACACGATGACCAAATCTGTTACCGCCCCGGTTATAGAACAATCCACTATAGCCACCCAAATTCATACTTCAATGCGTTTTGTTTCCATGTTTTACAATAATCCTCCAACCGGGGGTTGTCCTTGGATACACTTGCATAGTGAATACAGGGATAATCGTCTGTTTTTGCTTTATTCCATTTAAAATTGTTTAAGGGGCCTCTGCGAGTTGGCTTCGGTCCTTCGTACGCCTTCCGAAAGACCGGGACCCCAGGGTCCCAAGATACGTAAACATCAATGGATTATAATAATAAAACATTATATAGTATAGTAATATTATAGTTAGGATGTGATGTTCCTGCAAATATTTGGATACGATCGAGTCTAGCAAAAGTTAGTAAACGTTCTTAGTTCTTATACCGGTGAGAGGCCTAAAACAATGGTGTTTACTCAGATTCTGTCTTAATTAACCAAGCATTTAGACTACAGTCACAATCACTATTATTGTCAATAATCAATCTACCTAGCCTTTTTTCAACTATGTTAGGGTTGGCTTCCAGTCTAACCGGATGCAGCTGTATACCAGTATTTTACATGGAGCGACTGCCTATCTAACCTCCTCAACCCAGTAACTGCGTAATACGATACCCCTTGGTAAGACTGGTTGTCAGACTTTCGGGCTTCTGACGACCCGTAACAACTGTCAAAGATCCACGAATGACAGCCGGGACCAACGGGTCAATAAAAGTGAGCACGTTCACTTTTACTTATTGTAAGTGCTAATCTGATAACAGTTGACTTTTCCATCGATAAACATTTACAATCGGAATTTTTAAATGCATCCACATTTGAAATACAAGTTGACTGCTGCAAGAAATAGGTCCGGTTAAAACCATATTATATATTCAGGCAGCAGCGATCTAGGCTAGTAAGTACCAATTTAACACACAAACCCACATAAAAGAAACGAACTCAACGAGACAGTTCAAACTCAAACTCAAATAATTTATTTCAATTAAACCATTTACAGGCACTTTTGAATTGTCAAGGTATCGGTCAGTCAGAAATAGGTATGAAGCTAGTTGCCCATTCCAAAGCGTAGTACGTACCTTTGGAGAAGAACGGGCAAGAAACTCCACGGACAATCTTTTAAATAAAAAATTGTTACAAAATATTGGTTACATCATTCATGTTGAAATTATACATGTGAGAACAATGTAGAAAGACGTGCACATGAGAAGCGTCCGTAATAAAAAGATAAAAAAAAGAACAATTCAAAAAATTAAAAATAAGCCCTGGCAGCTAAGAGATGACCAGTCCCTACTGACGGCGCCCGTTCACGAACATGACGCATGGATTAGCACCATTCAAGGTGGAAAAAAATATAAAATGTTAAAAAACTGCATACGTTCTGGGAAGCTCAGTTTTTCTTGTAAAGTTATATTACATTAGCATTGTAGATGGTTATGATACGATCTCTCAAACGATCAGCGTGAGTCATAAGATACCTTTAACACTATTAAAGTAGAATTGTTTGTAACGCCTACAGACATTTGAGTAAGGTCTAAGATCCTGTGTTTTAATTCTTTCATTGTTGTTTTACCTGTTAGCAGTATTTGTTGCTTTTAGAGCGTGGGTCGGTATTTCTTGAATTAAAGTTTACCTATACTTTTAGAGCGTGGGTAAGATCAGTTCTAAAAATACTTACTTTAAATGTCAACTAAGTTAGTTGAACTCTACTAGAGAAAAGTGAACTTATGAAACTTTCTGATCCTCTATCTATCTACACTAATATTATGAAGAGAAAAGATTTGTATTTTTGTTTTTCTACTATAATTTGGTTTGTTTGTTTTGTTTTGTTTGTTTTTGTTTGTTTTGTTTGTTATTTTGTTGTTAATCTATACTAATATTATAAAGAGGTAAAATTTATTTGTTTGGTTGTATGTAGGGGGTAATTTCCAGAACTACCAGTCGGATTTAAACAATTATTTTTGAATTGGGTAGCCCAATTCTTTCCTCTGAAGGTTATAGGCTCGACGGACGAAGTCGCGGGCAGAAGCTACTCATAAATAAAATCAAAAACTACTGGACCGATTTTAAAAATTATTTCACCAGTTGAATGCTGTATTATCACCAGTGATCGGAGTAGGTAGAGCGATTTGGGGTCAATGCACTGGCACGTATATATTAGTATGGATATGCCCCCGGGATTCCGGGATTTTAAAATGATTAATTTTAAGGAATTTTAAATGTTGTACTGTGTAGAATAAAGAATACATCAATATGAATAAGAAATATTTAACCCTTTTGCTGTCTTTTCAATAGTATACTTATAGGTGATCGGACTCCAAGAAAAAGATAGGTATACTATAAAACAATATAATAATATAACATATTTTAAATGTTTATCTATCGCATTCTATAAATTTCTAATGTAGTAGTTTCAAAATCTTTACTTTAACAATATTTGATTCAATCCCGTAAGTACCAAAATGAAATCCCGGAAAAGGCTTACCTATCCATGTTATGATTTCTATGACAATTCATGATGCGAGTACATAAAATCACTCTACCTACTCCGATCACTGATTATCACTGAGTAACATAGGCTATAATTTATAAAGATATCACGCGGACGAAGCCACTGCGGAAGCTAGTCCAAAATGCATAGAAACTTAGACACTCATACAAAAGTAATCAGGTTTTCGAAAAAGCTTTTGATTTTCATAAGGAGACATACTCGTAGAGAGGACAAAGGTGGAGTCGAAGATAAGAATTTTAATGAATAGGTACCTACTTAGCTATTAATAATTAGTGTTTTTCATGTTAGGAGTAGATAAAGTATTTAATGCTTACAAGGAACCTAAAAGAGTAGGAGAAGAAATTAAATGAAATGAAATTGTAAATGAAATGAAATTGTTTATTCTGTAAATAGGATATCGGAATCACTTTTACACGTCATATAAAAAAAAAATTAAAAATAAGCTAGATGAGTTCGGCGTTTCCTATCTGACTACTCTGAGAAGAAAGGCCGAAACAAACTCAGAGGTCGCAGTCTCTTTTAAAGTCCAAAAATAATCTTGGTCAGGCCATATGAGGATCATATAGGTCAGTGTCTAAAAAGGTCTTTAAAGCAACTACTAGGCAGGTAACTGTGTAAATAACCTGCGTGGATATAATGGGAAACACGAAATGCTGCTATAACAGATAGAAAAACAACAACAAAGTTGTCATTGCAATTCTTGCACTTCTATAACAGCTGCAGATTCGTGACACCAAAATTGCACAAGATCAGAGACTTTCTCGTCCCTTTTTGTGTCGACAAAAGAAATAAGTTTATGGATGTGTAAAATACGATAACCGATCATCAATTTGTGACTGTCTTGTTTAATAAAGTAACAAACAATAACAGTTTCTTGTCGTACGGAGCTGTTAACAAATTAAAATATCGATTTTGTCTAAAAATACATCCAACGTAGAAGTTTTTCCAACAGAATATACAACAGGCATGAATGCAATAAATTTTTCAATACAAAAGCGGTTCGACGGCGCGTGATGTTGCAAAATAAACCAAAAAACCCCATAACAACGAGATAGGATATAACAAAGAGTTACAGAATTCGATAGCGAATAAAAACCTATTGACGCTGTATGAAATAGTTAGCAATACAGTTGCTATAAAGCCTGTGTGTGATCAACAAGGTGTGACGCGTCAGGTAACCGTGATAATATGGCGTCGGCGGCCATTGTGCCTGACGCCCTGACCGGATCGTGACTCATGCTGTTTTGATATTATGGCTATGGATACATAGAGGTCGCATGCTGTATCTAGGCTGC
Source organism: Agrochola lychnidis (assembly GCA_963680765.1). NCBI lineage: Eukaryota > Metazoa > Arthropoda > Insecta > Lepidoptera > Noctuidae > Agrochola > Agrochola lychnidis. The sequence continues at coordinate 8,615,206 of OY796859.1, read as the reverse complement.
ATTTTAGCTGTTCTACGATAATGATGATCAAAGGATGCGGATTGATATTGTAAATCTGAATATCATCATCATCATCAGCCTATAAATGTTCCCACTGCTGGGACAGGCCTCCTCTCTGTGAGAAGGAGCGGGCCGTAATCCACCACGCGGACCCAGTGCGGGTTGGTAGATGTCACATGTCTTCGAATTTTCTAGGACAGGTCGGTTTCCTCACGATGTTTTGCTTCAACGTTTTGAGAGCAGTGGTGATGAAATAATTTACACAAAGTAAAGCGCCTGTCTGGGCTCGTAAGTCGCGGCCGTTACCACTGGGCCACCACTGCTCTCTGAATATAGAAATGTTCTAATGGTTTTTGGCATTGCATTCGGGAAAGACAAACGAAAATTAAAACCTCCTTCTGTCGCGATAGTAAAAGGGTTTTTTTCCCGAATAATCAGTGAAAATTTAACTTAGTTCACAGTTCAACTAGTTTCAGGTAGCATTAAGTAATTAAGCAGCTTTGAACTTGTCAAATGTTTCGAACGTTTGAAACTGCCAGTAACAGTACAGAGGGCATTGAACTCAAAAGAACAAGCTTTTGGCCATTCTTTGGCAAAAGAAGTCGTAGACAAATGTAAACTTGATTTAAATCTGAATAGGTAGGTTACTCATTGAATTCGTGCAGGATATCTTTACGCATAAAATTATTTTTAGGACTACGATTAAGGTGAACCTAGTAAATTACCATTTTTTGTAAGCTACAAATTCAAATTAAGTAGAAGTACTTACCATGCATCATCAATACCAATCGCCAAAGTGACAACTAAGCTGTATGGAAATTTTCCTTGGGTTTTTAAATATTGACCAATGTGACATTAAATAATAATTCTAATACCAGCCTATTATTGTCCCACTGCAGGGCAAAGGCCTCTTCTCATACAGAGAAGGCACGAGCATTGATCACCACGCTTGCTCAAGACGGGTTGACGATTTCGAACATATATTAACTATAATAAGTCCAGGTTTCCTCACGATGTTTTCTTTCACCGATGTTAGTAATGTTAAACTCAGAAAGTACATATGAATTGAAAAAGTCACATTGGTATTTGCTCGGATTTGAACCCACAATCTCGTGCTTGAGAGGCGAGGCCTTAACCATGACGACAGTAATACCTATCTAATATCCTACCATTTAGAAATATAGATTCAAAAAGGAATAGTTAACGCAATTCCTTAGTATGGATCCTGGATTTGATCCCCGGGTGTAATAAGGGTTTTCCATTAGGGGAATTCTCAGAAGATCTGGATTTGTGCCCGGTTAGTGCTCATAGTCTTGCCCCCTACACGCTCCCTTCGGGAAATACCAGCCCCGGATCTAGGGGGGTGGACAAACCCGGGTATGTGCCCCGGGCGCCAACTTCAGGGGGCAACAAATTCAAGTGTAGCAGACAAGTGCACCACCCAGCACACCGCAACTTTGCAATAAATGAGACGCGCAGCACATATAATCTTACAATTTTTTTCTATTTTCTATTTTTGGGACCCCTGTTGGATTGGCGAATTATAGATCGATAAAATTTGATTAATATGTTGCTGACAAAATTTTAATTTTGAGAAAATTTGTATTTTGCTGGCTAACTTAGCGCATCGGGGGGCGGCAGACGGTAGTTTTTGCCCCGCCTCAAAAAAAATCTAGATCGGGGCTGGGAAATACGTAATGTTATGTTAAACTAACATTGATATTCTTTTTTTCAGCACTCCACAAGATCAGCAAGGGCGAGTGTCCTGGCTCTGAGGGCATCCGTCTGTCTTAAGCCAACAACACAACTCTTTAAAAACGCTTTTGATGACTGCATTTTATAAAAGATACAAAATTGTTATTTGCTTTATATCGACTAACATCAAAGAAGCTGTGATTAAAGTAGAGTTTTAGCGGAGTATCATCAATTAATGTTATGTGTGTTATCATTTTATGTTTAATTGTGTATTAAATCATGTAAGTTTAAATAAATTCGATTGTTTTTTTTGTTCTTCTTAGTGTATCGTAAAAAGTTCAAACATATATTGTCCAAAATTCAGCGACGCGAACTCTGCTCACTGACGCAGTGAGCAGATCATCAAGTGCACAGGTGACAGTGCTTGCGGTACGAATGGAATGGCGGTGGGTCATTGTCAATGGGTAGATGCCTCATATGCACTTCAGATGATAATCAATTTTATTGTTGTTGTTATTGTAGAGGGTGTAAAACTCTAACCGTGGTACGGTTACAGTTCACTAGTAAACAGCGCTTTGTGAGCTTTTGATTTAAATGTGTTAAATGTTACAACAAAATACCTCGTGATATATTACAGTTAACTGAAAGAAAATTTAAAACTCATATTAAAAGTACTCTTTGTAAACAAGCATATTACAAATTAGAGGATTATATTCTAGATGAAAATGCTTGGAAGCATGCTGGTCTAGCTCCATATGACAATTTAGAGTCTAGACAAAATCAAACTGGTCGCTAATTTAATTGTGTAATTAAATATTATAACATTTTTTTATATTTTTTTTACATTCTGTGATTACTCACACACTGACTAATTAGTATCACTTGTAATTTTTTTAGGAATATCGTACCTGTTTTTACAATGCTTGTAAATATGTGAACACCATGTATCCATTACATAATTATTTTTTCTGTCATTGCTTCATTTTTAATTATATTTACCTATTGTGGTATAGTAATCTTATTCCAGGTGCATCGTCTTCACATATAATTAATGTATACAAAATATTGTAAAACATTTTAAAAGAGTAACGGTGGAGTTTCTTGCCCATTCTTCTCCATACGAAAACTACCTTATGGAAGGGGCGACTAGAATCAATTCTATTTTTGTTTTTGACGTTCAAAAGTGCCTTTTTGTGCCTAATTGAAATAAATTATTTGACTTTGACTTTGAAATAAGAATCTCGACAAAGGCATAGGAGTTGATTGCATAAACTTTATTTCCGAGGGTTTTGGTGGAGGCTGACAATCGCAAAACACACTACTGAATGTTTACGTAGGTTTATATAATTTATTATGTTCGTAATACAGATTTATTAAACTGTTAGAAAAGAGGGTTTCCAAAGAAAAGTTGGATGTATTGAGTAAACGATGACAAATGCTTCATCGACCCCAAATAAATTGGGGATGAAGGGAGAGGATGATGATTTGTTACAAAAAGACTGTAATATTATTTGTAGCAGAAATGTAAGTTAAGACACAGACACGTGTACCTACCAAACACTACCAATATTAAAATCGATTCCTTTACGATATTAGGACACACTGAGTGTCTCAAGCTATAAACTATGCTGATCTTTGTTATCTTCAAAACATACTATAGAGTAGTCTCTAGAAATGATGAGGAGTAATGCACTCTCGGCTTATTTTCTTTTGCTTCCTTTCTAACGGAGGCGCCTTTGAGCTAGTAGAGTGCTGGCTCGGCTAAATGATCTCGCTTCTTTAAACCGACCGTGTACAACCTTAACATCAGTTGTTTGCTTTGAAAAATTAGGACATGTCCGGAATCTACGTTCTCTGGAGTCATCATTTTGTAGAAGATCGGGGAACATAGTACAAACTAGTTTTCTAGTATTGCGAGAACTATTTTGTAGGATTGGTCCAAATCTTGACATTGGTAAGTTTTTCCCTTTATCCTTTCAGTACTAATGACAGTTCTAACATATTAATTGTCTTGTTAGAAATGTAGATCGATCGATCGATCGGCCGGTCAATCCAGATGGATTATTTACTTATTTTCGGTAAATGGGCAGCAGTATTAAATTAGTATTTTCATCATCTTGATGAAAACTAGTGACCGACATTACAGAAGTACAGACAAATTGTGTAGATACGGTGTTGTCTGTCATTATGGACACCAAAGAATTTGTAAATGAAATCTGTATCTATACATTTAATAAATAAAATAGTAACGAAGTCAAAACTTTACATTGAATATTATTGAAAAAAGTAATTGCTACTAGGTGTTGAACGAGTCTGATGTCGAAAATATAGACTATAGATGTTTTTTCCGTTTGTCTGTATGTCTGGATGCAGGTTCCGGATTGACGCAAAACTGGTTGAACGGATTTGGATGAAATTTGGCACACAGATAGTTTATAGTCTGGATTAACACATAGGGTACTTTCCCGGAATCCCGATAGTACGTTCCCGTGGGATATTTTCTGAAACCCACGCGTGCGAAGCTGCGGGAAAAAGTATGTGTTTCTTCCAAAAAAGTATGTGCTTCTTCCGAAGCTATATAGTACGACACAACTTTGTTGTAGCATCGGCAAAATACGTTAAACCGATCACCATCTGAACTGAGTGCGCCTTCAAAATCACCAATATTTATTACTGCTTTAGGTGAAAATTATCTTTACGCAAACGCAAACTTGTGAAGTCATATAACCAAATATATTCGTAAAATTGATATCAAATTTATGCTACATCTAAGTTGTGTTGTGTACCTATCATTTTGGCTGGAACCGATTGATACCGATAGCAGTAAGATGAAAGAAGAGTGATTTTAAGCGCTATTCCATGATGCATTTCCCGTGTAACCAAAGGTGTGCTGCAGTTGTGCATGGTTTAATGTTTTTCGCTTCAATTATATTCTTCTGCTTTTTTTGTGTGGTTAGTGATTAACATTTGCCATTGTTTCAATATTATTAAAATTTTAAACGTAGTTAATGGTAAAAGGTGGAATACTTGATACTAAGCACCGTATCTTCTTCTTTTCGTGTGGTATAGTGACTAACCTGGTGTCAGAGTTTTAAAGCCGCCCATGGGCCTTCACATGTCGTCGAGAAATATCTCTCTGGCATGCCGGTTTCCTCACGATGTTTTCCTTCACCGTTTTTTAAGTAAGTGATAATTATACAGTACGCATATGAATCCGAAAAGTCAGAGGTGCGTGCCTTGGGTTCGAACTCGAGACCTATGACTTGATAGTCCGACGATCATACCACTTGGCTATCACTGCTATCTACTGCCCTAAGCACCGCATGCAGCCGTACCTAATTTAATTTGACTGATGAGGTAATTACAGGTAGAAATTACAAAAACATTATGATTACAAACCCCCCCGAGAATTCCCGGGGGTCCCGAGGATTGGACTGCCTTGTTGGTCTAGTGGTTTCAAGCGCTACTGCTGAGTATGAGGTCCTGGGTTCGATTCCCGGGTCGGGCAAACTGTTATTAGGTTTTTCCATCTGGATTTTCTCAGTAGCAGCCTGGAGTCTGGATTTGTGCCCGGTTGACGGCAATAGGCTCGCCCCCTATTACATGGGACTTAAACATAACTGGCGAAATGTGGGTGTACTATGGGTACACCTCTGCCTAACCCTCCGGGGATTACAGGCGTGATGTTATGTTATGTTATGTATGATTACAAAGCGTCTACATTAAACGATTAATGAAAACAACATCTTCGCCGGGCCACTATCGTCAAACCTCAGTCATATGACCGAACTAAACGTGCCAATAATATAAACAAATGATATCAATAACATTCTGGATAACATTCGATGTTTATCGTCAGGATTATCTAGTATTGACTTTGCTTCTGACACCACCTAGGTCGAGAGTCAATAGGGCGGACGTGACCCACTTGTTTGACATAGACTGCTTGTCGCCTATATTAATGTTTGTTGACTGTGTATCGCACACGTTATAAAGCGAAAAATCTAATGAAAAAAAAAAAAAAGAATTAAGTGATTACCAACTTAACTAAAACTATTCACAAACTAAAATGTAGCGTACCCAAGAGACTGGCCGCATTGCCACGTTGTATGGCAATGCTTAGTCTCTGGCCAAGGTAAAAACAAGCCCTTGGGTTACGGGAAGTGTCAAATAGCCATTTTGAGATGTCACGGAAGAGGCCATGGGCACTCGGACCCCACGGCCCGAGGGTTTCAACCCCAAACGGCTCGAAAATATAGTTACCATTAAGGTTATTATACTTGCGCCGCTTGAGGTTTTCCGAATTAATTAGTTATAAGTTGTTACTTTTATCTAATATACCTAATGATGCCGATTCCCTTGTTCACAAGCTAAACTAAATTTAAGTTCAGTGCATCTTTTTCTTTCTATTTCATTAAGAAAAGGACAGAAGATAAATTTCAGTTTAGTCCTGTCAAATTAATCAGCGCCTGTCACTACTCCATACAAGTTTAGACGTGATTAAAAACTTGCCAACTAAAATTACGTCAATTTACGTCAAGCGCTGATTAATTTGACAGGACTAAACTAAAATTCATCTTCTGTCCTGTTCTTAATGAAATAGAAAGAAAAAGATGCACTGAACTTAAATTTAGTTTAGTTTGTGAATAAGGGAAACGGCACCAATACCAAACATTTTGACAAATATGGCGACAGTAACATATTTGTTACTGTCGCCATATTTGTTACCATATTTTGATCAAGATACAACCTGACACTGACCTGCAAATTGCAAAAAAACTTAAGAGGGTCTATCCTAAAACTTGGCAACGTCGTAAATAGCTGGCAAATATTTACCAGTTTTGGTTAATTTTGCAATATTACTGTATGGAAATTAGAAATGTGTGATCAGTACAATGGACCTTTCAGGTTTTCAGTTATTTAAATTACACCTTGTATCGTGTTCGATGAGAGAAGTGGTGGCCCAGTGAGAGCAGTGGCAGTGGTGACCCAGTGAGAGCATTGGTGGCCCAGTGGTAATGGCCCCGGCTTAAGAGTTGTAGGCACTTTGTGTAAATAATTTCATCACTACTGCTCTCAAAACGGTGAAGGAAAACATCGAGAGGAAACCGGCATGGCATTCGAAGACATGTGACATCTACCAACCCGCACTGGGCCCGCGTGGTAGATTATAGCCCACTCCTTCGAGAAGAAAGGTGGCCTGTGTCCCAGTTGTGGGAATGTTATAGGCTGATTATGCTTATGCTAGTGTTGGATGAATGAAATAAAGTAAAAAATATTCCTTATGCTGTAAAATCTTTATTGAATCTAAATTTCGTCTATTATGATGACAACGTCACGACTGCTAGTCTACAGAAGTCATTATAATCCTTACTTTGTACAATAAATAAAAATATTGACTTACACAATAATCTTACAATTACAAACATTACTAAAATGTTTATTTGAACATGACTTTGGCGTTAATTTTACAACTACTTACAAGCTAATAAATTTCTTAAAGAAATAGGAGAAATTTTGAATTTTAGGAAGTTTTTGACCAAAGTCTTGCTAATAATGGTAATAAGTATCGAACATTATCTCTGAATATAATTTAAAGTTTGTCGCTTTTTGCAGAAATCCTTCACAAAGATGATACTGTTGCAATTCCTTCATATAATAATGGTAAAAGATCTTTGTGAGAATAAATGCGAACATGGCTCGACCATGTAGCAATAAATTATTATTTTAAACAAATCTTGTTTCAGTTATGGTAATTCTTCTGTGATATAACCCTGCATAATCCAATTTTCATAAGGAAAATGAAAGAAAAGTGAAATAACGTAGAGGGATTTCATTACCTAACAATAAAAGTTCCAATCAGCTTTGGCCACTAAAAATATCATAGCAACTATATTTAGACTACATTATTATGTTAACATACAAAAACTAAATTTTTACCGCGTAAGCATTATTACCATGAATTCTTTATATGAAACGACGTAAACAATTTTATTGGTACAGGAATATTCAAGCTTGCATGATAAATGATGTTAGGTATATCGAAACATGATCGAAACGAACACATAGAGCAGCATTTTTTATAAACATGAAAATATAAACCAAAAAAAGATGAGATTGATTTGTAAGTACATACCAATTTAATTTTGATTTAAAAATATTTCATTTATACAATTTTAGATCATAAAGGACAGGTACATATAGGGTTGCCAACTTTTTTTATATCAAATAGAAGCCATTGCCTGTAAAAATATATAGTAGAAGGCGAAAAAATAAAAAATATATAGTAAGTATGTTTTTTGTTTGTTTACATTTTTTGCTTTTATGAATCCTATATTAACAGGTTTTTTTTTAATGTCTCATATCTTTTTTGATAGGTACTCTAAATGAAGGTTACAAATACCATTAATTCAGCTTTTATGAGATTATAGTGGCCCTATCGCGATCATCTCGCCATTTTGTATGAAAATAAAACTATATAGTTTCGTCTACTATATTTTTTCTTTAGAACTATAGTATTTAGGCGTCTAATATAGCAGGATACTATATTATATAGTAGGGTTGGCAACCCTAGGTACATACTAAGTATATCTTTTACTATTACCATAGTCTATCTAACTCAATACAGTAGATCAACGCGTCTGTTTTCGAAACGAAATCGGGCGGAGCGGCCATTTTGCATTTTGGGACAACTGACGGGTGACAGTAGGGGTGCCTATTTCTGTTTTAAATTCAGCTGAACCTTTGACATTTAAGACCGCTTCAATGTATTATTGAGGTCATTCATGACGTCACATTATTTTTGTCGCAAGGTTATTACTGGAACTTACAGAACAAGGCGTTTAATTATTGTTCTTTTTCAATTGATCCGTACCACTTTAGTATGAATAATGTTATCTTTCTACAAATTTATAGTTTATTTTCTATGAAAATCATGATTCATACAGAACAATGGTGCCAAGAAAATTATATGACGTCAAGAAACACCTATTCATGTTATGTGACGACCTTTTGTACAATCGACCACTACACTGCCAATATTCATTTTAATTGTGTGCGAAATACCTTTTTAGCTTATGACATAGTTAAGAGAGTGATGCAAAAGAATCGACTATTCAGCACACTCACAACATTGTTTAAATTTGAAAATCATTGTTGCCTGCTAGCTAGTTCGATTGTACTACTGTATGGAGATAGTTATACTGTGCTAACTGTAGTTAATACGTATGGTTCAACATAATATGGCGACCGTCCTCAGGCAGTACGGTACGTAATGCTTACACTTATGTAAGAACCAATGCACTTTGCGTGTTCCGTAGCCGCATCAGCATTCTCCCAGACTCGTAATCGCATAATCTGGAATGACATTGTGGTTATTAAGAGGTGAGACACACATGCATGGAGATTTTATAAAGTAAGCCATAAAGAGGAAATCAGACTCAGAAGGAGTTTGTAGGTAACGTTTATCAGTGGACTTAGGTTATGTCACAGTGATTGAAAATTTGGATAATACTAAGATTTATCGCTAGAGTAGAACAAAGTAGAATAAACTTTTGTCGTTTTGAAGATGATTTAAGTATTCATTCCAGGAATGGCACTACATGATCTTAAGCTTTAGGCTCAAGTATCCACACCGTCTTTTCCAGTCTTAAAAAGACAAACTTACACGTGCTTTCGCGACACGACACAGCTTCCAGCTCGCACAGTGTCTCAAACGTCCTGGCGGTTCCCGTAGCATCGAAGGCACAGACCGGTCCCGCTGGCGGCGACGCACACCTGCCAGCACATAGTGGAGGAGGGACGCCTTCCCTCACTCGTGCCCTCATGTATTCAGGAGGAACTCTCATGTCAGGAGCCTCTCCTATCTCGTTGGCGTCAGCCAAACGGGACGGCATGAAAGGCAGATTGGCTGGTTGTACTTCGTTCCATGCTGGAATAGAAAAAAATGTTGATAAGCAAAAAAACGGGTAAATTATCAGTAGTGTCTTGCGCTGTCATTATGTGGTCAGTACTACAGTTTCTCAAATTAACGAGTATTTAACTTTATTAGCTAAATATTTTCCCTGCAGTAAGCAGCCAAAGAATCGCACCAACACCTATCGTAGAATTAGGACTTAAAAATATATATTTCAAACGATATAGATCGAAGGTTATATAGATCGAAGGTATATAGATCGAAGGTTCAAGGTGATTTAAATGTAAGCAGTGTAGGTATCAATATCAGTAGAAGGCATGGCATAAACAACCACTATCTAAATGAAACAATCCAGCTTAATATAAGTGTGATATAATTTGACCTGTAACCGAACATAACGCAAATTTCCATCAAAACAATGCGCCCGCGCGGCTCACCGCCACTTTCGAGATAACTGCTTAACCGAAGATAATAAAATTAATGGGGACATAAACGTAGCTTAATTGTTTCTTGTTTTATTCCATTATTGTTTTCAATAGTTGTTCTTGATTACTGTTTGACATTTCGTTTGACCCTTCAATATAATCAGTGTTATTTATTTTCCTAAACTTTTCCTGTGATCTCATCCATACTACGCATTTGTAAAGGGTCCTATCGGCTTGCTGCACTATGTAAACAATGAGATGCACACGCCCCTTCTCATTGACTCACATTTGTCAAGTAAACATGATAGGATTCCGTTTATTTGTACAAATTACTTAATACAAACTTCTTGAACAATCGCTGGGTAATCAATTTTTGTTTGGACAGCTGCTGAAGTGAAAACTTCCATATTATTTACGCTGTTAACTGCTAAAACATCATCTTGCTCATTTGAAATGAAATTTCAATGATTATCTCTAGGTTAATTACTAAGCACTTAATCTTTATCTTCTTCTTACTTTGAAAAGTGCCTTGAACTAGAATGCATTACCTATAATTGGTTATTTATTATCAAGAGTTTTATTTAATCAATGTATTAATCGATTTATATTAGAATGACAAATAATCGAATTAATTTGATCTATTTTACTAGCCTTAAGTTTGATCAAAAAGTATGGTCCTCTGTTATTTTAAAAGTCAAGCTACGACACTCCAATTAATCATCGATTTGACAAATGAGGCCATTGTTGGCCTTGATCAAACACAGGTTAAAGTTTTCATCGAATGAATTGAAGGAAATATTCCAATATTTATGTTGACAAAAAAGGATGGCCAATGGAAAGCTGCCACTTTAATATTAATTAAAGATCTTTCGTAAGGTTCCTGCTCAGCGTCCTAGGTTTGAAAATTTGTATCTAAGTATTCTAAAAGTGGTTTGAATCAAAGAAGAAGTTTCGAATCAAGCCATGACGTTACTTCATGCCCATCCCAATAGTCTATTTACCAGCACCTTATCAAAAATCTGAAGCGATCCGTAACATGGGAGATAAAACACTTGCAACACCACGTGTCGACGTTAACTGCGTATATAAACTGCGTAGTTGACCCAGGATGGAGTAATTACTATGATTTTTTTATCGTTTCGTGTCGGTTCGGTTTTCAGAAAGGGTAACTGATTAACTGATGTAGATAGGGGGTACTTCCTCAGTGACTCACTGTAGATTGGTGTACTGCGCGTTTAATAATTAGGTGATTATGCTGTGTTGCCTTCCCCGTGACGTCCTCTGTGTAGTCTTCCTGATTTCCTCGTGTTCTTCAATTAGTATGAGTCGTTCGAGGGTTTATGTTTGTACTTTTAATGTTTTTATTTCATGAATTTCATTTTTGGGTCCATAGTACCTAGACACACAATCGATGAAAAAGCAGAAGGTAACAAATTGATATTCAAATTCAAGTACCTACTACTAATTACAATTTATTATAGTTTAAGGGTGTCTGACAGGGGGCCTGAACCGTACTGTCTGACAAATGGACGACGTCATTTCAAATAAAATATGTATAAAAACTGAGCTTTATACTTTAACGAATTTGAGGTGCTTTTTTATACAGCTTTGCTACCTGTTACCTGCCAAAGCCACCATGATCCAAACTTCATAGTCGGGGATCGTTCACAACTGTATTGGGACATACACAGATAATTTCTCAACGCGGTAGCCGATAGAATAGACTTGTTTTCGTGTATACTGAATGACTTTTCTCTGGCAACCTCTAGGGTGTTATGTTATAGGTAATTAAGTTAAATTTAGGTGTTGTGTTTTATTTATTCTGTTGTGAAATTATTTTATAATAGTATATTGTACTTAACTATCGCATTAGGGCAACCTGTATAGATAGATTTAAGGGTTGTATAATAAATAATTTGTTCAGCTTTTTCCTCCTGCCTAGCCTTTTCCCAACTATGTTGGGGTCGGCTTCCAGTCTAACCGGATGCAGCTGAATACCATATTTTACATAGAGCGACTGCCTATCTGACCTCCACAACCCAGTAACTGGGTAACACGATACCCCTTGATAAGACTGATTGTCAGACTTTCGGACTTCTGACGACCCGTAACGGTTGTCAATGATCTACGAATGACAGCCGGGACCAACGGCTTAACGTGCTTTCCGAGGTACGGAGGAGTCTCGGAATGTTAAGATGGTCACCCATCCACAGACCAACTTCGGCAAGCGTAGCTTAACCTGATGGATCGAACCGTGCGGCTGTTATTACTTAGCCACGAGCTCCTCAGAAATTTTTCAGCTTTTATAAAATAAAAATAATTCTACAAAAATATTGGAAGTAGTACTTAGTGATTTTGTGTATTATTGATAGGTACCTAAGCACGTTGAGGTAAAGACAACTGGGTTAGCGGATGTACACGATAACATAATTATATTGTGTGTATTACCTACTTATTACAATGGTCACAGGCAAGGTAATATTATCACAACATTATTTATGTTAAATAAAGACCTTTCCCATTCAATGCCTTTGAAGAAAATTGGTTTATGAAGTACCATTTCAATGTAATGAAAAGTAAAGTAAAGAATTTAATTGTAATAAAAGCCAAAATCTTTACAGCATCAGTTAGTAATGGATAGTGATCATGGGTCTATGAGCGTAAAGGAAGAGAGAGTGCACCTGTGTCTGCGCAGTGCTCAAACACTTGTGCACTATAATATCTTCCGCGCCGATATATCATTATTGAATTTAGTAGCCAGTAGGTGAAATAGCCAAGAATGGCGCACCCTAGGCAAAAAGCCCTGTTACTACCTTGCTGACTACCACAGAATACCGTAACTTATATTCCTACCATCGAGAGAATACGTTTCTGACACCTGTCAGCAGTTGGACAAGATTAGGAACTAATAAAGTTTAAATTCATAAAACACGTATTCTTTTGTACTCAACAGACAGGTGTCAGGAACACATTCTCTAATCGGCCGGAGTGTAGTTCATTGTAGTTCATTTCAGAATGCTGTTGGGGTTGCCGCGGCATTGTAGTGCGTCGCAAATGTTCGCAAATGCGCGCGTTGACGGTTTCCACGCTATAGTGCGTAAGAAAGTGGCGTCATCATTCCACAGACTGCGCGGTAGCCCCAACACCATTTTGCAAATTATTGCATCCCGACATGACTGTCCCATACAGGCACACTGGGTGGGAATAGTTACAGGGAAATTGTAAAATAATACTTTATTAGATTATGTACCTACTAACATAGACCTTAAGTAAATTGTTACTAACACAAATATGGATTCTATCCGAAATAAATGAAGAATAATAATAAATAATTAACCGAGAGAGCGAAGCATCTCCGCTTCAAGTCTGGCAAAATTTGCTTTCCACTGTCGGTTTGTTGGTACTCCTTCAAAGGTCATATTTTACAACCGATGCAGACAAAACTTGGAATACAAGTTTTACGACATTTTTGATTTTTTCGTCGTCGGGGATTTTTGATTGGAGGGGGTACTTCCTCCAAAAAAGGACAAAAAGAAGGCTACTGGATATCTTCGCCTTATGAGGTCCGATTTCGAAGGTTCTTTTTTATTTGTAATGTAGTTATTTTAAGTTGGTCTCATAAAAATTTGGTGAAGATCTGATGAGGATCTTCGGCGTGATGAGCAGAATAGCTCCTCAAAATGCAGTAAATTGCTCACTTTTAGCTTTCTACCAGTGAAATCGGCCCTGGACTACTAGGTAGAGATTGATGGAGCACCTGGGACCACTTTCTCATCACAAAATTAGAGAATTCTGAAAATATTTTTCAGAAAAAGTTTGTGCTCGCGAGGTCTATTGTTCACAGAACTAGTAAGTAAAGGTTTATCTGAACTCGCTTTTAACATTATATTGTATCATGTTTGCATATCATACAGATTTACGTCATGTGCGGTCTAAGCCGTTGACCTAGTTGGTGTTCACGCTCACTTGATAACAAAGCTGCTGAGCTAAGCGGCTCATTCCGTTAGATAAGCTTGATGCAGTGACATCTGTTTACTCTGGTCTCTATATCACGAATTGGTGACCAAGCAGTCTTAGTCTATGCAATAGGCTGACAACCTCCTTTATGTAAAATTATCATTATTATTATAATCCATGCGATTAAGCCGCATGTGTCACAAACACAACATACATTACAACAAGATAACATTATTAAAAGTGATTTAAAATGGATGCTTTAAGTATTGATAAGGAATTAGCAACGAGTAGGATAGTTGATAGACTAAGATGTGACCTTGACTAGAAAACTAATTTAAAAATAGTGTGACGGGAACCGCCTTTTTTGAGAGTCGGTAAAAATCGGATCCTTTGCCAAAGGTTGCTGGGAAAAAATGGTGACGAAGAAGTATAGATGGCACAGATTGCGCTAGTTTTTTGGTTTGTTCTAAAAAACCACACCATATAGATAATCAATCGGCTAATCAAGCTGGGTAATTGTTATATTATTTTGTAAAATAATAGCCGTTAGTCTCGGCAATTTAATTGCTGTGTGGCATAAACAATGCCACATGCGAACTACGCATCAAAAACCTGATGTCACACAAATCCTGCATCACGCAAGCAGAGTTTACCGCGCAACCAATTTATATACAACTTCCCGACATCAATCGTCGGGCAGTTGCCCACCAGACACAACACCCGTGAACTTTACACCCTGTTCCTCATATTGTCATCTGTTCAACATAAAGCCTCTATTGTAGTAATTCATATCTTAATATTTCATAGAAAAACTTGGGTCTTTTCGTAGGGCCTTCAAAGGGTCCTTGGTCATGCCTACGACAATCTCGTAGCAATCGTAGCACACGCCTACGCCGTAGGCGTAGGAACATTTTGGTAATAATAATAATAATTGGTTTTTTGCCTAATAATTGCATGTTTAGATGATAATATTTAATGTTTCTCCTAACCTTCTACATAGTTCTACTTCTAATCAATAAAATTTCTCATAAGATAATGTACCACGCGGCTTCGCCGTGGTGATCAGACCATATTATAAGTTATCTCGAAAAATATGAACTTTATTTATTGGTAGTATGATAATATCGTTTTATGTTATGGTTATTTATTTATCATGTAGGTATAGAAATTGGAAAGATAAGTAAAAAAAAATAGGATCGCTATGAGCTGCGAGGTGTTCCATTTTGTATTTTTCTAAACGACTTAAAAAATATTACTTATTAATGAAATGAAATGTTTATTTCTGTAAGTAGATCTTCTGAAATACTTTTACAAGTCAATTTGGTCAACATTTTAAGACTAGATGGCGCCGCCATTTCCTACCTGACTGATCACTGAGAAAAAATAACAAACTCAGAGGTCATGGTTTGTTAGGGTTCCGTAGTAAACAAGGAACCCTTATAGTTTCGTCATGTCCGTCCGTCTGTCTGTCTGTCTGTCTGTCCGCGGTCTAGCTCCGAGACCCTTAGTACGAGAAAGCTGTAATTTGTCATAGGTATACATATTAACTACGCCAACAAAGTGGTAAAACAAAATTATGAAAAACATTTTTTTTTAGGGTACCTCCCATACACGTAAAGTGATGATGTTTTTTTTTTATTTTTTTATGCCACCATGTGTGGTATCATTGGAAAGGTCTTTCAAAAACATTGTGAGTATGTTACAACCATTTTTGAATTCAGAGATCCGTTTGCGAAATATTAAGCTTTAAGGTGAAAATTTTTGTTAGAGTCAAGTGTCCCCCCCCCTGCCAGCTAAATGGTTGGTTTCACATATGTGAAAAAAATAATAACAGTAGCTTTTATAACGAATTTAAAAGGAAAACTATCACAGCTGAGTAGGCTTTACAAGTTAACGAGTAATAATTGACCAACTTAGATTTGCGGTTGTAAAAACATGTTCTCCCATACAGAATGTATCGGAGAACATGTTTCTCAACTACAAAGTTAAGTTTGTTCTTGGGATAAATTCATTCCAACTACGGAACCCTACATTGTGCGTGGTCCGACATGCACTTGGCCGGTTTTTTAAAGTTCAAATATTATATTAATAAGATATGTGAGTCGAATTAGTTATTAGTACTACAGGCACGGGCATAAATAAATTACTATGAACAGATCGACAATAATATCTGATTTCATGATTCATTCATTAATATCGGTTCTGAAGAAGACGCAAATATGTGTGTCAGATATTATTGCTTATTTATGCTTCCAATGGGATGTCACATATTTATGCAATATGAGCGACAAAAGAAGAAAACTCGAAAATTGTATAGTCTAATTTTTATGCCGCCAAAGTGATGTCAGATATTTTCGGAATGCCGCTAGAAATATTTAAGGATTACCTTAAAAACCGTAAGCAATGCATTAAAATTGATATTCACCTAAGTAATGAGTTTCTCGTGTCCTATGGTGTTCCCCAGGGAGGGATCCTCTCCCCCACCCTATTTCAGATCTACGTAAATGACCTCTGTAGACTGAGTCTCCCAAATGGTAGAATTTACGCTTACGCAGATGACACAGCAATTCTTGTAGACGGAATCACTTGGGACATTGTGAAAGCAAATGCGGAGGTGGCCATGGCTAAGGTTATGATGTGGTTAAACTCGAACCTTCTTACATTGAACCTACAAAAGACTACTTATATTCCCTTTGCTATACGTCGTAACGCTAAACCACTCCCTTCATTTAGTATAACTCCCCATTCCTGCACAAACTCGTCCACCCCTTGCACTTGTCCTCCGCTTGCAAGATCCGAAAGCGTTAAATACCTCGGAGTATACATAGACGACGGACTGAGATGGGACCGACAAATTGACGCTGTCACCACCAGAACTTTACGTCTTATACATATATTTAAGTCTCTTAGAGAATCCGCCGACCTAAAAACTCTTAAGATGGTGTACCTTGCACTATGCCAATCAGTGATTGGTTATTGCATAGCTACGTGGGGCGGTGCGGCTAAGACTAGATTTCTGAGGGTGGAAAGAGCACAGCGAGCTATTCTTAAAGTCATGACGAAAAAGCCCTACCGGTATCCAACAACTGAACTCTTCTCTGACTGTAAAGTACTTACGGTCCGTCAGCTTTATGTGCTTAAATCCACCCTTAGAAAGCACGCGGGCCTTTCTCCCCATATGACAAACAAACGCACGTACATTCCACCAAATATTCAACATAAGACCGCGTTCGCCAAACATCAATATTATATACTAAGTACCCATATCTATAAAAACATTAACAAACATCCCAATATTATAAATCTAAACTCAAATGCACTAAAATCTAAAGTAACAGAGTGGCTGCTCCTTAAGGATTACTCTTACACGGAGTCTTTACTCACCTTTCTTGTATAATACACACACACCTACACACACACATACACTCACACCTACACACACCACTCACATACACTAACACACAACATACAATTTTACTCTATTATTACCATACAGTAGAATGACACAGTCCACTTGAGATATAAGTTTTTGCTAATTATTGACCGTAAACTACCTCTTATAATACAGGTATACCCTAGCTTAAGAGGTAGTGAATATTATTCTTGTACAGATTTTGCAACAAACTATAAATGTATTTTCTAAACCAAATATCACACTGTATTTTCAAACTCTGTATGTTTTTGGATAAATAAAGATTTTCTTATTATTATTATTTATTATTTTGATCGCAACGAGGTATTACATTCTTCTGAACTAAACTTAGTAGGCAGATATTTATAACGCAATACTAGTCCGATATTTATGCATTCTGAAAAGTGACACATCTTTTTGAAGTACAGATGATCACATATATATTTGCTATTTTCTTGAGAACAGATATTTATAAATATATGTATAATGAAATCACATGTTATTGCCGATCTGTCCATAGTAATATAGTTGTTCGAGTCTAAAAGTAACTAGAAATAATAAATATTTAATAGAAATAAGGAGCATTAGCTCTGAATGTGAATGTGAAAGACATGAACTGTGTACATTTTCGATGTGTGATATGATCGATGAACTCCGAGTACAGAAAATTAATTTACTTTGGTACTAATAATGATAAAATGTCTTGTTGCATTAAGAATCTTAGTTAGAAATCTTAACTTAATTACTTTACTTAATTACTGGTAAACTGAGCCCATATAGAAACAGATAGACACGTTGGTGGCGTAGGTGCATAGTACACTTATGTCCATTTTCACCTTCACTAAGTCACATTTAAATGGATCCCTAAATTAATGTGCACTGTTGGATTTTCAACGCTAGGCTCAGCGCTGAGAGTTGAAATCCATCAGTGCATTATTTAGGGATTCATTTAAGTGTCACTTAGTTGTCGGTGAAAACGGACATGACACTTGCATCCAAACTTTGGACTGAAGATCAAACTTGAAATAAATAATAGATTACGTAAATACTATTAATTAACGCGACAATGTAAACATTTACTGATAGTGTTAGTAGCCGGCATAGTGCACAACACTATTTAGTGGCATCACGCTCACATGGGCATAGATTAATATACACACAGAGATGAATTCGATAGTGTCACATAGATCAGGTCAATTACGTCATCACATATTATTTTATCAATATTACTAGTCTGCGGTTTGCAACAAAACAGTAGCTACAAAAAAATGTACATAAATAGGTACTCTGACAGGACTAACAGCTCAATATGATTAGTGGTTTGTTTCATGAAAATCATTTTTGAAGTGAAAACTTCTTTAGGCGCATTGGGCATTTTTGAGATGGGAAAAAACAATTGAACTCGCAACACCGTCACCGACACCTCATTTTTGTAAACGCGATTGAGCTCTTTAATTATATTCCGTTACGGATCAATGTTCTATTGAAGTATTTTTACTTTAAAGGTTTTGGAAGTATTTTTTTTGTAAACGCGATTGTGCTCTTTATTTAGATAAGGTTACGGACCAATGTTCTATACAAGTATTTTTCTTCCACCAAGGCGATCTTGTTCAAGTTTTCATTTCTGTCGGCACTCCCAGAGTGCCACTGTTTTTTTTCAGTGCGAGCATTTGTGTAAAATTGTTGAAACTTCGATATCAGTTTAAAATGGCATTTTTTGTACCTTTACCACCATCCGATGGTATGTGAAACTAAACACTTAGTACATACAATACGACTATTATAACTTGGCAGTTCCGAACTTTGCGCAGAAGGCTGTGCAATAACATTTTTTAGGAATCAAATGGTGATATTTATGAGGCGAGTGTGGGTGAGCGAACATGTGCAAAAGTTCATCGTGCCTATGTTCAGACCAGCCAATTTATTTCGGCCGAATTGCAGTGAGTAAACAACCGTTACCCGATTTCAAATACGTATAAATTGGGAAACACAGACTCCCGAATCAATGCCGAATCAACAGACAGATTCGATCCTACTCAGAAAGGAAAACAAACACTGCATTGCTAATTGAACCATTACCAAGAATTTGCAGCTTTTAAGGCAAGTAAATACCCTCCAACTATGAAGTTGAGATGAGATCATTTTCGCAGTAACGGGTGCAGTAGATTGCGTCGTCGTCCGTATGTCTGCCCTATGGTCGATTACTCACTGCTAATAATAAATGTGCGCTGCCCTCAGTGGGCGTGTAGCGATAACCTTTGATCAAGCCGCCAAACGGTCTATGGCTTCGCGCGTATTTCGGCTTCGAGTGTCTTTGTGTTGCTTCATAGTAAACAAAGATGTAAATTGGTATTGCTTAATTAACCCCTGATGAAAACTTGACATCAACTTCCTTTTAACATTTGATCAGTGGTGGAATTACTATTAAAATGTCATACACTATGATATCAAAACCTGTCTGTTTATTGGTTACTGTTTTTGAAAAAAGAAAACGATTGCCGAGGAAACTTTTGAAATACTGAAAGATTTTTGGAGAAATTTAAAAGCAATACTGAAAGAAATGAATAACTTCTGTGCAGCAATTAGAAACAATCTGTTTGCTTTAAAAAATTACAGTTAATTGCAGTATATTATATACTAATGCAAAACTATTAAATGCATTTGTTGGATGCATATAAACATGACCTAATTAAGCACGTTTTCCTCATTTATTTACTTAACTATATCGAAAAGATATAATATCTCATCATATCATTTACATATTTAAGTATCGTTGTTATGTGTTTATTTTATTTTTATTTATGTACTTTGCATATTAATAATTAAAAAGATAACTTACCAGCAACTAAAACTACGCACAACAAAAACTTCCCGTTTAACATTTCCAACTAATTGAGTCCAAATAATTAACGGCACCACAACGCAACACTACAAATTCTATTAATTCCTTTTGAGATTTGTATTTTTATCTATGGCTTGTCAATTCGAACGCCTGTCAAACAGCTCGAGATTTGAATTTAAAATTTTGTTGTAATGAACGATGTTTGTTGTATAGAAGTTATCTGTTCACTGGTGCATCAGTGACTGCTCCAGGATGGACGGAAGGGGGGATGGGATCACAGTAGTAGTGGCAGCGATAACCTCTGCCTCGACCGGAGGACGAAGCGCTGATAACGGCTGCGACTTTCAAATGAGAGCGAGTATTCTTTCCTTTCGCTATAGATAAAGGTACGGTTTGGAAGATTCGTTTTTTTATCTTCTTCTTTTTTTGATTGAACACGAAAAAAAAAAACAAGAAAAGAGACCGAAGTTGTGGTTTAAATGTAAACTATTTTTCATTAATGTATAATATGTCGTTGCCTGTTTCTGCGTGTTGTCGTAAAATGTTTGGACCGAATTTCAACAAAAAAAAAAAACATCAGTTCGACATTAACCTCTAAAATCACGTTGTTTTCTTTCATCAGATAAACACACACGTTTTTTTTTAAATTATGCTTGTTTCAAATTACAGCCTCCGGAAAATCTACAAAAAAAATTACTAAAGAATAGAATAAACTGCGTGACATTGGTCGAGAACCACTGAAGTTATGAAAATCACGTGCCCATTTTTTTCGAAAATGAGTCACATTCCTCAAGTAAGTTGCTTCTAGTATTTTCCACAATGTCAAATGCATTGATCTATGACAAAATGCCTCAAATACCTGATCACAAATCAAAGACAGAGATATTATTTTGCCACAGCAGTTTCATTGAGTGCTATCGTCCAGAATTGTACTCACTCGAAGGGTTATCTATCGAATGATTTCGTGTCAACATGAGATACATCATCACTAATTATAAACTTCATAAAAAATCTTAACTGCCCGATAAGAATATTGAAACTAGGATAATTTTTAGGGTATCGTCTTGCTATTGCAAAAACGGAAGCTGTCTCATAATGGGGACATATTTTCTCGAAATTACACGTCGTGATATAAATAAATGTTTTTTTTAAAGTGAAAACTTCTTTAGGCGCGTTGGGCATTTTTAATATAGGACTAAACCATTGATTTCGCGACACTATGACGACACCTCATTTTTGTAAACGCGATTGTGCTCTTTATTTATATTACGTTACTACAGATCAATGTTCTATGCAAGTATTTTTAATTTAAAGGTTTTGTAAACGCGATTATGCTCTTTATTTATATTACGTTACGGATCAATGTTTTATGCAAGTGTTTTTACTTTAAAGGTTTCGGAAGTATTTTTTTTTTGTAAACGCTATTGTGCTCTTTATTTAGATAAGGTTACGGACCAATGTTCTATACCAGTATTTTTCTTCCACCAAGGCGATCTTGTTCAAGTTTTCACTTCTGTCGGCACTCCCGGAGTGCCACAACATTTTTTTTTCATAATTTTGTTTGTATTTATGAAGCAGTCGCTAGGTGTTTCAATTTAAATAATTTTTAGGGTTCACGCTCTATTACTTAGCCTACGCCATCTATTGGTCAGTCTGTCAAAATTTTCACAGAATAACTATAGCCGATATGATCCTAAAGGTGGTTTTATACCGGCGAGGCGAGGCGTGGATGGGATGGGCCCGTATTTTTCTGAATATTCATGAAAAATTATCGAAAATTAACATTAAAAGGGAGTCTATAATTTTTTATTTTATTTTTTCTTATATTTTTTTTCAAAATACCCATTTGATTTATAAAAACTGTATTTATTTTTAAAAACTCAAGTGTAAGTCACACTTGAGTTTTTAAAAATAAATAGTTTTTTTTTTAAATATCTTCACTTCCTTTTTTTAGGGTTCCGTTAAAAAACGGAACCCTTATAGATTCGTCATGTCTGTCTGTCTGTCTGTCTGTCTGTCCGTCCGTATGTCACAGCCACTTTTTTCCGAAACTATTAGAGCTATGCTGTTGAAACTTGGTAAGTAGATGTATTCTGTGAACCGCATTAAGATTTTCACACAAAAATAGAAAAAAAACAAATAATTTTGGAGTTCCCCATACTTAGAACTGAAACTCAAAAAATTTTTTTTCATCAATCCCATACGTGTGGGGTATCTATGGATAGGTCTTCAAAAATGATATTGAGGTTTCTAATATCATTTTTTTCTAAACAGAATAGTTTGTGCGAGAGACACTTCCAAAGTGGTAAAATGTGTGTAACCCCCTGTAACTTCTAAAATAAGAGAATGATAAAACTAAAAAAAATATATGATGTACGTTACTATGTAAACTTCCACCGAAAATTGGTTTGAACGAGATCTAGCAAGTAGTTTTTTTTTAATACGTCATAAATCGTAAACGTATCGTTACTTGCTGCTACGGAACCCTTCATGGGCGAATACAACTCGCACTTGGCCGCTTTTTTCATAGTCGACAATTTTAATAAAAATGTTAGTTAATCCGATAAAATAACTCTTAAGCTTTTAGAAATAATAAACAGAATCGAAATAAAAAACCGAGCCAATAACATCGGAAATATGGCAAACGCTTCTCGAAAAAAAAAAAATAACGTGAAAAATGTCAAAGTTAGCCCCTCATTTTTTTAAAAGTTAACTTGCGATAATTTTTCGGAAAAATACGGGCGGGCACATGCCCATGGGCGACATTGTGTAATACACAGGAAGTAAGCGATTCCAAAAAAAAAAAAATTGAGCGCGTTCTGCGAGAATTAAAGTGGATAATGAAATAAGTTTAGGACATTTAAAAATTAAATTATTAAAATTGTAAATTTTTCAATGCATCCACCAATTACAAATGTATAGTGTATTAAGAACCCGATTTGGATAAGGAGTTAATACTTAGAGTTACTTTGTTTGTTAACCTTTATTTATTAAGAAATAATTTTCGTTGATTATCGTTGATTTGAGTAAATAGACTTGTTTTTCTTAAATCTACATGCCAATATATTTATATCTATCTATGTACACACGGCTACACATCAAGCTATATATTTCCAGATTATGCTGATCTCGCATTGTATAGGATTTCCGTATAATAGGAGGTCAGCTTAGTAACAGAAAAAAATATAAATATATAAATGCTTATACATTCGCTGTCACCGGCGAATAAAATGCTGATCGTAAAAACCAAATTTTACAGGAAAAATAAAAAAACAGTTTTTTGTGAAAATATTATTATCTAATACACATAGCCGAATTGTTCAAATATCAAAAGAAAAGTGATTTTTTACATTCATTACAATACACCTTAAACTCTTGTAACTTCTGAACTAACCGTAGGAAATGAATGAAAAAAATTGACTGAGTGTAATCGGATCTCTAAATATCGAATAACCTTAAAACTATCTTAGTAGCACAGTATCATTTTATTCGCCGGGGACAGCGAATGTACAACATCTATTGTATAATAATACATATATAAAACAAATTAAGCTACCCTTCGCTTGGGCCAAGTTAACCGTTATCCGCAGTCCCAGTTCCATAGTGAGCTGAACGACCTCTAACCCAAAACGGTTGAACGAATTTGGCACATGGGTAGACCATGACCAGTACTCTAATTGCGTAATACAACACAATTACAATCTATTTCGATTTGAAACAGGTTGCTAATCCATTGCTTCATAAGTTGGAAAAAAAATCTGCTCAACAACGTAAATAACGTAATGAATGTTGTTGAACTGTCAAAATGAAACAAATTAGGCATAATTGTTTACGAAAATAAGTTACGCAATTAGGGTACTGGGCTAGAACAATAGATACTTATTATCCCGGTAGTACGTTTCCGTGGAATAATTTGTGCAGATCTTATACCTAGTGCTGCAAGGAAAGACCAGGGTGCGATGACCGTAGATGATGATGGTATGTATAAGACAAGGAAAATTGTGAATTAAAATGAACTGCGTAATATGTATAAACAAAAACACGAAGTGTTCCGTACCACCCGTACAATATTTAGCAAAAAACGCCGAATAAAACACGTTTCTTGAATGGGGAGCCCTTTAATTTTAACTTTATTTTTTATTAAGTACTAGCTTTTGCCCACGGCTTCGCCCGCGTGGATGTTGAAAAATATCCCTCGGGAACGTACTACCGGGATCACATACCTAATAGCCGAGGAAATGTCATTGACTAATACCGCTGCACCCGCGTTGTCGTCAACCATAATTATGTTAGTTACGTGTAATTTTGAAACTATGATATCTTTTAAACTATTCATTTAAATGATGTGTCAAGACACATTTTAATCTAAATTAAATGCCCAATTTAAATAACATATTTTATTGGATAAGGGTTAATAATATACGCATAATACCGGTCAAAAAAGCTTCGGAAATAAAAATTTATTTTTTATCAAATTCTGAAAGATAATAATGGTTACTGTGGGTCATCCTTAAAAGATAGACATATGCCATCACATACTTTTTTGTTGAACTTTTCAAGACAAACAATAGTGTAGAACATAAATTTTATGTAACTTTTACGATTTCCGCGGCGCACGCCAATAAAGCTTCCAGTCAGCATGATTTTTTCCGACATCTTCAACAATAATCGTCAAATTTCAGCCAATTTACACTAAACCTTAATGAATTATACACTAAAACCTTCCGCACGAATCACTCCGTCCATTGGTGAAAACCGTTTGAAAATCCGTTCGGTAGTTTTTGAGTTTACCGCGTTCAGACAGACAGACAGACGCGGCGGGGGACTTTGTTTTATTTTACGACATTATGTGAGGATTTGTTGTTAGAGCAACAATAGAAATACACAATCTGTGAAAATCTCAACTCTCTACACCATGTACATTAGATACAGCCCGCTGATAGACAGATGGACGAACAGCAGAGGCTTAGTAATACGGTTCCGTTTGGCATCCTTCGGGTACGGAACCCTAAAAGGGCTTATTTTTTAGATTTTGTGTATACACGAGGATATAGTGCCATACTTTGACGTCAATGGGAATTTTTAGGTTCTACCACCTAAAAATTCCTTTCGACTGAGGATGCTACCTAAAACTTCCAAATATTTTAATTAACAAATTTTTCCTTCCTCACTTTACAACAATGTTTTTTCAAATATTTACCTGTTTATTGGCATATAAGCATGATCATCAAACAGGTTATCGAACGATAACCTTAAGCCCCCAGTACACGTTACGAGTACATGCAGAAAGGCCGAGTTGTTCGAACGCTCTCGGCCCACGTAGGTATACTGGGCTTTTTTGCGTGGTATTGCCGTTTGATTTGCGTGTATTTGCCCGCCCAACACGTGTACTGGGGATTTTACACTTGCCATAAAAGAACGCGAACGAAACGGGTTTAATTATGTTAGTAACTGGTTCTAGTCTGGGCTAGTCTGAGGCTGTTTATGAGCTGCGACAAGTTCTAGGTTATACAGATATCTAGTCTCATTATGTTGATAAATGTTTTATATGCTTGTATAGTTAGTTAGTTTTTAGGTTTTTAAAAGGAAAAAAACAGAACCCTTATGGGATCACTTCGTTGTCCGTCTCTCTGTTTGTCTGTCAAGAACAATTTTCTTAAGAACGCGTGGAGGTTTCAAGTTGAAATTAATATCAAATACGTATCTATGGTCACTTGGAGCTCTAAAAAAATCATGCTTCTAAATCAACGCAATACAAAAACAAACAACAAAGATTTGAAATGTCAAATTACTATCTGGGATTAAAAAACGCATTTTAGGTACGAGAAATCCTTTGTAACCTATAAAGGATTTACTCCTCAGCATGCGTAATAAACTGTTAGCTACATGAATAAAGTAATCGTTTGGTCTCTAGAACATTTTTAACTAGGTAGTTGCCTACTAAAACATTTTACATAAAGTTCTCGAACATACGAGAAAATAGAGGCTTCGATGTGATGTTTTTTTTTTTGGAAAAAATAAAATTAAAAATGATTTTTAGACAGTTTTTGCTCCGAACTCCAATTATCTTTTCAGCGCGTTTCGGCATTCTGTACTTAGAAACTAGAGTTGTGTGCTTGTAAACAAAAATGTTATTGACTAAAAAAACCCGTACCGTTAGCTTAGTAATAATTTGTTCTATATTTTAATGGTTTATCAAAAGCATCATCACTTACTTTAAATATTAATCTAATAGTCTTTACTGTCAGTGTATTAAAAACAAATAAGATGTGCTAATAGAAGGAGATAAAAACGCGTGACGCGAGGCGGGCGAGAGGTCAGCTGTAACTGTGAGACATTGATACATTGGTAGCGAATCACATTCGTCGACGTCATGCTAACATGCCAATG
Organism: Agrochola lychnidis; assembly: GCA_963680765.1. Classification (NCBI taxonomy): domain Eukaryota; kingdom Metazoa; phylum Arthropoda; class Insecta; order Lepidoptera; family Noctuidae; genus Agrochola; species Agrochola lychnidis. The sequence continues at coordinate 8,588,570 of OY796859.1, read as the reverse complement.
TGGAAACTACATTATTTGATTATATACTTAATAGATAATGTGGATAAAGGTCAAACACAAACAAAGCATATGGAGGAGCCTATGTTTAACTTTACCAACTCTGGACGTCTTAGGTCCTCATTTATAATCAGATCATCTTGACAAAAGAAACTGCTTCTCATATTGACGTTAAATGCGATTTGCACTCAATTGTCTAATGCATTTACCAATGACCAATGCATTTACCAATGCTTCATATCATGTTTAAAATTTTTTTTTTTAAGAACAGCTTAATCTATCATTACAGGGTTTACCCTAATGCGACAGCTAAGAATTTAATTAAACTAATAAACTAAACTATAAAACTAACCACACTATTAAAATTAAAAAATACCTCAGTTTCGTCTGGTTTTGCCAATTCGTCTGCTTGCAACGAAGTAACGCAATGAATGTTGTTGAACTGTCAAAATAAATGGCATTGCCAATGTAATATGTAATATACGTTACGCAATTACCCCGCGGGAGTTCTTATTACTGACTTTTTAAAGTCTAAATGGCCACAACGATCTGTTAAAGGCGCGTCGCTCACACGATCTAGTGAGTCGAGGCGCAGCGTCGATGAGGCGCGGCCCGCAGGCGTACAAACAGCGCGCCGCATCTATGTTTTCTTAAGAATAAATGGCAATGCGCTCATATACTAGAGTCGCGACGCCCCCACGACCTCGCCTCGACTTACCAGTGAGCGACGCGCCTAAGGCTCCGAGCACGAAAAAAAACCCTTTTTCGTCAATAACTTATCTAATTGTAAGAATGCTTGAAATAATTGAAACCTTAAGTCTATATATCTATCTGCATAGCCTTTTCCCAACTATGTTGGGGTCGGCTTCCAGTCTAACCGGATGCAGCTGAATATCAGTATTTTACATGGAGCGACTGCCTATCTGACCTCCACAACCCAGTAACTGGGTAATACGATACCCCTTGGAAGACTGGTTGTCAGACTTTCGGGCTTCTGACGACCCGTAACGACTGTCAAAGATCCGCGAATGACAGCCGGGACCAACGGCTTAACGTGCTTTCCGAGGCATGGAGGAGTCTCGGTATGGAAAGATGGTCACCCATCCACGGACCAACCCCGGCAAGCGTAGCTTAACCTGTCGGATCGACTCGTGCGGCTGTTATTATTTAGCCACGAGCTCCTTGAAATAAACCTTAAGTCTGTGTAAGTATAAAAGTACAGTTTTCGTGGTGCTAAACCATTCGTGTCAGTCACAGCACCTGTTAATAGTTGCATCACTTTTGGGCTCTCGAAAATATGGTTTATTGTGCCTTAATGAATTAAAATAAAATTTTGATTTCATTTCAAGGATAGCTGAAGACTAATGTGTGATTTTTAAATTTCTTGATATGATTTGCTAAATATTTGGAAAAAATACATTACTGACAGAGTTTAAAAATAAAAAAGTAAAAAAAAAAAACTGCTTTATTTTGTATGGAAGTTGAAAAAAGTGGTTCCCCTGTGTACAAGTAGACCACATGGTAATGAGGTTGATGAATTTTTGGATTTTCAAAATCAAAAGGAGTTTCTTCTAACGAAACAATCAAAAAGTCTCGCGTCAATTTTTGGAAAACTTGTTGCGAATTTTAGTGATTTTCCACGAATCCTTAATTTATTTGAAAAATCCCATTCTGCTATGTACCTACAAGAAAAAGAATTCGACTTTTCAAATCACGAAACATTTTGTTTAAATTCTGTTTTCCTTTCTCACAACTAATGAACAAAATTGATGAAAATCTGTCGATTTCGTGCACGGAGCCTTAACGTGGCCCGGGTCATTAACGGAAACAGTTCTCTTTCACGTACTTATAGGTTTGCAAACCGGCTCATATAATTTTACGCATTTTATAACTACTAATTAGCTTTAATAAAATTTTATGGTTTAGGTGATAAAGGTTTTATTGCATAGGATAGCAATTAATTAGCAATTTTTTCGATAAAGTCAACGAACTTAAGTTCTTACTTCGACTAAACGTTAAAGGATTGTTTTCCGAACTTATATACGAAATCAAATTGTCCATAGGTACCTAGGTAATCTATACCTGTCTGTAATGACGCAATTGCCGTTCGTGCAGTTATATTATTATCTTCTTTGAAATGATTGAGGAAACCATTAAATATTTAGTAAACTAGGTGTTTATAAAGTGATTTAATTTTTACAATTACTGTTTACCATCGATCACTTAAGTATGGTGCATGCTCACACATCAGTAGTAAACAATAATTATGTATGCAAAAAATAACGGAGCACTGAAGAAGATTCTATGAAGGAAACGTTTAAAAAAATAAGGATGTTGAAGGATTAACGAATCATATAATTTATTGTAGGTATTTAAGTTCCGCCGGTTTTGAACATGGATGAAATGATAAAGTGCGAAACAGAAAATTCAAAAACACAACTACTAAAAAACGAACTAAAAAGTAATAAACAAGTTGTATTAGTTAATCTGTAATACAAAGCAAAAGGTCACTCATTTACTCGCTGACTAAACAGATAAATAAAAAAAATTGTCATTGCTGTTGGGGGACCGTTGTGTCGTTGTGTGGAACATTTTTTAATCTAAGAGGTCCCCCGCTGACAATTTTATTTGTCTATTTAGTCAGCGAGTAAATGAGTGACTTTATACAGTAGCAGTACCTATATACAGATTAATAACTAATACAACTTGTTTATTACTTTTTAGTTCGTTTTTGCAAAAACACAACTGCCCTACAGTTGTGTTTTTGAATTTATGATTTATTTATTTTTATTTTATACATTTTAGTGACAAGTTTTATTTTTATTTTAAAAAACATGCCAGGTGGCTTTAATATTTAAGCACTAAAGGTGGTTTTATACTCTCACGGCGAGGCGAGGCGAGGCGTGGATGGCGTGGGGATGAAATGTTTGTTTTGCATGTACACCTTTTTTGATGGGAAATTATCAAATAACTTCTCCCGGCGGAGCGGGAGGGCGTCTCAGACTCTTACTGACAAAAACCCACCCGTGTTCCTTCGGTAGCCCTGTTGCCGGGGGCCACGATTTCCCTATCGGTTTTCTTCGAACCCCCGGCAGGCATTGGCCCTAGCGGACCCCGTCAATTCTGCTGACATCTCTTTGAGGCGCGCGTGGAACACAACGCGCCGTCGACCCGGGCTTGGTCCTAATCGGACGGCGAGCTACCCATTGCTCATCGTCCGCAAGCCCGCGCCTACGGTGGCTGGAAATCGGCTCGCAATACCCGCCCCGGGCGTCTCCTCCTGCGGCGGTTAGGGGCGTGAGGGCGCGAAATTTGCCTCTCCCTCACGCGTTTCGCCTCCTCCTTCGCGAGCATTACCGCTTCGCAGAAGGAGGTGACGGCCTGCCATTTCCTCTCGCTCCGTACCATGGCCTGAACCAGGGCCAATTTCACATTCCTTTTTGGGCAGTCGTGTAAAAATGATCGACTAAATGATTAACTACTGGTTACTAAAATCGCTATCTAGCTTTCTTCTTTATTTTAGTGTTTTGAAGTCGTAATGAGGTTGACAATAAATTACAAAAAAAAAAATATACATCTGAATTGAGAATCTCCTCCTTTTTTTGAAATAGAGAAAAAAATATGGCCAATGCCAGAAAATTTTGATCCTTTCGTTGCATTTTCACAGCAGGGTCATTATAAAAAAAGTCTTGTAAACAAGACTTATTACAAGTTAAAGACTCGGGTCATTTTTGTGTTTCATAGCGAATCCCTGAACATTTTGAGATATTGTTCTAAGGAAAAATAAGCCATAACATTATTGTTCCAAGTAGCATGCTCATTAAAAAGGTAATTTATTAAGAGTACCTTCCAGTTTTCCTGTAAATGCAGATAATCTTAACGGAACAGGTTCATCCCGCTTTAAAGGAAAATAGCATTATTATTGGAATTTATTAAGAGCGTTTATTCTGAAAGTTGGCAACGTTGCAAATAGATGTCAAATATTTCGCTGTTTTGATTAATTTGGCAATATTACTGTATGGAAATATGAAATGTGGCTAACTAGCGAACTAGAATATTAACAATGGATTGCAATTATAACACTGAATTTGATGTTGCAAAACGTTTTAGAAGTAAAAAGGGCATTTGGAAAGTTTCCAAATCCGTTTTTACATCCATCCTTTTGGAAGGGGCGACTAGAATCAATTTTATTATTTTGTATTTTTTGACGTTCAAAAGTGCCATACATGGGCCTATTTGAAATAAATGATTTGACTTTGACTTTTTTTTTGACTTTGAAAATTAAATATTCGGTGTTACAATATTAATTATTGCATTTCACAATTAATATTTTAGTTCGCTAGTTAGCCACATTTCATATTTCCATACAGTAATATTGCTAAATTAATCAAAACAGCGAAATATTTGACATCAATTTGCGACGTTGTCAACTTTTAGGATTAACGCTCTTAGCACTCCTGACGCACCCGAATACGACATAACTTCTGTAAACATAGGGCTGGAACATGATCACTTGATCAGTAAATTGGGTACCTATTCGATTTAGTATAAGTACAGACGCCAGCACATCAAGCTACTACAATCTGTCAAATTTATTTAAGTAATAGATTTTCAACTTCATCGCTGAAACATAAGGTTCAAAGTTGATTGGGAAAATTTGATAGTTTCGGGTAGCTTGATGTGCTGGCGTCTGTACATAAGTGTGAAATATTTCTTACCGTCAGGTCTTACTAACGCATGAATTAACACAACCGTGTTCTTATTATTTCTATCAAGACACTTGTAAATCCTTAATATTATAAATGCGAAAGTAAGTTTGTTTGTTACGCCTTCACGCTAAAACGGCTGAACGGATTTGGATGAAATTTGGCACATATATAGATGATGCCCTGGAAAAGAACATAGGATACTTTTTTTTTCCACGGGATCGAGACTTATGCGGGTGAAACCGCGGGGCGCAGCTAGTTCATTATAAAAACGTGTGTATCCAACAAAATCGATTCGTTCCTAAATCTTGAGTTCTTTTTTCATTCAGTATCTTTGTATGTAAAAAACCGGCCAAGTGCATGTCGGACCATGCACAATGTAGGGTTCCGTAGTTGGGATGAATTTATCCGAAGAACAAACTTAATATTGTAGTTGAAACAAAAATATTTCATACAGAATGTATAGGAGAATATGTTTTTACAACCGCAAAAAACCAATCTCTTTCAACCAAATACGCAGGTGGCTACAGGAGTTCACCCTCACACAAGCGGAGTACCTACTGGTGGACCTCGACTCCGGGCTGCAGGCAGTCCAAGGAAGCTATGCCATCCCTGGATAGCAGGCTAACCAGCACGCGTAGCATAACCACCGTAGAAACGAGTTTTGTCGACGGAAGAGTAGACAAAAGGACAGATAAACAATCATAATCTGTCATTTTGTCTATTCTTCCGTTGACAAAACTCGTTTCTACGGTGGTCATGCTACGCGTGCTGGCGTTTATTACGCCTGGACAGGAACGGCCTGCGCCTGGTGACGGGAACCATCACGGGACACTGCTCGCTAAACAAACACTTCCACACAATAGGCATAACGGACAGCCCTCTGTGCAGGGCATGCATGGAGGCTGAGGAAACCGTCGCGCACGTGCTCTTCGAATGCACAGGCGTCACCCAGATTAGAACAGAAACCCTCGGGTCACCCAGATCTTTTACAGATGTTCTGAACAAACCAGGAGTTTTGATTAACTTCTGGAGGGAGGTGGGCTGGTTGGAATAACCACCAAACGGCCGCCATGGCCCACGCACAATGGTCCACCTGACGGACTAAGTGCGGAAACCAAACCCCATAACATAGAACATACAACCGCAAATCTAAGTTGGTCGACTATTACTCGTTAACTTGTAAAGCCTACTCAGCTGTGATAGTTTTCCTTTTAAATTCATTATATAAGCTACTGCCGTGAATTTTTCCACATATCTAAAACCAACCGTTTAGCTGGCAGGGGGGGGGACACTTGACTCTAACAAAAATTTTCACTTTAAAGCTTAATATTTCGCAAACGGATCTCTAAATTCAAAAATAATTTTAGCATACTCACAATGTTTTTAAAAGACCTTTCCAACGATACCCCACACAAAGGGATAAAAAAAACAAAAAAACATTTCCACTTTACGTGTAGAGGAGGTACCCGAAAAATATATTTTTCATGATTTTATTTCACTACTTTGTCAGCGTGATTAATATGTATACCCATGCCAAATTACAGCTTTCTAGTACTAAGCGTCTCTGAGCTAAGCCGCGGACAGACAGCCAGACAGCCAGACAGACAGACAGACAGACGGACAGACAGACAGACAGACGGACATGACGAAAGTATAAGGGTTCCTTGTTTACTACGGAACCCTAAAAACGAATTGCTTTCAGGTTTCGGACGAGTTGGTTTTAAAACGGGATACTTTTTATTTTTTAAGAATAGAGTAGAATAAATACCTACTCTTTAATATGTATACCATATGGATTCAAGATATATATATATTTTTTTCTATCCATTGTTTCGTTCAACGTAAATTGTACTGCAAAAGGTCAACGGAACTTGTTGGCATTTGGCCATAGTAAGTAATTTTTACCACATTTAGGCGATCTAACAAAGAAAAAAAATACAAATATAGCCTATTTTCCACATTTAAACACATATTCTAATAATTAATAAGGAAAATCTCGCTGGGTAAATCACACCGTTTAAACTGACCCCCAGCACAAATTATTCGTCGCATACTTACAGTTGATAGGAGCCAGTATGATGCGCATGAGTTTATAAACAAAACCGGTGTCCCCGAGTGGACAGTGGCTCGCCGGCAAGCGACTCGGACGTTGTACTTGTATTCAACAAAGTGTATTCCACTGACACAGACGTACCTACGTAATTATTAACTAAAAAACATGGACAAGCTGTTTGTTTTTTTCGTAATTGGTGAGTTTTTTTGTTTATTTACGTTAAGTAGGTTTTTTGGTTCTACTAGTTAGTATAAAGTGAGTTTAGTTTACTCCAATACACGTGTCATTACGTACAGTTGCATTAAGTTGAAATGAATAAATACACACTATTTTTCTTATAAAAATAATATATTTTTTATAATATATTATATATTAAAAAAAAATCTTAGAACAAGGATAATATTCACTTTATTAAAATTCTGAGGTGATCTAACCTACAAACGAACCAATCCGATCGTACCCTCTTCTTAAATCTGCATAATTTTGATCAGTCTTATAGTCATAATATAAATATTAAAACTATAAACACCACAACTGGTTTAAGATTGCTTATGCTAATTAACATTTTGAATTAAGTAGGTATTCAAACTAGATTTTTTTATCCGGTTCTATAATTTAAAATGTATAAAACGTGATATTGTGTGAACCTGCATTTAAAATAATTGACGGAGTGACCGTCTTCTTACGAAGTAATAACAAGACTTTTTGCTGTAATTACTTATAAACCTTAAGCAGTAAAAACATTTTGATTTTATTTTAGACTAGCTGCGCCTCGCGGTTTTACCCGCATAAATCTCGATTCCGTGGGAATATCGGGATAAAAAGTATTCTATGTCCTAATCCAGGCACATGGTTTACCCATGTGCCAAATTTTGTCTAAATCCGTTCAGCCGTTTTAGCGTGAAAGCGCAACAAACAGACATACAAAAATCAAATCTTTTCGCTTTATAATATTAGTTTAGATAGCAACAGTTACTGCTTCAAAAGTTATTGCTTCAACATTGATTAAAAACCTTAAAAAAGTGATTGAAATTAAGTTTAGGTCATCATCATCATTCTCTTGCTATACCAATTTATTAAGGGTCAGCGCACTGAAATTATGTTTAGGCAGGTATTTGTGGCGGTGGTTGAGGGAGGCCTATGTCCAGCAGTGGACGTCTTTTGGCTGAACTGATGATGTCAATGAAGATTTTTTTTTAAAGAAGTGCGCACGTCATTTAGTAGCTGCATGTTACTTGGGAAACACAAACTGTCATCTTCTCATTTTATAACGGTCTTGTTAACAATTAATTTGAATGACTTGTAATTTCCCTTTATCACTATTTCCTTAATCTTCTTTAGACTGTTGCGATACAAAAAAATCGCTGATTTAATAAAATATAATTATTATTTTCTCATTTATAATTTTGGTTGTATCGGAAAAGTAAATCTAAAACCCATGTTATTGACATATTTAATATAAGTATTCAAATAGGCATAGGTGTCTCGAACTACTATGATACTTTCAATTATAGTAAGTGCTCTGAGACATGTAGAAAATCAGATAAATAATAATAATACTAATGTTTATTATTTGTGTATTTTACAGCTCTTTTTACAAATGGCGCTTTTGGACAAAGCCAGACACAACAAAATGAAGAAGATTTAGAAGATAGATACGGCTGGAATCGCCCGAGCTGGAACCAATCCCCAGGGCAAAGACCTACCTTCCCTGGCCAGAACCAGTTCCCCGGTCAGAATCAATTCCCTGGTCAGAACCAGTTCCCCGGTCAGAATCAATTCCCTGGTCAGAACCAGTTCCCCGGTCAAAATCAATTCCCTGGTCAGAACCAGTTCCCCGGTCAGAATCAATTCCCTGGTCAGAACCAGTTCCCCGGTCAGAATCAATTCCCTGGTCAAAACCAATTCCCTGGTCAAAATAATAATGGTCAGAACCAATTCCCTACCGCTAGTCCAAATACCGCACCGACACCGGCACCTACTGGTACTAGGTTAGTAGTCAATTATCCTTTGGGTAAATAAACAAGTATTTTTAAAGATATATCAAAGCAAAATTCTTTCATAAGCGTGCATTCCATTAAGACCTTTCCCCTGAACTAGGCTACCATTTTGACAACGTGTTGATTACAAGCTATCAATAACCCCGAAGGTTTAAAACTCAATCAGAAACGCTAACCTCTTACAATGTTATCTTTCTAATAAGATTGTGTTAACATACTTTACAAATTCAACCATTTTGAACGACGTATTTGAATAAAATTGGTACTATTTTTTACTGACGCACGTCAATCGTTAATTCGATATCTGTATGTAATAAATCATTATCTGCTAGCCTTCTCCCTATGTTGGGGTCAGCATCCAGTCTAACCGGATGCAGCTGAATGCCAGTATTTTACATGGAGCGATTACTAATCTAACCTTCACAACCCGGTTACTAAAAAAAATTAATACAAACAAAGAAAAAGTTATTGATGATTGTAGAATATGTTGAGATACGGATAGAGGAAGTCTACCCACTTTGTCATAAAAAAACTTAATTAATAAGACGAAATATTAAACTTTTCAGCACCACCACACTGTCGCCTGAGGTGCGTACATGCATGAACGCTTGCCCAGTGACTTCTGAGTACAACCCTGTTTGCGGCACTGACACCGTAACCTACACCAACCCTGGAAGGCTGAACTGTGCACAGCTGTGTGGCGTCAGTGAGTATCTGAATATGTTCTTCATAAAAATCTTAAATTCACTGACAGACAACGGACAGCTTGAAATTTTAGCAGAAGAGTTCCAGATACAAAATTAAAAAGTCATTTATTCAAACTAAGCTGAGAACCAGCACTTTTCGAACGTCAAAATTACATAAGACAGTCCCCTAAAACACCCACCCTTCGCCACTTCCTAGTGCTTTAGCTGGGAAGAAGAATTGGCGCAACACACTTCCCAGCAGCACAGCTGTCTGTTCAGTAAAAAATACATAAGGGTGAGCACTAAGAAAGAATTGTATTTGTAAATGTAAAAGGGTTAAATAGGGGATCTAAAAAGTTTAGAAGGTTTAATTAGAAATCGAAGAAAACTTACTTATTAGCTCTCTAATGAATAACTCATAATGAAAGAAATGAAATAACTATCGAAATTCTCCCAAAAGCTTTGTTACTTCAACGCTTTAAAGTTTGTATTTTATTAAGTTTCGACTCGACCAACAGTCTCGTTTTATACATTTTAAAATCCGGTATTCTGACATTCGACATTGAGAACTTTTCCTTGAAAATACAGGTAAAATATTGGAATCCTATTTGATATCGGGTCTTGATCGTTGTTTTAAAAACCTTGTGAATCACCGGTGACAAAGTGCGCCTTAATTTAAAAGATTGTAATGGTTAAGCCGTCATGTCATGACCTTAGTGAAATTCTTATGACATGATCTTGTGCGTATACGGGTATTTACTAAATGATGTCATTCTGTAGATCTAGAATACTGATTTAAAGTAAATAAATCGCACCTACAACTAAATAAAAGAACTGATTCTAAATTAGCTTTGGTTCATAAGTGAATTGTTGATGAACTTTTGAAGAGTTAACATAACTTATTCCAATCCAAACAGCTTTCATAGAATAAAATTAACACAAAAGTTTTAAGGAATTAATAATAACTAAACTGCAGAAATGTATTATTAATTATTAGGAATACAATGGATCATCTTCGTGTTAGTAAAATATTAAAACGATGATCGCAAAGACCAGACAATTGAATATAAACACCGCAGCTACAAATTACGGGCTAATTGTTGCCAAGCACATAATGAGGAAAATACTTTTATACATAGAAGAACATTAAATATTAACAGTAATGTATGATAAAGATTAAATACTTAACTAATTGCAGCTAAGCTACTGGTCACTGAATTAATATATGGTATTTCTATTAATTATATTTGTAAGAGGATGATAATGTAGAATTGAAATAACGGGTTTATGCATTATCCTCATATGGTTTACCAATTAACAGTATTAATACTCTTCTTGTATGCATGAGCTATTATGAATCAGCTGATAATATTACAAAGGTATTTTACCTACTCCAAAAGAACACTCCCGGATCTAGGGGGGGAGGGTAAACTGGGGCCTGTGCCCCAGGCGCCAACTTCAGGGGGCGACAAATTCAAGCGTAGCAAACTTGCAATAAATGAGACGCGCAGCACATAATATAATCTTTCAGTTTTTTTTGTCTTTTTGGTAACCCTTTTGGCGCCCCTTTTGGATTGCCGCATTATCGATCAATAAAATTTGATTAATATGTAGCTGGCAAAATTTAAATTTTGAGAAAATTTGAATTTCGCGGGCCAACTTAGCACATCCCCCTAAAATATTGGCGGCGGGCGGGAGACTGCAGTTTTTGCCCCGCTTCAAAAAAATTCTAGATCCGGGGCTGCAAAAGAATAGACAAGTTTTCACGATCTAATTCCATTGAACATAGTAATATCATTGGAATTCATTGGAATTGTAAATCAATATTGTTTTCTGTTGGGTATGTTTCAATATAGTTCTACCTTCACCCTGCATAACTAATAATAAGTAAAACTGCGGAAATGACATTTCCGCAGTTTTACTAAAGCATTCTTAATAATAAACAATAATACATTGGTGCCGATTCCCTTGTTCACAAACTAAACTAAATTTAGGTTCAGTACATTTCTTTCTTTCTATTTCATTAAGAAAAGGACAGAAGATACATTTTAGTTTAGTCCTGTCAAATTAATCAGCGCTTGACGTAAATTGGCGTAATTTTAGTAGGCAAGTTTTTAATCACGTCTAAACTTGTATGGAGTATGACAGGCGCTGATTAATTTGACAGGACTAAACTAAAATTTATCTTCTGTTCTTTTCTTAATGAAATAGAAAGAAAAAGATGCACTGAACTTAAATTTAGTTTAGTTTGTGAACAAGGGAATCGGCACCATTGTATTGTTTATTATTAGGAATGCTTTGCTCATCTTCATATTAATAAAATATTAAAAAGATGACCGCAAAGACCAGACAATTACGTGAACATCGCAGCTACAAATTACGGACCAATTGTTGTCAAGTACCTTTGTACATACAATGAGGAAAATACTTCTATCTATAGAAGAACATTAAATATTAAGAGTAATGTTTAAAGACAAGACACTTAAGTAATTGCACCTACTCTACTGGCCGCTGAAGTTATTACTATAGTATTTATATTTAATTATAAATGGATATTATTGTATAAGTGAGATGTTGAGTTTTATGCATTATCCTCATTATTTACTTGGTTTACCAATTAGCAGTATTAATACTGTTCTTGTATGAATGATCTACTATGAATCAGCTGATAATATTGCATAGGTATTAAACCTACTCCAAAAGAATGGACAAGTTTTCACGATCTTATTCCATAATACCATGGAAATTAATTGGAATAGTGAATCAATATTGTTTTCTATTGGGTATGTTTCGATGTAGCGAAACATACCCAATGTTTCGATGTTTCTACCTTCGCTCTGTATAATACCTGTTAGAGGTAATTTCTTTTAAATCTTTGGAGAGAAACATGGGCAGTTTTGTCTCGTGTGTCGTTGCTTGTAGAGTCTGGCCACGCTAAGTCTGCAATGGAATAAATGGGCAACCCCAAAAAGTTTTATACATGGTATACTTTTACACCCATGATTTTGTTTCATAGAACCGACACGAACCGACGATTTTATTGATACCCTATAAGGCGCTGTTTTGTTGTTCAATGCTATCAGGAGAATCTGCCTTATGTTATTTGTCAATTAATGTGGCGTTGACATATATTATTTGAATTAATTATTATTATCAATAATAAATTAACACGTGTTGTTTTTCCAATTTCAGGTGTGTCCTTGTTGAGAACATCGCCTTGCCCAACTCCAGCCCCGGTCGACCCCGCATAAGCCATTAATTTATTACTTTAGCTTATAGGACTGAATAAATTATAAATGACATAAGTACATTACTATTTTCAGAAGATGTTTTTGTTATTATTTATTTTTCTTCACGGGATATTGTTTGCATAGCATTTTGAAACAATATTTTATTATCGCACTTCTGAAAACCTGATCAAGCATGATTTTGATAAGTAGGTAAATCAAGAAAGATCTCTGAGCAGTCAAATGTTATGGCCGGGTACAGATTGGTTAAACGTACATGAAATGTAACACAAATGAGCCGTCCTTGACCCAGCTCGTCCCATCCTTGATGTCCTCCCTCCAGTTGACGCCCTAAGCCAAGGTTCGTACCCCACAGGGGGTGCCCTTAGCGAGCGTTCACCTAGTTTTTAATTAGCATAGTTGAATGACCCCTGGCTGGAGGTTTTAAGTGTAGTAGCTTAAGGCACCCACAGGAAAGCCCGGTTAAGTAGTCATGCTCTCAGAGGTCAACTACGAGATGCCCTACCTAAAAAAAAGCCGTCCTTGAAGGAATACAACATGAATTCTGACTTCCTACCGAAATAACAGCAGCCTATTGAGTTCCTTGATATGAAAATCCGATTAAATTATATAAATATATTTAGTATATACGTATTAGAATGTACCGGGTACTCATATACTTTTTATTTGCACCAAAGACAACCCCATTTTATATCTAGAAAATCTCTGTCCATTACAAAGTTGCCTGGAAGAGATCGCAGTAAGCGATAAGGCCACTAATTATTGTATGTTTTGTAGTTTATAATTTATTTTTATGTAACGTATAAATACTGCGTGTATTGCGCCCTATGGTACAAATACACGCAGCGTGCTTGACAACACGTTGCGTGTTCAATATAACAACGCATTCAGATGCATACTGGGTCTGCCTTGGCGGTGTAGTGCGTCCGGCATGTTTGCCGAAAACAGGGTAGATGACTTTTACGCAGTCATGAGAAAGTCGCAGGCCTCCTTTATGAACCGAATACATAAATCTGACAATGGAATATTGAGGGCCATATACCAGGTTAATTATTTCTACGTATATGACAATTAATATTCCAGCTAAAATTTTCTTGTAATATTGATTGTTTTATAATAATGTTGTAATAATTTATAAATTGTATTAATTAATTGAATTTGTAATCTGTCGTAAATTTCATATGGGTGTATTCCTGAAATAAATTAATTTGAATTTGAATAATCTGGTGTACAGTAAAGAATATAAAAATAAATAAATTTTGCAATCAGAAATCGGGTTCTAAAGCTGCATTTGATCCGCAACCTGCACGCAATACTAGTTAGTTACTGATTAGGAACTTGGTAATGAGAACTTTAGATCATTGGGTAATGTGTATGCATCGACGTGAGACCATGTTGGAAATTAATATCAGTTTTGCGAACAAATAAGTATGTGGTTGCGGATGCAATGACACAATGCTAAGATCTATTACATCTACAAGTAAGTACCTTTGACATCACGCTCGTGTGACGCGACAACATGGAAGTCCCTATTAGGTACATTTATTACGTTCATGATTATTACTGCCACTTACATGACATATAATTTATGTCACTGTGTTTTCCCAACAATTGGTTGAATCAGTTGGTTTTGTCTCTCCAGCCTAACGTAAAAAAAAAACCGGCCAAGCGCGAGTCATACTCGCCCATGAAGGGTTCCGTAGCAGCAAGTAACATTGAATGAAAGGTAAATTGCGGTTTACGATTTATGACGTATTAAAAAAAAACTACTTGTTAGATCTCGTTCAAACCAATTTTCGGTGAAAGTTTACATGGTAATGTACATCATATATTTTTTTTAGTTTTATCATTCTCTTATTTTAGAAGTTACAGGGGGGGGACACACATTTTACCACTTTGGAAGTGTCTCTCGCGCAAACTATTCAGTTTAGAAAAAAATGACATTAGAAACCTCAATATTATTTTTGAAGACCTATCCATAGATACCCCACACGTATGGGATTGATGAAAAAATTTTTTTTGAGTTTCAGTTCTAAGTATGGGGAACTCCAAAATTATTTGTTTTTTTTCTATTTTTATGTGAACATCTTAATGCGGTTCACAGAATACATCTACTTACCAAGTTTCAACAGCGTAGCTCTTATAGTTTCGGAAAAAAGTGGCTGTGACATACGGACGGACAGACAGACAGACAGACAGACAGACAGACAGATAGACAGACAGACAGACAGACAGACAGACAGACAGACAGACAGACAGACATGACGAATCTATAAGGGTTCCGTTTTTTGCCATTTGGCAACGGAACCCTAAAAAGTGTGGCACTCGGGGACTGCCGCGGTAAAGCTATTGCATAGCATTTAATTTGTAACCTCCATACTTCCTATTTGTCAACGCTACACTTGGGATGATGACGTGATGACATAAAACAAAAATTACGTTCCCATGACAACATCACGTTGTCATGGAAATCGTCATTACATGGTAGGCGGAGTCATCCGGAGTCATCACGTCATCCGTGATGACATAAAACAAAAATTACGTTCCCATGACAACATCACGTTTCCCTTGACAATATTACGTTGTCATGGGAACCGTCATTACATGGTAGGCGGAGTGGGGGGTGTTAGGTTTTATTTTCGTTACGTTACGGAATTTCTTGATTCGGTCGCCGCGCTCAAAGCCCGCGATAAAAGCTGTGCAATAGCTTAAAAGAGAACTATGGCCAACTAGCTTCTGCCCGCGACTTCGTTCGCGTGATAAATGATTTTATTGAAGTGGAAACTTCTTTAGGCGCGTTGGGCATTTTTGAGATGGGAAAAAACAATTGAACTCGCGACACCGTTACCGACACCTTCATTTTTGTAAACGCGATTGTGCTCTTTATTTATATTACGTTACGAATCAATGTTCTATGCAAGTATTTTTTTTTGTAAACGCGATTGTGCTCTTTATAAGGTTACGGACCAATGTTCTATACAAAATTTCCTGCACAGTAAAATTGTTCAAGTTTTCACTTCTGTCGGCACTCCCGGAGTGGCACTGTTTTTTTTTTTCTATAAATTTGAACAAACACTTTTACACGTCAACCATATTTTCAAAACTAGATGAGGTCGGCGTTTCCTATTTGACTACTCTGAGAAGAAAGGCCAAAACAAACTTAGAGGACGCAGTCTCTTTTAAAGTCCAGACATAATCTTGGTCAGACACGGTATAATAATAATTTATTTATTAAATAAAATAGCAGCCACATTTTTGTAAACCTTCTTTGTACATTATGTTTGTAGTTTTGGTCTCAGCAGCCAAAATATACACAGAGTCAATATTGGTGATGCGGGATCAACCGACGTAGAGTAACTGTGCGAGAAGCAGCTCGTCCTGAGGTTGACACCCGCAGTGTTCAGTAGCAATTTCCCATTGGTTGCGAAGTTTTTGTTTCGAACGCCTGCGTTGCGAAGAAAAACTTTTTTTCAAAAATATTAATATTTTTTCAAATTCATTTATTTTAAAAAGACAACTTATTGGTCCACAGTAGGTGTTTGTAGTAGGTACACGTAATATAAATTTAAAAACTATTTACATAATAATAACATTGAAAATACTACAAAATCAACAATAAATTAATTAAAATATTATATTCACTAAGATGTCAAATTTCAATAAGATTATAAATAAATTTCATAATTAAATTAAATAATATAAAATCACATTACAGTCAAAATAAATAAATAAAACACAATAATTATAATTTCCTAACCGGCATAGGAACAGCAACATGCCTGCCACAGCCATGCCGGACATAAGGGCAGTCCAGCCTATCGGCGATCATTGTCAGGATGGCATTGGGGCTGGCCCGCACCCGGCGCACCAGGGACGCACACCGCTTGCGCATAGAAGCGTAGAAACAGTAGTACATATTTTGTAATATGTATAGATGGTCTCATAAAATCGACTTACTGAAAACTGTACCAACCTCTGAGTTTTTTGTCACAACTTGGGAGAAACCCATTTCCAATCTAACGCTAAAATGCTGGTCTTTAAAAAATAGTGACTTTCATATATTATGCATCAAGTATCATAATGTTGAATAAATAATTTAGTTACACCATGTTTTTGAGGGAGAACTTTATTTTGCATCAAAAAAACGGTGTCCTACAGATTCTGGTCGTCCTGCGTGTTTCCCTTTATAAAAAAATATAAATAATTGTTACCTACTTACTGCGGTCATTGTGGTCTGCGCCTACGTAGGAGAAAATGATCATCGCTGAATCATCGTAGGTACCTACGATATATTTAGATCACAATGGGGAAAAAAAACCCGTAAGACTGTTCTGAACTCAAAATAATAAAATATCAAAAAGAATCTCTTAGGTTTCTAAAGCAAAAACATTGATTTTATTAAGTTATTGCTATTAAATAATGATCCATCTTTTACAGGAAAATTATAGCGTTTTGCAACACTGTTATGAGCTCAACTGTCATTAATGAGATACAGTAGAATTTTCACTGTTATCGATCTCCAGGAGAGCTCGTGTCAGTCAAGGGGCTAAAATGACTGAACAAAACAAAAAAACCGGCCAAGTGCGTGTCGGACCACGCACAATGAAGGGTTCCGTATTTGGGATGAATTAATCCCAAAAACAAACTTAACTCTGTAGTTGAAAAATATGTTCTCCCATACGTAATGTATGGGAAAACATGTTTTTGCAACTGCAAAGTTAAGTTGGTCGATTATTACTCGTTAACTTGTAGAGCCTACTTAGCTGTGATAGTTTTCCTTTTAATTTCGTTATATAAACTACTGTTGTGATTTTTTTAACACACTTAAAAGGAAAACTATCACAGCTAAGTAGGCTCTACAAGTTAACGAGTATATATAGTATATAAACTACTGTTGTGATTTTTTTAACACACCAAAAACCAACCATTTAGCCGGCAGGGGGGGGGGGGCCACTTGACTCTAACAAAAATTAGCACTTTATAGCTTAATATTTCGCAAACAGATCCCTGAATCCAAAAATGGTTTTGACAAACTCACAATGTTTTTAAAGGACCTTTCCAATGATATCCCTCACTATGGGTTAAAAAAAGAAAAAATATAACATCACTACTTTACGTATATGAGAGGTACCCTAAAAAAAAATGTTTTTCATAATTTTATTTTACCACTTTGTCGGCGTAATTAAAATATATACCTATGCCAAATTACAGTTTTCTAGTACTAAGGGTCTCGGAGCTAGACCGCGGACAGACAGACAGACAGACGGACATGACGAAACTATAAGGGTTCCTTGTTTACTACGGAACCCTAAAAAAGGGGCTTAGTTCCGAAGTCCCTATTTGAAAATTGTTAGTTAGCAGTATAGTGCAGATAATTGTTTTCCTTGACACTATGTCACTTAGATGTATAGTTTAGGATCTAGCGCAGGTTTATAAACACGGTAACTGCGCTTAGACTTTGCTTTGGTTCTTTATAGGATCTAAAAGACATATTGCTAGACTTGGTAGATATGCGTTATCAGGTCGAATACGCCTGGTTGACAGCTATCCGTTACATCTGGTTGACAGCTCTATGTTTAGAAGGTTGAACACATTAATTTTGAATCGTGAAATTAACAATACGCTTTATTTTATATTGGCACTTACACGAAATAATTTGGGAACTATCGAATATGACGTAACCCAAGCACACTAGACTGAATGATGGAAAAACTTATTGTAATCTGTTGCGGGTATCGGGTCACCCGTACTGGATCTGAAAGATCCGATAAACACACCAGACGTAAAAAAAACCCTTAAGGTCGGTATCGGGTCGAAGGTACCTGATATGAAATTTTTAAATTCATAAAAAGTAATGAATGACAAAATAGTAAAGCAGTAACTATTCTCTTCTAGCTCTATAGAATATCTGATATACGCATCCGGGAAAGTCAACGATTTTTGCACATTGGGACTGTTACGCATCAGGTCGTATAGACCAGTAGTGCTATTCTGCAGAAATCTCACCGTGATGACTTAGATGAAGTAAGTCATTCCACCTATTGCTAGGGATTGACACTATTAGCTCTCTTCGTCTCAGTGATCACGGAGATTTTTTTACAGAATAGCACCACTGATAGCGCAGTGCAGTAATAAGGCTGTATTCTTGCCAGCAGTGGGCAGCGGGGCGGCGGCGGCAGCGGCGCTTTCAAATGCATAGTTTTATATGGAACAGTTGCGATGGCAGCGGCGAGGGAAGCGAGAACAGTTTCATATAAAACTATAGCATTTGAACGCTTCCGCGCCGCTATCGCGCCGCTGCCGCCGCCGCTCCGCTGCCCGCAGCCGCCGAGAATACGGCCTTACGGCAAGCCGTTCGACAGTCGTCCTTAGCCGTTTTTTTTTTTAAATAATCAAGACTGATTGTTCTGATGGCGATCTTGGCGAAGTGACTACGCAATTGTCTGATTCAAGGGTTCGATTTTCGAAAAAATTGTGAGGCAACAGAAAAAAAAAAGGATTGTGTGGTTTTATGAAACCACGGTAAAAGTGAAACTTTTAAGCGAACTATAGGCGCCGCCATATTGGCCTTGGCTGCTCTGACGAGTGCCTTTCACTTTATCCCTACTCCGCGGCCGACCGTCACGCGACATGCAACACACAGACGAAAAGTTTGAGACGATGTAATAAAAGTTTCACTTTAATAAAGGTTTTGAATATCAGACACAATCACCAAAACACTCAAAACAAACAAACAAACACAACAATCAAACACTTAAAATCAGAGCATTGCAAAAAAACAAATGAGTCTGTTTAGTCCAGTTAAAATACAAGACTAAAGTAAGTTGTTGGCACAACTTAGGTACTTTTCGACTTCGTCATCATCATCTACCAAGCCTTTTCCCAACTATGTTGGGGTCGGCTTCCAGTCAAACCGGATGCAGCTAAATACCAGTATTTTACATGAAGCGACTGCCTATCTGACCTCCACAAACTTAGTTACATGGTTACACGATAGCCCTTGGTAAGACTGGTTGTCAGACTTTCGGGCTTCTGACAATCCGTAACAACTGTCAAAGATCTGCAAATGACAGCCGGGACCAATGGCTTAACGTGCTTTTCGAGGCATGGAGTGGCCTTGGTTTGAAAAGATGGTCACCCATCCACGGAACAACCGCGGTAAGCCTAGCATAATCTGATCGATCGACCCGTGCGGCTGTTATTACTTAGCCACAAGCCCCTCCCTTACTTTTCGACTTCCTTTACATAAATAAATAAATTAAAAGTAAATAATGATTGTCCGAAGTGAATGAGTAACTGACTAATAATACATTAAGTAAATCAAGTTAACTTATACTGGGAATTCCAACTCATGCCAAATAAACTTGAAGGTTATGCGGTAATAGTATAGACTAAGATGTGGTAGGTAACTACAAACCATTGTGAGGTCGCAGTGATGAATCATTGAAAAAAAAGTTAGTAATCAAGACTTCAAACGGTGCTATTGATAATTTAAGAAAATTATATAATACCTACTAGCTTCTACCCGCGACTTCGTCCTCGTGGAATAGTTACTTTGGGCGTATTCATTTGGTATAATGTTTATAAAAACACCTTCGCAAATAATGCATTATTTTAGAACAGGTTAGCATCAAAAAGGTTATAGTGAGCCAACCTTAAAAGATAGACATATGCTGTTGCGTACTTTTTTTTAGAACTTTTAAAGGGGAACAATTCTGTAATACATGATTTTTGCGAAACTTTAACCGTTTACGCAGCGCACGTAGCGGAAGTTCTCAAAAAGAAAAGAAAAACCCGATTTTGAAACATTCTTCATTGGTGCTCCGCTCCTATTGGTCTTAGCGTGATGATATATAACCTATAACCTTCCTCGATAAATGGGCTATCTAACACTGAAAGAAAAGCAAATCGGACTACTACTTCCTGAGATTAGCGCGTTCAAGCAAACAAACAAACAAACTCTTCAGCTTTATATATTAGTAAGTATAGAAACGAAAAAACAAGCAATTATTAAAATTGCAGACAAGAAAAATCTTAATTGATTTTTGGTAGATTATTAGAATATAAATGTCAAATATTAAAAAAATAAAACGCCCGATTGCGTAAAAAGCGAACTTTACACAGATGGAAACAAGATGAAACTATTATAACAAATCCGGAAGAAGAAGAGAACCGCTTTTATTTATTTTCAAAATCCTCCTCAATTCCGTTCGAGTCAAAAGGTTTAGAATAAACACAACCTTGCTGTACATCGCACACGTCTCCACAAAGTAGGCAACTCATTCATGGGTCAATGTATACGCTTTTACAACAAACTCCCCATTGACATTCGAAACTTACCCATTAAACGATTTAAAATCTATTATAAACCAAACTTTGTAAAAAAGGGTACTATACAATTTCAGATTATTTAGAAGATAAAAAAGCTTGGGATGGATCTGCTCGCTCTGCTAAGCCTTGTGATAAAACCATAAATCTAGACATTTTAATTATTATGTAAAATCAACATTACCAGTTTTATAAACACGTTGACATTGTTGAAAATTATATTCAAAATGACATGATTACTTTGTAAAGTATTATATTATTTTAACTATTGTGAATGTGAGGACTATTTGAATATTATTTTTATTTCTCTTCTAGTTTTAGTGATGGTCTGGCAGTTTGAGTAGTTTTTGCGGCCTACCCAAATGTCCTTTCTTTGGTATTGCTCGTCGAATTGAGCTCCTTAAATTCTAAGTTGAGCTCCACGATTACTGACAAATGCTTGCACTGACTGGACAGGTCCACTCAAATCTGTGTGGTTCTTTCTTCAAAAGACCTTTTCAGACACTGATCTACATGGTCCTCATATGGCCTGACCAAGATTATGTCTGGACTTTAAAAGAGACTGCGACCTTTGAGTTTGTTTCGGCCTTTCTTCTCAGAGTAGTCAGATAGGAAACGCCGAACTCATCTAGCTTATTTTTAATATTTTTTTTATATGACGTGTAAAAGTGATTCCGATATCCTATTTACAGAATAAACAATTTCATTTTATTTCATTTCATTAGAGCTTATATTGATTAGGTATTATTATTGTTCCAAATCGAGGGAAAACGATTATTCAGAATTCAATGACATATGCCTCCTTAAGTAAAATGCACTACCTGAAGACTTTTTGTGGTGCCCAGATGGCCTTTAGATTCAGAATAATATCAGCCGATCAGCAAAGTGTCATCTGCCCTTCTGAATTGCGCTACACGTGGAGACTGTTTTTATACGCGTTTACAAAAAAATACTACTTAAATGAAAACCGTAACGTATTCAAAATAATGTAATTTAATTGCCGTGCAACCTATTAATTATGCTTAATCCACCAAAGATAATTAAATAAATGGAGCGAAAAATAGAATTATTCGCTTTACGAGCCTATACGAAAGGTCTCGTTAAAAGTATACAGCATGCGTCAGAAAGATGTGGTAATATTTAAGGGTGGTACAGAGTATCAAACTGACCCCCGCCCCCGACCCTTGCCCCCCTCGACAACGATGCGCCAGCCTACGTCGAAGCTGAGCCTGTAGCTTTAAATTCTCCGATTAATAATAATGACCCATGTTTGATCCAGCCTGTCCCATCTTGCTTTTCTCCACCCAGCGACGCCTTATTCGTTCGTACGGTTCGTACCCACAGGGGGTGCCCTTAGGGAGCGCTCGCCTCTAAGTTGGTTGGAGGTTTTAAGTAGTAGCTTAAGGCAGCCACAGGAAAGCCCGGTTAAGTAGTCATGACCTCCGAGGTCAGCTACGAGATGACAAAAAAAAAAACATTAAATTGAACAAGTTTCTCCATGGGACCAACATCGTATTCGCGGAAAAAATATCAACTGCCCCATATAAAACTTCAATGCCTACTCGACCCAAAACGAGAGGGCTGATTATTAGGGTTCCGTACCAAAATGGTAAAAAGGAACCCTTACGGTGCGACTCAGTCTGTCTGTCTGTCTGTCTGTCACAGCTGGATATCTCAAGAACAACAAGCATTAGCATGCTATCAATTTGAAATTTGGAATAGTTTAAGATGACGTTTGCCCAACTATTTTGCAATTAAGAAAGATTTTTTTCAGGGTTCCTTTAAATTCACTATGGCATTTTAATATACTATGGCATGGGGGTATCATATGAAAGAGCGCTATTTGCACATTCTTAAATAATTTTTTTAGGCCGCATAGTAGAGAAAAATCTGAAATTATTCTACATGATAGAAGTTCAAGTAAAACGATGTCTCTAAATAGCACACTTTTTCAGAAATCATGAATTAAGTTCATTTTGCATTTGTTCCACTATCGGACAAGTGATGGCGCTGACCTAAAACCGCAATATTCTAAACGGTAGTATGCAGTATTAAAATTCTCTGACGAATAAAGGCCTCGCCGATGAAAATTTAAAATGGTACGGAACCTTCGGTGCGCGAGTCCGACTCGCTCTTGACCGGTTTTTTTTCCATGTGTGTCCTATGGAGAAAATTGTTCAGTTTGTTGTTCTGTACCACACACTTAAAAATTATTACCACATCTTTCTGATACATGCTGTATAAAGCCAGCAAAGTCACCATTGGTGATGTCACGATACATTTTACGGTCTTTTTAATTTTATTAGTATACCATAAAGGCGTTTACTCTGTCTTGCAATGCACCAGTCTAAAATTAAAAGATACAATTGGTAGACGTCAGTTGCGTGTTAAAAACTCGTGTTTCTAGTCTAGTATTTATTTTTAAACCAGTTGTGGACCTGTTGACTCATAACTTGCCCTCTTATAAAGTGTATATTTTTAACTTAGCTGGTAATGTACGGCATTCATCAAATCACAGAATAATTTTGAACCGAGCCTCTGTGAATTTTTCCTTTTGTAATTCAAGCACATCGTAACATCCAAAAATATTTAGTCTGGTGATAACGTTTAACATAATCACCCACTTAAATGACGTTAAAACCTCAAATTGCTTGTCAAACCTGAAACAGTAAACTATGAGATAATTTCATATCTGATGATTGGTTTATTATAATTGACCATAAGAAAATGATACAAGATGAAAACAGGTTGTAAGAGGAAAATGTAGAGGGGATATGTTTAGAACAAAATATGATCGCACGTTTTCTGACGATACAGTTCATTTTGTAAATTGGCCTCGAATTGGGTGATTGTGTGCTACTTGCATTAAGATTATTTACGATAAGTTTGGTGTTAAATGTGAAAAATGAAGAGTTTTGTGTATATCGGTAAGCGTTAAATTTAATTTTCTGATAAATAAGGTAAGGAATGTAGTCACAACCGGAATATAAATAAAAATCTTATAGTTTCAAGGATGCTCGGATTGGTTTTTGTCTAGTTTTGCAACCTGTTTCTATAAAACCTCATTAATAAATGTGATCATACATGCAAAGAACTACAGTAAAGGTAACTGACCTATGTCAATTCTCAACAATGTATTCAGCTTTATCTATGACTAGCTGCGCCCCGCGGTTTCACCCGCATAAGTCTCGATCCCGTGGGAAAAAAAAAAAGTATCCTATGTTCTTTTCCAGGGCATCATCTATATATGTGCCAAACTTCATCCAAATCCGTTCAGCCGTTTTAGCGTGAAGGCGTAACAAACAAACTTAATTTCGCATTTATAATATTAAGGATAAGGTTTACGATTTTTTCGTTGACTTTTCATATAAAAGATAAGATATATTATCTGTCAGACATTGTCATAGTCATATCTTTGTCTAAATATAATTACCCAGTTTACCTGTCATAATCACTAAGTTAGAAAATGGCCTTTTCTCAAGTTTGGCCATAAGGCAAATAATTTCTATCTTTTGTAGAGGAGCTCGTGGCTAAGTAATAATAGCCGCACGGGTCGGGGCACGGGTCAGGTTAAGCTACGCTTGCCGGGGTTGGTCCGTGGATGGGTGACCATCTTTACGTACCGTGCCTCGGTAAGCACGTTAAGCAGTTGGTCCCGGCTGTCATTCATGGTTCTTTGACAGTCGTTACGGGTCGTCAGAAGCTCGAAAGTCTGACAACCAGTCTTACCAAGGGGTATCGTATCACCCAGTTACTGGGTTGTGGAGGTCAGATAGGCAGTCGCTCCATGTAAAATACTGGTATTCAGCTGCATCCAGTTAGACTGGAAGTCGACCTCAACATAGTTGGGAAAAGGCTAGGCAGATTGCATCCGATATGCCAGTCAGTAGCACTAATAACTTGATGTAGGTCGTAAAATTAACACTTTGTTTATATATGTAACGTATAAAAAATATGTGGATATACATTCACATATTTTTTATACGTTGCCTATATCTAATAAGTAAACTATTGCCATAATTCCTCTTCATAATTTGATTAATACATTTTATCTTATTTTTGAAGTATTAAACCTTGACAGCTTACGATAACTTACTAACCCAATTTAAGACAATTTATTTGACATTTTATTTTTTACATGATTCTGACATTTTTTTAAATTTTTGACAAGTTTAATTATTATTTTTTAATGAGTTGTTGAATATTTAAATTTAATTAATCACAATTTTATTTTGGGTTTTTATCTGTTTAGAATTTAAAATCGTTTATAATTTAAATGTATGAGTGAAAACTGTGGACTAATATAGAAAAATGTCTGAAAAAAATATTAAGAAAATGTAAAAATTGCGGCTCTGTCAAATATTTATGTATAAGCCTCAATGTGTATTTGTGTCATAAAGTGTCACATTAATTTCTACTGTTTTTCTAGATTTAAGGGTGCATTTCCACTAAAGGCGCGCGCGCTGAGCGGAGACCTGCAGGCCTCGACCAATTACAATGGTTGAAATCCTCATCGCGTCTCTCGTCTCATCTGTGATTGGACGATTTTTGCACGTCTCCGCTCGTCCCCGCTTCAGCGGAAACACACCCTTACTGGTCAATGACTGGAGATGGCTATCAGCCAAACATAAATAGGTATATTGAGGTGTATTTTGCCTCATTCTGATGTCCTCTAGTCTGTTAACTAAACGTCCTTTTGTGGTTTTGCTTGACCTCAGATTAGAGACGGTGTTTAATTAAAACAAAAAGGAGTCTAAGGGTGGCCGCACATTTGACGGAAGTTGCGTCGCGTTTCGTTGGTCGCGTAACGCCAGAATGGACAAGTAGATAATAAAACATTTTACCTTACACACTCAACCGATGACATGGGCGTACCCAGCATTTTTTTATGAGTTGTTTAGTAAATAAACTCGATATTGGTGCCGATTCCCTTCTTCACAAACTAAACTAAATTTAAGTTCAGTGCATCTTTTTCTTTCTATTTCATTAAGAAAAGGACAGAGGATAAATTTTAGTTTAGTCCTGTCAAATTAGTCAGTGCCTGTCACTCTCCATACAAGTTTAGACGTGATTAAAAACTTGCCGACTAAAATTACGTCAATTTACGTTAAGCGCTGATTAATTTGACAGGACTAAACTAAAATTTATCTTCTGTCCTTTTCTTAATGAAATAGAAAGAAAAAGATGCACTGAACTTAAATTTAGTTTAGTTTGTGAACAAGGGAATCGGCACCAATGTAGTTCGAAATTCTCTCGACAAAACTCTAAAACTACGCATGCGCGCAGCATCGATTCATCGATGCTGCATTGTTTCGCGCGGTAATTTTGAATTTTACCAAATGAATGATTGCCAAATTTTGTTACAGTAAACCAAAATTTTTAGCTTCAAGTCAGGGACCAGGGTGGGGCAGATGCCCCCCACCTTGCCCCACCGTGGGTACGCCCATGACTTATTATATAAGTTAGATTATTCTAACTAACATAAATAACGCATCATATACGCGACCGACATTATGCCCTACGCATCTTCCATCAGATGTGCGACCACCCTAAGGCCTAGCGCGCACTGCCGTGCGTTTTTTTACCCTAAAATCTGTGAAGTAAGTACCTTGGGAATGTCATAGAAGTACGCGTATTGCGATGAAAAAAACGCATGCGGTTAATTCACAGTGGGCCTCCCGCTGCAAATTTGCGACGAGACCACTGCACGTATTTTGTATCGCAAAGAGATATATATGAAGTACCGCGCACTGCAGTGAAAAAAACGCACCGAGGCACCGACCAAGCAGTGGATAAAATCCTTTTCTTTTTGTAGGTATACGCCTGTAAATCTTTATATCTTGCGAAAAATCTGACCAGAGATGCACCCAAAACTGTTTCGTTAGGTACAAAAAATGTGCATTTTTCACCGCCACTGAGCTGACCCGTGACTACATTTGTTATACCACACGGCAGAAATAACGCACCACATTCCACCGCACCGCGGTGCGCGCAAGCCCTAAAAACTAATCATAAAATTGCGGTGCAATTAAATGTCTGTAACCATTAGTAAAACTAAAAGTTGCACCGTCTAAACAGTCGTTTGTTGCTTCAATTTTATTGAATGCCACATGCATGAAACTGGATCGTGTAAATAGGGCTTAACCCAGCAATCACGTCTGTCCGCTAAAGCAGTAAAAAAATAAATAAAACTTTCTTTGTGTCTTCAGTCTTCACACTGATTTGAAGGGTTATTCCACTGCGCTCCAAGTTTTTATCACCTACCTATATTATTTCAAATATTATAAGTACCTACTAAAATAATTCCACGGCGCTCCAAAATAAAAAAAGTAAAGTCAGCATAAAAGGCAAACCATAAGTTGTTTGTTATACACAAATAGAAATATTGGTAGTATTTTTTTATCGTGGATTCATCTGATGATGCGTGGTTGATAATCATGGCAGAAGCACCACAAAGTGAAAATATTTCCTTAAGTTTAATGATTACTTTGTTGATCAATGGTTAGACAATGGAAATTTATATACAGTTTGGAATTGTTCGGGAGAAAGACACTGAACAAACAACTTAGTAGAATCATGGCATCGTATGCTCAATAACGAGTTACCAAAGAAACCACGATTATTGGAGCCCTTATTTAAACTTCAAGAAAAAGCTTTGATCAGCAAAGGTATCGTCAACCAAACTGTTTAAAAAAACTTTGTTTGTATCCTTGTTTAAAAAAACTTTCTAATCTGAAGCTGTGTTTTTTTATTAGTTTATTTACTTTAATTATAAGAAAAACTTATAATTTTTTCGTAACATTTGTTTTATTATAGATTATTACTTACGTTGGTATTTGTGTTGTAGTTTTAAGAAAACATTCTAATCTGAAGCTGTGACTTTTTCTTTGTTCTTTACTTTATTTTTTAGAATAACATTGTTAGATGTGACGTTGTGATTATGACTGAATCGGTAAATTATTTATTAAAAACATTTACAATATGTTGTGATGTATATTCTAGATTTAAGAAAAAAATTCTAATCTGAAGGTGTGGCGATTAGGTTATCACATTAATTCAAAGCACGTATTCTACATTACGTATCTGAAGGATACACAATTAAAATAATTAATAAAAATTGTCAATCTGAAGGTGTGATTTTTTTGTTCTTTTTACTTTGTTTTTAAGAAAAAAATATTGTTAGTGTGTCGTTGTGATTATGACTGAATAAACATACTTGAAATGCATTTTTATTATTTTTAAGGTATTTAATATAATATTTCATGCTAAATTTATTTTTTTGCTAACTCTACTCAAAATTTCTTGGAGCGCGGCGGAATTAAAATATTGAAATATTTTATTGCATAAAATTCTTGGAGCGCAGTGAAATCAATGTATCAACATTTAAATTATGGGTTTTGGAGCGCGGTGAAACTACCCATTTGTATTCTCAAAGTTTCATTCCAATGAACACATGAGGATAAAGAAGGTACCTACATTGTCCCAATACTCAGTATGTTCCCATAATCAAGCAATAAATTCAACCCACAATTTATGGATTATAAACAGAAAATAGCTTTCGGTAGGAACAGTTTGTACAGTATATATGTATAGAAATAAATAATGACAGTCATTGATTAATTTAATTGTTTAATATTCTGTGTAACGATTGGTTAATTACTTTCTAACAGTATTGTTATCTAGACGCATAAAATTGTCTATCATTTGTTATACTTAGAACTGGTTCTAATATAGCTTAGGTAAATGGCTTTTAAGTGAAAACTAAATCGTGGACGGTTAACTTTTTGTTGTTGCTATATTTACTGTAGTATATTGGCCGGCCCGGGCAAAGTGTTATTGGGTTTTTCCATTGGGAATTTCTTAGTAACAGCTCGGAGTTTGGAAGTACCTCGGAAAATACGGCTGTTGGTCCTGCGCGTGATCTTTCTCCGGTCGTGTCGGATTGCCGTCCCATCGGACTATGAAATAGGGATGTTAAAAAATAATCGATTTTTATTTAAATCGATTATTATTTTCTCATAATCGATTTTTTATTGTCGATTTTTATAGTAATATTAATCGATTTTTAGTAAATCGATTATATAAATTACGTGTTTAAATCGATTTTCAGAAACAACTCGTATCTAATAGATATTTTAGTTTAGTTTTTGAGACTATAGAGTTGTCGTTTAGTTTTTTTAATTCTCATTTTAACTATTTTATTTCAAAACTAGTCAAATGTAAAATAGGACTGGACATTTATGGCAATTTTTTTAAATTTGATTTATATATATTTTAGTTTTTGAGACAATAAGTTTGTCATTTTGTTGGGATGCTCATCATTTCATTTATATTATAATAAATAAAACGTTTAATAGTATTAAAATTTGTTTCAATAATGCTATTTGGTTTCCTAATTCCTTACCTTGAAATTTTAAAGGAACATTGGTGTCGATTCTCTTGTCTCAAATGCCTCTAAACTAGACTAAAAATCACCAAAATTTTATTTATTCCTGTCAAACAACGATTTCTCATTCTGAAATAGACTAAAATGACAAAACTTAACTATATTTTAGTTTGGCAGCACTAAGATGGTACTGAGATATTAGTTTAGTGAAAATGGCAATTTTGCTAGTCTGAATTTGACGTTTTTCACCTAAAATTTAGATTTTCTAACTAAATCTAACTATTTTTAATCGCGACTAAAAACGTGTGGAATAAAATTGGCTGTCATGAACTTTAAATTTACACCAACACCTCGACTTCAGATGCAAAAACAGTACTGATTTTTTTTTTCTTTTGCTTATATCTCGAAAACGGTGTGTCCAATCGCAAAAATAATGAAAATTTCGACACCCTTCATAAAATCTTTAAACCCCTAACACTCCACTTGTAGGTAATATTTTTTTCTTATTTTCCATACAAAAAGTGAAAAAATCCATATAAACACGTCGAGGCTGCCCCCCCTTCGCGCCTCCGACTCTAAAAACCTTCACGTGTGGAGTTCCGATTGTCAAATTCGATTTAGATGTGTCAAAATTATTTTTAAATTTAGAGAATTTATTTTGCAGAATAGCTTTGAGATTCTCATAGTCAAAAGTAAGGAATTTTAGTGATAGTTTAGTTCGGTGTACAAGAGAATCGGCACCAATGCCTATGATTTTTAGTTTTGAATTTTTTTATTCATATAATTTTATTTGATTTTTAATCTGATAAATTGTTAATATAAATCTCTTAGGTTTATTATTGGAATATGAAAAGCATGTACTTTTAAATAATACAACAAAATCGATTGTTTCGCAGAAATCGATTTCTTATTTTTATTAAAATTGATTTTTGACAAATCGATTAAGTAATTTTGAATAAAGAAAAATCGATTTTTATTTAATCGATTCTTTTCCATTAATCTCACAGTAACTATGAAAGTGAGGGAAGAGAGAGTGCACCTGTGTCTGCGCACACACTTGTGCACTATAATGGTGCCGATTCCCTTGTTCACAAACTAAACTAAATTTAAGTTCAGTGCATCTTTTTCTTTCTATTTCATTAAGAAAAGGACAGAAGATAAATTTTAGTTTAGTCCTGTCAAATTAATCAGCGCTTGACGTAAATTGACGTAATTTTAGTCGGCAAGTTTTTAATCACGTCTAAACTTGTATGGAGAGTGACAGGCGATGACTGAACTTAAATTTAGTTTATTTGTGAACAAGGGAATCGGCACCAATATCTCCCGCGCCAAAGGCTAGACTTCGTTGAAATTGGCCGTCATGGCCGAAATACGGTCTAGAGGAAAAGCAAAAAAAAAAAAAAAATTGCTATGTGGAATATTCTAAGTTGTTGTCCACGGTGTAAACACTAAAACCCCAGTATAAAATAATTTGATCAATCAAAAACTTATTTTGTGAATAGTTTGGCTAACTACTTTATTGTTAAGAATCTAAGTGGGTAGCTGTAAATAAAAACAATTTAACTATTCCGACTAAAACTTACTTTGTCATTGATTTCAGCATTGGTGGTGTTTTTGGGCACTGTAGCTGTTCAAGGCTATGGTCCAAAAATACATCGCAAAAAGCACAGGGTTCCGCAAAAATCATCCCACTGGTCCCACAACAGGCCTTCACATGGGGCTCAACATGAACCGCCACAAAAACCACACTACCGTGGACCACCTCCCATACCACTCCACCGGCAGCATGATAATAATTTTGGACCTCCTAATCAACACGGTCACTGGGATAATTCTCCCGTTTGGGATGATAGATCTGATTCTAGGGATAATAGCAAAGACAGAGGAAGCTATGATAGCTATGGTCCTGATGACAGTTACAGTCCCGATGATTATAGTCGCGAAAGAGACAGTACAGATAGCTCTGGACCATCTTACGAAGACTACAGTGATCGTTACGACCACCATCACTCGAAACATCCTTGCAAGCGACCTCATAATAAGTAAGTAAAATTAGCACTGCTTTTAATTAGGAAGTATTAGTCACTGACCTGGTGAAAGAGAATGTTAACCATGACATCTTTTAAACCAAGGTCAATCTTGAAAGTACCTGTCTATGTTAATTTAACCCTGCAGGTAATCTGCAGAGTTAAATTAATTAAAAGGCATTTCTATAATTTTTATCGTGGTGATGATTTTGATTGTTCAATTCGATGTCAATATTATCATTATTGAATACTGATATTCTGTTGTTGCAGAATACCTCCAAAGATAACACCAAAACCTGTACCGACGACGCCAAAACCTATAACAACAACACATAGGATTCCCTTCACCCCCTCTTTACCACCGCACCCAGCATATTCACGATTTACACCTTCAGGATCTACTGCAGCCTGGAAAACGAATCCTACAACCCCTCAAATTATCCCAACTCCCACGAAAACCGTCGGTCCTATCCCCAGGCCCCCGATCACGACGCCATCAATACCTATATGGCACCCAAGCACGCCTGCAGAAGATACTACTCATTGGGAAACTACTACTAATTCTGTTCCTAATCCTGGAGTTGAAACAACAACAGTAGAAGGAGAGGAATTTCCCACAATATCACCAGAAATTGTAGAATGTATTGATACGTGCCTTTCTACGCCTGAGCATAACCCTGTATGTGGCTCGGACGGTGTAACTTATGACAATGAAGGGAAGTTGTTTTGCGCTGGTTCCTGTGGAGTCAGTAAGTTGACCTGCTTTAATTACCTGGTTTCATTTTTTAAGGATGTAACTTTAAAAATATAGAATAACTGTTTTCGCGTAGCTCTAATAACGTCTTAAGTATTTTTGTTATTAGTAAGTTTTCTCGTTAATTTTGGGATTTATCATTATTTTGGCATTTTTGCGCACAGGTTAAATACGAGTAGATATTTTTTCATGAATGAGAAAAAATTATTGTTCAAAAATATACAACGATTTAAATAATACGGTGATTCGTTTTATGATCAGATTTTGAACATCTGTGTCTGAACTATATATATCTGTATTTCAGATATCTGCGGTCTTCCCCTATTGGAAGCAACTAGTAGTTTTTTTTTAAATAACTTTGATTGACTTCTAACACATCCATAACATATTGTGAAAAACAAGTCCAAATTTTTTTCCTTCCTTGTTCCATCACAGTTGGTACCGAAATCGAGAAAACAAAGGCCTATTTTTGCTCAATTTATCCTGTTACTAAAGCGCTATGTAATCTTCAACATTTTATTTATAACGTTGAATATAATAAATTATTTCTTCGAATGCAAAGTACCTGATTTTGGCAAGAGCTGAGTTCCGTGTTTTTATGTGTTGTGTTCGTGTTTCTACAATACCGATAATCGTATAGACAGCTTAAGAATGCGGCGACGCATGAATTATCCATACAAACGTAATACCTAAATCATTTGCAATTTGGGCATATTTGCACCATATTATGTTGTTATTCGAATTTAGACAGTGTTTATCTAGGCTCCTACATCTTTTTTTTCCCAAAAAACTTTTCTAAAATGAAGTTTAAACGAATTTAATTTCGCACATTTTTACAGCGTAAATGACATGCATTCATATTGTTTTTTCTGTATTATAAACAACAATATTTATAATATTGTTTCTGCAGAAGCCTAGCTTATATTATCAAGTTACAAATTATCGAAAAAAAAAAAGGAAAAATATTAAGTTTTCATTCATCATTTTTGGTATTACGGAACACATCCAAATTTATCATTAATTTTTTAAAGCTAGTAGTGCTGGTAGTATTGCTCACTGTAGGTGTATATCGCTCCGACAGGCACTCACACTTGGAATTGAATTTTGCAAACATCTCGATTTGTAGTTGCGAGCCGTGTTCGCAGGCCTCTTAATATTGGGCACGCCACAATTGCGGCGATAAGACCCCTCTTTGAGGAGTGGCTAGAGAGGCGCCACGGCGTCCTCACCTTCCGCCTGACACAGGTGCTCACCGGACACGGCTGTTTCGGGAGGTACCTGTTCAGGATAAAGCGGGAGGAAACGCCCGGGTGTCATCACTGTGTGGATCGCCCGGAGGACACGGTGGAGCATACGGTGGAGGTCTGCCCGGCTTGGGCAGAGCATCGCCGTGTCCTCGTGGAAGTCCTGATTCGGGCCATGCTACGGAGCGAGAGGAAATGGGAGGCCGTCACCTCGTTCTGCGAAGCAGTAATGCTCGCGAAGGAGGAGACGGAGCGCGTGAGGGAAAGGCAAATCTCGCGCCCTCGCGCCCCTAACCGCCGCAGCAGGAGACGCCCTGGCCGTCGGGAGTCACGAGAGGATTTCCGGCCACCGTAGGCGCGGGCTTGCGGACGGTGAGCAATGGGTAGCTCGCCGTCCGATAAGGACCAAGCCCGGGTCGACGGCGCGTTGTGTTCCACGCGCGCCTCAAAGAGATGTCAGCAGAATTGACGGGGTCCGCTAGGGCCAATGCCTGCCGGGGGTTCGAAGAAAACCGATAGGGACATCGTGGCCCCCTGGCAACACGGCAACTGAAGGAACACGGGTGGGTTTTAGTCAGTAAGAGTCTGACACGCCCTCCCGCTCCGCCCAGAGAGGGAGAAGTTATTTGACGATTTCCCACCCAAAAAAAAAAAAAAAAAGGCCTCTTAATATTATTATGTTATACCAAATCTCTTAAGTGTTTGGCACGTGTTGGACCATCGAGCCATTTCTTTCTAACACTCATTCCAATATTGTTACAGACGTGACTTTAGTACGCAGATCTGCGTGTCCACCACCAAATTGGGATGATGATGATGAAACGACTCTTCCGCCTCCAACGACCACTTACGTAGGACGTACCACACCATTGTCTAACTTCCAGCGGTGTATGAGACTATGCCGTATAACCGCATCCTTTATTCCTGTTTGTGGTACCGATCTCGTGACCTATATGAATATGGATCGTTTGAAATGCGCTCGAAGTTGTGGCGAAGGTGAGGTTTACTTATAAGAAACTAGCGAACGTCACGTGGTTTCACCCGCGTAGTTCCCGTTCCCGTGGGAGTACGGGGATAAAATATAGCCTATGTTACTCGCTGATAATGTAGCTATCCATTGCTGAAATAATTTTTCAAATCGGTCCAGTAGTTTTTAAGTTTATTCGTTACATACAAAAATACAAATCTTTCCTCTTTATAATAGTATAGATATCTAGATTAGTGTAACGTTAGCGACGATACTTATTTGATTAATGGTGTGCTAGGACTTATATTGCACTCACGGACACACAACCTCCAAGACACACATAGCACATCTTTTGTTTTTTTAATTAATTCCCCTTCCTCTCATTACTTGGAGCTTTAATATTGCATGTAGTACGTAAGTGCAATTTAATGTTGTAATTTTAAGAGTGTGAGCCTGGAGATCTGTCATGCAGGTCCCGAACCCAGTATACACTTCAGCTCTCACAAAGGTTTGAATCTGCCTGTAACCTATATACCATGTACCGAATTTGTACCTTTTTGAGAGAAATAAAATTACAATTACTATTACTATCCACATTAAAAAAATGTAATAAGGTATTCACCATACTCAACTAATAAGGGATTCCCCACTGTAAAATTAATCTACTTAACTACTTTTGGCTTTGGAAACACATCATTTCTCATTTAATAGGGATGTTTTTGTTCTTCAGCTAGATTATTAAAAAAAATATTGGTCACGTATTTTTTCTTTTTTAGGGTTCGGTAGTAAACAAGGAACCCTTATAGTTTCGTCATGTCCGTCTGTCTGTCTGTCTGTCTGTCCGCGGTCTAGCTCCGAGACCCTTAGTACTAGAAAGCTGTAATTTGGCATAGGTATACATATTAATTACGCCGACTAAGTGGTAAAACAAAATTATGAAAAACATTTTTTTTTAGGGTATCTCTCATACACGTAAAGTGGTGATGTTTATTTTTTTATTTTTTTACCCCATGGTGAGGGATATCATTGGAAAGGTCCTTCAAAAATATTGCGAGTATGTGAAAACCATTTTTGGATTCAGGGATTCGTTTGCGAAATATTAAGCTTTAAAGTGCTAATTTTTGTTAGAGTCAAGTGTCCCCCCCCCTGCCGGCTAAATGGTTGGTTTTGGGTGTGTGAAAAAAATCACAACAGTAGCTTATATAACGAAATTAAAAGGAAAACTATCACAGCTAAGTAGGCTCTACAGGTTAACGAGTAATAATCAACCAACTTAACTTTGCAGTTGCAAAAACATGTTTTCCCATACATTCCGTATGGGAGAACATATTTTTCAACTACAAAGTTAAGTTTGTTTTTGGGATAAATTCATCCTAACTACGGAACCCTTCATTGTGCGTGGTCCGACACGCACTTGGCCGGTTTTATTAATATGATAAAGCAAAAAATATACGTGTCTAATATTTTGTATTATCTGACTGACGGACTAAATATATATATATATTTTTACTCAGGCGTCATCTATATTCTGAGGATGATGAATAACTCATCATCTGCCTAGCTTTTTCCCAACTATGTTGGGATCAGCTTCCAGTCTAACCGGATGCAGGTCCACAACTAAGTTACCTGTTCGGCTGTTATTATTTAGCCACGAGCCGCTAGAATGATGAATAGCTATTGAATTAATAAAATGGAAAACTGTTATAACCAAGAACATTTCGCAAACAGATATTGAACGCAATGGGGTTATTATTCTCCATCTGCCTATCCCTTCGGAGAATACAGTCGTGAAGTTATGGATTATCGACATGACATGTGTGAAATGAAAAATATTTATTTATTTTCCGCAGTTGTCGAGGTTTTATGTGAGAAACCATGCGCTGCCTGTGGGTACAACCCAATCACACCAAAAACAACAACTTTGCGACCGTCAATAACGCCTCAAATCGGCAGAACTACCCAGGAACCTGATGTACAAGAATGTATAAATGCGTGCCCAGTGACATCGGAATTTAACCCTGTTTGTGGCTCAAACCACGTCACCTACAGCAATCCCAGCAAATTGGTTTGTGCTCAACTGTGTGGAGTCGGTAAATATTATTTACATTGTTTCATTTACGTTCTGCATTAAATATTTCACTTTGTACTAAAACTGAGTTTTACACGAGACAACATTTGCAAAAAAAAGAAACAACCGATCCCCTTTGATCCGTCTTCCATGCATGTTTCTATAAATATAATAGTCGATCTTTCGGATTGGCTATTTCTTAAATTACCTAACGTCACAGATAAAATTCATTGTTCGACTTGACATTTAAATATTAATTACAGGCGTAGCCGTAGTTCGTTTAGGACAATGTGGTCCTGCTACGACTTCATCAACCACTACAGTAGCCCCTCATTCAACTTTATCACCATTAAGCTGTATACGACGCTGTCCAGTAACAACAGAATATGATCCCGTTTGTGGGTCAGATAATCTCACCTACAATAATCTTGGAAACTTAATTTGCTCGAAAAATTGCGGTGTTGGTAAGTTTTATTCCTAGATATAGTTTAATTAACTAGTCTAATACTGTTTTACAAATCACTCTAATTTATATATTGTTTATTCCAGAGGTAGACTTCAAACACAAATCACGATGTGTCGACGAATTTGATCTTGGTCCTGATGGAACTGACAGCACACCATCACAAACTACGCAAGATATTAATGGAAATAAGGATCATGTTATCACGCCATCACGAGACTCTGCAACAACTACATCGTTATTCACTTCACCCACTATAAGAAGTACAGCGACACCCATATCGACACCGACCACGACACCAACATCAACCACAAACCCAGGCCAAAATTCTTCATCTACTTTAGGTTTTACAATTCCTAAAGATATATTAATTGATATTTTTGGTACGCCGCCAACTCAGGCATCTAACACGAAAAACCCAGACGAAGACGAAGATCTCGATCTAGATGCTAGGTTTAATAATGATACAGATGCAGACAAAGACACAGGCAGAAGTCATTATAGCAAAATAATTTTTCCTGATTAAAGACTAATTAGATTAAAGACTAATTAGATTACTAACGCATTTTTATTGGAAACCTATTACGTATGCAAATTAGCCTTATGATATCATTTGGCGCAATATTGCAAATGAACTATAATTACATATTTTTTGTATATATTTGGCACAAAAATTCTATTCCCCATCAGTTGGTGACGACCTGGCTTCCTAGACTGACTTCGACTGTAGATTATATTAGAGCTTAAGAAAATGGACAGTGCCAATGTATTTTATATTGTTTCAATAGCATCGATTGTTGGATTTTCGTCGGCGCATTCAAGTAAGTTTTTATTTTTTTACATTTACCCTTCCCATCTTGATCCTAAGCAACTCATTAATCATTATACATACTTATTTATTTTACCCTATTGTACACAGGCGGATTTGATACCTTAGGTAAATAAATATACTTTGTTCCTAACTCAGTGTAAACTTTCATATTGTGTAGATACTCTAGATACAATATCCAATCTTATGCTTTTTACTTGGTATAACTTGCCAATGTCATTTAGATTAACTCTCAACACGAGAACCATTGATGGGGCCTCGATTCTAAAATAATTATGTGATTTATATGTGTATTGCACTCATTTATCAAGTCTTTACAGTCCCTTTCAGAAGACCATGTAAAGATATGTCGCCAGACTGCTTAAAAGAATCCGTCCAGGTGGCTTTGCCGGCTGTTGCAAATGGCATTCCTGAACTAGGCATCGATTCTTTGGATCCTTACATATTGAAGAAACTGAAATTGCAATTGCCTGGAGGTATCGATATAATATTCACTGATGGTTACGCAAAAGGACTGAAACACTGCATTGTTGATTTCGCAAGGTACGTTTATGAACATTTATAATCGGAATTCTATAGCATAAAAAATTGCGACGACCAATCACTCACAATAAAATTATAAAAAGCCACCAACAAGTTTATATACGCTTGAATTGTAAATGTTTGCAGATATAAAGAAAATACATTTGAAACTCAATTGCATTGTAATTTGACTATCAAAGGAAAATACAAATCTTCCGGACGTCTTCTCGTGTTCCCGATAGATGGTGATGGAGAATCTACTATTGAGTGCAGTAAGTTTTCCGTCTTAAATATTCTTAAGGCTCCTAAACACAGTGTTGGCGACAATTCCACCACCTTGCCACCGGGCAAGCGGTGCGCACGGCTTGCCGTACAAAGGAGCCGCCAAACAAAGAAACGCCGCTCGGCAAAAGCCGGTGGTCCTTGCCGCTGGCACTGTGTGTAGTAACCCTTATGGGATGAACGTTGTCTTAATATAAGGGAATTTCTTTACAACTCTCTTTTTAACCTTCAAGACATTAATAAATTCTTTGATTATGAATTATCGATTCCTTCAGAGTATTCAAGTGAAACTCCTTAAACGGGTCGCGGTGGCGGCGATTCGATCTTTAGACGAGAATTGTGAGTGAAATTTCAAGGACGCGTCACGTATAGGCTCATTTCGTTACATGAGAGAGAAGAAAGACATACTCTCTCTCTGTTTCTCACACTAAATCTCTTTTATTCTTAATTTTTTAAGAAGTTTCACTTCTATCACTTGTAAGTACTTACAGTGCGGCAAGCATGTTTTTTTTTTGTAACTCGAGCTGTTTTTTTGTAGATAATATTTATTAACCTTGTAAATTGGAAATTAGTTGCAATAGAGCCATTATACCTAAATCATTTAAATGTAATCTTTATTTGACGTTTACCAAATATGTATTTCGTCGGTACATAATTAAACGAAGTTTTCCTTAATGGTCGTTTGTTCCATCGTATTAATGTAAACACCTATATTTTTTCAGATAACATCAAGCTGCACAGTATACTTAAGGTGGGGTCAAAAGTCAGTTCCGACGGACAAAGGCACTTGAATATTAAGAGTTCGAATACTGAGCATAGTTATGATGGCAGAGTCAGCTACAGTATGACGAACCTTTTCAAGGGAAGTCCCGAAATAAGTAAGTACCTCCCTACTCCAAAAAAAACATTTATCTACACTCGATATCTGCATATATAATAATGTATTTACATTTGTAGGTTTAGTTATTTAAGAAATCTGTTATAGATTTTATTGCATACATTGGTTTATGAGCTGGTAAAATTGTTGCAAAGTTTTCGTAAACCTCATCCTCCTTACCTGTGTATGCCTATTAACAGTTTATCATATGTATGTACTAGAAGGCATGCTCTGGAATAGTTAATATTGTTCTAAGTTATTACAAGATTATTGATAGATTGAAGTGTCCATAATAAATTCGTAAGGTATCATCCATCACATAAATATTTGTTTATATATCCACGTCATTCAATATTGATCGAATCAATACGTAAGTAATTAGTTTTTATCAACCTTCTTCTAAAATATAATTATGATCTTTACTAACTACTACATTTAGAGACATGCAATTTTGCAAACATATTGGGCATTAGGAATAATCAGAAAAACATTGTAAAAGCCATTTATTTGTAAAAGAGTAACCGTGGAGTTTCTTGCCGGCTCTTTTCCATAGGAAACGACCAATTTGAACCGTGTACCTAGCTTCTGACGTTTCCTATGTGCCCATTTAGGTTTTTGTGAAATAAAATATTTAGTTTTTTTTTAATCAAAACGTTATATGTATATAAAATAATCGTTCGATGAATTTGAAATTTGTGGAATAGGTAAAACATGTTTTAACACAAGCTATGAATAATTGAATAAATGAGAGACGTAATAGTAGCGTAAATAAATATTCAAGTATCGATGATAAAACGCATTAAAGCATTTATAATTTACATGTTATTTGTTTTTCAGGTGAAGCTGTTGTAAACTTCATGAACAGCAACTGGAAATTGGTAGCTGAAGAATTCGGTACTCCAATGGTTGAATACGGTGTAAATTCTGTGATGGAAAACATAAGAAGGCTTTTCGAAATATTGTCTATAGAAGAATTAAAGAAATTGTAATTTAAGTGTGCCAAAATGACTTAAAAACTTTATTTATATTATCTGTACGAGATAATGAGAACGTAATATCGTGACTTAATTGTTGTGTGCACGTAAGAAAAAAACGGATCTGTGGTAAAGACCACAAACTTCTAGCATATCGATGGTCTAGAAGACAAACGATGGTCTAAGTGCAAAATTTTAAGTTTTTAAATTCCATCTCTTTCAGCCTGAATTGTGAGTGTACATTTGTATTAAGTGACATCTGTAATTAGTACGTTTGTCTTCTAGACCATCGATATTATGGTAAGAAGATGAAAGGAAAAAGTAATTAAAAAAATATTTAAAACACAAAGCTTTTATTTCTAATACCACGCAACCAATGATATTGGCAGATTATAATTACAATACAGTGCTGAATCAATACAATCATTGAATATTTTGCGAATGAAATCTAAAAGAAGTTAAATATTTGAATGACTACAATCAAATAAGTTGTCGCCACGCTTATAAACTTTAACATCAGCGTTATGTCTACTGAAAACATATCGTAGATGTAGATGCGAAGCGGCCAGGCCTCCACGAGTTCCATGAATGCTTTAGCTTGTACTCTCATTGTCTTCGGTAGGTCGTAGTTCATTATTATCTTGTTAACAAGAATCTTCGTTTCATTGCGTACCAAAAGCAAACGTTCACAAGCAATTGACATCATGGCCACGTAGCAAATCCAAAGAAAAGAAGACAGTATTACATTCATCAATAGACCTAAGTCATTAATAGATGTCCGGTAATAGTAGAGACATGTCCACATGATAATAATGATAAATATGAAAGTACTCATAAGAATCGTAAGAATCTGAAAGTTGAAAACCTCGTTGACCATGGAACCAATCTGTCCGATAATATCGTACATCTTCGCCGTGTCTTTTATTTTAGTATTACTCTCCGAAGCATGTCCAATGAAACTGAATCTCTCCTTAGTTTGAGCTGGTCTGCATCTTATTGTAAAAACGGTGGCACTATCCTGGTCTTGGTCATCCACAAATGTTTTTAAATAGTTGTTAATCATTATCAATCTTCGCCTCAGCAAGTCGACATATTTGCAAAAAGTTATAATTTCTAGTTTTTGCACAAAATTTAGGGGTGTAGAAGCAATTGCCCATGCTATATCTCCCACAGTAAACAAATCTAAGAGGCTCGTAGTAAATTGACTGGTAACAACAAGAAACATGTATTTATATGTTTCAAAACGTGATTGGCTGTAAAACTTGCTGAATTTCCCAACTTGCAACATGGTGTCTAGATTAGCAAGAGTAGTTATAATGCGAATATTATTTCTATTAACAAAGAAAGAAGCTGTTATCGTACAGAGAGCGTATTGGATGAACATTATTGTGATGCGAACTTTGTCAGCAGTTTGGACGTAATTGCCACTGTCGTAATTGGTAAAGGTAGTCGGGAAAGTAAAGTATGATCCAAATAAAATAATATATGTTGAGATGACAAAAATTGTAAATCCTTTCATTTTCCAATTAGGTTGTCGTAACTCTTCATTATCATGAGAAAATCTAAATATTCCGTGGATATATTCAATTATAATTATGACATTTATAGTGTCGACAATTTGCTTCTTACTCTCACATATTATTTTGCGCTTCTCTCCGGAATACGATTTATTTTTTTCTTCCTTTTCCGCTTCCATGGCGTCAGTTTTATGAATTGATTTTACGGAACCGAAACGTTTGTTCGAAGTGGAATGCTCGGACATGACTAATGTCACCTTTTTGTCATCGCCTTATTTATATTAAGTTCCATTAATATAATTAAGTCTTGTTTGCTTAAAAAGATATTAATATTCATGTTTCATAATTCTCTATTACTCAACTGTCTACTATCTAATCACAATAATGAGTTATTTTCTGTGTGATGATGCTGCTGAGCATGAGGTCCTGAGTTCAATACCCGGGTCGGGCATATTGGGTTTTTCCGGAATCTGAACTTGTGCTCGGTTGATAGCAAGCCTGCAAGCCCCCCTATTATATTACACGGAACTTAAACATAACTGGCGAAATGTGGGTGTACTATAAGTACACCTCTGTCTAACCCTTCGGAGAACACACACAGGTGTGATTTTGTAAAAAAGTACCCTATTTTTGAGGTTCGCTACAGTCAGATAAAAAGGGCTCCCAACATATTTTGACACAGGCAGGGCCCCTTTTCTACTAGCTACGCCACTAACGCCACTGCTTATACTTACAGTATTGCAAGATTAAACATTTTTTACTTAGTGTTGTGATAGGATAACTGATATTTCAATAGTTCCGTAACTATAGCTTCAATTATCTACTAAATGTTAAGCAGTGATAGTCTATGGCAGGTCTGTGAGATGACTTCTGCTGCTCATCAGCATCGTATGGCTTGAAGCATTCTTCAAGCCATACGACGATATCATTACATAACATTACGCCTGTAGTACCTGAAGGGTTGGGAAGAGGTTTACCATTTAGTACACCCACATTCGCTATGTTTAAGTCCCATGCTCGCCCCTAGGTGAGCCTACTGCCATCAACGGGACACAAATCCAAACTGAGAGGCGGAACGCGTGAGAAAGAGGCAAATTTCGCGCCCTCACGCCCCCAACCGCCGCCGCCGCAGGAGATGCCCTGGGCGTCGGGAATCGCAGACCGATTCCCGGCCACTGTAGGCGCGGGCTTGCGGACGGTAAGCAATGGGTAGCTCGCCATTCGATAAGGACCAGGCCTGGGTCGACGGCGCGTTGTGTTCCACGCGCGCCTCACAGGGATGTCAGCAGAACTGACGGGGTCCGCTAGGGCCGATGCCTGCCGGGGTCGCGGGAAAGTCCGAAAGGGATATCGTGGCCCCTGGCAACATACAGGCCACTGAAGGAACACAGGTGGGTTTTAGTCAGTAAGAGTCTGACACGAGAAGTTATTTGATAATTTCAAAATAAAAAAAAAGGCTGCTACTGAGAAATTCCTGATGGAAAACCTAATAACACTTTGCCCGATCTAGCAATCAAATCCAGGACCTCATATGCAGTAGCGTTTCGACCACTAGACCAACGAGACGATGATATATTATTAAAATAAGTTTACTAAGTAACATAAAGATACAAAAAAAAATTGTACTAGTTCTTGGATTTGAGAAAGGATAAAGTAGGTATTGATCTTTCTATTTGAATGACTAATAAGAGTACCCGGATACAGGATACCTTCGTGAGTTACACGAGCTGTACCCAATTAATGACGACGGACAATTGAAATGAAACCAATCACCATAAACAACTTTAATTTTAGCTCATCGCGAACACAATATCCAAGATGATTACAACCGAAAAGTTACACGTGAGAACAATATAAAGATAAATCGTTGAACTAGATTACGTGACACACTCAATATTGCTAGAAATCGATACTTTCCATGTTAGTATTACATATATCACTCCAGAGGTGCTTAAAAGTGAGCATTGAACAGTTTAAATGTTACAGTACAAAGGTAAACACAAGTTTATATGAAATGAGATATTTGAATGATAACAATTAAATATGTCGTCACCACGCTTATAAACTTCAACATCAACTTAATATCTATAGAAAACATATCGTATACATAGATGCGTAACGGCCAGGCCTCCACGAGTTCCATAAATGCTTTAGCTTGTACTCTCATTGTCTTCGGTAGGTTGTAGTTCATTATTATCTTGTTCACTAGTACTCTTGTCTCATTACGTGTTACAAGTAGCCGTTCACAAGTAAATGATATGGTGCCAACATTGCAAATGGTGTTGAAACACCAAATCATATTATTGATTAATTGACTTATTTGATAGTCAGCCGATGTGCGGTAGAAGGAAAGCGATGTCCACATAGTTATAACTATGTACGTAAAAGCAGATACCAGGGTCAAAAATATCTG
Organism: Agrochola lychnidis; assembly: GCA_963680765.1. Taxonomy (NCBI): domain Eukaryota; kingdom Metazoa; phylum Arthropoda; class Insecta; order Lepidoptera; family Noctuidae; genus Agrochola; species Agrochola lychnidis. Next base: position 8,544,226 of record OY796859.1, on the reverse strand, counting down.
GAAGTTAAAAACGTCATTTATCATGGAACAGATTTCCCCGATGTTATCATAAGTTGTGGCCAGATCCCTTATTCTCATATTTCTTACTGATGGACGCCCAATGAAATTTAACATTTTCTCGCTTTTAATTTTTGTGTCCCTGACTGTAAAAACTGTTACGTTCTTCTTGTCTTGTTCTTGAATAAATTCTTTCAAATAGCTGTTGATAAGGACCAGTCTACCAGTTAACATAATAATATATGTACAGAAAATGTATACTTCTAATTTCTGAATGAAATATAGGAGAATAACTGTAATTCCCCACTGGATATTGGGTACACTGTAAAAATCCACTGCACCATTGATAATATGAGTTACAATCAGATAAATTAGGTACTTGTTGAGCTTTGAACCCATCTTTTTATAAAAATCTGGACATGTTTCCACTTGCAACGTGGTGTCTACTTCTGCAAGCAAGGTGACCATACGAATATTCATCGAACTGATGATAAAATTGGCGGCTATCATCGAGGCAACGTATTGAAAAATAACCACAAAAGAAGGAACTTCATCCACAGAGTCTAAGAATTGATATGTCTCAGTGATACAGTCCGATGCTCTAGTTAGCAATAAGGACCAGACATATATAGCAGTGTATATTGAAATAATCATAATTCCAAATGCTTTTACTTTCCAATTCGGGGGACGTAAGTTTCCATCGACAAGTTGAAATCTATATATTCCATAGCAGTGCTCGAGTATTATTTCAGGTTTAACATTGTTAATTATGTCGATTATTTTCATTTTTTCGCTACTGATTTCTTTCTTATCAATATTGGATTCATTTTCTTGTTCCTTATCGTCTTCCATGTCTAATCATAAATAGTATTTTTCGACGAGTATTACTAAAAGATGGACGTCTGTTAGCTAGTGTATGACGGTAACAATAGAAATATGACATATTCCATCATATGAACGCCAAATTGCCCAAGATAAAATAACATTCCATTACGATAATTAAGTGTTCACTCGAACAGTCATTATTAAGTAAGTAGGCGTAAAGGCAATTGAGTATATTGATCGACGTTATAATTAAATATAAATAATTTATTTCACTCTCAAAGTACAACAAAAACACTTAATCTATGAAGAACAATTTTCAAGGTGTTTGATGGTTGTACAGCAGCAAGTATTAATGATATACCAACTATATACAATAAAAACGCATATATTAGTAGATATATAAAGTTGGCTAAATTAAAGCAATTCAATTATTCAAAACGGAAGGTTATTTATTCTGACTGCTGGCTTAATAATGCTGGGGGTAATCCAACCGAACGTACCTAACGCGAACGTACCTTAGCAAGCAAACAGTTGCTTGCTAATTTAACATGTGGTACCTACTCCACACAAAATCCGAAATCGCATACCAATACTTGCTATGTAAACAAAAGTTAAAGGAACTTATAACGCGAATTTATTTCGAATCGCTCCAGCCACAATCCGCTCGTCCAATAAGGGTGCAAGTTCTAGCTAGAATGTTCTAGAAGTCGTGTGAAAAACAGCCGACGCGCACCTTTATCGACTAGAGTCGTTTGACATCCGTCAGCTGGGCAGCGCACTAAATTATAACTTAGGAAACCTTTTCTTCGCCACGAAACCATATTGTCTTCATCTATATTGTGATGTGTGTATGTTAAACATATAGATAGATAGATAGATTCATTTATTTGCCTGAAATATGGTATTTTACAGATTTTATAACAAATACACAATAGTTCTACATATTCCGCCAACTAAATTATATATATATTATATATATATATTTTTTTTAATTTGTTATATGTATGTTAAAAACTTTGTATCATTAACATACACAAAATTAATTAAATGCGTTATTGAATGTGTTATTGAAGCTAACTCAAAAACCACGCATCAAAACTTGACGAAATTTATACATTCCTCAGAATTATACTCTTTTAAATAAAAATATAATTTTCAAAATCGGTATTGATAAAAATATCGATTGAATAGAATAGGTCTTTATTTGCTTAGAATGTAGGTACATAAAAATAAGTTGTTGTTGTTGTTGACATGTATTTAAAAAAATGTATTTATACATTTTAAAAATATACATGTAGATAAACATAGAACCTCCTCCTTTTTTGAACTCGTTAAAAATGAACTAGAGATCGCGCCACCACTGAAGTCCGGCGGAAAGTTGTGGAACTACGTTTTTGACGTGATAACGACTTATAAATCCGTATACCTATTCTCTGTCTACGTATAAATCGATGAACGCCGGCTGCACGCACGAAAAAGTGTCACGTTCCGCCTGAGCCGAGCGTGCAAGCGACAGCGCGGAACAAGCGATAGAAGGGCACGATCGGTCTAAGCGTTCGGCTTGTGACGTTATCACGTAAAATCGTCCGTAAATCGACTTTACAGACAACCAATTTTTTTAATGCAATTTGATGCAATGACATAGACACTAGCGCCGCGTCTATCGAATTTGAGTGGTGGCGCGCACTCTACGTCCTTTGCACGAGTCATCTAAAGTCATAACGAACGACTCGCGGTAACCTGACAATACCATGATATACCCAGTATATTATTGTATGTGAAATAGTCTGTATTCTATTGTCGACCACCAAGTGCCGTTCCGCATGGTGGTCGAATCTTTTGCAGAGAACTGTTTTAGTTGTTTCCTGCAAAAGATCTATCCTTATCATAAGTGCTATTAAATAAATCACTTTTCTTTTGATTTAAAATAACTGGCCACGTTGGTTGATACGACAGTGATCTGTGGAAGTAAAGATTACTTGTAGCAGAGGTAAGATGGGATGGGATTGGGATGAATGTGGAGTGACGAGTATGGATAAAATAAGAAATGAGTATAATGAAAGTGGCAGAAAAGTTGAAAGGGAATGTGACCGACCACAAGTGACATGGAACCAGGGCAGGAAGATGATGATGATCGCTTCTTTTTTCGAGTCGATGGTAAATACTTATGTTAAATGAGTTGGGCCAAGTAGGTGGGCACGCCAACCGCGGCATCAGTGGCATTTTTAGGTCCTCAGAAGATCAGGTGTGTGTGTATTAATGATGATCGCTGAAAAAAGGGAAAGGTAAGTCATAGCCCTGTACTTAACAAATTTTAAAGACAATAACAGCAAAACTTTTGAAATTTATGATCGCCAAGTCAAAATGAATTCAGCCTTTCACAACAATCGTTTGTCCGCCTTTGACATTCAGTTCGACGCAGCAGTGCAGTCTGCTGCAGATTTTTTGCAGAATAAGAAACAGTTTTCAGTTAATTACATAATACACTTTTCATCAGAAAAATCAAAACACCTTGCAAGTTTATGTTTTGTAAAGATTATCAGAAAAATGTGTATATTTAGGAATATATGTCAAATGTCGTTTAATAGTGAATAATATGAGGTTTTCAAATCCTAATGTTAATGTTCTAAATTCAAATTAAATTTTCATAGGTTTCGTATTTTGTTTAACAATTAATTTTTACCCTGTTTGGAGTATGAAGGAAATTGATAAAACAACACAAGTAGATAAAAAAAAAGCTAAGAAACGTTTATTTAATAACTTGTGTTCCATCCCCGAGCTTTTATTACTGCTTCCATACGGTTCTTCATCGGTCTGGTTAGTAGGCATGCATTAAATTTCATGAAACAGTATTAAGACATGCACCCTGTCCGGGCACTGCAAAAATTTACATATCAAATGATTAAATTTTAAAATATACTATTGATTCTAATTATTACAATCCATTACATTTTAATAAACATGAATTAATTAATTATTACATATTATTTCAAATATAAATCATTATTATTAATTCAATTTAATGTAAGAAATGTCCTATATACTCGCATTCTATGAAATATACTCGTACAGAGTAGTGTTTACATTATGTAGATCACAGACCTCGGTATAGTCAGTCCATGTTATTTATGTACTTGGAAAATTGACATATTATATAATCAATAATGACGCATTAGCAATGTAGCACACAAATGATAAAAAAATGTGACACAATCCAAAAGTGATCAAGACAACATTTTGGAAATGATAGTAAGTACGTTTGCAAACTGCAACATTTTCACACAAGTACAAAGAAATAAACAACTTTCACTCGAATCAGGAATTCGAATCCAGAACGACACGCTGCTTCACTGAAAGACCAAAACGGCCTTTGGGTCTTTCGGTCAGATACACGAGACAATGTTAGTTTGCCATACCTACTTAGTTTATTCAATTAAGAATGTTGACTCAGCGAGATTGACGCAGCTGAATTGAACCTAGTACATTTCAGGAGATAACAATGATTCATTGGGGGGCTCGTGGCTAAGTAATAACAGCCGCATGGGTCAATTGATCAGGTTAAGCTGCGCTTGCTACGGTCAATCCGTGGATGGGTGAACATTTTAACATATCAAGACCCTCCGTGCCTTGGAAGCACGTTAAACCGTTGGTCCCGGCTGTCATTTTTGGATCTTTGACAGTCGTTACGGGTCGTCAGAAGCCCGAAAGTCTGACAAACAGTCTTACCAAGGGGTATCGTGTTACCCAGTAACTGGGTTGTGGAGGTCAGATAGGCAGTCACTCCATGTAAAATACTGGTATTTAGCTGCATTCGGTTAGACTGGAAGCCGACCTCAACATAGTTGGGAAAAGGCTAGGCATATATTGACTATAATTCATTGCATTTATTGTTGCTCGTATAGTATAATATATGTAGAAAGTTCTTTATTAGTGATCGATGGTAGAAAGACAACCGGCAGTTAGTTATGTTTGATACACAACATTTTGGTAAACTAGGTTAATTATATCGATTTATAAACAGTTGCACAAGTACCTAATAATTAATTGAACGATCAATATGATATAAGTATATGTCTTTACACCTACTTCCTTAATAATGACCGTACGAGCAAACAGAATTACCGTAATGGAACTTTATTTTATCTTCAGCAATTAGATATTCATTATTTGATGAAATAATTCAATTCTTGCTATCACTCACTAACTAACGGACGTATGTTTTTCAAATATTTATCGAAGAGCTTTATTTTTAATCAGACATGGAAGGCGAAAAGGAACAAGATAGTGATTTAAATGAAGAGGAGAAGAATACAAGTGGCGAAAAAAGGAAAATCATCAAAATTATCGACAATGTCAAACCTGAAATTATACTTGAACACTGCTGTGGAATATGTAGATTTGAACTAGTCAATGGAGAACTACGTCCTCCAAATTGGAAAATGAAAACCTTTGGAATTTTGATTATTTCAATATATGCTGCGGTATTTTTCTGGTTGCTTTTCTCGCCTGAAGCTCCAGATGATATTTACACAAATTTTAGTATTATGAACCTTATGAGTGTATTTCCTACTATTGTGGTACTTTTTCAATACGTAGCTTCGGGGATTACCGTAAATTTTTTCATCAGTTCGATGAATATACGTATTGTCACTTTGCTTGCCGAAGTAGACACCACGCTGCAAATGGAAACATGTACCGATTTTTATAAAAAGACAGGATCTCGGATCAATAAGTACCTTATTATTCTGATAATCACACATATTGTCAATGTAATGGTGGATTTGTGTAGCGTACAAGATATTCAGTGGGGAATTGTCGTTTCGCCCCTATATTTTTTCCAGAAACTGGAAGTATTCATTTTCTGTGCATATGCTTTCATGGTAAATGGTAGATTGGCCATTATTAATAATTATTTGAAAGAGTTTATTCAAGAACAAGACAAGAAAATACCCATTTTTACAGTAAGGGACACAAAAACTAAACCGGAGAAAATGTTTAATTTTATTGGGTGTCCATCAGTAAGAAATATAAAAATAAGAGATCTGGCCACAACATACGACAATATCGGAGAAATTTGTTGTATGATGAATGACGTTTTCAACTTCCAGATATTTTTTACCCTGGTATCTGCTTTTACGTTCATAGTTACGACAATGTGGATATCGCTCGCCTTCTACCGCACATCTGACTATCATTTAAGTGAGTTGATAAACAATATCATTTGGTGTTTTAGTACGATTTGCAATGTTGGCGCCGTGGCATTTACTTGTGAACAGCTGCTTGTAACACGTAACGAGACAAGAGTACTAGTGAACAAGACAATAATGAACTACAACCTACCGAAGACAATGAGAGTACAAGCTAAAGCGTTTATGGAACTCGTGGAGGCCTGGCCGTTACGCATCTATGTATACGATATGTTTTCTATAGATATTAAGTTGATGTTGAAGTTTATTGGCGTGGCAACGACATATTTAATTGTTGTCATTCAAATATCTCATTTACTAAGTATGTAACCCATTCTCACCTAACATTAAGATTCTTTAGGACCACTGGATTGTGTTTTTGGAGTTATAATATAATGTCTTGTCACATTTATCTTGTGTACACTGTGATTTTTAATTAACTGTTAACTTTCCGAGCGTGAAGGTACTCATGATTATGAGCAACTTTCACTATGGGACCAACTACGAAATAGCAAAAAAATACATCTATTTCATACATTTTCATCGGGCAATATTGCTATTTTGTATGAAATTTCTGATATTTTTTTCGATATTTCCGAGTTACTCCCAAACTGAAAGTTGCTCATAATCAACAGTATCTTCACGCCCTGAATGGTTAACAGTGAATTAAAAAAAAATCACCGTATAGTTCAACATCTTGTTAAGGTTTTTTAGCAAACCAATGTTTGTTTCACTCTTTCAACTAAGATTGTTCTCACGGGTGGGTTCTTTTTTGTTTTTAATAAGTGTTGAAATAAAGTTGTTTATTGCTCTATCAAAAGACATTTTACTTTTATTCTTAATCCACAGGCATGTGAGCTTACCCAGATACCCATTTCCCTACTTCGTTCGTCAAAGTACTCTTAAAACTTATCATAACAAACTGTTTTGTACTTACATAATTAAGTACCTACTATATAAATTCTTGACCTAGAAAAACCGCAAATTTTTGTAGTCTATCGTCCTCTTCATTACCTCTCAAAGCTACATGAAAAGGAACCTATTGCAATCTTAGCATTATGCCATTAAACAATGGCCAATGTTTTGCGATAAGCACGTGCGTACAAAACACAGCTCCACGCGCAACTGAAAAGACATTTTCTTTCATTGTAAGTTGTTTATCGTCAAAATCAAAAATCAAAATCAAAATCAAAAGTCATTTATTCAAATTAGGCTGAGAACCAGCACTTTTCGAACGTCAAAATTACATAAGACAGTCCCCCAAAAACGCCCACCCTTCACCACTTCCTAGTGCCTTTAGCTGGGAAGAAGAAGTGGCGCAACAAACTCCCCAGCAGCACAGCTGTCTGTTCAAGTTAGAAAAAAATAAAAATGACTCTATACAATAGTATGCAAAATTATTATGCAACACAAAACATTATTTTAATTAAGTATAAATTATTGGCCATGTGTTAGCTAGCACACGCCGATATACCAACCAAAAAACATCGAGAACTATACTCAAGCAGAATTAAAAAAATAAAACTAAACGTAAAAAGAACTAAATATCTAAATAAAAGCCTCCAGGCATAAAGGGCGTGCCCGCTTACATAAAGCTGTAAATTGGAAGTTATAAATGATAAACTAGGACCATCGAGGTAAAATAAATGTACAGTTAATTACTAGTAACAATAACAAAACCATGATCAGCAAGACGACCAGTAATCACAAGCAGCACCCGTTCACGAGCATAACGCAAAGATCAGCCATTACCCCCCTCGCCATATTTGAGGGAAGGAGGCAACCCGACTCCCGACGCTACCGCAAGCATTGACATCTAAGGGAGCATGACGAACTTGCTGCCGGTTGCTCAGGTAAAAAATAATATAATCAATTGTCGAGGTCACTAGCCAACCACAAATTGCAATACAAACTCATAACAAACACATTGTAATGAGTAGATTATGTCATCAATAAAATAAAAATAAATAGACTCGTAAAAAAATAATTAAAAAATTGACTCATAAAGTCAAATAAAATAAAAAAATTATATAAACTTATATAAACTGTCAGTAGGTAAGTTAAATCTGGAGAAAGAACATAAACATTGTCTTGAGTTAATCACAGCGACCAACTATTCTTATCATTTAAGTAGTCGTTGATACAATAGTATGCCTTTGAACAAAGGTTGGATTTTACTTTATTTTTAAACGCATTAAAAGGCAAATCTAGCATAGAAGAGGGTAGCTTGTTATAAAAGGTTATACCAAGCCCAACAAATGAGTTATGAACCTTATGAAGCCGGTGAAAGGGAGCTCGTAGTTTGTCCTTATTTCTAGTGTTAACATTGTGAATATCACTGTTTTTAGTGTATAAGTGTATATTTTGCCTAATATATAAGATGTTGGCGAAAATGAATTGTGATGCCACCGTGAGAATACCAACATCTTTAAAAAAATCTCTTAGAGAAACTCTGGCACGTAGCTGGTAAATTGCTCGTCATTGCGAGCTCGTGTTGAGATACTCAAGAAGGTATAAATCTCATGCTTTCTTTGAACCAAGAAAATGATCCACGCTACAATAGTCATGAATCCTGCAGATGATGCTCTCTTTTCTTTTGCATTTTGCTTACTTTGTAAAAACCGTCTAAAAACCGTAAAATCATCATAAATAAGAGACTTTACTATAAATAAAAAAATTACAATATCATGTCATCAATATTGTATGTAGGTACCTACATAATATGTCGCAAGTACTATGTTCATTACATCGTATAACTATCCAGTTGACACTTAAGGTTGAACTAGTCGCGGGCTCGAACTCATTGGTGGGCTTGGTCAAAAAGCACGCTGTCTCACCTGGCATCGTGTCCGACAGAGATAATATCAGTGATGAGCAGTTAGACGCTGGTCTACATGCACAAACTCTAGTTCGCACGCACACATACACCGTTCAGAACGAATTTAGTAAAACGAGCGCGTAAAAAATTACGAAAAGTCCTTTGGAAGGTGGAGTTTTATGAAAAACTACTGCATAAATCAATTACGAATAAAGTTTATTATAATTTTCGACAATTGAGCTTTGTCGGAACGAGCTTTGTTTTGGAGATTTTATATTTCTTTTATTACTTATTTACTCCCAAAGTTGCGTTAAAATTAGCAGGAAAAACGAATCTTTGTTGGCTCATAACTTTGTAATTGCTTTTTGTTTTACTATTCTGCTTCTGTACAGACAAAATTAATAATAAGAAAAAAACGATTTCATGTTTTTCTTTGGATGTACAATGTGTAACAGTGGAGTAAAACCCCCCCCGAAATTTGTATGGACAAAGTATCGGCTAGTTGCGCCTTAAATAGGTAAGGGTCTAAAGGTACCATGAATAAATTATTATGAGTAATTATGGTAATGGAACTAAACATAACTTAGACGATGGAAAACGTTGATAATGCTTAAGTCCTAGTCTAGTACCTATAACCAGGTTAGGTGCAACATTGAACAAACGTTTCTGGAAAAACAATTGAGATATTTTCACCATGAAAGGAGAACAAGCAGAAATAAATAGTTCTTACTCCGAACAGAAACACAAAAATATACGTGAAAGCAACAAGAAAATTATCGACACCATAAATGTGATAATTTTAATTGAATACGTCCTCGGAATATTCAGATTTTCTCTTGTGAATGAAGAATTTCGACAACCCAGTTGGAAAATGAAAGCGTTTACAGTTTGTATTGTCTCAACATTAATTATTTTGTTTGGATTATACTTCTCTTTTTTGACTATTCTAACCAATTATAACACGGAAAATGTTGCCGAAAATGCTGATAAAGTGTGTATTATAATGCTGTTCATGCAATACACTCTCTGTACGCTAACAACTACTTTTCTTCTTAACTCAAAAAATATTCGCATTATTAGTACGCTCGCTAGACTAGACACCATGTTGCAAGTCAGGAGATTCAGTAATTTTTATCGCCAATCACGTTTGGAAACGTTTAAATACATTTTTCTGCTTTTTACCAGTGAACTGATTAACAACCTCTTAGATTCGTTTAGTGTGGGAGATTCGGTATGGCTAATTGCTGCTGCACCCCTCAATATTGTACTATAACTCGAAATTATAATTTTATGCAAATATGTCGATTTTATAAGACACAGACTCATAACGATTAACAACTATTTAAAAATATTCGTTGATAACCAACGCCAGGTCAGTGCCACAATTTTTACAATAAGATGCAGACCAGCTCAAACTGCAGAGAGATACAATTTCATTGGACATGCTTCGGAGAGTAATACACGGCGAAGATGTACGATGTTATCGGACAGATTAGTTCCATGGTAAACGAGGTTTTCAACTTCCAAATCCTCACGATTCTTATGAGTAACTTCATATTTATCATTATTATCATGTGGATATGTCTCTACTATTACCGGACATCAACGAATGACGTAGCTCTATTGGTGAATGCAATAATATCGTTTTTTATTTGGATTTGCTACGTGGCCATGATGTCGATTAGTTGTGAACGATTGCTTCTAGAACGCAATGAAACAAAGATAATAATGAACTACGACCTGCCGGAGACAATGAGAGCTACACGTTCACGTACAAGCTAAAGCGTTCATGGCACTCGTGGAGGCCTGGCCGTTACGGATCTATGTCTATGATATGTTTTCAGTAGATATGTCGCAGGCAATTTGTATGATGACATCTCTTGGAGGCGCGCGTGGAAGACAACGCGCCGTCGACCCGGGCGTGGTCCTTATCGGACGGCGAGCTACCCATTGCTCACCGTCCGCAAACCCGCGTCTACGGTGGCCGGAAATCTGCCTGTGATTCCCGACGCCCAGGGCGTCTCCTCCTGCGGCGGTTAGGGGCGCGAGGGCGCGAAATTTGCTTCTCCCTCACGCGTTCCGCCTCCTCCTTCGCGAGCATTACTGCTTCGCAGAAGGAGGTGATGGCCTCCCATTTCCTCTCGCTCCGTACCATGGCTCGAATCAGGGTCGGACGCGAGAGATCACCGTCGCCGATCGCCTCCACGAGGACACGGCGATGCTCTGCCCAAGCCGGGCAGACCTCCACCGTATGCTCCACCGTGTCCTCCAGGCGATCCACACAGTGGCGACACCCGGGCGTTTCCCCCCGCTTTATCTTGAATAGGTACCTCCCGAAACAGCCGTGTCCGAAGAGGATCTGCGTCAGGCGGAAGGTGAGGACGCCGTGCGCCTCTCTAGCCACTCCTCAAAGAGGGGTCTTATAGCCGCAATTGTGGCGTGCCCAGCGCTGGGTTGCGACAATCGCACTCTCTATTCCGCCATGAGATCCCGCCGGAGCTCTGTCCGCTGTTCCGCAATTTCTTGCGGCATCGGAGTTAAGCCCCGGCGTTTCGCCTTTTCGCGCCACTCCGAAACGTTCGCGAGGACCTTTGCCTTCACACCCCATAGCGGTAATCCGGCAAGGAGGCTCGCCGCCTCGCAGGAGACCGTGCGTACGTCGGTAATGCTCCACGAAGTTCCACCGGCTGTCGAGGACGAGTCCCAGATACTTCATCGTCGACTCGACGCCGATGTGAAACCCTCCCGCCATTAGCTGGGAACCCGACGGTGGCGCACTACGAGGACCATAAAAACCAATGGCCTCGGACTTGTGCAAGGCCACCTCGAGTCCCAGTTGCCGGATTGTGTCGACGATTGTCGCAACCCCGCGTGTCGCTAAATCGGCCGCCGCCTGGTACGAGTACGACCTCCTCTGCGCCAGGACCAGCGTGTCGTCAGCGTAACAAACGACGCTGACGCCGCACAGACTGGTATTTGGCTCTAAAAGTTGGCCAAAATGGTTTTTTTTATATTAGTTCTACTCCATCTAAGCCATTGTTTTCAAAAACTAGGATAACCGCTTCAAACAACTGCAAAAAACACAAAGCGCTAGCCCCTTCCAGCACGCAGTGGGCTCAGTCGGAAGTTACCGTTCGCCAAAAGTGTTCGTGTGATTGTTCGATGCGCTCAGATTTCGCTGTTTAAAATATTTGCCATCTTGTGACTGAACAATTTTGTGTTGGTTTTCACTATGGATTGTGCACAACCAGGTATGTATTTTATTTGGCACTTACTTTTAATAACTAATCTAAAGCCTTTCTTCATTTATATCCTTGAGAAGTAAGGACTAAGAAACCGCTATAAAAAACACACTTTGGAAGATCAAAGGGAGTTTTAATATATTTCTCATCATTTCTAAGCCAAAATTGTAATGGTTAGTTATGGAGTAAACCTTTGAGGATGTAATTAAGCGACAGAAACAAGCAAAGCAGCAAAACAGCCACCCCAAAGTACTCCTCTATTTTTGGTGATTTTTTCCGTAGGCACATTCGATACCCAGTAAATGAAGCTTTAATTATATTTTGTGTATTTTTGTTATAGGCTCTTTTGGAATGAGAATTGTGACTCGAAATGATTTGTTTAATATAATGGAACGCTCAAATATCCAAAAATTATATCCATGAAAAGTTGCAATTTATGGAGCGGGAACTGATTAATCAATATGCAGAAAATGACCAAAATATTGCTGATGTAAAGCAAAAACTGTCGATCATCAGACACATATTTAAACAAAAATGGTCAGCTGCTCGCAACACAAAGGCCAGATTCCTAGAAAAGAATGGCGAGTGGCTTAAAAGATGCATATCGCTACCGAAAGCAGGTAAGTGATACCCAAATTTTATTACCTCCATTGTTCTGTTATACTTTGAAGCATTTTGTTTACCTGCACAATATTGTAGTTTAGAACTTAATTTTTTTTTTGTGTAGTTAGTAGGAGTAGTTGGTGGTTATATGTTAAGTATTTGTATGAATACAACTATTGTCTTTTTGTTGTAGGAGAAAGTCCCGGCCGACCTCAAAAGTCGTTCATAGACTTGAGTGAAAGAAGCAAAAGACGTAAGACTAAAGAACTTAGATCATCTGACACAGATGAATTGACGTATGCAACACAGATGAAATTACGGGAGACGGGCAAAGTAGATGCGTCAAAAATTGTAAAAGATTTAACAAAAAGTCCCAGAAGAGCAAGGAAATATGCAGTAGCAATGAAAAAAAGTATCTCTGAAGAAGAACAGGAGAAATCAAACAAATTGGCACATTCACGTGCATTGTTTATGTTTGTTGAAGCGGGACTAACACAGGCACAGTATGAAGTAGTGCGCGAAACTAATCCAAGCTTTTATCCGTGCTATTCTATTTTGCAAAAGTTAAAGAAAGAGTGCTATCCTGAAATTCACAGAGTTACTGAAACGTGCGCTGAAGTAAAAGTTCAAAATCTCATGGATCACACGGCACAGCGACTGATTTTACGTCTTGGTGAGGCAGTGGAACAATTGAGTGAAGCAGAAAAACAATCATTAGTTTTAATAAGTAAATGGGGCTGCGATGGATCTCAACAGATGCAGTACAAAACGAAATTTGAAAATGAAGCCGATTCTGACGCAAATATTTTCCAAAGTTCTGTGGTACCGCTTCAGTTGGTTTTCGGACCGGAAAGAAAAATACTTTGGCAAAATCCTACCCCATCTTCACCACGGTATTGTCGGCCAATAAGAATAAGATTCATTAAATAAACCACAGATGTGACAAATGATGAGATTGATTACATAAAATCTCAAATAACAGCGCTCACTAAAAGCGAAATCAATAGCTTTTCCATCAAGCATAAAATGCTTTTCACTATGATCGATGGAAAAGTATGCAATGCTGCTACGCATACTAAATCAACAATGAAATGCTACTTGTGCGGAGCTACGTCATTACAGTTTAATGATTTGGAGAAGGAGAGGCCATTAAAAAAAGAAAACTTGGAATTCGGCTTATCTTTATTGCATGCTCGAATAAGATTTTTTGAGAGCATTTTACATGTGGCTTATAGATTGCCCGTAAAAAAATGGAACGTTCGCCTTACTGCCGAGGAAAAGCAAGCAGTGGAAAACAAAAAAAAGAAATCCAAGATAAGTTCCGGGAGAAACTCGGTTTGCTGCACCAAAACCCAACTTTGGCAATACAAATAATGGAAACACCAGTAGACGCTTTTTTGAGAACTTTGAAATATCAGCGAAAATAACGGGGATAGACGTAAATTTTATCTATAAATTGAAAGTGATTTTGGATGCATTGTGCTGTGGTTTAAAAATAAACGTGGAGGTGTTTGAAACATATTGCCAAGAAACGGCAAAGTTATACGTTTCCTTGTACAAGTTTTACCCAATGTCTCCGACATTACATAAAGTATTGCGTCATGGGGCTGAAGTGATAAAGGAAGTAATTCTTCCCATTGGACAACTGTCCGAAGAAGCGGCAGAAGCTCGCAACAAACATATAAGAATGTTCCCACTCAACTACGCCCGAAAATTTTCCCGGGTAACTTGCAACGCAGATGTTTTTAACAGGCTGCTCTTAACCTCTGACCCTGTCTTGACAGGCATGAGGAAGAGAAAGAATAAAAAAAATCTCTCACTTTCGGCTGATGTACAAAAATTATTACTAGAAAGTGATTTGTTAAATGTATGTTTTGAAGATGACGATGAAAATTACGAATAAATGTTTGTATATATTACGTATGCCTTTTTTACCTTTTCCAAGCTAAAACTGAAATAAAACATTGATAGGCAGCCATTAGGCGAACAAAATATTTTTGGCCAACTTTTAGGACCAAATACCAGTCTGTGCGCCGGTGGGAGGTAGGCGCGCAGCACTCAGTCGTTTCCGATGTCCCACAGATGCGGCCCCAGGACCGATCCCTGTGGGACACCACACGACATCTCTCGCCGGTTCCACTCTCCTTGGTGACCGGGGTAGATGACAGCCCTGTCCGTCAAATAGGCCTCGACCACACGACAGAGGTAGGTCGGCATCCGTTGATACCGAAGTGCCTCCCTGATGCAACTCCAGGGCAGGGTGTTGAAGGCATTGGCGATGTCTAAAGACACCGCCAAGACGACCCCACCCCGGGCCACAGCATCCCCTGTCGTGAGGGCCCGCACGCGCATGATGGCGTCCACGTAGAGTGCCTCCTGCGGAAACCGAATTGGCTCTCCGCCAGATCCAGCCCCACCCGCACCAGCTGCCCGACGAGGCGGTCTGCAATGACTCTTTCAAAGAGCTTGCCCACCTCGTCCAGCAGCACAATGGGCCGATAGGCGGACGGAGAGTCCGCTGGACGCCCCGGCTTCCTGATGAGGACCAGTTTCCCAGTCTTCCAACGAAGTGGGAACTGGCCCCTCTCCATGCACGGTATTGTGGTCCTGGATTCGATTCCCGGATCGAGCAGTGTTATTCGGATTTTCCTTTGGAATTTCTCAGTAACTGCCCAGAATCTGGATTTTTGCCCGATTGATGGCGATAAGCGCACGGTATTTCATGGGACTTAAACATAAACACAAAAAAAACATAACATAAAAATGTGTTTGTACCTACTACAGGGACACCTCTGCCCAACCCTTTGGGGAAACAAAGCGTGATGTTATGTTATGTAATTCAAAACGTAACATCACGCCTTGTTTCTCAGACGGGTTGGGCAGAGGTGTCCCTGTAGCAGGTACACCCACATTTCGCCAGTTATGTTTAAGTCCCATCAACTCCCATGTAATAGGGGGCGAGCCTATTGCCATCAACCGGGCACAAATCCAGACTCCGAGCTGTTACTGAGAAATTTCAGATAGAAAAACCCAATAACACTTTGCCCGACCCGGGAATCGAACCCAGGACGTCATGCTCGGCAGTAGTGCTTGCGACCACTAGACCAACGAGGCAGTCAGTATGTAATTAACTGAAAACTATTCCTTATTTTGCAAAAAAATTGCACCAGACTGCACTGCTGCGTCGAAATGAATGTCTAAGGCGGACAAATGGTTGTTGTGAAAGGCTGAGTTCATTTTGATTTGGCGATCATAAATTTCAAAAGTTTTGCTGTTCTTTTTCCTCAAAATTTGTTAAGTAAGGGCCAAGACCTTTCTTTTCTTTCTATAATACACACACCTGCTCTTCTGAGGACCTAAAAATGCCACTGATGCCGCGATTGGCGTGACCACCTATTGAGCCCAACTCATTTAACATATGTATTTACCATCGACTCGAAAAAAGAAGCGATCATCATCATCTTCCTGCCCTGGTTCCATGTCACTTGTGGTCGGTCACCAAGCCAAGACAAACGATTCCCTTTCAACTTTTCTGTCACCGGCTACTTTCAATATATACTCATTTCTTATTTTATCCATACTCGTCACTCCACATCCATCCCAACATTCTTATCTCTTCTACAAGTAATCTTTACTTCCACCGATCACTGTCGTCGTAACAAAAAATTTGTGGCCGGTTACTTTAAATTAAAAGAAAAGTGATTTATTTTATAGCACTTATGATAAGGATAGATCTTTTGCAGGAAACAACTAAAACTGTTCTCTGCAAAAGATTCGACCACCATGCGGAACGGCACTTGGTGGTCGACAGTAGAATACAGACTATTCTATTTTTTTTTTTTTTTTTTTTTTTTTATTCTATTCTATTCTATTTCTATTATTATGTCATGGTACTGTCAGGTTACCGCGAGTCGTTCGTCATGACTTTAGTTGACTCGTGCAAAGGACGTAGAGTGCGCGCCACCACTCAAATTCGATAGACGCGGCGCTAGTGTCTATGTCATTGCATCAAATTGCATTTAAAAAAACGTAGTTCCACAATTTTCCGCCAGACTTCAGTGGTGGCGCGGACTCTACTTCATTTTTAACGAGAACAAAAAAGGAGGAGGTTCTATGTTTGTCTACATGTATACTTCGCTAGTATAAATTCGCTCCATATAAAATACTAAACTGGTATTCAACTGCAACTGGTTAGACTGGAAACCAACCTCAACATAGTTGGGAAAAGGCTAGGCATATTTTGACTATGATTCATTGCATTTATTGTTACTCGTATAATATGTGTATAAAGACAATCGGCAGTTAGTTATGTTTGATACACAACATTTTACTAAACTAGGTTAAAATGTTTAAATTATATCGATTTATAAACAGTTGCACAAGTACAAACAGCTCCATTAAGTAGTTACTCCCACAAAAGACATTTGAGTTCAAATCCGTGATAGGCCCAAGTTAATTTTAGTATTTTGCACACAAATTTATTTCAATAATGTATTATTTTAGGGAATAGGGTTTTTTTTTTGGGTGGGAAATTATCAAATAACTTCTCCCACTTTGGTCGGAGCAGGAGGGCGTGTCAGACTCTTACTGACTAAAACCCACCCGTGTTCCTTCGGTTGCCCTGTTGCCGGGGGCCACGATTTCCCTATAAGTTTTATTCGCAATCCCAGCAGGCAAGAATCTGGTTAACCGTTCTATTTTGACACTGCATATCTTTATGTAAATAGGGTTAACATTTACATAAAGATATTCAGTGTCTAAGTAGACCCGAGATTTCGAGACCGCTTGCCGTGCTTATGATTGGAGGTTCATATCCTAGTCACGAAGTGTTCTTTTTGTCATGCATTATTTATTTTTTAATATAAAGTATTTTTCTATTTTGTTTTAGTAATATTTCTTAAGAATTTAAAAATCAAGAAAAATAAAATGCTTTAATACTATTTATTATTGCTATTATTTAACCAAACTTTGATCTTATTTTACTACAAAGATTTATATTTTACAATTTGATATGATAAATTACAGTTATCCTATCACATACATATTTTGCCAACTGACAAAAACGGGTCTCTAGACAAGTGACATCCTTTTAATGCAAACGATAAAATAGGAAGCGCTAGAAGTTAACAATAGTTTAAAGTGAACGTATACATCAAACGTTGTAGTTATAACTTGAGGGTATTGATTAATTATATAAAGTAAACGTTAATGGATACCCTCAAATTATAACATTTACTGATTATGTAGAGACCTAAAGATAAAGTAACTCGGACGATATTAAATAACAATTTCGTGGCATTTCACATGGACTCGCTGGCTAGTTCGTCAAGCTACCGGTATGAATATGACGACGTTCGGTGGTGTGATGGTTCGAATCCAAGTTGAAACAATGAATTCTTTTTAAAGTATTCTTTAGATTATTCGTAACGAATTCAATGTTGTAGCAGTGTAACATTTTAAAACTTGAGGGGTTAGAACATAGTGACGCTGTGTGTACCTAAAAATTAATTTGACGATCAATATATTGTAAGTATATGTCTTTAGGCCGTGCGAGCAAACAATATTACCGTAATGGAACTTTATTTAATTTTCAGCAATTAGATATTCATTATTTGATGAAATAATTCAATTCTTGCTATCACTCACTCACTAACGGACGTATGTTTTTCAAATATTTATCGAAGAGCTTTATTTTGAATCAGACATGGAAGGCGAAAAGGAACAAGACAGTGATTTAAATGAAGAGGAGAAGGATACAAGTGGCGAAAAAAGGAAAATCATCAAAATTATCGACAATGTTAAACCTGAAATTATACTTGAACACTGCTGTGGAATATGTAGATTTGAACTAGTCAATGGAGAACTACGTCCTCCAAATTGGAAAATGAAAACCTTTGGAATTTTGATTATTTCAATATATGCTGCGGTATTTTTCTGGTTGCTTTTCTTGCCTGAAGCTCCAGATGATATTTACACAAATTTTACTATTATGAACCTTATGGGTGTATTTCCTACTATTGTGGTACTTTTTCAATACGTAGCCTCGGGGATCACCGTAAATTTTTTCATCAGTTCGATGAATATTCGTATTGTCAGTTTGCTTGCCGAAGTAGACACCACGCTGCAAATGGAAACATGTACCAATTTTTATAAAAAGACAGGATCACGGCTCAATAAGTACTTTATTATTCTGATAATCACACATATTGTCAATGTAATGGTGGATTTGTGTAGCGTACAATATATTCAGTGGGGAATTATCGTTTCGCCCCTATATTTTTTCCAGAAACTGGAAGTATTCATTTTCTGTGCATATGCTATCATGGTAAACGGTAGATTGGCCATTATTAATAATTATTTGAAAGAGTTTATTCAAGAACAAGACAAGAAAATACCCATTTTTACAGTAAGGGACACAAAAACTAAACCGGAGAAAATGTTTAATTTTATTGGGTGTCCATCAGTAAGAAATATAAAAATAAGAGATCTGGCCACAACATACGACAGTATCGGAGAAATTTGTTGTATGATGAATGACGTTTTCAACTTCCAGATATTTTTTACCCTGGTATCTGCTTTTACGTACATAGTTACTACAATGTGGATATCGCTCGCCTTCTACCGCACACCTGACTATCATTTAAGTGAGTTGATAAACAATATCATTTGGTGTTTTAGTACGATTTGCAATGTTGGCGCCGTGGCATTTACTTGTGAACAGCTGCTTGTAACACGTAACGAGACAAGAGTACTAGTGAACAAGATAATAATGAACTACAACCTACCGAAGACAATGAGAGTACAAGCTAAAGCGTTTATGGAACTCGTGGAGGCCTGGCCGTTACGCATCTATGTATACGATATGTTTTCTATAGATATTAAGTTGATGTTGAAGTTTATTGGCGTGGCAACGACATATTTAATTGTTGTTATTCAAATATCTCATTTACTAAGTATGTAACCTGTTCTCAACTTACATTAAGATTCTTTAGAACCACTGGAGTGTAAAAACACGCACAATTTTTTTTGGAGTTAAAACTCGTGTCACATTTATCATGTATAAACGGTGATTTTTAATTCATTGTTAACTTTCAGAGCGTGAAGGTACTCATGATTATGAGCAACTTTCACTGTAGGACCAACTACGAAATAGCAAAAAAATATATTATGAAAATGTAATGAAAAATTTACCCGATGAAAATGTATGAAACATTTTCATCGGGTAAATATTGCTATTTCGTATGAAACTGCTGATATTTTTTTCGATATTTCAGAATTACTCCCAAAGTGAAAGTTGCTCATAATCAACAGAACCTTCATGCACTAAAAGGTTAACAGTGAATTAAATGTCACCGTATAGTTCAACATCTTGTTAACGTTTTTTAGCAAACTAATGTTTGCTTCACTCATTCATCTAAGATTGTTCTCACGGGTAGGTATGTTTTTGATTTTAATAAGTGTTGAAATAAAGTTGTTTATAGCTCTATCAAAAGACATTTTACTTTTTATTCTTAAATTTAATAAGAGGCTTTTATCCACAGGCATGTGAGCTTCATCATAACTATTAAAAAAAATAAAAAAAATATAGTGTAAATTAAAAAAGTGTAAACAAATCAGTAATTACTCAGGTTTGCTAGGTGAAGGCTGCGCTAAAACTATGGATATATGGAAATATATCACATTCATTTACTTTTACCGTACTCAACAGTGTCTCTCTTTCCTTCGTTGTCTGTTTGTTCCGCATGTTTCACAATTCTGAGAATGTACTTTATTCATCAAATAACCAAACTTGCGGGATGGGTAGTGTATTGACCAGAGCGTAATCTATGAAACAGAAAAATTTTATACCTACTTATTTCCTTGATAGCAAACCACGGTATTCGAGAAGGCTGACATTGTATAGTTTTATATCAGATACCCTTTTCCCTACTTCGTTCGTCAAAGTACTCATAAAACTTATCATAACAAACTGTTTTGTACTCACATAATTAAGTACTTACTATATAAATTCTTGATCTAGTAAAACCGCAAATTTTTGTAGTCTATCGTCCTCTTCATTACCTCTCAAAGCTACATGAAAAGAAACCTATTGCAATCTTAGCATTATGCCATTAAACAATGGCCAATGTTTTGCGATAAGCACGTGCGTACAAAACACAGCTCCACGCGCAACTGAAAAGACATTTTCTTTCATTGTAAGTTGTTTATTGTCATTGCGAGCTCGTGTTGAGATACTCAAGAAGGTGTAAATCTCATGCTTTCTTTGAACCAAGAAAATGATCCACGCTACAATAGTCATGAATCCTGCAGATGATGCTCTCTTTTCTTTTGCACCTTGCTAACTTTGTAAAAACCGTCTAAAAACCGTTAAATCAGCATAAACAAGAGATTTTATTATAAATAAAAAAATTACAATATCATGTCATCAATATTGTATGTAGGTACCTACATAATATGTCGCAAGTACTATGTTCATTACATCGTATAACTGTCCAGTTGACACTTAAGCAGGCTCGAACTCATTGGTGGGATTGGTCAAAAAGCACGCTGTCTCACCTGGCATCGTGTCCGACAGAGATAATATCAGTGCCCAGTGGTGAGCAGTTAGACGCTGGTCTACATGCACAAACTCTAGTTCGCACGCACACGAACACCGTTCAGAACGATTTTAGTAAAACGAGCGCGTAAAAAATTATGATAAGTCCTTTGGAAGGTGGAGTTTTATGAAAAACTACTGCATAAATCAATTACGAATAAAGTTTATTATAATCTTCGACAATTGAGCTTTGTCGGAACGAGCTTTGTTTTGGAGATTTTATACTTCTTTTATTACTTATTTACTCCCAAAGTTGCGTTAAAATTAGCAGGAAAAACGAATCTTTGTTGGCTCATAACTTTTTAATTGCTTTTTGTTTTACTATTTTGCTTCTGTACAGACAAAATAAGACAAAACGATTTCATGTTTTACTTTGGATGTACAATGTGGAACAGTGGAGTAAAAGCCCCCCGAAATTTTTATGGAAAAAGTATCGGCTAGTTGCGCCTTAAATAGGTAAGGGTCTAAAGGTACCATGAATAAATTATTATGAGTAATTATGGTAATGGAACTTAACATAACTTAGACGATGGAAAACGTTGATAATGCTTAAGTCCTAGTCCTAATACCTATAACCAGGTTAGGTGCAACATTGAACAAACGTTTCTGAAAAAACAATTGAGATATTTTCACTATGGATGGAGAACAAGCAGAAATAAATAGTTCTTACTCCGAACAGAAACACAAAAATATACGTGAAAGCAACAAGAAAATTATCGACACCATAAATGTGATAATTTTAATTGAATACGTCCTCGGAATATTCAGATTTTCTCTTGTGAATGAAGAATTTCGACAACCCAGTTGGAAAATGAAAGCGTTTACAGTTTGTATTGTCTCAACATTCATTATTTTGTTTGGATTATACTTCTCTTTTCCGACTATTCTAACCAATTATAACACGGAAAATGTTGCCGAAACTGCTGATAAAGTGTGTATTATAATGCTGTTCATGCAATACACTCTCTGTACGCTAACAACTACTTTTCTTCTTAACTCAAAAAATATTCGCATTATTACTACGCTCGCTGGACTAGACACCATGTTGCAAGTCAGGAGATTCAGTAATTTTTATCGCCAATCACGTTTGGAAACGTTTAAATACATTTTCTGCTTTTTATCAGTGAACTGATTAACAACCTTTTAGATTCGTTGAGTGTGGGAGATTCGGCATGGCTAATTGTTGCTGCACCCCTCAATATTGTACTAAAACTCGAAATTGTAATTTTATGCAAATATATCGATTTTATAAGACACAGACTCATAATGATTAACAACTATTTAAAAATATTTGTTGATAACCAACGCCAGGTCAGTGCCACAATTTTTACAATAAGATGCAGACCAGCTCAAACTGCAGAGAGATACAATTTCATTGGACATGCTTCGGAGAGTAATACTAAAATACGAGACACGGCGAAGATGTACGATGTTATCGGACAGATTGGTTCAACTTCCAAATCCTCACGATTCTTATGAGTAATTTCATATTTATCATTATTATCATGTGGATATGTCTCTACTATTACCGGACATCAACGAATGTCGTAGCTCTATTGGTGAATGCAATAATCATCATCTGCCTAGCCTTTTCCCAACTATGTTGGGGTCGGCTTCCAGTCTAACCGGATGCAGCTGAATACCAGTATTTTACATGGAGCGACTGCCTATCTGACCTCCACAACCTAGTGACTAGGTAACACGATACCCCTTAGTAAGACTGGTTGTCAGACTTTTTGGGCTTCTAACTACCCGTAACGACTGTCAAAGATCTACAAATGACAGCCGGGACCAACGGCTTAACGTGCTTTCCGAGGCACGGAGGGGACTTGGTATGTAAAGATGGTCACCCATCCACGGACCAACCGCGGCAAGCGTAGCTTAACCTGATCGATCGACCCGTGCAGCTGTTATTACTTAGCCACAAGCCCCTCTCTCTATGGTGAATGCAATAATATCGTCTTTTATTTGGATTTGCTACGTGGCCATGATGTCGATTACTTGTGAACGATTGCTTCTAGAACGCAATGAAACAAAGATTCTTGTAAACTACGACCTGCCGGAGACAATGAGAGTACAAGCTAAAGCGTTCATGGCACTCGTGGAGGCCTGGCCGTTACGGATCTATGTCTATGATATGTTTTCAGTAGATATAACGCTGATGTTGAAGTTTATAAGCGTGGCGACAACTTATTTGATTGTAGTCATTCAAATATTTAACTTCTTTTAAGTCTCATTCGCAAGATAAATTGCACTAACACTGTCGCTTTTAACACAAAATGATACGATAAACTGGTTTTCAGCATTTCATGAATGTAAGAGTTATAATTTTCTTAAAATGTATGTTCTACATTTTTTGAAAAAAAAAAAAAAAACAGTCAAATACCTAACATAAAAAAAGTGAAGTGTTTGTGTTTTGTAAGCTTTTGTTAAACACTTCAGTGAGATTGTACTGTATTTAAACATTCTTCTTCCCTAGATAGTTTTTTTTAATGACTTAGTAGATATTAAGTAGTAATATTATTAATATAATATTTTTATCTATCTACTAACAGCCACACGGGGCGATCCATCAGGTTAAGCTACGCTTGCCGGGGTTGGTCCGTGGATGAGTGACCATTTCTACATACCGAGACTTCTCCGTGCCTCGGAAAGCACGTTAAGCCGTTGGTCCCGGCTGTCATTCGTGAATCTTTGACAGTCGTTGCGGGTCGTCAGAAGCCCGAAAGTCTGACAACCAGTCTTACCAAGGGTTATCGTATTACCTAGTTCAGCGGTACTCTAAGTGTGTTCCGCGGAACCCTAGGGTTCCGCGATACCCCTGTAGGGGTTCCGCAAGAATTTAGAAAAAAAATCAAAACACCTCTCTCTGGTCACTGGTCGAACGTTTCGACTCCGCCCGCCGCGCGTATACTTGTGAGCGCGCAGTCCCTTTGATAAAAGCCGCCTCTGATTTAGACGTTATAGTTGTGAACAAGCGACTTTCGGCTCTATCTTCAAAAACATAAAGTCGAGATTGTTTACAACGCATTTTTTTGTATTTCTATTTTTATTTCCGCTTTTTGTTTATTTGCGCCGACTCGAGTATTTTTGAGAATGTTCGAGTTCGAGTCTAGGACTAAGTATAAAAGCGGCGATCGCGCGTCGCGCCTCGTCAGTCAGTTGACGATTAGCGTTCGGGGCGATAAGTTCGTACCTACCTACTTACAAGCTGGCTAGCCTGCTGCCTGCTTGTAAGTTCTACTGCCTGCTGTATTCTGATTGTATCAGTTTTGTACATTTCTTCTTTGGACTGAACTTTGTCTCATAAACGCAGTAACGATTGTGCATTATTTTGACCCCACCATCCCACCCCACGTGTAACACTATTAATAAAGAAGAATGGAACGTTGGCTTAAAGGTGTTAAATGTGTTGCAACAACATCTTCTAATGACGCTGAATGTTAAAAAGCAGTACGCGCGGAGAGTACAGCAATTACCGATCCAGACGATGATGCCACGACGTCAAGCTCCACGGTTTCAAAGACGAAAAAAAGGAAGTATGATGAATCATTTGTAAGTTTCGGATGTGTTGATTCCAACGGCTCACCTCTCTGCATGTTATGTAGTAAACTGCTTCCTAATAGTTCCATGGCACCTGCCAAATTGCGCAGACATTTAGAAACTGTACACTCCGAGTCTAAAGACAAGAATAAAGAATTTTTTGTTGATAAAAAAGAACAGTTATTGGAAAGTCAAAAAAATATGATGCATGTAACACAAACTATCAATGAAAAGGCCACGGAGGCATCATATTTAGTTAGCTATCGCATTGCACAAGTAGGTGAAGCGCACACTATCGCTGAGAATTTAATAAAGCCATCTGTGTTAGACATAAGAAAATGTATGCTCGATGAAAAATCTGCAAAGCATCTTTCTACTGTACCGCTATCAAACGATACTGTTTCACGGCGAATCCATGATCTGGCAAGCTACGTCAAACAAGAACTAGTTGCACGTCTACATAAAACACGATTCACCTTGCAAATGGATGAGTCAACTGATGTCACTGGTCTGGCTATCTTGCTGGTTATCGTGAGATATCCATATGAACGTTCTTTTGAAGAAGACATGCTTATGTGTTCACCGCTGCCCACAAACACTACTGGGGAAGAAATTTTTAATAAAATAAACATATTTTTTAAAGAAAATAATCTTAGTTGGAACGATTGCATTGACATTTGTACAGATGGGGCCAAGGCGATGACAGGTAAAACAGCAGGAGCAGTATCAGGAATAAAAAGTAAAGCGCCTAATTGTAGTTCCAGCCATTGTATTCTGAATAGACAAGCACTTGCGATGAAGCAAATGCCGTCAAATCTAAAATTAGTTATGGATGAAGCGGTAAAAATAATTAATTTTATCAAATCACGACCACTACAATCCCGATTGTTCTCATTATTGTGTGAAGATTATGGCAGCAAACATAAGACACTGCTGCTCCATACAGAAGTGCGATGGCTGTCTCGGGGTAAAACTTTAACAAGGCTATTTGAACTTAGAGCCGAGTTACAAATGTTTCTTTCAGCAGATACAGTTTCTTTTAATTTAAAAGAACGTTTGTATGGTAAAACTTGGTTGTTCCGATTGTCTTTTATGGCGGATATCTTTCAAAAACTGAACGAATTGAATTTATCATTGCAAGGTAAACAGACAACAGTGTTCCAGGCCTATAACAAAATAACTGCCTTCAAAAGAAAATTAGATTTTTGGATTATTTGCGTTGCTAAGAGAGAAATAGAAAGCTTTACGTCACTCAGTGAGTTTGTTAGCGATAACGACTCAGAAATGTTTCAAGATGATATGTTTGAAGAATTGGTCCAATATCTCACTTCGATGCGCGCATCTTGAGAAAAGTATTTTCCCGAAGAACAGAATATAAAAATGAAGCTGACGCTACGCTAAAGCTACGCTTGCTACGGTCAATCCGTGGATGGGTGAACATTTTAACATATCAAGACCCTCCGTGCCTTGGAAGCACGTTAAACCGTTGGTCCCGGCTGTCATTTTTGGATCTTTGACAGTCGTTACGGGTCGTCAGAAGCCCGAAAGTCTGACAAACAGTCTTACCAAGGGGTATCGTGTTACCCAGTAACTGGGTTGTGGAGGTCAGATAGGCAGTCACTCCATGTAAAATAATGGTATTTAGCTGCATTCGGTTAGACTGGAAGCCGACCTCAACATAGTTGGGAAAAGGCTAGGCATATATTGACTATGATTCATTTATTGTTACTCGTATAATCTAGTATGTGTAGAAAGTTCTTTATTAGTGATCGATGGTAGAAAGACAATCGCCAGTTAGTTATGTTTGATACACAACATTTTGCTAAACTAGGTTAATTATATCGATTTATAAACAGTTGCACAAGTACCTAATAATTAATTGAACGGTCAAAATAATACGTATATATGTCTTTACACCTACTTTCTTAATAATGACCGTCCGAGCAAACAGAATTACCGTAATGGAACTTTATTTTATCTTCAGCAATTAGATATTCATTATTTGATGAAATTTATTCAATTCTTGCTATCACTCACTAAATAACGGACGTATGTTTTTCAAATATTTATCGAAGAGCTTTATTTTTAATCAGACATGGAAGGCGAAAAGGAACAAGACAGTGATTTAAATGAAGAGGAACAGAATACAAGTGGCGAAAAAAGGAAAATCATCAAAATTATCGACAATGTCAAACCTGAAATTATACTTGAACACTGCTGTGGAATATGTAGATTTGAACTAGTCAATGGAGAACTACGTCCTCCAAATTGGAAAATGAAAACCTTTGGAATTTTGATTATTTCAATATATGCTGCGGTATTTTTCTGGTCCCTTTTCTCGCCTGAAGCTCCAGATGATATTTACACAAATTTTACTATTATGAACCTTATGGGTGTATTGCCTACTATTGTGGTACTTTTTCAATACGCAGCCTCGGGGATTACCGTAAATTTTTTCATCAGTTCGATGAATATCCGTATTGTCACTTTGCTTGCCGAAGTAGACACCACGCTGCAAATGGAAACATGTACAGATTTTTATAAAAAGACGGGATCACGGCTCAATAAGTACCTAATTATTCTGATAATCACACATTTAATCAATGTAATGGTGGATTTGTGTAGCATGCAAGATATTCAGTGGGGAATTGTCGTTTCGCCCCTATATTTTTTCCAGAAACTGGAAGTATTCATTTTCTGTGCATATTCTATCATGGTAAATGGTAGATTGGCCATTATTAACAATTATTTGAAAGAGTTTATTCAAGAACAAGACAAGAAAATACCCATTTTTACAGTAAGGGACCCAAAAACTAAACCTGCGAAAATGTTCAATTTTATTGGGCGTCCATCAGTAAGAAATATAAAAATAAGAGATCTGGCCACAACATACGACAGTATCGGAGAAATTTGTTGTATGATGAACGACGTTTTCAACTTCCAGATATTTTTGTCCCTGGTATCTGCTTTTACGTACATAGTTACAACAATGTGGATATCGCTCGCCTTCTACCGCACATCTGACTATCATTTAAGTGAGTTGATAAACAATATCATTTGGTGTTTTAGTACGATTTGCAATGTTGGCACCGTGGCATTTACGTGTGAACAGCTGCTTATAACACGTAACGAGACAAGAGTACTAGTGAACAAGATAATAATGAACTACAAGCTACCGAAGACAATGAGAGTACAAGCTAAAGCATTTATGGAACTCGTGGAGGCCTGGCCGTTACGCATCTACGTATACGATATGTTTTCTATAGATATTAAGTTGATGTTGAAGTTTATAAGCGTGGCGACGACATATTTAATTGTTGTCATTCAAATATCTCATTTACTAAGTATGTAACCTATTCTCAACTAACATTATCATTATTTAGCACCATTGGAGTGTAAAACACGCACAATTTTATAGGAGTCAAAAGTTGTGTCACATTTGTCATTTATATGTCTTGGCCAGATCTTAGAATTGATCATTTCATTAATTGAACAACCATTTCATGAAATAGAACATCGACTGCTGGCCACATCATGATGTGGTCTGGCCAGATCATTGAATACTCAACGTTTGACGATATGAACAGTTAAACGCACGATTACTTCATGATGTGGCCAAACATTAGTGATCATATCGTAAAATAGTTATATTATCCACCGGTAGAGGCGTTGGTGTGAATTTAAAGTTCATGACAACCAATGCGATTAAAAATAGTCAGATTTAGTAAGAAAATATGAATTTTAGGTGAAAAATGTCAAATTCTGAATGGCAAAATTGCCATTTTCACTAAATTAATACCTCAGTACCATCTTAGTGCTGTCAAACTAAAATATAGTTAAGTTGTGTCACTTTAGTCTACCTATTTTAGAATGGAAATCGTCGTTTGACAGGAATAAACAAAATTTTGGTGATTTTTAGTCTAGTTTAGAGGCATTTGTGACAAGAGAATCGGCACCAATGTCACTATGGTCCAAATCACAGGCATCTAGCCGCGGGAGGGCCCTGGTGACCTGTAATACAGGTTTTTATTTAATCCAACTTCAGGCACCAGTCTCTCACAAAGTTAGCTACTTGTCGTGTACAATTGTCAAATACTAGCATTAAGAACATAACTTGTGTAGAGAAAATAAACGTCTTACATTATTATATATATTAATTCAGTCAAAAAAAAAAAAACTACGAAATAGCAGAAAAATACATTTGTTTCATACATTTTCATCGGGTAAATATTGCTATTTTGTATGAAACTGCTGATATTTTTTTCGATATTTCTGACTTACTCCCATAGTGAAAGTTGCTCATAATCATGAGTACCTTCAGGCCCTGAAAGGTTAACAGTGAATTAAAAATCATCGTGTATAGTTCAAAATGTTTGTTTCACTCATTCAACTAAGATTGTTCTCACGTGTATGATGTTTTTGATTTTAATAAGTGTTGAAATAAAGTGGTTTATTGCACTATCAAATCACATTTTATTTTTATTCTTATATTTTAGCTTTAAAACTTGAACATAAGGACCAATATTATATTCATTATCTTATATCGTACTCAACAGTGTCTCTCTTTCCTTCTTTGTCTTGATCTCGTTTGTTCCGCATGTTCCATAATTGGGAGAATCCATTTTATTCATCAAATAACCAAACTTGCGGGATGGGTAACTAACTACCAGAGCGTAATCTATGAAGCAGAATAATATGATACGTACTCATTTCCTTGATAGTAAACCACAGTATTCGAGGTGGCTGATATTGTTTAGTTTTATACCCGATACCCTTTTCCACACTTCGTTCGTCTGTACTCTTAAAACTTATACTTACTTAACTGTTTTGTACTTACATAATTAAGTACCTACTATATAAATTCTTGACCTTGAAAAGCCGCAAATTTTTCTAGTCTATCAGCCTCTTCATTACCTTTCAAAGCTACATGAGAAGGAACCCATTGCAATCTTAGCATTATACCATTGTTTGCCAATGTTTTGCGATAAGCACGTGCGTACAAAACACCGTCTCACGCGCAACGGAAAAGACATGATCTTTCATTATAAGTTGTTTATCGTCATTGCGAGCTCGTGTTGAGATACTCAAGAAGGTATAAATCTCATGCTTTCTTTGAACCAAGAAAATGATCCACGCTACAATAGTCATTAATCCTGCAGGTGATGCTCTCTTTTCTTTTGCACCTTGCTAACTTTCTAAAACCGTCTAAAAACCGTAAAATCATCATAAACAAGAGACTTTATTATGAATAAAAGTCTACAATATCATGTCATCAATATTGTATGTAGGTGCCTACTTAATATGTCGCAAGAACCATATTCATTACATCGTATAACTGTTTACACTTAAATAGGTAAGGGTCTAAAGGTACCATGAATAAATTATTATAAGTGATTATGGTAATGGAACTAAACATAACTTAGACGATGGAAAAATTGATAATGCTTAAGTCCTAGTCCTAGCACCTATAACCAGGTTAGGTGCAACATTGAACAAACGTTTCTGAAAAAGCAATTGAGATATTTTCACCATGGAAGGAGAACAAGCAGAAATAAATAGTTCTTACTCCGAACAGAAACACAAAAATATATATGAAAGCAACAAGAAAATTGTCGACACCATAAATGTGATAATTTTAATTGAATACGTCCTCGGAATATTCAGATTTTCTCTTGTGAATGAAGAATTTCGACAACCCAGTTGGAAAATGAAAGCGTTTACAGTTTGTATTGTCTCAACATTCACTATTTTGTTTGGATTATACTTCTCTTTCCCGACTATTCTAACTAATTATAACACGGAAAATGTTGCCGAAACTGCTGATAAAGTATGTATTATAATGCTGTTCATGCAATACACTCTCTGTACGCTAACAACTACTTTTCTTCTTAACTCAAAAAATATTCGCATTATTAGTACGCTCGCTAGACTAGACACCATGTTGCAAGTCAGGAGATTCAGTAATTTTTATCGCCAATCACGTTTGGAAACGTTTAAATACATTTTTCTGCTTTTTACCAGTGAACTGATTAACAACCTTTTAGATTCGTTGAGTGTGGGAGATTCGGCATGGCTAATTGTTGCTGCACCCCTCAATATTGTACTAAAACTCGAAATTATAATTTTATGCAAATATATCGATTTTATAAGACACAGACTCATAATGATTAACAACTATTTAAAAACATTTGTCCATAACCAAGGCCAGGTCAGTGCCACAATTTTTACAATAATATGCAGACCAGCTCAAACTGCAGAGAGATATAATTTCATTGGACATGCTTCGGAAAGCAATACTAAAATACGAGACACGGCGAAGATGTACGATGTTATCGGACAGATTGGCTCCATGGTCAACGAGGTTTTCAACTTCCAAATCCTCACGATTCTTATGAGTAATTTCATATTTATCATTATTATCATGTGGATATGTCTCTACTATTACCGGACATCAACGAATGACGTAGCTCTATTGGTGAATGCAATAATATCGTCTTTTATTTGGATTTGCTACGTGGCCATGATGTCGATTACTTGTGAACGATTGCTTCTAGAACGCAATGGAACAAAGATTCTTGTTAACAAGATAATAATGAACTACGACCTGCCGGAGACAATGAGAGTACAAGCTAAAGCGTTCATGGCACTCGTGGAGGCCTGGCCGTTACGGATCTATGTCTATGATATGTTTTCAGTAGATATAACGCTGATGTTGAAGTTTATAAGCATGGCGACAACTTATTTGACTGTAGTCATTCAAATATTTTGCATTAAACATGGTACAATAATGGTCTTAATAATAGGGTGATCTTCATGTCTCGCCATGGACTGGCATACAAATATTTTAAAGGAAACGAGTTCCATATAATTATGCAACTAGCGTTAATAATAACAGTGTAGGTAACAGTCATTATACTTACTAGTATAAAATGGTACCTAATTCTAAAATGTTTACAATGTTTTGTAACAGTTTTAAATCTATGTAGTATTTAAATATCAGTAAATCAGTAACAGGGTCATACACATATGGGTGTATGGCGGTATGGGTGTGTTCGAATAAAATAACTTAAAAATTTACGACAGTAACTGAAGACTTTAATTTTTTTGTTAAATCATTATTACTTTTCTGTTTACTCATAATATTTCAAGATATGAAATGATATTTCTTTATTTAAAAAAAAATCAAAATGTTTCAAAAGTCTCTTCGTGTGGACTGTTCAGATTCGGGGTATGAGTGATTGGATAGATGTAATTAATTATTTTGAACATATTTATCAAAACATCTTTGTCGCATTTACGTGATATATAATGAATATTATTTTTATTAGATAGTTGTTAATAATTGCACAAGATAATTGTTCCTGTTGATGGTACTCATGTTCCTGAAATACAGAGAATAGCGGATGCCAATAAATGTCATCCGTTTAAAGGTACCTTCCAAATCCACCAAGTTGTATGGAACGCTACTGAACCTAATTTACTGCACGCCAGGAGATTAAGCTGTATTTCATGCGCCACTCACGTTCGTTGTCCTCATTTTGAAATAGGACAAATTCATATTGAATGTGTCTCAGATCCTGTAGAAGATTCATCAGTAGGCTCTTCAAGACCTTCGTTAAGTATTTCTATAACTAGTTCGCCATCTTCTCATAGAACTGCATCTGTATCAACTATCACTGGACCAAGAACTCCTTCGCTATTGTTGTTAACACCTTCTCCAGAACTAAACAATGTGACTAGTCAACTGTGTACTCCGCGAAAGAGGATTCTCTGTGAGAATAACTGTTCTGATGACTCAGTTACACCACCTAAAAAACCTAAAGTACGACCTTCGTTCTTTGAAAATGATGATAGTGATGAAAACATTATTTGAAAGCTTATTTTCATGTTCATTTTTCATTAGTTTGACGTTTTATTGATCAAGATAAGAGGCTAGAATGAAAAATAATCAAAATATTTGGTATAATTTCAATATTTGAACCCTTGAAAAATTACATTTTATGACTAATGTTATCAAAGAAAAAGATTGTTGATAAGATTTTTTTTGTTTGTATTTTCCAGAGTATTGGCTGGATAACTTTAGTTAATTATTACGAGTTTAAATGGCAACTAAATGTCAATATGACAGTGATTATATTATATTACAAGTAATTAGAAATTTATCAAAAACCAGATCGTTATTCAGATTTCAGCAAGTTATTATTAGGTTAGTCAATGATTAACCTCTCTTCTGTGGAAAGGGGTCTTTTCTGTGGACGTAAAAAAAAAATTAAAGCTAAATAACTTGCTGAAATCTGAATAACGATCTGGTTTTTTATTAATTTCTAATTACTTATAAGATTACCTAATAAATGAGACTGATTTGAAAAAAAATCAACGACTTTTTATTTCGAATATTTTTATAACCCGTTTTGTGTATGACCCAACAATATTTATCACTTACTTTTAACAATATTTATCACTTATTTAACTTCTTTTAAGTCTCATTCGCAAGATAAATTGCGCTAACACTGTCGCTTTAAAAAAATGATTCGATAAACTGGTTTTCAGCATTTCATTAATGTAAAAGTTATAATTTTCTTGAAAAGTAGGTTCTGAATTTTTTGAAAAAAAAAAAAATCATACAAAAACATTTAAAAAGTGAAATGTTTGTGTTTTGTAAGCTTTTGTTAAATACTTCAGTAAAATTGTACTGTATTGGATTTAAATTAAAGCTGTAGTGTTGTTTAAATTAAAATCGCATTTTTCATCTTAAAACCCGAAAAATTTTCAACGTTCGTTGTTAAACATTCTTCTTCCCGAGATGGTTTTTTTAATGACTTAGTAGATAGTAAGTACATAGTAATATTATTAATATAATATTTTTATCTATCTACTAACAGCTGCACGGGTCGATCGATCAGGTTAAGCTACGCTTGCCGCGGTTGGTCCGTGGATGGGTGACCATCTTTACATACCAAGTCCAACGGCTTAACGTGCTTTCCGTGCCTCGGAAAGCACGTTAAGCCGTTGGTCCCGGCTGTCATTTGTAGATTTTTGACAGTCGTTACGGGTAGTTAGAAGCCCAAAAAGTCTGACAACCAGTCTTACCAAGGGGTATCGTGTTACCTAGTCACTAGGTTGTGGAGGTCAGATAGGCTGTCGCTCCATGTAAAATACTGGTATTCAGCTGCATCCGGTTAGACTGGAAGCCGACCCCAACATAGTTGGGAAAAGGCTAGGCAGATGATGCTTATGATAAGGATAGATCTTTTGCAGGAAACAACTAAAACTGTTCACTGCAAAAGATTCAGACAGAAAGAATTTAGACTACAGACAATTTCACATATAATAATGTACTGGGTACGTCATGGTATTGTTAGTTTACCGCGAGTCGTTCGTCGTGACTTTAGTTGACTCGTGCAAAGGACGTAGAGTGCGCGCCACCACTCAAATTCGATAGACGCGGCGCTAGTGTCTATGTCATTGCATCAAATTGCATTAAAAAAAACGTAGTTCCACAATTTATCGCCAGACTTCAGTGGTGGCGCGGACTCTACTTAATTTTTAACGAGAACAAAAAAGGAGGAGGTTCTATGTTTGTCTACATGTATTCTTCGCTAGTATAAATTCGCTCCATATAAAATACTAAACTGGTATTCAGCTGCATCCGGTTAGACTGGAAACCAACCTCAACATAGTTGGGAAAAGGCTAGGCATATTTTGAATATGATTCATTGCATTTATTGTTACTCGTATAATATGTGTAGAAAGACAATCGGCAGTTAGTTATATTTGATACACAACATTTTACTAAACTAGGTTAAAATGTTTAAATTATATCGATTTATAAACAGTTGCACAAGTACAAACAGCTCCATTAAGTAGTGATCGCGACGATAGGTCGTGGTGGTGAGAAATTCAAGATTATTGATTGAGTAGATTGTATAATATGTAGATTTAAGAATATAAAGAAAATACAACACGGAATAAGAAATTAAATAAGAATTAAAGGCCCGTGCTTGGCTGTGAGGCCAGCTGACTCGCTGCTGCCCCGCACCCCTCGTTCACTGCCGCCAGCGCGCGGCGATGTTGAGAGCGGAGGTCTCAACATACTCCCCCCGTTGAAGAGTCTTCAACAGTGGTGACCGGCAGCGGGTAGATGGTGTTGAAGGCGCGCCGGATGACACCCTTTCGTGTGAGGATGTCGGCGACCCTCGCGACGCCGTCTCTGCCTGGGAGAACATGTGTGATGCGTCCTAGAAGCCACATAAGAGGTGCAAAGTTTTTTTCTTTAATGACGACCAATGTGCCTTCCTTTAGCTCGCCAGATGACCGGCACCATTTTGTTCTCTCCTGTAGCCACAGAACATATTCATGAGAGAATCGAGCCCAGAAGTGTTGCTTCAGATATTCAATACGCCGAAATCGTTGTAAGCTGTTGACGTTGGTGTTCTGGATCTGTGGATGAGACAGCATGATTAGAGAACGACCAATAAGGAAGTGTGCCGGGGTTAAAGGAGCGAGGTCGGAAGGGTCGTTGGATAGTGGAGTTAAGGGCCTTGAATTCAAAATAGCCTCAACTTGAATTAAACAAGTAGCCATCTCCTCAAAGGTTAGGTTTGTTAAACCCAAAATGCGTCGAAGATGGTGTTTGGTGGTTTTAACTGCAGACTCCCATAGGCCTTCGAAGTGTGGGGTATATGCTGATATAAATGAAAAGTTTATGCCAGGGTCGATGTTGTTTATGTTTAAGTCTTGCGAAAGCAGCCTGGCCAACTCATTGAAAGCACCGACAAAGGTGGTACCATTGTCGGAAAAGATGTTACGAGGTTTTCCCCTTCAAGCAATAAAGCGGCTTAGTGCAGCTAAGAAAGCTTCTTTTGTAAGGTCCGACACAAGCTCGAGGTGGATGGCTCTCGTAGCTAAACACACAAATACACAAATAAAGCATTTGATGAGCCTACAGCCTCTACCTTTCCGGTCAGCTATCATGATGGGACCGGCATAGTCCATCCCTGTGTCTAAAAATGGAAACTCTAAATGTAGACGTTGCTCTGGAAGATTACCCATGATAGGTTGAATAATGTTGGCTTTGACCCTACAACATTTTACACATTGATGTGTGATCTTTTTTGCCAGGTTCCTACCTCCGATTGGATAGTAGTGCTGACGAACAGTGGCCAATAAAAGCTGTGGCCCAGCACGCAAAAGACGCACATGAAACATGTTGAACAAGAGAATGAAGATTATATGAGAACTAGATAGTAGAATAGGATGCTTAATGTTGTAATCTTAAAATAAATGTTTAATCTTCCTCCAACACGAATTAGATTAGAAAGAGTATCAAAGAAAGGAGACAAAGATAATAACTTGTTCTTTGCTGGTAACTACTTATCTGTTTTAAGTAAGTGGTACTCTTCCGGGAAAGATTCCATTTGACTATGTCTTAGCAACAAGTTCAAAGAATCATTAAGTTCGGTAGAGGTTAGTGCACCAGACTCAAGCGATTTCTTGTTGCATTTATGAATGAATCGCATGACATATGCCGTGAGTGTCAAATTTTGAAAATTTTGAAAATAACGCAATAATTGGATTTTCAATAATATTGTTAGAATTAACATGACAAGAATAAACTGTTTCCGGTAGCCCAGAATTATTATTATTATTATGAGATTCAGGGAACTGAGGCCATGAAGACGTGTCTTTGTTAAGGAATTGTGGTCCTGACCACCACAATGAAGACGACAACAACCTGTCAGTTCTAAGTCCACGCGAAGCGAGGTCTGCGGGGTTTTCAGCTGACGGAACGTAGTGCCAAGCCTCTCCTCCCACAGTTTCCTCAATTTCAGACACGCGATGACGAACTAATGTCTTTAGCTGGTTTGGTGAAGTAGACAACCATCCCAAGACGATGGTGGAATCACACCAACAATGTACTTCATCTAAATGTAAAGTGAGTGACTGACGAACCTTTGAGTAGAACCTTGGACCCAACAACGCACCACATAGCTCGAGCCGCGGTATGGTTGTGGATTTGATTGGAGCTACCTTGCTTTTAGCGGTAAGGAGATACGGTCTCTTTTAAAAATAAGCTTTTTCGGATGCGTCGGTAAATATATGCAGCTGTAGACAGGACGCAGATTCGCATAACACCCACCGAGGTATCTTGAACTCATTTAAAAGGTGCAGGCTATTTTGAAAGTCATTCCAGGCATATTGAATATGCGTGGAAACAAGCTCATCCCACGAACATTTGGCCAGCCACAGATGTTGCATGATAATTTTGGCTTCCCCTATGCATGGAACGACCAGGCCAATGGGATCAAAGATCTGTGCTATGGTTGATAAAATATGACGCTTAGTTGCCTTGTCAGTGGAGTTTAAGTTTATGGAAAAAGAAAATGTGTCACTCAAGCTCTTCCACAGAAGCCCCAGAGTCTTCGACTGCTCGCTGTCGCTAAGGTCAACAACATCAGAAACGTCGTGTTCACCGTTAAGCGCCTGCAGGACCTGACCGCCATTTTCGAAGATTGTACTTTGCTGACCGAAGAACATCGTCAACGCAGCGGCTTTTTTCCAAAGTATCTGAAACAGATGATCCACCGGACAAGTAATCGTCCACATAGAAGTCACGTGATATCGAAAATTTTGTTGACGAATCTGAGCACTCTTCAGCCAGTTGAAGTAGACACCTGGTAGCTAAAAAGGGTGCTGATGTCGTGCCATATGTCACGGTATTAAGTGTGTACTCCTTTAACGGATGAGTTGGTTCTGCCCTCCAAAGAATTTTTTGTAAAGGACGATGACTGTCGTGAACAAGAGTTTGTCGATACATTTTTTCAATGTCCGCGCTTATGACAATTTTATGCTGACGGAACCGAAGTAATATTGACAACAAATCATCTTGGATAGGGGGTCCAACCATCTGTATTTCGTTGAAAGACTTACCTGATGCAGTTCTGACGGAAGCATCAAAAACCACCCTTAGTTTGGTGGTAGTTCTTGACTCCTTCAGAACACCATGATGTGGTAAATAACTTGAACATGTTGAGTCGAGTGGGCGCCTAGTAGATTCAGACATGTGTCCCAGCTCTATGTACTCATTAATAAAGTCAACATATAGGCTTTTAAGGCGAGGATCTCTACCCAAACGACGTTCAAGAGATAGGAATCGCTGCTTAGCCATCATGTATGAATCACCCAATACGTCCAGTGACTCTTTGAAAGGAATGCTTACCACAAATCGCCCATCAGAACTACGATATGTGGTATCTATGAAATGTTGTTCACAGGATCTCTCTTCACCAGAGTGTTTATGTATGGACGACACAGAATCTAACTCCCAAAACCGATCTAAATCTACTTGTAAGTTATTAGTATGCATACAAACATGTGAAGAGGAATCCGACTGATGATATGCACCCGAAATGAGTCAACCAAATTTTGACTCAAGCAATGTGGGCATATGGGTACCTAATGCGATACGGCCAGTGCCTATGATACCCCAAAAGACTTCCGCAACGACAAGGACGTCGATCGAAGACGGAACATAATAAGTAGGGTCGGCAAGACGCACGTTCGTAGGTATACGTATGTTGCTAGTATCAACATAAGTATTAGGAACTGATGCTGATACTTTTGGCAATACGAGACAATTAATGTTAAGTTCGT
This sequence comes from Agrochola lychnidis, assembly GCA_963680765.1. Lineage (NCBI taxonomy): Eukaryota > Metazoa > Arthropoda > Insecta > Lepidoptera > Noctuidae > Agrochola > Agrochola lychnidis. Next base: position 8,505,763 of record OY796859.1, on the reverse strand, counting down.
ACTCACTGTCATCAATTGATGTTAATGACACTGAGTACCCCTGAGTACAACTAGATGTTTAAACATTGATACCCGTAACCTTGGACTTGGTAATATAGGTAGAAATATGTAGCTTACCCCCCCAAAAGACATGTGGGTTCAAATCCGTGATAGGCCCAAGTTAATTTTAGTATTTTGCAAACACATTTTTTAGTATTTTGCAAACACATTTTATTTCAATAATGTATTGTTTTAGGGAAAAGGGTTTTTTTTTGGGTGGGAAATTATCAAATAACTTCTCCCACTTTGGTCGGAGCAGGAGGGCGTGTCAGACTCTTACTGACTAAAACCCACCCGTGTTCCTTTGGTTGCCCTGTTGCCGGGGGCCACGATTTCCCTATCGGTTTTATTCGCAATCCCGGCAGGCAAGAATCGGGTTAACCGGTCTATTTTGACACTGAATATCTTTATGTAAATAGGGTTAACATTTACATAAAGATATTCAGTGTCTAAGTAGACCGGAGGTTTCGAGACCGCTTGCCGTGCTTATGATTGGAGGTTCATATCCTAGTCACGAAGTGTTCTTTTTGTCATGCATTATTTATTTTTTAATATAAAGTATTTTTCTATTTTGTTTTAGTAATATTTCTTAAGAATTTAAAAATCAAGAAAAATAAAATGCTTTAATACTATTTATTATTGCTATTATTTAACCAAACTTTGATCTTATTTTACTACAAAGATTTATATTTTACAATTTGATATGATAAATTACAGTTATCCTATCACATACATATTTTGCCAACTGACAAAAACGGGTCTCTAGACAAGTGACATCCTTTTAATGCAAACGATAAAATAGGAAGCGCTAGAAGTAAACAATAGTTTAAAGTGAACGTATACATCAAACGTTGTAGTTATAACTTGAGGGTATTGATTAATTATATAAAGTAAACGTTAATGGATACCCTCAAATTATAACATTTACTGATTATGTAGAGACCTAAAGATAAAGTAACTCGGACGATATTAAATAACAATTTCGTGGCATTTCACATGGACTCGCTGGCTAGTTCGTCAAACTACCGGTATGAATATGACGACGTTCGGTGGTGTGATGGTTCGAATCCAAGTTGAAACAATGAATTCTTTTTAAAGTATTCTTTAGATTATTCGTAACGAATTCAATGTTGTAGCAGTGTAACATTTTAAAACTTGAGGGGTTAGAACATAGTGACGCTGTGTGTACCTAAAAATTAATTTGACGATCAATATATTGTAAGTATATGTCTTTAGGCCGTGCGAGCAAACAATATTACCGTAATGGAACTTTATTTAATTTTCAGCAATTAGATATTCATTATTTGATGAAATAATTCAATTCTTGCTATCACTCACTAAATAACGGACGTATGTTTTTCAAAAATTTATCGAAGAGCTTTATTTTTAATCAGACATGGAAGGCGAAAAGGAACAAGACAGTGATTTAAATGAAGAGGAGAAGAATACAAGTGGCGAAAAAAGGAAAATCATCAAAATTATCGACAATGTTAAACCTGAAATTATACTTGAGCACTGCTGTGGAATATGTAGATTTGAACTAGTTAATGGAGAACTACGTCCTCCAAATTGGAAAATGAAAACCTTTGGAATTTTGATTATGTCAATATATGCTGCGGTATTTTTCTGGTTCCTTTTCTCGCCTGAAGCTCCAGATGATATTTACACAAATTTTACTATTATGAACCTTATGGGTGTATTGCCTACTATTGTGGTACTTTTTCAATACGCAGCCTCGGGGATTACCGTAAATTTTTTCTTCAGTTCGATGAATATCCGTATTGTCACTTTGCTTGCCGAAGTAGACACCTCGCTGCAAATGGAAACATGTACAGATTTTTATAAAAAGACGGGATCACGGCTCAATAAGTACCTAATTATTCTGATAATCACACATTTAATCAATGTAATGGTGGATTTGTGTAGCATGCAAGATATTCAGTGGGGAATTGTCGTTTCGCCCCTATATTTTTTCCAGAAACTGGAAGTATTCATTTTCTGTGCATATTCTATCATGGTAAATGGTAGATTGGCCATTATTAACAATTATTTGAAAGAGTTTATTCAAGAACAAGACAAGAAAATACCCATTTTTACAGTAAGGGACCCAAAAACTAAACCTGCGAAAATGTTCAATTTTATTGGGCGTCCATCAGTAAGAAATATAAAAATAAGAGATCTGGCCACAACATACGATAGTATCGGAGAAATTTGTTGTATGATGAACGACGTTTTCAACTTCCAGATATTTTTGTCCCTGGTATCTGCTTTTACGTACATAGTTACAACAATGTGGATATCGCTCGCCTTCTACCGCACATCTGACTATCATTTAAGTGAGTTGATAAACAATATCATTTGGTGTTTTAGTACGATTTGCAATGTTGGCACCGTGGCATTTACGTGTGAACAGCTGCTTATAACACGTAACGAGACAAGAGTACTAGTGAACAAGATAATAATGAACTACAAGCTACCGAAGACAATGAGAGTACAAGCTAAAGCATTTATGGAACTCGTGGAGGCCTGGCCGTTACGCATCTACGTATACGATATGTTTTCTATAGATATTAAGTTGATGTTGAAGTTTATAAGCGTGGCGACGACATATTTAATTGTTGTCATTCAAATATCTCATTTACTAAGTATGTAACCTATTCTCAACTAACATTATCATTATTTAGCACCATTGGAGTGTAAAACACGCACAATTTTATAGGAGTCAAAAGTTGTGTCACATTTGTCATTTATATGTCTTGGCCAGATCTTAGAATTGATCATTTCATTAATTGAACAACCATTTCATGAAATAGAACATCGACTGCTGGCCACATCATGATGTGGTCTGGCCAGATCATTGAATACTCAACGTTTGACGATATGAACAGTTAAACGCACGATTACTTCATGATGTGGCCAAACATTAGTGATCATATCGTAAAATAGTTATATTATCCACCGGTAGAGGCGTTGGTGTGAATTTAAAGTTCATGACAACCAATGCGATTAAAAATAGTCAGATTTAGTAAGAAAATATGAATTTTAGGTGAAAAATGTCAAATTCTGAATGGCAAAATTGCCATTTTCACTAAATTAATACCTCAGTACCATCTTAGTGCTGTCAAACTAAAATATAGTTAAGTTGTGTCACTTTAGTCTACCTATTTTAGAATGGAAATCGTCGTTTGACAGGAATAAACAAAATTTTGGTGATTTTTAGTCTAGTTTAGAGGCATTTGTGACAAGAGAATCGGCACCAATGTCACTATGGTCCAAATCACAGGCATCTAGCCGCGGGAGGGCCCTGGTGACCTGTAATACAGGTTTTTATTTAATCCAACTTCAGGCACCAGTCTCTCACAAAGTTAGCTACTTGTCGTGTACAATTGTCAAATACTAGCATTAAGTACATAACTTGTGTAGAGAAAATAAACGTCTTACATTATTATATATATTAATACAGTCAAAAAAAAAAACTACGAAATAGCAGAAAAATACATTTGTTTCATACATTTTCATCGGGTAAATATTGCTATTTTGTATGAAACTGCTGATATTTTTTTCGATATTTCTGACTTACTCCCATAGTGAAAGTTGCTCATAATCATGAGTACCTTCAGGCCCTGAAAGGTTAACAGTGAATTAAAAATCATCGTGTATAGTTCAAAATGTTTGTTTCACTCATTCAACTAAGATTGTTCTCACGTGTATGATGTTTTTGATTTTAATAAGTGTTGAAATAAAGTGGTTTATTGCACTATCAAATCACATTTTATTTTTATTCTTATATTTTAGCTTTAAAACTTGAACATAAGGACCAATATTATATTCATTATCTTATATCGTACTCAACAGTGTCTCTCTTTCCTTCTTTGTCTTGATCTCGTTTGTTCGGCATGTTCCATAATTGGGAGAATCCATTTTATTTATCAAATAATCAAACTTGCGGGATGGGTAACTAACTACCAGAGCGTAATCTATGAAGCAGAATAATATGATACCTACTCATTTCCTTGATAGTAAACCACAGTATTCGAGGTGGCTGATATTGTTTAGTTTTATACCCTTTTCTCTACTTCGTTCGTCAAAGTACTCTTAAAACTTATACTTACTTAACTGTTTTGTACTTACATAATTAAGTACCTACTATATAAATTCTTGACCTTGAAAAGCCGCAAATTTTTCTAGTCTATCAGTCTCTTCATTACCTCTCAAAGCTACATGAGAAGGAACCCATTGCAATCTTAGCATTATACCATTGTTTGCCAATGTTTTGCGATAAGCACGTGCGTACAAAACACCGTCTCACGCGCAACGGAAAAGACATGATCTTTCATTATAAGTTGTTTATCGTCATTGCGAGCTCGTGTTGAGATACTTAAGAAGGTATAAATCTCATGCTTTCTTTGAACCAAGAAAATGATCCACGCTTCAATAGTCATTAATCCTGCAGGTGATGCTCTCTTTTCTTTTGCACCTTGCTAACTTTGTAAAACCGTCTAAAAACCGTAAAATCATCATAAAAAAGAAACTTTATTATGAATAAAAGTCTACAATATCATGTCATCAATATTGTATGTAGGTACCTACTTAATATGTCGCAAGTACCATATTCATTACATCGTATAACTGTTTACACTTAAATAGGTAAGGGTCTAAAGGTACCATGAATAAATTATTATAAGTGATTATGGTAATGGAACTAAACATAACTTAGACGATGGAAAAATTGATAATGCTTAAGTTCTAGTCCTAGCACCTATAACCAGGTTAGGTGCAACATTGAACAAACGTTTCTGAAAAAGCAATTGAGATATTTTCACCATGGAAGGAGAACAAGCAGAAATAAATAGTTCTTACTCCGAACAGAAACACAAAAATATATATGAAAGCAACAAGAAAATTGTCGACACCATAAATGTGATAATTTTAATTGAATACGTCCTCGGAATATTCAGATTTTCTCTTGTGAATGAAGAATTTCGACAACCCAGTTGGAAAATGAAAGCGTTTACAGTTTGTATTGTCTCAACATTCACTATTTTGTTTGGATTATACTTCTTTTTTCCGATTATTCTAACCAATTATAACACGGAAAATGTTGCCGAAACTGCTGATAAAGTGTGTATTATAATGCTGTTCATGCAATACACTCTCTGTACGCTAACAACTACTTTTCTTCTTAACTCAAAAAATATTCGCATTATTAGTACGCTCGCTAGACTAGACACTATGTTGCAAGTCAGGAGATTCAGTAATTTTTATCGCCAATCACGTTTGGAAACGTTTAAATACATTTTTCTGCTTTTTACCAGTGAACTGATTAACAACCTTTTAGATTCGTTGAGTGTGGGAGATTCGGCATGGCTAATTGTTGCTGCACCCCTCAATATTGTACTAAAACTCGAAATTATAATTTTATGCAAATATATCGATTTTATAAGACACAGACTCATAATGATTAACAACTATTTAAAAACATTTGTCCATAACCAAGGCCAGGTCAGTGCCACAATTTTTACAATAATATGCAGACCAGTAGTGCTATTCTGTAAAAATGTCACCGTGATAACTTAGGTGAAGTGAGCTGCCAATAGTGTCAATCCTTAGCAACTGACAGCTCACTCCATGCTCACTTCACCTAAGATAACACGGTGAGATGGTTACAGAATAGCACTTCAGCTCAAACTGCAGAGAGATATAATTTCATTGGACATGCTTCGGAAAGTAATACTAAAATACGAGACACGGCGAAGATGTACGATGTTATCGGACAGATTGGTTCCATGGTCAACGAGGTTTTCAACTTCCAAATCCTTACGATTCTTATGAGTAATTTCATATTTATCATTATTATCATGTGGATATGTCTCTACTATTACCGGACATCAACGAATGACGTAGCTCTATTGGTGAATGCAATAATATCGTCTTTTATTTGGATTTGCTACGTGGCCATGATGTCGATTACTTGTGAACGATTGCTTCTAGAACGCAATGGAACAAAGATTCTTGTTAACAAGATAATAATGAACTACGACCTGCCGGAGACAATGAGAGTACAAGCTAAAGCGTTCATGGCACTCGTGGAGGCCTGGCCGTTACGGATCTATGTCTATGATATGGTTTCAGTAGATATAACGCTGATGTTGAAGTTTATAAGCATGGCGACAACTTATTTGACTGTAGTCATTCAAATATTTTGCATTAAACATGGTACAATAATGGTCTTAATAATAGGGTGATCTTCATGTCTCGCCATGGACTGGCATACAAATATTTTAAAGGAAACGAGTTCCATATAATTATGCAACTAGCGTTAATAATAACAGTGTTTTTATTATTTATTTATTTATTAATTAAAAAACCAACTTATACTAACAGTTTGCACCACACATACAAGTTATAGGTCAATATTTATCAGTAATTATAATTACACTTACAATCATAAAATTAGATTAAATTACATAAAAATAGACAAAATTTATTGAAATTAAATGAAATTAGTCAAGATTCGGCAAAATTAGATTAAATTAGACAAAATTAGATAAGATTAGATAAAATAAGATATAATTGGGGTAAAAAAAAAACAAAAAAAATTGGAATAAAATTATTAATAATTATAAACATTAATTTTTTCACTCTGAGATTGTACTGGGAGTGGCAATAGATTCCAAGTATCGAGTAGCAGTGTTCAGGAATCTCAGTTCAGTACTCGCGAAGACATCTGAGGATTCGTCATACAGCAAAATGTTGTTAATATGAGTTAGCGCTAGGTACAATGGACTGGTCTTGAGGGTTATGGTACTGGTTTGAGGTATTGAGAATAGAGGACGCTGGCGAGGGCGTAGTGTGTGTCTAATGGGTAGTGGGATGTTAAAGCAGATGTGCTGTAGTAAAAAGGAATTGAAATGGGTACCACGAATTAGCCGGATGAAATATTTGACAAGACCAAGATTTCTCCTTACTTCTAAACTTTGGTAGCCCACCATACCTAGCACAAATGGTGTAGGGTACATATACGGGTAATATCCATACAGTTTTAAGTATAGGTAGCGAACAAAAGACTTTTGAACCTTTTCGATGACTAGTGTATACACTTTTTCATGGGGGTTCCAGATTGCACAGTTAGTCTCTAGCAAACTGCGGATGAAGGAGTTGTAAAGTATCATTAGGGCTTGACGATTTGTGAAAATTTTGGCCTGCCGCAAGACAAAACCTAAGTTTTTACGGGACTTGTTGCAGGTCTGTAGTATGTGCTGGTTAAATGTAATCTGTGGATCAAACTGAGCACCCAGATCGCGTACGGTTAAAACACGTTTCAGGGGCTCATTGTTCAAAGTGTATATGTTGTGTATGGGTTGTGTGTTTTTCGAGTAGGTCATGACCGCGCATTTACTAATGTTTAGTTTGAGGTTGTTTACCGTGCTCCAAGTGTGAATGTTGTCAATGTCGAGTTGAAGTGTGGCCGTATCACTAGAGTCAGCCACTGGAAGAGCAACTTTGACATCATCAGCATACATTAAGACTGTGGAGTGTTTTACGTATGAGGGAAGATCGTTAACTACTATTAGAAAAAGAAGGGGCCCAAGGTTAGTGCCCTGCCCTATGCCAGAAGTGACCGAGTAGCGCTCCGAAATGGCATTATTGTATGTTACAAATTGCTTGCGGTCGTGCAGATAGTTCGCGAAGAATTTAAGCGATGACACAGAGAAACCCGCTAACGCCAGTTTACTTAGAAGTATGTCGTTATCAACCCGGTCAAACGCCTTCTGGAAGTCAAAATACGCTACATCAATCTGCTTTTTGTTGTTAACATTTTTGGCTAAGAGTGTAGTATTATTTAATAAATTAGACGTGGTTGAGCGATTTGGAAGGAATCCGTGTTGCTCTTCCGCAAACCAACGTTGCAGCTTATTAAATATTTTCTTATAGAGTACCGATTCGAATACTTTGCCAAATATGGATAAAACAGCTATTGGCCTGTAATTTTTTATGTCACTTTTTGGGCCGCTTTTATGTACCGGTAGTACTTTAGATGTTTTCCACTCCGTTGGATATATGTTCGTCGTAATAGACAGGTTGAAAATAAACTGCAAAGGCAGTTTGAAAATATCGCAGCAGTCCTTAACCAAGTACTGTGGAATTCCATCTGGACCTTGAGTAGATTTTGGAGGAAGCCGAGTCATAGCACCACGAACTTCAGATTCGTGAATGTAATCAATATTAACCAGATGGGACATACTCATATTATCTATATTATTAGGAGAGGCATTCGCAGCAGCGATAGCATGCTCAGGATCTAATGATGGTAACTTTGATAGGAAAACACTACTAAAATATTTTGAAAACGCATCTGCCACCTGCGCTGGCGACATGTCACCAAAGGTAGCCTGCTCATTATTTTTCCTGTTACTTTTCACGTAGGCCCAGAAGGTTTTGGGGTCACATTTTATATTTGACTGAATACGATTAGTGTAAGTAGCAAAATCTGAATCCGTACTTCTCTTTAATAAGCGCCTATAGTAGGTAAAGAATGCATAATGCAGTTGGTTATTATTATTCTGTTTGTAGAGCTTGTGATAATAGCTTTTAAGGTTGTTTAGTTCAATAGAAGTAGACGTAAACCATTTGGGGTAATTCCGTCGCAATGTTTTTATAATTTTTAAAGGAACTGTTTGAGAAACAATATCGTTAATTAATTCATAAAAGGTCTTAACAGCAACGTTAACATCATCACATAAATACACGGGCTCCCAGTCTAGACCAGCCAGTTCAGAGTATAACACTAAAAAGTCTGCCTTACGGTAGTTACGCTCTAAAGTTATACGTGTGGTCGAGTCATTAGCGGAGTAGGTTTTATTGACGTTCAAACTTGCGTACGGTGTGTTAATATTGATAGAAATATCTAACGGCTTATGATGTATTTCAGGCGAGACAATGCCTGAACATGCTGAAACTGAGATTCCCGCCACACATGAGTTAACCAAAATCAAATCCAACATTCTGCCAAGATCATTTAAAATTATGTTTTCTTGTATTAAATTACATTCAGAAAGAAACAATTCAAAGTCATCACGTATGGTTACCCTAGCGGAATGAAGGTTAAAATCACCCAATACAACCAGTGGCAGTTTGTTATTGTCATGCATAATCCTTCTTATACAATTAAAAAAAGAATAATATTTAGCATCAGGTACATTAGGTGCCAAGTAAACAACACAGCAAGCAAAGCGTAATCGACCTTTGGTAACTACTGCACATATTATTTCGTCGCACTGTTCAGGCTTACAATCCAAACGTGTGAGTGAGTAGGGCGCGCGCGCGGCCAGAAGCACGCCGCCGCCGCCGCGTCCCACACGGTCACACCGCAGCACGGCGTATTCTGGCGGGAACACCTCAGAGTCAAATACGCTGTCATCGAGCCTGGTTTCTGTTAAGGCTAATAAATTGCTTGGGAAGGTGTGTAGTAAATTTTTGGTTTCCGAACGTCTTGATTTCAATCCCCGGACATTCTGGTAAAAAATCATATCCAGCTTTTTAGTTTTCCTCACGAAAAAATGATTCTCTGGATTCATTACGTTCGGTCTTCTTCTTCGCATTCCGGTAGGTGAACCATTCCTGGAGTGAGGTATTTGTTGGCCAATTGTCGGGTGACATATAGAAGTCAAACAGCTGCAAGGGGACTCCCATTATGAAACAGTTATGTCTGGAGTGCTCGGGATCAGGCTTTTTTATGGAGAAGGTCACGATGTTTGGGTGTTTTTTGTGTAAGTAAGAACGAATATTCTCCACAGATACGTCTGGATGGAAATTCCAAGCATGAATGTACTTAACAGGCTCCAGGGTTTTTAAATCAATATCGGCAGCACCAGTCGCGCGTATGACAGATCGACGAGGGCGTGCTTGAGTTTTCCCCATCGTAAATATTCTTGTGCTGTACGTGTTTGTGGGGGGAGGCTCGCTATTTATCTGTGGTCGCGCCACTGTATTGTAGGCAGATGATGGTGATGAGAGAGGGTTCGGCATTTGCAGAGACGAAGCTAAGCGATCTGGTACATCGAAGGATAAGTTCTGCCCATTATTATGCAGCAAATTTTGTTGCGTGTGTGAAGATTTTTTACTGCCAATTATTTGCTTTTCAATGACATCAATGCGTTGTTTTTGGACCATCATTTCACAGTCAAAGTTTTTCATCTCCAGGTCAGCTATACGCTTTGTATTTTCAACACACTGCAGTTGCAGTGTGGCTTGCGCGTTAGAAGCGACATCCAAGGTCACCAACAGTTCGTCAACGTCGGTCCGAAGGATGTTATATTTGCTATTCAGATTGTTTATAGAACATTTTATTTCTTTGATATCTTCAGCCACATTATTTATAGAGGTTTCTTGATTAAGGTATCTAGCCACACTTTCCTCGCGGAACGCACGTAACTCCAAAAGAACAGTTTCAAGAGTGCATTCATTTAGCGCTGAGCCGTGTGCATTTGGGCAACGAGTGCTTGGCTGAGTAGCAGGTAATAACGGAGTTTTATTATTATTACGCCTTACTGTTACATTATCTGCGTCAACAGCATCTGCATCTGAGCGCTGGGATAACATTGGGCTTGCTGGTGTGGCAGAATTTATTGCTTTTGGTCTTTTACAGCGACATTCATGACATACCCAGCTTGATTTTTGTTTGGCAGTCATATGTATGAATTGATTTTGACGAACATTAGCGCACTCCAAATCATACGAACACTTACAATTAGTACAGGCTAGGAATAGGCTATCTTTTAATATTTGTTTACAACCAGCACACTCTGACGGCATCTTGCGGGGAAAGGTGACAACACCAACAAACTAAAATTGACAAAGGTTGTAGATCGTAGGTCGATAAGTTGGTACAGCAATTATATTGTAGGTGGCAGGCCGCAGATCATTTAGTTAGTTCACCATAATTGTCGTAGATGGCGCTAATAACCTGCCTTTAGATCTGAGGTTTGCGCACTGTCATTGTCTTTGAGCTAGAATAACAAAAAGTAGCCAATACACACAAAAAGTACTTGCGCATAGTGCGACGCGAACCCAGGGAGTACTGCGCGGTAGTCGGCGCACGATTTAATCTGCTATTCTGTGTTGAAATTAGTTGATGAAATTGATAATCGTTTTCGGGTTGGGTTTAGAAAGTTCGTTAATTCATTTTTTTAGATTTGAATTTGCTTGACCTTTGAACACATAGATTGGATTTTTTTTTTCCACACTAGTTTTGAGTTATTTTTTTAGTTATTCACTTAACTGATAGTTTGTCCACAGTAGTTTGTTTATAGTTCATACTATTTCTGAAGCACTAACACAGAACGCAGTCTCAGTTTTGCTATGATTAGCACACCGGTGTATAACACTTTCTTACTTTGTTATTTGCAGTAGTTAAGTTGAGATAACACTATCACTAGTTGTTCGAACTTTTACAATTACATTAATGAGAAAATCAGGAATATATAACTGAGTTTAATATTTTTAAGAGAAATTAATAGCGGAGCACAATGTTTACATGACGACCAGCGCCATCTGCATCTGTAGGTAACAGTCATTATACTTACTAGTATAAAATGGTACCTAATTCTAAAATGTTTACAATGTTTTGTAACAGTTTTAAATCTATGTAGTATTTAAATATCAGTAAATCAGTAACAATATTTATCACTTATTTAACTTCTTTTAAGTCTCATTCGCAAGATAAATTGCGCTAACACTGTCGCTTTAAAAAAATGATTCGATAAACTGGTTTTCAGCATTTCATTAATGTAAAAGTTATAATTTTCTTGAAAAGTAGGTTCTGAATTTTTTGAAAAAAAAAAAAAAATCATACAAAATCATTAAAAAAGTGAAATGTTTGTGTTTTGTAAGCTTTTGTTAAATACTTCAGTAAAATTGTACTGTATTGGATTTAAATTAAAGCTGTAGTGTTGTTTAAATTAAAATCGCATTTTTCATCTTAAAACCCGAAAAATTTTCAACGTTCGTTGTTAAACATTCTTCTTCCCGAGATGGTTTTTTTAATGACTTAGTAGATAGTAAGTACATAGTAATATTATTAATACAATATTTTTATCTATCTACTAACAGCTGCACGGGTCGATCGATCAGGTTAAGCTACGCTTGCCGCGGTTGGTCCGTGGATGGGTGACCATCTTTACATACCAAGTCCCCTCCGTGCCTCGGAAAGCACGTTAAGCCGTTGGTCCCGGCTGTCATTTGTAGATTTTTGACAGTCGTTACGGGTAGTTAGAAGCCCAAAAAGTCTGACAACCAGTCTTACCAAGGGGCAAGGGGGGGGGTTACCTAGTCACTAGGTTGTGGAGGTCAGATAGGCTGTCGCTCCATGTAAAATACTGGTATTCAGCTGCATCCGGTTAGACTGGAAGCCGACCCCAACATAGTTGGGAAAAGGCTAGGCAGATGATGCTTATGATATGGATAGATCTTTTGCAGGAAACAACTAAAACTGTTCACTGCAAAAGATTCAGACAGAAAGAATTTAGACCACAGACTATTTCACACACAGCAATGTACTGGGTACGTCATGGTATTGTCAGGTTACCGCGAGTCGTTCGTCATGACTTTAGTTGACTCGTGCAAAGGACGTAGAGTGCGCGCCACCACTCAAGTTCAATAGACGCGGCGCTAATGTCTATGTCATTGCATCGAATTGCATTTAAAAAAATCTAGTTCCACAATTTTCCTCCGAACTTCAGTGGTGGCGCGGACTCTACTTCATTTTTAACGAGAACAAAAAAGGAGGAGGTTCTAGGTTTGTCTACATGTATTCTTCGCTAGTATAAATTCGCTCCATATAAAATACTAAACTGGTATTCAGCTGCATCCGGTTAGACTGGAAACCAACCTCAACATAGTTGGGAAAAGGCTAGGCATATTTTGAATATGATTCATTGCATTTATTGTTACTCGTATAATATGTGTATAAAGACAATCGGCAGTTAGTTATGTTTGATACACAACATTTTACTAAACTAGGTTAAAATGTTTAAATTATATCGATTTATAAACAGTTGCACAAGTACAAACAGCTCCATTAAGTAGTGATCGCTACGATAGGTCGTGGTGGAGAGAAATTAAAGATGATTGATTGAGTGGATTGTATAATATGTAGATTTAAGAATATAGGTAAAGAAAATACAACACGGAATAGGAAATTATACAAGAATTAAAGAGGTACGTTAAGGGGACGATAGCTGACTTTTAATGATTTTATACTGAAGATGACGTCTAAACGAGTAGTGTTAGTGATTTGGAAAAAATATATGTTAAATTAGAGCATTTTTAAAATATTTTAATATAACCATATTTTGGACTATGACATAGTGAAATAAATTTGTAAAGTTATGTCTAACGCGGATAAAAAACTGAGAATGACGCAAAATCTATCAAGCGTATTTTTCTGAAACCTTCATTATTTTAAAGGTAATTTAACTATTGATCTTTTAGTATATGTGTTTTATTAAAATACCTTTTGTTTTACGTATAATAAATTAAAAATGCGTCTAATTTGGGACAGCGCTCCTTGATGGGCGAGTCCTAATACTGGCTGGACGTACGACGCGTTGCGTGAGTTCAGTAAGCTAACCACTCAAGGTCACTGTCATATATCTGCGTCTTAATAAGACGCGTAAGCACAGCCGTGCTTGAAGGTGTGCAACAGCTGACTGCTTAGGCGCGGGGGCCCGCGGTTGGCTGTGAGGCCAGCTGACTCGCCGCTGCCCCGCACCCCTCGTTCACTGCCGCCAGCGCGCGGCGATGTTGAGAGCGGAGGTCTCAACATACTCCTCCCGTTGAACAGTCTTCAACAGTGGTGACCGGCAGCGGGCAGATGGTGCTGAAGGCGCGCCGGATGACACCCTTTCGTGTGAGGATGTCGGCGACCCTCGCGACGCCGTCTCTGCCTGGGAGAACATGTGTGATGCGTCCTAGAAGCCACATAAGAGGTGGTAAGTTTTTTTCTTTAATGACGACCAATGTGCCTTCCTTTAGTTCGCCAGACGACCGGCACCATTTTGTTTTCTCCTGTAGCCACAGAACATATTCATGAGAGAATCGAGCCCAGAAGTGTTGCTTCAGATATTCAATACGCCGAAATCGTTGTAAGCTGTTGACGTTGGTGTTCTGGATCTGTGGATGAGGCAGCATGATTAGAGAACGACCAATAAGGAAGTGTGCCGGGGTTAAAGGAGCGAGGTCGGAAGGGTCGTTGGATAGTGGAGTTAAGGGCCTTGAATTCAAAATAGCCTCAACTTGAATTAAACAAGTAGCCATCTCCTCAAAGGTTAGGTTTGTTAAACCCAAAATGCGTCGAAGATGGTGTTTGGTGGTTTTAACTGCAGACTCCCATAGGCCTTCGAAGTGTGGGGTATATGCTGATATAAATGAAAAGTTTATGCCAGGGTCGATGTTGTTTATGTTTAAGTCTTGCGAAAGCAGCCTGGCCAACTCATTGAAAGCACCGACAAAGGTGGTACCATTGTCGGAAAAGATGTTACGAGGTTTTCCCCTTCAAGCAATAAAGCGGCTTAGTGCAGCTAAGAAAGCTTCTTTTGTAAGGTCCGACACAAGCTCGAGGTGGATGGCTCTCGTAGCTAAACACACAAATACACAAATAAAGCATTTGATGAGCATACAGCCTCTACCTTTCCGGTCAGCTATCATGATGGGACCGGCATAGTCCATCCCTGTGTCTAAAAATGGAAACTCTAAATGTAGACGTTGCTCTGGAAGATTACCCATAATAGGTTGAATAATGTTGGCTTTGACCCTACAACATTTTACACATTGATGTGTGATCTTTTTTGCCAGGTTCCTACCTCCGATTGGATAGTAGTGCTGACGAACAGTGGCCAATAAAAGCTGTGGCCCAGCACGCAAAAGACGCACATGAAACATGTTGAACAAGAGAATGAAGATTATATGAGAACTAGATAGTAGAATGGGATGCTTAATGTTGTAATCTTAAAATAAATGTTTAATCTTCCTCCAACACGAATTAGATTAGAAAGAGTATCAAAGAAAGGAGACAAAGATAATAACTTGTTCTTTGCTGGTAACTACTTATCTGTTTTAAGTAAGTGGTACTCTTCCGGGAAAGATTACATTTGACTATGTCTTAGCAACAAGTTCAAAGAATCATTAAGTTCGGTAGAGGTTAGTGCACCAGACTCAAGCGATTTCTTGTTGCATTTATGAATGAATCGCATGACATATGCCGTGAGTGTTAAATTTTGAAAATAACGCAATAATTGGATTTTCAATAATATTGTTAGAATTAACATGACAAGAATAAACTGTTTCCGGTAGCCCAGAATTATTATTATTATTATGAGATTCAGGGAACTGAGGCCATGAAGACGTGTCTTTGTTAAGGAATTGTGGTCCTGACCACCACAATGAAGACGACAACAACCTGTCAGTTCTAAGTCCACGCGAAGCGAGGTCTGCGGGGTTTTCAGCTGACGGAACGTAGTGCCAAGCCTCTCCTCCCACAGTTTCCTGAATTTCAGACACGCGATGACGAACTAATGTCTTTAGCTGGTTTGGTGAAGTAGACAACCATCCCAAGACGATGGTGGAATCACACCAACAATGTACTTCATCTAAATGTAAAGTGAGTGACTGACGAACCTTTGAGTAGAACCTTGGACCCAACAACGCACCACATAGCTCGAGCCGCGGTATGGTTGTGGATTTGATTGGAGCTACCTTGCTTTTAGCGGTAAGGAGATACGGTCTCTTTTAAAAATAAGCTTTTTCGGATGCGTCGGTAAATATATGCAGCTGTAGACAGGACGCAGATTCGCATAACACCCACCGAGGTATCTTGAACTCATTTAAAAGGTGCAGGCTATTTTGAAAGTCATTCCAGGCATATTGAATATGCGTGGAAACAAGCTCATCCCACGAACATTTGGCCAGCCACAGATGTTGCATGATAATTTTGGCTTCTCCTATGCATGGAACGACCAGGCCAATGGGATCAAAGATCTGTGCTATGGTTGATAAAATATGACGCTTAGTTGCCTTGTCAGTGGAGTTTAAGTTTATGGAAAAAGAAAATGTGTCACTCAAGCTCTTCCACAGAAGCCCCAGAGTCTTCGACTGCTCGCTGTCGCTAAGGTCAACAACATCAGAAACGTCGTGTTCACCGTTAAGCGCCTGCAGGACCTGACTGGAGTTGGACCGCCATTTTCGAAGATTGTACTTTGCTGACCGAAGAACATCGTCAACGCAGCGGCTTTTTTCCAAAGTATCTGAAACAGATGATCCACCGGACAAGTAATCGTCCACATAGAAGTCACGTGATATCGAAAACTTTGTTGACGAATCTGAGCACTCTTCAGCCAGTTGAAGTAGACACCTGGTAGCTAAAAAGGGTGCTGATGTCGTGCCATATGTCACGGTATTAAGTGTGTACTCCTTTAACGGATGAGTTGGTTCTGCCCTCCAAAGAATTTTTTGTAAAGGACGATGACTGTCGTGAACAAGAGTTTGTCGATACATTTTTTCAATGTCCGCGCTTATGACAATTTTATGCTGACGGAACCGAAGTAATATTGACAACAAATCATCTTGGATAGGGGGTCCAACCATCTGTATTTCATTGAAAGACTTACCTGATGCAGTTCTGACGGAAGCATCAAAAACCACCCTTAGTTTGGTGGTAGTTCTTGACTCCTTCAGAACACCATGATGTGGTAAATAACTTGAACATGTTGAGTCGAGTGGGCGCCTAGTAGATTCAGACATGTGTCCCAGCTCTATGTACTCATTAATAAAGTCAACATATAGGCTTTTAAGGCGAGGATCTCTACCCAAACGACGTTCAAGAGATAGGAATCGCTGCTTAACCATCATGTATGAATCACCCAATACGTCCAGTGACTCTTTGAAAGGAATGCTTACCACAAATCGCCCATCAGAACTACGATATGTGGTATCTATGAAATGTTGTTCACAGGATCTCTCTTCACCAGAGTGTTTATGTATGGACGACACAGAATCTAACTCCCAAAATCGATCTAAATCTACTTGTAAGTTATTAGTATGCATACAAACATGTGTAGAGGAATCCGACTGATGATATGCACCCGAAATGAGCCAACCAAATTTTGACTCAAGCAATGTGGGCATATGGGTACCTAATGCGATACGGCCAGTGTCTATGATACCCCAAAAGACTTCCGCAACGACAAGGACGTCGATCGAAGACGGAACATAATAAGTAGGGCCGGCAAGACGCACGTTCATAGGTATACGTATGTTGCTAGTATCAACATAAGTATTAGGAACTGATGCTGATACTTTTGGCAAAACGAGACAATTAATGTTAAGTTCGTACTCACTGTCATCAATTGATGTTAATGACACTGAGTACCCCTGAGTACAACTAGATGTTTAAACATTGATACCCGTAACCTTGGACTTGGTAATATAGGTAGAAATATATAGCTTACCCCCCCAAAAGACAGGTGGGTTCAAATCCGTGATAGGCCCAAGTTAATTTTAGTATTTTGCAAACACATTTTTTAGTATTTTGCAAACACATTTTTCAGTATTTTGCAAACACATTTTTTAGTATTTTGCAAACACATTTTTCAGTATTTTGCAAACACATTTTATTTCAATAATGTATTGTTTTAGGGAAAAGGGTTTTTTTTTTGGGTGGGAAATTATCAAATAACTTCTCCCACTTTGGTCGGAGCAGGAGGGCGTGTCAGACTCTTACTGACTAAAACCCACCCGTGTTCCTTTGGTTGCCCTGTTGCCGGGGGCCACGATTTCCCTATCGGTTTTATTCGCAATCCCGGCAGGCAAGAATCGGGTTAACCGGTCTATTTTGACACTGAATATCTTTATGTAAATAGGGTTAACATTTACATAAAGATATTCAGTGTCTAAGTAGACCGGAGGTTTCGAGACCGCTTGCCGTGCTTATGATTGGAGGTTCCTATCCTAGTCACGAAGTGTTCTTTTTGTCATGCATTATTTATTTTTTAATGTAAAGAATTTTTCTATTTTGTTTTAGTAATATTTCTTAAGAATTTAAAAATCAAGAAAAATAAAATGCTTTAATACTATTTATTATTGCTATTATTTAACCAAACTTTGATCTTATTTTACTACAAAGATTAATATTTTACAATTTGATTTGATAAATTACAGTTATCCTATCACATACATATTTTGCCAACTGACAAAAATGGGTCCCTAGACAAGTGACATCCTTTTAACGCAAACGATAAAATAGGAAGCGCTAGAAGTAAACAATAGTTTAAAGTGAACGTATATATCAAACGTTGTAGTTATAACTTGAGGGTATTGATTAATTATATAAAGAAAACGTAAATGGATACCCTCAAATTATAACATCTACTGATTATGTAGAGACCTAAAGATAAAGTAATTCGGACAATATTAAATAACAATTTCGTGGCATTTCACATGGACTCGCTGGCTAGTTCGTCAAGCTACCGGTATGAATATGACGACGTTCGGTGGTGTGATGGTTCGAATCCAAGTTGAAACAATGAATTCTTTTTAAAGTATTCTTTAGATTATTCGTAACGAATTCAATGTTGTAGCAGTGTAACATTTTAAAACTTGAGGGGTTAGAACATACTGACGCTGTGTGTACCTAAAAATTAATTTGACGATCAATATATTGTAAGTATATGTCTTTAGGCCGTGCGAGCAAACAATATTACCGTAATGGAACTTTATTTAATTTTCAGCAATTAGATATTCATTATTTGATGAAATAATTCAATTCTTGCTATCACTTACTAACTAACGGACGTATGTTTTTCAAATATTTATCGAAGAGCTTTATTTTGAATCAGACATGGAAGGCGAAAAGGAACAAGACAGTGATTTAAATGAAGAGGAGAAGAATACAAGTGGCGAAAAAAGGAAAATCATCAAAATTATCGACAATGTCAAACCTGAAATTATACTTGAACACTGCTGTGGAATATGTAGATTTGAACTAGTCAATGGAGAACTACGTCCTCCAAATTGGAAAATGAAAACCTTTGGAATTTTGATTATTTCAATATATTCTGCGGTATTTTTCTGGTTCCTTTTCTCGCCTGAAGCTCCAGATGATATTTACACAAATTTTACTATTATGAACCTTATGGGTGTATTTCCTACTATTGTGGTACTTTTTCAATACGTAGCCTCGGGGATTACCGTAAATTTTTTCATCAGTTCGATGAATATTCGTATTGTCAGTTTGCTTGCCGAAGTAGACACCATGCTGCAAATGGAAACATGTACCGATTTTTATAAAAAGACTGGAACACGGCTCAATAAGTACCTTATTATTCTGATAATCACACATATTGTCAATGTAATGGTGGATTTGTGTAGCGTACAATATATTCAGTGGGGAATTATCGTTTCGCCCCTATATTTTTTCCAGAAACTGGAAGTATTCATTTTCTGTGCATATGCTATCATGGTAAACGGTAGATTGGCCATTATCAATAATTATTTGAAAGAGTTTATTCAAGAACAAGACAAGAAAATACCCATTTTTACAGTAAGGGACACAAAAACTAAACCGGAGAAAATGTTTAATTTTATTGGGCGTCCATCAGTAAGAAATATAAAAATAAGAGATCTGGCCACAACATACGACAGTATCGGAGAAATTTGTTGTATGATGAATGACGTTTTCAACATCCAGATATTTTTGACCCTGGTATCTGCTTTTACGTACATAGTTACTACAATGTGGATATCGCTCGCCTTCTACCGCACACCTGACTATCATTTAAGTGAGTTGATAAACAATATCATTTGGTGTTTTAGTACGATTTGCAATGTTGGCGCCGTGGCATTTACTTGTGAACAGCTGCTTATAACACGTAACGAGACAAGAGTACTAGTGAACAAGACAATAATGAACTACAACCTACCGAAGACAATGAGAGTACAAGCTAAAGCATTTATGGAACTCGTGGAGGCCTGGCCATTACGCATCTATGTATACGATATGTTTTCTATAGATATTAAGTTGATGTTGAAGTTTATTGGCGTGGCAACGACATATTTAATTGTTGTTATTCAAATATCTCATTTACTAAGTATGTAACCTATTCTCAACTTACATTAAGGTTCTTTAGAACCACTGGAGTGTAAAAACACGCACAATTTTCTTTGGAGTTAAACCTCGTGTCACATTTATCATGTATAAACGGTGATTTTTAATTCACTGTTAACTTTCAGAGCGTGAAGGTACTCATGATTATGAGCAACTTTCACTGTAGGACCAACTACGAAATAGCAAAAAAAAATATTATGAAAATGTAATGAAAAATTTACCCGATGAAAATGTATGAAACATTTTCATCGGGTAAATATTGCTATTTCGTATGAAACTGCTGATATTTTTTTCGATATTTCAGAGTTACTCCCAAAGTGAAAGTTGCTCATAATCAACAGAACCTTCATGCACTAAAAGGTTAACAGTGAATTAAATGTCACCGTATAGTTCAACGTCTTGTTAACGTTTTTATAGCAAACTAATGTTTGCTTCACTCATTCATCTAAGATTGTTCTCACGGGTAGGTATGTTTTTGATTTTAATAAGTGTTGAAATAAAGTTGTTTATTGCTCTATCAAAAGACATTTTACTTTTTATTCTTAAATTTAATAAGAGGCTTTTATCCACAGGCATGTGAGCTTCATCATAACTATTAAAAAAAAAAAAAATATATAGTATAAATTAAAAAAGTGTAAAGAAATCAGTAATTACTCAGGTTTGCTAGGTGAAGGCTGCGCTAAAACTATGGATATATGGAAATATTTTAGGGGTATGAGGAACAGGGTGTAAAGTTCACTCATCCACCATAGAAAAGGGAGGATCCTCCGACCAGACGGGTGTGTCTGGCGGGCAACTGCCCATCAGTTTGAAGTTGAAATCTTGTATGTATGTCGATCGCTCGGTAAACTCTAACTGCGCGATGCAGGATTTGTGTGACGTCATGTCTTTGATGCGTAGTTCGTATGTGGCGGTGTAACCGCTACATCACTCCCCTCCGGAGACCGGAGGTCGATAGTGGGCTGAATCTTGCGATGCTTCACGGTGCCAGCTGTGGTTCCAGTTAGTCGGAACCGGGTGCCACATAGTTCACGGTGAGTCGGAACTGTCTGTGGTGATGGTGGTGATTGCGGTGATTCCCCAGTGAGTCGGGGTGATTGAGGGTGATTCCCCAGTGAGTCGGGGTGATTGAGGTTGATTGAGTTGATTCCCCAGTGAGTCGGGGTGATGAGGCTGATTGCGCTGATTCCCCAGTGAGTCGGGGTGATGAGGCTGAGGGTGATGACCAGGAATGCGCGTTCGCTGCATGCTGGTGGTCAAGATACCCGTTGAAGCCGTGGGTGCTGGCCGGCTGTGTGAGTCGCCTCACGAAAACTTGCGGGAGTGATGATGATGATGACGTCACGCCGAAGTAATTGCTCGAAGGCTGCGCTGACGTTCATAGTCGGGGTCACCAATTTAGGGGTATGAGGAACAGGGTGTAAAGTTCACTCATCCATCATAGAAAAGGGAGGATCCTCCGACCAGACGGGTGTTGTGTCTGGCGGGCAACTGCCCATCAGTTTGAAATTGAAATCTTGTATGTATGTCGATCGCTCGGTAAACTCTAACTGCGCGATGCAGGATTTGTGTGACGTCATGTCTTTGATGCGTAGTTCGTATGTGGCGGTGTAACCGCTACAATATATCATATTCATTTACTTTTACCGTACTCAACAGTGTCTCTCTTTCCTTCGTTGTCTGTTTGTTCCGCATGTTTCACAATTGGGAGAATATACTTTATTCATCAAATAACCAAACTTGCGGGATGGGTAGTGTATCGACCAGAGCGTAATATATGAAACAGAAAAATTTGATACCTACTTATTCCATTGATAGCAAACCACGGTATTCGAGAAGGCTAACATTGTATAGATTAATACCCGATACCCTTTTCACTACTTCGTTCGTTAAAGTACTCTTAAAACTTATCATAACAAACTGTTGTGTACTTACATAATTAAGTACCTACTATATAAATTCTTGACTTTGAAAAACCGCAAATTTTTCTAGTCAATCAGCCTCTTCATTACTTCTCAAAGCTACATGAAAAGGAACCTATTGCAATCTTAGCATTATGCCATTGTTTGCCAATGTTTTGCGATAAGCCCCACGCGTAACTGAAAATAAATTTTCTTTCATTATAAGTTGTTTATCGTCATTGGGAGCTCGTGTTGAGATACTCAAGATAGTATAAAGAAAATGATCCACGCTTCAATAGATGAATCCTGCAGATGATGCTCTCTTTTCTTTTGCACTTTGCTAACTTTGTAAAACCGTTTCAAATCCGTAAAATCATCATAAACAAGAGACTTTATTATAAATAAAAAGTCTACAGTATCTTGTCATCAATATTGTATATAGGTACCTACATAATATGTCGCAAGTACCATGTTCATTACATCGTATAACAGTCCAGTTGACATTTAAATAGGTAAGGGTCTAAAGGTACCATAAATAAATTGTTGTGAGTAATTATGGTAATGGAATTTAACATAACTTAGACGATGGAAAACGTTGATAATGCTTAAGTCCTAGTCCTAGTACCTATAACTAGGTTAGGTGCGACATTGAGCAAACGTTTCTGAAAAGCAATTGAGATATTTTCACCATGGAAGCAGAACAAGCTGAAATAAATAGTTCTTACCCCGAACAGAAACACAAAAATATATGTGAAAGCAGAAAGAAAATTGTCGACACTATAAATGTGATAATTTTAATTGAATACGTCCTCAGAATATTCAGATTTTCTCTTGTGAATGAAGAATTTCGACAACCCAGTTGGAAAATGAAAGCGTTTACAGTTTGTATTGTCTCAATATTCATTATTTTATTTGGATTATACTTCTCTTTTCCGACTATTCTAACCAATTATAACACGGAAAATGTCGCCGATACTGCTGATAAAGTGTGTATTATAATGCTGTTCATGCAATACACTCTCTGTACGCTAACAACTACTTTTCTTCTTAATTCAAAACATATTCGCATTATTACTACGCTCGCTAGACTAGAAACCATGTTGCAAGTCAGGAGATTCAGTAATTTTTATCGCCAATCACATTTGGAAACGTTTAAATACATTTTTCTGCTTTTTACCAGTGAACTGATTAACAACCTTTTAGATTCGTTTAGTGTGGGAGATTCGGCATGGCTAATTGCTGTTGCACTATTGCTGCAATATTGTACTAAAACTCGAAATTATAATTTTATGCATATATATCGATTTTATAAGAAACAGACTCATAATGATTAACACCTATTTAAAAACATTTGTCCATAACCAAGGCCAGGTCAGTGCCACAATTTTTACAATAAGATGCAGACTAGCTCAAACTGCAGAGAGATATAATTTCATTGGACATGCTTCGGAGAGTAATACTAAAATACGAGACACGGCGAAGATGTACGATGTTATCGGACAGATTGGTTCCATGGTCAACGAGGTTTTCAACTTCCAAATCCTCACGATTCTTATGAGTAATTTCATATTTATCATTATTATCATGTGGATATGTCTCTACTATTACCGGACATCAACGAATGACGTAGCTGTAATGGTGAATGCAATTATATCGTCTTTTATTTGGATTTGCTACGTGGCCATGATGTCGATTACTTGTGAACGATTGCTTCTAGAACGCAATGAAACAAAGATTCTTGTTAACAAGATAATAATGAACTACGATCTGCCGGAGACAATGAGAGTACAAGCTAAAGCGTTCATGGCACTCGTGGAGGCCTGGCCGTTACGGATCTATGTCTATGATATGTTTTCAGTAGATATAACGCTGATGTTGAAGTTTATAAGCGTGGCGACAACTTATTTGATTGTAGTCATTCAAATATTTAACTTCTTTTAAGTCTCATTCGCAAGATAAATTGCACTAACACTGTCGCTTTTAACACAAAATGATTCGATATACTGGTTTTCAGCGTTTCATGAATGTAAAATAAAAAAAAAAAACAAAATTCAAAAGTCATTTATTCAAACTAGGCTGAGAATCAGAACTTTTTGAACGTCAAATGTAAGAGTTATAATTTTCTTAAAAAATATATTCTGAATTTTTTGAAAAAGAAAATCATACAAATAACATTAAAGTAAGTGAAGTGTTTGTGTTTTGTAAGCTTTTGTTAAACACTTCAGTAAGATTGGGATTTGAAATTAAAGTTGTGCTTAAAATCGCATTATTAATCTTAAAACCCGAAAATTTTTCAACGTTCGTCGTTCAACATTCTTCTTCCCGAGATAGTTTTTTTTAACGACTTAGTAGATATTAAGTAAATAGTAATCTTATTAATATAATATTTTTATCTATCTAATAACAGCCGCACGGGGCGATGCATCAGGTTAAGCTACGCTTGCCGGGGTTGGTTCGTGGATGGGTGACCATTTCTACATACCGAGACTCCTCCGTGCCTCGGAAAGCACGTTAAGCCGTTGGTCCCGGCTGTCATTAGTGGATCTTTGACAGTCGTTACGGGTCGTCAGAAGCCCGAAAGTCTGACAACCAGTCTTACCAAGGGGTATCGTATTACCTAGTTATTGGGTTGTGGAAGTCAGATAGGCAGTCGCTCCATGTAAAATACTGGTATTCAGCTGCATCTGGTTAGACTGGAAGCCGACCCCAACATAGTTGGGAAAAGGGCCCCGAATTCGTTTTTGCCCTTTTCTCCAGGATCGTTGGTCTAGTGCAGGTGTAGCGGTTACACCGCCACATACGAACTACGCATCAAAGACATGACGTCACACAAATCCTGCATCGCGCAGTTAGAGTTTACCGAGCGATCGACATACATACAAGATTTCAACTTCAAACTGATGGGCAGTTGCCCGCCAGACACAACACCCGTCTGGTCGGAGGATCCTCCCTTTTCTATGGTGGATGAGTGAACTTTACACCCTGTTCCACATGCTCCTAAATTGGTGACCCCGAGTATGAATGTCAGCGCAGCCTTCGAGCAATTACTTCGGCGTGATGTCATCATCATCATCACTCCCGCAAGCTCTCGTGAGGCGACTCACACAGCCGGCGTGAAGCCGTGGGTGCTGACCCACGGCTTCAACGGGTATCCTGACCACCAGCATGCAGCGAACGGGCATTCCTGGTCATCACCCTCAGCCTCATCACCCCGACTCACTGGGGAATCAACGCAATCAACCTCAATCATCCCGACTCACTGGGGAATCACCTCAATCACCCCGACTCACTGGGGAATCACCGCAATCACCACAGACAGTTCCGACTCACCGCGAACTATGTGGCACCCGGTTCCGACTCACTGGAACCACAGCTAGCACCGTGAAGCATCGCAAGATTCAGCCCACTATCGACCTCCTATGTTTAAACATTGATACCCGTAACCTTGGACTTAGTAATACAGGTAGAAATATATAGCTTACCCCCCCAAAAGACATGTGGGTTCAAATCCGTGATAGGCCCAAGTTAATTTTAGTATTTTGCAAACACATTTTTTAGTATTTTGCAAACACATTTTATTTCAATAATGTATTGTTTTAGGGAAAAGGGTTTTTTTTTTGGGTGGGAAATTATCAAATAACTTCTCCCACTTTGGTCGGAGCAGGAGGGCATGTCAGACTCTTACTGACTAAAACCCACCCGTGTTCCTTTGGTTGCCCTGTTGCCGGGGGCCACGATTTCCCTATCGGTTTTATTCGCAATCCCGGCAGGCAAGAATCGGGTTAACCGGTCTATTTTGACACTGAATATCTTTATGTGAATAGGGTTAACATTTACATAAAGATATTCAGTGTCTAAGTAGACCGGAGGTTTCGAGACCGCTTGCCGTGCTTATGATTGGAGGTTCCTATCCTAGTCACGAAGTGTTCTTTTTGTCATGCATTATTTATTTTTTAATGTAAAGAATTTTTCTATTTTGTTTTAGTAATATTTCTTAAGAATTTAAAAATCAAGAAAAATAAAATGCTTTAATACTATTTATTATTGCTATTATTTAACCAAACTTTGATCTTATTTTACTACAAAGATTAATATTTTACAATTTGATTTGATAAATTACAGTTATCCTATCACATACATATTTTGCCAACTGACAAAAATGGGTCCCTAGACAAGTGACATCCTTTTAACGCAAACGATAAAATAGGAAGCGCTAGAAGTAAACAATAGTTTAAAGTGAACGTATATATCAAACGTTGTAGTTATAACTTGAGGGTATTGATTAATTATATAAAGAAAACGTAAATGGATACCCTCAAATTATAACATCTACTGATTATGTAGAGACCTAAAGATAAAGTAATTCGGACAATATTAAATAACAATTTCGTGGCATTTCACATGGACTCGCTGGCTAGTTCGTCAAGCTACCGGTATGAATATGACGACGTTCGGTGGTGTGATGGTTCGAATCCAAGTTGAAACAATGAATTCTTTTTAAAGTATTCTTTAGATTATTCGTAACGAATTCAATGTTGTAGCAGTGTAACATTTTAAAACTTGAGGGGTTAGAACATAGTGACGCTGTGTGTACCTAAAAATTAATTTGACGATCAATATATTGTAAGTATATGTCTTTAGGCCGTGCGAGCAAACAATATTACCGTAATGGAACTTTATTTAATTTTCAGCAATTAGATATTCATTATTTGATGAAATAATTCAATTCTTGCTATCACTCACTAAATAACGGACGTATGTTTTTCAAAAATTTATCGAAGAGCTTTATTTTTAATCAGACATGGAAGGCGAAAAGGAACAAGACAGTGATTTAAATGAAGAGGAGAAGAATACAAGTGGCGAAAAAAGGAAAATCATCAAAATTATCGACAATGTTAAACCTGAAATTATACTTGAGCACTGCTGTGGAATATGTAGATTTGAACTAGTTAATGGAGAACTACGTCCTCCAAATTGGAAAATGAAAACCTTTGGAATTTTGATTATGTCAATATATGCTGCGGTATTTTTCTGGTTCCTTTTCTCGCCTGAAGCTCCAGATGATATTTACACAAATTTTACTATTATGAACCTTATGGGTGTATTGCCTACTATTGTGGTACTTTTTCAATACGCAGCCTCGGGGATTACCGTAAATTTTTTCTTCAGTTCGATGAATATCCGTATTGTCACTTTGCTTGCCGAAGTAGACACCTCGCTGCAAATGGAAACATGTACCGATTTTTATAAAAAGACGGGATCACGGCTCAATAAGTACCTAATTATTCTGATAATCACACATTTAATCAATGTAATGGTGGATTTGTGTAGCATGCAAGATATTCAGTGGGGAATTGTCGTTTCGCCCCTATCTTTTTTCCAGAAACTGGAAGTATTCATTTTCTGTGCATATTCTATCATGGTAAATGGTAGATTGGCCATTATTAACAATTATTTGAAAGAGTTTATTCAAGAACAAGACAAGAAAATACCCATTTTTACAGTAAGGGACCCAAAAACTAAACCTGCGAAAATGTTCAATTTTATTGGGCGTCCATCAGTAAGAAATATAAAAATAAGAGATCTGGCCACAACATACGACAGTATCGGAGAAATTTGTTGTATGATGAACGACGTTTTCAACTTCCAGATATTTTTGTCCCTGGTATCTGCTTTTACGTACATAGTTACAACAATGTGGATATCGCTCGCCTTCTACCGCACATCTGACTATCATTTAAGTGAGTTGATAAACAATATCATTTGGTGTTTTAGTACGATTTGCAATGTTGGCACCGTGGCATTTACGTGTGAACAGCTGCTTATAACACGTAACGAGACAAGAGTACTAGTGAACAAGATAATAATGAACTACAAGCTACCGAAGACAATGAGAGTACAAGCTAAAGCATTTATGGAACTCGTGGAGGCCTGGCCGTTACGCATCTACGTATACGATATGTTTTCTATAGATATTAAGTTGATGTTGAAGTTTATAA
Organism: Agrochola lychnidis; assembly: GCA_963680765.1. Taxonomy (NCBI): domain Eukaryota; kingdom Metazoa; phylum Arthropoda; class Insecta; order Lepidoptera; family Noctuidae; genus Agrochola; species Agrochola lychnidis. The sequence continues at coordinate 8,477,666 of OY796859.1, read as the reverse complement.
GCGTGGCGACGACATATTTAATTGTTGTCATTCAAATATCTCATTTACTAAGTATGTAACCTATTCTCAACTAACATTATCATTATTTAGCACCATTGGAGTGTAAAACACGCACAATTTTATAGGAGTCAAAAGTTGTGTCACATTTGTCATTTATATGTCTTGGCCAGATCTTAGAATTGATCATTTCATTAATTGAACAACCATTTCATGAAATAGAACATCGACTGCTGGCCACATCACGATGTGGTCTGGCCAGATCATTGAATACTCAACGTTTGACGATATGAACAGTTAAACGCACGATTACTTCATGATGTGGCCAAACATTAGTGATCATATCGTAAAATAGTTATATTATCCACCGGTAGAGGCGTTGGTGTGAATTTAAAGTTCATGACAACCAATGCGATTAAAAATAGTCAGATTTAGTAAGAAAATATGAATTTTAGGTGAAAAATGTCAAATTCTGAATGGCAAAATTGCCATTTTCACTAAATTAATACCTCAGTACCATCTTAGTGCTGTCAAACTAAAATATAGTTAAGTTGTGTCACTTTAGTCTACCTATTTTAGAATGGAAATCGTCGTTTGACAGGAATAAACAAAATTTTGGTGATTTTTAGTCTAGTTTAGAGGCATTTGTGACAAGAGAATCGGCACCAATGTCACTATGGTCCAAATCACAGGCATCTAGCCGCGGGAGGGCCCTGGTGACCTGTAATACAGGTTTTTATTTAATCCAACTTCAGGCACCAGTCTCTCACAAAGTTAGCTACTTGTCGTGTACAATTGTCAAATACTAGCATTAAGTACATAACTTGTGTAGAGAAAATAAACGTCTTACATTATTATATATATTAATACAGTCAAAAAAAAAAAACTACGAAATAGCAGAAAAATACATTTGTTTCATACATTTTCATCGGGTAAATATTGCTATTTTGTATGAAACTGCTGATATTTTTTTCGATATTTCTGACTTACTCCCATAGTGAAAGTTGCTCATAATCATGAGTACCTTCAGGCCCTGAAAGGTTAACAGTGAATTAAAAATCATCGTGTATAGTTCAAAATGTTTGTTTCACTCATTCAACTAAGATTGTTCTCACGTGTATGATGTTTTTGATTTTAATAAGTGTTGAAATAAAGTGGTTTATTGCACTATCAAATCACATTTTATTTTTATTCTTATATTTTAGCTTTAAAACTTGAACATAAGGACCAATATTATATTCATTATCTTATATCGTACTCAACAGTGTCTCTCTTTCCTTCTTTGTCTTGATCTCGTTTGTTCGGCATGTTCCATAATTGGGAGAATCCATTTTATTTATCAAATAATCAAACTTGCGGGATGGGTAACTAACTACCAGAGCGTAATCTATGAAGCAGAATAATATGATACCTACTCATTTCCTTGATAGTAAACCACAGTATTCGAGGTGGCTGATATTGTTTAGTTTTATACCCTTTTCTCTACTTCGTTCGTCAAAGTACTCTTAAAACTTATACTTACTTAACTGTTTTGTACTTACATAATTAAGTACCTACTATATAAATGATAAATGATAAATGATTTTATTTCTGTAAGTAGGTTTGTACAAACACTTTTACACGTCAATCATATTTTAAAAACTAGATGAGGTCGGCGTTTCCTATCTGACTACTCTGAGAAGAAAGGCCGAAACAAACTCAGAGGTCACAGTCTCTTTTAAAGTCCAGACATAATCTTGGTCAGATCATGTGAAGGCCATGTGGATTGGTGTCTGAAGTGGTCTTTAGAGGAAAGCATCACACAGATTGAGAGGGTCTGTCCAGTCAGTGCACGCATTTGTCATTTATCGTGTAGCTCAACTCAGAATTTAAGGAGCTCAACGATTTGACGAACAATACCAAAAAAAGGACATTTGTGTAGGCCACATAAATTACTCAAACTGTCAGACCATGATTAAAACTAACTGAGAAAAAATTAAAAACAAAACAAAAAGGAATGACCCATATAGTCTTCACATTCACAATAATTAAAATAATATAATACTTTAAAAGTAAATATTCATGTCATTGTATATATAAAAATCATTAATGTCAATGTGTATATAATAAAATAAAAAACCCAGAAATAATCTTGGTCAGAGCATTTCATATGAGGACCATGTAGATTTGTGTCTGAAATGATCTTTTGAGGAAAGAACCATACAGATTTGAGTGGACCTGTCCAGTCAGTGCACGCATTTGTCAGTAATTGTGCAGCTCAACTCAGAACTTAAAAGGAGCTCAACGATTCGACGAACAATATCATAGAAAGGACATTTGGGTAGGCCGCATAAAGTACTCAAAACTGCCAGATTATCATTAGTAGTAACTGAGAAAATTAAATAAATATATATACATGAGCTACATAGTCCTCACATTCACATCAATTAAAATAATAATAATGTTATACTTAACAAAGTAAATATTCATGTCATTGTGTACATAATTTTGAAGTTTGCAAAATAAACAAAGTTCCAAAAGTAAAAAATAAAAATAATAATTGGAGCAGTTTAATCCCAAGCCTTTTTGTCCTCAATGTAATCTTTAACGGTATAAAAAGCTTTCTGGCACAACTTACGTTTAATGAATGATTTAAATTTATTAAGGCTTAGATCTTGTACGTGGCTTGGAAGTTTATTATAAAAGCGTATACATTGACATCTGAACGAGCCACCTATTTTCTTGAGCCTTGTTGTAGGTACAACAAATTTGTGTTTGTTTCTAGTATTTATGTTATGGATATCACTGTATTTTTTAAACAATTTTATATTTTTATGGGCATATAAAAGGTTATCAAAAATATACTGAGAAGGCACAGTCATTACATTAATCTCCTTAAATTTATCTCTGAGAGACTGTCTCGGACTTAATTTATAAATTGATCGAACAGCTCTTTTCTGCAAAACAAAGATAGTCTGAATGTCAGCGGCATTTCCCCACAACAGAATACCGTACGACATTACACTATGAAAATAGCTAAAGTACACTAAACGGGCTGTCTCTATGTCAGTCAAATTACGAATTTTTCTAACAGCATATGCTGCGGAGCTTAGCTTTTTTGACAATTTATCTATATGTGGGCCCCACTGAAGCTTAGCATCCAAAGTTAAGCCCAAGAAAACTGTGCTATCTTCAGGATTCAATTCTTCGCCCTTTATTAATACATTAGTTTTCACCTGCCTAACATGAGGTAGGGTAAACTTAATGCATTTGGTTTTTTTTTGATTAAGAAGTAAATTATTAACATTGAACCAGTGAACTACTTTTGAGATCGCGCTATTTACATCGTCAGTAACCAGCTGCTGACGTTTAAGTTTAAACAAAAGTGAAGTGTCATCCGCAAACAACACTATATCATGGTTATCCTTTATGAGGTAAGGCAAGTCATTAATATAGATAAGAAACAAGAAAGGACCAAGAATTGAGCCCTGAGGGACTCCCATTGTTACTATAGATCCGGGAGATCTTTTTCCATTAACGTCAACACTCTGAATCCTATTACTCAAGTATGAAATAAGAAGATTCAGAGCGCTGTTCCGGATCCCATAGTGGCGGAGTTTCCTGATTAACGTTTCATGAAGAACGCAATCAAACGCCTTGGACAAATCACAAAAGATACCCAAGGCATCGCATTTATCTTCCCATGCATTATAAATATGACCTAAAAGTTCAACACCGGCATCAGTAGTTGAACGACCCCTTGTAAAACCGAACTGTTTGCTATGTAATAATTTATGTCTATTAAAAAATCTTTGCAATTGCTCTAAAATTAATTTCTCAAAAATTTTATAAATTCTTGACCTTGAAAAGCCGCAAATTTTTCTAGTCTATCAGTCTCTTCATTACCTCTCAAAGCTACATGAGAAGGAACCCATTGCAATCTTAGCATTATACCATTGTTTGCCAATGTTTTGCGATAAGCACGTGCGTACAAAACACCGTCTCACGCGCAACGGAAAAGACATGATCTTTCATTATAAGTTGTTTATCGTCATTGCGAGCTCGTGTTGAGATACTTAAGAAGGTATAAATCTCATGCTTTCTTTGAACCAAGAAAATGATCCACGCTTCAATAGTCATTAATCCTGCAGGTGATGCTCTCTTTTCTTTTGCACCTTGCTAACTTTGTAAAACCGTCTAAAAACCGTAAAATCATCATAAAAAAGAAACTTTATTATGAATAAAAGTCTACAATATCATGTCATCAATATTGTATGTAGGTACCTACTTAATATGTCGCAAGTACCATATTCATTACATCGTATAACTGTTTACACTTAAATAGGTAAGGGTCTAAAGGTACCATGAATAAATTATTATAAGTGATTATGGTAATGGAACTAAACATAACTTAGACGATGGAAAAATTGATAATGCTTAAGTTCTAGTCCTAGCACCTATAACCAGGTTAGGTGCAACATTGAACAAACGTTTCTGAAAAAGCAATTGAGATATTTTCACCATGGAAGGAGAACAAGCAGAAATAAATAGTTCTTACTCCGAACAGAAACACAAAAATATATATGAAAGCAACAAGAAAATTGTCGACACCATAAATGTGATAATTTTAATTGAATACGTCCTCGGAATATTCAGATTTTCTCTTGTGAATGAAGAATTTCGACAACCCAGTTGGAAAATGAAAGCGTTTACAGTTTGTATTGTCTCAACATTCACTATTTTGTTTGGATTATACTTCTTTTTTCCGATTATTCTAACCAATTATAACACGGAAAATGTTGCCGAAACTGCTGATAAAGTGTGTATTATAATGCTGTTCATGCAATACACTCTCTGTACGCTAACAACTACTTTTCTTCTTAACTCAAAAAATATTCGCATTATTAGTACGCTCGCTAGACTAGACACTATGTTGCAAGTCAGGAGATTCAGTAATTTTTATCGCCAATCACGTTTGGAAACGTTTAAATACATTTTTCTGCTTTTTACCAGTGAACTGATTAACAACCTTTTAGATTCGTTGAGTGTGGGAGATTCGGCATGGCTAATTGTTGCTGCACCCCTCAATATTGTACTAAAACTCGAAATTATAATTTTATGCAAATATATCGATTTTATAAGACACAGACTCATAATGATTAACAACTATTTAAAAACATTTGTCCATAACCAAGGCCAGGTCAGTGCCACAATTTTTACAATAATATGCAGACCAGTAGTGCTATTCTGTAAAAATGTCACCGTGATAACTTAGGTGAAGTGAGCTGCCAATAGTGTCAATCCTTAGCAACTGACAGCTCACTCCACGCTCACTTCACCTAAGATAACACGGTGAGATGGTTACAGAATAGCACTTCAGCTCAAACTGCAGAGAGATATAATTTCATTGGACATGCTTCGGAAAGTAATACTAAAATACGAGACACGGCGAAGATGTACGATGTTATCGGACAGATTGGTTCCATGGTCAACGAGGTTTTCAACTTCCAAATCCTTACGATTCTTATGAGTAATTTCATATTTATCATTATTATCATGTGGATATGTCTCTACTATTACCGGACATCAACGAATGACGTAGCTCTATTGGTGAATGCAATAATATCGTCTTTTATTTGGATTTGCTACGTGGCCATGATGTCGATTACTTGTGAACGATTGCTTCTAGAACGCAATGGAACAAAGATTCTTGTTAACAAGATAATAATGAACTACGACCTGCCGGAGACAATGAGAGTACAAGCTAAAGCGTTCATGGCACTCGTGGAGGCCTGGCCGTTACGGATCTATGTCTATGATATGGTTTCAGTAGATATAACGCTGATGTTGAAGTTTATAAGCATGGCGACAACTTATTTGACTGTAGTCATTCAAATATTTTGCATTAAACATGGTACAATAATGGTCTTAATAATAGGGTGATCTTCATGTCTCGCCATGGACTGGCATACAAATATTTTAAAGGAAACGAGTTCCATATAATTATGCAACTAGCGTTAATAATAACAGTGTATTTATTATTTATTTATTTATTAATTAAAAAACCAACTTATACTAACAGTTTGCACCACACATACAAGTTATAGGTCAATATTTATCAGTAATTATAATTACACTTACAATCATAAAATTAGATTAAATTACATAAAAATAGACAAAATTTATTGAAATTAAATGAAATTAGTCAAGATTCGGCAAAATTAGATTAAATTAGACAAAATTAGATAAGATTAGATAAAATAAGATATAATTGGGGTAAAAAAAAAACAAAAAAAATTGGAATAAAATTATTAATAATTATAAACATTAATTTTTTCACTCTGAGATTGTACTGGGAGTGGCAATAGATTCCAAGTATCGAGTAGCAGTGTTCAGGAATCTCAGTTCAGTACTCGCGAAGACATCTGAGGATTCGTCATACAGCAAAATGTTGTTAATATGAGTTAGCGCTAGGTACAATGGACTGGTCTTGAGGGTTATGGTACTGGTTTGAGGTATTGAGAATAGAGGACGCTGGCGAGGGCGTAGTGTGTGTCTAATGGGTAGTGGGATGTTAAAGCAGATGTGCTGTAGTAAAAAGGAATTGAAATGGGTACCACGAATTAGCCGGATGAAATATTTGACAAGACCAAGATTTCTCCTTACTTCTAAACTTTGGTAGCCCACCATACCTAGTACAAATGGTGTAGGGTACATATACGGGTAATATCCATACAGTTTTAAGTATAGGTAGCGAACAAAAGACTTTTGAACCTTTTCGATGACTAGTGTATACACTTTTTCATGGGGGTTCCAGATTGCACAGTTAGTCTCTAGCAAACTGCGGATGAAGGAGTTGTAAAGTATCGTTAGGGCTTGACGATTTGTGAAAATTTTGGCCTGCCGCAAGACAAAACCTAAGTTTTTACGGGACTTGTTGCAGGTCTGTAGTATGTGCTGGTTAAATGTAATCTGTGGATCAAACTGAGCACCCAGATCGCGTACGGTTAAAACACGTTTCAGGGGCTCATTGTTCAAAGTGTATATGTTGTGTATGGGTTGTGTGTTTTTCGAGTAGGTCATGACCGCGCATTTACTAATGTTTAGTTTGAGGTTGTTTACCGTGCTCCAAGTGTGAATGTTGTCAATGTCGAGTTGAAGTGTGGCCGTATCACTAGAGTCAGCCACTGGAAGAGCAACTTTGACATCATCAGCATACATTAAGACTGTGGAGTGTTTTACGTATGAGGGAAGATCGTTAACTACTATTAGAAAAAGAAGGGGCCCAAGGTTAGTGCCCTGCCCTATGCCAGAAGTGACCGAGTAGCGCTCCGAAATGGCATTATTGTATGTTACAAATTGCTTGCGGTCGTGCAGATAGTTCGCGAAGAATTTAAGCGATGACACAGAGAAACCCGCTAACGCCAGTTTACTTAGAAGTATGTCGTTATCAACCCGGTCAAACGCCTTCTGGAAGTCAAAATACGCTACATCAATCTGCTTTTTGTCGTTAACATTTTTGGCTAAGAGTGTAGTAATATTTAATAAATTAGACGTGGTTGAGCGATTTGGAAGGAATCCGTGTTGCTCTTCCGCAAACCAACGTTGCAGCTTATTAAATATTTTCTTATAGAGTACCGATTCGAATACTTTGCCAAATATGGATAAAACAGCTATTGGCCTGTAATTTTTTATGTCACTTTTTGGGCCGCTTTTATGTACCGGTAGTACTTTAGATGTTTTCCACTCCGTTGGATATATGTTCGTCGTAATAGACAGGTTGAAAATAAACTGCAAAGGCAGTTTGAAAATATCGCAGCAGTCCTTAACCAAGTACTGTGGAATTCCATCTGGACCTTGAGTAGATTTTGGAGGAAGCCGAGTCATAGCACCACGAACTTCAGATTCGTGAATGTAATCAATATTAACCAGATGGGACATACTCATATTATCTATATTATTAGGAGAGGCATTCGCAGCAGCGATAGCATGCTCAGGATCTAATGATGGTAACTTTGATAGGAAAACACTACTAAAATATTTTGAAAACGCATCTGCCACCTGCGCTGGCGACATGTCACCAAAGGTAGCCTGCTCATTATTTTTCCTGTTACTTTTCACGTAGGCCTAGAAGGTTTTGGGGTCACATTTTATATTTGACTGAATACGATTAGTGTAAGTAGCAAAATCTGAATCCGTACTTCTCTTTAATAAGCGCCTATAGTAGGTAAAGAATGCATAATGCAGTTGGTTATTATTATTCTGTTTGTAGAGCTTGTGATAATAGCTTTTAAGGTTGTTTAGTTCAATAGAAGTAGACGTAAACCATTTGGGGTAATTCCGTCGCAATGTTTTTATAATTTTTAAAGGAACTGTTTGAGAAACAATATCGTTAATTAATTCATAAAAGGTCTTAACAGCAACGTTAACATCATCACATAAATACACGGGCTCCCAGTCTAGACCAGCCAGTTCAGAGTATAACACTAAAAAGTCTGCCTTACGGTAGTTACGCTCTAAAGTTATACGTGTGGTCGAGTCATTAGCGGAGTAGGTTTTATTGACGTTCAAACTTGCGTACGGTGTGTTAATATTGATAGAAATATCTAACGGCTTATGATGTATTTCAGGCGAGACAATGCCTGAACATGCTGAAACTGAGATTCCCGCCACACATGAGTTAACCAAAATCAAATCCAACATTCTGCCAAGATCATTTAAAATTATGTTTTCTTGTATTAAATTACATTCAGAAAGAAACAATTCAAAGTCATCACGTATGGTTACCCTAGCGGAATGAAGGTTAAAATCACCCAATACAACCAGTGGCAGTTTGTTATTGTCATGCATAATCCTTCTTATACAATTAAAAAAAGAATAATATTTAGCATCAGGTACATTAGGTGCCAAGTAAACAACACAGCAAGCAAAGCGTAATCGACCTTTGGTAACTACTGCACATATTATTTCGTCGCACTGTTCAGGCTTACAATCCAAACGTGTGAGTGAGTAGGGCGCGCGCGCGGCCAGAAGCACGCCGCCGCCGCCGCGTCCCACACGGTCACACCGCAGCACGGCGTATTCTGGCGGGAACACCTCAGAGTCAAATACGCTGTCATCGAGCCTGGTTTCTGTTAAGGCTAATAAATTGCTTGGGAAGGTGTGTAGTAAATTTTTGGTTTCCGAACGTCTTGATTTCAATCCCCGGACATTCTGGTAAAAAATCATATCCAGCTTTTTAGTTTTCCTCACGAAAAAATGATTCTCTGGATTCATTACGTTCGGTCTTCTTCTTCGCATTCCGGTAGGTGAACCATTCCTGGAGTGAGGTATTTGTTGGCCAATTGTCGGGTGACATATAGAAGTCAAACAGCTGCAAGGGGACTCCCATTATGAAACAGTTATGTCTGGAGTGCTCGGGATCAGGCTTTTTTATGGAGAAGGTCACGATGTTTGGGTGTTTTTTGTGTAAGTAAGAACGAATATTCTCCACAGATACGTCTGGATGGAAATTCCAAGCATGAATGTACTTAACAGGCTCCAGGGTTTTTAAATCAATATCGGCAGCACCAGTCGCGCGTATGACAGATCGACGAGGGCGTGCTTGAGTTTTCCCCATCGTAAATATTCTTGTGCTGTACGTGTTTGTGGGGGGAGGCTCGCTATTTATCTGTGGTCGCGCCACTGTATTGTAGGCAGATGATGGTGATGAGAGAGGGTTCGGCATTTGCAGAGACGAAGCTAAGCGATCTGGTACATCGAAGGATAAGTTCTGCCCATTATTATGCAGCAAATTTTGTTGCGTGTGTGAAGATTTTTTACTGCCAATTATTTGCTTTTCAATGACATCAATGCGTTGTTTTTGGACCATCATTTCACAGTCAAAGTTTTTCATCTCCAGGTCAGCTATACGCTTTGTATTTTCAACACACTGCAGTTGCAGTGTGGCTTGCGCGTTAGAAGCGACATCCAAGGTCACCAACAGTTCGTCAACGTCGGTCCGAAGGATGTTATATTTGCTATTCAGATTGTTTATAGAACATTTTATTTCTTTGATATCTTCAGCCACATTATTTATAGAGGTTTCTTGATTAAGGTATCTAGCCACACTTTCCTCGCGGAACGCACGTAACTCCAAAAGAACAGTTTCAAGAGTGCATTCATTTAGCGCTGAGCCGTGTGCATTTGGGCAACGAGTGCTTGGCTGAGTAGCAGGTAATAACGGAGTTTTATTATTATTACGCCTTACTGTTACATTATCTGCGTCAACAGCATCTGCATCTGAGCGCTGGGATAACATTGGGCTTGCTGGTGTGGCAGAATTTATTGCTTTTGGTCTTTTACAGCGACATTCATGACATACCCAGCTTGATTTTTGTTTGGCAGTCATATGTATGAATTGATTTTGACGAACATTAGCGCACTCCAAATCATACGAACACTTACAATTAGTACAGGCTAGGAATAGGCTATCTTTTAATATTTGTTTACAACCAGCACACTCTGACGGCATCTTGCGGGGAAAGGTGACAACACCAACAAACTAAAATTGACAAAGGTTGTAGATCGTAGGTCGATAAGTTGGTACAGCAATTATATTGTAGGTGGCAGGCCGCAGATCATTTAGTTAGTTCACCATAATTGTCGTAGATGGCGCTAATAACCTGCCTTTAGATCTGAGGTTTGCGCACTGTCATTGTCTTTGAGCTAGAATAACAAAAAGTAGCCAATACACACAAAAAGTACTTGCGCATAGTGCGACGCGAACCCAGGGAGTACTGCGCGGTAGTCGGCGCACGATTTAATCTGCTATTCTGTGTTGAAATTAGTTGATGAAATTGATAATCGTTTTCGGGTTGGGTTTAGAAAGTTCGTTAATTCATTTTTTTAGATTTGAATTTGCTTGACCTTTGAACACATAGATTGGATTTTTTTTTTCCACACTAGTTTTGAGTTATTTTTTTAGTTATTCACTTAACTGATAGTTTGTCCACAGTAGTTTGTTTATAGTTCATACTATTTCTGAAGCACTAACACAGAACGCAGTCTCAGTTTTGCTATGATTAGCACACCGGTGTATAACACTTTCTTACTTTGTTATTTGCAGTAGTTAAGTTGAGATAACACTATCACTAGTTGTTCGAACTTTTACAATTACATTAATGAGAAAATCAGGAATTATATATAACTGAGTTTAATATTTTTAAGAGAAATTAATAGCGGAGCACAATGTTTACATGACGACCAGCGCCATCTGCATCTGTAGGTAACAGTCATTATACTTACTAGTATAAAATGGTACCTAATTCTAAAATGTTTACAATGTTTTGTAACAGTTTTAAATCTATGTAGTATTTAAATATCAGTAAATCAGTAACAATATTTATCACTTATTTAACTTCTTTTAAGTCTCATTCGCAAGATAAATTGCGCTAACACTGTCGCTTTAAAAAAATGATTCGATAAACTGGTTTTCAGCATTTCATTAATGTAAAAGTTATAATTTTCTTGAAAAGTAGGTTCTGAATTTTTTGAAAAAAAAAAAAAAAAATCATACAAAATCATTAAAAAAGTGAAATGTTTGTGTTTTGTAAGCTTTTGTTAAATACTTCAGTAAAATTGTACTGTATTGGATTTAAATTAAAGCTGTAGTGTTGTTTAAATTAAAATCGCATTTTTCATCTTAAAACCCGAAAAATTTTCAACGTTCGTTGTTAAACATTCTTCTTCCCGAGATGGTTTTTTTAATGACTTAGTAGATAGTAAGTACATAGTAATATTATTAATACAATATTTTTATCTATCTACTAACAGCTGCACGGGTCGATCGATCAGGTTAAGCTACGCTTGCCGCGGTTGGTCCGTGGATGGGTGACCATCTTTACATACCAAGTCCCCTCCGTGCCTCGGAAAGCACGCTAAGCCGTTGGTCCCGGCTGTCATTTGTAGATTTTTGACAGTCGTTACGGGTAGTTAGAAGCCCAAAAAGTCTGACAACCAGTCTTACCAAGGGGCAAGGGGGGGGGTTACCTAGTCACTAGGTTGTGGAGGTCAGATAGGCTGTCGCTCCATGTAAAATACTGGTATTCAGCTGCATCCGGTTAGACTGGAAGCCGACCCCAACATAGTTGGGAAAAGGCTAGGCAGATGATGCTTATGATATGGATAGATCTTTTGCAGGAAACAACTAAAACTGTTCACTGCAAAAGATTCAGACAGAAAGAATTTAGACCACAGACTATTTCACACACAGCAATGTACTGGGTACGTCATGGTATTGTCAGGTTACCGCGAGTCGTTCGTCATGACTTTAGTTGACTCGTGCAAAGGACGTAGAGTGCGCGCCACCACTCAAGTTCAATAGACGCGGCGCTAATGTCTATGTCATTGCATCGAATTGCATTTAAAAAAATCTAGTTCCACAATTTTCCTCCGAACTTCAGTGGTGGCGCGGACTCTACTTCATTTTTAACGAGAACAAAAAAGGAGGAGGTTCTAGGTTTGTCTACATGTATTCTTCGCTAGTATAAATTCGCTCCATATAAAATACTAAACTGGTATTCAGCTGCATCCGGTTAGACTGGAAACCAACCTCAACATAGTTGGGAAAAGGCTAGGCATATTTTGAATATGATTCATTGCATTTATTGTTACTCGTATAATATGTGTATAAAGACAATCGGCAGTTAGTTATGTTTGATACACAACATTTTACTAAACTAGGTTAAAATGTTTAAATTATATCGATTTATAAACAGTTGCACAAGTACAAACAGCTCCATTAAGTAGTGATCGCTACGATAGGTCGTGGTGGAGAGAAATTAAAGATGATTGATTGAGTGGATTGTATAATATGTAGATTTAAGAATATAGGTAAAGAAAATACAACACGGAATAGGAAATTATACAAGAATTAAAGAGGTACGTTAAGGGGACGATAGCTGACTTTTAATGATTTTATACTGAAGATGACGTCTAAACGAGTAGTGTTAGTGATTTGGAAAAAATATATGTTAAATTAGAGCATTTTTAAAATATTTTAATATAACCATATTTTGGACTATGACATAGTGAAATAAATTTGTAAAGTTATGTCTAACGCGGATAAAAAACTGAGAATGACGCAAAATCTATCAAGCGTATTTTTCTGAAACCTTCATTATTTTAAAGGTAATTTAACTATTGATCTTTTAGTATATGTGTTTTATTAAAATACCTTTTGTTTTACGTATAATAAATTAAAAATGCGTCTAATTTGGGACAGCGCTCCTTGATGGGCGAGTCCTAATACTGGCTGGACGTACGACGCGTTGCGTGAGTTCAGTAAGCTAACCACTCAAGGTCACTGTCATATATCTGCGTCTTAATAAGACGCGTAAGCACAGCCGTGCTTGAAGGTGTGCAACAGCTGACTGCTTAGGCGCGGGGGCCCGCGGTTGGCTGTGAGGCCAGCTGACTCGCCGCTGCCCCGCACCCCTCGTTCACTGCCGCCAGCGCGCGGCGATGTTGAGAGCGGAGGTCTCAACATACTCCTCCCGTTGAACAGTCTTCAACAGTGGTGACCGGCAGCGGGCAGATGGTGCTGAAGGCGCGCCGGATGACACCCTTTCGTGTGAGGATGTCGGCGACCCTCGCGACGCCGTCTCTGCCTGGGAGAACATGTGTGATGCGTCCTAGAAGCCACATAAGAGGTGGTAAGTTTTTTTCTTTAATGACGACCAATGTGCCTTCCTTTAGTTCGCCAGACGACCGGCACCATTTTGTTTTCTCCTGTAGCCACAGAACATATTCATGAGAGAATCGAGCCCAGAAGTGTTGCTTCAGATATTCAATACGCCGAAATCGTTGTAAGCTGTTGACGTTGGTGTTCTGGATCTGTGGATGAGGCAGCATGATTAGAGAACGACCAATAAGGAAGTGTGCCGGGGTTAAAGGAGCGAGGTCGGAAGGGTCGTTGGATAGTGGAGTTAAGGGCCTTGATTTCAAAATAGCCTCAACTTGAATTAAACAAGTAGCTATCTCCTCAAAGGTTAGGTTTGTTAAACCCAAAATGCGTCGAAGATGGTGCTTGGTGGATTTAACTGCAGACTCCCATAGGCCTCCGAAGTGTGGAGTATATGCTGGTATAAATGAAAAGTTTATGCCAGGGTCGATGTTGTTTACGTTTAAGTCTTGCGAAAGCAGCCTGGCCAACTCATTGAAAGCACCGACAAAGGTGGTACCATTGTCGGAAAAGATGTTACGAGGTTTTCCCCTTCGAGCAATAAAGCGGTTTAGTGCAGCTAAGAAAGCTTCTTTTGTAAGGTCCGACACAAGCTCGAGGTAGATGGCTCGCGTAGCTAAACACACAAATACACAAATAAAGCATTTGATTAGCCTACAGCCTCTACCTTTCCGGTCAGCTATCATGATGGGACCGGCATAGTCCACCCCTGTGTCTAAAAATGGAAATTCTAAATGTAGACGTTGCTCTGGAAGATTACCCATAATAGGTTGAATAATGTTGGCTTTGACCCTACAACATTTTACACATTGATGTGTGATCTTTTTTGCCAGGTTCCTACCTCCGATTGGATAGTAGTGCTGACGAACAGTGGCCAATAAAAGCTGTGGCCCAGCACGCAAAAGACGCACATGAAACATGTTGAACAAGAGAATGAAGATTATATGAGAACTAGATAGTAGAATGGGATGCTTAATGTTCCTCCAACACGAATTAGATTAGAAAGAGTATCAAAGAAAGGAGACAAAGATAATAACTTGTTCTTTGCTGGTAACTACTTATCTGTTTTAAGTAAGTGGTACTCTTCCGGGAAAGATTCCATTTGACTATGTCTTAGCAAAAAGTTCAAAGAATCATTAAGTTCGGTAGAGGTTAGTGCACCAGACTCAAGCGATTTCTTGTTGCATTTATGAATGAATCGCATGACATATGCCGTGAGTGTTAAATTTTGAAAATTTTGAAAATAACGCAATAATTGGATTTTCAATAATATTGCTAGAATTAACATGACAAGAATAAACTGTTTCCGGTAGCCCAGAATTATTATTATTATTATGAGATTCAGGGAACTGAGGCCATGAAGACGTGTCTTTGTTAAGGAATTGTGGTCCTGACCACCACAATGAAGACGACAACAACCTGTCAGTTCTAAGTCCACGCGAAGCGAGGTCTGCGGGGTTTTCAGCTGACGGAACGTAGTGCCAAGCCTCTCCTCCCACAGTTTCCTCAATTTCAGACACGCGATGACGAACTAATGTCTTTAGCTGGTTTGGTGAAGTAGACAACCATCCCAAGACGATGGTGGAATCACACCAACAATGTACTTCATCTAAATGTAAAGTGAGTGACTGACGAACCTTTGAGTAGAACCTTGGACCCAACAACGCACCACATAGCTCGAGCCGCGGTATGGTTGTGGATTTGATTGGAGCTACCTTGCTTTTAGCGGTAAGGAGATACGGTCTCTTTTAAAAATAAGCTTTTTCGGATGCGTCGGTAAATATATGCAGCTGTAGACAGGACGCAGATTCGCATAACACCCACCGAGGTATCTTGAACTCATTTAAAAGGTGCAGGCTATTTTGAAAGTCATTCCAGGCATATTGAATATGCGTGGAAACAAGCTCATCCCACGAACATTTGGCCAGCCACAGATGTTGCATGATAATTTTGGCTTCCCCTATGCATGGAACGACCAGGCCAATGGGATCAAAGATCTGTGCTATGGTTGATAAAATATGACGCTTAGTTGCCTTGTCAGTGGAGTTTAAGTTTATGGAAAAAGAAAATGTGTCATTCAAGCTCTTCCACAGAAGCCCCAGAGTCTTCGACTGCTCGCTGTCGCTAAGGTCAACAACATCAGAAACGTCGTGTTCACCGTTAAGCGCCTGCAGGACCTGACTGGAGTTGGACCACCATTTTCGAAGATTGTACTTTGCTGACCGAAGAACATCGTCAACGCAGCGGCTTTTTTCCAAAGTATCTGAAACAGATGATCCACCGGACAAGTAATCGTCCACATAGAAGTCACGTGATATCGAAAACTTTGTTGACGAATCTGAGCACTCTTCAGCCAGTTGAAGTAGACACCTGGTAGCTAAAAAGGGTGCTGATGTCGTGCCATATGTCACGGTATTAAGTGTGTACTCCTTTAACGGATGAGTTGGTTCTGCCCTCCAAAGAATTTTTTGTAAAGGACGATGACTGTCGTGAACAAGAGTTTGTCGATACATTTTTTCAATGTCCGCGCTTATGACAATTTTATGCTGACGGAACCGAAGTAATATTGACAACAAATCATCTTGGATAGGGGGTCCAACCATCTGTATTTCATTGAAAGACTTACCTGATGCAGTTCTGACGGAAGCATCAAAAACCACCCTTAGTTTGGTGGTAGTTCTTGACTCCTTCAGAACACCATGATGTGGTAAATAACTTGAACATGTTGAGTCGAGTGGGCGCCTAGTAGATTCAGACATGTGTCCCAGCTCTATGTACTCATTAATAAAGTCAACATATATTCTTTTAAGGCGAGGATCTCTACCCAAACGACGTTCAAGAGATAGGAATCGCTGCTTAGCCATCATGTATGAATCACCCAATACGTCCAGTGACTCTTTGAAAGGAATGCTTACCACAAATCGCCCATCAGAACTACGATATGTGGTATCTATGAAATGTTCACAGGATCTCTCTTCACCAGAGTGTTTATGTATGGACGACACAGAATCTAACTCCCAAAACCGATCTAAATCTACTTGTAAGTTATTAGTATGCATACAAACATGTGAAGAGGAATCCGACTGATGATATGCACCCGAAATGAGCCAACCAAATTTTGACTCAGGCAATGTGGGCATATGGGTACCTAATGCGATACGGCCAGTGCCTATGATACCCCAAAAGACTTCCGCAACGACAAGGACGTCGATCGAAGACGGAACATAATAAGTAGGGTCGGCAAGACGCACGTTCGTAGGTATACGTATGTTGCTAGTATCAACATAAGTATTAGGAACTGATGCTGATACTTTTGGCAATACGAGACAATTAATGTTAAGTTCGTACTCACTGTCATCAATTGATGTTAATGACACTGAGTACCCCTGAGTACAACTAGATGTTTAAACATTGATACCCGTAACCTTGGACTTGGTAATATAGGTAGAAATATGTAGCTTACCCCCCCAAAAGACATGTGGGTTCAAATCCGTGATAGGCCCAAGTTAATTTTAGTATTTTGCAAACACATTTTTTAGTATTTTGCAAACACATTTTATTTCAATAATGTATTGTTTTAGGGAAAAGGGTTTTTTTTTGGGTGGGAAATTATCAAATAACTTCTCCCACTTTGGTCGGAGCAGGAGGGCGTGTCAGACTCTTACTGACTAAAACCCACCCGTGTTCCTTTGGTTGCCCTGTTGCCGGGGGCCACGATTTCCCTATCGGTTTTATTCGCAATCCCGGCAGGCAAGAATCGGGTTAACCGGTCTATTTTGACACTGAATATCTTTATGTAAATAGGGTTAACATTTACATAAAGATATTCAGTGTCTAAGTAGACCGGAGGTTTCGAGACCGCTTGCCGTGCTTGGAGGTTCATATCCTAGTCACGAAGTGTTCTTTTTGTCATGCATTATTTATTTTTTAATGTAAAGTATTTTTCTATTTTGTTTTAGTAATATTTCTTAAGAATTTAAAAATCAAGAAAAATAAAATGCTTTAATACTATTTATTATTGCTATTATTTAACCAAACTTTGATCTTATTTTACTACAAAAATTTATATTTTACAATTTGATATGATAAATTACAGTTATCCTATCACATACATATTTTGCCAACTGACAAAAACGGGTCCCTAGACAAGTGACATCCTTTTAACGCAAACGATAAAATAGGAAGCGCTAGAAGTAAACAATAGTTTAAAGTGAACGTATACATCAAACGTTGTAGTTATAACTTGAGGGTATTGATTAATTATATAAAGAAAACGTAAATGGATACCCTCAAATTATAACATCTACTGATTATGTAAAGACCTAAAGATAAAGTAACTCGGACGATATTAAATAACAATTTTGTGGCATTTCACATGGACTCGCTGGCTAGTTCTTCAAGCTACCGGTATGATTATGACGACGTTCGGTGGTGTGATGGTTCGAATCCAAGTTGAAACAATGAATTCTTTTTAAAGTATTCTTTAGATTATTCGTAACGAATTCAATGTTGTAGCAGTGTAACATTTTAAAACTTGAGGGGTTAGAACATAGTGACGCTGTGTGTACCTAAAAATTAATTTGACGATCAATATATTGTAAGTATATGTCTTTAGGCCGTGCGAGCAAACAATATTACCGTAATGGAACTTTATTTAATTTTCAGCAATTAGATATTCATTATTTGATGAAATAATTCAATTCTTGCTATCACTCACTAACGGACGTATGTTTTTCAAACATTTATCGAAGAGCTTTATTTTGAGTCAGACATGGAAGGCGAAAAGGAACAAGACAGTGATTTAAATGAAGAGGAGAAGAATACAAGTGGCGAAAAAAGGAAAATCATCAAAATTATCGACAATGTTAAACCTGAAATTATACTTGAACACTGCTGTGGAATATGTAGATTTGAACTAGTCAATGGAGAACTACGTCCTCCAAATTTGAAAATGAAAACCTTTGGAATTTTGATTATTTCAATATATGCTGCGGTATTTTTCTGGTTGCTTTTCTTGCCTGAAGCTCCAGATGATATTTACACAAATTTTACTATTATGAACCTTATGGGTGTATTTTCTACTATTGTGGTACTTTTTCAATACGTAGCCTCGGGGATTACCGTAAATTTTTTCATCAGTTCGATGAATATTCGTATTGTCAGTTTGCTTACCGAAGTAGACACCACGCTGCAAATGGAAACATGTACCGATTTTTATAAAAAGACAGGATCACGGCTCAATAAGTACCTTATTATTCTGATAATCACACATATTGTCAATGTAATGGTGGATTTGTGTAGCGTACAATATATTCAGTGGGGAATTATCGTTTCGCCCCTATATTTTTTCCAGAAACTGGAAGTATTCATTTTCTGTGCATATGCTATCATGGTAAACGGTAGATTGGCCATTATCAATAATTATTTGAAAGAGTTTATTCAAGAACAAGACAAGAAAATACCCATTTTTACAGTAAGGGACACAAAAACTAAACCGGAGAAAATGTTTAATTTTATTGGGTGTCCATCAGTAAGAAATATAAAAATAAGAGATCTGGCCACAACATACGATAGTATCGGAGAAATTTGTTGTATGATGAATGACGTTTTCAACTTCCAGATATTTTTTACCCTGGTATCTGCTTTTACGTACATAGTTACAACAATGTGGATATCGCTCGCCTTCTACCGCACACCTGACTATCATTTAAGTGAGTTGATAAACAATATCATTTGGTGTTTTAGTACGATTTGCAATGTTGGCGCCGTGGCATTTGCTTGTGAACAGCTGCTTATAACACGTAACGAGACAAGAGTACTAGTGAACAAGATAATAATGAACTACAACCTACCGAAGACAATGAGAGTACAAGCTAAAGCGTTTATGGAACTCGTGGAGGCCTGGCCGTTACGCATCTATGTATACGATATGTTTTCTATAGATATTAAGTTGATGTTGAAGTTTATTGGCGTGGCAACGACATATTTAATTGTTGTTATTCAAATATCTCATTTATTAAGTATGTAACCTGTTCTCAACTTACATTAAGATTCTTTAGAACCACTGGAGTGTAAAAACACGCACAATTTTTTTTGGAGTTAAAACTCGTGTCACATTTATCATGTATAAACGGTGATTTTTAATTCATTGTTAACTTTCAGAGCGTGAAGGTACTCATGATTATGAGCAACTTTCACTGTAGGAACGAAATAGCAAAAAAATATATTATGAAAATGTAATGAAAAATTTACCCGATGAAAATGTATGAAACATTTTCATCGGGTAAATATTGCTATTTCGTATGAAACTGCTGATATTTTTTTCGATATTTCAGAGTTACTCCCAAAGTGAAAGTTGCTCATAATCAACAGAACCTTCATGCACTAAAAGGTTAACAGTGAATTAAATGTCACCGTATAGTTCAACATCTTGTTAACGTTTTTTAGCAAACTAATGTTTGCTTCACTCATTCATCTAAGATTGTTCTCACGGGTAGGTATGTTTTTGATTTTAATAAGTGTTGAAATAAAGTTGTTTATAGCTCTATCAAAAGACATTTTACTTTTTATTCTTAAATTTAATAAGAGGCTTTTATCCACAGGCATGTGAGCTTCATCATAACTATTAAATAAAAAAAAAATATATATAGTGTAAATTAAAAAAGTGTAAACAAATCAGTAATTACTCAGGTTTGCTAGGTGAAGGCTGCGCTAAAACTATGGATTTATGGAAATATATCATATTCATTTACTTTTACCGTACTCAACAGTGTCTCTCTTTCCTTCGTTGTCTGTTTGTTCCGCATGTTTCACAATTGGGAGAATGTACTTTATTCATCAAATAACCAAACTTGCGGGATGGGTAGTGTGTTGACCAGAGAGTAATCTATGAAACAGAAAAATTTGATACCTACTTATTTCCTTGATAGCAAACCACGGTATTCGAGAAGGCTAACATTGTATAGTTTTATATCAGATACCCTTTTCCCTACTTCGTTCGTCAAAGTACTCATAAAACTTATCATAACAAACTGTTTTGTACTCACATAATTAAGTACCTACTATATAAATTCTTGACCTAGAAAAACAGCAAATTTTTGTAGTCTATCGTCTTCTTCATTACCTCTACAAAAAAAAAGCTAGATGAGAAGAAAGCTACATGAAAAGGAACCTATTGCAATCTTAGCATTATGCCATTAAACAATGGCCAATGTTTTGCGATAAGCACGTGCGTACAAAACACAGCTCCACGCGCAACTGAAAAGACATTTTCTTTCATTGTAAGTTGTTTATCGTCATTGCGAGCTCGTGTTGAGATACTCAAGAAGGTATAAATCTCATGCTTTCTTTGAACCAAGAAAATGATCCACGCTACAATAGTCATGAATCCTGCAGATGATGCTCTCTTTTCTTTTGCACCTTGCAAACTTTGTAAAAACCGTCTAAAAACCGTTAAATCAGCATAAACAAGAGACTTTATTATAAATAAAAAAATTACAATATCATGTCATCAATATTGTATGTAGGTACCTACATAATATGTCGCAAGTACTATGTTCATTACATTGTATAACTGTCCAGTTGACACTTAAGCAGGCTCGAACTCATTGGTGGGATTGGTCAAAAAGCACGCTGTCTCACCTGGCATCGTGTCCGACAGAGATAATATCAGTGGTGAGCAGTTAGACGCTGGTCTACATGCACAAACTCTAGTTCGCACGCACACAAACACCGTTCAGAACGATTTTAGTAAAACGAGCGCGTAAAAAATTATGATAAGTCCTTTGGAAGGTGGAGTTTTATGAAAAACTACTGCATAAATCAATTACGAATAAAGTTTATTATAATCTTCGACAATTGAGCTTTGTCGGAACGAGCTTTGTTTTGGAGATTTTATACTTCTTTTATTACTTATTTACTCCCAAAGTTGCGTTAAAATTAGCAGGAAAAAAGAATCTTTGTTGGCTCATAACTTTTTAATTGCTTTTTGTTTTACTATTTTGCTTCTGTACAGACAAAATAAGACAAAACGATTTCATGTTTTACTTTGGATGTACAATGTGGAACAGTGGAGTAAAAGCCCCCCGAAATTTTTATGGAAAAAGTATCGGCTAGTTGCGCCTTAAATAGGTAAGGGTCTAAAGGTACCATGAATAAATTATTATGAGTAATTATGGTAATGGAACTTAACATAACTTAGACGATGGAAAACGTTGATAATGCTTAAGTCCTAGTCCTAGTACCTATAACCAGGTTAGGTGCAACATTGAACAAACGTTTCTGAAAAAACAATTGAGATATTTTCACTATGGAAGGAGAACAAGCAGAAATAAATAGTTCTTACTCCGAACAGAAACACAAAAATATACGTGAAAGCAACAAGAAAATTATCGACACCATAAATGTGATAATTTTAATTGAATACGTCCTCGGAATATTTAGATTTTCTCTTGTGAATGAAGAATTTCGACAACCCAGTTGGAAAATGAAAGCGTTTACAGTTTGTATTGTCTCAACATTCATTATTTTGTTTGGATTATACTTCTCTTTTCCGACTATTCTAACCAATTATAACACGGAAAATGTTGCCGAAACTGCTGATAAAGTGTGTATTATAATGCTGTTCATGCAATACACTCTCTGTACGCTAACAACTACTTTTCTTCTTAACTCAAAAAATATTCGCATTATTACTACGCTCGCTGGACTAGACACCATGTTGCAAGTCAGGAGATTCAGTAATTTTTATCGCCAATCACGTTTGGAAACGTTTAAATACATTTTTCTGCTTTTTATCAGTGAACTGATTAACAACCTTTTAGATTCGTTGAGTGTGGGAGATTCGGCATGGCTAATTGTTGCTGCACCCCTCAATATTGTACAAAAACTCGAAATTGTAATTTTATGCAAATATATCGATTTTATAAGACACAGACTCATAATGATTAACAACTATTTAAAAATATTTGTTGATAACCAACGCCAGGTCAGTGCCACAATTTTTACAATAAGATGCAGACCAGCTCAAACTGCAGAGAGATACAATTTCATTGGACATGCTTCGGAGAGTAATACTAAAATACGAGACACGGCGAAGATGTACGATGTTATCGGACAGATTGGCTCCATGGTCAACGAGGTTTTCAACTTCCAAATCCTCACGATTCTCATGAGTAATTTCATATTTATCATTATTATCATGTGGATATGTCTTTACTATTACCGGACATCAACGAATGACGTAGCTCTATTGGTGAATGCAATAATATCGTCTTTTATTTGGATTTGCTACGTGGCCATGATGTCGATTACTTGTGAACGATTGCTTCTAGAACGCAATGAAACAAAGATTCTTGTTAACAAGATAATAATGAACTACGACCTGCCGGAGACAATGAGAGTACAAGCTAAAGCGTTCATGGCACTCGTGGAGGCCTGGCCGTTACGGATCTATGTCTATGATATGTTTTCAGTAGATATAACGCTGATGTTGAAGTTTATAAGCGTGGCGACAACTTATTTGATTGTAGTCATTCAAATATTTAACTTCTTTTAAGTCTCATTCGCAAGATAAATTGCACTAACACTGTCGCTTTAAAAAAATGATTCGATAAACTGGTTTTCAGCATTACATTAATGTAAAAGTCATAATTTTCTTAAAACGTATGTTCTGAACTTTTTGAAAAAAAAAAAATATATGTATACAAAAACATTAAAAAAAGTGAAATGTTTGTTTTGTAAGCTTTTGTTAAACACTTCAGTAAGATTGTACTGTATTGGATTTAAATTAAAGTTGTAGTGTTGTTTAAATTAAAATCGCATTTTTAATCTCAAAACCCGAAAAATTTTCAACGTTCGTTGTTAAACATTCTTCTTCCCGAGATAGTTTTTTTTTAATGACTTAGCAGATGTTAAGTAAATAGTAATATTATTAATATAATATTTGTATCTATCTACTAACAGCCGCACGGGCCGATACATCAGGTTAAGCTACGCTTGCCGGGGTTGGTCTGTGGATGGGTGACCATTTCTACATACTGAGACTCCTCCGTGCCTCGGAAAGCACGTTAAGCCGTTGGTCCCGGCTGTCATTCGTGGATCTTTGACAGTCGTTACGGGTCGTCAGAAGCCCGAAAGTCTGATAACCAGTCTTACCAAGGGGTATCGTATTACCTAGTTATTGAGTTGTGGAGGTCAGATAGGTCGCTCCATGTAATATACTGGTATTCAACTGCATCCGGTTAGACTGGAAACCGACCTCAACATAGTTGGGAAAAGGCTAGGCATATTTTGACTATGATTCATTGCATTTATTATTACTCGTATTATATGTGTAGAAAGACAATCGGCAGTTAGTTATATTTGATATACAAAATGTTGATAAACTAGCTTAAAATGTTTAAATTACATCGATTTATAAATAGTTGCACTAGTACCTAATAATTAATTTGACGATATATCTACATATATAAAATTCTCGTGTCACAATGTTAGTTGCCATACTCCACCGAAACGGATTAATCGATTTTTATGAAATTTTATATGTATATTCGGTAGGTCTGAAAATCGGACATAATTTATTTTTCATACCTCTAAGTGATAAGGGTGGTCCACCCCAGACATTTAAGTAGTAGGTTATTGGGTATTCTACTCCACCGAGAGTGACGAGGTGAACGGAGTGAGCCGATGGAACGGAAATGAGAATACTGTTTCAGCGCCTATTTCACCAAATTGAGTATGAATTCCTACAAATACAGTAAAATACTGGTTCGGCGCCAATTCCACTATTTGGATCTAAAACTCAGTATTACTTTGTTCCCTTATTTTACCTTGATACCTTATTACCTTATTTACCTTGATGCCTTGTTACCGTATTGTTACCGTATTACCTTGTTACTTTGTTACATCAAGCTACCTAGCTAGCTGCTTGCAGGGTGCGCCACAAGGAGGCTCCTTTCATGCACCCCGCTAACCTAAAATTCAGGACAGATTGATTCACGAAATTAGAGACAGCGCATATACACATCACTCCGTTTTCTGTGACCAGATTGGCTCGAGGACATCTGAACGTTAGGATATCGTTTACAATAAAATTCAATTCAGGACAGATAGTCTCATATCTCTTCATAAAGCAAGAAATAATATGCACCTACAGACACACGCAAATTTTATTTCTATGACCCCAGATTGGGTACCAAGGACATCTGAACTTTAGGATACCGTAAACATTCAACTAAAATTTGGGACAGTTAATCTCATATCTCTTCATAGAGCAAGAAATAACTTGCACCTAATGACACACGCACATTCTATTTCTATGACCTCAGATTGGGCACCAAACACACCCAAATTTTAATTTAATTTATTTATCCACTACCTTACACGTTAACAAGCACGGGCGCTCGCTGTTTGAACCGCTAGTCTAAAATTCAGGACAGATAGTCTTATATCCTTCATAGAGCAAGAAATAGCCTGCACCTACAGGCACACGCACATTCTATTTTTATGATCCCAGATTAGGCACCAAGGACATCTGAACTTTAGAATACTGTAAACATTAAACTAAAATTTGGGACAGATTATGTCACAACTCTTCATAGAGCAAGAAATAACTTGCACCTGATGATACACGCACATTCTATTTCTATCACCCCAGATTGGGTAGCAAGGACATCCAAATTTTAATTTAATTAATTCGAACAGACAACACTACCTTACACGTTAACATCAAGTAATGTATTGAGTAGTTCTCTCACGCTCTGCGGTCCGAGCATTCTGCTGGTTTCGCATGCTTGCAAGTGTGCCATCCTTCCGTCTAGTTCGCCCGTATAATCACCGTCACCGTTCAACGGTTAGCCGCGGTCCCGTACTCATTCGTGAACTACTTGACTATAAACGTTGGGAAACGTATCCGGTAGCCGCCGTGTATGTATAAATGGTTATTTACAATGTCAAAGACAGCAAAATTGCATAATGCATTAATTTGCTTATTCGAACTTTATTATATTTAAATTAGTAGTTAATTTTATTTTCTTCTTTGAGAGAGGTCTTATTTGATAGGTAGCTCGAGCAGAACTGATATTCTTTATTTGTTAAGACACAATTTTACTGTATTCAATCATTTTTTCTTCTAAGATGCAGATAAACATGCACTTCTTCACCACGTAAATTGATTAATCGTTTGTTTATATCTAACCGTCTGATATATATGCAGCTTATGTTGTTTTGATTGATTGGAAAGTATATTGCGTTCTTATAAGTTATTGACCAATGTTATCTCTGCAACAAAGGAACCGTGTTTGAACACCATTGCCTCATAGGGCGGATATCATACCTATACCTACTACTAAACTATATTCTCATGTAGAACGTTCACATTCACATTATTTTCAACTTCCCAAAAAAAAAACCCGGAACCATAAAGGTCACTGAGACCGTAGGTATTAATGTGATCGAAAGCCCAGTGGTCGGTGGAAAAAAAGGAAAGGAAGATCTTTGTCCTGAATAAGGTAATGTATTTTTAAGAAAATTTGTCAACCAAATCATTAATTTTGACTTTGCAGACAACATCAGACATAATTATTATGCATGCCTCTCCCAAGTGCGCTGATGGTGTAGTGTAAATTGCAATGCTGCCGTTGTATATCATATAAGAAAAAGAAAAACTATGCAATAATTAATTCTTATTTAATAAATACCAATAACACAAGTTTATTTTAATATTAAGTGACACAACTTTAGCAAACCACATCTTAAATCACCGAAGATACATGAATAGTCACAAAAATATTGCAGTGAGTAAGGTAGAAATTACTGGTGACTTGCTATGAACTTTTTCGAGTAAATTATAGTAGGTATACAAAAATCGAACTTGAGAAGTGCAAACACTAATTTTGTAACTACATAATTATACTAAAAGTCAGTGAATAAGAATATAGTTACATACCCCAGGGAATCAATAATCCCAGAAAGAAGTAAAGCAAGCTTATATAAGATGAGTTATTTGAATGATAACAATCAAATAAGTCGTTGCTACGCTTATAAACTTTAAAACAAGCGTTATATCTACTGAAAACATATCAAAAACATAGATACGTAACGGCCAGGCCTCCACGAGCTCCATGAACGCTTTAGCTTGTACTCGCATTGGCTTCGGTAGGTCGTAGTTCATTACGATCTTGTTACCTAAAATCTTAGTTTTATTGCGTAACCAAAGTAATCTTTCACAAACAAATGCCAGGACGGTGAGATTGCATACCGAACTGAAACAGCAAATACCGAGGGTGACTAAATCAGTGGTATAATATTTTTGTGTCTGGTAAGAAGAGAGCACCGTCCGCATAGTAATGAGTGTGTAGCCAAAGGCAGCCACAAGAATCATAAAAAGTTTTAAATTAAAAGCTTCGTTGATCATGAAACAAATATTTCCGATAGTATCGTACATCATCGCCAAGTCTCGTATTTTCATGTTTCTTTCTGATACACGTCCTATAAAATTAAACTGTTCCTGCGATTCTTTTTTTCTGTTCCCGACACTAAAAACTGTAACTTTTTTTTGTTTCTGTTCATAAACGAATGTACTCAAGTACTTATTGATCACATTCAGTCTACACGTCACCATGGCGATATTCAATAAAAATGAGAGCATTTCAAGTTTTTGTATAAAATATAGATGAAGTGCGATAATACCATACAAGAAGTTTTCTCTAAAGTCGTTTAAAATTAAAGTAATACCGTGAGTAATCAAGAGAACAAACAGAAATAAATAAGTCTTAGACAGTAAATTTCTATAAAAATCCTTTAACATTTCGACATGCAACTTGTTATCTAGTTCCGCAAACGTTGTGAAGATGCGAATATTCAACCTTGAGTTGGCAGGAAAGCAGGCTTTGGTTGAAGAAGTGACGTATTGGATGAGCACCGCTATATTAGGTACCTCTTGCATAGCTCTCCATTTACCACTCCACACCACTGAGGTACTCGTGTCGACCAGTCTTCTTAAAGTTTCAATAAACATAAAACTTAAGGCTGCCATGTAGAGAACAGCAACCGTTTTCATTATCCAGTTGGGTGGCAGTAATTCTCCATTCATAAGGCGAAATTTATATATTCCGGAGCAGTATTCTAATATCGTTAAAGGCTTTAAAGTGTACATGACTTGCACGATCTTATTCCTGTAGTCACTGTCATCCAACAGCTCGATGTTTGATTTATTTTCCCGTTTCTTTGCCCTTGTTTTGATATCTTTCATCTTTTAAAACTACTTTTGGGACGTCTACTAGTCGAAATATGATAGCACGAAATGAATTGTTCCATTACAAATTAAATTTGAAATTGTTGATTTTACGAAACGTATTACTCATATTCTATTCTTATCTTCTATGTGTACACATGAAACTGTTCACACAGCCTATATCATTAATGAAGTAATGACAGATAGCATCGCTCCTATTTCCCCCAAAGGGTCGTCGTACCTTTACGATGAAATAAAATGAAGATAAAATGTTTGTTTGAGTAATGGTATGGTGAAGAAGTTTACTAAAAAAAAACGGAGGTTTAGAAAATCTATCCCTTAAATGAGTGGGTACAAAATGTGGTATAATATAAGCCTTTGTATGACAAGTTAAATTGATTTATTCTCTCCGGAAATCTACTTGCAACTTGATTTATGTAGTAAGTTACGTAGTAGTAACCTAACATTAAAGAAAGTCTTTGAAGAACTTGTAAGGACACCCGTAATAAACAATGAAACGGGATGTTAAAGTTGGAAAAATCTGATAAGTACCTCCCACTATGTTTCTGAAACAATGACGAACGAAGTCACGGTAAAAGGAACTCATCAGAGGTAAAAATACTCAAATGTTTTTTCTATAAATAAATAATCATTATAGCATTTTTTCGAGCATTTCCATGTAATGTAACGTTCCTGCGAATGCTCGACGAGGTGTTCGAAATAATGCTCACGGCTAGTAAGCATTTTGCGTTTCGATTATGCGTTTACTCTTCGTTGAAATGTCGGATCTGCAACTCGATCCGTAGGTCGCCCGCGCTCGTCAACCATTTTTCAGATTATTTAAAGTACACACATCTTTTATGGGGTATTGTGTTAAATGTTACAACAAAATACCTTGTGATATATTACAGTTAACTGAAAGAAAATTTAAAACTCAGATTAAAAGTACTATTTGTAAACAAGCATATTACAAATTAGAGGATTATATTCTAGATAAGAATGCTTGGAAGCATGCTGGTCTAGCTCCATAGGACAATTTAGAGTCTAGACAAAATCAAACTGGTTGCTAATTTAATTGTGTAATTAAATATTATAACTTTTTTTTACATTCTGTGATTACTCACACACTGACTAATTAGTATCACTTGTAATTTTTTTAGGAATATCGTATAGGTACCTACTTTTACAATGCTTGTAAATATGTGAACACCATGTATCCATTACATAATTATTTTTTCTGTCATTGCTTCATTTTTAATTATTCTTACCCATTGTGGTATAGTAATCTTATTCCAGGTGCATCGTCTTCACATAATTAATGTATACAAAATATTGTAAAACATTTTAAAAGAGTAACGGTGGAGTTTCTTGCCCATTCTTCTCCATACGAAAACTACCTTTTGAAAGGGGAGACTAGAATCAATTCTATTTTTTGTTTTTGACGTTCAAAAGTGCTTTTATGTGCCTAATTGAAATAAATTATTTGACTTTGACTTTGACTCGTGTCGTTTGCTCGATGAAATGTTACACAAATTCGCTCGTTTATTTGCAAAATCAAGTTGTAACAAAGCGCCGAGCGGCGTGCTTAATGTTCGGTTCGCGAAAGTGTGGCACATTAGAGATTTAGTTACAAGTAAATGTCTAAGTAAGTCTATACTCACTTTCGTATTAAAAGAGTATCCAAGGGAACCATCTATGGCACACATGTCATAGATACTTAAGGTGGCAAGTACCAAATGGAAACATTTTTACTGTTCATTTATTACATTATTACACTACTTGAGCATTTTTTTGTACTGACATTATGGCAAGAAATAGCCGACCAATTTTCTGTTTATTACTGTTCATGTTAGTGGGTATAAAGTCGTGCTATTTTGTGTTTCATTACCTTTTTAGTCATTCCAATCTACCTAAGTTCTATTATACATTAATAATACCAGCCTATTATTGACACTTTTGAGTGTCGTAGGAACCAAAGTACCGAAATGGAAAAATACAGAATTGGTTGAAATATCGGAATTCGAATAAGAGGAACTTTTAATATGCAAGTCCGACTGAACGTACGACCAGAAATTATTCAGTTTTATTATATTAATTTATTAGCGTTATTTTCTCCCTTACATGTAGTTCTTATCTACTGTTTTGTATTGTGTACTTATTCATTTATTTGTTAGTATTGTTAGTTTTGTTTTTACACACGGCTACACATCAAGCTATATCGCTGGCTGAATACATTAGTGGCACAAGTCGAAATTGTTGCAATTTGAGTTAGTAATGAATTCTTGTTCTAAATTAGGTACTTTATTTTATGCATTAAAGACCCGACTCGTTAGTTCATAAACTACCCGATTGGAGGCATAAGTGTCATTAGTGAATAAACGATAACGTTGCGTCTCTTTCATGCAACACCGGCTCATCGTTAATCGGCCGCATGCGCTCGCGGCTATCGCCCGTTTAATGTTATGCAATAATGTCACTTTTGAGTTGTGGCAGTTTTGCACAAATATCGCGGAGTTCTCTAAGTTGTGCTGATAAGTATTCCACGGTAAGTAGTCATATATTTTGTTTTAAATAAAAATAATCACCATTAATATACAATAACTGTTTTTTACAGACCTCAAGAACAAACCTGATCCTGTACCCTAATTGCGTAACTTATTTTCGTAAACAATTTTGCCTAATTTATTTAATTTTGACAGTTCAACAACATTCATTGCATTATTTACGTTGTTGAGCAGATTTTCTTTTCCAACTTATGAAGCAATGGATTAGCAATCTGTTTCAAATCGAAACATATTGTGATTGTGTTGTATTACGCAATTAGGGTACAAGTGAAAAAAAATTGTGGTGCTAGAAACACAATTAATAAAAACAAATGTTTCTCCGGACTTAATTGTGATTAAATGAAGGCAAAAAGACAATTTTTGTGTCTCAAATGTAGCTCAGATTTTATGTGACTCACTATTGACTGCATCAGATTTTGAGTATTCGCAATATCAACCTGAAAGCTTGGACAAACAATCTAAAAGTGTAATTTCTTTGCAAAACGATAGACCAACGTTCTTAACCGAGCCATAGAGAGACATTGCGCTTACCCATCATACCAATAGAAACAAGAAGTTCTCTGATCCTACTATACAGCTCATGGAGGAGAGGCGCGAGATAATCCTACAGTCTTCAGACGATGAACTCAAGTACTGGCAGCTCAATAGACGGATCTCTAAGTTCTTGAAAAGCGACCTAAACCGCTTTGGTGTAGACCGCATTAAGGACGCGATAGAGCGGAATAAAGGCTATAAGATCTTTGTAAGAGATATGTCTATTGGGCAGAGCCAGCTTGCGAAACTGAAGACCAAACCTGAGCTAATTTGGTAAACGACCCAAGAGCTGGATTGACCCGACACTGAAGACATCCTGGACGTCAGCTTGTAAAAGATTAGGATGGCTTAGAAGCACCTCAAAAACAATAAGACGCCGGGAGATGATGGAATTACAGCCAAACTCCTAAAGGTCGGCCGGAAAACCCGCTCTGAAACAAACTCCAGAAGTTGTTTGATTTTGTAATACTCAAGGGAAAAACGCCACAGGCATGGAACAGAGGTGATACTTTTCTTAAGAAGGGCGACAGTGCCGTTAACCGTTTAGCGCGCAGGTTTAACGAATTCCAGCCTCCCGAACAAGCCGGATTCCGTAAGGCTTTAGTACTGTAGACCACATACATAAGCTGCCGCGGGTTATACAGAAGACCGAATAGTATAACCTGCCTCTCTGCTTAGCGTTTGTGGACTGCGAGAAATCCTTCGATTCGATCAAGTCATGGGCTGTAATGCAGTCTCTTCAACGGTGCCAGTTCAACTACCGGTACATCGAGGTGCTGAAATGTCTGTAAGAAAACGCCACTATGTCAGTCCGACTCTAGGATCAGAGCTCGAAATCTATCCTTCTGCAGCGAGGTGTGAGACAGGGAGACGTTATCTCTCCGAAACTGTTCACCTCTGCACTGGAGGATGTCTTCAAGGTTCTGGATTGGAAAGGGCTAGGCAATCTAGGCATCAACATCAATGGCGAGTACATCACTAACTTTCGCTTTGCCGACAGCAAAGTTGTCATGGCTAAGACTGTGGGGAAGCTTAGTACAATGCTTGATGACTTTAGTAGAGCTTCCGAAAGAGTGGGTCTTAAAATAAACATGGACAAGACAAAGCTCATGTCAAATGCCCATGTAGGTAATACTGATTCTCATGAAGATCGGAGATACGTCTTCACTCGAAGTGGTGGACAAGTATGTTTACCTAGGACAAACTGTGCAGTTAAGAAGGTCCAACTTCGAGAAAGAGGTCAATCGTCGAATCCAACTCAGCTAGAAAATAGCGAGAAAATATTGCGTAGCTTCCCAAACGCTACCCGCGTTTGGAAAGCTACGCAATATTGTGTCATCACATACCGCAGTGTCTCAAGACGGAAAGTCTTTGACCAGTGCGTGTTGCCAGTGATGACCTATGGCACTAAAATGTAGTCGCTCACAATGGGCCTTATTAAAAGACTAAAAGTCACCCAAAGAGCAATGAAGAGGGCTGTGGTTGAAGTTTCTCTACGTGATCGAATCAGAAATGAAGAGATCCGCGGGAGAACCAAGGTAACTGACATAGCCCGAAGAATTGCCAAACTTAAATGGCATTGCTCGCAGAACAGATGGCTGATGCGGCCAAAAAGTTCTGGAGTGGCGACCGCGTACCGGAAGACGTAGCGTCGGAAGGCCTCGCACAAGGTGGACTGATGACCTGGTGAAGGCCACAGGAATCCACTGGGTGTGGGAAGCACAGAACCGATGAAGTGGCGGTGCTTAGGGGAAGCCTATGTCCAGCAGTGGATGTCTTTCGGCTGAAATGATGATGAAGATTCTTAATACGTTTTCTAGGAAATCACAGACTCAAAAGTATGCTAATAAATATTAAGTTATTTAACATTTATGGTAGTTTTATTATGATTTAACAATTCCATTGATGAGCACTTCCAGTTTTTTTTAATACCTATTCTATTTAGCTAGTTTTACATGAAAATGTATTGTTATTTTCTTACTTTTATATTATAATTTCTGGCATTAATCAAAAAAGTGAAAAAAAACAATGCAGTACTGGCACAACTCGGAGTCGCCATCTTCTGAGCCTCATATTAATCAAAATAACAAAAACTAATTCAAAATTATTATTGCCGGCAACTGAAACTATAACGTAGATGTATAAAAACAAAACATGAACTATATATTCCATAAAGTACAGTCAGTAAGAGCTAATTTGTGCGCGCGCACTTGCCTTCGACTACTTATTTATGCGTTTTCTCAAATTGTTGAATTTTGTCTTGTGCCACTATTGAATTCAGTCAGCGATATATTTCCAGTATAAGCTGACCTCGCATTGTACGGAAATTCTATACAATACGAGATCAGCATATACTGGAAATTTATAGCTCGATGTGTACCCGTGTCTACTTAAATAAGGTTAGTATTGTTAGGTGTATGGGCCGTCTTTTGCGGTGAAAGCATCCTCAAAACCGTTCCAGGTGACTATCCTTTGCCCGTCTGAGCCATAAACTTCCAGCTACTTGTACGATGTTGTCACTCCATCTTTTAAATGGTCTACCCTTCCTTCTTTTTTTGTATATTGCGCGCTCCGAACTCTAGGTCTGTGCCGGTACAGTTTATTTTGCCGGAATAGGTCTGGAATGAGGAGCCAGACCAAAGGAGATACAAAAATCCGCAGGGCAGCATGTGGCAAGCTGTTGAGCAGTAGCGACCCCACAGACCCTATCTCCCGGGAGAAGTCTTGTTCCTCACCTCTGGCTTGCCTTTATTGGCCGGCTAGAGTGAACACTGACGAGGAACAGAACTCCCGCCTCATTCTTGCCTTAATTGGCCGGCTTGAGTGGAGATTCGCAAGAGCAAACGTGCTCGGAGGAAGGAAGTATTCCAGTAAGATGCTGGTAGGGATCTTGACCGTACTTCCGGGATTGTCCTGATAGCCGTGGAATACCTCTCCACTCCTCATAAGCACCTCAGGACGTGTTGCCCCTTTGTCGCTACAACACTATGTGCTAGCGACCGTTTTCGGGGGCCCATTATTGAGTGTGCAAGTCACCCCCTGCCATTTTATCCGTGTGCTTATAAAACATAGATCAGGCAGGGGCCATAGTCCTTCCATAATTCCAGGTGACCAGTCCACTTTAGCAACCTAAACCCATAGTCCGATATCTTTGTTTCCATATCTTACAATAGTCCTACACCAACCGGGGGTTGTCCTTGGCTGCACTTGCATAGTGCGAACAGGGATAATCGTCGGTTGGTACCTCATTTAATTAAAAACGTCTAAGGGGCCTCTGCGAGTTGGCTTCGGCCCCTCGTACGCCTTCCAAAGGTCCGGGACCCCTGGGTCCCGAGAAATGTCAAAGACGTATAAGTAATAATACCAGCCTATTATTGTCCCACTGCAGGGCAAAGGCCTCTTCTCATACAGAGAAGGCACGAGCATTGATCACCACGCTTGCTCAAGACGGGTTGGCGATTTCAGACTTATATTAACTATAACTCCAGGTTTCCTCACGATGTTTTTCCTTCACCGATGTTAGTAATGTCCAAGATAAACTCAGAAAGTACATATGAATTGAAAAACTCACATTGGTACTTGCCCGGATTTAAATCCATATGTTGGATACCAATTTGTAATTATTTGTGACCATCTTCAATCCGTTTATGCTCTTTCGGTTTCACAGGGAAAAAAACGTGTGGCACTCGAAGACTGCCGCGGTAAAGCTATTGCATAGCATTTGTAACCTCCATACTTCCTATTTGTCAACGCTACACTTGGGATGATGACGTGATGACATAAAACAAAAATTACGTTCCCATGACAACATCACGTTGTCATGGAAACCGTCATTACATGGTAGGCGGAGTGAGGGGTGTTAGGTTTTATTTTCGTTACGGTATTTCTTGATTCGGCCGCCGCGCTCAAAGCCCGCGATAAAAGCTATGCAATAGCTTAATAAAACATGGTTAATTCACATTGATCATTAATTTATTTGTAAGTATAAACAAAAGGTTTAAAAAAAAGTTATGAAACCTTAATTATTTAAACTCGCAATACTCAATATCTTTTGTACATTACGTAGTGCCTAACAGTAATGAATGTGCTATTTATTAAGAGTCACTTAACAATTACTTACACAAAATGCGATATTTGAATAATTACAATTAAATACGTGGTTGCCACGCTTATAAACTTTAACATCAGCGTTATGTCTACTGAAAACAAATCGTAGATGTAGATGCGAAGCGGCCAGGCCTCCACGAGTTCCATGAACGCTTTAGCTTGTATTCTCATTGTCTTCGGTAGGTCGTAGTTCATTATTATCTTATTTATCAGTACTCTAGTCTCGTTACGAGTTACAAGCAGTTGTTCACAAGAAATTGACATAATGCCAACAGTATAAATTGCACTGAAACACCAAACTGCAGTGTTTATCAATTCTCCTGAGTTACTAGCAGGCGTCCGATAGTAGTACAGGGAGGTCCATATGGTAATAATTACATACGTGAAAGTTGATACCAGAGTCATAAAAATCTGGAAGTTGAAAACTTCGTTGATCATATAACCAATCTTTCCTATAACATCGTACATCATCGCTAGATCCCGTATTTTCTTATTACAATTAGCCGGACGGCCAATAAAATTTATCTTCTCTTTGTTATCGAATTGTTGGCTGTTTGTGACGGTAAAAACTGTGATGTTTCTATTTTCTTGTTCTTGGACGAATATTTTTAAATAGTCGTTAATCATTGTTAACCTGCGTCTTAACATTGAAATATATTTACAAAAAGCCAGTATTTCGAGTTTTTGTACAAAATATAAAGGAAGGACGACTACTCCTTTTATGGTGATTTCGTCTGCGGTCACCAAGTCTATTACACTATTGATCATATGAGAAACACACAGAACCAACAAGTACCCATATGATTCCATTCGTGATTTTTTATAGAAGTTACCGAATGAGTTGGCGTGCAGCATGGTATCTATCTTGGCAAGTTTAGTAAAGATGCCAATGTTAGCTGAGTTTACAAGGAAAGAAGCTGTAATCGTAGAGGTAGTGAATTGTATGAGAACCACAACAGGAGGCACTGCGTCCATAATGTCCACAGATTTAGCAGAGCCTGATACGAGGGCTGGGAAATCGAGAAATGCCAAAAACACGGTAAGAAACACAATAATAGCAATAATGCCGTATGTTTTCATTGTGCAGTTAGATGGTCGTAGCTCTCCTTTGATAAAATAAAATCTGTATATTCCATAGAAATATTCAAATACTATTAGTGGTTTTATGGAATAAATCACGTTAATCAAAGACCTTTTAAATTCACGCCTGTTCTCAAGGTTTTGTTTGCTTTCTTCCTTTTTTCCTTCCTCCCTCTTCCTCTCTCCTCCTTCGGCCATTTCTTCGAATTCGTTTTGCGAGGTATTCGAAATGGGACGTCTTTGTTTGAGTGTGCCAAAGATAAAAATGAATTAGTACCTCACGTTTTACTTGTCTTTATAATGAAATAAAGTTCCATTGCGATAATTAATTGCTTGATGGAACCATAAAATATTCATAGTCACTCTTCGCGGCTAACAGGATTAACGCCATCATGAATAAAAAAAAGAGGTGAAATTAAGCACTTATGCACATACATTGGTGAACTTAATTTAGTAATAAAAACTTTTTACAAAAAAAAAAAACAACCGACTTCAAAAAAAACACTACAAAGTGAAAAATAACTTTTATTTCGGAAGTCGGTGTCTTTGGTTTTTAATTTTCGTTCTTTGTCACCGACTTCCGAAATTAAAGTTATTTTTCACTTTGTAGTGTTTTTTTTGAAGTCGGTTGTTTTTTTTTTTTTTGTAAAAAGTTTTTATTTGTCACTTTTTAGTTGTGATACCTACCCCACACAAATTCGAATACCACTACCTGCTATGTAAATAACAGTGACAGGAAGTTATCATAATATCATCCACATACTAAGTGAGGAAAAAATACGTATTATTGAAGCTAACTCAAAAACTACTCAAGCAAAGTTAATAAAATTTATATGGGACCACCTCTGAAGTATGATCTACCAAACAAAAAAAGAACCATCAAAATCAATTCATAATTGACGGAGTAATCGCGTAACAAACATACAAAAAAAAAAAACAACATACAGTCGAATTGAGAACCTCCTCCTTTTGGAAGTCGGTTAAAAAGCTAAGCGATGATTAACCATTTTTTTTTGTTCAAATTTCGTGTACCACAGAGCACGAATCGCCGCGCGAGACGCCATTGCTAAACATATTCGTGCCCGAATTTTGCGCAATTGAACGCAAAGGCTGTTACAGGCATTGTACGGGCCGCCAGTTTCTGGTAGGTAAATGGTGACGTCCACTGACTCGCGTGGTTTGTAAGTATCGAAAGTGTTGACAATATCGTTTCTACCAGCGGCCACCGAGACATCTGTGTGCTTTGTGCGAGTTACGAAGTACTGATTGTCGAAAATTGCCCTGTTGATTCTGTAATAAGCTTTTTCTTTGAAAATATTTGTTACAGGACTACAGGCCGAAGTATTTCGATAAATTAAAAAAATTATAACACCGTAAGTACCTCCTAGTGCTTATTTGGCACTGTCTTCAATCCAGTAAGGGGTGCAACACATTCGTTCGGTTCGGTACAATAGATTCGGCAGCATTGTGATTCGAAGTGATTTTTACATTTTCGGCTTTCTTTCGGTCCGTGCCGATCGGCCAACTCCGTTCGTCATCTACCCTCGCTGAACTATGTTCGGGTCAGCTCGGCACAATTCAAGCTAAGCGGAGCGGCAATAACTGTGTAGCACCCTAACTTAACCTGTTTTCAGAACCTAATGTTTGGCCAAATCTTGTTCGGATAGCAATAAATAATTAGATTCATTTTTAAAAGCTTATCTTTTCAAAGGGATTTCGCAGTCCCCTCTCGTTTGTGAGTTGTGAACTGAAACAGATCGTGTGCCAGAGCCATCTATAAAGTTGTTTATACATTTATTCATGTGACTTTTGCTTGTTGCGTATAGATGGCGCTGTAATAAAACAATTATGCTATTCAACACTAGATGTCACTACCAATACTATAATTATTTGATTAAAAATATAAATAAATATATTTTACAAAGGCACTATACTATCGCGACTTAAAACGGTAAATAGAATTGTATGTACCTATTAGTTTTAGGTATTGTGTGGTTAGGTATTTTTCTGTTCCTTCTTGTCTGTCTGTCTATCTATATGTGTTTGTGTGTAAGCATGTAAGTAAATAGGTACTTAAATAAATAAACAGGTAAGTACTTACAGTGCATTTTTGACAAAGTAAATATTATCATGATAATAAATAAGTTCCTAATTTCGGTTACTGATCTCATGCAAGACTTACAAACTTGAATAAAAACATAATAGGTATTCAGAAAGCTGGGCAGTTTCAAGCAAATCCTTCCTTACATATTACATATTATACAACAAAGTCCTCCGCCGCGTCTGTCTATCTGTCTGAACGCGATAAACTCAAAAACTACCGAACGGATTTTCAAACGGTTTTCACCAATGGACGGAGTGATTCATGAGGAAGGTTTTAGTGTTTAATGCATTAAAGTTTTGTGTAAATTGGCTGAAATATGACGATTGTTATTGAAGTTGTCGGAAGTCGGAAAAAAACATGCCTTTTTTTCTTTTTGCAGCTTTACTGGCGTGCGCCGCGTAAACCGTGAGAGATAAATAAAATTATAACTTAAAAAGGTCAACAAAAAAGTCCGCGATGGCATACTAAGTCTATCTTATAAGGATGACCCACAATAACCATTTATCTTTCAGAATTCGGTAAACATTTTATTGTTATTTCCAAAGTTATTTTGACCGGTAGGTATTTTAATCCTTATCCAATAAAATACGTCCGCTGGATGCAGAAAGCACAGAATCGGTCGAAGTGGCGGTGCTTGGGGGAGGCCTATGTCCAGCAGTGGACGTCTGTCGGCTGAAATGATGATGATGATGAATAAAATACGTTATTTAAATTGGGCATTTTATTATATTCAAATATGCCTAAACATCATATCGTTTAAATGAATAGTTTAAAACTTATCACAGATTCAAAATTACGCGTGACAAAGTAATTATGGTTGACGGCAACGCGGGCGCAGCTGTAGGAGTCAATTACCTTTTCCTCAGCTATTAGATTTGAAATCCCGGTATTACATTCCCGTGGGATATTTTCCGACATCCACGGTGAACAAAAGCTAGTAGGTAATAAAAATACTCAACGTAAGGTAACTTATTTTTTCTTTTTCTGAAGCCTGTAGTTGTCGATGGCTTTTTCTGCTTCACTAAACAATTAGTAGGTAAATACAGGAACCTTCAGTGGGTTCTCAATCATAAGTATCATAACCGAAAAATAAAAATACCTAAGTATATATAACAATAATCAATCTTCTAAGTTAATGTAAGTGCATACATAAGATTGTCCTAAACTTTATGATTTAGAACAGATTGCCTAAATGAGCAGTAATGACCTGTCCCGGAGTCTTGATTTGTGCCCGATTGATGGCAGTCGCCCCCTATTAACAGACTGGCGAAATATGGGTGTACACCTCTGCCTAACCCTTCGGACAATACAGGCGTGATGTTATGTTATATTACCTAGCTATGTGACTTGTCACTAAAGGTACAGGTAAATTATTGGAACACGCTTTAGGTAGATAAGTAAATAAAAGTACTTTATTGATTGCCTTAATTTGTTTTCTTAATTTTATCAGTATGGCATCAGTACCCTAATTGCGTAATACAACACAATCATAATCTGTTTCAATTTGAAACAGATTGTTAATCCATTGCTTCATAAGTTGGAAAAAAAATCTGGTCAACTACGTAAATAACGCAATCGACGGTTGAAAGGCTAATTGATCTAAGCGACATTTTGTAAAACTTGCAGGAGGATGAATTGGTTGTTTTTTTTTTTTTAAATCATAATAAGATCTTATTATGATTGATTGATTTAAGTAAATAAAAGTCTATCAAATAGTTGTTTTTTTATGAATTAAAAAAAAAAATAACTATGATCCGTCCAGGAGGACGACGAATCATAAAATTCATTTTGACAGTTCAACAACATTCATTGCGACGGTTGAAAGACTAATTATTAGTCTTTCAACCGTCGCAATGAATGTTGTTGAACTGTCAAAATGAAACAAATTAAGCAAAATTGTTTGCAAATGAAAATAAGTTACGCAATAAGGGTACTTACTGGTCTGCACAAGTATTTTGGGGTGACTAGATAAGTTGGAATGGTATCCATGTTGTAGGTAAGTATTCACGTTTGTAGCTTAGATTCGGTATCTATTTTTTATTTTTTTGGCAGCTAGGTAAGTATTTGAAATTGAATGTCCCTATAAATAATAAAAACATGTGATTGATTTGCAAAACAGGCAGAACTTTCGTTTCAAAACCAACCAAAATAAAAGATTCGTTTTAAAATTTAATATTTTTCTCAAATAATACTATCTTTCTTTCCTCTGAATGCTTCTGTTATTTCAAAAGATTAAAAAAGCAGGTAAGTACATAAGTGGTTAAGTTTGCAAGTTCTAACTGTCAGAGGTCCCAGCTGTATGCGGACTTGCGCCCGCTGTATCGACCGGCCGGTCTCTAGGCATGGCTTGCCTTTTATCGATAGAGAGACGCACTAGAAACAAGTCTAGTATAAATTCGAATTTCGAATGCTAAAAAATGAGGTTCGATGTCTCGAAAGAGCTTTATGGAATTGTGACGGCGAAGCTGCACTATCCTTTACTAAATGAGCAATATTTGTTTATAAATATACATAATTATATACATTTGTAACCACGTTCTCGAAAACGGCTCTAATCATTTCGATGTTTTTTTTTTAAATTCTTTATTAATAAGGGGTTTTTATCCACACGGATACGTCAACCCCATTGTACCTTATACTCTATTTACACACAACTATACACTTGTAATTATATTATATTTTACTACATTACTATCCACCACCACTATTCATAAAATAATTACATTTAATTAAATTTGCAATATAAGGGTTAACAGGGGCGAAAAATCGATTTAGCTAGTCCTCATATCTGGGATCATTCGTTTTCTCCATTTCAGCCGAGCAGAGCTCGG
This sequence comes from Agrochola lychnidis, assembly GCA_963680765.1. Lineage (NCBI taxonomy): Eukaryota > Metazoa > Arthropoda > Insecta > Lepidoptera > Noctuidae > Agrochola > Agrochola lychnidis. Next base: position 8,436,514 of record OY796859.1, on the reverse strand, counting down.
TCGCTCAGTAGGTCAGATTTAGTGTTGTTATAGTATGCTGTGTTCTTCAAGTTACCCGTTAAACTTAGCTCTACCAGTAGGTACCTATTGCGTAAAAGGGGGATAAAGATTTAATAATTGATTAAAATTATCTGTAAGCTGAGTTCGAGACTAGTCACTTGATTGGTATTTTAATTATCACAAGTTTTACGAAACAAACCTACACGTGTGAAGCTTTTCAGCATACAAAAGTTAAACATACGTTAGAAAGTTTACTAACGACCGCTTTGATTTTTATGGGCAGACGATTTATCATGCCTAGTATCGATAGCCAGCCCCAACCTTACGTGTGAAGTGAGGACTGCGAGGAGCCGAGGCGGCGCGGCAGTGGACGCGCGACAGACGCGCGGGCTGCTCTACGCGGCCCCGCTTGGCCCACGCCAGACACCCAGCTACCGCCACCATGGGCCAGACTGCCGGCGCCGAATGCACGCCTGACGACGAAGACTCAGAGCCACGCATACGTGTCAATCCCACCGAAAAATCGTTGGTAAGTAAGTCATCCCGAAAAAGCTCCTTTTTTCCCCCTTTCTTTCATGAATGAAATATAGGCCGCATTTACGCGTCAAAAACTTTTAAGTAAGTCTCAGTCGTAATGAGGCTATTAATTTTAAGACTATGCTAATTGCTGAAATAAATGTAGGTACATTCATGTGCTCATAAAATTTACGTAATAGGTACCGTGTTAGGGTACAATTTTCGGAATAACCGCTACAGCTCGTCAGAATGTAAGAAGTTTCAGTTTGTTTGGATATCTGCAGTTGCATTTGCGTGTTCCTAACGTATAAATAAAATTTTCAATAAAAGCAATCGCTTCGTTGAAACCATTTTAACATTTTCTGTGACACAAAATCGTTAGTATATAGGCCCGCAGTTGTTTTTATTTCTTTCTGCAGATAACCAGACAGCAAATCAATATTGAGTAGAATCACATGTGGACGTTTCTAATATAGACTCCATTTTATTATGCAGACAAAAGACGTAGGTACTGTAGGTAGATTAAAAACTTAAAGGACTAACTATAATTCATTTTTGTCCATTAACAGAAAGAGCAGAACTTAATTATGTGCGGTTTTCATCACCTCTTGGACTTCACTTTACATAGGGAAGTACCTAGTTAGGTAATTATTTGTAGCTGTTCTTTACCTAGCAGCTTTCCTACCTTACTACATACATTTGCATAATATTACCTATATTTCTGCCCTTGGTTTATCTAACACCTTAACTATAATTATTTAATGGCTATCATTACCAGACCATCATACACCAGTACCCTAATTGCGTAATACAACACAATCTGTTTCGATTTGAAACAGATTGCTAATCCATTGCTTCATAAGTTGGAAAAAAATTAGCTCAACAACGTAAATAGCGCAATGAATGTTGTTGAACTGTCAAAATGAAATAAATTAGGCTTAATTGATTACGAAAATAAGTTACGCATTTAGGGTACAGATATACCTACGTGCTGAAGTCTCTACATCTAGCTAGCCTTCTCCACATAAGATCATAGGTCCATCGCAACGAGTCATCCAATTCATCCTCATCCATTGCAAAACCTTAACAAAGCATCTTGGCCGAATCTCTAACAGCATGTCCATCTAACATGTCACGTACTCAAGCCTTTTGGGGAAGAGCTATAAAGAATATATAGCCAACTGTTTTGTTGATCGTTGATCCGGAAATAAAACAAAAGCAGTTTTACGACTTACCTCAAAAGGGATCGAAGATCGCCCTTCGTCATGAATTGTAACGAATGACTATGGATTGGATTATTATTGGCAGCAGGTTGACATTTTATTTTGTTACGTTGGTGTGGTTAGAAGATGGCATTCTGTCCAGCGTCCGGAATTTGTTCTTCTGTAAGTGGCAGCACTGACAGCTTCAGATTGCGCGCTAGACGACAACGCTATTATTATAAAGATAGATAATCATGAATTTCCTAATCCATGCTACAGTGCTATCGGTTTTTTTATAGAACTGAAGACTACTTATGGACTACTTACTTATTACTTTAGTAGGTAGGTTAGTACATATTTCTGAAATTAAGTTAACAAAGAATAACACAATCCCATTTGACCGACATATCGTTTGAGTTTTGAGACACAATTGCATAATTATCTATTATAATTTATCAGTAAACTAGTAGTAGGTAAGTACTAGGTAAATGAAATTAACGAAAGAAATTAGATGATTGATAACAAATGCGATTCAAAAGAGACAAGCTTACTGAACTGCGAAATTTGTTTTCTACAAAACAATAAACTTATCATTCAACATCTAATTCATGTCTGAAAAACCGTTGCACATTATGTAATTGATGGTATTTAATGTGCTTAAATACCTATTCACAAAGACACAAAGTCTAATGAATGGGTGGAAATATTATAACGACATGCGCTCGAAAAGAATTTTCGCCTTTCGCGCCGTACATACGCACTTCGCGCGTTTTTGTTTTGACGTTTAGCAGTTGTCGGCCTGACGGCAGAAAGAACGGTTCTAAACGCGTGCGTTCTGTGTAACGAAACGTCACAGATTCGTAAGCAAATCTGTCAAATTGAATTGTTAATTTTTTTGTATTAGCTTTATTTTTTAAATGTTAGTGGTATTCCAGTAAATAAGTTAGCTTTATTAGTATTTTTTGGAGCACATTTAATTTTAATTTGCGTTAATTATAATTAAAAAGCTGTTAAATATGGGATTGTGTAATTCGTATTTGTGCTGTCAAAATTAAACTTTTGTTATTGTAAAGTAAGGTGTTAAATTCATCTGTTTTTCCCTTGAACTTGGTGTAATTTCAAACCAGCCAGTGCCAACTGGAAAGTGACTAAACGTTCTATTTTCTGTTGTTGTTGTGTGAAGAAGTAAGAAAATAACTAAATAAAGATGTCGAAGGTGTCCCTGAACAATATCCCATCGAATCCTCGTATCAATCGTTTGAGAACCTTTTCTAGGGTAAGTGTTTAACCTAATACAAATTTTAAATTCTCCTCGGTGGAAAACTCTTGTGATTCGGCTAATATTAGATTACATTTGAGGTTACGTATTGTAATCGTATGCTTTGGGGGAGGTTTAGTACTGCGCTGGGCAAGCTAAATTGTGCCATCAAAACACGTCAAGAGATAACGTCTTGTTATCTCTATTCATTACGTATATTTTTCATAAATTATAGTTCTCTAACGAAACATCCATTGCACAAAACTGACCATCTGTCAAAGTCATAAAAAAAAACTATTTTTGCCACAAAAATCCATGAAGGATAATTTTTCGAATAGTCTGATGTATTTTTCAGCCAAGTAGGTACCTACATCTATTTAATTTTAGACATTTCACAGTACAATGTTCAAACAGTGCAATATAATAATAATGGAAATATTTCATTTTCTGTTCATTTTTTATAATAATAAATAATGGTAATAATACACTCTATTTTTCTGTACTTTGTGATAAGTACACACAATAGGGTTAATTATGCCATTGTTTACTTTGTTGTGAAACTAATTACCACTTAAAAGTATTTAAGATTCATTACTCATAATTCTAATCACTTTTCTTCAATATTTAATTACTTTTAATGAGATACTTATACTCCATAGGTTTAGGTAGTTAAAAAAGGTAAACAAATCGTAAAAAGGGTTTTTATAGATGACACTTTCTTGTTAAAAATACAATAAAACCAAATTAAATTTATTTTAGTTTTTTACTATAGTATCCTCTTTTATTAATGTATGTTAAACTTTATCGTTTATTCTTCACTACTTTTCGTAGATGTAACTGCTTGAGCACAATTTTTTTGGTCTGGTTTATAAGATTTTGTAATCTGTCTATTGTAAAGAGCCCAATTTCTAAACGTCAATGAAATATAACGTTGCTAAATTGAAGAGTTCAACTGTGACGTAGCATAACAACAGAAGTGACTGGTATTACGTTTAGTCGGTTACTTGACAGCTGTCTCGTCACGTGGTTTTTTTTGTTTACCTTTTTTTAACTACTTAAACCTATGGAGTATAGTAAATGGTATCCCTATTATATTTAGGGACACAAGACAGCTAATGTAATAAATAATGTAATTGTAGTTTGAGTTTGATTGCAATACTGTATTAGCACCGGGAAAAAGAAAAATAATGAATTAAGATTTCATTTTTCCGATCATAATAACAACCACACATTAAATACAAACAAGTACAGGAAATGCTTAATTATATTCTAATACCTAATTCGTAATTTTGAAATGTCTATTAAATTTTATTATTACATAAAAAATATCTTTATACTTGTCTAAAATGGACCACCATTTTACAAAAATTATTCACATGTCAAATCATCACAGATAAGTATGCAATCAAATATCCATCAGCAATAATTCTCAATTACTTTGCATACTAAATATTTCATATCCCGTAACTTGGTTGCGGAGGACTGACTTAAATTTTAGGAAAATCGTCTACTTTTACAATGTTTGTAAATATGTGAGAACCATGTATCTATCACAAATTAAATCATCTATCGTTGCTTCATTTTTAATTCTTTTTACCTATTGTGGTATAGTAATTTTATTCTAGGTGCATCGTCTTCACATATAATAATTATTTAACAAATGTACGTACATATACAAACAATATTGTAAAACATTTTAAAAGAGTAACGGTGGAGTTTCTTGCCCATTCTTCTCCATACGAAAACTACCTTTTGGAAGGGGCGATTAGAATCAATTTTATTATTTTGTAATTTTTGATGTTCAAAAGTGCCATACATGGGCCTATTTGAAATAAATGATTTGACTTTGACTTTGAGGTCAGATAGGCTGTCGCTCCATGTATGATACTGTTATTCAGCTGGATCCAGTTAGACTGGAAGTCAACCCCAGCATAATTGGGAAAAGGCTAGGCAGATGATGATGATGATTGCTAAAATTGTGGATCACGTGTGATCACGATCACAAAACGTATATGACATCAGTTTGTTCCACTCAGTTCTGGAAACATAATTCACGCAATGCTCCATACCATGATCTGGGCTAATCATCATTACTGCAGACTGAAATGGAATTGCCAATAGTTCAGCTGTTATGTTAATTGGTACTTCATTCGTAAATCAGACTCTGTTGCATTGCATTTGTTCAGTTAATCTGCTATTGTGAACCACAAAACATGGAAATAGTTAAAACAGTTGAAGGGGGACAAACAGTGGAAAAGGTTGGTATTTACTAGACATTTATTATGGGTTTTGTTTTTATAGAGGAAAAAAAAAACAAAATTGTGATAAATTTCATACTTAAATCCTAAATATAATAATTATTACAAATGCAAAAGTGAGTTTATTTGTTTGTTATGCTTTCACGCTAAAATGGCTGAACGGATTTGGATGAAATTTGACACATGGGTAGCTACTTTTCATACTGGATCGCAGAAGGGAGTTGCGGGCAACGGCTAGTACTTTAAGTAATACAAAAAAATGCTGTTTATAAAAATAAATTTATGAAGAGGGTCTGTTTGGGTTATATATTAATTATTCATCCTCCTTCTCTACAAAGTATGAGTGACAGTGAGGTGGTCCGATAACAAAATAATGCAAACCTTTATGATTCTGTCCATATTCTCGTCTCTTACGTACGAAATCCATTAGTAATGGGGGTGGCACATAAGCGGATTCTCCAAACGTTCATCCGGAGATTTCGAATTTGTTAGTTAGATAGCTCATCCTGTTGACGTGTCCCCAAAACGTTATTCACTCAATTATTTTGTTTCACGCTGTTTACTTAGTGACCGGTGTCGTAATAATCAGCTCTAGTGGCATGCGGGTGCCGGCAATTGGCACAAACTGTTATGCGGTCACCGTTTTATCAATGAGTAACAGCCCACACTACTCGCCAATTTTCGGCATTTCAAATATTGTAGTAAAGAATATTCTTAAATAATGTATGTATATTTTATCCTTTTTAAAGCTTTTAAGAAGGCATTATAAATCTCTCTTTTATTTACAGGTATTCTTTATGAGAGAATAAAGCCGTGTGTACAAATAAAAATTGCGTTGTAAATTGATTTCTGTACCCGCGTATACCCACGCAAATGAAATTTTCTCTCGTATCGACATTCGTGCCGCACAGAAACTCGTATAATTTACCTCGAAAATATTTTGCTGAATTCAAAATTCAGCCATCCAAAGTATGTACTAATGTGTACGTGGCTTGTTTCCAACTAAAGAACCCCTGGAAATCCTAACTGGGATACCCTTGGGATAAAGTTAGACTACGTGCCATGCAGGCTCTAATTTACTGTCTAGACAGGTTTTTGGTCTGTCTTTTTCTGTGATTCTAATTTGCTCTCTGAATGTAATTTGAAAGTGTGTAGATAGGTAATTTCAGTAATTTGTGAAATGGCAAGAACATGAAATCGAGTAGCCACTAAAACATTTTTCAGTAGGAGACCTGAACGTAGAATTAGTGCATAAACATAATCACTTGTAATGTACTGAGATACGGCTACGGGTGATAGCAAACCTATTTCGCAAAAATATTTCTTATCGCAAACACAACGACGGCTCAGGTGTCTTATCTTAATTATCAAGGATAATACAATACGCAAAGATAGATAAACTTGTTTGCGAGAAAGTACAATAACGTTATCATTCTTGCATAATACTTCAACGAGTGTGGTAGGTATATTCTATACAAAAGATAAAATAAATTGATTAGCAGATCTGCTAATGATGCCGGGGTTGCGAAGAAGTCCGAAAGGGAGAGCGTGGCTCCCGGCAACATGGCAACTGAAGGAACACGGGTGGGTTTTAGTTAGTAAGAGTCTGATACGCCCTCCCGCTCCACTCAGAGCGGGAGAAGTTATTTGATAATTTACCACCCAAAAAAAAAAAACGGAAAAGCAAATGAATTTCTTTTACGTAAGAAATCGATATTTATTATTGAACATTCTGTAGGTAGATACATAGTTTACCCATAAGATGAAGCACGGTCGTTAATTTCTTCGTGTCAGACGGTTGTTAATAAAAAATTTAAAAAAATGATTATTGTTACCATACAAAGTAATGCATAACTTAACGATGAGAACGACACACCGGTGTATTACGACATGCACTTCTCTGCAAGTTTTCTCCCAAATAAACTCCTTATTATCACTGCGCAAAAAAAATACTGGTTCTGTTAAGCAAGAAATCCAACTGTAACCTCTATCAAAAGAGTTTTACAATCAAACTAATGTCGTGTCTTTGACAATGACAATCCTGTACAAGGCTGTTGGAAAACCTTCGTGAGGACTATTATTCAAGGTTCGATTCAACTGTAAAGCAAACTGATCTCTATTACAATAGTAGAAAGATAATAATTCTTTTCAACACATTCAGTAAAGTTCATCGAGAGTCCACACGGGGATAACATGGTTACGATGTGGTATTAAATTATTAAAATGATAATAATCGATCATGACGTGCGTGTTTCTTTAACATAATAAAGTAAATGTGCCTGTTTCGTTTACAATAAGAATAGAAAATTCATAATGAATCGACAAAGTTAGTTTGGAGCCCGACAATATCATGGATTTGCATGATTTATGGTATTAGAACTACTGTTAGCTTTTCCTGAAAACAACAGGACCACAATATTTAATAACACAACAACAATATAGCAATATTTGTAAATATATATGTGTAAGTATTTGTACTCACTTTCTCGAAATCGACTAACGATTTCGATGAAAGTTGCAATATAGGGGTTTACGGGGGCGAAAAATCGATCTAGCTAGGTCTCATATCTGGGAAAATTCGTTTTCTCCGTATTTTCACCCGAGGAGAGCTCGGTCGCCTAAATTTTAGAACAAGATTGACATGGCAGCATGGAATTAGTAAGTACCTAGTGTAGGTACCTACTATCATGGCAGCACGGAATTAGTATGTACTGTTCTCCATTTTCACCAGAGCAGAGCTCGGTCGCCCAGGTACTAATACAATTAAGTGAGAAAAGGGAAATTGTTTCATTTTTCTTTGGCAATCTTCACTTTGTTGAATTATTAATTTATGCTGTTTGTTCTACTAATATGTACGTCACAAATGTATTCTTCTACAACTCTTTTGTGGAGCGACAATAACTGCATTAGTTCCAAATACCATTGTTGCAACAAAAATAAAAGTAAAGTGAACAAAAGGCAAAATAATTATTTATTCAAATGATACAATGTACTCTACACGCAACTTAACCAATTGATAACATTATTCATAGCAGTCGAACTAATTTATAAAGGTAAATTGGTCGTAGAAAAGAGGCTTATTTTTCATTCTTCCTGAATTTTATTTAACTGTGTGCTGAAGAAGAGCGATAACGATGTCGTCTTGTCAATATTAGTTTTGTATTAGGTAGAAGAATGAAAAACCCGTGGAAAAGTATTTATGGAAAATTACGTATGGTATGATTGATCACCATACGATGGCGGAGACACCAATCTCGTGTTTAAAAATCCTTATAACTGCCTTTTGCCCTAATCAAGGCCGTAGCCAGGAATTCACTTCGGAGGAGAGGGGGGGTCGAGCTCTGGACCAGAGACAATAAGAACCAACTTAATTTTAAAACAAGCATAAATTTTATATAATTTTACATACATATACACTTACTTGAGGAGCTTGTGGTTAAGTAACAACAGCTGCACGGATCAATCCATCATGCTTGCCGGGGTTGGTCCGTTGATGGGTGACCATCTTTACATACCGAGACTCCTCCATGTCTTGGAAAGCACGTTAAGCCGTTGGTCCTGGCTGTCATTCGTGAATCTTCGTCGTTACGGGTCGTTAGAAGCCCGAAATTCTGACAACCAGTCTTACCCAGGGGTATCGTATTACCCATTTACTGGAAATAGGCAGTCGCTCCATATAAAATACTGGTATTCAGCTGCATTCGGTTAGACTGGAAGCCGACCTCAACATAGTTGGGAAAAGGCTAAGCAGATTGATTGACATACATACATACCTTAAATAAAAGGCATCCGACGTGGATGATCATCAGAATTAAAACGATCTCTGATTGATATTCTGGATTCTCTAATTTCGGAGCGGGGGCTGCCTACGGCCTTGGCCCTAATCCCTATATGAGCCCTAAAGTCTCACCGAAGTAGAACTATGTATAAGCTTGTTAAGAATATATCGTTTTCAACTATAAAACATTGGAGAAATTGAAGTGGAAGTTGGATGCATTTCAATGTTATACCTGTTGCATTGCCTTATCGCTTGATAAATCGTAGCTGTTTCTTACTGCAATCGATCACGCTGCAGAGTGCAGTTGATAACTAGCTAAATGCTTGAACCACTTTAAACTTTTCTTGTAAATAAAAAACCTTCAATACTTCTCAAAGGTATGTAGGTAGGGTAGGTAGGATAGGTAGGGTAGGTAGGGAGGGTAGGTAGGGTAGGTAGGGTAGGTAGGGTAGGTAGGGTAGGTAGGGTAGGTAGGGTAGGTAGGGTAGGTAAGGTAGGTAGGGTAGGTAGGGTAGGTAGGGTAGGTAGGGTAGGTAGGGTAGGTAGGGTAGGTAGGGTAGGTAGGGTAGGTAGGGTAGGTAGGGTAGGTAGGTAGGGTAGGGGTAGGTAGGGTAGGTAGGGTAGGTAGGGTAGGTAGGGTAGGTAGGGTAGGTAGGGTAGGTAGGGTAGGTAGGGTAGGTAGGGTAGGTAGGGTAGGTAGGGTAGGTAGGGTAGGTAGGGTAGGTAGGGTAGGTAGGGTAGGTAGGGTAGGTAGGGTAGGTAGGGTAGGTAGGGTAGGTAGGGTAGGTAGGGTAGGTAGGGTAGGTAGGGTAGGTAGGGACGGTAGGTAGGGTAGGTAGGGTAGGCAGGGTAGGCAGGGTAGGTAGGGTAGGTTGGGTAGATAGGGTAGGTATGTAGGGTAGGTAGGTGAGCCGTAGATAAGTACTTAGAGCTACCCGTGCGAAGCTGGGCCGGATAAAGACTCTTACAAACAAGCGCGACGAGCGTTGTCTTTGTGTCGCGCCTGTTTGAAGGAGCCTTAAAGCTAGTAACAGATAAAATTCGCCGATGTGCATGCAATGTCTGTATTAGCCTAATTATCTTAAAAACAGAATTAAATTAGATTATTGTAGTACTTAGAAGTTAAATAATACCGACGATACTCAAACTCGATCCCTAAAACCTAAGGATTGCTTAATAAATCATTATGATAACTCCTTATCTATGTAAGGTGATTTTTACACGTTTTGTAGACGGTTTAAAGATTTAATTCCCTGATATTTACTGTAGATAATGTGTTTATCTTCATTATTTTAAGCTGTATATCGAATACTGTGTCGCTAAGCATGGAATTATAAAAATAGCTTTTATCAACATAATTGGCGACTACTTGATTATCATCTCGATTTCTTTTACGATGTCGATCGTATCTAGCGTTGCCGTCTCAAAAAATCAGAAAACCGGACTTACCCGTAAAAAAGCCGGACTTTTGGGTCACACGGCCGGACGGACACCAAAAAAAAAAAGGATTTTTGACTAAAAGTTCAAATAAAACACATGTTTTATAAGAATGTTTTAATCGGTAATATCATTTTCATTTGCATATTTTTCTTTGGTAGAAATGTGCTTTAAAAGGTCAACCTCCTTAAAATGATTAATTTTATCATAAATCATTTTGCGCGTTACATGTCTTAAATTAAATTCCACAATTAACGTTATTGCAATAGTTTCCGATTTTAACCGTTTTCTTTGTTTCGTTCATTGCTGGCCTATCAACGAGAATAAAAAGCCTAACAAAAGCCGGACGGGCCGGACGCAGTCAAATTGGCCCGGACAAGAGGTCAAAAAGCCTAACTCTATCCGGCTTTATCCGGACAGATGGCAACTCTAATCGTATCCAAATTATGTTTTTTTATATTTTGCAAATAAAATGTGTGTGTTTTTACTAACGCAACCAGTGTTATGGAATGTTTTTTGTTGCCTGGTTTTAGTCTTCATAATAAAAGCAGGTTTTTTGGTCCACAATTTATATGCTGTCTCTGCGTAGCATGGAGCTTGCTACGTAGAGCTGTTTGCGTAGCTGTAGCTTGGAGAGCTACGAGTCTACGATTCTCACTATCACAATCGAGTAGAAAAAACTATTTTTTAGTCTCTACTTTTTCTTCCTTCTGGCATTGTTCTTATGGGTGCTCTACCACCATCATCATCATCATCATCAGCCTATAAATGTTCCCACTGTTGGGACACAGGCCTCCTCTCTGTGAGAGGGAGTGGGCCGTAATCCACCACGCGGGCCCAGTTCGGGTTGGTAGATGTCACATGTCTTCGAATTTTCGGTTCTAGGACATGCCTGTTTCCTCACGATGTTTTCCTTCACCGTTTTGAGAGCAGTGGTGATGAAATAATTTACACAAAGTAAAGCGCTCTACCACCAACCAATAAGTATTTGACCCCTACACTGTTCAATAGTATGGACTGCCTGAGACCAGAAGAGCTATGGTGTAATTAGCAGGCGAACATTGGAAGCCGAACTTTTCAATCAAATAGTCACAACATGTGACAATAATTAATCTATTCCATTGAACAAAAATATTCTTACTGTCCTTGTTGTACCTACCTACTGATGTTTAATTAGATTAATTACCAAATGTTTCAAGACGAGCGCTAATCCTGCCGACAAACTATCACGCAGTTTGGCAGGTTTATAAAATGTTAACAAGTGCTTGGTACAAAAAAAAAAAAACGTGTGGCACTCGGGGACTGCCGCGGTAAAGCTATTGCATAGCATTTGTAACCTCCATACTTCCTATTTGTCAACGCTACACTTGGGATGATGACGTGATGATATAAAACAAAAATAACGTTCCCATGGGAACATCACGTTTCCCATGGCAACATCACGTTGTCATGGGAACCGTCATTACATGGTAGCGGAGTGTTAGGTTTTATTTTCGTTACGGAATTTCTTGATTCGGTCGCCGCGCTCAAAGCCCGCGATAAAAGCTATGCAATAGCTTAAAAAAAAAATCTTGCCCATTCTTCCGTTTCTCGTTATTTAATTTCTTATTTGCTTTTAGAAATATTGTCCTTTCTTACTTTTTTCGAGTTTCAGTCACGTTCAAAACATGATGTAATTATTGTATACCTATTAATTATGAATTACACTATCTTCTTGTAGGTATTTTATTATATTATCTACTTCACAAAAGCTAGTTCTTCATTGTGCATTGTAATGTTACCTTGAATCGTTGTTAGGGAAACTGAATTGTTGAATTGTTTATGAAATGGTCACGTTTTTGTCCTTTGGATAAGAACTAGGTGATATCAGCTATGCATGTGGGTTAATAGTGGCACATTGGCAGGTCAGTCTGCTAGTATTGTTTTGGAACTTTTAGTATAGACCAAACTACATTGTATACAAAAAAAATATACAAAAATAGTTTATTGTGACAAATAGAAAATCACATTACATTTAAACGTGTTTGGAGCCTCCTTTTAAGCAAACAATGGTGCCAATTCCCTTGTTCACAAACTAAACTAAATTTAAGTTCAGTGCATCTTTTTCTTTCTATTTCATTAATAAAAGGGCAGAAGATACATTTTAGTTAGTCCTGATTAATCAGCGCTTGACGTAAATTGACGTAATTTTAGTAGGCAAGTTTTTAATCATGTCTAAACATGTATGGAGTAGTGAAAGGCGTTGATTAATTTGACAGGACTAAACTAAAATTTATCTTCTGTCCTTATCTCAATGAAATAGAAAAAAAAAAAGATGCACTGAACTTAAATTTAGTTTAGTTTGTGAACAAGGGAATCGGCACCATTGCCTGTATAGATTAGAAGGCTCCACTCTTTCACATCTGCAATGTAAGTAAATTCTGTATTTAGCTTGTATTTTCACATCTGCAATGTAAGTAAATTCTGTATTTAGCTTATATTTACTAATCTTAAGCAAATAAAAATACAAATCTATAAGTAAAGTTGCAATTTAAATGATTAAACTTATGAAACTTATTCCCAGTTAGTGCATGTGATGATGTGGTAAGTAGTACAGTGTTATGTGGTATGTGGTGAGGCGCGCGATGTACATTTACAATTTTAGTTTGAATTTCACATTGATAGGTATCTAGGTATTGCTTTTCATTATTTTTTTATAGTTATCCTCTACTTATTTTCCTTTAATTGCGCCATTAATATCCGACATTACCGCTCATATTACTTAAATAAATAGGTTTTATACGTGTGACTGCATCAGTTGTCACAAAAAAGATGTCTGTATTGTTAGAAATGATGTCAAACATATTTTCAAATACCTGTCGAATTATAATGTTTTTAAGATATGTCACGTTTTAGTTTTTTTTTTTACAAATCATATCCATTCGGCCACCTCTATATTTGGGCCAAACTCGTGGCATTGTGGCGAGTTTATTATCGTGTTTATCACCACCTCCTTATTAGTATTGATTGCTATTGTTTTAGGCACATTATTTTATCATGTAATGTACAAATTATAAGTTAAACAATACTTACATAAGTTTATGATGACATCGCAAGTCCTTGCGGTTTACTTTGTCCATTACTAACCACGTCTTACAAAGGTCGCGTAGGTTTAATAAATCAGTGTTTTATTTACCCAAGGGACAGCAGATAGGTGTGGAAATAAAGGCCACCCCGACTTACCTCAAATTGAGTTATGAAAAGTAACGGGCACGGCGCCAGGGAACCACTGCTGCACAGTCTTGCAGCAGTTTAGTTCGTTATACATATCATGCATGCGATTTCGTGAGGAAACGTTTAGGTACTGCGATCTATTCCTGTAACTTGTACACTTCCCATTTTAGTACTGGCGCTAAAAACTAGACATTTTAAAGACATCCTAATTTTGGTGCAGTCACTATCCCGATCTTTGTTAGCAAACGCCAAATTCTTCAAAATAAAGTAGTGATTTTTAGAAATACACCAATTCATCAAAATATACGTGTACGGGTTCAAAAAACGCTCAAATTAACAGCCATAGGTGCCGATTCCCTTGTTCACAAACTAAACTAAATTTAAGTTCAGTGCATCTTTTTCTTTCTATTTCATTAAGAAAAGGACAGAAGATAAATTTTAGTTTAGTCCTGTCAAATTAATCATCGCCTGTCACTCTCCATACAAGTTTAGACGTGATTAAAAACTTGCCGACTAAAATTACGTCAATTTACGTCAAACGCTGATTAATTTGACAGGACTAAACTAAAATTTATCTTCTGTCCTTTTCTTAATGAAATAGAAAGAAAAAGATGCACTGAACTTAAATTTAGTTTAGTTTGTGAACAAGGGAATCGGCACCAATATCGAACAATTCACTGTCATGAATAAATTAAATAACTTTATTAGTAGAGCCAGCTAAGACGCGGCTTACCTAAACCATAAATTCACATGCGCGTACATCTATATTATTTACTTTACTTAGCATTCATAGGTGTTCAAGGTGCATTTAAATCTGATGTGCACGTGTAACACGATGCATTTATTATTAATGACTGGTTAATTGTTCATACACCAGTATGTCAACGCTATTCAATGCTCAGATTATACTGCTCAAATACGTTTGTCACTCGTATAGAATGGCCACTGTTGGTAGCCTACCGGATCTCCGTCAAGATATCGAAATAATTAGTGTTGTTATTATCAAGGCATGTGTTGATTAGGATATCGAATTATCTACAGTAAGGACTACAGACTTATCATTGCCATTGTCGATTGGTTTTGCAACTGACGTGGGTGTTGTGTAATTTATCTGTGCCATTTATTAAAGTGTTTTTCTTGAAATATGAGTGTGAAAAAGATGGTTAGTATTTTCTTTGATTGAGTGATGTGTTTCTAATAAAAACAAACATAATGACAGACAAAATTTACCGGCTTATTTAAATAATGGATAAATTACCTTTGTAATTAGTAAATTACTACACAATTAGCGATTGTACGCTCAGTACATTTTACTAGGTTACAGAACCATGACACATACTTGGTTTACATTGGTTAGCATTCATTACCCTACTTGAAATTTATTCAATTCAATATACTTACTCTAAAGTTGTCATAATCGTCTTGATTTCATGTGCACGCGACACGCTTATATCGTCCACTGCAACTATAAATTTAATCTTACTGAGTTTTTTTACACATATAGCCCAACTAATAATTAATATGCTCTCCCTATTCATGACTGCTAGGTTCTTTGAATAAGAGCAAGATGAAAGAGTCCAGTAAATTAAACTAAGCACGGGTGACTTGTCCGATCCAAAGGCTATCCATTCCGATCTAAATCTTTTGCTACATAGTTCAAATATACGCTTATAAAACGTAATAGGGTTGTGATTCATTTGCCGCACATATTTGCGTCCTGTGCAAGTCTTCACATATATAATAGGGTGAAGGAAGCAGCCTGCGACAAGCGTGCGGCACTAATCAATTAATGGCAATCGAGATCACGTGCGCGTGCGCCGCGGCACACGACGCGACCACGTTGCCTGCCATTGTACGCAGTGGCCAAGTTAAATACCATTACATCAGATTAAATAAATTGACCTGAAAAATAACATCGAAAATTCATTCACCAACATTTCGCAATGACGCTGAAGATCTGAACTAATTAGAAACATTTTTCAGTCGTACTCTCCGCGTTGAGTGTGTAATTTCCATTTTTAAGCCTATTTGGCTTTTCCCTGACTTTTTTTAGTTTTAAAATCTGAGATGTTAGTTTGGCTTTTTCATTAAATGTTTTCAGCATGACTGGTTGCCTTTTATGCTCTGAGCGATTTTGTGAATTCAATTAGAGCTTCATTGAAAAGGACAGATATTGTAGCAACTACTTCTAAATCGTCTTAGAAGTTTTTTTCGTCTTCCTCGTAATTATTTTGATGTTTTGTTCGAAGAAGATTTCCGTCAGAGTGCAAATGTAAATGAAAATTAACGTCGCTCAAAGTGAAATGTAATTTTAGAATTTCGCAGACATCATAAGTTCACACTAAGGTCAATAACACCCGCTGCAGAGTTTGCGGTTGTAAATACCAAAGTGAAATATGTTGTAGAGGTACCATTTGTTGAATAAATATTTCTGTAGTGTCAAGATCTACATAGGACGCTTTAATATCAAAATTCTCTTTGTTTAGAATAAGTTTAGATATAATTTGTTAGCGTACCTGCGCATTTGTACACTTATGCATGCTCTTTTGTTTGTTGGGTTTTATCTCAGACCAAATAAAATACCAAGACATACCGCTGTCAACAGTGACGTGTAACTGGTTTCGTAAACATGTGTGCTCTTACTGAGGTGTAGTTGATTGTAGTGTCATTGTAAATGGTTGTAAATGCGTGTGTGTGAGCGTGTTTGCACAGAGCAGAGGTGTAGTTTTTGCAAGCTTCACTGTATTGTTCGCAGCGCTCTGTCTTGGTTTTTTATTCGGTCTGAGGGTTTTATATGCTCAATCGCCAGGAGATCCATCACTTTGGCCTTTTTTTGTTGGAAATGACTTTATTTTACGAGTATTTCAATATGACCCAAACACAATATTAGTCATCGATCGTTTCTTCTTTGTCTGACATTCGATTTGATTTCTAAGTTATGAAAATGAAAACGTTTTTCTTCACCGAAGGGCAGCAGGAATTGTTTTCAAATTGTATTAATTTTGTAGCAACGCGGAATCTTTGACATGAATTCTTATCGAAGCTTACAAGATTCTTTGTCTCGGTATGTTGAAGTACAATGTTCTAAGGCCGTTTGGGCTTCCTCGTTAGATCGAATTTTCCGCCTTCACAAGTCGGTATGAGGCAAGGAGTTATTTTAATTTCAACGGTCAGTGTTTATTCCTCATGTCATGTTTTAATTGTTTATGATGGATAAAAATAACTATGCTTCATAGTCACATACCTATTCTAATAGGTTTATAACCTAGGGAAAATATTCTACGACCACAAATACATGACAAAAAAAATGTTTATTAATAATATTTCAGGATTTATACTATACTCCATTTGAAATAAGATTAGACATTTAACTAAACCTTTTTTACAGTCCGTTCAACCGATTTTGACTTCTATTGTGTTGGTGGCATGACAAAATGGCAGCTGCAGTAAATAGTTGGTTTGTAACCACTTTTTTTGCTTTTAATGCCATCCTTATGCCTACGCAATAGAAGTCAAAATCGGTTGAACGGACTGTAAAAAAGGTTTGTTTAAATGTCTAATCTTATTTCAAACGGAGTATAGGTATAATTGTGCTTACAATTATCCTAACTTCCAAATCAGTTTATCACGTAAGTGAAAACAAGGAAGTGTCTACAATATTCTATAATCTATGTTAACAAAATAAATCATTATGCCTGAGCAGTTTGTGGTGTAAACACGGACAAGGTCGGGCACCCGTCTGCTGTAAACAAAGCGATGGGCTGTTACAATGACAGCAGTGCTCATGCGTTAAACAAACCCGTTCTGTTCTGGACACCCATGAGTCCATGAGAGACTCGTGGAAGTATTTGAATAGCCAGTAATTCTATTGAAATGAAAGAGGAACACGCAGCTTTCAATATGACATTTCGTTGTAAGGTTTTGTTGAAAATAATATTCCTTGTTTCGATAACGAGCACCATAATCGTATTACGTTATTATGAGAACATTATCAACGCCTTGGCCTAATTCGCAGCTCTATTAATTCATATTGTTAGTTATCTTTGTTTTTATTTTATTTGAAGCTTGTTTTGACTGATTTTTATAACAACTACCGGACTTTTTGTGCTAATCCGTATTATAAAAAAGAATAGTATGAAATAGAGATGGGTTGTAACAGGTTAAACACGATATCTGTTATAACTGCTACTGTTATATATAAAAATAACAGATCCAAATATCTGTAAATAACAGCCTGTTATTTTTGTACGGACGATAAATACGTATTTAAATATCAATTGAATATCTTCTTTATTTCTATTTGTTTTAAGTTAGTTTTAGTTTACAATGGTAACTGGTTTTCGTAAATTTTTGTTCGTGTTAGATCACCAACTGTATTTTTTGGGATAATAAATACTAAGTGGTTCTCTTTTTAGAGTAGTTTAACCGCTTTAGTAAGAGTGCGAAGTAAACATATTTCGTAGTAAATAGTAGGTGTTTCTCTATTTAGCAAGGGTCATTAGAGAGAAATTGATAACATTGCAATATTTCTTCTTTTGTGTGAGTGTGTATCTAAGTAACAGCCGTAGTAATAGTCTGTGTGGGATTGTTATAATGAATTAACAGTAACAGCCGTGTTAACAGTCTTTGAGGGTCTGTTATTTAGGTAACAGATATTTTATATTGTTAGAAATAATTTTTATTTCTTATTTTTAAATATCTGTTATTTCTACCTGTTACGATAAATACGCCTCACTCCTAAGATGAAACAGTTTCTTACTGCATGCATAGCAAGGAAAAGCGTTTGCTGTACTCTCAGGCTATTAGTATTTTTGTTCTGTCGACATTTTTCGCTGGTAATCTTCCCACTAAACAAAATTAACGGTCGCCAAATACCTAATCCACGCTTAGTATACACTTCGCAGTTCATACCACTGTAATTTTCCTCTCGCGCCATGACTCACCACTACCGCATTGTTTATATTATTTTAAATTGGTATCATTTGATATACGCCGAGTAGAAACAGCAGGTTGGCAGCACGTGTTCGAACTTTGATGTAAACAACTGCGCTAAACTATGAGCTTCTAGTAGCAGCTTCTCGGGTTACAGGTGTTTTGCTCTCGGTTCCAGGTAACAGTTCATTCTGCATATGCATCATGTATATTTTTACCGTTAGCAAAACAAAGGCGAATTATAGATGAAATCTTTTAAATATGTGACGCTGGCTGTACAGTGTAAACATTAAAAACAGCTATAGGTAGAATTGTAGGTACTCTCTGTGAGTATCCGAGTATCGATAGTTCTAGCACCGAGCATGACAACTGTTATTGACACTGCGGCAAACAAAGAAATGATAAAACGATAATGAAACGTCGCTCATGCTGCTAACAAAGGGATGTCCACATCCACATCAGTATTTTCAACTGTGACATAATTTACTAAACTACACATTTACTTGTTGATTACTTTATCTGCAGTGTTTATTATATGCATGCCTGACTTTATAGTCATTGCACTTAGAACTAGGCTGGGTTCAGATAACATGCATTAATCTATACTTATAACGAGAAACGAAGAATTTTTGTTCGTTTGTCTGTTTGTTTGCATGTACCTATATTCCGGATTGGCGCAAAAACGGCTGAACGGATTTGAATAAAATTTGGCACACAGATAGTTTATAACCTTGATTAACACATAGGGTACTTTTAATCCCGGTAGACAAACAGAATCGTATATCACTTTGCAACTGTTGCTGCAATTGCAAACAACCGCTAGATTTTTCAATTTTGTGCAAAAGTTCAATATACACAGATTTTCATCTGCGTATTTTCTTTTATTTCAATAACAAAGAACTGATTGCAACTGCGAATAAAGTTGTCTCATTGTTTTCCAGTTATTAACAATAGGCGTATATACTTGCGTTTGATATTCAACATGCATGTTAATCGGAATAAAGCCTTCGGTAATGGCAGTGGCAATGGCCGTGAAAAGAACATATACCGACATACAAAGATAGTCGTGTTCCGCTAATTGAAAATTCGTAACATGTTATTGGTCGTCGGAGTTTTCTACGTAGACTTCAAATCAATCTGCCTAGCCTTTTCCCAACTATGTTGGGGTCGGCTTCCAGTCTGACCGGATGTTACTGAATACCAGTATTTTATGGAGCGACTGCCTATCTGACCTCCACAACCTAGTAACTGGGTAAAGGCTCTTACAAACAGGCGCGACACGCGACGCGACACAAAGGCACCGTCGCGCGATGAGCGGTGCCTTGTGTCGCGGGGTACCTTGATAAGACTGTTTGTCAGACTTTCGGGCTTCTGACGACCCGTAACCACTGTCAAAGATCCACGAATGACAGCCGGGACCAACGATTTAACGTAGTTTCCGAGGCACGGAGGAGTCTTGGTATGTAAAGATGGTCACCCATCCACGGACTAAAACCTCATGGATCAACCTGAGCGGTTGTTTATTACTTAGCCATGAGCTCCTTGAGGTCACGAGTTTTCTACGTAGGCTTTGTAGCTCAAAATAAAGTTTGTCAGGCTCGGGAAATTAAGTTACGAACGGTAAAATTCCGAAGGCTCGTTAAGAGCAAACGTTTTATTACTAACGTTTATAAAATTTACGACAGACGACAATAAAGCATGTTAAATACGTACAATAATAATGAAATCAACATGACGTAATATAATAGATTTGAATTTACGACGCGTAAATTTTTAATGTCTGTGGAAAACTGTATACAATGTCGCCCATCGGCATGTGACCGCCCGCATTTTTTTTAATGTTCATGAAAAATTATCGAAAAATAACTTTAAAAGGGGGGTATATCTTGACATTTTTTTTTTCAAAATTCCTTCCTATTATTTTATGAACTTAAGCATGTGTATTTTTTTAAAAACACGATTTGTTTTTAGAAAAAATGTTTTCATCACCGTTTTTTTTTGCAAAGTTGACAATTTTTTATAAAAATGTTAGTTAATCCGCTAAAATAACTCATAAGCTTTTAGAAACTATAAACAGAATCCAAATCGAGCCAATAACATCGGAGATATGGCAAACGCTACTCAAAACATAAAAATTGAATAACATGAAAAATATTAAAGATAGACCGACACCCCCTTTTGAAGTTATTTTTCGATAATTGTTCATGAATATTCAGAAAAAATCGGGCGGTCACAAGCCGATGGGCGACATTGTATGGGCAGCCATGACATTGACGCTCAAAGCATCTTTGTCAGTGTTTGTAAATGCTGGTTAATTTAAAATTGGGATATGTTACATAAAAAATGAGTAAATCTAGTGACGTATGTGATTGATAGAGTACCCTAAACATAACGTCTCAACGGTATATTTTTAGATGATTTGTTTGCTGGTATGATATGACTCGTCCATGAAGTGACTGAAATGTTTGTGCAAATTAATTTTGATCGTTTAAACTGGCGCCTTGTGTAGGCGTAGTAATTTCAGCTATGAATGAGAATTTTTATGAGGTCTTTAAAATCGTCTTTGTATTTCCAGTAGCCTGTATTTTTGTCCTACATATTGTTGTATACTTAGTCACAGAAAAAATCAATGGTCACATTCACACAGCCATTATAGTCATTATAGTTTCTATAGAATTCTACAGAATACTGCAACGAAACTGCATTGAGGTTCAGCGTGCGCGCGTCGCCATTGAGAGCCACAGTGGTGATTAAAAAAAATATAAAGCTATCGTATCTTTGTTACAGACGGAAAGTGAGACGTCATGCGAAGAAGCAGCAAGACTGACGGCGGAAGGCGCAGCCGCGGACGACGACGATGAGGCCTACGACTATGAACTGCCGCCTCCCCCCGACGGGGGCTACGGCTGGGTCGTGGTCTTCGCATCCTTCATGTGCAACATGATCGTGGACGGCATAGCCTACACATTCGGCATATTCCTACCAGAACTAGTGACGTACTTCGGCGAGGGTAAAGGCACTGTGGCGTGGGTCGGCAGCTTGCTGTCAGGATTTTATCTAGCGGCCGGTAAGATTAATGATGATTGATAATTTATTACCTACCCTTTGTGTGTTAACAGCTTCCGACGCAGTGTATGTTTGATTGTTTAGTTTATTAGTCCAACAACTTTATTATCTACATTGGTCTCAGAAGCTATTAGCAGATAGATTATATTGTTCCGTTGCTCTACCAATTCATGTAAAATAGATACAACATGGAATTCGTGCTGGCATCTGACGGATGGGTCTTAATTGACATCAGTAGGTAATTGCTGAGACCTTTAGCATTCCTCATTTTTGGACGCCATTGCAATCGAACGCTCGTTCATTTCCTATCAATTCAATTCAGGTCACGTTGTCACATGCACCATCCATTATTCATGTGTGGGTTGTACATATGTACTTATCTAGTATCTAACAAGAGATTTATGCAGCTAATGTTTATGAGTACCTACGCAAATGTATCAGTTTTATATATAATGCACCACGGTATTAGCTTAGAACAAACAGCAAATTAATCGCTTTACAATCTTGGCTTATTGCCGACTTCACACTTGGGTGATATTATGATGACGAGATTTTCCGGAGTTTTCTCAAGTTATCAGCATATTTAAATTTGTTTTTGAACGAGTTTTTCCTTGTATTTATACCATATAAGGTTATTCTTATATGTATATCTATGCTTGACGACATAATCGAACATATCTCTTTGAAAATCTAACTGACATTATTCAAAGGAAACTTATGTTCGAGAATTCAACAGCCTGTAAAACGATTTACAAGTCGTTCTGATTAGTCTTGTTATTTCTACCCTTTTACACATTAGATTATCTGAAAAGATATATTATAATAAATCTGTCGTTATTGATATCGTGTACCTATAGTAATTGATACTTCAAACGTATGCAGTAAAATGAAATAACCGTGTCACTTTTAAACTCAGTTCATTGGGAGTACCTCGTAACGGTTGTGATAACCAAGTACAGTGCATTAGTGGTAGATAAATCCATCCAGATTAGTTAGGAATAGTCCGCACTCACGAGTGAGTGTAGCTCATGTTCTGTTTATGTAATGCTTCTTATCATAGAAATATTAATTATTCTTCGTGTCGGTTGATAAAATTACCGAGCCTAATCCTCGTGACTCAAATATCGATAATTTAATTGTTACTATGCAAAAAACTTGAACCTGCGCCCTAATGGGTGTTATCGTTTTTGTGCTCACCAGCCACTGGTGAGTAAAGCCGCGATTCTATTAGGCAAGTCTTGCATGCAAGTATGACGTCATACTTGTGTGCAAGTGATTTGAATTGAAAACACGAATTTGTTCAACTTGCAGTTTGCATACAAGATTTTAGTGGCATAGGTACAAGTTTTTCTAGTTGTACCTACAGTGTTCATCATGAGTAGAAGATGTGCTGTGGTTGCCGCTGCGTGCAGAGTTGTACGCGAAATAATTATACATATAGTAAATAACAAAAAAAAAACATCGACGTCGACCAATTCAGTGGGTTAGAAACTGCACTTGCAACTTGTATGCAAATTAACTGACTTGAGTGTTGTGTGTACAAGTTTAAATCTAATTGCATACAAGTTGCAATTTGTTTGCAAGCTGTGGTTCCTTCTATACAAATAGCATGCAACTTGTATGCAAGTCATTTGCATAATGGAAACGTGGCTTAAGGTCCTAACAGTACTTTTAAGTGATGTTTTGGAAATGTTTAAGTACTTTCGTCATCAGCCTATAAATGTTCCCACTGCTGGGACACAGGCCTCCTCTCTGTGAGAGGGAGTGGGCCGTAATCCACCACGCGGGCCCAGTGCGGGTTGGTAGATGTCACATGTCTTCGAATTTTCGGTTCTAGGACATGCCGGTTTCCTCACGATGTTTTCCTTCACCGTTTTGAGAGCAGTGGTGATGAAATAATTTACATAAAGTAAAGCGCCTGTCTGGGTTCGAACCTACGACCTACAACTCGTAAGTCGCGGCCGTTACCACTGGGCCACCACTGCTCTCTACAACTTTATAAAATGTTTATTTAACTTCATTTTAAAACTTCAAATGAATATTTACATTATAATAATGTTCCTAAAATTAGCAAGCATGAAGCTGACACATATTATTCTTCCTCCAAGTGCTACCAAATTAAATCCTAAATTGTTACTTAAAATCTTAAGCCATAATGAATCAGGAATAGCATAATCTTTAAAAACATTTTTTTTTCCCTTGTCCTAAGGTTCAACAATAGGATGAACCCTAATCTTATTACAATCTAGCCTTATAAATAGACTAATAAGTAATATTTAATTATAACCTAAACTACTAAATTGTCTTTACTAAGAATGTGTCCAATAGCACTTTTCTTATTGTCTCTATTAAGGCGAATACACTTCGTTCTTGTGTTTGTTTGGCACTTTTGTACTTTACACTATTCACTAACACTAAACACTAGCTCGAATGGTGTTGTTCTTTTTAGTCTTCTAACTATGTTTGTGTGGTCGAGAAGCTGGATTGCCTCGACGTTCACATGCTGATGAAGTCTCTTTTCGTGAGCTTCTGCAAGTTTCTGGATCACTTTTTCGATGAACTCAACTTTTAGGTCCCGATGGAGGTCATCATTTCGTATGTACCAAGGTGCATTTACAATTTCCCTTAGCACTTTGTTCTGGAATCGTTGTATTATTAATATATTCGTCTGTTTGGTGCAGCCCCATAGCTGAATACCATAAGTCCAAACTGGCATCAGGACTTGTTTGTATAGCAAACTAATAGAATAGAGTTTGAATAGCATAATCTTTAAAAACATTATGAATAACAAGTAAAAATTCGCGATAGAAAATCCTGCTAACTGAACGTTCAGTGACATTTGACATTTCGGAGACCTCACGCTACACTAGCGCCTCTAGCGGCGAATTCATACGCGACGCGATAGAACCCTCATTGCGTCATAATCATAATTGATTGACTTAAAAAAATATATATATCATCATTATCTGAATAATTTTGAAGGAAATTGCTAATCCATTGTTTCATATCTTCGAAAAATGTATCTGCTCAACAACGTAAATAACATAATG
Source organism: Agrochola lychnidis (assembly GCA_963680765.1). Lineage (NCBI taxonomy): Eukaryota > Metazoa > Arthropoda > Insecta > Lepidoptera > Noctuidae > Agrochola > Agrochola lychnidis. Next base: position 8,411,804 of record OY796859.1, on the reverse strand, counting down.
AATGTTGTTGAACTGTCAAAATGAAACAGATTGAACGTGTGTTACGCAATTAGGGTGCTGCTTATCTGTCTAATTCTTATGAGGAGTATTAAGTAATAGCGTCATCCCATACTAGGTTTACGTATCAGCACTTTATCCGTCCAGGTCCTATCTTATTTTATCTATTTTAAACTGCCATTGACCTGATTTGGAAGTACTCGATTACGATCGCAGATACGACGATGGTTTGATAAACAAAAATGTCCTAGAAAATAATTTTGCTTGACTGGAATTTGTGCAGTTTTGTGTGGTAGCGAAAGTATCTTATCGGAGAGACCTGGCACAGTGACCCTAACATTTCAGATTAACTTATCTGACTGCGAACTTTGATTTGGGCTACATAGAATTTGCTGTTAGCCTAGATGCGCAAGGGCGATTTTTTTCGTGCACTAGATTTTCAACGCTCTGCTTAGCGCCGAGAGATGAAAATCCAACTGTGTTTTTTCAACGCGCTGGGACGCTCTCTGTTGGATTCTGAACGTTCGGCTCAACATCGAGAGTTGAAAATCCAGTGCGCGATAAAATCCCGCCGCGATATTTTTACGTGCATTCGAACGGTGCATTTGAAGTCTCCACAGTAACCACGTGCTGCCGTGTAGATAAAAATATAGTTTATCTACACGCGTTTAATTTAGTTTTGTACTCATTTTTAATTATTTTTTAAATCAAACGCATGATTTTTAGTAATTTGTAGCTACTGTAGTTATCGGTACGGTTACTTTTTGATTGTAGATAAATTTGTTTATTACCAATTAGGTAGGTAATGGATAGCGAGCAGGGGTAGCCCAGTGGTAACGGCCCCGACTTATGAAGGTACGAAGACGAATCCACGCAGGCAGGTGTAAATAATTTCATCTCCACACTGCTCTCAAAATGGTGAAGGAAAACTTCGTCAGGAAACCGGCATGTCCTAGAACCAAAAGTTTGAGGACATGTGACCAACCCGCACTGGGCCCGCGTGGTAGATTACAGCCCACTTCCTCTCGAAGAGAGGAGGCCTGTGTCCCAGCAGTGGGAACATTATAGGCTAGTTAGCAATGAGGTGTTAAAAAAAAGTCACTTGATTTGAGACATAGCACAATCTCACTGTATCTTCAAACTTGCAAAGCTGTGTGAAAGTTCCATAATTCTGCAAACAGCTCCATAAAAGTCCTTATAAGAATAAAAACTCGTGTTTGCAGTAAAATGAATATTTTACGACGATGCATCCATTCCTTGAACTGGATTGCAAGTATTTAAATAATACAACGAGTAGCTCAGATCAACTTTGTGTAATATATGTTTTAGTACCAAGGTGGTCACTTGACTGTTATCGATAATGATCTTACCATACTACATGAGAAATAAATATTGTGTTTGGCGTGCTAATAGTACAGTTATGTTAGAATGCAAATAAGTATTATATACCTTGTCCACTTTATCGTATTATTACAGAATTGGCACAATATCAATGACCTACTAGGACAATCTTGTGATAATAAATGCATAAAAAGTCTGACTTATTCTGGGAGCTACATCGTCTCAATTTTATTTAATATTCTTTTCAAAGAACAAACCTTTTTTTTTGTCAAATTGTGTTGCCTTACGTAAATGTCACCTCTACATTTCTAACGCTTCTGCGGCAAACGGTTCTTAATTAATTTTCTTAGCTATTCGCCCTGTAATAGTAAATAATTAATTTCAAGACGGTTACGCCTTGGAACTTTATCAAAACCTTAAGCATCATTTACACGATGCAAGTTTCTTGCCTGTGGGATGGAATAAAATAGAAGCAACTATATATCTTGTAACGTCTAAACACTGTTTGGACTATGCAACTTTTATTGTTACTTCAGTTTATGGTATGCCACAGATAATTAAATCGCACCGTGTAAATCAGACGCGGTGGGTGGTCTGCGCCGTGACAGATTTACGACCGCACTTGAATAAACAAAAGCATCGGGTTTCATAATAACGTCTATAGTGTTTTGTTTATGTTTTTTGCTACTCGAATAGATTAGAGATACATTGTAAATGGTTACAGTCTTTGTTATCAACGTTTACTAATCTTTATTACCCGTTTTTTTTTTGTTTTCCATGTTCTAATGTTTTTACGATTTCTAATAAAACTACCGTACCAATTCACACGAAATTTTTCAGGGTACATTATGGATAGATAAGTTATCTAATAAAAGCGTTTTCAGAGACCTAATTTTTTTCAAAAAATTTCAAAAAATCTAGGTTTCTAGGTGATCTAGAATTTCTAGTGCTTTCATAACTTTCTCCGTACCAAAAAAATATTTTTTATTTATATTTTTGTCTAATTTTTTTCTAAAACGCTGAAATATTTATTCTATATAATAAATAAAACACTTACCGATCAGATCCATACAGAAAACTCACAAAATATCACAACTTTCACTTTCACGAGAACTTTCACTTTCACGTTTGTTTACACTTTTTTTGGTTGGGTCAAAATAGGTATAATCTAATGTTATTTAGTGCGAATATTATCTAAAACGATGTAATATTTACTTCAAAATGAAAATATCACCACTTTCCGACGATTTACACACTAAAACCATTAAAAAACGAATTATTACTGCGAACGCGCGCATCCCGGGAGTGACTTTTTACTGTCATTTTGACCGCGCGGGAATGTCATTTTCAACATTTTTTTATAGTGTTGCCCATTTATATTTTTGCTTTTAGTCGATTTATTTGACAAGAATATCTATCTGACCATAGACTGCAAAAAATTTCAAACAAAAATATTGATTACAGCGAATACAAATGGAGTTGTAAGTCGTGTGGTGACTTTGTAGCGTATTGGATACGATGGTCCCCGAACGGTTAAGGTGGATGCGCTAAGGTAGCCCGTGAAATTAAAATTTTCTTACGTTTTTGCAATTTGCAAGTCTGTCAGTCAGTCAAGAAAGATCTTCAAATTGCAAAAAACGTAAGAAAATTTGAATTTCGCGGGCTACCCTGGCGCTTTCGCCTTAATATGTTCACTCTACCGTGTATTAATTAGATCTTCCAGCCCTTTGACTTTGGGGTTGTTACTAGTTATGTTACGCAAGTCTACAAAGTCCTTTGCTTTCTTTCACTTGTTTATCTTCTTTTTTTTTGTTTTGGCTTGTTTATGAAGAATATCAATGTTGTCGATAGGTCCGGTGGTGTCGGCATTATGCAACAAGTTCGGGTGCCGGGCTGTTTGCGTGGCTGGGTCGTTTGTCGCAGCCATTGCTTTCGTCCTGTCGACCTTCAGCAAGAGTGTTACCATGATGATGATCACTTATGGTTTGATCGGAGGTAAGTCCAATTTATATTGTTTTTTCCTACATATGCCTTAATGTCGAATTACTTATTCGTAATTAGGTTAGCGGTCTACCTAGGTTGGGCAAAGAACATGAACTAAAAACGTCCAACAAATGTTGGCGGACTCTAGAATGATTATAAAGGGGAAATACAAGTTTTATCCTTCTTAGTTTCTTGGCAACGGATTGTAAGGTCAGTAGACTAATGGAAGCGTATCATTGATGTTTCTTGATCAACTATATGAGAAATTAACTATTAAAACATGGATTAATCTTTTCTCACAATTCCATCAATCAACGTCGAAGTTACAATTATGTCAAGTTCTAGAATGTCATGTGTCTTCATACTATACCATATATACCACAAGCGAGCCGACTGTGATGGATTCCTCGATTCTATGATCTCAACATTGTTGTTTCTTGAAATTAGATACCGATCGCATCTTCCAAGAAATCTATTGTAACGTAATTACTTACGTCAGGTTTAAGTACGTACTCTGATATCCTCATTTAAAAATTAACGAGTACATTTTATGCTCTCTAAATAAACTGGAATTTCCAGCACAAAACTCCTGAAACAATTTCACCCAAGCGGAAACACGTCACCGAGTTTACATGTCACTGTGACAATTACAGATTAGCATTTTGAAATCCGTTGCCAATTCACTGATATCGTATTTCGTTTACATTCAAATATAAAATATTTACGGCGAGGAAATGATTGAGTTTCCAGCATTTTCTCTCGTCTCGCCTCGGGCAATTAAGTCTGAGAATTCTAACTGACTTTAAGTATATTTAGAATGGCTTGGCAATAAAACGGTTTGCAGGACTCATGTGGAACGTGAGAGTTATGTAAATGTCCACTGGCCTTGGCACGTTGGCATAGTTATGGGGTGGCGTCGCCCAGTCGCTACCAGCCGTCCTTCAAACCGTGGTTTAGCGAACATAAACTTAAGGGGGATGCGCTAAGGTAGCCCGCGAAATTAAATTTTTCTTATTTTTTTGCAATTTGCAGGTCAGTGTCAGGTTGTATGTTGATTAAAATATGATTCGCGACCGTAACAAATATGGTTTTACAGAATTATAAACCTAAGTATCAGCAACACAACTCGCATAAGTAAGCATAATCTTCAAATGTCATGATTTCATGAGATAGCAATTCAATAGGATTACATGAACTTAGAGAGTTGTATTGATGATTTTTTATGATTATAATTCTATATATAAACATTTGATACGGTCGCGAATCATATTAAGATCAACATACAACCTGATACTGACCTGCAAATTGCAAATAAACGTAAGAAAAATTGAATTTCGCGGGCTACCTCGACGCTTCCGCCTTAAAGGATACCCGTACGTCATAGTTTACATTTATCTGATTCACATAACGCCCCGCAAATGGTCATAATAACAGATGCGAAATGAGGCCAAATGAATCCATTCTGTTACTATTCGATAATTATTATACAACTGGTGAGTCTAGTACAATCATACATAATGATATCGCGACATAAAGTACCAATAATTTAACGTTTCAGGTTTCCAATTATTGTCCTTAGCAACAACTATCATTTTGCCAATATGCTAATTAATGTTATTCTAACAACTCATTATTGGTGATGACTCAATTATGTCTGACATCAACAAATGAGTCAATTATAAGATTAATAATACTCATGGTGCATTGAAAATTTAAATTGCTGTATAGCAAATAAACAATGGTGTGCACTACCCATAATCCATAAATGTTATTTCCATGCAATTAAAGTTATTCCGTCGCGCTGAACAGTCTTTTGTTTTAATTAGACTTAGTAAGCCCCGGTACGCACGGGCGCTTTTTTAACGCGACGTTTTTTTATAGTACTCTGGAGTTGTAACTGCAGGCTATGAGCCTAGCGTTGAGAATGCAACAGAGCACATCCTAGCACGTTGTAAAAGCGCACAGTTTGATTTTTAACTCTCTGCGCTAAGCTGAGCGATGAAATCCAACACAAATGCAAGATTGGATTTTCAACTTTCGGCGCTAAGAAAATACATGGATATACAGTGCGCGGTAACAACGTCGCGTTGAAAAAACGCCCGTGGGTTTACAGTTCATTCTTGACAGCGTTATTTTGATATTGTTTGTTGTTTAAAGATATGATAATGTAGCTCTCAATGACGAATTGAGAGTTCAGCTCGTTAATGTACTTTATTTTGAGTGCAGGGTTGTATTCGTAATCTTTCATCGTACCTATTCCTAAGAAAGTTTTTTCTTTCGGGTGCTTCTTTCATATCAGGAGGATACGTTTTACGCGATTTGATTTAGTCTTATTGCCTTTATTTTTATTTATTTTTTGGGAAACTGTACAGCCTGCTTGCTGTCCTTCTTTAATTCTGAAAAATATATTTTGTCTATGTTGAAAACGTGTTAGTTAGAACCCTTTTTTTCATGCTTCATTTGAGTTGATTATGCCAAATATTCAACTTTTTCTCGCTGTTCAACGGAGCATGAAAACTGTATTGCGAAGGATCATTTTTCAGACTATTTAAATGAGTAATTACAGTAATGCTAAATACAGGGAATAATGTACACATCAAAATCAAAATCGCACAGGGCGTGCGCCGACAAACATGAACTTGTTAAGTTAAATTGTACCTTATCTTCATTTACATCATTGATTCCAATGCGCTTGCCGCTTACGTATTGGTTAGGGTTGTGTTGCCAGTTTCCTATCGATCAACCCAAAAATGTAAAAAAAACGGTTAAAAACGTTTTATTAATCGAAAACGATTTTAATTTTGTTCTTCTTTAAAAACGTTTTTATAACGTTCTGTTCGAACGTAAACGAAACAAATCATTTCTAAAAATATTCCGTTGTCCCGAGCCCTGCTTAGGGAAAGTACATCGTTCTTAACTCCTTTAATCGATCTAGATATTTACGATCGAGTTGTCACGAGTTGTTGAAAGATAAAAGCTCTCTCGTAGAGTGATGTCGTTATAACAACATTGTATCGAGTTACAGATCCTAGGGGAAATTACCTACCAAAGATCGATATATGAGTATCGAGGTTCCTTGTTAATTAAGTAAATGTGTACTACAGTACTTCCGTAATTACTTGTGTGCTACTGTCATGGCCAGACACATCGATATAATAAAGGGTTTTTAAAGTTTGAAGGACACGTCATAATACTGAAAGCAAACTATCTACTACTTTTTATCCGACTGCGGCGAAGCCAAAAAAGGAGAGTAATGTGTTTGACCTAAATGTATTATGTCCGTCTCTATGTTCCCTCGTAACTACTAAACTGCTGAACTGATTTTAATGAATGATATGTCGTTAGTTTCGTCTTTATTGCGCGAGTGTCACTGGCAATATTTCCCTAATTATTGTGCTTTTTTGTTGTAACTATGAAATTTATTGCTTGACGCGATAGTACTACTAGCTTTCGAAAATTTATGATAAATTTGGATGTGTTCCGTAATACAAAAAATTATGAATGAAAACTTAATGTATTTCCATTTTTTTTTCGATCATTTGTAACTTGATAACATAAACTATGCTTCTGCGGAAACAATATTAAAAATATTGTTGTTTATAATACAGAAAAAACAATATGAAAACATGTTGTTTACGCTGTAAAAATGTATGAAATGCAATTCGCTTACACTTCATTTAAAGGTAAGTTTTTGGAAATAAAAAGACGTAGGAGCCTAGATAAATATTGTCTCAATTCGAATACCAACATAATATGCTGGAAATATGCTCAAATTGCAAATGATTTATGTACTACGCTTGTATGGACAATTCATGCGTCGCCGCAATCTTAATACGGGCCTTAGTTTATCAACTCACATTTCGCAATGTAAAATTTACCTGCTTTTTAAGTTTTCGCCGACATCTTCTTCAAGATTCAGATACGCTGGACGAATGAAAAACGAGAAAGGTGACCGCCAAGTCTCGAAAGAGACAATATTTGTCCTTTTATTCAAACAAACTTGTACCAAGAAAGATATCTCTCTGGTTTTTGTCCTGTCTTTTGTTCGATAAAGCTGAGATACTTCAAATATTAAAACCGTTTCGACACGTTCTTTGTTCTCTCGAACCCTTGAAAACAGGCAACAGCCCGTGTGTGAAATTGGACATTTGCCAGCAGACCGACGTGAACGAAAAGGCTTATATGTCGTTTTAGTTCCAAGTGTAAAGCCCTTCTGGCAATTAGCCGAATTCGGGGAAAAGCGAAATTCGAGGAAATGCGGGCTTTTCCATGCCACGAATGTAACGGTGTCGTGGCGATTTAAATAACTTATACGGGGTCGCTATACTTCGCTTATACAGGGTGGCAGGAATATCGACGCGAAAATTGTTACCATGGATTCAGGACATGATTCTGAACACCCCTGCGTTGAAAATTTTTCATCGGTTATTAAAAAAAAAAAACAGTGGCACTCCGGAAGTGCCGACAGAAGTGAAAACTTGAACAAAATCGCCTTGGTGGAAGAAAAATACTTGTATAGAACATTGGTCTGTAACCTTATCTAAATAAAGAGCACAATCGCGTTTACAAAAAAAAATACTTCCAAAAATTTTAAAGTAAAAATACTTGCATAGAACATTGATCCGTAACGTAATATAAATAAAGAGCACAGTAGCGTTTAAAAAAATGAGGTGTCTGTAACGGTGTCGCGAGGTCATTTGTTTTTTCCCATCTCAAAAATATCCAATGCGCCAAAAGTAGGTTTCACTTTAAAAAAAATCAACTGTTCCATACATTTTGATCGCGTAGGTATTGCACTTTTCTACGAAACAACAGTATTTTTTTAAATAACCGACGAAAAATTTCAACGCCGGTTTCAGAATCATGTACAGAATCTATGGTAACAGTTCTCGCGTTGATGTCCCTGCCACCGCTTTGTAGAACGGGCGACTAGTTTATGAAAGGGAACAGTTTCCTGGATAATGTCGCTCCACTTTCCGTAAACCCCACGTAACCTCTATTCAGACTCAACTACGCTACTGTGTAGTTTAGAGTAAAATATTTCTCAACAAACCATTAGCCTCTGCTTGTCTGATTGGCTTAATTAATAAGACTGAAGAGTCTGTGGCGCACATTGAAACTTATTTCAAGGTCATTAGAACACGGGACGCTTGGCCAGCTGCCAGCTAGTACAGACGACATGGCGCCTTACTAGGCTACAATATAAGACTGTCTTTAATTGTACTCACTTCACAACTTACACACTTTTTCTATTTTAAGAGTTGAAAACGGAAAATTGATTGCTTTACAACAATCTTACGCAAGGATCGTCTGAATATCCAATGCGACCTAATTCTTGTATCGTATGGCGGGCATTCAAGGTTTTACCGATGGAAAAATACGTCGTCAACCTCACTACGATTCTAAAATATTCAATACGATATGATGGTTATTTTAGTATTGTTTCCATTAAGTGGATCATCCACATCATCATCAGAAAAATCGTGATATCGAAATCAACACACGAGAAAATCCCAAGAACCATTCGAAGACGGCATGTCAGTCTTAAAATTTAAAGGTGTTAATAATTAGCACGTTCATTTAGCACCAATTTTAGTGATCCCTGTTGGCAGCCAACCGCTGAGATCATCGAGTCTCAATGTCGACACTTCGGAGATACTGTTTCACGCCAGATGCAAACTAGACAATGGTCTAGTCTGCATCTAGCGTGAAACAGTAATGCAGTATGCAAAACGTGGTAAATGAACGAATGAATTTATTTATCGTCTAGAGAATCTTGAAACCAAACGATTGAAAGCAGATTTTTGTAGCCTGCGTAAGGTGTTATTCAGAACTGCTATTTGCTCATTATATTACTAGAGTGTATACTAAATATTGACAACTTGGCGCGCTGTATATAATATGATACGAAAACACGATATCGTCAGTTGCTAACAAAATAAAAGTATGTACCTAGCTCTACAACAAATTCTGAATTAATGCATCGGTTGATTTGTATGACATTATTTTGTTTTATCTTCTGCGCTGAATGTCCGTTTTCAAAATATGTAGTATGATAATTTATGATAAATACCAGCTCCCTACCAAGCTTATCTGAAAAGCAAAACATAATGTTTTAAGGCTCACCAGGGAATAATCAAGAACAAGAAATGAAGACAGTAGGCAGCGTAAATGTCTAAAAGAAAAGAGTTTTTCTTTTGAAATTCAGTGGTGAGAAAAGAAAACAAAATTGTAAAGAAACGTTTTCTTACATAAAGCTTCGACCTCGAAAGTCGAATGCTTGTTGTCTGAATTTTCTGAGAAACGTTCTGAAAATTCATTCAACTTTTCAGTCTTGCTGCCAATTTTTTTGTTTACGACCAAGTCTATTTGATATTTACTCTGCAACGCTTAGAATTTCCTTTACTTCCTTAGTTTATCGACTGAACTTTAAAATAAATGGTTTTGATACTTTGTTTTTATTTCGCATTCATAACAAACTGACGAATGTATAAAAATAGGTCAGTGTGTTTATTGTTCGGTAGATATTTTGAAGAGGATTCTCTTATCTCCTCAGGAATTATAATATTTGTTGTACATAATATGTACAACAAATATTATATTAAAATAAGAGATATTAATATTCTCTTGTTGAATAATGAAACCTAACCCAAATACGTAGCTGGTTACTAGTGGTCTTCTTTGAAAGGAACCTGGGTAGGAAATGTCGATTCATTGTACCCTTTCCAGCTGCTAACATTGTGTGTCAAATTGATGATTAATATATATGATGGGAAAAGTGGAATATTGTACTGGGAAGTGACGCATGCGTTTGTAAAGTGGCGTCGACCTCTTTGCAGCAGGCAACAACCCATGTGCTCCTTTGTGCGGTTTCAAATACCGATCAGTGGGCCGACAACAAACACTGAGTCACTCTGTATCATGTTCAGACTTTGTTTTTATACATTATACAGCTAAATGGAACACTAAAATATTATCACGTAATTAAACATTATGGCATAACACTTTCATGCTAATGGCGTAAACTGCTTTTAGCGACAACATTAAGTTGTTGCTCATTTACCATCCAAGGTCGTAGACAGGGATGATGTTAGAAGGGTTAACAGAACCGGTAGGGCACAACGTGGGAACGTCTGGAGACAATAGGCACGATAACAAAAAAAAAAATTGTCCCTCATGTAGATTTAAAAAAATATTGGACACATTTTTTATTTTTTTACGTAATTAAAAGATTACGGCGATACATTGAGTTGAAATGTGGCATGACGTCACTTGTATGTAGATAGATTTTATACTTACTTGTGACGTAGTGAGCCCCCACTCCCCAATTTTGCGTTTTATCTAAGTCATTTTTTTAAAGGAAAAAATACGTACGTTATTATTTGACTGACATACTAAATAGAATTTCTTTTTTTTACGCAGGCATCGTCCTTGTTGTAAAAAACCTTTTGCACTAACAAGAGTAATGGTCCTAAGTGCAGCAAAGAGGATGTATGATAACTGCACAAGTGAACTCCTATTATCTTATTTGACCTATTATGTCCTAATTAATAAACGAAATATATTATATGCTTAAACAATCGATAAGAAGTTCGTTAGCATTAGCATAATATTTGTTGTTGACAAAGTAAAATGTATATTTTAGGCTTAAGTGAAGTTTACCCGAAATATATTTTATTCATGAACCCTAAGAACCCTTTGTTTATTAGAGCACCATGTGACTTGTTCCCAACGACGCGAGGCTGATGTCAATGTCCATGCGCAGTGAAATACGGCGACTGGATGACGGTCTCATGTTTTTTATCGCACGCCAAATTATGTGACGTAGGCACCTCAGGCAAATTGGTCAAAGTTCTCTGCAATTTGGGAGTGTGCCAAATTGAGCAACAGTCACTAATCATAGTGTTTCACCTCTTTGAAGAATTTGTTTTGCATAGCGACGCGGAGTTATCCAAACATATGCAGGTGCTGTGGCAAAAGCTGATAGTGAATGAAAACAAACCTTTTTGAATGACAAACAGCTTTTGAGAGCTTTCCAAACAATGCGTTTTTACTTTAAGCTTGACAACTCTTTTAGGTAAATGGATGAACGAACTCTTGGTTTGCTCAAAACCTGATTTCAGGATTTCTTTTTTCCATCGAGTTCTAAATTCATTATTATTGTAGTTGTTTAGAGTCCACGTTATTCTTTACAAATCACAAATTGCGCAGCGCACAAAGTAGGTTATACATTTATTTGTCCTTTGTTATGTTCGAGTAAAGGTTAATCAAGAATAAATATCAGCAAAATAGAATATAAATGTAACATAATATTTTGTTATTTTCCTCCACAATTAAAACCAACTTTTGTTCCCAGGTCTCGGCTTCGGTATGATCTACCTCCCTTCGGTGGTAGCTGTGGGTTACTACTTCGAGTCCAGACGGTCCCTAGCAACGGGTATCGCCGTTTGTGGCTCAGGAGTTGGTACCTTCAGCTTTGCGCCTTTAGCGGCAGTTCTGCTCAATGAGTTCGGATCATGGCAAAATGCAAATCTTCTGCTTGCTGGCTTAATTTTGAACTGCGCTGTGTTCGGCGCGCTGATGAGGCCTTTGGTCTATCCCAAGGTTAGTGCTTGTTTTTTTTAAGTGAAAACTTCTTTAGGCGCGTTGGGCATTTTTGAGATGGGACTATACCATTGATTTCGCGACACTGTGACGACACCAGCTTGTGACCATTAAAAAGACATCAACGCGTTGATTACCGCGGTGCCGATTTTTTTTCAAGTTTTCATTTCTGGCGGCACTCCCGGAGTGCCACTTTTTTTTTTGTGAACGGCTGCATTATTTTGTAACCTCCTTTTCTAATGAATTTCTATGCGAGTGGGTTCCCAATAAATGCAGCCCTGTGTACTTTGGGAATCACCAACCGAGTATTACTGGTTTGACCTTAGAAACCGGTATCGTGACTACGTAATGCTAGTTAAGTTAACAGAGGTCAGGCAGTTGTTTTGTATAAAATGGGTGCTATCGTATCGTTGTCACACTGGATACCGATTCATACATACCTATTTACTTGAGGAAGTGCTAAAGTGTTCAGTCAATTACACTTGTACTTTTTCTTATAAGAACTTAAATGTTTATCAAAAGTATTATATTTATCACTACATAAATCCCCTGTGCAAATAACTATGAATGAGGAAAAAAATCTTGTATTTTCAATACCTAAGTATACTATTATTTTATTCTAGGAATATTTTCTTATCTTCCGTTTAAATAACAAAGTTAATTAGTACCCTTTGTAACGCTTTCTTAATTATATCGTAACTCAACGAAAGATACTATTTGAATAAGTTTTGAGTTGTCCCAATTTTTTTTTGATGTGATATCGTCTTATAAATCGATGAACGCCGGCTGCACGCACGAAAAAGTGTCACGTTCCGCCTGAGCCGAGCGTGTAAGCGAGAGCGCGGAAAAAGCGATAGAGAGGCACGATCGGTCTAAGCGTTCGGCTTGTGACGTGTCACGTAAAATTATCGTCCGTAAACCGACTTTACAGACAACCAATTTTTTTTTATTTTATCCGTAATTTAACAGCAATGTTAGTAAAAAATATTTTTCGTCATTTCAACGCCACCCCAAATTACAGACATCAGGGGAAAAGCCCCTCTTACAACGAATGGCCGAAGAGAAACGTCTGCAAATGGAACGAGGTTCCATCGGCGGATCCTACTTCGTGGTGCAGCTGCCCGACGGAACCATGGAGAAGAGGTTGAAGGTGACGAACGTTGTAGACGATTCTGTATGTAGTTGCTTTCACTAATATTACTATTCTAAGTTTTCTTTGAGGTGATGCGTTTCGTCACTTTATGAAACAATACAAAATGTACTGGACGAGGGTCAAAATTAACTTTCTTTTTACGAATAATAAATACAGTTAAAGCTGAATAAAGCAAGGTGTCTAAAACGTTTAGGTATTAAATTAATACAAATATTTGCTAAATATAATACAGACATCAAGCAAAATAAATCCATTTTAAGGCTGTGTAAATCGATTACGTATTAATGCCTTAAATAGGTATTTAGTCTAATGGTTTAAATCAATCACTTGGATGAATAATGTATAATGATTCGATTTTTTCCTGTCCTATAAAATGTACCTATACTCCATTTTAAATAAGATTAGACATTTAAACAAACCTTTTTTACAGACCGTTCAACCGATTTTGAATTCTATTGCGTTGGTGGCATGACAAATGGCAGCTGCAGTAAACAGTTGTTTTGTAACCACTTTTTTTGCTTTTAATGCCATCCTTATGCCTACGTAATAGAAGTCAAAATCGGTTGAACGGACTGTAAAAAAGGTTTGTTTAAATGTCTAATCTTATTTAAAACGGAGTATAGCAATAATAATATTTCCTGTATAATAATAATATCTGTGAATTTATTAAATAACTCCTTTTATCAAGAAAACATTTAATTTTATATATTTACATATTATATTTGATTCTGATGACGAAACGCATCCCTCTTGAGGTGGCGGTATACCTATATCTAGTGAACCCCACTAGACACTGTTAAGTGGTCTTGTCTTTCGGCTTGTTGTGCTAACAAAATTTATAGGAAGCATGTTTTGAACACGTATTATGTATGTGCATGAAATTTTAGAGCTAATTTGCACTGTTCGGGGAATAAAGGCTAGAACTTTACTTAGGAGCTAACTTTTCACTTTGAAACTGAGGTGAGAAAGATCAGTTTGAATTTCAAGATGCCTGAACGCACACGTAGGTGTACGCCGAACGTATATGGTACGCAAACGCGACGCTAACCCCACGTTCGCACGGACGTAAAAATATCGCGGCGGGATTTTATCGAGCACTGGATTTTCAACTTTCGGTGTTCAGCCGAGCGTTGAGAATCCAACGAATCCAACGCGATGAAATAACATACTGTTGGATTGTCAACTCTCGGCGCTAGGCAGAGCGTTGAAAACCCAGTGCACGAAAAAAAATTGCTGTTGGAAAATATCGCCCGTGCTACCTGGGCTAACGCTATCCTAACACGACGACGTTAGATTTGATACAATCACATCTATAAGACGCTAGGGCAAAGTCTACCCGGCGTCAACGTGTTGCCAACCAACGCGATGCGAAGACCCTAAATGCTAGTTGACAGTTAGTCCAAGAAGTCGTTTTAAATGCCTTTATTCTTCAGAAAATGCAAATTATTAGATAAATTGGCTATAGATGTAAAAAAATCTGAAAGCACAGACCTACACTTATACTCCATCAGGTTTAGATAGTTAAATAAAGGTAAACAAAAAAACCACGTGACGAGACAGCTGTCAAGTAACCGACTAAACGTAATACCTGTCATTTCAGTTGTTATGCTACGTCACAGTTGTACTCTTCAATTTGGCAACTTTATAATTCGTTGACGTTTAAAAGTTTGGGCTCTTTACAATAGACAGATTACAAAATATTATATTATAAATCTAACTAAAAAAATGTTCTCAAGCAGTTACATCTACGAAGAGCAGTTTATGAATAAAGGATAAAGTTTAACATACACTAATAAAAGAGGAAACTATTGTAAAAATCTAAAATAAGATTTTATTTATTGTATTTTTAAACAAGAAAGTGTCATCCATAAAAACCCATTTTACGATTTGTTTACCATTATTTAACTACTTAAACCTATGGACTATAGCTATAATTTTATATTTTACTTTTTATAAGTTCTAAGTTTAGAAAATCACTACACTACAGTGCTTAAAATGCTGCATAATATACACCTACCATAGAACAAAAAGTATCCTAGTAACAATTTTTGAATCGATACACTTCTATAAATCACCGTTATTATGGAAGACATTCATATATTATGAAGCATTCATGTGCCTTGTAGAGGGCAATGGCTTCAAATGATTGGCAAGCTTTGTTCCCCTTTCTTTTGTCCCTATTATTACCGCAAAGTGAATAGCCTGGTATTGATTGTATTTCTACAAAATTTCCAATTTGAAGGGAATGGTGCACGCAAAATTTTTCTTTTAAAGGCTATCTTTCTTTAAAACTTTTTCTACTGCATTGGATGTCGTGGTGCATGAAGTTTGTGACTACCTGTGGGTAGTTGTCGAAAATACAGTCATACCTCGAAGTTATGGTTAAGTTAAAACCGCGTAGTTCAAGTTATTTGTAAGTTTAGTTTTATAGTAACTCGTTAGTCAGAGAACCACCAAAAAGCTTGTCTCTCCTTAATTTTTTAGTAGTTTCTAATCAGTAGCTAGCTGTCAAATGTCATGTTGGCCGTTGTTATTGCTTGACCAAAATAACAACAACCAATCAAATCACATTACAAGGGATTTGACTTTGACAGCTGTCAATTTGAATAGTCTCTTAGGGCCGGCGCACATATGGCGGAGCGCAGAGCAGAGCTTTTTCACTGTCAAACTATTATCGACATTGTCCTCATTAAAATAAAGTTGAAAATAAATTAACTTCCATTAGCTCGAGAGCGCGTCGAAACGGAAAGATGCGCGCGTCTCAGGTTTTTTATTCTCAACTTTAGTTTTAGGCACGTAACGTTGATATTTTATTTGGCAGTGACAACCGCGCTGCGCTGCGCCTCGCCAGCCCTTAGTAAACCTACGTAACTCGAAGTATGACATCCCTATTTGAAAATCGAACTCCAACTAAACAAAGAGATCTTGTATCGCCAGGCCCCGTTGAACATCGACCCCGGAGTACACTCTTCGCTGAATCTAGAGGCTTTAGCACGCGTGCCCACAGTCCCTAACATGCCCGGAGTACCGCCTGTGCCTACCCTGCCCACTATCACTGAAGCTAAGGTCGTCGATGATGGCGAGGAGAAAAAGAAGAAGGTAAGTTTTTATTCGCTTTTTATATGCCATAGTTTTCTAATTAAAAAAAATATATATTTTTCAGCACCTTTCCTGTACTTTTTTCTCGCTTTACTTTTTACCCGATTAAACCAGAAGGTGGTAACGGCTGCGACTTACGAGTTGTAGGTCGTAGGTTCGAGCCCTGACAGGCGCTTTACTTTGTGTAAATTATTTCAACACCACTGCTCTCAAAACGGTGAAGGAAAACATCGTGAGGAAACCGGCAACCGTCCTAGAACCAAAAATTCGAAGACATGTGATATCCACCAACCCGCACTGGGCCCGCGTGGTTTATTACAGCCCACTCCCTCTCACAGAGAGGAGGCCTGTGTCCCAGCTGTGGGAACATTATAGGCTGATTATGGTGAATCAGAAGGAGGGCAATGTTTTTATGAAATAGTGTTCCGCCTTAGCCAAGTGCGAGGTAAGACAACGGTATTATTAAGATAACTGTAAAATATCTTATGTTTTTATCAAGATAAGACCTAAAAAAACTTTTTACAAAAAACAACCGACTTCCAAAAAAAAAACTACCAAGTGAAAAATAACTTTAGTCGGTGTCTTTGGCTTTGAATTTTCGTTTTTTTTCCACCGACTTCCGATATTAAAGTTATTTTTCACTTTGTAGTATTTTTTTTGGAAGTTGGTTGTTTTTTTCTGTAAATAGTTTTTTTTTCACTTTTTAGTTGTGGTACCTAACCCCTACCCCGCATAAATTCGAATACCACTACCTGCTATTTAAATAACAGTGACAGGAACTTATCATATCATCCACATACTAAGTGGGAAAAAATACGTATTATTGAAGTTAACTCATAAACCATCCAAGCACAGTTAATAAAATTTATATGGGACCACGTCGAGAGCATACCCTTTCAAAAAAAAGAAAAGAATTTTCAAAATCGGTCCACAATTGACGGAGAAATCGGTGGACATACATACAAAAAAAAAAAAAAACAAACATACGCTAAGAATATGGAACCTTCTCCTTTTTGGAAGTCGCTTAAAAAGTAAACAGCGTGTTACGTCACTGCGTGTTTAGTCAGGTAGTCAGGTTCAGTACCGATGTCTTTTAGTACATCATTGGTTTATCCTTAATAATATAAATGCAAAAGTAAGTTTGTTTGTTACGCCTTCACGCTAAAACGGCTGAACGGATTTGGATGAAATTTGGCACATATATAGATGATGCCCTGGAAAAGAACATAGGATACTTTTTTTTTCCCACGGGGTCGAGACTTATGCGGGTGAAACCGCGGGGCGCAGCTAGTTTTCTATAAATCAATCACTAGCATGCTGCTTACTTCCGATACCAACTTAATCGGGTTACAGCTTCACCAACATTTGTCATGAATTAGACCAAGCCTAAATATTGGCTAGAGTTGGGCGTGTAGTACCTACCTAAACGTATCCGGTAAATATGTAGGTGGGTTAAATGTGTATAAATTTTGAAGATGTGAACAAGTTCTGTTAGACTTAACATAGCAATAAAGGGATGTAGTTCTTGTTCCTCTTGATATTAAATTCTTGTATTTAAAACATTGGCAGCGTTGGAAATGTCTTTAAAAGTCCTTCAAAGTTCCACACGCATCTAGCTAGGCCTGACATGAGTAGGCAGATGCACATGTTAAATATTGAATAGATAAAAGACGTGGTCTCAGTAACTATGTTACTGACGTAGCTACTTATCTATACTTATATTAATAGTAAAGCTAAAAAGTTTAGTTTTTAGGGTTTAGTACCTCAAAAGGAAAAACCGGAACCCTTATAGGATCACTTCGTTGTCCGTCCGTCAGTCTGTCAAGACCCTTTTTCTCAGGAACGTGTGGAGGTATCAAATTAAAATTATAAAAAAATAAACGTGTGGCACTCGGGGACTGCCGCGGTAAAACTATTGCATAGCATTTGTAACCTCCATACTTCCTATTTGTCAACGCTACACTTGGGATGATGACGTGATGACATAAAACAAAAATTACGTTCCCATGACAACCATCGTTCGCAACCTTCGTTCCCATGACAACACATGTCATGTGTCACATGACAACATCCCGTTGTTATGGGAACCGTCATTACATGGTAGGCGGAGTGGGGGGTGTTAGGTTTTATTTTCGTTACGTTACGGAATTTTTTGATTCGGTCGCCGCGCTCAAAGCCCGCGATAAAAACTATGCAATAGCTTGAAAAATCTGCTGTTCCATACATTTTGACCGCGTAGGTATTGCATTTTTTTTATAACCGACGAATAATTTCAACGGTTCAGAATCATGTACTGAATTCATGGTAACAGTTTTCGCGTCGATGCCCCCCTGCCACCCTGTATAACAGTAACTACATTTGGTACCCAGGGAACTAAAAGTCCATTGCAACATTTAGTTGTACTGGAAGGCTATGAGATAATGGTGCCGATTCCCTTGTTCACAAACTAAACTAAATTTAAGTTCAGTGCATCTTTTTCTTTCTATTTCATTAAGAAAAGGACAGAAGATAAATTTTAGTTTAGTCCTGTCAAATTAATCAGCGCTTGACGTAAATTGACGTAATTTTAGTCGGCAAGTTTTTAATCACGTCTAAACTTGTATGGAGAGTGACAGGCGCTGATTAATTTGACAGGACTAAACTAAAATTTATCTTCTGTCCTTTTCTTATTGAAATAGAAAGAAAAAGATGCACTGAACTTAAATTTAGTTTAGTTTGTGAACAAGGGAATCGGCACCATTATCAATCTATCTTCTTTTTCAAGTGGTTAGTGACTAACATGATGTCAGAATTTTTATGCCGCCCATGGGCCTCTGACTTGGCTTTAATAGCCGTCGAGAAATATCTCTCAGGCCAGTTTCTTCACGATGTTTTCCTTCACCGTTTTTGAAGCAAGTGATTCTCAATTGCCATCTAATCTTATCTAACTAGCCTGTATTGTCCCACTGCAGGGCAAAGGCCTCCCTTTCCCTTTTCTACCCAATTCTGTATATTGCTAGTGTCGGCCAGTCCTTGGGTAGGAGTCAAGCTCGCCCCGTCATCTTCGTCTCGGCCTGCCGCGATATCGTCGTGCGTTTAGTGGGACCCAATCGGTGATTCTCTTAGCCCATTTGTCATCTGACATGCGGCAGACATGTCCGGCCCAGTCCCACTGAGGCTGGTTTCACAGATGTCCGGGATACCCTTGCGGGCTGCCCGTACAGGCTCTCAGAACGGAGACACAGACACGTGAGGCGTTAGAACATTGTTTCACAGCGACGCGGATTGGTCCGTATGCGACCCGCTCCTGGTAGAGCCCGTACAACGCAAGCAACCGTATCGTACTAACTCCCTCGTTTCAAAGCACTGCGGGCGCTACCCGTACGGGTCTCCCGTATGCGGGTGGCCCGTGCGTGTCTTTCGAACAGCTGTGAAACCAGCCTAAAGCTTAGCGGCTTTCTGGGTAACGTCTGTGATCTTGGTTTTGGCAATTACCATCATCATCAGTCAATAAATGTTTCCACTGCTGGGACACAGGCCTCCTCTCTGTGAGAGGGAGTGGGCCGTAATCCACCACGCGGGCCCAGTGCGGGTTGGTAGATGTCACATGTCTTCGAATTTTCGGTTCTAGGACATGCCGGTTTCCTCACGATGTTTTCCTTCACCGTTTTGAGAGCAGTGGTGATGAAATAATTTACACAAAGTAAAGCGCCTGTCTGGGTTCGAACCTACGACCTACAACTCCGTAAGTCGCGGCCGTTACCACTAGGCCACCTCTGCTCCTCGGCAATTACCATGCCTACTTAAAATTCTTCATTCCCAATATCCCACTTTGAATAGTAATAAACTACCTATTAACTCTTAAGTTTATATTAAGTTCAATAATAACAAGATGAAGGTACACCCAGCAACTTAATCAAAGTAAATTCATTAAATATGGCGCACGTGTATCAAAGAAACATTAATGAAAACTTAGAAGTTTTCTTGTTTAAATGTTAATTAGCAATCTAAGTTTCAACGAGTAGGCTGTTACTTTTATAGATTGATTTTATTATTCTTATTAGTTCTCAAAACTTTAATAGGGTTTTCACTTTCACTTTATACATAGCCTTTATAAATGTCAAGAATATTATGAATAAGGAAGTTTTCTATTTGTATCTTACAATTTATTTTATACAACAGTACTTGATACTTACAAGTTACATCATCACAATGAATAATTTTGAAAAAAAGTACGAGGTGTAAGAACGAGTCTGATGCCGAAAATATAGTTTTTTCGAATTTTTCGTCCATCTGTTTGGATGTTTGTTCCGGATTGGCGCAAAAACGACTGAACGGATTTGGATGAAATTTGGCACACAGGTAGTTTATAACCTGGATTAAAACATAGGGTACTTTTGATCCCTGTAATGCGTACCCATGCGATATTTTCCGCCATCTACGCGAACGAAGCCGCGGACAAAAGCTAGTAAAATAAAAACGTTATCGTTGGCACTTCAAATGTTGTATCAAAATATTAATCATCGGTCTGTATTTTTATAAATAAAATTATGAAAAACCATCATGAGTCAAATTACAAACAATCACTTAATATCCGTTGCTATAGTAAGTACGTAGGTCCGTATTATTCAGGGGCGTAGCTACCGCCGTATCTGCCGTATCAATTATACGGGGCCCCCGGGCTACGGGGGCCCCCAACGTGCGTAAGCAAAAATTAATAAAAACTTCCCAAATTCATCATCAGCTATAAATAATTTAATAAATCAGTTTGCCGAAAAAAAGGCAAGGAGAGTGTATATTTAATTTGAATTGTTTGTAAAAAATTTGGAAAAAGTGACAGATAGATAATTATGATGAATAAATATTTCTTTTAATTTTATGCAAACATTTTTTTTTTCTTTTGTGAGAAATCTTTACTTTTTATAAGGGCCCCCAAACAAATTTTTATACGGGGCCCCGCCAAGGTACGTTACGCCACTGGTATTATTCTGATTATAAAATCCCAGTCCTACAACATGTGACTGAAAATTCTCGATAAAACTGAGTACATCAGTGTGATTGTGTCGTTAGGGCTTTTTGCTGTACATGCATGATTATACATTATATAAAATATGATAAATACACAGAGTGTGGTTATATAAAAATCATTAATCGTAATCATAAGCTACGATCGTAATAAAATGAAACTTCTAGTAGGACGCACGTTGTGTACAGTAGAATAGTATTCATGACCTAGACCGAATGTCGTATTAAAAATACATTTTACAAAAAAAAAAAAAACTATCGACTTAAATAAAAACACTACAACGTGAAAAATAACTTTAATTTCGGTAGTCGGTGTCTTTGGTTTAAAATTTTTGTTTTTCGCTACCGACTTCCGAAATTAAAGTTATTTTTAACTTTATAGTGTTTTTTAAGAAGTCGGTTGTTTTGTTTTTCACTTTTTATTTGTGGTACATACCCCATATAAATTCGAATATCACCAAAGTTATTATAACATCATCCACATAGACTAACTGCGAAAAATACGTATTATTGAAGCTAACTCAAAAACTACCCAAGCAAAGTTAATATAATTTATACGAGACCACCGCGCAAGCTTCTACCAAATGAAAAAAGAATTTTCAAAATCGGTCCACAATTGAAATACATTTTTTTAAATTAAAAAACAAGCTGGCGAACAAAGAACCTCCTCTTTTTTGGAAGTTGGTTAAAAATGTAAGACATTTACAGTATCGAATGCAATGAGTTTAAACAATCAAATTGATGAAAGTAGGTTTACGAACATGTAGGCTGAAATCTAAAACACGCAGTCAGCTTATTCCTGTATCTTCATCTTTTTATTTAACTTTGAAGTGCAATTCACTAGAGCGAGATGTACATCCCCGTGCAAAAGCGCTTTGTTGCGAATAAGTGCTGATGAAGATGTTTGTGAGCACACTTCTCGTTCCAACGAATGACGCTTCTAAGTGACAGAAAAAGATTGAGACACACAGACACTTTATTTATTATTTTATTATTTATGCGTGTAAATGTAATTTACTCTGTATTTCCAAACGAAAGCACCATTTACATGATGCCATTATTTTGCCCGTGGCATACAATAAAATTAAAGCAACAAACTTTAATTGTTGCTTCAACTTATAGTTTACCACAGGCAATTAAATGTGTAAATCAAGTTTAACCCATATCCCATTATTTTATCCCCCAGGGCGAGAATGGCAACGTGACACTAAACCCGCAACAACAGCTGCTGTCCCGCAACGTATCGTCCCCCGCCTTCAGCGCGCACGCACCGGGTCTGCCCAAGAACGGATCCGTCCCGTTCTTTGACAGGCAGCGCAAGCAAAGTACCGGCGACAGGTCTGGCGATAGGTAGTAGAATTGTTTTGTTATAGGGTGCAGTACGGTGGAGGTCAGCGTGGGATATGGTGGAAGTAATGTGCATGTATTTAATTTATAAGTAAACTGATCAAAATAATTGCATCACTTAAATGGATATTAGGTTTTGTATGCTTTATAAAGCCAATTTTTTTTTATTTATGTGAGTTACAGATCATGCAATATTTTCAACAGTTCGTTTATAAAAGGTTTTTGTGTGTGTGGGTGCTTAATTTAGTTCGAGCATGACTCTGCACCGAGCCTGACCAAGAACTGATCCGTCCCGTTCTTTGACAGGCAGCGCAAGCAGGGTATCGGCGACAAGTCTAGCGATAGGTAGTAGAATTGTTTTGTTATAGGGAAAGCTGGAGATGTTCGACCTGGGATATGGTGCGAGTAATGTGCATGTTTTTTTATACAGTCAACAAAAAAGTCGAAGGGCTATGAGACAATTCTCTAAAATATAACATCCTCTACAATTTGAATGTACCTAATAAATAATTGCTATTTTTGATTGATAAAATATTTATGTTTAAAACATTCGCTTTTGATGTTGACTGTACATCGAGCAAAATAATTGCTTCGATGTTAGTTATTTATTGTAGCTTTTCGATGCTCTATTTGTTTTTTAATATTTTCATTCAAAAGCACAAATGTGGAAAGTTAGGTTTTGCTTAGTTAGAAGGGGTTTATTTATAAACCTTGCTTAAAGGTGCAGAATGTATGGTAAAATAGTCGCTTAATAATCATTATTAAATTTTAAGAGGCCTGCGAACACGGCTCACAACTACAAATCGTGATGTTTGCAAAATTCAATTCCAAGGAAAAAAAAAATCTAAATAAAAAAAAAATATCTGGCTTGTTTGCATCCACAGATGCATTGAGTGTTCGATATCTCAAAATTAAAACTGGTTTTCATTTAAATTAGGTACGATTTGGTAGTAAAAACATTACGTTTCATTTTTCAACAAACAAAACTCGCTTAAAAATTCACAAGATGTTGATACTAAAATGAAATGGAAAACATTCGGCCTCATAATAGTTCCTGGAAAATTCCTACCACGCTAATAGTACTCCAATCAATCAATTAAACGACAGACAGCGATAGTAGAATCGACTGGAGAACACAAGCATGAATGGCGTCGTAACGTTTTTATTTAATTGGTCGAATGTTTTGATTGAAACGCCGCGTATTAGCGCATAACATAGAAATCAATGGAGGCGCCTTATGTGTAAACATTTATATACATTTCGTGTTTATAGGTGGTGATGGACCTATGTTTAATTTTATGCATGTTTATTGTCTAGTGTTATTATTAGAAGGTTGTAGTTCTCGTAGCTGATTAGTCATTGCTTCATGTTTATATATTTAATTAGTTTACGATACACGGCCTCGTAAACTCCCAGGCGTTGTCCAAAAACCGCAATTAATGGCAAATTGAAGTTGATAATATAAAGAGGCAATTGATAATATTTGTGATAGATCAATGAATCTATCACAAATATTAGTATGTTTTGTATTACAAAGTCGAATTGCTGTCATATTGCTTGATATGACGTTCCATAGGTTTTATCTGCAAAAAAACTTCATGCTTCAGAGGCCCTAGTGTGAGTTTCTTTTAACCATCTCGACTTTATGGATCGACTGCGTTCCGCGTTCCGATTGTCTCGCCGAATGCGGTCGATGCGTAAGGTCGAGATGGTTAAAAGAAACTCACACTAGGGCCTCTGATCGCCAATTATTTCTCGCTGTCCCTAAATGTCACCTCAATTAAAGTCGCCTTTTATTTCCTCGACTTGCTTTTTATCACATTTTCTGTGATATTAATTATATTCTTTTTCGAATTGCAGATTCAAACCGTCCCTAGCTGCAATCAAAGCAACGTCCAAAACTTCAATGAACAGTCAATACAGAAATGCTGATGTAAGTACAATGGCACAAACCTACCTCAATTACACATTCTGCATTAATTAGGTCAATGGATACTTAATTAATTGGAACAATTTGCATTACTCAATAAAGATTCGTTTATTCATATACATATAAACCTCTAGACAATTTTTGTTTGACAATTTAAACTATAGGCCTACCGCTTAACTGAGATCTTTCCTGAGGTAGCTGCGCGGCGCGGGAGGGGTACAGTTGTCACAAGTTGACGAATCACTGAGTTCTCGCGGCACGCAGTTACCTCAGGAAGCGTCTCAGTTAAGCGGTTATAGTATAAGTTTTTAATATCACACGTAGCTAGGGTTACCAACTTTAAAAAAAATATCTGATACAGGGTGGCAGGGACATCGACGCGAAAACTTTTACCATAGATTCAGTACATGATGCTGAAACCCCTGCGTTGTAAATTTTCGTCGGTTATTTAAAAAAAATTGCTTTTCCATACATTTTGACCGCGTAGGTATTATACTTTTCTATGAAACAGCAGATATTTTTTTTAATAACCGTTATAACTATTCAGAATCATGTACTGAATCCAAGGTGACAGTTTTCGTGTCGCTGTATAGTATTTTCGAAGCCATTGCCTGTAAAAACATAAATGGAGGAAAAAAAAAGGAAAAAACCCCAAAATTAAGCTTACAAAATACCATTAATTCAGATTTTATGAGATTAATACTGGTCCTATTGTGTATCTACTATATTTTTTCTTTAGAAGTATTTAGTCGTCTAATATAGCAGGATAAACACTAAGCAATAACTAACTTCCTCACATATATATTATTATGAGCTCCTAAATACCACTAATTCATGTAAACAGGCTGAACTAAATACTTACTGCAGTGTTGAAATTGTATTTAGTTCAAACCAATTGACACACTTTTAAAATGACAATAAATAAATTGTTGTCAAGGGCATGCATATGGTCATATTGTCACAATATCCCACATGAGATCGTTCCACAAAAAAGCCTTGAACTTTAGTAATAATTGTCTGCCAAATGTACACCAACTGGCAAGTATCCAATACAGTATAGTTCCTGTATATAAGCGAAAACTTTTAAAATAGATGTCATTAGTTTACTTAAATATACTTGTCATCAATCATTCTAGAACATTGAACATTTAACTGGGAAATAATTTGAGCCATGACTGATATATGTCTGAAAACAAAATATCTGTAAAGGAACCATTAAGTGTTATTTGCAAGTTCTATTTATATCGCTTCGCATCGGATCTAGAGCCATGAAAACAGTAATTCCCTTGTAAATCTTTACCTACGTACACATAAAATATGAGCTATTTACTATAGCATCACACATATTGCAGTAACAATACATTGTTTAAAGACAATGCAAGTTGTTATTTTTAACATCTATAAAATAGACGAGTGGACTTCTCTGCTATCACAAATAACTATATAACTTAGTAGTGATAGCCTAGTGGCACACCACTATTATCTTTCAGAATGATGACTTGGAATGACAAATCATAGGTCTCGACTTAAGCCACGAACCCAAGGCACGCACCTCTGACTTTCGGATTCATGTGCGTGTTGTATAATTATCACTTGCTTCAAAAACGGTGAAGGAAAACATCGTGAGGAAACCGGCATGCCTGAGCAATATTTCTCAACGGCATCTGCAGCTAAGTCAGAGGCCCATGGGCGGCATAAACTCTGACACAGGGTTAGTCACCATTAAAAAAGAAGGAAGAACTATAAACTCACTTACAAATTATTATTAATGCAGCACACACATATAACAATAGGTCATTTTAATGTACGTTACGTAAACAAAGACTCATCCATGCCAACCAAGGCTCATTTATATACTGGGCACATAGGATCACCACATTTTCAGAATCATAGAGGAAATCACGTGCCTATAAAATAACTATCCCGACTTTTATGATCTTGTGAAAAAAAGAAAAACAAAAACAGTTTTTAAATGTAATTTTAATGAATAAAATATATTAAGAGCGTTTATTCTGAAAGTCGCAAATAGATGTCAAATATTTTGCTATTAATTAATTTGGCAATATTACTGTATGGAAATATGAAATACTAGCTTTTGCCCGCGGCTTGGCCCGCGTGGATGTTGGAAAATATCCCACGGGAATGTACCACCGGGATTTCATAACACAACCGAGGAAAAGGTCATTGACTCCTACCGCTGCGCCCGCGTTGCCGTCAACCATAATTACTTTGTTACGCGTAATTTTGAATCTGTGATACCTTATAAACTATTCATGTAAATAATACGTATGATGTCATGGCATATTTTAACCTAAATGAAATGCCCTATTTAATTAACATATTTTATTGGATAAGGATTAATATAATACCGGTCAAAATTGCTTCGAAATTTTTATCAAATTCTGAAAGATAAAAATGGTTTGTTTTATATTATGACATAGACTTTTTAAATCGTTCCAGTAGTTTTAAGTTTATTCATTACAAATAAACAAACTTACAAAAAAATCAAATCTTTTCTCTTTATAATATTATTAGATGAAATGCAATAATTAATATCGTAACACCAAATATTTAGTTTTAGATGTAAAACAAATATTTGGAAACTTTTCAAATGCCTTTTTTTCACCTAACACGGTTACAACATCAAATTCAGTGTTATAATTGCAATTCATTATTAATATTCTAGTTCACTAGTTAGCAAAATTTCATATTTCGATACAGTAATATTGCCAAAACAGGTAAATATTTGACAGCTATTTGCGACGTTGCCAACTTTTAGAATGAACGCTCTTAAAGCAATACATAACTCTAACAAAACCTTTCTAATCTTCCAGGGTGACACCGAAAGCATGATGTACAACTCAAAAATGTCGGTTTCCGCGGGTCCTAAAGAGCCCTCGCGCATGGTTCGTCCCATGTCGCGTAAAGACATCTTCTATTCAGGCTCAGTGCTGAACTTACCTCAGTACCAGAGTCAGAAGTCTCTGCAAGGATACAGGAATTCTGTGCTTAGTCTACCGCAGAGTAGGCAGGCTGGCGATCTGGAGAGACAAGAACGTAAGTTTTATGAGCTCAAGTTTTATTTTTTTCTTTGTCTTCACATAGTATAAACTAGCTGTTCCTCGCGGCTTCGTCCGCGTGGACCTTAATTCTTCTTCTAAAATAAAAGTTAGTCTAAGTTTAGGGAGCAGTGATAGCCTAGTGGTGTGACCGTCGGACTGCCAAGTCATAGGTCTCGAGTTCGAACCCAAGACCTCTGACTTTTCGGATTTATGTGCGTATTGTATAATTAACACTTGCTTCAAAAACGGTGAAGGAAAATATCGTGAGTAAACCGGCCATGCCTGAGAGATATTTCGCGATGGCATATGAAGCCAAGTCAGAGGCCCATGGGCGGCTTTAAAACTCTGACACCAGGTTAGTCACTAACCACATGAAAAAAAAAAAAAGTCAGAAAAAAAAAATGTGCAAAAAAGAAATGAGTTTAGTTTCAGTATTAAATAATGTGTTTTGCCAAAAATTAGTCTTAGGCCTGCTAAAAAGATGATTATTTTTTTAGATATCGATCTGGAGAGACAAGAACGTGAGTTTCATGAGTTGAATGAAGACTTTTTGTTCTGATCATAAAATGTTATGCTTAGCGGCTTTGTTGATGCTATCACTTGTGACATACATACAGGGTGGCAGGGACATCGACGCGAAAACTGTTACCATGGATTCAGTACATGATTCTGAACTCCCCTGCGTTGACATTTTTCGTTGATATTTTTAAAAAAATCTGCTGTTTCATAGAATAGTGCAATACCTACGCGGTCAAAATGTATGGAACAGCAGATTTTTTTTTAAATAACCGACGAAAATTTTCAACACAGAATCATGTACTGAATCCATGGTTTCAGTTTTCGCGTCGATGTCCCTGCCACCCTGTATAATAATATGTTTTGCCAATAGTTGGTCTGAAGCCTGCTAAAAAAGGATTATTCTGTTAGATATTAATATTACTCATGAAATTTATCATCGATCTACAACTCCTCCAAACGGATGGTTTAGATTTGAAGTAGCACATAAAGAATCATTAAAAATCTCACTTTATAGTGTGCTGAGTTAAGGCTGCTAGCATGCACTTAATCATCTTAAGTTTTTTTTTATAAAAGACTCCTGAACAGTCATAATTTTAGAGAACATCACCTCACTGTAACCGCTTTATAATCAAACTCGACTTTAATGCCGGATATTATATCGACACCGGAAATTTCAATTGTCGTAAAGGACAGGGAATACAATGTCCTTTACGACAATTGAAATTTCCGGTATCGATATATTTTTTCCCATCACTGAAATAGTTTGTTAGTTCATTTAGTTTAAGAAGTTTATCCAATGTGTATATTTTATCGTATTAAGACGCAGATACATGCCAGTGACCTTGAGTGGTTAGCTTGTGTGTTCTGTACTGAGCTCACGCAACGCATCGTACGTCCAGCCTGTAATAAAACTCGCTCATTAAAGCGCGCTGCCCCAAATTAGACGCATTATTAATTAATTTACATAAAACTAAAGTTATTTTAATAAAAACACGTATATTAAAAACTTTTTACAAAAATAAACAACCGACCTCCAAAAAAAAACACTACAAAGTGAAAAATAACTTTAATTTCTGAAGTCGGTGTCTTGAGTTTTGTATTTTCGATTTTTGCCACCGACTTCCGAAATTAAAGTTATTTTTCACTTTGTAGTGTTTTTTTTGGAGGTCTGTTTTTATTTTACACTTTTTAGTTGTGGTACCTACCCCACACACATTCGAATACCACTACCTGCTACCAGTGACAGAAACTTATCATATCATCTACATACTAAGTGGGAAAAAAATACGTATTTTGTAGCTAACTCAAAAACTATCCAAGCAAAGTTAATAAAATTTATATGGGACCAATTCGAGAGCACACCTTTTCAAACAAAAAAAGAATTTTCAAAATCGGTCCACAATTGACGGAGAAATCGGTGGACATACATAAAAAAAAAAAACAAACATACGCGACGAACATATAACCTCCTCCTTTTTGGAAGTCGGTTAAAAAGATCAATAGTTAAATTATCTTTAAAATGGTGAAGGTTTCAGAAAAATACGCTTAATAGATTTTGCGTGATTCTCATTTTTTTATCTGCGTTAGACATAATTTTAGAAATTAATTTCACTATATAATATAAAAATAATGTAAAATATTCCTATGTTAAGTTATTAAGAAAATGCTCTAATTTAACACATATTTTTTCCAAATTATTAACGCTGCTCAATTAGACGTGATCTTCAGTATAAAATCATTACAAGTCGGTAACCGTCACCTTAATAGATTATGTATAATAAATCGTCATTACTGTCAATTTCCAGAATACGACCTCTGCCCCTGCTTGCATTTACCAGAGTCCTTCAAATCGGCTCTCTCGTCAATGTTAGACGTGAGCTTACTCCGCGACCCCGCGTTTATGTTGATCGGCGTGTCCAATATCTTCGGCATGGCTGGCTTGTATGTGCCCTTTGTCTACATCGTCGATGCTGCAACGCTTAGTGTGAGTATACTTACTGTTCTGTAGATAATAATAATAATGAAGTTTATTGTAATAATTACTTACAACGATGCATATGTATTTTAAGCTATATTTTCTTGTTACAAATGAATTAGACATCTGTTGCCGAACTAGGCGATAGTATGTATTCCGGCTATTACCGTCAAACCCTTCAAATAATAAACAATTTAACATAAGACTAACTAAGATGTTAGTCAACTGCGCGAAGGCATCAAGTTGTTCGACGTGTCAAATATCTTTGACGTGGTTGGCTTAACAAAGGGCACACTTTGTTTACATAGTCGATGACGCGAGGCTATATGTGAGTATACTTAATTAAAAGGCAGTTTAAACGTATCCCAAAAATAAAATCAATTGGACTCTTTATGTAGTTTTCTAGGTGTATTTAAATATCCATAAAAAATATACAATATAACATCCTAAGTTACCTAAAACTATTAACAAACTCTTTATATTTCTTTCCAAAAAGAACAACATTTATGTTAGTACCTACTTATCCTTGATCACATGTATCAAGTAGATGGGCGAGACAGTGCTCTCGGCCGAGTGCTCGGTATGTGTAAACACATCACCGAGTGGTAGGCTGAGAGCTCGACCGAGCTAAAATGTGATACAGTCACTCAGACCCTGTTCTATTTACTAGATCGAGTACCCACCTCCGCTTTCCCGCTGACTCGTTGGCCCACAGGCCCACTCGGCAAGTATAAACATGCACTCGGTACATACTCGCCAGTCGGCACACTCACATCGCTCGCAGCACGCTACCGTGTCCCGCGATTTTTGTGAACTGACAAACAGACTCGGTGCCAAGTAAAAAAATACGTGTAACCGCTTACTCGTTCACCCAAGTCTCTCAGCCTAATATTTTTTTGCTGTCTTGCTCATTTATTCGGTACGTGTGATCACGGCATTAATGTGGACATTGACCGAGTCCTTGATAGTTTCTAAAAAAGTTAATACTAAATATCAATCAATCTACCCAGCCTTTTCCCAACTATGTTAGGGTCGGCTTCCTGTCTAACGGATGCAGCTGAATACCAGTATTTTACATGGTGCGACTGCCTATCTGACTTCCACAACCCAGTAACTGGGTAACACGATACCCCTTGGTAAGACTAGTTGTCAGACTTTCGGGCTTCTTACGATCCCTTAACGACTGTCAAAGACCCACGAATAACAGCCGGGACCAACGGTTTAACGTGCTTTCCGAGGCACGGAGGAATAGTTAATACTAAATATATCACCATCAAAATATTCGTCGGTCATTTGCCCGAGCCCTTTACATATTTTGGTAGTCTATCAACAAATAGTGATATAATTACTCTTGGCATGTTATGTAGTTTGTTAGGTCACATGTTTGTTTTCTTTTTAAATCCAATACGTTCGCACACAGTATGACCAGTGTCTTTTTTTACGAATTACACAAATACGCATGTCAAGTTCTTGTATCCATCTCAACTGTGATGATTTAAATGTCATCACTACATAGTATAAAACAAAGTCGCTTTTTCTGTCCATATGTATGCTTAAATCTTTAAAACTACGCAACGGATTTTGATGTGGTTTTTTTTAATAGATAGAGTGATTGAAGAGGAAGGTTTATATGTATAATAACCCGGTTTATACCCGTGCGAAGCCGGGGCGGGTCGCTAGTTCGTTATAATTCAGAAGTACTTTTGCTTCAATTATTATTACTAACTAGCTAACGAGCAGTGGTGGCTCAGTGGTAACGGCCGCGATTTACGAGTTGTAGTCGTAGGTTCGAACCCAGGCAGGCGCTTTACTTTGTGTAAATTATTTCATCACCACTGCTCTCAAAACGGTGAAGGAAAACATCGTGAGGAAACCGGCATGTCCTAGAACCAAAAATTCGAAGACACGTGACATTTACCAACCCGCACTAGGCCCGCGTGGTGGATTACGGCCCAATCCCTCTCACAGAGAGGAGGCGTGTGTCTCAGTAGTGGGAACATTTATAGGCTGATGATGATGATGATGAACTAGCTAATGTCCGGCATGTGTTGCAATGCCTTTTTAATAAAAATAAAAAAAATTGCTTGGAACCTTCGGCAAGCACAACCAAAGTTTCATCACGATCGGCCGAGCAATTTTCGAGTTTTTGCGAGACTAACGCACGGCAATTGATTTTTATATATTCTTACATTCTTTATTGCGTACCATAATGTATATAGTTGGTGGGGCAATAATTATATTAGTTACAATTATAGACCCTATCGGGCACAGCATAGATCAAGTAGGAGAGAGGGGGAAGAGCACTGGTTGTTTAATGTGATAAATTGTATTATTAGTTAAGTAATACTGGTTTATTAATACAGAATTCAATTTAAGAATTATAAGTATTGTATATGTTATATATAATTATAGAAGATAGATATTTATTGCGCGTGCCAAGTGCGATAGTACTTTTGGGGGCGTTTCGTGACGTCATTGTGTCACGTTACCTTTACATAACACGTATAGGTATTATGTTGTATTTCATGATTGAGATAATTTATGAAGGTGTATTTACGTACTTTTCGAATATACCATTTGAGCCAAAGTTCGTACTGTCCTATGTTTCTATGAAAATGTCGTGTTGCATCTTTTCCGAGAACCTGTGTACTTACATCATAATCAGATTTTCTGCAGTTTAAATAACAATCTTAATAATGTCAATGGTTTACGTTCAACTATTGCAATGTTCTATGTTATAGGGTTTGGTTTCCGCACTTTAGTCCCTCAGCATGCTTATCCACATATGATCACAATAGAAACGGGTTTTTTCGACGGAAGAATAGACAAAATGACAGATAAACAACCACAATCTGTCATTTTGTCTATTCTTCCGTCGACAAAACCCGTAGAAAACCCGTTTCCATGGTTGTCAGTCATACTACGCGTGCAAGTGGGCCTTGTGCGTGAACTATTACAATGAACCAACCCTAACTAAAATTATAAATGTGAAAGTAAGTTTGGTTGTTTGTTACATCTTCACGCTAAAACGTCTGAACGGATTTGGATGAAATTTGGCACATGGGTAGACCATGACCTGGAGAAGGACATAGGCTACTTTTCATCCTGGATCGCAGACGAATTAGCGGGCAATAGCTAATTAGGTATATAGATACTTTGCGTACAGGCTGGAGTTTCTAGTTGACATAGAGACATTTTGAGGAGCTCGTGGCTAAGTAGTAACAGCCATACGGGTCGATCCATCAGGTTAAGCTTCGCTTGCCGGGGTTGGTCCGTGGATGGGTGACCATCTTTACATACCGAGGCTCCTCTGTGCCTCGGAAAGCACGTTAAGCCGTTGGTGCCGGCTGTCATTAGTGGATCTTTGACAGTCGTTACGGGTCGTCAGAAGCCCGAAAGTTAACAACCAAGTATCGTATTACCCAGTTACTGGATTGTGGAGGTTAGATAGGCAGTCGCTCCATGTAAAATACTGGTATTCAGCTGCATGCGGTTAGACTGAAAGCCGACCCAAATATAACTGGGAATAGGCTAGGCAAATTGATTGACATGGAAACATTACAAACAAATTAAAAATATTTTATTTCACATAAACCTACATGGGCACTTATGAAACGTCAGAAGCTAGGTGCACGGTTCCAATTGGTTGTTTCCTATGGAGAAGAGCCGGCAAGAAACACAAACAAATAATTGGCTTTTACAATATTTTCAAATAACAGTGTTAATAGGTATGGGAGGACAGTGTAGGTCTTTCAACAAGTACCAGGTACTTAACAAAACAGAAAATGGTCAACAAATCTACAGTCCACTAAGCCTACAGCATTTTCACATTCACAAAATAGAAATGAATCTATACAAAAGATTAACAAAATTAATAAAAATAAAAACCAATTTTAATTAAACGCAATAACATGATTGCTATTACAACTGTAACAAATCTGAATAATTGACATGTCTACAAAAGCCATTAATAAAGAGTTGAAATTAAATTGCAGGTATATAATGTCAAATAATAGGATGATTATGTCAAGGACGAATGACGAAACGATATCAAGACATGGAACTCTGTGTGTTAATTAATTGAATGTATTTTCTTACTATCTTCCAGGGTGTAGACCCATCTCAAGCATCATTCCTTCTGTCAATCATCGGTATAACGAACACATTCGGTCGTATCGCCTGCGGCTGGGTCGCAGACTTCCCCTGGATGGACTCGCTCTTGCTCAATAATGTCTGCCTTGTGATAGCCACGGTAAGAATATCAACAGTATCAATAAATAACATTGGTATAACGAACACGTTCGGTCGCATCGCCTGCGGCTGGGTCGCAGACTTCCCTTCGATGCGAGTCCATTGTAAGAATATCAACAGTATCAACATCGGTATAACGAACACGTTCGGTCGTGTCGCCTGCGGCTGGGTCGCAGACTTCCCCTGGATGGACTCGCTCTTGCTCAATAATGTCTGCCTTGTGATAACCATGGTAAGAATATCAACAGTATCAATAACATCAGTATAACGAACACATTCGGTCGTATCGCCTGCGGCTGGGTCGCAGACTTCCCCTGGATGCACTCGCTCTTAATGTCTGCCTTGTGATAGCCACGGTAAGAGTGATCAG
Organism: Agrochola lychnidis; assembly: GCA_963680765.1. NCBI lineage: Eukaryota > Metazoa > Arthropoda > Insecta > Lepidoptera > Noctuidae > Agrochola > Agrochola lychnidis. Next base: position 8,377,169 of record OY796859.1, on the reverse strand, counting down.
TAACTGAAAGCGGTAACATAGACCGAATATTTTAAACCCTAGCTAATTCTGCGAAGCATAAAAACCACCAAAAGAACAAATCTCAATAGGCATTTGGTCTACTCACTATTAAAATGGTCTCGAAATGGATGCGAAAATGAATGGTACAAAACTTATTCAAAACATTAGAAAATATTCAGAATATTTGTTTTATTGTCTTTACTGACTTGACTTAAATGAGATGATGATGTTTGTTACAGATATCAGTTGGACTGATTCCCTTCTGCTCCAGTTATGCTACATACGTTGCGATAGCCATCGCTTTTGGAATCGCTATTTGTAAGTAGTACTATCCTTGTATCCATAATATCTTGACCATAGCAGGTTTTTTAACCCCTGCTGTGTATAATTTATTTTTCTGTTCTGTCTATCAACTCTCACCTCTTTTGGGCGTTTTAAATCACCAAAACTTTTGGGTACATCGAAGCTAAATATGACGATGGACTAATTCACAACGGTTCAAACTTTTACCTGTTAGATCAGATTTTAAATTTTTGTCAATATTCAGCATACAGTATTTTTATCTCATGAAGCGACGCGCGCTTTAGTTGTGGTTAATAAGTGTACAATGTACCCCAGACATGGTTGAAGTTGGAAGCGTGCTTGTGTGCATGTGTGTGTATTATGTGCTGAAGCTTCTCATCTTCACGCACACATTCACAGCGTGTTTGTACACTTGGTTACCATAAGTAAAGCGCGCGTCGCTTCGTGAGATATTAATACCATAGTATATATTTTATTAGCTTATGAGCCGGCTTCGTCCACGTGAAGGTTGGTAAAAAAACCGTCTTTATGAAGAAATACATCTAATGATATGTGCCAAGTTTTATCGTGATCGGTCAAAACGTGTTGGAGTTTATTAATTTCATATTTTTTAAGTGAAAACTTCTTTAGGCGCGTTGGGCATTTTTGAGATAGGAAAAAACAATTGAACTCGCGACACTGTTACCGTTACCGACACCTCATTAAAAGTATTTCTTGCACAATAAAATTGTCCAAGTTTTCACTTCTGTGGGCACTCCCAGAGTGCCAGTTTTTTTTTAGTATTAGTAATTAAGATATTAATGTACCATGTATTATCTTCCAGCCGGCTACATCTCCCTGACGTCGATCATCCTAGTAGACCTGCTGGGCCTGGACAAGCTGACCAACGCGTTCGGCCTGCTGATCCTGTTCCGCGGCGCGGCCGCCATGATCGGCTCGCCGCTGGCGGGCGCGGTGTACGACGCCACCAAGAACTACGACGCGTCCTTCTACATGGCTGCGGCGTTCTTCTTAGCTAGTACTTTAACTTCTTTCGCTGCTCCGCTGTTCCGCAGGTGAGATGACATATAGACCTATTTGAAAGTTGCATGTTTACTGAGGAAATATTTTGTTAAACCAGAAGCCGATTTCCAACGTAATACTTGTTGAAGGCCTGTTGCAAGAAAACCGATTAAATGAATAATTTTCTTATAGTAATGTACCATCGGGGTAACGCATATCTAACCACTTTGAAAACATAATCCCGTGCATACGACCCTTTTTTCGTAGGTAAGCGATACTATAGCGGCCGAGCGCTGCAAGCAAGAATAGTCCTTACAGTGTTCAGATATGCATTTCTTCGATAGTACCTATTAAATAATAGGTTAATATTAGAACATGAGTAATGTAGTCGAATTGAGCTCGTACTTGTGGCTTAGTATAACAGCTGCACGGGTCGATCTATCAGGTTAAGTTACGCTTGCCAGGGTTGGTCCGTGGATGGATGACCATCTTTACGCAGAGACTCCTCCGTGCCTCGGTTAGCCCGTTAAGCCATTAGTCCCGGCTGTCATTCGTGGATCTTTGACAGTCGTTACGGGTCGTCAGAAGCCCGAAAGTCTGACAAGGGGTATCGTATTACCCAGTTACTGGGTTGTGGAGGTCAGATAGGCAGCATACTTATACAAATTATTGTAAAACATTTTAAAAGAGTAACGGTGGATGTTCTTGCCCATTCTTCTCCATATGAAAACTACTTTTTGGCAGGGGCGACTAGAATCAATTTTATTATTTTGTAAATGACTTTCAAAAGTACCATACATGGGCCTATTTGAAATATATGATTTGACTTTGCAGTCGCTCCATGTAAAATACTGGTATTCAGCTGCATCCGGTTAGACTGGAAGCCGACCCTAACATAGTTGGGAAAAGGCTAGGCAGATTGATTGCAAACAATTAAGCGTTCTGTATATTCGTTTTGCATTTCGTAACGAATGGAAGGAAAATGCGAGGTTCTATATTCGAAGAGTGCATATTGATGCGACCTGAGGATGGTGTGATGAACGACAGAAGGCCAGACTCGACAAGAGTAGAAAGTTGATTGCTTGTGGATGGTATTATGTAGATCTGTAAATAGTGGCTTTTTAAGATTTACTGCGGATACTCAAGTCAAAACGGATACTCAGGTCGAAACGTGGTCGCTCACAATGGGCCTTATCAGAAGGCTAAAAGTCACCCAAAGGGCAATGGAGAGGACTATGCTTGGAGTTTCCCTACGCGATCGAAACAGAAATGAAGAGATTCGCAGGAGAACCAAGGTAACCGACATAGCCCGAAGAATTGCCAAACTTAAGTGGCAATGGGCAGGGCACATTGCTCGCAGAACGGATGGCCGATGGGGCCGAAAGGTTCTGGAGTGGCGACCACGTACCGGAAGACGTAGCGTTGGAAGGCCTCCCACAAGATGGACTGATGACCTTGTGAAGGCCGCAGGAATCCGCTGGATGCGGAAAGCACAGAATCGGTCGAAGTGGCGGTGCTTGGGGGAGGCCTATGTCCAGCAGTGGACATCTTTTGGCTGAAATGATGATGATTCAGACCAAATAAAAAACCAAGACAGCGTTGTCAACACGTGAAGCCGGTTTCATAAATATGTGTGCACTTAGTGAGGTGTAGTTTGATTGTAAGTGGTGTGCGTGAGAGCGTGTATACACAGAGCGGAGGTGTAGTTTTGGCATACTTCACTGTATTGTTTGCAGTGCTGTTTTGATTTTTCATTTGGTCTGAGTGTAGATATCAGTCGTAATTTGTCAACTGATTACAACAATCATTTTCTACACAAATGTGACTTGGTTATTGTAATGTATTTTTGAAGTGAAAACTTCTTTAGGCGCGTTGGGCATTTTTGAGATGGGAAAAACAATTGAATTCGCGATACCGTTACCGACACCGACATCTCATTTTTGTAAACGCGATTGTGCTCTTTATTAATATTACGTTACGGATCAATGTTCTATGCAAGTATTTTTCTCTCACGAAGGTGATCTTGTTCAAGTTTTCACTTCTGTGGGCACTCCCGGAGTGCCACTGTTATTTTTTGTAATATTATGCAGTGCTCTCATAGGGTGCATGTTTGACACTTTGTTATTTCGAATTGATTACATTAGGCTGAAATTTCAAACTTTCATTAAGTACGTCAGGATAGATTGCATAGTACTAGTATTCATAATTTGTGTAAGTAGGTAATTGGTTTTATTCATAATTTTTCAAAGGAGATGTTTCATTTTCGGCCATAAAGTGTAGGTTAATGAAAAAAAAGGGAAAAATTCCACGAATTGAGGAAAAATATTCTTTCCTGTTTATTCCTCTGATTACTTCGGCACAAAAAATAATAGTTTAACAAATTATTGCCATATTTTATTCATCATGGCATCGTTTTAGTTGCATACTGCTTTTGTCCAGAAATCATGTTACATTTTAACAAAATAATATCATGTAGACGTTATTCAAATAAATATGAAAGGCGTGTATTTCTGTACTACAATAAGTTAGCTATCTTATACAACTTTTTTGATTAATTAGAAAGTATGATTCATCATAAAAATAAAAAACTGCTTTTGTGGATTGTAGATTTGTAGGTACTTCTGGACGAAAATGGCTAGCTGTCGATAATCGTATTTCTCCTGACAAACGTCAAACATTTTCAGTTTTTATTTTGTGCCCAAAAAGTATTAGATATTATGGAAAAAAACAGTCTTCATTGTATTTAGGAGTTCGTTTCCCAGGTTTTCTGAAGTGTACATGTTACGGCCGGAGTCCCATACAAAAATGAAACGTATCCTTTACTCTCGTCACATTTCCAGAAAACAAGAAGAAGTCCAACAACCGATGGACTTCCTCACGCCCATCGACGAGGACTTGGAAGAGGGCGACGAGGAGGACGAGGACGACACGCCCATCACCATGGGCGCCGGCGCGCTGGCGGCGCGCGCGCCCGCCATCGTGCGCACCGCCGCCTCGCCCGACGAGCCGCCCGCGTGCGACAAGCTCACGCCGCAGCGGGAGAGCGTGCTGTAGATTGAACTTTATCGCTGAACATATAAGGTTTACGATTAGATTGAGCGTTTTAAGGTCTCGGGATTGGTGGGGCTAGATGAGCGTAATTTGCTAAGCTCAAAGTCATAGCTATGTCACTTTGCGTTGAATGTCTGGAATACTATATGCGAAGTGATTTTGGGTAACGCAAATTATGTTCGTCTCGATCCTCTATTAAATTTACTACTTAACTAACTATAAAAAATATTGTACCACTTTTATGTGGTACAGTATTTTTTAGATCAGTATGAGGAACACTGGATAAAGAAATAACAAGTTTACACAGACATTATTCTTGATGTAACTTTATTCAGTATTTGCTAGTAAGGTGGGTCACTAAAAGGTTAACTATTACCAGAGAGACCATTATAAGATGAACTGTTATAAGAGAGTAGTCGGCTAATGGGGTGAGCAGCAAAAACTTAAGTTTGAATATTCGAAACTGTGATCTATTTTAAATATGGAACTTTCCTGCTCATTTTCTTGTCCATGAATTTGAAATTATTGTCTTCCTATGAAAAGTTATTGGCCAGTATTGGTACTTAGTATTTATTTATCATGTTTTTGTCGCTAACGAAATTAATCATTCGAATTCATCCGTATGTCGGTTTGAGTCCATCAAATCGATTCGTATACATCTACATTAAACTTTGTATAGCCCATATTAGCCGACGCCGTATTCTACCTCCGAACATTGGGCGTTTATAACGAAATTATAGGTGATTTGATATACAATTAGATTTCACGAACCCTTTTTATTCTCCAATAATTAAACAAATTATACGATCTCATTACATTGGAGACGCTGTGATAAAGGTTTCATGAAATCCATTAGGTATTTATTAATTCTCGTAATTTTTACGATATACTGAAAAAAAAAACCGACGAAATGAATTATTTTCTGACAGTAATGTACAGTGCTATTAAATATTAAGTTAACATTAGAAAATGACTCATTTTGTTGAAGGAAAAAAAAAAACAAAAAAAAAACACTTCGATGCGAAGATTTATACGAGGTTACCATAAGTTAATGACATTAATAAATAACTGGAATTGACCGCAAGCAATAAAGCGTTCTGTATATTCGCTTTGCATTTCGAAACTAATGGAAGGGATATGTAAGGTTCTATTTTCCAACGTGCCATATATGTGTCGTGGTGCTAGCGTCAACAAGAGATGTTAAAACATTAATGTTTACTAATACTCAAGCACTACAAGTTTTTGTGAACAGAAACTAAAATGTCCAAAGTTGTCATTAGCAATAATATTAGTACTTATAGGCTGTTAAGTACTTAGAAGATATAGAATGATACATAGACATTATAGACACTATTTTCACCTTCATGCTGGATTCATTTCTCTTTGAAAACGGACAATAAGATATTTCTGTCAAAAGGTCTAAATTAATTCATGTTTTCATTAACAAAAAATCAGTAAAAGTTTTTACAAATGTAACAATGTAAATAGTATGCACAGTTGTATATATAAGTCGCGGTTAGGACGTCGGGTACTTAGTAAAACAAATTCATGTCCCGTTGATATTAAAATACGGCTTAAAATGTAGACTCTTTCGTCGAAGGTTGATGAATGAACTGAAAGTAATTGGATGTCAATATAGGTATGTTAGATGCCAGTTTTAAAATACTGTCTCCATGCGTGAATTTTGAAACGAGGCGAGGGACTATCAATTTATACGATTAAACCGTATTAATATATTTTATAGTGTGTGTACATCGTGTTAGTGTAGCATTTTGCCTTTAAACTTGCTAGACTATGTTAAACTTTTCGAGCTTGGCTTTTTTCTATACGACTCTGACGAGAGAGATATTTGAAGCAGATTTTAAGCGTCATATTGGTACACTTATTTCTAATCTTGATGAAGCACTTTTAAGTACAATGCGAATTGCAGTGACTATACACTTCCAATCTTTGACATTGTATAGAACTCTTATAGTGCCATTGTGACGAACAACTACTTGTGTAAATACGCTAATATTAAGTGAGTTTACATAGAGTGAAACGGAACGCAGTCAATTGTACGTGCATCTAACATGCAATACCAAACACTTGATGGTTAGATGTCGTCATATAGGCTTATGTACTTGCCACATTAGTGTGTATATATCTGAACTATAAGATATATATTTTTGTCATAGATATTTTTCTGTCAATAAATTGCATAATTTAGCTTTAAGCATTAGATGTACTCTATCATTAGGAATGTGGAAGGAAATTAGCTGTTAGGAGAAGGTATTTTATGTGATAACCTGAAAAAATATTGAGAATATTTCTTTTTTAACAACCTGTATTGTATTGTATGCCTATATGTAAATGATAATTTTAATAAAGTTTCTTTTGTAAGGTTTAATGTAATCTGATATGAAGTTACAAAGTGTATAGAACGTATTAAGGAATATTCAGAAAAATATGAATTAATGTTACTGTTGTTATATAGCTTTATGTAAAAACCAAAAGTGTTATTATGTTTTTAAGATTAAAAATTATTTAGGAGTCGAGGGAAGACGCTAACTGAAGTATCGATTTAACCGAAGAGTTTATTGTTGATCGTGTCGATCCAAGAAAAAAAACAATTATCAAAATCATGTTGACTACGATATACTATGGTCTAATTTCTACGACCACGAATACAATCATGAATTTGATTATTTTTAGAGGCGTTTTTTGGAAGCACAGAGAAGCACATATAAAATTGTAATTCATTGTGAATGTTTAATATATTATTTTTAATTACATATTCAGTATTGGCTCAAAGTATTGTTTATATATTCATTTGAAATGTAACGAGCTGTTTACCTTTGTATTCGTGATTCTGTTTTAGTTGGATTTGTTTTGATTGAGCGCATGCGTTAGGTAAATTATGAGTTATTAAATGATAAAATTGATATATAGTTTTATTTGTCATTATATGTGTAAACAGCTCAGTCGATGTATTTTGATAATATGTTTAGCATTTTAACTGTGTGTAGTAAAAACGCGTCATTGGTGTTTCTGTCAGGGCTCGGATAACGGTATATTTTTCGAAACTGCTTCGTCTTAAAGACCTAAGAAACGATTTGTTTCGCGAACGGAACGATATAAAAACGTTTTTGAAGAAGAACAAACAAAATTTAAATCGTTCTCGGTTAATAAAACGTTTTTAACCGATTTTTTTTTAAATATTTGGGTTGATTAATAGAAAACTCGCAACACAACCCTTACGGCAAGCGCATTGGAATCAATGATGTAATGAAATGAAGATAAGGTACAATTTAATTAAACTTGTTTTTATTTTGCGGAATAAACGTTCTCATTTCGTTTCGAACAAATTGTACAAGGAACTGTTAGAAACGTTTTAAAAACGTTATTTTAAGTAACGTTTCCGAGCCCTGGTTTCTGTAGAACTGCTTTAGGCATCATTTCGTTCTATGAGACCGCGTGTATTTCGTGCCAAAGGCATACCACTCGTGGTTTTAAACGTAGCAGGTCTTACTTTTGAACGGTGACAATATCCTTCACAAGAAACCCGAGTTAATGTTCGAAAGTAAGGAGTTAGTTTCAAATTTAAGCTCCGGTCGAGGTTGAAAAAGACTACTGTAGAACTAATACAGAAAACTAATAGCCTCCATTTATATGTTATTTTTATTTGAAAACGCTCACATTCACGTTAGAGCACAAGTTGCTATACCTATTAGGCTGCCTGTCCACTAGAGGAGAGAGGAACGGAGCTGTGCCAATATTAACCAATATAAATTCCACTCCACAGTTCAGATTCTATTGGTTAATATTGGCACAGCTCCGCTCCTCTCCTATCTTCTCCAATTAAGTGGACAGGCAGCCTTACTGTTGCATTTTGATTGGTCGGCACTCCGAATTATGTGCCGAGCGAAATAGTGCGTCGGTACAAAAATTGTTTCAAAAACATGTGTCGGACACAAGTTGCTACACATTTATAGAGACTCGTGCCCTAGTGTGAAGAAATTCAAAGGGTTGCTCTATGCAGTTAAAATGTTAATTTTAAAAAGTTTATTCAACGAGCCTAGCGCACGCCTCGCTTGCGCTAAAGGTATACATGCAAAGAAGCTTATTGTTAACAAAGTCCACCGAAATCTTTTGTAAATAACAGATTCATTAAATGATAATGATGACTGAGATTGGCCGTTTTATTTTGAACATCCTGTATGAAGAATGCGATAATGTAAGTAGGCAATGGTGTCGATTCCCTTGTTCACAAACTAAAGTAAATTTAAGTTCAGTGCATCTTTTTCTTTCTATTTCATTAAGAAAAGGACAGAAGATAAATTTTAGTTTAGTCCTGTCAAATTAATCAGCGCCTGTCACTACTCCATACAAGTTTAGACGTGATTAAAAACTTGCCTTCTAAAATTACGTCAATTTGCGTCACCGAGAGTTGAGAATCCAACTGTCTTTTCAACGCGCTGGGACGAGAGTGCGTCCCAGCGCGTTGGATTCTCAACGCTCTGCTTAACACCGAGAGTTGAAAATCCAGTGCACGATAAAATCCCGCAGCGATTTCCCGCCAGAACAAGAGTGACGAGGATGCACATACAATGTGATGTGAAGCCTCGCTGCATTGTAAACACAACAGTAGGAAAAAGGACTAGAATTCAGTTAGGTTAACATAACTCGGATAATCTTATCTTCATAGGTACCATAGAAAACGTGTGCCTACCCACCCATTTGAAGGAAATGGCTATGGCCGCATTCCGAGTTACGCCAAAAGTGATAATATCGCGAATCCGACCAAAGTCCAAAGTCACAATTATTACTCAACTAGCTTTTGCCCGCGGCTTCGCCCGCGTGGATGTCGGAAAATATTCCACAGGAACATGCTACCGGAATTCAGAGTATCCTATGTCCTAAGCCAGCTTATCCCTATCAACCTATCCGTATGCCTTTCATCTAAATACGTTCAGCAGTTATGGCATGAAGGTAACAGGTAGATAATAAATCTGTTTTAGGGTTCCGAACGCAAAATGAAAAATTGAAACTGTTAAAGGATGACTTCGTTATCTGTCATGACCCTTTTTCTCAGAAACGTGTGTAGGCATCAAGTTGAAATAGATATTAAAAACTTAGATCTACGATCCCTTGGAGCTGTAAAGAAAATCAAACTTCCAAGTCAACGCAAAAAAAAAATACGGCCCTTTAATCCATATATATATATAACTTTCTTTTATTTTTCTATTATCTTAAGGTGATTTCTTATATATATAACTTTCATCCCCTATATATCACCCCCTTTAGGATTATTTTTGAAACAAAAAGTAGCCTATGTCCTACCCTAAGATGCCATTTATCGCCTTGCCAAATTTGATCAAAATCCGTTCAGTAGTTTAGGCGTGAAAAGTTAACATACAAACAGACATTCTTGTACTCAAACCTCAGTTAGCCCGATATATTTTATTGATCCTAGTAATAAAAATAGGATCGACTGGCATCAAAAAAATATTTGTGAAAATTGGTCATTTTCTTGCTGACTGTAATTTTTTTCAAAATCTGTGAATGCAGATCAACATGTTTCAAAAAGTTAAGGACACTCTCCTAAGACTGTTTTCTTGTAGCGGCTACGGTTAAGGTACCCGCCCTTATTGCCCCATCTCAAAATCCAACCTGTATAATAATGTTATGATTGACTGCTTAGATTCATTAAGCTATAGCGTAATGATAATCTTTCAAAAGGTTAAATCCGTAACTATCTGGAATATTTTAACCTTTTGGCTAGCCTTTTTACAATTTGCGGTAAACTATTGAAGAATACGAACTTATTGTAATATTGCTCATGGGCATAACAAATAGCGTGATAGTAATTTAAAAAAAGTCAATTGTGATGTTTCCATTATTTGACTTATTGATTATTTATTCAAATTTTCAAGTTAACCAAGCCATACAGTAAAATCCTCCCGTGTAAAAATGAATACCCCTTTTCACCCCGCCAGGGGTAAATTTTCAAAAATCCCTGATGTACATATTTATTTACCTATTTTTAGTCTTAAGTATAAGTACTAAGTTTCGAGTTAATCAAACCGCGCGTTAAAATTATTCCATACAAACTTTGACACCCCCCAATCTTTCATTAGGGGGGTATCTTAGAAAAACTAAGAATGGCAAACTTTATAATATACATAAATAAATATTCGTGCCAAGTTTCAAGTATATTAACTCAAGGAATAAGATTTTTCATACAATCAAAATCCCCCCTTTTCACCCCTTTATAGGTCGAATTTCCAGAAACCCTTTCTTAGCGGACGTCTACTAACTATAAACTACCATTAGCTGCGCCCCGCGGTTTCACCCGCAGAAGTCTCGATCCCGTGGGAATATCGAGATAAAAAGTATCCTATGTGTGTGTAATCCAGGTTATATCTGTGTGCCAAATTTCATCCAAATCCGTTTAGCAGTTTTTGCGTGAAGATTCACACACAAACACACTCACAAACTTTCGCCTTTATAATATTAGTGTGATAGAGTCCTATCTATTCCTAGGACTGCGAAGAACGCCACATAGCGTCCGCAATAAATTAAACCATCGAATGAAAGAAAACCAACATTCGACCTAACCCTCAGGTTAGGAGCGTTTTTTGACTCCGTGAAGTCCAAACCCCGCTGCCCATCATTTTTCATGTGGCGGCCGTTATTTGGCAGCGGTTATGTGTCGGCCGCTATGTAGAGGGCGTTATTTGGCGGCCGTTATTTGGCTGCCGTTATCTAGCGGCCGTTATGTGGCAGCCGTTATGTAGCGGCCGTTATGTGGCGGCCGCAATTTGGCTGCCGTAAAGTGGCGGCTGTAATGTGGCGATCGCAATGTGGCGGTCGCAATGTGGCGGCCACTATGTGGCGGCCGTTGTGTTGCGGCCGTTATGTGGCGGCTGTTATATGGGAGCCGTTATCTAGCTGCCGTTATCTAGCGGCCGCTACGTGGCGACCATCATGTGGCAGCCGTTATGTGGCGGCGGTTATGTGGCGGCCTCTTTGTGGCGGCTGCTATGTGGCAGCGGTTATGTGTCGGCCGCTATGTGGAGGCCGTTATTTGGCGGCCGTTATCTAGCGGCCGTCATGTGGCGGCCGTTATGTGGTGGCTTTTATGTGGCGGCGTTTATGTGGCGGCCGTCATATGGCGGCCGCAATTTGGCGCCCGTAAGGTGGCGGCCGTAATTTGGCGGTCGCAATATGTCGGGTGCCATGTGGCGGCCGTTATGTGGCAGCTGTAAAGTGGCAGCCGTAATGTGGAAGTCGTAATGTCGCGGCCGCTATGTGGCGGCCGTTATTTGGCGGCCGTTATCTAGCGATCGTTATCTAGTGGCCGTTATCTAGCACGCTAGTAACGCTATCGTGATGATAACCTTTAAAAAAAAAACCGTAACTATCTGCAATATTCTAACCTTTTGGATAGCCTTTTTACAATTTGCGGTAAACTATATAAGAATACGAACATATTGTAATATTGCTCATCCCCCATAACAAATAGCACGATAATAATTTTTGAAAAGTCTATTGTGACGTTTCCATTATTTGACTATTTATTTATATCAATTTTCAAGCTAATTAAGCCACACAGTTAAATCCTCCCCTGTAAAAATGAATACCTCTTTTCACCCCGTTAGGGGTAGATTTAAAAAATCCCTGATATACGTTTTTATTTATTTTCAAACTTAAGTGTAAATTCTGAGTTTCGAGTTAATCAGAACGTTCGTTAAAATTATTCCATACAAACTTTGATACCCCCCAATCCTCCTTTAGGGGTTAGTTTAGAATAATTAGAAATGGCAAAGTTTATAATTTACATAGATAAATATTAGTGCCAAGTTTCAAGTTTATTAACTCAAGGAATAAGATTTTTCATACAAACAAAATTCTCCCTTTTCACCCCCTTAAAGGTCGAATTTCCAAAAATCCGTTCTTAGCGAACGTCTACTAACTATGAACTACCTCCCTGCCAAATTTCATCTTTATACGTCAAGCGGTTTTCGAGATTTCGTGATGAATGAGTGAATGAGTGAGTGAGTGAGTGATCTTTCGCTTTTATATATTTATTATTAGATAACCCTTATATTTTGTGACTATTAAATTTGGTCGGATTCGCGATATTATCACTTTTGGAGTAACTCGGAATGCGGCCTATGACGAAGGCCATTACTATGTTCATGATATACCTAAATAATGACCATAATCACAATGTTACATGAGGACAGATAGCACGGCTATTTAGGGTTCCCTACCAAAATGTTAAAAAGGAATCCTTATGGTGCGACTCAGTCTATATGTCCGTCTGTCTGTCTCTCACACAGCTGGATATCTCAAGTACTACTAATGCTATCAACTTGAAATTTCGAAAATTTGACTTGCGAAAACGACTTTTGACGAAAAATTAAAAAAAAATACCGTTCCCCCCTTATCTTCGAAGTTTTCATAGAGAAAAATCTGAAATTATTCTTTGTGATAGAAGTTTATGTAAAGATAACAGGGAAATAAAACGATGTCTCTAAATAGCAAATTTTTTGTCTGAATCAAGAAAAATGAAATTAGTTCCACTATCGGTCAAGAGATGGCGCTGACCTAAAACTGCAATATTCTACACCGCAGTGTTAAAAATTCTCTGACGAATATAGGCCTCACCGATGAAAATTTTATAAAATGGAACGGAACCTTCGGTTCGCTAGTCCGACTCGCTTTTGACCAGTTTTTAGGAATGAATTTATACTTAGTAACAATTTTGTGTGCAATATCCGTGAAAATAACGAGCCTCAGAATAATAACACGCAATATTATTTATTTAATTAATGTGGAGCATTAATTAAATAAATAATAATATTGCGTGTTTTGCTCCACATGAATTAAATATTAAATAATATTGCGTACAGGGTAAGTTTTTATCCAGTGCGCAAACTTTAACACGTGACTTTACTCATCACTAGCTTCTGCCCGCGACTTCGTACGCGGATCCTGTTGCTTATGCCAGCAACAACGGGGTCGTCAAAATCGAAGATCTGAAACGTCTGATGTCGAATTCTAATACCCGGGGACGGGAAAACAACGGGATGCGCGAGACGATTCGAGACGTTCCAGATCTTTAATTTTTGTAAGTCAACAGGAAATGCCCATCAGACTAAACAACTTTTGCTAAGACGTCATTCCTATATATGTTATAGTGTCGCTGGGCTTTGGAGTTCTACAACAGGTGTTTCAGATCTTCAAATTTATTCTCACAGCAGAAAATGCTCTACACGTGGAATAATTTTTGTTATGGCACCATTTTTATATCTCTTATACTTTAGCTGGTCTGTTGCGGTTCTGCATCAGGTGTTAAATTAAAAAAAAAAAATTATAGCCTATATGTTGCCCAGACTTAATACCTATACAACAAAAACTTTTCTTCCCGTAATTCCGCAGTGGATCCCAAAGGTACACTGAATTAACAATAATATTGCAAATTATGAATATATTGCATTCTTCAGATGATATCGACATTCTGTTCAGAGAATGTCGAAGTCGATCAGAATTCAAACGTTCGTTGCGCTTTTGTCTCTTCATGCCGTATCAGTTATCAGTTAGAAAGTGAGAGAGAAAAAATTGCTAGAGAATTCTTTCTCTCTCACTTTCTAACTGATTATGAATATTTTGTTCTGTGCGTGTTCCGGACAATGTATGATAATCTCGATCAGCAGTTAGTCGCGCATCACGTTCATCACTCGTTTCAAGAGACCTATTAGTAGATGTGCGAATACGCTGAGAACTCAAGCGTGATTCTGTATCGGTAAACGTTTCCGATTCGCGAGACAATGCATGTCGCTCACGATCAGCGGACAGTCGCGCATCATATTCTTCACTGGTCTCGAGAGACCTAGATGTAGATGCGTAAATACGCTGAGAACGCAGGCGTGCTTCGCGATCCGAAGAGGTTTCCACGGAGCGAGTTATAATTATACAGTAAAATTAGTGATAGCTTTGATTTCCACATCAGATGTTACTGATCTTCGATTTTTATAAGTCAACAGGAAATGCCCATCAGACCGAACAACTTTTGCTAAGACGTCATTCCTATATGTGTTATGGTGTAGCTGGGCTCTTGGAGTTCCACATCAGATGTTTCTGATCTTCAATTTTTATTCGTCAACAGAGAGTGCTCATCAGGCTGAACAACTCTTGTTAAGACGTCATTCCTGTATATATTATAGTGTAGCTGGGCTCTTGGAGTTCCACATCAGGTGTTCCAGATCTTCATATTTATTCTCTCAGCAGAAAATGCTCATCACGTGGTACAATTTTTGCTATGGTACTATTTTTGTATCTCTTATAGTTTAGTTGGTCTGTTGCGGTCAGAATCAAGAGATCGGTCAGATCAAGTGTTCAAGTTTCCAAGATAAATTATAGCCTATATGTTGCCCAGACTTAATACCTATACAACAAAAAAAAAAAACATTCAAATCCGTCCAGTAGTTCCGAAGATTAGCGTGTACAAACAAACACAAACAGACAGATTGTTTTTTTTGGATTCTTGCTCTATTATTGTTTCTAAATCCCCTTCAATTTTTTTTTAATATATTCAATGTACAGACACGGTTTTTTACTGTTTTATTATATATATATGTTACGGCTAAAACCCGAAGTGCGGCTACACCTAGATTTAGCCGGCTAAAACTAGGTGCGGTCGGTAGCAGTTAGTTAAACTTGCCTAAATGGACCCTGGCACTCGCCGGCCGCTGCCGCGACACCGCTCGCTTCGCTCGCTCGGCTCGTGCGGTGTGTTATGTGGTCACAGTTCTAACCTAACCTAACCTACTCTTCAACCATTTTCATTTGCTACAACTAAATTTAACCAACTGCTACCGGCCGCACCTAATTGTAGCCGGCTAAAACTAGGTGTAGCCGCACTTCGGGTTTTAACCGTGACATATAGATTACGAACAACTTTTATTAAGGGACCAAACCTGAAATCGCGAAAAAAAATCTGCTGTTCACTACATTTTTGACGAGTTATGCGAACTTATATGTAGGGAACAGCTGATTTTTTGACCTTCCCACTAATAAAATAATGCAATAAAAGCATTATTTTATAGATAGGACCGGACGTTCATAGTCATCAGCCTATAAACTGAGATAGAAGTCTACTGCAACGTAGGGTATTTTCCATTGGTCACTATTTAACTCAAATCAGAGAGCAATATTGCCGTTATAATGAAAAAGGGCACATCTAACATTTTGTAAATATGGAGAAAATCGAGTTAAAAATTTTTATTGGTCTTTAAAACGTGGCTCAGTTGTGCCTGTTGAGCTTACGGTATTTTTGTTTATCTTGTTCCTAAAATTGTACAAAAAATATTGGCAGATGGGCCTGTTTTTTCTGATTCCGAATATGTATATAACTAAATTTCGGAAAAAATGTTAGTTGTGCCCTTTTTCCTTATGACGGCAGAATAGTTTGTCAATTTTATTTTACTGCATCATGCAAAAAAAACAGATTGCTCAGATTACATTTGGGCCTAGTTTTTTTTTAATGGGTCAATATAGCAATACAAAACGTTACATCTGGGCCTAGATTTTTTTTCAAATGTGCGTATAAAACAATATAAAATTGCGGCACATCGATTTAGTTTAGATTTGATATGAATTAAATGAACGCGAGCCATTCACGAGAAATGTTGCGTTGTCTGTAACCGCCTACGTGCCGTCTGTCGTAAAGTTTACTATCAATCTACTATCGTTCTAGCGCGTAGCAATCGGTACAATTGACCCCCACATAAGGTTAAACCGTCTGCTGTAACAGGTTAATTCATTACATCAGCAGTTTAACACTTTCAACTAATTCCTGCGACCTCTAAGGCTGAGGAATGTTTTATTGTTTTGGTTTTTTCGCTACTTACCTTTCGTGCAATAGTCGTGTTTGTGATAGGTACCTACGTATCTAATAATGATGCGTCAGGTGGCAGTTTTTTCACATCATATAGGAACCGTGTCACTAAACCCGTTGATTTTCAAAATATAAACGGATAGCAGGTGGCGTTCTGTAGTTTCTTCTTACCCCAATAACGCCAAAAAGGCGTGAGTTTATGTGCGTATGTATCAGGGGTGTTACGGAGCTTCGGTTCCGATTCCGAAAGGTCGGAACTTCCGATTAATTTTACATCTCCGATTCCGATTTAGGTTCCGATAATTTTGAATCGGAGTTATACCGAAGTTCGAAACGCAGTGATGCACGTGACTTGAGCGCGTACAAACAAGTTTTAACTCGTCGCCGGGGTACCTAGTGTTTGTTTATTTTATATATTGTGGATGTTATCACTAATATTTGACTGATAAAAGAAACTAATCAAAAAGACTGAATTATATTTCTATTGTTTCACTAAGCCTTCCTTTATTAACACATCTTTCTTCTACTTCCGCCTTCGACTCCGGTTCCGGTTCCGATCAATCAAATTTAAAACCTCCGTTTCCGGTTCCGGTAAAACGACTTCCGTAACATCCCTGGTATGTATGTATGTAAATAAACGGGTTTCGATCAAAGTGCAGGCACCGGCCCTAGCGGACCCCGTCAGTTCTGCTGACATCTCTTTGAGGCGCGACCGTCCGCAAGCCCGCGCCTACAGTAGCCGGGAATCGGCCTGCAATTCCTGACGCTCAGGGCGTCTCCTGCGGCGGTTAGGGGCGTGAGGGCGCGCAATTTGCCTCTCCCTCACGCGTTCGGTCTCCTCTTTCGCGAGCATTACTGCTTCGCAGAAGAAGGTGACGGCCTCCCATGCCCTCTCGCTTGGTACCATGGGCTGGACCAGGGCCGGACGCGAGAGATCACCGCCGCCGATCGCCTCCACGAGGACACGGCGATGCTCCGCCCAAGCCGGGCAGACCTCCACCATATGCTCCACCATGTCCTCCGTCCGGAGGACATGGTTGAGCATATGGTGGAGGTCCACACAATGGTGACACTCGGGCGTTTCCTCCCGCCTTATCTTGAACAGGAACGTCCCGAAACAACCGTGTTCGGTGAGGAACTGCGTCAGGCGGAAGGTGAAGACGTCGTGGCACCTCTCTAGCCACTTCTCAAAGAGGGGACTTATCACCGCAATTGTAGCGTGCCCAGCACTGGGCTGCGACAATCGCAATCTCTATGACGCCATGAGATCCCGCCGGAGCTCTGTCCGCTGTGCCGTGACTTCTCGCAGCAGCGGAGTTAAGCCCGGCGTTTCGCCTCCTCGTGCCACTCTCAAATGTGCGCGAGGACTTTTGCCTCTAGATCCCATGACGGTAATCCGGCAAGGAGGCTCGCTGCCTCGCAGGAGACCGTGCGGTATCCTCAGGTCAGCCGGATGACCATGACGCTCTGGGACGCGTTCAACCGGCGGGCTGGCCGCTGCCTCAATGAATGTGCCCACACCGGTGCCCCGTAAAGGGCCATTTGATAGCATTGTCTTACAACAAATTATTTGCAGGCAACACAGACGACAATTTATTCTTGATCGGTATTTAATTGATTGATTTGAGATTATAGACCGATTACTGATAAATAATCTATCAGTAAAAGTAAAGCCTTGTGTAGAATATTTATTAAATACTGTAACCAGCGCTTATACATATGTATAAATGAATACTTAGGGTAGGGTAGGTTCTATCTAGTAGACATAATTTATAGAATCAGCGTTCTTAGTGTGATTGATTGAAGGTACTGTACCGATGACAACATACACGCTGTGCATTGTAAAGCAGACATAAAGATATCATTAGGTTTTCCGTATATTATTTGCACTTCCTACTTTTAGTTCCGCTTCAAGATCTGAGAAGTCGAGATTTCTGCGATCTTGCAGATAAAATATTACTTCCGAAAAAGATTAAGGTTAACTTGTAGTTTTTGTTCAAGGTGATGGCAAAAAGGAGAGTTGCGAATTAGTGCCTGCATAGTCTAAAGACCTAAAGTAGCATAGATCGGAATAGGTATTGTTGACTTCACCATAATTAGGCATACCTGCTTGTACCAATACTCACGTTAGATCAATCAATTTGCCTACTCTTTTCCTAACTATGTTGGGATCAGCTTCCAGTCTAACCGGATGCAGCTGAATACCAGTATTGTACATGGAGCGACTGTCTATCTGACCTCCACAATCCAGTACCTAACTGGGTAATACGATACCCCTTGGTAAGACTGGTTGTCAGACTTTCGGGCTTCTGACGATCCGTAACGACTGTCGAAGATCCACGAATGACAGCCGAGACCAACGGCGTTGCGTGCATTCCGAGTCACGGAGGAGTCTCAGTATGTACTTAAAAATGGTCACCCATCCACTGACCAACCCCGACAAGCGTAGCTTAACTACGCTAAATGATTGTGCCAATATTGAGTAATGAGTATGCCGTGGCTCATGGGCTCAGGTACAATGCGAACAAAAGCGAGTTGTTGGTATTCCTACCGCGGAATTTTAAAGTCGACAGCGTCCCATCGGTTACACTAAATAGTGTACCGCTTAACAGAGCGACGCAGGTTAAGTACTTGGGTCACGGGGTCACGGAGGACCTCGCTGATGACATGGACGTTGAGAGGGAACGAAGGGCGTTGGCTGTTCGCGGGAACATGCTGGCTCGCAGGTTTAAACGGTGCCCGAATGAGGTAAAGTACACAATGTTCAGGGCTTACTGCCAATCGTTTTATTCGTGCACCCTGTGGGTCAGCTGTACTCAGCGGACACTCGATGCCCTTCGTGTACAATATAATAACGCTTTTAGGATGTTGTTGGGGCTGCCGAGATATTGTAGTGCGTCCGGCATGTTTATGGAGGCTCAGATTGATGGCTTTCATGCCATCATGAGAAAGAGAGCGGCCTCCATATTGCACCGTATCCGAGCAAGCTCCAACAGCATTCTGAAAGTAATAGCGGACCGTTTAGACGGTCCTTTTCTTAGACACTGGATCGCACTCCATGTGTCAACTTGATGTCGTGTGTTTTATTTTTTGGTTTACTAACATAGTTCCTAAGTACTTACTAATACAAATATGGATAATTCTGAAATAAAGTTATTATATATAATATTCACGTGCTTGTTTCAGTAACATACAGAACCCTAAATGCGTAACACACTTTCAATCACAGTCTGAATGATTTTGACGGATATCGCTAATCCATTAAAAAATTAATAAATACAACAACGTAAATAACGCAATGAAGGTTGTTGAACTGTCAAAATGAAAGCCATTGCTACTGTTAGTGTGTTACGCGATTACCCCGCAAGTTCTACCACTTAGTACATGCGATGGAAACAATGTCGTCCGCCCATCTCGCCCGCCGCCAGGCGACTGACTGATTCTGATTCAATTATTAATAGTAATACTCCTACCTACCTATACTTACCTGATCTAGTTCTTTGGCGCCACCCAGTCACAGACTAAAGGGCTTGCTACACGGCAGCGAACCGCGTTCCCGACAGAGGTGACCTTGGTTGGCGACCGGCAGAGTTGTTTGAAATTTGTTCTTAAATCACCAACTCCACGGTTGTAAACCACCAAGGTCACCGCTCAGCAATCGCGCTGACAACTACTATACACCAACACACTGTCTCAATGGTCTAGTGCTCGCGATTCGCATCGTATACGTACATACCTGCTTACGTAAGTACATTAACATTCGCGATGTTCACCATAATTTCCATTTGCGATAGACCGTGCCGGCAAGGTCATTGACCGGCTTGTCTGCTGCAATACGCGCGTGTATTACATCACCCGACCTTGTCCGACACGGAACAATGACAGCTGTAATGTACGCCCCTGGCTTTCAGCTGTCCTAGGTTAAGCCTCGCCAGTGTTACAGTCTAGAAAACCTTCTAGAAAGTAACTAGAACTGATTATTTAGGTCATATCATAGGTCATAACATTGAATTACATCACTGACCTGAAAGTATGTTTCTGAATTTAAATTGCTACATTTAAGAACGTTATTGTTAGCAAAAGCTTCCTTACATATTATAAAACAAAATCCCCCGCCGCGTCTGACTGTCTGTCGGTCTGTCTGTCTAAACGCGGTAAACTCAAAAACTGCCGAACGGATTTTTAAACGGTTTTCACCAATGGACGAAGTGATTCATGCGGAAGGTTTTAGTGTATAATTAATTATGGTTTTGTGTAAATTGGCTGAAATTTGACGATTTTATTGTTGAAGATGTCGGAAAAAATCATGCCAACTGGGAACTTTATTAGCGTGCGCCGTGAATATCGTAAAAGTTACATAAAATTTATGTTCTACAGTATTGTTCACCTTAAAAATTTCAACAAAAAAGTTCCAGATAGCATTTGTCTACCTTCTAAGGATGACCCACAATAACCATTTTTATCTTTCAGAATTTGATAAAAATTTCATTGTAATTTCCGAAGCTATTTTGACCGGTATTAGGTATATTAATCCTTAATTTGAGCATTTTATTTAGACTAATATATGCCTTGACATCATTTCATTTAAATGAATGGTTTAAAAGATATCACAGATTCAAAATAACGCGTAACAAAATAATTATGTTTGACGGCAACGCGGGCGCAGCGGTAGGCGTCAATGACCTTTTCCTCGGCTATTACTGCTATTAGGTATGTAATCCCGGTATTGGTAGTACGTTCCCGTGGGATATTTTCCGACATCCATGCGGGCGAAGCCGCGGGCAAAAGCTAGTATCAAATAAATCTACACGTGACCTTTGGAATGAAGGATTAAAGGGTCCCCGAAATGATCAATTGCAATTATAAATTTTTACGTGACTGATACACTTTGATGCGCAAATTGATCGTCTACCAAATGCAATTTAACAAGTTCAGTGCCGGGAGCCCTCCTGGAGGGTTCATCTAGTCGCATATGGGATGCCGGGAGAACTCGCGGATGGCTCATTTTAAATGTAGTAGGTTTTTCTTAGCGAATACAACAAACCGTTAAAATAAAATGTGATGTATATTTTAACAAGATTTATTAGTATATGTGTTAGTTTTAAAATCCAAGCATTTTTTACATATTCATAAAAAAATTAAACGGTTGGAAAATAAATATGTATATCGACGAGACCGCCTGAAAACACTATTTTACGTCGTTTAACAGTGTTATTATAACACGATTTTAAACCATTAGGTTTACGGCATTAGCCGTTGACCGTCTGCGATGGTTAACTTTAGCGCAAACGTTATGCCGGCGGGTTCACTTCCAATATTTATGACGGCATGGCGAATAAGTTCAATGAAAAGTGGGTGAAGTCAAAAGATTGACAAATATTACTACAATACAAATTGATGGCAATTGATCAATTGCAACTGATCTTTTAAAGACTCCTTAGTTGCTGCAAATTATAAAAAAATACTAGGAATGTCCACAGCATGGTCACTGTACTCAAGGTCACGTTCGTTGATCGTCTCGCCACATCGATGCGTCGTCACTTCGTCAGCATACAAGTGTTTTGTCTTCCAAAACAATATACCTACGCAAATATAAGCATCGCCACACCTTTATTTTTGCTAGCGACTTTGCTCGCGATAATCTGAAATTAGATTTTACGTTGAAATTATTTGAGCTTCGGCTATTTGACACTTCCCGTGACCCAAGGGCTGGTTTTTACCTTGGCCAGAAGCTAAGCATTGCCATACAACGTGGCAATGCGGCCAGTACATTACCAGTCGACAGCGATGCGGATGAATTTTTCGACGCTATATTTTAGTTTGTAAATAGTTCTAGTTAAGTTAGTATATAATGGTGCCGATTCTCTTGTCACAAATGCCTCTAAACTAAACTAAAAATCACCAAAATTTAGTTTATTCCTGTCAAACGACGATTTCCCATTCTGAAATAGACTAAAGTGACACAACTTAACTATATTTTAGTTTGACAGCACTAAGATGGCACTGAGATATTAGTTTAGTGAAAATGACAATTTTGCTATTCTGAATTTGACGTTTTTAACCTAAAATTTAGATTTTCTAACTAAATATGACTATTTTTAATCGCGACTAAAAACATGTGGAATAAAATTGGTTGTCATGAACTAAAATTCACACCAACACCTCGACTTCAGATGAAATAACAGTACTGAATATTTTTTTTTTCTTTTGCTTATATCTCGAAAACGGTGTGTCCAATCGCAAAAATAATGAAAATTTCGACACCCTTTATGATACCCTTAAACCCCTAACACTCTACATGTAGGTAATATTTTTTTCTTATTTTCCATACAAAAAGTGAAAAATCCATATAAAACACGTCGAGGCTGCCCCCCCTGCGCGCCTCCGGCTCTAAAAAGATTCACGTGGTTAGGTGTCACGTGTGGAGTCGCGATTGTCAAATTCGATTTAGATGTGTCAAAATTATTTTTAAATTTAGAGAATTTATTTTGCAGAATAGCTTTGAGATTCTCATAGTCAAAAGTAAGGAATTTTAGTGATAGTTTAGTTAGTTTAGTTCGGTGTACAAGAGAATCGGCACCAATATCTATTTTTATTTTGTAAATAATTAATAATTAATTAACTTTAATATTATATTTTAATTTTATAATGATACATAGAAACAATCTTGTATTATCTCCTAAAAATAGATCAAAAAGGCATAAAAAATATTTTGAGTTACTAATTATTTGAGTAATTAATTAGGTATCCGCTAGATGCGGAAAGCACAGAATCGGTCGAAGTGGCGGTGCTTGGGGAAGGCCTATGTCCAGCAGTGAACGTTTGTCGGCTGAAATGATGATGATGATGATGATTAGGTATCATCACAAATCGAATTTGTCTTGTATTTTACTGAGAGCGAGGACCTTGTGGTTAAATAATATCAGCCGCACAGGTCAATGTAAGGTTAAACTACGCTTGCCACGGTCGGTTCGTGGATGGGTGACCATACATTTTCATCAGAAAGCACGGTAAGCCGTTGGTTACGTCACGGGTCGGCAGAAGCCTAAAAGTCTGACAACCAGTCTTACCAAGGGGTATCGTGTTACCCAGTAACTGGGTTGTGGATAGAGCTGCCAATTTTCAAAAACTTCCGACTCGGAGAAATTTGGAGAAAATAGTAAAAAAAAAAACAGTAATTTCACAATCAACACTTTCGACTCATCCATTTTTCGTAGAGCTTATACGCCATGCTGCCATACATATTGCAAGTTGACTCGGAGGGTCACCGGCATTACGTTTGAAATCTTGTTAAAATATACAACTGATTTTATTTTCACAATTTATAATGCCGAAATCACTAAGAAAAACCTACATTTAAAATGAGCCCTCCGCGAGGACTCTCGGCATTCCATATGTGACTTGAGTGAACCCTCCAGGAGGGCTCCCGTCACAGAACGTAAAAGAACGGAACTAGGTAGACACTACGTATTAGGTCCAGCTTGATTCTTAAAAACATTAAGGTTTCGTGGATTTTAAAATTTTCTGATTCAGGTTCTTTTTTTACTTAAAAAATTCTTGACTAGTCATATTAGGTCATTTATTTTTACTATTAACTCGACTAATAAACAGTTTCGCTCATCTGTGCATAAGTTCCCCATCGAGGAAAAAACACGTTTCACAAAAACGCTACTAATGGACATAGAGAAAAAAAATCCAAGGATTTTCGGTATTTTAGTAAGATTTGATGTCTTCAATAAACCTACATTTAAATCCACCGGTAATATTGAAAAATCTTGTGATTGTGTCAACTGTTGATGTATTTTTCTTCAACTCATTGATCTCGTCATAAAGTCTACATTTAAGTCAAGCAATTCGTCAGCATTTTCATAAGTTATTATACTTTTGAGAAGCGGTTCGACTGATAGGAGGATAGGACTTCGCGCCCACACTGTCTAACTCGGAGATATAGGATGTCAACCCGTAGGCCGGAGATACATCATTCAAACCCGTAGTCTCCGGGTCAAACCCGGAGGGCTGGCAGCCCTAGTTGTGGAGGTCAGATAGGCAGTCGCCTGCCATGGATCTAGGGGAGGGCAAACCGGGTCACGTGCCCCGGGCGCTAACTTCAGGGGGCGACAAATTGAAGCGTAGCAGACAAGTGCACCACCATGTATCGCAACATTGCAATAAATGAGACGAGCATATATAATCTTTCTATTTGTTTCTTTCTTTACAACAGTTTTGGCGCCCCTGTTGGATTGGCGCATTATCGATCGATAAAATTTGATTAATACGTTGCTGACAAAATTTTAATTTTAATAAATGTCAATTTCGCGGGCTAACTTAGCGCATCCCCCTTATAAGATTAGTGGGTGGCGGCAGACGGCAGTTTTTGCCCCGCCTCAAATAAATTCTAGATCCGGGGCTGGCAGTAGGTCCATGTAAAATACCGGTAGGTATTCAGCTGCATCCGGTTTGACGGAAAGCCGACCCCAACATAGTTGGAAAAAAGCTAGTCAGATGATCGTACTTAGAGCGATATGTTTTCAGATGAGTAAAGTAGGTACCTACTACATTGTTTACCAGTACCATACCTGAGACATAGTTAATTGAGGAAGCCACAAAGGCATTATTTTGTAAATAGAGGTATTATCTATGTGCGTCACGACGTCTTAGGTTTTCCACGAAAAATTCCAAAAAATCCCCTTCTTAATTCTCAGATTTACTTAATCTAAAATGACCTCCACTTATATCAGCATACTTACCTACGTGGTGAATCAGATTGATTAAAACTTTAGGTACCTACCTACAAGGTAAAAAAGGAAATAAATAAAAGCTCTGTTAGGTAAACTGTACCTAACGAAGATACTGTTAAATTTAAACTGATAAATTTAATTAAATATGTTTTATCACGTGACACTTGACTGTCAACTATGTAACGACACTTCTCCACAATTTTGTAAGAGCAATAATAGAGCCCATGGCTGAACGCTGGCCCCCAAACTGTATTTTGGGGGCCAGCGCCAGTCCAGGCCTAGTTTGGGGGTTAGGATCAGATTCTTCTTCTTCTTCTTTTCAATCTTCGTAAGTATGACCATGTATCCGCGCATCGATTGCTTTTAAAATGTTTGCCCATTCGTCAGCGGAGAGAATTGAGGACTCTATGTTGTTTTCTATACTCGACAAACCCACTTCTCCTTCTTACCTGACTTCCCATGTTCAATACTTATGCTCTGCCCATAGTAAAAATCTTCGTTCCCCCAACAATCGTCTTCTACGATGTCCTTCTCACCGCTCCGGTTTTATTCATTCTTCTTTCTTCGTTTCTTTGGAATGCGCTACCTCTGTACACCAGGATGGCAACCAGTCGGTTATCTTTTAAAGTGAAGGCACGTGAATATATTCATAAGAAGTTGGTAGAATCGTCCCAGCGCTGATTTGCTGGATTCGTTTTCTCCTCTACCAATCGTTATTTCTCCTAAGTTTATTTTGTTTATATGTATGTATGTATCTATGTATTAGTATTTATTCTTATTCGAGTTGTCTTTCAATTATGTTGCACCTGCCATGTTTGGTTTCTGCATCACCCTAAGGTTGACTGGTAGAAAATGCGTCAGGCATTAAGTCCGCCTTTGTACAGTATTTTTTTTACTTGTGCATAAAGTTTTAATAAATAAATAAATACATTTGTGTGTTATATTATTATGACCTACTTGTTTGTAACTTGTATTTTAAGTGTCAAATAAATGTTTTTAATTTTTTATTTATTTAGGTTTTCCACGAAGAATTTCTAAAAATCCCCTTCTTAATTCTCAGATTTAATCTAAAATGACCTCCACTTGTCTCAGCATACTTACCTACGTGGTGAATCAAATTGATTAAAACTTTAGATACCTACCTACAAGATAAAAAAGGAAATAAATAAAAGCTCTGTTAGGTAAACTGTACCTAACGAAGATACTGTTAAATTTAAACGGATAAATTTAATTAAATATGTTTTATCACATGACACTTGACTGTCAACTATGTAACGACACTTCTCCACAATTTTGTAAGAGCAATAATAGAGCCCATGGCTGAACGCTGGCCCCCAAAATACAGGTCCAGGCCTAGTTTGGGGGTTAGGATCAGATTCTTGGCAATACATTTGTGTGTTATAGGTATTATTACGACCTACTTGTTTGTAACTTGTATTTTAAGTGTCAAATAAATGTTTTTATTTTTTATTTATTTAAGTTTTCCACGAAGAATTTTTAAAAATCCCCTTCTTAATTCTCAGATTTAATCTAAAATGACCTCCACTTGTCTCAGCATACTTACTTACGTGGTGAATCAGCTACCTAATTGCGCAACGTATTTTGATTACCATTCAAGTAGAATTTATTTCAATTTGAATCGAATTGCTTTTATTTTACGACTTTGGAATTGCAAAACTCCAATATTTTTTAAACAAACTGCGGTCTGTTTGATACTCCATTGAGTGAACGAAATGCGTCTAAAAAGGCTATTAATCGAATTGCGTAACCATTTTGACAGTTGTAAGTTTGTTTCCAAGTAACGAGTAATTTGTTTTGTCTGTCAATTGAAACAGAAGGCACTGTAGTGGTCGCAATAGATTTTACTTAGCAATCTTTTTGGGATTAACTCATGAAATCTCCATAATTATTAAGAAAAAAATTAAGTAATAGTCTTCCTGATAAATTGTGAATGTGTTTTTATGTAAAACCTCAATGATAAATCAATTTTATTGGTATGTTAAATATCAAAGCAGCGAGGTCAATTTTTAATAATAATTGTGAAAGTTTTCTTGTGAGTTTAGTGCCTACAACCTAAACTAAAAACAAATATTATCATATTCCAGAAACAAGGTGTTTTGGTGGCATTTTAACGAAAGACAAATTCGTACCTCATACCGTAACAAACTTGAGCCACAAGCTTAGCAACCCAGTCGAGCTTGTAATACATTGGAAAAGCAAAAACTTATAATTGAGGAAGAACAAAAAAAAGCAGTTTGAAACATTTTATATTAATGGATTATGTAAGGACATTGATGAACATACCACTATTGCCACATCATTGTCTGTTTAAGGTATGTACTTACTTATTATTTTCTTTCTAAGTGTTGAACATTGAATGTGTGTTAAGTACAGCAACAATGTTACACACATAGGGATGTATTTATAAACATTGCTTATAGTTAAGTGACGTTAAAACCTCAAAAATGTATGATTAAACAGTTGCTAATCATTACATAACTTTATGCAACGTTTATAAATAAACCCCATATTGTTTATTGGTGAATACGAAATGCACCATCAAACGTAAACTTACCATACATTTAAATACCATACATATATTTTCAGTTGCCTAACCTACTACTTATATGAATATTTACTTAGCAATTATAACAACAAAGTAAAGAAAGTAGGTTGGCAACTGAAAATATATCTAAGTACCTATCTTAAATGTTTTTCACTTATTGTTAATATTATTAAAAACATCGATCTGCCCAGCCTTTTCCCAACTATGTTGGGGTCGGCTTCCAGTCTAACCGGATGCAGCTGAATACAAGTATTTTACATGGAGTGACTGCCTATCTAACCTCCACAACCCAATAACTAGGTAATACGATACCCCTTGGTAAGACTAATTGTCACTTTCGGGCTTCTGATGACCCATAACGACTGTCAAAGATCCACAAATGACATCCGGGACCAACGGTTTAACATGCTTTCCGAGGCATGAAGGAGTCTCGGTATGTAGAAATGGTCACCCATCCACGGACCAACCCCGGCAAGCGTAGCTTAACCTGATGGATTGCCCCGTGCGGCTGTTAGTACTTAGCCTATTAATATTATTAGTAGGTAAGAATATTTAAGTCAATTGTTGCTTATAATTGACCCAATTGTTGTTTATAGCAGAATATTGCTATTCTATAAAGTGACTGTGGATGGATGTAATGGATGGTGGAATATATTGAAGATTTACTATTCTTTTTTTTTCAGGTGTCAGGCTCAACTACATTATTCAAGATTTTTTTAACTGTCTCTCATACGCTTACAACAAGCAGTACATACATAATCCATGATGATTTCCACAGGAAGACATTAGATTCCAAATTCCACTAATCCTTACAGTATGTTTGTTCCAATTCCTTTTTGCTCTATGTCCAAATATTTCATATTAATGTGAATAGATGGTAATGGTGCCGATTCTCTTGTCCACAAACCAAACTAAATTTGAGTTCAGTGCATCTTTTTCTTTCTATTTCATTAAGAAAAAGAGATTAATTTGACAGGACTAAACTAAAAATTATCTTCTGTCCTTTTCTTAATGAAATAGAAAGAAAAAGATGCACTGTACTTAAATTTAGTTTGTGAACAAGGGAATCGGCACCATTGTCAGTTAAGGTTGTAACAATCTAACAATTTAATAAAACAGTTTTATTTGTTTACCATAATTTATTTCTCTCTATTTCCTTTAAATCTAATGAATGACAGTTAATTTAGGTAAACACCTTTAAATAGTATCATTATAATTATAAAATTGTCTGTGTTTGTATAAAACAAATAGTATGCCATTCTTAATTATTTCATTTAAAGTTATTTTTATTTGTCCCTCTATAGTTCATAATTAAAACACTTCATTAAAGTTTACACTGTTATCAATTAACACAATAGTTTATATCACTGTCGTACATGACTATAATCAAGTTTTCTAAAAAAAATATTTCATGAAGGATCTTCAGTTTCTACTTTTGTACTTAAGAAGCTTGAAATCTGAAGTAGCAGAGCAGCAGTGCAGCACAGCCGGGGCAGTATCATTCATGCTGCCTTCATGTCTTCGTAGGTGAAATTCCCCAGGAACTCTATATTTTAAAACAAAGTCATATTATTTTCTGCTCAAATAAAGTACTCATGTGGCAAAGTAGGCATATCAACTAGGCCCATGGCTAGATGATATGCTGGTTGTATAATTTCTTCTTTATTTAGGGCTGATTTTCCAGTCTCCAGATATTTTATAATACTAAATTATAATGGTAATTGGATAAACATAAAATATATATTATGATGTGTCTGTCAAAAGTTCAGCCAAGGAAATATATACATAATTGAGTTGCTATGCTTAATTCTTAATGATGTGTCAAAAAGCTTACCTTCAATGATTAATACATAAGATTCTTAATCCAATCCATGTTTGCCACCTTGCCACCAACTTCTTTGTTAGGAAGTCAACAATATTGATATTTGGTAGTGTTCCATTCTTGTATTTTCAGCACGTCTGTGAAAATATTATGAATATGTTTTGTAGTTATCTATTATTTGGTTAGGTAGTGGATATTATAGTTTATTTCAGCATCTACTTATGTACAAAAATATCAATTAACAATTTTAGTTAGAATGTGAGACATAGTACGTAACTATTATTTTAACCACAATAAATAGTTAATCTCGCGTAAAATGCCTGTGTCTACGCGACAAAAGAATGATTGTCCGTATACGTAGACTCACCAATAATGTACCTACAGCTACAATAATCTAATGAGATACGAAGGTACTCTCACACACGTTATTCCTATTTATATTGGTTTACTTGTAGTGATAATATCGACTTAGATACTTTTCGCTATTGAGCAAAACAGCCTAAGTCTTAGTCCATGTACTTAATTGTAGTCTGTGATCTTGGTGAAGCTAGTACAAAACGAAGGCGGTGTCTCGACCGAGAGAATTTTCCAAAGTTCTTCCGACTTCCACAAGCCACAAGAATAATGTTCCAAAACTGCTTATTACAGGCCCATGTTTCTGTACGTGAATAGCAAATATAATTTTGTATGTTGAAAAATATAAAACAACTATTAATTTAAAACAAAAACTTTACCGAAATCAACAAAAATAAAATGTAAACAGATGCGTCGCCATGATTGATATCGTATTCTCCACAGACTTCAAAGAATATTCATTCCAGCCCAAATTATTGTCAAATGTTTAACATGTGATGTCATATGCCTTTCCTTTTCTTTTCCCTACACTCTGATAAAGTTAGAGCAGCAAAGGTATACTTTAGACAGGCAGTAGTTTGCATTAAAACGTCAACGCATAACGCAATGAGGGCAGATCATTCAACTTTTACTCTCAGTGTTGCAATTTTATTCCCCTAAGTCCACTATAGACTTGCGTCTAGATACATCGAAACGAATCAAAAATCCGATTTCAATCAGAAACGGAATCGTATCGATAATCCGAACTAGACAAACCGATTTCACAAAACCACGGAAGTGTGGTTTTGCCTAAGCAAGTTTTTGTTTATATTTGAATAGTTTTGATCGATGCACTTACAACCGAATAATATTACTAGAGACGATCGAAACTGCGAGCCGGAGCCTCTCCTGAAATCGGTTTTCTGTTACCGACATTCGGTCGCTGTTTTGGGAGTCCATTTGAAGATTTGAGTATGAAAATAAAACATAACTTATGTAATCATAGTATTTTTAGGGTTCCGTACCTCAAAAGGAAAAACGGAACCCTTACAGGATCACTTCGTTATCAGTCTGTCAAGACCCTTTTTCTCAGGAACGTACGGAGGTATCAAGTTGAATTTAATATCAAATACGTCTGTGGTCCCTTAGAGCTCTAAAAAATCAAGCATCTAAGTCAACACAATTAAAAATTACGGCTATTTAAGCGACATATTTTGGTACTCGCAAATAAATAAAAAACTACAGGGTACTTCCCGTTGACCTAGACTCATAAAATTTGGCACAAAGCCCGTCTCATTGCACAAGTAAAGGAAAATGACAGAAAATTATAAATTTTTAGTTTTATCACATACAAAAAGAAAAAAGCATTACAAACTTACATTTGCAATTGGAGAATTGACCGTGACATACTATATCAATATAGGGGAGATGTTTTTCAACTACATAGTTGTTTGTTTTTGGGATAAAAACTCCCAGGTTTAGTGGAAATCCCTCTAAGTTGACAACACTGCTTTTCTACGATTTTGTCATAGGCCACAGATAGCAAAAACGTGAAAAGAAAAACGTTTTATTACGTAGTTCAATTATGGTAGTTTTTGGTAGAAAGTATTTTAAAAATTGGTTTTTCATTTTTCAGCAATCATTGTACATTTTTATTTATAAGCATTAGTAGATCATCAGTTGTAATTAAAACAGAATTACATTATAGCACAATAATTTGAATATTAACCATTCATAGATGCTGTAACTAAACATATAAATTTAACAATTATAGACAATTGTTTTGAACATCCCTATACAATTTCAGTCGTATGGTAAAAAATGTACATCGCAATTCCAATTATGGCATGCGATTAAGATTGGACTTGCTTTCGATTCAGAATCGCAATCAAAAATAAAATATGTTACGCAATTAGGCTGCTGATTGATTAAAACTTTAGGTACCTACCTACAAGATAAAAAAGGAAATAAATAAAAGCTCTGTTAGGTAAAGTGTACCTAACGAGGATACTGTTTCGTTGAAATCAGAGTTTATCGACCACGGAGTAGGTAATTACTCCGGTGTCCATGTTCTGATCGTTATACCTACTAATCCTTTACAAATGAGGGTTTACTACATTTCAATTTTTTTTAGCTTGTTTTCTAATGCTGGGATTCAAACTAATTTTTTTGCACTTATGTGGTAAGTTGATGTTACGAGTATATTCAAGTGGTCCAGCACCTAACATGAACCGGAAAGGGTACAGCAATTTATAAAGTAAGTATTTATATTTTTTTTTTTTCTTCTTCTTTTCGTGTGGTTATTGACAAAACATTTTTTTTTTTTTGGTTGGGTCGTTATCAAATAATTTCTCCCGCTCTGGGTGGAGTGGGAGGGCGTGTAATAATAAATAGCAATCGCTTTCATTTTGACAGTTCCACAACATTAATTGCGTCACTTACGTTGTTGAGCAGACTATGAGGCAATATCCTTCAAAATCATTCTGTTGTAATTGATAGTGTGTTAAGAAATTAGGATGCATATCATAGCCAACCTAGCAGTGGTGTACAGAACCATTTCGATTTTAAAATGCGATCACTAACCAAAGAGTTACAAGTATAGAACTGTTAGAAGTGTTGCTTCGAATCCTGCCAACATTAGATGACCCAAGGACTAAGTTCTTAGGCAAAGACTGACTGTTTGAGTTTGTTTCGTCATTTCCTCTCAGGGTTAGTCAGATATTAAATGTCGCCGGGGTTGCGAAGAAGTCCGAAAGGGAAATCGTGGCCCCCGGCAACATGGTAACTGAAGGAACACGGGTGGGTTTTAGTCAGTAAGAGTCTGTTACTGACTAAAACCCACCCGTGTTCCTTCAGTTGCTATGTTGCCGGGGGCCACGATTTCCCTTTCGGTATTCTTGGTGTCAGAGTTTTAAAGCCGCCCGTGGGCCTCTGACTTGGCTTCATATGCCGTCGAGAAATATCTCTCAGGCATGCCGGTTTCCTCACGAAATTTTCCTTTACCGTTTACTTAGTTTAAGACTAGTAAAGATATGGTAGGTACTGTGAGGACTTATCATTGGAATTCAACCTCACACATCATGCAGGCTGGCAAGAACGCTCTATGGTATCCGAACATTCGAACATTTTGTATTTAAATTAGGATTTTCGTATGGTGTGCATTTGATGTAAGAAAAACGAGTTGAGCCCATGGCGTCGGTCGCGTAATATCATCCTTTGCTTTGTATTATTGATTTAAATATAATTTTGTGTTCTCAAAAGTCCTTTAATTATTACACAATACACGACCCCGAGTGCCGCAGCCAAGCGAGTTGCTCACAAATGGTGGAGGCGCCTTTCTAAAGTGTAGTCCTCACAAATGGTGGAGGCGCCTTTCGAAAGCTAGTTCCGGAGAGCTGAAGAAGACACGAGATCCACGCCGGAGATAGAAGCTAAGTGGTTTTTATTATTATTTTATATAGAGCGAGATGGCGTATCAAATGCAGCCCTTCTCGGGGATCAACGGCATGTGCCTAGAAAATTTTATTAAGGAGTTCAGGCTTGTGGCCACCGAAAACGAATGGCAGGAATATGATTTGGCTCTAATATTACGTGCATTTCTTGTGGGGCCAGCAATGTATTTCCACAAATATACATACCACGAGGGTATGAGTTTTCAATCTTTTTGTAAAGAATTATGGGCAGAATTCCCATGCAAATGCCACAAAGAATTAGCGGCATATAGGGGACAAGAAACAGAGATGTCCGATGAAAGCGGACAGAACGACATGAATTTAGATAATCACACCAATTTATTTTCTAGTGGAAGACAGGATGACCCACTGGAAGAAATGAAAAGCTGCCAAGAGGGCAGAGATGATGATGAAGATGACTATGATGATGATGAAGACGGCTCAAGTCAGGTGTTCGAAAAGGAACACATGGAAGAAGCCACAAAATCGGGTCAGTCCAGTCCATTTATTAAACCATTCACGTGTGTTTCAGAGAATCAGATTATGTCCTTGCCAAGGGAAATTATTGATCACGATGAGGAAACTCCTACACATAACTTCGTCGTTGATCAAATTAAGGAAAATATTTCTGAGGATGACGTGGAGTCATGTTCAGTCATAGAAAAAGAGAGTGATGGTGAAGTAGTCGTTGACTTGGTCAAACATGTTGAAATTCTTCAAATGGCCGAGACCACAAATGTTCAAGTTTATGTTACCCATAAGGAACATAAATATATAAAAATTCTAAATGCCACATTTCGACAACAACGTGCTAAAAACAATTCAAGAAGAGCACCAAATAAAAATAAGGAGTCGTATGTGAGAATAATTAAAAACTTCGTACCGAAAATCAACAAATTTAAAAGGTCGAAAGTTTATAGACATTTTATAAAGAAGTTTTACATTTTAGAATACGAGTTTTTAAAATATAGAAGTTCAGCGATTTTACCCCTATCAATAGATTAAAACCTTTTCATAATAGTATTTAATTATTAGTTTTTATGTCACGTATTTTATTGTCATATTATGTCATTCAGATGTAAACATCATTTGACACATTATTTTAGTGATGAATATGAAATATTATTTTAATGCGTGATTATTTATTTCTCGTTTCATATTATGGGGAGCAATCATCGGACGCTGCCGGGAGCGAGTGAGGTATTGTCACTCCTCACATCGCTGAGAAGTCGGAGGGAATGAGCCACTGTCTGCGTCTTCAATGTTGTGTCGTTTCGTCTAAATTAGCATGAACGTACTCCAGAATTTATTAATGCGAGTTAGAAGAGGCAAATATTTTTTGGAAACTGTGATCCCTTATGGAGGGAGGGGAAGTACTCTGTCTTGGTTGACACCAGCCTCGCTAACGGGGGCATAGCCCTTGCAAGGTGTGTCTAGTTGACACAATTGGTTCAACTTATGACTGAGGTCTCACAGTTTAGTCAGGACTTACTGACATTCGATAAAGAGTGAGTCTTGTGAGGATAATATGAGGTTTTGAGATTTTCCCTCTGGAGTATGGTCGTGAGTTTTTTAATGTTGTTGAGCGCTTACTTCTTGATCCTTCGTTCCCTCTGGCTCAATTATGTCCGATGGAGTTAAGGCTTAGGATGTAGAGTTCATTTTCATAAACCCCCTCTGGGTAGATGTGAACTGTCACATCTGTTTGTTTGTTGTCAGAGGCTTGCTGTATCTTTTGCGGTGGTTTTGGTACAGTGAGGTTTAAGCAGAAGTATGTTAATTTTTTGTGCACTGTTAGCACATATTGTCATTTAACTTGGCTGATACCTAACCTGGTATCAGGACTTTGCGATTCGTACGTTCTGACTTAAGCCTTCTCCTGCAAGAGAAAGACCTCACCTTGTATTTTAATTGCCATCGTTAGGTAACGTTTCTGTTAGGTATAGGCAGGAAGGGTACGATTGTTCGGATACTTTGAATAAAGGTCTCTACCTGATCCCTTTATTCAAGTGGGGCGTAGCTCATGTGAGGACTTATCATTGGAATTCAACCTCACACATCATGCAGGCTGGCAAGAACGCTCTATGGTATCCGAACATTCGAACATTTTGTATTTAAATTAGGATTTTCGTATGGTGTGCATTTGATGTAAGAAAAACGAGTTGAGCCCATGGCGTCGGTCGCGTAATATCATCCTTTGCTTTGTATTATTGATTTAAATATAATTTTGTGTTCTCAAAAGTCCTTTAATTATTACACAATACACGACCCCGAGTGCCGCAGCCAAGCGAGTTGCTCACAGTACCTAGTAATATCGATGATCGATGATGATTTTAATTGACGTAAAATTAATAATGTAATGATCCATTAACTACGAATAGAATAGAACTTCGTGTCGTTAATTATTTAATTTTAACTATCGTCAAATCGGCTAGAGTGACTGGTAGATTGAGTGGACCTCTTAAAGTACATAGTAATCAGACTCACTGCCCAGCCAAGTACCAAGACCGGGCTACACGCCGTACCATTATGCTAAATTGCTGCAAAGGGTCTCCTGTACCCTAATTGCGTAACTTATTTTCGTAAGCAATTTTGCCTAATTTGTTTCATTTTGACAGTTCGACAACATTCATTGCGTTATTTACGTTGTTGAGCAGATTTTTTTTCCAACTTTTGAAGCAATGGATTAGCAATCTGTTTCAAATTGAAACAGATTGTAATTGTGTTTTATTACGCAATAAGGGTACTGGCATGCATATGCTAAGCTATCTCAATGGCATTCGGGATAACAGCAGCACGTAAATAGTGGCATCATTCTTCTGCAAGGTAGCAAGGATTACGAAGACCAATTGCTCCCGACAAGGTCTTCGGCGTTGCACAGGAGGCCTCCTACAGGAGATACCCAAGCATCCTAGACTAAAACAGTGTTTTTGGAAGAGAGAAACGACGTTTAGAGAAACCTGCATAACCTTCAAATTAGAGGATATCCGAGAGGATTTCTCCACGCATAATAGGTAAGTAAAGAGATTTGAGACCTTTTTGAGAATTATTAAACGAATTCAAAATCTATTGTTAGATTTTACATACATACATACATAAACTCACGCCTTCTTCCCATGGGGGTAGGCAGAAACTACAGAACGCCACCTGCTACGATCCTTACATATTCCTTTTGCCTCGTTTACGTTCATACATCTGGTCATACACGCACGCCGGTTGCGAGTACTACGCACCTGGCCTTTCTGAAGAACATCACCAATAAGGTCAGTATATGTCCTCCTAGGGCATCCCCGCCCGGCCTTTCCCTTTACATCAGCCTTGTAAATATATTTTGTTAGTCGCCTTTCATTCATTCTCTCAACATGCCCAAACCATCTCAGCATACCCTTTTCAATTTTTGTCACTACATCTTCTTTTAAATCACACCGCTGTCTTATCACATCATTCCTCAGCCTATCATTCGTAGTCAGGCCACACATGCTTCGCAAGGAACGCATTTCCACAGCATTTATTCTACTTTCATGTTGTTTTTGCCACACCCAACATTCACTACCATACATAAGCGTGGGCAACAGCACACCATTGTGAACAGCCAGTCGAGCCTTTTTAGACATCGACTGGTTGGTCACAATCGCATGTATAGCACCATTCACTTTGTTTCCCGCGTTTACTCTCTTTTCCACATCTCCATCAATCTTCCCATCCCTTGTAAACAGACTCCCCAAATATATAAACTCACTTACTTGTTCACTTACTTGGGTCAAACGCCACAGGCATGGAACAGAGGTGTGGTGGTACTCTTCTTTAAAAAGGGCGACAATGCCCTGCTTAAGAATTATAGGCCCATCACACTTCTGAGCCATGTCTACAAGCTGTTTTCAAGAGTTATCACGAACCGTCTCGCGCGCAGGTTTGACGACTTCCAGCCTCCTGAACAAGCCGGATTCCGTAAAGGCTTTAGCACCGTAGACCACATACATACGCTGCGGCAGGTTATACAGAAGACCGAAGAGTATAACCAGCCTCTCTGCTTAGCGTTTGTGGACTACGAGAAAGCCTTCGATTCGATCGAGACATGGGCTGTGCTGCAGTCTCTTCAACGGTGCCAGATCGACTATCGGTACATCGAGGTGCTAAAGTGTTTGTACAAAAACGCCACTATGTCAGTTCGACTCCAGGACCAGACCTCGAAACCTATCCTTCTGCAGCGAGGTGTGAGACAGGGAGACGTTATCTCTCCGAAACTGTTCTGGAGGATGTCTTCAAGGTTCTGTATTGGAAAGGGCTAGGCATCAACATCAATGGCGAGTATATCACTAACCTTCGGTTTGCCGACGACATAGTTATCATAGCTGAGACCATGGAGAAACTCAGTACAATGCTCGATGACCTCAGTAGAGCCTCCGAAAGAGTGGGTCTTAAAATGAACATGGACAAAACAAAAGTCATGTCAAATGCTCATGTGACACCCACTTCCATGAAGATCGGAGACGCTACGCTCGAAGTTGTGGACGAGTATGTTTACCTAGGACAAATTGTCCAGCTAGGTAGGTCCAACTTCGAGAAAGAAGTCAATCGTCGAATCCGACTCGGCTGGGCAGCGTTCGGGAAGCTACGCAATATCTTTTCGTCCCACATACCACAGTGTCTCAAGACGAAAGTCTTTGACCAGTGCGTGTTGCCAGTGATGACCTATGGTACTGAAACGTGGTCGCTCACAATGGGCTTTATCAGAAGGCTAAAAGTCACCCAAAGGGCAATGGAGAGGGCTATGCTTGGAGTTTCCCTACGTGATCGAATCAGAAATGAAGAGATCCGCAGGAGAACCAAGGTAACCGACATAGCCCGAAGAATTGCTAAACTTAAGTGGCAATGGGCAGGGCACATTGCTCGCAGAACGGATGGCCGATGGGGTCGAAAGGTTCTGGAATGGCGACCACGTATCGGAAGACATAGCGTTGGAAGGCCTCCCACAAGATGGACCGATGACCTTGTGAAGGCCGCAGGAATCCGCTGGATGCGGAAAGCACAGAATCGGTCGAAGTGGCGGTGCTTGGGGGAGGCCTATGTCCAGCAGTGGACGTCTTTCGGCTGAAATGATGATGATGATGACTTACTTGCTCCACACTCTTATCATTTATTTTCACATCACACACCGATACATCCTCTCCTCTTTCAAACACCATGACCTTCGTCTTATTCACATTTATATTCATCCCTTTCCTCTTATATGCTTCACCCATCACAGTCACCATGTCTTGCAACTGTTCTGCTGATGATGCAAGTAGAACTTGATCATCTGCGTAAATAAGGCATTTGACAAGCAACTCATTCATCCTCAATCCGCACTCACCCTCTTTCAAATCTATCAGACAACTATCCATGTACAAGTTGAACAGCCATGGTGACGCTACATAACCCTGTCTAACACCCCTCGAGATGCAGAACCAGTTCGTGTTTGCCCCATTTATTCTAACACAAGCACTGGAATCCTTGTATAAAGATTTTAATTGCAGCTAATTAGTTGCCTAAACAGGAAGGCTTTAATTAGGTAGATTAAATCAGGAATTATAAAAACTCAACAATTTTCAGCTAGATCATTATTGTTTTTGTTCTTTCAGTGTCCTTTACTTTAGCTTGAACACCGAAACATTGGTGTTTTATAACTTTTTGCTCCTTATAAAAACTGATCTTCACCATGCTCAATCATTGTGAAGTACTAAGTAATGTTTCATGTAACTTTACAACTAAATTACATCAACCGGATTGGATTTTTCTTTTTGATTATTATGTGATTAAAATAAATAAATAAAATACAATATGTAAAAAAACCTATCCGATCCGAAAGGTACCACATAGGTACTGCAATAACATTAAGTACCAAGAATTTTTTTAAAATTATTATTGGGATTTAAAAAAATTATTGCTATTCAAAATTCCCATTTTTAGTACCTACCAAAATTACCCCAAATCCATTAAAAATTAGAACATTTTCAACCGGGGTTATAAGTTATGACTTGTAGACACCCGCTAAACGACGGCCACGTGCCCCATGTTGTACCCGGTAAAATTCCCCATAGATTTTTTAATGAAAATAAATTGATCTATTATTATGCCTTTAATTTCGGCGTGCAAATTTTTTTTCACTCCTCTTGCTCAAAAAGGCCGTCATTGTAAAGTACCAGAGCGGGGAAAAAATAGCATTTTTTGCTCTAGGGGAAAAAGTAATTTCTTTTTAATTTTTGTCTGTTCCAACGAGCCTTAAAAAACGAAAAAGTTTTTATTCTTATGTAGAATAATCATGATTATGGACTCGACTTATTACTGGTTCACAAAAAAAAAGAAGAACATTTTATTTTTGAAAATGGAACTAAATGCGGCCTATCTCTTCGGTAGAATGCGTGCATTGCGTTGCGACTACAGAAGAAATAAAAAAGGCATTGGCGCAAAATCTTTAAAAAAGTTCTCTAATTACGAATTGAATTGGTGACCGTAATATAATTTACAACAGTGAAAATGTCATCATCTAGTGAGAACATCTTCACAGAGGACTGAAATTAAGTTGCCAGAAAAAAACATCTCGTTAAATATCCAGAATTGTACAAATTGTACATTTAAATAATAAATTTGCAAAGTACCCTTCACACGCTTTGCTTTTACTAAACGTTTCTTTTACTACCTTGGCCCATTTTTATATAACAGAATAAACAAAACCATACCTGTACATCAATCCTCTTACGAAATGTGTAAGAGACGGATATCATGCTTTCTAGCCAGCTTAAACTACGACGACACTGAACATCTGCTTACCTCACAATCGTAGTGACTTCTCAAACACTCCGTATCTAAACTCAACCTCTTTCCCTTCCGTTTACAACACATACACACACCGCACCTACATCACAAAACAGATACATGCCGCGCCTACATCACAATCACACGCACACCACACCGACATCGCAGAACACACACATTTTTCTCACTTCACACATACATTCTATCACTTCACACATACATTCTAACACTTCACACACTTAGTAAGTAAATAAAAGTTAACATTCGCTTGCAATTTATAGTCATAAGCAGTCTCATAAAAATAAAATTCTGCTCCTTTTGTTGGGAACATGGGCTGGCGATCCTTAATACAGGTTACTATGTAACCTAGCTAGGACGCTAGATTCAATTCCGTCATTTGTTACTCTTTTCTGATTATCCATAAATTGTAAATTATATTTTATTGTAACTGACTGTACCACACTTTTTTGAAATAAATAAATTAAAAAAAAATATTAAATAAAATAAATTATATATTGTATTGGATTATTTCATTTTCTCGCAATCGTAGTGAAAAGTAGAGTGTAACACACGGCGCTAAAACTCATTATAGCTCAGTTTCTATTTACTCCCTCGCTGAAGCTCGGGAGTAAAACTGCCTTGTTGCAATGGGTTATTTTAGCCCATCGTATAACAATCTACTATTTTTTTTTTGTTAACATTTTTTTTTCTTTTTTCCTGATAATTACCTCATAAATAGACTCTCAGTATGATACTTAACAACACCGGGTTCACGGATCGGATAGGGTTTTTTTACATGTTGAAGGTAGAAAATAAATAAGAGTTGAAGGCACTTGTAAGTAAAGATAGCATCACATTCGAATCTGAGACAGGTCTAATAATCTCGAAACCGATAAAGAATACGCTGATTAATGCGGATGTTGAAGATAAAAATGCGCACTCAGCATCATTATCAAAAGAAAAAAATTGCACGGTC
Source organism: Agrochola lychnidis (assembly GCA_963680765.1). NCBI lineage: Eukaryota > Metazoa > Arthropoda > Insecta > Lepidoptera > Noctuidae > Agrochola > Agrochola lychnidis. Next base: position 8,336,244 of record OY796859.1, on the reverse strand, counting down.
GTATATCAACAACACTTGGATGAAATTCCAAATAGCCATGAACAACACGCAATATGATGCCAAAACGTGTGTACACGCGCTGACTACGACCTCCGAATGACGACAACATCAACAAGACACGCCTTCCATTGAACACTACAGCCTCATTTGCATACAAATGTCTCAAATGTTGACAGCAATGTTACAAGAAACAAATTCGTCAACAAATCCTCGCTGACTCACGTGGATGATGTAACATCTCTCAAACTTGCACCAGACGAATTCTCGTGAAAGAAACATTTGAACTTTTATTAGCAAAAAATATGCAACTGGTTTGCATCAGCCTTGGCGATTGACGGCGTAAGACATATATCAGCGGAGGCAATTAAAAATATAATGGAGAGAAATACAGCGGGAAGTAACCGTTATTCGATACATATCTGCTATCTATGTGTTTAATCTTGAGACACGATTATAAATTCTAATTAAGTTTGCAAAGCTTGTCGAGTTGTCGACTCAAAGGAATTGACAGAATGACACAAAACCAAATTGTTCTTTATTTTTAACTAGCATTGCCCCGCGGTTTTACCCGCTTAGGCCTCCATCCCGTTGAATATCGGGATAAAAAGCATTCTATGTGTTAATCCAGGTTATGAACTATCTGTGTGCCAAATTTCATCCAAATCCGTTCAGTAGTTTTTGCGTGAAAGAGTAACAAACATCCATCCATCCTCACAAACTTTCGCGTATATAATAATACTAGCTTCCGCCAGCGGCTTCGCTATTATATAAATTATAGCCTATGTTACTCAGTGATAATATAGCATTCCATTTGTGAAAGAATTTTTTTAATCGGTCCAGTAGTTTTTGAGTTTATCCATTACAAACAAACATACAACAAATCAAATCTTGTCTCTTTATAATATTAGTTTAGATAATAAAGTAGGATTATTTCAAAAAAACGTGTGGCACTTGGGGAATGCCGCGGTAAAGCTATTGCATAGTATTTGTAACCTCCATGACAACATCACGTTTCCCATGACAAAATCACGTTGTCATGGGAACCGTCATTAAATGGTAGGCGGAGTGGGGGGTGTTAGGTTTTATTTTCGTTACGTTACGGAATTTCTTGATTCGGTCGCCGCGCTCAAAGCCCGCGATAAAAGCTATGCAATAGCTTAAAAATATGCCTAGCCTTTTCCCAACTACATATGTTGGGGTCGGCTTGCAGTCTAACCGGATGCAGCGGAATACCGTATTTTACATGGAGCAACTGCCTATCTGACATCCACAATCCAGTAACTGGGTAATTTAATACGATAACCCTTGGTAAGACTGGTTGTCAGACTTTCGGGCTTCTGACGACCCGTAACGACTGTCAAAGATCCACGAATGATAGCCGGGTCCAACGGCTTAACGTGCTTTCCGAGGCACGGAGGAGTCTCGGTATCTTACCCATCCACAGACCAACCCTGGCAAGCGTAGCTTAACCTGATGGATCCAACCGTGCAGCTGTTATTGCCTAGCCACGAGCTCCGAAAGTAGGATTATATATTATATTATATATAGTAGTCTAGATTTCGTGGTGACTCTACAATTCTACATAATTAAATGAAAAAAGTATCGATTACTGGTTTTCGCTTAGCATCCTCTAAGCGAAAAACAGTAATCGATACTTTCATCGATAAACGTTGACATTACGCAACTTTTTTACTGGATTGATCGCGAATACTCAGATCTGAATCGTATTATCTTCGGCAGATTTTCCACTGACTGGGTAAATCGGTCAAGGAGGCCCGAGGAGGTCAGTAAAGTACTAAATTGTTAAATAATTACTCGTTAGGCATTTTCTTAAGCCATTCTCAATTATTTATTAATCAACTGAGTTTAAGTTTACGATGTAATGAGTATCGAATAATTTTATCAGCTGAGCTGCTGAACATGAACTAAATTGAAAGGAAATCATTTTTTTTTTCTTTATTTTATTCACACACACGCCTTTACATGATTTTAAAAACTAACAGACTTGAAATAATAATAATAATATGTACAAGTATATAAAAAGGAGGGGGTGGGGGAAATAATCTTAGGGCATCAAAAAATTCGTCCGTATCGCTGTCAACAGGAAAAGTGCCCAAAGGGCTGGTAGAATTGCCACGTTGTATGGCAATGCTGATTCTTTGGCCTAGTGTTTCAACTCCAAACGGCTCAAACATATAAGTTCCAATAAGACGGGAGTATTTGTTCCGTTTGAGGTTTTCCGCACCTGTAGCAGCAGCCACAGCACAGCCCGCCGTGCTAGGAAGATGGGATGGCACAAGGGTGTCGACACACGTTGCATCCCACACCAAAGGCCTACCTACCTTCAGAGTCATTATGGTTATTCCGTTTGGTCTCTTTCCATCGTCGCGTCCCAAGCCATTGGGTTCTAAAACAGCTTGCACTCGTTGCTTGGTGACAAGAACACGACGGATGATGTCATTGATGCTGGCGTGCCGTGCTATTCGGCTTGCGCTTTTACTGCAGGATAGGCCATGGTATCCGAAACAGTCGACACCTTCACCGAATTGGCAGCGATGATGCAGAGCCACACAACACAATGAGCGCAATCAGTCAGCATAGTCCCTATGTTGGGTGACGGTAGCGCCTGAAGCCAGAGGCCCGACTCGTAGCCAGCAGGCGGGCTCGCTCAGCAGTATTGGTGGACGTATTAATACGATTATTCCATACCAACCAGCAGAGCGGCTCATCCGACTGCCTCTGGGTTCACGGACCGATCTGTGTTCGGGCAAGCCGCTTTCCAGGCGTTCTCCGCATCGGTCAAGCACGGCACTTCAGAGTCAACCAGGCTGGGGGCTAAGATTTTCCCGGTCAACTTTTCAGTGCTGTGGACAGAGGACAGGAACGCGGGTAAGCTTTTTCCAAACTATGTTGGGGTCGGCTTTCAGTTTAACCGAATGCAGCTGAATACTAGTATTTTACATGGAGCGATTGCCTATCTAACCTCCACAATCCAGTAACTTGGTAATAAGATACCCCTTTGTAAGACTGGTTGTCAGACTATCGTGCTTCTGACGACCCGTAACGACTGTCAAAGATTCACGAATGACAGCCGGGACCAACGGCCCTTTCCGAGGCACTGAGGAGTCTCGATATGTAAAGATGGTCATCCAACCACGGACCTATCCCGGCAAGCGTAGATTAACCGATGGATCGATCCCTGCGGCTGTTATTACTTAGCCACGACGTCCTCCATTGTATAGAAGCTGCATAAAAACAGTAAAATTTAAAATTTAAACAAAGTTAATTAACAATATTATCAATTTCCTGCATCATCTCTTGATTTGAAGAGCTGCTTCTTCAGATCAAGATAAGATTGACAGCTTTAAATGCACTTAAGTGACAGACAATAAATTCTTATCGATACTTTTCCTTATTGCCAAGGTTTTATTGTGATTTGTGATGTAAAGAATTTATGGTAATAAGTAACGTGCGTCCCTATAGGCTGTTGGTTTTCCTCAAAACATTTTGTATGGTTTTTGTTATTCGGTTGGAGACCGAGAATTAATGGTATGGAAACTAATTCGGTAATGGTGCCGATTCCCTTGTTCACAAACTAACTAAATTTAAGTTCAGTGCATCTTTTTCTTTCTATTTCATTAAGAAAAGGACAGAACATAAATTTTAGTTTAGTCCTGTCAAATTAATCATCGCCTGTCACTCTCCATACAAGTTTAGACGTGATTAAAAACTTGCCGACTAAAATTACGTCAATTTACGTCAAGCGCTGATTAATTTGACAGGACTAAACTAAAATTTATCTTCTGTCCTTTTCTTAATGAAATAGAAAGAAAAAGATGCACTGAACTTAAATTTAGTTTAGTTTGTGAACAAGGGAATCGGCACCATTATCTTGTTATTCTTTAATTACTTTTGACTGTTATTTACCAACCCTACCAGCCGTCAGTGGCCAGAAGTTTTGATATAATGACTATGACACAATTTCTTCGGGGTTTTCCTTCCTAATCATATGTACATTTTTTTAAATGTTTCTATGTTATAAATAAATGAAATATCTAATTATCTTCATAATTTTAGTACAGAATTTTAGCAGCCCTTTTTATCAACCCTGTGCGAGAAATAATGTGCCAATGTTGCCATAAATGTAGAATTGTTCAAGTATCACAATTTAACACCACCTGTAAATACATACACAATACATGATCAGTGATACCACAAAGCTTGTCCATTCAACCATTATTGATAATGAATAAATTATTTTTAGTACAAATAAAACGTAATGTGAAACGTTTCCGTCATCACGGGAACCTTAACAACCGGAACCGTAGTTCCGACTCTATACCTACTTTTATTTGTATTGTTATAAAACATACAATGGATAGTTATGTTAAATGTGATTATTATAGCCGCATGATCATCATGTAAAATAGTTCAATAGCGTGTTTTGTTTTTTAACTTTCGTAGGTTACATACCTAGTAACTAGGTTGTGGAGGTCAGATAGGCAGTCGCTCCATGTAAAATACTGGTATTTAGCTGCATCCGGTTAGACTGGAAGCCGACCACAACATAATTGGGAAAAGGCTAGGCAGATGATGAGGTTACATAAACTCACGCCTTTTCCCAGAGGAGTAGGCAGAAACTGAAGAAATCCAAGTGCCGCGAACCTGATCAATAAGATATCCTGAAAGAGTTAGGATAAATTTTTAGGGTTCCGTACCTCAAAAGAAAAAAACGAAACCCTTTAGGATCATTTCGTTGTCCGCCCGTAAGTCGGTCAAAACCTTTTTACTCAGAGACGCGTGGAGGTATCAAATTGAAATTAATACCAAATACGGAAGTTTATGGTTTCTTGGAGCTCTAAAAAAATCGAGCTTCTAAGTCAACGCAATAAAAAAAACGGCCATTTATGCGACGATATTTTGATACTCGCAAATATATCAAAACCTACAGGGTACTTCCCGTTGACCTAGAATCATGAAATTTGGCAGGAAGCAAGGTCCTGTGAGACCTTGCTTCCTGCCAAATTTAAAGAAAAGGAAACACATGTAAAGGAAAAAGTCCGAAAATCGTTAATATGTAGTTTTATCACGCAAAAAAGTTTTTTGCGGTTGCAAACTTACATTTGCTGTTGAAGAATTGACCATGATGTATATCGATGTATAGGAGAACATACGATGAATGGGAGAACAAATTTTTCAACAACAATGTTAAGTTTATTTTTGAGATAAATTCATCCCAACTACGGAACCTTTCACTGTGCGTGGTCCGACACGTACTTGGCCAGTTTTTTGGTATCGCCGATTCTAAGATTGCCAAACCAGAAAACTGATATGGATGTAAGTGCCATGGTTACTAAGAAGAACAGTACAAAATTATAATGAGAATTACTAAATTGGTTGGGGTAAGCTGTCTGCCCGATGGTATCGGCACTGCCCTTGCGTTGGTAAACACGGCTACACATCAACCTATACATTTCCAGTATAAGCTGACCTCGCATTGTATGGAAATCCTATACAATGCGAGATCAGCAGAAACTGGAAATGAATAGCTTGATGTGTAGCCGTGTGTACATATTTATACTGTATGTCTCACTGTAATGACCCCCTGTTGCTCCACCACGAATTAAGTATTTTGCAGGATGTAATTAGCGTAAACTTCTAACAGGATATTCAATTATTCGTTGCGAACTGCAATTTTTTTATTTAGACTGTCGTTTCATGCACTAATTGTTTTCTTCAGTATCCAACCCATTCAATAAAATAAAAAAATGTACACCTATACTCCGTTTGAAATAAGATTAGACATTTAAACAAACCTTTTTTACAGTCCGTTCAACCGATTTTGACTTCTATACCGTAGGCATAAGGATGGCATTAAAAGCAAAAAAAGTGGTTACAAACCAACTGTTTACTGCAGCTGCCATTTGTCATGCGACCAACGCAATAGAAGTCAAAATCGGTTGAACGGACTGTAAAAAAGGTTTAGTTAAATGTCTAATCATATTTCAAATGGAGTATAAGTAATTAGAAATTATATTTATCATACAGGGTTATTGCTGGTTATACGTCGGCAATCCATTATGGAGATGTAGGAGAGGTCATTTGCAATCAAATGACGCCTTGTGATTCCTATGACATTTTATATTTTTATTTCATACATTTTAAAATATAAAATGTCAAAATACTCGAAAATGGTGGACATTGGCATAGGGGTCATCGGGCGTCATTTGATTGTAAATGACCTCTCCTACATCTTCTTAATGAGTTGCCGACGTATAACCATTAACCCTGTATATCAGGGTTAATGGTTCCATTTTATATTTTTATTTCATACATTTTAAAATATAAAATGTCAAAATACTCGAAAATGGTGGACATTGGCATAGGGGTCATCGGGCGTCATTTGATTGTAAATGACCTCTCCTACATCTTCTTAATGAGTTGCCGACGTATAACCATTAACCCTGTATATCAGGGTTATTGGTTCCATTTTATATTTTTATTTCATACATTTTAAAATATAAAATGTCAAATTACTCGAAAATGGTTGACATTGGTATAGGTCATCAGGCGTCATTTGATTGTAAATGACCTCTCCTACATCTTCTTAATGACTTGCCGACGTATTTAATAACCATTAACCATGTATATCAGGGTTATTGGTTCCATTTTATATTTTTATTTCATACATTTTAAAATATAAAATGTCAAATTACTCGAAAATGCTTGACATTGACATAGGGGTCATTAAGCGTCATTTGATTGTAAATGACCTCTCCTACATCTTCTTAATGAGTTGCCGACGTATAACCATTAACCCTGTATATCAGGGTTATTGGTTCCATTTTATATTTTTATTTCATACATTTTAAAATATAAAATGTCAAATTACTCGAAAATGCTTGACATTGGCATAGGGGTCATTAAGCGTCATTTGATTGTAAATGACCTCTCCTTCATCCTCTTGACGGATTGCCAACGTATAACCAATAAACCCTGTATAACATACATACATAAGAAAATAATTAACAATTCTATGACATAAGTAGGTTAACCTTCCGTTGTTGTGACTAAGAAGACCATCCAACTTCTTGGATTGATTAAAATACCTACGCATCTTGTTCTCTACGTTTCTTTCAGACGATTTTATTTTACTTCGGAGTCTCTAGATTATTAAAAAATTGCCAAAAGTTGTTGGTCACTTGTGTAAACACTAGACTTGCCAAATTTCATGATTAACTAACGAGAAGTAGTATATAGTAGTTTGATTTAATTCGCGAGTATATCAAAATATGTCGCATATATAGCCGTATGTTTTTATTGCGTTGACTTAGAAACTTGATTTTTTTAAGTGCTCCAAGGGACTGTAGACCTACGTGTTTTTTTTTTGACGGTAAATTATCAAATAACCTCCCGCTCTAGGCGGAGCAGGAGGGCGTGTCCAGACTCTTACTGGCCAAAACCCACCCGTGTTCCTTCAGTTGACATGTTGCCAGGGGCCACGGTATCCCTTTCGGACTCTTCTGCGACCCCGGCTTTCCCGCGACCGAATTTCAAATTGATATCTCCACGCGTTCCTGAGAAAAAGGGTCTTGACAGATAGACAAACGAACAACGAAGTTGACTTTTACTATAAAATGCACACTTTACATCGGTCGGATCGGATAATAGTGACGCACCGGAAGCGAACGTCACGATCACAGGAGTTTGTTCAACAATAAAATTATTATAATGCGATGATTTGCTTACGACTACCTTCCGATTACGATCGCGCGTGCTATTGTTATTAATTATAATCACTTTAATGACGCATTTTATGTGAAACGTTTCTTCTATACGACGTACATACAGCTCGGTCTCATCGATCGATATTGGAAAAAGTTCAATAGTATTGAACTTTTTAGCCAATTTTTTAATTTTTTTGAAGTTAGAACTTCTTTAGGTGCGTTGGGCATATTTGAGATGGGACTAAAACATTTCGCGTTTTAGATTTCGCGGCACATTGGTGCCGATTCCCTTGTTCACAAACTAAACTAAATTTAAGTTCAGTGCATCTTTTTTTTTTTCTATTTCATTAAGATAAGGACAGAAAATAAATTTTAGTTTAGTCCTGACAAATTAATCAGCGCTTGACGTTAATTGACGTAATTTTAATAGGCAAGTTTTTAATCACGTCTAAACTTGTATGGAGTAGTGACAGGCGCTGATTAATTTGATAGGACTAAACTAAAATTTATCTTCTTTCCTTTTCTTAATGAAATAGAAAGAAAAAGATGCACTGAACTTAAATTTAGTTTAGTTTGTGAACAAGGGAATCGGTACCATTAACGCAATTTACCAACACCGTGGAGTAAAAGACATCAACGCGTTGATTACTGTGGTGCCGATTTTTTTTTCAAGTTTTCACTTCTGTCGGCACTTCCGGAGTGCCACTGTTTTTTTTAATGGGATTTCACAGGTCAACCTAGGAGGTTGTGAGGTGCTTAACTACACGCTAAGGGCATCCCCAGTGGGGTACTAACCTCGGCTTAGGGCATCGCTGGGGGAGGACAGCAAGGGACAGGCTGGATCCGATTAGTTCAGTCGCCTATATTGGAAACTTTTGTAATTAGCTTGTAAAACCTCTCCGCAGCTCCGTTCTTTGCAGCGTTTAGAGGTACAATTACCGTGTCGACACTTTTCAAGTGACTAATTAGACATTAACAAACGCTAATTGTTTAATTAAAATAAATCTATTACCTTATGAACATGTGAAAGAATCTTGGTTCATGAGCCTTCTGCTAGACGCCATATGAAAAACCGGCCAAGTGCGTGTCGGACCACGCACAATGAAGGGTTCCGTAGTTGGGATGAATTTATCCCAAAAACAAACTTAACTTTGTAGTTGAAAAATATGTTCTCCCATACGAAATGTATGGGAAAACATGTTTTTGCAACTGCAAAGTCAAGTTGGTTGATTATTACTCGTTAACCTGTAGAGCCTACTTAGTTGTGATAGTTTTTCTTTTAATTTCGTTACATAAACTACTGTTGGAATTTTTTTCACACACTCAAAACCAACCATTTAGCCGGCAGGGGGTAATTTTTGTTAGAGTCAAGTGTCCCCCGACACTTGACTCTAACAAAAATTAGCACTTTAAAGCTTAATATTTCGCAAACGAATCCCTGAATCCAAAAATGGTTTTCACAAACTCACAATATTTTTGAAGGACCTTTCCAATGATACCCCTCACCATGGGGTAAAAAAATAAAAAAATAAACATCACCACTTTACGTGTATGAGAGATACCCTAAAAAAAAATGTTTTTCATAATTTTGTTTTACCACTTTGTCGACGTAATTAATATGTATACCTATGCCAAATTACAGCTTTCTAGTACTAAGGTTCTCGGAGCTAGACCGCGGACAGACAGACAGACAGACGGACGGACATGACGAAACTATAAGGGTTCCTTGTTTACTACGGAACCCTAAAAAGCCTTGAAAGTTAATTTTGCTTTTGCTAATAATTTTTAAAACAACTTGCGGAAGCCTGTGCCCCAGAGGGGGTACATTCCACAGGCCTCCTCTCACAGAGAGGGAGATAAGCCCATAATCCACACAGGTAGATGTCACATGTCTTCGACTTTTTGATTCTAGGACGTGCCGGTTTCCTCGCGATGTTTTCCTTCCCCATTTTGAGAGCAGTGGTGATTAAATAATTAACACAAATATTAGCGCCTGGGTTCGATCTCATGACATACAACTCGTAAGGTGCCGGGAAATTACTAGTACCTGCTCAGAGATTCCAAATTCCAGTTTTTATAATAAATTACCACCTGCCCTGAGAATGTTACCTATAAATAAGTTTAAATGTAAAATGTTTGATTGGCTCTTAGACATGTGTATTTATTCTGTCAATGAATTTTTAAATCATAATGTCTTACAGCAGTGCTTCGACATTATTATGAATTCGTGGATATTGTAATTTTTATTTTGACATTGCGATTTACATTTTGACATTATAATTTATTCTTTGACATTATGATTTATATTTTGACATTATGATTTATATTTTTGATTTAACTATTAATATTTTGACATTATAAATAATGTATTTTTATGAATCTTAACCAGTCTATTAATTTGTCATTAAAATTATAAATTCATAAACTTAATACAAGATTTCATAATTTTATATAATATTCTTATAGTGTACCTAGTTCTGATTTGCATATACCTAGCTTATTGTTTAATATTTCTACACCAGCAATGGTAGTATGTGTGAAACAGTGTTTAATGTAAGATCTCAATGTAGGTACCATATACTGAGAAATAAAACACAATACAATACAATAAGTCAGGGCCGTTACCACTAGACTACCACTGCACTCAAAACACCTTATTTATCTAAAATCATATGAAACATGGAACCATCAAACAAAATAAGGAAAACTTGCTTGCGTTATTAATGCAGATGAGTTAATAAAAACATTTAATTAACCACGTTATTATTACTGTTAGGGCGAGACCTCATCGCAAATTATGATAAGCAGTCATATGCAAATTCTGCGAAGTAAAGGAGATTGTATTTTAATCCCCTATCGCGGGTAACTCCTTGAAGTAGTTTATAAAAACCCGGTCATTTAGAGGACTCAGCGGGGTAATTGCATAACACACTAACAGTATAATAGCAATCGCTTTCATTTTGACAGTTCCACAACATTAATTGCGTCACTTACGTTGTTGAGCAGACTATAAGGCAATATCCTTCAAAATCATTCTGATTGTGATTGATAGTGTGTTACGAAATTAGGATGCATATCATAGCCAACCTTGCAGTAGTGTACAGAACCATTTTGATTTTAAAATGAGATCACTAACAAGTTTAGAACTGTTAGAAGTGTCGCTTCGAATCCTGCCAACATTAGATGACCCAAGGACTAAGTTCTTAGGAAAAGACTGTTTGAGTTTGTTTCGCCATTTCTTCTCAGGGTTAGTCAGATATGAAATGTCGCCGGGGTTGCGAAGAAGTCCAAAAGGGAAATCGTGGCCCCCAGCAACATGGCAACTGAAGGAACACGGGTGGGTTTTAGTCAGTAAGAGTCTGACACGCCCTCCCGCTTCGTCCAGAGCGGGAGAAGTTATTTGATAATGTCCTAGGCAAAAAATTTTTTTTGAAATGTCGACTCCATCTAGCTTATTTATTTTATTTTATAATATGACGTGTGAAAGTGATTTCGATATTCTATTTACACAGTAAACAATTTCAATTCATTTAATTTAATTTAGGTAAGCAGTTGACCTTGTGAAGGCCGCAGGAATCCGCTGGATGCGGAAAGCACAGAATCGGTCGAAGTGGCGGTGCTTGGGGGAGGCCTATGTCCAGCAGTGGACGACTTTCGGCTGAAATGATGATGATGAAGCAGTTGATCTACATTCCACTTACATTTGATGTTTTGCTTCATAATAAGAATTTCTATAGAACTCAGTTCTACGAATGATTAAATTATTCTCCACATTTTCGTCCTTGTATCTTTAGATTGATGGATTTCTTGAACGATTCCATCAATCAACTGATAGATTGTTATAAAAGCAAGTTTTTACGAAACTCAGATATCACCGCGAAGTTTATTGCTTGGATTTTCCTCAATCCCTTTTTTATCTAGACTTAACAATCACGTTTTACATGGGAAATTATGTTATTACCGTCTCGTTGTTGCATTTAATTTAGATAGACGTAATTTGCGATCTGCACGGATCTGAGATAAAATCTACTTTTTTAATAACAATACCTATTTACTGTACAAGGCACAACTCAATGTCACAGTGCTATATAAAACGTAGTTCTTAATTTTCCATTATTTTATTTCCTAGACCAGTGGTTCCCAAAGTTCACTGGGCTGCGACCCAGCTAACAAAAACTTCCAAATTCAGGACTCACCTCTTGGCTGTCATGAAGAAAAAAAGGGGGGCATAACTATATGAATGAAGGACTGACTGTTCAAAAAGAAAAAAAAAAACATGAGTTTGTAACGTCCAATTTATTTCGGTATTTAATTTTAAAATTAATCATTCCTGATAATCAAAATTCTCTCGCGGCACACCAGTGGGTCACGTGACCCATAGTTTGGGAACCACTGCTAGACTGCACTTTTATAAACCTACTTCCATTGACAGCTGTATTAAAGAATTTGGTTCCGTAATTATTCCATTTCATTGGGAAATAATTAACTGTCAGTGATTGAATTTCCTGACATTATTATTATTTAAAAACATGTCTTGCACATATCTAGGGACCCTGGGGTCCCGTATTATTAAAAGTCTGTGTTGTCCCACTGCAGGGCAAAGGCCTCCCTTCCCTCTTTCCACTTTTCCTGGTCTACTGCGATTGCAGGGCAATCCTTTAAGAAGGAGTCCAGCTCATCCTGCCATCTCTTCCTGACATATTTTAAGACAATCCCTGTCTAAAGTAACAGAAACCGTGCAAAAAATTCGTTGAACTATCGCTGACGCAGTTTGATCTCGATCTATTTTCTATAGGTATATTTTTGCGAAGCGAAGTTACATTACCAAACAAATAAATAAAATGATTTTCATTGACGTCATGTACATCCCTACTTATTTCCTCAAGACTATTAATAATAACACAGTTCTGAGATCTTCCACTTACTACGGAATACAAACAAAAAGTCTCCACTTTACTCTGTACAAATTAATAAATTTTAGGGCACGAGTCGAATGAGGTGATTGCCCCGTAATCCGTAATTATAAACATCTGTGTCACTGATAATGGTGTAGCAATTAACAGCTATACTTAAAGGTACAACCTTCGTTTTTTACAACGTATGAACCAGATAAGATTGTCAACTGTTTTCGTCTTTTCGTGGAAGGGCCGGAAGAATTGTAGATTTTTTGGAGACAATTCCTGGTCGGAAAAAGTAGTTAGGCATTAAACATTATTGCAAATAATTTAGGTACTAGGCACATCGATACTATGTGTCTTCAATGTTTTTTTTTTATAAGAGCGGTAGCCGCAAATGCGTAAGCGCCAGTTATGGCGAGGGGGGTAATGGCTGATCTTTGCGTTATGCTCGTGAACGGGTGCTGCTTGTGGTGACTGGTCGTCTTGCTGATCATGGTTTTGTTATTGTAACTAGTAACTAACTGTTTATTTATTTTACCTCGATGGTCCTAGTTTATCATTTATAATAACTTCCAATTATAGCTTTAAATAGCTTTATGTAAGCGGGCACGCCCTTTATGCCTGGAGGCTTTTATTTAGATACGAGTATTTAGTTCTGTTTACGTTTAGTTCTATTTTTATTTCTGCTTGAGTATAGTTCTCGATGTTTTTGGTTGGTATATTGGCGTGTGCTAGCTGACATATGGCGAATAATTTATTTATTTATGTTTTGTGTTGCATAATGAACTTACATTATGCATTTTGCGTACTATTGTATAGAATCATTTTTTCTAACTTGAACAGACAGCTGTGCTGCTGGGGAGTTTGTTGCGCCACTTCTTCTTCCCAGCTAAAGACACTAGGAAGTGGTGAAGGGTGGGCGTTTTGGGGGACTGTCTTATGTAATTTTGACGTTCGAAAAGTGCTGATTCTCAGCCTAGTTTGAATAAATGACTTTTGAATTTTGAATCTATCATCGAATGCCTATTTCAAGCAGTCCTCACAGAGTGTAACTTAAGCTACCTTGTTTTATAAGCACTCATTTTTGTGAAGAGAAAATAAATATACTTATGTCGTTTATTCATTTTCTATCTTATTAATTTAAATTTTTAAATATAAAAAATATTATTATTTTAAAAATGGCTTTGACAAAATATTTCGGGACCCCAGGGTACCTTGAACCGGACCTTCGGAAGGCGTACGAGGGCGAGTTCGTAGAGGCCTCATAGAAAATTTTAAATGGAATGAGACACCAACCGACGATTATCCCTGTATGCACTATGCAAGTGCATCCAAGGACAATCCCTGGTTGGTGTAGGACTATTACAGAACATGACAACAAAACATCTTGGGCTATAGGTTTGGGTGGTTATAATGGATTTGCTACCTTGAACTATGGAATAACTGTGTCACCTGCCTGACCTATGTATACTATACAAGGAAAATGGCAGGGGGTGATTTGCACACTCAATAATGAGCCCCCGGAAGCTGTCATTAGCACTATTAGTGACGTAGCGACAAGGCGGCAACATATCCTGAGGTGCTTGAGGAGTGGAGAGGTACTCCACGGCTATCAGAACAATCCCAGAGCCCGGAAGATGGTCGAGATCCCTACCAGTACTTCCTTCCTCCGAGCACGTTTGCTCTTGCGAATCTCCACTTAAGCCGGCCAATTAAGGCAAAAATGAGGTGGGAGCTCCGTTCCTCGTCAGTGTTCACTCCAGCCGGTCAATAAAGGCAAGCCAGAGATGAGGAACAAGACTTCTCCTGGGAGATAGGGTACTGCCCAACAGCTCGCTACATGCTACCCTGCGGGTTTCTGTATCTCTCTTGGTCTGGCTCCTCATCCTAGATCTGTTCCGGCAAAGTAAATTCTACCGGTACAGACTAAGTTTGGAGCGCGCAAGCCCCATCACGACGTCAACGTAGAGATACGGCCCGGGGTTGCGGTTTTGTCCGAAAGGGTTACCGTGGCCCTTGGCAATACAGGCAACTGAAGGAACACGAGTGGGTTTGCGTCAGTAAGAGTCTGACACGCCCTCCCGCTCCGTTCAGAGCGGGAGAAGTTATTTGATAATATCCCACCCAAAAAAAAAACGTAGAATACGGCGGTGGGGCTATTATTATTTCCTTTAAATACTAATAAATTACATTTATAAATATTAGAATATAGAAATTATAATTATTATCGAAGATGCCTAGGAGCCAGATTTAAAACTTCAGTTATTATTTATTGCTGTAGGTAAACAGAGGTAACACTGGTCTAAAAGAGGAGAAAATGACACACCAATTTCGTTTGTCCAATTAGAGTTGCGTTTAAGAAAAACTTTAAAAAAAAAAAACAACCGACTTCTAAAAAAACACTACAAAGTGAAAAATAACTTTAATTGACAACATTTCATATTTTTAACCTGCATGTATTATTACGTTATTTATAAGTAAATCCAAAACTAGGGCACCCGTATTTTTCCGTTTTTTGAAATTATGTACTTTTCATTCATAATTTCAACTTTGAATTTCGGTCTATTCTAAAAAGACGTAAGCGCCAAATGACGTCATGCATACGGTGGAATAGCGATAAAACCTTTGCATTACTATGTCCCGTCAAAAAAAAACTGTTAGATGTCAGTTAGATGTCACTGTCATCTAAACACTTGTCACTTTGTCAGCTTGTCAAACTCGTTAGCGCCTAAAGTGTTGCTTGTTTGTTTTCAATTAAATTCGTAAATTGTCTTATTTTCAAGTGCTCATTTTGTTTTTATTAAGTCACCATGAAGGTATCGGATGGATTTCTCGTTGCCGATAGTAGAAACTTGCCGAATGTAGACTATTTAATGCTATTGCAATATATGAACGAAAATGAATGCTACAATAGTGCGGAGACACGTAGTGCCAAGGCATTACTAGCTTCACGGGAAGCATATGTTGACACAGCTGTAGGATATGTAGAAGTCAAGCGAGAAGGAAACTCATGCACCGTTAAATGCAGAGTAACACCCGAACATAAAGTAAAATCTAAGTTGTATCAGGTTTCAGCTGTAATCGATGAATCTGTCGAGAAGATTATCACAGTAGAATGCAACGACTGTGCAGCTTCTGCAGGAGGATGCAAACACGCTATATGCTTTGCCATTTGGCTCATAAAACGGTCAGACGAACCTTCAACTACATCAACTAAGTGTTATTGGAGTAAACCAAAACTTGCTGGAGCTGTAGGTGACCAGAAGTTTATTTTGGCAAAAAACATTGGCAAAACGAAAAGAACCCCAGATAATGTGGACATGAGTGTCAATATTTCAATGTTTTCCGAAGAATGCAAGAGGCGTAAAGTTACAACAGGAATGATTTTAAATTACTGCGGGAATCACCAGCCCCGGATAAATGACTTTAGTGTGTTTAATTTAGTACTGCAATTTGTTCACCAACTAGATGATCACTACTATGACAATTTTAAATCATTTTCTGCAACAACTATTACCATAGATGTAGTTGAAACTATTGCTGAAGCTACAAAAGCTCAAGCAGATTCAAGGCTGTGGCATTCTATGCGTCAAGGAAGAGTCACAGGGTCCAGGATCTATGAAGCTATTCACTGTAAAACAGAGAATGGTGCTTTAGTACAAAGTATTCTAGGAGGTTACAAGGTGCCAGAAACAAAAGCTATCAAAAGGGGCAAGGCATTAGAAAAAGAAGTACTTAAGGAGTTAGAAAAAGAATTTGGAGTAATTCAACACACAGGGTTGATTTTAATATCCCCTATCATTGGAGTTTCACCTGATGGGATTTGTATGGACTTTGTGATTGAAATAAAATGCCCTATAAGTGATAAAACAATGAAAAGTTATGTGAGGGACAGTGAACTGTATGAAAAATATAAAGCTCAGATAATGGTACAAATGCATGCTGCAAAAAAATTAAAAGGACTGTTTTGTATCGCTGATCCTAGTTTTGAACAGACAAAACGCCTACACAAGTACTGGGTGGAGTATGATGCAACATATGTGAAAGGTTTATTAGATGCCGCTGAAGAATTTTGGAAACAATTTATTTTTAAGATTGTATTGCAAAGTGCAAAATAAAAATCAATACAGTATTTGTCTTTTATTCAAAGTAAAAATCAAATAATTTATTTCAATTAGGCACATAAAAGGCACCTTTCAAAGTCAAAAACAAAGAAATAGAACTAATTCTAGTTGCCCCTTCCAAAAGGTAGTTTGGAGAAGAATGGGCAAGAAATGATGTCCGTGACCACCGAAGGACCACCAACGCCAATCGCTTCCATATTTAGTAAATAATTAGTACCCTGGTACCTTAGTAGTTTTCGAGAAACTCGACTTTGAAGGTGGAACTTGGAATCAACATTCAAAGTCGTGGTCCTGCTGAACGAGCGCGCGAAAGTTATCATCGTTGATTTCTCGGTAAATACAAATGTTTCAGTTCTGTTTTTTTTTACGCAATGAATCACATTGAAGGGTACTAATTATTTGTATACTTAGAATAGCTGCAGCATGCCCCCTTTTTCGGCGCTCATGGTGGTCCTGCTGAAGGGAGCGTGACTACGGCCGGACCACCTTCAAAGTCGAGTTTCTCAAAAACTACTAAGGTACCAATTTTGTCGTTCGAGCACTAATTAGTACCAATTGGTTACTAATTATTTACTAAATATGGAAGCAATTGGCGTTGGTGGTCCTGCGGTAGTCACGGACATCAAGAAATCTGATAAATACACCATGTATCTAGCTCACATATTTACACACATTGTAAAACTACCTATACGATATCACAATATTTCTAACATTTTTACAAGTAATACTAATAAGTCATTCATTCTTAATAATAGCACTATGTAGATTTATCAACCCGCATGCCACTATAACTGCATCATCTGCATGTTGGATTAATTTATTATTTATTACCGAGTGTGGTTTCAAAAATTTAAATAGCCTTACTCTTCTTATTACCCTCTCAACATGGATACGCAGACTGGCAATGACCTTGCTTTTGATAGCATCCTGCTTTGTCAACTTTTGATCTTTTGAAACACTGGGTGGACGAAGTAGATTATTCTGATTTCTACTTAGTAAAACATCAACATGTTTAAATCCTCTGTCTGCCAATACAGTACACCTTGGTGGCAGCACATCCAGAAATCCACTGTTTTCTACTATATTGGCATCAGATATACGACCCCCAAAACCAACAGATACAAAGTTGACAAAACCATCAGGTGTTGTAGCTATTAAGTATTTTAAAGTATTAGCATTTTTATACTGTGACCATGTTAAAGACTGGATAATAGGATTTGACGGCTTTTCAATTTCTATCTCGAAACAGTCAATAATGCAAAATACATTAGGTAATACGGGTAATACGGGCTGGTATCCGCAACTCCACGTCAAAGCGCGTATTTTGCGTACGGGTGGGAAACTCGATTATTCGATCCACCCCAGCTCCTCAAAGAAGGCCAGCAACGCCTTGGTGTCACTGACAATCTCACGTAGGGTACCTGGGTTACCGAAGTACTTGGCCCTGTATGTGGCGACCACTGGGCAGTTTAACAGCACATGAGCTGCTGTCTCGTCGTCCTCCATGCAGGCTCTGCACAGCGGACTGTCTGTGACTCCTATGACAAAGAGGTGTTTATTAAATGACCCATGGCCAGTTACAGCTGCTGTAATTGTACGCAGCTGCTGTTTCGTTAGTCGGAGAACCTGTTTCGTGAGGCGGCCATCAATCATAGGGAGTGCCTCCTTGGCCTGCCTGCATTCACCGTGGTCCAACCAAAGTTTGTGATGTTGATCCCTGGTTCTTTTCCTTACCAGAGTGCGTAGGTACCCGAAGGGGAGTGGCGCAATGGGTTCAGGCCCCACTGGTGCCATGCTCGACCCCCTTCTGGCAAGTTCGTCGGCTGCGTCATTGCCCCGCGAACCGCTGTGTCCCTTGATCCATTGAATGGTTATATTATTGAGGCTACCCACCTGGTTAAGGCGCTGGTGACACTCGTATATCAGCCCAGAGTCAACAGTGTGACTGTTTAGCGCTAGCAGAACAGCCATACTGTCTGAGAGTATGCGTATCGAGTGGTCCTTAACTTCCCTGGCCATGATGGCTGAAGCGGCAAGAGATACACCCATGCATTCGGCCTGGAACACTGTGTTATGGACTCCCAATGCAAAATACATTTGAATATTCCTTATTGGTTTTGAAAGAGGCTGGCAAGTTTCTTTTGACATCATATACACGGGGAGAATATATTAATTGTTTGAAGAACTTGGATAGAATACACAAAGTCCTGAAAAATATTCTCCATAATGTGGTTAATGACACCTCAAACATATCTGAGATTTGGTAGAAGGGGCTATTATTTTTAATTTTATACAAAGTTACTATTATATTAAAGGATTTTACATTCAGATTAATTTCTAAATAGTTAATCAACCAATAATAATTTGTTGGCAAACCTATGTAATTTTGTGGTTTTTTTTTTATAAGGTCAAGCATAAAGCTTCTTCCCTGTATTACAGTTTTAATCTGAATTTCTGATGAGACTTCTGACATTTCAGCAGAGGTAGAACTTCCTTGTGTTGAAGGTAACAACATTTCTTCCATCTCATCATCTTCTTCAAACAAAGGTTTCTTTGTCTCCTTATTGTAAATGGCACAATAAGTCGTTCGATCCGATGTTCTTGGCTTCACTTGTACTCCTTTGCTGACTTTTGTAGTGAATGATTTTTTACAAAGTGTGTCCATATCAATTTGCATAAACGATGAAGAAGTTGTTGAAGATGTGCTGGGTCTAGGTTCGATAATTTCTTGATGATCACTTGAAAGTGGCATCCTGACAAGAGAATGTGGTAGCCGAGACTTCAACTTTGGTCGCACTTTCATTGTTATCCAATACCGGTAGTTCTCCACATCTTCCTCCAACTAAAAGATAAATTTAATTATCAATTTATATTTTATGTGTGTCCCAAAAACAACCTACATGATAAAAAGTCAAATCAATTATATCAAATAGGCCCATGTATGGCACTTTTGAACGTGTATGTATAAGTTAAAATCATTATGTTATCAAATTATATAGGTATATGTTTACCTTATTTACAAAATAGTACCTAATATTACTGCAAAATGATAGCACTGGGGGGTTTATGAACTTATTTATTAGATTTGGTAACAGTTATTATAATATTGCTATACAAACAGGTAATGGAACAAGATAAAAAACCACATGCATTGTGTTGTGGTATGTGGTTTATAAAAATCATTGTCATTTAGGTACTTACATTGAGATGATCTTCGCATATATATAAAACACGTTTAGGACATGATATACCCACAGCATTGCACCACTCTTGTTTTCCTGAGCTAGGCACCGTAAAAAATGTTTTTTGAGTATCTCTAGAATTGTTTTTGCAGGCTGGTACAAAACAATATTTCGGTTCCTTCATTGGCGTATAAGTTTCATTGGGATCCATTTTATTGGCGAAATATCAATTAAAAGTTGTCAATATTTACAGTAAGCAGCGTGTTTATTTATAGAATAAAATTAAATTTCTAAAAAAAATATTGTAAAACTTTTGACATTGACATGTCGATGTCTTGTTTGACGTAAATGTTTTCATCTAAAACATTGGAATACATAGGCAAAGGTAACTACCTCATTCCACCGTTTATGTGACGTCATTGCATGTTTTTTGATTTTTATTTTTTTTCTCAGAAACGAATGAATAAAAAAAAATTAAAAAAATATATTTGAACTCAGAATACGAAAATAAAGAAATGGTATTTTTGTTTTAAGGTCGTGTCAGTTTTGAAATGTTGTCATCTTTGGTTTTGGTTTTTCGTTTTTTGCCACCGACTTCCGAAATTAAAGTTATTTTTCACTTTGTAGTGTTTTTTTAGAAGTCGGTTGTTTTTTTTTTGTAAAAAGTTTTTATTTTTCACTTTTTAGTTGTGGTATTTTTTACCCCTCACAAATTCGAATACCACTACTTGCTATGTAAATAACAGTGAGAGGAACCTAACATATCCACATACTAAGTGGGAAAAAATACGTATTATTGAAGCTAACTCAAAAACTACCCAAGCAAAGTTAATAAAATTTATATGGGACCACCTCTAAAGTATGATCTACCAAACAAAAAAAGAATTATCGAAATCAATTCATAATTGGCGGAGTAATCGCGTAACAAACATACAAAAAAAAAAAAAAAACCGTCGAATTGAGAACCTCCTCCTTTTGGAAGTCGGTTAAAAATGCCATAACCAACAACCTACCTACTTTGAAGACGAAGATCACTTCAGCCATACACTACTTGCTTACCAAATTTCTTTGCAATTCTGACGTTAATCAGAACTGATTTAAATTCCACGATTATCCAGTGTTGACTCAGTGCTTAAGCAAAGAATGTGAGATAAGCGGTCTGTAATTAAGTGTATAAAAATAGACGCGTGCATCGCTCCTCGAGGAATGTGGGGTTTTGTGATACCCTTTTACTTTTATAAATAGAAACAATGAAACTAGATGCGAGAGATTGTATTCTATTCTATTGTCTTTTGAAAGTGGGGTTGTTGACTTGAAAATGGATGACATAACAACACATCACGCCTGTAATCCACGAAGGGTTAGGCAGAGGTGCACCTACAGAGTGGCGACATCGATGCGAAAACTGTTACCGTGGATTCATTACATGATTCTGAGCCCCATGCGTTGAAATTTTTCGTCAGTTATTTAAAAAAAAACAGCTGTTCCATACATTTTGACCGCGTATGTATTGCACTTTTCTATATAACAGCTGATTTTTTTTGAGAACCATGTACTGAATCCATGGTAACAGTTTTCACGTCGATGTATGCCACCCTATATAGTACTTACACCCACATTTCGGTATAGAAGTCAAAATCGGTTGAACGGACTGTAAAAAAGGTTTATTTAAATTTCAAATGGAGTATAGGTACCTACGAATTTATTAAAAAACTCAGGAAGAAAACACTTTTGTTAATGAGCTTTTCCAGTAGGTATAGTTCGCGTCAAACTTTATGGCCGCTCTTAAGGGGACAACTGATTTTTAATGATTTTATACTGAAGATGACGTCTAAACGAGTAGTGTTAGTGTTTTGAAAAAAAAAAAATGTTAAATTAGAGCATTTTCTTAATATTTTAATATAGGCATATTTTTGATTATGTTTATATTACATAGTGAAATTAATTTGTAAAGTTATGTCTAACGTGGATAAAAAACTGAGAATGACGCAAAATCTATCAAGCGTATTTTTCAAAAAATTCACCATTTTAAAGATAATTAAATTATCAATCTTTTAGTATACGTGTTTTATTAAAATACCTTTGTTTTACGTGTAATAAATTAATAATGCATCTAATTTGGGACAACGCTCCTTGATGGGCGAGTCCTATTATTACTGGCTGGACGTACGACGCGTTGCGTGAGCTCAGTACAGAACAAGCAAGCTAATCATTCAAGGTCACTGTTATATATTTGCGTCTTAAGTGCGCTACTCACTGCGCAGTACCCCACCCCACACCCCGCTAATGCGTGAATTTGTTACTGCGCAGCGACTCGCTTCATGTTCCGATCCGCCATAAAGTTTGAATAGGGCTGGTAAATAGGGATGAATTTACCTACTGCTACTACTTTTTTTGAATGTCCAAGTCTGGCAGCCGTAGGTGAGTAGTAATGCATGGTAGTATTTCTGAATTCATGACAATTTTTTTCACATCCGATCGTAAGATCAGGACCAAAATTCAGACTACTCAAAGAAGAATGGAGAGAAGTTGCCTGAGTATAAAATTAAAAGACAGGGTCAGGAACGTCAAAATTAAAAAAAAAGCAAAAGTAACAAATGCTCTAACCTTCTCACTGCAAAGAAAATGGAAGTGGGCACGTCACGTGGCCTGGCTTAAAGATGATCACGAGGCACTAGAAGCAGAGGCAGGCCTAACGCTAGATGGGTAGATGAGATAGTGGAGGTGGCGGGTCAAAGCCGGCAAAATACAGCCAGCAACAAAGATTACTAGCATTCCTTGGAGGAGGCTTTTACCCGTGCAAGATACTTAATATTTAAAAATCTATAGTTATTAGTTTGTAATTTGCACGGAATTAATTAAAGCTTTATTTATTTATTTTACTACTTTTTTTAACCTGTACTCATAGGTTTATACCTACTTAAAATAATTCCTGAAGCCATGAAGTTTCATTTTGTGAAATTGAACTGGCAAAGAAATCGGAGTAAACTAAGAAAAATACGTTATTCATTTTCTTTACTTAAAAAATTTCGTAAGTTTTATACCAAACACAGGAGCCAGTTAACTCAACTAACTGGTTTTAATTTTTTTAACAAGTTTTAATTGCTCGATCAGTCACACCTTTATTGCTTTTGGCAGTAATAATTAAGACATTCGCTTTTTATCGACCTTAATACCGAGTTTTCCATAATATTCTATCTCAGAAGTATTGAGCTGAATATTTTTCTTCAGGTTTATCTCTATTCGTCTTGACTTTTGGTGACGCTTTGAACATTAGACAATAAAAAATAAACATTATTTTAGACAATAGTAGACGACCTCTCTAAACTCGACTAAATAAAAAAACAGTGGCACTCCAGGAGTGCCGACAGAAGTGAAAACTTGAAAAAAAATCGGCACCGCGGTAATCAACGCGTTGATGTCTTTTACTCCACGGTGTAAGTAACAGGTCGCCAAATCAATGGTTTAGTCCCATCTCAAAAATGCCCAACACGCCTAAAGAAGTTTTCACTTCAAAAATAAAAGATTTGAAATAGTAACAACATTACCAGCGCTCGTTAACCCCAAAAAAAAAACATTGAATTTTTTAAAAGAATATAATTTAACTTTTCTTTTTTCTTTTAAAGGGTTTAGATTTTCACTCTATTTACAGCCCGATTCAAACTTCATGGCGATGGTGGCTCGAAACATGAGACGATTCGCTGTGCAGTAACAAATTCACGGGTCAGCGGGGTGAGGGGTAGGGTACTTGCGCAGCGAGTTCCGAACTTCAAAGTTGCCATAAAAAATGACAAAAAAAAATTAAAAATCTTTTTTTATCGATATCGATATCCATCACGTCTGAGTTTCGCTAGGCAATTTAATTTGACCCTGTATACCAAGGGAATGTATTCCAAACTTCAAACTCCGGGTTAAAAAGTATCCTTCGTCCTAATCCAGGTCTATCCGTCTAAATATTCAAATCCTTTCAACCGATAAAGAAAAAAAGAAAGAAAAAAAAATTGGTTTGTTGTCACAAAAACACGTGCATACAAAAAGACAAGAGTAATCAGAAAACAAAATAGATCTATACTCCATTTGAAATAAGATTAGACATTTAAATAAACCTTTTTTACAGTCCCTTTAACTGATTTTGACTTCTTTTGCGTTGGTGGCATGACAAAATTATGGCAGCTGCAGTAAACGGTTGGTATTGTAACCACTTTTTTTTGCTTTTAATGCCATCCTTATGCCTACGGTATGGAAGTGAAAAATCGGTTGAACGGACTGTAAAAAAGGTTTGTTTAAATCTTATTTCAAATGGAGTATAAATAGAAATACATAATATGAAATCACGAGCATTAAATAGAACTAGTCGGCAGCTGCACGTCATGACTGTAACAAGAAGGCTTCCACTCAGTACGATGCAGTGCTATGGGGAACCCACAGCACAGCGCTGACAGTGGTCACCAGAAAAAGCGTGAAAAGGTTACAAATTGACAGTTATAGATACTGTCGCATTTATAATATTAGTATGGATACAAGGAAAGCTTATACTACCACTGCGCCTGACAATCAACAAACATAGGTACAACAACATTCTTACACACTCCCAGAAGATTTATTATCGCCATACACTTTTCCTTTGCACAGCAAACAATGCGCATGAGTTTCCTTGGTCCCTTAAGGTTACATTGTAAAGGAAACGTCTAGAGACGTATTAAATAAGCATACTGATGAAGTGATGACTTATATTACACCTTGACATGAAAAAATGCTTGCCAAAATGAAGTTCCGCGCATTTGTAAATGACCTTATTGATTGATTCTTTAGTTTGACAGATGAGGATTATGTGTTAGGCTGCCTGTCCACTGGAGCGGAGCGAGGCAGCGGAGCGGAGTAATCTACCAATATTAACCAATAGGAACGGAGCTCTGAAGTGGAGTTTAGATTTTATTGGTTAATATTGGCACATTTCTCCGCTATGCTGCCTCGTTCCGCTCCAGTGGGCAGGCAGCCTTACTGTTCATTATCCTTGTGCATCAGTACGGTAGATGTAAGTAATTAATGTTTTGACAGATATACAGGGTGTATCAGAAACGTGTAGTCAAATTTCGTAGTCGTCCCATACATTTGGGTTGAGTAGTATTGAAGTTTTATAAGGGATATTTTTTTTTTTCGCGATATCGATGTAGGTCCCATGGAGAAAGTTGTTCAGTTTGATGGTCTATACCACACCCTTAAATTTAACCACACCTTTCTGATATTTTTTTATTGTTTTATTTATTTTGTAATCCCTTAGAGGGATTTATATATGTCCGTAGGTGTGTCCGTGGCATCACAGTGGAATACCAGCGCCGCGGTATTTATTAAAATATCGCAGCATTATGCTGAGATATGGGCCTTTTTGGCCTCGCACAGGTCGTTACAATTTTTTTTTGTTAGTTTGTTAGTTTAAAATGCTCCTTTCTTATTTTTATTTTATTTAATTTTTTATTTCTGTCTGTATTTCCTGTACGTGTCCCAAATAAAATATTTTTCTTTCTTTCTTTCTGATACATTCTGTATTATGGCATGTGACGTTCTGTAGAGTATGCTTACTCCCATGGAACAAGGCTTGGAATTCGGTGAGCTAACGAACGTAAAGGTTTGGAAATGAATAGACTACCAACTTAAATTGTCCGTATATTCTAATTACAACTGTCATTGTCATTCTTTGACAGTAGTATTAAATGGCTTAACACGGCAAATTGGCGTAGGGTATCAACTTTTCTGACTGTATATACATTATTATAAATTAAAGTCGCTTTTCGTGTCTGTCTGTGTGACCGCGCTGTTCGTCTAAACTACGCAACGGATTTTGATACGGTTTTCACCATTTACAGAATTTATTCCGGGAGGTTTATGTGAGTAAAACCTATAAGAAGTCTATGGTCTTAAAATAACATGGTAAATCTCTCAATACTGTGCGTACAAACTTACATTTGCAGTTGAAATGTATGGGTGAATATGTTTTTCAACTACAAAGTTAAGTTTTTTCTTGGGATAAATAAATTCATTTCAACTACGGAACCCTTCATTGTGCGTAGTCCGACACGCATTTGGCCGGTTTTTTTCGTTATCTATAAACTCCATTTATATAGCATTAGACAAATAACGGAAAAAAAAACGACAGTTATTGTATAATATTTTTGAAATTACTGCATTTTCGAGTTATTTCTTTAATGTAAATAGTGAATAGATTACATTGCTTTGCATTGATCGTGAAAAAACGGAGTTACTATAAATATAGTAACTCCGTTTTTTCACGATCAATGCAAAGTTACAACGATTATCCCTTTCAATATTTCGATATAAATATATCGAAATATTGAAAGGGATAACCGTTATATTTCTAATTCATAATAAACTAGCGACCCGCCCCGGCTTCGCACGGGTATAAACCGGGTTATTATACATATAAACCTTCCTCTTCAATCACTCTATCTATTAAAAAAAAACCGCATCAAAATCCGTTGCGTAGTTTTAAAGATTTAAGCATACATAGGGACAGAGAAAACGACTTTGTTTTATACTATGTAGTGATTTATAATAATGGATTGATATTTCAAGGATACTAGTTTTATTTTGACAAAGTGCTTAAAGTTTGCGAGATATAAGCATTTCGGTTATTGTCGGTAAGTATGTCAAATAGATTCGGCCTAATGTCACAGGAAAATCCAAAAGGAAAAAGCTAGGAATAAATAAACGT
This sequence comes from Agrochola lychnidis, assembly GCA_963680765.1. NCBI lineage: Eukaryota > Metazoa > Arthropoda > Insecta > Lepidoptera > Noctuidae > Agrochola > Agrochola lychnidis. The sequence continues at coordinate 8,309,583 of OY796859.1, read as the reverse complement.
TCTAATTTCTTATCTGTAAAGTATAAATTGACATGGCGAGGATAATTAAGCAAGTATCCGCTAAATTCTCAAATGCAGTTATTACAGGGAAAATGACGAGGAAAAGATATAAGCAAAAATATTTGAACGTAATAGGTACTTTACTAACTGATTGATTACGTATTTCTCTTGGAATAGGTACAGTAGGTAAGTCATAATATATCTATCTAAATATTACGATATCTTCTATTTACATCGTGCCACTAAAATGGCGACAGGTAGGGCCTTCCGCGGGGGCTCCTGGCATCCCATATGCGACTAGGCAAACCCTCCAGGAAGGCTCCCGGCATCCCATATGCAACTAGGCAAACCCTCCAGGAGGGCTCTCCGCATCCCATGTGCGACTAGGCAAACCCTCCACGGGGGCTCCCGGCATCCCATATGTGACTAGGCAAACCCTCCAGGAGGGCTCCCGGCATCCCAAATGCGACTAGGAAAACCCTCCAGGAGGGCTCCCGGCATCCCATATGCGACTAGGCAAACCCTCCAGGAGGGCTTAAAGGTCGTCGGTCCATCTAGCTGGGGGGCGTCCCACACTACGCTTGCCGATACGCGGTCTTCACTCCAGGACTCGTCTGCTCCACCGGCCATCGTATATAAGAAGTAAGTAAGTAATAAAGTACTAAAACTGTGTAACTTTTAAACTGAATCAGCTATCGCGATGAAACAAACTCCATAATGATTGGAAGTAAGTAAGCGTCCACATAAAATTAAAATTGAGAAAAAAACTACCCTCAATTGAAAATAAATATGTTTTTTTAGTAAAAATCTGTATTTTTTCATATTTTTTTACAATAATTGTAAAATTTATAAATAAGATGCCCATGAGAATAAAAACTAAAATAAAAAAATTGATACAAAAAATTAAAAAGAAACAAAAAAAATTTTGACCACTTTTTCCGTCGATAAAATTAAGCATAGATTCCCTCATTTCGATATGTGCACATTATGAAGACTCACACTGTATTGATGGTATTTGTGTAAATATTAGCTTTGGAGACGATATGGTGCTTCTGAGCGCCAGCCAGTATCCCATAGACAAAAACTGTTAGTCGCAAAACTTTCTGTGTGACCTGGTAAAATAAGCTAAAGTTCATAAGTTTACTAACACGATGAGTCCTTGTTACTTGAATAAAGAAAAATATCTGGATGACAATTTTTTTTTTGAACGACGCGACGTTTTCTAAAAATGAAACCTGGCTAGATCGATTTATCGCTCCCGAAACCCCCTGCATACTAAATTTCATAAAAATTCTTGGAGCCGTTTCAGAGATTCAGATTATATAATATATACAAGAATTGCTCGTTTAAAGGTGTTCGATTTTTATTATTATTATATTAATACCGCGAATGTGAATTTTTTTACGAAAATCAGATTTTTCATTCTACACGTTCAAATAAGTGATCCTGCAAAATGTTAAGTTTGTTCTTGAGATAAATAAATTCATCTCAACTACGGAACCCTTCATTGTGCGTAGTCCGACACGCACTTGGCCGGTTTTTCATTAATATAATGAATACATCCAATTTAAATGTTTCATATAGCAGAGATGCTCAACCTGTGGTCGATAACGACTTCTGAGATGATATAACATGTAACTTTATAGATACATTTACAAACAGCCCATAGATAAAGCATTTTTGTGCTTACTCAGATGAACAAATAATTTTTTTATCAGTTACCGGGTGTTTGAAGTTTTTCTACCATGCGAGTGAACTCGCGTGCAATGACTGGTCTAAATAATATTTACACATAAAAATTTAAGCAATAGAAGGCCATATCGATACTTAGGCTGTAAACTGTAATCAGAAACTGTAATTAACTGAAGATGGGTCATCCCTTTTATTATAAAGGCTTCCCGCAGAAAGGCATGACGCAACGACGCGACGCGTCTCCGTGGAACAATTTCTATGAAAAATTCATGAAAATTTTATTGTTGTGCCGGGGTCGCGTCGCGCCTGTCTGCAAGAGCCCTAATACTTAAGACGCAGATATATGACAGTGACCTTGAATGGTTAGCTTACGTGTTCTGTACTGAGCTCTAGCAACGCGTCGTACGTCCAGCCAGTAATAGGACTCGATCAAGAAGGAGCGCCGTCCCAAATTAGAAGTACATATTATTAATTTACTATACATAAAAAACACGTATACTAAAAGATACATATTAAAATTATCTCTAAAATGGTGAAAGTTTGAGAAAAATATACTTGATAGTTTTTGCGTGATTCTCAGTTTTTTATCCGCGTTAGACATAATTTTACAAATAATTACATTATGTAGTATTAACATAAAATATTAACAAATTAAGTTATTAATAAAATGCTCTAATTTAACATATATTTTTCCAAATCATTAACTACTCGTTTAGACGTGATCTTTAATAAAAAAATCATTAAAAGTCGGTAAATGTCGCCTTAAGAATGCGGCGACGTATGAATTGTCCATACAAACGTAGTACATCAATCATTTGCAATTTGAGCATATTTCCACCATATTATGTTGATATTCGGATTGAGACAGTATTTATCTAGGCTCCTACGTCTTTTGATTTTCAAAAACTTACCTTTAAATGAAATGTAAGCGAATTCCATTTCGTACATTTTTACAGCGTAAATGACATGTTTTCATATGGTTTTTTCTGTATTATAAACAACAATATTTGTAATATTGTTTCCGTAGAAGCATAGTTTATGTTATCAAGTTACAAATTATCGAAAATAAAATGGAAATACATTAAATTTTCATTCATCATTTTTTGTATTACGGAACACATCCAAATTTATCATAATTTTTCGATGCTAGTATTGCCATCGCGTCAAGGAATAATTTGTCAATGTGTGCGTGGTCGTACTGCTCACTGTAGTTGTATATCGCTCCGACAGGCACTCACACTAGCGCAACGTGATCGGTTGGAATTCGTTCGGGGTATTTTTTGTCAGTATTATAAGATTAGGTATATTATATAGGTACTTTACTGTGCTTATTTGTTTACTAAATTAAAGCAGCTGCCGACTACTTCTGTTTTGTGCTCGTGATTATATTTAAATCTATTGTTTGATTGTTTTACTCGAGTTAATTATTTTTTTGTATACACGTGTTTCTGAAAAAAAAAAAAAAATTTTATTCTATCTTTTCTTTCTTTCTATCTTCAGATAACATAAATGTGTTTACAAACATCCGTATCTGGACAAACGAGTACTTATGTTTCATCAGTAATATTAATCGGTAGGTACCTATTTATGCGTCTAAAGACCCTCAGCGAGTCGTAGAAACATATAAATTATACACACGGCCGAAACGCGGTAGTCCAGGTATAGGTGGCTTGTTGAGAATCAAACGTGCTGGGACGTACTCTCGTCCCAGCGCGTTGAAGAAACACTGTTGGATTTTCAACTCTTGGCGCTAAGCAGAGCGTTGAAAATCAAGTGCACGAAAAATTTCGCCGCGATTTTATTACGTCCGTGCGAACGAGGGCTATATTATAGGACCAGGTTTTTATACTAGGTATTTACTTGCAAGTACGCCGACCAAGTGCCGATCCGAAATACTCGCAAGACTATTTTATTTCTTATTTATATTTAGTTACGGATCAATGTTCTATGTAGGGCTTTCAATATCGGGATCCCGGTATTGGCTAATACCGGGATCCCGGACATTATTTGACATTTTTCAATACCGGTATTGAAATGTCCACTACCGGGATACCGGTATTGGTGATTTTATTTTATCAGTAGACACTACAGTGAAACAATTTCTTGGAAATGAAAATGAAAATTGGTTGGAAATATAATGTGAAGGTAATAATACCTTCACATTATATTTCCAACCAATTTTATAATTATCAGGGTAAGTTTTAAAAACTGCGTATTTTAATTCGACAGTTAGTTACATTTCATTACTACTTGTGCTACTAACTGGAGGCAGAAATAGAAGCTAAAACTCAAAGGGAAGTTAGGACCCATGCTTCTTCCAGCAGGCCTAACATGACACACGCGATAATTATCCACGCTCGCGCGACTAATTTTTATCTATTTCGTAGTGTTATCGTTTTCTGATAGCTACGCCATACAAAATACTTGACTCGTTCTGTCAAACTTGATGTTTTGTCAACAAACCCAAACATGACACGTTATTTATCTCGATTTTTGACAGTTCAACACGAGATAATCAGTTATTTTGTCGTATTTAGTCGTCCTCGATTTTGACGACGAGAAGAGTAGACAAAAAGACAAAATGATATTATTTTTTTAATTGTGGGTGTACACCGGTGTACTGTAGTAGAGGGGTGCACTACCACGTAGATGACTATTACTTTCCAGTCACTTTGCCAATTATGGTGATTAAATAAATAAATTAACGAAATCTAGGGATTATAGCTGTATGGTAATATCAAATATTCGCAACATAATTACTAAAATCACCAGTTTATTTCCTAAGGGTGGTGATTAACAATTTTATGGTTATAATAGCGGAATCAACTCCACCTGCCAATTTATTTGAACGCCAGTCTTTTTGGTGACTGGTGATTAACAAAATTTGCAACGTCATGGACTTTATGGTGACTGTTAAACTTCGATTTGTCAAATTGCAATCGTCGGCCCATTTGTCATTTGTGGTGATTATCTAATGAGTATAGGTGCCACTAATTTTAATTTCCGTCAATTTGTATTTTAATTTAGCATGCCAAAGAAATGATTTAATTTTAATCAAAAAGTCGGTTACACAAAAAACTAATCATAAATAATTAAAAGAGAAAATAATTAAGAGAGACGTTTATTCAATAAAGTACATAATTCCATGCATAAATTGAATGAATGAAACAGAACTTCAAGCCGATGCTGCTATCATAAAAATAATTTGTTTTTAATCACTTGCAACATCGGTATCTCGTCGCGCGATAAAGTAGTGTCAAAGTGCCTTTTTCGAGTTTACTCGCCGTTTGCGGTCATGTAAGGGATTAGAATGACGTCAGAATCGTAATTCTGACGTCATTCTAATCCCTTACATGACCGCAAACGGCGAAAAACAACGGCGACAAATTCCGATAAAACGAGAAAAAGAGCGTTCTCGCACTTGTCATGTTAACCCTGCAGCACTGATATAGAGTCTATTGTAAGAGTTGCATTGGGCATTTATGATAGTTCTGAAGGCGGCCGAGAGATGTATATTGACATGGCGTATAATTATTTACTGAGCATTCTACCTACGAGCATAGAGGTAGAGAGAACGTTTTCCTTGGTTACATATTTGTGCAACCGTTTAAGGGGACGATAACCGACTTTTAATGATTTCATACTGAAGATGACGTCTAAATGAGTAGTGTTAGTGTGATATAGGCATATTTTTGATTATGTTTATATTAAATAGTGAAATTAATTTGTAAAGTTATGTCTAACGCGGATAAAAAACTGAGAATGACGCAAAATCTATCAAGCGTTTTTTTCTGAAAACTTCACCATTTTGAAAACAATTAAATTATTGATCTTTTACACGTGTAAAAGACTAGACTAGACTTGTGTTTTATTAAAATACTTTTTGTTTTACGTGTAATATTTATTACACGTAAAACAAACGCGAAACACGTAATTTTAATAATGTGTCTAATTTGGGACAGCGTTCCTTGATGGACGAGTCCTTGATGGATGGCTGGACGTATGACGCGTTGCTAAAAATAAGCGCCTTGGAAAGTAAGCGCCGTGGGATAAAAGCGCCGTGGAAAATAAGCGCCTTGGAAAATAAGCGCCGTGAAAAATAAGCGCCGTGAAAAATAAGCGCCGTGGAAAATAAGCGCCGTGGAAAATAAGCCCCGTGGAAAGTAAGCGCCGTGGGATAAAAGCGTCGTGGAAAATAAGCGCCGTGGAAAATAAGCCCCTTGGAAAATAAGCGCCTTGGAAAATAAGCGCCGTGAAAAATAAGCGCCGTGAAAAATAAGCGCCGTGGAAAATAAGCCCCGTGGAAAGTAAGCGCCGTGGGATAAAAGCGTCGTGGAAAATAAGCGCCTTGGAAAATAAGCGCCGTGGAAAATAAGCCCCTTGGAAAATAAGCGCCTTGAAAAATAAGCGCCGTGGAAAATAAGCGCCGTGGAAAATAAGCGCCTTGGAAAATAAGCGTATGAATAAAAAAATCCAAATCCTCACCACTGAGTCTCGCAAACAAAGGATGGGTCAATCAATATGGCAGCTTTACTTTATCATAATTTGACATATTACCAAACTCTCTCTCCCGTGGCGCGGAGGCGCGTATTTAATTCTGGACACACAGAATAAAATACGCGGCAAAAATACTACGCCGCACGGAATTACGGATCTCCGTGCAGCGTTCAGCTGACTGTTTTTATAGCGGACATAAGTAGTTCTTAAATAGATGTTACGGTAAATAACTCACTAGAGGGCGAAAATAAGCGCCGTGGAAAATAAGCCCCTTGGAAAATAAGCGCCGTGGTATTTGATGGTTTTTATTTTTAAAATGCTTTTTGCTTTTTGCATTTTGAAATTCAAATTTTCTTACGTTTTTCACGTAAGAAAATTTGAATTTTGCGAGCTACCCTGGCGCTTCCCCTTTAAAAACACGATGAACAATTCTGACTGATTTTTATGTGATTGTGTTTTTTTTGTGATTTTTTTGTTGCTCTCAACAAAAAAATCACAAAAAAAAATCATCTCAATCATCATCAATCAATCATCAACAATCAATCAATGATTGTTTTAAATAGATCGCTAAATTGTAATTACTTAGATACTGATTATTCAAATTTACAAAAAAAACAAACAAACAGAAGACAAACACAAGAAACATAAGTTTGCAATTTAAAGTTGTATAAAAAAGTGACTAGTATTTAAAAAGCAGTTTTTTATTATTTTGTGTGCTTTTTAACTACTACTACTACACTTATTTACTACTTAACTCATTAGTTGTTGAATAAAAAAACGATATTAAGTAAAAAAATAGTCTCATACCGGGATCCCGGTGTTGGACATTTTCTATACGGTATTTATTATACCGGTACTGCAAAAACGCTTGCATAGAACTCTATGCAAGCGTTTTTACTTTAAAGGATCTGGAAGTTTTTTTTTTTTTGTAAACGCGATTGTGCTCTTTATTTATACTACATTACGGATTAAAGGTTTTGGAAGATTTTTTTTTAATGCGATTGTGCTCTTTATTTAGATAAGGTCCGTACCAATGTTCTATACAAGTATTTTTCTTCAAAGTATTTTTTTCGGCTACTCGCTCCTTCGACGCTCGATGCAATTCTGCTCCTTATTTATATTTACTAATGGATCAAAGTTCTATGCAAGTATTTTTACTTTAAAGGTTTTGGAAGTTTTTCAGACTTCTTTAGGCGCGTTGAGCATTTTTGAGATGGGACTAAACCTTTGATTTCGCGACACTGTAACGCAATTTACCGAAACCGTGGAGTAAAAGGCATCAATGTGTTGATTACCGCGGTACCGATTTTTTTAATCTGACGTGTAAAAGTGATTCCGATATTTATCCTATTTACAGAATAAACAATTTCATTTCATATCTACTAGATTTTCTCTACAAGGCCTAGATCCAGAGATATTCTAAAACATTGAGATATTGGCATTGTAAAGAAATTTCCAAAAAACGCATTTCTAGTCTGTACATATACTAACGATTCCCCAAAGTATTCAACAGAAATAAAGCAAGTAATGAACATACCTAATTCCTAATAATAAAATATAAATGCCGTCGACTCGTTATGAATGAATGGTAAGTAGCTATCTATCCAGTCACACACACACACGGATGCGCACCGCGTCCGCCGCCCGCCTGCTGTTGTCAAACAGAGATAGCAATATTCCGAACGAATTTTGCAAACGTCTCGATTTGTAGTTGCGAGCCGCGGGCGCAGCGCTCTTAATTAACTGAGTGACAGATAATTAACTTAAATTACCCGTATGAATAATTCGTTTACTACAAACGTTATTGTCCCACATGGCCATGTACATTTTACATAAAATAATACGTAATAAAACCAGGCTAACTGGTACATTTACTTTTACACTTTGGCCTTAGCAATCTAAAAAATACAGCCTGGTCTGGAAATTAGACCAAAATTAAGTCCGGTGGCCCTAACACGCTCGTGGCTAAGTAATAACAGCCGCACAGGTCGATCTATGAGGTTAAGGCCGCACGCGTACACTTGCCGGGGTTGGTCCGTGGATGGGTCACCCATCCACGGACCAACCCCGGCAAGCGTACGCGTGCGGCTGTTATTACTAAGCCACGAGGTCGAGCTTAATTGTTTGCAATCAGTTCGTTATTTATTAATATTATTAACTTAAACTTCGTATAAATCTTCGCATTAAAGTGGTTTTTATTAGTATTTTTTTTTTCAAAAAATGAGTCATGTTCTAATATTAACCATATTTAATAGCACGGTACATTACTGTCAGAAAATTATTAATTTAATCGGTTTTCTTACAACAGGCCTTCAACAAGTATTGCGTTGGGGATCGGCTTCTGGTTTAAGGGGGAAGCGTCAGGGTAGCCCGCGAAATTCAATTTTCTTACGTTTTTTGCATTTTGCAGGTCAGTGTCAGGTTTTATGTTGATTAAAATATGATTCGCGGTCGTAACAAATATGGCTTTACTCAATTATAATCATTACAATCAGCAATACAACTCCATAAGTTAGCAAAGGTGTCAATTGTCATGAAATCATGACATTTGACTCAAACTCAAACTCAAACTCAAAGCATTTATTTCAAATAAACCAATTACAGGTACTTTTGAATTGTCAAGGGGTCGGTCAGTCAGAAAAATGAAGCTAGTTGCCCATTCCAAAGCGTAGTAGGTACCTATGGAGAAGAACGGGCAAGAAACTCCACGGACACTCTTTTAAATCAAAATATTGTTACAAAATATTGGTTACATCATTCGTGTTGAATTTATACATGTGAGAACAATGTAGAAAGACGTGCACGTTAAAAGCGTCCGTAATAAAAATATAATAACAATTCAAAAATTTAAATAAATTAAAATAAAATAAACCGTGGCAGCTAAGAGATGACCAGTCCCTACTGACGGCGCCCGTTCACGAACATGACGCATGGATCAGCACCATTCAGCTCAACCATTTTGAAGGGAACTTAATGATCCAACACACACGCCACCATCAGCGAGACATTTGAGTGAGCATGACATACTCTCAGCTGCCAGAGCACATTCAAGTCAATGAAAGACGTACCCAGTAAATGGTAGCTTTATGGAATGTACAACATGGTCACAGTGCTCACACATGTGATATGCAATTATACAATACAAAGAGATTGAATTTATACAAGGAAAAGATAGTTTTACAATCTTCAGCAGCTGCAACAATATTTTCGAATGCTAATCAATTAGTTTATGCGCCCTTGTGGAGCTGGACCAGCGCTGAGCCAAGCATTTTTATCAGCGATGTAATCCCCCAACTTTTAATGTGCTTGGCAGCATAGTGTGCGTTTTATACATGATTTAAATTTCGTTTCGTTCAGTTGGAGTATGTGGGAAGGTATTTTATTAAAACATTTTAAACAGCACCCCATGAAGGATGAGTCTACTTTAGCCAATCTGAAACCCGGTTGAACTAATTGGTCCCTATTTCTAGTCCTATAATTGTGTCTATCACCTCTTTTACTGAAAAGACTTAGATTTTTCCTTACGTACATGATGTTTTCATAGATATATTGACAAGGTACCGTCATGATGTTAATATCTTTAAACAGATCCCTTAGAGAATCGCGTCTGCGGAGACGATATATTGCTCTGATGGCTCTCTTCTGCAGAATAAAAATAGACTCGATATCTGCAGCCCGTCCCCATAGTAAAATACCGTAAGACATGATACTATGAAAGTAACTGAAATAGACTAGCCTCGCGGTATCTACATCAGTAAATTGACGGATTTTTCTCACAGCATATGCTGCTGAACTTAGCCGTCCTGCTAGAGATGTTAAATGAGGACCCCATTGCAGCCTTGAATCGAGCGTGATCCCCAAGAAAACAGTTTTATCGACAAATTCTAGTTTCTCCTTATTCAATACTATGTCACAATCACTACTTTTAACATTTGGTAAAGCAAATCTTATGCATTTAGTTTTTTTCCCATTTAATACTAAATTATTAGCAGTGAACCAATTTTGGACCTGCAGTAGGGCGTTATTTACGTCGTCAAGATTTGATGCACGTCTATTTATCTTAAAAATTAAGGAAGTGTCGTCAGCAAATAACACCATTTGTGGTTGGTTTTTTAATAAATGGGGTAGATCATTAATATATACTAAAAAGAGGAAAGGACCCAATATCGAGCCTTGTGGAACGCCCATTTTTACTTTTAAACCGATTGAATGGACACCATTTACTTGAACCTGCTGCTGTCTATCATTTAAATAAGATTTTACTAAACTGAGCGCAAGTTTACCTAGTCCGTAATGCTCAAGTTTCAAGAGCAAGGTTTCATGACTCACGCAGTCAAATGCCTTGGAGAGGTCACAAAAGATTCCTATGGCATCTTGGGCCTCCTCCCACGCTGTAAATATGTGTTTTAATAAGGTGACACCAGCGTCATTTGTACAACGTCCTTTGGTGAAACCATATTGCTGATCGTGCAAGATTTGGTTGGCGTTAAAATGATTAAGCATTTGATTGAGCATTACCTTTTCGAAAACCTTGCTGAATACCGGCAGCACAGATACTGGTCTATAATTGTTAGTGTCTTTACTGTCCCCAGATTTAAAAAGTGGTATAACTTTACTGTATTTCATTAAATCCGGAAAGACTCCTTGATCCACACACAAATTAAATATTAAAGCTAAGTACGGTGCTATAGTCTCGATTATGGATGTACAAACTTTGATAGATAATCCCCATAGATCTTCGGTCAATTTGATTTTAATTTGCCGAAAAGCTTTTATAACTATCATAGGGTTTATATGTTTAAATTGAAATTCAACCGGACAGCCTGGAACGTTCGCTCTTAATAAATTAATTGAGACATCGGGTGAGGAATTTAAAGCTTCTGTCGTTTTAGATGGTATATTAGTAAAGAAATGTACAAATTCTTGCGCTACTTCTAAGTTAGAGCTAATGGCACCACGTGAAGTCTCCAATGTGTACTCAGTGTTTCGTACTTTGTTCCTATTAGTTTCATTATTTATAACTTTCCAAACTGTTTTTATTTTATTTTCTGCTGATTTAATCTTGTTGCTAATATACAGAGCTTTAGCTATCTTGCAAGTATTTCTAAAAATTTTGGAATATGTAGCAACATACTTGTTGAAAGTTTCAGTATTAATGTAAGGCTTAAGGCCATACAGCTCGAACAGTATTTCCCTACTTATCCTAATACCTCTAGTTGCCCAGTCACTAAAAATAAAATTAGGGCAAATATTTTTTGTTCTCTTTTCAAAAGTTTTGTTGAATTCAGTGTGGACTACTGAAAAGAAATCCTCATACAATTTATTTGCATCGTCCATATTAGGGCCCAGAGCATTTAACTTATTATTTAGGGTACTATTGAATCTATTTAATTTGCCAGTTGTTATTGGTCTAATTTGTATTTGCACTTTTTGAATAGGTGTTCTAAATTTAAAAGTTACCGTTTGTCCACTATGATCAGACGGTAAATAATTTACGATGGCTTTATCTAAATAATCACAACCGCAGAAGACATTATCGATACAAGTAGCAGAAGTTGAAGTTACTCTAGTTGGTTCTGTAAAAACATTTGATAAATTGAACGATTTAAAAAGGCTTAATATTCTACTGCTATTTGAATTATTTTCCAGAATATTTATATTAAAATCACCACAAATAATTGCGGCTTTGTTACTGGATGCAAGTTTCGCTAGGACATCTTCCATTATTGACTCAAATAAAGAAAAGTTCTGATAATTAGGGGGTCTGTATACGCACACTATAACATGCTTATCCAGCTCAACACAGGACAGTTCGATGCAATGTTCAACTGATAAACCAACTATGTCATTACGTTGCTTATATTTTAAACAATTTTTTATCAAGATTAGAGAACCTCCACGCAGCATAGATTTACGGTTAAAACAACTGCCCACATTATAGTTCTCATAATTAATTAGCATTTGGTAATCCTTTAACCAATGTTCAGTAAAACAAACAATGTCAAACTTTGTTTTTTCTAAAAACATTTCGATTTCTAATAATTTGGAAGAAATACCTTGAATATTTTGATGAAATAATTTCAAGGCATTCTGCTGATCTCCTTTTTGATAGTTATTAATTTTGGAGCAAGAAGACACCTTGTTGTTGTTAGGTATAAGAATATTCTTATTGGTGCCTTCTGTTGTCTTACAAACTAGTTTAAATGACTATCCGGAGTTAACCCCAAGATTTCAGTGTCATCACCAGGCAGTGAGCTCATAGTGAGTGAGGGAGATGGAACCTCCTTCGTACAATTTGTAAAAATATTTATAGCATTTGAGCTACATTTATTCAAGTTCACCACCTTATTATTAGTATTATTACTAACCACTGTGGTGTTAATAATACAAGACTGCGACATACTACTTATGTCTGAGTTTATAAAAAAAGCTAATAGCTGTGCTATTATGTGTCTAAATACACACCTTTATCTTCTTCTTAATCGCTATTGCTGATTGTAATGGTCCGTGGATGGGTGACCATCTTTACATACCGAGACTCCTCCGTGCTTCGGAAAGCACGTTAAGCCGTTGCACCGGCTATCATTCGTGAATCTTTGACAGTCATTACGGGTCGTCAGAAGCCCGAAAGTGACAACCAGTCTTACCAAGGAGTATCGTATTACCCAGTTACTGGGTTGTGGAGGTCAGATAGGCAGTCGCACCATGTAAAAATACTGGTATTCAGCTGGGAAAGGCAAGACAGATTGATTGATATTTAGTATTTACTTTTCTAGAAACTATCAAGGACTCGGTCAATGTTCACATTAATGCCTTAATCACACGTACCGAATAAATGGGCAAGACACTGAGAGACTTGGGTAAACGAGTAAGCGGTTACACGTATTTTTTTACTTGGCACCGAGTTCAGCGAGCTGCAGCCGGTTAGACTGGAAGCTAACCCCAACATAGTTGGGAAAAGGCTAGGCAGATGGATGGGCCCTAACACGAACGCGAGGAGTAAATTCGAACGATTCTAAGAGGTATTAAGTATTTTATACACTTGTCCGAACCGCACCTGAGCACTTCCACTAACCGCACTAAAACAAAATTTTAATAAGTGCGGTTCGGTGGAACAGTTTATCAATATTATTTTCAGCCCCCAAACGGCACCTACGTAAAATATTTGTTTAGTCATCATTATCATCATCATTTCAGTCGAAAGACGTCCACTGCTGGACATAGGCCTCTCCCAAGCACCGCCACTTCGACGGATTGTGTGCTTTTCGCATCCAGCGGAGTCCTGCGGCCTTCACAATGTGCCGGGCACATTGCTCGCAGAACGGATGGCCGATGGGGCCGAAAGGTTCTGGACTGGTGACCGCGTACCGGAAGACGTAGCGTTGGAAGGCCTCCCACAAGATGTACTGATTTGTTTAGTGATGGGATGTAAATACTCGTTTCATATTTATAATATTTTTTATTTAAAAAAAAAGAAGTAGGAGGTTTTATATGGATCTTAGCAGGTGGCGCTCTTTAGTTTCTACCAACCCCCATGGAAAGAAGGCGTTAGCTAATGGGTGATACTAATTGCGCTTGTAGCATAAATTGAAATCCAAATTCTATTTATTTGTATTTTCGATTAAAAATCGTTCGAATTTACGTCACGTTTACTTCGCGGATTTATGCTAGGGCCTTAAGGCTGGGAATACACGTCCGATTTTTCCATCAGATAGTGGGATCCGATAGTCTGATCCGGCTATCAGAACAAAGCAAACTATCCGACTATGGATCGGACGTGTGTTGAATGTTCAAACAAAATAATGGCTCCAACGCGTTCCGATGAAAAAATCTGACGTGTATTCCTAGCCTAAATGTTAAGTTTAGATTCACGTATTAACTAGTTTAGACTAGACGATGCTAGACAACGGTTTTGGTTGTCTTCTACTTCAAAACCATTTTGCCATTATTGATCTCCCTGAAGGATATCGTCTAAATGCCATGAGTAGGATTCGAAGTCACGATTTCCCACTCCCCAATCACTTTTCCAAAAAAAGTATAGCCATAGATGCTTTTTTTTTTTGTATACATCTTGCCGGTCAACCTAGGGGGTTGTCGGCTGCTTAACCGGAATTTCCTGTGGCTGCCTCAATAAATTAAGGCCTCCAGCCAGTGCATAAAACTTAGAAACTAAGCGACTACACGCTAAGGGCACCCCCTGTGGGGTACGGACCTCGGCTTAGGGCGTCGCTGGTGGAGGACAGCAAGGGACAGGCTGGATCGGATTAAGCCATAGATGCGGCATCTACATGGCTTATAAATATGTGTCTACGCGCCTACACGACGACTATGCCAAATCATCGCAGCTCTATCCCACCTACTTGGCGACTACGCGAATTCTACACACCGTCGACGCCAAAACTGGACAAACTCACATTCGGAAGACACTCATAAGCGAGACTTAAGCCACTCTCCTGCGCGTGTTTTTTCGAAACATTACACAAAAAACCTTACACATAAACATTTGCTTTCATGCAGAATATCGTGTTTGCATACACAAATGACCTCTTTGTTGCGATTTTTTGTGTAAAAACACGCGCAGGAGACCCGGCTTTAAAGGTAGAGATAGATACCAAGGTAAACAATTTTATGACCACACTTAGCACTAATACGGTCATAAAGTTAAGCTATGAAGAGGTCGCAACACTATAAACTATCTATAGAATGCCCCTAGAATACAGATGGGGGTAGTCATGAGCTAAGGTCTCTGCGCTTACGCAGATGATGCGCATACCAATGGGTTTATGGGTAACGTTAATGGTAATTACCTGATTGGTCATGTCGGTAACATCGACTACATAAGTTATTAGCAGTTTGTTACCTAATTTTAGTGTTACAGGAAACTGGGATTATGGTATGCATAGTGATTGGTAAAGTAGTTACTTAAATTGCTTGTTTTATTTACCTATAATATGGTCACTTTGGAATTTATGAAGGTCTCAAATAATTGCTATAATAACTATAAAGACCTTGATTACCAAGTTAACACTTTTGACTCCACCTGCTTTTCATAGAACTCATGCGCCATGCCGCATATATTGGAAGTGAACCCTCCGGGAGGGTTACCGGCATAAGCCGGCATTACGGTTTATCGTATGCATTCAAAGTTAACCGTCACGGACGGCAAACGTCATTAGGTTTAAAACCGTGTTATAACATACTGTAAAACAAAGTAAAATAGGTTTTTCAGGAAGTCTTGTCGCTATAAGTAGTTTCTCCAACCTTTTAATTTAATTGTGATTATTTTTGCAAAGACGAAAAAAAAATTAAACAAATGAAAAATGCTTGGATTTTAAAACCAACGCATACACTAACAAATATTGTAAAAATATACATCAGATTTTATTTTCACGGTTTATAATGCAGTATTCGCTAAGAAAAACCTACATTTAAATGGGCCCTCTGCGAGGGCTCTCGTCATCCCATATGCGACTAGGTGAACCCACCAGCAGGGCTCCCTGTGATCACAGTATTCACAATATGTTGTTGTCTTTGGTAGACAAAAAGTGTACTGTCTTTCAGCTTTTATCATTCCAGTGCTGGGCAAAGACTCAGACCAACTAGTAGTCAAGAGCAGAAGCGAACTTTTAACTTTTAATTTAGTTCAGTTCGACGCACCATATCTTTCGTCGTCTTATAAATCAGATGAAACATGAAACATAAAAGTCAAGAGTAGAATTACTCGCTAACCGCTCGCGAACATGACATGTCCAAAGGTGTTCCTAAGATGCACGCGAACCGCATTGTTCGTGTGCGTGCGCAGGTGCCTGCCTGTTATGACCTACGGAACTGAAACGTGGACACTCACGGTACGGCTGGTCCATAAATTTAAGGTTGCTCAGCGAGCCATGGAGCGGGCTATGCTTGGAGTCTCTCTGAGGAATCGAATCCGGAACGAAGTGATCCGGCAGAGAACCAAAGTTATCGACATAGCTCACAGAATTAGCAAGCTGAAGTGGCAGTGGGCCGGCCATATCAGCCGTAGAACCGATGACCGTTGGGGTACATGTGTTCTTGAGTGGAGACCGCGAATTGGCAAACGTAAGGTAGGACGCCCTCAGGCTAGGTGGAGTGACGATCTTCGCAGGGTGGCTGGTAGCAGCTGGATGAGAGTTGCCGAGAATCGAGCTGAATGGCGTGCAATTGGAGAGGCCTATGTCCAGCAGTGGACTGCTATGATGTGCGCAGGTATGGACCCGCCTTAACGTACAAAAATAAATAACTCTCGACATTTTCAAGTCTAAAAACTACATTTGAGAAATTAAATAAATCAGTCATAGAGGTGCCTTTACAAAAGACATCAACGAGCCTCCGATTTATTAACAAAAGCGTAAAAATAAACTTTGAAGGACATTTGAACAAAATTGAGGAAAAAATACTAGTTCAACTAGTTTTGTGTGTCGTTAGATTTGTAAATGTCATGTGGTGTGGAAAAGTACGTCATAATGTTAATAAGTCTACGAGCCACACCCACATAGTCGAAAGTAATGTCTGACGCATATTGACGCGTCAGATTCATTCTTCCAAGTCAATAGTCAGTAGGTATTGTGAATACTGTGATTTTCAATCATCACAAATCCGTTAAATAAGTGTAGATTGTAGTGATAAACTCAATCATTTCTGCCGATTTTTTTTTGTAAATCTTTTTCGTTTCCATTTTCTACTGTGGGGCAAAGACCTCCCACTTTTCCCGGTACAACATAGATAGACATAATGATAACGAAGGTCTCTGATTCTTCAACCTGTTCGTACTTGTGGGGGTCATAAAATATATCTAAAGGATCTTAAAAGAAAATAAACAAAATTGAATTGTCTGTAATATCAAAATAACAGTTTTACTAAATTCATTCATCATATGAAAGTATATACGGTCCTTTTTTAAAATGCTGATTCAATAGAATAACTGCTTCAGGATGCTGTTGAGACCGCACTATTATAGTGCGTCTGATTAAAATTAAAAAATTTGTTTATTTCTGAACCAAAAATGACTACAGGTTGGTGATTGGAGCCTCCTTTTAAGCAAGAAATGCCTGTATAAGGAGACTCTGTCTCTGTCAGTTTGATATGTTCGCTTTTCCGCATACCGATGATTTTACGTCATAATGCGCAAAAAAAACTAACTCCATCTTGTCAAGAGCGCGGTCTAGTTCTAACGGCATCCTAAGTAAGTATGTTAACAGAAAAGTACGACGCACCTTGGTTATCGCACGCATCGCACGCAGGTGCTAGTCAGAAGACCCCATAGCTAACCTTACAATTTTGTTTTTTGTTTTTGTCTCTGTGTTTGTTTACTAACAATACTTTTTAAGAACGATGTTACTAACAGTTGAGCCTAGTTGCCATAAATAAACAAATATTTTATTTAATTTAAAAAAAACGTGTGTCTGTTTGTTCCAGCTAATCTCCGAAACGACTGGACCGATTTTGACGGGACTTTCGCTGGCAGATAGTTGATGTTAAAAGGTGTAACTTAGGCTACTTTTATTTTAGAAAAAGAAAAAATATTACACTGTTTTCCCACCGCACTGTGAATGTGACGTCAACGAGAAACAAGATTACGTGGCTTAGTAAATAATAATAATCTTTATTACATATACATACGAAGTGGTAACAAATTGTGTGAAGTCCCTGACACTTTTGCTAGGTGGTTAACCTGTGTTACAAGAGCCAGTGCCCTCTCCCGGGCGGTAAATGTACTGTCGCTACTTCGGCGTCGTCATCTCGTTCTCGTTGACACGTCCCATTCACAGTGTGGTGGACAAACGGCGTTAGGGTCCACGCGGGCCTGGGGTCGCGGGAAAGTGCGAAAGTCCTACCGTGGCCCCTGGCAACATACAGGCAACAAGGAACACGGGTGGGTTTTAGTTAGTTAGAGTCCGATACGCCCTTCCGCTCCGCCCAGAGCGGGAGAAGTTATTTGATAATTTTCCACACAAAAATAAAAACAGTGGCACTCCGGGAGTGCCTACAGAAGTGAAAACTTGAAAAATCAATGCGTTGATGTCTTTCACTCCACGCACCGCGGTAATCAACGCGTTGATGTCTTTTTAATGTTCAAAAGCTGGTGTCGTCGCAGTGTCGCGAAATCAATGGTTTAGTCCCATCTCAAAAATGCCCAACGCGCCTAAAGAAGATTCACTTAAAAAAATAAAAAAGGGTCCACGCGGGCGAAGCTGCGGGCAGCAGCTAGGGGTTAATAATCACAAAGTGGCAATAATGTGATCATAATCCTCCTGGCCTTGTCCAAAATTTGTGGGCAACACGTCTTCTTCTTCCATACATCTCGATTCACTGTCATCTCAGTACAGGTACTCACCCCCTTCCTAGCCATATCATCTTTCACATAATCCATCCATCGTTTTTTTGATCAACTGGTTTTTGTTAGAGTTTTAATTGAAATATGAACCAGTGAAAGCTCGGAGCTGTGATTTCATTTTTTATTCAATTAGCGTTATTCGTCCTAATTGAATCAATTGACGTTAAACACTGCAAACGCTCGAGTCAGACCTCTTAATCAGTAATTTTGTATTCATTAATTTTAGCTCAAACGGTTGAGCTGATTGGTGCTGTTCCATGAGTCATGCTCGTGTACGTGCGCCGTCATTTGGGACTGGTCAACATGTCACATGTCTTAGCTGCCACGGATTGTTTTTTTGTTTTGTTTGCTTTACTCGGATCTGAACGCTCTTAAC
Organism: Agrochola lychnidis; assembly: GCA_963680765.1. Lineage (NCBI taxonomy): Eukaryota > Metazoa > Arthropoda > Insecta > Lepidoptera > Noctuidae > Agrochola > Agrochola lychnidis. The sequence continues at coordinate 8,290,663 of OY796859.1, read as the reverse complement.
CTGTATGTCTGTTTTTTTAATCTGTATGTCTAAACGCGATAAACTCAAAAACTACCGAACGGATTTTCATACGGTTTTCACCAATGGACGGAGTGATTCATGAGGAAGGTTAAAATGTATATTCATTAAAGTTTTGTGTAAATTGGCTGAAATATGACAATGATTGTTGAAGATGTCGAAAAAAATCATGTCGACTGGGGGCTTTACTGGCGTAAACCAGTAGAGATAAATGAAAACTACATATTAGTGTGTTTGTTTATATATCTAAGTATTCTTTACTTTTTAAATATTTGCAGGATTGGAAATACAATACATTAAAATTTTAATCTAACTCACATGATCAACGCAAAAGGCTGATACGTCACTACGATAGAAAATTAGGTTTATATGCTCTGCTAACCGTAAGAAGCCGGGGCGGATTGCTAGTATAATTATAAATTCAACTAATTAAAATTAATGATGTAACTAATATTTTTGTAACAATATAGTTTAAAAGAGTTTCCAAGGAGTTTCTTGCCCGTTCTTCTCCATAAACCGCTTTGGCATGGGCAACTAGCTTCATATACCTGACTGACCGACTCCTTGACAGTTCAAAAGTGCCTATAAATAGTTTAATTGAAATAAATAAATAGAATTGTTTGAATTGAGTTTAATTTTAATCCTCGTTTACATAAACCGCTAAAATGGAAATTTGATTGCCCTAATAAACAAATTGCTATTGGTGATCATACTCGTAACAAGAAAGTAACTTCGTTACACGCGAAGATCCTTTTTCCCTTCGAATACATACAAAGTGTAAATTTTTTTTTTTTTAATAATTCTAGAAGATAATTGTTTCTTTGCCTATAGAAAGCAGTGATAGCCTAGTGGTGTGAGCGTCGTCGGACTGCCAAGTTATAGGTCTCGAGTTTGAGCACGCACCTCTGACTTTTCGGATGCATATGTTTTGTATAATCATCACTTGCTTCAAATACAGTGAGAGAGTATGTCTTTTTTTTTGGGTGGGAAATTATCAAATAACTTCTCCCGCTCTGGGCGGAGCGGGAGGGCGTCTCAGACTCTTACTGAGTAAAACCCACCCGTGTTCCTTCGGTTGCCCTGTTGCCGGGGACCACGATTTCCCTATCGGTTTTCTTCGAACCTCCGGCAGGAGAGAGTATGCCTGAGAGATATTTCTCGACGGTATGTGAAGCCAAGTTAGAAGCAAAGGGCGGCATAAAAACTGATATCTAGTTAGTCACGAACCTCACGAAAAAGAAAGAAGCATATAGAAATACAACAATTATTTTTTAATTTTTCTACACCGTATAACCACCTCGTTTACTTACCAATCAGTTCAGTATTCAAATGTCGCCAATCGTCATGTTTCGTGAAATGTCGTTTATGCTCCACTTGCTTGATGAGTGCCGATGGCCTGTAGTGGACCAACGTAGAGAATTCCAAGTATTTCTGTTCAAGCAGGTTTAGATAGCAAAAAATTATTTAGCCATATAATTAGTAGTAAGAGTAATGGTAGTAATTAGCACGCAATTTAGCTTATTGATAAACAACTTGCAGAGGCGAAGAAATTAATTGGAGTTGGACTCTTGCTTGATGCCAATTTTTTTTAAGCTATTGCATAGCTTTTATCGCGGGCTTTGAGCGCCGCGACCGAATCAAGAAATTCCGTAACGTAACGAAAATAAAACCTAACACGCCCCACGCTGCCTACCATGTAATGACGGTTCCCATGACAACGTGATGTTGTCATGGGAACGTAATTTTTGTTTTATGTCACCACGTCATCATCCCATAGTAGTCCCGTAGTTTATTAAAAATGTTACACACATATTTTTTATTTTTTTACTTTATCAACAGATAACGGCGATACATTGAGTTAAAATGTGCCATGACGTCTTTTTTTTTTTGGTAGTGCATCTCGTAGTTGACCTCTGAGATCATGACTACTTAACCGGGATTTCCTGTGGGTGCCTTAAGCTGCTACATTTAAAACCTCCAGCCAGGGGGTTATTCAACTGTGCTAATTAAAACTAGGTGAACGCTTGCTAAGGACACCCCCTGTGGGGTACGAACCTCGGCTTAGGGCGTCAACCAATCAAAAAAAAAAATGAGGACATCAAAGATGGGACGGGGTTAAAATGTGCCATAACATCACGAGTATGTTAATTTTATACTTGTGACGTAGCGACCCCCACTCTCCAACTTTAATGCGTTTTATCTGAGCCATTTTTTATAAATATCATAAAGCAAAAATTCAATAATTTTTTTATCATCTGACTTTAGGAATAAATAGTTTTTTTTTTGTCCCAAGCATCAGACTCCGCTACTGAATGTCGAAGTTTGAAATGTCGACGTATGTTAGTTCTAAAGTACAGGATCTCGATGTACGCCAGTTCGAAAGTTCACTGGAGCGAAGTATGCAAGGCCGACGTATCGTTAGTTAGAAAGCATACGAAGTATGAAATGCCCCCGTACTGTTAAAGCATACGAGTGCAATAGGACTATTCGCACTCGTATGCTTTCTAAGTTCGATATCGACACTATCGCTATTAGAACAATTGTAATAGGTAATAAACAAAACACATTCCTAAATAGATATATCTTTAAATTATTAAAAAGAAAGAAACAAATTAAACCAGAACCAAACAAAAACAAAAAAATGCGCTTGGAGCATTACATAACATAATGTTATTAAAAACACCATTTAGATTAAATATGTGTTAAAGTATCAGTAATTTAATTTATTTCAGTTTTGTATATAAAATTAAATATTCATATACGCTATGTACGCAAGACCACTTATGTATTCTTTTAAAACCGGGGGCCACGATTTCCCTATCGGTTTTCTTCGAACCCCCGGCAGGCGCTGGCCCTGGCGGACCCCGTCAATTCTGCTGACATCTCTTTGAAGCGCGCGTGGAACACAACGCGCCGTCGACCGGGGCTTGGTCCTTATCGGACGGCGAGCTAATGGGTAGACCATGACCTGGGTTGGAAATAGGCTACTGTTTCATCCTGGATCGCAGACGAAGTCGCGGGCAACATCTAGTAATAAATAAAGCTATCATAATACTGGTTCAATTATTACCCTGTAGAATGTAATCAATACTGTTATCTTCATCATAATATAATTAACTAGTAAGACAGTTATTTGTAAATAATGTGATAATGAATTATTAATAATGCATTAGTTATTAAGTCTTCCTGGATCTTAATCAACATTTATCGCAAAATATTAGTAAACACATTCATATAAGATTAACTCAACGGAAAATCCCAGCAACGCATTCAGATGAAATTATATTACAAAGGTAAAAAAATATGTACCGTAGCCATCTGATTAAATTAGCCAGCTAATTGGACGCCGTTTATTAAACGCCGTTCATTAAAATCCAATTAAATTCGAAGACATGTGACATCTACCAACCCGCACTGGGCCCGCGTGGTGGATTACGGCCCTCTCCCTCTCACAGAGAGGAGGAGCAGTAGGAACATTATAGGCTGATGATGATGATGAAAAGATTCTATGAACAGATTAGATCCAATTTAAATTATTATGAAATCACGAAACCCAGGACAATAGGTACTTATCTATTATTTTATTTTATTGTTACTTACTTATCTCTTTGGAAGAATGCCCTGCTGTGTGTATTGAAATAATAAACTAAAGTCACATTCATAAAATAAGACCGATGACATAATCGAATATTTTCATAACAATTCTCTATTTTCAAATGTTTATGAAAACGTGAATGGAACCTAACGTAAACAAAAATCTTTATTGTATATTTTATATTTTTTATTCTTACACATGTTTGTAGTCTTACCAAGGGGTATGTATCGTATTACCCAGTAACTGGGTTGTGGAGGTCAGATAGGCAGTCGCTCCATATAAAATACTGGTATACAGCTGCATCCAATACTGGTATTTTGGTGCAGCTGCGAGGCACACTTTCCTGTTAAATATTATTTTACACTTTTATTTGTTTCATTTTTTTAACACACACATAAACACACATAACATCACGCCTGTAGTCCCCGAAGGGTTAGGCAGAGGTGTAGCTATAGTACACCCACATTTCGCCAGTCATGTTTAAGTCCCATGTAATAGGGGGCTAGCCTGTTGCACAAATCCAAACTCCGGGCTGCCACTGAGAAATTCCAGATGGAAAAACCCAATAACACTGCCCAACCTGGGAATCGAACCCAGGACCTTACCCTTTTTAGGGTTCCGTTGCCAAATGGCAAAAAACGGAACCCTTATAGATTCGTCATGTCTGTCTGTCTGTCTGTCTGTCTGTCTGCCTGTCTGTCTGTCTGTCTGTCTGTCTGTCTGTCTGTCTGTCCGTCCGTATGTCACAGCCACTTTTTTCCGAAACTATAAGAGCTACGCTGTTGAAACTTGGTAAGTAGATGTATTCTGTGAACCGCATTAAGATTTTCACATAAAAATAGAAAAAAAGCAAATAATTTTGGAGTTCCCCATACTTAGAACTGAAACTCAAAAAAAAAAATTTCATCCATCCCATACGTGTGGGGTATCTATGGATAGGTCTTCAAAAATGACATTGAGGTTTCTAATATCATTTTTTTCTAAACTCAATAGTTTGCGCGAGAGACACTTCCAAAGTGGTAAAATGTGTGTCCCCCCCCCTGTAACTTCTAAAATAAGAGAATGATAAAACTAAAAAAAATATATGATATACATTACCATGTAAACTTCCACCGAAAATTGGTTTGAACGAGATCTAACAAGTAGTTTTTTTTTAATACGTCATAAATCGTAAACCGCAATTTACCTTTCATTCAATGTTACTTGCTGCTACGGAACCCTTTATGGGCGAGTACGACTCGCGCTTGGCCGGTTTTTTTTTTATTTGTGTTATAATTATGTCGTGTTGTGACTTGTGTGCCTTGTTGTCTGTGCAAAATAAATTTATTTTCTTTCTTTCTTTCATCCGGTTAGATTGGAAGTCGACCCCAACATAGTTGAGAAAAGACCAAGCAGTTTTTTTTTTTCTTTTAAGAAAAACAATATGATTCAGGAATCAAAAGAAAATTTATTCAGCATGAAACCATGCTGAATAAATTTTCTTGGAATATAAGACAGAATCAGTTTGCTACGTCTAGGGTGTCTCATAAAAGTCTACCTATAAACTGATTTAGTATCTAACAAAAAATCTCCGAACCGTAAACTGTGCCAAAATTAAAAAACTTTGTTTCAATAAATCAGAGTTTGAAAAGCAAACTGCTGTCTAGCTTCAGATTTATTTCAAATTATCTGCGCCTCGCGGTTTCACCCGCATAAGTCTAGATCCCGAGAAAAAAAAAAAAAATTCTCACAGACAACCAAGGCCCATAGTGTTAGTTACATACAAAAGCTTAAAAAGTATGTTAGTAGTTACAGAAGTTAAAGTGAAAATATAATTTATAATTTCGATTTATCAACCCGCACCTCTCACATGCAGATTGATGAATCGTTTGAACACAGCCGCGTCCAACCTATCTGCTATCATTTTCAGGATACTGTTGCTACTCCCCCGCACATTTTTCCAAACTGACGCGCTTTTCTTTCGCATAATTACAGAGAAATCATCTATATGCGCATCAGCAAACATGCCTAAAGCACTACAAGACCGCGGGAGCCGCAACAGTGCTCTAAAAATGTTATTATATTGAACTCTGAGGGCACTGTAGGCACTTTGTGTGTACTTAACCCATAGACCGCTCGTGTAGAAATTTTGACAGTATGCTTTAAATAGCGTCAATTTAACGTCAACCGTACAACGAGCGAATCTATGTGCCAGCATGTTTCCCCGTACCGACAGTGCCCTCCGCTCCCTCTCCACATCGAGGTCATCTTTCAAGGTGTCAGTCACAATGTGCCCTAGATACTTGAACGGAGAAACACGGAAATGTGGTGGAGCTCGTGGCTAAGTAATAACAGCCGCACGGGTCGATGCTGCGCTTGCCGGGGTTGCTCTGTGGAAAGGTGACCATCTTGACATACCAAGGCTCTTCCGTACCTCGGAAAGCACGTTAAGCCGTTGGTCCAGGCTGTCATTCGTGGATCTTTGACAATCGTTACGGGTCATCAGAAGCCTGAAAGACTGATAACCAAACTTACCAAGGAGTATCGTATTACCCAGTTACTGGGTTGTGGAGGTCAGATAGGCAGTCGCTCCGTGTAAAATACTGGTATTCAGCTGCATCCGGTTAGACTGGAAGCCGACCCCAATATAGTTGGGATAAAAAGTATCCTATGTCCTAATCCAAGTCATAGTCTACCAATTTGCCAAATTTCATCCAAATCTGTTCAGCCGTTTTAGCGCGAAATCGTAACAAACATACTTTCGCATTTATAATATTTATTAGGATTCAAATGAATTGCTGCGTTTGCAGCTTTACTCGGGCCGATATAAAGAGTTTGGGTTAGGGTCCTAATCCCCAAAATATTCTGAGGAGTTTGTTTCTCCTATCTGAGCTGAGCTCTGAATCACCACATCTAATGCTAGAACAGCTGCTGTCATACTTTCAGTCTTATATCTTTCTTAACACGTTCGGTGCCGGGAGCCCGCCCTTGCGGAAGGCTCATTTTAAATGTAGGTTCTTCTTAGCGAATTCCGCATTATAAACTGTGAAAATAAAATTAGTTGTACTATATTTTAACAAGATTTCAAACCTAATGCCAGTGACACTCCGCGAGGGTTAACTTTAGCGCAAACGTTTAGCCGGCTACCCTCTAGCACGCGTAGCATGACCACCGTAGAAAGGAGTTTTGTCGACGGAAGAATAGACAAAATGACAGATAAACAATCACAGTCTGTCATTTTGTCTATTCTTCCGTCGACAAAACTCGCGTCCTGGAGTCAACTTGCATTACGTATCGCGGCAGAGCTCTACCATGAAAAATGGGTGGAGTCGAATGTGTTAACGACTATCATGGCTTATTTCATATGACAAACAAAATTGTTCTAGGAGCTGCAGAAATCTTTTTGAAGTCAAGTGCAGCTTAACTTCGCAATCAAAATAAATCTGTGCTCTTTCGCTACCCCCAGATAAATCTTTATTGAAGTGAAAAGTGCCCAACGCGCCTACATTGGGCAGTTTTGAGATGGGACTAAACCATTGATTTCGCGACACTGTTACGACACCAGCTTTTGACCATTAAAAAGACATCAACGCGTTGATTACCGCGTGCGTGGAGTAAAAGACATCAATGCGTTGATTACCGTGGTGCCAATTTTTGTCGGCACTCCCGGAGTGCCACTGTTTTTTTATTGATAGAACATAATACTGATTGGTATTACTAATCCCATCAAAAACATAAATGTGAAAATGGGAGCCAAATTCCATAAATATGGTTGTCGACTTTGCCGACAAAAGAATTGAAATCTAAATGGGTGCCAAGTTCTGTAGATAATCCTGAAATTTATTTATAAGAACATGCAACTTTCTAAAATAAAATTAAAACACAAATTCTTGTTTTTTCTGCTATAACAATGTTTGCTATTTAAAAATATTACTTCTTAAATTTGAACAGTCGAATTATTTACACAAAGCACTTAGGATAAATTGAAGCTCAAGATTTGACTTGGCTAGTTTTTACATACAAGTTATCTTATATTTGGCTAATCAATTTATCATCTTTATATTTGTCTACAGTGTCGCGGTGCAAAAGAACTAAAACAAACAGGGTAACTTTTTTATGCTGGTGTGCATTACAGCTACGTCTTACACTCGCGCCACGTCATTGTGCTGTAATTTTACTTTTTTAGTGTGCGTGCATTAAGCGGCTAACAGTTGGACGCTATTTTTTTATCGAGTTTACAGCTTTGACTGTCTACCTAGGCATATTTAATTATTATTATTTAATTTTAAGTAGGCACTCAACATCAAATAAGTAATTCATGATGTGCTTACCTGTAAGAAATTTGTACACTAGTCTATAAGTTTATTGCATGTATCTCATATCTTTGTATCGGTGTACTTAATTGTTGGTGAGCCAAATAAATAAAGTAAAATATTCATATTTTTGTTCTTTATGTTATGCGCAAGTTACTGTTTTTTATTGTAACTGTTTACAGCTTTGACTGTCTACCTAGGCGTATTTATATATTTGTTCTTTATGTTATGCGCAAGTTACTGTTTCTTATTGTAACTGTAAGGTCAAAATATCTTCTTTCTCTAAAATTTCAGCTTGCTGGTAAAAACTAGCCAAGTCAAATCTTGAGCTTCAATTTATCCTAAGTGCTTTGTGTAAATAATTCGACTGTTCAAATTTAAGAAGTTATATTTTTAAATAGCAAACATTGTTATAGCAGAAAAAACAAGAATTTGTGTTTTAATTTTATTTTAGAAAGTTGCATGTTCTTATAAATAAATTTCAGGATTATCTACAGAACTTGGCACCCATTTAGATTTCAATTCTTTTGTCGGCAAAGTCGACAACCATATTTATGGAATTTGGCTCCCATTTTCACATTTATGTTTTTGATGGGATATCATTACTTTTTGTAAAGAAATTATTATTATTCGTCAATCAAACGTGATCTATTAAATTCTTTTTGTAAATATGCGTAGCAATATTGTGTAAGAATGTAGGTATTTCTTTCGTAACAATTGTTACAATTTTCCGCAATGATGTCAGATCGCTGAGCCGGCGCGGCAAGTATTATTATTAAAAAAAACGTGTACAGTCTTATGTCGTATGGTATTTTACTGTGGGGTCGGGCTGCTGACATTGAATCCATCTTTATTTTGCAAAAGAGAGCTATCAGAGCCATTTATAATCTACGTCGCCGCGAATCTCTCAGGAAACTTTTTAAAAGGATTAATATTATGACGGTACCTTGCCAATTCATTTATGAAAATATTATGTATGTAAGGAAAAATCCACATCTCTTTAATAAAATAAGTGATAGACATAATTTTAATACTAGAAATAAAGATAAACTAGATCAACCATTTTTTAGATTATCTTAAGTACATACATCTTTTATGGGGTACTGTGTTAAATGTTACAACAAAATACCTTGTGACATTTTGCAATTAAATGAAAGAAAATTTAAAACTCATATTAAAAATACACTTTGTAAACAAGCATATTACAAATTAGAGGATTATATCCAAGATAAGAGTGCTTGGAAACATGCTGGTCCTGCTCCATAGGACAATTTAGAATCAAGACAAAATCAAACTGTTTGCTAATTTAATTGTAAAATTTATTACTTTGTGTTTTATGACATTGATTTTACATTCTGTGATCAGATAAGTAAGTCAGTGTGTGAGGAAGTACCTCACACACTGACTTATTAATTGTAGAATTTTAGGAAAATCGTCTACTTTTACAATGTTTGTAAATATGTGAGCACCATGTATCTATCACATATTAAATTATCTGTCGTTGTTTCATTTTTAATTCTTTTTACCTATTGTGGTATAGTAATTTTATTCTAGGTGCACCGTCTTCACATATAATTATTATTTAACAAATGTACGTACATATACAAACAATTGTAAAACATTTTAAAAGAGTAACGGTGGAGTTTCTTGCCCATTCTTCTCCATACGAAAACTACCTTTTGGAAGGGGCGAATAGAATCAATTTTATTATTTTGTAATTTTTGACTTTCAAAAGTGCCATACATGGGCCTATTTGAAATTAATGATTTGACTTTGACTTTGACCCCGTCAGGAACAAAGTTCCTTCTCACGTATGATTTAATTATTTAATTTTTACAGCCGCCCCTTTTTTTTTTTAAGTATCTTCTCCCGCTCTGGGCGGAGCGGGAGGGCGTATCAGACTCTTACTGACTAAAACCCACCCGTGTTCCTTCGGTTGCTCTGTTGCCGGGGGCCACGATGTCCCTATCGGTTTTCTGCGAACCCCCGACAGGCATTGGCCCCAGCGGATCCCGTCATTTCTGCTGACATCTCTTTGAGGCGCGCGTGGAACACAACGCGCCGTCGACCCGGGCTTGGTCCTTATCGGACGGCGAGCTACCCATTGCTCACCGTTCGCAAGCCCGCGCCTACGGTGGCCGGAAATCGGCTCGCTATTCCCGCCCCGGGCGTCTCCTCCTGCAGCGGTTAGGGGCGTGAGGGCGCGAACTTTGCCTCTACCTCACGCGTTCCGCCTCCTCCTTCGCGAGCATTACCGCTTCGCAGAAGGAGGTGACGGCCTGCCATTTCCTCTCGCTCCGTACCATGGCCTGAACCAGGGCCGGACGCGAGAGATCACCGCCGCCGTTGCAGCCGCCCCTTGGATTTACATTTTGACCTCACTATTGACTTAACTATTCGTAAGTTTATATAAAAAATTAAACGACAATAGTCCCTAAAACAATAGTCATACGATCTATCAATTCAAAAACGTCTCAAGCATAGTACCAACCTACCAACTACCTTGAACATACCAACCTGACGTTTGTAACAACGTTTTTCGAGATCAGAGAATGAATGAAATGAATTCACTGCCGCCTAACATTAGGGACCAAGATTTTGACACGTGACACATCAGTTGACTCGACGGGGTGTTTTGAATTCAGTCATGAAATTCAGGAATTTACATCAACTTTTGGCATTCGAATCAAAAATGTATAGTTAGCTGTCAAATTATAAGACGCTGGAGATCAGCGCCATCTGAAGTGAGCAAGTGGCAGTTTTTAACCCCATTTGAAAATTTGTCGTCATGACTGTCATTTTCATGGTTTTCGGGAGATAGTGCTGATATCGAATTAGATGGACATTCTGGATTTTAAGATGGCGACTATTCCAAATAATAATAATATTGTAGATCAATTGTTATAGACATCAATTTCATGCCAATACATGCCAAAACTTGATAATCAAAATCCGTAAAAAAACGGACCTCTTAATTTCGTCAAGTTCGTCTGTCCGTGCGTCCGGATGTCATACAGTCATTTAACATGGAGACTATTTACACTCTATCGATGAAAATTTTGAAAAAGGTGTATTTTTTGCACCGTTAAACAATGGTGTAGTGAAATTACGATGAACATAATAGTGGGGGTGGCATTCTCCATACTTACATATAACCGAGAGATGAAAAAAATCTATGCATATAAAGCGTGTATTGTTGGATCTCATAATTAAAATGTTAAGATGTTTCTAAGTGACTTTGCTTTTGAAGTCAATAATTTTTGAGATACAGTTTATTTTCGGTTACAACCGCAGAATTAACTTTGTTTGTTATAGTTTTTTCGAGAAATACAAACTTATTTTTGCAGTCGATAAAATTGATACTATGCAATGTTTATGCGTAAATATTCATCCCAATTACGGAACCCTTCACTGTGCGTAGTCCGACATACACTTGGGCAGTTTTTTTTAAATTTCGTTTTGAAACTACCTCAAAAATAAACAATTTCTATTACTCGAGTAAGATTATCCTATTAAAAACAAATACTATCAAACTCATACAACTAAAAAAAAATGATTGTTGGTTTTATGAAACCACGGTAAAAGTGAAACTTTACACGGTCAGCTGCTGCGAACTATAGGCGCCGCCATATTGGCCTTGGCTGCTCTGACGATCGCCTTTCACTTTATCCCTACTCCGCGGCCGACCGACACGTGACATGCAACACACAGACGAAAAAGTTTGAGACGATGTAATAAAAGTTTCAATTTAAAAATATAGACGTCATTTAAAAGTGTTTGCGGAATACCTACCTAATTTATATAATTAATTTAACATCATTCCCAAACAAAATTTTCTTAAGCCTACCTAAAAAATGTATACTAGGCATTCTATATCAGAAAGTATCAAAAATAAAATCTACAGTAAATAATTGTCCAATAAATTAAAAATAATTTTGAACAACGTTCCGAATTTAAATTCAAATAAATAGAAACAATTCGGCGCGAAATTCAATAAATGAGGTAAGTATCTATCCTCGTTCTATGTGTTGACTCGTTTTATATTGAATGTCCTAAAAACGATTAAACACTAGAAAAGTATAAATAATTATTTTAAACAATGTTTATTGTATTTAATGCTTAAAACAATTTTATTTTAATTTTCAAGTATAGATTTCAGACATTCGACATAATTATAAATTAATCGAGACAATCAAAATTGAAAAAAAAAAAAACGTTTGGCATAATCGTTTTCGCACATCACTACAATAAAAAAAAAAAAACAATGATCGACGATTTTTAACACAAATTGAGTAGTAGTAATGAATATTACGTGTTATTGAACATGTGTTCGTATAATAAGTAAAGATCTGGGCATTTTCTAGTTACTTATAATATTTTTAATCACATTTGTCACATTTAAAGTCGTATCAGATATGTGTATGTGTGTTAATTGTGAAAAGTTAAAATGTAAACACGCACGATTGGCGCGAATCTTCGACTTTTGATATCAAAAACTTCATTACTACTACTTATTTAACTTGAAAAATGGATGAATTCGTCAAATAATTAAATGTTGTAATAGTCGCTGTCCTTATGGTGGAGTTTGGATGTTCGCAATCCCCAATTTTTATGTTTTTTAGCCTCGACCTCGACTGTCATCAAAATGGCGATTATCGCATTTACAGACTTGAATTTTATAAAGGTAAATTAATAATCTTGCGCGCTAAATATGAAAGATTTAATGGCATAAACATTATTTTAGCCAACTCTCTTAATTAAAGATGAATAATCTCATTGGCAGCAGCATTTTCAGTGCTTCTATAGGAAGGTTTACTTTAACAAATAACACAACAATACCTAAATACTAAAAACATTTTATTTCTCATAGAATTTAAAACGGCTTCAGCTTCATTCTCATAACGTAGTCATGGTATGAAAGCAGCGTAGCCAGATTATTGTTTTGATCTATTATGGGTAAATCTTTTACACTCTAGGGTGGCTCTGTTTTTATCATCACTTGCTTGCCTATAAACATCTCTGGTAGCAGCCTCTCTCAGTAAGCATGACAAACTTTATCCAAATCCCAGCTTACCCAACCTAGAAAGTAAGAAAATACTCTTATTGTTGTTTATTTACTTTTGTATAATAATTATATCACTCATAGTAATTCTGCCATTTTAAAAACACTAACCTGATGACTTCTGTGACTTGCAGTTGACATGCCACATACATAACATAATATGCTTAGATTTTGCTGAGCAAGTAATACTTGGGATAGAGTTGTAGATAATATAATCAATAATGTCAAGTCTTGCAATAACACATGTCATCGTCATACCTGAAAAAGGTAAAAAAATTCAGTGTATTTACTTATCCTATATAATTACATCATACTATAGACATTTACAGCTGACGACGCGCGACGTACCCCTGACTGAACATAGGCCTTCTACTAATAGGCTGCTAAAATCAATGAGGTTATACAATACGACGGTGTTTATAAATATTTAGAGAACATAATAAACTTACCCAGGGCCATGGAAAGATAAGCAATAGTTCCTCTGGCTTCAATTTAAATTGACAGCATTAAATCGTAACATAATATAAGTATAAAGTAAATACGGAAAAATAAATTCAAATCAACGTAAAACAAACAGCCAACAATGCCATTGATCTGACAGATTATTTTTGACAGTTTGACATTATGCATGGTGTCAGTGTTACCAGGTTTAATTATTTTGGTAATAATAATTGACGAAATCGATTGGGTGATTATCAGTGATCGGAGTAGGTAGATTGATTTTACGTACTCGCATCATGAATAGTCATAGAAATCATAACATGGATAAGCCTTTTTTCCGGGATTTCATTTTGGTACTTACGGGATTGAATCAAATATTGTTAAAGTAAGGATTTTTAAACTACTACATTAGAAATTTATAGAATGCGATAGATAAATATTTAAAATATATTATATTGTTTTATAGTATATCTATCCTTTTCTTGGAGTCCGATCACCTATATACTATTAAACAGACAGCAAAGGGGTTGAACATTTCTTATTCATATTGATGTATTCTTTATTCTACACATTACAACATTTGAAATTCCTTAAAAAATCTTAATAATTTCAAAATCCCGGAATCCCGGAGGCGTATCCATACTAATATACGTGCCAGTTCATTGACCTCAAATCAATCTACTTACTCTGATCACTGGTAGTTTATAAAATAACATTACTGCCTCGAAACACTTTTAAGTTGTTGAGTATATTCAGACCATATAATATTTTATTTATTGTAAAATCATAATTTTACAGTATTTGAGTATAATAAATAGCATTTAAAACATACTCGTGTAGTGGATACTCCACCTACTCCATGTGGGTTAGTATCGATATTTTCAATCGATTACAAATTATTTTATTGGATTAGTCTGTCATCTGGCAACATTCAGGTTAGGATTGAATGGCGGATGTAGTTCTTTAAGTATCAACAAAATAAATATTTATTAGGTTCTCTAATGCTAGAAGAAATAAATTTTCATAAAACGACTTGAAAAAAATACGACATAATTTTTGATAAATAAGCTTTGACACAGTATCATACCATGGGCCTGCTTTCGGGAAATCTCTTTTCAACTTTCTAGGTCACCCGGAAATGGGTTAAATGTTTTTGATGTCTAGTGACGGGTCGTTGATAAAAATGCCGATTTTTATACGTTAATATCTCAATAACCGTTTGAGTTTTATTTATGAAATTTGGAGTTCTAGTTAATCTAAGGGGTTTTTATAAATAAACCAAATTTCATGAGTCTATGTTACATAGATTTTGAGTTATTAAGGGGTCAAAAGTGGCTCCAAATGGTTCGTGTAATATAACACACTGCAGCCGTGTCTTGCCTAGTACTTGGCTCGACACGCTGCCGCGTGTCTAGATACTGCGGTGTCAAGATTCTACACCTTTGCACTAAAGGCTGAGAATTTAGGGTTTACCCAAATTCCAACAGCGTTATTCATCCCTAAATTGCAATTAAAATTCCGTAAAGCTCAGATCAGTCGATTCACTCGAGGAAATATTCATTTTTATTTCATTCCACGTTCACACGACACCGACAAAATTATATAGGAATGAATATTCATTTGCTCGTTCCATTTAATTTTTCGAACATTCCATAGGCGATTGAAAAATGCTGGGTGCCGAAATTCGGGCACGCCGCAATTGCGGCGATAAGACCCCTCTTTGAGGAGTGGCTAGAGAGACGCCACGGCGTCCTCACCTTCCGCCTGACACAGGTGCTCACCGGACATGGCTGTTTCGGGAGGTACCTGTTCAGGATAAAGCGGGAGGAAACGCCCGGGTGTCATCACTGTGTGGATCGCCCGGAGGACACGGTGGAGCATACGGTGGAGGTCTGCCCGGCTTGGGCAGAGCATCGCCGTGTCCTCGTGGAAGCGATCGGCGGCGGTGATCTCTCGCGTCCGGCCCTGATTCGGGCCATGCTACGGAGCGAGAGGAAATGGCAGGCCGTCACCTCGTTCTGCGAAGCAGTAATGCTCGCGAAGGAGGAGACGGAGCGCGTGAGGGAGAGGCAAATTTCGCGCCCTCGCGCCCCTAACCGCCGCAGCAGGAGACGCCCTGGGCGTCGGGAGTCACGAGAGGATTTCCGGCCACCGTAGGCGCGGGCTTGCGGACGGTGAGCAATGGGTAGCTCGCCGTCCGATAAGGACCAAGCCCGGGTCGACGGCGCGTTGTGTTCCACGCGCGCCTCAAAGAGATGTCAGCAGAATTGACGGGGTCCGCTAGGGCCAATGCCTGCCGGGGGTTCGAAGAAAACCGATAGGGAAATCGTGGCCCCCTGGCAACACGGCAACTGAAGGAACACGGGTGGGTTTTAGTCAGTAAGAGTCTGACACGCCCTCCTGCTCCGCCCAGAGCGGGAGAAGTCATTTGATGATTTCCCACCCAAAAAAAAAAAAAAAAAAAAAAAAAAAGGGTGCCGAAATTCAACATCGTCGGATCGGTTCACTAATGAATTCATTTTTCACTTTTGATTAATTTTGTGTCCAGATGTTTCACTTCGAATGAAAGATGCCGAATGAAGACAAAAAGGAACAAAAAGTGAAGCGTCTGATATCTGCTTAAGCCGACGTTCGCACGGACGTAATAAAATCGCGGCGGAATTTTATCACGAAAAAAATCACCGCGATTTTATTACGTCCGTGCGAAAGTCAGCTTAAGAGCTTGCTACACGGCAGCCAACCGCATTCCCGATAGAGGTGACCTTGGTTGGCGACAGGTAGAGCTGTTTGAAATTTTGTCGTAAATCACTACCTACATGGTTGTAAATCACCAAGGTCACCTCTGTCGGGACGCGGTTGGCAGCCGTATAGCAAGCCCTTTAGAGCCTATAAAAAGCAGCGATCAAGCCCCTCCAAGAATAGTTGCATAAGAGTAGGAGTTAATAGTCTAATTGTGACACCTGCATGATCTAATTTCACGTGCCAAGCACTAACTATAGACCGTAAACAGTGTTTATGTTATGCACATACGAACGATAATAGCCCAGGTCATAACACCCGAGAGATAAACGAAGGCTACTTAGAAATAAAACACAGTATATCATAGTGTTGATGTAGGTACCTGCTGTAGTAAATAATAGTAAGGTCTATTCAAATCCTTGTTTCCAATTGATGTTATTTCCTCTTAAAGAAACATCAACTTTATACAAGTGCAATTAAGTTTATTTTAGACTGACTTACTGTAAGTCAGCACACACAGTACCCTGTTGAAAAATTCATAAAAAAATATGAAGTTGTACCGCAAACTGAACCTTACATGTACGTTTTACAGTTGTTTTTCCTAAAACTCGTGTTTGCTTACATGTTTGGGAGATAAATTGCGAACGCACTTTAGGTACGTTTACTAGAAATTGCACAGGTGATTTCATTCAAGGAACGCTTCGTGAACCACACACGGTGGGTCGTTACTACATATAGTAAGTAATAATAACAGTCGCACGAGTCAATCGAAGGTTAAGCTACGCTTGCAGAGGTCGGTCTGTGGATGGCTGACCAGCCATGTTCCTAGCTGTCATTTGTAGATCTTTGACAGTCATTACGGGTCGTCAGAAACCTGAAAGTCTGACAATCAGTCTTGAATCATAGTAGGTATCTAACTACCTACCCAGTAACTGGGTTATGGAGGTCAGATAGGCAGTCGCTCCATGTAAAATACTGGTATTCAGCTGCATTCAGTTAGACTGGAAGTGCGCAATAGGAGGTGAGGCTATTGCCATTAGCCGGGAACAAAGCCAGACTCCGGGGCTGCTACTGAGAAATTCCTGATGGAAAAACGCAAAAACTCTTTTGATCGTTCTGGGGGAATCGAGGACCAAATCTTCCATTCATCCGCGAACACATTACAGCCAGGCTTAGGGTCCAAGAACTTGCAATATTGTCTTTGGTTCGTGGCCTTGACATCAATCAATGAACCAGTGTTATAGTTACTATGAACAATATTGTCAAACTTTTTTACTAATTGAATACGAGGCTTTTGGCTACTTTTGTTTTGTGTGTATTTTGTCCAGTTTTTTTTAAATGTGCGTTTTGTTTGTGCAGAATAAACAAGTTTTCTTTATTTTTTCTAACTCCAAGAGAGCATTAGCATTATTAGCAAAAATCTTGATCTTGAAAGATTTTTGTTAGAGCGAAAATCCTCAAATTATTTCTTTGTAACACATAATTTAACGCCTGTATACCTAATTCTATACGCAGCGTTAACTCATCACTCAAACTTAAAAAAAATAAAAGCGAAGGAAAAGCACATGGAACGAATGAATTACAACGATCTTTGAATATTTAAACACAATCGAATGCGTTTAATTGTATCCAATAGGTACACTTCATACTAGAATGGACCACAAATTAGCATTACTTAAAAGTCTATAAAGTTCTATAGCCTTGCTCGCCTTGTGTAGCTTTTATTATGCTTTTTTGTAACTTATCAAGTTCCGCTCCGATAACGAAAACCACTAACACTAAATATTTATCATAATATTGATAGAGGCCCCTCTAAAAATATAAATATTTTGTATTTTTATAGGTACTGATAAGAGTTAACATTAGAATTAAATTAACGGCTCTACGAACGATGTATAGAGTTTATGTACTTTTACAGGAAACTATAGGTATATTATTTGGAACGCATTATAATATCAAGGTTAACACGATACCGATGTCAAAGTTTTGTCGACTTACTTTTCGGAATTCTGATTCAAAATAAAGCTTAATTTCTTTCAGAATTATGTATTTTCAGTGATGTGACTTTTTTGCGAAAGCGTTAAACGCCAATTCCGGTATACATAACCTATCACAATTTACTGTAAACAATGTGCAACTCCACGCTGAAATCCCATTATTTTTTTACTGAACTAAACTGGCGTGTGCTTTGAAACATGGCTGCGAGCGAGCGCCATCGGTTAGTATACTCGCAACCGGTGACGGAGGCACGCGTCAACGTGATCGATAATAAATTGCGGGCATTAATAAATAAAAATAAAAATTAAAGCAAATGTACCAAAGGAATTTCATTCCAGTTTCAAAAACTTGACTTGTTTTAAAAAATAAACATAAAAGCGCGGGAGTGAGTGTTTGGACGCGTTCGTATGAATGTAAATTATCCGGCGTTACGGAGCATTCCAAATAATTCGAATTTGTCAAGGTCCTTTTAAAGATTGGAGTATATTGGTGTGAAATTGTGCGCTTTCGTATCCTGATTCACGTGACCATAGGTGAGTGACATCTCGTAAGGCTAGTCTAGTCTCGAGCTTTATTTTTAACACAAGAACGCTAGGATGCGCGGCCGTAACTATTTTTGGTTCACGGTGCGTTCACACCTATATTCTAAACTATATTCTCATGTTACAGGAGAAAGTTATAAAAGTGTTTAAACACAAGAATGAGATTTTATTGTGACACAGTTTCTTGTAGAAAAAGTTATAAATTTTTTATAGTGCTCAAATAAATAGGAGCTCTGCCAAATAGTACGAAAAATTTGAATGACAAATTATTATGTCAACACCGAAACGTAATTTACATTCATTAAACGTAATGGGCTATTGTTTTCGCAATCACAAAATACGGGAAATAATAATAACATTAGCTGATGTGTATATCCTGTCAAGATGCCTCTGTTATTTAATTTTCAACACACTACCACTATGAAATAATTACTTATTCATTATTTTTATGATACGCTATTTGGCTTCGTTAATTAATTTCCGCAAATAAGATCGGCCCCAATAAAAAATTGTAGGTAAGTATATACTTAAGTATTTACCACACAGCATAGAAATAAGAGCACAATGAATTACTTATCTTAATTAACCATATAAATAAAATAAATGTAGATTGGTTTGTACATAATCTAAACGTATATTTAAAGAGTTCGTTCACTTAAAGAAGTAGATTAACAAGAATTCAGCCACGTAATTCAAATGTCTGGAAACGATGGAATAGTAAGTAATAGATTTTTGAAATAACAAGACTTTGTATCTCATCAGTGCTAAACAAAAATGTTAGAAAAAAAGCGTGTGTGTGTCAGCTCCGACGCACGACTGCTGGAGTAAACTCCCTAACGTGGCCCGCGAAATTCAAATTTTCTTTAGTTTTTTGCATTTTGTAGGTCAGTGTCAGGTTTTATGTCATGATTTCATGAAATCATCACATTTGACAGTTATGCTAACTTATGGAGTTGTATTGCTGATTGTAATGATTATAATTATGAAAAGTCATATTTATTACGGTCGCGAATCATATGTTAATCAACATAAAACCTGACACTGACCTGCAAAATGCAAAAAAACTAAACAAAATTTGAATTTCGCGGGCTACCTGAGCGCATCTCTTAAAAAAAAAAACCCACGATTCTTAAGACGACACTAAGCGACTTTAATGATTTTATACTGAACATCACGTCTAAACGAGTAGAGTTAATGATTTGGAAAAAATATATGTTAAATTAGAGCATTTTCTTAATAACTTAGTCTGTGAATATTTTAGATTATTTTTATATTACAAAGTGTAATTAATTTGTTAAGATATGTCTAACGCGGTTAAAAACTGAAAATCACGCAAAATCTATCTATTTTCTGAAACCGGGGAAGGTTTCAGAAAATAGATAGATTTTGCGTATCTTAAAGATAATTTAACTATTGATCTTTTAGTATACGTGTTTTATTAAAATACCTTTTGTTTTATCACTACATAGTATAAAACAAAGTCGCTTTCTCTGTCCCTATATCCCTATGTATGCTTAAATCTTTAAAACTATGCAACGGATTTTGATGCGGTTTTTAATAGATAGAGTGATTGAAGAGGAAGGTTTATATGTATAATAACCCGGTTTATACCCGTGCGAAGCCGGGGCGGGTCGCTAGTGTATAATAAATTAATAATGCGTCTAATTTGGGACAGCGCTCCTTGATGGGCAAGTCCTATTACTGGCTGGACGTACGACACGTTGCGTGAGCTCAGTACAGAACACGCAAGCTATCCACTCAAGGTCACTGGCATATATCTGCGTCTTGATACGATTGTCTTCGAATATGCAATCTTCTTTGGGGATAAATAAAAGCAAATATTAAAAAAAAGGAACCCCACCCCCACGATTCTTAAGGAGTAAACTCCAAAAATATGACCATTAATTTGGTTAAGTTTTGTATCCATGTCTAATACCTAAGTAATAATAGAAACACCTCAGAAAGATAATCTTAACACATTTCAAATTGCACATTGTCTTGTTAATAAGCTCCATGTGTAAAACGTTATGTTAAAATGGAAACCTGTGTCCGGAAACAATAACATATACGTAAGTAAATAATTACGTCCTTTACTTGTACAGAAATAAATATTATTTATTATAATGGACCCGAGAAGTATT
Organism: Agrochola lychnidis; assembly: GCA_963680765.1. NCBI lineage: Eukaryota > Metazoa > Arthropoda > Insecta > Lepidoptera > Noctuidae > Agrochola > Agrochola lychnidis. The sequence continues at coordinate 8,269,835 of OY796859.1, read as the reverse complement.
TTGCATGCGCTTGCGCACGAAGTAAATATCTTCAGGTACAGCTATAAAGAAGACGATTTAATCATAGTAAATCATTTAGTTCGAAAGCAAAATAAATAAATAACAAGCAAAACGTAATCTTCAAGCTGATTTGGTCTTTACCTTTTCTTGTAATTAACTTATTAATTAAGAAGGCGCAGTTAAACTTTGCAGTTGCCTAATAAGTCAACGAACTTTTGTAATACAATAGGTAGCCTGAAATCTGGAAACAGAGAAAGTTTCAACGCCATTGTTAATCCGCTCTTGTTGATTTAACAAAACTTGTTGCATTTGTTTTGTTCACCTTTTAGAAAATATGTACAAAGAAAGTAAAAGCAATAAATCTTCCTGTATTTTTTTCGGCTTTGTTTAGTTTTTTCATAATAGTTGCTAACTTTCTAGGTTCAGAAAAAACACTTTTCAGAAATTGTCTATTATTTATTTCTTTAAAAATATTTGCTTATAAAATATGAAATTTATAAATCAGTACTTACTATAAACATTTTACGGGATTTTTTCAAAATTCTTAATTCAAATCCGTTCTTAGAAGGTTAATTCCCTTCGATCAACAATAGTATAATATTATGCTAATGTTGATCGAAAAAGGTACCTAATGTAATAAAACACAGGTCGCTGAACAATATTAAAATTATAATATTTTTATAACCAGCCAGTGGTCACTCATTGTAACATTGTCACGCGGGGTGCCACAGATTAAAAATCTGCTGGTAGTTCGAACGCGACCTTGAGTTTAAAAAAATAAACTAGTTTTTTGTTGTGAACCTGCTAAAATCGCATGTTATAACGCTTGTGGGCGCGACCAGTGACGTAAAATGCATACTTATATATTTGTACGAATAACATAATTATTGTTTTTTACATTATGTCTATGATTCGCAGATATGAATCATGGTAGACAAATAAGTCTCACGCAGCGTCACTTTTAAAAAGAGGAAGCATGTTACATGTATGGTGGCGCCGCCACACACTCAATGCCAGTCGCTTGTTTATGACTTCAACAGGATAACTTACACGTGTTAAAATAATTGAATGAGGATATTCGCTCGAAATATTACGTGAGTTGAACAATCTGAATGCCGATGGCCAAATTAAAAATAAACCCGCATTTTGTATTATTAGCTGCGCCCCGCGGGTTCACCCGCGTAAGTCTCGATCCCGTGGGAATATCGGGATAAAAAGTATTCTATGTCCTAACCCAGGTCATGGTCAATCCGTGCGCCAAATTTAATTCAAATCCGTTCAGCCGTTTTAGCGTGAAAGTGTTACAAACAATCAAACTCTTTTTCGCATTTATAAAATTACTAGCTGCGCCCCGCGGTTTCATCCGCATAAATCTCGATCCTGTGGAAAAAAAAAAGTATCCTATGTTCTTTTCCAGGGCATCATCTATATATGTACCAAATTTAATCCAAATCCATTCAGCCGTTTTAGCGTGAAGGCGTAACAAACAAACTTACTTTCGCATTTATAATAATATGGATATACTTACTAGCTGACCCCGGCAAACGTTATTTTGCCAATTATTTGTTTGGGGTGGACAACCCTTATCACTTAGGGGTATGAAAAATAGCTAGTAGCCGATTCTCAGACCTACTGAATATGCATATAAAATTTGGTAAAAATCAGTAAAGCTGTTTCGGAGGAGTAAGGTAACTAACATTGTGGCACGAGAATTTTATATATAAGATAAATGTAATATACCGTTTGAAATATAAAACTAAATATGTAAACGAACTTATGCCAGCACATTATAAAAAAAATTAGTCTCATGCTCATGAGTAAGTAGTTAAATATTTACTTGAGTTATGATAATAAACTGTCCTAAAAAGATAAGCAGAATTTTGAAACTGATTCATTTTATTTTCGCGTTTGTCGGTTATTTCCTTCATATAAGCAGCAATCGGATTCCGAAAATTTTGTTGCAGAAGAAAAAAAAATTGCTTAATTGTACGAAAAACCCACTTAACCCAGGATATTAACCTATCCTATCGTGTTTACAAATCATACGCACACTTTGTTCATTACGGTACGTGTTAGTCTCATGGTTTCTTATCTAAAACCTTTAATTCTTTACCACACACATGTATTTGCAACTAGTTTAATGACCCGCAAACTACCACAACTTATCCCCATAGATATGTACCTATCCTATATTATTAAACGAGCAATATTTATATATATGTATTTATATTTATTATTATACATATTTGTACTCACGTTCTCGAAATTGGCTCTAACGATTTCGATGAAAGTTGCAATACAGAGGTTTAGAAAATTAATTTTCTTCGCATTTTCACCCGAGCAGAGCTCGGTCGCCCAAAGTTTAGAACAAGATAATAAATAATGACATTAGAATGCAGCATGGAATTAGTAAGTACTTACTATCATGGCAGCATGGAATAAGTAGGTACTATACATGGATTGAGCAGTGGTGGCCCAGTGGTAACGGCCGCGACTTACGAGTCGTCGTAGGTTCTTTGTGTAAATTATTTCATCACCACTGCTCTCAAAACGGTGAAGGAAAACATCGTGAGGAAACCGGCATGTTCTAGAACCGAAAATTCGAAGACATGTGACATCTACCAACCCGCACTGGGCCCGCGTGGTAGATTACGGCCAACTCCCTCTCACAGAGAGGAGGCCTGTGTCCCAGCAGTGGGAACATTTATAGGCTGATGATGATGATGATGCATGGATTAGTATAAACTTTCCTATACTATTAAATGAGCATTTTCTATTTTCACCGGAGCAGAGCTCGATCGCCCAGGTACTGTATATTATATATTTAAAATTTTAGCATGTCATCTTACACAAAAATGCATAGTTGAGGACCAAATGCAACATGTATAGGTGTTGCCGATAGCCAACTCTACCGCGAATTATTGTAACAAAAACTTGAATGTATTTGCTTCAAGAAAACTGTACCAGGACTTTTGTCTAGAGTGATTAACTGATTAACTTAACACCACAGATTTTTGTTCGGTGCAAATAGCAGAATTATGAAGGTGCTCTTCGAAAGGCGACCGTAACCGCAAACCATAGGAAAACGATGACAGACGGCCACGGAAGCGTTTTCATAGAGTTACATAGAAACCAATCGTGTCGCTGCGGTTTGCAGTTGCGGGCGGCATTTGGAAGAGCACCTTTATATTTTTGCTGTTTGCACCGAAAAAAATCAATCTCCAAATAAAAGTAGGTACTTATTCAACTATTTCTCCCGACTATTTAAAACCGCATTATTAAAACAATCAAATTGAAGTATTATATAAAATACTGACTGGTACCCTAATTGCGTAACTTATTTTCGTAAACAATTTTGCCTAATTTGTTTCATTTTGACAGTTCAACAATATTCATTGCGTTATTTACGTTATTGAGCAGATTTTTTTTTCAACTTATGAAGCAATGGATTAGCAATCTGTTTCAAATCGAAACAGATTGTAATTGTATTGTATTACGCAATTAGGGTACTGCTTACTAATAAAGGAGTGTAATCATACTATTTATGGTTTTTATTGCATCTTCCAGTGCATGTGTATTTGTGACTCATGCTCAGAAACACCGAAAACCGCCTGTAGATTAAAAATTATCGGTCCTATATGACATTTTTATAAGGTACACTATAGATATATCTATTTCCTACATTTTAAATGATGCAGGTCATTCATTGAGCCGTTTTTAATCGACTGTACTACATAATAAAGTGCGTACACATGGTTCAAAACCATTTGGTCTGTTGTAGACAGAAAAGTATTTTTTTACATGAGTTTAGTCAACTTTGTCTATGAGATTGTTTTCATGAACCGATTCCGAGACTAAGCACCCTAATTGCGTAACACACGACCAATCATAATCTGATTCATTTTGAAGGATATTGCTAATAATATGTTCTGCTTTATACCTATGTTCGAAAAATTTGTCTGAATTGTTTTATCGTGAAGTTTTCTTAGAAATTGTTTTATTAGAGTCGCGTCGCCTCTGTCTGTTTGCGGGGGGCCTTTACGCAATTAGGGTGGTCTGCGCACAGCCTTTTTTATTTGTTCTACATTTTGATCATGTATTGTATCGCACTTTTCTGAGAAATTTTACCTGAAAGTAATGGCACACCCGAGCTGCCATCATGAAGATTGGCTTAACCTAAATATTCTAAATTATGTGCGTGTTAGACAACTGTTATTAAAAAGCTTAGCCTAACAACATCTATTAGGGCATGCATTACCTAATTAGTCAGCCAAATAATAGTGCCTATTTTTTGTTTTCTAAACTAATATTATAAAGAGAAAAGATTTGATTTTTTGTATGTTGGTTTGTAATGAATAAACTCAAAAACTACTGGACCGATTAAAAAAATTATTTCACTGAGTAACATAGGCTATAATTTATAAAGATATCACGCGAGCAAAGCCGCTGGCGAAAGCTAGTGTAGGGAATTAAGGTTAAAACATGGTGTCAGGCAATTTGCCCGTAATTAACTTGCCACACACAAAAACACGATAAAAAACCGGGCTACTTACGATAAAGGATGTCTGTCATCTGTTGTGCCCATATGGCGAACACATTATAAATTAACTTTCATTTATCGTACTTGCACATCTTGATGGAGAAATATCCAACAGAATAAAAAAAAGAAATCAATAAACTTGAAAGAAAACTATTTACATAAAATCCAAACTAGCTGACACGACAGACGTTGTTCAGTACAAAAATCCCATAGAAAAAAGGACGTTCATTTTTTTTTTTTTAATATTCCGGGAAACTTTTCCAACTTTTCTTTCCATAAAAACGTAACTCGGTCTATAACGAAAATTTTAAAACAAGAAATAGCCTAATCAGTTCAGCCGTTCTCAAGTGATGCGCTTACCAAAGAACAGCATTTAATTTTTATTTAAAAATCAGCTGTTTATACAAAAGTTCAATACCTACTTGACCAAAATGTATGAAACAGCAGATTTTTTTTCGTGATCTCAGAGTTGCTCCCATAGTGAAAGTTGTTTATATTCATGGGTAGAACACCCTGTAAAAATTTCGAGACGGTATATTATGTATGTAATTATTATGTACATAATAATTATATACATACTAGCTGACTCGACCGAGTAACGCGACGTTGTCTTGTCAATTTTCAATAGTTCATACAAAAATCCCATAGACGAAAGGATCGTTCAGTTTTTTCTGATTTATTTAATTTTCCGGAAATTTTTTCAATTTTTTTAAATTTTTCGGATTATTAGGTAACAAGGAACCCATATATTTTAGCCATGTTGGTCTGTCTGTCTGTCCGCGGCTTAGCTCAGAGACTGTTAGTACCAGAAAGCCCATTACCAAACATATTATTAATCACGCCGACAAATAAAATAAAATCATTAAAAAAATTGGTTACCTCCCTACACGTAAAGTGGGAATGTTTTTTTTCTCGTCTATCTCATAATGTCATTGGAAAGGTCGTTCAAAAATATTGTGAGTTTGATTTATATAGATAGACTAGCTGCGCCCCGCGGTTTCACCCGCATAAGTCTCAATCCCGTGAGAATATCGAGATAAAAAGTATCCTATGTGTTAATCCAGGTTATAAACTATCTGTTTGCCAAATTTTATCTAAATGCGTTCATTAGTTTTTGCGTGAAGAAGAGACAAACACACTAACTAACTTTCGCCTTTATTAGTATGATAGATTCAAACGATCGACATGACGGGCGTGAAAATTTTAAATCGCAAATCATGGAAAATGATTTTAATGACAGACACATCATAAAAAGATTGTTTAGTGTAAGAACTAGGGATTTCCGAACAGATTAATGTAATTTTACTGTAATTACTGGCACTTTAATAGCTGAATACATAGTTAAAAAGATCTGGGTTTTACTCATAGTTTAAATTCAGAATCACATGCCTGATGGAATTTTCCATCGACAAAAATGACGAACTCCTTTCAAACTTTCATTCTCTATTTGACCACTTTAGGGGATGAAAATTCAAAAATGCGTCTTTAGTGCTCACCTTCGATATAAAAGGAATTCTTGTTCAGTTCATGCTTCTGGATCCAGTGGTTCAGGCTGTGCGTTGTCTGTCAGTAAATTAATCATCATCATCTGCCTAGCCTTTTCCCAACTATGTTGGGGTCGGCTTCCAGTCTAACCGGATGCATCTGAATACCAGTATTTTACATGGAGCGACTGCCTATCTGACTTCCACAACCCAGTAACTAGGTAACACGATACCCCTTGGTAAGACTGGTTGTCAGACTTTTGGGCTTCTAACTACTCGTAACGACTGTCAAAGATCTACAAATGAATGAATGATGCTTCTATGTTCTAGGGTTTGGTTTCCGCACTTAGTCCGTAAAGTGAACCATTGTACGTGGGCCATGGCGGCCGTTTGATGGTTATTCCAACCAGCCCACCTCCCTCCAGAAGCTAATTAAATCTCCTAGTCTGTTCAGAACATCTGTGTAGGATCTGGGTGACGCCTGTGCATTCAAAGAGCACATGCGCTTCGGTTTCCTCAGCCTCCATGCACGCCCTGCACAGAGGACTGTCCGTTATGCATTTTGTATGGAAATGTTTATTTAGCGAGCAGTGTCCCGTGATGGTCTCCGTCACCAGGCGCAGGCCGTTCCTGTCCAGGCGTAATAAGCGCCTGGTTAGCCTGCTATCCAAGGATTTCATAGCTATGAATGATGCTTTATTAGTAGATAAATTCTCGAGGAGATCGTGACTAAGTACTAACAGCCACACGGGTCGATCCATCAGGTTACGTTACGCTTGCCAGGGTTGTTCCGTGGATGGGTGACCATTTCTACATACCGAGACTCCTCCGTGCCTCGGAAAGCACGTTAAGCCGTTTGTCCTGGCTGTCATTCATGGATCTTCGACAGTCGTTACGGGTCGTCAGAAGCCCGAAAGTCTGACAACCAGTCTTACCAAGGGGTATCGTATTACCCAGTTACTGGGTTGTGGAGGTCAGATAGGCAGTCGCTCCATGTGAAATACTGGCATTCAGCTGCATCCGGTTAGATTAGAAGCCGACCCCAACATAGTTGAGAAAAGGCGAAACGGTTTGAATTGATCTATTAATAAAATCAATCTGCCTAAGATTGATTTTATTAGTAGCTCAAATCAAACCGTTTCAAAAGACCATTAAGTTTTTGAAACGTCCTGTATTTCCGTCACCAGGAAAACTATCAATTCGCTCTACATGGAAAAACCCAGTTTCGTTTTCGTCTCCACATTTAGTAATGCCGTGTATCGTAAAAGTGTAAAGCTAGTTATTTCAATGCCGTTAATTTATCTAGGCTATAAAGTCTACCTACCAGACCTAGACCTACATTGGTCAAATACTTTGTTCATTTAAAACTTAGACAATGTTTTATAGACGCGCCTACTCTTGATTAATTAATCACGCTTTACAGCCAGTTGCAGAAATGAACTTTAACTTTAAAAGCTGTCATTAAATACTAATCTTCCACTAACTTGTTGCAGAAAGCAACATTAAACTCTATTTTAATGGTTCTTTGATTAAATTAATGAAATCATTAGCGTTAATGGTCCATTACGTAATGGGGTATAAATGTTTGCCTTTGTGCAACTGAGGGAAAGTGATTGAAACATTTATGTACGCTGTCAACATCAGCTCTAAACATAATAAGTTACCCTAGTTTCTTCAAGAACTCTATCACTTCAATATTTATATAGGGTGGCAGGGACATCACCCCGAAAACTTTTACCATGAATTCAGCACATGATTCCAGCCATGATGCCATGATGGTTGATTTTTTTTTCTACCCACCGTAGAAATTTTTGGAAGGTTATTAAAAAAGAAAACTGTTTACTACAAAACACGGTCAAAATGTATGGCACAGCTGTTTTTTTAAATTACATTTCTAAGCTGGGTTTAGAATCATGTGCTGAATTCGGTAACGGTTTGCGCGTCGATGATGCCATCCTGTATAGTATGGGCAAATTATGAGTATGAATAATTCTCATCATTAAATGGATGAATAATAAAATTATGCATGTTTATATTATTAATATTTTCATAGGTCGATCGGTCGATACCACTTATACGCAATAATTTAATGAGGAAGTGTCAAAACGAGCAATAAAAATTCGACCAAATCAATTAAGATTTAATTTACACTGCTATTCAAATTCGCATACAGAGATCATTCTCCAATTGATTGAATTATTTAATCGCTTTGACCGTGACATTACCAATGTCTCATGTCGCCAAATATACTCGTAAAGACCACCTTTTTATTCGAAATTCGACTTTTTATTATAACGTTTTATGTGGAGTATCGTGCATTTTTATTATAAGCCTTGACAATGATTGCGAAAACTGTAACGGAAGCTGTAATGAAATAAATGCGTAATTTAAAATAAAATATAAAATGTTTGGATCTTAGTATATTCCCCTTAACTTTTTGGACAAAAAGAAAGGTCAGTGTGGTGTGGCGGAACGTGCCTTCTGACAAATAAATAGAAGCACCGCCCGCTCATTCATAGCCATGAAATATTATATTTAAAAAAAAAAGTTCATCCCAAACCAATATTTATGGCGCCAATTCTAGGAAGTACCCCGACCCTAGCGTGGGACAGATAAAAAAAATAGGAGCCTTTGAGAACAAACATTGTGATGTTTGGCGCCAAATTCTATGTGGTGTAAAAAAAGTCATTCATTTTTAAATTACAGGCCGCCGATAAAAAAAAAAACCTTATTTCGGATAAGGGACATCTATATTTATATTGGTTAGTAAACAAAAAGATAACTTATATCTATGTTAGTAAACTTATTATCTATTTCGAAACAAGGCTGTTGTTCGATATGCATGTTCGAACAACATCACCTAACAAAGGAGAATCATACCTAACGTTATGGTCTTCAGGATGGAGTTGGAGCTTTCCAGCACTCTGCAGAGCAAAGAGGCAGATTTCCGTCTGACGATGGCGTGGAAGCCATCGACGTGTGCTTATGCGAACATACCTGATGCACTGCAGAAACGAGGCAGCCTCATCAAAATCCTGAAACCGTTATTAAATTGGACCCGTAGGGCGCTGCTAGCCCGCTGAGTATAGTTGGTCCACAGGCTGCACGTGTAGAACACATTTTACATCGGACTGCCGCTGCCGGCGCCCTACGTTCCCTCTCAATATCTTCTTGGTTATTAAGGTCGTCGGTTACATAATGCCCCAAGTACTTGAACTGGTACACTCGCACTAAGTCATTCTCATTAAGTTTAATCGGGGGCACATACTCAGGATATTTAGCACCGTCAGCCTTAAAGACCAAGAACTCACTTTTTTTGACATTATAGACTAGGCCATGCTTGCGAGCATAGCGCTCACAACAACTAAGCAGCTCTCTAAGCGCCCTAACCGTAGGGCTCAATATCGATAGAAACGAATCGAATCGAATCGAATCGATGGACGGGGTAAATTTTTTTTGCTACAAAGTTATTAAAAGCTATTCACCGATTTCTCATTAAGATAATTTCAGTTAATTGTACGCAAGCAGATAATTATTTCCTGGTGTTTTTCGGCGAATACTGAATTGTAAACACGGTTCTGTTTTTAAAAAATTCTGGTTTTTTTTTTCATGACATAATCTGTTGACTGTTGTATCACATTATTTAATCCTCATAACCGGACAACACCTCTAAATACAGTGATTATAGATAGTGAATTATGTATTTAGGAGCCGCGTGTGAAAACCAAACAGTACCAACATGGCTGATGACCAAATTTTTGTCATACAAACAAGATTATCTGATTATCACACAATATCAAATATATTCAGGTAATCTACAGACATTTAATTAGCAAAACTATGCGAAGCAGATCTTGTGTTAATAAATTTGCAAATCAAAACCAGTTTTATTCTGAATCAATAAGCCCACGTTCGCACGTAATAAAATAGCGACGATTTTTTTTCGTGCTCTGGATTTTCAACGCCAAGAGTTGAAAATCTAACTGTGTGTTTTTCAACGCGCTGGGACGAGAATGCGTCCCAGCGCGTTAGATTCTCAACGCTCGGCTAAACTCCGAGAGTTGAAAATCCAGTGCGCGATAAAATCCCGCCGCGATTTTATTACGGCTGTGCGTACGTCGGCAAATTTCCACTGTTTCAATTCATGCCCAGTTTGATTGTAAAGGTTCTAGGTATGCTTAAAGATTTGTAAATTATATTTACAGCCTGTATCTTATCGTTTTTTATGTCTAAATTTTATGTTTGATATGTGTTTTTTGTGTTTTGTGTTATTTACTGTTTCAACTTGGCCTTACTGGATAATAAAATGCTAAATTGCATTTATGTATCTTATTATCTATCTTTGTATTGATGTTAATCGTAATATGCTGGTATCTAATAGATACCTGAAGTTATGCACATTGATAATAATAATTTTTGGAACTACATCAATCAAATTATCAATTATATGAATAAAAATGTAAATAAAATATTTCATTTGAAATTTGACATAATATCTTAATTTTTTTTACCAGCCGCAGCTTCGCCTGCGTGGACCATAATTCTTTTTTATTTTTCTAAAATAAAAGTCTTAAGTTACTCCTTATAACATCAGTTATCTGCCAATGAAAGTCCCGTCAAAATCGGTCAAACCGTTTTGGAGATTAGCCGGAACAAACAGACAACAAAAATAAAAAGTTTTTTGTCGTAAGTAAGTAGCATACTTTCATAAGTATTTAGTAAAAAGCTACAGATATTACAATCAGACACTTTTATTTAGTTAGTAATATATATGTAATGTACCTACCTAATTTAGCTTGAACAGTCCTATTTATTTTTAAGTAGGTATACTACCTATTTTTTATTTATTTATGCATCGGTCTATTTGCATTCGATATTATGTTTAGCGAACGGAAAATTTGCTGGGACTAAGACTTGTTGAAAAACCCGTTGTTCCAATGAATTATGCAGTCTTAAATGATGATTGTAGCACCGATTGTTCGTTCCTATGTACAAAACAAAGTATGTATATTGTAACAACATGTTATTCGTAGATAATAACATTGAAGTTTTTAATAAATCTTGGTTTATCGGGAATAAAACGTGCAATGGCAGAGGTTGTGAACTCAAGATAACTTTAAAAAATACGTCTCTTAAAATAACTGATAACGTTTATTTTTGTGTACAATCACGATGAAGGTTTTTAATGAATTGTTTGTTTAAATGAATATATTATTTATTTCATCACCAACATTTTTGGCAGTTTTTCTATACTCGTTGTAGTAGGTATAGAAAAAGTGCCTGTTGATTGTTCTAGAGACACCACAAAATAGAACGTAAGAGTTGCTAAAGTATGAGTTACATAAACCACTACCAACCCATGTGGATTTGAGGCCGGCCGAGATCTATAAACGTTACTAAGTACACTTTGGCTAAGCGTTATTCATATCACTGGTGCCGATTCCCTTGTTCACAAACTAAACTAAATTTAAGTTCAGTGCATCTTTTTCTTTCTATTTCATTATGAAAAGGATAGAAGATAAATTTTAGCTTAGTCCTGTCAAAATAATCAACGCCTGTCAGTCTGTCACTACTCCATACAAGTTTAGACGTGATTAAAAACTTGCCTACTAAAATTACGTCAATTTACGTCAAGCGTTGATTAATTTGACAGGACTAAACTAAAATTTATCTTCTGTCCTTTTTTGAATGAAATAAAAAGAAAAAGATGCACTGAACTTAAATTTTGTTTAGTTTGTGAACAAGGTAATCGGCAACACTGTCGCTCAGCAAGTGCAAGATAGAGACGGGAACATTACTAAGAGCGATATCACACTGACGATTTGCAAACGTGTTTCCAGTGAAGCTATTTGTGAACGTGCTCTCCGCAAGTGCGAAGCGAGCTAGCCGCGACCACGCGACGTGTTCGCCGCGTTTTCATATTATACACTCTCTTGTGCACTCAGGTTAATCGTTCTCGTTCAGCAAACGCGGCGAACTCGTTGCACACACGTGACGTGCTCGCTACGCACGCTCAGTGAGCTCATTAAACAATCGCCTTGCAGGAAACACGCTCGTATATCGCCAGTGTGTTATGGCCCTAAGCCGACGTTCGCACGGACTTAATAAAATCGCGGCGGGATTTTATCGCGCATATTTTCAACTCTCGGTGTTAAGCCGAGCGCTGAAAATCCAACGTGCTGGGACGCACTCTCGTCCCAGCGCGTTGAAAAAACACACTGTTGGATTTTCAACTCTAAGTGCTAAGCAGAGCGTTGAAAACCCAGTGCACAAAAAAAATCGCCGCGATTTTATTACGTCCGTGCGAACATGAGCTAAGTCAAAGCACGGGCTCAGTAACGTTTATACATCTCGGCCTATGTCTTTGTGACCAGCAGGGCTATATTGACATGATACTTTAAAACTTTCCGAAAGACAGAAGATAGGTATTGTGGCAATGAGAATTATTTTGAATAGGGATTGAGTTTATCAAATTAATAATATTATTCTACACATGCCCTGTCATAATCATAGGTCAGTACTTCAATAACTAATAGATTATTATTAGCGTTTATTACATACATATATACACATACATAACCTCACGCCTTCTTCCCATGGGGGTAGGCAGAAACTTCAGAACGTCACCTGCTACGATCCTTACATACTCTTTTCGCTAGTATTTATTGTTGCTTAGATATTGTTGGAAAAATACAAAGAGGCAAAAGAAACGATGGGTTGATGATATCGTGAAAACAGCTGGGAAAAACTAGATGAACACCGCCCAAGACAAAAAAAAAATGGAAAAAGATGGAGGAGGCTTTTTACCCTATATACAATAATATACAGGGTGTTTGGCAGAACGTTGAACATACGAAAATGGTGGATAGGTGGGGTCATCTGCTACTTACTCAGCCCTAATTTATTTGGCCCTGGCCCCCTGGATATTTTTTTTTAATGCAGGTTGAAATAAGGATTTAAGTATTTTTACATCTTTCTGTAATAAGAATCTGCCAATATTAGAGATATAAAAAAATGCCTGTTTTACCCATTTTTTTTAATAAAAATTACACTTTAAAGTTAAGAAAGTTGTGAAACTAGAAGAAAGCAAAAAAAAATTTTTAATATTCAGGGCGCCAGGGCCAAATAAATTAGGGCTGAGTAAGTAGCAGATGACCCCACCTATCCACCATTTTCGTATGTTCAACGTTCTGCCAAACACCCTGTATATTTTGTTGTACATGATTAAGAATTTAATTTTAATTGTATGGATAAAGCTATAAATAAATAAATATTTTGTTGAGTATTTAGTTAGAAGATGGTGTAATTTTATGAATGAATTTTCAAAAACTAATTTACCTTATGAGAAACTAACGTTAATTGATCATTAGTGTAATTTAATTATAAAATATAGTTTGTTTTGGTTCTTTATAAATAAAAATGTAAAACAATTAAATCTTATTTTCCCTAAACCTTCGCAGTATAAATAAAACGTGTTTTTCTTGAGGTAATTAATTAGTTATGACTAAATAAGTTAATCACTATTTCAAACTACTAATGGTACAAAAAACGTGGTTTTAACAGTGTAGGTTTTTTTTTTTTTTTTTATTCTGAAGATTGCGCAAGACGTGTTATAGATGCAAAAAATAGTCTAAAATTAGCTATATAACATAACGTTTTTCGTCCAACAGAGAAATGGATTCTTGTTGTAAAAACTAAAAATACAAACAAGTCGGAACGGAAAAATTCCACAGCAGTTAAAGTCAACGTTTCACAATTGTCCAAATATTAACTTTCAATAAAATGCGACTAGAGGCATCATTCTTAATTGATCATTTTTAAATGATAAAAACTTTATCTTCCTTTAATTGACACACTTTTTGAACACCCTTTCTCTTTCTTTCTTACTTGGACAGGAAAGGACGAACGATCTCAAGAATTCAGTCTGTTTAAGAGGGCGCCCAATGGTCCACTAGCGCCACTCTTTAAAAAAAATGTTATCTCGTGACTAAGAAGGAATTATGAATAACGGCTAGTAAAGACTCGGTGTGTCTAGAATTTTCTAATACCTATTATATATTTTCATACTGAGACACGAAGCAACAAAATTCGATCTAGAGGAATGTGGTCGCTTTTCTTTAGATCGAATTTTGTTGTTTCGTGTCTCAATATGAAACTTTATAAAAGGTATTAGAAAATTCTAGACACCTTCTTCTTACCGAGGGTTCTTACTAGCCGTTATTTATTTTTCCTTCTCAGTCACGAGATAATATTTTTTTAAAGGAGTGGAGCTAGTGGACCATTGGGTGTCCTCTTAATGAATTAATGTAAGTCGAGATCTCGTAGAATGCATGGAAAGTGGCTTCGACCACATTCCTTGCAAAATTAAATGATTTATTTATAAACATAAGTGTGTGTAGTTTGTTTGTATACTTACTAACAATCTAAATGTATCGTGAAATCAGAATATTGAGACCTCAAATGACTGCGTTTTTGAAGTGAAAACATCTTTAGGCGCGTTGGGCATTTTTGAGATGGGACTAAACAATTGATTTCGCGACACTATTACGACACCAGCTTTTGACCATTAAAAAGACATCAACGCGTTGATTACCGCGGTGCCGATTTTTTTTCTAGTTTTCACTTCTGTCTGCACTCCCAGAGTGCCCGTTTTTTATTCTATTCCTTTTCATTCATCATACTTTTCTAATGTGTAACTTTTTAATAGTAACCGTCATAGGAATTCTACAAATCTCTACTACGTTTTTATGAACAACTAGCTATACCCGCGGTTTCACCCGCATTAGTCTTGATCCCGTGGGAATATCGGGATATAAAGTATTCTATGTCCTAACCCAGTTATAGGTCTACCCATGTGCCAAATTTCATCTAAATCTGTTCAACCGTTTTAGCTTAAAAGCGTACCAAACAAACACAAACATACAATTTTATCTTTATAATATTAGTTTATTTAGACTAAAGAAGCTTTAATTTCCTGACAAAAGTAAAAAAATAATAATTTAAAAAAAAAAATTAAATTAAAATTCATTTATTTCGGGTAACTAGGCCCATAGAAGTCAATATAATAAAACATATCACACTAAAAATATAATATAATAGAATAAAATAATAGTAACAAAATTTATAGTAATTATGTCAAAAAAATAATAGTAATGACATCTCTATAGTCAACATTTTAAAATTCAGAGCTAATCTTCAATAAATATAAAAAAATCCAAGTTATAGCTGTACATCATTATTAGAAGTCGTAAATACTCAGATCATTAAGACGAGTCTTAATAAAATGGATTTGACAAAGTTAAAGATTTTAGACGCAATCTAATTCATACATTTTTCTACTTCGACTTCTTGATTCGATACGATACTTTTTCTCAAATTTTAAGTTTATGATTTAATGAACTTGCTCTATGTAGTGTAGAAAAGAAGTACCTACTTAAAAAAACATTCGAATGACTTCACATGTGACGTTGATCTAGCGTAGACGCATACACATTGTAGACACTGCAACGTAGCGTAGCCGCTGCTACGTAAGTATTTCGTAGACCTGAACTACGCAGCGCCTACGTGACATCAACGCTACGTTGGAAACACGTTCAGTGCGAAGTCGCTAACATACAACATTGTAGATATTTACGATCCCTTCACAAAAAACGGTGTCTTTCGTTTTTGTCACTGACTTCCGCTATGAAAGTATTTTTCACTCTGTAGTATTTTTTTTGTTGTAAAACGTTTTATTTTTCACTTTTTAGTTGTGTTACCTAACCCACATAAATTTTAATAACACTACCTGCTATGTAAATATTAAATAACAATGACAGGAACTTATTACAACATAATCCACATAGACTAAGTGGGAAAAATAAGTATTATTGAAGCTAACTCAAAAACTACCCAAGTAAAGTTAATACAATTTATATGGGACCACCTCTGAAGTATGACCTACTAAACAAAAATAGAATCATCAAAAACAATTCGTAATTGTCTTTTTTGAAGTCGGTTTAAAACTAACCACATGTAATGTCAATTTTGTGAAAAATTTTCGTTGTAGTTACAAGAATTTTATGTGCGAGAGACATCGCGTGCTTTGCACGTTTACCGCGTCGTTGCCCCCTCAATGGGTGACAGCAAAACTATATTAGGTTTTGCCAAAAACGGTTCCATTGACGCTGCACGCTGTTGAATGATTGTTGCGGGTCTCAGTATTTTTGTATGTATTTCTGTATGTATGTCAATGACCTTACGACACGGAAGAAATGCTGGTAGAATATTTCGAATGCCGTCACACCACAAGATCAATATTATCTCCTACACACTTGACCTCGGCTGACAATCCCACGAAAATTATCTGACGTCAAATGTGACCTAGCAATGAATACGTCATCGTTGACATCGATAGCCGTAATAACGTCAATTATCACTCTTTTGCTAAACGAAATAAACATAACCGATGACTATTAACTAAATCATTGTAATTTGTTGACAATTGAGTGTGTATTCCAGAAAATTACCATAATAATTTTGTCTTGTTGGAACCGATTTGAATTGTTCTTCGTTCTAGCCTATTTAGAGGTTTGTAACTTCACAAAAAATCTGGAGTAATTAGAGTAATGTGTTCTAAACACAATTTGGCACGAAAAATGGCTTGAATTGTTCAGCGGTCACCAACCCGCTGGCACAGTAATGAGAATCGTCTCCGTTTTTTGGGGGTATTGTCCAGCAATAGACAATTTGACATGATGACACAAATAGCGTGTGACCCATAAATTAACAGAGGAAAAACTCAGGAATCATGTCGTATGAGCCTCCACGCAGACACAAACTCAATTAGAATTATCTACTCGTTGGAACCGAAAGACTTGAATTCAATTCTAGACTTGATAAAAAAACAAATCGTCCTGATTCAGGTCAAAAGATCAAATTCCAATCGAGACTAAATGAGAAACGGAGAATCTAATACTATTTGAAAAATAATAATCCGCAACGAAAAGTGTAGCCTTTCGACAGGCCACACATTCTAGCGTAGCTTATGATTATAAAACTCTAGAAACAATAATATATTGAAATGCATTCGTTTGTTATGTATAACTCGGAAATGAAATAACAAGATTAGGCTTTAGTTCTCATTTAATTAATTTAATTCAATTGATAGGTCAGTTACTATTTTCTTACAAGCAAAGTAAAAACTTGAGAATGTACTCAACAGAAGTATTCAATTAACTCTACTCACCTCGACGAATAAAATATTACAATACCTTTATACTTTACTCCGTCGCAATCTAGGGCATGATCAGGGCTCTAGACATAAACCAGTCGGGCAATCAATGTAATTTCTGTCTACAAGGATTCTTTGCTGCCATAGAAGGCTCTACGTCGCTTATAGACTGTGTGAAACTGACTCGTAATATTTATAGCTGGCACACGATGTTTTATACGATACCGGTCGAGGTACTACGCAGTCTTATAATAATTCCTCGAACCTTGAGAAAAATGTTTACTATACCTGATTATTTTGAACTTCAAAAGTTGAATGAAAGAGGTGTGGCGTTCCTAATTTTAAAAAAAATGTCCATAAATATTAATCATCAAATCAAAGCCTGGCGTTCCAAAATTAAATATAAAATATACAGGTGTGTCGCTGGTTACACGTGATGACTAAGTTTTATGCATAGATACAGACAATGTGCTAAAAACTAAAAAAGTTTGTTTAATAATAAGATTTTTTGCATAATGTTATTGACCATGAATCAAAATCACGTGTTTCGCGTATGTTTTGATGAAGATTTCGCGTTGCTTGTCATCAAATACAAATGTGTGATGATATTAAGTAGGTATACATACATCGATGATGATTATTGCACATTTAGCTTACGACGCAGATTGTCTAATTGCTACATTACGACACTATATTTCGTTATCTTAGACACCTTTTATTTATTTATATAATTCTAGGTGTATTAAAATAATTTCAAATTGTGTTTTTTTTTTTCAAAAAGTTTAATTTTTTTAAATTAGTTTTGGCATTTTTAATTCAATCTAAGGTGTCCATGGAAAACTTTGCACAATATTGTGCAATATGATATTTAAAAATTAAAATAAACTTAAAAAATCCTTAAATTAAATTTTATTTAAGTTAATTAAATACGTAAATTGCACAGTGTTGTGAAATATGATATTTCGATAATTAATACCTTAAAAATCCAAGGTGTCCATGGATTTGTTAAAGTTTTTTATTATTATTAAACATCAGATATGTATTTCACAATATTGTGCAATTTTATGAAGTAGCACGTGACATGTAAATATGTGTAGCTGTAGGTATAATATCTATTTAATGTTCTTAGAACAGGAGCAAGAATCCAATATTTTAATTTTAACTGGGATATCCAAATTTTTTCTTTTATTATCTTATAAAAAATCTTTTGCGAACCCCTTTAACTTACTTTTTTCTTACATTTCTTCATTCTTCCAATAGTTTCATCATAATTAATTAACAAACAAACGAACATGAAAACTGTAATTTATTATAAGGCAGTATGTTGACAACATAATATATTAATGAAATATGTGTGCACCAGTCCTTCATAATTACTTCAACGAAAGAATGCACTAATGGCGCCCGCATCCTAGTATTATTCAATGTCAAGTTATCATTTTACCAATCAATTTCATTATAACCGCCGTTCGAAATGACATGACATAACGAAAATGGCAAACCGGCGGCGAAAAAGAAAAAAAAAGAAAAAAAAAACTGTTTCAAAAATGGAAATAACCTCTATTTTTTGTTTTTTTATAGTATGTAGACGCTGTATTATTTTATTGATGTTGACTTGTTTAGTCTCAATTCGCGTCATTATTTTTGCAAAAAGATTTAGGTTGTGTTCGTCTTCCTAAGAACCAAACAAAAGTATTGTTTTTAAAAGAAATGTAGTTTTCCACTGTTATTATAAAGTCTGTAGGTTCCTGATCTACAAAACCTGCTCCACCGGTGTGCTGAATGACATAGAACTTGAAAATTAACATAGCATTATGAGATATAAACATAATCATAAGATTATTTAACACAGTAACCGATCAACAGGCATACGTGAGACAAGTGATTTGTGTGTACGGTGTGTAGTGGCTGTAAAGTTCTGAAACTAACCTACTTTGTTTTTAAGTGTCTCTAGAAGTGTGGCATTTAGATTAAATTGTTCTAAGGTGAGTGGGCATTATTAAAACGGTAGTAATCCATTTACGTGAAGTAACTCCATATACACTTAATATAATTTTATCTATGAACATCGTATCTTTACTTGTTAAGTTCAAGACTAACATTAAACTGTTTCATACATTTTTAAACACTGTTCAAATTTAGAATACGGTGATTAGCAATTAAATGATGACGTGTTGTTATTCGAGACAATGGACACAATCAAGTTTTTTTTCTTAATTATCTACTGATGTTAAATTCGGATCCTGCAATGCTTGATGAAGTCACTACCATGCCCATTAAGAATTGTATTTGTTTGTTTCGAATCATGAGTGAATAATTGCATTAATTGATTTTACACGGGAAATTGAGTCATCATCAGACAGAACATAATCATTTTATCCTCAAATTGATAATGGTTAATTCAAACCATAGACAGAGAATCGGACTGAGCCTCACAAAAGTGACCACTCTCTAGTTAGAAAGAGACAGAGCGACTGTGCGGCCAATAGCTACCTGTAGGACTACTAAAAAGATAACTAAGTACTGGCCGCGAATTCGCTTGTCTCTCTCGTACTTTTCGGTCTGTATTCACTGCACAATTGAATACGGAACGCTCCGTCCATTCTTTATGATTCAAACCAACGTCATGCAATCTGATATTCCAATTTCTGTTGACATTATGATGTCATAGGAAGGACAGCAGTTGATTTTTTTTTGTTTTTTTGTAAACATACATAAACAGGATTTTAGTAGAAAGCTTTTAAATACGATGATGAGGTTTTTGGTATGTAAAGCCTAGATTAAGATTAAATCTTAATGTAGGATTAGACATAGTTTACTTCTTTATTAAGAGTGATAAATAAGAAAAATTTCGTGAGGAAAGTTTTGAGTATGAATGTGGATAGCTATAAGAGTAGGAGAAGACCAAAGAAACGATGGATGGACTGTGTGGAAGATGATATGGCTGGAAAGGGGGTGACTACCGACATGACGACTAATAGAGAAGTATGGAAAAAAAACAGTGGCACTCCGGGAGTGCCGACAACAAAACAAACCTTTAAACTAAAAATACTTGCATAGAACATTGATCCGTAACGTAATATAAATAAAGAGCATAATCGCGTTTACAAAAATGAGGTATCGATAACGGTGTCGCGAGTTCAATTGTTTTTCCCATCTCAAAAATGCCCAACGCGCCTAAAGAAGTTTTCACTTCAAAAATACATGTTGCGCCGACGACAAAAAAATGGGATAAGGGCAAGAGAGGGAAGATGATATCTGAGTGATAAATATAATTCTAAATATAAAGCCAATCAGCTGGACATTAACAAACAGAGATAACCCCAATAACTTTTCCACTGCAATTTATTATCCAATCTCGGAGAATAAATCGCAAGAGATCCACCTCTTATCGTAAAAGTCAGAGGTCAAACATATACATGTGATATCAACGTACGCAAATCATAACGTCAGATTCATAAGCCTAAATTGATTTATGTTTTTAAGTTCGTTTAATCATGAAGATAGTAGTGGCGCCAAATAATTTTATTTCGTCTTCCTTCAAGCCATGAAGAAAATTAAATGCTGATTGATAGTGTGCATGCGAATAGTGATGCGATCAAGTATAACTTTTTACAAATTTTAAATATTTATAAAATGACTACAGATATAATATATAGGTACTTTATTATTGTAAAAGATAATTGTAATGTATCTTGTTGGTAATCCTTAAATAAATAAATAGACACGGTTTTAACAATGTATAATGAATATCTGTAACAAGCTTTTAAAAACGTAGCTTTTAATTATCGTGAAAAGTATGTTGGAAAACATTAATATTCTATGATTATAAAATTATAATAATTATCACATACCGAATACTTATTCATTAAAATCATATTAAGATTATTATTTATTTAGTCATTATTGTAAACATTAAATAATTTTCTTAAAAACTGGTTTAAAAAGTGACATTATTAAATGGAACTTAAAAAAAAATGAACACATTTACAAAATATAATGAATAATTTATATACAGCTCTTATTTTCCATTACTTATCATGGAAACTTACCGTAAATACAAGAAATAAATAATAAATGTATTGTTTTCCTTTTTTGCATATTATTTTGTTACTATCTCCAGTGCATTAACCGTTAATGTCAACTATACTATAGCGACCCACCCCTGCTTTGCACGGTTTTTGCGACTTGATAAAACATCGAGATTTCTTTATTTTATACAAATTTATTATTAATCTTCTTATCTTATCTTATACATATATAAAATTCTCGTGTCACAATGTTAGTTACCTGACTTCTCCGAAACGGCTTTACTGATTTTTACCAAATTTTATATGCATATTCAGTAGGTCTGAGAATCGGCTACTATCTATTTTTCATACCCCTAAGTGATAAGGGTTGTCCACCCCAAACAAATAATTGGCAAAACAACGTTTGCCGGGGTCAGCTAGTGTATTATAAACATAAACCGCATGAAAATCCGTTGTGTAGTTTAGAAATAGGTACAATGCGGTCACACAGACAGATGAAAAGCGACTTTTTTGTATATTATATATAGATAAGGGCCCCACGCGAATATTAACAATATTGTTTAAATTTCATTATATCGAAGGCAATAATGGAATATAACTAAGTACTCAGTTGCCAACTGATAACTACGTCAGTAAACTGTAGGGTCAGGGGAATATCAAAACATCTAGAGGTTAGATCATCATCATCTGCCTAGACTTTTCCCAACTATGTTGGGGTCGGCTTCCAGTCTAACTGAATGTAACTAAATACCAATATTTTACATGAAGTGACTGCCTATCTGACCTCCACAACACAGTAACTGATTAATACGATACCCCTTGGTAAGACTGGTTGCTTGTGGCGACCCGTAACGACTGTCAAAGATGCACGAATGACTGCCGGGACTAACAGCTTAACGTGCTTTCCGAGGCACGGAGGGGTCTCGGTATGTAAAAATGGTCACTCACCCACGTACCGACCGTGGCAAGCATACAGTTTAAAATAACTAATAAACAGCTTTTTTTCTTAAATACAAAACATCGTTTTCAGAGGAAAATGTTTGATACCCCTATTTTTGCAGTATAAATAATGGGTCGGATTTTTATTTACAGTTTCGAATGAATTTTGCTTTTGTTTTTTAAATCAAAAAATAGCCTTGTAATGTAGGCCACACGTCTGGCGTCTGTGTGATAGAATTGAAACTCCACTCTACGCTAGAAGAGCAGTGGTGGCCCAACCAAAGCAGGCGCTTAACTTTGTGTAAATAATTTCATCACCACTTTTCTCAAAACGGTGAAGGAAAACATCGCGAGGAAACGGGCGTGTCCTAGAACCAAAAATTGGAAGACATGTGACTTCTACCAACCCGCACTGGGCCCGCGTGGTATATAACAGCTCCCTTCCTCTCGAAGAGAGGAGGCCTATATCCCAGCAGTGGGAACATTATAAGCTGATTATGCTACGCTAGGCTACCACTAGTGGCCTACTGTACTTTCATCATGCTTCTCAAACATGTTGATCACCACAGTTTATAAATTGCTGTCCCCGGCGAATAAAATGGTAATCGTAAAAACCAAATTTTACGGGAAAAATAAAAAACAGTTTTTTGTGAAAATCTTTTTAACTCAAACTCAAAGCATTTATTTCAATTAAACCATTTATAGGCACTTTTAACTGTCAAAGAATCGGTCAGTTAGTCAGAAAGTTGAAGCTAGTTGCCCATTCCAAAACGTAGATCTCTATGGAGAAGAACGGGCAAGAAACTCCAAGGCCACTCTTTTAAATATAGATATTACAAAATTCTGGGTACATTATTCTGGTTGCTTCTATACAGTGTGAGTCTTCATAATGTGCACATATCGAAATGAGGAAATCTATGCTTAATTTTAACGACAGAAAAAATATTTAAAAAATCTAAATATTGTTTTTTATACTTTTTATGAAATTAAAAAAAAAATTGTAACAAAACTGTGTAACTTTTAAACTGAATCAGCTATCGCGATGAAACAAACTCCATAATGATTGAAAGTAAGTAGCCGTCCACATAAAATTAAAATTGAGAAAAAAACTACCCTCAATTGAAAATAAACATGTTTTTTTAGTAAAAATCTGTATTTTTTTCTTCAATTTTTAATTGTAAAATTTATAAATAAGATAATAATAAAAAGAGAGCAAAAAAAAATTTTTTTAAAAAAAATTTTTTTGTAAAATTTTTTTTTTTTTTTAAACTAAAAAAAAAATTATCATTTTTTCCGTCGATAAAATTAAGCATAGACTCCCTCATTTCGATATGTGCACATTATGAAGACTCACACTGTATGTGAGAACAATGTACAAAAAATAATCAAAACAATTGAAAAATATAACATTAAAAATAAGCCCTGGCAGATAAGAGATGACCAGTCTCAACTGACGGCGCCCGTTCACGAACATGACGCGTGGACTAATATACATAGCGGAATTGTTCCAATACCAAAAGAAAAGTAATTTTTTACATTCATTACAATACACCTTAAAATCTCGTAACTTCTGAAATAACCGTAGCAAATTAATGAAAAAAATTGACAGAGTGTAATCGGACCTCTAAATATCGAATATGCAATAAACTTAAAACTATCGTAATAGCACATTACCATTTTATTCGCCGGGGACAGCGAAATTACCTCATTAACTCAACGTACTTTCAGCATGCTTCTCAAACATGCTGATCACCAACCTCATTAACTCAACAGCATCCCCTAAAGTTCACATAACTCAACCGTTATCATTATTCCATTCAATTAGCGCGTTCTAATCAATAGACAATATCGTCTGGACACGTGATTAGCTTGTGTACTCGTGAGTGATCAAGTGTCTAGTGAACTGAATGGTTGTATCGTGTTCATTGATAGTTTGACACAACTCTTAAGTTGTAAATAGCATCACGTTTATCACAGACGTGCAGTTATTCGGGAACAGAAAGAAAGACACAAACAATATTTTAACAAAAAAAAAAAAACAACAGACTACCTAAAAAAATACCACAAAAAGAAAAGTAACTTTAATTTATTATTAGAATTTTCTTTTTTTGCCACCGACTCCGACTACAGCGAAGCAAAAAGGTATGATTTTGACCGGTATGTATGTAAGTACTAGCTTTTGCCCGCGGCTTCGCCCGCGTAAAGGTCGAGAATTATCCCACAGGAACGTACTACCGGGACTCATAGTATCCTATTCTAAACCAGGTCATGGCCTATCCGCATGCCTTTCATCTAAATCTGTTCAGTCGTTACGGCATGAAACGGTCAAATACTGACAGACAGGTAGAACGGTCAAATAATCTTTTTTTAGGGTTTTGTACCTCAAAATGAAAAATTGAAACCCATAAAGGATGACTTCGTTGTCTGTCAAGACCCTTTTTTTCAGGAACGCACGGAGATATCAAGTTGAAATAGATATCAAAAACTTAGATCTACAGTCCCTTCGAGCTGTAAAGAAAATCCAAACTTCTAAGTCAACGCAATAAAAAAATACGGCCATTTAATTATACCGCATATTTATGTTGACACTCGCATATAAAACAAAGCCTATATGATACTTCCCGTTGACCTAGCAGCATGAAGTTTGGCAAGAAGTAAGGTTTTACAGTGAAAGTAAAGAGAAAAATCAGTCAATTCATGTTTGAATACTTAGCTTCATAAAAGTAACTATCTGCTACATTCGTTCCCTATTCAGCCCAGTGAAGTATTGAAATATTTCAACTGTTGTATACTCATATAATTTTGTTCATTTAAATAATAGTAAGTATATTCTCGTAGTCATTAAAAAGTTATTTCATCATACAAAGGTACATTGTTTTATATTTCCTCTCATTTTCTACGAAATGTATGGGAAGTTTTTTTGCAATTTCTGACTTTTCTCGTATCAAACCTCAGTTGGCCCAATATGGTTTTTTTATCCTAGTAAGTAATAAGAAATAGGATCGACTGGCATCAAAAAAGTTTTTGTGAAAATTGGCCATTTTCTTGCTGACTGTACAATTTTTCAAAATCTGTGAATGCAGATCAAAATATTTCAAAAACTTAGGGACAGTCTCCTAAGACCGTTTTCTTGTAGCGACAGCGGTTAAGTAAGTACGTACCCTGATTGCCCCATCTCAAAATCCACCCTGTATATGTTATGATTAACTGCTTAGCTCCATAAAGGTATAGCGTGATGATACTCTTTTAAAAGGTTAAATCCGTAACTATCTGCAATATTCTAACCTTTTGGCTAGTCTTTTTACAATTTGCGGTAAACTATAGAAAAATACGAACATAATGCAATATTGCTCATCCCCCATAGCAAATAGCGTGATAATAATTTTTTTTAAATCTATTGTGACGTTTCCATTATTTGACTTTTAGATTATTTATACCAATTTTCAAGTTAATCAAGCCACACAGTAAAGTCCTCCACTGTAAAAATGAATACCCCGTTTCACCCCGCTAGGGGTAGATTAAAAAAAATCCTGATAAAAGTTTTTATTTATTTTTAGTTTTAATTATAAATACTGAGTTTCGAGTTAATCAGATAGCTCGTTAAAATTCTTCCACACAAACTTTGACACACCCCAATCCTCCTTAAGGGGGTAGTTTATAAAAACTAAAAATGGCAAACTTTATAATTTACATAGATAAGTATTCGTGCCAAGTTTCAAGTTTATTAACTCGAGGAATAAGATTTTTCATACAAACAAAATCCACCCTTTTCATCCCCTTAAAGGTGGAATTTCCAAAAATCCGTTCTTAGCGGACGTCTAATAACTATAAACTACCTCCCTGCCAAATTTCACCTGCATACGTCAAGTGGTTTTCGATATTTCGTGATGAGTGAGTGACCTTTCGCTTCCTGTTTTCCACGGAGGGTTAGACACAGGTGTACCTTAGTACACCTATATTTCGCCAGTTATGTTTAAGTCCCATGTAATAGGGGCGAGCCTATTGCCATCAAGTTTGCACAAATTCAGACGCTGCTACTTCTAAGAAGTCCTGATAGAAAAACCCAATAACACTTTGCCCGACCTGGGAATCGAAACCAGTACCTCATGCTCAGCAGTAGCGCTTACGACTACTAGACCTATGAGGCAGTCAGTTTTCATTCATTTTTTATCTTACCTTTATATTTTGACTAGCAACGCCCAGTTTGACCCGCATAAAGGCTCCAACAAACAGGCACGACACAAAGGTGCCTTTGTGTCGCGCCTGTTCGAAGGAGCCTTAAGTCTCGGTCCCATGGGAATATCGTGAAAAAAACTAACCAGGTTTTTAAAAATCTGTGTGCCAAATTTAATAAAAATCCGTTCACTAGTTTTTGCGTGAAAGAGTAACAAACATCCACCCATCGTCACAAACTTTTGTGTTTATAATATTAATTATTAGTAGGATATATATTTTGATTACCTGCAGAGAACACTGCCTTCCATTGTAAGTTCATTCAAAATAGGGGCAATAGTAAGACCTATTAATGATTTTACTATGCATACACCGTCAGGCTATTGTTTGACTGCACCGAAACAATGTTGTTGCATAACACACATAGATATGCAAATATGCAATAATTTCACTGAATACAATAGTGGCCTAACTAATAGTATACAGAAGAGGCCACCAGTTGGATACTCTTAGAATACTTAAAAAACCGGCTAAGTGCATGTCGGACCACGCACAATGTAGGGTTCCGTAGTTGGAATTAATTTATCCCAAGAACAAACTTAACTTTGTAGTTGTGAAACATGTTCTCCGATACATTCTGTATGGGAGAACATGTTTTTACAACCGCAAATCTAAGTTGGTCGATTATTACTCGTTAACTTGTAAAGCCTACTCAGCTGTGATAGTTTTCCTTTTAAATTCGTTATATAAGCTACTGTTGTGAATTTTTTCACATATGTGAAACCAATCATTTGGCTGGCAGGGGGGGGGACACTTGACTCTAACAAAAATTTTCACCTTAAAGCTTCATATTTCGCAAACGGATCTCTGAATTCAAAAATAGTTTTAATATACTTACAATTTTTTTGAAAGACCTTTCCAATGATACCACACATGGTGGGATAAAAAAATAAAAATAAAAACATCATCACTTTACGTGTATGGGAGGTACCCTAAAAAAAAATGTTTTTCATAATTTTGTTTCACCACTTTGTCGACATAATTAATATGTATACCTATGCCAAATTACAGCTTTCAAGAACTAAGGGTCTCGGAGCTAGACCGCGGACAGACAGACAGACAGACAGACAGACAGACAAACAGACAGACAGACAGACGGACATGACGAAACTATAAGGGTTCCTTGTTTACTACGGAACCCTAAAAATGTGAATATTATGCATATGCTGCTATACATTCATTTGGTTTAGTATTGGCATGTGATGAGGAGGGAGGCAACGCATGTGACTAAAAGAGTGATGAACATAAATGTTGATGGATGGAGTAGGAGAGGAAGACCAAAGAAAAGATGGATGGATTGTGTGCGGAATGATATGACAAAAAAGGGAATGATAGCGTGACGGTTGGCAGGGGAGATTGGAATAAGAAAACGGGGTGCGCCAACCCCACGTAACCAAGAGTAGGAAGATGATGATGCTGCTATACTTTCGCCAATTTACAAAACAGTGACACAAAAAAATTCCAGTTGGCAATATTTATCTAAGATATGGAAGGTAACTATAAGCTTACATTTAAATTAATGAATAAAGTTCAAAAGTAAAATTGAATCTACTTGAAGTACCTATTGGTTTAGCTAGCACAACACTGATAAGTTATATGATCTTTATTAGTCATCATCTGCCTAGAAAGAAGAAGAAGAAAGAAAGAAAAAATAGGTTTATTTGTCACAGAAATACGTGCATACATAAAAGACAAGAGTAATCAGAGAATAATACAAAGTACATAACAAATCACGAGCATAAAACAGAAATTACTTAGGCGGCAGCTGCACGACATGACTGTGACAAGAAGGCTTCCACTCAGCATGATGCAGTGCTATGGGGGACCCACAGCACAGCGCTGATTTTCAGTGGTCACCCGAAAAAAAAAAACAAGAAAGATGTACGGAAATCAAGTCAGGCCAACTATTTTGGGGTCCAGTCTAACCGGATGCATCTGAATACCAGTATTTTACATGGAGAGACTGGCTATTTGACCTCGACAACCCAGTTAGGTACTGGGTAACACGATACCAAAGGGTAAGACTGGTTGTCAGACTTTCGGGCTTCTGACGTCCCGTAACAACTGTCAAAGATCTACAAATGACAGCTGGGACCAACGGCTTAACGTACTTTCCAAGGCACGGAGGAGTCTCGGTATGTAAAGGTGGTCACCCATCCACGGACTAACCCCAGCAAGCGTAGCTTAATCTATTGGATCGACCCGTGCGGCTGTTATTACTTAGCCACGAGCTCCTCTATATGATCTTTATTAGTATGAAATCTAAATACATGTAAAGTTTTGCTGAAAAAGCTTGACACACAATCATTTCATTCACATTTTTGTGTTAAGGTTGAACTAGTCGCGGGCTCGAACTCATTGGTGGGCTTGGTCAAAAAGCACGCTATCTCACCTGACATCGTGTTCGACAGACATAGTATCAGTGATGAGCAGTTAGACGCTGGTCTACATGCACAAACTTTAGTTCGCACGCACACAAACACCGTTCAGAACGATTTTAGTAAAACGAGCGCGTAAAAAATTACGAAAAGTCCTTTGGAAGGTGGAGTTTTATGAAAAAACTACTGCATAAATCAATTACGAATAAAGTTTATTCGACAATTGAGCTTTGTCGGAACGAGCTTTGTTTTGGAGATTTTATACTTCTTTTATTACTTATTTACTCCCAAAGTTGCGTTAAAATTAGCAGGAAAAACGAATCTTTGTTGGCTCATAACTTTTTAATTGCTTTTTTTTTACTATTCTGCTTTTGTACAGACAAAATTAATAATAAGACAAAACAATTTCATGTTTTACTTTGGATGTACAATGTGTAACAGTGGAGTAAAACCCCCCCGAAATTTGAATGGAATAAGTATCGGCTAGTTGCGCCTTAAGCCTTTTCATCTTTGTTAACATGGAGAGACGCAGTACATTGCGACGCAATACATCCTATATTATATTAGATGATAAATGATAACTTTATCTGGTTATCTATGACTAAATCATAAAAGCTTTGATTAGAGCTTTTTGTTTTAGATAACATGACATGGACATTCAAATGAAGGATGCCTATCACGGAGTCCTTTGTTGGCTCATAATTACTCATACCTACAGGAATGGTAATGAGTTCAGATTATTTTGTACTTAGCACACTCTGTAGGACCACGTAGTTCACAATAAGTAGCCATTAGTTGGTACTACATCAGATAAGGTAATTAAAGGAAATGTTGGTTGTTTCCTATTTACTCAAAATACGGCCAAAATATTGTGCAAGCAATTTATCGTTTTAACATGAAAATCTAGAATCTGGCCACACTAAGTCTGCAATGGAATAAATGGGCAACCCCAAAAAGTTTTACATATGGTATACTTTTACATCAGTCAGTTATGTCAGTTTCGGGGTTGTAAGTAGATCTAAAGATTTTGATATTTTGCCTTTTGATTTTTACATAATAGACTATGTGTAATAGATTATGTCGTACCTATGCTCTACCTCCATACGATGACAAAACTGTATCAAATCCACACTGCATCGTGCTAAGGTGACTATTCTTTACCAGGAATAAATCAGAATATAAACAAAATAACCTATCAAAAACAAAAAGACAAACAAAGTATCTAATTCTTTTTTCGTAGGACAGGATAGTGTTGCCATCCATAGATTTTCAAATTCCACCGTTTTTTTACTTATGCAGACTTAGCGTGGCCAGACTCTATTGATTGTCATTCAGAATATCCACGGTAAGAGACGCCCTACATTCGCCTCAACCTTGAACTCATGATATGTATCAAATATAAATATACTGAAATCATATTGTACCACATCACATGAATGAGGCATAATATTAGGCCGTGATTATATTAGGAAAACAAAAACGTATCGTTCCGCTCATTTGCATTCGGCTGGATGATATAAGGCCGCGTTTTCACATGCGACTGAAGGGCTTGCTACACGACTGCCAATCGCGTCCCAACAGAGGTGACCTTGGTGGTTTACGAAAAAATTTCAAACAGCTCTGCCTGTCGCCAACCAAGGTCACCTCTGTCGGGGACGCGGTTGGCAGCCGTGTAGCAGGCCCTTAAAGTTCTACGGGAAATGTCATATCGTGTTAGAGCAGTGGTTCCTAACCTTTTCAATATTGTTACCCCTGCGACCTATTAGGAAAACTGATTTTACCCCAACCTTAAAATGTTATCAATATATTTATTCTTACGCAATTTATATTTGAATATAAACAATTAATTAATTAAAAATACATAGTTAGTGTGATGGTTGGTATTATTTTGCATTCAAAAGTTTTTTTATGTCAGGTTTAGTTTCGCTTAAAGCGCATCTTAAGTCATATTCCACATTGAAACGGTGCTGGCCTTTGTTTTCAGTGTAACCAAAGTTGAAAAACCACTCTCACATCTATAGGTGGTGGCAAAGGGTACTCATAAGCATTTTCATTAAAGCTCTGTTAGCTATTAACAGTATATTCGGCACCAGCTTTGGTCCCACCAGATTAGGTCTTAATTATTAGGTTCTTTGTCACCCCCACAGAATAGCTGATTTACCCCCGCGGGGGTAATTACCCCCAGGTTCGGAACCCAGGTGTTAGTCTGTCTGGACTACATTGGCATGGCTCATTGCAAGTATTAATTAGGTGGCAAGCAAATGTTTGCAAGTTTCTATTAATCAGTCAATCTTTTCTCGCGGAAATTTTCGTTCAAGTGAATATTCAGCCTTACTCTTGATAAACACGCCCGAAGCTCCGACATTTATAAGCAAACAGTTAAGTAACGTTCACTGAGGTCGCCACGTCCGTTCTTATCACTGTTATCAGTGCACAATGGTCATGATTTACACTGGTAGGTAGTTGTGTCAGCCGGGTCGACCAACGAACGTGCCCATATCGGATATTGGAGCGAACTATTATTTGTTTTGTTCGAGCTAAGTAACTTCACGTGTTGTTTAATGTGATAGGTATAATAATTTGAACTATTTGGTGGGCTGGCTGACCTTAGAGTGCCTTTGAATACATTCCATTTGTATCTATCGATATAGGAACGGACGGATACTGAGAATTTGATTTTCTACTTTAATGTGGTAGTTGCCTAGGTAAAAAAATCTTATTTAGTCTGTCTTTCAGATAACAAAAAAATATTAGATACACGGTATTTTTTGCTTTACCGTATTAATAAAAAATAACTTAGAAAACACGCATTAAAGTTGGGGAGTGGGGGCTCGCTACGTCACAACTCGGTATAAAATCTAGCAAAGCGTGACGTCATGCTACATTTTAACTCAATGTATCGCCATAATCGTTTAGTTACGTCAAAAAAGAAAAAAATACGTGTTCAATCATCATCATCATCAGCCTATAATGTTCCCACTGCTGGGACACAGGCCTCCTCTCTGTGAGAGGGATTGGGCCGTAATCTACCACGCGGGCCCAGTGCGGGTTGGTAGATGTCACATGTCTTCGAATTTTCGGTTCTAGGACATGCCGGTTTCCTCACGATGTTTTCCTTCATCGTTTTAAGAGCAGTGGTGATGAAATAATTTACACAAAGTAAAGCGCATGTCTGGGTTCGAACCTACGACCTACAACTCGTAAGTCGCGGCAGTTACAACTGGGCCACCACTGCTCTTAATATTTTACGTGTTCAATATTTTTTTAATAATCTACAAGGCGGACAAAAAATTTTTGGACACAGGCCTATTCTTGAATTAGTTGCAAAATTGTTAGGTATCTACTCAACTCACTACCCTACAGGGTTTTCCTTTTATTTTTTGCCTTCTTTCGATCCTTAGCTTATTTAATAACAGCTTTTTCTTTCTTTTTCGTTTGGTTACTGACTAACCTGATGTCAGAATTTTTATACCGCCCATAGGCCTCTGATTTGGCTTCACATGCCGTAGAGAAATATCTCTCAGGCCGGTTTCTTCACGATGTTTTCCTTCACCGTTTTTCAAGCAAGTGATATAATACGCACATGAATCCGAAAAGTCAAATAATATGACGTAAACACCTCAACGAAAAAAAAAAGGTTGAATGCAAAATCGCTTGCTTTTTTAATTCGGTTAAAAATGATCCATTAAGCGACATCCTAGTATAAGTTAGACGTTATAAACTTTGACCGATAAGTTATCAGTGAAGGGCAAGCGACAGCACAAGACTTGCGACGACTATAATTCTAAACGCTGAGATAATGAAGTTTGTTATACATACAGTTATAAATAACTGTCTTACATTTTATATTTACCTAAGGCAAGTAATTCTGCAGACCAGCGCGATATCGCGGGCGCGACAGGCATCGCGACCCGTGTCGTGCCCGCGATATCGCGCAGGTCTGCGCGAGTCTTTACTTCTATCTTTTTTATACCCCATTCGTGTCGCCTCTGCGCAAGCGCAGCTACTTACTGAAAATTCTTCGCCTGAATAAACGAAAAAAAAAAAGTCTGCACAAGGTCAATGTTTAAATAATTGACATACGCTTACCGTGCGTCATAAATGTATTCATTGTAAATACGATTCCGTCTGGGGTCGCTGTGAATTCAGCAGTGGAATTGCGAATGATGTAATTTCAGCTGTGCAACTCATTGAAAAGAGTGGAGTTTCTCTTGAAGTAGTCTTGTTATTAATAGATACTTTTTTTTTGCTATGTAGGTTGGATAGTCATGAGTTTATCTGGGATTTTTATGTTATAGTGGGTGATTGGGTGACTGGGTTAGGTTAGTAGGTAGGAAATCCTAGTAGGAAGAACTAGATTTGGAATTAATGGGTAATGGCAGACAGACGCGACGCGACTCTACTCTAGTTAAGGGGTTCCCAACCTTTTAACATACGCGCCCCCCTATATTTCTTTTAAAATCACTACGCTCCTGAGTTACTTTGTTGACATAAGCCCCTCTCTCTCACACACACACACACAACCCCCCCACACATACATAAACACAGAGAGAGACACTCATTCACATAGTCACACATTCACACGTACAGACATACGCATTACTCTGTTGTATTTTTACCGTGTTTTTGCAGTTCATAAGTTTTACCTATGTTTTAAACTGATAAATTTAACTAAATATGTTTAATCACATGATACTTGACTGTCAACTATGTAGCGACACTTCTCCACAATTTTTAAGAGTAATAAATAGAGCCCATGGCTGAACGTTGGCCCCCAAAATACAGGTCCGGGCCTAGTTTGGGGGTTAGGATCAGATTTTTGGCTATACATTTGTGTGTTATATTATTACGACCTACTTGTTTGTAACTTGTATTTTAAGTGTCAAATAAATGTTTTTATTTGAGAATGTAAACCAAGCGAAAATGAGGTCGACAAAGTGTGCATTCCCTTGGATAGGTTAGATTTTCTTTTGATCATTCAAACAGAAATAGAAGTTACTTTGTCGAGTATTACAGAAAAACTCAAGAATTATGAGAATACATAATGTAATTTTATTAATTGAATAAATCTATAGTGAGCCACCACACCCCCCCATTGATCACTTTACTCCCCCCAAGGGGGTGCGCCCCACCGGTTGGGAATTACTGCTCTAGTAGAACAATTTATATGAAAACTTCATGGAAATTGTTTTTACCAGAATCGCGTCGCAATGTCCCCTGCATGAGCCTTTAAACTGAACATGCCTTAAATATTTGTTGGTGTTCACAGGATCTTTCATTTTCCAAGGTTTTCTGGCACTTTAGTATGGAGCGGCAGTTTTCGCTCGTAAAAGACACTTGTCTACATTTATTTAAAAGAAGACTATGTTAAAAAGTTAAGCCTTCAAACATGACAGAAGACTTCAACCAGCAATTGGATACACTGTATAATTACATTAAAAGTATGTGTTTTACTAAAATTTATTGAGCGTGCAGAATGATCAACTATATTGTGCACATTGGACGTTTTCGTTCAGTGGCTTGGAACCACTCCGAGACTAGCGAATACTAAGTAAAAAGGTACTCATTCAAGCATTTTGTTCAATAATAGCCTTCTTTTTTAACGTAGTTTATGAAAAGCAGTTTACTTTATGAAACTAGTAAGTAGATACAATTAATTAATTAATTTACTACTTATTGTATCTACGCGAAGACACTGCCGCCCAAGATACAGGATTTTCCTAGTTTGGGGGCAGGGTACCTACATTTCGCCGCCCCCGCAGAATAAACGCTTAAGTGCTATTGCGGCGATTTTGATGTTAATCTATATTCATTATGTATTATAGGTCAAAATACATCACCTCAATTTTACACTTGCGCGTTTATTCTGCGGGGGCGGCGATTTCTTCTTGGACTTTCGACCTCACTTTTGTATAATTATACTTAAGTGTGCTTACCTTTCTGTATACCTATCTATTGTCAAAGTTAATGTTTTTTGTGAATAAAGAATTTATTATTTTATAATTTTTTGAACGTCTTTGACATTTCTCGGGACCCAGGGGTCCCGGACCTTTGGAAGGCGTACGAGAGGCCGAAGCCAACTCGCAGAGGTCCCTTAGACGTTTTTAAAGAAATGAGGTACCAATCGACGATTATCCCTGTTCGCACTATGCAAGTGCAGCCAAGAACAACCCCCGGTTGGTGTAGGACTATTGTAAGATATGGAAACAAAGATATCGGACTATGGGTTTGGGTTGCTAAAGTGGACTGGTCACCTGGAGCTATGGAAGGACTATGGCCCCTGCCTGATCTATGTTTTATGCACACGGATAAAATGGCAGGGGGTGACTTGCACACTCAATAATGGGCCCCCGAAAACGGTCGCTAGCACGTAGTGTCGTAGCGACAAGGGGGCAACACGTCCTGAGGTGCTTATGAGGAGTGGAGAGGTATTCCAGGGCTATCAGGACAATCCCGGAAGTACGGTCAAGATCCCTACCAGCATCTTACTGAAATACTTCCTTCCTCCGAGCACGTTTGCTCTTGCGAATCTCCACTCAAGCCGGCCAATTAAGGCAAGAATGAGGCGGGAGCGCCGTTCCTCGTCAGTGTTCACTCCAGCCGGCCAATAAAGGCAAGCCAGAGGTGAGGAACCAGATTTCTCCCGGGAGATAGGGTCCGTGGGGTCGCTACTGCCCAACAGCTCGCCACATGCTGCCCTGCGGGTTTTTGTATCTCTTTTGGTCAGGCTTCTCATCCCAGACCTGTTCCGGCAAAGTAAACTGTACCGGCACAGATCTAGAGTTCGGACCGCGCAAGCCCCACCACGACGTCAACGTAGAGATACGGCGGTGGGGTTATTTTATTTATTATTAAGCAAATCCACAAATAATTAAAAGGTATTACAAGTTCTAATAGTTCTTGATCGGTCAGTTCCCTCGATGGTTTTTTAATGACACAAAAACGTTCATAACTTGCTGTCGGGAAAACCACAATTTTGCCACGTTATTGCTTTATCAGTAAATATTTCAAGGTTCCCATTATTTTTTAATAGAATAAACAATAGTTAGTTCAGAATCACACCAGCACGCGTAGCATGACCACCGTAGAAACGAGTTTTGTCGACGGAAGAATAGACAAAATGACAGATTGTGATTGTTTATCTGTCATTTTGTCTACTCTTCCGTCGACAAAACTCGTTTCTACGGTGGTCATGCTACGCGTGCAGTTCTGTCCGCGTTTCCGTCAATTTTTTCATCGATATCGGTTTTGGTTAAGGATAAAATGGAGCGTCACAGACTAACGAAGCCTTTGTATGATGTTATTGTTTAAACAACTGAATTCACTGTGTACGTATCGACTATGAAAGCACGTGTAGAGAATAACCATGAAACTCAAATGAGTCTAAACATATCCCGTAGAACATGAGAATGTAAAGCAAAATGGAGGCACGCCATGTTAGCGAAATTATGACCTCAAGTTATGTCTACGCCGCCTTTCGGAAATATCTTCGACTAGCAGCGCTCCGCGGTTTCACCCGTATAAGTCTCGATCCCGTGGGAATATCGGTATAAAAAGTATCCTATGTGTTAATCCAGGTTATAAACTATTTGTGTGCCAAATTTCATCCAAATCTGTTCAGTAATTTTTGCGTGTAAGAGTAACAAACATCCAGCGTCACAAACTTTCGCGTTTATAATATTACTAGCTGCGCCCCGCGGTTTCACCCGCATAAGTCTCGATCCCGTGGAAAAAAAAAAAGTATCCTATGTTCTTTTCCAGGGCATCATCTATATATGTGCCAAATTTCATCCAAATTCGTTCAGCTGTTTTAGCGTGAAGGCGTAATAAACAAACTTACTTTCGCATTTATAATATTAAGGATTAAGGATTACTAGTTTTTGTCTGCGGCTTCGCCCGCGTAGATGTTGGAAAATATTCCACAGGAACGTGCTACCGGGATTCAGAGTATCCTATGTCCTAACCCAAGGCATGGCCTATCCAATGCCTTACATCTAAATTCGTTCAGCCGTTAGGGCATGAAAAGGTAACAGGCAGATAATAAATCTGTTTCTTGCCGCCATTGAACACAATCATAATACCTACATGTTAGAAAGGTTAGTTTATGAATTTAAATTGTAATAACTTTTGGCCCGATTTTAATGAAATAAAGACTAAATATTAATTGAAGATACGGACTATGACTATATTTCCAATCCCTTAAATCTCTTGAAAAGAAGACACAGAAAAACAATATTACATGAGTGAATTTAAAAATCATCCCCTATTTTACCCTCTTGAGAGATGATTTTTGAAAAACGCTGAATCACGTAATTCTTTACGTTACCAAAAACATAAATTAAAATTTTCATAGCCCTAACTTAAGAAATGACAGGTTTCCCATACAAACTTTCATCCACTATATCCCACCCCTTAGGATTATTTTTAAGACCTATGTCCTTCCCCGGGATGCCATCTATCTCCTTGCCAAATTTTATCGAAATCCGTTCAGTGGTTTAGCCGTGAAAAGGTAGAGACAAACAGAGTTACTTTCGAATTTATAATATTACTAGCTGACCCTGCAAACGTTGTTTTGCCATATAAATGTTTGGGGTGGACCATCTTTATCACTGACTACCATACCTACCCTACCTACCCTACCTATCCTATCTTTTAAGTTGGATCAAACTGCATACGGTGTGCAAATTTGATTAAAATCGGTTGAGTAGTTTAGGAGTCCATCGCGAACAAACAACGTGACACGTAATTTATATATATTAAGATAATGGATAAAGTAAGTATAAATATATAGTATATAGTATTATATAGTATAGTATATTTATATACCTAATATATATTTGTAATCACGTTCTCGAAAAGGCTAACGATTTTGATGAAAGTTGCAATATAGGGGTTTACGGGGGCGAAAAATCGATCTAGCTAGGTCTCATATCTGGGAAAATTCGTTTTCTCTATTTCCACAGCCTCGGGAATGTGATACAACGTTAGTATACCTGGACGATATGTTTATTTATTATTTTCACCCGAGCAGAGCTCGGTCGACCAGATACTAATAATTAAACGGCCTAGTATTATTTCCAATTGTGAGGTCAAACCAATCAAGTAGTCATACTTATCTATCCCTACTTGTGCTTTTAGTTAAAGCGATAGCGCTTAATTGTTCAGTCTCTCAAAAGTCCGCTTTCACTGTATAGCGGTGGAATTCTACATAATTTACTATTAAAACTTATCAATAAATAAACATTTATGGGTGAAATTGTCGTTCAGCGCACTCTCTAGCGAAGTCTAGTGTAAGTTTTGCTTTACGATTATAGCCTATAATATACGTTTCACTTATGTTTTGTTTAACATACTTGAGACCGAAAGTATCGATGCGTTCTCGTATCGTTGTTGACAAAACTTTGTCTATTAAACAATAACATATTGTATTTACACATTGATAGAAATAATTTCATGGGCAAGAGAGAAGACTACCTATGATAGTAATTATCACGTCGAGAGTCCACCTAATTCTTATTGGACTGAGGCTTTCTGCTAAAGGCAGTTTTACGAAAGAGTAAAGGATCTCGCGCACGAGACGGTCACAACTCCGGCCAGCCGTGGCCGTCTAGGGTATTGTATGGTCTGCGGCTAGTTGGCCATTGCGACCAAGTGCATGATTCGTATTGGTTTCTATAGTTTACCTGGTCTCTACGGCCACTAGCGCGAGATCTCCAAAACGGCGTACTTTTTCTAAAATCGGTCAGTATTTTTTTTTGTGTGACTTACGTTTTGTAAGAGTGTGCGTTGATACATTAATTTAATCTACACTGTTTCATTTAGCTCCTACAAAAAATCAGCCACCGATTGTATGCTGTAGTCTACGAACGCTCAAATGGATACAAGATTATAATTTTAAAAGCACCAAAAACATAGGTAGTTTTGAGAAGAAGACTAGCAATTAGATGGCAGATAACTGCCATCTAATTACTAGTTAATAAGTAGAGTGGTAGTGGTGGTAGTAATTTGCAGCTACTTCCAAAAACATTGATAGACACGTTGGTTATTTTGCGTGTACAACCGGTCAATTTGCAACATAATAAACATAACTATGCATTTATGAATAAATAAATAAAATAATAAACTATATTATAGACAAATAATTCAAATATATGCGAGTGCGTAGTTGTCTATGCTATCTACGTACAAGAGTGGATTGGCCGGTATTTAAATGCCAAAAACAATGCGTGATAAACTAATGCAAAAACTGTGTGAGGCGAAGTAGAACCGACGTACGCCTTCTATTGAAGGCGTACGTCGGTTCTTACCTATTGGTGTCTAGTCAACCAGTAAATATATACAACGCAATTTTATACTCGTGTTGTGCTTGTGTGCATGTTTTTCACTTATTGTTTG
Organism: Agrochola lychnidis; assembly: GCA_963680765.1. NCBI lineage: Eukaryota > Metazoa > Arthropoda > Insecta > Lepidoptera > Noctuidae > Agrochola > Agrochola lychnidis. The sequence goes on along the minus strand of OY796859.1, from coordinate 8,230,623 downwards.
AAGGCTCATACGGCAGACGCGAAGAAATGACGCACTTAGGACGCACTATTGCGATCTGACGTGTCATAGTTATAGTGCAGTAGGTAAACAAACTTGATTATTGAAGAAAAATATATATGGTCGGATTTGTACTAGACTTCAAAAATAAGGTCCTATGAATGAGAGCCGAAACCGAAATGAGAAAACCGGCATGTCCTAGAACTAAAAATTCGAAGACATGTGACATCTACCAAACTGCACTGACTGGGCCCGCGTGGTAGATTACAGCCCACTCCCTCTCGAAGAGCCCTGTGTCCCAGCTTTTTTTTGGGTGGAAATTATCAAATAACTTCTCCCGCTCGGCAGAGCATGTCAGACTCTTACTGACTAAAACCTACCCGTGTTCCTTCAGTTGCCCTGTTGCCGGGGACCACGATCTCCCTTTCGGTTTTCTTCGCAAGCCCGGCAGGCATCGGCTCTAGCGGACCTTGTCAATTCTACTGACATCTCTTTGAGGCGCTCGTGGAACACAACGCGCCGTCAACCTGCCTGACGGCGAGCTACCCATTGCTCACCGTCCGCAAGCCCGCGCCTCTCCCTCACGGAGGGACGGAGGAGGTGACGGCCTCTCATTTCCCCTCGCTCCGTACCATGGTTTGAACCAGGGCCGGACGCGAGAAATCACCGCCGCCGCTCGCCTCCTCGAGAACACGGCGATGCTCTGCCCAAGCCGGGCAGACCTCCACCGTGTCCTCCGAGCGATCCACACAATGGTGACACCCGGGCAATTCCTCCCGCCTTATCCTGAACAGGAACCTCCCGAAACAGCCGTGTCCGGTGAGGACCTGCGTCAGGTGGAAGGTGAGGACGCCGTGGCGCCTCTCTAGCTACTCCTCAAAGAGGGGTCTTATCGCCGCAATGCGACAATTCTCTCCATGACGCCATCTTTTGCTGATCCCGCCGGAGCCTGTGTCCCAGCTGTGGGAATATTATAGGCTGATTATGTTATGTTATGGACGAGAGGCGTGTAACTCCATGGATACTACTATTAAGCTGAATCTAAGGTTTCGCCTTATTTTCAAGTGGCATTTTATTAGAAATTAATATAACATTGAAAAAAATTCGCGAAACCTTTCGCTGCATTCGGTTCTATCTGTATGCCTTGTAGAACGATTGAATACCCGGTAATTTACACTTGTAAATAAATAGATAGATCTTCTTGTGATTTCAATATTCCTGCCGAGACGCCGCATGATAGAAAATTGGTAAACTTTCAGAGGAGTCCCACTCCCTTGGGGTTTCAGTCTATCATCAATGTCTGTGATCATAATAATAATGGAATCAGACGCACATTTCCATCGAAGGTTAAACTACGCTTGCCGCGGCCGGTTCGTAGATGGGTGTCCATTACATATCGAGATTGGAGATCCCTCGGTGCCTCGGAAAGCACGTTAAGCATTTGGCCCCAGCTGTCATTCGTAGATCTATGACAGTCGTTACGGGTAGTCAGAAGCCCAAGTCTGACAACCAGTCTTGCCAAGCGGTATCGTGTTACCCAGTAACTGGGTTGTGGAGGTCAAATAGGCAGTCGCTCCATGTAAAATCCTGGTAATCAGCTGCATCCGGTCAGAATGGAAGCCGACCCCTACAGAGTTGGGAAGGCAGAGCTGGCTGGGCAGATTGATTGATAAATGTTCGTAGAAGGTTGTGGAAGGTCAAGATTCAGACTGGACCATAATAATTTCTGAGTGACCTATATTCATTAGACTTCTAAGGGGGACTATTCATCTGGTACGTTTGTCTTTATCAAGTTGAATTCTTTAGTATCCTTCAAATGAATTTACGCACTGGTTATTATAACAGTTTTGTAAATAACCCGCAGTAGAAAAATCGAAGTTTTCCGATGTGAAAAGTATTCTAAAATCCATCGTACTAATTCCATTCCGCTGTTATCTACATAAGGATAGGTTTTCTCATCCTATCTTTATATATATAATTCTTCTGTGAGTGTGTATGTCACTGAACTCCTAAACGGCTGAACCGATTTTGATGAAATTTTTTGTGTGTGTTCAAGGGGATCTGGGAATGGTTTAGATTCACAATTTTGTCCGCTGGACAATGTTTTGACAGGACAACGTCTGTCGGGTCCGCTAGTTATATATATATTTATACAAAAATTGCTCATTTAATAGTAATTTTCCAAATCTCATCCACACGCCACATAGTATTATGATGATAATAGGGACACTATTCGCTCTCTATACCTATCATTTTACACTTTGCTTAAAAAAAAACAAAGTTTGTTTGCAAAGTGTAAAATGATGATGAGGTTATAAATTACCTGCCTATGTTTCTAAGTATCTACTAGTAGGTATCACTATCTTCCTACCTAGTGGAAAGCTTATCGTACACAAATGTGTAGTAGTGCTATTCCTCGAATTTTGAGGGGGCGTCAATTCGTGGGTAGGAATTGTAGATTAGATTAAATCACTAAACCTAATTTGGTTCCAGTCGCAAATGGGACCAGATTAAAATATTAGATTCCGTAATAACGAAGTCTATGAATGTAGATTGCGGTACCTATACTTCATAGGTTTAGGTAGTTAAATAAAGGTAAACAAAAAATACCACGTGACGAGACAGCTGTCAAGTAACCGACTAAACGTAATACCTGTCACTTCAGTTGTTATGCTACATCACAGTTGAACTCTTCAATTTAGCAATGTTATATTTCGTTGACGTTTAGAAATTGGGCTCTTTACAATAGACAGATTAAAAAATATTGTAAATCTAACAAAAAAATTGTGCTCAAGCAGTTACATCTACGAAAAGTAGTTAAGAATAAACGATAAAGTTTGTCATACATTAATAAAAGAGGAAACTATAGTAAAACATTAAAAAACAATAAATAAATTTAATTTGGTTTAATCGTATTTTTAAACAAGAAAGTGTCATCTATAAAAACCCTTTTTACGATTTTTTTACCTTTTTTTAACTACCTAAACCTATGGAGTATAATGCTTACTCCATATATCTACCGCAATGTATACTTACCTGTACCCGATCATTACCTTTGAAAGACATTAGGTATTACTATACGATTTTAGACAGTAATGTAACAAAACCCACGTTCCAAGAAACTCATGATCTTTTCATCTTTTATAGGACTGAAACAAGATGAAGCAACGGGTCGCGACGGACGAACGGCCCTTGGAAACGGGCTCGACCGATGATGACGACCCTTCAGCGATGTTGGTAAGTATTCATCAAACATATAGTCTAGTTAACAGCAAGGAACTTGAACGTATTAAAACCTTATTTGATTATAAAAACACTATATACAAAAAAATAAAACAAAATAATGATGACAAGAAAAAGTTCACTGTCAACACCCGTGATACTAAATTTTTTACATAAATGGCCAACAGATTTGGTGGAATCTAAGATCAAATGGGGCGAAGCGAGAAGTCCCCGTTCTTCCAAGCCTGTAGGCTATGATAGAACTAGCACATTTTAATGCATTTATATTTATAATAGTCGGACTCCACATCTGCTACGTTGTGTTTGGTTTTGAACGAATTAGTAAACCTAAAACTTTAGGGTTCTGCTCGCATGCTGCCCTAGTACAGACAGATGAAATAGAAGTTAAATCCGAATGTATTAGCGTCTGCAGTTGCGACGCCGAAGAGAACGAAAAAGAGCAGGGTACAATGAACACCACCATTCAATAACAGCAAGGTATGAAACGAGTACTTAAAGAAGATTTGTATTTGGTCGCTGAGCTACTAGAAAAAGATGACAGCGATTGAAAAAAACTTTAAAAGAAACAGATCAATACGTAGGGTTGCCGTACGAGTTATAAACGCGATTATTCTCGCTACAATTTCTTTAGCGTTTGCTGAAATTACTTTGACTGTACTGATTCTGTTACTTTAACTGAAACGTTTGTATTTTAATTGAAAAGTTTATATTATTACTGCTACTATTTTAACGGAACTCGTAGCAAATCACTATGGCTTTAAAAAGAATGTGGCATAAGAGGAAGGAGATTGTAGAGAAAGCAGCCGAAGCAATGTTTAATTTGTTAGCTTGGGCCACACTAGTATTAGGAGCCTACATTTTGTTGGCATGTTAAAGCTCTTTATAATCTGCCTTCTAACACGGACTGCACACAGGAGAACTGGATTCAGAAATTGAAACTCGCTGGATTGCCTTGCATTACTGAGCTCTATTTAACTTCAATTCAAAATAAAAAGCAAATGTTTCCTTAGTGATTCAGAAGAAAATGGTTCTCAAAATGATAAAAATAGTAACTTGTAAAAAAATTGTCCGAAATGGATCTACTTTTATAGAAACAGAGGAACAATACTTAAAATTTAAAGACTCGCCGTGCCTTTTCCGTATCGCATCCAATAAATCAACAACTGGTAATCAATCCATTCCGATGCATAAATATTTGATTTGAAACTAACAACAACGTTTTTTACTGTAAACAAATAAATATGTGTTTAATACAATCCATTGTTTTCTATGGAACTCTTCGAGTTCTTACAAATAAATTTGCCAATTGATAGCGATGTCACCGTGGCTTCAGCGGTCAAACTATCATATATCGCTTGACGTATTGAGGTCTCCAAGTCACATGTTCACATGGGGTCAAGGAAACTTTCGAGTTCTTAAGAATTATCGCTCAGCGCAGATTTGCTTATTCATAATGTTATGGATAATTGAGTGTAGGTACCAAGATAAAGTTACGAAGAAAATTATTGCAAACAAAAACTAAAAAACACGCTTTAAAAATTATAAAATAATTATATTGACTTGTATTAATTACGATCTAAGTACACACGGCTACACATCAAGCTATACATTTCCAGTTTATGTTGATCTCGCATTGTAAAGGATTTCCGTACAATGCGAGGTCAGATTATACTGGAAATTATGGTTTGATGTGTAGCCGTGTGTACCTATGCAACTTGTCACTTCTTTCGCTTAAGCTTTTTGAATTAATCATTGGATATAAACCACCACTTTGACTAGTACCCACTGAAGAGTTCCACTATTCACCTTCTGGCTCCATAATCAGATCAGTTCCAAGATACCAAAATATATATAGTATTGCCATCCGAACTATATCTTAAAAAATCAGACCAAAAAAAAACAAAGATATAGCGCTGTCAACAGTGACGTGAAGCTGGTTTCGTAAACATGTGTGCACTTAGTGAGGTGTAGTTTAATTGGAAATGGTTGTAAATGTGTGCGTGTGAGCGTGTATGCACAGAGTGGAGGCATAGTATAAAGAGTTCTAGTAGGCTATCTCCGGCCAAATCCGCGATATAATTGCCTACCATACTTGCCTGTCTCAGGGTTGTCACTTTTAGCTAAATTTTAATTCAGTGCCTAGAAATTGGCAAGGGCCGGGAAGTTCTATTTCTTTTATTTTACTTATGTGTTGTCTGGGTTCAGGGTTTGTGAGGTCGGTTTTACCTAAACGATGATGTTCATAGTATTTGTATGAAAATAATTTTGATATTTTGTCTTTTGATTTTTGCCTAATAGATTATGTGTAATAGACTATGTCGTATCTATGCTCTACCTCCATACGATGACAAAACTGTATCAAATCCACACTGCATCGTCAAATCAAATCAAATCATTTATTTCTTTGCAAAAATTGGTATAGTACATAGGTGTTTTATAATAAAGTTCGCTATATTTTACCATCACGTGGGCATGCAAAGGTTTACAATTTCAAATTAAAAAAAATAAAAATATGCAGATCATTAGAATTACAAAAAAATAAATAAAAATGTCAGAGTGGTCACAGCAAAAAAAAATAAAGCAATAAATAATCGTGCTAAAGTGACTATTCTTTACCAGGAATAAATCAGAATATAAACAAAATAACCTATCAAAACAAAAAGACAAAGTATCAAATTCTTTTTTCGTAGGACAGATGGTGTTGCCGTCTACAAATGTTCAAATTCCACAGTGTTTTTACATAAGCAGACAGCGTGGCACGACTCTACGCACATGCGAGCAAAGCGTTTGATGTTCGTGTTCACCTTTTTCTTGTTCGTTCGTGCGTACACGCCGTATCGTCCTCCTTTTACTCCTCATGGCCCCACAAATTGATAATTTGCACCTCCTTGATCCTGAAATCGTTAATTGTCAATGACTGTCGAGCTTGTCAAATTACAAACGTCAAGCAAGCAATAGAAACCAAAAGATAAATTGATAAGATTAAATACATTAAACTATTAATAGAAATATCAACATTGATAATGGTGAACTTTATAATCATTGATGTGGACGAAGAAACCGTGACGAACAGCGGCGAAGGTGACATGAAAACGAGCGGTGAAGAAGTCGGTGTGAAGTATCTTCCGCTCTTGAGTAAAGTCTGGTGCTAATCTTTTAATCAGTCGTAATCGATGACATGCCAATAGGCTAACCTTGTGTTGTCTAAATAAAGCAGGCAATAATACTGCGTAGGTTGCCAATAACGCCACGATACAATGATACAGAAAACTTCGTCTACCACAGGTCTTTCATGAAAACCTTGTCCTAGACAATTACGAATACAACAAACAAAAAAAATTTGCCAAATCGGTCGAGCCATTCTCTAGTGAAGATCTTTCATATGTATGACAATCGATTTTATTTATAGAAAAGATAGATACTTTAAACTATTTGTGTGCTTTTCATCCAGATTCGATTAGTGTGATAAATGATTGTGACACTATATTGACTTTATGCAAGCCTACTTTTTGTTAGGTTACTCTCAGAAATTGTGCACAACGTGTGAACAGAATGCCATCTTGTACGACGATAACTTTTTTTACAATATCCGATTGTAATGAAACAAAGCTTATATTCTGCTCCAAGTTAATCTCTGTCTACCTGTGCAAACTGAATATAAATTCGTTCAGGAGTTCCGGAGATGTGCGCGAACAAACTGTAGCGGTTACCATGTTTAGTTTAATAATTGAAATCCAATGTTATTTAGAATTACTAATATTGTAAACACTACACAAACACATTTCATAACCTCTTACATAATATTTAATAAACAAACAGACAGACAGACTGTTTTATTATTATAAAGATTAACAGTCTTACCACAAAAAACATAGACACGTCTTAGACACGTGTTTAGCAGTTGTTCAGCAAAAGTGATACCACAAAACCATGTTTAGCTGTTGTTTAGGGTTAGACATGCTTTAGACGTTGTTTAAATTTAAACAGCAACAACCCCCTGTTTAACACGCGTTTAACCCTCGCCGGTCACCATATTGCTTTCTCTCAGTATATAAATTACGATTTTAATGATTTTAACGACATAGAATTTATGGATGACTATCGTGATCAAGTGTACGGAATGCGAGTGAATCTTTGCGAACATTAAAATGAGTTTATCTTTAGAAAACGGTACAGGTTCAGCAAAGCTTTTGGAAAAAAAATTGTTGATCTAGTAAAAAATTATATTCCACATTATTTTCGTGGTAGGTGCTTAGATTCTCTCAAATTCAAGTTGTCTGTTCCTTTCGGAACTGGGCCTGCCATCAGGTAAGCGCCCTTTTGTTATTGTCTTTAGTTTTTGTCGTCATTACCGGTTGTCATTGTACAGCTGTGTGCCTTTTGCATTTTCGGTTTCGTTCCGTTATTAGTGCACAAAAATATTTTTACATTTATGCCTACACCAGACGCATGGGCAACCAGTGGCGGACTTATTTAATAGTACTTATTTTAAATTTTCCAACTTAGTTATTCCGTATTACAACTGAAACAAATAAATTTCGATAGGAAAGAGAAAGGCTCAATAAATGAAATCTGCTACAAACGAAACGTTTCTTAGGGTTGCCAAATTAAAACAAGGATACGTCAATTTAGACAGCGTTTTGCTAAATTCATGTTAGACATGTAAGTATTTGTGGTAAGAAATTTTAAACACTTGTTTAGGCAGTGTTTATCCCTTAGGTACTGTTTAAGTAAACACGTATTTAAACGTTGTTTTATTTATTTTTTGTGGTAAGACTGCTCGAGTTTAGTTTTTTTTTCAAGCTCTTTTGTAATCTTCCATGTTTTCTAATTCTGCAAAGCTGCAAATGTTACAAGCCACTAACAGAAAATAGCTTAATACATTATCTGTAGCACTCCAAAAGGCCTCGATTGCTGGAATATCTCAGATTGATTTATTAGGGCCATTTATTTCGATTCGAAACAGATTACAAATCCATTGCTTCATAAGTTGGAAAAAAAATCTGCTCAACAACGTAAATAAAGCAATAATTAAGCAATAAAGCTCTAATTTTAGACTTCCATTTAAAGCTTCATGTTCTTCTACTTTAGCAACACTGTGTAAAATGTTAAACTGAGTTTTAATTTCTTTTCAGATCGTACCTCCAGATGGCGGCTGGGGTTGGGTGGTCATGATGGCTTCCTTTTGTTGCAACTTCATGGTGGACGGTGTCATTCTGTCGGGTGGAGTACTGTTGCCTGCCATCAGAGAGGATTTTAACGTAAGTTTAATATTAAGCTCTTTTTGTAAACCGATCTCAGAATCTAATAATTTATTTCCTACGTGTTTTTAATGGTACCAAATTGTACAATAAACGAGATTTTAATGTTTTACTAAAGAAAGAAAGTTGGCTACGATGTACGGATGATTAAACAAAATGCTAGAAAAAAATTATTTTATTGCCTTACGTATTCCAGACGGATGTCTTGTGCGTGTCTATTTCTGTGGCCTCCACACCCTCACATTTATACGAGCAGCGTTACTAAGAATTGCGTCATAGCCGTGCCTCCGTTTTATAACTTTAAAATGCGACCAGAAACAATAGATCCAAAGAAACACCCATGACGTGGACAGTCTCGCGAAGAATGACAGGTCTTTGACATTTGGTCACTCCATTTTTATCTGTGTGACCAGATCTAGTGTTGTGCAGGCGTTTCCTGTTGAAGTGTAATCACTCGCTCACATCATCATCGCTTTCATCGATTATATTATTGTTTTGCTCATAGACTGTATGGGATATTATAGGCTTAAATCGCGATACAATACAACGTTTAGACTTAAATTAAGTTACATGCTTTCTGAAAGTGTTGACCTGTTCCTGATGTTTATTAGTAAACCAGTTGCCTTTTGCATTCGTATCCGAAAACACTATTCGGAAATCATTCATGAACTGGCGCCATCATGAAAATAAAAATAAAATAAAATAAAAATTTATTCAATTATAAAGTAAAACTATGAAAAATTTAATTCTAACTGTAATGTAGACTAGCCTGATCTACGTTTATGAAAACCTGTGTTTCAGGCCAAATGTGTGAGGAATGACAAAAGTTTCGTGCTCAGAGATCGTCAAGGTTGCCGGTTAGCTGAAGTGGGTCGCTAAGAAAACGAATACTGATTATCGAGTGACTGTGAAATCGAATAGCATTTTGGCTATCAGTATGTTGATGTAATGATGGGTCATTGTGCTAGATTTTTGTGTTACCTTTAGAATTACGTGCATCAAGCATTAATTCTACGTTGCCTATACTGCCCTGCTAAGCCCAAAGGCGGTATCTCTGAGATACGCCCTTTTCGTTTTTTTTGTACCATTCAATAGCTTTAACAATTTCCCATCTAATGGTATAAGCGAAATAGCGCTATCTAACTTAAAACATTTAAAAAAAACACTAAGAAGTTTTTTATATCTCCATTTTTCCATACATTACAATTTACAAAAAGTCAATTTTCTCGAAACTTACTCCGGTTGAGATACCGCCTTTGGGCTTAGCAGGGCAGTATAGTGAACTTTAATTAAATCTACTGGTATCTTCGTTTACATCAGAGATTCGCCTTTAGAAGATCTTCTCTTCAGTGTGACTACAAGAGAATGTCCATAACGATAACCTACATTTGATGCCCAAAACAGTCCTTTATTTGGGTGAGTACATAGTACCCGAATTGCTCAAATTTGTTGTACGTGGGTTATTTTTAAAGTTCAATTAAAAGATGCCTGAGAATTCGACGTTATACAGCAAAGGCGCCAGGTTGACTCATCGATAAGCGAAAACACCTCGTACTACTACCTACGTGTCTTGAACTCTTGACACAGAATACGATACAAAATAAAGACAATCCTCAGACCCTGATAATCCTCCGGTCCAATGCCAGGAGAGCAGGCATGCATAAGGAGACATTAAGTCCGACTTTGTCCGGTAACAATTTGAATCTAAATACTGAAAGAAAGAAAGAAGAAAGAAAATACATTTATTTACTGAAATGTGACTAGATTCTCAGAACCTCAGACTTGCTTTGAACTTACCAAAACTCGTTTTTCTTAGTAGGTATTAAAATTTCTTACGGTATTTGGGGTTGCCCCTGGACAATTTGGTATACAAGATATCTTCGGAGAACAAACTTTTGCAAATCATCATGTCTTTTGAGCCAAGAATCGCTTGATTTGCTTTCGTTTTTAGTGTTCCGTATTTTTGAGTGGTAACTGCATTGTTTTCCTTTTTTTTTAAACCGAAGTCTGTAATTCGGATTTCTGATTAAACCGATGATGACAAAAAATAACCAAACGTAATTACAATCTTGTTTTAAAGCGAACCGCGACTTGACCGTCAACGTTGTGTTCAACAATAAAATTATCATAATGTTACGGCCAAGGTTCCATCATGGCGCTACAACGAACCATTCATTCGGTCACTCAGTCAATCATTGAATGAAGTTACTTAGATATTATATTGGCTTGGACTTGGCGGTTCAACTAAGTACATGTACTTATACGGTTTATTGCAGTTGTGTGGCACTTTGGTACTTAATCTATTTCTACATTCTTTCATTTATCAAAAGTAGTAGCAATAAGCTGATTCGAGGTGGCGCGGAAAAAGAGAACTTTTCTAGCCAATGGTCTAGCAGTAGGACAGAAAACCCAAAAAATACAAAAAATGCATTAGCAGACGTACAAGTCTGAAATATTCAGCGTTATTGAGAACAATTAATTACAAACTTTTAATACCTAAATGAATAAGATACATAACATAAACATAACATCACGCCTTGTTTCCCCGAAGGGTTGGGCAGAGGTGTCCCTGTAGCAGGTACACCCACATTTCGCCAGTTATGTTTAAGTCCCATGTAATAGGGGGCGAGCCTATTGCCATCAACCGGGCACAAATCCAGACTCCGGGCTGCTACTGAGAAATTCCAGATAGAAAAACCCAATAGCACTTTGCCCGACCCGGGAATCGAACCCAGGACCTCATGCTCAGCAGTAGCGCTTGCAACCACTAGACCAACGAGGCAGTCAATATAAGATTTGACTGAATAATTTACCTTGTTTGACCCAGTAATTAAAAACAGGAGAAGCGCGCGCGCCGGACCGCTAGACAAACAGCCCAGTAACTAAACACTTCCAATATTAAAAGTCAACATTGGTTAATAAATCATTTTATCGTGCTGTGTACGTCACAGAAGCCCGCACTCGACCTAAAGGCAATTAATTACACAATTTACACCAGTTCGATGTCAAATCGATGCCAGTTAATGGAATTTGCCGTGAACAATTCTTCGTAGGGTTGTCCCTAGAAATACTGAAGGATTTCTTCAACATTTTGGACCGGATTTCCGCGTGACATAATTATCTTAATAGGTTATTTTAATGGTAATACGACGATTTTGGTAAATGTTACTTTTATACCTGAAATTATATCCGCCTAGTTAAGCGGAATTAACAAAAAAATTAAGACCAAAAAAGGTTGTTAAAAGCTTGTTGCGCTCGCGCACTCTCTGCGTGATGAATGTGCGACCGTCCAGTGAAACAGCTCCATTAAAAGTTTTCCACTATCGCAAGTGCACTAACCCTTGCAATGCTAAAGTACATAAAGTTCCCACATAACAGCGCGGGGGCAATGAACGATCTCGGCCTCGAGACGCTATTTAACTAAACAGGTTGCATTTTTAATCCGTTTCGTTTCGGATCAAATCGAATGCATTATTATTGATTAATTTATTGGTCACTTTCTTAAAAAATAAACTAACATAACGATTAAAGAGGCGATACGGCGCGGGCGGCGAAGACAAAATATTCCAGAATTATTTTTTACAAAAATAAAACGGTTTTGTCTATGTTATGCAACTGAAAAACAAAGTTCGTATGATAACGCAACGTTTATGAAAATAAATAGATGTGTCCACGTGTGAACGCAATATAGCTGGGCGATTGCCAAACTTATTGAGCAAAACAAACATTTTATTGTCCTGTATTTTGTAATCCTACAGGCTACATACAGTATTACAAAATTGTTATGATAAGATAAGATGGTTTTAAAATAGCTAAGAAAAGATGTTAAAAAAAAATCGGAGTATCTAATAAAAAATGATTGAATACATTTCAAAAATCCAACCGGAAAGGAAAGGATCCTGGGTTTATCAATCGGTTTTTTACATCAATGTGCTAAAAGTAAAGCTCAGATCAAAACAAGTTAATCGTACATTTCCTGGACACATAGACATGACGATTTGCATTGGTAATAGCAGGGTCAAGTATGCAAGCTGGCGTCAACCGATTTACAGTTACAAAAACAAAAACATTTTGCGTTAGTTGTTTACAAAACAGTCATCAACATCTCTATTTGTATAGAGATAAAGTTCAAAGTTGTGCTTGTACTTGATGGAATGTCCAAGATTATGCGGACTACGTAATGCCATAGCGCGTAAACGCTACCACGAACTTATTTATAAGCACTTATTCAGTGCGTTAAGTGCATATGCACTTAGGTAAAGTTGAAACTTTCGTTGGTAACATTACTAACATTCCATAATGGCTTGTTTGAAGCGCTAATGTTAATAAAGGTCACTTCAATGCTTTTCTTTGAATTATTTAAATCTGTGGTTTTGAGTTGAGTAGGCTCTACAAGACCCCAAAGTGATTCTTGTTTCAATTTATGAACATTTCCATGTAAAATGTGATTATGTGATGTGGTAATTGCTGAAAACCGCGCAGTTGATGTTAGGTTCGTCCGAATTCACAGCTTTTCGCTAAGTAACTGTTCTTGCACAGATGTGACGCACAGTTTAATTTTTCTTGTTATTTTTTACAAAAGTAGTTAACTCTGCAATCGGCTTTTTTGTTTTTGTTGTCATTTGCCAATGTTGCAACAGTAATTACGCAATATTGTCTTTGGTCCGTGGCTTTGACATCAAACAATGAACCAGTGTCTTATTAAAGCTATGAACAACATGTCAAACTTTTTTTTATTGAATACGAGGCTTTTGGCTACTTTTGTATTAAGTGTATTTTATATCTAGTTTTTTAAATGTGCGTTTTTTTTTGTGGAGATGAAACATGTTTTCTTTCTGTCTTTCTTTCTTTATAAGTAATCTTTTTAAATCCCTACCTTAAACAGTACAAAATACATATCATCGAAAATATATATGTTAAGCTAAGCCGTTGGTCCCGGCTATCATTCGTGGATCTTTGCCAGTCGTTATGAGTCGTCAGAAGCCCGAAAGTCTGACAACCATGCCATGCAGTCTTACCAAGAGGTAGATATCGTATTACCCAGTTACTAGGTTGTAGAGGTCAGATAAGCAGTCGCTCCATGTAAAATAGTGGTATTCAGCTGCATCTGATTAGACTGGAAGCTGACCCCAACATAGTTGGGAAAAGGCTAGGCAGGCAGATATGTATATAGCAACTTCTTGAACTTCTTGAGTCAGTTATAAATAAACGGCTATCAAGCAAGACTAAAATAGTAAAAGAGAAATTAAACGGGCATGACATCCAGCTTATCATATCGCATCAACCATGATTGCTAGAAAACGTACAATTTTACTAAATATGGACTCTCGATCTCGATAGTTTTTACCTTGGCCAATTACGAACGAGTTTCATATTAGCCCTGATGCTCTGAAGAAATCCGATGATAGCCAGCACGTAGGTAATTCTTAAATGGATTTATCCGCCGTAACAATTTGATTTGAGTTCTGTTTTATCGATTACCTATAATTGTAATCAGACGATTACAGGTAAACCAGAAAAGGTATGCGCTTCGGTAGGTAATAGGGTAATATCTGTGGTAATATGTAATACGGGCTGGTATCCGCAACAACGTCAAAGCGCGTATTTAGCGTACGGGTGGGAAAATCGGTTATTCGATCCATCCACCCCAGCTCCTCAAAGAAGGCCAGCAATAGGTCGGTAGGTAATATTCGTGTTTCCGAATTAGTACAGACGTCGCGACACAGAGTACCTACCTAACTCGCCTCAGAGGCTAAGCTTCTAAGTTTTGTACTGCCGCACTTTGTCGTAATGCACGAAGTTTTCTCGTCATCTGTCACTCCAAAGTTTTATGGAATTGCTTACAGTCTTAATCAATAATTTTGTTATTATGGTAATACAAAATAGACAAGTGCTTTCATGGTAATAATAACAGCTCTACATTCATCGCGCGTTCGTATTTTCAAAGATGATAATTCCCGATTTCCCGAAGCGCATACTTTTCTTAGGAAATCTGTACTTACTTACTTATTTATTAGAGTATTCCGCTTCATATTTTTTTGCACATATCACTATTGCCCACTGTCCTAATTAGAATTTTCAACAGCTCTTGTTAGTAAGTAGTACAGTAATTAAATTTTCTTAACCTGTACTCTAATTGCGTAATACCTACAACATAATCACAATCTGTTTCGATTTGAAACAGATTGCTGATCCATTGCTTCATAACTTGGAAAAAAAAACTGCTCAACATCGTAAATAACGCAATGACTGTTTTTGAACTATCAAATAACTAAATAGAAAAATCATTTTTTTTTTTTTAAATTATGTACTTGTCTTATTTTGCTTCTTAAATTTACGAAAGAAAAAATAATAATAATTACTGCCTCGTTGGTCTAGTGGTAGCAAGCGCTACTGCTGAGCATGAGGTCCTGGGTTCGATTCCCGGGTCGGGCAAGTGTTATTGGGTTTTTCTATCTGGAATTTCTCAGTAGTAGCCCGGAGTCTGGATTTGTGCCCGGTTGATGGCAATAGGCTCGCCCCCTATTACATGGGACTTAAACATAACTGGCGAAATGTGGGTGTACCTGCTACAGGGACACCTCTGCCCAACCCTTCGGGGAAACAAGGCGTGATGTTATGTTATGTTATGTAAAAAATAATAATGAGACAGGGATTCGCCTGATGATTTTTATAAAAATAGCGGCAGTAAATCTCTATAATAAAGCATACGAAGCACTAAATAACTATCTACAAATCAAAAGGCGTGGGACAACCACAAAATAGTGCAGAAGGTCGACTCCATACAACAATTAAAAACGTACTCACACATAGACACGCTTCACTTACAGCGGTGCCCTGTAAATCCAATACACTGTTTAAGCGTTTTGGGTCGCTAATTAGGTAGAGTGTATTAGGGTACTCTTACTGTCGTAAATAAAACTAGACTGTACAGAAGAACGAAATCAGATAGACTAATTTTATTTCCTAAAACACCTTATTTTATACTATTCATACATTGATACTCTTAGGCACTAGCACGTTACTTAACCATAAATCGACCAATAGCGATGCGCCGTAGGGCGCGCCGCGCGAGGGGCGCGGGGCGCTGCGTTGCACGCGGCATTATTCGCTGCGAAGGCATAAATAGAAGTCGCGCGCAGAGCTCGGTCCTTTTCGCCGTGAGCCGTCGTCGAGTGAAGATATCCATCTGCGTGGTCTCGAAGCGTGAAGATACGGAGGGTGCTGGTGCTTCTGCTTATTTGCTTGTGCTTACAAACCGCTTCTTTCGAAGCGAACCGGCGAACGAGTGCGGCGTTGTGATAACGCTCGTGCTGCGTCGATTATCTTGTTTCTTTATTAAGATACTCGTTACTCGTCTTTATCAAGACGATTGCTTCTCTATTTCTTGCGGACTGTCAAAAACGTGGTAATGGTTCAGTGGTATGTGGTATATGGTAGCTGGTTCAGTGGTATATGGTAGCTGGTTCGGTGGTATGTGGTATACGGTTCTCTGGTGACTGTGTGACAGGTACTGTGTCACTACATCACTCCCCCCTAAGCGAAGCGTACTTTCGGTTTCACTGCGCGGCCAGATCGAGTGACGTATGCGTCGCGTGGTGGACTGGGGGTCGATGATCGCGGCTCGACCGTCAAGGTTGTGCTCTTAGTGGGCGGTGATTGTTGTTGCGCACATGTTGTTGAAGTAGTGGTAAACTCTTCTTCATTGAGTAGGTGCGCTGGCTTGAGTCTGTCTATTGAGACAACTGTAGTTCGAAGTGGCATCTGTATGGTGAAATGCTTGCTCTCACGATGAATCACCTTGAACGGGCCGTCGTAAGGCGGGGTCAATGGACTTCGCACGGTATCATTGCGCACGAAAACATAACTACACGTCGCTAGGTCCTTGTAAACAAACGTGCTCATTTTGTTGCCACGTGCCTTGCTGCTTGGTGTGAGTGATGCCATTGTTTCGGTCAGCTGGCGGACGAATTCGGCGTCTTCATTTTTCGGCTGTGTAGGCACGAAGAAATCTGACGGTATTCTTAGTGTCGATCCGTAGGTCATCAGGGCAGGGCTGACTTGTGTGTCTTCACGAAGCGCTGTACGTAGTCCAAGTAGCACAGTCGCTAATTCATTGCTCCAGTGTGTGCCAGCGCTTCTTGCCATGAGCGCGGCCTTCAACGTTCGATGCCAGCGTTCGACTTGACCATTTGCTTGCGGGTGGTATGCAGTAGTTCGAATCCTGGTGATGCCAAATTTCTTCATCAGTGCGTTGAATAACGACGATTCAAATTGTCTTCCTTGATCCGTTGTTACACGTAACGGACAGCCAAATCGCGTTATCCATCCCTCGTAAATCGCCTTAGCAACAGTGTCGGCGGTGACGTCACGAATAGGTATTGCTTCCGGCCATTTAGTACAGCGATCGATCATCGTCACTAAATATCTGTAGTCATTAGATGGTGGCAGAGGTCCCACGATGTCAACGTGAATGTGTTCGAAACGCTATGATTTTTGAAACTCGCCGAGTGGACTGATGACGTGTCGATGTATTTTCCCGCGCTGGCAACCGATGCATGATTTTGCCCACAATCCAACTTCTCTGTTCATACTGGGCCAAAAAAACTTTGTAGCCATTATTTTTCTTGTTGTTCGCACACCAGGGTGACTTAGTTCGTGTTGCGCTTTGAATGCTACTAAACGATAAGTTGATGGTAGGTATGGGCGAACGTTGCCAGTTGATGTTTCACATATGATGGGTCGTTGACCTCCGGGCAATGTGATAGGCGCGAATTTTAGACTTGGGTTGGACATGCAGATCTTCAGTTCTTCATCATTTTCTTGGTCTTGAGCGAGTTGGTTGTAGTCGATCGTGGAGTGCGACAAGTTGATTTCTTCGATGCGTGATAAGGCGTCCGCTGCTTCGTTCTTATCACCGTGAATGTATTCGATCTTTGCACAGAACTGACTAATGTAGTGTAGCTGACGTTCTCTTCGTGGTGTATCGCTGCTACTGGGCGTTCTTGTCAGCGCGTAAGTTAGCGGCTTGTGATCTGTGAATATTGTTAGGTCACTGCCCTCTATCAGTCGTCGTAAGTGTTGCACGGCGGTGTACATTGCTAGTAATTCGCGATCGTACACGCTGTAGCGTCGCTGCGTCTCACTCATAGTTTTTGAGAAGAATGCCAGAGGTTTCCAAATGTTGTCCACTTTTTGTTGTAAAACGGCGCCGATGCTAGTATTCGATGCGTCGGTAAATAAACATAGCGGCGCGTTAGGTATCGGGTGAGTCAGTGTCGTTGCCTCGAGAATGCTTTGTCGGCATTTCTCAAAGGCTTGTTCTGCAACTTGAGACCATTGTATCGGAGTTTTATCGTTCTTCTTGCTGTTGTGTAGGTATTTGTTCAATTCATGTTGGTACTCGGCTTGATGGGGTAAACAACTACGGTAGAAGTTTATCATGCCCAAAAATCTTCTAAGTTCTTGGACTGTTTGTGGTTTCGGATAGTTTACTATGGCTTGTATTCGTTCTTGAGTGGGGTTGATTCCTTCTGATGACACTTCGTATCCGAGGAACTCGATGTTTTCCTTGTCAAACTCACACTTGTCGATGTTTAGACTGACGCCGTAGGTATTTAGGCGTTCGAGTACTAATTCTAAGTGGCGCCGGTGTTCTTCCTTATTTCTCGAGTGTACAAGCAGATCGTCGACGAAACAGAATACGTTCTCATCTAGTCCGCGTAGAACTTCGTGCATGAAACGTTGAAAAGTTTGACCGGAGTTTCTTAAGCCGAACGTCATGCAGGTGAATTCGAAAAGTCCGAACGGTGTTATTATTGCTGTTTTTTGAGCATCTTGTTTAGCGATAGGTATCCAGAAATATGCCATTTTCAAATCGAGTTTCGAGAATATTTTCTTGCCGTGGAGTTGGTATGTAAAATCTTGAATTCGTGGAATGGGGTATCGGTCGGGAACGGTGACAGCGTTGAGTCTTCTATAATCGCCACATACTCGAAGTGATCCGTCTTTCTTTTTCACGATGTGAAGTGGACTCGCCCACGGACTGTTTGACGGCTTGCAAATTCCCATCTCGATCATTCGCTCAAATTCGAGTTTAGCTGCTTTATATTTGTCGGGCGGTAGAGGGCGCGGCCGTGAGTAGATCGGCGGCCCAGCTGTCTCGATGTGATGAGTGACGTCATGCTTGGCTGGAGTTTTTAATGTCATTGGTCGAAGTACATCTGGATATTTCTTCAGCAGGTCGTGATGAGTGTGGTCGCGGTTGATAATGTAGACCGATTCTTCTTTGCTGTTTACTTTGATGGCGTTTACACTGAGCTCGGTTACACGGTCGATGAGTTTTCTTTGGTGCAAGTCGACTAACAGTTTATGATGCACTAGAAAGTCGGCACCCAGTAATGATGTCTTCACATTGGCGACGACGAAAGTCCACTTAAAACTTCTTCGTAAGCCTAGGTTGAGCTCGAGTGTGCGCTCTCCGTAGGTACGAATCTCTGTTCTGTTTGCCGCGAAAAGTTTGTAGCCTGCGTTCTCCGCCGGCCTTGAATATTTCTGGTTTCGAGCGGCTAATACTGATATGTCGGCTCCTGTGTCGACAAGGAATTTTTCTCTGTTGTTGGTGTCGATTACACATAGGCGGCGACTTGTTTGGTTTACATCGATACCCGCCACTATCGATGTACGTTCTAGTTTTCCCGCTTTACGAAGGAACATGGCGATTCACATTTGCGTGCCCCGTTGCCGAATTGGTAGTGATAACGGCACAGCCAGTCGGGATCGCCGGGCTTGCGGGCGTTATCAGTACGCTGTCTTGATTGTGTGCGTGAGCGGCTACGATGTGCGGAGTTTTGGCGGGAACGGCGATACGACGAATACTGATGGTTGCGGAGTTCGGCGACTTCGAGTGACAATTTCTCTATTTGCTTCGTAAGCATGTTGATTTGAAGACTTGTTATCGCGTTTAGCTGTACCTCATTGACTGTTGGACTTGTTGACGGAGGGTTTGCTGTGGAGACTGCGGCGACTGTAGCGGGTTCAAAATGCTCCATCATTTTGTCTGCCATCGCAGCTAGCACTTCGAGCGATGACTCGGTGTTGACAGAGAGCACGGCGCGAACTTGTGTGGGCAGCTGGTTGAGCCACATAACCTTCAACGCTTCATCTGATAGTAGCTTGCCACTGAGGTCTTGCATTTTACGCAGCAGCTGGCTTGGCTTGTTATCGCCGAGTTCGAGGCCGCTGAGTAGCTTCTGTAACTGCCGGTGGTCTGACTCTTGGTACGTAGAAATGAGTCTGTCCTTGAGCGCACTGTACTTGCCGGTGATCGGTGGATGTAATATGATGTCTCCGATTTGTTCTAGTTCACTGTTGCCTAGTAGCGGAACGACGAGGTTGAATTTCTGCTCATCACCTATCTTGCTGGCAGCAATGGCAGCTTCAAATTGCGCGAACCACAGGCGTGGATTTTGGCGCCAAAATGGTGGTAGACGTGCAGGAAGTGAGACTGATGCCACGTCGCTCTTCACTGTTGTGATGCCCTGAGCATCGCTAAATCCGTCGGTATCGTTCGGCATGATGATGGTTCTTCTGAGATTCTAGTGGGATCTTGCAGGAGTTCTATGTTGCAGGAACTTAGGCTTCGGCTTCAGGATTGTGTTCAGCTTCACGGGGTCACCACTTTAAGCGTTTTGGGTCGCTAATTAGGTAGAGTGTATTAGGGTACTCTTACTGTCGTAAATAAAACTAGACTGTACAGAAGAACGAAATCAGATAGACTAATTTTATTTCCTAAAACACCTTATTTTATACTATTCATACATTGATACTCTTAGGCACTAGCACGTTACTTAACCATAAATCGACCAATAGCGATGCGCCGTAGGGCGCGCCGCGCGAGGGGCGCGGGGCGCTGCGTTGCACGCGGCATTATTCGCTGCGAAGGCATAAATAGAAGTCGCGCGCAGAGCTCGGTCCTACCATCTTCAATGGTGCTCTAAGCAATAACATCTTTCCCCAGACGTGGAAAGAGGCCACGGTCATAGGTATCCCAAAGCCCGGCAAGCCTAAAAACGAGCCCTCTAGTTACCGCCCAATCAGTCTGCTCAAAGTTCTCGGTAAAATCTACGAGAGGCTTATTTATAAGCGTCTCAGAGACTACGCCGAGACTAAGGGCCTCATACCCGACGAGCAGTTCGGCTTCAGAACTCAGCACTCTAGCGTGCATCAGGTCCACCGCATAGTCGAGCTGGTCAAAGGTGGTCTCACCCGCGGCTATCCGACATGCGCAGTCTTCTTCGACATAGCGAAAGCTTTCGACAAAGTCTGGCACAACGGCTTAGTATACAAGCTATACAAACTCGGAGTGCCGGATCGTCTCGTACTCATCATACGAGACTACTTGTCGAATCGCACCTTCCGCTACCGTATCGAAGGTGCCCTATCCTCCCCTCGCCCCATAAGGGCAGGAGTCCCTCAGGGCTCAGTGATAGCCCCCCTCGCGTTCACGCTGTTCACCAGCGACATCCCCAGACACAGAGGGACGCAGCTCGCTCTGTTCGCAGACGACACTGCGATCACCTGCAAAGGCAACGCCCCTTCGTCTCTCCTAAATCTACAACGGGCCGTCAATAACCTTGGCGCCTGGTTTAGACGGTGGAGGATCGAAGTTAATCCCGACAAAAGTCAAGCGGTTTCATTCTCGAAACCGAGATCTAGACCCCCCCCTCCCCCCCGAACGATCACCCTGTTCGGCAAGCCGATCCCTTGGGAGAAGCGAGCCAAGTACCTAGGTGTGATCTTAGACCACCGTCTCTCCTTTTCAGAGCACATAAAGACGGTTCGTTCGCGAGCCGCTTTCGCTCTAGGTAGGCTTCACTGTATCCTAAATTCACGCAGCAATTGGTCACTAAAGTGCAAATTACGTATCTACACAGCGTGTGTCCGTCCCATAGTGACCTATGCGGGAGCAGTCTTCGTCCACGCCAAACCCCGTCACATCCATAGGATGCAGTCCCTCCAAAACAGATTCCTTCACAAGGCCACGGGAGCCCCGTGGTACGTCAGAAACGAGATCCTCCATCTCGACTGTAAGATCCCTACGATCCACCAGTTCCTCAAACGCATGGCAAAGCGCCACTTTGAGTCCGCTCCTCGACATCGGAACCCTCTGATAGTCGAGGCAGCCAATTATGTCCCGTCCCAAATCAGTCAGATCCGCCGTCCGAGGCATGTACTTTCCGACCCAGATGACCCCATTACACTCCTCCAGGAGCAGAATAGGGCCACCAGTACAGTGCACAAACACAGACGCCTCCCGTCATTCCGACCTCGCCGCCGAGGTCCTTTACGTACGCGATCTACTCCCCGAGTAAACGAATCCCCCCCCCGACCCTTGCTCGATAACGAGGTGCCAGCAGTTGTTGCAGCTGAGCACGTAGCTTTAAATACCCCGAATAATAATCATGATATAAATACAAATTTGATCCAGCCTGTCCCCTCTTGCTGTCCTCCCGTCAGCGATGCCCTAAGCCGAGGTCCGTACCCCACAGGGGGTGCCCTTAGCGAGCATTCGCTTAATATTAATTTAGAATAGTACAAAAAGCTCCTGGCTGGAGGCTCTAAGTGTAGAAGCTTATGGCACCCACAGGAAAATCCGGTTAAGCAGCCACGACCTTAGTGGTCAAAACTGCGAGAAGCCATTTAAAAAAAAAAAAAAAAAAAAAAAGAGCTCGGTCCTTTTCGCCGTGAGCCGTCGTCGAGTGAAGATATCCATCTGCGTGGTCTCGAAGCGTGAAGATACGGAGGGTGCTGGTGCTTCTGCTTATTTGCTTGTGCTTACAAACCGCTTCTTTCGAAGCGAACCGGCGAACGAGTGCGGCGTTGTGATAACGCTCGTGCTGCGTCGATTATCTTGTTTCTTTATTAAGATACTCGTTACTCGTCTTTATCAAGACGATTGCTTCTCTATTTCTTGCGGACTGTCAAAAACGTGGTAATGGTTCAGTGGTATGTGGTATATGGTAGCTGGATCAGTGGTATATGGTAGCTGGTTCGGTGGTATGTGGTATACGGTTCTCTGGTGACTGTGTGACAGGTACTGTGTCACTACAACTGTAACTACGAAGAGTTGATTTTGAAATAAAAAGCAAAATTAAAAATTTTGAAAAAACCTACGACGGTTAAAAAGTAATTGAAAAAGGATAAAAAGAACAATTAAATTCGAACCCATCTCTGATGAAAACTGCATCAAAATCGGACTAGTAGTTTTCAAACATAAATGTCTTTAATATGTAGTAGCTAATATAAAATATATTACTGCAGCGCCCTCTAGTGAGTTACTACCGTAACATCCACTTAATAACCCTCACTAATCAACCACAAACTGCATCAAAACCGGACTAGTCGTTTTGGTTTTGCACAAACAAATGTTTACTGCAGCGCCCCCTGGTGAGTTGTCACCATAACACCTATCTAAGAACATGCACCAATCAAACCCAAACCCATCACTGAAAACTGCATCAAAATCGAACTAGCAGTTTTGGAGAAAAATGGAAACATGGATTTGCACAAACAGTGTTTGCTGCAGCGCCCCCTGGTGAGTTGTCACCATAACACCTATCTAAGAACATGCACCAATCAAACCCGAATCCATAACTGAAAACTGCATCAAAATCGAACTAGTAATTTTGGAGAAAAATGGCAACATGGATTTGCACAAACAATGTTTGCTGCAGCGCTCCCTGGTGAGTTGTCACCGTAACACCTATCTAAAAACATGCACCAATCAAACCCCCCAAACCCATTACTGAAAACTGCATCAAAATTGGACTAGTAGTTTTGGAGAAAAATTTGCACAAACATCCTCTCACCCCAAACGCATATACCGTCTCCGTTCCGTCGTGGGTAAAAATTAAACAAATTAGGCAAAATTGTTTACGAAAATAAGTTACGCAATTAGGGTACTATTTGCTACATTGTTACCAATTTTATTACCTACTGTTAAATAAAGATTACCGATTAATGATCATGCAAATCGTAATAGTCCGCGTCGGTGCAATTGCAGTAAACACTCATTAAAATCTATACTTCTAGGTACCTACAGCTTGTTTTCCTCCACAATTTTCAATAACAATAATTACATAACTTTAGCCCCCCCTACTTCGTCTGTGTTTGTTATACCACATAGCCTTGGATGAACTTGACCATACTGTTGATTGAATACAAAAAATTCAAACTCAAACTCAAAGCATTTTTATCTAAGGTTGAACTCCACGGACAATCTTTAAAATCATAATATTGTTACAAAATATTGGTTACATCATTCGTGTTGAAATTATACATGTGAGAACAATGTAAAAAGACGTGCTCGTTAAAAGCGTCTGTAATAAAAAGATCAAAAACAATTAAAAACATTAAAAAAAGCCGTGGCAGCTAAGAGATGACCAGTCCCTACTGACAGCGCCCGTTCACGAACATGACGCATATCAGCATCATTTAGCTCAACCATTTTGAAGGGAACTTAACGACCCAACACACACGCCACCACCAGCGAGACATTTGAGTGAGCATGACATACTCTCAGCCGCCAGGGCACATTCAAGTTAACAAATATCTTACGTATAAGCTTTTCCGCTATTTTGTCGATTTGCAATAAGCATTCTTCACTCAAGTAACAGCACCCTAACTGCGTAACACACTTTCAATGACAATCTTAATGATTTTGAAGGATTTTGCTAATCCATTGCTTCATATGTTCGAAAAATTTGTCTGCTCAACAACGTAAATAACGCAATGAATGTTGTTGTATTGTCAAAATGAAAACCATTGCTACTGTAAGTGGGTGGTTACGCAATAGGGAATATGATAAAAAAAATTTTGTCCGTCAGGTAGATTATTAAAAAATATTGAACACGTATTTTTTTCTTTTTTTACGTTAACAAAAGATTACGGCGATACATTGAGTTATTAAAATGTGGCATGACATCACGAGTATGTAGATTTTATACATACTTGTGACGTAGCGACCTCCACTCCCCAACTTCATTAATGAGTTTTTATCTAAGTCATTTTTATTAATGTGATAAAACAAAAAATACGTGTCTAATATTTTTTTATTATCTGACTGTCGGACTAAATATAATTTCTTTTTTATACCCAGGCATCATCCCTATTACCTCACAGGACTCGCAAAAAGCTTTAAAAGGTAGGTAAATGATATATGATTTTATTTCTGTAAGTAGGTTGTACAAACACTTTTACACGTCAATCATATCTTAAAAACTAGATGAGGTAGGCGTTTCCTATCTGATTACTCTGAGAAGAAAGGCCGAAACAAACTCAGAGGTCGCAGTTTTAGATTAGATTATGTCTTTTAAAGTCCAGGAATAATCTTGGTCAGATCATGTGAAGCCCATGTGGATTGGCGTCTGAAGTGGACTTTAGAGGAAAGCACCACACAGATTGTGAGGGCCTGTCCAGTCAGTGCACGCATTTGTCAGTTATCGTGCAGCTCAACAGCTCAACGATTCGACGAATAATACCAAAAAACGGACATTTGTGTAGGCCACATAAATTATTCAAACTGTCAGACCATGATTAGAACTAACTGAAAAAATAAAAAACAAAACAAAAAGGAATGACCCATATAGTCTTCACACTCACAATAATTAAAATAATATAGGTAATACTTTAAAAGTAAATATTCATGTCATTGTTATAAAATTCATTAATGTCAATGTGTTATAAAAAAACCTGGAAATAATCTTGGTCAGAGCATTTCATTTGAGGACCATGTAGAGGGTAATGTAGGTATAGGATTTGAATGCCTACCTACTTATGTTCTTATTAAGCAATATCTTCAGGCACAATAAAAAACTTGCTTGTTTGAAAAATACTAGTAGCTGATAACAGTAGCTGCATAGGTACTCAAAAGTGTGTACAATGCCCTCTGTACTGAGGGCCTCGTTGAAATTCAATATCTATTACTTAAGCCGACAGCCCCGTTATGCTAACATCCAACGTCGCGTCGCACGCCTGAGAAACAGCCTATGCATCTTGCTTGAATAAATAGGACCACACATAGACTTCAGGCAACTAAATGAACGTGCCTAGACGCTGCAACGAGCTACGGTACTTATATATTAGTGTTTACCATGTAGCGAACTTGTTAACTAAATGTATTTGCTGGTTCACTAATGTTTTACCAAAACACCATTGACAAATTTTTAGTTTACAACCAACGTTTCGTATACTGTTTTACACCGCGAATGTTTTAGTTTATAATCACTCGTTTTACAAACATTTATTTAACAAATGCTTCTCTTTACAAATGTTTCGTATGATATTTAATCATTTATACATTTTTCATTTAATATTTGGATTCTTTTGGAAAAATCACGTTTAATCACTTTGCAAATTGCAACCATGATCACTTTGTGATTACAAAGTGATCATGGTTGCAATTTCCATTTGGGTCAAATAATTTATAGGCAAGTACTGAAGTTCTTTAAACCTAATAAAGTATTTTTTTTCTATATATTCTAGTCGTTTTTGGCACTCGCCGACCGCTGCCGCGACACCGCTCGCTTCGCTCGCTCGGCTCGTGCGTAGGGGGTCACAGTTCTAACCTAACTACATAGTTCGGTTCCGGGTAGCTTTTTTTTCTGTTAGCTCAAGTCGTTTCAGGCATTTAATTTTTATTGTTGATTTTTAAATTAAAATTACCCTTTTGACTATTTAATAAGTTTCATTTTTAGGAAATTGCGTAATGCAATAGGTATGTAAAACGTTTTTATTCCAAATGTTGTTTTATGAGATAACATGAATAAAAAATGAATTGTTTGTCAAGTAATACGTTATTAAAACAAAGTTTATCAGATAATTAATTTCTTAAGTAAATTATTTGGCAAACTTGTTGTTGTATAATGATGAAATAACAAATCATATTTTTGCCAATCGTTATTATTTTGTCAAGTGAAAATTTGTAAATTAAGTTTTGGTGAAATGACTGGACACCGTATTTGCTTAATATACAGTTACATTTGCAATTTTCCCAAATGAGACCAGTACCCTAATTGCGTAACTTATTTTCGTAAACAATTTCGCGAAATTTATTTTATTTTGACAGTTCAACAACATTCATTGCGTTATTTACGTTGTTGAACAGATTTATTTTCCAACTTATGAAGCAATGGATTAGCAATCTGTTTTAAATCGAAACAAATTGTGATTGTGTTGCATTACGCAATTAGGGTACTGGTCTGGATTCGCAGGGCATTCGAAAAGCTCATGCTTTAAATTCAAAGACAAGGAAGATTAGTACAAATATTCTGGGTTTTCGAATCCCAAAGGTTTTGTTACGTTTCTGCTAAAGGGGACTAACCCATAACAGTCTTCGATGGAATAAAACCGTTTTTGTTTAACACGGTACATTTTAAAATGTAATTTGCAAACTGAAAAAATACTTGCGGGCGATAAACCCGGTCTTTTATTTCATGCTAATTATTTAGATTACATTTTTAGCACAACTTCTAGAATGTTAAAAACCGGAATAATTGTGAACAACTTTGTAATTGCTAAAACTTGACAGATCCAGTGTTAACTGGATGGAACTGGTTTTGACTTTTGAAATCAACTTTGCTGTTTAAACGGTAGTATTTCTAATACATACATCTGGCATTCTGGATAAGTACCATCGGGGTAACGCATATCTAAACATTTTGAAAACAAAATCCCGTGCACACGACCCTTTTTTTTCGTAGGTAAACGATACTATAGCGGCCGAGCGCAAGCAAGAATAGTACTTACAGTGTGCAGATATGCGTTTCTTCGATAGTACATATGCTCTGAACTGGGCTAACAAGACCCAGCTATCCATATAAATGTCACTTTAATTAAAACTAAAAGTGCATAGAGCGTACGTCTGTCACATGTCTGTCAGAATTATAAGGCCAGTGGGCCAGAATACATTGACAACGGAAATTTCCGATTTACTTCCACATCGCACTCAAATCACTGAATTGTAACGACTTGAAAACAAGACTTGTTTCACATTGAAAGCTTTATATGGTCATGTGCATTCAAATCGTCAGTCCAATAATCAATGTATCAACAACAATCTTGTCGTATTTTTTGCGATCTGCTAAGAGTGAGCCGCCTTGAACGGGTCTCGACGTGGGATTTGCAGAATTTATTCATCGACGGTATCCTTTTCTGTTACTTCCTGTAATGAGGCGTATTTGCGGTTTGCCAAGTATTTGCATATTAACGGTAACCGATTAATTGTAATTTCTTCAAACTAATATGTTGGATGATGGTGTAGAATGTCGCACTAATAAAAGATGTGGGTGATCTGCGACTATGACCTATCCGAACTATTATTACTGTTTAGGTACGAAAACTATTTTACGCAACTCGATTTTCGTCTAGCCTGCCAACTTATTCTGTGCCATTTGTGTCAAGGACAGAGTTCATTGAGTTTTGCGACAGAAATATGTATTTTCTTGCAAAAATCAATCAGGGATTTCGGGAGCAAATCTCGAAGTGAAGTTATACCCCTAGGATAATGTTGGTTGCAAAAACGTGATAACTTGGTGTTTGTACTATCGAAGAAACACATATCTATACCTACATCGTAAGGACTATTTCTGCTTGCACCGCTCGGCTGCAATAGTAACGCTTACCTACGAAAAAAAAAAGGGTCTTGTGCACAGGATTTTGTTTTCAAACTGCTTAGATATACGGTTCTCTCCCTGTCCTTATCCCACGTTACGTGGGGTCGGCGCAACACAGCTTTTTCTTCCATTCTCCCCTGTCTGCCATCACTTTATCATTCACTCCTTTTTAGGGTTCCGTAGTAAACAAGGAACCCTTATAGTTTCGTCATATCCGTCTGTCTGTCTGTCTGTCCGCGGTCTAGCTCCGAGACCCTTAGTACTAGAAAGCTGTATTGGAATATGAACATAAAATTGGAACCTCGTTATTCCTGAACGATTCGCGCGCTCCTATAGTAGTGCGCGTTTCTCAACGATGACTAATCTGTCAGCTGTTTTTCCGCATAGTCACTATTAGAATTGTTCTCCGGTTGTAATCGTTTATTAAACTATTCAATACTTTATATCTTTCTGTTTCATTACATTAAGCTGTAATTTGACATAGGTATACATGTAGGTAAAACAAAATTATGAAAAACATTTTTTTTTAGGGTACCTCCCATACACGTAAAGTGGTGATGTTTTATTTTTTATTTTTTTATCCCATAGTGTGGGGTATGATTGGAAAGGTCTTACAAAAACATTATGAATTTGTTAAAACCATTTTTGGATTCAGGGATCCGTTTGCAAAATATTAAGCTTTAAAGTGATAATTTTTGTTAGAGTCAAGTGTCCCCCCCCCCCTGCCAGCTAAATGGTTGGTTTTGGATGTGTAACGAAATTAAAAGAAAAACTATTGCAGTTAAGTAGGCTTTACTAGTTATCGAGTAATAATCAACCAACTTAACTTTGCAGTTGCAAAAACATGTTTTCTCATACATTCCGTATGGGAGAACATGTTTATCAACTACAAAGTTAAGTTTGTTTTTGGGATAAATTCATCCCAACTACGGAACCCTTCATTGTGCGTGGTCCGACACGCACTTGGCCGGTTTTCTTTAATATCCCTCATACAACCTATCCTTTGGTCTTCCGATTCCTTTTCTATACCTAATACATATATCAGTGCCCTAATTGCGTAACTTATTTTCGTAAAAGATTATGACTAATTTGTTTCATTTTGACAGTTCAACAACGTTCATTGCGTTATTTACGAAAATGAGTTACGCAATTAAGATACTGGTCTGCACGAGCCTTCAATCGAAAAGCATCACGGGCCGTCGTCAAATTTATGAAAAACATGAAACACGAAACGAAGGAAATAAATTATCACATTCCTTTTTTTTCTATTATGACATTAGTTGTGGTACCTTTTTTAAAAATACATTTCATTTTATTTTCAGGCGACTGAAAGTCAAGTGGCGCCAATAAGTTCTTTGCTTGCTGGATTCTACCTTCTTCTTGGTCCTATAGCATCTGCTTTGACAAACAAGTGAGTGAATTCATTACTAATTTAGACAAATTCCTTATAGCGTGCCCTTCCTTATCCTTTAAACTGTCATTAACGAGACACAATAGAATTAATTGTTATCCACCTCAATGAGGCATCGTGACAGATAATGAGTTATACAGTGGCACTCTTCCACGCAAACTCCGCCCCCATGCACCCCGCCACTCCACTAGTAGCTAAACGCTAAATCATCATGAATAAAGTTGAATATCGCGTGCGCTCTTTGATCGTGTTCGAGCACGGAACTAAATGGCGTAAGTCTCAATTCTTATAGGCTCCTACAAACAGGCGCGACACAAAGACACCGACACGGTGCCTTTGTGTCGCGCCTGTTTGTAGGAGCCTTATTTCGTTTATAACTAACTAGCGACCCGCCCCGGCTTCGCACGGGTATAAACCGGGTTATTATACATATAAACCTTCCTCTTTAATCACTCTATCTATTAAAAAAAACCGCATCAAAATCCGTTGCGTAGTTTTAAAGATTTAAGCATACATAGGGATATAGGGACAGAGAAAGCGACTTTGTTTTATACTATGTAGTGAAGTAATAATTGATCTAGAGAAACGATATCTTGTGGCTGGATAATAAACTAGGTATATGTTCTTACTGTGAATACTTATTTTAGACATAAAAGCCGAGTAATCTTCATTTTATTTAAATAATCTTTTAAAAAGACATAATTTTTTTATAAAAAAAATAATCGAACGGAAATGTTATGATTACGTTACTGTCTTGCACATGTAGGGTTACCATTTAGAAATTTGAAAAGTCCTGACAAAAAGCTTGACATTTCAATAAAAATCCGGACATTTTAGTCACAAAATCCACTTATTGTTTGATCTCGTTAAGTTGATTGTTAAAGAAGATTTATATTTTGTTTTTAGATGAATGAGAAGTTAATAAACATTAAAGACTTATTTGGTATTACTTAAATTACTTTTATTACTCGTATTCCTTCAAAGTCAAAAAATCTGGACAAATTAAAGAGCCGGACAAAAGTCTAGAAGTCCGGACATGTCTGGACAAATCCGGACGTATGGTAACCCTATGTACATGGAAAGAAAAAGATCCAATAAATCATATTAATATTAATGCAAATTATATTATATTTATTGTTTCAGAATATTTATGCATATTAACATACAATTTAGGGAGCTTCCTCTTAACCGTTGGGCTTTATGAGCATGATATTTTATTCCTTTCTTATTATCTTTTTTAAATTTTCAGGTACGGTTTCCGATTGGTAAGTATCCTTGGATGCATAATCGCGGCATTTGGTTTCTTCATCTCCTACTACGCCACCTGCCCCGAATACCTTTACGTAACCTACGGACTCATTGGAGGTAAGATACCTTCTACCCACTCAGTAAACAGTTTATTCAATAGTAAGTAAGATTGTGTGGAGAAGAAATCTTAATGTTCTGAAATGTTGATTTATATAGATAGTGCAATCCACGAAGACGCGCCCCACTCCGCGATTACTGTACTATAAGCTGAACTCTAAGTACGGCGCGGAGCGGAGTGGGGCGCGTCTTCGTGGATTGCACTATCTATAAATACGCTAAGCCAGCCGCTACGTACACGCCAGCCCGTCTCATCTTTTGATGTCCTCCCTTCGGTTAACGCCCTAAGCCAAGGCTCGTACCCCACAGGGGGTGCCCTTAGCGAGCGTTTACCCTAGCTTTTTAGCTTAGTTTTATGTGTGCCCTGGCTGGAGGCTTTGAATTTAGCAGCTTAAGGCAGCCACAGGATTGACCGGTTATTAGTCATGGGCTCAGAGGCCAGCTATAAGATGTCCTACAAACAAAAAAAAACGGACTCCGCGAAAATGTTAGCCCATGGCCTATGTCCAACAGTGGACGTCATTACTTTGTGATATTTTGTGGCTTCAGAATCATCTTAATCTCGTATTTTCAAAACTGTTTTTATTTTCGACATAATATTTATTAAATCCAACAGTGCCAAGCCCTAGTGGGAAAAGAGAACTCAAGAGTTTATGCGAGTGTGATTTGCCCCACCAAAATCAATTAGTGGGACGACAAAACTGTGAAAAATCCACTTTGTCCCACTGGTGGGACAGATTGGTGGGGCAAAGTGGAATAATCCATAAAACGCAGTTTTTGATTATTTTAGGGCTCCGTCAAATATTTATTTTTCCATAAGGGTTCCATCGCCGAAAAAGTTTGAGAACCGCTGCGCTAAGCTTTTCCTAATTAGTAGCATCCGGAATTTGGATTTTTGTTGTGCCCTGTAATGGCAACAGGCTCGCCTCACTTGAAATGGGACTTAAACATAACTAGGGAAATGAAGGTTAAATACAACACCTTTTTTCCCACCCTTTCGGGGTACCCACCAATTCAGGCTAAATTTAGGTATTGGTGCCGATTCCCTTGTTCACAAACTAAACTAAATTTAAGTTCAGTGCATCTTTTTCTTTCTATTTCATTAAGAAAAGGACAAAAGATAAATTTTAGTTTAGTCCTGTCAAAATAATCAGCGCTTGACGTAAATTGACGTAATTTTAGTCGGCAAGTTTTTAATCACGTCTAAACTTGTATAGAGTAGTGACAGGCGCTGATTAATTTGACAAGACTAAACTAAAATTTATCTTCTGTCCTTTTCATAATGAAATAGAAAGAAAAAGATGCACTGAACTTAAATTTAGTTAAGTTTGTGAACAAGAAAATCGGCACCAACGTGAAGATAATCATCAGATTATTAATTTATATAATTTGTTTTCAGGTTTTGGTGTCTGCTTGTTATTCATGCCTGCAGTGTTAACTGTTGGCTTCTACTTTGAGAAATGGCGGGCACTTGCGACGGGTATAGCTTTGTGTGGCTCCGGATTAGGCTGCTTCGTAATGTCACCTATTACGAGTTCGATTGTAGCAATTCATGGCTGGAGGTTGGCCATACTTGGTCAAGCAGGTCAGTAACAACATAATAAAGAAACAAAGAAAAGCCAATGTTATCATTTACTCTACTTATTTTTTTTAAAAAGGGCAGTGGCACTCGAGGAGTACCGAAAGAAGTGAAAACTTGAACAAGATCGCCTTGGTGGAAGAAAAATACTTGTATAGAACATTGGTCCGTAACCTTATCTAAATAAAGAGCACAATAGCGTATACAAAAAAAAATACCTCCAAAACCTTTAAAGAAAAAATACCTACTTGCATTGAACATTGATCCGTAATTTATTTATTTATTTGCTCTCATGCACATAACAAATCTAATGAATTTGTGTTTGTCTCTTTTTACTGTCGCTTTTTCGTTTCATCGACTTTCAAATCACAAGGATGCTAAAGAAGTTTTCACTTCAAAAAACTAACCCACCAGACGCTTCGAATGACACTAGTTTCAAACTTATTGGAGGGTGGGACGTTTCTTCTCATTGATTGCTAATATTGAATAAAAAAAGTAATATTCCCGGTAAACCCCACATGTTCAAAGAATGTCGCCATAGTAAAAAAAACTAACCCACCAGACGCATCGAATGACACTAGTTTCAAACTTATTGGAGGGTGGAACGTTTCTTCTCATTGATTGCTAATATTGAATAAAAAAAGTAATATTCCCGGTTAACCCCACATATTCAAAGAATGTCGCCATAGTAAAAAGAAACTAACCCACCAGACGCTTCGAATGACACTAGTTTCAAACTTGTTGGAGGGTGGGACGTTTCTTCTCATTGATTGCTAATATTGAATAAAAAAAGTAATATTCCCGGTAAACCCCACATATTCGAAGAATGTCGCCATAGTAAAAAAACACTAACCTACCAGACGCTTCGAATGACACTAGTTTCAAACTTGTTGGAGGGTGGGGACGTTCCTTCCCATTGTGCTTTAGTTAAAACTTATGAAAATACAATCAAATACATTTCAGAAATAAAAATAAAATAAAAAATACATGTCAAGACGTCGATATGATTTCCAATTAATAGTAACAGTAATAAACAATATTAAATCAAACACAATAACACACATAGTCTTATTAGTCAGATGGCATTAGTAATTTGGAATAAAATAATAATAAGGAATAGGTTCAATATAAAGTCATTTTACAATACAATACAAAATAAAATAGATTAGATTTAATGTCACTGGAATATATAATATTTGTCTTTGATCAGGCCGTATCTAACAAAAATAAAAATAAATTATTTAGTACTGTAAATGCTCAAAACTCCTTAAGCATGCTAAGGATTATATTGCTACGAACTCGAGCACTATACAGCCAGTGCGTGTGCGTGTGCATGTGCGTGTTGAGTGATGTCTCAACGTTCCACAGATAACACACACCAATGAAATGTCGTCGCACAACGTGAAATAACATTATATTTCTGTTGCACTTAGAATACGCGTCATAGTGGCAACCTGATGCTAAAATTCGCATAATAATATCATGTGCCGGTAGCTGTTTGGGCTGAGCAATGGTTTTACGATCAATGAGGTCTGAGTTCGAATCCAAGTAATTACAACGTGTGGTTGGTTCAATGCATACTCACGCTTATTTTTTTTTTTTATGAAGTTAAATATTAGTTATTGTATTATTATTTCACTATTTAATTAATCTTTTTGGTGTTGGAAGGTGGAAATAAAAAGTCGTGTTGAATGATAACAAAAATGTTTATCCGTTTTATTTATTTATAAAATTAACAAACTTATGAGAATTGTGATGTCACATTCCTACCTAGACAAAAGAAGTTCTCTACATTTTCGGCTGAAATGGCTAACTACACAATAATTTTCATAATTAATTGACATCACTTCGTGATCTTTTAACCAATGCTCTGTTAAACAAATTACATCAAACTTGGTATTTTCTAAAAACAATTCTATTTCCAGTAATTTGGAAGAGCAACCTTGGATATTTTGATTGAATAATTTTAAAGTATGTTGGTTTGGTTTTTTATTATTATTTTTCTAATTTTTTTTTTAAATATTGCCAGAAGAATCCCATTTTAATATAAATAAAGAGCACAATCGTGTTTACAAAAATGAGGTATCGGTAACGGTGTCGCGAATTCAATTGTTTTTTCCCATCTCAAAAATGCCCAACGCGCCTAAAGAAGTTTTCACTTCAAAAACAAAACTATTTTAAGTC
The DNA here is from genome assembly GCA_963680765.1 of Agrochola lychnidis. Taxonomy (NCBI): domain Eukaryota; kingdom Metazoa; phylum Arthropoda; class Insecta; order Lepidoptera; family Noctuidae; genus Agrochola; species Agrochola lychnidis. The sequence goes on along the minus strand of OY796859.1, from coordinate 8,195,910 downwards.
CATTAACATTTTATTAGATTAATGTACCTGTCCTAAACATCATGTTCTAATTAAATATTATATTGCTTCAGGTATGATGCTGGTGTGTATTGTCTTTGCTTTAACATTCAAACCAATAGAGCCAGTCCACGTAGTGGTAGTAACGGAGGAACCAGATGCAACTAAAGTAGCACCGAAGGGTACGATAAAACTACAAAGTGAAATTGACTCGATCAGAATGCCGAGTGATATGAAGTTCCATACCCAAGCCACCCCTCATACTTGGATGGGTGTTGCAAGCAACACTCGCTATCCGACAGCAGAAGAGGTCTTCAATAGAAGCACTACTGCTATTAATGCTCAGTACCGACGCGCCTCCGTCACAGCAGGAGCAATCAAGAGTAACTTAACCAAACCTCAATACGCAACAGTTACTGAGAAAGACGAACAGGAAGATGCTACTACCACCCGCAAGGCAACTGAGCCATTGATCCAGCCAAAATCTGTGTTAAAACTTATGTCGCGCCAAGATTTTACCAATACCGAACGACGCGCCTCAACCGCTGACTTGGGTCCCAGACCTTTATACCGTCAAGATATCTTCTTCGGAGCCAGCTTGGCCAGACTGCCACAGTACCAGTCTCGGACAACCATTGAGTACCACATGGCTGTTACGCACGTACCTTCTCCCGAAGACGAAAAAGAAGAGAATAGTAAAGAATGTCATATTTGTCCTGTAGCTGTGCGCAGAGCATTGGCTACCCTGCTGGACGTGAGCCTATTCAAATCTCCGACATTCCTGATTCTGGCAATCAGTGGTTTTTTCACGTGTTCCGGATTCTTTGTGCCGTTCATGTACGTGCAAAACAGAGCGGACGAGAACGACATGCCGCTAATAGCTGTTGAGTGGTTGGTGTCAGCGATCGGAATAGCGAACATTTTCGGGCGACTCATCTGCGGCATTGTGTCGTCGGTGCCGAAGGTCTCTGCGATGTTCGTCACCAACGTTGCTCTCACTATCGGAGGTACCGCGACCATCTTTAGCAGCTTATCCTTCAATACTTACTTCCAGTACGCATACTGCATCACATTCGGCCTTTCTGTTGGTAAGTTGGTCATTATTTCGCTTATTTCACGGCTTATCAGCTTCAGCTGCTAAAAAAATAAAAGATAATAAGTTAGTATTATTTAAGTCAAAAAAGACACTATCCTATCTAGATGAATGTTCTCGTAATAACAAACCTAGAGAGCGTTTTTGTAATTCCAGTGATAACAATAGGATTGATACAGAGAGATCTAAGTTGAAAATTTTAATTTTCATACGTCCCGATGATTTCAGTATACCAACATGGTCAAATACGTCCTTATAAATATAATTTATGTAATCACTTGGCTCATTGTGATTTGTTTAATTCCAGCTTGCTTCGCGGCGTTGCGTTCAATAGTAGTCGTGGAGTACCTTGGTCTGGCGAAGCTCACCAACTGCTTCGGCCTGTTTCTTCTCTTCCAAGGCATTGGTGCTTTAATTGGTGCTCCTATTGCAGGTGAGGTTCATTTTAATAGTACATTATTGCAAAGGCCGGGAAATAGGCAATTGCAGGTCGAGCACGAGTTGTTCACTAATACGAGACAGGCAGTTGCCATTTCCGCCGAGGCATATATGGTTCTTTCCTCAAAAGAATGCAGGGAAATAAAAGTATTTAAATTTCCATAATTTTTCAAGTTAATGGCGTTTTTAACATGAACTGTACATTTCAGCATGGAATAAATTGCCCATAATGTAGATGGCTTTTTAGTTTTAGTAATCTCATTAAAATACGCCAAAAATACACAGTTTGTAGAAAATGTTCACTTTATTCCCGTTTTTCCAAATCATAAAATTTTCATATACTTTCATGTATTTTTCTTTTGACTTCGCTGGAAGCAGATTTTCCATTGCAAATTGGGCTTCTGATCTTAAATCTGGTGGAGTACAATCAATCTCCATTTCACTCTCTGAACCGTTGGAACTTATTTTAATTATCCATTATTTAAGTAAATAACAAATCAAGACGAATTTTCAACTTTGCCGCCAATTTTCTATTTATCAGCTGTGCCGAAAGGCAAACGCATCTAAGGCTATACAGCCACGTGAACGCAATTTGTACTAAGCAAAGAGAACTTTGGTATGCCAAGAATGATAAAAGAGATCCAATCAAAGAGTATTTAATAACCCCAGCACGCCATTTCATTCAACATTGCTGGAGCGTTGTAATGTTCCAAATTCAAAAATCGCGCCTGCAATGGATTTGATTTTCTTTGACCGTAAATTCGATACTTCGCGTGTTCTTTGTTCGAAAATAATGAAAATATTTCCATGCATGTTTGAGAAATAGTAGTTTATGAAACTGTTGTATAATGAGGGGTATTAAAACATGAATGTGTGTTTAAAAACCGAGCCGTAGGCGAGGTTTTTAATAGTATCACACGAATGTTTTAATACCTAGTTATGTGCAGTTTCATACACTACTTTATCTACTCGATCATACATTGGGATTGAACCTAATACTAAATAAAAGATCAAAGTTAAAGATCAAGAATAAATTTGAAAAATCCCACGAAAAGTACAACAAAACAAATGAATGTCGTCTGCACCAGCACAGCACCGCACATGCGCTACAGCGGGTGCTGCTGTCCCCCGTATAAACGTTCCAGTGCAAAAGTTGATGGAAACTCCTTGGTGATATTAACTTCTTGGAATAGCCCTGTATCGTAATAGAAAAAAATTGTTTTATAGTATTATTTTGTTAGAGAAAAAATGTTATAATATGATTCTATTTTTTTTCGATATTGTGTTTATAAAGTGTGTCAATATAAACTCGTTTTGAATTTTATAATTCGAATATTACGCTATGAGAGTAGATAAAAGCTTTTATTTAACTTGCAATGTATGTATGTATGTATGTTTGTTCTGGTGGAATCTTGCTACTGAATTTTGAAGCAGATGTCTTTAACCGATTGAGCTGAAAGGACATGTCCTAAAATGGTTTTTTATTATTCAATAATTCTAACCAGAATAAGTTAAATATATTTGGATAGACATCCCAAAAACTAGTAGTTCTAACTATATCAAACATTTTTAAAGACCTCCAATTTTGAGAAAAATCGTTTTTTATTTTAGTAAGAATTTACTCCTAAAATGAACAAACCTTTCTAATTATCTAGGATAATATAGTGAACACTCCCCATAAAATAGTAAACTTGTCAAAATTGACACATGTTACTGTCATTACTGTCAATTCATTGACAGTAATGTCAGTACTATAGCCGCATTCCGAGTTACGATAAAAGTGATAATATCGCGAATCCAACCAAATTTAATAGTCACAAAATAAAAGGGTTATTGAGTATTGATTGTGACTTTGGACTTTGGTTGGATTCGCGATATTATCACTTTTGGCGTAAGTCGGAATGCGGCCTATGTGTCAATTTATGTCTTATTGACATATTCAAATAGTAAACTTGTCAAAATTGACACATGTTACTGTCATCATTGTCAATTGATTGACAGTAATGACTGTACTATGTGTCAATTTATATCATATTTGTCATAGTTGCCATCAACAAATAAAATATTTGTACTTTAAATAGTTTATAATTTTTCCCTTAAATGGAGAGGTCTAAAAATATTATTTCAGTGATTCCTAGTTTCTTTCCATGTTTTGTCGTTTTTATTTAGATGTAGTTTGATGCTGGTTAGATTTTTCTCGGAATAAAAAACCAACGTCCCTACAAAAAGCGGACATCTCCTTTTGTATACACGTTTAGTTTGGATGACAATACACGATAAGTTGTGTGACGTCATTCTAAATCGGCGGACCATCCAAGATGGCGGAATAGTTATTAGTGATGCAACGAATACTACTTTTACGAATACGAATACGAATATCAAACCTACTATTCGGCGAATACGAATACGAATATCTCGCCATGGTAATAAAAGACTAATAGTCTAGTACTACATAGACGCAGCCATTACTAACATTCGTCTAAGTTACTTAGGACTTACTATCCTACCTTTTGTTCATACAAAAGAAATACAGACCATATAACTACTTACTTGGTAATTTATCGAAGTGTTTCCATATGTCACTTTGATCTCGTTTACGAGAAGACATTTTCTATTCAACTTCAACTTCTTTCACTTCGCAGCAACCTCAGAAAATAAATAAAATAATACTCTCTTGCTCCTAATGATAGGAAAACTCCCGGGCCGCGGCACTGTATAAACTATGGCCGGGGAATCCCCTGTCGCGTCGTCGTTGCGGTTAAGGCCCTTACACACGTCGTATTTTTACGTGCCGACGACGCGCATTTTCCAAGTCTGCCAGTAATTAGATTTGCGTACAAACATATTAATTTTTAAATATTCGTATTAGTATTCGCCGAATACGAATATTCGGTAAATGTCTACTATTCGGCGAATACGAATATTCGTATTCGTATTCGTTGCATCACTAATAGTTATTTTTAATGCATTTCTACAATATGGGTATCAAATGAAAGGGCTTGTTGAGAGTAACTCGAAAAATAATATGACGTCATTCTAAATCCAATATGGCGGAACATCCAAGATGGCGGAATAGTTATTTTTTATGCACTTTTGCAATATGGGTATCAAATGAAAGGGCTTGCCATGAATACTTAGAAAAATATTCTGACATCACTCTTAATCCAATATGGCGGACTTTTAAAGTTTTTTATGCTTTTTTACGCTGAGAATAAAAATGCAGGTTAAAAAAAGATGGTGATTATAAGCTCCGTTGCTCTAATCCACCTGAAATTTGGTGTAGAGACCTCGATTACCTACTAGTAGAAGAGTAACCGTGGAGTTTCTTGCCAGCTCTTCTCCATAGGAAGTGACCAATTGGAATCGTGCACCTAACTTCTGACGTTTCATAAGTGCCCTTGTAGGTTTATGTGAAATAAAATATTTTGAATTTAAATTTGAGCATTCTAGCCAGCGATAACTAAAAAGTAAAAAATAAATTAAAAGCAAAAAAAACCTTTTAAAAAAAAAAGCTTTTATTTAAATGCTCTAAAAAAAAGAAAATAAAATTTTCTTTTAAAATGTTCACTATCAACTTATAACCACACAATTTAGGTATATGATCATAAAAGCTTGTCGCGCGATTTACTTGTGTAAATAATCTAGTACCTATTTAATTGAGTAACTTAATCTGCTAAGTTAATTATTTTTTTAAATTTCAGTTTAAATACTTATAGGTACTTACGCAAACCTCGTGACAAGCTTTTATGATTAAATAAATTGTGTATAATGAGGTTATAAGTTCATACTTAGTTAAAATTATAAAAGAAAATTTTATTTTCTTCTTTTTAGAGCATTTAAATAAAAGCTTTTTTAAAAAAGGTTAATTTTATTTTATGGTAAACAAGCTAACGGCTAATATAAGTCTGAAGTCGTCAACCCGTCTTGAGCAAGCGTGGTGATCAATGCTCGTGCCTTCTCTGTATGAGAAGAGGCGTTTGCCCTGCAGTGGGACAATTATGGGCTAGTATTGGACCTTAATCTGAAATAAAGTTTTATTTAATATTATTAATTATTATAAGCTAACCCACCTGATGGTGGTCCACCGTCGCCTATGGACATCTGCAATAGTAATAATACCATTTTCACTCCTCTTGCTCAAAAAGGCCGTCATTGTAGAGTACCAGAGCGGGGAAAAAATATCATTTCTTGCTCTAGGGGAAAAAGTAATTCCTTTTTAAATTTTGTTTGTTCCAACGAGCCATGAAAAACGAAAACGTCTTTATTCTTATGTAGAATACCCATGATTATGGACTCGACTTATTACTGGTTCACAAAAAAAAGAAGAACATTTATTTTTGAAAATGGAACTAAATGCGGCTATCTCTTCGGTAGAATGCGTGCATTGCGTTGCAGCTACGGAAGAAATAAAAAAGGCATTGGCGCGAAATTTTTAGAATTTTTCTCTAATTACGAATTGAATTGGTGACCGTAATATAATTTACAACAGTGAAAATGTCATCATCTAGTGAGAACATCTTCACAGAGGACTGAAATTAAGTTGCTGGAAAAAAACATCTCGTTAGATATACAGAATTGTACAAATTGTACATTTAAATTAACTATTTAATATTGTATTGGATTATTTTATTTTCTCGCAATAGTAGTGAAAAGTAGTGTAACACACGGCGCTAAAACCCATTTTATAACTCGGTTTCTATTTACTCCCTCGCTAAAGCTCGGGAGTAAACTACCTTGTTACAATGGGTTATTTTAGCCCCTCGTATAACAATCTACTATTATTTCAGGCGACACAGGCCCATAGAAAAATACCGTAATCTAAACATACATATTTATTTATTTATTAAGTACATGGAGGACTTACAGCTAATAAAAACAGACAAAAAGGAGACCATAGTCACCAGAGAGCCAATTACAAATCCTCACGTTTTATTATATTGGCAAAACATGACTGTGATATCGGTAATTTAATTGTATCATAATGGCATGTGTGTGTATACTCATGTTTTGGACAAATAAATGATCTTTATCTTTATATTTTAATATAAACAAAAACTTGTGTTAATAAATAAGGCTTAGACTATGTTAGTAGCACTTCACTTTGCACTAGCTTGACTTTGTGCTGTCATGTGGAATTTGTCCGCGGAAGCGACGGAACACCACGTCCTGCGGCTAAAAGTCTTCTTCCATGACGAGGGGCAGATAACAGTTCGGTACACGCACGACGAATGCCTTGAAGTTGACGTTCCGGTGCGATTCTAGCAATACTACAGGCATCACAGAACCGTTGTCGAACAAACGAAGCTGAAATGTCGTATCTGCAATTCCTACCTTCAAGCGCACCCGTATCGTCATTAATTGGACGGCGATCTATCTAGACATGGAAGAACTTAATTTAATGCCATACTAATCTATATTACATCATTTGCCCTTGTTTTTGTATGTTATTGATACGCACTCTATAGATATTAATTCATCATAATCTCGCATGTTATTGATTGGTATTTTTTATCTTTCGCAGGAATGCTGTACGACGCCACCAAAAGCTATGATATGTCATTCTACGTGGCAGGAGGATTAATACTCTTTTCAGCCGTGATGTGCTACCCCATCAACAGGATTGACAAATGGGAGAAGGAACGTGAGAGTGCAAAGAAGGCAAAACGCACCAGCCCACAAAGTGTAATCAATAAAGTGTAAAAGAAAGGACATTTGCAAAAGCACATTGTTGCGGACAACACATTAGTGCCAAAAGAACTCTATTGAATAATAGTGAATGCAGTTTTCCAACTGCCGGATGAGTGCGTGAAACGGAACGTAGCTGGCATTGAAATGTACCGTCTGCCGAAGGATGAGTGTGCACTAATGCGTGTAATGAATAATAAATTATGCCTTGCATAGTTTGAATACCTGCCTTATTCCCGTATTCATGAATGACCTTATACGTAAGTGACTGCACTCACTGCCATTATAATGGTTTTAACATTACCTTGGCGCATTCGTTCATGAATATGGAAATTATTTTTTGTAAGACTTGAATTTTTTAAATCTACATCTATTTACAAAATGTACCTAGTACACCTAATATTAAATCAGTCAAAAGTCAATGACCAAAAATGATGCAATTTTTTTTTTATCGCGATCTTCTATCAAACATTATTTAATTAGATGCAGAATAATATAACGAACAAAAGTTGATATGCGGTAACATAACCTAACATCAAACAAAATTCAAGTTCAAATATGGACGTAGATTAGCAGAAAGGACTCAACCCACACTATGGTCAAAAATAAAAAAGGTCCTAAAGGAACCAACCTTTAGGTCCTTTTTAATTTTTAACCATAGTGTGGGTTGAGTCCTTTTTGCTAATCTACGTCCATATATCATCTCGGACTGCATTTGTAGAAAAATCGTTTATCAATTCATTCTTGTGATAGGTTTTTGAATAACGACTACGGTCTCAACGATGGCCGCGGTATAAAACTAAATGCGCCACTTTCCATAGTAATTTGGTCATTGTCCTTTGGAGATCAAGATAGAATTAATTTTAATTTTAATTGTAAACTAATAAACACAGTCCTATACATGTACCTCGAATACGAAATTATAAAATTAGAAACATTCCCAGTAGTGACGAATTGGTCAAACTAAGTGTGCGGAAATCCAGAAAAGAGGTTTTGTTCGACTCTCGAGCTTGCCAAACTGATGAAGTGCTTTTGGCACATGAACTGTCAAAGATATGCTTTCATCCGCTTCGGGATTCACTTCAGATTGACCAGTCTTTAAATCTTTGACAAAACTGCAAGAGATGGTGCTTTTGTAATAGATTTGATTAAGTCAGATAATTGCATTTAAAATAGGTTTAGAGGTTTTAAAAGTACAAAGACTAGAAATATAAAGATAGTTTCGCAGTTTTTTTGTCCGAATTGGGACCCATATTGAGGAGATCTGAAGCCAAAATGTACTTTAAATTATAGTTGTGTTACATTTAACATTAGATAATTATCGTGTGCCGAGTTCAAAAAAGTGGTGCATAATATAAGACCATACTATTAGAGTAGAGGTACAGTATTTCTATTTTCTTAACATCGCATTTCCGAATACAAACGAAAGATAATTTCCATGTCCATCAATTATTCGATTTATCGTGTATAATAATTTGAATTCAGAACTAAGTACTTTATTGTTGTTTTGTTTTGATTTCCGTGTGAAATATATAGAGCTGTAAAACTATTTCCTATCTATCGTGCCTGCGACTTTCCTCCCTTTTTTTTAAATTTATAAATTACATTAAGTTAAAAGAGTATTAACTACTCTATATACTTCCAAGTCAACTGAGAGCGTCCGGTTTGCACCAAGTGCAAAGGGCAACTGATAGAAATCCAACAACTGACGAAATACGAAGTTTGCCGAGGGACATTAAGAAAATAGAAATACAGTACCTAATTTGTTGTAATAGTCCACCTCCTGCATTAATATGCAGGAGGTAGGCTATTACTAGACTACTGCGAAAGACTAGACTAATGCGGGGTAATTGCGTAACACACCTTACAATGGCAATGCCTTTCATTTTGACAGTTCAACGATATTCATTCTTTTGAATTGTGATAGAAATTGTGTTATACAATTAGGGTGCAGCGGGGTAATTGAGTAACGCACATAAAATGGCAATAACGCAATGAATGTTGTTGAACTGTCAAAATGAAACAGATTAGTCTTAATAATTTACGAAAATGAGTTACACGATTAGATAGCTGTACCCTAATTGCGTAATGCAACACAATCAGAATCTGTTTCGATTTGAAACAGATTGCTAATCCATTGGTTCATAAGTTGGAAAAAAAAAATCTGCTCAACAACGTAAATAACGCAATGAATGTTGTTGAACTGTCAAAATGAAACAAATTAGGCAAAATTGTTTACGAAAATAAGTTACGCAATTAGGGTACTGGTCGGTGCGAGGTGAATGATGATCATGATTATTCATGATGCATGAAACATAGAAATGGGTTGAAATTTTGTAGCAATTGTGCCTTATTGTGTAAACTGATTCGCTATTTTACTATGAAATATTTATATTTAATTGGACTCAACAGTCATTGTTATTGCAGAAGTTTTATTGTAAATAAATTGGTAAAATATTTCCAAATGTATTGCACATCACATGCAATGTTAAGGCGTAGTTAATCCCAGGGATGTAACGGATATCCGTATCCGCATCCGCAACTGCGGAGCATCCGCATAAATTTTGATATCCGCAATACATCCGCATCCTCAACTTTTGATTTTAAAAGCTCCGCATCCTCATCCGCATCCTCATAACTTCTATGAGGATGTGACCCTACGTTGTTCGCACAAATTGTGAATTTAAAAACTCGCGCCGAGCTGAATGGGCGGGCCGATAAGTGAGTTATGCCTTCCTATTGGCTGAATTTACAATGTCCTTGTCCTTTGAAAGTCGATCGGCCGTACGTGGCAGTGGTGGCACGACTGTGGTGTCACATGTCACAATTTGAGTTACTGGGTGGCGGGTGACGTGTTATTGTTTACTTTTTGTTTGCTCGTAGAAGTGAAGTTTTTAACAGGCAAATTACGCTACGGTAACCTACCAAATGATTACCTACAACCTAAAATACAAAGGCAATTTTTTGTACGACATCCGCACCCTCATCCGCATCCTCAATAAGGAATTTTCCAATATCCGTATCCTCATCCGCATCCTCAAACTCGATTATCTCGATATCCTCATCCGCATCCTCATCCGTTATATGACATCCGTTACAACCCTGGTTAATCCTATGTGTTACTAACATTTACTTTATTTAGATTAAGGAGTATTACTGTGGCTATGGTCTTCTAGCGTGTCTATGCTTAAATTGTGTACCTAATAGGGACGATGCCATTTTTTGAAGTGAAAACTTCTTTAAGCGCGTTGGGCATTTTTGACATGAGACTAAACCATTGATTTCGCGACACTGTTACCGAATTTACCGACACCGTGGAGTAAAAGACATCAACGCGTTGATTACCGCGGTGCCGATTTTTTTCAATTTTTCACTTCTGTCGACACTCCCGGAGTGCTACATTTTTTTTGTCTTTCTGGTAGATTATTAAAAAATATTGGACACGTATGTCTCCTTTTTACGTTATTGAAAGATAACGGCTATACATCGAGTTAAAATATGGCATAACGTCACGCCTTGGTAGATTCTATACTGAGTTGTGACGTAGCGAGCCCCCACTCCCCAACTTTAATGCGTTTTATCTAAGTCATTTTTTATTAAAATAGTGCAATAAGCAAAAATTACGTGTCTAATATTTTTTTAGTATCTGACTGACGGACTAAATATAATTTCTTTTATTTTACCCAGGCATCATCCCTATTATGAAATCATAGTCATTTATTTTTGAATCGTAAATCATTCGTTTCTTTGAAAGCATTTTCTATTATCATATTTTTTGCCGGTTTTTGATTTTGTATCTGCCTTTCAATGTATGTCTCATTATGTAGTAAACAGTTGATGACTTGTTAATGAACTATACCTGTAATTATAATTATGTACGTATCTACTTTATGTAAAAGTACTTATACCTACACGTTCTTAACTATATTATATCTACAATTCTACATTTATTTTTGAGAGATATTGGTGCCGATTCCCTTGTTCACAAACTAAACTAAATTTAAGTTCAGTGCTTATTTTTCTTTCTAATTCATTAAGAAAAGGACAGAAGATAAATTTTAGTTTAGTCCTGCCAAATTAATCAGCGCTTGACGTAAATTGACGTAATTTTAGTCGGCATGTTTTTAATCACGTCTAAACTTGTATGGAGAGTGACAGGCGCTGATTAATTTGATAGGACTAAACTAAAATTTATCTTCTGTCCTTTTCTTAATGAAATAGAAAGAAAAAGATGCACTGAACTTAAATTTAGTTTAGTTTGTGAACAAGGGAATCGGCACCATTGTAAACAAAAGTACAATATTTATTTTGTTTACGAGAATTTTGTGTAAAATTGAAAATTGTGTTGTTCGGAGATACTTTTAGATGGTGACTATGATTTTATTGAGTTGTTTAGTTTGTTTATCGATGCCACAGTGCCATATAGTGTTACATTATGTAAGAAATTATCAATAGGTACACGTAACACGCGTCTGGACTATTGTCTTGCCGTTTATCATGACAACGTACAAATTGTCAATTGAAATATGTCCAATTGAACCCTTTTGTGACGATAAGTGTGTGAACAAACAGTCTTCTTTGGCTCTTTTTGAAATACACGATATTTGCCAAATAACGTTGATTATAGTTTTATTTCCGATCCTACCAAGTTAGGCTGTTACTTTGTTTTATGTGAATGTCGTGTACACCTGTAATTGGTATATATATAAGAGCCCATACCTGTTAACTTTAATATTTAATGTACAATATATACTGTTGGCGTACCTATTTTAAATAGATAAACAATAATATTTCCAAATATCCGTTACAACGGATGACCGTTCATTTAGAAATAATTTGGATTATTGTTGACCTTCAACCGCACGAGTATAACTTCGTACTTCACTTCAAAAAAAAGGAGGAGGTTCTCAGGTCGTCGCATTCTTTTTTTTATGTAGGTACCATGTTCCCCGATTCCTCGAATACGGCTGGCCCGATTTAAAAAAATCTTATTTTTGTTTGAAAGGGTATACTTTCTAGTTGGTCTCTTCAAATATTATAGGCGATTTGGGTATTAACTCGTGCATTTGTTTTCGCACCATTTGGTAAAGTGGAACTGATGATGAAGGACACAGATGGCCACCGGAACTACTCAATAATATATATTTCACAATCATGGGTTGCGATTCGATCACTTTAATATGGTTGGGAAGCAATTGATGCTCGTCACAATTCATATGGTGCAGTGGAGCTGATGGTGAAGTACCTGGAGAACACCTCAACAATTAAAGTCCATGCATCGGGAATATTACATCCTACAATATTTTGTAAAAAGGTGATGAGCAGTTACCATTATTAGGCTATTGTAACTTAGATAAATTACAAACCAACCCACTAAATAACTTCAATGTCGGAAGTCGGTGGCAAAAAACTAAAATACTGATCCAAAGACATCCGAAATTAAAGTTATTTTTAACCGACTTCCAAAAGGAGGAGGTTCTCAATACGACTATGTTTTTTTTGTATGTTAGTTACTCGATTACTCCGCCAATTATTAATTGATTTTGATGATTCGTTTTTTGTTTGGTAGGTTCAGAGGTGGTCCCATATAAATTTTATTATCTTTGCATGGGTAGTTTTTGAGTTAGCTTCAATAACATTTTTTCCCACTTAGTGGTGCCGATTCCCTTGTTCACAAACTAAACTAAATTTAAGTTCAGTGCATCTTTTTCTTTCTATTTCATTATGAAAAGGACAGAAGATAAATTTTTGTTTAGTCCTGTCAAATTTAGTAATCAGCGCTTGACGTAAATTGACGTAATTTTAGTTGGCAAGTTTTTAATCACGTCTAAACTTGTATGGAGACTGACAGGCGCTGATTAATTTGACAGGACTAAACTAAAATTTATCTTCTGTCCTTTTCTTAATGAAATAGAAAGAAAAAGATGCTCTGAACTTTAATTTAGTTTAGTTTGTGAACAAGGGAATCGGCACCAATATGTGGATGATATGATAAGTTTCTGTCACTGTTATACACATAGCAGGTAGTGGTATTCGAATTTGTGTGGGGTAGGTACCACAGCTAAAAAGTGAAAAATAAAAACTTTTTACAAAAAAAAACAACTGACTTTCAAAAAAAAAACACTACAAAGTAAAAAATTACTTACTGTAATTTCGGAAGTCGGTGGCAAAAAACGAAAATTCAAAACCAAAGACACCGACTTCAAGTTATTTTTAACTTTGTAGTGTTTTTTTTTTGGAAGTCAGTTGCTTTTTTTTTCACTTTGTAGTTTGGAAGTCGGTTGTATTTTTTGTAATTTTTTTTTTTCAAATGAATAAACTTGACGATAGATGGCGCCTGCGACGGCCGGTGGCTACGGACTAAGCTTAAATTCGCTCCATATTCTCGGCAGGACGTCTCGACGAGAACATTGCCGAGGAGAACAAGAAGAGAGAACAACAAGATTATAGAGGAATATTCCCTTTACACTCTCGTATTCGGCAAGTCTCGTCTAGTTTTTCAGAGAATGTGGAGCGGGCTTTTCGTACCATTGGAAATCACAGATTTTCTATTCCGTGTTGGTAATGAAGATAGTGATAGAATACAGGTCCTACCTGCCTCATAATTTCTTTATTAATTTTAATTTTCACTCTGTACCTAATACCTAAAGCAAACATCTAGAAGAGATCAAGGGCGTTGCCAGCCATTAGCCCAGGGGGGGCAAGTTGATATACCTATGGAGGATGGGAAAAGTATGATTCAAATTTAATTTATTTGCCTAAAGTGTTGGCAAATTTGTAGGTACAGTCAAAAGTCAAGAGCACATGTAGCTTTACACTTGTAGTCGAGGGCGTCGCCAGCCGATGGCCCAGGAATGGGGCAAGTTGATATAACGGAGGATGAGAAAAGTATGATTTGTAGGTACAGCAGTCAAAGTTAAGAGCTCATGTAGCTTTACACTTGTAGTCGAGGGCGTCGCCAGCCGCTGGCCCAGGAATGGCGCAAGTTGATATAATGGAGGATGGGAAAAGTATGATTTGTAGCTACAGCAGTCAAAAGTCAAGAGCACATGTAGTTTTACACTTGTAGTCGAGGGCGTCGCCAGCCGATGGCCCAGGAATGGGCCAAGTTGATATAACGGAGGATGGGAAAAGTATGATTTGTAGCTACAGCAGTCAAAAGTCAAGAGCACATGTAGCTTTACACTTGTAGTCGAGGGCGTCGCCAGCCGATGGCCCAGGAATGGAGCAAGTTGATATAATGGAGGATGGGAAAAGTATGATTTGTAGGTACAGCAGTCAAAAGTCAAGAGCACATGTAGCTTTACACTTGTAGTCAAGGGCGTCGCCAGCCAGCAATATTACGTCCCCGGACCCCGGATTAGACCCCGTTTAGGAGATCATCATCAGCCTATAATGTTCCCACTGCTGGGACACAGGCCTCCTCTCTGTGAGAGCGAGTGGGCTGTAATCCACCACGCGGGCCCTGCGGGTTGGTAGATGTCACATGTCTTCGAATTTTCGGTTCTAGGACATGCCGGTTTCCTCACGCCGTTTTGAGAGCAGTGATGATGAAATAATAAACACAAAGTAAAGCGCCTGTCTGGGTTCGAACCTACGACCTACAACTCGTAAGTCGCGGCCGTTACCACTGGGCCACCACTGCTCTCTCTGTAGTTTAGGAGATATGGAACTTTAAAAAACCAAATAAAAGTCGTCCAAATAAACAAAATTGGCTGTATGAGTAAGTATGTAGTTTCTTTAGGTTAAAATGCCTTGTATTTACTTAATTTTTTATCGATTTTTTGGCGATGCCCTTGGAAGTGATTTTCCCCTCGCACCAGTGTTGTTATTGATACGGCAATTGCCGTATTATACGGCATTCCACGATATTTTTTCGGAAAATACGGCTTACGGCAGGCCTCTCATTGCCGTATCACAGAATACGGCAATTGACTATCAGTTAAACGAAACATTTTTTCACTAGCTTATTGAATGAAACGAAAATGAATCTCAAATCTGTCACCTGAAGAGGCTGTACGCCACATACACAGAAAAATTTTCGTCTATGTTACCTCTAACCCAGAAACTACCACGAATTGTCAAAACTAAAAATTACCAGAAATCGATAACAACTGATTCAAAATCAAGGCAAAAATCAAGGATACCGTACCAAGTTTAAGGTGTCCCGCGACATGTTCGAGAAGCAAGGATTAGATAGACATGAATCTAAAGTAATAGAAACTATAAGAAACCTTTAAGAAACAAATGCGGAATAGATTATTTTAAATAAATACGGTTATTTAGTATTTTTTCCCGTAAAATACGGCAAACCAGACTGTGACATACGGCAGCTCAGATTTTTACGATAACAACACTGTCTCGCACGTACACACGGCTACATAACAAGCTATACATTTTCAGTTTATGCTGATCTCGCATTGCATAGTATTTTCGTACAATGCGAGGTCAGTTTATACTGGAAATTTATAGCTTGATGTGTAGCCGTGTGTACCAAGTCACCACCTACCTTTCATTTGATGCGTGACGTCATTGACGCGTCTTTATTTCTAGGGCACAATAGTCAGTGGTAGTAATTATCGGTAGGTTGTTTTTGTTCTATGGTCTGACCGGGACCGCTGTCCCGTGTTTTAGGAATGCTCTGCGAGGTAAGGGCGGATCCAGCCTTCGAGTCAGGTCATATAGTCGAGGTTCAGTCAGGAAATGCTCCAATCAGCGGCGGACTAAGCCAGTCGGAGGCCCGCGGCGGCAAAACAAAATGAGCCACTCATTTTGCTTATAAATAATAATGACAGTAAAAAGATAGGTAAGTATAACGTGCGTAATTATAATCTACCTATTCCATGGACCTCGCAACCGGCAAGTTTTTTTTTTCAGGGAGGTGCATTTTCATCTCCATAGTTTATTTACGAAAAGCAAGAATGTAGGGAAACAAGCAAGGTGAGCTCGAAATTTTTTGCACCTCATCTCGGAATTCCCGGTTAGATTTCATCCATCAACATCCTTACGGAAATAGGATTTGCTTTGTCGACTTATGCAGAAAAGTTTCGTTAGAGTTCGAGTTAGAATAACATAAAATTCAAGACCGAGCGAAGCGAGCTCGACAATTTCAGCACACCGCCTTGTTTAGGTAAGATTTTTTTTAAAGTCATACATAAATAGGAGTTTCTTTTTCTTCGACATATTTATGCAGAAGTTTGAGAATGTAGATTGTAGCGAGAGAAGCGAGCTCGAAAATTTTCATCGTCAGCCCCAATTCTAAACTGCTTCACCTGAATGTATTTTACCGTGTTTGGAATATCATTAAAAAGTAGGTACCTATACTCCGTTTGAAATAAGATTAGACATTTAACTAAACCTTTTTTACAGTCCGTTCAACCGATTTTGACTTCTATTGCGTTGGTGGCACGACAAATGACAGCTGCAGTAAACAGTTGGTTTGTAACCACTTTTTTTGCTTTTAATGCCATCCTTATGCCTACGGTATAGAAGTCAAAATCGGTTGAACGGACCGTAAAAAAGGTTTATTTAAATGTCTAATCTTATTTCAAACGGAGTATAGGTACTTCTAAGATTTGGGGGGTCGCCAGGATCGGCGGTGGCCCAGGGCGGTTTGTCTTAACACCATTCTGGACCTCTGGGGTATTATTTTAATTTCTACGTCTAGTTGCTAATTTGAGCTAAGCTAATAAGCTAACGTTCACGCTCGAGGTTTGCCAGAGAGCTATGGAACGGAGTTGGTATTAAACTTGTGGACCAGGTTAAGAATACAACAATCCGTTCCATCACTAAAATATCTGATGTCACTCGGAAACCTGCCACGCTTAAATGGAATTGGGCTGGACACATCTGCCGCATGTCAAACAATCAATGGGCCAAACTTAAGACCCAGTGGGTCCCGCTTAATGGCAAACGACATCGCGGCAGGCCGACGGAGATGGCGGGATGAGCTGGACTCCTTTTAGAAAGATTGGTCCTTGGAAGCTCTAGACAGAGAGAGGTGGAAAGAGGGTAGGGAGGCCTTTGCCCAGCAGTGGGACAATAACGGCTAAGAAAAAAAAGAAAAAAAGTTGCTAATTTCAGATAAACCTACATGGACACTTATGAAACACCCAACTGGAACCGGTTCCAGTTGGGCGTTTCCCAAGGAGAATAGCCGGCGGAAAACTCCACGGTCCATCATCATAATTTATTATCCTATCCTATACCATTAAACGAGAAATATTTGTATACCTATATGTTTATTTGTTTGTATATTTGTACTCACTTTCTCGAAATCGGCTCTAACGATTTCAATGAAAGTTGCAATATAGGGGTTTACGGGGTCGAAAAATCACTCTAGCTAGGTCTTATAACTGGGAAAATTAGTTTTCTCTATTTCCACAGCCTCGGGAATGTGATACAACGTTGATATACCTGGACGATATGTTTGTTTCTATATTCACCCGAGCAGAGCTCGGTCGACCCTAATTAAATAACAGCACTTATTTTAGTCATATTATATATACTTACAGGGTGTTTGGCAGAACGTTGAACATACGAAAATGGTGGATAGGTGGGGTCATCTGCTACTTACTCAGCCCTAATTTATTTGGCCCTGGCGCCCTGGATATTAATTTTTTTTTTTGCTTTCTTCTAGTTTCACAACTTTCTTAACTACAAATCAATCAATTAATCAAATCATTTATTTTTGCAGAAAAACACTGTTACAATGGTGTTATAAAAATTTACGTTTCAAGTGATTCTACCGTAAGGCATGCAAAATGTATAGGTACAATCATAAAATACAATCAACAAATAGATAAAAAACAAAGTGTAATTTTTATTAAAAAAGAATGGGTAAAACAGGCATTTTTTTTTTATCTTTAATATTGGCAGATTCTTATAACAGAAAGATGTAAAAAATACTTAAATCCTAATTTCAACCTGCATTAAAAAAAAAAATATCCAGGGGGCCAGGGCCAAATAAATTAGGGCTGAGTAAGTAGCAGATGACCCCACCTATCCACCATTTTCGTATGTTCAACGTTCTGCCAAACATCCTGTATATTACAGCGCATGTGTAGCAAACGCATACGTGGCAACATCATACAAAGAATTTATTTGATTGAATTTAACAATGAGATTAGAAAAAATATTAGTGATCGACCTAGACACAGCCCACGGGGGGGGGGGGGTCATGACCCCCTGGATCCGCACTTGCTGCGAGGCCGGGGTAGCGTTGACGAATGAGCGGCGGGCGGGACGCCGCGCGCCTTATACATTGACCAATGAGCGGCCTGCACTGCCTCCTCGTCTCGCCGCGCACGTACCCACGAGGCCAAAGTATAGCACCGCCAACCAAAATTGCGTGTGATGTTGCCATAATTTTATTGTAGGTATGCGAGTAGTCTAAATTGTATCTACATTAATTTACATTCATTGCTAATTACTAAACTACTTTAGCAAGGTTCAGCGCAGAGACCAGCAAAAGCTCATTCTTTGGGGTTGCAGTCCAATTTTGAGTAGAAATTGGTGCATGTGCGGACACACGCCACAAGGAATCATCAGGCTGTTGCAAGTGATTTAGGTTGTGAACGAAAAAATTAAACAGATATTGGCGCAAAAAGATGTTATATTTGCATTTTATTTACAAAACATAAATCTAAGAGTTGGAGTTAGGTCCACGTCTGCGGCCGAAGGTCTGCACAACATTGACGAATCTGTAATGAAACAGTATTTTGTTAATACCAATTATAATGATTAATTTCTTGATAGATTTCATGACTGCAAAGTTTACACTTGACCGTAAGATAATAATTATTTGTGGACACAAAAATATTCATCAATTGCTATTGCAATCATTTAAATTTCAGTAATTAATTATTGCAAGTACTAAGCTAACTTATTACTACATACTTGTATTAGACACAGTAAGGGTGGTCGCACATCTGACGGAAGATTCGTCGCGTATCGTCCGGTTGAGTAACGCTAGAACGGACTCGTAGATAATAATAAAACATTCAACCTCACACACTCAACTGATGATGCGTTAGTGCGTCGACCGTACTGACTAGAAGTTAACGAAGTTACGCCCGACGCATGTTCCGTCAGATCTGCGACCAACCCTTGCCAGGATATTGCAAAGAGTAATGACAAAGTGTGGCACTAAGACACTTAACGTGTGCAGTAATAGTGATCATGTGGCGATAAGAGACTGATGTACACTACCATATCTGATGAAAGCCATACAAAACTAAACTAAGCCGTCAATTGTCATGGATCAAACCATGTGATATCTATACTAATATTATGAAGAGCTATAATTTGTGAGTTGGTATGTAGGGGGTAATCTTCGAAACTACTGATCCAATTCCGACAATTCTTTCACGAATGGGAAGCTACAGTATTGCTGAGTGTCATAAGATAGATATATTTTAAGTAAAAACAAGTTGCAGGCAGAAAGAAGCTAGTCTTTTGTATATTGAATCCTCATCGATTGATTTTAAAAAGCAGTAGATGCATTAGAGGTTTACGTTGACACAGATCAATCTGCCTAGCCTTTTCCCAACTATGTTGGAGTCGGCTTGTCTATTCAGATGCAGCTGAATACCAGTATTTTAAATGGAGCGACTGCCTATCTGACCATCACAACTCAGTGTGGGTATAATATGATATCACTCAGCTTACCTTACCCAGAAGCCCGAAAGTCTGACAGCCAGTTAAAGATTGGTTGTCAGATTTTCAGGCTTCTGAAGACCCATAACCACTGTCAAAGATTCACGAATGACAGCCGAGGCCACAGCTTAACATTCTTTCTGAGGCATGGAGGAGTTTTGTTATGTAAAGATGGTTACCCATCCACGGACTAACCCCGGCAAACATAGCTTAACCTGATGGATCGACCTGTGCGGCTGTTATTACTTAGCCACAAGCTACTGCATACGTTGACAGACCACTACACAAATAAATAAATATTTACCGTCTGTTATACTGGATCCTCCTCTTAGCACGGCCAGTCTTCTTCTTCTTCTTTTGTTGCTTCTCTACTTTGGGGGTCTGACCTTTGACCTTACCTGAAAAGGTGAAATTAGAATGATTTACATAAACATCACGCCTTGTTTCCCTGAAGAGTTGGGCAGAGGTGTACCTGTAGCACACCCACATTTTGCCAGTTATGTTGAAGTCCCATGTAATGATTTAAAAAAGGTGTTAAATCTAAAAGATTTCTCAGAACTGGTAGATCATGGAACTAGAAATGTATTTATGAATCAAGTAACTATCTAGAGTTACTTGATTCATAAATACATTTCTATCATTCATTGGGGCATGTGGGAGTGGGAAATAGTCAATATAACCATACACAAAACATTTAATTTTGTTTAAATATCGCATTTAAAACACTGAATACATGCAAAATGCAGTAATAAAAATATTTAATCATCATTATTATTGACCCTAATGCACATAAGTGCCACTCAGTTACAAAACATTAATATTGCACAATTTTTCACAAGGTTTTACATTTAAATAGACTTAATCCGTAAAAACTTTAGTAACTTCTATGTTACACTCAAAAGTTATATTTGATTGTTCAGTAGATTGTTTCATCTAATGAAAAAATCATGAAGAGCTAAACTTATTAGGACAGTTTGTTATCCAGCAATAACGTATGTTTTAAATATTACGTTAATTACTGTTTTAATTTACTGCCATATGTTACAAAAGTTAGAACTTGAAAATGTAACTAAAATGCACAGAAATGAAATTTCTTTCAACTCAGAATATGAAAATGTCATTCTTTTTCAAATAGGATTGTACAAAAATATAGATGCACTTACCAGCACGAGCCAAGGATCCGTGCACTTTACCACCAAGCAGTGGTACTGTTAGGTCAAGCTCGTTGGATGAAAGCTCTGATACCAGGCAGGCATCTTCAACGGGGGCACCGCAGAGGGACAGAGTCACCTCCTCAGCACCAACCTCAGCAAGGGCGCGGATGCGCTCCTGCAAGTAATGAAACAAATTACTAATCAAAAATATTTCCAGTTCAGAGGAGTAACATACTTAACCTATAAATTGTTATTTTGACGACTAGCTTTTACATAAATTTACGTGTTTGCAAGGTGAATATTAGCGTCTTCAATATGCTTATACTAGCTTTGAGAAACAGGATAGAACAGGCTACTAAAAAACAACCATAAAAGCGAAGACATCAACATTCGATTATGTTTAAAGATAGAATTGTAGTAATTACCTTGATCTGGCCAATAGTCTCCTGTCCATTGACGTCTAAGACGTGCGTCGACTGTCCTCTGATGTGCAGCTGCATTTTGAGGCCTCTGAAATGGAAACGCAATATTCAACGGCGTGGTCGGCTAGCACGATAACAAACTTTTCGTCATTCTTAACGAGTACGATCAATTTAACACATATTTTGCATTTAGATCAAATTTTGTCACAATTACTAACACTAAAACCTTCTTTTTGTCCAGAAAATCACAAAACTTAATCAAAAATGTGGAATCGTGTAAAATACTAACCTTATCAGCCAAGTCTGACAAGCGAAAGAAACAAAGATGGTGGACGGAAAAGGAAACACGGCATTGACATTTGACAATCGACTAAATTCTGATAAAACGAAAAACCAACTATAACAATTTTTACTAAAGCATTTTTATTCAAATTTTGTTGGCTGAAAACTTCGCCTTAATATATAAAGATATACATGCCATAAAGATTGGCATGATCCGTCAACCACAGCGTTGTTATTGATACGGCAATTCACGATTTTTTTCGGAATATACGGCAGACCTCTCATTGCCGTATCACGGCAATTGACTAGAGGTCGAAACATTTTTTCACTAGAATGAAACTCAAATATCTAAAATATCTGTTAGGTACTTACCTGAAGAGGCTGTGCGCCACAATAATAGATTTTTTTGTCAATGTTGTCACTAGCCCAGAAAACATGGACTTAATAAGAAGTGACACAATTACAAACTTCTGTGGAATTTCATTCAGGGGAACAGGTTGAACTCAAGAAACGTATGGATGAAATAAGTCGACAAAGTTCTGAGCAGTCCAACCTATCTATTGTATTACTCGAAACTAAACTTGATAATCTCGAACAGCAAGCAAGACAGTGCAATGTGGAGATCTTAAACATGCCTGAAACGCGCAGTGAAAACCTTATTCATATAATGGAGTCGGTTGGTACTGCTATTAACTTTCCTGTTACTCAAAGAGATATCATATCGATTCATAGAGTTCCACATGCTCACCAGCAAACAAATAGGCCGAAAAACGTAATTGTAAAATTATCGTCGCGTATCCTGAGGGATAACTTACTCGCTGCCTTTCGTAAGGTCAAAAACATCAAGTCTGACCAATTGGGTTTCGCATGTGCACCGTCGACTATTTACATGAATGAGCATCTGACACTCAAGAAGAAACATTTATTTCGGAAGGTTAAAGATGTCGCCACATTGCACCAGTTTAAGTACGTCTGGATTCGAAACGCCACTATTCTCGTGCGCGAGCGGGATGGCGATACTGCTTTTGCAATACATACAGCCGACGATATTCGTAAGATTAAAAGCAGTCCGCCAAATACCAACATTGATAGTGGTTCCAACCCCAAAAAACTATAATTATAATGTGTTTCTACACCAGCATTTTTCTTGTTTTTTCCATATTTTTTTAGCCTGTAATAATGTATTAATTTGTATTGTATTTACTTCGATAACTTACTCTGTTTTATGTAAATGTTGTGTCTCAAATTGCCTGTGTTTATCAAGACTGTACGCCCGATTGTCTGTTATTGTAGTTTCTGATAATGATAAATATCACAAAAAATGTAGGCTTAATAAACTTAATTATAAGTGTGCTTTGTGCTTGTCAATGTATCGTCTTGGTATGGGTATTATTATGTGTTTGAAACAATTTCTGCCGCGCATTATGCTACCGATTATACCAGTTATTAACCTTCTTAATAGGTTATATCTCGAATGCGTCTTTTGCTGTATCGTCAGAGCTCAGTGTTGCTGTATGCCTGGTCTAATTTTTATTATTAAGAAACATTATTTTTACTTTACTGTTATTTTGTTAATTGAGCATTACACGTACAAATACCTGTTAATTGAACTTTTATCGCTGGTAATTTTTATGTTAGTACACCTATTTTCTAATGCTGAGTAATAAGCATCTATCCATATACTACCAAAACTGTAGAGGCATCCGCACAAAATTACACACGCTTTACATGAACATCCTGAATGGTAACCACGATATCATCGTACTCACGGAAACATGGTTAGTTCCAGAAATTAGCAATAATGAGTTTATTGATCAGCGCTATGTTGTGTACAGGTGTGATCGTGATCGTATTACCACTAAAAAACTGGATGGCGGCGGAGTGTTGGTTGCGTTTCTGCGAACACTTAAATCATCTGAACTCGACGTTTCTGTTATTCTTACTAATCCACAATATCGCAATCTTATTGAACACATCCTTATAGAAGTTCCTAGTGCACTACCGGCCAAGCGTCATGTTATCAGTGCCGCTTATATACCTCCCAGAATGGCTACCTCTGTATATGAGCAACATTTTGAAGTCTTACAGCAGGTACTGGGTGACCCTAGTGTGGACTGCTTCTATATAATAGGCGACTATAATCTCCCAGAAATAACTTGGATTCCACTGGGCCCAGCTGGACCTCTTATCGGCAGCGGATTGGGTACGGGTGCTTCCATAATATGTAGTAAGCTAAATAACTTAATGTCACTGTTTGATGCTGTGCAATATAATGTAGTGGCAAATACTAATGGCAAAATTCTTGACCTACTTATATCCAACCACCCCTGTAAGGTATCGGCTGCGTTGTTTCCTCTGCTTCCAATTGACACGTATCACCCTCCTTTTATCTGTGACATAAGTCTAAATGTAAATATTCAACCCATGAAAAAGCGACCGCTACGAAAATACAACTTCTACAAATCTGATTACGAGCACATTAACCGAAAAATTCAGGATATTGACTGGACGGACCTTCTTGTCCCTTTGGGATCCGAAGAGGCACTTAGCACATTCTACAATAAGATTGATGATATAATTAAACAGCACACACCACTATCAGCATCCAAGACCGCTGGTTATCCGGTCTGGTTTTCTAAAACATTGATTGGCACGCTCAATAAAAAACAAAAGGCATGGGTTAAATGGAAGAAATACGGCAACATTGCAGACTACGAAAAATTTTCGCAGCATAGAGCCTTTTTTAAGGAAAATTGTAATAAATGCTTCTCTAAATACATTCAGTCGATTGAGGATAGTATACATGCAAACATTAAGGATTTCTGGACATTCATTTCCAACCGCAAAGACAAACCCGGTATACCGGCAAAAGTTCAATATAAAAACAATGTGTCCAACGACCCTCAATCGATTTGTAACATGTTCTCTGATTTCTTTTCTTCTGTGTATGAACCTGCTTCGTCTGCACTCTCTCAATGGGAGTTACCTTCTGAAACAGTGTCTAACGACATTGTTGTTTCTGACCTACACTTTAAGGAAGAATCTGTTTTGGCTGAACTGAAATCCCTTGATCAGTCTAAGGGACCAGGTCCTGATGGACTGTCTGCGTTTTTCCTTAAAAATACTGCTGCCTGTATCTGTAGACCACTGGCTATAATCTACAACAAATGTATCACAGAAGGTGTTATGCCAACGGTGTGGAAGCAGGCTAATATCACACCTGTACACAAGAATGGATCTAAGCGCAGTGTTGAGCAATACCGACCTATTTCGATTTTATCTACCTTGTCGAAGCTTTTTGAGAGACTGGTACATAATGAAGTGTACCCTATCCTACATAACACTATTATACAGCAACAACACGGTTTTGTGAAAAAGCGATCCACGACAACTAATTTATTGGTATTTGCTAGTGACCTATTTGATAACATCGACAATCGTATACAGGTTGATGCAGTGTACACGGACTTTCAGAAAGCTTTTGACAAGGTGGATCATGAATTGTTGCTGAACCGAATAGCTTTCAATGGTATTCGTGGTAACTTGTTGCGCTGGTTCATTTCATATATCACTAACCGTTGTCAGCGGGTTGTTATTAACGGATACAACTCTCTTGCTACTCGGGTTACATCTGGTGTCCCACAAGGCTCCATTCTCGGTCCTCTTTTGTTCGTTATCTTTATAAATAATATAGGTATATGTTTTCATCATTCAAAATTTTTGTTATATGCTGATGACCTTAAAGTATACAGACCTATTCATAGCATTCAGGATTGCTATCTTCTCCAAGAGGACTTGGATCGACTGACAGACTATTGTTACAGTAGTAAGCTCCATCTGAGCATTCCCAAGTGCAACTACCTAAATTTTACCAAGAACAAAAACATCATAAGGTTTTCTTACTCATTATGTAATGGTTTATTGAATAAGGTGAATTCGGTTCGTGATCTTGGCATATTGCTTGACTCAAAACTCTGCTTGGATTTGCATATCGAGCAAATTGTAAATAAAGCATATAGGATGTATGGATTTATAATGAGATCAACTCATGACTTTAAGCGTACCTCTTCGTACCTCTGCCTATATAAAACCCTAGTCCGTTCCCAGCTCGAATATGCTGTATCCATCTGGAACCCTTACTATGGCAAATACATTGACATGATAGAAAACGTCCAACGTAGATTTCTTCGTGCAATGCACTACAGGTGTCACAAAACATATCTACAATATAACCAGTTGCTCAGTAAATACAAGCTTTTGACACTTAGCTCTAGACGTAAACAATTAGAAGCAATGACATTGTATAACATTGTTAATGGCAATTTTGACTGTATAGATTTAAATAATGTATTGTGCTATGCAGTTCCCAGAACTGTCCATAGACGGCGGGTGCGTGCAGGCAAACTCTTTGCAGTAGGTACCTGCCGATCTAACACTGGTCTACGTTCACCAGTTCGGCGAATGGCAGCAACCTACAATGAAGCATTCGAACACATAGACATATTTACATGCTCTTTGAAAAGATTTCGTAGCCTTTTATATGAGACACTTGAACTCTGAGACTAATTGTTTGTTGTTGTTTTATAATACTTCTTTTTTCTGTTTTTATAATATTAGTGTAACTGACATGCATGAACAGTTCACCTCCTAGTGACTTAAGGTTTTATTTATTAATGGTAATCTGTGAACAGCGCTGTGGGCTACATTATTACTTATGTTATTTATATTTTTCTGTGTGTAATATTACATAATGTAGCTGTTTGTTGTTCCTATTGAATAAAATAAAAAATAAAAAAAATAAAAAATAAAAAAAATATGCCAGAAACTACCACGAATTGTCAAAACTAAAAACGACCATAAAAAAAATCGATGACTACTAATTCAAAATCTAGGCAAAAATCAAGGATACTGTACCAAGTCTAACTGTGCGTTCGCACTGGCGAAACATTCACAACGAAACATGTTGGAATCTATTTTCTGTCAATTTTCCATACAAAGTTTGACAGGCACTAGAGATTTCAACATGTTTTGTTGTGATGTTTCGCCAGTGCGAACGCATAGTAAGGTGTCGCGTGACATGTGCGAGAAGCAAGGATAAGTACACTCTAGATAAACATGAATCTAAAGTAATAGAAACGATTAAGAAGAAACAAATGAAGAATAGATTTTTTTAAAATAAATACGGCAATTTAGTGATTTTTCCCTTAAAATACGGCAAACCAGACTGTGACATACGGCAGGTCAGATTTTTACGTTAACACTAGGGATGTTAAAAAATAATCGATTTTTATTTAAATCGATTATTATTTTCTTATAATCGATTTTTTATTGTCGATATTTATAGTAATATTAATCGATTTTTAGTAAATCGATTATATAAATTACATGTTCAAATCGATTTTCAGAAACAGCTTGTATCTATGCGACGGATGAAAAAATCTTGCAGTAAGTTTCAATTTTATAAACAGCGTCATCTATGCGTTGGATGAAAAATCTCGAATTAAGTTCATACGTATAAGTTGATTAAATAAAAACGACGCCATCTGTTTTTTTAATTCTTATTTTAAGTTTTTTTTAAACTGCCTAGTCAAATGTAAAATATTTCTAGACATTTATGGCAATTTTTTTATTTTATTTATATTTTAGTTTTTGAGACAGTTAGTTTGTCATTTTATTGGGATGCTCATCATTTCATTTTATTATAATAAATGAAACGTTTAATAGTACTAAAATGGTGCTATTTGGTTTCCTAATTCCTTACCTTGAAATTTGAAAGGAACATACTGCCTTTGATTTTTAGTTTTGAATTGGTTATTTTTTTATTCATATAATTTTATTTGATTTTTAATCTGATAATTTTTTTATATGAATCTCTTAGTTTATTATTGGAATGTGAAAAGCATGTACTTTTAAATAATACAAAAAAATCGTTTTTTTCTCAGAAATCGATTATTTAATTTTATTAAATCTATTTTTGACAAATCGATTTATTTTGAATAAAGAAAAATCGATTTTTATTTAATCGATTCTTTTCCATTAATCTCACATCCCTAGTTAACACTGGTCAACCACTTGAAATCCATTGCGCACAAAACAGTTAACTGTTAAACGAGGTCTAATCATAAAAAATATCAAATACAAAAGTGAAAAGTCCGTTTGTGTGAGTACACAGTTTCAATATTCTATGTACAGACGCCAGCACATCAGGCTACTACAATGTCAAATTTATTTAATAGATTTTCAACTTTATCGCTGAAACATAAGGTTCAAAGTTGATTGGGAAAATTTGACAGTATCGGGTAGCTTGATGTGGTGGAGTCTGTACGTGACGAAATTTTTCAATTCTTGGATTTAATTCAGAACTGAATTGTATAACACACATCTACATCTCCTATAAGACTAGTTATGGAAGTCTTTTGGCCGAAGGTTGGTCTAATACCTAAGCTTTATTTGTTTTATGTGGGCCCTGTCGAGCTTACACGATCAGAATGGATTATGGCTACAATATTCCATAATAAAGATAACTTAACTTATTCAGACATATAAAGAGTAGATGTCTGTGAAATGCGCTGAAATAATCCACAAACCTATTCGTGATAACTGCATACTTGACGTCTTTCATGCTTGTAGTTATTGGTAACAAATTCAAGGCTATCAACATTTATTTGTCTGTAGGTAACTATTAGGTAGAATAATTTACGGCCGTTATGACAATTTATCGGCACAT
Source organism: Agrochola lychnidis (assembly GCA_963680765.1). Classification (NCBI taxonomy): domain Eukaryota; kingdom Metazoa; phylum Arthropoda; class Insecta; order Lepidoptera; family Noctuidae; genus Agrochola; species Agrochola lychnidis. The sequence goes on along the minus strand of OY796859.1, from coordinate 8,167,455 downwards.
TAACAGCCGAGCTCACATTCCACATGTCAAAAACTTCGTGTGTTAAGTCGAGAGATTTTAATTGTTTGTCTTTCTCACCTTTCACGAGGTTCTAGTCGTGTGAAATGGTAACATCGACAATCATGGCGTGGCACCCTGATCGATCTATTACCACTATATCAGGCTTATTGGCGATAATAGTCCTGGCAGTAATGGTAGTCCTATCCCAGTACAATGTGACATGGTCATTTTCGAGAACTGGGTCGGGCACATACTTGTACTGTGGTACCTTAGAATCCACAAGTTTATTATTTCGTAGTTGCTGGTGAATAATCCTGGCCGCCGCCGCCGTTAGGTACTGTGCTTTTGCATTGGCGAAAGATTTACATAAAAACATGTTGAAAACTCTGTTGTCTGTCAATGGATCCAATCGCGTTCGCATTGTCACGCAACTTGTAGACGCGAAACATGTTTGACGTTTCATATAACTTGACATGTTTGCCACATGTTTTTACAAACCAATTTCCTACCAAAATGTATCTGTATGAATCTAGCAACATGTTGTAAGATTTGTTTTGACATTTCATTGCATTTTGCTGACTTTTACTGTGAATCATTATCATGTTGACAGTGATTAATTTGTGGCCAAATCGTAGCGGAGTCAAAATTACTATTAACTGAACTAAACAAAGTCAAAAATATTGCAACGTTTATTAACTGGGTAATATCAAAAGTAGGTAATAAAATGGATTCAAGCGATGAAGACGATTTATTGTTTGTAGCTTCCCGTATTGCATACCTATACCCTAATTGCGTAATTTATTTTCGTAAATGATTGTGACGAATTTGTTTCATTTTGACTGTTCAACAACATTCATTGCGTTATTTACATTTTTGGGCAGATTTTTTTTCCAACTTATGAAGCCTTGGATTAGCAATCTGTTTCAAATCGAAACAAATTGTGATTGATCGTGCATTACGCAATTAGGATACTGAAACGGCAAAAACCGAGGAAGAAAAAATGAGTTACGGAATTAGGGTGTATTGTATATGTTTCTAGACTGTGCGAACGCAGATAACAACAAATCTTGACATCTGTCTTATGACTTACTCATTACTCATGTTTCGTGCAGTCCGAACGCAAGTTCAACAAAACATGTAATGAGATTTGTTTCAGGTGACAAATTTTGAAACATCTACATGTTGAATGTTTTCTGGTGCAAACGCATAGTTATTTATAGCCAGACGAAAACAACCAGAGATAATATGTTTGATGAACCTGTAGGGTGGCATGCCCGACACACGTCAACGTCACGAAATATTCAGTTTCCCTTAAAAAGTCACCAGTACGTAGCCAAGAAACGGACGCTAAGAAATGTGCACTGGGCTCATGAAGAGCCCGATAGAAGGGCTTGTGAAGCTCCTTGCTTTGCCATACCTCCTTGCGGGCATCGGTAGTAAGTAGTACAGTTTGGGCCAGTTCGCCAGCCTAGGATTCCATAATCTCCCCTCACATTACATGCATGATGGCACATTTGTCCACACCAAATTCCATCCACTGAAAGTTTCAGTTGCCTTCAGTAGCTCCATCAGTCGCAATTTGATGGGGGCAAAGACTTTCATGTCATCTATGTAGAGGACGTGAGATATGACCTAACCACCTCTCCTGACCTGAATCCTACAGCAGTGTGCTTAGAGGATTCAGGACTAAACAGAACCAAATAGGGAATATTTGGTTCTGCTTAGTCCTGAATCCTTTAATCCATACAAGCTCATTATTCCCCTGGATCTGTCGACACCTTGGATAGCGAAGGACCGTCCTCTATTGCCCCATACACGACTCTAGGAAGGTGCGTAGAGTTGCATCTATCTTATACAACTCCAGCACCCTCATGAGTCATGTATGAGGCACCGAGTCGGTAGTAGGCTGTTTAAAATATAACCAGCATGTCGTCTTTGCGGGATCGACCAGTTGGCATAACGCCATGTCAATGAGGCGTAGCTCCTTAGTACCGCGGGACCTGTTTCGTCATCCATTTTGAGAGGCAAATTTTTTCTATCTCAATGATTGTAATCATTAATCCAGTTATTATTGGTATAATCGATTTTTATTACTGTGCGCCTGTCAACGTCAAAATATTAATGTTGGCAGCATTGGTAACGTCAGCAAAACTAACTATTATCGAAAAAGGAAGTTATTATCGGCGTAATTCATATTTCATATTGGCGTATTTCAACAAACGCTACTTTATTTCTGAAAGTACTTCTTCTTCTTTTTCGTGTGGTTGGTGACGTAACTAGTAATTTCTGAAAGTTATATTTTACTTATTGTCACGTTTAGCTGATGGGAACAAAGCGAGTAAAAATATAAAAAAAAACATCCTCCAAACATTTAACTAGTGGTACTAGGTAGGTTTTACTAGGTGGCCTGACGACACACAAAATCACGCACACTAATCCTGCTGTCCTGCATCGCGTAATAGAGTTTACCGCACGAACGACATATATGACTATCCAACATCAATCGTTGGGCAATGGGGTTAAAAACTGCCACTTGCTCACTTCAGATATCGCTGATCTCCAGCGTCTTATAATTTGACAGCTAGCCATTTTTTTTTTGTAAACAAGCGACTTCCCAGTTGCGCAGCTGTTTACTGCAATAATATGGGCCCCCATGTAGTTGCCAAAGATGTTATAAGAAGAAAATTGTAGGAGAAAGCTCTCCGAAAAAAATTGGAATCCGATATTTCGTCGAGACAATGTGCTATCCTTTAATCCTTTTATGGAAGAAAGTGGTTTATAGGTGATGCTCCCAAGAGAACTAAGTCTGTTTTCATTACATACAGGCACTTGTGATGTGATATTATGTAAATTATAGTAAAGTATGTGTGTGTTTATATTATCATATTAGATCAGTGCTAGAAGTGCTATCTCTGAGGTTTTTCACACAAGAAGATCAAGGCCAAGTTGGTTTTCAACTCTGATCTGGTTAGTTTTATCGTACGCCTCCATTCTTTAACAAAAAATGAACTTAACCTATAAATTATAAAACATTCATAATTTATTGACTTTTTCACTAAAGACGCTTCCCCTGTCCTTACCTCGTCTATTTGGCTACACAACTCTCCTTTACTAACGAGCATTCAACACCAGAATCGTTAATAAAACAATACAGCTCACCTTTTTAATAGTGCTACACTCCAAGTCTCATACATATTTATCTAGTTTTCGTATAATTTGTGATCGACACAAAAGTAAACAAACACAATAATGGCGGTTTGTAAAGACGTATAGACGCCAGCACTTCAAGCTACTGCAATCTGTCAAATTTATTTAATAGATTTTCAACTTTATCGCTGAAGCATAAGGTTCAAAGTTGATTGGGAAAATTTGACAGTTTCGGGTAGCTTGATGTGCTGGCGTCTGTACAACCGTGCTGCCATCTGCTATGAGTTTTCAGTTTTTAACCTCATTACCTCATTGCCTGCCAGACATGACCCCCGTCTGGTCGGAGGATCCTCCCTTTTCTATAGATGATGACTGAACTTTACATCCTGTTCCTCATGTCTCTAAAATGTTATAGATTATATTTCAGGCTTAACCGCTTATTTTCTTGTTACGCTTTGGAGATGCTGATGACCCCGACTCCACCATGGCGTCACCGTCAAAATGGCGTCAAATACAATTTAACAAACAGCAATAACAAAAAAGTAAACTTAAAAATTGCAAAAATTGAAAAGGGTATGCTGAGATGGTTTGGGCATGTTGAGAGAATGAATGAAAGGCGACTAACAAAATGTATTTACAAGGCTGATGTAAAGGGAAAGGCCGGGCGGGGACGCCCTAGGAGGACATATACTGACCTTATTGGTGATGTTCTTCAGAAAGGCCAGGTGCGTAGTACTCGCAACCGGCGTGCGTGTATGACCAGATGTATGAACGTAAACGAGGCAAAAGGACTATGTAAGGATCGTAGCAGGTGGCGTTCTGTAGTTTCTGCCTACCCCCATGGGAAGAAGGCGTGAGTTTATGTATGTATGTAAACTTAAACACAACAGTAAGGCTATTCGCGCACTACGAATTTAATCGTTGCGATTTTTTCAAACTGCGAAATAAAATCGCAAATAATCATAATTTCTACGCGCAATCGCAAACGATTTTTTTTCGCAGTGCGCGGACTCTAGTATATTGGTATTGTTCACAGTTTAGCGATTATTATTCGCAACGATTAAAATTCGTAGTGCGCGCTTACAAGTACAAGTAAATATACCAACTAATAAACAATAAGAACTTAGGTAAATAATAATGACAGAACTGTACAGACGATTATGAGTATGCAGACCATACTAAGTACGCATGGGCCAAAAATATCGATATATAAAAATATCGATATTTTTCCAAACAATTATCGAAATATATTGTCGATATTTTTAATCGCGATATATCGATATTGAATATTTATTTTAGAGTATCGAATTCGTATCAATTTCGATTTTTTTTTAACGCAACTTTGGTTTCGTGTTTAATTTTATTAGATAATGGTGCCGATTCCCTTGTTCACAAACTAAACTAAATTTAAGTTCAGTGCATCCTTTTCTTTCTATTTCATTAAGAAAAGACAGAAGATAAATTTTAGTTTAGTCCTGTCAAATTAATCAGCGCTTGACGTAAATTGACGTAATTTTAGTTGACATGTTTTAATCACGTCTAAACTTGTACTAAGTAGTGACAGGCGCTGATTATTTTGACAGGACTAAACTAAAATTTATCTTCTGTCCTTTTCTTAATGAAATAGAAAGAAAAAGATGCACTGAACTTAAATTTAGTTTAGCTTGTGAACAAGGGAATCGGCACCACTTCTTGCATGCTCTTCGCGTATCGGTAACTTTAAAAAATCCGCCACAATCTTTATGAAATGCAATACAACAGTAAGACTATTGGCTGCGTGCACGAAAATACTAATGCTATTAAACCATCAGTGTGAGACGTATATGACCCTGAGGTTATCAAACAACTAACAATTTTCGGATATTTTTTTTAAAAAAAAATTACAAAAATAAAAATCTTCTACTTTCGTCTATTCTTTTTTACGAAGTTTGAATGCTTTGAGAATTTATGTATGAATAATCATGCAAAAACTGACGATATATCGATATTTTTCACTCGATATTATTGAAACTGTTTAAAAATATCGAAACGATAAATATCGATATATTATTTTCACTTGCCCATCCCTAACACTACTTGGCGTCAGCGGGGTATTGGGGAGGTAAGCGGGCGGGTGAATTCAAACTGATAGTCTTTGACAGCTCTAAACGCACAGGTATAAAAATCGAGTTATATCACTGGAAAATTATCAGTTCGTCGCTTTTTGAACAGCTAAGCTTCGCTAGCTTCGTAGGTGTATTCCTGGCTTTATTTTTTATTTTCTGTAGTGAGAAACAGACTACAATATTTGGTTTCTGAACGTTGGCATTAAGCGTTCTGTCCACCCTGAAGCTCGTGATTGGCTGTCTGAAAAAAGCGGCTGACTGTGCCGTGTGATCTGTCCAATTTTGATGTATTTCTTTTCGCGAAAAATGGTTAAATAAAATATATTGCTACCGCCAAATTTTAGTGCTACTCTATTAATTTTGTATCATGTTGTCTCGGTTTCTTAGTCAGTTTTTGTTTATATTAGTGCATTTGGTTGTGAATATACTTGTTGCTGTTCAAAATGTTTATTCCCGATTTCGGATCAAAAAGTGTATTTTACCACAAGATGAGGTGATGAAAAGTGATATTAGAGTTATATTAAAACACTTGCCAAGAGTTACCAAGAAGCTCAATCATTTGGTGATCCTGACGGATACTGATCAACACTCGTTCAGTGATTTGGCTCGCATGGTTATATGGAGCCTAGTAGCCGGGATATCATACGTGAGCTTCTATGATATCACAGGTAATAAACTATTGAGTAAGTTTCAGTTGGGAAATGCCATTAGTTTCATTTGTTACTCAAACCATAACCAATAAAAATGACCATATTACCCACAATATTCATTTCTTTTTTACTCATTATTTCAGAACAGTATTACATGGTTATAAGTACAACACTTTCATTAAATTTGCAAATTATCCAACACTACTTTCTCATGCAAATGTCTTTAACAGATAGCGCTGATGCATTGACATAAGATAACAATGATGAAATGTCTAAACATGTTATTATGTATCACTCACAACCCCCTAAACCTATTATGTTATTGTCATTTGAGGTTTGTAAGTACAGTAAACTGGGTTACATTACAATATGACTCACGCATGACAATTTTTTTTTTCCAGGAGAATTGAAAGAAAATGAAGAAAAGCTTTTTCTCGAAGTGGAAAGAAATAAAAAGGGTGTGCCAGGTTGCATAAAATGGTGCAGAAAGCCAGACTTGAATGGCTACACAAATGGGATGCAAGCTCATACAGTGTACATAAATATCTTTACTAATAAAGATGGAAAACCCACTGTAGCGCAATGTATACGTCAGATAGCTGAAGAAAGAGTAATATGTAATAGAGAATCTGAGGAATATACAGCACAAGAATTAGATAATGCTCTCATGTTAATGTACCCTTCCATTCCTGACCCTGAAGTAGTTCTGTATACTGGTACGTTATGTTGTACTCATGGGTTATTACCGTGGCAAATAAGACTCGCAGAGTTTATACAACTTTCCATAGACCATAGTGTAAATATTGACAGTTACATAGGTGCATTGTATAGATACAATAAATGTGATCAAAGATTTGGTAAGTGAGATTGGGGCTAGCCTAGTGAAAGGCCTAAATTTATTTAAATATTGATATGCTGACATTAGGCATTGGTTAACATCAAGAATCATGAGTGTATTTATAAATAGGTGCTTTATTTAAGTATCAGATTCGTAATTTTATTTATAGATCATGTGATCACTTAAAAATTTTATCACTATTCATTAGCTGAGGCTTATGACGTGATTCATAAATAAAATGTATTGTCATCAATATGTAATTGGTATGTTAAAAAAATACTATGTTATCCTTTAAATTGTATAAATTTTATGTAAAACATTACAATCAGTGAGCAATAACCTATAGAAATTCAAATATGGATGAACATATATTTATAGTAATTTTTAAAGAAAAAAAAATATAAACTTAATCAATTTTAATGTTGTATTTTATTTAAAAGGATGCTCTTGATCTTTATCATACCTACTTAAAAATAGCAATATTTATACTTAAAAGCTTGTCGTTTGTTTGACACTACTTAGTATTTTATTGTATACCTACATGCAGCAAAACAAATTATCATGATCTCTTTTGATTGATTTATTAGCTTTTCCCATACTCTGTTATTTTGTCCTGAAGGGCTACCAAAAAGGCTTGGTGTGTAGACTGTTGCAAACTGTTTATTTGCACTGTAGAGCTATTGCAGTGATAAGCATATTAGGCTCAAATATTGTTATTGGCATACTCAGACCAATAAGGTCTGAGTTGGCATAATAACTATTTAATAATGTATACCATACACCCATCATTTTTGGTAGCCCTACAGGACTTATTAACAGTTCATAAATATTGGAAACTATAATTATTTATGGTTATTATGCCCATAACAATATTGAGCCTAATATGCTTATCACTGATAGCTCTACAGTGCAAATAAACAGTTTGCAACAGTCCGCACACCAATCCTTTTTGGTAGCTCTACAGGACAGAATTATTAACAGCTGTTGATAAGGGATGACATAAAACACAATAGTAGGTACTTATTGTTTTTCTAGTGAAAATCGATATTGCCCAAAGTCAGATGATATGCAATCAATATAGTGGTGCAGCATTTCAACACTTGAATTACGAAAAACAGCCCTTACTGGTATCAAATAAGGTGCTGGTTTGGTGGACTGTACTTACTAGAGTCTGGAGCAGTCTACCTTTCGAAGTCTTGGGTAGGGGTCCGAACAAGTCGACCGATTAGAAGTGGTATCGGTCGACTTGTTCGGACCCCTACCCAAGACTTCGAAAGGTAGATAACAGGAAGCCTGCAGGACTGCTCCAGACTCCTGCACCCAAGAGGTGTACCTCTGCCTACAGCCTTTTTTTATTATGTTCTCTTGAGGCTGGACGCCTACTTTAACCAACATAGGCGGGTAAAATGAACTTCATATTCCTTGGAGTCAAAAACATTTGGGTTGGATGTTTTGCAATAGACATTAGTATACATGGCTACCATCAAGCCATACATTTCCAGTATAAGCTGACCTCTCATGGTACGGAAATCCTATACAATGCGAGATCAACAAACTGGAAATGTATAGCTTGATGTGTAGCCATATGTACATATCTATGTCAGTATTGCCATCTACTGGCACACTGACCTCTATGCTTGCCATGAATAGTAAACGTCACGTCTGGAATCTTTGTGCATAACGTGAGTTTTTGCTCATTCAGTTAGCTGGTATAGAAAAGTATGCAGAGAATGTTGGTTGTTCTTTTGTGTTGGTGAAGGCCTTCAAAAAGTTCAGGTGCATAGTACTCATCACTGGCACGACTGACCAGATGTACCTATGCAGGGCCGGCCCGTTCATATAGGCGAACTAGGCGACGGCCTACGGTGCTCGTATTAGGGGGGCGGCAATCCGGCGGCATCGAAATTATTATTTTTGTTTACCTACAACTTGGAAATACTCCCAATTTATTACCCATTTTTCTACCAAAATGCGCTCATGGACATTAACGAAACCATCGGTACGGTTTATCTGGAAATCAAAAGCGGGTTTAATTGACAGCCAACTCACTCCATTCCTAAAAAAAATCGCGATTTCATATTTATTGTTTCTCTTGTATGTTATAATGTTTTGTTCAAAATTTATTTGACTATTATAGTTTGACCTCGATCGCTGTACCGATCGCGCCTGAGAGATATTTCTCGACGGCATGTGAAGCCAAGTCAGAGGCCCATGGGCGGCTTTAAAACTCTGACACCAGGATAGTCACTAACCACACGAAAAAGAACATAGTTTTATTTTGTCACGAATTTACTTAAAAGGGCGCCGTTCCAGCCTTTCGCCTAGGGCGCCAGGAATTCTCGGGCCGGCGCTGTACCTATGGACGTGGGAGAATGTAAAATCTTAGCTTAGTTTCTGCCAACTTCTTAGGGAAGAGGTGAGTTTATATCAGGGTGTGTGCGTTAGTGTTCGAGAATATTGCTAACTAAGGCATTTAGCTCTTAAATTTATGTAGCTACTGGTAGTTATTCTATTCATAGTATGTTATAGGTAGGTACTATTAGGTTTTATGAGACTTGTCCAAATACCTGCAACCAGCAAGATGCGATTACAATAAAATTAGTCGTAAAGTCTAATAAATAGTAAAACCAATCAAAACATTTCCACCAATTAAAGTTATACAATAAGAAATAAAACAAATTATAAGAGTGAAGTGTTTATTAAAGTACTTAATACGCGAATAATAGTGCACACTAAAATACTATACACAAGGGACTAATATTTACATCTTGCACGCACTAATTCATTGCTCCCACCTGTAAGAGAAAAATAAAAATAATATATCACAGCCTTAGCTTTTTTGATGTCAGAAATGCATTTGGTACTTAGTTGGTTCAAAAAAATTCAGAGGTTATCTTGTTATGGGCGATAGTAGACGGATATTCTATAACGTATATCTCCACGGATGTATAAAAACACTGATATGATAACTCCAAAATGATTAAACTACAAGATTGTGTAACTGACATAAGTGAAAATTGTCATATTCAAATTCAAAGAATTTATTTCAACTATTATTATTATTGTTGTTTGGAATGGATTCTTTGTACTTTGAATTACTTAATCATTTATTAAAATAATATGCATTTAAAATACTTCAATATACGCGTTTAATCTTATGTTAAACGTTGGTTACGACTAGGGTTGCCAACATTGCTTTGGCGAAATATAGTATTTTTCAAAATAAGCTAAGTATTTTATAGAAAAACCTAAAAATAGACAGTGATATAATTATTTGTTACTTATTTATTTTAATAAAAAATATACTTTGTACTTCTAGCATTAAAAAAAAATTCTAAGGTTCTGGTGTCATAATGCTTTATTATATTAAATGTTTAAATTAATGTAAATGAAAAGCTCATTTTTTATTAATGAGATACGCCTCTGTTTCTTCATTCTCGCCATTTCGAATTCATAACTGAAAATATCCTTTCTGTGAATGCCGAAGTGGCGGGATAAGCATAATAACTTATTTTCAGTATTTTTTCAAATATGCTGCCATTTTTGGCCTGTAGTTTTGTCAGTAAACTCGCTACATTTTTTTACTTTGCAAAGATTTAATTTAATATTGTTATTTCAGAGTGGTGGAGTTACGTTCACTTTTTTTAATGAAGGATTTGTTTGTTAGATTTCAGTGTTGAAAGTATTTTTGCGTACTATATATTTGTTGAACAGTATATAGTACGCAGACTCAAAATATAGTACAATACTATAGTACGGTTGGCAACCCTAGTTACGACTACGTTTGACCGGTGTAGTAATTCTTGACCCGTAAACGTCTTACAGGTCATGACTTATTGGTTTTGGACGGTTTGAAATATTTTGAACATTAACAACAATGTGTAACAATTTAGAATATAAAGAGCATAACAACATTTCTGACATCATCCTATTTTGCATGAATAATGTTAGTAAGAGGTTGAGGTAGACTTGTTTTTTTAGTGATAATTAGCATTGCTATATACATAATTATTAATAATATTATACCCTTAATACTAATTATTGCATTACTTATAGTTATTTTTTAGCACTTAACTTTTGTTATTCTTTTGCATAATCAACAGAAAATTATGTTTTTTCTAAGTCGAACACACAAGTTTACAAGATAGATAAAAGTACAACCTGCTGGATGTGTAACCTGATGTTCACCGGCGGTGGCGGGAGTGACTGCCGCTGCGCGATCGACGCCGGTCGTAGTCCCTAGACCGCTCATACCTATCGTACTTGTCGTAGTCTCGGCCCGACCTGTCGTAAGACCGGTCGCGCTTCGAGCTGTCCCTGTCGTATGACCTCTTGTCCCTCTTGCGCGAACGTTCTTCGGATCGGTCCCGCGACGTCTTCTTGCGTCCCGAGCGCGATTCGTAGCTGATCGAACGCGACCGCTTTGTACGCTTCCTAGGACGCTCCTCCTCGGAGTCATCCCTGTATTTATTGTGTTTGTCGTAGTCCCTACTCCTAGAAGATTTATGTCTGTCGTAGTAGTCGTCTTTCTTCTTGGACCTAAGCTTGTCGGATCTCTCGTAGTCGTCGTAGTATTTTGATTTGGAGTAGCTTCTGTCGCCTGATTTGTGAGACTTGTCCTTTCGATGTTTTTCTTTCTTTGATTTTTTGCGAGAGCCACTTGAACTGGAGCCTCTGCGTTTGCGTTTCTTGGATTTAGTTTGGACGATGGCGTCTTGTTCGATCTCTGAGGAGGATTCGCTCGAGCTGGATGAGGAATCGTCTTCAGAGTCACTGGTGGAGGAGGAGCTTTCTTTATGGTTAGGTTTACTGGACGATTTGGAATAGGGGCTCGGGGTGCGGTCCCTTTTACTCGACTTCTTAGCTTTCTCCTCTAAAATAGTATCTAACTTCCTGACTCCATCGATCTTGTCAGACTTATGACTACTCCTCTTTTCCTTAGAGAGGCGGCGTTCAGGTAACTTGTCGGGGGTCTCATTTTCTGGCGGTGGTGTCGCAGACGAACCTGTAGAGAAAACATAATATTGTTATTCCTAAATCATTTCCATTATCTTTATCTCAAGCATAATGAACAGCTTCAACTTCCGATTGAGCTGAAGATCCGTATTTTATTTTTATCGACAACCATCAGAATTTTTTTCACCAAAGAAACTAAACCGGATGGATATTTCTGCACTTTTGCTGGGATAGCTTAAAGAGTCCAGTCTTAAGGTTAAAAGTAAGTACTATTAATATGTAATCAAAATTCCAGGATCTAATAAAAGCTCTAAATAAAGTACTAACGAGAACGCCGTGGTCGCTCGGGCGTGACGTTGTTGGGTGTGGTGGGTTCTTCGTTGGCCTCCCTCGCCTCAGCGCGACGCACCTCCGCCTCGATCTCCCGCGAAGTGCGCTCGAAGTCCAACCTCTTGCGTTTTATGATGTCCTGGTAAATGGGATAGTGTTATATTAGGGTTACATTATCATAATAACTATAGATCGTGGTGATCGCAGTCATCAGAAGATTAAGGCCCATTTGCACCATAAATGACTTTATCTACACCCATGCTATAAAACCTATATAAAAGTTTCAGACACAGTTAGCTTATGGCCAACATTAAAACAGCCAGTGTCATAGTAACCATAATATCATCCAAACGAGTGTTATAATATAATGTTGTACTAAATTTCATTAGGTATGCAACTCGTTTCAACATTTAAGCGGGGGACAGTAGCACCCGCTGCACGCATGTGCGGTGATGTGCTGGTGTAGGCGACACTCATACGTGCAGTTGTACTGAATTTCGTGGGTTTATTTTTATTCTTGATCTTGAATTACAAACACCCAATGATTTTAGAACTTTTTATAGAGGATTCATATCATGGGTGTAGATAAAGTCTTGTATGCAACTGTAATAATTAGGTATTAAAACACTCATGTGATACTATTATCACATTCGTGTTTTAATACCCCTTATTATACAACAGTTGCATAAATAATAAACGAATTTAAAACTATTTCTGTTTCTGTCAAGTTTGAAGATTACAGACAGGATGATATTTTAAATTAAATTTATTCAGTAAGCGGCCCTTCCAGCGGCGACTCAAATTGCAGTAAAGTTGAGGATCTATGTTTGACGAAAACACGATTCCATAAAATTTACCATTATTTTTACCCTAAAAAGAAATTACCTAAACTTTCGGCGCCTTGGAGCCTTCTCCTCGCCGCTCAGTCTTGCTCTCACTCAGTCCGCGAGCAGTAATGTGCGAGCGAGATAGAGTGAATTTGAGCTGAGGTATTATGTACTCTTAATAGCCCTTAATACTCTGAAGTGGAAGAGTATTGGGATATGCGGTGTGTTTACTATGCTTTGCAGAAATTCTCTCTTCTAACGAATGATGTTGTATCTTATAATAATGACATCAACACAATACGTAAGATTCAGATCATTCAAACCTCTTTATCTTATTTAAGTACTAGCTTTTTCCCGCAGCTTCGCTCGAAGTCGAAGTCGGAAATTATCCCATGGAAACGTACTACCGGGATGAAAATGTACGTACTATCTTATGTATTAATCCAGGTTATAAACTATTTGTCTGCCTCATCCAAATCTTATCAATCTTATCAGTAGCATAACATTATGATTGAATACTATCGTGAACTCATGCAAGCCTAGTACTTTTTGTTAGGTTACTGCTCAGAAATTGTGTACAACGTCTAATGATTGAAATACTATATTGAATTCATGCAAGTCTAGTACTTTTTGTGCCAAGTTTCAAGTTTATTAACTCAAGTAATACGATTTTCAACACAAACGAAATCCCCCCCTTTTCGCCCCCTTTAAAGGTGGAATTTTCAAAAACCCCTTCTTAGTGCTCCCCTACATCATGTTGTGTGCAAAAATTTCACGTGATATGTACTGACATATCACCATCACATGCCATCCTGTATAAAAGGAGAAACTGACTCACTGGAGTCAGTTTCTCCTTTTATACAGGATGGCAGGGACATCGACGCGAAAACTGTTTTCATGGATTCATTCTGAAATTTTTCGTCGATTTATTTAAAAAATACCTGCTGTTCCATACATTTTGACCACGTAGGTATTGCACTTTTCTATGAAACAGCCGTTTTATTAAAATAACATACGAAAAATTTCAACGCCGGGGTTTTCAGAATCATGTACTGAATCCATGGTGTCGATGTTCCTGCCACCCTGTATGTATAGATGAGTAGACAAAAGTATGAGAAGAATAGTTTTGTTAAAATGTTGGTCACGTTCGATTTACCGCTTCAAGTGTTTACTACATTTCTAACTGAATTGACCATTATCAGTTCAATGTTAATTACTCAGCTATATGTATTATACTTGAACTATCTACAAGTACAGTAATTAACATTATTATAATGTAGTATTTTGTTACATGTAATTTCATAAGTTTAGCTATCGGGAATCCGTATCGTTCGTTATCTATACCAATAATTAAAATTGAAGTGTCTGTTTGTAATATCAAAATAACAGCTTTATTTAAAATGCATATGAAAGTATGTACAGTACTTCTAACAACAAAACAGTTTTAAAATTTTTGTTTGTCTATTTGTTCCGACTAATCCCTGAAACGGCTGGACCGATTTTGACGGAACTTTCGCTGACAGATAGTGGATGTAACTTAGGCTACTTTTATTTTAGGAAAATAAGTAGTTACCATGCGGGCGAAGCTGCGGGCAGCATCTAGTCAAATTATGAGTGACATCACAATATTAGTTTAAATCCAAAAATAGTGATGCGTCTGACGGAAATAGAGTTGATGACCGGATTTACAATCAGGATACGATAATAAAGTTATGGTTCTTTAAAGATAGTGAATCGTTTGGCGAACTGAATGTGAACCGAGTTCTAACAATTTCTGACCTGAACCTAATCTGATTGATTGGGGCCACTGGTAGGAAAATTCTCACGCACGTTTGACAGAAAAAACCAGCCAAGTGCGAGCCGGAGTAAAAAAAAAACAAGTTTCTTGTACCTTACCTTCTTGTTTTTACCTTTAATTTTAATTTTTATATTTTTTTATAGCGGCAGTAGATATATACAACCTTTGAAAATTTCAACTGTCTACCTATTACGGTTTATGAGATATAGCCCGCTGACAGACAGACGGACGGACAGTACAAGGCATGAGTCGTGAGCACAAACTGACACTGCGCAGTAGTAAATTTTTCGGGCTTTTTTGGCGGAATGAAGAAACCGGGGACGCCGAGCTGCACGCGATTGGTTCGTGAGTCGATGCTCGTCGTATTGGACCTCTCGCGTGTCATTCGGCTACTGTCATTGGCCGAAATTGTAACATACGCGAGCTGTGCTCACGACTCGTGCCCCGACCTGTAATAGGGTTCCGTTTGGCACCCTTCGGGTACGAAACCCTAAAAAGGTATATTGTTAACGTAATAAAACAAATTATTGAAAAAAACAAAAAACCCGACTGCAAAAACTCATAACTGAAAAGAGAAAAACAAGCATTATAATCTATAGGATTTTGGTATTGCAGGCGGGGATAAACAAAAGTTTCACCAAAATTTCAGGTTATTGGTTTGTCCCCCGGCTGCAATACCAAAATCCTATAGATTATAATGCTTGTTTTTCTCTTTTCATTTATGAGTTTTTGCAGTCGGGTTTGTTTTTTTAAATAATTTGTTTTATTTCAAACTTTTTAGTCTTTTATTTGATATAATGTTGTTTTTTTTTTAAACCTACCCCTCCCTTTTTCTTGTATTTGCCTATGTCACTCCCACTATTAAGACGAACCTAACGACACCTAATATGTTAAAATCCATCAAGCCGTTTAGGCTACAGAGCGTGCCAAAGAAAATAGACATACATACAAACATACATACTCTCGAAAAACATTACCCTCCTTCCGGGGCAGTCGGGTAAAACACAGTACATGGGGCATAAACAGGTAAAACGATGAAAACAATTAAAATTTTTACGAGCGTGTCGCGAGCGTGGCGTACGCACTCGCGTTTCTTCGTCCAGATTAGGTTAGGTCAGAAATAGCTACGATTCAGCAAAGTGCATTATTCGCCATGAAAATAATTAATACTTAAGTACGTCTACGAGCAGTGGTGGCCCAGTGGTAACGGCCGCGACTTACGAGTTGTTCCTTCGTAGGTTCGAACCCAGACAGGCGCTTTACTTTGTGTAAATTATTTCATCACCACTGCTCTCAAAACGGTGAAGGAAAACATCGTGAAGAAACCGGCATGTCCTAGAACTGAAAATTCGAAGACATGTGACATCTACCAACCCGCACTGGGCCCGCGTGGTGGATTACGGCCCACTCCCTCTCACAGAGAGCCCAGAGAGGAGGCCTGTGTCCCAGCAGTGGGAACATTATAGGCTGACGATGATGACGTCTACTGTATTTTGTGACAGTTCCGATCATGCTGACTGCCGATTGGTTATCATTAGGTACACAAGGACAAGAGTTATTTGCCTATTATGTAATTCCATCATGAGGCGATTCCGTGAAAATGTCAGAAGCGATAAACTACTACAACATTGTAAGTCAGTAACCACTCGTTAATATGTAACATTGAGCGTTAAATGAAAGAAACTGTCACACAATATGTTTTCGAGTAGCAGCAGGGACCGAAAACCTTTATAAATTACGGTACAGGTATCGAAGAATTTTGGTTACTTCTATGGCTAAGGTTACCGCTATCTGGGTAACCAAGAAGAAGAAACATGTTACCTTATTTAGGTTACCGTTTTAATACCGGTTACACACACACACAGTCAATGCGCGCCCTTTGACTAATGCCGACGGCTCCTGTAAGTTGCAGGTAATTTTGATTTCGATAACTACTGATTGTATTCAATTTAAGGTAACCTTTAAAATACCTGTAAACAATATAAAAGTTGTAACCGAAAAAATACCTGTATTGATCATACCAGTTTTGGTCCGAGTAGCAGAGACGAATGTTATGCTAGAAGAAGCGGAACTTTTATGAAACTCGGATGTGTCATATTTATGGCTGGGTATTTAGGGTTAATTATTTTTACCAGACTGCAGCGAAATCCAAAAGGCAATGATTAAAAGAGAATGACAGGCCTACACTGTCCTCCCATACCCATTAACACTGTAATTTGAATATTTGGTAACCGTGGAGTTTCTTGCCGGCTCTTCTCCATAGGAAATGACCATTGGAACCGTGCACCTAGCTTTTGACGTTTCAGAAGTGCCCGTGTATGTTTATCTATACAGGGTGGCAGGGACATCGACGCGAAAACTGTTACCATGGCTTCAGTACATGATTCAGAAACATTAAAAAAAAATTTCGTCGGTTATTAAAAAATAAAAACTTTTTACAAAAAAAAAAAACCAACAGACTTCCAAAAAAACACTACAAAGTGAAAAATAACTTTAATTTTGGAAGTCGGTGGCTTTGGTTTTGAATTTTCGTTTCTTGCCACCGACTTCCGAAATTAAAGTTATTTTTCACTTTGTACTGTTTTTTTAGAAGTAGGTTGTTTTTTTTTGTAAAAAAAATATTTTTCACTTTTTATTGTGGTACCTACCCCACACAAATTCGAATACCACTATCTGCCATGTAATTCGTCCATTTTTTTGGAGTTATTCTTCCATTTGTCGCGCACATAATGCAAATTTAAGACTTATATGGTTTTCTCATGGATGCCATTGTCAGAACTGGACCAAATTGAAATGGGACCACACGGGAAGCACTAGCTTTTAAATAAAAAAGAATCATCAAAATCGGTTCACCCAGTCGAAAGTTCTGAGGTAACAAACAAAAAAATAAATAAAAATATAGTCGAATTGAGAACCTCCTCCTTTTTTTGAAATCGGATAAAAATCAGCTGTTTCATAGAAAAGTGCAATACCTACGCGGTCAAAATGTATGGAACAGCAGATTTTTTTTTAAATAACCGACGAACAATTTCAACGCAGGGTGTTCAGAATCATGTACCTACTTACTGAATCCATGGTAAGAGTTTTCGCGTCGATGTCCCTGTCACCCTGTATACTAATAATAAAGCTGAAGAGTTTGTTTTTTGTTTGTTTGAACGCTTTAATCTCTGGAACTACCAGTCGGATTTGAAAAATTGCTTTTGGATTTGGTAGCCCAATCCTTGAAGGCTTATAGGCTATTTAATATTACGCTAGGACCCTTAGGAGCTGAGCATAAATAAATAAAAGTTAGAAAGAACGGTAGGCGGGCAGGCGATGCGACGGGTTGGGTCGAGGGAACATCATCTGTCTAGCCTTTTCCCAACTATGTTGGGGTCGGCTTCCAGTCTAACCGGATGCAGCTGAATACCAGTTTTTTACATGGAGCGACTGCCTATCTGGCCTCCACAACCCAGTTAGATACTGGGTAAAACGATACCCCTTGGTAAGACTGTCAGACTTTCGGGCTTCTGACTACTCGTAACAACTGTCAAAGATCTACAAATGACAGCCGGGACCAACGGCTTAACGTGATTTTCGAGGCACGGAGGAGTCTCGGTATGTAAAGATGGTCACCAATTCACGGACCAACCCCGGCAAGCGTAGCTTAACCTGTTGGATTGACCTGTGCGGCTGTGATTACTTAGCCACGAGCTCCTCCCGGGTCGGGGGAACAAGAATGTAAAATAAAATATTTTGAATGATTTCTTTACCTGCAGCTGTTGATCAGAAACGTCGTTTTGTTCGTCGCCGTCGCTGTCGTCGCTGCTGCTCTCGTACGCGCCCAGCCCTGCACACATACACACAACACAATAGTAACGACCCAACATCACACACTCCAAAGAAGATATGACGATACAATGATTCCACCTACTACTTCATACGCTATAGAAGACAAAAATGTTTGTGTATGCATCCATTTTGATCAATTCAATTTTTTCATCAAAAAAGTCAGTAATCAGGTAAATTAAAACATTGCATCTATAGAAAACTAGTAGCAGAGAACAACTTTTTTTTTTATATAGACACCAATGTTTAATACGACCTTCGAAATTAATAAAACAAATCACACAAACAGTAAACAGAGTTCCTTAAATAAATCATTTACATAAAATAATTTTACATAAATGTTTAATAATATGTAGGTATAACATCTATAATAAATTCTGTACATTTCTTACCAATTTATCCACTAAAAACAATGCATTTAAACACTGTTCGATACAATGTATTGCCAATTAGGTCAATACTAAAATACTAATTATGATGCTGGGCTGCTGAAATGAGAAACTTGAGTAACATACATGGCGGTTCAGAACAAACTTTCAACATTTTTGATAGTTTTTCTGCAAAATTACGAGAAAAACCACCATTTATGTTTTGTACGTAAATATCTGGCAAACTATTTGATATCATCAACGATGCTTGATAAATTTTTGTTAAATTTACGTCAATCAGTTCAATGTTTAAGTTCAGTCAATCAATATTTAGCATGCGGAAGCGTTATACGACGCATCGCGCCGTGTGTAGCGCAGTTTGCGAGATATTTGCGCTCGCTCGGCATTAGGAACGGAACTCACCGAGCCCACTGGCGATAGCGGCCAGTGCCTTCGACTTGCTCGCCTTCATAGCGTTGAGGCGCGACGCTTTTACCATATAAATAAAACCAACATTAATCACACACACCACATGTATTCAATTGTCAACAGGCAACATCTGAAATAAGACTTTATTAGCGATGATTTAAAACACATTTTTGCACATCACAATTCTTCTTCACACAAGACTGTCTCGATACGAGACGGTATTGTCACAGAGCGTGTATCACAGAGTCAGTACGCGATAGTTTCTCGTAGTACAAAGTAATGTCTTGACGGAGACCGTCGGTCCGTTTGGGATAAGCTTAGATGAGTGGAAATACCTTGTAGCGCGGTATATCGGGCCAATTCTTCCTGGCTCACCGTTTGGATCTCCTGGTCGGTCACCTCAAGGAGTATTTCTGTGAGGGAGCGACGGACAGCAAGCATCTGGAGATAGTTTACGTTATTAAGACAACATTTTTTAACACAAAACCTGATCATACATACTTTTTCGTCAGAACATGGCATCCTTACACACGACTTTTCTGTAGCATTAGTAGTAGTATCCGGTAAAGTCAGTGATTTATTTCGATAGACAAGTAATAATACTAGTATATTATTGTCCCACTGCTGGACAAAGGCTTGTTCTCATACAGCGAAGACACGAGCATTGATCACCACGATTGCTCAAGACGTGTTGGCGATTTCAGACTTACAATATTAAATGTTCTTTTTTTTTCACGAACAACGATCCTTTGTTGGCCGCGACTTGATTGTCATATTTAAAATCTCACCACTTCTTGCATGATCTCCTCTTTGCTCCTCTTGACGAGTGGGGCTGGCTCCTCCCTCTCCTCTCTGGGGGGCGGGACTGCTTCCACTGGCTCCTCCTTCACAGGACTCAACGATTCTGGCTCCTCCTTCTCTGCTTCTTCCCCTTCGGAATCCGATTCCTGTGATAAGGTGGAATATTTTGTGAACAAGAGTTACGACAGAGTTACTGCCCGCCCCGGCTTCGCACGGGTTGCACTAAGTACTTATTTACGGCGCTACCTACCCTATCTACCTATTTACCTACATACCGATCTACCCTACCTACCTACACCTAGCTACCTACACCTACCTAAAACCTTTCCACAATGATCTGGGATGTTGTGGAATACTCTCGAATGTTCTGGACTGTTCCAGAAATTTCTTGAGGGTGAAACTTCCAGCCCTTATATCTTTAAAAGCACGCCCTTCAGGTAAAAACGGAAACCTTCTTCACGGACGGGTGATAGAGGGCTACCACACCATATTACTCCCTTGATCGTACCGGCACTCGTTTCTGAGTTTTAGCGGCACGCACATTGTACACTTTCTTTTATAATATATATTGATATGTGTTTGATTAGCAGTTGTCCGAGGTTTCAGTCGTATTCCGAATCTGAGATAATCAAGTTTTCACAAATAAACACACAAACAATTAATTTTCATTAGTTTCATTCAAGACAAAGTTCATATTGTATTGCTAAGTACCAATTTTTTTCAATAGGTCGCAAAAAATCAACAGAATATACAACGCTAACTTCATGTAAACTGATAAAAAGTATGGAATGTTATATTAATCTGGGTTAAGGAGGTCAGATAGGTCGGTCGATGTAAAACATTAGTATTTAGCTGCATCCGGTTAGACTGGAATCCGACCTGAACATAGTTTGGAAAAGGCTATACAGAATGTTATTCAAATTCAAATTTTTTATTTCAGATAAACATCCATATAGTGTTAGTAGCAGTATAGCTTAGCCTAATGTTAGTAATAAATTAAATTAATAATAATAAACAACCAATGTACCATTGAACAGTTCATTCAATGGTACACTAATGTGTCTGAATACATATCCACCGCTGTAAGAGGGGAGAATCCCACCGGTCTGAAAACACATTCAGGATGCCATTGGAGCAGGAGCGCAAGCGCGCCATCATGGATGCGCATCGCTTCCGCATAATCGCGGCGAACCCGTCGACACGCGCCTCCGCAAACATCCGTTATATTAAATCAAAATTCGTTCAGCATTCACTTTGGTGTCTTCCTATTTCTTGTTTGTCGTTGACTTTATAAATAAGGTCCTTTGTAGGGCACGACCCTACTGTAAAATTCAAGGATGTTTTGACCTTTTTTTCTAAGTTTTTATTTTTATAAAAGGTTTGTTATTCTCCTTCAAGGGTCACTAGTAGTAAGTCTCAAAATAAGTAATTAAATAATCTACATATAAATGTCCTAATTCCGTGTAATTAATGTTGGTAAGCTAAAGGCAATGCCCAACGTAAAATAATACCTACTCCACAACAGCCATTGAAAAGGCATTCGAGCATGTATAAGACGTCAAAACTCAGAGTAAAAAAGTTAACAATCAAAATAACAAAACAAATAATTGATTTTTTTAAATTACCGGTCAAGTGCGTGTCGGACCACGCATAATGAAGGGTTCGTAGTTGGGATGAATTTATCCCAAGAACAAACTTAACATTGTAGTTGAAAAACATATTCTCCCATACATTACAATTGCAAATGTAAGTTTGTTCGCACAATATTGGGAGATTTACCATGTTATTTTAAGACCATAGACTTCTTATAGGTTTTCCTGTAATCTATAAGTATACAGGGTGGCAGGGACATCGACGCGAAAACTGTTACCATGGATTCAGTACATGATTCTGAACCGCCCTGCGTTGAAATTTTTCGTCAGTTATAAAAAAAAAATCCTATGCGGTCAAAATGTATGGAGCAGCAGATTTTTTTTTTAAACCGACAGTAAATTTCAAAGCCTCGGGGTTTAGAATCATGTAATGAATCAATGGTACCGGTTTTCGTGTCGATGTCCCTGCGACCCTGTAGAACAATTTACTGTTTTTTTTTAAATTTTTGGCTCAGTAGTAGCTTCGGTGATAGGGGTGGAG
Organism: Agrochola lychnidis; assembly: GCA_963680765.1. Taxonomy (NCBI): domain Eukaryota; kingdom Metazoa; phylum Arthropoda; class Insecta; order Lepidoptera; family Noctuidae; genus Agrochola; species Agrochola lychnidis. Next base: position 8,145,245 of record OY796859.1, on the reverse strand, counting down.
GGGGAATGGTCAATTTTCATAAATAACTTTAAAATTATTTATTTTAAAATAAAATTTATTTGAAATTCTTATAAAAAGCCCTTTCGTTTGATATGTCACATGGTGAAATTTGCAGAACCTTTTCTTTTAATTTTATAATTTTTCCACCAAAAGTGAAACCCATATTCAAAATTATTTTATGTTGGTCTAGATCAATCAATCAATAGTTATGTACTTTACACGTTCGTGTTTGGGTCACAGAAAATCATACGTGTACCAAAATTTCAACTTAATCGGTCCAGTAGATTCGGAGCAATTCGGCTGTGACAGACGGACAGACAGACACGCGAGTGATCCTTTATTTGTTCCGTTTTTTCATTCGGACGTACGGGACCCTAAAAAGTATAAATTAGGACCCCGCTAGTTAGAAGGCCTATGGAGTTAAAAGAGAACATTACTTAATGTGCCTTTCATACGCCGTTGGATTCCTCGACATTTACATGTACAATGTTACAATATCACTATCAGTTGAATACCAGTATTTTACATGAAGCGACTGCCTATCTGACCTCCACAACCCAGTTACTGGGTGTAAACCCCTTTGCAATATTGGTTGTCAGACTTTTGGGTTTTTGACAACCCATAACGACTGTCAAAGATCTACTACGCATGACAGCCGGAACCCACAGATTAACGTGCTTACCGAGGCACGGAGGGGTCTTTAGATGTAATGGATGATCAACCATCTGTGAACAGACCGCGGCAAGCGTAGCTTTACCTTCGATTGACCCATGCGGTTGTTATTATTTAGCTACGACCCACCGTGTGTGGTTCAAGAAGCGTTCCTTGAATGAAATCATCTGTGCAATTTCTAGTAAACATAATTATTGTACCTAAAGTGCGTTCGCAATTTAGTTGACAAACATATAAACAAACACGAGTTTTAGGAAAAACAACTGTAATGCGTACACATAAGGTTCAGTTTGCAGTACAACTTCATATTATTAATGACTTTTTCAACAGTACTAAGTGCAATTCAAGTCACACAGCGCTAATTACCTACAGTTATATTCACCTTAAAGGGGGTGTGTGGGTCTTAAAATGAATATGGACAAGACAAAGGTCATGTCAAATGCCCATGTGACACCCACTCTCATGAAGATCGGAGACGCTACGCTCGAACAAATAACACACAAACTGTCCAGCTAGGTAGGTCCAACCTCGAGAAAGAGGTCAATCGTCGAATCCGACTCGGCTGGGCAGCGTTCGGGAAGCTACGCAATTTCTTTTCGTCCCACATACCACAGTGTCTCAAAACGAAAGTCTTTGACCAGTGCGTGTTGCCAGTGATGACCTATGGTACTGAAACGTGGTCGCTCACAATGGGCCTTATCAGAAGGCTAAAAGTCACCCAAAGGGCAATGGAGAGGGTTATGCTTGGAGTTTCCCTACGTGATCGAATCAGAAATGAGGAGATCCGCAGGAGAACCAAGGTAACCGACATAGCCCGACGAATTGTCAAACTTAAGTGGCAATGGGCAGGGCACATTGCTCGCAGAACGGATGGCCGATGGGGCCGAAAGGTTCTGGAGTGGCGACTGCGTACCGGAAGACATAGCGTTGGAAGGCCTCCCACAAGATGGACCGATGACCTTGTGAAGGCCGCAGGAATCCGCTGGATGCGGAAAGTACAGAATCAGTCGAAGTGGAGGTGCTTGGGGGAGGCCTATGTTCAGCAGTGGACGTCTTTCGGCTGAAATGATGATGATGATATTCCCTAGAAGTTGCCTCTCTTTCTATCGCGTAACTCTTATATCTTCTGACTACGTTACGCTCACTGAATTCGACAAATCGAGCCTGCCGCGTACCTACTTGTAGCTTCATACTCAAAATGCGGAGTGCACTATCTATATCTGTAACTAGGAATTCAATATCGGATCCCGCGTGCATTATATGGGACTAATCCCGATCGAAAATTGAGCGAGATCCCGCGGGACTGGCGGGATTATGGACAAACAAAGTTTATCGCGTTAATCAGCGCGTTTTGATAAAGAAATTAATTATTCCGAGTCGGGTGGACTAAAAAGCACATACTTTCAATTCACCTTTAATCCATTAAAGACGATTGTCCCTACTAGTGTTGCAGCAGAACGAGCCTTTTCTGCTGCTGGCTACCTAATATGGAGCCGCTGGTTAGGAGCCGTTTAGCCGACGAAACAGTTAATACTTTAACTTTTATGCACAGGTATTTTCAAAATCATATTTAATTTTCTTGTGTTTTCTTGAGATGTTTGTTACTATGTCTTAATGTCTAAAAATATTTAAAACAGTTGGTCCGTTTATTCTGAAAGTAGGCAACGTCGCAAATAGATGTCAAATATATCGCTGTTTTGATCAATTTGGCAATATTACTGTATGGAAATAAGAAATGTGGCTAACTAGCTAACTAGAATAATGATTATGAAATGCAATAAATAATATCGTAACACCGGATATTTCGTTTTAGATGTAAAAAAAGTATTTGAAAACTTTCTAAATGCCTTTTTTTACACCTAAAACGGGTACAACATCAAATTCAATATTAAAATTGCAATTCATTATTAATATTCTAGTTCGCCAGTTAGCTGCATTTCTTATTTCCATACAGTAATATTGCCAAATTAATCAAAACAGGTAAATTTTTGACAGCTATTTGCGACGTTGCCAACTTATAGGATAAACGCTCTATGTACCAAAAAGCTTATTTAATTTGATTTTATTATTATTAATGAAATAGAGAAGTCTACGTCAACCCTGCGAGATCCAGCAAATACCTGGATTCCGCGGGATTAGGAAAGGTCAGTCCCGTAAATATAGGATTGAAAATAAACTTCAGTCTATAGAAATAGACTAAAGTCAGCACAGACCACAAAATGTATAGAAATAAATTTTGTGGTCTGTCGCCTAGTTTTAGTTCTAATCTTATTGTAACTCCAGTTAATCTAGATTAGACCATGCCAACGGGAACGTTGTTAGCCAAGAATACCTGCCAACACTTCCGTAATATGAATGGCACTGGTTATTTTAATTGTTTGCCGTTTGACATACATTCCATAATAATCATGACGCCTGTGTTCCTTGAAGGGGTGAGCAGTCTTGTACCTTCGGGCCTTTCTTACGCCGGTTATAAAGTTAACACTTTCTGGTACACCAAATGCCCATTGACGTCATTACAATTAAACTTCTATTGTGTCTCGTGTTTAGTGTCCCGGAAAGCGTTAAAGTAGGGGGGGGGGGGGAACCTATTGTAATTATCCAATAGCAAATCCAGATATCAGGCTGCTACTGAGAATACCCATGTAGTTTTTGTTTTTTTTAAAGTGAAAACTTCTTTAGGCGCGTTGGGCATTTTTGAGATGGGAATAAACAATTGAACTCACGACACCGTTACCAACACCAGATTTTTGTAAACGCGATTGTGCTCTTTATTTACATTAAGTTACGGATCAATGTTCTATGCAAGTATTTTTACTTAAAAGGTTTTGGAAGTATTTTTTTTGTGTAAACGCGATTATGCTCTTACACCTTACCTCCTTATTTATTTATTTGATTTTAGATAAGGTTACAGACCAATGTTCCATAGAAGATTTCCTGTACAACAAAATTGTTAAAGTTTTCACTTCTCTTGGTACTCCCGGAGTGCCATTGTTTTTTAAAAAGACTTGTTTATTTTTATTTGCGTCAGATCCTGCCGTAAAGAAAAGTTTTTTCTTACAGGTTTATGGGTGTGATATTGTTTATTGTTAACAGCAACATATTGCAATCACAAATTCGTCGATTAGGCGCGTTTATTACGGCAATAAATCGCTTTATCACTATTGTACTTTGTATCAATTTATATACCAGTTGATATAAAAAAAGTAATCATCTGCCTAGCTTAATCCCATTTATGTTGGGGTTGGCTTGCAGTCTAACCGGATGCAGCTGAATACCAGTATTTTACATGGAGCGACTGCCTTTCGTGCCTCCACAACTCAGTTACTGGGAAATATGGTACCCCTTGGTAAGATTGGTTGTTTAAAAAGTATACTAACGAATTTGCTCTTAGGCGGCAAAACAGGCTGTCCTCCAGCCTCGGCTTTCATTCTTTCTAACTCTTCTTCCTCTAATCTCTTCTTTTCCTTCTCCACTTCTTCTCTCGCCTTCATCTCTTGTTCACGTTCTATCGCCTTCTGTTTCTCACGTTCCATTTTTTCTAATCCTGGAATTAAAAGTTATAATAAGTTTAGTGGAATTTAAAGTTATATAGTTTTGTAACAACATTTTGATTTAAAAGAGTGTCCGTGGAGTTTCTTGCCCGTTCTTCTCCATAGGCACCTACTATGCTTTGGAATGGGCAACTAGCTTCATTTTTCTGTCTGACCAACCCCTTGACAATTCAAAAGTACCTGTAATTGGTTTATTTGAAATAAATGCTTTGAGTTTGTGTTTAGTTCTTATTATTTTGTTTGATATGTAGTAATAGGACTTGGTTTTTAGTTTTATTTAAAAAACCGTTAAAAGTTACTGTAGGAATTTGTTTTTATTTATGTATTTCGTGTTACGTCCATATTAGGAAGGAAGGACCATATTAGGGAGGCATGTTGAAAAGTTGAGGCACGAGCGAAAATGTTGCGTAGTTTGCGGCGCAAAAAAGGGCGTTTTCCTTATTATTCTATCCATTTTCAATAATCCTGTTTTGGTAATCTAGCGACAAGTGTTATCATTTATGAGTAAATAATGTTTTATTTTAATTTGTGACATTATTATTGAATGAATAGATTAAATATTGTACTACAAAATAATATGTGTCCTAGTCTGAGGGTTTGTGTGCCAGGCATATTGCAATGAAACGTCTTTGGTGACAGGAAGGTTCTAATAAGCATTCATTACCGATTAACTTTAGCTACCTATCAGTTCCAAATGAAATGAAATTATTAATTCTGTAAATAGGATATCGGAATCACTTTTACACGTCATATAAAAAAATTATTAAAAATTATGTTGGGTTCGGCGTTTCCTATCTGACTACTCTGAGAAGAAAGGCCAAAACAGAGGTCGCAGTCTCTTTTAAAGTCCAGACATAATCTTGGTCAGGCCATATGAGGACCATGCTTATTTGTTACATCGCACTTTACACTTTTTATTTGATTAAATTTTTTAATTAATATCTGATGTTAATAATATTGTGTGCTTTTTTTTGGTCTGTGCTAAATAAATGTATTTTCTTTCTTTCTATGTAAGTACATTAGTGTCTATGTTCTATGTTATAGGGTTTGGTTTCCGCACTTAGTCCGTAAAGTGGACCATTGTGCGTGGGCCATGGCGGCCGTTTGGTGGTTATTCCAACCAGCCCACCTCCCTCCAGAAGCTAATTAAATCTCCTAGTCTGTTCAGAACATCTGTGTAGGATCTGGGTGACCCGAGGGTTTCTGTTCTAATCTGGGTGACGCCTGTGCATTCAAAGAGCACATGCGCTACGGTTTCTTCAGCCTCCATGCACGTACATTAGTGTCTGAAATGGTCTTTTGAGGAAAGAACCACACAGATTTGAGTGGACCTGTCCAGTCAGTGCCAGCATTTTTCAGTAATCGTGGAGCTCAACTCAGCACTTAAGGAGCTCAACTCGACGAACAATACCTAAGAAAGGACATTTGGGTAGGCCACATAAACTATCATCATTGCTAGTCTTGTTCTAATCATTGCTGAGTATAGGCATCCTCTTTGTTGCTGTCATGTTTCCCTGGTCTGTGCGAGTTTCATTCATTCTTCTCGGCGATCTCTTGTAGGTGGTCCAGTCCTTATATTACTTAACAATGTTAAAACCATAGATACCTTCTCTAATCCACGCCGGGAGTTGTCTTCGCTTAGCTGCGTCAATGGTTGATGATGTTGCCATAGCTGTAGGCATGACTATTGGCTCGATCACGGGCGGTATCGCTGGGGGCTTTTCTCTGCAAAATTAACAAAATAATTTCATGAATTCGTACAGACAAAATGGATCCCATAAGTATTTAATTTCTGGGGTCGTCTGGCTTATTCTAAAAGCTACTGAGAGGGTTCTAAGGTATTGCATATTCAAATCAAATGAACTCATTTCATATTCTAAGATCATCTGTTGTCAATCATGTCAACTTAGTTAACTAGTATTGATTGACAACAGATTTACTAATCAGAGCCTTGGTCTGGATTTTATAACCTTGATAATATACAGGGTGGTAGGGACATCGACGCGAAAAGTTTTACCATGGATTCAGTACATGATTCTGAATCCCCCTGCGTTGAAATTTTTCGTCAGTTATTTAAAAAAAATCTGCTATTTCATAGAAAAGTGCAATACCTACGCAGTCCAAATGTATAGAACAGATTTTTTTTTTAAATAACCGACGAAAAATTTCAACGCAGAGGGATTTAGAATCACGTACTGAATCCATGGTAACAGTTTTCGCGTCAATGTCCCTGCCACCCTGTATATGGTGGTAAGATATAGCACTAAAAAGTAGGCCTTTTTGTGAATAGCATCTTGCAGGTTAATAAATTAAGGCCTCCAGCCAGGGCATAAAACTTTATAAGGGACCATAGATAGTGCAATCCACGAAGACGCGCCCCACTCCGCTCCGCTCCGTACTAAAGTACAGCTTACAGTACAGTAATCGCGGAGTGGGGCGCGTCTTCGTGGATTGCACAATCTGTACACGCTAAGGGCACCCCCTGTGGGGTACGGATCTCTCTGCCGCTGGGGGAGGGCAGCAAGGGGCAGTCTGGATCGGATTTAAAATGTAGGCCTTTCATGATGTGACAGATATATCTAGTGACAAGCATTTGTTTTATTTCATATTGCTCCTAGATCCTTGCTCTTAAAGAAAATACTTCCAAGGTTTGTAACCTTTTGTTAACTTAGTTTTCTCCGTCACGATTATGCAAGGTCAACATTGTAATTTATTGTTTTTATTCAATACAAACTACGCTTTATACCATGATTTGTAACAATAATATTTGCATTGTATGTTTAAATGATCTACTTATTATTTAAGGCTCTGACGTCATCTTATTAGGACTGGTAGAGTACTCAATATGGGATTGAATAGATAGCCTTGAGTTTTCTAACGCGTTTCTTTGGGTTTGTAGTGAAAATACATTTTGGGGTTATCATATCCATCACTCATGCATAATCTCTACAGTTTGCGATCAATATTTAGATTTTTGAGATTATACAGAAAAAAAAAAGAAATCAATGATAAGATTTTATCAATGCAATTTTATTAATAATTCTACTGCTGGACATAATTCTCTTCCAAGCATAGCCACAACGACCTCTCCTGTTCTGCACGTTTCCATAGAGTTCCCGTGATCTTCACAACGCCGTCGGTCCACCTTTGCAGGGGGCCTACACACGATGCGACTTTCCGGTATAAAACTAAGAACTCATTTAATTAGTCTAGTACAATGCTTTCTTAACAAGTAGGGGATCATGGCTCAATACTAACAGCCCCACGGGTCAATTTTCAAGGTTGAGCAACGCTTGCCAAGGTTGGTCTGTGGATGAGTGACCATCCGTTACATACCGAGACCCCTCTGTTCCTCGGAAAGCACGTTAAGCTGCTGGTCCCGGCTGTCAGTTGTAGATCTTTAACAGTCGTGACGGGTAGTCATAAGTCCGAAAGTTTGACAACTAGTCTTGCCAAGTGATATCGTGTTACCCAGCTACTGGGCTGTGGAGGTCAGATAGACAGTCGCTCTATGTAAAATACTGGTATTCAGCTGCATCCAGTTAGATTGGAAGCCGACCCCAACATTGTTGGGAAAAGGCTAGGCAGGTGATGAATGCTTTTTTAACAAGGCAGTTAATGAATACCTATTTCTTCCGCCAAACATTGTTTCAGTGTTCCGGTTTGAATGGTTTGCCATGGGTACCGCTGTAATCGGTGCCAAAGTAGACACATCAGAAGGCCATTTCTCGATAGTACTGAAAAAACGTTCAAACTCAAGTCTCATCTCAGCGACAATCAATGGGAAAAACTTGTCAAAAATGTAGAGAAATTAGAGCTTTTATGACATACATACATAAACTCACGCCTTCTTCCCATGGGGGTAGGCAGAAACTACAGAACGCCACCTGCTACGATCCTTACATACTCCTTTTGCCTCGTTTACGTTCATACATCTGGTCATACACGCACGCCGGTTGCGAGTACTACGCACCTGGCCTTTCTGAAGAACATCACCAATAAGGTCAGTATATGTCCTTCTAGGGATTCCCCGCCCGGCCTTTCCCTTTACATCAGCCTTGTAAATACATTTTGTTAGTCGCCTTTCATTCATTCTCTCAACATGCCCAAACCATCTCAACATACCCTTTTCAATTTTTGTCACCACATCTTCTATGACATATTGAGATATATTGAGTTATTAGAATGCGAAAGTTCCTTAAAATATGGGAATCGCTCTTCAAGTATTTCAACTTTGCCTCCAAAGTCAAATGCCATCTCAAGATGGCAGCGCTTCGACGATGCCTCTGTTATTGATGATGTCGATAGCCCATCAAGTCGCGTTAATCAGGCCTCTTCTTGTGTACCTACCTTGCAATAACATAAAAAGTGTTATTTTTACCTTTGTGACCTGGAACTTCTAGAAGGTTTATGATCTCTGTTCTTGCTCTTGGAGCGTCTGTCTCGACTGGAACTACTGCTCCGGCTGTTGGCTTGTTCCACTTGAGGGGCAGTCCAGTAGCCATGTTGGAATGTTGGCGCTGGCGTACCCGATGTGTATCTGTTGTGTTTAGATATAATAAGAAATAAGAGATTATGGTGGACCCGCAGTGGTAGCCTGCGAAATTAAATTTTTCTTACGACTTTTGCAATTTGCAGCTCAGTGTTAGGTTGTGCCTATCTTGATCAAAATATCATATTTTGATCCGACCATAAAAAATATGTATTTACAAAATTATAATCATTATAAATCTCTCTAAGTAAGATTTGTTTAATTTAATGATATTTTGACAATTTCGGGGACTACCCTGGCTACTTGATAGACCCTGTCTGCTATTTTTATAAATTCGTCATTCCAACACGATCCCATTGTCATTTTGCTAAAAGTTCGTAATCTGCTAAATTCATAATGGTCGATCATTGGTCGGTCAATGGTCTCGTAATAGAATTGTGTTATAATGGCATTGTCGTACAATACGACCAATGTTACCGCCAAGTCAGTCATTCATTTGTCATTATGTACGAGACTAGCTTTTGCCCGCGACTTCGTCCGCGTAGAAGTCAAAAATGGTTCTAATAGGATTTTTAATTGGTTTTTTACGTTATTAATTTTGTTATAACATATAAATTATTATGTTCAAATGTTTGAATACTTATAAAATATGACAATGATTATTATAGTGTAGGGATTTAAAGGTTATATAACTATAAGTATTATTATTATACACAACAAATCAAACACAGATATTTTTACAATTAAAACTAAAAAGAGTATTTGCTTATGTTTATAAGTGGGTTCAAGTTTCAACCTTTTTTTAATAAAATCGGATTGAGTTTTCAAACATGTGTCAAAATAAAATGTAAATTAAAAGCACTAAGGAGTATTGATATCAACTTCGAAGCAAATCACCGCCAAAATAGCTTTCTACCCCTTTTTAACCCCGTTAGGGGATGAATTTCAATAAAATATAAAACACGTCTTCCATCAATTCTGTTAAAAAAGGTTTATGCAAAATTTGAAGTAGATTGGACCAAGGAATCACATTGTCCCATACAAACTTTGCCCTCCTTTTTCACCCCCTTAGGGGTAGAATTTCGGAAAATCCTTTCTTATAGGATGCCTACGTCATACTAAGAATACACCCTCCAAGTTTCAGGTCTCTACGATCAGCGGTTTAGGCTGTGCGTTGATCCGTCAGTCAGTCATTCAGGACAAAGCATTTCATATGTATTGATTACCAATAAGTGCCATTTCTTTCTTTCTGAGTTGCTGACCATTGGAGTCATAATGACGCCATTATATTAGTAGATTACCAAACTTGTCAAAATCAACAATTATGAAATCAATGATAGACCATTCTGACACTATTGTAATAGCAGACTTGAGGCCCTGGACGGCTACCAGTCGGTATGCATTTAAGCGGAAATCGCAGAGCTTTTTTTGAAAATAAATAGAGTAGTCATCTCAATACCTCTCTCCCTTGAATTTGTATATAATAAATATATGTTATTATTTAAAATATGTATGTATGTGTATTATAAGTTACAACCTATTTATGTACTGTTATTTTATTTCTAATGATATATTTTTAATAATTATTTTCTTTGTTCCTCTCAAACAGAGCACCTGCCATCCAATCTCTTCACCACCCTTGGTTGACTGGTAGAGAATGCCTAAGGCATTAAGTCCGCCTTTGTACCTTTTTGAGTGTGAAAAGTTTAAATAAATAAATTAAATATAGTGTTCATACAACGTGTACGAAAGTAATGTAGGAGGATTTACGCAATGCAGTCCGGCCCGCCCAAATCTGCGTCAAGCCTTTTGTTTGATTTTAAAATGTGCAACCAAAAAGATTTTGTTAAAGGTTGAAATGTACTGTAATGAAAAGATTCGAGTCCTATGTACTTGTAGGCGTCCATAGTCCACCTGCATTGTGAAATCAAGAGAACCTATCTGTATTTTGATTTGTAAGAGTGATCTTTCTAAATTGAATGTACTGAATTGTCGGAGTTGGAATCGAAGGATTTAGTACTTTTTAATCGACGCGGAGGTTCTCAATTAAAGAAAACTTCTTTAGGCGCGTTGGGCATTTTTGAGATGGGACTAAACCATTGATTTCGCGACACTGTTACGACACCAGCTTTTGACCATTAAAAAGACATCGACGCGTTGATTACCGCGGTGCGTGGAGTAAAAGACATCAACGCATTGATTACCAAGGTGCCAATTTATTTTCAAGTTTTCACTTTTGTCTGCACTCCCGGAGTGCCACTGTTTTTACTATTCCCATTTTCTTTTCATTTATCTGATAATCTTTTAGTGGCTAATGAGAAGGGTAATAGATAAGCCACAATATACAAACATTTTGCCATTGGGTAACCTTGGCATTTAGATATAATAAAATAATAATAAAGTAGTAGGTATGCTGTACGTCTGCTACTTTATTAACCTGTCTGAAATTTCACTCAATTTGCATGGAAAATAAGTGTGAAGGTGAAGCTATTTAGAAATCACTACGAATTATTAAAATGGTCTGACTGGAGGCCATTCCTTTGTGTAACGTCGTACTTATATAATCCATGGCAGTTTTTATTCTTTAGGTCAATTCTCTTGGATACCGTTCGTCTGGGGAGAACGGAGGGTTATGTCAGACCCCTACAGATTAAACTACACGGTTCTTGCCGTACTACCATGCGTCGGGGCCCTGGAGATTTTGGGACATTCGTGCGCACCCTTTTTTTTTTTTGGGTGGGAAATTATCAAATAACTTCTCCCGCTCTGGGTGGAGCGGGAGGGCGTGTCAGACTTTTACTGACTAAAACCCACCCGTGTTCCTTCAGTTGCCCTGTTGCCGGGGGGCCACGATTTCCCTTTCAGACTTCTTCGCAGCCCCGGCAGGCATCGGCCCTAGCGGACCCCGTCAATTCTGCTGACATCTCTTTGAGGCGCGCGTGGGACACACGCGCCGTCGACCCGGGCTTGGTCCTTATCGGACGGTGAGCTACCCATTGCTCAACGTCCGCATTCGTGCGCATCCTGAACTGGTATTAGTCCGTCATGTAACTCTCGTAATTCAATCAATTGAGCTCTGTCTATCTACCAAGTTCTGGGTCAAGGTCGGGTTCTAGACTGTCAGGGATCAGTGTTTGTGTACGTCAAAGTCAGCTCCGAGTACTGAGTTTTGACGGGTTTGACCCTGATATGTAATGATAGACCCTTAGTTTACGACGATTTTCAATGCAAGTGTTAGAAAAATGGAGTTATAAGTTCCCCTTTTATAAACCACCCCTTTTGTATATTTAATTCAAATATCGCACTGCAGTATAACAATCGATTTGCTCCGCAGACGTTATTTATATCTCATCCATATTCGGAGGGAAGGCTTGTTTTCATTGAACTGTTTAGCATAATATTGCGGACTGGAAATTGACCTGTTTGCTTTTGATGTTACTAGGTAAGATTGGAAACGCATGCCTAATTTAATAATGTCTGAGAAAACAGGTTTTATATTGTTTTTGGTATTGTTAGGTAAGTTTTTTGCAACATTTCTATTAATAGTTCCAGCATTAAAAGCAAATAGTAGTCAAAGGAAATAGTCAAGCACTATTATAAATTATTTAATCTTTCACATTCATGAAGAATGCAATATGTATGCTAATTTAATTTAGCTTGTTAAACCATAAAGAATAAAAACAAAATAATTAATGTGATAATGACAATGGGTAAACATAATTATTTTCATGATCACATCCTGTACCATATTTCATGAATTATTTTATTATTTATTTATCGAAAAAGGATAAACAATTTTATGGAATACTAGCTTCTGCCTGCGACTTCGTTCTCGTGGAAGTCGATAAAATATAGCCTATGCTACTCGCTGCTAAAGTAACTTTAAAAAGGTAAAATATTTTTTTTAAATTGGTTAAGTAGTTTTTGAGTTTATCTATTACAAACAAACAAACATACATACAAAAAATCAAATCTTTTCTCTTTATTATAGCACATATTAGTTTAGAATGCGAATTTGCGATGGTAAAATAGTTACATGGACTCATTCAGTTCATTTGATTTCCTAAAGGTAACCAAATGGATTTAAATAAAATAATCAAAATCAATTGTATTTGTAGGTTACAGCAAATTATTTGAGTTGTTTACACTGGTTTAAGGCATCAATAACATACTTAAGCCATGTAGAATTGAATTGAATTGTTGAAATTGTTCATTTGAAATAAATGCAATAGACTGAATTCACCTTCCAACTTCTTATTTCAACATAGTAATCAGCCTGATATCTAAGGGCCTTGAATATCTCATATATTTCAGTCAGTTTATTACTCAACAGATTGTTTACTTTCAACAACTGAATTTCATCAGAGTTTATTTTTACACTGTTCTGGGCATTTACCCACTAATCTGGGGAATTGAAGTTACAGAATCGGGCATATATCTAATATTTGACCAATATTGTTTCAAGTGTTCCAATATTAAGTACTTGAGATTGTAATTAATCATAGGGGAATTATCAGTTATCAGTCTTGATAAACCTTTTTATTAACTAGGGCAGTGGACATTGAAATATAAATAACAATTTTAGAAATGAATGAATACATTCAACTGGAATGAATTACTTTATGACCACAAAAAGTAGTTCAGAAGCTGTTTAATAACTAGATATATTGTGGGAGTGGTTTAGCCAATAGACCAAACATGTGACATTTATTTTAAAAAATACCTAAATGTTTTATTTAATGGTGCCAAAGATACAAGGTGTCAAGTTTGGGACCAACATTTCCTCCATATTGTAATTTGAATGTTGAAATAAAAAAAAAATTGAAGTGAAAACATCTTTAGGTGTATTGAGCGACTTTTGGTTGGGGTAATTTTATGGATTCGGGTCACCGACGTGCCGTAGTGCTTTACTATAGAATATAGACGGCGCTAATACCAGTTTTAAGTTTTGACTTCTGTCAGCAGTCCCTATGACTGCACTACTTCAATAAACTTGGTTTTATACCGTCTGTTTTCAAGGGCAGAAGAAGTAAAGCAATTCAGTGTAATAGATCTCCTTTTAAAAGAGTTTAACATTCTGTAATTCGCTGTTATGGCCATAGTGTTGTTAATAATGCTGTGTAACCGATGGCAGGTACTTACAATACTCATTATTAACATATTTGCTAAAGAAGTATACAATACAGATGAGTCACTAGTTAAGCTGGACATCATACAACAATAGGTTTGACTGGAGCAGAACATTAAATAATTTAAGGTGATCTGACAATGTTTGAATTTTTTAGGATATTGAATGATATTTTACATCATTGTTCAAAACTATTTTGAATACATAAAAAATACAACTCTTGTTTTATAATATCATAAAAGGCAAAGATGATCTTACCCAGGCATAGGAGCAGCTGCATCTGGTGGAACGGTGTACCCATCTATAGGTGGCATGCCTGGATCCGGAGGTATTTTGGGCTCCCCAGGCCCCGAGCCTGACCAGCCCCAACCTTGGAAGGTAATATTGTTGTAATTATTTTAATAATTGTTGTAGGCAAATATTGTTTGTAATATTCAATACTAGCAGTTGCCTACGACTTCATTTTTATTTTATTGAAATATGTTTGTGAAAAGAAGCCTATGTTCTTCTGCAGGTCCCAGGCTACCTATCTAACAAATTTCATAATGATTGGTTAAAAGTTAAAATACAGATAGACAGACAGACAGACAGTTACTTTCACATTTAATTACTAGTATGGATGTTCTTGGCTTAACCCTTTATAGAGCAGAAACAAAATTAGTACAGCGCCTGTAACCATCCGACTCATCTGATTGTAAGGTTGATTTTTTATTGATAAAATTGACCTTAAAGTTGGACTAGTTGACCACAAATTTAGTTTCTCCCTTATAAAGGGTTAATATGGACCTCTTTATTGATGAAATTGCTACTATATAAGACTATCTAAGAAGGCTACTGCCTATTTTTTATCAGAATTCTATTCTACATCCTAAAATTAGGTCTTACTTCAATCTCAAATATGGTAGGTATGACATCATAGTGAAAATATTGCATGTTTTTTTCTTCATTTCAATTCTATGATGTTACTGAACTAGTGCCATGTTTAGCAGGGATAGTAAGTAGGTACGGTCTTTTGCCAAAATTGTTTTAAACTCAAGTTTGGAGAGCAGTAAATGACAAATGTCTTAAAATGTGTAAATGTCTTTTAAGGGTATCAGTGAAGCATAGGCTAAGATAAGCGATAAACCTGAGACCATACAATATCAGAAGCTTCTGAAGTTCACTGAGAAATCACTGATTATGATGTTATCAGTGATAGTATTTGATTCATAAAACTACCAGAGTATAATGAATGAACAAACAGAATGCACTGATTGAAAGTGCAACCATACCCCATTGGTTCCAAGATCCACCCCACGAATTCGTCGAGGAGTTCCACTCAGCACCGGCAGGGCCATCTGAGTTGTTATCCGGGTTCTCAACCTCCATGGGCGCTTCGCCTTCTTCTTCCGCGGTCCTCAGAGCAGGCGGCGGCGGCGCGGCCACGATCGCCGCCGCTTCTTTCATAGCAATCCATTGTTGAGCTAAAGCAGCCCAGTCTACGTGACTAGTATCAACATTTTGATACGCAGTGGGATTCAAAGCCCATTGCGTGGGATACGCAGTATTTGCGGCATCTCTACCGGAGTACATGATCCTTCTATTACGTCAAATTACACTATAACAAGCAATCCATTTAGGCTCTCATAGCACTAGGAACACTAAACACGTTGTACGAAATTGTTTGGTTTGTAAATTAGACTAATTATGCTAAATTCACTAAAAAAATTCATTTCAGATTCATCCGTCTACAGCACATTTTCAATAGACTAAAAATTATTTGTTTTTTTTTTCTCATTAGTTGTTTATGGTCTAATTATTTTTCAATGGCAACATGATTGTTAATTCTTATTTTTTTGTTGAAATATTGCGGACCCTAAAATAAACAAATTAAATTAAATAAGTACAAAATAAACTGATAAATATTTTTTTGGTTAAAACTCTGGACAACTCTTGCCATCTAGTGACTGAAGAAGAAGTTATTGCAATGGTTAAATATCAATGGCGATGATACAGATGGCGTTGTCCACATTAAAAGGACCTAGGTGTGCTACTCGGCAAAAGATGGCGCTACACTAAAAATAAACAACGTTGAATATTTTTTTATTTAGTTTCATTCTTATACTGAAAATGTATCTCAATGTAGCAGAATTATTTTATATCCATAAATATTAACTAAAGTCTTCTCTTTGTAACTGAAGTCTATCAATTCTATAGTGTCCTAGCATAAGTTAGACGCTCCTTTATAGGTAGGTAAATCTTACCCAGATCGCGGATTCTATTCTACGCACTGTTATCAAAGTATTTTACAGGTAGGAAATGTCAAATACTGTGTTCTTGTTTTAGGTAGGTATTGCAAAAGAAGTAATGAGTGTACCTAATGTGCGATTATTGTTAGCAACACCTTGGTTCGTTAAATCTAGATCAGTTTTGTAATCGTAGTCTACTTACAACATATTTGATAACGGTACGTAGTTGTTGTGTACATCGTTAACAAGGCATGATTAATAGTAGGTATCTAAGTACAGAGGGAAGGTTTCAAAAATAATTGTATAGACATCATATTTTAAAATTAATTTATTATTCGTCATTATTATTTATACATTTACAAACATTTGCAACCATCCATCACATGCGCATCGAACCACTTACACAATTTGTCCACGAACTTACATTTAGGTATAATTAAATTTAGACAGCGAACTCCTCTCATCACTCTTGGGGTGCGACTCCGCGACCTACGCGTGTCTCACAACACTTCACTACGGGTACTTCAATCACTTACATTACGCAAGTCTTTGTATTTGCACTAAATTAACTTAACGCTAATAAAGGTTCTTCCGCATCATGCTTTTGACTGACGAATTTTGAGTTCGTTTTTTTCCACTGCTCCTTTTTGTTCAACATTTTTTGTTTTGTCGCTTGCAATTTTGATTTGGCTTTTGATAACTTTGGTGCACTTGTCGTTTTGTCGATGCGCTCTAATGTCTCGATAATGTTCTTAGGCTTAGATAATACTCTTCTCGACTCCTCGCTGATTTCGTCCATCGTCGAGTTCTTATTCGCGTAGACTACGACGTAGTGCGAATAGGCGGAATTAGAAGGAGTGTTGATATCTGCGAAATCTCTGAAGTTAGCGAATTGGTCTTGGTTGTAATTTGGCCTGGGGTTAGCAATGTAGCCAAGTTCATACGAGGGTCTGCCGTGACCGTTGTTGTAGTAGGAGTTGTATCCATCGCCGAATTCATCTTCATCGTTCTGGGCGAAGAATGTTCCACCTCTGATAATACCAAAGTTTCCTGAGCCGAGCAAACTGGAGCTCGCCTCAACGAGCGGGGCTGCGGTGGGAGAGCTCTGTTTACCGAAATTATCTACATTTCTGTTATTATAGCCTCCGAACAGAGGATAGTTCAAGAGTGATCTGTAAGAGTTTGGTCTCTGGCTGTAGGCTGCTTCTTGGTTATTGAAGCCAAGTCTAAAGTTGTTTTGCTGGCGTGGTTCGAAGAGGTTTGCGAACGTCGGGAAGAATGTCTGCGAGCCTCCAACGAGCTCTATGGAGTGGTCAGTGTGGTCGTCCGAGGCTGCTGCTTCAGGTTCCTGGTATTGTTGTGCGAGACCAGGGGGCGGCGCCACGGCCTCTGATATGATTTCTGATGATTCCGCATTGAGGTCCTTTGTGTCATCTGAAACAAACAATAGTATTTGCATGGGAATGTGTATCGAAAATCTTAGATTAACTTATCTCTAGTAACACAGAAAATTATGCTGGGGCCCTCCGTCGAAGAAAGATTGAGGCGTAATAATAGGACCTAAGGCCAAATTACTAGAATTTATAAGAAGGCTTTCTTGATTTTGTAAGCAGTGGAGCTCATATTACCAGTGAGCTACAATTACTTATCTTGACCTTGATCGGTAAGTTTCAATATAAATAAGTAACAATTCCCAAATAATATCCATGATATATATTTCATCATCCGATATACGATATCTATCCATCATATTATATATTCAGGTAGTTCAGAAATATGTTAATTTTGTGGGCGTAGAAAAAGCGTTTGACGTTGTTTAGCTACATGCTCTTGTGACAATCTACGCGTATAGTCTGTGACGTATTAATAAAGAAATCTGCTGTCATATGCAGTAGACTTACATGGTTCCTGTTTGAATAAATTTAATTAATGTTTAATAGAATGCAATTGATTCTATGAAGGTTTTTGTGAGAAGCCGGATTTGGGTATGTATTTGGAAGGTATTACATTCTACTTTGTCTGTTTTAGTGTAGTTCTTATCTTTATGCTTACACGGTAACGAAATAGTTTCCTGCGCAATGTTTCAACATCTGTCTAGCTTTTTTCCAACAATGTTGAAGTTAATTTTCAGTCTTAATTAGATATGGCCAATTATTATCATTTTTCAGAGCTGTTGTGCAAACTCAAATACTGAGAAATACCGGTCCGTCCAGTTGTCACTTTCAAGCTTCTGGATACTCGTAACCCTTGTCATCAGTCTGACAACCATGATTGACAGTTTAATATGCTCTCCAAGATACGGTCTCCTCCATCTCAAAAGAATGGTCACTCATATTTGGAACTGGTTTTGATCATTGTCAGCGAGACAACAAGATAATATTGGATTCAGAACAGCTTATTCAATAATGTCATTCACAGCTATATGCTTATTCAAATGATAAAATATCAAAAGGGATTTATAGTTCGCACTCTCTACTTCGTTCAATCTTATCGACTATTCATGAGAGAAATTCACAATCGGCTCAACATTGTGACACATTGTTAGACAATATGCAAGTAAAAGCCTTTAATATTGCGACAGGCAACTAATACTTGTAATACAATTGTAATGTGACGTGTTAGTCGTACTGAATGGAGTCATTTGATTTCGAAATTAAGTATTAAAATAAATCGAATTATAGAACGTGATATTTTATCAGTAAGTCTATAGGGCCTTCTTAGCTTAGGTTACTAGCTTCTCTTTTCTATATTGTGTTTATTCTGTTAAAATTGTCAAAGAGCCCGTCAATGATACGCAGGTCGTAATTTTCAGAATCTGTCAGGAAGACACGTTTATTTGCTAACAGATGTTAAGCATCAGCGTCAACATCATTTAAAAGTTTAGAAATTACCACTGCTGAACATGAGCCCTATTCGAATTAACAATCAGAATAATGATTAATTAAGTTTAACAGAAGGATGCTATTATTATATATTTTATTTTATATATTTTACCAATTAAGTCTAGATATTGTAAAGCAACATCCAGAATGGCCATATGTAGATACTGCCGTAGCAGATTTCAGTTAAAATTTTAAATTAAGACACTCGCTAAATATATGATGATGATCGCTCCCAAAACATAAACAAACATGGACATTGCAACGCATAATAAGGAACAAAATGATCGTAGGTAAAAGCAACCCGGCAACGTATGGAAATATAGGTATTCGAGTGGAGTGCCGGCTGTTGCAATAATTTGCTATAATGGCACCTCTAGTTACGCGCCATTACGTGTCGTATTGATGTGGTCAGTGGTCGATGTCGTATGTGTAATGTTAGATAAGTCTTGTTTTTATTAAGTTGTTAAATACATCATCTAAACTCCTGACTGCTAGTCTTTCGGTGTTTTTCTTCCTTTTCTTCATCAACTGTTGATTATAGGACTCTTTACTATTCTCATTTATGGTAATATCAGTTTTTCTTATCTTTCCCTTCCGCTATTCTTTTGCACCATAAAGACTATTCCTAGATTAGTTAAAAGTTTTCTGATTATATGTATATCATCGTTATTATTCCACTATTACTTGTAAGCTTATTTTAGTTATCATCTTTTTGCTCGCAAGATCATTACAAGTAAAGGCTTTTATTAAATAGGCAGCACAATTATTAATTCATATACACGACTGTTTCCATAAAGGTAGTTGACACATATCGAATTTATATATGGCGCTAACATGTTGCTTGACAGATAGTAATCTATTGTCTACACGATTCTCATTTCCTGTAGTTTCTTCCTTAAAGTTCAATGTTTTAAATAAAAGTTCATTTACCATGTTCTCAATTCCTGAACTGGGGGCCTTTATGTTTTGAAGAGCGTTTTTTACCATCTTCATTTACTGTTGATCATTATCAATTCATTATTTATTTACCACAACAGGTCATTTTTGTTTTATTAGACGTTTTGAACTATAGAAATCTTACACGTGTTACGATCATTACGAGTATATTCCTTGAACTAATATCAATAAGTATAATAAGCATGTGTCGCATAAATTTATCATTGACGTCTTATTACGTATGACCTGTCTAGCCGTCTATAGTGTTTTCCTGTTTATCTTCATCGGGCTGCATTACTTTTCTGCGAGAATCATCACCATTACTGCCGCCATACGTATTTATGCTGGAAACATTTCGGTGATCCAGTTTAAAGAATGCCGGGGAAATGACGAGCAAATAAAATACTTAAATTAAGCATCGTCAAACTTTGTGCTAACTTATGAGTTTTTTTTCTTCTACCGTGGTTATGAAATACGGAGTCATGTCTTATTGCCCAGTATATCGCCACATGAGCGGCGCTTTTGTCAGCTTTCATCAGTTCCTCCTTGGTGCAGGAATCAGACCATGCAGGGCTTTACCATAGGGCTTTACCTAAAGTCGGAACCGTTTGTGAAAGATCCTACGATTGCAGCCCTTCGTCTATATTCCCACTATTTTAATCCATACCTGTATTAATGAGCACATGTCGCAATAATTCGCCATTAGTGTCTAGTTACGTATGATTACATGTCTGGTTGTCCATGTTGTGGTTTCCTGTAGAGTATAGATCAAGTATGAGACACAACCACCTTGTCTGCGCGAATGTGCGGTCTGATATGCAATTCTAACATGTATGTTATTATTGTAGCTATTGTTGTATTTACCGCTTGGTGAAAAGGCATATTAAATTGCTGCAGTGCAATTTTATTTATCCTTACATTTCTCAATTCAATTTTTTCAATTTGGT
Source organism: Agrochola lychnidis (assembly GCA_963680765.1). Lineage (NCBI taxonomy): Eukaryota > Metazoa > Arthropoda > Insecta > Lepidoptera > Noctuidae > Agrochola > Agrochola lychnidis. The sequence goes on along the minus strand of OY796859.1, from coordinate 8,124,406 downwards.
CGTTTATTGTGTTTGGTTTTTGCGCAAGAGTCATCGTCTTTGAACGTTACCAGCAAAAAAATGATTCATACTCCGATGTTCTTCTCTGATTTGAGTATCTTGTATGATAAATAAAATCCTAAGTAAATAAAGCTTTGAATCAATTTAAAACGGGTTGTTTTAGCAATCATTTGTGTATTTATATTTTGCATATTTGCAATATCATTCAGATGTTGTATTCCGAGATGCAGTTCATCAACCTTTGCTGCTTAATTTTGCAAACCAAATTCCGTATTTTCTCCTGCAAAAAATTGTACTAGATCAATGTACCCATCTATAGCTCAAACAGAGAAACCAGCAGTAAGTGAAAACGAAGTCGTTACGTCATATGTACCTTGGTCCACCAGTTTGTGGTTTGCGGTCTCGGGTTCGTGTTTCCTACTAAAAACTATTTCTCGTTCCAATTGGAATGAAATCGAATGGAACTGAAGATTGTGTTGCGACCCCAGATTAATTGAGGGCACGTAATCAGGATGGATTTGCGACGTGGCCACACGGTTAGGTAAGGAAGGAGTAGGTTTTCCTTATAGTGGAGAAAATGAAGTAGTTTTAAAATTTATATTTCAAAATCGTTTTGAAGCGACTACCGATTTCATTCTAAAGGGTTTAACTTAACCAATTAGTTGTAAAAAATACATATTAATGCACTTGTTAACAGCATCCATGTTTTAATTGCAATACCAATTTGTAGGTAATTTTATCTGTTCGTGATTCGATTACCTATAAATATTGATACAGGCATGCAATACACGCAAAGTTGCTAATCAACGGTACATTACCAATTTAAAAAAAAAACAATTTAACGTTTGATTGAAACCTCTTTACATCATATGTTTGCAACATAAGATTTTACATATTACGTGTTTTAAGATAATCGTCACTCATGCCAGTAACCTCTAACCCGGCCTACTAACATGGGTGTTCTAAAAACTAATATTTTTCAAAGGAAAATAACATTGTGTTTTGCAAGCATGTCACGGGTCGAAGAGAAAGTGTCGGTTGACACGGGGGTAAGTTGTGACACCGTGACAGGACTAATTGAAGTAAATAATGGCGGTGGCGAAATGGTGCGTGAGCTGGTGATTGAATGTATTGAAATAATTGTACTGGAGCTTAGCGTATAGAAAGACTGTGTAATAATATTTAATAGATCAACAAAATTTGATAGATTCTCGTATCTGAAAATGATTACCAACACATTGAAATTCTTCTTCAATTGGGTCAAGCTGTCACGGTTAGGTACGAGTGTTCGGGGTCAAGTTGTCTCGGGGAGTCGGTTTTGAGTTGTACTCGTGAAGATGTCCATCAATTTGACCTAAGATTATGGCCTTTTTTTTCAAATACGAAATGTGAATATGGTTAATTATGGTTGTCCCATGTTTAATTTCCTCCATTTTATAAAAGCAGTGCATTCATACGTGACCGTTTCCCTGTAGATTATTATATAACACCCTGTTTTATTGTAGGTATATTAATTATATTGCGATATAGTAAACTCATAAAAATAAATATTTCCGTACTACAAATGGAGTGAAAGGAAAGTAAAACGTAGGCGGTATCTTTGATTTCATAATGCGATATTGTCAAATCTTGTAAACGTCTGATCTACGTGTGTGCTCTGTATAGTCACGTGCTTCGTCTACTTTGTTGTTTTCTATTAGGCTTTTAAAGTCGTCTGTGAATACCCCTCTAGAAATGTCAAAAAAGAAGGTTTAAAGTCAGGAGACATGAAGATCTGTTTCCATTTATGAGAGCCACTTAAGAATATATATGGCTTGATTATGTCTGGACTTTAAAAAATACTGTGACCAAGTTTGTTTTGGTCTTTTTTCTCAGAGTACTCGGATAGGAAACATCAAACTCAATTTAGTTTTAAATCCTAATTTATATTTGACATGTAAGTGTTTTTTGAACCAGTTTATAGAAATAAATATTATTTTTTGCGGCTTCGCCCGCGTGGATTTCGGAAATTCTCCCACGGGAACGAACTATTGGGATAAAAGTATTCTATGTCCTAACCCAGGTCATGGTCTACCTGTGTGCAAAATTTCATCGAAATCTGTTCAGCCTTTAAGAGCGAAAGCGTAACAAACAAATAAACTCACTTTCGCATTTATAATATAAGTTTGGATTTATCGATAAGCTGACATAAGTAGTCATATTACATCCTTATTATATGTTTGAAACTACTGAAATCTTACTCATGCAAGTATTCTTAACATTTAGATAATACAACCAAAAACATCGTTGCTTAAAGAAAGCTAGAGAACTTGACCAAAAAAGTTGAAATTGACCTTATTATCTAGTAACCTTCCTACGATATGCTATAATGATATGCATCTTTATTGCTATTATGACATAAGTCACATAACTGTTTGTTTACGCTTTTGGACATGACATTTTTTTTTCTAAATGATAGGACATTAAGTTATAACGATGACAGTTTTCTCATTTGTTACGATGTGATAACCGTGATAGGTTAAAAAGGTGATCATGCAAAATATATTTTGTATGTGTTTCAAAATGTTTGTGTTAGTTACGGCTTTTTAAATCTTAGGTACTAGGTTGCAACAGGGTTCAAAATATGACCTGACATGTAGCACTGTAATTCTTTATAACGTCATAATAAATTAATTTAATAGTATACTTAATCTAAGAAATCAGTGACTTATAGCGCAAAAGACTTCGTTAGGAAACTGGAAACCGAGACTGCAATCGTCTATATGTGGTGTGCTTTTTGGGGACTGTTTTTATTCGAGATACAGGGACTAGTAATTTATACCAAGCTAACATAATATTATGTTATAATTCAACGGATTGGTGACTAAGTCCTCAAACAATATAAACGTAAGTAGATTGAATATCACACCCCTTTCACCCCTATAAAAAAGGTATCAAAGTGCGAATATGCCCCATCTCTCCACCTGTTTCCCTTGAATTTGTATATATATAATATAGGTATTTATTTTATTTATTAAATATGTATATCATCATCTGCCTAGCCTTTTCCCTACTATGTTGGGGTCGGCTTCCAGTCTAACCGGATGCAGCTGAATACCAGTATTTTACATGGATCGACTGCCTATCTGACCTCCACAACCTAGTTACTAGGTAACACGATACTCCTTGGTAAGACTGGTTGTCAGACTTTTTGGGCTTCTAACTACCCGTAACGACTGTCAAAGATCTACAAATGACAGCCGGAACCAACGGCTTAACGTGCTTTCCGAGGCACGGAGGGGTCTTGGTATGTAAAGATGGTCACCCATCCACAGACCGACCCGTGCAGCTGTTGTTACTAGCTACAAGCCTTCTTATTAAATATGTTTGTATTTATTAAATATGTATGTATGTGTATTATAAGTTATAACCTATTTATGTATTGTTGTTCCTACCTATTTTATTTAAAATGATATATTTTTAATATTTTTTTTCTTTGTTTCTCTCAAACAGAGCACCTGCCATTCAATCTCTTCACCAACCTTGGTTGACTGCTAGAGAATGCCTAAGACATTAAGTCCGCCTTTGAACCTTTTTGAGTGTGAAAAGTTTAAATAAATAAATAATAAATATGCGTATCTATTATTAGAATAGTTAACTCATATTTTCACTATTTTGATAACTATACTGTTAAACCAATTGACCCCCATTTTTCAACCTTCGCTTAACACCAAACTGTCAGTGAGATTGACGGATCAAATCAATAATGACAATTAGTGTCAGACATAACAATGACTTGAAGTATTCCTATGATTTGTATTGATATATCATTTATTTAATATTTGAGTCATCGCGTAATGAGAGTGGTAGCTATAAGAGCTTCGGTTGCGTAAGTGCTTTCAATTGGTTTATTTGCGCTTATAACATTTCAGATTTACAACATAAAATATATAAGATCCTAAGTACCATTAAACACAGTTCTTCTAAAGTGAAGTGGGGACTTAGAACACTAGGAAAATTCAAATTCAAAAGTCATTTATTCAAACTAGGCTGAGATTCAGCACTTTTCGAACGTCAAAATTACATAAGACAGTCCCCCAAAACATCACCCTTTAAACATTTGCTGGAAAAGTAAGTAAGTACCTATGATACCAGTAACTTTGGAAAAGCTTTGACCTGTAGAAAATTCCAACTGCAAAATATTGCAAGTTTTTTGTTTTTGAATTACGAACTCATTTTTTTAATGATTACTTGCACAAAAATATAATCCAAACATTATGATTCACTAACAACATACTGCCAATTCCATATTCAAATACTCAGCGTTGAAATCATACTTGGAGTGCGCTGAACCAAGGCAGGGTTACTCATTCTCGGGTCATTCAATGATCATGATTTGACCTTACACGTCCGAAATAGATACCGTAAAATAAACTATTACTAAACGTATAATCAAGAACATCAATATTAGTTTGTAGTGCTAACGGGATTTTTTTGTTTTTATTTTGGGGCAAAGGTCGATAGACGTTCGGCTTAGTCACCAAAGAGGTGGAATATCCCTTGAAACTAATTTTTTACTATGAGGAAAAACATTGTTGTTATTTTCGAGTTTGATGACTTGTTGTGAATTGATTTAGAAGTGTCTCTACAATTTTTTTTCTTGGAACCATATTTTTTCCTAAAAATCTTGCAGTGTGATGTGACTATGGAAAAGTTAACAGACTTAAAACTTACATGTAGACGAAGTTATATGTCTTACTTTGCAAAAGTGTTCCTTTAATAACGAGGATGAGCAACCAGGGAAGGAATTTTGAAAATTCATCCCTAAAGGGGTTAAATAGGGGATGAAAGTTTGTTTGGCATTTCATACCCTGTTTTACCCATTAGATCATTTTTTAGTTTGTAATTTTTGCTGATGGCAAACATCGGGTAAACGATTGGTAATAAATAATTATACTTAAATTGTGTTCATACATTATGTACCCTGATTAATCAACTAAAGCCCATGTAAATACACAGCTTTACGTTCCAAGTTACAATATACGAGTTATAACAATATGAAAGTTATATAAGAAAAGCTCTCCATCTTGTTTCGTGCACAAATCCTATAAATCAAGATTATAATATTGATGATGTTCCACCGTTACGAATTTAATAAAGAATTCAAATTACTATTGAGCAACGTTTAATTTCACCACAACATCTTTGTGAATGCAGCGCACACGCAATTTTTTGGTGTAGAATGATTAAATTGCCCCTATTTTAACTTCGTGTGTTATATATAAAAGAACTGCGAAACATCTTAGTACTTACTTGCAACATTGCAATCATCATTGCCATATAACTTACAAGTGAGTTATTAAAAATATTAATTACTAGCGGACGTCACGCGGTTTCACCCGCGTAGTACCCGTTTTCGTGGGAGTACGGGGATAAAACATAGCCTATGTTACTCGCTGATAATGTAGCTATCCATTGCTGAAAGAATTTTTCAAATCGGTCCAGTAGTTTTTAAGTTTATTCGTTACATACAAAAATACAAATCTTTCCTCTTTTTATAACAGTACTAGCTGCGCCCCGCGGTTTCACCCGCATAAGTCTCGATCCCGTGGGAAAAAAAAAGTATCCTATGTTCTTTTCCAGGGCATCATCTATATATGTGCCAAATTTCATCCAAATCCGTTCAGCCGTTTTAGCGTGAAGGCGTAACAAACAAACTTACTTTCGCATTTAGGGTTACATTATATTATTATTCGTATAGATATAGATTTGCAATAGGCAGCAGATTAATGTGATATACGCAATATTGTGCGTGTTCGTTATAAAAATATTGTCTTTATAAATGATTTCTCGATAGAAAACTTTTCTGGTATTGTTGATTTCCTTTATTTATTGTTTTATTTTGTTTATAATTATACCACTGTAGGTAATTACTATTGCTATTTAGATACGATTAACATACATACACATACATACATAAACTCACGCCTTCTTCCCATGGGGGTAGGCAGAAACTACAGAACGCCACCTGCTACGATCCTTACATAGTCCTTTTGCCTCGTTTACGTTCATACATCTGGTCATACACGCACGCCGGTTGCGAGTACTACGCACCTGGCCTTTCTGAAGAACATCACCAATAAGGTCAGTATATGTCCTCCTAGGGCGTCCCTACCCGGCCTTTCCCTTTACATCAGCCTTGTAAATACATTTTGTTAGTCGCCTTTCATTCATTCTCTCAACATGCCCAAACCATCTCAGCATACCCTTTTCAATTTTTGTCACAACATCTTCTTTTAAATCACACCGCTGTCTTATCACATCATTCCTCAGCCTATCATCCATAGTCAGGCGATTAATAATAACCATATAAAAAAAAAAAATGCGGTTTCCCTTTTTATTTTATATAATGTCTTTAGTTGAAAATAAAGAGGATTTTTAAACCCACGGCAAGAATGATAAAATGAATAAAAGACGGTAATTAATTAACAGTTAGATGACATTTCACAATTAATTATACACAGTATGCACACAGTAATGCATAAAGAATTATCCATTACAATAATATTTATAGAATTATATTTTTACATTTCCGCATTATCCATTACCATATTATTATTATTGTAATAAATACCTAAAATGACCAGATTACAGCTGTAATGTCATGGAATTTCTATAATTCTAGTATGTAATGACTTCCCTGTGCAAATGGCATACAATATCATGTTTTCCTGTCAGCCTGAGGTTAGCAAATTACTTTTGTACATTGTTTCCTTCACATATACACTTATCTAATGGTCATCAGTTATCGATATGTGTAATATTTTATTGTAAAATAATGTTCCATGTGTCTTTAATGTAAATAAAAGAAATATACACAATGTTAAGCATATATTAATATGATTCGATCTGTTTCGATAGGCGACTAGTTGTGGTTTATTTTTATTGTCTTTTCTGGTGTAGGCACATAATTTATATCAATCTTCTTTTATTTACCAGTTTAGCCAAATTTTAATGTTTTAAACAAAACATTGTCATTGTTTATGATAAATTAAACAAAGATTTCTTGATTACTAATTCCTTTACAATATTTAAAAATTTTGACTACGTATGAACGGTGTGGTTTGCAAGATGAATTCTGAACGAATGAAATGAATGAATGGTATGAATGGAATCGAATTAATATTATTGAGTGAATGTGTTCGTAGACAGTCATCACATTTGTTAATTATTTTTTTTCGAATTTTTACTCCAAAAGTGACTCAATCAAACATACAAAAGCATAAGAAAAGCTTTTCAAAATACGAATGTTTACATTTAAAACGATATAATTTATTTCAGTATTTATTCACAGAATTCACATGTCAAAACGAGTACTCTCAAGACATCAAAGCATTGAAGGCACTTGTGCAAGTGACTGCGTTTCCCAACGCATCTGTACTCATCTGTACAAGCGTTACTATATGGAGCGTGACATCGATTTTGTGCTCACGCGTACTCCGGTTATGTGACAAATGACAACATGTGGTACGTGTGGTACGTGCGTGACGATACTGACGTTTATGTCAAGCGTGAATTTGTGCATGTCAGATTATTTAATAGTGTTTGTAGAACATGTTTATTCTATTAGGTGTTTGGGACTTGGATTCTTATTTGGGACTGATTCGATGACGTGAAGATAGCGGGATCAACTTCTTTTTTATTTTGTCGATTTGATAAATTCATTTTAATAATTTTTTCACTCCTCTTGCTCAAAAAGTCCGTCATTGTAGCGTACAAGAGCGGGGAAAAATAGCATATCTTGCTCTAGGGGAAGAAATATTTTTTTATAATTTTTGTTTGTAACCAACGAGCCTACAAAAACGAAAACGTCTTTATTCTTATGTAAAACTAGCTTTTTCCCGCGGCTTCGCTCGCGTGGAAGTCGGAAATTATCTCATGGAAACGTACTACGCATACCAGGATAAAAGTTTCTTTAACTATTTAATATTGAATTGGATTATTTTATTTTCTCGCAATCGTAGTGAAAAGTAGAGTGTAACACACGGCGCTAAAACCCATTATAACTCGGTTTCTATTTACTCCCTGGCTAAAGCTCGGGAGTGAAACTACCTCGATAGAATGGGTTATTTTAGCCCCTCGTATAATAATCTACAATTGATCAGACAAACCCATTATGACAACTGAAAATGTAATCATTTGCAATAGATGTACATTTTGGGTTACATTTTCCAACTTACCTTTGCTATTTATAATTTCAGAAGCAAACAAAATATAAGTTCCATTTTGTTATTTACCTACTTATATTCTATTTGGTCACTAATGGTTGAGTTTATAATATTCTTAACAACAGTTTCAAAGTTTCATGACACTGTTTGCGATCCCCTTTTACATATCTTCTCTTTTTCTCGTGGCCCATAATATGCAAGTATAACCTCATCTCCTGCGCTTGATCTCTCTCCGGATTGCCGTCTCATCGGACTATGAGAGTGAGGGAAGAGAGAGTGCACCTGTGTCTGCGCATACACTTGTGCACTATAATATCTCCCGCGCCGAAGGCTAGACTTCGTTGAAATTGGCCCCATGACCGAAATTCAGTCTGGAGGACCATTATAATTATAATCTCATGTATTTACTAAAAATGGCGGACTAATTGGTCAAAAAATGACCGATTTTTTGGCTATTTTTGCCGACTAGTCGCCGACTGCAAATATGGCCGGATAGTCGCTTTTGCCGACTAGTCAGTACATCTCTAGTATTTACGTAAACTATTCTAGTGTTGAAATAGTGCATTAATGCTGGCGTGAGACTTAGGACACATGTGTCGTTTTGTTATGCGCACGTTTTTAAGAGATTAGTGCCACTTTTCACAGAGATTTCAGTTTACACCGAGTAACGCAATGTTCGGCTTCAGAAAAGGCGATACATACTACCTAATATTTTTTTATGAAACCTTATGAAAGAGTTGCGCTCTTGCTAAAACCGATGGAAGCAATGTAATTAATTGTATTTTTCCTCGAACGTTTTTATAACTATGATGCACAGAACCGATCAAACATAAGTCACGTTATGCTAACTCTTCATTCACTGCAAAAGCTTAATGATACTTAACAATAACTTACTTACGTAATTAGCTTTCCTGATCTTTTGTTCTGATCAACTTAATACAATGTGTGTACAGTGTGGGCATAAAATCATCACGACATTTCAATGTCACAATGTATAAAGAAATACGGAACTTGTACGCATTAGAATGACGCACATTATTACAACCATTTATTAAAAGCACATGTGCGACTATTAATAATTTCGTTCCTTGTCCATTTTGTTACATATATTGGTCAGTAATAAATTCCAAACAGTCGACAGCATAATTATGCCTAAAATATGTAGGTACAAAAATAATTATTCGGAAGCGAAAAACTCACAATAATTAATCATGTTTGTCGAAAAAAACGGCCAGATAATTAGTTGCGTATATATCAGTAACAAAGTTATTCTATTGGTAAAACTGAACGATCACTATTCTGTATCCGCCTTGTAAAAAAAGTAACGTTATTAAAAGTAACACATTCATTCAACGTTTATAACGGTTGAGGAAACGCTCAATAAATCACTGTGTCGTTAACGCTTATCAATTTTTCCGCGTCAATAATTCGCGAAAGTTTTCGCCGTACACGCGTCATGTACCTAACGTCTTCTTTTCGTGTGACTAACCTGGTGTCAGACTTTTAAAGCCGCCCATGGGCCTCTGACTTGCCTTCACATACCGTCGAGAAATATCTCTCAGGCATGCCGGTTTCCTCACGATGTTTTCCTTCACCGTTTTTGAAGCAAGTTATAATTTTACAATACGCACATGGATCCGAAAAGTCAGAGGTGCGTGCCTTGGGTCAAACTCGAGACCTACCTATGACTTGGCAGTCTGACGGTCACACCACTAGGCTATCACTGCTGAAGTAACGTTATTCTGTCGGACGAAAGTGTCAAGGAAAATTGTACGCAAATAAATCCTCCTCGCGTCGTATTCCTTATTACTGAGGATCGTGATTCCCCCGACGTAAATTCTTTTTTCATTTCTCATTCTCGGAAAGTAGTGTTTGTTTGATCCGAGTAGCGGGTGGAAGACGCTGCTTCCCTCTCTAGAGCAAGAATGAATTAAAAAATTAGAACTAAAGGATAGGCTACGAAAAACTTTACTAAGGGGGTATTACACTATCATATCCATAATCATAGATCTACTATCAAAGATATAATGAAATTGTAAAATAGACATTTATTATGGGTATACCCCCCTTATATTACACTATCATATTATATCTTATAACTATCTACGAAGCTCACAAATTACCCATAATATGTCTATTTTACAATTTAATTCTTAATTTTATTCAATTTAATTTTTATGATAGTGTAACACCCCTTATAGAAAAATATCGATTAAAAAAAAATGCTGCAGGCTTGTCAGTGTATAAAGAGCCAGTGTGAATTAAAAAAAAATACCCATAAGCGGGACGACCCGCGGCGGTGACGCGGTGTGTTCCATATTTAAAATTTAAAAAAGACTATAAAATATTTCGATTTCTGTGGGGTAGACAGATGCAATTCGTTACGAGTATTCACTTAATAGAACTTTGTTGGTTCGTGATTATTGTCGGTGACGAGTTTAAGTACTAGAATACTCATGTTACAAAAACTAAAAAAATGAAAAGTAGTGTTTAACACGGGTGAAAGTCATCAATTCCTACTCTAAATACCTCGTATGGGAATTGATTCCTTTTGACCCTGTATAACAATCTACTATTTTGTTCCTTGGTAATTTGTTGATTTGTGTCCAGCGATGCCTGAATTTGGTCCGACCATCTAAGACTTAAATGGCCAGTAACCATCAGGTTTGTTCTAGGTTATGTCCATTCTTTCTTTCCATAATTCTTTTGCAGGCAGGCGGACGCAAATAAGTAGCTATGGTTTTATAGCTTTAGTTTTAGTCGTCCGCGATAAAATAGTACCCCATAGAGCTACAAAACAAGATTTTTTCAAAGTGTGAATATGCTGCCTTAACTTATTTGTAGACGAGGGGTCTGCTCTATGAGAGTTGCTTTGTTACAAAGTACAAAATTACAGAATTTATATTTTCTTAATGTCCCTCGGGTATCATCGGATTTCCGAATACAAACGAATGCTAATTTCCATGTCCATCAATTATTAGATTTATCGTGTATAATAATTTGAATTCAGAATTAAGTACTTTATTGTTGTTTCGTTTTGATTTCCGTGTGAACTATATAGAGGTGTAAAACTATTTTCCTATCTATCGTACCTGCGACTTTAGCGGCTTTCCTCCCATTTTTTAAATAAATTACATAAAGAGTATTAACAACTCTATATACTTCCAAGTCGATTGAGAGCGTCCGGTCTGCACCAAGTGCAAAGGGCAACTGATAGAAATCCGACAGTTAACGAAACACGAATTTTGCCGAGGGACATTAAGAATATAGTACTTAGTAGGATAGACCGTATGTCCAGGACACGGTGCTTTTAATTAAAAACAAATGAAAAATATTCTGTCTGTGAGCTTTATCAGAATGTCATCGGATTTATTCACCAGGCTACGCTCAAAAGGCATTAGCGTAAGACCTACCACAAGGAGCCTTTTCACAACATTCCAGTCCCGATAAGATCGACAGCGAAGGTCATTCGGCCAACAAAACCGGGTTCTTATCGATTCGGGTTCGATTCGCATTCCGAATAATTTTGTGGGTGTCGATTCTTTTGTACCTGTTGATGATACTGGTTTTTAAATAATGTCTGGTGTGTATCTTATCGATGAGTTGGCGTATTTTAATTTTGGTGATACATGATTTTGTATGTGTTTTGAGAAAATATTTATTGTGGTGTTTAAAGATTTGAGGAGCTCGTGGCTAAGTAATAACAGCCGTATGGGTCAATCCATCAGATTAAGCTACGCTTGCCGAGGTTGGTCCGTGGATGGGTGACCATCTTTACATATCGAGAATCCTCCGTGCCTCGGAAAGCATGTTAAGCCGTTGGTCCCGGCTGTCATTCTTGGATATTTGACAGTCGTTACGGGTCGTCAGAAGCCCGAAAGTCTGCCAACCAGTCTTACCAGGGGGTATCGTATTACCCAGTTACTGGGTTGTGGAGGTCAGATAGGCAGTCGCTTCATGTAAAATACTGGTATTCAGCTGCATCCGGTTAGACTGGAAACCGATCGTAACATAGTTGGGAAAAGGCTGAGTAGATTGATTGGTGAGAATAAGAATAGAATAAGAATATATTTATTTGCATGAAACATGGTACAGACGCCAGCACATCAAGCTACCCGAAACTGTCAAATTTTCCCAATCAACTTTGAACTTTATGCTTCAGCGATAAAGTTGAAAATCTATTAAATAAATTTGACAGATTGTAGTAGCCTAATGTGCTGGCGTCTGTACAATAATGGTCTTAATAATAGGGTTATGATCTTTATGTCTTGTCATGGACTGGCATACAAATATTTTAAAGGAAACGAGTTCCATATAATTATACAACTAGCATCAATAATAAAATGTAGGTAAGTCACTATACTTACTAGTACAAAATGGTACCTAATTCTAAAATGTTAACAATGTTTAGTAACAGTTTTAAATCTATATAGTATTTAAATATCAGTAAATCAGTAACAATATTGATCACTTACTTTTGATAAAAAATATTGTTAAAATATTTATATAAATATTATTGCGGTGTTTAAAGATTTATTTTTAATTTACTTGAAAAAAAAAATATAAATAATTATTTTTTCGATAAAAAAAATATATTTTTAATATAATATAATAATAGCAGTATTATAAATCTGTCATGTTAGTAATAGTTTTAGTTCTAATTTATTTACGTAGAAATTGCAAATCATAAGGAATAAGGAAATCTCTGACAGAAGCAGAGCATAATGTTTACGTCGAATAATGCATAGTTAAAAAATTGCCACTTAATAACAGTCACATTTTACAGCATTCCATTAAACATTGCTTCCTCAACCATGTACAATATTTCTAATTTCTTAATGTCCCTCGGGTATCATCGGATTTCCGAATACAAACGAATGCTAATTTTCAAGTCCATCAATTATTAGATTTATTGTGTATAATAATTTGAATTCAGAACTAAGTACTTTATTGTTGTTTTGTTTTCCGTGTGAACTATATAGAGCTGTAAAACTATTTTCGTATCTGTCGTGCCTGCGACTTTATTGGCTTTCCTCCTATTTTTTTAATAAATTACATTAAGTTAAAAGAGTATTAACAACTCTATTTACTTACAAGTCGATTGAGAGCGTCCGGTCCAAGTGCAAAAGGCAACTGATAGAAATCCGACCACTGACGAAACACGAGTTTTGCCGAGGGATATTAAGAACATAGTTTGTCAGTACTTACGTGTTATAATAACATATAGTCCGGACGTCGAGAGAATGCGTTCTGGACACCTGTCAGTTTCATACTAACGAATTTGTGTTTTGCGAATTTGATCCTTATTAATACTAGAAATCGTCCAACTGACAGGTGTCATGAACGAATTCACTCGATGCATACAAAGATCTTTTGGCGCTTGAATGACAGGGGGCGTTGTTGGTAAACATGTGTGAAATTGTTTCGTGAAATTGTATAGGACAGACCGTCGTTTTTGTACATGAGAGTTATTTTAAGCTAGACTCTAAATATTCTTTTACCGAGTAGAAACATTTTTGGATTAGGTATAGTTTTAGCCTTTTTTGGAATATTGTTACTGATTTTTCAGTTTTAAACACTTTGGGCAACTTATTGTATATTTTTATTGCCATATAATATGGGCTATCACTTAACATTTTAATTCTTAAGAATGAAGATGGCGGCTTTAGTTTAGATTCTTGCCACGCGCCAAAAGATCTTGGTTCAACTATAACATGTTGTAACAACAAAAATAACAACACACAATCCATAAAGCAAACATCGCATTAAACCAATTTTCCTTTCTAGGTCGCACACGCGTTGATGAGTCAGTGAGGCGCAGGCGGCGATTTTTTCCTCGCGACTTTACTTCCATTACGTAACGTACCACGTTGAGGTAACGTTTACAACTTTACTATGTCATTACGTTACTATCTCAGCCGTTTTTTACTCGATTAGGGACGTGCCATGTTGCGTGCGGGCTTGCGGATATTGTTGTGCGATTGTGGTGTTAAATATTACTTTTAGAATGAAATGCTTTTAGTGGTTTGTTAGAAATTTTATTGAGGAACAATGTTAATAGCGTGAAGTGCATTTATTTCTTATGAAATTCTCGGCAAAGAAACTATCTGATAAAAGGCCTCCCCCAAGCTCCGCCACTTCAACCGGTTCTGTGCTTCCCGCATCCAGCGGATTCCTGCGGCCTTCACAAGGTCATCGGTCCACCTTGTGGGAGGCCTTCCAACGCTACGGCTTTCAGTACGCGGTCGCCACTCCAGAACATTTCGGCCCTATCGGCAATCTGTTCTGCGAGCAATGTGCCCTGTCTATTGCCACTTAAGTTTGGCAATTCTTTGGGCTATATTGGCTAAGACTACTTACTGCAAAACAAAACAGTATTGGAATACAAAATGATTGAAGAGCAAGTATTAAGTATAATAAAATATATGAATTAAATTATGATTACTAAAATTACACTGAACGTGCCTCGAAGCCAAATATTATGATTACTTAATCGTGTTACAGACATCACATTAAATAAACGATCGACATCACATGTTTCTTTGGTATCTCTAATTCAGCCTAATTATAACCTATCTTCTAAAATTGATACGTAAAGGTGTTACTTAAGCTACAAAGTATAATAGATATCATTATTAAACTTGTTATTCTTTACAGTAATACCAAACAGTATTCGTGCTTCTATCAGTAACGTTCAAAATGATCTTAATCTCATAAGCTGACACGAACGTTTTGTGGTGCCTCTAGATTTGTTCAAAGCTTATCAAACAACAAATTACCATAATAATTCTTCTGCCTCAGTTTTTGTAACAGTGCTGTTTCTACTTTCTTAATTCCAAAAGATCGGCATTTGATTAACTTTCATTTCCATTACTTCATTTTTAAGCTATTGCATAGCTTTTATCGCGGGCTTTGAGCGCGGCGACCGAATCAAGAAATTCCGTAACGAAAAAACCTAACACCCCCCACTCCGCCTACGATGTAATGACGGTTCCCATGACAACGCGATGTTGTCATGGGAACGTAATTTTTGTTTTATGTCATCAAGTCATCATCCCAAGTGTAGCGTTGACAAATAGGAAGTATGGAGGTTACAAATGCTATGCAATAGCTTTACCGTGGCAGTCCCCGAGTGCTACACGTTTTTTTATCCCTTATTCTCTGAATGGTTAAGGTTATCCTTCTCTTCATGCGATACTCCTCATTCTCTTCCTCTGATTAGGTACTCACTATTTGATATTCTTCTCACTGTATAAGTCTTCTTCCTCAGTTATTGAAACAGTGCTGTAAGTGGTTTCCATTTTCTTAATTCCAAAAACATCTGCATCTGATCAACCCCCGTTTCCATTACCTTTTATTTTTTAACCTTTGTTCTCTGAATGGTTAAGGTTATCCTTCTCTTCATGCGTTACTCTTCACTCTCTTCCTCTGATTACCAAATTGAACACTGATATATCTGATTACTCATTATTTGATATTCTTCTCACTGTGTCCAGTTCAAGATTTCGTATCACTATATCGATCGGCTTTATCGATCTCGGTACTACGATATAGAGTCAGGTCAAGTTTTATTGATGAACGTCAAAACCGTACGTCAAGTTTGATCTTCAAGTGGATATTGCTATCATAATGCTTTGTATTGTATGCTGCTGTATAACAACAATGCGGCTAACGATGCCGATAATATTGACGGGTCTGTGCATTATCCCATCATTGGCATTAGAGAGGTCCTCGCTCAAGGATGCACTGCTTAGAGGTAAATTTATTGTGTCGCAGTATTGAACGTGGCTGTTTAAATAATAGTCTTTACGTAGTCTTGGTAGCACGTTTTGTTATTCGAATATATGGCTGCAAATATGCATGAGACGCAATATTTGGAGGCAGTATCTTCACGAAAAACAAACTAAGATATCATTTTAGATTATAAATCAACGCCCTCAATGTTCCCCACGCCTTCCTGATGTTCACATCTTTGAGATTTGAAAATATATTTATTAAGGACATTCAAATCGGCTAGCGAATGATTTATTTGAGGCGAAAATCTTCTAGCCATATTATAATAGTCAATAAAACTTGATTTAACACTTGTAACTTGCATGCTGAAGACGTTACAATAAACTTTTGACCAATAGTAAATTCATCTCTGCCCATGCACGTTCATTTGCTCTTTTTCCCAATGTTTCTAAACAGGAACTCGAGAAAGTAGACCAACTAGTTGCATTATCAATAAGGCGTCTACAGAGGATTAAATCATCACCAGCAATGCAGTCACGACTTCTTTCAGATATTTCGAAAGCTTATGAAGATGATACAATATCTCACAGTACACAAAGGTAGAAAGTATAGTCGAATGAAGATTTTGGTAAACAGGAGTCAAGATTTATTTATTTAACTTTTAATGCACAATTTTTTTTAAATTATAGAAACAAAAGTACAAAGGAAATCTCTTCCAGCATACCTGCAATAGGAAAATTAGAATAAGACGTATCAACATACCTATGTTTAATAAACCACCACCAGAACCTACCAGTATAAAGGCTCGTACAAACAGACGCGACACCGCTCGTTGCGCGACGAGCGGTGCCTTTGTGTCGCGTCGCGTGTTGCGTCTGTTTGTACGAGCCTTAAATGTGTATAATTATATACTGCCAATGTTATCGATACGACGAAGAAGAAGAAGACTGCCAATATTCATGGTATACGTGTTTCGCACGAGCGATTTATCCCGGGGCGTGTACGTAATAACTTTTAACACCTTAAATAATCTCATAAGAGTGATGTAAAAGAATTTACTACTCAACACACTCGCAACATTGTTTAAAAGTAGTTACAAGTTAGCTGCCTGTATACCAAACTCTTCGTTCGAGTGTATTTTAAAGTTCTAAGCTCACTTCCCGATGATGTAAGATAAGTAATCGATCTCATTTGTCAAATCATTGAGTCGTGTCTCTAAATGTGGACTAATGAATTTTTGTGCAAGCAGCAAGTTACAAAGCACATGTGAAGATTGTTATTGTTTTGTTAAAGTTACGTGGGCGTTTGGCTTGGTGTCGTGAATACGTTTGTCACTTAGTTGAGAAAGACTCTGGTGAAATAGAGCAAGTGATAGTTGTGATTTGGGTACGATACTACGATGTTGTCATAGCATAAGCAGCCATAATGTTCCCACTGCCCTCCTCTCTTCGAGAGGGAGTGGGCTGTCATCTACCACTCGGGCTCAGTGCGAGTTGGTAGATGTCACATGTTCTCGAATTTTTCTAGGATATGCCGGTTTCCTCACGATGTTTTCCTTCAGCGTGTTGAGAGCAGTGGTGATGAAATTATTTACACAAAGATGTTGTCATATGTGTTTGAAATATACTATATTCTTTCTGGATTCTTAGAACTTCTAGTCCTATTATGTTGATGTAGGTGGTTTGTAGATAAAAGTAAGTTAACTTCTTGTGTGGCTCCATTCTTTTTCTGTCTTGCATCTTTTTCCAAATTTAGTTTAAATTAGAGATGTTTGAACTTAGAGTGATCCAGTGGATGGAGATAAAAGTAGTAGGTATAGCTTCTTAACTTCTTGTGTGGCTCCATTCTTTTTTGTCTTGTATCTTTTTCCATAGTTAGTTTATATTAGAGGTATTTGAACTTAGGTTGATCCTTCTAATCTGTGGATTTACGTCAACCAGTTCCAGGCCTACGAATTTCTTCTTCAACATTATACATAACATCACGTCTTGTTTCCGCAAAGGGTTGGGCAAAGGTGTACCTATAATACAACCTAAAAAATTATATATCTAATGGAGGCAGGAGCCTAAATAATTAACTAAATCACAAGCATAAAGATAGGTATACGATAGTCATGGTCATGAACTGTTTCTAATCTGATCACTGAGTTGGCTCTCACTTCATAGGTCGTTATGTTCAAAACATTGAATAAATAGGTAAATGCACATAATCATCTTGAATAGAATTGCGACCAAACTTTTTGTTTATTATTCAACCATGGTACTAGACGTAGATGAAAGCTAAAAGGAGGGTAATGACTATTTGAGTATATGACGATCTGCTATAGTACATTTAAAAAGAGGCGGTATTCAAGGTTGATCCCAATTTGCCTGCAGATAAACAAAAAATATTTGTCGCAGATATTCGTAAATACAAAGGCGGTAATTACAAAGAAACATATTTAATGTTTCTTTATGAAATGAAATAATAAAATTATATAATCATCTTCTTATTTAATCATGTCCTATATCGGAATGAAATGCATTTAATCTGAGGCAAGTTAATTTGAACTGTCAACAACGATATCGTTTGTTAAATTTGAAATCCGGTTGCGGCTGATCTAGAACATACTAATCAAGATAGAGATATCTAATACTAAAATAATAGCAGACAAAAAGCCCAACTTAAGTCCTAATTAGATCAAAATTAGTATTAGACAGAGTGGATTGTGACTTGAGTTTGCTTGAAGTTCAAATAATTTCTTACTACAGGATGGCAGGGACATCGACGCGAAAACGGTTAACATGGATTGAATACATGATTCTGAACGCCCTTGCATTGAAATTATTCGTCAGTTATTAAAAAAAATAGCAGTTTCATAGAAAAGTGCAATAACTACGCGGTCAAAATGTATGGAACAGCAGATTTTATTTAAAACAACTGACGAAAAATTTCAACCTTATATAACTTGTCCAGCCTGAAATGATGCGCCCCATTACCGCATTTATGCACACGATAACGCGTATTTCTATGGGTAATGCGGTAGTGGGTCATATCCGAATAGACAATCTATAATTGTGTATTGAATTATACCTATATCAAATCGAGTTTCAGCACCAACCATTTAATTAGTGGATACAAAAGTACTCTGAACTATGATATCTAATTAGTAAGTGTCAAGTCATCATATTACAGTTACTAGATAATTTTCTACCATTATTGGTAGAAACTTCCTACTTCACCTTTTCATAAAATTGCATAACCTCCAATAGAAAGGTATGCTTCATGGGATCCACTTTGCCCTTTGGTGAGTTTAATTTTCATACAGCTCCAAGATGGAAGACGAATATTTGTAGTGGAGGCGTGTCAAAACAAAATTGATGTCCAATTGTTGTTTGTTACATAAACAATTGTTGATTCCATGTTTGATGCTGCAATATGTGCATTATGTTGAAGACGGCAAGTGTTTGAATTAAAGGTGTTATTAGTTCTTGCACTAAAACATGGAAAGTACACAGTTTCTCCATGGTACAGAGTACTCAGTTTATCCCATAAGATGTCGTAAGTAAATATGGAGATTATGTCACGAAGTTAGTAGATTTGTGTTAACAAACATTTGGACATGTCATTGCTCAGTGCCATAAAATACGCACAGTAGCGTCATGTATTAAGACTGATACAAACCACGATATAGATTTCGTGGATAATGAAAAGACACGATACCTATCACTACATACGAGTATTATAAAACAGAGTTCTCCCGCCAAGGCTGTCTGTTTGAACGCGATGAACTCAAAAACCACCGAACGGATTTTCATACGGTTGTCACCAATAATATATAAAGGTTTCGTGTAAATTGGCTGATATATGAAGATGTCGGAAAAAAACATGCCGATTGGGAGCTTTACTGGCGTAAACCAGTAGAATTATATGAAAACAATGTATTACGGAATTATTATTTCTCTTAAATAGTACGTTCGCGTGGGATAATTTCTGACCTCCACGCAGGTGAAGCCGTGGACAAGAGCTAGTATATTCTAAAGTAGAGACTGTTTTTGAGAACATAATGGAACATAAAAAACTTTACCAATAATGTTTGTAAACAGATTTGTTTAAGTAGCATAATAGTGTGAAAAATACATATCATTAATAAATTAAATAGACAATAACAGTAAAAATTCAAATCACAATAAAGATATCTCTAATTAATACATTAGTAAGGAAATTAGGTGTGTTTCGAAAATTTTAACAGTTGTGTTGATCTTGGCTGCAAGGTCAATGTATATTCACCAGCGTCTGTAGAATATGACAATTCAGTTAATTTTTATGCATTAAAATAATATTACAGAGTATTATATTTGAACATACTTATTTTATTCAATATCCTAGGAACTAACTTGTCAAATAAATTGGATCTTAAAATGTCTTCCTTTCACCTTTCATCTAGCAATGTTGTACACTCTTCTTGATAGAATAAGTTTTACTCTCCGTCACAGTTCTTCCATTTTTATTATTTTTAACATTATTCTGTGTCGTTTCTTCTGACTGATGGTTTTTATTCGCAGTATTGCCAATAAATTATTTCACCACTGCATCGTTTTTTGTAGCATGGCTTTCATATTTCCAACACATTAATGGGCGTTCCACTAGGTCTCATTCTAGGACCGCTTCTTTAAAGTCTATTTTTTGATGATGAAGTAGTTATTATGTCTAATATTCGGAAACAGTTTGTCTATGGACTAAAAGGAGCCTTTGAAACCAAGTTTGTATTATGTTACGATACCAGGACGTCAGACCTTAATAGCCAATTAGTATGCGGAATTATCTGAGTCACTTTATTATGTATTATTAATAGCTCCGTTTATGCTCCGTTCACTGACCACAATCATAGAGTACGTCCTGTTCAACGAGAAAGTGAGGTCATAGTTATTAAAGAAAAAAAAAAAACAAAATAGAGCAGCTGTCTTTATTGATCTGATCGAAATATGACACATTGACAACTGTCAATTTGTTAAAATGGCGGCAAATTAAATGAAAGTGCGTCAGCAAGACACGACAGATTATGATCGTGGCGTAGCTTGTCTTAATTAGATCTAGGTCTTTGTTTTTGGGTTCTTTATTGTCACATTTACATTAAGGATTTTTTTGTGTCACCTTATACGTATTTTTCGATTTAACAAATATTCTTTATGCAATCGATAGATCGAGGACCGAATTCAGTGGCATGCAAATGTTGAGGCTTTTATCCAGCAGTGAACTGTAATCTACTGATGAGAACGGTGACTGACGGTGACTGTCTCTGACGGCGACCGTAACCGACTTTTAATGATTTTATACTGAAGATCACGTCTAAACGAGTAGTGTTAATGGTTTGAAAAAATATATGTTAAATTGGAGCATTTCCTTAATAACTTAATATATGAATATTTTAGATTTATTTATATTACATGGTGAAATTAATTTTTTAAATTTATGTGAAACGCGGATAAAAAACTGAGAATCACGCAAAATCTATCAAGCAATTTATTCTGAAACCTATACTATTTTAAAGATAATTTAATTATTAATCTTTTAGTATACGTGTTTTATTAAAATACCTGTCGTTTTATGCATAATAAATTGATAATGCGCTAATTTGGGACAGCGCTGCTTGATGGGCAAGTCCTATTACTGGCTGGACGTTGCGTGAGCTCAGTACAGAACACGCAAGCTAACCACTCAAGTTCACTGGCATATATCTTCGTCTTAAGGATCTTCGTATATTCTATTTTAGCTCTATCAATGTGTTGTATGGATAGGCAAGCTTTGCAATTCTCATTGTGTCGCGATGGAGTTGTACCGAAATTAACTATTACTAGGACTAAGTATATTGAACTGGAGGTACAATACAATACAGACGATGACAATCAATAAATTTAAAAAAAAATCACTAATATTTTAAGAAGTCGATACCAAGACCCCTCCGTGCCTCGGAAAGCACGTTAAGCCGTTGGTCCCGGCTGTCATTTGTAGATCTTTGACAGAAGTTACGGGTAGTTAGAAGCCCAAAAAGTCTGACAACCAGTCTTACTATGGGGTATCGTGTTACCTAGTAACTAGGTTGTGGAGGTCAGATAGGTAGTCGCTCCATGTAAAATACTGGTATTCAGCTGCATCCGGTTAGACTGGAAGCCGACCCCAACATAGTTGGGAAAAGGCTGGGTAGATGATGATGATTTTAAGAGGTCGATTCTTTTCATACCGACGGTACCTACACACCACATTTTTAGGCGTTTTGACGAGTAGTGTCTGGTATTATTGTTCGGGTTGAGTTGACTCGGGCTGAGCTGTCACTGACCCGAGCCCCTAACGTTTACATTTGAAACAATATTTTTATATCTATAATTCTATAGACATATTTTCTAGATATACATTTCAATTTGGACTGCCTCGTTGGTCTAGTGGTTGCAAGCGCTACTGCTGAGCATGAGGTACGGGGTTCAATTCCCAGGTCGGGTAAAGTGATGTTGGGTTTTTCTATCTGGAATTTCTCAGTTGTTGATGGCAATAGACTCGCCGTTTAATAACTGGCGAAATGTGGGTGTACTATTCGTACATCTCTGCCCAACCCTTCGGGAAAACAAGGCGTGATATTATGTACCTATTTCAATTTGTGATACATTTAGTACATGTAGCATGACACTTGACACTCAACACAATAATCATAGGAAAGTATATATCTGCAATCGACTTTACCTGCGTCTTACATAACAAATCGAGTCGACGTGACGTGCATCGATTATGACATCGATTTTATGCGTTGATTGATCGATTACCGACCGGATGTTTAGCGTCATTACTACCAAGGCTTTTACTGTTTGTAAACATTCGAGCATCGCGTTACGACAGATGGTGTACAAAGGGTCAAGAAAAGTATTTGTAAATACTTAGATGCAGTAAACAAAAGAGGTTAGTAACCAGGCATTTTACTAGGTACCATAAACGACAAATTCGATACAAAAGCGGTTCGGTTCGTGTTCCAAAGTTAAATCTTTGAATATCGTTCGCTTGCATTTAAAAAAACCTATGTCTTGCATTTAAAAAAACTTTTTACAAAAAATACAACCGACTTCCAAACTACAAAGTGAAAAATAACTTTAATTCTGAAGTCGGTGTCTTTGGATCAGTATTTTAGTTTTTTGACACCGACTTCCGAAATTAAAGTTATTTTTCACTTTGTAGTTTGGAAGTCGGTTGCATTTTTTTTTTTCACTTTTTAGTGGGTTGATTTGTAATTTATCTAAGTTACAATAGCCTTATGCTAACTGCTCATCAAAAATACCCAAATCGCTATAGATGTGCCTTTAATATTTGAAGAGTTCCCTCGATTTCTCCAAGATCCCATCATCAGATCGTCACCAAATGACAATGGGACCAACTTGAAAGTATACTCTTTCAAACAATAAAATAATTTTTCAAATCGGTCCAGCCGTCTTCGAGTAATCGGGGAAAATACATTAAAAAAAAAATATCCCGACGAATTGAGAACCTCCTCCTTTTTTTTGAAGTCGGTTAAAAAGTTAAGTGCAAGTAGGAAAAATTACATACGTTTCTGACTTGTTTAGGTCCTGGATGATTTTGAGCATGGTTTCAACCTCCTTTTACAGGGTTTTGAGGGCCTAATTATTAAAAATGATTGGTATAGACGACATTAGGCATTTCTTATTAAAATATCGAAAATCACAGGCATATTAGTTTTTAGGGTTCCGTACCCAAAGGGTAAAACGGGACCCTATTACTAAAACTCCGCTGTCCGTCCGTCTGTCTGTCTGTCCGTCTGTCACCAGGCTGTATCTCATGAACTGTGATAGTTCGATAGTTGAAATTTTCACAGATGATGTATTTCTGTTGCCGCTATAACAACAAATTCTAAAAAACAGAATAAAATAAATATTTAAGGGGGCTCCCATACAACAGACATGATTTTTTTTGCCGTTTTTATAGATAATGGTATGGGACCCTTTCGAGCGCGAGTCCGACTTGCACTCGGCCGGTTTTTTTTTACCACTGCGGATAAGCTCTTGGCCTGCAACTCACCTGTATAGTGGTATAAGTATTATTTCCTATCAAGCCTTATTATTTAAGAATTCAACGGACTCATGCAACTATGCTTCTAAGATTAATAAGCATGATATGAACACATTACTATAACTACAAACCCATGATAATGTGTTAGAATAATTAAAATTATACGTTAATGAGAATTTCGTTAGATAATTAACATACGACCTTAATGTAGAGTTAATAAAGAAAAACCTTCATTTACAGTACTAAACATTCCTTTGGTTTTATTGTTGAATACATTAACGGTTATAAAAACAGTGACAGGGTTAAAACAGTGGTCGACATACCGCGGCTCGCGAGCCGCATGCGGCCATTTGGTCTATAGAGTGCGGCTCTGTACAAATATCGATGAGTGCGAGAGTAGATAGGCGCAGAAAAAAAAAAAATCCCCGACTAATAATCATGATCAAAACTTTGATCCAGCCCGTCCAATCTTTGATGTCTACCCTCCGGTTGACGCCCTAAGCCGAGGTTCGTACCCACTGGGGGTGCAAACCTCGGCTTTAGCGAGCGTTCACCTAGTTTTAATTAACATAGTTGCAAAGCCCGGTTAAGTAGTCATGATCTCAGAGATCAACTACAAGATGTCTTACTTAAATTATATTTCAAAGATTTATTTCAAAGTTTTCTAAGATTAACTTGTAAGATGCCTTCATCATAATTATTATCAGCCGATATGATGATGATGATGAAGGCATCCTACTTCTTAGCAAGTTAATTTTAGTAAGCGTTGTGGAGTGAAAGAGGATGGGAGTTTTAAAGTGTTTTGAGACAGTTTAGACACACAGAAAGGATTGGCTCTCATAAGAAATCTTAGTCGTTATAGTATTGATATTTGGCTCTACTAATGAGTTTGCCGACCACTGGGTTAAGATATCGAATTTTACGGGATTCTGTTCTTGATATATGTGTGACGATACTTAAGTTATGGCCAAGTGGTTGGTGCTTCAATTGGCAAATGTTTGCCACACTTCTGGTGCGTGTGCTTACTCTACATGGTCCTCATATGACGTGAACAAGATTATGTCTGGACTTTAAAAGAGACTGCGACCTCTGAGTTTGTTTCGGCCTTTCTTCTCAGAGTAGTCAGATAGGAAACGCCGAACTCATCTAGCTTATTTTTAATATTTTTTTATATGACGTGTAAAAGTGATTCCGATATTATATTTACAGAATAAACAATTTCAGTTCACTGTTTTCAATTTCGACTATGTTTTCTTATCACTGATATAATTCTGTTATTTTATATAACTTACATAACATTATCACTCAAACATCTAAGTAGGCACTCAACTCTCTCATATCTCGAGAAAAGTTTCTTGTCACATAACTTATGTCATACATCGTTAAACAAGTAAATATGATTGTAGGTTAATTAAGTGACAGCGGTATCTATATAGGAAGGTAAGTACATTTTGTAGACCCTAACGAGTAAGGGCGTGAACACATTGACGCATATACTACGTTTAAAGAGCAAGATTTATGTCCATTGTTGATGGAACATCTTGGGAAATTCTTTTTCTTTTTTTCGTGTGGTTAGTGACTAACCTGGTATCAGAGTTTTAAAGCCACCCATAGGCCTCTGACTTGGCTTCACATGCCGTCGAGAAATATCTGTCAGGCATGCCGGTTTTCTCACGATGTTTTCCTTCAACGTTTTTGAAGCAAGTGATAATTATACAATACGCACATGAATCCGAAAAGTCAGAGGTGCATTGGTTTCGAACTCGAGACTTATGACTTGACAATCTGACGGTCACACTACTAGATTTTGACTGCCTCTGAGCGACTCACTATATTGTGCGTTACGAAATTTTATTATTAGATGCCAAAATTTACAAAAAACAACCCTTTACAACACTTTTTTGAATCAATTTAACTGGATAACATATTCATAACATTATTGTTTCAAAAAACGCAATGTTTCTCTGTCTGTCTGTTCGTGTGCTTTACCTATACCTTGATTTACGTGATATACCTAAGTATATATTCAAATTCAATGATGAAACTAAAAGCTGCATATACAGTTCTAACATAAACATTGGTTAGCAGTAGGTAAGAGAACACGGTACACAAATAAAATTGCACAAGACTTTCCGTTACCAATTTCTTAATTCCGTGACAAACGCGAGCATTAAAACCTGATGTGTCCACTCCCTTAGAAGCCCTCAAGCTGTCACAATATTATGATGTGACGTAATAGAAGCCCAAGTACCTCTCTATTTATACCTACCATACCACTCGTACCGGTATTCACAAAGTATGTCTATGTACAGACGCCAGCACATCAAGCTACCCGAAACTGTCAAATTTTCCCAATCAACTTTGAACCTTAACTCTCAGCGATAAAGTTGAAAATCTATTAAATAAATTTGACAGATTGTAGTAGCTTGATGTGCTGGCGTCTGTACAGAACGTCTCACGGAAGTACGGATAGGAAGCGAACGTCCCACGTTTTTCTAATCATTATTGAGACTCCAACTATTGCATTGTATTAAAGGTAGTTCTGTGTTTTTGGTGTAATAACTTTTTTATTACGTACCGAGAGTAAAGTTAGCATTGTTGATAAGGTTCTATCACGGTTTATATCTATACATATAATAAAACAGTAGAATCCGGTGTCTATCTGTTTGTTTGTTCGCGCACATCTCCGGGACTACTGAACGGATTTTCATGTAGGATTTTCACAGGTAGACAAAGATTCATTTGGAGCAGAATATAGGCTTTGTTTCATTAAAATCGGATGTTGCAAACAAAAATATCGTCATTTAAGACTATATTTTGTTTACGACACGTTGTTCACAATTTCTAAGAGTAATCTAACAAAAAGTAGGTACTAGACCTACATGAATTCAAGATAGTATTACATCATTAGTATTATCCCACTTGGCAACGCTGCCAGCCTTTTGGGCACTTTTCCCGCTGACAGCGATGCGGACGAATTTTTTGACGCCCAATGAGCTCTTTTTTTTATTTTTAACTTTTTCCTTTACATACTTGTACATAATACATATAATAGTTAGTTGTATATACATCGATATGTTAAAAACTCTGTGTTGGTAAATAAAATTGCCACTAATAGGATTTGGATGTTTGGCCCACAAATAATTACAAAAAGTAATAGGCTTGCATGAATTCACGTTTAGTTTATTTTTAAGTACATAAAAAAAGATGCTATCTCTATATAAAAAATCGATTGCTGCAAAGCCATTCTCTAGTGATGATCTTTCACATCACTAGAGAATGGTTCGACCGATTTGGCAGATTTATTTTTTGTCGTAATTGTCTAATCAAGGTTTGTTTGAAACAAAATTTTGGAAAATCCGCCGGAAAAGTTGGATATACACCCGGGCGACGCCGGTTACGAACAGCTAGTATTCATATAAATGTACGTAGTTACGTTCGGAGCGGTCCACCAACCCGCACTGGGTCAGAAAGAAAGAAAGAAAAATTATTTTGACACAGTTCACCGAGTCAGCGTGGTAGATCTCTTTCAAGTTGAGGAGGCCTGTCCCACCAGTAGAAATGTTAAAGGATAAGAATGAAGTGTAAACTAAATTCTGCATCATGCTAAGTTTTACGTCTTTGATGATCTTCGTCGACAAATACCGACAGTCAAGCTAAAAAGGTAGTAACAACTTTTGTGGGAAGGCAAAAGGAGAAAAGCATTCTGACTGATCTAACCAGTACTCTAAACGCTTAAGTGATGCTTTCTAACCCTATGTTTACTACTAAAGCTAAGAACACATTACAGCCGCAGCGTGCCGCAGCGCACATTGTAAAAATCCTCCTAAGTAGATCACTTTCGTACATTTTGTATGAACCACCGCACAATACAGGCGCATCGTAACGCTAAACAGTAGCCGCAAAAATACGCGTGCAGACCGATCCGCCAGTGCGTTGCGCTGCGGCCCGCCCAAATGTGCGCTAGCCTTATTGCACTGGACTGTATACTGCACCCTAATTGCGTAACAAACCATTAATCACAAAGTGAATGATTTTGAAGGATACTGCTGATTGTCACTTCATATCGACGCTTGAAAGGCAACATAGACTAAGCGACATGGTAGTCCCATGTCACTTGGTCAATGTTGCCTTTCATGCGTCGATATGTTCGAAAAATTTGTCTCTTCAACAATGTAAATACTCTACCTAGCCTTTTCCCAACTTTATTGAGGTCGGCTTCCAGTCTAACCGGATGCAGCTGAATACCAGTATTTTACATGGAGCGACTGCCTATCTGACCTCCACTACCTAGTTACTAGGTAACACGATACCCCTTGGTAAGACTGGTTGTCAGACTTTTTAGGCTTCTAACTACCCGTAACGACTGTCAAAGATCTACAAATGACAGCCGGGACCAACGGCTTAACGTGCTTTCCGAGGCACGGAGGGATCTTGAAATGTAAAGATGGTCACCCATCCACGGACCAACCGCGGCAAGCGTAGCTTAACCTGATCGATCGACCCGTGCGGTTGTTATTACTTAGCCACAAGCCCCTCTACAATGTAAATAACGCAATGAATATTGTTGGACTGTCAAAATGAAAGCCTTTGCTACAGTTAAGTGTACGCAATTAGCCCCAATTCAAATTCAAAATTGGAATTCGACTGACACAATTACTGCGTTGCGGCGTGGCCTACCGCTGCTGTACTGTAATGCGCGCTTAGCTTAAAGATGAAGCGATCATTACCCGCACTAACCACGCCAAGACGATACGAAAATAACATAACATTATCGCAGACAAGACGTAACAATGTTGAAGGGTTAATATTAGGTTATTATCGTGATATAACGAAAGTAAAGTATACCTGTTTACTATATTATAAGAAAGTGTATCATATACCTTAGTTTAGAGGTACTTTTTGGTATATCGTGCTCGGAAAGTGTGGTTTAACAACCGATTTGTGTGTTAAACTAACCTTTGCACGTAATTTGCTATTCATTGCTAAATACGAAGGTATAGTGAACCTGCTCGTTTACTTTAGAACTCCCGAAATAAGTACTGGTGTAGTTATTTGGAAAAAAATCCTTTAGATAGCAAACAAAATATTTTACCAACATTTAAAAAACCTTGTTCGATCCGTCAGGGTGTTTTTAGGTATCGTACTGAGAGTCTATTTATGTGGTAATTTTCAGGAAAACCGATTTTTTTCAATGGGGAATTTTACCGGGTTTATTACACGGGGCGCGGGCGGCCGTCGTTTAGCGGGTGTCTACAAGTCATAGCTTATGACCCCTGTTGAAAATTTGATGATAATATTTAAAATTAATTTGGGGTTAATTTTGGTACTAAAAATGTGATTTTTAAATAGCAATAACTTTTTATTTTCTATTATAATTAGATTTTAAATTACTTTTAGGTAATGAATGTTATTGCAGTACTTATGAGTCCCTTTCGGATTGGATAGGGTTTTTGAAGTGAAAATTTCTTTAGGCGCTTTGGACATTTTTGAGATGGGACTAAACCATTGATTTCGCGACACTGTAATGCAATTTACCGACACCGTGGAGTAAAAGACATCAACGCGTTGATTTCTCTGTCGGCACTCCCGGAGTGCCATTGTTTTTTTACATATTGCACTTGCGTAGGAGATGTACGATTTACGAAGTCACAAAAATCATACGTTGCAGTACTCGTAGCGTCTTTACAGAATCGGAAGTGGGCATTCGTGCCTACTTCCGCCTCGTTTCAGTATTAGAGGGTACAAGCTCCACATTATCACATCATTTTCCGGTGTAATTTGCGAACAAAAACAAAAAAACGGTATACTTATATGCAGCTGTAAACTTGTCATAGGTTTTCTGCATAAGTGCCTAACATCAGGCAGGCCATCACCAATTCCGTGATTCTCAAAAAAAAAAAAAGATAAAGAAATCGTTCACACAATACGGCAATTTACTGTGACCAAATTAGGTTTAAAGCGCATATGTCTTGACTCGTAAAATCTTTATATCCGGTCACGTAATGGTGAATTTCACCAAAATTTCACAGTCTGTAAATGAATCACGAACGTGAACAAGTTTCGCTTTTATGAAAACAATTTATTTTATTTTTATGTGCTATTTATTTGCAGTGGAATGCAGATGTTTTCGACCTTAATTTCATGTAAGTCAAAATCACGTTTTGTAGGAAGTTTTGCACCCGACAAGTGTTAAAAAGGTTAAGGAAACGGATCTAAAGAATTTTCGGAAATAACGGGCTTTTTATTATGCACATCAATATATATTATAGATTGAATAAAGCTGTCGAAACGCCATTGCTATTCCTAGATACAGGTAAAAATAACATTGTCTTGGATTTTAGATCGTCATTTGTCATCAGCTGATAATTTTTTGTGTTTTTCAAAACGAATAAGTACCTATCTTGGAACATTATATAATCAACCTATAATGTTCCCACTGCTGGGACACAGATCTCCTCTCTTCGAGAGGGAGTGGGCTGTAATCTACAACGCAGGCTCAGTTAGGCTTGGAGAAAAAATATCGAAATATCGATATTTTTAGTTCGATGTATCGATATTTGTAGGCGATATTTATTATTTCGATATATCGATATAAAATATCAAGTATCGAAAATGTATCAAATTCGATATATTTCCAATGTAACATCGTTGTCGCCACTGACTAAAACCGTTGGGAATCAGAGCTAGACTTTGTTTATTATCTGTATCGTGACTTTGTTCGGAAAAAATAAATAAGCTAACATAGGAAAAACAAACACAATTGAAGTTCATAAAGAAAGAAAAGATTTCTTTTTATTTTCCATTTTCAAGGTGATTTTAAAGTAGAAATGCAGGAAGTGCCAAAAAATATCTATATTTTTTCGATATATCGAAATCGACATTGACATTTTTTTAAATATCGATACTTTTTGGCACTTCTTGCATCCCTAGGCCCAGTGCGGGTCGGTAGATGTCACATGTCTTAAATTTTTCAGTTCTAGGACATGCCGATTTCCTCACGATGTTTTCCTTCACCGTTTTGAGAGCAGTGGTGAAGAAATTTTTAACACAAAGTGAAGCGCCTGCTTGGGTTCGAAGCCACGACGTTACAACTCGTAACTCCCCCGTTACCACTGGGCCACCACTCGTCTATCTAGGTACACGATAAGGTATACACATTTTTCCTAGATTATAAGTATTGCGTGTCATTTTCCTATGCCGTCGTAATTTTCTTTAAGTATGCCACTGTAATATTTAATAAAAGCGTACAATTCATGCATAAAACATTCGCCTCATATGTGCAATTCATAATTAAAATGGCCGATGTATATAAAAATGTGAAACAATTATGTAAATACTTTTACTGCTCATTAAATCAGTGAAACCAATATAATTATAATAATGGGAAAATATGAACAAAAATTTCTTACTTTCTACTACTTAGAAAATATTGCATTTTTTGCGATTTCAAAATGTTTATATTGGTATAAAAATTGTGTTTTCGGAGCTCGATACGATACGAACAGATTAATTCTAAATAGTTTCTAAACCTACCACCATTGTTATCAGCTTAAAAGCTTCCAACCGCTTAAAATAACATCTACATTTTAAAAACAAACAACAAATTTTAAATATAACCAATAAATTTAACAAGTTTACTGGTTCAGTGGGTGAGAACCGAGTATCAATTCCGATGACATTTCGAAAGATTATGTTAATTGATTCGATGACATAATGAACAATGTCCGATGTGGGCCAATGAGGCTTTTGACGTCTCCGTGTGTTCGTAACCGAATGACCGTCATCTTGGGACGTCGCGTCGGGTAACTTCGGAAATATTCGGTGTTGGTTATTTCGATGACTGATAATGTGAAATATTTTTAAAAGAGGAACCGTTGAGTATCAAGCCGGCTCTTCTACATAGGAAACGACCAATTGGGACCATGCATCGAGTTTGACGTAAAAAATCAAATAATTGAATAATGACTGTTGAGGAATCAATTAAAGTGATCATCGCTATGGAGGCAATAATATTAAAGTTTTATTGACACTGTAAAGAAATCGAAAAGCTGTAAAGCCTACACACAAAAATCTATCTAACTAACCGTTTCCCAACTATTTTCGAGTTAGCTTCCAGCCTAACCGGATGCAGCAACATACCAGTATTTTACATGGAGCGACTGCCTATCTGACCTCCACAACCCAGTTACTGGGTAACACGATACTCCTTGGCAAGACTGGTTGTTAGACTTTTTGGGCTTCTACCCGTAATGACTGTCAAAAATCTACAAATGACAGCCGGGACCAACGGCTTGACGTGCTTTCCGAGGCACGGAGGAGTCTCGGTATGTTATGGTTGGTTACCCATTCTTGGACCAACCTCAGCAAGTGTTTCTTATCCTTGAAGATTAACCCGTCCGGCTCTTATAATTTAGGCACGAGCTCCTCTAGCCTACGTACATGCTTCGTAATTCTAATGCCCGTTTTTTCTGACACTAGGCGACATCTAAATGAAAGTCTCAATAATCTCTAAAAACGGGCATTTGATTCAATTAAAGAAACTTAGTGAAAAAATAAAAAAATACAGACAGTAATAAGATCTTACGAATTTGATGACATTGATAACAGTAAAACCATAATTGAATGAGTTGTAAGAAAAAGGTTCGTCAGTTGAGACCGGTCATCTCTTATCTGCCAGGGCTTATTTTTAATCTTATATTTTCAATTGCTTTTTTTTATACATTTTTCTCACATATAGAAGCAACAAGAATAATGTACCCAGGATTTTGTAGTATCCATATTTAAAAGAGTGTCCTCGGAGTTTCTTGCTCGTTCTTCTCCAAAGAAATCTATGTTTTGGAATGGGCGACTCTTTGACAGTTCAAAAGTGCCCGTAAATGGTTTTTGAAATCCCCAGTCATTTCCAGTTATCACCTACTCTTTGTATGTTAAATGGAGAAAGCTCACAGTGGTATCATGTCATTTAATTTCAGAGCATACACAGCTTACAACTTACCTTAAGTATAATTGTCAGATCCGTATGATTATTCTAAAGCTGTGGTCGCATAGAGGGACAACACGAGTAAATCAAATCCTTTTATGGCCTCCGTTCATGTCGTTCTCAAAACATTGGCCAGTCAGATTGGTGTTTCCTGGGCAGTTAGCCTAACTACCAAGACTGACATCCCCGGGGGCGCTTAGCCTTGCTGATTGGCCAATCTTTCAAGAAAGATTTAAAGCAAACCCAACAGCGACAGACAATCAATCTGCCTAGCATTTTCCCAACTATGTTGGGGTCGGCTTCCAGTCTAACCGAATGCAGCTGAATACCAGTATTTTACATGGAGCGACTGCCTATCTGACTTCCACAATCCAGTAACTGGGTAATACGATACCCTTTGGTAAGACTGGTTATCAGACTTTCGAGCTTCTGACGACCCGTAACGACTGTCCCCGAATGACAGCCGGGACCAACGGCTTAACGTGCTTTCCGAGGCACGGAGGAGTCTCGGTATGTAAACATGGTCACCCATCCACGGACCGACCCTGGCAAGCGTAGCTTAACCTGATTGATCGACTCGTGCGACTATTAATACTTAGCCAAAAGCTCCTCAACAACGTCAGACAATACAGAGTCAAAATAAATTAGCTAGTCAAACACTGTAGACGTAATGGGTATCGAAAAATACAATTAGTTACCGTTCATGAGATACAGCCCGCTGACAGACGGATAGCGGAGGCTTAGTGATTGGGTTCCGTTTGGCACCGATCGGGTACGGAACCCTAAAAACAAGATGGCAACTTTAGTTCCAATTTTGGTCATACTCCAAAAGATCCTAGTATTGTGATATCCTTATATTTATTATATCGTCACAGGATTCGAGACGTATCTACGTCGTTTTCTTCGATATTAATTGTTTAAAGTTGATTGTTTTGTTGTTTTGGTTAGTGGCAGAGGAGCACATGGCTAAGGTTGGTCCATGGATGGGTGACCATCTTTATATACCGAGACTCCTCCGTGCCTCGGAAAGCACGTTAAGCCGTTGGTCCCGGCTGTCATTCGTGAATCTTTGACAGTCGTTACGGGTCGTCAGAAACCCGAAAGTCTGGCAACCAGTCTTACTAAGGGGTATCTATCATATTACCCAGTTACTGGGTTGTGGAGGTCAGATAGGCAGTCGCTCCATGTAAAATACTGGTATCAGCTGCATCCGGTTAGACTGGAAGCCGACCCCAACATAGTTGGGAAAAGACTAGGCAGATAATGATGGCAGAGGCAGTATGACGTGCTAAATAGTCGTCTCTGTCGCATCGGCTTTGCGTTCAGCCGGTTCGGCCATGACCTGATCGATTTAATTGCGAATCAATTCTATTGTGACATGATTGATTTATGATCTTTAATTATAGGTTTGTGATCTATCTGTTTGCAATTTGATAAATGTCTATAAACTTCTGAACTTATGTATGTAAATGGTTTCTGTGTAGTCAGTGCACTTTGCTGGGCGTAATTACCTACTTCAACCAATTCAAATCTCTCCTCAAATAGAAAATAAAAATCTGGTCTGGTTTCGTTGTCGTCGTCGGGTGGTATAATCCGGTCTTTTATCATCGCCAATTTGTATATTATTATAGTTACGATAGTTATTAAATAGTGCTTACTAAAGTCATAAATGTTCTAATATTAGTAAAAAATCTATTTTATATTTTATGTAAACTTAACAGACGTGATGGATATCGATATCTAAATACGATAAACCAAAACAAAATAGATTTTCTAAATTTATACTTCACGTACGCGTACACTATATACGGTCGTTGACCCCAATAAATTATGAAATAATTTTGTTATTTTATTTTGTTTCGATATCCATACCCATCATGTCAGTGTTGGAGTTTCGCAGGATAATTGTATATATTATAGTCTATGTATATTTGTCTTATCAAAGGGTTACCCCGTAACTGGGTTGTAGAAGTTGGATAGACAGTTGCTCCATGTAAAATGAGTTGTTTTATTTTAATTTTAATTTGGATTTTATTATTTTTATATTATTGTATTTCTTTTTTAGCGTGTTTTTTATGGATCATGTGGTCTGCAATAAAGATTTTTTTTTTCTTTTATTTCATTTGTGTACATATCGTTTACATTTTTAAATATTTTTTTATAAAACAAAAGAAAAGAAAAGCATTTAAAAATTTAAAAAATAGTAGCCCACCGCTATCGGAAACAGGGTCCAAGTTACCGGTGGTCAGAGCTCCAGAGAGAGGAACCTTATTTTATTTATTATTAAAATAATGGTATAAAGCTGCATCTGGTAAAACGGGAAGCCGACCCCAACATAATTGGGAAAAGGCTAGGTCGAAGAAGATATTCGCCACAGCCTACTAAATACTGGTATAAAGCTGCATCTGGTAAAACGGGAAGCCGACCCCAACATAATTGGGAAAAGGCTAGGTAGAAGAAGATATTCGCCACAGCCTACTAAATACTGGTATAAAGCTGCATCTGGTAAAACGGGAAGCCGACCCCAACATAATTGGGAAAAGGCTAGGTAGAAGAAGATATTCGCCACAGCCTACAAAACTGCCCATCTGGCCGCGTCCTTACAGGTCGCGACATTTACATAGTGTGCCTTGAATACCATTCCTCAGTTATATCACTCGTTATACAATGAAGCTTTCTCCTCTGTATCTCTTTACTTAATATTATTGCTCCGAGGATTATTCGGCCTATTGTTAATAATTTCTTTTGTTTGTGGAATTACGGTTTTAGCTATATAAACACTTACAGTGCCATATTTAGGTTCTGAAGTAGCTATTGATTTATTTGAATATAATAGATATGTTTTGAGTTTTCTCCACAATAATGTTAAAAAGAGAAAAGATTTGCATTTTATTTTATTATACAGCGTGGCGCTTTAATGGTGACATTAATTTAACACACGCATACGGATAAGCGTTTTCTTTTTATGAAAATATTTTAATTTCATTAAACGTTATTATTTATCGATTTATTTTAATTTTTCTAAAATGGCATCTTGGTGCAAACTGTATTTAAAAACTGTAACACAGAGGTAAATTACTGGGATCACGGATCATAACATCGCATCAATGAAAATAAAACGAATAACGTGCAAAGAGAAGGCGAATTGAAGGAAAGGGAGAGCACTATGTCGGCAAGCGATTGAAAATTTTAAATTAACGAATTATTTTTTCTTATTACATTTTTATGATTACTGGACACTAGCCCTACCCGTGTGTTAAATTAATGTCGCCATTGTAGCGGCACGTTGTAGTTATATGAAAATGGGAAATAGATTACATTGCTTTGTATTCATTTTGAAATAACGGAGTTAATTTTTTGTTAATATCGAAATAAAAAAAGTTTGAAAACCGTTATTTGTTTAATGTTAAAAAAATAAACGGAGTTCAGGTGATCCGTGAATTAGCGGGTTTGTATTAGCGACATGCCGTGTTTTTTTTTTACCTACAGGGAGACTATCTTAGGAAGCAGTAGCTTTTTTCATAAAAACCATTTTGGCATAATTGTTTAAAGCAGTAAGCTATTATTTTCATATGGATTCGGATTTTCCCATAAGGTCCCACTTAAAAAAACCGCTTAACTATTATTGGCATAATATACCCTGATTTGTGCTTTTCTCGACCTGTGTAGTTCATTTATAAGAGAAGAGGACTGTAGGTACGGGCTGACATTAAAACTCAATTATTTACTCAAACTGAATTGAAAAGCTTTCAATAGTCATTCTCAAAAGGTCAGGCATAAGGGCGTAAGTTCGTCCCAATCATTATGGTCATCTTTAGTTACTTCCGGTCAGAGGTCACTACGTAATGGAAGGTCATCTTAGCTTTCCATTGGAGTACCATTGAGTGGCTATTCATCATTATTTGTAGAAAACATTGTGAGGTGTCGGCATTTCTGCAAAGAGGTGACAGTCATATGGGAATGACAGATTTGTTTTTTTTTTTTTTGCGTACATAACCAGCCTAACTTCATATTATTTCATTGTGGTTTTTTACAATAGCTCATCGTCTTAGTACACGGTAGAGGTGATGTGACACAGCCGTGGCCGGTCACTGACTTAGAGCGGTTTCCCACTACGTCCGATCCGAATCCGAATTCAATCCGAATTGGGAATGTTCTAAATTCGGACGGACAAAGATCGGATCTAATGCGCAACCCCTCATACAAATAGTACTATGGTTAGTACGGACCGACATTTCTCGGATTCGGATCGGATTTAGATCGGACGTTGTGCGAAACTGCTCTTAAGGTACGATTCCGAAAAAAGCCCCCAGGTCCCCATACATTTTCTAAATATGGTTATACAGGGTGTCAGGGACATCGACGCGAAAACTGAAACCATGGATTCAGTACACGATTCTGCAAACCCCTGCGTCGAAATTTTTCGTCGGTTCAAAAAATCAGCTGTTTCATAGAAAAGTGCAATACCTACGCGGTCAAAATGTATGGAACAGCAGATTTTTTTTTTAATAATCGTCGAAAAGTTTCAACGTAGGGGGTTCAGAATCATGTACTTACTGAATCCATGGTTTCAGTTTTCGCGTCGATGTCCCTGCTACCCCGTATGAGATTACATTCCGAGTACAACAGCAATGCTGCACGACATTGTTGCGTCACATTGCTGCCGTGCTCGGAATGTAATCTCATATAAACCTTTAGAACATAAATGTATGGGGATTGGGGACCAGTAGTGATGCGTTACACAAAAGTAGTGACGTGGCAGCACTGCTGCGTGCAGCGTTGTTCGGAATTATACCTTTACAGTAAGAACATAAAGTCTTCAATACCTTTGAGATAACCATCATATCTGAAGGTTTTCGTACCTGTATTTCTTACTATACTTAACCTGACTTCTCGATTACCTTACTGCAATTGTTATTCTTGCATGTCGGATACATACCTGAAAAAAACAAAGTTAATCGTTACAAAATTGTTACAATTAAAATAAACGAAATGCGTGTGGTGAGTGAAGACGCGATTAATTTAACAATAACACAATTATTTTAATTATCATGTAATTAACAACGATTATTATAATATATCGGATAATCGTGTTTAAGAGTCTACAATACCTCAAATTACTTAGCATGATTCTCTAATAAATCGAAAATACTGCAGCATTCATTTGAAATAAATATGTTTATGGTAAAGTTGAAGATTAATGTTAAGTACTATGTACGATTCCATAAAATTTAATCTACAGAAAAAAATTACAAAAAATACTTCAAATTAGGTTATTAAACTTTTCATAATAACTGAACGACATATAAAGCAGATAGCATGCATAGCATGTTTTTTTAATTACCGTTATTTTGACCATATAAAGAGATTACCTAAACTATCGGTGCCTTGGAGCCTTCTCTCCACCGCTCATTCTCGCTTCCACTCAGTCAGAGAGAAGTAGTGTGCGAGCAAGATATACAATGAATTTGAGCTAAGGTATTATGGATTCTTAAAAACATTACTAATCACAAATCAAGATTGTTTTTATAATTTTTTCTACTTTTGTTCATACAAAAACAGAAAAGTAAAGTACACTAATCATTTCTAAAGAAATCTGCTTATTGCTAATGTTAATTTGCTTTTGATTCGCTATCATACCGAGTATCTACTAAAACCGCGATGTCTCTTATAGACTTAAATATAAGTAAACGGATGTATTTCTTTAACCCATTTAAACAATTTATATCTGTGTTAATTAAACACTATTCACACATTCATCAAAACTGTTAGCATAACTGTCATGGCTTTGTATTAAGTGAGCCGCAGGCGCATACCAGGCGAGCTTGTCGATAACTGGTCGATCTTTGTGCTTATAGTAACGGTAATAGATTTCACTCCTCTTGCTCAAAAAGTCCGTCATTGTATTGTAGCGTATCAGAGCGGGGAAAAAGTAGCATATCTTGCTCTAGGGGAAAAAGTTTTTTTTATATTGTTGTCTGTAACCAACGAGCCTACAAAAACTAAAAAGTCTTTATTCTTATGTAAAACTAGCTTTTTCTACCGTATACCGGGATAAAAAGTTTCCTTAAAAATTCAGATTGAACAAATTGTATTTTATTTTAAACTGCCTAGCCTTTTCCCAACTATGTTAGGGTCGGCTTCCAGTCTATCTGGACGCAGCTGGATACCAGTATTTTAAAATGAAAAAGAGATGCTACTGAGAGACACCTCGAGACTGGCTCGTTGGTTTAGTCGTGGCAAGCGCTACTGCAGAGCATGAGGTCCTGGGTTCGATTCCCGGGTCGGGCTAAGTGTTATTGGGCGCAATGGCTAATTGCGTTTTAAGCATGATATTAAGGAAAGTATATGGATTTAGGTAAGTGTATTCAGGACACAAATGATAATTATTTTAATTCAGTTAATCGCAGAAGTTTATCAATTAAGGTCAGTCTAAAGCAATGCGTCTATGAGATGCGTCGAGAGACGTAGAGCCTTCAAAGAGTAGTATTTCTCGTGTTAAAAGCTACGAATTCACTCTAGATATTAGAATTTTTTTAATAACAGCTCGGAGGTTGGAAGTTGGCGGTGTGATACCAACGTGTCTCGGTGCGCACGTTAAGCCGTTGGTCCTGCGCCTGATCTCTCTCCAGTCATGTCGGGTTGCCGTCCCATCGGACTATGAGAGTGAGGGAAGAGAGAGTGCACCTGTGTCTGCGCACACACTTGTGCACTATAATATCTCCCACGCCGAAGGTTGGTCTCCGTCAGCCCGTCCCATCTTTGATGTCCTGGGATCCGGTTGACGCCCTAAGCCGAGGTTCGTACCCTATAGGGGGTGCCCTTAGCGAGCGTTCGCCTAGTACATAAGCTTAGTTTGTAATGCCCCTGGTTGGAGGCTTTGAGTATAGTAGCTTAAGGCAGCCACAAGAAAGCTCGGTTAAGTAGTCATGATCTCAGACGTCAACTACGAGATGCCCCCAAAAAAAAAAGACTGGTCTCCGCTGAGATTGGTCGCCGAAATTCGTTCTGGATGACTATTATTATTAGATAATGGTGCCGATTCCCTTGTTCACAAACTAAACTAAATTTAAGTTCAGTGCATCTTTTTCTTTCTATTTCATTAAGAAAAGGACAGAAGATAAATTTTAGTTTGTCCTGTCAAATTAATCAGCGCCTGTCACTACTCCATACAAGTTTAGACGTGATTAAAAACTTGCCGACTAAAATTACGTTAATTTACGTCAAGCGCTGATTAATTTGACAGGACTAAACTAAAATTTATCTTCTGTTCTTTTCTTAATGAAATAGAAAGAAAAAGATGCACTGAACTTAAATTTAGTTTAGTTTGTGAACAAGGGAATCGGCACCAGTAGGTACTTTATAACATAGAATTATTACAATATTAGTGAGTGAGTTTTATAGGCTGAGTTTGCCGGTTTTGTCAAACAACAGTTTCCAGTCTCACAACAACAATGCAACATAAATCATTGCCTAACAATTTAAATAGTCAGTTAACTAACCCGTTCCCCCCTACTGAACATAATTAAATATAATAAGTGCGTAACTATTGCGATGATTGCACTTAATAATTATAATTGCACCATTTAGTCGCACGGTTGCTTCAACCGTTGTCATGTTACTTGTAGTTGACGTGATATATTATATTGAGGAAAACTTAGGAAAAGCTGTTTTATAGGTTCTTCTTTGAGAGAAGTCTCTCGGTCTTTTTCATTCTCTTCTCTGCTCGTATTTGTTTGAGAGAGAGAAACGAATTTTTCATTATTATTTTGAGCTAGATTTCAATGTTTTTTTTTGTCGTCAGCTAGTTTCAGACACTCTATCCTTTACTTTTTCAACTTCATCAATTATGTCGTTGCACTTTTATTTTACTTAGAGGTGACTTATAATATAACATTAATTGGAATCTGGATTCTAATTACCTTATCATGTCCCCAACTTTATGAATCGCACAGTCTCATTAAAGTATTAATTTTCAACAATTGTCCACTATAATGTGACATCTTTAATTTTACAAAGTGCAACAACTTCAGATAAAGCACTCGATATAACTTTACTAAGTCCGTTTACAATGATGTATGTATGTATTTTAGACCGTGTTGAAACATACACCTTAGCAATTTGAAGAGCCTCTACAAAGTTAAGAGCTTCTTCGGTGACGGTAACTGCAGGGTTACTATACTCGTATGTTAAGTTAGTACTTATTATGATAATGTCAAGTTGCTTCAAGGCATGGGACGTAGTTAGGGTAATGTGTTCTCACGAGACTTCATGAATATAATATAGTTTAGTAACATATCATAAGTTTTAAGAACATATTACTTTTTATAGGTAATTTTGTTGACCAGTAGCGCTCGCTTATGAGGCTTTGGTACTGCACCAATCTTACTGTCGAAGGCAAATCAAACAATCTTTAGTAAATTGACGATTCATTTATCTTAATCAAGCGATTAATTCAAATATCATTATGCGTCAAATTATCAGTAAGTTGTGTCCATAATTTTAACAATTTCGTTAATATTCATGGTGGTCCTTAAGTGTAAAATAATTACTGATATTGGAATTTTATTGACGTATAATTTACCACTTAACTTTTTGAGTTTTTGTCCATTATGATATTAAGCAAATATGTTCTAAATTTGTGTGAAAGACGTGATCAACTTTTGGAGGGAGGTGGGCAGGTTGGAATATCCACCGATGGCCGCCATGGCCCACGCACAACGGTCCATCTGAAGAACTAAGTGCGGAAACAAAACTCTCTAACATAGATATTAGCAAAAGGAATAGGCAAATGTGAGTTTAGTAAAAAGGCTGTATTACACACCAGTTCACAGTCAGGTCTCCTTTAAATATGACGTGTGACGTAGAATACCTACATGCAAAGATCCGAGATAAATAGATGTTACATAATTGATATTACAAACAAAGTAGGTAGGTATTTGTTTCTTTCTTCCATTCTTGGTTCGATTTGATTTGAAACAGTAAAAATAAGTTAAGAGCGTGCATTCTAAAAAAGTTGGTAACGCCGTAAATAGCTGTCAAATATTTACTTGTTTTTGATATTTCTCGGGTCCCGGACCTTTGCAAGGAGCACGAGGGGCGAAAGCCAACTGACAGAAACCCCTTAGACAATTTTAAATGGAATGTGGCACCAACCGACGATTATCCCTGTATGCACTATGAAAGTGCAGCCAAGAATAACCCCCGGTTGGTGTAGGACTATTGCAGAACATGAAATAAAACATATTGGGCTATGGTATTGGTTATCTAGAACTATGGAAGGCCTATGGCTCCTGCCTGATCAATGTTTTATTATGTACATGGATGAAATGGCAGGGGGTGACTTGCCGGGAATCACAGGAAGATTTCCGGCCACCGTAGGCGCGGGCTTGCGGACGGTGAGCAATGGGCAGCTCGCCGTCCGATAAGGACCAAGCCCGGGTCGACGGCGCGTTGTGTTCCACGCGCGCCTCAAAGAGATGTCAGCAGAATTGACGGGGTCCACTAGGGCCAGTGCCTGCCGGGGGTTCGAAGAAAACCGATAGGGAAATCGTGGCCCCCCTGGCAACACGGCAACTGAAGGAACACGGGTGGGTTTTAGTCAGTAAGAGTCCACGCCCGCCCGCCCAGAGCGGGAGAAGTTATTTGATGATTTCCCACCCAAAAAAAAAGGGGTTCACTTGCACACTCAAAAACTGTCGCTGGCACTTTATTTGTTATTATAATTAATTTGTTAATATTCCTGTATGAAATATCGATCTATAGTGACCTAAAATATTAATAATGAATTGAAATTATAACACTGAATTTGATGTTGTTACCGTTTTAGGTGTAAAAGGAGCATTTTGAAAGTTTCCAAATACTTTTTTTAAAATGTTATTTATATTTCATAATCAATATTTTAGTTCACTGTACAGCGATAATTCATATTTCTATACACACTATTTGCGACGTTGTTGCCCACTTTTAGAATGCATGTTCTTAAAACGTCCAAAAGGATTCTACCCATTTGTGTACAAAATATTTATACTCCGTTTGAAATAAGATTAGACATTTAACTAAACCTTTTCTACAGTCCGTTCAACCAATTTTGACTTCTATTGCGTTCGTGGCATGACAAATGGCAGCTGCAGTAAACAGTTGGTTTGTAACCACTTTTTTTGCCTTTAATGCCATCCTTATTTCTACGGTATAGAAGTCAAAATCGGTTGAACGGACTGTAAAAAAGGTTTGTTTAAATGTCTAATCTTATTTCAAACGGAGTATAGGTGTGCTAACAACTTGTTCGTCTAGTATTAAATACAAGATTGTTCAAAATTAAATTATACAAATGGCTATCTGCCTATAGTTTTTACATTGTTAGGGAGTTCCTGGAACATAAAATCGCATGATGACTGATTGTTTCGTTATGCATGTAAAATTTGCACGCTTATATCTATTAAGCAAAACATGTCTGTTTACATTATTAACATTACCATCTTTAAAGCAAATAAATGATATTTCTATTTTTTCGTGCAGCTGTCAGATAACGATCTTTGCTCCAATTATATAAGAATGATTAGGCATATGATTAGTGGCCTTGGCTAATTAAGTATTGATAACGAATCTTAATTATGTGTATATACTAGTTAAGCAGGAACTGTAGAGTCAATTAATTATGGTGATTCAACTACATGTATGGGTTGGGTGAAACGCTCTGATTTCTCCGCACCTTTATGGTTTTATTGGATCTATCGCTATGTTTTAAAAACGATTAACATTTAATTTCCAATTAGTTATTTTAAATATTTATTATTCCGCAGTTTTTGGTTGTTCAATTACAAAAAGTAACGTAAAAGTATATATTTAAAACGGATGGGATTATCTGGGAGATGTCTATGATGTGGGATTTTATTTTTAATACCTATACTCCGTTTGAAATAAGATTAGACATTTAAACAAACCTTTTTTACAGTCCGTTCAACCGATTTTGACTTCTATTGCGTAGGCATAAGGATAGCATTAAAGGAAAAGAAAAATGGTTACAAACCAACTGTTTACTGCAGCTGCCAATTTGTCATGCCACCAACGCAATAAAAATCAAAATCGGTTGAACGGACTGTAAAAAGGGTTTAGTTAAATGTCTAATCTTATTTCAAACGGAGTATAGGTACTTAATATTAAAGTTTATTAAGAAAAATATGACAAATATTTCTTAATGACATGAGGTTAGTGTGTCTGTGTCCAATACTTACTTAATATTCTTATATAGTTATTGGACCTTTTCAAACATATCTTGTTTTTACCTATGTAGGTAGCAAAATGATAAAACGAAAAGCCTATAGGAGGCATAGACAAGCACAAAAATATAAAAGACGAATGTCGCAAGGAGTATTGCCAAGTCTTGTCCTGTACATACCTATTAACATAAAAAAAAGAAAATATTTGTGGCCGGACTTGATGAGTTTGAAGCGGATCAGATAACTCATTGAAGTCAAGGCAAAGAGACCACGCCTCGCTTGAACTCATTCTTCTTGGTTCTCTATGCGAGCATATTGGTCAATAACCTTTTTAAAGTGTAAGGCGATTCGCACACTGCACCGCATTACGCAGCGTGGTGTGGGGCGGCCATAGCAAAATGAACGCGCGTGGATGCATTTTCTGTGTGTTGGACTGTGCGTGTTTTCTATACAAACGGATATACTTACAAGCAACGCATTCACGCGCTACGCTGCGTGGTGCGTGACAGTGTGTTAATCGCCTTACATAATAATATATTACCTACATACCTACCTACTACATAACTATAGTATTTTATTTAATAAAGTTTTTTCTTTATGCCTCAGCAATTTACACA
Source organism: Agrochola lychnidis (assembly GCA_963680765.1). NCBI lineage: Eukaryota > Metazoa > Arthropoda > Insecta > Lepidoptera > Noctuidae > Agrochola > Agrochola lychnidis. Next base: position 8,079,600 of record OY796859.1, on the reverse strand, counting down.
AGACAATTTTGATAAAGGGCGCCTCTTGGAGCAATCTACCTGGTATAACTACAAAGCTAGAAGATCTTTCTAGCTAGGGCATAATTTATTACTCCGTTTTACCCCGAAAACTTTTCAGTTTTTATGCTATTTGTCAATTTTCGTTTTTTTTTGTTTCGTGACTAACCTGGTGTCAGAGTTTTTATGTCCCCCATGGGCTTCTGACTTGACTTCACATGCTGTCGAGAAATATCTCTCAGGCATGCCGCTTTCCTTACGATGTTTTCCTTAACACCGTTTTTGAAGCAAGTGAAAATAATTATACAATACGCATATGAATCCGAAAAGTCAGAGGTGGTGAACTCGAGACCTATGACTTGGCATTCCGGGACGGTCACATTACTAGGCTATCACTGTAAGATTTATATTTTTAACCGACTTCCAAAAAGGAGGAGGTTATATGTTCGTCGCGTATGTTTGTTTGTTTGTTTTTTTTTTTTTTGTATGTCCACCGATTTCTCCGTTAATTGTGGACCGATTTTGAAAATTCTTTTTTTGTTTGAAAGGTTGTACTCTCGAATTGGTCCCATATAAATTTTATTAACTTTGCTTGGATAGTTTTTGAGTTAGCTACAAAATACGTATTTTTTTCCCACTTAGTATGTAGATGATATGATAAGTTTCTGTCACTGGTAGCAGGTAGTGGTATTCGAATGTGTGTGGGGTAGGTACCACAACTAAAAAGTGAAAAACAAAAACATTTAAAAAAAAACAACCGACCTCCAAAAAAAAAACACTACAAAGTAAAAAATAACTTTAATTTCGGAAGTCGGTGGCAAAAAACGAAAATACAAAACCCAAGACACCGACTTCCGAAATTAAAGTTATTTTTTACTTTGTAGTGTTTTTTTTGGAGGTCGGTTGTTTTTTTGTAATTTTTTTTATATTATAGCAATTCGTCAATAAGATATACCAAGACAAAGGCAAAAGGAAATGATTACCAAACAGCTCAAGTGTCGTTCGTTATTCATCAAGCCTCATACAAATCACCGTTTACTTAAAAGTACTTTGCTTTTGACCTGACCTTACACATTCCACGCTTGATTGGTACCAGGGTACTAGCAGTCAGCAAGAAGTGAATCAGTTAACCCATCGACCTCAGTAAGTTTAATGTTGTTATGTCAAGGCGAGTCAAGGAGACGCCTTGCTTGCACTAATTCTTGTTGGTTTTCTTTGACACACGGACGATAAGATCGGTTAACAATGTGGAAAAATGGTTTTTATAGAAATATCATTGGGAAACTTCAGGATTAATAAAAAAACAGTGGCACTCCGGGAGACAGAAGTGAAAACTTGAAAAAAAATCGGCATAGCGGTAATCAACGCGTTGATGTCTTTGTCTTTTTCTCAAAAAACCTTGGAAAAATACGGCCCTTTTATTTTTATAGCTCCTACCAATTCCACAATCCATTGGTGTAACCGGAAACCTACAGAATACCACTCTCCTCACTCATTTACCTTTACCAAACATACCTACCTTATCTTACTTATAAATAATAATTAATGTAAATAATAATTAATCATGTAATATTACTGTGGTGTAGGCATATCACAAGGATTTGTTTCCTCCCACAGAGGGTACCTACGTAAATAGTTATCTTGTACCGTCATCTTGTTTCTATGGGAATGTCAATCACGCTAAGAACAATGGAAGATCATAGCGGGGATTATCATATGGATATGAAGTGTTAATAAGTTGTGGTGCCTTCATACTCGTCTTAATAATGAGAGCTCATAATCTAGCAATGCTTTTGGTAATGTAGTTAAGGAGAGTCAGTAAGGATTTTCGGAAGTTAATGTTACCCATCAAATAGGTAAATAAACTTTGAAATTGTAACCGCAGGGATTTCATTCCTGGAGTGAGACCCACTTTTTCTCTTCCAAGGTCTATTTGACAAAAACTACAAGTTTCATATTGGTCAACTAGCTAGCTGTTAAAATCACAGTAATAATTAATTTCCCTAACAAAAACAGAAAATTAATTTTCCCAACAAATTTTTTGTAAGCCACGCTCTGTAACCGTATTTACTCTACACCATTTAAATACTATTGTTAACTTCGTGATGCTTTGAGTAACAATCAAGGCTGTTGCTTGGCAACCGTTGTTTTTTTTTCGAAACAGTAGGTCACAGTTTACAACAGAATGTTACGGTTTGATGGATTGACACGCGACCGATGCTCGTCCTGTTAAGTTTGATGCCCAAATTAGATTATTGACTTTGATGAACAACTTCATAGTATTTATGAAGTTAGTATTTCGGATGTGTCCGGGGTAGTACTTACTACCGCCATACAATACTCTCCCGTCTAGGAGCATAATGTTGTTTTTGAAGCAGGAGTGTCGGTAAAATTACGAGCTCATAAGAATTTTCAACTCTCTGAGTGATGGGATTGGGCACAATGTAATGTCTAGGGTAGGTACACCAAAGTGAGCTATAAAGTATTGTAGTTAGTCTAGGTACAAGTCATGGACAGATGGAAGTGATTTCGGACATTACACATGACATGGATGAGAGTTAAAAAAAAAATTGTTTTGAGGATATGGTTTGAAGTCACTCGTGTGAGTAGAGTACCGTACATTGAATCCTGTACTATAAAACTTTTTACAAAAAAAAAAAACAACCGACTTCCAAAAAACACTACAAAGTGAAAAATAACTTTAATTTCGGAAGTCGGTGTCGGGTTTTGTATTTTCATTTATTGCCACCGACTTCAAGTTATTTTTCACTTTGTGGTGTTTTTGGAAGTCGGTTGTTTTTTTTTGTAAAAAGTTTTTATTTTTCACTTTTTGTTTGCACACACAAATTCGAAAACCACTATCTGCTATGTAAATAACAGTGACAGGAAACTTATCATATCATCCACATACTAAGTGGATTGGATTATTGGAGTGGATGGTATTATTGAAGCTAACTCAAAAACTATAAAAGCAAAGTTAATAAAATTTATATGGGACCACCTCGAGAGCATACCCTTTCAAACAAAAAAGAATTATCAAAATCGGTCCACAATGACGGAGAAATCGGTGGACATACATAAAAAAAAACAAACAAACAAACATACGCGACAAACATATAACCTCCTCCTTTTTGGAAGTCGGTTAAAATTGAGCAATATTTATATATATATATATTTGTGATCACGTTCTCGAAAACGGCTCTTACGATTTCGATGAAAGTTGCAATAGGGGTTTACGGGGGTGTAAAATCGCTCTAGCTAGGTCTCATATCTGGGAAAATTAGTTTTCTCTATTTTCACAGCCTCGGGAATGTGATACAACGTTGGTATACCTGGACGATAATTATGTTTATCTATTTTCACCCGAGCAGAGCTCGGTCGACCAAATAGTTTAAATTAACTGACAAGCAGAAGCAAAACTGTTGTTTAATCTAAATAACTTCACCTGAAGTTTTTTTAAGATGTCACCTAAACCTGTTTCCTAAGACCATGTGAAAAGCTATAAATGTCTTGCAAAATTCATTCCATTATTACCTTGTGAACGATTGTTAAAGTTTAAACTTAATTTTGATTATAAAACAATAACAATGGCCCGGGTCTGGTAAAGTTCACATCCCTCAAGGTCCGTAGTTTGCAAGATAATTGAATATAGTCTTGGGCGCGTCTTATGATGAAGATATGAATCAAAACATTTGGAAATATCTTTATTATGGAGTACCGAAATATACCTTGTAAGTATATGGTGCGTTATTTGAAACAATCAAGAAGAGCCGTCAAAATTATAGTGTTCTAAATGTCTATGTTTGAACTGCATGGATCATGCTACCTATAAATAATAATTAGTTTTAAGTACAGACGCCAGTACATCAACCTGCTCCAGTCTGTCAGGTTTTCCCAATCAACATTGAACCTTATTCTTTAGAGTTAAGTTGAAAATCTGATAAAGTTTGACAGATTGTAGTGACTTGATGTGCTGACGTCTGTACAAAGTTTATTTAATGTATAGAGACTCACCGACCCCATAGTCAAACCACTACTACGGTTTTGTGGGGCTTAGCGTAATAGTTACATTTACCATTATGTGAATAAAGATAAATAAATAAATAATAATAATTTGGCAACAGCTGTAAAATAATGTGTTAGTTACGTCTTAGTATTTCAATCCAATTTACCTACTGTTTGTTATAATTTATTAGGTCTACGTATTCTCTTGTTATACCTATACCTGCGATCGAGCTCTGGTCAGGTGAAAATAGAGGAAACGAATTTTCCCAGATACGAGACCTAGCTAGATCAATTTTTTGCCCCCGTAAACCCCTATATTGCAACTCTTATCGATATCGTTAGGGCCTTTTTCGAGAACGTGATTCTTGGTTCTTTTTCCCAGTAGCAGCCTGGAGTCTGGATTTGTGCCCGGTTGATGGCAATAGGCTCGCCCCCTATTACATGGGACTTTAACATAACTGGCGAAATGTGGGTGTACCTGCTACAGGGACACCTCTGCCTAACCCTTCGGGGAAACAAGGCGTGATGTTATGTTATGTGATATACAAATATTGCTCATTTAATACTATAGGATTTTGTCTAGCTAAAGTGGCATTGACAAGTAAACGGTTACTGGTGAAATATTCAAAAGACCAATATGCATACATATCATCATCTGCCTAGCCTTTTCCCAATTATGTTGGAGTCAACTTCCAGTCTAACCGGATGCAGCTGAATACCAGTATTTTACAATAAGCCTAACAATATTTTGCAAGGATTGTTTTGTTTTAATATGTATGTATGTACTCAGAATAATGCCCTGTGCAAAACTTTTCCGCAACACATGTTGTGCTTTCCACTTCTAGTCCATTTCAGCTTTCAATAATTCTAATATCTATCATGAAATAAATCATTAATTATAACTATAACTGACCATTAAAATGTGCCTGCACGCACATCAAACAAAGCCCGCAGCTCCATGATGTAGTGTTTCGAACGCTTACGATAGGTCGCTCGTGCACGCGGTTGAATGTCGCTATGCTCACGCGCCAAAAGGACTATTCTGAAGTAGTTTTGTGAAGATTTTACCGAACTTTTTATGATAATATAACATCACGCTTGTATTCCTCGAAGGGTTAAGCAGAGGTGCACCTATAGTACCGCCATATTTCGCCAGTTATGTTCAAGTCCCATGTAATAGGGGTTGAGCCTATTGCCATCAACCGTGCACAAATCCAGACTCTGGGCTGCTACTTTGTTTTTTAATGCTTAATTAAAACATAATTAAAAAAAAAAAAAATAGGTATTCGAAAATAAGTGTTTCAAGATGAACGCACTAAAAATTCTCAAGGTAGAAAGAAAATAAACCGAACCCAGTAATTGTGTGTGTTTTTACACCTGAAACTGTGTGTACATTGTGTAATAAATAAAATGACGGGAAGTTTTCAAAATTGCACTGATCTAAGTGACGTGCAAAAGCATGAGTGTAACTAAGCTGTCAATGATGATAATGTTTCTAATACGATCAAAGGTCGTAGTGGTATATATTGTAACCGAATGACCCCTAAATATTTTTTTGTATTCTTGTACAAGTTATGATAATTAACAAATATGTAGGTAAATACAAATATCTTTCGTGGGAACATCTTATGGATTTAATTTTTTCTATTATTTTAATAATGTTAATGTGGATTTTAATTATCTTATTTGACTAATTAATTACATATTGTTTGAATGAAATCCTTGTATTTTCTGAAAAACATAGCTATGAATGTAACTTTAAATTATATGAGGGATTTAAACAATCCTTGCGATTGTAAACGCCTTAAGTACAATATGAGAATAATTGAAATTACGACATTTATTGTACGCATTTAAAAGCTGGGTGGTTATTCTGCCTTTCCCATATCCTATACTATTAAACGAGAAATATTTGTATATGTATAGAATTATAGATATTTATATATGTTTTGTAGTCGCGTTCTCGAAAACGACTCTAACGATTTTGATGAAAGTTTCAATATAGGGGTTTACGGGGGCGAAAAATCGAGCTAGGTCTCATATATGGGAAAATTCATTTTCTCCGTATTTTCACCCGAGCAGAGGTCGGTTGCCCAGGTACTAGGTATAAAGAGCATTATAATTATTGCCCATATCTTTACCTAAAGTACCTATAGTTATCTACTATCATCGTGACTAACGAATTGTATTTATCTTATTAAAGGGTACTCTTATTCACTCGATATAAAGCCTAGGACTATCGTGGGAATATCCTTATAGCAGGTACTTTATCTAATGAGTGCCACATAAGGGACAGTGCAGACATTGTGTGGGTTTCAGCAATCACACTAGTTGTTGGATGGGTCAATTGTTTGTTTCCCAGTTGGTGAGATTATAACCTTTTTTTTGGTTGGGAAATTATCGAATAACCTCTCCCACTCTGGGCGGAGCGGGAGAGCGTGTCAGACTCTTACTGATAAAACCCACCCGTGTTTTTTCCGTTGCCTGTATGTTGCCAGGGGCCACGGTAACCCTTTCGGATAAACCCGCAACCCTCATCGGCCTTAGCGAACCCCTTCAGGTGTGCTGACATCTCTTTCAGGCGTTCGTGGAACACAATGCGCCGTCGACCCGGGCCTGGTCCTTATCGGACGGCGAGCTTAGATTCTTCTGCAGGGATTTGTAAATGGACCATTGTTGCTCAAATTAACATCACTCAAAAATCAAATGACATAATGACATTTTTATAGGTTCCTATTTAGTAGTATTATTTATAGCGTACATTAAAGTAATTGGCACTAAACAAGTGAACGTAAAACGATGATGCGTGAACTTATCGTTCATTCAACAATATTTATCTCCTCATTGTAAACCTCACGAAAACGAGGTCCTTGAACTATTGAACAAATGTTCACTACTCACTGAATGTCAAGATGGTTGGAAGTGGTTCTGTGTTTATTTAACAAAACAGCTATGTTAACAGGACTCAATAAAACACTCGAATAATGTCGCATGTACTTGTCATATCTGTACTGACATACAAATAAATAAAATTGATGTTTCTGTTTGTAATGTCAAAATAACAGCTTTTTACTAAATGCTTATGAAAGTGTATACGGTAGTAATATCAATTTTTTTTAAAATTGTTTTTCTGTTTGTGCCGTCTATTCTCCAAAACGGCTGAACAGATTTTGACAGGACTTTCACTGGCAGATAGCTGAAGTTATAAGAAGTAACTTAGGTTACTTACATTCTAGAAAAAGATTTAAGGTTCACGCGGCCGAAGCCGCGGGCTGCAGTCAGTTCAGACATAATGTAAGTACGTGATTTTGTCTACCAGTGTAATTACACTGTCTATAAATTTGTTTGACCCGAATTCTCATTGACTTTTCGAGCACTACTAAGCAATGGTGTCACACATTCGATTAGTAAATGCACAGTTATTATAAAAATGTGTACAGAATGCGTTGTTTCGTGACAACATGTGCTGTCAAATTGTTCCGGCATTTTTTCTGTCAAAATAATCGTAGGCGGTTGCGGAATGGCGCGTGCGTTGAATTAGTCACGCCACTTTTTATCTAAGACTTTTTACGCTATCCATTATAACCTTGGACTAATTGTTTGCTGGCTTTCTAATTGTTCATATTTTTATCTGTTGTCGGTACGTGATCAGATAGATACTCAACTACGTGTCTGTCATAGAAAGAAAGAAAGAAAGAAAGAAATCATTTATTTGCTGATAATGTAGGACACACATACATATGAGTTGAATAGTTCGTAAATTGTCCCGATACATTTTGCCTACAATTACAACCATTACAATTATTATTAACACAAGTCAGAATTTAATAGGTAGCTACAGATCAGTCTAAACAAAATTAATTAATAAAATATAAACCTCTCGCATAACATACATACAATGAAGAATATAAATTTCGTAATGTATGGTCAAAAAGCTTAATGTCAAAATATTCCAAAGCATTAACAACAATCACAATTAATAATATAGAATATCGATAATGTCATAATATGTATGTAGGTAATATAATGTCAATATCTGTAATGTCAAATTGTGTCTATCGTCGACATTTTTATTCTAATATAACAACAATACACAATACAATAACATATCAGTCTTCCGTTTGAAAAAATCGCGAACAATTCTGCATAGGAGTCGCTGAATGAACCGAAACGCTTTTTGTTCGATTTCTAAACGCATTTCAAAGTGCAGCAAACCTTTGTCAATACCTAGATTGACCTCTGTATTTGAAACAAGTCTAGTCTGCTGCACCAAGCTGTAAGATTCAAGTGAGGAAAGCGGGTTGCTCCATTGCCTGCAAGCGATGGGTCAGCCACCCACCGCTTGTGCAATGTTGCCGTTTTTAAATACATCGTTGGTATTTCGATCAGTATCAATATATACGGTGCTGGTTTCGTTCGAAGCCTGCTTGTTGTAATTATCGTGCATAATTAGTTTATAACTTTCACACGATGCAGTTTGTAGAATGCAATGATAGTGTGTAATTTCATATTATAGGTGTGAGATTAGGCATCGTTATAAAATACGAGTCTATGATTATTTTTTACGATCAACTTCTCGCAAAATAATTATCTATTTTTTATGGAACCTATGCTCACCGGAAGAGAAGCCTTTCGAAAGTGATGTTGGATGATTTTTAGGAACATATTTGATGTTTAGAGAGTAGTGGTGGTCCAGTAGTAACGGCCCCGATTTACAAGTTGTAGGTCGTGGGTTCGAACCCAGGCTTTACTTTGTGTAAATAATTTGCTATCAAAACCGTGAAGGAAAACATCGTGAGGAAACTGGCATGTCCTAGAACCAAACATTCGACGACATGTGACATATATCAACCCACACTGGGCCTGCGTGGTAGATTACAGTAACATTTATTTCAGGTCCAAGACTCATATTAAAAACAATATACATATTTGTAAATTTTATAAAATAAATGTCACTATTTGAGTCACAGATCAATAATGTCAAAACACACACAGCAAAATAAAAATAAAATTTAATAGGACAATGAATTAAATTAAGTGAAGTTATGTCAAAAGCAAAAATTTAAATTATAATATTAATAACATTAAATAAAATGACGAATCAATTAATGTCAAAACGCACACAGCAAAATAAAAATTTAAATTAATGTCAAAACGCATACAGCAAAATAAAAATTAAATTAAATAGATAGTCCATTCCCTATCGAAGAGAGGACGCCTATGTCCCAGCAGTGGGAACATTATGGGCTGACTATACATTTCAGTTTCATTTCGAAACCATACTAAACAACAATCGGATGTCCTCCAGACGATCTTCAATTGTTGACCAACATTCACGCTTCTTCAACTTTTCAATACACAGTCACAAAAAAATTTTATCATTGCATTGTCTCAAAAATATGATTACAGGCATCGTTATTACAATATTTCGATCAAATTAGAAACGAATATGATAAAGCAGTGAAGTAATCGAATGTTCAAGCAATGTAATATTCAAGTTAACGAATAGCAACATTTTCTATTGTTTGTGAAAACAAAACAACCTTCATACATAAGAAACTGTTTCACTTAAACCCAAGGATAATTAGTAAAGTGTGAAAATAGAATGAATTGCAACCAACGGTATGACGGTTCTGCACGCTAACTTCCACCATTTTAACGTCAAAGAAGTAGGGTTTTAGGCAGCTCCCCACAAGACAGGACATAAATTAGTTATTATTATTTATTAATTCAGTAGTATAACTTACATTTTTATACATAATACGTTGGTGCAAACATAAACTCATTAGAGTTTTACCGTGCACCAAAATCATCGACCACATGATTTAGACAATTAAAACAAACTTAATTATAAAATGAAACAATATCAAAAACACAATGAGGGTAATAAGTGAAATACTTATCTATTACTAACGAGTGAACATCGATGACCAATCTACTGACCGTCCTTAAAACAAAAAGTTGTGGAGGAATGTGGTTTAGATTGATACAGCAACTAAAACAAGCATCAATAAGAACAAAACAAGCAAACAAGCACAAACAAGCATCTAAAGTTAACGTTAATTCAATTTGAATTTGAACCGAGAGATGACTTGCGTTAGTGTCTTACTGGCAAAGCCTGCTAAATTGGATCAGACATTGACATGTACGTAATGTTTGACTTATGAAACACTAATGTACAGGCTAGAGTTTTTTTCAAATTGAAGTTACATACTGGAAAAGTTTGTGTAGCGGTCTTTATCTACCGTATACAGGGTGGCAGGGACATCGACGCGAAAACTGTTACCATGGATTCAGTACATGATTTTGAAACCCCCTGCGTTGAAATTTTTCGTCGTTTAGGATGTTGATGGGGCTTCCGCGCTTCTGCAGAGCTTCGCAGATGTTCGCGGAAGCCCGTGTTGACGATTTTCATGACCATGCTCTGACAGCATGCTAAAAACATTGGTCGACAAGGTGGACAACCCCTTTATTAGCCACTGGATGCGGAGGCACGTGCCAACATGAGATGAGCCACGTAGTTATCAGTTGTTGTTTGGTTAGTTTGTAAGTTTTACTAACATAGTTTCTAAGTCTTTGTTACTAATACTATATGGATTGTATGTAACTTTATGGATCCGCAATAAATGAAATATAATATATCCGTAACTTTACGTATGTAAAATACAGTCGACTCAAATTGAATTTCTTAGCTTACAAAGCCCACCGGATGACTTTTCCTTACACTTTAAAAGAAATCGACGAATTTCTTCTGTAATTATTAATGTCTAAAATATCAGCATATTTCGTGTCCATAACATAAACAATTAGTAATTAGAAAGTAAAGAACAACACCTACTAAATGATACAGTAGTAAGAGCGAGTACGTCGTGCCCTTGACCGCGGTGAACAATGGATGCGTGTAAGATATTCTGCTGCAGTGGGAACTTGGTCGTGCTTACTTGACTATTTGGCACATACAATCATGTATGGGTTCACACTTCATGTGTATGCTTTTTTTTGTTCGGAAATTATCAAATAGAATAGAATAATATTTATTTGCTTAAAAACATGGTATAAAAAATAACAAGAGCATATATGTTTTTGCTTAACAGTCATAAGCGTACAAATTTTCACAAGCATAATTTACCTAACATTTATTTTCAAAGAAGTCTTAGACACTATAAAAACTATGACTACACAACCATTTATGCAATTTATTTTTGAATAATCTCATATTTAATGTCTTGAGATTACTTGGTATCTTATTATATATACGTACACACATAGATATACAACTATTATTAAATTTAGCTCTAAATAACCTCTCCCGCTCTGGGCGGAGTGGAAGACTCTTACTGACTAAAACCCATCCGTGTTCATTCAGTTGCCTGTATTTTGCCAGGGGCCACGGTATCCCTTTCGGACTTACCCACGACCCCGGCAGACATCGGCCCTCGCGGACCCCGTCAGTAATTCTGTTGACATCTCTTTGAGGCACGCTTGGAATACAACACACCGTCGGCCCAAGCCGCCTACGGTGACCGGGAATCGGCCTGCGATTCCCGACGCCCAGGGTGTCTCCTGCGGTTCATGTGTATGTGATCCTTTAATAGCCGATTCTTATAATTTACGGACCGTTATTGGTTAAAATTAAGACTCTTGTACCTTTACCATTATTGAAGCAAAACCTTACAGCTTTGTATAGTAGACGCTCCTATATGGAAGTAGCTATCACAGGTATAATTAGCTTACGAATCTATTTATATGCACTGGCAATAGAAAAGCTACCATTGGTAAGCAAAACGATACGTTTTTTTTATAGGAACCAAGCATTAATGATGAAGTATATTTATTTAATACTTCAAGCACAGAAATGTACAGAAGCGGACTTAATGCCATAGGCATTTTCTACCAGTCAACCTTTGGGTGATGTAGCAAACCGTGATAGGTGCAATTACAAAAATGGAGGAATAAAAAAATAAAATATTCAAATAATATGAAGATACATATATACTTATTACAAACTATAAATATAATATATAGGCCTAATTATATATATAAAAATAAGCACAAATAAATATACATAAATACATGAGTATACTCAATACTAAATCAAATAAGACAAACAATGGGAAAACATTAGCGTTGTGATGATACTGCCAGCTTCTTACGAATGTGCTCACGAACTTTAACTTTAAAGGATAATCGGTTGGTTGCCATCCTGATTTCCAGAAGGATGTTAGTTGATATCTGTTGGAATCTGGCCATTCTTAATTTTAATGCGAGGAGGTTAGCTATCACAAAATAAAAAAACCCATGATTTTTTTATTTTATGGTTACTTCCGGCTTTTATGGTTAGCTGCATCCGGTTAGACTGGAAGCCGACCCCAACATAGTTGGAAAAGGCTAGGCAGATGATGGTTACTTAGCAGTTGTATTTAAATTATTTATTAGCAAATAGGCTAGCTAGATTGTAATATGAATAAAGAAAATATCACGGTTAGTGACCAGGAAAAAAAAAAGGACAGATTGAGAGTAGGTACTGAGTTCTAATAATGCTCATGATGATTGATAAATCAGTGAGATAGAGAAGCCTTTTTGTTAAATTGGCAGTTACATTTATTTATGAAACAGCATCAAATTTGAAAATTGCATGAAAATATAAAAAAAAAAACAGTGGCACTCCGGGAGTGCCGACAGAAATAAAAACTTGAACAATTTAAAAAAAATACTTCCAAAACCTTTAAAGTAAATACTTCCATAGAACATTAATCCGTAACATAATATAAATAAAGAGCACAATCGCGTTTACAAAAATGAGGTGTCGGTAACGGACTAGAATCAATTTTATTATTTTGTAAATATGACGTTCAAAAGTGCCGTACATGGGCTTATTTGAAATAAATGATTTGACTTTAACTTTGGCGTGAGTTCAATTGTTTTTTCCCATCTCAAAAATGCCCAACGCGCTTAAAGAAGTTTTCACTTCAAAAACTTCCTGCAAAAGGAAGCTATACTTCGAAAAGCACTTCTTCTTCCCAGCTAAAGGCACTAGGAAGTGGTGAAGGGTGGGCGTTTTTGGGGGTCTGTCTTATGTAATTTTGACGTTCGAAAAGTGCTGATTCTCAGCCTAGTTTGAATAAATGACTTTTGAATTCTTCACCTACCAGGCATACGAGGCATTAAAAGGTGTCAATATGTAAGATTATTACCGCAAGAATCCATGTTGCCCTAAGTTCAGAGATCGCCAGTCGTGTAGTGTATTACAACTGACAAGTTCCTTGTGCTTAACACGCAAACACTGGTAAACATCCTTCAGTTGACTCTTGACTCTGATCGTCAGAGGTGACAAACGGCTGGGAATATTATGGTATGTTAAATGCATTATTGCCTTTATTATACTCGGCGTCAATTATTTTGGTATGAAATGTATATGTCACCGTAGAATTATAAACTTCGTTAGTTTATTCGGTATTATTTCCGTTAGATTATAAACTGTCGAAAAATTGTGAACAGCGACAAATCATTTACGATTTAACGCTTTATTTTTCGATAGTTTATAATGTATACATGAGAAACGAGCGTAGTGAGCGCTGCCGCCACTGCGGCAGCGCTCACTACGCTCGCTCGGCTCGCGCGGTTGGTCACAGTTCTAACCTAACGTAACCCATTTCACCCAGTTCACAATTTTTCGACAGATTATGATCTAACGGAAATAATACCGATAGATTATAAACTAACGGTGCTCACAATCTTACGGTGACATTATATAATACTGTACCGACTAATAAAATGGTTCCATGACTATAAAGACGACTGCTGACATTTAAACGCACAACTTCCACTGAAGATATCAAGAAGATATAAAAAGTATTTTTATTTTTAGAGAGTAGGTACATATATAAGGTTGCGCTAAGAACGATTTTTAAAAGCTTGACCCCTGAAATGATCTAACGGAAGGTCGAAATTTGTATGCAAACGTAGTTGCAAGCAAAAGCCATAAAAAAAGTATAAAAAACATTATCTGATGATAGCTCTACCACAAAAAGTAGTATCACTGTATCAGTAGTCAATCTTTAATCAGTTATTTTAATTACAATAACTGTATACTGTGCTAATTTCATTTGTTTTCAATCTTTGCATAATGATTTAGCACCTACTAATAGTAGTAATAAAATAAAATCACGACTTGATAAATCTTATAGAAATAAATTCCCGTTACATTACAATAATTTATGAAGCAAAGAATGGAAATATTCCATTTACCGATGCCATTATTTCTTAATGTATGTCAGATAGAAGTACTTCATGTCATGTTACTTCAATTTGCTCTGTACACAGAGTAGTAACTTCAATGGAGTGTTTATTCATACTTTTGTTTCATAATTGAAACGCTCTCACGATTTACCGCTCAATGAATGTCTGCGTACCACTTAATCGAAATAGAATCTCTAAAGCATTTGTTTGTGAATTTCTAAAGTCGTACGTAATTCAAAATTGAAAAATATATTCAATTTTATATACTAGTTGTGTTCGACTGTCTTGTCTAGTTTGATTAGTTTCTTGTTTCCAATTCTCAGACGTCCATGACGATACTATAGTCAGTTTTCATTTCAGATCCACACATAAGATCACGACTTTAATGGGTTAGGCAGAGGTGTACCTATATAGTACACCCACATTTCACCAGTTATGTTTAAGTCTCATGTAATGGGAGGCGAGCCAATTCACCACAGATCCTTTCAAACTTAATCAAAGCTTTAAAGCTGTAGAACGGTAGTCGTTTGTTTTCTCCGTTTGCTCACTACTCTGTGGTTGCCAAGAAGATATAATGAGGTTTAATATCGTCATCACTCTTCAACAATACTCGATAACAGTATCTTGACATTTGTTTGGATAATCCTTTGGTATATAATATTTACTGCAAGTACCGGTATCTATGTAGTTTACTATGAACGCTTGTGGTAAAATAGATAAGTATTGATATAACCCGCATTGTGAAGTTTCTAGTTCTATTTGGTGCGGTAAACTAACTACGATTGTTAATTCCACTAAAGTAGATAAAATTATTTTTGATGTATGACATATCGACGGCCCCCACGTATACTATCGAAATTACAAAAAAGCCATTTTCGTTTTATTGCACTAATAGCAAGTAGAGATAAAGATGTATGATTTTATATAAAAATTATGTACTAATTTTTATACCCTCAATTGTTTTTCAATTGACCAAAATCGAAATTGGCATATTCGGTAAAAAGTAACCAGCAGTAACTAAGTAAACTATTGAATGTGTAATATTAGAAAAAGTATAATAATTATCAAAAACTATAGTAGACAGTATAAAACGGTCAAATTTTCCACTTTAGATACATCGGTAATATAAAATTTTCGAATTTCAAGTTCGACAAAAATCTAAATCTTAACTTAGAATCGCTCTCCTGTAAAGTAGAGGTTTTGCAGTTTCGATACTTTACGTGGTGGCCGTCGATATTTCCTCTCGCTTTCCGGTAACCAAAATCTAAAAAAATCGAAATAATCAAATCTGTAGGAGTAATTTCGTGAATAGGGACGGTAGTGTGTCACAGGAAGCCGGGGAAGCGCGCGCTATTTGATTTGATCAACAAACGCGCGCGGTGCTAGAGTTGGCCGTCAGAAACGGCCTTGACGAGGCCCCGCCCCTTTATAGTTGCTATTTATTACCTTAATGTTACTTATTACCAAGGTGAGATGGCAGATGTTACACATCACATTTCCTCATAAACACCACCAATTCTAATATCCTTCGTAAAACGATACTTCAACAACATACAACTTTCTGCTTCCAGTAATTCAGACAAACTTAGAAGTTGCAAACAGCTGATTAGTCCATTCACTTTCATTCTCAATTAAAGTTGTTGCTTGTAAGGTAAATACTACCTACGTAAATTACCGTCTACTTACCAACGAATATGGTTTTACAATTTTATGATCATTATAAACATAATAAAGTAAATAACATTGCCCCTAATTTTACTCGTGTATTTGCTATTCCAAAAATGCATAAATCTAGAATTCTAGAGCTTATTAACATAAATTTAGATCCAAAGACACGTCATCTGACGTGTTTGAAATATTATTTGGTACTTGAATCAGACAGTAGTTTAGTGGAACACAATGCTAGGAGCTTAATGTTTACAGATTGAACTAGAGATAAAAATACAGAAGGTCCAATCTAGATTGTAGAAAAATCGTGAATAACAATTATTGTTATGAGTTTCGTTAGTAGAAAAGCGAAACGCTTCAGTCGATACTAGACATGACTGAATAGAAACTTAAAAAAAAACAGTTGCACTCCGGGACTGCCGACAGAAGTGAATACTTGAAAAAAAATCGGCACAGCGGTACTCAACGCGTTGATGTCTTTTACTGCACGCACTGCGGTAATCCACGCGTCGATGTCTTTTACTCCAGGGTAGGTAAATTCCGTCACAGTGTCGCAAAATCATTGGTTTAGTCCCATCTCAAAAATGCCCAACGCGCCTAAAGAAGTTTTCACTTCAAAAATACGGTTTAAACACCCCTTGGCTGTCGAGAGCTCTCCTGGAGATCGATAACAATTAAAATTCTATGTCTCATTAATGACGGTTGAGCTTTTATAATATCTAAGCTCTCTCGCATACGAACAAAGATCATTGTATTAATTATATTTATATCACATTAAATTATATTTATATTATTATCATATACCTTTTCCATGATGGTATCTAATTGAAAGAAGACTTGACTGTAAAATTAAAAAAAACAAAATCTGCGTGCAATTGTTGCGACACTGCCAACTTCTGTGATTCGCGATTTAGTGTCCAATTGTAACTGAGCTGGCATCTCTGTGTGTCTTAACTGTCTCGAGTGGAACTTCTGTCCACATTAATCTATGGCATGTTCTAGCGGTTTGGCGAACAGTTAGATATTCGACACCAACAATATTTATGCAATAATATATCTTAGTCAAACAGTGAGTCAGAATCTAAGTAGAATGGTTTCTACTGAGACCGTTGACACTGCCAAGTTTATTGCACTTCGTAATTATGTGCTACATTCGGATTTGATTGATGCTAACAACTTGCATATGCTTTATTGAACACCTTTGATCCTTTGAGGAAAAGGTAAAGAAAATACTTAAATACATATTTAACTAAACGCAGGTAGGAAGGTAATTCGCACGTTTGAGAACAAAGGAGTATGGTTTTTATTGCGGCCTTTTTTGACCTGGTAGAGGTCCACTTGAACAGAAGTGAGATCAAAGTTCGAAAATAGGAATAGGCTTCAAATTGTCATCTACATCGTCGTAAAGAAAATTATGACTATTATCTTTTGTGTTGCTTTGATCTAAGATAAATGAGCACTCCTTGAACAGCAGTGCTATTCTGTAAAAATATCACCGTGAACGCTAAGGTGAAGTGAGCTTTAAGTGAGCTGTCATTCCACCAAATACTAGGGATTGACACTATTGACAGCTCACTTCACCTAAGCGTTCACGGTGAGATTTTTACAGAATAGCACTGCTAAAATCATAGATAAGGTTATAATGTAGCAAGAAAAAAAAAAACAACAGTTATTTTTATTAAACTTTCTAAGAACTACTCCATTATTAATCCAAATAAATTAAATCAAATGAAATTAGTATAAAATCAAACTATATTTCGTGACTATCCCATTCAACTGTTTATTCGAGACCAAACTAGTATTCTATTTCCCATTTGAAATATCTATTGGGTTTTGACAGCGATCCATTAAGTAGTTGCATACTGGATTACTGGCAGCAGCACAGAAGCTGCCACCATTAGGATTACGTGAGCTATCAATCAGCATGTTTACTACGAAGAAAAACTTGTATTTCTGTAGGGTTACAGCAGCATACAGTTGTTTATTAATGTTTGGAAAATCTAATGTATTTTTTTGGTGGTTTTAATTAATTGTATTGTTGCACAGTAAAGAAATAAATGTCAACGACTTCAAAAACGTACATTTTTTATTTGTCATAAATTTTTTGGATGTCCCTAATGCACACATTTGGGGCAGTTTGTGGCCTACATTTAGCTGTGAAAAGTAACAATGGTGCCGATTCCCTTGTTCACAAACTAAACTAAATTTAAGTTCAGTGCATCTTTTTCTTTCTATTTCATTAAGAAAAGGACAGAGGATAAATTTTAGTTTAGTTCTATTAAATTAATCAGCGCCTGTCACTCTCCATACAAGTTTAGACGTGATTAAAAACTTGCCGACTAAAATTACGTCAATTTACGGCAAGCGCTGATTAATTTGACAGGACTAAACTAAAATTCATCTTCTGTGCTTTTCTTAATGAAATAGAAAGAAAAAGATGCAGTGAACTTAAATTTAGTTTAGTTTGTGAACAAGGGAATCGGCACCAATGTTCAAGAAGATGAATAATCAAACATAATTAAAATAAACAAATAAAGGATTAATAAAACTGTGGATGAGCTTTGAACTCAGTCTGCTAATACCGTAACAAAAATCTGACAAGATTAACATTTTATAAACGTATCATAAATGCCTATAAAGTTATAAAAAAACACCAAAACTCGATGCCAACGAATTAAAAAAATGAGTTTCTGCACACCCTACATAACAGCACAATCATAAATATGTATCTATTAAATTACTAGTCACACAAACAATCATACATGTTGTATGAAGAAAGAGGTGATTTGGCCTGTATAACATTGTGCGGATTATGTTAGTTTACATTTAGAATAAGATTTTTTTGTTAACCTTTCTGTTAATAAATAAATTAACCTTCAAAAATCATACAATCAATTCCAACAGGAAGGGTAAAAGGAAGGTTTGGAAAACGACAGAAGTCTAGATGAACCTAGAACATGACTCTCTTGGGTGCAAGTTCTGATTCCTCACACATATCGAGTCCTATCTCTAGCTGTATCTTCTGACTCATAATTATGTATAATCAAGATGACTATTTTATAAACACATCATAAATATCAAACAAATAAAAACAAACAGTAAAAATAAAGACAAAGAGGAAGACTAAAACGAAGGTGTGAAAACCGACAGAAGTCTAGATAAACACATGACCATTTTATAAACACATCATAAATATCAAACAAAGAAAAAATAAGTACTAAAAGAAAAGAAAGAAAGAAAGAAAGAAAAACATTTATTTGGACACAGTTCGTGAAACACAAAACACAAAAATAACACAGTGAAAAATAAAAAATAATGTTTTAACAACAAAAGTGTGTGCCTCACGGCTGCGCCAAAAAGGTTAATTTCAGCATTAATGCCAGACAGATGCTGTCTGACGCTGGTTTTCTAATGAACCCTAAAAGAACAAGTGACGGAGAGTACAAACTGTTTCAACATACCTAATACATAATAAAGACAAAGAGGAAGACTAAAACGAAGGTGTGAAAACCGATAGAAGTCTAGATAAACCAGTTTACGGACCAACCCTAGAACAAGACGAGTATGGGAGCAGTTCTGATTCCTATATACACATATGATATGGTGGAATGAAATTCCGCTTCCTCATTCAAGCTGGTTGTAAGACTTGTAAGTCGTTAGTTTACTGATTACAGCTTTTCCAAGAAGCTGTTAGCCTTAGGCTTGTGTATCATAAGTAAGTGTCAAGTTGAATAATTAACTTTTTGTTTTGCTTTTACGATATAAGGTACCGTCAAATGCCCTAACTTCGCCTGCCGTCCTATGTTTGCCTATACTGAAAAAGATGTTATATCTTTTTCATTTACTTGTATGGCAATCGATACTTAAAGCTCTCTAAAAATCAAAATTTCGATTGCCATTAGTATAAAAATCTATTACAGCTTTTTGATTATAGGCAAACATAGGACGCCGGGCAAAGTTAAGGCAGTTTACCGGTACTAAAAGAAATAATGTATTAGATAGACACTTATGCCTGTTATCATTAATATTAATAATCACCTAAATGAACGCCTCAATATTATTGCACTGTTGGATTCTCAACTCTCGGCGCTGAACTGAGAGTTGACTGTTGTGGAGTTCCTTCGTCTGGAGTCTATCCTGGGGGTAGAATCCTGATTCTACTTTCATTGATTCAAGTGCAAAATGCATTTAATAAAGAAATGCATTCAAAACTGAACCAACATGTAAAATTTCAACTCCGTAGGATAAGTTTTAATTCAGCTTGCAAGATTTGCTAACTAACACTATCAAGACAAGTTAATATAAAGCTTGTAATAACAACAGTGGCACTCCGGGAGTGACAACAGAAGTGAAAACTTGAAAAAAATCGGCATCGCGGTAATCAACGCGTTGATGTCTTTTTAATGGTCAAAGGCTGGTGTCGTAACAGTGTCGCGAAATCAATGGTTTAGTCCCATTTCAAAAATGCCTAACGCGCCTAAAGAAGTTTTGACTTCAAAAAAGTTTGTGAAAGTAAAACTTTGTCTAACGTCATAATATCGTGTTATCTTGGAGCGTGGTTAAAAGGTAGTTTATGAAGTAAGATATCTTCTGAGATCAAAAAGGTAAAACAGATCCACATTACATTATAACATAACATCTTGCCTGTACTCTGTTAGGCAGGTTAGGCAGAGATGTATACGGTGTACACCCACCCAGTTATGTTTAGGTCCCATGTAATAGGGTGTCTATTACCATAGACCATATACCGCGCACAGATCCAGACTTCGGGCTACTACTGAGAAATTCCTGATAGAATAACCTAATAACACTTTGTCAGAACGGAGAATCGAACCCAGGACCTCATGCTCAACAGTAGCGCTTGTAACCAGTAGACCTACGAGGCAGTCAAGGCAGACCCATTTTGCGAAAATGTTGAAATCGTAAAATGAAGTTATAAAAATCCACTTCAACTTACGTTACATGAACCTTTTTCATATCGATGAATCTTAAGATATCTATCAACGCCTCGGAAGTACTGCTAAAATACATTGTGTTCACGAGATCTAAAGAAATCGTTACGTCGATCAGTGAATCGCTAATTCCGTTTTTCTCACGTCTGCAGCTGTTAGATAACTCAAAGTGCGCTTACGCACTATCGTTTTTTAAGTGGTTCTGTGCAAACTTTAATGTGTGCGCAGGTGTCTTACTTGTATTGAGAATATATTACATGCCATCTTTAAAACTGAAGAGGTGAAATACGTTTTATATAGCAAAGTTTTGTATTTAGAAATATTTCTAGGAAAAAAAAATTGATTTAAATTCGATCAGCAGGAAAATGGTTCCAGCTTAAGAACGCGGCGACGCATGAATTGTCCATACAAACGTTATACCTAAATCATTTGCAATTTGGGCATATTTCCACAATATTATTCTGTTATTCGGATTTAGACAGTGTTTATCTAGGCTCCTCATCTTTTTTTTCCAATTTTTTTTCTAAAATGATGTTTAAACGAATTTAATTTCGCACATTTTTACAGCGTAAATGACATGTCCTCATATTGTTTTTTCTGCATTATAAACAACTATATTTATAAAATTGTTTCTGTAGAAGCATAGTCGATCTGGTATCCTATGAAGCACTCTGGAACAAATTGAAGGAGGAGGGGGTCTCTTCTGAAATCATAGGCATCTTCTCATACTAGTAACCAAAAAAATATTGTAAAATGGGCAAACTGAACTCGGGTGTAAGACAAGGAGGGTTAACGTCTCCGAGGTTTTTTAATCTATATATGAATCAGCTGATTGAGGGACTGAGCAGCATGCATGTCGGTTGTCGCATTGATGGCGTTAGTGTTAACAATATAAGTTATGCGGACGACATGGTGCTGCTGAGTCCATCAATCAGTGGGTTGAGAAAACTATTGGGTATGTGTGAAGCTTATGCTGAGAAGCACGGTTTAAAATATAACAGTAAAAAAAGTGAGTGCATGGTTTTTGTTGGAAACAACAAAAGACCAAATAGTGTGCCACCTCTTTCTTTAAATGGAGAACAGTTGAATCGTGTTTCTCAGTTCAAGTATCTAGGGCACATTGTGACTGACACCTTGAAAGATGACCTCGATGTGGAGAGGGAGCGGAGGGCACTGTCGGTACGGGGAAACATGCTGGCACATAGATTCGCTCGTTGTACGGTTGACGTTAAATTGACGCTATTTAAAGCATACTGTCAAAATTTCTACACGAGCGGTCTATAGGTTAAGTACACACAAAGTGCCTACAGTGCCCTCAGAGTTCAATATAATAACATTTTTAGGGCACTGTTGCGGCTCCCGCGGTCATGTAGTGCTTCAGGCATGTTTGCTGACGCGCATATAGATGATTTCTCTGCAATTATGCGAAAGAAAAGCGCGTCAGTTTGGAAAAATGTGCGGGAAAGTAACAACAGTATCCTAAAAATGATAGCAGATAGGTTGGACGCGGCTGTGTTCAAACGATTCATCAATCTGCATGTGAGAAGTGCGGGTTGATGAATCGAAATTATATTTACACGTTAACTTTTGCAACTACTAACATACTTTTTAAGCTTTTGTAACTAACACTATGGGCCTTCGTTGTCTGTGAATAAAATTTTTTTTTTTTTTTTTTTTTTTTTTATATTCTCAAGTTACAAACTATCGAAAAAATATGGAAAAATATTAAGTTTTCATTCATCATTTTTGGTATTACGGAACGCATCCAAATTTAATACAAATTTTCGAAAGCTAGTAGTGCTATCGCGTCAAGCAATAAATTGTCAACGTGTGCGTGGTAGTATTGCTTACTATAGGTGTATATCGCTCCGACAGGCACTCACACTAGCGCAACGTGCTTGGAATTGAATTTTGCAAACATCTCGATTTGTAGTTGCGAGCCGTGTTCACAGGCCTCTTAATGATTTAGTTTTGTCGGATTTAGAACGAATCAATGTTGTTATCTAAATGCAGCGTTCCTAGTTATTGACACCCGTGAATTTCATATTTGTATATCTAATTCAGAACACGATTTAATTATTTATAACGTAAAATAAAAGGTATGCAATGAAACTATTTTATTTGAAGGCCTTCCTAGCTAAGTTATGGTATTACCGCGTTTAATATTAACATAGTTTGAAATGAGAACATATCTGAATGAAAAATCGCTTCGTATACATAGGTTATTATCCAATTTGTAAATGCAAAGTTCTTAGCAATTTAATCCAAGCAAGCAAATTGGTGTAATCATATCAATCTCCTTATAATGAAGTAGAGACTCGTAAAAATAAAGTTAGAGGTAAACAAGTGAATGTAAAATAATTTTACAATGTATGAATGTAGTAATGTTTGTTGGTTTATATCGACGAATGGTTGAGTTAAATGGTGCTGATCCAAGCGTCATGTTCGTGAATGGGCGCCGTCAGTAGGAACTGGTCATCTCTTAGCTGCCACGGCTTATTTTAATTTTTGAATTACTTTTCTCTATTTTTTATTACGGACGCTTTTAATGTGCACGTCTTCCTACATTATTCTCATATATATAATTTCAACACGAATGAGGTAACCAATATTTTATAAGAATATTATGATTTAAAAGAGTGTCCGTGGAGTTTCTTGCCCGTTCTTCTCCATAGGAACCTACCTACTACGCTTTGGAATGGGCAACTAGCCTCATTTTTCTGACTAACCGACCCCTTGACAATTCAAAAGTGCCTGTAAATGGTTTAATTGAAATAAATGCTTTGAGTTTGAGTTTGATCGGTGTTTCCTAATTATGATGAGTACAATGACCCCTTTACAGGTTTTCAGTTATTTCAATTGGACAAATAAGGTCATACCTTATTTGTCCAGCTGTTGTTTTGTTCAGCTGAATACCAGTACTTTACATAGAGTGACTGCCTATCTGACCTCCACAACCCAGTAATTGGGTAATACAATACCCCTTGGTAAGACTGGTTGTCAGACTTTCAGGCTTCTGACGACCCGTAACGACTGTCAATGATCCACGAATGACAGCTGGGACCAACGGCTTAACGTGCTTTCCGAGGCACGGAAGAGTCTCGGTATGTAAAGATGGTCACCCATCCACGGACCAATCCTGGCAAGTGTAGCTTAACTTGTTGGATCGACCCGTGTGGCTGTTATTACTTAGCCACGAGCTCCTCGAGCACATGGGACCCTATTACATGGAACTTAAACATAACTGGCGAAATGTTGATTAACTGTAGGTACACCTCTACCCAACCCTTCAGGGAATACTGGCGTGATGTTATGTACCCTTATCACTTTTGTAACTAAGAAGATAGCGATAAAAGCTTCGGCTAAACCTAAGCGACCACAACGCGAGACGCGGGAGCACGAAGCACGAGCGTCTACCGCGCGGCGGACGCTGCTCGTGTTATATGGCGCCTTGCACTCCTACGCGACCGTAACGCGGGAACATCGCGTCGGCAAAGCAGGACTGAGTTCGCGGTTCGCGCTGTAGTCGCGCAGGTGTGATCGCGGTTCGCGTTGTTGACGCTCCCGCTTCGCGTCCCACGTCCCCGCGTTTTGGTCGCGCAGGTTTGGCCGTACTTTAAGGCTTTCGCAAACAGGCGCGACGCGACTCCGGTGGAACAATTTCTATGAAAACTTCATGAAAATTGTTCTACCGGAGTCGCGAGGCGCCTGTCTTGAGAGCCTTTACAACGTTTATCAAAGATGCGTAATGTGTGTCATCAGTGTGTTATAAAAGTTATATAAAAACCTAATGATTTATTACTGCATGTTGTTAAGAGATTATTTATGTGCTTGGAAATATAATGGCGACGAAATTGCTTGGATTAATTACAGGTCGTTTTATTGATTTACGATAGCTTTCGATTGGAATTATTATAATAATGTGTCCGATTTCTTTTAAGGGCTGAGAAAAGGGTCAAAATTCAATTGTGAGCATTTTCTACGGAGTAGAGTGGTATTATCAGCACAAGTACTTAAAGTAATTTAGGGGAAACGTTAAGTTTTCCAAATGTGGCGTGACGTCACGCCTTGCTAGATTTAATACTGCGTTGTGACGTAGCGAGCCCCCACTCCCAACTTTAATGCCTGTTTTCTAAGTAATTTTTGATTAATATGATAAAGCAAAAAATACGTGTCTAATATTTTTTATCATCTGAAAGATAGACTAAATAAAATTTCTTTTTTTTACCTAGGCAACTATCCTATTCCAAAAAGCTTCTCGACGTTTCCAAAATATGAATTTGGTTTTCATGTACAGACGCCAGCACATCAAGCTACCCGAAACTGACAAATTTTCCCAATCAACTTCGAACCTTAAACCTCAGTGTTATAATTGAAAATCTATTCAATAAATTTGACAGATTGTAGTAGCTTGATGTGCTGGCGTCTGTACTTGAGCTTCATTTACACGATGCAAGTTTATTGCCTGTGGCATACCATAAAATTTAAGCAACAATTGCCTGGCACCGTCTAAATAACACATAAAACTTTTGTACGATACGGGAAAGTCAGTGGCCATTCAAAACTGGTATGGGTGTAAACAACACGTACAATAAAATTGCATTCAATACTTGAATCAATTGTAGGACGTGCAACTTTTACTGTTTAGACGACGCAAAGTTTCATGCAATAATGCATCATGCATGCATGCCTTGGTGTAAACAGAAGTCGCATGCAACGAATGGCAAAACTTGCGTTTAATTATTGCATGCCATTTTATGGAAATCGCAGTCGTGTACACACTTGCATGCCATTCTTGAATAGCAATAATTGAACGTGCTTTATGGCATGTGATTATTGCTCTTATACGTTCCAGAAACTTGCACCGTGTAAATGGAGCTTTAGGCCTACTTGCACTACAAATTAGTGAATACGTTTAGTACTAAACCAATTTAAAACATCGTACTGTCTCTATCAATTGCTTGAAGATGACAGAGACAGAATGTTGATTTTTGTGGTTCAAGGTATTATTTTACTAATTAGTTTTCCTTTCGTTTTCCGGATAGTTCGTACCTTCTCGTCTCATAAATTGTTTTGCAAACACACGTTGAATAACAAGTAAACAAGCTTTCACATTTACAGTGGACAAGTATTAACTAGGATGAGTTTTGCTTCCTGGACCCATTTGCTTTTGATGTACCTAACGTAGGTACATTAAAGCCGTTAGAAAGTTATGCACCTAATTTCAATATTGGATCCATGTACACACGGCTACACAGTAAGCTATGCATTTCCAGTTTATGCTGATCTCGCATTGTGTAGGATTTCCGTACAATATGAGTGAGGTCAGTTTATATTGGAAATGTATAGCTTGAAGTGTAGCCGTGTGTCAAACTCAAACTCAAACTCAAAACATTTATTTCAATTAAACCATTTACAGGCACTTTTGAATTGTCAAGGAATCGGTCAGTCAGAAATAGGTATGAAGCTAGTTGCCCATTCCAAAGCGTAGTAGGTACCTATGGAGAAGAACGGGCAAGAAACTCCACGGACACTCTTTTAAATAAAAAATTGTTACAAAATATTGGTTACATCATTCATGTTGAAATTATATCATACATGTGAGAACAATGTAGAAAGACGTGCACATGAGAAGCGTCCGTAGTAAAAAGATAAAAAGAACAATTAAAAAAAAAAATAACCTAGTCATCCTAAAGTGCATTTGGAAAATTTAACTAGATCATGTGATGGGCATCACGATTAAAAAAAAAAAAAACTTTTTTGTACTAGCTTCCGCCAGCGGCTTCACCCGCGTGATATATTTATAAATTATAGCCTATGTTACTCAGTGATAATATAGCATTCTACAGGTGAAAGAATTTTTAATATCAGTCCAGTAGTTTTGAATTAATTAATTTAAAACAAAAACACAAATCTTTTCTCCTTATAATATTAGTGTAGAGTAGCATTTGTCCGCAATTTCGTCCGCGTAGAGGTCGGAAATAATTCCATGAGAACGTACTACGGGATAACAAGTATCCTTTTTTATCAAAATTCGTTCAGCTGTTACGGCGTGAAAAAGTAACAGACAGACAGATATACTTTCGCATTATGATGGTGTATGCTTGCCTAGTAGCAATCTATTATCTATTCATTCGTGACTTGTAGTTTCCTAGATTCTAGCCATAATTCATCCAAAAATTAATAGCTCACAAACAGCACAAGTTCATGTACTTAAAAATCAGTAAATATCCGAATTGCGTTGCTAAATGCAATTAATTAATTTAACACTTCCTCTAGTCAACTTTCTATCCGTCAAAAGTTACAAAAGGATCATAATTTAGTGCTAAATGTAACGCTTTTTAAAGTGATAATTGGTTTGTAAGACAGTGTATTAAAGGCTAAGCAGACAGGCGCGACACGACGCGCGACGGCGCGATTGACGCTACTCTGGTGGAACAATTTCTATAAAAACTTCACGGAAAATGTTCTACCGGTGCGGTGTCGCGTCGGTGTTAGTCCAAAGTGTCCATACCCTTTGAGATTAAGATTATCGATTTGATAGACATCGATTATCGATTAATAATAAAAGATCAATAAAACTTTCAATCGATCAACAGCTACAGTTGTTAGCTCAAGGCTTTGTGGGATTGGACACTACTTAGTACTCTTGTTAAGTATGGCTTAAGTCGTAAACGCGGTGTTAAGAGCCTTATAACCCTATTTAATTTTCGTCAACGAAAATTGCACAAACAAAGGTACAAAATCTTCTGCTTCTTCAGATTAAGGTTTAAATTCATCATCATCATCATTTCAGCCGAAAGACGTCCACTGCTGGACATAGGCCTCCCCCAAGCACCGCCACTTCGACCGGTTCTGTGCTTCTCGCATCGAGCAGATTCCTGCGGCCTCCACCAGTTCATCGGTCTACCTTGAAGGAAGGCCTTGCAAAGTTGCAACGCTACGTCTTCTAGTACGCGGTCGCCCTTCCAGAATCTTTTAGTTCCATCGCCCATCTTTTCTGCAAGTAATGTGCCCTGCCTATTGCCACTTAAGTTTGGCAATTCTTCAGGCTATGTCGGTTACCTTGGTTCTTCTACGGATCTCTTCATTTCTGATTCGGGAAACTCCAAGCATAGCCATCTCCATGTTCTTTGGGTGACTTTCAGCCTTCTAATGAGGCCTATTATGAGCGACCAGAAGTCAATTATTTTATTGTAAATGAAAATTGCACGAACAAAGGTGCAAATCTTCTTACTTCTCCGGATAAACCGTGACAAAGTTGCGCTAGTAATTTTAATTAGGCAAGGTTTGTGTCGTAACATCATTGTCACGATGCACCGACCACTAAACCGCAAGGCATGCTCCCGCGCAGCTTATTAAAGACTCAGCTGCTTGTTCTATTAACATTAATATTACGTAATATTTATGTAAATATATACAGTAGCTCGGAATGTTTTGCGAAAGAGTTTGTGCGTTTCTTGTTTGTTGTCTCTGTTTTTTGTATATACTTCTTTCTGTCGCGACTTCATTCGCCTACAGAATTCAAATTATTTACATAGGGATTCAGTTACGGAGAATCCTTTCCGTCTTTAGTGGTTTTACTGTTCCTAGATAGGTACACACGGCTACACATCAAGCTGTAGGATTCCAGTATAAGCTGACCTCGCATTGTACGGAAGTCCTATACTATGCGAGATCAGCATAAACTGGAAATGTATAGCTTGATGTGTAGCCGTGTGTACGACATCTGTTATTCGGCCAGAAATCTTGTGTTGCCGTGTCTATTTATTAATAGGTCAAGCCTTCACATGCGCAAACCTGCCAAAATAGGTAAACAAACACAAATTGTTGTCTACCAATTTAAATTTTCTCATACGCGGGATAATAATAGCTTTTATTTCAATGCAAATACGAATCTTATGAACTAAAACAGCACATAAATAACCTTTAAATTTTTTAAATGATTTTTTTCTCTGTGAATAGGTTAATTGAATTAAAAATCAGTTGGGGTGTCTGAGGTTTTGCGCATTTAACGTTACACGTTGTATATATAATCTGAATCTCGGAAACGGCTCCAACGATTTTTCGGGTCAGAGCCCATTCGTCCCCTAAAATTCGTCCCTCAGCATAAAAGTTGTAGATTCGGCCCCTATATAGGTGCCCATTGGTCTCCTGGTAGGGGACCAATTAATATTTTAATAAAAAATATTATTTTAAGGTACACATTCGTTCCCTCTAATATATATACAATATAAGTTAAAGATTCGGCACCTATTCAGGTGCCTACTGGTCCCCTGAGATAAAATTAGCTATATTTTACATAAGAAACGGTTAACATAGTACACTTGTGAACAGTTTATTAACGGAATTAATGTAATAAATCATAACAGATCATTGAAAAAAGAGCTATGATGAATGATAATCCGTCATGATAATAATATATATTCTTCAGGGGACGAATGGGCCCCTCAAAAGTTCCAGGGGACGAGTGGGCACAGGGTGCGAATCTTAGGGGACGAATGGGCTCGGACCCGATTTTTCTACAGCGAGGCAGCTACAGCGAGGCAGCTACAGCAAGGCAGCTACAGCGAGGCAGCTACAGCGAGGCAGCTAAAGCGAGGCAGCTACAGCGAGGTAGCTACAGCGAGGCAGCTACAGCGAGGTAGCTACAGCGAGGCAGCTACAGCGAGGTAGCTACAGCGAGGCAGCTACAGCGAGGCAGCTACAACGAGGCAGCTACAACGAGGCAGCTACAGTGAGGCAGCTACAGCGAGGCAAGTACTATAGGTATACCCAACCCTTCGGGGATTTCAAGGCGTAATTTTATGTTTATGTTATGAAATCTAATAATTACACCTAACAGAGATGTTTGTGGTCATGCAAGAAATATTTGTAACACATAATGAGCGTCACGTTCGAAGCCGGTATCAATAAAATCACATACTTTACTTACACAATTTTGGGAAATAAATTGTCTTACGTAAACTTAAGAAATTATCTTTTTTCTTTTACATGATTACAGCTCTATTACATGTTATTATTATTTTCATTATTACCGTTGCGCCGTAAGGCTCCCGCAGACAGGTGCGACGCGACGGCGTGACGCGACACCGGTAGAACAATTTCCGTGAAATAAAAATTCATAAAAATTGTTCCACCAGTACCCTAATTGCGTAACTTATTTTCGTAAACTTATATGCCTAATTTGTTTCATTTTGACAGTTCAACAACATTCATTGCGTTATTTACGTTGTTGAGCAGATTTTTTTTCCAACTTTTGAAGCAATGGATTAGCAATCTGTTTCAAATCGAAACAGATTGTGATTGATCGTGTATTACGCAATTAGGATACAGAGTCGCGTCGCGCCTGGCTGCGGGAGCTTGTCAACTGGTAAAAAGATTATAATTTGATTAAAATTTCATAGTTTCAGCATCACGGATATCTTAAAAACCGCAGGGTGAATCTACCGCGAAGTGTTTATTTATAATGTTGAAATGTAATTTAATAAAACAGCTGTTATTCCAATATAAACTTTATTCCAGCTAGATAGGGTTTGGTATAAATTATAAATCAGTGTCAGGGATTACCCCACGTTATTGCATTTGGGTGCTGTTTTCGCGCATAATGCACGAATTTTACGCTAAATGTTACAGTTAGGAGCATTCAAGAAGAGATAACGTAATTTAATCTGTTTTGGGTGTCAACCGTGATTATTTTTGGCGCGTTTTATGCAAGATGCTGACGCTGTGCTCAAAAAAAGCCTTCAAAGTTCAAGAGACTTCGGGACTTTCGAGTCATCGGTAAATAATCGTAATCGATTTTCTTTTCTAGCAGTTAACTTACACTTCTATGTTAGTGCAAATAATTACGTGAACAAGCTAAGAAGGCTTTGTGTAATTTACGTTTAAACGGAAACAAAATCTATGTAAACTAATCATCATCATCTGCCTAGCCTTTTCCCAACTATGTTGGGGTCGGCTTCCAGTCTAACCGGATGCAGCTGAACACCAGTATTTTACATGGAGCGACTGCCTATCTGACCTCCACAACCTAGTGACTAGGTAACACGATACCCCTTGGTAAGACTGGTTGTCAGACTTTTTGGGCTTCTAACTACCCGTAACGACTGTCAAAGATCTACAAATGACAGCCGGGACCAACGGCTTAACGTGCTTTCCGAGGCACGGAGGGGACTTGGTATGTAAAGATGGTCACCCATCCACAGACCAACTGCGGCAAGCGTAGCTTAACCTGATCGATCGACCCGTGCAGCTGTTATTACTTAGCCACAAGCCCCTCCTATGTAAACTAATGTATTTTAGATAAAATATTGTGCAAATAGTAGTTACGAAATTCAAATATTGCAGAACAAATGATAGTCAAGGCCAGGAGCATTTTGGTAGCATTAAAGCTCCCGTAAACAGGCGCGACGCGATGCTAATAAAATAATTTCTAAGAAAACTTAACGGTAGAACAATTACCGGCGTCGCTTCGCGCGTCAAGTCGCGCCAGTCTGGACGAGCCTTTAGCTAACTCAGAAATCCACTGCTTTTTTATTATTACTGCCCCTGCTTCGCACGGTTTTTTACAACTTGACAAAACATTAATATTCCTTTATCATATGTAAGTTTAATATTAAGTACATATAAAACTTCCGCAATAAATTCTCTAAATGATGGTGAAAACCGAATCAAAATCCGTTGAGTTTAGAAGAATAACGCGGTCCCTTAGACAGGCACGAAAAGCGACTTTAATTTATAAGATTGTGGCGGCATCTACATCGCCACATGCGAACTACGCATCAAAGAACTGACGTCACAAAAAATCCTGCATCACGCAAACATAGTTTACCGCGCGATCAGCTTATAAATTAGAGATGATGACTACCACTCACCAACTTTAATGCGTTTTATCTAAGTAATTTTTCATTAATATGATAAAGCAAAAAATACGTGTATAATATTTTTTTATTATCTGACTGACGAACTAAATAGTTTTTTTTTTGACCCAGGTATCATCCCTATTGTTGGGCGGTTGCCCACCAGACACCACACCCGTCTGGTCAGAGGATCTACCCTTTTATATAAAGGATGAGTGTACTTTACACCCTGTTCCTTATACCTCTATAAAATGTATCGAAGATTATAGATTAATTGCTGCTGAAGTAGCTGCTATCAACGTCTCAAAAAATTCAACTAACAGCTTATTTGTAAGCCTTCGTTACGTATGCACGAACGTAAAAATATCGCGTCGGGGTTTTACCGCGCACTGGATTTTTAACTCTCGGTGTTGAGCCGAGCATTGTTAATCCAACAGAGTGCAACTTAGCGCGGTGCAAAAGCACACTGTTGGATTTTCAACTCTTGGCGCTATGCGGAGCGTTGAAAATCCAGCGTGTGAAAAAAAATACAGTGGCACTCCGGGAGTGCCGACAGAAGCGAAAACTTGAAAAAATTCGGCACCGCGGTAATCAACGCGTTGATGTCTTTTACTCCTTGCACCGCGGTAATCAACGCGTTAATGTTTTTTTAATGGTCAAAATCTGGTGTCATCACAGTGTCGTGAAATCAATGGTTTAGTCCCATCTCAAAAATGCTCAACGCGCCTAAAGAAGTTTTCACTTCGAAAATCGCCGCGGGAAAAAATGATCCGTGCGGACATGGGCACAAAAATTCCACTACTGCCAAGCTTTAAACATCTCAATTTTGTCCCCTTTACGTGGAGACAACAAACAATGTGCAGCGTTACATAACAGAACGGAAGACAAGGGTCGTCACTCACTTATCACCTTGTCATCAACTCGCCTTGAACGCCTGGGTGCACCGTCAAGGTGTCGGCTTGTTAATCGCTGTTAACTTCGCGGTCTATATGTGTCACTTGACAAAAACAAAACACCTTTATAAAAGAGAATTTATCATAAAAACTAAATCAAATATTCATTAATTTCCCTTGAGATTGTGACATTTTGTTTGGACTATGATCACAAGCACAACTGTAGAGCATGTGGCCTTGTTGCCAAATTCAAAGTTGGAAAGGGCTATGCTTGGAGAATTTCTGGATCATATTTTGAATTAGATGATCCTACAAAGAGTTGGAATACTTAACCGACATAGACCGGCAAAATAAGTCAGCTGAGGTGGCAGATTGTCGTCCAAATTAGCTGGATAACCGATGACTGTTGGGGTCTTGGGATAGACGTGTTCTTGAGTGGCGACCACGAATCGGAAAACGTTGGGTAGGACTGGGTGAGTGGATCGACAATTTTTACTGGGTTATTGCTGGCAGTTCTTTTTTACTTTATTGTTTATTAATTAAAAACAAAACAAAATATAAACAGAAACATCACAAAAACCTCAATAGGTTTGTCCGGATATTGAAACACTTTTAAGCTATCTTAATACTAACGAAATTTATGGTTGAAACATATTTTATAAAACATTGTAAAGTAGTTTGTAATAATAACTAAGAAAGCACAAAAACGACGGCGGCGCGGCGAGTTGGATCATAATTAAGATCGATTGAGAGTGGCTGAGGATCGAGTTTTAAAATGGTGTGCGATTGGAGTAGCCTGTATCCAGCAGAGGACTACTAAGGCAAGTACTATAAGTACTCATGCAACCTTTCTTTCTTAGGTTCAGTCCAATAGTAATAATGTTTTGCTTTATTTTATTGTCGTATTTACAGCAAACTGTGTCATATTGTTTATTTTATAGATCAACAAGGAAATTAATCCGTTTTAAACTATGTTAGTAGTGTTCTAAGTACCTACATTATATACTTCGAAATCATGTAACAGTCTGTTAATATAGAATAGGTAATACACTTACTTTATGATGATTTAATAGCTGTAGATTACTCATTTTGTTATACAATTTTATGTTCAAATATTGTATAATGTGCAATTTGTTGCAAGTAAGTGAGTAGTAATGCAAGTTATTTTGATGATTGGATAGATAAAAAGCTTAGGTATGCATTACCTACTGCAGAATTATTGTAAACAAAAGAAAACGCGGGCGAAGCACGATGTTTATTTGTTTAAAGCGTGTCACCTCGTGTTTTTTCAAAACATTACACAAAAAACTTTACACATAAACATTTGTTTTCATACACAAGTTGTCTCCTGCGTATGAAAATATTTTTAGATTACATCTACATATTTTGTGTAAATGTCGTAATGAGTTTCGACGAGGAAGTCGTACTTAAAAAGCATCTCTATTCCAATCCATCGTCAATTTATCACAACTTGTTCACAACTATTCACAAGACAATATAACCTCAAAACCTGTGTTGAATGTCAGTGACAGACGTCCGCGGTGCGCGCAGTGGTTGAAAATGAAACAAACCCTTCCCCTCTTCACCCGCGTGGGGATGTTTTCCATGCAGCTCGGAAAACAAAAACATGGTGTTTGCATACACAAATGTGTATGGCCACGCCTCTTTATTTCGATGTTTTTGTGTAATGTTTCGAAAAAACACGCGCAAGGGCTTTAGAGTGCAGTTATTTTTTTAAATTTGTTTTGGAATATATTTCAGTGAAAACTGTTGCATGCGTTTACACAGTTTTTCCACCAAACCGGATGTCAACGAGAAAAGAGAATATGCGACCATATAGTAAATGTAGGTAATATCAAAGAAACGCATAACTAAGCAGTTTGAAAACAAAATCCCGTGCACACGACCCTTTTTTTACGTAGGTAAGCGTTACTATATCGGCCGAGCGCTGCAAGCAAAAATAGTCCTTACGGTGTATAGATATGCGTTTCTTCGATGGTACCTTTCGCTACTTCGGCGTCGTCATTTCGTTCTTGTTGACACGTCCCGTTCATGGTGCGGGGGACAAACGGCCTTAGGGTTTTTATTGATGATGGAGAGCAGTATAAAGGTCATAGCCTCGTAGCACACATATCAACTCGGAAAGGGACCGTCACTGTATCAACTCAAGCCATTCAGTATTTTTTGTATGAAACTCCCTACTGCAACGCACACTAATCGGAATCGTACGTAATCGCCTCGCCTCGGGACAAGCTCACGAACCGCGGCGATACGGTGACGATCCCGTTCTGAGTTGATATGTGTTCTATGACCTTTACATTACAAATTTACAACAGATGACTATTTCATTTAATTTGACTTCCTCTACTTCTCGCAGAAGCAATGACCTATTATTATCACCATTATTCGAATCGGGGTATTCGAAGCGCACCAACTTTGAAACGCACCAAATTAAGCGCACCAAAAGTATTCCTCGAAACGCACCAACGATGAAACATAGAGAAGAGCATGAAGGATTCGTAATAAAACCAATAAAAATTAACCAATTATTTTTTTCTGTAAAACAAATAGATTATCCAAAGGGCACACACTAATAAGTACAAACAAATGGTTAAGTCGTGACATGGGGGCAATGAAAACTTCACAGATAACAAATAGAGCCTTACTTATTTCTATCAACTGTTTTAATTACAATGCGGGCAATTAAAATACCGACACAGAATAGATAAGTGCAGAAGGTTCATTCACAAAAGATGTAAGGGGCGCCCGGACAGTGAACGCTGTTTGTTTTGATCAACGTCTACGCAGGTAAAAATCAAATCAATAACGTATGAAAAAAAGCGTACCTAAGTGAAAAAAAAGCTCAGTTTTAAGGCTACAGCAGATTGGAGCGGGTCACGCGGAAACGCAACGTATTACGTACCTTTGATCTATATATAAAATGCAAAGTCCTCACGGTCCGCCAAGCATTCATTCTCAACATTATATTACATCAACACACAAAAACTCCTTTTACACAAACACAATCCTCACTTAGGCGAAAGAACGAAATTTGCAAAGTACCCTTCACACGCTTTGCTTTTACTAAACGTTTCTTTTACTACCTTGGCCCATTTTTATATAACAGAATAAACAAAACCATACCTGTACATCAATCCTCTTACGAAATGTGTAAAAGACGGATATCATGCTTTCTAGCCAGCTTAAACTACGACGACACTGAACATCTGCTTACCTCACAATCGTAGTGACTTCTCAAACACTCCGTATCTAAACTCAACCTCTTTCCCTTCCGTTTACAACACATACACACACCGCACCTACATCACAAAACAGATACATGCCGCGCCTACATCACAATCACACGCACACCACACCGACATCGCAGAACACACACATTTTTCTCACTTCACACATACATTCTATCACTTCACACACACATTCTATCACTTCACACACTTAGTAAGTAAATAAAAGTTAACATTCGCTTGCAACTTATAGTCATAAGCAGTCTCATAAAAATAAAATTCTGCTCCTTTTGTTGGGAACATGGGCTGGCGATCCTTAATACAGGTTACTATGTAACCTAGCTAGGACGCCAGATTCAATTCCGTCATTTGTTACACTTTTCTGATTATCCATAAATTGTAAATTATATTTTATTGTAACTGACTGTACCACACTTTTTTGAAATAAATAAAATTATTATTATTATTATTATTGCAAAAAACCTCCTTCATCACTTTCGCACATTTTCTATGAACCATCGCACACTACAGGCAGGCCGCACTTTTTTGTATGAAAATGCGTTGCTTTGCTGCTGTAATGTGTGCTTTAAAGACAACTGAAATAGCATTATTTTTTAGCTTTCTGGAAATGCATCTGTTTTCCCCAGAAAACGTGTACAGTATTCCTATTTTCTTAACGTCCGTCGGGTATCATCGGCTTTCCGAAGACAAACGAATGCTAATTTCCATGTCCATCAGTTATTAGATTTATCGTGTATAATAATTAGAACTCAAAACTAAGTACTTTATTGTTGTTTTGTATTGTTTTCCGTGTGAACTATATAGAGCTGTAAAACTATTTTCCTATCTATCGTGCCTGCGACTTTAGCGGCTTTCCTCCCATTTTTTTAATAAATTACATTAAGTTAAAAGAGTATTAACAACTCTATATACTTCCAAGTCAATTGAGAGCGTCCGGTCTGCACCAAGTGCAAAGGGCAACTGATAGAAATCCGACAACTGACGAAACACGAAGTTTGCCGAGACACAGTAAGTAGGTAACCAAGTACTGCCTCTGCATATTCTTCCAATCGCGCACTACGCAAATATGTTCTCTGAACTGGCCTTTTCAGTTTCGTATAGTTCTATAAACCTTCTGTAGATATCTCTTTATTCTGTGCATAAACGGATAATTTAATTAAAGAATAATTCCAAACAAGGGCATTCTGAATGCCAATACAATGTGAGTCGCTCTAAGGATGGCCGTGGTGCTCTGATTCAAATCCAATCGATTTATTGACATTATTATTTACTTTACTTATTGTTTACAATACCAACCAAGGTAACCGACATAGCCCGAAGAATTGCCAAACTTAAGTGGCAATGGGCAGGGCACATTGCTCGCAAAACGGATGGCCGATGGGGCCGAAAGGTTCTGGAGAGGCGACCGCGTACCAGAAGACGTAGCGTTAGAAGGCCTCCCACAAGATGGACCGATGACCTTGTGAAGGCCACAGGAATCCGCTGGATGCGGGGAGCACAGAATCGGTCGAAGTGGCGGTGCTTGGGGAGGCCTATGTCCAGCAGTGGACGTCTTTCGGCTGAAATGATGATGATGAGGATTGTCCTATTCTTAGGCAAAAGTTTCCCTTTAATTAGTGTCTACTGTCGCAATTTAGGTAAATATAGCATAACACCAAACCTATTTACCCCGAAGGGTTAGGCAGAGGTCATTTCGGTATATCTTCTAGTGTATTCAGCAATTGCAATAATTGCAATTTTTACTATGTTGAATTTATTAATTGATTTGGTTACATTAATGCAGTAAAATAAAAATTGCAAAAATTTGTTAGATTTTAGATGCTTCTTTTTAGTTTTTATAACTGTTTGTATTTCCTGTGCGTGTCTCTAATAAAATATTTTTCTTTCTTTGACATATACATCTTTGAGGAGTTCGATTTTTGAGTCCCTGATTTACAATTTTATACGTTGGAGTTAGAGCTACTAATACCAAGATTAATTAAATTAAACAGGAAGGTAAATTATAATACCTATGCTGTGGTATCTTACTAAGTAAAAAATATGAAATCACGAACACATTAGAATAAATCCGTTACATTACTATTTAATGACACGCTAAAGGAATTCAATCTCGATTAGTTTCGATTGTCAATATTAATTTAGGGCGCGTAATTGTTCAAACAAAAAACGGCATATCGCGTTAGAAAAAAAATGCGAGTCGGACTTGCACACGAATGGTTCTGTACCACCGTAGAATATTTAACACTAGCTACATTTTTATTTTAAAATACTTTAGTAAAAAAAAGAAAACACTTTTCTTGTATGAGGACCTTTAACTTATTTTTATTTTTTGTTGTTATAACGGCTATTGTAGTACACACTCTGTGAAAATTTCAAGTGTCTATCTATTACGTTTCAAAAGGTACAGCCCTGTGACAGACGGACGGACGGTAAGCGGAGTCTTAGTAATACGGAACGGTACGGAACCCTAAAAAGCGTGAACTCGGAAGTGAACAAACAAAGTCTCAGCATGAGAGAAGTAGGAAGAACAAAGTTACGCGATTGTGTGAAGAGGTAATTACAAAAATTATGTAAGTCAATGAAGGAGATAGTTGCGCGCCTTGAGTCGAGATACGATCGATTTACACTTAGACAACGGACTGCATACAAAAGCTCACCTAGAATAAGAAAAAAGTATGTATGTCAGCTCCGACGCACGACTTTACTCCTAAGCATTTGTGTGTCTACTAAATTAGATTTTAGCAAGAAATTGATATTATGTTGTGATCTCAGGTAGATTCATATTAGATTCTTATTAGGTTCGTGTTCAAATACTTATTTTGATCCGTTAACACAGTGTTACAAGTTAATTTAGAATGAAATTTTAGCAAATTTAAATTGTCATAATTACGTAACTTGAAAACTCACTGTTTTGTTTGTAAAGATATTTCTTTAATTTTGGTCTTAAATGAAAGGTCTAAACTTAAAACCACTTGTCACGTTTAGTTCATGAAAATCGGCCCGCGGAACAATAAAATACGGTCATTCAAAGGAACGTAACGCCTCACTTTTAGTTAACGCTCGATTTTACTCCTCATACAATTTTAATACCGCTGGCTGAATATGAAAATCGTTTCTTAAGGAGTGAACTCCAATAAACTCCAATAATTTCATGTATACCTAGTCATCCATTGTAATCATAGTAACACTAGTTTAAAATGTATTAAGTTCCAGTTACGCTCTAATTTATGTCCACTTTACTTCCTAGTTTTTTTTGGCCATATTACGTGTTAAGTAATCGCACGGCTCGAGGCAAAATAATAACAGCCGCACGGGCCGATCGAAGGTTAAGCTACGGTTACCGCGGTCGTTTCGTGGATGGGTGACCATCCATTACATATTACTCCTCCGTGCCTCGGAAAGCACGTTAAGCCGTTGGTCCCGGCTGTCATTCGTAGATCTTTGACAGTCGTTACGGGTAGACAGAAGTCCGAAAGTCTGACAACCAGTCTTACCAAGGGGTATCGTGTTACCCAGTAACTGGGTTGTGGAGTCATATAGGCAGTCGCTCCATATAAAATACTGGTATTCAGCTGCATGCGGTTAGAATGAAAGCCGACCCCAACCTAGTTGGGAAAATGCTAGGCCAGGGGTTCCCAAAGTGTGAGCCGCGGCGCCTTGGTGCGCCGTAGACAGGAAAGAAGGGCGCCGCGAGGCGCTCCGAGTCTTATTGAACTCTCTTGCGACCAAGATTCAAGTGTTCCGATTTGGCTGAGTTTTGGATATCGAACCAAAATAAATATCCAACTTTAAATTCAAATGCTAGTATTCTTATTTCCTTTGCAACATCTTATTTATGTGAAACCGGATTTTAAGTTGTGCTGTAATAAAGAGCAATTATCGCTCAAAGATCAATGTGGAGCAAGAAATTAGAGTAGCGATGTCAAGCTTTATCTCACGCTTTGAAAAAAATGTGTGGAGATCACTAAGCTCACATTGACTAATTTGCCATTGTATTTTATTTCCTATGTTTCCTAAATACTTAATAAATGTATTTTTGCGTGTCAATATAAATATAAAAACTCAGCCTTATAATGTGGAGGTTTTTGTTTTTTTTTTAAATCACTGTACCCTATTTCGACTAGCTAGGGCACCGGCACAAAGTACTAAACCTGTAAGTGCGCCGCGAACTAAAAAAATTTGGGAACCCCTGGGCTAGGCAGTTTTTTTTGAGTGTGAAGTAAATTCAGATTTTTTTGTTAGATTAAAATTATTTGACACGAAAACTCGCATTGACAGCTCCAACGAAGCGAGAGTGATTTATGACTTGAGACCCGACGAATAAGGTCAATGTCAGCGATTGTTTAGCTAAAAACATTTTCTGAGCGTTTTTATTTAAACTGGCATCTGCAATACGTATTGCAGAATAGAAAGATTTCTTAACACATAAACGCTAAGTATTCTATCGGCATCTGCGAGTGATGTGCAAACTCACTAAGTAGCTGCTACGATTCCGCACTCGATTTCCCGGAATGGTGTTTTGAATCGTGTAATCGAGCGGTGTATCTCGATTCAGCCCATGTGCGATTAC
Source organism: Agrochola lychnidis (assembly GCA_963680765.1). Classification (NCBI taxonomy): domain Eukaryota; kingdom Metazoa; phylum Arthropoda; class Insecta; order Lepidoptera; family Noctuidae; genus Agrochola; species Agrochola lychnidis. Next base: position 8,039,145 of record OY796859.1, on the reverse strand, counting down.
GTAAGGTAGCGTCATCCAACATGCTTCAAGTTTCACTTTCGCGTGAGTTACAGTTTCGCGGCTGTATGTCGCCCGCGCACGCTCCGAATCGCACGCGCATCGGAATTGATTTTATTTGGGAACCGGTAGTCGATTGCACATGTTCCGAAGGCCGAAGATTTTTTGCCAACAATAGGTACTCGTTCGTAGTGAAATAGTTTGCGAAAAACACGCGATTATTTATGCTAATGATATGCGAAGCGTATAATTTGTGACGTTTGGAGAACAACGACCGTTTAATAAGCGGCCGCTCATTACTGCATTCGCACGTGCATAATAATATTGTAGGATTTTATGAACATATTTGTATGATACATATTATCATAACATAAATTATTATCATTCAATAATGAATGGAGTATGAGAATGTTTTGTGACAAATGTTGCTGAATATACAACATGTAGTAAAAACCCTGTGGTGTTAAGTATCGTACTGAGAGTCTATTTTTGAGGTAATTTTAAAGAAAAAAGAAAAAAAAAGAAATAGCCAATTTTTTTAAATGCGGAATTTTACCGGTTTATTGCATGGGGCGCGGGCGGCAGTCGTTTAGCGGGCGTCTACAAGTCATAATTTATGACCCCTGTTGAAAATTTGCAAATTTTGGTGCTAAAAATGTGAATTTTAAATAGCAATAACTTTTTTCATTTTAATAATAATAATTACGTATGTGCCCCTTTCGGATCAGAGAGGGTATTTTTACATATTGTATGCAACCAATGAGAAGCCCAATTCCCGTATATAAAAACGTACAAAATCTAGGCCCAATCTCATCTCAGCGGCGATCAATGTCAAAAATGTAAGTAAATTAAAGGTTTTTTTGACAGAATACAAATGTTCTAGAATGCTAAACAAAGAAATTGTTATCAATTATTATCATCTATTTTGATTATGCATAAGTATTTTACACAGCACATGTAAAAAAAATAACACGTACAAACTATGACCACGCGAAACACATGTCACTGCTATCATTTCAATTCTGTTCTTGACCCACATCGATCATCTCAAATGTCAAATGTTTGATCCATTATTCGGGCCAAAGACTTGGTGAAAGCATTTATCACATTACGGGTGATTGACACGAGCGGAGTTAAATGCCATTTGTCCAAGGTTGGCGCCCATTGTGCCGCGCGTTGGTTACGCCCGCTCCGGTGCGCTTGCCCTGTTAGCAATGCCTTTAAAATATATGTATGGGTATGGAAGTTATAGGTAAGTTACTTGTCTGGTTACAATATGCTAGTACAGTTTTATAAACAAGACGTATAGGCCTGTACGCACGAACGAACAAAACATGTTGAACATGAACATCGAACAATGAACATTTGGTTCGTACGTGTGGACGTAAATTAGCAAAGTGTACACGATCACCATACTAACTAGTGTTGCAAGGAACTCGAGTCTTCGAGTTCTATCTTAACAGACTCGGATCATGAATTACACGATTCGACTCATTACAACGAAACTCCAAGACTAGAGAGCTAAATTTTCTACGAGCTCTTGAATGTTACATGAGAGCTCGAGTCTTTGTGCGATCGAGTCCTTTTTATGCGGCGAGTCGCACTCAAGTCCTTTTCGTGTATGAGTCTAGCAATTACATTGTTACATTTACAGGACGGGGAGAAAGGCTCTGATAAAAACAATTAATAATTTTCTTAGAAGTGAGTTTTTAGCTGATTTGTAATGATTTTGTCGTAACAGATTTTTTGTATGCATCGTTACATGATTACCACTAATTAAAACTTATCATCTATACGAGTCTTTTCGAATGATGAGTTTCAAGTCTCATCTTCATGCTCCGAATTTTTCTTGAAGACTTGAGTCCTCGAGTGGCTGTTAAATGACTCGGGCTCGGCTTGACTTTGACTCCGAGCTTTTTTAGCACACTGAAAACACGAAGACTCGAGTACTTTGCAACACTAATAAGAACACAGTTCGATTTGTGTTAGTGCTTAACCGCCCTGCTCTTTTTAGTAGCCATAGATTCGTCACAAACATTTTTGACAAGTACAGTGTTTGATGTTACGCACTTGCGAACATAGTTTTCGATGTTCATGTTCACCATGTTCTTGTTCGGTCGTATGTACACGGGCTTATAGTTTTATGTCAAGGGGCAGCTTAAAATTTCTGTTTAATACTGCAAGCTCAATCATTTACTTGCTATAATGATTGTTCAGAAATCATTTTAAGCTAGGAAATTGGATAAATCAATGGCAAGGTCTGTCGTAAGTTAGCAGATGTGTAACGCGTTTATGTCTTTTGCATACAATTTAGACGTATTGTTTTAAAATATTTTTTTTTCGTTTATTTGCCAATTAAACTATAGATGAATCATCTTTGTAATATGCAGATAAGATACGTCCGTAAAAGTGGCAGATGTTGCATATTAAATTACTTTGTATTTAAATACAGTTGCATGTAATTTAAAAGTTATACAACTACCGAGACTGTATGGTCGGTGAATGCAGTCTGTATTCACATTTATTAGTGAAAAAAAACACAAGTGCTGTTAGATGGCCGTCGTGTCTTGTATGAAATCTTTTATGACACATTACTAAACTTACTTTCATATTTTTATTACATTACATACTTTGCAACTGCAGACTTTATGTTCTGAAGATATAATATATAAATATATTTTATGTAAGTAAATCATAAAATCGTATTTTCGATTTTTCATGAATTGTTCACCTTAAAACAAGTTTAGGCCCGGATCGATGGCGCGTTGTGTACCACGAGCGCCTCAAAGAGAAATGACGGCGAATTCCGGGGAAATATCAGCAGAATTGACGGGGTCCGCCTGGGCCGATGCCTGCCGGGGTTGCGAAGAAGTCCGAAAAGGAGATTGTGGCCCCCAGCAACATGGCAACTGAAGGAACACGGGTGGGTTTTAGTCAGTAAGAGTCTGACACGCCCTCCCGCTCCGCCCGGAGCGGGAGAAGTTATTTGATAATTTCCCACCCAAAAAAAAGGCAAACAGAAAAATATGAAATGCATGTGTTTTTTAAGGACCTTTCCTGACCGAAGTAAGCACTTTCAACCTCTTCCACCAAATAATAAATCAATTTTGCATCAAACTGACATTTTCAGCTTACCATCACCAATTTGACAATTTGCTGTTCAAATGACATTTCATGATTACGTGTGAAGTAATTCGTTATTATATCATAGTTAAAGCTGGTCAATTTGAGTTGGTGCTCATGTACGGGGCCCGGTTGCAAAGATTGATGTTTAGCGATAACATTTAATTAAGACTAAATGTCAGTGAGTTTGAGCTGGGTCAGTAAGAGTGAATGTTACTGATATTGATGATTTGTTGCACATTCATAGATTTATTGTGCATTTTTGTCTGTAAACTTGTATGTGGATTGACATTAAAAGACATACATGGTAACTTAGTATGTAGCTTATGTTATGTCACTAAGGAATTAATGCAGTTCCGGTTCCAAAATTCCATAAAAATACTAATTGTCACCTAAATTTTAAGAATTTAGATGTTAAGGGTCTTGATGCAGAACGTCTGAATCGCAAAATGACCGGTTGTGCCATTTGTACACTGTTGAACAAGCCATTAATGATCCATAAAAATAAAATTTTATGATAGTGTTATTCTTTTTTTACCTATACCCTAACTAAAGTCATGGTAAAAGATAATTGTAATGCAAAACAAATAATTGTTTGATTGTTGTTGTGTGTTGTTGTTGTAATTGTATTGTGTGATGTTTGTATTGTATTATTGTGATAATTGTATTGTATTGTTGTTGTGTTGTCGTTGATAATTGTCGTTCATTTTGTATTGTATTGTATTGTAAAATGACTTTGTATTTGGCCTATTCTTTATTATTATTTTATTCTAGATTGATCCGACTAAATGTGACAATGTGTGTTATTGTGTTTGATTTTATGTTGTTTATTGCTGTTGATATTGATTGAAATCATGTCGACGTCTTGACATGTGTTTTTATTTTACTTTTATTTCAGAGTTGATTGTATTTTTATAAGTTTTGACTAAGATTGAGACAGTCGTTTACAAACTCAACAGCAAACCATCATTGTTCTTTGCGGTGCCCTGACAGGGTTCATGTACAGAGACCGACAGTGGATATTGTAAATGTGTTATGTGCATGAGAGCAAATAAATAAATAAATAAATAATCGTTAAATAAATAAATAAGTCGTAAATCAAGCTCCTGAATCCTGAGGAGCTCGTGGCTAAGTAATAACAGCCGCATGGATCGATCCACCAGGTTAAGCTACGCTTGCCGGGGTTGGTCCGTGGATGGGTGACCTTCTTTACATATTGAGACTCCTCCGTGCCTAGGAAAGCACGTTAAACCGTTGGTCCCGGCTGTCATTAGTAGACCTTTGACGGTCGTTAAGGGTCGTCAGAAGCCCGAAAGTCTGACAACCAGTCTTACCAAGGGGGTATCGTATTACCCAGTTAGTGGGTTGTGGAGGTCAGATAGGCAGTCGCTCTATTTAAAATACTGGTATTCAGTTGCATCCGGTTAGATTGGAAGCCGATCCCAACATAGTTGGGAAAAGGTTAGGCGGAAGAAGATCAAGCTCCTGAATGTGTTTCTAATCTGACCAAATAAAAAAATCAGCATGTTGGATTTAACTAGAGTAGGTAGTCGGCGTAGTAAAACTAAAACAAAAAGTAAATAATAAATGAATCACGCAAATTACTTTCCGAGAATGAACGTAAACTAACAATCTTACCGAACAGGAAAATTTCATATATTCGCAGAAAAAAAAAGCAACTCTTGGAAGGTCCCTACTGAGGATAATTATAAACCACTGATTAATTTTAGACTTATTCCTCGTATTTTAAGCTAATCGAAGGTCCTCGGAATATTTGTGTTTATGATACTTTACAGTATGATGTATTTGTTAGTAATTATCATTGTAGGTATCCTCAAAATAATAATCTGACCACGGTGGGACGACTCATTGCTTTCCACATGATCAATTAAAAAAAAACCTCATTCAAAGAAAACAAAATTCGGGAAAAAACACTTTATCCTGCTTACGTCCACTAAGAACTCCTAGTGACTGTTACAGTTAATGATAATAATATTAAATATGTAATAGAGGAATTTGGAGTAAAAGCCGAAATTGAATTTCTTCATAGCATGTTCTTATAAGACTCGGGAAGGGACTGTTACAAAGGATTTTTCCCGAAATCAATCAAATCAAATGATTTATTTGCATAATACATGTTAAAAAGGTGTTACTGATATAAAAGGTACATTGTATTATAACCTAATGAGTGCAAATTTAATATATTAGGTACTAATCGCAACATTAAATATACAGAATAGATTATATATAGAGTTACATTAAAAATAGAAATTCCAAAATAAAAAATACACATGTCATATCGAAAGTTCAATAATCATTACATTTGTCATTATAAAATCACTATAAGATCAGTCATCTTTCATTTAAATAATCATTAAAATTGAATAGTAACATTTTGCAACTAGCAATTTGTGCAAACCTAATTTGAATTGGTCCATCAGAATTAGAATCAGAATCATTTTGTGTATGTTTGTGATACTTTTTGGCAACTTATTGTGTATTTTGGGTGCCATGCCCAAAATATTTTTATTAAAGTATACCTACCTATCACCCATGGGAATAAGTAGTACTTTTTTTTTGCAAAAATAATACTTCAAGGATTATGAATTGCATCTATTATGTATAAGTACAAGAACAAAATTGTCAGCTATAATTCTCGAAATTTTACTTACTGTAGACACGTTTTTAACCCATTCAGGTAAAGCTTTAGACTAATCATATTCGATTCAATTTCAGACTTTTTTTGAGTATCTACGTGTTTGTTTAGGTCCTAGTTTTTTGTAAACCGCAAATCAGCGACAAATTGTAGATAATTCTCTAACAGTAATAAAAATACCCATTATTTAATATAGTTTGCCAAGGCTACGGTTATGTCAGAAAATATAGATTTAAATTGTCAGCTATACGAATTTTTGAAAGATATTGTACTTCCATGATAATTAAAAGTGATCTTGATTTATTATTAACAAATAAATTAAAAATCATAGTTATTCTTGAAACAGGCCACTTATTTTTAAAACCTACATAAATATAATACTTTTTATAAGTGAACTCGCGTGCTAAAGCCGGTTTGTATAAAACTGAACAAGTAGGTCAAATTAATGTGTAGGTAAACATAAATATTAAAATCTTCTACAATATAACATTCTGTGGGTCAGCGATCGAATCGTTACATTAATTCAATTAAACCATAAACAACTTTTTACGATAATTTTAATCGAGTTAAACCAATTTATTTTTCACTAATGATTTTCTCATCAACAAAGGTTTTGGTACTAAAAAGGTGGAATTTAATAAAAAATAAGGTGATAAAGCTGATTAGTATTTTATAAATAAATTTAAAAGCAAATTAGGATCTTATGACGTTGTTGAAAATATAAATTTATATAAATACCAAACGAACGCTATAAACACGATTGTTGTTCAGTGTTATGACTTATAATTAATTTTTGATAGATCTGACTGTTTCTAGTTTTGACCTCAAAGTTAACTTTGGTATTAACAATAATTGCTAACGTCTTTATTGCCATTCAATCAACACTTAAAGCTACAATAGTTTTCATACGTTAAAGTAAGAATCTTGAACCATTAGCTGAATGGTCTGCGGTCGCATACATTGTTAATGAAAAATTTAATAAATGTTTTTAACCTGCAACCTTGCTGTCCAGTTTGGTAAATTTAAGGTCAATCACTCCATTAAGAAATGGAATGTCACGGTTTAAACCCACTGCAGAAAATATAACAACCTTTGCTTGAGTGCTTACAAAAGTAATTCGAGTGTTATTTTGCCCACGGTGAGGAATTGACGCATATTCACGCAACAACAACAAAAAAAACACGATCATCTTTCAAATGTCGCTACCAACGGTTTATGACCCCTGCGGTTTTGCTTTATTTGCATTCTCCGATTCAACAAAGGGTTTGAAAAACCTACGTTTCTTTGCAACAATATATGGTAAGGTTATTGCTACCTGAACTTCGCCCTTGGTCTTTAGGGGATAGTCAACAGTTTTTGCTTTAAAGTAAGAACAAATTGATGGTATTCCATCTATACTCGTGTACAGTCATCATACGAAATTAAATTTAGAATGGCTCGTCGAAATGTCATGTTAAAGTTGCAAGTAATTTTGGCGTGTATCTAAATATAGCTTGGAATTACTCGTCGTCTATTAATGGAAATAATGAGGATGAGTTTCCGATTGAACAGAATCCAGAAAGGATTTTGTTTTACTTGCTGATTTCAATGAATAGGTACGGGTATTGCATAACCCAGTAGCTGGGTTGTGGAGGTCAGATAGGCGGTCGCTCCACGTAAAATGCAGTTGTATTCGGTTATACTAGAAGCCAACCCCAACAGAGTTAGGAAAAACCTATAATAGGCAGATGATGAGGTACAGTAAAATTGCGACTCAAATCTTGAAACTCAAACAAAACAAACCATGACATATGATATATGATTATATGTAACATCTTTCCTCTCGCTTTCCTGCAATCAAAATCAAAATATTCAAATCTGTGGAAATGATTTCGTAAAAAGCGACGGAAGTGTGTGACAGGAAGCCGGGAAGCGCGCGCTATTTGAGTTGACCAATGAGCGCGCGCGGTGCTTGAGTTGCCCGTCAGATGGTACCAACCCATTTTCCGAGAGATTGTAAACAGGATGATGATGATGATGATGGTGAAAGTGACGGTGACGGTGACGATGATGAATATTGTTTATATCATAATACGTCAGCCAAGATGTCAGATGTTATATATACATCATATGCGACTACTATAAAGCTCACTCGTTTGTTTTTGCTGATAGTACCGATCAGTTTTAAAGATGGCAAAATTTAAATAAACTGAAGATTTATACAAAATTTAAATACAGAAGCTCAACCGTGTCGAATTACAGGCTCCATCATTTGAATGCAAATATGGTGACCAGGCCCAAATTTATGGAGATTGCAGAATACCGCCTCAGTAAAAATATTACACCGTAATAGGTTTCTCTTCGAAGGAATGGGAAGCCAATTGGTTTTTTAATAAAAAATAATGCTTTCTCTGTTGCAAGGAAATTAAGAGGCAACGAATAAGGATGTTAATTGAAGATAATTCAGACTTAAATATCGTTTTGATCAAGCTTTCATAATTTATTTTGCAATCAACGTTATCCTCTACTGTACTTAGTAGCGATATTGTAAATAATGACCTGTTTGATACGACACGAGGTACAGATGTGCTCATAATTTCCAGTTATACTCATAATCATTACGTCCTTAATTTGAGTAGTCACCGAAACTAGGGTTACGTAAAAAATAATCACTAATCAATAAGATTCATGCATACGATATACTCGAATCACTTACTGCAGGGATTTAGTTTGATGGTCCAATTCGCATATTTGAAATGCCCTTTGTTTTTAAACTTTTGAAATGTTTAAATTAGAAACGACTCAAGGGTTCCGAATTTCCGATTGCAATTTGTTATTGCGTCATAAACAAATGCTGCTACATTTATTATGCAGTCGAATCCAGCGTAAATTATTCCTAATCGGAAATGACAACTCGAAAGTCAGAGCTGTGTCGCTGTGCATTGATAAGTTCAAACTGTTACTCAATGTCTGTGACTAGCATTTTGCAAATAATCTGGCTTTGACAATCGCATGAACAACTGACTATAATTACAGTCAATGGTTTAGAATTTAATGTACCTATATCAACAGACATATATGTATGTAATTCCAATAACGAAATTGTAATAAACTACAAAATGCAATAGACAAGCGTTGCGAAGTGTTGCAAAGGTTTATTTCATTCATTATTTCTTATTGCTGTTTTTGCATTTGAATACGAGTAATAAAACATGAATGAAGATATGAGAAATTCGGAACAAGTACAAGTTATTGTTGAAAGCCTTATTATTATTCAAATTAGTTTTACAACCGCTGATGAAGTGAACGCTAATCATATACCAGCAGAAACAAAAGCATTAGAAGCAGTAACTGTTGAATTTGATAAATAAGTATGAACTAAACAGACACGTTTCGAAATGACTAGTTCTAAAGTAGTTCAGTTCGGGTGAGTATTGCTAATTTGCCAGCACTATCTAACAAAGAAGTTTATTTGCAACCCAACTGGGCAAGCGAAACGCTATGAAGGTCACTTGTAGCGGCGAATGCAGTGTCAATATCGAGAGTTTTTACCATTATTTGCGGCTATGAATATTCATGAATACCGAGCGAGATTTTTTTTTGAATTATTGAGACAAATTCCGAACGCGTGCCTTGAGTATAAATTCAAGTCGAATTAGTCATATTAGATTTGAAACAAGTTTTAAACACAGTGTTTCGGTCCCCTGATAGCTATTCAACTATTGTAGTGTCTGAGCTTTTAAATCAAATAGTGGCTATAAAGCACGCATAAATAACAAGTTAAACATACAACCTCCAAGTACAGATGTTAATCTTTTGACGGCATTGGCTTCCCATAAATAGTAAGAAAACATCAACGCCCAACACGGACTATAGAAGAATGCCTTAAGTAAACGTATAGTACTCGCTCTACAGAACGAATCGGTAATGTCACTCAATTGCAGACTCGTAAGTACGGTCACTTGCAAAAGTAATAAGCCATTTCAAATGTATATCTCGTCAAAAATAATTTATAGCGGTCCGTGTTTGGCAATAATCTGATTGAAGAAACTCCTTTTTGATGACAGTACCCATCTATTTACTTCTTTATGTTTTCATTTCGGCTGCTGACTGTAATACCGAATTGTTACAACCCGAAGGCCGCATTATTGTTCTTTCCAATGACGATTTAGGACAATTGAATGGCATCGACATAATTGCCCATTCTCGATTACGTTTCAAACATCACAATAATGAGGATTTGCCAAATCATAGTGATTGTAAGGATGGTGTTGCGTTCTGTCCCAAGAGTCACGATTTTTAGACGCGCCGCAGCAAAATTGTTGGTGCTATACCAAGGCGTGTTGAAACGAATTGATATTACAAATATTACAGTGTATAATACAATAACCGATAATGAAATGGCTTTACCTGAGGAACCAAGCTCTTGAAATCTCTTTGAATATTATTCAAAGAGATTTCAAGAGCTTGGTTCCTTTGAAATCGACGGCAACTTTAAAAGCGTTTCGCAAAAACTTGACCACAAATTGTATGTAGATTAAAAAATGTCACATGAAATTGCCAACTAGTTTTATGCTCTTAAAATATTTCGAAATTGCACTAGACAAGGTGTAAAATAATGTTGTAAGTAGTGCTCTTAGTCAAGTAGTTGTCATTGTTAGAAATAAAGCATATGACTTAAAGCTAGAAACAGATCTACGTTTATGTAAAGATAGGAAGCAGGCCACACGTTAAACTGAAATGAAATATGCACTCCGTTGTCATAATTTTGTAACACTTTTCAAATTGTTTCCTCTATTAAATACAATTGCTTATGAATAATTAAAACTTCCGATCATATATCCACCTGAAGGCTAGTTTCTATCTGAAACATTACATTGTAACCAACATTTAGATTCTAAAGCAATTTTGCAATAACGCCTGTTGCTGCAGCTATCATAATCGTGTATATGCATTTTATCGGATGCATCGCATCTATTGTGTCGGATAAGTGTCAGTTACTGTGTTCCAGATCTGAGAATAATGGATTGGGTAATAGGCAAGGTGACAGTGTTCACTTGTTTTTGGGAACACATCCGAGTTTTGTTATTGTTATCTATATTTGATGACACAGCTTCTTTTAAACATTCATGAATGAATCCTGTATTAATACAATGCTTTTCAATTTTCAAATATTTGGAAACCCTCTCATTATTTGTAAAAATATACTTTAAATGTCACGAATGAAGAAATTGTGTACGACAGCTGTTTTGGTGTCTGTAACGCACAAAGAGCATTTTCGTTAGACATTTCGCTAATGGCTCTAAATCCCGCAAAGTCTGCGACATAAAATTGCATTGCAGCATGATGCAACTATTGCTTCGACAGCGTTCCTGTTTGTTTTGACATGATTCTACCTCCGTGACCTTTGGACATGTCGGAAGATGGAGAGGTGCCCTGGTTTAGATTTCACTGAAGTTGATCCATTATTAAGTGCATTGCTATTTGACTGTATTAGACTTGTATCAGGAGCATTTACTACTCGAATTTTTAGTCCTCAAGTTCGACTGTATTGTTATTGTTTACATCTGTTTCTATTTTCTGAAGCAAAAATAAGGCTGTTTACAATTTCACTGATTTGACAGAAATACTTCAATAAAACTCCGTTTGAAAAACACAAACGTCGCCGCGTCGTACCTCATTAATATGAATGTGACATTCGCGTACATCCACGTCTAGATTTCGAAACAAGCGACGATCACTCGGAAGACATCTAGCATTCCTCTCTGCGTCGATAAATATTCTTGATGAAGAAATTCTCGGAAAGCACTTGGATATAAGCGCGAATTGGCCAACCGCTCCACTTCTGGCTGGATAAGCGCAAAGATTGATGGTTTGCCCATCTTCTATTACATCAAAGACGTAAGCAAAAGCACCATAACTTTGTAATTCTTAGTTCACATAAAACGTTACTTATAATTAAACACAATGTTAATTGCTGTTATGGTATTGCAATTATTTGTTTCAAAACCCATTCGACAAAAGGTTTGCATTGCGAGTGAAATTGCAGAAATATTATACAACAATAAATAACATAAATAAGTACCGTAACAGTTTGAACGTTGATTAAAAATTTGTTTCGGATTCTTACTTTGATCTTATTAAAAAAAATGAATTAAAATTCTTCATCCATGCTCAATTGATAAAAATATCAAAAAGTATTTATTATGTAATACAGTCGACCTTTTTTGAAAAATAATAAGATCACGTTCCTACTCCTATTTCCATAATTTACCAATTCGAAAAAAGAACAGTTTAAATTATGACGTTATTTTCATTTAAAAAAAGAAAATTTCACTTTTTCTTGAAAATATACAATGGTCAATAAAAGCATTTGAACAGTGGCACTTTCGATACTTTCACTTTACCTTGGGCCGTGTTGTGTGGAAGCATTGACCTGCGCCTGCGCCGGCTGTAGTTTGATTGATTGCAAGGGGACCCTTCCATTGTTATGATTGCAATAACTTTGATTACGGTGTTCGAAATATGATTTCGTAAAACCATTGAGAACTGTACCTATTACTAAAATAGCTTCTTTCTGACTGACAGACCCCTTAAAAATTCAAAAGTGCCTGTAATTGATTTATTAGAAAAATAAATGCTTTGAGTTTGAGTATAGAGTAAGGATAGCACAGAATGTTTTTATTTGTATTTTTGTTTTTGGTGTGTAAACCAGTGGTAGGTATTCTAAAACTTAGTTTCAATTAAAGATTCATCCACTTGATCATCGTCATATAAAACTAAAAATAAGAGTCTTACAGTTACCATATAAGATATTGAAACAATAAATTAAAGATTCAACCCATTCATTGATTGTGAAATAATACTTTGAATCTGAAAATTGCAAGCGCAGTTTGCCAGATAGAAATGGTTTGTATTTTGAAATTGCGGTTCATAATAACTAAAAACGCTTTTTTGAAAATAACTGTCATAAAAAGATCCATATTCGAAAAAAAAAAAATGTTAAACTTAACAAGCTTGAAGAGCAGTTGTGGCTCAGTGGTAACGGCCTCGACTTAGTAGTTGTAAGGTCGTAGGTTCGAACTCTGACAGGCGCTTTCCTCTGTGTAAATTATTTTATCGCCACTGCTCTCAAATCGGTGAAGGAAAACATCGTGAGGAAACCGGCATGTCCTAGAACCAACAATTCGAAGACATGTGACAACTACTAACCCGTACTGGGCCCGCGTGGTGGATTACGGCCCACTCCCTCTTAAAGAGAGGAGTCCTGTGTCCCAGCAGTGGGAACATTACAGGCTGATGATGCTAACAAGGTTGCCTTAAAACCGCGTACGCGCAAATTGCGAATCGCGATGTCATTTTAAAACTTCTATTTCTAAATCCAACCAGTTTTATATAGGTACCTCTCAAGATTAAAGTATTGCGCCTAACCTGCTTACGCCACTTTCCATTTGAGCCGCCTTTTGTCCTCCCCGTGATGAAATGTAATCGTGAAATTCTTAATTTAATCTCCGAAAACCGAAGCTGAATTTTATAATTAACTAGATAAAACAATGAAGCTGATGGAAAATTGCAATACACGCGTTTGCAACGCTTTTAAACGATCACTGTTTTAAAAATGGATGCAATTTCAGAATGGGGTTAAAACTTATTGTTACAATAAAATGGTAACAAAACTTAATAACACAATAGATACCGTTAACACTAAGATATTTTATATTAATATTGATGCTTGCGCAAAATAAACTGTCGGTTTAAAATTATTTTATCGATATGTAAACGATTAATTTTATCGATTATGATCGTTACACAATAATCATAATATTACTAAGTGACATAACAATAATGCAACGTTTGATATTATATTTCGTCCAATCGAATATTCTGAGTCATTGTCATTGCACTGTTTTGAAGATAATAAGAATTTACGACAAATACAATTAGTAATAAATATTGCAGCGACGAAGTTGCGTTAATTAATTAAAAACAATTTGATGTTTATCGATAAAGCATGGATCGTGACAAACGTGCTTTACCTCACAGCTCTGTTATCTATGCCTCCTTTGCATCATAAACAAAGCACCTGTTAAAGTGTGGGAAAATGTAGGTATTAGTTTTAATATTGCTCTTTTGTTACAACTTTGCGAAGGGCAAAAATAAAAATGCGGAGGTTCCTCCATTATTCAAGTCAGATTTTAAATGTCAACATACCTACAAAAATCTCTGCTCAAGGCAATGTTATATATAATGGATTTAAATAGAAATTAATCTTGAAATTAGCGATATAAATTTTTGAATATGACAGGGGCAGGTAGGATGCATAACTTAGATTCATAAGTTATGCATCCTACCTGCCCTAATTTGAAGACGACAGCCATCGAAAAGTATCTTCTGTCATAAATTTTCTCGTATGGAATGCAAAGAAACATTGACTACTAACTAAAAGCAGTCTCAACATCCTAAAATAAAACAATGTGCATTCAGAATTCTGGTCAAATGCGAAAATCGGAATTTCTGAGGGTCATCCAATAAATACGTATAAAATTGTGGCGCCGGACGGCCGACCACATTTTTCCCCCGATGCATAGCACATGGTTAAGCGAAGGCTTTTAAAAGTTGGCATAAGGCCGTAAACGTTGGGGCACATTGTCAATATTGGAGTGTCAGGCGACGAGCTGGGGGTATTGAACCGAAGAAGGATGCACGCCAACACTCAGGTAAGGAAAAACTTCAAATTTGAAGTACCAATCAATAATTCGAGCAACACCTTTTCAAGATATTCTCGTTAAGCTGACAGACGAGATTAGGCTAATAACATCGGACATAGAACCACCTGTTGATACGGATCAGAATGACAATTCAAAGACAATTTCTGCACTAGTTGCCAACAAAAAGAACTGAGCGTGGACAATGTAAGTCATGCGAACGTTCGTAGCCTAGTTACGGCCGTTACGACACTATAGAAATGGTAATGAGTGAAGACATTAACTAAACTAACAAAAACAAGTGAAGCTGACCCGTGAAGTATCTCACGTGGGTTGCACAAGAAAGCAATGTTCCTCGGAAGTGAACGGTTCCGTGCGACGCCAACAGCTGAACTAACAATGGTGCCGAAAAATTATCCAGCTTAAACATTAGCGTTGAAGAGCCTTGTGAAGTTTCTATTGTTGCTCGTCCTACACTAGAGGTTGAAGCAATTAAGCAATATTAGGAATGAAGAAGGGAAACCTTGGTAGATATTCATCCAAACAATTTACTAGCGTTTGTGTTTGATGTTGATTTTAGACACCTTGGACAATTACATGGTGATGCTACCACTGAATAATAACGTATAATCATTTCCATCCCATTTTGGAATCAAACATCGTGAATCGATTTTGGTGTTAAGGTCTTTGTGACCAAGTCTATACTGTTGGAGATAATAACACTGAACAAAAGGCTAGCAAAAACTCTGTTATTATAAACAATGCAATCCAAACCATTATTTCCGGAGAATTGGGACATAAGAGCGCAGGAACAAGGGAAAATGAGACTTAGGGTTTTAGCGTTTGTGATTGTTTTGGTTTGCAGATTTACATCGTCAATTTTAACGGTGTTATCAAATATAAAATTGTCCGCCGTTGACATCTAGGTCATGTCGTCGATGTTCTAAGCAATGATGATGGATTGTAAATTTGTTACAACGAATTAACAAATTATGAAGTTATGCACCTAAATTCGAGCAATTATTTCGTACACGCACACATTATTGCTAAAGCTTGGCGTATGAATGAATAATTTGCTTCAAATTGATTTGGTTACTTCTGCCAATTAAATTCGAACCTTTTTATATTAATTAGTGGACATTTGGAACCCTAAAGGGTCATTTTATTGGCCATATAAAATGCATGGTTGAAGATCATGATTGGTTCATTAGGATGTTTAAGATTTCGATTCGATTTTTTCTAATTACCGCTTTCAAATTGTGGTTTTTTGTGCTTAACTTAATCCTTTGTATAGAATTGCATATTTTTCATTATTAATATCGTGGTTTTACTTTTGTTTCCGTAATCATCACTTGTTTCACCAAAATAAGTTTACCAATCGCTTTCTAAATCCAATTAAAATAATTTGATTTTTATTAGCAGTTTTTTTTTCGACATTCAATTTCAATTACTAGTTTTTGTTTTACTTCTAACTCGGCGATTAGTAGCGCGAAATCTCGACACTTTCAGTAGGTCATTGTCACTCAAAGCGTGCAAGCAACTATATCTGCTGTGAAATTAGGCGTAAAAGTTCTTTATCTATTTTGCAATTTAGCTTTCAACCGCCTTGCGTAATTTTTTTTCCTTTTGCAACGAAATTGTTTGCAACGTTTCGTTAATTTTCGTTATTGTTTGAATTAACTTTGTTATTATTTCGTTTCTTCAATGGAAGTTGTGCACGTTTTCTTTGATTGTTTAGACTAATTTACTAGAATAATTTGTTTGGACAATGTAATCTTATTACTCCAACTCCTGAGCCTATGTGCAATTTCACGGTATCCTGTATATCAGTAACATATAAAAAAATATGCCCCAAATTTGGGCAAGTATATTTGTAGATAAATGTCGCGAGAATTCTTAGTAAATAGAAATATGGAAAATAAGAACTAACCAATATTTAGAGTAGCCTTCCTGTGATCTCCCGTTGGAACAGCAATAACAGCAGAAATCAGAAGAAACGTGACGGAAATCCACGCACTAACACCCATTTTAACAGTTCTGCACGAAACCTCTTTAGTAAAATTACAAAATATATTTCAATTAATTCACGAGAAAGACGCAACTATTTCCCGCGTGTGTTCGGTAACATTTGCGTCGAGGTTGACGTGTTCCCCTCTCCGTGCACTGTGGACGACTAAACCTCGGTGCGGTACTTTCTATCTGCTTTATGCGCAAGAGCAATGTCTGGTGCACCCGCATCGCTGACGCACCACTCAGTAGGTAGACGCAGAAGGTTTGTTTAGCAGTACGCGGGAAGCTTACGCATTTACAGATGCCGCATCAAATAAAACTATCAGCATAACACAATTTAGGAGGTTGTCGGCTGCTTCACCGGACTATTCTGTGGATGCCATATAGCTTTCAGTTTCAGTCTATGTGCGATTATCCTCTTGTATTGTGTCAGCAAAAATATCTTAGGCGATGGTAGAAAGATACAGCTGTTAGAAAAAATTGGTATATATGCTCTCTGGCTATGCTGCGGATCTTCACTCGCGGAGGCTACGACTATATCTACAGTAGGCCGCAACTCTGTGGTAACAAAACTGGTATGAGCTGGTATCTTCTTCTATTGAAACTGCGTACTTTGCTAGGCCACCGGCCAGCTCGAGGTCACTTTGTTACCACTGACGTCCGGTCGACTGTAGTTACCTAAGGATTTAAATTTCTTTTGTTGCATATAGTGGTCATTCTGTGCTTTCGTGTTGCGTATACGCACGGACATTGTCGTTTCGTATTATCGGATTCGGATTGCATTTTCTATTTCTAGTGATAGCATTGTTACCGTAATAATTATTAATAATTATAGATGTTCTGATAATGTTTAGTTGACGTTTTTGACGTTCAAAAGTGCCTTTTGTGTGGCTATTTGAAATATATTATTTGACTTTGTTGTTTCCTTGTGAACGGTAATTTACAGCCAAGTTCATGGAGTGATAACTTTTTTGTGATCGGTAATTAAAATTATTATGGTTTTGTGATATGGGTTTATTATGTTTGGCAATAAAAGATAATGATGTTGTTTAAGATTTAATATTTTCTGTGTTTATTGGTCCATTCTGACACTTACAAATATTTTTTCACTCCTCTTGCTCAAAAAGTCCGTCATTGTAGCGTACCACAGCGGGGAAAAAATAGCATATCTTGCTCTAGGGGAAAAGTAATTTTTGTCTGTAACCAACGAGCCTACAAAAACGCAAAAAGTCTTTATTCTTATATAAAACTAGCTTTTTAGTACCGCATGCCAGGATAAAAAGTTTCCTTAAAAATTCAGATTCAACAAATTACCTTTATGTTTTTTTTAAATAAAATAAACTATTTAATATTGTATTGGTTTATTTTATTTTCTCGCAATAGTAATGAAAAGTAGAGTAACACATGGCGCTAAAACCCATTATAACTCGGATTTTATTTACTCCCTCGCTAAAGCTCGGGAGTAAAACTACCTCGATAGAATGGGTTATTTTAGCCCCTCGTATATCAATCTATAATATTTGTTGTCGTCTAAAGTACAGCGCTCTCATCATAACGCAGACGCCCATATTTTTCCATTATCTTCTACAACAATATTGGCATCATCTTATTTTTTGTCGGTTCAAAATTTATTACACAGCAATATCAATTTGAGTCAAAATTTGGGTTGTCGTAAAGATAATCACAGAAGGACGTCGTTTTACGATCTGTTAAGAATTTAAGAAGTTTTCTTTTTTTTTCAAGGTCACCGGTGTCAAGGCTGAGGTGCCAGGGATTTGTGAGCTTATGGGTTTGTATTTGTGTTATAAAAGGTGCCAATACCAAGTGTGTTCTTGACCTT
Organism: Agrochola lychnidis; assembly: GCA_963680765.1. Taxonomy (NCBI): domain Eukaryota; kingdom Metazoa; phylum Arthropoda; class Insecta; order Lepidoptera; family Noctuidae; genus Agrochola; species Agrochola lychnidis. The sequence goes on along the minus strand of OY796859.1, from coordinate 8,020,835 downwards.
ATAAGGATTATTGACACCGACTCGTCTTATTGTGCGTCAGTGTGTGGTATGGTACCTACACGTTATGGTGCATTAAATGTTGTGAGGTGTACCGTGTTGTAGTGGGTATAATACCTTGATGAGATGGGAAAGTAAGAGCTGAAAAATAGATTAAGTACATAGACAATTTCACTCATGGAAGTTCTTTTTAATCATCATTCTAATTAAGGCTTGATAAGCCTTGACGAGCTCGTAGCTAAGTAATAATAGCCGCATGGGTCGATCTATCAGGTTAAGCTACGCTTGCCGGGGTTGGTCCGTGGATGGGTGACCATTTTTAAATACTGAGACTCCTCCGTGCCTCGGAAAGCACGCTTATCCAGAAACATACAGGGTCAAATTAAAAAACCTAGCGAAATTACGCAGGAGTAATAATTTTTTTTGGGTCTGTGGACCGTAATTGTGTAGTGTAGTTACTTGGAATATTAGTTTTTTTTTTGTGTAAATTTCACAGACGTAATGGGTATCCGTATTTAAACACGATAAAACAAACAAGAACAGATTTTCTCAACTCATAACTCAAATAAATACACTAAATACACCTGTCGTTGCCCCTTTTTTTTTGTGTGGTAAATTATCAAATAACTTCTCTCGCTCTAGGCGGAGCGGGAGGGCGTATCAGACTCTTACTGACTAAAACCCACCCGTGTTTCTTTAGTTGCTATGTTGCCGGGGGCCACGATCAACTGTCATTGAACCCAAAAAAAAAAAATACAAATCTATTTGACGTGATAGTCTTATAAATCGATGAACGCCGGCTGCACGCACGAAAAAGTGTCACGTTCCGCCTGAGCCAAGTGTGCAAGCGAGAGCGTGGAACAAGCGATAGAGAGGCACGATCGGCCTAAGCGTTCGGTTTGTGACGTTATCGCGTAAAATTATCGTCCGTAAACTGACTTACAGACAACCATTTTTTTTTTCTTTTACCGTGTTTAGATATCGATAACCTGATGGTTATTACGTTTGCAGAATTTTGCTAGCTAATTTAATTTGGCCCTGTATAGCCCGCCTGCCTCTTGTAGCCTGTTTGGCCCTTAGCCAGACAAATCGTGTCAGATAGTCTGATGCGCTCTCGGAATCATATGGGTTGGAGTGCGGGGTGAGGCAGGGTGGTTTGTCGTCTCCCCGGCTCTTCAATCTATATGTTAATAACCTCATTGCCGAGCTCAGCGGCATGCATGTCGGATGCAGGGTTAATGGTGTTAGTTGTAACAACATCAGTTATGCGGATGACATGGTACTGCTGGGCCCGTCGCTGGGGTTAATCGCCGAAATGCTCAAAGTATGTGAAACCTACGCTACTGCACATGGACTGGTCTATAATGCCAAAAAATGTGAGTACATGGTCTTTGGGGTCGCTGGTAAGTGCCGGGAAGATGCCTTCGAACTTGCCATAAACGGTACGCCAATTCGAAAAGTCACAAAGTTTAAATATTTTGGGCATTTCCTTACCAGTGACCTCAGCGACCATAGTGATATTGAGAGGGAGCGTAGAGCTCTGGCGGTCATGGGTAACATGTTAGCACAAATATTTGCTCGGTGTACTTACCAAGTTAAGATTACGCTTTTTAAAGCTTACTGTCAAAGATTTTACACCGGTAATCTTTGGGTCAACTACTCGAAAAGGTCGCTGGATGTTCTACGCGTCCAATACAACAATGTATTTAGGATGCTGTTGCGACTGCCTCGTTTTTGCAGTGCTTCTGAAATGTTCGCGGTAACCCATACCGACGGATTTTATGCCATCATCCGCAAAAAAACGGCCTCACTCCTGAGCAGAATAAGATGCAGTCACAATAGTATCCTGAAGGCTGTGGCGGCAGATACTTCCTCTGCCATAATAAGGCAATTTGTGAGAAGACTCAAACCATAGTTAGACTATTTATTATTTTGTTATTTTTTATTGTGTCTAGATGTTGGGTGGTCTTCTCACAAATTCGTCTTTAGTTTTAAGTTACTAACAATAGTGGTTTAAGTGCATACATGTTACTAATAATTTATGGATCTTTTTGCTATCTGAAATAAAATAATTTTATTTATTTACTTATTTATAAAGGCTGCGTGCACTTTGGATGCGTTTTCGTACGAATTTCATTCATGCGTACATGTACGAACACGCACGAATGATCTCGACCTTTCAAGTACAAAGGGAGCGCGGAAACTGGGTGCGACTTTGTCGTATGTATACGTACGCATAGTTCCGACGACGTCCGAAAACAATCCGAACTTGTTGGAATTTGTTCTATTTGATGGAGAAAAACGTATCCAGTGTGTGCATTCGATTCGTACGACTATGGTCGTACGTGTATGCACGAGTGTAATTCGTACGAAAACGCATCCATAGCTTAACTCACAGGCTAAGTTACTATGTTGGAACTATCCATCCAGACTGCCTACAATGCAAACATAACCTAGCTGCACGCGTTGAATGACAACCATAGAAACGGGTTCGCTACGGGTTTTGTCGACGGAAGAATAGACAAAATGACATATTGTTATTATTTATCTGTCATTTTGTCTATTCTTCCGTCGACAAAACCCGTTTCTATTGTGGTAATACTAAGCGTGCTGGCCTTACATAAATAATAACTAGGCAGAAATTAATTCGGTTCAACTTGCCTAGATATATAATAAATCACAACTTCATCTAACTTGTTAGTACCTACTATCTATACAACACATACAATACATATACACACAAATAAATAAAATTGAAGTGTTTGTTTGTAATGTCAAAATAACCGCGTCATATGAAAGTGTATCATTATCATTCATCATTTAAGCCGAAAGACGTCCACTTAGGCCTCCCCCAAGCACCGCCACTTCGACCGATTCTGTGCTTTCCGCATCCAGCGTCACAAGGTCACCGGTCCATCTTGTGGGAGGTTTTTCAACGCTATGTCTTCCGATATGCGGTCGCCACTCCAGAACCTTTCGGCCCCATCGGCCATCTGTTCTGCAAGCAATGTGCCCTGCCCATTGCCACTTAAGTTTGGCAATTCTTCGGGCTATGTCGGTTACCTTGGTTCTCCTGCGGATCTCTTCATTTCTGATGTAATGAAAGTTTATAAGGTGCTAATAACAAAAAAAATGTCTGTATGTCTGTTTGTTTCGGCTAATCTCCGAAACGACTGGACCGATTTTGACAGGACTTTGGCAGATAGCTGATGTTATAAGGAGTAAGTTAGGCTACTTTTATTTTTTTTAAAGAATTCGGGTTCACTCGGGCGAAGCCGCGTGTAGCAGCTAGTATGTCATAAATCATAACTTCATCCAGCTTGTTAGTACTATTATAACTATAATAACACTTGTAATAACTACTGTCGCGTTGCAAACAGAGCGTTAACAGTATTTGAAAAAAAAAAACTATTGACCTGGTTTTGATGGATAAGTGACCGATGAATAATAATAGTGTTATTAAGAAATAGGCTTTGCGCAGGTTGCTGCAGTGTGGTTGTACCTTTAGATTAAGTGTTGTTGTCGAAAACTGTAGTGCAATTGTATAAAAATCTCACCGTGATATCTTGTGTGAAGTGAGCTGCCAATAGTGTCAATCCTTAGCAACTGACAGCTCACTCCATGCTCACTTCACCTAAGATAACACGGTGAGATGGTTACAGAATGGCACTACTGTTGTAATTTGTTTAAGGCAAGCCAAAAATTTGCTGTTCCATACATTTGTGCTATTTACGACGTTGCCAACTTTTAGGATAAACCCTCTTAATTTAACCAATAACGGCCCGTAAATTACAGGAATCGGCCATTAATGATTTGTTTTCGAGTTTAGGGTAAACAAAAACAGACTAACGAAATGTATCCTCAGATAAATAATAAAGTAAAAAAAGACAGTCGACAGAGCGACAAAATACAGAACAGAAGACAGAAGAACAACACACAGACAGAAGACAAAAGACAAAAAACACAAAAGACAGAAGAAGACAGACAAAAGACAAGACACAAAACAAGACACAGACAAAAGTGAAAACTTAAAATATTCACAGCTACAGCCTGATATACTGTTAACATTGGCATGTCGGTGACTCGAACCCATAAGATTTTCCGCTACCAAAAATCGCTCAACGCGCATAAAGCAGTTTTCACTTAAAAAAATGTCATGTCATTTATTTCGTAACAAAATACATTGTGTTGAAAATATTACAGTGATGACTGATGATTTGATGATAAACAAAATAATAACAAATAAAGAAACATTACATTAATATTTAAAATTAATTACGCATTTAAAATGTATGTATATCACTAATATGTAATTTTATGTAAATAATTCTCCTCCCTCTCACAGAGAGGAGGCCTGTGTCCCAGCAGTGGGAACATTTATAGGCTGATGACGATGATGATGAGATGATGTCAATAATTCAGTACCAATAAATTAAATAATCACTAACATTGCATTTAAATTCAAATTTATTATCCAGTATTAAAAAAAAAAAACGATAAAAAGACATTATAAACACAAAAATAATCATCATCATCTGCCTAGCCTTTTCCCAACTATGTTGGGGTCGGCTTCCAGTCTAACCGGATGCAGCTGAATACCAGTATTTTACATGGAGCGACTGCCTATCTCCACAACCCAGTAACTGGGTAATACGATACCCCTTGTAAGACTGGTTGTCAGACTTTCGGGCTTCTGACGACCCGTAACGACTGACAAAGATCCATGAATGACAGCCGGGACCAACGGCTTAACGTACTTTCCGAGGCACGGTGGAGTCTCGGTATGTAAAAATGGTCACCCATCCACTAACCAACCCCGGCAAGCGTAGCTTAACCTGATGGATCGACCAAAAATAACAAATAATTAATTTGATAATGACTGTCGTTTGTCATTTATGAACTCATCGATACTGTAATAGCCCTTCCTCAAAAAATATGTCTTTAATTTGCTTTTAAATGAGTTTATGCTGTTTATGCTTTTGAATTCTTTATGCAACTTGTTGTATAAAAAGACCGATTGAACTCTGGGACTGTGATGAACCACGTTCAATTTCAGTTTGATTGTGGAAGGTAAATCTTTCCTACGAGTACTATCTCTAGCTTGTCTTTCCTCATCGGTCTCGTGTAAATTTTAACAAAGAATAAATGGTCAGGATTGTTAACAAATTGATTGTTTCACCGTTAGCTATTGCAGTTCGTTTTACTGACGAAGGTAGGTAGTTTAGAAATACAGTCAAACCTGAGTAAGTGAGAACTGGGTAAGCGAGAAATCTCTATAAATGTGAGTAATTGCCAGGTCCCGTCATTTTAACCCTCGAAAAACTCTATAAGTCAGAAACAGAAACTATAAGAAAAAGTTGTATTTCGCTCACGGACCTCTATAACTGAGACTGCTACTGCCCTGTACCTCTATAAGCGACAGTTGAGCGTATTTATAATAATATATAATAATCATTTTAATTCAGAATAATCCATAATTTGTTAGTAAACATTAACTTTAATAACTATGTTAGTAAACATGCAGGTTGGACAAATAATGGACGAGCGGGCAATCAAATTTCCCCGCAATGATACTCAGGAGACTGTTCGAGCTGCCCCGGACCCTCTGCAGTAGCGACGCAGCACGCTTACGTCTGATCGCTGCGAATCCATCAGTGTGTGCATCAGCAAACATTCCAGACGCACTGCAGAAGCTTGGCAGCCCCAACAGCATCCTGAATGCATTGTTGTATTGGACTCGAAGAACATTGATGGCTTTCTGCGTACAACTTGTCCAGAGGCTGCACGTGTAAAATGTCCGACAGTGTGCTTTAAAAAGCGTCAATTTGACTTCACACGTGCAACGAGCAAACCTACGGACAAGCATGTTGTATCGAACCGCCAATGCTTTTCGTTCCCTTTCTACATCCAGATCATCTTTGATGCCCGCTGTAACAATATGGCCGAGATATTTAAATTGTTGAATTTATGACTCATCCTTAAATTTCGTGGAACTGACATTGTTTTTGTTCCTCTCAAGCTTTTTCTCAACCAGCCTCAACCTCTATAAGTGAGAACAGCAGTACCTGTACCTCTGTAACTAGAAATTTGAGTGAGTAATAAACCTCTAGATCATGTCCCTTGAACTCTCGCTTATCCAGGTTCGACGATATCATTTAGCGCTTGCTGGATCTTACCGACATCCTTCGTAGGCCTTATCCATCGCTTTCCATCAGACGAGATCGAGGTCGACAGCAGGCAAATTTACCAAAAAAAAAAAACAATATTATTCTAACTGTTAGGTAGGTAATAAAAAGTATTCAGTTTTATGGCTATAGGTGTTTCAGAAGCATAAAGCCTAGATTAGATACTCGTTAGTTTTTATACATGTTGCGTTACATCCATATTGTTTTTTAAATTGCCTTTTGTAACCTAAATGGATTATTATTTAGGTATTTACCAATTCAAACTGTAAGTGGCTGTGTTTGAACATAGCCAATGTGACGTGTAAAAGTGTCTTATAAAACCAATTACTTCAACAGAAATGAAATATCATTTAAGAATCACAATTGGAATAAAGTAAGGTACGTAGTAGTACAGAGATTTATTGGGAGAGATAGAAGATAGATAGATAGAATATTCTTTATTATGTACACCATAAAAATCACAGACGTTAGTTTAGAAAATTTACATTGGGTGACACAATGGGCGGTCTTATCGCTAAAAGCGATCTTTTACAGACAACCTTTGGATGGATTTAAATGAAAAAGGAGAGACTACTGCAGGTAGTCAGTGGTGTACCATTTACATATACTTACAAAAGATACACAGATACATAAAGCATACATAGAGCAACAATGGTGGCCCAGTGGTAACGGCCGCGACTTAGGAGTTGTCGTAGGTTCGAACCCAAGCAGGCACTTTGTGTAAATTATTTCATCACCACTGCTTTCAAAACGGTGAAGGAAACCATCGTGTCGGAAACCGGCATGTCCTAGTACAAAAAAATCTAAGACTTGTGACATCCGCCAACCCGCACTGGGCCCGCGGGGTGGACTATGGCCCAGTCCCTGGGACCTGTGTCCCAGCAGTAGGAAAATTAAAGGCTGATTATGGGGGGAATTTGCTGCTGCCAATAAAATACTTAGCCCGCCTAGGCTAGGTGCGACAGACGCATACAATCATTTAAATTCGGACATGTAAAAACGCCTACAATCATGTAAACTCAATCATGTAAAACCACCTACAATAGGCCTGTAGCAAATTTTTTTTTGTCCCTCTTGTAGATTATTAAAAAATATTGAACACGTACTTTTTCTTTTTTGACGTAATCAAAAGATTACGGCGATACATTGAGTTAAAATGTGGTATGACGTCACGGCTTGCTAGATTTTATACGACGTTGTGACGTAGCGAGCTCCCACTTCCCAATTTTAATGCGTGTTTTCTTAGTTATTTTTGATTAATATGATAAAGCAAAAAATACGTGTCTAATATTTTTTATTATCTGAAAGACGAAATACGGACTAAATAGAATTTCTTTTTTTATCTAAGCAACTACCGTATTATGTAAATTCAGAGCACCCTTGGAACCTCACACGTCACCTACCTACCTTGCTGTCCTGTACCCGTGCTCAAATAGGAAATTGATAATAATTCCAATACATCATGGTGCACCCGAAAGCCTTCAGGGTTCGTTTCTCTGTCTGTCTGTTATTTCCTACCTCTAAGTAATATTGGGTGACACCCAGAGCTAAGTGCATAGTTCTCAGACTTTCTCGGGGAGTCTCGACATGAGATCAAAAGCTCTTTTTAAAAACCATACAGAAACAATGTTCAAAAAAAAATACACTCGGTTACAACCGTAAACCGCAACGTTAACGTAGCCCGCGAAATTCAAAATTTCTTTGCAAAACACGTAAGAAATTTTGAATTTCGCGGCCTTTATTGCAGGAATCACCTTAAGTAAGAGTTTGACAAGTTCGCAATTCAAAAATCGGTTGAGAGCCTAGACAACAAGTACCTAAAGATATTTCAGTCAGTAATGACTATAATGCGTGTACATTGAATGTTTGGCCACCGGCTTGCAACACGCGTAGGAAGCCGACCAGCGAACTGTGACCACGTGTGGTCTATGAAGGTCGGTGCTATGCTGTGCTAGTAGGTAGCAATTTAGTTAGAGGATAGGTTTTGAATGGTGAACCTTCGAAATATAATTTGTTTTTTTTTTTTTTTCGTTGTTATTGACGGAACAGTGCGGTCCGGAGCTGAATTCAGAGACCTGAAGCTAAAATGTAAAAATTTCAATCTTACTATCTTACTGCTTACTATAATTTGGTATACAGGGTGACTGGTAATTTGACGTATTCCTTCCAGGACGTGATAGTGTGACCCATTTGCACCAATTAAGCACCCCATAAAGCCTAGGCGAAAATTCATGGGAATCGAGAAAACCCAATTTTTATGTTATTTTGAAAAAGTTCCAGAATTCGTCACTAAATATCACTTTTCTCTAAACTCTCAAATTGAATGGCCTTTATTGCTTTTCCATAGGATACCTAATACTTTTATGTATTGAATGAATTTTCGCCTAGGCTTTATGGGGTGCTTAAGTGCTTAATTGTTGCAAATGGGTCACACTATCACGTCCTGGAAGGAATACGTCAAATTAACAGTCACCCTGTACAATATTATAAATGCGAAAGTTTGTGAGGATGGATGGATGTTTGTTACACTTTTACGCAATAGCGACTGAACGGATTTGGATGAAATTTGGCACATAGACAGTTTATAATCTGGATTAACAGATAAGATACTTTTTATCCCGATATTCCCACGGGATCGAGACATATGAGGGTGAAACAACGGGGCGCAACTAGTAATTAATAAGTAGGTAGAGATAGTGCCATTCACGAAGACGCGCCCCACGCCGCGACTACTGTAAGCTGTAAGATTACGATTACTGTTACTGTAAGCTGTACTTTACAGTACAGTAATCGCGCAGTGTGGCGCGTCTTCGTGGATGGCACTATCTATAGCAGCGCCGGCCCGAGAATTCCTGGCGCCCTAGGCTAAAGGTTGGAACGGCGCCCTTTTAAGAAAATTCGTGACAATGAAAAACTATGTTCTTTCTTTTTCGTGTGGTTGGTGACTAACCTGGTGTCAGAGTTTTAAAGCCGCCCATGGACCTCTGACTTGGCTTCACATGTCGTCGAGAAATATCTCTCAGGCGCGATCGGTACAACGATCGCGGTCAAACTATTATAGTCAAATCAATTTTGAACAAAACATTATAACATACAACAAAATAAGCAATAAATTTGAAATCGCGATTTTTTTAGCAATGGAGCGAGTTGAGGCTATCAACTAAACTCGCTTTTGATTTCCAGATGAACCGTACCGATGGTGTCGTAAATGTCCATGAGCGCATTTTGGTAGAAAAATTGGTAAAAGATTGGGAGTATTTTCAAGTTGTAGGTAAATAAAAATAATGTACAGTTTTATTTTTTAATTTCGATGCCGCCGATTGCCGCCCCCCTGATACGAGCGCTCTAGGCAGTCGCCTAGTTAGCCTATATGAACGGGCCGGCCCTGATCTATAGGTAGGTACTAATTTACTTAACTGAAAAATAAAATGTTTGGGTAGGTAGGTACTGGTAATAGTTGTGGATTTCTATTTTACAAATAAAAAGTTTTGAAACGAGGACAGATCGAAATATCGACTAATGAATTAGCCGATTTTAGTTTAGTCCTGTCAAATTAATCAGCGCCTGTCACTACTCCATACAAGTTTAGACGTGATTAAAAACTTGCCTACTAAAATTACGTCAATTTACGTCAAGAGCTGATTAATTTGACAGGACTAAACTAACATTTATCTTCTGTCCTTTTCTTAATGAAATAGAAAGAAAAAGATGCACTCAACTTAAATATAGTTTAGTTTGTGCACAAGAGAATCGGCACCAGTATGTACCTACTTCAGTTTTGCTTAAGGCAAGGCAATAACTTAATAATAGCTGAAATTAAATTAATAGATGATTACATTACATTAATTAATGGCTGCACGTGTTTTAGGGTTCCGTACCCAAAGGTTGCCAACAACGTCTGTTTGTCTGTCCGCCCGTCTGTCTGTCTTTCAAAGAATTATTTATTTTAAGCTCTCATAGGTAGTCCTAGTTGTTCACAGAATAGCTATGTGTTAAACTATGTATGGTCATTATCATGGCAAATAGTTTTGGTTGTGCAAATCTACCTACCTACGCCTACATAGGTACAGACACCAGCACATCAAGCTACCACAATCTGTCAAATTTATTTAATAGATTTTCAACTTTATAATTAGTCCATATAAGGTTCAATGTCGATTGGGAAAATTTGACAGTTTCGGGTAGCTTGATGTGCTGGCGTCTGTACCAATCTATCAAACAACTTAAAGAACAGAAGTACTTTGGTAAGAATCGCAATATTTCACTATTTTTCAATAGTCGATTTCGACTGTTTATTGCCAGAGACAACAGTCTATGAAAAAGTCACATCGCCGATCTTAGCGCCACCTATCATTTGGATTATGAACTACAAATTTAAACATTACTTTTGTTTTTTGAAATGTTTGTAAATTTTTCGTTTTGCCTCTGTATCTTTATATCGTATATATTATAAAGAGAGCGCTTATTATTTTTAAAGAACAAGCTAATAGAAGCGTATTAAAAAAATGAGAAGTTTATTTATTATTGTTGTGTATAACGACATCTCTCAGTGGAAGTTAATACTAATTAGACGGGGCAATTTAGGTAGTACAAAGATATGAGGAGAGATGGCGCTGTCCATGAAATGATTTTGCTGCCATCTAGTAGCGAGTAGCAGAACTTTTCAGTTTAGTTGATAATTTTCCCCGCAGAGTTCGCTGCAATCGCTACTATTTTATCATTTTAAATTTCTAGGCAAAATGCTTCGATCAATGATCGAAGACAAAATGGATTGAAATACCTAAGCTTTCGGCAGCACAATATGTTATATTTCGATAGCTGAGTTTATGTTTGTATGCATAGTTTTATGTTTTATTATTAACATTTATTGTAACTCCTATTTTACAATAGTGTAAAATAACTTTAATTAGGTTAGGTCAAATTACCTATAAATCATAGGATTTATAGGTAATTTAAGAAGATATATTAGAAATTATAATTCTATTGAATCTAAATCCATAATATCTACTTGCCCACATGTTCAGTGTTACCTGTAGTTACTTCTTCGTATTTATGTCTATCGATTAATAAAACTATGAAGTTTAATTCATCATCAACATAATATTAATATTGGTGTCGCATCCATTAAATAGTTCTACTCATTTACCACTCCTTTATCTATCGTCTTCTAGAACAAGATGTCTGGGTAAGTATTTCAAATATATCGAGGAGTAGGTAATTAAAACCATACTTAGTATCGAGAAAGTTATTTTGTCGTCTGTTAAGTTTTCACGGATAAACCGCTAAATCGATTTTGATGAAATTTGGTTTGGTAATAGCTTTAGCTATGACGAAGGACAAATGTCTTTTAGCCCTTAATGTTCCATAGCTGGGCAAATTTTCTTTATTAGTTTTTTATAGGGCATCTCATAGCTGACCTCTGAGGTCATGACTATTTAACCGGTCAATCCTGTGGGTGCCTTAAAACCTCCAGCCAGGGGTTAGCTGGGCAAAGACCTCCCTTTCCCTTTTCACACACGTCTTTCTACTGCCATTACGGAACAGTCCTTTCGGTAGGAGTCAAGTTTATCCCTCCATCTTCGTCTTAGTCTGCCGTATATACATTCTAATGTCTTTAAAATTTATTCTAAGAGGGGTGAAACGAGGTACACCTCGTTTCACCCCTCCTCTCACACACTACAGTGTGTAAGGAAATTCTGCGCATGAAGTCGTGGGCAGTTTGTTCTTAAATACCGAACAAAATAGAAAATCTTCTTCCAAATGTCAATACCAAACACCAGCTATTTACCAAGTAGGTACTACAGAACCTTAAGCCTTCTAGCCATATAAAGGCATCAAAAATGTATGTCTCATAGATTCTTGAAAACATTTAGGTAAATACCTGAGTGATTAGATACGAATTATGAGCTTATAACTACATAATTTACGTTTACAAGTTAGGCTATTTGTAAAGGTTATGTCTAATATATTAGCCATTAAAGTTTAGTTACATAAAGTATATAACCTTCAGTTTTATTATAACCATTTCCTGTAGGATATCTGTTAAGATTTAATTTCATGCAGTAGCCTTTAGTTTTCTATCTAATCTAAATTATCTAATAATATCATCATAAGGTCTGTACGTTATGGGCAAAGAAAAGGAAAACTCCTCCGGTTTCAACAAGTAATTCTTCTTTTTTTGTGTTAGACTTACACAGTAATAGTCCTTAAGGTAAATGAGCAGTTTGATACCGGGGCTGACTGCCCTGGGCTTGCAAGATGATCTTTTATAGGCTATCATCCATCACATATCGAGGCCCCTAAGAAACTATTAAGGGAGAGACAAAATTTGTAGCAGTATTAATATATCCTCCTGCATATTGTGATCAAAAATCATTTTCCTCAGCATGCCATATTTAATTATGTAGTATTTACCTACAAGACAACTTAGGGCTAGTTTTATTATGAACATCATTATCATTTTTATACTTTTTATAGATCACTTATCAAGTAGATATCATCAAAGATTATGGTAGCATCATCACTATCCTGGACTGTACTGAATCTGATTACTGATTTGCCTTACCTATTATCTATATGTTTTGTATATTACGTATTTTATGTGGTGTGTGTGTAATTTTCATTCCAACAGGTGGTGTGTAAGGTGAAAGTTGAAGTAAACACAAGCTTACGTGATTGAATCCATTTATTTCATTTTATTATTTAAATCATGTACTTATATTTCGCATGTAGTAACAAATTTTGCATTGGAAAATTATGCAACTCGTATATAAAACATAGGTAATATTCACATGGTATTCAGTTCATTAATTCCTAACATCTAACGGCACATTTCTATACAAACTTGTATAATTTACTTATTACATAAATAAGCAACTTACTATAAGGCTAAAAGTCTTTCCTGGCTAAAACGGCATGTTTTGCCTGCTAATAATACTCGAGATACATTATTAAGAGAGATATTAAGTTAAATTTTGTTAATGCACTGCATAGAAATCAGATTCCATCATATAGCAATAGAGATTAGTATAAACTAAATAAATACTGATAGTTAAATCCAATAAATTATAAACTTATAAATAAAGCTTCGTCGTAACGAGAAACAGAAAAATATAACAGTTAAGTACAAAGGAACTGAACAGAAAGGCTTAAAAACTAAAACTTTCAATAAATTAATGATTAATATCTACAGAATACTAAATATCACAGAGAAAGTACCCAATACTTAATCAACAAAACATTGTTTCGTCAAGCACTTCGATACAACCAACATCTGTCGTGTTAGAGAGCATGCGCGAGCGCTTACAGACCTACCAATAAATAAGTACAACAGGGACTATACCGATTGTAAATTAAATAAATAATTAGTCGAAGCGAAGATTAAATTACGTCACAATACTGAACAAACATATATTCTATCTTTCCGTGTTCTTATATCTTTTATCTTTCTTTTCTTTTAATTTGGCCTCATAGGCGGCGCATCTGCTGTTGTTGGTGATGACCTTCTTGCCTCGAGGACATCTGAACTCGGAGTACCAGTTGTTGAGAAGGTTGCCGTACGCTCTGAAAGCTATGTAGTCATTCTTGAGACACTGCGGCGCGTCAACCTTTATTTCTAAGACTTGTAAGTCTTTGCTTTTGCTGACCTGAGGCACTGGTATACCTACATATACCATATTTTCTCTTATTTCGGCTATAGTGCTGTATAATCGCTGAAGAGTTTTTCCTATTAACTCATGGCGGGTTTTGTTGTAGCTGCAGAAGGGGTCGTCGGCGAATTCAACTTCAACTTTGATGAGTAGTTTGAAGATCTCCTGGTATTCAACAAGAGATTTATACAGCTTCGGCATCAAATACGCAAACTGTAACAAAAAGAAACAGGTATTTAATAAATTGACTAATTAACATCCGTTTTGTTCACCGTTAATGATGCATATAATTAATGGCCTAGGTAATTGGAATTTACAAATAATATCTATGAATGACATCCCAGATATTACGGTTATTGATCATTGTCTTACGATTGTTATACCCAAACGTCATCGTGCTTACATCATAGAATATCGACGGACTGAAGGTTAAATCTTTTTTATTTAAGTGTCGTGGGATTATCCGTGTTAATACAGAAGGATAACCAAAAATACCACTTCTTTTTTAAAGATTTGTGACTGGCACCAGTATAGTGCCTTGGGGAACTACGGGAAACATTTCAATCCTAAATACTTTTGATGGTAATATTTGTATAGAAATCGTGATTAAATTATTAGTTAACATTAAGTTAATAGAGTTAACATATAGATATAAACTTTTACAGCTGTCCAACTGTCTATTAAAAGGGTCATAGTGCGAAGAAGCTTATGTGTGAATTAAGCACGTCATATCGAGGATAGTTTACGTCGCGGCAAATTCGTGTCGAGGCTGCAGCGCCGTGGGCATTTGTGATCGGTATGACTATTCAAATGACGCTATTAACACTACAATCGTATTCAAAATGTATACTTCACCAGTATTTAAACGAAATTTTACTTAACAATTCATTTTAATGGCACTTTCTAGATGATTATTATACGCGGCACGACTCTGTCCCGTGTTTATAACTTTAGCACTGGCCGGATCGCCATTTTCTTTATTAGAAGACAATACTAAAGCGTAAAATACGGTTGGGCCGTTAGCGATTTGAAATTCAAAGTACGATATTATCTTTTAAGGATCATTTTCAATTAATAACCGTGTACTACCACCTTTAATGGTGCTTTTGCTTTTAAACGGAGAGATTAGTTTAAAAGGATGGCACGAAAATAAGTTGGAAGTGATTTTATTTTGATAAATCCTAAACTTAACGGCGGGTACAACCAAATTAGATTTTTACGATCTCTTATTGTCAATATTGTACAAGATTCTTATAATATTGCGGTTCCGAACAATGGTGTTCCTGAGCATTGCATCAAACATTTATTTTGAGATGCAATAAATCATTTGTAATTGTATGTTACGTTAAATAATTACGTAAAGAATTGTAATAAACTTGGTAGTTGTAGTTGAATGACATAATCGAGTGTTGGCATTATGACATTCACAGTTTATTGGTAAAGGTTGGAATTCTAGATTATTATGATTATGTTTGCATTCTTGGAGATCATGTTGTAAATTTTAGCTAGTATTAAAAGCTTACATTGTAGCTCTGATCCTAAATTCTAAAAGTCATTAAATAGGATTAAGTGAACTGCCTTGTTAAGTAGGCTTGTTAGTTACATTGGAGTTTCGTTGAAGAAGCTTTCGTCAAGTAGTTCAGTGCCACATACCATTACTGGTGGGCGAAGTTGAGACACGTTGTTGATTATCAATGACCAGGTTTTATCAACCAAATACATCAATATTTTCTAGTCTATTTATCTCGAAACGAATTGCATAATCATGACTATTGACTTCTTTAGTTAAGATTATCTTATTTTTTACATGACTAGGGTTGACTTTCAGCGCATTGGTTTCATAATTCATATTATAGAACTAATATGCATGACTATGCATAAAACCTTGCTATAACCTTGTTCGATCATATCATTCTGCCCATGGACCCTGCATCAATTTATATCTATGAAACAAATACTTTTTAATAATATATTGTTTTTCAGAAAAAGTCCACTAATATTATGCTCCAAATTCTATATTAAGTTAAAAAGGTCTTCCTGAGACATATCACGTTCTTTATAGACAATGATGCGTTTACTTAGTTCTGTATATATTACTTATGTACCTACAAGAGTACCAGCCTAGCCGGTTCACCTCGGTACTTGTAATGGATCGTTTATTATTGTCCTTTAAAAATGCGACATATTTCTCCATTCGTATGTATTGCAGTTATGAGATAATGTTTCATCATCATCATCTTCATACATTAGCCTTTTTCGACTACTGTTAAAATAGCCCTACTTTAATGATATTTTGCGTCATCCAGTAAATTTGATGATATATCTATATTTTCTTTTATTTCATTTAAACACTTATAAATTATATTTTTAAATATTAGAATAAAGAAAATATAAAAACATTTAAAAATATAAAAATAGTAGCCCACCGGTATCGGGACCAAGCTACCGGCGGTCAGGGCTCCAGAGAGAGGAACCTCCTGACAATGCGAGCCGTGTCCAGGAGTACCGCTTTCTGAATCAAGCTATTTTTATTATTATTTTCATGAGACATAATATTATTCATGTTTATGAATAATATTAAGGCTTGGTAACAATTAATTTAATTATACAGTTTGTGGTTTATTTTATTGAATAATTAATGACTAATTTGTGAAGATTTTCTGGAATACGCATTTAATGTTTTGGTAATTTTATTACAATGTAAATATTTTACATGTACTTGAAAATATTTTCATTATAAACTAAATGTTTTCTATTAGGACAGGTATTTATTATTATCATTTTCTGAGAAATTAATTAATTCAGTACATAACAAAAACAAAATTATCTAACTGTATACCATTCATTGTAACATTCCAGGAATTTAAACTGAATGACATTATGTACCCATAAGGTGTTAATTAAAGTAATATATTATGTAGGTACTGAAAATTACGTAAAATTCATATCGTGACTAACATTTAAAACGTGCAATTCTTCCTGCTTCCACTTGCGGCTAATGAATGAACTCATCTCATCACTCATTGTTCCCAGAACGTGAACCTGAGCCGTTCGGCTTTTGTTTGTGTCGATTCGTATGTCACCAGCTTCCTCTACAACGTACTCGGATGAATGAATGAGTGATTCACTTCACCAGCTGTCTAGCCGCGAATATTTTCAGGTCACATATTGTTTTAATTTGCATAGTCTGCACTTTTGTCTGGCTCCTAAATTATACTAACAGGAAATATCGAATTGAAATTTTATTATTATTGCGCTCGACCAGCATCTTATGAAACCATAAGACACCAGTCTTCATGTACAGGCTTTATTTAATCCCCCGAGTATTTAGAAGGCAATAAACAATCGATTCTAAAATTAATCGTTAATATTTTACGGTTCATAAAAGCATTGAGTACTCGCCGTTGCGTTTTCCCAACTATTGTGAAGGCGCGACGCCGAAGAAATTGTCGGAGCGAACGATAATAAAAGCGTCGGGCTGTGTGAGCAAATATGGTCGTGTATTAAAAGCCTGAAAACCCGACAATAAGCCGTACATTTGCCTTAAAGAGGCGAGCTTAACCTCCGAGACGTGTCGCAGACAAACGCGCCACTCCGGAATCGTAAGTTCACATTCGTCTCACTTGGACAAATAATGTGTTTTTAACATTTCGTGTTGTTTTGTTAAATCGTAAATACTGTACAAACACTAGCACCGAGCGACCGCTAAAGCCCCGGCCCCTTGTCACTGTGAAAGCGCACCGTGTTCCAACTTGTGGAATTTCTGCCCTTTATTCAAACACTGAAAACACCGGCCGGCCGCTGTCGCACCGTGACTCGCAGAATTGTGTGAAAACAAATCCACTACAAATTAAAAGTATTCTTCGGAATTATTCACAGTGCTCTTCACTCAAAAGCTTTAACTTGGAACTTGGAGGGTCCGATAAATTAAACCAACATGAATCGTGTGTCCACATTAGTCTTTCTTCGGGCCCTCTATTTTAACGTCTCATTTGAGCAGTATTTAATTTTTAAATTGTTCGTATGTCAACTAAGCCGGAGCGTAGAGATCACTTGAATTCTAACGCTTTCCTTTGCCCAATGTCAAATATTTAAATTTCTTAAGTGGCCGTACATTGACTGGCTGGCGAGACATAGGTAAGAAATATTTAATATTCATCGGTTGGTGCACTGGTCGTCTGCGGGCCGCTATGTTAGGAAATTATTTGGTCGCCGAGTCGCGGACACGACTGTCGTCGAGTGTGTAAGGACATGTGACGCTCCGAATGCACACACACTTATTGTCTCGCGTCGCATTAACTTTTGTGTACTAATTAGTGGGTGACCAATATGAATACATAACAGAAAGTCTCGAACTCCAGATGTGTGTTCGGTAAATAATAAAGAGAGGCTTATAGAAGGCTCGTTAAATATTGCTTGTGTGTTTTATATTTTACGAACCGAAACCGGTACGGACAACCGATGAACTGAATACAATTTTTATCATAATTATAAGGTGTTGTGTTAAGATATCTACGTGTAGGATGCGTGTTGAGCCATGGTTTTAGGATCGCGTGTGCGGAGCGAAATCATGCGGTGTCAATCTATGCAAATTTCCTTGAAACATTTAACTGGCTCCTTAGTTTGCTCTGCTCCCACAAGCGCTAACCATAAGCCTCTGATTTATATATCGCCAGTATTAAATGAGCCCTTTGCTTTCGTCTTATGTGTTATTTAACTATGTGAGTGGACCGATGATTGGGGGTCAACTATTATTGGTAATGAATAGTGGGCGGCGTCATCTTTTTTCGAACGCATCATCTAGATTCGAGGGTGATAATTTTATTTAGAGCGCGATTCGTGATGTTTTCATTTATAGCTAATTAAATCAAATAATTAAATATGAACACTGGCTTCGTGATTTCTTCTGAATTAATGACATAATCTGATTCAAATATAAAAGCTACCGCACAAGCTATAATATAATTAATCAGACCGCAGGATTAAGTGATTTCGACCAAACAGCTCGGTAATGAGTTCTATAATAAAACACTTAAAGATACTGCTATTTTCCAACGAGAGCGGCTTTTGAAATTAAGGGGTTGCACTTCTAGTTATTGCCCTTAAGTACAATGTGAAGTAAATAAACGCGGTACAAAGGCCGACCACATGTAATTTGGATCGTCGGAACCTCATTTAAGTTGCAACGGTGAAGCCTCGAGCACGGCTAATGTACCCGGGACCCTTTGTCTCAAATAAAGCAAAAATAAATTAAAAATAACGTAAAAACATTGAACGGGCAAAAAGAGTGATGGGCCGGACCACCACACCCTCGACGCGAGTGATCGCCCGTAATAATTACACTGTCAGTTGCACAAAAATTACTTCAAACATTGTAATATATTGCGTATCATTGTAACGTCTTGCGTCACATTTTATCAATATGATTTGGTTCCTAAATTAGAACAGTGATTTGGTCCACCCCAACTTGCTAAAACTGGTCGATAGATCAATGAGGTCATCCGTTAATGGAAGCGGAAATTATCTTATCTAAGGTATTCGATACTCGACATTTCTTACATCACATATTGTCTATACATCGAATTATGTTATTATGAGGATACTTTAGACCTATCTATTAATATAATGATAGACTACTTTCAAACTTGTGTTACTGTCAAGGCAAAAACTTAAGGTGTATAATTAATCAGTGCAAAAAGATACTCACTTTGCGTTCAGAGATCGTCGCGCCGCGTTTTTTGTAGTTGAAGAAGTGTATGTCGACGAAGTTGATGGTGGGCAGCCATTCGGGCATGCCGTCCCGGTACTCCCGCGTCTCGTTGAGAATTCTTCGCTCCTCATTGAAGAACCTCCTCGTGTTCTTCAACTTTTTGATGATCTTTCTCGTCGCGTTCTTGAAACGGTCTGAGTGGACGTTTTTCTGTAGTCTCGTCAATCCTTGCGTGTCTTTGGTTTGTGGCAGGACGGTTTGTTTTCTGTGCGGCCGCCGCCTGTGCTCCACCACGCGGGTGTCGGGCTTCATTCTCGTGTCTTTGGTTAGTGCTAACGCCTCGTGCTGCCGCCTCTCATGCCTAATCTTGTGTTCTAGCGTCCGCGCCTCAGATGGCATCACAACCATTGCTATTATTACTAGTACTGAAGTAGCTACCAAAAGCTTTTTGGGAAAACCTGTAACAAAAATGTAGACTGTTAACCTTAATTTCTTAATCACTACAACGGACTTTTAACCGTAATTTAAACATGTAATCATTATTGTGGTGATATCGTTGTTATCTTTACGATTGTTATTAACAAGAATTGATAAAGGGATATAAAATCTTTTCAATCTGACGCTTTTGCTCACGTTTCAAGTTTTGTTTGGATTTGGTAAGAAGATTCCTTGAACGTGTTGCATAATTTGAAATAAAAAAAGATCATTCACGTTTGGGAACAAATTCTGTGGGACTGTTGTCTTTAGAGCGGTGTTTCCGTCGGGTCACATAAAAAATAATAAGGTGCGTGATTATGGTAACGTTGTTACATACACGTGTGTACGATCTTCATCTCCGAGCACTTTCACACCGACCATTAGCCCGGGGTGGGGTGCGTGAGGCGGACGTGAATTTTGTTAATCAATTTTGGCTGCTGGGAAATTGCCTGTATTTTTTGGATGCCATATTTAGTTTACGAAAATTGCAGCAGCAATTTTTGAATAATTGATTTTGTGCTTGTTTGAAGGTGGAATTATTTTGTTCTATTTAAAGTTACAGCTATGACTAAGTACAATAGAAATGGTTGACTGATGGAAATGACTTTTCGCAATTAAACAGTGACATATTTTGACGTCATGCGCGTCAGCGGAAAGCATCACGCCTATTGTTTTTGTTATTGCACAAATATTCATACGTTTCGCCTTGTTCGATTTAACGTTTGACAGTTATTGAAGGTTTTGATGTTTCGCGCCGACGCCATAAAATATATTTTATGTCCCAAGCAATTCTGTTGAAGCAATGTTTTCAAACTTTTAAAAGGAAGCACCACCGGCTTTGAAAGCTCAGCTTTGTTCCCTCGGAGTGCTAAAACATAGAAAGTACTTGTTGCAGTTTTTATTAGTTGCTTGGGCCTCCTCAAATAAAATATACCGACGTTAAGTAGACAAGAATAAGTCCTGTTCTGTTTTTTTGTGAACATTATTTTTTGAAATTTCAGTATTGATCTTAAATCGTGGTTCATTTGTTAAAATTTTGACGCTTAGTTTTTTTTACGTAGGTATATTTAGAAACTCGTAACCACCAGCTTCAATATTTATGATGCGGTTATCGATACTTATTATATTTTATCCTGTGCGGTTTTTCAGAACAGAAAATCAAACAAGTTACGTGTATTATCACATCGGCTGAATGTTACAGTGAGTTTACACTTTTGTATTACGTCACACGAGGATAAACCGAGGTTTATGGTCAGTGAATCATTAGGTCAATTCGTGTCGTTGACAATATAATTTATGTTAAGTAAATACGGCGTAACGCCATACGATAAAAAAACTCTAGTAAAAAAGTTGACACACTGTGTTGTGACTGGGTTTCTGTGGTATAATTATTTTAGTCTGTGTTCATTGTGAGTGGTCAGTATAGCGTCGTGTACACTGGCGAGATCATCAAACAATGCTAACGTATATAATTGTTACCGCGAAAACCGGGTACAAACTATGACTTTTCCACCGTGGGGTTTCCCCGACCATTTACGATCTAGGTAATCTTTTATTTCCGAATAAATGTATTAAACATGTAATTATATAATATTTTTTGCTAGTTTTTCTTTAACATTTTTTAGTCAGAAGAAGTAACCTGCTACATTTATTTAATGATACAGATGCAGTATGATTTATTATATTTTCAACAAAACAAAGTTCTAAACTTAGCTCACGTCCTAACATTAGTTCGCTAAAATTGGATTCTCTCACGATTTTCAAATTGGAATCCGGCATGGCTGTCATTATTGTACATAAAATCTTATATCATTAAGTTAATTCTAACACGAAACAACTTGAGATAAATTAAACAATTATCGTTGTCAAAAACAAAGTCGACTGAGCGATCAAATGTTGGGACTACAGAAAGCAAAGCTCGTCTGTATCGGATGACATCGCGGGCGTGTTTCAGCGAAAAATCCCTTTGATCGATTGCCGACGGACCAATGTTGAACATTCTCACACGATTCGAGCTCCGCACTCGATTCTCGATAAGTACATTGTGTACTTCCAAAAATGATCATCGAATTCGCTAAGACATCGATTTTTGTACTGCAATTAGTCATGTCCCATTTCACCTTGTATGAAGACTTTCAGTACTTATGTGAGTCTTTCTAAGGAAGTTACATATATGGTAATGTACTAGTGATATAAGCATAGTTAATTTATTAATTTACATGTATTATGGCAAATACGATTCCGTATTAATTTAACTGAGATAGTAGAAGTTGTACATTTGCCTTACGTTACGATATGAAGGAAATGAAATCGTAATAATTATATGATCGCCTTATTTGTATAATCTCCAATATTGAATGTTTACATTTTTCTGTGTCGTAAATAAAATCAATAATTAAGAATCAAGAAAAATCTTAACTAAACAAATCTGTGTAGACGGTAATATGATAGCTTTATTAGTTTGCGTTCATTAAAGCTTACCCACAAAATGAATGTCAATTGTTTACATTCGACGCGCGAATGAGCCGCACACTTGAGTTCGTCAAACAAATAATTTAGACGAGGTAGGCGTCGAAGCTTTGAATTAAAATTATAATATTTTATAAACACACACCAGTTAAAAAGACATCCATGAACAACGCATTGATGTAGCTCCTTTGGGCAAGTCCATGTTCATGCGAACAAAATAATCCCGATAAACGAAATGTCGGAAAACTATATAAGAACTTCCCGATCGAACGTATTGTCACTGGCCGCAAAAACAAAACACTCGCGAACTGTCAACACTTTTTAATTAAAACACTATTTTTGAGTTTGGAAGTCACTAGTGTTGTAGTAATATTAGCACTGGATTATAAAGTGTTGTGTGTTGTCGAGCGTGTGTCACCGCTGTGGTGCGAGGAGCGAGTGTGCGAGACCGGCGCGCGAGCAGCCTCCGCTCGTTGAATGGGCACCGAAATGCGGCACCGTACGTCAAATAGCCGGTCAAACACTATGCGAAATCCCTTACCCGCCCGCCGGAAAGTGAACTTCGACCCTCTCGGAGACTTCCTTCGCCCTCTTATTTTTTGGCACTTTTTTATTTTCTCCCAAACACTATGGAGTTTTCAGTCACCGTTTAAGAACCTTGACTAATTTTTTCTACATTAGAAATTAACATGACGAAAATTGTTGTACGTTTCAATCATGACTTTCATCATTTTGATTGTTCGTGATTATTAATGAAGCTATGGCATCATTGCGAATAATTACTACTAATTGTGAAATTTTAGTATTTCTATTATCTATTCTGCTATCGGGCAAAGGACTCGAGATTTATTTTCGTTATCTATCACCCTTTATTAACTTCTTAGTCATATTGTATATTGTAATACTGTATTATTTTATTAATTACGTTGTCGTACTGAAAATCCATAATCCTTCTTCAATAATTACGTTAATTCTTCAATAGTACGTATTGATGCACGAAAATTCGATAGTACCTAATAAAAAATATAAAATATCAGTAAACAAAAGGGGTAGAAAAATAAAAAAGAATTAAATAATAGGCGCGTCTCCACGGTCGTCTGTTTCCACATCTTGTGCAAGTGAGCATTTTTATTCGGTACCTCGCGGTGATTCATCGATGAGTCTATCCTAAAGTGAGTTTTTATCGGGCATTAGTCGCGCCGTGCACGGCACAACACTAACCCTTGCTAATCTTAATAATTATTAAATATTACGCGGCTATTACTCCAAATAATAATCAGCTTTTGTTATTATTAATATTGCGTAGGCGTCGAACGCGAACAATTTGTTAATCATTTAATCTGTACCACTCATTCCTTAGTACTTTCATGTTCACGATAATGAGACATTGTACGATAAGTCTTAGTATACTATTAAACTGATACATTAACTAGTTTATGTAAATGAGCGCCTAGATTTAGAGGCTGTTTGATTTATAAACAACTTTCATTTTCTTTTTCACTTGTCAATGAGTGGTCATCGAGAGAAACAAGCGAAAGAGTCCAAGGACTACAAAAGAAAGTAAACTGAGAGTAAAAAGTGTGCCAAGTCTGGGAAAGACTTGGTTGACACAGATAGGATGGTGCACCTACGTGCGACTTGGATCAAACAAATCCTTCAACGGAAAAATAAACCTTCTTAGTTCAAATTGGTATACTGGTTGTTTGGCTGCTTGTCTGTGGGTAATGTTTGTAGCATGTGGTCTGCGGTTTAGAGATGTGAGTGAGCATCTCAATGTTTACATTGACACGTTTTTTGCTTCGTGGTTAACAAGGCGATGCCATTGTACGTCTGCTTAGTGATAGTGTCAATATCTGATAATTATGATTATGATTATTTTTGGAATATATTCATGTTACATAAAGCATCCATTAGTTTTCTACACTAATATTATAAATAGAAAAGATTTGTATTCTTGACTTCTGGATCTATTAAAAAATATATTTTATAAGTAGAATCCTATATATCACTGAGTAACAAAGCCGCTGACGGAAACTATAATAATAAATAAAAATATTAAAACAAAAAATATTAATATAAAAATAAATATTAATAATTAAAATTAATAATTATATTGTTATTTATAATTATATAAATGATAATTAAAAACGTAACGTAAATTTCAGTATTCACGACCGAGATTTATGTAAAGGCTATGCGCTAATCGAGGCCGAGTGACCTACTGCGCTTATAATATTTTTTCCCTCGTCTATACAAAGGAGGTTCCCATCGCGATCGTTTCCGATGACTGACATAATAAAACGCCTTTCATTTAATACACGATTAACTTTTTATGCGAAACAATTCTATAATTGTAGCAGGCTTTTCCGGCGGTTGTCTCATGAATGACTCACGGATTTTCCGAATTTTTCGCTACAGTTAGTTCGTCGGGAACTACTGAAAGCCCACAATGTCAAGACCGTGTCGCATGAGCTCACTATTACTCACTCCCCATAGAAAGTCGATAGATCCGTGAAATATAAAACGATTCGTCATGTCACAAATATTGAATTTTAAGTGCTCCAAAGTGAAACATAAAAAATATAAATAAAACCTGTTGTTTCGTAATTTATTTTAATATTTAAAACAGTTTCCGTTATATACGTGCTACCTGAACCATTAAATAATTGATGCACAATATTGCGTGGATTTGTCTGTGTGTTTGTCAGAAGAAAGCTTTGAAATTCCTGTTGAGATATTGAGTAAGTTCTCGCGAGTTGTGGATAAAAAAAATTGAGCTGCAGTGACGTTTTGTTTTGTGTCGGAAGTTTGAATTGTGTAAAGACGATAGTGTTGTGTAGCTCTGTCTTGTATAAGATACAGCGGGCGGAGTAGCGTGTGTTCGCTAGTAGTGACTACATTTAACCTCTAATACTACTGCGTTGATATGTTACACGTTGTTTTAAGCAAATATTATCCATCTATCCTTCAGCCGCGGCGTCCGTTACGTCTCTTACGATGATTTGTTTCTCTTTAAAAAAGTGTAGCGCTAAAATTACCGATAAAAGGTTTGCCAGTGCCGTGTAAATAGCTTTTTTGTTGAAATCTAAAGTGCTCGTCTGATACTGGCCTGAATAGAGGCGGATGCAGATTATATTGTAATTGTTCTTCAAGATCAAGTTCGGTAGTAAGATAAAGGAAGGATTAACTTTATTTATTTCAGTGTTCGTGATGTCTTGTAAACAGTTGCTTAGAGATTTGTTGTATCGAATGCACACTTCAAGCAGATAATCTACCGTAAAATTCCTTTACCAACATAGTTTCAGCAGCTAATTTAAGTTTACCGTAAACTTAAAGACTAGCTTCCGCGACAGAGTCCGCCTGCGGCCGCCTTGGCATTGCCAATACGCGAAATGGCATTGTTTGCGAGCCACAATATAAATCACACGTTGTGCGTACTATTCGAAAGCTTCTACTCATTGTGCACGTACCCTTAACCCCTTTCATGGCACAGGCTAAAATTAATACTCAATACGCGGTTCAGGAATGTTCAGTATGTCAGTTATGCGGAAGGAAATGTTTTATGCTGTGTCCTCAAAACTGAATATGGCAATTTAGTTTGTAAGAAAAGTGTATGGTAGCTTGTAATGTATGCGGTCTTAGACGGGGTTAACTTAGTGTATAATTCATGCCTAATGTTATTGACTGTTGTGGCTAAGCTGAAGATTGAATAAACGGAAGATTTAGTATCAATAATAGTTTTATCGATATTTACATAATCGAATGACAACCAGGTGTCAGCTTTAGTTTATCGATGTGTGTAAGTGATTTTTTTTACAAAAAGCTCCTTAACCTTGAAAACTAAAATAAATAAACTGTTTTCAATGTGCGAAGCGCTTACGGTGAGCGCCAGTTTTCACCAATTATCCGATGACTAATCGTTGATAGAGGTAACCGATTTACATGTCTATGGAGTTAAAATTTCAGTTAGTTGTAACCTTATTATTTAGTTTTATTGAGACAATTTCACACAAATACCAAAAACTATTTATAAAAGTGATTTTATTGAGCAATCGTCTTTGGAATTTAAACATTGCTATTTCCGGTCTCAATTATTCGGAAATAGAACATTGTTATTCTTTTTTAATTCAGTGACGTGATGTCAACATTGAAAGTTTAAACATCGAATCTAATATGTTTTTTTATATTCACTAATCTACAACTAGAGATGGGACCACGTATTATACAATACACACAATGAGTAATCACTCAACAATGTAAAACGCGTAGTTTCCTCGTATAATCAGTGTCAATATTTCAATGAATAGAAAGTGATATCAAATACATCACTTACTTTGCTAGTAATATTAGGTCACCAATTTACGTGAGTTCCTATGAACTGAAATTGTATGTAAAGTCAGAATATTTTACAACCTGTTATGTATGTATGACTGTTAAAGATTAAGTCATTGGATTTAAGTCATCGTTATGTGCAGGGATAAGTCACCGTATTCATCACTTTCGAATGCATCACTACAAAACTATTCACTCATAGATCAATCATGAAAAATCCATATCACCTTTATCAATCTTTGAAACAATTAATTAAACAATCACTGCATAGATAAGATAAAAAAACAAAATAAATATAAAACTTACTATATCTAAAGGTATATCCTTGTCTCCTTGAGGAACATCCATTGCAGCAACATGTGCACATATCGATCATTTTAATATTAATCGATTTATCACAGATCATTGTAAAATAGTAAAATAAATCTTTGGCATAAAACTGTCACAACAACTGTCACATATAAAAAAAAAGTTCACTTCACAATTTCAAATTTAGAACAGGTGTAAGCACGTGCGTATTCTGTTTATTGAATTTAATTTACGTGATTAACGGGCGTCGTGTTCGAGTCGAGTTCAGGACACGATCTCTCGAGCGGATACGTTCAGTTCGCCGCGTTACGTGTAATGTGTGTCCTGAACGGATTTCCACGGCTTTTATGTGGCCGGTCGGCGCTCCCGTGATAAAGGGTGCAAAAAACCGATTGTTTAATTTGGAGGGCCTGCCATGCGCCATGACGTCACGGATACGACGTCGATCGCGATTAGGACGTAAACGCACACATGCTCTTACGCAATAGCTTGTTCAAATAAATACATGTGGCAACAACCGGATCCTAGGGGTATGTGAAAATGCGATTCCTGGTCACTGTAAACGTGTTTTTTATCAGGTTTTGCTCTTTTGACCGTTTTAATCTAGGTTTTTTTATGAAGTTTATATTTTATTATGGTTTTAAAAGTTATATTATGTATGATAAGAATGCAGTTTTGATAAGAATTTGTGATTTAGATTAAATATTATTATTTATATTACAAGGGTTTATTGAGTATTAAGATATTAATGATAATAACAATCAATTGGTCAATATTAATTTATTTGAAAGATAAAGGTCTTATATTAAACTTATACAGATCTATAGATATTTTATAATTATTTCAAACTTGCTTAAGTACATTTTATTTCTTAATTTTAATATTTTTACTTCATGAAAACTTACGTAATTAAACACGAAATACAGTTGTAATTATAATAATAAATAGAAATAACAATAAGTGTGTCATATTAACTTTATGATCAGATATAATATATTCATACACTGATAAAAGTAAGATCTAAGAGAAAACAGTTTACATATTATAAACATCATGTTTTACAAGCAGCGTTGAATGAAGAAAGATGATTAAAACTTAACATGTATTACTTAAATGTAACTTATTATAGTGTTAACAGCACACCCAATCTCACACGGAGCGTTGCAGCGACTGCTAGCAAAGTCCTTCTACGGAGTTTATTTTTAAATTCCATTTCGGCCATATTAGAAATGCGTTTAAATTTCAGCGGGGGTGTAGCTCCACCATCCCGCCTCCGAGAGAGTCCGCCTCTCGGTCTCATTCCCGAAATAGTCCCGTTCGATTGGTCGGTCAGAATAATCTCCTCGCCTATTACATGCACTCGCTTAAACTTTACTACACTCGATAATGCAAGTACTCGCGTCACGTGGTGGGGTGAGTTCTGCTTTTTGTTCCAGAATAATACTGTTATTATACTTGGAGTTCACTCAATAGTGCTTCTGTTTGTAAAATTTATGCTCGTAAGCCCATATATGCACGGGCGCTTTTTTTAACGCGAAGTTTTTGACCTTGCTCGGGATTTTGAACCCTCGGCGTCGAACCGAGCGTTGAGAATCCATCAGAGTAAGAGTGCATCCCTAGTACGCGGCAATGAACGTCGCGTTAAAAAGAGCGCCCGTACGGACGTGGGCTAATGTATGGCGTAAAACATAAAAAAAAAGTAATTACGGGTTTCGGATGCGAAGTTCTTATCTGCAAAAAAAATCAAATAAACAGTAGCACTTCGGGAGTGCCGACAGAAGTGAAAACTTGAACAATTAAAAAAAATACTTCCAATACCTTTAAAGTAAAAATTCTTACATAGAACTTATCCGTAACGTAATATAAATAAAGAGCACAATAGCGTTTATAAAAATGAGGTATCGGTAACGGTGTCGCGAGTTCAATTGTTTTTTCCCATCTCAAAAATGCCTAACGCACCTAAAGAAGTTTTCATTTAAAAAAAAGGATTGTGTGGTTTTATGAAACCACGGTAAAAGTGAAACTTCTATAGGCGCCGCCATATTGGCCTTGGCTGCTCTGACGAGCGCCTTTCACTTTATCCCTACTCCGCGGCCGACCGTCACGCGACATGCAACACATAGACGAAAAAGTTTGAGACGATGTAATAAAAGTTTCCTTTAAAAAAAAATATAACCATAGTAAGTACACGTTATTTTTATTAAAACATCACAACAAACTCTCGTTATATAAACGTAGGATTTGTTAAATCGACGTGAAAAATCATTGGGGAAACGTAATTTTAAATATTGTTTACCTGGTAACGTCCTCGTTATGCAATAAATCAAAGCACAATGCTTAGGTACAATAAATTCCTGCAATTGTCATTACCTAATTAGATCCGATGATGTAAAAGGAAAAGTAGGTCAGAAAAATCCCTTAAACCTGAGTGCAGTAACTAAACTGTGCCATGAAAACTGTGTAATGTTTCCTACAATCATTCAGACATTTCAAAGAACACATACCTTTTAACCCATACTAATAAATGAGCAATATTTATATATAGGTATATTTGTAATCGATTTCTCAAAAACGGCTCTAACGATTTCGATGAAAGTTGCAATATAGGGGTTTACGGGGGTGAAAAATCAATCTAGGTAGATAGGTATCATTTCTGGGAAAATTCTTTTTCTCTAATATGTTTATTACTTCAGTGGGAGAAAGAGATACGTCCTGTAGAGCTTCATCTCTTTCCCACACTGAAGTAATATTTAAACAATACTGCTTTATGAGCTTGTGGTAGCCCCCTGAAGTCGGTCGACCAAGTACTGTGTTATTATGACGTACACTTCACATACAGTTCATTTAGAATTTAATTTATTGATCTTATTCATTGAGTTATTACTAACGTATGGTTTTCCTGCAGCTTGCTCATATACATAGATAGCTTTATATGCCAATTATTTATATGCCGTTTATTCATTGAAAATAAGAAATATTAAATACTATTTAATTAAACCAAAAAATATTACTAATGCGATAGGAAAATTAAATGCGTTCTATAATCCTGTTACAATATTTTTGTAATAACATAAATCAGCTTATAGGTCCACTGCTGGAACACAGGCCTCCTCTTAGTGGGCCCAGTGCGGGTTGGTGGATGTCACATGTCTTCGAATTTTTGGTTCTAGGACATGCCGGTTTCCGCACGATGTTTTCGTTCACCGTTTTGAGAGCAGTGGTGATGAAATAATTTCGGTTCGAACCTACGGGCCACCACTGCTCTTTTTATTAAGTAATAAGTCAACAAAATTCTCTAATAACAACTTTATCGGTAATTATATTTTCGAGCCGTTTGGGGTTGAAACACGGGGCCGTGGAGTCCGAGTGCTCACGGTCTGTTCAATGAAATCTCCAAACGACTGGTTGACACTTCCCGTGACCCAAGGGCTGGCTTTTACCTTGGCCAGAGGCTAAGCATTGCCATACAACGTGGCAATGCGGCCAGTCTCTTGGGTACATTACCAGTCGACAGCGATGCGGAGGAATCTTTCGACGCCATATTTTAGTTTGGTAATAATTTTAGTTAGGTTAGGATATAATATTTTTATTTCTATAGTTTGTTAGTTAATTTAGTACAACAAAATAGATAGATATAGATAATATGAATAAAGATTTAATAATACTTTTAAAAAAAATCGCTCTTTTTAAATTTGGCGCCACTGTGTTATTTAATTTTTGTACAATGTTGTTAATCACCAAACATTTTGTCATAATATATAAACAATAGATTTATCCTTATGAAGCGTGCCTGGTAATAGAGTCATTAACCTGATACGGAAATGTGATTTTAGAATATAAAACCTCTTTAAAAAAAACTATTTTATTGCGGACCAGCTAACAGTTTATGATGTAACTGGCCGTTATAAATATCTGATACATAAATAAATATAGCTTGACTGAAAAATTTAAAGACTGACTTTCCTGCTTTTCGCACAGTACATACGGACATTACCTACTCGAGAAGGCTCCGGCAACTACCTTACCGGCTCAGTATCTAATACCTTTAAACGAGCAATTCTTGTATATATAATCTGAATCTCGGAAACGGCTTCAACGATTTTCATGAAATTTAGTATGCAGGGGTTTTCGGAGGCGATAAATCGATCTAGCTAAATCGATCGATCGGTCGTCCAGATATTAATTTTATAACATAGAAATAGGATAATATAGAAATAGGTTTTTTGTATCTTTGTGATACTCAGTAAACCGGATAACAAGACGCTGAAGTTTACATTTTGAAATTAAATCCTAACTCTAAAACCGGCCAAGTGCGAGTCGGACTCGCACACGAAGGGTTCCGTACCACTGTACTATATTTTAACTGCATTGTATTTTTATCATTTGTTGATATAGCGTCAATAGAAATACACAATTTGTGAAACTTTTCAACTGTCTACCTATTACGTTTCGAACGAATTGTTTTCACGCCGAGCTAATTTGCGTTAAGAAAATTTAGAAAAAATATTAAACGCGTTGTAGTACGGGACGCAACAATGGTGTACCGCTGGAACTATAATTTATCGAATCTATATGCTATCCTAACTATAATATCCTAACTAATATTATAAATACGAAAGTGAGTTTGTTTGTTTTTTTGTTACGTTTTCACGCAAAAACGAGTGAACGGATTTCGATGGAAGTTGGCACACAGATAGTTTATAACCTGGAATAGAGCATAGAATACTTTATATATTTCGGTAGTACGTTTTCTACGTACTAAAAGCTAGTTAGTCTGCCTCGTTGGTCTAGTGGTCGCAAGCGCTACTGCTGAGCTTGAGGTCCTGGGTTCGATTCCCGGGTCGGGCAAAGTGTTATTGGGTTTTTCTATCTGAAATTTCTCAGTAGCAGCTCGGAGTCTGGATTTGTGCCCGGTTGATGGCAATAAACTCGCCCCCTATTACATGGGACTTAAACATAACTGGCGAAATTTGGGTGTACCTGCTACAGGGACACCTCTGCCTAACCCTTCGGGGAAACAAAGCGTGATGTTATGTGATGTGTAAAAGCTAGTATTTTTATGCTGTTACAGGCTGGTGATCATACAGTGACACTGGCTTAAAATGTATTTTTATTTTTCGTAGCCAACTTCGGACATTTTCCATCGCTGCACACATTTCGTAGCACAACTTGACAACGGTGCCATCGATCTACATATTATCTCGTGACTCCTGCGCATTATTCGCGACAATTATCGCGTCACGTAACGCGAACAAAAGACTCGTTATTACGTATTGGAGTTCGTATCACACCGTTGTTTGTCCGATAATTAAATCTGATGAATAGAGTCGTAAATTCGCAATCAACAACAGTCGTCAGATTTTTTTAAATTTTGACAATATGTATTATATTGTATCTAAGTCGTGAATGAACCTACTAACTTCTGTTTCTTGAATCAAAATAATTATTTTGTATCGGTTTATTAAAAAACGTAATTATTTTTATTACAAAAAAAAGTGTAAAGAATTCTAAGCATAGTTTATTAGCCTTTGCTATATGAAAAATTATGTTTAAACTTTTCTTATCGTCATCCTACTTTTATGAATGTTTGTTGCTCAAACACGCAAAAATGGCTGAACGGATTTAGATGGAACGTGGCACACAGATAGTTTATAACCTGGATTAACACATGTGATATTTTTTATCCCAGGTAGTACGTTCCCGTGGGATTATTTCCGACATCCACGTGGGCAAAAAGCTAGTATTTAGATAAAACTAACACAAATCTGAATGCAGCATACATTTAGCGGGAAAAAAATTGCAGAGCGACCGTGTTGGTCATGGTCGCTTCGATAAATTTTTCTTACGATTGAAAATTAATGAGATCGCTTTGTCATGACGGTGTGACAACGGTCCATGTGAACTTATCAACGCACAAAAACCGACCCTTTCTCAGGGATTCCTAACTGGTGCGCGTAATATATAATGCATTCAAAATGAGGGGTTATTTCGAACATCCTGATACATACGATTACCGAGAAAATGTTATTACGTTTGGCTAGAGAAAACCCAATGCAATGATAACTCATTGTTTATGCAAATCCGCCATTCTATGGTAGCTCATATCCGATTGTTACAACCTCCGTTTAAAGTTCAGAGTTCCTGTGAAACACGAGTCTTTAAAAGGTTTAAAATAACATTGTTATTAATATCGTACTAAATTATTGCCTAACATTAAAATTATTTGAACATAATTTATCAATAATGCTGTCATTACTTAAGTTTGGTTCTTAAATTAATGTCATTTCAAGAAACGTTTTCAAAACTTTAAACGGAACAAAACTCTTTTCATGTTTTTTAAAAAAATTTTTTTTTTTTAAGGGCTAGTATTTAAAAATCTAACAGTCTTAAATGCAAATTGTGGCGATACCCTTGCGGCATCCCATCTTCCTAGCACGGCGGGCTGTGCTAGGGCGGCTGCTGCAGGTGCGGAAAACCTCAAACGGCGCAAATACTTCAATCTTATTAGCACTTATTGTTCAAGCCGTTTAAGGTTGAAACACTAAGGCCCGTATTACAGAACGTCACTCAATACTCAAGCATTACTTAAAACTAGTTTCAACCAATCAAATGACTTGAATCTAGTTTTAAGTAATGCTTGAGTATTGAGTAACGTTCTGTAATACGGGCCTAAGACCGTGGGGTTTGAGTGCCCACTTAGTTTTTTGAGACATCGCCAAGCAGTTGGTCGATTCTTCACGTGACCAGAGAGTTGGCATAATTTTTGGCCAAAGAATCAGCATTGCCATGCAATGCTGCCAGCTTTTTGGGCACTTTTCCTGTTGACACCGATGCGGAAGAATTTCTTGATGCCCTATGATTATTACCCCTCATTTTTTTTACACTTGTACATATTACAATTATTATTTTGAGACAGTTTTAATTTATGAATTAAATGCTAATTTAAAGAGCTGACATCGCTTTCAAAGGAGGAAAAGATACCAATATTGTTCTCAGAACACACAAAAGAAAAAGAAAAAGATCTAATCAAAATATCAGAGTCGGCATACAACAATCATTCAAAAGTGACTTATGACCAAATCATAGGGGCACTCTGTAAAATTTTACGGATGTTCAGCATACCGATCAAACATGATTTAGTTTATGATTTTTGATGACTAACCCCAACATTTGGAGGTTATGTTCCGAGAAATGTTCTCAGGTACCAGGCCTAAAGGAAATGCCAGAGTTTTGCGTATACATATTAGGAGGTCAATGAGAGGTGTATGTCTATTGTAAGGACGTGAGGTCATGTTCGTGTGATAATCGTTTGATGACAAGAACTTGACGAACAGTGGCGTAATTTTTTTAGGAATTGTGAGGTTGCACTTTCTTGACTTCACTGTAATTTTAACCGAAGAACACTCAGAGCTTGCATAAAAGCAAATAGTGTTAATGAAGTTGCTTGCCTGTTTTTAACCGACTTCCAAAAAGGAGGAGGTTATTATGTTCGTCGCGTCTGTTTGTTTTTTTTTATGTATGTCCACCGATTTCTCCGTCAATTGTGGACCGATTTTGAAAATTCTTTTTTTGTTTGAAAGGGTATGCTCTCGAGGTGGTTCCATATAAAGTTTATTAACTTTGCTTTGATAGTTTTTGAGTTAGCTTCAATAATACGTATTTTTAATAGTATGTGGATGATATGATAAGTTCCTGTCACTGTTATTTACATAGCAGGTAGTGGTTTTCGAATTTGTGTGGGGTAGGTACCACAACTAAAAAGTGAAAAATAAAAACTTTTTACAAAAAATAAAACAACCGACTTCCAAAAAACAGTACAAAGTGAAGAATAACTTTAATTTCGGAAGTCGGTGACAAAAACGAAAATTCAAAACCAAAGACACCGACTTCAAAATTAAAGTTATTTTTCACTTTATAGAGTTTTTTGGAAGTCGGTTGTTTTTTTTTTTTGTAAAAAAATTCTCCATATGAAAGGACCTTTCGAAAACGATTGTTTATATTCAACTTTTCTTATAAGTGTCTGACATTTTGACATTCAAAACGGCCTTCTAATGGTTTAATTGAAATAAATGCTTAGCGTTTGCTATTATCAAGGTGCTTGAAAAGTCCTTCACGAGGATCAATACGTTGACATATGGATCTATTTTCGTTTAACTCGTGCCGGAACGAGGGTTCCCAATCCTAGAAGTTTGAAGACGTCATCAATGACGTACAAGTGCGTGGTACAGCTGATCGGAAACCGCAAGATCATTGATACTGTGACTCATGAAGCTTTTCTTAAAACGTGGGCCAGGTTTATTGTAAACAATTGCCATAAATAGTCATATTCTTTCATAGTTTTAATATGGCGGGGATACCGCTGATACGTAGCACGTGGGACCGATTTTGAACGATGATTGACTGACGTCAGAGATTTCTGATTAACGATTCAGGAATGATTCAGTATGCAGGGCTTACGATCAAAAGCTCACGTTGTCACCTCGTCTGGGACATTCCCCCTTGAATGTTTATTTTAAAGGAATATCTATCTACCTTTTTTTAGAGACTGAATGATTTACGACATAAGGTAATGTGGGGTTATGCAATGCCGTAATTTATAGCCAGGGTCAGGTCATTATACTCTTAAAATGTTGAGGTTTTAGCGAACTTGAAGTATCGAATGCGGTTTTCCACTTTTAAAATATATCAACAATGTCACTGACACAGTGATACCGAGCTAGACTAAAATAATAAACAAAAGAATATCTAAACAAGAGTAAGGAGATCCAATAACCGAAGGACATTGGTATAGTCGAGTTGATAATTTTTTTGCGAGTTTTGATATCAAATTTCCAGTAAATTTAAACTTTATGGGTGAAACTATTTAACTGTCACATAAACAAATAGTACTTGTCATTTTAAAAATTTAGTCTAAGCTGTCTCCTACTAATCCATGTAACTGGAGAAAGCTCGACCCCTGTCATACATGATGTCCCAGTTCAGGGGTCGAGGCCTCATTGATGTAACGTGTGCTGAAGTTTTGGAAATAAATCACTATTACTATTATATAACTTAGTTTCACGTGTAAATAATTAAACTATCAATGAATAACTAAGTTTACGCAACTAGTTTCGTTATGTAAATTCAGCTTTATAGATCTTGTGTTATCTCATTGGGACCGTGGCATTATGTATGTCAGCGTTGCTTTGTTACCACGTGCAGTGGTGACGTTGGTCCGAATAGTATCGCAGTAAATATATAGCTACTGTGGTAACATGCTGCGATCTAAGACAACACTTGTGAGTACATAGATTGTTGCTAGCCAGAATATGATGCCTAATTCTACTATATTTTGATCTCGAATACATTTTCGGTAATTCTGACTACTTTTTTTTTGGAAATGTATAATTTCTGATTTTACGACCAATTAGTATAATAGTAATTTATGAAACTGTTGCATAATGAGGGGTATTAAAACATGAGTGTGTGTTTAAAAACCGAGCCGTAGGCGAGGTTTTTAATAGTTTCACACGACTTGGGATTGAACCTACTAAATAAAAGATCATAGTTAAAAATCAAGTATAAAAAATTCCCACGAAATTCAGTACAACAAAAGATTTGAATGTCGCCTGCACCAGCACATCACCGCACATACGCTACAGCGGGTGCTGCTGTCCCCCGCTTAAACGTTCCATTACAAAAGTTGATGGAAACTCCTTGGTGATATTAACTTTTTGGATTTGCCCTGTATCGTAATAGAAAAAAAATTGTTTTATATCATTATTTTGTTAGAGAAAAAGAATTATAATGTGATTCTATTTTTAAATTTCGGTATTGTGTTTATAAAGTTTGTCAATATTAACTCGTTTTGAAGTTTATAATTCGAATATTACGCTATGAGAGTAGATAAAATAAATTACTGAACATGATAACTTCTTAAATTCTTTAAAATCACTGTCCTAATAACATTTTATCTGCAGCTAGTTGAGCGGTTATTTTTAAAATAAAAAATGTACCTGTTAGCCTTGCTATATGATAAACGGATATAAATACCATCATTTAGCTGCGCACGAGTAATTTTTATGTATCTCGAAGTCATTTCCGAATCATACTTCAAAGTAGCAGTTACCAAAGATTTAACACGTGTGCATCCTTATTTACTCTTCGTTTAGTAAGTGCAAAAATTTCTAAAATAGTGAAACTGCAATGTTCTGCTTCATTTGCAAAAATGCTTCAAGCCGATCTAGGTGTTGTTACTTCATAAACAAAGGTCATAATTGCATGCATAATTTCGTCAGTGTTAATTAGTACTGCGACCATCAAGTAGCAGAGTCACGCTACGGAACACCCAGTTAGTTTTTGCAACTCAACCATTTCTGTGTGTCTGTAGGAGGTGAGCGCGTGTACATATCTTTTTGCGGTATAATTAAGTCAATATCGATTATGTAAGAAAAAAGGACATTGTCACAGTAAGGCGGCGAACATATAAAGATCGGTGCAAAAACATATGTGGGACGTATGAATATCAACGAACCTTCGACAAAGAATATCAAAAGAAATAAGATTAAATCTGTTGGTGATAACGCCTCTTGTGCATACACTTTATTGTTTTTACCGAATTCTTTCCGAAGTTACCAATGGGAAACTAGTTCTAAGTAAAAACAATTGTCTAGCTGATCACATCTCTAGAATAGTTATTTTCGTATTTTTTTCCAACACAAAAGTAAATATAGCTACTTCCTCTCTAATAATAAACGAAGGCAAAAACCTATATTACTCAACTATAATAATAGTATTAATTGCTTCGAGTCACAGTGTGACAGTCTCAGACGATACTATCGACCGTGGGACTGTGGAACTCATGCGCCGTATTCAAATGGGACTCAAACAAAAAAATATAATTATTGGAAATGCTTTCCAGTTTTTCCGGTCGTGTGAGATCGCAATACACTTGTATTATTTAAAGGAACAAGATTAGAATAATTGTCTAACAAGATGATGTACATTTATATTCAAATGTGCCTTTGTCCATACGTAAATTGTAATTGTGGTTTGTTGTTATTACATCTGTTTCATTTCTTGTCCTACATTTATTGGAATTATTAGAACGATTGGAATTAATTGGTTTTTGTTGTCATGTGTTTCTGCGACTGTTTGAGTTCATTTCTGTACTTACCTATTTATTAATTTGGAAGGGTGTCTTTTATATTAGAGGACTAGGTACCCTTTGCTTAAACCTAGATGATTCTAGATTCTTGATGTCTTCGTACCACTAAGCAGTATATAAACAACGATGCTTGATAAGAATTCATCTTTCAGGATTGTTAATAATTTTTTTTATCACATCTACTCAAAAATTGCTAGTTTAGTCCTCGTAAACAGGGACTAAAATAGCTTTTTAATCCCTAGGGATTAAAAGTGATTTGAATTTGGAACGTGGATTTTGTTAGTAAAATTTCCAATCACCAATGAGATCAAACACGAACATTGTATGAACAAGTAACAGGCTGGCAAGAGAGAGAGAGAGAGAGAGAGAGAAAGTGTGAATTTGGTCAAAATGAAAATCCAAGATGGCGGCTTAGAACATTTTCAAATTTTTCGTCATGCTTGTCGTTTTCATAGTTTTCAGTGGTGCTAAAGCCGATAGTGAGGTCAGAATGAAAATCCAAGATGGCGGCTCTAAAAATTTTCAAATTTTTCATCATGGGTATCGTTTTCATGGTTTTCAATGGTGCTAAAGCCGATAGTGAGGGCAAAATGAAAATCCAAGATGGCGGCTGTGAAATTTTAAAAATTTTTCATCATGTGTATCGTTTTCATGGTTTTTAATGGTGCTAAAGCCGATAATGAGGTCAAAATCAAAATCCAAGATGGCGGCTGTGAAAATTTTTAAATTTTTCGTCATGGGTGTCGTTTTCATAGTTTTCGAGGATGCTAAAGCCGATAGTGAGGTCAAAATGTAAATCCAAGATGGCGGCTCAGAAAATTTTAAAATTTTTCATTATGGCTTTCGTTTTCATTGTTTTAAAGGGTGCTAAAGCCGACAGTCCGGTCAAAATGAAAATCGAAGATGGCGGCTGCGGAAATTTTCAAATTTTTCGTCATGAGTGTCGTTTTCATAGTTTTCGAGGGTGCTAAAGCTGATAGTGAGGTCAAAATGTAAGTCCAATGGTAGCGATTTTTGTTTTAAATCATACGTGAGAAGGAACTTCGTTCCTGACGGGGGTTGGACCGCACATGTTTTATTTTCTCATAGAGGGTGATAAAAAGTAGAGTGTTCACCTCGGGAGCAACACTATTTTGAGCTCGAGTGAAGTACTTTGAATCCCTCGCTGCGCTCAGGATTCAAAAAACACTCTCGCCTTAAAAATAGTTGTTTGCTCCCTTGGTAAACAATCTACTATTTTGTCACGGTTCTTGTGCCTGTTAAGTTTTATTTTATATTAACATGATTTGACGCGTTTTTTCATCAGTTTTCAATGTTGCTGTATACTGATACAGTCTATTGTGGAAATCAATGTCTTTATCACTTCAAATTGTAGTTTTTTGTGTGATAACAATCATATTACCCACATTGTTTTCATGAGAGGTGAAATGTACCTTTTTTGTTGTGGTAGGTTAGGAGACTCACTGTGTCTAGTTTTATTGCTCAGATATACGTCATAATTGATGATGACAGCTGCCAATACATCAGGATCATGTCTCATCACATAACTTGAATTATCATCAGTATTCTCATTTCATTGATAATCGTTTTTTTTGGATAGCCTCATTCCAAATTCCATTAATTCTAAATACAAATTTAAATTTGTATTTAGAATTAGCGTCAAACATTCGTAGTTAAAACGATGGCCACAAAGACTGCGTTATATAAAACGTATCGTTTTGCAGGAAAAAAATGGCGGCAATGCGACAACGCGGCTAATGATTCTCGATGTCGGTCGATTTACTCCACACTCACCAGTCCTGTATTTCCTGTTCGTATGTTGTTACGCAAAATTCTCGTACTAATATAAAATTCCATCTGTTTTGCTCCATCACGGCCATTGTGATCTGCAAATTAGTTCTTAGATATTCATTTGCTTTGTTTACTTTTAATAATTGTGTAATCAGATAATGGAGGTGAGTTTTCACAGGTTTCGCGTGCGTAAATGTTGGGAATGTTGGAACAAAGGTTGGCAAGTTCTGTCAAATTACCGTTATAAAACTAAAATCAAAATAAAATAAATACTTAGTGTTCAGGCAAAATACCTATATACAAAAATTGAATAAATAAGTAGTAAAAAACAGTAAAAACATTAAAAATATTATTTATAGATATATATCGATACCGGAAATTTCAATTGTCGTAAAGGACATTGTATTCCCAGTCCTTTACGACATTTGTAATTTCCAGTATTGATATAAATATGTATTTTTTGTTGATATGTTTATTTGGTTTGGCTTTTGAATTTCAGTAGTTTTGCATATACTTTAAGTTGGATAA
Source organism: Agrochola lychnidis (assembly GCA_963680765.1). Lineage (NCBI taxonomy): Eukaryota > Metazoa > Arthropoda > Insecta > Lepidoptera > Noctuidae > Agrochola > Agrochola lychnidis. The sequence goes on along the minus strand of OY796859.1, from coordinate 7,980,242 downwards.
AAGTATGAATGTGAAAAATCGAATGAGAAGTAAAAGTGTTATGTATATTTATAATCTCTCAATGATTATTGTGATAAAGGACGCTCTTATCTCGCTGGGACATAACCGTGTTTACTGCATTTAAGTGTCTTTTCGCTTGCCTTTCTCGGATATCCCCATTTAAAGATTATTAAAGAGAGTTTATATATGTATATAAACAGTTTATTTTCATAATATAAAAATAATAATTAGGTATATTCCCGATTTGTACTTACATTTCTAGAGAAAAATTTGTGAAAGAGATGTTATTTCTTTATCTAGTGATTTAAACTGAATTGTTTTCATTATCACTCAATATTTCTTTCCTGTAATCAAAACGCTTATTGAATTGAATTCAAACAAATGTAAACAATTTTGACTCAGCTATAAAATAAGCACACACACAAAAAAGATTATCTGCTACCAAAACATTGGAACTCTCCAGAAAAAATGTGGTGGAACTCAACTGTAACTGCATCTTCAAAATGTAAATGTCCGTTTCTGTCAGAATGCATTGTTGAAATATTCATTGTATTCATCAGCTGTCAATCGCAGTGACGTAGATAATTCCGTTCACTTTTTCTAGATGTTTCTAGTGGAATCAGATGTTTTAGAGGATTTTGAGTAGATTTTCCTTATAAATCCTTAAATAACGTGTAATATATACGCATGTAATCGGACCCTCCCTTTGGAAAAACCTAAGTATTATTTTGACAATTTACTACTTTCACAATTATTTTTATTGCAACGAAGTTCTTTAACGCGGCTTGTAAATCTTCAGAAATCGTCCCGCAAAAAAGTGTTAATACTTGCGATTGTTTTCTTCTAATTCAAAGAGAAAGAAAGAGAGAGAGAGAGAGATCACTGGCAGAAAAAAACCAGAGAAGAAAAGAGTAAAGGGATTAGTGTCATGGGATAAAATTGTACACATCGGCCCGAGTACACTACATACACACGCACTGCATCTGCATAGTTCTGCGAGAGAGAGAAAGTGTAAATTTGGTCAAAATGAAAATCCAAAATGGCGGCTTTGAAAATTTTCAAATTTTTCATCATGTGTATCGTTTTCATAGTTTTCGAGGCTGTTAAATCCGATAGTGGGGTTGAAATGTAAATCCAAGATGGCGGCCACGGAATTTTTTAAATTTTTCGTCATGGATGTCGTTTTCATAGTTTTCGAGGGCGTTAAAGCCGATATGAGGTCAAAATGTTAATCCAAGATGGCGGCTGCAAACATTTTGTATTTGTTTAAAAATCATACGTGAGAAGGAATTTCGTTTCTGACGGGGGTCCCCCGACCGCACACGTTTTTTTCTTTGTAGGTATTCGGTCTACTCCAAGCCTGTGAAGATGACTTGGGAGGCTATTTCTGTTTCTCACCGAGCCATAGCTTACTGAGATCACATAGATCACTGTTATCCACTAAATATCCTGAAGTTCTTCCACATTGGCTGGACCAAAGACTATTAATATACTCTTTGGGCTGGACCTACTTATATATCTAGTTACACCAGTGGGAGTCGGTAACATTTTGAGGGGTTTCCCCATCACAAGATAAACAGTAGATGCGTAAATTACATCCAAAATCATAAGTAATCTAAACAAACTGTTGTTTGTTTGAAAGAAAACTGATAAAAATGACGCTCAAAGGGATTAACAGTTATTCCCCTAAGATCATCCCGGCGTTTGTTTGAAATATTAAGATGTGCAATAATGACCATAAAGTTTATTTAAACATCCGTCGCTACAGTACTCATTTTGCATACACAAATGACGTTGAAAATAAACAAATGAAGGCATTAGTCTGATATGGACGTATAAAAGTACCGGTTATGTGGAGATAAGATGAACTGCTTATAATAATGCACTGTTTCAGGGGTGGCCGAGATTCCATAGTTAGTGAGATTAGGTAGGTACTATGGATTGAAAGCTTTAAGCTACTAAAATGAAACACAATATATTTGTAGAGATAGGATAGGTAGTTTTCTAAACTAATATTATAAAGAGAAAAGACTTGATTTTTGAAGTGAAAACTTCTTAAGCGCGTTAAGTATTTTTGAGATTGGACTAAACCATTGATTTCGCGACACTGTAACGCAATTTACCGACACCGTGGAGTAAAAGACATCAACGCGTTGATAACCGCGGTGCCGATTTTTTTCAAGTTTTCACTTACGAGTATGTCGGCACTCCCGGAGTGCCACTGTTTTGTTTAATGTTTATTTGTTATGGTTTAACGCTAAAACGGCTGAACGGATTTAGATGAAATTTGGCACATGGGTAGACCATAACCTGGGTTAGAACATATACTTACTGTTCTTTTTATCCCGATATTTCCAAGTCGAGACTTATGCGGGTGAAATCGCGGGGCGCAACTAGTTCCTAAATAAATTACTTTTTACATCAATGCCCTGTTAGTTCTCTGAGCTGACTCTCTATTTTTTTTCTATTTTTCTAAATACGAAATAGTGTTCTCTTACTATCTCTTGCTATTATGCCATTAACTTATAACGTTCATGGAGGTTGGCTGGCAAAACACGACTAATATTTAGGCGACATAAGGCTCTTATGTATGACCAACCACTATCCTAAGACCTTATTTTCTCTTTGGTATTATTAAATGTACTTAGTATCTTTAACTCACAACAGTTGTATCGACTGTCAATTAGTTGTAAAATCGGATTGAATTTGACGTCAAAGCGTACTATTAAAAATCAGTGGCATCGTACAATATGAATATATTACCATAGCAATAATTATTTATCGATTCGGCTTGTTATCGAAAAGTTCTGATTTCGATTAGCCTGGAAGCTGACCCCAATATGGTCGGATAAAGACTAGACGGAAATTCCCTGTATTTTTTGTAGTTACTTTATGTAAATGAAAGATACAATCCAGAATAAATCACAAGATCAAGCGCTTAGTCCCTTTCGATAGATTTTAAAATACATCAGTAGCTATTAGTTAGATTTTTTAGTCTTTTTTCTGAAAATTAAAAGACTTATTTAAAAAAAAAAAAATAATTTAGGCTATTTAGGTTTTGGTAATTTTTTTTTATTTAGGTTTTGTTATTATTTTTTTACATAAAATAAAATTTCAATATACTCCAACAGAATAAATCACAATAGAATAAAATGTCAATGCAATTAAAATAGGTACAAATTAAAAAGTTCACTGAATTCAAATTAAAATAAAATGTCAAATACAATTAAAATAAACGAATGAGTTATACAAATTATAGGGGCACAGAATCGAAATTAAAATTATTGTTATCCACAAGCTAGTCACTACTTACTGCTGAACTTGCTCTTTCGTAAAAGGGTTCTTGAACAATCATCAATGACGTAGTACACACGGCTATACATCAAGCTATAATTTCCAGTTTATGTTGATCTCGAATTGCATAGGTTTTCCGTACAATGCGGTCAGCTTATACTGGATATTTATAGCTTGATGTGTAGCCGTGTGTACATGGCATTATCTCCTTGAGTGATCGTCATCTGTTTTTCCTCACAAAGACAGTTCCGAAAAACGTCAATGCCGTTAGGTACCACTACTGTAAGTGCCCAATGATGTGGTCTACTCTAGACACCATTGTCCCCGGGCGAGTCCATTGCTTTTTGTGGGCGTGGGGCGGTATACCTGTCAATAATTATAATAGCTCCGTTACTCGTCATATTGTTCTCAATTAGAAGCCAATTAATATGTATGTAATGAGATTGAATTTATTGATGCTTTGTTATTTTTTTGTTGTACCTACTTAGCAGGTTGGGTTTAGTGGTGTTTAGGGTGTTGGTGGGATGTCTAGTTGCATGATTTGAATATTAGAACTTGAAGCAGAATTCAACGTGCGGCATCTTAAGTGTATTCCTATAACTAGCTGACCCGGTAAACTTCGTTCCGCCTAACAGTTACTGTATGTGCATGTTTAGGATTTAAAAAAATTCTACCCTACTTACCTAAAAAACCGCATCAAAATCCGTTGCGTAGTTTTAAAGATTTAAGCGACTTTGTTTTATACTATGTAGTGATATCCTAAACAGGAAAATCTTTCGTTGAGGACAATATTTAAAGGTCATTTGGAAGTTTATAACAGTTAATGTTAATTTTCTCCGCCTGTAATTTGGGCAAGGCTCCATTATAGACATAGTTCCTACAATACAGTTAACTTGAGTTGACTTTATCGAATTAGTCAATAACTCTCCTTTAATTATAAAACTTTTATACAGCCTTTTACATTTAGGTATACCAAATGACTGACAATAATGGCATGTTTTTATTTGAACCTTAAATAACCGATATATTCCCATTTTGATGTACTAAAAATAGTAAACAGCCAAATGCTCGTCGGCTGCTGCCATGGTATCGCTCCCTCCGCTCGCCCAGCTCGCGCGTGTTTGGTCACAGTTCGAACCTAGCCTAACCTAACCCATTTGTTCGGGTGCCCTAGCTTAGTTACGGCGACCAACTTTCACGAAACGCCAGAAAGTTTAAAAGAGGTTCATTTATTTTAAAAGGCGTTCGTAATTAGAAGACTTGCGTATTCCTTTGTAGTTTTCCATAAACAGTGACATGTGTATGGATGATCAAGATTTGGTCTCATCAATATTATTATGTTAAGTCATAAAGACTGATTAAATTTTTTTCAGGGGATCTCTGTGTCAAGTGGGAATTTTTATTTCTAATAAAGTGATTTGATTTATTACAATACAACAACAGTAAGGTTGAAACACTAGGGCCATGGGATCCGAGCGCTCCTCCGAGGGATCGATTATTCCGGGACATCGCCAAGCGGTTGGTCGACTCTTCACGTGACCAGAGGGTTGGCCAATTTTTAGGCTAAAGAATTAGCATTGTCATACAACGTGGCAATGCTGCCAGCCTTTTGGGCACCTTTCCCACTGACAGCGATGTGGATGAATTTTTTGATGCTCAATGATTTGTTCCTATATTTTGTTTTATTTTTTCCTCTGTATATAGTTAGCCGTATTTAAAGTATTGATTAAATTAAATTAATTCAATAGGACCACGGAGCCTTAATAATTGGGTCCCTTTGGCAACGTTTGGGTACGGAACCCTAAAAAGCGTCCATTAAACAATATTATTATAGCACCGCCATCTTTATCCAGAATAGGTATATCATTTTAGATACTTCACTAGTTATGCAAAATGCACATAAGTGAACTTACGTAGTATCCAAGAACGGTGAATATGAACATTATTTTGTGAAGAAAATATTCTCTTTACTAAGATTTATCGATATTACAGGGGATAAGTAGCGTAATTATTAAACTGGGTAAGTACATTATTATTGGTAATCACTGGTCGTGTTGTAATAAGAACATTTTATAACATTGAACTCCATACGGAAATTGAACATGGGATCCTGAGTCGAAGCGTCTACTTAAACTTAATAGCTCTATTATATGTATAACAATGCTTTTATTAACCAATATTAGCGAGCTGATTATAATATTTTTACTTAAAATATAATAATAAATTTTGTAAATTGGCCCTGTATTTTCTAAAGTATAATCACTATTCTTTTCTTCTCTTGTTTTTGTAACAAATAATCTTATTTTTCTTTATTTTCTTTCTTATCCACTGAAGTTGAGCATTTTCTATTCTATTCGATGCATGTTAAAAATCTCCAAATAGGGCGTTTACCGAGCACTGTTCTGTGGGTAAAGAAAAGTAATGTATAACTTGAACACTGTTCGCTATTTTTTTATGAGAGGTGTTGAAGTATTTGGTTGACTTTTACACAAAAAAACGTACTCGTTTCCGTAGGACATTGAGCTTCATTATCTCAGTGCTTTTTAGGATTCCGTAACTCAAAAGGAAAAAACGGAACGCTTATAGGATCACTTTGTAGTCCTTCCGTTAGTCTGTCAAAACCTATTTTCTTAGAAACTTTCTCAGAAACGCGTAAAAGTATAAAGTTGAAACTAATATCAAATACGCAAGTCTACGGTCTCTTGGAGATCAAAAACAAATCAAGCTTCTAAGTCAACGCAATAAAAAAAACGGCCATTTATGTAACATATTTTGGGTAGGTACTTCCCGTTGAAATTTGGCAGAAAACAAGGTCTAACAGCACATGTAAAGGAAAATGTCCGAAAATAGTTAATTTTTAGCTTTATCACAAAAATAAAAAATGCGATTACAATCTTACAGTTGGAGAATTGACCGTGACGTATCGAAATGTATAAGAGAACATGTCTTTCAACTACAATGTTAAGTTTGTTTTTGGGATGAATTCATCCCAAGTACGAACGATCCCATCCCTTCATTGTGCGTGGTCCGACACGCACTTGGCCGGTTTTTTATGGTAGTGCAAGCCGTTTACCTAATGGCATATCCAATCGCCAAAAATGACGAACTTCCATTCCATATTTAAAACAAAATAAATAGTGTTTTATTTCAGGCAAATTATTCATGAATTATCATAAAAAAATTCAATTGCCTTTTTTATTGCTTTAACATAACATAACATCACGCCATGCTTCCCCGAAGGGTTGTGCAGAGGTGTCCCTGTAGCAGGTACACCCACATAACAGGCAAAATGTGGGTGTACCTTTATTGCTTTAGGGGATGAATTTTCAAAAATCCTTTCTTGGTGCACACCTTCGAGAAAATAAATTCATGCTTCTATACCCAGCGGCTTAGGCTGTGCGTAAATGAATAAATTTAAGATTTTTATAAGGTGTCAGTACATACAAAGGATAAATAGTGGAGTGTGACATAAGTTTTTCTAAAATGAGTTCACATTTATTGTTGAAGCTATACGCTGTAAATAAAGCGCTTGCTACTTCATAACTTCCATGATTTTCCAACCTTCAATAGCGTCCGTCAAAAACACTACGTACTGCGAAGTAAAACCGTCTGCGGCAGCTTTTGTTTCCGTTTCTATTGACATTACCAATTCGGACACACACGATTTGTATGGGAGTTATTTATAAACCCATATGTTAATTCAATGATTACTTACTTACTTACATACGGAATGGCGTATTTTTGTCTTCAACGGCCAGTGCCCGCGAGTTGTTTATTTAGTAGTTTGACATATAATACTAATTAAAGAATCGTAAAGAGTAATTTGTACTATCGGTTTTGGTAAACATTGCAACTTTATCTTTGCTTACCGGTTTGGTTTTATGTTTCGTTTTGTATGACTGACCAACTTGAGTGACAAGTTTTCTTTCATCTTTGTTAAATTGTTCTGCATCTGTAAGCAGTATTAAATTATCAGCATATTTATAAGATACACAGGAGGAAGAGACATAATACCAGTCAACTGCCTTAACTTCGCCTGGCCTCCTATGTTTACCTATAATGAAAAAGTTGTATTAACTTTTTCATTTTACTTGTATGTCAATCGAAACTTTGAGTTTTCATAGAGAAAAATACAATAGACGTGGATATATTTAGTAACCTGTTCCGCTTAGCTATTTCTAAAGAGCCATAAAAAAACTCTTGAAAGAAATCGACACGTGTTTCACCTTTCAACGAGGCATCCTCAGGATGACAATTAACTTGTCGCGAACCCGAACACGGCGTGTTGCCACACCGAGCGAATGCGTTCAGCGCTCGGTGTGGCAACACGCCGTCAATCGTCATCCAGAGGATGCCTTGTTGAGAGGTGAAACACGTGTCGATTTCTTTCAGGAGTTTTTTATAGCTCTTTAGAAATAGCTAAGCGGAACAGGTTACTAAATATATCCACGTCTATTGTATTTTATAATGGATTTCCGCAAGGTCACGTCTGAATCAATTAACAATCTTTTCATAGAGAGCTTTAAGTTTCGATTGCCATAATACAAGTAAATTGAAAAAATATTACAGGTTTTTCATTATAGGCAAACATAGGACTCTAGGCGAAATTAGGGCAGTAGACGGTACCTAATCATTAATTCTAAAGAAATTATTTAGTGCGAGTGATATTCGCCATGGGGCCATCCCCTTTAAAATTTTGGAGTCCTTTTTTCGAAAGAGAAGTCTTCAGAAAAAACCCTTGACTTCTTGGAAAGGAGGCTGGGAAATATGCAATTTTTAACTAAGGTATTAGAACATCTGGTAGGTAGCTGTCTTCTGCACAAATATGTGAATCAGGTTCAGGATCTCTGTTGGATTGAAGCAGCGGTATCTCTTCCAAAAGTACATGTCTCGGAAACCGCACGTAGTTCACCGCAGCACTTAAGTTGGGAAGGAACAACAAAGAAGATAATAATATTGGATAATAATTTTTATTAATGATGGCGATATTTCCCCACCCGTTCTTTGAAGGATGCAAGGCTGCAAAGCAGTAAATATTGCTACAACTATACCTAACAACATTGTCTCAAGTAACGTAGGTAGTTCAATAGTATACAAAACTGACGTTTTCTCGTGTTTATAATTATTATAACAATTGACGAACGCGTTGGCGAAGCGCATTGATGTAAAGGATATTAATTTTAGTGACCAATAAATATTGATGACGACCCTGTAATGTTTTATTGAATTCTAATGGCGTCCAAAGTCATCTTAGTTAGCGGTGTAATGAATGTATGTATAAGTAATCTTTTAGGCCTATTTTATTTGGTAAATGTTCTGTCTTTTTGATCTAATACTACCTAGGCGCTTGCGACTGTTGACTGTGGAGCATTCTGGGTACGAGCTCCGGGTCGGGCAAAGTAGTATTGAGTTTTTCCCTAAGTTTATTTTCTCAAAGTCTGCATTTGCGCCCGGTTAGTGATTAGTGGCTACCTTTTACATGGAATTTTAACATCAAAAATCAATCTGCCTAGCCTTTTCCTAACTATGTTGGGATCGGCTTCCAATCTAACCGGATGCAGCTGAATACCAGTATTTTACAGGAAGCAACCTCCAAAACCCAGTTACTGGTTAACACGATACCCCTTGGTAAGACTGGTTGTCAGACTTTCAGGCTTCTGACGACTCGTAACGATTGTCAAAGATCTACAAATGACAGCCGGGACCAACGGCTTAACGTGCTTTCCCAGGCACGGAGAGGTAATGGATGGTCACCCGACCGACGCTAAGCATTTCTGAATCGTCGATTGACTCGTTAACATAACTGGTAAAAAATGTGAGTGTGCCATATACATTGCGTACTCATTGGAGGATACAAGAGTCAGGATGATAATCATATTTTGGTTTGGGTGAATGTACGATGCATTTAATGCTTTATGTGTGTGACGTTTGTGTTAAATTTTGACTAATCGTGATAAGATTAGTGCCAGTGACTTTACCGGTGAACTGTAAAGTAACACGTGTAGTGATATTACAAAAAAAAAAAGTATAACAAGAACAATAATTTTAGGTCAGCCTTAGTACTTATCTTACGACTATCTATTTATGACATTGTATTGTATTGCTGATAAGAGATAACGTTAAGAAATAGCCACATAAATTAGGGGACTCCCCTTTTAAATAAATTCCATGTCAAATGACTGCATGTGAAAGAAAATTGTTTCTTCACAATCAGCGATTTTTCTAAAAATTTTTTGCAAAGTTAAAGTATTCCAAAAGTATTCATAGTTTTAGTAAATAGTTTTATAACAAACAAAAAAATATTACGTTTTATTCAAAACTTATTATCGTATTGACATACTTAATCGAATATCTAAAACCCGGCCTTCTCAAACGTGACGTGTGTCACTTAGAATAAAAAAAAAAAACGATTCGAAGAACTAGGCGTTTCCTGAGCAATAGGTAATTCAATTGAATTTCCTTGTCACTGTTAGTTTAAAGTTGCGTAATTTCACAACTAATGATGTGGTCAACGTTGTTGAGGATTCAATGTCGATTCAGTGAAGGATTTCAATAAAGACTTCTTATTGACACTTTTCCACTAAAGACTAAAAGTATTTACACAAAGTTCTTATTTAGTGATTGGGCGACTCCAGGTATTCGTAAAAGCAGGGAAAAATTATTTGAACTTTATGGCTTAAAGCAACATATGGATAATACAAAATTTCATAAGTGTGTTGCAAAATATTCAAAAACTTTTAAAAGTGTTTGCAAAATAGCCAAAGCTCTGCATATTAGCAATAAAATAAAATCAGCTGATGATAAAATAAAAACTACCTGGCAAGTAATAAATAATGAAACGGGTAGGAAAAAACAGCGAAATACTGAATTTAATTTAGAGACTGCACATGGTCCCATTAACTCAGATATAGAAATAGCTCAAGAATTTGAAAACTTTTTTGCTAATATTCCTCTTAAAACTACTGAAGCTTTAAATTCCTCACCCACGCTTTCTGCTGCCTTACTTAGACAGAATGTGAAGGCATGCCCTTTGGAGTTTAGGTTTCAGCATACAAACCCCCAGGCTGTTATAAAAGCTTTTAAAGATCTTAAAATTAAATCAACAGAAGATCTCTGGGGAATGTCTGTAAAAGTCTGTAGGTCTATTATCGAAACCATTGCGCCCTATTTAGCTTACATATTTAATACCAGTGTAGACCAAGGAGTCTTTCCGGATCTCATGAAACACAGTAAAGTAGTTCCATTGTTCAAATCCGGTGATAGTAAAGAACCCAACAATTATAGGCCTGTGTCAATTCTGCCAGTTCTCAGTAAGGTGTTTGAAAAGTTGATGCTCAATCAAATGTTACGTCACTTTAATAAAAATTCCATCTTTCATGAACAACAGTACGGTTTCACCAAAGGGCGTTGTACTACTGACGCCGGTGTCACCCTAATAAAGAACATTTTTAAGGCCTGGGAAGAAGCACAAGATGCCATTGGAATCTTTTGCGACCTCTCGAAGGCGTTCGATTGTGTAGACCATGAGACACTTCTGCTGAAACTAGAACACTATGGGATTAGGAATACAGCTCTTGATTTACTTAGATCGTACCTGAAAGATAGAAAGGTTAAAGTTCAGATAAACGGCGTAAACTCATTAGGGTCTGAAATGGCAATGGGCGTTCCTCAAGGTTCGATATTGGGTCCATTCCTGTTTTTAGTTTACATTAATGATTTACCCCAAATACTTCAAAATCAACCGAAGATGGTGTTATTTGCAGATGACACATCATTAATCTTTAAAATAAGCCGACAATCACAAAATCTTGACGACGTGAATAGCTCTATTCTGCAAGTCCAAGATTGGTTTACGGTAAATAATCTGGTACTTAATAAAAAAAAAACCAAATGCATTAGATTTAAATTACCTAATGTTAAAAGTAGCGAATGTGACATCATATTGAATGGAGAAAAACTGGAATTTATTAATCAAACGGTTTTCCTGGGAATCACGCTAGACGAGAAATTACAATGGGGACCTCATATAACATCTCTTGCGGGGCGGTTAAGCTCGGCCGCTTATGCTGTTAGAAAGATAAGACAGTTAACAGATGTAGAAACCGCGCGTTTGGTCTATTTTAGCTACTTCCACAGCATTATGTCATATGGCATTTTACTGTGGGGTCGGGCTGCTGACATTGAATCCATCTTTATTTTGCAAAAGAGAGCTGTCAGAGCCATTTATAATCTACGTCGCCGCGAATCTCTCAGGGAACTTTTTAAAAGGATTAATATTATGACGGTACCTTGCCAATTCATTTATGAAAATATTATGTATGTAAGGAAAAATCCACATCTCTTTAATAAAATAAGTGATAGACATAATTTTAATACTAGAAATAAAGATAAACTAGATCAACCATTTTTAGGTTATCTAAAGTACATACATCTTTTATGGGGTACTGTGTTAAATGTTACAACAAAATACCTTGTGACATATTGCAATTAAATGAAAGAAAATTTAAAACTCATATAAAAAGTACACTTTGTAAACAAGCATATTACAAATTAGAGGATTATATCCAAGATAAGAGTGCTTGGAAACATGCTGGTCCTGCTCCATAGGACAATTTAGAATCAAGACAAAATCAAACTGGTTGCTAATTTAATTGTAAAATTTATTACTTTGTGTTTTAAGTATGACATTGATTTTACATTCTGTGATTACTTCCTTACACACTGACTTATTAATTGTAACATTTTAGGAAAATCGTCTACTTTTACAATGTTTGTAAATATGTGAGAACCATGTATCTGTCACAAATTAAATTATCTATCGTTGCTTCATTTTTAATTTTTTTACCTATTGTGGTATAGTAATTTTATTCTAGGTGCATCGTCTTCACATATAATAATTATTTAACAAATGTACGTACATATACAAACAATATTGTAAAACATTTTAAAAGAGTAACGGTGGAGTTTCTTGCCCATTCTTCTCCATACGAAAACTACCTTTTGGAAGGGGCGACTAGAATCAATTTTATTATTTTGTAATTTTTGACGTTCAAAAGTGCCATACATGTGCCTATTTGAAATAAATGATTTGACTTTGACTTTGACTTTGACTATTGGTGGAAATCTCAGAAGACTCTGTAATTTCTCGGCAATTTAATTCGCATAGTGTGACAAACAGAAACTCTTGCAGGGTTTTTATAAGGTAAGTAGGTATTTGTATTTAGGTAGTTCCGATTGCACAAAGAATACAAAATTTTGCTGAAGCGTTCAAGCAGAACGCGCGATGGGAAAGGCATTTTCTTAGCGTAGAGTGAAAATGGCTGTATTGCTGACCATTAGATTGATGAGGCATACAATTCCCTGTTTCAAATTTTGCAACTAAATAATTAATAAAATCATCCCTTGTGACGTCAGAAAACTATGAATCACTGCAAATGTTTGCAGACTCATTCAAACATTTGGTTTGAAACGGTTAGTTCACGTAATCTTTTCAGCTGTTCGGTTGAATTTCCGGAAGCTAGTCTACCAAGAAATCGAAGTCGGTTACTTCTAGGGAACCGTGCGCCATCGTCAACCGCATCTTCGATTAACATCCGGTAAGATAGGAACAGATAGCAACCAAAACGGAAGTCATTCTGTGATTTGCTAAATATCGGTCACTATGATTTTCACTTTATTGTTTGATAACTGTGGAATATTGTCGCGAAACATTACTTTGATGTTTTTATCAGAGTCTATAGCAGAGATTCTATCTACCTTGAGCACAGTGCTCCAGGGAGATTTGTGATGTTGAGGAACTTTTTCCCAGGGATGTTCCTGGGAACCATTTCTGGATTCCCAGTTGTGAACAAAGGGTACTGCTAACTGAGCCATGTCTTAAGGCCAACTTTCTTTTGGCAGTTGCCGCGGTATTTATAAATTTTATTTGGATCTGTACAGCTGATGAGCGTACCACCCTTTTTTTTTTGGGTGGGAAATTTTCAAATAACTTCTCCCGCTCTGGGTGGAGCAGGAGGGCGTGTCAGACTCTTACTGACTAAAATCCACCCATGTTCTTTCAGTTGCCATGTTGCCGGGGGCCACGATGCTATCTTGTTATGGATCCTAAGTTTCACAAAATTAAGTTCGACCGTTTAAATTACAACTTCTACTGAAATATTTTTCATTGCTTTGCTAACCCTATCGTCATTTCCACCATGTTCATGATCATGACTTCTCACGAACAACATTCTATCCCTCGAAATTTTATCTGTTACTAATCAGATAACAGAGATGCAACGACCATCATAACAATCAATGACACCAACGATACTAAAACAAAAGCATAAATAATAAATTAATGCATAACTTTTGTCAAGACAGTAATTAATATAGGTACAGTTAGTTCCTCTTCACTTCAACCTTTATGTCAAGTGGGAACCGAGCTGTAATAAAATTATATTAGGCACAAGTCGTAACATTAAACAGCCTACGTGCCACAAAGGAAGTTTCATGGTTCGTTAAATACTAATAATATTATTGTAAGCGAATTTTAAGGAGCGGTGGTGACTTGAGGTTAAGGGCTTTGGTCAGATATGCAAAGTCTTTTGATTACGGAGGTTAGGAAACTTCTTTTACTATTTTAAGATAGATAAGTTGATATACGCTCTAATGGAATGGTTGCCAAGAAACGGTAGCAGCGTGGGTGGACGACATACAGAACATCGATCGCGGGGAAGATCTGAATGAGACTCGCACAGACCAGGGAAGCATGGCACAAAAGGGAGAAAGCGTATACTCAGCAGTGGGTGGAACAAGGCTACCAATGATGATGAAGTTGGTATGTATCTTACGTTTTTTGAACCAAGCAGCGTTGCAATATAAAAAAAAAAACAGTGGCCGGGAATGCCGACAGAAGTGAAAACTTGAACAAGATCGCCTTGGTGGAAGAAAAATACTTGTGTAGAACATTGATCCGTAACGTAATATAAATAAAGAGCACAATTGTGTTTACAAAAATGAGGTAACGGTATCGCGAGTTCAATTGTTTTTTCGCATCTCAAAAATGCTCAACGCGTTTAAAGAAGTTTACACTTCAAAAATACTTTTTCTAGCCAAGCCTTCAAAGTAAGAACCACCAAAAAACCGACTTTGGTGAGCCGTGCTTTCCAAAATTCTTAACTCTCTCGGATTTAGGTCAGGATACATTCGGAAGGATGTGTGGTTTATTATAATTGTTTTTTTATTGTTCAGACTTATTTAATTCAATAATTACTCAATTACAAACATTTGTACGCCCTCTGGTATAACATAGCGAACACTTTATCTTTAAATACCATTACTATTGTACACCTATGTTAAACAAATGAATAAATGACTTATGACTTATGACTTATGAAGCCTAAGTACCTAAATATAGTGAAAAAATAAACAATCATGAAACTGATCAAACCCACATTAATATGTCATAAGCGTCCCCATCACTAAATGGTGACAGACGCATGTCCGGGGTAGACAATAGTGGACATGCGTCAAACATTAAGCAAAATACTCAACAAAACTGACTTCAAGCCTTTATGTGGGCAGTGCAGGCCGGTCGATGTGGCAATTCTTAAGGCGAAAGCGTCAGGGAAATCATATTTTATCAATATACAACCTGACACTGACTTGCAAATTGCAAAGAACTTAAGAAAATTTGAATTTCGCGGGCTCCGTTAGCGCATCCTCCTTATGAGAGCTCTATGTCAAGCAGTGGACATCTTTTGACTTCATTCCTTCTTTTCATTTCGACGTTTCATCTATGTTGCTTATACTGTTTGGGCTCAGTAGATGGCCACGTTTATTGCGACGTCAGAAGTTTTATTCATATCGTCAAGGGTGCAGATGAGTGGACATTTAGGATACTCTAGCAGATGGGACATAGCCTGTTCAGGAGCACCGCACTTCTTCGTTTTTTGAGTTATGGATGATAATGATATTACTGGAGGTAAGTGGTATACTTGATGTGCCAATATAGTTTTAGTATTTAATTATAAACTAGCTTCTGCCCGCGACTTTGTCCGCAAGCCTGTAACCTTCCTCAAGAATTGGTCTATCCAAAGCAAAAAACAATTTTCAAATCCGACTGCTAGTTTCGGAGATTACCCCCTACATACAAACTTACAAACAAACATACAAATAAACAAACAAAAAAAAAAAAATTACAGCTTTATAATATTATTAGTACTTATTAGTTTATTAGTAGTAAGAAGAAGTATTAGTATAGATAGGAACTAAATAATGGGGACTTGTGGCTAAATAATAACAGCTGCACGAGTTGATCGAAGGTTAAGCTACGCTTGCCGCGGTCGGTTCGTGGATGGGTGACCATCTGTTACATAAAGAAACCCCTCCGTGCCTCAGAAAGCACGTTAAGCCGCTGGTCCCAGCTGGCATTTGTAGATCTTTGACAGTCGTTACGGGTAGTCAGAAGCCCAAAAGTCTGACAACCAGTCTTGCCAAGGGGTATTGTGTTACCCAGTAACTGGGTTGTGGAGGTCGAATAGGCAGTCGCTCCATGTAAAATACTGATATTTCAGCTACATCCGGTTAATTCAAATTTAAAAGGCATTTATTCAAACTAGGCTGAGAATCATCACTTTTCGAACATCAAAATTACATAAGACAGTCCCCCAAAAACGCACACCCTTCACCACTTCCTAGTGCCTTTAGCTGGGAAGAAGAAGTGGCGCAACAAACTCCCCAGCAGCACAGCTGTCTGTAAAAGTTAGAAAAAAAAACGTGTGGCACTCGGGGACTGCCGCGGTAACCATAGCATTTGTAACCTCCATACTTCCTATTTGTCAACGCTACACTTGGGATGATGACGTGATGACATAAAACAAAAATTACGTTCCCATGACAACATCACGTTGTCATGACAACACATGACAACAACTTCTTTCCCATGACAACACATGACAACGTGATGTTGTCATGGGAACTGTCATTACATGGTAGGCGGAGTGGGGGGTATTAGGTTTTATTTTCGTTACGTTACGGAATTTCTTTATTCGATCGCCGCGCTCAAAGCCCGCGATAAAAGCTATGCAATAGCTTAAAGAAAATGATTTTATACAATAGTATGCAAAATAACTTTACATTATGCAACACAAAACATAATTTAAATGATAAATTACTGGCCATATGTCAGCTAGCACACGCCAATATACCAACCAAAAACACTGAGGTTAGACTGGAAGCCGACCCCATCATAGTTGGGAAAAGGTTGGGCAGATGATGAGGAAAGAAATATCATTCTCCTGCCCTTATCCTAATTTATTTGGGGTTTACACAACTTGTCCCTTTCTTCCATAGTTTCTCTCTTTCTTTTTCTCTATTATTCGTCATCTCAGTAATCACTCCCTTTCTATCCATATCATCTTCCACACAGCCCATCCATCGTTTCTTTGGTCTTCCCCTACTCTTATAGCCATCCACATTCATACTCAAAACTTTCATCACGACATTTTCCTCATTCCTCCGCATCTCATGCCCTTACCATGACAACCGATTTCCGCACAACTTTTCAGTCTTTGGTGCCACTGTCAGACTTTCTCTTATGTACTCATTTCTTATCCTTAATAGAGACAATAAGAAAAGTGCTATTGAATACATTCTTAGTAAAGACAATTTAATAGTTTAGGTTATAATTAAATTACTTATTAGTCTATTTATAAGGCTAGATTGTAATAAGATTAGGGTCCATCCTATTGTTGAACCCTAGGATAAGGGTAAAATCCTATCCTATCTAATCCTAGTACCTGGGCGACCGAGCTCAGCTCTGGGGAAAATAGAGAATCCTCATTTAATAATCTTGGAAAGTTCGTACTAATCCATGTATAGTATCTATTTATTCCATGCTGCCATGATAGTAGGTACTTACTAATTCCACGCTGCCATGTCATTATTCTAATGTCATTATTCAATATCTTGTTCTAAACGTTGGGCGACCGGACTCTGTTCGGGTGAAGTTACGAAGAAAACAAATTTTCCCAGATACAAAACCAAGCTAGATCGATTTTTCGCCCCCCGTAAACCCCTATATTGTAACTTTCATCGACAACTTTTGTATACATATACAAATATTACTTGTTTAATAATATAGGATTTGAGGACAGAAATAATAAATCTTTTTTATAAACATGTGTGCTGATGAGCTAAGTAATGCTAAAGACAAGTCAAGAACCGTAACTTATGCTAATTTACAGTTTCTCGACTTATGCTCGGCTTAGTGCGGAAACGCATTTGCATTTCTGCCTCCGAAATTCTGAGTCAAAATTGACACAATAATACTTCGTATTCGGTTCGCTAATCGCTCATCATTAGGACTCAGGTTGCAAACCGAAGTTATCTCTACAATCTCAAACAGTATCAAAAATATAATACAAAAGCCTTTACGAATAAAACATGAGATTCTTTGTAAAGATGTGATTGACCTGTCATATTATTGTGATCGGACCCTTGTCAACGATTTAATTTGACGATATATGACGGTGTTAAATGATTCAGTTGGTGGCTGCAACTGTTTTTTGAGGGTTATTATTTTTTAAGTTCTTCTAAAACAATTGACAATCGAGTTAAAATAATGAAAATAACTGAACAAAACATTTTAAATCGGCAATTTCTTTCTTAGCGCCTTTAAATCGTGGTACACCCTCTAATGTCTTTAATGAATGTGAAATAAGAATCATCCTTACTCTAAAGTAACTAATTTAATTCCGAATATTATTATTTAACCTCAAAATAGATACTAATTCCCAAGTGAATCTTAAAGTCGTTACCCCAATATCATAATCTAAAACTGTTTAATAAAACTACACATTAACAATATTTGAAGGATAAGGAAAATAATATGAAACACCAAGATATTTTGTCAGTCTTTTATATTTCTTTGCCAACATCAAATTCAATATTCTACACTACACCATACCATCACATCTCCTATTCCCCACATTATGTCACAACTCAATCCGTATTCTAATATTTATCATAAAACTAATAGGTTACCTTAATTTACAGTAGATCTCCAACCAAATACTATGCTAATCTATTTTTTTACCGACACAGCCATTAAGCACGTCTTCGAGCGCCCGACCCAGAAGGTCGTTATTACCCCCATTTTGACATATCAAATCTTTGGGTGTTGCCAGTACAATATCCAAAAATTACGTATTCATAAATTGAAACCTAACAAATGTATGTAATAAAAAGTTGTTGAAAAGGTGCATTGTTTGTCATTCAGTCAGTCAATCACTAAGTTATTTAAAATTGTATAGATAAGAAAAGAAATCGAAATCGAAAGACAGAAGTTCACGATCACTGTCACTGCTAAAACAAATAGGCAAATCTTTGTTTATAAACTAATCCACTAATCTTTACAAGCTGCTATAAATCTAGACAAACATGACTGTTGAGCCTCTGATGTTCACTCCACAGCCATAGACCACACAACACAGACATATTCCAGAAGATCCACACGCTTACTTACGTTCACACACACACACGTCGCTCACAGAAACGGAACTTTGTATCATAACAGTTGCCGGTGTCTAGAGTCTTCGTTTTACGAAAGCACAATAGTTGCCTAAGTTGTTTTTGATGCAGAAGAATGAGGAACGTGTAGTGAAGAAAGTTTTGACTATGAATACGAATGAAAGAAACGATGGATGGTGTGAAAGATGATATGGCTTGAATGGTGGTTTCTACTGAGATGGCAGCTAATACAACTACTGATGCACAATGCACAGAAGAAGACAAAGAAGAAGAATAAGAAGACATGCAGCGCTGACCCAAAATAAATTGGGACGCGGGAAGAAGGGTGATGAATAATAGGGTAGTTGTCCAGGTAAAAAAAAAGAAATTCTATTTAGTCTGTCTTTCAGATAATAAAAAAATATTAGACACGTATTTTTTGCTTTATTATATTAATCAAAAATAACTCAGAAAACACGCATTAAAGTTAGGGAGTGGGGGCTCGTTATGTCACAACGCAGTATAAAATCTAGCAAGGCGTGACGTCATGCCACATTTTAACTTAATGTATCGCCGTAATCTTTTGATTACATCAAAAAAGAAAAAAATACGTGTCCAATATTTTTTTATAATGTGAAAGACGGACTTCAAAAAAGGATTGTGTGGTTTTATGAAACCACGGTAAAAGTGAAACTTTTAAGCGAACTATAGGCGCCGCCATATTGGCCTTGGCTGCTCTGAAGAGCGCCTTTCACTTTATCCCTACTCCGCGGCCGACCGTCACGCGACATGCAACACACAGACGAAAAAGTTTGAGACGATGTAATAAAAGTTTCACTTTAATTTTTTTTTGGAAACAGGCCTATTCTGCCCTGCTAAGCCCAAAGGCGGTATCTCTGAGATACGCCCTTTTAGTTTTTTTTTATACCATTCAATAGATTTAAAATTTTTGCTTCTAATGGTATAAGTGAAATAGCGCTATCTAACTTAAAACATTTAAAAAACCACTAAGAAGTTTTTTATATCTCCATTTTTCCTTAAATTACAATTTACAAAAAGTCAATTTTCTCAAAACTTACTCCGGTTGAGATACCGCCTTTGGGCTTAGCAGGGCAGTATTATCCTTATATGAATGTTTTATCACACGTTTTCCTAGAGTGTGCCTTTGGTGCATTCCTGTTTAGTTGTACTACGGCGGGCACCGATACGAGCTCCGCCCACGTGCGCTATGGAAATCAGTAGGTCACTAGGAGCTACTTACCGCGAGATGTGGTTACACTAGATTCGACTTTGATTCATACTCGCAGTGGGCGATCCACGCAAGGTCGATGTACTCGAAATTTGCGGTACCATTATTTGCATATCCACGGGTCAGACGAGAGAGAAAAAATGACACCGATAGTCAGATTTGTAGTGGTGCAAATTGGTATCAAGGTTACATACTCTCTCTTTAGTCGGTTAGTGTAACGCCTAAAATCGACTTATGATAAATTGCTCATTGTAGTGAGATAAGTGTCGTATGTTTGAGTGGTTTCCTGTGTCGGAGTGAAAGCCGGCTGGTGCAAGGATGCCGTGAATTGATGACACTCGGTGTTAACGGTCCTTTGAGTTTGTTATGAACTTATGAATATACCTTTTAGAGTAATGACGTGATTTGCTTATCGTATTGACCTTATAAAGGATGTTATGTATCTGCTTCAAGATGATACATTTTATTATGTTGTTTCGAGAGATAAGTTAAAAAAAGAAATAGAAAGGCACTGGAAAATTTTCAATAAGTCCTTATTTGAGAAAACCTGGTCCAACTAAATAAACATACTCAAATCTCATGTCGAAACATATATATTTAAAACATTAATGTTTCAAGAAATAGGCTCGTTAAGTTTCATCATACAGTAGAGGGCAGTTATTATCGACGTGAACATGGCTCATACCCACTTATTACCGACTTCTTTACAAGTTAATTATTGGAAGTTGACAATATCGAAAACTGGTAGAAACGCTTTACCGGCCTAATAAGGCGAAACAGAATTCCATTTACACAATTAGGCTTATTACAGACGCTAATTCGTTCGAAGGGGACAAGTAAGCTCAGCCCGAGGATTATTACGCGAAGGAAATCATTTCTGCATACCGATGTGCAATAATTATAATCATTATTATCATTATTGCTTGGGTTTTCGTGGCACGCCTTAATAGTACGTGTGCCGATAGCAATTTACGTTTCGCATGCAATTCCTATAAAATTATTATTTGTATTTTTTTTTGGGTACATTAAAGGTAGGCAATTAGTGTTCTTTGTACTTTTGCTTTTTGAAGGCTGAAGTTACTTTGATTTTTTATTGCGGATTTGAAATGCAATTTTTATTCCCAATCACTTAGCACTTCTCTTGCGCATTGCGTTTAAAGTTAATTTAATTTTTTACTAGCCATCATTGTCCCACTGCTGGGCAAAGACTCGCTACTCTCTTTCCACCTCTCTCTGTCCAGAGTTGCCATAGACCAATCTTTATTCAAGGAGCCCAATTCATCCCGTCATCTCCGTCTAGGCCTGCCGCGATGTCGTTTGCCTTTAGGTCGTAAGTTTGGCTTTTATTTAGATAGTCATAAGGTCTTATTTCGAAGTTTAAATGCAGTACCTACATAGTTACAGAAAGTCATAGTTCTCAATACAAAACTTGCGGCCACCTTTTGAATTCCTTTTGTTTACATAAGCATTTATCATCACTCAAATCACTGTGCTTCTTAGCTTCGTTCGATCATAAACTACGAACATCATCTGCATATAATTATAGCTGTACAATGATCCAAAAGGTCTTCTACAATTATTATAATGACGTCATCCTTAATAAAGGGCCTAACACAACGATGACAAAAGAATTACGCACCAATAAATAAATCTTACTTTCAACGCAAGGTCGAAAGTACACCCACTCGGTGCCTACGCTAATATCTTTTAATATATCAAAAACAACTATAAATGTAACGTGTATAATTGTAAGAAAGTTAGCTATAAATATTAGAGAAGACATAAATCAGTTAAATGGGAACGATTTGAAATTCGCATCTCACTTAGACTAATTTCTAGGTTATGTTTGAACTTTGTGATGCAAATTCAAGTAGAGATCTAAAACTGGTATAGTACAAACGCCAGCACATCAAGCTACCCGAAACTGTCAAATTTTCCCAATCAACTTTGAATCTTATACTTCAGCGATAAAGTTGAAAATCTATTAAATAAATTTGACAGATTGTAGTAGCCTGATGTGCTGGCTGTACTATATACTTTTCGGATGCTAGATGCACATAGGTATTTTGTTAGGAATTTTATAGATATTAATATATCTTGATATACCTTAACGATGGTGGGTATTAGGAAAATTCTATTTAGAAAATTGTGGAAATATTTCCGTAATGAAGATTTCCTTGATTATGTGCTAATTGACGCTAATATATGTTAACTTAATACGACGCGTATTCTATTACTGAAAAGCTCCGCAATGCTGGTGTAAGCTTACATATTCGAATATAATCATTTCATTTGTAAATATTGATACGAATGGTTGAGACTCCTTAAGGTATTTTGAAAGTGTTAAGCTACTGCAGGAAATTTTTTAAATCTTCTTTTGCTAGAATATACACATTCAAAAATTTAAAAAAAAAAAACGTTTGTGGTCGGGGGACCCCCGTCAGGAACGAAGTTCTTTCCCACGTATGATTTAAAACAATAACAAATATTTTGGAGCCGCCATCTTGGATTTACATTTTGACCTCACTGTCGGGTTTAGCACCCTCAAAAACTATGAAACCTACACCCATGACGAAAAATTTGAAAAACTTGGATTTTCATTTTGATCTCACTATCGGCTTTTGCATTCTTGTAAACCATGAAAACGATACCCATAATGAAAAATTTGAAAATCTTGGATTTTCATTTTGACCAAATTCACACTTTTTCTCTCTCTCTCCGGCCGATGTATTCAATTTTATCCCACGACTGTGTAATCACTTTACTCTTTTCTTTTATTTATTTTCTGTTGGCTTTCTCTCTCTCTTTCTTTCTTTCTCTTTGAATTAGAAGAAGACAGTCGTAATATTAACACTTTTTAGCGTGACGATTTCTGAAAGTTTACAAGCCGCGTTAAAGAACTTCGTTCCAAAAACAAAATATTTTATTTCACATAAACCTACAAGGGCACCTATGAAACGTCAGAAGCTAGGTATACGGTTCCAACATGTCATAGTTTTCTTAATAATGATCAGAGTTTGGAATTTTCTGTTTCCTTCTTCTTTATTTTTTAAATAACACAATCACTAGCATCCTTTCTCAACCTACCCCAATTCCGTACCATCATTAGAGCCGCGCTGTGTAGGATTTTCGACTAGACAGTGTGGGTAGTTCGTGAAAGTAGCGCTTGATTGACTGTTCAAATGTTGCAAGTACGCGTGCGCAACATGTGAACTAAATGCTAAGATATGAAGCCTATTGTTATGTAGCCGTTTAGCCGACTTCGGTATTTATTTGTGGAGTGTTTAGGATTATTGAGTGAGGCTGATGTCATTGTTCCGGGGAAGCTAATCAGGTATTCTTAAACGTTGAACGTGCAGTATTCTACTTGGTTAAGTACAACCGGTAAACTTGATGGACAATCACCATTAGGCCGTTCGTCCACGACGCTACTGAACAGTAACGTGTTACAAATTCAAATCACCAATGAGTAGCCAGAATGTTACAGCACTAGTATTTCAACGGCGGACTACACATTTAAGTTCGAAACACGTTACTTTTGAGTAGAGTCGTGGCCAATGGGCCTTAGACTCAAATCAATTCATCTCAACGTTCGATCTCAGAGACAATCCCGTATCGTTAGTAAAAGTGTTTGGTATTAAATTCAGTTTAATGTTTTTTTTTTTGCTTATTTAGGTTATAGGTGCCTTAAACATTGTAGTTGCAAGCGTGTCTAAGACCCATTTAAAGCTTTGTGATGAAAAAGTGTAACAACGCCATATTACGACAATGTACGTACTGAATCGTATCATCTTTAGGGTTAGTATAAACGGCTACACATTATGCTATACATTTTCATTTTTTGCTGATCTCGCATTGTAAAGGATTTCCGTACAATGCGAGGTCAGCTTATACTGGAAATATATAGCTTGATGTGTAGCCGTGTGTACAACTGATATAGGTACGATCAAGGTACAACGCTCTCAAATACGAGAAATAGTGAAATTGCTTGTCTATTACTAAATCCTGCGCTAAAATAAAACAAGATGTAAGCAATATATATCAAGCAAAAAAAACTGCGTAAGCACTCTATCATAAAGAGGCATGTAAGTTCAAGTATGTAAGGCTGTACTCGGGACTTCACTGACTTTATGACCCGTAGAAAAAAAGGTAAATTACATAATGTACATTGCATGGTACAAACACTGGTCAAGTGGGTATCCCTACCACGGTATATATTTCTATGTAAACTTTTGACATATCAAGTGGGTGATACCGCTTGTTAATTAATTCATAAGTTCAAGACAAGTACTTAGTTGACACTTTTCTAAGGCTACTTCTCTTTTTATGAATGTTGGCAATCAAATTTTTTCCGTCTTGCGATAGTTTTATATCTTTAGACTTTCAGACTAACACACACGCAAGAAAAACTAACAGTTCCACAAATACTCATCCCTTTTGATCGTTTTCATTCTCATTTTTATGATACTTGCGATTTTCTTTATAATACTTCAGACTTTTATATTCTTCACTACAGAGTAGTGGTTTGTCTCTTGTATAGTATCAACTAAACTTTCACCGAGCTTCTTTAATATTCTTATTCCTTTATCAATGTTTTTTTTTACGTCTTGCGATTCTTGTAATAAATATTTAATATTCAATCAATGTATTTTTAGCTCTTGTATGTTGTTAACTAAACCTTCACATAACGTATCGACTATTCTCATTTTTGTGGCAATCTTATTTCCAAGGCCTTTCAATAAGTTTATCTGCAGACCTACTACATTGTGTAAATTTTACAGCAATAATTTTTTTACGTCTTGTGATTCTAGTAAAATCTTCTGTTCAACAGAATGTTTTTTCAGACCTTGTATGGTGTTAACTAAACCTTCGTATAACGTATGCCAACTATTCTCATTCTTGTGGCAATCTTATTTCCAAGGCCTTTCAATAAGTTTATCTGCAGACCTACTACATTGTGTATATTTTACAGCAATAATTTTTTTACGTCTTGTGATTCTAGTAAAATCTTCTGTTCAACAGAATGTTTTTCAGACCTTGTATGGTGTTAACTAAACCTTCGTATAACGTATCTAGACACGCGGCAGCGTGTCGAGCCAAGTTTCTAGGCAAGACACGGCTGCAGTGTGTTATATTACACGAACCATTTGGAGCCACTTTTGACCCCTTAATAACTCAAAATCTATGTAACATAGACTCATGAAATTTGGTTTATTTATAAAAACCCCTTAGATTAACTAGAACTCCAAATTTCATAAATAAAACTCAAACGGTTATTGAGATATTAACGTATAAAAATCGGCATTTTTATCAACGACCTGCCACTAGACATCAA
This sequence comes from Agrochola lychnidis, assembly GCA_963680765.1. Classification (NCBI taxonomy): domain Eukaryota; kingdom Metazoa; phylum Arthropoda; class Insecta; order Lepidoptera; family Noctuidae; genus Agrochola; species Agrochola lychnidis. The sequence continues at coordinate 7,954,872 of OY796859.1, read as the reverse complement.
AAACATTTAACCCATTTCCGGGTGACCTAGAAAGTTGAAAAGAGATTTCCCGAAAGCAGGCCCATGGTATGATACTGTGTCAAAGCTTATTTATCAAAAATTATGTCGTATTTTTTTCAAGTCGTTTTATCAAAATTTATTTCTTCTAGCATTAGAGAACCTAATAAATATTTATTTTGTTGATACTTAAAGAACTACATCCGCCATTCAATCCTAACCTGAATGTTGCCAGATGACAGACTATTCCAATAAAATAATTTGTAATCGATTGAAAATATCGATACTAACCCACATGGAGTAGGTGGAGTATCCACTACACGATTATGTTTTAAATGCTATTTATTATACTCAAATACTGTAAAATTATGATTTTACAATAAATAAAATATTATATGGTCTGAATATACTCAACAACTTAAAAGTGTTTCGAGGCAGTAATGTTATTTTATAAACTACCAGTGATCAGAGTAAGTAGATTGATTTGAGGTCAATGAACTGGCACGTATATTAGTATGGATACGCCTCCGGGATTCCGGGATTTTGAAATTATTAAGAATTTCAAATGTTGTAATGTGTAGAATAAAGAATACATCAATATGAATAAGAAATGTTCAACCCTTTTGCTGTCTGTTTAATAGTATATAGGTGATCGGACTCCAAGAAAAGGATAGATATACTATAAAACAATATAATATATTTTAAATATTTATCTATCGCATTCTATAAATTTCTAATGTAGTAGTTTAAAAATCCTTACTTTAACAATATTTGATTCAATCCCGTAAGTACCAAAATGAAATCCCGGAAAAAAGGCTTATCCATGTTATGATTTCTATGACTATTCATGATGCGAGTACGTAAAATCAATCTACCTACTCCGATCACTGATAATCACCCAATCGATTTCGTCAATCGATTACCAAAATAATTAAACCTGGTAACACTGACACCATGCATAATGTCAAACTGTCAAAAAAAATCTTTCAGATCAATGGCATTGTTGGCTATTTGTTTTACGTTGATTTGAATTTATTTTTCCGTATTTACTTTATACTTATATTACGTTACGATTTAATGCTGTCAATTTAAATTGAAGCCAGATGAACTATTGCTTATCTTTCCATGGCCCTGGGTAAGTTTATTATGTTCTCTAAATATTTATAAACACCGTCGTATTGTATAACCTCATTGATTTTAGCAGCCTATTAGTAGAAGGCCTATTTTCAGTCACGGGTACGTCGCGCGTCGTCAGCTGTAAATGTCTATAGTATGATGTAATTATATAGCATAAGTAAATACACTGAATTTTTTTACCTTTTTCAGGTATGACGATGACATGTGTTATTGCAAGACTTGACATTATTGATTATATTATCTACAACTCTATCCCAAGTATTACTTGCTCAGGAAAATCTAAGCATATTATGTTATGTATGTGGCATGTCAATTGCAAGTCACAGAAGTCATCAGGTTAGTGTTTTTAAAATGGCAGAATTACTATAAGTGATATAATTATTATACAAAAGTAAATAAACAACAATAAGAGTATTTTCTTACTTTCTAGGTTAGGTATACATTTGGATAAAGTTTGTCATGCTTACTGAGAGAGGCTGCTACCAGAGATGTTTATAGGCAAGCAAGTGATGATAAAAACAGAGCCACCCTAGAGTGTAAAAGATTTACCCATAATAGATCAAAACAATAATCTGGTTAGGGCCAGAATCAAATCGTGACATGTGAGCAGCAGGACTTAGTGTACATAATTATTGATAAGTGAGCAAAATAGGACAAATTGTTTAAGAGATCATCATTGCTTATTACTGTTTTGTGGGAAAGCGTACATCTACCATCTACCGTACCTACGCTGCTTTCATACCATGACTACGTTATGAGAATGAAGCTGAAGCCGTTTTAAATTCTATGAGAAATAAAATGTTTTTAGTATTTAGGTATTGTTGTGTTATTTGTTAAAGTAAACCTTCCTATAGAAGCACTGAAAATGCTGCTGCCAATGAGATTATTCATCTTTAATTAAGAGAGTTGGCTAAAATAATGTTTATGCCATTAAATCTTTCATATTTAGCGCGCAAGATTATTAATTTACCTTTATAAAATTCAAGTCTGTAAATGCGATAATCGCCATTTTGATGACAGTCGAGGTCGAGGCTAAAAAACATAAAAATTGGGGGATTGCGAACATCCAAACTCCACCATAAGGACAGCGACTATTACAACATTTAATTATTTGACGAATTCATCCATTTTTCAAGTTAAATAAGTAGTAGTAATGAAGTTTTTGATATCAAAAGTCGAAGATTCGCGCCAATCGTGCGTGTTCACATTTTAACTTTTCACAATTAACACACATACACATATCTGATACGACTTTAAATTTGACAAATGTGATTAAAAATATTATAAGTATGTAACTAGAAAATGCCCAGATCTTTACTTATTATACGAACACATGTTCAATAACACGTAATATTCATTACTACTACTCAATTTGTGTTAAAAATCGTCGATCATTGTTTTTTTTATTGTAATGATGTGCGAAAACGATTATGCCAAACGTTTTTTTTTTTTTTTTCAATTTTGATTGTCTCGATTAATTTATAATTATGTCGAATGTCTGAAATCTATACTTGAAAATTAAAATAAAATTGTTTTAAGCATTAAATACAATAAACATTGTTTAAAATAATTATTTATACTTTTCTAGTGTTTAATCGTTTTTAGAACATTCAATATAAAACGAGTCAACACATAGAACGAGGATAGATACTTACCTCATTTATTGAATTTCGCGCCGAATTGTTTCTATTTATTTGAATTTAAATTCGGAACGTTGTTCAAAATTATTTTTAATTTTTTGGACAATTATTTACTGTGGATTTTATTTTTGATACTTTCTGGTATAGAATGCCTAGTATACATTTTTTAGGTAGGCTTAAGAAAATTTTGTTTGGGAATGATGTTAAATTAATTATATAAATTAAATAGGTATTCCGCAAACACTTTTAAATGACGTCTATATTTTTAAATTGAAACTTTTATTACATCGTCTCAAACTTTTTCGTCTGTGTGTTGCATGTCGCGTGTGGGTCGGCCGCGGAGTAGGGATAAAGTGAAAGGCGATCGTCAGAGCAGCCAAGGCCAATATGGCGGCGCCTATAGTTCGCAGCAGCTGACCGTGTAAAGTTTCACTTTTACCGTGGTTTCATAAAACCAACATCATTTTTTTTAGTTGTATGAGTTTGATAGTATTTGTTTTTAATAGGATAATCTTACTCGAGTAATAGAAATTGTTTATTTTTGACGTAGTTTCAAAACGAAATTTTAAAAAAACTGCCCAAGTGTATGTCGGACTACGCACAGTGAAGGGTTCCGTAATTGGGATGAATATTTACGCATAAACATTGCATAGTATCAATTTTATCGACTGCAAAATAAGTTTGTATTTCTCGAAAAAACTATAACAAACAAAGTTAATTCTGCGGTTGTAACCGAAAATAAACTGTATCTCAAAAATTATTGATTTCAAAAGCAAAGTCACTTAGAAACATCTTAACATTTTAATTATGAGATCCAACAATACACGCTTTATATGCATAGATTTTTTTCATCTCTCGGTTATATGTAAGTATGGAGAATGCCACCCCCACTATTATGTTTATCGTAATTTCACTACACCATTGTTTAGCGGTGCAAAAAATACATCTTTTTCAAAATTTTCATCGATAGAGTGTAAATAGTCTCCATGTTAAATGACTGTATGACATCCGGACGCACGGACAGACGAACTTGACGAAATTAAGAGGTCCGTTTTTTTACGGATTTTGATTATCAAGTTTACAATTGGCATGAAATTGATGTCTATGACAATTGATCTACAATATTATTATTATTTGGAATAGCCGCCATCTTAAAATCCAGAATGTCCATCTAATTCGATATCAGCACTATCTCCCGAAAACTATGAAAATGACAGTCATGACGACAAATTTTCAAATGGGGTTAAAAACTGCCACTTGCTCACTTCAGATGGCGCTGATCTCCAGCGTCTTATAATTTGACAGCTAACTATACATTTTTGATTCGAATGCCAAAAGTTGATGTAAATTCCTGAATTTCATGACTGAATTCAAAACACCCCGTCGAGTCAACTGATGAGTCACGTGTCAAAATCTTGGTCCCTGTAAGGCGGCAGTGAATTCATTTCATTCATTCTCTGATCTCGAAAAACGTTGTTACAAACGTCAGGTTGGTATGTTCAAGGTAGTTGGTAGGTTGGTACTATGCTTGAGACGTTTTTGAATTGATAGATCGTATGACTATTGTTTTAGGGACTATTGTCGTTTAATTTTTTATATAAACTTACGAATAGTTAAGTCCATAGTGAGGTCAAAATGTAAATCCAAGGGGCGGTTGAAACGGCGGCGGTGATCTCTCGCGTCCGGCCCTGGTTCAGGCCATGGTACGGAGCGAGAGGAAATGGCAGGCCGTCACCTCCTTCTGCGAAGCGGTAATGCTCGCGAAGGAGGAGGCGGAACGCGTGAGGTAGAGGCAAAGTTCGCACCCTCACGCCCCTAACCGCTGCAGGAGGAGACGCCCGGGGCGGGAATCGCGAGCCGATTTCCGGCCACCGTAGGCGCGGGCTTGCGAACGGTGAGCAATGGGTAGCTCGCCGTCCGATAAGGACCAAGCCCGGGTCGACGGCGCGTTGTGTTCCACGCGTGCCTCAAAGAGATGTCAGCAGAAATGACGGGATCCGCTAGGGCCAATGCCTGCCGGGGGTTCGCAGAAAACCGATAGGGATATCGTGGCCCCCGGCAACAGGGCAACCGAAGGAACACGGGTGGGTTTTAGTCAGTAAGAGTCTGATACGCCCTCCTGCTCCGCCCAGAGCGGGAGAAGATACTTAAAAAAAAAAGGGGCGGCTGCAAAAATTAAATAATTAAATCATACGTGAGAAGGAACTTTGTTCCTGACGGGGTCAAAGTCAAATCATTAATTTCAAATAGGCCCATGTATGGCACTTTTGAACGTCAAAAATTACAAAATAATAAAATTGATTCTATTCGCCCCTTCCAAAAGGTAGTTTTCGTATGGAGAAGAATGGGCAAGAAACTCCACCGTTACTCTTTTAAAATGTTTTACAATTGTTTGTATATGTACGTACATTTGTTAAATAATAATTATATGTGAAGACGGTGCACCTAGAATAAAATTACTATACCACAATAGGTAAAAAGAATTAAAAATGAAACAACGACAGATAATTTAATATGTGATAGATACGAGTACATGGTGCTCACATATTTACAAACATTGTAAAAGTAGACGATTTTCCTAAAATTTTACAATTAATAAGTCAGTGTGTGAGGAAGTAATCACAGAATGTAAAATCAATGTCATAAAACACAAAGTAATAAATTTTACAATTAAATTAGCAAACAGTTTGATTTTGTCTTGATTCTAAATTGTCCTATGGAGCAGGACCAGCATGTTTCCAAGCACTCTTATCTTGGATATAATCCTCTAATTTGTAATATGCTTATTTACAAAGTGTATTTTTAATATGAGTTTTAAATTTTCTTTCATTTAATTGCAAAATGTCACAAGGTATTTTGTTGTAACATTTAACACAGTACCCCATAAAAGATGTATGTACTTAAGATAATCTAAAAAATGGTTGATCTAGTTTATCTTTATTTCTAGTATTAAAATTATGTCTATCACTTATTTTATTAAAGAGATGTGGATTTTTCCTTACATACATAATATTTTCATAAATGAATTGGCAAGGTACCGTCATAATATTAATCCTTTTAAAAAGTTTCCTGAGAGATTCGTGGCGACGTAGATTATAAATGGCTCTGATAGCTCTCTTTTGCAAAATAAAGATGGATTAAATGTCAGCAGCCCGACCCCACAGTAAAATACTATACGACATAAGGCTCCCCGACTGTACACGTTTTTTTTTAATAATAATACTTGCCGCGCCGGCTCAGCGATCTGACATCATTGTGGAAAATTGTAACAATTGTTACGAAAGAAATACCTACATTCTTACACAATATTGCTACGCATATTTACAAAAAGAATCTAATAGATCACGTTTGATTGACGAATAATAATAATTTCTTTACAAAAAGTAATGATATCCCATCAAAAACATAAATGTGAAAATGGGAGCCAAATTCCATAAATATGGTTGTCGACTTCGCCGACAAAAGAATTGAAATCTAAATGGGTGCCAAGTTCTGTAGATAATCCTGAAATTTATTTATAAGAACATGCAACTTTCTAAAATAAAATTAAAACACAAATTCTTGTTTTTTCTGCTATAACAATGTTTGCTATTTATAAATATAACTTCTTAAATTTGAACAGTCGAATTATTTACACAAAGCACTTAGGATAAATTGAAGCTCAAGATTTGACTTGGCTAGTTTTTACCAGCAAGCTGAAATTTTAGAGAAAGAAGATATTTTGACCTTACAGTTACAATAAGAAACAGTAACTTGCGCATAACATAAAGAACAAATATATAAATACGCCTAGGTAGACAGTCAAAGCTGTAAACAGTTACAATAAGAAACAGTAACTTGCGCATAACATAAAGAACAAAGATATGAATATTTTACTTTATTTATTTGGCTCACCAACAATTAAGTACACCGATACAAAGATATGAGATACATGCAATAAACTTATAGACTAGTGTACAAATTTCTTACAGGTAAGCACATCATGAATTATTTATTTGATGTTGAGTGCCTACTTAAAATTAAATAATAATAATTAAATATGCCTAGGTAGACAGTCAAAGCTGTAAACTCGATAAAAAAATAGCGTCCAACTGTTAGCCGCTTAATGCATGCACACTAAAAAAGTAAAATTACAGCACAATGACGTGGCGCGAGTGTAAGACGTAGCTGTAATGCACACCAGCATAAAAAAGTTACCCTGTTTGTTTTAGTTCTTTTGCACCGCGACACTGTAGACAAATATAAAGATGATAAAATTGATTAGCCAAATATAAGATAACTTGTATGTAAAAACTAGCCAAGTCAAATCTTGAGCTTCAATTTATCCTAAGTGCTTTGTGTAAATAATTCGACTGTTCAAATTTAAGAAGTTATATTTTTAAATAGCAAACATTGTTATAGCAGAAAAAACAAGAATTTGTGTTTTAATTTTATTTTAGAAAGTTGCATGTTCTTATAAATAAATTTCAGGATTATCTACAGAACTTGGCACCCATTTAGATTTCAATTCTTTTGTCGGCGAAGTCGACAACCATATTTATGGAATTTGGCTCCCATTTTCACATTTATGTTTTTGATGGGATCAACTATTCTCATTCTTGTTGTAATTTCATTTCTTAGGCCTTTCAATTAGTTTATCTGTAGACCTACATTGTATACACTTTTCAGCAATCAATTTTTACGTCTTGTGATTCTAATAAAATCTTCTGTTCTACACAATGTTTTTTTCAGACTTTGTATGGTGTTAACTAAACCTTCACATAACGTATAGACTATTCTCATTCTTGTGTCAATCTATTTTCTTACGCCTTCCAATTGATTTATCTTCAGACCTACATTGTGGTGCTTCTGCTCTTGTGTACCTAGCATTAAATTAACCTTCCAAATACCTCATCACAATCGAATTTGCCCCCAACCGATTAATACCTTCAAAATTAATTAGAAAAACGTGTTGTATCCTAATAAAAATGTACAAATAAAGCCAACAGTAGCTTTGTTGAGTTATATTGTGAAATTAGTATCGTAAGTCGTATCTTCACCAATTTGGGAGAAGTTTTGTGAGTCATTCTAACGTTAAACAGGTGGATCATCGTTAACACCTACTGAGTTATTATTAATGATACTATGACTGGTCTTAAATGCCATAAAGTATTCTTTGAGTATATTTGTTTAGTCATTTGTATGGGGAAATTAAAAATCTTTTCGTTTGAAGCCTCTTTCTATGCGAGTGTAATACTGTAAGTACCTCAATTAAGTGCGGCTGTCAGCTTCGGAAGAGCACCTTTAGTAAATGTATAGCCAATGTGCGGCCATAATAAATGTATGTATCGCTACTTCGACGCTGTTATCTCGTTCTCGTTGAAGTCCCATTGACGTGGCGGTGGAAAAACGGCCTTAGAGAAAAAGTTTTTTTAGAAACAAAAATGAATCATATTAATAATGTTTTTTATTATGAAATAGATCTGCCGCAGAACGATGAAATGAAGATGTCCGCGACTCCGTTTTTAGAATTTTTACATAAAAGTAAAGCTAAACTTGTCCATTTTTGAACCGTATCCGAAAAACAAATAAATATTAATGTTATTCATTTTAAAAAGAACTTTATACCTTTTTAGTTGTGTTATTAATAATCTCTCTCCTCATTTGTCGTAAGAGACATATTTTTTTACTTTTTCGTATCTGAAGTGTTTTTAACCAGATTTGGATCACAGACTTCATCTTTTTCTGTCATGTAGGTATGCGTGTATAAACTAGTTACTTATTTATACACGCATATAATTTTTGTATTTTGTATTGTATTTATCAGAATATTGTAATTTATTACAAGGACTTTAATTGTTTTACCGCCGACCAATAACGTCGCTCTGTGGAGTGACTGACAGGTGGGTAATTTATAGGTAGGGCGTTATATCTTTGACTAAGATGTGAATTAGCAACTGTCATCATTTATAATGATATATTTTATTTAAATGATATCTGTGTTTATTGTGTACGTAACTACAAGAATAAGAGGCGTAGGTAACATTGGTAGCCTTGCCTCTTTTAACTACGTAAAGGTCATCTCTCAGGAAAAAAAATCCTTTGCTGAATATAAGTATTTTAATTCTGCGGCTAGTATCTTTTAGGTACAAACCCTCTTGGAATCTAGTTATAAACAGTAAAATTGGAAAGAAACTATAGAATGCGAAAGTTTGTGAGGATGGATGGATGTTTGTTACTCTTTCACGCAAAAACGACTGAACGGATTTGGATGAAATTTGGCACACAGATAGTTTACATAACATCACGCCTTGTTTCCACGAAGGGTTGGGCAGAGGTGTCCTTGTAGCCGGTACACACACATTTCGCCAGTTATGTTTAAGTCCCATGTAATAGGGGGCGAGTTTATTGGCATCAACCGGGCATAAATCCAGTCTCCGAGCTGTTACTGAGAAATTTCAGATAGAAAAACCCAATAACACTTTGCCCGACCCGGGAATCGAACCCAGGACCTCATGCTCAGCAGTAGCGCTTGCGACCACTAGACCAACGAGGCAGTTTATCATCATCATCATCATCATCAGCCTATAATGTTCCCACTGCTGGGACACAGGCCTCCTCTTTGTGAGAGGGAGTTTATAACCTGGATTAACACATAAGATACTTTTTATCCTGATATTCCCACGGAATCGAAACTTATGCGGGTGAAACCGCGGGGCGCTGCTAGTAAACAATAAAATTCGAAAGAAATTATTTATTTTTAAATCAGTAAGAATCACAATAGCCAAAATACAGGTGAACTACTACCTATTATCTCGTAAAGTTTGTTTCAGAAATTCACAAGACAATCGGCCCCAATGCTTCATAGAATTTCAATATGAAGGTTTTTTTTTTTAGTTAGGTTATCTCGTAGTTGACCTCTGAGATCATGACTACTTAACCGGGCTTTCCTGCCTTAAGCTACTAAACTTAAACCTCCAGCTAGGGGTTATTCAACTGCTAAAAACTAGGTGAACGCTCGCTAAGGGCACCTCCTGTGGGGTACGACCCTCGGCTTAGGGCGTCAACCGGATGGAGGACATCAAGGATGGGACGGGCTGGATCAATATGAAGAGAGAGCTGCTAAACGCACGAAAGGTTCATCGATGTACGCGGTGGCCATCCAACCACGTCGAGGTTTACTTGATAGATTCCAACATTTATCTGATAATGATTAAAAAGTCTGTTTAAGGGTCCAGACATTATCAGTAATAATGTCATTACATTCAAGTAATGTCACCACTGCTCTTAACACACACTGCTCTCTTAAAACATCGTGAGATAACCGGCATGTCCTAGAACCGAAAATTCGAAGACATGTGACATCTATCAACCCGCACTGGGTCCGCGTGGTGGATGTCGGCCCACTCCCTCTCACAGAGAGGAGGCCTGTGTCCTAGCAGTGGGAACATTATAGGCTGATGATGATGATGATGATGAATGTCTTTACCACTGACAGTGTGGTGGTTGGAATGATGATGTGATCTAAATAATTTAATATTATTACGTCAATATTGGAAGGAATGACAGTAATATTAAATGTCATTATACTGATACTGTCTGGACCTCTTATAGGCCATCTAGACGTGTCATTACAGGTGTAGAAAGTTTTCAATGTGCGATATAAATATTGTTAACTACATATATCAATGAGCTTCTGCTTGCGACTTCGTTCGCGTGGAAGTCGATAAAATGGGTTATTCCACTAATCCCCATTGAGAATCTCCATCAATGGGGTCACAAATTCTCATCGATGGGGATTGTCAATACTCTCTCTTGGGTCAGAAATTCCCATAATAATACATAACATGACATGAAAGAAATATTTTACACTTATTATTTTAGCCATTACTTTAATTTGTTTGAAATATAAATATAAAAATAATCAATGTGTTCTTACCTCCTTAAGAAATAAAGACTTCATGAATAGAATAGAATAGAATAATAATTATTTGCTTAAAAACATGGTATAAAAAATAACAAGAGCATACATGTTTTTGCTTAACAGTCATAAGCGTACAAATTTTCATATACATTTTTCTTATACATATAATATGTTGTTTGTATTTTATTTTTATACCTATGAGATTTGTGAACTTTTTGTACTGAAATCCTCATTGATGGGGATTCGTGGACAAAAAGTTTACAAATCCTTATTGATGGGGATTATCACTGGGGATTAGTGGAATAACCCAATAAAATATAGTTCATGTTACTCGCTAATAATGTAGCTTTCTGTAGGTGAAAGAATTTATTAAATCGGTTAAGTATTTTTTGAGTTTATCCATTACATACAAACATACAAAAAATCTCTCTTTATTATATGAATTTAGATAAAAATATCATCATCTCCCGCCTTTTCCCAACCATGTTAGGGTCAGCTTCCAGACTAACCGGATGCAGTTGAATATCAGTATTTTACGTGGAGTGACTGTCTAACCTCCACAACCTAGATACAGGGTAACACAGTACCCCTTAACGAGACTGGTTGTCTTCCTGGCATAGACATTTTTAATGGAGATATAAATTACCTAATGTTTTTAGTAGTTGATGGTGGATACATATATTTTCTCCGAAATATATTGGTCTGTATCTATTTACGCATAATTTATATGTTGTTAGGTGCACATTGCCTCGGGCTCCAATATTTTGATTATAATTATCGGAAGTTCCACTCAATTACGTTATAAAAAAATGTCAACACATGTGTAATAAATGTTATAAGTAATATCGACAGATTTTCCCATTAATTAATCTCAAATCCTATTTCTTATCCTGCTCAAAATCCGTGACAATTATGTTAATTATTTTAGGAAAATAAATTACATGTCCTTACACTTTGTGGGCGTAAATAAGTCCGGTTACTTATTATTATACCAAATTGTATGCACGTGTCCTTAAGTGCTATGATTTTATACAATCAAAATCAATTTGGTCAGTTTTTAATGAATGAAAAAATCTGTTATTAAACGCCAACACAGGATGTTTCGCGAGCAAAATATAAACTTTTACTAATTTCCATAAATGTGCGATTCAACCGGTAAAGTTAAGTATGACGTGTCTATGACTTTATTATGTAAGAACGTTATTTGACACCGCTATTTCCAGGGTTATCAATTAAATTAACAGAGGGCAGGTGATGGTTTCATTATTCATTTAGTTTGTTATAGAAACAATGAGTCGTGGAATAGGAAAAACACTTTAATTTTACTATCAAATCAAAGCCTTTTCGAGCCAAGGCTCTTATAGGGTTAGCAACATTGTCCTTAAAACTACGTGTTAGTAAACAATACAATACGGTGACACATGTACTGACAGCAGTGAGTTATAGGTAGGCCATACCTACCTATGAATTAAAAACAAATTAAAGACATATTTATTGAGGAAGGGCTATTACACTATTGAAGAGTTTATAGATGACAAACGACATCCACTATTAAATGATTGATTTGTGAATTATTATTATGTATTTTTGTGTATTTCTGTGTTGTATTGTTATTGTTTGTCTTTTTAAATGGAATGTTGTTGATTATTTAATTTATTATTGCTGATTTGTTGACATAAAATTATTTATTAGTGAAATTGATATATTTTAAATGTGTAATGAATTTTAAATATGAATGTAATGTTTAAGCTTTTTATTATTTTATTTTATTTATCATCACTGTAATATTTTCAACACAATTTATTTTGTTATGAAATAAATGACTTATGATTTATTGTAAACACATTAATATTTTAATAAAATCAATGACCAGGTACCATGGTATACATTACATTCTTATGAAAGTATTTAATTTAAATAAAATCTATACTTACCTAATTGAAGAAATAACAAAAGCTAGTTACACATTTCACTGTCCTAAAACTAGTACTAATTCGTGACAGCCCTGACGAGGTCCGAGGTCATAACATAATCGCACACTCGCTCACCAAACTCAAATGAATCACGCTGTATAACTAAATTTCAGATGACGTCCGTATATTACGTCATCATTTGTGTCTCGACTGATAAATCTTTCAGGGTTTACTCACCTCCATGCGGGGGAGACACTCATGATACTGCATAGTTTGAATAGTTTTCGTTGGATTAAGCTTTAAGACATTCCTAGCATTTTTTTGCCATTATACTTTTGTAAATGACTGTATGGATTAGCGGATTTGTAAAGGAAACGTTGTGTTATCTGGCTTTGGTACGTTTAATCCAATGTTTAGTATTGTGATTAAAAGTCTGGCAAGATAGTTATTTATTTTATAACGTCATTTTCCTGTAATATTTTTTAATAATTTCATTTCGTAATCTGTGTTATGTGTGTTTAAATTAATGTTATATATCTATCCAGTTCCGGAAACTAAAAACAGTAAGTACTGAATTTGTCATGTTTTTGCGTCAATAATATAATTGATTAATTTGCCCATGTATGTCACTTTAAAGTTTTACCCAGCTAGAAGAATGGTTTATCAGAGATAATAATATCAACTATTGGTATGTAAAGTAACCTACTTTCAAACCTGAAAACCACTTCCCAATAACTTTTTTGTCCTGCACAGAAATAGAGGAGCTCGTGGCTAAGTAATAGCAGCTGCACGGGTCGATCCACCAGGTTAAGCTACGCTTGCCGGGGTTGGTCCATAGCTGGTTGACCATCTTTACATACCGAGACTCCTCTGTGCCTCGGAAAGCACGTTAAACCGTTGGTTCCAGCTGTAATTCGTGGATCTATGACAGTGGATACGAGTCGTCAGAAGCCCGAAAGTCTGACACCAGTTTTACCAAGGGGTATCGTATTACCCAGTTACTGGGTTGTGGAGGTCAGATAGGCAGTCGCTCCATGTAAAATACTGGTATTCAGCTGCATCTGGTTAGACTGGAAGCCGACCCCAACATAGTTGGGAAAAGGCTGGGCAGATTGATTGACAGAAATAACACATTTCTGTTTTAATTAAAGCAGCCAAACGGAGTGTTAGTCATTTTAATTTTATTATTGTTGAGACAATATTATTGCAATGTTATTTTGTAGGGGCTTGTAGTAATTGTTATTACTACAAGTCCCTACAAAATACAGCTGTACGGGTCAATCGAAGGTTAAGCTAAGCTTGTCGCGGTCGGTTCATGGATGGGTGACCATCCATAACATACCGAGACCCCTCCGTGCCTCGGAAAGCACGTTAAGCCGTTCGTTCCGGCTGTCATTGGCAAGCCCAAAAGTCTGACAACCAGTCTTACCAAGGGGTATCATCGTGTTACCCAGTAACTGGATTGTGGAGGTCAAACAGGCAGTCGTTCCAAGTAAAATACTGGTATTCAGCTGCATCTTGTTAGACTGGAAGCCGACCCCAACATAGTTGAGAAAAGGGCTAGGTAGATTGATTTGGAAAAGTATGTTACTGTAGCAATATAAACTTCTTTTTTTTCAGCACTTTAACTTATGATCCTAGATCATCAAGCTTGGGTCTTCATGAAAATTTCCGCCCAAAATTCATCCGCCTCAATAAGGCGGTGCTGAAGCGTTGTTGATTTTCAAGTAGGTACCTAGACGAGAACCTATAAACGTTAGTTCATCATCAGCCTATAATGTTCCCACTGCTGGGACACAGGCCTCCTCTCTGTGAGAGGGAGTAGGTTGTAATCCGCCACGCGGGCCCAGTGTGGGTTGGTAGATGTCACATGTCTTCGAATTTTCGGTTCTAGGACTTTCGTTTCCTCACAATGTTTTCCTTCACCGTTTTGAGAGCAGTGGTGATGAAATAATTTACACAAAGTAAAGCGCTTGTCTGGGTTGGAACCCTTACAACTCGTAAGTCGCGGCCGTTACCACTGGGCCACCACTGCTCTATAAAGGTAGTTATTCAGGCTGAATCATGTAAAAACCGTAAGAACACCATATTTATATTGACATATCCAAAGCATTATGTCATTACATTACTGACGGCATAAATACCTCCATACCTAAAACAATCAGGTGTATCTCATTTTACCTAAACATAGGAGTAGTAAACATGTGTTTCCCATGCTGCAGGAAGGAAACAGTTCTGAATAATCCGCCATGACCTTCCTACATACTACCGTCATCGTCAGCATGAAATATTCGCCCACTACAATGGCCTATGAATCAGGGGTACGTGTCCAAAATAGGCGGTGTTACCACACATAGCAAATAAGTATACAGACTTATTATATTGCCCACTTTCGTAAGATATGGTGAAATGATAAAAATACATTGTGTGATCATCAACATTTCAGTCAAAAGGCCGTGTGAGTCTTTTTAATGTGCAATCTGTGCTTAATTTTAAATATTAAAAAAATATATAAAAAATCTTTTTTTTTTGTTATTTTTGGCGTCTTATTGAGAAATTTTGCGATTATTGTAAAAAATTATTTAAAAAAAAACAGATTTATGTAAAAAAAAATATGTTTATTTTTAATTGAGGTTAGTTTTTTCACAATTTTAATTTATGAGGACGCCTAATTACTTTCAATCATTGTGGATTTTGTTTCATCTCGAAAGATCATTTAGTTTAAAAGTTACACCGCTTTGTCAAAAAAAAAAAACATAAAAATATAAAGATTGACATATGAGTAGCTTCTAATATTTTTCTAACTTAGAAGGTATTTATGCCATGGCTTATTTTAATTTATTTTAATCTTTGAATTGTTTTTTGTTTTTATCTTTTTATTACAGACGCTTTTAACGTGCATGTCTTTCTACATTGTTCTTACATGTAAAATGTCAACATGAATCATGTAAATTTTTGGTTATATTTAAAAGATTGTCCGTGGAATTTCTTGCCCGTTCTTCTCCATGGGTACCTACTAGGCTATGGAATGGGCAACTAGCGTCATATTTCTAACTGACCGACTCCTTGAAAATTCAAAAGTGCCTGTAAATGGTTTAATAGAAATAAATGCTTTCAGTTTGAGTTTGACTTATTATTTGTTGCTTGTATTCGAGAAGTTGGTTAAATTCTTGGATGATCTCATCAGCCTTTCTGGAAGCTTTCTTGAACTCTTTTGAAATAAACACATAGGCCACCTTTCTCTCTGTCCATTAAGGTTTAATAAACGTAGTATCTTTACATTTCCTGAAGAATGAATCGAGTAAAGGAAAACGCAGTTCTTTGAAATATCTTTCAAAGCTTCAACTTAATATCTTAAGCGACCCAGTTAGCTAAATTATAAAGGTTAGTTTACAAAGTAGGCTCGTAACATTACCATTTGTATGCCCCTTGTACACACGGGATGTTCCCTTTACCCGGATACTCGTTTTTCATTTTCCCTAGTATTTGTATATAGCCTTTTGATCGTTTACGACGCTTTAAATGTACGAAGATGGGCAGTTATGTGAGTCATTGTACTATAAAATAGCTACACTTGGTTTGAAGATGGTCATATTATGAGCATTACTATTGAAATGTTTTTGTTAAGGTAGGTAATGTCTTTCGTATTTACACTAAATAAATATTTTGTTAAATCTCAATCTAGGTTTTTTTTTAATGAGTTAGGCTTTAAATTACAATACATTATTTTTTCAGTATACTCAATATTGAAATGATGTGCTTTTAAAAGAAATGTGACATCTACTAACCCGTATCTAGTGAGCCCGCGTGGTGAATTACAGCCCAGTTCCTCTCTAAGTGAGAGGGCTTATATCTAGGGTTGTAAAATTACGTAATATTACGGAAAACGCTGGTAAAATACGGGTATTTTACGATCATTTATATAACATACGGTAAAATTGCCGGCGACTTATGAAGTTTTAAATTTTAATTTATGCTGTCCTCTGCTCTGCCTCTGCACATAGATGATATTATTATAATCCATGACATGGTGTGATTCATATCTTGAATTTTTTGACTTGTTAATTAAGTTTTAGGAATTTTTAGTACGTATGAGTCGCACGAGCCCAGTTTTCTGTTTGTTTTTTTAGGTTCCAATACTGCTTATATCTCTCGCAAATTTCATTCAAAACCATTTATCCGTTAATAGTGAGAGTGACATACACATGACACATACAAACATACTCACTTCCGTATTTGTAGTGTTTTGGTGGGTATAACTGTATGAGTTTTATTACGTTTAATACGTTTTTTACCGAAAATTACTACATTTTACCGTATAATAAGATTTTTTACCGTATTATACCAGGGTAATTTTACCGTTTTAAATCCCTACTTATATCCTAGCAGTGACTGTGGGAATATTATGGGTTGATTATGGTTCCGTGTATTTGTGAAATTCAGCATCATTATATGTAGTGATTCTTTACTAAACTTGTCATCATTTTCATCATTTCAGCCGAAAGACGTCCACCGCTGGACATAGGCCTCCCCCAAGCATCTCCACTTCGACCGATTCTGTGCTTTCCGCATCCAGCGGATTCCTGCGGCCTTCACAAGGTCATCGGTCCATCTTGTGGGAGGCCTTCCAACGCTACGTCTTCCGGTACGCGGTCGCCACTCCAGAACCTTTCGGCCCCATCGGCCATCCGTTCTGCGAGCAATGTGCCCTGCCCATTGCCACGAAACTTGTATAAAGTGTTATCTATTTGTAGCAAATTACCCATTATTCAATACCAAGTTATTTTATTAGTATGTTGTAGTAAATACGTTGTTTCATTATGATTGACTTCTTGTCGGTTAGAATTATGTAATTATACCTTTGTTGTGAATATTATTTATTCACTGATGTTTGCTTAGAATTTAATTAATATTGTACGAGTAGTTTAGATAATTCGAATGTTTATCAGCTAAAGCTTAATAGTGTCTGAAAGTATTTATTGAATGGAAGATGGAAAGCGAAAGGAAGATTACGAAAAATATGTTACAGATACAGTATGGAGTATTCGAAATACATAAAACAAAAACAATTAAAATCTGTTTTATTTAAATACTCACATATTATTTTTATAAATGCTTGGGCATTTATTTGATTTTGATCACGTATTAAAATATTTAAGAATAGGGGGGAATATATTCACGTATTAAAATATCTAATAAATGTACGTTACCGTTCATTTTCTATTGTTTCTTTTATATGTTTTGTTGTGGGTAGTTTTAAGTATTACTAACACTAGTCTAACTGACAAAATGGACACCATGGTCTGAAATAAAGTATTTTATTTATTTATTGTAGTGTTAAGTATATACATTCTACCGTTGCAATCAAAACCATGTCCCATCAACAGGACATAACTAAAACTGTCACCATCCGTCCACACTATTCTGTATTAATGACACGCCTCTAAATGGCATTAAATGAGAGGTAATAGCACAGGATAATGGTCTCTAAGCACGGCTTGCAGCTGTAAAACTTTATTTATATTAGCCTGCAGCCCACACTCCTGGCCTAACTTTCTTACAACATCAATGTATGATTTTGTCATACGGTCTTGATGGCGTGATTCATAAGTAGGGTATTTTTCGACTTGATAGTTATGAATAGAACACAAGACATGTCTCAATGATAAAACTATTCAATTAAAGTGTAGAAGCTTTGCAATAATATAATGCGGATGACTGCGTTGCTTGTTGAGACATTAAATGAAACAAAAAAGCACTCTTGAATTAAAGTATCTTCGCATTACGAACTGAAAATATAATTTAGGTAGTAATTTTAATTTATATAAATTTTCTTTAACAATTTATAATCTACAGGAGCTCGTGGCTAAGTAACAACAATCGCACGGATCAATCCATCAGGGTAAACGCTTGCCGGAGTTGGTCCGTGGATGGGTGACCATCTTTATATATCGAGACTCCTCCGTGTGTCGGAAAGCACGTTAAGCTGTTGGTCCCGGCTGTCATTCGTGAATCTTTGACAGTCGTTACAGGTCGTCAGAAGCCCGAAACTCTGACAACCAGTCTTACCAAGAGGTATCGTATTACCTAGTTACCATGTAAAATACTGGTATTCAGCTGCATCCGGTTAGGCTAGAAGCCAACCCCAACATAGTTGGGAAAAGGCTAGGCAGATTGAATTTATATACACACATACAAACACACACGAAGAGAGGAACAGAAAAATACTAGGTAGGTATTCTTTCGCTCAATGACTTATTTGCAGCGTTCAGAGAAGTAGAAACAAACTAAAATCACCAAATTATTATAAAACAAAGTCCCCCCACGGCGTCTGTCTGTCTGTCTGAATACAGTCAAAAACTAGCAAACAGATTTTCATACCGTTTTCACCAATGGATGGAGCGATTCATGAGGAAGGTTTAAGTGTATAATTCATTAAGGTTTTGTATAAATTGGCTGAAGTATGACGATGTAAAATTCTCCAAGTAGGATGAACATCAATTACATTTTAATCTAAACCACATGTTCGACGCAACTGGCTGATACGATACTACGACAGAAAAAAGTAGGCATACATTATGCTCTGCTACTCGTGCCAAGCCGCGGCAGGTTACTAGTAAATAAGTAAAAAAAATGGGCAACATTCTTTTCCTCTTAAATGTGTTTTGTCAAAGCCAAAAGTGAATATTTAAAAAACTTGTATGTTTGTTTGTTTCATTTAAGAATTGCATGAATAGTTTAGCGTACCTATAGGTGAAAAAGTGTTATAACTATGTTTACATGTGCTAAAAAGGAGCTACGTCTGCCAACAAACTACTGTGCAGTTTGGTAGAGATAATTATATCGTGTAAAAAAATTATTTCTGCGAATAAACACTTTTTAATTTTGTTTTTAATTTGCTATAACACTCGTCACAGTTCACATCTATATTGTTATTATTATATCTATCTATGCTGATCATAAAGTCGCTTTTCGTATCTGTCTGTCTGCGTTGTACTTCTAAACTACACAACTACACAACGGATTTTGATGCGAGTTTCCGCCATCATTAAAGGTCGGGTATTGGCAAATCGTGTTATGGTTTTGGTTAAGTTTATATTGAAAACTTAGTCTGAAAAGTTTCACCAGTCAGTGACAAAATCGAATTGAGGATAAACCTTGTAGATTATTACAAAAAAAAACACAAAAAACGAGCAAAAAGCACTGCCGTATTTTGATAACTTTAAGAAGTCACGTAAAGTTAAACAAAGACCACAAAGAACAGTGAACCCATAGATTTTTTCTGTTTTCTATAACATTCCTTCTGTTTTGCGTAAAAAATTCGAAAATTTTCGGAATTTTCACGTACACAAAAATGTAACATTGACTTGACGGTGAAAATTCAAAAAATCCATCTATCCTCATAAACTTTTGTGTTTATAATTTTATTAGGATAAAAACTTCTTGATGATTCGTCAACTCGTAAAAGCCGCGCGAAGCAGAGGAGGGTTGCTAGTAAACAATAAAAACCTCGTAAAATACACTACTTTGATACCTGAAGATAATACGAGGACAGGATATTTCGCAAACAACATGAAACGCAATACCGTAGTGTGATATCGGCTCTATTACTCGCCCCGTAGATTTACGGCCGGTTTGCTCGCGTAAACTTAGTTGACGTTTACAACTAGTTCCCTCCGAACAGGGTCGGGCTGGAAAAGCGGCGGTTTTGGAAAGTGTCAAATAAAGAAAAAAAAATATTTGGCACAATACCGTGTGCAAGGAACACATTTCAATCGAACATTTCATTCACACACACTGCAGATCATATTTACATTTTTTCTTTTTTTGAAGTAAAAACTTCTTTAGGCGCGTTAGGCATTTTTGAGATGGGACTTAACCATTGATTTCGCGACACTGTGATGACACCAGCTTTTGACCATTAAAAAGACATCAACGCGTTGATTACCGCGTTGCCGATTTTTTTTTTTAAGTTTTCACTTCTCTCGGCACTAGTTTTTTTTTTTTTCGTATAGTTTCAGCAACATAGCATATTCAACTTGATAAATCCTTAAACTTATTATACTTTCAATCACCTTAGCTTATCGCAGTTCACTGCTGGTTCTCCACTTTCTGAATCTGGTCAGTCTCAGCAGCCTTGCGGGTCGCCGATCCATCTTGTTATATTTCACATCACCTATTTCTTCAACTATGCTGAGTGCAACTGGAGGGTACTTCGTGTCCGAAAATGTCTTCGAAAAGCCTCGACGTCTGTAGCATACATTCAAAAGCTTTTATAAGGTTTGACATGAGTTGCAAACAACCATAAAGGACGTTTCTTTGTAGGGAAAACTATTTCCAAACTATGAGTGAAGATTCATTAGGATAAAGTTGACAACCATTTGCGGCTTTCCTGAACTTAACCTGACTTTTGTTAAAGTTCACCTAGCCTAACTATACCGATGTATTGTAAGCTGGAGATGAATATTGTTTATACAGGCTGGTGATTTAGACACCTGCATCCGTCAAGGGGGTGATTTTACCCGTCATACTAAACAACTTTCGCCATGAAACTCATATCCAATTCGAGAAAAAAAAAACAAGTTCCTATTCAACAGTAGACGGACTATTTCGATTTATGTATGAAAAGTTTTTGTTTTACGAATCGTATAATATGTGTTTCATAGTGAAAGTTGTATAGTATGGCAGGTAAAATCACCCCCTTGATGGATGCAGGTCACTAAATCACCAGCCTGTATAATTGCATCCGTGTTCTAATAAAACCCATAGGCGTTAGCACCTGCAGAACTAATGGCCCCAAATTAACGCTTTCTATAGGGTACTTGCTTTTTGTGAATATTGAATTATGGTGTAAAATCTACATTTCCAGTCGGTGAAATTACTATCTACTTTTATGTCAGCTAGATAATGTTTATTATTGAAGCATATTGCTTATGACAAATATGGCGCGAGTGGGTGACGAAAATAATGTAATTATTGATAGAAACTGACGTTAAATTATGACGCGAAATTTATTTTAAGCAATTCAGCTTTGTTTTTACTTTCGATTCGGTTTGAAAGTGTTAACCTGGGGTCAAAAGTGTTAATAAATA
Source organism: Agrochola lychnidis (assembly GCA_963680765.1). Lineage (NCBI taxonomy): Eukaryota > Metazoa > Arthropoda > Insecta > Lepidoptera > Noctuidae > Agrochola > Agrochola lychnidis. The sequence continues at coordinate 7,933,190 of OY796859.1, read as the reverse complement.
AAGTGTGTTATGTTTATGGAAATTATGTTGGAGGTGTATCAAATGTCGTCTTTATTAGTCATCGATTTACCAATAAGTTTTTAAAAAAGGGAGTGCCTCCGCTGCCGGCGCCGGTAACCAAAAATAAGGCCATTGGGAACCGGCAGTACATAACTGCCGGCAGCCGAGATTAAAAACTTGCCGGTGCCGTTGCGCCGGCTCCCATAATGGACACCGGTGGCGGCGTGGAGTTTATGGATAACCTTCCAGTATTCAGAACCCCAATTAACTAAAGTATTTCTTTCTAAATATTCTAGTCGTTTTTAAATTGGCAGTCGCAGGGCGCTGCCGCTGCACTGCTCGCTACGCTCACTCGGCTCGTGCGTAGGGGGTTACAGTTCTAACCTAACCTTTTTTTGCAAATCAAAATATTTCACCTAATCTAACTAGTTCGGTTCCGGGTAGTACTTGGTTACTGAAATATAGAAATGATTGATTATGGAATTATTGATTACGGAAATATATTAATCCCACCTATCTACTCGCTATGCAAAATTGCCAACCCCATTTTCCGCTTTTTTCCAAAGTCTGCGCCGGCAGGCTATTCAGCAACCGACGCCGGCAGCCAATTCGAGAGACGGCGCCGGCAGGTGAGGCACTTCCTTTTAAATATTTCTTTATTTCACTGGAGCAGTTTCTTTCAGACACATAAAATAAGCTGGTATAAGAACAACAAATTCACAATTTTTTAGTTAACTATGTGTTAGGTTGGATGTTCGCATTTGGGTTTATCAATCATTTACCTATTTTTCAGATTTTTCTGAAATAAGGAAAACCACAATCTTATGAATGACGTATATAAAAACCCAAAAGATACATTAGTCGAATTTATCCTATTACCAAATACCTACCTATCTCGTGCTTTCAAAATCAGTACCAAAACAAAGTAGGTAGGCACACAGCAATGGAGAGTGCCATTTATTTTCATTGCGTCTCTCGGTATGCACGATTGTGTTCACTTTATGTAACTCAGCGAATGCTGAACATCATTCAGTGGACGTTTATTGAATGAAGGGAAGCGGTCGTCGGGAGCGATTCGATTTGTTCGAACGAATGAATGGACTATAACTCGAACCTTAAGTATTTGGTAGAGTTGTTGGTAGTGTGTTTTTGCAGGAAGAAGTGTGTCTAGAGAGTGAAAACTTTGAATAGTAGATTGTTTTACGAGGGGCTAGAATAACCCTTTCTATCGAGGTAGTTTTACTCCCGAGCTTAAGCAAAAAAAGTAAAGAAGAAGTATAGTAAATAGAAACTGAGTTAGTATGGGTTTTAGCGCCATGTGTTACACTCTACTTTTCACAACGATTGCGAGAAAATAAAATAATCCAATACAATATTAAATAGTTTATTTAATTTTTTTTAAATATACAATTTGTTCAATCTCAATATTTATGGAAACTTTTTATCTCGATATGCAGTAGTAAAAAGCTAGTTTTACATAAGAATAAAGATTTTTGCGTTTTTATAGGCTCGTTGGTTACAGACAAAAATTTATTTTTCCCCTAGAGCAAGATATGTTATTTTTCCCCGCTCTGGTATGCTACAATGACGGACTATTTATGCAAGACGAGTGAAAAATTAATTATGTTGATTTTGATGTGACAAAATGGGATGTGCTTTTGATGTGCATCCATAGACCCAGTTTCGTTCTGCAAGGCAACGTGTATCATCGTTGTGATGAAAGCCTGTGATTTAGTTTTAAATATTTCATTGTATACCTACTTTAGTCATTGCTTTAAAATCTTTTTGTAAATCATATAATTTTGTTACATTATAATAATTAATAAATAATCTTAGTGTTATTTACATTAGAAGTATGTATGAATGTAAGTATTAAGAATATGATTAGTTTTATTTATTAAGTGAATTGTTTTGATTTTATGTATTTTACTTTCTCTTTACTCTTACACACGGTGTCTACATCTCTTTTTATCCTCTGTCCTATCACAGGTATGCTGGAAGAGATTTAATTAGAAAAAATAAGCATCACTTTTGTACGTATTTTTCTGTTCCTTTTGCCTTGTCTGTGTATTATATGTGTGTACATAAATGGTTAAATAAAACAAATAAAAAAAAAAAAAATTCTGGATTGTTGTTACCGTTTCTACGCCTCGTTGTAAAAAAAAAAATCTACAAGTCTCGAGACTGAAATGATGTTTACTGAAATTAATTTTCAGTATTATAACAACAGCTCTAAGCATTTCCCCGTTAAATAGCTTATTGCAGACAGTTACTAACCGGCAGATGGACGGCGCTACCATCGTACACGCCCACTGCAGTAGGTACGTGCACAGTGCCACTTAAAAACCTATTGCAACTGTGAGGTGAACTTTTTAAGTAGGTAGCGAGAAACATGTATTCCAAACTCTTCAGCAAAAGTAAAAAATATTTACAAAATCAAAAAATGCACGCCTCATAACGCTCATTCATATACAAAAAAATGAACAATTCATTTAAACGATTTTTCATGAAGTATGTTTTGACTGCTTTTTTACCCATCAATATGGGTAAATTTTCTTACCTCGCAATCTTTACGTAGTTTCAAAGACTATTTAGGTTTGCTTTGTTAGTTGCTAGGCAACGGAAGAGGGTCGAAGTTAGAAATATATATAGATACTAGCGGACCCGACAGACGTTGTCCTGTCCGAAAAGTGCTCCCTACCGGGTCCAATTGTATTTTCAAACCATCCAGGGACCCACTCAAATATACACACAAAATTTCATCCAAATCGATCCAGCCGTTTAGGAGGAGTTAGGTGATAAACACATTTACAGAAGAATTATATATATAAAGATAGATATTTATATTACTTAGTTTTTTATTAATTATAATCAAAAAAATTTGAATAAAAGAGCCATTTTCAATAGGGTTTCTCGTATGGCTGAAACAAATCTATTAAAAAAGAAATTAACTCGATTGTATGACTCTTTCGCAAGCTACAATGTTTTCAGATTTCACATTTGATTGACGGGGAGATATTTAAAACTATTTTGATATTTTTTTCGTTTTTGCTGCAATAAATACATTTTTGAAAAGTACAGAATTAATTTCCGTTTAGTTATCAATACAATGGTATATAAATTAAGTAGGTTCTGTGTTCTAGCAGGAGTGTAACAATAAAAACAGTTGTGAAAAGGAGGCAAAACAAATCGATCGCAAAGCACTCTCTAATGCTTTGCATTATGAGTCGTGCAATTATAATATTGTCATACAGTAAAAAAATGGTTATATCAAGTGCCTCCTAGTGTTGCAAGTGATTGATATTGTATGGGTAGCCCAACACGGTTTAAGGAACGGTATTCACAGATGAAAGAGGAGGAGAGACCAAAGAGGAATATATTGTGAGAAAGTTTGCAAGGCAAAAAAAACTCAGAATATATGTAGGTACTATACAGATGAATGAAGAAAAATACATGCAGTGACAACCACAAGTCAACAGCAGCATAAGCATAAGCATAATCAGCCTATAATATTCCCACTGCTGGGACACAGGCCTTTTCTCTTTGAGAGGGAGTGGGCTATAATCTACAACGCGGGCCCAGTGCGGGTTGATAGATGTCACATGTCTTCGAATTTTTGGTTCTAGGATATTCGGTTCGGTTTTCTCACGATGTTTTCCTTCACCGTTTTGAGAGCAGTGGTGATGAAATTATTTACACAAAGTAATGCTGCCGCCTGTGTTCAAAACCATGACCGACTGACTTGAGTCGGGGCCGTTACCGGGGGCTACCACTGCTTCCCAATAAGCAGCAATGCTTGGAAAAGGGACGAGTGGCAAAAAATTTACTGGTTTTCGGGGAAAACCTTTTCTGTATCAAGTCTCTGGTACAGCAACTACTTGAAATCAAATGTCTGGTCAGCTTATTCCCCGATCTGTGTCATAAAAAAACTGTTATTAATTCTCACGATCGAAAAGATACCATCGATTTTTGCCATAGATGACCGCGAGCAGTCGTCATCAAATGTCAACTACTGAGAATCGAACCACAATACTAACTGGGGTGAATTTTTTTGACGTCATTCATAAAGGTTTATTACAGAGGTGTAGTTGAAATGGCCTGCAGTTGCATAGGGGTTCCCCTGGAGATCCGTTTATGTAGTAATGCACTGATAAAATCTGTTTGCACTTATAATCTTGTGCAAGGGTAATCATTACGTCATCGCTTTATCAGTAAAAGAACTCTTTATGGTTAACGTTATTTCATTATTTCTAGAATATCTGGATGACCGAGCTAAGCTCGTTTTTTTTTAACGATGTTTTCTAAAAACTGAACCTAGCTAGATCGATTTATCATACACATGCATACTAAATTTCATGAAAATAATTGGAGCCGTTTCCAAAATTCAGATTATATACTACGTGTAACGTTAAATGCGCAAAATTTCAGACACCCCAACTGATTTTTTATTCAATTGACATATTTCAGAGAGAAAAAAAATATTTAAAAAATTGTAAAGGTTATGTGCTGTTTTAGTTCGTAAGATTCGTATTTGCATTGAAGTAAAAGCTATTATTATTCCGCGTACGAGAAAATTTAAATTGGTCGACAACAATTTGTTTGTTTACCTATTTTGGCGGGTTCGCGCATGACCTATTAATAAAAGATTTTTTTTAAAGATTTTTTTATATAGGTGATCTATATTAAAGAGTGCTTCAATTGATTCTGCTCGTTATTCTGATCAAACTATTCAGGTTTTGCGCATTTAACGTAACACGTTGTTTAGACATATATACGTGGTTCAATTGATTCTGCTCGTTTAAAGGTATTAAAAACCAGGTAAAGGTATTTAAAGGTTGATTTAGTTATGAAAGGAAGGAAAAAGTCGCTGAGATTTTTAAAATTCTTTTATTCACCAACATGAAGACTTGGTACACAAGGTTGATACCTGACGTCATGTTGAATTACGTCAGTCTATCAAATTGTGGTTCAAAATTAGATAACAATGAAGGGTTAAAAGTTGACTGGTAGAAAATGCCTTTGGCATTAAGTCCGCCTCTGTAAATTTGTGTGCTTGAAGTATTAAATAAATAAGGGTTCCCTAGTTGGGATGAATTTATCCCAAGAACAAACTTAACGTTGTAATTAAAAAACAAGTTCTCTCATACATTCCAACTACAAATGTAAGTTGGTCGATTATTACTCGTTAACTTGTAGATCCTACTTAGCTGTCAGTTTTTCTTTTAACTTTGTTATAAATACTACTGCTGTGAATTTTTTCACATATCCGAAAAGATCCATTTAGCTGGCAGGGGGAAGGGGACGCACTTGACTCTAACAAAAATTAGCACTTAAGCTTAATATTTCGCAAACGGATCCCTGAATCCAAAAATGGTACCTACAAACTCACAATATTTTTGAACGACCTTTTCAATGACAGATTACCATGGGATAGAGAAAAACATACCCACTTTACGTATAGTGGAGGTACCCTAAACCCCTTTTTTTTTTATGATTTTATTTTACTACTTTGTTGGCGTGATTAATATGTATACCCATGCCAAATTATAGCTTTCTAGTACTAAGAGTCTCTGAGCTAACAGACAGACGGACATGGCGAAACTGTAAGGGTTCCTTGTTGACTACGGAACCCTAAAAAGGACCCACGAAGCGTTATCCTAACAAAATTTGTCGAATGGAATTCCAGTTAGCGTGGCTAGCGTGTCTATTGTTTGTTTGGTTTGAAAACGTGCACTACACTATAGAATAGAATTATTAAAGTGAAACTTTTATTACATCGTCTCAAACTTTTTCGTCTGTGTGTTGCATGTCGCGTGACGGTCTGCCGCGGAGTAGGGATAAAGTGAAAGGCGCTCGTCAGAGCAGCCAAGGCCAATATGGCGGCGCCTATAGTTCGCTTAAAAGTTTCACTTTTACCGTGGTTTCATAAAACCACACAATCCTTTCGTTATTCAAGTATCGTATAACTCACAAATTAATAATAACACTTACTACTACATTACAAAAAACTGACACTAATAGTAGTGGATCACCGCTGTGACAACCCATGTGAGATGGCACCATAGTGACCCACGATAACACAGTCTAAGCGACTTGAAATCATGTAGGATACTTTTGGAGCTGCTCCACACCCTGCGCACCATGGAACCGCGCCTTTTGCGCATGGTTGTGTAGAAACAATCTACATACGCATCCGCGAACATCCCCGATGCACTACAAAAGCGGGGCAGCATCCTTAACGCGTTATCATACTGAACGCGGAGAGCGTTGTACGATATTTGCGTAGATCTAACCTACAGGCTCCTCGTGTAAAAAGATGTACAGTAGGCTCGAAAGAGTGATATCTACTATTGATCAGAAGGGCATGTGGCCAGGTAGGCGTTATGCTCAAGGTGTGGAAGGGTATGACGGATGCGCCTGATATGCATAATGAGCTGATTTGACTATACACACCGAATAATTATCTCCGTGGCAGAAAACATCGACTGCTAAGCGTGCCTTCGTGTCGGACAGCAGCCCGTGCTGCGTCTCCCCTACCGCGCGTGTTGACCGCACTAAATAAGCTCGTGGAAGCCAACCCGGACTGTGATCTGTTCGATGATAAATTCAACAATTTAATGGTTATGTGCCTACATTTTTGTGATAATAATTGTATTTAATTGTTGTTATTCGTTTATGTGTTATGTTTGTACTTAAATATACTTTGATTCATGTAATTGGTATCTTAAGCCGTGTAAATCGAATAAATAAATAAATTGATGAAAAGAAAATAAATTTCAGTTAACTAGTTGTAAGCCAGCCTGTTTTTCATTCAATCAATAAATTATAACAGGGTCTGACTGCGAATGGCACTTTTTGGGTACACTAGAAGTACCTACTTAAGTGTCATCACGAAGAGTCACACAGAGGCAATATTACCGTAACACTATAAAACTATTTACAAGTGATAACAGTGAAGAATTCGAAGTGGAAGTAAAGACGGACTTGAAACAAATGACGAACGTAATTTGAAGTACTAGTTCCGGAAAGGAAGTTCCTAATCTAATTACTTATCAGAGGATATTAACACTTGTAACATAAGCACACACGGCTACACATCAAGCTATAAATGTCCAGTTTATGCTGATCTCGCATTGTAAAGGATTTCCGTACAATGCGAGGCCAGCTTATACTGGAAACGTATAGCTTGATGTGTAGCCGTGTGTACAAAACAAAAGTACTATCGTAACTAAACACATGCTTCAGCATATGCATTTGTATGACACTCTGATATTATTGAGTGTTGAGTTTATTACGCACACGTTTACCCATTCATACTTTAATATTATGTAGGAGCTCTTGAACTTATATGCAGTGATTAATGTTGAAGTTATTGTATCATCAAAGTGTTGTTTTGATTTGATATTAGTCGTCTGCTCTTCAGACATCGCTCAAGTCACAGTACTTATGTGGACAAATAATTCATTTGGTTTTAAAATAAATCTCACCACGGATTCACTTCTTGACTGCTGGTTATTTCTGGTTTCTGTTTGCGTTATCCCATGATACCTATAGAAGAATTTTTTAGAGAGCTTATGAACTTTGGGTCTGAATTTTGAATATTTATATCACTATACTACTATATGAGAGCAGTGGTGGCCCAGTGGAAACGGCCGCGACTTACGAGTTGTACGTCGTAGGTTCGAACCCAGACAGGCGCTTTACTTTGTGTAGATTATTTCATCACCACTGCTCTCAAAACGGTGAAGGAAAACATCGTGAGGAAACCGGCATGTCCTAGAACCAAACATTCAAAGACATGTGACATCTACCAACCTGCACTGGGCCCGCGTGGTGGATTACGGCCCACTCCCTCTCACAGAGAGGAGGCCTGTGTCCCAGCAGTGGGAACATTATAGGCTGATGATAATATCACTATACCCAACTTTATAACCCCCCCGACCCTTGCTCGATAAAGCGCCAGCCCAGTTATTATTCATCCTGTACCATCTTACTGTCTTCCCCAGCGACGCCCCAAGTCAAGGTCCGTACCCCACAGGGGGTGCCCTTAACGAGCAGTCGCTTAGTTCGTAAGTTTTATGCCCAGGCTGGAGGCTTTAAGTTAGCTTAAGGCAGCCATAGGATAGCTCGGCTAAGTAGTCACGACCTCAGATGTCAACTACGAGATGACATTAAAAAAAATCCTTAGCAGTAGCCGAGGTCCCTGAAGTGGAAAAGACCGCAATGTGGCTTACATGTCATGTACAAATTAATAGGTACTAGAATATCATAGGCTTAGAGGATCATAGTTTATTATTGTAAAATGTGGGTGTTATGGAAATGTGACGTCGTAGTATAGGATAATGCCACAAACTAGTGAAGGTTCAAAGGTTAACAACAAATAAAACATTTTAATAGGAGACTGCAGTAGAACGTTTTCGGGCACACATCACTAAATATAAATAATGCGGTTGATATATCAATCTCACAAACGTAGCTACAATTATATATAAGTCGAAAGTATTGGGACTGTAACCAAATATATTCTCTGACTTTCAATTGCTTAAAACTAATCACAGACCTAACTATGTATTTACGAACCTTTTTTTGACATACGTAGGACACCTGCATGATTCATTTAAGACGGCGAAAAGCTTTATACATACTTCCTATGACAGTCTCTATTGATTTATTTTCAGGTCCCCTATCGTCCTGCTATCATCCTCTTATCCTGTTCCCAATTTGAGGTCGAAGCAGGTCCTACGCTATCGTAGATACCCCTCATTCCTTTTTTGGGCATGTTTCCGGATGACAGTGATGTGGAGGAGTACCTACTTCGTCGCCTAAGTGACGTATTGTTTTTAACCGACTTCCAAAAGGAGGAGGTTCTCAATTCGACTGTATGTTTTTTTTTTTAATGTTTGTTACGCGATTACTCCGCCAATAATGAATTGATTTTGATGATTATTTTTTTGTTTGGTAGATTATACTTCAGAGGTGGTCCCATAAAATTTTTATTAACTTTGCTTGGGTAGTTTTTGAGTTAGCTTCAATAATACGTATTTTTTCCCACATAGTATGTGGATGATATTATGATAACTTCCTGTCACTGTTATTTACATAGCAGGTAGTGGTATTCGAATTTGTGTGGGGTAGGTACCACAACTAAAAAGTGAAAAATAAAAACTTTTTACAAAAAAAAAAAACAACCGACTTCAAAAAAAAAACACTACAAAGTGAAAAAGTTTTTTTGTATATTTAGTTACTCATTTAATCAAAGCGACACACTGCACCGGACACTACTCATGCATGCAGTGCTGCGGTATTATACTTTGACTGGCCCGCACGGAGATGTGGTGTGAGTGTGTGCGGTTTTTGTATACAAATCAAGATTTTACAGTCAAGGTTAAAAACCGCAACAGTGTGATAACCGCTTTAGTATTTAGTGTAAATAGTTAGTTACGGATTAGTTTTTCTTCTGTAGTTTCCTTCATTACGACCGTACCTATCCAGCCTACCTGTGTGGTGTTCAAGTGATGTGTCGCCGACGCCGCTACCCACATTAGATGTTAATCTTGGCTACCGTTGCGTAACAGTATGCACCCATTGTATTAGCTTTTCGTGCTTTCTGTTTGTTACCTTATTATTCGTTAAATGGCTTTGTTTGAATGGTAATGTTCGTTGGTTTGATTTAATTAGCTGAATTTACTTAGCGTTAATTGCTTGATTTAGCCTTTTGCTTAGGTGTTCCACCTAAGTTAAAAATTGTTGACGTTTGTCTAAAACAAACAGTCACGTCTTTGTTAAGTTCATAATGGTTTGTTGACATTCAATTACTTTACATATACTATATGGGTAGGTATCTAATAGTCTTTCAATTTCTAAAAACATCACCAATCCATATTTTGTTTCCAAATATGGTGTTGTCATGAACGACTAAATTCCTAGAAATATCGAAAGGACTAGACTGCTAACGTGTTGGTCCCAGATTGATATTTTGTTCGCACTTCTGAAGGCGAGGCGCGCATGCGTCAAAGTACTTGCTGTGACGCAAGTCGCTTGCCCAAGTGTGCGACTACGGCGGCGTATGCCAAATATTTGACAAATAGACACGGGGGCTTGATACTGAGAAACACAACAAATAAACCCTTTTTTGCCAAGTTTGGGGCCAATATTTGTGTACCAATCATCTTTCGCACAAAAATGAGGTTAAAGACGTATTGTTTGATGTGATTGATTCATAAGGTTCGATAATCGTTTGCGTAAATAACGTGCATTTTAGTGTGTTGACTTACTAGTTAAGAACTGCTATTACCGTTTTGTTGAAGGAGGATAGTTAATTGACTGTTGCAAAAGCTGGTCAATATATCAAACCAGCACAGAACGTGAGAATATTGAGTTTTCTCCTAGGATGTTTATGTAAACAATGTGCAAACAACACCATGTAGAAAAGATTAACACATTCAGTCAGCGTATTAAATATAGACACACAAAACGTTGACGTATAATAGTCAATATTATTGTACTAGAATAACCGGCTAGACAAACAATAACACATTGAAACAATTTTAAATAACACATTTGTTTAACATCAGGACAGCACCTTTTCACAAAATTGAAGTCAAACACACGACTTTATGTCTAATCAGGATGCTCGGTAACTTAAAAACAACACCTACCGAATCAAATCAATTTTTTGACGGATATGTATTGTGCAAATGACTTGTGATGTGCGAACGGTAAGCACAATGGGGAAACCCATGTCGTCAATACTGTACAGTCGACCGTACACTTCGACTGTACAGTGTACAGTCTGGCCTTGAACTGGCCTAGGGTAGTACGGAGTTTTAACAGAATAAGAGACCAGCTTATACTGGTTAACACTGACGAGCGGCCTTCTAAAGATATCAGTTCATGATATAGCAAAGATCTTATCTGGATTTAGATCACGGTTCAATCGAATTTGTGGTAGCGATCTTGCTCTGATGGTAGTTGGTGATCTCATTCCTTTTTGGGTTGTATGAATCGATGTCAATAATAAGGTTAAATATAACAATGGCTTTTCCAAATAGTCCTTCTTTCAAACATGTGCAGATGAATAGAATAGCAGATGAGTTCAAAAGGAGCGTCCTTATGTGCTTAAGATCCAGACTCATCCGAATATTAAGAGAAATGGGTGTCAATAAATATAGCCTTATTGTAATGAGCCTTGTATCATGTCAGTGTTTGAAATAAACAGTACCTCTAGATTAGCCTTAAAGCTCTAACTTCAACATCGAGACTTTGCAAAGGAGAAGAAACTTGAAAACAAACAGAATAGTAGTCGTTTCAGTCAAGGCAACTAAAAACAATAAAAATACATTAATCACAATAGAATCATTTTTAATGTTAAGCACGCTTCAACAATCAATCAATAAAGATTATTCATCATCATCATCAGCCTATAAATGTTCCCACTGCTGGGACACAGGCCTCCTCTCTGTGAGAGGGAGTGGGCCGTAATCCACCACGCGGGCCCAGTGCGGGTTGGTAGAAGTCACATGTTTTCGAATTTTCAGTTCTAGGATGGTTTCCTCACGATGTTTTCCTTCACCGTTTTGAGAGCAGTGGTGATGAAATAATTTACACAAAGTAAAGCGCCTGTCTGGGTTCGAACCTACGACCTACAACTCGTAAGTCGCGGCCGTTATCATTGGGCCACCACTGCTCCACCAATAAAGATTATTAAATCCATCAAAATCATTTCATCGTCGGCCACTTCAGCCGTTTCCGTAGTATGATTCAAATCTGTCAGTATGTTATTTACGATAACGCGATCTACACTAATAACTTTATCGCTAAATATATCGGTAGCTATTTTTACACTTACTGATTACAATATATCAATGGATGAAAGGCGCGTTGTTCAGACATACGTAATAGCTTGCAGTACAAATAATGGTGAATCGCCTCTGACGTGAGTGTCATCAAATATACTTATCTGCAGACGTTTGGCTGTAATTCTCATAATAAGATTATCTTATCACACCAAGCAATAGGTGTTAACAATCGTAGTTTGTCTATCATTGACGCCCGTTCGTGTTTTTACTCAGAATTATCTGCAAATTGATTTGTTTGATAGTCAACAATTTACTCTGAAATGCACAATGGACACGCGTCATTGGTATTTGGCTGTATCGAAATGTTGTACTTATTTTTTTCCTCTGATGTAGTCATTGTTGTAACTGTCACAATAAGGTATTTTTTTAATGGCTGCAAAGTGAAACGCTTACGTCAGATCCAATTTAAGAAATTCGAACTTCATTAATGTCTCCCTAACTTACACCTAATGTATTGTATCCGGAAATATTAAATATACATCTGTGCATTAAAGTAAATACGTTTGTATTTTTTGTGAGAGTTTCGGTACGTTTCCTAAAAATAACTAAAGTAAATACATATTTCATAGATATGATAGGAATTGATGGCATCATTCTTACATTGCTGGCGCCAGCGACTAGTAATGGTTGGTGATAAGTTATGTTTGCACAAACATATTGAAATGTTTTTTGTATAAATTATTTACGTTCAGCCCAGAATTCTTGGTGAATTATTGAGACAAAGTAATTTAATAAATGCAAGTTGGTTTAAAGGAATGCAATGTAATGTTAATAGTGGCGGCATTCTTTTGCGGTTTACAAACAATATAAATGATAATGTGCTCCAATAAAATCCAATATAATATTGTGTGTTTGTTTTTCAAAGCTTTAGAACTCTATGGTTCTCTATGAGCGTAAAATAGTTTTTATCTTTAAACAGAAATCAATGTAGATTTTTAAGCTACTGCATAGCTTTTATCGCGGGCTTTGAGCGCGGCGACCGAATCAAGAAATTCCGTAACGAAAATAAAACCTAACACCCCCCACTCCGTCTACCATGTAATGACGGTTCCCATGACAACGTGATGTTGTCATGGGAAACGTGATGTTGTCATGGGAACGTAATTTTTGTTTTATGTCATCACGTTATCATCCCAAGTGTAGCGTTGACAAATAGGAAGTATGGAGGTTACAAATGCTATGCAATAGCTTTACCGCGGCAGTCCCCGAGTGCCACACGTTTTTTTTATTACTCGATGTGGTCAGACGCGTGAATTGTGATACCTTGCATCATCAATCATGAAAAACCTAATCGGCGCGCAATCATAATGTAAAATTATTCAAATTGATACACATATGACAGCACATGACACGTTGCTTCTAGAAATGATGACGTCATAACGGTATTTATGGACTCCTGGCTGGAGGCTCTAAGTGTAGTAGCTTAAGGCACACAGGAAAGCCCGGTTAAGCAGACAAGACTTTAGTAGTCAAAACTGCGAGAGGCCATAGTAAAAAAAAGAAAAGGTATTTATGGGTACTGGCCGTACCTTAACAGTCATCATCTGCCTAGCCATTTCCCAACCATGTTGGGATCCGCTGACTGTATAAATACTGGTATTCAGCTGCATCTGGTTAGACTGCAAGCTGACCTCAACATAGTTGGGAAAAGGACTGGCAGATTGATTATTGGGGTCCGCTTCCAGTCCAACCGAATGCAGCTGGATACCAGTAATTTACATGAAGCGACTGCCTATCTGACCTCCACAACCCAGTTACTGGATAACAGGATACCACTTGGTAAGATTTGTTAAGACTTTTTGGCTTCTGACTACCCGTTACGACTGTCAAAGATCTATGAATGACAGCCGGGCCGTACCTAACAGTAACGTTCTAAAAATAATTGAACTATTAATTTTAACAGTAGTTAATAAATTGGTCTTCTAACAGTATTTTACAACTATTGATCGACCGCTAATTATTTTGTTTAACATCCAATTAGGAAATGTCACTGTCAATGAAAACACAGTGGGAAGATACATCGACCGACGAATCAAAAAAAAAAACGCAAAATGTCTTTTGGCACGCGCAAAACCACTTGTCAATATTTTTTTGTTTTAATTATTGCCGAACAATTTGAATAACGGATTGTCCTAGATTATTGATGCTATATTTTTATCGATAATCGATTAGTGAATGGCGTATTATGAAGATAAAGCATTTAGAGTTATTGTAGGTAGGTTACCATGAATTCAGATTTAAAAAATGGACACAGATTGCACGTATAAGGTAATCAATATAAGGTACCCAAAAATTAATAGTCCTAAGTTGAGAAAACCGGTAAGCTATTGAGAGAGAGATTGCTCAGATAATATTAAATACCAATAAATTCAAAGTTCCGCTAATAATTTACTTGCAGTCGCGTGTAAAAAGCTTGCTCAGGATATGACGCAGTTCATAAGAGCGTTTATACAGAAAATGGGTAACGTCGCAAATACCCGTCAAATATTTCGCTGTTTTGATTAATTTGGCAATATTACTGTATGGAAATAAGAAATATGGCTAACTAGTGAACTAAAATATTGCTTTTCATCATCATCATTATCAGCCTATAATGTTCCCACTGCTGGGACACAGGCCTCCTCTCTGTGAGAGGAAGTGGGCCGTAATCCACCACGCGGGCCCAGTGCGGGTTAGTAGATGTCACATGTCGTCGAATTTTCGGTTCTAGGACATGCCGGTTTCCTCACGATGTTTTCCTTCACCGTTTTGAGAGCAGTGGTGATGAAATAATTTACACAAAGTAAAGCGCCTTACGACCTACAACTCGTAAGTCGCGGCTGTTACCACAGGGCCACCACTGCTCTTAATCTATATATATCTATATCTCTTATAATATTGCTTTTGAAATGCAATAATTAATACCTTACCAAGAATATAAAATTTAAAACGGTTACAATATCAAATTCAGTGTTATAATTGCAATTCATAATTATTTGCGACGTTGCGAACTTTTTGGATGAACGCTCTTAATACCTACCAATTTTTTTAATAATTGAAAGCACAGTTTGCTACTGACAAAACTATTTCTAGGAAGATGAAAACGGAAAGTGGAAAAGGAAGTGCGGAACCAAAAGTAATAACAGGTATCATCTTATATAAAAATAACCGGGATTTCCAGGAAAGGAGGCTTTATGCAAGGCATTCGGGGTAATATTTCGCCTTTTCGTTATAATTAATAGCAATTATAGGGGAAAACTGGTTATTTTCGTGTTAATTGAGTTATTAATAGGTTATTAGTTATTTGTATATATATAGGAACTATCGATATAATTATTTAACATAATATTCAAATGTTCATGACAGATTTTCGGAAAAGGTGACACATAGATTAATATGTTGCTAATGATGAAAGTGGTGGCAATGAGCAAAATCATTGTAAAAGATTTCAGAATTACGTAATACAGTTTGCTGACCTAACAAAAAATAAATAATTTGACATGAAAATACCTTGGTGGGAAATTATCAAATAACTTCTCCCACTCTGGGTGGAGCGGGAGGGAGTATCAAACTCTTACTGACTAAAACCCACCCATGTTCCTTCAGTTGCCATGTTGCCGGGGGTCACGATTTCCATTTCGGTATTTTTCGCAACCCCGGCAGGCATCGGCCCTAGCGGATCCCGTCAATTCTGCTGACATTTCTTTGAGGTGCGCCTGGAACATAACGCGCCGTCGACCCGGGCCTGGAACATGAAAATGCCTATACTGGAAGATGTCAAACGCCTTTCTAATCCAGTACATTTTCATATTATGGCGCTACATGGTCTATGGCGCTAATCTACATGGTCCTCATATGGCCAGACCCAAGATCATGTCTGGACTTTAAAAAGACTGCGATCTCTGAGTTTGTTTCGGCCTTTCTTCTCAGAGTAGGAAATACCGAACTTATCTAGCTTATTTTTAATATTTTTTTTAAAGTGACGTGTAAAAGTGATTCCGTTATCATTTTTACAGAAAAAACGTTTTTTTTTTTTTTGGCGCATAGACAAAATTGAAACGAATGCCGCCATCGATTTCAAGTGACATTTCACAATTTTTTACCAACAGCCGCTCCCCCTGTCAACATCATTCGAGCGCCAATAGCAGTGTACAGTCCGGCCGTCGAGAGAATGCGTTTCTAACACCTGTCAGTTGGACTATGCCTAGTAGTAATAAAGGTCAAATTCGCAAAACACATATTCGTTCGTATGCAACTGACCGGAGTCAAGAACTCATTGTCTTGACGGCCGGACTGTAGTTCTGTTTAATGCAATCTGTCAATCATCATTTCAGCCGAAAGACGTCCACTGCTGGACATAGGCCTCCCCCAAGCACCGCCACTTCGACCGATTCTGTGCTTTCCGCATCCAGCGGATTCCTGCGGCCTTCACAAGGTCATCGGTCCATCTTGTGGGAGGCCTTCCAACGCTACGTCTTCCGGTACGTGGTCGCCACTCCAGAACCTTTCGACCCCATCGGCCATCCGTTCTGCGAGCAATATGCCCTGCCCATTGCCACTTAAGTTTGGCAATTCTTCGGGCTATGTCGGTTACCTTGGTTCTCCTGCGGATCTCTTCATTTCTGATTCGATCACGTAGGGAAACTCCAAGCATAGCCCTCTCCATTGCCCTTTGGGTGACTTTTAGCCTTCTGATAAGGCCCATTGTGAGCGACCACGTTTCAGTACCATAGGTCATCACTGGCAACACGCACTGGTCAAAGACTTTCGTCTTGAGACACTGTGGTATGTGGGATGAAAAGATATTGCGTAGCTTCCCGAACGCTGCCCAGCCCAGTCGGATTCGACGATTGACCTCTTTCTCGAAGTTTTTTTTTTTTTTTTTTAAAAAACGTTGCCCCACACTAGGAATTTCTCCTGTATCGTGGGTGCGATTACAAACATTTAAACTCACATACACAAACAGCCAGACCCGGAACAACTACTGGTAGGTCATACAAATATTTGTTCCGTTCGGGAATCGAACCCGCGACACGCAGCGCAGCAGTCAGCCGCTTAACCACTGCGCCAACCGTGCCGTCAAGTTGGACCTACCTAGCTGGACAATTTGTCGTAGGTAAACATACTCGTCCACAACTTCGAGCGTAGCGTCTCCGATCTTCATGGGAGTGGGTGTCAAATGGGCATTTGACATGAGTGGGTGTCACATGGGCATTTGACATGACTTTTGTCTTGTCCATGTTCATTTTAAGACCCACTCTTTCGGAGGCTCTACTGAGGTCATCGAGCATTGTACTGAGTTTCTCCATGGTCTCAGCCATGATAACTATGTCGTCGGCAAACCGAAGGTTAGTGATATACTCGCCATTGATGTTGATGCCTAGCCCTTTCCAATCCAGAACCTTGAAGACATCCTCCAGTGCAGCGGTGAACAGTTTCGGAGAGATAACGTCTCCCTGTCTCACACCTCGCTACAGAAGGATAGGTTTCGAGGTCTGGTCCTGGAGTCGAACTGACATAGTGGCGTTTTTGTACAAACATTTTAGCACCTCGATGTACCGATAGTCGATCTGGCACCGTTGAAGAGACTGCAGCACAGCCCATGTCTCGATCGAATCGAAGGCTTTCTCGTAGTCCACAAACGCTAAGCAGAGAGGCTGGTTATACTCTTCGGTCTTCTGTATAACCTGCCGCAGCGTATGTATGTGGTCTACGGTGCTAAAGCCTTTACGGAATCCGGCTTGTTCGGGAGGCTGGAAGTCGTCAAACCTGCGCGCGAGACGGTTCGTGATAACTCTTGAAAACAGCTTGTAGACATGGCTCAGAAGTGTGATGGGCCTATAATTCTTAAGCAGGGCATTGTCGCCCTTTTTAAAGAAGAGTACCACCACACCTCTGTTCCATGCCTGTGGCGTTTGACCCTCGAGTATGACGGAATCGAAAAGCTTCTGGAGGGCCTTAAGAACAGGTTTTCCCCCGGCCTTCAGGAGTTCAGCCGTAATTCCGTCATCACCCGGCGCCTTGTTGTTTTTAAGTTGCTTCAGAGCCATCCTAATCTCGTACAAGCTGACGTCCGGGATGTCTTCGGTATAGTGTCGGGTCAATCTAGCTCTTGGGTCGTTTGCTAGATTCGTAACGGGGTTACTGGTTGACGTGTATAACTGTCCATAGAAACTCTCGATCTCTCTCAACAGCTCAGGTTTGGCGGATACGATTCTGCCATTATTGGTCTTCAGTTTCGCAAGCTGGCTCTGTCCAATAGACAGATCTCTAGCAAATACCTTGGAGCCCTTATTCTGCTCTATTGCGTCCTTAATACGGTTCGTATTATAGAGTCGAAGGTCGCTTTTCAAGGACTTAGAGATCTGTCTATTGAGCCGCCGGTATTTAAGCGCATCGTCTGAAGACTGCAGAATCATCTCGCGCCTCTCCTCCATGAGCTGTAAAGTAGCATCAGAGAGCCTCTTGTTTCGATTTGTACGACGGGTCTTGAAAAACTTGGACCCGACCGTATGGACAGTTTCCACGAACCCATCGTTATAATCGTCCACGGAGCTCCCTAGGCACTCGAAACGATTCTGAAGTTCGAGCTGAAAGCTCTCGGGGTTTTGGACTTGGATCGGTGCTGGGCGGAGCGTAGACTTCATCAGTCGAGATCTTTCCAGCTTGATATTCAAGTTTAATGTGCCTCTTACCATACGGTGATCACTTCCGGTTTTCACCGCGTTGATCACAGAGACATCATTGAATACTTGCCTCTTCGTCGACATAATGAAGTCAATCTCATTTTTTGTTGCACCATCAAGGCTCTGCCAGGTCCACTTTCTGTGCTCACGTTTTCTGAAGAAGGAATTCATCATAAAGAGGCCTTCCTTCTCCATAAAACTGGCCAGTAGGTGACCCCAGTGGTTTCGACGTCCAACTCCAAATTGCCCCACTCGCAGCTCATCATCGTTTCGTTTGCCCAGTTTCGCGTTGAAGTCCCCCATGACAACGGTGAAGTGAGTTTTAGAGCCATGCATGGCTCTGGAAATATCCTCATACATGGTCTCCACCTCATCGTCGGGGTGTGACGAGGTCGGGGCGTAAACCTGTACGACCTTCAGCGAATATCTTGCGGATATTCTGAGTATAAGGTACGCCACCCTGGTCGACACACTCTCGATCTTCACCACGTTGCTCACAAGGGACTTATGGACGATAAACCCGACACCACCTTGGGACTGCTGGTCGCCCTCCCGGAAATAGAGCAAGTTCCCGGATTTGAGGATTATCGAGTCCTCGCCCTCTCTTCGGACTTCAGATAACCCTACTATACCCCATCGTAACTTGCTCAATTCTTCCTCGAGTTCGATGATCTTTTCGTCGGTCCGGAGTGTACGCGTGTTGTATGTTGCCAGGTCCAGTTTCCGGTGGTTATGGTAGCCGGATCTCTTCCGGGGATTCTTCGCACCCCTTGCCTCACCGTGGCCTTGACCGCTACCGTAGCCAAGGGCCGGTGGGCCGCCGGGCACTAGGGGCCGTTTCTTTTTGGTGCTTTTCATTTTTGGGGGGGGGGGTATGCCATAATCGCCACGCTTGGCAGGCGGGTTGGCGATCCCAGTATGGTGTTAGAAATGCATAGAGAACGCTGCTGCCCATTCTCGAGTAAGTCCCTTAGTCGCCTTTTACGACACCCATGGGAAGAAATAGGGTAGTGCTATTCTTTAAGTCCGGCACCACACGGACAATCTGTCAATAGTAAAACCGTTTTTCTTTTCTTTAGTATAAGTCCGCACGGCCAAAAACTTAAAAGTACAATATCAATCTAGGTATGTTAGTTACAAAAACTATTTGTTTAAACTAAGGTTGTTTTATAACAAATCATTTACTCGGAACAAATAACAAGACGCTTATGCAAACGTGTGATCTTCCGTAAAGAATAAGTAAAATAAATAAACTCCATTCACAAAATATTATCATGTTTAACATTTTATTTTAAAAGACTGTTGGGTATTATGAACTGCCAGACTTAATATCGAGGTTAATTTTTAAACAATTTTCTTGAATAAAATAGTACCCTAATTGCGTAACACAACACAATCACAATTTGTTTCGACTTGAAACAGATTTCTAATCCATTGCTTCATAAGTTGGAAAAAAAAATCTAGCAACGTAAATAACGCAATGAATGTTGTTGAAATGTCAAAATGAAACAAATTTCGCGAAATTGTTTATGAAAATAAGTTACGCAGTTAGGGTATGTGATGATGTGTGATGTGCTTTTCATTAGATTCCTTGAAAATTTTTGACGTTCGTAGTGAAAATGGGGAAATTATGGGACGGCGAAGATCATTGTTAATTTTCATTCTCGACTGGAAATTATCAAACAGTAGCCAGAAGATTTTTAACTATGTATGTATCCTTAGTTTTTACAAAATTTCTCAATTTTGCATAAAGCTGTCGTTATAGGTAAAAGAAGAAATAAAGCTTCTTCCTAACTTGAAAAATATTAAATGTTATTAAGATACCCTGTCAATCAGAACTTTTCAATACTGTCGCAATAAAAGTGACATACACTTGTACAGACACGTACATTGGTGAACCTGTCGCAAAGGTCACATGGTCATTGGTCATGTGGTCATGTGGTCACGTGACACGATAGGCCGGCCATACTGCGCAAACAATGCGCTTCACGTTTGCCTATTAAGTGAGGACAAACTAAACGACGCAATTGACGCTATTGATGCGTTTGCGCATTGGTTTTAGATGGTTTGCGTTTGTTTTTAAGAAGATTATAGATAGTAGGTGAAATTTTAAAAAAAGCTTTTTATTTTGGATAAAAAACTATAAAATTAACCATTGTTACTGCATGGTCTTTTAATGAGACAGACGAGAGCTTTTAATGTGAAGTGAAATCAAAAAGATTAGTGCAGTAATTTTTCATAGCACCCCATAGCGTTTACAAGCAGTTTTAAAAGTCAGGAAAACAGCGCGTTAAACGTAGATACCTAAGTAAAAATTGTCAAGTCAAACACACATACTACACATTCACTTCTCATGAGATCAATCAATCTATCTAGCCTTTTCCCAACTACGTTGAGGTCGGCTTCCAGTCTAACCGGATGCAGCTGAATACCAGTATTTTATATGGAGCGACTGCGTATCTGCCCTTCACAATCCAGTAACTGGGTAATATCTCGATATGTAAAGAAGGTCACCCATCCACGGACCAACCCCGGCAAGCGTAACTTAACCTGATGGATTGACCCGTGCGGCTGTTATTACTTAGTCACTCACTCCTCACTTCTCATGAGATGCAGTGGGCAAAACAGTTATGGCTGTAGCCAAGTTTTATATAAAACCAATCCAAATACTTAAAAAATAAAATGATATTTAAATATCACCTTTGAAAACGGTTCATGAGACAAATCGTGTCCACATTTCGATGTACTGCAAAGCATAAACGCTAGTTGTTTGTCGCCATTGTCTCCTTTATCATTTGCATTAGCATATATTTTGAAAGGCAGCTATTAATAGCACTGGGTGCCACGACCTAATGCAAACGGTCAGGCATAAATCAATTCTACTGTGAGAATAATCCTCACACTTTATTATAAGTTACTCCCTGTTAACGCAATTTTCGGTTGAGGAAAATCTTTTGAAGTTTTGTTGTTGTTTTAAAAAATACAGGGTTATTTTAAAATTGGCCTGGTATGGGCATGTGATGAGGAGAGAAGAAACGCTTGTGACTTAAAGAGTGATGAACATAAATGTTGATGGATGGAGCGGGAGAGGAAGACCAAAGAAAAGATGGATGGATTGTGTGAGGAATATGAAAGAGAAGGGAGTGAATGATAGTGTGACGGTTGACAGGGGAGAGTGGAAAAAGAAAACGTGTTGCGCCGACCACAAGTAACATGGGACAAGGGCAGGAAGATGATGATGATGATTTTAAAATTCGCTAGGTAAACTCTGCGGACACGAAGGTATATGTGAATACTATTAAAAAAAGTTTTTTTTTTGGGAGGTCAACGATCGCTGTTTTGTCACCTGTAAGTAAGGGTTGAGAAAAACTGTTTTCTTGTTTTATCGTGTTTAAATTTCGATACCCATCTCGTCTGCAGAGTTTTAGCTACCCATTTTAAAATAACCCTGTAATACGTCTGAGTAGATGACACCCTATATGAATTTGATCACCACTGGGATTTTCAGAGTTCTCAACTGTCGAGAATATCACGCCGCACTGCGGCCACAAGAATAAAAAACGAGCAGAAGGCAAGCTTCCTAACAGAGTTCAAAATTCTTACCTACTTTCATAGGGCTGTCACTCGGTTATTACAGATTAAAAAACCGGGTAAGTGCGAGTCGAGATTCGGCGATGAGCACAGACGGACGGACGGATGGATGGACGGATGGACAGCTGGACAGACGGACAGACGAACGGACACGCACTGTGACTGAGGTGATCCCGTGAGTTTTCCGTTTTCCAATTACGGTACCGAACCGGTAATTATTTTAACAGTTTGTTTAAAATTAAGTAATACCTATTTAATTAATCATACTGTGAAATAATTATACACACAATGCGTGCATCGTTGTTGAACTGAGACCCTCCCATTTTTGAAGTCGGGTAATAAAATGAGCAGTGGTGGCCCAGTGGTAACGGTCACGACTTACGAGTCTAGGGTTCGAACCCAAGCAGGCACTTTATATAAATTATTTCATTACCACTGCTCTCAAAACGGTAAAGAAAAACATCGTGAGGAAACCGGCATGTCCTAGAACCAATCATTCGAAAACATATGACATCCACCAACCCGCACTGAGCCCGCTTGGTGGATTACGGCCCACTCGCTCTCACAGAAAAAGGAGGGCTATTTCCCAACAGTAGGAACATTATACCTAGGCTGATTAAGCTTATATGCTAATAAAACACGATAGTAAAGTATGTAAGTAATTATTTATACTGTCAAATAGTTATACATACATAGATGCATACGTTGCTTGCTTTTTTTGAAGTTGGTTACTTATTAAAATATCGTGACTTATAGACAGACGGACATGGCGAAACTATAAAGTTTCCTTTCAGGTTTTACTATTTCACGAACGTAAGTGGTACCTACAAACCTACTAAAACAAAAATACGAAACAAATAGGAGACAAACAATAACTCGCTAATATAGGCGGTAAACCATAAGATTAATAAATAATAATTCTTATGGGAAAACTTTATGGCCATCTTTATTTAGTATACTACCTATCTCGTAACTAAATAATTCTGCAATAAGCATTAAAAATGAGTAGGTATGGGTAGATATAGATAATAACCTGACAAAATCCTTTGGATAAAAAAAATAAACCTTGCTTTTCCTACTATTATTGATACACACAGTACTTACAACAATTTGCCATTTTTATTAACCTAAATGTCCGCGTCACTCGTACCGCTCTGGCACACGGCGCGCGGCGTACCCCTGAACGTTGGCTTCGGAATGAGCCGGCTCAAACCAGTTTGCCTCTAGCGGGCGCCGGTGCACCCCCCGCGCGCCTTGTCTGTGACACTGCACGCACACAAAGCTGTGCGTGTAGTAGTGATCTCGCACAAAGCGTTAGTATGAAGCTTGCAGTCTGTTCCTTTTTTAGTCTTGTGCTGCGGCAGCGCAGCTGCAGCTGCGGTCGCGGAGGGGGCGCTCGAGCAGCGCGTACGCACCGGCCGGCACACCACTGCGTCTTCAACCACCATAGAACGTATTCATATAGTCATTCTTCGTACTACCTGGAGGATATACCCATTCCTGTTGACAACTTAACATGACATTGCCAGCAAAAGAGACTTGCCTGAACAAGGTTGACTAAGTCTTGCGTAACCAACGTACTTCCAACAAATTGGTGACAGATACATTAGGCTACATAAATCTATTGATTATTGTCAAAGGTTTGATTAAGTATCCTACAAATTTTACCATTGTGTAAGGTCTAAATGCTATGCTCAATTACAGGAGGTATTGAGCACTGGCTGATATATCAGTTTTAGTAACCGTTGTCTCAGGGTGCTTCTTAAATAGACTACCACCGTGTCATATTCAATCAATCAATCTAGCCTTTTCCCAATTTGTTGAGGTCGGCTTCCAGTCTAACTGGATGCAGCTGAATACCAGTATTTTACATGGAGCGACTGCCTGTCTCACCTTCATAACCCAGTTATCCCTTGGTAAGACCGTAACGACCGTCAAAGATCTACGAATGACAGCCGGGTCCAACGGCTTCTTGTGTACTTCTCGAGGCTCGGAGGGATCTTGATATGTAATGGATGGTCACCGATCAACCAACCAAGCGCGGTAAACGTACCTTAACCCCTTGATCAACCAGTGCAGCTGTTATCATTTTGCCACGAGCCGTGTCATATTAAAACGTATTAACCATTAACTCCAGTCCGTCAGTCATAAAGGGTCAAGACTCCTCATGCCAATAATCCTCCTTTCTAAAGCCGTCTAACATTCGATCCCTCAAACAAAGACACATGACACCGTAGCTTCGTCAGTTCAAACAGCTTCTATCCTCACTTTGTTTTACAGCCAGTTAATGTCTCAGGGAAAGACGAGACAGAAAATATAGTGATTTGTAAAACGTGTTAACTCGCCAATGTCGTAAGAGCTTTAAGAGCCACCATTTATTATTTTCGCAAGCTGTTTAATTCTATGTGCACTGTGTAATAGATTTGTTATTTGATTCCTGTTTGGTTTGAAGACTTTGTGGTCAACTTTGAAGTAGTATTTTGACTTGCACGACCAACAGAAGAGCATTCTTGGAATCATATTATTATTATGGTTTTATGACAAGTAATTTCCTATAATTATAATTGTCTCGAAAGGTTACATACCTGTCATGTGGTAGCTTACCGCACAAAGTTTCTAAACTCCTAGACAGCAAAAGCAGTTTCAATACAGCTGAAATGTTTGGGAATACATAGAGTAATGTTAACCACATAACTCTAAGCTATAATTATGTTCACAAAATAAGTGTATCAAATTACATAGATAATAATTTACATTTCAATAACAAGTTTTCGCGATATCACAATACATAATGATAATTTTCTGGCACCTGTGCCCAATAATTTACGGAAGTCATCGTTTCGCTTTTTACATTTCGTATACAGTCATTTTAAAAGTTTAATATACATATTAATTTACATTATTACAGCTATAAAATGGTTTGAGTGCTATCAAACGTGTGTTTAACGTTTAATTCAACATTTTTTGTTGTGTAACTTTGAAGGCTGTGACTCAGACTGTTTAAATATTAAGTTGTCTATCCGTGTAAGAATTTAACCACTATTTATATATTAACAATTATAATTGGTTGTAAGTAACAATTTAATTTTAGGTTTCGATTCGTACCGATTTGGTTTTATGAACATACGTAAACTCTCCCCGTTTTCTCATTGGGGTAGGTGGAAACTACAGAACGCCACTTGCTACGATCCTTACATACTCCTTTTGCTTCGTTTTCGTTAATACATCTGGTCATACACGCACGCTGTCTGCGAGTACTACGCACCTGACCTTTCTGAAGAACATCACCAATAAGGTCATGAATGGTCTATTTTCTATGACAGCAAATTCCCCTGTTGCAAAAAAAAATGTTTTATATTTTTCTGTATTCTAGGCATCTCTCATCTTAATTTTCTTACTCTTTTTCTTATTCTTATTGAGTGTTATCTAAGTGTTCACTTCCTTCCTAACAATATCATCACTCACATAATCTATTCATCTTTTCTTTGGTCGGCCTCTTTTCTTACAGCCATCCACAACTTCCCATGTTCTATCCCCGATAAACACGGAAGTTGTACTATCGATAAAATTATGTATTCCAAATCGAAGATCTCTGAAATAGGTTAGTAATGCAAGTACGTGACGGATATCACTTCCTATCCTCGTTAGATGTAGGTTATTTTAAAAAATCATCTGTCATTCGATTGTGTTTGTCATTCTAAAATAATCTAGTGTTGCATCATTTATGACTTTCTTTTTTAAATCTATATATTATCACAGTCCACCTGTATGAATGATTTTTTATAAGGAGTCGTACCTAGAAAAGATAGATTAACTTGTTGCTTAATAAGCATTGGTAAATTGAATGCTTGTCAAGTGACCCCGAGTATTAAACTATTCAGTGACATCTGCCTGTCTTCAAAGGCTCTTCTTAATGCAGCATCATCATTTATAGCTTGTATTTTGCATTGCTATAATCCTTGTTGTAACACTTTTTTTTCTTATTCTAAGATAGCTCTCTGTGTTAGTTTTAGTCCTCCTGTTATTATATTCCTTGCGTCATGTCATTCATACTCATTCCTTTAACCCAGAAATCATCGTCCATAAAAATGTAAGCACTTCTTAATAAAAGGTCTCTTTTCTTTTTTGTACCGCATTCACAAATTCAGAAGTCATCATCGGCACATCGGCCCACATTCTCATTTACAGCTAATGTTTCTTTACGTGTTTTAAAACGGGTATAATGTTGGCGATATTAAAAGTCCATTTCCTTAAGCACTCATTCCGCGGCTATGTCTCATCGCATCCCATCCTTAATGGCCTTGTATGGCAATATCTGTTCCAAGTGAGTCAGCAGAAAGGGCTATTTGTGAATGAACAGTCTTGCGGTTAAAAACTACGTAAATATATCAAGAACCGTCATAGTTACAAGTTTTCGAATTAAATGTTTGTTTGTTAACGTGGTGTGAAACGTTGACTATTTTTAGATGATTATGATGTTTAAGACGCTCTAGAGAGATGTTTTTTTTCAAACATGTGGACTTTTACGATGGAATAATAAACCATCTCTAAAATTTCTTAAATAGACGCATGATGTTACTGAAAAAGTATAGTAACAAAAAGATATGATTTATATAATACGGATCTTTGAAAAAAGCGTTGTCTAATTCCAATAGAGCGGCACTGATTTCGGAAACGGAATGCCGAAAACAAATCTATTTCTATAAATAGATGCTAGATAAGAAATGCAAATAATAGTGTGAAAATCAGCACATTGAATCGTAGGCCGGACATCCTTTATCAAAAACCCAAATACAGCAGAACATTTAGTACATAATGAATTATGTTAAACCGTTGCCAATGTACCGATTGAGGGGAAACCCGTCGATGGCAGGTGTGACAACTTACCTAGGACGTGATTATGTAGAAGTGATATCCATATCTAGTATGACGTACATATCTAATAATATGACAATTGGTATATTGATGGTACCAACCATTTTCACTGTCGTCAATGATATTTTTAAATTAAGATTCAAGATTCAAATGGATAAGTTTTAAATTGCACCAGCAACATTTATACAGGGTGGCAGGGATATCGACGCGAAAACTATTACCATGGATTCTGTACATGATTCTGAACCCTCTTGCGTTGAAATTTTTCGTCGGATATAAAAAAAAACGACTGTTTCATAGAAAAGTGCAATACCTACGCGGTCAAAATGTATGGAACATTTTTTTTTTTAAATAACCGGCGAAATGATTCAACGCCCCTGGGGGTTCAGAATCATGTACTGAATACATGGTAAAAAAATGCGATGAAAGAGCTGATGAACGCTACGAACTGAAGGTGCCAAACTCGTTGTCAAAGTCTGGGCTGACTATATATTAATTGCCATGGACACGTTAAGAAGAATATGCATAAATTCTTCATCTCCACATAACACCATCCGATCACACAGATTGTTACTCCCGGATTTAGTTGCCACTTGGACTACCAAGTCTCAAATTAGTTCTGCTGTCAATCCACTAGAGCCGACATCGTTATCAGTCTAATTGAGAATTAGTTCCAGTAAATTATCCACTAAACGCATTAGTTGACGAAAATCCCATGTTTGTGCGTGAATTGATCACACTTTTTTTGTTATTATTCTTATAATTGAGGGCTTTTTCGCTGTCCATTTTGTCACGGTGGACTTTTGGTCGGCTTTTATGCAGATTCCAGGGTGATTTAATTATTGACACAGTTGCCATGGTAACTTATTTTGTACTTATAGAAATCTTGGCAAATGAGTCATGATGAAGTGTGCCATGAATATGCACAGGTAAAGTAGTTCACGTGGGTGATGAGTAAGACCTCAAAACTATGTAGTTGACAGTTCAAAGCATTATCTGTTTCGAGATTTTGAACGCAGTTAAGTAATTGTCTTGTCTAGTGCACGAAGAATTAAAGATAACAGTTTGTTCTCTCACTAAATTTGAAAAGCCGTTAAAATGTCCGTCAAATACATAAAATTACGTCTTTTTCCTCTAAGGGTCGCGTCGGTAGTAACTTCAGAATGGTACGTGCTGTTCTAACAAAATCCCTTTGCGGCTTGAAATAATATAGTTTAATTTATGTAAATGCTGTTCATTTTATTAAGTAGGTACACAATCATGACAAAGTTGCCGCACTAAACATACAGTGACATTTACACTCAAATGCAAATAAAGTATAAACCTCTATAGCTATTGAAAATCTATCAACTGTCATGCGACGTGTGAACGCAGGTACACTTTGTAACAGTGTAGTGACAACCAGATGCAAATAAATACAGTGTCGGACAAAATAATAAGCCACGGTGGCGATATCGTAACACAACTAATAAACGGTAATTTGACACGACAAGTCAATTACGAGCCGACATAAACACGTATCGGCTTCGACGAAGTTTCGCTTGTAATGCCAGACGTGGGAAACATTTTTTTTCTTTTTTTGCTCTATAGTTTTTGTGTTAATATTCAGGAATATAAAAGTTTAAACCTTAGAGTCAAAGTTCCAATGGACATATAATTACTGAATAGTTTGTGTTTCACAAAAACCATTCGACTCTTTCATTTACTGTAAATTATAAATCAACATTGCACGAAACTTTTAATTGATTTCGACAATTCTCATTAACTTTACAAACCACATGCCATAGTATACTAATTACAAACAATTACACCGTTTAATGATGTAATTAAACAATATCAACCTCCAATGACTTTCTCAAAAGAAAATCCTGACCTTTCCGTTCCGAAACTTTCGCTTACTCTGAAGTATTTAATTAACCCGACCGATATCGAAGGAGTCCGTCCATTACGGAGTTCGCCTCATTAGCTCAATATCAACACGTCTTATGCCTTTAATAGATATATAATCATGCATATTATTTAAATTGCTTGACAAATTACATGTCGGTACCCAGTTGTACCTGCCCAGTTGTCGGTTAAGTTTCGACTTGCATTTCTTACAAGCTTCGAGATGTTATGGCGAATTACTGAGAGTTGGTACAACCGAAGGGTAATTTTTTTAATATACGATTATATTAGACGTATATAGGATGTATTTTAAGACTTTAATTTTAAAGCAAATACGATGAGAAGAAAAAAAAAAGGATTACATCAAGAATGATGTAAAAAAAAGTGTTCTAAAGTTTAGCGAAAATCACGTCGATTCTTTTACTTTAATTGCCTTGTTTTATTCTTCAGCTACTATGGTATATGCTATATATGCTATATCTTAGATTGAGTGGAAGAGATATGAAAAGATAAATAAATCACTGTGTATTTGTGAAGAAAGTTTATTTAAAATTTATCAGAAAATTCAAAATAGTCTTTTTCTGATTTCTGTGAATTATTCAGTATCAGTTTTACTATTTTGATCGACCAAAACTGAATGTTATGAAGGATGACATGAAAGCCAAAAGAATATCATTGTGGTTATTGAAGATTGCATAAAGTGGAAGATGTTGTGCTGCAAAGCGGATCACGGCCACAGTTGGGATACATCATAACAGGAAGAATACGTTTTTATATAGGTTTTCTAAAATAGTGTGTTATTGTGTCTGAATTCTAACTCATATATGTATATCTATCTATCTAGACACAGGTGGATGGAATAACTAAAGCCCTCGTAACAATTTCTTTCAATGCTTTTAGTGTTGGATTTGTGTCACATAATTGTAGAGAATTTTAGTTGTAGATGGATTCTCAGCTTGCCCATTTTTCTCTTTATAAAACTAGCTTTTGGCAAGGGCAACTAGAATCATTCTATTTTCTTGTTAATTTTTTAAATTAAAATGTGCCTTTATGTGCCTATTTGAAGTAAATGATTTGACTTTGACTTATTACTTTGATAATCATTAGTATCATTGTTTTTCTCATCTATATTGAGGTCAGTTTCCAAAATATCTGGCACAATATATCCTCCGCGACGAATTCACTGGCCAATATATATATCTGAAGATCAGTCGACATAACATATAATTCATATTTGTCACTAATGACAATCAACAACAAAGCTACACCATACATTATTTAAAAAATATGTTATCTGATTATCATCTCTAAATGAATCCGCCATAAAGTCCTTAGCTCTCAGACACGAGTCGCCAATTAGTAGTGGGTACTAAAGGAAAATGTGGCCGCCGGGTAAAATTACGAGACTATGGGTAAGTACGTACACATATGTACGCGTGAGTATTTGAGCGTCCCGATCTCTCGAGCTCCTGACGAAACGAGTTATAATGCTCACAACGCTACTACAGTGCGCGGCGTAGGAATGGAACTAAGCTAAGTTGGAAGAGTCTATTATTCTAGCCGAAAGGTTCGACAACTCAATGGTCTATTTCGTTGAAGTTATCAGAGATTAGATTTTTACAAAGTTTTCAACGTTGTAACCGCACTCCAAAAAAAATTCTGGTTGGTCAAGTTTTACATCACTGATGTATACTTTCAGGGCGACCATTCTTAGAAATGATTGAAGAAATATTTGGGACTTGATAAGAAAGTTCTAAAGTGTGTACAAGTTATTCTACCACTTACCATGAACCTTTGGAGGAAAATCCACTTTTATAATGGAATTTTCAAGAATGTTGGGCTTGAATTGATTGTGATTTATCATGTAACAGGCTAAAGACCGAAAACAAGAAAGGTCGTGGGAAGATCTATTCATACACATTCGTGGAATACACCTGGAATATTGTGGAAAGTGTTTTGATGTTTCATAATATCAGTGGCGCCATCGTTTTGTTCAGATGATGAAATATTTTAAATAATCAACAAAAACAAAAGAATGATGAATGATTTTTGTATGGATACCGAAAGTCAAACGCGACTGTAGATATGTAAGAAGGAAGAAAACTGCTTTTGACGTCGCAATCGTTCATCACTGGATATTAGACCGATACAAAAAGTCGGTCGTAACATTGTCAGAACTTGTTAAAAGTGAGCAGAATGATAGTTAAGAAAATCATGAGACAATGGAAGAACTTTGGGTTAGCAATATTAAAATTCCAATGTCGACTTAAAATATACCTAACTGTAAATTGACCAAGGTGTGCATTAATGTCCAAACTGAAAGTTCGAAACACATGTAGAAATAACACAGGAAAACAAGGCATCAGCCGTAATCGCCGCGACCTACTCCGCAGCAATAAACCGATACTAGTGAGAAGACAAATTAAAGAGAAAACTATTAGCAGTCAGAACCTGCCTACGTAACACTGAGCGGACGTTCACATGGAGCTGTCTTGTGATCCTAAAATAAAGCCTCATCTACACGATCCAAGTAGTTTGCCTGTGGCATACAATAAAATAGAAGCAACAAATGACTTTGTTTAGACGGTGCAGTTTTTATTGATGCTTCAAATTGTTTGCCACAGGCAGTTTGATCGCACCGTGTGCATCAGGCTTTAAACAGTAAAATATCGTACTGATCAACGCCGTGTGAACGGGGTTTGAGCAAATCACACGCAACATCACCTGACACCCAACTGAGAAACAACAAGTCTTCCACAAATCTCTCGTCACCGCACATTCTCTTCGTTTGTTTTAGCTGAAGCTTTTGATACCAAAAATATGTTCGCCATTGAGCCACTTTTCCATTGCCATCAACCATACGTGAAGGACGTCTATGAAACTCATTCACCTGACACTAACCTATTTTGGTATGTAGGTCGTCAAAAGTTTGAGGAAAATTTAATCTTTAAGTACCAAGATAAGAATTTACAAAAGCTTAAACTAGGTCTAACATTAAAAACGAACAAATAAGACGATTAGAACACCTGTGAAGATTTAGAATTGCGCAATTTCTTATATTTGTTAGGCACTCACCTTATTTATTTGTTTTCCAGTGTTTTTATACAAACCTCTAGTACTAAGATCTATAAAATTTTCTTGAACATACAAATACTCGGCCTCACCGCGTACGTTTTTGTTTGGCTCATCATCTTAAACATTTGAAATAGGTTTTTCACGTTTATTGTTGCTTCCACGTGGCGCTGTGATCATGTGTTATTTATGAGTTTATTATTTAGTCTGCTGCAGTGGCCTCAGACGGTACAAGTACAGGTGATATTATTATTGTAGAATACGTTATTCTTCTTAGAGAACCATTACGTCTTGCTTAACATCAGCTGTTACAAATAGGTGAGCATCGGTACATAGTTTAAGTTTATGTCACACGAATTTTTACGAAGCTCTTCATAAAAATATCATATTGAATTGTCATTTTCTACCGTTATTTGTCTTCTTTCGTATACATTGAGCAGATGTTCTATTGGTGCTTCAGTCTTTTCTTCACTGTTTTTGTGATGTCATGATCTTTCAGTTCACGACCTTTGGGTGAAAGCTCATATTGAGTGACCGTCTTTGAAATTTTTTGATTAAACTATTGCAGAGTATTTTGTCCCGTTTATTATCAATGTTGCCATACAGGAAGATACTACTGGCTATCTTTTAGTCATAAATGTAAATATGATTTTAATAACACTTAATGCATGATTTCTCATACATACTACAGGCAATCTTACACAATTGACACCTTCATCGCTCACCGAAGCTACTTTCTTACTCTGAAGAATAATTGTGCGACTAGAATTTGTTAACATCCATTTAGTTGCTAACATGCCACTTGCCCTTTAGGCGTAATCGTTATAGCCAATAAATAATGCTAATGTGCCAACGTTAATTGAACTAGCAAAACGATATATGTTGGCGAGTGTTGTTAGTCAGATTCTTAAGGAGGTAGAATTAATGGGAAATGTGTAAGCGTATGGTCGTAGGCGCAAGAAACACCCTTTCACTGCTGGTTTTGAGGCAACATGTGACAATGCTGACCGGTAATTGAAAATTCGTTTATGAGCTTTTGAAGTGTTAACCGGTTTTGACATAGTAGTTAAAGTGGGAATTAATGCCCATTTTCACTAACTCTAGATGACACCTAAATTCATGCCTTGAATGATTTTGAAACTTTAACAGAGCAATAATATTTAGGCGTTCAATTAGGTGTTTTCTAGTGTTACTGAAAACAGGCATAAATTTCAAATTCTCTTCCTAAATTACAGATTAGGTTGCCGGCCTTCTTAATCTTTATAAAACTTCAGTGACAACGCTTATTCCTGTAGCTTAAAAAAAACCTATATTCACTTGAATCGCAAACGACTTGACTGATACCGAAGCTATAGTGCATTGAAATTTATTCAAAGACAGACTTGCGATATTATCGCAAGCGTTTTGCTTAGGTTGTGGATTATCATCGATCTGAATAGCCACTTTATCATTTGACCGTATGCTGCGATTCACGCACTCGTATGCACGACTGTGTCACAGCAAAAAGTCGTCGTATGCATATGCCCTGCGGTCACAAATGGAGATCAGCGGTATCCGATCAGTACCGTTGCAAACAGATACAGTAGTAACCTCATACGTCAGACTGCTAATGCTAGAAACTCATGAATATAATCGATCACTTAATTGATTTATTTCTTATTGATTTTTTTACCGTTCTACAACATAGTTCTTCACAATAGTGGGCGTCCACACATGTTTTGTGTAGTGAATCATTATACCATTGTTACTATCAATGTTATTTGGCATTCGTCAATACCCATATCATAATAATCATTCATCTAAATGAAACTGTCCAACTGTTTCGCCAATACGACAATCTTCCAAATCTGAAGCGTCTTAACTCGTGTAGGATTATTTTAATTTGGACTTTGTTGTTTTAAAATAAAGTTTGATTTTGGTTGCTGGGTAGAAAGTGACAAGAATGTAAATGAGAGTATGGTATCGGCACCTGTGAGTCTGGTCGGCTGCTGACGTCATAGCGGAGTAATGTAGGACGATTAAGCCTTCAATCAAGGAGTCTATAATACGTTTTTGCGAGTGCCGCATTCAATTTGTTTTGATTATGATTAACTTGCGGCTACTAGTTGTGAGGTCGAGTTTCCATTTGATATCACTTTTTATGTAGTTGTTTTTAAATAAAAGTGAAACTAAGTTCCTTATAAATTATTGTTGAGATTTAATAAAAACCGAAGTAAAAGAACGCATTTTTTTTAAACAGTGCAGCAGTTTTCTTCTGGGTGCAGTTTCTATATTTCTCTAAAATTAATTTACGAGCTGGTTGCTATTTGCCTATCATACAAAATTTCGAATTTATAACGAAAGCAACCTAAAATAACACAGTCTGGGTTAGGCTATTATAGAGGTATACTTAATGTCACAGGATAGATCGCTTTTACCAGAAGTGGTCATCGTATGTGGTTCAGTAGATTCAATATCATCAGGATTGTGCCGGAATATAGCAGCTCGTCGTGGACGTGGTACGACAGCGTCTCCGCTGACATCATCTTTGGCATCAGATGACAGCCGCCACGCAACCATCGATGCTGCTCTCTGTTAGAGTGACTGTCACCAGCCTGTGTTACACTTATCTGCCCTTTTCGGTGATTTTAGTAACTTCGTAACAAAACTAGGCGGCGCCACTTGCTGTGTCGACCGTCATATTTATAATCTATGTAGGTATACCAACATTTTACTATTCATTCCGAAGTAGGACGAGCTATTTGCCATTCAACAGACAAAATTTAGAATTCTTGGCTGTGACACTGTGTCTAGGAGTCATTGAGGTGTTATATCATGAGGCATTGGTATGTCGAAGTGATGATATCATTTTCCATTCACTAATCCGCTAACTTGCCAAGCATTGCTTTTTGTTGTCTAGCAATAAACCCTGGAATCATTTGTGAATGTAATTGAGATATTCCTTTGTTCGATAGTAAAAACAAAAACACAATTAGAACCTTATTTTATCGTAGGTAATTAATATAAGTAAGTAGGTATCTACTAAATATGAAATGGTTCTTATTAAGGCTGGTTTTACAGCTGTCCGGGAAACCCGTACGGGCCACCCGTACGGGCTTCCGGAACGGAGACACACGTAAGGCACTAGAACATTGTTTCACAGCGACGCGGATTGGTTCGTACGCGACCCGCTCCGGGTAGAGCCCGTACAACGCCACTCATAGACGTTCTTCTACTCCCTCGTTTCAGAGCACTGCGGGCGCTACCCGTACGGGTCTCCCGTGTACGAACGGCCCGTACAGGTCTCCCGGACAGCTGTGAAACCAGCCTAAGAATCACACATTAAAGACATTTAAGAACACGACGGTTTTACCTAACAAGTTAAAAATGAATTATCTAGTGGAGTAAAACTAAGCAAACATTCCTAATGAGTTTGATTAGTTGGAGTAAAATATTTACAAATGCCTGCACCTGCTAGGTATTAGTTCTTTAATTTCGACATAGGTTTTTTGAACGTTAATGAATTTCTGTATGGCTTTAAAGCTAATTTCAAGAAATCTTTGGTTTGGTCTACAAGCATGAAGTACCTATTTATTTGATTTAAAATAAATAATAAATAAATCAAATAAATAAATAATAATATTTCATTTTTATTTTTGTAATAATATATCTATGGTACTGAAACGTGGTCGCTCACAATGGACCTCATTAGAAGGCTAAAAGTCACCCAAAGGGCATTGGAGAGGGCCATGCTTGGAGTTTCCCTACGTGATCGAATAAATAAAAAATAAAGAGAGATCCGCAGGAGAACCAAGGTAACCGACATAGCCCGAAGAATTGCCAAACTTAAGAGGTAATGGGCAGGGCACATTGCTCGCAGAACGGATGGCCGATGGGGCCGAAAGGTTCTGGAGTGGCGACTGCGTACAGGAAGACTTCCCGTTAGATGGCCTCCCACAAGATGGACCGATGGCCTTATGAAGGCCGCAGAATTCGCTGGACACGGAAACCACAGAATCGGTCGAAGTGGCGGTGCTTGGGGGAGACCTGTGTCCAGCAGTGGACGTCTTTCAGCTGAAATAATGATGATGAAAATAATAAATAATGAATGGCACGCCATTTAATTACAAGAGACATCCTATAATGAGGTGTAAGTTATAGCTTATAAAACATCCGGCAGCTTATAGTAGAACGACTGTTAACGATCACACTTCCTATTTGCTCATTAGTATATTCGTGACCTGCCATGAAAAGACAAAAGGACGTAACAACCTTATTAACATCGAACCTTATCATCAACATGTTAAAGTTCCAAATTGTGTGACAGGAGTGCTTTAGTGAACCCCAAAATCGTGCAGTAACGCAAGTGTCCACGAAATTTAGGCTCGTTATGCACTAAGATAAGCCCCTAATGTTCATGCATTTGAAATCCGTTCTGTATCCGTTCAAAGTGTGAAATAGGCTCACTTTATTAAATGGCGGCCGAACCCACTCCACACCCCGTTAACGAATACATTTTCGGCTTATCTTAAACATTGTCGCGGAAACGACGCAGACTTTACGTAAATAGACGTAAATATTATGTTTTAAACATAAATTAACTGAGGTATGGAGTGTATTATTTTGTGTGTATAGGCCAAAACATATTTGACATGTAATTGCTGTGAAAACCTACTAAGTATGGCCTTGTAATTAGCGAATACGTGCATAATTATGACCTAGTTTTAAGGTCTTTAATCTCTTATATGTTAAAGCGCTTGATCTCATTACCTATGTTTTATAAACTAGAAACTTGAAAGTTGTCCAAAGCGTTGGCCCCTACAAACAAAACTCAACTTCCTCTCTTCTCCTGGGTGACGAAAGATGAATAGATTTGCTAAAAGTGCAGCAGCGTCGCTTAAGAGCGTTTATTCTGAAAGTGGGCAACGTCGCAAATAGATGTCAAATATTTCGGTGTTTTGATTAATTTGGCAATATTACTGTATGGAAATAAGAAATGTGGCTAACTAGTTCCCTAGAATATTAATCATTAATTGCAATTTATAACACTGAATTTGATGTTGTAACAATTTTAAGTGTAAAAAAAGCATTTGGAAAGTTTCCAAATACTTTTTTTACATCGAAAACTAAATATTCAGTATTACGAAATTAATTATTGCGTTTCATAATCAATGTTTTAGTTTCCTAGTTAGCCACATTTCTTAATTCCATACAGTATTATTGCTACAATAATGAAAACAAGTAAATATTTGATAGCTATTTACGACGTCGCCAACTTTTAGGATAAACCCTTTTAATAAAAATCTTTGATTCATCCATTCACTAACAGACAACGCACATCGCTAGAAGCATGTAATTTTGCACAAGAGTTCCTTATGTAATGAACGTGAGCACAAAGAAAGGATTTTTGAACATTCATCCCCTAAAGGAATTAAATAGGGGGTGAAAATAAGTATAAAAGTTCGTAATTTTTGC
Source organism: Agrochola lychnidis (assembly GCA_963680765.1). Lineage (NCBI taxonomy): Eukaryota > Metazoa > Arthropoda > Insecta > Lepidoptera > Noctuidae > Agrochola > Agrochola lychnidis. The sequence continues at coordinate 7,895,788 of OY796859.1, read as the reverse complement.
CGATGGGGTATCTCATCGGGCACATGGCTTTTTTTTTTTTTTTTGGGTGGGAAATCATCAAATAACTTCTCCCGCTCTGGGCGGAGCGGGAGGGCGTGTCAGACTCTTAAAACAAAAACTCTTAAACCCACCCGTGTTCCTTCAGTTGCCGTGTTGCCAGGGGGCCACGATTTCCCTATCGGTTTTCTTCGAACCCCCGGCAGGCATTGGCCCTAGCGGACCCCGTCAATTCTGCTGACATCTCTTTGAGGCGCGCGTGGAACACAACGCGCCGTCGACCCGGGCTTGGTCCTTATCGGACGGCGAGCTACCCATTGCATGGCTTGTAATACAGATCCTATTCGTGGCCACACCTTCTTTGACGTCATAGGCTGGTCTATGTTAAGCAGTAAATATTCCATTCTGGCTGATGTGATAACTTACTACTTAGTGTGTCTTGGGTCTTACCTTTTAGTACCGTGACCAAAACACAACATCTTTAAAACCAGTAACAATTGGCGTGATGTATTTACATTGCATCCATTATTGCTTCATATTGTTATGGAAATGAATTGGCTGTAGAATAAACGGAATGAATTTGAAACAATGTCAGGGAAATGCAAAGTTCACGGGCCTGTGTGACACATCAGCTTTTAGGTCTGACTAAAGATGTGTCTTTGAGGGGTGCTATACAAATTCGTCGTCCGATAAGGACCAGGCCCGGGTCGACGGCGCGTTGTGTTCCACGCGCGCTTCAAAGAGATGTCAGCAGAACTGACGGGGTCCGCTAGGGCCAATGCCTGCCGGGGTTGCGGGAAAGTCCGAAAGGGATACTGTGACCCCTGGCAACATACAGGCAACTGAAGGAACACGGGTGGGTTTTAGTCAGTAAGAGTCTGACACGCCCTCCCGCTCCGCCCCTGAGCGGGAGAAGTTATTTGATAATTTCCCACCCAAAAAAAAGGGGTGCTATACACAATCTACGGGTTGGCATGATTCAGCAAAATATATATATTCGATTTTGCCGCCCACCCTGTTAAAAATCATTGCATCCGAACAAGTGTATTAAGCCTGAAAAGAAAGGAATAATATCCATAACACATAACATCACGTCTGTAATTTTCGAAGGGTGGGGCAAGATAATACCCTCACATTTTGTCAGTTATGGTTAGAGAGAAATTCCTAATGGAAAATCGTAAAAATACTTTCTCCGACCTTCTTCTTTTTTTTTGGTTTGGAAATTATCATATAACTGCTCCCGCTCTGGGCGGAGCGGGAGAGCGTGTCAGACTCTTACTGACTAAAACCCACCCGTGTTCCTTCAGTTGCCTGTACGTTGTCAGGGGCCACAGTATCTCTTTTGACCGACCTGGGAATCGAATCCAGAACCTCATGGTTGGAGTAGTGTTTTTTTTTGCGCCAATACTGATCAAGACCCATACTCACAACTAGGTATACAAACAAAAACATATGAACAAACCCACCGTTTTCAGTGATTCGTCCTGTTATTCACTTTTCTATATAAATCTATACGACAATACTTGTGACACTGTGACGCGACAAGACTAAATAAATAAAATACCTACCAAAATGTTGTGAAATTACAAAACTTGTAGAAAAAATAGGAAACTATAGAAAATCATTTAGGTGAATATTTTCGTGTTTTAAATGTTTTAAATGGCCATATGTCACTGGTGTCAGGTAGTTCCAGTAAAGCAAATGCAGAGTATTGAAACATTCTAAGCGAGTCCAACTAGAACGTAGATTCCACAGGTGATTCCTTGCATTATTGACTACAAAACCAATTTTATTAACAGCTTTAATAAAATCACATTCTATTTTCTGAAAAACTAGAATCTTAAAAAAAAAACGTGTGGCACTCGGGGACTGCCGCGGTGAAGCTATTGCATAGCATTTGTAACCTCCATGATAACGTTGAAAACATCACGTTGTCATGGGTACCGTCATTACATGGTAGGCGGAGTGGGGGTGTTAGGTTTTATTTTCGTTACGTTACGGAATTTCTTGATTCGGTCGCCGCGCTCAAAGCCCGCGATAAAAGCTATGCAATAGCTTAAAAATCATCGACGTTTTTGTCTCGTATCTGCAGATTAGCCAGTCAGCATCGAATGCTAAAGCAACTGACAGTATCAAAAAAAATAATCATGCAAGCTTTTTCTCACGCCATTCAATTGATGAAAAGTATTCAATAAATAAGTACTAACACCAATTTATTTTCCCTTAATTGCAACTATTGATTTACTATCCTGATTTATGGAGAGAACGGAACAGCGACACTTGCAATATAAGCTGTATTTGTTACTGCCCGCGGCTCTGATTGTGATTACAAATTTAGATTAAATACTACTGTGATAAAGTGGGTATTATGTTATTTACATAATGAATATTTGAACTAGACACCTTGCAGTGTTACTTGTGCATATTTCGCACGGAGCAGACAAGGCAATGACCTTTACAAACTTCTGTAGCTCTTGGTTTTTCACCGGACTTATGCGGAGCCAAAGGATATTTAAATATTTTATTTTTTGGAAAACTTACAGCTGAACAGACACAATAAGTAATAGTTGTGAACAAAATATGGCCAATAACAAGTTTCCACATGTAGTTTAAACCTAAATTATATGAACACGGCAAAAAAAATAACAATAAGACTATACACAACAAAAACAGAAAAAAGACTATTTACGCTCGAAGAAGCCATTAGATAAAATTTTCTTTAATTTAGCAACACTAGTATTGAAAATGTCGATATCAGCTTCCTGGCAGGTTGCGTTGTACATGCGACTGGCTCTCATTTAATCGACATTTTTTAGGGTTCCGTAGCTAAATACTTACTTATAGTGCCTAAGTGCACACACTTGGACAAACAAACACAGGTGTACTCTCTGTTCTCATAGTCCGACGGGTCGCCAACCCGACACGAACAGGGAGAAATCAGGCGCAGGACCAACGGCTTTACTTGCTTTCCGAGGCACGGGAGGAGTTTATCAGTACCTTGTTCGCAGAAACAATTAACTTTCGTTCTATCCAGTTTGTGTGAAATTTTATTTAATTAATGGCTTTTCTTCTTTTGAGTAAAAACCAAGCCTGGTCCACTAGTGTTACTAGGATTCTTTACTTTGTTGCGGTTACACCGCCACATACGAACTACGCATCAAAAAACATGACGTCACACAAATTCTGCATCGCGCAATTAGAGTTTACCGCGCGGACGACGTAAATAAGACTATCCGACATCAACCGTCGGGTCCTCTCTGACCCAGATGACCCCATAACACTTTTCCAGGAGAAGAATAGGGCCACCAGTACAGTGCACAAACACAGACGCCTCACGTCATTCCGACCTCGCCGCCGAGGTCCTTTGCGATCGCGACCGCGTCCCCGAGTAAATGAAACTCCCCCCTGACCCTTGCTCGAAAACGAGGTGCCAGCAGTTGTTGCAGCTGAGCACGTGACTTTAAATACCTCGCATAATAATCATGATGAATATCTAAGTTTGATCCAGCCTGTCCCTTCTTGCTGTCCTCCCCCCAGCGACGCCCTAAGCCGAGGTTCGTACCCCACAGCGGGTGCCCTTAGCGAGCGCTCCATAGTTTTAATTCAGAATAGTTTTTGCCCCTGGCTGAAGGCTTTGAGTGTAGTAGCTTAAGGTAGCCACAGGAAAGCCCGGTTAAGCAGCCATGACCTTAGTGGTCAACTGCGAGATGCCCTAGATAAAAAAAAAAAAAACGTCGGGTAGTTGCCCGCCATACACAACACCCATCCGGTCGGAGGATCCTCCCTTTTCTATAAAGGATAAGTGAACTTTACACCCTGTTCCTCATGTCACTAAAACTTCATCCCTTGAATATTTAGGCCTATTTATAGGCATAAATCTAGTTTACATGTTTACCATTGAATCCTTATCTGATATTATCGTAATATATAACTTCAAATGATTCTCTGAGTTTGTAAATCCCACCTACGTGGCCACCAGCTGGTAAGCCAAGCTTACCCCACAAATGCGAAGCTTGTGCACCTATTCGTATGGATTTAGGATATGAAATACTACTTCCTGTATTGACTACACGACCAGCTTTAAGAAAATTTTCTATTTGACAATAATATCGTCTGCAGTACTTACTTAAGAGGAGGCTCCTTAAATTGTATGTTAATTTGCATTAATATTCTGAAAAAGTCACACATACAATCAAAATGGAACTTTAGTTTATGAATATTGGATCTTTTATATCCATATATAAGACAGTTACGTAGTTGGATCATTTTCACTCGATTCATTTCTTATTTGAAAATCATGTCTTTTTTAAAGATTATTTGAAATAAAAACAAGATTACTCGGCTTTTATGTCTAAAATAATTATAGACAGTAAGAAAATATAGTTTATTATCCAGATATGAGATATTTTTTCTCTAGATCAATTATTACTTTAGTTATAAACGAAATACGAATTAAGACTTACGACATCTAGTTCCGTGCTCGAACACGACCAAAGAGCGCACGCGATATTCAACTTTATTACTGATTTGTTAGCGTTTAGCACATAGTGGAGTGGTGCGGTGCATGAGGGCGGAGTTTGCGTGGCAATTGTCTTTGGAGTGCCTGGTCTTAAGTAAGATCATTGTTATTAGACGAAAACTGAGAGAATCCAGAAATCATGGCATTCTCGGAATTGATATAAATCAATTATTAATAATTTTCATTATCCTCCCTGATTCCGATTTATTTGAAATCGGTGCAGTACATACTATAAGTTACCTCCATCTTTTTCTTTGATACATCTTATCAGCCGTCATAAAGGGTGTGGCGCAGAAACTTGCTCATTTGAAAGATCATTATTTTATAAAAAAAAAGGAGTAGAGATGTCACTGTAATAAACTTTTTATTGTAAAATATGTTTTTTTTTTTTAATATACAGTTTTGAAGATGATATCGGTCAAATGATGGCCCTCATTGTCAATGCATTGAGATACCCGATTGCTGAAGTTTTGTTCAACTCTTCTAAGCATATCGACGGGTATGTTGGCGATGGCTTGGTACATTGTTTTTCAGGTGAGGTAGGCTCCTTGGACGGTGATTGTAAACAATTGATTTCAAATAACCTCATAAAAAACAAGTAGCCAAATCGGGCGAGCGAGAGAAAGAGATCAGGCCCTTTGGCAGCCACTAAAAAAGTAAGTTTCGACGGCAAACGCGAGCTGCTCATTGGTCCAACGCATGGCGCGAACCAAACTACGCGGGTAATAACAAAACTACATGATTTCATATTTCGAATGAGACGCTTCCCGCCCTTTTCCGATTCCACGTCAAGCTTGGCGCGAAATACAAATCAGCAAGTATCCGCGTCGCACCCTGTATTGTCAGTGTTTCTTTCTTTTTTGCGACCTATTAAGTTTTATGCTCGTTTTCACAAACATTAAGCGGCGCCAAAATATACGTCAAATTAAAAGCGTGTTCTTGGATTTTCAACGCTCAGCTTAGCGTCGAAAGTTGAAAACCTAACAACTCGATTTTATTTTAGCATAAACGGACCCTTTATATACGTATTCATGTCTGTGTCTTTTAAACAGTATGCCCATTTAAAAATGTTAAGTTATTGAATCTAAACTCTTTTGTTGTCACATGCCTTTTTTTTTTGGGTGGGAAATTATCAAATAACTTCGTGTCAGATTCTTACTGACTAAAACACACCCGTGTTCCTTTGGTTGCCCTGTTGCCGGGGGCCACGATTTCCCTTTCGGCCATATTCGCAACCCCGGCAGGCCGGTGCCCTAGGGGACCCCGTCAATTCTGCTAACATCTCTTTGAGGCGCGCATGGACTACAACGCGCCGTCGACCCGAGCCTGGTCCTTATCGGACGGCGAGCTATCCATTGCTCACCGTCCGCAAGCCCGCGGCTACGGTGGCCGGAAATCGGCTCGCGATTCCCGACCCCCAGGGCGTCTTCTCCTGCGGCGGTTAAGGGCGTGAGGGTGCGAAGTTTGCCTCTCTCTCACGCGTTCCACCTCCTCCTTCGCGAGCATTACCGCTTCGCAGAAGAAGGTGACGGCCTGCCATTTCCTCTCACTCCGTACCATGGCCTGAACCAGGGCCGGACGCGAGAGATCACCGCCGCCGATCGCCTCCACGACAACACGACAATTTGGGTTTCTTTGAAGTTCATTTTATTAGATTTTATATGGGATCTTGAGCTAGTTTCAGTGTAGCTTCCAGTTCCCTTGTGCAAAAGTATTAATGAAAACGTTAAAACAAATACTTTTATACTGAGGATTAATTTTATGTCCTTTCGTGTGGATGACCATCATATGAATAATTAAAGAAAAACAAAGTCAAGCTGACAAACAGAAACATAATTACTTTATGCCATAATTGTGTCAAAGAGATTTGCACTATACCACAGATAAATACAGATGGTTAACTCCGCATTTTAGGTATGAAGCTGAACAAGAACAAGTCCGCGGCGAGCTCGACTTGTTGGGCCAATTCAGTGAGTGTTACGTAGTTAGAAGATCGAAGTCAGCGGCCACGAAATTAGCGGTGGCCGAGTGATGGCAACAGCGAAGCGGTGCGAGGGCGGGGCGATCCGGCTGCGGCCTAGGCATGGGCACGAAACTGGCGGTAAAAAAATAAATATTATACTGGAATGAGTGGTCATCGAGCGGCGAAATCAAACAAGTTTGTTGCTGTCGCTTGCACGTTGCCACCGCCCCGCCACCGCCCGTGTATCGCTCGATCGCCCCGCGCTGCTCTCGCCCGTTTTGTGCGCGTTACTTCAAATGGCCATGCTTTTGTTTACGTCGCCGCCGCCTCATGCCGTTCCGCTGTCGCCATCACTCGGTCGCCGCTAATTTCAAGCCCGCTAACTAAGAGTTATGCGATAGAAAGAGAAGCTACTACTCTAGGTGAAAAAAACTGTAGGTAAGTAGCGCTGTGCGACCTGAATTGCACTTTATTGTGTCGTAGCAAGAATCGCTTTTTATTTAAATGATTTTGCAGAGTGCACCATCTGTGTTAATCTGTGACTATACGTAAATGGTATTGGATTTTATTATCTCCAATGTAGGTAAATGCTCGCGTTGTCATTATACATAATTTTATTGTTAAATAATTGTTTAAGGCAGTATAATGCAAATTTGTGTCATATCCGTATAATTGGTATGATATTAAGGTCATACGCAATAAAGTAAAAAACAATTTCCTTTAAAGTAAATTTGTCTCTTACAGGATTATTTAATTAAAAAAGATGTCAACTGTCTCTGTGACCTCAAGCTGTCATAAGTCATACATTAAATTCAATAATTTAATTAAAATATAATTGAATTCATATTTACGCAATTAACGCAGTTTTAATATTGGCAAATGTGTTATATGATAAACTACATAAACGATTCAAACATAACATTATTATAGAAAATTTTCATAAACGCCTAATTTGAGACAGGTTAATGATGATTTCAATTTTCAATCAAAAAGGAATTTTAAGAAGAAAAAACCGGCCAAGTGCGTGTCGGACAACGCACAATGAAGGGTTCCGTAGTTGGGATGAATATATCCCAAATATAAACTTAACATTGTAATTGAAATACATGTTCTGCCATACATTCCAACTGCAAATGTAAGTTACTCAATATTGAGAGATTTTCCGTGTTATTTTAAGACCATAGACTTCTTATAGGTTTTTCTGTAATCTATGAGCAAAGAACCATATTATGTATTTTTTTCAATATTTTTGGTCCCGTAGTTTCGGAGATAAGGGGGAAATGGTCAATTTTCATCGAATTTGTTAAATATCTTTAAAAGTATTTATTTTAAAATTATATAAAAATATTTTTAAGATCCTCGCAACAAGTCCTTTCATATGTCACACGATACTGTTAGCAAAACTTTTTTTTCTATTTTCTTGTTTTCCCCCCAAAAGTGACCCATATGATCAAATTCATTTATTTACGTTACACGTCCGTGTTTGAGTCACAAAAATACATATGTTTACCAAATTTTAACTTAATCGGTCCATTAGATTCGGAGCAAATTGGCTGTGACAGACGGACAGACAGACTTTGTTTTTTCCTTTTAAGGTACGGAACCCTAAAAATGTCTAAAGAGATGTTCTATATTAGCATAGCATCATAATTGGTCTAAAATGTTCCCACTGCTGGGACCTGGGACAGAGGTCTCACAGGGATCTCAGTGAGAGAGAAAAATGATGTCACCAATGTATTTAATAATTAATTAAATGTCAATTAAATCAATGTTTAAGCTTAATCTTAATTCTGTCTGCATTGAATCTTATATTTATAACGTAATAAACTGCTAATAATTCAGTTAATAATAGGTATCGTGATTGCAGTCCATTAAGTATATTGATTGCAATAAAACTTTAATAATTGTCAGTGCCAATTGCTATTAGCTATAGTTGGGGCGATTTGTAAACGTCGAGTTGAACTTATAAGATCCGTTTGTCCTACTACAGAATCTATAGACTTAACGAATAGAAGAACATCTTTTGGACTCGAGAATCGATAGCCAGCTTTCATGAACGGCACGGCACACTATGCAACATGCGACAGGGGCGAAAATTTTCATATATTTTGTTCTAAGCTTCGCACACTTAGCGTAGAGTTGCAGGGTTGCAACGACTGGTACGGAGCAAGAGGCCGTCACCTCCTTCTGTGAAGCAGTAATGCTCGCGAAGGAGGAGGCGGAACGCGTGAGGGTGAGGCAAATTTCGCGCCCTCACGCCCCTAACCGCCGCACGTCGGGAATCCCAGGCCGATTCCCGGCCACCGTAGGTGCGGGCTTGCGGTCGGTGAGGTAGTTCGCCGTCCGATAAGGACCAGGCCCGGGTCGACGGCGCGTTGCATTCCACGCGCGCCTCAAATAGATGTCAGCACAACTGAAGGGGTCCGCTAGGGCCGATGCCTGCCGGGGTTGCGGGTTTGACTAAAAGGGTTACCGTGGCCCCTGGCAACATACAGGCAACTAAAGGAACACGGGTGGGTTTTAGTATGTAAGAGTCTGACACGCCCTCCCGCTCCGCCCAGAGCGGGAGAAGTTATTTGATAATTTCCCACACAAAAGAAAAAAAAAAAGGCTAGGGGAGCCAAACGGTCTCGCTACTTGTCGCAGCGTCTAGATGCACGGTGCACGCGCACGCACCCTATGATAATCGCATACAACAGGTCAGTGTCTTGTCGTCGAGCTGTCGCAGTTGCACGTCGCATAGTGTATGAGGTAGTTAACTGTGTGTAAAGCAGACACAATAGTTAACAACTGTCGTGCACTATGTTATGTTAGGTTACGTTAGACAATCAGGCATCGGACAGACAATACCTTGTATTTCAAAATATACCAAGCTTGTGATTACTTGTCAAGAAACAAACAGGCTTTTAAGGCATTACTTACTATTATTTTTATTACTATTTTCGTGTGGTTAGTGATTTACCTGATAAGAGTTTTTTTTATGACGCCCATGTGCCTCTGACTTGGCTTCACATGCCGTCGAAAAATATCGCTCATTACTCATTATTAAAGTGCTAATAAAAATATTGTCGATGGCGATACAATAACCGTGAATATACTTGCAATGAAATGAAATTATATGAACACGTCATATAAAAAAATATTAAAAATAAGCTAGATGAGTTCGGCGTTTCCTATCTGACTACTCTGAGAAGAAAGGCCGAAACAAACTCAGAGGTCGCAGTCTCTTTTAAAGTCCAGACATAATCTTGGTCAGGCCATATGAGGACCATATGAGGAGATTAGTGTCTGAAAAGGTCTTTTGAGAAAAGAACCACACAGATTTAAGTGGACCTGTCCAGTCAGTGCAAGCATTTGTCAGTAATCGTGGAGCTCAACTTAGAACTTAAGGAGCTCAACTCGACGAGCAATACCAAACAAAAGACATTTGGGTAGGCCGCAAAAACTCCTCAAACTGCCAGACCATCACTAAAACTAGAAGAGAAATAAAAATAACAATAATATCCACATAGTACTTTGTTTAGATGTTACCTGTCTGCCTTTTTTTTGTGATTGGGAAATTATTAAATAACTTCTCCTGCTTTAGGCGGAGCGGGAGGGCGTGTTAGACTCCTACTGACTAAAACCCACCCGTGTTCCTTCAGTTGCCTGTATGTTGCCAGGGGCCACGGCATCCCTTTCGGACTTTTCCGTGACCCTGGCAGGCATCGGCTCTAGGGACCCCGTCAGTTCTGTTGACATTTCTTTGAGGCGTGCGTGGAATACAACGCGCCGTCGACCCGGACCTGGTCCTTATCGGACGGCGAGCTACCCATTGCTCACCGTCCGCAAGCCCGTGCCCGTGCCCAGGACATCTCCAGGGGTGCCTGCCTTGGAGGCAGATGTAAACAGCTCAGGATTGTGAGACTTTGGGTTCCAACTGAAATGTTTACTTCTGAGTTTTTATGTATTTTGCCGTGTTGTATGTGCCCGAAATAATTTAAGTATGAGCGAAATATCTTTTGGAATTTGAATACCTAGCTAATGTGGTTTTGTTTTGAAAATAAGCGCCACGTGGAAGAATGTTGCGTTATGATCAGCAACATATTGGCGATTCTCCACTGATAGGCTGTCTCCTCTTTTTCCAGTCACCTTAGTCGATGTGTAATGCCTTCAACTCATCTAGATTTTGGCCCATCAAGATCAAACCAAGCTTCGGCACTGTGCTCTGAAGACTCATCAATAAATGATCTCAACATCGTATCTCCAATCTGTACCTACTTATTAGCGAAACAATGCCTCCTCAAACACCTCTCATACATTCAATCTTACATTCGATGACTACTACTGATAAAATCAAAACCAATTTATCAAAACTATTATTCCTGCCAAATACATCCGACGCCCTACCTAAATACTTGTCTATGCTTGCAAAATGTCCTGAGAACGTGAGCTTTAGTACAAACACACTCTATATAAGTCTATGGGTAGCTGAGGTACCTAATTCCGAATTTGGAATATTTGTATAAAGATCAGACGTGTCATTATCTGGGGTCAATGACATTGTCATCGATTTTAGAAGCTCTTCGGTGATTGGTGATAAACCATTGATGGGATTAATATTGTTTTTACAGCTGGTAATTTATTAAAGATGATCGAATCTATGTTACTCGTAGCGTAGTCAGCTTTATAGAAGCTTGACTAAGAAGCCAGTAAAAAATCGAAGTAATGGATAAGTCTTGTAGCGTCCCTGGTCGATCTATTAGGTTCAGGTTGGTGGTAGTAGTGATTTCATTTGACTATGTGTAGAAATTACAATGTTTAAAAAAATAAATATTATTTAGAATAAGTTTTTTAACCAGTGCGCAAACTTTAACACGTGACTTTATTCATCATTATGAACAACTTTTACTATGGGACCAAAAAGAAAATCGCGAAAAAAAATCAGCTGTTTCCTACATTTTGACGAGTTATGCGAACATAAATGTAGGCAACAGCTGATTTTTTTTTCTGTATTTCTTCTGAATTAATCCGCTGGTCCCTTGGTTCCTTCTGGAATTAGGAAATCGAAATGTCCATAGTTAAATAAATAGTTCAAATCTTCTGTTCTGGTTTTGATACAAATGACAATTGACCCAAGCGACCAGTGAGACGTTATCAATACCATCGACACTGATTTTCCATTTAATAAAAAAAAGACCTCACTTAATCTGCAATCTAAAAGCTCGTATAAACCAAAGACACATGCCTAACAAGCATGTGCTATATTATAATAGCCTCTATATAAACACGATCTGTCAGTTCAGATACAATCGACGTGAATCATATTACATCACTGGTGACGTCATCGAACAACCATTTAAATCGACAGCCTAGTCTGAGAATGCAAATTCGAAATTTAAATGTGCCCTTCGAAGCTGTGAACTTGCGGGTCTAGACAATTAATACTTTGGACTTATTAGCACAAGTTATTCAGCCGCGTTACAAATATATCTTTGCGTTTGGGGGTGGCGCTGCTCGTCAAAGACATTTGACAATACTGTGTCAAATTCAGTACATTTAAAATTAATACCTCTTTTTGCCGCAGTCCACATTTAAATGGTAACGTTCATGTTACTTGGTTTTTGTCATAGTGACTAAAACCCCTCGTATAATTCTTAGTCGTAGTTTATTTGATAATAAATAATATTCGTGTAATAAGGACAGATTTAATGGCGTTGTCTAAAATATGAGGCCATTTGTTTTGTAATACAATAGGTAATTAGGACTTAATTCAATATTAGCAGTAATTCAATTTAGTGAGTGTAAGTTATTATTAGATAAACTTGAAGTTATGCTAAGGGGTCACGAACCTGGTTGATTTATTGATCCACCACATTGGCTCAATAATATTGAAAAATTTATGCCATAACAAAAAAAATACCTACATTTGAGTCCTTTTATCCCGATGCTGAAAAAAAAAACAGTGGCACTCCGGGAGTGCCGACAGAAGTTAAAACTTGAACAAGATCGCCTTGTTGGAAGAAAAATACTTGTATAGAACGATGGTCCGTAACCTTATCTAAATAAAGAGCACAATTGCGTTTACACAAAAAAATACTTCCAAAACCTTTAAATTAAAAATACTTGCATAGAACATTGATCCGTAACGTCATATACATAAAAAGCACAATCGCGTTTAGAAAAATGAGGTGTCGGTAATGGTGTCGCGAGTTCAATTGTTTTTTTATATCTCAAAAATGCCCAACGCGCCTACAGAAGTTTTCACTTCAAAAATCTCGAAGCTGAATTAAAGTAACATTCTAAACTAATATTATAAATGCGAAAGTGAGTTTGTTTGTTTGTTACGCTTTCACGCTAAAGCGGCTGAACGGATATGGATAAAATTTGACATATGGCTAGACCATGACCTGGGTTAGGTCATAGAATACTTTTTATCCAGATATTCCATCGAGACTTATGCGGGTGAAACCGTGGGGCGCAGCTAGTCGAAACTATATTGTAGAATGATTTGATCTTATAACTTCTATGGCCGCAATACATGATGTCATTGGAATCGAACAAAATAATGCGAATTTGCAATTAAATTAATTGGACCGAACCTAAGCATTTAAGTTCTTTGCATAATTAAGTTTACTTTAAGTTCTCACAAGGCATCATGAAAATGCATAAAGATACGGCTTCTAAATAAGACTTGGTGATTAATAAGAATTGCAAAATACACGTTAATGTCTCCTCTAAGTCTCAATAACTTCGTTTTATTGACGGACAAAGGTCATCAGTTCGAGTCTGAGATCTTAGAAACAAGCGAGATATGCCAAAAAAGGAATACTAAAATGTTGAATTTCGTATGAATTCTGAATGTCTGCCTTTCGATTCAATATTAGCTTTAACGGCACGGTTGTCTGAATAAAACCCGTGGAATGAAAGATTTGCTAGGCAGCAAAACTGAAAACTGGTCATCTTCTGCCTACTACTGCCTTTTTCACTACTGCCTGCCTTTTTCCAAACTATATTGAGGTCGGCTTCCAGTCTAACTGGATGCAGCTGAGCACTAGTTAATTTTACATGGAGCAATTGCCTATCTGACCTCCACAAACCAGTTACTGGATAAGACGATACTCTTTGGTAAGACTGGTTGTCAGAGTTTTTCCGAGGCACGGGGCCACTTCATCTTCCCAGCTAAAGCACTAGGAAGTGGTGAAGGGTGGGCGTTTTGGGGGACTGTCTTTTGTAATTTAACATTCGAAAAGTGCTGATTCTCAGCCTAGTTTGAATAAATGACTTTTGAATTTTGAATGGATGGTTACCCATCCACGGACTGACCTCGGCAGCGTAGCTTAACCTTTGATCGACCCGTGCGGCTTCGCCACGAGCTCCTCAGCAAAACTGATTTCATGATAAATACTGAAAAGTGCTCCGGAAATAAGTGCTTATCATTTTCGACAATTCGTCAGTAGGGGATTTTTTTTCACAGTGAAGGAATTGGGTCTCTATGAAGTAAGAAGAAAAAAAAGACAGTGGCACTCCGGGAGTGTCAACAGAAGTGAAAAATTTAAAAAAAATCTGCACCTCGGTAATCAACGCGTTGATGTCTTTTACTCCACGGTGTCGGTAAATTGCATAACAGTGTCGCGAAATCAATGGTTTAGTCCCATTTCAAAAATGCCCAACGCGCCTAAATAAGTTTTCACTTCAAAAAACTATTTATGTACAGTCGCCCCGGCCGGCGCGTAACTTGGTAAGGTTTTGGCGAAGTAGTCCACTTAGAGCACCCGTCCGAATAGCACCTGCGCGAATAGCACCTAGCCTAGTCCATGAAGAGCACCCAGGTGTTCTTCGTGGATTAAAATTTATTTTTACATTTTTGTCCACGCAGAGCACCTACTACTCAGCAGCCTACTGCTGGGATGATTTGTTTTACAGGATGTTACTAAATGAAAGATATCAATAAAAATCACTGGAATGTTTATTAATTACACATACTTACGTACATACAAAATTTGTCTAGGCGACATTTAAAAATGAAATATAATAAATATCACTATGACAGTAATTATTAATCTTACCAAATAATAACACTTCTTATTTTTAATATATCACAATCAGTCTCCACATATCACATTTATTGCAAAATCAGCCTTAATTAATATCTTACCTAATAATAACACAGGTAAAACAGCTGGAGTACAAATTAAAAACTAATTATGTTTCATTTTTAAATGTCGCCTAGACAAATTTCGTATGTGCGTCAGTATGTGTAATTAATAAACATTCCAGTGATTTTTATTGATATCTTTCATTTAGTAACATCCTGTAAAACAAATCATCCCAGCAGTAGGCTGCTGAGTAGTAGGTGCTCTTCGTGGACAAAAATATAAAAATAAATTTTAATCCACGATGAGCACCTGGGTGCTCTTCGTGGACTAGGCTAGGTGCAATTCGCGCAGGTGCTATTCAGACGGGTGTTCTAAGTGGACTACTTCGTTTTGGCGTAGTGGGAGTAAGTTGGCGCATGTACACTAAGTGTAACAATAAATATGACACTTTTATTGTTTTTCATAAAATCATTACTCTATGGTTATTGCCATAATTTATTTTAAACATGTCTGTTTAGAAAAAAACAAAAACGTGTCTACGCATCTATGGCTCTTGCCAAGTTATGTGCTGTCTATGCGTCTGTCTGTAGTCTGTACCTACCTAAGTAATTTATTTCTTCACGGTAGGCTAGGCTATGAACTATAAGATTATTTATTGTTTTAGGTACAGTTGTCATAATAACATTATAGCTAATAAATTGTTAATGAGATCAAAATTGAACGTGCACGTATTATGTAAATGTGAATTATACCTGTTTGGATTAACTTATTAGCTCATTAATTCAGCCCATGACTGTTCTTGACTGAGGATTGGAATAAAAATGAGCTCGCCATGGGTTTGTCTGCCTGAGGCACATAGATTTATTGCCAGATCCTGTCAAATATAGGCCGTACACAATGATATTTAAATAAAGAAGAATAAAGGCTCTTACAAACAGGCGCGACACGCGACGCGACACAAAGGCACCGCTCGTCGCGTGACGAGCGGTGCCTATGTGTCGCGTCGCGTATCGTGCTGGTCTGCACGAGCCTTAATTAATGATTGGGTACAGACAAGCAAAATTGCCTAACTTTTAACTGTCAAGCATATTACCATTTCCAGCATGAAAAGAAAAAAAAAAATTAGAATGGTGAATAGTGTCAAATTGATTTTAATTTTTTTATGGAACGAAGTTCTTTAACGCGGCTTGTAAACATTCAGAAATCGTCGCGCTAAAAAGTGTTAACACTTGCGACTGTCTTCTTCTAATTCAAAAAGAAAGGAAGAGAGAGAGAGAGAAGGCTGGTAGAAAAAAAACAAAAGAAAAGAATAAAGTGATTACGGTGTCGGGGGATAAAATTGTACAGATCGGCCCGAGTACACCGCATGCTCCGGAGAGAGAGCGAGAAAGTGTAAATTTGGTCAAAATAAAAATCCAAGATGGCGGCTCTGAAAATTTTTAAAATTTTCACCGTGGGTATCGTTTTCATGTTTTAAAGGGTGCAAAAGTCAATAGTGAGGTCAAAATTAAATTCCAATATGACGGCTGCGAAATTTTTTTTGCTTGAATTACTGAAAAATCTACAGTTCTAACAAAGCTTAGTTTTGTAGGATAGCAAAAATAATAGACCAACATTTTACTTCATACAGGGTGGCAGGAACATGGACGCGAAAACTATTACCATGGATTCAGTACATGATTCTGAAACCTTTCGTTGAAATTTTTCGTCAGTTATTAAAAAAAATAAAAAAATTGTTTAATTGAAAAGCGCAATACCTACGCGGCCAAAATGTATGGAACAGCTGTTTTTTTAAATAACCCACGAAAAATTTCAACGCCCCTTTCAGAATCATGTACTGAATCTATGGTGACAGTTTTTGCGTCGATGTCCCTGCCACTCTGTATATTACTTAGTCTATGATAGACCATTGAGCAGCAATTTTAGTAAGTTTATCTAAATACTGCCTCGCTGGTCTAGTGGTCGCAAGCACTACTACTGACCATGAGGTCCTGGGAGATTCCCGGGTCGGGCAACGTGTTATTGGGTTTTTCAATCTGGAATTTCTCAGTAGCAGCCCGGAATCTGGATTTGTGCCCGGTTGATGGTAATAGGCTCGGCCCCTATTACATGGGACTCAAACATAACTGGCGAAATGTGGCTGTACTATAGGTACACCTCTGCCTAACCCTTCGGGGAATACAGGCGTGATGTTATGTACAGTCTAACTATGTATTTTCTTAATGTCCTTCGGGAATCATCGCATTTCCGAATACAAACGAATGCTAATTTCCATGTCCATCAATTATTAGATTTACCGTGTATAATAATTTGAATTCAGAACTAAGTACTTTATTGTTGTTTTGTTTTGATTTCCATGTGAACTATATAGAGTTGTAAAACTATTTTCCTATCTGTCGTGTCTGCGACTTTAGCGGCTTTTCTCCCATTTTTAGGGTTCCGTACCTCAAAAGGAAAAAAAGGAACCCTTATAGGATCACTCGTGTGTCTGTCTGTCTGTCTGTCTGACTGTCTGTCTGTCTGTCTGTCTGTCTGTCTGTCCGTCTGTCACAGCCAATTTACTCCGAATCTAATGGACCGATTAAGTTGAAATTTGGTACACATATGTATTTCTGTGACCCAAACACGAATGTGTAACGTAAATAAATGAATTTTGAATATAGGGTCACTTTTAGGGGGCAAACAAGAAAATTTAAAAAAAAAGTTTTACTAACAGTACCGTGTGACATATCAAATGAAAGGACTTGTTATGAGGATCTTAAATATATTTTTTATATTATTTTAAAATAAACACTTTTAAAGATATTTAAGAAATTCAATGAAAATTGACCATTCCCCCCCCCCTTATCTCCGAAACTACTTTAGCAAAAATTTTGAAAAAAAATACATAGTATGGCTCTTTACTCATAGATAACAGGAAAACCTATAAGAAGTCCATGGTCTTAAAATAACATGGTAAATCTCTCAATATTGTGCGCGCAAACTTACATTTCGTCGCTCGGCATCCAATAGGCCTATCTCTCTAGCTATTATAATATCAACAACAAAATATCAAAAGTGTTTGACAGTCTGCTTAATACACAACTAAAAAATAAAACTATAAATGTTCATGACAACCAATTCGGGTTTCGGCGTGGTTTGTCAACAGAAAGTGCAGTGTTGTGTCTTAAGCATACTGTCACATACTATACACAGCGTGGGACGCAGATTTATGTTAGCTTCCTCGACTTATTCAAGGCTTTCGATCTGGTTGCTTATGACGTATTACGGAGAAAGATGGAGAAGGATAGATTGCCAACGGAGCTTATAAACATCTTTAAATATTGGTATGGTAACAAGATCAATAGTGTATGATGGGCTGGAACTTTTTCCAGGCCATACAGGTTGGAATGCGGGGTGAGGCAGGGAGGGTTGAGCTCACCCTCGCTTTTCGAGCGAGCTGATTGGCGAGCTCAATAGCACCAGAGTAGGTAACTATATAGATGGTATTTGTGTAAATAATATTAGCTATGCAGACGATATGGTGCTTCTGACCGCGTCAATCTGTGGTCTCAGAAAGTTGGTCGCCAAATGTGAGCAGTATGCCAAAATACATGGTTTGATGTATAACTCCAATAAGTCGGAGATCATGCTCTTTGAGGCTTGGGGTAGACCAGGTTATGTACCACCTGTATTACTCAATGAGACTCCACTACAAATAGTATTTACGTTAAATATCTTGGTAATATATTGACCCCTGACCTCAATGACGGACTCGATATTGACGGGAATGAAGGGTGTTGTCGGTAAGGGCGAACATGCTGGCTCGCAGGTTTGCACGCTGCTCACTTAAAAAGTCAAAATTACTCTGTTTCGAGCTTATTGTACAACGTCTTACACGTGCAGCCTATGGGCTAGATATACCCAAAGGTCGTGCAACACCCTTCGTGTCCAATACAACAACGCTTTCAGGGTACCTATTGGTGGGGCTGCCCCGTTTTTGTTGCGCATCGGGAATGTTCGCAGACGCACATATTAATTGCTTTTACGCAACGATGCGAATGAGGTATGCATCCCTGTTGCGCAGAGTGCGGGCCAGCTCCAACAATATCCTAAAAATGATAACTAGCAGGCTGGATTGCATGTACATGAATCACTGCAGTGCCATCTCCCATGGGGTGAAATAAATTTAAACTAGATTACGTGGGGCACTCGGAAAGTTTTGCGATACTAGAAAAAAATAAACTACAGGTTATATATTTTTTTATTATATCTTTTCAAAGAACTGAGAGTTCTTTAATACACAGTTTCAAACGTCTAAACCAATTTTTATAACACATTTTCCAGTCCACATCAAACACCTCTTCAATCTCCTTCTCAAATGCAGCCAGTGCAGCTTCCGGTGATGAAAACTGTTTTCCTTTGAGTTGGTTTTTTATTTTGGGGAACAAGAAATAGTCGCACGGAGCCAAATCGGGACTGTAAGGAGGATGACCTATAAATTTGACCGGTGTGCTGTCCAAAAATTCCCTTGTTTTGAGCGCCGAGTGAATCAGCGCGTTGTCGTGGTGAAGCAGTAGCCCACGGAGGTCAGTGTTCGGTCGCTTGCTGCTTGCAGCAGTAAAACCTTATGGCAAACATTTGGTAACATACCATTTAGTATTGATGCTCCTTTGATCTCGTAAGGGTACTGACACCAGATAAACCGTCAAAGAAAAAAAACTTGCGATCAAAATTTTGCCTGCACTTGGTTGCACACTGGCTCGCTTCACTTAGGTAGGCGTTGGTTCATTTTGAAACAGCCACACGGTCGACTGACGCTTCATTTCTGGATCATTCTGATAAAACCAAGATTCGTCAGCCGTAATAATATCTTAAACGTGCCGAGACGAGCCTGCTTCAAATTTTTTATCATGTCTCGGCACCATTCTATCCGAACCTCCTTCTGAGCCTGCGTTGGATTTTGCGTTACCAGCGTGAAACTATCTTCCTTACCCGAAGATGTCCATGTAGAATTTCATGCACACTTCCCGATAAAATCTGCAGTATATGGTGAATCATTTCATATGTAATTCGCATATTCTCTTGAATTAAATGTTCACAGCCAGCACGTTTTGTTATGTAACAGCCGTCATAGGGCGGCCACTTCTTTCTTCGTCCGCCAAAATTACTCGACCACGCATAAATTCGTTGAACCAGCGGAAAACAGTCGCTTTAGAAGGGCTTTTTTCTATGAACACCATTTGAAGTCTTTCAAACAATTCTTCTGGTTTTAGTCGACATTTGAAATCGTACAAAATCATCGCGCGAAAATGTTCTCGTTGTAAATCCACTTTTCAGTAAGACAGAGTATTTTGATTTTGCTCGTAAAAAAATGTGGAGGGAATTTAGAATGTTATGTTTTTTTTTGTAATAAATAGTCATATTTTTTATCGATATCAAAACCAGCCAGTATCCCATAGACAAAAACTGTTAGTCGCAAAACTTTCTGAGTGACCTGGTAAAATAAGCTAACATAGTTCATAAGTTTACTAACACAATGAGTCCTTGTTACTTGAATAAAGAAAAATATCGTGACCATTTTTCTTTTTCAACGACGTTTTCTAAAAATTAAACCTAGCTAGATCGATTTATCGCTCCCGAAACGCCCTGCGTACTAAAGTTCATAAAAATTATTTGAGCCGTTTCAGAGATTCAGATTATATATATACATATATACAAGAATTGCTCGTTTAAAGGTGTTAGATTTATATTATTATTATTTTAATACCGCGAATGTGAAATTTTTAACGAACTCAGATTTTTGTTTTATTTCATTCTACACGTTCAAATAAGTGATCTTGCAATTTAAAAAAAAAAACGTAAAAAATGTCACATTCGCGGTATTGGATGCCGAGCGACGATTTGTAGTTGGAATGTATGGGAGAACATGTTTTTCAACTACAATGTTAAGTTTGTTCTTGGGATAAATAAATTCATCTCAACTACGGAACCCTTCATTGTGCGTAGTCCGACACGCACTTGGCCGGTTTTTTAAAATAAATTACATTAAGTTAAAAGAGTATTAACAACTCTATATACTTCCAAGGCGATTGAGAGCGTCCGATCTGCATCAAGTGCAAAGGGCAACTGATAGAAATTCGACGACTGTAGAAACACGAAGTTTGCCGAGGGACATTAAGAAAATATTTATACTGTATGTATTTAACTAAATACAGCTAGATCAGTAATGCGAATTCAGTAATTAAGACTTGAAATAGCTAAATAGAGAATGTCGGCGCCTGTCGCTAGTGTATCAGTGATATTGATCGAAGGCTTTAGCCTAGTCATGAGATCAGTATTTAAATAGGTTGAGTATGGTAAATACGAGTATATTATGAATGACTAAGTAGGAATATTGTCAACTTTTAAATGCAAAGCTGAGAGTAAAGCTTATAAAGACAAAAAGCACGGTGCTGTTATTCAGTCTCAAATCCACAAATGAACTATTTTTAAGTAGGCATTGTACGATTATCCGGAAAAGAATCGAAGTTACCGACATAGCTTGCAGAGTAAGCAAATTAAAGTGGCAGTGGACTGGTCATGTTCGTCGAAGGACCGGTGGCTGGTGGAGCAGACGAGTCCTGGAGTGGAGACCGCGTATCGGCAAGCGTAGTGTGGTACGCCCCCAGCTAGATGGGCCGACGACCTTAAGAAAATGGGTGGGACAGACTGGATGCGGAAGGTGGAAGACAGGGTGTGCAGCTTGGGAGAGGCCTATGTCCAGCAGTGGACTGCAATAGGCTGAGTTGATTGATTGATTGTACGATATAGAGTGTTAAATCAAAATAAAGATGGTTGCAAAAAAAAAACACATATACCCACATGGGCACTTATGAAACGTCAGAAGCTAGGTGCACGGTTCCAATTGGTCGTTTCCTATGGAGAAGAGCCGGCAAGAAACTCCACGGTTACTCTTTTAAAAATAATTGACTTTTGCAATACTTTCAGATAACAGTGTTACTAGGTATGGGAGGACAGTGTAGGTCTTTCAATAAGTAGGTGAAAATGGTCAACGGGTCTATAATCCACTAAGCCTACAGCGTTCTCACATTCACAAAATAGATAAGAATCTATACAAAAGATAAATAAATTAAATAAAAATTAAAATCTATTTTAATAAAACACAATTACATTATTGCTATTACAACTATAATAAATCTGAAAATTATCATATCCACAAAAGTTACTAATAAAGAGTTGAAATTAAATCGTGGGTATATAATGTAATAGGATGAATATGTCAAGGACTCCCTAGGGAAATCCTCCCCTCTGAAATTCTCGCCGACCTTCAGTCGCAGAACGTCCCGGTTGACGAGGTCCATCGTATGCACCGCTCCAGAGGCGGTGACCTCTACGACATGGTCCTCGTTATCTGTCCGCCCGTAGAGGGCTACCATCCGATTTTCCAAATTCGTTCCCTGTGTCATCTCACAGGGTTCGAAATTGAAAAACCAATAAAGAGTGGCATTGTCGGACAATGCCACAGGTGCCAGTTATACGGCCACTCACAGCGGAATTGCCATGCTACACCCAGGTGCGTAAAGTGCCTGGGAGAGCATAGCACTTCCGATTGCCCCCGTCCCAAGGACCGTACCCTATGTACCGTACCTCCTAGCTGCGTCTTATGCGGCAAAGAGGGCCACCCGGCTAACTACCGGGGTTGTTCAAAAGCCCCTAAGACCTCTTCTCCCAAGCTGGGGAAGCGCTCCGGCGCCCGCCAGCAAAGGGAAACTCCCTCCTCATCCTCTTATAGGATTCCCTCCGCCCTTATGCCCCAACGACTAAGCCCTCAGAGGCCTAGTCCGTGGAATTATCTCCACCACCAGCAGTCTTTCCCTGCCTTGGTGCCCTCTTACGGTCATTTCCCCCTCCCGCCGCCCCCCCATCTCCTCCCCCCCACCTTAGGGACCCCCGCTTCCGTGGCACCGCGCCACCCGCGCCCTCCGCGCGTCCCGAGCACTCTGCGCCCCCCGCGCCCGCCGCGACCCCGCTAAACCCGCGCCTGCTCCCCAAGCTCCGCGTCCCCCGACTGCCGGTCCCGCGACCGAGCAGATGTCAGGTGTTGCCTCGTTCAACATAATCACATCAAATTACGCGTGTTTTGCCTCCCCGCGTGCTAAGGAAATGGCAAAACTCATCGTCGCCGCCCAAGGCAATATCATTAGGATTCAATCCATTTATAATGCGTATCCGGATATTACGCAAGCCCTAGAATCCCTCGCCCAAACCCCTAAATCTTTCAATGGATAACGAGGCCTTAGCTAGATTCAAACCCCGATCCCTAATAATAGGTTACATCAACGCCAACGGCATAAAATCCCAAAGGGAAGAAATAGGGCTCTTCCTCCGCGATCATCAAATAGACGTTCTCTTAATACAAGAGACTTTCCTAAAGCCTTGCCATCGTGATCCGTCACTCGCCAACTACCGGATAGTTTGCAATGACAGGTCGCGATGTCACAAGGGTGGCACCCTGATCTATTATAGAAAGCAGCTTCACTGCATCCCACTAGACCCTCCCCCCCTCTCGGTATTAGAAGTCTCCGCCTGCCGTCTAGGCATGTCAGGTCACGAGCCGATCACTCTCGTATCGGTCTATAATCCCCCCGGTAACACCACGGGGCATTACCATCACCAACGCCTCTCAAACGACCTCTCGATTCTACTCGCTATGAGTAACTCGCTCATTATAGCGGGCGACCTAAATGCCAAACATCCCTTTTGGAACAGTTCGGTAACCAATCTCAGAGGTCAACACCTGTTCGACCTCTCAAACTCCCTGACCTTTGACGTCATCGCTCCCATGACTCCCACCCATTTTCCGCTGACGAACCCAAGTCATGCCCCCGATATCTTAGACGTGGCGCTCCTTAAGAACGTCAACCTAAAGTTAGATTCAATAGAAACGGTACAAGAGCGAGACTCTGATCACCGCCCGGTAGTCATGAGACTACACCCCCGCATAGGTCTTTCCGACCCGAACGCCCCCCCTATCACTAAGAGGATCACGGACTGGAAGAAAGTAAGCACACAGCTGAAATCCAACACGTCCCCTCAATTAGACGCTATCCCCGACCTTTTCGACTCGGTCGCCGACACCACGGCCGCGATCGACTCACTCACTAATCACGTACAAACCGTCCTGAACGATTGTTCAAGGGAAGTTCCAGCGACGGACGACCGTCGCTGGAAATTGCCGGACGACGTGCGTGCATTACTGACTGAGAAGAACGCGGCCATACGTGCCTACGATAGCTTTCCCTGTAACGCCAACAAAGCCCATATGCGCTATTTACAGAGATCTGTAAAGACACGTATAGCGGAGCTGCGGGACGCGAGCTGGGGAAAGTTACTCAGCGAACTTGAGCCCACCCATCAGGCCTTCTGGGAGCTCCAGAGGAAACTCAGGTCTCCCCAGGTCTCAGCCATGCCCCCCCTGACCCGTCCCGATAAATCCATCGCATTCGACGAAGCCGAAAAGGCTGAATGCCTCGCAGACAGCCTCGAGGCCCAATGCACTCCCAGTTCCCTACCTGTAGACAAAGCTCACCTGAAAAAGGTCGACGCCGAAGTCGAACGTAGAGCCTCCCTCCCTCCCGTCGATGACCCTGATTGTCCACTGCCCCCCGTCCTCCCGGACGAGGTGCACGACATCATCAAGGGTCTTAAAGTCCGTAAAGCCCCCGGTTCAGATGGCATCACCAATAGGGTGATCCAACTATTCCCTGCCCACCTAATAATGCTTTTGACCACCATCTTCAATGGTGCCTTAAGCAACAATATCTTCCCCCAGTCATGGAAGGAGGCCACGGTTATCGGTATCCCAAAGCCCGGCAAGCCCAAAACCGAGGCCTCTAGCTACCGTCCCATCAGTCTGCTCAAGGTTCTCGGAAAAATCTATGAGAGGCTTATTTATAAGCGCCTCAGAGATTTCGCCGAGACCAAGGGCCTCATCCCCAACGAACAGTTCGGCTTTCGAACTGAGCACTCTAGCGTGCATCAGGCCCACCGCATCGTAGAATCCATAAGCGCTGGTTTCCAGCGCGGGACTATGACCGGTGCAGTATTCTTCGACGTAGCGAAAGCGTTCGATAAAGTCTGGCACAACGGCTTAATATACAAGCTGTACCAACTCGGCGTGCCAGATCGTCTCGTACTCATCTTACGAGACTTTTTATCGAATCGCGTCTTCCGTTATCGTATCGAAGGAGCGTTATCCACTCCCCGTCCCATCCGCGCAGGTGTCCCCCAGGGCTCTGTGGTGTCCCCCCTCATTTTTACGCTATACACAAGCGATATCCCAAAAGGTTGCGGTAGGTCGCAGTTGGGTCTGTTCGCAGACGACACTGCCATCTACTTCAGCTCTAGATCCCCCGACATCATTCGCCTAAATCTCCAACGCGCAGTCAATAGACTGGCAGCTTGGTTTACAAAATGGCGGATAGAAGTCAACCCCGATAAAAGCCAAGCGGTTCTCTTTACGAAGCCGCGTTCAAGGCTCAAAAACCCCCTCCCCCGACCAATCACCATGTTCGGCAAGCCGATCCCTTGGGAGAAGCGAGCTAAATATCTCGGTGTCGTTCTAGACCATCATTTGACTTTCGCAGAGCACATAAAGATGGTTCGTTCGCGAGCCTCTTTCGCTCTCGGTAGACTCTTCTATCTGGTGAATGCACGTAGCAAATTGTCACTTAGGTGCAAATTGCGCGTTTACACGGCGTGCATTCGACCGATCATGACCTATGCGGGTGCCGTCTTCGCTCATGCGAAACCCCGTCATATCCATAGAATGCAAACAGTGCAAAATAAATTCCTCCGTAGGGCCACAGGTTCCCCCTGGTTCGTCAGGAACGAGGCACTCCACCTCGACCTAAAGATTCCCACAACCCATCAGTTTCTAAAACGCCTTTCCAAGCGTTTCTTTGAGTCCGCGGCCAAACATCGCAACCCTCTGGTTGTCGAGGCCGCCAGTTATGTCCCCAGTAAAATCAGTCATGTTCGCCGTCCAAGGCATATCCTCGTAGATCCCGATGACCCCATAACCCTCCTCCAGGAGAGCAATAGGGAAACAAGTACAGTGTACAAAAACAGACGCCTCCCGTCATACCGACCTCGCCGCCGAGGTCCTTTGCGATCTCGACCGCCGCGCCCCCGAGTAAATAATACTCCCCCCCGACCCTTGCTCGAAAACGAGGTGCCAGCAGTTGTTGCAGCTGTGCACGTAGCTTTAAATTCCCCGACTAATAATAATGATCAAAACCTTTTGATCCAGCCCGTCCCATCTTTTGATGTCCTCCCTCCGGATAACGCCCTAAGCCGATGCTCGAACCC
Organism: Agrochola lychnidis; assembly: GCA_963680765.1. NCBI lineage: Eukaryota > Metazoa > Arthropoda > Insecta > Lepidoptera > Noctuidae > Agrochola > Agrochola lychnidis. The sequence goes on along the minus strand of OY796859.1, from coordinate 7,869,879 downwards.
CGCAGGGGGTGCCCTTAGTGAGCGTTCATCCTTAAATTTTTAGCTTAGTATTTGTGCCCTGGCTGGAGGCTTTGAGTGTAGTAGCTTAAGGCAACCACAGGATTGACCGGTTAAACAGCTACGGTTTTCGGAACCAGCTGTGAGATGCCCAACAGAAAAAAAAAAAAAAAAAAAAAAAAAATATGTCAAGGACGAATGTAAAAATAAAGATTAAAATAAACATGGTAATTTGGGAGCAATTAATAGACTCTTACATAATTATGTCGTTAAATGTAAACCATCATGCAGTTTCAGGTGAGCTAATATTTACGTGTCTGCATAGTTTTAACGGACTAAAGAAACTCTGTTTCGTTTTATAGACTAACTCAATCAATCTGCCTAGCGTTTCCCAACTACGTTGAGGTCGGTTTCCAGTCTAACCTAATGCAGCTGAATACCAGTATTTTACATGGAGCGACTGCCTATCTGATCTCCACTGCCCAGTAATGAGGTAATACGATATCCCTTAGTTACGGGTCGTCAGAAGCCCGAAAGTCTGACAACCAGTCTTACCAAGGGGTATCGTATTACCCAGTTATTGCGTTGTGGAGGTCAGATAGGCAGTCGCTCCATGTAAAATACTGGTATTCAGCTGCATCCGGTTAAACTGGAAGCCGACCCCAATATGGTTGGGAAAAAGCTAGGCAGATTGATTTTGAATGACTAGATTCCTGAAAATTTGGGATAAATGGACTTCTCCAAAATAAGGTGGTAATTTCCAAAGTCACCCAGTAAGCGGTTTGTTGACCTCATTCGTCAGAATTCGTATCAAATTCTTATTCCGTCTCAATCATATTCAAATTGATAACAGGTAAAGTAAATGATACTTGGAAGTCAAAAGTGTGGTAAACCACAAATGTGAGACTTAAAACAATTGTTCGCATTCTATCGACATTGTATACATGGATTGAATACAAAACATTTTTTTATTGGGAATGACTATCGAATAAAATAAAAATATGTATGATGCATTATTTTGGGGTAGGGAAATCCGCATTTATATTTTTACCGTGTGAAATGTGCGCGTGTGGTCGCTCATAATGGGCCTCATTAGAAGGCTGAAAGTCACCAGAGAGAGTTATGCATGGAGTTTCCTTACGTGATCGAATAAGAAATTAATAGATCCGAAGGAAGAATTTCCAAACTTATGTGGCAGTGGGAGCCACATTGCTTGCAGAACAAATGGCCGATGAGGCCGAAAGGTTCTAGATTTGTGGCCTCCCACGAGGTGGGCCGATGACCTGGTGAAGGCTGCAGGAATCTGCTGGATGCGAGAGGTACAGAAGCGATCAAAGTGGCGATGCTTAGGGGAAGCCTGTGTCCAGCAGTGGACGTCTTTCGGCTGAAATGATGATGATGATGTGTGACATGGTCATGGAAAACCCCTAACAACTATGACTGTTATTTCCATTATCCATACTAGGTACTTCAAGAATAATATAAATGCGGAAGTAACTCCGTCTGTTACCTTTTCACGCTTTTACCTAAACCATTGAACCGATCGTTACCTGGAGAAGGACATAAGGTACTTTTCATATTTTTTTAAAAAGTGATGAAACAGGTACTTACTACAGGAAACCTACTTACAAAATATACGTAGACGAAGTCTCGGGCAACAGCTAGTTACTTATATGTAGAGGTATTTTTCTTCTTCTTTACGTCTGCGGTCGCCTTTTACGTCTGCGGTTTCTTAACTAGACTTCCTTGACGTGTAACAGACTTCTAAGTCTAACTTCAATTTTTTTAAATACAAATAGGTTGATTTATTTGTAGAAAAATTAGCTGTTCCCTACATTTATGTTCGCATAACTCGTCAAAATGTAAGGAATAGCTGATATTTTGATCGCGATTTCAGGTTTGGTCCTATAGTAAAATTTGTTCAAAATGATGAGTAAAGTCACCTGTTTAAGTATCGGTCACTAATTACCAGTCACCCTATATACACAGCCGCCTTACAATTACAACACACTCCACTCTAGTGTCTTAAGTTCCGAGATCTTCGATTCAGGAAGCCCTTTTGAAATCTATAATAGGTACTGTTAATAGCACCCGGTTTTCGGAATGAAAATCAACACAAAAATTTGCTAAAAAATTGTCAAACACGTCTCAACCGCTGTGATTGTGTGACTCAGTTTTCAAAAGCCAATAAGATCACTTGCCGTGAATTTAAAGATACGTCATTGATTTTGGTACCAAAAACCCAGTGTAAGTCGATTAAAGGATAACATAGACATTTGTAATCTTTTTGATTCTACTTAACATCACGCCTTGTTTCCCCGAAGGGTTGGGTAGAGGTGTCCCTGTAGCAGGTACACCCACATTTCGCCAGTTATGTTTAAGTCCCATGTAATATGGGGCGAGCCTATTGCCATCAACCGTGCACAAATCCAGACTCCGAGCTGCTACTGAGAAATTTCAGATAGAAAAACACAATAACACTTTGCTTTGAAAGCTGTTATTGGCTTTAGATATGGCTGCGACGAATAATGTCACCTATTGATTCAGCTCAAATTTTGACCATACTTGCTCAATATATCATAGATTAATATTATTCTGAATTGAACCTCAATTCGTTGATCGTGACTTACTGCAGTAGACAAATTTAAACGACCTGTATGTAGTTTGAACACTTTAAGGCTTTTATCGAAGGTTCGTTAAGGCACTTATTTATTACTAACACAATGCAATGGTTAGTAGGAATATTACAGTGTCAGTTTTTTTCTCATAGATAGTCTAGCTTGAAACTTACATCATCTGCCTAGCCATTTCCCAACTATATTGGGCTTCCAGTCTTAACCGGATGCAGCTGAATACTAGTATTTTACATGGAGTGACTCACTATCTGGCTTCCACAACCCAGTTACTGGGTAATACCCCATGGTAAGACTGGTTGTCAGACTTTTGGGCGTCTGATTACCCGTGGCGACTGTCAAAGATCTACGAATGACAGCCGTGACCAACGGTTTAACGTGCTTTCTGAGGCACGGAGGGGTTTCGATATTTTATAGATGACCCATCCATGAACCGACTGCGGCAAGCGTAGCCTTCGATCGACCCGTGTGGCTGTTAGTATTAACCCAGGAGCTCCTTTAAAATATTGAAAAATAATTCATATGCTACTTGATTCTTTCACATGGTCTCATTAATACCCTAAAGTTATGGGATATCCAAAGGAACGTGTTGTGTACAGGTAGTATACAACGTGTTTCTTTTGATATCCTTGCCATGATAAGTTATTTCGCGTAAATTACCAGAAAATCCATCCATGCATCCATACTTCCTTACTTATTTATATATTACTAGCGGCCGTCACGCGGTTTCACCCGCGTAGTTCCCGTTCTCGTGGGAGTACGGGGATAAAATATAGCCTATGTTACTCGCTGATAATGTAGCTATCCAATGCTGAAAGAATTTTTCATATCAGTCCAGTAGTTTTTAAGTTTATTCGTTACATACAAACATACAAATCTTTCCTCTTTTTATTCGTAAATGCGAAAGTAATTGTGTCTATCATTTCGCGCCTAAACGGCTGAACAGATTTGGATAAAATATGGCACAGGGATAGACCTTGACCTAGGTTAGGACATATCATACTATCCCAGTAGTACGTTCCCGTGGGATAATTTCTGACTTCCACGCGGGCAAAAGCTAGGATAGTATAAATATTTTAGCTAAAGCAGCATAATTCCAAGTTTTCCTCGGCAAATAACGGAACCAACAAGTCACACATTACCTTTACCACACAAAGAAAAATTAAATACCAACGATTTGGCAAGGTTACCGCATATTGTTCATCGTCAACGCAAAACGTGAACAAACTACGTATGCACTTTACAACTATTCTCTTATTTATCAACTGATAACAATGACTGCGATTATAAAGGTGACATAATGCACTTTGTTCTCGACTAATAAGTCGGACTAATTACTCAATCAACTTAGGTACATATTAATGGGGAACTAGGTTCTAAATCATCATTAACCAATGAAACCTTGACTTAAGTCTAGTACACATTGGTAGAATAAGTACTCTAGTACATTTTATAATTGGACGTAGTTTAGCAAAAAGGACTCTACCCACACTATGGTCAAAAATGAAAAAGGTCCTAAAGGAACCAACCTTTAGGTCCTTTTTAATTTTTTACCTAATGCAAATCTACGTCCAATTTTACAAAAATCCTGCTACATGCTACGTTGATATCTTATTCAGTATTGTATAAATATCACTTGCTTCAAAAACGGTGAAGGAAAACATCGTGAGGAAACCGGCATGCCTGAGAGATATTGAGAGTAAATTATAAAATGCTACCTACATGAATCTATAAATTGTCTCAAATTGTGATATACATAAAACTCATCTCTTTATTAATAATTTGTAACCTTAAAATATGATCTCCCATTAAACAAGTGTTTGTAATAATTTTACACATAAACATAACATCACGCCTTGTTTCCCCGAAGGATTGGGCAGAGGTGTCCCATTAGCAGGTACACCCACATTTCGCCAGTTACGTTTAAGTCCCATGTATTAGGAGGCGAGCCTATTGCTATCAACCGGGCACAAACCCGGACTCCGCGCTGCTACTGAGAAATTTCTGATAGAAAAACCCAATAACACTTTGCTCGACCCGGGAATCGAACCCAGGACCTCATGCTCAGCAGTAGCGCTTGCTACCACTAGACCAACGAGGTAGTCAGGAGGCAGTAATAATATTACTTAAGTAAATATAACTTTATATAAACGCAATAATAGTATTTTAAGAAAATAGCTACCTACTTACCAATAATACCTATTTATGTTATTGTTATTGACTTTTTATGCGAATGTAATAAATAATTCAGTTTTCATGTATAATTTTATTTTAATTTTTAGTTTTCTGCGACTTAGAATTTTATCTTAGATTATAGCTATGTATCTAATAATAATTTTTGCTTTGCCCTGACATTATGCCTTTTGTTAATATCTTGTTTTACCTCGTGGAATGCAAATAAATGAATATGAATATGAGATATTTCTCGACGGCATGTGAAGCTAAGTCCGAGGCCCATGGGCGGGTTTATAACTCTGACACCAGCACGCGTAGCATGACCACCGTAGAAACGAGTTTTGTCGACGGAAAAGTAGACAAAATGACTGATAAACAATCACAATCTCTAATTTTGTCTATTCTTCCGTCGACAAAACTGTTTGACGAATTTGTTTTTATAGAATTTATTTTTAAAGTCGATAAAAACAAAGTCGATAAAAAAAATGTTTTTATCGAATTTGTTTTTATCGAATTTGTTTTTATCGAGTTTGTTTTCATCGACTTTGTTTTTAAAGTAAAAAATAAAAAAAAATGTTTTTATCGATTTTCAAATTCGATAAAAACATTTTTTTTGATAAAAACAAAGTCGATAAAAACAAAGTCGATAAAAACGAAGTCGATAAAAACAAAGTCGATAAAAAAAATTGTTTTTTTCGACTTTGTTTTTATCGACTTTGTTTTTATCGAAATTGTTTTTATCGACTTTGTTTTTATCGAATTTGTTTTTATCGACTTTAAATACAAAGTCGATAAAATCAATTTCGATAAAAACAAAGTCGATAAAAACAAAGTAGAAAAAAACGACTTTGTTTTTATCGACTTTAAAAACAAAGTCGTTAAAAACAATTTCGGTAAAAACAAAGTCGATAAAAACAAAGTCGATAAAAACGAAGTCGATAAAAACAAAGTCGATAAAAACAAATTCGTCAAACAGTTGTCGACGGAAGAATAGACAAAATTAGAGATTGTGATTGTTTATCAGTCATTTTGTCTACTCTTCCGTCGACAAAACTCGTTTCTACGCGTGCAGTAGTGCTATTCTGTAACCATCTCACCGTGTTATCTTAGGTGAAGTGAGCGTGGAGTGAGCTGTCAGTTGCTAAGGATTGACACTATTGGCAGCTCACTTCACCTAAGTTATCACGATGAGATTTTACAGAATAGCACTACAGGTTTAGTCACTAACCACACAAAAAGAATAAGATCTATTTCAGTTTGAAAATGATGAGTTATTAATTACCCAAAGGAAAGCAACTATGTCCTTATGTTCCTTAGACACATTGCTACGAAACGTAGGTTTGTTTTTCTACGTGTGTCAATGGCAATTTATATATAGGTAGTCTTAGAATTTGGCTACGAGTTTGGCATCTTCAGTAGCATCCATCAGCAACTTCATTGTGCAAGCAACAGGATACGCTAGACACAATATTAACTACTCCATTGTTTGTGAAACAGCACTACATTTACACTCTAGGGCGGAGTCATCTGTGAATCTCTACCTGAGCAGGTTTTCTTTGCTTCCACCTACCTACCTGGGTGTAATTGATTTTATTCGATGTTAGTGGAAAAGGAACCAGTCTCAATTTTCCAGTTAGTTGAATAAGCTTTGTACTAGCTGATACTGAAGATACAGATGTCCTATGTCATAATCAGCCTATAATGTTCCCACGGCTGGGACGCAGGCCGCCTTTCTTAGAGAGGGAATTGGCTGTAATTTACCACGCGGGCCCAGTGCGGGTTGGTAGATGTCACATGTCTACGAAATTTTTGGTTCTAGGACATACCGGTTTCCTCACGATGTTTTCTTTCACCGTTATGTGTAAATCTTTTGAGAAAATAAATGTCTTAAACCGTAAAACCATTTTGAGAGCAGCGGTGATGAAATTATTCACACTAAGTCGGGGTCGTTACCACTGAGCACCACTGCTCTCAGTACCCGCTCCTCGTACCCACTCCATGTCCTATGTGAACCAAGAGAAAAGATCTGAGAGTCCTTTCCCCTGACCTGAACTTCCTGTGGTTCTGCCCGCATAAATATGTAGTAGAATTTTCCGGGTTATGCAGACTCTTTGTCCGTTACCAAGTGAAACTTAATACTTATTCAAATGCTATTAGGTACTATAAAACGCACTTAACTTTCCCAAGTTATGGGGTCAAATTAGTAAGTACAAGTACCATTTCTTGAAACTACACCATAAATCTATCTATTTCAAAAACTATTCCACTAAGTTCTGATCTTTATTGCGTTGTGCATAGCTAAGCGTTTTTGTGCGCAGCTTGGTATGCGCACGGACATGTGCTATTCAAACGGTTTCCGTGCGTGTGTTATGCAACGAGATTTTCTTCTGGTTAACGTCATCTTGTCTGTTTAGTTTGATTTAAAATCTGAGTGGACTGTGGGTTTGAATGTTGATAAGTTAGTTGAAGATAATAGAGAGGGATACTTAATAGAAAAAAAATCGGAAAAAAATCTTATAATATATATTATCATTCATAGGTGGTAAAAAAAAACAGTGGCACTCCGGGAGTGCCGACAGAAGTGAAAACTTGAACAAGATCGCCTTGGTGGAAGAAAAATACTATATACTAGTATAGAATATTGGTCCGTAACCTTATCTAAATAAAGAGCACAATCGTGTTTACAAAAATGAGGTGTCGGTAACGGTGTCGCGAGTTCAATTGTTATTTCACATCTCAAAAATTCCCAACGCGCCTAAAGAAGTTTTCACTTCAAAAATGCCTGGAACTTCCCCTGAGCGTTTCACCGTATTATGAAAGAAACCCATTTTCCCCTCATGTTCTATTATAACTTTCCGAGTGGGTTATTGGGCAATGAAAATGGCCCTCCAAAAAAATGAATCTGTTCAAATAAAAAATAAAAAAATATAAAACAGTGACGAGCAATATAAAAAAAGCCACTAACTTATCATGAAATATTTACAAAACCACGCAAGCTAACTTCTTGAAGTAAAAAGCAACATTCAAGTGTATTTAATAGCGCATAAAAAAACACCAATGCAAATGTTTTCAAGATTTTTTTTTACTTCATTTTGCTAACTTGTCTGGTTTAGGAGAAATTTACATTTTGCAAGTGGCTTTTTTATATTGTTCGTCAGTGTATTTCAAAAAAATTAAAAACGAAGCGACCAAAACAATCAAGGAATCAGCAAGCAGCAATTGTTTTTCTTCAACATTCCATCACTCAATCGAATTCTGACGACCAAACACACCCTCGTTCCACTTGGCACACATATCTGTTCATAAATCCACAACCACACAATTACAAGTTGACTCTTGTAATTCATTATCAAAACAAAATTGTTTCGAGCAATTAAAGCGACTCAGTGACAATAAACCATTAATTGTGTCGAAATGATTTATTCGTACCTAATAGGCAGGTAGGTATGGAGTGGTCGACACTCGCATAGTTCAGTGCAAACAAGAGATATACGCTGATTGACATTTAGAAACACCTAGCCTCGCCCTTTGTGAGATATCACACGGGACAATTTATTCAGTTCGTGTAAATTATTCTATAAAGGGGCGTTTACAACTGAGATTGTTGGTAAACTTGCTACGAACATTTTTGGTAGGTAGCCTCATTGACAATTTCTAATTTTTGATTGAATTTTCTTTGTAATAAGGCGGTCTTTGCATAGGAAATTGCAATATGAGTAAAATTGTTTTCGTCGGTGTTTGAATTATTGGAAAAATATAAAAATCACGCCTATAATCCCCAAAGGGTAGGATAGGCAGATGCAGTGTGTGCAGTGTTAAGTTTCATGTAATAGGGGGCGAGCCTGTTGAATAACAAATCCAGACTCCGGGCTGCTACTGATGGAAAAACTCAATAACACTTGGCCCGACCCGGGAATCGAACCCAGGATCTCATGCTCAGCAGTAGCGCTAGCGACCATTAGACCAACGAAGCAGTCATTGGAAAAACTCCTTATATTACTTTTTCCGTTCGTTGTGTTCACTCCCATTGGCAGAACATTTCACTGAAGCAATCACTTATTTTGTTGATTTGGGGAGCTCGTGGCTAAGTACTAACAGCCGCACGGGTCGATCCATCACGTTAAGTTACGCTTGCCGGGGTTGGTCCATGGATGGGTGACTATTTCTACATACCGAGACTCCTCCGTGTCTCGGAAAGCACGTTAAGCCATTGGTCCCGGCTGTCATTCGTGGAACTTTGACAGTCGTTACGGGTCGTCAGAAGCCCGAAAGTCTGACAACCAGTCTTACCAAGGGGTATCGTATTACCTAGTAACTGGGTTGTGGAGGTCAGATAGGCAGTCGCTCCATGTAAAATACTGGTATTCAGCTGCATCCGGTTAGACTGGAAGCCGACCCCAACATAGTTGGGAAAAGGCTAGGCAAATTGACTTATTTTGTTGATTTCAGTGACGATGCTTTAAATCCAATTGCAATAAACAGTGTGAAAGCACCTTTAAAGGTAGCCTAAATGTTGTTGCTTTTCCTTGTCAGATAAACTTTGACAATGTTTTGAATTGAATACTGAAGTAGTGAATGGTTGGTTCAATCTAATTTACAAATGTTATTAGAAAATGGGTTGTAATTGTGTGTTAGCATCATCATTTAGTTAGATGGAAAATGTATATTTCGTACAGAACTCATCAGTCCACCCGTAAATAAACTTTTCGTTCTTTAAAATGAGGTTTGAGGAGGCTAAAACAGTAAGAAGTTTATAGAATGGATTTCTGTTTTGGAACTGGAATAGGTACTACTGGTGGAGTAAAAAAACTTTTTACAAAAAAAAAACTTTAATTTCGGAAGTCGGTGACAAAAAACGAAAATTCAAAACCAAAGACACCGACTTCCGAAATTAAAGTTATTTTTCACTTTGTAGTGTTTTTTTGGAAGTCGGTTGTTTTTTTTTTGTAAAAAGTTTTTATTTTTCACTTTTTAATTGTGGTACCTACCTCACACAAATTCGAAAACCACTAGCTGCTATGTAAATAACAGTGACAGGAACTAACTTATCATATCATCCACATACTAAGTGGGAAAAAGTACGTATTATTGAAGCTAACTCAAAAACTATCGAAGCAAAGTTAATTAAATTTATATGGGACCACCTCGAGAGCATACCCTTTCAAACAAAAAAATATTATTTTAAATCAGTCTACAATTGACGGAGAAATCGGTGGACACACATAAAAAAAAAAACATACGCGTCGAACATATAATCTCCTTCTTTTTGGAAGTCGGTTAAAAGGGATTGGACATTGGTCTAGTTTTGGTTTATTCTGGTGGTGTTAGTTGTTTATGTCTTTAACAAATTTAATTGTATTTTCTTTGAAATAAATGTTTTTTTTTAAGTTTTAACTTAACTCGTGTCCCTGTGGTCCCGGAACTTTGGGAGGCGTACGAGGCGAGGGGCCGAAGCGAACTCGTAGAGGCCCGTTACACGTTTTAATGGAATGAAGCACAAACCAACGATTTTCCCTGTTCGCACTATGCAAGTGTACCCAAGGACACCCCCGGGTGGTGCAAGACTATTGCAGGATATGGAAAAAGATATTGAACTATGGGTTTGGGTGGCTATAGTGGGCAGGTTACCTAGAACTATGGAAAGACTATGGCCCCTGCCTGACTTATGTTTTATTTACAATACACAGATAAAATGGCAAAGGGTGACTTACACAGTCAATAATGGGCCCCCGAAAACTTTCGCTTGCACAGTGTCGTAGTAATACAAAGATGAGGAACAAGACTTCTCCTGGGAGATAGGGTCCTTGGGGTCGCTACTGCCCAACAGCTCGTCACATACTGCCCTGCGGGTTTCTGTATCCCTCTTGGTCTAGCTTCTCAACCCTAGACCTGTTTCGGCAAAGTAAACTCTATCGGCATAGACCTACAGTTAAATAGGAGCGCGCCGTATCGCGACGTCAACGTAGAGATACGGCGGTGGGGTTATTATTATTATTCACCGTGATTTTTGTTGGTCGAAGTCACATTACGGTGAACTTGAGACTTACAGTCTAAAGAAAATGTGCCCAAAGTCTTTTGCATATCTTAAAGGAAAAGCTCCGATTTTACAGCGACAGACTGCGTTTAGACTTCTATCCTTGCCATATAAATTACATTCAACAATTTTGTACCACTGCACATTATTTAAAACGGTACTTGCAAGTACCTGCAACCTATTTATGTATCGTTTACAGTTCTGTCTTGTACGTGACAATGTTGAGTTTAATTTTACTAACTTCAAATATGGGTAAACGTCATAACTTTGAAACGTGGTTTATGACCTCAGCGGCAGAGCTGTTTGATTTCTAGTCATGCTGAAATATTGACACGCACCCAAGTAACTGTAGGTAGGAAATATGACTCTTGTATGCAGATCCCGGAGGAATTTGAAAGACTATCGTGCCATTGACATGAAGAAGAAGCAGATTGAAGATCCCAGAGGCCTCCAAATTATGACGAAGACCTTCGGACTCCGACATCGCTCCTCGTCTTTTCCAGTTACCCCGAGAAATATTATTCATCATTTTGGTTGATGATAGGGCTTGTTCTAAGTCCGCCTGGCTAGCTATCACCATCTTATCTAAGTCTGTCACCATAACAACAATGTTATGTGGTTGTTGTTGTTGTTATAGTTGTGTTTCGGCAGTTAGAGGTACGATAGCCAGTTCCTCTGTGGTTGAGGATTCCGGGTGAAGCTCGCTTTTACCTTCGACCTGATAATCACTGTTCATCAGGTGAGATGAAGGCCGAGAGCATCAACGATGTGCAAAAAGCAAAATGGTTGTGATCGATAAAACAAAGAAGCTTATTTTACTCTTCTTCTATACTAATAAAACCCATTCTAGAGTAGGCTACCCACCACATCCGCAAAAGGCCTTTTTTATGGTTCCGTAGCCAAAGGGTGCCACCGTGACCCTATTACTGTGGCCGCCATAACAAAAAATCATAAAAAATGTAGTGTTCAATATTATACAGTGGTACAGAACCCTTCGTGTGCGAGTCCGAATGGCAGTTAGCCACTTTCTTGAGTACCTAACATATTATTTTATTTATTTTTCTCCGCTTGCTTCTATTCTTGGTTTCGTTCATTCACGACATTTCTCAGTGAGTTTATCGAATTATTCCTGTACTAATGATAACGTAAGTTGTAATTGTATAGTATGTAAGTTTATGACTGTCAAAGAATATGAAGTTTTTTATCGTTGAGACCTCAAAATGGTATGTCCAAAATACGGTAATCAAAATTATGTCGAACAGTTACTGACAAAATACATTAAAATGTATACTAAAAATGACTAAATTTCAAAAGTAACAAAGTAATAACGTCTCTTTAGAAGGCTTGTACAGCAACAATATTTCTCAAGGAGATAACATCGTGATCCGAAATTATAAGCACACTTGAAGCTGTAGAGAACTCGGGAACATCTCCAGGTTGGTGTGTAGGATGTTCCTGGGATTCTTAAAATGTGGATATGAAATTATTTTGTTGAATAGTTTTCTTTGTAAAAATCGCACAAAGAAAATTAATGAAATATGGTTGATTGCTCTTGCACCAAGGTTCAAATATTTGCAAAGAAATAATTTTATGCATAAACTGTATCAATTATTAAAATCATTCTCAAACATTTAAACTTTAATTCCATTTAGATTTTAAATGAGTAACAGTATTGGCATTCAATAAATCTCTAAAATAAAACCATTAGTTTCCTTTTCTGTTCTTATCTTGTCCAGGGCATTTACACGGGTCCACTTTTGTACTCAGTTTTTTTAAACTTATTATAATTTGATATACATCTGTAAATGCTAATTCGCCAACTAAAACTCTTAAGAGTCGTTTTGGTAAAACGTTGTCTTTTTGTGAATTTAAATCAATACTTGTTACAAATGATAATGTAGAATGCAAATGAGATTAATACAATTTATTCTCTGTTATCATTATTTTCGTGTAAGCTTATGGATGCGGGAGTGCAGACCTTTTATTTAAAGTATAAATAAATCAGCTTTTATCCTAATTAGATGTTTATTGGTACGTGATTTATGTAACGTTATAATTATTTTAATGAGTGAGTCAAATATCTTACATGAGTCAGTTTGATTAAGGTTATTCTTTAGGCACTGGGTGGTTAACATGGCTTGTGGTATTAATTAATGTTAATAAGTAGATAAAATATTATTCAAACTGAGAACAAACAAATTAAAGAAACTTAATTGTACTAAAAGCGTGCATTAAAATCTTTTTTTTATCTTTTGGAAAAACTATCTTGTGTGTTAAAGCTATTGTTTAGGAATAATCTGCCTGTTTAGGGATAATCCCAACACTAAGAGCACCTACAGCATCCGTAATTTTAAGTTAAACATTCGTTTCATTTAGTTCATATTAAGCACATTTATTTAAAATCAAACATTTTATATCAAATCAACTACGGCCGGTTATAAATACAAACGTGTAAGACAACATTTAGGGTCAACAATTTCCGATCCTGAACTATGGAATCCAAGCCCCTCCAGTCTCTAGGCTTTTGTTCTAAGTTTATGCAAACAAATTAGAATGCAGGCAGTGTCCGCCCAACGCAGTGGACAGACACTGCTTCTAATTTCTGTCAGCCTAGTACCTTTTGTAACGGGATGGATTAAGTGCAAGCAATGTTTGTTCAAGAAACTCCCAAGCTTTCTTCAATACTTGTGCTTTGTTAAAAATGTTAATTGAATTAGTGAATTGAGGTTTTACTAATGTTACGTAGTTGTTCTTGCCGCCTACTTGAATATGAGAAGTGTTGAATATATGCTAAATTGTATTGTGTGCGGATTCTAATGATTAATGTTACATGTTTAGTTTGCAATGAATATTATTATCATAGGTGTCATCATAATTTAGACTCACATCATTTACTAAATCACCCACTTCAAATAAACATATTGTTGTTAGTAATTAAGGAATTAATATCTTCTAAATTAGTTACAATTTCTGCAAGCCTTCTATTTCTACATATTTCAACTTATCACGACTTAGGAAGAGGTTCTTCATGTGTCCTAAAGATGTGAAACTTACTATTGTCCAAAGCATAACCACTTGAGAATAAACGACGCAATGATGACGCAATTATTAGCTATGAAACCCAATACTTCCGATTTTATTGAAAAGCCTGTCACGTACACACTTAAAGCAGTATTAATCCAAACAGATAATATCATACGCCGCCTAAATAAAGAAATAACAACAGTAACACGCGATCAAACGATAATAAACTTCATGGTCCAATAATCGTTGTGCAGACCACCCGGCCGCCATAGAACTACTGTAGCCCTTTCGAACATCGTTTATTTAAAGAAATAAACTAACAATTTCATTACAAAACAAAGATATGGATTTCCTACGAATGAAAGCGTGTGGGCAGTTATCCTACATCGCGTTCGTGAAGCAAACATTGAACTAAACGGGACTCAATCATCGAGCATATAAAATACATTTTCCTATTTCATCAATATTCAAATCTTCGTCACTGAAAACCAAACCTTACCTTTCTAGTTCTTGGGGTCAGTTTTGCATTTTGCTGTTGTCCTAAGAAAATTATTAACAATATCACAGTGAGAACAGGTGGCAACGATTTAGTAGGTTTTGCTCTTGTAATTGCTCACTACTGCGACACTGTCGTGATAATAAACGTATTTCAGATGAAATATGAAGCCTTTTGCTTCCTGTGATTTTTAAAATAAGTATAGCCAAGCTTCTCCAGGGTATTTGCATTTGGATTTTAGACTTCAAGTTTGTAGTTAATAGGGTTTGGAATTCAATGTTCGACTGTTGGAGAATGGTCATTTTAATGGGAGTCTGGAAGAAGTCATGAATGAAGTACGATATGAAGTGGCTTTTGTTTTGAATGGCTGTGTGGAATTCGTTTTGTTAACAGTTTGGGAACAACCATTTGTTAACAACCATTTGATATTATTTCGAATGAAATACAACCACCTTAGAACTCTTCGTATATAGCTAGCAAATCTTTTTGCTTAAGCCTTTTGAAATTTAATTTTAATGCATTTAATTTGTTGGGGTTTTACTGTTCATTAAGACGTCCTGCCTCATTAAGAGTCTCTTACACCATTTGCTTATAAAACGTATTAATAAAATCCTAAAAAAAGGAACCATTTCACAATAATTATATCGATTTTCACATCAAATCATAGTCACCCTTCTAACCAATTCTAAAAAAAACCCTCAATATTCCGATGTAAGGATAATTTTCTCTGCGATTTCATATTGCAACCGGAAGATGTAGCCGTGAAAGGAACGTGGGAGGTATCCGGCACCCACGGCTGACGTCAGTGGCCGGCAGTACGGTTTTACAGCAACTGAATGTGCTACATGAATTATGGGAGATACGTTACTTTATGAATTATAGAGCAGACTAGGTCAGGTAGAGGTTTTGGAGGGGTTCGTGGCTAGAGAGTGTAGTGAATTATTTTGAGCGAAGTTCGGATATTTACTGCGAATATTCATTTTAACTTTAAGGGCTTGTTTTTCAAAAGTCACTTAACTTTTATCTGAAGAATAAATATGACAGTTTGACATAATTTTTCTACATCAGATGAAAGTTATCTGACTATTGACAAATCAGCCCTGAGTGATTAGGTTTTTTCCGCAGTAAATCCAAACTTCCCCCTAAACAATAGAACTCACCGCAGTCCCTAGCCAAATTAAAAAAACAAAATTTAACTGAAAGAATAAGTAAACAGTTTATATTTTGGAGATTGTGATGGGCAGCGGGCTTTCATAATAAAGTTGTACTGCCAGTTGTTGTTGTTGTAGTACCAGCACGCGTAGCATGACCACCGTAGAAACGAGTTTTGTCGACGGAAGAATAGACAAAATGACAGATTGTGATTGTTTATCTGTCATTTTGTCTATTCTTCCGTCGACAAAACTCGTTTCTACGGTGGTCATGCTACGCGTGCTTTTTTTTTTTTTTTTTTTTTTTTTGGGTGGGAAATTATCAAATAACTTCTCCCGCTCTGGGCGGAGCAGGAGGGCGTGTCAGACTCTTACTGACTAAAACCCACCCGTGTTCCTTCGGTTGCCCTGTTGCCGGGGGCCACGATTTCCCGATCGGTTTTCTTCGAACCCCCGGCAGGCATTGGCCCTAGTGGGCCCCGTCAATTCTGCTGACATCTCTTTGAGGCGCGCGTGGAACACAACGCGCCGTCGACCCGGGCTTGGTCCTTATCGGACGGCGAGCTACCCATTGCTAACCGTCCGCAAGCCCGCGCCTACGGTGGCCGGAAATCGGCTCGCGATTCCCGCCCCGGGCGTCTCCTCCTGCGGCGGTTAGGGGCGTGAGGGCGCGAAATTTGCCTCTCCCTCACGCGTTCCGCCTCCTCCTTCGCGAGCATTACCGCTTCGCAGAAGGAGGTGACGGCCTGCCATTTCCTCTCGCTCCGTACCATGGCCTGAACCAGGGCCGGACGCGAGAGATCACCGCCGCCGATCGCCTCTACGAGAACACGGCGTTGCTCCGCCCAAGCCGGGCAGACCTCCACCGTATGCTACGCGTGCTGGAGGAGTGTTGTAGTCCGATTTTTTGAGTAAAAAATAAATATTCAAGATTTTTTTAAATCTTTTTATTAAAGATTTATAAAATTAGTGAATCATCATCCTAAAGACGCTTTGAAATTTTTCGGTTGTAAGATAGGTTTCAAAAATATTTGAAGATTTTGACCCTTCCATAGTTCCATATGGTGTCACTAAACCAATGAGATTAATGATAGATATTCCCATAATGCACTCATTTTATTACAATGATAAACAACAAATAAATAGCGTATCTGACCTTTTACTAGATAATTGAATTGCTTCATTGCTCAAAGAGTGATTATTATAACTAAGAATCTTTGCTATACGTCTAAAATCATAATGTGTTCGTGTCACAGCATAACTATTGCCTGTAATGAAACTAAATAAGTTTATTTAAAGGATATGAAATTGCTTGTTAAAGTGACGTTAATATTGAAGAGAATATGTGACCCATGTATACTTGGCTTGGTAGAGGAACATACTATATAGGCAGTAATATTATTAGCAAAAAACTTTTTACAAAAAAAAACAACCGACCTCCAAAAAAACACTACAAAGTGAAAAATAACTTTAATTTTGGAAGTCGGTGTTTTGGTTTTTGTATTTTCGTTTTTTGCCACCGACTTCCGAAATTAAAGTTATTTTTCACTTTGTAGTGTTTTTTTGGAGGTCGGTTGTTTTTTTTTTTTTTGTAAAAAGTTTTTATTTTTCACTTTTTAGTTGTGGTACCTACCCCATACACATTCGAATACCACTACCTGCTACCAGTGACAGAAACTTATCATATCATTTACATACTAAGTGGGAAAAAAATACGTATTTTGTAGCTAACTCAAAAACTATCCAAGCAAAGTTAATACAATTTATATAGAACCAATTCGAGAGCACACCCTTTCAAACGAAAAAAGAATTTACAAAATCGGTCCACAATTGACGGAGAAATCGGTGGATATACATAAAAAAAAAACAAACATACGCGACGAACATATAACCTCCTCCTTTTTGGAAGTCGGTTAAAAACCGGCCAAGTGCGTGTCGGACCACGTACAATGAAGGATTACGTAGTTTGGATGAATTTATCCCATATAAAAACTTAACAATGTAGTTGAAAAACATGTTCTCCATTACATTCCAACTGCAAATGTTAATGTGTACGCACAATATTGACAGATTTACCAACATTTTAAGACTATAGACGTTTTTATAGGTTTTCTTGTAATCTATGAGTAAAGATCCATTCTATGTATTTTTTTCAAAATTTTAGTCTCTGTATTTCGGAGATAAGGGACCCCATGGTCAATTTTCATATATTTTCTTATACATCTTTAAAAGCAACAGCATAACATCACGCCTTGTTTCCCCGAAGGGTTGGGCAGAGGTGTACCTGTAGTAGGTAAGTACACCCACATTTCGCCAGTTATGTTTAAGTCCCATGTATAATTGCCATCAACCGGGTACAAATCCAGACTCCGGGCTGCTACTGAGAAATTCCAGCTAAAAAACCCAATAACACTTTGCCTGACCCGGGGATCGAACCCAGGACCTCATGCTCAGCAACGACCACTAGACCAACGAGGCAAAAGCAGTTATTATAAACTTATATTAAAAAAAAAAAAAAATATCCTCGCAACAAGCCCTTTCATTTGATATGTTACACGGTACAGTTAGTTGTGTACTGTGTACAGTAAATAATGAAAAAATGCTGTCTCATAAATATCAATGAACCTAAATGAGTAATAAAATAAATATAATACATAATGCATTTACTAACGAAGATCGTGGATGGTGTTGAGTCATTTGAGGAAGAGTTACCAGTGCCGAAAAGCGATAGGGTGGTTGACATTGAATGCTGTGTGTACGTGAGAACATTAACGTAGTACCTAACACTTATCTTTTTAGACTTTATCTATGTTTGGAAGGGGAATTACAAGGTTGCAGTGTACCAATATTAACTGGGATTAGGTTTAAAAAACGAAAAAACTTTTATTTTTATTCAATCATTTTGGGGTTATAATATAAAATATTTTTGAAATGTGCTTATTAAGCTCTTTCATTTGATTTCCAACATGGCATCACATTTTTTTAGTTAGACTTTATGTCCTCTAGAGGGTGCCATATTCAATTTAATGTGACGTCGCATTGTCAAATTATGATGGCAGTTTAGAAGCTATGAGGAAACAGATGAACATACATACATACCGGTCAATCATAACCCTCCTTTTTGCTTCGCCTTAGTTAGGTAATTAAAATGTAGAGAAAACACAATTTTACTTTCATTATTGCTAATTCTTTCTTCCATATCAGCACAACAATGTGAAATCTAACAAAAATATTCTCGTATACAAATTGTTTTATTTCATATTTTGTACATCTTGTACTTTCCCATAGCCCTAAAACAAAGGGCTTAAATCAACAATCTCGGGACCCGTCCTCGTACTATCTTCTCACGTGGATCGGACACAGACTTTACGACATATCTGAACATTCGTGTTCACCTTTATTCCCATACTGTTTCATTTAAATACTCGGACATAAATACCTCGAAGACTCTGTTTTGGCATAAAACAGGAAGAGGTAGAATAAAGGAAATTTATTATAAAAATATCCACCAACATTATTATTGTTGTATTCGACCATAAATATGATTCGATTACTCACCATTTTGCTACAATATATCGTTTTTTAGTGCGCAAACGCAGCGACCACCTCGGACTATCGAATCACAAAGCAACGATAAAAAGTGTAAAATAATAAAAATCTGTAAAGAAATAAAGTTTTACAACGAGTATCAGAATAATGGCGTCTCGAGTAAGGATAGACAATTGTGGCGCGAAATATAATATTATGAGAGTCGATTTATGATCACCTACGCTTTGATCAGTTCGAACTAAAAATGGAAGGTTGGCTTACAAGTACTCAGGATCAACTGTAAGTCAAGAATATAGGTAATAGACGTTGTTATATTTAGTAACCTGTTCCACTTAACTATTCTTAAAGAGCCATAAAAACCTTGTAAGAAATCGACACATGTTTCACCTCTCAACGAGGTATCCTCAGGATGACGATTGACTTGTCGTGAACTCGAACACGGCGTGTTGCCACACCGAGCGCTTGTCGCAGGTGGTTATATTTTATAAGGTCATGCCTGAATAAATTGATTAAGAAAATAGGTTACAAGATGCTCTTTGGATGGGTTATTCGTTCAAAAGTAGAAAGTCTTTCAAAACCTAGGTCTAAAATATAGGCAACCTTTTCCAAGGACAGCACACCATTAATTATAATTTTAGGATATGTTTCTGACTGTCAGTTATATGCAGTACTTTCACAATACGGTAGTTGCCAAAATTAAAAAAAAAACTATTTTGTCCGTCTTTCAGATAATAATAATATATTAAATACGTATTTTTTGCTTTATCATATTAAACTAAAATAACTTAGAAAACACGCATTAAAGTTGAGGAGTGGGGGCTCGCTACGTCACAACGTAGTATTAAATCTTGCAAGGCGTGACGTCATGCCCGAAAGCCGTCATGGCACATTTTAACTCGAATGTATCGCCGTAATCTTTTGATTACGTCAAAAAAATAAAAAATACGTGTTCTCTGACAACAACCTTATAGCAATGACAACAAATACACAATTAAGAATTATTTGCCTAGCCTTTTTCCCAACTGTTGGGGTCGGCTTCCAGTCTAACCAGGCTGAATACCAGTATTTTTCATGGAGCGACTGCCTATCTGACCTCCACAATCTAGTTACTGGGTAATACGATACCCCTTGGTAAGACTGGTTGTCAGACTTTCGGGCTTCTGAAGACCCGTAACGACAACCTTATTTATAACACTGATGCAACATCAGAGGCAAAAAATTGTGAAAGGACGCAAGCGCTCAATAAAAAAGAGTACGTGTTTTACGAATTTTACCTTCATTCATTTCAGCCTAAAGACGTCTACTGCTGGACATAGGCCTCCCCCAAGCACCACCACTTCGACCAGTTCTGTGTTTCCCGCATCCAGCGGATTCCTGCGGCCTTCACCTTTACCTTAGTTCTATTTAATTCTAATTTAATCTAAGTTCCTTATCGTGTCCAACTGACAGGTGACAGGAAAGCATTTTCTCGGTGACTGGATTAAATAAACATGTAGATAAAACATAAATGTTTATTGTGAAATGCGAAGAAAACAAGTGCACAAACAATAATAATATTCATCTAAGAAAACGACTGCTGTATATACTCGTAGAATGAAATAATTTAATTTTGAAACAACCTATGGTAGTATGTCGGTCACGATGTACAGTCAACAGCACATCAATAGTAATACTTGCACTGCGAAAACTGCCGTCACTTCTACGACTCAGAAGTGCTGACGTATTAAATTGTTACCACTGATGTGCTGGTTGACTGTACTTAACCATCAAGCTTCACCAACAAGACATTTTTCAGTAAAAATAAAAGTGTTGGCACTCCGGGAATGCCGACAGAAGTGAAAACTTGAACAAGATCCCCTTGGTGGAAGAAAAATACTTGTATAGAATAGTGGTCCGTAACCTTATCTAAATAAAGAGCACAATCGCGTTTACAAAAAATTATACTTCCGAAACCTTTAAAGTAAAAATACTTGCATAGAATATTGATCCGTAACAAAATATAAATAAAGAGCATAATCGCGTTTACAAAACCTTTAAAGTAAAAATACTTGCATAGAACATTGATCCGTAACGTAATATAAATAAAGTGCACAATTGCGTCTACAAAAATGAGGTGTCGTCATGGTGTCGCGAAATCAATGGTTTAGTCCCATCTCAAAAATGCCTAACGCGCCTAAAGAAGTTTTCACTTCAATTATCATCAAGTACAACTGTATAATTTTGCTTCTGTATGCGAAAGCCAAATAAATAGAACGATAAATTACATAATTCTGTATTTTCTATCATTTCTGTGAACGAAAGAAAAATGTCTTTGAATCTACATCGCTGGCGTCATAGGCGTGGGTGATCACTTTCCTAATTAAAGGATATTAATATCTAGTAATTGGATTGACGTCACTTTTTATGAACTTTCTATTTGAGATGATTTTCACTGAAGGCGTTCATTCGTTTTATTAAATAAACAGTAGGTAAATAAGGGTTTTATTAATACATAAACCTTATTGAGTATGTAAGGATCGTAGCAGGTGGCGTTCTCTAGTTTCTGCTTACCCCCATGGGAACAAGGCGTGAGTTTATATATTATTATGTATGAACTTTAATAGCTTGTTAATGTAACGCCGATTCTGTTAGCATTGACGAAAGTAAAGTAACTGTCACTTTTACTTGCAAATAATTTCACAACATCCTAACTAATATTATAAATGCGAAAGTGAGTTTGTTTGTTACGTGTTCACACTAAAACTGCTAAACGGAATTGGATGAAATTTGACTTAAGATAATTTTTATCCCGATGTTCCCACTGGATCGAGACTTATGTGGGTGAAAGCGCAGGGCGCAGCAAGTATTTTTCGTAATTATAAAACAAAAAGTCCTCCCGCTGCGTCTGTCTGTCTGTCTGAACAAAATAAACTTAAAAACTACCGAACGGATTTTCATATAGTTTTCACCAATTAATGAAATGATTCATGAGGAAGATTTAAGTATAGTTCATTATGATTATCTGCAATATGGATAAAAGATGATTATTGTTGAAGATGTCGGAAAAATTCATACCACCTGGGAGCTTTACCGGTGTGCGCCGAGCAAAATAATGTATTATTATGGAATTTGTATTGTTTACCTGGATTAATAAATAGGGTACTTTGGCGAAGCCGCGGACAAAAACTGGTACGAAATATGAAGAAAATGAAACCATAAAAACGGCTTCCAAATGGTTACGTAAAGGTTCTGAGCTTTAAGACACGAACTTATCTGTTAGCTCTGAAGTAGTCTAAAGGATCATGAGGCATAGATCAATGCGTTTAGGATTGCTTGATTCAATAATACGTTTAGGATTGTGGTGGGGCTGCCTCGGTTCTGCAGCGCTTCGGGTATGTTCGCGGAGGAGCGTACCGCCTGTTTTTACGCGACTATGCGCAGGCGGAGCATCTTTCTGGTGCGCAGAGTACGGGCCAGCTCCAACACAGTCCTGGCGATGATTGCTGACAGGCTGGACTGCCCCTACATGCTGCATTGCTGCAGCAGGCATGTTCCAGCAAGGCCATTTGTCAGGAATTATTAATCCTTGTGTGTGTATGTGTATGTATTATTTTTTAATTGTAAAATTTTAATTGTAATTGTATTTTATTTCATTTTGAATTTTTGACATAATTACTATAAATTTTGTTACTATTATTTTATTCTATTATATTATATTTTTAGTGTGATATGTTTTATAATATTGACTTCTATGGGCCCAGTTACCCGAAATAAATGTTTTTTTTTTTAAACCTCTTACTTTGACTGTCAGCAAAATATAGTAACATTTGCGTCTTTTTAAGTCGGTTCCTTTTAATTATGACGATAATATAAGGTTGCAAGATTTCTGGCAAATTTTGCAAAACGCGTTCGGGCGTCCATCTTCAACAACTTAATCTCTACGCTAGTTTTTAACCCCTTAAGGGTTATTTCCTGTCACAGGTGGTCATATTTGTGTGACCCTTTCTCCCCTGGTCACACATATTTTGAAATTTTATAATAATAGTATTATTTTAAAGTTTCAACTCATAATCATGTCACATTTTGTTGACCTCTCTCTCGTCCTAATTGTGTGACGTAAACTTATGGATGGGCACTTATAAAATGTACAAAACGAACTATATTCTGACCCACCAACACCAAAGTGCACATAGTAAACCAACCCATTGTTACACAAACAAAAGCCTAGTCTACATGAATGGGACGCCTGAATGAAACCAGTCGGGCCATAAGTTACGGCGACGTATCACCGGTCTTAAAGCCATAACTCACGGGTTGCAAAATCAGCGCCTTAGCACAGCTGAACGCGACTGGACTCCAATTATTACTAAACAGTAGCATCTTAGTTTATGTTGGTGGAGATGTGGGAATGTTTTAATATGATTTTATGTCTTTGGTTGTCCATAGGGTTGGAATTATGCAGATGTGAAATTTTCGAGTTTGATTTGCATGTTAGCTATACGTACTGATACATACTAAACAGAACTATTGAATATTTTTAAGTGAAAACTTCTTTAGGCGCGTTGGACATTTTTGAGATGTGACTAAACCATTGATTTCGTGACCTATTACCGACACCGTGGAGTAAAAGACATCAACGCGTTGATTACCGCGGTGCCGATTTTTTTTTCAAGCATTCACTTCTGTCGGCACTCCCGGAGTGCCACTGTTTTTTTTCTGCTTTCTGAACTAGACTAAAGATGACCTGCTTGCACTTTTAAATAAGGGAAATTAAAAACAGTAACGGTTATGAATTCACTCGTAAAATTGTAGGAAACCATTAAAGTTTTTCAAAATTTTATTAATATTTTTTTTTTAATAAAACAAAACCTTCTAGGTAGTACCAATTTTTTTTTCAAGAGAATATAAAAATTCATTATTTTTTGTGGTTGTTGTAATATCTAGTTTTGATATATACGTAGAAAAGAGTCATACCAAATAAAATGATCCGTAGTTCATTGAACATGGTCTGAAGAATTTGTATAAAATCTATATATAGTCGGAAAAATATTTTAAAATTTATCTTTTCTTCGTAAAAAATTAAGTAAATATGACATTGATCTAATAATGAAAACCACCAACATAAAGTACGTACACCTTTCTAAAAGTTTCGCAATAATAAACACTAAATACTAATATATCTTTGCACATAACGGTTTATAGATTTTCGTGGGTGTACAATATTAAAACGTTAAATTTCCACTAAAATATATAGAACCGATAAGTTTTATACCCATTGGTTTCGGTGTTTACGACTTGGCTGCTAAAATTAATATTGCACAGAAAATCAATTGTACTAATGTCATAGCAAATAGGACATGATAGTAAAATTGTAATGAAATATGATATGTGGAAGTAGGTGTTTAGTTATGACTTAGCGTTTAGTATTTATTGTTTAATTATTTCAATCGGTAAGTGTGATTGATCAATCGATGTGGGTTTAGGTTAATAGTTAGGTAATGAAGTTTAATGAGATATTACTTGAGTGGACAAACAACAGTTAAACTAACTCTGTTACGATATAATTAAGACTTTAATGTTTAAGTTTTATGACTTTATAGACTGGAAACTTAATCGACTGGTTCTGATTCAGATTCATTTATTTATTGTGAAACATAGGTGCATTATAAGTTCTTATTTGGTAATACATTGAGGGCGCTATGTTTTGCCTCTAGGGCGTAAAAAGTAGTAATACATGCAATATAATTAAAACAAGAAATCATTATAGAAATATGAACCACAAATAAACAAGTAAATAAATTAGGTCATCTATCGTATTAAGAATTTTCAATCACACTGAACAATGTCGATTAGATAAAGTAAAAAAAAAAATGTCCACAGTTATTGTAATGAAATGAAAATTGTCAGCACTTCATTATTTATAGCATGCTAAAGGAATTGAATGGTGTCATAAATTAAAATTAAATGTCATTAGGGAAAACCAATATTACTTATGAATTGTCAGAAATTTTATGACAGCATGTCATACAAATATTCGGTGATTGAATAAAAGCATTTTTCTATAGTTAATTGATTTAGGCGTGACCTTGCGAAAATCCATTATAAAATACAATAGAAGTGGATATATTTAGTAACCTGTTCCGTTTAGCTATTTCTAAAGAGTCATAAAAACCCCTGAAATAACTCGACACGTGTTTCACCTCTCAACAAGGCATCCTCAGGATGACGATAGACTTGTCGCGAACTCGAACACGGCGTGTTGCCACACCAAGCGCCGAGCGCAGACTGCATTCATTCGCAGGCAGCATTTTTCTATTAAAAAATTCTTTGTTTTTCTTTTATTGTTGTGCAAATTTTAATTCTTAATGCTATCAGGAATTTTATTGTATATAACCGGATCCATGCCTAAAATATTTCTCCTTGCTAGTGCTGTTTTGTAGTTACTTGTACACAACATGGTTTTGTATTGGGATTTAAGTTGAATGGTTTGTTTTCTAGTATCTACCATCGCAGGAAACAAATTCAAGTTACATTTGACAAACATTGCTACTTCAAATATAGTCATGAGAAAGTCAATATTTTTAATGATTTGAAGACAGAACCATGAGCTGTCCGAACCATGTATAGAATAACAGACTATCAGTATTTATAAAATTTTAGGAAAATCGTCTACTTTTACAATGTTTGTAAATATGTGAGCACCATGTACACACGGCTATACATCAAGTTATGCATTTCTAGTTTATGCTGATTTCGCATTGTATATGATTTCTATACAGTGCGAGGTCAGCTTATATTGGAAATGTATAGCTTGATGTGTAGCCGTGTGTACTTATCACATAATTAAATTATCTGTCGTTACTTTATTTTTAATTATCTTTACCTATTGTGGTATAGTAATTTTATTACATGCTGGTCCTGCTCCATAGGACAATTTAGAATCAAGACAAAATCAAACTGGTTGCTAATTTAATTGTAAAATTTATTACTTTGTGTTTTATGACATTGATTTTACATTCTGTGACTTCCTCACACACTTATTAATTGTAAAATTTTAGGAAAATCGTCTACTTTTACAATGTTTGTAAATATGTGAGCACAATGTATCTATCACATATTAAATTATCTATCGTTGCTTCATTTTTAATTCTTTTTACCTATTGTGGTATAGTAATTTTATTCTAGGTGCATCGTCTTCACATATAATAATTATTTAACAAATGTATGTACATATACAAACAATTGTAAAACATTTTTAAAAGAGTAACGGTGGAGTTTCTTGCCCATTCTTCTCCATACGAAAACTACCTTTTGGAAGGGGCAACTAGAATCAATTTTATTATTTTGTAATTTTTTGACGTTCAAAAGTGCCATACATGGGCCTATTTGAAATAAATGATTTGACTTTGACTTTGACTTTGACTATTCTTGGTGCATCGTTTTCACATATAATTATTAAACTAACATACGTACTTATACAAACTATTGTAAAAAAAATTAAAAGAGTAACGGTGGAGTTTCTTGCTCATTCTTCTCCATACGAAAACTACCTTTTGCCTCGGAAAGCATGTTAAGCCGTTGGTCCTGGATGTCATTGGATTTTTGACAGTCGTTACGAGTCGCCAGAAGCCTGAAAGTCTGACACTAGTCTTACCAAGGGGTATCGTATTACCCAGTTACTGAGTTGTGGAGGTCAGATAGGCAGTCGCTCCATGTAAAATACTGGTATTTAGCTGCATCCGGTTAGACTAGAATACGACCCCAACATGGGAAAAGGCTAGGCAGATCAAAGTTTTACTATAAATTCAGTTCTTTTAAAATTTTGTCCTGTTTGCACGAACTAAATAAATAAATAAATAAACTATGTGGCACTAAATTTAATTAGAAAATGGCGTAGTTTAACCATTCTATCAAAGCGATAGATACCAATTGAAATGAGATGCATCAAAATGGACGAAGGAAACAATGGTCGATTGAAAATTAAGCAACTATATCCATCCATATGTTAGGAAAAACTATCTCCTTGACAAACCCGCGCCGCGCCGCGTCTCCTTGGTATGCTGGAAGAGATTTCTTTAGAAATAAGCATCACCTTTGTACGTATTTTTCTGTTCTTTTCTTCTTATCTGTTTATATATTATGTGTATATGTTACGGCTAATACCCGAAGTGCGGCTACACCTAGTTTTAGCCGGTTAGAATTAGGTGTAGCCACTTACTCTTGGTTAAACCTAGTACGAGCCGATTGTTTTCGGGTAAAACTAGGTCTAGCCTTCATCATGCCGGCTACAACTAGGTCCAGCCATTCCCTGTTGGATAAAACTAGATGCAAACAAGTTGAAACAAGTAATAGGCGCCTGGCTCAAATTAGGAAACAAATACGGCACTATAACAGAACTATTTTCAAGAAATCAGTTCACTGTGTGTGACTCAAAATTTTTAGATATTGACATGGTTTCACCCGAAAAGAAATCACTACGCCAAATAGCCAATGCACAATCGACCTCTGGTGGGCAAGGCTATAAAAGATGCCACTGCAAAACCAAATGTGGCAACAAAAAGTGTCTCTGCAAAGCTGCTGGTATTTTGTGCAACTCAAAATGTCACTCAAGTTTAAGTTGTTCTAATAAATAGTTTATGTTACTTTATAAAAGTTTGATTTATAATTATAATAACATTCTTTAAATTATAATATGCAACTACTTATTGTCTGTTGTTAAAAAAATGTTCCTGATTGTTCCTATTATATTAAAAATTGTACTCCTAATAATTTGTGTTAATTATTACAATGTGATTTATAAGAATAAAAAAACTCTCTACGTTTCTTTTTATTGGATGTTTTTTTAAGCATGCCGGCTACAACTATGTACAGCCAATCCCTGTTAGATAAAACTAAGACACGCGCTGCTGCTGCAGGCGCTGTGAGTCACACTCGCTAGACCTGCAGTAGATCAGCAGCACCTGGCGCTCACAACCTGCAGAGGCGCGTGCCTCGCTATGCCCTCCACCCCGCGCCGCTGCTGCAGATGCTGTGAGTCATGAGTGTGACGCGGGGCGGAAGGCTTGGCGGGACACGCATCTAAGTTTTATCCAACAGGGATTGTCTGGACCTAGTTCTAGCCGGAATGATATCGGATAGACCTAGTTTTATCCAACAGGGAATGGCTGGACCTAGTTGTAGCTGGCATGATGAAGGCTAGACCTAGTTTTACCCGAAAACAATCGGCTCGTACTAGGTTTAACCAAGAGTAAGTGGCTACACCTAGTTCTAACCGGCTAAAACTAGGTATAGCCGCACTTCGGGTATTAGCCGTAACATATACATAAATGGATAAATAAATACCTGGATTTACGCAATGCATAATACATTATTCCTTATCAAAATGAAAGATTTTATGATTACGAGACTATTACACAACCAGGTTGCAAGACCTAACCCTTTTACCACCATGTAACCAAGAAGCCAATAACGACTTCCATTGTTAAAAGGCTGTATCTACACTAGCAACCAGCGGGTCTAAAATGGCATAAGCAATTCTTCTAAAAGCAATTCATTTTCAGAATTCCCAGCAATTCCTCTATGGTGACACAAATATTTTAGCTGAATTATATTCAATTCAATTCATATCAGATGCATGTTTGGTGTAAATATTGCCGCATGAAAAAATTAAAACCGTAATTTTACCGGATCAAATTTTTCTTCCCAGTTTTCGTTGCGGATAATATTTCGTGTTGTTCTATCTAGAACAACACGAAATATTATCCGCAACGATCAAAATCCGTAGTGCGCGCTTAGCCTAAGTTTTTAATATCTATTTCAACTTGATACTTCCACGCGTTTCTGAGAAAAAGTGTCTTGATAGGCAACGATGTCATCCTTTAGGGTTTCCATTTTTTATTTTGAGGTACCCTTTCATGCCGTAACGGCTGAACAGATTTAGATGAATGGCATACGGATAGGCCATGACCTGGGTTTGGACATATGATAAGTACTCTGAATATCGGTAGTACGTTCCTGTGGGATATTTTCCAACCTTTACGCGTGCGAAGCCGCGGGCAAAAGCTAGTTAATATCATATTAAGATTCTGCCAAAGCGGCCATTTTAGGCTTCCAGTTTAACATTACCATTTACTAATATTACCTTTACACTAACATAACAATAAAAGTTATCATTTCGAGTTCAATTTGCAAAACGATAACCGCTACTGAGGATATGTTTATTGAGATGTAAGTGAGGTTTACGAGCGAACTGCGCAGGAGCACTTTCTTTAGACCGCGTACGACAGTTATATTTATTTATAACGCCTTGAATATTCCATTCATGACATCAACTGGGAATCGTGGTGGGTCCTTGTGTGCAGTGTCCTTTGAGACTTTCCGGATTAAGGATTTACTTGCGAGAAAAATATTGGTGAAGTCGACCTTAACAAAAATTTCAACATAATTAGGAAAAACTAAAACGTTTTCTGCCTAGAGTAATTTAAGAACAGTCACATTATGTAATATGCTGAGGTGTATTTGGTCTTCCTTTTGTCGAAGGAGGTTAAATAATTCTAGTATCTACTGATGAAAAAAACAGCGGCACTCCGGGAGTGTCGACAGAAGTGAAAACTTGAAAAAAAAATTGGAACGGCAGTTATCAACGCGTTGATGTCTGTTACTGCACGCACCGCGGTTATTAAGAAGCAGATATATGACAGTGACCTTGAATGGTTAGCTTGCGTGTTCTGTACTGAGCTCACGCAACGCGTCGTACGTCCAGCCAGTAATAGGACTCGCCCATCAAGAAGCGCTGTCCCAAATTATACGCATTTTTAATTTATTACACGTAAAACAAAAAGTATTTTAATAAAGCAAGTATACTAAAAGATTAAAAATTTAATTATCTTTAAAATGGTGAAGTTTTCAGAAAAATACGCTCGATAGATTTTGCGTCATTCTCAGTTTTTTATCCGCGTTAGACATAACTTTACAAATTAATTTCACTATGTAATATACACATAATCAAAAATATTCCTATATTAAAATATTAGGAAAATGCTCTAATTTAACATATATTTTTTCCAAATCACAAACACTACTCGTTTAGACGTCATCTTCAGTAGATAATCATTAAAAGTCGGTTATCGTCCCCTTAACGCGTTGATGTCTTTTATTCCACGGTGTCGGTAACAGGTCGCGAAATCAATGCTTTAGTCCCATCTCAAAAATGCCCAACGCGCCTAAAGAAGTTTTCACTACATTTCAGTTTCAGTCAAGCAAGTAAGGTTTGCGTAAAAAGGTCGTTTTTCCGCTGAAAATAGATTGTTTTGGATGAACCTGTTAATATTAATCTACAGACTGTTCACCATAATTTGTCCCTTTGTCATAGTGCTGGGTAAATGCCCAGCACTAGTATCGTGCGTACAACATTGCTACTAGTTTTACACACACACAAATCAATATGGCGGCGCTAGTGCTGCCCCTGGTCGATACTAGTGCTGGGCATTTACCCAGCACTATGACACCGTCATATTGGCACCATTACTTGACAAATTGTTTTCAATAGGTAAAGAAAGAAAGAAAGAAAATCGTTTATTTGCGGTAAACATGATGCAAAGAAATATAAAAAAACACGTAAATAACAAATTGGGGGAAAATATGCGTCACATCCACGCAAAACGGCCATCGCTCAGCATAATGCTGCGACCCCATGCGAGACGGAGCCCCAGCGCTGGTTTTCAGTGACAGCCGGCGCTGACGTGATGAACTGATGACGTAACAAATCAAAATAAATAAAACCAATAGGTATATACTAATAGAGTTCAACTATCGATTACATGAGTGCTCCCAATCGCGTCATGCACGGGACAAGTTATAATAATAATAAATTCATTTATTTCAGGTAAATAACACCCATTGCCAAACATAAATTAATAGAAACATTACAAATAAAATCAAATAATGTCAAATAAAATAAATAATATAATATAATAAATAATATAATGTAATAAATAATATAATATAATAAATAATATAATATAATAAATAATATAATGAACGCACAATACTTACCGTTTTGAAAATCCAAACACTTTAAGGAACTTTTTTTTGCCAAGTATCAAAACCATTTTATGTTCTGAGTTGATACTGCTGTTTGGAAGGTATTTATTTTTCTTAAGTTTCTTCTGTCGGGTGTGACAAAGCCGCTGTTTCTATGTGGAGCGATTTGCTAAATCCACCAACCTGGAATCAACAGGAGGAATTAATTAAATAATCCTTTGTATGTGCCTTGACTGACAATGGGACAATGGGATCATTTTCTGCTGGACTTTACGGCCTTACATATTTTGTTCTAAAACCATGCAGTCCCAAATTGCGTCACAGAATGTTAGCCACTCTACCTCCTCGCAGTAGGTAGAACGTAAAGCGGACCTCTATTGTGGCTACAGTGTAAAGGAGCGCAAAATATTTCACTGTTGTGTGGCCATTGAGGCCGTTGAGAACTTAATATTTTAATCTTATCGCCCCGTACTGCTCCCACTGACAATGAACTAGTTACGGGGACCATCCTTTATTTAACAATTTTATACCACTTTAGGATTATGGTGTCTAAATTTAGAATTTAATACACGCTCTTTTCGTCCCACATACCACAGTGTCTCACGATGAAAGTCTTTGACCAGTGCGTGTTACCAGTACCTAGTACCCAGTACCCAGTACCTATGGTACTGAAACGTGGTCGCTGACAATGGGCCTTAACAGAAGGCTAAAAGTCACCCAAAGGGCAATGGAGAGGGCTATGCTTGGAGTTTCCCTACGTGATCGAATCAGAAATTAAGAGATCCGCAGGAGAACCAAGGTAACCGACATAGCCCGAAGAATTGCCAAATTTAAGTGGCAATGGGCAGGGCACATTGCTCGCAGAACGGATGGTCGATGGGGTCGAAAGTTCTGGAGTAGCGATCACGTACCGAAAGACCTAGCATTGGAAGGCCTCCCACAAGATGGACCGATGACCTTGTGAAGGCTACAGGAATCCGCTGGATGCGGAAAGCATAGAATCGGTCGAAGTGGCGGTGCTTGGGGGAGGCCTATGTCCAGCAGTGGACGTCTTTCGGCTGAAATGATGACGATGATGATGACACGCTTTACTACAAATAATAAAGATATTTTAAACAGTAGTACGTCATAAAACAATTTGCAGCACACACAATTAAACATTTTTCCTCCTCAAAATACAAGTCTTGATTCATAAATCTTACACTTTAGTAGAACCGAAAATAACCCTGGGTGGTCTATAGTAAACAAATAAACAAACGGTTTTATAAACATCGCCAACTTAACTGGCATAAAAGACAAAACCAAACTATACAGCCTCTGTGTCAGCGAATAAATTAAAAATTGAAATTTGAAAAGAGAACAAAAGCGCAGCCGCGGGCCGCGGTTATGACGTCATAATTAAGGGGCCCAATACACGACGAAAAGCAAGAGAGCGACGTGAGTCACGTTGTGCCGTGGGAAAATCGAATTTAATAAAAAAGTAAAAGTGCTTTCTTTGTACAGGGGCATGTAAAATTGAAGTTCGATTATCGGTGCCTTATTTTGGGACATGATTCATTTTGGTGAGAGGCTTGAAATTTAAGATAGCACGTTAAGAATTTTCGATTAGCGCGAGTGATGCAACCGGTGCGAATGTAACGGGATGGCGAACACGTTAATGTGAACGACCCTTTTACTTTTAATACTTTTGAGGTACATTGTAAACCGTTGACTTTGATTTGTTTATTTATCACTATCCGCCATCATCAAGATACGTTTTATATTTAAGAAAACCGTTATCGACTCACAATGATTTATGAAAAAAATCGATAATCCAATTATTGATGAACGAAAGAACGAAATTTATTGTAATTCTTATCTATCGAACGGTGTGAAAATATAGTAATTTAAAACATTTTGTTTGATATTAAAAGTAGCCAGGAATAGATTCGTGCTAATTTCTTAGCTCAAACTACTTACACAACTGTCTAGGCCACTTGTATCAATGCAATTTACGCAATTCAATAAGACGTGCGACATTAGAAAATTTTATTCCGCAACAATGACTGTCACTGCCTACGCCTTTTTAACAAATCGATTCATTGCACATCAAAAATACACATCGTAAATCGAGTTACGGTTCTCGACTCGAGATCGCATCGATGCATCGAGTCAGCGAATCGCCGAATCGAGATGCGTCACTTTTTAATTGTCCCGCATAAGGTGTGACCGTTACTGCATTCAAAATATTCAAATAAAGATCGGATAATTAACGGTACAGGTAACGGGTCGGAGGGCAAATGGGACCGAATGAGAGCATATCGATAAAAATTTGGAGCTCCTTAATTTTAATGCGAGTTATAAATATTGGCGGAATTAATTGAAACCGTGTTTTGGGTGAAGTCGGAAAGTTAAGAAGGTGATTTAAGACTGGGAAGGTAGTTAACGGGGATACTGGATATTCGAATTTATAAACGTAAGATTTTTACTTTAGCTGGTTTAATAACATTTTGATAAATTTTTAAATAAATTTGATGAACTTAATGGATATACAGTTACATAACACATAGGCACTCCTTTTACCCCTTCATAGATTATGTAGGTAACCTGTGTTTTATATAGACGACACACATTTTTTGATCAGATACAATATTGCGCCCGCTAGAGGACATAAAGTCACGAACTAAAAAAATTCAATAAAAAATATGCCATGACAAATATGGTATCAAATGAAAGGGCTTAATTAGCACATTTTAAAAATATATACAAAGTGTAACAAAAACCCTGTCCGATCCGTGAGAGTGTCGTAAGGTATCGTACTGAGAGTCTATTTAAATCGTAATCCTTCCCAAAATGTATGTAACTCTAACAAAATAGGACTAACAAACACAACAAGATCACATACCACATCAATCCACATCAAGTCTTTAAAACAACCACACCACAACATGACACCAGCCTATAGCAACATCGCGGTACAGTTTTAAAAATGGAATAGTATCATTTAGTACGGAACCCTCGGTCGGGTAGCCAATAAACGGTAACCTCGCGGCGTGGGCGGAGCCGCTGCGTTCGTCGCGAATGTTATCCAACACACTTTGCTTAGTTGACGTCGGATAGTGTGTAATGGGTCTTTGAATGTAGACGTTTGGTGGAAAATGGAAATGTTGAGCAGCAGGGTAGGGCAGCTAGCACTAGACAAATTATTATATAGGTATCTACACTAATATTATAACGAGATTTTCTTCTTTTTTTGTTTGTAACGAATAAACTCGAATAAATTCGAATGAATTTTTTAAATCGGTCCAGTAGGGACCGATTTTAAAAATTCATTCACCAGTATATTGTTATATTATCACTGAGTAATATAGGCTATAATTTATAAAGTTATCATGCGGGCGAAACAGCTGGCGAAAGCTAATTCTTAATAAAAATAAACATTCATTTAGTTACTGGGTCTACAAGCATGACATTTTGCACAATAGTTTCTTTAATATAATTTATTTTTTAAAATTAATTTAATTGGATTTTTGATTTGTGTATTATATTGCTAGATGTATGCTTTATTTTTACATTATTTTAAATCAGCCATTATTATCAATTAATTGCAGTAATAAAATGTAAAATCCAAATATGTAGTGCATGTGGTGTTAACCTTTAAGTAACTGTTGCACTTATAAATGTATATTGTGTACTTACTTTTAAATGAAATGAAATGTGTAAACAACTGTAAGTTAATCTATTTATAAATAAATAAATATTGAAAGTGAGTACTGAGGAAAGATTTCTTAAAAAATAATTTCCAAAGGGGTTCAACAGGGGATGAAAGATTGTTTCAATACAATCTTTCATCCCTTGTTGAACCCCTTTCGTAATTTTTCCATCGGGAGATCCAATAATTGGACACACGGCTTGTTTCTTTAGAAAAATTCAAACAAAATATTTATTATCATGATCAGTCTGGTCAAAGTCAAAGTCAAAGTCAAATCATTTATTTCAAATAGGCCCATGTATGGCACTTTTGAACGTCAAAAATTACAAAATAATAAAATTGATTCTAGTCGCCCCTTCCAAAAGGTAGTTTTCGTATGGAGAAGAATGGGCAAGAAACTCCACCGTTACTCTTTTAAAATGTTTTACAATATTGTTTGTATATGTACGTACATTTGTTAAATAATTATTATATGTGAAGACGATGCACCTAGAATAAAATTACTATACCACAATAGGTAAAAACAATTAAAAATGAAGCAACGAGAGATAATTTAATTTGTGATAGATACATGGTTCTCACATATTTACAAACATTGTAAAAGTAGACGATTTTCCTAAAATTTTACAATTAATAAGTCAGTGTGTAAGGAAGTAATCACAGAATGTAAAATCAATGTCATAAAACACAAAGTAATAAATTTTACAATTACATTAGCAACCAGTTTGATTTTGTCTTGGTGAACATAGGCCTCTCGAAACGCACGCCATTTAGCACGGTCCACTCTCATCCAGCTACTGCCAGTCATCCAGTTTTGTCCAGCAAATATCTCCACCACTCCACCTATATAGCCTGACCCTTCGGTTACAGAAATTGATAATAATCTATACTGTAATAATATTATAACAAAGAGGTATTTTTTTTAGTTTGTATGTGGGGGGTTATCTTTGGAACTACTGATTCTATTCTGAAAGTTCTTTCACCAATGGGAAGCTGCAGTATTGCCGAGTGTCATATGATATTTTATGTTAAAACAAGAAATTCGCGGACAGAAGCTAGGCTTAATTAAGTTGGCACAAATGAGCGTTTTTGGGTAGATATCTGAGAAAATAATTCGATCTTGTAAAGTTTATTATACCTACGCGCAAGAAAGCATGTTACAAAACCTCATTTAAATCTCTTAATCCCAAATCTGCGTGGAAAATATATTTTTAATCAGTTCTTTTGGGATTAAGGTAATAAAATACTTAATCCTCCTTAATACCGATTATATAAAACCGTTTTTTTGATACGTAGGAATATCGTTATAGTGAATGTTGAGTTTATAGTTTTATTGCATTAAGTTTTGCCTTCGTCTTTGTTCGTGTATCGTCGTTTAAAATAAATATTTTTATTTTAGATTCACGTATGATATTATCTTCTTCTTCTTTTCGTGTGGTTAGTGACTAACCTGGTGTCAGAGTTTTAAAGC
Organism: Agrochola lychnidis; assembly: GCA_963680765.1. NCBI lineage: Eukaryota > Metazoa > Arthropoda > Insecta > Lepidoptera > Noctuidae > Agrochola > Agrochola lychnidis. The sequence continues at coordinate 7,833,637 of OY796859.1, read as the reverse complement.
TGCCCATGGGCCTCTGACTTGGCTTCACACAACGTCGAGAAATATCTCTCAGGCATGCCGGTTTCCTCACGATGTTTTCCTTCTCCGTTTTTTAAGCAAGTGATATTTATACATTACGCACATGAATCCGAAAAGTCAGAGGTGCATGCCTTGGGTTCGAACTCGAGACCTATGACTTGGCAGTTCGATGGTCACACCTCTAGGCTATCACTTTTAGTTTAGTTGTGTGTATGATATTATGATTTCTGGTTGCACTAACACATTCAGGATATATCTAAATGGCAGCATTTTTCACCAATATGTTTTTACTGCTTCTAAAAGTTGGTACCCAGTAAAAGGTATTCTAGGTTTCCATTTTCTTCAAAACATGACACAGACTTTCCAGTAATTCGAGTCTGAGTTGTCGACACACAAACCAAAGATAATAACAGCATTAGGGTTACTATCCGTCCGGATTTGTTCAGACATGCTCGACTTTATGCTCCCGTGCCCCGTTCGAGCTTTGTCCAACCTTGTCATTTGTACAGACTTTTCGACAAAGAAGAATTCTTTAAGAATATAAAAAAAAAATGATGGCACTCCGGGAGTGCCGATAGAAGTGAAAACTTGAACAAAATCGCCTTGGTGGAAGAAAAATACTTGTATGGAACATTGGTCCGTAACCTTATGTAAATAAAGAGCACAATCGCGTTTACAAAAAAAAAAACTTCCGAAACCTACCAAGTAAAAATACTTGCATAGAACATTGCATAGATCCGTAACGTAATATAAATAAAGAGCATAATCGCGTTTACAAAACCTTTAAAGTAAAAATACTTGCATAGAACATTGATCCGTAACATAATAGGTATAAATAAAGAGCACAATCGCGTTTACAAAAATGAGGTGTCGTCATGGTGTCGCGAAATCAATGGTTTAGTCCCATCTCAAAAATGCCCAACGCGCCTAAAGAAGTTTTCACTTCAAAAGTTAAATGAGTAGGTACTGAAGATAAAAGAGTTAAATATCCAGAGGGTTTTTGCAAATGACCGGCGTTTTTTCAAGACCTTTACAATTTCAAAGTGGTAACCCTGATCACACGCAAGAAGAAACCGACTTATAATTACAAAGATAATAACATTCCTAATCCGTCGCCTACTAGTTAGGAGGATTAAGATATCTACAGACGCGACACTTAATTAAATATTTATTTAATTAACTTTCACTTGCCTCCAGTTTCCAGGTGATGTCATCCGAACTAAATTAGACATATAGTAATGCTAATATTAAATATTGATTAACGTTTACAACGAAGAATTAATTAGTTTTATAGTCGGCCATAAATGTATGCAGATAAATAAATTTAGGAGTGTATTAAATGTATGCAGATAAATAAGCTTAGGAGTGTATTAATTATGACTTTTCTTATTTGACTTCCATTATGAACAATTCTCCTTAACGAAGCTTTTGAACGTGAAATGTTAGATAACACTTTGGTATGTTTTAAACCTCTTAACTTTCAGCAATTAGTCTATTTCAGCAGGCTATCTCTGGGAGCCAATGTGAGTATCAATCGCTATTATCACCATGAAAATTACTAGCTCACCTCTTACGATTTGGGATTTATCGTCGTCGGTGTTAAAATTAAAACGTAAAATAAATGTCATCTGTCATCATCAAGGCTTACCCAAAATGGGACAGACCGCGCAGCAACGCAACGTATCGCAATCCAGCTTTATCACTTTCGTACATTTTCTATAGACCAAGGCACTCTACAGGCGGGCTGGACCATATTTTTGAAGTGAAAACTTCTTTAGGCGCGTTGGGCATTTTTGAGATGGGACTAAACCATTGATTTCGCAACACTTACCGAATTTACCGACACCGTGGAGTAAAAGACATCAACGCGTTGATTACCGCGGTGCCGATTATTTTTCAAGTTTTCACTTCTGTCGGCACTCCCGCAGTGCACGTGTTTTTTTTTTTGTATGCAAATTTGTTGTGCCACAGTGCAGCATATAGCCTAGCGCACATTACAGCAGCAACGGGCCGCATCCCGTCGCGACTGCAATATACGCTTGTCTTGAGAAAACCCTTTGAAAAATGTGGAGTCCACTTGTTAATTTGATGTTTTTCACATACTCAAAAGGACAACGTACCGGGCAGACAGGCAAGTATGATGTAGGTAGCTTCACGTTATAAAAACTGGTATTTTAAGACAATTAAAAAAATATTTAGGAGTAAAGTGTACCTACTAACTGCCGGGGTCGCGGGAAAGTCCGAAAGGTATACTGTGGTGCCTGGCAACATGGCAACTGAAGGAACACGGGTGGGTTTTAGTCTAGTTAGTAAGAGTCTGACACGCCCTCCCGCTCCGCCCAGAGCGGGACAAGTTATTTGATAATATCCCACCCAAAGAAAAAAATAAATGGTGTACCTACTAAAGTAATTAAAAATTGCTTCACCGCCAAAAATTACAGTTGACTATAATTTATTTGAATTTTATTAGACAAGCATTTAAATTAACAATTTGTCTAGTTTCTCATTATTCTGACAAGTAGTAAAAGTCAATTAAGGATTCGTGATCACAGGTGGGCGTCACAACAACCTGTTAGATTTGATGTCCATTTGCGGATTTTATTACTTACATGTTCTTCAGCCTTACTTTTTCTCTGGCTTTGGGCAGGTCTGTGGGTATACCTTCTTCAAGAATTGCGTTTCTGACTTAAAATGCAGTATCTAACTGTAACTGTTGTTTGAAACCTTTTCGGAAATCGTGGTGACAATGAGATGAGATTATTTTATGACCAGGGACCGTTCTTCTTAACTCTTTTCGGCAAGACCTGTAATGGTATTCCATTAATGGTTGATGTTGAGATGAAAGCTTCATAAGCCCGTAAGATTCAATGGAAAAATATTGTTATAGTCCAGTCAAATTAGCGTAAGAATAGGGTGAACCTCGGAATGAGATATAATAAGCTGGAAAGATATAAGCTGATTGTCCTCGGAAGTAATATTACAAATATTGTAATGGTCCTCTAACGAACCATAAAGTTGAAGGCATAGAGATATATTTGAGATAAAGCCTTGAGTTCGAAGCCTTAGAGCGGTTTCGCACTACGTCCGATCCGAATACGAATTCAAGTTCCGAATTCGATCCGAATTAGGAATGTTCTAAATTCGGACGGACAAAGATCGGATCTAGTGCACAACCCCTCATATAAATACACTCGCGAGCAAAAGCTTGGAATCACCTACTTGTTACTGGTTTCGAGCAATCTTTAAAACTAAATAAATGTTGAAAATTTATGAAAATGCTACCATTTTAAAGGCTATATATACTGTAAACTTAAAATTCATGCCATATGCATTTAAATTAAACCCATATTTCAAGAGTTTTCCTACTTTGAGTGGAGGAGTAAGAAAAAATACATGTTTCAATTTCTCGATACGCCGCGAGTTGCGCCATATAAAAGCACGTGGTGGCAGGGACATCGACGTGAAAATGGTTACCATGGATTCAGTACATGGTTCTGAACTCCCATGCGTTGAAATTTTTTGTCGAATTATAATAAAAGAAAGTTGAAAAATAGTTATTTAGTTTTAAAGATCGCTCGAAACAAGTAACAAGTAGGTGATTCCAAACTTTTGCTCGCGATTGTACTGCTATAGCTACTTCGGACCGATATTTCTCGGATTCGGATCAGACGTAGTGCGAAACCGCTCTTATGGTTCTTATCGTGCTGACGTCATGCATCAATTGCCAAACTGGTGAGAATTTAAACGATGTTAAAAAAGGTGCTATGTCCTAAAGCATAAAGGGGCCTGAAAAATGAGTACTTAACTTCAATTAGCGTTAAATTAAAAGACTATGTCAGTTTAATTATTTCTCGATCCACCTAAAAGAATCCTTATTAGTCAGACGAGCTCTAAACTGCCATACCCACACGCTTCCAAGTGTTATTATTCTCGAATTTCATCACTTCTAAACTCTTTAAAGGCTATAAAACCACAAGTGGCAGTATCCGTATCATCATAACGACAATAAACGGCCGTCGAACGATCAACCACCGACAATTTAAAAAAAACAAGATTCGAACTCGTTATACAGATTTGGAGCTCCAAAACTTAACGCTACTTATCTAACGATCTTTTAAAAAGTATTGCTCATTATCCGTATATGAGCAGGACACAAAGCACGTATATCAAACGGAAAGCATCCACAGCTAAATCAGCTCTCAACAAAATAAATTTTCGCATTGACATACATCGACCCAGCCATAAATATTGATCTCTTTTTGTTGCCTACAAACATTTTTATGTTGATAAAAAAATACTTCCCAAATAACTCTGGACGTGTATAAATAAAGTGTGGTAGTAAATGTCAATAACATGCAAAATAATGGATGTTAATCTCCGTGTGGATTTGTGATTTGCGAGCGAGCGCGCTTCAAAGATTAGCCGACGGATTCCATGATGGCTCTCGAATACCGTGTTTTTATAGCTAGCGTCAGCGCTGCCTCCTCGACTTATATGCGATATGCCGCCTGTCAACGTAATCCATTTACATAACGTTCGTATGTACTTAGTAGCTCCTTCTTTGCTTCTTGTTATTTGGAAATTGATTAGGTCTTTTATTTTAGTTATTTGTTAAAACGTCTTAGTCTTTTGTAATCTGGTGAGGCGATGGAGACTATAAGTAGTTTCGTAACTCGGAAAATGGATGCGACATGACTCTATAATCGAAGAAAAACTAAAGTTTGGAAAAATGTTCCTCGCTAAGAAAATAGCCTTGTTCAAGTTACTTACTTCTGGAACTTGAACTAGAAAATATATTTTATAAATACTTTCTGACACACAATAACTTTAACAGTGTCTAACTAGACTGCGGCTTAAAATACCAATTGTGGTGTACTCCCACTCTCCTGGTCTATAACCTACTCAGGTAAAGTTAGTTCATATTTTCAGACACATAATTTTAAATAATATTTACAATCATGTCTTTGTGCGTGTGTGTGTTCAAAACACACACACACACACAAACAAATACACAAAACACACAAAACACACATAACACACAATTGACACATAATTTTAAATAATATTTACAATCAAATATGAACTAACTTTACCTGAGTTGGTTATAGACCAGGAGAGTGGGAGTACACAACAATTGGTACTTCAAGCCGCAGGCTAGTAGGACACTGTTAAAGTTATTGTGTGTCAGAGAAGTATTACTTACGCAAAAATAATATTATACACAAAAGGTTGCTTGGGCATCAACACATTGTTGGCAATGGGTGGCAGACACCATTCTTTGTTTTAGTAGAGATACCCGATTTGTTACCTGAAGAGTTACCTGTTTTTAGATTATAATTATCATCAGCACGACTTCACCCACAACTATTCATAGGGCTTCTTTTGCTTGTGCTAATCCCAATGTCTTATCCAGGTTTTATCCGCGATGGCAACAATCTGGTCCACCGCGTATCCCTGGTAGACCCGCTACCATTCATACCAATAATTCTATCTCGTCATGAGTTTTTCTTATATCGCCGGCGTCGTACCTGAAAAGACGAAATAAATTTTAATAAAAAATCTATCAGCCTAGCCTTTTCCATCTATTTTGGGGTCGGCTTGCAATCTAACCGGATGCAGCTGACTACCAGTATTTTACATAGAGCAACTGCCTATCTGACTTCCACAACCCAGTAACTGGATAATACGATACCCCTTGGTAAGACCGATTGTCAGATATTCGGGCGGACATGAAAAAACAAAATAAATTTAAATATTCATGTGTTTAATGTCAAACAAATGTATATACAATTATTAAGGCACTTGCTCTTGCACTATCTCGAAACATCTGTGATACAGGAGCCAGTGTCTATTCGTATATAGCATCACACCTATATTTTCGCCAGTTATGTTTAAGTTATGTTTATTTTCCCATGTTATAAAGCGAGCCTATTGCCATCAACCGGGCAAAAATCCAGACACCGGGGTGCCCAAATTAATGTTCTGGATTGTAATCAAAGTTCTGTGCCATTACAAAGACTAGAAGCTTCCACAATTTCACATTCGTCTCTCCATGAATAGGTCACCGTCGATAACGAAAGCACCACCCACTCGCGACCCGATGACATTGTTTATTATTTTTGTTGTTGCTCGTTGCGAACTGTGCAAATAGTAATTAATTCCTACACACTTTCTCTCCTGAGTGCGATTAGCCGACGCTAATTCGGACGATGACCTGTCTACCTACTTTGATTGAAGGACGAAAGTAATGATTCGTTCTTAGACGATCTCTTTCGCCTACGGGGGTAACACAATGTTGAAAAGTATAATTATACTTACTTAAGTTTTGCTAACTTGTTCTTTAATGTGTGTGTGCTTTGATTTATTATACGTAATTTGTTTTTGAATGACGTAATTATATGGCATTGATTATTTGCTGTTTAAGCTCTTCTTCTAATATTCTATATCGACAAATAAAAAAAACCTTTTTACAAAGAAAAATAATCAACTTCCAAAAAAATTAAAAAACCCATCAAAGTGAAGTCGGTGTCTTTGGATTTAAATTTTCGTTTGTTGCCACCGGCTTCAGAAATTAAAGTAATTTTTCACTTTGTAGTGTTTTTTTTGGAAGTTTTATTTTATTTTAAAACAAGTTTATATTTTTCACTTTTTAGTTGTGGTACCTACCCCACACTAATTCGAATACCACTGCCTGCTATGTAAATAATAATGACAGGAATAAGTGGGAAAAATACGTATTATTGAAGCTAACTCAAAAACCATCCAAGCAAAGTTAATACAATTTATATGGGACCACCTCTGAAGTTTGACTTACGAAAAAAAAAGAATCATCAAAATCAATTCATAATTGGCGGAGTAATCGCGTAACAAATACAAAAAAAAAAATTGTCGAATTGAGAACCTCCTCCTTTTTGAAGTTGGTTAATTAAATATGACTTTAATATTTGTGGTAGTGTCCAATTTTCTAGTTACACACGTCACTGAAAGGTTGCACTTCATCTTCATTTAGATCTGTCATTGAACTCCAACAAAAATAATAATTGTAAAGCCTATTTGGATATGTTCTTTATAATGTGTGAGTCAGACTGACGTGACCACATATCGACTGGGCCCTATGACACCCTAATTCAATGTAATCTGCTGACATTTTAACATGTACAATTATGTGGAACGGTACGAGTTGCCTTTACAACTGTAGGTACTAAAATTCATTACCGATATATATTCAAAGTTTTATGACACGCAAGATGAGGTGGTTGTACAGTGTTGCCAGAAGTTATAAGTAAAAAGTGCAAAAGTGTCAATATTTTTGTAGAAAAATCAAAGCTTTCTTCAGTCTGTTTGAAGTCATCAAATCGTCTTCAATTTATATCAAAACTATTTTTTACTTAATTAAACAAAAACTATTTTTTTTTAATGAATTTTATAAAATTATTGTACAATAATTAAGAAAGCCCACTTTCAGTCTGGCAATACTTTTCGCCCACATGCATCCTGTCGACAGGATGTTCAGATGTCGCCTGTAATCGCTCTAATTGCGGCACCGGTCTAATTTAACTCGCACCACGTAGGTGTGTTAACGCCCTTACATTTCCATCTCAATGCAGGTTGATTCTTTTGTTTCGATATTCTTTTTTTAGCAGCCAGTGATGTTATTGGTAATTACTGTTTTATACGTTTTTCTGTATATGTTCATAGGTAGAGGTACGGTGGGCTGCATCAATTGGGTACCCCAGCTGTATTAAAATTTTAATACAACTGGGGTACCCAATTGATGCAGCCCACTGTACTTATGGTAGGTTCATTTTAGTGTTATTCACAAAACAATGGCTAAGTTTTATAGCAGGAATTAAATATTAGGTACCAGCGTATTGTGTATAGATGTTAAATTATTTGTTTCAATCAGATAAAACAGCAATTAAAGAATTTCTTTCTCAACTCAAACAACTATTTGAAAACAATGTAAATAAATCCAAAATATTACATCATCACAATTTTCACTATCAAAAATTGTATCACAAAGGCATTTTAATGTCTATTAATTGGAAAATTTTGACCAAACAATATTACCATAAAATCATATTTCATTCAAAATTCGAAAACATTGAGGACAGTGAGCGAATTCCTTACATATCGCGGTGTCTTTTATGACTGTACGCATTTTATGACCATTACCACTGGCACCCATAATTTAAAGGTGTTTAATGTTAATATTTTGCGTTCGACTCGAGAATTCTTAATAACGTATAAAAAGCGATCATGTCCACACGAAATTACCAACATTGAGGGCTTGCCGACATACGAACGCGTAAATGGAGAAATAATTGATTCTAATGATAAACGCGATGTGAAGTGATTTCATTGCACTTGCATTCGCATGACATTACGGCCTGAATAATGATGTGACAAAAAAATGAGAACACGCGTTAACTCATCTTTGTTTGTGAGTGCATATTGCATTTTTGTTAAATTGTACTTTTATGGTAGACTTGGTTTTGCACGTGACGATGTCCATGTAGAATTTATAGCCCTCCTCCATAGATACGGAAAATAATGAATAATTTCGGTTATTTCTTCGTTGATAACTTCTAGACTCTAGAGATTACGTCTACGTAGTCGTTTACGTCTTCACTTTGCCAGATAGGATCTACAATGATCATATTTTTATAAAACCTACCACCTAAGTACACATGTGGAAGCAATAAATACTTATAATTTTGGGTATTGATTTACAAAATAAGCCCATAAGCCACTGGCTAACCTTTCATTATATTATGACTGCAGGGTGTGTTACATTGGGCACGCCACAATTGCGGCGATAAGACCCCTCTTTGAGGAGTGGCTAGAGAGGCGCCACGGCGTCCTCACCTTCCGCCTGACGCAGGTCCTCACAGGATACGGCTGCTTCGGGACGTTCCTGTTCAGGATAAGGCGGGAGGAAACGCCCGGGTGTCACCATTGTGTGGATCGGCCTGAGGACACGGTGGAGCATACGGTGGAGGTCTGCCCGGCTTGGGCGGAGTATCGCCGTGTCCTCGTGCAGGCGATCGGCGGCGGTGATCTCTCGCGTCCGGCCCTGGTTCAGGCCATGGTACGGAGCGAGAGGAAATGGCAGGCCGTCACCTCCTTCTGTTAAAGTTAAATAAATAAAGGGATCACACGAATGGATTTCAAGAAACCAAGAAGAGAATTGAGCTACCTACAAACAAACAGACAGACACAACAGTCTTCTAGACGTATATATTAGTATTTATAATCGATGTCGTCGTTACGTCGTCGGAGACCGCGGTGGTCTCAACATTTATCGTTTTGCTGTCAATGGAAAATGAGAATCGTGAACACTCGCCACCATTTTAATATATAAGCTTAAACGATCGTAACATTATTTATAAGTGTGATCGATATTGACTAAGTATTCTAAATATAGATCTTGTACTGACATTGTCAACGGTGAGTGAGCTTTTGATTAAGATAATAAGGTTACTCACTTATGATCTTTATGACCCTCGTCGTCAAAAGTTTTCCAGGTAATAATAAAAGGTACAGGCATTCAGCGTTGCACATTCGGTCCTAAATCCTTGAGGGTCACAACCTTAAGGGTTTAAGGTGCAGATGCAGATTGTCAGTCTTGTCCCACTTGGGAGTTCGAACCATCTGCAGTTTACAAGTTAGTTGCCAGAAGAATCTGGCGATTTTAATTTACTTATCGTGAAATGTCATATCTAATACCTTTAAATGAGCAATTCTTGTATTTAAATATATGTATTATCTGAATCTCGGAAATGGCTCCAACGATTTTCATGAAATTTAGTATGCAGGAGTTTTCGGAGGGGATAAATCGATCTAGCTAGATTTCGTTTTTAGAAAACGTTGTTAAAAAAATCCAGATATTCAAAATTAAATGATGGAGTATTTTGAGCGCTGTTTTTAAATGAAGAAACTACTTAGTCCTCCTATATCCAAGTTACAAAGTAAGGTACAGTTTTTTTTATCAGTAATTGTCAGCCACCCATTCTTTAATTTTCGTCACCTCTTGACATGTTTCACACATTTTCCTCTTGCATTCTTCGTCCAATGACATCATCAGTCCAGACAGATGACATCACTACCTTGATTAATACAAAATACAGCCTAATTTAAATTAACTCTACAGCCTCTGCCCATCATGTCTTCACGTCAGTCGCGCATTCTTCAAACGATAACCGGACAAGTATTTAAGGGCCCTCCCACACAATCGCGACGCGTCTTTGCGACTTTGCGATATCTATCTATCTATAATATACAGGGTGTAAGAAGACTCATTACGAAGCCGTTATCTACACATTCTGTACATCAAATTATGTAAGTTTTTGCAAAAATATTTAATTGCTGTGAAAAAATAAAATTTTGGTGTGAAAACTCAAAATATTGTGTTTGTGGGTAGATATAACAGGGATCGTGGCAGTATTTAAAGTTATAACATTTAAAACTTGTTTTCGCAAAATGGCGTCAAAAAAGGTGGAAAAAGGTGGGACCTTCAATATTTCTGAAACCAGAAGATACCCAGGTAAAAACTAGTCCAAAAAAAAAAAGCACGAAAATGGGAAGAACAAGTGATTCTTGGCCTTGCAAGGGGTAATTTTACGAGTAAACCCGTTATTTTGTCTAACATTTTTCCTCTCGCTCAATCAAAATCTAAAAATATCGAAATAATCAAATCTGTGCGAGTGATTTCATGAAAAGAGACGGAAGTATGTCACAAAAAGCCGGGGGCGCGCACTATTTGATTTGACCAATGAGTGGGCGCGGTGTTAGAGTTGGCCGTCAGAAACGACCTTTACGAGGCCCTTTAATGTTGCTTATTACCAAGGTGAGATGTCAGATGTTACATATCATATGCGCTCGTTTTTTTTTTGTATATACTCGCTTTTCGAATAAACTCTAGCGCGACGCAACTTAAGAAGAAATTGCAATTTCACAGAGTCACAACGCAACATGTCGCGCGTCAAGTCTCGCTTGTGGTAGAACCTTAAATCTGACATATTATGGTGACCGCAACATCCCGCGTAGTGGGAGATAGTCATCTGTGGTCAGCTTATGAATGGATCCTTTAGATTGCTGATAACCTGCCTTTATTTTGGGAAACTGGATAAGGTAAATTAGTTGTTAAGGGAATATTTTTGATAGTGTTTTTAAATCGTTAGTTATATACATTTTTAGTCTATGTTTTAATTAGTTTGCGGTGAACTTTATGAATGAATTCTTACATTGTTGAGGACGAAAACAAATTAACAAATGAGATTTGTTACAGCTGTAGTGGCAAACATGTCATTTGGTTTAAATAGGTCCTCATTTTTAGGGTTCCGTAGTAAACAAGGAACCCTTATAGTTTCGTCATGTCCGTCCGTCTGTCTGTCTGTCTGTCTGTCCGCGGGCTAGCTCCGAGACCCTTAGTACTAGAAAACAGTAATTTGGCATAAGTATATATTTTAATTACGCCGACAAAGTGGTAAAATAAAATTATGAAAAACATTTTTTTTTTAGGGGTACCTCTCACACACGTAAAGTGGTGATGTTAATTTTTTTCTTTTTTTAACCCATAGTGAGGGATATCATTGGAAAGGTCCTTTAAAAACATTGGGAGTTTGTGAAAACCATTTTTGGATTCAGGGATCCGTTTGCGAAATATTAAGCTTTAAAGTGCTAATTTTTGTTAGAGTCAAGTGTCCCCCCCCCTGCCGGCTAAATGGTTGGTTTTGGGTGTGTGAAAAAAATCACAACAGTAGTTTATATAACGAAATTAAAAGGAAAACTATCACAGCTAAGTAGGCTCTACAAGTTAACGAGTAATAATTGACCAACTTAACTTTGCAGTTACAAAAACATGTTTTCCCATACATTCCGTATGTGAGAACATATTTTTCAACTACAAAGTTAAGTTTGTTTTTGGGATTAATTCATCCCAACTACGGAACCCTTCATTGTGCGTGGTCCGACACGCACTTGGCCGGTTTTATTATTTTGTTTATCTATACTTAATATATAAAGCTGAAGAGTTTGTTTGTTTGCTTGAACGCGCTAATCTCAGGAACTACAAGTCCGATTTATCTTCCAGTATTAGATAGCTCATTTATCGAGGAAGGCTATAGGCTATATATCATCACGCTAAGGCCAATAGGAGCGGAGCACCAATGAAGAATGTTTCAAAATCGGGATTTTTTTCCGTTTTAGAGCTTCCGCTGCGTGCGCTGCGTAAACGGTTAAAGTTTCACAAAATCATGTATGACAGAATTGTTTCCCTTTAAAAGTTCTAAAAAAATGTCCGCGACTGCATATGTCTATCTTTTAAGGTTGGCTCACTATAACCTTTTTTATGCTAACCAAATTTGTTCTAAAATAATGCATCATTTGCGAAGGTGTTTTTATAAACATGATATTAATCCTTATCCAAATAAATACGCCCAAAGTAACTATTCCACGCGGACGAAGTCGCGGGCAGAAGCTAGTCTTTTATATAGATTCTTTTCTTTTAGATTTTGTGAATGTGAGAACGTTGTAGGCTGTAGACTTGTGGACCATTTTCTATTTTACTAAGTACCTGGTACTTGTTGATAGGCCTACACTGTCCTCTCATACCTATTAACACAGTAATTTGAAAACATTGTAGAAATCATTTATTTTTAAAAGAGTAACCGTGGAGTTTCTTGCCAGCTCTTCTCCATAGGAAGCGACCAATTGGAACCGTGCACCTAGCTTCTGACGTTTCATAAGTGCCCTTGTAGATTTATGTGAAATAAAATATTTTGAATTTGAATTTGAAAAAGGTAAATTACATTTTTGGATACCTAATTCCATATGGTTTTCCAAATGGGTTCTGTTTTATTGTACAATTCAAAGAAGCATGTTCTAAGACCATTGTAATTAGAGTATTTATTAACAACAACTATGTGGTTAGACAGCCACAATATGATTCATAAGTTTTTATGCAACTGCATAAGGAAAATTATTGGTTGTTCCCCGAAAACTTCTTTTTTTTAGACGATTGAATATTATATTTACCGTTTAAACAAATTAATTCTTTGTTTGTGGTCAGTCAACGGCTTGTAGAGAGGAGTCAAGTGGTTTCTAATGAACTGCAAAATTGTAGTTAAGTAATCAATAATAAATTATACTATACAGACTTACATAGATTTTATCGTCAAGGAAAGGTTTTATTATTGGTACAAGGTTGTAGGTAGAGTAGGAACCAGGTCAGGCAGCACCCTAATCGCGTAACATACTTGCAGTCACAATCTGAAGGTTTTGAAGGAAATTCCTAATCCACTGCTTTTTAGGTTTGAAAAATTCGTCTGCTCAGTAACGTAAATGACGCAATGAACGTGGCTGAACTGTCAAAATAAAAGGCATTGCGATTGATTGCTATTTTATGTGAGTTATTTAATTACGCCGCAGTTCCATTTTGCATAAAGAAATTGTCAAAGGGCTGTTGACCTCTCGACTGACAGCTCTTGAACGCGGTTTTGATGTGCTGGTCGCGTTTAGTTTCGTGAAACTTGCCGTAAGTCATGTGCTTAATCATAATCATTTAATCATTTGTTAACATAGGTACAATAAAATGGTTGTTATAAAAATAAAATACAAGCTCGCTATGTTATACCAGAAGGCATTCAAATATTCATGGATGTCATTGATACTAAAAATTTATAACATAATTACATTAATCAAACGATATTAATTGACTTTCTCAAAAATAAATGATAGAAAAATACACATGTCGAAAAGAAAAAATAAGTTACTAAGTACGTTTAAAAGTTACTACGTAAACTTCTGTTTAAATCCTAAATTACTGCTTTTTAAGACGCAGATATATGACAGTGACCTTGAATGGCTAGCTAATAGCTTGCGTGTTCTGTACTGAGCTCACGCAACGCGTCGTACGTCCAGCCAGTAATAGGACTCGTCCATCGAGGAGCGCTGTCCCAAATTAGACACATTATTAATTTATTACACGTAAAACAAAAGGTATTTTAATAAAACACGTATACTAAAAGATCCGTAATTTAATTATCTTTAAAATAATGAAGTTTTTAGAATCATTTTGCGATTCAGATTTTGCGTCATTCTCAGTTTTTTATCCGCGTTAGACATAACTTCACAAATTAATTTCACTATGTAATATAAACATAATCAAAAATATGCCTATATCAGAATATTAAAAAAATGCTCTAATTTAACATGTATTTTTTCCAAATCACTAACACGACTCGTTTAGACGTCATCTTCAGTATAAAATCATTAAAAGTCAGCTATCGTCCCCTTAAGCATGACCAATCAAAGAATAATCAGAAGCTACGTCACATGCTTAACTCATGCTAAAACCTTTGCATATATTTGCTTCAAACATGTAAATTTCAATATGTAAACATATACAAAAGTGTCGTGGATGCAATAGCGCATCGCGTCGAAGTCGACGCGTATAAATTAGGTGCAAGCGACGGCGCGGCGCGGGCGCAACAAAACTACACGCCGGCGAATATCAGTTCAAACATCTAAATGTGCTTTTATAATTCACGATTGTTTAGAGGGTTGTGGTCGTGAGGGTATTTAGAGGGCTATTTGTGATGAATATAAAACAGAATATTGTATCAGAAATAGGATTGTTTGAAACAAATTAACTTAACAGCCGCGGAGTAGCGAGGTACTGCATGTAGACGCGCATAGACCTAGCTATGGTATACTTGTGTTATCTTGTAAATTCACAAAAGTTTTAAGTTTAAAACGGCAAAAGAATAATGCTGGAAGCCTAGAGCTTAAACTTACTCTTATTTTGAAACTAAAACCTAAACTTCTGTATTGATTTTCGACACCAACTTTCATGAAGATTTTTTATTTCTTTGATCACCGACTCAATCAAAAAAAAAAACTATTGTAAACGCGAAAATAGCTCTGTCTGTCTGTTTCCTGTTCACGCCTTTAAATCTGAACAGATTTGGATTAAATTTGGCACACGGATAGACCATGACCTGATTTAGTCCGGTAGTACGATCCCGTGGGATAATTTCCGACCTGCTCGCGCGCGAAGCCGCGGGCAAAAGTCAGTTAGGTAATACAAAACGCCTTAAGTTGGGCTCCTCCCTCTTACATCGCGGCAGACTTGGCTCACCGTGAACCTCCGGCTATTCTACCTTAACTTTCCGCCAAACTAAATCACAAAGGAATGTCCGTTCTTATAGCCGAATATTTAATTTACAATCTACCATCGTCCTGATCGTTAGCTATAAAACTCCTTACATTCACAGACGCCGCCGCGGCACCACTAGGCGCCGTTCGGTAACCAACTGTAGTCTTTTTTCCCCTCCTTATAGTCTTTTTTCAGTCTTTTGGGGGTCCAGACTTCCTTTTTTTAATGAATCGGTGTTAACCTTCGCGTCGAACGAGAACGGGGTGCCGATTGGAGATAAACGATCATTTTCGAACTTGTTGTTTTACGAAAAAACAAAAGTTAAATGGTAGAAATGACAGTATATTCGGCGTTTCCTTTTGTTGGTGATAGGCATCTGCGGATTCTGTAGGAACCGTTTTAAATTAGGCTTTAGTTCTGTATACGAGATTTGGATGGCGATTTTTAGAGATTGATGCTATCGTTGCTAAATCTAAGCTAATGTTAGCTTCGTTAATTTTAATGAATATCGTGTTTCTGAATTCACTTAATTGATACATAATTTTGATTTCAATTGCAATCTTAAGTGATACAGACAGGTAAATTGAATATTTTAAGGCTAAAATATTATGTACCTACCTATCAACCTACACCGTTCCTAAAGCTGTAATAATTTAACTGTAGTTCAAAGTTCATTAAGTAATGTGCTAAATCAATCGTTAAAAATGGATTGTCTATGTAAATACGGTTTATTTCATACTCTCCGTTTATTAGTAATAAACGATAAACCAATAGATTATTATGGACATGATAATTGTTGTAAACTAGCGCCATCTATTATGCAATTACGTAAACAGAAGTTTTTGGATTTATAAGAAACTATGTTTTTCTAGAGATTTAAATTAGATATTGTGTTTTGCTAACGAGCTTTTTAATATTTTGATAAGGATTATAAAGGTTATAGTTGTTTTAGTTTGACTATTACTGATTTATCGAACAAGTTTCTGCAGTCTTGCTACTCACCACTAGATGGCGGGTTAAGCGTTGCTATTGATTTATTTTAAAGTTATTGATATATTGGAAACCTAGAGCGGCCTTTTCTGATAATTAGATGTAAGTTTATTTTGTATTGATGAATTAAAATTTTACGAAACACAAAAACTGTTTAATTTGTTTGAGTTGTCTGTTCTGTGCTTAACGACAGTTTTGTGTAACAAAACTTGAAAAAAAACATGATTTTTATGTAGATCGATCTAGATTCTAAAAATATCTATCAAATATAATAATAATAACTCCACCGCCGTATATAAACGTTGATGTCGTGGTGGGGCTTGCGCGCTCAGAACTCTAGGTCTGTGCCGGTGAGGAGCCAGATCAAGAGAGAAACAGAAACCCTCTGCACAGCATGCAGTGGCCTTAGGGACTCCTTGTTCCTCATCTCTGGCTTGCCTTTATTTACCGGCTGGAGTGACCACTGGCGAGGAACAGAGCTCCCACCTCATTCTTGCCTTTATCGGCCGGCTTGAGTGGAGATTCGCAAGAGCAAACGTGCTCGGAGGAAGGAAGTATTCCAGTAAATGCTGGTAGGGATCTTGACCATTTTCTGGGCTCTAGGTTTGTTCTGATAGCCGTGGCATAACTTTCCACTCCTCAAGCACCACAGGAAATGTTGCCCCTTGTCGCTACGTCACTATGTGCTAGCAACCGTTTTCGGGGTCCCATTATTGAGTGTGCAAGTTACCCTCTGCTATTTTATCCGTGTATACCATAACATTGATCTGGCAGGGGACATAGGCCTTCCATAGTTCTAGGTAACAATCCACTATAGCGCCCAAACCCATAGCCCAATATGTTTTGTTTCTATGTTCTGCAATAGTCTTGCACCAACCGGGGGTTGTCCTTGGGTGCACTTGCATACTGGGATAATCGTCGGTTAATGCCTCATTCCATTTAAAATTGTCTACCTGGGCTTCTGTGAGTTGACTTCGGCTCATCGTACGCCTTCCAAAGGACCGGGACCCCATGGTCCCGAGATATACTCACACATAAATATAATAATAATAAATAATTTATTAATATTTATCTTTATAAATCTTACATTAATCAGACACAGTGGACTTCGATTATTATTTTAGTTTGCTCGAATTTGCACTACCCATACGAATAAATATAAGTAGGTACTGCACTTTAAAAAGGACAAAAAAATTAAAAGCTCAACAGAATAATTAACTGCAAAAATAAAACCAATTTAAAATAAGAGCTTTTAACACTATAAATCTTACCCTCCTTACCGAAGCTAAGACATCTCTATCCCTCCCAAAAAACCATCCCATTAAAACCTTATCTAATCTAAGAGTGATCATTACAAATGTTCCAATAATCTTTACATTGAAAACTAACAAATTAGCAAAGTGATAAAACAAGCTACCGATAAGGGAAGAGTGTGGGCGAGTCCATTCATAAAGATTGGGAAAGAGCAAATTATTATCTGTGGTCTCAACAAGACACTAAAATCTCAGTGGATCTGCGAAGGGATGGACTTGGCTTGCAGAATTTTTTTTTGATTGATAATTGTGGGTGTTTATTGATTTAGGGGATGAAATGAGTTCATGAATTAAACTCATTTCATCCCCTAAATCACTAAACTTTTTCAATAATTTTTTTTAATCTCAGTGAATACTTAATTGTTGCTTTATTCATATATCTCTTATGGGATTTTTTTTTTTAATTGGCATCTCGCAGTTATGACCACTAAGGTCGTGGCTGCTTAACCGGATTTTTCCTGTGGGTGCCATAAGCTTCTACATTTAGAGCCTCCAGCCAGGAGCTTTTTAAAACTTATTCTAAATTAAAATTAAGCGAATGCTCGCTAAGGGCACCCCCTGTGGGGTACGAACCTCGGCTTAGGGCATCGCTGATGGGAGGACAGCAAGAAGGGACAGGCTGGATCAAATTTGTATTTACATCATGATTATTATGCGGGGTATTTAAAGCTACGTGTTCAGCTGCAACAACTGCTGGCACCTCGTTTTCGAGCAAGGGTCGGGGGGAGTTTCATTTGCTCGGGGAGTAGATCGCGAACGTAAAGGACCTCGGCGGCGAGGTCGGAATGACGGGAGGCGTCTATATTTGTGCACTGTACTGGTGGCCCTATTCTGCTCCTGGAGGAGTGTTATGGGGTCATCTGGGTCGGACTCTTATGGGACTAAGTTCCTGGCCTTTTATAGCAAACTTTTAGGCAGTTACATATTCGTGTTTGATTAAGTGTGTGATTTTTATTTCATCTTGTCTCAAAAATATGTGTAATAGCTTACTTTTTGTAAATTAACAATAATTTTACCAACGTAGTAGAATACCACATTCATAACGTTCGGCCAACACAACAGCAAATTATCTGTTGGCTCAACAAGCCACTAAACAGCCGAGGATTTACGACTTATCTCACCGTAATAGGCAGAGATGGACTTGGATCTTCAAAATTTAAATGAGCAGCTCATCATATGTTTTTATACAAAGTCAAAGCATTTATTTTAATTAAACTATTAACAGGCACTTTAAAACTGTTATGGAGTCGATCAGTTAGTCAGAAAGTTGAAGCGTGTACTGAAACGTAGATCTACATGGACAAGGAACTCCACGGTTACTTTAAAAAAGAAAAACCACGCGTTCCTTAATCCGGCCCTGTACAAAGCTCTAAATCGCCGGCGCCGTTTCATGTCTAACCGCGGGATTATAAACCATTCGTTAACTTCACATTATTAAATATTCCCGAGCGCCACCGGATGTGGGTGGATTTCTTTACGGATTAAAGCCTTCCGATGCCGCCCTAATTTTCATATTTCAGCAAACATGTTTGTGTGAATTTAAGTCATCAAAAATTAGTTTTGCTGTGGAATATTGGCTTCCCATGAAGATTATTATAATAATGACTTCAGAATGGAGAGAAAAAAATGGTGATTTAGGTATTGTATATTCACAATATATTTTTGAAAACCTATTGTGTGTACACAAAAATATATAAAATTTTAAGAAAACCAGGAATAAACACAACCTTGTTGTAACATCGCACAAACTCGTTCATGGGTCAATGTATACGTTTTTACAACAAACTTCCCATTGACATTCGAAACTTACCCATTAAACGATTTAAAAGCTGTATTAAACCAAACTTAGTAAAGATTCAGATTTCAGATTATTTAGAAGATAAAAAAAAGCTTGGGATTGAACTGCTCGCTCTGCTAAGCCTTGTGATAAAACCATAAAACTTGACATTTTAATTATTATGTCAAATTATCAAAATATACCATTTTTATAAACACATTGACATTGTTCAAAATTATATACAAAATGACATGATTAATTTGTAAAGTATTATATTATTTTAATTATTGTGAATGTGAGGACTATGTGAATATTATTATTATTTTTTATATTTTAGCAAATCTCGGGACCATGGGTCCCAGTCCTTTGGAAGGCGTACGAGGGGCCGAAGCCAACTCGCAGAGGCCCCTTAGACATTTTTAAGTGTTGAGGCACCAACCGTCGATTATCCCTGTATGCACTATACAAGGACAACCCCCGGTTGGTGTAGGATTATTGCAAAACATGGAAACAAAACATATTGGGCTATGGATTTGGGTGGCTATAATGGATTGGTTACCTAGAACTATGGAAAGACTATGGCCCCTGCCAGACCAATATTTTATATAAAATACACAGGAAAATGACAGGGGGTGACTTGCACACTTAATAATGGGCCCCCGAAAACGGTCGCTAGCACAAAGTATCGTAGCGACAAGGGGCCAACATTTCCTGAGGTGCTTATGAGGAGTGGAGAGGTATTCCACGGCTATCAGGACAATCCCGGAAGTACGGTCAAGATCCCTCCAGCTTCTTACTGGAATACTTCCTTCCTCCGAGCACGTTTGCTCTTGTGAATCTCCACTCAAGTCGGCCAATTAAAGCAAGAATGAGGTAGGAGCTCCGTTCCTCGTCAGTGTTCACTCCAGCCGGCCAATAAAGGCAAGCCAGAGGTGAGGAACAAGACTTCTCTCGGGAGATAGGGTCCGTGGGGTCGCTACTGCCCAACAGCTCGCCACATGCTGCCCTGCGGGTTTCTGTATCTCTCTTGGTCTGCCTCCTCATCCTAGACCTGTTCCGGCAAAGTAAACTCTACCGGCATAGACCTAGAGTTCGGAGCGCGCAAGCCCCACCACGACGTCAACGTAGAAATACGGCGGTAGGATATTTTTTTTTTTTTAAATATTGTGAATGTGAGGACTATGAGGATATTTTTTTTTTCTCAGTTCATTTTATGATGGTCTGGCAGTTTGAGTTGTTTATGCGGCCTACCCAAATGTCCTTTCTTTGGTATTGTTCGTCGAGTTGAGCTCCTTAAGTTTAAAGTTGAGCTCCACGATTACTGACAAATGCTGGCACTTACTGGACAGGTCCACTCAAATCTGTCTGGTTTTTTCCTCAAAAGACCATTTCAGACACTAATCTACATGGTCTTCATATGGCCTGACCAAGATTGTGTCTGGACTTTAAAAGAGACTGCGACCTCTAAGTTTGTTGCGGCCTTTCTTCTCAGAGTAGTCAGGAAACGCCGAACTCATCTAGCTTATTTTTTAATATGACGTGTAAAAGTGATTCCGATATCCTATTTACAGAATAAACAATTTCAATTTAGATCATTGTTTATTTTATTGGTTAATTGGAACATACAATCACCTATTTCCTTTGAAGATAGGAAAATCTAGTGATCGCAAGAGAATTCTAATGACGTTCTAGCGGCTGTAATTGTGCTGGATACGACCTCAGAAAATTTTAACCGTTCGTACAACAGAATCCGCTTACAGTGAAGACTAAAGAAGTGAATTAAAAGATTACTTTAGTTACCTATTAAGCCGGAAACAGCTTAGTTTTTTAAAGATTATGACCGAAACTAATTACAAGAGTTTAAAGCCCCATCTCATTGTAGATAACACTGTCTTTCTTATCCTTCTTAGGGGTGGTTTCTATAAAGATTAAGAAATCTACTTAAAATTGTGGGAAAAGATAAGATTAAATCAAGGTAAAGAGTGTAGCCCGCCTCGCCCCTGCTTCGCAAGGCAACATAGCAAAGCGTTGAAATTTCTGTACTATATCTAAGTTAATTATTAAAGTTTTATACACATAAAACTTCCGGAATAAATGTTCTAAATGATTGTGAAGACGGCATTAAATTCCATTGTGCAGTTTAAACAATTTAAGCCCTAAGTGGGGCACACAGACAGGCACGAAATGCAACTTGGTTTAATAGGCATAATAGATTGCAGTTATCATGCGATTACTGTACTGTAAGCTGAACTCTAGTACGGCGCGGAGCGGAGTGGGGCGCGTCTTCGTGGATTGCGCGAACTATAAAGTTCAAAATCCAAAGGTGCGTTTACAACCTATTTAGATCATTTTCGACTTGAATAAAATTGGCTGGTGGTGTGGTCAGTATAAAGTGAAACATATTTATCAAGTAATTATTTCGCATGACGATTCTTTCTTAAGGGTCAGCTTTAGGAAATCGTGTTAGGTTATGTTTATAATTATAGAAAACTTAAAGTACTAGCCACGAAAAAAAACCTCTGGCTAGCTGAAAAGTTTCATCAGTTAGTGACAAAATAGGATTGACGATAAACATTGTAGATGTTAGCTAAAAAAAATTGAATATTACTAAAAACGTGAAAAAGCACAACCGTGTTTTGATAACTTTAAGAAGTCACCTAAACTTAAATAAAAAGAACAGTGAACCCACCAATTTTCCATAAAATTATTTTTGTTTTGCGTAAAAAGTTCGGACATTTTCGGAATTTTCACAGTAACAAAAATGTAACATTGACATGACGGTGAAAATTCAGAAAATTCAAAAAACCCTTCTGTGGGAGAATGACGCACGACCGTCAAATTATATCTCTTAAACGGTATTTGCGGTTTCTTTGACGTCAACCAGATCAGGCAAATTGACTTGAATAAAATACACCAAAAACCTAAGTTTTTGGTGTATTTTATTCAAGTCAATTTCATAGGCCACAATTTATTGAAGTTTCGGCATGGCCTCTAATATCTTTATACATTCACGACTTGTTAAGTTGAATACGTTTTTATGTTGCTTCAGGGTCTTGAAATCACGTGGAAAGCAATATACCACTCGACGACCATTTTATCTCTAGTTTAGTTGTCCATCACAACATTAAATAAAATGATTTTTTATTTTAGATTACCTTACTTAAAGTAGGTACTTCATGTTGGATCTGATCCGATACCCACTTATTTGACCCAAGAATCGAACTAACGTTTAAATTCACAGATTGTTCTTAAAAAAAACCCTCAAAACAATCAAAGATATTGTTCTCCATCGTCATTAGCTACTCATTCACTAAACCATTCACTCGCCCACAACAGAACATTTCACACCAAAATCCAACATCCTTAATCTGCAAGATAACACTCGTTTCAACAAATAGGTGCAAACCGCGGCGGTTCAAAGCGACAAACTCCCAAGATACACAGATAAGAGAAACCTCCAAAAACTGTCAGTTTGCAAAACTTACAACATTGTTTTACTGATAAACATCTGTGCAAACCACTCAATGAATATAACTGTACCTGCTTCCTAACTATTATGTATTTACAATGAATGTAATCTGTAAAGTAGCCGACAATAGCAAACAAAGTGTTCTGGAGCTCATTGTTGTAAAGGGTTTGTAAGCTGCATAGAATTAAATTACATTATACGGGACTTGCAACGCCCTGACGCTTCTGAACGTGTTATAAACGTGTTCGGTGATGCAAATATAATTGTTTCGTGATTTCATTTAACGATTTAGATGTGGTAAATAGATTTTCCGATTTATTTCACTTGCTGAATAGTGGTTACACTAGTTGTGTGTGTGCTCGTCTTTATGTAAACGTGAGTTCCGTTTTGTGGTGCTGACATTTTGGATATTGTTCTATGTCCTTGTGCTTTCCATCTTGTTAAAGGCATGCTTCCTAAATGTAGTTCAAAGTGAAGTCCTTCTTGCATTTACATTAATAATAGACTTTAATTAAACGTACCTATTATTCCTTACTCAATAGTACCACTTTTCAATCAACATCTGATTGAAAATGTCTTTTGCCCAAGTTCTCGCATGTTATAAAAGCTCAATTAGTGAAGTAAACATTTCGGTTTTTACACTACATTAACATGAGCAATATGTCGAATCGGGCATTTACAATTTTCATTAAAATACTGGTTGACTAGGATTTTCAAAAGACTATCCCAACATAAATATTGTTTACTTATTCGATATTTATAAGAAAAAGAAAGGAATATTAAACACTTTTTTCAGTTGAAATGCTTATGTGCATACACAAAGCCTCATACCGAGCGTCCTCATAACCTTGCCTGTGTCCAGCACAATACAAGTAGGTACAAACATTCCGCACGCAGAGTAACACCATATCCTTGGGAATGTAACGCTCTCCCATCGAAATATTTCAAAACTCGATCACTATCTCGGCGACTATGCATCGAGTTATTGAATGAGACGTGAAAAATGATGAGCGAGGAGCAAAGGCTTCGCCGACGATTGCTCATCTCTTTTTTGTTGCTCAGAAACTCGACAGGCGAAAAGGGAAGGCGAATTTAGGTGGACAAAGCGGTGTGATGCGACAGTGTTCTCGTGAGGTCTCCTAACAGCGGGGGGCTACCTTGCTGCGTCTCCCTGTGGGTCTTCTCACAGTTTTGTTGTCACGTAATTAATTTATTGCACTTAGGTAGTGCAATTAAGTGACGATTCGTGAGCAGCTGGACGGTGGGACTCTAATGGGCGGTGTGTTTGCCCTCAGACGTAGGTCCGTTCTCGAAATTGAGATATTAGCGGTGTCTGCTTTTGGCAAAATTAGAGCGGCAAGCTTTGTGTGTCACGGGGATTTATTGGAGGCGTATGTTATGTATTTTATGATGATGTTCTGTATTCTATATGTCTATTCTTATGTATGGCATTATTTGGGTGGTAATCAGCATTGATTGGAACCTAGCATTTGCAAAAAGGAATATAAACTTTATTTTTGTTGATTCTGAATCGATAATCGATCATGTGCACAACACAATTTGTTTTTTTTTTTCATGTTAAAGCTTTCAAACAAGCTCAAATTTTGTGTATGCGTACTTTTCAAATACGTTCCCTTAGAATTACCAATAAAAAACTGTTTTTCCCCGAACCAAAACTAAAAATAGAGCTTCTATCGTTGATCCCATAAGTCGAGTCGAACAAAGGTAGCCCATAAAAAAATACCAGTAGACAAAAACTAGGCTATAAATAGATAATCTAAGTTATTAAATCTAAGGTCAAGATGTCTGTGAGAGAGTTTATTATCAGGCGACTGGTTCTGAGGACATTGTTCACAAACCTGTCTGTAATGTGTCATTAGAAGGACCAGTGTACGAACCCAGTAGGTAGCGTAATATGGAACTAAAGTCAAATTCCAAAGTGCCTTAATTATACACTTTTCGAGTATGTGACTATACTCGAAAAGTGTATAATTAAGGCACTTTAGGTCTAAGCCTGGCAAGCACTCAAGATAAGCTTGTTCAATTCGATACGTGCTGGCTATGTCAATCTCGGATGTCACTGGCTGATGGAGAAAAGAAAAACCGCAAGAAAAGTTGGACTTACAATTATTATTATCAAAAATCGCCAACACACAAATGTAAGCGTGTTGATCTATGCTTTTGCCCAGAAATGTTCCGGAGCTTTTATTCCGACTTCAAAAGGTCGTGACTTCTGATTAATATTATACTTCCGAATCCGATTTCGACTCCGATAATTTTGCATCGGAGTTTTACCGAAGATCGAAACGCAGCGATGCACGTGACTAGAGCGCGTACAAACAACTTTTAACATGTCGCCCGGGTAATTTTTATACACGCTCGCGCTTGAAATCTCAGTTTATTGTTTTGTGTATGTCAGACGCGTCACGTTAATTTGTTAAATTAAGTTAAGAGTGGTGTATTAAGTAGTATAATTGTTGTGATTCAAAAGAAAGCCCAAAAAAGCCTGTTACATGGAACATCTTTCTACTACCTCCGCCTCCGACTCCGGCTCCGGTTTCGACTCCGACTCCGGTTCCGACTTTGATCAATCAAGTTTAAAACTTCCAATTCCAGCTGCGGTATCGGTAAAATAACCTCCGTAACATCTCTACTTTAGCCAGCTGTGTGTGAAAATAGTTCCTTGGCTGACAAATGTCTTCTAAATTAAAGTCACTTTGTGTGTCTGTCTGTGTGATCGCGTTGTTCTTCTAAACAGCGCAACAGATTTTGATGCGGTTTTCACTATAATTTAGAGAATTTATTCCAGAAGGTTTATGTGTATAATACGTTACTATTAAACTTACTTATAATAAAGAAATCTTGATGTTTCTTCAAGTCGTTCAAACTGTGCGTAGCAGAGGCGGTTCGCTAGTTATTTAAAAACGCCATGATAGAGTGGTAAGATAATAATAAAATGGTCACTTTTAAAAGGACCGGTGGTCATAGTGATATTATATTACATTTAAATGTTGTCTGGTTATGAACTTACGAATTTATGGACCATTGGACTACGTGATACGAGTTTAATTGAAGTAGGAAGTGTTGAATGGATTTGAATAATCATTGGGCAATACGGGTGGTACCTATGTATATTTAATATTGTAAGTTTATTACTTATTTTGTGACCGATTTGGTAGACTGTGTGAGGCGGAAAACGTACAGGAAGGTAAGCATTACCCGTAATTTTTCAGATATAAACCGCAAACTTCACTTGTGGATACCACATTATCAATTTTAAGTAATTATTACAGACATACCACACATAATAATTAAATATAGGTACCTAACACATTATTCTTAAAGGTAAACTTTCAGTTCCGCAAACACATGTAAGTAGCAGTTGCGGTTACACAAAAAAGGTCACGATCATAAATAAATAGCTCTACAAAACCATTTTTAAAACACATTTTTCACACAACATACTTTTAAACACAAAGTGGCAAAAAGCTATAAACCGAACGAACCGAACTCACGCAATAACATACGTTTCCATAAAAACATCACGTTTAAACATGTCGGACCGACACAATTACATTACATAGCCGTTATTGTCCCACTGCTGGGCAAAGGCCTCTCTACTCTCTTTCCACCTCAAAACACAAAACACCAGTTAAAACTAAATCTCGAGTTATGTCCTCCGCTGATATGAAACTCCGATGTGAAAGGCTTCCTAATGCACAATTTCATACTTTACTGCCAATAAAAACGGGTGCGGTTAAGATATATGCACCATAAATAAACATGTTCATATAACTATAATAGATCGAATAATTTGGTGTAAACTTGGAGTTCGCCCCGTGTGAAAGGGGCCGCGCGTTGAAGCGCGAGCTGCTGATTGGTTAACGCTTTGGCGGTTTACATTGTACTCGATTTGTTGAGCCAATTGTTGGGCTCACACGTAGGGGATTTAAAGTGAGGGGTGAGATTATTTATTCAAAGCAATTCTATGTTTATTTAGGTATTCATATTAAGTATGTGGAAATGCAAGGGATGATAATTTTAAAGTCATTAGCATTTTCTGCAAATGACATAATTTCGCTGTGACATTTAACGAAAATAATAACATCACTTACAAGCGATTACAAAGATTAGAAATTCCAGCGCAAACAACTTAATTAGCCATATAAATTTGACAGAAGTGGGTGAATAAACCTCTAAAGTATTTCGTTCCGTGTGCACGGTTTAAGCTCCTCGATGATTATCTCGCGTGATAAATGGAACGCGTCAGAATTTATTGTGGGCTCAAACCCTTACTATTGTCTCAATGAATACTTTTTTATTGTCATAATATTATAGAGTTCGTATGACAAGTGGCGTTTAGGATTATGATGCATTTTTCTCAAATAGCACCCTCTGTTATGACCGTCCTGAGTTATTTCGTGTCGGATCGTAAATTGATTTTGATGTCTTTTTTATGGTGTATCGGAATCGATTTTTGTATTTTATTGGCGATGCTTTTTCATATGTAAATATATTAAATTATGTGTCTGATTGAGTATTTGGCGAGGGTCGTAGGAATTTTCTATTTCGATTGAACTGAAGAGTCTAGGTTCTAAATCTGTGCTTCAAGAATCTCACGACAAGGTTGTTGCCTTTTTTACCGTCTCGTCGTATAAAATGATATCTAACATTAAACATAGTCTTTTAATTTATTGAAGGCACAGTTTATAACGTGTTCATACGTGATGTGTGCCTTAATCGAGCGCTCGCCTTTTAATTTTTAACAAAAGAAGTTAAAATGACGACCATAATCTTTTTATAACTTATATTCTGTAAGAATACAAATGCGGTGTGCCGATTATACTATATATTATATCTGAATTGGTTTTATGATACTAAATATTTGGACAGGGGTTTTATCGGTGCAGTAACATGATATTTTTGAGAGATGCCCTTTTGTTTTGTGGTTTTATGATTATTAGTCTATGCGGAAAGACTGCTAAAATTGAATTCGTGGGAAGTGAGAAAGTGTAAGAATAAAATATAGACGTATGGCATGGGGTTTGTACACTTTTGTGTGACATTTTGATATCAATAACATCAGCAATAGACAAAATCTGTCAAACTTTTATTAGTTTTTAATATTGAATACGAGGCTTTTGGCTAATTTGTAAATGTGTATTAGAAACATTTTTTTTTGTAATGTGCGTTTAGTTTGCAGAATTAACAATTTTTCTTTCTTTCTTTTTTTCCATTTAAAAAGAAATGTGAATGAATCAAGAAGCTTCGCAGAGTTTTTCCTGTTAGCAGTTTCTCATAACCCTGTGTGGTCTGTCTAATATCAAGCAGCTTAGTTTTCCTTTTGAGTATAGGTAAGAGGTGACCGATTTAAGGATTATATAAAGTGAATGAGCTTGCAGCTGCTACTTAAATATTGAGAAGCTTAGGTATGTTGTGTTGGATTTTCCCAGATTTTTGTCAATAAAATAGTGGTAAATATTTGTCATTAGATGGAGGAAGGATGTGGTGGTTGTATCAATCAAGTTTTACGACTTATTTTCGATAAGCAAGCCACTGCCTACTATGCCACATAAAAATATTTTATTTGATGCTGTCCACGTTCGGGACAGCCCTATCGGTCAGCCCTACTAACCTTGCTGACTGGCAAAATTCTAAATGTTTTTTTTTTCTTATTTTACCGAGGCTTGAGCTATTAATAGCTCGTGCTGATACCAGAGTAAAATGAGATGATCCTAGAAAGAAAAGTATCTTTTACACAATGACTAACTTAACAGACAGCAGTGCTACTAGGGAGTTTCTTGCGCCACCACTTCTTCTTCTCAGCTAAAGCACTAGGAAGTGGTGAAGGGTGGGGATTTTAGGGAACGGTCTTATGTAATTTTGACGTTCAAGAGGTCAGCCTAATTTAAATTAATTACTTTTGATTTTGATTTTTGAATGCAGATGAGCATATCAAAATCTTCAAAAAGTTCTGATTTTGACATGTATCAACGTGTTAAACGATTAAATCACGCCCAAACACTACCTCAACCGACCTTATAGATCTTCCAAATCTCTCCTATAAAACTATAAAGCGGTTTGCACACCTGTCGGACGCATGCGCACGACAGCTGTCCAGTCGTGCATCGCCAATTGTCCGTATGCACCCTGCCTATATGCGAACAGTAATGAGATTACATCTCTTCGTGACATATGGGTGTTGAGATGATTACCAGGTGCTTATGAAGGTATTAAACTGATATGTTATAGAAAAATTGTTGGATGATATTGAAGTATAGAAGAGTTTGATAATTATAGTTTATTTATTTAGGTAAAAGAAATCCTCACCAATTTAATTTTTTTTGAAGAAAATATACAACTAAAATCTACAAATGGTTATTTTAAAATATTTTGCTGCAAGTAAAATTGTTACGAATTTTTTAGGAAAAGCAAAGCAGACGCGCTCGTTGAAGTCTTTCCTACGCACGAAGAGAAAGCATGCGTTCCCGCGCTGCGCTCGAACGGCTGAATTGAAAAATGTTTGTTCAAACTAAAATATCAGTACCAAAATATTTGGATTCTATATCAAATCATGCATCAAAACAAATATCATTTATATTCACACCATTACAGGTAAACTTACATAACCAAGTATTGTTACCAAAAGTTTTCTCGCATTACCATTTACTTATAAACGAACCTTTATACAATAACGGAAATACCACCAACGCGCCTCGGCACATCGGCATCAAAGCCGCCGCGAATTCCTCCGCATATTGTGCGATATCCTGCCAAAGTCATAAATAAAACTGAAATGATCGCCACGTCACCCGAACCGCACAAAAACCGTATTTGACGTCTAAATTATTGCCAGTAAGCATTTTCAGCAAGCATACCGCCCCCTCAACAAATCGCCCCCGTAGCAGATGAAGCACCCCCAACAATAGATACAGCAAATACATCAGATAAAAGAATTTTCAAAACAAACTCAAAATACTAAAGCGTTTGACACGAGCATCCGCTGCTGAGCAAAAAAGCGTGACCAATCGCGCATGAAAATTGGACCTTATGTCAATATTTTGAGAGGCTATTTTGTGATGGCGCCGCGCGTGCTTTGATCCCGCGATAGATCTCAATAGCGGTGATTAAAGGCGCCTGTGATTTTAGTTGAATGCTTTTTTTGTGGCCTTCATCGGCCATACAAAATAAACGGCACACTACTGTAAAAGAATATACAATTATTGGGCTTTGAATGGTTACAGCGGGGGTGAAGTGACCATAAATTGTTATTTTTTTCCTCGTTCGCTCGAATGTTCGAAATCTTTTAAAAATCATAAATGTTAGGATTTATTGTCAAGGGAGTTGGCTGATGTTGACTGTTTGTTACTGCACTATTTGCTAATTATACGCTTCGATATGCGGAACCGATGCAGATTGTTGGGATTTGTGGTTTATTTGTGTCTTTTTGTCACTTCATAATCTTAAGAGGCACTTCATTTCAGAGTTTGACATCTAGATGACTTGAGTCATTGTAGATTTTCATGGCTAATTTCATAATTTGACGTCGAGTTGAAAATAATGTAACAATATGCGCTTATTAGTTAAAAAATATGGCGACGATAGAGGATAAGTTTTATGAAAAGAGTAATAAAGTAAGATTGGTTTGATAGTCGATGAGGTTTTTAGTCAAATAATGTACAACATGCACAGAACAGAAGTAGACAGACAAGACATGGAAAACTTGTTTTGACATGAAAAACCGAATTTATTACGATTTATATTTAAAAAAAATGTTTTACTTAAACATATGTATACTTCTTTTAACAACCAAAAAAAAAATGTCAAACATATTCCCCAAAACGTTATCTACGCGTCCTCAAGTCTCCTAACTTTATTGTTCTACTCAAATTTTCTCGCACCATTTTTTCGTCACTCTGCGATTTCCTTACATCTTCATTGAGAAGCAAAAGGTGTTAATAGCTGTGCTGACGCTCATTATGTGAGTGCGAGGTGCTATCGTAAATTTGTTTCTTCAAGGACACACAACAAAAGGACCAAGTGTCGTTCAAGCCCAAAGTCGAGTTTACAAGAGGCTGCATGAAACGCGCGTGTGGGCCTTCTGTGCGAAAGGAGAAGAGTGGATAAGATTAATATTCGCTAAAACTATAGTTCCGTTAAAGTGGACAAGATTTAAACAATACTATTTTATGTTTAAATGGGCTTTGAAGATTGCGACAATTGTTTTCGCAACCCTTTACAGAAGTAATTTCTTTTACATTTTTACAGCTTCGATGGACATTCGCTAAAACTGTAGTTCCGTTTAAGTGGACAAGATTTAAACAATATTATTTTAAGTTTAAATGGGCTTTAAAGATTGGGACAATTGTTTTCGCAACCCTTTACGAATGCATTTTCTTTTACATTTTCACTGATTCGCAAGATTTTCTCTTATTTTATTTTCTAACGAATACACATAACTATGAGAATGACAGTGTTCTTACTGAAATCATTAGCGTGTATGTGCGTGTTTTCAACGCTTCTGAAAATCATTGGAAAACCGTATTCCTAACGCGCTTTTCTACCTCTAGATTATCTTCCTGAAACAAACTTACACAGAAACAAGCTACTTGTAAATTAGACCTTGCCATGTCCACAACATGCTATCGGTCTCGAATCTCAATAGGTCACCACTGTCCTCATGAATGGGTGGTATCGGGGGCTCTTTACAACACACGTTTTGTATGGAATGTTGTAACAAAAAAGCCTTAGATACACACCGTGATACATTTACATTTACCGCCATTCCCCACAGCGGCCATTGGAAATACAACCTTATGGAATTAAAACAAGGGTGTAGTTAAATTTAATGGGCGATAATATTATGTTGGTAAAAAGAAATAAAATAATCTAACATGCAAGATCGGTCGGAAGGTTGGGAGGAGTTTGTTTTAGACGCTTTATTAATTATGTCCAATTAATTTTGGAACGGTTCGTCTCTTGAATCGCCATTTTCGTTACGGTGGTCAGTTTTAGCGGTTTGTTTGTTGATAAACTTTTTAAATTATGACTCTGTTAATTTGTTAAGGGTATTTGAAGGAACATTTTTTAGACTTGGTGAGAAAGTGTCAAAACTGAGGCCTGCTTTTCGAAATGGTGTTTAGTAAACTATCTGTTTTAATAAAATTATTGTTAATAGGCCGTTTATGGAAACAAGATTTATGAATCATAGGAACTTTAATTAACTGTTAATTAAACTTCGAAACAAAGTAGTTGACAAGCTTTAAATTATTGCTTTGGAAGAGTCCCATAAAAACGACGGTCTCCTTTCTATAAAAAGTCATCGAACTTTGAATTTATGCAAATTCGCATAATGTTATTATAAAACAATATTTAACATTTACAATAAAATCTTTTATAGCTCGAAAGGATACCTCAAATTGCTTTATTAGTGCGTGATATTGCTCCGCATTTAAAACGCCACTATCAGGCCACTTATAAAAATCTTTCTAACAAGCGTAAAACGTCCAATCAATATAAAATTAATCGCCGATCAAAAAAAAAAAAAAAAATGTTCTCGAACGAAAACTTTTGAGTTTTTTTTTCGATAAGTTTTTTTTGTTGGTCGGTGTCTCCGTGATTTCACACGTCTATAGGTATGTCTTTTATAATATTTTTCGTGGCATTGTGCTAAGCGATCGCCGCTGCGGCGCCGGCGCATCCGATTATGTTATTGTTAAAGGACCGAATTCTTTTATTTGACCTACGCGACATTCCTTCGAGCCTCGACGGTAGTGTTTTGCGGTGCCCACGGATGTTTGGACTTATATTTGTTATACTTTGATGTTAGATATGATACGATCAGCTTAGATCGAGACGTTTTTTGTTTTTAAGTGATTAAGGATGGGGTCCTCTAGTTTTGTGGTTATTACAATGTTTGAGAAGGTTAACGACATTTTTAAAGTTAATGACTGTATGTTTGATAAAATTCCTTTTAGAATTATATTAATTGAGGTGAGATCATTCGTTTTTTAAGAAAAAAAAGCGAAACTCTCATTAAGGTGCGACGAAAGAAGACACAACAAGTTATGACCTAAAAAAATTGTTTAGATTTAAATTCTAAATATAAAAATAATAAATCAATTTCTAAAATAATATAAAAGTAAGTAATACCTACTACAAAATATGGAAGCCCACTTTTCCGGTACATTTCATTCATAAGGCGGTGCGCACACGTAACTCGATACAGACAAACAGATCATTTAGCCGTCGATTTGTATTTGTACTAACAATGGGAACATCATAGTTATAGTATTAGATTACCTTCCGGATATGTTCACTTGCGGTTTTTAATGTAATGTAGTAACTTTGAAATACTTTCACATGATTGTTAAAAATTATTGGATTTGAATTATAAATTAAATATCATTGGTGGAAGAGAACCATGAGTTTGTAGCCATATAATTTATGTTTGCGAGCTTTGTATTTTGAAATGAAATTGCCTTTACAGAAACGATAAAACCGAACAGAGCATTGCAGATGGCAATACTTATAAATAAATTCTTTATTTCACCAAAAGCCATCACAGTACAAGAACCATAGAACTAAGAGCATATTATAAAGTTTATAACTAGGTCACAATAATTTAAATACCCTGACTCCTAAACTAGGTGTATGTGCCTGTATCTTAGTCACTTACTTTATAGGTAAAGATCTAATTGCACATGAAAGCAACGATGTGTTTGCACAGGACGAGGATTGTCCCGAAGATTAAAGTTATAGCGGGTAAAATCATTTTTACTAAAAAGTGTACAAGTTTGTAACTTTTCAAATTAATCGATCAAGTCCAAAATTTCGTTTCAGCAGCTGAAAAGAGCTTAGAAAAGAAGAACAGCGGGTCTAAAACAGCCACATTAAGTAATTCCTCTAAAAGCAATTCATTTTCTGAATTCTCAGCAATTCCTCTGTTGTGACACATATTTTAGTTGAATCATATTCAATTCAATTCATATCAGAATCATAGGTGTGAATATTGCCGCATGAAAAAATGAAGACCGTAATTTTACCGGATAATTTTTCTTGACAGTTTTTATTAATCAAATGAGACTTTTATTTCAACCGTTTAAATGTTATTTCATTTCATGAATTGCGTAATATGAATCATCATCATCATCATCAGCCTATAAATGTTCCCACTGCTGGGACACAGGCCTCCTCTCTGTGAGAGGAGGCCTGAATGAATATGAATTGAACGCAGATAATATTAGGAATTGTCAGTTTGTGTGATTCATAATATTAACATATATTATGATTCTGTCAAAGCGGCCGTTTTAGGCCTCCAGAACTAAAACTTGCAACAAACGTACCAAGTTTCGTTTCCAGTAGCGGTAAGACTAGAAAGGACCCCACTCTACTTTGGCAAATAGCTATCAGAATAAAAATAGAAGAACCCGTCATTAAAATAGTTACAAATCATCGGATCAAGTTATAACAACACTACAGTGGCGTTAGTCGGTGGTCTTCCGATATAAATGTGCCAAACGAAGGTAAACATAAAAAAATCGGTAACATTGAAATAGCACACGGCAGCCTAACACAACAGTCACCGACGCCAAACAAACATGGATGAATGTGGAAGACACTAGTTTGAGCCTACGGTTTTGCTCGTTTAAAGCTATATTTTATCATTATAATTTAGA
Organism: Agrochola lychnidis; assembly: GCA_963680765.1. Classification (NCBI taxonomy): domain Eukaryota; kingdom Metazoa; phylum Arthropoda; class Insecta; order Lepidoptera; family Noctuidae; genus Agrochola; species Agrochola lychnidis. The sequence goes on along the minus strand of OY796859.1, from coordinate 7,799,232 downwards.
ACTATGTTGGGGATCAAGAATTAGGTAGCTATCTGATGAAAATAGAAAAAGTAGTGAAAGAAAATGGCAACAAATAAATTTGTTTAGAGATCCCAAAAAATTTTATTCAGGAATAATTTTTTGTGGTCAGATGCACACGTTTTGTAGCGAATTATGAAATCATATGTGTCCTGTTTAAATTTTTCTGCCAGGCATTATCGAAAGTGGAGAAAAATAACGAAAAATTTACAGGTAGCTTAACGTAACTTTTAAGAAGTGGTAAAAAAAACTATGTTTATGGCTATCTATAGCTTCGTTTTCTTTCATACAGACAAAACATTCTATTTTATTCTACATAAGCCACAGAGTGAAGAAACAACGCATTCACATGAGACATATTACGGGTCAATTATCGCGGACTGAGCAAACTGTAGCTCTCCGCTATGGGAACCTTGTCGCACACTATTTATTTATTTTCTTTTCTCACTGGGCAGACGTTGGCCTTTAGTGTCCTTTTGTCAACTTTGAATTTGTGTTTAAATGGTGTTTGTTATAATTGGAGGTGTTGCCACACCAAGCGCTGAACGCAGAGAACTCTTTGACTCTGCGTTCAGCGCTCGGTGTGGCAACAGGCCGTGTTCGGATAAGTCGATCGTCATCCTGAGGATGCCTCGTTGAGAGGTGAAACACGTGTCGATTTCTTTCAGGGTTTTTTATATCTCTTTAGGAATAGCTAAGCGGAACAGGTTACTAAATATATCCACGTCTATTGTATTTTATAATGGATTTTCACAAGATCACGTCTGAATCAATTAACTATAATTTTGATGATTTACACAGACGTTTAATACATTGAATGATTGATATAGTGTATGTAATTTTCTTCGCTGTAGACTAGAAACATTAAAATGTAGGTATCTGTCTCAACTATAATTTAATTCAGTATATTTTTCAGGTGGTTTTATGATGCAAGTGTTTCATTGAAAAAAAGAGTGCATTGTTTTGTTAATATTGTTTCGAATAAAATGATGGTCAATTGGTCGATGACATTTTTATAAAATGATTTTAAAGTTTCATAAATATCCTATAAAAAAGAGGGGCTCGTGGCTAAATAATAACAGCCACATGGGTCGTTCGAAGGTTAAGCTACGCTTGCCGTGGTCGGTTTGTGGATGGGTGACTAACCATTACATATCTAGATCCTTCCGTGCCTCGGAAAGCATGTTAAACTATTGGTTCCGGCTGGAATTTGTAGATTATTGACAGTCGTGACGAGTAGTCAGAAGCTCATTAGTCTTACCGAGTAACTGAGTTGTGGAGGTGAGATAGGTAGTCGCTCTATGTAAAATACTGGTCTTCAGCTGCATCCGGTTAGACTGGAAGCCAACCCCAACATAGTTGGGAAAAGGAAGGCAAATCGATTAATTGAAATGTCCTATCTTAAATCATACGATTCAGTTTACTTTACAAACACGCCTCACACGCGAGCATAATCCCAAAATACATTACATACACATAAAATTAGCATGGCATTGCGCAGCGAGCCAACATTACGCTACTCACTCATTCAGCAAACAAGCGCGTCAATGGGCTACGGCTGAGCAACGTATTTGCATACACTGAATCACACTACTGTTATTTGTCTGCGTATCCTAGACTTTAGGGCCTGATTACCCTAACAATGACGCGCGAATGTTTTCGCGGGCGCTCACTATTGGAGAAAAATTTGACGATGTTCAGCTGTTTGTACGGAGTTCGTAACGTCTTGACAATAACTTGTTATGGCAAACACGTAAAACGGTCGCGTTACCAACTACGTGTGCACTGTCTTAGTATATAATTTTAACTGAGGCGTTATTGTCAAATGCCACACTGAAATGCAGTAACATATCTGTATTACAACGTCATAACGAGTAAGGACTCTGAGCTCCTGTGTTTACCTCCAGTGTTGACGTTGTGTTGTCGAAATGTTTAAAATACGAGATTTCGGCGGCACAAACATCGTGGTGGCAAGGACACGCGACATACATTCGCGCGTGGCCGCGACTTCGCTGGTATGATACAGCCCTTACATAGTATGTAATCCAATTGACAATGCGATCTGTAAAGGTACAGGTGAACATCTTGTATGACTCATAATGACAGTACTGTATGAATCATTATGTTCAGTGTGTGGAACACGGGAAGTTTATGGTGTATGGAGAAGGAATGTGAGCAATCAGCACTATGGATGACGAATCAATGGTTTTGTTGTATTTTTTTGCACTATTTTGGCCATGGGTTTTGATCGTTAGATACAGTCATAACCATCATCCGCTCGATTAGTCAGAGGTGGTGTATGAGTCTATGGTAAATGTACCATAGTTTACTAATGCTAGGATAAAGTTCGTCCGTTCTTTTACTATTCTGACATATCGGTACAAGCAGCTATGCAATGACGGCTAGTCAGCAAGAATGGTAGTTGATTAGACTGCCCAAATTGCATTGGACGCACTTTAGTATCAACATAGGTACTTACCGTCGCGTCATGAGACTACATCAAATACCTTTAAACGAGCAATTCTTGTATTTATGTATATAAATTTATAATCTGAATCTCGAAAACGGCTCCAACGATTTTCATGAAGGGGTTTCGTTGGCGATAAATCGATATAGCTAGGTTTCATTTTTAGAAAATGTTGTTAAAAAAAAACCGAGCAACGCTCGATCACCCAGATATTAATAATTTATTTGATTAAATGCATCTCAGTTATATCTATTATAGTACTGCATCTGCAATACTATCTGGTGCACGACTATCAACGCAATGGCTAAAAAGCAGGCACAGTTTCGTAAAATCGACAGCGTCTCTATCAGGAAACCCGGCCGACACCCGTTACAAACTGTGGCAGGATATTCTTCCCCCTCCTACTTACTATCTACCACCAGAAGAGCATCCTCCTGCATTGTGTAACCCTTCGTGTTCCTTGAACCGTCTCCAGACCCAAGTAGAAAGACATAACCCTAACCTATGTCGACGTTAAACATAATTTGACATTACAGATATTGACATTACATTACCTACATACACATTATGACATTATCTATATTCTATATTATTAATAGTTTTGGAATATTTTGACATTAAGCTTACACACTCTTGTTTTAATTGTAATTTAATGTAATCTAATGAATTTGAATCTAGTAACTATAATAATTGTGCATTTATTTTATTTTATTTTTAATGCAATGGTTTTAATGTGTAATTTTATTCATGTATAATTTTTATGTATAATTTCTATGTAATTTTTTGTACTTAATATGGGAATAATTTCCTGAAATAAATGATTAATATAATATTACAAAATTTGTATTCTTCATTGTATGTTATGCGAGAGATTTATATTTTATTAGTTAATTTTGTTTAGACTGATCTGTAGGTACCTACCTATTAAATTCTGACTAGTGTTAATAATAATTGTTATAGTTGTAATAATATTATTAAATTCAAATCTAATATTTTGCATGCCGTAAGGCAAAATGTATCGGGACAATTTACAAACTATCCAACTCATATGTATATCTACATTATCAGCAATTAAATGAGTCCTTTCTTTCTAATCCAGCAGGATGTGGATGTGAAACTATGTCGCAAACTATGCTCCTCCTCAATCCTGCCCTCTGTGTTGCAAAATATGCAGTCAAAGTGACTTCTGCGCTGTCACCGATGACGTCGGCGAAGTTTTGGGCCATCAAGATCTAAAATAATGTCGTGCCAGCGAAGCGAAAAAAAAAAAAAAATACTGGATCAATACATAGTGACATAAAAAGTATCACAGGTGCACTGAAATGTCCTCCCAATACTGCTGACGAACTAAAACTAAAGAACCATGATTGCCAATAGGTATAATGACTAACTCTACAAACGAATTAAATTAAGGATACTACAATGATAGTGGTTAATACTGTTTAGTCAATAACCTAAACCGCAGAAAATTAGTTATCAACTTAGGGAAAACGTTATTTTACGGGCGCCTCGTCATTTTTGACATCAAGCAGATGTCACGAAGTGTATGAATCAGTAATTAAGACGAATGATACAATAAGTAAGCGCAGAATACATTCTTGTAACAACCCACGTAAATTTGAGTTGTAAAACGGAACGGTCAAGGTGTTGATATTGTCACCAATTTGTATCGAATTCTTTTTTTGGATTTATTGTCAGAATGAATTGATCTATATGATAGATATTTTTATGAAATTATAAATCAAAAACTCTGCGTCAAGACTCAGAATCCAAGACCGTTCAGAATTATTCACGTAAATTGGTGCAAAATGATCCATTGTAACCAGAGATTGTTAATGCTCTAGTGATCTGTTTCTACTGCTTGTTGTTACATACGTATGAAACAAACCTTCTGTAATTTAAATTCTCTTGATTATTATGGTCCCAGACCGCATATATTTTGTATCTTAAACAGTTATAAGGCCGTCTATCACGTTACTCATCATTGTTGCAGCCCGCGTTCCATTTCGTTTGAATGATTCACTTTTAAGTGGACTCCATTCAATCAATAGTAACCTTGGCGTATCGGAACTAGAATACAATGATAAAAGAAATTTGGGAAACACCGAAATGAATATTGCAATTGTTTTATTTTATTATTTTTTGTGATTTACGCCATTGATAAAAAACTCAACAAAAGTATGATGGTATAATGTTACTAATAATTATGTGTAGGTTTCGGGACTTTTCATTTTATATGTTAAAGTGATTTGACCACAGATTGTGGTTTAGAATTAAATTTAAGTCACGCTGTAGTGAAAAATGAATGAGGCATATGTACCTAACGGAGAAACTTTTGATCAAACAATAATAAGGAAAATGAAGATGGGACAAACATTTATCTGTAGTTTATTAAGATATATGTGTCACTACTTAGAGCCTAAATACTTATAGGTACTATTTATTTTGCAACCGTCTGTAAGTAAATTTTGTGACACGACTGTTGCGAGCCAAGTTTTTTCGCCTCTCCACAAATTAGTTCCTGGCAAGTAATATTGAACATACGCAATCAAATGACACGCCTATTTAAGTGACATTTTTTGTCAAACAATCGTATCTACAATGATATGCCCGAAAAACCCAATGACTTGTTCGTACTACCATATAAGGCATAATAATGATTCTTTTTCGACTTATTATAGCGTCACTGGTTCTAAGACATAGAAGTATGTTTAAAACGTATGTGGGTTCTTTTTTCTTACTCATCATTTAATGTCCTCAAAGTCATGGTTCATTAAATCTTGTGTAGAAACTGAGTTGACGCAAAGATGACGAAATTTGTTAAAACTGTCGATATACACAATTTACTGGCCATTTGACAATAAAATCAAGTTAGATTGTGAATCGATTCATCATCATCATCATCATCAGCCTATAGCAGTCCACTGCTGGACATAGGCCTCTCCAATTGCACGCCATTCAGCTCGATTCTCGGCAACTCTCATCCAGCTGCTACCAGCCACCCTTCGAAGATCGTCACTCCACCTAGCCTGAGGGCGTCCTACGTTACGTTTGCCAATTCGCGGTCTCCACTCAAGAACACGTTTACCCCAACGGTCATTGGTTCTACGGCTGATATGGCCGGCCCACTGCCACTTCAGCTTGCGAATCGATTAACACAGTCAATTTCATTGATCGACCAAATTGAGCGAGATAGGGATTATTGACCCAACTGACACTTAGTGCGAATGCAGTGTTCCTGACCAAACCTTGCCCCATATGTTGCCGTGTTCAAAGAGACCTAAAAAGGCCACTGATGCCGCGATTGGCATGGTCATATACTGGGCTCAACTCATTTAACAAATTACCATCGACTCGAAAGGAAGAAAGAAGAAGGCTAAATCGAGGAAGTCTGTACCCTTCTTTACTTTTTCCATAGTCACCAAGGGACCATTATAGTTTCGCTATGTCCATCTGTCTGCCTGTTTGTCTGTCCGCGGTCTACGAGACTGTTAGTACTAGAAAGTTAAAAGGCATGTGTATACATTTAATCATGCCAACAAAGGGGTATAATAAAATTATGATTTTTCTCCTCTACACGTAAAGTGGGGATGTTTTTTTTTCTATCCCTTAATGTGAGGTATCGTTGGAAAGGTCTTTAAAAAACATTGTGAGTGTGTTCAGACCATTTTTGAATTCAGAGATCCGTTTGCGAAATATTAAGGTTTAAAGTGCAAATTTTTGTTAGAGTCAAGTATCCCCCCCTGCCAGATAAATGGTTGGTTTTAGATATGTGAAAAAATTCACGGCAACACACGTGCACTCTGTGGGTTCGATATACGCAGAGGGCATAAATAATAATACTTTCAGTATAATAATACTTCTCCTTTTAGTATAATAATACTTTCAGGATGTTGTTGGGGCTTCCACGTTACTGTAGCGCATCAGGAATGTTCGCGGAAGCACGTACTGACGGTTTCAGTACCATTTTTCGTAAGAAGACTGCTTCTATGATGCGCAGATTGCGTGAGAGCGGCAATGACATTCTGAAGGTCATTAGTAACAAGCCATGCTGCACCAGTAAGGTGCATTGGGTACGTGTACATGTACACATACCCGGTGCGTCTGGTGAGTGCAGCAGATATATGAATTAAATGTTGTTTTTCGTTTGTTACTAACATAGCTTATAAGTAGTGTGTATTACTAACATCATATGGATCAAGGTCTGAAATAAAGTTTTTTTTTTAATAGTTTATATAATGAATTTAAAAGGAAAACTATCACAGCTGAGTAGGCTTTACAAATTAACAAGTAATAATCGACCAACTTAGATTTGCCGTTAGAAAAACATGTTCTCCCATACATTCCGAATGAAAGAAAATGTTTTTCAACTACAAAGTTAAGTTTGTTCTTGGAATAAATTCCTCCCAACTTTGTGCGTAATCCGTTTTTTGTTTTGGTCACTTGGCCGGTTTTTCCATTTTATCCATAAAGAGAATCATGTAGCGCATTGAAAGACAGCTGTCCCTCTCTGTAAATTCCAAACATTAGAAAGAATTAATAACTAAGTCTGGAAGCTTTACAGAAAAAAACCTCCATTGAGAATTTCCCCAGCAATTCTAGGCCACGAGCACTTGCTTATATTTTAATTTGCAATATCACAAAGAGAGTGGCAAGGCATGACTCAGAAGCCATCAGTGCCATACCACGTCACGTGAGAACTGCTTGCAGCCTCCGAGACAATTATGTCCGGTAGTACGGAATCTCCCCATTTCCGGACGTGTGCCGAAATTGGAGCAGTTCTGTAATGAATTTATTGTACTTATATTAGTCATGCTGTAATGATAATGCTTGGCTGTCATTGTGGTTAAGTGGTTTGTAACCGGTTGAAGGCGATTCGGATGGTTAAGCGTAAAGTAACATTGTTTAGTTTGATTGAATATTGAAATGATTCTTTGGTAAATAGTATAGCAAAAAGCATTTATTTACTTCGTACTTCAGACGTTTTTATCGGTACCTACTTCACTTATTTACTTATAGAAAAAGAAAAGAAAGAAAGAAAGAAAAACATTTATTTGGACACAGTTCGTGAAACACAAAACACAAAAATAACACAGTGAAAAATAAAAACACGACACGACACTTCTATAAATCTCTTCTAATACGATTTATGCAACAAGAAAACCTAAAAGCTGATTTCACACCTGTCCGGGAGACCTGCACGGGCCGCCCGCACACGGGAGATCCGTACGGGTAGCGCCCGCAGTGCTCTGAAACGAGGGAGTTATTACGATACGGTTGCTAGCGTTGTACGGGCTCTACCCGGAGCGGGTTGCGTACGGACCAATCCTCGTCGCTGTGAAACAATGATCTAGCGCCTCACGTGTGTCTCCGTTCCGGGAGCCTGTACGGGCGGTCCGAACGGGTCTCCCGGACAGCTGTGAAACCAGCCTTATATTCAACATACAATTTTCTATTTCCCTATACATTTTAAAAACATCTCCGTTCCAAAAGGTCTTATAACTCAGACCTATCAGTTTGAAACTATATATTCTATACGTTACGCTGTGTTAACTTAGTAGACTAGTACCTACTGTATTTCTATTTTCTTAATGTCCCTCAGCAAACTTCGTGTTTTGTCAGTCGTCAGATTTCTACCAGTTGCCCTTTGCACTTGGTGCCGACCGGACGCTCTCAATCGACTTGGAAGTATTTAGAGTTGTTAATACTCTTTTAACTTTATGTAATTTATTTAAAAAAATGGGAGGAAAGCCGCTAAAGTAGCAGGCACGACAGATAGGAATATAGTTTTTCAGCTCTATGTAGTTCACACGGAAATCAAAACAAAACCACAATAAAGTACTTAGTTCTGAATTCAAATTATTATACACAATAAATCAAATAATTGATAGACATGGAAATTAGCATTCGTTTGTATTCGGAAATGCGATGATACCCGAGAGGCATTAAGAAAATAGAAATACTGTACTTGTACAATGTTGACAAACAGCAAAAAAACTGCATACATACCTTGAGAATCATTAACTAAATGTATTGCCTACTTATGTTAGGACGAGTTTAAAATAGAAAGTAGTCCGTTTAGGTTAATAGACACATCCCTTCCCCGCTAGTAATCAGCATCTCGTTTTATCAACGTTTAGAACATGCAATATTCCTTATATGACAGGTTAGGTGTTTAGAGAATTTTCTTTGACTGTTGAACTGATGATTAAATACCTAGTAATCTTTAAAATAATAATGGTTAAGAAGTTAGTTCCCTTTAGTTGAAAACAACAGTTTCGGAAATTAAAAGGAAAAGATAAACGAGGAAATTCTGTCCTTTCTTTCGATATTCTGCTGTAGGCAGAGATGGAAAGGAAATTTTGAAATTTAGTTTTTGCATTTATTTTTTATTTAATTTTATATTATTTGAAATCTAGTAGGTAATTCCTGAGAGATTTTTAGATCCAAAATCCAATCTGCCTAGCCTTTTCCCAACTATTTTGGGGTCGGCTTCCAGTCTAACCGGATGCAGCTGAATACCAGTATTTTACATGGAACGACTGCCTGTCTGACCTCCACAATCTAATAACTGGGTAATACGATACCCCTTGGTAAGACTCTTGTCAGACTTTCGGGCTTCTGACGACTCGTAACGACTGTCAAAGATCCATGAATGACAGCCGGGACCAACGGCTTAACGTGCTTTCCGAGGCACGGAGGAGTCTCGATATGTTAAGATGGTCACCCATCCACAGACCAACCCCGGCAAGCGTAGCTTAACCTGATAGATCGACCCGTGCAGCTGTTATTACTTAGCCACGAGCTCCTCAGAGATTTTTAGATACAATTGCAAAATATGTAAATAGAAAAAAGTTTTTTTTTTTGTCAATAAATTAAACTAACTACCTACATAATTTCAAAAGCAATTATATTTTCATTATACTTGACAGTTTCTATGATATTTACCTAGTTTAATTATTTCGTTAGTAAACACTTCTTCTGGTTAGATTGGTGGGAAATCTTACCCTGCTAGCTATCAGTAAGAGTTCCGGTCGTAATAACTAACTAATTATATCGATAAGGATGCGTATGAACGTAAGTTGTTTATCATTAAGCTCCTAACTACCTGCGCACGCAATATTTTTATCTATGTAGAAAGATTATGCTTGCTATGCATCGCAATATTTCTTAGAACCTACTTAAAGATATAATACAATTTTGTAGTGACCAAATTTTGCATTTTTTGAAGTGAAATCTTCTTTAGGCGCGTTGGGAATTTTTAAGATGGGACTAAACCATTGATTTCGCGACACTGTTACCGAGTTTACCGACACCGTGGAGTAAAAGACATCAACGCGTTGATTACCACGGTGCGTGCAGTAAAAGACATCAATGCGTTGATTACTGCGGTGCCGATTTTTTTTTCAAGTTTTCACTTCTGACGGCACTCCCGCAGTGCCACTGTTTATTTTTTTCAATTTTTTTTTTAATATTTTATTCTCGATGAAAGATCAAAGTAGAAGAAAAAAAAAATCCAAACTACGATGACAAACGACTGTCGTTGTGGCGATGAAGATGGAGGCGTGTATATCTCGCAGAATGACGTAACAAACGAAAATAATAATTTCATAGTACTTAGTTTCCTGATATTATCTACACTTTAGTAGAACAAAATAAACAACAACTTGCAGAATAAATAAGTAAGTCAGAATTTAATATACAAAAAAAAAAAAACGTGCAAATCCGTCGTGAATGAAGTAAGGTGTTGCGGTAATTAAACTCAATAAATGTTGGTACAGCTCTGCATCATAGTCAGGGGCTAACAATCGTTGTCAGTTTTACATTTGCGCAAACTAGGTTTTCGTTTTTATCTTCGAAATATTGAAATACTACCAAATAAAACTATGCAACTTATGCTTACATACTTGCAAATACAATATTACTATTTAAAAAAAAACTTTATTTTAAGAGTTTTCTTTTTTTTGCATGTATGGATGCTATATACTATTGCAGGTTAACGGGAACGCCCTGAAAACAATATAAGAAATCTGATTAATGATATCTTTTGTTTTTTTTGCGATTTATCCAATAGAAACAAGGTGCCTTATGCAAATATTCCGCACAATTCCGGGCAGTCTGAAAATAAACAACACCGTGAACTATAAAAATTGTCAACGTATGCACACTAAATTACGATTTAGCTAGCTTTGCAAGTGCAAATCGTCACAATATTGAAATAATTTTCGCAACAATACATTTTCGCGAAGAAGATGTAACCAAAGATTGTCAACGCCTGAAAGGCATGCGCCTCGCTTCCGGTCATAGTTTTGAGAGCGTTGTCGTACTTGAGATAATACGACTTAAGTCAATATGGAAATCCATAAACTTATGCCCTTTTAGATCTTAGGTAGTACGAGGTCGTATCTTTCTTAAGTGGAATGTGTATGACCTTTGGAGACTGCATGACCTTAGGAGACGAAAAGATAATTGTGGCAATCACTTGTCTCCAATCCCGTCTGGGTTTGATACGTTTGTGTCTTAGGACAAATTAGGTCTTACTAGGAACTGTTTGTCTTGAGTTTCACTTTATGATCTTCTTGATAAACGACTTGACGAGTAAATAAAATTGATGGTTCCGCTACGTTTTTGGTGAATCAGACTTTAATGTATCAATCATCGTCCTCGCGATTTTTCTTTTATTAGCTCAGGGTATCTTTTATTTTTATTGTTGGGTACAAAACCCCCATTCAGATGAAAAGCAACAGCGTAAATGACCACAGGCTTGCAATAACCAACTCGATGATCCAGCGAGTCAAAATGAAGAGTGAGCAACGTCTAACAAAGGACAGCGATAGACTTGGTGTGGGAGTCGCATGTTATTTTATACCAGCTTCAAATTCTTGACAAAGCAAATGAAAGTAGCACAATAAAGGAATAAATAGTGATTTATTAGACAGGACTTAATAAGATAATAATTATGTTCGGTGAGTATAAGAACTCATCTAATTTTAAGTAGGCAATGGTGCCGATTCCCTTGTTCACAAACTAAACTAAATTTAAGTTCAGTGCATCTTTTTCTTTCTATTTCATTAAGAAAAGGACAGAAGATAAATTTTAGTTTAGTCCTGTCAAATTAATCAGCACTTGACGTAAATTGACGTAATTTTAGTTGGCAAGTTTTTAATCACGTCTAAACTTGTAAGGAGAGTGACAGGCGCTGATTAATTTGACAGGACTAAACTAAAATTTATCCTCTGTCCTTTTCTTAATGAAATAGAAAGAAAAAGATGCATTGAACTTAAATTTAGTTTAGTTTGTGAACAAGGGAATCGGCACCACTAAACAACAAATAAGTAATGTATGATGTGCTTACCTGTATAAAATTGGTACACTAGTCTATAAAATTGCATGTATCTCATATCTTTGTATCGGTGTATTCAATTGTTGGTGAGTCAAATAAATAAAATGAAATAAAAATAAAATAAAGATATTAATTACAACAAGCCAACCCTCCTGCACACATAACCGACCAGCCATGAAAGTGCATAATCCTTTATTTTCCTTTGACGTAACACTGTCAAGCTGAACGTTTACATATGGGCTTGCAAAGTACACAGATCATGTCAAACATGGACTGTTGGTCGTCTTTTGTTTTCTGTTTACTCCTTCTCGGTCACGGCAGACCTGTGGTTTTACGTAGGTCAAGCGCGATTCCAATCTCGATTCTATTTGCTATATAGTTTATTCGATTATAATGGTTGGGTATTTCAGAGTCGATGAAGTCATGCAAGGAACAGCCGATCATTTTGTTTTATTATGTTTTGTGATGCAGTGATTATGGTTGTGATTTTGTGTGATGAACATCCGTGTTGATTTATGGATTCAGGATTCTGCTTTTTGCTGTGGGTAATTTAGCTAACTTTTTATTTGGTTTATGAGTTTAAATTTACAAATTATTAAATTGATCGGATAGGTACTGACTGACTGTAGCCACTATTCTTTGATCCGTTGCGAACAATGTCAGGAAAATTGGTGGAGACATATATCGAACACAATAGGTAACTATTAATAAATGTGTCCGTAATATCCGTTCTACTACCTTTTGGGACATAAGTGTTTTGAAAGAAGGCGGTTCTATTCTTAGCAAATTCCCAAGAACATCGTAATTCAAGTCAAATTGCGACAACTTGTGTGGTATGAACTCAATACCTTTCTTCCACCTTCAGCTGCAACTTAATTAAACATCCCGCAGAACACACAAGAACAAAGAAAACGTATCAATTAAACAAATACAGGATATGAACATTCGCTTACGAAGTTAATTATGAAGTAAGTTGGGTGATCAAAAAAAAGATAGTCACGTGCGAAGGAGGTACACATTAACATAGCCTCGTTTTTTCGTCCCAGATTCGTGACACATCGTGTGTGAGCCCTGTGGTAAATAATAAATCTTTCTAATAAATAAAACAAGGGAACGTGAGCGAGATAAAGCGTGCATGCCCGTGCGGTGCGCCCTAAACGCCATTGTGGACGCCGACGGCAGATCGTTAAACGAAGGTGAAAATATTTTGTGCCTTTTTTAGAGATCAACTGGATGTGGTGATGTTTCATGTTTAACTTGTGGTTGGAGTAATTGCTTTATGTCTTATGCTTTGCTACCATTTCCTTGAGAGTACTGTATGGTTGATGGTGGTGTCTTATGCTCTTGCGCAGGCTTTGGTTACTTTTCTTTGAGAGAGCTTTCTGCAAACCTGTATTTTAATAGGTGGGTGAAATATACTTCTGTTTACCCATAAGCTAAACTAAGCTATCTATTATAGGATCGGTGGAAGTTAGTATGCAGTTGAATGGTATAACTTTGTAACAGAAATTGATTTTGCTTGACTTCAGAACTGTCGTTAAATAGCTATGACTGCAAAGGTTTTGCTTATTGGTACTAGATTGGTACTTAGTTATTTGCGTTCTGCTGATTTACTTTGTAGCCATGAATCAAAGGCGACTGGGACTTCGGTGATAAGCTTTTTTTATAGATCATTAGATAAAGAATAGTAATGTTTTATGTTTAACAGTTTTTTGTGTAAACTTTGTCAGGTTTTCACTGTTCTTGAAAATTCATCATCATCATCATCATCATTTCAGCCGAAAGACGTCCACTGCTGGACATAGGCCTCCCCCAAGCACCGCCACTTCGACCGATTCTGTGCTTTCCGCATCCAGCAGATTTCTGCGGCCTTCACAAGGTCATCGGTCCATCTTGTGGGAGGTCTTCCAACGCTACGTCTTCCGGTACGTGGTCGCCACTCCAGAACCTTTCGACCCCATCGGCCATCCGTTCTGCGAGCAATGTGCCCTGCCCATTGCCACTTAAGTTTGGCTATGTCGGTTACCTTGGTTCTCCTGCGGATCTCTCTTTATTTTTTTATATTTTTCTGATTCGATCACGTAGGGAAACTCCAAGCATAGTCCTCTCCATTGCCCTTTGGGTGACTTTTAGCCTTCTGATAAGGCCCATTGTGAGTGACCACGTTTCAGTACTATAGGTCATCATTGGCAACACGCACTGGTCAAAGACTTTCATCTTGAGACACTGTGGTATGTGGGACGAAAAGATATCTTGAGAATTATTGTTGTATTATTAAACATTTTTTTTTTACATTAGCCTACACTGTCCCACTGCTGAGCAAAGGCCTCCACCAAATCCTTCCATGTATCCTTTTCCAGGGTCACCTCCATCCAACCCTTCCGGTACGCGTCTTTCGCGCGAAATTCAATGAATAAAAACATTGTTTTTATTAATCAAATTTCGAATGTAGTTTTTTTTTTTGGATAATACCAACGATAGTCACCACTCCAGATTACGGAACCCACTCATAATCTCAACCAATCAAGTTTCTTCAAAAGATTTTTTATCTAAAGAAATTGTGACCCAACTCTGTACACAATGTGGCAGGTCATTCTCAATGAGCTTCGGTTGTTAATGTGTAAATATGTGTTTCACATTTACACGACGCGACATCCATGACCATTGTGGTCGGAATGTTGCTCCACGGAGTCCGCGGTCAGATTGAAGCCAGGAGGTAAACTATTGATATTGCCGCCACAGCTTCAGATTGATAAATGGTCAATAAATAAAAATTCAGTAGGGACAGGTAGCATAGTTATATTTCGTATCAACAATAACCTGATTATCTGTTTTTTTTTTGTCTCAAAATCAGATTAATATTGATGACTACAGTATTCATAAGGGTAGACTATTTTGTGTAATTTACAGTCCTATTTGTCAATATCGGTAAATACATACATGGTTTTACGTTAACCTTGTAATTGCAGCTTAAAACATCATGTATGTATTAATGATGCACCATGGTTAAAAAATCGCATAGAGACAAACCATGTAGGTATAGATACTGTATGAAATGACTGCAACTTGAGCGTTGAATTCCATATCTAGTAACTGAAATAAAAAGCATCGCATACTAATTGCATCGCTCAATTAACGGTTTGAAATTAGCACCTAATTAAAAAGCTATATTTCTATATTTACATCGGTACTAACGGCTGTCGAGAGTTCGACTGGTCACACGCTCGGCTGCTTGGTTGTCACTTCGCGGCAAATATAGGAGGCAAACTCTTGAAAATGTTGCAGCCACAGTTTTAGGCCAAGTCCTAACTGACTGCGACTGTCGCGAATTATGGTTTTGGGGCAATCGGTGAGGTTGAATATAAAGTTTTTAAAGTTATTAGACTTTATTTTATAAAAGGTTACATGTCGGTACAAGTATCTAGCTTAAAGTTTTGAACGAGAGTAAGTGTCTGTCACTGCATGTGCATACGACACGGCACACATACCAAGGTACACTGCACTCACACAAACGAGGCTAAAACACGCGCGAATGTGATCAACGCGATCGTTAATACAGTGTGAGTCTTTATAATGTGTACATATCGAAATGAGGGAATCTATGCTTAATTTTATCGACGGAAAAAATATTTATAAAAATCTAAACAATTTTTGTTTTCAATTATTTGAAGTGAAAAAGTCTTTAGGCGCGTTGGGCATTTTTAGGGTTCCGTAGTAAACAAGGAACCCTTATAGTTTCGTCATGTCCGTCTGTCTGTCCGTCTGTCTGTCTGTCTGTCTATCCGCGGTCTAGCTCCGAGACCCTTAGTACTAGAAAGCTGTAATTTAGCATAGGTATACATATTAATTACGCCGACAAAGTGGTAAAACAAAATTATGGAAAACATTTTTTTTAGGGCATCTCTCATACACGTAAAGTGGTGATGTTTATTTTTTTTATTTTTTTACCCCATGGTGAGGGGTATCATTGGAAAGTCCCTTCAAAAATATTGTGAGTTTGTGAAAACCATTTTTGGATTCAGGGATTCGTTTGCGAAATATTAAGCTTTAAAGTGCTAATTTTTGTTAGAGTCAAGTGTCGTCCCCCCCCCTGCCGGCTAAATGGTTGGTTTTGGGTGTGTGAAAAAAATCACAACAGTAGTTTATATAACGAAATTAAAAGAAAAACTATCACAGCTAAGTAGGCTCTAAAGGTTAACGAGTAATAATCAACCAACTTAACTTTGCAGTTGCAAAAACATGTTTTCCCATACATTCCGTGTGGGAGAACATATTTTTCAACTACAAAGTTAAGATTGTTTTTGGGATAAATTCATCCCAACTACGGAACCCTTCATTGTGCGTGGTCCGACACGCACTTGGCCGGTTTTTTGAATTTCGCGACACTGTATCGCAATTTACCGACACCGTGGAGTAAAAGACATCAACGCGTTGATTACCGTGGTGCCGATATTTTTTTTAAGTTTTCACTTCTGTCGGCACTCACGGAGTGCCACTGTTTTTTTATGTCGTTTTAAACAAAACGGTGTAACTTTTAAAATAAATGATCTATCGCGATGAAACAAACTCCATAATGATTGGAAGTAATTAGGCGTCTTCATAAAATGAAAATTGTGGAAAAAAACTACTCTCAACTGAAAATAAATCTGTTTTTTTGCAACAAACTGTTTTTTTTACATTGAAAAATATATATATTTCCGTCGATAAAATTAAGCATAGATTCCCTCATTTTGATATGTGCACATTATAAAAACTCACACTGTATGAATTATAACTAGCAGTAGGTGGAATAAGGCTACCAATGATGATGATGACGACTCAGAAACGCGACTTTATTTATGAGTAAAACTGTCACGAGGACTCATTGAGATCGATAACAATAAAGATTCTATTGTCTCATTAATGACAGTTGAAAGGTCTGACTGACACCAAGTGAGATTTTCTCCATTCGCAGGTATACGAAAGTAATGTATTGCCAATTGAGATGTTACTAATTATACACCTGTACATAGTGTCATCATCAGCCTATAATGTTCCCACTGCTGGGACACAGGCCTCCTCTCTGTGAGAGGGAGTGGGCCGTAATCTACCACGCGGGCCCAGTGCGGGTTGGTAGATGTCACATGTCTTCGAATTTTCGGTTGTAGGACATGCCGGTATCCTCACGATGTTTTCCATCACCGTTTTTGAGAGCAGTGGTGAAATTATTTACACAAAGTAAAGCGCCTGTCTGGGTTCGAACCTACGACCTACAGCTCATAAGTCGCGGCCGTTACCACTGGACCACCACTGCTCTACACATAGTGTAATTAGCACAAAATTACGCCCATATATTTTCTCGTTAAATTGCTGATCTATTTATGGTTTGCGCAATTACCGCCAATCAAACTGTATGTCAGACTTTTTTACTAAACGGATTCAATTTTGTAACTTTATTTACTTTCATCACAATAATGAGAAGGCAATGCTTTCGTATCATCCGACAGGTCCAAATCTAACACCCGCGGTTTTTTGAAGACTTATAACGTCGTCGTCACAACAGATTAAACAAATATGGCGGGAGCCGTTTGACAGTTCGCTTTGTGATCAGTAGCGGGACGTGTTACACAACACAAATAAACATACACATTTGGTACAAGATGTTAAGCAATTTTAAACTTTATAACTTTGAAATAAAGTTTAGAAGTGTAAAGTTTGAAGTAAAGGTAATATTGTGCGGTGACTTTTTTATTATTTTTCAGGTCCCATCGTCTTGGCCGTACTAATTTGTCGAGACCAAGTCACCAATGCAAATATGACGGGTGTTGTGAATACCTTGTGTAAAGATATGAAATTGTTTCCAGTCCCGACTCATGGGAACATGCGTGATCGTGTTTGTCACTTAGGAATATTTTAATGAAATATTTGTTTTAGACCTTTTTATGGGATATTATGAGATGTTATTATCATTGGCGTGGGTGGTACAAAATCGCTGTCTAGTCGGAGAGCTTAAGTTCAGTTACCTATCGCTTTATATTCACTTCTGTATTTAATATGAAAAAGTTTTCTGTAACTTAGCCAATTTTTTTTGACACTTGATTGAATTCAATATTGGTGCTTTCTTGTTGTAAATAATTTTGTTTTATAGTATGGCTATTAATTCATGTAGTAATTTGGTTGTCTAGGTTCGATGAAAAAATAAAAATAAAAAACGTTGAAATAAATGTAATAATAATTTAATTCCACAAACATAGAATTATGTTTGTGCAGCAGTTATAAATAGGTACTATTTGAACTATACAAATAATGATTAAGTTATAAATACACTGGCTCTGTATTTTTACAATAATATAATTAACAGCTCTATTAAAGCTAGTCATATTTCATTGGATTTCTGTAACATATAAATAGTTAACAAAGAGTCAAGTAATACTAAGGAAAGTAGGAATATAATGTACAATTAAAATTATTCGTCTCAGCCTCAAGCTACCATGTCATAATGTAGATCATTAAAATATCGACAGTAGCATAAAAGAAACTGTTCTGATACACCGTTCTACGCATTCATATTCCAACTCAACAATTTCATCAACAGTCCAAGTGCTGGAATGAAGTCTAATACTAAAGTCTAAATTAAATAATACGAATAATAAAGAAATTGAAACTAAGTGGAGTTAAGCGAGAAATAAATAAGACCTTGACTAGGATAATCGGGAAATTTAGAATATTAATCAGCAGACAATAAATAATACATTTTAAATTCGTCACTATTTACAAAAAAGGAACTAATTCGTTCTAGACCAAAATGGCAATGTAATGGCAAAGACAGTTTTTTCTATACATTAATTCGCTATTTAACAGCCAAAGGATGCAAATAATTCTACTAGAAAGAGTTTTTTCTTGGGGCTAACTAATACTGAAGAGTACTGTTTCGCCTCGTGGTGCGAGCACCAAGATTAAGTAGACAGCCAAAAGTTACATAGGGTGCGCAGTTTCTTCGAGTCGCATCGTAGACTCTTGATCACAACCGCTGTATTCAAGCAGATTCCGTCTCGTAGAGTTTCTGGAACACCTGCGCCAGGTACTCCAAGTAGTTCAGGGTGTCCCTGTATAGGAGAACGCCCATATTGTTCGCCATGTCAGGGATTTCAGATTCCGGAAGCTTCTCGATTTTCAAGTTACGAGCGTTCATAATGTCCTGCAAGAAGGAAAAGGTTGGGTTAGCAAATATATCAAGAAAATATATAACTTAATAGAATATAATTGGACATCAGAATTTTAAATAAGTTTGTTTCGTATTGTAAATGAAATGATTTGACTAAGAATTATAAAATTTTGGAATACTTTTTAAATTTTGAAATAGGATTGTATACTTACATTAAAGTAACAAAGCACAGCTCGCACATCATGCATCGTCCGGGTGATGTTGTCCTTCAGACTCTCGTCTGATATTATGTTGGGATTCAAAGCTTCGTTGGAGAACAAGTACAGCCCCGCAACTATCATCTTCAGTCCCTTGTACATCCCCGGTAATACCTCGTCGATATTTGGCTGTGAACAAGAAAGAGAGAATTTAGTACTCAAGCTTTAAAACTCATTTTCATAAAGAACATTTTCTGATTTTAGTTTTCTCAATTTAGCCCTAATTGTGGTTGCAAGTTCATTGTTGTGCAAAGACTTCATTGCCAAATTAACTAAGATAAGGACAATCTTAATTGTGATAATCATCCTAAATTCGATTACATTTTCGATTGTTAGTATTGCGAAACCATTGTGTTCTCACGTAAGCGATAGCCGGCCGACAACAATGAGTGCCACCGACGATGTCAATTCTTTGAAATCGATTGAAAAACTCATACGGATGCACGTTTTTGGCATCAGCGAATTCGCCGCCCTTCGATGATTGTTTTCGTTTAGGAAACGTCAATCTGGCAATGTCCGTATTATCAAAAACAGAATGGTTTGTTAATATTTCTCAAGGTTTTACAGAGTATTGACAGGAACTTATTAAAGATATTCCTGAGCTTTTTATCAAGCAAGAGTCAGGAGGTGTACCTATGTTTAGATCTTAAAAATATTAAGACTTCTATGCTTACCATCAACTGGTTAATATATTCATCCGGCATCGTCTGGTAGAGGACTTTCTCCTTAGGCAACCATTCCTTAGGAAGGTACTCAGATGATTTCCACGAGCCCAGAAGTTCGTCGAAACTGTTATAACTATGAAGTTTCAACGCCTGAAACAAATGAAAACCAACCATTAGTAAAGAACATTGTAATAGAATTATAGAAAACGAAGATGTATGTGAAGAGTATGCTACAAGTGAATATCTGGAACCAGATTTCTGTGTCCCTTTTAATAATAGTGACTTTAAAGTAGCCGAAGGCTCAACACAAAGAACTAATAAATTAATGTAAACAACATAAGTCAGTAATGTCATTAAACTATACAATGACACGTCTTCTTCACGGCTAAATAATACAGCTAAGGATCATCGTGAATCAACGCTTATTGAGAACAGTAGTATTCTATGAAAGATGGAAATAGATTGAGTTAATACAATACGTTGATTGACTTTCATGGAATAGGAAGATTGAGAGGACGATGAGTCCAAGCGGTTTCCTGGATTGGTGGTATAAATGTGGTTTAAGTGGGGAGAGCTCTGCAGTGGCCAGTCGAGTACTGAGTATTTAGTACCTAGATAAGGATATTTTTGAGTCGTTTTTGGTGATTTATCTGGACAGAGGTATGTAATTATTTCTCTTATAATCATCATTTAGCTAATGTTGTCTATCGGCGCGCGCTATTTCAATTTCCTCTACGTTATATTATTCAGTTTGCTGAAAGTTTCGTAGAATTTCTGAACGATAATAATACAAATGAATTTAATGAGTACAAAGAAGTGTAATCACGGATATAGGTAAAGAGCAGAAAACTAAAAATATCAGCAAACGATGTTAAAACGCCCACGTTGGTACACGCGCTACCTAGTCGCAAATTGTTCCTAGAAATGACAAACGTCTACTGCCCTCAAGACAAACAAACTATAAAAACAAGACCTATGAAGTAGTGGCACTTATTCTTTTTAATAGATCAAGTAAGACTGGAACTGCACGTGCTACTAACTGCCATCTATTCATTTCAAGACTCCATCTTCCAATTAGAGAATCACAAATAAAGACTACACGATCCCTATCGATATTAATAGTCAAGTTTTGTTGTTGACAAATTGCTTTAGTTTAGATTTTAATGGGCGAGTCATAAAGCATAGATTTGATTGGATCGCCTGCGATTCTATTCGATATTTAGTGCACATTAATACTCGATACTAACGCATACGATAATCGATTCAATTGGCAAGCGAAGGTCGTATGAAAGATGAGATCGAAACCGGAGGTTTGCGGCCGCCGCCGACGACATTTCACGTAACAAAACCGTTTCGACATTAAAATTTGACACTATGTCTATAACACACGTGACGATGGCGGAACTAGCAAAAACTGCTCCTGTAATATTAAGCGTAGAGTCCAAATAGCATTGACAAGCCAAACAATCGGGGCCAGACTGGCAGATGTAACGCGTTGTAGTTAAGTATCCCTTATGTAGAAAATATTGTTGGACAACAATACAACTAATTAAAACTTTGCAAAATCCTACAAAACACTAAAAATATCGCTGTGCAAATGTTTATCGGTGCCGATCAGAAAACTTTGTCCAAATATTAATTTGCTTCATTGAAATTGAGATACCGCTGATATAAAATTCGCTGATAATACGCGCAATGAAACAAATTTACGATTATTTCTTTGGACATAAACCGAGCTGCGGTGTATGAATGGAGTCAAAGCAGAGATATTATCCGTTGCCGAAGTGGCAAGTAATTGGCAGGAAAATTAGAGTTTACGGACCTTTAAAATAAAAAAATAATGCAAATGTCGGCGTCGCATGTGCATATGTAGTGCAGATGATTTTACAAAACAAGAAGCTTAGAATGTTTAAGTAATGATATCGTACAGAGGTGGAATGTGCTATGTCGTCGCTGGCACACTAAATACACAGGTGTGCGTCCGGTCCATCGGACCATATCCGAATCATTACCTACTAGTTGTGCGGAGCTTGCGTTCAAACTGAGGCGTATCTACTTAATAGGCTTCTATTAAGGATGTTATGTATTCCCGTCATTTTAATGTGTTAGGTACGACTGCTGAGATAGATGATGTAAATTCTGCTATTGCGAAATCACATGGCAGCGTTATTTCTTGAGATAGAGACGGTAAAAAAATTATAAATCTAACAGTTTTAAATGAAGATTAAACAAGATCTTGTAAGAGTTTGAAGTAAATTAAAAAAATGTATCTGATTATTTAAACTCTAGTTCAAGATTATTGATTTGAGTTGAAAAATGTTAATATTCTTGAGCCTGCAAGTATTTTCCCATGATTTGCGGTTGAATAAAAATAAACAGGGAACAATTTGATGGGTTCAGCGCGTTGCAGTTGTCGTGGGTGGGCATCAAACTAAGAAATTTGACGACTTAGCATCCGAATGCCTAGCTCGAAACATCGGAAGCTTATCAAATAAACATGCACCCACACAAGCGCAGACATTGATATATTTACGGCACACGTACGCACCCAACGCCGCAGACAGCCTGTCGCCCGTGTGAACAACGCTATCGTACTATGTACGTACATACATATTGTATGTATGTGCTATGTAATTTAATGTTTATATAGCGTCGCTATTGCAAAGATAAGCGAGCAGAGATGCCCACGAGTTGCGAGAGACGTGCGGCATGCCGCGAGTCGATCGCAATCGCCGATCGGGTTACATCGCGAATACACCACTCATTTGTTTATAGTAATTACTTTCAAAAGTTTACGAGCACTTTTTTAAGGAAGCGAGTTGAATTCCAGTGTCGAAAATGTGATGCGATAATATGACACCGGTGTAGTCAAAAGCACGAGTGTTATGACACATTCACACGGTGGCCAGTGGCGAGTCACACAGTACCGGTAGAGTTCGTTGAATTTGTTATTGCGTTCTTAGTACAACGCGGCCACTTGTTATTTATACGGAATGGGCTTGACGACAGATGTAGCAGCCTGATTTATTTAGGATATATTGTCTCTC
Source organism: Agrochola lychnidis (assembly GCA_963680765.1). NCBI lineage: Eukaryota > Metazoa > Arthropoda > Insecta > Lepidoptera > Noctuidae > Agrochola > Agrochola lychnidis. The sequence continues at coordinate 7,776,291 of OY796859.1, read as the reverse complement.
AGACGCAACTTAGACGTTTATCTTGGTTTAATGTGATGACTAATATTAACAAGACGAGATCAAAAACTGCGATAGGGGTAAAGTTTTTGTTGAAAATAGAGCACAAACAAAGGAAAACTAGACGTCCTTGTCATCTAGCAACAATGGCAGTTCATCGCCACGATTTGCGTGTAAATCGCAATAAATATGATACATTAGTAACGAATGACCGACATTAAGGGGAGAGATAGAAAAAATCGTCGGGCAGGTGTGTCGCGCAATACTAATGTGCAATCAGTATTCGACGCGTACGCGCACCGTCCTGTACCTCGTTCCGGCTACTGTGAGTCGATAATGTCGTTTTACGAGGAGGCAGCGGACAGGACGTCGCCGTCGTTACGACCGTCGAGCCTATTACAATGCCACCATACCTCATACGCGAACATCACATTCGATAACTGGACACATTCGACATAAACGCTTCCATTGTTCCACTACCATTGACTGCCCAACTCTCAATAAATCGATTATATTGACAACAATCACCGAAATGTATACGAGTTCCCTTCGGTTATCGAGTGGCTACCGAGTTTGTTGGTAAAGAGTCATCCATAAAAGATTCGAGGCGCGACTTCGACATCGCATTATTTCTCGTTGATCGGCTCACCTTACTTCCGATTCGGAAATTATTATATTCCTAGGATTGGAATGATAGAGCCGTCATATGAATCGTTGTATTAACATGCTAAACGTTTGTTTCTAATAATTCGTGAATGTTTTATGAATTCTTGAATCTAGGTTGAATTGTCTGCGATTCTTTTGCGACAATATAACCATCTGTATAGCTAAGAAAGTGTTTTATATTATTAAAAATAAAACTGGTTTGTAATAAAACTCCAGTTCATTTATGAGCCAAAAGTCGAGCTTGCGAGTGAGTAATTTTTGCGTACAGACAAGATAGTTGATCATTAAATGTGATTTGATCAGTTACATATTGTTATTTGATGTAACGTGTACTGTTTATAAAGCATTTTATCGACAAGGTTGTCGATACCGGCATGGCGTCACAGAAATGCAGTGCGAAATTATAATTAAAAGGGAGGAAGTGGTCGGCCGGACGTATAGAGACGCGAAACGGCGCCCGGCCGATGCAATCTCCCTTCCACGCCTGCGCCCGCGTCGTTCCACGGTGAGAAAACCGCGCTAAAACGTGCACGCCGTGAATCTTTAATGGGTCAAATTTCGCGTGAAACTTTTTGGCAAAAGACTTAAAGCAATTCAATTTAAAGTTTTGATTTTTTTACTTTTTTTCGAACACCACGAAGTCGTACACAAACAACAGAAATAAAATCACTACAATTCAAATATTTACAATGAATTAGGATCATTGACTTTGCATTAAATCCCAATAATTCAAAAGAGGAAGTACGAAAAATCGGTGCTAACCATTTGCAGGGTTTACGCGCACGTCAACAGAATACCATAGCACCTCTTACAGACTCTCATACATAAATCAATAATATCTGCGTAGATACAAACGCTAAAGGCATGCGTCGACGTTAGGCTTAAGTTTTATTGGTATTGGTCGACCGCAAGCTCCGTCCGTTCATTTAGAGCGACGCGGCGGGCATATAGATGTGCCGCGAATACTACGCGATCACCTCGTGCAAAATCGATGAATGAAAGCGAAGAAAGGCCTTCGCAGCCAGCACTCGCGCTTTTGTACTTTGCTTTTTGCTACGGAAATTTTCAAGCGCCATTTATGTCGATAGTCTAACTTGGATACTGAATGATGAAGCAACTAAATCAACTAAAGATTACTTCCCTCTATTTTAAGAGAACTTTAATTTCAAGATGACTCCAGGATTGAAAAAGCTGTCAAATATTTAAGGAATAATATTAAGGGCCTAATTTCCTACGAAATCTTTTGGCTCACTGAGATCGAAAACTCCACAGCACACGTAGCATGACCACCGTAGAAACGAGTTTTGTCGACGGAAGAATAGACAAAATGACAGATAAAAAATCACAATCTGTCATTTTGTCTATTCTTCCGTCGACAAAACTCGTTTCTACGGTGGTCATACTACGCGTGCTGACCACTTTAGATAACTCCACTATCAAAAACTTAAAAAGTTTTGGCAACAAATTTACGAAATTAGCTTTTAGGTTAAAAGCAGTATTGTGTACTTACAAATATATCCTTGTACTTTGCAGTTGATGAGTAAGCGTTTTTTGCTTGCGCGACGAGTTTCAACGCGACTTCCCTTGCGTGATTTTGCGAGTAGACAACTTTTGGCTGTAAAGATATTTTATAAACTATATTATATATAATTATGTTAGATTATGTAAATAAAGACTATATACTACAACATTCAATAAAAAATTATCAAAATGAGGCTTAATGTTTTCAAGTCTAATTAATTAGCCTGAGAAATTTCAAATCTTTCATATTCCCCGAAAAGTTTAAGTGATCTCTTACTACTATCACTTTTACCAGTACAGTTTTATCTGTTTACATCTGCGGTCACCCATCAATTATGCGGTCACTTAAGCCAACCACAAAAGTTTGACATGAATACAAAACACCGTCTTGTTAATCTACTTTTATCATCATCCAAAGTTCGAGTTTCTCGTTCTGAATACTATTCATCCTCATTGATATAAATTTAAAACCTACTTTTTATTGAGCTTTTCACACACCTGTTTATCCATTACATAACTAGTTTTCATTTTCAATGGTGATTTTACCTTTCATAACTCTTTTCACTTCTACTTTGTAATTTAAAGTACCTACCATTATCATCAAACATTGCTTGTCTATCTATAATATTAGGTAATTTTTCCTTGTTATTTACCAAAGCTATACTTTGCTATTCTATATCTATAGGTTTGTTAACAGCATCATTTCTATATGTTCTTACCTGAGAACCATTGTAATCGCAGGGGTTTGCCCACAGTCTGTTCTCCTCATCCGTGTCACGTCGTTGCCGCTCCATGCTGGCCCGGCTTCGATGTGGCGCCGCCGACGACCTCGGTGACAGACCGCACACCAACAGTAGCAGGCACACCGCCGCACAGACGTTGACGTATCCTGGTGATGGAAGATGGATTAATATCGAGGTGAAGACAAACAATAAAATTTATGGAACAGTGAACCGAAATTCGTTCAGAGGTCATAAGTAACAATATCTTTGATCTTTGCTTTTGAGGTCCAGTGACATATTTATTTACGAAAAGAATCAGATAAACTGTATGAAACTATATTTTTTGAAAAATGTTTGGTAATTTAACTATTCATCTACGAAACAACAATGAAACCAGCAACTGAAACTACCACTCAAGTAAAATCGTCGTGTTTTCTTCTGTTCAAATTGAAACCCTCACGACGCATCGCAGTGATTCATATTCATTTCTGAATGAAAGCTCTCGTGTTTTTTTAATGCATCTCATTTAATGAAAACGCTCAAGAGCCACTTGTTCCGTATGCGGCACGCGCGATGGTATCGATTATGGTAATCGATGAACATCCGATGAATAAATACATTGCGGCCCAGAGGTGGACAGCCTTTGCTAATTGTCCAGTGAACCTGTGTGAATCACTAATGCGGCTCTATTTAACGGTGGCGCGGTAATCAGACTCACATTCTTCTGATCGGTTACTTCATCGAACTTATTTATCGATTTAATCATATCGATAGCTTTAATCGATAGTTTTCCACGTTAATCGTGTCCTACAGTTTTCTATGGCAATAATAACTGCTCTTCTAAGTTGGCGCTGTCGCATGTATTAACTTAATTGAATATTATGTCACGGGCGGTATGTAAATGAGAGTTATTTTCATTTTTACAGAAGAAATATTAATTGAAACTAACAACTGTCACCAGCAGAAGGTGTCCGTCGTTGACGGAGAAGTATTTATTGACTTGACATTCGTTTTACTCGTTAAAATGGAATAATATTATCCACGTTAAAGGAAATAATTTGATGTGTGATTGACATAATTTTTTATTTGAATGTAAATTTACACAATCACCTGTCCAGTGTACCCCAAAAAAATATGAATTTGCAAGTTATTTGAATAATTGGATATTGTTAGGATGTTTCTTTCAAATACGATAATTTTAATAACGCTCATGTTAGGAGTCGTGTCAATATGAATTATTATAAACTGTCATCGGAAATGTCATTGGAAAGATCTTCGACTGGCTAGCCATAGTGAATAAAGATATGGTAGCCCGAACTACAATAATGACAATATTAATTAAGTTCAACCCTATTCTGACAGCTGACAGCATTCAATTACATATACTGATAATATATAACGTGTTAAAAATCCAATATGATGTCAAATCAACAACAACGCATTCCCCGTGACGTTTACGAAGATAAAACAATTTGCTCATTAAAGCAGATAATGAGTTGACTTTGCTCAGTGATCAAAATAAACAAAAGTAATCAGGTCTCCCATTCTTTTTCTGTTCATATAAATCACGCGGTGATCTTCGACATTGTGCTTGATGTCGAGAAGTTATGACTTAATTGATATCTTGAGGAAAATGAAAGCGATGTCTTTGCACTAATGATTACCTACATTCGTGATTATTTTTTAATTAAAATCGAGAGAGAACATTTAGTATTCGCGACCATCTACACATTTTTTTTTTTATATAAAGAAGACTAATGCATATTTATCTCAGACATCCTTTACTGGTACCGACAAGGAAGTTAGTTATCCAAACTTACGAAAAAATGGCAGCAAGACTGCATCTAAAGCAGACCGACAGTAGAAAATAAGTATTAAAATTCAATCAGTTTTATCAAATCCTTTTGATCTATCAAGGGAATAAAATCAAAGCAAAAATGGCCATAATTATGTCAGAAGGAATAAATCGTCACAATATCAAAGTTACACCGACTCACTCACATAGAATGTTATTTATTTTTTCAGTGTTTTGCTTCAAGGTGTGATTCACAAGTGTTATGTCTGGCGGTTAGTGACTAACGTAGGTAAAGATCTCACTGTTATTTGCGATGATATTATAATATCTGAACTGTACGAAGTTCGGTGTTAATGTTCTAGTTGAGTCAATTACTTTTTTGTGATTTGGCAAATGGCCATTATTTTGGCAATACTTATGGGGATTGTGTACAAATATTTTGTGTATTACTCATGATTAAATAATGTGCTTTTATGCAATTTTATTTCTTTGCTTTAAAATTCAATCAGGCGTCCAAAAGCTTGTCTAAACATCTCAAAGCTGTAAATAACAGCAGAGTTATAAATATTCTGAACGACAAACCGTTGTACGTTCAAAAGGATTTAAATGCAAATTCATCAATACACTCTCACAATTACGACAAATGTGTGTGCGTGTGACTTTTTCATCATTTCGTTAGCGCTGGCGGTTTCGCTCGAGAGCCGCAGGCACCGCGGAAAAATAAAAGAAAATTATAGTTATATAGGGCCCAGCCGCTTATTATTTAACTAAACCCTGTGAACTGACACCGATTACCCCCTCCTTGTAAAAAAGAATAATGTATTATCTCCGCACGAACATAAACGAACAATTTGCATAAACAAACCCCACTCATCAAGTATGCAATCCGTATAACTAGCCGTGATTTAGTTGTAGGTTATATTGCCCTCTAATTGACACGATAATAATGTTGTACCAATTGGGTTACAAAAGGCGACCGCAAAGGTGGAGTCGGGCAATAACGATCATGTCAAAAGGAAGGTCCGACACACAACACGCGTTAAACACACGATCATAACATTTTATTAGTGCTCCGGTCAAAAGCAACCGCGAGACCGCCGTCAAAAGTTCATGTACAAAAAAACAACAGGTCAGCTCGTAAAAGACGTAGAGTCACTGTGAGACAAATATTTTCACTGAGCAACCATGAGATGAAGATAAAAATATAGAGTTAATTAAATATTTGAATCTGGACAGTAAGAGAATGTGAAAGCTTTTTAGTTAAATTACATTTTAAAAAAAACAATACAAGGGAAGAATAGGTGTAAAAAAAAGATAAAATATTTTTTAACAATTATCAGTAGCCGCCTTGATTTTCAGATATTATGGTACTTAACTGTAATTAAAACAAATGAATGTTTTTTTTTCTAAAGGGACGGCAAGTAATTGATATCCTCTTTATATCCCCAACCACCTATACGTGAAGATATTTGAGATGAACAATGAGACTCGATCGAATTCCTTAGCCCATTGAAGAACTGACCGGGCGACCATAAAAACCGTAGATACCTACACGTAGGTAATACACAGGTTATAAGGGGGCATAAAAAAGTAGGGACCGCGTCGGAGGTCGGACCGACTACCCGAGAAACAAAGACCTCGTTTATTTTTTAACAGCTCGCCCGTTCACAAAAGAAGGCTTCGCGGCACGAAAAACGACCCAAACGAGACCATCTTGTTAACCTTTTTAAAAAGAAATCGCGCGCCCGCTAACTAGAATTTCGACTCGAAAACCGAGAAAAGTTCGCTGCGGCGTTCTGCGCACCGGACGTCGCAGGCGCCTGCGCAATCATTATGTAAATTCTGATTATTATTGTTATAAATGCGGTAAAAAAATTGGGATGAGAGTCGCGGGCATCATCTTAGCGGCTCGTTACAAAATGCCCGTCAGTATAATTTGACGGGTTATCTTTTTCGAATATCTGTGTTGTTTACTTGGAGAGTGGAACGCAGGCGCGAAAGGGTTGCAGCGCTAGATCATTAACGGGATTACTGATACCCGTCCTCGTGACATTAAATAGAAAAAGGCGTCATGTTTTAGCTATAATAGAGGTTTAATTTGAGTCCGTTCATCATTTTGTTAGTAGCCGGCTAACAACCGATGCGCTCGTAAAATTTGACTGCGCATAATAAGGGCGATTATCGCTCAGAGACGCGCGTGGCGGCGCGTATCACAAGATACGCGGTGATACCACTCTTCATTACCTGAAAATCGCTCTAAATGGTAATAGCGTCGCGAAGAAGATCGTTGATCGACCCCGTCCGTTCGAAATTAACGAAACAAGCGCAAATTTTTCTTGAATTAATTTTAATAAGGTAACAACTGACATTATGCATTTTTAGTAACTGTTTTTTATCGGTCGAACCTAAATTCTTGTAAGATATTTATAGCGGTGTAATTTCAGTCCTTATCGGCGGAGCGGTAAGGGCCTATGTATTTTTTTATATGTATTGTGCTGTAAAAAGAGTTAATTAGGCACGTCTAAGCTAGGATCGACATCTCTCACTAAATGAGTGACAGCTAAACACTGCAATTATGAGGTTCCCGTCTCACTGAAATAACTGTTTATAATTGACGCGGCTGCCTTACTCTGCGTAAATGAACAACGTTTTATGTGAAAATGTTGCTAATGAGTGAGTGGATCGCAGCCCTAATGACGCGGACATAGTTCATGAAATCGAGCTTAGTGCGAGTACTTTGTTTTAATTATTATGACGTGGCTTTCTTGTGGACTAGGACGATATGAGAAACATTGAGGTGCATTGGTGGAAGTGACTGTATTGATTACAATCTTCTTTATTTTAACTTGTTGCTAGTTTGAATGAACGAAACTTAGAAAATTAATTTATAAAGCAAACTTTGACGACTTTATCACACTTGTGGTTTTGGGATATAAAATTTAAAACCAATTTAATCTCAAGTTCCGGGATAATTAGAGCAAATAATTATGCGACTCTAATTGATCATAATATTTTCCAACATCGCATCAACAATAATTGTTATTTAATCATTTAGATAGTTCTGCGGTTGGTTACCAGCAATAAGAAAATTTACTCTATATTGTATCATTAAGGGATTATTCACCTGCGTTGTTAACTTTTTTTTCTGTAGGGCTGGGGGCAAAACATGGTCAGTTCTTTTTTATCTACTGACGTAAATGATATCCGTGTTGATTATACAGCCTCCTTGATTGCATTTTGAATGTTTCACTAACACTAAATATTTTTCTGTTGAACCATTTTAATATAATGTTTTCATTTAAATAAATTCGACAAAGGTTTTTTAATCGAAAACTTTTTGCGAAATCTTTTTTCGGGATCATTACGCAAATTGGAATGATTACATCAATGTATAAAATAAGATGACAGCATAAGACTACATCAATTAGTTAAGATTCACCTACAGGCAAAATAACGTCACCGTTCAAAGCCGGGATATACTTTTTGTTGATATTCTTACTCATTAAATATAATTTTGATAATGGTCAGAGTATTAACGATGACGAAGTCAAATACATCATAGTGATTATATCATATTCATGATGTAATAATGTTCAATAGAATTGGAAATCGGAATCGAATGCATTTTCTTCTTCAAATCGATTTTACTTATGGGAGAAGCTATATCGTGATGCAGATCGTCAGTTTTATATACCTTGGTTATTTTTTAAATTATTTGCAGAAGTATTTTTAAAACTAAAGTAATTTAGGAAAGTAATATTTTAGTCAATTCTATCAAATTTAAACTGCTTACATCTCGAAATGATATTTAATTCAACCAAAGGATCGAACAAATGAGCAACCTTCATGAAAAACTTATTATGCACTCGTGTATAAAAAGTCTAGTTCCGAACGGATTTACCCACTTCTCGTAAATGCAGCACGATTTATTAGAAGTAGAAGTCATCAACATTATATAAATAGAACCACAACACGTACAATGTTAAGAACCTTTCCTGCCCTGTCAATTAGCTCACTCTTAATGAATACTCTTTGTATTTACTTTTAATTTGAGTAATGAAGGTTTACATACAAGAACAGTTATTAAGACTTTTTCATCTCGTTACGTGTTAGCAATATGCATACAAAAGCGACGAAAGAACACAATCCTATCACAAAAAGAGGAGATAAATGTTCCCTGCAAGTAATCTAATAGGCATAGATTTTTTATTGCACGACACTTAAATCATTTCTCGACCCTATATAGAGAGCGACCAAGCGATAGTACTAATTACGAAATAACCCTCTGCGCGCCGCTTGGACGTAACTGTCCGGCTCTTAAAGGATAGAAACATTTAGTCAGATATGTCATTCCGGTAACAGTACGTTACTTTAATTACAGTTTAAGCCTAGTTAGTTAGCTCTGATCTTCGTGTTTAACATTGTAAAGGGAGACTGAGCCAAGTTTTTGTGCGTAATGAAATTGTAATCTCGATTACCGCGGTGGAGCGAAGTAGTACCGACAGTCCGACAATGCGACGAGGATGTGAGAATAGGCGTGCGTTCGTACGGACCGGATACTTAGTTTATAAATAAATACTGCTTACTCTATGGCTAGCTTTTATTATGATAAGGTCTATTTCTCGTCGCGGGACTCTACCTGTCCTATTGTTATTACGCGCTGTGAGCTTTCATTGTCTTATTAAGTTTATGTCAAAGAGTTATTAGCACTGGTTCTGATGACATTTTATTACGTCGACTACAAGGATCAAAGTTTTTGTGGTTTGAATTTTGAAACTAACTCAACTTTAACATTAGTTTAAATCATTTATAAAAGCTATAGGGATAGTAAATTTTAATCTTTTATATTTTGCGAATATATTTAAGAATTCATGATGGATATATTGGATACTTTTGGAATTATCAAAGGGCTTTATAATTATTTTAAATCACTGTAAACTTCAATTGCAATAACATAATTTTATGTTTAAAAAGTTTAGAAAAAAATATGCCAAATATTTTTGCGTGACACCAATAAAAAATATTCAAATAATGTCACACAAAAATGTAAAGCACCGTTAAAATATTTGTTAGTAAATAAAAAAATAACGCTTACTACTTCTCGCTGCACTCGATCTATAGGGACGACATTTTTCCACAACATCACTATCACAGTCACTATATTGGCTAATTAATCTAGTCCTAGTACAATGTTCACATCCGGATGGCCTATGCACCAGCTCCGGACAGCCGGACGCCGGACACTCCTCACGCTTGCAACAACTGGTGCTCACTTCCATCTTCAGTCTTACTATAACAGTGCCCGTATTCCTGTATAACGCACACGTTGGTATACTACTGTGATCCATAACAGAAGATCGCAATTGACATCCCCCAAAAAGCTACGATGTCGCACGCGTCGTGTCGTGTGAGAGACTAAATGAATTTGTGTGAACGCGCGTAAGATAAAGGCTAGTGTACACCAAGCCACGTGTTTAAGGCAGTGGGGTACGCCAGCACGTATCAAGGTGGGTTTCTCCCGAGCTCGCAAGGCGCAACCAATGGTAGGCGTTAGCGAAGGGAGGCGGGTCTCGACCCCACCCAGTTGCACTCCTATTATATGCCGAGGGATCCGTTTGGATTGCGTCCCGGTAGACAAGGGTTGACTTTTATTGTATTTCCATTTTTATATACCTTCTGATAATTGTACAGTCCGGGATCAGTTAGGAGCTATTAAAATTATTATAACTATGGAAAATAAATATAACAATCGTGACATTTTCTGATCTATTCTTGAAGGACGAAACGGTATTGTGAAATTTATTATTGGCATCGTTCTATTTTGCGAAACCATGTAATTAATTTCATTCGTGCTATTTTTGTTTGATTTCATTTTTATTTTTATTTTTGGATAACAAAACTTTTTAAATACTTTCATATATTGATCAATATTTTTTTAATTATGAATCATCTTGACACTTGTGCAAACCCCAAAAATATTATAATGGTTTGGGAAAACGCGGTGATTGTATAAATCTCTTACGTCATAACGCTTTCGTGATCAAATAATCACCAAATAATACACGAACTAATAAATAAAAACAAACAGTAGTAGATAACATATTGAACTCGATTACGTAGAACATTTTTCTTAATACATCATAATAGTTGATAACCCAATTATTAAAACACGTATGCTGATTGATTAGTTTTAATATCCGGATTGATTAATGAAGAATTTATTAATTCCGGATCGATGAATTTTAGATCAATATTCCATTTTTTTCACTTAAATCACAAAATGATTGTCAGAAAATTTTATATTTTTATAAACGTTAGACTAACATCTGTTATTCTATAATTATTTGCTAGTTAATATTAATCATGAGTTCTGATCACTATGATAATGTAAGCACGCCGTAATATTATAGAACGATTAAATGATCATTTAAAATAATAAGATTATAATTATTACGTATTATTGCATAATTGAAGTCGTTCAACTCGAGATAAACACATTTCGTTCCTCCACATTTTATTTACGTTTGTTTGAATCTATTTTTAAACCTTAAAGTTTTTCGATGCCGATATTTTTTCGTCAAACATTTACAGGTCAAAGAAAATGAATTTAGAAAACCGTTGGTTGACCGTTCTTCATCATCTTAGACTCTTATGATCGTAATTTTTCCAGCACTTCATTTTTCTATTTTTTCTAGTGTCGAAATTACGATCACATTACGTTCGCAATAACTTCCGAAAATTCGTCAAAATCTCTGGAGTAAACAGTTCTATTACTAAGATGACTAGTAATTTATTTTCTTGCAATCAAGGTCAAGTTTGAGTTGGCATCAATGAAAAATTTCTCCAGTGTTTCGCATTGACTCATGCGCACGGTTCATAGTTAGTCACTGAATTTCAGTTGAGTCAGATGATCAGCGGATATAAAGCAAATATCGATGTTAATTTTCAAACTTTTCCTGTAAAGGAAAACTTATAGTACGGCAAATATTACTTACTGTTGTATTTATTACTGAGATGCGTCATTTTTAATTTATACTGAGTAGCTAGCTCACACGTCCAATTCCTTCCACTGCTGCAAGATTTTTACTTTTCGTTTATTAGTCAATTTAGTGCGTCACATTTTCGACCTTTTTGGGACCACCTATGATCATATTCCTGTGCAATTTTGTCACACGGAATTTCTGCAATGCTTTATGAGTAATTTTACAACTCATTGTACGCAAAAACTAAATGACCCATTATAGCCCTACCGGTATTAACAAAAAATCTTTGTTATAGATTAAATTCCGTAAAATGATTAGCTAATTAGGTAATATTTTACATTAATAAAGAGTTTTTTGAATACTGCTAATTTGTACAATCTAACGAGTTCTACGAAAATCATTAGCGGTCGCTTTGGAAAATAAGTATTAAATATATTCCCAGCTTTCTTTCTAAAAGTCTAGTAGTGAGTTGTCCTTCTTAATGGATTTTAAGACAATCATTCATTACTAAGAAGCGTGTTGAATAAGCTTTTGTAAATTACATTCCCACAGAACGTTGGGTATAATTCCAAAAAGGAAAATTATTCCATAGCCTAGTCTAAAATGATTTGTTAACATAGGTACTTAGCTTAGCAAGGGCATATACTTAATAGGAAAACTACTAGAAACGAATAGAATCCGGGATGACGCTATGCAATATCTTTCCAGTTAAGACTCCGTAAAACCCATCCCCACAGAACGCTGACGCATGTTTCACGAGTTCATGACACTGTCCACATTTCTATGAGGTCCAACCACGTAAAACATACAATGATCAACGGATCTACTTTTCGGTTACAGGATATGACATGACGAGTTCCGTGTAAAGTGAAACACCTGTGCTAAATCAGCGCGTAGTTTCCTGTTGATATCACGGGCATATTATGTAGGAGCTAGGAATGTGTGCTGATAACAAGATGGAGTCGTGCTGTCTGGCATGTTCGCTTCTAGTAATTTTTTATCTTCGGATTTTGCGAATTGATGTGGTGATTTCGGAAGTCTATGACATTAAAAAAATTGTAGGTAGGTTGTACGTGAATGAGTTGCCAGCTCCAAATCTAAATAAAATACAATTACACTTACCTATCAAAAACTTTTTACAAAAAAAAACAACCGACCTCCAAAAAAAAAACACTACAAAGTGAAAAATAACTTTAATTTCGGAAGTCGGTGTCTTGGGTTTTGTATTTTCGTTTTTTGGCACCGACTTCCGAAATTAACGTTATTTTTCACTTTGTAGTGTTTTTTTTTTGAGGTCGATTGTTTTTTTTTTGTAAAAAGTTTTTATTTTTCACTTTTTAGTTGTGGTACCTATCCCACACACATTCGAATACCACTACCTGCTACCAGTGACAGAAACTTATCATATCATCTACATACTAAGTGGGAAAAAAATACGTATTTTGTAGCTAACTCAAAAACTATCCAAGCAAAGTTAATACAATTTATATGGGACCAATTCGAGAGCACACCCTTTCAAACAAAAAAGAATTTTCAAAATCGGTCCACAATTGACATAGAAATCGGTGGACATACATAAAAAAAAACAAACATACGCGACGAACATTATAACCTCCTCCTTTTTAGAAGTCGGTTAAAAATAGGAAAGTAGATGGGGTTTTTTTTTGTTATTTGGACCTTCATTGCTATGCAAACTACTAAATTCTCGGCTTTAGGGCGAGCCTCTGGTTGGGACAAACACTTAATGCAGAAATTGGTACTTTTGGACTCTGAGTGGCTTCTGAAATGTTTTTCCAGTAGCTGGTGGGATTTTAAAATGGTAATTTTCGGAAATAATAAAAATCTAAGCCATTTATTTGCGTATGCAGTTAAGATGAAACAATGATAAGGTAAATAAGGATGTAGTAAATGAGATAACATTTTCTGTATAAACTGTAAGACCGTTCTTAGAAAATATCTGTCAATATACTTTTACCTGTAATATTTGATTTGAAAATATTCTGGATACCACTCATACAAAAGTGGAATGCACTCAATAGCATAAGATTTAAAATCAAGTTAGCGAGTTGAGTCATTAACACATAAGGAGTCATTTACACCTTATAGAATAATTGATGCCATTAACTTGTAGGTATCTATTATAGATTTATTTACATAATAAAAACTTATTATCCTGTCAAAGTCATCAAGGAAAATTTGCAATCGGTAATATTTTTCCGACTCTGTTCCTTTTCTCTAAAATGTTAACCAACTGAATTGACCCACATTAAAATTTTCCTTATTATGATTTTGTCTTTTACAATAAGCTTGTAAGGCAATACTTTATAAATTTATAATTCATTCATGAAATTGGTCTGTAATATTCAGAGAAATATATGACACGTGTTATTTTGTTGAATCCGTTTTTCATATACCTATGGGGTACAGCAACCTATTAATCTAGTGCAAGGCTTAAAAGCAAAGTCCAGCTTAGTTCCAATATCTTTTGCATACGTGAGTCGAGAAATCGGGACACACCTCATCCCAAGTGAATTTTGTTTGTCACTTAATACGTAGTAGCGTTACTATGAACCAAACTCGTATGATCGTGCAAAAATATTGTCATGGACGGTACATTTATTCTAAGTTACGGGCAAAGCTATTTTGAGATGGTTAACAAGAATAACACACAATTACGGAAAACTAAACTACAGTACAGTGTATTGACGCATTAGTTACGTACATAAGTTATGAGAATTTGAGATATCAGTTACGTTTACACAATACTGATAAAGAGTTTTTATGCTGTCATACGTGTTACTAGACATCCGCTCCTGTATATGGGTATCCCCCATTGATCAATAAGGCGAACTGTCTTGGGGATTTAATGACAAACCATGACTGGGAAAGATAAGGGTTTCTTGATGTTCCTTTCGGCGACATACGTCATTCGTTGAAAAGAAGTCAATGTCAAAAACTGTAGTGTATTTCGAATCACCAAAATTTTACTGGGAATAATTTTCGGGAATACATCGCCTCTAAAAAGCCATGCCTTTTAAAACCAAGGAAAAATGCAGGAAAAAGTTCTCATAAAGTATCTACTTACAGTTCTATAACTCATTATCTGTTACGACGCCTCATTGAGGTGGATAACAATTAAAATTCTATTGTGTCTCGTTAATGACAGTTGAAAGGATAATCACTTAATTAAACTTAATTGCTAAACATTTATCCTAATAGCATACTTATAAATCTGTCGACTGCATTAGCGGTCATACATAATATTATTTCATTTACATTGCATATTATTGTGAGTCATCACCAAAGTGAATAGTATAAGAAATTAACTATTTCGGAAACATACCAGACGTAAAACCCATTCTATTAAACTATGTGGAAATAAGTCTTCCGAAAATAAACAAAAACATTTACCTGCTACGTCATTTTGTTTCGTAGCTTATTTGCTACGAACGTAAAGGACGCCGTGGATACCTACGCAGTAAACATTCAAACTTTTTGAAAAATACAGAAAAGCACTCCAAATTGTTGAAATGTTTAATTCTAATCTACAACTAGGTATACAAATTCGCAAGGACCTTTACTAACTATTCCGATATACTGATAATGCTCAAATCAAATTAAAATTTTATTTTAAAAATGTACAATGTCGACTCTGTATCTTAAAATCTAAACCACCAAAAACTTTTTGTTATATTGAGATGGATTCAAAAGCACATGGCTGACCTATTATGCAAAAACTGCTTTAAAATATGTATATCCATTCAAATATATGCAAATATATTCAAATTGAAGTCAAGTAAAGCATTTCTCAAGTTTTACTTGAGTGAAGATTTCTTGCATTCAATTTCTACTTGCTTCTAGATTATTGTTTGCAATTACCTTATTATGTCCCTTAATGTTCATCAATTACCTAATTAATACCTAATTGATTTAAAAAGTGGCTATTAGATAGTGTTTTGATGCCATTTTACTTCCATAAGTCGCTATTTACAATTCTAATGTGCTTTGATGACTCAATTTGAGCAAAGAATTTGCAAAAAGTTTCAAGTGACGAAGAACAATATGAATGTATTTGTAAAGGTGAATGATGGAGTAGCCTGCTGTGACAGGATTTCACGCAAAATTGACTTAAAGATGACTTGTTTGAAGGGAAAATGACTGATTATTATTGGTTGTTATCTATGTCACTGAGGTGTATAAGAAGCTGCTGAAATCAGTGGTGTGCTGTGGGTCCTCCATAGCACGGCATCATGCTGAGTGGAAGCCTTCTTGTCACAGTCATGACGTGCAGCTGCCGACTGTTCCTGTTTTGTGCTCGTGATTATATTTAAATCTATTGTGTTTTATTTTATTGTTCTACTCGAGTAATTATCTTCTTTTTTTTAATGCACGTATTTCTGTGACAAAAAACTTATTTTTCTGTCTCTTCTGATGCGGATTCTTGGTGGTCATTATTAAATTTCATTGAAATGTTCTAACAGATTATGTTAGAAGTTCTGTTTGGTACTACGAAAGTTTGACTGTTCGACTGATTATCATAAATTTCGTTTTAAATAAATCCCAATTTGAATTTAATATAGATTAAGATGCAAAAGATAAGCATATCTACAATGGAAAATAGGAATTTAAAATATACGTCTGGAAAAATACCCGTGAAATTTAAAACGCGTACCATTACGTTCCTTAAATATAACGGCCATAAAAATTTCGCAAACTGTTTATTGACTTGTAAAATAGCCGACTTCTGTACAAGGACGAAACCTTTGTCCCGTTGCCGAATCTTTTTGTTTTACCGTTCACGAACCAATAGAGACAATAACTCGTGAAACTTTCACTACATTATATATGGCGCAATAAATTGTATTGTCAACTTAGACCCATTTAAAAGGTGCCATCTTAAAATTTTGTTTTCATCTTAACGGTAGTAGATCTCGGACCGCTCTGAGGAGGTCCTAAACTGACAAAAACTAGCGTGCGACTGCCTTAAAATTTCACAATTGTGACATTGTTTAGCGTGCGCGGCGGCTCTGTAAAGACGCGCTCACAATGAGTGCAGTTCGTACGCAACACAATTAAACTTGCAACAGAGGAGAGCCGTGAAATTTCGTTTTGTAACGGCATGAATAGACATATCATGGGATGTTTGTGTTTGATAAATAGTGCGTCAACAATACGCCCCCTGTTCCGGTGCTAGAGACGAAGGAAAAAAAAAATGCTAGTTAAGATGTCAAACTTGTTACGACACGCGGCGATAGATGTCATGGTTAAGGTTGAGCGGCAATTTCAAGGTTTTTGGGCACGTCTGGCATCCTACACGCAAAAAAAACACGCTTTTGCATCAGATCACATAGGTTGCGACAGCCGGAGAAATTGACTGACTATTGATGACTCTTCAATATTTCCCATCTATAGTTATGAAATTTTTTTTGGTAGTTCAAAATGCTTTCACACTATTATTGCACGACGTGGTGTAACTTAAGAGGTGAGCCGTGGTAATGAACTTGTGAAATCAAAGCAACGTGGATTAAGAAAATTCTTAATTAAATTGGGACGGATGCCACAATTATGCAAACATTCACCTTGTGTTACAACTTGCTCGTAGTACGCAAGTTATTCGATTATTTAAACGGCTATTACTCAAACCGGATTAGCTTGATTATTGTGCGTTGGTTTTTACGTTTATGTGTTATTATTTACGTTTTTGCACTAGATTTAGTTTATCGGTATGCATCTTTTCAAAAACAAATCTGACTATATATTTCTCATCTCATAAAGTGAATGTAAATGAAAGCTACTGTTAAAATAAATGTATATATCATAATTTAGACGTCCAGATTAATAATAACAGGCTCTTCTTTTTTTCATAAACATAATTCAGAAAAAAAAAATATAATCACAAAGAATCAAACCATTTATTAGGAAAAGACAGGCAACTACACAATCAATCGCAATAATTCCGAGGTGAAAATAAATAAATATCGATATGAGGTCAAGTAAATGACTCAGCGGCCGGAATCCGCATCTCAATGAACTATTATAACATAACCTGTTACTACGCTCGGTGTGTCACGTATCGGCGCAATCCAATACAATGAGACTATCGACCTCCTTCGAACACATTGCGCGGACTATTCGATTTTTGTTCCGAATTAGAAATCTCAAGTGGCAATGTATAACGAACTTGGCAATGTTAACAACGTTAGTCTATATTGACATTATTGCTAATAGTGACGTCAAAATGGAGGCTGGGGATTGCTCAATTTAGAGGTCGTGTCTTTAAGTTTGAATGTAAAGAGATATTAGTCATCTTCTTATGATAATGCAGGATATGGGTCTGGTGTTTCCCTGCTTCACGAATCTACTATTACGTTCTTATTATACATGGAACTATTCAATATGCAATCGTCATTACTGACTTAACATAGAGTTGTTGGGATATTACTTTACAAGTACTAGCGTTTGCCTTTCCTATTAATTGCTCATTAATAATTCATTTTCATCTTCAATTGAACGATTCATATTTTCATTAGCGTATTATTGATTAAATATTTATAGACTTATCCTATCCTATACTATTAAATGAGCAATATTTGTATATGTTATTTGTAAATACGTTCTCGAAAACGGCTGTAACGATTTCGATGAAAGTTGTAATACTACAGGGGTTTATGGGGGCAAAAAATCGATCTAGCTAAGTCTCATATCAGGAAAAATTCGTTTTCTCTGTATTTTCACCCGAGCAGAGGTCGCCCAAAGTTTAGAACATTTTTAAAACATCTAACAATTTACTATCTATTGTAGGTTTAGTCCAGGAAAAAAAATCTTGTTTTAAATTATGCAAATAGGATACAAGACAGCCACACACATTGATAACTAACTACCTTCGACATTAGTCACATTTGGTAAACTAATAAGTACAATGAACTCTTGGGCCAAAGATCTATAATTTGGACCGCAAATGAATCAAGATCTTGTGTGGAGAACCTTCCCAACGTCACGTATTCTTTTGGGCGGCCTTGAAGTGCTGTTCACCCAATGACACAGAAAACTAACTACGTCATATAGAAAATGGCGTAGTGTGATGCAAAGTATGCTAACATGACGAGATAATAGAACGGTTTAATAGCCCAGCTGTAAATCATTTTAACAAGACGCGACGTTCACTGTTCGAAGAATATCTATTCTGTAATTAATAATATGTATGTAATTATTAATATACAATTAGTAATATATAATTATTAATATATAATTAGTAATTAATAATTAGTAGGTAATATAATAATTATTAATAAAACTAATAATGTATTAATATAATTAATATAATTAATAATGTATTAATATTATAGTAGATTTTATCATGATTTTATTAAAGGCACTTTAAGGCTCCCGCAGATAGGTGCGACACGACAGTGCGATACAATTCTGGTAGAACAATTTCCATGTAGTTTTCATAGAAATTCTACTAGAGTCGCGTCGCGCCTGTCTGCGGGAGCCTTTTTAGCTGGAGCTATATTGGAGCTATATTTAAAGTAGCATCATCGAAACACGGCCTAAAGATAGAGTTACACTTGCATAAAGTTATTTAACTATTATATAACTATTTAATTTAACTTGCTTAGGTACACAAACAGCTGTGCTGCGCGGGAGTTTGTTGCGCCACTTCTTCCCATCTAAAGCACTAGGAAGTGATGATGGGTGGGCGTTTTGTGGAGCTGACTTAAGGTACGATTCCGAACAATGCTGCACGCGGCAGTGCTGTCGCAGCAGTGCTGCTGAGTTGTAGGTTATAGTCTATCGGTTTATGAGATTATACTCCGAGCACGGCAGCAATGCTGCGCAACATTGCTGCGACGGCACTGCTGCGCGGCAGTGTCGCCCTGCCGCTGGGGCAGATCAGTAATGTGGGCGTTCATCATAGCGATAACAAGTGAATTTTGAAAACTGTTGAGAAGTAAACCACGAATAGTAGTGCCGCGCAGCGATGCTTGGAATAACGCGGCATGCAGCACTGGCACGCAGCATTGCCGCGTGCAGCGTTGTTCGGAATCATACCTTTATGTAATTTTGACGTTCAAAAAGTGCTGATTCTCAGCCTAGTTTCAATAAATAACTTTTGTTTTTATTTATTGCATTCAAAAGAAAATTAAATTACTCTGTGTAAATGAGCCTCAAGTTGACAAGTGTAGTTTTAATTGAAATATATTGTGTAACTAGTAGGGCTCCGCGGGGTCACCCGCATATGTCTCGATCCTATAGGAATCTCGGGATAAAGTTATCCAGATTATGTGAGCCAAATTTGATCCAAATCCGTTGAGTCGTTTATGCGTGAGAGAGTAACAAACATCCACCCATCCATCTTCACAAACTTTCGCATTTATAATATTGGTAGGATTTCAGCCTCAATTACCCTCAACTTTGTTTCGAGCTTTTGCAGGTCTCTTAACAAATATTTACAGTACCGTTTTAAGTAGGAACGAAAATGAAAATTCCCGTAAATCTTTTGAAGCAAAAGAAAATATTTTTAAAGAATCCATTAAAGGAGAAATCTCACTTGGGGGTATCCAGGTAGGTATGTACGATACAAACATAAGCGTACTGCTATTAAACAAGATATAACAGCATAATTTCGTTTGATTTGACATGCCGAAACAATTTAATCATTATCTCTGTCGGAAAATTAGCTGAGATGTGCGCAAAGGAATTTGTGTTCAAAAGCTGGGGTGTAAGGTGTAGATTGAAAATAAGTCGGTGATGATTATAAGCCTTGTGGGCTAGGGAGAGGAATGGCGGAGGAATTGGCGGTATTCGCCAACGACCGCGATGGAGCGAAGTAGCGAGCCGGTACTGCCGACAGACTGGGTGGGCACGCCGCGGCGGTTGGCCCCTCTCCGCTCTTTTTGTCTTCCATTTTCGAATTTTAAATTTTGAACTGTGCGAAAACAATGCCCGTTCGGGAATCATTGTTCCCGGGATGCACGCGATGGACACAGATAAGCGCCATACTACCATCATGACGACATTTCTTTAACTTTGTAAAACTATCAAAATTATACCTCAACAAGTTTCCTAACTGTATAGGCACTGATGATATAATAATTAAATCCTAATTGGCAAGAAACATAAAGAGAAGGGTGTACAATTAAAACATTACTTTGCCATCATCACATTATGTCGTAATTAGCTGGACAATTAAAATCGAAGGTCATTATGGTGGTAAAAACTGGAGTGGGAAGTGATCCTTTTTTTGCTGTTATTATAGATAAGTTATGCGACAGAGAGAATGGGTTATATTATTTTACCGACTGCTGAAGTTTTTAAGAATGTTTGCGCTGGACAAACATTTAACAATAATACCTCATTTATACGATTTATCACATAATTTACCGACATCATTGATACAGGAAACTGTTGAACAAAAACGTCGCTTCATCCTCCAAGCGGAAAACATGATGCAAATCACCTAATTTTTAAGCCTAAGCAAACAAACGGAGTTCCGTTTCTAGCCAGCATTCGAGGAAATGTGCACTTAATATTAATATTCAAAGGAGCAGAATAGTCAATAAGTACGTACGTTGCTTTATTGACCATTGTTAGACGAAGATTCGGGATATAAATAAATTAGTTTATTAATAAATTCTTTAGTGAGATACTAATGGAGTTGGAACAGCTTAATCGTCGTTTAAACGCTTAACAAGTTATAATTGGGAAGCTTTTGAAACTTACTGATCAAGTTAAGTATAAAGACAGAAACTATCAAACGTTTATAAAAAAAATGCAAAGGTACTAACTAATGCAACTGTTTAACTGTAACTAATTTGCATGAAGTTCCTCTTCTCTTTCTTTTCCGAGTCGATGGTATACTTTTTAGATGATTTGGGATCAGTAGGTGGCGAGTACTTCCTCATAGTTGCATAGTTATTTTAAATCACATTATAATTATACATATATACTAGCGGACCTGAAAGACGTTGTCCTGACCGAATACCGCCACCTATCGGGTCCGATTGTGAATCTAAACCATTCCCAGATCCCCTTAAACACACACAAAAAATTTCATCAAAATCGGTCCAGTCGTTTGAGAGAAGTTCAGTGACATACACACTCACAGAAGAATTATATATATAAAGATTGTAGTGATATTTATTTTAGAAGTATGTTTGTAAGTATATTTTCATATTGTATGTTTATATTGAAATTAGTAAATTGTTTTTTTTTCTTATTTATTTAATTGCATATACTTTATTGTACACCACAAAAATACATAACAAAAAATAAATCAAACACTACAAAATATACAATGATTTATGTTTTTGTTTTCTCTCCCGGTTACACACGTTGTCTACATCTCTTTTTATAAGTATACTTTCCTGTCGCAGGTATGCTGGAAGAGATTTCTTTAGAAATAAGCATTGCCTTTGTGCGTATTTTTCTGTTCCTTTCTTCTTGTCTGTTTATATGTGTGTGCATAATTGGTTAAATAAATAAAATAAATAAATAAATAATGTTATATTTTATTACTAACTTACTGCTTTATAAACCAGCACTAGTCAATGAGACAGAGAGAGAGAGAACGTTTTATTTAATCGAGAAATGGATAACTTGGCATTTTAAACGAAGGTAAAAAACAGAAACTACAATACTTTACAATGCAAGAAAAACTTTTGGTAAATGAAACCGAAAGAAATTTAATAGATTTTCGCATATCTATGAACCCGTAGTAGAAAATAAGCCTCAGGGCGAAAACTAATCTAAACTAAAACTAGGCGAGCGCTCGCTAAGGGCACCCCCTGTGGGGTACGAACCTCGGCTTGGGCGTCGCTGGGGAGAGGACAGCAAGACGGGACAGGCTGGATCAAACTTAAGATTTTAATTTTGATTATTACACGGGGTATTTAAAACTACGTGCTCAGCTGCAACAACTGCTGGCACCTCATTATCGAGCAAGGGTCGGGGAGGAGTATCATTTACTCGGGGGCGCGATCGCGATCGCAAAGGACCTCGGCGGCGAGTTCGGAATGACGGGAGGCGTCTGTTTTTGTAAACTGTACTAGTGGCCCTATTCTTCTCCTGGAGAAGTGTAATGGGGTCATCTGGGTCGGAAAGTATAGGACTGTTGAATCAATTAAAAATATATTTTGAAGCCTCTGTCACTGCCATACTCTATGTCGTCGGATGGCGGAGCTGTGTGAAAATAGCCATCGGTTGCCGTCGCTTGTCGACATGTGTGGTGTCATTATTGTAACGGTACCGCACGGGAAAATACCCGGCTGTCCGGCTGAAGCACTGAATTGTGATGTTAATATTAATTAGTACTCAATTAAATGTCTTGGAGAAATTGTGTCGAAGTTTTATACAGGATTTGCCTGTTGGATGTTGTGTTCTAGAAATTCTTTTTTAAAATTAGTAAAGTAATATTATAATTGCTCACAAATTAACAAAATTGCAGATAAGTACATTATAATTGATAAAATAATAGTTCATTAAGAACTTAATGAACTTATCATAATGAAGTGATTATAATGTACTTATCTGCAATTTTGTTAAGGATACAGTGTTTAGTTTTTTTTTTCCCGATTTTTCAGATTGTCCTACGCTTATGCTGCTCCTCATAGCTCCTAATTTTGATGAAACTTATTTTTGATATTATTCAATTAATTTTGTGAAACAATAATTATCTCATTTGGATTATTTAACCGATGATGGCTTAGACCATCGTATTGCGTTATTTTATGTTAAAAAATCAGTTTGAATTAAAATTCTGTTCATTAAATGCAATGAATAGACTGAAATTTTCATACTAATATTACGGTTCACTCACGACTAATTAATTAATAATAATAATATCCTGGATTACTAGTCGGATAACGCCAAGTAGCAAAAACATTCAGCAACACAGTTACTGAGTCATGAAACTAAACTAATTTCATTCCATTTTCATAAGTCATAATAGAGTTGGGAATTTGGCAATATTATCTTTGTCTTCCGCCACAAATTTTCTTTGAAAACGATGAATTAATCCCCAATTAATAAACTTAATTAATAAAATCATGAAAATACCTGAAAATTCTCTATGTAAACTTCTTTTATTCTTCGCTGAAACCATTCGTTCAACATGATGACAACAGAACGATCTCCCCGGCACACCTAACCAAAGATCCAAAGTCCACTGTTTCCGATGACAATTTATAACACATGATATTTTACCATGACCTCACATAAATAAATAATTTCTTCAAAAATAGATTCACGAAAAATATTAAAAAATCAAATTCGAAATTTCACATTTACATAAAGTGATGTGAACGCAATTAAAGTCAGCGTGTTCTGTCAAATTGATTAATGCCCATAGACAAACTGGTTGGCTGCTAAACGATTAAATTAAGAATTAATTTATATAAAGTGCAAAGAGGTTGCATGTAGTGCAACCTATATTCGCGAAGTATTAGTTGTTGTTGCTGATATATGATTTCAATTTTACCGTGTTTTTATACAAATATGTTAATTTTTTTCTTTTCTTTATACCTGATTTATTTGTCCCACTGCTGGGCAAAGGTTTCTCCATAGTTTTCTAATTTTTTTTTGTGGTTTTTCTTTATAATAGAAGTTCTACAATTTTTTCCTAGATTGACTATCCAATTATTCATTCAGTTATGAACTTATGATACTTTGAACTGCACCTATTGATTGTTCTGAGGGCGTTTTGCGGCGAGAGTGCGAGCAATACCTTCATTATACCTACCAACATATATTATTTAGTGCGATTTTTTTTCAATGACACTGAACGCGATTTGCACGTCTAATCCGAGTTCAAGAGCTGTCAGTGTCAATATTCTAAAGCAAACATTGAGACTGACAGCTCTTCAACATAGTTTACGCGCTGATCGCGTTCAGTTTTATTGGTGAAATTCGCCACCAACAGGGATTATGATAAATCTTTAAAAATATAAATGAACAAGTTGACTCTTAAACCTCAAGCTTTGAGCTTGCAGACAAAAATAAAAAATATCTCAAAAAAACTTCTTACCTTAGCTTACGGCGCCTTAGAAGCTGCCCCGTCCAACCTGAAAATAAGAACAAAAACATTAAACAAAATACTCATGACTACAAAAGACAGTGCCGCATTTAAAAATCTACAGTCAATTTTATATTTTAAATAATTTTTTGCATCCTCAACTAATGATTAGTCTGCATTTGACGATAATTTAGTATTTAGGTCCGATGTTTAGGCCTGGGGGCTGCAAGCAATGGTTTTCGTGACCTAGATATTTTTTAACATACAACCACTATATTCTGATCTCCAACCAAATTGCCTTCGTCATAGGAATTTTGGGATAATAACCCTTATGTTGTTACGTAATAAGGTCGCATACATTTCGACAATTATGCACGCTGGGGTTCTTGTAGTATTGGTCAGTAATATCGAAATTACAACCTGTCATATTGCAGACACGATCATGAGGAACAAGAGAAGGTCATAACAAATAATTGTTACTACGAGCCATGAAAGAAAAAAGTTAAAAAAAAAACAGTTTTTACATATTTAAGGCGCAAAAAATAAATATGATTCTAATACATACGACATAAATAGATACTTTATGAAGTACTGATAAAAAATAACAAAAAACTTAAGTAAGTTATAATTAAAAATAAATAGGTAGCAATTAATTTTTTGTCCAAAGTTGTCTGAGATATAAATAGTGGAGTCTACAATGATCAAAAATAAGCTGCAGCATTAAATATCGAATGAGTCCATTAGCCAAGCTTTGAAATGCATGTACAAGCTTTTAGTTCTAATGCACGGATTATAAAACTGGCTACTATTACTCCGTTTGAAATAAGATTAGACATTTAACTAAACCTTTTTTACAGTCCGTTCAACCGATTTTGACTTCTATTGCGATGGTGGCATGACAAATGGCAGCTACAGTAAACAGTTGATTTGTAACCACTTTTTTTGCTTTTAATGCCATCCTTATGCCTACGATATAGAAGTCAAAATCGGTTGAACGGACTTTAAAAAAGGTTTGTTTAAATGTCTAATCTTATTTCAAACGGAGTATAGGTATATCACAACGACAATATTATATAGTTCGTACCGGTACGAGAAAAGATGATCTCTTTACTTTGGACTAGGGTTGTAACGAAATGTGAACGTGGAACTTCCGCAAGTAATCGTGCCTCTGGATCCGCATCCGCCTCCGCAAGTTTTTAGCGGGCTTCAAATAAGTTGTGTCTGTTCTTGTGAAAAACAGGGTGGCAGGGACATCGACGCGAAAACTGTTGCATGGATTCAGTACATGATTCTGAACCCACAGCGTTGAAAATTTGCGTCGGTTATTTTTTAAAAAAATCTGCTGTTTCA
This sequence comes from Agrochola lychnidis, assembly GCA_963680765.1. NCBI lineage: Eukaryota > Metazoa > Arthropoda > Insecta > Lepidoptera > Noctuidae > Agrochola > Agrochola lychnidis. The sequence continues at coordinate 7,750,245 of OY796859.1, read as the reverse complement.
TAGAAAAGTGCGGTCACGGTCAAAATATATGGAACAGCAGATTTTTTTTTAATTACTGGCGAAAAATTTCATCACAGGGGTGTTCAGAATCATGTACTGAATCCATGGTAACAGTTTTCGCGTCGATGTCCCTGCCATCCTATATAGCTTGTCACTTTTAATCACGGAGCAAATACTTGCTCCGTGCTTTTAATGATAGGGCGATTTAAAAAAAATGAAAACTTGTTAGGCGCGTTGGGCATTTTTGAGATGGGATTAAACCATTGATTTCGCGACACTGTTACCGAGTTTACCGACACCGTGGAGTAAAAGACATCAACAAGTTGATTACCACGGTGCGTGGAGTAAAAGACATCAACGCGTTGATTACCGCAGTGCCGATTTTTTTTTAAGTTTTCACTTCTGTCGGCACTCCCGGAGTGCCACTATTTTTTTAAAATTAATCTTTTTTGTTTATTTGTCTACCTTCTCCTCCGCTTCCGTTAACCTCCGCTTCCACGGAGATCATCTTTGCAACTCCGTCTGCGCCTCTTCCTCCGCTAAGATGACCGACGTTATATTCCTAGTATAAATTGGCATTGATGCCGATTCTCTTGTACACCGAACTAAACTAAACTATCACTAAAATTCCTTACTTTTGGCTATGAGAAATTTAGCAGAAAAATATCTCAAAATTTAAAAATAATTTTGACAACTAAAATCGAATTTGACAATAGCGACTCCACGTGGTACTTGTTTGCCCTACCCCGTGAATATTTTTTAGAGCCAGATACGCGCAGTGGTAGGGATAGCCTCGACGTGTTTTATATGAAATTATTCACTTTTTGTATGGAAAATATGAAAAATTATTACCTACATGTTGATTTTTAGGGGTTTATGGATTTTATATAACGGGGTCAAAATTTGCATTATTTTTGCGATAGAACACACCATTTTCGAGATATAAGAAAAAGAAAAGAAAAAAAAGATACAGTACTGTTTTTGCACCTGAAGTCGAGGTGTTGTGGAAATTTTAGTTCATGACAACAAATTTTATTCCACACCTTTTTAATCGCGATTAGAAATAGTCAGATTTAGTTAGATACCTAATTAAAATTTTAGGTGAACCACGTCAAATTCAGAATAGCAAAATTGCCATTTTCACTAAATTAATAACTCAGTGCCATCTTAGTGCTGTCAAACTAAAATATAAGTAAGTTGTGTCACTTTAGTCTATTTCAGATTGGGAAATCGCCGTTTGACAGGAATAAACTAAATTTAGGTGACGTTTAGTTTAGTTTAGAGGCATTTGTGACAAGAGAATCGGCACCATTATCTCTGTGCGAAGTCCTCTCGACTGTCATAGTAAAAGGAAAACAAAATGATCACGCTAAATACGTGTGACTATGACAGTAAACAAAGTGATCTGTTTTTTATTAATTGCCAGATGGTTAAAAGCAATGACTCCTATGTAGGTACGGATGGCACGGTGCTATCTCTATAGGTATAACAATATTTTACGTCAGACTCAGTTTTAATTTCAAAAAAATATTTGGTGCCAGGCATAGTTGATAAAAAAATACCTAAACAAACAATTACGTGTTATTGTACAACTCATGTTTGTCTGCTGTTACACCCAGTAAAAAAAAAAAAGTGGCACTCGGGGACTGCCGCGGTAAAGCTATTGCATAGCATTTGTAACCTCTATACTTCCTATTTGTCAACGCTACACTTGGGATGATGACGTGGTTACGTTCCCATAACAACATCACGTTGTCATGGGAACCGTCATTACATGGTTAGCGGAGTGGGGGGTGTTAGGTTTTATTTTCGTTACGTTACGGAATTTCTTGATTCGGTCGCCGCGCTCAAAGCCCGCGATAAAAGCTATGCAATAACCTAAAAGATTTTTAAATTTAATTGTAGGTAAGCTTCTACCGAACAAAAAAGTTGGAATCGTGATAACGATTACTACTATCAACCAGAAAGTGAACTTTTTACAAATAAAACCTGACAAAAAAGCCCTGGCCAGCTTCCAAGTTCACGCAAACGGAACCACAGAGACAGTTAGTAAATACTATCTACACATTATTACTAGTACTGATGTGCCAATGGTTTTGTTGTATAATATATAATGTGTCAATTTATTATCCGATCAAATGTGCAGTGACTGGCAGTGCTGGCAGTATGACGGCGCCAGTACTTACCACTTTGTTTTGTTTCCCGGACAATCATTGAGGTAGGCACGGGGCAGTAGAATATTGTACACACGGCTACACAACAAGCTATACATTTCCAGTTTAAACTGACCTCGCATTGTACGGAAATTCTATACAATGCGAGATCAGCTCATGCTGGAAATGTATAGCTTGATGTGTAGCCGTGTGTACTATTGAACGTCTACGAATTTGCAGTCTTATTGTTATCATAGTGGAAAGAAGAAAGTGTCTTTTTAATCGACTTCAAAAAGGAGGAGGTTCTCAATTCGACTGTACTTTTAAATTTTTTGTATGTTTGTTACGCGATTACTCCGCCAATTATGAATTGATTTTGATGATTTTTTTTGTTTAGTAGGTCATACTTTAGAGGTAGTCCCATATAAATTTGATTAATTTTGCTTGAGTAGTTTTTGAGTTAGCTTCAATAATACGTATTTTTTCCCACTTAGTATGTGGATGATACGATAAGTTCCTGTTACTATATTCGAATTTGTTACCACAACTAAAAAGTGAAAAGTAAAACTTTTTACAAAAAAAAAAAACAACCTACTTAAAAAGAAAACACTACAAAGTGAAATATAACTTTAATTTCGGAAGTCAATGGCAAAAAACGAAAATTCAAAACCAAAGACACCGAATTCCGAAATTAAAGTTATTTTTCACTTTGTAGTGTTTGTTTTTGGAAGTCGGTTGTTTTCTGTTTTGTAATCAATAAATTTTTAGGCTAAAGATTATCAACAACGGATCTAACGAACATAGGTAGGTACATAGTAGCTATGTATCCTGCAATACATTTAATTTAAACTCAATGCAAATACAAAACGCAAAAACAATCGATCATTAAGCAAATCATTGTCTTCTTCGATCCGATCAGTTCCTGAGCGCGTGATGAACTAGTATGAACCAGGATTTCCGATGACTTAAAACTCTTTAAGCAATCAGAGCACAGTGTGCTTTATGGGTAAAGCCGTTTTTTTGACTTGGCATTGTTCTTATTCAATTAACGAATTAATCAACAAAAAGTGAGTCCAGTGGCAAGAACCTGCTTACGGATCTTGTCTGGGGAGCCAGTCTGCACGCCCATTTTGCCGTTGTCGTTTCCTATTCCGGCTATTGTTGAGCGTCCTGTCACCAACAGGCATGCGTACGCGCACACATCGGCAACAACGCTAGAAATTAATATAGAAATTGACGCACGCACACGTATCAATCGCACACATGCGTACAATCGCGTGTAGTCGACGCAACACGTATATCGAACGTGTGCGTGTACGTACTGTACTCACACTAACAAAATCATCAATGAACTTGACGTAACGCTCAATGAATGAGGACCTTGAGTGCGGTTGTTATCGAGGCGCTAACGTTCGATATCGAGCAATGAACTTCTGAATGAGAATAGTTATTTGATTTTTTTATGGGGGAAAATATTCCGCTTATGTTTTTTATTGCGTGTTTACGGAAGTGCATAATGCTTCTAGTTTTTTTAGTAAAAAGACTAGTACTAGCCTTACAAAAAGCTAATTGAGGTATCTACTTTTAAGCCATATCCTTTTACGATTGTCCTCTACAATAATTAAGGTCGAGAAAAACTGTTGACGCCAACATAAATGTACCTACTGCTTAACCTTAATAGGAGTAAGAACAGAAAATTAACAATTTAAGAAACTTAAGTAGGTATGCCAAAGGAATGATAGCGTATCATATCACAAATATTTGCCAAAAATGTGGCGAGATCAAAATCCTATTGATTCACGAGTTCGGAATCGTTGGTCTGTAAATATGGCAAAAATGTGTGCGCATGAGTCATTTTTGCGCAAACAAGTGATATTATATTATAGAGATCACGGCACGAGCCAAACATTTGTCATCGCGTGACCTTAAAAATATAATAATTTTCAAATAAACAAATTAATGAGTGTGTGCTTTTTTATTCGGAAATCTTTGGCCCATACCGATCTACATCTGTTTATCTACTGCGCAGAAGCATACCATTAAACTTATTTCATAAAAGCTTCGTGAAATAGAATGTTTGTTTTGATGACTAAGCTGGTAACCAAAAATCAGGAATTATTTTATTTAGATACGTACGCGATTTTTTTGTATTTTTTGCGTAGTTGGCAGACATTGTAAAATTCTATGAGTACACAAGCAATGCTTTTTTTTTCGCGAATTCCTTTACTTCTTATCTGCATTCCAAAGACATGAATCCTACGGCGCCAATGACAATTCCTAAGGCCAATTCATAATTTAAAAAGTATGAACCTCACTATCTTCTATGAATGTATAATACATACCGATACTCGTATCTATGGAATAATACATCACTAAATAAGGCCGCGTACGCAAGAGCATCGGATATGACGTAAATACGTACCTGTGGTTCCGTGAGGCGAATCCGCTGTACTTTCGCTAACTGCACACACATACAGACATACGTATACGTATGTATGTAGGTACTACGTATATTGCGGACAGTTATCTAAGTAAGTTAACGCCTTATATAGTATTGTAAACAGAAAAACGTCTGGCACACGGCTCTGTTTACTAACACTCCTAAGTATACGATTTCTGACGTCATAAGCTTTACCTTTTTGGCCATACTTTAGATTAGCCTGCTCTTAGACTAGAAACGAAGTATTGGATTTTGTTTGGATACCTACCACCATTGCCTCAGGAATTAAGTTTCAATAAGTACTTTCTGGTGCTCTCTACACAATCTTAGCAGCATATTTCATGTGCATTTATTTATTTATTATTTATTTAATACTTCAAGCACAGAAATGTACAGAGGCGGACTTAATGCCACAGGCATTTTCTACCAGTCAACCTTTGGGTGATGCAGAGACAAACTGTGGTAGGTGCAATTACGAAAATGGAGGAAAAAAATAACTCAAATATAAGGATACACATATACTTATTACAAACTATAAATATAATATATAGGCCTAATTACATATATAAAATAAGTACAAATAAATACACATAAATACATGAATATACTAAATAAAATAATAAGACAAACAATGGGAAAACATTAGCGTTGTGATGATACTGCCAGCTTCTTACGAATGTGCTCACGAACTTTAACTTTAAAGGATAATCGGTTGGTTGCCATCCTGATTTCCAGGGGGAGTGCATTCCACAGAGAAATAGACTGAACGTAGAAGGAAGAGTGAATGAAGTCTGTGCGGTGAGTGGGACATTGAAGAACGCGATTATTTTTTTGACAATTATTACTACCACTGGAATCTAGAGATCATAAAGAACAAATCAATATGTATTTCATTAATAAACGCCAAAAATTTTGGTGGGCCTAAATTCTGAAGAAAATAAACTATCTCCTTTCATGCCTCTATTTTTACTGGCTAGGCCACTCTATCAACCACCACGATACTGCTTCATAAGTACCCATAAAAGATAAAACGGATTGTTTCATGACTTTGTTACATTCTATATTTACAATCATTGTACTTACGCATTATCTTAATTTGAATTTACTTACATCAACGTTTGTTTTAGATAAAATTCTTAAGAAAAACGTAATGCTTGCGCAGATTCCATTGGTGCCGATTCCCTTGTTCACAAACTAAACTAAATTTAAGTTCAGTGCATCTTTTTCTTACTATTTCATTAAGAAAAGGATAGAAGATAAATTTTAGTTTAGTCCTGTCAAATTAATCAGCGCTTGACGTAAATTGACGTAATTTTAGTCGGCAAGTTTTTAATCACATCTAAACTTGTATGGAGAGTGACAGGCGCTGATTAATTTGACAGGACTAAACTAAAATTTATCTTCTGTCCTTTTCTTAATGAAATAGAAAGAAAAAGATGCACTAAACTTAAATTTAGTTTAGTTTGTGAACAAGGGAATCGGCACCAATGTATTTATAAATGTCTATAAAAGAAGTAAAAGTTCATTATTGAAATGTTGGAAATGTCTAAAGGAAATTGGAGATGTGGGCGTTTTTGTGAAGGAAAAATGTATTAAAGTAGTGTACTTATTAGAAATGAGGAGGGTCACTACTGATGTGGAAACTTGCTCATATACCGGCCAGGCACACTTCCTTTCGTAGCATGATGACCTATATATTTCCACAAACCTATAACATGTTGTCCATCTGTGTAGAAAAACTTCAAATATTTTACGCACAGAAAACGAACGAGCATTGTTCTTTACTGTGTTGGCAAATCGTCCTTAGCGTTGCCAATCAATCAATCTACCTAGCTTTTCCCAAATATATAGGAGTTGGCTTTCTGTGTTACCAGATGCAGCTGAAGACCAGTATTTTACATGAAACGACTGCCTATCTGACCTCCACAACCCAGTTACTGGGTAACACGATACCCTTAAGACTGGTTGTCGTACTTTTGGGCTTCTAACTAACGTAACGATTGTCAAAGATCAACGAAGGACAGCCAGGAACAATGGCGGCAGGGAGGGATCTCGATACGTAATATTATAAATATCCTAACTATATAATATTTATATTATAAATGCGAAAGTGATTTATTTGCTTGTTACGCTTTTACGCTAAAACGACTGATCGGATTTGGATGAAATTTAAACATGACCTGGGTTAGGACATAGGATACTTTTTATCCCGATGTTCCCACGGGATTGACACTTAGTCGACGTTCGCACGGACGTAATAAAATCGCGGCGAGATTTTATCGTGCACTAGATTTTCAACTCTCGGTGTTAAACCGAGCGTTGAGAATCGAACGCGCTGGGACGCACTCTCGACCCAGCGCGTTGAAAAAACACATTGTTGGATTTTCAATTCTCGGCGCTAAGTAGAGCGTTGAAAATCCAGTGTACGAAAAAAAATCACCGCGATTTTATTACGTCCGTGCGAACGTCGGCTTATGCGGGTGAAACCGCGAGGCGCAGCTACGAACCGACCGCAGCAAGCGTTCGCTCAATCCGTGTGGCTGTTATCATTTAGCCACGAGCCCCTTTGTTCTTAAGCCAGGGTTATTGCAATTTTGAGACCTATGCTAATTGCATAAAGCTTATTTTGAAATCCTCCTACAGACACCGCGTGTGCGAACAGCAACCGAGCAGCAACCGCGCAGTCACTGATCAGCGAAAATAAGCTTTATGCTTTATGTTATTAGCATAGGACTTAAAATTGAAATAACCTATGGGAGTACACGCACATAAAATGCCTAGTACGTCGGAACGCGGCCTTACCGTTGCGTTGCCATCTAAAGTTAATTTAGAAAATAGATAAGTACATCAATATTTAAATAAATAAATAATATTTACTATGTACCTGTTAGGGTAATAATTATTTAACGAGAGTAAGGACCCTACTAAGAATCTAGAAAAATAACTAAGTATTGTCTACGTAGAAAAATGTAGATGCACTTACATAAAAAGCAAAGCTTACCTAAATGAAGAATTAACAATAGAACAGAATAATCAAAATACATCAATTTAATTTTAATAACAATATAAATATCAAACCAGTCAATGAGGACAATAAAGGTCAATTGCAATTAGACACACACGTCAGTAAGGTACTATAAATAAAAAGTGTAACAATAGAAATCGTAATTTATTTTGACTACAAATACAGTATTATCGACTTCACGAGTTATCGACACAGGAAAATTTTGCGGTTATAACCACGAATGTTACATGATACGGAAAAGCTTTTTTTTGTGTAAATTGTACATGGTCGTATACCCTTCCTATTAATTTATCAGAACTTTGCAACGTCATGAAATCAGATTTTCCAACGGACGTAAAAATACATAAAGCAAACAACGGGAATTTTGTATTAAAGTTTACAAAAAATTATCACACATCCGTTAAGGTTAACAATAACATTTCGTAAACCATGACTAGACATTACTTTGTAAATCGTACTAACAATGACGTCACTCTACATCACGAATACTTACGAAGTTTCACGATCTGGGACACCCTGAGCCTAGAAACCAATGACGCAAATTATAAGCAAAAACTTTCGTTCACGAACTTCACGGAGCTATTCCATTCTGTTCCGTTCCATGAAAACTAAACCGATATCTATCTAAACTGAAATCCCCGGTAGACAATAAAAGGTCAAAAAAATTAATCGAATTTTTTGGTGGCACGTCATCAAAATTGGTCCAGATGACGCATTAGCCGTGACTCGAGAAAAACGAACACATGATATTCCCGTGAAAACTTTGTTAAACTAGGATGTACCATGGACTAATTAAATGATCACAGAGTTCCTTGAAAACTAATGGCTCATCTCTGTCCAGGATATAGGCAGAATGCGTCTTCAATTTTTTTTGATTATGACAAATATTTGTTCTGAGTGGGCTTGAGTAAAGGACTCGTCCACAGTTGGCTTCTTTTTGAAGCAGAAGGATAGAAGTTTAACGTAAAAAGTGATACTTTTGTTACATTCTACGTCGCAGATACGGGTGAGCCATTTAGCATGATCAGAAGACGACAGATGGACCCTAAGAAAAACGGCTTGGAAAGGCCTATATAGAAAGAGAACATGACGCAGACGAGCAGAAAGTTAGCAAGAGTATAAAGATAAAAACAGAAAAAACTAAAAAGCTAAAAAATACTAGGTTGGGCTCATTAATTGATAAATTTGTGTGTGTGCGGCGAAGGTAGTGTGTCGATCTGATCATGTTTGCAGGGCCAACATAGCCAGAGATCGCATAAGTCAGACGGGTTTAGAAGGAAAATGAGGAGACCTTTCTTTGCAAAGCAGTGGGACACAACATAGGCAAGCAAAAAAAAAAAAAACAAAAGTCTTTTTCATTTTCATCTTTATTCTACGTTTCCAAGAATAACGCGATGATTCCAGCTGGGGCACCACTACAGTCAATTGAAGTATACGCAAATCTCGCGAGTTAGCGTACTCTATTACTTTATCACAAATGAGGCGACTTGCTCATAATATGAACTGTAAGTTTGTAATCTACGTCGCCGCGAATCTCTCAGGAAACTTTTTAAAAGAATTAATATTATGACGGTACCTTGCCAATTCATTTATGAAAATATTATGTGTGTAAGGAAAAATCCACATCTCTTTAATAAAATAAGTGATAGACATAATTTTAATACTAGAAATAAAGATAAACTAGATCAACCATTTTTCAGGTTATCTAAAGTACATACATCTTTTATGTGGTACTGTGTTAAATGTTACAACAAAATACCATGTGACATATTGCAATTAAATAAAAGAAAATTTAAAACTCATATAAAAAGTACACTTTGTAAATAAGCATTTTACAAATTAGAGGATTATATCCAAGATAAGAGTGCTTGGAAACATGCTGGTCCTGCTCCATAGGACAATTTAGAATCAAGACAAAATCAAACTGGTTGCTATTTTAATTGTAAAATTTATTATTTTGTGTTTTATGACATTGATTTTACATTCTGTGATTACTTCCTCACACACTGACTTATTAATTGTAAAATTTTAGGAAAATCGTCTACTTTTACAATGTTTGTAAATATGTGAGCACCATGTATCTATCACATATTAAATTATCTATCGTTGCTTCATTTTTAATTCTTTTTACCTATTGTGGTATAGTAATTTTATTCTAGGTGCATCGTCTTCACATATAATAATTATTTAACAAATGTACGTACATATACAAACAATTGTAAAACATTTTAAAAGAGTAACGGTGGAGTTTCTTGCCCATTCTTCTCCATACGAAAACTACCTTTTGGAAGGGGCGACTAGAATCAATTTTGTTATTTTGTAATTTTTGACGTTCAAAAGTGCCATATATGGGCCTATTTGAAATAAATGATTTGACTTTGACTTTGTAAATTTATTATAGTTTGAAAATTTCAGATCCTGTTCTCTAGATCCTGTAATTCTGCTCATAATGATGGTGGACGGTAGACACACGAAACTAGATCGCGCCATTGTCACAATAATTACCTCAAGAAATATAAGTGCATTAACCATAACATTTGAAACGAATTGGATAACAACTAATTTCAGAACACCAATTCAATATTTCATGACTTCTTGCCAATATTAGACATTAGTTCTGAGAAAATTTTGTTTGGTCCCGGCTGTCATTTGTAGATCTTTGACAGTCGTTACGGGTAGTTAGAAGCCCAAAAAGTCTGACAACCAGTCTTACCAAGGGGTATCGTGTTACCTAGTCACTAGGTTGTGGAGGTCAGATAGGCAGTCGCTCCATGTAAAATACTGGTATTCAGCTGCATCCGGTTAGACTGGAAGCCGACCCCAACATAGTTGGGAAAAGGCTAGGCAGATGATGAGTTCTGAGAAAATTTTAGAAAATTTACATACCCTGAAATGCATTGTACATGGACACTGATATCCATGATTATGAATCAGTATTCCTGTCATAACTTGAGATTAATATTCTCATCATAGAGGCAGAACTCAAACGACACAGGTCGTGATAGCCCAGTGGTTAAGGCCTCGCCTCTCATGCAAGAGGTTGTGGGTTCAAATTCGGGCAAGTACTAATGTTAATTTTTCGATTCATATGTAATTTCTGAGTTTATCTTGGACATAACCGACATTGGTGAAGGAAAAACATCGCGAGGAAACCAAGAAAGTCTGAAATCGCCTACCCATCTTGAGCAAGCGTGGTGATCAATGCTCGTGCCTTCTCTGTATGAGAAGAGGTGTTTGCCTTGCAGTGGGACAATAATAGGCTGGTATTTGGAGGCAGAACTCATCATCATCATCATCAGCCTATGTTCCCACTGCTGGGACACAGGCCTCTTCTCTGTGAGAGGGAGTGGGCCGTAATCCACCACGCGGGCCCAGTGCGGGTTGGTAGATGTCACATGTGTTAAGACCTTTACTAACAATTTATGGATCGTGTAATTTGGTCTGAAATAAATATATTATATATAAAGCGCTCCGTGGGTTCGAATCTACGACCTACGACTCGTACGTCGCGGCCATTACCACTGGGCCACCACTGGTAATGGCCGCTCTCTTAAACAGAACCGAGGCAGAACTCAATCTTAGCAAAATAACAATGCATTTACTAATAATCCTCATATAGCAGGTTCCAATCCCGCAGGAAGTCGTGGGCGGCTCTATTCTCAGCCACCAGCAAGGCTACTTATTACTGTTATAATTTCCCCGTACAACGTGATACAAAAACACACTTTTAGACAGAGTTGTACCTTTCAAATTATGTACTCAACCAGAATAAGACCGTCGTTGCTCTCATATTATATACTCCTACGTCCAATCTAAAACTGTACTTGACATACGGACATGTGCAGAAAATCTATCATTATATCGGCGTTTTAAGGCTAGTAGTACAAGGAGAGAATGTCTAGGAATGCAATGCAGTATCTACAAAGACGACATATTTATTTAGTTCATATCATCGTAAATGCTTATCTAATGATAACATTGTTAAGCCAATTAAAACCTGTTCTAATGGAACCGTATTCAGATCAGATCAGATATGAGTCACGCGTGGCAATGTTATAACTATTTGTTTTTGTATGTTTGTTCGGCAGCCCGGCGAATGTGAAGGTCGCTTTCACCTAATGATTCACCATATGTTATGTGAAATATTATGAAATGATGTATCTATAGAAGCTAGAACTTCACGCGAAGTCCACGTGGGTAATTGCACGAATGTATTCGGACATCCTTGAGTTTTACGATCGTCGAAATCCTGACACATTCGTGAAAAATTTAACGGGCCCAACTTCCTTACCTACTCTCGTTGAATCTTTTTGACTTTTATACGGAAGGAAACCATTTCTACTCATATTTTTGTAAACCTTTGATAACACAGATAGTGTTTTAAACCATATTGGACCTTCATGTGCAAAGATTTAGATATAATCGACGTTGTGATAAATATCTTCACAACTTTCTCTGCAGATTAAACCTACGGCTGGGTATGAAAGACATCACAACAAGGAAGATTACCGAAATGAGGAAAACAATGCTTTGTGATTCACCTGTATGCAAGACCCTGAAAATTGATGTAGGCTAAGTGACAAGTCCTGTACCGTAAGTGCAAATTGACACTACGCCAAGGTTAAAAGTACAATCGACGCTAAAGAAAATCCCAGAGCTTGCAAACAATCTATTTCTCAACATAAGTATGGTTTATAGTGACAATTTAATTGTAATTACACATAATTACTTCCTCGACAATGTCGTTTTACATTTCTATAAACTTTCCAGGTACATAAGGGAATTTGCAAAGGACACGACCTAAAAACGGTACAAGGAAAACCCAAAGAAAAAGTACCCGAATTATGAAAGAATGTTGAATGAACTTACATATCCGGTCATAAATTGTTCACACACAACTTGGAAAATTTGTGTACAGACGACAACAAACGCAACAATACATATCCGTATAAGCTGGCCTCTCGTTGTAGGATATGCTTATATGATGCGAGATCGGCTTATACTGGAACTGTATTGCTTGTTATAATTATCGTCGTGTGTACGTGCAAATAATGTTAGCCAAAGCTCCTCGGGATCTAATAAGGTCATGAGTTGATCTCAAAATATGTTTTTGAGTTTTGGAATTTCCTGCTCTGACTAATTTTGGACATTCTTGAACCCTTAGACGGGGCTCATCTGAACGGTCTGCGGTCGAAAGTCTACATTGACGCAGCGTCCGATGAATCAGGGAAGGTGAAATGTCGCATTTTACTTATTGCATGTTTAACTAATGACACTTGTTAGAAAGCTCTGCCTGGGAATGCAATGAGTCTGAGTGTTATCTGATGAGCTAAATGATGTAATATAATAATATTTATTTTTATTTCGGAACAGAGTCCATAGTGTGTTAGTAACATAATATAAAAATAACTTACTATCTAGTGTTAGTACCAATCACCCTCTGCACAAACTGCTTTACAATTGGAGAGCTAAAGCTCTCCGCTACAGTTCTCAGGATGCTGTTGTGACTGTCTCTCACTCTTCTCAGTAGTGAAGCAGTTTTTTTGCGAACAATCGTATGGAAACCGTCAGTACGGGCTTGCGCAAATGTAATAATGTATGTATGTATATAATGTATGTAATGCTTGGATCTTAGTTATTATAGTATATTGGTTAGGAACATTGTTGCAGCGGATGAAATAATGATATCGGTTTTAAATGTCATCATTTGCCTAGTCTTTCCCAAATATGTTGAGTGGGCTTCCAGTCTAACCGGCTACAGCTGAATACCAGTATTTTACATATAGCGACTGCCTATCTGACCTCCACAACTCAGTTTTGAAAGTGTAATGTTTTAATTGCTTATGAAGTTGGACTACTGGTTGGTTTGTTCCGCACGGACATGATGCCTAGCATAATTTTTCAAAGGCGTTATTAGCATTAATTTGTATTGTATTTTCTTATTTTTTTGATATCATTACATAACTGGTCCAAAAAAAAATTGTAGCCCCATTCTCAAATGGAAGTCACTTTTCGTGTCTGTCTGTTTTAATGCGATTCGCTATTATCTACAGAATATATTTCAGAAGGTTTGTGTGCTTATTACATTAATATTAAATTTATAAAAAAAAAATGAGGGGCTTGTGGCTAAGTAATAACAGCTGCACGGGTCGATCGATCAGGTTAAGCTACGCTTGTCGCGGTTGGTCCGTGGATGTGTGACCATCTTTACATACCAAGTCCCCTCCGTGCCTCGGAAAGCACGTTAAGCCGTTGGTCCCAGCTGTCATTTGTAGATCTTTGACAGTCGTTACGGGTAGTTAGAAGCCCAAAAAGTCTGACAACCAGTCTTACCAAGGGGTATCGTGTTACCTAGTCACTAGGTTGTGAAGGTCAGATAGGCAGTCGCTCCATGTAAAATACTGGTATTCAGCTGCATCCGGTTAGACTGGAAGCCGACCCCAACATAGTTGGGAAAAGGCTAGGCAGATGATGATAAAAAAATAAATTCAATAAAGTATTTATAAGACAGATGTGAATGGAAAGGCCGGGCAGGGACGCCCTAGGAGGACATATACTGACCTTATTGGTGATATTCTTCAGAAAGGCCAGGTGCGTAGTACTCGCAACCGGCGTGCGTGATGACCAGATGTGTGAACATAAACGAGGTAAAAGGAGTATGTAAGGATCGTAGCAGGTGGCGTTCTGTAGTTTCTGCCTACGCCCATGGGAAGAAGGCGTGAGTTTATTTATGTGTTACAAAATAATTATTATAAATAAATCCCAATGTTAGCAACCAGTATCTATCTATACTAATATTAGAAAGAGGTAAAATTTGTTTGTATGTAGGGGGTAATCTCTGGAGCTACTATTCGGATTTAAAAAAATCTTTTTGTATTGGATAGCCCAATCATGAGGAAAGTTATAGGCTATGTAAAATCACGCTATGACCCTTAGGTGCCGAGCAAAAAGAAAACAGGTTAGTAAGTACCCTAAGAGAAAACGAAGTAATAGCGCGGATGGACGATGGGATGCGACAGGGCGGATAGGGGGCCGAAATTTCAAGCGGGCGAAATCACGGGCAGAAGCTAATTTTTATATTATAGTTTTAAAACTTTTAATTTATTTGTTTTTAAATTTTGCCAATTTAAATATTTCTTTTTCTTTCTTGGAGCTCGTGGCTAAGTTATAACAGCCGCACGGTTTTATCCATCAGGTCAAGCTACGCTTGCCGGGGTTGGTCTGTAGATGGGTGACCATCTTGACATACCGAGACTCCTCCGTGCCTCGGAAAGCACGTTAAGCCATTGGTCCCGGCTGTCATTCGTGGATCTTTGACAGTCGTTACGGGTCGTCAGAAGCCCGAAAGTCTGACAACCAGTCTTACCAAGGGGTATCGTATTCTCCAGTTACTGGGTGCAGTCGCTCCATGTAAAATATGGTATTCAGCTGCATCCGGTTAGACTGGAAGCTGATCCCAAAATAGTTGACAAAAAGACTAGGCAGATTGATTTGTCTTTCCTTGACATGAGGACAGACCATGATATCAATTAAAGCCAATGCCTTAGTAACAGATTTAAAAAAAAAAAACAACCGACCTCCAAAAAAAACACTACAAAGTGAAAAATAACTTTAATTTCGGAAGTCGGTGTCTAGGGTTTTGTATTTTCGTTTATTGCCACCGACTTCCGAAATTAAAGTTATTTTTCACTTTGTAGTGTTTTTTTTGGAGGTCAGTTGTTTTTTTTTTTGTAAAAAGTTTTTATTTTTCACTTTTTAGTTGTGGTACCTACCCCACACACATTCGAATACCACTATCTGCTACCAATGACAGAAACTTAACATATCATCTACATACTAAGTGGGAAAAAAATACGTATTTTGTAGCTAACTCAAAAACTATCCAAGCAAAGTTAATAAAATTTATATGGGACCAATTCGAGAGCACACCCTTTCAAACAAAAAAGAATTTTTAAAATCGGTCCACAATTGACGGAGAAATCGGTGGACATACATAAAAAAAAAACAAACATACGCGACGAACATATAACCTCCTCCTTTTTGGAAGTCGGTTAAAAAGAGTTCAATTTTCCTTGTAGCATAGGAAGGCATTAACAATAGCCTACAATTTAGGATGTTGTGAATCAGATTTCTCATTAACATTAGCATAGGATATGTGAGATAATCTGTTTAAAGTGCAACGCAAACCCATGACGTATTAGTTCGAAGTTTATTCTGAGATAAAAACACCTGTGGGTACAGACCCTGTGCCTTTTGCTAAGTCATGTAGGCTGCAGTCATTTATGACGTACGTTTTCCGTCATAGTTCACAATACGAGTGACCGTAATAGGATATACATTTTTCTGTGGTTAAAATATCACGACGAAAATAGGATTTTTAGTTATTGTTAGCCAGTCATCAAGTTCTTGTTAATTGATTGTTTCATTTGCATCCGTATCAGAGGTTACGAATCTTTTGTGTGACGTTTGTCGTGGGATGTTGTAGTTATTGTAATCTTCTTCTTCGTGTCGCTGGCACGTATTTTATATCTTGTTGGCCTAAAACTTTGCCACTTCGTCTCCGGACCCAAGTGGGAAGATGTAACTCCAACCTGGTAAAGTGGGCTACCTCGACGGAACGGTAGCAGAGTGCAGCAAACCATGCTCCACCTGCTATCCTACCCTGTGTGTCCCAAAACTTGCAGTCTAAGTGACCTCTGCGCTGCCATCAACGACGCCTTTATTGTAAAGAAGACATTCAATAGCAGAGCATAAAAAAATATAGGGTATCTCGCAGTTTTGACCACTAAGGTCTTGGCTGCTTAACCGGACTTTCATGTGGGTGCCTTAAGCTTCTACACTCAAAGTCTCCAGCCAGGAACAAAAACCGGGTCGACGCCGCGTTTTGTTCCACGCGCGCCTCAAAGAAGGAACACGGGTGTGTTTTAGTCAGTAAGAGTCTGACACGCCCTCCCGCTCCACCCAGAGCGGGAGAAGTTATTTGATAATTTCACAAACAAAAAAAAAAAAAGGGACAAAAACGATTCTAAATTAAAACTAGACGAGCGCTCGCTAATGTCACCCCCTGTGGGGTACGAACCTCGGCTTAGGGTGTCGCTGGGGGGAGGACAGGCTGCATCAAACTTAGATTTTCATCTTGATTACTATACGGGGTATTTAAAGCTACGTGCTCAGTTGCAACAACTGCTGGCACCTCGTTTTCGAGCAAGGATCGGGAAACAGTAGTGCATTTGATTGTTAATTTAAGGTATTCGAAAGTTGATTGATGACCAAATCACAAAAAAAGTTATTAAAAATTTAATAAAAATGTAACAAAACGGGGTAACTTTTAAACTGAATGATCTATCGCGATGAAACAAACTCCATAATGATTGGAAGTAATTAGGCGTCCTCATAAAATGAAAATAGTGGAAAAAAATCTAGCCTCGATTGAAAATAAACATGTTTTTTTAAGCAAAAATCTGTTTTTTTTATCAATTTTAAAATAATCGTAAAAATTCTCAATAAGACGCCAAAAAGAACAAAAAAAAATATGTTTTTTTTTTACCAAATATTTTTTCCGTCGATAAAATTAAGTATAGATTTCGATCTCACAATTATATTTCCATTTCGATATGTGCACATTATAAAGACTCACACTGTATAAATAAAAAATGTAACTTATAAACTGACCTTAGTTGTAAATTATGTAAAATGCTGTTTGTTTAGTGACATTGAAAACTATTGCGAAACAAAATTAACCAAATCCGTATCGAGCGAGATAGATAAAAGAGTACCAAAACTTAACATCTACACTTTATAAATTAAAGTCGCTTTTCGGATGTCGTGTCTTCGTGTATTCTTATAAAGCCCGCAACCGATTTTGATGCAGTTTTCACTATCATTTAGAGAATTTATTCCGGAAGATTTATGTGTAAAACATTAATGAACTTACATAATATATATTATAAAGAAATCTCGATGTTCTGTCAAGTTGTAAAAACCGTGCGAAGCAAGGGCGGGTCGCTAGTAATCAAATAATTGTTTATAGCCTGCACTACACTACTTGCGAAGTTGAGCGAAGTTAAGCGAATATGTACGAGAGTGTAGAAGGGCACTTCGCTTCGCTTCGTGTAACTTCTGCTATCGGTTTTTGCGCCCGAATCAAAGGACTCGAAGCGTCCTGGGGGTCTACATCCTAAGCGAAATCCGTAGTTTCGGCCGAAGTTATGGGCGGACTCTGTGCCACTTACAGACATACCGTAAGTGAGACGGAGTACGAAGCTTCAGTAACTTCGGCCGAAACTATAGATGTCGCTTAGGGACTAGACCCCCTGTAATTCTTCGCACAAGTGTGTGGTCACTTGCTTCGGACTTCGGTCAACTTCGACGAATACTTCGTCGAAGCAACTTCGCGAGTAGTGTAGTGGGGGTTTAAGAGTTTAACAACACTGGCAGTAAAGTGGTGTCAAATTTTATACAAAGAACTACAGTTCGGGATTTTACTCCGTGACAAAAAGGCTTCCCAGTAGAAGATCTCTCAAAGAGGTTACAAATACACATATTTTAAGCGAAGACGTAATACTGGCAAACTCGTAGGCAATTAAACGTAGGTATTTAGTTTCACACGAGCTCCTTGTTGGTACAGTTAGTCACAAATTACATAAATATTTGTCACCTAGAGTCGTGACTTCATCTTAGATGATTCGCGTGCCATTTTCACGTAGACATTTTGTACCTTGAAATTCATTTTGCAATAGTAAGGTTCTTATCTGATAAGGAGAATAGAATATTGGAAGAATGATACATTATATTTTATATCTGTAAATTGGTTATAAAACATACTTTAACACATCAAAAGAAATAAAATATTTTATTTATAACTAGATGGGGTCAGTGTTTCCTATCTGACTACTCTAAGAAGAAACATGTCAAAACCAACTCAGAGGTCACAGCAGTCTTTTACAAAATCTTGGTCCTGTCATATGAGGACCACGCAGATCAGTGCCTGAGATGGTATTTTTAGGAAAGAACCACACAGATTTAAGTAGACCTGTCCAGTTAGTGCACGCACTTGCCAGTTTTTTAAAAATTGATTTTAAATTCTGCAGCAGTGTGCTTGGGGATGAACGGAAGGCTATCTTCTCTATATTATGTCTGGTGTACTTTGTGGAATAAACTTAAAGATTCTTGTAATGTGATTTTATTATGTCTGTCACCAGTATACTTCTGTCAACGGCCATTTTTTTTAATATAGATAAATATGTAATATATGAACTCTCGTTTAACTCGAATCGATTGTTAACGACCAATAACTCCAGAACAGATAAAAAAACTTTATAAAATGTGTTAGCTAGTTTCTAAACAGTGATTAATTAATAATAAGTAATAACTCACCGGAAAAAGGATTTTATTTTGCCCCGCTATTAGTCAGTTATAAAATCATTAATCATTTTCATCGTGTAATAATTTGTTATCTCATTAAATAACAGGTTTATAACGGTTACTGACACACATTACAACATTAATTTGTATCATAACAATATAAGTTTTATTTTCCCTAAACAAATGTTATGTCCTGTTTTATCGCATTTGGATGAGTTTCGGTTAACTTAGTCAGAATTTTATACAAATTCATCATCTTTCTCTTGTTTTTATCCTTACTTATTTGGCGTCGGCTCAATATGTCTTTTTCTTCGATTCTCACTTTTCTATTAGTCGTCATCTCGGCAGTAACCTCTTTTCTAGCCATCTCATCTTTTGACACAGTCCATCCATCGCTCCTTTGGTCTTCTCCTACTCTTATAGCCATACAGTACCTGGGCGACCGAGCTCTGCTCTGGTGGAAATAGGGAATGCTCATTTAATAGTATAGGATAGTACCTTCTAATTCCATACTGCCACGATAGTAGGTACTTACTAATTCCATGCTGCCATGATTATTATTCTAATGTCAATAATGTCATGTCATTATTCATTATCTTGTTCTAAGCTTCGGGCAACCGATCTCTGCTCGGGTGAAAATACGGAGAAAATTATTTTTTCCAGATATGAGGCCTAGTTAGATAGATTTTTTGCCCCCGTAAACCCCTATATTGCAACTTTCATCGAAATCGTTAAAGCCGATCTCGAGAAATTTGTACCTCCTATTCACGTTCTCGATCTCGAGAACGTGAATAGGAGGTACAAATATATATTGAAATAAATATATACATACAAATATTGCTGGTTTAATAGTATCAGATATTCGTACTCTCATACTCAAAACTTTCCTTATGACATTTTCCTCAGTCCTCCACATTACATGCCGATACAATGACAATCAATTTCTGCACAACTTTTCATTCACCGGTAGTACTTTTAGCCTCCCTCTTTTATAATTATTTCTAATTCTATCCATTCGCGTAACACCACACAGCCCTCTTCATAGTCATCATTATTTCAGCCGAAAGATGTCCACGCTGGACATAGGCTTCCTTCAAGCACCGCCACTTCGACCGGTTCTGTGCTTTCCTTATCCAGTGGATTCCTGTGGCCTTCACAAGGTCGCACTGGTCAGTCCACCTTTGTCCGGTACGCGGCCGCCACTCCAGAACCTGTCGGCATCCCTCTTAGCATAACCATTTAAAGGTAAGCTATGTGCTGGGTGTGGCCTACTCACTATAAAACAGACCCTTAGTCTCAAACCCTTCCTTTTCTTAACGATTCTTTTTGTAACACTATCCTTAGTCAAATTTAAATATCCGAAAACGTAATTTATTATCTAATATTCTATTTCAGTAGTGCCGTAAAAAAATATCGGGTTACAAACCGGATTACGTTTACATTCAGAACGAGAGATGAATGAATGAGTCAGGTCAGCTTAGTCAGTGAAACGGACTTTGGGCCCATAAAACTGGTAATATTTGCCTATAGTGAATTGGAGGTATAGGTATGATAAGCTAGGAGATAGACTGAATGGATGCTGAAGGCAGTAAACCGAGGGCGTTGTGGTGCAACTTGAAAAAATACAATTTCTAACAAGTTACCGCGATGTTCTAAGTTAATGAATAAGTATAAATGAGAGCCACTGCTGGGACACTCTCTGTGAGAGGGAGTAGTGGCAATCGCTTTCAATGCATTTTGTATTTTTACAGTGACTTTACACGGAATTGACAAAAGGTATTCGGGAGAGTATGTCAGTCCTATAACTACATTTTTAATTTTCCTTCATCGTTATCACTGACAGAAAGAATGTCACTTCTTCTAGATCCTCGGTAGTGCTATTCTGTAAAAGTCTCACCGTGATAACTTTGGTGAAGTGAGCTACCAATAGTGTCAATCCTTAGCAATGACAGCTCACTTCACCTAAGTTATCACGGTGAGATTTTTACAGAATAGCACTATGGTATGAATATTGAGGGATAAATTGCGAATGAAAAAATGTAAACAAAAGAAGATGATAAAGCTGCCGGTAAATTATGTCAATAACAAGGAAAATGAACAAATAAACTTAATTGACATTGCAACAGCACGTGGTGACCCCTATATTTCCTGTCATTGGCATTAACCATTAAATTAAGTTACTTTCCTTAAAATTGAATGAATAATTTTAAATTACTGTAAAATTCTTTAAAGGTGAGACGTGTGAGACGTGTTAGACCGAATCACTTCCTCATTTATGACTACGAAAAGCTTGGATTTTTTTTTTTTGAAGAAAAATTTGTAAGCATAGGGAAAAAAATTAAACATTTGGTGTAGGTACCAAATGTTTAAAAAAATTCCCTGTCTATAAAAAAAAAATATGGTAAGAAAAGCTTGTTTTTTTTTTTAAGAAAAATTTTATAAGCATAGGGAAAAAAATTAAAACATTTGGTACCTACACCAAATGTTTTAATTTTTTTCCCTATGCTTATAAATTTTTTCAAAAAAAAAAACCAAGCTTTTTGTAGTCATATTTCTTTTTTTGAAGAAAATTTTTATAAGCATAGGGAAAAAAATTAAAACATTTGGTACCTACTATTGATATTATTTACAAAATAATTTTCAGAACTTGTTCTGCTTTCTGTATCTCTTTCCTAATCTTCATGAAATATATAAATGGAAACAGAGTAGGCAGACAGGCCTTCGCTTTGTAATGGGATTGTACAGACATACAAAATAATAAATCAGTCAATACTCTCTTGACGCATACTTCTGCAAACCGTATCATGCCATTCATAAATTTTAGTTATAACCTGTATGTACTACCTAGCAGGCTGATGTGTGGGAAAACCTAGCGTACGATACGATACGATACGATACATCACCACAGTAGCTTATATTGTACTCGTCGCAGTTGTTTGAACAATTAACATAATATGTTGGTATGACTAAGCAGCTACTTATCTGATTTTAGTGATTTCACTGGGTTTCTCTGATGAAATCATTGATTACGTGGATTATGGTTCATTTCAGGGTTAGGTCACTTTCGAATATTACGTGAAATTAATTTCTGTTTTAAAATACTTTGATATAGAACTCCGTTCATTTATACTAAATTTACTAAGATTGTAAAACTGAAAGTAATTAAAAATAAAGATTTCGATGAAATTTTCCACTTAGGTAATTCAAACATGTTAGGACAAAGGGTACATTTTATACCAGAGGGAGTTCCCGTTAACTCGCAATGATATATATGCGTTCATACATGCTAAAAAAAATGCTAAAAAAGGGCCGATTGCTGTCAATGGCGGTGCTTTCGAGGTTGTTCGAGAATACGTTTACCTCGGGCAAACTCTGCAGTTTGGTAAGAACAACTTTGAGAGGGAGGCTAACAGAAGAATTCAGCTGGGCTGGGCAGCGTTTGGTAAACTTCGTCGAGTCTTCTCGTCGCGTATTCCACAGAGCCTAAAGACGAAGGTCTTCAATCAGTGCGTCCTGCCTGTTATGACTTACGGAGCCGAAACGTGGACACTCACGGTACGGCTGGTCCATAAATTTAAGGTTGCTCAGCGAGCCGTGGAGCGGGCTATGCTTGGAGTCTCTCTGAGGGATCGAATCCGGAACGAAGTGATCCGGCAGAAAACCAAAGTTATCGACATAGCTCACAGAATTAGCAAGCTGAAGTGGCAGTGGGCCGGCCATATCAGCCGTAGAACCGATGACCGTTGGGGTATACGTGTTCTTGAGTGGAGACCGCGAATTGGCAAACGTAAGGTAGGACGCCCTCAGGCTAGGTGGAGTGACGATCTTCGAAGGGTGGCTGGTAGCAGCTGGATGAGAGTTGCCGAGAATCGAGCTGAATGGCGTGCAATTGGAGAGGCCTATGTCCAGCAGTGGACTGCTATAGGCTGATGATGATGATGATGATGCTAAAAAAATATTAACATCGAAAAAAATTGTTTTATTTTATTTTATTACTTGTCGTACTTGTCTTACCACGTTGAAAAACAAGTGCGCGTGTACAGAGTGTTTCTTTTACGTATCAATTTAATATCTTTTTGTTAATATTTTAAATATATATTTTTATAGTACATATGGACGTAATTAATCTATTGCGGATTAACGGAAACGCCTTCTGTTAGTTAAGATACTGTATACATTTTTTAATAATATAGAACGTAAATCTACGATTCAGAACGATCTGTTTTTCTGTTTTTTTCAATTCTAGGGTCGGAATATATTTGATGCTATTATCCTAATTAGATAACCCACAATGTGTGTAACCACATTCGCTAATGAGTAGTTCTTATTATTAAATGAAACCTATGTTTAATTAAACGTAAAGTGAATTATTATTTGAATGACTTAATACTTCATTCATACAAACTGTGGATAACAACAACATTTTCCTCATTCCATTTAATTAAATGGCATTGTTTTATTTATATTTCTAGTTGTTTATTGTCAAGTAACATTTTAATAACCCTTAGGTATATACGAGTAGCTAGTTATGAAAATGACTGTTTATAATATTGATTAAAAAAAAAAAAAACAAAAATGTTTATTGTGAAGTTATTTTGTAGTTTCCTTGTAGAAATTTTTGCATTCAGTTTGAAACTATTATTTTAGTATTTGGTTAGGTACACACGGCTACACATCAAGCTATACATTTTCAGTTTCTGCTGATCTCGCATTGCTTATGATTTCCGTACAATGCGAGGTCAACTTATACTGGAAATGTATAGCTTGATGTGTAGCCGTGTGTACCTGAAAATTCACATTATAGAAAAACACACTACAGTAATGTATTATTTTGATGATCCATTGACCTACTGCTTTAAAAACTTAAAACCTTGAAGCCAAATACTAGTAAACGTAAAATGACTAAGAAACATCAGTTTTCAGAAGCATCCCATACAATTTTATGAATGAACTTTGAACATATAAGCATGTCATTACATATAATAGGTACGAACCGTGGAAGTAGTGGAAGTACGTCATAGAATGAACCAATGGAAACCATTGACCCATTCAGCTGCAGCAAAACATTCCAAAGCATTGAAAAAGACAGGCTATGAAAGAGGCGCTTATGACTAATAGCTAACTAAGTAATCGTTTTCAATAATTTTCCGTTTGTGGAAATGTTTCGGTTCCAAAGGTGTTTGGGATTTCCTTACCTTGTTATAAAATGCAATAGGTTCGTAGTCTAATGACTAGAGATCGGATATTCGGATGCATATTCACCTAAAGTTGAGATGTTGGCTAATATGGAATGCGCTTTTGTATCGAAAAAATCCCGCGTTTCCGGGATCGACCAATTTAGGTTTCTGATTATAGAATCGGATGTATATTTACTTATTTTCAAGTGTTGGCTCATATGGAATGCACTTTTTATCGATCGTAAAAATCCCGCGATTCCGCAATCGACAAATTTTGTGCTTTTTTCTGACTATAGAATCGGATGCATATCTACCTAGGTACTGTGAGCAACTCGCTTGGCTGCGGTACTCGGGATCGTGTATTGTGTAATAATTAAAGGACTTTTGAGAACACAAAATTATATTTAAATCAATAATACAAAGCAAAGGATGATATTACGCGACCGACGCCATGGGCTCAACATGTTTTTTCTTACAACAAATGCACACCATATAAAAATCCTAATTTAAATATATAACGTTCGAATGTTCGGCTACCATAGCGTTCTTGCCAGCCTGCATAATGTGTGAGGTTGAATTCCAATAAGTCCTCACATGAGCTACGCCCCACTTGAATAAAGGGATCAGGCAGAGACCTTTATTCAAAGTATCCGAACAATCGTACCCTTCCTGCCTATACCTAACAGAAACGTTACCTAACGATGGCAATTAAAATACAAGGTGAGGTCTTTCTCTTGCAGGAGAAGGCTTAAGTCAGAACGTACGAATCGCAAAGTCCTGATACCAGGTTAGGTATCAGCCAAGTTAAATGACAATATGTGCTAACAGTGCACAAAAAATTAACATACTTCTGCTTAAACCTCACTGTACCAAAACCACCGCAAAAGATACAGCAAGCCTCTGACAACAAACAAACAGATGTGACAGTTCACATCTACCCAGAGGGGGTTTATGAAAATGAACTCTAACATCCTAAGCCTTAACTCCATCGGACATAATTGAGCCAGAGGGAACGAAGGATCAAGAAGTAAGCGCTCAACAACATTAAAAACTCACGACCATACTCCAGAGGGAAAATCTCAACACCTCATTTTATCCTCATAAGACTCAATCTTTACCAAGTGTCAGTTAGCTCTGACTAAACTGTGAGACCTCAGTCATAAGTTGAACCAATTGTGTCAACTAGACACACCTTGCAAGGGCTATGCCCCCGTTAGCGAGGCTGGTGTCAACCAAGACAGAGTACTTCCCCTCCCTCCTGAAGGGATCACAGTTTCCAAAAATATTTGCCTCTTCTAATTCGCATTAATAAATTCTGGAGTACGTTCATGCTAATTTAGACGAAACGACACATAACATTGAAGACGCAGACAGTGGCTCATTCCCTCAGACTTCTCAGCGATGTGAGGAGTGACAATACCTCACTCGCTCCCGGCAGCGTCCGATGATTGCTCCCCATAACATGCAACGAGAAACAAATTATAACGCATTAAAATACTATTACATATTCCTCACTAAAATAATGTGTCAAATGATGTTTACATCTAAATGACATATGACAAAAAAATAAGTGACATAAAAACTAATAATTAAATACTATTATGAAAAGGTTTTAATCTATTGATAGGGGTAAAATCGCTGAACTTCTATATTTTAAAAACTCGTATTCTAAAATGTAAAACTTCTTTATAAAATGTCTATAAACTTTCGACCTTTTAAATTTGTTGATTTTCGGTACGAAGTTTTTAATTATTCTCACATACGACTCCTTATTTTTATTTGGTGCTCTTCTTGAATTGTTTTTAGCACGTTGTTGTCGAAATGTGGCATTCAGAATTTTTATACATTTATGTTCCTTATGGGTAACATAAACTTGAACATTTGTGGTCTCGGCCATTTGAAGAATTTCAACATGTTTGACCAAGTCAACGACTACTTCACCATCACTCTCTTTTTCTATGACTGAACATGACTCCACGTCATCCTCAGAAATATTTTCCTTAATTTGATCAACGACGAAGTTATGTGTAGGAGTTTCCTCATCGTGATCAATAATTTCCCTTGGCAAGGACATAATCTGATTCTCTGAAACACACGTGAATGGTTTAATAAATGGACTGGACTGACCCGATTTTGTGGCTTCTTCCATGTGTTCCTTTTCGAACACCTGACTTGAGCCGTCTTCATCATCATCATAGTCATCTTCATCATCATCTCTGCCCTCTTGGCAGCTTTTCATTTCTTCCAGTGGGTCATCCTGTCTTCCACTAGAAAATAAATTGGTGTGATTATCTAAATTCATGTCGTTCTGTCCGCTTTCATCGGACATCTCTGTTTCTTGTCCCCTATATGCCGCTAATTCTTTGTGGCATTTGCATGGGAATTCTGCCCATAATTCTTTACAAAAAGATTGAAAACTCATACCCTCGTGGTATGTATATTTGTGGAAATACATTGCTGGCCCCACAAGAAATGCACGTAATATTAGAGCCAAATCATATTCCTGCCATTCGTTTTCGGTGGCCACAAGCCTGAACTCCTTAATAAAATTATCTAGGCACATGCCGTTGATCCCCGAGAAGGGCTGCATTTGATGCGCCATCTCGCTCTATATAAAATAATAATAAAAACCACTTAGCTTCGGACTTATGCGCTTCCACTATAGCGCCTCCACCATTTGTGAGGACTACACTTTAGAAAGGGCGGCGCCTCCACCATTTGTGAGCAACTCGCTTGGCTGCGGTACTCGGGATCGTGTATTGTGTAATAATTAAAGGACTTTTGAGAACACAAAATTATATTTAAATCAATAATACAAAGCAAAGGATGATATTACGCGACCGACGCCATGGGCTCAACATGTTTTTTCTTACAACAAATGCACACCATATAAAAATCCTAATTTAAATATATAACGTTCGAATGTTCGGCTACCATAGCGTTCTTGCCAGCCTGCATAATGTGTGAGGTTGAATTCCAATAAGTCCTCACAGTACCTAATATTGTAAAGTAGGTAGATAGACCACAATAAAATAAACTCACACTAGAGCCACAGATAGAGAAATGTTAACGTCAGATTTCAGAGACTAAACCGGACCAAACCATAGCGTTCGAAAGGTAGTGCTTAAAGTTGTTGTAGCCGAGGTAATATTTATGCCCAATCAGGATATAGTACATAATTTGATTTATATTTTCTTTTTGTTTTAACTAACACATTCCACCCTTCCTCTTATACCCTACATACACATATTTGCATCGGGGGTTAAACATTAATTTAAAATAAATACGCATCTGAATAGTTATGCAATCCAAGAATACCGAGGTTCTTTTTTTTAATAAATGGTTTTTTAGAATTCGCTTCTGTACTATACACCCGACTAGTTATGCATTCCCGATGTTCCTGGCATCCCGGGTTCTTTTTTACAAAAAATATATCTTAAGAAGCCGCTTCCAAACCTTCAAAGCTAAAAATTAACTTTGGGTAAATATGTATCCAAATATCCGATCTCTACTGATCACCTTCTAAATGACATTTAGTTATAGTAACCTAGACAATTAACACCGAGAGGTTTGCCGATGTGTGTATGACAATGCAGCCGAACAACACAAATCGATAACCAACCCATTCATTCTACCTGCTGCAAATGGACATGGGATGCCTTGGCTTATCTCATCATCTTCCTGTTCTTGTGCCATGTTACTTGGGATCTGCGGAATACGTTTTCTTCTTCCATTCTCCCCTGTCAACCGTCACGCTATCATTCACTCCCTTCTCTTTCATAATAGCGTGACGTTGCCTTGGCATATCTGGAAGTCTTTAAATAGACTCCGGACCCAGGTTGACCAAAGCAAGGAAAGATGGAGATTCACAGATGACTTCGCCCTGGAGTGTAAATGTGGTGCTGTTCTTCAAACAATGGGGCATTTAATATCGTATCCAAGCGCGTCTTGTTTTCTGCAAGTTGCAGGAGCTGATGGACGCTACTGAAGGTGCCAAACTCTAAGCCAAATTTTGGGCCGACTCTATTTAGTATGCCTGCGACACGCTAAGAAGAAGGCAAAATTATGTAGTTTTTGCAGGACTAGGTCCCTCTGACCCATACACACTACACACCTTATAAAAATAACAATCTATAAATCAACAATCCAATGAGCAAGTTTCCTGTCCAGAAGACAACTCATGTAGATATCTAGTCACTGTCTGATAAAGGTACCGAATGAGGGCAATCAGATATTGTTATAATTACTAATAGTAGATACACGACAGTAAACCATATAAGAATGTGTTTCATTTGCATAGCAACGCATAGCATAATCAGCCAGTGTTCCCACTGCTGGGACACAGGCCTCCTCTCAGTGGAAGCGCGGGCCCAGTGAGGGTTGGTTGATGACACATGTCTTTGATTTTTTTGAAGTGGAAACTTCTTTAGGCGCGTTGGGCATTTTTGAGATGGGAAAAAACAATTGAACTCGCGACACCGTTACCGACACCTCATTTTTGTAAACGCGATTGTGATCTTTATTTATATTACGTTACGGATCAATGTTCTATTCAAGTATTTTTACTTTAAAGGTTTTAGAAGTATTTTTTTTGTAAACGCGATTGTGCTCTTTATTTAGTTATGGTTACGGACCAAGTTGTTAATGTTTTCACTTCTGTTGGCACTCCCGGAGTGCCACTGTTTTTTATTTTTATTTGGTTCTAGGACAAGCCGGTTTCCTCATAACAACGCAACTTTTTATTTAGAAGAATGACTTGTAAATTGACTAAGGTCACAATTTCGTAAACTTAAAATAGGTATTATGAAATTCATCAAGAAATCTTAGATTTCGTATTTAGATTAGCGCCATGGCTTAGTGGGTTTTTTGTCTGATGAAAGTTTGTTTCTGGTGGGTAGTGTCAGATTGCACTGAAAATTACAATAAATAAATCTTTCCTGACAGGGCCATAATAATGAAATTAAATGAAATATTTTACTGTTCAGATTTTCAATTAAAAACACAAAAATGGATAACGTTATAAACGAAGGAGAAGAAGTTGGTAATTATAATAATTTTGATGAAGATCGACTAGAGCTATGATTTTTATATGACTATCACACATAGTAGCAATGGTGATCCAGTGAGCAGTGGTAGCCCAGTGGTAACGGTTCCGACATACGAATTGTAGGGGGGGTATTGCCAGGGGTTCGAACACAGGCAGGCTCTTTATTTGGTGTAAATAATTTCATCACCACTGCTCTCAAAACGGTGAAGGAAAACATCGTGGTGGAGGTAACAACCGGTATGTCCTAGAACCAAAAAGGTAGGAAAAAATCATTAAAAGTTGAAAGCATTTTATTTCCATACGAGACCATTTACAACAAGTATTGTAGAAGTCAGTCAGTTGCCAATTCCAAAGTTGTTATTTCCTAGAGGCGAATTATTTGACACTAGGTTTTCCGTAAAGGACCAAAAATTCGTCAAATTTGTAATTCGATATGCCATGACGCTGTATGGAAGCTTTACAAAATAATTCCAGGACATTTATAAACTTAATATGGCTGTGCAAAGTTTAATAGAGCAATGCCATTAAAACACAAAACCATAATTCATCAGAATAATGACTTGCAAGTGACTAAGGTTCTAACGTCGATAGCGTAAAATATATAAAATTGTAGCAATATCTTCAGTAATTGAAAAATATTTCCCTATATGATTCACTATGACTTATGAACTTTAACTGAAAAATAAACAGGTACCTACCGGAAAACTCATGCGTGTACTCACACACACACACATAGGTACACTACCTTTATGAAAAATGAACAAAAAATGGCAACTATTCTCGAAAGCGACAAGGAAAACCCATGTTTATCCAATTTATAAATTTTTGGACGGATCTGTCCCTTAAATCCAGCCCCTTCTAAGTTTATCGAAATGGCAATCTAAATTCTGGCAACTTAGCTACGATTTCAACAGTATCCATAGCGTTCATTAGTTCCTGTAATGTGCGTTTGCACTGGCGAAACATCACAACAAAACATGTTGAAATCTCTAGTTGCTGTCAAAAATTGTATGGAAAATTGACAGAAAATAGAGATTCCAACATGTTTTGTTGTGAATGTTTCGCCAGTGCAAACGCACAGTAAGGTGCCATGTATTGATGAGATCATGCAGAACAAAATGTCAAAAACAGTTGAGAGTTCCCGTATTTATAAGATCGTTTGCAATCTAATGTCAATCTCAATCTGTCAAAAAATACCTTAATTTTTATAATTTTTTGTA
This sequence comes from Agrochola lychnidis, assembly GCA_963680765.1. Classification (NCBI taxonomy): domain Eukaryota; kingdom Metazoa; phylum Arthropoda; class Insecta; order Lepidoptera; family Noctuidae; genus Agrochola; species Agrochola lychnidis. The sequence goes on along the minus strand of OY796859.1, from coordinate 7,719,819 downwards.
AAAAAATTGACATTTATTGTCACTGAGATAAGATTGCGACAACATTTTTAACGTTTTTAATTACGGGAATAGGCTTACAGGGTGAAACAACTAATCTGACAACGTTTGTTATGTTGTAAAGATTTATACAGAATCAGTAAAGAAAATTTAAATAAATATAGTTTTCAGTAGGTAGTTGAATTTATGCAGACTTGAGCAATGGCCATTCAACAATAAAAACATTCAATACACATACATTCAAATTTATTAAAAACTTGTAATAATATTTATGATTTAAAACTAGTGCATAGTAACAAAATCTTACAATTTTATGAATGAAGTAGTTTTTCAACATGTTGAAATCTCTAGTTGCTGTCAAAAATTGTATGGAAAATTGACAGAAAATAGAGATTCCAACATGTTTTGTTGTGAATGTTTCGCCAGTGCAAACGCACAGTAAGGTGCCATGTATTGATGAGATCATGCAGAACAAAATGTGAAAAACAGTTGAGAGTTCCCGTATTTTTAAGATCGTCCGCAATCTAATGTAAATCTCAATCTGCCTTGTGTTTCTTAAAATCATACAAATGCATGACAAAATATGTATAAGGTGAAAAAATATGACAAACTAGGTTTTATTTCCTTTCCATTTGCCTCATGGAAACTTAGCTTTTCCTGTCATTAATATAATACTGATTATAAGGAGTTCCTTTACCACAATATCCGTCTTTTTTCAAAGATTATTTATTCAAAAATGCCTCTTAGGAATATTACAAGCGAAGAAGGATTCCATATGGCGGTATCGGGAAACCCGTCGAACGTAAGATTCCGTTCGATTTTACTCACGATGCAAATCTTAATGAACAATAAATGCGCGTGAGTCACGGTCGTTAACCAAGACCTTGATATCAATTTGTATTTTTTTTTCTATATTTTTCCATCGATCTCGTTCGCAATTCTCGTAAAATAGTCATTGGAGTCGGTGATTTTTTAACTCTTTCAATTTCTAGTGATTTATTTATAGTTTTATTTTTTGTTTTGGTTTCTTTAAATTTGTCCGTCATACTATTTTTCCATACACAAAGATGAAATTACTGTCCTGAATTATACAGTCGTGAAATATTATAAGTTACTTACATAATTTCAGTGAAAACCTTTTGAAATAAATGTTGATTAAAAAAACTTCGCACTTAATCACTTAATCCATAGGGAATTAACCTTTTACATTAATCTTTGAAGGACAAAGGGTTTTACCTACCGCCTATACATAAAATCGGCCGAATCAAATCGACAGGTTTTCGCACAATTCGGAATTTCCAAGCTGTCATGTTTCTCACAACTACTTTCTATAACCATAACCTTTAATTCCTTGTTACAATAATTATGACCTTTGTAATTATGTCATGACATAGAGGAAGGAAAAAAAGGAAAATATAGTTAGTTTATTTTTAAACCATTCATGCGATTATCCTTATTTATATCTCCGAGGACATTGACCTTTGTGTTATAAATAAATCATTGATGGATCGTTTATTAATAACTGAGTTCATTGGGTGAGATAAAAATAAAAATTGATGATAAAGTTAAGAAGCTATTTCTTTATGTTATGTATGACCCAAATAAAAATAATTATAAATTATTATAGCGCAATTTTAGTAAAAATAATATCAGCAATTTAGCTATTAAAGTCCTAAAACGTTCTGAAAAGACTTGAAAATTCAGATTGCCAAAATATTTAACAAAAAGTTGCCCAATTATTAAAAAAAGTCCCAATATACCGTACTAGATTTTATCTCATCAATTTATCATAAAACCTAAATTCATTCAAAATTCGAACCCAAACATTCAAGTTTATAAATAAAACAAAAAATTATGTAACGCGACCGCATAATCGTAGTATACTGTATAATACCAGCGACCTTGGCCAAGCGATGCTACGTCACCGCGACTCGTCATGCACATACGTTTCGTAGACCGGCGTCATTTTCCGCAGAAACGAAACGTCACTACTACACAAGCGCCGCCAGCGGGATTTTACATCACTAATTCACCATCATCTTGATTACAAATCCGTCATGGTTGTATACTGAGAAATTATAGAATACCATTGACTGGGTTGTGGAATGTTTTCGAGATTTTGACTCATTGATCTTAGTTACGGTGTATCCCCGTGGGTAATTAATGTTATGATGATAACAAAACAGGTGAGCTTTTTCAATGCGCCCTGTATTTCCTGGAGGACTACATTATTATTTTATTGATTCTAATAATTATAATTTTGTAAGACTATTATCTTGAAGGTGTAAAACTAAGTAGGAAGACCAGAAAATTATAACCGGAAAAGTGTTTGATGCCTCAGATTTTTATGTTTACAAAGCTCTCTATCTTCGTATCATAATTTTTATTATTATCACAGATAATGTATTCTAAAGTTCATTTAAATATTCAATTCAAAACCTAGATGTTTAAAAAAAAAACGTGCATTTGTTTTATTTAATACAGTAAACTAACACATAATACAACAAGGTCGACTCAAGTCCAATTACTCGTTCTGCGAGTTACTAGCGACATCTAGTTACACTTTTCGTAAAACAAAAACCAGAATGACTAGCGACATCTATTAGTCAGTAGTTATAGCTAAAACAAAATTTTAAGAAAATCCCCACTGAAAATCTTTTGAGTACAAAATTTAATAATTATGACTCATTTTTTTTTTCAAGTTACTTACTATGAGTAATCCAAGTTTTAATGCGAAAGAAATTTCGACATTCGCATAAACGTTCGTTTACTAGCGACATCTTTCGGCGAATAGCAAAACTAAAAGTGGCAAACTTTCGGCATAATCGTTCTTCGTTTGGTGGGTAAACTTATTTTAATGTTAGCATTGACCTACAGAGTGCACTAGCAGTTCTACTTGGTTTTTAAATAGCTTTTTAGTTATCATAAGCTCCAAATGGATTTTTAGGCTGATTCATTTCAGCCGCGTAGATTATTTCTCATGAAAACAAGTTTTCATATTCGCTTTCTTTACCTTAATATTTAATCAATATACCTACCTCGATAGGAACTGTGTAGCGTTTTTTATTTCATTGTATTTATGGCTAGGCTAAGCTTTTGTCTCAATCAAGCGATTAGACACCTATGCGGTTTGTAAAATCACTTGCGTACTTTTCAAACAAACTTAGATAAAAACTTTTTAGATACTAAACCTGGTTTTAAGGCGCCCGCAGACAGGAGAGACGCGACGGCGCGACGCAACTCTGGTGGAACAATATCTATGAAAACTTCACTTAAATTGTTCTACCGATGTCACGTCATGCCTGTCTGCGGGAGCTTTTAAGATTCTGCTATAGATTGGTACCTATACTCCATAGGTTTAGGTAGTTAAATAAAGGTAAACAAAAAAAACCAGGTGACGAGACAGCTGTCAAGTAACCGACTAAACGTAATACCTGTCACTTCAGTTGTTTATGCTACGTCACAGTTGAACTCTTCAATTTAGCAACTTTATACTTCGTTGACGTTTAGAAATTGGGTTCTTTACAATAGAGAGATTACAAAATTTTATAAATCAGACAAAAAAAAAAATGTGCTCAAGCAGTTACATCTACGAAAAGTAGTTGAAGAATAAACGATAAAGTTTAACATACATTAATAAAAGAGGAAACTATGGTAAAACACTAAAATAAATTTAATGGTTTTATTGTTTTTTTAACAAGAAAAGTGTCATCTATAGAAACCCTTTTTACGATTTGTTTACCTTTTTTTAACTGCCTAAACCTATGGAGTATACATGCTTTGCGAGCTTGCCGCTACGACATCTGTCTATTTTTTCGTCAGTATCAAAAGGCCAATTTAATTGATTGTCTATTCCTTGTTAGTAGGCGGCGTAGGCGCTCTTACTACCACGTCACATTTTTTTGAATTAGAGTCAACTGAAAGCAACATGAATTTCTGACAAAACACACAACACACACATGAAGACATGTGACATCCACCAACCCACACTGGGCCCGTGTGGTGTAGGTATTATGGTCCATTCCCTCTAGGGAGGAGACCTGTGGGAAAATTTATAGCTTGATTATGCTATACTTATGCTACTACAAGTCTAATGTGATTTCCCAACTAGCAAAACGATCTTCCATACAAACTTTCATCCCCTAATCCCTATTCAACTCCTAAGGGGATGAATTTTCAAAATTTATTCCTTAGTGCTCACTTTCGTAATAAAAGAAAGTTTTAAAAATTTGTGCTTCTTGACCGAGCGGTTTAGTTTAGGCTGTCCGTTGTCTATCAATGAAGGAATTTAAGGTGAATCCGCAGTTGTAGCTCGCGAAATTCAATATTTCTTACGTTTTTTGCAATTTGCAGGTAAGTGTCAGGTTGTATCTTGATCAAAATATGATGCACAACTATAACAGATCTATATTTACAGTATTATAATCATTGGAATCATTAATACATCTCTCTAAGTTAGATTTTCTCCATAACAACCTTATGGACCATTGTTTATCACCATTGTTTGGAACAAATCTAACTTAGAGATTAATGATTGTAATTCTGTAAATACATATCTGTTATAGTCGTGCATCATATTTTGATCAAGATACAACCCGACACTGACCTGCTGGTCTAAAACGGTCACATTAGCAATTCCTCTAAAAGCAATTCATTTTCTGAATTCCCAGCAATTCCTCTATGGTGACACAAATATTTTAGCTGAATCATATTCAATTCAATTCACATCAGAATCATATTAGGTGTAAATATTGCCGCATGATAAAATTAAGACCGTAATTTTACCGGATAATTTTTCTTTACAGTTTTATTAATCAAATGAGATTTTTACTTTTTTATTTCTACAGTTTAAATGTTATTTCATTAAATTACAAAACTGTCAAACAGATGAATTGCGCAGTGGTGGCCCAGTGGTAACGGCCGCGACTTACGAGTTGTACGTCGTAGGTTCGAACCCAGACAGACGCTTTACTTTGTGTAAATTATTTCATCACCACTGCTCTCAAAACGGTGAAGGAAAACATCGTGAGGAAACCGGCATGTCCTAGAACCGAAAATTCGAAGACATGTGGCATCTACCAACCCGCACTGGGCCCGCGTGGTAGATTACGGCCCACTCCCTCTCACAGAGAGGAGGCCTGTGTCCCAGCAGTGGGAACATTATAGGCTGATGATGATGATGATGAGATGAATTGCGTAATATGAATTGAACGCAGATAATATTATGAATTGACAGTTTGTGTGATTCATAATATTATTACCATATTATGATTCTGCCAAAGCGGCTGTATTAGGCCCCGTGCAAGTTGCAAAAACGGAAAAAAATATGAATTTCGCGGGCTACAACTGCGGTAGCATTACTATGAACATTGAACGACAACTCCATCATCACACAGGTGTTGCCTTGATCTGTTCGAAACTTTATAAGGAACCTACGCCCACACTTTGTTGATCATTCGTAACCTTGAATTCATGATGATGTTATGCAATAATGAGTTACTAACCAAATTGGTTTGCTAAACGGTACTATCATACTTAAACATCGAATTAGTGATATTGGTATTTTTATTATTTCAAATCTAAAAGAGGTAATGATTTTTATTGTTACAGTATAACGAAGACAATCAGAAACTACAAAATTAGCAGCACACTTTTAAACTGATTTATTATTAAAACTCAAAAATCATAAAAATAATTTATTTAAACATGATGATTAATCCTAAGTAAACATAACCTTTTTTTTTTTGGGTGGGAAATTATCAAATAACTTCTCCCGCTCTGGGCGGAGCGGCAGGGCGTGTCAGACTCTTACTGACTAAAACCCACCCGTGTTCCTTCGGTTGCCCTGTTGCCGGGGGCCACGATTTCCCGATCGGTTTTCTTCGAACCCCCGGCAGGCATTGGCCCTAGCGGACCCCGTCAATTCTGCTGACATCTCTTTGAGGCGCGCGTGGAACACAACGCGCCGTCGACCCGGGCTTGGTCCTTATCGGACGGCGAGCTACCCATTGCTCACCGTCCGCAAGCCCGCGCCTACGGTGGCCAGAAATCGGTTCGCGATTCCCACCCCGGGCGTCTCCTCCTGCGGCGGTTAGGGTCGTGAGGGCGCGAAATTTGCCTCTCCCTCACGCGTTCCGCCTCCTCCTTCGCGAGCATTACCGCTTCGCAGAAGGAGGTGACGGCCTGCCATTTCCTCTCGCTCCGTACCATGGCCTGAACCATGGCCGGACGCGAGAGATCACTGCCGCCGATCGCCTCTACGAGAACACGGCGTTGCTCCGAAGTAAACATAACCTAAGATTCATTTTACTAAAATCTTAACTTATTGATTTTTTGTAATACTCAGAACAAGTTTAGAAGTGCAAGCATGATTATTTTTAACCATATGTAAATAAGCAAAAAATTAATCCACACACAGTAATTTTAAATGTTGTGTTCCAAGAAATGATTGGTAACAATAAAAAATATTGGCGTCATCACGATTATTATCTTTTTTTTTAATCTTTGTTTATTTAAGGGATTTTTGAACACATATGCGACGATGTCAATCCCATCGTGCTTTTTCAAATAACGAATTAACAATTCTAATTCTAATTATTATCTTACCAATTAAAAGTTTGGACAAGTCATCTCTAGTAAGCAGTACCCTAATTGCGTAACTCATTTTCGTAAACAATTTCGCGAAATTTGTTTCATTTTGACATTTCAACAACATTCATTGCGTTATTTACGTTGTTGAACAGATTGTTCTAGAGCTTATGAGGCAATGGATTAGAAATCTGTTTCAACAAACAAATTGTGATTGTGTTGTATTACGCAATTAGAGTGCAGGTCTTTAATATTCAGATTTAAGTAAAAACTTGTCGTTTTTGAATATTATTTTATCATATTATTATCTAGTTACATGTATTAACTTAATATTTTTGATGTAAAAATATTAATAAGGAGAGTAGTGGTGGCCCAGTGGTAACGGCCCCGACTTACGGTCGTGAGTTCGAACCTAGGCAGGCGTTGTACTTTGTGTAAATATTTTCATCACCACTGCTCTCAAAACGGTAAAGGAAAACATCGTGAATAAACCGGCATGTCCTAGAACCAAAAAATCGAAAACTTTGTGACATCTACCAACCCGCACTGGGCCCGCGTGGTGGATTACAGCCCACTCCCTCTCGAAGAGAAGAGACCTGTGTCCCAGCAGTGGGAGCATTATAGGCTGATTATGTTTATAACTCACATGAATCTATAATCTAAGTTAATAATGCCGTTACATTTAACTGAATTGGATTATAATCTCGTAGATATGAGATCCGTAGGAGAACCTAGGTAATCGACATAGCCCGAAGAATTGCCGAACTTAAGTGGCAGTAGGCACATTGCTCACAGAACAGATGGCCGATGGGGCTGAAATCGCGACCGCGTACTGGAAGACGTAGTGTTGGAAGGCGGGCCACAAGGTGGACCCATGACCTGGAGAAGGCCGCAGGAATCCGCTGGATGCGAGAAGCACAGAACCGGTAGAAGTGGAGGTGCTTGAGGGAGGCCTATGTCCAGCAGTGGACGTCTTTCGGCTTAAATGATGATGATGATCTCGTAGAGAACTACAAACTAGAATATTTATTGGATTAGTATTACAGTAGGTGTAGTAATATGTTTTTGTTAGGTTTCAATTTATAAATACGTAATTGTTGGATATTGTACTGGCAACACCCAAAGATTCGATGTGTCAGAACGTAGCGCGGGAACGTCCTTCTGGGTCTGGCGCTCGTGACGGTAAGATGTGCTTAGTGGCTGGTCCGGTAAAAAGATAGATTGGCATGGTATTGGTTAGAAATCTACTGTAAATTAAGGTAACCTATCAGTTTCATTGTAAATATTAGAATACGGATTGAATGGTGATATTATGTGGGGAATAGGAGATGTGATGGTATGGTGTAGAATATTGAATTTGATGTTGGCAAAGAAATATAAATGACAGACAAAATATCTTGGTGTTGCATATTATTTTTCTTATCCCTGAAATATTGTGAATATGTAGTTTTATTATACAGTTTTAGATTATGATATTGGGGTAGCGACTTCAATATTCATTCGGGGATTAGTATCTATTTTGAGGTTAAATAGTTGTATTCGGAATTAAATAAGTTATTTTAGAGCAGGATGGTTCTTATTACATATTAAATCCATGTCTAGCTGGCCATATAGACTGTAGACGTGATTGAATACTTACAAGGTAGACATAGGTATGCAAATAAGCTGACCATAAACTATCTGCCTGGCTAGACTGGATAAGACAAAGTCAATTTGATTTGCTATATTAGCATGGAACCAATATTATTTAGCATAACATAAGCATAATCTGCCTATAACACAGGCCTCCTCTCGGTGAGATGGAGTGGGCCGTAATCCACCACGCGGGCCCAGTGCAGGTTGGTAAATGTCTCATGTCTTCGAATTTTTTGTTCTAGGATATGCCGGTTTCCTCACGATGTTTTCCTTCACCGTTTTGAGAAATGATGAAATAGTTTATACCAAGTAAAGCGCTTGTCTGAGTTAAAAAAATAAATTCTATTTAGTCCATCAGTCAGTTAATAAAAAAATATTAAACACGTATTTTTTGCTTTATCATATTAATAAAAATTAATTAGATAAAACGCATTAAAGTTGGGGAGCGGGAGTCGCTACCTACGTCAGAAGTAAGTATAAAATCTACATACTCGTGACGTCATGGCAAATTTTAACTCAATGTATCGCCGTAACCTTTTAATTACGTAAAAAAATACGTGTCCAATATTCTTAAATAACCTACCTGACCGATAAAAAAAGGTTTTTTTGTCATTTTCCCTATTATAAAGCTTGTGATAAAAGAACCAGGGCCTCAAGTCCTGCTATTACAATAGTGTCAGAATAGTCTATCATTGATTTCATAATCGTTGATTTTGACAAGTTTGGTAATCTACTAATATAATGGCGTCATTATAACTTTCCAATGGTCAGCCACTGACACTCCATTGAAAGAAATGGCACTTATTGGTAATCTCGTACATAATGACAAATGAATGACTGACTTAGGCGATATCATTGGTCGTATTGTACGACAATGCCATTATAACACAATTCTATTACGAGACCATTGACCGACCAATGATCGACCATTATGAATTTAGCAGATTACGAACTTTTAGCAAAATGACAATGGGATCGTGTTGGAATGACGAATTTATAAAAATAGCAGACTTTGGCCCCAGGTGAGCAAACCAGCTGACAAGCGAGTTGACTCTTCAATAATAATTATGTCTGATAATTTGTATGCAAACTAAAACACAATACACAGATTTCAATGTGCTCGGTTAGATACTCATTCCACACAATGTGTCTAATTTATGTAGCGTTACTTCAATATTTGGAGTTCGGCACTTAAAAGGAAATACCTTCAAGTATTCTTCCTATATTTACATGAATAGGTAGTTATCGCTATGATTTTGTGGGTGTATTCATTTTAGAACGAATTGGGATACCATTTATTGGTATTATATATACCATATATTGTATATATTGAGGAGCTTGTGGCTAAGTAATAACAGCTGCACGGGTCGATCGATCAGGTTAAGCTACGCTTGCCGCGGTTGGTCCGTGGATGGGTGACCATCTTTACATACCAAGTCCCCTCCGTGCCTCGGAAAGCACGTTAAGCCGTTGGTCCCGGCTGTCATTTGTAGATCTTTGACAGTCGTTACGGGTAGTTAGAAGCCCAAAAAGTCTGACAACCAGTCTTACCAAGGGGTATCGTGTTACCTAGTCACTAGGTTGTGGAGGTCAGATAGGCAGTCGCTCCATGTAAAATACTGGTATTCAGCTGCATCCGGTTAGACTGGAAGCCGACCCCAACATAGTTGGGACAAGGCTAGGCAGATGATGATGGGATACCATATATTGCAAGCTATAGAGACAAATCAACTATAACATAACATTTTCACGCCTGTAATCCTCGAAGGGTTAGGCAGAGGTGTATCCTTTTTGTAAACCCGCATTTCGCCAATTATGTTTAAGCTCCATGTAATAGAGGGCGAGCCTATTGCCATCAACCGGGGACAAATCTAGACTCCGGACTACTTCTGAGAAATTCCCGACTCAGGAATTGAACCCAGGATCTCATGCTCAGCAGTTGCGCTAGTGACCAATAGACCAACGAGGCATTTCAAATCACATATATATAATCAATTTATAAACACCGTGAAGGTGTGCAAGTTATAAAAGCAACAACACTTCATGTTATTTGAAAACAATAATTGTTTTTGAAGAGAAAACTGCTTTAGGTGCGTTGAGCATTTTTGAGATGGGACTAAACCATTGATTTCGCGACACCTCATTTTTGTAAACGCGATTGTTCTCTTTAATTATATTACGTTACGGATCAATGTTCTATACAAGTATTTTACTTTAAAGATTTTGTAAACGCGATTGTGCTCTTTATTTAGATAAGGTTAAGGACCAATGTTCAATACAAGTATTTTTCTTCCACCAAGGCGATCTTGTTCAAGTTTTCACTTCTGTCGGCACTCAGCACTCCTGGAGTGCCACTGTTTTTTAGATAAATGTACGCAAAGTAAGAATGGGGAACAGTCAGATGGTGCAGAGAAAAGGGATGCCACAATTACTTCGTTATTAGGAACAGTTAGTAAAATATTAAAGTAAACAATTTATTGCTATTTCCTAAAGCTTTTTTCCAAGGTGTAACATACTTGTAGAGTTATTTAGAAATTAACATAGGTTATGCACAATTTACCTAAACTTAGCTACTACGGGAGAATAGATAAACCTACAGAATGTTGTTTAGCACAAAGACAAACAAATTATTCTGGCAGTCTGGCGTGAGGAATTCAACTAGATATCTTTCATCCATATGGCTCAAATCAAGAGCTTGTCGGGATATATTTGGACAGTGAAGCGTTTTGTTTGCTTCACCTCAGGGTCGATGGCTTAATTTAAGTTCAGCCTTCGAGTCTGCGTTTCATTTGTAAAAATATTAATAGGTACCAGAACTGTTATTAGTTCTTGTAAACGTACCTACTTACTCTGACTTATTTTCGTATACAATTATGCCTAATTTGTTTCATTTTGACATTTCAACAACATTCATCATCATCATCATCATCAGCCTATAATGTTCCCACTGCTGGGACACAGACCTCCTCTCTGTGAGAGGGAGTGGGCCGTAATCCACCACGCGGGCCCAGTACGTGTTGGTAGATGTCACATGTCTTCGAATTTTCGGTTCTAGGATATGCCGGTTTCCTCACGATGTTTTCCTTCACCGTTTTGAGAGCAAATCAATCTGCCTAGCCTTTTCCCAACTACGTTGGGGTCGGCTTCCAGTCTAACCGGATGCAGCTGAATACCAGTATTTTACATGGAGCGACTGCCTATCTGACCTCCACAACCCAGTAACTGGGTAATACGATACCCCTTGGTAAAACTGGTTGTCAGACTTTCTGACGACCCGTAACGACTGCCAAAGATCCACGAATGACAGCCGGGACCAACGGCTTAACGTGCTTTCCGAGGCACGGAGGAGTCTCGGTATGTAGAAATGGTCACCCATCCACGGACCAACCCCAGCAAGCGTAGCTTAACCTGACAGATCGACCCGTGCGGCTGTTAGTACTTAGCCACGAGCTCCTCTCACCGTTTTGAGAGCAGTGGTGATGAAATAATTTACACAAAGTAAAGCGCCTGTCTGGGATCGAACCTACGACCTACAACTCGTAAGTCGCGGCCGTTATCACTGGGCCACCACTGCTCTACTGGGCCACCACTGCTCTACTGGGCCACCACTGCTCTACTGGGCCACCACTGCTCTACTGGGCCACCACTGCTCTACTGGGCCACCACTGCTCTACTGGGCCACCACTGCTCTACTGGGCCACCACTGCTCTACTGGGCCACCACTGCTCTACTGGGCCACCACTGCTCTACTGGGCCACCACTGCTCTACTGGGCCACCACTGCTCTACTGGGCCACCACTGCTCTACTGGGCCACCACTGCTCTACTGGGCCACCACTGCTCTACTGGGCCACCACTGCTCTACTGGGCCACCACTGCTCTACTGGGCCACCACTGCTCTACTGGGCCACCACTGCTCTACTGGGCCACCACTGCTCTACTGGGCCACCACTGCTCTACTGGGCCACCACTGCTCTACTGGGCCACCACTGCTCTACTGGGCCACCACTGCTCTACTGGGCCACCACTGCTCTACTGGGCCACCACTGCTCTACTGGGCCACCAACAACATTGATTGCGTTATTTACGTTGTTGAGCAGATATTTTTTTCCAACTTACGAAGCAATGGATTAGCAATCTGTTTCAAATCGAAACAGATTGTGATTGTGTTGTATTACGCAATTAGCGTACTGGTTGGCCTTTTCTCAATTATTCCGTGGAACGAGACTCAGTTAAAAAACAATGGTTTTGAAAGCGGAAATAATTGAGTGCATTTTATTTATGATTTTCTTTGAACCTATCTACGAAAATGTAACTTACTTCATTCCTGAAGGAAACTGCAATATTGCACTCACTTTAAAACTTAAATATTTCATAACATTCAGTAAAAAAAACTCCTACAAAACATGCTCTTTACTTTGTTTATCTTACATGGCAATGAAAAACCATTTATCGCAGAGGACAATATAACACCATTCGCTACATAAACCTTATTTGAACAGTTAATCATTAAAGTAATCGTGAAGATATAGGTACAGAGATAAGAATATTGTGAAGAGCTGCAGAATACTTAACGTAGTAACTATAATATAAATGCTTATCTATAAGTACGGGTACGTATGAAATATTATAATTAGTTCCACTTGTAATATGTCGAGTAGTTAGCAAAATAGGTGATCTACATATATCTAAGTTGTTCCGGAACTTTGTGTTACCAGAGCTGGTTTTGTATGGTCCTGACTAAAGTAAATAAAAATATTGCTGTATCATACTGACCAGAAAAAATAGAAGATAGGTGAATTACGTGAGCCATATTAAGTATAAGTATTGGTCGACTCTTCACGTGACCAAAGGGTTGGCCAATTTTTAGGCCAAAGAATTAGCATTGCCATACAACGTGGCAATGCTACCAGCCTTTTGGGCACCTTTCCCACCGACAGCGATTCGGATGAATTTTTTGATGCTCAATGATTTGTTACTATATTTTATTTTATTTTTTCCTCTGTATATAGTTAGTTCAATTATTACTTAGTAGAATTATTAGTAGAAGGAGAACTTATTTCAATGTTAATAAAAACAGTATAAGTATTAAGAACATATAAGTCCCAATAAGAAGAGGTGCGGAAAACCTAAACGGTGCTAATACTCCAATATTCGCGCCATTAATTTGAGGTTCTTACAGTCCGCCGTGCTAAGAACTTGGGATTGCGCAAGGGTGTCGACACATGTTGCATTCCACACTAAAAGCCGACCTAACTTCCAAGGCATTATGATCATTCCGTCCGGTCTCTTCCCATAGTCGCGTGCCAAGTAATTGGGTTTTAAAACAGCTGACACCCCGACCGTGACAAGAGCACGACGGATGATGTAATTGATGCTGGCATGCCGTGTTATGCGGCCTGCGCTCCTACTGCAGGATAGGCCATGGTGTCCGAAGCAGTTGACACCGTCACCGCGTTGGCAGCGATGCAGAGCCACCCAAGGAGTGCCGTGACGCAGACAAGAAGGTGGTGCCACCCAGCATAATGCCTATATTGGGTGACGTTAGCGCCTGAAGCCAGAGGCCCTATTCCCACTCACCCACAGCCAGCAGACGGGCACGCTCATCGGTATTGGTGGACGTATTAATAAGATTATTCCGTACCAACCAGCAGAGTGGCTTATCCCACTGTCTTTGGAAAGATGGGTTCACGGGCCGATCTGTATCCGGGCAAGCCATTTGGGCCAAAACAACAATATCTAATCAGGGTGAATGTCGAATGTAAATTAATTTTGGAGAGCCTGTCTGAAATGTCGAGGAAATTTTAAATTTTATCGTCGATGAATTGATGAAAGTTGTCTTCTAAAATTAAGGCACCTAGGAGGTGCAGTGAACTCTTTTCTAGAATTTTTATTGCATTAAATTTCTCAAGGGTCAATTGGCTGTCAGTTATATCAGAAAACAAAATTACACATTTTGATGGGTTAAGGTGCAGGCCAATAGATTTAAATTGCTCTTTGAAGAATTGTAGATCTTTCAAAACGGTGGCTACATCACCTTCTAGTATTCCATCATCTAAATATCACACGTTAAATTTTGAATTTAGTTTCTGGATAATTGGATGAATAGCGAAGCTCAAAATTACCCTGTTGGCATCCTACTGCAGATTCCAAAATATTGTCCAGTTCAAATTGATACCCAATGTTTTCGGGGCTCTGTCATGTGGCAAACTGTTATTTACCTTGGTAGAATTATCTTTCTTTAAATCGTAGATTAACAGATACACGCGTAAGTTAGATAAAAGATAAAACGCAGATATTTTGCTATCTTTGTGATAAAGTTATGTTATATTGTTGCAATGATAATATTGGTCGCAGATCTGCACCAGTTTTAATTTTCAAAAGTACCTAATAATAATATACTCATGTCACTGCTCGTCATCAACAAAAATATGAAACATTTACCTGCCTAGCCTGAGGTTAAAGATCATTTATATTATGTTTGTGATTTTTTCTCGTGTTTCTATACACTTTAGTACTAGCTTCCGCCAGCGGCTTAGCCCGCGTGATATCTTTATAAATTATAGCCTTTTTTTTTCTGTAGGGCATCTCATAGCTGACCTCTGAGGTCATGACTATTAAACCGGTCAATCCTGTGTGCCTTAAGCTGCTAAACTCAAAGCCTCCAGCCACGAGTATACAAACTAAACTTATAAACTAAGTGAACGCTCGCTATGGGGTACGAACCTCGGCTTAGGGTGTTTACCGGAGGGAGGACATCAAAGATGGGACGGGCTGGATCAAAGTTTTGATCATGATCATTAGTCGGGGAATTTAAAGCTACGTGCTCAGCTGCAATTATAGCCTATGTTACTCAGTGATAATACAGTGTGAGTCTTCATAATGTGCACATATCGAAATAAGGGAATCAATGCTTAATTTTATCGACGGAAAAAATGGTCAAATATTTTTTTTTGTATCAATTTTTTTTTATTCTCTTGGGCATCTTATTTATAAATTTTACAATTATTGTAAAAATTAATGAAAAAAAAAAAACAGATTTTTACTAAAAAAACATGTTTATTTTCAATTGAGGGTAGTTTTTTTTTCTCAATTTTAATTTTATGTGGACGCCTACTTACTTCCAATCATTATGGAGTTTATTTCATCGCGATAGCTGATTCAGTTTAAAAGTTACACAGTTTTGTTACAATTTTTTTTTAATTCCATAAAAAGTATATAAAAACATTTAGATTTTTTAAATATTTTTTCTGTCGTTAAAATTAAGCACAGATTCCCTCATTTCGATATGTGCACATTATGAAGAATCACACTGTATAGCATTATACTGGAGACAGAATTTTTAAAATCGGTCCAGTAGTTTTTGAGTTTTTCCATTACAAACAAGAATACAAATCTTTTCTCTTTATATTATTAGTGTAGATAATAGATAACGTCATAGTTCCGGGTTCTAATTGATCAGCGTTCAAATCATCACCTCGATATAAAGTTAGGTAGTATGACTCATTCAAATCATGCTTAGGTATACCTGGTTGATTAGCTCATTACCTCCACCGTCTTATTTGTAGTTACAGCTTGTCCAGTCTAAAATGACGCGCCCCACTACCGCATTTTACGTACTAGCCGTGGCGCCGTGTACGTAAAATGTGGTAGTGGGGCGCGTCATTTTAGACTGGACCAGCTATACACTATGTAACACGATTGAGGAAAAACTAGCGTAAATAATAAATCGCTTCTTACTTACGGAATGTTTGTACTATGAACGATTACTAAATTATCCTATTGTTTTTAGAAACGTCGACTGCCTTGTTGTTCTACTGTTCGCAAGTGCATGAGGTCTTGGGTTTCGATTTCCAGGTTGAGCAGTGTTATTGGGTTTTTCCATCAAAGCTTCTTAATAACACCCTGAAGTTTGGATTTGTGCCCAAATTGCGCAGAACTTGTGTCTAAGTAATAACAACCGCACGGATCAATCCATCAGGTTAAGCTACGCTTGCCGGGGTTGGTCCGTGGATGGGTGACCATCTTTACATGATACCGAGACTCATCCGTGCCTCGGAAAGCAAGTAAAGTCGTTGGTCCCGGCTGTCATTCGTGGATCTTTGACTGTCGTTACGGGTCGTCAGAAGCCCGAAAGCCTGACAACCAGTCTAACCAAGGAGTATCGTATTAACCAGTTACTGGGTTGTGGAGATCGCATACTGCCTCTTCATCATCATCATCATTTCACCCGAAAGACGTCCACTGCTGGACATAGGTCTCCCCCAAGCACCGCCACTTCGACCAATTCTGTGCAGGCCCCTTAGACGTTTTTAATGAAACTTCCTAGGTACCAACCGACGATTATCCCTGTTCGTACTATGCAAGTGCAGCCAAGGACAACCCCCGGTTGGTGTAGGACTATTGTCATTAAGGAAACAAAGATATTGGACTATGGGTTTGGGTGGCTAAAGTGGCAATGGTCACCTGAAACTATGGAAGAACTATGGCCCCTGCCTGATCAATGTTTTATATGCACACGAATAAAATGGCAGGGGGTGACTTGCACACTCATTAATGGGCCCCCGAAAACGGTCGCTAGCACAAAGTGTCGTAGCAACAAGGGGGCAACATGTTTTGAGGTGCTTGAGGAGTGGAGAGGTATTCCACGGCTTTCAGAACAATCCCAGAGCCCGGAAGATGGTCAAGATCCCTACGAGCACTTACTGAAATACTTCCTTCCTGCGAGCACGTTTGCTCTTGCGAATCTCCACTCAAGCCGGCCAATAAAGGCGAGAATGAGGTGGGAGCTCTGTTCCTCATCAGTGCTATCTCCAACCGGCCAATTAAGGCGAGCCAGAGGTGAGGAACAAGATTTCTCCGGGGAGATAGGGTCCATGGGGTCGCTACTGCCCAACAGCTCGCCACATGCTGCCCTGCGGGTTTTTGTATCTCTCTTGGTCTGGCTCCTCATCCTAGACCTGTTCCGGCAAAATAAACTACTGGCACAGACCCAGAATTCGGAGCGCGCAAGCCCCACCACGACGTCAACGTAGAGATACGGCGGTGGGGTTATTATAATTATTATTTGAGTACAGTTTATTTTAATTCTGAATAAACGATGACACATCATCAAGACCATTATTCAATTTAATATTTTCTATTTTATGCGTTCACCGTTCACAGTCAATAACTGTAATTTCTCTGATGACGTAAAAACCCACAAAAAAGATAAACGTCAGGAAAAAACAGTAAAAACCGAATCAATCCTAACACGTTAAAGATTTCGCCGAAACATCATGATAGGAGGTGTGAATAAACTTTAAGATCTTCTAGTTGCTATGCCAGATGACCTTAAATCGTTGTTTTTGTTGCTATTTTTGAGAAATTGAAGTTTAAATTGTTTATTCTAATACTGTTGATTTACGAAAATATAATAAGAGGAATTATGTTCTTAATTATCAAGCGGGGATTATGGCATAGACTATTTAATTACCACCAAAGTGCTGTACTTAGCAGTTCCATAGATTTCGACTAATAGATTATTGTAGATTACTTGCCATACAAGCTGGGGGAGAAGGATTTTAAGGCTATTTGGTCATGGATCTCGAATGACCAGTTTCTCGAACGAAAATTAAAAAGTAGGTATGTGACAAATTGTCAAGCGCGCTGTTGTTCTGCGCTCTTGACAATTAATCACATTGATTTTGCGATAATTATCGTTTGAGAAACTGGCTCTAAGTGGTAGGACCATTCTAGGTTCTCGTGATGTTACTCTTCAAACAGAACATAACAAAAGTGCTTCTTGTTTTCAGGAAACGTCCTATTTTTTTAAACAAACTGTGGCGGCATGTACAACACCACATTCGAACTACGCATCAAGGACCTGACGTCACATAAATCCTACATCGAGGTTTATCACGCGACCGTTTAACAACATCCCAACATCAATCGTCGGGCAGCTGCCCACCAGACACAACACCCGTCTGGTCGGAAGATCCTCCCTTTTCTTTAGACGATAAGTGAACTTGCCCTGCTAACCCTGTTCCTCATACTCTATAAACTTTTTTACAGGAATCTCTAGGTAATTTTACTCGCAACTTTTCCAGTACATTGTTATTTGTGGTCAGCTAACCTACATGAATAATCGATGGTCGTGCAGTCGACAGGAGTGGCATATTTCATGGTAATAATTTTATAGGACAAGGAAAGCATGAAAACTATGGCGTAAAGATGAAATCGATGGTTAAAATTTTGGAAATAGGTTACGACAAAATGCTATGAGTAAGTATTCGGAAAAGTTTAATCATTCTTGATCCTTTTAAAAGCTCAGTGTAGAAGTGGTGAAGGGTGGGCATTTTGGGGGACTGTTTTACGTAATTTTGACGTTCGAAAAGTGCTGATTCTCAGCCTAGTTTAAATAAATGACTTTTGAATTTGAATTTGAGTAATTTTTTTTTTGCCAAATTGTCCCGACCAAAATAATATGTCATGTTTTTCTTTCCCAATCAAAATTATCAAAACAAAAACCTCGAAATCTTGAAAAAAACCGTATCAAAGAATAAAACGAAAATGAGCGACATACCTTAGCAGTACCGCGGAAAATAGACGTAACAAGTCACTTGAAATAATCACTACAGAGAAAAATAATTATGATGAGCTTGATGAGAGCCAACTCTTCAAATACATCCTCTCTTCAGAAACGTCGACTTTTATATTGAGCGCTAGCATCGTTTTAGGCGGTTCTAAGAATATTTCCATTGGCTATTCTGGGAAACCATATCGATGAGTCGATGAACGATTGACTGTATATATTCGATGAAATTCAGATCTTTTTAGGGTTCCGTACCTCAAAAGGAAAAATGGAACCCTTATAGGATCACTCGTGTGTCTGTCCGTCTGTCACAGCCAATTAGCTCCGAACATAATCGACCGATTAGGTTGAAATTTGGTACACATATGTATTTTTGTGTGTCCAAACACGGATGTCCAACGTAAATAAATGAATTTTGAATATAGGGGTCAGTTTTTGGGGGCAAATAAGATAATTTAAAAAAAGTGTTTCAGACTGTATCGTGTGACATATTAAATGAAAGGACTTGTTGCGAGGATCTCAAATATATTTATTTTAATCTAATAAATCTAAATAATAAATCCGAAACTACTGAGACTAAACTTTTGAAAAAATACAGAGAATGGTCCTTCACTCATAAATTACAGGAGAACCTATAAGAAGTCTATGGTCTTAAAATAACATGGTAAATCTATTAATATTGTGCGTACAAACTTATATTTTCAGTTGGAATGTGTGGGAGAACATGTATTTCAACTACAATATTGAGTTTGTATTTGGGTTAAATTCATCTCAACTACGGAACCCTTTATTGTAGTCCGACACGAACATGGCCAGTTTTTTTTAATTCGAAGGCTTGGTCGATAATTATCGCAAAAGATTGGTCGATATCGCTATTATTGGCATAAATTCTAGATAAGATTACCTAATATTATTTTAATGCAATAATAATAGAAATCGTACGTAATAAGAACTTGGGTAATTTTAATCAGTAAAATAACTAGGTAGATATGAAAAAATAACGCATTTTCCTTGAGTTTAACTGTAGATACTGCAATAATTAGCATTCTGTGTTTTTGCCGGAACAGGGCGAAGCCGGAAAGGTACCTCATTATTTCAGTTATTACTAACATTATAAATGTTCGTAGGTAAATACCTGCTGAGTTTCTTCAATTCGCGATTATTGATATGATCCTGTAATTTTAAAATGCATTATTTTTTTATTGCGGGATGGGCGTGCACCCTAATTGCGTACTTTCAAACTTACTTGCGTACTTAATTTTGAAGGATAAATCGCTATTTTGCTGATCTATTGCTTGATATGTTCGAATAATTTGTCTATTCTATTCTATTTTTAATCGACTTCCAAAAAGGAGGAGGTTATATGTTCGAAGCGTGTGTATGCTTTTAAAAAAAATAAAAAATATATGTATGTCCGCCGATTTCTCCGTCAATTGTAGACCGATTTAGAAAATTCGTTTTTTGTTTAAAAGGGTATGCTATCGAGGTGGTCCATATAAATTTTATTAACTTTGCTTGAATAGTTTTTGAGTTAATACGTATTTTTTCTGTATTTTTACGGATGATATAATAAGTTCCTGTCACTGTTATTTACATGTCATCGTGAGGAAACCGGCATGTCCTAGAACCGAAAATTCGAAGACATGTGACATCTACCAACCCGCACTGGGCTCGCGTGGTGGGTTACGGCCCACTCCCTCTCACAGAGAGGAGGCCTGTGTCCCAGCAGTGGGAACATTTATAGGCTGATGATGATGATGATGACTGTTATTTACATAGCAGGTAGTAAGTAGTATTCGAATTTTCGTGAGGTAGGTACCACAGCTATAAAGTGTGAAATAAAATCTTTTTACAAAAAAAAGACAACCGACTTCCAAAAAAACACTACAAAGTGAAAACTAACTTTAATTTTGTAAGTCGATGGCAAAAAAAGAAAATTCATAACCAAAGACACCGACTTCCGAAATTAAAGTTATTTTTAACTTTTTTTGGGTCGGTTGTTTTTTTTTTTTTGTAAAAAGTTTTTAATAAATGGCAAGCAAAGCCGATGTCGACTATTCTGCCAATGTCTATAGTGAACTGGAAAAACAAGTGCGCATGAAAAAAAAACTACTAAAAGTTAAAAATAAAAATATTCTTCGATTGATACAGTTGAACTCTGCTCAACAACGTAATAACGCAATGAATGTTGTTGAACTGTCAAAATGACAGCCATTACACGTGTGTGGAAAGTGATGGATGAGATCTACAATGGAACAAGCAGGCTCAGAAGATGCCTGCTTACAGTGTTTACACTTGCTAACATGTAACAGTCTACAAGGGGCCTACCACTAGTTCATAAAGTAGTATTATTTTAATATTACTGCAGTGTGGGAAAGAGATGAAGCTCTACAGCACGCGTAGCATAGCCATTGTAGAAACGAGTTTTGTCGACGGAAGAGTAGACAAAATGACAGATAAACTATCACATTCTGTCATTTTGTCTATTCTTCCGTCGACAAAACTCGTTTCTACGGTGGTCATGCTACGCGTGCAGGACGTATAGCTCCATATCTTTCTCCCACTGAAGTAATATTAAAATAATACTGCTTTATGAGCTGGTGGTAGGCCCCCAGATCATTGACCCCTCAGAGAAGAAATAAGCATTTTTCGCTACGCTGCATGCTTCCTGCGTGTTGGTGATCCCAGACAGCTAAATCAAATCTGCTAAAGAAACAAAAAAAAAAAAAACTATCGATGCTTTGTAGTTAAAAAAATATATTCGTAACGGCCAGTGAATATTGTTATGCTGAATAATAAGAATAATAATAAAAAAAAGAAATATCGATGTTAATAAAACTCGTAGGTACCTATAATCATTTGTTTTTTTTTAATGGAATATTTTTTCAACGTCAGAAACCCACAATTCATTACCTATACATATTTTGCAAGAATAATTGCAGTGTTATTCCGTTGTTGCTAATTATTATTGTTAGAATAGGACATTATAATGACGTATAGACTACTAGTTAACCTACTGTTGACAACTGAATTGGAGTTTGACCTTATCAACAGGAGTAATACCTAATTATAATAAATTACTGACACAGAGAGATAATGTATTCTGGTGAAATTGATAATGCAGGGCAATTAAAAAGATAACAGTTTGCGTGATTAAAAAAAAACCCGACTGCAAAAACACATAACTGTTTTTTGGTCGTAGTCGGGTTTTTGTTTTTTTTTTCAATAATTTGCTTTATTTCAAGCTTTTTAGTTTTATTAAAATAAATACAGGGAGGGTGTTTGGCAGAACGTTGAACATACAAAAATGGTGGATAGGTGGGGTCATCTGCTACTTACTCAGCCCTAATTTATTTGGCCCTGGCGCCCTGGATATTAATTTTTTTTTTTGCTTTCTTCTAGTTTCACAACTTTCTTAACTTTAAAGTGTAATTTTTATTAAAAAATGGGTAAAACAGGCATTTTCTTTTTTTAAATCTTTAATATTGGCAGATTCGTATAACAGAAAGATGTAAAAAATACTTAAATCCTAATTTCAACCTGCATTAAAAAAAAATATCCAGGGGGCCAGGGCCAAATAAATTAGGGCTAAGTAGGTAGCAGATGACCTCACCTGTCCACCATTTTCGTATGTTCAACGTTTTGCCAAACACCCTGTATATATATTGACTCATTACTAGCATTTATTTGATACCAATAATGTAGTTTTTTTAAACCTACTCCTTCCTTTTTTTTGTATTTGCTTGTGCAATATATAAATATTACATAGTCTATGTCACTCCCACAATTAAGACGAATCTAACGACGCTTCACATGTTAAAATCCATCAAGCCGTTTAGGCTACAGAGCATGCCAAAGAAATATACATGGTATACATACATACATACTCTCGAAAAACTCCTTCGGGGCTGTCGGGTAAAAATTAATCGAATATACAATTATGTTACAAGCATTTGGCGTCAACCTAGTCAATAGGTATATAGTTCTACACATTATAAGAAAATACTTACGAAGTCAAAACTGCAAATTAAATACTTTTGAAAAAGTAATTGCTACGAAGTGTGGGAACGAATTTGATGCCGAAAATATAGTTTTTAGAATTTTTGTCCGTTTGTCTAGATGTATATTACAGATTGGTGCAAAAACGGCTGAACGCAATTCTTACTTTCTTTCTTTTTCGTCTGGTTAGTGACTAACCTGTAACCTAATTGCATAACTTATATTCGTAAACAATTTGTTTCATTTTGACAGTTCAACAACATTCATTGCGTTATTTACGTTTTTGAGCAGATTTTTTTTTCCAACTTATGAAGCAAGGGATTAGCAATCTGTTTGAAAATCGAAACAGATTGTGTTGTATTACGCAATTAGGGTACTAGTGGCAGAATTTTTATGCTGTCTATGGGCTTCTGTCTGAACGGAACGGAATTGAATGTTTGGCACACATAGTTTATAACTGGATGTTAAAAGTACCATATGTGTTAACATAGGGTACTTTCAATCCTGGTAGTACGTTCTCGTAGGATATTTTCAGACATTCACGCGGGCGAAGACGCGGGCACAAGTTAGTTTATGTGTAACAAGAAAAAATTTATGAATATTCGAGCTGTCAAATTAGCCGGCAATTAATAAATTTATTACGATTCTTGACAGGTTTCCCGCCTAAAATCGAGCGCTTATTATGAATTCGACGCAGTGCACTAATATGTACATAAAACAGAGAGAGTTTGTCATTTCACTTTAACCATAGAGAAAGTTTGAGGAAAACTACCTTTTTCTACTATTTGTAAGTTTGTAGGCACCTATGTATTTCCGAAATCGGTATTATGCAGAAATTTGGAGGTTATTCAAAGGCAACAACGTATAATATGCAGGTGTTCTTATTGCTAGACGACCGTCAAATTAGTCTTAATTTCATTTGACCCATATTCAACCCCCAAGTCAGTCGACACGCTAACATAACAGCTGTTACAAATATGGAAGCCAGACACTACATTTTATGCAACATTTATGAACAGAACGTGAGAATTTAGTGCTATAGATAAAGTGATAATTTATTCATGTATGTACATAATCCGTGCGTAATTATCACCAGTAGTACATAAAACAAACAAGTTTCTTACCGTAGAATATCTATCACAAACGGTTTACTTTCAAATTAAACGCACAATTAAAACTATTTAACTGGCTGATTGAACTAGCATAGCGTTCCTTCCTCTATGTTTTATTCATATGTCGGATAAACAAAATCGATTTCAAAACGTTTATTATAAGAAGTACAAAATCTTACTTGTGTGGTCTTAATACTTTCACAAATCCTTATCACTGCTGCGTGACACTGATAACAGGTTCACAATGTCGAGGTTAGAAATGATCCTTTCACTATTAACACACTTCACAACACTGCAACTGTCAAACTCGAAAATGGAACGGGAAAAATGTCAAACTCGAAATTTTCAACACTTCGCGCGGGAGAAGTGGTTTTTCCGAATCGAAATTGCAAAACACGTCGTCCGCGTTTTGTTATCGCAGCTGAACTAACATAGGCGTATTAATTTTACACTCACACGTCCGTAATCTTAATAACCGACCACAATTGTAGCGAAAAATAGGCGCCAAAACCGGTCTTATTGTACCAGTGTCTCTGTTGGTGCGTTTGTTAAACAGATTGTTGCGTAATGCAAACGAGAAGCGGTCTGGACTTTCGTTCCAATACAACTACCGGCACGCGGCACCCACACTATACTTCATTTATTTTCGTCTGACGGACTATAGTCAACCTATAGTGAATAAAACACAGGTTCGAAGCGTTCCGCGGTCGTTAATAAACACCGTGTAGCGCGACGTAATAATTTTGATACGCGAATGCGTTCAAACTTGCCGTCATTTGAATATTATGTTTCACTAGCTTTTGCCCGTGGCTTCGCCCGCGTGGATGTCGGAAAATATCCCACGGGAACGTACTACCGA
The DNA here is from genome assembly GCA_963680765.1 of Agrochola lychnidis. Lineage (NCBI taxonomy): Eukaryota > Metazoa > Arthropoda > Insecta > Lepidoptera > Noctuidae > Agrochola > Agrochola lychnidis. Next base: position 7,695,057 of record OY796859.1, on the reverse strand, counting down.
GATTTCATACCTAATAATATAGGAAAGGGTCATTGACTCCTACCGCTGCGCCCGCGTTGCTACGCGTAATTTTGAAACTGTGATATCTTTTAAACTATTCATTTAAATAATATGATTTTAAGGCATATTTTAATCTAAAAATGCCTAATTTAAAATACATATTTTTTTGAATAAGGATTAATACTATACCGGTCAAAAAAGCTTCGGAAATAACAATTAAATTTTTATCAAATTCTGAAAGGTAAAAATGGTTATTGTGGGTCATCCTTAGAAGATAGACCATCATCGCGGATTTTTTTGTTGAACTTTTTAAGATAAACAGTACCGTAGAACATAAATTTGATGTATCTTTTTCGGTTAACGCAGCGCACGCCAGTAAAGCTCCCAGTCGGCATGATTTTTTCCGACTTCTTCAACAATAATTGTCATATTTCGGCCAATTTACACATAACCGTGATTAGTTATACACTAAAACCTTCCGCATGAAGCACTCCGTCCATTGGTGAAAACTGTTTGAAAATCCGTTCGGTCATTTTTGAGTTTATTACGTTCAGACAGATAAACGGACTGACAGACAAATGCGGCGGGGGACTTTGTTTCATAATATGTTAGGATATATGATTATATTACACGTAGCTTTATGTAATTATTTCATTGTTTTATGTGTAATTTTATTTTGAATTCTATGTTCCTCGTAAATAACAGATTTGTTTTTCCTATTTGGTACATTTGTTTATTAAGCTGTCACTGCAGTCAGAAAACTTCTTCCTCATTTTAATACGTATACCAATTTCTTTACCGACCGACTAATAATGATTGCGCACAGCTGATACAACAAGATTAGTAGTAAATAATTTGCTTAGCTATCTACTAAAAGAGTATCAATATAATTTATAACGCGTCATTACAGTCCAGTTTTTATTCATAAGATCTACTCAATAGGTAATATTTAAATTTTGACTGAGCGACAGGTTTTGCTTGTTTTTAATGGATAATATTTTTGTGTTCACCAAAAATCTTAAGGTACATCTATGTATGCATTTCTAAAATATTGATCTTAAACCCGTTTAATTGTTTTACTATAATTAAACTACTCGGCCAACAAAATATGTTACATCAAACAAATTCCAAATTAACACCAAGATATAACACTTTTTTTATTGTAGTGCGCTGCAAATATTCTATTGTAACAATAACTATTTTATTCTTCCCCGAAAAATACTGATCGTGCACCAAATATTCCTGAATGTTACACAAAATTTTTAGTATGCATCCTAGTACCGTATACCCATTTAAAACGGTTTTGTACAACTTTTATGTTACTGAAATAATTATAATTGAAGAACAAATAATGCATTTCGTAAAACATTACTTCTAAGACTTATATTTATTTTACTGAAAATCTTCTACAAGGCATCGACATTTTACATTCTGTCACAGCACCGGGCGTGTTCAACACCGCTTTAGCAGCTTTTTTGAACAAATATAAAAGTCAAAAGGCTTTTATTACATACTTCAAGGAAGAATGGGTAATACAAAACCCGAATTGGTACCTAGGCGCTTCGGACGGATCTCCATCTACGAATAATGCACTCGAGGCTTTCAATAGGAGCATAAAAGATAGCCACACCCTTAGAGAACGAATTCCACTGTCCCGGTTTCGTGCTGTTACTCTTGATATGGTCAAGCAGTGGTCCGAAAATTATAAAGTGGACTCGTTTTCAAGCACACCTTTGATAGAACTATCTGATTGGACATCAGCATACCAATGGGCGAAATTGAACAAAAAAGTGAAAACCATATCAACAACAGCGATACAAAAATCTTATCTAGTCGAAGGTTCAGCAACCAATAATGTTCCAAACGGGCAAAGTTGGGAGACATTCGATGAATTTCAGAAATTTGCCTTTACTCACGGGACAGTTGTCTTGCCTTCCCAAAATAGTGACTGGATAAATGGTCAATGTAACTGCCCCGAGTTTAAAAAAAATTATAAATGTAAACATGTTACTGGACTTGCGATCAGGCTGAAATACATAACACCTCCAGTAGAGGCCAAAAACATAGCTATCGGGCAAAAACGAAAACGTGGGCGTCCTACAAAGGCAAAGTGCGCTTTATTGGTGCAATAATTTAAAGAAGTACTGCAGAGATTGAGTGGACTGATAATGTGAACATTGTAGGAGTAAAGACTTTGTTTAACATTTTGAATTATTATGGTTCGTACTGATTAGTATTAAAAAAACATTTTTAGTAAGCATTACATTTTATAATGTGTTCATTTTTTTATTAATAAAGCTACATTGGACATTAATTGGTGTTTGATTCAAATACATTTTGCAGTGCATTATCTGAAGTAAAACTAAAAAAATAAATGCTTGTTTTTAAAATTAGGTGTATTACTATTTTTACAAATTTGCAACAGTTGTTAAATAGATGCTCGTTATGACATATTTTAATTAACATATTTTGGTGCACATTCAGTATATTTGGTGGAACACAGGTAAAATTAGGTAAATGAAATGGGAATAAATTGAAGTACTTTTAAATACCATCCGTTTTTAATATCCATAGTGCATAGCAACCAATTATCAAACAGGTTAGGTTACTCTCATGTATAAATAACCTATTATTTTTATAGTGCTAATTCTAGGAACTACATCTTTTATTTTCACGAAAGTATGTAGGACATACTTTGAACATATGTATTCGAAAACTGTTCTTAGCACGATGTCGGGACATTTGGAGAGGTATTAGAAAGTTTGGTATGGGTACATATATATCTAATTATTAATATCTTGACTCGAATCAAAACATCAAAGTCGAGCTACTAATGTACATAATAGTAATATGCTATGACTGTATCAAATCGATATATATACGTTTTCCAGAACTGACTCGTATTGCCAAGTGAGGTTCTATGTAATTTTCATACGATTATTAAAGCGAGTAACGTAGGTACATACTATTCAGGGTGGATTTTTAAGATGGGGTATTAAGGGCAGGTATACCTTATCCGTTGTTGCTATATAGGAAATCGGCTTTAGAAAACTATCCTTAACTTTTTGAGAAATTTTAATCTGCGTTAACAGATTTTGAAAAAAAAAATACAGACGAAAGTGAAAGTGTTATTGGGTTTTTCTATCTGAAATTTCTCAGTAGCAGCCCGGAGTCTGGATTTGTGCCCGGTTGATAGCAAAAGGCTCGCCCCCTATTACATGGGACTTAAACATAACTGGCGAAATGTGGGTGTACCTGCTACAGGGACACCTCTGCCCAACCCTTCGGGGAAACAAGGCGTAAAAATGTTAGTACAGACAACAAGAAAATAGGCCATTTTCATTAAAACTTTTTTTGATGCCTATCGATCCTTTTTCTTATATGGAGGTTTGACTTATAGAAAATTCAAAAATCACAAAAAAACTTTTCCCATACATTTCGTAGGAAATAAGACTTCGACTTAATTTTTTATAACGGAAAAACTATCCGCAGATTAAAGAACTCTTACTGCTCCGTCTCAAAAATTCATTCTGTATATTTTCCGGGTATATTTAGTACTGATACAAAGGAAGTAATATTGGATTGTGAAAAATCGAGTCATGTATTTTTAGTCTTGTAGCTGGCAGGAAAATATCATACTGGCTAATGTGTGCGTTGAACTCATAGGTACCTATTTATAAAAATTACACAACGTTATTGTGTGAAGTTGTCTAGAGAATGTAAACAATGTCAAGACCGTTCAGTTCAACAAAAGATCAAGGTTGACGTTTTAAAACATGACCACATGTGTCAAAATTACAAGTCAATATAGAGTTCAGTTTGTGGTAGGTAATCAAATATCTGTAATATTTCAAAGACCGTAATACAACACCGTATTTAGAAATTATTTGTGAATTTTAGCTCATGATTACAAATCATTAGATTATTAATTAGATGAACTCTAGTAAAATTGATTAAACTGGCATTAATTAACGTTAATTAACGGATTTACAAAATGTTTAAAACGCATAACAAACAAAATAATTAACGAATGCTATAATGTTACAGTCCATAATTATTAAAGAACATGACCTTATTCTAAAGTTTAGAATAAAATTAATACTAAATCATTTCTTCTAATAAGAGTCTTATCAAGTATCAAGTCTGATAGGTCGGTACAGAGGTGATAATAAGACAAAGCAGAGGCCTTACAAGGATGAATGCAAGGTTGTCGCAAATACAATACTAATGTAGTGTAAAAAAACTAATAGAAGGAATTTGAATGTAAGAATCGAATGTAATCGATTCGATTGGCGTTCTCATTTGAATATCAACTGTCAACTGTTTTGATTCGATTTTCAAAACCGTCTGGTTGAGTTTATCATCTGGCTGTTAATTTTAATTTATTTTAAACTAGATGACTCGTTAACTAATTTCGTAACACATTTTCGCAAATGATTACGACTAATCTATTTCATTTGACAGTTCAACAACATTCATTGCGTTATTTACGTTGTTGAACAGATTTTTGAAATGAAGTTCTTTAACGCGGCTTGTAAACTTTCAGAAATATTCACGCTAAAAAGTGTTAATACTTGCGACTGTCTTCTTTTAATTCAAAAAGAAGGAAAGAGAGAGAGAGAGAACACCGGCAGAAAAAACAAAAGGAAAGAGTAAGTGATTACAGTGTCGTAGGATAAAATTGTATAGATCGGCCCGAGTACACTGCATGCCGGAGAGAGAGAGAGAAAGTGTGAATTTGGTCAAAATGAAAATTCAAGATGTCGGCTCTGAAAATGTTCATAGTTTTCATCATAGGTATCGTTTTCATGGTTTTGAAGGATGCTAAAGTCGAAACGTAAATCCAAGATGGAGGCTGCGAAAATTTTCAAACTTTTCGTCATGGGTGTCGTTTTCATAGTTTTCGAGGGTGCTAAATCCGATAGTGAGGTCAAAATATAAATCTAAGATAGCGGCTGTAAAATTTTTGTTTTTGTTTTAAATCATACGTGAGAAAGAATTTTGTTCCTAACCGACCGCACCCGACTTTTTTTTCGAACTTATGAAGCAATGGATTAGCAATCTGTTTCAAAATGATTCAGATTGTGATTGATCGCGTATTACGCAATTAGGGTGCCGGTGAACTTCGTACCACGTGAGACAAAATCACGATTTTTTCGATTTTTTGTCTGTTGCTTTTGGTTTTTCCTAAACCACACCAGTATTGAGGCGAACAAAACAAAAAAAGGTATTCAAATCGATAAAGCCATTTTCAAGTTTTTCCGAGACCAACGCACGGCAATTGATTTTATTTACATAGATGAATTAAAATAGGTACGAAGAGTTTTTACATATAATATTGTACGTTGATACCTCGCATAACGATAATATATCTACACCTATTGTAAATTATTACCTATTGACAATGTTATTTATTCGAAATACATATTTATCTATGCTGCATAAAGAATATTATTATTGCATATTTTAATTCATTCACTTATTTATTCATAAATAATTTACATTGTGTTGAATCCAGTCACATACATACATGCAATTTACATACAAAAACAAAATACAACTATGAATTATTTTTAGAAAACATTCAAATAAAATGTCAAATAGTTTCAAATGTAATGTCATTAAATATGATATGTAATTAAATATCTTTAAGATAATGTAGAATCCAGATCTTAGTTATTCAGCATTAACATGAAGTAGGTAAATAGGGTCATTTTTTAGGGTTCCGTACCCCATGGGTAAAACGGGACCCTATTACTAAGACTCCGCTGTCCGTCCGTCTGTCAACAGGCTATATCTCATGAACTGTGATATTTAGACAGTGGAAATTTTCACATATAATGTATTTCTGTTGAACAACAAATACTAAAAATAATCCGGTCAAGAGCGAGTCGGACTCGCGCACCGAAGCTCCGTACCTACCCATTATACCGCCATAATAAAATTGGTATCATTTTTATTGATAGAAAGATATGGGCAAATTTAGATTTTCGCGAAAACTTGTAAGTACCAAAATTTACGTTAATTTTGAACGTTTTATTTTTCGGAATTTTCTCTTTATTTGTGCTGTAAGACTTTGCTTTTGCCAAATTTCGTGATTCTAGATCAACGGGAACCACCATATAGGTTTTCGACCCAAAACCTATAGAGTTACATGGACAGACAGACGGACAAGAGAGTGATCTTATAAGGGTTCCGTTTTTTACCTTTTGAGGTACGAAACCTTAAAAACAGAATAAAATAAATATTTAAGGGCTCCCATACAACATACATGATTTTTTTGCCGTTTTTATACACAATGGTATGGAACCCTTCGTGCGCAAGTCCGACTCGCACTTGTTTTTTTATTAAGCACTAGCTGTGCCCCGCGGTTTCACCCACCTCGCTCGGTTCCTAAGTATCGTAGCGTGATGCTAAGTAGCCTATACCTTTCTCAAGAATTGGGCTATCGAATGCAAAAATAATTTTTAAATCCGAAGGGTAATTCCAGAACTAAGCGGGTTAAAAAAAGCTATTCTGCTTTATTGTATTTATTAGTATCTATAGATTTCGACGAATCCTAACAGCTCTCAAAATCATTTGTATCTTCATTACTAACCGCAATGATTTAAGAATGAGGTAACCCACAATTTTTAATACATTTCCTTGTTTACTTCGCGAATGCAAACCGCAAAATAATGGTAATTTTCTGTGACACAATGAAGCAAATACCTACATACCTATTGATGTTCTCTGACCTTATCAAGAAACATTCTTCCGTTAATTTGCATATTTTCCTTAAACTACCTACTATGTCACTTGATTAACCTGAACTTGAACTTGTCTACTTCATTTTATAGTACTCATTGACATTTTATTCGTAACTAGCTGCATGCTGCCCGTGGTTTCGCCCGCGTGGACCCTATTTATTTTTCTACAATAATGGTGACCTTAGTTACTACTTCTAACATCAGCTATCTGCCAGTAAAAGTCCCGTCATAATCCATCCAGCCGTTTCGAAGATTAGCCGGAATAAACAGACAGTTACACAAATAAATGATTTTTTGTAGTGTTTAAAGCTATTATTTTGGCATTACAAACAGACACTTCAATTTTATATCATCATTTCAGCCGAAAGACGTCCACTGCTGGACATAGGCCTCCCCCAAGCACCGCCACTTAGACCGATTCTGTGCTTTCCGCATCCAGCGAATTCCTGCGGCTTTCACAAGGTCATTGGTCTATCTTGTTGGAGGCCTTCCAACGCTACGTCTTCCGGTACGTGGTCGCCACTCCAGAACCTTTCGACCCCATCGGCCATACGTTCTGCGAGCAATGTGCCCTGCCCATTGCCACTTAAGTTTGGTAATAATTCGGGCAGTTTTATTTATTTTTATGTATACAGAGTTGCAAAGACATCGACGTTAAATAAACGACAAAAAATTTCAACGCAGGGGCGTTTTGAATCATGTACTGAATCTATGATAACAGTTTTCGCGTCGATGTCTCTGCCACCCTGTATGTATGTATAGATAAAATGAAATATACATAAATAACAACTATTATCTATTTAATAAATAAAAATAACGATAAAATATCCTAACTTAAGGGTCTTCATATCGCCGTTGACCTTGGCCATACAAATGCGCGTCGCACTCACGCCGCGCCCTCCGCGCCGTTCGGCTTCACAGGAAAAAATATTTTTTAGTAACTAAAATATGAATATTTGAAAAAAATCACAGATAAAATTAATAAACTGAAAATAAAATAGATCATACAAAAAAAGCGGTAAAGCTATTGCACAGCATTTGTAACCTCCATACTTCCTATTTGTCAACGCTACACTTGGGATAGTGACGTGATGACATAAAATAAAAACTACGTTCCCATGACAACATCACGTTGTCATGGGAACCGTCATTACATGGTAGGCGGAATGGGGGGTGTTAGGTTTTTTCGTTACGGAATTTCTTGATTCGGTCGCCGCGCTCAAAGCCCGCGATAAAAGCTATGCAATAGCTTAAAAATGAAAATATTTTAAGTAGATAGTTTGAAAGTAATATCGTTTTTAACCGACTTCCAAAAAGGAGGAGGTTATAATAATATGTTCGTCGCGTATGTTTTTTTTTTTATGTATGTTCACCGATTTCTCCGTCAATTGTGGACCGATTTTGAAAATTATTTTTTTGTTTGAAAGGGTGTGCTCTCGAATTGGTCCTATATAAATTTTATTAACTTTGCTGAGATAGTTTTTGAGTTAGCTACAAAATACGTATTTTTTTCCCCACTTGCTATGTAGATGATATGATAAGTTTCTGTCACTGGTAGCAGGTAGTGGTATTCGAATGTGTGTGGGGTAGGTACCACAACTAAAAAGTGAAAAATAAAAACTTTTTACAAAAAAAAAAACAACCGACCTCCAAAACAAACACTACAAAGTGAAAAATAACTTTAATTTCGGAAGTCGGTGGCAAAAAACGAAAATACAAAACACAAGACACCGACTTCCGAAATTGAAGTTATTTTTCACTTTGTAGTGTTTTTTTTGGAGGTCGGTTGTTTTTTTTTTGTAAAAAGTTTTTTTATGGATAGACATTACTTCCTGAATTTATTCCATTCACTACAATACTTAAATATTCACATAAAAAATGATGAGTGCCAAGATGTACGCTGCGGCAAGGATCTTTTGGCGATTGGATGACATTGACAGCGGCGTTGTTGGGAAAAATTTGAGAATTTCGCCAGTTTTAAAACTTTATTTGAGCTGATGTGTGTATTAAAGAAATAAAATCTCAGAAGGCCATACAAACTCTTAAAAGTGTTTTTTTGTTGGATATTTATTTTCATGTATTATATTATTATCTTATTGCGTAGCGTATTAATGATTGATTGAATTGAACTATCTAGATTGGTACTCTATTTATCTATCAAGCGATAAGACAGTCTACTTATACCGAGATAAGGAATGCAGTCACCTCCGCGCCGCACAGTGGGCTGAAAATCAATCTTCATAGACTTAGAAATCAACTTAGTAATTTTTTTCTTAAAAAAGGTATCGTATATTGATCAATTTAATGCTATTTCAGTTTGCAATAAACGTTTTTCTTTACTTTATAGAAGTTGGTTGAAAAAAATGTATGAAGAAATGTATAAAAGGATATATTTCGACTTTGGTACAAGTGCGACTAATTTTCCTTTGATACAATTATACCCCTTATTTTTCTGCATTTTTTGATAAATCGCAGAATGCGCGGACGCACTAGATTTTGGGAGAAAAAATTAAATGTGTTTTTAGAATATAAAAACCGGCCAAGTGGGCAAGTCGGACCACGCACAATGAAGGGTTCCGTAGTTGAGATGAATTTATCCCAAAAACAAACTTAACTACGGAATGTATGGGAAAACATGTTTTTGCAACTGCAAAGTTAAGTTTGTCAATTATTACTCGATAACTTGTACAGCCTACTTAGCTGTGATAGTTTTCCTTTTAATTTCGTTATAAACTACTGCTGTGATTTTTTTCACACATTCAAAACCAACTATTTAGCTGGTAGGGGGGGGGGGACACTTGATTCTAACAAAAATTGGCGCTTTAAAGCTTAATATTTCGCAAACGGATTCTTGAATCCAAAAATAGTTTGTACTAACTCACAATGTTTTTGAAGGACCTTTCTAATAATATCCCACATCATGGGTTAAAAAAAAAAACATCACCACTTTAGGAGAGGTACCCTAAAAAAAAATGTTTTTCATAATTTTGTTTTACCACTTTGTCGGCGTAATTAATATATATATATAATCTATGCCAAATTACAGCTTTCTAGTACTAAGGGTCTTGGAGTTAGACCGCGGACAGACAGACAGACGGACATGACGAAAATATAAGGGTTCCTTGTTTACTACGGAAACCCTAAAAAAGGTTTGAATCTATTTATAATTGACATTAGGTATTTAATGGTTATAAATAAATTATAAGAACAGAAATGTAATAGCTACCGGTTAAACATAAAAAAATTATGGAAATTAATTAATTTTTTTTGTAATTTAATGACGAGGATGGTTAAATAATGAGATCTTATGATCCATTGGCCATTATCTATCATAATTAAATCTAATATCCTATTACTGTGATAATTAGATTTCATTAACTAACTACCCCCCTTCCTACATAGTTTTTTCAAACCATAAGTATAAATCGTGTGCATTTAATTACTATTTTCAGTGGGCTTTGTATTTTCTAAAATGGAACAAGGGAATTTAGTTCACAACCTTGACTTGTATGCTGTTTTAAAGCAGTCTGGCAAGCTGGGTAACTACCTTGCATTGCTGCAAACTGTTGTGTCTCAGTTCAATTTGTCTTTCGGAAGAAAAATCTATATATATAAAAGCGAAAGGTCACTCACTCACTCATCACAAAATATCGAAAACCACTTGACGTATAAAGATGGGCAGGGAGGTACTTTATATATAGTTAGTAGACGTCCGCTAAGAACGGATTTTAGGAAATTCGACCTTTAAGGGCGTAAAAAGGGGGATTTTGTTTGAATGAAAAATCTTATTCCTTGAGTGAAAAAACTTGTTACTTGGCACGAATACTTATCTATATAATGATAAAGTTTTCCATTTTTAGTTTTTCTAAACTACCCTCTAAAGGAGAATTAGGGGGTGTCAAAGTTTGTATGGCAGAATTTGAATGAGCGGTTTAATTAACTCGAAACTCAGTATTTATAATTAAGACTGAAAAGAAATGAAAAATTATATCAGGGGTTTTTGAAAATTTACCCCTAACGGGGTGAAACGGGGTATTAATTTTTACGGTGGAGGTTTTTTCTGTATGGCTTGATTAACTTCAAAATTGGTATAAATAATCTATAAGTCAAATAATGGAAACGTCACAATAGATTTTTCAAAAATTATTATCACGCTATTTGCTATAGGGAAAGAGCAATATTGCATTTTGTTCGTATTCTTCTATAGTTTACTGCAAATTATAAAAAGACTAGCCAAAAGGTTAGAATATTGCAGATAGTTACGGATTTAACCTTTTAAAAGATTATCATCACGCTATACCTTTATGGAGCTAAGCAGTCAATTATAACATATACAGGGTGGATTTTGAGATGAGGCAATAAGGGCAAACCTTAACCGTTGTCGCTACAAGAAAGCGGTCTTAGAAGACTGTCCTTAATTTTTTGAAACATTTTGATCTGTATTTACAGATTTTGAAAAAAATTACAGTTAGCAAGAAAATGGACAATGTACACAAAAATTTTTTTTGATGCCATTTGATCCTATTTTTTATTACTAGGATCAACAAAACTATATCGGGCCAACTGAGGTTTGAGTACGAGGAAAGTCAGAAATTGCAAAAATACTTCCCATATACCTATGGGAAGTTTTTTTGCAATTTCTGTCTAAATGTACCCATTTCGTGGGAAAGGAGATAAAATACAATACTCGTAAATCTTTGAATGATGAAAAAACTTTTTAATGAGGTACTTACTATAATTTAAATGAATTATTCCAATACTTCGCTGGGCTGAATAAGGAACGAATGTAGCGGGTATTTACAGATTTAACCTTTTAAATGATCATCATCCCGCTATACTTTTTTTGGAGCTAAACAGTCAATCATGAATTCATCCATACTTAGGCAATCCATACTTTATTAACATTATAAATTCGAAAGTAACTCTGTAACGTCTGTCTGTATGTTACCTTTTTATGTCTAAACCACTGAACGGATTTCGATTAAATTGGGTAAGTTGATTAAATGAGAGTTTGTGTGGCAAATCCAGCATTTCTTAAGTTAGGGATAGGAATATTCAAATTTATGCTTTTGTTAAGAAATAAAGTATTACGCATTTGAGCGTTTTTGTAAAATCATCTAAAATTAATAAAAAAAAAAAAAAAAAAATTAAAATTCACACATAGGTAATATTGATTTTTTTGTGACTTCTTTTCAAGGGCATTGGACGACCGCGCGTGGCTGCAAGCCACACTACCCATTCGTTTTGGTGGGCTTGGCGTCCGCAAAATTTCTAGTGTAAGCTTACCGGTCCTCGGTCCACAGCACCGACAAGTTAAAGAATCTTAACCGTTTCTCAGGTTGACTCTGAAGTGCCGTATTTGACTGATGCCATGAACGCCTGGAAAGTGGTTTGCCCGTCTTTCCAGAGACAGTGGGATGAGCCGCTCTGCAGGTTGGTACGGAATAACCTCTTTAATACGTCCACCAATACTGCTGAGCGTGCACGCCTACTGGCTGTGGGGGAATGGGAGTCAGGCCTCTGGCTTCAGGCGCTACCGTCACCCAACATAGGCACTATGCTGGGTGACACCACTTTCCGGCTCGCTACAAGCCTGCGTTTGGACGCTCCTTGCGGGGGTCCGCACCGCTGTCAGTGCGGTGAAGCAGTCGACCGCCTCGGACACCATGGCCTTTCCTGCAGCAAGAGCGCTGGTCAGTTGGCACGACACGCAAGCATTAATGACATAATCCGTCGTGCTCTTGTCACCGCCGGGGTGCCAGCTGTTTTAGAACCCAATGGCTTGGCACGCGACGATGGGAAGAGGCCAGACGGAATGACTATAATGCCTTGGAACTTGGGTAGGCCTTTGGTGTGGGACGTAACCTGTGTCGACACCCTCGCGCCATCCCATCTGCCTAGCACGGCGAATTGTGCTGGGGCGGCTGTTGCAGGTGCAGAAAACCTCAAACGGCGCAAATATAACAACCTTACCGGTAGCTATATAAAAATATAGCTACCGGTAAGGTTTTCTGCACCTGCAACAGCCCACACGGTTCAAAAGAACCGTTTGGGGTTGAAACACTAGGGCCATGGGGTCCGAGTGCTCATCGATTATTCCGGGACATCGCCAAGCGGTTGGTCGACTCTTCACGTGACCAAAGGGTTGGCCAATTTTTAGGCCAAAGAATTAGCATTGCCATACAACGTGGCAATGCTGCCAGCCTTTTGGGCACCTTTCCCACCGACAGCGATTCGGATGAATTTTTTGATGCCCAATGATTTGTTACTATATTTTATTTTATTTTTTCCTCTGTATATAGTTAGTTCAATTATTACTTAGTAGAATTATTAGTAGAACTTATTTCAATGTTAATAAAAACTGATATTTTAGTCCGTATCTTGAATTATTATTTAGTTTAAAAATCGGCTCAATAAACAAAAAAAAAACGTAACAAAAAGTAACGGTTTGCTACTTCTAACAAACTTTCAGCGGTGGCTGCCACATACCGGCCGCCACATACCGGCTACCACATAGCAGGCACCACATAGCGGCCGCCAAATAGCGGCCGCCACATTACGTCCGCCACATTACGGCCGCCACATTACGGCCGCCAAATAGCGGCCGCCACATTACGTCCGCCTCATTGCGACAGCCACATTACGGCCGCCACATTACGGCCGCCACATTACGTCTGTCACATTGCGACCGCCACATTACGGCCACCACATTACGGCCGCCAAATAGCGGCCACCACATAACGGCCTCCACATGACGGTCGCCACATAGCGGCCGCAACATAGCGGCCGCCAAATAATGGCCGCCACATACCGGCTGCCACATAGCAGGCACCACATAGCGGCCGCCAAATAGCAGACGCCACATAACGGCCGCCACATTACGTCCGCCACATTGCGACCGCCACATAGCAGTCACCACATAACGGCCGCCACATACCGGCTGCCACATAGCAGGCACCACATAGCGGCCGCCAAATAGCGGACGCCACATAACGGCCGCCACATTACGGCCGCCAAATAGCGGCCGCCATATAACGGCCGCCACATTACGGCCGCCACATTACGTCCGCCACATTACGGCCGCCACATTACGGCCGCCAAATAGCGGCCGCCACATAACGGCCGCCACATTACAGCCGCCACATTACGGCCGCCACATTACGTCCGCCACATTACGGCCGCCACATGACGGTCGCCACATTACGGCCGCTACATTACGGCCGCCAAATAGCGGCCGCCACATTACGTCCGCCACATTGCGACCGCCACATTACGGCCGCCACATTACTGCCGCCAAATAGCGGCCGCCATATAACGGCCGCCACATAACGGCCGTCACATTACAGCCGTCACATTACGGCCGCTACATTACGGCCGCCAAATAGCGGCCGCCACATTACGTCCGCCACATTGCGATCGCCACATTACGGCCGCCACATTAGGCCGCCACATTACTGCCGCCAAATAGCAGCCGCCATATAACGGCCGCCACATTACGGCCGCCACATTACGGCCGCCAAATAGCGGCCGCCACATAACGTCCGCCACATTGCGACCGCTACATTACGGCCGCCACATTACGGCCGCCACATTACTGCCGCCAAATAGCGGCCGCCATATAACGGCCGCCACATTACGGCCGCCACATTACGTCCGCCACATTACGGCCGCCACATTACGGCCGCCAAATAGCGGCCGCCACATAACGGCCGCCACATGACGGTCGCCACATTACGGCCGCTACATTACGGCCGCCAAATAGCGGCCGCCACATTACGTCCGCCACATTACGGCCGCTACATTACGGCTGCCAAATAGCGGCCGCCACATTACGTACGCCACATTGCGACCGCCACATTACGGCCGTCACATTACGGCTGCCAAATGACGGTCGCCACATATCGGCCGCAACATAACGGACGCCAGATAACGGCCGCCATATTACAGCCGCCACATAGCGGACGACACATAACCGCTGCGAAATAACGGCCGCCACATGAAAATGATGGGCAGCGGGGCTCCCCTAAAACGCTCTCGATAGATACCTAGAGAGCGTTTCCACCGACTCGTCATTCGATGTTAAATTGCGGACACACATGGCGTTCTCCGCAGTCCTAGGAAACCGACTGCGGAGAATGGATACAAAAAAAGGCGAAAGTTTGTGAATTATATTTTATTTATAATTATAATCACAAACTCCGTGCGATTTGGATAAGAACCTGGATTAACCACATAGAATACTTTTTACCCCGATATTCCCACGGGATCGAGACTTCTGCGGGTGAAACTGCGGGGCGCAGCTAGCATATAAAAAAAAATATTATAAAAAGTTATGCTGGAACAAAAAACCTCACATACATACAAGAACCCTGAAAACATTACACTCCTTTTTGTCCCCCCGCCACGTCTGTCTGTCTGTCTGAACGCGATAGACTCAAAAACTACCGAACGGATTTTCATACGGTTTTCACCAATGGATGGAGTGATTCATGAAAAAGGTTTAGGTGTATAATTCGTTACGGATTTTGTGTATATTGGCTGAAATATGACCATGAACATGTCGGAAAACATCATGTCGACTGGGACTTTATTGGCATGCACCGCGTAAATTTAATAGAGCTATATGAAAACAATGTACTACGGAATTATTCCTCTTAAAAATAATTCATTAATTAACCTGTAGTAAGGCAGTGGCGTGCACACAGTTTTAAGACAGGGTAGGCAGAAAATTTTACTCACCAAAAATACTGCACGTTGGTTTTGGTTCGCGTCGTCTTGTCGATTGATGATTAAACGCGTCTCTATACGATTTTTTCCAAAGGTGTGATATTTAAGGGAAGCTTCTAAGTGTTTTTCAGATTGTTCATGTTTTCTCGCGGCGGTAGGAAAATTATGAATATCAGCGTAACCGGTGTCGTTCCAGATGGTTTTATTATTTGAAAATAGTAGACAAACGAAACAAAATAACCGATTACTGTGTATGCAACCTGTCAGCCAATGATATGAATCATATTGTTTTTTATTGAATTTATTTACGATTGACTTTACCTTTAATTTGTATTAATTGCAAATCCGGTGTACCACGACCTATCTCGATAACTTGTTTTTTTTTCACCGAAAGATAGTTTTGAAAACGCATCATGTTTTATTTTCTCAATACACACACCATCTGAACAACTTTCACAGACAATATTATCCATTTTATACTAATAACAACAATCAAATTCTAATTACCTGATAGCGTATTCACAAACACAACGCACGTCAAACAATATGGCAACTATAGTAAAACGGGCAATAAAGGGTAAAAAAGGTTATACGACAAAAAATTATGGTCATCTAAATGTATAAAATTCAATGAAACAATGTTATTTCCTAAAATATTTGCATTGCATTGCATAGCAAACTTTCGTTCGGTAATGTTCGGTACGAGTCGTAATTTTTCGTCTAAGCTGTATAGAATAACTACAAAAAGACACTGGCTTTTCTTGCAGTTGTGTGCGTGATTTTTGTCATTGTGTGTCAGCAAAGCCCGCGTAGCTATAGGAACGCACACACATTAAATACGATTTACCACGAGAGCACACATAAAAACATTCAGAGACGAATAGTTTGTGTCTTTACCGTGGCAGAGGCGAGGCGGCGCTAGTGCAGCGCGAATCGAGATGATGCGAAATTCGAATGATGATACCACCGGCACTCGATAGGTGGAGCTGATTTATGATTTGTTTTGTTTATTGATAAAATAATATTAGATCTATTATCAGAACTAGGGTAGGCAGTGTCTTTCTGTCTTTATGAAACGCACGCCACTGTAGTAAGGCTATAAGTCTATAAGCATTTTTCATTTCTCTCTGAACCCAATTCTGAAGTCTACGCAGACGAAGTCGTGGGCAAAAGCTAGTTTAGTATATATTGTGGTATATCTCTAATAATTATAAGTTGCGGGTAGGCAGCAAATAAACAGTTGGTTTGTTGACTTGGTGTTTCGTTGAGTGCGCTCCCGAAAATATTCCCTTAAACACTACTGGCGACGAGTAAAACTAAGTAAAATTACCATTAATAGTTAGTGCATAGTGTTATTGTGAAGTGACAATAAAATGCCGATCGGAAAAATAGAACAATTCGATTTATTCGGTTTAATTAAAGTTTACTTATTTCTTTAAAAATTCACTACCCTTTTTTACCCTATCATTTTAATACCTACCCACAAAACAGTCACACACGCGAATTGTCCTCCAGGTCGTGAAATGAGGCTTCAGAATGTAGGTTAGGTTAGATTCTAATCGTTCCACGAATGACCTTCGACACTGCTTTCCACTAACCGGTCAAGTGCGGGTAGGGTGTTGGTGACGTCATAATTTTAAATAGGTGGACTCACGCGATATGAGGCAGTATTGGGTGTATCCGTTGTATGTCACTCTGAAGAGGTAAAATTTGTGAGTTTGTATTTAGAGGGTAATCTTCGGAACTACTGATTTGATTACGATTTTTTTTGCACTAATGGGAAGCTATGTACAGTAGTGCCGAGTGACATAGAATATACAAGAAATTTCACGCAAACGAAGTCGCGGGCAGAAGCTAGTATATTATAAATGCCAATTGAAGCTGGTATTTAAATAAAACTACTACTGTCATATGACGCCATGTTGATCAAATCACGACAATCAATAAATCTAGATAAGATTTATCATTTCTAATGGTAATGTCCATTAATATTTATAACACGATAGGATAGTTGTTTAGCGTGTAATAAAATATAAATCAACATGCTAGGTAAAGTTAAGGAAATTAATTGTTTACCAACTTAGATTATTCGTATATTCAAATCAAAACTGTCATTCTTTGATAGTAATCATGAAATGTCTAAAATACTACAATTTGACGTAGCTGTCAATTTTATGTAAATAATCAATATACTCGCCGCCGCGCGCCGCCAGAGCGCGCGCGCGGTTGGAAACGCCGCCCGGCAGGGGAGGGACGCCCTAGGAGGACATAATAGTAACCTTATTGGTGATGTTCTTCAGAAAGGTCAGGTGCGTAGTACTCGCAACTGGCGTGCGTGTATGACCAGATGTATGAACGTAAACGAGGCAAAAGGAGTATGTAAGGATCGTAGCAGGTGACGTTCTGTGGTTTTTGCGCGTGGGAAGAAGGCGTGAGGTTATGTATGTATCAATTACCCGGACTGTATAAGACCATTTTTACTTGTCAGGAGCCTGGAGGAACTCGTGGCTAAATAATAACAGCTGCACGGGGCGATCCATCAGGTTAAGCTACGCTTGCCGGGGTTAGTCCATGGCTGGTTGACCATCTTTACATACCGAGACTCCTCCGTGCCTCGGAAAGCACGATAAACCGTTGGTCCCGGTTGTTATTCGTGGATCTTTGACAGTCGTTACGAGTTGTCAGTAGCTTGAAGGTCTGACAGCCACCAGTACACTACTGGCGAGTTGCTTCGACGAAGTACTCGTTGAAGTTGACCGAAGACCGAAGTACGTGACTACAAACTCGTGCGAAGAACTACAGGACGCTTCGAGCCCTTTGACTCATGCGCAAAAACCGACAACGATTGGAAGTCGCCCGAGACGAGGCTGCACGAAGCGAACCGAAGTGCCCTTCTACATTCTCTTATTCGCTTAACTTCGATTAACTTCGCGAATATGTAGTGCAGGCTTTACCAGGGGGTATCATATTACCCAGTTACTGGGTTGTAGAAGCCAGATAGGCAGTCGCTCCGTGTAACATACTAGTATTCAGCTGCAGCAGGTTAGACTGGAAGCCGACCAACTTTGTTGGGGAAAGTTTCCCAACTTTGTTGGGGTTGGTTTCCAAAGGCTATATATTTTCATTATTTTCTTGTCACCATTGAAATTCTTTCTTATTGTTAAAGGACAATAAAGGGGGTTTTAAGGCTTACATGTCTTTTTTAGTGGTGGTACGAATTTTTTGCTCATAGTTTTTGAAAGAAAGAAAAATAGATTTATTTGCCTTAGAAACACGTGCATACAAAGACAAGAGTAGGTAAGCAGAAAACAAAATTGATATAACTTAGTACATAATATGAGTAAACAACAGAAATAGTCGGCAGCTGCACGTCATGACTGCATGCATGCATGCATGTCTGTGTGGTGAACGTTTTATTAATGATGCGTTAGTATATAAAAGAATAATGATGAAAAAAATCCTAAAAAACAATAATAAAACACGAAAAAAATGTAGTGCTAACTTATACTCTCCAATTACCGAATATTTTTTTATAATGAATTTGTAACAGTTGGTAACTGAAGCGTTTACTAATCGTAATAAGCAGTTGATTGAACTCATTCGGTTAACCACCTTTTACCAATTTCTAATTGACAGAATTGCATTTGTATCTATTTATCGAGTAAATACCTACTAAATTACTGATTCAATTTGTAATGACTATTTAAACAAGCAAAAGGCTCGCCCCCTATTACATGGGACTTTTAAATATAACTGGCGAAATGGCAAAAATCTACCCTGCATATCAAATCAAACAATAAAAATATATTTTTAAAAATATATAATAATTATTTAACAAATGTACGTACATATACAAACAATATTGTAAAACATTTTAAAAGAGTAACGGTGGAGTTTCTTGCCCATTCTTCTCCATACGAAAACTACCTTTTGGAAGGGGCGACTAGAATCAATTTTATTATTTTGTAATTTTTGACGTTCAAAAGTGCCATACATGGGCCTATTTGAAATAAATGATTTGACTTTGACTTTGACTATACCACAATAGGTAAAAAGAATTAAAAATGAAGCAACGATAGATAATTTAATATGTGATAGATACATTGTGCTCACATATTTACAAACATTGTAAAAGTAGACGATTTTCCTAAAATTTTACAATTAATAAGTGTGTGAGGAAGTAATCACAGAATGTAAAATCAATGTCATAAAACACAAAGTAATAAATTTTACAATTAAATTAGCAACTAGTTTGATTTTGTCTTGTTTAATGAAAGACGAACTGTAATAATCTAAATTAAAGTCCCATTTATACGATGCAGTAAGTTTCTTGTCTCTGGCATCATAAGTAATATTATCAATGCGAAAGCGAGTTTGTTTATTAGGCTTTTACAATAAAACGGCTGAATGGATTTGGATGAAATTTGGCACATGGGTAGACCATGACCTGGGTTAGGAGGATTTTTTGTCTTGGTAGTGCGTTCCTTTGGGATAATTTCCAACCTATACGCGACGCAGACCTATAGCCACGGGAAAAAGCTACTATTTAATAAAATTGAAACAACAAAACACTTATTATTGCTTCAAGTTAATGGTATGCCACAGGCAATTAAATCGCAACGTCTTAATCAGGTTTCAAAATTGAGTTTCAAAATAAAACTAAGTAAAATGGGCTTTAACCAGACTCGGTCGTCAAGTTTTAGTTTAGCCTTTTAGAAGACTTGAAAGTCGCACAAAACTTTGAAAATATTTCTTATAATTTTCTGTTTCCTTTTTAAAACTCGCTATCACGATTTAGTCTCACATCGATTAAAAACACAAAAGCGTCTTAGCAAAAACACGAAACGACTACGCAAACACTTCACACACTCAGACTACATGCATTCAATAATTAATTCATTAATTTAAGCATAATAATTTTAAGTAGCTAAAACAAATTGTGTTACATGTTTACTATTTCTGGTCTAATAAATAAATTCAATACTATTAAACGTAATTAAGAACGAGTTCTAGTAAAAAACAATCGTAGATTCACATTAGTAATTAATACTCATTAGATTCAATTCCTTGAATTATTGATGTTTACTTTCAATGTGTTAAATTTACAAATATGTATTGTCGGCATAAAAAAAACCGACGCAATCGAGTACAATTAAATCCAGTATCATACAGTGTGATTCTTCATAATGTGCACATATCGAAATGATCAATCTATGCTTAATTTTATCGACGGTTTTTTTTATCTTATTTATAAATTTTACAATTATTGTAAAAAATTATGAAAAAACCATTTTTTGCTAAAAAACCATGTTTATTTTCAATTGAGGGTAGCTTTTTTCTCAATTTTCATTTTATTTGGACGCCTAATTACTTCCAATCATTATGAAGTTTGTTTCATCGCGATATATGATTTAGTTTAAAAGTTACAAAGTTTTTTTTTTTTTAAATCCACCTATAAAAAAATATTTAGATTTTTTTAAATATTTTTTCTGTCGTTAAAATTAAGCATAGATTCCCTCATTTCGATACGCTTCTTTGCTTCAATAACGTGATAGGTCCGACAATATTATTGTAGGACTTTTTACGTTATTGTTGCTTCAATAAAGTTAAAAGTCCGACAATATTATTGTCAGACTTATCATGTTATTGAAGCAAAGATGCGAATATATGCACATTATGAAGAATCACACTGTATAGTCATAATCTTTCTGCCCTATCCAAATTTATTTGTGTGGGTGAAGCATGTCTTCTACTTCATTACTGAAGGTCGTGTCCCTGACCTTCGTGGCTTTATGTATGATGCTTTGATTATTTACATGTAAATAATCAAAGGTATGATGTTCTTCCAATTCGTTCGCTTCTCGGCTTCTGTCACGGTTGTAACACAGAGTCTAGTGACGGCGGTTACTTGGTCTAACCAGCCGTTAGAGGCCCATACATTTCTATAAGTTAGCCGTCATCTCCGCGGTCACTCCCTTTCTAGCCATAATATCATCTTTCACACAATCTATCCATCGTTTCTCCGGTTTTCCCCTACTTATAAATTCATATTCATACCTTTCCTCACGAGTCACGGCATGTTCTTCATTAAGTCCTTCCTTTACATCACATGCCCATAACATTACAACCGCAAGAAATTTAATTCAGCATTGAACTGGAATGTCATCGTCTCTTTTCTCAACAGTCTTAAGACTGCCGACATGTTTTGTTGTCCTCCACTTCACTTTGTCCTTGATATCCGTATCAGAAGCATTACATATTGTCATGTCTCTGTACACCATCCGCTATCCATCTGGTTTTAAGTCTATCATCATGCCAGGGCTAAGATTAAGCAAAATCATATTTGATTCTTAGAATCTTAGACCTCAGCAGACAGTGTGGCTCCACAAAAAAAAAAACAAAAACAAATCAATCTATTCGTTATTTAATACTTATATCGATCGCAATTAAAGTAACAATAGAAATGATTACCTAAACAGTTGCGGTAAAAAAACGGGTTCACAGTAGTTTCACGATGATAGTAAGGTTGTAGTTTCTTGGAAACTGGCCTCACTTTCAATAGTTGGCGTCGAACTGTCTGAGGAACTTCGTAACAATGGCATCGTACGTGTAATTATAGAGAAAGTCGATATTTTGTAAACTGTTCGGTTAATAGGTCGTTTAGAAATAAGGGAAGTTTATTTTGTGACTCAGCTGAAATTCGATCGATTGGATTACGTGACTAATCCATAGAGTTCAAAATTATGGCATAATTTTATTCCATTGGAAGTAGAATGTTAATGCCTGGGCTATCTATGCATAGTAATACTTCAGTTCTAGTTTCGGCATCAAAAATAAATGATAAGAGTGGTAATTCATTAAAGTCATGATCAAAATATTAGACAGGATGTTGGCCGCACGTCCGCGTCGTCGGTAGTAACACTTTGACCTTGAGCTGGTCCGGCATAGTACGGAGTTTTAATGTAATAATAGGCCAGCTTAAACTGGTTGGCTTGGACAGACTGGATGCGGAAGGCGGAGGACACGGTGTTGTGATGGTGGACGAGACCTATGTCCAGCAGTGGACTGTGATAGGCTGAGTTGATTAATTATACTGGTTTTGTTACCACTGTCATGCGGCCTACTGTACTAGAATCGCTACTCTTGGAAGTTATTTCAATGCACAGTTGAAATTCGCAACTGTCCGAATCCGACAGTCGTATTTAAAACTAAGATAAATTACAATTTCTTATTAATGATTCTTTTGAACGCAACGTGAACTCACATTCATTATCTTTTAATAACACTTTGAAAAAAATTTAGTCTTAAAATCTAAATCGAATCATTTTCAGTCTAGTTTTTCTTGGCTAGTTGCCAGGGTTAGTAATGTTCTAGAATCTATGTCTGAAGTCAATTTAAAAACGATGTGTTCCAGATAATGCTTTTTTTCAATACCATCCTCCCCCTTATCATCATCATCTTCATCAACGTTGACAGCGTCATTCCATCCACTGCTGAGTATATATAGATAGGTTTTCTGCTATTTGCGTCACAATTATCAGCAGATCATGCAATCCCTAGCATCAAGTGACGTAACAACTCACTTTAAACTCACTTCACCTACGTTTTCACTGTTAGATTTTTGCAGAATAAACCGGCTGGACTGTGTGAGTCTCATTTAAGTCTTCCTGCAATCCAGATCATTCAACTATTTAGCTGAGGTGGTCTATTAACCATTCTTTCAAACCGATAATGTAATTGGCCTTGTCGACAATAAACTTATTAGGAAAGGTTATTAAAAAGTCACTTTCATTTGACGGACAAACGGCCACAAACGATGAATGACAAGGCCAAAGTGACCTGCGGCCAAATTGGGAGCTTTATTATCAAATGTAATGAATTTGACACATTCCTGGCACTTACCTTATCTACAGGGCCACCCCAAAGTATCAAGTCATATTGGACGAGTACATTTTAACGTTTTGTTAATGATTGTTCAAGATTTCGGCCATGTCATAGTTGAGTGAAGTGATTTCATTGGGCACTTAATGATCTTTTTTATTGCCATCAACACTGTCGGAGGTTTTATTTTTATTAATTGTGATGTTCAATTAATTTTGTTTTTGTTTGGTTGTAGCGAGTCATGTCTAACTTTTTATGCAGTGATGTTTATGTTACGATCTTTGTCTCAAATTAATGGGTTATATAATACTATTTGACAAATTAATCGCATGGAAATTAAATGCTTCAAGCAAAATATAAAGACACGTGGTTCATTTTTTTATTCTAGTTGAGTTCATTCATTCTAGTTGAGACCACCTTCCCTGCATATTGCAAAGCAGTTCCCAATCAACAAACCCAGAAAATAACACACGAAGCTACATCTAATGAGACACACGTAAAAATTACCAACCGACATTCCTAACTCTGCGTGACCCCATCCAATTACCTGCCTCAAATAATAACGCACAGTAATTTACAAAATGACATTCCGACCGATACGTGTCATTTGTGGACAGAATTACCAAGCAATTTGCCTCAGGCTAAGATGAGGACTAGTTTCTGTGGACTAATGAGGGGAGGAAGCCTTTTGAGCTTAAGGCTTCTGTCTCCAGACCGTGAGATAACGTTTTGTGATGCTATGTAAGGATTAAGTTTGTGGTCAATGCAAGAGCAGAAGGTGACTTAATAGAAGGAAGGAATTAAAATTACATAGGTTCAGTTATTGAGGAATTTATATCAAGATACCTAATTTCAATAACAAATATTCAAAATATACAAAGATTGAGAGCAGTGCTGGCCCGGTGGTAACGGCCTCGACTTACGAGTTATGGGTCGTGGGTTCGAACCCAAGCAGGCGCTTTACTTTGTGTATTTAATTTCATCACCACTGCTCTCAAAACGGTGAAGGACAGCATCGTGAGGAAACCAGCAAGACATGTGATATTTACCAATCCTCACGGGCCCGCGTGGTAGATTATAGCTAACTTTCTCTCACCGAGAGGAGGCATGTGTCCCTGCAGTGGGAAAATTATAAGCTGATTATGATAAATGAAGATTGAAGAATCGTTTACTTGTGAAGAAGTTCTGGTAAAATCTATGATGCTATATAAATACTTAAAATCATCTTTCAGACACCGAATAATCAGGCAAAGTTTACTTGACAATTAAAGTTTACCTTAGACAGGCAAAATTCAAGAAATATACCAAGTCATGCCAATTACCTTGATCAGAACTCACGTCTAATCGTTTGTAATGTCATTTTTTTATACTCTATGATCTGCTGTGTCATATTTTATGACTGATTCATATCCCGGTATTCTGAACCAATGCCAAGAATGCGATTTACGAACAACAGCAAATGCTACTGAAGTGCCAATTTCAAATACCAACCCACTTATTAGTTATTAAATAAATCTTTCATATATGCATATGCTCTCTTCAATAATTCACATACTTTATATAAATAGGAAGAGATGTAGATAATATGATTTACATATGTCTTTTTGATAACTGGAATTACAAACAGCAGAGTTAGCAAGCTGAAGTGGCAGTGGGTCGGCTATATGTCTTCGAGGGACTAATGGCCGTAGCAGCAAACTAGTCTCCAAGTAAATCAAATTGGCTAGCATAGCGTGTGCCGCCCCCTGGCCAAGTCGATCGATGACCTCAAGAAACTGACCTGGTCAGACTGGATGTGGAAAGTGGAGAATCGGGGGTGTGTGGTTCAACTTAGCCTTCTATCTAGCAGGGTACTATGATAGTTAAGTTAACAGATTACGAAGTTAAATAACTGTAAAGAGATTATTTTTTTGTTAACATTTAAAAAACAAATTAGTTAACCATACCATACCGTAGGTACCTGAGTAAAATGTGAATGAGATCTTTAGCATCATTTTGTACTAGTAATTCCTAGTTTAGAAATGTAGTATTTCATATTTCACAGACAAATCCACATTGACCAACTAGCATGTATGTATAACCTAAATATATAACCATTTCACCACCACGACGTTATACATAACAGAGATATAATTTAACAAGCGGTCTTTTTGCTCAAAGGGGTAATTTTGCATGTCATTATGTACAGAATGCGTCGTCTGCGTATTGGTCGACGTTGGGAGGCGGCGCGGGCGCAGCTATGGCGGCTGAGTTAATTGACTCTTCGATGTGGCATGTTTACTTAAATTGCTGGTATTTGGTGGCACGTTGATGGTAAATAGTGACTATAGTGAGGTGGTAGATTGGTCTCTATTGCACAAGAAAAACTGTGTTTATGGTGTTACTACATCTAGGTATTTATTTCTTGTAATAGGTGAACGTGATTGCAAAAGCTATGTGTAGGCTCAGACAAAATAAAAAACCAAGACAGAGCGCTGCGAACAATACAGTGAAGAATGCCAAAACTACACCTCCGCTCTGTGCATACACACATTTACAACCATTTGAATTTGAATGACACTACAATCAAACCATACCTCACTAAGTGCACACAACGAAACCGGCTTTACGTCACTGTTGACAGCGCTATGTCTTGGTTTTTAATTTGGTCTGAGTGTACTTTAGTTACCTACTCTACTTCAGTTATTTATTCTACTTTAGTTACCTACCTACCTGAAAATAATTAAAAATAGGTACTTAAAAAAATTAAGTTGGAAAACGAAACACTTGGTTATTCTGAAGTCGCATTTTGGACACTGAAGGAAAGAGTTATGATAAAATTGGCATATGAATAAGGCTAGTCTTTTAGTCCCAAACACGATACCTATGTCTTGCACGTTAGGCTATTTCAAGTTCAAAGCCAGGTCAAGTTTTACTGAGTTTTCGATAATTTAGGTACAAATTAACGCTAGGAGTTCTCCTCTCAAAAACCCACTCATCTAAAAATTAGTAACACAGTACCTACATTTTGAACAGTGAAAACATCTCTTTCAAAATAAAGTGACAGTTTCTATAAATTGGATCAAAATAATGTAGATAGAACCAATTCATCTTAAAAACCTACATGGATCAAAAAACTGTTTAATAAGACTCGCTATCACTATGCACATTTACAACGCCATCTAGTAGGAAGTAGCAACAAAGCTCTACGTCACACCATCAATACTAGCCTGTTTCATACAGTGAAATACGGTAGACGCCGTAAAAAAATAAATAAATAATTTAATAGAAGAATAGTACGGTATTTCATTACTGGGTATGCCATCTGACTTGCTTTTAAAACACTAGAATACAATTTCATAACTGTGAACAATGCTGGTTTTACTATTAACCGCTAGATGGCAGAAGTGTAAGAATATTCTAGTAATTTTTTAAATTGATAAGAGATGGCGTTGATTTAAATTATCCTTTGTTATTTCACTTAAATGTTTTGAAATAAATTCAACGTCTACTAATAAACCATTTTTTCGTGGTTGTAAATGCGAAAAAGTGGTTTTTACCTGTTAACTAGGCAAGTAGCCACATTACATTAACACCTACTTACCTATAACTGTTAGCTAGGTGCAAAAAATGCATGTCATGACTAACGGGTCGATTAGCTGCTATTTTATCGTAGTAACAGTAAACTAAACAGTTGACAAATGTTAATAATCAAAGTGGTAATTATTAGGAAAACACTTCACATAAAGATCATTTAAGATTTCTTGAAACCTCAATATTTATTTAATACTTTAAGCATACAAATGTACAGAGGCAGACTTAATTTCATAGTCATTTCATGGCAATATCAGACGAAAGTAATAACATTTCACACCAACAGTGATATCCTGAGGCGTTCTAGTTTGTTACTCCCGAGAACGCAGGAACACTTGATAACAAGGACGACTCTACTCCCAAAAGAGCCACAAGTATTGTATTGAAAGATAAAGCAATGAAACTTTCCTCCCAGCGGTAGACTTCACTGAGAAATTGATTATTTCTTATTTCCACTCCTTATTTCAAGTTTTTCTAGATTCAATCTTTGTAGAAAGATAAAGTGAAATACTGGGTTTGGAGGACGTGAATAAGTTGTTTAAAGTTTAACAGGCAATTGTATTTTTTTTTTCTTTTAAATTGTTGTCACTACATTTTCTTTTAAACAGCACCTTTGCCTTATCACATCATTCCTCAGCCTTTAAACGCATTTTACTTTCTTTTTCTTTCTTTTATTATTCACATTGACATTGGCATTTCGGTTACTCTCAGTTCCAAGTCCCAATTGGATGACTTTTTCGGGAATAAATTGTTAACTTATGCCTTTGGTAGGCAGAAACTATAGAACACCACCAGCTACAAACCTAACACACTCCTTTCCTTCGTTTACGTTCATACATCTGGTCATACACGCACGCTAATTGCGAGTACTACGCACCTTACCTTTCTGAAGAACATCACCAATAAGGTAACTGTCCTCCAAGGGCGTCCCCTCCCTGCATTTTCACTCACATTTGCCTTGTAAATATCTTTTGTTAATCGCCTTTCTTTCATCCTCTCAACATGGTCAAACCATTTAAGCGTACTCTTTTAAATTTTTGTCATTAAATCTTGTTTTAAAACGCACCGTTGCCTTATCACATCAATCCTCAGCATATCATTCATATTGGCACTTTGGTTACTCTCTATCTCATGTCCTACGTGGATTACTTTTTCGGGAATAAATTGTTAAGGATTCTAAAATTCCCCATTGAATTAAATTTTAAACTGTTCCCAGTAAGTTCCAATCACAACGTTTAAACATTCATGGTTTATGGTCGGAAGCGCTGACTCGGCGGCTGAATAAAATTTGCACACGATTGTTTCATACAAAGTTCGAACTTCATTAAAGTAATGGACTGGCATAATTAAAACAGAAATTGTAAAGATTTTAAATACATTAATGGTTTTAAATTCAGAAGATTTTTTGAGAAATGCCTTTTGAAATTACCATTACTTACATTACTAATAACATATTAGAACATCACGCTTGCATCCCCCGAAGGGTGAGGCAGAAGTGTACTTATTATTAACTAAACATTTTGCGATGAGAAAGTTCACACAAAATAGTATCCCTAAAATTGGAATAGCGTATTCTCAGCGCAATTCCAATACTCAACTTAGATACATAAATCACTATCCTAAAAAAAAAAAAAAATACAGACTATTTTCCGGGATGGTGATCCCGGAAAAAATGCAACACTACAAGTACAAACACTAACAGTTGGAATACCAAAGTAAACCGCGATACGCACTGAAGTCCTTTGTAATAACGAGCTCACCAAAGGTGGTTATCATGCCTTTGAATGCATCATAGCCTTTGAATGGCCAACGGGCCAACTGTGGGCCTAGAACGAACGCGCGGAGTAAAAATGTAACTTAAAATCGAACAATTTCACAACTGAAAACAATACTGAATACTCGTTTCGTACATAATTTTTACTTGGTTTTTATATTCATATTTATATGTGATATAAAATTTTTGCGACAAGCCCACTGTCGCAAAAATTTTAACCAATTTTGTTAAAAATTTTGCGACTACAAGATAGTTGTATTTTCGATTCAAAATCCAAGTCAAAGTCAAATAATTTATTTCAATTAGGCACATAAAAGGCACTTTTGAACGTAAAAATTTACAGAACAATAGAATTGATACTAGTCGCCCCTTCCAAAAGGTAATTTTCGTTTCAAATTCAAATTATCATTGTCTCTATCACAATTTATTTAGGGCCTTTTTCTCCCATACTTCTCTATTAGTTGTCATCTTGGTAGCCATCCCCTTTCTAGCCATATCATATTATCACACATTACACACAGTAATATATTAGATTCAAATATCGTTAGAATTTACGTTAAGTTCCCCGAAACGATCAATTGCAATTGTCAATTTTTACGTGATTGATACACACATTGATGCGCAAATTACACGTATTATTAAATGCAATTGAAGCGATTGACAATGTTACTACAATTGCAATTGATTAATTGCTATCAATTGCAATTGTAGTAATATTGTCAATCTCGATTGATCGTTTCGGGGAACCTAACGTAGTCGGGAAACTTAAGTCCGAACACACGTTCATGCTAGGGCCAACTGATACAGTCCATAGTTTTGTCAGTTATCCCCGTGAGCCACACTTAAATCCTTTTGTGGAGCTATCTGCAAAGCTACCGTGCATTCGGCGATTAGCATTAGCCTAGAAATGTTTGTGGAATTGTGATAGGTAGGTTTGATTAGGCTTTTATTTTTTGGTAATTATTATTCACGTTTTATTTATTGGGCAAAAAATATTCTCGGATAGTGGTATGTATGCATTTTAAATTAAGTTTTAATGTTTTTTGAATTGAAAACTTCTTTAGGCGCGTTGGGCATTTTTGAGATGTGACTAAACCATTGATTTCGCGACACTGTAACGGAATTTACCGACACCGTTGAGTAAAAGACATCAACGCGTTGATTACCATGGTGCTGATTTTTTTTTCAAGTTTTCACTTCTGTCGGCACTCCTGGAGTGCCACTGTTTTTTTAACGAGCACAGGTATTGTTGCTTTTAAGGAAGCAAAGACATTTCTTGCCCAGGCGCTGCTTTGATGCAATGATATCCTTTAGTCGAACCAAATTATTCCCAAATAGCCTACGTGCCAAACGGTTACTCCAATACCTATGTAGATACCTTCACGCAGGGCAGTTAGCACTGTTACCAACTTACTGACTTCTTCAGCTCTTTAACCTTGTGTAGCTCCAGCTGACTCTAGAAAATTAAGATTGAAAAAACTTTACTTATTGTGATAGAAAAAAAATTCAAACGCCATAAAACAAGTGAGGTCTAGGGTCTAGTCAATTACAGAGCTAAACGATATTGAAAAGTACAATAGCAACAAAGTACGTAGCTACTGTTAATGCTGAAATACGGCTTTATTGATGTTATAGGCGCTTTAATTAACTAACTTTAATTAATCTCTTCGTGGAACTCCAAAATTTCAAACTACAGCGAAAGGGAATCAGTATTTACTTAATTTTCACTTACCTGCCGGACTAAAATTAAGGGCTTGTCGAAATGGAATATCTTTAAAGGGGATTCCCTCTATCTGGTAGAATCTTGATGCTCCGAAATTTATTTGGCAGAACACACTTGGCATAATCTTCTTTAAACGAATATTTTAAAGGTATAAAAATTATTTAATACAATTATTGTTTGGCCGAATGTTTATATGTCCGAATTTACAATGGCATACTTTTAAGATAGCAGAATTTTATTTGGCATAATTACCTTTGGCAAAGTTAAAATTCTGCATAATTTCGTGTCACACAAAATCTTCGACGGGACCTAACCATTTGGCGAGCAACAACAACAACGTGATCTAGCGGTGTACAGTAGCGCCATCTGGTGACCTTATTCTAAAATGTAATTTTCAGATTTCTCTAATAGCCCAAAATTCTGGGCTGAGGCCTTTTGCAGCCGGATCCTGTTGGCGATTGTGGCAACCTCACGTACACCCGAATAATTAACTTTTTTGAACAGGCAAAGACACATTGGGTGTAACAACAACAGACTGTTAAATCGTGTTGTCGTTAATTCTTAGATCAGGCCTCAAACCAATCCGCACGTAACTTTTGCCGAGTTTAGGGAGTAGACCTGCAGGAAGAAAACATGAACATTTAGCGTTCGAAAATATTTTATGCTACCAATGCACTTCCATGATTTGACGGCGATGACCTATTTTTTTTCCTGTCAAAAAAACATGACATCGTTCAATACGTCAAATTCAAATTTAAAAACCGGCCAAGCGCATGGGCCTCGCACAATTAAGGGTTTCGTAGTTGGGATCAATTTATCCCAAGAACAAACTTTAACATTGAAGTTGAAAAACATGTTCTCCCATGCATTCCAACTGCAAATGTAAGTTGGCCGATTATCACTCGTTAACTTATTAAGCATACTTAGTTGTAATAGTTTTCCTTTTAAATTCGTTATATATATGTATACTTCTGCCGTGATTTTTTTCACACATCCAAAAACAACCATTTAGCTGGCAGGAGGACAACACTTGACTCTAACAAAAATTTGCACTTTAAAGCTTAATATTTCGCAAACGGATTCCTGAGTCAATAAATAGTTAAAACACACTCACACAACACTCCATAACATAAGAAATCATCCCCACTTTACGTGTAGGAAAGGGAGGTAACCTAAAAACAAATATATATCATGATTTTATTTTACCACTTTGTCGGCCGGCGTGTTTAATGTATAGGTACATCCGCCAAATTAAAGCTTTCTAGTACTAAGATTCTCTGAGCTAAACCGCGGATAGATAGACAGACATTTAGACGGACATGGCGAAACTATATCGTTTCCTTGTTGACTACAGTACCCTAAAAACCAGAACAATTATGAGTAAAAATATGTAGGCCAGCTAGAAAAATTGACTAATAGGTTTTATTAAATAGTGAGCAATTTACTGCATTTTGAGAAGCTATTCTGCTCATCATGCCGAAGATCCTCATCAGATCTTCACCAATTTTTTTTGAGACCAACATAAAGATACTACTTTTCAAATAAAAAAAGAACCATCGAAATCAGATCTCATAAGGCGAAGATATCCAGTAACCCCCCTTTTTGCCCCATTTTGGAGGAAGTAGCCCTCCAATCAAAAATCCCCGACGACTAAAAATTACAAAAAATTCGTCAAACCTGTACACCAAATTTCGTTCAGATCCGTTGTAAAATACGACCTGTAGACGAGTACGTACAAACTGACACACGAAAGTAAATTTTGCCAGACCTGATCCAGAGACGCTTCGCTCGCTACGCTCGCTC
The DNA here is from genome assembly GCA_963680765.1 of Agrochola lychnidis. Taxonomy (NCBI): domain Eukaryota; kingdom Metazoa; phylum Arthropoda; class Insecta; order Lepidoptera; family Noctuidae; genus Agrochola; species Agrochola lychnidis. The sequence continues at coordinate 7,662,827 of OY796859.1, read as the reverse complement.
GGTCAATAATAATTAACTAATTCTGAATAGTGACGCTGAGAAGAAAACTGTATTTCAATGAACCATTATGTTTCTTCAATTTAAACAGGTATTCCAACATCCCAGTAACTATTAATAACAAAGGTATAATGGAAACTTGAATCAAATACTCAAAACGTTTACTCCATCAACTTCGTAAAACGATATTTACATTCAATTAAATTGTCTCTATTTCAAGAATTCAGTACATTTTATGGCCAACGTGTTTTCATTCACGAAAATTCTCGGTTCGTTTACGCCATATATAAAATTCGATTTTGTAAAGACTTATGAATTATTCATAAGTTACATTCAACCTTTTCTTTGTCATGGAATATAATAAAATAGAGGTATGAAAGTCACACGTGAATGCATACTTTTATACGAAGACTAGCGACCCGCCTCTACTTCTCTCGGTTTTTACGACTTGATAAAACTTCGAAAGTTCTCCATTATATGTAAGTATAATATTAAGTACCGAGCTCTACTCTATTGCAAATAGAGAATGCTTATTTAATAGTATAGTAAAGTTCATACTAATTCCACGCTGCCATAATAGTAGGGACTTTTTCACCATATTATTATGAACTTCGTATCTTCTATCGGTATTATTTCCGTTAGATTATAAACTGACAAAATTATGAACTGCAACAAACCATTCACAATCTAACACATTATTTTTCGATAGTTTCTCATAAATCCATGGGAAACTGACAAATTGTGAAATGGAATCAAACTTGCTTGCGACGTAACGCACCTTGTGCTAATACTAAAAAGTCTGCCTAGCTGCGAGCAACTTGGAAGTAGCGCTCGCACGGCTCGCGCGTGGTTGCTCACAATTCTAACCTAACCCATTTCAACCAGTTCATAATTTTTAGGGTTCCGTACCCAAAGGGTAAAACGGGACCCTATTACTAAGACTCCGCTGTTCGTCCGTCTGTCTGTCTGTCAGCCTGTCACCAGGCTGTATCTCATGAACATCATTTTTAGACAGTTTGTAATATATCGGAAATAATACCAATAAATTATTTACTAACGGTTCTCACAATGTTCCGGTAACATGATATAATTGATAGTGTTTACAGCGACATTCATAGCATAAATACAAGAAACAAAGATTTACTTCTTGTGCCCTGGGACTAGGCTCCAAAAAACTAGTAATTCATTTAAGTGCCAAAGTATACGTTTTTACAACAAACTCTCAAGTCATGTTAAAGAACTGAGCCTCAATAAATTTAAACCATTTACTAAACAGAAACTTTGTCAAAAAGGTTTCTATAAAGTTAAAGATTACATAAACGACGGCTTGGGACTAATTAAGCCACTTCAATGTAAGCCCAAGTGCCCCCAAGCAACAAACAAGTGTTTTAGAATCAACAACTACATGAACTGTATGAGTTAATTTAATTGTTTAGTTTATTTTATTTGACTGTATGAGTCAATTTATTATTTTAATTTATTATTGACATAATCTACTCATTACAATGTTTTTTTTAACCGACTTCCAAAAAGGAGGAGGTTATGTGTTCGTAGCGTACGTTTGTTTTTTTTTTGTTTTTTTTATGTATGTCCACCGATTTCTCCGTCATTTGTGGACCGATTTTTTAAATTAGTTTTTTGTTTGAAAGAGCATACCTCTCAAATTGGTCTCATATAAATTTTACTAAATTTGCTTGGGTAGTTTTTGAGTTAGCTACAAAATACGTATTTTTTCCCACTTAGTATGTAGATAATATGATAAGTTCCTGTCACTGGTAGCAGGTAGTGGTATTCGAATGTGTGTGAGGTAGGTACCACAACTAAAAAGTGAAAAATAAAAACTTTTTACAAAAAAAAAACAACCGTCTTCCAAAACAAAACACTACAAAGTGAAAAATAACTTTAATTTCGGAAGTCGGTGGCAAAAAACTAAAATACAAAATCCAAGACACTGACTTCCGAAATTAAAGTTATTTTTCACTTTGTAGTGTTTGGTTTTGGAAGTCAGTTGTTTTTTTTTTGTAATTTTTTTTATATGAGTTGTATTGCAATATGTGGTTAGCTAGCGACTTCGAAAATTGATCATATTATTCTTGCCTGTGCGACCGGCAGCAAGTTCGTCATGCTCCCTTAGATATCACTGCTTGCGTCGGGGGTCGGGTTGCAAATATGGCGAGGGGGATAATGGCTGATCTTTGCGTTATGCTCGTGAACGGGTGCTGCTTGTGGTGAGTGGTCGTCTTGGTTTTGTTATTGTTATTAGTAATTAACTGTTTATTTATTTTTACTTCGATGGTCCTAAGTAGTTTATCATTTGTGACTTCCAGATATAGTTTTTATAGCTATATGCAAACTGGCATACCCTTTATGCCTGGAGGCTTTCATATTAAGCTTGCTGGCTTGCGTATGAAGTTATGTTTAGATTTTAGTTTTTATTTTCGCTTGAGTATAGATTTCGATGTTTTTTTTTATATTGGCGTGTGCTAGCTGACATATAGCAAATAATTTAATTTAATGTTTTGCATTGCGTAATGTAAATTATTTTGCATAAGTACTGTTGTATAGAATCAAGTTTTATTAACTGAACCGACAGCTGTGCTGCTGGGGAGTTTGTTGCGCCACTTATTCTTCCCAGCTAAAGCATGAGGAAGTGGTGAAGGGTGGGCGTTTTTGGAGGACTGTCTTATGTAATTTTGACATTCGAAAAGTGCTGATTCTTAGCCTAGTTTGAATAAATGACTTTTAAATTTTGAGTGGTATGAAAGTCACACGAGAATGCATAATTTTATATGAAGATACAACGCGAGCAAATTTTTGAATAAAGAGTTAGCGTCGGTTCGCACGTATCACACATCAAGGTTTTTCTCGAAACATTACTTTTTTCAAAAAATAATTTTTTTGTTGTCTTTTGCTGTTGAAACTTGAATGTGTCTGATAAATTCAGATGGAAATATGTAGCGTATGAAATATGTGGTTATTTTATCATCTAGCTTGGAGAATAAGTCTTGGAGAGAAAGTTCAATATGTTTATGATAGTAAGTCATCATCATCATCCTTTCAGCCGAAAGACGTCCACTGCTGAACATAGGCCTCCCTCAAGCACCACCACTTGCTGTTCTGTGCTTTTCGTATCCAACTGATTTCGGAAAATTCGGAAAATTTATATAGAACCACCGCGCAAGCTTCCTCTACCAAAAAAAAAAGAAATTTTGATATCGGTTCAGCTGTATTCGAGTAATCGATAAAAATACACAAAAAAAAGGATTCCGACGAACTGAGAACCCCCTCCTTTTTTTAAAGGCGGTTAAAAACTAAAATACAGACCCAAAGACACCGACTTCCAAAATCAAAGTTAATTTAAAGTTCGTAGTGTTTTTTTTTTTGGAAGTCGGATGGTTATTTTTCTATCAAAATTGTTATTTTATTGTAATAAAACAAAGGAACAGCACAGCTTCAATAAACCGTTTCATTCACACGTGTATTTTCTATAAAAACTGTCCTTACCCTTGTATTTCTACACCGACTTCTATTTCTACAAGATCCACAATGTTTACAAAGAACTCTACAAATAACTAAGTCTCCAAACGTGGAGATCGCATTACACAGACTTCTGAACTCTTCACAAAGTAGAGGAGTTTTCTTTACAGCCAACTTTTTACATCGCAAAAGGTATTCGTCGAGAGATCCAGTATAATGCCGATTGGAAAAGACAAATAGAAGGTGTAAGTATAAAATGCAAGAATCTTTTAAAGCGACCGTGGTATCTTTTAATTAGAGAGATAATTAATAGTTTTATTTAAGTTAGGTTAATGGCAGTGATGGCCCAGTGGAAATGGCCGGCAGCCGCGAATTGCGAGTTATAGATTGAAGGTTTAAACCCAAGCACGCACTTCAGTGCAGTGCTTCGTTCAAAATTCTATATTACCAGCTGTGCCCCGCGGTTTCAACCGCATAAGTCTCGGTCCTGTGGGAATGATGGGATAAAAAGTATTCTATATCCTAACCCAGGTCATGGTCTACCTATGTGCCAAATTTTATCCAAACCCGTTCAACCGTTTTAGCGTGAAAGCGTATCAAATTAACAAACATACAAAAAAACAGTGACACTCTGGGACTGCCGACAGAAGTGAAAACTTGAACAAGATCGCCTTGGTAGAAAAAAAATACTTGCATAGAACATTGATCCGTAACGTAATATAAATAAAGAGCACAATCGCGTTTACAAAACCTTTAAAGTAAAATTACTTGCATAGAACATTGATCCGTAACGTAATTTAAATAAAGAGCATAATCGCGTTTGCAAAAATGAGGTGTTGTCATGATGTCGCAAAATCAATGGTTTAGTCCCATCTCAAAAATGTCCAACGCACCTAAAGAAGTTTTCACTTAAATAATCTCTTAGTTTAGGTGTATCTACCCTAGCGGCGGATCGAGTACATAATATCCAACCCCGGTAAAATTGAGATAACCCTAACAAGACTAAAAAGAATGTCATTTGATAGATGCAGATAACTATAGGTATGCATATTGTTTAGTGTTTTTAGCTCCGAAAGTTGTTACTAGTACGGTAGTACCTAACCTACTGCTGAATTACATATATTGAAAACGAAGCATAATGCAAATTATTACTAACTGATTGGTAATTGCAGATTTCAGATAGTTTTTACGGCATCATTCTGCTAATCTACGAACGAATAAGAAAATATAAAGTGCATCGTCTTGTCTTTATCTCGAGAGGGTTACCGAAGCGTAGTACCAATTAGAGCGTTCGCAGACGGCATAAGTATAATTGGTGGCCGATTTTTTGTAGGTGCTAAATTAAACAGTAGAGATCAAATGTATCAATGCACACGTCCTACGGAACGTAGGTTGGGAAATCATCTGACTGATTGTAGGACCTACAAAAAGTATCCCGCAAGCGAGCGGGCTTAGCCCACATTCGCACGGACGTAAAATATCGCAACGCTAAGCAGAGTGAAAAAATCGTCCTTGCGTGCCTGGACTTAGGCTTACGCCTCAAAGAGATGTCAACAGAATTGACGGGGTCCGCTAGGGCCAATGCCTGCCGGGGGTTCGAAGAAAACCGATAGGGAAATCGTGCCCCCCCCCCCCCCTGGCAACACGGCAACTGAAGGAACACGGGTGGGTTTTAGTCAGTAAGAGTCTGACACGCCCTCCCGCTCCGCCCAGAGCGGGAGAAGTTATTTAATGATTTCCCACCCAAAAAAAAAGGTTTACTACATTGTAACAGCGAATCAATTTTCACGCCTCCCCCTTAAGACCTAGGTCAAATATTTTTTGATATTAGGATAGCTCATGCTCTAAAGAATAAGAATGAAAATATAAAACAAACAAGAAAATATTATTCTGGTCCGATCCATCAAGCTACGGTGACTGGCATTTTCTTTGAAATTTCTTACCAAAAAAATGTGACAGATTTTAAATGTCGCTTATGAAAAATTCAATTAGTTATTTATCCCGATAAATAATAGATTACAAGATTAGAACAAAAGAAGGTTCTATAAAAGTTTTCTGTTTATTTTTTCAATTACATTTCGATTGTATTAATAATTGAATAGCAACCGTCAGCTGTTGTATGTTTTAGAATTGTTTTAGTTTATTTCGCTTAGTATGTACATTTTGATTGAATATTGATGTAGAAGATACTTTATTTTGCTCATCTAAATACATAATTTATTCTAAGTTACATTTGATGGTTTATACAAAAAATAATATAAAATAAGTACCTTATACCTTTTATAAAACCTACCTTTATCTTCTCTTTATTCATGAAATAAAAAGTATTTTAACTCATTAAGAAAACGTTTTTTTCAACACTATGAACCACAATCAACTTAAATACCTACATAGTCACAGCAGACAATAATAAAGCAAAAATTTAATAACAATTTTATACTGTAACCATGGAACAAGTAAATAAATCTCATAACATTCTGAACGACTTCATACTAAAAACTGTGTATTATTTGTGAAGAAACTTACCAACTCGACAATTTCTACCATTTATAGTTGCCCGTGTTTCAAAACATTGATTCCAAACCAAAGATTTAAATCGATAGATTTACCCTCACCGTACTTAGTTACACGAAAAAGTGTTCATACTGAGAAGAGCGAGCTCACACATAATTAAAAATCATTTCTATGACAATCAAGTAAAGTCGCTGGGTCATTGCGTGTCAGGTGTCAAAACATCAGAAACACGACCAGCTTTTGACGCATTTTAGGGCAAATCTAACTAAATATTTGGATGAAATTTGGCACATGGGTAAACCATGACCACCATACCATGACATATTCCCACGGTATCGAGACATACGCGGGTGAAACCACGGGGCGCAGCTAGGACCTATTAACATCGATTAAAAAACAAATATTTAATACTAGCTTCTGCCCGCGACTTTGTTCGCATGGAAATCGTAAGACATCACAATATACTTCAATAACAGCCACATTTTTATAAAACTTCCCTGTATACTACGTTTGTAGTTTTATTCTCAGCAGCCAAAATATACAGAGAGTCAGGAATGGTGACTCGGGAGCAAGCGACGTAACAGTTGTCCGTGTGAGAAGCAGCTTATCCTGAGGTCGACACCCGCAGCCTTCAGCCTTCAGTGTCGGCCCCTGTGACTTGTTGATCGCAAAGCATACACTCCCAGAGAACTGCACGCGCTTTAACTGGTAATGGTGGGGAATTTGTACTTTATACGCGCTATAAACACTGTCTCACCATCGCTACAACCTGTTAGAATTTCCACCTCGATGACGTTTCTCTGCAAAGACATGAGTTTGAGCTGGTTTCCGTTACACAGATATACAACCGGAAGTCCACTTGCCATTTAATGCTGAAATTAACCTTTTTGGCTCAGCCGTGAGGCACACACTATTGTTTTAAAAACACTATTTTTTATTTCCACTGTAATTTGTGTTTTGTGTTTCGCGAACTGTGTCCAAATAAATGTTTTTTCTTTCTTTCTTTCTTTTCTTTCTATTTGTGAATTGAGAAATTCTACGGGGTGATATTTGGCATCATCTTCCTCCACATCAGTATTAATGGAGGTGTATATCACTTCACTCCCTTCAATTTGTGAGAGAATACTGTGGTTGATCGCTATAGCTTGATCATCTTCGGAGTTAAAACGGAAACACACCTAAGAATTCTCTTGGTACGGTATTTGACTGATATCCCCGTATATCAGACGAATAAGATCTTCAAAAGTGGGATCTACTCTACCAAGAGTCTCTGGTAGAGTGCTTTCACCAACTTTTAGAAGAACATCGGAGAATTCTTGAGCATTTGAATTACCGCCAAGCCGAGCTCGTATGATGATGGTCAAGCGCAGTTTATGAACTCTCGACCATAGAGTCGACCTTTTCAACGAAGTTTTCACTTTTTTTGTCAAAACTGTGACACCACCCATCATATCTTGGTTTCTGCGGATGTCCTGCAGGGTTCTGTTTACAGTTTCCACTGCTTTCCTTTTTTCCATAACGCATTCATCCCATACGACGAAGCGCAATCCCCTAAGCACACATCCCTTGTTACTGTTGCGTGACACCCCACAAACAGGCGTTTCGTTGCTCTCTAAATCGATGGGAATCTTAAACATGACGTGCGCTGTTTTGCCACCATCCACATACATATTATAAAATCGCTAGGACAAATCTGCTGTCAAAATCTGTAAAAAAACATTTTATTCCTACAGTCTTTTGCTCTAAAATGATCAGAATACAACCTTGAATGTTTTGTGACTGTAAAGTACTTGTAACTTAGTAGTTTCCCATAGCTTACGAAGTTTTCCATTTTTTGTGAATTAATACATTCTATGAACTATTACATACACAATCCAAAAAAAAAATCGTTTTACAAAAAGAGTTTAAAAAAAACAGATGTAAATCGAACTTACTACCCCGGGCGGCCTACCATCAACTCATAAAGCAGTATTATTTTAATGTTACTTCAGTGGGAGAAAGAGATGGAGCTATACATCCTGTAGAGCTTCATCTCTTTCCCACACTGAAGTAAACTAAAGTAATATTAAAATAATACTGCTTTTGAGCTGGTGGTAGGCCCTCAGGACTTCAAATCATTCGTCCAACCGCTTACTTATTCGCTTTGTTGAAAGTTAGCTAAAATAGCCGTTCCTATATAAAAGGTAGCGTGATGATAATCATTTAAAAAGTTAAATCGGTAACTACCTATCTACAATATCCCAACCTTTTGGCGCGTCCTTTTACAATTTGCAGAGAAAAATACGAACATGATGTAATATTGCTCATCCCCCATAGCAAATAGCGTGATAGTTTATGCCCTACGGTTGGTACAGACAAACATTCTAAAAACTTTATTTTCCGCATAAGAATCGATCCCAGACCTCTTAGCAATAACTTTCTTTAAATAAAATTAACTTCGTTACGATTTTATTATATCTACTAGCTTCTGCCCGCGACTTCGTTCGCATGGAAATCGTAAGACATCACAATATACAAAAATGTGGCTGTTATTGTATAACAGCCACATTTTTATAAAACTTCCCTGTATACTACGTTTGTAGTTTTATTCTCAGCAGCCAAAATATACAGAGAGTCAGGAATGGTGACTCGGGAGCAAGCGACGTAACAGTTGTCCGTGTGAGAAGCAGCTTATCCTGAGGTCGACACCCGCAGCCTTCAGCCTTTAGTGTCGGCCCCTGTGACTTGTTGATCGCAAAGCATACACTCCCAGAGAACTGCACGCGCTTTAACTGGTAATGGTGGGGAATTTGTACTTTATACGCGCTATAAACACTGTCTCACCATCGCCACAACCTGTTAGAATTTCCACCTCGAAGACGTTTCTCTGCAAAGACATGACTTTGAGCTGGTTTCCGTTACACAGATATACAACCGGAAGTCCACTTGCCATTTAATGCTGAAATGAACCTTTTTGGCTCAGCCGTGAGGCACACACTATTGTTTTAAAAACACTATTTTTTATTTCCACTGTAATTTGTGTTTTGTGTTTCGCGAACTGTGTCCAAATAAATGTTTTTTCTATCTTTCTTTCTTTTCTTTCTATTTGTAAATTGAGAAATTCTACGGGGTGATATTTGGCATCATCTTCCTCAACATCACTATTAATGGAGGTGTATATCACTTCACTCCCTTCAATTTGTGAGAGAATACTGTGGTTGATCGCTGTAGCTTGATCATCTTCGGAGTTAAAACGGAAACACACCTAAGAATTCTCTTGGTACGGTATTTGACTGATATCCCCGTATATCAGACAAATAAGATCTTCTAAAGTGGGATCTACTCTACCAAGAGTCTCTGGTAGAGTGCTTTCACCAACTTTTAGAAGAACATCGGAGAATTCTTGAGCATTTGAATTACCGCCAAGCCGAGCTCGTATGACGATGGTCAAGCGCAGTTTATGAACTCTCGACCATAGAGTCGACCTTTTCAACGAAGTTTTCACTTTTTTTGTCAAAACTGTGACACCACCCATCATATCTTGGTTTCTGCGGATGTCCTGCAGGGTTCTGTTTACAGTTTCCACTGCTTTCCTTTTTGCCATAACGCATTCATCCCATACGACGAAGCGCAATCCCCTAAGCACACATCCCTTGTTACTGTTGCGTGACACCCCACAAACAGGTGTTTCGTTGCTCTCTAAATCGATGGGAATCTTAAACATGACGTGCGCTGTTTTGCCACCAGGAAGCAGTGTGGCAGCGATTCCAGAAGATCCACATACATATTATAAAATCGCTAGGACAAATCTGCTGTCAAAATCTGTAAAAAAACATTTTATTCCTACAGTCTTTTGCTCTAAAATGATCAGAATACAACCTTGAATGTTTTGTGACTGTAAAGTACTTGTAACTTAGTAGTTTCCCATAGCTTACGAAGTTTTCCATTTTTTGTGAATTAATACATTCTATGAACTATTACATACACAATCCAAAAAAAAATCGTTTTACAAAAAAAGTTTAAAAAAACAGATGTAAATCGAACTTACTACCCCGGGCGGCCTACCACCAGCTCATAAAGCAGTATTTTTTTAATGTTACTTCAGTGGGAGAAAGAGATGGAGCTATACATCCTGTAGAGCTTCATCTCTTTCCCACACTGAAGTAAACTAAAGTAATATTAAAATAATACTGCTTTTAAGCTGGTGGTAGGCCCTCAGGACTTCAAATCATTCGTCCAATCGCTTACTTATTCGCTTTGTTGAAAGTTAGCTAAAATAGCCGTTCCTATATAAAAGGTAGCGTGATGATAATCATTTAAAAAGTTAAATCGGTAACTACCTATCTACAATATCCCAACCTTTTGGCGCGTCCTTTTACAATTTGCAGAGAAAAATACGAACATGATGTAATATTGCTCATCCCCCATAGCAAATAGCGTGATAGTTTATGCCCTACGGTTGGTACAGACAAACATTCTAAAAACTTTATTTTCCGCATAAGAATCGATCCCAGACCTCTTAGCAATAACTTTCTTTAAAAAAAATTAACTTCGTTACGATTTTATTATATCTATAGATTATAGGTAGATTATCAAAAAAAATAATAATCGTATAACAAAATGTGAAAAAAAAAGAAAAAAAAACCGTAGGTGGGAATCGAACTTACAACCCCACGTTTACAAAGCAACCGCCCAACCGCTGAGCTAATTGCTTTGTTGAAACTTGTCTAAAATAGCCGTTCCTATATATTTTTTGATTGACTGCTTAGTTCCATAAAGGTATAGCGTGATGATAATCATTTAAAAAGTTAAATCGATAACCATCTACAATATCCAAAAATTTTGGCGCGTTTTTTCCCAAAAATACGAACATAATATAATATTGCTCGTCCCCCATAGTAAATAGCGTGATAGTTTATACCCTATAGTTTGACCAGACTTATAGGGAACACCTATGCAAAATTTTAACAAAATCTATCCGGTAGAATTTGCGTCATGCTAGAACATAAAAATACAACATAATGTAATATTGCTCGTCCCCCATAGTAAATAGCGTGATAGTTTATACCCTATAGTTTGACCAGACACACAGGGAATATCTATGCAAAATTTTAACAGAATCTGTCCGGTAGAATTTGCGTGATGCTGGAACATACATACAGACAAACAGACAAACAGACAAAAATTCTAAAAAAAATATTTTCGGCATTAGAATCGATCCTAGACCTCGTAGCAATTACTTTTTTTCAAAAATATTCAATGTACAGTTTTGACTTCGCTACGATTTTATTATATGTATAGATAGATTATAGGTAATCAAAAAAAATTATAATCGTATAACAAAATGTGAAAAAAAAGAGAAAAAAAAACCGTAGGTGGGAATCGAACTTACAACCCCATGTTTGCAAAGCAACCGCCCAACCGCTGAGCTAATTGCTTTGTTGAAACTTGTCTAAAATAGCCGTTCCTATATATTTTTTGATTGACTGCTTAGTTCCATAAAGGTATAGCGTGATGATAATCATTTAAAAAGTTAAATCGATAACCATCTACAATATCCTAAAATTTTGGCGCGTTTTTTTCCAAAAATACGAACATAATATAATATTGCTCGTCCCCCATAGAAAATAGCGTGATAGTTTATACCCTATAGTTTGACCAGACTTATAGGAAACACCTATGCAAAATTTTAACAGAATCTATCCGGTAGAATTTGCGTCATGCTAGAACATAAAAATACAACATAATGTAATATTGCTCGTCCCCCATAGTAAATAGCGTGATAGTTTATACCCTATAGTTTGACCAGACACACAGGGAATATCTACGCAAAATTTTAACAGAATCTGTCCGGTAGAATTTGCGCGATGCTGGAATATACATACAGACAAACAGACAAACAGACAAAAATTCTAAAAAAAATATTTTCGGCATTAGAATCGATCCTAGACCTCGTAGCAATTACTTTTTTTCAAAAATATTCAATGTACAGTTTTGACTTCGCTACGATTTTATTATATGTATAGATAGCTTCTGCCCGCGACTTGTTCGCGAGCTTTATAACCTTTCTCAAGAATTGGGCTATCCAATGCAAAAAGATTTTTTCAAATCTGACTGGCAGATTCGGTTTCCCCTACATACAAAACTTACAAATAAATTTTACCTCTTTACAATTCCGTTTATTAATTAGATAAGTAAGTAGGTCCATACCTACTTACTTATAAAAAAAAAAGAAAAAAAAGAAAGATAAAAGATTTGTATTTTTGTTTGTCCATACAAACAAAAATACAAATCTTTTATCTTTATAATATAATAACTCTAGACAAATCATAACGTATTTCAACCCTAAAATTATCGCGTCTAAAATACCACAACATAATTTATATTTGCACTAAACTAAGACTTGTCAGTTTCACCCAACAGCACCCGAGGGGTTGCTTCGCAGAATTATTTGTGCCAAGACTCCTGTAATAGCTTGGCGGATGACGTTTTATGCAATTAGCGCAACGGGATTTGGATTAATTGAATAAGTTGTGTATTAAGCTTTTGGTGACATATTTAAGGATATCTGTTTGAAGTTTTGAATTGGATTTATTGTTTGAAAATCTTCGATCTTCGAAATACGTGCCTAACGCTCATCAGAGCTCAAACTCAAACTCAAATCATTTATTTCAATTAAACCATTAACAGGCACTTTTGAATTGTCAAGGAATCGGTCAGTCAGAAATAGGTATGAAGCTAGTTTCCCATTCCAAAGCGTAGTAGGTACCTATGGAGAAGAACGGGCAAGAAACTCCACGGACACTCTTTTAAATAAAAAATTGTTACAAAATATTAAGCCCAGGCCGAAATTTTGATGACGTTGGCAGATGAGGACCAGAAAGTAGAAAAACATAATAAAAGAACACGACATAACCAATACACATTGCAAAAAAATAACAGACAGCTCATGGTGCCACATCATGCGTGATGATAGTACACAGTAGATCACAACCTAACTGATGTCGGTTTGCAATATTTAAGACACCATTCTGAAAACCTCCAGAACATACCTTGGCAAATTGTGTTCAGTTACAATCACAACACGCAAGAACCTCCACATAGAAATATGTATAACATTAACACATATGTTCCACGTAACTAAAATGTACCTTATTTTCGTACGGAGAGAGATAAACGTAGGCATATAAAAGATTTTGTGAATCTACCGTTGTCGCGTCATATGGCAGGCGGTAGCGACTCGAAAAATGTATGACGGCGTGAATTTTGCGTTTCGGCTGTGAGATGTTACTACCCGACTACGGCGAAGCAAAAAGGAGAGTTATAATTTTGTGACCGGTATGTATGTATGTTCATCTGTTACGTCATAACTTCTAAACTGCTAATCATAATTTGACAAATGAGGTATCATTGGAAGCGTCTTGATTGTCCGCTGGTTATAGGTTATGTTACGTCACATTAAATGCAATATGGCGCCCCTAGAGGACATAAAGTCATGAACTAAAAAAAATATAATGCCTGTACACCTACAAAATTATAATGGCACGCGACCACGGCTTTACCTTGACCATTTTTTCTGTCTTGATTTCTGCCTGAAACATTTTTTTGTTTCATACTTTTTAAAGTTTTTGAACTTACTTTTTACTTACTATTGATATTGTCATTATAGAAACTTGAAAAAAAAAAACTATGTTTTAAAAAAAATGGTTGGATTCATTGCGAGCTTTGACTATTTTTACAAACTGTTCACCATCATCATCATCGACAATAGCAATCCTCTGCTGGACAAGGCGTCGTTTTCACTTGAAATACCTAGTTCCTGCCCAGGGCCGCGCCGACCCTCGGCAGCGCCTGTGTGCGAAACCTATGAAGCGCCTCTTTTTGTCGTCCTGTTTCGCATCGTATTTTTTTTTTTTTGTTTCAAGTTTTTACGTAAATGTGCTCTCTAGTTTTGTATTATTTTCGTAAAAAAAATAAAAAAACGTTTCTCTACCACTTGGCAATTACTGAGAAAAGGAAAACGCGAATTATTTACATTCTCTATTCAAGATATTTACAATATGACTGTCTTTTTTTTCTCGGAGGAGCTAGTGTATAAAAAAAACAATAATTGGCTCTGATATTTAATTAAGGACATGGGCACTAGGGTCGCCTCCGGCGCCCTTAGTGTCCTGGCGCCTGTGTGTGCCGCACACTTCGCACATACGGGCGGCGCGGCCCTGGTCCTGCCATCATTCTTTGCAACATTTTTTTTAAAGTTCCTCAGATGACAACTAGCGAATTGTATTAATTTACTGTTAAAGGTAAAAACCTGCTACACTCCAAAACCTTATTCAGTAAATTGCTTCTAAAATACCTTTCCTCCAAACTCAACTCGATTTCAATAGGGTTATAACCGTTCAGATATTACTATATCCATCCAAATAATATAATTTTCATGCCCACTGAACAGTAAACACAATCTACAATAGTACTACACAAACAGGTTTGATAACCGGCTAGAACCGGTTCCAGGCGGATCGATTAAGCTCGATCCGGTAATGGATAAGTTCAGTTAGTTGTGGATTGTTCAAGAACTTTGTCTGTTGGTACCTTCTGATACTATCTAGAACTATTCAAGGCATTCTGACTTGTAACAATGCTTGCTAAACATTCGGACGTAATTGGTACTAGATAGGCGCTTATTAGGACTTGTAGTAGTTAAACTAGTTGGGAAGGATTGAACTACGAGTATGTAGTTTGATGAAAACATTTAATATAATAATAATTACGGTTGTTTGAGGAGGTATCTGGAGCTAGTTGGTCAGGATATTATCACACCGAATTAAATATTTAATATCTGGATGACCGATTTTTTTTTTTGTGGTTTTCTAAATATTCAACCTAGCTAGATCGATTTATTACCCCGAAACCCCCTGCATACAAATTTCATGAAAATTGTCGGAGCCGCTTCCAAGATTCAGATCATATAAATATAAGAATTGCTCATTTAAAGGTATTAGGTATTACCTGTTTTTTTTTTTTTGTGAAAATTAAAAATTCTTTCCTTATGTGTGTTATCGATCTCAGAGTTTTTATAGAATTATGATATTTTAGTATTATATCTAGCGGGAATGTACGAACGTAAGAATGCGTTCGATATGCCGGTTTTACGAACTTTTAAGCTATTGCATAGCTTTTATCGCGGGCTTTGATCACGGTGACCGAATCAAGAAATTCCGTAACGAAAATAAAACCTAACACCCCCACTCCGCCTACCATGTAATGACGGATGATGACATAAAACAAAAATTACGTTCCCATGAAAAGTGTAGCGTTGACAAATAGGAAGTATGGAGGTTACAAATGCTATGCAATAGCTTTACCGCGGCAGTCCCCGAGTGCCACACGTTTTTTTTTTTTTGGTTTCATTCATGCATTTGTAACAATTACGGCCATATATATATAAATAATAACTAAAACGGCATAACAACAAAAAACTGATATTGATCGGATCCTTTTTTAGTAGGCACAAAAGCTTTAACAAAGTTACCTAAGTACATATTTTTAGCACTATATTTTGTTCTGGCAATGACGATACAGTCGTTGACTTCTGAGTATCATTTCATAGTAAACTAGCTGACCCCGGCAAACGTTGTTTTGCCAATTATTTGTTTGGGGTGGACAACCCTTATCACTTAGGGGTATGAAAAATAAATAGTAGCCGATTCTCAAACCTACTGAATATGCATAAAAAAATTGGTAAAAATCAATAAAGCTGTTTCGGAGGAGTAAGGTAACTAACATTGTGACACGAGAATTTTATATATAAGAAGATGTACTACCTACCATTTCAATAAGTCCATCGTGCGATCGCCCGGTGCGGTTGTTCTCGTCACAAATTCCGAAAATCGACGGGAAATGGACCACGTAGGTTAGCAGGCTGACGCTAATACACTCCCGGACACTTAAATCGAACCAGCCTTCATATTTTCGTATAAAAGTTTTCAAGCCAGTTACTATCGTTTCCGTTTATCATTGTTCCAAATTTGAAATAGATATATGAAAATAAAATAGTTTGATTGCAATAAGTTGTCTTTTGTGGCGACCGCGTACCGGAAGACGTAGCGTTGAAAGGCCTCCCACAAGATGGACCGATGACCTTGTGAAGGCCGCAGGAATCCGCTGGATGCGGAAAGCACAGAATCGGTCGAAGTGGAGGTGCTTGGGGAAGGACTATGTCCAGCAGTGGACGTCTTTCGGCTGAAATGATGATGATGAAGTTGTCTTTTCGCGTTTCTCAGGAGCAAAATTTACGTGGAATTTTTAAGAAAACAATGATTTACATAGAAAAAACGTTTATTTAGTAACTTATGTTACCTCCAAGAGTATTTGCGATGGCCTTCATGCAGTTCGGCATAGAATTAATAAATACTATCAAGATGTGCTGTGGAATGTTCTCCCATGCTTCCAATATGGCAGTTTTCAGCTCCTGCAAAGTTTTTTTCGAACATGCCTGTTTAGCTCATCCCATAAGAGTGCTCTATTGGATTCATATCAGGGCTTCTTGCTGGCCTAGGCCATTCCATTACTGCGATACTAACGTCATGCAGGTATTCTCGAACAATCGTATCCATAATTTGAACGTCAGAATAGATAAAAAATACAGAAAAAAAAATTCGATACTATTTTTATGCAAAACAAAACAAATAACGATTGATATATAGATGCTCTAATTAAAGCTTGTTGTTCCTTATAGAGCGACCAATCTGCGATTTTTTTCTCTTTTCAAGTTCATGAATTTAAATTAGGGACATTAGTGATGCCGAAATGATGGCTAGTATTTCAGTTTACAAACTGCATAAAACCTTTTTCTCTGACTTACAATAATTTTGATGTTTTAGGCCTATAAACACAAAAATGTACAGTGGCTCGATTTAGGAGTTCGGGAATGTAATATCTTCAATTGGATATAATCTTAACGGTGTACCTACGTGACTTACTTAGACCTTAGTTTGACTTAGAAATCTATGTAGAACTGAAGTTAATTCTGAGGACTTAGTGTCAGGAAGTTTTGGACGATTCTGCAATATAACTATCTTAACAATAAAAAGTCACAGAATAGGAAAATTTATTAAAACGACTGATTCTTCTTAAAAGAAGAAGAAAAATAAGCAAACTCTTTTATATATGTTTGGGTCAGTGGATCTTGAACAGTTTAAATTCATGACGGCTCAACAAGTGGCGCCGTCTCGTTTAGTTAGAAGTTACTAGGACCCTTTTTTTTTTTTTTTTTTTTTTTTTTTTTTTTTTTTTTTGGGTGGGAAATTATCAAATAACTTCTCCCGCTCTGGGCGGAGCGGGAGGGCGTGTCAGACTCTTACTGACTAAAACCCACCCGTGTTCCTTCGGTTGCCCTGTTGCCGGGGGCCACGATTTCCCGATCGGTTAAGTTACTAGGACCCACCGAAGAGGTCGGATGAAAGACACACTGACTGATTACTGTCACTCTCACGATATCCATACCATCGATGGTTGCGTGGGCGGACGGTGAGCAATAGGTAGCTCGTCGTCCGATAAGGACCAAGCCCGGGTCGACGGCGCGTTGTGTTCCACGCGCGCCTCAAAGAGATGTCAGCAGAATTGACGGGGTCCACTAGGGCCAATGCCTGCCGGGGCTGCGAATACGGGCCGAAAGGGACATCGTGGCCCCCGGCAACAGGGCAACCGAAGGAACACGGGTGGGTTTTAGTCAGTAAGAGTCTGACACGCCCTCCCGCTCCGCCCAGAGCGGGAGAAGTTATTTAATAATTTCCCACCAAAAAAAAAAATGGTTGGTGGTTCTGATGACAGAAGATGATGTCAGAGGAGATGCAGTCGTACCACGTCCACGACGAACTACTATATTCCGGCACAATCCTGATGATATTGAAGCTGTTGAACCACTAATACGATGACCACTTTTGGTAAAGGCTATCCTGCGCTATTATACACAAAATGAACAATAGTACCACATTTTCAATTATTTCATGCAACAACAAAAACTATTTTTCATATCATACGTCTATTCTTTTACTAAAATTCCATTCTGTTTTTTCGTTCCTCTTTTGTTTCGACATACGAGCTTGGATTTCAATGGCACCTAAGCTTGCAAACAGATTTCGAGCCTCGAGATAAATTTTGGGCACCAATTTTTAAAGGCAATTTAGTTCTGCCTGGTTTGGCAGGCAATATACTAGTAAGTAGGTTCTAGGATGGTAACGGTCTTATTACAAAACAATTTATCTTTATCTTTTGACATCGACATTGAGATAGTTTTTTGAAAAAGGAACGTAACTGTGATTGAAATACAGTTTCTAAGTTGTCAGTTGTGTTTAAGGACTTTACAGTAGTCGGAATAGTGTTCAAAATTCTAAAATGGCTCCATGGTTTGAACCCGTCTGAAGACAAACCTTGTTTTGTAATAAGAAGGTATATGTTTGAGTATATGAAATCGTGTCATCTCTACATGTTTCATTACTCAATCGCGCATTGTGGCGAACGGATTTGAAAGTGTTGGGTTTTTACGCAGGTTAATGAAAAAGTTCCCTTTGAATGCGAGTGGCAATGAAACCTCAGGAAACAACTTAGTTACCTATTGTTAGAATAAACAACTTAACAAAATATCCCTCTTTGAATCTTTTATACTCCACACAGAAACTCTTAACAGAATTAATCGACCTTTTCTTCTCTTCTGAACTGCTGTTAAAAAACAATTAAATCTGAAACAGGTCCATAAAATAAATTCAACTCTCAATTGTGAACACAAATAGATATTATTTGCTATTAGGAGGAGGTAAGGACGAATGTTTATTCATTCGAAGTTGGAGACGTTCTAAGTTAAATGGGTAACTTGAACAATTTTATCGGTATTTGTACTTTTCTCGTTAGTACTTCGAATAAGTTTAGTTAGAAATTACGATCTGATTGTACTGATTTGAGATGTGTCATCTCGAATATGTTCTGTATCTAAGTAAGTGGAAAACTCCGTTATTACTCTACTCTGTAAGTTTTTTAAAGTGAAAACTTCTTTAGGCGCGTTGGGCATTTTAGAGATGGGAAAAAACAATTGAACTCGTGACTCCGTTACCGACACCTCATTTTTGTAAACGCGATTGTGCTCTTTATTTAGGTATATTACGTTATGGATCAATTTTCTATGCAAGTATTTTTACTTTAAAGGTTCCGAAGTTTTTTTTTTTTTTGTAATCTCGATTGTGCTCTTTATTTAGATGAGGTTACGGACCAATGTTCTATACAATTATTTTTCTTCCTCCAAGGCGATCTTGTTCAAGTTTTCACTTCTGACGGCACTTTTTTTTTACTACATCGGTCATGCTCTTGACTTTCATCAAGTGCTGATCAGACTGAAGGTGGAAGCGAGCTTCACCCGGAATCCTCAACCACAGAGGGACTGGCTATCTATTTTTTTTTTTTATATTAACCTATCTTTTATTACATTATATTTTATTCTGATATCTAATTTATTAAAGCGGACACACACTTATCTGTTTATTATTCTAGCGTATGGCACTCGTGGGTTGCAGCTGAAAATCAGCGTCAGGTGGTACACTTTGTGTTGTCATCTGACAATATGCTGAGCTGAGGCCCTTTTGGCATTATAATCATTGTTTTTTGTTTTTTATAGTTATAAGGTGTATTTTCTCTGCTGTAATGCCAATAAACGCATTTTTCTTTCTTTCTTTCTTTCTATCTTACCTCTAACTGCCGAAACACAACAATGCTGTTAACATTGTTGTTAAGGCAACAGACTTAGAACAAGTCCTACCACTAACCAAACCGAGCAGATTTTTTTTTCCCCCGCTGGCAATCGAACTCAGGACCTCTGGTTCTGAGATAGATGGTCTTACCAGTAGACCATAGAGGCGGTTGACTTGATTTTTACTGTCTTTCATCTAATTCATAAACTTTAGGAAAAACAACTTTATTGTCTCTGGACAGAGATTTTATTCAGATGGCCTATAAATCAGATCTATTTCCTTTTATTACCCTAAAGTTTTAATACTTACATAAACTCACGCCTTCTTCCCACATGGGGTAGACAGAAACCACAGAACGACACCTGCTACGATCCTTACATACTCCTTTTGCCTCGTTGACGTTCATACATCTGGTGATTCACGCACGCCGGTTGTGAGTACTACGCACATGACCTTTCTGAAGAACTATTAGTTAATATGGAAATTAATTTAATTCATCATCTGCCTAGCCTTTTCCCAACTATGTTGGGGTCGGATTCCAGTCTAACCGGATGCAGCTGAATACCAGTATTTTACATGGAGCGACTGCCTATCTGACCTCCACAACCTAGTTACTAGGTAACACGATACCCCTTGGTAAGACTGGTTGTCAGACTTTTTTGGGCTTCTAACTACCCATAACTACTGTCAAAGATCTACAAATGACAGCCGGGACCAAGGGCTTAACGTGCTTTCCGAGGCACGGAGGGGTCTTGGTATGTAAAGATGGTCACCCATTCACAGACCAACCGCGGCAAGCGTAGCTTAACCTGATCGATCGACCCGTGCAGCTGTTGTTACGTAGCCACAAGCCCCTAATTAAATTAACAAACTTGAAACAACGTCAGACACCCTTCACAAAACACAACACCGCTGTACTGAGCAATCTCATCCTCATACAATACAACCGAAGTCATAATTTCTGCTTACAACTTCAATCCTGTAGCGTACAACCACAATATACACTGGTATTTGCTCTCACAATAAAATAATTTTATGTCTTTATTCGTTTCATCGCATATTGTGAACAGAGCTTATAAATTAAGGATTAGTATAAACAAATGTTTAAATCCATGTTATAACATAACATCACGCCTTGTTTCCCCGAAGGGTTGGGCAGAGGTGTCCCTGTATAAGGTACACCCATCCATGCTATAAAACCTCCATAAAAGTTTTTGAAACAGCTTATTGCCAACATTAAAACAGCCAGTGTTATAGTAACCATAATATCATCCAAATGAGTGATATAATGTTGTACAAAATTTCATTATACAACTCGAATTTCAAAAATAGAACATTGTCATGCACACGCGTTTCAAGACCTCAGCGCCGTAATAAAAAATAAAAAACTATTCTAATTCACGTCGTATCCCGCCATTTTGTACGACAGTATTGCAAATTTTTATTAAGTACTTTGTTGTTTACAAAAATGAGTGATACAAGCTTTGATAACACACCTCCAGATATTTCTAATGCAGCAAAGGACATTATTTTCTAACCAATTATTACCACAAAAGTCGAGAAAACAATATTGTTCAACATCTTACGGTTACAGAACCTATTATGGAGGATTCATAATTATCATGGGTGTAGATAAAGTCTTGTATGCAACTGTACATAGTCTAGCCTTTTCCCAACTATGTTGGGGTCGGCTTCCAGTCTAACCGGATGCAGCTGAATACCAGTATTTTATCATCTGACTCCACAACCTAGTGACTAGGTAACACGATACCCCTTGGTAAGACTGGTTGTCAGACTTTTTGGGCTTCTAACTACCCGTAACGACTGTCAAAGATCTACAAATGACAGCCGGGACCAACGGCTTAACGTACTTTCCGAGGCACGGAGGGGACTTGGTATGTAAAGATGGTCACCCATCCACGGACCAACCGCGGCAAGCGTAGCTTAACCTGATCGATCGACCCGTGCAGCTGTTATTACTTAGCCACAAGCCCCTTCTGTATGCAACTGTACATAATTAGGTATTAAAATACTCATGTGATATTATTATCACACTTTAATACCCCTTATTATACAACAATTGCATAAATAACTATTATAATCTCAGACCAAATAAAAACCAAGACATAGCGCTGAGAACAATACAGTGAAGCATGCTAAAACTACACCTTTAATCTGTGCATATACGTTCATATGCACACATTTACAATGAATTACAATCAAACTAGACCTCACTAAGTGCACACATATTTACGAAACCGGCCTCACGTCACTATTGACAGCGCCTGGTTTTTTATTTGGTCTAAGTTTATAATGTCCTTATTGGCTGGCTAATGTGGTCTCAAATGGGTGTTAGGAGAAAATAATTCAAAAGTAATAAATGATAACTCTCTATCACAATACTCCAAAATTATAACAGTAACATCAGAGGCACTATATAACCTTTACGTCATTATACCTTAAGGGACCGGACTGCTTCTCCTTAACACAGGTTTTCATAACCTAGCTAAGAGAGCAGTGCTCAGTTGCTCACCCATACGTAGTAGATAGAGTACCTATTTATTTTGTAAAACTGTTTTTTTTTTACGTGTACTACAATGCTTTGTTTTTGAGTAAATAAATATTTTATTTATTTATTTAATAAAGAGTTAAATTTTGTACCTATTGAGAAGACCTTGTTGCCTATCGATGATCAAGCTTAAGTTTGTGTCTTAAATAGCCTAGACCTTAACCTGACAACTCTTTGACCAATGAATCACAAATAATCTAAATTAACTATCTATTGTCACGTTACTTCTGCCGGGAGTCGCACGTGTAGGTATAGATTACTCAATAAGAGGATTTAGGCACTTTTCCTGATGATAGCGATGTAGACGAATTTTTGATGTCCTATGATTCTTTGCCTGAGGATGGACGGCGGCGCCGAGGCCGGCCCAGGAAGAGGTGCCGAGACGACCTAGACGTGTACCGCAAGGTTGGATGGAGGTGGCTATGGAAAAGGATGCATAGAAGGATTTCTGGGAGGCTTTTGCTCAGCAGTGGAACAGTGTAGACTAACATAAAAAAATAAATGATTCTTTCCCCTCTTTTTTATACACATGTATTCATCATCATCAGCCTATAAATGTTCCCACTGCTGGGACACAGGCCTCCTCTCTGTGAGAGGGAGTGGGCCGTAATCCACCACGCGGGCCCAGTGCGGGTTGGTAGATGTCATATGTCTTCGAATTTTCGGTTCTAGGACATGCTGGTTTCCTCACGATGTTTTCCTTCACCGTTTTGAGAGCAGTGGTGATGAAATAATTTACACAAAGTAAAGCGCCTGTCTGGGTTCGAACCTACGGCCTCGTAAGTCACGGCCGTTACCACTGGGCCACCACTGTATCACATGTTTTATTTCTATTATTTTAACATTTTCTTTGGCATATCTCGCGACCCTTAAATCCCAGACCTTTAGAAGGCGTATGAAGGGCCCAAGCCAACTCGCAGAGGCCCCTTAGACAATTTTAAATGATGAGGAGGAACCAACCGACGATTATCTCTGTAGGCACTATACAAGTGTACCCAAAGACAACCCCCGGTTGTTGCAGGACTATTGCAGAACATGGAAACAAAACATATTGAGCTATGGGTTTGGGTGGCTATTGTGGATTCGCAACCTTGAACTATGGAAGAACTATGTCCCCTGCCTGACCAATTTTATTTATAATACACAAATAAAATGGCAGGGGTGACGTTATACTAAGTCTGTTAGCTTATATATTATAAATAAATAAATAATAAATAAATCCTTCATTTCAGACCATGTCCATAATAATTACAAGTAAGGTTACAAAATATGAACACGAATAAATGTTTTCAGGATATTTGAATCCTGTTTATCCGCAATGACTTGTAGGATGCTGTTAGTGCTACCCCGGACTCTGCTTAATAACGACGCGAGCCGCTTGCGCACGATGGCATAAAAGCCGTCTACCCTGGCCTCCGCAAGTTCCACGCGCGCCTCAAAGAGATGTCAGCAGAATTTGACGGGGTCCGCTAGGGCCAATGCCTGCCGAGGGGTTCGAAGAAAACCGATAGGGAAATCGTGGCCCCCGGCAACAGGGCAACCGAAGGAACACGGGTGGGTTTTAGTAAGTAAGAGTCTGACACGTCCCCACTCCGCCCTGAGCGGGAGAAGTTATTTGATAATTTCCAACCCCAAAAAAAAAAATTGGCCTCCGCAAACATACCAGAGGTATTACAAAAGCGGGGCAGTCCTAACAACATCCTAAATCCATTGTTATATTGGACACGTAGGGCATTGAGCGTTATGTAAATATTATCTTGTTTTAAAATAAACGTAAAATATAAGAGGATTGACTTCTTACTTTCTGTCACTCATTCTATAATCATATTTCTAAAGCTAACATGGATCTTGAATAAATCCGTGGAAGTTTCGAGGTCTTCATAAATCACATTTAAAAGTTTTAAGGCCATTTGGGAAATTTAAAAGAAGGTATCCCTAAACCGGTATTGTACTGAGAATCTGATTTGATTTGTGCCCAGAGATGTTTCTGAAATAAGGGAATTTAATTTATTTTATCTTTGACCCCTCATAGATAAAATAAATTAAATTCCCAAGGTAAATTCGGAATAGCTGAATGACGAAATTTTTGTCAAACGATATTTACAAAGACTTTCGAAGGTTGACGAAGGTTTAACCACGCGAACCACACGAGTTACTTTTTTGAAGGTTTTTTCAGCTTAATCTCAGTATAGTACGTAAAGTCAAAGTCAAATAATTTATTCAAGAATATAGAGCTGTTTCTAGGCGCCCCTTCCAAAAGTTAGTTTCTTATGGAGAAGAATGGCCAAGAAACTCCAAAGTTACCGCTTTTAAAAATGTTTTATGCACATCCTAATTCTAACTAATATTATAAATGCGAGAAGTGAGTTTGTTGGTTTGTTTGTTACGCTTTTACGCTAAAACGGCTGCACAGATTTGGTTAAAATTTAGCACATAGGTAGACAATGACCTGGGTTAGGACAAAGAATACTTTTGATCCCGATATTTTCACGGGATCGAGACTAATGCGGGTGAAACTGCGGGGCGCTGCTAGTTAATTATAATTTTAAATGAAGACTATTACCTAGTTGCGATTGACCGTTTTCCAAACTCCCCTTATTACCAACTTGAAAACATATATTTTTACCTTTCCACTTTTACCCTTCCATCCCTTAACGAATCCATTACCAACCTAATGAAAACCCCACTACATTTCCACATTTTTATACCAACATAATAAAATATATGCCCCGTAACAAATGCTCAGCGTTGAGGAACCTTGTCCTATGACAAAGAGCCAAGATAAGAACGAAAGGGGGGCACGACGTATACAAATGCAAGTAGTTAGAGCAACGTCTGGACGCCCTAAGGCAGGCCCCTACTACATGGAGTATTTGCATAAGCTGAGCGAGTTTGGAAGTGAAAATAGATAAGTTGGAACTGGTTAAGTACGTAGTAAGTGTATTGGTAAGTCTAGTGTTAGTATATCAAGTGTCGATTCTGTTGTATATAGAGTGTGAGTCTTCATAATGTGCACATATCGAAATGAGAGAATCTATGCTTAATTTTATCGACGGAAAAAATGGTCAAATTTTTTTTTTTGTTTTTTTTTTTTAATTTATTTGATTCAAAAAAAAATATTCTCTTGGGCATCTTATTTATAAATTTTACAATTATTGTAAAA
The DNA here is from genome assembly GCA_963680765.1 of Agrochola lychnidis. Classification (NCBI taxonomy): domain Eukaryota; kingdom Metazoa; phylum Arthropoda; class Insecta; order Lepidoptera; family Noctuidae; genus Agrochola; species Agrochola lychnidis. Next base: position 7,637,389 of record OY796859.1, on the reverse strand, counting down.
ATTGGTGAAAAAAATACAGATAAAAAAAAAACATGTTTATTTTCAATTGAGGGTAGTTTTTTTTTCTCAATTTTAATTTTATGTGGACGCCTACTTACTTCCAATCATTATGGAGTTTGTTTCATTGCGATAGCTGATTCAGTTTAAAAGTTACACAGTTTTGTTACAATTTTTTTTTTATTCCATAAAAAGCATAAAAATATTTAGATTTTTTAAATATTTTTCTGTCGTTGAAATTAAGCTTAGATTCCCTCATTTCGATATGTGCACATTATGAAGACTCACACTGTATGTCATCTTCCTTCGTATCCGCGCGAACGATTTTTATTATTAAAATAGCTCATGCAATTGTGATAATATTAAAATAAACGACCTGAAGAACATATAAGTAATCTTGGAGGCTTTGTGATGTAGTCATCTTAGCTTAACTAAAAACATAGGTTTTTCAACATTTTCTTATTTTGTTCCATACATACGATTTGTTTGACAGTTACTATACGAATAGACAGTACTTAAGTTATAAGCCGTGATAGCCTAATGGTGTGACCGTCGGACTGTCAAGTCATACATAAGTCTCGAGTTTGAATCCAACGCACGCACCTACAAGTTTACGGATTCATTTGCGTGTTGTATAATTATCACTTGCTTCAAAAACAGTGAAAGTAACATCGTGCGGAATGCCTGAAGTCTGAGAGATATTTCTAATCGGCATGTGAAGCCAAGTCAGAGGCCCATGGCGGCATAAAACTCTGACACCAGGTTAGTCACTATCTCACCTTCCGCCTGACGCAGGTCCTCACCGGACACGGTTGTTTCAGGAAGTTCCTGTTCCGGATAAGGCGGGAGGAAACGCCCGGGTGTCACCATTGTGTAGATCGCCCGGAGGACACGGTGGAGGTCTGCCCGGCTTGGGCGGGGCACCGCCGTGTCGTCGTAGAGGAGGTCGGCGGCGGTGACCTCTCACGTCCGGCCCTCATCCAGGCCATGGTACGTAGCGAGAGGGCATGGGAAGCCGTCACTTCCTTCTGCGAAGCAGTAATGTTCGCGAAAGAGGAGGCGGAACGCGTGAGGGAGAGGCAAATTTCGCGCCCTCAACGCCCCTAGTCACCGCAGGAGACGCTCTGGGTGTCGAGAATCCCAGGCCAATTCCCGGCCACCGTAGGCGCGGGTTTATGGACGATGAGCAATGGTTAGCTCGCCGTCCGATAAGGACCAGGCCCGGGAAGACCGCGAGTTGTGTTTTACGCGCGCCTCTAAGTGATGTCAGCACAACTGACGGGGTCCGATAGGGCCGATGCCTGCCGGGGTCGCGGGAAAGTCCGAAAAGGATACCGTGGCCCCTGGCAAAATACAGGCGACTGAAGAAACACGGGTGGATTTTAGTCAGTAACAGTCTAACACGCCCTCCCACTCCGCCCAGAGCGGGAGAAGTTATTTGATGATTTCCCAACAAAAAAAAAAAACATGTGGCACTCGGGGACTGCCGCGGTAAAGCTATTGCATAGCATTTGTAACCTCCATACTTCCTATTTGTCAACGCTACACTTGGGATGATGATGTGATGACATAAAACAAAAATTACGTTCCCATGACAACATCACGTTGTCATGGGAACCGTCATTACATGGTAGGCGGAATGGTAGTGTTAGGTTTTTTTCGTTACGGAATTTCTTGATTCGGTCGCTGCGCTCAAAGCCCGCGATAAAAGCTATGCAATAGCTTAAAAATGTTTAGTCACGACAACCACACGAAAAAAACGAAATCATTAATGTTTTTGTTATGATATCAATCTGCTTATCAATGACAGTTATCTTCAAACAATGAAAACATTTTTCTTACAAGATCAATTGAACACAAGTTGAATATTCAATTAAGGAAACCATAGTAGGGGGTACTGTTTGCATAACAATCGCTGTTGTCAAACAAACGACGATCTGAAATAAGGATCTCTTCAATTTTCGTCTTACAATTGAAATCTTCAATTAAGTTCATTGGTCTACTAATGGATTCGATTAATCTACCTAATTACTTTTATTTACATATCAATCTTATTTAACTTATTAATGCAAAAAGGTAAGCAAGTTTTAAGGTATTATTTGTTGTAAATAATATTTTATCTGTATAGAAAATTAATATTTTGTACATACATACGTATATATAAAATGAAGTCGCTTTTCATGTCTGTCTGTATGACCACGTTGTTCTTCTAAATCTCGGTACAGATTTTGATGCGGTTTTCACAATCATAGAGAATTTATTCCGGAAGGTTTATCCTATACTATTAAACGAGCAATATTTGTATACATATTTATTTATTTGTATATAGATTTTTAGTCACGTTCTCGAAATCGGCTTTAACAATTTCGATGAAAGTTGCAATATTTTCGCCCCATGAACCCCTGTTCATGAGACGAAAAATCGATTCATATCTGGGAAAATTAGTTTTCTCCGTATTTTCATCCAAACCGACCTCGATCGCCCAAAGTTTAGAACACGATAATTAATAATGACATGCCATTATAAGCAGCAATAGCATTCTGAAGGTGTTTGCAGAAAGGCTAGAAGGGCCTACAATGGATAGATTTATCAAACTGCATGTCAGACATGGGACTTGATGAATCTTCCTCCTCTTATCTTGGCTGTATTCTTATTGTGTATTTGTGTTTTTATTGTGTATTTCTGTTTTTATTTTTGTACTCATGTATGTTTAAGTGTTACTACTAACATAGTTTTTAAGTTTGTACTGATTACTAACACGCTATGGGCCGTCGACGCCTGAAAATAAACGATTTTTATTTATTTTTTTATTATTGACATTAGAATAATGATCATGGCAGCATGGAATTAGTAAGTACCTACTATCATGGCAGTATGGAATTAGTAGGTACTATCTTATACTATTAAATGAGCATTCTCTATTTTCACCAGAGCAGAGCTCGGTCGCTCGGGTACTATTTTTAAACATCAATACTTTTGAAACTTGTATATAATAAACAAATGTCAATGTTTTGTCTAGTGGTAAAAACTATACGCAGCAGGAGCGGGTCGCTAGTCTACACTAATATTATAAAGAGAAAAGATTTGTATTTTTGTTTATAATAAATAAACTCAAAATCTACACGACCGATTTTAAAAATGATTTCACCATAGAATACTATATTTTCACTGAGTAACATAAGCCATAATATAAAACTTTTTTACAAAAAATACAACCGACTTCCAAACTACAAAGTGAAAAATAACTTTAATTTCGGAAATCGGTGTCTTTGGATCAGTATTTAAGTTTTTTGACACCGACTTCCGAAATTAAAGTTATTGTATTTTTTGTCGATTGTATTTTTTGTAAAAAAGTTTTTTTTTCACTTTTTAGTGGGTTGATTTGTAATTTATCTAAGTTACAATAGCCTTATGTCAACTGCTCATCAAAAATACCCAAATCGCTATAGATGTGCCTTTAATATTTGAAGAGTTCCCTCGATTTCTCCAAGATTTCATCATCAGATCGTGACCAATTGACAATGGGACCAACTTGAACGTATACCCTTTCAAACAAAAAAGAATTTTTCATATCGGTCCAGCCGTCTTCGAGTAATCGGGGAACATACATAAAAAAAAAAAAAATATTCCGACGAATTGAGAACCTCCTCCTTTTTTTTTGAAGTCGGTTAAAAAGATTTCACGGCGGCAAAGTCGCTGGCAGACGCTAGTATTTTATAATATTGAAAACGTTATGAATAATATTAAATTAATAGAGATATTAAAGCTACATCCAATTTTCGTGTTCGTTGGTTGGTTGGTTTAAATATAACGACCCAATTTTACACCACTTCAGTAAATTAATGAAAAACTGGGAGTATGCTGTTGATTATCGTTTATCGTGAGCAAAATTGATGAAAATATAACATTAACTTGTGTCAATTTTGCTCCTGATATTATTATATTAAAGACTAGTGGACGTCACGTCCCCAGTTCCCGTTCCCGAGGGAGTACGGAGATAAAATATAGCCTATGTTACACACTGATAATGTAGCTATCCATTGCTGAAAGAATTTTTCAAATCGGTCCAGCAGTTTTTAAGTTTATTTGTTATATACAAAAATACAAATCTTTCCTGTTTATAATATTAGTATAGATTAAAAAATATTGTCTGCTGTAAACGTGCTCAGCTGACTATGGACCGGCTAAGATAGCTGTAACATAATCATCAAGATTGGCAGATAGAGACTGTGCATTTTTTAACCGACTTCCAAAAAGGAGGAGGTTATATGTTCGTCGCGTATGTTTTTTTTTTTTTTTTTTTAATGTATGTCCACCGATTTCTTCGTCAATTGTGGACCGATTTTAATTTTTTTTTTTTGTTTGAAAGGGTGTGCTCTCGAATTGATCCCATATAAATTTTATTAACTTTGCTTGGAAGTTTTTGAGTTAGCTACAAAATACGTATTTTTTTCGCACTTAGTATGTAGATGATATGTTAAATTTCTGTCATTGGTAGCAGATAGTGGTATTCGAATGTGTGTGGGGTAGGTACCACACTGTTTTTTTTTGTAAAAAGTTTTTTATTAGCAATAGTTAGAAACATGACAGTCTCTATCAAGTCTCTTTGCATATAGTAATAATCTCTGAATTGCCTTTTGCAACAACTATGGGGAGAGAGAGTGCTTTAGTCTTGATTGCGTACTAAGCTAACCTAACCGTGTCCATATTTAATATTGACATGACATTGTAGACTATACAGGGTGGCAGAGATATCGACGCGTAACCTGTTTCAATGGATTCTTCAGAAAAAAAAAAAAAAATTAAAAAAATCTAAAAAAAATCTGCTGTTTCATACAAAGTGCAGTACTTACGCGGTCAAAATGTATGGAACAGCAATTTTATTTTTAAATAACCGACGAATATTTTTTACGCAGTGGTGCCCTGAATCATATACTGAATCCATGGTTGCGCGTCGCTATCCCTGCCATTCTGTATGAGTAGGTATCTATACATATTAATATGGTTTTAAAATACACAAAATCAAAATCAAAATCAAAAGTCATTTATTCAAATTAGGCTGAGAACCAGCACTTTTCGAACGTCAAAATTACATAAGACAGTCCCCCAAAAACGCCCACCCTTCACCACTTCCTAGTGCCTTTAGCTGGGAAGAAGAAGTGGCGCAACAAACTCCCCAGCAGCACAGCTGTCTGTTCAAGTTAGAAAAAAATAAAAATGACTCTATACAATAGTATGCAAAATTATTATGCAACACAAAACATTATTTTAATTAAGTATAAATTATTGGCCATATGTTAGCTAGCACACGCCGATATACCAACCAAAAAACATCGAGAACTATACTCAAGCAGAATTAAAAAAATAAAAACTAAACGTAAAAAGAACTAAATATCTAAATAAAAGCCTCCAGGCATAAAGGGCGTGCCCGCTTACATAAAGCTGTAAATTGGAAGTTATAAATGATAAACTAGGACCATCGAGGTAAAATAAATGTACAGTTAATTACTAGTAACAATAACAAAACCATGATCAGCAAGACGACCAGTCACCACAAGCAGCACCCGTTCACGAGCATAACGCAAAGATCAGCCATTACCCCCCTCGCCATATTTGAGGGAAGGAGGCAACCCGACTCCCGACGCTACCGCAAGCATTGACATCTAAGGGAGCATGACGAACTTGCTGCCGGTTGCTCAGGTAAAAAATAATATAATCAATTGTCGAGGTCACTAGCCAACCACAAATTGCAATACAAACTCATAACAAACACATTGTAATGAGTAGATTATGTCATCAATAAAATAAAAATAAATAGACTCGTAAAAAAATAATTAAAAAATTGACTCATAAAGTCAAATAAAATAAAAAAATTATATAAACTGTCAGTAGGTAAGTTAAATCTGGAGAAAGAACATAAACATTGTCTTGAGTTAATCACAGCGACCAACTATTCTTATCATTTAAGTAGTCGTTGATACAATAGTATGCCTTTGAACAAAGGTTGGATTTTACTTTATTTTTAAACGCATTAAAAGGCAAATCTAGCATAGAAGAGGGTAGCTTGTTATAAAAGGTTATACCAAGCCCAACAAATGAGTTATGAACCTTATGAAGCCGGTGAAAGGGAGCTCGTAGTTTGTCCTTATTTCTAGTGTTAACATTGTGAATATCACTGTTTTTAGTGTATAAGTGTATGTTTTGCCTAATATATAAGATGTTGGCGAAAATGAATTGTGATGCCACCGTGAGAATACCAACATCTTTAAAAAAATCTCTTAGAGAAACTCTGGCACGTAGCTGGTAAATTGCTCGAACAGCTCGTTTTTGAAGAACAAATATATTTTGAATGTCAGCGGCTTTGCCCCACAGCAGAATACCATAGGACATAACGCTATGGAAATAACTAAAATAGACTAACCGAGCTGTATCAATGTCAGTGTATTGTCTTACTTTCCTGACAGCGTAGGCGGCCGAACTGAGCCTTCCCGCTAGGCTTGATATATGTGGGCCCCACTGAAGTTTGGCATCTACTGTTATGCCCAGAAAAACTGCCGAGTTCACAGTTTCAAGCACCTCTTTATCTAAGACGATGTTGGGTCCTAGATTTCTAACATTTGGTAGAGCGAACTTTACACATTTCGTTTTCTTGGCATTGAGAACTAGGTTATTTGTCGTAAACCAATCCGTAACCATTGAGAGTGCACTGTTTACGTCGTCAAAATCTTGTCTATTCCTGTCTACTTTAAAAATAAGAGAGGTATCATCTGCAAACAGTACAACGTTACAGATATCCTTTAAATAAAAAGGTAAGTCATTTATATACACTAAGAATAAGAATGGACCCAGTATTGAGCCTTGAGGTACACCTAACTGAACTGGTAGCCCGGAAGATTTCACACCATTAACATCTACACATTGGACCCTATTATGCAAATAAGAATTTATTACTTTAAGAGCTTCGTTTTGGACACCGTAATGACGTAGTTTACGCAAAAGTGTGTCATGGTGCACGCAATCAAAGGCTTTGGAGAGATCACAGAAAACTCCAATAGCATTTTGCGAGTTCTCCCATGCGTTAAATATGTGTTTCATCAGAGCAACACCTGCATCTGTAGTCGAACGACCTTTTGTGAAACCATATTGTTCATCATGAAGAAGTCTGTTTAAATTAAAATGTCTTAGCAACTGCTTGAGTATTAACTTTTCAAATATTTTACTGAATGCAGGTAAGATAGAAATAGGCCTGAAATTGCCAACGTCATTTTTGTTACCCGATTTAAATAATGGTATGACTTTACTACTCTTCATGAGGTCAGGAAAAGTTCCTAAATCAACACATTTATTAAAAGTTACAGCTAAATATGGAGCTACTATGTCTATTATATTACTTAATAGTTTAATGGAGATACCCCAGTAATCACCAGTGTTTTTAGACTTAAGTGTGTTAAAAACATTAACTACATCACGAGGTGTTACATGCTCGAAGCTAAATAAGCTACTACATTTAGGCACACTGCTATGCAAAAGGTTTTCAGCTTTAGACGGGGACGAATTTAAGGAGCGAGTCGTAGTTATAGGTATGTTGGCAAAAAATTCATTAAATGCCTCAGCTACGTCGGCTGCTATATTAACTAATTTATTGTCGACCATAATCTCGAGTTGTTTTTCTTGTTTAACCGACTTACCGGTTTCATTGTTAATAATTTTCCAAGTGGTTTTTACTTTATTATTTGAATTTTTAATTGTATCGCCTAAAAATTTTGATTTTGCAAAAACACAAATATTTTTAAATAATTTTGAATAATTTTTGACATACTCTAAGAAAGGAGTATCAAACCTATATTTTTTCAAACCATATAACTCGTATAGTGTCGCTCTACTTTTATAAATACCTGGAGTAGCCCATTGGTTAAAGCCAACAGAGGTGCTATTAATGTTAATAGTTTTGGTCTTGAAAGTAGATTGGTACTCTTTTTGCACAACATCAAAAAGGGCTCCATAGATTTCATTGGGATTTTCGTGTTCTACTATAGATGGTGTAATTCTATGAGCTATATTATTTTTAAACTTGCTGCAACGACTAGCTGTATAAGGCCTGCATTCTATTTTATGTGGTTTTTTTTGTAATTGCATAGGGAAGCTAGCTAGTAAACCACAGTGGTCAGATGTTAAGTCACTTAAAACTAATTTATTTTTGGCATCACAATCACTAAATATATTATTGAGACAAGTCGACGTAGATGCCGTGATCCTAGTAGGTTCAAAAAACAAGTTAATTAAATTATAAGATTTGAACAAATTGAGAAGTCTAATACTTAATGGAGTATCATCTAAAATATTAATATTGAAATCTCCACATAAAATTATACTTTTATTACTAGATTTTAACCTATTGAGTGAATCCTCCATTACCGATTCGAAACGAATAAAATCCCCAGAGGGGGTCGATAAACACAAATTATAACATATCGCTCTAGTTCAACACAAGACAACTCAATAGTGCGCTCAATGGAAAGATTAACTAAATCTAAACGTTGTTTACATTTCAACTTGTTTGAAACAAGAACTAAAGACCCACCGCGGATAGCACTTTTTCTTACAAATGCGCTTTGTACAGTAAAAAAATCATCATTGATAAAAACTACTTCATGTTCTTTCAACCAGTGTTCAGTCAAACATAACACCTGAACATCATAGTTCTCCATAAATAAACTTAACTCTAGCTCTTTGCCAGACAGACCCTGCATATTTTGATGTACAACATTCAACATATGCGGCTTATCTGTTGTCGCTCCTAATAGTTTAAACTACAAGGGGTATCAAAAGTAGTGTTAGTACCACTACTAACAGTAATCAAAGGTACACTACAAGTACCAGTGTCGCTGTGTATATTGTATGCTAAAAGATTAGCAATATGTCTCCTACAACTAGGTGGCAAATACATTGTATTATTTGTCAGTTTGTAATCAGTAATAAATTGATTACAATCAAAATATAAAATAGCGTCACTGTGACGACATGTCCTATTATAAATTAACATATTTAAATTATAAATGTGCCTATTTTGCTCATCAGACAAATATTTTGAATAAGGCAAGGCACAGAAAATAAATTTACAACTATTGGTCTCATTGAGATGCAACATCAAATGGACACATTCCATTATGTCCTTTTTTCTTACAGTTAAACTATCCCCATATAATAATAAAACAGTAGAACTGGGGTTTATTTTTGTCAATTTAATATAATTAATTAATTGGCTAATACTGGCACCGGGTAAACAATTATTAATTACATATTGTTGCGAACACTGATTAAATAGACTACCAAAACCTTGACCAAATTTGTCAGAAAATACATAAGTTGTGTTAGTAAAATTATTCATTTTATTGACATCCATACAGCTACCTACTGGCTGAACCACTGAGGGTATAGGTGTAACCAGTTGAGGCTGGGGCTTATGGGTACAAGCACAGCTAAAAGAGAGGTTATTTGTCAATGACTCATACCTCTCTGCATTGTACTTGACCAGGTCAGCCAACTCATTGGCTTCCTGCAAGCGCTTACTCAGATCTTGTTGAGAAGCCTCATATTTACTAAAGATATCCTTTAGAGCATATTCCTTAACAAACAATTCATCCTGTAGGTGCTGAGTGTCGTTATCATACATAGTATTACACAATTGTAATTCATTATTACACTTCTTTAATTTTTGAATTAAATTTACATTTTTTTGCCTAAGTTTTGTATTTAATTTGTTAAGTTTTTGGCGCTGTAGTGATTTTTGAATTTTTCTAATTAATTTATTAATTTTAATGTATTTTTTTAACTTATTATGGCTAGTAAATAACTTGCATTTAGTGATAGTTTCATCAGTTAAGTCTATTGTTACAACTGGCTCAACACATGTGGGTCCAGACTCGCTACCAACCAACTCATCATAAAGACTGCAGGTGAACGCAGACTCTTCACAGGCTTTGAGAGATTCCAAACGGGTTATTGTGTTGTGGGCCCTACTTAATTCCAGTTCCAATTCAGATATCCGTCTCAAAGCCAGATCGTGGGTGTCACTACATTGCTGGAAATTTGACACAAGTTGACGGAGGTGTTGATGCTGGTCAATTATGTCCATAAAGTTAGCATAAACAGTTGTGGTTCTCCTTCAATCGACGGCAGGGGCTAAAGTAAGCTAGAGTTAGTTACACGGCTAGTTACCCTGAGAGCGTCAAATATACCCAAGCATTATCGTAACATGCTTTTTAATTAATATAATTAAAAAGCATGTTACGTTGTGAGGGGCTTGTGGCTAAGTAATAACAGCTGCACGGGTCGATCGATCAGGTTAAGCTACGCTTGCCGCGGTTGGTCTGTGGATGGGTGACCATCTTTACATACCAAGACCCCTCCGTGCCTCGGAAAGCACGTTAAGCCGTTGGTCCCAGCTGTCATTTGTAGATCTTTGACAGTCGTTACGGGTAGTTAGAAGCCCAAAAAAGTCTAACAACCAGTCTTACCAATGGGTATCGTGTAACCTAGTAACTAGGTTGTGGAGGTCAGATAGGCGACTGCCTATCTGACCTCCACTACCAACAACCAACAATTTTACATGGAGCGACTGCTCCATGTAAAATACTGGTATTCAGCTGCATCTGGTTAGACTGGAAGCCGACCCCAACGTAGTTAGGAAAAGGCTAGGCAAATGATGACTCTAATATGGATAGGTACCTACTAATACAGAGTGGCAGGGACATCGACTCGAAAACTTTTACCATGGATTCAGTACATGATTCTAAGCCCCCTGCGTTGAAAATTTAAGTCGGTTATTAAAAAAAAAAACGGGCTGTTCCATACATTTTGACCGCACTTTTCTATGAAACAGCTGTTTTTTTTTTAAATAACTGATGAAAAATTTCAACGCAGGGGATTTCAGAATCATGTACTGAATCCATGGTATTAGTTTTCGCGTCGATATCCCCTGCCACACTGTATAGTCTACACTGTCAAGTCAATAGAGACTATAAAAATATTTAATTAATTACAAACAAAGCCGATTACGAAGGTCTGGTAAACATAAATAGCGTGACGCTTTCATTGCCATCGTTACGGAGGATTAATTGAATATAAATTGACGTAAGCATGTTTGATCATCTGCCGGGACGTGGATAATTTGTTTTGCTCCACATAGCACTCGAAGATACAACCAAAATTGACTAAAGTTTAGTAAGTGACTGCTAATAGGTACATGCCATTCTATGGGTGTTGTAGAAACCAGTGAAAACATTATAAGGAGATGGTAGAAACATATATTTTGCGACTGTTACGCGGGTTACTCTTGCCTTGGGGGTTACCATGAACTCTTAGCCTTTCTTAGAAAAAACACACTGTTGCATTTTCAACTCTCGGCGCTAAGCAAAGCGTTAAAAATCCGTGCGCGATAAAATCTCGCCGCGATATTTTTACGTCTGTGCGAACGTGGGCAGGCCAATTTTTGATAAATAGTCACAAGACTGGTGATAAGTGTGGAGTTATGTGAAGTGTCAAGCGATTTTGAACCATTTGCAGTGTAACTATAAGAAGACCTATTGAAATCGCAATATACATGACCAATACAATGACTATTCTATCCCACCCACACACACAATCACACACGCACTCACTGTACCTTTTTCACACTTGAATTAAACACATAATTGTATACCTAAAAAATAAGTACTACTAACTTACCTATAATCTTGTATAACGGACGGATGACCTCTGTAACACTGGTTCCACCTAGCATGGGGGTCATCACAGATATCCGTAGGGGTCATTGATCAAATTTCTATGCACTTGTAAGTCCTACACTGTAAAAGCGGCGCATACCTACTTTGAACATTACTTTAGAATTAAAAATTATTCATTATTTTTTTTATTTCATTTTACATAGTTGGAAAAAGGCTAGGCAGATTGATAACTATCAAGTTAACCTGTCCCACGTTTAAAGTGCCTTGCCCTGGTGTCCTTTAAAGTAAACAGTAATGTATAAATTAAGATTAATTTTATTCGTCTATTATTATTACAGAAGGAAGTTAGAAACCTAAAATCAACATGAGCTTTGAATCAATAAGATATCACTTGAAGTAGCAAATGTAACAAGCATTTACATAATTCGATTATCCTACATTAAATTTTCTTTTCTATTATGAATTTTCCGGGTAGAAAATAGAAGGCGCTTTTGTGAGTTTTCTCAGTAATTTCCCAAAAACTGTAGCAACAGATCTTTATAATAGCAAACCGTTTCAGCAGTTAGTGAAAGTTAGTTAATTAATATTCTAGCGTTATCTTTTTTCCACAAAAAAAAAAAAACAAAACAAAAATACTCAGTACTTTTTCAGTACCAAGCGAAACGCACCTTTAACCTGAATCAGTTAATTAATATTAACTCTGACGTCATAGTGCACCTTAATAACGTTTTAAGCCTTTTTAAACTCAAATCGCGATTTAAATTAAGATACCTACAGTATAAAGTATACTTATTTTTTGCGGAAAACAAGGGTAAGTAATAGATTAAATTAGATTAAATTATTCAGATTTATTACAGTTGTAATAGCAATCATGTAATTGCGTTTTATTAAAATAAGTTTTTACTTTTATTAATTTATTTATTTTTTGTATAGATTCTTTTCTATTTTGTGAATGTGAGAACGCTGTAGGCTTAGTGGATTGTAGACCTGTTGACCATTTTCTATTTTGTTAAATACCTGGTATTTATTGAAAGACCTACACTGTCCTCCCATACCTAGTAACACTGTTATTGGAAAGTATTGTAGAAGCCAATTATTTTTAAAAGAGTAACCGTGTATTTTCTTGCCGGCTCTTCTCCATAGGAAACGACCAATTGGAACCGTGTACCTAGCTCCTGACGTTTCATAAGTGCCCATGTAGGTTTATGTGAAATAAAATATTTTGATTTTGATTGATACATTATGTTCTTCGTGTACTCGTGGTTTCGATTGTTGCACTATAAATGATGCAGTTCGACGTGACTTAATGACATTTCTGAGTTGCACCCTCATTTGTTTGTAACATGCAATTGTTTTCTGGGGTAGTTTATTTTTTAAATTTTTAACCCCCGATGCAAAAAATGTCACAAGTCGTGTCACAAATTTGACCACTATGTGTGTCTGTCTGTGGCACCGTAGCTCTTAAACGGGTGAACCGATTTAAATGCGGTTTTTTATTTGAAAGCAGGTTTTCCAGCAATGGTTCTAAGACATGTTTTATCAAAATCGGTTCAGCCATTTGAAAATTATCAGCTCTTTTCTAGTTGATGAATGGACGTGAGTATCTTCCGCAGTTCTGATCGATTTGAAATTTGGTATTCTGTTATTTCAATTATATTACAAGAATATAGTGTTAGGTTTTCATTTATTAATACGTAATTTTTGGATATTGTACTGGCAACACCCAAAGATTCGATGTGTCAATTGAGTAGCGCGGGAACCCCTCTTCTGGGGCTGGCGCTCGTGATGGTAAGATGTGCTTAGTGGATGTGTCGGTAAAAAGATAGATTGGCATGATATTGGTTGGAGATTTACTGTAAATTAAAGTAACCTATTCGTTTAATGGTAAATATTAGAATACGATTAAATAGTGATATTATGTGGGGAATAGGAGATGTGATGGTATGGTGTAGAATATTGAATTTGATGTTGGCAAAGAAATATAAATGACTGACAAAATATCTTGGTGTTGCATATTATTTTCCTTATCCCTGAAATATTATGAATATGTAGTTTTATTAAACAGTTTTAGATTATGATATTGGGGTAACGACTTTAATATTCATTTGGGTATTAGTATCTATTTTGAGGTTAAATAATTATATTCGGAATTAAATTAGTTATTTTAGAGTAAAGATGGTTCTTATTTCAATAGTAACTTTGACCTTATGCTGCAGCATCATCTGGAATTTGCAGGATACCCAACTCCTTTATCAATTTACAGCACAGGTATCATGTTTGGGCTCAATGGAATGGTCTCAATGAATAAAGATATATATATATAGATAGTGAACAGGGTCTGGTGATGGAGCAGGAAAAAGAAATGGGGAAATGTTTGTGTCGGAGTATTTTTAAATTTTAATTGTTAAAATTGTACTTGTGATCTACTGTTGTCGCGGCAATGTCAAATTATATTTATAGTCCTCTTCACCGTATCCGGCAACAACTAACCAGACTACTTTTCTTGTTTTTTGTGAGCTCTCTGATCACTAGCAAAACTTAATTTGATCTTGAAAACCCGATCACACTGTGACAATGTATTTTTTTTTTATTGTGCCATTTCGGGTATCAGATTAATGGGCTTAATTAGCACATTTAAAATATACAATATGAAGGGTGGGCGTTTTTGTGGGACTGTCTTATATAATTTTGACGTTAGAAAAGTGCTGATTCTCAGCCTAGTCTGAATAAATGACTTTTGAATTTTGAATTGAATACAGAGTTATGGTTATACGTCGGCAATCCGTTCAGGGGATGTAGGAGAGGTCATTTACAACCAAATGACGCTTTCTGACTCCCATACGAATGTCAACAATTTTCGAGTCATTTTACATTTTTATTTCATACATTTTAAAATATAAAATGTCAAATTACTTGAAAATGGTTGACGGAGTGCCAATTTATAACCAATAACCCTGTATATATTATAATCCCAAAATATCTTAAATTTATAATATCTATATTATAAAAGTAATAAACACCGAAACCCAAATACGACAAAAAAGATATCACAAACAGACAAAAAAATCCGGAGTCACGTAATCTGTTTGATTTATGCCCCAACACGTGTGACTCCGGATTTTTAATTTGTCTATCTGTGATGTCTTGTACCTTTTTAGTTGACTTTTGAGATATTTCTCGATGGCATATGGATCTAAGTCAGAAGCCCACGGGTGGCTTTAAAACTCTGACACCAGATTAGTCACTAACCACATGAAAAGAAGAATAGTTGACTTTTTTGTTTTAATTTGGTTTTAGTTTTTATGACTTTTATTTTGATTACATGTATAGACTAGCATTTGCTTGCCCGCGGCTTCGCCCGAGTGGATGTCGGAAAATATCCCACGGGAACGCACTAACAGGATTAAAAGTACCCTATGTCCTAATCCAGGTTATAAATTTAACTGAAAGACGCGCTTTACTTTATCATATTTATAAAATATAGGTAAATACACGATTTTTTTAAATCAAAAAGATTAATGGAAATAAACCGAACAAAACAATCAAATCCGAATTACATTAAAAACAACAATAAAAATCACTAACCGAAAAAAAAGAAGTTTAGTCGAGCCCTTAATTTGATATTAAACATTAAACGCTTCGGCACAAGGTCTTGCTTACATCTCACTTAAGGGCTCGTTAAGTGTTTTCGAAAGTCGCCATTAGTGTGAAATATGAATTAATGGCGGTGGAGCGACGGTGCGGCGTCATCGGTATACGGCGTCAAGAGGTGTCTAGAGAATAGAGAGTGGCGTGGAGTATGCTTCAAAAGATTTAGCTTAGGCAGCGCTTATCATTTTTTGAGCCTGAAATTTTACCAGTATACATTGGATGGCTAAGTAAGATCTAGTTTCGTAGAATGAATTTTTAAGAAAAGAAAGCCGTTCAAATGAAATTTAATGCAATCCTATCTTTATAGGATACATTTCAAGTTCCTCTTCAATAGGGCTCGGTATCTCACACGATGTGATTCAGAATATCTGTTTATGAGAGGAGCATTCGAATGTTCTACTGATTAAGACAGGTCAAACTCACAGAAAACTAATATTTAATTGGTTCAGAAAACTTTTGTCGTATACCTACCTATCACAATTTTCAGAAAAAAGTATTAATAAAGGTGAAAATAGAAAAAAAAAGGTAAAAATAAAACAAAATACTACCCAACTCCACCCCACTTTATTGACAAACGGGCATAACCAAGTAAGCTGAGACGGTCGGGTTTATGATTGATTATTGCCTATTCTGTAGCCAGAGCTTTCACAAGGCTCGTTCTGAGCGGTCGACGGGTCTACCCATTTCTATATTTGGGAACAAAAGCGTCAGTATGAACAAAGAAGAGTATGGGTTTCGGGTTTACAATCCCAATTCGGTTAACAACAATGAGACCCGTAAGAGGGAAATGTTTCAGAGGATTGATGAGAAAGATGGTATTAAAGGTGAGAGTTTATCTGTATTGCATTACTCGTGTCTTGCTTATCTTTAGAAATTAATACTAACGTAACTTGATTTTTTTTTGTTTATACTCGTAAGTTAACATGGAGACGTCCTCGGTCAAATACTCTTTTAAGTTCTGCAAGCCTAGTCCATTGTGGCCGGACAAATTTAAATTCCAATCTAGCAATAGTCTCCTCGTTTTGTACGTTTTGCACTTTGAAAACATTTTGTAACAATAAAAAAGAATGTAGCTTTTTTGTTTAAATTCAGCAATACAACAATGCTGTGTCCAATAATTTTACGGACTTCACTGTCGATTACCCCGCTAAAAAAATACTCACAATTTAAATTCAAACCATAATATAAATAACGTATAACAACCCTATCTTTGAAAAGGAAACCCTTTCCTCATAATTTTTCATCACCGAGATAAGTAATGGGCCGCATCTTAACCATCTTAATTAATCTTTTATTTTCCTTAATTTCTTTCTTTTAGAGTCCGATGCTAAGGATCTTTATGGGCCGGAGATTACTGATAAGGATGGGCCTCTTCTCGATGCCCACGACAGTTTCTATATCACTACGAAGAGCTTGCTGGTACTGTTCCAGATTATGGGGGTCATGCCTATTATGAGGGTGCCTAAAAGTAAATATTTTTCTTATATGCACTTGTAATACATGATTTCGTGGAGCACTTTTATTGAATTTTCAAATGAAAATTGAGAACCCAAGAGCAGTCTATTAATTTTCTTTTGTGTGCTTTTCTTTACATGTATAGTTAAGTGTATCCATCAATCTACTATTATAATAGTTGTTCAACTAGTTTTTGCAAGATAGTAAGGATCAGTGTTCTGAAGTGTCTTTACGTTTTTTTTTTTTAACTTATGCTTAAGATACCTTATTAAAATGTACATTATAGTATTTACTTATACGTCAAAGAATAGATTTTATTTATTCTACTGAAGAACGATAACTGTCAGGGAGTGCAACAACAAGATTCTGGGGCTGAACACAAAACAAAAGCATTGAAAAACTTTAAAAATATTCTTAGTTTAAATTTTCAAAATGTCGGCATTCATCTTCATCAGATACAATACGATCGTAAAACTTTGTTTCACATACAAAGTTTAAAACTTTTCAAAAGAAAATGACTGTAGAAATTTTTCAGAATTCAATAAGTTTGAAACAATGTTTGGATCGTTAGAGTGCACACTTGCATTGGGTGAGCCATAAAGCCTTCAAATATAATAAACTTTCTACAATGAAACCGTCGAACCGGGCTTTTATGTTATTTTGTTGTATGTTTTATGCAACTTCGTACATAATGTTGTTGAAAAAACTTCTAACTTGAATTATGGGTGATTCAAGACAGTCGATTTTCTTGATAGAAAGTTTACTAGGAATCTGAATCAATGATAGATTTGTGTTATCGGGCTGATACGTAACATACGACACATTTCTTCCACAAAATAAAATAAAACCGGCCAAGTGCGTAGTTAATATGAATTTATCCTAAAAACAAACTTAATTTTGTAGTTGATAAACATGTTCTCCCGTACGGAATGTATGGGAAAACATGTTTTTGCAACTGCAAAGTTAAGTTGGTCGATTATTACTCGATAACTAGTAAAGCCTACTTAGCTGTGATAGTTTTCCTTTTAATTTCGTTATATAAACTACTGCTGTGATTTTTTTCACACATCCAAAACCAACCATTTAGCTGGCAGGGGGGGGGACACTTGACTCTAACAAAAATTAGCACTTTAAAGCTTCATATTTTGCAAACGGATCCCTGAATCCAAAAATTGTTTTCACAAACTCTTTTTGTAAGACCTTTCCAATGATACCCCACACTATGGGATGAAAAAATAAAAAAATAAAACATCACCACTTTACGTGTATGAGAGATACCCTAAAAAAAAATGTTTTTCATAATTTTGTTTTACCACTTTGTCGGCGTAATTAATATGTATACCTATGTCAAATTACAGCTTTCTAGTACTAAGGGTCTCGGAGCTAGACCGCGGACAGACAGACAGACAGACAGACGGACATGACGAAACTATAAGGGTTCCTTGTTTACTACGGAACCCTAAAAAAGGGAGTTATATGGTGCACTATTTCTTTGTTACACAGATGCACAAACAAATAAGCGGACAACTTTCAATTGGATATCAAAGGCAACGCTATGGGCATACCTTGTATGGGGATTGGAATGCATCATAGTAGTGAAAGGTAAGACAAATAGATAAATACATGAGAAACAGTATCCTGTATTTTATCCCACTGAAGAGCAACAACAGATTTCTTCTAAAGAGTTAACCATTGATTACCTTTTCTAAGTAATTGACGGACGATTCGATTTTCAACTTTTACTCAATTATACTCTATTGTTTTTCAAAGAGGGCGAAAAGTCTTCTCAGCATTAAGTATGTATGTACAGGTCCCCGAGGTTTGAATATAGCAATCAGTTTTAATTGCTCCTAATTTCGACTGAACTTTGCAAAGCTTTTGAAAAGCCAGGAAACAATTTTCTACAACTGAACTCTCCCTTTTCAGTGGGCAAAGAACGCTTAGCGACTTTTCAAAGCATGGCTAATAAGCGATTCGACGAGGTCATCTATAATATAATATTTTTGAGCATTTTGATCCCGCATTTTCTTTTGCCGATCGCATCATGGCGGCATGGGCCGCAAGTGGCTATATTCAAAAATATGTGGACGCATTATCAGGTACGAACAATATACTGTAAAGGTACTTACTTACTGTTCTTTTGTCAATGAAAAGTTTCTGGAGCTACTTTCGTGAAATTAAGCGCTGTAAAATCTCTTTCTGTGCACAGAAAAATGGTTTGTATAAACCTTTAATTGGTTCGTAGATAAATAGAATATTCTTTACTATTTACATAAATAAAAGGTAAAATAATATTACTGTGGGGCTTGTGGCTAAGTAATAACAGCCGCACGGGTCGATCGATCAGGTTAAGCTACGCTTGCCGCTGTTGGTCCGTGTATGGGTGACCATCTTTACATACCGAGACCCCTCCGTGCCTCGGAAAGCACGTTAAGCCGTTGATCCCGGCTGTCAGTTGTTGATCTTTGACAGTCGTTATGGGTAGTTAGAAGCCCAAAAGTCTGACAACCAGTCTTAACAAGGGGTATCGTGTTACCTAGTAACTAGGTTGTGGAGGTCAGATAGGCAGTCGCTCCGTGTAAAATACTGGTATTCAGCTGCATCCGGTTAGACTGGAAGCCGACCCCAACATAGTTGGGAAAAGGCTAGGCAGATGATGAATAGGTAAAATAATAAAAATAAATAAATAAGATACTGAATAATAATTTGAGTTTATTCTGTATTGAAACCCAAGTAACTACTACAATTCCAGTCACTTAATCATAGATAAGTCACCCTATTGTTCAAGACCGATGAGTCGGCCATTTTGTATCGCCATCCATCTTGTAAATAAAGGAGTCTCTTGTATTGAGAGCTAAACTAATACAGGTATTAGGTTTCAGTTCACAATACTTCCATTAGCGGGTCTTAGGAAAATTTCTTTAGAAGTCTGTAATTCTTAGAAGTTAGTGAGGTAGTTAGATAGAAATTTAATAGCGGGATGAGGAACAAGATGTAAAATTCAATCATCTTCCAAAGATAAGGGAGGATCAGATGGGTTTAGTGGGCCGTTGATTGATGTCGGGATGTTGTATGAATAGATCAGTCGCGCGGTAAACTCTGCTTATGCGATGCAGGATTTGTGTGACGTCAGACTTTGATGCGTAGTTTGCATGAAGCGTTGTAGACGCCGCTACAATAAACTTAAAGTTTCCTCATTTGGTTACTGAGTCGGGTAAATGGAAGGGTTTTTTCTGAGAATTACCTAACTGCCTTGAGTTGTCAAATGAATCACAGTTTCTGCCTGGAGTTGTCAATTGAGTCCCCGTATTTGGCAATACTGATAGGCACGAGCAGTAGTGGCCCAGTGGTAACGGCCGCGACTTATGAGTTGTAGGTCGTAGGTTCGAACCCAGACAGGTGCTTTACTTTGTGTAAATTATTTCATCACCACTGCTCTCAAAACGGTGAAGGAAAACATTGTGAGGAAACCAGCATGTCCTAGAACCGAAAACTCGAAGACATGTGACATCTACCAACCCGCACTGGGCCCGCGTGGTGGATTACGGCCCGCTCCCTCTCACAGAGAGGAGGCCTGTGTCCCAGCAGTGGGAATATTATAGGCTGATGATGATGATAGGCACGTCATATTAGAGAAAAGTTTAATAACATGGGTCAAAATAATTTTGGGTATATTATTATTTTTATCAGTTTCCTGACTGACACAATAATTAGCCTAAGCCGCAAGAAGTTTACAAAAAAAAAACCGGCCAAGTGCGTATCGGACTACGCACAATGAAGGGTTTCGTAGTTGGGATGAATTTATCCCAAATACAAACTTAACATTGTAGTTGAAATAAATGTTCTCCCATACATTCCAACTGCAAACATAAGTTTATACGCACAATATTGATAGATTTACCATGTTATTTTAAGACCATAGACTTCTTATAGGTTTTCCTGTAAACTATGAGTGAAACACCATTCTCTGTGAGTGATTCTATAAGGGTTCCGTATTTTCCTTTTGAGGTACGGAACCTTAAAAACGAGTTTTTGGAACTCCATCATTCCCTGAGTGAACTCAAATGGGAGTTTTAGTTAGTATGTGAACAAAGTCTCGAACAACGCCTAGAAGTACACAATTTATACTACCTTTGAAACACAGTCCTATAATTATTATGTCAGTCGATAAATATCCAGCTCGCTTTTACAATAACGACTATATTGGAATCGAATTGAAGTATTAAATATTTGAAAAGCTCGCGTGTGCCTAGCCAAATCATTAAATTCGACCTAGAACCTAACTAGCGCGGAAACAAATAAATAATGGATCATAAACGATGAATGTGAGGTCGGATGGTGGTAAATATTTTTTTAGTAATTAAACTACGTATTGCATGTCATGACGAATTTGATAATTGTGGTGTTGTAGCGGTTACACCGCCACATGAACTACGCACCAAAAAGACATGACGTCACACAAATCCTGAATCGCGCAATTAAAGTTTATTGCGCGATCGACAATTATATTCGATTCCAACTTTCGGACGAACGGTTGACCGTTGGGTAGTTTCCCGCCAGACACGACACCCGTCTGGTCGGAGGATCATCCCTTTTCTATAGAGGATTGGTGAGCTTTACTTCCTGTTCCTCATACCTCTAAAGTGTTTATTAGAACTCTTAAATCGATATAGATAAAGATACAGACTAACTGTCTAGTTTGGGGATACAGATACAGACTAACTGTCTGTCCCAAGATACAGACTAACTGTCTAGTTTGAGGCTCATTGGTAAATAATATTTTGTAACCTAGCTATAGGTAATATTTTAAGCTACTCATGTCGTCTCAACTTGGTGTTAACCTGTAAACCTGCTTACTGTATTACCTGGACAATAAACTATTTCTAGTTTCTAAAAAAAAAAATTGCTCACGCAGTTGACGTATGCGACATGACTGTCAAATGTTTTGGTAAAAAATTTGGGAGTGCCTCCGCTGCCGGCACCGGCTCCCAAAAATAACGCCATTGGGAACCGGCATGACATTACTGCCAGCAGCCGAGATTAAAAACACCGGCTGCCAGCACATTACATACTCTGTGGCCGGCACCGCCAGCTCCCATAATGGACACGCGTCGCGGCGTTTATGGAAATCCTTCCAGTATTCAGAACTCCAACTAACTAACCCTAACTAAAGTATTTTAAAATTTTCTAGTCGTTTTTAGGACTCGCCGGCCGCTGCCGCGGCACCGCTCGCTTCGCTCACTCGGCTCGTGCTTAGGTTACAGTTCTAGCCTAACCTTTTATGCGAGTAAAAATATTTAACCTAATCTAACTATACTCCATTTGAAATAAGATTAGACATTTAACTAACCCCTTTTTTACAGTCCGTTCAACCGATTTTGACTTCTATTGCGTTGGTGGCATGACAAATGGCAGCTGCAGTAAACAGTTAGTTTGTAATCACTTTTTTGCTTTTAATGCCATCCTTATGCCTACGTAATAGAAGTCAAAATCGGTTGAACGGACTGTAAAAAAGGTTTGTTTAAATGTCTAATTTTATTTCAAACGGAGTATAGTTCGGTTCCGGGTACCTACTTAGTACTTGATTACTGGAATATGGAAATATAATAATACTGAAAAAAAGTAATGCTTTACTACATGTCTTTTTAATTATGCCTACCCCGCTTATCTACTCCAATATGCCAAATTGCCATTCCCGTTTTCCGCTTTTTCCATCTCACATTTATTTTTCTCCACTTTCAGCTGAAGTACCTCAAGATCACAGGTACACCGATAGTATTCCCGAACCTTTACTCTCTTACTTGGGGTCTATGCGTCTTCTCCTGGGGTCTCAGTTTTGCGGTGATATTATCCCAACATTACCTGCAGGATGACTTTGAGCTGTGGCACTCGTTCGCTTATTACCATATCATTGCCATGTTGGATGGATTTTGTTCACTGTGGTACGTATAAAAATGGTATCCGGCGTTAAACTTTTACAGATAAAAGATACAGAAAAATTATAATTAATAGTAAGTAGCTGAGATGATTAGAATATCATACATGAGTAAGTAGTATAGATTTTTAAGGGTAGTTGAGCTAATTGAATTGGCAATGAATTTTCACTCCCGTAATTTAGAACAATATTCAAGCATTGGTTTCGAGATATGTCTCGAGACCTACAATCTACGTCCCATGACTAGTCAGCAATATAGTATCGTAGACGTATCAAATGAATTTTTGAAGTGAAAACTTCTTTAGGCGCGTTGGACATTTTTGAGATGGGACTAAACCATTGATTTCGCGACACTGTAACGACACCTCGTTTTTGTAAACGCGATTGTGCTGTTTATTTATATTAAGTTACGGATCAATGTTCTATGTAAGTATTTTTACTTTAAAGGTTTTGGAAGTATTTTTTTTTTTTTGTAAACGCAATTGTGCTCTTTATTTAGATAAGGTTACGGACCAATGTTCTATACAAATATTTTTCTTCCACCAAGGCATCACTGTTTTTTTTATTACTTTGACTTAGAACCTTAATTTTTTAGAGCTGTAAGGGACCGTAGACCGACGTATTTGAAATAAATTTAAACTTGAAACCTCCACGCGCTCCTGAGGAAAATTGTCTTGATAGACTGACAGACGGACAACGAAGTAATCCTATAAGGATTCCATGTTTTCCTTTTGAGGTACGGAACCCTAAAAATATTATATGTACCTACCCTACCTTTCTTTCCCACCCAGGTACATAAATTGCAACGCGTTCGGCACCGCATCCCGAGGCTTAGCCATGAATCTGCACAAGGCGTTAGAAGCTGAACACCCGGCGCTCAAAGTGGCTCAGTACCGACATCTGTGGGTGGATCTCTCGCACATGATGCAACAGTTGGGTACGAGGTTCTATTGTTTTATTGCTATTGCCCGTGGTATCGCTCGCGTGGACGTTGGAAATTATCCCACGGAAATGTACTACCACGACAGAGCAATTGGGAAAAAAGCACAGTATGCAAACACAGACGTTTCCCGTCATTCCGACCTCGCCGCCGAGGTCCTTTGCGAACGCAACCGCGTCCCCGAGTAAATGATACTCCCCCCGACCCTTGCTCGAAAACGAGGTGCCAGCAGTTGTAGCAGCTGTGCACGTAGCTTTAAATTCCCCGACTAATAATCATGATCAAAATTTTGATCCAGCCCGTCCCATCCTTGATGTCCTCCCTCCGGTAAACGCCCTAAGCCGAGGTTCGTACCCCACAGGGAGTGCCCTTAGCGAGCGTTAACCTAACTTTTTAGCTTAGTTTGTGTGGCCCTGGCTTTGAGTTTAGCAGCTTTAGGCACCCACAGGATTGACCGGTTAAATAGTCATGACCTCAGAGGTCAGCTATGAGATGCCATAAAGATAAAAAAAACTACTATTGATAAATAAAACGATTCGTTTTTGTTTATAGAATCCGAACATTATACCACCACATTAAATGACTAATACGATGATAGCAAAAACTGATGACAAAATCTGGATACTTAAATAAAGTCGAAACGATGAATACATCGAACAAATCTCATTACTTCCTAGCTATCATTTGATCTAAGAACCCGTTGGAAACAATCGATATAGAACACTCAAAACATCAGTTGTTTCTACGTGATACTCGCACCAGCAGCTTCAAATAAAAACGTATCAGCGATCCGTTCACAAGTTTAGCAAATTGCCCAGCGTTTATTGTTTCATGCCTGTTGGCGTGAATTGCTCTTTTGTTTCAACGACCATGGTAACAGCACGTAGTTTGTCCTGGCGGCAGATTCTATACATTTTGTACAGCGACGGCCATTACATTCAATGTACAGTTCAAACTACAATAGATTTATTTCATTTCTCAAATAGATATTGCTTTTGTTGCTAAAATTTCCGAGAGTTGATTTGTGTTTATTAAGACAGAGAAAGTTTTCGAAGTGATGGGAACTGTCGATAATTTCGTAATTAATGGTTAAGGCGACGCCCTTTCGGAGATTAAAGAAAAGGAGACTTGAAGGAGACTTTGTCCTTTTACGCCAAAACAATTAAGTGAAAGAAACTTAGTTACTTGAAGTGCGTACTTAATAACTTAGACATTTTTAGGCTTGAACATTGAAAGCTCATTAATATTAGCTTAGAAAGTGCTTTTGTAATGAGACTAATTGTTTATTTATTAGATGTCCTTTCACTGTAATTTATTCATGATACAAAAATACTACACAACTACTACTATACTTCGTTTTACATTCCCGTGAATTAATATATTTCACTGCAACAAAACTGATTAACTATTCCCAAAACAAACAAACATTTATATGAAAAACTACCTCACACATACGTGCAAACAAATATTAGTATGCACGAAATTATTCAATAATTGGTCGGGGTGAACAACGACCAGCTAATCCATCAAATTTTTTGTCAATTCTTTTATTTATTTGTCATCAAGTCCAAACCATGTTGGACATGACGTGTGCTTTTCTAGACACGCTTTTATTCTGTCCGATATTAAATGTTTATTAGATTTTCCGATAGATTAACTTCAGCAATTAGGTACTCATCTACGTCTACAAAGCAATTCATTAGCCCTTTCAAAACACGTTTATTATTGCTTTCTCAAGGATAGTTAGTTTGATATACACCATAAATATGCCTATCCATGAAACCTACAAGTTATCCACCAGTGTATTTAAATCATGGATCTATGATTTATATACACTACAATATTTTTGTAACAATATTTGATTTAAAAGAGTGTCCGTGGAGTTTCTTGCCCGTTCTTCTCCATAGGTACCTACTACGTTTTGGAATGGGCAACTAGCTTCATTTTTCTGACCGACCGACCCCTTTACAATTCAAAATTACCTGTAATTTGTTTATTTGAAATAAATGCTTTGAGTTTGAGTTTATGATTTACTAGCGACCCGCCCCGGCTTCGCACGGGTATAAACCGGGTTATTATACATATAAACTTTTCTCTTCAATTACTCTATCTATTTAAAAAACCGCATCAAAATCCGTTGCGTAGTTTTAAAGATTTAAGCATACATAGGGACAGAGAAAGCGACTTTGTTTTATACTATGTAGTGATAGGGTACAAGATCTGTGTATGAAGTAGACTTTGAACGGAAAGTACCAAGGAGTAATATAATTTATATTTACAGGTCGTGCCTACTCCAACATGTATGGCATCTACTGCATGGTGATTTTCTTCACTACCACTATATCTCTGTACGGAGCACTGTCAGAGATCTTGGAGCACGGTCTTAGCTACAAAGAGATGGGGCTGTTTGTCATCGTGGGGTACTGCATGACTCTCCTGTTTATTATTTGCAATGAGGCTTATCATGCTTCCATTAAGGTTAGTATTTCGTCAGATTTTTTGGAACTTTGTATGTCATTAGGTACTGAAAATGTACGTGATTGTCAATTGTTTATTAAAGTAGATAAAATAATTTATTTAAAAGAAATAGAATGCATTGTTTCTTTCTCATTGTTTTTTTAAAACTATAATTGACAGTCGGTAAGATATAACCTGGTGATTCTCTTATAATATTCAACTTCAAACAAGACGTTAAAAAAATGATTAACGCTAATTGTGGATAGGTATGTAAGTAGTGTGTTTTCTATGCAAATAGGCTTCATAATACAAACGGCTTGAAGACAAAGCAATTTATTATGTTATTTATTAAAATGATAAGCACAAAAAAAACTGTACAAAGGCGGACTTAATGCCTGAGACATATTCTACCAGTCAACCTTAGGGTGATGCAGAGACAAAACATGACAGGTGCAATATAAGGGATAGATAACTCGAAAAACAAAAATATTAGTACATACATATAATATATATTTCATGGTATCAGCAAATATGTTAATTGTCCATTGCAGTCTAGCCAAAGTTACTTGATAATGAACTTAATTTTTTCTAGGTCGGTTTAGAATTCCAAGTCCGTCTTCTCAACGTGAACCTCGGGGCAGTAGACAGAAGCACGCAGCGTGAGGTGGAGATGTTCCTGGTGGCCATCTCCAAGAACCCGCCTATCATGAACCTCGACGGCTTCACCAATATCAACCGAGAACTGTTTACAGCTGTAAGTAGAACAATATTATGGTTTTATTAGAAAAATGTTGACAAAGGTGGCCTAATTGAGGAGGTGATTGGGTCGTTGGTTCGGTGACGACTATCACCGAACCAACGACCCAATCACCTCCTAAGTAACAACTGCGTCTGTTGCACTTTAGACGTGAACAAACATAATATTTTTTTTTTTTTTTCGAAGAGTATTTATAACAGGATCTTATATTCCGGAGCAGCAATGCTAGTAAACAATAAGGAAAAAGGTTGGCAGGTTGATAAAATACACTGTACCTAAACTTCGCTTTATGTGTTTATAAAAATGTCATATTTTTCTTACTAATTGGTTGAATTATATTAATTAATATTTAAGGTATCGGTAAATAAAATATTAATTCATTATTCATTCATTTCTTCATTTATTTTCGTTGCTATATTTAGTATGTATGTGTGTATGTATCTATTATTTCGGATTATTTAAACCAAAGACAGCCCCATTTTATGTCCACGCAAATCACTGTCAATTCCAAGATTGCCTGGAAGTGAACGCAGAAAGTGATAATTGCGCCCACTGTATATTAAATTATAATATTCAGTGTACAATAATAAAGTATTTATATATATATACTTTATTATTGTACAATGAATATTATTATTTAAAATATAAATTAAAAACAGTTGCAGAAAGGAGGCAAGACAAATTTTTCGATCGCAAAGCGCTCTATGAGTCGTGCAGTAAATCACAAACTAAAACTAACTAAAATACACACACAACACACACACATAAACAAACACACACACACAAGAACAACATACCAAACAACATACAACAACATACAACAACAACAACATGCTTGAGTCGATCTTATAAACCAGTCCCTTATTGTTGAAGACACCTTAAGCACCATGTTTGCGAACTGTTGCTGAATGTTTAAGTAATATAATCCATATGATGTAAAAAACCATCAAAGCAATTTGTTTACCTTTAATAATAATGCAATCTATTTAACTGTATTGCAACTCAAATATTGTTTTTGGTGCTAAAACAACAGGTACTTTAAAACTTTCCTCGTCAAGTAAACATTTGTCTGTGGAGGACCACAATGCTGGCTACTTTGGGGTCTACGGTTTTATTTGAATGTTTCAGAGTCAACAAGTTGTATTTGATTGTTGTTGTAAACATATACATTTTGTCATGCATTGTAAAATCTTCTTCAATTTCGGACCGTATCCCTTTTTGGTGCAGCGTTTTCTATTTCCCTCAATAGATTGTACTACCGACGACCGTAACTGCTTTCTCTTTGATCTTTGTTATGTAGTTTGGTCCTGAAAGGATACCTTTGCCTTCAATTTATGTTTAATAATGCATTGTCAAAGACTTTGACAATTCAAAGACTTTGAATTTATGTTTAAAATGCATTGTCAAAGTCTTTGACAATGCATTTTAAACATAAATACGTGACGATTCATTCAAGATCAGGTAGTTATACATGTGCGGCGAAAGGTAATCTCAGTATTCTTGTTATTACTACTTTTATCAGAAAATAAACTCAGCAGCTATATTTTATTTACTTTATTTAAATTAACAAGTAACAAGATTCAGAAATGTTAGTAACAATATATCTTAACAACTATGTTAGTAAATATAACCTATACATTTAATGAATCCCTGCTACACGCTCAACACAGATGTGGAAAGCTTGCAGCAGCGATTCATACACAAACAGTCTAGTCTGCTCCCGATACACTGCAGTATATTGTTGGGGCTGTATGTACCTTCGGCTACTATCATCTGCCTAGCCTTTTCCCAACTACATAATGATCGGTCGGCTTCCAGTCTAACCGGATGCAGCTGAATACCAGTAGTTTACAAGGAGCTGATCAGACCTCCACTACCCAGTTACTGGGTAATCCGATACCCCTTGGTAAGACTGGTTGTCAGACTTCGAGCTTCTGACTACCCGTAATGACTGTCAAAGATATACGAATGACAGCCGGAACCAACGGCTTAACGTGCTTTTCGAGGCACGGAGGGGTCTTGGTATGTAAATATGGTCAACCATCCACGGACAAAAAGCGGCAAGCGTAGCCCAACCTGAACGATAGACCCGTGCGGCACCCACGGCTACCACAATATTATTATTAGTTTACTATCCCTCGAAATATGGCATCACACATAAACCCTCACAATCAATGACCCGATCAAGCTGCTTAAAAGCTTTCAATAAAATAAGATAGCTCTATTTATAGAACCGTTAAGTTTTATCGATAGTAGATAGTACAAATAAAAGTAGATATTATCGATAAAGTCACCGACCCAGAACAAATGTTCCATCTATTCAACATGAGGGTCATTAATTATATGCCTGTTAGAGTCAGCACTAAGTTTCCTTACGAGTTATTTCCTTGTTTGTGGAAATGGACGAACTTAAAGTGCATCGTATCTTTAGTTCTAGGTAACTACAATGGCGGTACTGTATGATGGCTTGTGATGTTCGAAAGTTTTTATTAATTTCCTACTATACACCGTGAAATTTGAATCACAGTTTTGCTAGAACAAACGTTATTCAGACCATAGTCTACTACCATTCTACAGCATCCAATAAAAAAAAAACATGATTGGTTTTTGAAAAAACACAAAAAAGACTAAGTTTAAAAAGTCAAGATTATCTACTGCTTACTAAATTTCGTTTATGGAGGTACATTTACTATAAACAATGCTGTGTCCCGTGCGTGGTGTCTGTGTTGTAGGGAGTAACGATAATCTTGACATTTTAATCTTTGTCTTTTTTGTGTTTTTTCAAAAACCAAATATGTTTATTTTTATTTTTATTGGATGCTGTAGAATGGTAGTAGACCATGGTCTGAACAACGTTTGTTCTAGCAAAACTGTAATTCAAATTTCACGGTGTATACAATGTCGCCCATCGGCATGTGCCTGCCCGAATTTTTCTGAATATTCATGAAAAATGATCAAAAAATATTTTTAAAAGGGGGGCTGTCACAGCCAATTTGCTCCGAATCTAATGGACTGATTAAGTTGAAATTTGGTACACATATGTATTTCTGTGACCTACCACGGACGTGTAACGTAAATAAATGCATTCTGAATATGGAGGACACTTTTGCAAATAAAAAAAATGAAAAAAAAAGTTTTGCTTACCGTACCATGTGATAAAATGGCATGTTGCAAGGATCTCAATTTTTTAAATTTTGAAATACTAAATACTTTTTTAAAATGAATATTTTCCTTATCTCCGAAACTACTGAGACTAAAATTAAAAAAAAATACATCGAATGGTTCTTAACTCATATATTACAAAAAAACCTAAACTCTATGGTCTTAAAATAACATGGTAAATCTCTCAATATTATGCGTACAAACTTACGTTTGCAGTTGGAATGTATGGGAGAACATGTTTTTCAACTGCAATGTTAAGATTGGTCTTGAGATAAATTCATCCCAACTACGCAATCCTTCATTGTGCTTGATCCGACACACACTTGGTTGGTTTTTATATCAAACAATCAAAATTACGCCCCATTTACGTCAATATTCGATACTTAACTCATGAAGAAATAACTAAAACTTTTCTCCTTTTTCCAGAATGTATCCTTCATGTCAACCTACCTGATTGTACTGATGCAGTTCAAGCTGACGCTACTTCGACAAAGTGTCAGGAAGACCCTCAGAACGGTGATCAAATTTATGTACAACACTACCACAACTGCGCTGGATGATGATATTACAGAAGATGATGATGAAGTGTGAAGAAAGTTTGTTTAGATCGAGTGATCACCAGTAGTTGAATCATCACTAGTGCGTTTAGTTCATTTAAAATCAGTACTACTTATATCGTTCATCGTAATAATGGTTAAGTGTTTTTGCCAAAGTATGTAATGCTTAGTGTATTAATTATAAAACCTGTTCAGGTGGAATTTCATAGACGTTCCGGCTTGGAGTGTAAATGTGGTGCTGTTTCACAAACAATGGGACACTTAATATCGTGTCCTGCGAGTCCTGGGGGTATACAATCTACTCGACATCCGTAGTTTCGGCCAAAGTACTCCGTCTCACTAACGGTATGTCTGTAAGTGTGACCGAGCACGAAGCGCCCGTAACATCGGCCGAAACTACGAATTTCGCTTAGAGATGAGACCCCCTGTCGTCTGCACGTTATAGAAACTGCTGGCACCAAACACGTGGCTGAATTCTCGGCCGAGTCCATTTAGATTGCCATCTACAAGCTAAGAAGAATAAGATAACAAGCTTTCAGAAAGCTGATTGCCTATAATGGATAAAATAAGTATTTATGATAGATTCATTTTAAGGAGGAGCTCGTGGCTAAGTAATAACAGCTGCACGGGTAGATCCATAAGGTTAAGCTACGCTTGTCGGGGTTAGTCCGTAGATGGATGACCATCTTTATATACCGACACTCCTCCGTGCTTACGAAAAGCAAGCACGTTAAGTCGTTTGTCCCGGCTGTCATTCGTGGATCTTTGACAGTCGTTACGGATCGAAGCCCGAAATTCTAACAACCAGTCTCACCAAGGGGTATCGTATTAACCATTTACTGGGTTGTGGAGGTCCGATAGGCAGTTGCTCCGTGTAAAATACTGGTATTCAGCTGCATCCGGTTAGACTGAAAGCCGACCCCAATATAGTTGGGAAAAGGCTAGGCAGATTGGTTGATAGATTCGTTTTAAAAGCTTAACTTAAAAAGCATAGATTTGTAGAATTCTAGTCAAAAGAGAGGCCGCTATTTTAGGTAGTTCACATAAAGTAAAACAATATGTATGTACGTATACTATAAGTTTGTAACCTATTTATGTACTTGTGTACCTATTTTATTTATAATTCATTATGATGTATTTTTTTTATCATTGTTTCTTTTAAACAGTGTACCTACCATCTAATTGGTGACCACTGAAAATCAGCGCTGTGTTGTGGGTCTCCATAGCACAGCATCATGCTGAGTGGAAGCCTTCTTGTCACAGTCATGACGTGCCAGCAGCTGCCGCATAATTCTGTTTTGTGTTCGTGATTATATATTTAAATCTATTGTTTTATTTTTATGCACATGTTTCTGTGACAAATAAACTTATTTTTCTTTCTGTCTTTCTTCCTGATCTTCACCACCCTTGGTTGACTGATAAAGAATGCCTAAGGCATTAAGTCCGCCTTTGTACCTTTCTTGAGTGCGAAAAGTTTAAATAAATAAATAAGCAAGAGCCAAAAGAAACTATTTATTTTATTATGCTCGTTGCAAACACCAAGACTTATTAAACCTACATAAGATCCTGCATTCCACGCTGGACTCTTCGACTCTGCTGTCCCTCATCATCAGCCTATAATGTTCCCACTGCTGGGACACAGACCTCCTCTCAGTGAGAGGGAGTGGGCCGTAATCCACCACGCTGGCCCAGTACGTGTTGGTAGATGTCACATGTCTTCGAATTTTTCGGTTCTAGGACATGCCGGTTTCCTCACGATGTTTTCCTTCATCGTTTTGAGAGCAGTGGTGATGAAATAATTTACACAAAGTAAAGCGCCTGTCTGGGATCGAACCTACGACCTACAACTCGTAAGTCGCGGCCGTTACCACTGGGCCACCACTGCTGTCCCTCATCAACATCAATACTAGGTATAACACCCGAACACCGAAAACTTTTGCACTTTTGGTCTTTACAAATAATACCTCTTATTACAACCCTATTGTTAGAATGTGTCGACTTTATAATGAAATTACAAGGGACAATAACAGTATCGACATCTTCGATTCTCGTGCCGCTGCTTTCAATAGACATGTGCGTACTCTTTCTTTTTAATTTTTTTATTAATCTTGTAACGCTTTAAATAATGTAACGTTGTGTCGCTTATGTACTTTACCTGGTGTGTTTGGTCTCCTACACATTCCTTGCCTAAGCAGAAGTATGTTGGAGGGCAGACGCATAGACCTAGCTGTAACTTTGTGAACTAAGCTTTTTACTGTAGTTGTCATTTTGTATTATTATTGTTGCTAATCATGTTATGCGATTACGCTTTGGGTGATAATCAGGTCGAAACCTATAATGTGAACCTAGTGATATACTGTGATTGTTACCTGTTGTAGTTGCCTTGTGAATAAATAAATAAATTATCCTAAATAATAAAATAAATAGTTTCATCTTAATCCTGTTTGGTTTTTGCCTAACTAAATCCAGCGTCATCTATCTGTTAAACCTACCCCTTCATTATATTATCCACAACGGTATAGTAACAACTAAATAGAATTCGCTGCCTAATTTATTTGACTGGCTCGCCCGTATACTAATTATTGTCATCACGAATAATTTGTTAATTACACTATATAATTATTTTAATTTGTTTAATTGAATAAAAGCACATTTACAACCCACAGGGAACACTGCATTAAATAATTAGTTTCTTCAGCAGAAGATTAGGTAAACCAAAGTCAGTTTTATATAACTTTTTATGAAGAGGAGACTGACGTGTCATTTGTTTTCGAAACAAAAGCAAGGCTCCAATAGCTCTAAATCAAGTTCAAACATGAGCTTGACTGAGTTTTAATCTCTAATAATAATAGATTAAGTATCTTGACCTGGCTCGCGAGGTTGTTGACATGTGGGATGTGGATACAGCAATCATTGTGCCGATAGTCGTGACGGCCAATGGCATAATAGCCAAGAACCTCGACCAACACCTGAGGAAGCTCTCATTAGGCAGCTGGATTAAGGGCTTGATCCAGAAAGCGGTACTCCTGGACACGACGCGTATTGTTAGGAAGTTCCTCTCTCAAGAGCCCTGACCACCGGTAGCTTGGACCCTGTACCCGACACCGGTGGGCTATTATTTTTATATTTTAAATGTTTTTTGTTTTTGTTTTATAAGAATATTTAAAAATGTAAATAATATGTTTAAAAAAACTTTTACAAAAAAAAAAAACAACCGACTTCCAAAAAACACTACAAAGTGCAAAATAACTTTAATTTCGGAAGTCGGTGACAAAAAACGAATATGCAACACCAAAGACACCGACGTTTTTATTTTTCACTTTTTAGTTGTGGTACCTACCCCACACAAATTCGAAAACCACTACCTGCTATGTAAATAACAATGACAGGAACTTATCATATCATCCACATACTAAGTGGGAAAAGTACGTATTATTGAAGCTAACTCAAAAACTATCGAAGCAAAGTTAATAAAATTTATATGAGATCATTTCGAGAGGGATAATACGATGCTGGATATCTACCGATGGGGCTGGCTACTTACTACTTTTTATATTATTTAGGTATATAGAAATGTTAACATTATTTAGATCATTATTATGTATAATAGACGTCTTGATCTTGAAAGTAAGAGTTAGGTAATAGTGGAAAATTATTACTAATCTTACTTACACTCTCAAATAAAACCTTAAATCAACTTCAGACTTTTTCTACTCATGTAATACACGTCTACGCCTTTCAAACAAAAAAAGAATTTTCAAAATCGGTCCACAATTGACGGAGAAATCGGTGGACATACATAAAAAAACAAACATACGCGACGAACATATAACCTCTTCCTTTTTGGAATACGGTTAAAAAAGAAAAAATATCGCCACCCAAGCCTAATAATACGAGCATCCACTACAAGATAAAGGACTCTTCTTATCTAAAGGAAGAGCCAAATAAATTAGTGTCATGATCACGACTCTTATTAATTAATGAAATAAGGTTTCCTGACGAATTTTTCATTATAATTAAATCAGTGGTGACCAAGAATAACTAATTCAGTATAACCTGTGCATAACTTTGTAAACTAGAAGAACTGAAAAACATAAACACAGTCATCTTATTCATAAACCTTTAACCCAGAACAGTAACCATTAAAAATCTCAAAATAGAGTTAGGAAAAGCTAATAAAACATTAAAAACAAAATTATTCCACAGGGTAAAGGAAGCTCCTAAAACAACATTGTAGGATGAAAAGTAACAAAATGTGTGAGGATAATTAAAACAAAACATCGTACTGTTGTTTTATACTAAGTGGAGCTAATCAGGGCATTCCGTGTGTACTGATTTAAGTATTTGAAAGAGGTTTAAATTAGAGTTTTTAGAACTAACATTTGTATATTAGTGTAGTGTGATTGATCGGCAAGATTGGCAGTAAACAAACGAAAAGGATTATCAGCAACATGATAGACAGATTTAGAAATGGGTTGAATATTTTAGAACTGGAAATTAAGTAAATATCATAGATTTCTATCTACACTCTCAAAGTGAATAAGTAAGTATATTGTACTATCTATGCTCACGTACCAACAGCAGTAGTGTACCAACATGAAATCCAGTTGAATTATTCCATACAAAGTAAACAACTACGCAGCCCTTATACAAATAGCTGTGTCCGTCAACAAACATGAAGTATCCGTCTTCATTGTACGAACCCAAATACATTTCCGAGAAAAAGTTTCTTTATAATTCAGGTTAGGCTTCTGTCAGATACGACGTTTGACCGCACGACTGGTGCCAACGGGCGCGTTTTGACTGCGTATCAACCACGGAGCCACGGACCACGGAGACCGCTGCTAGAAACGGTATTGTCAACACTTTCCAAGCAAACCAAGCGTGTTAGTAAGCATCACTGTTTACACATAGAAATTGTAAAAACATAGGCTGCCTCTGAAAATTCTGAAAATTAATTGCGTGGGCACGTATATTATAACTTATGATTAATGATGTCTCCAGTCGCGTCCGAGGTGCGGCGATTCTAGACTCTGTGTATTTCGTGCAAGAGTTGGACCTGACCATCCGTGAAAGACACATCTCTGCATCTGAAACAAAACACGATGACTGCGGAAGTGAGGACCACGATAGGAATGTTAGGCTGCCTGTCCACTGGAGCGAAACGAGGCAGCAGAGCGGAGAAATGTGCCAGTATTAACCAATAGGAGCGGAGCTCTGAAGCGGAGTTTAGATTCTATTGGTTAATATTGGCACATTTCTCCGCTCCTCTGCCTCGCACCGCTCCAGTGGACAGGCAGCCTTGTTCAGTTTTCATTATGAGCTTATCAGTTTAGTAAGCAAGACATTTGCATATAATTGCGATGGCTTTACTGTCACTATAACTTATAATGTGAGTTCTATAATGATGTTGTTTAAAACAAAAAAAAACTAGATGAGTTCAGCGTGTCCTATCTGTTTACTCTGAGAAGAATGGCCGAAACAAACACAGAGGTCGCAGTCTCTTTGAAAGTCCAGTCATAATCTTGGTCAGGCCACAAGAGGACCATGTAGATAAGTGTTTGAAATGGTCTTTTGAGGAAAGAACCACGAGTGAGTCCAGTCAGTGCAAGCATTTGTCAGTAATCGTGGAGCTCAACTCGGAACTTAAGGAGCTCAACTTCTACGTACTTTACTACTAAACTTTATTACTTTCCACGTAATACTATCGTATCGTAGAGAGCAGTGGTGGCCCAGTGGTAACAGCCGTGACTTACGAGTTGTAGGTCGTAGGTTCGAACCCAGACAGGCGCTTTACATTGCGTAAATTATTTCATCACCTCTGCTCTCAAAAACGGTGAAGGAAAATATCGTGAGGAAACCGGCATGTCCTAGAACCGAAAATTCGACGACACGTGACATCTACCAACCCGCACTGGGCCCGCGTGGTGGACTACGGCCCACTCCCTCTCACAGAGAGGAAGCCTGTGTCTCAGCAGTGGGAACATTTATAGGCTGATGATGATGATGATGAATACTATCACGTTAACCCAAGCTTGCAAGTGTTCTAGTTTATAGTGACTCTGGTAGAATAAACTCTAGCACCCAATCTGCTCATAGGGAACGCCCGTCTAATCTAACCATGCCCTAAGGCTGTTTCTCACAAACAATGTAATTTGAAACTATGAATCTTTTTTCTGAGTTAAAGTGAAGGTGGCCATTTGTATTAAGCACCAACTAAATAAATGGTTTTGACTTTCACCTCTCCTTTGAGCACTAAGAAGAAGAATTTTGTTTTGTTTTGAATTTTCAAACTTAATTCATTTTATTTTTATTAGGTTTCATTTAGAATTGAAAGCTACTTCGGTATTAAGGAATCATTTATCGTATTTATTTACTGTGACTATTTATTATTTTACTACACTAGGTATTTATTACCATAAAAATCGGATATTTTAAACAAAAGCACCGTTATTTTAATAATGTAAAAGATGTTTGACGTTGGAAAAGTCAGCCCTATATCTTTTACGCGTTTTTTATTTCATCGTTTTATATCGAAATTACGATGAACTGAGAGATACTGATGAAAAAATATGAAACGTACAAGTCACACTTTATGTAATAATATAGAAAAATATGATACTGCCCAAAAAAAAGAAGATATTTAAATGTTGCTGCAATAGATATAAAATATGCTACGAATGTCTACGACGTAGCGGTCACAGATGTCATGGCTACGTTAACTTGGGTCATTGAACTACAAGTGACGAGGCTATCCATTTGGCATTGAAAATAATTAATGAAACTATGCATCATTTTGGTAGACTCACAGAGCATCCATTATTCATAAGAGTAGCACTCTATGAAATTATGAATATTGTTGTAAAAAGATCATGATCCGATTAATGAGTATATTAAAAACTTAAATTATATTCAGTGATTTTAATTTAAAAATTACTAGATTTGATGCTAAGACTAGTTAAAATAAATCCGGAGTACGAAGTTGACCAAGCTCAGCCGATTCTGAACTGATTGAAATTCTGATATACGGTCGAAATTATATAAAGCCATCTCTCTAAATACTTTATTTACAAATTATTTTTCAGATTTTTGTGTCATCACAAAAATATCTTAACAAAAGTAATTTGTTCAGGTTTCAGCTGAAAGGCGCGAAACACGCACAGTTTGACGATTAATCAAATGTCCCGTTTTATCAACGTTACAATTTACAAACGAGGGTAGGAAAAAATACTTTGTATTTTTGCGTTATTGAATCATGCTGTACATAAAATACGTTTAGATATTTACCACAAAATGGTGGAGACATTTTAAGCTGCCATTAGAATATTACTTTTCTCTGAAGAAACGGAAAGGTTTTTAATATTTTTCTGCATTCGGTTTTTATTTTTGTAGTAATGAATAATATTAAGAAAAAAAACTGAAATTGTCTAACTGCAGTGCAACAGGAATTTTTCAGTATGAGATCTCGTCGTTTTAAAACAAATAAGTATATAAGACATTTAATTAGGTATCCAGCTTGGTTCCACCCTAGCTTAACCAAAATATTAAACCCACTATGAGTAACTCTTAATTAAGTAAAGCACTTTGCATGCTTTTCTTATTTTGTGTTCATCATATTTTTATTAGACTCTTATGTGTTTTGTGATATTTCGCATACAAATTCTGCAGTCGGAAGAGATATTAATTTATACAGCAGATCAATTTAACCACGTTTTGCATAACAAAGGGATAACACTTTTTTAATATTCAAAGCTAATTGAAAAGTTACATTAACGGGTTAAAGTAAAAACGTAAAAATATCCCTGCGGCATCAATTCGTTAACGAAAATTAGATTTCCCACTCAATATTTAAAACTTTCATTCGATGGAAAATTCAACTGTCGGTCGGACTCGGTAAAATATTCGGCTAAAACCGAATTAATTGACTTTCATTTAAAAAGCGGGAACCGTTGAATGAGGGTGCCATTTGGTCGCTATACTCACTCCATTCATCTTTTTTCCACTTTGAGTTTTGTCTGATTTCTGTTTTCTTTCATCCAGTAATAAATTAATCTGTTGTTTTTGTTTCCGATTTGAAGAGATTTCTTCATTATGATGGTGATTGAGTATGGATTAAAAATGTGTAGCTGTATTGCTTTAACTAAATGAGCATTTTGATCATATTACGCTAATCGTGGTCACAACATTAACCAGATCGGCACCCTAATCGCGTAACACGCTTTCAATCACAATTTAAAAGTTCGTCTGTTCAATAAAGTAAATAACACAATGAATTTCGTTGAACTGTCAAAATAAAAGACAATTGTAAGTGCGTTATGCAATCACCCTGCGGAATTTGACAGCAAGCTCCGATTGCTCACATTCGTCTTGAAACTACATGACACATTTACAAAATGAATAATATCAAACAATTTGGTACGTTATTGGGTTTTTCCATCTGGGATTGCTCAGTAGCAGCCCGGAGTCTGGATTTGCGCCCGGTTGATGGCAATAGGCTCGCCCCCTATTACATAGGACTTAACCATAACTAGCGAAATGTGGTTGTACTATAAGTACACCTCTGCTTAACCCTTCGGGTAATACAGGCGTAATGTTATGTTATATTAGGTATGTACATACAGTCAGAGAAGGAAGGTTTATTTGTTTATCAAATTGAGACATGACGTCAATTTGCCAAGTTAAGTAGGTATAACCATTTCATACGACTGTTGTGACTCGAATAAACGGGTAATTTAAATTGGTATTCAATTTGATAAAAAAAAGCATGACTTAGCCTACTGGCAGCATAAGAATGCAGTTTTAATTTGGTCTAAAATGAGCTCGTGACTACTTTGCCTACTTTTCGCCCTCCAATTAAAACACACCCTCTATTTAAAACTCGAACACGATCCCTAATTACATTAACCACAAACCGATATCTAAGCAGTTTTCCTCTTAAACTTTTAAATTCTATATTCAAACTTGTCTTCTACTTTGTAAAGGGGTGTGCCCACTTTACTTACAGCTTTATCCGCACTGCGGTCTATCCGCATCGCTCAAGTCCCACGGATTTAGTAAATGCCATTCAATATTCTACTGACGGACTGCCCACTTAGTATACTGCAGTTTATTTTTATTTCTGGGAAGGTTCGTGTACAAGGAACATAATAATAGCTGGCTTGCTGGTTGGAATTCATTGTGATTTGCTAAATAAATGCAGACCAGATTCAGAGGTCACCAAGAGCATTCTGAAAAATATGAAAGTTTCTTGAAATGCAGGTTTCCAATGTTATGAGACTGATGTAAAGAGCTTTAGGATTTTAATACAAAAGTAAATTAAAAAACTATGATTTCATTGCATTAGGAACTGGAATTAAGTAATCATTTTGTATTTAGTTTTCTGAGTTTCAAAAACTATTCTGGAGTTGAGTAACAAAGTTAACAATTTTCTTAAGATATTTACAAAGTCTGCAATTAAGATACCTATCATAAAATTGCCTATTACGTCTTAATCGAAATCTCAACTTTAAGACAATTTTAACGACATTGTAAATTTTATGGCGCTGTAAAAAAACATAAAATACATAAGACTATCAAGTAACCTCTCGTATTAAACGATCTAGGCAATAACTCAGGCTTAGCTTGGCTTGAGAATATAGGGTGGGAGGGTAGTCAACGGTGAGGGAACCACTTGTTGCTATGGTTACGGCAGTAACAATAACCAAAAAAACTTATTTCAAACCTTAAGTGGTCTTAAAAAAGTTCAGATTCCTTCATCGAGATAAAAACGCGACTGTGTTTGCTCGACTCGTATGATCTGAAATTATGTTGAATATTGTCATACGTGCACAGCTGGGTATGTCATAGAATTATATTTTTCTTAAATGTTTTCTTTCAAATTCGTTATGATAGGCGCCGTGTGCGACACCAATTTGACTCAATATTCGTATGTAAATGATATTAGACCTTTTTAAAATTATAATATTATATTTTTCTACGAAAAGGTCATGTTGTTTTGCGTTTATTACCCGACTGCGGCGAAGCAAAAAAAGAAGGGTTATGTGTTTGACCTGTCGGTCGAAGTGGCGGCGATTGAAGGAGGCCCATATAGTCTTTCGGCTGAAATGTAATGATGATGTGTTTGACCTGTATGTATATGTGTCTGTCTCTATGTTCCGTCGTAACTACAAAATTGCTGAATCGATTTTGATGAATGATATGTCGTTAAATTTGTCTTTATTGCGCGATTTTGCTTTTAATGCCATTCTTATGCCTATGACTGCCTCGTTGGTCTAGTGGTCGCAAGTGCTACTGCTGAGCATGAGGTCCTGGGTTCGATTCCCGGGTCGGGCAAAGTGTTATTGGGTTTTTCTATCTGAAATTTCTCAGTAGCAGCTCGGAGTCTGGATTTGTGCCCGGTTAATGGAAATAGGCTCGCCCCCTATTATATGGGACTTAAACATAACTGGCGAAATGTGGGTGTACCTACTACAGGGACACCTCTGCCCAACCCTTCCGGGAAACAAGGCGTGATGCTATGTTATGTCTTATGCCTACCGTATAGAAATCAAAATCGGTTGAACGGACTGTAAAAATGTTTATTTAAATGTCTAATCTTATTTCAAATGGAGTATAGGTATAAGTTATACCATATACAAAAGGAAGGTAAATAAACGTAGTTCTTCATATTTTATGAACCGCTTGTAAAATAAGTACTGATCTTACCAAATATCAAATATATATAGTACTAGCGGGCGTCACGCGGGTTCACCCGCGTACTTAGTTACCGTTCTCGTGGGAGTACGGGGATAAAATATAGCCTATGTTACTCGCTGATAATGTATACTCTATAGGTTTAGGTAGTTAAAAAAAGGTAAACAAATCGTAAAAAGAGTTTTTATAGATGACACTTTCTTGTTTAAAAAACGATAAAACCAAATTAAATTTATTTTAGTGTTTTACTATAGTTTCCTCTTTATTAATGTATGTTAAACTTTATCGTTTATTCTTAAACTACTTTTCGTAGATGTATCTGCTTGAGCACAATGTTTTTTGTCTGATTTATAATATTTTGTAAAGAGCCCAATTTCTAAACGTCAACGAAATATAACGTTGCTAAATTGAAGAGTACAACAGTGACGTAGCATGATAACTGAAGTGACAGGTTTTACATTTAGTCGGTTACTTGACAGCTGTCTCGTCACGTGGTTTTTTTTGTTTACCTTTATTTAACTACCTAAACCTATGGAGTAAAGCTATCCATTACTGAAAGATTTTTCCAAATCGGTCCAATGGTTTTTCAGTTTATTCGTTACATACAAAAATACAAATCTTTCTTCTTTATAATATTAGTATAGAAGTGTAGATATTGAATTTATTTTCGGTCGCCGCAACATTTCTTGTTTGTCCATACTTCTCCATTAATCCTCATCTTGGTAGCCACCCCCTTTCTAGCCAACAGTAAAGTAAAAGTAAAGTACTGACCTTACCAATAGTTATAAATAATACAACCATGAAACAGTTTAAACTTTGGACCATAGTCTGGAGTTTCGCTAAGCGTGGGATGAGCGCATAACTTTTAACAACCCTATAATAGTTTCAGCGAATTTATACCCTATACAATATACTAGTTCGTTCCGGAACATAGAAGTAGTAAAGTTTACGCGCGTGTAAACTGAGATAAGACAACAAGTTTACTTAAACGTGACACTGGGGCGTACATTGGGCGTAATGCAGACGACCGATTTTGCGCGGACATTGTCTTGTGTCTCTTGATTGCGGACAAAAGTCATTGACTAAGTTTCTCACCGGTTCTGCATACATTCACCTCCTTTCGTTTTGATTTAACGCATGCTTCTTCGTATCTTTTGTCCTTCTGTCTCTATCTTTGCGCAAATCACTGTTGAATCGACCGGAAATCGCAGTAGCTCGCAAAATTCATTTTAAATTATAAATAGGGCTCGACCGAGATCTCGGTCTCGGTCTCGGTCTCGGCATTCTCGGCTATAAATCCGACCGAGAAATCTGTCTCGATTCTCGGCTAATAATAGCCGAGATTCTCGGTCATGGCCGAGATTGTAACTTTGTTCGGAATGGCATTCAAATTTTACCGCGCGCGGCCACGCTCCGCCAGCGCGAAGTTGATTGGTGTAAGTAAGTGCGCGAGAGAGATGTATTGTGATTGGTTGAAGTCCCGGATGGCGAACTGCGGCTGGCCGCCTAAGCTCCGTTCGTGCACAATTTTTTTACAATTGTAATAATTGTTTTCTAATGAAAGTTTATTTGAATTTCGCAGTAAATTATATGTGTGTTCTTTTATTAAGTGTTGTGTTGCTACTTGCTGTGATTACTTGTTGATGTCGATACTTGTAAATTGATTAACTACACTGGTTTGGTGAAAGCAAGATCACATATAGTTTTGCGGTGGATTATAAAGCGGGTTGGTTTTCGTCACCTTAGAAGGTGCTTAGGCCTGCAGCAAATAAGTTTTTATCTGCGCCGCCTACTAGCGTAGCAAGTGAACAATTTTTTAGCAAAGCAGGACAATTATACGACGAGAGGCGACACTCTTTGAAAGGCAAAAATGCCGAAAAATTGCATTTTTTATGTTATAATATAATGTTATTCAACTTTGATTATTAAAACAGTTAGTTTTGTTAAGCAGAAAGTACTGTATTAAAAATTTAACAGCATTTTTTTTTTCACGCATTGTCTATTCTCGGTCTCGGCTCTCGGTCTCGGCCGAGATATTATTTTATTCTCGGTCTCGGTCTCGGTCTCGGCCGAGAACGAAAAATCCATCTCGATCGAGCCTTAATTATAAAGTATTCAATTTGTTTTATTTCATTTATTTTTAGAGAACAATTTTATTTTTATTTTATTATTTTGGAACGGTCTACTATAGAGTACATATTATAAATATGGAAGCGAGTTTCTTTAATGGCACTTCTTCGCTAACCTCCTAATTCGAATGTTGAGGGCCAATTTATAGCTAGAGTCTGTCTATTGAAAGCTGAGAGTGAAAAAAGCGGCAAATTTTAAACTGGATTACATAAATAATAACTCAGATTTTTATGTTGATGCCACGCGGTTTCTCATCGCTATATTCAATTATGATTCCACATTTAAAACTGGTATATTGATGGACCAGTACCCTAATTGCGTAACTTATTTTCGTAAACAATTTTGCCCAATTTTTTTCATTTTGACAGTTCAACAACATTCATTGCGTTATTTACGTTTTTGAGCAGTCTTTTTTCCTTTCAAATCGAAACAGATTGTGATCGTGTTACATTACGCAATTAGGGTACAGGCATAGAAATATAAAAAACAGGAGAAGTGGCATGGGGGCGTGTCTGTGTCCGCGAGCCATGATCAAAATGCTCATGGTATAGGCAAATGGCCGTTTCCGCGAACTAGTGCGCATCCGACCGCGATCGTGACAACATTTAAGAATACCGTGTTGTTCAGTGGTTTCTTGTAAAAATCGAAGCCAAACTAAAATCTTTATAAATCATGGAACCATTTGTCATTTAACAGGACAAGTATTTTACTATATTTGTCTTGAAAATCATGAAAAACAACAAATCGTAAAATATTTCTTGCCTTTACTACGTTATTTTTGTTTTCATATATCACAGCGACTGTACTATTTTTGCAACAAATACATTGCTTCTTAACCACTACCTAAGTATGTCACTTACTGACTGGACAAGCAATGTAAAAATCACCAAACGATACTTTAGTTACGCGGTTGCATCGCGTAATACGGCCGCTGTATCTTGCAACGAGCTAGTGATGTGCTTGTGCAGATCCACTAACGTAGGATTTCGACAACAGTGTCGATTGTCGTACGAATTTAAATTACTTTGAAAGTTTATTCTTCAATTTGTCACCAGTTATAGCTTGGTTGGAAGACTGATGTGAAATCTTGTTTTATACTCATTTAGATTTTCTCATAATGTTGAAATTAATTGATTTATTTATTTACTTAATTTTTTTGGAGTTTACTCCTTAAGAAACGATTTTGATATTTAGCCCGCGGCATGAAAATTTTATGAGGAGTAAAATCGAGCGTTAACTAAAAGTGAGGCGTTACGTTCCTTTGCGCACCTTTCAGTTTGAAATTATGTATGTGTGTATAAATAAATTATACTCAG
This sequence comes from Agrochola lychnidis, assembly GCA_963680765.1. Lineage (NCBI taxonomy): Eukaryota > Metazoa > Arthropoda > Insecta > Lepidoptera > Noctuidae > Agrochola > Agrochola lychnidis. The sequence continues at coordinate 7,592,614 of OY796859.1, read as the reverse complement.
CTTACTAAAATGCATAGAAAACACAAATATAAGGTATTTACTTAAGTAATTACACCTTTTTAGAACAAACATTTAGAAATTATTAACTAAACAAAATTTCCACATATAAAATGACCGTATCTTTTTGTTCCGTGGGCCGATTTTCATGAACTAAACGTGACAAATGGTTTTAAGTTTAGACCTTTCATTAAGACCAAATTAAAGAAATATCTTTACAAACAAAAAAGTGAGTTTTTAAGTTACGTAATTATGACAATTTCAATTTGCTAAAATTTCCTTCTAAATTAACTTTTAACACTGTTAATGGATCAAAATAAGTATTTTAACACGAACCTAATAAGAATCTAATATGTATTTACCTAGATCACTACATAATAACAATTTCTTACTGAAATCCAGTTGTGCATCGGAGCTGCCACACACACTTTTTTTTTGTGCCGTTTCCTTTATTCAGTTTATTCATATCATCTTATTATATGTAAATTGTTTTTATTTATAATTTTTTCAACAACTTCCAAAATGTTTAATACAATAATAATAATTAATGGGAGAATCGATAAGTTTCCGATTTAGTCAATCACTAGCGTATATGTAAAATAAATTGCTTTCGCATAGCACAACGATAACTTTCGTGTGAGTGAGTTGTACGGTGCATTGTAAATGCACGCTGTGTTCGAAAGCATAAGGTTTATAATTGATTGTGTAGTACGTTATGATTTATGAATTGCAAGTGTGAGCGCGACTTCGTATCTATTAGGTTTACTGATTGCGTGTGTAGTTGTGGCGACGTGGTGGGGACAAATTGGAGACATTGGGTTTCGATACATTTTCAACTACCGGGCATATCTCCTTCTTTCTTATATCTATGGGTACAGGTCTAATAAATATAAATCTTTTTTACTTAGTATCAAAACCAATTCAATACTAGCTTACCAGCTTACCAGTAACTTCCGAAATTATTCTAAACAATTGTATTTTTTCGTTAAATGTAGCCTCGCGTTCGCTTTTCACTCGGTTGTAATTATATGAAAGAGTACAGATTTTTGTCGGTCGGGTTCAAAGTCAAAGTCAAATAATTTATTTCAATTAGGCACAAAAAGGCAGTTTTGAACGTCAAAAACAAAAAATAGAATTGATTCTAGTCGCCCCTTCCAAAATGTAGTTTTCGTATGGAGAAGAATGGGCAAGAAACTCCACCGTTACTCTTTTAAAATGTTTTACAATATTTTGTATACATTAATTATATAATTATATGTGAAGACGATGCACCTGGAATAAGATTACTTTTTTTTTTTTTTTTTTTTAAACGTTGCCCCACACTAGGAATTTCTCCTGTATCGTGGGTGCGATTACAAACATATAAACTCACATACACAAACAGCCAGACCCGGAACAACTACTGGTAGGTCATACAAATATTTGTTCCGTTCGGGAATCGAACCCGCGACACGCAGCGCAGCAGTCAGCCGCTTAACCACTGCACCAACCGTGCCGTCACTACTATACCACAATAGATAAAAATAATTAAAAATAAAGCAATGACAGAAAAAATAATTATGTAATGGATACATGGTGTTCACATTTTTACAAGCATTGTAAAAGTAGGTACCTATACGATATTCCTAAAAAAATTACAAGTGATACTAATTAGTCAGTGTGTGAGTTCAAGTAATCACAGAATATAATTTTTTTTATAATATTTAATTACACAATTAAATTAGCAACGAGTTTGATTTTGTCTAGATTCTAAATTGTCAAATGGAGCTGGACCTGCATGCTTCCAAGCATTCTTATCTAGGATATAATCCTCTAATTTGTAATATGCTGGTTAAAGTCGTCCGTCTGAACCAGTACAGGTTCAAAGTTTAACCGGAGCACGCTTAATTACGGTATCAGCCCCAGCGGTGACGGGGTGGGATTAAAGTCGCGGAGTCTTTGGAATGTGACTTTATTGTTGATACGAAGTGTTCCTAATTAGAGGCCACTGCAGGTTACTGGGCTTTTTATAGTTTGTTCTTTCATAAGATTAAGGCGCGGTAAGAAGCAATTGTTTAGGTATTGAAGGAGGTGAAGTGACAGTAGTGCATCGCGCTGTACAAATACGGTTGAAAATGGCGATGCGTTTGATTTTAGTTAAATTTCGTGTCCGCCAATAATATGACAGTTCTTTCGCAGTATTAATTTAATTAAAAAAAACAATAAGTTAAAATATTTTGACATATCATTAGTTGATAAACCTTTTCTGTACACAAAAAAAAATAATAGTCGCTTAAAATATTGAGCATTTCGAGATGAAAAGATTTTTCGTAGTCTTTCTTGCGATTTTAAGCTATTGCATAGCTTTTATCGCGGGCTTTGAGCGCGGCGACCGAATCAAGAAATTCCGTAACGTAACGAAAATAAAACCTAACACCCCCCACTCCGCCTACCATGTAATGACGGTTGCAATCCCATGACAACATCACGTTTCCCATGACAACATCACGTTGTCATGGGAAACGTGATGTTGTCATGGGAACGTAATTTTTGTTTTATGTCATCACGTCATCTTCCCAAGTGTAGCGTTGACAAATAGAAAGTATGGAGGTGACCTATGCAATACGGCTGCCCCATTTCAAAACTTAGTAAGGGACACTTTTTACAAAAATCGTTTTATTGCATAATCTTGCTAATCTAATAAGTCCCCACCAAATACAAAAACACCAGCGTTGAAAACTCACTTAAAAGCAGATATATTTAAATATCGAAACCTAGTAAGTGCCCCGTGATTCTCTGCACCGTGACCACTTTTAAACCTAGTAAGTTACTTTAATCATTTCAAAACCTAGACTTTTCAAAGGTTGACCCTATTTACGTTTTTGCGCTCTCCTGTAAAATTTCGTTTTATGTCCTTACTAAGTTTTGAAATGGGGCAGCCGAATAGCTTTACCGCGGCAGTCCCCGAGTTCCACACGTTTTTTTTTTTCCAAGCTGTGAGATCATTTCTATAATATATCTTTGTAATAAGTTTTTTTTACACTTGAGTACACACTGTATTTTTTTTGAGCTTGTAATAAGTTGCAATACGGCTAACTGTGCGACGAAAAAGTGGACGTTTTACGGTGTCCCTGCTTGGACAGCGCCTTAAAATATCGTTTTCAGTTGACCTTGAAAATCAGCGCTGTGCTGTGAGTCCCCCATAGCACAGCACTATGCTGAGTGGAATCCTTCTTGGCACAGTTGCGACGTGCAGCTACCGACTCTTTCTGTTCTGTGCTCGTGATTTAGATTAATTTTATTTTTTTTATTTATCAACTTAGTTTCTGACCGCCAGCGGCCGTCAGTCAGTGGAATACAAATGAATACGTGTTTTAGGAATTTATGCTGTATTTTTTCCTAATTGTGACCAACTGAGAGGTGTGAGGAACGCATTCTCGGCGGCCGGAGTTTTACTTATCTTTTTGTATACACGTATTCTGGGACAAATAATCCAAATTTTTCTTTCTTTTTATACTGTTCATGTTTCCAGAAAATAAGAACAAAAACAACGTTGAAAGACAGAATCTACCATTACCATAATATAAATTTAAAATCAATTCCCGTGCGTTAGTCTCGCAAAAACTCGAAAATGGCTCAACCGATTGTGATGAAACTGTAAGTTTTTTTTTCATTGACATTCTCCGGCGTCCAGAATGTCAATGAAAAAAAATTTAAAGTCATTGCAACGTAGTTAATAGGTAGATTATAAATACTACTAGCTGACCCCGGCAAACGTTGTTTTGCCAATTATTTGTTTGGGGCGGACAACCCTTATCACTTAGGGGTATGAAAAATAGATAGTAGCCGATTCTCAGACCTACTGAATATGCATATAAAATTTGATAAAAATCAGTAAAGCCGTTTCGCAGGAGTAAGGTAACTAAGATTGTGACACGAGAATTTTATATATAAGATAAAGCCAGATGATTGTCGATAGTAATTAAGCTTATAATGATGATGCATAATACAAACTAGCGGAGGTGCATCTTAATCTATTTGTATGTACTAAGAGAACAAGCATCAATTTTAAACTATTGTTTAAAATCATCCCACTAATTAAAACACCCGCCCGTCGTCCACGATGCTAATTAAAAATTATCAGTTACAAAGTCAAATCTCCAATGACTAGCGAGAATATCACAGCACTAATATTTCAATGGCAGTCCGTACACGAGAGCAGTGGTGGCCCATAGGCGCTTTACTTTGTGTAAATAATTTCATCACCACTGCTCTCAAAACGGTGAAGGAAAACATCGTGAAAAAACCGGCATGTCCTAGAGCCAAAAATTTGAAGACATGTGACATCTACCAATTAGCACTGGACCCACGTGATAGAGTACAGCCTACTCCCTCTCACAGAAAGGAGGCATGTGTCCCAGCAGTGGGAACATTATAGGCTATTTATGCTGGTACACGACGCAACCAATCGCAAAAATTAGTAAAGCCTTAGTAAGTCGTGACTTTCCTTTGAATAGAGATATCGTGTACCTACCCTAAAAACTATTGTAGTCTTTTGTAGCTTTTCTTGTTCACAGTACCTTTTGTATTTATTTGTAAGCGTAACAATTTTTTTTAATGAATAAGGTTCAAAATTACACTTCAGTACTGATTTACACGTTCATATTACATCTTCACGTAAAAGTTGGTTCGTTTTTCTAAACAACTTAGAGAAGCATGAGCGTCACCTGTTACGCTGTATCAAGATTGGAAAACTTTCGGAAACACTTGTACTGTGTTGGAGAAATATCACTTTTTCCCTTACCAATGTACCAACCTACTAACTGTTTGTGTGTGAAGATAGCAGCTTCGGTTTGTATAAACGTTTTATTTTGTTTTTGTGTAATTTTATATTCGTGCAGAATTGTAATACTACACCAAGATTATTTTCATTTGAAAAGTATGTAGGTACCATCGAAGAAACACATACCTAAGCAATTTGAAAACAAAATCCCGTGCACACGACCCTTTTTTTTTCGTAGGTAAGCGTTACTATATCGGCCGAGCGCTGCAAGCAGAAATAGTCCTTACGGTGTATAGTTATGCGTTTCTTCGATGGTACCTACAAGATATGCACGTAAATATAGTTGAATGTCAAATATTTTGAGGTTCATTGATAATCTGTGGTTTCGATTACATTTACTCGTTCAAAGAAAAGTTCTGTGTGAGTAAGCAAGAGCTCACTTTTACTTCAGGCTAAAGTATTTTTCACCAATTATTATTTTACTGTAGGCAAGGGTCAATCACCCCTGAACGAAAAAAGAAGCAACAAAATATTGAAGGACATGACCGCAGTACCCTTTCACATTGGAATATTGATATCAAACTGAATTAGTTTTCTACTAAAAAAACGTTGGAAAAACTCAAACTTTACTTAAGAATAAGAATTTAATAAGATTATTTCTTTCAGTAGATACCTACTCAAAATCAAAATGGGCACTTATGAAAAGTCAGAAGGTAGGTGTATGGGTCCTGTTGGTAGTTTCCTATGGAGAAGAGGCGGCAAAAAACACCACGGTTACTCTTTAACCCTTAATCCGGCTTTGGACATCACGCTAATAATTATAATATATAATTTTATAAATTGTATAATTAATAATAAAATAATTGGACTTTAAAATATTTTCAAAAAACAATGTTAATAGATATGGGAGGACAGTGTTTATATAATACTAGCTTCTGCCCGCGACGTCGTTCGCGTGGAAGTCGATAAAATACAGCCCATGTTACTCGTTGATAATGTAGTTTAATCTAAGTGAAATAATTTTTTTAATCTGTTTAGTAGTTTTTGAGTTTATCTATTACAAACAAACATACAAAAAATCAAATCGTTTCTCTTTAAAATATTAATTTAGACAAAAACTATCATCAAGAAACTATCTATTAAGAGCACACAAGTACGTACTGAGTGCGGGCCATTAAGTCGGCGATGGAACACGTGTGTAATTACGCGGCGTGTCTCTAATTAGAGAGATTAGACGACATTCGCTTGGTAAGGGCAATTGTTCACCACCACCGTTATGAGATGACAGCACCGAAGAAGCGATACCTACATTTACTATAGGTAGGTGCGTGTCCATCGCACGTCCGTAACCCAAACGCCGTCATCGCGGCCACTGAAGTTTCGAGTATTTCGGCGCGAGAGGTAGAACTTGGCCCGAGATTGTGGCAGGCCAATATGCCGGCTAAAAGAAACAGTTTTGTTCTTGTTCACATAATATCGTCATACCGCCCGGCTTTTGTTTTGTCTATCACACCTAGTTTGGTCGCAGTGGACACAAGATCGCCGTCACCGAACGTCACTTTCAGTTCCAATAATCTCGTTTCTTGGTGACGTCTCAGTGACGGCGGCGGTAGACAAACGCCCTAGTAGTCTAATAGAAATCAATAGTTACATTGGAAAGGTCTGTTTTATTGGTTTACAAACGTCTTGAATGAATAGTCGTTTCACAATGTAGTCATAAAACCGATTCAAATTAATCATCGACAATTGGATTCGTGATCGCAATGTTTATTAAACATTTGGCTTCCTTCTTATGCTTCCTTCGAACTGTATCACAGCGAAAATGCTTTTCAGTAGAAATAACTGATAGTGTGGTAGTCATTCTACAAAAACAATTACTGTTACTAACCCTAACTTATCTATACACTTAAAATAATCTCTATACATATAATAAAATCGTGGCGAAGTCAAAACTGTACATTGAATATTTATGAAAAAAAGTAATTGCTACGAGGTCTAGGATCGATTCTAATGCCGAAAATATTTTTTTTAGAATTTTTTTCTGTTTGTCTGTATGTATGTTCCAGTATGGCGCAAATTCTACTGGACAGATTCTGTTAAAATTTTGCATAGATATTCCCTGTGTGTCTGGTCAAGTTATAGGGTATAAATTATCACGCCATTTGCTATGGGGGATGAGCAATATTACATTATGTTGTATTTTTATGTTCTAGCATAACGCAAATTCTACCGGATAGATTCTGTTAAAATTTTGCATAGGTGTTCCCTATAAGTCTGGTCAAATTGTAGGGTATAAACTATCACGCTATTTACTATGGGGGACGAGCAATATTATATTATGTTCGTATTTTTGGAATAAAACGCGCCAAAATATTAGGATATTGTAGATGGTTAACGATTTAACTTTTTAAATGATTATCATCACGCTATACCTTTATGGAACTAAGCAGTCAATCATGAAATATATAGGAACGGCTATTTTAGACAAATTTCATCGAAGCAATTAGCTCAGCGGTTGCCTACGGTTTTTTTTCTTTTTTTTTCACATTTTTTATACGTTTTTTTTTTTTTTGATTATGCACCTATAATCTATACATATAATAAAATCGTAGCGAAGTTAAAATTTTTGAAAGAAAGTTATTGCTACGAGGTCTGGGATCGATTCTTATGCGGAAAATAAAGTTTTTAGAATTTTTGTCTGTTCCAACTGTAGGGCATAGACTATCACGCTATTTGCTATGGGGGATGAGCAATATTACATCATGTTCGTATTTTTCTCTGCAAATTGTAAAAGGACGCACCAAAAGGTTGGGATATTGTAGATAGGTAGTTACCGATTTAACTTTTTAAATGATTATGATCACGCTATACCTTTATGGAACTATACAGTCAATCATGACATAATTATATAGGAACGGCTATTTTAGCTAACTTTCAACAAAGCGAATAAGTAAGCGGTTGGACGAATGATTTGAAGTTCTGAGGGCCTACCACCAGCTCAGAAGCAGTATTATTTTAATATTACTTCCCGCCCCGGGCGTCTCCTCCTATTGCGGCGGAATGGGGCGTGAGAGCGCGAAGTTTGCCTCTCCCTCACGCGTTCCGCCTCCTCCTTCGCGAGCATTACCGCTTCGCAGAAGGAGGTGACGGGCCGTCACCTCCTTCTGCGAAGCGGCCGTCACTGACGGCCTGCCATTTCCTCTCGCTCCGTACCATGGCCTGAACCAGGGCCGGACGCGAGAAATCACCGCCGCCGATCGCCTCTACTAAAATTTAACTATACACTAATTTAAATATAAACATACAACATAAGAATATACTTAAATACATAAAAGAAAGAAAGAGATGAAGCTCTACAGGATGTATAGCTCCATCTCTTTCTCTCACTGAAGTAATATTAAAATAATACTGCTTTATGAGCTGGTGGTAGGCCCCCTGGGGTAGTAAGTTCGACTTACATCTGTTTTTTTAAACTCTTTTTTTACATTTTGTAAGACGATTTTTTTTTTTGGATTATGTATGTAATAGTTCATAGAATGTATTAATTCAGAAAAAATGGAAAACTTCGTAAGCTATGGGAAACTACTAAGTTACAAGTACTTTACAGTCACAAAACATTCAAGGTTGTATTCTGATCATTTTAGAGCAAAAGACTGTAGGAATAAAATGTTTTTTACAAATTTTGACAGCAAATTTGTCCTAGCAATTTTAAAATATGTATGTGTGTGGATCTTCTGGAATCGCTGCCACACTGCTTCCTGGTGGCAAAACAGCGCACGTCATGTTTAAGATTCCCATCGATTTAGAGAGCAACGAAACGCCTGTTTGTGGGGTGTCACGCAACAGTAACAAGGGATGTGGGCTTAGGGATTGCGCTTCGTCGTATGGGATGAATGCATTATGGCAAAAAGGAAAGCAGTGGAAACTGTAAACAGAACCCTGCAGGACATCCGCAGGAACCAAGATATGATGGGTGGTGTCACAGTTCTGACAAAAAAACTGAATACTTCGTTGAAAAGGTCGACTCTATGGTCGAGAGTTCATAAACTGCGCTTGACCATCATCATACGAGCTCGGCTTGGCGGTAATTCAAATGCTCAAGAATTCTCCGATGTTCTTCTAAAAGTTGGAACTCCCACTTTAGAAGATCTTATTCGTCTGATATACGGGGACATCAGTCAAATACCGTACCAAGAGAATTCTTGGGCGTGTTTCCGTTTTAACTCCAAAAATGATCAAGCTGCAGCGATCAACCACAGTATTCTCTCACAAATTGAAGGGAGTGAAGTGATATACACCTCCATTAATACTGATGTGGAGGAAGATGATGCCACATATCACCCCGTAGAATTTCTCAATTCATAAATGGCAAGTGGACTTCCGGTTGTATATCTGTGTAACGGAAACCGGCTCAAAGTCATGTCTTTGCAGAAAAACGTCATCGAGGTGGAAATTCTAACAGGTTGTGGCGATGGCGAGACAGTGTTTATAGCGCGTATACCTACCACTAATTCCCCACCATTACCAGTTAAAGCGAGTGCAGTTCTCTGGGAGTGTATGCTTTGCGATCAACAAGTCACAGGGGCTGACACTGACGGCTGAAGGCTGCGGGTGTCGTCTTCAGGATAAGCTGCTTTTCACACGGACAACTGTTACGTCGCTTGCTCCCGAGTCACCATTCCTGACTCTGTATATTTTGGCTGCTGAGAATAAAACTACAAACGTAGTATACAGGGAAGTTTTATAAAAATGTGGTTATTATTGTAGTATATTGTGATGTCTTACGATTTCCATGCGAACGAAGTCGCGGGCAGAAGCTAGTCAAAAATAATATAATTTTTTTAGTTCACAAACCTCATCTACATTGCAACTATACTTAGGTATTGTATATGCTACAGTCATTGAGTCACTGGTCATTTTCGAAACCGCTTCTGTCAAAGCCACACACTGCAGGCCAGGGTTGTCAGTAATCTATTAAATTCACTGCTGGAAATCCAACACTTTAAAATCCTTGTGTTTACGATTCAAGATTCGGAGATGCAGTGCCGTCACTACGTATTGATTCTGGATAATCACAAGGATGTATACTTTTAAAGTTTATTATTTGTACCTAGTGCCCCTGCTTCACTTGGTTTTTACTTCTAAACAAAACATCGAGATTTCTTTATTATTTACCAGCTTCTGCCCGCGGCTTCGCTCGCGCCGTATGTTGATAAAAAGTATCCTATATATGTCCTAACCCAGGTTATGATCTACCCACGTGAACATTTTCAGCCGTTTTAGCGTGAAAGCGTAACAAACTAACAAACTCACTTTCGCATTTATAATATTAGTTAGGTTATAATATATAAACTGCCTCGTTGATCTAGTGGTCGCAAGCACTACTGCTGAGCATGAGGTCCTGGGTTCGATTCCCAGGTCGGGCAAAGTGTTATTGGGTTTTTCTATCTGAAATTTCTCAGTAGCAGCTCGAAGTCTGGATTTGTGCCCGGTTGATGGCAATAGGCTCCCTATTACATGGGACTTAAACATAACTGGCGAAATGTGGGTGTCTCTGCTGCAGAGACACCTCTGCCCAACCCTTCGGGGAATGATGTTATGTTATGTTATATAATCATCATCATCATCATCATCATCATATCATCTTATCTTCTTCTTCTTAATATATATAAATTACGTGTCACGTTGTTTGTTCGCGATGGACTCCTAAACTACTAAACCGATTTTAATCAAATTTGCACACCGTATGCAGTTTGATCCAACTTAAAAGATAGGATAGGTAAGGTAGGTAGGGTAGGTAGGGTAGGTAGGGTAGGTAGGGCAGGTAGGGCAGGTAGGGCAGGTAGGGCACGTAGGGCAGGTAGGGCAGATAGGGCAGGTAGGGCAGGTAGGGCAGGTAGGGCAGGTAGGGCAGGTAGGGCAGGTAGGGCAGGTAGGGCAGGTAGGGCAGGTAGGGCAGGTAGGGCAGGTAGGGCAAGTAGGGCAGGTAGGGCAGGTAGGGCAGGTAGGGCAGGTATGGCAGGTATGGCAGGTAGGGCAGGTAGGGTAGTAAGAGATCAAGATGGTCCACTCCAAAAATTTATATGGCAAAACAACGTTTGCAGGGTCAGCTAGTAATAATATAAGGTTAAATGTAAGTTTAATAATACACAAAACAAAAAAACACATAAATCTTTCGGTATAAATTGTCTCAATGATGGTGAAAACTGAATTAAAATAGTCTGTGTCTGTTTATGTGACCGCGTAGTTTAGAAGAACAACGCTCATAAACAGACACGAAAGGAGACTTTAATTTACAATAAGTATGTATAGATAGACTAAGCTACCGCTTTCTTCAAAGCCACACACGAGGCCGGAGTTGTCAGTAATCTGTTAAACTCCCGTCGCTGGCAAGGCCCCAACAGTTCGCCTAATCTGCATTGTAATTATCCCGGTAGCCCGCCGTGCAATTTGTCCAGTGTACGGACTTAGCTTGATAAGTGAACTGTGTGAGTTCTATTAATTTTAATGCGGGATTACTGTGTGAAGACAAATTGTGTTAGTAGAGGTATTTATTTGGTTAAAATTTATTAATGTTTACACATAAATTTATAGGCTGTCCTATAAAAATGTATTTATTATTTTTGATAAAATTATCTAAATTTTCAAATAAAGTTTGACCACAAACACAAGCTTTTTGTCAACATTGACTTAATTTGTTAATATGCATCTCATGTGAGAGGTAAACGGTTTATCATTCGTACTAGTCAGATACTGGTTTATTAGTACGTGTGATTAACCTCACTACCTTAGTTAATGTATCAATCAAAATTCGAAATTAAAGTTATTTTTCACTTTGTAGTGTTTTTTTGAAGTCGGTTGTTTTTTTTTTGTAAAAAGTTTTTATTTTTCACTTTTTAGTTATGATACACCTACCCCACACAAATTCGTATACCAGTACCTGCTATGTAAATAACAGTGACAGGAAGTTATCATATCATCCACATACTAAGTGACGAAAAAATACGTATTATTGAAGCTAACTCAAAAACTACCCAAGCAAAGTTAATAAAATTTATATGGCACCATTTCTGAAGTATGATCTACCAAACAAAAAAAGAATCATCAAAATCAATTCATAATTGACGGAGTAATCGCGTAACAAACATACAAAAAAAAAACATACAATCGAATTGAGAACCTCCTCCTTTTGGAAGTCTTCTTCTTTTCGTGGGGTTACTGACTAACCTGTACCCTAATTGCGTAATACAACACAATCACAATCTGTTTCCATTTTGTATTTGTATGTGGACCATTTTCTATTTTACTAAGTACCTGGTACTTGTTGATATGCCTACACTGTCCTCTCATACCTATTAACACTGTAATTTGGAAACATTGTAGAAACTATTTATTTTGAAAAGAGTAACCATGGAGTTTCTTGCCGGCTCTTCTCCATAAGAAGCGACCAATTGGAACCGTGCATCTAGCTTCTAACGTTTCATAAGTGCCCTTGTAGGTTTATGTGAAATAAAATATTTTGAATTTGAATTTTGAATTTTCGAATTAAAACAGATTGCTAATCCATTGCTTCAGAAGTTGGAAAAAAATCTGCTCAACAACGTAATTAACGCAATGAATGTTGTTGAACTGTCAAAATGAAACAAATTAGGCATAATTGTTTACAAAAATAAGTTCCACAATTAGGGTACTGGTGTCAGAATTTTAAAGCTGCCCATGGGCCTCTGACTTGCCTTCACATGCCGTCGAGACACATCTCTCAGGCATGCCGGTTTCCTCACCATGTTTTCCTTCACCGTTTTTAAAGCACGTGATAATTAAACAATACGCACATGAATCCGAGGTGCGTGCCTTGGGTTCGAACTCGATACCTATGATTTGGCAATCTGACGGTCTATTACTGCCCTACTGTTCTAGGATATCGTGCAAAAATAATAACATAAAAAACTTTTTACAAAAAAAAACAACCGGCTTCAAAAAAACACTACAAAGTGAAAAATAACTTTAATTTCAGAAGTTGGTGTCTTTGGTTCTGAATTTTCGTTCTTTGTCACCGACTTCTGAAATTAAAGTTATTTTTCACTCGGTTGTTTTTTTTTTTATTTTTTAAGTTTTTTTTTTCACTTTTTAGTTGTGATACCTACCCCACACAAATTCGAATACCACAACCTGCTATGTAAATTACAGTGACAGGAAGTTATCATAATATCATCCACATACTAAGTGAGGAAAAAATACGTATTATTGAAGCTAATTTAAAAACTACCCAAGCAAAGTTAAAAAAAATCATCAAAATCAATTCATAATTGACGGAGTAATCGCGTAACAAACATACAAAAAAAAAAAACATATAGTCGTATTGAGAACCTCCTCCTTTTGGAAGTCGGTTAAAAAGTAGTGACATAACGTCTTTATTTTGCTTTGAAAGACAAGGACTCAAGCAAAGTAAAATAAAAATAGACATTGTTTATTTATCAGCCAAACCCATAACTTAATAATAGAAGATTCTGATGTACTAAAAGTCTAAAGGAGAAATAATTGATTTCCCAAAGGTTGAGTTTTTCATTTACACAGCAGCCTTTTGGTTAAAAAACTGACATGCCTTGGATACAGAAGTTTCGCAATGAGTTTAACATTTGCGGTTTACTTTCGAGAGAAAGTTTTAATAAGTTTTATTTAGGTGTAGCGCATACATTCGATCACGTTGGCGACTAAATCTGCCTATCTAACGTTCGAATTTACGCACTTTTTACCTGAACCAAATTCCCCTTTATCTCTGAGGATTGAACTTGCAAATGTTTCATTTAAACTCGCTGTTTCACTAAGCTATGTAAAAGTCGATCTTTGATCCAAAGTCGAGACAGTGTAAGAGGCTTAGCTCTATGTTTTACAAGGAAAAAGGAAATCATAATGTAGGCAAATCTATTTCGTATGGCATAGCTCTTTTAAGTTCAGATATACCTATCTGAATTTAAAAGAGTGGGAGATAACAAAGAACTGAGAGAGAATGGGCCTTATAAACCAATGTTGAACAAGGCAATCAATGATGAAACCTTTTAATTTTTGACTGCAATTGGGTGAGATTAGGTGTGTTCATTAATTCACCGAAATATTATAATAATTGCTACTCATTGTTTTTTTTTTAAGTGAAAACTTCTTTAGGCACGTTGAGCATTTTTGAGATGGGAAAAAACAATTGAACTCGCGACACCTAATTTTTGTAAACGCGATTGTGCTCTTTATTTATGTCACGTTACAGATCAATATTCTGTGCAAGTATTTTTACTTTAAAGGTTTTGGTTTTTTTTTGTTAACGCGATTGTGTTCTTTATTTAGATATGGTTACGGACCAATGTTCTATACAAGTATTTTTATTCCACCAAGGCGATCTTGTTCAAGTTTTCACTTCTGTCGCCAGTCCCGGAGAGCCACAATTTTTTTTTTCAGTAAGATTTATTTATACAATATGTAAACTATGTATATACAACTAACTATTATATTTATAGGAGCAGTGGTGGCCCAGTGGTAACGGCCGCGACTTATGAGTTTGTAGGTCGTAGGTTCGAACCCAGACAGGCGCCTTACTTTCTGTATATTATTTCATTACCACTGCTCTCAAAACGGTGAAGGAAAACATCGTGAGGAAACCGGCATGTCCTAGAACCGAAAATTCGAAGACATGTGACACCTACCAACCCGCACTGGGCCCGCGTGGTGGATTACGGGCCACTCCCTCTCACAGAGAGGAGGCCTGTGTCCCAGCAGTGGGAACATTTATAGGCTGATGATGATGATGATTATATATATTACTCGCTTCTACCTGCGACTTCGTCCGCGAGCCTATAACCTTCCTCAAGAATTGGGCTACCCAATGCAAAAAGAATTTTTCAAATCCAATTGGTAGTTCCAGGGATTATCCGCTACATACAAATTTACAAACAAACAACATACAAATAAAAAAAAAATTACCTCTTTACATCTTATATATAAAATTCTCGTGTCACAATGTTAGTTACCTTACTCCTCCGAAACGGCTTTACTGATTTTTACCAAATTTTATATGCATATTCAGTAGGTCTGAGAATTGGCTACTATTTTTCACACCCCTAAGTGATAAGGGTTGTCCACCCCAAACAAATAATTGGCAAAACAACGTTTGCTGGGGTCAGCTAGTATTAGTATATATGTTACTTATCGTAAAAAATATATTTTTGTTCTTCCATTTGCGATTTTCTTTTTTCTATAACAAAAAAGATGTGAAATATTATTTTCTCATCTTTTTTGTTGCCTAGATCACAAAAATCTTACACATGAAAAACGGTAGTCATATAAGTTCACCCATTCGTATCACACGAGCTAAAAGTAAGATAAACATAGCTACCTTACCTACCTGAGTTCACAGACGTCCTCTAAAGGACGCCTGAGACGTAAACAAATAAATCCCGAATTGTTCTGAACAAACAGTTACCTACCTTCTCAACTTTATGGCGGCCATTATTTCAGACCTTTTCGATTTGTGGAATCATTTTTACGAGTTTTCACGTGCTATTCGAAAATCCTATTAATATTATCAATGTGAAAGTCTGTGTGTCTGGATATTTGGATGTTTTTTACGCAATCACGCAAAAACGGCTGAACGAATTTGGATGAAATTTGGCACACAGATATGAATATTTTCACATAGAATTACTTTTATTGTGGTAGTACGTTTCCGTCGGATAATTTCTTAAGTAGTCCACTAGTAGAGTCCACTAGATATCGATAAAACAAATTTTGTATATACGTAAGTACCTATGTGCAATTAATAAACATTCTAGTGATTTTTATCGATATCTTTCATTTAATAACGTCCTGTAAAACAAATGCATCCCAGCAGTAGGCTGCTGAGTCGCAGGTGCCATTCGGACGGGTGCTCTAAGTGGACTGCTTCTAATTTCCGACCTCAACGTGGGTGAAGCCACGGGCAAAAGCTAGTTCTTCTATATCTTGGTGTAACTTGTTTGTCTCATTATCCCTGTGTCGTAAAATATCAACTGTGTGATATAAAACATAAAGGTCAACGTGTATTTACGATCGATTATAATTTAATGAGGTTTTTATTGCCGAGAGGCACTTTTGGATATGAGTACGTTTTCTTTATTTTGTAGCAATTCAAGTCAAGCAGTAAATTCAAACTGTGGGATGTATTTTTTTAAGTGAAATCTTCTTTACGCGTGTTGGACATTTTTGAAATGGGAAAAAACAATTGAACTCTCGACCACCAACACCTCATTTTTGTAAATTCGATTGTGCTCTTTATTTATATTACGTTACGGATAAATTTTCTATGCAAGTATTTTTCTTCCACCAAGGGCGATCTTGTTCAAATTTTCACATCTGTCGGCACTTCCCGAGTGCCACTGTTTTTTTAGATTAGTTTAATAGCTGTAGTGTAGTCTTAAAAATACAAAAAATTTGAGTATATTGTCTAAGATATAAACCAAAGCTTGCTTATGATAAAAGGTCTATAAATAAACCTACTAATGATAAAACTTATCTGCACAAGTTTTACAAAACAATAACTGTATAACGCACAGGAAAAAATCATCAAATTTTCACTCAAAAACTCTGACTTTACATTTACAAATATCTCACAATGGCATGACTCTCATAGTTCAAGCTGGCCAACCCTATCTTGAAAACATCCGCCCAATATTTTTCTAATATCATCTCTATCCAGGTGAACTTCGCCCTGTCTACGAGAGGGCCTAATTTGATCGTAGGAGGCCTTCAATTTGTCTCCCAAAGTAAACACTCGACGGTGGCCAGACTCATCCCCTCGCCAAGAAATTCAATTAAACCTAGTAACTCTGTTGCATGTCCTTGCTACGTTACCTATGTATCTATGTGTATGTATTATGTATGGTACACGGAATAGTGTGGAGTATATGAAGAACGTTGAAGTTAGAGTAGGTATAGTCCTTTTCATAGTTATTTTATCTTTATCCTTTAACAACCAAGTAGCAACCTTATGACCACGAGAATAAATATTATGCAAAATTAGAGTTAAATGACTATAAAAGGACTTGTATGGAAAAATTGAGCAGAACTCTAATTTGTTGTTTGCTACTTAACATAGACAAAATCAACAGTCGCAATAGACAAATGCTTTAGTTATGCGATTTGACTGCCCCTACATACGACAATGCTGTAACAGACATGTATAGCCAGGGCACTTAAGCTGATTGACACTGACCTATATTATTATTAATGACTTGTTTGATTAAATCTATAATTTTTAATTTAATATTAATTCTGTGATTAATTCTGTGTAATTTGACATATCATTTTAATTTCAATTCTGTGACCCTATAATTTGTATTACTCATTCGTTTATTTTAATTGAATTTGACATTTTATTTTTATTTGAATTCTGTGATCTTTATAATGTGTACCTATTTTAATTGCATTGACATTATTTTTATTATGTTGGTTTTGTTAGATTGTGTGTTGCAGTATAGTTCAATTTTGATGTAATATGGGTTTTGCCTGAATTAAATGAATTTTATTTTATTTATTTAGTTTTATGTAGTGGCACTGAGTTGCCGTGTCTGGCCATACCGCTGTTAAACCCGCGATGGTTTGTGTGGTATGTGTAAAGTGTATCAAATGCATGTAAACTTTTGTCCTACTATCCTTAATATTATAAATGCGAAAGTAAGTTTGTTTGTTACGCCTTCACGCTAAAACGGCTGAACGGATTTGGATGAAATTTGGCACAAATATAGATGATGCCCTGGAAAAGAACATAGGATACTTTTTTTTTTCCCACGGGATCGAGACTTATGCGGGTGAAACCGCGAGGCGCAGCTAGTTTTTGAATAATAAAAAACAACAACAAAAAATATAGTCTTTTGAATTTAGGCATTTCTTTGGACGCCATGCGCCGGTATTAACCCCACTTTTCAACTTCGGATGTCGTAAAAGGCAATTAAGTTATTCCGAAGGTGTTGTGACGGCATCTAGATCACCATATGTGAACTACGCATCACATTGATGGCACGCAAAATTCTGCATCGCGCAAGCAAAGTTTACCGCAAGACTAGCATATATAGAACGTCCCGACATCAATCGTCGGGCAGTACCAATCCCACAATTTCTAATGAATGAGTAAACTTTACTTCCTGTTCCTCATGCCTTTACTTAAAGTGTGCCGATTTCTAGTAGCAACTGCGATCATAAATCTGTACCTTCAGTGAAAAATGATGTAACTGGAAAATCATGATTTTGAGAAAATTTATGTTAAAGTTTTAAAAAAAACTGACTCTTTGTCTACTTCACTAAAATGAGTACTGATTACTGACATTGGTAAACAATATTTTAGAGCACGATTTAGTGTAAGAAAAAACAGATTAATTTGTATAGTTTTTTTATAATTTAAAAAGAAAGCCAGTTGTATCACGTAACACTACAATATTAAAGTCATAATATGTGTAAATTAATTTAAAATGAACCATTTTACACATTATTTATTTATTGATTGGTGTTGGATGATTATATGTAAATATATCAGTTTGTACTAATTCACATAGATCGTGTAATAAGAGTCACATACATTTGTATTAATATACACTAAGGTACATCAAATATATATTTGTTCAGTACACATTGATATTATTTAAAATGTATTTTATTACACATTAATAAATGTAAAAAATGCTTAGTTAGAGCACTTTACACCAAAATAAGCTTGCTCAATTTTAATCTTAGAGGGGTACCAAATAGACCAAAAAAATGCATTTTTTTTACTGTTAAACTTAGTGTAAGAATATTAAAACTGATATAAGTCAAGATATATCACTTTTCACTGAAGGTACAGAAATACTCTGCCTGGTATGGTCGTTTATGATCAACAACAATCGTTTATGTGAATCAAATCTGTTCCCAGTTCAAAAGTTTTGAAGACAGTCTACCTATTTTCAATATTCCTAGCTCCTGAACGTTCCTAATCATACATAACTTAGTATATATATGGTAGCGAACGTCGTGCACGGTTTGAGATGTGCGGTCAAGCATAGCTCAAGTAGAATCTTGTGTTACTTGAGAAATACCTTGCAGATATTCCAAACTTTGACGAATATGACTATGCCTACTTTTATTAAACATCATTTATATTTATTGGCCTCAATTTTAAGCCTATAAACCTAAGCCTACCCAATAGGGAAATTTGGTTAAGTATTCAATTTTTTTTATCCATGTACCCCAATTTTTTTTATGAACAAATGTCTAGTTTTTGTTCCACAAAGCGTACCACAATATTAACTTATGTTTAGTGTTTACCCGACTACGGCGAAGCAAAAAGGAGGGTTATGATTTTGACCGGTATGTACGTATGTTCATCTGTTACCTCATAACTTCTAAACAACCGATTATAATTTGACAAATTAGGAATAATTCGAAGCGTCTTGATTGAAGCCGTTGTCACATAGGCCTGTATACCTACAAAATTATAATGGCATGCGACCACAGCTTTACCTTGGCCATTTTTGATTGATTTTTGTCTGAAATATTTTCTTGTTTCATACTTTTTAGAGCGTGATTTTTCAGCAGTAGGGTTTTAGTTTTTAAACTTACTTTTTTAATATGAATTACAGGAGGAGCTTGTGGCTAAGTAATAACAGCTGCACGGGAGGATCAATCAGGTTAAGCTACGATTGCCGCGGTTGGTCCGTGGATGGGTGACCATCTTTACACATCAAGACCCCTCCGCGGCTCGGAAAGCACTTTAAGCCTTTGGTCCCGGCTGTCATTTGTGGATCTTTTACAGTAGTTACGATTTTCAACTCTCGGTGCTAAGCAGAGCGTTGAAAATCCAATGTATGAAAAAATCCCGTCGCGATTTTATTACGTCTGTGTGAACGTCGGCTAACATAACATCACGCCTGTTTATCCCGAAGGGTTAGGCAAAGTTGTACCTATAGTACACTCACATTGTGATACTATTCACTTTATTATGTCAAAAATATATAAATGTAACGAAATTAATTAGCCTTAAAATATTGGTCCTAAGATACGGAACAAAATCAGCCCGTCACCTTCTATTAGCGTAGCTTCTTGCTACGGCGTAGCTACAGCGTAGCGGCCTACGCCTCTCTTCTAATAAACGTCATACTTAATCGGAATCATCAATTTTCTTTCAAGCCGAGTTGGCATCACCCTCTTTATTTTATAAGTACTTAGGTATAATTATGATTGAGGTTTATATAGGTTCATTTACCAAATCATTAAGAATTGCTCGTAAATATTTATCGAAAATTATCATCACCTAAATCATTATCATCAATTTATTTTATGTCGGCGAGGATCGAATTTGTCTTCCATATATCTCCTAGCCATCATCTCTTTTGCGGTCATAATTATTATTATCTTTACCCCACAATCTATTAATCATTTCCTAAGTCTTCCTCCATTCTATACCGCTCACCATGTTGATAAAATCTTATTCATAGTACCTTATGAACAAGAATTTTTCACTCATACATAGAAGTCTTCATTTCTTTTTTTATTGTTCTCGAAATTCGAGAATGTCTATCGGAATTGGCAGACTAAAGTAACAAAGGAGCACATCTGTCGCAGCACTGACATCCATTGGAATGGACAACATTGAGAATAAAAAGTTAGTACCGAAATGGTTTCATCCTATTTTTACAATCGAAACTAAAGTTTACAACGCGTATACTATTGGTTTAACTTTTTCAGTTTCGTTGTTTTATTTGAAATGGAAATTAAAACTGTATTGTTTCTTTAATAAAATTAAAATATTGGAGATTCTTTAAGAGCTATGTATGCTGTAGATATGTTTTTGACATGTGTAATGAAAGTATGATTTTGACACTGACCGATGCTCAGAAGTTCAAACTTAAAGTTTGCTAAAGAGCAATGAGACAAAAATTCGCAACACCATAATACGCTCCAAGACAGCTGTCGCCGATGTTGGCGATAAGTCTGCGAGGCTGAAATGGGACTGGGCGGGTCACACTTATATGATGCATGAAAATAGATGGGCGAGGATCGTCACACAGTGGGTGCCTGATGACGAGCTTCGCCACCGGGGCAGGCCTAAAAAGCGCTGGGGTGACGATTTGGACTCGTTCCTAACCGACTGGCTGGAGAAGGCACAACATAAGGAAAACTGGAAAAGTTTGGGGAAGACCTTTGCCCAGCAGTGGGACAAAATAGGTAAAAAAAATGATACAAAGCGATCTTTACATAGTTTGGAGTTAATTAAGGCTCGTGCAGACCAGCGCGATATCGCGGGCGCGACAGGCAGCGCGACTCGTGTCGCGCCCGCGATATCGTGCTGATCTAACATTGCCATATTGCATGACTAGTTGTTGGTCGAATAGAAAAAAACCATCCCGTTTGAAAAATCTAAATATCTAGTAGCAGATTCGTTGCTCTTCGACATTCAATCAAACAATGTATAATAAAATGACATACTTAAATCAATCTGCCCAGCCTTTTCCCAACTATGTTGGGGTCGGCTTCCAGTCTAACTGGATGCAGCTGAATACCAGTATTTTACATGAAACGACTGCCTATCTGACCTCCACAACCCAGTAACTGGGTAATACAATACCCCTTGGTAAGACTGGTTGTCAGACTTTCGGGCTTCTGACGACCCGTAACGACTGTCAAAGATCCACGAATGACAGCTGGGACCAACGGTTTAACGTGTTTTCCGAGGCACGGAGGAGTCTCGGTATGTAAAGATGGTCACCCATCCACAGACCAACCGCGGCAAGCGTAGCTTAACCTGATCGATCGACCCGTGCAGCTGTTGTTACTTAGCTACAAACCCCTACAAAAAAAACACTACAAAGTAAAAATTAATTTTAATTTCGGAAGTCAGTGTCTTTGGTTTTGAATTTCCGGATTTTTGCACCGACTTCCGAAATTAAAGTTATTTTTCACTTTGTAGTGTTTTTTTTCAATTAGGTACGCATCTTTTAATACCATTTTCATTTCTGTCTTATTAATTGAGGACTAGACCCCGGTCGCACTTTTCTTGAAAACGGGTACCCTACTGAAGCCACTGAAAAAGCATTTTCAATGCTAGAAGATGTCAAGAAGATTTCTGAACCACATGGAACATGAAAAAAAAAATTGCCAATCAACCTGAAAAAAAAAACCAGAAAGTTTTCAACCACCCTACACAATATCTAGGTCGGCCGATACATATTTTTGCATGCCCAAACACGGAGAGTTACCTAAAAGGGAGGCCAATCGATAGTGATCAATCAAAATCTCATTTAAACACGTCACTTTAGCGGAACCTTCTATCCGTCTTGCGTAATTTCAGCGTAACACTGTGTCGGTACTGTTTGACAAGATGCTAACGCTGTCTGCTGATTTTTGTAATTAAATTCCTTCGTACTTCATTTTTCATTTCAATGGTTTCGTTTTTTTGGAGTAAAAAAAAAAACTAATGATGACAAGTGGCATTCGCTTTCAAAGCGTTTTGTATGTCAACAGGATTGACTTATACTTTTCGGTAGCTTATGTCAGTGCCATAGTTGACTTTAGCATCATCGTTACCGCTCATATAATGTTACTTTGACGTTGGCAGAATAGTCGACATCGGCTCAGTTGCCAAAGCAGAAAAAAAATTGCTTTGTCTAGACCCTTTTTTTTGGGTGGGAAATTATCAAATAACGGAGGGCATGTCAGACTCTTACTGACTAAAACCCACCCGTGTTCCTTCAATTGCCGTGTTGCCGGGGGCCACGATCTCCCTTTCGGACTTCTTCGCAACCCCGGCATCAGCTGCACATTAGAGCGTGCATTCTGAAAGTGGGTAACGTCGCAAATAGATGTCATATACTTCGAATTCAAAGAATATTAATAATGAATTGCAATTATAACACAGAATTTGATGTTGTAGGTAACCGTTTTGGGTGTAAAAAAGGCATTTAGAAAGTTTCCAAATACTTTTTTTACATCTAAAACTAAATATTCGGTGTTACGATATTAATTATTGCATTTCATAATCATAAATCAATCAATTTTTAGTTCACTAGTCAGCGATATTTCATATTTCCATATAGTAATATTGCCAAATGAATCAAAGCAGGTAAATTGCGGACAGCTATTTGCGACGTTGCCAACTTTTAGAACGAATGCTCTTAATCGTTTGATAAGAATTTTCGACAATATTATTATTTGCTAACTTTCTATCACACAAAACAGGCGACTTAATATCACATTCTAGTTTACAGTAGAAACTAAACTTATGTTATGTATAAAAAAATGTGTAGTTAAATGTAATAATACTTGCTGCGCCCTAACAGGGTCATGTACTCATAAGTTTTGGCTTAGCCTGTAACTTAGTGTACATTTTGCAATAAAATTATAAGCCATACTGAGTTACTACTAAAATTGGCAACGTTTCGGAAACTTGCAAATAGACAGATTTTATAGACTTTTAACTTTCACAACTTATACCAAACGTTTTTGGCAGAAACTGTACTAATTTCCTGCTTGCCCGGATAAAATGTAAAACTTTAAGATACTTTTTGCAAAATGCTTTTCTTATATTAAGTGCCTATTAAGGCCCGCTTGCATCACAAATCCCAAATATATTTAGCACTAAACATATTTTAAATATCATACTGTTTCCGATGTTCTTCAGAAAGGCCAGGTGCGTAGTACTCGCAACCGGCGTGCGTGTATGACCAGTGAACGTAAACGAAGCAAGAGGAGTATGTAAGGATCGTAGCAGCTGGTGCCGTTCTATAGTTTCTGTATACCCCCATGGGAAGAACTTGTGAGTTTATGTATGTAGGTATTGTTGTTGTCATCTTCAAATGATTAATGGAAATACAACCCTTAACTCTAAATGTTTTATTGATTCGTGGTGCAAGCCGCCTAAGTGATATATTTGAACTTAAAACTTAATTTTTGCATCAACATCGTATTTCCTTTCAATTGCACACCATATAGTTTAATTCTCGGCTACTTCTGTCCGTCTATTAGGGT
Source organism: Agrochola lychnidis (assembly GCA_963680765.1). Classification (NCBI taxonomy): domain Eukaryota; kingdom Metazoa; phylum Arthropoda; class Insecta; order Lepidoptera; family Noctuidae; genus Agrochola; species Agrochola lychnidis. The sequence goes on along the minus strand of OY796859.1, from coordinate 7,568,838 downwards.
TCCGTACCTCAAAAGGAAAAAATGGAACCTTTATATAGGATCACTTCGTTTTTCGTCAAGACCCTTTTTCTCAAGAACGCGTGGAGGTATCAAGTTGAAATTAATATCAAGAACGTGAGTCTATGGTCCCTTAGAGCTCTAAAAAATCAAGCTTCTAAGTCAACGCAATAAAAAATACGGCCATTTATATACATATAATAAAATCGTAGCGAAGTCAAAACTGTACATTGAATATTTTTGAAAAAAAGTAATTGCTACGAGGTCTAGGATCGATTCTAATGCCGAAAATATTTTTTTTTGAATTTTTGTCTGTTTGTCTGTATGTATGTTCCAGCATGGCGCAAATTCTACTGGACAGATTCTGTTAAAATTTTGCACAGATATTCCCTGTGTGTCTGGTCAAACTATAGGGTATAAACTATCACGCTATTTGCTATGGGGGACGAGCAATATTACATTATGTTGTATTTTTATGTTCTAGCATGACGCAAATTCTACCGGATAGATTCTGTTAAAATTTTGCATAGGTGTTCCCTATAAGTCTGGTCAAACTATAGGGTATAAACTATCACGCTATTTACTATGGGGGACGAGCAATATTATATTATGTTCGTATTTTTGGAAAAAAACGCGCCAAAATTTTAGGATTTTGTAGATGGTTATGGATTTAACTTTTTAAATGATTATCATCACGCTATACCTTTATGGAACTAAGCAGTCAATCATGAAATATATAGGAACGGCTATTTTAGACAAGTTTCAACAAAGCAATTAGCTCAGCGGTTGGGCGGATGCTTTGCAAACATGGGGTAGTAAGTTCGATTCCCACCTACGGTTTTTTTTCTTTTTTTTCACATTTTGTTATACGATTATTTTTTTTTTGATTATGTACCTATAATCTATAGACTTAATAAAATCGTAACGAAGTTAATTTTTTTTAAAGAAAGTTATTGCTACGAGGTCTGGGATCGATTCTTATGCGGAAAATAAAGTTTTTAGAATGTTTGTCTGTACCAACCGTAGGGCATAAACTATCACGCTATTTGCTATGGGGGATGAGCAATATTACATCATGTTCGTATTTTTCTCTGCAAATTGTAAAAGGACGCGCCAAAAGGTTGGGATATTGTAGATAGGTAGTTACCGATTTAACTTTTTAAATGATTATCATCACGCTACCTTTTATATAGGAACGGCTATTTTAGCTAACTTTCAACAAAGCAAATAAGTAAGCGGTTGGACGAATGATTTGAAGTCCTGAGGGCCTACTACCAGCTCAAAAGCAGTATTATTTTAATATTACTTTAGTTTACTTCAGTGTGGGAAAGAGATGAAGCTCTACAGGATGTATAGCTCCATCTCTTTCTCCCACTGAAGTAACATTAAAATAATACTGCTTTATGAGCTGGTGGTAGGCCGCCCGGGGTAGTAAGTTCGATTTACATTTGTTTTTTTTAAACTCTTTTTGTAAAACGATTTTTTTTTTTTGGATTGTGTATGTAATAAATAGTTCATAGAATGTATTAATTCACAAAAAATGGAAAACTTCGTAAGCTATGGGAAACTACTAAGTTACAAGTACTTTACAGTCACAAAACATTCAAGGTTGTATTCTGATCATTTTAGAGTAAAAGACTGTAGGAATAAAATGTTTTTTTTACAGATTTTGACAGCAGATTTGTCCTAGCAATTTTAAAATATGTATGTGTGTGGATCTTCTGAAATCGCTGCCACACTGCTTCCTGGTGGCAAAACAGCGCACGTCATGTTTAAGATTCCCATCGATTTAGAGAGCAACGAAACGCCTGTTTGTGGGGTGTCACGCAACAGTAACAAGGGATGTGTGCTTAGGGGATTGCGCTTCGTCGTATGGGATGAATGCATTATGGCAAAAAGGAAAGCAGTGGAAACTGTAAACAGAACCCTGCAGGACATCCGCAGAAACCAAGATATGATGGGTGGTGTCACAGTTTTGACAAAAAAAGTGAATACTTAGTTGAAAAGGTCGACTCTATGGTCGAGAGTTCATAAACTGCGCTTGACCATCATCATACGAGCTCGGCTTGGCGGTAATTCAAATGCTCAAGAATTCTCCGATGTTCTTCTAAAAGTTGGTGAAAGCACTCTACCAGAGACTCTTGGTAGATTAGATCCCACTTTAGAAGATCTTATTCGTCTGATATACGAGGATATCAGTCAAATACCGTACCAAGATAATACTTAGGCGTGTTTCCGTTTTAACTCCGAAGATGATCAAGCTGCAGCGATCAACCACAGTATTCTCTCACAAATTGAAGGGAGTGAAGTGATATACACCTCCATTAATACTGATGTGGAGGAAGATGATGCCAAATATCACCCCGTAGAATTTCTCAATTCACAAATGGCAAGTGGACTTCCGGTTGTATATCTGTGTAACGGAAACCAGCTCAAAGTCATGTCTTTGCAGAGAAACGTCATCGAGGTGGAAATTCTAACAGGTTGTGGCGATGGTGAGACAGTGTTTATAGCGCGTATAAAGTACAAATTCCCCATAATTACCAGTTAAAGCGCGTGCAGTTCTCTGGGAGTGTATGCTTTGCGATCAACAAGTCACAGGGGCCGACACTGAAGGCTGAAGGCTGCGGGTGTCGACCTCAGGATAAGCTGCTTCTCACACGGACAACTGTTACGTCGCTTGCTCCCGAGTCACCATTCCTGACTCTGTATATTTTGGCTGCTGAGAATAAAACTACAAACGTAGTATACAGGGAAGTTTTATAAAAATGTGGCTGTTATTGTAGTATATTGTGATGTCTTACGATTTCCATGCGAACGAAGTCGCGGGCAGAAGCTAGTGCAACATATTTTGATACTCGCAAATAAATTAAAACCAGGGTACTTCCCGTTGACCTAGAATCATGTGGTAAAAAGCCGAAAATAGTTAAGTTGTGGTTTAATCACACAAAAAAAAATGTTTTGCGATTAAAAACTTACATTTGCAGTTGGAGAATTGACCATTACGTATTTCGATGTATAGGAGAACATGTTTTTCAACTACAATGTTAATTTATTTTTGGGAAAAATTCATACCAACTACGGAACCCTTCATTGTGCGTGGTCCGACACGCACTTGGCTGATTTTTTATTAATAACCATTCCATAATTTCCATTTTCTCCAATGTCATTCTCTTCTCGCCTCTCTGGCCTATTTCCCTTCAGTAAACAAACCTTATTCAGTAGTAAACTTTGCCAATAGTACTTTAAAACTTCGACAAACTTTGATGAAGATCGTGTGTGATGAAAATTGGGGTGAAATGAAAGGAATGGTTATTAAAAGGAGAGAAGTACTTCTGAAGGCTTTTTATTCCGTTTCGATTCAAATAATCACTCGTTTGTTATGACTGTGTTGTTATTGGAACGATGTTGACTTGAATTGGCTGATTGTGTCAAAAAAGTCAAAATATTTTATTCAATGATATCATTTGTTTATGCTTTTATGAGACAAGGTAAACTACCTTGCCTTATTTGTCTAGTGGTCCTGGGTTCTGTTTCCGGGTCAGTCAAAGTGTTATTGAGGTTTTTAACTGGAATTTCTCAGTAACAGCCCGGAGTCTGGATTTGTGCCCGGTTGATGGCAATAGGCTCGCCCCCTTTTACATGAGACTTAAACATAACTGGCGAAATGTGGGTGTACTATAGGTACACCTCTACCCGACCCTTTGGGGAATACAGGCGTCATGTTATGTTATGCGTATATTTCCTACACTGAAAAGACAATGTGTGCTCAGAAAGATATTTATACAACATATAAAAAAACTCTCTCCGATCCGTGAGAGTCTATTTATGTGGTAAGTGTCAGGAAAAAAGAAAAAAAAATCGGCCATTTTTTTTTCACTGGGAAATGCTACATGGTGCGCGGGCGGCCATCGTCGTTTAGTGGGTGTCGATAAGTCATAACTTATGACCTCTATTGAAAATTTTCTAATTTTTAATAGATTTGGGGTATTTTTGGTACAAAAAATCTGAATTTTAAATTGCAATAACATCTTATTTTCAATAATAATTTAATAAAACATTTTTGGTAACGTTATTGCAGTACCTACCTATGTGCCGCTTTTGGATTGGAAGAGATTTTTTTTACATATTGTATAAAAACGATCAGTATCGAATTTACCGCGCGGACATCATTATATATAACTTCCCCGACATCAATCGCTGGGCAGTTGCCCGCCAGACAGGACACCCGTCTGATCGGAGGATTCTCCCTTTTCTGTAGAGAATGAGTGAACTTTACATCCTGTTCCTCATAACTCTTAAGGTTAAAACGTTAAAGGTTATTTTAATTCTGGGTCTATCTGAGTGTACTGATCGTTACAGATCTGTATTTATGTTAAATTAATTCAACCGGTTTTCCAACTATTCTAATGTAAGTATTTACATTACAAGACCAAATTATTTAGCTGTATATGCAGACCAATGATGAAGCCAAACAGTAATGATGACAAACTAACGTTTTCTCTAACTAAACAGACAACTGTGCTGCGCGGGAGTTTATTGCGCCTTCTGTCCAGCTAAAGCACTAGGAAGTGGTGAAGGGCGAGCGTTCTTATGTAATTTTGACGTTCAAAAAGTGCTGATTCTCAGCCTCAATCAATCTGCCTAGCTTTTTCCCAACTATGTTGGGGTCAGCTGCGAGTCTACCCGGATGCAGCTGAATACCAGTATTTTACATGGAGCGACTGCCTATCTAACCTCCACAACCCAGTAACTAGGTAGTACGATACCCCTTGGTAAGACTGGTTGTCAGACTTTCGGGGTTCTGACGACCCGTAACGACTGTCAAAGATCCACGAATGAGAGCCGGGACCAACGGCTTAACGTGATTTTCGAGGCATGGAGGAGTCTCGGTATGTAAAAATGGTCACCCATCCACGGACCAACCCCGGCAAGCGTAGCTTAACCTGATGGATTGATCCGTGCGGCTGTTAGTACTTAGCCACGAGCTCCTCAGTGCTGATTCTCAGCTTAATTTGAATAAATGACTTTTCATTTTCTCATTATATGTTGAATAGAAAGTCACACGCGTTTATAAAAAGTCTGTTTTGTGGTGGAGATTTGATAAAATGATAGCATACCATGAAGCCAATGTACCAATAGCATACATACAAACTATTACTTGTTTGAATGAATGCTCTACCGAATAATAAATAAAAGATACATAAACTCACGACTTTTTCCCATGGGGAAAAAACAAAACAAAACATTATACCACGATACATAGACGCACCTCTTGCTCCGTCCAGATTACACCATTCCAACTCGTTTTGAGTACTTAGCACCTGTTTTATTTCTGAAATTATAAGTTTATAACAGTACATCACACCTCTTTACCTCGAAGGATTAGGCAAAGGCAAGTAGGCAACCAATAAAAACACCCACCTTTCGCCAGTAGTTAGCCCCAATAAAATATACAACCTATTAATTAAAATACTTTGTTACTCGCATACCTATTTTCCATAAGAAAATACCAAACTAAAATCACAAGAAATAGCTATTCTGATAGCGTTCGGTAAGCAGATTAGTATTTCAATTACGTACAAGTTGGCCAGCTGCCATTTCACACAAGTTGAGAAACGCGGGCTATTTCGGCACTTGTAGACTATACGTTACAATAGCCCGGCAACTTGTCTCGGGCTATTTATTGTTTTGAGGCCTTAAGAGGTTTGGTATATTGTCTTGGTTGGTTCGTCATTTTTGTTTTTATGTTATCGTCACTCCTTGGCATTGGATGTCGATCTAAGCTGGCACATAGTGAAAAAAATAAAGGTTAAATTGGACGATACTGTTGTGACGGAAAGGGTTTACGTGGTGGGGATGATGGAATAAGACCAAGTAAATCGTCAACATAAAATATATTTTTTATAAAATACGAGAAAGGTTTATGGTCACAAGATTCACTTAATTCCCTTGGGAGTAGCGCAGTACTTTCCTGGCTCTGCCTTTTGCGACAATGACACCTGGTGTGCCACGCTGCTGACAGGTGATGATCTAAGTACTATTAAGCTATCGTCCATCTGCATTAATTTACCAAATTCATCTTCGCCGTGTTCTTTATCTTGCAGGTGTCGAGTTGTCGACCAGGAGATTGACAAGACGTTTCCATTAATCTTCGTCGATACCAGCTCGAGTACTGGTCGCTGCTTCGAAGTTTCTTTAAGACTAGCAGCTTATTCTAAAGAAGCTAAGTAAAAATGGAAATGTTTAAAAAAATTAAAATAACATAACATCATGCTTGTATTCCCCGAAGGGTTAGACAGATGTGTACCTACATAATATACAAATACAAGTACTTGTATTTTCTTAATGTCCCTCGGGAATCATCGCATTACCGAACACAAACGAATGCTAATTTCCATGTCCATCAATTATTAGATTTATCTTGTATAATAATTTGAATTCAGAACTGAGCACTTTATTGTTTTTTTGTTTTGATTTTCGTGTAAACTATATAGAGCTATAAGACTATTTTCATATCTGTCGTGCATGCGACTTTAGCGGCTTTCCTCCCATTTTTAGAATAAATTACATTAAGTGAAAAGAGTATTAACAACTCTATATACTTCCAAGTCGATTGAGAAAGTCCGATCTGCACCAAGTGCAAAAGTCAACTGATAGAAATCCGACGACTGACGAAACACGAAGTTAGCCGAGGGACATTAAGAAAATGGAAATACTGTAATTGAATTGATTGAATAAAACCTCTCTTTTCTGAAATGAAGATTAAACGAGTTTCGTTCCTTTCAACCAAACAATGATCTTCCTAGTATCTTGATTGCTTTCGCTATACACATCGAGACCAATCTTTTTGTCCTTCCTTTTGTGTTGTGACATCAACTATCAGAAACCTAGTCTGAGAATTCTACGGAGGTTGACTTCTACCATCCAATTTTTGTTAATCGTTTTTATTATTGCTTTCCAGAAAAGGAGATGGTTGAAGGCTGAAATTTACTTAAATAGGTCCTTATTTTTATTATTATTTTAGTTATCTTTTACATAGATTCCTTTCTTTTAGATTTTGTGACTTGCTTAGTGGACTGTAGACTTGTGGACCATTTTCTATTTTGCTAAGTACCTGGTACTTATTAATAGGCCTACACTGTCCTCTCATTTCTATTAACACTGTAATTTGAAAAATAATAATTAAAAACAATTTATTAAAAAAAAAAGTAACCGTGGAGTTTCTTGCCGGCTCTTCTCCATAAGAAACGACCAATTGGAACCGTGCACCTAGCTTCCGACGTTTCATAAGTGCCCATGTAGGTTTATGTGTAGTAAAATAATTTGAATTTGACCGACACCAGCAGTCTGTTGGTTTGAGGACATTTAGCGGCTTGCGAGAAAAGCACTCGAACGTAGGTGGACATAGTCGATAAGTGAATATCAACAGCTGACTGGTCTCATAGGCCATCTTATGAGGCTGGACATTCTTTCCAGGGTCCAAAGTTCCGGCTTACCATCACCGAAATTTCATCATGTAGAACAGCGTCCCAGAAACTAAACGCAGACATTTTTTTCTTATTTAGTATTCACTAGCGACCCGCCCCGGCTTCGCACGGGTATAAACCGGGTTATTATACATATAAACCTTTCTCTTCAATCACTCTATCTATTAAAAAAAACCGCATCAAAATCCGTTGCGCAGTTTTAAAGATTTAAGCATACATAGGGATATAGGGACAGAGAAAGCGACTTTGTTTTATACTATAAAAATAGTACGAACTGAAATATGTTGGATATTTTTTTGATTATTGATCATTTAAATTTTTGATCAAACTTACCTACTGTTTGTTAGACCATTTATGTCCTATTCTACTAATTCCTATTCCTACTATTCCTAATCCTACTATATCTATACTAATCTATACTAATACTAGCTGACCGAACAGACGTTGTCCTGTTTCCTATAACTCGATCGCAGCGCCACCTACCGGGTCCAATTGTAAATCTAAACCACCCAGGGACTCATTCAAACACACACCAAAAATTTCATCAAAATCGGTTCAGCCGTTTAGGAGGAGTTCAGTGACATACACACTCACAGAAGAATTATATATATAAAGATTATATAAAGAGGAAAGATTTGAATTTTTGTATTAAACTACTGGACTGATTTGAAAAATTCTTTCTGCAATGGATAGCTACATTATCAGCGAGTAACATAGGCTATATTTTATCCCCGTACTCCCACGGGAACGGCAACTATGCGGGTGAAACCGCGTGACGTCCGCTAGTATATATCACACTAATATTATAAAGGTAAAAATTTGTGAGTGTGTGTGTGTGTATGTTTATCTCTTCTCCACGCAAAAACTACTGAACGGATTTGGATAAAATTTGGTACACAGATAGTTTATAGCCTAGATTAACACATCGGATACATTTTATCTCGATATTTCTACAGGATCAAGACTTAAGCGGGTGAAACCGCGGGGCGCAACTAGTAATGTTATAAATGTGAACTTGTTTGTGAGGATGGATGGATGTTTGTCACTCTTTCACGCAAAAACCACTATGCGAATTTAAATGAAATTTGGCACACAGATAGTTTATAACCTGGATCAAAACATAGAATATTTTTTACCTCGATATTGGAACGGGATCAAGACTTATGCGGGTGAAATCGCGGGGCACTGCTAGTTTAAGTATAAAGCGTACATATTAACCACAACAATCCACCTAACCTTTTTCCAACTGTTTTGGGGACGGCTTCTAGTCTAACCCCATGCGAGGCTGCTGAATACCAGTATTTCTATTACATGGAGCAGTTGCTCCATAACCAGTTACTGGGTAATACAATTCCCCTTAGTAAGACTGGTGGTCAGACTTTTGGGCTTCTAACGATTGTTAAAAATCTACAAAATACAGCTGGGACAAACAGTTTAACGTACTTTTCGACGCACGGAGGGGTCTCGATATGTAATGGATGGTCACCCATCCACGAACCGACCTCGACAAGCGTAACTTAACCTCCGATTGACCCTTGCAGCTGTTATTATTTAACCACGAGCCATTTTAAAACTGTTGATGATAAAAGCCAAGTACTTACCTTCCCCCGTTTCAACACGGTACTAGATTTTCTAGGTTACTACCGAACGAATGTGGCTTTATCCGGATATTTTAGTTCGAAGTTTTCACCACGACTCTAGATCGTCTCTCTTAATTACAAACGTTCATTATCTCTATGCGAAGCCGAATTCTACGTTTACCACATAGAGATTACATAAAGTCATGTTATGTTCAGTATATAGACTTTAGACATGCTAACTCAATTGAGGAGAACTGATAAGCCCTTGTTATGTACACACACGATTTATATAAGTGGAAATATTAATATTGTAATATTGGTATTGTGTGTGTTGTATTGTTGTTGTGTTGTATGTATATTGTAGGTTTATAAACTTTTTGACTATATAATCATCTTATAATATTCTATTGTATTGTATTTTCTTGAAGTAGGTAAACGCAAATGTGTGTAGGTGTGTCCGTGGTATCACAGCGGGCCCTGTCAGAATACCAACGATGCGGTATTTTTTTTTCAAATATCTTAGCATTATGCTGAGATAGGAGCCTTTTTGGCCTCGCACAGGTCTTCTTTTTTGTTTACACAATTTTTTTTTAATTTTAAAAAATTTCAGAAATTATTATTGTTTTTATAATTTTCTTAGTTTTAATGTTGTATTTCTTGTGCGTGTCCCAAATAAAAAAAAAAAATTTTTTTTCTTTCTTTCTTTCAAATGTAATGTTTTGTATATTACTTCTCTTCTAATTCTGTCTAAAAGTAAAATGTTTACCTAATATTTAAAATTCGGTATTTATGTTGAAATAAAATACAGCATTACCTATGAAAAGTTGACTTTGCATATCACAATATAAGAAAATGTGTTGAAAACAACTGAAAAAGTCCAAATGAAAATTCCTTTGCAATCTATCCTTTTTCTTATCAGCGGCAGCGGCGCGGTGTAATTCTACTACGTACCTTGGTATCAACGTTATATTGAAGGTAGGGGAAGCCGGGGCATGGCGAGCCCCCGGGGTAAGACAGACACCCCTTTTCCTTCGCAGAATAATAACCCAAGACGTTAAGAACTAGTCTGATCGCGTTCCAGTTGACCTCGCATTTGCATTTTGTTTGGTAATTGTCACTCGTAGAAAAAACGTAAGTTGAAGTTCGCTTTTAAATTTATTTTCATTTTTAAGTCTGTGTTGTAGCTTATTCGTGGTTGTGTTAAATTTCTTTAGTAAATCACTACGTTTAATTATGAGGCATATGCTGAGATAGGAGCCTTTTGGCCTCGTACAGGACTTTCTGCTATTATTTAAATTTTACTTTGTTTTTTTTATTTTTTATTAATGCTATAATGAGTGTGTTTTAGTTTAATTTGTGATTTCCTGTGCGAGTCTCAATAAATACTTTATCTTCTAAGTAACTAGAAAAAGTTGTGAACTAATTACCAAAATCGTCTTTAGATTTTGTTAACATTCATTTATATGATCGTGAGGACTTTTCGGGCGGGTCAAAATGAGCAAGGTGGTCGTTTGACCTTGGCTAAATATGTTAAGTTTATCTTTTTGCTGCAGATACAATTATGGTTATGGACAGAACATGCTAAATGGAGCTTATATCCACTAAAAGTTCACCTCATAAAAAAAATCCTGAAGAAGCTCAAACCAACTTAGAAGAAGAAATGAAAGAAGAAAAGGACGAAGAGAAAATAAAATAAGAAAAATAATCCGAAAAGAAGATACGGAGTGTTTGTACCCAGGATATTGGTACCCGGAATCTAAACAGGGTTTGATCACTTGCCGTGCATGTTACAGATGAGCCCACAGTTGTGCCGGCAAAGAGGATAATGATGACGAGATCCTTCCCTTTTACTGCTTTTTTTTGCTCGTTTTTAGACTAACTTATGAGTATAAAACTGGGTGTACCTATAATGCCCATTACATATGCATATGACCATTTTACCTCGGATCGGGGCAAAACAGGCATTCCCCTTTTTTAAAGGTCGATTATTTCAGAATTCTTGTTTACAATGATAATTATTTAATGTTAATTTATTTAAAAAACATGAATGAGATTAATAAATGAATTTAGATTTTTTCATTATCTGGTTTTTCTCTGGCATTGCCCCAGCTTCCCCTGCATCCTTTTTTCTCAATTTTTTTACGTCCGAGAACAATCCGATTTTCCTGACGCAATCTCAGCGGCAAAGTGTTGCTATCGCATCGTAGTCGGGATGAACGATACTCACTTGTTTACTTTTAATATTAAGAGTCAACAAAATTTTCTTTTATAATTTACGTACACGCATCTTGGATACTTCAATAAATTTTTCTATATAGTATTCTTCTTTAATTAAAAGAATAAATTGGTTTATTTATGCAAAAAACTTATTATTTTAAAACCATGCGAACTGAATCAATTCCGTCCACATTACCAAATAGGTTGACTCCCTTGCGACCCCATTATCATTCTCATATATTCACCACACGTAATGTCGCCGTGATATTCTTCCAAACGGCCATTTCGATCGATCCCAATAACATTTCAATCACACACAAATAGCATATCAAAAGCATTTTATCAGGAAATTGCTGAAGAGCTATTACGCAGACAGTAGCAGTTATACGTAAAACTAGGTTGCGCGCTACTCGTAGGGCGGCGGCCGCAGGGGGGTAGGTATGGGTGTCGTATCGTAGCAACGAGCAGCATCCCTCTCAGTGCGCTCCCGACGATCGTGCCGAACGCCCGCGCGCCCGTCCCTGACATTCCACTCCGTTCAACTTGAACGAACCTGACACGAACGTTCCATTCAAATTCAGTGCAGTGACAGCCAAAATGTTCATGCTATTCATACTACTGACTGTGTACCTCATAACTCTATGCCATGGTTAATGTGTTAATTGCAATGGATTTGAGATTATCGGCGTGAGATAAGCCTGCCACGGAGTTGACGGACCGTTGTGGGTCTTTTCAAATGCTTCGACAGTTGGTGAGTTTTGTGATTGGATTTTTATCTTTTGCATCGTTTTTGCTCCTTAGTTGTAATACTCTTTTGAACTTGGTTCGTCCTTACGTCATCTACATACAGAGTATAATTTGTTATCGTCAGCAATTATCTAAGTACGCGTGTTTTACGTCGTCATTTGTTACGCCCAGCAGAATTAAAATTAATTGGTCGATGTAATTTATTTTTGCTCCAATATATCTGTTACAATTTAAATTTTCTACTACACAGCCTATTTTATTACATCTAAGGTTCTCATTTTGTAATTAGTTTCGGGGGTTGAATTTCAATATCTTTGCTATCTTGGTGATATAATTTTAGCTTTTTCTGAATATTCGTAGGAAAAAGGAGAGTAACATTTTACCTGTTATCAGCCTAAAGGTAAATATACTTACCTACATATACGTGTAGGTACTTATGTATTTCCTTTTTGCGCATAGTTGCGGACAAAATTGAGATGAAATATGATGTATAGGTGGATAAGTCATTTTGTTCCGTACGTCACCAGCTGTTAACAGCATTAGCAGAATAATATTCTACCAGAGTGTGTATTATTAAAGGCATTATATATATGTCTATTATTAAATTATCTACTATTGTAAGAATACCGTACGCAAAATACGCGCTTTGAGGTGTAGGCGCGACGCGACTCCGGTAGAACAATTCCCATGAAGTTTTCATAGAAATTGTTCCACCAGGGTCTTGTAGCGCCGTTGCATCGCGTCTGTCTTCGGGGTCCTTTACTTACTACCTATTGTAAGAATGAGAATTGAAAGGGGTCGCTTCAAAATTCAAGAATGTCTACTTCTTTTAACTAATAGTTTCGCGGTTAGAATGCAATTATGTTTCAGTAGTATATAGCGATACTTCTCAATCTCAATGTCCAGTTGTTTTATGAATTAATTGGTCACAATTTAAACAGAAGTTGATAGCAATATTTGTAGACGAAAAATCAATACTATTTCAATATTTTAAGTTAATAAGGACATTCCTTGAGTCGTTGGAAACTGAACTGTTTATTTTAAACACAATAATTGGAGCTACATCATTTTCATTGTCAATGTAAACCGAAGACTTTCTGTAATGGTGGTCGCATGGTCATAATTGTCATAAAATAGAATTACTTATAAAATATAATAGGTATTTGTTATTCGTATATCTATGATAGTCGTTTCGAGTAGTCAGAAGCTCTAAAATCTCACAACCTGTCTTACAAAATCGTATCAGGTTACCTAGTAACTGGGTTGTAGAGGTTAGATAGGCAGTTGGTATCCAGCTGCTCCGATTAGACTGGAAGCCGACCCCAATATAGTTTGGAAAAGGCTAGTTAGATTGAATAGATAATAGGTATGTAAATGAAGAACGAAAAAATGATTATGTATATCCATGTTTTCATTCCACAACTTTATAAACGCCTACATCTTTGGTCTAGTATCAAATTTTATGGTTAGTTGTTGCTGTTTAAGAAGGTGTATTCTGAAAGTTGGCCAATTCGTAATAAGATAGTCAATTCATAATTGATTAGAGTAAGATAGAGCGCGCCCCGCGGTTTCACCCGCATATGTCTCGATCCCGTGGAAATATTGGGATAAAAAGTATCTGCATGTGTCTTAACCCGTTCATGGTCTAACCATGTGCCAAATTACATCCAAATCCGTTCAGCCGTTTTGACGTGAAAGCGTAATAAACAAACAAACTCAAACTTTTTTATTTCAAATAAACCAATTGCAGGCTTTTGAATTGTCAAGGGGTCGGTCAGTCAGAAAGATGAAGCTAGTTGCTCATGCCAAAGCGTAGTAGGTACCTATGGAGGAAAACGGGCAAGAAACTCCACGGTCATTCTACACAAACAATAAAACTCACTTTTGCATTAATATATTAGTTAGGCTTAATAAAAACAGATAACAACGGAAGGCCACTTCCCACATTTGATACCTTTCAAAATCTAGTCACAATCTCATCTCAGTGACAATAAATGTCTAAAATTATGAAATTTTAGGGAAATTAGAAGGTTCTGTAATAATTGATTCGTATGAGAAATCGAAATTGTTGTACATATTACTTTCATATTTTGCGTTTAACTTTTCATATCCTTACGCAGAGAAGGAACATTGATCACTACGCTTTGTAACTATGTGTTACGATTTCAACACCTTGAGTTAATGATGTCCAAAAAACGTGGAAAGAAAATATTTAATTATTACATTATTGTAATAATAATATTGAAACAAACATACACGGTACGGTACGTTTGTTACTCCTGTCAGGTTAGAAGTAGAACTCAAAGCCGAATGTTTACGAAGCGTGTTAGTTTGCCCTGTCATATGTAGGTGGGTGTTGTAAAATTGTGACCAAGTTGTTCAAGCGGATGAGTAGAAATTAAATTAAATTAATTGCAATAATGTTATTATTTCTGTACTTGTAAAGAAGAAAGAAAGAAGAAAGAAAATTCGTTTATTTGCGGATAACATAACACAAAGAAAGATAAAAAAAAAAACACGTAAATCACAATTTGGGGGAAAATATGCGTCACATCGAGCGCGCATCTTGCGTCGCGTTGTAGATCTTCTAAGACACTTTACATGCCAATTTTTTTTTTATTTCATTATAGATGTGGGTAGTAGCCACCTATAGCTACCCACATCCATACTGAAAATACATTCCTGCAACTTTCGAACTTCATCACGCCTACTGATAATGACATAGTTAATGATCCACCTTTTTAGTTTGGATAGAGGGCTGTGCCAGTGGTCACTAACCCTTGGCAGCGGTGACTAAGGTTAATATTTTAGCAGTGGCTAGACGTGCCCCATACATTTTTAAAGGGAAAACAGAATGTTACAAATCACCTTGAGTGCATTAGTAATTCTAAAATTCAACCTGTACCCCTAATTTAGAGCAAAAGAACAAATTGAATTATTTTCTTGCTCAAATACTTGCAATGATTTTTCACTTCGAACAGTGTGACGTCAATTTTGATTCGAGTTGATTTCAATCGATATGACTTATTCCAAATTCAAAACAACATAGTTCTGTGTCCTTAAACTTTCAACTGTCATTAATGAAACACAATAGAATGTTTAATTGTTATGGCCTTTCAAAGGCCAATCGACAGATGATCGGATAAGTGTCACAACGAATTGAACTATTAATGAGTCATTTTGACGTCTAAACGTCAGAAACGATAAAAGACAATTATCTTTTATATCAACCAAAATAAAAGGATTTGTCTTTCTTTTCATCGATACTTATGAACTTTCCGCTCGCAAATGTAAATGGAAATGTTCTGAGAACTTCTCATTGTAACTTGAATATCGTGAATAGATATTGTGATAATAATATGATATCGAACATTGTTGAGAAGGTTCAAATAAAGTTTCTCGAACATAATTGGGTTTAGGTGTAAGTTATTCGTGAAAATAGTTTTGTATATGTTTTTATTTATTAATGTCTACTATATTTAGGTCCATAGGCTTGGCGGGCTGATACTAGTCAGGGGTGCGGCGAATGTACAAGTATCTCTCGGGCCCCCGACACATGGTACTAGACACAGAACAGATTAAACCTCTTTAATCTGTTCTATGGTACTAGAAGGAACAGTCTGTAGGAGTTCGACATAACCCTCCGTTTTTCGCAGACAGAGAGTATCCACGAGGAAATACAAACGGTCGTAACAACAGTCGGGGATGCGGCGAATGTACAAGTATCTCTCGGGCCCCCAACTCATGGTACTAGACACAGAACAGATTAAAGCTCTTTAATCTGTTCTGTGGTACTAGAAAAACAGTATGTGGGAGTTCGACATAACCCTCCGTTTTTCCCAGATAGAGAGTATCCACGAGGAAATACAAACGGTCGTAACAACAGTCGGGGGTGCGGCGAATGTACAAGTATCTCTCGGGCCCCCGACTCATGGTAGACACAGAACCGATAAAACTAATAATCTGTTCTATGGTACTAGAAGGAACAGTCTGTAGGAGTTCGACATAACCCTCCATTTTTCCCAGACAGAGGGTATCCACGAGGAAATACAAATGGAAAAAAAACAGGTTAACTGGATTATCGGCAGGACGATGATTTAAATCCATACGTCAATCACAGTTAGAGATGAAAAAGATGTAAAATTAAGAGCGTTTATTCTGAAAGTTGGCAACGTCGCAAATAGATGTCAAATATTTCGGTGTTTTGATTAATTTGGCAATATTACTGTGTAGAAATATCAAAATATGGCTAACTAGCGAACTAGAATATCAATAATGAATTGCAATAATAACACTGAATTTGATGTTGTAACCGTTTTAGGTGTAAAAAAGGCATTTAAAAAGTTTCCAAGTACTTTTTTACATCTAAAAGAGCAGAATTAGATATTCGGTACAAAAAAATGTTTTGGCTACTTGGTAGACAGTCAACATTGTCAATACCTAACAAATTGTTGTTATACAAACAAGTTTTAAAGCCTGTATGGACCTACGGTATTCAGCTGTGGGGCTGAACCAGCCAAAGCAATCGTCAAATCATACAACGTTTTCAAAATAAAGTACTAAGGGATATAGTCAACGCGCCCTGGTACATTAGAAATAGTGACCTCCACCGGGACCTCAAGATGGATGTCGTAAATATAGTTATACAAAAATATGCAGAAGCTCATGAACACAGACTTCATCATCACGTGAATGTTGAGGCGATCCAACTCCTTGACAACACTGAATTAGTGCGAAGACTAAAAAGGGTTAAACCTTTTGAGTTAGTTTAGTGCAGAGTAAGTGAACTTAAACTGTGGTGCAAGTGCTGACTTTTACAAAGACCACGTGAATCAAGTGTCTTCCCCTTAACTTATAGTGAATAAGAAAGACGTTATTGGACGACTTCTTAATTTTATAGTTACTTAGCAGTTTAAGTTATATTTAAATTACTTATTAGCTAATAGGCTAGATTGTAATGTGAATAAAGTATCACCAATTGTGAAACTTTATAAAGGAAAAAAAAAAAAAAAAAAAAAACTTTTAGGATAAACATCCTTAACTAGCTTATGTAATTTATTGTTGATGCTGAGATTCTTATATTCTGAAAAAGGAAACTTTTTGTAGGTCAAAATCCAAAAAATACTACATTATCTTTACTGAAAACATTCACCCAGAAGACGCCAAACTGATTACTTCCAAAACCCCAAGGGAAATAAGCTTAATGATTATTTTAAAATGGACGTGAATAATGTGAATACATCCAGCTTTACCCGTGATGCATTCACACTCGATTAAGTATCTCAGCTCGACCCTCAAGAGAATATGGGGGGGAAATACATAATATCATAATAATATTACATCTTTACTACCTCGTTGGTCTTGTAGTCACATGCAGAACATGAGGGCCTGTGTTAGATTCCCAAGTCAAGCAATGTATTATTGGGTTTTTCCATTAAGAATTTCTCTGTAGCAGTTTTTTCTTTGGGTGGGAAATTATCAAATTACTTCTCCCGCTCTGGTCGGAGCGGGAGGGCGTGTCAAACTCTTACTGACTAAAACCCACCCGTATTCCATCAGTTGCCTGTATGTTGCCAGGGGCCACGGTATCCCTTTTGGACTTTCCCGCGACCCCGGCAGGCATCAGCCCTAGCGGACCCCGTCAGTTCTGCTAACATCTCTTTGAGGCGTGCGTGGAACACAACGCGCCGTCGTCAACCCGGGCCTGGTCCTTATCGGACGGCGAGCTACCCATTGCTCACCGTCCGCAAGCCCGCGCCTACGGTGGCCGGGAATCGGCCTGCGATTCCCAACGCCCAGGGCGTCTCCTGCGGTGGTTAAGGGCGTGAAGGCGCGAAATTTGCCTCTTCCTCATGCGTTCCGCCTCCTCCTTTGGGAGCATTATTGTATCGCAGAAAGAGGTGATGGCTTCCCATGCCCTCTCACTCCATACCATGGCCTGGACCAGGGCCGGACGCGAGAGATCACGCAATTTTGGCGTGCCCAGCGCTGGGTTGCGACAATTGCACTCTCCATGACGCCATGAGATCCCGCCGGAGCTGTGCCGCGATTTCTCGCGGCAAAGGATATATTTTGTTTGTTCCACACTTCATCTAAATGGACGTATACATGTAGGTGTTGTAAATGTCTTTGTCAACCCACTGCTGGGCAAAAATATTTATCTATGCCTTTTCACAACTCCCTGACGTGGAAATATTATTTAATACTAGCTTTTTCCGCGGCTTCGTTCACGTGGAGGTTGGAGATTATCCCATGGGAATGTACTACCGAGATAAAAACTATCTATCCTATGTTCTAACCCAAGTCATTCAGCCACCAAAATTAGTTCTGCCGTTACGGAGTGAAAAGACAGAGTTACTTTCGTAATTATAATATAAGTAGGAATGAAAGTATGGATTAGTACGGATGGACATTTTAACTTTACCCTCTCTTTGGAATCGGGGTTTTCGAAAAGTGATGTGGAGGTTGGAACGTCACGTCGGGCGTGCGTCGATTCTTTTAGTATAAACAATGGTTTTGATTTTTATTATTTGTTTATATTATAATTATTTATTATTTCATTTATTTTGTAATCCCTTAGAGGGATTTATATATGTCCGTAGGTGTGTCCGTGGCATCACAGCGGGCCATATCAGAATACCAGCGCCGCGGTATTTATTAAAATATCGCAGCATTATGCTGAGATATGGGCCTTTTTGGCTTCGCACAGGTCGTTACTATTTTTTTGTTAGTTTAAAATGCTCCTTTCTTATTTTATTTTATTCCGTTTATTCATTTCAATTCTTATTCGATTACATTTTTAAATATTTCTAAAAATAAAAAGGATAAAAAAACATTAAAAAAAAAAAAAATAGAGTTCCGCCGGTGTCGGGAGCAGGGTCCAAGCTACCGGTGGTTAGGGCTGCCACAACTAAAAAGTAAAAAAAAAACTTTTTTGTAAAAACTTTTTGTATTAGTCGCAGTCAGTAAAATCGGCACAGGACAGAACCAACTACTTAATCAAATCTATTTTAAAAATGTCGCAAGGTTTTTTTTGCATCCTGCATCTCACCTGCAGGTGTGATGATCAGGCCGAAAGAAGCGAGCTGCACCCGGAATCCTCAACCACAGAGAAACTGGCTATCTTACCTCTAACTGTTGAAACACAACAATGCTGTTAACATTGTTGTTATGGCGACAGACTTAGATAAGATGGTGGTAGGTAGCCAGGCAGACTTAAAACAAGCCCTACCACCAACCAAACCAAGCAGAAAATTTTGCACAATTGACGAATTTCTTAATGATGAATCACTGACTGATTGACATGCTAATAATCCATTTTACTTTTATTTTTTGATTACCTTTTTGACATTTTTTGTATTAATTTGACATTTTCTGTAATTTGAACGATTTTACATTGTTGTTTACATGTTGTTGAAATTTCCAACTAGGTATTTCTTGAAATTTGTGTAAATTAACATGATTTGCATGCCCATGTGACGGTAGAACACGGAGGACTTTCTTTCTTTCTTTTTCCATGTTTGCAAAGTAATAAATGATTTGTTCACTCTGTCTCACATAATGCTTAGCGATGTATTAATATAGTGCGTTTGTATGTTTTGTTTGAGATGGAGAAATTGTATTTGGCTTTTTGAATAAAAGGAAATTTATTATTATTATTATATTTTATTAGATTTTTTTATTTGAACCCGGGACCTCTGGGTCAGAGACAGGTGGTCTAACCACTAAACCACGGAGGCGGTTTCTTTACGAAACCTGAAACTTATAAGCAGCCTACTTACACATATTAAACGAGGGCACTTAGCATTAATATTAATTTATACTATTACGATAATTTAATAAACATAAGTACCTGTTCGTTCTATATACTTAATTTAATGCCTGATGTCAACGCACCGCATGTCATTAGTTAAAGTAATAAATTAGTTTACTCAACTCGAATGTAAAAACATCGTTTATTTACATTTATACTATAGAAGGTGTAATTTCATCTAAGTGTATTAAAAACTTTTGTTTAGAACCACTAAAGTTTTAATGTTCAATTTAGGCACTTTTGAGAGCAGATTTGCATAGTGTAACTTTAGTTTATTTTATTAAAAGTTTTGAGTTAAAAGGGTTCAAGGATCTACAGGTCAACTGACCGCGACTCCATTCAGGTGTTAAAAGTGTAACTCACATCTCGACGGCCCCCAAGTATACTATCGAAATTACAAAAAAGCCATTTTCGTTTTATTGCACTAATAGCAAGTAGAGATAAAGATGTATGATTTTATATAAAAAATATGTACTAATTTTTATACCCTCAATCGTTTTTCAATTGAACATAATCGAAATTGGCATATTTGGTAAAAAAGTAACCAGCAGTAACCAAGTAAACTATCGAATGTGTAATATTAGAAAAAGTATAATAATTATCAAAAACTATAGTAGACAGTATAAAACGGTCAAATTTTCCACTTTAGATACATCGGTAATATAAAATTTTCGAATTTCATGTTCGACAAAAATCTTAATCTTAACTTAGAATCGCTCTCCTGTAAAGTAGAGGTTTTGCAGTTTCGATACTTTACGTGGTGGCCGTCGATCTCTATTCTGACCTTCCACACAATGTATGAGTATTTCAAAGCATTCCTAGAGTAGTATCCACTGTCTACATTTTTTTTTGACAGCAAAAAAAAATACGTTTTGGATTGGCCACGATTTATAGTATAACTGCAAGAGATGTGGCAGCAGAAACGTTTCGTCTCCTATAAAAATTGCAATCACCAGTCCTCTAAACTGAGGCAAATCCCGTGCAGGATGCGGGACGCGACCACATGACTAACGACTTCGCGTGTCGCTTAAAGATAAAGATAAATAAAATGTAATGATTGCTTTAATGATTAGGGAATCACACCACAGAGAACACCTTCTTACAAGTTAGGCGATTCGTACACTGCACCGCATTACGCAGCGTGGTGCGGAGCGGCCATAGCAAACAATCTGTGGAATGCACTCCCCCTGGAAATCAGGATGGCAACCAACCGATTATCCTTTAAAGTTAAAGTTCGTGAGCACATTCGTAAGAAGCTGGCAGTATCATCACAACGCTAATATTTTCCCATTGTTTGTCTTATTATTTTATTTAGTATATTCATGTATTTATGTGTATTTATTTGTGCTTATTTTATATATGTAATTAGGCCTATATATTATATTTATAGTTTGTAATAAGTATATGTGTATCCTTATATTTGAGTTTTTTTTTCCTCCATTTTCGTAATTGCACCTACCACAGTTTGTCTCTGCATCACCCAAAGGTTGACTGGTAGGAAATGCCTGTGGCATTAAGTACGCCTCTGTACATTTCTGTGCTTGAAGTATTAAATAAATAAATAAATCTGTGCGCGGGAGCGCACAGATTTATTTATTTAACTGGTACAATGTTAAATCTGCTTCCCCGCGCTACGCTGCGTGATGCGGTGCAGTGCGAATCGCCTTAGTCGACACAAACAGCTCGTGCGAATTTCCTACCGCATCATGCGCGAGATTGGCTTTAGTTTGACCAGAGCTTTATTGTATGGTGCGCCCCGCATTCAAAAATTCGCATAAGTCCTATTTCTAGAACCTAAGAAAGACAGCTCTATCG
Organism: Agrochola lychnidis; assembly: GCA_963680765.1. Taxonomy (NCBI): domain Eukaryota; kingdom Metazoa; phylum Arthropoda; class Insecta; order Lepidoptera; family Noctuidae; genus Agrochola; species Agrochola lychnidis. Next base: position 7,547,179 of record OY796859.1, on the reverse strand, counting down.
CTTGACATGGTGTGTCAGCTGTATACATTTTTAAAAGGTGTTTGAAATTATAATGGAGCCGAATGCGCTACGGCTAGACCGTCTACTGCAGAATGTTTTGATGAAACGTCGATTCATCGATTCTTCTGATTGGTAATTTGCCACACGAAAAGTCCACCTGTCGAGCTGTGCTTCGACCCTAGTACCCTCCGTCTGAACACAGCCTATTATTGTCCCAATTTTAAGGCAAAGGCCTCTTCTCATAAACAGAAGGTCACACCTTCTGCATTGATCACTACGCTTGCTCAAGGCGGATGGGAGATTTCAGACTTATAATAATTATAAATCCAGGTTTCCTAACGCTGTTTGCTTTCACCGATGTCAGTGACGTCCAAGATAAACTAAGAAAGTATATCTGAATCGAAAGTCACATTGGCACTTGCCCAGATTTGAACCCACAACCATTACATGCGAGCATGCATGCATGACAGGCGAGGCCTTAACTGGGCTTTCACGACACCGCTGTAATAAACAGCCCCACTATCAACCTTGCTATCTGGCTAAGAATGTTTTCACCACACAAACTATTCTAATAGCTTGTACTGATTGAAAAGTAAAAGAATAAGATTGTAAAGATTTTTAAAGTGAAACTTTTATTACATCCTCTCAAACTTTTTCGCCTGTGTGTTGCATGTCACGTGACGGTCGGCCACGGAGTAGGGATGCGCTCGTCAGAGCAGCCAAAGCCAATATGGCGGCGCCTATAGAAGTTTCACTTTTACCGTGGTTTCACAAAACCACACAATCCTTTTTATTATTATTAATGGCGAGCGTTTTTGGGGCTTGTTTTATATTATTTTGAAAAGTGCTGATTCTCAGCCTAATTTGAATAAATGACTTGATTGATTTAATTAGTGTACATATTTCATTAGTAGTCCTTCATTTCACCTTTTAACCTAAAGTCCTTGTTATGCAAAATTATATAAATAGCTATATTCATCAAATATTCATAGTATTCGCTGCGCATCTCAATTGTAGCGTGTAGTGGCAGTGCTTAGATTCACAAACGGAATATTAATGATCTTAGGCATACTGCGCAACTTACGGGCAATAATAGATCAACCGACTGGTTCCATTAATTATTTAGATCACTACTGTCTCAATTTACATCATAGTAATGAAATAGTAAGATTGACGGGGAGTTTTTGATTAATTTTGATAGCAAATATGGCTAGTTCTGAATTAACACAATTGACGGAGTTGAAAATATATCACTAAGATGTAGTTAATTGATTCAGGCATATTTTTTTTGGGTGGGAAATTATCAAATAACTTCTCCCGCTCTGGGTGGAGCGGGAGAGCGTGTCAGACTCTTACTGACTAAAACCCACCCGTGTTCCTTCGGTTGCCCTGTTGCCGGGGGCCACGATTTCCCTTTCGGCCCATATTCGCAGCCCCGGCAGGCATTGGCCCTGGCGGACCCCGTCAATTCTGCTGACATCTCTTTTAGGCGCGCATGGAACACAACGCGCCGTCGACCCGGGCTTGGTCCTTATCGGACGGCGAGCTACCCATTGCTCACCGTCCGCAAGCCCGCGCCTACGGTGGCCGGAAATCGGCTCGCGATTCCCGCCCCAGGCATCTCCTCCTGCGGCGGTTAGGGGCGTGAGGGCGCGAATTCAGGTATGACCTTGCGAAAATCCATTATAAAATACAATAGACGTAGATATTTAGAGACTCCTAAAGAGTCTTAATAATCCCTGTTAGAAATCGACACGTGTTTCACCTCTCAACGAGGCATCCTCAGAAACACGTGAAACACGTGTCGATTTTTTACAGGTTTTTTTAAGACTCTTTAGGAATAGTTAAGCGAAATAGGTTACTAAATATACCTATCTATGTCTATTGTATTCACTAAGATGAAGATTTTAAGGTTTTCTTCAACGTTTCATAAAAACATGCAAACAGGAACCCCGCACAGGAAAAAACCGTTCCGAAAATCTGGAAAAATATAGAACGCACACGTTGATCCAGAAGTCTATATTAGGTAAAGAGTTCAGTCATGGTCAGTTTTAGAGCCATATGCATAGAACGTAACTAGCATTATGTGGGTGTACAGTCAGCATAAAAACATACATGAGGAAAAGAGGTAATACGCAAAGTAAAAAATTAATAAGAAAAAATAAAAATACATTTCCACCCGTGACCGTCGTAACCTTACAATACGGCCGATATAACTTGGCAGGTCTGAACATAGGCACTACGAACTTTCACCCATGTTCTCTCACTCACACTGGCCTTTTTTTTTTTTTTTTTTTCGGGTGCGAAATTATCAAATAACTTCTCCCGCTCTGGGCGGAGCAGGAGGGCGTGTCAGACTCTTACTGACTAATACCCACCCGTGTTCCTTCGGTTGCCCTGTTGCCGGGGGCCACGATGTCCCTATCGGTTTTCTTCGAACCCCCGGCAGGCAAGGCAATGGCCCTAGCGGACCCCGTCAATTCTGCTGACATCTCTTTGAGGCGCGCGTGGAACACAACACGCCGTCGACCCGGGCTTGGTCCTTATCGGACGGCGAGCTACCCATTGCTCACCGTCCGCAAGCCCGCGCCTACGGTGGCTGGAAATCGGCTCGCGATTCCCGCCCCGGGCGTCTCCTCCTATTGCAGCGGTTAGGGGCGTGAGGGCGCGAAATTTGCCTCTCCCTCACGCGTTCCGCCTCCTCCTTCGCGAGCATTACCGCTTTGCAGAAGGAGGTGACGGCCTACCATTTCCTCTCGCTCCGTACCATGGCCTGAACCAGGGCCGGACGCGAGAGATCACCGCCGCCAATAGCCTCTACGAGGACACGGCGTTGCTCCGCCCAAGCCGGGCAGACCTCCACCACTCACACTGGCCTCATGTCACCATTTTGTTTCCTAAAAAAATTTACTACGCGGCCCTTTTCGCGAAATTTGGAACTGCCAAGTTATATCAACCGAATTGTACTGTGTGCTCACATCATCCTGTATCAAGTATACAAATAAAGTATCAACAAGATCTCAGTCCATTTTCAACGAAAGTTTGTGAAGGTCACAGATATTTACCAAATATTATTCAATGATGAACTACAAGTTGACCAGAAGATTATAAGATACCGCAAAACTTAGTTTTTGTATGGCCTTGAATTGAGAAGCATTTGAGCAGAATATTCCAAACTTTATTATTTAGAATTAGTACTTTAAAAAAACAGTGGCACTCCGAGAGTGCCGAAAGAAGTGAAAAATGAAAAAAAAAATTGGCACCGCAGTAATCAACGCGTTGATGTCTTTTACTCCATGCACCGCGGTAATCAACGCGTTGACGTCTTTTTAATGGTCAAAAGCTGGTGTCGTTACAGTGTCGCGAAATCAATGGTTTAGTCTCATCTCAAGATGCCCAGCGTGCCTAAAGAAGTTTTCACTTAAAAAAATGCATTAGGAAAACAAGATGACAAAAGAAAATACTGAAATTAACTGCTGCACTTAGAAAAGTCATTTAATAACAAATCGCCGTCATTTAATACCGTTAATTAATAAGCATAAATGATCTTATAATGTCAAAATCATCCCGATTTGCCATATTTTTGACTGAGTTCCAAATATACCTACTTTTCAAACTTAAATGTAAACTGGGTGTGGCAGTGAAAGACGAAATGTTTTCAGCACCAAATTGTTTGTTTGCAGAGGCACACTTCAACTTTTTATTAATAAAATGTTACATCAATACAGGTAGCCTTCACAAAGTTTCTGTATGACCAAAGAGGACCAAACAGTCCCTAATGATATAATTTTAGACCTCTGTTATGGGTCGGTTTTTAATGAGGACAAAGTAGGGTCACAAATGGGAGGATTCGATAAAAATCTCTTTTTTATTTGTGTTCTTTTGGCCGTCAATTATGACATCGTGTGTAACTTCCAAAGTTTCTGTTTGTATTTTTTATTTGGTGTACAAAAAGAAGTATTCTGTCTCCAGTATAAACTGTTATTCTGAAAAACAGATATTAATCCTACTATTCTAACTAATATTATAAATGCGAAAGTGAGTTTGTTTGTTTATTAAGCTTTCACGCTAAAACGGCTGAACATATTTGGATGAAATTTGGCACACAGATAGTTTATAACCTGGATTAATACAAAGGATACTTTTTATCCCAATATTCCCCTGAAACCACAGGTTCACCTGCATGAGTCTCGATTTCGGGGGAATATTGGAACAAAAAGTATCCTATGTGTATGTAGACAGAGACTTGATTTTGAAATGAGACAATTAAGTCCAGATATTTTCACATTTTTCTCTTACTAGCAGCGAGACTTGAGTAATACTAAAACTTAAGTAATCGAGACTTATGCAGGTGAAACCACGGGTTCACCTGCATAAGTCTCGATTTCGGGGGAATATTTGGATAAAAAGTATCCTATGTTAGTATTACTTAAGTCTCGCTGCTAGTTAGAGAAAAATGTGAAAATATTTGGACTTAACTGTCTCATTTCAAAATCAAGTCTCTGTCTGTGCCTGTCCATGAACTCTTCATGTACAAAAACCTACAGTAATCTATCGTAAAATATGTGATGTACATGAGAGCAAATAAATGAATTAAATCAAGTGCTAAAACGTTACCAGTGTGTAAGCCACAGAACAAAGATGTCTTCTCATAAAAGAAGAGAGATTATCGCTGGAGTAAAACATTTACCAATTGGTAAGAAAAAAGAAAAACGAAAACAAAGAAATTGCGAAAACACAGTCAAACTGATTTAAATTAATCACATTTACACATAGTATATGTTCATTTAACAGCTTTCTTAGCATAACTGGCACAACCAAGAAACCTATTTTCTAGTTTTCCAAATTTCTGCAATTCGAATACATTTACGATATTAAATTGGCAGCATCCAAACATTACACCCATTTAAGTCTTAGCCAATTCCCGTTCCTGAATGTTTTAGGTATAAAAATCACCAACAGGTTGGTCGGGATCGAACCGACAACGAATTCGGTTAGCGGTCGCCCACCGAATGAAATTACCAGCTGTGGCCTGTGTCACAAACTAGCGTTTAGAAGAGAATGGAAACGCACTAGTGATGTCTATTGTTTGACGAGTTAGCTGAGTTTATGAATTTATGGACGCTCTTAAATGTTTATTTATTATTTATTTATTTATTTATTTACTATTCACACATACATTTTTTTAACAGGTACAACCCAATACAGAAATGTAGTCACAATATCCACTGTGTGGCACAAGTCATACAGAGGACAATATGTTAAGTGTCACCCTCTGGAATTCCGCCAATGAGCATGTAAAGATATCCACTTGCAGAGAGACGCTGTTGAGTATCTTTATTGCCCGCCCCACTGGTGCAAACTTTAATAGGTTTGTACGGGCCACCGGGACTTTCCCTATTGTTGTACATGTACAGTCGCCGTCAGATATATTGTAGGTAACAGACAAGGTGACCAAATACTTCTGAACAATTTAAAATGTCAATAAGTTCCATACAAATTACCATTAATATAATAAACATTCATTACTTCATTCATATCTGAGCAGATGCTTGTCAATAATTTCTATACACACAACTAAACAAAAATATCTGAACACTTACAACGTCAAGTGTATCTACGCAGATGGAGTGGTCTTAAATATCTGAGCAGTTGAGGAAAAACTTCAGTAGGCAGTGCTTCCAACTTTACTATAAATACAATATACGATATTAATAAAGTAATAAATATTCAGATATTAATAGTAACTTGTAGTGTATGGAACATTTTAAATTGTTCAGAAGTATTTGGTAACCTTGTCTGCTACAATATATCTGACGGCGACTGTACTATAATTATTTATTATTTATGCTTACCTAAATAATTATGCCATCATAATGTTTGTAAAATCTCTTTTCAGGGATATGTATAGCTATCGATAGTTACCTATTAACACTGTAATTTGAAAACATTGTAGAAACAATTTATTTTGAAAAGAGTAACCGTGGAGTTTCTTGCCGGCTCTTCTCCATAGGAAGCGCCCAATTAGAACCGTGCACCTAGCTTCTGACGTTACATAAGTGCCCATGTAGGTTTATGTGAAATAAAATATTTTGATATTGTTTTTTTTTTTTTTTTTTTTTCTGTTGGGCATCTCACAGCTAGTTCCGAAAACCGTGGCTGTTTAACCGGTCAATCCTGTGGTTGCCTTAAGCTACTACACTCAAAGCCTCCAGCCAGGGCACAAATAACTAAGCTAAAAATTTAAGGATGAACGCTCACTAAGGGCACCCCCTGCTGGGTTCGAGCCTCGGCTTAGGGCGTTATCCGGAGGGAGGACATCAAAAGATGGGACGGGCTGGATCAAAAGGTTTTGATCATTATTATTAGTCGGGGAATTTAAAGCTACGTGCACAGCCGCAACAACTGCTGGCACCTCGTTTTCGAGCAAGGGTCGGGGGGGAGTATTATTTACTCGGGGGCGCGGCGGTTGAGATCGCAAAGGACCTCGGCGGCGAGGTCGGTATGACGGGAGGCGTCTGTGTTTGTACACTGTACTTGTTTCCCTATTGCTCTCCTGGAGGAGGGTTATGGGGTCATCGGGATCTACGAGGATATGCCTTGGACGGCGAACATGACTGATTTTACTCGGGACATAACTGGCGGCCTCGACAACCAGAGGGTTGCGATGTTTGGCCGCGGACTCAAAGAAACGCTTGGAAAGGCGTTTTAGAAACTGATGGATTGTGGGAATCTTTAGGTCGAGGTGGAGTGCCTCGTTCCTGACGAACCAGGGGGAACCTGTGGCCCTACGGAGGAATTTATTTTGCACTGTTTGCATCCTATGGATATGACGGGGTTTCGCATGAGCGAAGACGGCACCCGCATAGGTCATGATCAGTCGAATGCACGCCGTGTAAACGCGCAATTTGCACCTAAGTGACAATTTGCTACGTGCATTCACCAAGTAAAAGAATCTACCGAGAGCGAAAGAGGCTCGCGAACGAACCATCTTTATGTGCTCTGCGAAAGTCAAATGATGGTCTAGAACGACACCGAGATATTTAGCTCGCTTCTCCCAAGGGATCGGCTTGCCGAACATGGTGATTGGTCGGGGGAGCCTTGAACGCGGCTTCGTAAAGAGAACCGCTTGGCTTTTATCGGGGTTGACTTCTATCCGCCATTTTGTAAACCAAGCTGCCAGTCTATTGACTGCGCGTTGGAGATTTAGGCGAATGATGTCGGGGGATCTAGAGCTGAAGTAGATGGCAGTGTCGTCTGCGAACAGACCCAACTGCGACCTACCGCAACCTTTTGGGATATCGCTTGTGTATAGCGTAAAAATGAGGGGGGACACCACAGAGCCCTGGGGGATACCTGCGTGAATGGGACGGGGAGTGGATAACGCTCCTTCGATACGATAACGGAAGACGCGATTCGATAAAAAGTCTCGTAAGATGAGTACGAGACGATCTGGCACGCCTAGTTGGTACAGCTTGTATATTAAGCCGTTGTGCCAGACTTTATCGAACGCTTTCGCTACGTCGAAGAATACTGCACCGGTCATAGTCCCGCGCTGGAAACCAGCGCTTATGGATTCTACGATGCGGTGGGCCTGATGCACGCTAGAGTGCTCAGTTCGAAAGCCGAACTGTTCGTTGGGGATGAGGCCCTTGGTCTCGGCGAAATCTCTGAGGCGCTTATAAATAAGCCTCTCATAGATTTTTCCGAGAACCTTGAGCAGACTGATGGGACGGTAGCTAGAGGCCTCGGTTTTGGGCTTGCCGGGCTTTGGGATACCGATAACCGTGGCCTCCTTCCATGACTGGGGGAAGATATTGTTGCTTAAGGCACCATTGAAGATGGTGGTCAAAAGCATTATTAGGTGGGCAGGGAATAGTTGGATCACCCTATTGGTGATGCCATCTGAACCGGGGGCTTTACGGACTTTAAGACCCTTGATGATGTCGTGCACCTCGTCCGGGCGGACGGGGGGCAGTGGACAATCAGGGTCATCGACGGGAGGGAGGGAGGCTCTACGTTCGACTTCGGCGTCGACCTTTTTCAGGTGAGCTTTGTCTACAGGTAGAGAACTGGGAGTGCATTGGGCCTCGAGGCTGTCTGCGAGGCATTCAGCCTTTTCGGCATAGTCGAATGCGATGGATTTATCGGGACGGGTCAGGGGGGGCATGGCTGAGACCTGGGGAGACCTGAGTTTCCTCTGGAGCTCCCAGAAGGCCTGATGGGTGGGCTCTAGATCGCCGAGTAACTTTCCCCAGCTCGCGTCCCGCAGCTCCGCTATACGTGTCTTTACAGATCTCTGTAAATAGCGCATATAGGCTTTGTTGGCATTACAGGGAAAGCTATCGTAGGCACGTATGGCCGCATTCTTCTCAGTCAGTAATGCACGCACGTCGTCCGGCAAGTTCCAGCGACGGTCGTCCGTCGCTGGAACTTCCCTTGAACAATCGTTCAGGACGGTTTGTACGTGATTAGTGAGTGAGTCGATCGCGGCCGTGGTGTCGGCGACCGAGTCGAAAAGGTCGGGGATAGAGTCTAGTTGAGGGGACGTGTTGGATTTCAGCTGTGTGCTTACTTTCTTCCAGTCCGTGATCCTCTTAGTGATAGGGGGGGCGTTCGGGTCGGAAAGACCTATGCGGGGGTATAGTCTCATGACTACCGGGCGGTGATCAGAGTCTAGCTCTTGTACCGTTTCTATTGAATCTAACTTTAGGTTGACGTTCTTAAGGAGCGCCACGTCTAAGATATCGGGGGCATGATTTGGATTCGTGAGCGGAAAATGGGTGGGAGTCATGGGAGCGATGACGTCAAAGGTCAGGGAGTTTGAGAGGTCGAACAGGTGTTGACCTCTGAGATTGGTTACCGAACTGTTCCAAGAGGGATGTTTGGCATTTAGATCGCCCGCTATAATGAGCGAGTTACTCATAGCGAGTAGAATCGAGAGGTCGTTTGAGAGGCGTTGGTGATGGTAATGCCCCGTGGTGTTACCGGGGGGATTATAGACCGATACGAGAGTGTTCGGCTCGTGACCTGACACGCCTAGACGGCAGGCGGAGACTTCTAATACCGAGAGGGGGGGAGGGTCTAGTGGGATGCAGTGAAGCTGCTTTCTATAATAGATCAGGGGTTGTTTTTTTTTTTTTGTACAATATTCACTTAAGTAGGAAAAGTATAACGTTGACATTTCTGAATTGAAATACCTAATATCATAACGTCGCTGCGTTTTCCATAATCGCTATGTGTTTTTAACACACTTTACAGGAGACGCAAAAAACAGATTTTCCCAAAAAATACCCAGAGTATTTAAATAATTTACTTTTACTTTAATACATATAACAAATTGACGTAGTTTTAGATTACTTTTGAATAGATAACATTATTAACACGCCTTGTTTCCCCGAAGGGTTGGGCAGAGGTGTCCCTGTAGCATAAACATTATTAATAATGCCAAAATTAAACATGATAGGCAAATTTGAATTTTTAGCTGTTTTTACAGTATGTGTGTATTGAAATAACGATTCAAACTGCATAAAAAACCGAAAACCACGAAATAACACATAGCGACTTTTGCACGCGCAACGACGATAAGCTAAAATAACTTACTTAATTAAGTACTAGGCCAATAAAAATTTAATTACCCACCTCACACACGTCTAACTTTTTAACACGCACAAACTTTGATCATGACATCAGATTCGATCATTAAAACGTAATTCGTAAACTCGATACAGGCAATAAATATCGATGTAACATAATTGGTAAACGCCTAACACTAAGCACCGAAAGATCAGTTGACATTTTATACTCCTGTATTTGCAATGTCGACCTACGTGCGATCGTATTTTGTTTCCCATTTGTACGAAAACGTGACCACTGATCAATCTATTACGTATACTTATCTATGCATATTATAAAACAAAGTCGCCTTTCGCGTTTGTGTGTCCGCGTTGTTCTTCTAAACCACGCAACAGATTTTGATGAGGTATTCACCATCGTTTAGAGAATTTATTCCGGAAGGTATTGTGTATAATACGTTAATATTAAAGTTACGTTTACTTAAGAAATCTCGATGTTTTGTCAAGTCGTAAAAACCGTGCGAAGCAGGAGTGGGTCGCTAGTATTGAAATAAAAACACATTTTCTAAAATAGGTAAATTACGTAAGTTGTCTGTGTCTGTGAACCTCATAATAAAAACTTATTTTTTTTGTTTATACTTATATTTTATAAGAATTGTATTTACTTAGAAAATAATTTGGTCCTTCAAGTTGGATACGAAATAAGTCCTTATTTATTGTTTAAAAGTAAAGTAGGGTTGTGTGGTACCGCGACAGTCCCCGAGTGCCACACGTTTTTTTTTTTGTATGATCTATTTTATTATCAGTTTATTAATTTTATCTGTGATATTTTTCAAATATTCATATTTTAGTTACTAAAAAATATTTTTTCCTGTGAAGCTAATAAATATTTATAATATAGGATAGGATAATAGGTTATATAAAAAAATAAAAACGTGTGGCACTTGGGGACTGCCGCGGTAAAGCTATTGCATAGCATTTGTAACCTCCATACTTCCTATTTGTCTACGCTACACTTGGTATGATGACGCGATGACATAAAACAAAAATTACGTTCCCATGACAACGTCATGGGAACATAATTACATGGTAGGCGAAGTGGGGGGTGTTAGGTTTTATTTTCGTTACGTTACGGAATTTCTTGATTCGGTCGCCGCGCTCAAAGCCCGCGATAAAAGCTATGCAATAGCTTAAAACTAAGTACGATTATTGCGATTATTCATAGATTAGATTTTAAAAAGAACATGATATATGTTTACATGATTCACTCAAAGGCAATTTAACGTTTCTTCTCTGGAAATCTTTCGTTGAGACATAACATGTCATGTCTCGGTGTTAACATAATTCAAGATGTCTGGAAAGGCAACGACCTGAAAAGATCTCTGTTGTACCGAAAATCCTTTCAAGTGTAGCTCCACGTAAAACTAGGACTTTTGAAAGACTACACCTACCTACTTTAAAAAATCGATAAAGTAATTTAATTTATTTAACGTAATTTAAAGAACTCAGGTCTAGCTTTCAAACTCAAAGCATTTATTTCAATTAAACTATTTACAGGCACTATTAAATTGTCAAGGTATCGGTCACTCAAAAAGATGAAGCTAGTTGCCCATTCCAAAGCGTAGTAGGTAGGTTCCTATGGAGAAGAACAAGAAACTCCATGGACACTCTTTTAAATCATAATATTGTTACAAAATATTGGTTACATCATTCGTGTTGAAAATATACATGTGAGAATAATGTAGAAAGACGTGCACGTTAAAAGCGTCCGTAATAAATAGATTTAAAAAAAAAAAAAATCAAGCCGTGGCAGCTAAGAGATGACCAGTCCCTACTGACGGCGCCCGTTCACGAACATGACGCATGGATCACGGACACGTTTGTCAATTGACTTAGTTTTATGATGAAGAATTTAAGTTTTTCTTTGTATATTAAGAATAACATTGAATGCGTTTTTTTTTTTTTGGGGTTCAAATATTAGAATTCACGTTTAACATTTAAAAAAAAAAAATGTGGCACTCGGGGACTGCCGCGGTAAAGCTATTGCATAGCATTTGTAACCTCCATACTTCCTATTTGTCAACGCTACACTTGGGATGATGACGTGATGACATAAAACAAAAATTACGTTCCCATGACAACGTGATGTTGTCATGGGAACGTAATTTTTTTCATATGAAATTAATTGTAGGATCCGAATATTAACGTAGTCATTCTATTGCGCGACGTCTTACAGACGTAGCTCTAACATCTGTAAGACGTTGCATAATAGAATTCTTCCCAGGACATCGCTTGTCAGGCGGTCTTGCACGTATCTTTGTCTAGAACTCTAGATATTTCCTATAGTGTTATAGATATGAACAATGCCTTTCCCGTATCGAAGTTCTCTGCTGATGTGAAATAGTTCGTTGCATTAAAAAGTGTGTTTATAAATTAATTAATTTAAATGTTTGACAGGTTTATCAAGATAGTACCTATATAAATGTTTTATATTGAGGTTAGACATTTTTTTTTTAATTCTAAAAGAACATGCATTGCTCACTTACGAATGAATACAAATAACTATTATAGTGTAAAGTGTAGTCCAGTAGTTAACGAACCTTGTCAATAAACCTTTATCTACTAAAAATAAAACAAGCTAGCCAATGAATCTTTAAACAGCCCTTTTAAAAGAAAAGCAAAAGGCATAGGCAAAGCATTTTCCAATTTCCTCTAGACAATCGGAATGCTAAAAGACAAAACAAGAAGACTTGTAGCTACAAAGAACGGGGACATTCGCAAACAAAGCAATTCACAAGGCAAGCCGGAAACTGCTTAGGTCTTGTAAAAGAGCTGAGGACTGAGCTACTACATTACATTTGTAGTCTACCCGATACATCAACGATTTTGTATAAATGTACGGATACCTACTGACTGTAGAAAAAACTTTTCAAAAAAAATCAACCGACTTCCAAAAAAAATACTACAAAGCGAAAAATAACTTTAATTTCGGTAGTTGGTGTCTTTGGTTTTAAATTTTCGTTTTTTGCCACCGACTTCCAACATTAAAGTTATTTTTCGCTTTGTAGTGTTTTTTTTGGAAGTCGGTTGTTTTTTTTTTTTGTAAAAAGTTTTTATTTTTCAGTTTTTAGTTGTGGTACCTATCCCATACAAATTCAAATACCACTACCTGCTATGTAAATAACAGTGACAGGAACTTAAAATATCATCCATATACTAAGTGAGAAAAAAATACGTATTATTGAACCCAACTCAAAAACCATCCAAGCAAAGTTAATAAAATTTATATGGAACTACACGAGAAGTACCAGCTTTCAAATAAAAAAAGAATCATCAAAATCGGTTCACCCAGTCGAAAGTTCTGAGGTAACAAACATTAAAAAAATACAGTCGAATTGAGAACCTCCTTCTTTTTCTGAAGTCGGTTAAAAAGTAAAGTGGTTGACCGCGATTTGATATTCAAACTTATAAATTCATATACGTATAGTGCTACAAAGTTATTTTGGGGCGTGGCGAAAACCGGAACTAACATAAAATGCATTTCAAGTAACATTACCCTCCTACCTCCTACTCTATCAACGTCATTCGAGTGCCAAAAAATCCTTGTAGAGTCCGCGCCACCACTGTAGTCCTTTTGACGCGGCGCTAGTGTCTATGTCATTACATCAAATTGCATTTAAAAAAATATATTTCCACAATTTTCCGCCGGACTTCAGTGGTGGCGTGGACTCTAGCAGTGAGTAAACCACCAATGTCAAACAGGTTAGAGTAACCACAAAGGGCATAATTCATTAGGCATTGCGCCCACTACTTAATTTTAAAACAGTTCTGTATTTTGTCGATAAAACAGTGCTGTCTTATGAAAACAGAACAGTGTGCGCGCTAAATAGAGCGATCATCTGTCCAAAGACAGTCTTGACTTGTATCTCAGTATTTTTAAGGTTCCGTAGTAAACAAGGAACCCTTGTAGTTTCGTCATGTCCGTCTGTCTGTCTGTCTGTCTGTCTGTCCGTCTGTCTGTCTGTCTGTCTGTCTGTCTGTCTGTCTGTCTGTCCGCGGTCTAGCTCCGAAACCCTTAGTACTAGAAAGTTGTAATTTGGCATAGGTATACATATTAATTACGCCGACAAAGTGGTAAAACAAAATTATGAAAAACATTTTTTTTAGGGTACCTCTCATACACGTAAAGTGGTAGTGTTTATTTTTTTTATTTTTTTACCCTCTGGTGAGGGGTATCATTGGAAAGGTCCTTCAAAAATATTTAGAGTTTGTAAAACCATTTTTGGATTCAGGGATTCGTTTGCGAAATATTAAGCTTTAAAGTGCTAATTTTTGTTAGAGTCAAGTGTCCCCCCCACCCTGCCGGCTAAATGGTTGGTTTTGGGTGTGTGAAAAAATCACAACAGTAGCTTATATAACGAAATTAAAAAGAAAACTATCACAGCTAAGTAGACTCTACAGGTTAACGAGTAATAATTGACCAACTTAACTTTGCAGTTGCTAAAACATGTTTTCCCATACATTCCGTATGGGAGAACATATTTTTCAACTACAAAGTTAAGTTTGTTTTTGGGATAAATTCATCCCAACTACGGAACCCTTCATTGTGCGTGGTCCGACACGCACTTGGCCGGTTTTTTTTAAGATAGTGAACTGGTGGGACATTTATAACCAAGAAGTCTTATGTTATTAAATTATACATATCGTGGCCGATCCTTAGAATTGATCATTTCATGAAATGATCGACCATTTCATGAAATGGTTATGTTTCATGAAATGGCCAACTTAAATCTGGCCACGACATAGATACCGACCAGGGTGAGCGCAATATTATTTTCAGAACCTTTTGCAAGCTTTGAAGCGTTAGTTATTTAGCTACATCCTAATCCCAATTACAACAAAAAAATTACCACATAAAATCTAGGACATTGTAGCACATTAACTTAGTGCCTTCCAATCCCGAACAGATGGCGGCCGGAATACCGCACACGTGTCGGTAAAACGAGTCGTAAACTGTGATAGCATAAGTTTGGTAACGTTCATTAACCTTCAAGCGGTCGCGCGGCGTCGAATCGACCGCACTCGATACATTTTCGTTCATAATATCGTTATTTCTTATCGCATCTATTTCCTATTCCTAGTAGCCTGTCATTGTTTCATTGTGCACGGAATAAACATTTTACCTCCCTTACCCGCGGCCCCTGGAGCGCACAGATTGCATTTGGTTTGGTCGCGGTGCAGGCGTCGAAAGCACGCCACGCGCCTGTCGTCGAAAAAGTTACGCGCGACGCTCAACGCGAGATATTATTTTTTGGAATATCATCAAATTAAGTTTGTAATATTGTTTTTTTATATAAAAATGGCTCGTAGAGCTACATAAACTAAATAGTAGTGCAATACTTGCGCAAATATAACGAGAAGATGACGAGAGTGACTCGGAGCTCAGGGACCAAGGTTCAGAAGCTTCCGACCACCTTCTAGTTCCAGAGGAAACTCAATCTGTTGAAGAATCAAGCAGCTCAGATTCAGATGAAGAGGATGTGCGTCTTTCAGATATAAGCACATATTTTACGGGGCGTGATAAGGTAATAAAGTGGCAATGATTTTCTGACAGGACTACGCTGGTCTCGTACGCGCCCAAAAATAAAGATTTGTGGTTTTATTATCATCACTTCATTCTGCTGCTGAAATTGATGAAAGTACAAATGATAATAGATGGCCATTGACACTCTTCTTTCGTCTTCTGGATATTGCTGGAATAAATGCCATGGTAATATTGAGGGCAAATCAAGAGGTTATGCAGAAAAGGCGAAAATATTTACGTCAATTAGGCATTGAACTTACAAAAAAGTACGTTCAAAGAAGGGCTACGATGGTGAACCTTCCAAGAAAACTCAAAAGAAACATAAGAGAACATTGAATATGAGTGTTGAAGACGCTGGATATGAAACAAGCAGTAGTTCCAGCACATGCAGAGGAAGTTGCAAAATATGCCCAGCAAAAAAAGGAGGCAATCAAAGACACAATGCACATCATGTCTGAGAAATATTTGCAGGACCCACACTACATTCATTTGCAATTAATGTTATCAAGTCAAAGAAACTGATTCTGAAGAAAACTAGACCCATGTTCATGATAAATAATTTGATTTTAATTATTTGATCTCATGCAGCCAACTTATTTTGATTGTTTTTTTATTATATAAAGCTAGTTAGACGTATATAAGAATATTTTGTGTTGCCAAATTGCTTCATTCATCCAAAGAAAATTTAAGTTTTTTATTTGATTTCATAATTTTGTTTTTAGCTAATTTTAAGTTACTTTTTTCGTAAAATTGAGTCCTAATATAATGATAACATGTCTAAATAATAAATAATAAATGATTATTAATTAATTCGTGTTTTAAATCCCTGTAATATCCAATAGGTCTTTTAGGTTACGCGCGACCGCTACCGTTACAAATGACCGCGCGCCCGCTTGAAGGTTAAACTTGGGTTATTGATACTAGTTACGTTCGATGGGGATCGGGTTCGTGTTGGGTAGTTGGACGTGTGGTTTTGGAAAAAGAGTGTATAGTTTTTGTTGAAAGTATAATTAGTACTTTCAACAAAAACTATTCACTTTTTCATCATCTTCTCATCATAGGATGACATGTAATAAGATGAATGTTAAAACATTTGCATTACAATTTCATTTTGAAATAAGAACTACAGATTTTATTAGTCTGATTTTAATTCATAACTTTCCATACCAAAAAAAAAGTGGTATAAACTATGATCGAATTATGATTTTTGATTTAGTCTGGAGGGGTTAGCCAGCGGATTATTTTCAGAATACCAAATAATAGGAACTCATCATCTGCCTAGCCTTTTCCCAACTATGTTGGGGTCGGCTTCCAGTCTAACCGGATGCAGCTGAATACCAGTATTTTACATGGAGCGACTGCCTATCTGACCTCCACAGCCTAGTTACTAGGTAACACGATACCCATTGGTAAGACTGGTTGTCAGACTTTTGGGCTTCTGACTACCCGTAACGACTGTCAAAGATCTACAAATGACAGCCGGGACCAACGGCTTAACGTGCTTTTCGAGGCATGGAGGGGTGTTTATATACAAAGATGGTCACCCATCCACGGACCAACCGCGGCAAGCGTAGCTTAACCTGATCGATCGACTCGTGCGGCTGTTATTGCGATCAGTAATTCATTTAGACATCAACATCAGCAATGGTAATGTTGGTTACATCGGAAATCTGGATAATAAATGGAAACTTTTTATGACACCTACCTACACAAAAACGGTTT
This sequence comes from Agrochola lychnidis, assembly GCA_963680765.1. Taxonomy (NCBI): domain Eukaryota; kingdom Metazoa; phylum Arthropoda; class Insecta; order Lepidoptera; family Noctuidae; genus Agrochola; species Agrochola lychnidis. Next base: position 7,530,298 of record OY796859.1, on the reverse strand, counting down.
TACCAAACATGAAAATAAACACGACATAAAAACCAAATACATACATTACTTTCCTATTCCCGCGGTACGCACTAATAAAGAATTATGCGCGCTAAATCATAATATTATTTTTTTGGCCATATTGAACTAACACCTTTTTACGCTTTCACACATCATCATCTGCCTAGCCTTTTCCCATCTATGTTGGGGTTGGCTTCCAGTCTAACCAGATGCAGCTGAATACCAGTATTTTACATGGAGCGACTGCCTATCTGACCTCCACAACCAGGTAATACGATACCCCTTGGTAAGACTGGTTGTCAGACTTTTGGGCTTCTAACTACCCGTAACGCTTTCACACAGGAAGTCTATACAGGGTGACTAGTAATTCAAAGTATTCCTTCCAGGACGTAATAGTGTGACCCTTTTGCAACATATAAGCGCGCCATAAAGCCTAGGCGAAAATCCATGGGATTCGAGAAAATCGAACATTTGTGTGTTTCTGAAAATTTCCCATAATTCGTAATGAAATATCATTTTTAACTGACTTCCAAAAGGAGGAGGTTCTCAATTCAACTGTATATTTTTTATTTTTTTTGTTTGTTACGCGATAACTCGGCCAATTATGAATTAATTTTAATAATTCTTTTTTTGTTTGGTAGGTAATAATTCAGAGGTGGTCTCATATAAATTTAAATAACTTAGCTTGGGTAGTTTTTGAGTTAGCTTCAATAATACGTATTTTTTCCCACTTAGTATGTGGATGATATGTTAAGTTCCTCTCATTGTTATTTACATAGCAGGTAGTAGTATTCGAATTTGTGTGGGGTAAATACCACAACTAAAAAGTGAAAAATAAAAACTTTTTACAAAAAAAAAACAACCGACTACCAAAAAAAAACACTACAAAGTGAAAAATAACTTTAATTTCGGAAGTCGGTGGCAAAAAACGAAAATTCAAAACCAAAGACACCGACTTCCGAAATTAAAGTTATTTTTCACTTTGTAGTGTTTTTTTTTGTAGTCGGTTGTTTTTTTTTTTTTTGTAAAAAGTTTTTATTTACTAAACTCTTAAATTGAAATGCCATCATTGCTATTTAATTTAGTAGTGAATAGTGAATTAATAAAGCTTTATCCAATTTGGAGCAATTTTCAGAAACCCATGGATTTTCGCCTAGGCTATATGGGATGCTTAAATGTTGCAAAGGGGTCACACTATCACGTCCTGGAAGGAATACGTCGAATAACAGTGCACTCTGTATACACCAGTTCACACCTCAAATATGTACGTGTAAACTGCTTCAAAGCAGTTAACACGTACTGTCTCGGATATTAAATACCTCATATTGGTACGAAATAGTGTGGAGCATGCAGGTACGAGGTGTTTAAAACATTGCATTTTAGGTTTTATTTTTAAGGTAATTGCGACTAGTTTTAGTGAAAGTAGTGTAGTGTTAAAGAAGTTGTCTTCCTTTGTTGTTTAAAGTAGAGTCAGTCAGGGGATTTAGTCTTTAGAACTATTCTACTGAGAAATTAGTTTGACAGTTATTGAAGTTCGGGAACATCGCAGAAAATTGTTAATGAAAAAGCATACGTTTTTCGAAAAAATATTTAGTTAGGTATTTCATCAGAAAAAGGGGTTGGTTAATTTACATTCGGATAAAAATTCTCTAAGAAGGCAACTCGTAAAAAAAATAAAAAAACTCGCCTGATACATAATCCTCCTCCTTTTTTTGAAGTCGATTAAAATAGACTTTAATCCAATATTTTGTTTATAATTTTTGACGTGATAACGTCTTATAAATCGATAAACGCCGGCTGCACGCACGAAAAAGTGTCACGTTCCGCCTGAGCCGAGCGTGCAAGCGAGAGCGCGGAACAAGCGATAGAGAGGCACGATCGGCCTAAGCGTTCGGCTTCTGACGTTATCACGTAAAATTATCGTCCGTAAACCGACTTTACAGATAACCAATTTTTTGCAAAAATCAAGTTTAACATTATAATTTTTTTACATGAAACAGCTACTCCGTTTGTGCGAGCGTACCCCTATCCTGTCGATTTTGACATCCTTTAAGAGGGTGGTAGACGAAATGTTAGAAATTGATATCGGAAATTGTTAACAATCCCTTCCCGCACTTCGTTTCTGCTTGAGCTTGTCACTTTAAGATTTCAGTACCGTATTAAATATAAATTAGTGTAATTTACTATTTTGAAATATTCAAATCAAAATCAAATCAAATCAAATTATTTATTTGCTAGAATGCAGGTATACAAATAAGGTCGTAGAATTAAAGTTGAGCCATACATTCTGCCCAAGATTCGACATGCAAAATTTAAATAAATGAATACGATGCAATAATAAAAAATAAGAATATTAAACACAATTATCAGATAAAAAATTAACAGTTCAATACATTTAAAATCAATTCAGTCAAAATGCAATTCATAAATACGTAATAGTCAAAATAAGATCAAAATTTCAAAATACAATTCAAATGTCAAAATACAATTCAAATGTCAAAATACAATTCCAATGTCAATATTCATAACTTAAACCTTCCGAAATTAATTCTATAACATAACATAACATCACGACTTGTTTCCCCGAAGGGTTGGGCAGAGGTGACCCTGTAGCAGGTACACCCACATTACGCCAGTTATGTTTTAAGTCCCTTTGTATTAGGGGGCGAGCCGATTGCCATCAACCGGGCACAAATCCAGACTCCAAGCTGCTACTGAGAAATTCCAGATAGAAAAACCCAATAACACTTTGCCCGACCCGGGAATCGAACCCAGGACCTCATGCTCAGCAGTAGCGCTTGCGACCACTAGACCAACGAGGTAATTCTATAAATGATGGTAAAAACCGCATCAAAAGCCGTAACAAAGTTTAGAAGAAAAACGCTGTCACACAAACAGACACGAAAAGCTATAATATGTATAGATAAAATTATAGATAACATTGTTAAAGCTGCTGTTCAAATTACTTCCAACTTCGCACGCGAACAAATAGTCGCTAATAAGATTTCATTGTTCTATCTTGATCGAGTCGCGCAAATACTTGCACATATTCCCATGTCTACATAGTTATAGATATTAGCCGTAGAACTCATCTAAGTTACACAATCTCGATATAATATGTAGCTATATGATTAGAAGGAAAACAAAACTTCCTCCTCATAATTTAATATTAATAGGTTGAACCACAGATATAGATATACCTAGATAACGCAAGAGCAACTACTTCGCGTGCGTTTTTCGTGCCCAGCTTACGTACAATAATCGTAAGCTGCCACTTTCGCGCTCAGTCTGAATCGGTGTCAGTAAAAAAATTGAAAATGGTTAATTACGCTGTTATAAATTGTAAAAAACTGTACAAATGCGAGAAGAAAAAAAACTTTTTACAAAAAAAAAAAACACTACAAAGTGAAAAATAACTTTAATTTCGGAAGTCGGTGTCTTTGGTTTTCAATTTTCGTTCTTTGTCACCGACTTCCGAAATTAAAGTTATTTTTCACTTTGTAGTGTTTTTTTTTAAGTCGGTTGTTTTTTTTTTTGTAAAAAGTTTTTATTTTTACCCCACACAAATTCGAATACCACTACCTACTATGTAAATAACAGTGACAGGAAGTTATCATAATATCATCGACATACTATGTGGAAAAAAATACGTATTATTGAAGCTAACTCAAAAACTACCCAAGCAAAGTTAATAAAATTTATATGGGACTACCTCTTAAGTATGATCTACCAAATAAAAAAAGAATCATCAAAATCAATTCATAATTGGCGGAGTAATCGCGTAACAAACATACAAAAAAAAAAACATACAGTCGAATTGAGAACCTCCTCCTTTTGGAAGTCGGTTAAAAATAAAAGAAACGTTTCTTAGTGCTTGTGACGTCATAGTAGGTAGTCAAAAAATGGCACACTTGGTTTTCATACAGATCGTGATACTTGCGTTATCTAGGTCCGTCTATATCTGTGGGTTGAACAAACAGTAGTATTATTTTCCTACTTGAGCTTTTTGCTATTTTACTTTATAATACAAAGTTTGTTTAACGTTTCAAGGTTCAAGAAAGAGTTTCAGCTTGAAGCTTTATTTCCTTCTTTTGTTCAGCGTTAGTATCGCATATTTTCCTTTCAAATTCATACTTTGTTTAAAGTTTATCGTTTTTTTTAGTTCTGCAAAATATATACGCAGTTTATTTCTTTAACCGGCCACGGAGAGGTATAAAATAACAAGTAGATTTTGTTACAAAAGAACAGGGTTATAGTAGCAAAAAACAAAAGAAAACTGAACCTCATCTAACTGGGATCTCCTTTTTATTATTTTTACCCGACTACAACGAAGCAAAAAGGAGGGTTATGATTTTGACCGGTATGTATTTATGTATGTTCATCTATTACCTCATAACTTCTAAACTACCGAACATAATTTGACAAATGAGATATCATTAGAAGCGTCTTGATCGTCCGCTGGTTATAGGCAAAAAGTTATGAAACAAGAAAATATTTCAGGCAGAAATCAAGACATTGGTACAAAAATGGTCAAGGTAAAGTCGTGGTCGCATGCCTGTACACCTACAAAATTATAATGGAATGTGACCACGGCTTTACCTTGACCATTTTTGTACCCATGTCTTGATTTCTGTCTGAAATATTTTCTTGTTTCATACTTTTTAGAACGTGATTTTCAGTAGTCGGGTTTTAGTTTTTCAACTTACTTTTTATTATGTTATTACTAGCTTTTGCCCACGATTTTGTCTGCCGGTATAACAAGTATCCTGTTTTAACCTAGGTCATGTTCTATCCATTTGCCAAATTTCATCCAAATCCGTTCAGCCGTTTTACCGTGAAAGCATAACAAACAAACAAATTTACTTTTGCATTCTTAATATTAGTTAGGATAATATCTCAGGCTTGATCAATATTTATTAAGTTAGACGTACCTTTAAATAATATTAAAAAAATAATAAGTAATATTTAATACCTTTAAATGAAACGATATAAATTATTTACGAAACAGTTCAAAATTCGGTATCAGTAACGCACGTATGTCGCAAAATCCTTTCAAGATTTACATTTATTTATTTTGTGGTTCATTTAATATTAACGTTTACACTCAAACCCTTTTATACTCAAACATCTTGCATGTGATGTGGGTGACACACTCATGATTTGGACAAATAAATGATCTTTCTAAATAACATTTTTATTTATTATGCTATATATTTATTTTAACCCGACTACGGCGAAGCAAAAAGAAGGGTTATGATTTAGACCGGTATGTATTTAAGTGGGTATGTATGTTCATCTGTTCCCTCATAATTTCCAAACTACTTATCATAATTTGACATTATGAGGCATCGTTGGAATCCACTAGTTAAAGGTTAATAGTCACACGTAGTCTGTTGGATTTATTAGTTGACACGACGTGTGACTCCGGATTTTAATTTGTCTGTCTGTGATGTCTTGTCCATACCTTTTTAGTTGGCATTTTTGTCGTAGATGGGATTCAGTTTTATAACTGACTTCAAAAAGAGGAGGAGGTTTTCAGTTCGTCGGAATGTTTTTTTTTTATGTAGGTATGTTCCCCGATTACTCGAAGACGGCTAGACCGATTTGAAAAATTCTTTTTTTCTTTGAAAGGGTATACATTCAAATTGGTCCCACTGTTATTTGGTCACGATCTGATGATGGGATCTTGGAGAAATCGAGGGAACTCTTCAAATATTATAGGCACATCTATAGCGATTTGAGTATTTTTGATGAGCAGTTGACATTAAGTTATTGTAACTTAGATAAATTACAAATCAACCCACTAAAAAGTGAAAAAAATAACTTTTTACAAAAGTACAACCGACTTCCAAATTAAAAAGTGAAAAATAACTTTAATTTCGGAAGTCGGTGTCAAATAACTAAAATAGTGATCCAAAGACACCGACTTTCGCAATAAAAGTTATTTTTCACTTTGTAGTTTGGAATTCTGTTGTATTTTTTGTAAAAAAGTTTCTCATAACTTTTATTTTATTTAAATAATTACATAAATATTTTTTTCTTTTTTTTTTATTTTTTTTCTTAGGTATAGCTGGAGACTGGAAGCCGACTCCAACATAGTTGGGAAAAGGCTAGGCAGATGATGAACTGGAGAAATGTGGGTTAACCATAGGTACTGATTCCAAAGACAGAAGAACGTTGGCCGTTTTTACCTGCGCACTGAGCGATTTATCGATTGGAGCCTATTCCAAAGTACTAAGTAGCTAATAAAGAACCTATTATGATCCTAAAATAAAACAATTACACTTATATTATAAAACAATAGCCTTTATCTTTAGGACACGACTATACCCGTGCGCAGACACATCTGCTGCACTGTCGCTCTGCGTTCTTTTTACGAAACGACAACTATACACTTCTGCCTTACCCTTCGGGAAATACAGTCGTGATGTCATGTTATATGATCTTTATCTTTGTGATTTCAAACAAAATTATTCGGAACTACTCACGCAACTCTATTTCTAAGTTATTTGTTTAACTGAATACTTTTCATATTAAATTCTAAATTATTCGGAGTCCTAAATAAACAGTTTCATTTAAAGTTTGAGTTATTTTAATTAACTTTTTCCTAGGAATATTTTTAGCTTAGTAAAACATTATGAATAACAAAGGCTTCGATAATGCCTGTTATTCAGGTTCGGCCAAAGAATGGTAAGAAATGTTAGCAAGATCATTTTAAGTAACCTGTTTACATTTGTTGAGTTTGGGAGAATTTCTATTAGTTTAGCAGTGGTCCACTATCTAAAAAAAAAAGAAAGAAAACTTGTTTATTCTGCACAAACAAAACACACATTTTAAAAACTAGACATAAAATACAAACAATACAAAAGTAGCCAAAAGCCTCATATTCAATCCAAAAAAAGTTTGACAATGTTGTTGCGAGTATAAAGATTTTGACAAAAAATCTTAGGTACCTATGTCAATCTGGGTTGCCTATTATTTCATACATCGTCCAACATCTACGTCAAATTGAATTCATGGGCATCCTCATTTCGGGTCATTGCACTCATCAAGGAACAACTTTTACTATGGGACCAACTCTGAAACCGCCAAAAAAAATCAGCTGTTCCCTACATTTATATTCGCAAAGCTCGTGAAAGGTTGAGGCTTTTTCCCATAGTGAGAGTTGTTCATAATGATGAGTACAATGACCCCTTTAGAGGATGCCCATGAGTTCAATTTCATCCTGTTTATTTGTCTGTATACTGTGAGTATACCTAATCTTTACATGGTTATTTATTGTACATAAAAAAATATACCTAACCTACACGACCTACCATCCTAATATTAAAATTTGCAAAAGTGAGTTTGTTTGCTACGCTTTCACGATAAAACGGCCAAACAGATTTTGATGTAATCTGACACATGGGTAGACCAAGACCTGGGTTAGGATATGAGATACTTGTTATCCCAATATTCCCACGAAATCGAGACTTATACGGGTGAAACTGTGGGGTGGAGCTAGTGTTTAATTGTTCGTAAAAGCCTGCCTGCATGTAAAATACCTTATCATACCCACGTTACGAAATACGGTAGTTTATATTTAACCAAGAAATCTTCACATTCCCTCCACACACGATCCTACGTACTAATAAACAGGGTTCTCTCATTAATATGATAATGAAAACCGCGGCGTTGCCTACATTCCTAGATCCGTGCGCGCATTTTAATTAAATTCTTCATAAAAAACCGACCAAGTGTGAGTTTGATTCACTCACTAAAGGTTCCGTATCACCAAAATTTTAAAAGTTTGCATTTACTTTATTTTTCGTTGTTCGTCTTAGAAGAAGCTATAATATAGAAACATATATTCTATGTTTTAAGCTGGTTGCCTATTGCAGTTACAAAACCGACCAGTACCGAACAGTATATGTTTTGATTGTTTGTTGTTTTCATTTGATAATAATGCAAACAAAACTGTAAATTGTCTTTGGTATCTGGCCTTGACATAAGCAATAGACAAAATTTGTCGAACTTTTTATTAGTTTTCGAAAATTGGATACGAGGCTTTTGGCTATTGGTGAATGTGTATTTTATGTAATATTGTTTTTTTTGTGTAATGTGCGTTTATTTTGTGCAGAATAAACAATTTTTCTTTATTTCTTTTTCTTTCTATATAAGTGAGTTTGACGGGCGATAAGGTTCACTCTGCGTTCAGCGCTCGGTGTGGCAACACACCATGTTCGGGTTCACGACAAGTCAATCGTCATCCTGAGGATAATTTTTATGGCTCTTCAGTAATAGCTAATCGATATTTTTTTGCGCTTACAAAGATACAGCTTTTTGACTGAAAGAAAGACGGACGAGCAGACAGCGTGGGCAAACTAATACGGTCCTATTTTCACCCTTTTGGGTACGGAACCTTACAAACTACTGCAAAAGCGTGGTTCGTGCCAATTCAATTCTAGACGAATATTTGATTGTTTCCTCTTCGCGTAATTTGAGGTTGAAGCGCAAATGTTAGTTAAATTGTATCTGGCTTTTAGTCGCGGCTTCGGCCGCGTAGATGTCAGAAAATATCCTACGGGAACGTACTGCTGGGATCAAAAGTACTCTATGTTAATTCAGGTTATTATCTATCTGTGTGCCAATCTAGAACATACATCCAGATAAACGGACAAAATTTCTAAAAACTATATTTTCGGCATTAGACTCATTCCCACACCTCGAAGTAATTACTTTTTCATAAATGTTCAATGTATAGTTTTGACTTCGTTATTATTTTATTTATTATATCATATAATAGCGGACGTCATGCGGTTTCACCCGCTTAGTACCCGTTCTCGTGGGAGTACGGTGCCTATGTTACTCGCTGATAATGTAGCTATACATTGCTGAAAGAATTTTTCAAATCGGGTTTGTAGTTTTTGAGTTTAATCATTACAAACATACACACACACAAAAATACAAATTTTTCCTCTTTATAATATTATTATGATTTTTAAATGTCTAACATATCTCGGGACCCTGGGGTTCCAGAACTTTGGAAGGCGTACGAGGGGCCGAAGCCAACTCGCAGAGGCCCCTTAGACTTTTTTAAGTGTTGTGGTACCAACCGATGACTATCCCTGTTCGCACTATGCAAGAGCATCCAAGGACTATTGCAGGATATGGAAACAAAGATATTTGACTATGGGTTTGGGTGGCTAAAGTGGACTGGTTACCTGGACCTATGGAAGGACTATGGCCCCTGCCTGATCAATGTTTATATGTACACGGATAAAATGGCAGGGGTGTACACGTATAAAATGGCAGGGGGGTACACGGATAAAATGGCAGGGGATAATAGCGAGTTTTATGTAAGATTTAATCTTGCTGGAAATATTTTATATTTGTTAAGACATGACTGAATGAAAGGCCACTAACAAAACACATTTACAAAGCATATGTGAGTGGAAACGCTGCGCTGGGAGGGAATGCCCTATAGAAGTATATACCTATAGTGAACTTATTAGTGAGATACTACAGAAAGGCCAGGTGCATAGTACTCGCAACCGGCGTGCATGTATGACCAGATGTATGAACGTAAACGAAGCAAAAGGAGTATGTAAGGATCGTAGCAGGTGGGGTTCAGTAGTTTGTCTACATAGGAAGAAGGTGTGAGTTCATGTATGTATGTATGTGTATATATGATTGAAACTAACGCAACTAGATTCGAAAATCCAATAATATACGCGATACAATAACTTAACCGTAGCTCGTAGCACGGGACCGTAGCATTCACCCGTAGCGCGCGGCGTAGCAAATTCGTAGCACTGGAAGTAGAGACCACGTTCTTTGTAGATTTTTTAAAAATGATGTCACAATGTAAGACGATTTTTTTTAAACAAAGCTCGTAATAAAATCAACGGTCGTTTTTCTCACCAAATACAAAAGTAATTTAATTAGTATACCAAACACAACTAATTACTGATTCGTAACTTTTCCATTACTATTTCAAGAACTACTACATGATGCTAACTATTACAATTACTATCATAACCTGTAGGAAATTATGAATTTGTTATTTTCGAATTTGCCGTAATTATCTTATATATAAAATTCTCGTGTCACAATGTTAGTTACCTTACTCCTCCGAAACGGCTTTACTGATTTTTACCAAATTATATATGCATATTCAGTAGATCTGAGAATCGGCTACTATCTATTTTTCATACCCCTAAGTGATAAGGGTTGTCCACCCCAAACAAATAATTGGCAAAACAACGTTTGCCGGGGTCAGCTAGTTATTATTTAACATTTATTTCAGACCAGGTCCATATTCCTGTTAGTAACAATTTACTTAATAAAAAGACTAATGTTAGTATATATACACAAAACACTTACAAAAACACACTTATATTAAACTGCGACATGAAGCCGCATCCACCTTCGAAACATGGGGACTCCCCCGATCTGCAAATACACCCGGTATAGAGTTGGGACTACTTCGAACGCGAGTGAGCAGGGAGGCACATCTTTTCCTTATGACAGCGGCAAATCCATCAACCCGCGCCTCAGCAAACATCCCTGACGCACTGCAAAGCCATGGCAGCCCCAACAGTACCCTGAGTGCATTGTTGTATTTTACACGCAATAATACGTAATACGCGTCGCTGAATGGTACATTTCGCAATTTGCATATCATACTCATTTTGTATAGTCATTTGAATAATTGTTTAATACCGTCCCATTTGTGGGAATGCATTCATTCGACTATATTCTGATTTATTAGAGGCATAAACATTGAACGGAATTTTTAAGCCTGTTTTAAATCGTTTAATCGCTTTGAAACAGAAACGCAGCGCCTAAAATGTGCTGAATTTTATTTGGTGGCGAGCTTTTCAGCAATTTGATAGATAAAATAATAAAAATTTAATTTAAAAAGTAAGTCGTAACAAGTTGTACTTACCATATACTTGATACCAGTAAAGTTTGAACGCCTAAGGTATATCTTGCAAATATCTAGTTCTGCGTAAAACATTGCACTAAAATCAAAAATTATTGTGGATATTTAACAAATCTCAGGTTTGTCCGTTATTTTAATTTAATTTTTGTCGAATAATTTTAATTATAATTTATAACACAGAAAGTAATTTTACGAAGCTGTTGGTTCTGAGGATAAAAATGTATGGCACCAGAGCAACGTATTTTTAACTAGAATAGTTGGCTAGGAAAATATACCTAGGAGGCTTCCAGTATTGTCTGTCTACCCCCATGGTGTGAGTCTATATAATGTATTTATGAAAGATACAAATTCCTCTTCAAACAAACTAAAATTACTACTTTCATCCATACGTTGAATATTTTATAAAAAACCTCATGTATTTTTAATTAAAATCTCCATGCTCGAGCAAAACTATTCTAATCCCAAACTAATTTATATTTAGATGTATGCGATCTTTTAATTAGAAACACGTTCACAATTTAGCATTTAAAACACCGTAATACTTAAAGTAATGGGACAGCAGAAACAACGGCATGTATATTTAATGGGCTACTTTAAATTTACATACGATCACAGCCGCATATCTCATAGGCCCCAGGCCTTTCGGATTCAACACCTAAGCCCTGAAAGTTACACTAAGCTGGTGCTGGAAGTGAAACTTTGTAATTTGATATTTATGTATGTACATGTCACCGTATATTTATAAACTTCGTTAGTTTATTATCCATCGGTATTATTTCTGTTAGATTATAGACCGTCGAAAAATTGTAAACCATTTACAATTTAACGCATTATTTTTCGATAGTTTATAATCTATGCATGGGAAACCGACAAATTGTGAACTGGTATAAAACTTTCTTGCGTCGTAACGCACCTTGCGTTAATACTAAATAGCCTGCCTATCTGCGAGCAACTTGAAAGTGCGCTCTTGCCGGTCGCTGCTGCGGCACAGCTCGCTTAGGTCGCTCGGCTCGCGCGGTTGGTCACAGTTCTAACCTAACCTAAACCATTTCACCCATTTCACAATTTTTGACAGATTATTATCTAACGGAAATAATACTAATAGATTATAAAAACGGTGCTCACAATCTTACGGTGACATAATATATATAAGATATTTCTTAATGGTTTGATAGGCGTAATAATAATAACCAAATGTGTTGCTATAATCGAAGAAACGACATTTAATGTCTTTTATTACACCCTATTATAATATTCAAATAATAAAATATTTAACAACTAAAAGATAATTAGGTTTTTTCATGCTATCTTGACATCTCTTGACATCTCTTACTTTTTCTACATTGACATCCGTACTGTCACTGTCATAAACTCTTTAGTGCTACTATACAAACTACAATAAGAAAATACTTTTTCTTTACATATATATGTCGTTTAAGTTTTGTACCGTACTCTAGCTTAGTAAAACAATAAAATTATAAATTATAATCGTTGATGTCTTTTAGTCGCAATAATTAGAGCTTTAAATCAAGATAAGTAATTTAAATGCATATAAGTTTTGATCGATCTGTTGTGTTGTTATTAAAAACTTTCAACCATTTCAAACCGACATTCAAAGCAACCCCATGCAAAGTGTGGAAGTACTTAACTCGTCGCACATTTTTTCTATAGCGTAGACTCAAAATTATGAAAGACTAGCTGCGCCCGCGGTTTCACCCGCATAAGTCTCGATCCCGTGGGAATATTGGGATAAAAAGTATTCTATGTGTTAATCCAGGTTATAAACCTGAGTTTCTTGCCCGTTTCTAAAGGAGTTTCTTGCCTGTTCTTCTCTATAGGTACCTACTACGCTTTGGAATGGGCAACTAGCTTCATTTTTCTGACTGACCGACCCCTTGACAATTCAAAAGTACCTGTTTTTTTTCCTAATAGATTTTAAGATATCTATAAGGATATGATTCCACAAGCAACTATTAACATAGTCAAGACAAACCTAAGTTCAGAACCCATTCAAACTACTGCAACAAGAGGATACCCTCAGATCAGTTTATAGATCGCAATGGCGCCTGAATTGTGATAGGTTGTTGAACTAGGATATTGACTGACCTAGAAACCCAATCAAGTAACATTCGTTAGTAATATTCAAAACAGATTGCTGCCTGCTCTCGGCTATAAATAGAACTGTGAGCTTCCTGGGGTCGTAGATGGAAAATTTAATGTCTCACGGTAGGTAGGGGGCGAGCCACAGTAGTATTCAATTATTTACCCTAGAATACTACTATAAAACATATTTTATGGTATTAGTACTCTAGGATGCCTCATCAAAAGGTTAAAAGTCACCCAAAGGGCAATGGAGAGGGCTATGCTTGGAGTTTCCCTACGTGATCGAATCAGAAATGAGGCGATGCGCAGGAGAATTGCTAAACTTAAGTGGCAATGGGCAGGGCACATTGCTCGCAGAACGGATGGCCGATGGAGCCGAAAGGTTCTGGAGTGGCAACCGCGTACCGGAAGACTTTAGTAGCGTTGAAAGGCCTCCCACAAGATGGACCGATGACCTTGTGAAGGCCGCAGGAATCCGCTAGAAAGCACAGAATCGGCCGAAGTGGTGGTGCTTGGGGGAGGCCTATGTTCAGCAGTGGACGTCTTTCGGCCGAAATGATGATGATGATGACTCTAGGATGGGTGCACTATAGGGACGGATACCTCTGCCCAACCCTTCGGGGAAACAAGGCGTGAGGCGTTATGTTATGTTAGTATTCTAGGGTAACCAATTTGTCTGAAAAGCCACACATTACTATTACTTATAGGTATTTGTCACCAAATATTGACCGTCTGGTTCATATTCATTTATTGTCATTAGTCAAACATGTGACAACCCCATTCCTATGTAAAGAACACGAAATATTAATCCGACTTTATGGGTTTCATTGTGAGAAAAACTCTTTTATATTTAATCGTTTGGTCGACAGCTCATTTTAACAGCTTCGCAAGATCTCACTTTTATAAACAACTAGTTGTTTATTGTGAATATTTTCATATTAAACATTGCGTCAAACTCGAAATAAGAGTAATAAATCACAGGGCAATAACAAAATTAATCAACGTCGCTTCGATCGAGCATCGAGCAATACCGTGTTATTGCTCTAAGAGGAGACAGATATTGGCCTATATTTAGACACCCAATTACGCTTTATATAGACACACTGTGGTACTAAGCTTTGGACACGTTTTCAAAGCTAATTGAATCGGTTATGTATGAATATCGAGTTTAAGTGAAACTCGAAATGTTAAAGGCCGGAGCACATCGGCGGACGGCGGGGCAGAGAATTTATTAACGAAAATTCGTACCTACGTATCTAATGCTAACAAGATATAGATTCCAAAGCTCGAGAGACCTACCACGGAGCATCAAAGTGGATTTCTCTCTGCGATATTGAAGAGCGCGCTGGAGGATATGGAGGATGGCGTGCGATGGTATACGCCAAAGTCCGCTAACATACGATCGCGAGGGAGAGGCAGTGCAAGCGTGGGTGCATTCTGCATTTCCCTCGTGGTATACCGCGGCATGCTCCTCGGAAAATCCTCCTCGTTGCCGTCCCCCGCCGTTCGCCGGTGTGCGTCGGCCTTTAGATGACGCATAAGTTCGTACGAGTAAACAGATCGAATTCGTGTGTCATAATTGAGCTCATATTTATTGGACTTACTTTAGGTACATTATATTCTTTTTGTGTATAAAATGTACATTTTTTCTATTATTATCGACTCGATTTGTTGTAGTCCATGGCTTTACTTTTTCTTTCGTGGGATAATCTGCCATGGATATCCCCCGCCCTAGGGAATAAAACAACATTTCCTTTGTTCTAATCCTTTCAGGTGTCAGTTTATAGAAGTTCTAGCTTTTAAAACGTTTCACAAGCAATTTCAGACAAGGCAATCCGGTGTATTTATACGTGCCACCCTTGTGCCAAGGGCCTGTATCTGCAATAGGCTGTACCTTGGGAAAAAAAAACAGAACTTTACATACCACGCAATCTGCGGACTAGCCCTAAACTCAGTCAAAGTTATAAATATTATACGTCAAAGAAAGATACGTGTGTTATTTAAGTTATTCATTTCTTTTTTTACCTCACATCTGTTTGTATTAAATCTACATCATTTTACTTTTCCGTTGTCTTGAATTGTCCCTTGGGGTATAATCTAAACAAAGCAGTCGGACCTTTGAATACGTAACATTACGATAAAGATAAAGATACTCTTATATTCTAGGTTTCTTTGTAGTATAGGATTTTATCAGGAACATAGTAAAAGGTTCTGTGATCAGCGTTCCCCTTGTTTGGCCAATTTTTGAATAGACGTATTTTATTTCTAGTGGATTGAAAAAGGTTTTAAATCTTAGAACCTGTGCCCAAACAAAGGTTTTGAGTTGTAAGCTGGTCTATAAATGTAAAGAAACGTTTGGAATTTTAGAGGGATCTACCTATTTACGATTCAGTTAGGATGTGAGATCAATACACCCTTTTTATTCTATATCAGTAATGTTATGAAGGGCGTTCGACCTATTGTGCGCTTTTATAATTTTTAACGTCACGATATTTTCGTGGACGTCCACGTCTATAAAATTTATGGGAATACGTGCACTTTATAATGTTATCGTGGACGAAAATTTAAAAGGTCTTCAGTATATTTCCATATATTTTACTTCCCTGTATTATCGTGATGACGTAACGTGGTCGTCCACGATAATATCGTAACGTTAGAAATTATAAAAGCGCACAGTAGGTCTATTATTAGATGAATAAAATAGAAAACAAAAATAGAAATTTTTGTCCAAGACTCCTGAAGAAAAACTACCGGTTACGTATTTTTACCTCGAAATGTTTAAGGAAAATTGTACCCTAATCATAGCATCAATAGAATCTGTCTTATTTGACATTTTCCTCTATCATATCTCGATAATCATCTGATTATAATGATCGAGCTGTCCTATCTTCATCTTTTGAAGGACGATGAAAGAAAAACTGTACGTACCTATAAAATACAGAAGCCGAATTAAGTACGGTTCGTCAGTACTTAATAAGAACCGGCCAAGAGAGAGTCGGGCTCACACAATTAAGGTTCCGAAACAAATTACATTGAATTATATCTTTGGAACGGTCATTAGCCGCCGTAATTACTGTACTGCGAATAATTAATAAACATACGCTAGCTCCTAAACTATTCATCTAAATGACATAATGTCAACGTAAAAATTATCTACACTTTAGGATTCAGCTAACAATTTTTATTTGGTAAAAGTTAATAAGTACTACATAAGTACGTCAAAAGACCTATTAGGTAATTAAGCACCAATTTTTGCAATTTTTTTTTATTTTGAGTTTTGTCTTGGCCGCTAAACCAAGCATTATACGAAATATATTTTAAGAATCCTTAAAGATACCCAGTATGATATATTAATTAAAACTTATTTTCCTAAAAATTAAAAACCAAGAAAATGCCTTTGAGTGGCGATCTGCGTGCATGCCACGGAGACCAAAATGAAAATTTTTTCGTTGCATGCATCTCGAGAAAAAACTCTATGACAGACTGTTGAAAAGTGAGATTACAAAGGTTCCGTTTTTAGGATTCCGTATCTCAAAAGGAAAAAACTGAACCCTAATAGGATAACTTCGTTGTCCTTTCATCAGTCTGTCAAGACCTTTTCTCTCAAATTCGGAACCAATCTATGCCAAGTTATGGTTTTTAGTTTCTTCGATTGTTCCTGAGATTTATAAAATAAAATAAAATAAAAATAAAAATCATTTATTTTAGACAAAAAAGTCCATAGGCAAGGCAATTTGAGGTTGTTAGTAACAATAATTTCGCTTATGACTAATGTTAGTAATGTTTATGCCTACTAGGTACTCAATACTAATAGGTATACCAACAATTTAGAAATGATTTCTACTAAAGAAGTTCTCACTTGCGCAATGATATTTTGGCATTTCAAAGTGCAAAAATACGACGGGTTACCTTGTTATTGGCACAATGCACAATAACATGTTTTTCTGTTTTCCTCAAAAGCTTACACAATCCCTGTTCTAGCTTCTATGTTTGTCATCCATCTTACTCATATTATGTCTTCATTGCTTGTAATTTTACATAACGTAACGTAATGTGTGTGTTTTGTAATGTAACGTCTTGTTTCGTTCTTTTCATCTCGTAGGAAGACAATCTCGTTCTTGAAATCTCGAAGGAAATTTCGAGTCTAAGCGCGCGCGTCTTGGCACACCATGCTTCTTGAGAAGCCATTTTAGATATAATAATTAATGAATGAGTCTGCGTGGGTTGATTTGTTGCGTTATGTAGATGATTCTTATCTAAATAAACGTGGACTTTTTTGTCTCAAGATTCGGTTAGTGTTTTTTTTTTTACTTACAAAATATAATTCGATTACCCTGAGTAGGTGTTTTTTTATATATTTTTTTATGTTAGCCTATACAGAAAATCGTTTTTGATTTAGTACAGGCGTGCGTTTCACAAAAAGGTGATTATTCGAAAAATCAAAAACAAAATCGTGAACATTATTATTCTTTTTAATCAATATTAAAAACTTTAATTACACACATTTCACACGTCTTGTTCGATGTGCTGCCCTCGGTTTCGAATACATGTTCTTATTCGCTTCCTTACTTCGGTTTTTGTTATTCTTGATGTGATTGTTGCCCTCATCTGGTCCGCCGCATTTGTAATTCTCTCCCTTAGTTCTTCAATTGAATTTACTGGGGTCACATAAACTAGATCTTTCATATGACCCCAGACGTAAAAGTCTAGCGGCGTCAGATCAGGGCTTCGTGCAGGCCACGGAATCGGCCCACCGCGCCCTATCCATCGGTTTGGATAGTTTTCATCCAGCAATTGTCGAATTGTGATTCGGAAGTGGGCTGGACATCCGTCATGTTGGTAAATCATGTTTGCTCTTCTTTCTTCCGGTACATCCGTGAGCAGTGCTGATAAATGATTTCTGAGGAAATCTTCATAAAGTTCCCCATTTACTGTTCGGGGTAATAAATGTGGGCCAATTAATTTGTCGTCAATAATACCCATCCAAACATTAAGCGAGAACCTTCGCTGGGATGCGGTTGGTTTCAGTTTTTTAGGGTTTGTTTCTGCTTTCGGTGCCCAGTAATGTAAGTTGTGGTAATTTGTGATACCATCACGATCAAAACATGACTCATCGGTCCACAGAATGTTTTTTAAAAAGTTTTCGCTGTCGGCGTCGGCACTTAGCATAAAACGACAAAATTCAAGCCGTCTCGGCGGATCTCCTTCTTCTAACGACTGGACTGGTTGGTAATGGTATGGATGTCAGCCTGACAAGTGAACTACAGACCAGACTTTCCACTGTGACATACCAAGCTCACGCGCTACGATGTTTGTCGATGTGTTAGGATCGTCAATAAAACGTTGAAGAATAAGCTCCTCGTCCTCAGCCGTGTATCTTCGGGAACGACCAGTGTCAACTTGCCTGCTTCTTTGGACGCTGCCAGTTTCGGATATTCGCCAATAAGTCGATCCGAAGACACTAACGTGGGGGAGTCGGCGGTTGGGAAAGCGAAGTTGATATTCTCGCCGCGCCTCAGCAGCGTTACCGTCACAAAGTCCGTAACAGTACATTATGTCAGCGTATTCAGGATTAGAATATGCAGCCATAGTCAGCGCTTATGAAGGCACAGCACAGCACAAGAGCAAGATACGCAGCAACAGTTAGGGAAATAGCCAGTAACAAAACACGAGCTTGCGCGACGTAGAGTTGAAACTAACTAACGCTGACGACCAAATTTTGCAAAATTCGCACCCCCTGTCATGCCGAGAGAACAATAGCGACTAATCACAAAGCTCCCCGAGTGTTTGGAGTTCAAGCGCACGTAAAAACTACGAATAATACGAATATGAAACAATAGGTTGACCGTCTCGCAATTTTACCTGCCCCCCATAAAACTCTTCTCTTCCCTGGTACACATGCAAAAGTATTGACAATCATACCTTTCTGAATAACTGATAAGACAAGGATATTTTCCTAGTAATTTGTACACCAGGTGTAGTATTTTTTTTTTGCACTAGACTACATTTTTTATGAAGTAATAGCAAAAATTACAAAAAATTAAATGTTTGGTTAGTGATATTTGCCAAAGTTTTAGGCATTATTGAACTTTTAATTATTAACAAAGGTCTGCTACGGCGTCAACTATGATAATAACTTAAATTTCAGTACAGTCGCGCCGTAAATCATTTTTAAATTGGTTTCAAATGATTTAATCTGGGATTTTTCATGAAAAAACTAAAACTCTTAACTAATTCAAAAACTACTGAATTTCGGTAGAACATTTGGTGGCTTAATTTGTTGCATTTTAACCCTACTATGACGTCCTGCAAGGAATACGTCGAGTTACCAGTAACCCTGTAGTAAAACGCATCATTTCAAGATATAGTTGAAATATCAATCTCGACTGGCTCGTCTCGACGCCAGACATAGCACGCGAGACCTCGAGTTGTCAATCTTGACTCGAGATTGTATCCCCCCTAGTTGCACCGACACCAAGTAACATCAAGTGCAGGAAGATGATGATGATGCTTGTAATGTAACATCAGTTAACTAAGAAACCCTCTTCAAGTATCAGCAAGAACATCTAACTTAGTTCAGTATTAATATAAAATCATAGTGCCGTCGTAATTGAAATGCTAAGTAGCAGCGATCTAATTACAGTTGTATTACCTTCAGACGGAGTTGAGGCTTTAATTAAACCAAACGAGTCGCTTACGGCGACTCTGCACACATTACATGGTTTAAAGTGGAAAAGTGGAGCGTGTGTCGTGTGTTGAGAGCGAAATAATTTGTGATGAAGATATTAAATTTTAGGCGGATGGACGTTTTCACGTGCTGTTTGAATTAATTAGTTAATTGAGGTTTAGATATGAGGCTGAATATTGGTTTAAAGAATATCCCATAAATAACACAAAACAGTTCACTTGACATATGAGATATATACAAATAAATCATGCAGTTATAAGGTAACATAATGGCTTCGTGAGTCGATAAATGGAAAAGAAATATAACAGGCAGGTATTTTCTAGCTGAGTGTTTGTGTTTCTGAACATAAACTATTAACATATTTTTTTCTATTTTCTGCATTATTAACTACATACAGTGTGAGTCTTCATAATGTGCACATATCGAAATGATCCAATCTATGCTTAATTTTATCGACGGAAAAAATGGTAAAAAAAAATTGTTTTTTTTTTATTTTTTTGTATCAATTTTTTTTTTATTCTCTTGGGCATCTTATTTATAAATTTTACAATTATTGTAAAAATTGATGAAAAAATACAGATTTTTGCTTAAAAACATGTTTGTTTTCAATTGAGGGTAGTTTTTTTTTCTCAATTTTAATTTTATGTGGACGCCTACTTCCAATCATTATGGAGTTTGTTTCATCGTGATAGCTGATTCAGTTTAAGAGTTACACAGTTTCGTTACATTTTTTTAAATTCCGTAAATGTATAAAAAAATGTTTAGATTTTTTTAAATATTTTTTCTGTCGTTAAAATTAAGCATAAATTCCCTCATTCCGATATGTGCACATTATGAAGACTCACACCGTATATTATCTGATAACTTATTGTACAGTACACCTTCGTATAAAATATTTTCTTCCCGTAATTTGTTTTGGGTGGTCTGAGTTCTATTGTATTGTGATTTCCGTGATTTCTTTATAATGAAAACTACCTTTTGTTTTTCTGAATTCGAAAGTTAGTAAGACGGATGAGATAGACTTGGATAATAAGGCAAAGCGCATCGTCGGCTATCTTCGTTTATTTTTCTACATACCGTTATTGAATAATAAAATTTAATTAATTGAAATTTGGTGGTCTATCTAAACTAATAGTGTATTCAGAATATTACTCACACAAATATTTGGGGTATGAGGAACAGGGTGTAAAGTTCACTCATCCACCATAGAATAGGGAGGATCCTCCGACCAGACGGGTGTTGTGTCTGGCGGGCAACTGCCCATCGGTTTGAAGTTGAAATCTTGTATGTATGTCGATCGCTCGGTAAACTCTAACTGCGCGATGCAGGATTTGTGTGACGTCATGTCTATGATGCGTAGTTTGTATGTGGCGGTGTAACCGCTACAAATTTATCAACCGCTTCGTTTATAACTCGTACCAAAACAAAATCAGTCGAATGTTTGAACCGAACAATCGGATCAGCGATGTCGTCCGCACAAAGAAACCTTTCACATTGTATCGACTAACATCTTGGACTGAGCTGTTAGTAGATTGTAAGTAATCATTGAAGTTTCGTGAAGGAGTTTTCGCGTTACTTTAAGTCTATAAAGATATTTCAAGAAAAGACATTAAACTTGAAATCGATATAAATTATTCCATGACTTAGATTTAAGTATCTGGGCGACCGAGCCCTGCTCTAGTGAAAATAGAGAATGCTCATTTAATAGTATAGGAAAGTTGATACTAATTCCACGTATAGTACCTACATACTAATTCCATGCTTCCATGATAGATTGATAGTATATACTATTTCCATGCTTCCATGATAGATTGATAGTACATACTAATTCCATGCTTCCATGATAGATTGATAGTATATACTAATTCTATGCTTCCATGATAGATTGATAGTATATACTAATTCCATGCTTCCATGATAGATTGATAGTACATACTAATTCCATGCTTCCATGATAGATTGATAGTATATACTAATTCCATGCTTCCATGATAGATTGATAGTATATACTAATTCCATGCTTCCATGATAGATTGATAGTATATACTAATTCCATGCTTCCATGATAGATTGATGGTATATACTAATTCCATGCTTCCATAAAAGTACATAAAAATTCCATGCTGCCATGTCATTATTCTAAGGTTCCTTCGTTCGTTCCTTGTTCTAAAATTTGGGCGACCGAGCTCTGCTCGGATGAAAATACGGAGAAAACGAATTTTCCCAGATATGAGACCTATCTAAATCGATTTTTCGCCCCCGTAAAACGAAACTGAAAACGGCTCCAACAATTTCGATGAAAGTTACAATTTAAGGGATATCGCAACTTTCATCGAAATCATTAGAGCCGTTTTCGAGAACGTGATTACAAATATATGCACATATATGCAAATACAAATATTGCTCATTTAATGACATAGGACATGATATTACATGATATACTCGTCAACTTATCATTCAAAATATAATACCCAACATTGAAAATAAAATAAAAAACAAAAAATTAAAGTGACGTGGAGCGCGCGTCAATGTCAAACCGCGGGGTTTGAAAGTAGGAGGGGCTTGATCAAATAAACAATACCTTTCTCTTTCCTGGCCAGAACCTGGGGCCATTACTTTGAATGCAGGATCTTTAGTTTTTCTCTCAGTCAACTGCCAAGCTTAGTAGCGTTTGTCTGTCTTGAAAAAGCCAGAGGGGCAATACCCGTTTTTTTAAGAACGGTCGCATTCTAATCTCAGGGGCTCGTGGCTAAATAATAACAGCCGCACAGTTTGGATTAAAGGTTAAGCTACGCTTGCCGCGGTCGGTTTGTGTATTGACCATTCATTACATATCGAGACCCCTCCGTGCCTCGGAAAGTACGTTAAGCCGTTGGTCTCAACTGCCACTCGTGAATTTTGACAGTCCTTATTCAGAAGCCCGAAAGTATGATAACAAGTTCAAGGGTATCGTATTCTCCGTAGGCGCGGGCTTGCGGACGGTGAGCAATGGGTAGCTCGCCGTCCGATAAGGACCAAGCCCGGGTCGACGGCGCGTTGTGTTCCACGCGCGCCTCAAAGAGATGTCAGCAGAATTGACGGGGTCCGCTAGGGCCAATGCCTGCCGGGGCTGCGAATATGGGCCGACAGGGAAATCGTGGCCCCCGGCAACAGGGCAACCGAAGGAACACGGGTGGGTTTTAGTCAGTAAGAGTCTGACACGTCCTCTCGCTCCACTCAGAGCGGGAGAAGTTATTTGATGACTTCCCACCCAAAAAAAAAAAAAGGGTATCGTATTCTCCAGTAACTGGGTTACGGAGGTGAGATAGGCAGTCGCTTCATATAAAAACTACTGGAATTCAGCTGCATCTGCTTAGACTGGAAGCCGACCCCAACATAGTTGGGAAAGGGCTGAGCAGATTGATTGATTGGTCGCATTCTAATCTGTCTTCATCTGTCAAAAATTGTATAGGATTTATGACATTAATTGTCGCTTGTTAAAATACGGGAACTGGCCTTCAGATCTTCAGCTCTTCTCGCAACCAAGTTTACTTGAATTTCATCTGTCCTACATTTGTAAAGGTCTTGATCAGCCCGCGACTCCGACGACGCTGCCAACGCGTAAAGTACTATTGTAAAGTCACATGTTTTGGCTTATCCGCTTGAAGATAGGCGGCTACTTACATTGGCTGGAAGCCAAGGAGTTATTTTAAATAGGAAATACAGAAAGTATCACTTCCGATGGTGCCTGTTGATAGCACGGATCCAAATTACTTTAGTTCTTTTTGTTAAAAAAACAACCGATTCCCAAGAAAACACTATAAGTGAAAAATATTTTTAATTCGGAAGTCGGTGACAAAAACGCAAAACCAAAGTCACCAATTTCCGAAATTAATTCCGAAAAAGTTTTTATTTTTCACTTTTTGGTTGTGGTACCTACCCCACACAATTGCGAATACCACTACCTGCTATGTAAATAATAGTGACAGAAACTTATCATAACATCCACATACGAAACACACATGTGAAAAAATACGTATTATTGAAGCTAACTCAAAAAATATCCAAGCAAAGTTAACAAAATTTATATGGGACTACCTCGAGACTATACCCTTTTTAACCGACTTCAAAAAAAAAGAGGAGGTTCTCAATTCGTCGGGATATTTTTTTTTTATGTATGTTCCCCGATTACTCGAAGACGGCTGGACCGATTTGAAAAATTCTTTTTTGTTTGAAAGGGTATACTTTCAAGTTGGTCCCATTGTCATTTGGTCACGATCTGAAGATGGAATCTTGGATAAATCGAGGGAACTCTTCAAATATTAAAGGCACATCTATAGCGATTTGGGTATTTTTGATGAGCAGTTGACATAAGGCTATAGTAACTTAGATAAATTACAAATCAACCCACTAAAAAGTGAAAAAAAAAAACTTTTTTACAAAAAATACAACCGACTTCCAAACTACAAAGTGAAAAATAACTTTAATTTCGGAAGTCGGTGTCAAAAAAACTTAAATACTGATCCAAAGACACCGATATCCGAAATTAAAGTTATTTTTCACTTTGTAGTTTGGAAGTCGGTTGTATTGTTTGTAAAAAAGTTTTTTTAAGAAAAAAAGATTTTTTGAAATCTGTCCATAATTGACGGAGAAATCGGTAGCCATACATAAAAAAAATACATACGTTAAGAACATAGAACCTCCTCCTTTTTGGAAGTCGGTTAATGACGTCTTATTTTACGGCTGGGTAAACTTCTTCAATTTTCTCTGGTTTATTTTTAAAAGCGAACTTATCTTCATGCCAGCGTATCCTTTCAATTATTATCTTTACCTGAAAAAAGGTAGTATTTTTTTGAAACTAGTGAATCCCACGTTCAATGTACGTTGTTTGTAGCGACATTTCAGAACATCGAGATTTCTGTGCTATATCTAAGTCGAATATTAATGAATTTTACCCATAAACCTTCCGAAATAAATTGAATGATGATGAAAACCACATCAAAATAGTGCAGTCTACGTTCATTATAACTTGACCCGTGACGCAATTGGTGGCACTTTTATGTTAGTCGCATTTTGAACTTTATTTTTATTGTAACTAAGCTTGACAAGCTATGGTGCCAACAAGACGGCAAGGGACAAGTTATAGTGAACAGTCTGTAAGCGGTCACATGGACAGATACGAAAAGCGTCTATGTTACACAGATTTAAAAAATCTCCGACTATAGGTAGGTACGTTATTTTTTATTTTAAACCAGCCAAGCCATTTGGGATTAATTTATCCCAAAAACGAACTTAACATTATAGTTAAAAAACATGTTCTCCGATGGTACATCGATATACGTCACGGTCAATTCTCCAACTGCAAATGTAAGTTTATAATCGGTGATAAAACTATAAATTAAAGATTTTCGGGCTTTTTGCTTTACTTTTACTATAAGACCTTGCTTCTTGCCCAATTTCATGATTCTAGCACAACGGGAAGTACCCTGTTGGTTTTGATTTACTAGCGAGTATATGTCGCATAAATTACCGTATTTTTTTTTTTGCGTTTACTTAAAAGCTTAATTTTTTTTTGAGCTCCATGGGACCGTAGATTTACGCATTTGATATTAATTTCAACTTGATACCTCCACGCGTTCCTGAGAAAAAGGTTCTTGACAGACTGACGGACGGACAACGAAGTGATCCTATACGGGTTTCGTTTTCCTTTTAAGGTACGGAACCCTACAAAAGAGACAGCCAGTAATATTTGTTGACAACTTGAAGTGACAAAAACAACCAAGTATAATACAAAACTATTGTAAAATTGTTATAACCAACAAGAGTTCGAACACAATTTGTTTTGAAACTGCAATGTATCACATTAACAATTTGAACAAACGGAATGGAACACTGCCAACATATTAATGAACTGTTTAATGTAGCTCATTGATCACGAAACTTATTATTATTGAAATGGAGCTATATTGGGGTTGCCCTGCATGTTTTTGGATTAATTAGATAAGGTTTACATTAACAAAGGTTGTCTACGGGTTGAAAAGTTATGTTTTCAAATCTAATAACTTGCAGAAATAATTTAATAGTTATGTGAACTTTTTAGGGTTCCGTATCTCAAAGAAAAAAACGGAATCCTTATAGGATCACTCATGTGTTTGTCTGTATATCTTTCTATCTGTCCGTCTATCACAACCAATTTGCTCCAAAACTAATGGACCGATTAAGTTAAAATTTGGTACACATATGTATATCTGTAACCGAAACACAGACGTGTAACGTAAATAAATGAATTTTGAATATGGGGGTCACTTTTAGGGGCAAATACGAAAATTTAAAAAAAATGTTTTGCAAATTGCACCGTGTAGCATATCAAATGAAATGCCTTGTTGTGAGGAGCTAAAATAATAGTTAAAATAAATACTATTAAAGATATTTCAGAAAATAGCTGAAAATTGACCATTCTTTCCCAAAACTCCGAAACTACTAAGCCTAAAATTTTGAAAAAAATACAGAGAATGATCACTCATAGATTACAGGAAAACCTATAAAAGTCTATCAATATTGTGCGTACAAACTTACATTTGCAGTTGGAAGTATGGGAGAACATGTTTTTCACATGTGTCCTATAAGCAAGCTTAGTCAGTCAGCAAGGCCATGTTGGTTCTTTAGGGCATACTAGACGTGCCCATGCGTGTATACGTCACTCGTAAAGGCACATAGAAGTATGCTCGTTTTTGCTAACACTACTCAGGCGTCACCTAAATGTATACCAGAATAACAGTGCACTTTGGATTTTTAACGCTCCGCTCATCGTCAAAAGTTGAAAATCCAAGAGCACGCTTTTATTTGGGAATTCAATGTCGCCTAGTGTCAGCCCCCGAGCTAGATTTTTTTTGAGGCGGGGCAAAAACTGCCGTCTCCCGCCTCCCGCCAATCTTTTATGGGGATGCGCTAAATTAGCCCCAGCGCAATTAAAATTCTTTCAAAATCAAAATTTCGGCAGCAACATATTAATCAAATTCTATCGATCGATAATGCGCCAATTCAACAAGGGCGCCAAAACTGTTGTAAAAAAGAAAAAAATAGAAAGATTATAAATGTGTTGCGCGTCTCATTTATTGCAAAGCTGCTGTGTGCTTGGTGGTGCTTGAATTTGTCGCCCCTGAAGTTGGCGCCCGGGGCACGGGCCCAGGCTTGTCCCCCCTTAGATCCGGGGCTGTCTAGTGTTAGTCAAAATGGACAGTAGAATTATTGCTCACCCTAGTGACACCAATAGATACTATTATTTCGGGATCAAAAATCCCGATTGTAGACAATCGCAAGCATAAATACCTTACACTTACGCAGAATTCAAAAGCAATTTTCTTGTGAAATAACGATTGCATTTGAAAAAAGACCTATTACATAATAGTATGTTTTCTAAAATACTTAGCTCATAACACCATATTTTTGAATATAATAAAAATATGTATGTTTAGGTTAGATATTTATATGTGGACCTGTGTCGCCTGAAATAAATTGTATTATTACTATTTATTAAATCGTTTTTGAATCTTGGGTAAATGTAAGGCATGTCATGTTCGTGTCTGTATTTCAAAATTGTATCCCTTTGATAAACCTCGAGTATTATTTCGGTACACCCTTGACCTTATCATTCGTGTTAATTCAAACAGTAATTCAATTAACAAACACTCCGTTTAAACTTGTGATTATTCTAGGCAACGCCTATAAATCAAGAGCACTAAGCACTGATGCTAAACTTGGTTTATACAGCGGTGATATAATGTTATTTGGTTACAGTGGGTTCAATATACATAATCAGTGCGTTGTATTTCAAAGATCACATAAAAACTATAATATAATTATAAAATACTTATAATATAATTATAACATACTTATAATATAATTATAACATACTTATAATATAATTATAACACACTTATAATATAATAATTTTAAATGCAAAAGTAACTGTGTCTTTCGGTCTGTTTGTTACCTTCTCAGCCTCAACGGCTGCACGGATCCCGCTGAAATTTGAAACACGGTAGACCATGACCTGGTTTAGGATATTGGATACTTTTTATCCCGGTAGTTCGTTCCTGTGTGAAAATTTCCGACCTCCACGCGGACAAGGTTAAGGGCAAAACCTAGTTAAGTGTAAAACAAAAACTTAAATAAAACCGTTAGTAAATTTGTGCTGGCTGGAATACGTTAATAATTTGATAGCGTAAGTATTTCAAGACAACCTACTTTTTACAATGAATTACGGTACGTTAAGTGCCAAAGGACCCTTGGACCTTTTTCTAATGGCAACGTAATGTACGAAATAAACCCTCTTTTATTCCTTACCAAAATACTATTCTATCATTTATGTACTAAATCAAAATTGGAATCAGGTTAATCAAAGAATAAATAATTTATAAGGCTGACAACAGATGTATTAGGAACCCTAACCTTGGGATTTTGCAGACACGTACACTAACTTTGGTACGTAAACGACCCAAGAAGGACGTGACGGAAAACGACAATTCAGCGGTCCCAACCCTAGGGTGTAACAATTCAAAAATGCTTCTTCCTTCTTTTATTCAAGAAGGTTTTATTTTATGAAAAGAAATAATCTTGTTATTGATAGCGCTAGGACTGGCTGGAAACATTTTGAGATGCTCGAAAAAAAAAGTTTTGTTATTTTGACAGTTTTTAAATTCGTGGGAATCTTTTATAAATATTTTTAACTTTTTGGTAGCGTATTGTTAGTAACAATATTTTAACTCAAAACAAGTAATTTGTTCATCAGTTTTGGCTCCGAATTATTGGATCGAAACAAAGCCAAGGCAACATTAATTTTTCCAGCCATTTCTTTTTTTGAGGTACGCGATTATAATTGTTTTAGAAACCATTATTCCCATGTAAGTTATTTGTAGGCATTTTTTTAAAACAAAACAGACTTACCGCTCAAAAAGAAAAAAAAAACTAGAACTAATTACTGTCTAGACCTAACTAATTGCTACCTATAAAACACAGAAGCTTAATAAACTTCGACCTTTATCCTTCCAATATTCTCGGAGAAAATACTCCTGAAAGTACTAAACCTATTTACATAAGACCTACGAACGTTGCTTTTATATCTTAACTAATAAACGTTTATGTAACTACCGATAACATTGGCCTAGAAATTATAAGGCTTCTAACAAAGACCTGTATAAGTGAATATATTAAGTAGCTTGGGGGCTAAAAGATGTCTACCTATTTATGTTGGCAGACGAGAAAAATTAGAAGGTATCAACTTTAAAAAAAAAACGTGTGCGGTTGGGGGAGCCCCGTTAGGAACAAAGTTCTTTCTCACGTGTGATTTAAAACAAAAACAAAATGTTTGCAGCCACCATCTTGGATTTACATTTTGACCTCGTTATCGGCTTTAGCACCCTCGAAAACTATGAAAACGACACCCATGACGAAAAATTTGAAAATTTTCGCAGCCGCCATCTTGGATTTACATTTTGACCTCACTATCAGCTTTTGCACCCTTGAAAACCATGAAAACGATACCCATGATGAAAAATATGAAAATTTTCAGAGCCGCCATCTTGCATTTAATTTTAACCAAATTCACACTTTCTCTCTCTCTCATGCAGTGTACTCGGGCCGATGTGTACAATTTTATCCCACGACACTGTAATCACTTTACTCTTTTCTTTTGTTTTCTTCTGCTGGCATTTTCTCTCTCTCTCTTTCTTTCTCTTTGAATTAGAAGAAAACATTCGCAAATATTAAGCCTTTTAGCGTCACAATTTCTGAAAGTTTACAAGCCGCGTTAAAGAACTTCGTTCCAAAAATAAGTTAAAAATTTAAAATTTGCTGCAACTGTGAATTAAAATAATAAGCATTTCTAGAGGTGTGCCGCACTACGTCGAGAGAATGCGTTCTTGACACCTGTCAGTTTTATACTAACGAATATGTGTTTTGCGAATTTGATCCTTATAACCTACTACTAGAAATTGTCCAACTGACAGGTGTCAGGAACGCGTTCTATCGTCGGCCAGACTGTAAATAATTTTCCCACGTAGTACGAAATGTCCGAGGATACAGGATTACCACCTAGTTTGGATGCAGATAGTCCCAAACTATATTACAAACTTTAAACCTTTATTACCCGACTACGGCAAAGCACAAAGGAGGGTTATGATTTTGACCGGTACGTCATCATCATCATCATCATCATCATTTCAGCCGAAAGACCTCTACTGCTGAATATAGGCCTCCCCCAAGCACCTCCACTTCGACCGATTCTGTGCTTTCCGCATCCAGCGGATTCCTGCGGCCTTCACAAGGTCATCGGTCCATCTTGTAGGAGGCATTCCAACGCTACGTCTTCGCGGTCGCCACTCCAGAACCTTTCGGCACGTATGTATGATCATTTGTTCCCTCATAACTTTTAAACTACTTATCATAATTTGACAAATGAGGAATCGTTGGAAGTATCTTGATTGTCCGCTGGTTATATGATGTGACGTCAAATTAAATTGAATATGGCGCCCTCTAGAGGACATGACCAACATGACATGACACATGGCCATGGACATGCCCTATGACTTTATGTGTCGTAATCTGTTCGATGTGTGACACTGGATTTTTAAATCGTCTGTCTGTGATGTCTTTTTAGTTGCCTTTTTTGCCGTAGTTGGGTTTTTAGTTTTTATAACTTTTTTTTTTGTGTATATTATCATTATTCAATTTTGTAATTCATGTTCTTATTTTTTTATTACTATAATGTACCTATTTGAATAATTGCAAAAGATATACATTAAATATACTGACTGAATTCATTGATATCCTTTCAGTGGATGAAAGTACTCATGAATATAAACGACTACTACTTTTGAACGGACTCCGAAATATTGAAAAATAATAATGTGTTCATTCGTACCAACGTGTAATACTTACTAGTGATGTAATGAATGTCATATTTTGGACATTCGCAAATGCGAATGCGAATATCTGCTGCCAACATTCGCGAATGCGAATGCGAACGCGAATATTCAGTTTTTGTTTAAATTTGGCGCCATTTGGTGACTTAATTTTATTTTTGTTTGCTTAAAGTGTTAACTATTAACTCTTATGTAAAATGATTATATTTATACTATAAACTATATAATATAGATATACTATAAACACTTTGTGATTATGATGGCAGCAACTCATGTTAAACTTTTATTTGATTTTAATTATAGTTTATTTATTGCAGAAGTATTTGTAGATTATTATTTTTAGATAAAGCTAAAAAAATAATCTTTAAAGTTATCATTCATTAAACTTTGGTAAAAATTCATAGAAGATTATTTTTGTTTGTTTACATTGCATTTAGGCCATTTAGTATATAGTTTTGTTTGTTAAATTCTTATGAAAATTTGATTGTTAAGCTTCATTGCCCAAAGTTAAATAAATATTAATTGTAGAAGTATTTGTAGATTATTATTTTTAGTTTTGTTCAAGAAGATAATTATAACATTAAACTTTGGTAAAAATTCATAGAAGATTATTTTTGTTTGATTACATTGCATTTAGGTCATTTAGTATATAGTTTTGTTTTTTAAATTGTTACGAAAGTTATTGTTAAGCTTCATTGCCCAAAGTTAAATAAATAAATGATACCAAATGATAAAGAGAAGACTGATAATGTGATTACGAGGTTAAGTTACTTTTTATTGCATTAAAAAACATAAGAAATTAATGGAATTCGATTTTCTTATATAAACCAACTATATACTAAAAAAAATTATACACGCAAAAACATTCGCAATAATTTCGCGAATGCGAATGCGAATGCAAATATTCGTTACATCACCAATACTTACGTTCCCAAGTGAAATGATTGATTGACATGCTTCGCGCCGGCTGTACTGGTGGTCGCAAGAGCTGGAGGCTCTGCGCAAGGCGTGTGTTGCTGCGCGACGCCGGTACGCCAGGCATCGCAGGCTCCGTATCCGCCCTCCGGATACGGAAGCCATTGAGGCGGAGCTGTACGAGGGGTACAGAGCGGCGAAGGCCGCCCTCCAAGCGGAGATCCTGCGGGCCAGGGCGCTGGCCCGCGAGGAGATGCTGGAGACTCTCAACAGAGACCCGTGGGGGCGCCCATACAAGATGGTGCGGGAGAAACTCCGCCCATGGGCTCCCCCGCTGACACAGAGTCTCCGGCCCCAGCTTGTGGGGGACGTGGTGAGCGCTCTGTTCCCCTCTAGAGGGGATCATACTGCTCCGCCCATGGCTCCGCCTACAGCGATGCCCGTTGCGGACCACACCGACGACGACGATTCTCCTGAGGTGACTGAGGTAGAAATGAGAGTGGCGGTACGCAAGATGAGTGCGAAGAATACCGCCCCAGGACCCGACGGCATACCCGGAAAAGCCTGGGTCCTGGCCATGGGGGCTCTCGGGCCTCGACTGAGGGGGCTCCTAAGCGCATGCATGGAGAGGGGCCAGTTCCCACTTCGTTGGAAGACGGGGAAACTGGTCCTCATCAAGAAGCCGGGGCGCCCAGCGGACTCTCCGTCCGCTTATCGGCCCATTGTGCTGCTCGACGAGGTGGGCAAGCTCTTTGAAAGAGTCATTGCAGACCGCCTCGTCGGGCAGCTGGTGCGAGTGGGGCCGGATCTGGTGGAGAGCCAATTCGGTTTCCGCAGGGGGCGCTCTACGGTGGACGCCATCATGCGCGTGCGGGCCCTCACGACGGGGGATGCTGTGGCCCGGGGCGGGGTCGTCTTGGCGGTGTCTTTAGACATCGCCAATGCCTTCAACACCCTGCCCTGGAGTTGCATCAGGGAGGCACTCCGGTATCACCGGATGCCGACCTACCTCTGTCGTGTGGTCGAGGCCTATCTGACGGACAGGGCCGTCATCTACCCCGGTCACCAAGGAGAGTGGAACCGGCAGGAGATGTCGTGCGGTGTCCCACAGGGTTCGGTCCTGGGGCCGCATCTGTGGGACATCGGATACGACTGGGTGCTGCGCGCCGACCTCCCTAGCGGCGTCAGCGTCGTTTGTTACGCTGACGACACGCTTGTCCTGGCGCAGGGGGGGTCGTACCAGGCGGCGGCCGATTTAGCGACACGCGGGGTTGCGACAATCGTTGACAGGATCCGGCAGCTGGGACTCGAGGTGGCCCTGCACAAGTCTGAGGCCATGGGTTTTCATGGTCCTCGGAATGCGCCACCGTCGGGTTCCCAGGTAATGGCGGGAGGGGTTCACATCGGTGTCGAGTCGACGATGAAGTATCTGGGACTCGTCCTCGACAGCCGGTGGAATTTCGTGGAACACTTCCGACGTTTGGCTCCCAGACTGGACCGGGCCGGGGCTGCATTGAAGCGGCTCCTGCCCAATCTAGGGGATCCAAACGCCTCCTGCCGGAGGCTCTATGCGGGGATCGTGCGGTCCATGGCCCTTTACGGGGCGCCGGTGTGGGCGCGTTCATTGAGGCTGCGGCCAGCCCGCCGGTTGAACGCGTCCCAGAGGGTCATGGCCATCCGGCTGGCCCGAGGATACCGCACGGTCTCCTGCGAGGCGGCGAGCCTCCTTGCCGGATTACCGCCATGGGATCTGGAGGCAAAGGTCCTCGCGCACGTCTGGGAGTGGCGCGAGGAGGCGAAACGCCGGGGCTTAACCCCGATGCCGCAAGAAATTGCGGCACAGCGGACAGAGCTCCGGCGGGATCTCATGGCGTCATGGAGGGTGCGATTGTCGCAACCCCGCGCTGGGCACGCCACAATCGCGGCGATAAGACCCGTCTTTGAGGAGTGGCTGGAGAGACGCCACGGCGTTCTCACCTTCCGCCTGACGCAGGTCCTCACCGGACACGGCTGCTTCGGGAGGTTCCTGTTCAGGATAAGGCGGGAGGAAACACCCGGGTGTCACCATTGTGTGGATCGGCCTGAGGACACGGTGGAGCATACGGTGGAGGTCTGCCCGGCTTGGGCGGAGCAACGCCGTGTTCTCGTAGAGGCGATCGGCGGCGGTGATCTCTCGCGTCCGGCCCTGGTTCAGGCCATGGTACGGAGCGAGAGGAAATGGCAGGCCGTCACCTCCTTCTGCGAAGCGGTAATGCTCGCGAAGGAGGAGGCGGAACGCGTGAGGGAGAGGCAAATTTCGCGCCCTCACGCCCCTAACCGCCGCAGGAGGAGACGCCCGGGGCGGGAATCGCGAGCCGATTTCCGGCCACCGTAGGCGCGGGCTTGCGGACGGTGAGCAATGGGTAGCTCGCCGTCCGATAAGGACCAAGCCCGGGTCGACGGCGCGTTGTGTTCCACGCGCGCCTCAAAGAGATGTCAGCAGAATTGACGGGGTCCACTAGGGCCAATGCCTGCCGGGGGTTCGAAGAAAACCGATCGGGAAATCGTGGCCCCCGGCAACAGGGCAACCGAAGGAACACGGGTGGGTTTTAGTCAGTAAGAGTCTGACACGCCCTCCCGCTCCGCCCAGAGCGGGAGAAGTTATTTGATAATTTCCCACCCAAAAAAAAAAAAAAAAAAAAAAAAAAAAAAAAAAAAAAAAAAAAAAAAAAAAAAAAAAAAAAGATATGGCAGAGGTGTACCCTATAGTACACTATTTCTGATAGTATAGATGCTATAATAATAGACTCAGTTCTCGAAAATGACCATATCACATTGTACTGGGATCGGTCTATCATTACTGACAGGACTATTGTTGCCAATAACCGTGATATAGTGGTGATAGAGCGATTAGCGCGTCGCGCAATGATAGTCGATGTTATCATTCCACATGACGGAAACCTCGTGAAAGCTGGGAAAGTTTTTTTTTTTTTTTTTTGGTTGGGAAATAACTTCTCCCGCTCTGGGCGGAGCGGGAGGGCGTGTCGGACCTAAAACCCACCCGTGTTCCTTTGGTTGCCCTGTTGCCGGGGGCCACGATTTCCCGATCGGTTTTCTTCGAACCCCCGGCAGGCATTGGCCCTAGCGGACCCCGTCAATTCTGCTGACATCTCTTTGAGGCGCGCGTGGAACACAACGCGCCGTCGTCCCGAGCTTGGTCCTTATCGGACGGCGAGCTACCCATTGCTCACCGTCCGCAAGCCCGCGCCTACGGTGGCCGGAAATCGGCTCGCGATTCCCGCCCCGGGCATCTTCTCCTGCGGCGGTTAGGGGCGTGAGGGCGCGAAATTTGCCTCTCCCTCACGCGTTCCGCCTCCTCCTTCGCGAGCATTACCGCTTCGCAGAAGGAGGTGACGGCCTGCCATTTCCTCTCGCTCCGTACCATGGCCTGAACCAGGGCCGGACGCGAGAGATCACCGCCGCCGATCGCCTCTACGAGAACACGGCGTTGCTCCGCCCAAGCCGGGCAGACCTCCACCGTATGCTCCACCGTGTCCTCAGGCCGATCCACACAATGGTGACACCCGGGTGTTTCCTCCCGCCTTATCCTGAAAAGGAACCTCCCGAAGCAGCCGTGTCCGGTGAGGACCTGCGTCAGGCGGAAGGTGAGAACGCCGTGGCGTCTCTCCAGCCACTCCTCAAAGACGGGTCTTATCGCCGCGATTGTGGCGTGCCCAAATGGCCAATGACCTGATGACCGAAAGCCTCGACCAACATCTCTCGAGGCTCTCATTAGGCGGTTGGATCAAGGGCCTGATTCAGAAGACAGTACTCCTCGATACGGCTCGCATTGCATTGTGAGGGGGGTTTTTATAAAAATATTAAAAATGTATTTAATATATATAAAAATGAATAATCGAAATAATAATAATATCTGTACCCCGACTGTCAAGCCGACTGACATGAATTTTTTCTCTCCGTTTTATATTTATAGCATTTTTACCGATTTCTTTAATTTTTACCTATTAAATATGACACAAAGTTGTGAAATGTGAGACCAAAATGACCCCTGAGGAAACCAAAATGGGTAACAAAACCAAAAGATTTACCACCCTAATCTAAGAAGAAAAAGTATAGACGGAGAAGAATGCAATGCTGACGCGAAGTCGGGCACGACGACTAATACATAACACACACCCAACATCTTCGGGTTCGTCGCTCAGCTCCGCCTCGCAGTTGCCGGATCCTGCTCCAGACGTGAGTCCAGTGATACCGGCCGCTGCAGTTGCGTCGAGCTCGAGCGACGAATACTTCTCGCCGCCGACGACACCACCACCAGTACGTCGGCGCGGAAGAGGCCGTCCACCGGCCAGCTTGGGACTCCGAGGCCCACCAGCCTCTGATAGGGTCCCCGCTCCCGGTGGAAGTGTGCAGCGCATGAAGTGGACACAAACTGTCAATGAAAATGTCATGCGCGCATACTTTGGGGCTACAGAGGGGGGAACAAACCTGACTGCGTACCGTGGTCAGATGTTCTCTCTGTTTCAGGTGCTTGAACCAGTCGGCGCAACGACTGTTGGATCAGGTGCGGGTCATTCAGCGCAACCATATGCTGGATGACGCCGTACTTGATCGACTAAGCCTCGAATCACGGAATAACCATATTACACCAGCTTCGCCACTGGTCGCGGTGCAATTGCAAAATTTACCCAGTTCTTCACCGCGACCCGACCGCGTTGGTGAAGAGGATGATGACGGGGTTATATCCGTGAGTTCCCAATGCAATGCACGATTGAGGAGCGCTTTGGAGGATGCTTTTCGGGAGTACCGTTCTATTCCACCTGAACTTAGACCAAAATTACCTCGTTTGCCCATGCACAAGAAAAACAAAGCGCTGGTGTGTACTCTAGACTCGCTGCTGTCAAACTGTTTTGACGGCAGCAAAGACCTCGCCGATACCCACTCGATCTTGTACTGTGCAGCTGTGGCGGCATGTCGTGTAGCTCAAGTTAATTTTGCCAACAGTGACAGAGCTCCACGACCAAAACCAGCTGTACCAGCTTGGCAGTGCAGGATTGAGCGTCGTATCGGTGAGGCTAGAGTACTCATCGGCAAGTTAATCTGCTTCAGGGAGGGCAATACTCGCCCTAGAGTGATGCGCTTTGTGAAGCGGGCGTTCTCGGGAACTGAAATTAGTTCTCGAGATTATTTGACCGCCGTCACAGAGCGTATCGACTTCCTGAAGCAGAAGATCTGTGCATGGGCAAATCGTATTCGACGGTACAGGCGGAGAGTGGAGCGGTACACTCAGAATCGCACATTCCAGAGCGATGAAAGGTGGGTATACAGGGCTTGGGAGCGACCGGACAAAAGTGTGATTGACATGCGCCTACCGGATGATGACGCCATGTGCTCGTTCTGGCGAAGCATCTGGTCGGCGCCTGTCAATCACACCGAAGGAGACTGGACTAGGAAGATCGAACGAGCGTGTCAAAGTCAAATCATTTATTTCAAATAGGCCCATGTATGGCACTTTTGAACGTCAAAAATTACAAAATAATAAAATTGATTCTAGTCGCCCCTTCCAAAAGGTAGTTTTCGTATGGAGAAGAATGGGCAAGAAACTCCACCGTTACTCTTTTAAAATGTTTTACAATATTGTTTGTATATCTACGTACATTTGTTAAATAATTATTATATGTGAAGACGATGCACCTAGAATAAAATTACTATACCACAATAGGTAAAAAAATTAAAAATGAAGCAACGATAGATAATTTAATTTGTGACAGATACATGGTTCTCACATATTTACAAACATTGTAAAAGTAGACGATTTTCCTAAAATGTTACAATTAATAAGTCAGTGTGTAAGGAAGTAATCACAGAATGTAAAATCAATGTCATACTTAAAACACAAAGTAATAAATTTTACAATTAAATTAGCAACCAGTTTGATTTTGTCTTGATTCTAAATTGTCCTATGGAGCAGGACCAGCATGTTTCCAAGCACTCTTATCTTGGATATAATCCTCTAATTTGTAATATGCTTGTTTACAAAGTGTACTTTTTATATGAGTTTTAAATTTTCTTTCATTTAATTGCAATATGTCACAAGGTATTTTGTTGTAACATTTAACACAGTACCCCATAAAAGATGTATGTACTTTAGATAACCTGAAAAATGGTTGATCTAGTTTATCTTTATTTCTAGTATTAAAATTATGTCTATCACTTATTTTATTAAAGAGATGTGGATTTTTCCTTACATACATAATATTTTCATAAATGAATTGGCAAGGTACCGTCATAATATTAATCCTTTTAAAAAGTTCCCTGAGAGATTCGCGGCGACGTAGATTATAAATGGCTCTGACAGCTCTCTTTTGCAAAATAAAGATGGATTCAATGTCAGCAGCCCGACCCCACAGTAAAATGCCATATGACATAATGCTGTGGAAGTAGCTAAAATAGACCAAACGCGCGGTTTCTACATCTGTTAACTGTCTTATCTTTCTAACAGCATAAGCGGCCGAGCTTAACCGCCCCGCAAGAGATGTTATATGAGGTCCCATTGTAATTTCTCGTCTAGCGTGATTCCCAGGAAAACCGTTTGATTAATAAATTCCAGTTTTTCTCCATTCAATATGATGTCACATTCGCTACTTTTAACATTAGGTAATTTAAATCTAATGCATTTGGTTTTTTTTTTATTAAGTACCAGATTATTTACCGTAAACCAATCTTGGACTTGCAGAATAGAGCTATTCACGTCGTCAAGATTTTGTGATTGTCGGTTTATTTTAAAGATTAATGATGTGTCATCTGCAAATAACACCATCTTCGGTTGATTTTGAAGTATTTGGGGTAAATCATTAATGTGCGAACAAATACCAGAAATGGGGGCACTCACCATCAGCCCCCAAGATGTAGCTCGTGCAGTCCGTCCGTTACCTAACTGGAAATCACCAGGGCCGGACGGGCTGCACAATTTTTGGATAAAATGGTTCCAAAGGTCGCACGCTCGTTTGGCATCCCAGTTCCAGTCAGCTTTAGAGTCAGGGTCGCTGCCCCAGTTCCTAACGACAGGAATAACCCACCTGCTCCATAAATCAGGTAGTACTGCGGAACCCAAAAATTATAGACCGATCACTTGTCTACCGACGGTCTATAAAGTTTTTACATCCATTTTGAGAGCTAAAATTAACAAACATATAGACACCAACTCCATCATGTCTGCCTATTAAAATGGATGTAGGAACGGGTCCCGCGGTACTAAGGAGCTACTCCTCATCGATATGGCCATTAGCCAGCAGGTTCGTCGTTCCCGAAGGGATCTGTCGACATGTTGGATAGATTATAAGAAGGCCTACGACTCGGTGCCACATACATGGCTCATGAGGGTGCTGGAGTTGTATAAAGTAGATGCAACTCTACGCACCTTCCTGATGTCATGTATGGGGCAATGGAGGACGGTGCTTCGCTATCCAGGATGTCGACATACTCTGAGGAATAGCGAACCGATAAGGATCGAGCGAGGTATATTCCAGGGTGACAGTTTGAGTCCACTTTGGTTCTGCCTAGACTTGAATCCTCTAAGCACACTGCTGGAGGATTCAGGGCTGGGCTATCGATTGAGAAGAGGTGGTCAGGTTATATCTCACCTCCTTTACATGGATGACTTGAAACTCTTTGCCCCCAACAATTTGCAACTGCTGGAGCTACTGAAGGTAACCGAAACTTTCAGTAGTGCCATCAGGATGGAATTTGGTGTGGACAAATGTGCGGTCATGCATGTAAAACGAGGGGAGATTGTGGAATCCGTGGAAACCCACCTCTCGGATTCCATACACCTAAGATCCCTCTCCTCAATCGAAACCTACAAGTATTTGGGTATGTCGGAAGCGTTAGGTATCAACGCTGCTGACATGAAGCAATCTCTGAAGGAGCGCTTCTTTAGCCGCCTGAATAAAGTATTAAATAGTCTTTTATCAGGCGGAAACAAGGTGCGCGCCTTCAACGGTTGGGTCATGCCGGTTTTGATGTACTCTTTCGGCATACTCAAATGGACTCAGACAGAACTTGACGCCCTGGATAGGAGGGTCCGCACACTGCTGACCGCAAATCGAATGCATCACCCACGTTCATCGGTGATGAGACTGTATATCCCGCGGAAGTGCGGAGGTCGAGGCTTCTTAAATGCTAAGACCCTGCACAACCGTGAGGTATGCAGTCTCAGGGAATACTTCCTAGAAACCGACGTGGGGATGCACCGAGATGTCGTCTCAGTGGACAAGGGCCTTACCCCGCTATCCTTGGCTAACGAGAACTGGCGCAAACCTATCGTATTAGATACTAATGACCGCAGGGAGGTATGGCAGAGCAAAGAGCTTCATGGGCGCTTTTACCGGGCCTTACATGGGCCTGATGTAGACCTGCTAGCGTCCGTATCCTGGTTGCGATTCGGTGACCTCTTTGGGGAAACCGAAGGTTTTGTCTTTGCGATTATGGACAAAGTTATGATGACAAACAACTACCGGAAATATATTGTGAAGGACGGCACGGTTGACATCTGTCGGGCATGCCACCGTCCCGGAGAATCAATCCGACACATTATTTCTGGCTGTTCTCGTCTGGCTAACGGAGAGTACTTGCATAGGCACAACCTTGTAGCCAGGGTTATCCACCAGCAACTTGCTCTGAAATACAGTCTTGTGGAATCGGAAGTACCGTACTATAGATATGTGCCCGACCCAGTCCTCAAAAACGGCAATATCACGTTGTATTGGGATCGATCTATCATCACTGACAGGACTATTGTTGCCAATAAGCCAGACATAGTGGTGATAGATCGATTAGAGCGTCGCACAATAATTATTGATATAGCGGTCCCGCATGACGAGAACCTCGTGAAAGCTGAAAAAGATAAACAGATTAAGTATTTTGACCTGGCTCACGAGGTTGTCGACTTGTGGGATGTGGATACAGCAATCATTGTGCCGATAGTCGTGACGGCCAATGGCATAATAGCCAAGAGCCTCGACCAACAGCTGAGGAGGCTCTCGTTAGGCAGCTGGATCAAGGGCTTGGTCCAGAAAGCGGTACTGCTGGACACGGCGCGTATTGTTAGGAGGTTCCTCTCTCAGGAGCCCTGACCACCGGTAGCTTGGACCCTGTTCCCGATACCGGTGGGCTACTATTTTTTATATTTTTAAATGTCTTTTTTTTTTGTTTTCATATGAATATTTAAAAATGTAAATAATATGTTTAGAAACGAAATAAAGGATAATAATAATAGTCTATTCTGTCCCACTGCTGGGCAAAGGCCTCTTCTCATACAGAGAAGGCATTTCGGAGTAATTAATCCAACATACTGCCTCGTTGGTCTAGTGGTCGCAAGCGCTACTGCTGAGCGTGAGATCCCGGGATCGATTCCCGGGTCGGGCAAAGTTTTATTGCGTTTTTCTTTCTGAAATTCTTTAGTAGTAGCCCGGAGTCTTGATTTTTGCCCGGTTGATGGCAATAGACTTGCTCTCTATTACATGGGACTTAAACATAACTGGCAAAATGTGGGTGTACCTATTACAGGTATATATCTGCTCTACCCTTCGGGTTAACAAGGCGTGATGTTATGTTAGTCCGACATTTAAAATTGATCATATTATTGATGTTATCCATAAAAGTATGCTAATGAGTTCTAAGTCAGCAAAACATTTTATTTGAAATTAACTTAAAATATCAATTAAATGGAAACTAGTCTTTCTAATAAACGCCTGCTTAGGTAGCTCGGAATTATCCAGCTTATTACAAAAGCCTATTTAAAGGGAACTCATTAAGTAGCCCGGGACTTTGACTCCCAGAGGTCGAAGCTCCGTTGTACAGTCACGACCTTCAATATCTGTACACTTAGCAAAATTCTAAAGCAATTTCCTCCTAAAGTTTTGGTTGAAATTTTGAAATAGAATAGAGTATTATTGATTTTTTATTGTTACAGGTATCTATACATACATATTATAAATTAAGTCACTTTTCGTGTTTGTCTGTATGTTCGCGTTGTTCTTCTAAACCACGCAACATATTTTGATGAGGTTTTCACCATCGTTTAGAGAATTTATTACGGACGGTTTATGTGTATAATACGTTTATATATAAGTATATAATGTATACAAGTATATAATTTTTATCATTTTAGTTATAAGTTATTTACACACTTGT
This sequence comes from Agrochola lychnidis, assembly GCA_963680765.1. NCBI lineage: Eukaryota > Metazoa > Arthropoda > Insecta > Lepidoptera > Noctuidae > Agrochola > Agrochola lychnidis. The sequence continues at coordinate 7,488,570 of OY796859.1, read as the reverse complement.
ACATAATATATATAAAAAAGTAAACAAAAAAAAAATATAATACGTTAGTATTTAAGTCAAAACTAAGAAATTTCGATGTTTAGCGACCCGCTCCTGCTTCAAGCAGCTGCTGCGAAGCAGGAGCGGGTCGCTAGTTTATAAATAAAACTCTGCAGCATACTTCTTAGTTTTATCCTTATCCCTGATAATATTATTATGAAATAGGTCTTATTTAGAAGTTGCAATCGTTTTGCAATAAATTTTGAAGAGAAAATCTGTTTCGAACTTTGTTTGTTAAGTTTATGCTCGTGACTGTACAATTGTAACTGGATTCTACCCACTCTGTTAATTAATATTGGAGCTTGCGGTCGGAAATTGCATAATTATAATTATTTTAATACCGTTTTGTTAATTTGTTAACATGTAAGCCAGATAGTTTTGAGGCCGGTTTGTTTAAAATTATGTTTTGGTTGTTTAGTGTTTGTTCATTGGAAATATAACAATTATGCGACGGTCATTAATACTAATAATGTGGTTCAATTATTAGCGAAGCCTATTCAGGGATGTAGAAATGTGTGTAACATGATCATCTTGTGAGAATTCAGTTTAGCAATAAGTGTAAACTTCCTTAAATTTCGGAGCCAATTGGTTTAAGTTTCACTTAGTTTATTTTTTAAAGTTACAAGTTCTTTAGGCGCCCGCGTTGATCGATTTTTGATAGGGATAAACTTATGGATTTACGTCACCGATATGCTCGTACCGTAGTGCCGTATATAGAAGCTAGATGGCGCTAACACCAGTTTTAAGTTTTCATTTCCGTCGGCAGTCCCCGTGACTGCCTAATTTTTTCCCCTGTTTTTTTGAATCGTTTAAATAATAATCGTACATTACTTTTTCATGATAATATTTACATAATTTAAAAACTTAAATTGATTTAAACTTATAAATTTCATTTAGTTTGAATATTACACTACCTTGATGTGACTTAATCATTTTTACCGCTTGCAAAATAATTAGATCTTCGTTTATTAGGTACTGTAAAGATTGCAAAATTGGGTCAGTCCAGTCCTTTTTAACCGACTTCAGAAAGGAGGAGGTTCTCAATTCGACTGCATATTTTTTTTATGTTTGTTACGCGATTACTCCGCCAACTATGAATTGATTTTGATGTTTCTTTTTTGTTTGGTAAGTTTTACTTCAGAGGTGGTCCCATATAAATTTTATTTACTTTGCTTGGGTAGTTTTTGAGTTAGCTTCAATACTCGTAATACGTATTGTTTGCCACTTAGTATGGTGGATGATATTATAAGTTCCTATTACTTTTATTTACATAGCAAGTAGTGATATTTGAATTTGTGTGGGATAGGTACCACAACTAAAAAGTGAAAAATAAAAACTTTTTACAAAAAAATACAATCGACTTCCAAAAAAACCACTAAAAAGTGATAAATAACTTTAATTTCGGAAGTCGGTGGCAAAAAATGAAAATTCAAAATCAAAGACACCGACTTCCGAAATTGAAGTTATTTTTCACTTAATAGTGTTTTTTTTTTGGAGGCGGTTGTTTTTTATTTGTAAGAAGTTTTTAATCTATTAGCTGTTTCAATACATCAGAATGTGTTCTTGTCAGGGGAAAATAATGACCACGATGAGGAAACATATTAATATAACTTCGTCGTTGATCAAAATATTCAGTATGATTTTAGTAAACAATTTTCCGAATCAAGGAAGTACCTATGGCCAAATCTCGTTGTCGACCAAGAAAAAAGGTAAAGAAGACGAAAGTCTACAGTACCTATCACAGATTTAAGTAAAAATACGTACACATTAAAACCGAAATGCTAACACAGATCGCGTTAGCATTTTGACGTTAAGTAGCTTTATCAAGAGCTTGCAAGTGCCATTAAGGCTCTAAAAAACTAACGTCATAAAAAATAGTATCGTTCCTTTAACGAAATTGCCCTCTTTATCTAGATAGTTCTATAAAAAAGGGGATAAAACAGGCCCTTAGCCTTTCATTACACAAGCGATAAAGACGACCTAAACTTTCCCCTGAATCTCATCTATGTTTCAACTTTTTAGATACGAACTACGGTCGTGTCCAGAAAACTCGCATTTTATGCGCGTACACTGGATGCGATAAAGCGCTTTTCACGAAAACAAGTTTAAAATCATCATCTGCCTAGACTTTTCCCAACTATGTTGGGGTCGGCTTTCAGTCTAACCGGCTGCAGCGGATTACCAGTATTTTACATAGAACGACTGCCTGTCTGACCTCTACAACCCAGTTATTGGGTAACACATAATTTTTAAGACTGGTTGTCAGACTTTTGGGCTTCTGACGACCCGTAACAACTGCTAAATATTTACAAATAACAGCCGGGACCAACGGCTTAACGTGCTTTCCGAGGTACGGAGGGATCTTGGTGTGTAAAGATGGTCACCCATCAACGGACCAACCGCGGAGAGCGTAGCTTAATGTGCAATATTTGTTTCCCCGAGGCGAATTGATCTCATATGCAGACGACACTGCTCTCCTTTTCTCTGCCGATACCTGGGATGAGGTATTCAGTACGGCCCAAAAGGGATTCAATGTGGTGAAGAGATGGCTCAGGGCCAATATCTTAACCCTAAATATCGAAAAAACTAAATATGTGACGTTTAGTGCTCGTAGTCTCGGGGAAGCTATTAACAATCGTCACATCATATCCCATGAATGCTTGTCTGGCGTGAAATTCTCGTGCAGATCTCTAGAGCGCGTCAACAACATCAGGTACCTGGGTATCATAATTGATAGCAACCTTAGTTTCAGGGAACACATTAAACAGTTAAGTGCTCGCGTGCGGAAACTAATCTATGTTTTTAGAAATCTCAGATATGCCGCTGATGCCAAATTGCTTAAGCAAGTCTACTTTGCCCTTTGCCAGTTGATAATTACATACTGCATCTCATCATGGGGAGGCGCTCCGAAAACAATCCTGAAAAAAGTAGAAATAGCTCAACGAGCTATTTTAAAAACTATCACTTTTCGGCTCATTCTATATCCTACAACGGAACTTTATCAATCATGCAAAGTTCTCAACGTTTGTCAACTGTTTGTTTTTAGTTTAGTAATAAAGCAACACGGTGATCTTATATACGACCCAAACACTCAACTGAAACGTAGAAAACATGCAGTATGCAAACGTACATATGTTCCCAAAACATCTTTTATTAAGAGATTCTTCATTTTCCTTGATCCTTACCTATACGACAAAATCAACAAAATTATAAATATATACCTACTTAATAAGACGCACTGTAAAAAGAAAATACAGGACTACCTACTAAAACTTTCTTATGATGAAACAGAAGCGATTTTGAACATTCTCAAATAGACAAGCTACTACTTTACTCACTCATATTTAACAATCATCCCATTCACATCACACAAGCATACACATGAACGCACACATACACGCACACACACACCCCTACACACACTCACACCCACACACATACACCCTCACATCACACGTACTTTTTATTTAATTTTTTAATACTTTCCTCATTAACTCTTCATGGCAATCTAATTATGTTTACGACTTTAAATATGGCTACTAAATATTTACAGTTTATATAAGGGGATCAAATGTAATCCGAGATACAGGTTTACCACCTAGTTCGGATACAGATAGTCCTAAACTTTGTATTTTACAAAATTTAAGCCATTATTTACTGTATATTGTCATTGTCAAATATTAAATTTTTGTAATACGTGTTCTTATTTTGGTGAATAAATTAAAATTATAATTTGTATATATATTTGTAATCATGTTCTCGAAAACGGCTTTAACGATTTCGATGAAAGTTGCAATATGGGGGTTTACGGGGGCGAAAAATCGATCAAGTTAGGTCTTATATCTGCGAAAATTCGTTTTCTTTATTTTCACCCGAACACAGCTCGGTCGCCCAGGTAATGTTATTTTATGTTTCAAACTCTAATCATATTCTGGAACCATAGTATTTAGGTTAAAACCACACAATGGCTTTAAAATGCACTTTTAAAGTGCACGTAGGTATAACGTGTTATGGGTCACTTTTGAATTGTTACGACCATACCAAGTTACTACCACTAAAACTTTTGTACGTTTTCCAAGGAAAAATTGTATGGTACGTTTTAAATAGACGGCGTTAAAATGTTTTATTCTGTCCTAGATAGCGATTATAGTGAGGAAAATGTCGTGAGGAAAGTTTTGAATATGTATGTGGATGGCTATAAGAGTAGCGGAAGATCAAAGAAACGATGGATGGACTGTGTGGAAGATGATATGGATAAAAAGGGAGTGACTGCCAAGATGAGAACTAAAACACTCGAATGCAAGAAAAATATATGTTGTGACGACCACAAATAAATTTTAATAGGTGCAGGAGAATGATGATGAGATAGAATTCATACGCTTGTTCCGTTTTACTAATTGAAAGATGCCATAACCTTTTTATAATGGATATCCAACCGGTATTGCCTTTCATAGCATTTATATTACCTATGGTTCTGGTAGGGTTTAGACAGCTCTTTATTTAATGCTTAGCTTTCTGGTCAGCATGTAGACTTATAAATTATATTCAAATTGTACCAGAACTAAATGCGTCATGAAATTGAGCAATGGTGGCCCAATGGTAACAGCCGCGACTTACGAGTTGGAGGTCGTATGTTCGAACCCAAGAAAACCGATAGGGAAATCGTGGCCCCCTGGCAACACGGCAACTGAAGGAACACGGGTGGGTTTTAGTCAGTAAGAGTCTGACACGCCCTCCCGCTCCGCCCAGAGCGGGAGAAGTTATTTGATGATTTCCCACCCAAAAAAAAAAAAAGGCAGGCGCTTTGCTTTGTGTAAATTATTTCATCACCACTGCTCTCAAAACGGTAAAGGAAAACATTGTGAGGAAACCGGCATGTCCTAGAACCGAAAATTCGAAGACATGTGACATCCACCAACCCGCACTGGGCCCGCGTGGTGGATTACGGCCCACTCCCTCTCACAGAGAGGAGGCCTGTGTCCCTGCAGTGGAAACATTTATAGGCTGATGATGATGATGATGATAACCTTTCAACTGTCATTAACGAGACACAATAGAATTTTAATTGTTATCCACCTCAATGAGGCGTCGTAACAGATGATGAGATAATTAGGACGTTTTTAAAGTCATCTTAGGAGCGAAAAATGAAAACTTAACATGAATATGTACCTTTTTTTTGTGTGAGAAATTATTAAATAACTTCTCCTGCTCTGGGTGGAGCGGGAAGGCGTGTCAGACTCTTACTGACTAAAACCCACCCGTGTTCCTTCAGTTAGCACTGCCAGGGGCCACGGTAACCCTTTCGGACAAAACCGCAACCCCGGATGCATATGTACCTAAGTATTAGTAGGTATTTCTTTTGTATATATCATACAAAAATTAAAGTGATCTAGACACGCGGCCGCGTGTCGAGCCAAGTACTAGGCAAGACACGGCTGCAGTGTGTTATATTACACGAACCATTTGGAGCCACTTTTGACCCCTTAATAACTCAAAATCTATGTAACATAGACTCATGAAATTTGGTTTATTTATAAAAACCCCTTAGATTAACTAGAACCCCAAATTTCATAAATAAAACTCAAACGGTTATTGAGATATTAACGTATAAAAATCGGCATTTTTATCAACGACCAGTCACTAGACATCAAAAACATTTAACCCATTTCCGGGTGACCTAGAAAGTTGAAAAGAGATTTCCCGAAAGCAGGCCCATGGTATGATACTGTGTCAAAGCTTATTTATCAAAAATTATGTCGTATTTTTTTCAAGTCGTTTTATCAAAATTTATTTCTTCTAGCATTAGAGAACCTAATAAATATTTATTTTGTTGATACTTAAAGAACTACATCCGCCATTCAATCCTAACCTGAATGTTGCCAGATGACAGACTATTCCAATAAAATAATTTGTAATCGATTGAAAATATCGATACTAACCCACATGGAGTAGGTGGAGTATCCACTACACGAGTATGTTTTAAATGCTATTTATTATACTCAAATACTGTAAAATTATGATTTTACAATAAATAAAATATTATATGGTCTGAATATACTCAACAACTTAAAAGTGTTTCGAGGCAGTAATGTTATTTTATAAACTACCAGTGATCAGAGTAAGTAGATTGATTTGAGGTCAATGAACTGGCACGTATATTAGTATGGATACGCCTCCGAGATTCCAGGATTTTGAAATTATTAAGATTTTTTAAGGAATTTCAAATGTTGTAATGTGTAGAATAAAGAATACATCAATATGAATAAGAAATGTTCAACCTTTTTGCTGTCTGTTTAATAGTATATAGGTGATCGGACTCCAAGAAAAGGATAGATATACTATAAAACAATATAATATATTTTAAATATTTATCTATCGCATTCTATAAATTTCTAATGTAGTAGTTTAAAAATCCTTACTTTAACAATATTTGATTCAATCCCGTAAGTACGAAATGAAATCCCGGAAAAAAGGCTTATCCATGTTATGATTTCTACGACTATTCATGATGCGAGTACGTAAAATCAATCTACCTACTCCGATCACTGATAATCACCCAATCGATTTCGTCAATCGATTACCAAAATAATTAAACCTGGTAACACTGACACCATGCATAATGTCAAACTGTCAAAAAAAATCTGTCAGATCAATGGCATTGTTGGCTGTTTGTTTTACGTTGATTTGAATTTATTTTTCCGTATTTACTTTATACTTATATTACGTTACGATTTAATGCTGTCAATTTAAATTGAAGCCAGAGGAACTATTGCTTATCTTTCCATGGCCCTGGGTAAGTTTATTATGTTCTCTAAATATTTATAAACATTGTCGTATTGTATAACCTCATTGATTTTAGCAGCCTATTAGTAGAAGGCCTATGTTCAGTCAGGGGTACGTCGCGCGTCGTCAGCTGTAAATGTCTATAGTATGATGTAATTATATAGCATAAGTAAATACACTGAATTTTTTTACCTTTTTCAGGTATGACGATGACATGTGTTATTGCAAGACTTGACATTATTGATTATATTATCTACAACTCTATCCCAAGTATTACTTGCTCAGGAAAATCTAAGCATATTATGTTATGTATGTGGCATGTCAATTGCAAGTCACAGAAGTCATCAGGTTAGTGTTTTTAAACTGGCAGAATTACTATGAGTGATATAATTATTATACAAAAGTAAATAAACAACAATAAGAGTATTTTCTTACTTTCTAGGTTAGGTATACATTTGGATAAAGTTTGTCATGCTTACTGAGAGAGGCTGCTACCAGAGATGTTTATAGGCAAGCATACCATGACTACGTTATGTGAATGAAGCTGAAGCCGTTTTAAATTCTATGAGAAATAAAATGTTTTTAGTATTTAGGTATTGTTGTGTTATTTGTTAAAGTAAACCTTCCTATAGAAGCACTGAAAATGCTGCTGCCAATGAGATTATTCATCTTTAATTAAGAGAGTTGGCTAAAATAATGTTTATGCCATTAAATCTTTCATATTTAGCGCGCAAGATTATTAATTTACCTTTATAAAATTCAAGTCTGTAAATGCGATAATCGCCATTTTGATGACAGTCGAGGTCGAGGCTAAAAAACATAAAAATTGGGGATTTCGAACATCCACCACCACCACAAGGACAGTGACTATTACAACATTTAATTATTTGACGAATTCATCCATTTTTCAAGTTAAATAAGTAGTAGTAATGAAGTTTTTGATATCAAAAGTCGAAGATTTGCGTCAATCGTGCGTGTTTACAATTTAACTTTTCACAATTAACACACATACACGTATCTGATACGACTTAAAATGTGACAAATGTGATTAAAAATATTATAAGTAACTAGAAAATGCCCAGATCTTAACTTATTATACGAACACACGTTCAATAACACGTAATATTCATTACTACTACTCAATTTGTGTTAAAAATCGTCGATCATTGTTTTTTTTTTTATTGTAATGATGTGCGAAAACGATTATGGCAAACGTTTTTTTTTTTTTTCAATTTTGATTGTCTCGATTAATTTATAATTATGTCGAATGTCTGAAATCTATACTTGAAAATTAAAATAAAATTGTTTTAAGCATTAAATACAATAAACATTGTTTAAAAAAATTATTTATACTTTTCTAGTGTAATTGTAATCGTTTTTAGGACATTCAATATAAAACGAGTCAACACACAGAACGAGGATAGATACTTACCTCATTTATTGAATTTCGCGCCGAATTGTTTCTATTTATTTGAATTTAAATTCGGAACGTTGGTCAAAATTATTTTTAATTTATTGGACAATTATTTACTGTGGATTTTATTTTTGATACTTTCTGATATAGAATGCCTAGTATACATTTTTTAGATAGGCTTAAGAAAATTTTGTTTGGGAATGATGTTAAATTAATTCTATAAATTAGGTAGGTATTCCGCAAACTTTTAAATGACGTCTATATTTTTAAAGTGAAACTTTTATTACATCGTCTCAAACTTTTTCGTCTGTGTGTTGCAGCTGACCGTGTAAAGTTTCACTTTTACCGTGGTTTCATAAAACCACACAATCGTTTTTTGTTAGTTGTATGAGTTTGATAGTATTTGTTTTTAATAGGATAATCTTACTCGAGTAATAAAAATTGTTTTTTTTTTGAGGTAGTTTCAAAACGAAAGGAGACGTTTCATTTTTGTATGGGACTCCGGCCATAACATGTACACTTTAGAAAACCTGGGAAACGAACCCCTAAATACAATAAAGACCATTTTTTTCCATAATATCTAATACTTTTTGGGCACAAAATAAAAACGGAAAATGTTTGACGTTTGTCAGGAGAAATACGACCATCGACAGCTAGACATTTTCGTCCAGAAGTGCCTACAAATCTACAATCCACAAAAGCAATTTTTTATTTTTATGATGAATCACACTTTCTAATTAATCAAAAAAGTTGTATAAGATAGCTATCTTAATATAGTACAGAAATACATGCCTTTCATATTTATTTAAATGACGTCTACGTGATATTATTAGGTTAAAATGTAACATGATTTCTGGACGCAAGCAGTATGCAAGTAAAACGACGCCATGATGGCATAATTTGTTAAACAATTATTTTTTGTGCCGAAGTAATCAGGGGAATAAACAGGAAAGAATATTTTTCCTCAATTCGTGGAATTTTTTCATTTTTTTACATTAACGTACACTTTATGGCCGAAAATGAAACATCTCCTTTAAAAAACTGCCCAAGTGTATGTCGGACTACGCACAGTGAAGGGTTCCGTAATTGGGATGAATATTTACGCATAAACATTGAATAGTATCAATCAAAATAGTTATCGACTGCAAAAATAAGTTTGTATTTCTCGAAAAAACTATAAAAAACAAAGTTAATTCTGCGGTTGTAACCGAAAATAAACTGTATCTCAAAAATTATTGACTTCAAAAGCAAAGTCACTTAGAAACATCTTTAACATTTTAATTATGAGATCCAACAATACACGCTTTATATGCATAGATTTTTTTCATCTCTCGGTTATATGTAAGTATGGAGAATGCCACCCCCACTATTATGTTTATCGTAATTTCACTACACCATTGTTTAACGGTGCAAAAAATACACCTTTTTCAAAATTTTCATCGATAGAGTGTAAATAGTCTCCATGTTAAATGACTGTATGACATCTGGACGCACGGACAGATGAACTTGACGAAATTAAGAGGTCCGTTTTTTTACGGATTTTGATTATCAAGTTTACAATCGGCATGAAGTTGATGTCTATGACAATTGATCTACAATATTATTATTATTTGGAATAGCCGCCATCTTAAAATCCAGAATGTCCATCTAATTCGATATCAGCACTATCTCCCGAAAACCATGAAAATGACAGTCATGACGAAAAATTTTCAAATGGGGTTAAAAACTGCCACTTGCTCACTTCAGATGGCGCTGATCTTCAGCGTCTTATAATTTGACAGCTAACTATACATTTTTGATTCGAATGCCAAAAGTTGATGTAAATTCCTGAATTTCATGACTGAATTCAAAACACCCCGTCGAGTCAACTAATGTGTCACGTGTCAAAATCTTGGTCCCTAATGTTAGGCGGCAGTGAATTCATTTCATTCATTCTCTGATCTCGAAAAACGTTGTTACAAACGTCAGGATGGTATGTTCAAGGTAGTTGGTAGGTTGGTACTATGCTTGAGACGTTTTTGAATTGATAGATCGTATGACTATTGTTTTAGGGACTATTGTCGTTTAATTTTTGATATAAACTTACGAATAGTTAAGTCCATAGTGAGGTCAAAATGTAAATCCAAGGGGCGGCTGCAACGGTGGCGGTGATCTCTCGCGTCCGGCCCTGGTTCAGGCCATGGTACGGAGCGAGAGGAAATGGCAGGCCGTCACCTCCTTCTGCGAAGCGGTAATGCTCGCGAAGGCGGAACGCGTGAGGGAGAGGCAAAGTTCGCGCCCTCACGCCCCTAACCACCGCAGGAGGAGACGCCCGGGGCGGGAATCGCGAGCCGATTTCCGGCCACCGTAGGCGCGGGCTTGCGAACGGTGAGCAATGGGTAGCTCGCCGTCCGATAAGGACCAAGCTCGGGTCGACGGCGCGTTGTGTTCCACGCGCGCCTCGAAGAGATGTCAGCAGAATTGACGGGATCCGCTAGGGCCAATGCCTGCCGGGGGTTCGAAGAAAACCGATAGGGACATCGTGGCCCCCGGCAACAGGGCAACCGAAGGAACACGGGTGGGTTTTAGTCAGTAAGAGTCTGACACGCCCTCCCGCTCCGCCCAGAGCGGGAGAAGTTATTTAAAAAAAAATAAAAGGGGCAGCTGCAAAAATTAAATCATACGTGAGAAGGAACTTTGTTCCTGACGGGATCAAAGTCAAAGTCAAATCATTAATTTCAAATATGCCCATGTATGGCACTTTTGAACGTCAAAAATTACAAAATAATAAAATTGATTCTATTCGCCCCTTCCAAAAGGTAGTTTTCGTATAGAGAAGAATGGGCAAGAAACTCCACCGTTACTCTTTTAAAATGTTTTACAATTGTTTGTATATGTACGTACATTTGTTAAATAATTATTATATGTGAAGACCTAGAATAAAATTACTATACCACAATAGGTAAAAAGAATTAAAAATGAAACAACGACAGATAATTTAATATGTGATAGATACATGGTGCTCACATATTTACAAACATTGTAAAAGTAGACGATTTTCCTAAAATTTTACAATTAATAAGTCAGTGTGTGAGGAAGTAATCACAGAATGTGAAATCAATGTCATAAAACACAAAGTAATAAATTTTACAATTAAATTAGCAAACAGTTTGATTTTGTCTTGATTCTAAATTGTCCTATGGAGCAGGACCAGCATGTTTCCAAGCACTCTTATCTTGGATATAATCCTCTAATTTGTAATATGCTTGTTTACAAAGTGTATTTTTTAACCGACTTCCAAAAAGGAGGAGGTTATATGTTGGTCACGTATTTTTTTTTTTTCTTTTTTTTATGTTTGTCCACCGATTTCTCCGTCAATTGTGGACCGATTTTGAAAATTCTTTTTTTTATTTGAAAGGGTGTGCTCTCGAATTGGTCCTATATAAATTTTATTAACTTTGCTTGGATAGTTTTTGAATTAGCTACAAAATACGTTTTTTTTTCCCACTTAGTATGTAGATGATGTGATAAGTTTCTGTCACTGGTAGCAGGTAGTGGTATTCGAATGTGTGTGGGGTAGGTACCACAACTAAAAAGTGAAAAATAAAAACTTTACAAAAAAAAACAACCGACCTCCAAAAAAACACTACAAAGTGAAAAATAACTTTAATTTCGGAAGTCAGTGGCAAAAAACGAAAATACAAAACCCAAGACACCGACTTCCGAAATTAAAGTTATTTTTCACTTTGTAGTGTTTTTTTGGAGGTCGGTTGTTTTTTTTTGTAAAAAGTTTTTAATATGAGTTTTCAATTTTCTTTCATTTAATTGCAAAATGTCACAAGGTATTTTGTTGTAACATTTAACACAGTACCCCATAAAAGATGTATCTACTTAAGATAATCTAAAAAATGGTTGATCTAGTTTATCTTTATTTCTAGTATTAAAATTATGTATATCACTTATTTTATTAAAGAGATGTGGATTTTTCCTTACATACATAATATTTTCATAAATGAATTGGCAAGGTACCGTCATAATATTAATCCTTTTAAAAAGTTTCCTGAGAGATTCGCGGCGACGTAGATTATAAATGGCTCTGATAGCTCTCTTTTGCAAAATAAAGATGGATTCAATGTCAGCAGCCCGACCTCACAGTAAAATACCATACGACATAAGGCTCCCCGACAACACACGTTTTTTTAATAATAATACTTGCCGCGCCGGCTCAGCGATCTGACATCATTGCGGAAAATTTTAACAATTGTTACGAAAGAAATACCTACATTCTTACACAATATTGCTACGCATATTTACAAAAAGAATTTAATAGATCACGTTTGATTGACGAATAATAATAATTTCTTTACAAAAAGTAATGATATCCCATCAAAAACATAAATGTGAAAATGGGAGCCAAGTTCCACAAATATGGTTGTCGACTTCGCCGACAAAAGAATTGAAATCTAAATGGGTGCCAAGTTCTGTAGATAATCCTGAAATTTATTTATAAGAACATGCAACTTTCTAAAATAAAATTAAAACACAAATTCTTGTTTTTTCTGCTATAACAATGTTTGCTATTTAAAAATATAACTTCTTAAATTTGAACAGTCGAATTATTTACACAAAGCACTTAGGATAAATTGAAGCTCAAGATTTGACTTGGCTAGTTTTTACATACAAGTTATCTTATATTTGGCTAATCAATTTATCATCTTTATATTTGTCTACAGTGTCGCGGTGCAAAAGAACTAAAACAAACAGGGTAACTTTTTTATGCTGGTGTGCATTACAGCTACGTCTTACACTCGCGCCACGTCATTGTGCTGTAATTTTACTTTTTTAGTGTGCGTGCATTAAGCGGCTAACAGTTGGACGCTATTTTTTCATCGAGTTTACAGCTTTGACTGTCTACCTAGGCATATTTAATTATTATTATTTAATTTTAAGTAGGCACTCAACATCAAATAAGTAATTCATGATGTGCTTACCTGTAAGAAATTGGTACACTAGTTTATAAGTTTATTGGATGTATCTCATATCTTTGTATCGATGTACTCAATTGTTGGTGAGCCAAATAAATAAAGTAAAATATTCATATCTTTGTTCTTTATGTTATGCGCAATTTACTGTTTCTTATTGTAACTGTTTACATCTTTGACTGTCTACCTAGGCGTATTTATATATTTGTTCTTTATGTTATGCGCAAGTTATTGTTTCTTATTGTAACTGTAAGGTCAAAATATCTTCATCCTCTATAATTTTAGCTTGCTGGTAAAAACTAGCCAAGTCAAATCTTGAGCTTCAATTTATCCTAAGTGCTTTGTGTAAATAATTCGACTGTTCAAATTTAAGAAGTTATATTTTTAAATAGCAAACATTGTTATAGCAGAAAAAACAAGAATTTATGTTTTAATTTTATTTTAGAAAGTTGCATGTTCTTATAAATAAATTTCAGGATTATCTACAGAACTTGGCACCCATTTAGATTTCAATTCTTTTGTCGGCGAAGTCGACAACCATATTTGTGGAACTTGGCTCCCATTTTCACATTTATGTTTTTGATGGGATCATTATTCACAGGTACCAATTTCTAATCATCTTAATCTTATCTTTATATATATCTTTATATATATAATTCTTCTGTGAGTGTGTATGTCACTGAACTTCTCTCAAACGACTGGACCGATTTTGATGAAATTTTTTGTGTGTTCAAGGGGATCTGGGAATGGCTTAGATTCACAATTTTGTCCGCTGGACAATGTTTTGACAGGACAACGTCTGTCGGGTCCGCTAGTATCTTTATATATATAATTCTTCTGTGAGTGTGTATGTCACTGAACTTCTCTCAAACGACTGGACCGATTTTGATGAAATTTTTTGTGTGTGTTCAAGGGGATCTGGGAATGGTTTAGATTCACAATCGGACCCGATAGGTGGCGGTATTCGGTCAGGACAACGTCTGTCAGGTCCGCTAGTCTTTATATATATAATTCTTCTGTGAGTGTGTATGTCACTGAACTTCTCTCAAACGACTGGACCGATTTTGATGAAATTTTTTGTGTGTGTTCAAGGGGATCTGGGAATGGTTTAGATTCACAATTTTGTCCGCTGGACAATGTTTTGACAGGACAACGTCTGTCGGGTCCGCTAGTCTTTATATATAATTCTTCAGTTTGTGTGTTTGTCACCTAACTCCTCCTAAACGGCTGTACCGATATGGATGAAATTTTGTGTGTATATTTGAGTGGGTCCCTGGATGGTTTGAAAATACAATGAACCCAGTAAATGGCGTCGTGGTCGCGTTGTCATGAAAAACTGGAATTGCTGAGCAGATGATAACATTTCATAATTTTGACCGGTACTTTTTATTAATTATGCTCCCATATCAAAACGTCAATGTTAGGACAGTACAACGTCTGTCGGGTCCATCGTTTATAAATATCGAAGAATTTTCACCTATCTTGCAAAGTTTGCACGAAAAAAAAAATGTTAGCCTACATAGGTACTCGTATAAGGCACCGTTATTAAGTTTTATTAACATTTGATATGGTTATTGCAGAACATTATGGAAATCAAAATACAGTATTCCAATTAAAATAAATCATACTATATGATCTAAATGCACGTCGGAGCTTAACTAGATACCGATAAAATCGGGTTGCAAGAAGTCTCAGGGGTCAGATAGAAAATGTAAGTGTATGCTTGGATCTGATAAATCTTCGTGTTTCAGATGCTGGTATTAAAATTGGACAAGATATGTTTGAGGTACATACCTTATTGACGGACTTTTTGCATGCAACTATACTCCATTTGAAATAAGATAAGACATTTAAACAAACCTTTTTTACAGTCCGTTCAACCGATTTTGAATTCTATTGCGTTGGTGGTATGACAAATGGCAGCTGCAGTAAACATTGTAACCACTTTTTGCTTTTAATGCCATCCCTATGCTCACCGTTCTAGCTGAACACATTTTTGCACTATACTAATTGGAATTTCAACATCATCTGCCTAGCCTTTTCCCAACTATGTTGGGGTCGGCTTCCAGTCTAACCGGATGCAGCTGAATACCAGCATTTTACATGGAGCGACTGCCTATCTGACCTCCACAACCTAGTGACTAGGTAACACGATACCCCTTGGTAAGACTGGTTGTCAGACTTTTTGGGCTTCTAACTACCCGTAACGACTGTCAAAGATCTACAAATGACAGCCGGGACCAACGGCTTAACGTGCTTTCCGAGGCACGGAGGGGACTTGGTATGTAAAGATGGTCACCCATCCACGGACCAACCGCGGCAAGCGTAGCTTAACCTGATCGATCGACCCGTGCAGCTGTTATTACTTAGCCACAAGCCCCTTCTAATTGGAATTTCAACAAATAGTGAAAAAAAGAGGGTAGCGCGCATGCTCCTGCTGTCGCGATGTGACGTCATAGGCAAATTATATCGGGCTTCAATTTTGTTATAAATTATGACCTATCTTTTGCGTGCCGAACCATTGATCTAGCATTCAGTGTCTTGTAGTTATTAGCGATTGAAATCTTACATGTTTTGAACGATCAGAAATATTGAACTTGCTACCAGTACTCCGAGCAAAACGACGTTTTCACGTCAAAAAAAAGAACGGCATTCGAACGACAAAAGATGATTATGAAGGAATATTCTCTTTAAATATACGTACATAGGTACCTACTTAGATTATAACTAAGCCGATTGTTCAAAGCGAGCTCACCAAAATTACTTTACCAACACTAGAATAAAGCCGGTCATTAAATTCATTTAGTGCCGAAAATATTGGCAACGAAATTTCGTCAAAGAATTTAAAACAACAAAGTGCTTGTTATTCAAGTTCCGTAGTTGGTTTCTTTTTGTAATAACGTTGTGTTTGTTTTACCGAAATTGTAAAAGGTAAAAATAATGGGTTATTTCTAGCTTGTAATAATAAACCGTTATTTCGCAGTTTCTGAGTAGGTATAAAATATGCTTGAAAATGATTTAAACGCAGCAGTTTTTCGTACAAAATAAAAACTAATAATAAATAATATGTTTATTTGACATAAAAGTACACAGATACAGGTTGAAACTTAATTACACGTGGAAATAGGTTAATACAAAATATTGAACAATGACCCCCATGCTAGGAAAAACCTGTGTTACAGAGGTCATCAAAAACTAAACACACAATTTATTTTAAACGTAAACCTATAAATATTATAGCAACTCTTCGCGAGAACGCACCAGTTTTATCATATTTCTCTTCTCTCATATCAGTAGGACTAAAATAAAACCGTATCTTCACACGCTCCTGCAGACAGACGCGACTTTAGTAGAACATTTTTTATGAAAACTTCATGGAAATTGTTCTACCAGAATCGCGTTACATCGTCGCCCTAGCCTTAAAACAGTTATCAAGCTACAAAAAATAAACAATTTATTGTTATCTACAAAGCAGTAGGTACGTTATGTTTAATATAGTAGTGTAGCGTTTAATATTTTACATTGACCACACACATAAATAGGTGGTGTATCAGGTTCGACTACAGTTTTTCAGTTTCGTTTGATTCAAAAATAACTTATGTAACTATACATCAAGTAATCAAGGTGTTTTGTAAACTTACATGTGTTCTGTTTTCAACTATACAATATTTTATGTCATTCAATTTTAAAGTTCAGCTGAAAATCTAGTGTAGTCCATGACATTTCCACATAACAATAAGCCTTCATAATTTGTGGTGTCGGTATTCGAACCACGTGCCTGCCAGCCTACGCTCACTTCACTAGTTTGGCATTTGTCGGCGCGAAGACTACACTGCACTAACCGACTACCAATAAATTGTTCGTTCTTGTGGTCTCCGTTGAAGTCTATTAACGTTGTAGTGACATGGCTTCTAGGTTAACCGAAGACATCATTGTGTACCTATTTTAGCTATTGGAAACTAAGATTAAAGCTTCGTGCAAACTAACGCGACGCAACACCGATAATTGTTCTACCCTGATAGTTTTCTTAGAAATTGTGTCGCACTATCGCGCCAGTCTGCTTGAGACTTTAGTGAAGTTTGTGATGGATATACTTTGGCACAGTATTAATTAGAAAAGTTCTGAGAATCTGGAATTTAATTTGTCTTCGTTTCAAAGAAGCCAGTAAATATCCTCTGTTATTAGAAAATTTAATTGTTTTGTATTGAAAATTAGCTATGTACGTATCCATTTCCGAGGATGTGTTTTTTTTGTACAGGTTTTATGTGAACTTGATTTTTAGAACCAAGTTCTTTAACGCGGCTCACTTGTCAACTTTCAGAAATCGTCACGTTAAAAAGTGTTAATACTTGCGACTGCCTTCTTCTAATTCAAAGAGAGAGAGAGAGAGAGAACACCGGCAGAAAAAAAGAAAAGAGTTACAGTGTCGTGGGATAAAATTATACACATCGGCCCGAGTACACTGCATAGAGAGAAAGAGAGAGAGAGAGAGAAAGTGTGAATTTGGTCAAAATGAAAATCCAAGATGGCAGATGTGAAAATTTTTAAAAATTTTCTTTATGGGTGTCGTTTTCATAGTTTTAGAGGGTGCTAAAGCCGACAGTGAGGTCGAAATGTAAATCCAAGATCTGAAAATCTGAAAATTTTAATTTTTTCATCATGGGTATCGTTTTTGTGGTTTTTGAGGGTGTTAAAGCCGATAGTGGGGTTAAATGTAGATCTAAGATCGCAGCCGCGAATTTTTTTAAATTTTTCGTCGTGGGTGTCGTTTTCAAAGTTTTCGAGGGTGCTAAAGCTGATATGAGGTCAAAATGTAAATCCAAGTCCCTCGACCACATGATCACGTTTTTTAACTGTGCTAAATTTTGGAAAATTCCATCTAATTTTAGTCCAAACTTATTCACCAAAGTCTCAGAAGATTATTTAGGTACAATATCAATTTTAATACGAATCCATAAAATATTCATGTTCCCAGAGAAAGTTAACACGTGTAAACTTTATCAAAAACTAGGTCAACATTTTGTTTCGCATCCTTCCAACATACTTCATAGAAGAGTGGGTCTATGTGTGTGTGATCAACAGGGTTGGGGGTGTATATGTGTGTGTGAGTGTGTGGGTGTGTGTTTGCAATAAAAACAACACGATATTCCACTTCGTTGTAGCTGTTCACAAGAAAAACAATTACTATGATTCGCACGCCCCGTGAGAAGGAAATGAGATGAAATACGAGTATAATAGAACGGTTATAGTTACAAGAAAGGTGAATATTTATGAATATAGAAAAAGTTCATAGCTAAGTAATGACAGCCGCACAAGTCTTTCCATCAGGTTCAGCTACGCTTGCCTGGGTTGATCCGTGGATGGGTGATCATCTTTACATACCGAGACTCTTCCGTGCCTCGGAAAGCATGTTAAGCCGTTGGTCCCAGCTGTCTTTCGTGGATCTTTGACAGTCGTTACGGGTCGTCAGAAGCCCGAAAGTCTGACAACCAGTCTTACCAAGGGGTTTCGTATTACCCAGTTACTGGGTTGTGGATGTCAGATAGGCAGTTACTCCATGTAAAATACTGGTATTCAGCTACATTCGGTTAGATTGGAAGCCGACCCCAACGTAGTTGGGATGTGTGCTTTCCAAGACACAGAGGAGTCTCGATATGTAAAGATGGTCACCCATCTTCGGGCCAACCCCGACAAGCGTAGCTTAACCTGATGGATCGACCCGTATGGCTGTTATTACTTAGTCACGACTACCTAATTTATTTTCTATCAACACTGAACCAAAATATTCAAGCAAAAATCATATGAACAAAATTGCTGAAGAACAAACCCCCAGACCTTCGAACACAATTATTATAATGAAACAAAAATATACTTATGGAAGTAGCCAACCTCATTTCTGGCGCAATAGCTATTACACAAATAGCCCAGTGGATGAGCCACTAACTATATGGAAAATTAGCACCGCGCGTCGTCCGCAGGGACTTCAACACGCTACGGTTACATCGCAGCTTTAATTACCGCCTCTCTTATGCTACATAAACATGACCAGCAGTGTATTCGGTATTCATAGATAGTGTCGCAATTTGACCGGCAATTGTTATAGGGTTGGCTAAATAAAGATTGTTTGTTCCGATAATGTGCTGTCCGCTTATGTTCGGTTATTGACGTGGCGGTAAATAATCCATAGATGAGTAGGTGTCTGAAATAGAATGGTGAAGGTTGTTTATTGATCTAAAAATAATATCTTAGCGTACTTATATAATATGGAAATACGTGTTCCCTATTATACAATGTTGCCTATGGGCATGTGACGCCCGTATTTTTTTAATTAATGTTTTTTTTTTCAAAATTAGCTTTAAAAGGGGTCTATCTTTAATATTTTTCATCAATTTTTTTAAATATTTTGAGTAGCATTTGGCATATGTCCGATGTTATTGGCTCGATTTGGATTCTGTTTATTATTTCTAAAAGTATTTCAGTAATTCTTTCGGAAAAAAAAAATAAAAAAGAAAAAAAAAATGTCGATTAAGAAAAAAAAATGAAGGTGAAAACAATTTTTTCAAAAAAAAAGTCAGTATTTATTTAAAAAACACAAGTGTAATATAAAATCATAGGGGATTTAGAAAAAAATATATATTTTTAAATTTAATTTTTGATATTTTTTCATGAATATTAAGAAAAATACAGAAAAATGCGGTCACATGCACATGAGCGGCATTGTATAAGTACGCAGTAGTAGAGGAAACCAATTACAACTTTTTGCCATTGATAAATAATAAATGATTTTATTTCTGGAAGTAGGTTTGTACAAACACTTTTACACGTCAATCATATTTTAAAAACTAGATGAGGTCGGCGTTTCCTATCTGACTACTCTGAGAAGAAAGGCCGAAACAAACTCAGAGGTCATTTATTATCTACTCGTCTTGAGCTTGAGCTGAGTGACCAAAAATCGTAGTGTTTGACAATGCTCGCCTGAATGTGTCTTTCTAGCCAGCATACCAAACTCTTTGTACATAACTTCATAATCATAATTATACATCATTTTATTTCAGAATTTATGTCACTTTGTGAACATTTTATACATGCGAAGTGATAACTTTCACTTTACTGACACACTGAAAATGCAATATGCATAAGCGGTCATGCAACCCTTAGATTTCATAAAGAATCAAACAAAAACCTGTCTATATTTGTCTACCTTGACTGAACTTGTTCTTTTCATTTAAAAGTTAGAACTGCGCACTGATTCAAACACATTAGATACGAAAAATAACGATTTCAAAAGAAAATCTAAAACTTCATGACACTTTCATAAAACTTACGACATTACTCTGCACATTTAATTTTGATTTCTCAAAGCTACATCAAAATTTTCCCAGACAGCACCTAATTCAAAATAAAATGCTCATCCAGCACATTCGTAACCTTTTCACGTAGGAAGGTACACAGTAAGACATAATAATTGGGCTCACTTCTGAGACTGCCGGCCTCTTAATGGGGCGGTGGTAGCGTTAGTTAACTCGCTCATTATTACCGAGCGCTGTACGGTCAGCATCGAAATTAAATTGCCAGCGACTTTGTGGAACATACCTTGGAGACTAGGGTATTGTAATTGACTGTGTTATAGTTATAAATTCGTTTAAGGCTGGGGTCGGAAGATAACATGGCAATTTATTTGGAAGTATTACTAGGTACTATTAAAATGTTTCTGAAATTTATTTTGTTTGGTATTCAATTACAATTTGATTGCAATCGAAAATTGCGTCCATTTACGATGTATCCCAGTAAAGTAACAAAACTGTAAGTTGAATATGCCTTATTTTTATCTAGATTCCTTCTGAGGAAATCTGAGGGTTTACTATACTCCGTTTGAAATTAGACTAGACATTTAACTAAACCTTTTTTACAGTCCGTTCAACCGATTTTGACTTCTACTGCGATGGCGGCATGACAAATGACAGCTGCAGTAAACAGTTGGTTTGTAACCACTTTTTTTACTTTTAATGCCATCCTTATGCCTACGGAATAGAAGTCAAAATCGGTTAAACGGACTGTAAAAAAAGTTTGTTTAAATGTCTAATCTTATTTCAAACGGAGTATAGTTATTTCGAACTTCTACTGACTAGAAAAAAGACATTTTGCATACACTTACCTCTAAATGGGGATAAAGGCAAAAGGATGATGATTATAATATTGCCAACTAAACCGTCCGACGATGACGAAGACGTCCGTTTCGACGACGGTCATCGTATTAATACGATGACCGTCGTCGAAATATGCGGACGGTATCCAAATTCACTGCTGCAAACATTACCTTCCAAAACCGTACATCGCAACGCTATTTGGTTACAGATATAGGTAATGATAGCATCACCTGAGGAAACTCCACTTTAAATAGACGATAAATAATACCTAATGATTTTACTACAGCAATAGAGCATTTGAAAGTATTCATCATCTGCCTATCCTTTTCCCAACTATGTTGGGGTCGGCTTCCAGTCTAACCGGATGCAGCTGAATACCAGTATTTTACATGGAGCAACTGCCTATCTGATCTCCACAACCCAGTTAAGTACTGGGTAATACGATACCCCTTGGTAAGACTGGTTGTCAGACTTTCAGGCTTCTGACGACCCGTAACAACTGTCAAAGATCTACAAATGACAGCCGGGACCAACGGCTTAACGTGCTTTCCGAGGCACGGAGGAGTCTCGGTATGTAAAGATGGTCACCCATCCATGGAACAACCCTGGCAAGCGTAGTTTAACCTGTTGGATCGACCCGTGCGGCTGTTATTACTTAGCCACGAGCTCCTCACGAGAGCATTTGAAAGTATTGTAAAAGCCATTTATTTTTAAAAGAGTAACCGTGGAGTTTCTTGCCGGCTCTTCTCCATAGGAAACGACCAATTTTGTTTTTTTTATTTTATTTTGGAGCAATCCATCTGATCAAAATCCCGAGAAAACATATATAGTGAGTTTTTTAAACTTAATGAAAAACAGGCAAGGACCCTATAAAATCCTTAATTAAGTCCAACTAAAATAAAATGCTGCCATTGAAACACGTTTCAAACTCCAAATTGCTGTATTTGCAGACCGCAAAATATGAAATTACTTTCAATTAGAATTATTAAACACTAGACTACCTAACCCGTATAATTACTTTGCTGTCTGAAGGTACTCGTATTGTTTTATATGATAAAAATGTACATACTAACAGTATGTGTTATGAGTGTAGCTTTTGATGCTTGAATGAGGACAGCCATGCTGCTTTTCAGCTAAAACACATCATTTTTCAGGATTTAGTCCATACTATTATAATAAACATTTGCAGATATATTTCTTTACTTAAGTTTTCCATCTTCTTTTTGTTGGTTTTCCTGTCTTTAAATAAAGACTTTCTCTGCAGGATCTCTACTTGTTTCTACAAATCAGGAAACATAGACAAAAAAGAAGGAGCAACATCATAAATTATTACATAGAAAAGTCAGGAGGAGTCAAGAAAGCATGGGACGAGCTAAGAGAAAATACTAACTGGACAGACAAAATGACACACCATAAAGATAAGAAAAGCAAGACAAACCGAATAGAAATACTAGAAATAGCCACGGATTATTACGGTGAGCTGTATAGCGATGACATAACACCAGACGAAAACTATAAATTAATTGATAAACATAGTAACGAAGAAATCCCATGTATAATGAAAGAAGAAGTAGACGAGACTATTAAATAACAAAAAAGAGGAAGGCACCGGGAGAAGACTGTATATCTAACGAACTTCTATTCGGGACATCTGATGTAACATTAGACAGACCTATTTAAAGAAATTTTAGACACAAAATATATACCCATCAGTAGACCACATCTATACTACAATACTACTCCATAAAAAAGGAAAGAAAGATAATATAGTAAACTACATAGCCTGATGTCTAACGTTTACAAAAGATTTTCTAAAATAAGAATAGAATAAGAATAAGAATAATTTATTGGTCCATTGTTACAAAGTAAATTTCAGAAAATAATGATATAGTATGCTTATAATGTAACTAGAATATTTACCATAGTATTAAAACAGTGGTCCCCAAACTAGGCAGCGCCTGTATCTTGGGGGCCTGAGTTGCGTTAACTTAAATTTTAATTCAAAACATGTTTACGTTAGCTTAAATTTAATTTTAGGGTGTTTGAGAATGGACAAAATAGTTAATTAAAATTAAGGGTAGCGAACTATCAAAATAAAAATAAATTGAACAAATAAAACAATTCTAAAATATTTATATATATATATATATTTATATATATTTATATATATATATTATATATATATATATAAATACTTCTAAACCGTTTTATAAAGACTCTGGATGAAAATCAATCCAGAGAGCAAGCTGGTTTTCGCAGAGATTTTTCAATGATCGATCATATACACACCATAAAACAAGTTATCCAGAAATATTATGAATACAGCATGACTTATTATTTGGCATTTGTAGATTATAATAAAGCGTTTGACTTTTTAAAACACACAAAAATATGGGAAGCGCTTGCAATACAAGGTGTTGAAAAGAAATATATAAGACTAATTAACAACATAATATAAAAATCATGAAAGCAAAAATACGGACAGAAAGAGTAGGAGAATACTTTCCTATGAAAAGAGTAGTCAGACAGGGAGATTCACTATCACCCAAACTATTCTCGGCAGTGCTTGCATACATATTTAGACGTCTCGAGTGGAGCAAATATGGACTAAATATCAACGGAATGCAACTAAACCATCTAACATTTGCAGATGATCTTATTTTAATCTCTGAAGATCCAAGAAGCCTGCAAGAGATACTTGAACAACTTGTAAACGAAAGTGATAGAGTCGGACTCTCAATGAACGCTGCAAAAACCAAATTACTGACAAACCTTGACAAAACTCCCATCACAGTCAACGGCATCAAAATAGAATATGTCGAAGAATATACATATCTCGGACAGATAATATCACCAAACGACCTCACTACAAAACAAATAAACAACAGAGTACAGCTAGCATGGAAAAGATATTGGTCCCTTAAGGAAATCGTCAAAAACCCTCAAATACCACTCAAAGCTAAGGAAAAAATATTTAACTCATGTATTTTACCCATCATGACGTATAGATGTCAAACATGGAGTCTGACGAAGAAAAATAAGCGCAAACTTGAGACCTGTCAACACAGTATGGAGCTCAATGTCAAGTTAAAAGACAGAATAAAAATAGAAACATTGCGAAAACAAACAAATATTAAAGACGTAACAAACTGTAACAAAACTAAAATGGAGGTGGGCAGGTCATATGATGAGGAGTAACAGGGATAAATGGGCTAAGAACGTAACCGAATGGTGTCCAAGACAAAATAAAAGAAAGAAAGGTAGGCAACGTCTTAGATGGGAGGACGATATTAAGAAAATAGCTGGTGTTGCTTGGAGGAGGATGACCCATAATCAGAAAGGGTGGCAAGCTTTGGGGGAGGCCTTTGCGGAAACGCAAGACAATCGCGATACCGGTGTCAAATTATGATTATTTAAGTTTAATTAGTTATCATATACTGTAGTTTAGTTTACTTTCATTCATATTTTATAAGATTTTTGAATAAGGCTATTATTATTATTTATTTTTAGTTTTTAACTATTCTCGGGACTATGGATCCCGGTCCTTTGGAAGGCGTACGAGGGGGCGAAACCAACTTGTAGAGGCCCGTTAGATTATCCCTGTATGCACTATGCAAGTGCATCAAAGGACAACCCCCGGTTGGTATATTGCAGTACAAGGAAACAAAAAATTGAACTATGGGTTTGGGTAGTTAAAGTGGACTGGTTACCTGGAACTATGGTAGGACTATAGCCCCTGCCTGATCAATGTTTTATATTTACACGGATAAAATGGCAGGAGGTGACTTGCACACTCAATAATGGGCCCCCAGAAACAGTCGCTAGCACATAGTGACGTAGCAACAAGGGGGCAACATTTCCTGAGGTGCTTGAGGAGTGGAGAGGTATTCCACGGCTTTCAGAACAATCCTAGAGCTCGGAAGATGGTCAAGATCCCTACGAGCACTTACTGGAATACTTCCTTCCTCCGAGCACGTTTGCTCTTGCGAATCTCCACTCAAGCCGGCCAATTAAGGCAAGAATGAGGCGGGAGCGCCGTTCCTCGCCAGTGTTCACTCCATTATTATTATAATAAACGCGAAAGTAACTATCTGTCTATTACATTTTTACCACTAAACCTAGTGGTTTAGGGTTTGGGTAAAAAGGTGACAGACAGAGTCAGAAAAGAAAAAAAAGGAAAAAAATCGTTTATTTGCGGTAAACATGACGCAAAAAAAAAAAAAAAAACACGTAAATAATATTTTGGGGAAAAACATGCGTCACATCCACGCAAAATAGATCCACGCATCCAGTCAAATTCTCTTAAAATTTTCTAACAATGAAATTACACACATTATTGAAATAGGCTACTTTTATATTGTACTAGCTTCCGCCAGCGGCCTCACCCGCGTGATATCTTTATAAATTATATCCTACTAACTTCTACCCGTGTCTACGTTCGCCTATAACCCTCCTCAAGAATTGAGCTATCCAATGCAAAAATATTTTTTCTGATTCGACTGGTAGTTCCGGAGATTACCCCCTACTAACAAACAAACAATAATATTAGTATAGATGTTTCTCAGTGATAATATAGCATTCTACTGGTGAAAGAATTTTTTAAATCGGTCCCGTAGTTTTTGAGTTTATTAATTTATTTTTTTTTGGTTGGTAAATTATCAAATAACTTCTTCTGCTCTAGGCGAAGCGGGAGGATGTGTAAGACTCTTGCTGACTAAAACCCACCCGTGTTCCTTCAGTTACCATATTGCCGGGGCCACGATCTCCCTTTCGGATTTCTTCGCAACCCCAGGAGTTTATTCATCTTACAAAAAATAAAACAAATCTTTTCTCTTTAAAATATTAGTGTAGATTGAAAATACAAGCAAATGAAGACGCAGGCAACTTCGAGTCCACTTTAAAAACTAACAGACTTACTTACCGTTCAGAACACCTAAGAACAAAACCATTAGAAAAAACACTTTCTAATTATTTCATACTTTCTCTACGTGAACGCCGTGTCATCCGGCTTTTGCTAATTGAACTGTAAAATACCTTGCACATTCTACAATCCCGGGAACAGGAACACATGTATCCCTAGAGCTCCCACGTCTAACCACGTTATGTATGTGGATATAAAAATGTCTTGCTGTAAACGAACTTGGCTGTAACGATTAAAATGTAATAGGTTTCTTGAATTTTTTTTTTTTAAATTTTTTGGCCTTATCCTATACTTACTATTAAACGAGCAATATTTATTTATACATAATAATATATTTGTACCTACTCACGTGCTCTAACGATTTCGATGAAAGTTGCAATATAGGGGTTTACGGGGGCGAAAAATCGATCTAGCTAGGTCTCATATCTGATCTGGGAAAATCAGTTTTCGCCGTATTTTCACCCGAACAGAGCTCGGTCGCCCAAAGTTTAGAACAAGATAATGAATAATAATGACATTAGAATAATGATCATGGCAGCATGGAATTAGTAAGTACCTTAGTAGGTACTATCCTATACTATTCAATGAGCATTCTCTATTTTCACCAGAGCAGAGCTCGGTCGCCCAGGTACTCTCTCATGATATTAGTATCACACATAGATACTTCTTGTAGCTACTAAGATTACATGGTAGTAGTTCAGATTTTAAACACCAATTTAATTATTCGTAACAAAGATGTTTTGCTGTCGTTTTTGAAGACGTTTTTTGGCAAGTCTTTTACCGAATACCGGGTCCACACGGTTCCATTTTAGTTGAACAACTTTTGTTGTTCAACAAAAAAACTTTGAATTTGATACTCAATTTGTTTGAAAGTCTGTTCAGACGGTTCAATTCACTTTTAACTTAGTAGTTAATTAACTAAAATTGAACCGTATAAACCCGGTATTAAGGTGAAGGAAAACCGCATGCCGAAATCTGAACCGAATCGGACACATAACCGAATATCATTGCATTACTCCGCGTCCTATCACCGCGCAATGAGTTCGTCACGTGCTTATGAGTTCAACTCTTACTAACGAGACACTATAGAATTTTATTATTTGGTTGGTTTACGTCTTCTAAAGGCAAATCGTCAGTTTAGCGGCTAAGTATGCCATTTTTTATTCTGAAAATCGAAAACGCCCTCTGTCGGCGCGATCACACGATCAAGTTTACCGAACAAAAAATGTAATATTCGACGATCGTTTTTAAATAGGACTTGGCCTTAGTCGTGTCTACTCCACTCTACTCCGAATGAGAAATATTTGCTGTTCAGTAGAAGAAGTCATCATCATCATCATCATCAGCCTATAAATGTTCCCACTGCTGGGACACAAGCCTCCTCTGTGAGAGGGAGTGGGCCGTAATCCACCACGCGGGCCCAGTGCGGGTTGGTAGATGTCACAGATCTTCGAATTTTCGGTTCTAGGACATGCCGGTTTCCTCACGATGTTTTCCTTCACCGTTTTGAGAGCAGTGGTGATGAAATAATTTACACAAAGTAAAGCGCCTGTCTGGGTTCGAACCTACGACCTACAAATCGTAAGTCGCGGCCGTTACCACTGGGCCATCACTGCTCTTAAGTAGAAGAAGTACCGAGCAATAACAATGAGCAAACATTGTTCTTGGTAACCAAATAAAATTATTTCCATCATTATTTCGTAAAATAACATTCTCGGGTAAGCGACAGATTTTTAACTTCTTTTTCCCTGAAGACCTCACGTTTACACGAGCGTATAAATAAAAAACGTCTTCGAATAACAAATTCAGCTATCAAGAATAAGAGCAATCTCAGAAGCTATTTAAGTTGGTGCGTTCCTAACACTTGGTTTTCAGCAGACGTCGCGTCGCGCCTCCGTGCGCAATGTATTTCACGGCCAATTACTTGCAGGGTTTCTTTGTTTCCTCACGTGAAAGAATATGTATAGAACAACGCACTTTCAAGAAAAACCTTTTCAGATTATATTTCTTCGTTTCTAACAATAATTCTTATGTAATTTCGTGTGAAAATTCACACGAAACGAGACATCTTCTTCATAAAATAAATTATTTCAACTTGTTGGATTTAAGGAATAGGTATTGGAAAGGTGATTGAAAAAACACATAGGTACTTTGTAAATACATTGTACAGACGCCAGCACATCAAGCTACCCGAAACTGTCAAATTTTCCCAATCAACTTTGAACCTTAGACATCAACGATAAAGTTGAAAATCTATTAAATAAATTTGACAGATTGTAGTAGCTTGATGTGCTGGCGTCTGTACATTATGTAGTCGCGATCTTCAGCAGTGAAGGAATCACAAGTAGAAGAGTCAATTGCTCTTTACAAAGATCTACAAGCCAATGTCAAATGACTGAAATTATGATAATTATGGATCTTTATAACTATATAGATAAATTATCGTGACACGTATTGTATGACACAATTTAAAAGTGATTTTCTCGTGGAATTACAATTGAATCTTTGTGTTAAGATCTTTTGCATAGTAATATGGGTTCCAGAATATAATGTTCGCAACAACATTAAATAAATAACAAGCAATACAGTAGGAGACAATCACTTTTAAGAGGGTTTATTCTGAAAGTTGGCAACGTCGTAAATAGCTGTCAAATATTTATCTGTTTTGATTAATTTGGCAATATTACTGTATGGAATTAAGAAATGTGGCTAACTAGGGAACTAAAATATTGATTATGAAATGCAGTAATTAATATCGTAACACCGAACATTTAGTTTTAGATGTAAAAAAGTATTTGAAAACTTTGCAAATGCCTTTTTTACACTTAAAACGGTTACAACAACAAATTCAGTGTTATAATTGCAATTCATTATTAATATTCTAGTTCGCTAGTTATTCATTTTCATATTTCCATACAGTAATATTGCCAAATTAATCAAAACAGCGAAATATTTGACGTCTATATGCGAATCTGCCCACTTTCAGAATAAACGCTCTTAAAAGTTACTCAGTGTAAACATATTAGTGCTCGTGATTGTACATATTTTTACAACTAAAAATTCATTCCAACCCTGTCCTTTTTAGGATTTTGACCACACACTATCCACAAAAATTTTAAACTGTTTCATGTTCACCATAATTTACTATCAAAAAAGAACTCTGTGAGCTTTATAAAAATTCCTTGAAAGTTGCAAGATCGGAATTTTTTTATCCGGCGGCCTGCTAGCCAAGTGGGCGAATTTTAAAAATGTATGTAGCATCACGTAGCCTGAGCAAGTTTTGGAGCCTAATTAGCCCGGTTTAAAGCATACAGATAAGGGAAGTTGTGTTTTCGTGGCTACAAACTGACGTCATGCAGAAATGAATAAAGTTTGTAATAGGTTTCTTACACAGAGGGTAATGTTGGTACTTTCCGTACGTTAATTTTAGTTCTTTCTCTCAATTTTGAAGATCGTGACTCATTTGTAATCGGATTGTATTCGACTGTTGTCATATAATTAAGAATATTGCTGGTCACATTATCTCGGTTGTATTTTAAGTCAAGTCTCGACATAAATAGCGATCGCTTTATGACCGAATTCGGTCGCAAAGTCCTAATGGCGTCCTAAGACGCGCGCGACGTGCTTGAAAAGCACGTGATTTTTTCGTGCTTGTCAAGCAATTTTGACCGTCTAGGAATGCCATTAGGACCTTGCGACCGAATTCGGTCATATAGCGATCGAACTGTCTACGTCGAGACTGCAGCCCCAAATCACCTCATAAACACTTAATAGTCTATGAGGTACTAGTAGGTACTTACTCCGAGAACTTTTGTTTTTCCATGGGGAAATCCTCATGTTTACCCTCCATCTGGGGAAAGCGGAGGGTTTTCACGGTTCCTACCACTAAAACTCCCATGAGTCGAAGCCCCGGGTGATGCTTGTACATCTGAAAGAAAGAAAGAAAGAAAGAAAATAAATTTATTTGACACAGGTTAAGGCACACAGTTTTCAAAAACAAAAAAAAACAGGAAAAAGCAAAGAAAGTTTAAAACAGTATTGTGTGCCTCACGGCTGCGACAAATAGGTCCAGTTCAGCATAAATGCCAGACAACTAGTGCCTGACGCTGGTTTTTAACTGAACCTTATGTTACGAGTACGTCTTACGGATGTAAATCAGTTTTATAGTCTGTGTAAATATTTAAATAAAGAATAAATAAATATGTGTAGCAAATAATAATAAAATCGATATGATACAATTAAGTTAAAAGATAATTAAAGATTTAAACAGTGGTATTTAACAAAATAATTATGATGGCATGGTTGCACAATAAACAAAGGACTAAAAGGGACTGTACGTCAATAAATAATAGATAACTTTATCATAATACAATTTATATCAATGAAACATTAAGGTTGATCATGTCTAGCTTCCGTTGCGAATCCATGAGATACTGCCGTAAGCGTCTTCTAAATGTGTCGATCGTTTCTATCGCTCGAAGAGGTGGTGGCAGGTTATTCCACACTTTAGAAGCCGCATAACGGAAACTACCTCTAAAAGCTGCTGTACTATGAGACTGGGTCGAGAGTTGCTGCGAGCATTGCCTTCTCCCACATTCTCGTCTACTCGCTATCCAACTCAACTTGTCGTACAGGTAGTCCGGTTTCTGGTATTTAACAACACCAAACAAAAGGCAAGCCAAGTGCAGTTTGCGCCTGGATTTCATTTTTAGAGAAAAATGCTTGTTTAGAAAAGGTGTTACATGGCTTCTGCGAGGGATATTGTAACAAAACCGCGCACAAGCGTTTTGTACCCATCTGCTGCAACCACTGTTGTATTTTTCTTGAAAGACAGAGCAGCCTCGCAGGTATTAATGAAATCATGGCTGGGTCGTCATTCTCGTCTATATCATGCCATTGATTTTCCCCATTCCAAACAAATAAACACCCCAAAGTCTACAACACAACAAAACGCATAACACCTAACATATCTGTCGCGAGCCTAAGCACAGTATATTGGTCGAAGCATTCCCGCGTCCTTGTGGGTAACCAGACTTAAATCGGATATTAGGCCGGAGCCGCGGTTAGCCGACAAGCAAGCTCAACATGATCCTTTGGCACCGTGCCCGAGGAACATGATATGATTTTCACACATTTGGCGTTAGGTGGTACATTTCTGATACAATTCCTTGTTTGAAATTAGGTGAATGGACGGGTAATATTAATAATGGAGTAAGTGGAGCATACTTATACCAATACTAGGTGTCGTTAGAAGTCTCGATATTTCATTTCGCACCGTGCCAAAGGAATTAGATTTTATTTTCAAACATTTGGTGTTGGCTTGATATTGTGCCGTGTTCGATATTGAGGGAATGGAGTGAATGGACGCGTAATATTAATAATGGAATTAGCAGACCATTGATCTTTGGAAGTCTCAATATTTATTTTTGTACCGTGCTAGAGGAACAAGATTTGATTTTCACACATTTGGTGTTAGGTTGGTACATTTCTAATACAATTCCTTGCTTGATATATTGAGAATAGACGGATAATATAAATAATAGAGTAATTAGAGAATCCTGTTATCTAAGAATGGTCTTTCGAAGTCTCGATGTCTGTTGCATTTCATAAATTTTTATAGGGGTCGTTATAAAGAAGTGTTTATAAAGTAGGTCTGTAACACATTTTTAGTATTTCTGTTTTCATTTTGTCAATAAAATATCGAATAACTAACCTCCTTTTAATTAGTGTAACAACCGTCTACGAGATACTTATCTTACATTGACTTTCTTAGAACTGTCTTCCTTTAATATTTCAAAAATCTAGAAGAAAATTACTTCACAAATTCTCAATTTTTTTTTCGTCGACTGTACTTATACAGAATACTATTAAATTCATCAACTAAAATTAAATAATTACCCACATAACCTACTGACACACATAGTTAACTAATGTTGCTAATTTCATGTTTGCAGGTAATTACAATCCGCAAGGGATGCTACGTCATGTAGACTCTATTATGGTGAGTGGCTTTTATAAAGAATATTTGTTTAGCATGGGATAATATTTATTTACTAGACTGTGTCGGGCAGACTGTGATAGACGGGGTGTGATGGGCGGACGACATTGTTACCATTGCGGGTAGAACCTGAATGAAGCCGGCACACCTTTTAGTAAAGCATACAATACCTTTACTCAACATACGTCTTCTTACGTCTTGATTGACGCTACTGTAAATTCTAACTACTCGGCAAATTTCACTTAAGATACCTACCTTTTATTTTTAACTATCCCCAGAGTTAATTTTGTCTAGATTTATGCAACAATACCGACGCCCACCTAACAAAACACTTTGGTTATTAACTTCCACAAAGATATACAAACTCTTTATAAAGAGTATTCTTTTCCATACTATACATCGTCATCGTGTTTTATGAAAATAATGTGTACATATGTGTATGAACTTGATAAAAGGATATGTGTAGCTTCGCAGCTGACGTTAATGCCTACTAATATTTGATGTCCTATAAAAAAACACACTATTGCTATTCGTTAGCAAATACAATCGGACAATTGTGATATAATTTTATCCTTATTACAAAGTCACAAGCATCTAACAAGATTTTCAGCAATTTGACTACTAAGATTTTCATCAAACTTTTTAGTTTATTTCATTTAACTCAGCCAGTCACTATCGACTGCTACACAAAAGGATCCTAATCGCTCCCTTACATAAAAAAGTAAAAAAAAACTTAAAATAATTACCAGCCACGAACCCCAGATTTCTATAAAGATAAGGCAACTCTCAAAGCAGATTCACCGATAGATAAGTAAGAAATGAAGAATGCGAAAATATTCATGGCCATCCGGCCGATAACATCGACTTTGAGAGACACAATACTAACGGAACTACGGCCTAACAGATAGGGAATGAAGTTTATCGGGGGCATTCGTCCAAAGAGTGAATTGCTGACCGCTTTGGACTACGTCGCCGTCGTCTGCGCAGAATTCGCTAATGTAATTTATTAGGGTACCAATAAAACCGTCGCTATCACAATTTATAACCATTGTCTGTAACCCGAAGTTCGTTTACTTAGTTCCATAGCTTTTGTGAGGCCGTGAAAACATTTATTGAGTGCTACGATTATGTTGGTAATTGAATTAATTGTAACAAATGAGGGTGAAGTTTTTAATAAGAGGAAAGAGTGGCAAGTTTATTTACTAAGTAAAAATAGAAGTATCTATTAATAGTCCTCCAGCAGAATTTCGACCATGGCGACCAATCTCATCGGAGACTAGCCTTCGGCGCACGAGATACTATCGTGCAAAAGTGTATATGCAGACACAGGTGCGCCCTACCTTCCCTCACTCTCATAGTCCGATGGGACGGCAATCCGACAGACCCGGAGAGCGACAAGGCGCAGGACAACATGGGTATCATACCGCCAACTTCCAAATTCCGGGTTATTACCAAGTTTCTAATGGAAAAACCCAATAACGCTTTGCAGACCTAGGAATCGACCCCAGGACCCCTCAGCAGTCGCGCCTGCAACCACGAAATCACAGGGGCAGTGATAAAATAGCGGTATTAATGTAGTCTACAACTTTACCTCTTCGTCAGAGCTACGTGATCTTTCAAGTTTTCATACAAAGGATCAGAGTATCTTTATACAAACGAATGTTCTGTGCGTGTTGGCAAATTACTAAACATTTATTTGTGTTTCCTGCTGTTTTCGCGCAATTTTCACCATAAGTCAGTGTTGTATTAGTTTACTCGAGACATTCATCAATGAAATAGCAGTGTCTCAGATTAATCAATGGTCCCAGCGGGTTTAAAGCATTCTATAACATATTACCTATCGAATTTTGATAACGAAATTTTTTGCATCAATTCAAATATTAATATAATTAATAAAGAGCGGCAAACATCAACTTCAGTCAATTTAACGCAACCTTTGCTCAAGTAACTTTCGCTTGATATTTTAAGCTTCACCGCCGAGCCTAACCGCCTTAGTAACAAGAAATTTTATATCCCATTTATACTGAAACATTAGCGATAAAATAGGTACGTTATTTAGGAAAAACATTTTTGCAAAAAGGAGCAAAAAAGAAAAAACAGTTACGGGCTAGGAGGATCTGAAGAGAGTTGATAAAATAAGACGATGGTGCTAATTCCAGTCAACGCCAGAATAGCTTTTAATAAGCTTATCTGCGTTTGCAGCGAAGCATTTCAACGCCTCAAATAAAATAAGTGGATTTTTGGGACCAACCTTCACTAGCTAAAGCTGCGATATTATTGCTAAAACAAAGGACAGCTTTATAATTTAGTGACCTTTTAAAAGTTTTATTCTGTGCTGGCATCCTACAAAAAAGCTGGGTTGAAATAAATACCCTATTTAATTTAAATGAATGCTTAAAAAGGTCAGGCAGGTCAACACATTATTCTGCCAATGACATTATTAAGTTCTACGTTAAAGATACGCTTCTAAACCGTGGATACCATGCATTGAGCAGACATGCAAACTCTGAGCTCCTATCAAGTATTTACTAAAATACTGTTGGCAATTACAAGTATATTCAACATTTCTCACAAACTTTTCCAGCAGACATATTCTTCCAAAGTCCATTCACTTCATCAAACGGTACAAGTTCATCTGTCTTCCAAACTACGCCCCAACAGTTACAGAGTAATAGAAACACAATACAGACCCGACGAAGTTTAATATCATTTAATTTAGCGATCCCTATTTTGTTTTTCAAAGAATAAAGTATTTCATTTAAATACCAGACACCATTTTGCAGAAGCACGGTTTTGCTCGAGCTTTCGGGTAACGTAAATTGATAAAGGAACCTTGAATTCATACGTAAGCTTCTGAGACCTAAAACGATTTGTCTTATCGGAAATTTATTGGCAAAAAGGCGTAACAAGGGATGCGAAGATCCGCCAATGGTTAGGGAACGGCTTAAACAACTCATTTTGATGCCAGAAATATTATATAGGGTAAATATGTTTTTGAAAAAGTATTAAAGGGAAAAGTCTCTATAACATGAAACCAAAGTATTTTTCGATATTGGCAAACTATGGGAAGTACCAGTATAAATAAATCTTTCTACACTTACAGAGTAGAAAAGACGTGTTCTCGGCCTGTAACATGGGATCAAATCTCGATAATGGAAACTCTAGGTGCGCTTAAAA
Organism: Agrochola lychnidis; assembly: GCA_963680765.1. Classification (NCBI taxonomy): domain Eukaryota; kingdom Metazoa; phylum Arthropoda; class Insecta; order Lepidoptera; family Noctuidae; genus Agrochola; species Agrochola lychnidis. Next base: position 7,453,130 of record OY796859.1, on the reverse strand, counting down.
GGCGATACCGTTAGTGATATTACTTAAATTCATCTATTGCACGTAAGCACGTTTCTCCCTCCGTGACATCCTAGATGTACTGTAGAAAATAACAACAACAACATTCTTATAATCTCAAAGAATGATCTGAAGAAAAGAAAAAAAATTCACATCACAAAACATCGAAGTAAAATATTGAGATTGACTGTACCCTGGCAGTCAATGACCACAATAGAAAACGAAATTCCGGCATTGAAAGTATAGGAAAATTCCCCTTGAAAGCACCGGCCTATACAATACGTTATCGGTATCGGTTTTGGGTACCAAACGTCCTTCATAAGGCAACGTGGGTCCCCAATGAGGCTTGACTCTCAAATACTCTCGATCCGAACTTTCGAATAAATCTTCCGTGGTCCCTTGGAATGAAGTGTCGTCGGACGATTGCCTGATATTAAATTATTGCCTACAGGTTAAATTATTAAGGGCAATGCTAAAAATGTCCTTAATGTAGGTAGAGAGACATAAATAAAATAAAACTGGCACTCCGGGTGTGCCGATAAAAGTGAAAACTTGAAAAACAATCGGCACCGCGGTAATCAACCTGGTGTCGTCACAGTGTCGCGAAATCAATGGTTTGGTTCCATCTCAAAAATGCCCAACGCACTTAAAGAAGTTTTCACTTCAAATGTTAACTCAGATTTAATTTAATTGACCTTTGGGTACGTTTGACCTTCATTTTTGCAGCATAAAATATTTTGATATCCAACGATGTCGTAAATCATCATCTGCCTAGCCTTTTACCAACTATGTCGGGGTCGGGTTAGAGTCTAACCGGTTGCTGCTGAATACCAGTATTTTTCATGGTGCCACTGTCTATCTGACCTCAAACTCAGTTACTGGGTTACATTACACGATACCTGTTCGTTGATGTTGTAAATAGCAGATTTAATTTTGCAAAATCTTCCTGAAATATAAGAATTTCCCGCAGATTGGGGACATTATAACTATAATTATGTGAAAGTATTTTATTTTATAATTGGATATTCGCACTACCCTTTACAAATCTGCCTAGTCTTTTCCCAACAATATTGGCGCGGCTTTCAGTCTAACCAGATGCAGCTGAATACCAATATTTTACAAGGAGCGACTGCCTATCTGACCTCCACAACACAGCAACTGGGTAATACGATACCCCTTGGTAAGACTGGTTGTCAGACTTGTGGGCTCGCACTATCATTTACAATGTTCCAAAATTGTATTACCTATACACTTATATCAAATTGATCACTTACTTTAGGTACAGAAGCGTTATTAATTTTGTAGAGCGACCCTGAACCGCGAATAATACAATATATATTAGCGTTAAATGTTTAATTGTATACCCCGCCATATAGACGGTATTAAAATTAATATTAATTATAGTTAAAGTAACTACCCACATGTACTCTTACAAATGCCTGTTATAAACCTGTTTATTTTGTAACTAATTATAATTAGGGTCGCCCCCTATTACATGGGATTTAACATAACTAGTGAAATGTGGGTGTACTATGGTAACACCTCTGCTTAACCCATCGGGGATCCAGGCGTGATGTTATGTTATGTTATGTGTAATTATAATAATATTTTGTTACTCTTGAATCTGTTGTTTTTGAAATAAAAAGCTCCAATCCAAGTTATTAATTATGATTTAATAATTCAATGTATTATATTACTTTAAGCGTTACAAGGTCAAGTTTAAATTATCAGAAATTTACCTATCATGTCGTATCTATTTATTACGAACTTATCTCTATTGAGATTAAGGTCATAATTGTGTGGCACACGGCTGCTGATACCGGTTTTGAACAAACACTGATAATTATCTCGAAGCCAATATAAACTGGATTACTTTCACGTCTGAGGACAGCTTGTGAGCGTTTCTTTTGGCATTTACTTTCAAGTTTCCGTGGTGTAGCGGTTATCACATCTGCCTAACACGCAGAAGGCCCCCGGTTCGATCCCGGGCGGAAACATAGCTTTTTGTTATTTAAAACCATTTAAGTTTATTTTTTTCCGGGATCGTTTATCACTTTAAACCTTTTTTCTGAACTCTTTTTGGTACTTAGGTACTCCATTTAAGATGTATCTGTTAACTTTCTTCTGCTGCTTTTATTCTATGAGTGGCTGTGATTTGTTACTTAGTTTGTTGGTCTAGTGGTCGCAAGCGCCACTGCTGAGCAAGAGGTCCTTGGGTTTGATTCCCAGGTCGGGCAGTATTATTGGGTTTTCGCATTGAGTATTTCTCAGTATCAACCCGAACTCTGGATTTGTACCAGATAGACGGCAATAAGTTCGCCCTCTATTCCATGAGACTGAAACATAACTGGTGAAATGTGGGTTTACTCAAACTCAAACTCAAAGCATTTATTTCAATTAAACCATTTACAGGCACTTTTGAACTGTCAAGGAATTGGTCAGTCAGAAATATGAAGCTAGTTGCCCATTCCAAAGCGTAGTAGGTACCTATGGAGAAGAACGGGCAAGAAACTCCACGGACACTCTTTTAAATAAAAAATTGTTTCAAAATATTGGTTACATCATTCATGTTGAAATTATACATGTGAGAACAATGTAGAAAGACGTACACGTTAGAAGTGTCCGTAGTAAAACGATAAAACAAAGAACAATTCAAAAATTAAAATAAATTAAAAATAAGCCGTGGCAACTAAGAGATGACCAGTCCCAACTGACGGCACCCGTTCACGAATATGACGCATGGATTAGCACCATTCAGCTCAACCATTTTGAAGGGAGCTAAATGATCCAACACACGCGCCACCATCAGCGAAACATCTGAGTGAGCATGACATACTCACAGCAGCCAGGGCACATTCAATACTACAGATACACCCACATTTCGCCTCTGACTAACACAGAATATTGGCGAAATGTTATGTTATGTTATCTTAGTGAAACACAAAAAAAACAGTGGCACTCCGGGAGTGCCGACAGAAGTGAAAACTTGAACAAGATCGCCTTGGTGGAAGAAAAATACTTGTATAGAACATTGGTCCGTAACCTTATCTAAATAAAGAGCACAATCACATTTACAAAAAAAAAACCAACACCTTTATAAAAAAATACTTGCATAGAACATTGATCCGTAACGTAATATAAACAAAGAACACAATTGCGTTTACAAAAATGAGGTGTCGGTAACGGTGTCGCGAGTTCAATTGTTTTTTCTCTCAAGAAATGCCCAATGCGCCTAAAGAAGTTTTCATTTCAAAAACTGTTATGTATTAATACAGACAAACGGCCTTAGACAATTTATTTTAATTACTGACTTTATTAACTGTCGTTTTATACATGTAGTCTGTGGGGCAACTACACGCAGAGAGCATACAGCGCCCTGCGCGTACAGTACAATAATGCTTTCAGGGTGTTGATGGGGTTGCCGCGCTACTGCAGTGCTTCCGGCATGTTCGCAGAAGCGCGAATCGATGGTTTTCACGCCATCATGCGCACGCGTTGCGCTTCCATTATGCGCAGGGTACGCGCCAGCCCCAACAGCATCCTGAAAACTATAGCTGATAGGTGGGACAGCCCCATACTGGGACATTGGATACGCCTACATGCCACTGTGGCGTATTAGTGTATAGTTTATGTTTTTTGGTAGATGTAAGTACTAACACTAGTTTCCAAGTCGTGTGTATACTAACCAAATGGACTACATTTGTGGGTCTGAAATAAAAGATTAAATTAAATTTAATTTAATTCATACACTTTAATGTCGCTCTTCGGTCAACAAACGGCAATACCCCAAACAAAACCTTATTTATCATCCTCAAAACAAAACAAAACACTATCCCGAAAGCTAGCAACAAAATCTCAACGATCCCTATAAAATGCTTAATTAAAGTCATAAGGTCCTTTCATTACAACAGACCCGAAACTGATATAAAAGTATTGTGTTATTGTGTAAGCTACACAATGGGACTGGGAATTAACTCGTACATTCATATAACCACGGTGGCGACCTCGATATCATGTGGATGACGCATTATGACATGAACTAGATGGAAACAGAAAGTCTGATGTAGTTAAGTGGCTGCAATACTGTTGGATATTAAATTGAAATATTGTGGAACGAATTTGTACGATATCACCTATATACTAACTTAACTATAACTATTACTAAAATATAGCGTCGAAAAATTCATCCGCATCGCTGTCGACTGGTAATGTACCCAAGAGACTGGCCGCATTGCCACGTTGTATGGCAATGCTTAGCCTCTGGCCAAGGTAAAAACCAGCCCTTGGGTCACGGGAAGTATCAAATAGCCGTTTTGAGATGTCACGGAAGAGGCCATGGGCACTCGGACCCCACGGCCCGAGGATTTCAACCCCAAACGGCTCGAAAGACTTTCGCCGCTTGAGGTTTTCTGCAGCCGCAGCAGCAGCACCAGCATAGCACGCCGAGCTAGGAAGATGGGATGGCGCAAGAGTGTCGACACAGGTTGCGTCCCACACTAAAGGCCTACCCGCCTTCCATGGAAATAAGGACATGCCGTCCGGTCTCTTGCCATCGTCGCGTGCCAGACCATTGCCAACATTTGTACGGGACAAGTTTAATATAGGATAAAAATAATATATTATTGCATAACTGAGTGTTCTTATTTTAAACATACATTTGACGCCGTTCTTAACGTTTATTTTTATTTTTTATCTGATAGCCTTTTGGTGTTGATATGTCCAAATGTATCGGATTTCCCCGAATGGGTGTTTGGGACTTTGTGTCAAAATGTAAGCAAGCTGTAGACAGCAATCGACTTGCTAATATTATCATGACAGGCAGATTTACAGACAAACAGGCAGACACTCAGATGTCTTCAAAATAACTGTCTGTTGGACTAACCCATGGATGATTTCACTGTAATGGGCTCAAAATAATGCATTTTACTCAATGTAAAACAAAAAAAATAGGCCATATCTTATTTTAAAAGGTAAGGACGTTAACTATATCAAAATAATCTGCTGTCATTGATAGGCTTGAAGAAGATAATTTTACCCAGGTAAAAACAACCTCCCACAACTGACACGTTCATTAAAAGCCTCGTGAGCTGTCTTTTTGTTAGTTTGGTATCACGAATTTTATGAAGTAAGCCTTTTGTATTCATTTTTCATGTTATAAGATGTATATGTATCTTCTATATATGTAATAACATTGTGTCGGGCATTGTCTTTCTCTAAGAATGGTATTATGGTATTAATAAATCTAGTGACAGTAATTTTGTCTTTTTTTTCATCCGGCTATGGTCAGGGACAGCTTTGTTCTGAACGATTATTCACGCTCTCATTGTCAGTTTTCTTCATCTCTTATGTTGATAAAGTAATGTAGCCCATAAAGACACTAACTGTTTTGTCTAACTAATTATTAATGGTAGATAGTGCAGGTGGAGTGTAGTACATAGTTTGGAGTCATTGGTTTCTTCAATCAACTCAGCGTATGGCTCTCAACAGGAATAGATTTTCAAATCTCAAGCTAAATTGAATATCTATTCCTGTTTCTCAGATTACAATCAATTCAATATCCAATCAAAACTGATAATAATCTCCCAGTCAATTGAACTAAGTGTACCATAACATCTGTTCCGGGCCCCGAACATACCTTTAACCCCAATAAAATGGCGAAAGGTTACTGTTCGTCTACTCGCCCTATTCCCATTAACCGGAAAAACACTCCATTAACTTTCCCAATAACAGGGGAAGGACCTAAATGAACAAAAACACTTCAAAAGCAGCCGGGTGTTAATTTAAAGATGCCATTTTGGCAAAGTGGAACAGTCGAAGAAATTAGGGCCAATCGTAAGAAAGGAATGTTATTTCTTAGACGGGAAAAAGGCAGAGAGAAGAATATGTCATATTATTCATCCTAGTTTTTTTCCTAATATGTCCCCATGTAGAAGTTTATGCCCAGTTTAGCTAGCAAAATCTTTACCGACACATATTGCCATATGACACACCCTTCAATTGAGGAATACCATAGGGTTGATATATATATTAACCCTAATGTTTGACTGGTGGTCAGTCTTTATTACTTTTGTACTATTTTATTATCAAAGCTTGTATCATGAAATCTTAAAACTTGTACCAGCAAACCGTGTTATTCAAGACACAGGAGATAATTCGTCCATCGTTTTTCTTGATAAACGCATCTCGACCTGACAGAATGTTAACACACGCTGTGACTATTTATCCACTATATGCACCTTTCCATTTAAATTCGAAACACAATTAAAAAGTTTAAACGAACATTTACATACCCCTTTTATGCAGAAATTCAGAATAAAGTTAGAGTGCTCCTCACTTAAAGTTATAAAAGGGATGAGTTGAAAATATTCGATAATTTTATGGGCAAATTTGATTGCATGGTTATCATACATATTCATAGATGGAAATATTCGACCACAGTTTATATGATGGGTGAATATTTTAAGGGATTATAACTAAAGTGTGCGAGAATCGTAGTTCTTGTTGTTCCGTAGTTTCTAATTTTACCCGCTGCGTAGAAAAATTTAATGCTATGTTGTAGCTAAAGAATCTTTTTTACTATTTAAAAGAAAAAAAGCACTTAATGAGAAATGTGATACTTACAGCAAAAAAATTACATTAGCGAACTGAAATAATATCAGGTTACAGCACACACATACACACATATCAGCACAAAAGCCAAACATTTATAGTAATGTGGAACTTAACATGCTCAACTATAATTAAAGACTATATTAGAAAAAGAGAGAAAGCAACATGTTTTAATTGGGACACGCAAAGGAAATACAAACCTTAAAAAACAACAAGACAGAAGGCAGCAGCAGGTAGCAGTGAAAGATACTTAATGTTAATAGATTTATTAATGTTACTTAAGTGAAGAAGGTCACAATGTAGTTATCAATAAAAACAAACTCCAACGTGCTTGGAAATTCGAGCATTATTTTGACAACATTCTTCGAGATAAAGCGAAATCACTAAACTGGTCGAACACATGCGAGCGCCCGGCCGGCAATGTTTGTATGAAAACTCATATCTGTCGTGTTGTTTAAAAATGGAACGAACTTTTACTTCAATACATAGCAACCAAGGAGGTAACCGGCCACCGTAGGCGCGGGCTTGCGGACGGTGAGCAATGGGTAGCTCGCCGTCCGAAAAGGACCAAGCCCGGGTCGACGGCGCATTGTGTTCCACGCGCGCCTCAAAGAGATGTCAGCAGAATTGACGGGGTCCGCTAGGGCCAATGCCTGCCGGGGGTTCGAAGAAAACCGATAGGGACATCGTGGCCCCCGGCAACAGGGCAAGGAACACGGGTGGGTTTTAGTCAGTAAGAGTCTGACACGCCCTCCTGCTCCGCCCAGAGCAGGAGAAGTTAAAAAAAAGGAGGTAACTTATCAAAGATTTTATTTAAATTTCGATTTGATATGCAAATAGAACTGTTTAAAGTTAAGAAGAAAAAAATGAACACAATGGCGCGTGAAATATTATCGTTGTTCGTCATTGATTCTGGAATTTATAATTAATTTGTTTAGTTTGAATTTCCGCGCTTTATTTGTGAAAAGTACTATATAAGTCTTGACTGCAACCAGGAACTCACGTATGTGTGCATTTTCACGATCGTCCATCAATGCTCTTATGTACCAGGCCGCGACAGTAATGTACTATATCTGCGGAGATAAGAGAATATTTAGAAAAGGCTTATGACATTATACATACTATATAAAATAAATTTCATCAAACAGTCGTTTGATGTTGAAATTCAAATGTGTTTTTGACGTGATAACGTCTTATAAATCGATGAACGCCGGCTGCACTCACGAAAAAGTGTCACGTTCCACCTGAGCCGAGCGTGTTAGCGAGAGCGCGGAACAGCGATAGGAAGGCACGATTGGCCTAAGCGTTCGGCTTGTGACGTTATCACGTAAAATTATCGTCCGTAAACCAACTTTACAGATGACCAAATTTTTTTTTTTAGTTTCGTTTCATGTTTTGACTTCAAACGAAATAAAAAAATTGCTTTACAAAAACTATATAAAAGCGATCCACCTAACTATAAAGCTGCAATAGTTTTTCGAAGAAATTAATTCACACAGCTAACAAACATTACTGATGTGTACATCCACAAACTAGAAAGCTGTATTTAAAAACTGCTGCAATTTTGCTTACAAAATAAAGAGAAAATTCTGTACTGCTATAATACATCGACAAGAATTCATTTAATTATCTGTGTTCCATATTATTGTATCAATCTGTAGTCATAAAACTGGAGGTCGGTTGTTTTTTTTTTTTTTTTGTAAAAAGTTTTTATTTTTCACTTTTTAGTTGTGGTACCTACCCCACACACATTCGAATACCACTACCTGCTACCAGTGACAGGAACTTATCATATCATCTACATACTAAGTGGGAAAAAAATACTTATTTTGTAGCTAACTCAAAAACTATCCAAGCAAAGTTAATAAAATTTATATGGGACCAATTCGAGAGCACAACCCTTTCAAACAAAAAAAGAATTTTCAAAATCGGTCCACAATTGACGGAGAAATCCGTGGACATACATAAAAAAAAAAACATACGCGACGAACATATAACCTCCTCCTTTTTGGAAGTCGGTTAAAAACAGTTGGTACTTAATTGTACATATAATACAACACAAATAGACAATCAATAATAAATTCTGGTTGATATATATAAATCTTTTTGACAACCGACTTCTTACGGGTATCGTATAACCCAGTAACTGGGTTGTGGAGGTCAGATAGGCAGTCGTTCCATATAAAATACTGGTATTCAGCTGCATCCGGTTAGACGGGAAGCAACTTCAACAAAGTTAGGAAAAGGCTAGGCAGATAGTGATGATGTATAAATCTTTTTGACAGTCGGCCCCTGTTCCTTCCTACGAATAGTTTTATGTAGGCTTTTAGATAAGCCCACGAAAAATGATTCAGCTTAGCGTGACAAATGAATATTTTTGAAGGTTCTGACATATGCAGGGTTTCTTCAGATGTTTAATAATGTAAACAAGAGAATGTCGTTTTTTCTGAGGATAATCAAACTGAAATCATGAGCATTTTATGAAAGTGATTTTGAAATAGTTAAAATGCATCAAACGTTTGGGATTTTATTGGCATCTTATGAGAGCTTTGCCCTTCTACTTAATATGGCCAGATGATAATTTGATAATTTGGTAATACTGGACATAAACTGTAATAGAGATAGCATAGCATAATCAGCCTATAATGTTCCCACAGCTGAGACACAGTCGTCCTCTCTTCGAGAGGGCGTGGGCTGTAATCGACCACGCGGACCCAGTGCGGGTTGGTAGATGTCACATGTCTTCTAATTTTTGGTTCTAGGACATGCCGGTTTCCTCACGATGTTTTCCTCCACCGTTTTGAGAGCAGTAGTGGTGATGAGATTATTTACACAAGGTAAAGCGCCTGCCTGGCCACGATCTACACCTCGTAAGTCGGGGTCGTTACGACAGGGCCACCACTGCTCTCTATAGATAGGAGTTAAGTTTTATGACTGAACATTTTTATTGGCATCACAGAATACCGGCTACATAGAGTCGTTAGAAATATCGCAAATCCACTTCTGTGACCGAATAAATAGTTAAAAAAACATCCACGTTAATTTATCTATACTAATACTAGCTGACCCCGGCAAACGTTGTTCTGCCAATTATTTGTTTGGGGTGGACAACCCTTATCACTTAGGGGTATGAAAAATAGATAGTAGCCGATTCTCAGACCTACTGAATATGCATATAAAATTTGGTAAAAATCAGTAAAGCCGTTTCGGAGGAGTAAGGTAACTAACATTGTGACACGAGAATTTTTAAGAAGATTATGAAGAGGAAAGGTTTGTATTTTTGTATGTAACGAATAAACTTAAGAACTACTGAACCGATTTGAAAAATTCTTTCAGCAATGGATAGCTACATTATCAGCGAGTAACATAGGGTATATTTTATCCCCGTACTCCTACGGGAACGGGAACTACGCTGGTAAAACCGCGTGACGTCCGCTAGTTTCTTATATTTTGATAGTTTTAAAAAGATTTCATGACCACAATACTTTCACAATTATGAATATTTCATACATGAAGGAAAAACTCACCCAAAGCAAAAACGTCGTACATGAAATTACATCCTACTTTCCACTAACATCTTAAGACGCAGATATATGACAGTGACCTTGAATGGTTAGCTTGCGTGTTCTGTATTGAGCTCACGCAACGCGGCGTACGTCCAGCCAGTAATAGGATTCGCCCATCAAGGAGCGCTGTCCCAAATTAGACGCATTATTAATTTATTACACGTAAAAAAAAAGGTATTTTAATAAAACACGTATATTAAAAGATCAGTAATTGAATTATCTTTAAAATGGTGAAGTTTTCAGAAAAATACGCTTGATAGATTTTGCGTCATTCTCAGTTTTTTATCTGCGTTAGATATAACTTTACAAATTAATTTCACTATGTAATATAAACATAATCAAAAATATGCCTATATTAAAATATTTAATAAATGCTCTAATTTAACATACATTTTTTCCAAGTCACTAACACTGCTCGTGTAGACGTCATCTTCAGTACAAAATCTTTAAAAGTCAGTTATCGTCCCCTTAACTATCGGGACGTAGATACCAATCATTAAAAGTTGCCTTACACATCGAGTGCAAATGTATCTCAAACTTTACCTATGTAATTCACTTCGCTAGTTATAAAATGAAGTTTTTTCTACCAGCTACTTGTCCTAGAGCTGGGAAAGTTCTAGAATTAGTTTCTGAACTGTTAGTAGAGTTAGACAGTGTTCTTAATAGAGCTTTAATGGGGATGAGGTAGAAAATGGCTATCTCAGGTATTAGAGCGGTTTATTTTTTTTTATTATGGCTTAAGTTTTTCTTGTGAAAAAATGGAAATAGTTTTTGTTACGATTACTTTGGTACACATTAAAATATTTAATTCATTCCAGCCGAATATATTTTTATCTTTTTTACCAGCTCAATTTTGAGTCTAATAATGGGTACAAATGTTCTTCAAAGATCGTTAAACCCAGACTAAGTACATGGCAAAATTATATTTAAATACATAATTTAAGCAAAACGTCAGAATATTCAATTTTTTTTTTTTTTGCGAAAAAAACAGTAATAACTCAAGGAGCTACGAGACGTCTACGAAACTAATTATTCGTAGCAGCTTTGCTACGAGTGCTACGAGCTACGGTGTTGACTTTTAATAATGTTCTCCATCGTGACCTATCGCAAAGGTCAATAACGGACTAATTCAAATTCCTTTCATAATCACTTCAAAACTTTATCCAAGCGTTCTGCTTATTTAAGCTATTTTTGAATAATTTCGTTTAATTAAAGATGAAGGTACTACCAATATGATGAAATTAATTAACCTTAATAATCGATTGGTCTGGGTAAGCAGATTTATGACAAGTAGGTCAAAGTAAAACCAATAAAGCTTATAAAATAACGTTTTAATTGTTATTATGACGGGTTGTGCTAAGAAGTTTTTTTTTGCTTTTTTTTTTCGTAATATGCGTTTAGTTTTTGCAGAATAAACAAGTTTTCTATCTTTACCTAAAGACCATGAAACTCCCGATGAGTTCAATAGTTTTTAGGCACCAAATAATGTATCAAATTCGATCCAAATCTTAAAAGGAAATACACTAGCATACTGCCTTAAATCTAAATTTACCAAACAGCCTTGATTCAAATTAAATCAGTCTAACTCCCTTCCCACTCCACTTTCATAATCTCGACATACTACCCTCCATGCGAGCAAAACAGCCCCAGTAACACTCTTAATACATAATTACTGTTTAATTTACTTTGCACAGCTCTTTCTTAGGTAGTAAACGGTTACAAATCTGACTTTATTAAGTAAAACTTTGACAAGTTGCTACCAAAAACTAAAAGGCTTGCGAATGAATGAATGAATCAGTGAATGGACTGACTTCTTAATAACCGAGCAGTTACATGAATGGCTGATAAAGGATCGTTCCTTTTTACTCGCTTAGCGGAAACTTCCTTTTATGTGGCGTTGAAAGAAAAAGACGGTGTCAGATGGCGGTATTATGTGTAATTTTCAAAGACTTTGGATGAGTTATTTTTACGCTTAAGGGGTTAGATGTCTTATTTTAATACCTACTTAATTCTCACTCTTTACGGTTCCGTACGTCAAAAGAAAAAAACGGAACCCTTATAGGATCACTCGTGTGTCTGTCTGCCTGTCACAGGCAATTTGCTCCGAATCTACTGGACCGATTTAGTTGAAATTTGGTACACATACGAATTTTTGTGACCCAAACTCGGACGTGTAACGTAAATAAATGAATGTTGAATATGTGGGTCACTTTTCCAGGGTAAATTGTTTTTTTTTTTTTAAATTGCAAACTGTACCGTGTGACATATCAAATGAAAGGACTTGCTTGTGAAAATTTCATTTTATTTTATTTTTATGTAACTACTTTTAAAGATATTTATGAAAATAGATGAAAATTTAACATAACATAACATCACTCCTTGTTTCCCCGAAGGGTTGGGCAGAGATTTCCCTGTAGCAGGTACACCCAAATTTTGCCAGTTATGTTTTAAGTCCCATGTAACAGGGGGCGAGCCTATTGCCATCAACCGGGCACAAATCCAGACTCCGGGCTGCTACTGGGAAATTCCAGATAGCAAAACCCAATAACACTTGCCCGACCCGGGAATCGAACCCAGGACCTCATGCTCAGCAGTAGCGCTTGCGACCACTAGACCAACGAGGCAGTACTCTTCGAAACTACTGAACCTAAAATGTTAAAAAAAATGCAGAGAATCGTTCTTTACCCATAAATTACAGGAAAACCGATAATAAGTCTATAGACTTAAAAAAACATGGTAAATCTCTCAATATTGTGTGTACAAACTTACATTTGCAGTTCGAATGTATGGGAGAACATGTTTTTCAACTACAATGTTAAGTTTGTTCTTGGGATAAAATGCCAACTACGGAACCCTTCATTGTGCGTGATCCGACACTTGTCCGGTTTTTATATATGTCGGAGACGGGTATGTGACTTTCGTTATTATCAGCGATAGTTTAACTACTGTGGGCGTAGTGTGGGTAGTGTTGGTTAATGCGCAATAGAAATACAGTTTGCAGTTCAGATCACGTTATAATTTACTATCAAATGAATCACACTAGCTAAATTATACACACACTGGGTGCGACGATGTTTATTAAAATCACCAATTAACAAAATTGTCACAAATTACATCTAACACAATAACTGAGCACCACGAATCGAGAACAGTTCCGCGACGTCTTGACTCCAATGCGACCAGAGGCTGAATGCCCTCCTCGCCGTGGCCTCAAATCATCACGACTCTGTAGAAAGCATGGCTTTTTGGTGTACGTAGATCACTCTTGATGTCGCCATTGGCGCACTTGCGATTCGTTTCGTGTCCATACTAATGACCGGATCCGACATATATAAATACACTATCAAGTCGAGAACAGTAGCTGTTAGTATTTTTATTACTTTGAAGGTAATATACCTAAAGTACTATTATGCAATGCAAACACAGTTTGTGTCAGGCTGATTTTTTGCAAAAAGTTTAATCGTACCAAACAGAAAATATTTAGAATGACAGCTACCTTACCGGGTTACCAATGAATAGCGTGAGACTTATGGAACAGCAACTCAGATGCGTTAGTGAATGAGCTACCCCCAAAACTGATATCGCATGTCAAGTCTAAGGACCAACTTAAAAGAGTTTTACAAAAACATTATCTATCATTGTGTCCATAGCTACGTCTGTAACAAACCTCACGTTTGCTATAATGCCTTTTTGTAAAATGTGAGATTTTTATCTCGATTGTAGGTATATTGTTTTATTTTATTATTTTATTTTATAGTTTACTTAGCATAATAAGTTTTAGCACATAAATTTCAAATCAAAATTTGTAATCCATTGCTAGACGAGAACAACTGCCGACATACTGTTATGCAATTTGGCAGATTTTATGTATTTTATTGTAAATACAGATTTTGAATAAATAAAAAAAAAAGCTATTTCATTAAGTGTAGATTCATAAGTGCCTACTGCCTCATCAGTCAGTTGAAGGTTGATGGATGGATTTTTTGCTGTCTTAAATACTTGCAATATTTACTAATTAGCTACTAATCAAAATTAAGAAATGACGTAGATATACCTACTCTAAATATAACATGCTATAAACAAACTCGGCACATACAACATTGGATTTAAAAGACATTTAAAAAACTTTCTCATAAGTAAATCCTATTATAATGTCTCGGAGTTCATTTCGGAAAAAAACTGTGGGACCTAAGTATCGATGTTGTTTTAACTTTAAATGACTTTATGATTGTTTTCCTGGTACTTACTCATCTTGTTTTCAGTTTATTATTCTTGATATACTCTTTTGAAATAATAAAAATAAAATTAAAACGTAATTGGTTATTATTGACATTTTGATAAATTAAATTATTTATTTTCTCATTTTTACTTATTTAGATTGACATGCTTGTATTGTATCCATTTGACATAGTTAATATTGTAGCCAGTGAGTGACATTTGATGTAATATTATGACATTTTATATTTATTGTGATTCAAATGATTTGACATTACTTTGTAGTAATTATGATAATATTTCTAATGTGATTAAAATGATAGTAATTGATTATGATTTGCATACCCATGCATGCAGAACATGGAGAGCTAACTTTATAACAACACCTATGTAAAAATTTACCCATGTTTGCAAAGAAATAAATGATTTGATGATTTGATTTGAATGACAAAATACTGAAACTGAAACATGTAAAACCGACGTTCATTTAGAAACCGTTTGTCATAGAGGACAATAGAAAAATAAAGCACAGTACACATGACGGGGCAAAACTATAGAAATGGGTGATACGCTTAGTACGGTTGCATGTCATTCTATGCGACACTACTGCTGTGTAGACTATCCCTATCGTATATCACTAGAAAAAATTTGAAAATTATTCAAAGCTTTTAACACTCGTATTTTACGTGAGGTATTTTCTTTGATGTTTTCCAAGGTGCCTCATAAACCTGTAGGTTCTCCGAGGTTATGATAATGTATTTTTCTGTTGCATCGATAAATTCCGCTGCTACTCGTCTAGAATGCACCTTGGGAAAAGTTTTGCAATATGCTTTTAGTGATTTGAATTGAACATACAATCACGGAAGATCACCCTTGATTATCTTCTTAAGGGAAAAGTACCTGTTTTTACCCGACTATGGCGTAGGGTTATGATTTGACCGGTATGTATGTGGGTACAGTACGACACAACTTAAGTGTAGCATGAATTTGAAAATTTGCATTCATTCATTTCAATTTTACAATGTATTTGGTTATCCTTTCAACTGTCATTAACGAGACACAATAGAATTTTAATTGTTATCCACCTCAATGAGACGTCGTAACAGATGATGAGTTATATGACTTTACAGGTTTTTGAAAGAAGATCATTATTACCTAAAGTAGTAATAAAGATTGATGATTTTGAAGGCGCACTCAGTTCGGATGGTGGTCGGTTTTACGAATTTTGCCGATGCTACAACTAAGTTGTGTCGTACTGTATGTATGATCATCTGTTCCCTCAAATCTTCTAAACTCCTCTTCATAATTTGACAAATGAGGTATCGTTGGAAGCGTCTTGATTGTCTGCTGGTTTAAGGCTATGTAGCATTACATTAAATTGGCACATTAATATGGCGCCCTGTAGAGGACAAAAAGTCATGAACTAAAAATTTTTTAGTGATGCCATGTTGGGTATCAAATGAAAAGTCTTGACAAGCACATTACAAATGTGTATTTATATCATATTGTTTAAGTAAATAAATTAAGTTTAAATTGTTAAAAACAAGCAAAAGTGAGACTGTGCTACGTACGGCGTGGATGTAAAATTAATACCTATTATACAATAAAACTTAAACCAAAAAAAATTATGAAGCAGCTCTGCAAATACTTTTTCACGAAATTATAACCCCATTTTTTTACTGGTTATAAACTCACGCCTCTTGTGAGTACAATGCACCTGACCTTTCTGAAGAACATCACCAATAAGGTCACATGTCTTTCTAGGGCGTCCCTTTCCAGCTTTTCCACTAACATCAGCCTTGTAAACTATTTATTAGTTGCCTTTCATTCACCCTCTCATCATGACCAAACCATCTAAGCATACTCTTTTAAATTTTTGTCACTACATTACTACCTTATTATCATTCCTCAGCCTAATAAAAAGTAAGGTATAAAAGATGTTTCAAAAAAGGCTTAAAGCTAAGTACAATTATGGACCCTGTCATATTTAATTCTTCTTCAGTAAGCCATTTTAACCCCCACATTTTCGTCTTCCAACATTATATCATAATACTCACAAGTTATTTATATGTCGTATCTTTCTCCCATTTTTCTTCAGTAACCCAAACAAAGCCTTCAAACAAAATAGCTCCAGTCAAACCTGTCATCCAACACACTGACATCTGACTGATATCCATTCGTCCTTTGTTACAGCCGCACCTCTAATGCTAAGGCGTGTCGTTATTTAATACAGGCTTAAATGGAAGGTCCATCACTTGCCTGTCACCTATTGAATTTCAAAGGGACGTAGAAGGCGAATTAGTGTGACCGCTAGTAGTAGTTAAGGAGCGGTTAGTAAAGTAAAGAACACACCTTGATGTATCTGCCATTTGTGAAAGAAAAGTTATTTCTTTTATACAGGTACTTAAGAATGCGGCGACGCATGAATTGTCCATACAAACGTAGTACATAAATAATTTGCAATTTGAGCATATTTCCATCATATTATGTTGGTATTCGGATTGAGACAGTATTTATCTAGGCTCCTACGTCTTTTTATTTCCAAAAACTTACCTTTAAATGAAATGTAAGCGAATTGCATTTCGTACATTTTTACAGCGTAAATGACATGTTTTCATATTGTTTTTTCTGTATTATTAACAACAAAATGTGTAATATTGTTTCTGCAGAAACATAGTTTATATTATCAAGTTACAAATTATCGGAAAAAGAAATGGAAATACATTAATTTTTCATTCATAATTTTTTGTATTACGGAACACATCTAAATTTATCATAAATTTTCGAAAGCTAGTAGTACTATCGCGTCAAGCAATAATTGTCAATGTGTGCGTGGTAGTATTGCTCACTGTAGGTGTATATTACTCCGACAGGCACTCACACTAGCGCAACGTGCTTGGAATTGAATTTTGCACAGATCTCGATTTGTAGTTGCGAGCCGTGTCGCCGGCCTCTTAAGCTTTGATATTAAAGACATTGTTTTGACCTTCAAATCTACAGCATGTCTCAGAATTGGGTGTGTAACGTTTGAAATAATAATAAAAGTTCTAATGATCATTTGACCTAATTTCATTTAATATACCTACTTTTTTTTCGAATGCACCCGGAGAGATGGGCAAAGATCGTCACTCACTGGACGCCTGAAGGAGGACAACGCCGTCGAGGTAGACCGCGGCGAAGGTGGTGTGACAATCTAGTTATGTTTGCGGGGCCAACATGGCCTGAAATTGCACAAAGCAGAGAGATTTGGAAGGAAAAAGGGGAGGCCTTTGCCCAGCAGTGGGACGCAATATAGAATAACATTAAAAAAAAAACTTTTTTTTAATATAACGATAAAATGAATTATTGATTAATGATGTAAGTAGTAGTAATGTAGGTTGATGGTAAAAGCCTCGCCCCCCTACATGGGACTTAAACATAACTGGCGAAATGTGGGTGTACTATAGGTAGATACACCTCTGTCTAACCCCGAGGATTACGGGCGTAACGTTATGTTATGATGTGTTGCGTTATTTAACTTTTTTTTTTGGGTGGGGAATTATCGGATAGAAGTTATTCTTGCTCTGGGTGGAGCGCGAGGGCGTGTCAGACTCTTACTGACTAAACCCACCCGTGTTCCTTCGGTTGCCCTGTTGCCGGGGGCCACGATTTCCCTTTCGGCCCATATTCGCAGCCCCGGCAGGCATTGGCCCTAGCGGACCCCATCAATTCTGCTGACATCTCTTTGAGGCGCGCGTGGAACACAACGCGCCGTCGACTCGGGCTTGGTCCTTATCGAACGGCGAGCTACCCATTGCTCACCGTCCGCAAGTCCGCGCCTACGGTGGCCGGCGTTATTTAACTGATGGCGGTCATAATGCAACTTAATGATTACAGAACCTAAAAATAATCAAAGCTTTTAATAAAGCATTTTGCTTGTCAACTTCATAATTGACGGCACGGTTGGCGCAATGGTTAAGCTATTGAGTACTGCGCTGCGTGTCGCGGGTTCGATTCCCGCACGGAACAAATATTTGTATGACCTACAAGTAGTTGTTCCGGGTCTGGCTGTTTGTGTATGTGAGTTTAAATGTTTGTAATCGCACCCACAATACAGGAGTAATTCCTAGTGCGGAACAACGTTAAAAAAAGAAAAAGTTTATTTGGACACAGTTCGAGAAACACAAAAAAAAAATTTTTAAAAAAAAAATTGTCTATAAATATAGAAACGAATATTTAATCATTTCATTCGTGCAGTCCAATATCAAGCAAATTCAACTGAACATTTAACATATTCTAAAAGCATTCGCAGATTGAAAGTTAAGAGAAAACTAAAGAAATCAAGTTTGCATATCAATCAGAGAAAAGCGGTCGAATAAAATCGTTAAGGCGGAATAATTTATTTATTTATGTAGAAAAATTACTAAGAAATCGGTTGTATCTAATTATTAATTAACACTTTCACTGTCCGCTAATCACACACAAAAGTTTAATAGCATAATCAACCTATAATGTTCCCACTGCTGGGACATAGGCCTCCTCTCTTCGAGAGGGAGTGGGCTGTAATCCACCACGCGGGCTCAGCGCGGGTTGGTAAATGCCACATGTACTCGAATTTTTGGTTCTAGGACCTGACGGTTTCCTTACGATGTTTTCATTCACTGTTTTAAGAGTTAAATAATCGCCATTAAATACTTGTGAATATTATGGGTCACAGCACTGTGAATGGGCCAAAACAATGTATTCAAACCAATAAATCTCGAAAACATGTACCTACACTATAGGTGAGGTTGTTTTGAGCTTTAACATTTAAATATGTCGCAGCCATCTGGTTAAATTAGCCAGCTAATTGGACGCCTAGGCCGTTCATTAAACGCCGGCATTCAATTGGATGCCTAGGCCGATAGTTAATTGAACTAGAATCATTAAATTTTTAACAACTTGGCGTATTGAAAGTCAGCCCTTTGAAGATGACTGACCAAGACTCAGTCAAGTGATTCAAATGGTGACAAAAATTCTGCGAGCAACTTGGAAATAGTGCTCGCCGGCCGCTGTCGCGGCACCGCTCGCTCGGCTCGCGCGCGATTCGTCAACGTTCTAACCTAACCTATTTCACCCAGTTTAACTAAATGACTACACGACATTCAGCCATCTGGTTAAACATTGCACTCAATGACTTGGCTAGATATCCTTCAGTTATTTAAATGCGTGTAATGAACGGCGTCCAATTAGCTGGCTAATTTAACCAGATAGCTGCGACATATACATCATGGTCTTGTGACCACAAAGCTTGTCAGATACATTTTAAAAGAGTAATGGTGGAGTTTCTTGCCCATTCATTTCCATACGAAAACTACCTTTTGGAAGGGGCGACTAGAATCGATTCTATTTTTTGTAAATTTTGACGTTCAAAAGTGCCTTTTATGTGCCCAATTGAAATCAATTATTTGAATTTGACTTTAATAAAAAGCATATAATAATGTTTTGTTAATAGCACAGGTAATCCAAACTGTTTCATTTTTTATTTTTTTATATTTATTTATTATAACAACACTTAAAACTATCATTGCCCTAATGCGATAGTTAAGTCTATATATAAATTTCCATACTTTCTAGTTACTAAATAAATACTAATATAAAGAAAAAACTAATATTCTTAAATAAATTCATTATAAACCAAACAAACATTACACCAAAATATAATTTAATTATAACATAATACCCTAGAGGTCGCCAAAGTAAAGTCGTTTAGTGAACAAGAAATCTTCTTATCATGCTTTTCATATAAGTCACCTCTTTTATAATTAATCTACTCTTTCGGATTCAAAATAATTAGCAAAAATTAATCAAATTTTACAAAAAGCATGAATTGCTGTCTAGTTCATAAAACTCAAAAACTTTTTCATATCTGTTTCATTCATTTGTAGAATGGCCGCAGCATTATCTGGTTTCCAATATTATCGGTTATCTGCAGTATGGAGCTTATTTAGCATACATACCTATTTATGTAATACCTGTGCATATTTGATTTTTATTTACTTAGTTAATTAATTCAGGCGTGACCTTGCGGAAATCCATTATAAAATACAATAGACGTGGATATATTTAGTAACTTGTTTCGCTTACCTATTTTTAAAGAGCCATAAAAAAACTCCTGAAAGAAATCGACACGTGTTTCACCTCTCAACGAGGCATCCTTAGGATGACGATGGACTTGTTGCGAACCTGAACACGGCGTGTTGCCACACCAAGCGCTGAGCGCAGACTGATTGTCAGTCTTCTGTCAATTTCTGACAGGAGTTTTTTATGGCTTTTTAGAAATAGCAAAGCGGAACAGGTTACTAAATGTATCCACGTCTATTGTATTTTATTAACTTTGTTGGTTTATAGAAAAACGATATCAGTCTTGTTAGCAACGCGCTTTGAGAAAAGTTATGTGAACAAAGCAATTTTACAATTTGTTCTTTATGAACATCACTTTCTTACCATGGCAACTACTTAGGTTAGTACGAATAGTTCTCTTAGGTAAGGCATTATTCAGGCGTTCTCAGGCAAATATTAAGTTATATACTTTTTATAATTGACAAAAAAAGTTTTTATTTTTCACTTTTTAGTTGTGGTACCTACCCCACACACATTCGAATACCACTACCTGCTAACAGTGACAGAAACTTATCATATCATCTACATACTAAGTGGGAAAAAGTACGTATTTTGTAGGTAACTCAAAAACTATCCAAGCAAAGTTAATAAAATTTATATGGGACCAATTCGAGAGCACACCCTTTCAAAGAACCGATTTTGAAAAAAAAGAATTTTCAAAATCGGTCCACAATTGACGGAGAAATCGGTGGAGATAAAAAAAAAACATACGCGACGAACATATAACCTCCTCCTTTTTGGAAGTCGGGTCATAAAACAAAAATTACGTTATGACAACATCACGTTGTCATGGGAACCGTCATTACATGGTAGGCGGAGTGGGGGGTGTTAGGTTTTATTTTGGTTACGTTACGGAATTTCTTGATTCGGTTGCCGCGCTCAAAGCCCGCGATAAAAGCTATGCAATAGCTTAAAAATTAAAAAAATACGGTCAATACTTTTGTAAAACCGTGCATGGTTGCCGCCTATAAATATCACGTGGTGAACTGGTGACATTATAATTAATTGGCACGGTAATTATCACAGCTACATAATGTAATAAAGCTGTAAAATAATAGTAGCCTAGCCTAAGTATTTAATAGCATTTGTACCGATAAAGTTACTTTTATATGCAGAAACCGTCACGCTGTTAGATTTAATGCTTAAGATTTGACGTGCAGCATGCAAAACTGAAGCCTTACCAGTGCGAACCTATTATGCTAAGTCGAGGACACGACTAGAAATAGAAATCTATTGAAGCAATTTATTGTAGGTACTTTGTACTAAACGCTTGCTGCGGTCGCTTCGTGGATTGGGAACCATCCATTACATATCTCAAACTCAAACTCAAAGAATTTATTTCAATAAAACCATTTACAGACACTTTTGAACTGTCAAAGAGTCGGTTAGTTAGTCGGAAAGTTGAAGCTAGATGCCCATTCCAAAACGTAGATCTTTATGGAGAAGAACGGGCAAGAAACTCCAAGGACACTTTTAAATATAGATATTACAAAATCCTAGGTACATTATTCTTGTTGCTTTTATATGTGAGAACAATGTACAAAAACTATTCAAAAGCAATTGAAAACATAAGATTAAAAATAAGCCCTGGCAGATAAGAGATGACCCGTCTCAACTGATGGCGCCCGTTCACCAACATGACGCGTGGATCAGCACCACCCAGCTCAACCATATAGAGACTCCTCCGTGCCTCGGAAAGCACGTTAAACCGTTGGACCCGGCTGTCATCCGTAGATCTTAGACAGTCGTTACGGGTAGTTAGAAGCCCAAAAGTCTAACAACCAGTCTTACCAAGGGGTTTCATGTTACCCAGTAACTGGCTCGTGGAGGTCAGATAGACAGTCGCTCCATGTAAAATACTGGCATTCAGCTGAATAGGAAGCTGATTCCAACATAGTTGAAAAAAACTAGGCAGATTGATTGACATAGTATTATAATCATAAAATATGCGCGAGATGGAGATTAACGAAAGAATCACCATTGAAATATAAAATGCAAGAGAAATTACGAAATAAACCAGATAGTTGGGTTCAGCCATATTTTTTATTAAGATTTGTCGTTTTTTTAGGAAAAGGATATTGATAGAAAAAATCTACAACAAAACCATGTCAGTTTAGAGATAATACAACAAAACCACATGGCTCACTTTTTTTTTTTTGGGTGGGAATTTATCAAATAACTTCTCCCGTTCTGGGTGGAGCGGGAGGGCGTGTCAGACTCTTACTGACTAAAACCCACCCGTGTTCCTTCGATTGCCCTGTTGCCGGGGGCCACGATTTCCCGTTCGGCCCATATTTGCAGCCCCGGCAGGCATTGGCCCTAGCGGACCTCGTCAATTCTGCTGACATCTCTTTGAGGCGCGCGTGGAACACAACGCGCCGTCGACCCGGGCTTCGTCGTCGGGCGGGACGGCGAGCTACCCATTGCTCAACGTCCGCAAGCCCGCGCCTACGGTGGCCGGAAATCGGCTCGCGATTCCCGCCCCGGGCGTCTCCTCCTGCAGCACATGGCTTACTTGTACTTTACTAGCATAAGAAAGATTTGTGTCGTTCGACAAAAGCGAACGAAAATTAAATAATAAAACCAGTAACAGATTGCTTGCCTAATATAGAACTCGTATGTTACAACAACATAATTTCAGTCGACAAAATTCCAGAGTAACGAATAAATTAAAAACTTGTGCCTTGTAGCAGGCTGGTTTGAAAGCGGACGACTGAAAATAAACCTTTCAACGCAGTCCTTTTTAGAGGTCTAAAATTCCAAATTAACGCATTTTAGACCTTTAAAAAGGACCTTAATGTCCCGATTGCCTTCGTAAAACCTTATTTTTTACGACTACCTATTTTCACAAAAATTTATGTTGTATATTAAGTTAATTACCCTAAGCAAGGGTTAAATGATAAATTTTGTGCTTTAGAAAACACGTCGTGCGAAAGGAATTAAAGGTCTTTGGTGTCAGCTGTAAAGAAAAAATGTCGCGTCTGAGACGTAGAGCCAAGAATCTCGAACAATCGACGGGTTAAGTTGAAAACTCTTCGTTCTACAGTTAACAGTGAGTTAAATCTTCGGGTATTTTTAGTTTAATTACATTGAAGTAACTAACTGTTTTAAAGTCTGATAACTGACACACGGCACGATTGGCGCAGTGGTTAAGCGATTGACTGCTGCGCTTGCGTGTCGCGGGTTCGATTCCCGCACGGAACAAATATTTGTATGACTTACAAGTAGTTGTTCCGGGTCTGGCTGTTTGTGTATGTGAGTTTAAATGTTTGTAAACGCACCCACAATACAGGAGAAATTCCTAGTGTGGGGCAACGTTTTTTTTTTAAAAAAAAAAAAAAAAAAACCTCTATTTTAATTAACGGTCAAAATAATTAGGTATACATTAAACACCTTTTATTTGGTAAAACGTTTTGTTAAGCTATTGCATAGCTTTTATCGCGGGCTTTGAGCGCGGCGACCGAATCAAGAAATTCCGTAACGAAAAAAACCTAACACTCCCCACTCCGCCTACCATGTAATGACGGTTCCCATGACAACGTGATGTTATCATGGGAACGTAATTTTTGTTTTATGTCAACACGTCATCATCGCAAGTGTAGCGTTGACAAATAGGAAGTATGGAGGTTACAAATGCTATGCTTTACCGCGGCAGTCCCCGAGTGCCACACGTTTTATTTTTATTTTATTTGGACTGTACCTTTGTTTATCATGTCGCATACAAATATATGTTGTTATAATAGATATAGTTTAATATTAAAATGTAAGTAAAAACATAAACAGATTTACAATGATTCCTTGATGTTATTTTTTCTTTTTTTCATTCAAGAATGTGGATATTATGTAAATGGAATTTTGATTTCCATCCCGCATTTTACTGAAAACGATAAATTTTTAGAGTAACATAAAATTTTATTGTAATAACGGAATATAAACTTTGTAGATCGTAATAGGTGGGATATCTTACCTCCTAAACCTTTAAGCTGGTACTATACATTTAGAAATACGTACCTATGTATTCCGAAAATGTTTAACTCTAACTTCATAATACATTTTTATTTTGTTTCACATCCATTCATATATTCATTTTCTCTAGGGGAACTTTCAGTGAGAGGATTCTGCCTGACTTAGCTAAAGTTAGTAATTATATCGTAGCATATTTAGTCTAGTTTCGCTAAGAAATGGCTTAATCTTTCAATAATAATTGTAGTCAAAGAAATCTACATCTTTCTAACTCTACTTTTTCTCGCGACGGGATGAAATATTGACGCAGCGCGGTGTCGTCGAATATTTCATTAGCGCTCGTTACATCTCCCCCTGTATATAAATATACATAGATCGTCTTCCCTATCTCCAGCTTTTGACGGCATTACCACGCCTTTCCATTTTGATGTAATTTCTGTAATAACGCTTTATTAATTTAATTGAAACGTTAATTAAACCTCGGATTCCCAAAATAATATAACTGACGGTACTATTTTGACTGAGCTTTGATAATGACTGTAAAGATGATGAAGACTGACGGCAAAGTTGATTAAATAACAATGTTATAGGGATCTAAGTCATAACCTTCTTAGAATAATACGTTGGTATTTCTTAGGAGGTAATAGCAATTAACGGAAACAAGGCTACGGGCTAACATAACAACAAAATAAAGTTTCCGCTAAAACACTTAAAATGAAAGAATCTCATAAAAATACACCATCACTGTGAATCCATAAAAGTCCGGAAGTATTTCAAGTGTGTTTCTTCCCAGAAGATCTGAAGAAAAGGAAACAATAATTTATAGAGAAAATAAAATAAACACAACACAGAGCAATAACCAGAACTGTCCAACACTGAACCTTACTTCCCATTACACAACCACAAAGAAAACCATAAAATTTAAGACAGCCGTAAAAAGTGACTTTATAAGTACTTATTCACCCCCACTACACTTCTATAAAAACAAATTTGGGGTAAAAGTAATAAAAACAGATAAAGGGTACTAACGAATATATTGAAAAAGTTAGTTGGAAGGAGGTTCTATCGAGATTCTCATCACGTGCGCCTCCAGGATTCTGTTAGATGGCAAATGAAAGCTCGATGTAATCTCCAATCGATGGTGTGAAATTACTGGAGTGCGGTCTCGATTGAAAACGTAATCTCGTCAGCTGCAACAGATTTGTTTTTTGTTAGTAACCTCCAAGGCTTCGATTTCGAGATAAGGATGACACCGATTCCTTTGATTGGCTGACATATTTTATCCTAGGGTCGTAACTCATGGGTTTTTACGCAAGGGATATTGCGACGTGACTGATACTGTCTGTCTAAGCAGCAGCTGGCATTGACTGATCAAAGTTCTTAAATTGCCCCCTTTATATCATCATCATCATTTCGCTGGAAGACGTCCATTGCTGGACAAAAGCTGGGGAGGCCAAGCACCGCCACTTCGACCGGTTCTGTGCTCTCCGCATCCAGCGGATTCCTGCGGCCTTCACAAAGTCATCGGAGTAATATAACCTGCCCACTCCCACTTAATTTTGGCAATTCTTTAGGCTATGTCAGTTCCTCCTTTATTTACCTAGGTATAATCATCATCCATATTAGTATGATGTTCTGTATTTGTAGTTTCATCCAAAACAAAACGATGATGTGTTAAGTATTATAATTATATTATTTTTTTAACCATTCAATGGTTGCAGATGAAAACATGCTATTAAGTGGAAAATCTCCACACATTTCGTCACCAACACCGCAAAGGGGCGAACCTCAAATAAGAAAATTTTACAGGAGAGCCAAAAAACGTTTTTTTTTCTCCCGATGACGCGCTTATTTTGATGATATTTAAAAATGTATATATAATAATCAAAAAAATCAAATGCGAAGGTGTACTATTGAAACAGGACTACAAAATTAATACAAATATAACAATTTACAATGCCAGGTTTTCCGAGGAAAAGCCGAGAAAAAATATACGCCTTTTCGTAGCGCCTCTTTATCACCAAGGCATACCGTCTATCTAATATTTTCTTAGAGTTACGTCTCGATCCATTATGATAATATGCGTTGTTTTAATTAAAAAACTATACTCAATACAATCAAAAATATTTTATTCTAAGTTATTATAATGAGATCACAAACTTGTTGCGTTATTCATATTTTTAAAACACACCAAATTACTTAATAAGTTCGAATTCTTCGTCACTAAATCTGTGTATTATGGTTAACATCAAATAAAAACAATTTGGTATTTAAAACACTGTTTTATATAAATCGTTAATCTAGACAAAGGTAACAAAACAAATACAATCAATAAACAATATTTCTCTCTCTATCTATAATCTATATATAAATCTATAATCAGAAATCAAAACAAAAATAAAACAATGATCAAACAGTCCGGAGTTATTTTGATCAGAAAGACAGTAAGTCATATTACTTTGATCAGAAAGACAGTTTGTAATATTACTATTGTCATTCGTCTGAATTTCTATTTCAGTTTCAGGTGATTTTTTTATGGTCACTTTTGGTAATATGACTATTGTCGTTCGTCTGAATTTCCATTTCAACTTCAGGTGCTTTTTTTATTGTCACTTCTAATACTAAGCATAGAAATAGGAACATTATCCTCAGAGCATTCTGACCCATGTCGCCGCTATAAGGCGAACTTCGAGTTTCGTCTTTTCGTAAAATTTCCCTACAACTCCAGTCATTTTTTTTTTTCGTTTCTTATAGTCTTAGAGCTTCGCCCTTTTGTGACGACATAGAGCTCGACAAATGGAGCATATTTGTATACTTAACTAATTTTTGACCGTTTGTATGAGGTTCGCCCCTTTGCAATGTTGGCGACGATTTGTACTGAGAATAACCATTAAAAAAATGTATTATATTATAGCTTTATAACAGCAATAAACAATATTCCATTCTATTCATGACATAGCATAAAATTGTAGTAATTTGTGAGAATTTACAGTTGGCTATAATAGCAAAATATTTTCAAACTGCTCATCACGATTCCTATCCTATTATTTAAAGCTAATCTACATAAAATTATCACACGAAAACTAAAATTATCGCTAACCCAATTAGCATACAAATACAATTATGCTACAACCTAATTTGCTATTTAAAACATGCTGTTATTTCAAAGCATTATTCAAAAATATTAAAATTCTCTCCGAAATATTCTTATTTAAAATGCCTCCATAACAAAAGGCTGTTAAATCCGCATGGCTCGTGTTTTTAAAAGCAACCCAGATGTAAATTGTCCTTAATTAAGTAGAGACATGGCTTCGTATGTAAACATAAGACATTAAAAATGACTGGACGAAATAAAGAGTGACGGCCCTTTCGCTAGGGGTGGCACGAAAAATGGGTGACTTAATAATTATGAAACATTCTTTTTTCAGTAAATTAAA
Source organism: Agrochola lychnidis (assembly GCA_963680765.1). Classification (NCBI taxonomy): domain Eukaryota; kingdom Metazoa; phylum Arthropoda; class Insecta; order Lepidoptera; family Noctuidae; genus Agrochola; species Agrochola lychnidis. Next base: position 7,425,202 of record OY796859.1, on the reverse strand, counting down.
TTGTCTCTTTTTTTTTTGCTTATAATACTGTTTTGTCCATTGAGAACCAAGATAATCGACATAGCCCGAAGAATTGCTAAACTTAAGTGGCAGTGGGCAGGGCACATTGCTCACAGAACAGATGGCCGATGGGGCCGAAAGGTTCTGGAGTGGCGATCGCGTACCGAAAGACGTAGCGTTGGAAGGCCCCACACAAGCTGCATCGATAACCTGGTGAAGGCCGCAAGAATCCGCTGGATGTGGGAAGCACAGACCCGGTCGAAGTGGCGGTGCTTGGTAGAGGCCTCTGTCCAGCAGTGGACGTCTTTCGACTGAAATGATGATGATGACTGTTTTCTTATAAGCAACGTACACAGTGGTGTTTATCCTTCTTATTCTCTACAAGCTGCCTCGTTGTCAAGTAGTCGCAAGCGATACTGCTAAACTTGAGGTCCTGAGTTCGATTCCCAAGTCGGACAAAGTGTTATTGGGTTTTCCATCAGGAATTTCTCAGTAGTAGCCCGGAGTCTGGATTTGTGCCCGGTTGATGGCAATAGGCTCGCCCCCTATTACATGGAACTTAAAAACATAACTATCGAATTGTGAGTGTTCTATAGGTTCACCTCTGCTTCACCTTTGTGAAAAATGGCGTGAAGTTATGTTATGAAATACAGCAAGAATTTCTTAGTATACTTTTACAATGACAACGGAGATGTTCATATTTTCTTTAAAAAAAATCAAACTGCTTAGCCTTTTCCCAACTATGTTGGGGTCGGCTTCTAGTCTAACCGGATGCAGCTGAACACCAGTATTTCACTTGGAGCGACTACCTATCTGACCTCCACAACCCAGTAACTGGGTAATACGATACCCCTTGGTAAGACTGGTTGTCAGACTTTCGGGCTTCTGACGACCCGTAACGACAGTCAAAGATCCACGAATCACAGCCGGGACCAACGGGTTAACGTGCTTTCCGAGGCACGGAGGAGTCTCGGTATGTAAAAATACTCATCCACGGACCAACACCGGTAAGCGTAGCTTAACACGCAGATATATGACAGTGACCTTGAATGGTTAGCTTGCGTGTCCTGTACTGAGCTCACGCAACGCGTCGTACGTCCAGCCAGTAATAGGACTCGCCCATCAAGGAGCGCTGGCCCAAATTAGACGCCTTTTTAATTTATTATACGTAAAACAAAAGGTATTTTAATAAAACACATATACTAAAAGATTAATAATTAAATTATCTTTAAAATGGTGAAGGTTTCAGAAAAATACGCTTGATAGATTTTGCGTCATTCTCAGTTTTTTATCCGCGTTAGACATAAATTTACAAATTTATTTCACTATGTAATATAAATATAATCCAAAATATGCCTATATTAAAATATTAAGAAAATGCTTTTATTTAACATCAACAAGACTACTCGTTTAGACGTCATCTTCAGTATAAAATCATTAATAGTCGGTTATCGTCCCCCGTGCGACTTTTCCTAAGAATCACAAATAATTAACACGAATAATGAAAACCGCACTCAAAACAGCTCATAAAATATTACAGAAGCCTTAAAACGAGCTAAGATTCACTTAGCTCACCAAAATGAATCGGATGATTAATTTAAATACTGTTAGTATAAATTAACTTTCGGAAGCGGGCTAATTGGCCCCTGAAACTGAAAGTATTCAAGTGCCTTCAACTTTAATGTTCGTTTATATTCAAGAAGTTAAGTTCTTTAATTTGGATGAGTTTTTGATGACAGTTACACTTTTTGATCTAATTAAATGAGTATTAAATTGAAATTAGTGTTTTCAAAGAAGATAGTTGATTTTAATGTCTTGGTTTCAGTTTCTAGGTCGGGAAAGTCCGAAACGGATACCGTGGCCCCTAGCAACATGGCAACTGAAGGAACACGGGTGGGTTTTAGTCCGTAATAGTCTGACACGCCCTCCCGTTCCGCCCAGAGCGGGAGAAGTTATTTGATAATGTCCCACCCAAAAAAAAATTTAAAAATATATTTATGTTTTAAATAATGTACATAAAAATGGTTAGATATGATAAAACACTTGTTTACTGTCTCGATCAAACGAAATGAAAATTTAAGCTAGGGCACGGTATACTTAATATTACTTTATTATACTGTAGCTAGGGGTAAATCCAAACCTTCATAATTGGATTATAATTTCAATCACAGCGAAAAAGAAACTTTGCAGTCCCATTAATTGAATCCAACCAGATAATCCGCAAAAGGAAAATTTTAACACTGACTTTGTTGAGTAAGCTGAATGTGCAAAAGTCTTCTGGTAAAAGTGTCAATGTAACTAACCTTGTCACAATCCGTTGGTTTCGCAGATTTGCCATTCACTAACTTCCACAATCGCGGTCTAATTAACTTTGTACTAATTTAAAGGAATGTTTTTCTTAAGATCCCTTTAAAACGGACGCTTCCGAGTTTCGTGTTGGTTCGCACTTTTTGAGTTTCTGAAGGATAATGACGATCTTTCCTGAAACATAATGATAACAATTTTTATATAATGTTCAAGTAAAGTAGTAGGTATGCCTAACCTGATAAAATTTCATTAAACTATCTTCATTCGATTGATGCGATGGATTGCGATTGATTCGCCTGACTGCGCGGACGTATCTTGCTTAGCTTATAATGATACTAATAATTGATTACAAATACAAATTGTTATAGTTATTTGCGTCGTCAGTGATAAATGTGTGTCGCGAGTGATTATTACGAGGTTACTGACTTTGTGTAAGAATGAACTAAGTGTTTTTAAATAGTGTATCTAATAGTGTTTCTGTGTTAGATATGTCTAACACAGGATCTAGCCCGTTTGGCCGTAACCATCTAGTATCGCGGAGTCCTCCGCCAACACCAACTCAAGCTTTCCAGCCTGTTGACCCTAATCCACCACCTCCCTTGGAGAATGAGCTACCAGCTGAAGTTATTTCTACGCCGGAGATACAGAAATGGATGGGGTCCATAGAAAAAATCCTAAGTGAAGTATGCAGTTTAGTCGCTGACGGAAAAATGATCGCGGAACAAAAGGTTCGTGTGGCCAATCTTTGCCGTAGTGTCTCACATGGCGCATCTCAGATGGCTGTTTTATATCAAGCCTTAAAGCAAAAAACCATTCAAGCCCATAGTACCGTTCAGCACCTACAGCAACAACAGAACATCGCGAACTCTCTCCTACAGCTCAAAGAAGTAGTTGAAGACATTTCAAACCCTTCAGAACCCTTTTCGTATGCTAATATGGTCAAAAAAGGCTCTGATAACTTTGTGCGCCCAGCAAATTTAAGCTCAGTTGCCATTTATCCCAACGACAAGACCAAATCAAGTGACGATACCAAGTCTCTCGTACAGAAAATTATTTCGCCCGGGGAACTTAAACTACATGTTCGTGGCCTTAAGAAAGTAAAAAATGGAGGAGTTCTTATTAGTACCGACTCCAAAGAGGACATTCAAAAGCTCAGGAGCTTAGAAAAACTCGTTTCTTCAGGCCTTAAGGTTGAAGAACCATCAAAACGGCGCCCAAGAATCACTGTTATTGGAGTCCCAGTAGCCCTGACTGATAAGGAGGTTTTTGATTGCATCTACGAGCAAAACCTCTCAGATAAGATGACCAATACAACTCGTGAGTCGTTTGAAGATCAAGTTAAATTGAGCCACAAATCAGGAAAAAAAGACCTCCCTAATTGCAATTACATACTAGAAGTGCCAGCTAGCATCAGGAAGATTCTAGTGAATCAAGGACGAATATTCATTAATTGGACGTCATGCCCAGTACGAGATTTCACGATCGTTACTCGGTGCTTTAACTGCCAGCAGTTCGGTCACGCGGCCAAGTTCTGCCGTGAAACTAGCCCGACGTGCAATCACTGCGGAGAGACTGGCCACTCTTTTAAGGAATGTAGCACAAAATCCAGTCCACCCAACTGTGCGACGTGCAAACGTTTTAAGAGAAAATCGGATCATAAAACTGGTGATGTAAACTGTCCAGCACGAAAAAATGCCGAGGACAACTATATCCATTCCATAGATTATGAAGGCGCCTAAGAGCGCTACCGATTAACCTATATATTAAGCACACTAGGAGTAGTTTTTTGTTTGTTTACATTTGCTAGGTGTTTATTTACCATGACTAATCAATTACTTAGTGACCTAGATCAATTTTCTGTGTCTGAAGCTATAAATTGTAATATTGATGAGTGTAAACGCCTCTTTCCCTTGGGAGAGAAACCACTGACCCTACTTACACAAAATATTCGCAGCATTAGTCGAAATATAAATGGTTTTGAAATATTGCTACATAACTTGGGTATAACTTGCGACATTATCGTCCTCACAGAATGTTGGTTGTCAAACCAAACAGCTGTTCCATCTTTAGACGGATATGTCTCGCATAAAACCAACAGAAACTTCAACCAGAATGATGGTTTAGTTGTATTTGTTAACAATAATTTAAGTACAACTGTAGAAGAACCTTTGCTACAAAATAGTAATTGCCTACTCATTAAAATTGGTTCGGATACGGTGGTTATGGCTATATACAGACCTCCTTCTCAAAATGTCGCAAATTTCTTAGATTCACTAAACATACAGTTACAAAGTCTTACAACTTTTAAACACATAATACTGATGGGGGACATCAATATCAACATTGCTTCCGGGAAAATAGATTTACATGCACATAACTATCTTAATATCTGCTCATTCCACGGACTATTACCAGCTCATTACCACCCCACGCATCAAAGTGGCTCATGCTTAGATCATTTCATTATAAAAACAAATAACCCAACAAAAACATTTGTTACTAACTCTTCGCTTACAGATCACCAAGCAGTATTACTAACATTACAAGTTTCTTTACCCAGAAAAAATTGTTTACGTAGCTATACTAAAGTCAACATGACGCACCTAGAGAAAGACATACGAAATATTAATTTTGACCCAGTTTATAATTCTACCGATGCAAACATTTCTATTAATTATTTTATAAATTCACTTCACTCTGCAATAATAAAACATACAGTCGCTAAAATAACGCCAAATAAGTATAAGTGTATTAAACCTTGGATTACACCCGGACTTGTTCGATGTATTAGGCATAGAGACAAACTTCACATAAAGACCAAACTTGAGCCTGAAAATGAAATTCTTTCCATTACTTATAAAAGATATAGAAACTTCTGCAATAACCTTTTGAAAAAAATAAAAAATGAATTTGATAGAAAAGAACTGCAGAAAGCAGGCAAAAATAGTAAACTGATTTGGAAATTTATAAAAACAAATACATTTAGAACAAAACAATCAGAACCTCCACTTGACTTATTGACAATAGAGAACAACCCAATCGAATCAGCAAATAAAGTTAATTTCTATTTTTCTAACGTAGGCAAAATTTTAGCAGAAAAGACCATACAATCTAAAAGTTCTCTCCCTCAAAACCATCTAAAAACTTTCCCCACACTTAAATCGTTTGTCTTACTAGATACGGATGTCGATGAAGTACTAACAATTATTTCTGGATTAAGGGACGTTTGCGCGGTTGGGTGGGACGACATTCCAAACAACATACTAAAACATTTCAAATACCTACTTGCTCCGCCGTTAACTCATATTTTTCAGTTATGCTTGACTAAAGGTGTATTCCCTAAGTCGCTTAAAAAAGCAGTGGTTACACCTGTATATAAAACTGGTGACAAAAAATATGTTAATAACTACAGACCCATTTCTGTTTTAACAGGGCTCTCCAAAATCCTAGAGAAAATCATTAATATTAGAATAATGAAATACCTAGAAGATAACAAATTGCTTTCAGATAAACAATTTGGCTTTAGGCCCAAAAAATCAGCTAATCAAGCAGTACATCAAATGACGGATTATATTACAACTAATTTGGATAAGGGCATGCACTCCATTGGAATCTTCCTAGACCTCGCCAAGGCGTTTGACACAATTTCTTGTCCATTATTATTAGACAAGCTTGAAGCACTTGGAATAAGAGGGACAACGCTTTCACTACTTTCTGATTATCTTAGTGACCGCAAACAATGTGTCAAAATTGGTCAGTACGTCAGTTCTGAGCTTCGAAATAGTAATTACGGAATACCACAAGGGAGTATTTTGGGCCCTACTTTATTCCTAGTATACATAAATGACCTGTGCAGCTTAACGCTCCAAAATGGTGTCATAATGTCTTATGCAGATGACACGGCTCTATTGTTTTCAGATAAATCTCGAGATGAGGTTTATAAACAAGCCCAGAACGGTTTTAATATAGTGTCTAATTGGCTACATGAAAATCTCCTAACACTAAATGCAGAGAAAACCAAACACATCTTATTTACTATGAGAAACACTAACCTGCCAACTACTAACATAAACATTTATGCGCACAAGTGCGGCACGTATGCTGACGATGCATGTAACTGTCCTAGTTTAGCAAAAACCGACCATATGAAATATCTTGGTGTAACGATTGACACTAATCTGAATTTCCGTAAACACATTGATTTGTTATGCACTCGAATGCGTAAATTAATATACATTTTTAAGAATTTACGATATATATCGGACTACAAATTAATTAAACAGGTCTATTTAGCTTTGTGTCAATCCATTCTCACTTATTGTATAACTTCCTGGGGTGGGGCTGCTAAATCAATCCTACTGCCATTAGAACGTGCGCAGAGAGCTATCCTTAAGGTAGCCACCTTTCGCCCATTTAGATTTCCCACACATGAGCTTTACACGGCATGCAAGGTTTTAACCGTGCGTCAACTATTTATATTGAATATAGTACTACACCAGCACAATAAACTTCCTTATATCCCAACACCTATTGATAAGAGAAGAAAAGACTTAGTTTGTATAAAGCCTCAAACCAGACATACTTTTATAAATAAATTTTATGTATTTTTAGGTCCGTTCTTATATAATAAAATCAATAAGTCTGTAAATATTTATAGTGTAAATTATAAAAAGTGTAGTGAAATGTTGAGTGCATACCTACTGACATTTAATTACTCAGACACAGAAAAATTGCTAGAAGTTATGCAATGAGTTTATTAAATGTTAAGTTATTTTCTTTTTATTTAAAATTTATTATGTATCAATGATAGCTCTATGTACAGTAACATAATAGTCCACTGATTCACTCAGCGTTGTTAAGTGATGGCCTGAAACACAGGTTTGAATAAACCTACATCAGGCAGGTCGCTATTGTATTCATTGGGCCTTTAATCAATATTATATAAGTTATACACTAGATTTATTTTAGGCATAGTTTAATTTTTTCTATATTTCTACTATTAATATGTAACTTTGTTATGATGTAACTTTTATGTAATTTATATGTGAACTTATGAATAAATGATGATTGATTGATTGATTCAAAAATAGTTCAGCAAGCATCCTTACATATTATAAAACAAAGTCCCCCACCGCGTCTGTCTGTGTGTCTGAACGCGATAAACTCAAAAACTACCAAACGGATTTTCAAACAGTTTTCACCAATGGACGAAGTGATTCATGCGGAAGATTTTAGTGTATAATTCATTAAGGTTTTGTGTAAATTGGCTGCAATTTGACGATTATTGTTGAAGAAGTCGGAAAAAATCATGCCGACTGGGAGCTTTACTGGCGTGCGCTGCGTTAATCGAAAAAGATACATCAAATTTATGTTCTACGGTATTGCTTATCTTAAAAAGTTCAACAAAAATTCTACAATGGCATATGTCTATCTTCTAAAGATGACCCACAATAACCATTTTTATCTTTCAGAATTTGATAAAAATTTAATTGTTATTTCCGAAGCTTTTTTGACCGGTATAGTATTAATCCTTATCCAATGTACTGTGTTACTTAAATTGAACATTTAATTTAGATTGAAATATGTCCTGACGTTATTTCATTTAAATGAATGGTTTAAAAGATATCACAGATTCTAAATTACGCGTAGCAACGCGGGTGCAGCGGTAGGAGTCAATTACCTTTTCCTCTGTTATTAGGTATGACATCTCGGTAGTACGATCCCATGAGATATTTTCCGACATCCATGCGGGTGAAGCCGCGGGCAAAAACTAGTTAAGAATAAGAAAACTTGCTAATAAAAAAAGTATAAAATGACTCTCATAAAACGAGTGCTTCATTTAATAATTCCAATTAAATCAGATGTTGTAATTGGTTTATAGTAAGTAGTAGTGACTTAATTTACTGCATAGAATCCTCATGTAATAAATGTGTATGTGACTAGCAGCGCCCCGCGTTTTCGCCAGCATAAGTCTCGATTCCATGGGAATATCGGAATAAAAAGTATCCTTTGTTTTAATCCAGGCTATAAACTACCAGTATGCCAAATTTCATGCAAATCCGTTCAGTAGTTTTTGAGTGAAATAGTAACAAACATCCATCCATCGTCACAAACTTTCACATTAATAAAATTAGTAGGATAAGTAGGATGGAAGAATTAGTTGGGTAGGCAAATAAACGGCTTATGTATAATATAAATCAGCTTTTATTTTATCATACTTTTCATCTTTACAACTGCCTTTGTTTTCTCTTTTGTTCATAATTCTCGCCCCTTCGTCCATGCCTCTACGTTTCGTTCGAAAACTTAAATCAACAAATTAAGATACAGTTCAGAAAAACAGAATCGACTAAATTAACTAATTACCTTAGATTAAATCATTAATATTATAAAATAGCCCACATGTATTCGTTGCATTGCACATAATCTTGACACCGTGTCTCAAATCTCAACTATTTTATAATCAACGGTAGCTCTAAATCGTGAACTATTCACGCGAGCCCACGACTTCCTTCGAGGCCGAAACTAGTGTTAAACAACCCCGATAACATACCCACACGTAAGTCAAGTCGCATATACTCGTAAACAATCTTTTATCTTCAAAGACAATAAACTTCTGGAACTGACCAACAATTTATAACCAATCCATATCTTGCAGGAAGAATGGAACATTCTTCGGTTAAAAGACGAAGCACAGCCGGAGCTTAGACAATAGGTATTTGTACATTAATCTTCGGGACTGGGCAAATCCTTTAAGACTTCCGATCGGTTCGATCCGCGGCCGACCGCTGTGTCGATAAATCCAGATTAGAATTCTTTGTCCCTGCCCACAATGAAGTTGATATCTGCTATTAATTTATTGGCTTCTTACCTATTTTTAGACGTCTTTATTGTTGATTTGGTTTTCCTTGTGGCTTTCCTCACTTGTAATCTGCTGTCATGCATTTTCAACTCTTTACTGAACAGAAATATTTTCCATTTTTATCTACCTCAAGCTAGGACTCTGTTATTCGTATGGGTTTTTTGACCGAATTCCAAAAGGAGGAGGTTCTCAATTCGACTGTATGTTTTTTTTTTTTTGTATGTTTGTTACGCGATTACTCCGTCAATTATGAATTGATTTTGATGATTCTTTTTTTTTTGGTAGATCATACTTCCATATAAATTTTATGAACTTTGCTTGGGTAGTTTTTGAGTTAGCTTCAATAATACGTACTTTTTCCCACTTAGATTATGTGGATGATATGATGACTTCCTGTCACTGTTATTTACATAGCAGGTAGTGGTATTCGAATTTGTGTGGGGTAGGTATCACAACTAAAAAATTAAAAATAAACTCTTTTTACAAAAAAAAAACAACCGTCTTCAAAAAAAAAACACTACAAAGTGAAAAATAACTTTAATTTCGGAAGTCGGTGACAAAGAACGAAAATTCAAAACCAAAGACACCGACTACCGAAATTAAAGTTATTTTTCACTTTGTAGTGTTTTTTTTTTTGAAGTCGGTTGTTTTTTTTTGTAAAAAGTGTTTTTTCTAGAAGATTCTATGATGTTCATCGTATTGACATAATCTGTATTTAATGCAACGATCTGCAAAATATATGGTAGACAGAATGGATTCTCTCTAAATAACAACACTAAATACAATCTCAGACCATACACAAACAAACATTCCATCATAATGAAAATATTTCTAAGTCACATTTATAGAACAGCCATAACAACTGTCATAGCACACAAAGAAGACACACACACAAACACACATACACATTTTAACAACTATCCACAGTTCCAAATGCAATAAACAAACGGAAACGATACATCTCGATTTTTATACCGATTTCTTCGGTCGAGACTACAGTTCTTACTGCATCGATCTTACAATCGGTTCAGTTATAAAGCTCGGGATATTTTGTTTAGTAATCGATTTGTGGTGGTGTTTCATCGATACGGTATGTACAATATTGTTTTGTTACTATAAATAATTTTCGTTGTGGTAAAATTAGTTTGCCTTGATGTTTGGAATAGCAAAATTGTGATTATAATCTAGGTACTGTCTTTCAACGGAGATTGCAAAGCAAACAACAACTTTTTTTAAATGCTATTGGGATATATTATCACAGTTTTCTTTATTGCTATAATATTGTATAACGTTGAAAGCATTATTTTCACTTCATCTCGTGCTTTCATAAAAAACGTAGCAAAGAAAGAAGTATTGATATTATCGATTCTATTTTCGCTAATTCTATACACTATTTTTTTTTTCAACTTATTAAACAATGGATTAGCAATCTGTTTCAAATCGAAACAGATTGTGTTGTATTATGCAATTAGGGTACTGGTTAGTCCCACTCTTGGACATAGGCCTCCCCTCATTCCTACCACTTCACCTGATTCAAGCCAAGCAAAGCTTTCTGCCTCATAATATCTATTTATAAACAATCTGTCAATTATTTTGTTGTTATTCATGAACAAAAGCTCCGCTGGCGCGCTGCAGTTCTCTTTATATTTAAAATAGTTTGTGTCAATCCATTGCTAAGTTCAGAGAGATCGGAACACCAAACTCGTAAAATATGGAATATCTTCGGAATATTTCAGTTTTATAGACTTTGAAATGACGCTTCCAGTTGTAACTTTGAAGAATCTATGAATTTCTTATTGGAGAACTGGAATATTCTTACCGCCTCATTTGTGTGATGGTCGCAAAGATCTTGAATTCGATTCCCAGGATTGAAAGATTGAATTACAGTTTGTCTATTGGGACTTATGGAGCATGGAGTTATGGTCACTGCAGTGGCTTTCCCTTACTTACTTTAATTGGCAGAGAAGGTGTACAAAAAGGTTCATTCAGCATTTTATGTCGAAAACATAAACCTCTAAAAACTCCATCTTTGTGCGTTGGCAGGTATTTTAGCTGGGAAGGGAATGTAGAATTGTAGTTACATATTTGCTTTCTTCTCGAGTAAGGTTGAAGTCTGTATGCGAAAGTTGTGCGCAACAGCTAATCTTAAAAATTCTTATCTTTCATACGTGTTACGTTTTTCAGCAAGTTTGACTCGATTTATTCCGATTACATCCACTTCATTTTAGTTGTTTTTTTTTTTTGTTAGGCTTTATTGTCTCACTGCTAGGCGAAGGCCTTCTTATTCTCTTTCCAAAGACCAAACTTTATTAAAGAAGTCCAACTCATCCTGCTATCTCCGTCTGTGCCTGCCGCGATGTCGTTTGCTAAGATTACGTTACGGATCAATGTTCTATGCAAGTATTTTTACTTTAAAGGTTTTGGAAGTATTATTTTTTGTAAACGCGATTGTGCTCATTATTTGGATAAAGTTACGGACCAATGTTCTATACAAGCATTTTTCTTCCACCAAGGCCATCTTGTTCAAGTTTTCACTTCTGTCGGCACTCCCGGAATACCACCACTATTTTTTCTGTTACGAATGATTTTTTAACCACAATAACACAGGTTTTTCTTTCACCTGTAACTTTTTTTCCATAATGATTTGAGACTGACTGCCTTAGTAACGAATGATAGGCATAAAAAGAGCTTTGCAACAACACACGTCCAGTCGGTATTGGTTTGTGGGGACATCCTGTCGCATCATCCTCTTCGCTGTTACCTGCCTTTGGAGTAAAATTTTAATTCTGGTTTGTTATTTTCGAGATTTAAAAATAATACTATTTTTATCCGGTTAGACTGGAAGCCGACCCGATCATAGTTGGGAAAAGGCTAGGCAGATTGATTGAGCTTCAAAATGAAGGGTCCGGATACTTTGTGGAGCTCTGAGGTTACTAGTAGGTAAGGAGTAGGTGGTGGGCGGTTGGTGGTGGTGGTAGGTGTAGGAGTAAGTGTTTTTTGGAACGACAACAAAATTACCTTTTTTTTTCCTTAGACTTTTCTCAAAACAAAGTTATGAAATTGTTAAAAAATACAATAGACGTGGATATATTTAGTAACCTGTTTCACTTAGCTATTTCTAAAGAGCTATAAAAAACCCTGAATGAAATCGACTCGTGTTTCACCTCTCAATGAGGCATCCTCAGGATGACGATTGACTTGTCGCGAACTCGAACACGGCGTGTTGCCACACCGAGCGCTATACGCAGAGTCAAATGGATTTCCGCAAGGTCACGCCTGTATCAATTAACTATGAAATTGTTCCCTATTTGAACACAAATGGCTGAACATCATCATTCAAATGTTTTTGTCAGGAGTAGCCAATACCTAATCCTCCTTGTTTTCAGTACTTGTGTCCGTGAATAATATTCAGTTTCATTACGATGTTGATTTCAATCCAGTCATAAAGGCGCTTCTCAGAAACAAACAAGTTCCATTTCACTTTGACGATCCAAAACACTTCTCGAAGGATTGAAATAAAGATATTCCTGTCTTTGATTTTATGCAGTGATTCATTGATGAAGAATTGTATGGAATCTAATAAATACAAGTACTCTTACTAAGTAAAAGACAATCCTTAATATTATAAATGCGAAAGTAAGTTTGTTTGTTACGCCTTCACGCTAAAACGGCTGAACGGATTTGGATGAAATTTGGCACATATATAGATGATGCCCTGGAAAAGAACATAGGACACTTTTTTTTTCCCACGGGTTCGAGACTTATGCGGGTGAAACCACGGGGCGCAGCTAGTCTTAAATAAAACAGATTTTTGTTCAAACGTTATTTTATAAGAAAAAATCATTTAAAATTCATTTCAAAGTTGCAACGCTACACGCATTGCAACTTTGAAATGCTTACATTCTATGAAAGGTATTCTCATTTTATTTCAAATATTTTTATACAAATTCAACATCAATCTAACCCTGTCAGAGCGGCTACGTTTAAAATGGACCCCGTATTTTGTTTGTAAAATTTTGTCACACAAGTTTTCGTTTTGAAAGCTTTTCATATTTTGTCTGACAAGTGACAGTTAATTTGAGCCCAAGGCCTTGCAGCGACATCAATCACGCGGGCTGTGCGATGCGGTCCAGATTACACTTTGTAACCTTACTCGAATTACTCCACAACGTTATCTTATCCGTACTCCTGTTTATTGCCGGGATTGAGGCGAAAATTATGGATTTTTTATTTTATTTTAAAATATACTGATTGTGTTTGCTCTTTGCTACTGGTATTGGTTACAAAATGGATTCAAGGAAATACACAGTATGTTTGGTGATCAAATTTTACTTTAAACTTTTTTTTGTTCATAAAATAAACACAGAATATTCACTGAAAACTGATTCAGGCAATTTTTATATTTTATTTTGGAGAATTGACTTCTGATAACGTATTTACAATATGAGAAGTGTGAAGTACCTTTCTTGTTATTAATAAGTAATCTCAAAAATCTAACTTAAACGTTGCAAAATTTTTAATATAGTTCTACATCGCCATTTTATTTTTTAGAACTGTCAAATGTTTGTGGGTGGCAGCTGTTTTGTACTGTCACATAAAGAGAACAAATTAAGTTAAGGTAAGAATTTGAAATAAATAGTAATAATGGTAATAATTTAAAAAAAATGTCAGAATGTTGTTACAGAGTTTTTACATAGATATAAAAGTTCAAAATATTCTTCTGTTTCCGGCGTACACATATATTTGTAGGATTTTGGTTGGCTTGTTGTGAAAATTAATTAGGGATAACATTCTAATTGCAAACTGATCAAAAACCAGGCTCTTTCATACACACAGATCTTACAACTCGAATAAACTGCATCGAAATCAACAAGCACAATAAACCCAATAATTAATTACTTAACAGTACTTGACCGCGAACCACTTAGCATGATTAAGCGATCGATACGGAACGGGTGTTGTATCGACAAAGGCTAGCTAGCGGTCACATCTTGGGTGACATCCCGGCCCATTGTACCACCCCACATTAACTGAAGATAATTTACCCCTAATACTGACAGGGTAATCATGTACCCCGATCGGATTCCGTATTAACTGTATTGAGGGTAGGCTGTGGTAGGGTTAAGTTGAAATTGCTTTGTTTTGCTATATTTGGTAATGGATTCGGGATTTTAGTGTTTAGTAATTGTTGTACAGAACTATGGGAATAACAAAGGAATATATGGCTGTCTCTAGGGCTCTTTCCATCTACCTAATAACATTTTTAAATTCATCAACAGAACGCACAGTCTAAACCACTGGGTCTAAAAGCTTGAAATTGCACAGGAGTTCAAAGGTGAGCACAATGAAATGATTTTTTTAAATTCACCCCTAAAAGTATGATGTGATAAGGCAACCGTGCAGTTTAAAAGAAGATGTAGTGTCAAAAATTGTAAAGAGTATGCTTAGATGGTTTGGTCGTGTTGAGAGGATGAATGAAAGGCAAGTAACAAAAGGTATTTATAAGACAGATGTGAGCAGAAACGCCGGGAGGGGGACTCCCTAGAAGGACATATTATAGTGACCTTATTGGTGATGTTCTTCAGAAAGGTCAGGTGCGTAGTATTCGCAACCGGCGTACGTGTATGACCGCATGCATGATCGTAAAAGGAGTATGTTAGGATCATAGTAGGTGACGTTGCATAGTTTCTGCCAACCCTCATGGCAAGAAGGCGTGAGCATATTTTGGAAGTGAAAACTTCTTTAGGCGCGTTGGGCATTTTTGAGAAAAAACAATTGTTCTCGCGACACCGTTACCGACACCTCATTTTTGTAAACGCGATTGTGCTCTTTACTTATATTACGTTACGGATCACTGTTCTGTGCAAGTATTTTTACTTTAAAGATTTTGGAAGTATTAATTTTTTTTGTTAACGCGGTTTTGCTCTTTATTTAGATAAGGTTCCAATATTCTATACAAGTATTATTCTTTCTTCCACCAAGGCGATCTTGTTCAAGTTTTCACTTCTATCGGCACTCCCGGAGTACCACTGTTTTTTTTTTTTTTCTACAGCCTTCGTTCATTTTTACACGAACATTATAATTAAAACAACCTAGACCTAACTGATAATAGTTATTTATGCAACTGTTGTATAATATAATAAGGGGTATTAAAACACGAATGTGATAATAGTATCACATGAGTGTTTTAATACCTAATTATAACAGTTGCATACAAGACTTTATCTACACCCATGATATGAATTCTCTATAAAAGTTTCTGAAACCATTGGGTGTTTGTAATTCAAGATCAAGAATGAAGAAATTCGCACGAAATTCAGTACAAGTCCACGTATGTATATCGCCTGCAGCAGCACATCACACACACATGCTTACAGCGGGTGCTGCTGTCCCCCGTTTGAACATTGAAACGAGTTGCATAATGAAATTTAGTACAACATTATAACACTCGTTTGGATGATGTAATGGTTACTATGACACTGGCTGTTATAATGTTGCCAATAAGCTAACTGTTTCAGAAACTTTTATAGAGGTTTTAAGCATGGGTGTAGATAAAAGCTTTTAATCTATTTCTTTTAAGAATACTCAAGCTCTAACAAAGAACAACCTTGAGACTGTAACATAGTCTGTTCTGACAGTGAATTTATAGTCTACTTGGACATTCAAGGGTTAATATAAGCGATAAGTAATTACGGTCAGGTTATCATTAGGCCTTGCAATATATTGCTCTTTGAGATTTGACCCCCATAAAGAAGGCTGGGCGAGGTCTCGAAAATATTACAATCATCTTTTATAGTCAAGTTATTATGGAAACGTATGGGCAAGGCAATTCATTAAGCTGATAAATGATTGCAAAAATGTGGTTTGATAAGTTAAGTGGCTTTTACCTCAGCGCGGTTTAGTTGAAACAGTTGCCATTTTGGTTTGTTGTTTAAAATGATTAATATAATTAATATTCACGCTTTCCAATCAAAATAAAAATTGGAATGCGTGATGCTCGTTCCATTTAATAACAGCAAGGATTTTGACATGTGTAACAGTACTTTTTTGCAGTAAAAAGCTCCCAGGCGCTTTTTGGTCTAAATAAGTGAGTACTTTATTTTTTCTAGTATCATCTAGGCATCTTTAATAACATTTCGACGGTTGAAAGGCTAATTGATCTAAGCGACATTTTGTAAACCTTGCAGGAGGACGGATCATAGTTATGGTTTTTGAAAAAAAAAATCTTAAAAAACAACTATTTGATAGACTTTTATTTATTTAATCAATCAATCATAATGAGATCTTATTATGATTTTTAAAAAAATAACTATGATCCGTTCTCCTGCAAGTTTTACAAAATGTCGCTTAGATCAATTAGCCTTTCAACCGTCGATTTGTATTTCACTTTTACCTTTACCTACTTGGCATATAAACTACAAAAGGAACAGCTGTCATTAACTAATGGTAATAATGTCATAATCTATAATTATGTCAGTTAGAACGGACCGGATTCGACATCCATAGTTCTAACCTAACCTAACCTATTTCACCCACTTTAACTAAACGTTGTGCTCAATGACTTGGCTAGTTGTCCTTCAGCTATTTAATTGGATTTAATGGACGGCCTAGGCGTCCAATTAGCTGGCTAATTTAACCAGATGGCTGCGACATATATGTCGAAGCCAGATCTTAGAATTGTACATTTCATGAAATGATTGACCATATCGTTTAAACGTCAACGTTTAATGATATTTCAGTCGACGTTTGGCCATATCATTAAGTAGGGTATCCTTGCAAATATTACTGGCATTCATTAACTTTTAATAATCTGGGTCAGTGGATAAATAAAACATTTTAAATAGCATTCATTCCAGAAGAAAAACAATAATTAATACCTAAGATTTGATTAGTTAAATACTAACCTATGAAATAAGTTCCAAACTCCATGTTTTTTTAACGTTGCGGTCGTTTTTTGTGTGACTTTCTTAAAAGTCACGTAACTTGGTATAATAACGATACTTCACTGCACTTTTATCATCCATTTGCATATTTATAATTGTTTTTACTATCGAATTATCGTCCACCGCTATGATGCACAACAAAAACAAAGCAACATCAACGCCTCTAGCGGTGGATAATCTAACTATTCTACGATATGATAACTAATGTTTGGCCACATCATGAAGTAGTCGTGCATTTAACTGTGCATATCGTCAAACGTTGAGTATTCAATGATCTGGCGAGACCACATCATGATGTGGCCAGCGGTCTATGTTCTTTTTCATTAAATGCAACCATTTCATTAAATGGTCGATTCTTTCATGAAATAAAAAAAAGAAAGAAAGAAAAATTGTTTATTCTGCACAAAATAAACGCACATTACACAAAAAAAAAACAATATTACATAAAATACACATTCACCAAAAGCCTCGTATTCAATATTCGAAAACGAATAAAAAGTTCGACAAATTTTGTCTATTGTTTATGTCAAATGATCAATTTTAAGATTTTGCCACGACATATACATAAGAACAAAGTCGCTTTGCATGTCTGCTGTGTGACAATTCTTCTTAACTAAGTACACAATGGATTTTGATTTGTTTTTAGCCATCTTTATAGAAAATTTATTCCAGATAGTTTAATTGTATATTACGTAAACGTTAATTGAGAAAATATTGAGATTTCTATGCTTTATCCTTAAAGCACGGAAATCAGCAATCTCATAGCAATGATAGCCTAGTTGTGTGACCGTCGAACTACCAAGTCATAGGTCTCGAGTTCAAACCCAAGGCACGCACCTCAGACTTTTCGGATTCATGTGCGTATTGTATAATTCTCACTTGCTTCAAAAGCGGTGAAGGAAAACATGGTGAGGAAACCGGCATGCCTGAAAGATATATTTCTCGACGGCATGTGGAGCCAAGTCAGAGGCCTATGGGCAGCTTTAAAACTCTGACACCAGGTTAGTCTTTAACCACACAACAAGATGAATACGGATATCTCAATATTTTGACATGGCGCCATTGCACCCGTGGAAGGCTGCGGGTCACTAGTTATTCAATATTAAAGTAAAGTAAAGTAAAGTAAAAATTTATTTGCTTAGATTGCAGGTACAGTAAATAAGATGTAACAGTTAAAATATGGATGATCCTTGTACAATCTACCTTATATTAGGCATGCAACATTATATAACACAAGTGAATTGATATAAAATGAATAACAATTATGATATAGATAAACTGTTTTAAGGTAGCATTACACATGAACAATAGTCGGCACCAGGTACCTACATTCATTTAATAAAACTTTAATTTACATAATTATTTGTAATACAATAAACACAATAGGAATTTTAAATAAACACAATAAGAATAAACTTAAATAAATTGAAACAATGTCATAACTAGGTAGGTAAGTCAAAAAAAAAAATTACATTAAATTATTCAGTACATAAGTCATTATCATTAAAAAAGTCGTTCACAGAATAATAACATTTTACAATTAATAATGATGTCAGTTTGTTTTTAAAGTTTTGAATTGTGTCATTTTTAATTATGTTAGGTATTTTATTGTATGTTATTGGGCCAATACTAATAATACTTTTTTTTTGCAATGCGGTATTACAGCTCTCAACATGAAGTATGTATTTATACTGACTTCTTATAGGTCTCTTTCTATCTTTTGACACTGCAGTGAACATGTTTATGTTACATTTAACGAAAATTGCGACTTCTAAAATGTACATAGCCGGGAAAGTTAATAGTTTGAGGGACTTAAACACAGGAACGCAACTATCTGTCACTTTCATATTAAGTATTGCCCTTAAGCAACGTTTCTGGGCCTTGAACACCTGTTCTCGTAAAGTACAGTTTCCCCAAAATATTATTCCGTATCTTAAAGTAGACGCGACCAGACCATGGTATGCAACTACTGTTGTTGAGATGTTGACCTTTTTCGCTAAATTATATAAAACATACGCGGATACGCTCAATTTTTTACAAACCTCTTCAGCTTGGGGTTTCCAAGTCAACTGACTGTCTATAAGTATACCTAAAAATTTTGCTACTTGTACTTGGTCTATATTACTGTTATTACATTCTATATTTACATTTGGTACCGATGTGCGTTGATAAAAATGCATTACATTCGTTTTTTGCAGGTTAATTACTAAATTATTTTCGCCAAGCCAATTTACAATGTCTTTAAGAGTATGATTTATGTCCTGTTCGTATTTATTGATATCTGTACATTTAATTAGTGCGGTGCTGTCGTCAGCGAATAAGACCATTGGGTGTTCAATGTTGCGTGGTAAGTCATTTATATATAGCAAGAACAAAAGTGAGCTAAGAACTCCACCCTGAGGTACGCCATGTCTGATTACTCTTGCTTCGGATATGTATTTCTTCTCATGTTTAGTGTTTATGCATATTTTAGATATTTCCGTGTATTGTTTACGGTCACTTAAATATGATTTAATAAGATTAAGTACGTTTCCTCTTATCCCATAAATGTTAAGCTTTTCAATCAGGGTTGCGTGATGGACACAATCGAACGCTTTTGTCATATCTGTAAGGATTGCGCAAATTGGTAATATTTTATCAACATTTCCCATTATTATACTAAGCAAGTCGTAAATAGCAGCATTTATACCTTTGTTCTTCCTAAATCCTTTCTGTTCATCACACAAAATATTATATTTACATAAAAACTTATTAATTGATTCATACGACATAATCTTTTCGATGACCTTAGAAAATATTAATTGTAGATACTTCATATTACACCCACATTTTGCCAGTTATGTTTTAAGTCCCATGTAATAGGGGGCTAGCCTATTGCCATCAACTGGGCACAAATCCAGACTCCGAGCTGCTACTGAGAAATTCCAGATGGAAAAACCCAATAGCACTTTGCCCGACTCGGGAATCGAACCCAGGACCTCATGCTCAGCAGTAGCGCTTGCGACCACTAGACCAACGTGGCAATGTGGGTGTACCTGCTACAGGGTCACCTCTGCCCAACCCTTCGGGGAAACAAGGCGTGATTTTATGTTATGTTATACTCCATATTATCTTATAATCAGCTGCTATTGAGCTTGTCGTTAAGGTAGCATTATAACACTGCAAAGTAACAATTCTGTTAAGCCGTTCGTTGAGTTCTGTACTTCTTACCCAGATGCAGTAGGTAGACGATGTAAAATAACAACTTTAGACGATGTAAACTAACAACAAAAATAACAACTTTACTTTGCAGTAGGTAGACGATGTAAAATAACAACTTTAACAACTTTCAAAATAACAACTTTAACTTTTTAACAACTTTAACAACTTTAGTAGGTAGACGACGTACAATAACAACTTTTTCTAGATCCCAGGGAAAGAAAAGTGGTTATTTCTATAACATTTTTAAAACAGAGCCAGTAAATCACACGTTAGTCAATGTGGTAAGCGCTGGCCACTCGATAAATCCCCGTCATTTGTGCTACAAGTTGAACAGAGACCCCTTCCAATGTTAAACAAAAAATTGTACGGGTAAAATCAATACTTGGTTGTGACTGTGAGAAAATAGGGAATATTTTACGGCCATTGAATTCACGTCCTTCACAAGACTTGATTTTTTCTTTAACTCGAAACCTGACAGTGTTACCCACTCACACAATGGTAGCCACATCTTACGTGAACACGAGCTCCGATGGGATTCGAAAATTTCTAAAGTAAACACTGAATTATTTGTGTATTTTACTATAATATAAAACTGAAGTATTCTGATGAAACTAACACGCGCATAATGCGAGCGAGTAAGGACTTTAATATTCTTTGTAAAGAGTTCTCATTTGACCCATTTACCACCAAAACCTATTCTGCACGCGTTCGGCTGAATGCTGGCTTTTTTAAAAGTGCATAGTGCTTATTGTACTTTATACATAATAATATGTATACTACTGCCTCGTTGGTCTAGTGGTCGCAAGCGCTACTACTGAGCATGAGGTCCTGGGTTCGATTCCCGAGTCGGGCAGTGTTATTGGGTTTTTCTATCTGAAATTTCTTAGTAGCAGCTCGGAGTCTGGATTTGTGCCCGGTTGATGGCAATAGGCTCGCCCCCTATTACATGGGACTTAAACATAACTGGCAAAATGTGGGTGTACCTACTACAGGGACACCTCTGCCCAACCCTTTGGGGAAACAAGGCGTGATGTGATGTTATGATATGTTATGTAAATCTTTTTAATCGTGCTTATTTTTGATCCTAAGATTTTTACTACTTTTTCTGTTTTTACCCGTAAGAACCTGTAATTGGCTCTATTTTTCTTAAACAACTGTTGTCCATTTGTTATAGCTGTTGGTTCTCCTATTAATAAATAAATAAATAATACAAATTAACACACTACACTTTTACAACATAAGTTTTGTAATGTGTAGTAAATTTACCGTACCCCACTTCTCATCTTGATTAAGATAGGCGAGCGTTCAAGAGTCACCTTTCATCCGCCTTTGTGTGGTCGTCCGGTGCCTAGACGCAAGCACAATATATTATCAAGCAAAGCTTTACGCAATATAAACAGGTAATTTAAAGTAAACAGGGGTTCATAAAAACTAGTTGAACAGAGCTATGATAACGTCAAACTAACATTTTTCCTGCCTGGTATTGGTGATAGCTGTAACCATTCAGGATTACCAATCAGTAGGCCAACCGTTTGAACATGGGCCATTGATTGTACAGACGCCAGCACATCAGGCTACTACAATCTGTCAAATTTATTTAATAGATTTTCAACTTTATCGCTGAAGTGTAAGGTTCAAAGTTGATTGGGAAAATTTGACAGTTTCGGCTAGCTTGATGTGCTGGCGTCTGTACTTGATATTAACTAAAATCTAAAAATAGCAAGTGGGAACTGAGTCTGTTCATTGACGTTTCAGTCATAACATTCGAACCATCCACTTTCCACGTTCAGGTTGAAATGATAATTATGTTCCAAATACAAGACTTTTAAGCTACTGCATAGCTTTTATCGCGGGCTTTGAGCGCGGCGACCGAATCAAGAAATTCCGTAACGAAAATAAAACCTAACACCCCCCACTCCGCCTACTATGTAATGACAGATGATGACATAAAACAAAAATTACGTTCCCATGACAACGTAATTTTTGTTTTATGTCATCATCCGTCATCATCGCAAGTGTAGCGTTGACAAATAGGAAGTATGGAGGTTACAAATGCTATGCAATAGCTTTACCGCGGCAGTCCCCGAGTGCCACACGTTTTTTTTTTTTTAATCAGTGCTCAAACTTAAACACGTGACTTTACTCATCACTATGAACCACTTTTGACGAGTTATGTGAACATAAATGTAGGGAACAGCTGATTTTATTCGCGACTTCAGGTTTGGTCCCGTAGTAAAAGTTGTTCATAATGATGAGTAAAGTCACGTGTTTAAGTTTGCGCAGTAGTTAATTTTTTTCCTATATACAAGACATAAAGAAAGAAAGAAAATAAAACTTGTTTATTCTGCGCAAACAAAACGCACATTATAAAAAACTAGACATAAAATACATACAATACAAAAGTTGCCAAAAGTCTCGTAAAAAAACACAAATATAAATAAAAAACATTAAACTAAAAACAAAAATAAAAAACAAAAACAAAACAAAAATATTAAACTACTATTATAAAAGATAATAAATTATGAACCTCATCATTTCATCTTCTTCTACGTATAGATAGAATTAAAGAAGAGCTCTAAACTGCCTCGTTGGTCTAGTGGTCGCAAGCGCTACTGCTGAGTATGAGGTCCTGGGTTCGATTCCCGGGTCGGGCAAAGTGTCATTGGGTTTTACCATCTGGAATTTCTCAGTAGCAGCCCGGAGTTTGGATTTGTGTCCGGTTGATGACAATAGGCTCGCCCCCTATTACATGGGACTTAAACATAACTGGCGAAATGTGGGTGTACTATAGGTACACCTCTGCCTAACCCTTCGGGGATTACAGGCGTGATGTTATATTATGTTATGTGTCTAAACTCCAATAAAAAAACTGCCCGACATGCGTACCATCCTACCCACTAACTTATATTCCTCCGTAGATATTATACATAGTTAGTTATGCCCGTCCACCGCGATATTGCATTGTGCCGTCATCTGTCCGAGGTGATAACTACGTTCATTGTGCGGGGTCACAAATCGCCATTGTTACCCAACCAACGGACTGGCAAGGCTGGTAAATGCCCACACCTGTAGAGTAGATAAAAGGTAAATTAACATAGTGTATGGTCCACTTGAATTGGGTGGTGGAAGTAGTATTAGTAGATGGAAGGGTAACGCGGACATTTTTTCTTAGGATGGCTTTAACATATCTAAACTAATAAAGAGAAAAGATTTGATTTATTGTATGTTTGTCTGTTTGCTTGTTTGTTACGCTTTCACGCTAAAACGGCTGAACGAATTTAGATGAACATTGGCACATGAGTAGACCATAACCTGGGTTAGGACATAGAATACTTTTTATCTCGTGATTCCCATGGGATCGAGACTTATGCGGGTGAATAATACATTTTTTTTTTTTTTTTTTTTTTTTATCTCCTTCTGTTTAATGCAATCTATCCTAGGACATTCAGCAATAGGTAGATGATGGTTCCTGATCTTGCACGGTATGAAGCCACTGCCTCATCCGATCAATACTACAGCTCATTCTCTAGCTGGTTGTAAGTAAGTCTTGGGGTGCCCTTCTTTTCAGTCTTGTGAAGGTAACTGGGTTTGACATTAACTTCATTGCCAATTGATTTGGGTGAACTTTTAATCTGGTGGAGTATGTGGTAATATTGGCTTTGATTTCCTCTTTAACAGTTTTCATCTTTAAATCCTTGTGAATTCTCTCGTTTGTGACGTACCAGGGAGCATTTACTATCTGTCGCAGTGTTTTTGATTGAAACCTTTGTAGGATTTCGATGTTGGAATTCGCTGCAGTTCCCCAGAGCTGGATACCATAGCACCAGATAGGCTTGAGAATACATTTGTATAGTAATAGTTTGCTTTCCAGAGACATTTGGGACTTTTTGTTGAGCATCCAGTGTAAGCTGCGGAGTTTTTGCCCTAGGGCTTTGCGTTTGGTGAATATGTGGTGTCTCCACGTAAGGCGTCTGTCAAGGTATATTCCAAGGTACCGTGTGACCTCTGCTTGGGGTACTTCTATGTCATTTAAGGTCACAGGTGGGCATGTTTCTTTGCGTGTAGTGAAAGTCACCTGGACTGACTTTGTTTCGTTGGCTTTTATCTTCCAGTCTTTAAGCCATTCAGAGATCAGCTTGAGGCTGTTTTGTAATTTTGCAGAGGCCTCTCTCGGGCAGACATCAGTAGCCAGTATGGCCGTATCATCAGCAAAAGTACCTGTTAGGACATTTCTATCTAGCGGCAGGTCGGCAGTAAATAGCAGGTACAGGGTGGGACCCAGGACACTGCCCTGAGGCACTCCGGCCTGAATCGCTCGTAGACTTGAGACCTCATCTCCCTGCTTTACTAGGAAGAATCTCTTGCTGAGGTAGGAACGCAGAAACAGGTAGAAATTTGTTGGGAGAGTTTTTATTTTTGTTAGTAGACCCTGGTGCCATACACGATCAAAAGCCTGCGAAATGTCCAGAAAGACTGCAGAGCAGTACTCCTTATTTTCAAACGAGGTGTTGATTTTTTCCACCAGTCTATGTACCTGTTCTATAGTACCGTGGCCCTTCCTGAATCCAAATTGGTGTTCAGGAATAAGGTTTCTTTCCACCAAGATCGGCATAAGTCGCTTAAGAAATAGCTTTTCCAACAACTTCGAAGCAATAGGCAATAGGCTGATAGGACGATATGATTTGACATCATTTTGAGACTTGCCAGGCTTCAAAATCATGATGATCTGCGCGACCTTCCATTGTTTGGGGATATAGGTTCGCTGTAGTATTGCATTAAAAAGATATGTGAGAAATGTTATAGCGACTTCCGGTAACTGTTTTAGAACGGTCGCAGTTATTAGGTCGTATCCTGGAGCCTTGTTGTTTTTCAGTTTATTGATGGTATATTTAACTTCGCTGGGAGAACATTTTCTCAGTGGTGTGTCTAGTTGGTGAACAGATGATAGTGTGTCATTGACATAGTCCAGTTTCCTTGAGCCTTCGTCGGGATGGGGAGTAAAGACACTTTCAAGGTGGTTAGCAAAAACTTCAGCCTTCTCGGCATCACTGTTAGCCCATGTACCATCAAGCCTTCTGATTGGAGGTTGGTGCAGTTGAGGTCTTTTAAGCTTTTGTGTGGCTTTCCATAGAGAGTAGTTAGAACTTGCAGTCCCATCTAGTTTTTCCAGGTGTCTCTGTACTCCTGCATTTCTATTTTCTTCCAGCGCCTGCTTTAACTTCTTTATGTGTGCATTCAGTTTTTTCTTGACACTGGGATATCTATTCACTTGCCAGTTCCTTCTTAGTTCTCGTTTCTCAGCAATCAGTTCGTGGACCGAAGCAGGGCAATCGGTGCCTCTTTTACCACTTCTGTTCATTGGGGTAGCTTCCCATGCACTTTCCTGTATAATGTTATTAAAGTATTCCACACCTTCTTCAATGTCTTGGTCACTTGAAAACGGTAAGTTTAAGTTAATTTTTTCAGCCACAAGGCGTTTGAACTTATCCCAGTCTGTTTTGTGGTTGCAGAGTTGGCACGGTGGTATGGTCTGTGTACTATTTAAATTTAGGTGCAAAAACACTGGAGAATGGTCAGACGATAGTTCCAAGCTAGTTTTACATTCAACGTTTTGGATATTTACGCTTTTTGTGATGAAGAAATCTATCAAGTCAGGGGTCTTATTTCTATCCGTAGGCCAGTAAGTTGGATCACCAGAAGATATTGGTCTTAGGTTGAGAGAGTCCACTGCCAGGTACATTTGGCGTCCTTTAGTAGATGTAGTACGGGAACCCCAGAAGGTGTGCTTGGCATTATAGTCTCCGCCTGCGATAAACTTGGCTCCAAATGTAGAAAATAGTTTTACATAGTCCTCCTTATTGGGTTTGTGTTTGGGAGGACTGTAGATGGCAGAAATTACAAGAGGGCTTTGGTGGTCTTCAATCACTAGATTGGTTGCTTGAAACATAGCTGTGCAGATTGGCTGCATTTCATAGTGCTTGATGTTTGCCCTGATCAACACAGCACTGCCACCATGCGCGGTTCCATCTGGATGCATAGTTTGGTAAAACTTGTAGTTAGCCATGTTAAACTGGTTTTTTGTGGTAAAGTGAGTTTCAGAAATGAGTAATATATCAACGTTATGTAAGTTGAGAAAAGCTTTCACCTCAAGGGTGTGTTGTGACAGCCCATTGGCATTCCATAGAACAATTGTTAATTTTTTGAATGTTGTTGATTGGACATCATCTGTAGTAGTAGGTTTGTCATAGTACTTAGTTGTTGCATGATTTGTTGCATCATTATGAGCATTTCTTTCAGTTCAACTGGATGGGGAATATTGAGTGTCTGACTTGAGTCTTTTTGTATTGGTTGAGGCTCAGCAAAATTAGTTACGACTTTAGCGTAGGTGGGTACAGTGTTCGTTTTTGTATGATATGATATTTTCGGTTCAGCTGTTACCTGATTGGCAGTAGGCGTTTTATCGGTTATGGACTGAATTACTTTTTCAGATAATGTTTTCTTTCTCAGCGGTGGGAATTTCGATTTTTGCAGGTCTTTGTAGACTTGGCAGCCCTTGTAATTGGCAGGGTGATTGCCTTCACATAAAGCACACTTCACATTGTCAAGTCTCCCTTTTACTGGGCATTCTGCCGAGAGGTGGTTTTGCGCACATTTAATACACTTCGGCCGTCGGCGACAGTAACTTTTTGTGTGACCATATTCTTGGCAGTTTGCACACTGTGGGATTTCACGTTTGGGTCGTGGTTCCTCAAAAACGACACAACAGTGGAGCAGGTCCTTCATGTTATAGATATCCTTGTTGTTGTTGTTCACCTCCAATTCAATGACAAATATTGGCAAGGGCCGTTTGGTCATTCTGTCCTTGATGTTCCAGATATTTGTAGTAATGTGTCCTCGCTCGGCTAGTGCTTCTTTAATATCATCAGTGCAGGTTGACGGGTGAATTTTCTTAAGAATGACTTTGTAACTTCTTTCTTGCTTAGGTTTATATGTATAAAATTCAGTTTCTTTTATGTCTAGTTGTTTAACAATGTTGGTATATGCTTCTGATATTGTTGGTTGGATTTTGACGCGATCGTTTCGTAAAACTTTGACAGTATAGTTGTCTTTTGCATGTTTGTCAAGTAACTTGATTAGTGGTTTAATATTGCCTACTTTATCAATGAATATTGGAGGGGGTCTGGATATTTTTGGATAATTAGGTTGATTTTCACTAGGACTCTGATTTTTCTCTTCCTCTAGTCCTGTAAAGCTGTTTGTTAGATCGATAGGTTGGCTGAGCCAGTATGAATCTAGTTTAGATTGTTTATTTTGATTTTCCTTATATTCCGGGCTGGCAAGGGGTCGTTTTTTGTTGGGTACTGTGGTCCATTGCTGATTATTACTGTTATTTAGTGTGTTTGAGTTGCTTCCAAAATTCAATTCTCCAGCAGAAAGAGTACGTGGACGGGAGATGAATAGCCCTTTGTGAAGGGCTTGCTGAACCATTGGTTTATCCTTTTGTGCCATTTTGTTTCACTCAAATAACATTTTGACTGGATTAAACGCTGACAGGTTGTAAATATTGTCAGTCAAAGCGAACAGGCCCGAAATGCTCAAGATGTAAATATTGTCAGCCAAAGCGAACAGGCCCGAAATGCTCAAGATGTTTGTATCGCACAAAGCGAGCTGGAACGCTGCGTTAACTTTTTAAGGTTGGCACTACTGAATTTTGTGTTGATGGCCGATAGATTTTTAGGTTATAACCGGTAGGTACCACACTGTAATCACTAGTATTTCTAATGTTCACAAGCACTTTCCGATAAAACAAATATCACTACGGCAAGTCCATAACACTGATCTTCAGATTTAGCAACATTTTAAGACACTGTTTATGTATTTGACAGGTATTTAGAATTTATAAAGTTGGAGCACTTTTCGTAGGTCTAACTCAACTGACAGCCGGAAGCCGAAAAAAAGATAATACATGAAATACTTTGTATTTATTTCGATGACGATCTTTAGTAAATTTTGTAGAAAAAGCGAACTTCATTGACGTTTGTTTTATTTAGACCTTTTGCTAAGCTCCAAAGAAAAGACTTATCAGAATTACCGACTAGTCTTTACGACGTAAAATAAGTTGGGACCTTATAAATTCTACAGGCCGTAGCGATAACAAAAAATTATACGATGTTCAAACAGCCATAATACTGTAATTTAGGTACTTAGAAAAACTTAAAATATGCGCAAACAATATCTGAACAACACGCCAAAACAAGTAGAATAACGATGAAAAACAAGTTCGAAAAGATAATAAAATTTATTTTCCTTTTTACTGCCTGGAGTTTTTATATCGGCAACACCTGACTTTCTTTTTTATTCTTTCAAGAATCATAATCGTTACCTAACTACAAGAACTTACCTGAAAAGTATCGTACCTTATTTTAGTAGCTTTATTTATGAATTTTTGTTTACGTTCTTTATAATTTATTCTCGCAAATTGAATTTTGTTCTTGCTCTCTCGATTGAAACTTCAAGATATAATGAAACTTGACTAGGTTTTTTTTTGCAATTCCCTCATATTTAATCGGGTTTCAAACTACCTACTTTTGAAAATCCTTCTCTATAATAGGTCCTTCTCTGACAGCATTTCAGTGCAGCTGGCACATCGTAGGCCGCTCTTGCTGACAGCTTAATCTGTCTCACAACCGCGGTACGACTTATTCTCATATGTCTCGTGGTGACACCAAGAGAGAAGAATTATAAAAATACTAGCCGTTGCCGCGACTTCATCTGCGATCCAAGATTAAAATAATCTATGTCCTTCTCCGGATCATGGTCTACCCATGTGCCAAATTTCATCCAAATCCGTTCAGCCGTTTTAGCGTGAAAGCGTAACAAACAAATAAACAAGCAAACAAACAAACTTACTTTCGCATTTATAATATTAGGATTTTAGTATAACTATGCGACATCCCTAGAGTTGATCAGCCTCTAAAATATCTATTGTCCCAAAAATTATCGGATATTTCCTCTTTCGTATGGCGACCTCGCCACTTCGACCCTCAATATGCGACCTCCGTCTCGCGTTAAGCGCTAGAGTGACCGTAAACCCTCCCACAGGACCTCTGGGTGTGAAACGGTGAATATTTTATTCATGAACACCTGAAATATTTCAAACAAACACTGAAGGCTTAGCAGTTCGCCGTTTGAGGTTCGCTGATAAAAAACTTTGCCAAAAAATGAGTAGAGGTTAAGCTCTTGCACGTGAAAAAAAAGAATCTGTATTTCTGTATCGTAACAATTTAGATACAATCTAAAGCCTAGCCTAGTCTTCAAATCTAAACTACTTATTTATCTCAATCGAGTGGAGAGATATAGCTTAATAACATAGACAAAGATGGTAATCGCAAAACATTGTCTGCAAGCATTTTCCGAATTGCAAGCGTTCAGTTGGGTTGTTTAATAAAAAAGATTGCACGTATAAAGTAAATGAAAATAAATACAAAAGAAATGTCACTCCGGGAGTGCCAACAGAAGTGAAAACTTGAACAAGATCGCCTTGGTGGAAGAAAAATACTTGTATAGAACATTGGTCCGTAACCTTATCTAAATAAAGAGCACAATCGCGTTTATAAAGCCTTTAAAGTAATATACTTTCATAGAACATTGATCCGTAACATAATATAAATAAAGAGCACATCGCGTTTACAAAACCTTTAAAGTAAAAATACTTGCATAGAACATTGATCCGTAAAGTAATATAAATAAAGAGCAGAATCGCGTTTACAAAAATGAGGTGTCGTTACAGTGTCGCGAAATCAATGGTTTAGTCCCATCTCAAAAATGCGCATAAAGAAGTTTTCACTTCAACATGTACAGCAAATTCCGTTACCGAAAAGTCCAAAATCCACTTAAGTACGATACGCACAAACAACTAACTCTAAATTATTACCGTTACCAAACCTCGCATCGAATTTCGACCCATTTGTTTGTGAACCCTGCAAAGCTTTTAATCTTTAATTTTTATTTCAATTCCATTGAAAAAATGTTTTCGATTTCTGCCAACGTGTATTTAAAACAGTGTTTGTTTTAGACGTTTTTATTGCTTGTAGGTAAAACCTGTTGGTGACGTACGTCGGGAACAAATGCGAATGTTGACTCGAATGATACGCGATTTAGTGTTCGTATAACGATAGAACTGTAGTTTCCTGTTATTTTGTATATTTGCTAAAGTCACCGTGGCATAATAAATCGATAAATCTCCAAAATTATAAAACTACTAGCTTATGCACGCGACTTCGTTCGCCTATAACCTTTCTCAAGAATTGGGCTATCCAATAAAAAAATATTTTTTCAAATCCGACTGGTAGTTCCGGAGATTACCCCCTACATACAAACTCACAAACAAATTTTACTTCTTTATATTTTATTTTATTTATTAATTTTTTACTTATTAAATACATTTTTAAATATTTTTATAAAATCGTTAAAAAAACATTTAAAAACAAAAAATAGTGGCCCATCGGCATCAGGAACAGGGTCCAAGCTGCCGATGGTCAGGGCTCTAGAGAGAGGAACCTCCTCACTATGCGTGCCGTGTCTAGGAGTACTGCTTTCTGAATCAAGCCCTTGACCCAGCCGCGCAATGAGAGCCTCCTGAGGTGTTGGTCGAGGCTCTTCGCTATTAGGCCATTAACCGTAACGATTATCGGTACAATGATTGCAGAGTCCACATCCCACATGTCGACAACCTCGTGTGCGAAGTCATAGTTTATTATAGTATTATTCCTGCTGTGGTCACTTTTAGAACGGGTGACGAACATTCTTCAGCCTGAAAACCCTAGCTTGCGGAGATCACGTCAAATTCATGACGGGGCACTGTCTCGTTGAAAAGTCTGACGACCGACATTACGGTGACTGATTGAACAGCCAAAGAGTGTCAATATGTTACCAGCAAATTGTCAGTCTCATGTCTCCTTCGATTACTCAGCTCTCTGCAGGTCCCATTATTCCTAACATTCAATTAATAAACGAATATTGATTGATGTATCTTCTTCCTGACTGAACGGTCCATTTATCATAAATAAAAGAACATCATTTATCAAGGTTCTATCGCAAATTACTCCCGAAATTGGTCTTACTTGCTCTTCGTTTATAAA
The DNA here is from genome assembly GCA_963680765.1 of Agrochola lychnidis. Lineage (NCBI taxonomy): Eukaryota > Metazoa > Arthropoda > Insecta > Lepidoptera > Noctuidae > Agrochola > Agrochola lychnidis. Next base: position 7,393,751 of record OY796859.1, on the reverse strand, counting down.
TTCGTCTGAATTGCAAAGAGGTGCCTACATATGTTTGTTAAGTGATTTCATTTAGAATTTTAATGGAGTCTAGCTTTTAAGGGTCACGTTTGGATCTGAATCTGTTTTAATAATAGGGATGATGCCGGGTAAAAAAAAAGAAATTCTATTTAGTTCGTCAATCAGAAAATAACAAATACTAGACACGTATTTTTTGCTATAGCATATTGATAAAAAATGACTTCAATAAAACGCATTAATGTTGGAGTTAGGGATCGCTACGTCAAAAGTAAGTATAAAATTTACATACATGTGACGTCGTAGCACATTTTAACTCAATATATCGCCGTAATCTTTAAATTACGTAAAAAAATAAAAAATACGTGTTCTATATTTTTTAATATTCTACCAGACGAACTAAAAAAGTTTTTTTAGTTATCATCATTAGTGTTATATTATCATTAGTGTGTTGGATCATTTAGCTCCCTTCAAAATGGTTGAGCTGAATGGTGCTAATCCATGCGTCATGTTCGTGAACGGGCGCCGTCAGTTGGGACTGGTCATCTCTTAGCTGCCAGCGCTTATTTTTTATTTTTTGAATTGTTCTTTTTTTATCTTTTTATTACGGACGCTTCTCATGTGCACGTCTTTCTACATTGTTCTCACATGTATAATTTCAACATGAATGATGTAACCAATATCCCATCAAAAACATAAATGTGAAAATGGGAGCCAAATTCCATAAATATGGTTGTCGACTTCGCCGACAAAAGAACTTAAATCTAAATGGGTGCCAAGTTCTGTAGATAATCCTGAAATTTATTTATAAGAACATGCAACTTTCTAAAATAAAATTAAAACACAAATTCTTGTTTTTTCTGCTATAACAATGTTTGCTATTTAAAAATATAACTTCTTAAATTTGAACAGTCGAATTATTTACACAAAGCACTTAGGATAAATTGAAGCTCAAGATTTGACTTGGCTAGTTTTTACATACAAGTTATCTTATATTTGGCTAATCAATTTATCATCTTTATATTTGTCTACAGTGTCGCGGTGCAAAAGAACTAAAACAAACAGGGTAACTTTTTTATGCTGGTGTGCATTACAGCTACGTCTTACACTCGCGCCACGTCATTGTGCTGTAATTTTACTTTTTTAGTGTGCGTGCATTAAGCGGCTAACAGTTGGACGCTATTTTTTTATCGAGTTTACAGCTTTGACTGTCTACCTAGGCATATTTAATTATTATTATTTAATTTTAAGTAGGCACTCAACATCAAATAAGTAATTCATGATGTGCTTACCTGTAAGAAATTTGTACACTAGTCTATAAGTTTATTGCATGTATCTCATATCTTTGTATCGGTGTACTTAACTGTTGGTGAGCCAAATAAATAAAGTAAAATATTCATATTTTTGTTCTTTATGTTATGCGCAAGTTACTTTTTCTTATTGTAACTGTTTACAGCTTTGACTGTCTACCTAGACGTATTTATATATTTGTTCTTTATGTTATGCGCAAGTTACTGTTTCTTATTGTAACTGTAAGGTCAAAATATCTTCTTTCTCTAAAATTTCAGCTTGCTGGTAAAAACTAGCCAAGTCAAATCTTGAGCTTCAATTTATCCTAAGTGCTTTGTGTAAATAATTCGACTGTTCAAATTTAAGAAGTTATATTTTTAAATAGCAAACATTGTTATAGCAGAAAAAACAAGAATTTGTGTTTTAATTTTATTTTAGAAAGTTGCATGTTCTTATAAATAAATTTCAGGATTATCTACAGAACTTGGCACCCATTTAGATTTCAGTTCTTTTGTCGGCGAAGTCGACAACCATATTTATGGAATTTGGCTCCCATTTTCACATTTATGTTTTTGATGGGATATCATTACTTTTTGTAAAGAAATTATTATTATTCGTCAATCAAACGTGTATTAGATTCTTTTTGTAAATATGCGTAGCAATATTGTGTAAGAATGTAGGTATTTCTTTCGTAACAATTGTTACAATTTTCCGCAATGATGTCAGATCGCTGAGCCGGCGCGGCAAGTATTATTATTAAAAAAAACGTGTACAGTCGGGGAGCCTTATGTCGTATGGTATTTTACTGTGGGGTCAGGCTGCTGACATTGAATCCATCTTTATTTTGCAAAAGAGAGCTATCAGAGCCATTTATAATCTACGTCGCCGCGAATCTCTCAGGAAACTTTTTAAAAGGATTAATATTATGACGGTACCTTGCCAATTCATTTATGAAAATATTATGTATGTAAGGAAAAATCCACATCTCTTTAATAAAATAAGTGATAGACATAATTTACAACAAAATACCTTGTGACATTTTGCAATTAAATGAAAGAAAATTTAAAACTCATATTAAAAATACACTTTGTAAACAAGCATATTACAAATTAGAGGATTATATCCAAGATAAGAGTGCTTGGAAACATGCTGGTCCTGCTCCATAGGACAATTTAGAATCAAGACAAAATCAAACTGTTTGCTAATTTAATTGTAAAATTTATTACTTTGTGTTTTATGACATTGATTTTACATTCTGTGATTACTTCCTCACACACTGACTTATTAATTGTAAAATTTTAGGAAAATCGTCTACTTTTACAATGTTTGTAAATATGTGAGCACCATGTATCTATCACATATTAAATTATCTGTTGTTGTTTCATTTTTAATTCTTTTTACCTATTGTGGTATAGTAATTTTATTCTAGGTGCACCGTCTTCACATATAATTATTATTTAACAAATGTACGTACATATACAAACAATTGTAAAACATTTTAAAAGAGTAACGGTGGAGTTTCTTGCCCATTCTTCTCCATACGAAAACTACCTTTTGGAAGGGGCGAATAGAATCAATTTAATTTTTTTTGTAATTTTTGACGTTCAAAAGTGCCATACATGGGCCTATTTGAAATTAATGATTTGACTTTGACCCCGTGTGGAACAAAGTTCCTTCTCACGTATGATTTAATTATTTAATTTTTGCAGCCGCCCCTTTTTTTTTTTAAGTATCTTCTCCCGCTCTGGGCGGAGCGGGAGGGCGTATCAGACTCTTACTGACTAAAACCCACCCGTGTTCCTTCGGTTGCCCTGTTGCCGGGGGCCACGATGTCCCTATCGGTTTTCTGCGAACCCCCGGCAGGCATTGGCCCTAGCGGATCCCGTCATTTCTGCTGACATCTCTTTGAGGCGCGCGTGGAACACAACGCGCCGTCGACCCGGGCTTGGTCCTTATCGGACGGCGAGCTACCCTTTGCTCACCGTTCGCAAGCCCGCGCCTACGGTGGCCGGAAATCGGCTCGCGATTCCCGCCCCGGGCGTCTCCTCCTGCAGCGGTTAGGGGCGTGAGGGTGCGAACTTTGCCTCTACCTCACGCGTTCCGCCTCCTCCTTCGCAAGCATTACCGCTTCGCAGAAGGAGGTGACGGCCTGCCATTTCCTCTCGCTCCGTACCATGGCCTGAACCAGGGCCGGACGCGAGAGATCACCGCCGCCGTTGCAGCCGCCCCTTGGATTTACATTTTGACCTCACTATGGACTTAACTATTCGTAAGTTTATATAAAAAATTAAACGACAATAGTCCCTAAAACAATAGTCATACGATCTATCAATTCAAAAACGTCTCAAGCATAGTACCAACCTACCAACTACCTTGAACATACCAACCTGACGTTTGTAACAACGTTTTTCGAGATCAGAGAATGAATGAAATGAATTCACTGCCGCCTAACATTAGGGACCAAGATTTTGACACGTGACACATCAGTTGACTCGACGGGGTGTTTTGAATTCAGTCATGAAATTCAGGAATTTACATCAACAATTGGCATTCGAATCAAAAATGTATAGTTAGCTGTCAAATTATAAGACGCTGGAGATCAGCGCCATCTGAAGTGAGCAAGTGGCAGTTTTTAACCCCATTTGAAAATTTGTCGTCATGACTGTCATTTTCATAGTTTTCGGGAGATAGTGCTGATATCGAATTAGATGGACATTCTGGATTTTAAGATGGCGGCTATTCCAAATAATAATAATATTGTAGATCAATTGTCATAGACATCAATTTCATGCCAATTGTAAACTTGATAATCAAAATCCGTAAAAAAACGGACCTCTTAATTTCGTCAAGTTCGTCTGTCCGTGCGTCCGGATGTCATACAGTCATTTAACATGGAGACTATTTACACTCTATCGATGAAAATTTTGAAAAAGGTGTATTTTTTGCACCGTAAAACAATGGTGTAGTGAAATTACGATAAACCTAATAGTGGGGGTGGCATTCTCCATACTTACATATAACCGAGAGATGAAAAAAATTGTTGGATCTCATAATTAAAATGTTAAGATGTTTCTAAGTGACTGCTTTTGAAATCAATAATTTTTGAGATACAGTTTATTTTCGGTCACAACCGCAGAATTAACTTTGTTTGTTATAGTTTTTTCGAGAAATACAAACTTATTTTTGCAGTCGATAAAATTGATACTATGCAATGTTTATGCGTAAATATTCATCCCAATTACGGAACCCTTCACTGTGCGTAGTCCGACATACACTTGGGCAGTTTTTTTAAAATTTCGTTTTGAAACTACCTCAAAAATAAACAATTTCTATTACTCGAGTAAGATTATCCTATTAAAAACAAATACTATCAAACTCATACAACTAAAAAAAAATGATTGTTGGTTTTATGAAACCACGGTAAAAGTGAAACTTTACACGGTCAGCTGCTGCGAACTATAGGCGCCGCCATATTGGCCTTGGCTGCTCTGACGATCGCCTTTCACTTTATCCCTACTCCGCGGCCGACCGACACGCGACATGCAACACACAGACGAAAAAGTTTGAGACGATGTAATAAAAGTTTCAATTTAAAAATATAGACGTCATTTAAAAGTGTCTGCGGAATACCTACCTAATTTATATAATTAATTTAACATCATTCCCAAACAAAATTTTCTTAAGCCTACCTAAAAAATGTATACTAGGCATTCTATATCAGAAAGTATCAAAAATAAAATCCACAGTAAATAATTTTCCAAAAAATTAAAAATAATTTTGAACAACGTTCCGAATTTAAATTCAAATAAATAGAAACAATTCGGCGCGAAATTCAATAAATGAGGTAAGTATCTATCCTCGTTCTATGTGTTGACTCGTTTTATATTGAATGTTCTAAAAACGATTAAACACTAGAAAAGTATAAATAATTATTTTAAACAATGTTTATTGTATTTAATGCTTAAAACAATTTTATTTTAATTTTCAAGTATAGATTTCAGACATTCGACATAATTATAAATTAATCGAGACAATCAAAATTGAAAAAAAAAAAAAAACGTTTGGCATAATCGTTTTCGCACATCATTACAATAAAAAAAAAACAATGATCGACGATTTTTAACACAAATTGAGTAGTAGTAATGAATATTACGTGTTATTGAACATGTGTTCGTATAATAAGTAAAGATCTGGGCATTTTCTAGTTACTTATAATATTTTTAATCACATTTGTCACATTTAAAGTCGTATCAGATATGTGTATGTGTGTTAATTGTGAAAAGTTAAAATGTAAACACGCACGATTGGCGCGAATCTTCGACTTTCGATATCAAAAACTTCATTACTACTACTTATTTAACTTGAAAAATGGATGAATTCGTCAAATAATTAAATGTTGTAATAGTCGCTGTCCTTATGGTGGAGTTTGGATGTTCGCAATCCCCAATTTTTATGTTTTTTAGCCTCGACCTCGACTGTCATCAAAATGGCGATTATCGCATTTACAGACTTGAATTTTATAAAGGTAAATTAATAATCTTGCGCGCTAAATATGAAAGATTTAATGGCATAAACATTATTTTAGCCAACTCTCTTAATTAAAGATGAATAATCTCATTGGCAGCAGCATTTTCAGTGCTTCTATAGGAAGGTTTACTTTAACAAATAACACAACAATACCTAAATACTAAAAACATTTTATTTCTCATAGAATTTAAAACGGCTTCAGCTTCATTCTCATAACGTAGTCATGGTATGAAAGCAGCGCGGTAGATGGTAGATGTACGCTTTCCCACAAAACAGTAATAAGCAATGATGATCTCTTAAACAATTTGTCCTATTTTGCTCACTTATCAATAATTATGTACACTAAGTCCTGCTGCTCACATGTCACGATTTGATTCTGGCCCTAACCAGATTATTGTTTTGATCTATTATGGGTAAATCTTTTACACTCTAGGGTGGCTCTGTTTTTATCATCACTTGCTTGCCTATAAACATCTCTGGTAGCAGCCTCTCTCAGTAAGCATGACAAACTTTATCCAAATGTATACCTAACCTAGAAAGTAAGAAAATACTCTTATTGTTGTTTATTTACTTTTGTATAATAATTATATCACTCATAGTAATTCTGCCATTTTAAAAACACTAACCTGATGACTTCTGTGACTTGCAATTGACATGCCACATACATAACATAATATGCTTAGATTTTCCTGAACAAGTAATACTTGGGATAGAGTTGTAGATAATATAATCAATAATGTCAAGTCTTGCAATAACACATGTCATCGTCATACCTGAAAAAGGTAAAAAAAATCAGTGTATTTACTTATGCTATATAATTACATCATACTATAGACATTTACAGCTGACGACGCGCGACGTACCCCTGACTGAACATAGGCCTTCTACTAATAGGCTGCTAAAATCAATGAGGTTATACAATACGACGGTGTTTATAAATATTTAGAGAACATAATAAACTTACCCAGGGCCATGGAAAGATAAGCAATAGTTCCTCTGGCTTCAATTTAAATTGACAGCATTAAATCGTAACGTAATATAAGTATAAAGTAAATACGGAAAAATAAATTCAAATCAACGTAAAACAAACAGCCAACAATGCCATTGATCTGACAGATTTTTTTTGACAGTTTGACATTATGCATGGTGTCAGTGTTACCAGGTTTAATTATTTTGGTAATCGATTGACGAAATCGATTGGGTGATTATCAGTAATCGGAGTAGGTAGATTGATTTTACGTACTCGCATCATGAATAGTCATAGAAATCATAACATGGATAAGCCTTTTTTCCGGGATTTCATTTTGGTACTTACGGGATTGAATCAAATATTGTTAAAGTAAGGATTTTTAAACTACTACATTAGAAATTTATAGAATGCGATAGATAAATATTTAAAATATATTATATTGTTTTATAGTATATCTATCCTTTTCTTGGAGTCCGATCACCTATATACTATTAAACAGACAGCAAAAGGGTTGAACATTTCTTATTCATATTGATGTATTCTTTATTCTACACATTACAACATTTGAAATTCCTTAAAAAATCTTAATAATTTCAAAATCCCGGAATCCCGGAGGCGTATCCATACTAATATACGTGCCAGTTCATTGACCTCAAATCAATCTACTTACTCTGATCACTGGTAGTTTATAAAATAACATTACTGCCTCGAAACACTTTTAAGTTGTTGAGTATATTCAGACCATATAATATTTTATTTATTGTAAAATCATAATTTTACAGTATTTGAGTATAATAAATAGCATTTAAAACATACTCGTGTAGTGGATACTCCACCTACTCCATGTGGGTTAGTATCGATATTTTCAATCGATTACAAATTATTTTATTGGAATAGTCTGTCATCTGGCAACATTCAGGTTAGGATTGAATGGCGGATGTAGTTCTTTAAGTATCAACAAAATAAATATTTATTAGGTTCTCTAATGCTAGAAGAAATAAATTTTGATAAAACGACTTGAAAAAAATACGACATAATTTTTGATAAATAAGCTTTGACACAGTATCATACCATGGGCCTGATTTCGGGAAATCTCTTTTCAACTTTCTAGGTCACCCGGAAATGGGTTAAATGTTTTTGATGTCTAATGGCAGGTCGTTGATAAAAATGCCGATTTTTATACGTTAATATCTCAATAACCGTTTGAGTTTTATTTATGAAATTTGGAGTTCTAGTAATCTAAGGGGTTTTTATAAATAAACCAAATTTCATGAGTCTATGTTACATAGATTTTGAGTTATTAAGGGGTCAAAACTGGCTCCAAATGGTTTGTGTAATATAACACACTGCAGCCGTGTCTTGCCTAGTACTTGGCTCGACACGCTGCCGCGTGTCTAGATTTTGTAACAATTTTATATTTAAAAGAGTGTCCGTGGAGTTTCTTGCCCGTTCTTCTCCATAGGTACCTACTACGCTTTGGAATGGGCAACTAGCTTTATACCTATTTCTGACTGACCGATTCCTTGACAATTCAAAAGTGCCTGTAAATGGTTTAATTGAAATAAATGATTTGAGTTTGAGTTTGAGTTTGATCCCTATTCCGTGGTATCATTGTATGAACAAGGCCAGGTTCTATTTGAATATAGCCTAGAATATTGTTCATAGTGCCATTGTCTCGTGTACAATATGATCACAACATAACATAACATCACGCCTGTAATCCCGAAGGGTTAGGCAGAGGTGTACCGATAGTACACCCACATTTCGCCAGTTATGTTTTTTAAGTCCTTTGAAATTGGTGGCGAGCCTATTGCCATCAACCGGGCACAAATCCAAACTCCGGGTTGCTACTGAGAAAATCCAGATGGAAAAACCCAATAACACTTTACCCGACCCGGAAATCGAACCCAGGACCTCATGCTCAACAGTAGCGCTTGCGACCTCTAGACCAACGAGACAGTGACAACAATATGATCAATACTGTTAATTTTCATGCTCAGGATTCGCAAAACACTAAACATTGTCATGCCTAATGACAAATAAGAACGTTAACATTGACAGGATAATGAAATAATAATTTCTGTCTGTAATTTTCCCAGATTAAGGCAAAGACCCACTTATACAGAGAAGGACCACTCTTTAAGAGGAGGCTCTCTAAATTGTATGTTAATCTGTATTAATATTCTTAAACAGTCACGCATACAATCAAAATGGAACTTTAGTTTATGATTTATTGGATCTTTTTCTTTCCATATGTAAGACAGTTACGTAATTGAACATTTTCGCTCGATTCATTTTTTAATATCTTTTTTGAAGATTATTTGAAATAAAAACAATATTACTCGGCTTTTATGTCTAACATAATTATTAACAGTAAGAAAATATAGTTTATTATTAGTTAAACGAAATAAGAATTGAGACTTACGCCATTTAATTTCGTGCTCGAAGACGATCAAAGAGCGCACGCGATATTCAACTTTATTACTGATGTGTTAGCGTTTAGTACATAGTGGAGTGGCGAGGTGCATAGGGGCGGAGCTTGCGTGGAAATTGTCTTTAGAGTGTCTAGGGTCGCCAATGCTCTTGCGCATGTTTGTGTTTATTTCTTAGTCACAGGCAGGGTTGTAACGGATGTCATATAACGGATGAGGATGCGGATGAGGATATCTAGATAATCGGGTTTGAGGATGCGGATGAGGATACGGATATTGGAATATTCCTTATTGAGGATGCGGATGAGGGTGCGGATGCAGATGTCGTACAAAAAATAGCCCTTGTTTTTTATAGTATTTATATTTGTATAGGTTGTAGGTAATTATTTGGTAGGTAAAAAAAAATTAACATTAAAGTTGTTAATATTCACTGAGAGGAGGCCTGTGTCCCAGCAGTGGGAACATTATAGGCTGATTATGATATATGATGATGAAATTTGGTAACTGAAATTTCAAATTGTGAAGTCAAATGCACAACTTTAATATTCAAAATTAAGTAAAGGAAAATTATATTTGATAAAAAGTAACTGGCAGGCCGTTTCGCCTTCTAAGCGGTTTCTAAGTTCATCATAAATAAATAAGGGCCTGCTCCACAAAATAATTGTTCGGTCGGAATACTTGCCAGTGGTGGTGATAAAAAAAATCGAATGATTTTATACCCAGTAAGCTGACGTAAACACAGAAGTAATATAATCTCGGCGGGATTTTATCGCGCACTGGATTTTCAACTCTCGGTGTTAAGCCGAACGTTGAGAATCCAATGCGCTGGGACGTACTCTCGTCCCAGCGCGTAGAAAAAACACACTGTTGGATTTTTAACTCTCGGCGCTAAGCTGAGCGTTGAAAATCCGGTGCACGAAAAAAAAAAAATCGCTGCGATTTTATCACGTCCGTGTGAACGTCGGCTAACTCAGATTGTGACATGTGACACCACAGTCGTGCCAACAGTGCCACGTGCGGCCGATCATCTGTCATAGGACAAGGACATTGCGAATTCAGCCAATAGTAACGCGTAACTCACTTATCGACCCGCCCATTCTACTCGGCGCGAGTTTTTAAAAATCCACTATTTGTGCGAACAAGGTAGGGTCACATCCTCATAGAAATTATGAGGATGCGGATGAGGATGCGGGGCTTTTAAAATCAAAAGTTGAGGATGCGGATGTTTTGCGGATATCAAAATTGATGCGGATGCTCCGCAGTTGCGGATGCGGATACGGATATCCGTTACAACCCTAGTCACAGGCATCCAGTGGACAATACTTGTGGGTGATTTTAGATTTAATACTAATGTTTCCAGAGTCCCTGACGATGTTTTTCTTCTTCATAAATCTATGGTATGTATGTATAAATTATTACCTTCCGCCAGCGGCTGACTCAGTGATAATATAGCATTCTACTGATGAAAGAATTTTTAAAGTCATTCCAGTAGTTTTGTCTTTATAATAGTAGATTGAAAAATTCACACTAGTCCAAATCATACCTATTTCAAACTTGCACCCTTCAGTTTAACTTACTCTTGACAAAATGTAAACAACATATCCGAATGCTAAACGTTTCATGCAAGTCACAATGATAAATGTACCCAATTTGTACCCGCGTGTGAAAGCTTAGTCGTAAGTGGCTTACACGCGAGGTAGATATTGTCATTACACAACTCGACATTAGCTGTTTGACGGGTGAGTGCCCTAATCACTTAAACGAAGATTTTAATTATTGGAACGATTTGATATTCTCTTAATAACCTGAAGTGATACCTATTAGCGAAAAAAGTGCCAGTCTCAAGTGTAGCGTGTCTTTTTTTTTCTATAATTATTTATGAAGGGTCTGGCATTTGTAAATAATCGTTTCATTCTCCTTATATTTTATTTCTCGTTGTAATTTCTTTGTTGTTACATTATAAAAACTAAAGTTGTTTTAATTCTCTAAATTATACAGTTCGATGATTTTGGTGCACGGTAAAACTCCAATAGTTTATGATTGCATCAACTAGAATGTATAGGTGTAGGGGAGAGCGGGGCTGAAAGTGCCGGGGGTAAATTGTGCCGACGCGAATATCTCGAAAACAGAAAGAGATAGATATACGATCGTATTGTGTCGCGTAATGCCTAACAGTCGGGCACACGCGGCTCCCATTTTAATTGCGTCAGCGACGCGGACCGAGTGGCAGTGTATGTGAGGGTCCTCCAACGCCACGTAAGTAAATATTTTCGTTTCGATACTTTTTGGTCGCAAGCTAGCATTGTTCGCGCGTTTAATATGAGAGTTTTAGTAAAATATTTGTTATTTATCCTAGTTTGTTATGCAGTGTAATTTTAATGCTTTGAGCATAGTGATTTTTATATGTGAGACAAAATATCACACTCTGATAAGCAGGGTAAAATGTGCCGTTCATGGGGGGCTGCTTGTGCCGCGGCACAACCAACCCCTAAGCAACCTTTATTGTTTTAATATTGTTTATATAAGAACTATTGTGTACCCATGTTTGCAAATAAAGTTATATTCTATTCTATTTACGTTTACGCGAGCACTTATCAAAGAAAGAAAGTACTTTTTAACATGATAGTTTATACTGCATTTATTGTCTTTGACAGAATGAGGACATACAAACGAAAAACTCAAAGGGGAACTACATCTCAGGATCTTTTAAAAAGGGCTGCTGATGCAGTCATCAAGGATGGACGCAAATTAAAAACTACCTAATTGCTATTCTGATCAGTCATCTTAGTATAACTAGTTTTTATATATTTTTTTGATTTCTTAAAAAGACTCAAGAGACTGATAAATAAGATAATAACTCTGGAAAGAACTATTTAAGAGAAATCTTTATTATTTTTTGTAATTATAGTCCTTATAGACTGATATTTTTAATAATTAATCTCATTCGATAAAAATAAGTACAAACTATTGATTTAAAATATGCTGTTATGTTTGAAAGAATTACATAAGTAAAGGTAATTTGTTTTTTTATTATTATAATACTTAGTAATATAAACAACGAAATTTTAAAAACTGTTGATTTATAGTTAAAAGTATAACGAATAAAAATATTATTATAAAATTGATGTCTTTTAAATTCTAAATTAATTTTCATTCATGTAAATCACCTAGCATTATCAACAGTACAACCGACCTCAGCTACGGCACAACTTGCCCCAAAGTGGGGTTGGTAGTGCCTTGCCGCCGCTGTATAAAAAAATCGCTTCTTCTTAAAAACTATTAAAAATGTGAGAAATCAGTCGGTAAATTCGTATTATAGACTAAATTTGGCTTAGGATGAACCACTACTTTCAGACATAGTACTTGTTTTATCCGAATCATATAAGGATTTGTCAAAATCGGCGCTTTCAGCCCCGCTCTCCCTTACTACGAATAAGTAAATAAATTAATAATTCTGACAATAATTTTACAAACTCAATAAATAATTCTAAGTAATATCCAGTAAACAACATGACCCAAATATTAATTCAAAAACAACAAACAACACAAATGACATCACTATTACACGAGCCAACACGTCATCGATTCACAAATTAATAATAAATCGTACGCAAACAAAAGATTAAACAAAATGATAAAACAAAACACAACTCGATACTGTGTACTCGGTAATTTGTTCGTAAAATCGAATGGCTTTGAATCGATATCTAATTACGAACACACGCGAGACACAGGCAAACTCGTTATTCTTGTTCATAGATGTGGAAATGTATGCGATAATGACGACTTCGCTGTAAATTTTTATTCAATAGGAATTGTGAAGCGTTTCTTTTGTTTTATGGTTGCATAAAGCCGTCTAGAGGCTATAGTGCTTATCTTATCGTGTTTTGTTTTCGATTTATCTTTAAATGTTTGGATTTTTATTGTATTGCTTGTTCTTGTTTTAGGTTATTTGATGGTTTGTTTGGGTGTTGTAGGATTTAATGGTAGAACGTTTTTATTGCGGTTTACGTCAATATGTCTAGTAGGAAATATTGGTATCTGCCTCAAAGTGAAGCACTTTTAGCTATCGTGCGCATTTTGATCTGCTAGGTTAGAACTTTAGGACCTCAACGTCCGCAACCATAATGATCTTTGATTCTCAAAACCAAACCAGTGTGAGATGTTGTTACTTGAAGTGAATTGGATGACAAAATACCCAAAAATGAGAACGTGTTTCACATTCAGGGAGCATATAAACATGCGGTAAAAATCTGCTTTTGCATCGGTGTATGTTGGACGTATAGGTACATTTTCTACAAAAAAAGTATAAAACAGTTTTTAACCGACTTCCAAAAGGAGGAAGTTCTCAATTCGACGGTATTTTTTTTTTGTTTGCTTGTTTGTTACGCGATTACTCCGCCAATTATGAATTGATTTTGGTGATTTTTTTTTTTTGGTAGATCATACTTCAGAGGTGGTCCCATATAAATTTTATTAACTTTGCTTGGTTAGTTTTTGAGTTAGCTTCAATAATACGTATTTTTTCCCACTTAGTATGTGGATGATATGATAACTTTCTGTCACTGTTATTTACATAGCAGGTAATGGTATTCGAATTTGTGTGGGGTAGGTACCACAACTAAAATGTAAATAATATAAACTTTTTACAAAAAAAAAAAAACAACCGACTTCAAAAAAAAAAACACTACAAAATGAAAAATAACTTTAATTTCGAAAGTCGGTGACAAAGAACGAAAATTCAAAACCAAAGAAACCGACTTCCGAAATTAAAGTTATTTTTCACTTTGTAGCGTTTTTTTTTTTGAAGTCGGTTGTTTTTTTTTTTGTAAAAATTTTTTTTGACTAGAACATATTTGAAATTGCTCTTTGAATTTCTAGTTGTCCATACCATTATCCTTACAAAGGTATTATTCCACCAAACTATTACTTTCATCTCGCATCAGTAAACAAGATAATAATTATTCGCAAAGCAATAAGGTTAACGGCGCGATCATAGTTCAAGCTCATGAATTTTCATCTCGCTCTAATCTGTATGCATCTTCGGTATTACCTATTTACAATATTAGCTACAGCTCTCGGTAATTAACGTCTGAGCCAATTTCAATTAACAGGATGTTACTTTAAGCCATTCTGAGTAATTTTACTTGTTTTAAAAGGAGTCCTTTGTTTTTGTAACATAGTATTTTAAACAAGGCTTTAAATCAATGTATTGGGTGGGGTATACCAAAAAAATCAATCTGCCTAGCCTTTTCCCAACAAAGTCAAATAATTTATTTCGATTAGGCACATAAAAGGCAATTTTAAAGTCAAAAGTTACAAAAATATTCATTGATTCTAGTCAACTAGTTCAACTATGTTGAGGTCGGCTTCCATTCTAACTGGATGCAGCTGAATACCAGTATGTTACATGGAGCGACTGCCTATCTGACCTCCACAACTGGGTAATACACAGTACTCAGTAACTGGGTAATACGATACCCCTTGGTAAGACTGGTTGTCAGACATTCGGACGACCCGTAACGACTGTCAAAGATCCACAAATAACAGCCGGGACCAACAGCTTAACGTGCTTTCAGGCACGGAGAAATCTCGGTACGTAAAGATGGTCACCCATCCACAGACCAACCCTGGCAAGCGTAACTTAACTGTTATTACTATATATATTATAGCTGTTATTATTTAGCCACGCGCTCCTGGGGTATACAAATTTTTACTATTATTAAAAAGAGAGAGAGCGAATTTTGTGAGGTTGTGTAAATGTATACACAACCTCACAAAATTCGCTCTCTAGGAGGGTAATCTCCGAAACCAAAGGTCCAATAAAAAAAAAAAAACATATTTTACTGTTTGATAGCTACATTATTCCAGATGGACATAAGCTACCTATATATTAAAAAAAAGTACTTAATAATACAAATTTTTTTCGGGGGCCCATTATTGAGTGAGCAAGTCACCCCCTGCCATTTTATCCGTGTACATTTAAACATTGATCAGGCAGGGGCCATAATCCTTCCATAGTTCCAAGTAACCAGTCCACTTTAGCCACCCAAACCCATAGTCCAATATATTTTTTTCCATATCCTGCAATAGTCTTACTACACCAACCGGGGGTTGTCCTTAGGTGCCCTTGCATGGTGCGAACAGGGATAATCGTCGGTTGGTGCCTCAACACTTAAAAATGTCTAAGGGGCCTCTGCGAGTTGGCTTCGGCCCCTCGTACGCCTTCCAAAGGTCCGAGACCCCAGGGTCCCGAGATTATCATAAAAATAATAAGATACTATCTGGAATTTATGCAAGCCTAGTACCTACTTTTTTTTAGGTTACTGCTAAAAACTTGTGCTGGTGCACAAAGTGTCGTAAACAGATAATCCAAGTTCCTGGATGTATAACTCAATACCAAACTTCAGCAACGCCAAAATCCACGAGTCTACAATAAAGATAATAAATATCACATGATTTTTTCCATCGTGTAACGCACTTGTTCACACTAGCTTTGACAATCAGTGGAGCGGAACTGTCCAATCATTCCTTTATAGAATATACTCTAACTATACAGTCTAGTCTTTTATATTTTCGTCAAGTATTCAAATTATTTTCTTTATCAAGTCAGGACACATAATACCTTTCGAAGCTACGGCTCTGAGCAGACTAATGCATTGAAAACTATATTTAATAACTTGATGACAAAGATCAAAATAGCATACACCTTTGACCAATGTGGAGTTAACAACAACTTTTTTTTTGTTTGCCTACTTTGTGACCCACTGCTGGGTAAAGATTTCCCCTTTTTCCTGACATACCTTTGTATTTTGTGCAATATCTGGCCATGTTGGCCCCGTAAACATGATTAGATCGTCACACCACCTTCGCCGCGGTCTACTTTGACGGCGATGTCCTCCCTCAGCCTTCCAGTGAATGATGACATCAATCTAAAACATTTTGAATAGACTGGCCATTTTATGAACAATATAATTTTTTTTTTTTTTTATTGTCAGTCTGTCAAAGTCACATTTTTCTTCGGTCTGACATGTGAATAATGCTGAGTCGATAAAGCAGATTTGGTCGTGCAATGAGCAGGTAAAAAACCACCGACTTCCGAAATTAAAGTTATTTTTCACTTTGTAGTGTTTTTTTTTTGGAAGTCTTTTTTTTTTGTAAAAAGTTTTGTTTTTCACTTTTTAGTTGTGGTACCTACCCCACATACATTCGAATACCACTACCTGCTACCAGTAACAGGAACTTATAATATCATCTACATACTGAGTGGGAAAAAAATACGTATTTTGTAGCTAACTCAAAAACTGCCCAAGCAAAGTTAATAAAATTGATATAGGACCAATTTGAGAGCATACCATTTCAAACAAAAAAGAATAACTATATGTTATTCTTTTTTTGTTCCCTCCTCCTTTTTGTAAGTCGGTTAAAAATTGCCTTTAAAGTGTCAAACATATTATGAATGTGACTGTGCACATGACTATACAATGCAAGGTCAGCTTATACTGGAAATTTAGCTTGATATGCCAGCGTGTGTACAGAAAACACTTTTTGCCAAATTGACACGAGTGGAAGCAAAATGGAATCTTTCATTTGTCCTCGTATCGTCAGCGATTCGAACGATGTGTTGTATTGGACGCAATATGAGGCGTTCGATTTTTGATTTTGCCACACGAGAATCAAAAATCGAAGGCCTTGGTTTATAGGGTGTTTTAATTTGAAAATCAATTTTGAGGACTATTGTATAGTTCCAGGTTTGCACGATTGTATACTCTATTATACCTTACCGTGCCATTTAAAATTAGTATTATTATA
Organism: Agrochola lychnidis; assembly: GCA_963680765.1. Taxonomy (NCBI): domain Eukaryota; kingdom Metazoa; phylum Arthropoda; class Insecta; order Lepidoptera; family Noctuidae; genus Agrochola; species Agrochola lychnidis. Next base: position 7,376,723 of record OY796859.1, on the reverse strand, counting down.
AAGAGGTGAATCGTTTGTTTACATTTTTGTAAAAAGTAATCTCTGGAAATACCTACCAACTGTTCCGATTTCAAAAATTCTTTCACTGATATAAAGCTGCGATATTGCCGAGTGTCATAGGATATGTTTTATGCTACACGCGGGTAAGGTCGCGGGCAGTAGCTAGTAATTTAATTTAAAAGAAAAAAACAATATTACTGTCAATATTTTGTTAGTACCTATTACATTATCTTAAAACTATGTTAGTAATGACGAGATCAATCAATACATTTATGCAACATATTTATGTATAACTCCAAAAACTTACATGGTTTTCCTAAATACCTAAAAGTATACAGGGTGGCGATTAAGTCACCTGCATCCATTGGGGGGGTGATTCTACACGTCATACTAAACAACTTTCGCTATGAAAATCATATCCGACTCGGGGAAAAAAAGAAAAATTCCTATACAACAGTAGACAGGCTATTTCGATGTACGTATGTTTTTTGTTCTGTAACGATTATGAGATTATGAGTTTCATAGCGAAAATTGTTCAGTATGACAGGTAGAATCGACCCCTTACCGGATACCGGTGACAAAAACGCCATCCTGTATAAATATTAGATCTTGATCAAGAATCTTTTTTATAATTATTAGAATCTTTTCAAAAATTCCAACCAGTAAAATTTTTCATACAGAACGAATTACTGTTTCTGACTTGAAGAGATATACTGCGTTAGTGCGCTCTGCCCACCCCACAAAGGAAACTGCCTCAAGAAGAATTTTCTCTTATAAATTGTTCTCTTCATAAAATATCGTACAAGTTTCCTCGCTTTTTCTATTTATCTAAAGGTTCATTCTTTATACAGCCGTAGACGTGTGTTCCCCGACAGTTAGTTAGGGGCTCCCACATCCATTTTGGTTTCGTTGAAATACCAACACCTGAGACAAGAATATCGCAATTTTTCCAAAACAAAAGAAAATAAATAAAAGTGTCAGTTTTCATTCAGTTTCCTAAGCGAAACAATGACTGATAGTATAAAGGAAACTTTTCAAAGCAGTTATCTTTAAAAGCTCGCCAAATACTCTCAAAATATATCTATTGTGACGGGTTGGGTTGGCACTTTTATTCAATATTGTGCTTTATCCTCTGAGTTTAAGATGCATTATGGTTTGCGTTGGAGATAGTAATAGTTGCATTCATTTGATGGAGACAGCCAAGCATTTGCTGGAAGCATAATGTTATTACATCCAGTAAATATAACTTTGCTTTGTGTCTGCATTGGTAACAATTTGTTTTAACACTACAAACATTGCTTCTGTAAGCAAAACATTCAGGATCAATTATAATACTAGGAACTAGCTGAAGTATTTTGTTTTGACTTTTATAGAGATTATGATCTGGTACACCGCCATCATCAAAGTTTTTTTTAAGTGAAAACTTCTTAAGGCGCGTTGGGCAATTTTTGAGATGGGACTAAACCATTGATTTCGCGACACTGTAACGACACCAGCTTTTGACCATTAAAAAGACATCAACGCGTTGATTCCCGCGGTGCCGATTTTTTTTTCAAGTTTTCGCTTCTGTCGGCACTCTCGGAGTGTTTTTACTTGTTTGTACTAGAGCCGTGGTGGTCCAGTGGTAACAGCTGCGACTTACGAGTTGTAGGTTCGAACCCAGACAGGCGCTTTACTTTGTGTAAATTATTTCATCACCATCACTGCTCTTAAAATGGTGAAGGAAAACATCGTGAGGAAACCGGCATATGTCAGTACCAAAAATTTGAAGACATGTGACATCTACCAACCGGCACTGGGCCCGCGTGGCAGATTACGGCCCACTCCTTCTCACCGAGAGGATGCCCGAGTCCCAACAGTGGGAACATTATAGGCTGATTATGAACTGAAGAGAGAACTGCCTAGCCTTTTCTTAACTATGTTGGGGTCAGCTTCCAGTCTAACCAGATGCATCTGAATACCAGTATTTTACATGGAATGACTGCTTATCTGAACTCCAGAACCCAGTAGGTAACTGGATAACACGATACCCCTTCACTACGTATGTTATTCGCCTACTGTCCGACCAACGAGACAATGCATTCTTGACACCTGCCAGATTCATACTAACGAATCTGTATTTTTTGAATTAGATCATTATTACTACGAGAAATTGTCCAACTGACAGGTGTCAAGAACGCATGCTCTCGAGGGCTGGACTGTACGACTCAGGCTTAGTACCTGGGCGACCGAACTCTGCCCTGGAAATAGAGAATGCTCATTTAATAATATAGGAAAGTTCACACTAATCCATGTATAGTACCTACTTATCCCATGCTGCCATGATAGAAGGTACTTACTAGTTCCATGCTGCCATTATTCTAATGTCATTATTCTAATACAATTATTCTAATGTTATTATTCTAATGTCATTATTCTAATATCATGATTCTAATGTCATTATTCTAATGTCATTATTCTCATATCATTATTAATTATTTTGTTCTAAACTTTGGGTGACCGAGCTGTGCTCAAGTGAAAAACCGGAGAAAGGCTTTCGGCTACTTTTGTTTTGCGTGTATTTTGTCTAGTTTTTTAAAATGTGCGTTTTGTTTGTGAAGAATAAACAAGTTTTCTTTCTTTCTTTATTTTAAGTGGCGGTGCATAGGGTAGGCCTATGTCCAGCAGTGGACGTCTTTCGGCTGAAATAACGATGATGATGATGATATTTGTAATGTATTACACTTATTTACATAGGTAACTACCATATTCTTATTCTGATTTCAATTTAATTCAGATAAAAAAGGTGAATATATAAGAGATTTATTGACGGAGCAAGTCTTTTGTCGCCTCCGCATAGGTTTTTTTGAAATCCTGTCTAAGCGCAACCTTATTTTCCTCATTTATCTTGTCGTTACGTTCAGATTGGATACTTAAATGTGTAAGGTAGGCAAGGTAGGCTTAAGGTTACATCGATTGATCATCTAGAAGGTGCGTCTTAGAGAAAAGGGTTTTGCGCTACATAGGGTAATGTTAACTTTCACTAATGCTCAGTTCTTATAAACAAAAACGTATTTTCAGTAACAATATTATATTTAAATAACCCAACGTGAATAATTATCCAGCACGTTGGTATAAATCAAACATTATTTTGGATATTTCAGTAATTTTCGTACGTTGCAAAAATATGAATAATCCACTTTGATACAGAAGATTTACGAGCCAAGTACGAAGCAAATAAAATATAGTGAAATGAAATGAAATTGTTTATTCTGTAAATAGGATATCGGAATCACTTTTACACGTCATATAAAAAATTTAAAAAAAATTAAAATAAGCTAGATGAGTTTGGAGTTTCCTATCTGACTACTCTGAGAAGAAAAGCCTAAACAAACTCAGAGGTCGCAGTCTCTTTTAAAGTCCAGACATAATCTTGATCAGGCCATATGAGGACCATGTAGATTAGTGTCTGAAAAGGTCTTTTGAAGAAAGAACCACACAGATTTGAGTGGACCTGTCCAGTAGTGTATTTTTCAACACTTTCATGAAGATTACAATCAGTGTTGAGACTCTTGAGACTGACCATCGATCTATCATGTATCTGCATGTAGGTGTGTAGTCGTGATATCATTTTTTTAGCCTTACTAAGGGGACAACCCAATGGGTAACCCAGGTCAAATAAGCAGTTGATCCATGTAAAATACTGATGTTCAACTGCATCTGGTAGTACTGGAAGCTGATCTCAACATAGTATCAAGGCTAGACAGATGATGATGACACATTAGTAATAGTAATTTTATTTCCAAACGTTACATCAATGAGATCTCGACCACTGAACTAGGACCTCCTGTATCACAGGGGCCGAAGTACTCTCTAGTTACATAGATCAGCATGAGAAGGCTTATTAAATACAATTTTCACTTAATTATTACTTGTAATGGAACTGGGCAGAACATGTCTGCCGCATGACAAACTGTGAGCTCAAATAACACAGAACTGGTGCCCTGAGATAGTGAGCCGGGGTTGCGGCAGACTACGTAGGAGATGGCGGGACGAGCTGGATAAGTTCCGTCAAAACTGGAAGGAGGACGCGCGGACTCGCGAAAGGTGGAAGGACTGGAGCCTTTGCCCAGAAGTAGGACAGCGTACGCTTGCAAAAATAAATTAAAAAATTACAAACATTTTAAGAATTTTTTTAAAAAGCGTGTGTGATGTTGTGATGTGAGGATGTAGGTGTGTGAATGTGTGTGTTGTCTGACTACATGAGAGATCAGATTAGCATACCGCGAGGAAAATAAACCTCCAAATTCAAATGATCAACATTATCCTAATAGGGCAATGCACTCAGCAAGGAAAGCAAGCGGCATTTTATCTACATACGCCGAGAAGACGTGCATGATATCCCGCGCACAAAATGACGTCACATGTTTTATTTTATTAAAATGTTAAAAGGATCATAAGGAACCCAAGTTTAATTTACCATGCGTGACGGAATAATGCTATTACCATAAATATGTTGGTAAAAGAAAATTATCTTTGTAAGCGATATTATTTAATCTTGTTTATGTGTTCAATGTAGTAAATGTAACGACATTCTCCTTTAACAATTCGTTATCTACTATGTTACATATTGCCGACTACAGTATAAAAGGAAAATTTTTCACTATCAGACATTGTAGCTTTTTCTGAATTTGCTGAAAATCCAATCAATGATTCAGCAAATACGACATAGTTGAAGAAGTTCTACATTTGGGAATGAAGATGCATGCTTAAATAACAACAAATAATAAAACACAAAATTAATTTTTCATTTCTCATACTTGGAAAGTAGTGTTTGATCCAAGTAGCGGGTGGAAGACGCTGATCCCCACCCTTGGGTGGAAAAGACTCATAGTAATTACTTCCCTCTCTAGGGCGGGAATGAATTTTAAAAATAGAACTAAATTTGGTTAGGTAGTCGGCTACGAAAATTTTTACTAAGGGGGTTTTACACTGTCGAGTCTGTGGTCATGGATCTGTGATCGAAGATATAATGGAATTGTAAAATAGACATTTGTTATGGGTATATCTCCCTTGGGGAATATTACACTATCATGTTATATCATATACCTATCTAGAAAGCTCACAAATTACCCATGTTATGTCTATTTTACAATTTAGTTATGTCTTTGATCATGGATCTGTGATCGTAGATATGATGGTGTAATACCCCCCTTATAGAAAAATACTGATTTAAAAAAAAATGCTGCAGTCTTGTCATTGTATAAACAACCAGTGTGAATTAAAAAAATACCTAATGGCGCATCCACACATGCCGGCGGCCAACCCGGCGGCACGCGCGACTTTTTAGGGTTCCGTTGCCAAATGGCAAAAAACGGAACCCTTATAGATTCGTCATGTCTGTCTGTCTGTCTGTCCGTCCGTATGTCACAGCCACTTTTTTCCGAAACTATAAGAGCTATGTTGTTGTAACTTGGTAAGTAGATGTATTCTGTGAACTGCATTAAGATTTTCACACAAAAATAGAAAAAAAACAAATAATTTTGGAGTTCCCCATACTTAGAACTGAAACACAAAAAAATTTTTTTCATCAATCCCATACGTGTGGGGGTATCTATGGATAGGTCTTCAAAAATGATATTGAGGTTTTTAATATCATTTTTTTCTAAACTGAATAGTTTGCGCGAGAGACACTTCCAAAGTGGTAAAATGTGTGTCCCCCCCCCTGTAACTTCTAAAACAAGAGAATAATAAAACTAAAAAAAAATATGATGTACATTACCACCGAATGTAAACTTCCACCGAAAATTGGTTTGAACGAGATCTAGCAAGTAGTTTTTTTTTTAATGCGTCATAAATCGTAAACCGCAATTTACCTTTAATTCAATGTTACTTGCTGCTACGAAACCCTTCATGGGCGAGTACGACTCGCACTTGGCCGCTTTTTTTTCTATTCAGCGACAAAGCAGCCTGAAATCCGGCGGCAAACCCGGCGGCATGTGTGTATGCGCCATAAGCGGGACGACGCGCGGCGGTGACGCGGTGTGTTCCATATTTAAAATTAAAAAGACTAATAGGTACTAGAATATCCATGTTATTATTATTAATATTTTAGAAAAACTACAACTTTTAACTTTCCTTATATTCGAAATGAAAAGTAGAGTGTTTAACACGGGTGAAAGTCATCAATTCCTACTCGGACTATAGCCGCCCTCGCTGCGCTCGAGCGTCTAAATACCTGGTATGGGAATTGATTCCTTTCGACCCTTGTATACTACCATACCTACTATACCTATTGTGAATTCACAACTTCATTAGGTAACAGTGAAAATGTAAACGAACCTACAAGTACGTATCAAACATAACTCCAATTGAAATTACATTTCCATATTCTCTAACAATCTAAGGTCTATCCACACTACGATCCCGAACTTCTACATTAGTTCCAATGTCAACAAAATCGCACTATTCCAACACGTAGATAATATTGAATCTTACTCGCAGCGCCCGAAGCAAACTCCAAGTGAATTTGCGAAGTTAAATTGAAAGTGAGCGTTCGGGCCGGACGATTGATGAGTGGGCCATTCGAGTTTATACTTCAATGTTCACGTCTACACGTCTGCGCCTCCTTGGGTTAATGATATTGGAGTGTTTTTGTAGGTTTTATTCAATACATTGACTTTTACGAAGATTTGGGCAGGATAAACATGTGTTGATGTGTGAAAATTACTGTAAGTTTTAAGAATGCGAGGTTAAATTGAAAGAGAATGTTCTGGCGGCAGTTGATGAGTCGGCCATTCGAGTTTGCACTTCAATGTTTTTATCTACACGCCTCCTTGAGGTAATTTTATTGCAGTGTTTGTAGGTTTTTATCTTATATCTATTAACTGTTTTCCCCAATCGATGAAGGAAAAGTAAATAAATATTGATGTGTTGAAATGCTGTGAAGTTAAATGGAAAGTGTGCGTTTGGGCCGGACGATTGATGAGTGGGCTATTCGCGCTTTACTTCCACACGTTGAAGCCTCCTTGGATTAATGGTATTTGTGTCTGTTTGTAGGTAAGTGGCTAAATAATAACAGCTGTACAGGTCGATCGATCAGGTTAAGCTACGCTTGCCGCGGTTGATCCATGGATGGGTGACCATCTTTACATACCAAGTCCCCTCCGTGCCTCGGAAAGCACGTTAAGCCGTTGGTCCCGGCTGTCACTTATAGATCTTTGAGAGTCGTTACGGGTAGTTAGAAGCCCAAAAGTCTGACAACCAGTCTTACCAAGGGATATCGTGTTACCTAGTCACTAGGTTGTGGATGTCAGATAGGCCGTCGCGCCATATAAAATACTGGTATTCAACTGCATCCGGTTAGACTGGAAGCCGACCCCAACATAGTTGGGAAAAAGCTAGGCAGATGATAGTGTGTCTGTTTGTAGGATTTATTTAATACATCTACTTTTTCCGAAGATTTGGGAAAGGTAAATAAATGTTGATTTGTGAAAATTGCTGTAAGTTGTATGTTCACGATTCATTTAAAGTGATTGATTGATGAGTGAACCATTCCTATTTGCACTTCACCTTTCACCATTCGAGCTTTTTTGGCTTGTTATTGCAAACTAGCTAAGTTTTTGTTGTTAGTCTTAAATCAATTTGATGTCATTGCAAGGCCTTGCTGACCATGGTTTTGTTATTGTTATTAGTAATTAACTGTTTATTGATTTTTACTTCGATGATCCTAGTTTATCATTTGTGACTTCAAGTTACAGCTTTATTAGCGACAAGTTAATGGGCACGCCCTTTATATCTGGAGGCTTGTTTTGAAGTTCTGCTTACGTTTTTAGTTTTTATTTTTGCTTGAGTATAGATTTCGATGTTTATTTGGTATTTTGGCGTGTGCTAGCTGACATTATAACAAGTAATTTGATTTAATGTTTTGTATTGCGTGATGTAAATTATTTTGCATACTATTGTATAGAATCAAGTTTTTCTAACTGAACAGACAGCATTGCTGCTGGGGAGTTTGTTGCGCCACTTCTTCTTCCCAGCTAAAGCAATAGGAAGTGGTGAAGGGCGTTTTTGGGGGACTGTCTTATGTAATTTTGATATTCGAAAAGTGCTGATTCTCTAACTACATAGTTTTAATAAATGATTTTTGAATTTTTATTGTTTTTACGTTAGGTAAACCTTTTTTAGGAAAATAAATATATATTTCGATATTTCCTCAAACACCAAAAGCGCCAAAAATTCAAATAGGTATTAACTGTAATAAATATTTATAAAACAACCTCACTGTCCTACGCAAATGTTTCATTTAGTAGGAAGTTATTTTAATATTAAGTGTCATTAAAACTTGAGACTTCACTAACAATGCAAGTCAAAACTAAATGGTACATATTCATCTGCAATTTAAATATTAATGAAAATATATGCGCAAGAAAGCCTCGTTTTGCATATAAATTACAGTTGCTGAATATAAAATGTTATGCAACTAAAACTGGAGAAATAACAGCCAGTTCAACAGGGTTTTTTCATAATTATTATTTTATTTTAACTCTACACTTATATTCCGCTGTTATTTGCGAAAGAAGTCTTACAAGTCTTTTAACTCCATTTTGAGTTCACAATTTTATTTTGCTTCCAGCTGCTGTCTTCAGGAAAAATGTTCAGTATTTTTTATATATGTTACGTACTTAATTTGAAGTTGGGATTCAGTTTGTTTTGATGTAACAATAAACTATGAAGAGAAAAACTGAGTGAACATTATTATAAGATCGATCTATTGCCGATATTTGGAAATGAAACGATTATAGCTACATACAAATATCAAAAAATATCGCGAGTTTTATTTGGATTTTGAAAATAACTGAAAGAAAATAGTGGATTATCCCCGAGGAGAATACTCTATTTTTCACACCTTTTACGACTTAATAAAAAGCAATTCGATTATTCAACAAGTTCTTTTTGGTAAAAGTTTTCATACGAAGTTGAAAAATATCTATACTCTATTTGAAATAAGATAAGAAATTTAAATAAACCTTTTACAGTCCGTTCAACCGATTTTGAATTCTTTTGCGTTGCTGGCATAACAGTTCGTATTGGAACCACTTTTTTTGCTTTTTATGCCATCCTTATGCCTGCGGTATAGAAGTCAAAATCGATTGAACGGACTGTTAAAAAGGTTTATTTAAATACAAACAATCTTATTTCAAATGGAGTATAGAACACAAACAACGTGTAAAAACCTTTTTAATCAATAAGAGTGCGTGGAGAGTGGAACTGTCATAGTTAGTCTAAGAGCCATCCATATATCATCGACACTCGCACTTTATTTGCACTTATCTGTTACTCAAAATATACGAAGCGCTTGCGGCAAATAAACATGGGCTCCTCGCTCTCTGGGGAATATTGCTGGGTTTTTTTTTCCTATAATTAACTTGACTGTACTGAGTGCCTTGGGTTTTTATGTGATCGTGGTGTGTTTTTTTATTAATCGTAGAAAATATTATGTAAAGTAAATGGAATTGAGTCAATTATTAAAGTGAAACTTTTATTACATCGTCTCAAACTTTTTCGTCTGTGTGTTGCATGTCGCGTGACGGTCGGCCGCGGAGTAGGGATAAAGTGAAAAGCGCTCGTCAGAGCAGCCAAGGCCAATATGGCGGCGCCTATAGAAGTTTCACTTTTACCGTGGTTTCATAAAACCACACAATCCTTTTTTTTTTCTGTAACTTGAGCTTCACCATGGGTTTTCAAGCTTTGAGTCACAACCCAGTAACTGGGTAACACAATACCCCTTGGCAAGACTGGTTATCAGACTTTCGGGCTTCTGATTACCCGTAACGACTGTCAATGATCTACGAATGACAGCTGAAACCAACTGCTTAACATGCTTTCCGAGGCACTGGTGGAATAATCGATGGTCACCCATTTATGGATCGACCTCAGCAAGCATTGTATAATCTTGAAGATTGACACGACTCTCTCTGTTTTTTCCCTGAATAAGATATTGCATATAATGTTAAGTATATACATAATTAGAATCCCGTATATTTATCTTTTGCAAAATTTTGTACGAGTTTTTTAGACTTTATAGTCTAAGAGCTGTACCACTATACATCATGTACTCGCAGTATATTTTGAAGCTCCAGTTATACCGCTTGGAATATGCTCCGAGCAAATAAAGTTCCTTTTTTCTAAGAGATGAAGTATGGCTGGTATGTTTTGTAATTATTCTTACGAAACCGCTGCCATGAATCATGCTTAATGCTGAACTACTTCTGCAGCGGAATTTTAAAGCGTTGTATTATTTACATCGTAGTCCTGACTAGGAAATAGTTTTCATGAAGAACAGGACAAATTATATTTGAGTGTTTGGCTTCAAATTGTTGTTTTGGGTCTAAGGTCTATTCAGATCCTTGTTTCCAATTGATGTTATTTCCTCTTAAACAAACATTAACTTTATGCACGTGTAAATAAAGTTGATTTTAGACTGACTAGTACTGTTGAAAAAGTCGTAAAAAATTTGAAGTTAGCGCAAACTGAACCTTATGTGTAGACATTACAGTTGTTTTTCCTACAGCTTGTGTTTGTTTACATGTTTGGCAACTAAATTGCGAACGGAATATTAGTTATTTTGCAAGTGACATTTATCTACAAATACAAATTAATTATACAGGACTCTTCGTAGACTATCTTTTTCAGAAGAAAAGCTAAAAGCGGGTGACCACTGAAAATCAGCGCTGTGCTGTGGGTCCCTATAGCACAGCATCATGCTAAGTGGAAGCCTTCTTGTCACAGTCATGACGTGCCAGCAGCTGCCGCATATTTCTATTTGTGCTCGTGATTATATTTAAATGTATTGTTTTATTTTATTGTATTGTTCTCTTTTTTTATGCACGTGTGTCTGTGACAATTAAACTTATTTTTCTTTCTTTTCTTTCTTTCTTTCTAAATTTTTACATAACAAAGCTGTAATTAAACATCAACTGTTGAACGTGGACTACACAAAGACCACTCGAATGATGGACAATCAAGGAATTATGGTATATATAGCGAGTAACCACCACGCTTACTCAACCAAACAGGTCTTTAAGAGAATATTTGACCTAATATTTTTCTAAGATTCATACTCAGTCACGATCAAAGTATTAATTAAAGAAAGTTTTTTTTTTATGCAACTGTTCTACACTTGGCCTGCATCTCACCTGATAGTAAGTGATGATCAGGCCGAAGGTGGAAGCGAGTTTCACCCGGAATCCTCAACCACAGAGGAACTGGCTTTCTTACCTCTAACTGCCGGAACACAACAATGCTGTTATCATTGTTGTTATAGCGACAGACTGAGATAAGATGGTGGTAGCTAGCTAAGCAGACTTAGAGCAAAACCTACCACTAGGGTTTGGGGCCCGGGACGTCTCGTGTGTCGAAGTCCCGGGACTTTTCATAATTTTAGCTGTCTCGAGTCCCGAGACTTTCGGGTCGAGATTCGAGACGAGACAAGATTGTCGAAATTGTTATGTAATCATAGTTTTATTATTTATATTTAGATTATTTAAATAAAAAACAAATCTGTGATTATGAGAATTAACAATGTTGTGATTATGACGAATGATTAGATAATAGTAGTTATTAAGAATCAGTATGATTTTTAACTAAGTTCGTTTTATAACTATAAGATTTAACTGCTTAAAAGTGAATCTGTGAGTGATTAAAAAAAGTAAACAAAGCAATTATTAAGACTGAAATTAAAGTTATTAAGATTAAATTTTCCGTTTAATAAAAATAATATTACTAAACTTATCATAATATAAGTAGTAATTTTAAATTAATTTTAATAGTAATTTTATTCTAGTTGCATCGTCTTCACATATTTAACTAATGTACGTACCTATACAAACTATTGTAAAACATTTTAAAAGTAACGGTTGAGTTTGTCCCGGAACCTTGAAATTGTCGGGAATTCACAAACCCTACCTACCACTAATAAACCAAGCAGAAAATGTTGACCCCACTACGAATCTAACCCGGGACCTCTGGGTCTGAGACAGGTGGTGGTGGTGGTGGTGGTCTAGACCACGCGGTTTAACATAATCTTATCTAACAATAAAATGATACTACACACCAATAAAACAATATCCTTATACCAAAGAGATGAAATATGTATCTCTTCGTTACAACTAATTGCAAGAATACGAACGCGAATAAATGACGTGTCAATAATAACGTTACACGTTACTCTTGTGCCTGTAATGTTATAACGTACGCTGCTTGTTATAACAAAGGAGTTATAATTAATTTCTGTCTGTGTTCTTGATAGAGATCGATATTGTTATGTGAATACTGTGCTTCTATTCATGTCCTTATTTTTACCATACTCTGTTCGGTTTCTAGCATACTTGTAGATATGTAAGTAATAAATTTTATTACCGACTTCATAGCAGTAAATTATCTTGTGAAAATGTTTTTCCGGGACAGTATGGTCATAATATTCTCCATGTTCTATTTCTGCTGCCTCAGGCATAAATCAGATATTGATTTTTATGGTACAAAAATGTGACAGAAAACTGCGGTTTTTTTGAGTGGTGATTTTTTTATGTTTTTTCCTCTGCTTCTATTAAATACTTAATTCATTTATGGTTTGAATCAGGGATATCCATATTCGCATCTGCATAAATTTTGATATCCGCAAAACATCCGCTTCCTCAACTTAAAGCTCCGCATTCTCATATTTTCCATATGACCTCACGTTATTCGCTCAAATAATGAATTTTGTTAAACTCGCTCCGAGTCAAATATGCAGGCCGGAGTGTAAGTAACACATTCCTTTTGCCTGAATTCGCAGTGTCCCTGTCCTATGGCAGACGATCGGCTGCACCTGGCATGATTGTGGTGTCAGGTGTCAAAACAAGGGCTATTATTCATACGACATCTGCATCTGTACCCTTATCCGCATCCTCAATAAGGAATTTTCCAATATCCATATCCTCATCGGCATCCTCACCCGTTATAAGACATCCGTTACAACTCTGGCTTTCAATTTTTTAAACAAATAACTATTCTTTATTAATATCATCTGTGTAACACGTTCTTCACTTCCAATCTCACCAGTCAGCCGATACTCTATCATTCACTCCTTTTAGTTTCATAATTGCCTGACATAAAGCATCATCATGGTTTCATATGGCTATGGCATTAATTTCGCCTCTGTACATTTCTGTGCTTGAAGTATTAAATAAATAAATAATTATCATTCCTCACACAATCCATCCATCTTTTCTTCGGTCATACTCTACCTCTCCATCCATCAACATTTTTTATGTTCATCACTCTTTTAAGAGCGTTTATTCTGAAAGTGGGCAACGTCGCAAATAGATGTCAAATATTTCGCTGTTTTGATTAATTTGGCAATATTACTGTATGGAAATAAGAAATGTAGCTAACTAGTTCCCTAGAATATTAATTGTAAATTGCAATTATAACACTGAATTTGATGTTGTAACAATTTTAGGTGGAAAGTTTCCAAATATTTTTTTACATCTAAAACTAAATATTCGGTATTACGATATTAATTATTGCATTTTATAATCAATATTTTAGTTCCCTAGTTAGCCACAGTTCTTAATTCCATACAGTAATATTGCTAAATTAATCAAAATAGGCGCCATCCCATCTTCCTAGCACTGCGGGCTGTGTCGGGACGGCTGCTGCAGGTGCAGAAAACCTCAAACGGCGCAAATATAGCAAACTTACTGGTAACTATATTTTTGAGCCGTTTGGGGTTGAAACACTAAGGCCATGGGGTCCGAGTGCTCACCGAGTATTCCGGGACATCGCCAAGCGGTTGGTCGACTCTTTACGTGACCAGAGAGCTGGCCAATTCTTAGGACAAAGAATCAGCATTGCTATCCAACGTGGCAACGCTTCCAGTCTTTTAGGCACTTTTCCCGCTGACAGCGATGCGGACGAATTTTTTGACGCCCAATGAGCTCTTCTCTTTATTTTTAACTTTTCCTTTACATACTTGTACATAATATTTATAGTAGTTAGTTGTAAATATGTTTGTGTATATCAAATATTTGAGACTTACAATAGAAAAAAAAAACAGGTAAACATTAGACAGCTATTTACGACGTTTTAGGATAAACCCTCTTAATGAGTTTCCAATAACGCCTTTCTAATTTCAAAAACACAAACCAAAACTCAGTTAAACACAAACAACTACTTCATTACAAATTGACATTAATGCAATGTCCCATATATTCGTCCTTCAAAGTCATAAACACAGATGGCATCCGACTGAATAGCAAAACAGCTCTAATTCCAGTCCGTGGTAGCAATTAGCCTTTAATAAATGGGTTCTGGAGTACGGAGCTCAAATTAGACGCCGCCATTGGCTGCTCTAATTGTAATGCATGGGTTGACTAGACCAGGTCTAGTGGAAGGCACCTGTATGAGAGGGTAGTTGAGATGTCTCTGTGAACTGAAGAGGTATTGAGAGTTAGAGATGTCCATTATCTGGGATTGGTATCAATTAAATTCAGTTATTTTATTTAAAGAGCAACCATGAGTGATACAGAATTAAAATTGAAATAATTTACTGATGTTAGTGCCGATTATTGTTGTATTTTCACGGCCATTTATAAGATGAACTAATTGTATACAAAAAAGTGGCAGTCAATGTCGACTTTTCTATCATGTAATGAACTAAATTATTTAATTTCAAATATTTTATTGATCTCCAAAGCGATAAGACCAGCGGAGTAATTGCGTAACACCCAGTAGCAATGGCTTTCATTTTGACAGTTCAACAACATTCATTACGTTATTTACATTGTTGAATTGACAATTTTTTCGAACATATGAATCAATGGATTAGCAATATCCTTCAAAATCCTTTAGATTATGATTAAATTGTGTGTTACGCAATTAGGGTGCAGATAAAATCCGATTTATTTCATAAACATTAACACATAAACACTCATAAACATTAAAACAATTTTAAACATTAACAAAAGTTAATATCTGTCCAAAATTCTGCAAGAACTTTTAAAGTAATGCGGTACCAATACCAGGATAAGATGGCGAAACAAAAGATTGTCTTCTCTCATTGTCTTCAAGTTTGGTATACTTTGTACTTCTTTTGTGAAAGAAAGTTGGCTTGTTGCATTGTGATCGCTTAGATTATAGCAGACTAGCTGTGCTCGCAAGTTCCTCAGTTAAAATGTCGAAATCACAAAATGAAGTCGAAATAAATACCGGTAAGTAACACATGTGGCAGTCCGGGAGTGCCGACAGAGGTGAAAACTTGAACAAGATCGAAAGAAGAAAAATACTTGTTTAGAACATTGGTCCGTAACCATTGATTTAAATAGTTATGTCAATGTCCGTAACCTATAAAGAGCACAATCGCGTTTACAAAAAAAATATACTTCCAAAACCATTAAAGTAAAAATACTTGCATAGAACATTGATCCGTAACGTAATATAAAAAAAGCACAATCGCGTTTGCAAAGATGAGGTGTCGATAACGGTGTCGCGACTTCAATTGTTTTAACCTATCTCAAAAATACCCAACGCGCCTAAAGATGTTTTCACTTACAAATATTTCGACGGTTTCCCCAATGTAATTAAAATTAACGTAAAAAGTTCTTCTGTGTTGGTAGATAGTGAAAATGATAAATTGTCTCGTTTTTTTTTTCACAACAACATTGTCTCTAGTAACTACCACCCACCACATCATCAACCACGGTTGCCATCGAATATTATTCATTTTGTTGAAACAGTAGTATTGGAAGGCCTCCCACAAGGACCGATGACCTTGTGAAGGCCGCAGGAACCCGCTGGATGCGGAAAGCACAGAATCGATCGAAGTGGCGGTGCTTGGGGGAGGCCTATATCCAGCAGTGGACGTCTTTCGGCTGAAATGATGATGATGATGATGTTGAAATAAATTCTATTTCAAATGGACTCTAACTTTTCAAGTACTTTAAAAAGACTATTAAAAATATTTGGAAAATCCAAAAGTCAAAAATATTTAAACGACTTTTCATGAAGTAAAAATTTTACCCATATTGATGGGAAAAAACCAGCCAAGTGCATGTCGGACCACGCACAATGTAGGGTTCCGTAGTTGGAATGAATTTATTCGAAGAACAAACTTAACTTTGTAGTTGAAAAAAAAAATATTTCATACAGAATGTATGGGAGAAAATGTTTTTACAACCGCAAATCTAAGTTGGTCGACTATTACTCGTTAACTTGTACAGCCTACACAGCTGTGATAGTTTTCCTTTTAAATTCGTTATATAAGCTACTGCCGTAAATTTTTTCACATGTCTAAATTCAAATTCAAAATTGAAAAAACCAACCACTAAGCCGGCAGGGGGGGGGGACACTTGACTCTAACAAAAATTAGCACTTTAAAGCTTAATATTTCGCAAACGGATCCTTGAATCTAAAAATGGTTGTCACAAACTCACAACTTTTTTAAAGGACCTTACCAATGGTACCCCTCACTATGGGTTAAAAAAAGAAAGAAAATTACATCACCACTTTACGTGTATGAGAGGTACCCTAAAAAAAATGTTTTTCATAATTTCATTTTACCACTTTGTCGGCGTAATGAAAATATATATCTATGCCAAATTACAGTTTTCTAGTACTAAGGGTCTCGGAGCTAGACCGCGGACAGACAGACAGACGGACATGACGAAACTATAAGGGTTCCTTGTTTACTACGGAACCCTAAAAAGCAGTCAAAACATATACTGCTTTTTTCCCATCAATATGGGTAAAATTTCTCACCTTACAATCTTTACATACTGTCAAAGACTATTTAAGTTTGCTTTATTGGTTGCTAGGCAACGGAAGAGGGTTGAAGTTGGAAATATAGATATTAAATTAGTTCGTTTTTTATTAATTATAATTTAACTACTTTGAATAAAAGAGCAATTTTCAAAGGGTTCCTCGTCCTATGGCTGAAACGAATCTATAAAAAAAAAACTCAATTAATTAACTTTCTCGCAAGCTACAATGTTTTCAGGTTTCATACATTGATTGACGGAAATTTTTAAAACTATTTTGATTTTTTATTTCGTTTCTGCTGCATTAAATCAATTTTTTAAGGTGCAATATTAATCTCTATTAAATTATCTATACAATGGTATATAAATTAAGTTCTTTGTACTAGCAGGAGTGTAACAATAAAAAAAGTTGCAAAAAGGAGGCAAAACAAATTTTTCGATCGCAGAGCACTCTCTAATGCTTCGCATTATGAGTCATGCAAAAGAAAACAAATTCTATACACAACATATAAAGCGCAGGCCACACTGGGAAAGAAGCTAAGTTCGTTTCAGGCCGATTTCCGGCCACCGTAGGCGCGGGCTTGCGGACGGTGAGCAATGGGTAGCTCGCCGTCCGATAAGGACCAGGCCCAGGTCGACGGCGCGTTGTGTTCCACGTGCGCCTCAAAGAGATGTCAGCAGAATTGACGGGGTCCGCTAGGGCCGATGCCTGCCGAGGTTACGAAGAAAATCTAAAGGGAGATCGTGGCCCCCGGCAACAGGGCAACCAAAGGACCACGGATGGGTTTTAGCCAGTAAGAGTCTGACACGCCCTCCCGCTCCGCCCAGAGCGGGAAAAGTTATTTGATAATTTCCCACCAAAAAAAAAAAAGTTTCGGTCGTGTAGCTAAAGATAGTGCCATCCACGGAGACGCGCTCCACTCCGCTTCGCTCCGTACTAAAATACAACTCAGTACAGTAATCGCGGAGTGGGGCACGTCTTCGTGTATGGGACTATCTGTACCGCGTGTTTGCAAACTTCGGTTCACATCGGAAATTAAAAGAACCAAACCATGAAAAGACGCAGTTGCTACATGAGCAAAGCTAAACGAACTTACCTTCGTTCCCAGTGCACCCTGAGCTTTAAACGGGCTTCAGAATCGATATCTACAACGAGATATCTCGGTTTAAGACAGCGTGAATCCATACTTTATTCTAAAAGAAGTAAATGTATGTTGCAAAAACATAGGTGCATTTGTTAGTTCTCAAGTTGCCCGGAGAATCTGAGTCAAAAGTAGTTTCGACTTTCCGAAGCACTCCGATGCGCGTTAGATGGATTTTTTGCACTGAAATAGAATAAATATTTCTCTTACGTGAAATGTTTAGTAGAAGAAATGTAAATGGTTTTTAGAAATAGTGTAGAGCTGAATATTTGTTTTAATATTATATTACTATTTCTACATTAAGAGAGACAGCGAATTTTGTGAGTTTGTGTATACGTTAATTTTTCAAATAGGAGCGTGGTTCTGGAGATTACCCTCCGGTAATCTCCAGAACCACGCTCCTATTTGAAAAATTCTTTCGCCAAAAATTATTCCAAGCTATTATACAATGTTGCTCGTCGGCATGTAACTGCTCGCATTTTTCTGAATGTTCATGAAAAATTATCGAAAATTAACTTTAAAAGGGGGGTCTATCTTGACTTTTTTTTTATTATTTCTATTTTTTTTCAAGCCCCTCTGATTTTTTGCATAGTAGACAAATTTTAATAAAAGTATTCATTAATCCGATAAAATAAATCTTAAGCTTTAGAAATAATAATAAGAATCCAAATCGAGCCAATAACATCGGAGATATGGCAAATGCTTCTCAAAACATTCCAAATTTAATTAATATTAAAGATAGACCCTTTTAAAGTTATTTTTCGATCATTTTTCATGAATATTATAATGTAAATATGTACATAATGTAAATATGTACAAAAAGAAGTACTTAATAATACTAATTTTTTTCTTGCGTCATGTTTACCGCAAATAAACGTTTTTTCTTTCTTTCTTTCTTCTTTCTTCTAATGAAATTGATAATCTTGAATTCATGCAAGCCTAGTACTTTTTGTTAGATTACTGCTCAGAACTTGTGCATAACGTGTCGTGAACAGAATACCGTCTTCACTTGTAAATTGCACCCGTACGTAGTCGGAGTAGGCTGCAAGTTCATTTATAAAACAAGGCTTGTTTTTGCTACACAAAATCTTTCAGGTGAATATTATAGTGATTAAATGGTAGTGAATTAATATTGATTACAAACCATACTAAATAATAATATCTCAGTTACATTGCTTTGTTGTTTTTTTTTTTTCTGAATGATGCTTACCCAACCCTTATGAAACTGCCAAGATACGGCAGTGCCTCGAGCATGTTTGCCAAGCGAAGGTCCCGGACTTTTACGCCATCATGAGGTCGAGGATCGCGTATTTTTGGCAAAGTTTGAAACGCTCCAGTAACAGCATTTTGAGGGTTGTCTCGTGCAAGTCCCATATTTGTGCACTGGATTTCTGTTCACCTAAACGAGAGTATAAAATGACAAAAGCATAATGTTATGTTTTTGAAGACTGGATACCTACCTATACATACCTCCATGTTTTTTTTACTATTTATTTATTTTATTAAAAAACTCACGCCTTCTTCCAATGGGGATAGACAGAACGTCCCCTGCTACTAGCGTCACATCCTCCATCGGTCATTCTTTTTTTAGAAAATGAAAATGCTGTTTCTCTTATGGAAACCAGCTTTGTGCACTAGTTTTTCCCGGATATTATAGGGATAAACAATTTTCAAATCCACAATTTTTTTGTAAAAATGTACAGCATTGAAAATACCAACCATACAAAAAAATCCGTCTCAAATATTTCCAACGCAACGCAATCTGCTCCTAATTCTAGCATACATACATACAAATACCAGATTTCCGTATACCAAGATCCTAATTTTAAGTCCAATTACTTCCCTACATCGTCGACAAGCTCCGTACGAAGCTTAGTATATAACCAATTCGCGAACAGTTCATGTGAGCGTTGCACATGACACTTAATTTTTTCGTCGCCTAAAGCGCTCTGCCTTAATTATAAGGGTATGTTTATACGTTGGTGTATGTTTATCAATTACTGTGTTAGGGTACAAATTCAGCTGTACGGTATGTGTGATTCTTCTATCAATCGTGTTAGGCTCATGTTTTTTTTTATAGACATTATATTATATTTTGTTACAATTACAATGTGTTTATAGTAATACGGTTAGTGCATGTGTTCCGTTTTTCATAATTATTAAAAAATGTGCAACAAAAAATGTGACTCTTTTCCAGAGCAAAAACAATGTCTTAACAAGTTTTAGTTTATAATAAAGTCATCTGTTATTGCCGAAGATAATATAATTCATATTAAGAAGGTATTGTGACTTCACGTTCCTATTAATTTATAATGCCGATAGAATAACACAGTCATGTGAGTAAAGGCGCGGGCGCAGCTAGTTTCGTTATTAAGAAACCAACCTACGAAAATCAAGGACGAGATCAACAAACCTTATTATTACCAAGTCCCCTATTAACCAATTCCCCAGGACTTTCTCACCTCTGATTATAAATCAAATCAAATCTTTTTTTAAAGTGAAACTTTTATTATATCGTCTCAAACTTTTTCGTCTGTGTGTTGAATGTCGCGTGACGGTCGGCCGCGGAGTAGGGATAAAGTGAAAGGTGCTCGTCAGAGCAGCCAAGGCCAATATGGCGGCGCCTATAGAAGTTTCACTTTTACCGTGGTTTCATAAAACCACACAATCCTTTTTTTATTGTGCCATAGGTTACACAGACAGATGTTAGGTAAATTACAGTTCCATTACGTCTTGCCTAATAGGCATACAATAATTATATAAAAATGCAGTAAAAATTAAAAATTAAATCTTAGGTATCACATAAAAAGTAAATCTTATAAAATAACAATTATGGTGACAGACTGGGCTTGTGGCTAAGTAATAACAGCTGCACGGGTCGATTGATCAGGTTAAGCTACGCTTGCCGCGGTTGGTCCGTGGATGGGTGACCATCTTTACATACCAAGTCCCCTCCGTGCCTCGGAAAGCACGTTAAGCCGTTGGTCCCGGCTGTCATTTGTAGATCTTTGACAGTCGTTACGGGTAGTTAGAAGCCCAAAAAGTCTGACAACCAGTCTTACCAAGGGGTATCGTGTTACCTAGTCACTAGGTTGTGGAGGTCAGATAGGCAGTCGCTCCATGTAAAATACTGGTATTCAGCTGCATCCGGTTAGACTGGAAGCCGACCCCAACATAGTTGGGAAAAGGCTAGGCAGATGATGATGGTGACAGACTGTAGTAGGCACTATTATTTAGAAAATCTTGGATCGTGTAGTAAGCTTTGTCAATTAAAAAATTACGCAATTTATGTTTAAATGTAGTCTAGCAAGTCTTTGTACCGTCAGAATAGAATCTTTTGTGTAAATAACTTACATTCTGTATGCATATCATCCCGAGACAGCGATGCAGTTTAAAAGCGATTTGATCGAGTTCCCTTCTCCTTAGCCATTTTGTAGTGTGTCAACGACTAAATCGCTTCGGCACTTTAAATTGTAAAAGCTTTACTTCCCAGGGATTGTCGGTGAATTTCCGTTTTCTTTTAGCGACATAAAATATAGAATAGGGACGCTATTTCAAGCATTTCGCAGTCGCCGAACTTTGAGTGAAACAGAATTTAGGTTCTTATATTATTCCTTGTAGTCTTGAAAATCGGAGAGAATATTTTACGCGCAAAGGTAAGCACAAAAGGGGCGGTGTAGTCACAAAGCTGGGCAAACTAGTGACATCAAAGCCTTTGCTACCGATGCTCCTGTTAACTTTGACTAGCCAGAGTATTAAAGCTGGCAAGTTAGAAGGGTGTTTCGATTTGTCGGTCGCAATAAAGTGAATTATTAAGTAACTCAAAGCATCTCATGACCTATGCGGGTGCCGTCTTTGCTCATGCAAAACCTCGTCATATCCATAGGATGCAAACAGTCCAAAATAGATTCCTTCGTAGGGCCACAGGTTCCCCCTGGTTCGTTAGGAACGAGGCACTCCACCTCGACCTAAAGATTCCCACAATTCACCAATTTCTAAAACGCCTTTCCAAGCGTTTCTTTGAGTCCGCGGCCAAACATCGCAACCCTCTGGTTGTCGAGGCCGCCAGTTATGTCCCGAGTAAAATCAGTCATGTTCGCCGTCCAAGGCATATCCTCGTAGACCCCGATGACCCCATAACCCTCCTCCAGGAGAGCAATAGGGAAACAAGTACAGTGTACAAACACAGACGCCTCCCGTCATTCCGACCTCGCCGCCGAGGTCCTTTGCGATCTCGACCGCCGCGCCCCCGAGTAAATAATACTCCCCCCGACCCTTGCTCGAAAACGAGGTACCAGCAGTTGTTGCAGCTGTGCACGTAGCTTTAAATTCCCCGTCCAATAATAATGATTAAAACCCTTTGATCCAGCCCGTCCCATCTTTTGATGTCCTCCCTCCGGATAACGCCCTAAGCCGAGGCTCGTACCCCACAGGGGGTGCCCTTAGCGAGCGTTCATCCTAAGCTTTTTAGCTTAGTTTATGTATGCCCTGGCTGGAGGCTTTGAGTGTAGCAGCTTAAGGCAGCCACAGGATTGACCGGTTAAACAGCCACGGTTTTCGGAACCAGCTGTGAGACGCCCTACAGAAAAAAAAAAAAAACTCAAAGCATAGTTTCTTAGTGAAAAGGTTTTGTCAAGTTGCAATACAGAGTCACGCAAAATTAAGGTAGATGTAAACGATTTGAATCATTAGTAGTGTGCCTAAAGTTTTTATTTTTATAACGCTGAAAACCTAGTAGGTACATAACATTATTAAACGTATGATTTCTAAGTATATTACTTAAATGGGTGTTATATGTAGAACATAAGTTGCATAATATCTATCAAAATGCACACGTCGCCACCATACATTCCCTTGCGTAGGTACCAGGCGTACAGAACCAAGGGAGAGCCACTAAGTGCATTGAAACTATGAATAATACATACGTGCTGAGAGATTGCAAGCCAATCGCTTGCGTAGCTATAGTAAACTCGGATAACCCTTATAGCATCTGAGTGTAAAGTCAGAGTAGGTTTTACTTACATAAATTGATTTTATTTTCATTAGAAAAAAACCGGCCAAGTGCATGTCGGACCACGCACAATGAAGGGTTCCGTAGTTGGGATGAATTTATCCCAAAAACAAACTTAACTTTGTAGTTGAAAAATATGTTCTCCCATACGGAATGTATGGGAAAACATGTTTTTACAACTGCAAAGTTAACTTGTAGAGCCTACTTAGCTGTGATAGTTTTCCTTTTAATTTAGTTATATAAACTACTGCTGTGATTTTTTCACATTCCAAAATCAACCATTTAGCTGGCGGGGCTATACTTGAGTCTAACAAAAATTAGCATTTTAAAGCTTAACATTTCGCAAACGGATCTCTGAATCCAAAAATGGTTTTTGAAAACTCACAATATTTTTGAAGGACCTTTCCAACGATATCCCACACCATGCAATAAAAAAAAAAAACATCACCACTTTACGTGTAGGAGAGGTACCCTAAAAAAAATGTTTTTCATAATTTTGTTTTACCACTTTGTCGGCGTAATTAATATGTATACCTATGCCAAATTACAGCTTTCTAGTACTAAGGGTCTCGGAGCTAGACCGCGGACAGACAGACAGACGGACAGACAGACAGACGGACAGACAGACAGACGGACAGACAGACAGACGGACAAGACAAAACTATAAGGGATCCTTGTTTACTACGGAACCCTAAAAATCACGATGTAAACGCACAAATTTTAAAGAAGTACTACTATAATCTTCGTGGCCTTCTTGCACTTTCTGGCCTGCAAGATAATCTCACAGTACAAATCCATCTTTTTTAGCCTCCGTTCCTGATATTACTCGTATTACAATCCATTATCACATGGTTATGACGTAGCTCATACGATCACTCTGTGCATTAATCTCAGTCAGTCTAAACCTTTCAAGTGCCCGAACTGTTGTTCTACTATTCAAAGAGTGCTTTCAGGTTGGCGTACAAAGGCAAATTCCTGTCAGTAGCTCCATTCAAGAAATCGGTATCTGGCTGTATTTGGTAACACTAGACATGTTTGAATACTACTTATGTTTCATATCTGCCGATCAACATATACTGTTTAATTCTCACCGTGAAAACATAGATGAATGAGCTTGACGTCAGCTAAGTGTCAATCCCTACCATCAGGTGGAATGACAACTCACTTCATCTAAGTTTTCGCGGTGAGATTTGTCTAGAATAGACCGGCAGGTTTCAAAATCTATCACTTGTTTTCACTGGTGAGTACGTGGTACAACCCAATGATTATAACAACCGGCTTCCTCTGTACATGAACACATAGATGCAAACTTTACGAGTAGAAATATCCTCATTTGTTATAGTGTTGCGTCATCCTTTGTTGTCACGGGTTATAGCGGGCGAGCTGTTATTACTGAGCACAATTGTGCTCTTTGAACGCAAAATGCCACTTGAGCTAGGAAAGGTACGCACCACAGCTCATGTTCATATCGCTGGGAGAAGAGCTTATTTTAAAATGGAGATGATTTTTTTATAAAAATAATAAGTTGTCGCTACTGTATTTTTAATTTCTGACACAAAAAGAGGGGTGTTATAACTATGGCGTTTGTCTATCTTTGGCATCGTGGCACCCAAAAGGATGAACCGATTTCAGAGCGAGTTCTTTATCTGCTTACTTCCCCGTTGCCTCAAATAATGCTCAGACAAAATTCACGAGTCTTCACTAAAAACTATCCATATAGTCCTTATTCTAGTCTCGATTTGAAGTTGGTATTTAATTTCAATCCTTGGTATGGCTTGTTTTGAAACGGTATTAGATGTAACCTTTGCAACCTGACCTCCTTAGCCCTAGTCTTATTACAATGCCTCGGGGCTAATTGGCGCTATCTGAACTAAGGTGAGAACTACACACTATACGGCTTAAAATTAAGGTAACAAGCACAACAATGATAATTTACTTTTAAAACATGATTTGACGACCTACTACGATTTTCAACTAAACTGCCTGTTATAAAATTCACCAAAAGAATTACTAATACTTTGCCGATCTTAGAAAAACGTTTAAAAATCTCACATGCTTGCAATCTAACCTATGTGCCTGGATTTTATTAATTTTCAATTTTTTTTTAAATTTAAATGCATACCTATAAAAAAAAAAATCTGCTGCATCCGGTTAGACTGGAAGCTGACCCCAACAAAGTTGGGAAAAGGCTACTTATTAATTTTTTTATACTTATTAAAAATTAAATAAATTTATATTGAATTTATTATAATTAATATAAGATTATTTAAATACTAATTATATGTATTATTATTAAACTAACTGTTGCCCGCGACTTCGTCTGCGATGCAGGATAAAAGTAGCCTATGTCCATCTTTAGGCCATGGTCCACCCATGTGGCAAATTTCATCCAAATCCGTTCAGCCGTTTTAGCGTGAAAGCGTAACAAACATTAGTTAGGATTATTATTTAAATTAAATATTTTTGATTACAAATAATTTATATAATTCCTTTTTGTTTTATAAAAATATATTTAAATGGTTCAGAAAATATTATTTTTATACTAATGTTTTTTTATTTATAAATATTGGAACAAAGCAATAATGCTTGGTAACAATGGTATGTTCATATTACGACCCCGATTGAATTATATAATAGCTTTCTATGTCTACTTATCAAAATCAGACAAAACTGTAACAATGTCAAACACTTCTCATAAATATCTAATACATTACACAATAAAGCGGATTACGCTGACGATCCAATATATAAATATAATGCGGACACAATAGATTGCCCAGTAAATCGGAGATAAGTCTCGGATACCGTCCAGATGGACTCACGTTTTGCGTATTCAACCATTTTGTATTGTTAATGCTAAAAGATGGACATAATCTACGACCAAAGGATCGTACCTTTGGTCCCAAGAAAATTATTTCCATCTTTTTGTGTGAATAAGCTGAAAGGTTATTGGTATAACGATCGGATGTATTTATATAGTAATTGGTTAAAAAGTATCAAAAATTTTAGGATTTTCCGATTTTTCCCTTTTCTTAACAGAAAGACAATCTTAACAATCTATAGATAAAGCCGTAGCTCGGATCATATCCAAAGGTATCTTAGCGTTGTCCTTTATTATGCTAATGTAACTAAGTAAAGAAGATGTAGTGACAAAAATTGAAAAGGGTATGCTGAGATGGTTTAGGCATATTGAGAGGATGATTGAAAGGCGACTAACAAAATGTATTTACACGGCAGATGTGAAGGGAAAGGCCGGGTGGGGACGCCCTAGGAGGACATATACTGACCTTATTGGTGATTTTCTTCAGAAAGGCCAGGTGCGTAGTACTCGCAACCGGCGTGCGTGTATGACCAGATGTATGAACGTAAACGAGGCAAAAGGAGTATGTAAGGATCGTAGCATGTGGCGTTCTGTAGATTCTGGCTACCCCCATGGGAAGAAGGCGTGAGTTTATGTGACTATCTATGTATGTATAAATAAGTACCAGTAAATTATTTTGCCTATAATTCAATAGGAGAAAATCGCTTCCAAAACAAACACTCTCTAACAGATTTGTCCCCCAATCTCTTTCAACACAACTCACAAAAACTTCACTTTCGAGAACTTTTCTGTTTTTAAAAGTCGCGAATAACAAGGGGGCTCTCAAACCGAAACATCCCTAATCATGTTATTAAAACTTCTTCCTTCCAGCTTTGCTTAACAAAAAGTCGATGGTTCCGACCCGCGCGTCGATTCGATAAGCTTGCCTGTAACTAATTGGCCCAGTGGAGAACCACCGGATAGAAGTTCTGACATCAGACAGATTGTAGAGCATAATGATGCTGGTAATAATACTGCAAGCGTTTAGATAGCGGCTGAGAAATGCGATGTTATAGACAAACATTTTTGTATCATAGTACCATTACCCACAAAGTAAATATCTTTTCACATACAGCAAAGGAATCAGCATCCTCCCTTTTTATCTTTAGTGATTTAAGACTATTTTTCAAAGTTTCTTCACGATTGTATAT
This sequence comes from Agrochola lychnidis, assembly GCA_963680765.1. Taxonomy (NCBI): domain Eukaryota; kingdom Metazoa; phylum Arthropoda; class Insecta; order Lepidoptera; family Noctuidae; genus Agrochola; species Agrochola lychnidis. Next base: position 7,349,784 of record OY796859.1, on the reverse strand, counting down.
GTGTTTCTAACATTTTTCACATACGATTATATAAATGAAGAATTGCCATTGCTACAAGCATGACAGGATTTGTAACTTCCAAAATCACTGAGAAACTTAGTAGACTACAAAAAATCTACCTTACACGAATGTTCCACAATTTTCAACGCCACGCCTCATAAAATAATTTCAAATAGATCCAAATCTTTTAACTATCAAATTACCATCTCGTAGAGAATAGCTTGTTACCTCCATGAAAAATTCAACTCGGCTTCAACCTCCACCTGAAATAATATGAATCCGTACGTTAACAAAACTATTCAGTTTCGCGTCGATCCGCCGGCTCTGTAATTGGGCGCCGCCCGCCGCGCCGAGTCGAGAGGCACAGTCGCTTGACACACATCCGCGATACAACCTTATACCTGAACTGTACGAGATAATGGCTCTACAAGCTTAGGGGGTAGCTTTTAGCCTGTTAAGTTACGACTATTTTTGGCTTTTTGTTGAATAAATGGAATAATAAATTCATTCGCTATTTTTAAATCATGTATGACATGGAAGACGGCGTAATTATTATACTCATAAAAAGTCATCGTTAATTACGTTTGTAGGTTCGTTTTCACAAGAGTGAAAACGAATTTCTCAGCTATGCATACAAAAAAACCGAATCCCGACATTATTCTTAGCAAAAACAAAAACTTGATATGAAAAGTGGTAACGCAAAGATTGAAAATTGATCAAAATCATTATATCAAGAGAGTTTATATACAAAGTTGTAAGTAAGTTGTAGGTGTACCTATATCGTCTTTAAAGAAAATCGTATAGTACTTGAGTCTTAAATTCGTATTTTCACTGCAACGTGAACATTTACCCAATTAGTTTGGCTAAGCAATAGATGTTGGTCAACTTCTCGATTCCCAAGGTAAGCTCGCATCGCAAGATCTTTAGTATGCCAAACAACGTGTTAACAAAAAGTAGCCAGTTCCGACTCCCAGTCGATTCTCCGCAAGTTCTTCTTGTAATTGGACGAGTGCGGCTTGAGAGTTCCAAAGTTGCTTGACACAGATCCCAAGATACCAGATACATACTAATGTAGATACTTGTTCAAGTATTTGAGAGAGGTACAAAGATAGTATATGCAATGTATGTACATACCTAAATAAAATTACGAGAATTTCACACGGTGGTACAATCAAAAGTAAGACAAAATATTGAAACTTGTTTCTTGATAAAAACTGTGTCATCTACATATATTATACAACAAAAGTCGCTTTTTGCGTTTGTCTGTATGTCCACGTTGGTCTTCTAAAATACGCAACGGAATTTGATGAGGTTTTCAACATAATTTAGAGAATGTATTCCGGAAGGTTTATGTGTATAATACATTAATATTAAACTACGACGCACCTAGTCTACCAACCTCTGAGACACTAACAACCTAGGTATGTAGGTGTAAATTAGAAATACCTAGAATTTCGGCCTACATTCTGGTATGCAGTGGTCCAGGCTAGTTCGTTAATATTATGTCAATCAGTGAGAGGAAGCTGATATCTCGGAAATGTCATCATGCAGGGCGGTGTGATGTGACATACATCAGTCTAAAGCTGAAATATACATCTGAGTAAACGGTAACAGAATGACAGTAAGGTAAACATCATTTTGATTGTTCGCTTTTGTGGATATTAATTTAAATATTTTGAAATTATTTTTTAGAGATGTCATAGATGTTGTTGATGTGAATAAGAAAAATAAGTGCTGCACCGGGATTCACACGACACTCGATTCATTGGTACCATTATCCACCCCTAATTTTCATTTGGGATTAATATTTTTCGAAAATATATTTTTTTTTAACATAGACAATACATAAACCCCGCAATGAAATTCTGACCTAAAAATGCAATCGGCAATGATTTATCACAAGCCAATTTATAGCCAATTCCGATTTCAAATTTACATACATAAAAAAGAACATAGGAACTTATACACAAATCTCAACTTTTTCTGTAAATATAAAACCTCGTGCACATGCAAACCCAACATTAGTTTTTACAATATTTCCCAGAATAAACTAGTAGTAGCTTTATATTTAGTTTTATACTGTTATTTTTGTAATTTGCACTACATACTCGTGGAAAAAGTAATTGCTTTATTAGTTCTATATAAAGGAGTGTTTACAGTTTGATCAATACTATTTCCAACATTGTTTATATTTATGAAGCTTCATGTTGGAAGCTAACATTGTTACCTGCCTATTAAAACGTTTTCACAGTATTAAAAATGATATTATAAAAATGTGAGCAAGAAATAATTAGATATTAATATAAATATAACGTCTACTCGATGGTCTGCAAAATCCCTAATAACTCTTACTTACCTACCGATAAAATATAAATCCAACTTTTTAATTTAATTTTAAAATAAACAAAAATAAAATCTTAAAAATTATTAAAGTAAACATAAAAATAATGTTATAAAATATTCGAGCCATTGAAGCCTGTCTATAATCGGACCATATCAAAGACTCACTGATCCCGAAATAGCTCAGCATAAGTTCCACGTCGTTGGATCAGAGCTGAACAGAGCAATAAGGCAATAACCGCAAAGGTTATATGCAATAACGAGCGTCGGATCGACCGCCGAGAGTTGCCGAAGTGGCCCGAACGCGATTGACACCGATACCGGCTTCATCTGGTTTGAACTGCTTCCGAAGTAAAAATGTTTATATTGATGAATAGCAGTTCGGTGAGGTTTATTTATTGGGGTTAATGAGATTTTTGCTGAATTTTTGTGAAAGACAGAAATACCTTTTTGGTACATCTCAACATGGCTTCTGTAACTTTTATATATTAGGGTAAACCAACTAACATTCATACTAATGAGTACAATTAATAACAAAATGAAATTAAATATTTTTCTTTTGTTTCAGGTTTCATAAAGTCTACAAATGAGCTCCTGTTACCTAGAGTGTAAGTAAAACAATATCCTTTTTATTTAGAGCAACCTACTAAAAAAGCAGTTATTTTCAAAGTCAGAAAAAATCTTAAATATTCTATTGAAAAAAGTTGGAATTACAAGTCAGAGGAGATGTGACAAGTTTGTCATTTCTCTTTATGAAACTGCATGTTTTTTTAAATTGGATTCTCGAATGAATGAAAATGAAAATAATGGATGATTTTTTGCGCGTCCTTTGAATCGCATTTGTCGGCGACAATTTATACTGTCACATACGTTAACGACATGTTGACATGTTATCGTATTTTTTGTAACAAAAAAGAAGATTTTATCTTTTTACACAGACACAAACGAAATACATTTTTAGCAATCTGATGAATGTACGCTCAGCGATAAAAGTCGATTAACACTGCTACTTTTACACTTCTTCTAAATTGGCACAAAATTATTCGATAAACATTGTATATATTGTTCAGCTTTTCATTTCATAACTAAGAGTCAAGAGAGAAAGAGATTCTTTTAATTTTACTTCTATTCCGATTTTAATTAAATATTAGCTCAATAACTAAAATTAAAAAACTGAAGTGTAACTTGACTTTTTTCGCCAACTGTACCTACCTATTTTTCTCCAAATGGATTTCTAATTCAAATTCCATACATGCATTTATTTAAATAACTTAAATGTAAGTTCAATATGTAAATCAAGAATAATTCCACTGCCACAGCAAAAATATACATAATTAAAGCTAGCTAGAAATTTTATTTTTATCATCAAACAAAGGGAGAAGAGAATGTCATGCTATCTCATACATTATGTATAGAGAATATTTAAATAGTTTAGTCATACCGCTAGAACTTTAATTATGGACAAAAGAAAATGCAATTTTATAGTCCGCTGCATTTTCTTCTATTTACTTTTTAATGGCGTTTTTAAACGAAACTTTAATGGGTTTCGGAATTGGAAAGACGTTAAGGCTAGCATTTCTTTTCAAGCAAATGCTTTTCTAATAGATGAAAGGAATATTATTGTCATTATCACCTGTAAATGTAAAGTTGTTACGATTATAGCTTTTATAAAAATAAAAATAAATTGTTCGTTTTAGATGCTCCTTTTTAGGGTTTCGTAGTAAACAAGGAACCCTTATAGTTTCGTCATGTCCGTCTGTCTGTCTGTCTATCTGTCTGTCCGCGGTCTAGCTCCGAGATCCTTAGTACTAGAAAGCTGTAATTTGGCATAGGTATACATATTAATTACGCCGACAAAGTAGTAAAACAAAATTATGAAAAACATTTATTTTTAGGGTACCTCCCATACACGTAAAGTGGTGATGTTTTTTTTTTTATCTCATGATGTGGGGTATCATTGAAAAGGTCCTTCAAAAATATTGTGAGTTTATGAAAACCATTTTTGGATTCAGGGATCCGTTTGTGAAATATTAGGCTTTAAAGTGCTAATTTTTGTTAGAGTCAAGTGCCAGCTAAATGGTTAGTTTTGGATGTGTGAAAAAAATTCAAGGCAGTAGCTTATATAACGAATTTAAAAGGAAAACTATCACAGCTGAGCAGGCTTTACAAGTTAACGAGTAATAATCGACCAACTTATATTTGCAGTTGCGAAAACATGTTTTCCCATACATTTCGTATGGGAGAAAATGTTTTTCAACTACAAAGTTAAGTTTGTTTTTGGGATAAATTCATCCCAACTACGGAACCCTTCATTGTACGTGGTTCGACACGCACTAGGCCGGTTTTTATTTGTTATTACTGTTTGTATTTCCTGTGCGTGTCCCAAATAAAATATTTTTCTTTATTTACTTTCTTTCTTTTTTATAAAAAATATCCTGGTTCCTAGACTGCATGTTTCCGCATCAAAATAAAATTATACTGCCCGTTATTTATTTATTTAAACTTTTCACACACAAAAAGGTACAAAGGCGGACTTAATGCCTTAGGCATTCTCTACCAGTCAACCAAGGGTGGTGAAGAGATTGGATGGCAGGTGCTCTGTTTGAGAGGAACAAAGAAGTTCTCTCTATAAAATAAAATCATGTAAAGATATAAATGTGTCATAATATCTCCCTGTATCAATAAAATGATGTCAAAATAACGTATCTTCATACAAAATACACCCAAATTTTATAGACGCGTTATTAAAATCGCTCCACATATCAGTAATATCACTCACAACCCCACATGAACTTAATCGCTCCATACTTTTTAATCTCCACTTTTATAAGGGTAAGCCATAAATTGGAGGGTAACAAGGGTTTACCCTGTGCACAGAATCCATTGTGTAGCAGATCGTAATTAAGCCAGTAACATTTGGTGCTCGTTCCTTATATTAATTTTAATTAAAACTCCTAAAACGTTTTGTCTTCGGGTAAAGAATGGGATTGCGACGTAACGCGAGAACCAGGCAGGATTATATTTTTTGGAAAGTCAATTAGTATGCGCATTTAGTGACTTTTTACAAAGAATCATGGAGGAAAGGAACGTCATTAATTTGAGAAAGTTGGGGTAATAAGACGTTGTTAAAAATTATGAGCTTTTACGCACTGGTTTAAACTGGCCATTTTTTAGGGTCCAAGATTGCCTTCATCAAATAAATAAGTAGTGGGTTAAATTGTGATTAGTTTTGGGTAGTGATCGAGGCATGAGGTCCTGGGTTCGAGTCCCGGGTCGGATAAATAGTTATTGGGTTCTTCTATCTGGAATTTCTCAGTAGCAGCGCGGAGTCTGGATGTGTGCCCGGTTGATGGCAATGGGCTCGCCCTCTACTACATGGGACTTAAACATAACTGGCAAAATGTGGGTGCTTCTCTTGCACCTCTGCTTAAACCTTCAGGAATACAGGCGTGATAGTATGCTATGTGTAGGTCAAAAGAATTTCTGTTAAAATTTAAATCTCCAAATATTCTAAAACATGAACTTAATAAGTATCAATTTCGAGATCATTAACCAAAATCCATTGTCCATTCTAACTATTATATCGAAAATATATTCAACGTGTACAATGTAACACTCCGAGTGTTACATACACAGCCCAGATTCAAACCACAGTCCACCTAGGGTTCTCGAAAACATATCGATATTTTTGGGGATATTTAATGTTTCGATGTATCAAAATCAATTGACTAGTGTCCAAACCGTATCAAAAACGATATTTCTAAACTTATAACAAATTGCCATTGGCCTTAAAGCTGAAGTCACAAAAAAAAACGAATAGGTCCACAAACGGTGGAGATATCATACCCACTTACAGAACAGCATCGAATTGAGAACTTTTTACATTTTAAAAGTCGATAAAAACGACCATATTCTCACAATATTTTGCCGATATTTCGATATTTTTTAGAATATATCGAATGCGGTACCAATACATAAATAAATACAAATAAAATATTTACATATTTCATCTGTATTTTTTTTATGTATCTCGATACTTTTTAATAATTCCGACATCCTCAGCCCGCCCATCGTTCAGATGACGTAGTGAAAATCACTTCTAACACCTGAGTAATTGAATCAGAATTCTCGTTTTACCAGAAGGTCGGTAGATAGGTAATGAAATCAAATAAGTTTAGTTGGATCCTCGTCCCAAGGGAAACCTTTATCTTTACATAGTGGACTGCTTTCCATAATTTTCTACAATTCACTATCTTTTGCGAAGATTTACGACTCTCTATTTTTTTCTACCTTATCTTTTACGGCAAATAAAGATGGTTTCGTGCGCGTCTGTAGATATAATAATAAAGAGTATCTCCTGCATTATGCAGACTGAATACACGAGTTTATTTAGGACACGTTGATATGGGAATACAAGAAAAATATGGTGTGACAGCTTTATTTCATACCACGCGAGTTATTATACTGTTGGAAAAACGTTTTCTCAAGAAAAGTAATCTTCTCACAGTTACAGCAGAGATAAATCATAATAAATTAACATGAAGAAGATGTTTGCTTTTTATCCCTAAAGGTTGCGGTAGGTCGCAGTTGGGTCTGTTCGCAGACGATACTGCCATCTACTTCAAATCTAGATCCCCAGACATTATTCGTCTCAATCTCCAACGCACAGTCAATAGACTGGCCGCATGGTTTACAAAGTGGCGGATAGAAGTAAACCCTGATAAAAGCCAAGCGGTTCTCTTTACGAAACCACGTACAAGGCTTACAAACTCCCTCCCCCAACCAATCACCATGTTTGGCAAGCCGATCCCCTGGGAGAAGCGAGCTAAATATCTCGGTGTTGTTCTAGACCATCATTTGACCTTCGCAGAGCACATAAAGATGGTTCGTTCGCGAGCCGCTTTCGCTCTCGGTAGACTCTTTTACCTGGTGAATGCACGTAGTAAATTGTCACTTAGGTGCAAATTGCGCGTTTACACGGCGTGCATTCGACCAATCATGACCTATGCGGGTGCCGTCTTTGCTCATGCAAAACCCTGTCATATCCATAGGATGCAAACAGTCCAAAATAGATTCCTCCGTAGGGCCACAGGTTCCCCCTGGTTCGTTAGGAACGAGGCACTCCACCTCGACCTAAAGATTCCCACAATCCACCAATTTCTAAAACGCCTTTCCAAGCGTTTCTTTGAGTCCGCGGCCAAACATCGCAACCCTCTGGTTGTCGAGGCCGCCAGTTATGTCCCGAGTAAAATCAGTCATGTTCGCCGTCCAAGGCATATCCTCGTAGACCCCGATGACCCCATAACCCTCCTCCAGGAGAGCAATAGGGAAACAAGTACAGTGTACAAACACAGACGCCTTCCGTCATTCCGACCTCGCCGCCGAGGTCCTTTGCGATCTCGACCGCCGCGCCCCCGAGTAAATAATACTCCCCCCGACCCTTGCTCGAAAACGAGGTGCCAGCAGTTGTTGCAGCTGTGCACGTAGCTTTAAATTCCCCGTCTAATAATAATGATCAAAACCCTTTGATCCAGCCCGTCCCATCTTTTGATGTCCTCCCTCCGGATAACGCCCTAAGCCGAGGCTCGTACCCCACAGGGGGTGCCCTTAGCGAGCGTTCATCCGAAGCTTTTTAGCTTAGTTTATGTATATATATTAAATCGGGTAACAAAAATGACGTTGGCAATTTCAGGCCTATTTCTATCTTACCTGCATTCAGTAAAATATTTGAAAAGTTAATACTCAAGCAGTTGCTAAGACATTTTAATTTAAACAGACTTCTTCATGATGAACAATATGGTTTCACAAAAGGTCGTTCGACTACAGATGCAGGTGTTGCTCTGATGAAACACATATTTAACGCATGGGAGAACTCGCAAAATGCTATTGGAGTTTTCTGTGATCTCTCCAAAGCCTTTGATTGCGTGCACCATGACACACTTTTGCGTAAACTACGTCATTACGGTGTCCAAAACGAAGCTCTTAAAGTAATAAATTCTTATTTGCATAATAGGGTCCAATGTGTAGATGTTAATGGTGTGAAATCTTCCGGGCTACCAGTTCAGTTAGGTGTACCTCAAGGCTCAATACTGGGTCCATTCTTATTCTTAGTGTATATAAATGACTTACCTTTTTATTTAAAGGATATCTGTAACGTTGTACTGTTTGCAGATGATACCTCTCTTATTTTTAAAGTAGACAGGAATAGACAAGATTTTGACGACGTAAACAGTGCACTCTCAATGGTTACGGATTGGTTTACGACAAATAACCTAGTTCTCAATGCCAAGAAAACGAAATGTGTAAAGTTCGCTCTACCAAATGTTAGAAATCTAGGACCCAACATCGTCTTAGATAAAGAGGTGCTTGAAACTGTGAACTCGGCAGTTTTTCTGGGCATAACAGTAGATGCCAAACTTCAGTGGGGCCCACATATATCAAGCCTAGCGGGAAGGCTCAGTTCGGCCGCCTACGCTGTCAGGAAAGTAAGACAATACACTGACATTGATACAGCTCGGTTAGTCTATTTTAGTTATTTCCATAGCGTTATGTCCTATGGTATTCTGCTGTGGGGCAAAGCCGCTGACATTCAAAATATATTTGTTCTTCAAAAACGAGCTGTTCGAGCAATTTACCAGCTACGTGCCAGAGTTTCTCTAAGAGATTTTTTTAAAGATGTTGGTATTCTCACGGTGGCATCACAATTCATTTTCGCCAACATCTTATATATTAGGCAAAATATACACTTATACACTAAAAACAGTGATATTCACAATGTTAACACTAGAAATAAGGACAAACTACGAGCTCCCTTTCACCGGCTTCATAAGGTTCATAACTCATTTGTTGGGCTTGGTATAACCTTTTATAACAAGCTACCCTCTTCTATGCTAGATTTGCCTTTTAATGCGTTTAAAAATAAAGTAAAATCCAACCTTTGTTCAAAGGCATACTATTGTATCAACGACTACTTAAATGATAAGAATAGTTGGTCGCTGTGATTAACTCAAGACAATGTTTATGTTCTTTCTCCAGATTTAACTTACCTACTGACAGTTTATATAAGTTTATATAATTTTTATTTTATTTTATTTGACTTTATGAGTCAATTTTTTAATTATTTTTTTACGAGTCTATTTATTTTTATTTTATTGTTGACATAATCTACTCATTACAATGTTTTTGTTATGAGTTTGTATTGCAATTTGTGGTTGGCTAGTGACCTCGACAATTGATTATATTATTTTTTACCTGAGCAACCGGCAGCAAGTTCGTCATGCTCCCTTAGATGTCAATGCTTGCGGTAGCGTCGGGAGTCGGGTTGCCTCCTTCCCTCAAATATGGCGAGGGGGGTAATGGCTGATCTTTGCGTTATGCTCGTGAACGGGTGCTGCTTGTGGTGACTGGTCGTCTTGCTGATCATGGTTTTGTTATTGTTACTAGTAATTAACTGTACATTTATTTTACCTCGATGGTCCTAGTTTATCATTTATAACTTCCAATTTACAGCTTTATGTAAGCGGGCACGCCCTTTATGCCTGGAGGCTTTTATTTAGATATTTAGTTCTTTTTACGTTTAGTTTTTATTTTTTAATTCTGCTTGAGTATAGTTCTCGATGTTTTTAGTTGGTATATCGGCGTGTGCTAGCTAACATATGGCCAATAATTTATACTTAATTAAATAATGTTTTGTGTTGCATAATAATTTTGCATACTATTGTATAGAGTCATTTGTATTTTTTTCTAACTTGAACAGACAGCTGTGCTGCTGGGGAGTTTGTTGCGCCACTTCTTCTTCCCAGCTAAAGGCACTAGGAAGTGGTGAAGGGTGGGCGTTTTTGGGGGACTGTCTTATGTAATTTTGACGTTCGAAAAGTGCTGGTTCTCAGCCTAATTTGAATAAATGACTTTTGAATTTTGAATTTATGCCCTGGCTGGAGGCTTTGAGTGTAGCAGCTTAAGGCAGCCACAGGATTGACCGGTTAAACAGCCACGGTTCTCGGAACCAACTGTGAGATGCCCCATAGAAAAAAAAAAAAAAAAAATGTTTGCTTTTGTTTCGTATAAAATCAAGTCGAGCATACCTACAAGTGCATTGTCATCCATCGCTATTTAGCAATACAACGAAACTATCGCACAACAGCTTATCATGTGCAGGCAAGGGGCGTGATGGCTCTTGATTGATGCTGATGATTAAATTGGTCAGTTTCAATTTGGATCAACAGACGTTTGTCTATTGTTCCATCATCACCAAACATTTCAATACAATAGTCATCATTTCAGCCGAAAGACGTCCACTGCTGGACATAGGCCTCCCCAAGCACCGCCACTTCGACCGATTCTGTGCTTTCCGCATCCAGCGGACTCCTGCGGCCTTCACGAGATCATCGGTCAATCTTGTGAGAGGCTTCCAACACTACATCTTCCGGTACGTGGTCGCCACTCCAGAACCTTTCGACCCCATCGGCCATCCGTTCTGCGAGCAATGTGCCCTGCCCATTGCCACTTAACTTTGGTAATTCTTCGGGCTATGTCGGTTACCTTGGTTCTCCTGCTATATAAAATAGTGGTAGGTATAAATAATACCACACTAATAAAAGCGAAAGTTTGTGTGTGTGTGTATGTATGTTTGTCTCTTCTTAACGCTCAAACGGCTGGACCAATTTGGATGAAATTTGGCGCACAGATAGTTTAAAACCTGGATTAACATAATATAGGATACTTTTTATCCCGATATTCCCACAGGATCGAGACTTACGCGGGTGAAACCGCGGGACGCAGCTAGTACTACAATATACTTACACCAAAAATTCAACAAAGTCTTCTCTTCACGGAAAGTTTTGATACCTTCTGACTGTCGAGACCGCGACCACAAAGCTTATGCACAGACATAAGCTTTATATCCTGTATTTTGCTGCTTGTGGTTTTACCGCTCGGTTGCACTCACAACAAGTTTCTAGTATTTGTCTAGGTAAATCATAAATACATGAATTCATGGTAGTAGGTAGGTCCCTCGTATCAACATAACCATGACTATTATTATGATGTGTTTATCAAATATAAGAGATGAGTCTCTTATATCTACTTAGCCTTTTCCCAACTATGTTGGGGTCGACTTCCAGTCAAAACGGATGCAGCTGAATACCAGTATTTTACATGGAGCGACTTCTTATCTGACCTCCGCAACCCAGTTACTACAGGTAACACGATACCCCTTTGGTGAGGCTGGTTGTCAGACTGACGACCCGTAACGACTGTCAAAGATCCACAAATGACAGCCGGGACCAACGGCTTAACGTGCTTTCCGAAACACGAATGGGTCTCGGTATGTAGAGATGAGCACCTATCCACGGACCGACCGTGGCAAGCGTAGCTTAACCTGACCGATCGACACGTGCGGCTGTTATTACTAGCTTAGGCTATGGAGGGTTAGCCACGAGCCCCTCAAGAGGGAAACGAGACTGACTGCTCAGAATATGCCATCTATGCTATACACATTATAAATTAAAGTCGCTTTTCGCGTTTGTCAGTATGTCCGCGTTGTTCTTCTAAACCACGCAACAGATTTTGATAAGGTTTTCACCGTCGTTTAGAGAATTTATTCCGGAAGGTTTATGTGTATAAAATGTTACTATTAAACTTACATATAACTAAGAAATTTCAATGTTTTGTAAAGTTATAAAAAACGTGCGAAGCAGGAGCGGGTCGCTAGTACGCCATAAAAGAATACACATATATATTGTGTAACGTATCTATGTATCGTCACATAATTATGTGTATTCTTTTAACGCAAAACGATGATTAAAAACTTTCATCATAATTACCCTTAAACTTGCATTTATCACCTCATTTAACTTTTGTAGCATGAAACGGGAAAACTCGTTAAAAAGTCATTTTCAATTACGATAGTTTAAAATGAATACGGAAAACTGAAGCAATTTAAATGCTTCCCATTTTAAAGAATTAACTTACGTCATCATGAAGTGAATTCCATTTGTAGTCGGTATTTAAATTCCTTTAAAAAATATTTTCCTTTGTATCAGATTTCACTGGGTGATAAAATGCTCGGAGCAAAAAATCATTCATAAATTGTTGCACAATTTATTGATGAATATGTCATTTGGAGAGTGACGTTCTTAATTTAGCTGTAATTTCATGAAAATCATTTCTTTTTTGCCTTAAAGCTAAAGGTGAAATGCAAATATTAATCAAATAATAAAGAATATTTTGTAATTAAATTATTCGAATTAGAGTTAGAAAAAAAGCAATATTAACCACAATGATACTGTGGAGTTTGTTGCGCCACTTCTTCTTCTCAGCTAAAGGCACTAGGAAGTGGTGAAGGGTGGGCGTTTTGATAGTATATATTATAAATTAATATACAATATGTGTATATTTATTTATAATACCCTACTAGACGAATTTAAAGTGCTGCAGGGTTGACATTTTAAATCAAAATTGTCAGAGTGGTAACACAAAAAGTGTTTCTACAGCATAAAATAATTTTTAGAATTAATATTTGTTGAGTTAGTGAATTTATAGTAGATTAAAGGACATTTGTATGTAATAATAATGCGTGATAATAATGTAATGATAATGTACTATTAATAGAATCTGCACAATAATTGTGACATTTTAACATTCATAATTTGCAAGCTTGCTCGCACGCAGTATACAATGACTTTAAGGCTTTAAAATCTGCCATTGTAAACCGTGTATTTTCTTACAAATACAATTGCAATTTGAATGTCTTATGTAATTTTGACATTCGAAAAGTGCTGATTCTCAGCCTAGTTTGAATAAATAACTTTGAATTTTGAATACTATTGTATGTTCCAATCATAAAGATTGACTGTTCAAATGACTTGACAGTTTAACGAACATATCTCTTTTCCAAGCTTCCTGCATAACTGAAGAAACATCCAAATATTCGAGCATAACCACAAATACATACAAAGTATACAGTGTACAGCTTGTATACACACTCACAGTTTATGTTGGTCGTAATTCTCAGGCGCCGTCAATTGTTTCGCAGCGTCGAATTGTGAACATTAACATGGAAAGCAGGGAAGTTTGAACATCGCGTTGATTGGTACCTACATAGTTCTTAATTGAAGTATTGTGATAGTGTGAGATGTTAAATATAGTGAAATGTAAATTATGCTAATCTCAAAGAACAACTTGATCAAGGAATCCAAAAAAGGGCAGAGACTTCAACCTTTTTATGTCGTCTTTAATTAGTGAAATATGCCTCAATGCAGGTGCATACTATGCAGTCAATTACCGCAGTTAATAGCCTTCCTGACCGGCTAATCTTTACATCATGCTTTTGAGCTTTTTTTATGTGACTCATGCCAATGACAACAGGAGTAAAAATAAGCAGAGCATAATGTCATTTCAAAGATTTATTTTGGACTATTTGCGCCCCGCAGTTTCACTCGTATAAGTCTCGATCCTGATGAAATATCGGGATAAAAAGTATTCTATGTCCTAGCTTAGGTCATGGTCTACCTATATGCCAAATTTCATCTAAATGTGTTCAGCCGTTTTAGCGTGAAAGCGTAACAAACAAACAAACTTACTTTCGCATTTATAATATTTGTTTAGATTAGGATTGATCGTATAAAGTGAGATAGTAGATTTGTGGTGAATTTAAATAACAAAACACTGTCCCGAATCATAATTTTCAACAAACCCTACACTGAATCAATGAGAAAACGACTACGATTTAATTTCAAGTCTTCATTAGTGGCTTTTGTAGACATAATAATTATTCAGATTTATTACAGTTGTAATAGCAATCGTGTAATTGCGTTTAATTAAAATATGTTTTATTTTATTAATGTATTTATTTTTTGTATAGATTTTTTTCTATTTTGTGAATGTGAAAACGCTGTAGGCTTAGTGGACTGTAGATCTGTTGACCATGCATCGCCGTGTCCTGGTGTAAGGGATCGGCGGCGTTGATCTCTCGCGTCCGGCTCTGGTTCAGGCCATGGTACGGAGCGAGAGGAAATGGGAGGCCATCACGTCCTTCTACGAAGCGGCGAAACGCGTGAGGGAGAGGCAAACTTCGCGCCCTCACGCCCCTAACCGCCGCAGGAGGAGACGCTCTGGGCGTCGGGAATCGCAAGCCGATTTCCGGCCACCGTAGGCGCGAGCTTGCGGACGGTGAGCAATGGGTAGCTCGCCGTCCGATAAAGACCAGGCCCGGGTCGACGGTTCGTTGTGTTCCACGCGCGCCTCAAAGAGATATCAGGAGAACGGGGTCCGCTAGGGCCGATGCCTGCGGAGGTTGCGAAGAAAACCGAAAGGGAGATCGTGACCCCCAGCAACAGGGCAACCGAAGGAACATGGGTGGGTTTTAGTCAGTAAGAGTCTGACACGCCCTGCCGCTCCACCCAGGTACTTATTGAAAGACCTACACTGTCCTCCCATACCTAGTAACACTGTTATTTGAAAGTATTGTAAAGGCCAATTATTTTAAAAGAGTAACCGTGGAGTTTCTTGCCGGCTCTCCAAAGGAAACGACCAATTGGAACCGTGCACCTAGCTTCTGACGTTTCATAAGTGCCCATATGAAATAAAATATTTTGAATTTTTAAGACATGTTAAAAGCGACATAACCGTTCCATTCACTCAAGAACATGTTGAAAATTAAACACAATTATAACATGCTGCGATCAGAGAACACAGTTATCTTAACAAACAGTTACGAGTAAAAGTTAAATTTAATTTTATTGAGGAACAAAGTTTTCCGAAGTTAAATCAAAGTGCTATTTGTTCATCGACAAGAGTTTAATGTTTATTGTTCTCTCAATTTTAATTATCATCAAGAATTTATACGTAGAAGGATGTGAAATAATTCAGAAGAAAATAAAGGATGTAAAATAAGAGGAGCTCGTAATAACAGCCGCACGAGTCGATCCATCAGGTTAAGCTACGCTTGCCGAGGTTGATCCGTGGATGGGTGACTCCTCCTTACCTCGGAAAGCACGTGAAGCTGTTGGGTCCGGCTGTCATTAGTGGAACTTTGACAGTCGTTACGGGTATTCAGAAGCCCGAAAGTCTAACAACCAGTCTTAACAAGGGGTATCGTATTACCCAGTTACCGGGTTGTGGAGGTCAGACAGGCAGTCGCTCCATGTAAAATACCGGTATTCAGCTGCAACCGGTTAGACTGGGAGCCGACCCCAACAGAGTTGGAAAAAGACTAGGCAGATTGATTGAGGATGTAAAATAATGAAGTTTAGACGTAACGTTTATTTACAAGTCACATGAAGATTTACATGAGCAGTTCAAATCGACAAACGGACAATAAACTTTGTATTGCAGGTTTCATACGCAGTAGCTACACTAAAAATAATTTATTTTGGTAAATAAATTGCTCAGAAAAACACCCCAATTATTATTTTTATATTCTTTATTGAAGTGAAAACTTCTTTAGGCGAGTTGGGCATTTTTGAGATAGGAAAAAACAATTGAACTCGCGATACCGTTACCGACACCTTATTTTTGTAAACACGTTTGTGCTCTTTATTTATACCACGTTATGGATCAATGTTATTTGCAAGTATTTTTACTTTAAAGGTTTTGGAAGTTTTCTTTTTTTGTAAACGCGATTGTGCTCTTTATTTAGATAAGGTTACGGATCAATGTTCTATACAAGTATTTTTCTTCCACCAAGGTGATCTTGTTCAAATTTTCACTTCGGTCGGTACTCCCGGAGTGTCACTGTTTTTTTTTTTCGGACAACAATTTATCCAGCGTGTTAGTAAACAATAATATAACTTATTACTAGTGTTAATAATTGAAATACAGTAGAGAAGAAGACAGAATAATTAGTATTGTGAAAAGGACACCCCCTTTATGTTTAGTCATTGTCCTTCTGACAAAACATTTGATGATCGGAGAGTCGATACTCTCCGCCGTAGTTTTTAGAATGCTGTTGCCACTCGCCCGCAACCTTGACAACAGCGACGCAGTTTTCTTGCGAATGACGGCGTGGAAGCCGTCAGTTCAGTTTTGTACAAACATAGTACACACGCAGCACCATCGTGGCAGTCCCAACAGCATCCTAAAAATATTACTATATTGATTGCGTAGGTCATCCAGCGTTCTTTTGGTATATTTGACCCAAAGATTCCCCGTGTAAAAGCACTGGCAATATGCCTTAAAAAGTGTTACTTTTGAAGTGAAAACTTCTTTAGGCGCGTTGGGCATTTTTGAGATGAGACTAAACCATTGATTTCGCGACACTGTAACGCAATTTACTGACACCGTGGAGTAAAAGACATCAACGCGTTGATTACTGCGGTGCCGATTTTTTTTAAAATTTCACTTCTGTCGGTACTCCCGGAGTACTACTGTTTTTTACTATATTGTTACGCCGAGCGTATCTTCGACTCAATGACGTCAAAGCCACATTTTGATTGAAACACAAATGAACCACAGACCAAACATATCTCTTCAATATTTCTTCACCAACTCCCGCAATTAACCCTCCGCCATTAATCAAGCAACTTTAATTGCAAGTGATTTGCCGAAGCACGCAATTATACGAGCGACTTGGAACTTCTATGCTCTATGGTCTGGCCCGAAGTGGTCATCAAACGTTCATTTCACAGGTTATTACGAGCCATCCTTTCGTTTGCCGCTCTGCCGCGACAGTGACGCATGGTCTAATTTATATACTCACAACATTTACTTTGCGGATCAAAACATCTTTAACGTCAGTGAAATAAGGACCAATTTTGTCTGTTTATCTGGAGGTAGAAGTTTGTATGCCGCTCTCAGCGAGCCCATTGTCCCCGCAGATATAAAACTGCGACAGGCGGCTAGTCGAGTGAGTTCTTCACGCCGTGATTTATATTAAGCCACAAATGTGAGGATAATTTAATTTTTTCGTTAAAGGGCTTATAAAATGCAGGTTCGGCTTATCAATTTTTATTATTATTTTGGATAACAACAAAATTCTGATCAACGTGATGAATGTCTACGGCGTAGCAAGTCAACCCCAAACGTCTACGCCGTAGACATAGCTACGAGCATTATGTAGCATATGGCGTAGCGCCTCTAGGTTCTCTAACATTATTTTGATGTTTTGAGTTTTGTTTGATAGCTGATACATTTAATGGTGCTCAATAATTTACTTGAATTTTAATATTTCATAATAATCAAACAATTATACCAATGAACATACAATCTGCACTAGATGCTGTTGCTTCATCATATTTATAACCTAGGTTTTAAATATAAAATCGCCTCTCTCATAACAAATTAACGATGCTGCATTGCAATCGATCATCTAAATTGAGAAATTAGGTTGAAAGCATATTTAGTAGCTGTTTAAAAATAAATTTAGGTCAAAGGCTAACTATTGGAAAATGCGGACGCCATATTGAGATGATGAAAATAAAACGTAACATTCCGAATTGTATTGTTTGACCGTTTATATTTTGATGACCAGCTATTTGATAGTTTTTAACACAGCTGTTCATTTAGTTTTAAGCTATTGCATAGCTTTTATCGCGGGCTTTGAGCGCGGCGACCAAATCAAGAAATTCCGTAACGAAAAAAACCTAACACCCCCCACTCCGCCTACCATGTAATGACGGAACGTAGTTCCCATGACAACGTGATGTTGTCATGGGAACGTAATTTTTGTTTTATGTCATCATCCGTCATCATCCCAAGTGTAGCGTTGACAAATAGGAAGTATGGAGGTTACAAATGCTATGCAATAGCTTTACCGCGGCAGTCCCCGAGTGCCAAACGTTTTTTTAAATTCTAAAACATATTTTAAGTTCTATTTATTTTATTATTTATGTACACACAGTAAAATACAAAGAGAAACGACATAATACACTATACTATAATATACAATGGTGCCGATTCCCTTGTTCACAAACTAAACTAAATTTAAGTTCAGTGCATCTTTTTCTTTCTATTCCATTAAGAAAAGGACAGAAGATAAATTTTAATTTAGTCCTGTCAAATTAATTAGCGTTTGACGTAAATTAACGTAATTTTAGTCGGCAAGTTTTTAATCACGTCTAAATTTGTATGGAGTAGTGACAGGCGCTGATTAATTTGACAGGATTAAACTAAAATTTATCTTCTGTCCTCTTCTTAATGAAATACAAATAAAAAGATGCACTGAACTTAAATTTAATATAGTTTGTGAACAAGGGAACTGGTACCAATGTCGCCCATCGCATTTTTCTGAATGTTTAAGTTTTTTTTTTCGAAAAATAACTTTAAAAGAGGGTCTTCAATATTTTTCATGTTATTCAATTTTTTATGTTTTGATAGATATCTCCAATCAATTATTGGCTCGATTTGGATTTTGTTTATTATTTCTAAACGAAAAAACGTGTGGCACTCGGGGACTGCCGCGATAAAGCCAACCTCCATACTTCCTATTTGTCAACGCTACACTTGGGATGATGACGTGATGATATAAAACAAAAATTACGTTCCCATCCGACCGTCATTACATGGTAGGCGGAGTGGGGGGTGTTAGGTTTTTTTTGGTTACGGAATTTCTTGATTCGGTCGCCGCACTCAAAGCCCGCGATAAAAGCTATGCAATAGCTTAAAAATGTCTACTTTCAAACGTTTGAAATGTCGCGATATTTTTCGGAATTGCTTTTATCCTGACTATATTATTTATTATTATTAATATAAATATGCGAAAGTGAGTTTGTTTCTTTGTTACACTTTCATGCAAAAACGGGTCAACTTATTTGGATGAAATTGGCACATGAGTAGACCATGACCTGGGTTAAGACATAGGATTCTTTTAAACCCGGTAGTACGTTTCCTTCAGATAGTTTTCCGACCTCCAACCGGGCAAAGACGCGGGAAAACGCTAGTTTTAGGATATGAAAAACTCAAGGGTCAAGTCCGGCCCTGATTCGGGCCATGATACGAAGCGAGAGGAAATGGGAGGCCGTCACCTCCTTGTGCGAATCAGCAATGCGTGAGGGAGAGGCAAATTTCGCGCCCTCGCGCCTCTAACCGCCGCAAGAGGAGACGCCCTGGGCGTCGGAAATCACAGGCAGATTTCCGGCCACCGTAGGCGCAGGCTTGCGGACGGTGAGCAATGTGTAGCTCGCCGTCCGATAAGGACCAAGCCCGGGTCGACGGCGCGTTGTGTTCCACGCGCGCCTCAAAGAGATGTCAGCAAAATCGACGGGGTCCGCTAGGGCCAATGCCTGCCGGGGGTTCGAAGAAAACCGATATGGAAATCGTGGCCCCCCGGCAACATGGCAACTGAAGGAACACGGGTGGATTTTAGTCAGTAAGTCTGACACGCCCTCCCGCTCCACCCAGAGCGGGAGAAGTTATTTGATAATTTCCGACCCAAAAAAAAATAAATAAATAGGGTCTCTTGCTTGTTATAATTTAGTTTGGAAATTGTGTTTCCACATTGGTAAATTCCCGTGACAACGAACAGAATAAACACTCCATGTGACGTCACATGGTATGAAACGGTTGATCATCACGTTTCAATAAACCTCGATTTATTTACACTCCCACGGGTAAAATAAACACACCCACACAATAACAATATTTTTGCATTCACATGGCTTCCAACTCAAGCGATCCTGAAACATTATGTTATGTAAATGAACGAATATATGGAGTATTATTGCAGTGATATCTGCAATCCATGTATTGTCGGAACATAGAATAATGAAACTAAAAAAATACGTCCCTTGGTGAGTGTTAGGTGTACGGTCACGCACATAAATACATTACAGTTTCATTGAATTTGTATTTGTTTTAACCGACTTCAAAAAAAGGAGGAGGTTCTCAGTTCGTCGGATTTTTTTTAATTTTTTATATAATTATGTTCCCCGATTACTCAAAGACGGCTGGACCGATTTGAAAAATATTTTTTTTATTTGAAAGGGTATACTTTTTAGTTAGTCCCATTGTCATTTGGTTATGATCTAATCATGGGACCTTGGAGAAATCTAAAATACTGATCCAAAGACACCGACTTCCGAAATTAAAATTATTTTTCACTTTGTAGTTTAGAAGTCGGTTGTATTTTTTGTAAAAAAGTTTTTTTTTTAAATTATCAACTCAATACCTACTCGATCCAATTGTATGGAACGGATGATAGTTTTTTCGCGATGTCGGTGTTGGTCCCTTGGAGAAATTTGTTCAGTTTGGTGGTCCGTACCAGTCTTAAATATGACTAGGCCTTTTTTTTTTGGGGTGGGAAATTATCAAATAACTTCTCCCGCTCTGGGCGGAGCGGGAGGGCGTGTCAGACTCTTACTGACTAAAACCCACCCGTGTTCCTTCGGTTGCCCTGTTGCCGGGGGCCACGATTTCCCGATCGGTTTTCTTCGAACCCCGGCAGGCATTGGCCCTAGCGGACCCCGTCAATTCTGCTGACATCTCTTTGAGGCGCGCGTGGAACACAACGCGCTGTCGACCCGGGCTTGGTCCTTATCGGACGGCGAGCTACCCATTGCTCACCGTCCGCAAGCCCGCGCCTACGGTGGCCGGAAATCGGCTCGCGATTCCCGCCCCGGGCGTCTCCTCCTGCGGCGGTTAGGAGCGTGAGGGCGCGAAGTTTGCCTCTCCCTCACGCGTTCCGCCTCCTCCTTCGCGAGCATTACCGCTTCGCAGAAGGAGGTGACGGCCTGCCATTTCCTCTCGCTCCGTACCATGGCCTGAACCAGGGCCGGACGCGAAAGATCACCGCCGCCGATCGCCTCTACGAGAACACGGCGTTGCTCCGCCCAAGCCGGGCAGACCTCCACCGTATGCTCCACCGTGTCCTCAGGCCGATCCACACAATGGTGACACCCGGGTGTTTCCTCCCGCCTTATCCTGAACAGGAACCTCCCGAAGCAGCCGTGTCCGGTGAGGACCTGCGTCAGGCGGAAGGTGAGAACGCCGTGGCGTCTCTCCAGCCACTCCTCAAAGACGGGTCTTATCGCCGCGATTGTGGCGTGCCCAATATGACTAGGCCTTTCTAATATATGCTGTAGTTCCACTCACATCTAGTAGGTACGGCTAACAATATCAGTAAAACCGATCCCTAACATAAATCTAAAGTAAATAGCGTATGTACAGTATAATTATTTTCTTAATGTCTCTCGGGCACTCTCGGCAAACTTCGTCTTTCGTCAGTCGTCGGATTTCTATCAGTTGCCCTTTGCACTTGGTGCAAACCGGACGCTCTCAATCGACTTGGAAGTATATAGAGTTGTTAATACTCCCATAACTTAAAGTAATTTATTAAAAAAATGGGAGGAAAGCTGCTAAAGTCACAATCACGAAAATAGTTTTACAGCTCTGTATAATTCAGACGAAAATCAAAACAAGACAACAATAAAGTACTTCTGAATTCAAATTATTATACACGATAAATCTAATTATTGACGGACATGCAAATTTGCATCCGTGCATTTTGCTCAGTGCCTCGGAAAGCACGTTAAGCCGTTGGTCCCGGCTGTCATTTGTAGATCTTTGACAGTCGTTACGGGTAGTTAGAAGCCCAAAAAGTCTGACAACTAGTCTTACCAAGGGGCATCGTGTTACCTAGTAACTAGGTTGTGGAGGTCAGATAGGCAGTCGCTCCATGTAAAATACTGGTCAGCTGCATCCGGTTAGACTGGAAGCCGACCCCAACATAGTTGAGAAAAGGCTAGGCAAATGATGATGCAAATTTGCATTCGTTTGTATTCGGAAATCCGATGATTCCCGAGGGACATTAAGAAAAAAGTTGTACTGTTCCAACATCCTTATTCAGGACTTACTAGTAACTACAGCCGAATGAAACTCCCCTAAGTTTATGTTGAAGTTTCTACACCCTTTGTATAGGATTACACTTTGAATTTAGCTAGCAAGTCAAACCACTAAAAAGGCTGGTTTGACATTGTACTAGATTCGATTCAGACTAAATGTAAAAGGAGTAGTGATGGCGCAGTGGTACCGGCCCTAACTTACGAGTTACGTAGGTCGTGGGTTGGAACCCAAATAGTTGCTTTACTTTGTGTAAATAATGTCATCACCACTGCTCTCAAAACGATGAAGAAACACATCGCGAGAAAATCGGCATTTCCAAGAACCAATAATTCGAAGACATCTGACATCTACCACCCCGCACTGGGCCCACATGGTAGATTACAGCCCACTCCCTCTCAAAGAGAGAAGGCTCGTGTCCCAGCAGTGGTAGGCTGATTATTTGTTAAAGGACTGTGAGATAATTTTATCTTTATTACTCAATATAACTACTACTACTACTAAATTTTCAGTATTATAATTTTGTCATATTACTTGTTTGTCATAATAGATAATGATTCCATAAAATTATTTGCAGACAGCATCAACTAACAAATTAAGATTAATTTATTGATTAATTTTGTGGTATCATCAATCGTTATTAATTATACGTAAATGTGATATATAACACGATTTTATTAATTAACATTTCGTCATTCTCATCTATGATTAGTCCGCTACATAATTTTCTTTAAAATATTCTCACACTTTTTCCTCCAAGAATACTTTATCGAAGCTAACCTAAAGCCATAGTATCGATAAACTCAATTGCCACTTACTGAAAAAGATAAAACTCCTTCGACATTGAAAAAACAATAAATGTGCTATCTACAACAGTACCCCGTCTTTATTGTGTTATAAACTGCTATCGTACAGACAATCAGCAAAAACCTGATCCCATTTAACTTTCTTCACGATGACTGTTATAAAAGCCTATCAAACGAAAGAATGGATTCGGAGAACAAGATCCGAACAATCGATACATAAGCCTACGATAGAAATAAAAACTGGCACGATAAATGTAAATAGAAAAAGTCGAGACTTGCGATTTTTCCTTGATTTCCTTATTGACCCGACGCGACGTAGCTAAATATAAAAAAAAATCTGACGGATCAACCGAGCGCTCGCCTAACAAGGACTAATTCACCCTGTCCCGGCTACTAACAAGACTAACAATCGTCCTTTCTTTGTTCACAGATTCCCGGCTTCTTCTCTAACGCTTGCTTTATTGGAAAACTTAACAAAAGTTACTACAAAGTTGAAACTGCTTCACTAATTACTTTTAATTCGCCTTCGCAGTGAGTTGTGTTTAATAATCGATGAAATTCCAAACTAATTTCTCAAACTTTGAAGATTGTGACAAATATCAATATTGAAGAGCAGTTTAGTAGACGCTTAGCATTCGACCGCTCGTTATGGTTGCCCTCTGAATTATTAAGGCAGTCTAAATATTTATTCCAAAACCCTCAAAGCTGCGGCTGAAACATTAGTGCTTCTAAGTTCTAATATCCTTAACTTAATGGAATTTCATCGACCATAAAGTACCAATAACCGAGTGAAACTAACGTTAGTGTACAGTGAAAAGTGAAATGCATGTGGGTGTTCGGATTGTGTGCGTAATAGCGCGGTTTCATTAGCGCAGCGGGAGCGTTTTGAGTAAAGCTGGGTGTGGAACGCCACGGCGTCGTCGGTGGAGGGTCGTGGGGCGGGCGGGGCGGACGATCCCCCGCCCTCGCCCGCGCCCGACGCGGAGGCCCCTGTGCGCCGGCGCCGCCACCGCCCGCTTTATCGCCGCCTCTTCCACTATGTCCGCACCGCGTGGACTGGCGTCAAGTTTGCATTAGGTATGGTTTTCTTTCTAACCTCTAACTTTTAACAACATCAACTCATTAGTTTATAGTATGTGCAACTATGCTCTATGGCCTACGTGGAGCACAAATAACTAAATTTTTACCGCCAAACTAAAAATATCGTTCTATTTTTGTCAATCGTTTGAAGATGACAGAGACTAAATGATGTTTTAAATACGTTTAGCGTTAAATTAATTTAGTAAGTGTGGTCCAAGTGGGCTTAACACTGTTGTCCACCACACAACATCAATGGGACGTCAACGAGAAACTAGATTATTCGAATCAAGCGTGACGTCCTGGTGACGGCGTGCAGTGGACACGCAGTTATAGTAAATGTATCTATCGTTACTTCGGCGCAGCCCCGAATGTAGGGAGGGAGGACAAGCCGGAGCCCGTGCCCCGGGCGGCAACTTCAGGGAGCGACAAATTCAAGCGTAGCAGACAAGTGCACCACCCAGCACACAGCAACTTTACAATAAATGAGACGCGCAGCACATTTATAATCTTTCTATATTTTTTTTCTTTTTTACAACAGTTTTGGCGCTCCTGTTAAATTGGCGCATTATCGATCGATACAATTTGATAAATATGTTGCTGCCAAAATTTTCATTTTAAAAAAAAATTATTTTCGCGGGGGCTTACTTAGCGCATCCCCATAAAAGATTGGCGGGGGGTGGCAGACGGCAGTTTTTGCCCCGCTTCAAAAAAAATCTAAATACGGGGCTGCTTTGGCGTCGTCATCTTTTTCTCTCTGACGTCCCATTAACGTGGTGGTGAACAAACGGCCTAAGTATTCAACTTCTTGGTATAATAACATGCTTATCTTATTCATATCCAAGCCAATAGCAAGGAAATTGGCTTCGCATAAGACAAGCATTACATCAAATTATAAACAAACTCAAACAAAAAACTTTTTAATGCAATTAAAATAGTTCACTGAACAGAGTACATGTCTTGTACCATACCTATTATTATGCAATTTATGCATAGTATATATAATACTTCAATCTTCTACGCTACGGCACTCAGAAAGTTCCCATCTTCACTAAAACCCGAGTTTCAACGAAGCAAATTCGGGGAATCTCGTAAGTAACTTAGAATGCCTGTTTATAAAACTCAGGCGTAGTACAAAACTGCCTCCGAACAAAAGTTATTCGGGCCGCCGTAATATAGGGACAAAGCTAAGCATTTAGTCGAAATTTCTCGAAATGAATTTTCAACTTTACACTTGGTCGAATATTCGTAAGGTCGCGACGAACATTAGCGTAAGAAACGTCGGCGTCTTTGATGTTCAGAACGCTCCCTTTCTGCTTTTACTGTACGCTTGAGAATAAGGACGACTAAGTTTCTGAAGAGCTGAAAGTTATACCGAATGGATGTATTTGACACCAAACTTGAGGAGTTTTATATCATTCTTGAAGAAATTGTTTTTGAGACAATATTGAGTACTTTCCAATGATAAAATATTGGATTTCCTGCTAAACAAACAACGATAACTCACGATTATCTAATGAAGTAAGGTTAACAGATGACATTAAATTTTAATTTCTAAGACCGTTATAACCTTTCTGGTAATCCTTTCGAACTTTAATGCTTTGGTCTGACACATAAACTGCTGTTTGTCGAATCAAACAAACTAAACGCATTTTTTTTTTTAAATGGCTTCTCGCAGTATTGACCACTAAGGTCTTGGCTGCTTAACCGGATTTTTCCTATGGGTGCCATAAGCTTCTACACTTAGAGCCTCCAGCCAGGAGCTTTTTAAACTATTCTAAATTAAAATTAAGCGAATGCTCGCTAAGGGCACCCCCTGTGGGGTACGGACCTCGGCTTAGGGCATCGCTGACGGGAGAACAGCAAGAGGGGACAGGCTGGATCAAATTAATAATATCATCATGATTATTATTCGGGGTATTTAAAGCTACGTGCTCAGCTGCAACAAATGCTGGCACCTCGTTTTCGAGCGAGGGTCGGGGGGGGGATTCGTTTACTCGGGGAGTAGAATAGTCATAGAAATCATAGTATGGATAAGCCGTTTTTCCGGGATTTCATTTTGGTACTTACGGGATTAAATTAAATATTGTAAAAGTAAGGATTTTTAAAGTACTACATTAGACATTTATAGAATGCGATAGATAAACATTTAAAATGTAATACATTATTATATTGTTTTTATCGTATACCTATCCTTTTCTTGAAGTCCGATCACCTATATACTATTAAAAAGACAGCAAAAGGGTTAAACATTTCTTATTTATATAGATGTATTATTTATTCTACACATTACAACATTTGAAATTCCTTAAAAAAATCTTAATAATTTCAAAATCCCGGAATCCCGGAGGCATATCCATACTTATAAATACGTGCCAGTTCATTGACCCCAAATCACTCTACCTACTCTGATCTATGCTAATCATAGTTAATTGATTCAGGCGTGACCTTGCGGAAATCCATTATAAAAATACAATAGACGTGGATATATTTAGTAACCTGTTCCGCTTAACTATTCCTAAAGAGCCATAAAAAACCCCGCAGAGAAATGCGCGCTGCATCCAGCGCTCCGTGTGGCAACACGCCGTGTTCGGGTTCGCGACAAGTCAATCGTCATCCTGAGGATGCCTCGTTCGGAGATGAAACACGTGTCAATTTCTTACAGGGTTTTTTATAGCTTTTTAGGAATAATTAAGCGGAACAGGTTACTAAATATATCAATGTCTATTGTATTTTTTTTGGATTAGTCACTAATCATTACTTAATTTTAAGCAACGTTTATAAATAAACCCCAAAACTGTTAGTAAGAAATTAAAATAGTCATCATTTTAAGATGTGGAGACCATCAAAAAAATATTACAAGCGGACTGTTTAAAAATCTTATTAAAAAAACGCTTATTTATCTTTCCTACAAGTACACCTTAATCCAAATACCTAAGTACGGTTTTGTAATTTGAAAATTTCGTACGTAGAAATACAAGACGGTACACCTCAAAATGATATTTATTATCAGGTTGGAAGCCGAGAGGTGAATTTATTATGCGTACATAATCCAACGTGTTAAATGTGCCGCGAAGGTAGATAGCACTTCTCATGTCAGACATAAACTAGCAAACAAGGAAGCGTTTAATGTTTGCTTTTGTAAGAAAATAAGAGAGTATCAAGACATCTTTTGAAATCAAAGCATCCTTTCAACTGTCATTAACGAGACACAATAGAATTTTAATTGTTATCCACCTCAATGAGGCATCGTAACAGATAATGAGTTGTGGATCCCTAACTAATATTATAACTGCGAAAGTGACTTTGTTTGTTTGTTACGCTTTCACGTCAAAACGACTAAACAGTTTAGGATAAAATTTCGCACATTGGTAGACCATGACCTGGGTTAGGACATAAAATTATTTTATCCCAATATTCTTAGGAGATCGAGACTTATGTTGGTGAAACGAAGCACAGCTAGAAGTCAATAAAGGAGATTCGTGTTTTTTTTCAGTATATTACATTAAGAGCATTTATTTTGAACGTCGCAAATAAATGTCAAATATTTCGCTGTTTTGATTAATTTGGCAATATTACTGTATGGAAATATGATATGTGGCTAACTATCGAACTAGAATATTAAAAATAAATTGCAATTATAACAGTGAATTTAATGTTGTCACCGTTTTAGGTGTAAAAAAGGCATTTGGAAAGTTTCCAAATGCTTTTTTTACATCTAAAACTAAATATTCGGTGTTACGATATTAATTATTGCATTTCATAATCAATATTTTAGTTCGCTAGTTAGCCACATTTCATATATCCACACAGTAATTTTGCTAAATTTATCAAAACAGGTAAATATTTGACAGCTGTTTGCGTCGTTGCCAACTTTTAGAATAAACGCTCTTAAAAAACCGGGCAATACTGCATTTATGCTGAATCATCATTAACGAATTGTAATTATTTTCTTGCTAGGGGTTCCCCGAAACGATCACTTTCAATTGATCAATTGCAATCAATTTCAATTATACTAATACTATTTCTTGCATTTAGTACACGATCAATTTGAGCATTATATCAATCACGTAAAAATTGACAATGACCATCGTAAAGAGTAAACACGTTTTGGAATATTACGAATATTACTGTAGCAAGGCGCCTATTTTCTCATCCTTAATAAAAATTAATCGAAAAAAATTGTAGTAGGAGTTAAAAATAAAATATTGAGTACCAACTTACTTTGTCCGTTTATCCAAATCACAAATGTTATTCTTGGACAGTTAGAACTCGGCAAATTGAAGTAGAGTGTCAATTTGCTTAACAATTATTTTTTATACATAAAATACAGCAATAACATTTTAACAACAAAAACTAAAAAATCTAAATTTTAAAGTGCCTATGAAAATTAAAACGCCACACTTATACGAACACAGTATTTTTCGTCTGATAAAAATAAGATATCTCAACGGTGACGTACGATTGGTCCCTTGTTATCGGATACCCGCCCTTTATTATACACAGTACAATAACCGGGTAGATACTTTTACAAGAAATAAACTCACTGAAATATGTTCCTATAGAAAATTGTGAGACGGTAGAGTATAAAAATATTTTTCCTAGTTATGGAGTCTTATACATCGTCTTTTTTTTTTGTCGTTCGGTAAATGGCATACGTTTACTCTGAGATTGACACAATAATTTTTAAAGGTCAGTGTTGTTAAAATAAAAACTAGTACAGAACAGCGCGATATCGCGGGCGCGACTCGGGTCGCGCTGGTCTGCACGAGCTTTAAGTGTTTTTCAACAAATGGTTTTGAAAAAAACCGGCCAAGTGCATGTCGGACCACGCACAATATAGGGTTCCGTAGTTGGGATGAATTTATCCCAAGAACAAACTTAACTTTGTAGTTGAAAAAAAATATCTTTCATACAGAATGTATGGGAGAACATGTTTTACAACCGCAAACATATGTGAAACCAACCATTTAGCTGGCAGGGGGGGGGACACTTGACTCTAACAAAAATTTTCACCTTAAAGCTTAATATTTCGCAAACGGATCTCTGAATTCAAAAATGGTTTTAACACACTCACAATGTTTTTGAAAGACCTTTTCAATGATACCAAACATGATGGGATAAAAAAATAAAAAAAAAACATCATCACTTTACGTGTATGGGAGGTACCCTAAAAAAAAATGTTTTTCATAAAATTTTTTTACCACTTTGTTGGCGTAATTAATATGTATACCTAAAAATTACCGTTTTCTAGTACTAAGGGTCTCGGAGCTAGACCGCGGACAGACAGACAGACAGACAGACGGACATGACGAAACTATAAGGGTTCCTTTTTTACTACGGAACCCTAAAAAGAATAATTGCTGTGGTAAGGCCGCGTTCACACCAGACGTAACGCTGGCTCACAGGCATAGCTGTCAGGCTACGTTTAGCGTGAACGCGTTGTCCTTTTTTTAAATATTATTTATATCTCATTGTGTGCTGCACCGGAGGAACTTGTGGCTAAGTAATAATAGCCGCACGGGTCGATTCATCAAGTCTGTGGATGGGTGACCATCTTTGCATACCGAGACTCCTCCGTGCTTCGGAAAGCACGTTAAGCCGTTGATCCCGGCTGTCATTCGTGGATCTTTGACAGTCGTTACGGGTCGTCAGAAGCCCGAAGGTCTGACAACCAGTTTTACCAAGGAATATTGTATTGCCCAGTTACTGGGCTGTGGAGGTCAGATAGGCAGTCGCTCCATGTAAAATACTGGTATTCAGCTTCATCTGGTTAGACTGGAAGCCGACCTCAGTAAAGTTGGGGAAAGGCTAGGCAGATTGATTGATTGTATGCTGCACCGGTCGACGTTATAACGTCAACGCCGTCTGTCGCTGAAAACCAGCGCTGGGGCTCTGTCTCGCATAGGGTCGAAGCATTATGCTGAGCGATGGCCGTTTTGCGTGGATGTGACGCATATTTTTCCCCAACTTGTTCTTTTTAACCGACTTCCAAAAAGGAGGAGGTTATATGTTCGTCGCGTATGTTTGTTTTTTTTTTTTATGTATGTCCACCGATTTCTCCGTCAATTGTGGACCGATTTTGAAAATTCTTTTTTTGTTTGAAAGGGTGTGCTCTCGAATTGGTCCCATATAAATTTTATTAACTTTGCTTGGATAGTTTTTGAGTTAGCTACAAAATACGTATTTTTTTCCCACTTAGTATGTAGATGATATGATAAGTTTCTGTCACTGGTAGCAGGTAGTGGTATTCCAATGTGTGTGGGGTAGGTACCACAACTAAAAAGTGAAAAATAAAAACTTTTTACAAAAAAAAAAACAACCGACCTCCAAAAAAAAACACTACAAAGTGAAAAATAACTTTAATTTCGGAAGTCGGTGTCTTGGGTTTTGTATTTTCGTTTTTTGCCACCGTTTTTTTTGTTTTGTGTTCTTTCTTTGCGTCATGTTTACCGCATATAAACTTTTTTTTTTTCTTTTCTTAAAACATATTACAATTCGTAAGGTTTAAACCTTAAAACGACGGTGTCGCCACCTGTTACTTGGCGCGTAAAATAATGGCGTGGGTCGCACATACATCGAACGCCACGCGATTAGACCGATAACAGTTATTGGCCTACGTGGTCGTAACGCGTTATTAGTGTACGTGGTCTAAAGTACACTACGTACTTCGTCTTAGTTCGGGGAAAGTCGTTTACTTCGTAGGCAGAACTTCTGCCTACGAAGTAAACGACTTTCCCCGAGTGCGTGTCCCGCAGTGGCGTGCGTTTCATAAAGACAGAAAGACACTGCCTACCCTAGTTCTGATAATAGATCTAATATTATTTTATCAATAAACAAAACAAATCATAAATCAGCTCCACCTATCGAGTGCCGGTGGTATCATCATTCGAATTTCGCATCATCTCGATTCGCGCTGCACTAGCGCCGCCTCGCCTCTGCCACGGTAAAGACACAAACTATTCGTCTCTGAATGTTTTTATGTGTGCTCTCGTGGTAAGTCGTATTTAATGTGTGTGCGTTCCTATAGCTACGCGGGCTTTGCTGACACACAATGACAAAAATCACGCACACAACTGCAAGAAAAGCCAGTGTCTTTTTGTAGTTATTCTATACAGCTAAGACGAAAAATTACGACTCGTACCGAACATTACCGAAGGAAAGTTAGCTATGCAATGCAAATATTTTAGGAAATAACGTTGTTTCATTGAATTTTATACATTTAGATGACCATAATTTTTTGTCGTATAACCTTTTTTACCCTTTATTGCCCGTTTTACTATAGTTGCTATATTGTTTGACGTGCGTTGTGTTTGTGAATACGCTATCAGGTAATTAGAATTTGATTGTTGTTATTAGTGTAAAATGGATAATATTGTCTGTGAAAGTTGTTCAGATGGTGTGTGTATTGAGAAAATAAAACATGATGCGTTTTCAAAACTATATTTCGGTGAAAAAAAAACAAGTTATCGAGATAGGTCGTGGTACACCGGATTTGCAATTAATACAAATTAAAGGTAAAGTCAATCGTAAATTCAATAAAAAACAATATGATTCATATCATTGGCTGACAGGTTGCATACACAGTACCTAATCGGTTATTTTGTTTCGTTTGTCTACTATTTTCAAATAATAAAACCGTCTGGAACGACACCGGTTACGCTGATATTCATAATTTTCCTACCGCCGCGAGAAAACATGAACAATCTGAAAAACACTTAGAAGCTTCCCTTAAATATCACACCTTTGGAAAAAATCGTATAGAGACGCGTTTAATCATCAATCGACAAGACGACGCGACGAACCAAAACCAACGTGCAGTATTTTTGGTGAGTAAAATTTTCTGCCTACCCTGTCTTAAAACTGTGTGCACGCCACTGGGCAGAAGTACTTTAGGTAAATGATTCGTGCGTAGGCACAGTAATAAATGCCTCATAAATAATTTTCTTTGCGAAACTAACAAAATTATATAGGTAGTGAAATGAAATTGTTTATTCTGTAAATAGGATAACGGAATCACTTTTACACGTCATATTAAAAGAAAAAAGCTAGATGGATAGGACATATCCTATCCGAGAAGCCCAGACATAATATTGATCTGATCATGTGATTACCAACAATGTTAAGTATCTGTTATATCTGTCACCGTAAAATTGTGAGAACCGTTAGTTTATAATCTGTCGGAATTATTTCCGTTAGATTATAAACTGTCGAAAAATTGTGAACTGGGTGAAATGGGTTAGGTTAGGTTAGAACTGTGACCAACCGCACGCGAGCCGAGCGAGCGAAGCGGGCGGTGCCGCGGTAGCGGCCGGCGAGCGCTACTTCCAAGTTGCTCGCAGCCAGGCAGGCTATTTTATATTAGCGCAAGGTGCGTTACGTCGCAAGCAAGTTTGATACCAGTTCACAATTTGTCGGTTTCCCATGGAAAGATTATAAACTAGCGAAAAATAATGCGTTAAATTGTAAATGGTTCGTTGCAGTTCACAATTTTTCGACAGTTTATAATTTAACGGAAATAATACCGATCGATTATAAACAAACGAAGTTCATAATTATACGGTGACATATCCATCGCACTATAAGTAGTCTCCCACCGTCCTTCTCTGTCTTAACAGATTTAACTAGGTTTAATTTAAACTATCCGACGACAAAAAAAAAAAACAATTCAAATTCAAAATATTTTATTTCACATAAACCTACAAGGGCACATATGAAACGTCAGAAGCTAGGTGCACGGTTCCAATTGGTCACTTCCTATGGAGAAGAGCCGGCAAGAAATCCCATGGATTAAGATAATGCACACAAAATATACGACTAAAACGATTAACTTTATGCGTACACTTACAACCGTTTCCATAAAACGGGCTTACTGAATATCGACGTTATATTAAGTATTAAAATAACTCTATATTCAGCAAACGTAGCGCTTTCATCATTGTTACATTAGGCCCTCATAACCATAAAAAGTGAAAGCGAAATAGTAAACTCGGCAGGCCTTACTAGCTCGTAATTTTCACTGTTATTGGCTGTTATATTAATAATAATATACTGAAAAACGTTGGGGAGTTAATCACGGGAATTTTGGGGTATTATGGGCAATTGTGCCCAGATGGTAGCATAGAACCTTTCTCCCATAGGGAAGATGGAAACCTCAAAACCTTGTATGCCTAGGTACCCCTGTTGCTTCTTCCACGTTCATACAAGTTTAATAGATAGAATACTGTTAATACTTATGTACACCATAAAAGTTACAGATATAAATGTAGAAATTTTACATAGAGTGATACAATGGGCGGCCTTTTCGCTAAAAATGATTTTTTACAGACAACCTTCATAGTGATTTATCTTTAGACAACAAGCATTTAAGACACTTTTTAAATATTCAAATGAGATTTAAAAGGTCCTGCTCCACAAGGGCGCATAAACTAATTGATTAGCATTTGAAAATGCTGTTGGAGCTGCTGAAGATTTTAAAAACTATCTTTGCATTGTATAAATTCAATCCCTTAGTATTGTATAATTGCATAATACATGTATGAGTACTATATGTACCTGCTATAAAGCCACCATTTACTAGGTACGTCTTTCATTGACTTGAATGTGCCCTGGCGTCTGAGAGTATGTCATGCTCACTCTAATGTCTCGTTGACGATGGCGTGTGTTGGATCATTTAGCTCCCTACAAAATGGTTGAGCTGAATGGTGCTAATCCATGCGTCATGTTCGTGAACGGACGCTGTCAGTAGGGACTGGTCATCTCTTAGCTGCCAGGGCTTATTATTTTTTTTATTACGGACGCTTTTAACGTTCTGCATCGTTCTCACATGTATAACTTCAACATTATGATGTAACCAATATTTTGTAACCACATTTTGATTTAAAAGAGTACCCGTGGAGTTTTTTGCCCGTTCTTCTCCATAGGTACCTACTACGCTTTGGAATGGGCA
Source organism: Agrochola lychnidis (assembly GCA_963680765.1). NCBI lineage: Eukaryota > Metazoa > Arthropoda > Insecta > Lepidoptera > Noctuidae > Agrochola > Agrochola lychnidis. Next base: position 7,315,839 of record OY796859.1, on the reverse strand, counting down.
ACTAGCTTCATCTTTCTGGCTGACCGACCCCTTGACAATTCAAAAGTGCCTGTAATTGGTTTATTTGAAATAAATGGTTTGAGTTTGAAAAGTAACGTCACGATCTGCAGCCTCGTTACTATTTTGTACTAAAATGTATTTAATTCAATCAAGATACACAAATAGTTCAAAATTGATGAAGTTTGTTTAAAAAAATTAATTTATGGAAACGGAAAACAATTTAAAGAAAGAGCCACATGCATAATAAATCTACCACACCATCCTTTTCATGCCTCTCATCATCTGCCTAGCCTTTTTCCAACTACATTGATGTCAGCTTCCAGTCTAACCGGATGCAGCTGAATACCAGTATTTTACATGGAGCGACTGCCTATCGGACCTCCACAACCCAGTTACTGGGTAATACGATACCCCTTGGTAAGACTGGTTGTCAGACTTTCGGGCTTTTCATGCCTCTAAAAGTCGTAAATATTTCATCAATATCGAAAAGAGCACAAAAAATAATGTTTCAAAAGCCTGGCTGGTACACAGAGTAACAGAATATCTAGGTTACCTTCGAGGCGTCTAAGTGATTACTAGAGTCACTCGGCAAACTTGAATCAGTTCTAGAATATTGGGTTTCCCGTTAATAGATTGAGTTTAATCAAAATGATCTTCACTCTTTTATTTTGGTCTTAAAATAACTAAATGAAAATGTATTTTGCTGTCTTTTATAAAATAGAGAAACAGCATATCATAAATTTATAATAGTACGTACTAACTCAACTATTGAGCACTAGATTATTCTCAAGAACACTGTATACCTGAGTACTTTCAATTACCTACATAGTCCGTAGCTGACGATATTAGACTCAACGTTTAAAATCCTATTCCAAACTGTCATCAAAAATTCTATAATAGATCATTCTTGATTACACAGTGATTTATCTGAAATCTAAAACATCTTAAATTTATTATCATCCAAACGGTAAACTTATGTATAAAAACGTTCAGTAAAATTTTATATTTCAGTGTAGAGTTTAAAACGTATAAATAAAGTTGAGGGCTGTAAATTTATTTGTCGGCATTTCGATGACAAAATGTCAGTGGCGCAGTTACGGCAACGAATTGCAATATGTGCACTCCATGTTTCATATATCTGTGGTAAACCAATAATATTTATGAATATGTGACCACAGTGCTATGAATTTCTTGCAGTGATATAACGCTTGAAACATTGACAGCTGTGAAATTAAAAGCATCCTACTGCTAAATGTGGCGTTGTAAGACCGTAGTGAGTAGACTGTGATCACGTTTTATGGACAATAGGTAGGTAGTACAAAATTACAGCATCCAATCAAAAGTTTAAGAGAGTTTTAGAGTACAAGTTTTAATGCGCGTATATTATGTGCCTCGGGACTTTAAAACAAAAGGGTTTCATATCAATCAGATAGTTTTGTATAAATCCCAAACAAACAAAAGTTTATTGAACAGATTTTATGTAAATACAGATGTGAAAAACGTTTTGTAATATTTCGAGATAAAAATAATAAATCTACAATGTATTAGCGCGAGTATTTTGCTAAGAAATACATAAACGAGCGGGTTTCTTCAATTTATTATTGTATTTTATCAATGTTACGAACGAATTTTCTTTCTGCTCTCAGAAAGTTGTTTATTTTTCTGAATAACATAACAATCTGTTAGTTTCTACGTAGAGTAAGCAAAGATCAGAATGCACGGTGTAATTTTGACTTCTATTACAAATATAAACAGTAATACAAACATTTACAGCAAAAGCGGAAGAAGTCGGTTTTTTTTTTTTGTAAAAAAGTTTTCATGTTTCACTTTTTAGCTGTGGTCCCTGCCTCACACAAATTCGTGTACCACTGCTTGCTATTTAAATATCAGTGACAGGAAGTTATTATAACATCATCATCATCGAAAAAAACACGTATTATTGAAACTTATTCAAAAACTACCTACTCGAGCAAAGTTAATAAAAAAATATGGGACTACCGCGCAAGCTTTCTCTACCAAATGAAAAAAATCGATGAAAATCTTTATATATATAATTCTTCTGTGTATGTCACTGAACTTCTCTCAAACGACTGGACCGATTTTGATGAAATGTTTTGTGTGTGTTCAAGGGGATCTGGGAATGGTTTAGATTCACAATCGGACCCGATAGGTGGCGCTGTTCGGACAGGACAACGTCTGTCGGGACCGCTAGTATTATATAAAAAAATATATATATAAATAGGTTAATGAGCACCTCATTATTTTTTAAGAAGTCGATTAAAAAACATAAACACGAGAAGTTGACTGCATCAAAGCTCGTAAATTACTTCTGAACATGGACAGCTCACATAGTTTTTCTTTACTTTTACAGGAATCTTTGAGAACAGTATCACAAATTTAGTAGACATTGGCGGTGAACCACTTTTCAACCTTATTACTATGGGCTTACGAGTGAAAAGTGGTTTACTGCAAATGTCCGCGATTGTACCTACAATCTGTTGATTTTTTTTTACAATAGCATTAACATGTTATACTAGTAACATGATTATGAGCTTAATGACATCCTTTTTCTAACTAATTTTGGTTGGCGTATAGAATAATTAAAAGTGGATTAAATTTTGCCAATTTGAGAGAATTTATAATTGAATGACGCTCTATTGACAGTTAATAACGACACTCATGGGTGTACTACAGCTCTGCCTAACCCTTCGGGGAATTTAGGCTTGATGTTATGTTATGAAATACTGATGTAAGGTATGAAATTCGTGTTTTTTTTTAATGCTGGGGACGCATCTGCGTCTATCGTGACGAAGCTTCGCACAGTGATACGATACATGCAGATATGACCAACCATTATCGGTTATCGTCGCGAAAGTTCGGGCTGCGTAGCACATATCGCCCGGGTGACGTACATAATAAGCGTGGCGCGTGGTCGAACTAGCGTTGGTCATTTTGACTGTTGTTTCCGAACTGCGTAGGCTCTGTCGAAATAATGGAGAGCCATCTTGGATTATTGCACGATAATTCGTTAAAATTATGAAGGCGCTAATGTGACCACCGCATTAGCGCCATAACTTTTTAGCGAGCAAAACATACGAAGCTTCGGCACGCATTGATCTGTCACGATAACCGCAGATGCGGCCGGGGCATAAGACCATGTTCTAAGTGAAAAGGAGAAAAGATTATTTAAATTAAATAAGCTTACTAACAAGTAGTAATAAGAACAGGTAAACTTCTTCCCCGATGTCCTTGCAACAACGGGTAGATACTTAATTTACAAACTTTATTATACTTGGTGCCTTCGAGATATTTCCCAAGTTTCGGTCAGTGATAAATTACTTTCATACACCAGCAATATTGTCATTGTCGGGTAATTTACATCGAAAGTCTTACGTAGTACGAAATTAAAAAATTTGTGAGTGCCTTACTTACAAATATCTTATTGATATTTTTTTGTCCTTATTTTCCACCTCCGCCTCCAATAAAATGACCTTCGTTACTTGTTTAAGTTTTATCACGTTAATTATTACGTATATGAGTGAGTAAAACGTTACACGTTATTCCGGGTTTAAAGCAAATAAAAAACACTATTCAAAACTACAGCCGAACAACAAGGTTCCTTTTCCAAGGGATTCCTTTATTCCAGTCGTTATTAAAACTGTTTTTCGACCAAAATCAGCGGTGTGTGAGCACTAATGGATGTCAGTTCCACAACTCGTGCGAGGAGATAAGCAGTTTACCTGTCGCAGTAAACTACGTTTTATGTTGTTCCCAATTCAGCAAACTATCAAAAAATTTCCTCGAATACCTAAATATATTGTGCCCAAAAACAACAAAAGACTCTATAAGTAAATCAAAATTATTTCTTGTTTTATATTCTGTCCTCCATTAAGTTTAATATTCATATCTGTCCAGATCTTCTAAAAGCACTATTCTGTAATGAAAGCAAGCAATCATTTCAACGTAATGGTTGAAAATGGCTGAACATTTCGCCTTAAGGTTGGCACATCAAAGAAACCTCGGCGAGTCGTTAGGAATCAGTTAATTTTCACGAAGAAAGCTCTCTAAAATATTCGACGGTAGGTACGTAAATTGTTCATTTACGAATTCCGTGTCGGTCCCTTTCAATTGGCAGACGATTTCGATGAAAAAAGTGCCTTTATCGTAACCCTCGAATCTTCAGAGAAATGAAAGTTATTAAACGCAGGTGAACTTTTTCATCAAATCTGTCAATTTATCGAAATACCTTTTCAAAGCATTCGTGTTTAATTGAATTTTATTGCGAAAACTCATTAGTGTTTTTCATTTGTATTTTTCATTAGTCATCAGATGAACATCCGATAGGCAGTAATGTACCTAGAAAGCAATCAAATTGGTGTGTAATGCAAAATGTTCGCAAATATGACAGCATCTATGAGTTCATAACAAACGCGGTTCTATTGGGTTTGTGTATTTGCCAAATGTTTGTCAAATATTGAATGGCATCATGTTCTCTGATTGTCCGATGCGCTCTAATTACGCCAACTATGCAGACATTGCAGAGATGTAGGTTTGTGCATCTATCACGTCATCGAGCTGCTTTTACAAACATTCGCCAATCCTTTAGCAGATCAATCACCTCGACGTCGGACTGTTTCAATATTCAGATTCGTTCGGATTCGTCTAGACACACGAACACATAAACAGCATTATTGAACATTATTGGAACTGATGCGTTCCGAACCGATCGCGACAGATGCTGTTTAAACTTGATATTGCAGATGCACAGCTATTTTTGTACACACATAATTAATTACGCTGCACGACAATCAGACTGACTTATATTTGGAACGCATTGAACGCGAATTGTCTCTTAATAAACGCTGGCAGAAGATCAAACACGCGTCAGCTTTCCTTGCAAACTGCAACAGCTGTCGAACGAACCTTCTAAAAAGACGTAACTAAGATAGAATTTAGTGAATAGCCGTTCAAGTAATCAATTCGTTATGTCCCATATTGATGTGCAGCAAATAGGTTTCGTGTTAGTGGATATTCTAATGGTTTTATAGTGGCGAATTGAAACTAAGCCAAGTGTCGCGTAGCCGTGCAAATCATACGCGCCATAACTATAAGTACTCTCAGTATCATTGTGTGTCGCGTAAACAAAACACACTGTACATATTTGTCGCGCTTCATAAAATACAAGTACGGAGTTGAAAGACTGGAAGCGAAGTTACCGAGCCAGTGTGAGACCGTTGAACGTTGAGACCCAAACCCGTAAAAATGTAGTCGACAAAGAGCGCGATAGCAAAAAATACGAACAAACGACCGTCGAAGTCAGTGTTGTGGTAGCAAATGAAGTGAAAATTATGAAGTCTAGCTTGAAGAGTAAACGGTCGGGTAAACCGAGTAAGGGCAAACGTAGCAAGAAAAGGGTTAGGTTCTCAGACAGTGAGCCGGCCCCGGCGGCCGGGATCACCCTGTGCGAACGTTTCGCTCGATTTTTTCATTTCCTTTGGAAGTACACGAGGGGATCCGTGAAAAATGTTCTAAGTAAGTTTCCCTTTATTGTTTAACACCCACCTTTTATAATATCCTGTTTTTGCGGTTCTTTTTCCGATGTTTTTCTTTTTGTTAACAACATTTTTTATTAGATGTTGTTTGTTTTTGTTTATTTTAGTTGAGGATTTATAAGTCGCTGAGTTTAACTTTTAATAATAACTATTGACTTTTAGGATTTACAGAGGTTTACATGCTTTTGTATGGGCTTAAATTGGGTAGACATACGTTGGTTTGTAATTAGTAAACTAATCATAGACGATGCTCGGACCCCTAAACCGAGCAACGAATAATCTTTATTAATAAATACAGGAAAATAGATATTTACAAAAGAAGTAGGGACCGTACCAGAACTGAACGCTGTGCTCAAAAACAACCAACTCGAATACAACCCACAGTCGCTATATCACGACACCAATTAAATTTTAATGAAACATTCGAGTTATTGAGCTACAAAATGCCATATTCCGGCGTCGAGTTGATCAACAATTCGGGACGGAGCTCCATGGAACCAACTCCAACAGAGCAAGTTTCACTCATTAATTAAATTCTCGATAAGAGAAATCGATTACTTTAGTTTTCAAGGAATTAATAGTTATACTTAGGTAAGGCAGAAAATCACAAAAAAGCCTTTCTGTACGAGAAGAGGCCTTTCTTTGCTCTGCAGTAGGACAATAATATTTAAATAATACTTTTATATTTATAACCTGCCTCGTTGGTCTAGTGGTCGCAAACGCTACTGCTGAGCATGAGGTCTTGGGTTCGATTCCCGGGTCGGGTAGTGTTATTGAGTTATTCTATCTGAAATTTCTCAGTAGTAGCCCGGAGTCTGGATTTGTGCCCGGTTGATGGCAATAGGCTCGCCCCCTATTACATGGGACTTAAACATAACTGGCGAAATGTGGGTGTACCTGCTACAGGGACACCTCTGCCCAACCCTTCGGGGAAACAAGGCGTGAATGTTATGTTTTATATTTATTTTTATGTAGACAATTAAAATAAATAGATGAACAGGTGGACTTGTAAGACTTTCTTCTTAAGTAATAAATATAGGTCATTGTTCGTGATCTATGGGATTACATATGCAGGTACTCAGGAATCCTTATGACAGAAATGTAGCGCAAGGCCTGCGAGCAAACTGTATCGATTTATAATCTCTTCAATTTTTACTATGGTAATAATATTAGTTAATATAGTAAATGTTACAGCAAAAATCTTGTGAAATATATCATAGTTCTTCTATCGTCGTGGACTGTTCACTTAGATCATATAAAACAAAGCTTACGTCACTAGTTGGATCCCTCCGAAACATAGTTCGATGTATTTCATACTTGGACAAACGCCATGTGAAATATATTCTAAAAGTTTTCAAATTCCGTATATTTATTCTTTTATGCTTTCTCAACTCTCGCTTCATCTTTTTGTTATTGATTATAGTTTTTAGTTCTAAGGAATGTCTTTGATCAATTCATAGTAATTTCTGTTTTCTCAAGTATAAAAAAAAAACAGAATAATCATCTGGATATTCTTCTCTGATATTTAGCTGTACAACATGATTTCATGCCGCCAGTGACAGAAACGTTGAAAGGAAATCGTTTGGCTTGGTATGGGCATGTGATGAAGACGGACGAAACGCATGTGACTAAAAGAGTAATGAACATAAATGTTGATTGATGGAGCTGGAGAGGAAGGCCAAAGAAAAGATGGATGGATTGTGTGAGGAATTATTTGAAAGAGAAGGGGGTGAATGACAGCGTGACGATTGACAGGGGAGAATGGAAAAAGAAAACATGTTGCGCCAACCCCACGTAACATCAGACAAAGGTAGGAAAATGATGAGTATAAAAAACTGTGGTGGCATTTTCATCGCCACATATGAACTACGCATCAAAGACCTGACGTCTTACAAAATCCTGACGTCACACAAATTCTGCATCGTGCAATTAGAGTTTACCGCGTGAACGACATTATGTCGGAGACAAATATGTGACTCATTCATTATTATCAGCGATATTTTAACTACTGTGGGCGTAATGCGGGTAGTGTTGGTTAAACCGCAATAGAAAAACCGTTTGCAGTTCAGATCACATTATAATTTACTATCAAATTAATCACACTAGCAATACACACATTGACTGCGATACACGGCATTTATTAAAATCACAAATTAACACAATAATCACAAATTACAATTAACACAATAACTGAGCATAACGAATTGATTACAGTTCCGCGCCGTCTTAACTCCGATGCGATCAGAGACTGAATCCTCCTCGCCGTGGCCTTAAAACATCACGACTCTGTAGAAGTGCGCTTTAGGTGGGGGTAGATCACATGATGTCGCCAGTGGCGTGCTTGCGATTCGTTTCGTGTCCGTGCTAATGACCGGATCTGACATATATGACTATCCGACATCAATCGATGGGCAGTTACCCGCCAGACACGACACCCCTCAAGTCGGAGGATCCTTCCTTTTCTATAGAGAATGAGTGAACTTTACACCCTGTTCCTCATGCCCCTAAAAAACTTCCAGTCGAATTGACAACGTTTTTTTTTGTCGGTTAAAAATTATCAATTCAAGGTTGGCGCCATAGCCGATTACCCAGGGTACGATAATTCGCACTCCTAAATTCTGTTCTGTTCTCTAATGTGTCCCAACAGGATGACTAGAAGTACACCAATGATCAAATAGAGCGATCTCTTATCGCCGATAGTCTACCCACATGCATGATTTATTTATTTAGTATATAAAACGTTTTTTTGCCTATAACTTAACGTCCCTTTACATCAGAAATACCTTTTATCGACTCCATTAATATCCTTAAACATCACTGAAAGAACCCAAAAATACTGACCTTACCCTCGTTCTACTCAAACGGGTCTCATAGGTACCTATATTTCCGATAGTACATAATTTATTAGGAAACGTATCCGAATATACGAATTATCCGAGTACCCGCGTCTCATTTTTCACGTCACGCAAATTGAGTCGTTCCAACTCCCTGGAGTTTGTACCCGACGTAAATTACAACGTTCTACTTCATATCGACGGATGTGTGTCTATGCCTTAAGGTTATATACGCACGTGACGTCATGAATTAGGGCGGGAGATCGGCCAGTAAAAGTGATGAGGGCTCGATCAAAGACTAACGGTAAAGACGGTTTTACATGAAACAAAAATACTCGGACAATAAAATGAAAGAGAAATAGTTATAACAGTCATTTGTTTATTGAACTTACACCCAACTGCACAAAGGCAAACATTAATGCCCCATTACGTAATGGATCATTAACGCTAATGATTTCATTAATTGAATCAAAGAACCATTAAAATCGAGTTCTGTAACAAGTTAAAATTTAATCCGATCCAACCTGTCTCTTGCTGTCCTCCACCAGCGATGCCTTAAGCCGAGGTCCGTTCCCCACAGGGGGTGCCCTTAGCGTGTAGGCGCTGGAGGCCTTAATTTATTGAGGCAGCCACAGGAAAGTCTGGTTAAGCAGCCGACAACCTCCTAGGTTGACCTGCAAGATGCCATACAAAAAAGAAACAGTTAAAACAAGTTAACGGAAGATTAATATTTAATGACAGCTTTAAAAGTTAAAGTTCTTTTCTGCAACTGGCTGTAAGTAGTAAGAATGAATGTGTACCTAGGCATTGGTTTCCAAGATTCACTTTGACCAATCCATCTTGTGTAATACATTTCATTTCACAAGCACACACAAAAAGTGACAGAAACAATCAGACCATAGCTCCAGACTAATTAAAAGATCTTATTAACCCTTCACTACTATCAGACTTATACATAAGTAGGTATTTTGTTGAAGAATACTCAGACCAACATCTTCTAAGAACCCTTTCAAAACCAAACACCTCTACTAAATTCTCTAGACTCTCATTTAGGTAAAAGGAGAAATCAAGCGAGAAGGTGAGATCCGCAGGAGAACCAAGGTAACCGACAATAATTTCCAAACTTAAGTGGCAATGGACAATTGGGCAGGGCACATTGCTCACAGAACAGATGGCCGATGGGGCCCAAAGGTTCTGGAGTGGCGACCGCGTATCGGAAGATATAGCGTTGGAAGGCCTCCCACAAGATAGACCGATGACCTTGTGAAGGCCGCAGGAATCAGCTGGATGCGGGAAGCACAGAATCGGTCGAAGTGGCGATGCTTGGGGGAGGCCTATGTTCAGCAGTGGACGTCTTTCGGCTGAAATTATGATGATGATGATTTACATAGCTAAAAACACAAATAAAATTATCTGCCAGCTTGTATAACCACTCCTTTATCCGTAACTATTGCCCAGTCCTTAGGGACGTGTACATATAAATGCTACAGAGGAAATTGCGCCGACTTCCAATTGCTCAACAGTAGTGTAATGGTCTTTACAAGCTCAAATGCACAAGGTATTCTTAGCAAGAGTCCGGTTCTTTTCGGAGAAAATTGTTCAATGTAATTAGTGATATGGTATTGTGTAATTTGTTTTTTACTAACTATATTTGCAAAGTCCATAGCAAAGGTTCAGAGCCACTTTTGTTTTGTATTCACGTAATTGCAATAATAATGCGTAATTGCTTTCATGCCATCATACACATATGACTCAAGTAAAATAACCCAGAGAAGAAAAGATCTAATCGTTCAAATTCCCCATACAAAAACTGTATTTGCGGGGAGACAATACAACAAGCGATCAGCTTTTCTTTATAATAAAATTAATAGTAAAATTAACATATACCCAAAAAAATACTACGAATGTAAAAAAGCTTTAACAGACTGGATAAAATTACTAAATTATGACGACACGGAGGCACTCTTGGAACACATTAAGTAAAATGTGCTAATTAGGTAGTAATAATCACACAACTTATCCACACCTATATCTATAAACACCAAATGCACAACACACACATACACTCACACACGCGCACGCACACACACACACACACACACACACACACACGCACGCACACAAATAAGATAAATTATACTTAGCTGTAAATATCTAGTTCATATTTTATATTGCTTAGCTATGGAAGAGCGGGGCTCCCCAACACAGGCACCACTAGCTTACAGGGGAGTTCCAAACACAAATATTCTAGATGTAAACTTGTTGAAGCAATAAACCATTTTGTATTTTTGCATACACAAACGGTATGCATGGATGTTGCGCCCGCGCTTCCAGGTGACGTCACCGCCACCAGGTGATTCGCCACTGCCACATTTCTCTTTCCGACTCTTTGCGACATAACTATTAGATTCGTTTTAGGTTTCTTTGATTATCCGCCACTGCCACACTCCCTCGCCACGTCTCTTCTGTATAAACCGCGCCTAACAGTATTTTAGCTACACTGGCGGACAAGTTTGATGGGCCATTTATCAGGCTCTGGGCTGGCAGACATGTAGCCAATTAATGTATAATAATCGTATTTTTAAGTTATTGAGTTTACTAAAATAGGCTAAGTTCATACTAACACTATATCCGCTGGTCTGAAAAAAAATATTGAATAAAGATGCTATATTACCATTTAGTCATTCCAAACTACGTGCTGATGGTTAAATAAAATCTTCATCCTATATTTATTTATCACAGCATGGAAGACTTACAGCTAAAAAAAAACAACAAATAGAAAACAATAGTCGACAGAAAGCCAATTACAAGTCTTCACGTTCAGACTTATAATAGAATTTGTGTTGTGAACATACAAAAGCAGCAACATATCGCTATATACTATATTTCAATAGTTAAAACTATCAAAATAACCACTTGTGTCTGCAATTCAAAAGTGAGAGAGCAAGAAGAAAAAAAAAGTACATTTAAAAGCACTGCAGCTATTTAAAAAATTTGAGGCTTACGCACTTTCTAGCTGAGGTCACACTGGTTCTAAAGAGATCCAAGTCGGGTGTAAAAGGCTTAACGAAGTCGAGAGTCACTTATACTCACCGTCATTGTGATCATTTTTTGTAGTGGAACCTTCTGGTTACGGAGATATTGAAGGAACTTTCTTTGACTTTTCGTCACGTAAATTCGTTTTAATTATTATAACTTAACTTTAACTACCCGTACTACTCCTTAACCGTTGCACAACGTTTTGCGTGCATGCGCGTTGCGGGCTTCCGAAAGCAGCTATTTTCTACACAAAAAATGTCGCGATGTCGTTTCTCAGCAATAATTTTTGCTCAATATAACTTAGTTGGATATACTCATGTTAATATTACATAGATTATAATCTTAACATGAAAGGTTGCGTGAAAATATGCGTGAAAACTGGCAGTAACAATATAATTATCAAAACCGATTTAGTTTTACTATTCTTAGAACCTTTTATACCTAAAACCTTACACTAGTAGTTTACCACTAAACCAGACAATGATATAACTCATAATTTATTCAACAACACTAATTTTCTTAACACTTTCATAACTAAATGTCGGAGTGAGAAAGGTGTTAATTTATAGTACAGTACTTCTAAATTAGCAGAGCGTAATGATGGCATTAAATCATTTTTACTTCGCCTAGCGGCATTACGCAAAATTTATTACAACGAATGTCGGCTTTGCGCTGTTTTCTCGAATTAAGGAAATTATTTGCCTAATTGTTGTTTAATGTATTACAAAGACGTTTTTTTTTTTTCTGTTGTGTTTTTCTTATGTTTTTTGTCAACAGTTAGCTCACACCATGTTTTTCTGATCATCCATATTTCAAATCTGTTTTCATTGTCTACGCACAATGTTCAAAAAGATTAGGTTAGGCAATATGTCTTTTGTACCTTTTACTTAGACATGTTTTGCCTAGCGTGCCTAACCTTTCCCAAATATATTGGGGTCGCCTTCTTGTCTTTGCAGATGGGACTAAATATCAATATTTTACAAAGAGCAACTAGCACCTGACCTCCACTACCCAATTACTGGGAAATACCGATTTTCCGAGGACTTCAGTCCTTTAGACTTGAGGAACTTTCAAGCATAGTAAATGATGGTACCATTTATTATGATAATAACACTCCTTATTTTTTTAATTTTCACTGTTAAAAGCGTTTATTCTGAAAGTGGGCAACGTCGTCAAATATTTCGCTGTTTTGGTTAATTTGACAATGTTACTATATGAAATATGGCTAACTAGCGAACTTGAATTAATAATGAATTGCAATTATAACACTGAATTTGATTTTGTAACCGTTTTAGGTGTAAAATACTCTTTTACATCTAAAACTAAATATTCGATGTAACGATGTTAATTATTGCATTTCATAATTAATATTTTAGTTTACTAGTTAGCCATATTTCTTGTTTCAGGTCAATATTTGAAAGCTATTTGCGACGTTGCCAACTTATAGGATAAGCGCTCTTAAACAAAAACGACTCGACATATATTTTCACTGCAGCGTTTTCTCTCCCCAACATCTTTTCTCATAATAAACCCACAATTTATTAAAAAAAGGACCCTGTTAGGAAAAAGCCGTTCGGCCAATTTGGCTAAAGTCTATATGGGCGCAAAGAAAAATTATTAACGGTTTAACAGATATAGCCATTTTAATGTTGAAGACAGATATAAGTTTCTTGAGTTATAGTTACTGTTAAAAACGAAACAAAACGCAAGCACGACAATTAGTTCCAATGAATATTTTATAGGTTAAAAACATAACTCTACGACAGATAAAAATTGATTCATTTGTCACAGAAATGCATACAAAAAAGTTACCTCGAAAAAAAATCATCAAATATTTTTATAGTAACGAGCACAGAACATAAATAGTCGGCAGCTGTGCGTCCTGACAGTGACAAGAAGAATAAAATCAAAGCATAAATAATAAACCGTAATAAATACATAGAGGGTGGCAATTTAGTCAATTGCATCCGTCAAGGGGGTAATTCTACCTGTCATACTATACAACTTCCGCCATGAAACAGGTATACATACACCATATTACACGATAAAAATATGCACATGTCGGAGACGGGTATGTGACTTTCGTTACTATCAGCGATATTTTTAACTACTGTGGGCGTAGTGTGGGTAGTGTTGGTTAATGCGCAATAGAAAAACAGTTTGCAGTTCAGATCACATTATAATTTACTATCAAATGAATCACACTAGCTAAATTATACACACACTGGGTGCGACGGCGTTTATTAAAATCACCAATTAACAAAATGATCACCAATTACAACTAACACAATAACTGAGCACCACGAATCGAGAACAGTTCCGCGACGTCTTGATTCCAATGCGACCAGAGGCTGAATACCCTCCTCGCCGTGGCCTTAAAACATCACGACTCTGTAGAAGCGCGCCTTTTTTGGTGTAGGTAGATCACTCTTGATGTCGCCAGTGGCGCGCTTGCGATTCGTTTCGTGTCCGTACTAATGACCGGATCCGACATAAATCGAAATTGTCTACTGTTATATAGGTTTTTTTTTTTTTACGAATCGGATATGATTTTCATGGTGTTAGTTATTTAGTATGACGGGTCGAATCACCCCCTTGACGGAAGCAAATGTCTAAATCACCAACCTGTATAAACAAACACCCCCCACACATAAATATCCTACCAATATCGTCAGCATCAGGATTAATGTTCGCAATCAACAGTCAATTACACGACAGAGCTTAATCACTGTATATTGGCACAAATGAGGCGATCCCTATGTGTACCAGTTTACCCCTCCACTGGATTGTATTGTTAATGGTAAATGGAGCCGTTTACCTATAGGTAAAGGGTAAATATGTATGGTTTAGATATAAAGTGTGTATGCTGCCAGCAATTTTCACTGTGAGAGAATAAATAAATAATACAAGTTATTCAAAACTAAAAATTGGTAAAATACAGTATAAATAGACTTAATGTAGGTATTATAAAGTATAATGCCTGTACTAGAATAAAGTTGAATGAGTTTCCATTAGCATAAGCATAATCAGCCTATAATGTTCCCACTGCTGGGACACAGGCCTCCTCTCGGTGAGAGGGCTGAAATCTTCCGGGCCCAGTGTCGGTTGGTAGATGTCACATGTCTTGGAATTTTTGTTTCTAGGACATGCAGTTTCCTCACTATGTTTTCCTTCACCGTTTTGAGAGCAGAAAACCTACGACCTTCAACTCGTAAGTTGCAGCCGTTACCACTGGGCCACCCTCCTTCGAGTTTCCATTATTTGAAAGAAAAGCCAAAACATGCTAATTTTTTTACAAATATATGTTTTTCATGTACTGATACTATGCTAAGAAATAAGCTGACGAAACGCTACGTACTAAAGTTTTCATCAAGTTAAGCCAAGCTTGCAATGTCAGTCCGCTAGCGTGTTTTTACAGACCAAGGTAATGAGAGTACGAATAATTAGTTGTTTTATTATCTTTTCAATTACACACTAACTAAGCTTCTTGTACATTCTTTCTTTTTAATTATTTTTTTATAAAAAGGTCCGGAGACTTGACCTTATTTTTCAAAGAAATATTTGGACGAGGTTATTGTAAAAAAATCATGGTTTTCTACATTACCGCATTATCGAGTACGTAAAATGCGGTAGTGGGGCACGTCATCTCAGAGTGGACAAACTATACAATGTGTTTTGACCTAAATGACAGACTAACGTATGCCAGAAATGTGGAGACACAACAACGCCTAATTTCTAATGGAAACGGAGCCCCCTACTTCCACTAAGCTTCATAATAACACTTATTTCTACATGGAAGTAATTTCGTCGCAACAGCCGAGCTGATAATGCCTATTATCATAACGTTTCCTGACACAAATCGAGCTCTTCCAATTTCCCGTCTTTAATATCATCGGAAATCGAAATACCGACTTCATCTTAATCATTATTACCCTTTGACATAACCTGTTAAATGTTATAAATAGGTACGATTGACAGATGCAAATTAGAATATTTGGATGGCATAAACCTTCAACTGTCACTCACGAGACACAAAATAATGTTTAATTGTTATGGCCTTCTAAAGGTCAATCGACAGATGATCGGATAACTGACCCAAAGGCTTAGGACCGACATGTACCTACATACGTATCCACATTTAGCCAGTTATTTTTAGTTCCATGTAATAGGGGGCGAGCCTATTGCCACAAACCGGGCACAAATCGAGACTCCGGTCTGCTACTGAGAAATTCCCGATGGAAAAACCCAATAACACTTAACCCGACCTGTTAATCGAACCTAAGACCTCATGCTCAGTAGTATCGCTTTCGAGCACTAGGCCAACGAGGCAGACACAATGGTGCCGATTCTCTTGTTCACAAACTAAACTAAATTTAAGTTCAGTGCTTCTTTTTCTTTCTTTTTCATTAAGAAAAGGACAGAAGATGATACATTTTAGTTTAGTCCCGTCAAATTAATCAGCGCTTGACGTAAATTGACGTAATTTTAGTTGGCAAGTTTTTAATCACGTCTAAACTTATATGGAGACTGACAGGCGCTGATTAATTAGACAGGACTAAACAAAAATTTATCTTCTGTCATTTTCTTAATGAAATAGAAAGAAAAAGATGCACTGAACTTAAATTTAGTTTAGTTTGTGAACAAGGGAATCGACACCATTATTTGGATAAATATAAACAATTTGTAAATTCATCCTTGAATAGCCTTGGTAATTTGGCTATAGGTAGATGATAATAGACAAATTGCATACCTACTGTAATTTCAGTGATCATATTCTTGTTTAGGTTATGAACCGACTAATTATGGTCTTCGGTTCGATAGTTCTGCTAGCTAAATTCTAATTTGTGTATGATTATCCCAACTGTTTCAAACGTCGATAAGACATTCCAACACAGTGAAACCTCTGCTTGTCAGGTAACCATAATCTTTAAAATCTTCATCTGAACTTCTAAATGATCAATTTACCCGAACCCCATACAACAAGACACTTCAATAGATAGTCCAAACTCAAGCAGTCTTTCTTTTCCGAAGCAAGCCGAGCTAAAAGCAGTATCGTCCGTAAGTGCATCTCTCTGCCACGTCGAGCTGTAACCGGTCGGCTTAAGAACTCAAACGTACGACTCGAAGTGAGGAAATCAACCTAGTAACGGAAATGGACTGAGAATGCACTAGATGTAGGTGCTGTCACCGCATAAGCAAAACCAATATGAAAAGCTCAAGAATATAGCTTAAGGTTACATTGTACCTAAAATGTATAGCCTAAATACTTAATGGGGGGTTTACACGGATCGATTTTAGCTGTGCGGCAAATCACCAGTCGCATCGCTCGTAAAAATCGAATCGCCACCCCGTTTACACCGGTCGACAAAAATCACATGCGACTTGTTCATTTCCGAAGAAACGATGAATGCTTTTCACAGCACTCTAAAAACTGTATCGTATTATTTATTATCCATGGTTTTTAAACGATTTGTACCGACAACGTAGCGGAAAAATACAACGCAAATCACACCTCATGCAGCGGGCGATCGCCTTCAATTGACCATTAACACGGTCGATTTTAGTCACCCGTCGCATGCGACATATCGCCGCACGGCAAAAGTCGGATAGCATCCAACTTTGGGCCTTGCGATTTTAGTCACTTGCAGCCTAGTCGAATTGTTATTAAGACGATAAATTTTCGCCGTGCAGCCTAGCCATGCGAAGAAAATCGACCCGTGTAAACCCCCTATAGAAGAGACCCATTTTAAAACAATCAATGCTTATTATTGTTGTACCTATTGGAATCGTCCTAATTGTGATATCGGAACGTAGCAGTATGTCTGGACTGCTCACTGATTTGCTGTCTCGCTACCGAGTAGCCATGTTGTAAAAACCTGTGAAAATATGTTGGAGATTAAATGAAACTTTAATTAATAGAAGTGTTTATCTTAGTATATATGTAACAGTTTAGTGACGAGAATGAGATATATAATAATTACGTAATAGATAAGTAGTGTGTAGTTTATGGTGGCAGAGACTAATGTAACGAAGACATTAAACTTCTCTAACTTCAGTAACCATAGTCTTCAGAACCTGTTATCGACTCTGACAAATCTAAGTATCCACGAAACATCTGCCATCTTACCTATATCTAAAACTGAATGCCGATATCCCAAAAGGAAAACCATTTATCAAAACCAAACATGACAACGACATAATCCCGTAAATGGTACGCTCAAAAAGGTATATAGCAGAACAAATTATGATCATCTCTAACCCATTTAGAACAATGCCCAATTCGCTAAATTCTCTCCTAAAATAGACAAAGCAGTAAGCCCGAATCCGACCATTACTGACTACATTGAATTCCCATCGAAAATGCGGTTAGAATTAGCCGTCGGTCGGTAAAACCCGGCGCGGAGTATTTGACAACGGTAAGCTCGCCCATTACGAACTCATTGGTCGGATGACGTCACCAACAGAAATCCCCATGACAATGACATGTTACTTTGTAATAGTAATGTATTTCACTCGACACTTTAGTAGTTTATGTAATCAGTGCCCCGATGTTCAATTAAGGACGACGTCAATGTTTGTGTAATTTGTCACTGTCAGTGACTGTGACACGATAAGTGTCGTGAATGACGTGACGTGTCTCTATCTCTTGCCACGTCAGTGGCTAGGTCAAGAGGACAGTGGTCAGTAGGTACTCATAACATCACACTTTGTATCCAGAGGTGTCTAAGCCACCCCACATTTCTCCAGTTATGTTTAATTCTTGGTCAAAATTTATACACTCACCGTCATGCTCTTCTCAAAGTATTAAAAACAGGGATTTTTAATTCCCGTTTCACCAATTCCAAGCATTATTAAACTCGTATCAAAGGATTGCAGTGACAACAGAACGAAACGAATTTATTGACAAAAAATATCAGGAACTGAAAATGCAAAGCTGTTAAAGCTATTCATCATTTCCACGTAATCTACTTTTGACTGATGCGGTATTGTTCGATTCGTTAATCTATAGAGTGAAAAATGGATTTTAGCTTGGCGTTGCAAAAATACGATAAATGTTAAATAAGATGTAATAACGAAGACATTAATTTATTTTTATACGTCGTGATGGCCCAGGCACGATGTTGTAGGATCAAATCCTGGCAAGTACCAATATGAAATTTTCAATTCATATGTACTTTTTAAGTTTATCTTGGACATTACTAACATCGGTGAAGGAAAAAATATCGTGAGGGAATCTGGACTTCTAGATTTTATGCCTGAAATCGCCAACCCGTCTTGAGCAAGCGTGGTGATCAATGCTTGTGCCTTCTCTGTATGAGAAGAAGCCTTTGCCCTGCAGTGGGACAATAATAGGCTGGTATTATTGTATTATGCAGGTTTAGATAATGTAGTTAAATTGGCAAAATTGCAATGTGTTCTTTATGAATCGACCGTGCAGTTGATAATAACTAGCCACTAAAAATAATCTCTACCGGTTATTAATAAACGCAGACTAAAGTTAAAACCATAAATTTTTTGAGGTTTATCTTTGAACTCCGCGTTTATTAATAAAGGGGTAGATGTTTTGCTAGCATGTTTGCCAGAATTATATTAGGCCAGTTACTATAGACACAACAATCGCGTTATGTCGCAAAAAATTGCACTGTACTGATTTTTAGGGTTCCGTACCTCAAAAGGAAAAAAAGGAACCCTTATAGGATCACTCGTGTGTCTGTCTGTCTGTCTGTCTGTCCGTCTGTCACAGCCAATTTACTCCGAATCTAATGAACCGATTAAGTTGAAATTTGGTACACATATGTATTTTTGTGACTCAAACACGAATGTGTAACGTAAATAAAAAAAAATTGAATATAGGGGTCACTTTTGATGGGCTAACAAGAAAATTTAAAAAAAAAGTTACGCTAACAGTACCGTGTGACATATCAAATGAAAGGACTTATTGCGAGGATCTTAAATATATTTTTTATATAATTTTAAAATAAACATTTTTAAAGATATTTAAGAAATTCAATGAAAATTGACCATTCCCCCCCCCTTATCTCCGAAACTAGTGAACCAAAAATTTTCAAAAAAATACATAGTATGGCTCTTTACTTATAGATTACAGGAAAACCTATAAGAAGTCTATGGTCTTAAAATAACACGGTAAATCTCTCAATATAGTGCGTACAAACTTACATTTCGTCGGTCGGCATCCAATAGGCCCATCTCTCTAGCTACTATAATATCAATATCAAAAGTGTTTGACAGTCTGCTTATTACACAAATAAATAAAACTGTAAATGTTCATGACAACTAATTCGGGTTTCGGCGTGGTTTCTCAACAGAAAGTGCAGTGTTGTGTCTTAAGCATACTGTCACATACTATACTTATACACAGCGTGGGACGCCGATTTATGCTAGCTTCCTCGACTTATTCAAGACTTGATCTGGTTGCTTATGACGTATTGTGGAGAAAGATGGAGAAGGATAGGTTGCCAATGGAGCTTAAAAACATTTTTAAATATTGGTACCTATGGTAACCAGATCAATAGTGTACGATGGGCTGGAACTTTTTTCAGGCCATACAGGTTGGAATGCGGGGTGAGGCAGGATTGGCGAGCTCAGCAGCACCAGAGTGGGTTGCTATACAGTCTGATTCTTCATAATGTGCACATATCGAAATGAGGGAATCTATTCTTAATTTTAACTACAGAAAAAATATTTTTAAATCTAAATATTTTTTAATACCTTTATGGAATTAAAAAAAAATTGTAACAAAACTGTGTAACTTTTAAACTGAATCAGCTATCATGATGAAACAAACTCCATAATGATTGGAAGTAAGTAGGCGTCCACATAAAATTAAAATTGAGAAAAAAAACTACCCTCAATTGAAAATAAACATGTTTTTTTAGTAAAAATCTGTATTTTTTTCATCAATTTTTACAATAATTGTAAAATTTATGAATAAGATGCCCAAGAGAATAAAAAAAAACAAAAAAAAATTTTTGGACCATTTTTCCGTAGGTAAAATTAAGCATAGATTCCCTCATTTCGATATGTGCACATTATGAAGACTCACACTGTATAGATGATATTTGTGTAAATAATATTAGCTTTGCAGACGATATGGTGCTTCAGAGCGCCAGCCAGTATCCAATAGACAAAAACTGTTAGTCGCAAAACTTTCTGAGTGACCTGGCAAAATAAGCTAAAGTTCATAAGTTTACTAACACAATGAGTCCTTGTTACTTGAATAAACAAAAATATATGGATGACTATTTTTTTTGAACGACGTTTTCTAAAAATGAAACCTAGCTAGATCGATTTATCGCTCCCGAAACTTCCTGCATACTAAATTTCATAAAAATTCTTGGAGCCGTTTCAGAGATTCAGGTTATATAATATATACATATATGTATACCAAGAATTGCTCGTTTAAAGGTGTTAGATTTTTATTTTTTCTACACGTTCAAATAAGTGATCCTGCAATTTAAAAAAAAACGTAATAAATTACACATACACGGTATTGGATGCCGAGCGACGATTTGCAGTTGGAATAAATGTTAAGTTTGTTCTTGGGATAAATAAATTCATCTCAACTACGGAACCCTTCATTGTGCGTAGTCCGACACGCACTTGGCCGGTTTTTGTGATGTTGTTAGGCAGTAGGAGGACTTCACCTGTCATGATGACTTTCCTAGTAGAATAAGTATTTTAACCGATATCTTGTTCGCAGGACGACTAAAACAAGAACTTTTTTAGAAAAATGACCAATGTTTTTCGAGCACCACACAGCACAGGTATTTCGAAGTTGCAAACTTTGTTTTACACTATTGATATCTATCTTAACAGCATACCAAAAATCAGTGAAGTGCAATTTTTTGCGACCGACGATGTATTAAATATATGGCGTATATGTCTATCTACTGCTTACTACCGTTGCTATTCATCTGGCACATGTGTAGAATTGAGCTATAAAGTCATGTCCATAAAGTCTAAATATCCTACATATAACACTATCCCAGTTCCTCTATTGTCAACACCCAAACTACGCTTCCGAAATCCAATTTATCAATTAGTTAGGTACTCATATATCAAAGTAACACTCCTCCAAGAGAACAAGTCTAAAAGTTAATACGCAAATAGATTTACAGCCCATTAACATACAGTTTAATCTATACTTCATACTACAGCTACATCGTACAATACGCCTCATCAATCATATTCCGCAAACCAAATGCAAATGTAAACCTAAACGGTATGCAAATAAGGTTCATTTCCTAAATGATGGGACAGTTTACCTCTAAATAACATGCATTTCATACAAATTTCATATTAGCTCATTGTGACACAAAATAGTCATTATTCATGCAGATTTGTGTCCAAGGTATATGTTTAAGCGATTCTGTTTATGTTTTATAGCCGAAATAAAATATTATATTTGGTTTCATTACTTCTTGGTACTTAGAATTTAAGCTTCATCATGAGTCTTGTAAGGTTCTGTGGAGAGGTCACTTTTGTCGAAATCTTTCCCTATTAAGTGAGAAAACAAGAGAAATTGTAGAGTCCGTTTCAATTTTACGTCGACAAGTGTATACTAATCACTAAAAAACCCGAAAATAATAACTGCATCTTAACATTGAACTTTATTCCGATAGCTACTTTAAATTGTGTTTCATCTGACGGCCGAATCAATCAAAATAAACAAGCTGTCATAAAATTCTTAAATTCTTTTACAATAAACAAATCCCAACATAAGTCACGTTCTTCGCAAATCGGATGAAAAGGAATGGACAATAATTGAATATACAAAAAAACTTGTAAGGAAAATTACGGAATGTCAAACAGATTAGATTTGATATAAGAAATGAAAACAGAAATCTTAATGAAAATAAACGAATGCAGCAAGGGCAGTGTAGATATTGCTGTAGTAGTTTACCTCCATAGCAAGAATCACGGTATGGTTTGTCGGTTTCACATATAATTAATTAGCTTCCTAAAATTATCTATCGAATTGCTCTGGTTTATTTTATTCTTCCCAAACATTAAGGTCGTCTTTGAACTAGTAATTTTTTCATTGTTTCTGTTTTATGTATCTTGAACATCTTTAACGGTAAGATTGTCTTTAACATTTTCTTGTTCTTTTTTGCTATATCCCGAATTATAGTTCAAATTGAAATCGATTTATTATTCCAATTTGATATCATGTCATTGGAATCTGCCCCATAAATATAAGCCAGTATCAAACGGCTTCCAATTATGACAAGAGTGTAATTGACCAAGCCATAGAAACAAAATATATGAAAAATGCTTCACCACGTTTTACATTTTATGACATCACGTCCCCCACAAACGAGAATTTCATCACAACCTTATCAAAACACAACAGAATCGTTATGTGTTTCATAAAACCTCATTTAATTGTTCCCGTCAATACGAGGTCTCGTAAAGTCATCTTTTGTTAATGAACCTGATCTTTGCCGGCTGTCTGCGTTAAGAATAGAAATTGTTTACCACATCGTCCATTGTATACGTTGAGCGTTACTCTCATCTGTCGGAGATGGGTCTAAAATTTATCAGGTGCTAATATGCTTATGAATTGGGAAGGGATGGAGTAAGGTATGAGAATGATTGAATAAAAATGCGTTGAATTTTTTTAGGTAAGATGGAGCGGTCGTGAGCATTTTTGTAAAAATTCCGGATATATTTTTTCAAACAGTCTTTCGTGGGCGTTTTCTTTCCATGAGATTATTTATTGGAAAGATCATTGAATTGTGAAAAAAGATCAAAAATGTTTAACAGATTAGGATATTTTTAGATAAGCTAAACAATTCAGCATTCACTGGTTATTTTATGACAGTAAAGAAACAAAGGCATATTTCAGAAACTTCGACGAAAATGACGTCATTCAGACATAATATACTTCCGAACTTCAACGCCAATAAACACAGCACGACACGACTTTGGCATAGAGTCGGTAATCGCAGTTTAGCAACGATTATTACCAGAACCGTTAGTATTTCGTCTCCATACATTCCGCTGTTCGTTATAAAGTCTTTAGAATCGGCGCGTCGACTGACTGTTACTGATATGCATTTACGCGCAGTGTATTCCGGGCTCCCGAAACAAAAGGTGTTCAGTGCGTAGTGTTGTGCGAAAACAACGCAATATAGCTTCTAAAACCAAGAAAATAAAGTGCAAATCAAAATGTCGGTGAATATTGATATGGAGAACTTTTCTGCGAAGAAGAATCTGAGGCGTCGTACTTTGAACACTATCAAATCGGCTGTGACAGCGCTCAAACAAATCGCTAGTGAGTGCTCCCAAATTCTATTATTTGGTGTATAACACTTTTGTAAATCCAATAATATTTTTCTCGCAATGTCGCCTTTTTCTGAAGTATTTATATAAAAGCGAGCAATATTTTAGCGAGCAAGACAGATTCGATTGATTGCTCAAATCGTTATCTCGATTTCTTATATTTATTATTCTACTGTAGTGAATAGATATTCACGTAACGTACTGGCTGTATAATATAGTTATCAGTGAATATCAATGCCGCCTCATCAATATTAATGGACTTAATTAACATAGTGTGAAATGTTGTGAATGTTTTAATTACATACGTTATTATTTTAAAGTTATTTTATGATGAAAACTTACTTCGATTCACTCTTTCGTTTACCAGTACATTAATTATTCAACATTTTCACAACTTTATAAGTATTTATTCAGCGCCCGGTAGTCGGAACCTATTATTTTTCCTTAACGTTTATTCAAATTCTAATAACGCAAATTCAATATTTACATATCGTGATAACTTCGGAGGGTGAAAATAAACTCGGGAGACCATTAGAGTTGCGGCTTACTTTTCATAACACTTGGTAAAGTGCGCGGTAACAATTCGTCGAGTGTTTGCGAAACGTCAGCTTCTATAATGAAGGTGTCATTCAGAAGCTCAGAAAACCCATTGTGTTTGTCATCTCGCGCCCAAACAGTCTCGTCACTCTCCGAGAAACTCTCAAGCGCCTTGTTTGTCAGAACCAGCGATCGTTTGTTGCAGACAGAAAACACTTTACAATTCGTTACGTTTTATCTTCCAATCTTTTGTTACACCTGTGTTTTGGTAACTAGGGCAATCTTGACGTTTATAAATGAACCGCGGCTTACCATTGTCTCTTCACATTGATTTGATGTTACACAGACCGTTTCTGATGAATTATGGAATGAATTTGCATAAATAAACCTTGTTTGATAAAAGCTTCCTTCGAATGCTGATGCATAATTTAATATAGACCTTATCCTCGGATACTGGCAGATGGTTATGACATGTAACACGGCAAATTATAGAGAATTTATCATTCGGAATACTTGAAACCTAGTTACAGCTGTTGCGAATGGAGTTTTAAGTAATCACAAGTGTGTAAACTGAGTTGTGATTCAGCTACCCGCAAATTTTGTTTGGCAAATACTGGCGCCCACCGCGGGACTGCAGAGATTGAATTATAAACACGCTTACAATCTTAAATTACATAAATATTCATGGATATTCCGTTACTTTTGCGACATATGTTTGCACATAAGAAGCTGCAAAACATTTCGAAATTAGACAAGGTTTAAAATGTTTTGGAACCATCGCTTTAATTTCACACATATTTGTTTCCTACATATAGTTTCAAGTTGAACTACCTACACGAAAATATAGGGCAATACATTTCAGATTGAAAGAAAAGAAAGAAAAATTGGTTTATTTTTCACAGAAATACATGCATACAAAAAGACAAGAGTAATCGGAAAACAAAACAGATCTAAGTACATAATGTAATCACGAGCATAAAACAGAGATAGTCGGCAGCTGCACGTTATGACTGTGACAAGAAGGCTGAGAGGCTGAGAGATTGGTGTTATCAACTTATCATGGATTCATAAACAACTGTAATTATATCAGTTGTTACAGAAAACTATTAAAACACTCATAAACATGTTCGAAAATAAAATCCATTAAATAATTAAACAACCGAAGTAAGTACTAAGTGACCATTTCCTCGAACTCTCTTTTTTACATTTACGATCTACTATAAAACTTTTCAAGTACTTATAAAAAAATATCGCCCTATCCAATTTTTCTTTTTCTTTAAAAGCGTCTGTTCACTTTCACACTCTATATCTTTTTATAAATACTTCATCTAACTTTCGTTTTTTCAACTCAATAATAATCGTTGAAGCTCGTAAATATCCCGAAGTTTCCCCATTTCCCACCAATACGGGTCGAGGCCTGCCTTTATTTGGCGCGTTTCCTGACCGCGGTCTTTTCAATGTGGAGGTCAAACTTATTACCTTAGGTCGATCATTCACCGCATTCTGTTATCTATTGTGAGGTACTTTTGCAGGGACTTCTAGGGACAAAAGATTACAGATTTCCTTACAAAATATTAGTTCAACGGCACATAAAACTAGAATACAGTGCGAGTCTTCATAATGTGCACATATCGAAATGAGGCAATCTATGCTTAATTTTATCGACGGAAAAAATGGTCAATTTTATTTTTGTTTTTTTTTTTATTTTGTATCAATTTTTTTTTTTTTTTATTCTCTTGGGCATTATGGAATTTGTTTCATCGCGATAGCTGATTCAGTTTAAAAGTTACATAGTTTTCTTAGATTTTTTTTTAATTCCATAAAAAGAAATGTAAAAATATTTTTTCTGTCATTAAAATTAAACATAGATTTCCTCATTTCAATATGTGCACATTATGAAGACTCACACTGTATGAGGTCTCAGCTTTTCATGAGTATTTTCTTTTATTCTTACTTGATCGTTTTCAACATTCAGTGCTAATATTGCTACGCTCCTGACACGATCTAGAATCTTAAAAAAAATAAAAAAACCATTCAGACTAGCAATACTCAGCGTTTCAAAATAGTCAATTTTCAAATAAAAGTTGCAAAATAAGCAAATCGATATCGTGTCGAAGACGTCATAAGTCTTTCATTTCGAGCTACTACAAGGTTTTATACACCTGCTTGATTTTCATTTACATACATAAATTCACGTCTTACCAAGAGGGTAGACAGAAACGCCACCTGCTACGATCCATACATACTCCTTTTGCTTCGTTTACGATTTTCATTTGTTTTTGTATAATATCACATTACTTCATCTAGGACCCGTAACATAAAACTATGGACTTGTAAGTGTAACATGTGTTCCTAACTGAATCTTGAATATTTCAAAATTCGCTTGCTTGGCGCTAACACAATATATCTGCCTATCCTTTTTCCAACTATGTTGGGGTTGGCTTCTAGTCTAACCGGATGCAGTTGAATACCAGTATTTTACATGGAGCGACTGCCTATCTGACCTCCACAACCCAGTAACTAGGTAATACGATACCCCTTGGTAAGACTGGTTATCAGACTTTTGGACTTCTGACGACCCGTAACAACTGTCAAAGATCCACGAATAGCAGCCGGGACCAACGGTGTAACTTGCTATCCGAGGCACGGAGGAGTCTCGGTATGTAGAAATGGTCACTTATCCATGGACCAACCCTGGCAAGCGTAGCTTAACCTGATGGATCGACCCATATGGCTGTTAGTACTTAGCTACGAGTGCTAACACAATACTGTTACAATATTAACACCCACGAAACAATAACGTTGAAGTATACCTACTATACTATTTTATAATACTACAAAGTTCCTGCTACACTGTTCAGTGTACCAATCGCTATTCAGCAGGTCAACGTATTTTCAGCACTAACATTGTGAATCATTATCGCTTTATGCCGCATTGAAATGGTGGATTCACTCGCATTCATGCATAAATAGTCGATCGTAATTAGGTGACCGTAAAACTGGGTATTACGAAAACCATTTTGCGTGGTTGAATCACGGGAATTTCCCTGTAGAAAATTAATCAATTAATTATTTGAATTTGAATATGTGCAGCTGCGATTACATGAAAGGTTTTCCAAAAAGGAGGAGGTTAAATGTTCGTAGCGTATGTTTTGTTTTTTTATGTATGTCCACCGATTTCTTCGTCAATTGTGGACCGATTTTGAAAATTGTTTTTAAGCTATTGCATAGCTTTTATCGCGGGCTTTGAGCGCGGCGACCGAATCAAGAAATTTCGTAATGAAAAAAACCTAACACCCCCCACTCCGCCTACCATGTAATGACGGTTCCCAAGACAACGTGATGTTGTCATGGGAACACGAAGTTCCCATTACAACGTGATGTTGTCATGGGAACGTAATTTTTGTTTTATGTCATCACGTCATCATCCCAAGTGTAGCGTTGACAAATAGGAAGTATGGAGGTTACAAATGCTATGCAATAGCTTTACCACGGCAGTCCCCGAGTGTCACGCGTTTTTTTTTTTAAGCTGTTGCATAGCTTTTATCGCGAGCTTTGAGCGCGGCGACCGAATCAAAAAATTCCGTAACGAAAAAAACCTAACACCCCCACTCCGCCTACCATGTAATGACGGATGATGACATAAAACAAAAATTACGTTCCCATGACAACGTGATGTTGTCATGGGAACGTAATTTTTGTTTTATGTCATCATCCCAAGTGTAGCGTTGACATATAGGAAGTATGGAGGTTACAAATGCTATGCAATGGCTTTACCGCGGCAGTCCCCGAGCGCCACACGTTTTTTTTTTAAAGGGTATGCTTTCTATGTAATCTCATATAAATTTTATTAACTTTGCTTGGACAGTTTTTGAGTTAGCTTCAATAATACGTATTTTTTTTTTTTTTTTTTTGTTTTTTTTCGTGTTTGTTTTGTCGTGTTGTTTTGTTTTTGTGTTTAACATGGGACAAGGGCAGGAAGATGATGATGATGAGTATGTGGATGACATGATAAGTTCCTGTGACTGTTATTTACATAGCAGGTCGTGGTATTCAAATCTGTGTAGAGTAGGTGCCACAACTAAAAAGTGAAAAATAAAAACTAATACTCTTAACTAATAAAAAGTTTTTGTCTATATGGGGTTGTAGTCCTAAATACTTTCTTTTATTGATACGCACAGAGAACATTTTAGTTTCAAAGCCAATGCATTAAAATTTAAGAACCAGTCTTAAGTCATTGAGAAATTTTCTCTCTCTGGGCAAATTGTTCTTGAAATCTTGGTAGAATTACTAGTCTACCAAGACTATAGATAGTGCAATCCACGAAGACGCGCCCCACTCCGCGATTAGGTACTGTACTGTAAGCTGAACTCTAGTACAGCGCGGAGCGGAGTGGGGCACATCTTCGTGGATTGCACTTTCTATACTATCTGTGAATGACTCAAGACTGGCTCTTAAATTTTAATGCATTCGCCTTACAAATTTAAATGTTGCACATCCTCTAAAAAACTGTCATTACACAAAAAAAAACTATTATTAAAAAAATCCATTTTATTCATAAACAAAAAAATTTACATTCCGCAAATAGCTTGATAAATCCTTTGCTGATTTAAAAAGTAAAATGCAAAAAATCTGTAACCTGAATGTCACATTAACATTAGTTTTTTGGAAAAAAATTAAAATCGGCTTTTTCTCAAAACTTGTTTTCAGCGTGTTACGATAGTTTTTTAGAGGATGTGTGATGTTCTGTGTGACTTGTGTGTTGTCGGTACAAAGCTGGTAAAAAAATAATCAATATTCAAGACGCCAATCATTATAACGAAACACTTGACCCAATTTCCTTAAATCGACTCCAATAAAGCATTCGTTTTAAAATAATAAGTGTCTTTGCTCCCAATACATACAATTTGTAAGCAAAGCAAAAATCCGACCGGAGCACCGACGGAATTTAAATGACAGAAAGCCTGTTCGAGAGGATTACAGTGCTCTATAAAAGGAACAACTTTCGCTACGAGCGGAGTTTGGAGGACTCCTCGGGAAGTATTCGACTTTCAGCCCTTAATGCGATCCTAAAATATTTTCATTTACACTGAATAAAAATTTATTTCAATCCAACTGGATTTAAATAAATATTTCTGTGCTTTATCTTAATTGTGTTTCTTTCTGTCGTTTTCTTATCTCGTCGTATTATTTTTTTCTGGTCTAGCACTTTGAAACTATGTTGCGGGCGAGGCGTCTAGTTTTTACCCGACTACGGCGAAGCAATAAGGATGGTTATGATTTTGACCGGTATGTGTGTATGTATGTTCATCTGTTACCTCATAACTTCTAAACTACTAATCATAATTTGACAAATGAGGTATCATTGGAAGCGTCTTGATTGTCCGCTGGTTATAAGCTATGTGATGTCACATTAAATGCAATATGGCGCCCTCTAGAGGACATAAAGTCATGAACAAAAAAATTGTGTCATGTTAGATATCAAATGAAAGGGCTTGACGAGCACATTACGAACATGTATATATGTCATATTGTCTAAGTAAATATTTTTTTTTTAATTGTTAATAACAAGAAAAAGTGAGACTGTGTTACGTACGGCGTGGCTGTAAAATTAATACCTATTATTATACAATAAAACCCAAACAAAAAAAAATTAAAGCTGCTCTGCAAATAATTTAACATGAAATTATAACCCCAAAATAATTTGAATTAAAAAGTAAGTTCAAAAACTAAAACCCGACTACTGAATAACCACGCTCTATAAAGTATGAAACAAGAAAATATTTCAGACAGCAATCAAGACATAGGTACAAAAATGGTCAAGGTAAAGCCGTGGTCGCTTGCCTGTACACCTACAAAATTATAATGGCATGCGACCACGGCTTCACCTTGTTCATGATATGATTGAAGCAAATATTTAAAAAAAACTACCGCCATTTAACATTATGCAGTCTCATCATCTGCCTAGCCTTTTTCCCAACTATGTTGGGGTCAGCTTCCAGTCTAACCGGATGCAGCTGAATACCAGTATTTTACATGGAGCGACTGCCTATCTGACCTCCACTACCCAGTAACTGGGTACCCCTTGGTAAGACTGGATGTCAGACTTTCGGGCTTCTGACGACCCGTAACGACTGTCAAAGATCCACGAATGACAGCCGGGACCAACGGCTTAACGTGCTTTCCGAGGCACGGAGGAGTCTCGGTATGTAAAGATGGTCACCCATCCCCGGACCAACCGCGGCAAACGTAGCTTAACCTGATCGATCGACCCGTGCGGCTATTATTACTTAGCCACAAGCCCCTTATGCAGTCTAAATACTAGGAAATATCGACATCCAAGACCTAATCTTTTTAGGTTTTAGAAGTTCTGACTAGCCTTTATGAATGGCATAAGTGACCTTCTGAACAGAAGTATTTTTGAGTTTTCCAATTCCAAGGCACAGAAGTATACTGTAGGATGAAGGTGAGATTGAATCTCCAAAATTTCAACTTAACCCACAGATGACTTTTACTTATTTAAAATTTTGCTGTGCCCGTCAGGGTCCATAATTGTATCTACATTTTCATATACACACACACATTATACCGAGAGCTGCTAACTTAATGTTTAATTTTATTATATTTTTCTAGAAACTCTATTTAACCTCATCATTGTAATGCTATCACTTAAGGGAATAGTGAGACAGCTCCGACACAAGTACTATTGTAACTTACTGGAGCTGCCTCAATTTACGTATGAAATAATGTTTAAGTTGGAATAAATATTTTTGAATTTGAATTTTTGAATTTGAATTTTTGAATTTATTAGTACCTACCACCTGCGTATGTGCATTATGGATTGCCATAGAGATTAATTGAATAATTGATGGATTACCGTACTACCACACAGTTACATATCAGTCTGTCAGTTACTATTAAAGTATTGGCGCATGCAACGTTTCGTGCAATACATTCGTGCAAGAATATTCTGCCATTCTCAGCGACATTATTATCTGTGATTTGGTCAAGATAATGGTGAGGCTCACGTTTCTCTTCTACACCACTTTATAGTAGATACGAAGGTTAGAATTTATTGGCGCCAAGTGAAGGTTCCTTTAATTGCAAGACAAACACATTACTGGTGTCCATTAACCAATTCTCCTTTCCTAAAGCTTACAACGTACGAGAACGATTTCGTTGTTTTACTCCATCGTTAATTTCACAATCCCAGAGTATATTGTTACCTAGATACAAAATAATATGTATCTAAATAATATGTACTCCTGGACTCCTAAATCGAGCCGCAGTACATTTCCATTTTAGGTAAAAAAGCCTAACATCAAAATAATGATGTGTCAAAGAAAACGTTTTAATCCTGTTTTGAAGCCGACAGACTGGCCAACATTTTGTTGTAATCTTTGTTCCAAATTTGAATTCACGACTATTTAAATTTTAAAAAGTTAAAAATAATACAGGGTGGCTTGATTTAGGAGACCGGGATTATTCATCAGTACTATACTTGGCGTACACGGTTTTATCGCGCCAGCAAAATACCTACAGTACTTCTAGTAAGTAAAGTTCACTTAGAACCTCACTCAAGTGACCGACACAATGCGAAGGCGAACTCACAAAAAAAAAGTAAACCAGCTTGATTGACTTCTCAACATCGTTCAATTTCAATGATGTTTAAAAAGTGTACCTAGTTTTGATACACTGCTTGTGGGATTAGCATCTAGGATCTAGTTCGTGGATGATATACATCTATGGTATAGACGCCAGCACATCAGGCTACTACAATCTGTCAAATTTATTTAATAGATTTTCAACTTTATTACTGAAGTATAAGGTTCAAAGTTGATTGAGAAAATTTGACAGTTTCGGGTAGCTTGATGTGCTAGCGTCTGTACTAACTCTTTTATGAATAAGTCGTTAAACGTAAATTATACGGAACGTACGTTATGTGAAAGACAAAAACACTAAAAGAATAAACATATTTTCTTACTCTCAGTATTACTATAATTGAGCGTCTTGTTCGTAAATAATGGGACTTGTTCGCGTATACTTTAGTTTTTACATACGAGTCCCTATTTCGTGTTCTAAGAATAAACCTAAATAAATTGTGTGATTTCAATTCTTTGGCAAGGATGAAAGATAACGAATTTTTTCTCAGTATCATCAGTCAAAAAAAGTTGGTATGTCCACTCTTTTCCATGATCCACATTTGAGCAATGATCATCTGGATAATAATAAGAATACTATAGACTTGTGATTGCGTGATTTATTAATAAACTAACTAAAAGGCATACTGTTCCTCTTGAAAATTGCAACTCGGATTCCCAGGAACACATACAATTTATTTTACATCCGTGGCTCAAAAACTGACTTCGGTCATTACGCTACTGTGCCAAGACTTTGTAGGCAATATAACATGTTAGCTAGAACTACGGACTGCATCTCGAGTCTCTGTCTAAATATAAAAAATGCTTAATGGATTTAATTTAATTATAACTAAAGGACATATTAAAAAAGAATTGGTTGTCTGTAAAGTCAGTTTACGGACGATAATTTTACGTGATAACGTCACAAACCGAACGCTTAGGCCGATCGTGCCTCTCTATCGCTTGTTCCGCGCTCTCGCTTGCACGCTCGGCTCAGGCAGAACGTGATACTTTTTCGTGCGTGCAGCCGGCGTTCATCGATTTGTAAGACGTTAACACGTCAAAAAAATTGTCCTTTAATATATTAACTTTTTCTAAATTTTACCTATCATTAATATTTTAACTTTGTTAGCTTAGTTTTTAATTTTATTATGCATACTATGAAGGAGTACACCTTCATAATATTTGATGTTACCCTTTACTATGTGTCATGTATTGTGTACATCTTTTGTTGGAGATCCTAAATCAATAAATAAAAATAAAACAATCATTTGATCACCCATATCTATTCGGCAAAGAGTCTTCTGTTGGGAACAGCTAGACTGCCAATTTGCAAATAAATAAGTCTAAAGTAACTATACTTTAAAGGCTCTTTCTTTTTATTGTAACAAGCAACTAAAATCGTAACCAAACAAACTATTTTTCTCAAAATATATTCGAGAACACGCAACTTTGACCTCGTACGAGTACCTACAAATTAAAATTCACAAAAGTCCGCTTACATTCACGTTCGCATTTTTCTTTTTGGCTAGTTTTTAATCTAACATCCTATCCTATCCAATACGAGTTGAAAAACACGTCACAGTTTCATCCGCGAACTAGTAGTCAACCAATTAAAAACCAGACGGGCTCGTTCGAGGACACTCGGGGCCAATTTTCGGACGCCTACCAGCCTAGCACTTATTTTTTCGCTTTTACACGGTTCCATGGACAACCATTTCAACTACGGATGAGTGAAACTTGATGTTAGGAATTTTAAGCAATTTTCGGCTTGACCGCTTTAAAAACCTTTAACGAGCCACTGATGCGGTGAAATAGGTTTCAGTGGTAGATTAGGCGATAAAAGCCTACCACTAGTTTGAATTAAAACTTTTTCTGTGAAAAACTCTTTCGCGGCTTTTATGCCTAGTGTTTTTTAAATTCTGTTTTTAAGCTATTGCATAGCTTTTATCGCGGGCTTTGAGCGCGGCGACCGAATCAAGAAATTCCGTAACGTAACTAAAATAAAACCTAACACCCCCCACCATGTAATGACGGTTCCCATGACAACGTGATGTTGTAATGGGAACGTAATTTTTGTTTTATGTCATCACGTCATCATCCCAAGTGTAGCGTTGACAAATAGGAAGTATGGAGGTTACAAATGCTATGCAATAGCTTTACCGCGGCAGTCCCCGAGTGCCACACGTTTTTTTTTTTGTTTTTTTTTTCTGTTCCTTAACAAACAAACAGTAATACTCAAGATCTCGTGCACCTACATAATTACAGAGTTCACAGAGAATTAATTGCTCGGCCTTCTTCCACGCTGAAGGATTAGCCTCCGTTGCGTGTTCGCAAATAACAAATCAGACGCACCTTTACACAAGCTACCTCGCGGATAACAGGAGGGAAGAACGGCCTCCATTAATTTTCATCCGCTTTACTTAAATCACCTCGAATTAGGGATTATTTAGGCGTTTATTGCTTACAACTGCTCTCTCCTCTCGCGGGAATCGATTCGGGCAATGTTGCCGACTTTAGATAGATTTAATTTGCCACACAATAACGCCGACCATATTGGCTTTCGACCTGATTGGTCAAACGTTATTGCCTATTATGTCTAGTTGGTGAAAAGATTAAGGGATAGGTTTCTTTTACGTTGCTCAGCTAAAGGAAAGCTCCTTTGATCTCGAGTTTCTGCAAGTTATAGCAAATGGAGCACCAAAGGGAAACCAGTGAACTGTAGGCTTATATTTTCCTCTGAATCTACATCATAATTTTGCTCCTGTTGACGTTTGTCGCTGTGTCAAAGAAAATGCGCATAATACTTTGTTTTTGCCGACTGTAGGCCACTGATCTCACTGATGATGTAATAATATCGACGGTTGAAAGGCTAATTGATCTAAGCGACATTTTGTAAAACTTGCAGGAGGATGGATTGGTTGTTTTTTTTTTAAATCAAAATAAGATCTTATTATGATTGATTGATTTAAGTAAATAAAAGTCTATCAAATAGCTGTTTTTTTTATGTTCTTTTTTTTTTCAAAAAAATAACTATTATCCGTCCAGGAGGACGAACCATAAAATTGAAGGAGCAAGTTTTACAAAATGTCGCTTAGATCAATTAGCCTTTCAACCGTCGATATGCATTTGACATTATCTATCTAATATTTGATACTTATGCCTGTTTTCACCTTCAGTCAGTGACACTTAAATGAATCCCTAAATAAAAGTGCACTGTTGGATTTTCAACGCTAAACTCAGCGTTAAGAGTTGAAAATCCAACAATGCACTTTTATTTAGAGATTAATTTAAGTGTCACTTAGTTGTCGGTGAAAACGGGCATTAGAATCTTAAGCACACGTCTCTAATGCAACTATAGAACATCCCAAACATACATGAGTAACAACAATAATAACACAAACAGCAATCAAAACGGACATGCAGTCAGCCGCAAACCGATCAAATATACAGATCTCCACTGATTTCCATTCTGCATAATCGAAGGAGACAGGAATGGATGGCGGAATATATCAGACCGGATGACACTGCATTTTACAAGTATCAGAAAACCGATGACGTAACAGCCTTGTATAAAATATGAGCCTGTTGAATTTCTCACGAAGACCTCGGCAAGAAAAGACTTGGAACAAGTCATAAAGACTCTCATGAAAAGTAATATAATTTTTCGGATACGTTTCGAAGTGACACGGACTCTTATGTTGTTTTTATTGGCACTTAACTTGATTCCGCTTGCCATATTGGTTAAGTGGTTTTGAGCAGTCAAGTTTAGCATGGAGTCTGATGCTCAGACCAATTACCTACTCTTTAATCTTTTGTTTTTGATCTCACTTTCCATGCTTCCTTCTAACCTAACCCAAAAACAGGATGATCTAATTTTGGGTCTGCCCGTCCATTTGGTAGACGACCTAAATAGTGCAATGAAATTTCAGTTTTCCATGAATACGTTGCACGAATGGAACATAAGACAATGACTGTCACCGGATTGGATTCCCGAAACTAGGCCAATAATTGTAAAGCCTTTAGAATTGTTCGAGTTTAGATGTTCGCCACATGACGTGAGGAGGAATCCAGATTAGGTATGTCTAGTTACTAGCTCTTGCCTGCGACTTCGTCTGCGTGTATTTTGTATTTCATCATTTTTTAACCAAACATTCAGGATGAAAAAAAAAACAACCGACCTCCAAAAAAAACACTACAAAGTGAAAAATAACTTTAATTTCGGAAGTCGGTGTCTTGGGTTTTGTATTTTCGTTTTTTGCCACCGACTTCCGAAATTTAAGTTATTTTTCACTTTTTAGTTGTGGTACCTACCCCACACACATTCGAATACCACTATCTGCTACCAATGACAGAAACTTAACATATCATCTACATACTAAGTGGGAAAAAAATACGTATTTTGTAGCTAACTCAAAAACTATCCAAGCAAAGTTAATAAAATTTATATGGGACCAATTCGAAAGCACACCCTTTTAAACAAAAAAAGAATTTTCAAAATCAGTCCACAATTGACGGAGAAATCGGTGGACATACATAAAAAGAAAAAAAAAACAAACAAACATACGCGTCGAACATATAACCTCCTCCTTTTTGGAAGTCGGTTAAAAATAGCCTATGTCCTTCTCCAGGTGCATGGTTCTGAAATCTGTAAAATTTCATAACGATCGGTTCAGTGGTTTTAGCGTAAAAGGTTACAGACAGACAGACATAAATTAATTTCGCAGTTATAATATTATCACAGTATACATAGTATGGATGAAACTGCACTGCATTATGTTTCTGATATTGTCAATAGTGGGTTTAGTCAAAACTGACATAGAGAAGCAACAAAACACTCTGCCCTCATTTGTTTCTAAGTAAACGTGTGCCGAAAATTCTTTCGTTGCTCGTCCGCATTTTGTGAGGAGAAAAGAAAAACTTAAAAAAAACGCTCTGCTCGTTTCTTCCTACCTTTGTTTTTCGAAGATGAAAGAGTTAACTTCGCTGTTTCTTCAAAGGATATGCATTCTTGAAGTTGTAATTTTATGGTCTAAAATCCTCAAAAAATAACACAAGAAATCGTGTGACCCATTTAAAAAAAGATAACAACCTGTATCCCAACACTTTTAAAATAATGATTTAACCAAGTTTTTTCATAAGTCACTCTCTAAAATGGGTCCCAAAAGAAAACAACCTTATCGTACTGCGAATTTTCTTTCATTTTCCCCGCCACCCGTTTTTCATGGGTAATTACCCCCGTGAGCGAGATGACGTCATGCGTGATTGATAACATCCCCTGATTAATATTTTATGTAATCTAATAAAATACATTTCCCATACATATGAGCCTTTTTGCGTTAGACTAAGATTGCGGTGTAAAAGCGAAAGCTTTTAACCTTTGACGTAATTGATTCTTTTTATGTTTTTTATTGAGTTATTTAAAGACTTTTTTTAGGTCCATTAATCATTGGTATTTATTGTGCGGTTCGGATCTACGTGGCATGAATTAACCTTTAGAAGATGGATTCAATTACTTCATTTCAAACAGTTTTGATTAAATGGAAAATATGATTATCCCTGAATCAACACAAGCTCTGTAATAGAGACTTTTTGTGTATCCGTATAATACAAAAGTCAGTTGTTAGGTATAAATAGGTATTATAAGTGCAGAATTAAATAGTTAACCCGTCAAACGTTCGCATACTAGAAGCCGTTTGTATGTAAGCGCTCAACTGTTTTTACGATTATATTTATTGTCGTTTCGAGTGTATTTTTCTTTGTTTTTCTTATTTCTTTTATAAACCCAACCGGTTCATAAGGCATCTATCAGGAAGTAACAAACAAAGTTACAATAAACAAACACAACACAAACAAAGGTAACAAAGTTTATCGAAGTTAATCAACTAGAAAATCTGACTTGAAAAAATCTGTTTAATTCATGAGTTTAATTTTTCATTTTGTTTTTATTTTATTTTTACTGAATCTATTTTACACGCACCAGTACCCAAGGAAGGAGGTAAGGTCTTAAAATTGTCCAATTAGATATTGAACGATGCTCGATCGACGCGATATTGTTGCATAAATTACAACAGCTAAATTCGCTTGAATTAAATTAAACTTCGCTGTTGATGCAAAGTGGATATTTATGGAAAAACTAATTTAACATTTTCCATTAGGAAATTCCCCTTAGCAGCCTGGAGTTGGAATTCGTGCCCGGTTAACGGTATATCGTGACTTAGACCGATATTCTTAGTCCGTTTGAAGGAACTTCGGCGACTACTACTCGATCCAGGCCGTTTGTCCACTGCACCGTGAACGAGAGGGGACGTCAACGAGAACGAGATGACGACGCCGAATTTTCTCGACAGAAAAAATATTTAAAAAAATCTAAATATTATTTATGGAATTAAAAAAAAATTGTAACAAAATGATGTAACTTTTAAACTAAATGATATAATTATATCGCGATGAAATAAACTCCATAATGATTGGAAGTAATTAGGCGTCCTCATAAATTGAAAATTGTGGAAAAAATTACCCTCAATTGAAAATAATCTTGTTTTTTAGGCAAACAACTTTTATTTTTTCATTCATTTTTACAATAATCGTAAAATATCACAATAAGTCGCCATTTATTTTTATTGTTTCCGTAGATAAAATTAAGCACAGATTCCCTCATTTCGATATATGCACAATATAAAGACTCACACTGTATTTACTATAGCCACGTAATCTCGTTTCTCGTAGACGTCCCGTTCACGGTGCGGTGGAAAAACAGTGTCGGGCCGCAGAAACGCCCTCCAAATGGTATTCCTAGCATGTTTGAGTGAATTTGGAGGTTCCTCAGATATGGGTCGAGGATTTTTGTGACGTGTTCAGCGTTCCTTATAGCGGGCGCGCTGCTGGAAATGACATTAAAATAAATACGTACATATTAAATCCATAATAAGCATGTTGCGTGCAGTTTCAATTAATGTTAAAGTAGGTTTCGAGGTACCTTGAGTTTGGCAGATGATTCCTCACCTCCACTGAGGTAAACTCTCGAGTCGAGGACGTTTATGTCAATTTAGAACATGTTTAAGATGTCAATTTCTCTCATGAAAGCGGGTTGTCATGAAGTGAAGTGTTGAAAATGACTTACATAAAATATGGATGTTACCTGGGCGACCGAGCTCTGCTCCGGCGAAAATAAAGAATGTTTATTTAATAGTATAGGAAAGTTCATACTAATCCATATATAGTAAATACTAATTCCAGGCTGCCATGAAAGTACTTACTAATTCCATACTGCCATGTCATTGGTCTAAGGTAGCCATCTTGTTCTAAACTTTGGGTGAACAAAAAATATGAAAAAAAACAGTTTTTCCCAAATATGAGACCGCAAACGTAAACCTCTATGTAAATTGCAACTTTCTTCGAAATCGTTAGGGCCGTTTTCGAGAACGTGATTACAAATATGTATATAAATACATTACTCTAAATTACAACGTGTGGTAGGTAATTATAATATTTCCGTACCATGTACATAATTAAAGCGAAGGTAATTGAAAAAGCACGCAAGTCACGTTAATTAATTAACTTCTTTTATACAAGTTACTTTACGTTTTCCTGTAAGTCATTCATAAAATAAAATATTGCGTTCTATAACATTTGCTGCCTGCGAATGTGAATTTCTTTTTGTGAAAATATGCTACTGGATCCACCTAAAGAGCAGTGGTAGCCTAGTGATAACGACCCCGACTTACGAGTTGTTAGTTATGGGTCGAAATCAAGCAGGCACTTCCATCATCATCATTTTTGCAGGCACTTTGTGTTAAATATTTCATCACCCCTCAGAAAGGTGAAGGAAAACATCGTGTGAAAACCGGCATGTCCTAGAATCAATAATTCGAAGACATGTGACATCTACCAAACCGCACTGGGCCCGCGTAGTGGATTATGACCTAGCAGTGGAAATATTATGGGCTGATTATGCTACTGGATCCTCACAAACTACCCAAGTATAGAGGGTGTAAAAATACCTATCACGAATCCGTCATCTACGCATTCCGTTCATCAAACGAATTAATTTTTTGCAAAACAATTGCTGGGAAACGGTTTTTATTTTTGTGTGAAAAATCGCTGTTTACGGTAGGTAGCGATCAATGTAACGCACGCAAAACATTGTGCTTATGTGCATGTAACAGTAGGTGCCTTTAAATTGTTTTCGTTTAAAAACGGCAAAAAAGTTGGAACTAACAACGGGACGTCACGTCATCGAGAAACGAGATTATACAAACTGAACGTGACGTTGACGGACATGCGGTGGACACGCGGCTATAGTAAATGCATGTAACGCTACTTCGGCGCCGTCATCTTGTTCTCGTTGACGTCCCGTTGACGTGGCGGTGGACAAATGGCCTTAGACCTTCAATATCTCCATAACCAGAAGGTTCCCATTTATGGCCAAGTACAAAAACATGATGACAAGACGTAAAGAACAAGTGACTCTCGGCTTTGTGAAGCGTCTTTCTACACCCAGAATAGATACAGTCAACCACACATTCGATACGAAAGTCGTCCTTACTGCGACAACATAAAGGCGCTGTTTACTACCACTGATCTACTGTGCTGTACCATACTACCCGTTTGTCACAGTTTTCATGATAGACGACTTTTTTGACTAGTAATGGCTATGGTTTCCTACTTTCATCGGCTTCCGACCATTCGTAGCTCAAAAGGAGCATCGGTCCAAATGTTTTAATTATAGCAGAGTGTATAAAACTTATTTTAAAATGGCTAAAATTGGGTTATTATAGTCTCGGCCTTACAAAACAAGGTACCTATATCTTTAGGTCGTTTCGTGGCGTATGGTCAAATTCGTTTGAACAACCGAGTTATTTTTTGAATTTCGAAAACAAAATCTGACTTTTAACCCGAATCTAAGTTGTCAATGTTGTATTAAGAACTTTACGATTATCCGACTAAAGTTCAAAATACAATAACTGATTCGAAGGCTTGGACTGAACTTAGATCCCGTATTGTAATAAGATTTCAAGAAGGAGTCACTTGCTTTAGAACAAAGAACGAAGAAGCTTATTAACTAGGTATAAAACTCTTAACTCTGCACACCGGATATCTATGCTGCACACTAATTAACTTGAGCTGACTTCTGAATTTTGAAGTAACGTAAGTGAAACACCACAGTATAAAATTATACAGTATACCAACGTGTTCCATACTTCGCTGTAGCGAGTTATAAAGTACGAATATGCTGGCTTCCTCTTTCGAATATTAAACAGTTATGAGTAAGAAACAAGATTATATTAAATAAGGAGGGGAGTAATTTTCCTAGTGTCTTTAGGTACAACTAGCACGAACTTCTTACAAAATAGCATAGTCTTTTGTCTCTATCGACAACGCACTGAGCCCGCATGATAGATTTTAGCCCACTCCCTCTCGAAGAAAGAAGGCTTGTGTCCCAGTAGTGGGAAAATTATAGGCTGGGCCACCTCTACTCTCTAACAGCATACTTATACATCAACCACGAGAAAAAATATATTTACCCATAGCAATCGATTACAGAAGATGGTCCGTCCGTATATTTTCAAGCAAATGCAGCGCTGCGCCAGAGCCGGCTTACGGAGCTTAACGGGCAACAATACAGGCTTCTGTCTCAAATATATTGCTGAATGCAGCCGTGTTTTCAATTAAAGTGAATTCTATTTACAGTTTCTGTAAGGTACATTTGTGACGAAGTTAATACTACATACATAGTTTGGTTTTGTATCTGAAAAGGACATTTGAGTATTTTGTTACCCTAATTTAGAGTGTATTCGTTATAAGTTATTAACAAAAAATAAAGTAACCGGTAATAAAGGCTCTAAGTAGAAAAAATAATATATTAAAAATAACATATTTTGGAAACAAACCTACTAGGTTTTTTTTTTCGTTTTCTTCATAATTTTTCAGGCAATGACTTCGAAAATACTACATTTGACATAAAAAAGATTGATGGCAACCCTACTTGAGACAAATGGCAACATAACTGATAAAAAGTGGACATACCTACTTAATAGTGGAGTTTCTTGCCCATTCTTCTTCATACGAAACTACCGTTTTGGAAAGGGTGACTATAATCAATTCTATTTTCTTGTAAATTTTGACGTACAAAAGTGCCTATTTGAAATAAATGATTGACTTTGACCAACTTTACACCTTTTTTTTTTGGTTGGGAAATTATCATATAACTTCTCCCGCTCTGGGCGGAGCGGGAGGGCGTGTCAGACTCTTACTGACTAAAACCCACCCTTGTTCCTTCGGTTGCCCTGTTGCCGGGGGCCACGATGTCCCTATCGGTTCTCTTCGAACCCCCGGCAGGCATTGGCTCTAGCGGACCCCGTCAATTCTGCTGACATCTCTTTTAGGCGCGCGTGGAATACAACGCGCCGTCGACCCGGGCTTGGTCCTTATCGAACAACGAGCTACCCATTGCTCACCGTCCGCAAGCCCGCGCCTACGGTGACCAACTTTACACCTCTGCCTACATTTATCTTACTGTACTCTTTACATTTACAACGTCAAGGTAGACCAAGGGCGTCGCCAACCGACGGCCCAGGAGGGGGCAAGTTGATATATGGAGAATGGAAAAAGTATGATTTTGTAGGTACCTACATTCAAAAGTCTAGAGCACATGAAGTATTACACTTGTAGTGCGAGTCTTATTACCTCTACGGCGCACAATGGGGCAAAAATCGACGCTGGTGGACATTTGATTTTTGACAAATCAGTTTCAACTCAGTGTTCCCCATAATTTCCATATTCAATGTATGAATTGGAAACGTCGTTTTTCCCAAAACTATTCAGAACAGTAGAGCTGAAACATAATAGGTATTATGACTGAGCCTACCACCCGCACATAGATACGAATATTACGTCCCCGGACTCCAGTTTAGACCCCGTTTAGGAGATATGGAACTTTTAAAAACCAAATAAAAATCGTCCAAATAAACAAAATTGACATAAGTATATAGTCTTGTCACCGCCGGCGTTCCAGCTGTATTAGAACCCAATGGCCTGGCACGCGACGATGGCAAGAGACCGGACGGCATGTCCTTATTTCCATGGAAGGTAGGTAGGCCTTTAGTGTGGGACGCAACCTGTGTCGACACTCTTGCGCCATCCCATCTTCCTAGCTCGGCGTGCTGTGCTGGTGCTGCTGCTGCGGCTGCAGAAAACCTCAAGTGGCGTAAGTATAATAACCTCATTGGTAACTATACTTTCGAGCCGTTTGGGGTTGAAACCCTCGGGCCGTGGGGTCCGAGTGCCCATGGCCTCTTCCATGACATCTCAAAACGGCTATTTGACACTGCCCGTGACCCAAGGGCTGGTTTTTACCTTGGCCAGAGGCTAAGCATTGCCATACAATGTGGCAATGCGGCCAGTCTCTTGGGTACATTACCAGTCGACAGCGATGCGGATGAATTTTTCGACGCTATATTTTAGTATGTAAATAGTTCTAGTTAAGTTAGTATATAATATCTATTTTTATTTTGTAAATAATTAACAATCCTATTGACTCTAAATTATTAAAATACTTCACAATAAAAAAAAAAAGTATATAGTTTCATTACATTAAAATTCCTTGTATTTACTTTTTTTTTTATCTCTGGGGGGGCAACTGCCCCCTTTGCCCCCCCTTTGGCGACGCCCTTGAGGTGGACTACAAACATGAAAGTAAATTAGATCAACAAGCAATTAATACCAATGTAAAGTTCGATCAACAAGAACGAACTTATGTAAGGTTAGCTCCCAACAATAGAGCCGCTGTCTTAAATATATTGCTTCGACCGCCATGTTTTCAATTACACAGAATTCTGTTTAAAGTGTTCAGGCATTACGGCGCTTAGGTACTTACGTACCAAAGTTAATAGTTAGTTGGTTAATTAACAGAATAATTTAGTGAAGAGTACCGTCTTTGAAGATTTCAATGGGGAAGTTATTCTATAGGTATTATAATCGCTCCATTTTGTATTTGTATTATCACATAGGGCATAGTATCTGGTTTTTGTATAAATTGAACTTGGAAGACGATTACTGAAATCTAACAAATCGCATGGGAAAGCTCAAACACACAGCGCAAGAACCAGTGGATATTTTCATAACACTGGTTTCTTTGAAAACCGAAAATTACTAATAGCTTAGAGCAAGCTATACATATCATAATATTTAATATAATGATCTCGCCCTACATTTGGGGTACAAGGTGTAATCCAGTGTCCAGAGGGTTAGGGAATAGCTTCTGCTAGCTAAGCAAGTTGCTGTCGAAATGACCGAGGCTTCTTAGTTTGTGTTTGTGTTATATTAGAAATATCAGCATTTTTACAAAGACATACATGCATTATTTTAAGCAACATACCGAGGTTATACCAAGACAGAAAAGGGCTAGGTTTCGCAACCTCTTATATCATCCACCTAGTCAAAGATATTTATAAGAAAAATGTGTTCAATATGTGTATTTTAATTTATAATACCCTACCAGACGAGTTTAAAGTGCTGCAGGGTAGTGTTTTTAAATCAAAATTGTCAGATTGGTTACACAAAAAGTGTTTCTACAGCATAAAAGAATTTTTAGAACATACAAATATTTGTTGAGTATTAATTAGTGAATTTATTGTAGATTAAAG
Source organism: Agrochola lychnidis (assembly GCA_963680765.1). Taxonomy (NCBI): domain Eukaryota; kingdom Metazoa; phylum Arthropoda; class Insecta; order Lepidoptera; family Noctuidae; genus Agrochola; species Agrochola lychnidis. The sequence goes on along the minus strand of OY796859.1, from coordinate 7,271,284 downwards.
GACATTTGTATATAATAATAATGCGTGATAATAATGTGATAATAATGTAACGATAGTGTAATGTAATGATAATGAATGATAATGTATATGTACTAATAATAGAATCTGCACAATAATTGTGATATTTTAGTTTCATCATTTGCACGCTTGCTCGCAGGCAGAATACAATGACTTTAAGGCTGTAAGATCTTCCCTTGTAAACCGTGTATTTTCTTGCAAATAAACAATTTGAATTTGAATTTGAATTTGTGTTGTTCCATGATTTTAGTGATGTACCAACTTACTAATTGTGAAATATTTAGTATCACTCGACTAAGTATTGTTGTGAAGCCACAACGTTACAATAATTATAAATGATACTCAATGAGACACGTTTCAAACATTTAATTTCGACCTATATACTGAATGGCGTGATTTTCACAATTATATCGTAATCAAAGGTAATGGAATGTAATTAAATCCTTTTACTAATTCAATTATTTAATTAAGTGACATTAATAATGCACCAATGAAAGCATATAATTTTGTGTCATGAAATATGTATTACACTTTAGTGCATAATTATGGCTTTTCATTAAAACAAATAAAAAATGACTGTGTGGTTTTATGAAACCACGGTAAAAGTGAAACTTTTAAGCGAACTATAGGCGCCGCCATATTGGCCTTAGCTGCTCTGACGAGCGCCTTTCACTTTATCCCTACTCCGCGGCCGACCGTCACGCGACATTCAACACACAGACGAAAAAGTTTGAGACGATGTAATAAAAGTTTCACTTTAATAATAATACCATCCTATTATTTTCCCACTGCAGGGCAAAGACATCTTCTCATACAGAGAAGGTACGAGCTTTGATGATGATCACCTCGCTTGCCAAAGGCGGAATGGTGATTTCAGACTACTGATAATTAATTAATAATAATTAATTAATTAATTAATTTTAAGTCCAGGTTTCCTCACGATGTCTTCCTTCACCTTGGGGAAAATCAAGTTTACAATTATTTTACGAGTTCGTATATTATGATGACACACATACCTTAAAACGAGTAGGCATTACGTTAAATTCAAGTTTTTTGCGGTAATCTCCTAAACTTACCAACTTTCAGGCACTTTTCTTGAATTAATTATTGCTCTCTTAAGACCTGAAAATTTGTCTAGTAAGTTTAGCTACGACTTGAGTAAATAAATTAACATGTTTAAACACAACAAGTTTTTAAAGTGAAACTTTTATTACATCGTCTCAAACTTTTTCGTCTGTGTGTTGCATGTCGCGTGACGGTCGGCCGCGGAGTAGGGATAAAATGAAAGGCGCTCGTCAGAGCAGTCAAGGCCAATCTGGCGGCGCCTATAGTTCGCTTAAAAGTTTCACTTTTACCGTGGTTTCATAAAACTACACAAATTTTTTAAACATCTAATTTTAGTAAAAAATATTCAGAACTACGAAATTAACCAGACGTTCTTGAGAAAAAAGGTCTTGACAGACTAACAGACAGATGGAGGGATGGATCCTGTAAGGGTTCCGTTTTTTCCTTTTGAGGTGCAGTACCCTAAAAAAGGTCGATTCAACAAATTCACAACAGCCTATACCGTTATACCTTTTCTGTAAACATCTGTACAGCAGAATTGTTAAACGGTCCCCACTTGACACCGGGAGAACAATGGCACAGTTCAAAGTTTGCCAAATAACCGGCGAGCGTGGTAATACCTACTGTCGCAGGGCCGATATTGCCAGGTTAAAATACGAGGAAAAAGGATTATATGTACTTCTAAGAAAGCTTCCAACGCGGGAATGAAAATGTTAGAAAAATATTCTCAAGGACTTTCTTAAGGATTTTCGTATTTATTTTTGCGTATATTAAATTATGAACTAATAATGATCACAAATCAGGATACGTCGAAACACGTCTATATAAGCGTGGAGATAATCCGCTAAGAAAAGAACGATTGCGGTATTAAAAAGGGATAAAAAGATTCCAAATTCAAATCGAGGAACTTCTGACTCGAAATTTGAATTCAATCACTCATGTCGCGTTCGTATTTTATTTTTTATTCAGGCCGTGACTTATTGGCGTTGGCAACACAACCGGCAGTGTAGGGACGTAAAAGATTGTCGCAACTCCGTTCAGGCTCCCCAGTCAATATTTGTAAGTGAATTCGTATACCGGTTCCATCGTAAATAATATATCGCTTTTGTGAACTTCGTTACTTTTTTAAATGGTGTTTGATTCATGATCATAATTTAAAATTATCATACAAAATGGATGACTAAAACCGTCATAATTTTGCATTTAACTGAATTTAAAAAATATATAATACCGTCAAATAACTCCACACGGAAACGGAACTCTGAAGTCGGGCAAAAATCACACGTATCACATAAATCGCGTTCATTATATCACATTTACCCAAGATAAAAACTCCAAAAAATCTTTGCTGATAGAATCGCGTCGCCCGAACTGCGGTTATCCCTCAACATTATACAAAAGCTTGAGAGATTCTCATCCCATTCGCGACATTTAAATGAACCCCCGATGGCTCTATCAGCTTTTTACACGTCATCAGTTTTGGAGTGGAGCACCCTTCATTTTCCCTTGAATGGAGATTTTTCCAAAGCGCACATTGGCTCCGCCCTCCGTCTATATCTGTCGACAAAGCGGTTCGTTTCACTAAAAATTGCGCGCCATTTAAAATGAGTTGGCGTTTATTTACGAACTGTTTCAGCTTTAATATATATTAAAGGGTGATAAATTGATAATTAAAAGCAGTGGACTTTAATTTGTAGTCCCTGGTTGTTTATATAGCGAGTTGCAGGAAATTGTTTTTTTTTTTTTGCTACTGACAGTAAAATGAAAAGTAATGTTACTGCAAAATAAAAAAGCGATTTAAGCAAACAATGTTCATTCCATGTAATTTATTAACATGTTGTTGATTTGAGTAATTTTATCAAATTCAATTTCAAATTTATTTATTTTAAAAAGACAACTTATTGGTCCACAGTAGGTGTTTGTAGTACGCGTTATATTAATTTAAAAACTATTCACAATTAACATTGAAAATACTATAAAATCAACAAATAAAAAAACGTGTGGCACTCGGGAACTGCCGCGGTAAAGCTATTGCATTGCATTTGTAACCTCCATACTTCCTATTTGTCAACGCTACACTTGGGATGATGACGTGATGACATAAAACAAAAATTACGTTCCCATGACAACATCACGTTTCCCATGACAACATCACGTTGTCATGGGAACCGTCATTACATGGTAGGCGGAGTGGGGGTGTTAGGTTTTATTTTCGTTACGTTACGGAATTTCTTGATTCGGACGCCGCGCTCAAAGCCCGCGATAAAAGCTATGCAATAGCTTAAAATATAATATTATTATTATTTATTTATTTATGTCATATTTTCTTTTAATTAAAATATTCACCATGATAGGTAATAGGTAATACGGGCTGGTATCCGCAACTCCACGTCAAAGCGCGTATTTTGCGTACGGTATTCACCATGATGTCAAACTTTCAATAAAATTTTAAATAAATTTTATAATTAAATTAAATTAAAAATTATAAAATCACATTACAGTCCAAAATAAACCCGACCCCAAATAATTAAAATAACCCCAAATCTAAACCCAATAATCTTATTTGAGTTTATCGATAACCCCATGCGATATGAGGCTCCAGGGGCTAGTGTAAACCTTTTTGATCGACCATTCGACTGATCGAGTCTGGTTAAATAAACCACGGTGGGATCGGTGCATTTCGTTCACTAATTTATTCATTCATGTTGTTGATTTGAGTAATTTTATCGATAAATTCAAATTAAAAAAGTATTTGTCATAACAAACTCGTACAGTTACTTTTAACTTTATTATTTTTGAAGTGAAAACTTTTTTAGGCGCGTTGGGCATTTTTGGAACTAAACCATTGATTTCGCGACACTGTAACGGAATTTACCGACACCGTGGAGTAAAAGACATCAACGCGTTGGTTACCGCGGTGCCGATTTTTTTCAAGTTTTACTTCTGTCGGCAGTCCCGGAGTGCCACAGTATTTTTTTTTTTGTTGCAATTTCGTAGACGTAGCCTACATAGCTTCGGAATCAATCAATCAAAGCCTATCGCAGCTGACTGTTGGACACATGCCATAGCTTCGGTATACCTACCATAAATTTTATAATCACCGCGGTGAATAAACAAATGTGTAATTGTAGAGGAGCAGTGGTGGCCCAGTGGTAACGGCCGCGACTTACGAGTTGTACGTCGTAGGTTCGAACCCAGACAGGCGCTTTACTTTGTGTAAATTATTTCATCACCACTGCTCCCAAAACGGTGAAGGAAAACATCGTGAGGAAACCGGTATGTCCTAGAACCGAAAATTCGAAGACATGTGACATCTACCAACCCGCACTGGGCCCGCGTGGTGGATTACGGCCCACTCCCTCTCACAGAGAGAAGGCCTGTGTCCCAGCAGTGGGAACATTTATAGGCTGATGATGATGATAATGAAGTACTATAGTGGTTTAATTAAACTAAGGTGAGGCAAATAAAAGGAGTAAACAATTCGTGAACTCCGCCATCTACTCATTAGGCGTGCCTACCTATAGAGAAATATTGAATTAAAGTTTCAACAAATTGGAGTTAACTTCTAGTACTAATAAACATCGTTAGAAAGCATTTGTATTACATTTTTATTATTAATTGTTGTTTTGCAATGTTTTAATTTTCACCCGACTACGGTGAAGCAAAAAGGAGGGTTATGATTTTGACCGGTATGTATGTATGCTTCTAAACCACCAATCATAATTTGACAAATGAGGTATCATTGGAAGCGTCTTGATCGTCCGCTGGTTATAGGCAATATGGCGTCACAATGCAATATGGCGCCCTCTAGAGGACGTAAAGTCATGAATAAAAATAAAAAAATTTTCATTGTGCCATGTTGGGTATCAACAATGGTACAAAAATGGTCAAGGTAAAGCCGTGGGCGCATGCCTGTACACCTACAAAATTATAATGGCATGCGACCACGGCTTTACCTTAACTATTTTTGTACCTATGTCTTGATTTCTCTCTGAAATATTTTCTTGTTTCATACTTTTTAGAGCGTGATTTTTCAGTAGTCGGGTTTAGTTTTTGAACTTACTTTTTCATTAACGAGACTGTACAAATAAATGGTCAACTAGATTTTTCCTTTGTTTTGAAAGTGATTAAATAATTTCATTAAAATCCCAATGAAAGGAACGTCTTTCAGCAAATTGTCCCGCACATTCCACTTAACCCTATTGTTCCGGGCCGCTTACTTACTCCCAATACCAGTAATTACACAAGAAACTCCAATAATTGTTCTCCTTCTAATTGAGCAAAAGCGAGATACAGCCACACCTGAACATTTTGTTCTACAATCCCACTGTTTTTCCTTCGTCGAGCGCAGGAAGGGGTATATTTAACGAAAAGAGGAGTATTTATATGGACCTGTAACATACGGCAGGGTTATATCCGTTCTGCATTTAAATATATTGAGTGTTAATACATTTATTAATGGCCCAGCTAAATAAACTCTGCGATTCTATTCCTATAAATGCTAGAACAGAGTTCGGTCGTTACCGTGGAGTAGTTGTTGTAATTGAATTTTTTGAATGAATATTTATTTTGATAAAGCGGCTTGTGGCTAAGTAACAACAGCTGCACGGTTCGATCGATCAGGTTACGCTACGTTTTCCACGGTTGGTCTATGGATGGGTGACCATCTTTACATACCAAGACCCCGCCGTGCCTCGGAAATAACGTTAAGCCGTTGGTCCCGGCTGTCATTTGTAGATCTTTGACAGTTGTTACGGGTAGTTAGAAGCCCAAAAAGTCTGACTACCAGTCTTAACAAGGGGTATCGTGTTACCTAGTAACTAGGTTGTGGAGGTCAGATAGGCAGTCGCTCCATGTAAAATACTGGTATTCAGCTGCATCCGATTAGACTGGAAGCCGACCCCAACATAGTTGGGAAAAGGCTAGGCAGATGATGATGATTTATTTTAATAATGGGAATTGTATAAACATTTTTGGAATTACAAATTGTTCTGTGGGAAATAACAAAATTTCTGCCAACGACTGTTACGTTTTCAACAATGTTATTTATTTTTGTAATCCATTGATCATACATATTTATAATAATGTTAAAGCGAGCTACTTTTAAAACACAATCAATGTTGTTATCCTCCCAATAATTCTACGTTCCTTGGTTCCATGTTAAATCACTTCCAAGCGGTTTTGTCAACTTATTTGCATAATGAAAACATCAATATCACTGCAGCGTGTTTGTTAACGACTTTCAAACAGTATCAGCGCCATTTTGTCGTTGCGCGTCGACATAAACTTGATGTCATCGTTGTGGATTTACAACGTTGCATGCGATGCAGACATTTTCGCAGGTCTTACTATGTTGTAGATAGTATTGTCAGGGCTAAGTTTGTATTTAAAGGCAGTTTAGTACACGTTAAATGGGTCGTAAGATGTATTATAATGGATACTTAATTGTATTTTTAACCGACTTCAAAAAAAGGAGGAGGTTCTCAATTCGTCGGGATATTTTATTTTTATTTTAATGTATTGTATATTTTATGTATTTATCCCCGATTACTCGAAGACGGCTGGACCGATTTGAAAAATTATTTTTTGTTTGAAAGGGTTTCAAATTGGTCCCATTGTCATTTGGTCACGATCTGAAGATGGAATCTTGGAGAAATCGAGGGAACTATAGTGATTTGGGTATTTTTGATGAGCAGTTGACATAAGGCTATTGTAACTTAGATAAATTACAAACCAACCCACTAAAAAGTGAAGAAAAAAAACTTTTTTACAAAAAATACAACCGACTTCCAAACTACAAAGTGAAAAATAACTTTAATTTCGGAAGTCGGTGTCAAAAAACTTAAATACTGATCCAAATACACCGACTTCCGAAATTAAAGTTATTTTTCACTTTCTAGTTTGGAATTCGGTTGTATTTTTTGTAAAAAAGTTTTTTTGAAGTGAAAACTTCTTTAGGCGCGTTGAGCATTTTTGAGATGGGACTAAACCATTAATTTCGCGACAATGTGACGACACCAGCTTTTGACCATTAAAAAGACATCAACGCGTTGATTACCGCGGTGCGTGGAGTAAAAGACAACACATCGATTACCGCGGTGCCAATTTCTTTTTCAAGTTTTCTCTTCTGTCGGCTTCTGGTCCCGGAGTGCCACTGTTTTTTATTAGGTTTTACCATTGAAGTCGATTGATGGCTATAGGTTTGCCCCCTATGACATGGTACATAAACTTAACCGGCAAAATTTGGGTGTACTGTCGGCTGTGCTGCTGGGGAGTTTGTTGCGCCACTTCTTCTTGCCAGCTAAAGGCACTAGGAAGTGGTAAAGGGTGGGCGTTTTTAGGGGACTGTCTTATGTAATTTTGACGTTCGAAAAGTGCTGATTCTTAGCCTAGTTAGAATAAATGTCTTTTGAATTTGGTACCTACACTTCTGCATAACCCTTCGAGGATGACAAGCGTGATATTATCATGTTATTGACGAATGTTATTTATTTCATCGGACATTGAGATTTTACGTGTTAATGGGCAACGTATTCATAAAGTACAATGTAGCTAAGTGCAAAGTTCGCTCTTGCTTATTGTAAACTAGCGACCCGCCCCGGCTTCGCACGGGTATAAACCGGGTTATTATACATGTAAACCTTCCTCTTCAATCACTCTATCTATTAAAAAAAACCGCATCAAAATCCGTTGCGTAGTTTTAAAGATTTAAGCATACATAGGGATATAGGGACAGAGAAAGCGACTTTGTTTTATACTATGTAGTGATGAATGTAAACCAAACGTTACATACAGACATAGTAATTTACCGATTGGAATATTTTCTATGAAACGTCCGATAAAACTCAATAAATCAATCTGCCTAGCCTTTTTCCAACTATCTTGGGGTCGGCTTCCAGTCTAACCGGATGCAGCTGAATACCAGCATTTTACATGGAGCGACTGTCTATCTGACCTAGCAACCCAGTAACTGGGAAATACGATACCCCTTGGTAAGACTGGTGTCAGACTTTCGAGCTTCTTTCGACTCGTAACGACTGTCAAAGATCCACGAATGACAGCCGGGACCAATGGCTTAACGTGCTTTCCGAGGCACGGAGGAGTCTCGGTATGTAAAGATGGTCACCTGTCTACGGACCAACCCCGGCAAGCGTAGCTTAACCTGATGTATTGACTCGTGCAGCTGTTATTAATTAGCCACGAGCTCCTGCCGTCCGATAAAACTATCAAAGCAATTTAAATGAACATAGTTAATTAAAACCAATATTTCAACATCCTAACCGTGCATTCTATTATTTATAGCCTAAAAATCTATAAGTAATCTGTTAGAAGTGCACCAAAATTATTTATCGGAATAAAATTGTAGGTACCGTAGAACCTGTGTAAGCTCCTGGAAACCAATTCAGATTAATTAGAGATTAGGTAATGGTTTTACAAAATCTAAGCAACATATTCTCGTCCTCAATTTCTCATTACAAGTCCCGCCTTCGTACCCGGATCATACTGAAACAATTATTTGAATTTAATTAAGGAAATTGCGAAATTATTATAACGTTGGCTCCCCGGGACATTCCAATTTTCCGTGGCCAAAGGCGTTTCCTGCCCCTTTGATAATTTCAGCCATAATTAATATTTTCTTGAAGAGGGGATTTTTTGCTACATCAGACGTAAGTTAACGAGTAATTTGAAATGGTGTAGGTCCTATCTTTTATCTTTTTTGTTGGTTTTTTCTAAAGTTTTGGGTTTAGACGATTAAGGACCGAAGTTTTGGCGTTAAATACTGTAATGTGTCACAGTTTCGAGTAAACCAAGGGGTAATATTATCACTTAAAGCGCAGGCCACACTGAGAACGAAACTAAGTTCGTTTAGCTTCACTCATGTGCTGCCCGTTTTTTAGGGTTCCGTAGTAAACAAGGAACCCTTATAGTTTCGTCATGTCCGTCTGTCTGTCTGTCTGTCTGTCTGTCCGCGGTCTGGCTCCCAGACCCTTAGTACTAGAAAGTTGTAATTTGGCATAGGTAATTACGTCAACAAAGTGGTAAAACAAAATTATTAAAAAAAATTTTTTTTGGGGTACCTCTCATTCACGTAAAGTGGTAAAGTTTATTTTTTTATTTTTTTACCCCATAGTGAGGGGTATCATTGGAAAGGTCCTTCAAAAATATTGTGAGTTTGTGAAAACCATTTTTGGATTCAGGGATTCGTTTGCGAAATATTAAGCTTTAAAATGCTAATTTTTGTTAGAGTCAAGTGTCTCCCCCCCCCTGCCGGCTAAATGGTTCGTTTTGGGTGTGTGAAAAAAATCACAACAGTAGCTTATATAACGAAATTAAAAGGAAAACTATCACAGCTAAGTAGGCTCTACAGGTTAACGAGTAATAATCGACCAACTTAACTTTGCAGTTGCAAAAACATGTTTTCCCATACATTCCGTATGGGAGAACATATTTTTCAACTACAAAGTTAAGTTTGTTTTTGGGATTAATTCATCCCAACTACGGAACCCTCATTGTGCGTGGTCCGACACGCACTTGGCTGGTTTTTATACTTTGGTTTATAGTTCGCGGTGTGAACCGAAGTATGACCTGACTCAAATAAATTTATATTCTTTCTTTTCTTTCTTTCAAACGTGCGGTAGCTACATGAGTGAATCTACATGAACTAAGCTTACAAATTAAAACTTTTTATTGTAGGCACAGGTTATACAGACAGATGTTAGGTAAATTACAGTTCCATTATGTCCTGCCTACTAGGCATACAATAATTATGTCAACATGTAATATAAAAAAATTCTTAAACATCACTTATAAAGCAAATCTTACAAAAAAACAATTAGGTGTATGGTGACAGAATGTAGCAGGAACTAATTATTAAGAAAATCTTGGATCGTATAGTAACCTTTGTCAATTAAAAAATTATTGTATTAAAAGAAATACTTCAAATTAGATCATGAAACTTTGCATAATAACTGAACTGACTATAAAGCAGATACTATGTTGTAAATGTTTTAAATTACCGTTATTTTTATCTAAACTATCGGCGCCTTGGAGCCATCAGCACCCCACTCAATCTCGCTCTTACTCAGTCTGTGAGCAGTATGGTGCGAGCAAATAAAAAGTGAATTTGAACTGAGGTTCTACGGGCTCAAAGCTGCAGCCATAACGTGTTGTATTTATAAGGACGGTGTACAAGTCCTGACAGTTTCACCATTTCGGCACCAACAAGAGTACAAACCACTTTGCTAAAAGGACTAAATGAAAGTACAAGGCTGCTAGTACACAGCGATATGTTTTCATTTACCTTCCAAATGTGAGAGTGTAATAATGAATTAACGTAAATAAATTGCTTTTGGTACTGAGAAAGGGAAAGAAGGGGAACTGAGAAATGTACGCATTTTTATAAAATAATTATATCATGATGCGGAATACAAATTATTAATCTTTGATACAAAGCTTTTTTAGCACCCACGAGTATAATTTTAACGAGTTATAATAAAAAAACCGGCCAAGTGCGTGTCGGACTACGCACAGTGAAGGGTTCCGTAGTTGGGATGAACTTATCCCAAATACATACTTAACATTGTAGTTGAATGAAATACATGTTCTCCCATACATTCCAACAGCAAATTTAAGTTTGAACGAACATTATTGAGAGATTTACCATGTTATTTTAAGACCATAAACTACTTATAGGTTTTCCTGTAATCTATGAGTGAAGAACCATTCTCTGTATTTTTTTCAAAATTTTAGGCTCAGTAATTTCGGAGATAGGGGATAGCCAATTTTCATATTTTTTTTTAAATATTTTTAAATTGATTTATTTTAAAATAATAAAAAAAAATGTTTGAGATCCTCGCAATAAGCCCTTTCATTGGATATGTCACACGATACAGTTCGAAAATCTTTTAACTTTTTTTTTTTTTTCGGAATAATCTAATGGCAAGGTCTTTACAACAGTGGTGGCTCAGTGGTAACGGCCGCGACTTACGAGTTGTAGGTCGTAGGTTCGAACCCAGACAGGCGCTTTACTTTGTGTAAATTATTTCATCACCACTGCTCTCAAAACGGTGAAGGAAAACATCGTGAGGAAACCGGCATGTCCTAGAACCGAAAATTCGAAGATATGTGACATCTACCAACCCGCACTGGGCCCGCGTGGTGGATTACGGCCCACTCCCTCTCACAGAGAAGAAGCCTGTGTCCCAGCAGTGGGAACATTTATTGGCTGATGATGATGATGATGAAGAAGTTCATTTTTTAAATAATTGTTTGACATTGGGTTACAGTTTCTTTGTCACAGGTCAGATGATTAAGCTTGATGTTTCAAGCTTAATAAACGATGATACCGATAATACCTACATGTTCATTGTTCACACTATAATTATACCAACAAAGACTTAATAAAAGTCACACCTTAAAATAAACCTTCTGAAAATTTACTCACAAGAACTTGTAGACGTACGGCATCACTCCCGCGGGGAGGCAGTTATCACCCCATCTCTCTAACTTTATCTCATAACCCACAGTACATAACTTCGATACGAAGCCTTTATTACTAAACCCAGAACTGTATTAAAACGAACCATATTTGGATCGTTGGAAACTTCCGACAAGCAATAAAAGGGCAAATTTTGATAGGGTCACCATTTTCCTTATATTTTTCTTTATTTTCAGTCCCCTTCAGTATAGAAATAAAAAAAAACTTTGTGCAAACTCCTCAGTTCAAGTTTAAATTCTTCTTTTATTTTTATGAGTTTGAGGATCATCCCACAGACTCATAAAAAATGTTAGTTGAAGTGGCGAAATTTAAGCACTTTGGAAGCCAGTTATTATGGAACTGAAAAAAGTGTCCTGAAAAAAAAAACATGCAAGCCTTACAGTCGTCGCATATGATGTGTAACATCTGAAATCATGGCTGACAGTACTGTAGACACCTTGGGTGTCTATTGTACCGGGACGGTATTAAATAAAAGGTTTCTTGAGTTAAACTGCTAATGTATGACGAATTGCCGAAAGATATTAAGGAAATACAATCTTTTCCCCTATTTAAAAAGAAATTCAAATTCCACATAATGAAAAGTTTTCAATTATTTTAAGTATATTTCATAATAACTCGCAATATTTACATAAACTATAATATCAATAATAAAAACGATATACATATATATATTAACAACAAATACAAGAAAATGTAAACTAAATGCAAAATTTAACCTAAGTTTAAATAAAAAATAAACATTAAAAAGTTAAAAACACTTTGAATAGCAACTATGATAGAAACTGTGTTTCGATAAGTAATATGGACTCATAGCTTCAATATTTTTTGCAGATTACCTACACCTACCAAAATATTTAAAAAAAAATATAAAATACCTTCTGAACTCGATCTTTTTTAGCATAGTTTATTTTACTAACATAATGATAAGTTAGCGACTAACAATATTATACCTACTTCTAATTATAACATACCGTTCCGATACTCGTTCCAAAGAACGTTTATGTATGCAACCAGTGTTTCTCATTCTAACTGAATAATTGTATTCTGTTTTTGAGGAATAAATGTCTTAAACCATAAACTGCTAATATATTCACTACAATATTATATCTTTACATATTACTAGATTGTTGACCGCCACCTTAGGACTATCTGACTTTTCTCCACAAACAAAAACTATCCTAATTCTATTTAATTAAAAGATTGTCATGCTAATTTGAATGCCAGGCTGCTTTCTTACCAGCCTGCATAACTCAAGGTTGCATGTTGCATAAAACCTTACAGTACCAACCTCTCGGAAAATGTGTTGGTGCCATCTGACGGCGAACTCTAGCACCGCGTGCGCTCATTGGTCAAATCAAATAGCGCGCGCTTCCCCGGCTTCCTGTTACACACTTCCGTCCCTTTTCACGAACTCACTCCCACAGATTGCAGGAAAGCGAGAGGAAAGACATTGTCATTCGTTCTATTGAATATTGAGTTTGGGTCTCCTTCTTAGCATATCGATGGTAATCTAATTGTGAACTAAATGGAGTCGGCACAGAATTTGTCCACGAGTTTGGTGCCATTAGTAGCGTCCATCAGTTGCTAGGAGTAACGTGCAGACGACAGTACATGTAGGCAACGATATTAATTGTTCCATCGTTTGTGGGTAAGCAAGCATATTTGAGTTGAATTTGGGTAGATATGATGTTCGTTAAGTCTCTAAAACCTGAAAAATTAAATTTATTTTTTATTAGGGTCGTCAACTATAAGTACACTATTATTTTACAATTTTTACATTGCAAATTTACGTCTAAGTGCCTCATTACTTATAGAAAAGCACAGCATGCACTACATTATGCGCAGATAATAATATAATACATAATTTTGTGTTTTCTTTACCATTTTGATTACAATACATTACGTAGTTAAATTAAATATAAAATAACCAAAGAGATGCGCATAGTTATTTAGTTAATAAATCCCAACAAAACTACAAGCTACGTCGAAGTTAGAAAACAGATTTTCTTCTAAGGAAACTCATTTTAAATAAAAAGTTAGTTCATCGATTTGAAACTTGCTTTAGTGCTGCCATTTTTCTTCTAAGCTATAACTTTCTACAATTTAAACCATTAACTTAGTTTGTTGTGAACCAGAAAAAGCCTCTTGTATTTTTCTTGACTGTTTTACAAAGAACTTTGTCCCAGATAAACGGACATACTTAAGCGGGGTCATAATATGTTAATTATAGGGTCTGAAATGGTGTCGTTCTGGAAAATGTTTGGACCCACACTGTTTATTGTGTCGTGAAAGCCTACAAAATGGACGGAGGGATATTTTTTTCGGGACGGCTTAGAGCTACATTCCTCAACTAAATATGTACCATTTATTAAGAATTACATAACTTAACATCATGCCTTTATTCCTCGAAGGGTTAGGCAGAGGTGCACTCATAGTATACCCACATTCCGCCAGTTATGTTTAAGTCCCATGTAATAGGGGGCGAGCCTATTGCCATCAGTCGGGCACAAATCCAGACACCGGGCTGCTACTGAGAAATTCCATATGAAAAAACCCAATAACACTTTCCTGACCCGGGAATCGAACCCAGAACCTCATGCTCGAATGTACAAATAGTGTGATCTGTACAACAGATAAGGCGATTTATATTACCACAATTTTTTTTTCTGTCAGAATTGAATATTGTTGGTACTACCACCGAGGAGCTCGTGGCTAAGTACTAACAGCCGCACGGGTCGATCCATCAGGTTAAGCTACCCTTACCGGGGTTGGTCAGTGGATGTGTAACCATTTCTACATACCGAAAAGCCTCGAAAAGTACGTTAAGTTGTTGGTCTCGGCCGTCATTCGTGGATCTTTGACAGTCGTTACGGGTCGTCAGAAGCCCGAAAGTCTGACAACCAGTCTTACTAAGGGGTTTCGTATTACCTAGTTACTGGGTTGTGGAGGTCAGATAGGCAGTCGCTCCATGTAAAATACTGGTATTCAGCTGCATCCGATTAGACTAAAAGCTGACCCTAACATAGTTGGGAAAAGGCTAGGCAGATTGATTTTAGTACTACCACCAGACTCAAAGAACGAACTTAAAAAGTATTTTAATAACCTGTCCATTACACTGTTATCTACAAATTAAAATACAATTTAAACAATAGCACTTCTGTAAAATATCTACGAAGTATTTTTCTTTATTAATTTCGAAAAGACTGTAAAATGTGCTGACAGTACATTACAAATTACACAAACAGTACATTTACGACAAAATATGACGTTTTTCAAAAACACTTTTTGTTAGAATTCAATTTTATGGTCCATTCACACTTCACCGTAACCGCCTGTCTATGACAGGGCCAGGTGAATTATTTTCGCGTTTGTACAAACCGTCAATTGTCGGTCGAGTCCAGCGGAACGTATGCTATGGCATTTATACCTGTCACTATCAGACAACTCTCTGACACAACAAAATGTGAAACGACCCTTATCAGAATTGCCTTATCAGATTGACAATAGAGGCATACTTCAATTCTTTACCACTTCTAAGTCAGATACAGAAAGAGATTTCTACATTTTGTCTGTAAACCTGTAAAATTATTTAGAGCCATGAGAATTTATTTTCACACTTTAGGTAATATATTCAGTAGAGGAGCTCGTGGCTAAATAATAACAGCCGCACGGGTCGATCCGACAGGTTAAGCTACGCTTGTCGGGGTTGGTTCGTGGATGGGTGACCATCTTTCCATACCGAGACTCCTCCGTGCCTCGGAAAGCACGTTAAGCCGTTGGTACCGGCTGTCATTCGTGGATCTTTGACTGTCGTTACGGGTCGTAAGAAGCCCGAAAGTCTGACAACCAGTCTCCAAAGGGGTATCGTATTACCCAGTTACTGGGTTGTGGAGGTCAGATAGGCAGTCGCTCCATGTAAAATACTGGTATTCAGCTGCATTCGGTTAGACTGGAAGCCAACCCCAACATAGTTGGGAAAAGGCTAGGCAGATAGATAGGTAATATATTCAGTTAGCGTAGAGTCTTCACTGAACTCAATTTTCACACGAGCATTCAATAAAGAAAAAAAAGTAGGACACACTCTCAGTATCCTCGTTGAATTTTTATACATTGGTTTATAGAAAAACTATAAATATTCTATTAAAGGTTTTCTCGTAAATCGTACACACAAAGAAAGGGAACACGTTTGGTGGAAAGCAGAATGTGATAAGTCACGTCGGGGCACAAAAGGGTGGCTCCACTACATATGGAACTTTTGACATATTGACGTTATGTTTTATAAGTTGTCGGTCAAGTTTGTTTATACGGAGGGATATGAAGAGACCTGTATAAATTACCAATGTGCTGTGTGGTGATTTTTGTATGGATATATAGACAACGATTAATACGTATTTTTAAGCTATTGCATAGCTTTTATCGCAGGCTTTGAGCGCGGCGACCGAATCAAGAAATTCCGTAACGTAACGAAAATAAAACCTAACACCCCCTACTCCGCCTACCATGTAATGACGGTTCACATGACAACGTTATGTTGTCATGGGAACGTAATTTTTGTTTTATGTCACCACGTCATCATCCCAAGTGTAGCGTTGACAAATAGGAAATATGGAGGTTACAAATGCTATGCAATAGCTTTACCGCGGCAGTCCCCGAGTGCCCCACGTTTTTTTTTATTAGATTGTTAAATCCAATAAGTGTTGTATTACTTTTAATTATTTATATTGTATTACCTATTTTAATTGTAAGTCTCCATCGGAGACCCGATCTCCCGATCGGGGTCCAATGTCGTAGTAGTTATTGTGTTTATTTAAACCAAATAGTTTATCATATTTCTACAGAAGAAAAACAAAACAGTGCGGGCCTGTAAAACAGAAAACTAAATTGTTTAATCTATTTCCACAAATATTAAGGTAACGTTTCAAAAACAATCATATTCAAATCAAAATTCGAATACAATCAAAACTCCTTACTCATTCGAAGGAATAAAATGTGTTCGAAATTTAAAATTCAATACTTCAATAGTGAACGTGCCAATCACTTTCCAGATTCAATAAGCAAAACACTGCAGTTTGCTACTGCATACGTCATTCTAGAATTTGTATGAATTTTATAATAAATATTTATCAAATTCAGATTTAGACGTGCCAAAAAAACATGAGAGGATTAGAAACTAAGTATTTATTTTTGCCAGAATATCGTTCCCATAAATTCCTATTATATAGGTGCTTCTTCTACATCAATGCTTTATTTTTATCTTTGAATTATTTACTCATATTGAGGGTTATTATATTTTAAATATTTTAATAAAACATGTCTCTTATAAACCAACCAAAATAATAAACATGATTTCCGAAAACAAAAATTATTATTCGAGATGATTAATTTCGAATAACACGGATTGACATGACGTCACCAAACAATTTACTCTTTGAATGGGCCACTGACGCGGACGTATGTTATTAATTACGTCTGAAAAAGGCAAAGGTACTCCACATAATAAGCGGGTTCCGTCAACGCTATCAATATTTTTTAAACATTTTCACGGCAATTAAATTCGCATTGTTGCTGACTCGAGTAATATTTATGTAGCTAAAACGCGTATTTACAATTGCTGCTTCATCCTACACTTTTACAGGGTTGTGTTAAAGAAGCCTTTGGGCAAATAATTATCAGGGCGAACTACGTCTGCTTCTTTAACACAACACATAAGCAGCGTTGAGGCGAAAAAGGAATTGCGTTCTGTTTGTACGTAAACGTGTTATCAAATGCTTCTTCATGCCAACACTTATGCAGGGTTGTTCTAAAGTAGCTTTCGGGTAGACAAATTGTAAGTACGAGCTACGTATGCTTCTTTAACCCAAAACATGACCAGCGTTGAGCCGAAGAAGCAATTGCGTTCTGTTTGTACGTAAACGTGTTAACAAATGCTTCTTAATACCAACACTTCTTCTTTTTCGTGTGGTTAGTGACTAACCTGGAGTCAGAGTATTTTTTTATGCCCCCATGGGCCTCCGATTTGTATGGGGTTGTGCTAAAGAATCTTTTGGGTAGATTGTAAGCTGCGTCTGCAAAAACATTGTACCTAGTTCTTACATTGAAGTTAGTTTCATTGGAAATTCTTTCTACTCAAGGATTTCCAGATATTATCTAAGTAATGAACAAGACTGCTTGTAGTAAAAAGTGAGTAGATTTTCTGCTCTATATTGCTGAATCGGAGCGACTTTAGATGAAAAGGGGAAAAAACAGTAACTTCGACTTTACCGCTTTACTTTATAACGCTAATATTTTCATATTTTTAACATTTCTATAAGAAAACCTCCAGTCTTCTCTCTCATGTGAATAATAACGCTGTGTTGAACAATATTACACTTGAGTCCGAAATATCTCACCCACCACTTCAAACCTCTTCAACACTTCAATTGAACGTGGTCATTCGATCAGTGATTAATGAACAGAGAACACAAACATTTGATCTATTGATTCAGCACAGGACACTGGCGTGCATGTTTGATTGACCTACATACATCAATGTTTATTATTTTCATTAATATTGAAAAATAACTAGGTGTAAGGAATGCTCTCCAATCTCCATTCCAGGGTATCTAAAAACCCTGTGCTAAACAATAATTACACTTAGGCCCAAAATAACTCATCCACCACCAATTCAAACCTCTTCAACACTTCAATTGAATGCGCTCATTTGATCAGTGATTAATGAACAGGGATCACAAACATTTGATCTATTGATTCAGCACAGGACACTGGCGTGCATGATTGATTGACCTACATACATCAATGTTTCTTATTTTCATTGTTATCCGGATAATATTTCACCGTTGGTGGACGATTATCCCGGAGCGTGTAAGTGATGTTCCGTTGACTGATGTAGCTAATAATTCACGCTCGGTACGTTTATGTGAACGGGTGTGCATTTTGATAAAAAAGATTTTGAGTTTTTGCGATGTATGGCAGAATTTGAGCTTTGAGAATTTGCACACAGATGTGTATTTTCAAAACAATTTACATACTTAACATATTCAGACAGTTTTAGAAAGTATTTTGGAAAGGAAAACTTCTTCATACGTGTTGGATATTTTTGAGATGGGACTAAACCATTGATTTCGCGACACTGTAACGACACCTCATTTTTGTAAACGCGATTGTGCTCTTTATTTACATTACGTTACGGATAAATGTTCTATGCAAGTATTTTTACTTTAAAGGTTTTGTAAACGCGATTGTACTCTTTATTTATATTACGTTACGGATCAATGTTTTATGCAAGTATTTTACTTTACAGGTTTTGTAAACGCGATTGTACTCTTTTTTTAGATAAGGTTACGGACCAATGTTCTATACAAATATTTTTCTTCCACCAAGGCGATCTTGTTCAAGTTTTCACTTCTGTCGGCTTTCCCGGAGTGCCACTGTTTTTTTTTTGCAGTTTGATGCGATGACCTTTCGTTGTTTCGGTGTGAACAAAACGTGAACTTTACTCTTAAGTACCAATGTTCCTACACTGTTTTAGAAATTAACCTTTCCACTACTAATTGGTACATTGATCTCGCTGTAAGATAACTATCATCCAACTCATGTTTTCAACCTACCAGTAGGTAGTACATACTCCCACATTTCTCTCTAAGAACTAACTGTATTTCTACACCCACTATATTAACAATATGTATTCGATTTAGACTAACATTGTAGCATATCCCTCCAATACTAACGCATTACTATATTTCCCAGGTCTCACAGCGCAGTCAGAAAGTAAGCTCCAGAATCAAAACTAAGCATGTACTTGTAGATTTTCAACCATCTACTCGAACTTTACTTCACACAAACATCTGAGACTCCATTATTTAGTAATACTTCACTGTCACACATACCTTGATTGTAGTTTTAATAGTGCCAACAGACAGTAGACCACATTACCCCAAATTACTATTTCTAATACACTTACTTGCAAATCGATAGTGACGTCGTGTTACACGCCTACAACATATGTGTCCCATTATTTTGGCACCATGTGTATTTGTACGTATATAGCACGTAGCACGAAAATTTTCTCTTTCTATTGGCTATCAGTTTATATGTGAAATATCGATGTGCAACTAAGTATGACTTAGCAAATCAAACAATATAGTTCTTAGATATTCTTAAAGGAATTATGTATTATCGTGCGTTTTTATTATGACATACAGAATGATTTGAGCAATAATGCCGTACCCCGCGTTTTATTTAAAAGCGATCGTCGCGCTAACGCACGATCGCCGCGTCCATGTCCACTTTTTGTTCGGAATACCGGAACGCGCCCTCAAGTTCACCAAACTAAGCCGACGTAATAAAATCGCGGCTGGATTTTACGCACTGGATTTTCAACTCTCGGTGTTAAGCCGAGCGTTGAGAATCCTACGCGCTGGGACGCACTCTCGTCCCAGCGCGTTGAAAAAACACACTGTTTGATTTTCAACTCACGGCGCTAAGCAGAGCGTTGAAAATACAGTGCACAAAAAAAAATCGCCGCGATTTTATTACGTCAGTGCGAACTTCGGCTTAAAGTGACATATGGACGCAACGATTGCGTATTTGCGCAACGATCACTTTTATATAGGACGCAGCCTTACAGTGAACATTATTGTACAAATCGATTTTACCATATATCTTTAGCGACCATATTTTAGCGTATTTTTAACCCTTTTTAAACTCTTCGCCCTTCAGATCCACTTACTATTCAAGCATGAAGTAGTATCCGACTACATACCGAGACATTTCATTCAATATTTTATACTTAGTACCGACATTAGTCGTGTTTTGACATAAATATTGTGATTTGTACTAGCGTAGTTTCACAGCTCAATGAACGAGTAGAATATGCTAATGGTAAGTGTATTGTATGCTAATGGTATATAAGTATTTAATTGCAATAAAAAAATGATTTTAGAAGGTTGAGTCAATTAATAGAGGGGATTGTGGCCAAATGATAACTGCAGCCGTACGGGTCAATTGAAGTTTAAGCTACGTTTGCCGCGGTAGGTTCGTGGATGGGAGACCGTCCATTACATATCGAGACTCCTCCGTGCCTTGGAAAGCACGTCAAGCCGTTGGTCCCAGCTGTCATTCGTAGAACTTTGACAGTCGCCACGGGTAATCAGACGCCCAAAAGTCTGACAACCAGTCTTACCAAGTTTGAGTAAATTAATCCAGAAACTTTTTCACATTTTCTTTCTGGATATGAAAACATGCTTTACACATGCGTGCACTAAAACTGGGGCCGCAATAAATATTATAAGTAATTAATAAAATATTATTTTGGTAAACTTCTTAAGGTATCTAAGCGGTAAGCGGGTATCTTTTACCTAGGTAGGGCAACAAATAGGTACCTATTAATTAACAGAAATTATTTTAAAAAATCCCGCATAAAATAGAAAAGATTACGACACCCAACACTGCTGTTCAAGCAGAATCTACTCAAGTTTTTACCTCCTTAAGTTGTAAAATCAAAATCCTCATCCCTTTCCTCTTGAGGGCCAAGAAGTTCACAAGTACAGTTCGGAGTAATGATCCCAAAGTCTGTCGTGGACAAATGAAACTTGACTAAGTTCCATTGAATTACATTGTGTAGAAACGTTTGAAATTTCTTCAGATGATGGTAAGGTTTACTTTAATTTTATGACTGAAACTTAGTTATGGTAGAATTATATTGACTTTTCTATTTCTTTTGATTCCTCAACTGAATAATAAAGGTACTAAAGAGACCAATTGATATTGAATTTTGTACTTTGTGAATACTTCTTATTATTGGACAGTCCGCCATTTTTAAAAGCCTCTAAACACTGAGTTTTGTATCTTAATGGAGAAAAATTGTTATGTAGAAATAGAAATAAAGGAATTTAAAACTCAGCAATCTCTTGTATTACTGAGGCAATTTCGCGCTCTTTCTAAACTTAGCTATTTGTTTGTGAAAAAGGAAATTGCACGTCGTCCTTTGTTGTCCAAGAAAAAAAACAAATAGAGTGCTTTCCACGTCTTCATTAGAACCTCTAGGCACCAGAGCGTTGACGAGAATGTACGCTCCAACAACAGTTTATTAAGTAAATTCTCTTCACTTTGCTCAATGCGTAACAAAAGTATTATAATCCCAAAAACTTTATGAAATATTCACATTTTTCTTTGGAGTTTGTTAAAACGTCTCCTCTTTTCTGGCGTGAATTTTCCTTAAGATATTTTTTCGCAACTTTTCCATACTTGCGCAACAATTCAAGCTTTAAAAAACGTATTTACGAAGATTTTGTTTTATAATAAGAAAATTTGTTCATTGTAGATTTTGTGAAAGTTTATAATGTTTTATTATGCTCGCGGGTGTAATTCTTCTTGGTAAAACATAAATGGTACATGAACAATAATTACACTTTCACAGCTTTATTTAACGAAAAATTTTACGAAAAAAACAGCCTTGTAAAAGGTGAGTTTTTTTAGTTTAATCTAGATCTTAGTCTAAAGTCTACAAGATAGATGGTTTCTCTCAAGAATACTTTTAGTAATATGCAGTAAGATAACTTCAAGTTAATGTTGAAAAAGGTTTTTAAGGAGATATAATAAAATACGCCAAAGCTCGGGTATAAACCCACTAAGACCTAGAATTATAAAAAAACTATCTGGGAAACCTGGATCATTCAGACACATAATAATGACTAGGGCTGGGTCTTACAAAAATAAAATGAATAAAAAATGTCGTGTACTTTACACAATATTACAATCAGTCAAGAATAAAGAGTCATATAGTACTGCTTATTGCAATCACAAAAAGAAAAACAGCCTTTACAAAGGACACATTAAACCCAAAATTCAATTATTACACTATTCTGCCAAAACCACGGAAATTATGACGTACTTACCACCCCCATGACATCACAATAACGGCCGTGTCACGTATTATATTAGCCAGCTGAGCCGCTTGAGACCAAAATGGTGGCCTCTCTAGAGAACACAGAGAAAATGTCAACGACATGAGTGAGGATTAGGTAAACTCTTGGACTGGCCAGTGTTTACGATGTAGGTAAGTACAGACAGTCTGTGATTACCAACGTATTTAGAGGCTTACCATGGCGGCGTGTGAGTGGTTAAACCTGGGACGTAGAGATAGGTCTTTGAGAAATGTGTATTAAATTATTTAAAGGGTTATGTTTAATGCCTAAATCGTGTATATTTAGTATTATAGAGACAAAATAGGGTTACATAATTTATTCTTATCTAGTTTAATGTCTGAACTGATCTTTATAAAGTTTTGGTACAGTAAAAGTCACTTCTAAATGACCTTATTTTGCATGGTACTATTTTTGTCCTAAGCTAAAAATCTGTTATTATTATGAAAAATGACCTTCAGCTGTAATCGATTTCGTTGCCTACCTATATTTTTGAATCCGTAATTCGCACCCCACTTCACTTCTAGTCGTTTCGAAGGGTGACCCAAAACCTCGCAATAAAGGCTGTAAAACAGCTCCGAATAAATTCGCATTCATGAGATGATAATCATACAATCGTGCGATTCCAATTACGACGCCATTGATTTTCTGTTACTCTGGTACATGAATATCAGGCCGTGGCAAAAATATATAGCTGGGTCGGAGTGAAGCAGTCGTATTTCGATTTTCACGATATTTTTGTGTATCCAAAATTTATTGCTTTAATTATTGAATTAATTCAGAAGTTGGTCTGTGACAAAATTAATATAAAATCCATAATAAATGCAGTGGTATACTGTAAAAAAATGAGCCTACTCTGCGTCCGCAAGGTAAATAAAGTTTTCAAATAATGACAGTTCAATATGTGAAAAGAAATAGGACAAATTAGTGACAAACCATGACATTGTGCAAAATAAATCTCTTAAAATTCACTCCGCCGAGGCAGTATTCTTCTTTCCGCTATATATTTTAATTAGTATGCCTCCTTAAACATAACATTTTCAAGTCCATCCTTCAAACACGGTTTTCCATCACTGAAAATCCTATAATCTCAATGAAAACTTGCAAAACATGGTAAATTATCGCTGAAGCACCATCGTCCGGTTACTGGCATTGTAAGCAGTCCTCCCACCACAAAAGGCACTTGCCATCAAGTGTCCACTTTATGACGTAGGGACAATACGCTTTCACGGATATTTTTACTCCTTATGTTTTAAAAACGTAAGATTTTGATGTTTTTTCGGGATACTTTTTACATAACAACATGCATGTGTTCCCCGAAGGGTGAGGCATAGAGGTAGATTTAGTAGGTGCACCCACATTTGCCCATGTAATGGTAACAAGCCTTTGCGATTAACAGGGCATAAATCTAAATTTTGGCTCCGCGCAAACGGGCGACCGACCACAGCCACCGGTGGCTGTCGCGCGCCACATCCTTTGGTACCGCGCAAATAAAGTGGTCGGTGGCTGCCACGAGTGGTCGACGGCCGCCACTAGTAATTGGTGGCTGCTACAATGTGTAACAATTACAAAACAAAGCGAGCGAAGTAGCGAGTGACCGCCACTGGTGGCATATCGCGAACACTGAGTCGCGAGTGGTCGCCACCGGTGACATATCGCTAACACTGAGTCGCGAGTGGACGCCATTCGCTACACGTGTGTGGTGATTCCATACAAAACGTTTAAAAATCATGTAAACAGTTTGTCATCAGCCAACGGTGGCTGTGGTCGGTGGCCCGTTTGCGCGGAGCCTAGATCTGCTACTGAGAAATTCCTAGTGGCAAAACCCACAACAGTTTGCTCGTCCTGGAAATATGAAAATGTAAGTATTGACTTTCCTGATTGAAAAATCTTCCGAGCAGACTTATCTCCTGATGCATCGCAGTCTCGTGAGATTGATGTCAGAAAATCTTTTATAGACAACTAACGTACATTCTTGACTCAATTTAAAGTAATAGTTACCTACTTTGGAATAAGTCACAATTTTAAAGAATGTGTGGATGTTTCTGTGTGTTTTTTACCTTCCGCTATATTGTTTAACCAATTTTTGTATGTTGTGTAAAGTATTTGCAGTCAACAGTCAGCATCGTCTTTGATCAAAATCTATGGCTTCCAACATCGTCGCGAATACAATTAATACCTTGCTTCAGTATCTAATTAAACTGAAAGTGAAGTTCTCAGAACTTGAAACCTGTGGTTCTGTGGTTTATGCAAATGTCTTTTCAGAATTTAGATGAAACTTGTGATCATGTTCAAAGGGATCGTTAAGGTGCTATTCGTACATACAAAGCAACAGTGGTTATAGGATATTTCATTATTTAATTGGCAACAGTAATTATGGAAAACTAATAAATAAAACAAAACAATAATTTATTTTCCGTTTTTTTGTTCTAAAAGCTTTTTGCTAGGTGTTCAGATATAATTTTCCTCAAAAACAGTAAAAAAAAATATAATGAAACATTACCTGCTACAAACCGGGAACAAAAAGAGGGTAACCTAAATTTTATAAGGGGTTCGTTGAAATAACTCAGTAAAATAACTTTCATATATTTTTAAATTATGTGTTTTTTATTTTTTAAATTGTGTTTTTGGAGTGTTATTTAATTCAATCTTATTCAATTTAATTTAATTCAAGTAAATGTTAAGTATAAAAGATTATTGATATTAGTTCTAATTACATTGTTATCCATCTTTAAATTAATTGATATTGTCTAGTGAGATCTAAATAAAATTATGTGCTTACCTTTAATTTAGATGCATGCAATGCTATTGTATTTGTAAATGTTATATACTTTGAATGTCTGTGTGTGTATTTAGTTGGTTTGCCTAAATAAATAAATAAAAATTTCAAGTTAATAGTTATTTTGACGGTCTCAAAATGATAATGTACAATTTTTAGAACCTCTATAATTTTAACGGAATATAAACAGAAAATAAAAAGCTAGGTTTTATATTTTATTTCTAGCAAAAAAATAGGTCCGTACCAATTTTTACAAAAGAAAGGTAAAAAAAAAGAAAGGAAAGGTTCTTTGTTCTCAATATTTGTTCGCTAGACGAGACTAAAATATTTTATTCTTACGTATTCAGATTACAGTGATCTTATAGTTCCCAGAAACTTAGGACTACATTTCCAATGTAGGCTGACCTCACATTGTACGGAAATCCTATACAATGAGAGATCAGCATAAACTGGAAATGTATAGCTTGATGTGTGGCGTGTATACCTAAGTATTTAGACGTGACCTTTAAAAATGGAGTTGGGTTTACGAAATCATTGAAAATCGGAGTCACGTCCTGAAACATCTTAGGTTTACCTTCTCATAGGCCTACAACCAATATAAAAAATAGCTTTACCACGATAATACAGATTTACGCGTTTTTGTTACTCTATTTTCATTTCCAATTTATCCAGAATATTCGAATAACTCTGTCTCACATTAATCACTACGGGTTCACAAAACAAATATCATGCAAATATTTTTATGCGGAATATGTCACTGCGAAATATACGCAGGTACAGTCATTGATTGAAACTAAAATATTCATAAAAGGATTTACTTTCGGTGACTAAAACTCTACATAAATATATTCATTGATATACATTTTTAATTTACCTACCACTCAAATTAAATTGAAACTGGTTGACTGTAATAGCTGTATATTTTGAGATGAATTTATACATTTTCATATTCCGTTAATTGCTTCAAAGGGTATGATTGCGTTATAAACTTTTAATTATCTTTTAATTTTATTAGTAATATTTTCCTAAAATTTGAAACTCACAGTCAGAGTCATATAAAAGTTATATGTTGTCCTCACTTTAAGTTAGTGAAGAACATAAAAAGACGTGCTCATTTCATTTAACGTTTATTCCAACTCGTTAATCTTCTAAGCAACAGCTATCCTGATTCAACGAAAATAAAAACAAGAATAAAGAAGACTATTCAATCCAACAGTTTAAAAAAAAACCAGCCAAGTGCGTGTCGGATCACGCACAATGAAAGATTCCGCAGTGGGGATGAGTTTATCCCAAGAATAAACTTAACATTGTAGTTGAAGAACATGTTCCCCCATACCTTCCAACTATTCCAACTGCAAATGTAAGTTTGTACGCACAATATTGATTTACCATGTTATTTTAAGACCATAGACTTCTTATAGATTTTTCTGTATAGCATAAGCATAGAACTATTTTGCGTATTTTTTTCAAAATTTTTTGGTCAGTATTTTCGGAGATATGGTCAATTTTCATCAATTTTCTTAAATGTCTCAAAATTATTTATTTCAAAATTATAAAAAAAAATGTATTTGAGATCCTCGCAATAAGCTTTCATTTGATATGTCACACGGTACAGTTCACAAAACTTTTTTTTTAATTTTCTTTTTTGCCCCCCAAATGTGTTATACAAAATTCATTTATTTACCTTACACGTTCGTGTTTGGATCACAGAAATACATATTTGTACCTTTCAACTTAATCGGTCCATTAGATTCGGAGCAAATTGGATGTGACAGACAGACAAACAGACACACGAGTGATCCTAGGTATAAGGGTTCTGTTTTTTCCTTTTGAGGTACGGAATCCTAAAAATAACATCAAATGCCATTTTTGTATTTCCTTAAGATGACTTCCACAAACTGAATGAAGACAATTTCAGAGACAATTTTCTTTTATTTTCTAAATTGTACGATTAGCATAATTTGTTGCGCAATGTCATTTTAAATTATGGATAAACCCAGATAGGTACGGTACGTACCGTAGGTAACTTTTTGGGTAAGTATTATTTAAAAAATTCGTGTGTTCTATTCTTGTAGTTTTTTTTAAGATTTCATTAAGAAATTAGCTTGTAAACTAAGGAATTTGAAAATTAAAATATAAGGACCAAATAGCGGGTCTCGACAAAAGTAGAGACAAAGAATACTTACAGCAGAAACTTTTCCATTATCGCTGAAAGAAAAATCCAAAGTTACAATTTTTTTTTATACATATTTACATTTACAATATCACCACACATCCGGCGCGTTCAATAAATTCAGCACACCTGACACGCAAAAATGATTTATAGAATCCTTAATATTCGGGAAACCTCTTCACTACGTAACTGTAGATATCATAAATCAAACGAAATCTTCAAAGAACTCACAATACAAGACATTGTAGAAGAAGAAAATAAACATGTATCGTTATGAGGTTGAAGCCACAATAAACGAGTTCGTTTTCAACCGAGAAAACCCGAGCAGCGCAGCGGGGGTTAATTTTCTCGATGGCGCCAACAATCTCGATCGTCGCCTTCTGTTGCACCCATTCCGGATATTTTCCTGCGACTTTTCAAACTTGCTCTTTATAAATCTTTGTCGAGTCCGACTTTCAGGCGACTTATTCTGGAATAGTTTTATAAGAATAGCTGTGGCAGTATTTGGGTAACCACGTCAGTATTTTCAAAATGTATTGAACTATTGACATTTAGGTAACATTTTTGGGTATTGAGTAAACTGTTTTCTTCTTCGTAAACAATTTTTTCGCTTTGAATTTCCAGATTCATAATTTCATAGTGACGAGATATTTTTTTATTTTTCTCAAGATTTCCCTCCGGTTTACGAATGTAACTATAAATATAAGTTTAGTAGGTACAGAACAATGAAAACAAAATGAAAATTTCGTGTAAGCCACCATCAACAAAAACAGACAAACAAATAAATCAGAGCAATTATCACAAAATTTTTCGAATAAATCACATAAAAAATCTAATTTACCCTTGCTACAACCCAACTCCTTTTCGCCTCATTTATACTGCCCAAATGACCGTAAAATTCATTGCTCAATACTTTTCAACCATAAAGGATAAATTGGTGGGTCAAAGCGTAAACTGGACAGGCGTGAAACAGAATAGGGATGCGCGACTGTGAGCTGCACTGAGTTGATAAATAGTCCTACTTCGGGAACTTTATACCATTCGTCTTTCTGGATGAAGTTCCCACAGTAATTGTCGACTAATGATCGGGACGTATTCCTTTTAGTTTTTACTTTTGAAGTTTCTTGGAATCAAAATGCTATATATTTTCAAGTTGGCAAACTATTGCTAAGTTTCGTAGCATCGTTATTTATGGTCTATTTTCCTGTCCTCTGTAGTTACTTATCAGACAGGAAGCGATGTAGATTTATTGATAGCCAAACTTGAGGATTTGTGTTTAGAAAGACATAAATTATTGTCAGTATTGTGGGTCTGTCGTTACTCATTTTCATTAGTTTGCGAAACATTTGATCATGTTTATTTATCATCATGTTTATTGTATAGAGTTATTTTTTGGAACTAAACAGACAGCTGCTGGGGAGTTTGTTGCGCCACTTCTTCTTCCCAGCTAAAACACTAGGAAGTGGTGAAGAGTGGGCGTTTTAGGGGACTGTCTTATGTAATTTTGACGTTGGAAAACTGCTAATTCTCAGCCTAGTTTGAATAAATGACTATTGAATTTGAATTTCATACTCTATTTATTAGACAAATAACAGACGACAGTTATTTATATAACATATTGAAATATTTTATATCCATATTGTTGAAATTACAGTATTATGGTAAATTTTTGCATTGTTTCGTATTTATCGTGAAATAACTGAGCTTATTATAATATTTCTGTCAAAAATACGTCACTGATTTGACTAATCATAATCAAGGTGCCAGCGCCGCCCAGCGGCGCTCGACAGACTCTACAACATAGCGCTCGACCAGAGAGTTCAGTTTGTCGGTGGCAGTCGAGCTGTGAAGACGTTTAGAACCTGTCGCGCATTGCGTATAGTTGTGTCGTATACCTACAGTATATGAATTGCTAGTATAATTAATTTAAACGTAAATTATAATTTGATCTGAACTGCAAACAGCTTTTCTATTGCGCAATAACCATCACTTCCCGTAGTATGCCCACAGTATTTAAAATATGGTTGGTTATAACGAGAGAGATGTACCCTCTCCGTCATGTCTATATCGAAATAACTAAACCGTTATTTATCCAATATCATAATAATGCTTCTAATAAAGTCTTTTTAAATATAAGAAGGTATTTCAAGATAAACAACGAAGTAGTTATAATAAAATATAGTTAGAACGTAACTTTAAAGATAAGCTTTAAAAATAAAATGGCTCCGGGCGGTCATATCTGCGGTTAGTGCGGATACCGACAGTACCTATTCTTTGAGATAAACATAAAAAGAGAACCGCAGCTTCAGGGATTTGCTTTCCTTGCACCATCCTTGAGCTGTGTTATTATTATACTAACGGGTGGCCTCGTACTCGCGTAAACCTTAACAGTCAAAAGTTATGTTAAAGAAGAAGACATTTTGCCGCTGGTCTGCTTCTCCTTAACACAGGTTTTCATAACCTAGCTAGGAGAACAGTGCTCACACACACGTTTTAGATATAATACTTATTTTGTAAATCTGTAATTTTTAGGGTTCCGTACTTCAAAAAGTAAAAAAAAACCAGCCAAGTGCGTGTCGGACCACGCACAATGAAGGGTTCCGTAGTTAGGATGAATTTATCCCAAAAACAAACTTAACTTTGTAGTTGATAAACATGTTCTCCCATACGGATTGTGTGGGAAAACATGTTTTTGCAACTGCAAAGTTAAGTTGGTCGATTATTACTCGTTAACTTGTCGAGCCTACTCAGCTGTGATAGTTTTCCTTTTAATTTCGTTATATGAACTACTACTGTGATTTTTTTCACACATCCAAAACCAACCATTTAGCTGGCAGGGGGGGGACACTTGACTCTAATAAAAATTAGCACTTTAAAGCTTAATATTTCGCAAACGAATCCCTGAATCCAAAAATGGTTTTAACAAACTCATAATGTTTTTGAAAGAACTTTCCAATGATACCCCACACCATGGGATAAAAAAACAAAAAAAAAACATTACCACTTTACGTGTATGGGAGGTACCCTAAAAACAGACAGACAGATAGACAGACGGACATGACGAAACTATAAGGGTTCCTTGTTTACCACGGAAACTTAAAAAACTGAACATTTATAAGATCACTTTCTTGTCCGTCTGTCCGTGTGTCACCACCGATTTTCTCAGGAACGGTTAGACCCAGCAAGTTGAAATTTATACCAGATACTGAGGTCTATAGTCCCTATTAGGTGTAAATCAAGGTCCTGAGTCAACACGATAAAAAGATATGGGCAAATTAAGATTTTCGCGAAAACTTACCTTAATTTTCAACTTTTTAATTTTTCAGAATTTTCCCTTTAAGACCTTGCTTTTAACCAAAATTGACAATTCTAGGTCAACCGGAAGTACCCTATAGGTTTTGGGTCAAAAACCTATAGGTATGGTAGCTACCGTTGACCAAGAATGACCAAGAATCACGAATTTTGGCATAAAAACAAGATATTACAGCACGGTATTACATAAAAGGAAAATTCCGAAAATTAAAAAAGTCGAAAAATAAGGTAAATTTTGGTAATTACAAGTTCTCGCGAAAATCTAAATTTGCCCTTAACTTTTTACCAATAAAAATGATACCAATTTTATTATAGCGGTATAATGGGTAGGTACGAAACACTCGGTGCGCGAGTCCGACTCGCTCTTGACCGGTTTTTTAACTTGGTTTTTAAGTAAAAAATAAACATTCATAATTTTACCTCCAAAATTTATATTCGGCATTAAAAGCTTCCAAATAATCCGTAATAAGGAATAGTCAAATCGTCCTACTAAATATTTGTCCATTACCTACGATTCTCTAAGATAAAATATTGTGAAATTCCTGAAATACCACCCAAGACATACCAGTGGTTCTTTGACGAGGATCAAGGCTGTTGTGAGACGAACTCATCTATTTTTATTATACCCGCAATATTTACGAAAGCGGAAAAAACATGATGGCGGACAAAAAAATTGGGCCAGCGGATGAGACATGTTCCATTTATTTTAGATTGTTAAAGTAATGTATTGAGCCAACATTGGAACTAGTTGACTGTACTATCCGCTGAATATTATGTGGTAAATTTAATGTAAAAACAAAACTTAGTTAAATATGTAGATAAACCATTTATTCAGTGCACACAAAAGTACAATGAAAAATAACAAATTAACAGACACCATAAAAATTACAGTTATAAATGTAAAAATTTTACATAAGGTGACGGGGCGGTCTTATCGCTAAAAGCGATCTTTTAAATTACATGAAAATAAGAAAAATCATGGTGCTAACGCATCGATGTCTTCGCATTTATTTTATCATCCAAATGATATGGATTTGGGTTTTCCATTTCTAAAAGCTTTGTTGTATAAAATAGTACAAATAAAACAAAAAGTAAAATAATTTCACGTAAATGTTCAATTGTGGCTTTCAGGCGATAAATTAGTCTGAATTGTTACAAAAAACGTGTCATAAATTATTCCACTTAGTCGGAGTAATGAGTTCTTACACGCCCACAGTAGTGTGAACAAAACACGCACTTAATAATTAATGGGCGATATGAATAATGTCTGGTTTTTTTTATTGTCATTTATATTAATACCTACCCCTAATTATGCGTGTACTTTGTATATAGTCTCTAAATTGTTAAGTACAATTTTCGAACCGTTTACAAATTGAATAAGAAAATAAAATAACAAACAAAATTGAAAACATTTCTTACGGAGGTATCATTAATTCACAATAATACCCATTTAAATAACGCCTCGCAATAAGTATTCCATTGCATTATCTCATTAAGTGGCTTGAAAATCTTAAGCGCTTACCATAAGCTCGTTTCGTAAGAATAATTTTCATTTAAAATAGGGCTTCAAAAAACAAATGGCTTGGACAAATGTTCTTGGTCCGTTCACACGGTACTTCCGACGCGAAGATTGCGGTTTCGCAATTTACCATTTGAATCTCGCTGCGAAGTGGCACGGGAGAAAATTTATGCGGCCCGCTGTGTATTTTCGTTTAATTTTTTAAATGATATTTGTTACCTGTTTGTAGGGTTGGATTGACGTGTTTTCTGTCATTTTTATTAATGAGTTGAATTTAAGAAAAAAATAATAAATTACTTAATTAGTCGAGAGTTTGATCGAAAGTTTGAGAGATATTTTTATGTCACGTAAAGAACAATATTTCAAACCTTGTTAACTACTGATGCGAACTGAAGTGCTACAATTACACCTTTCATATATAATCCAAAGTACTAACAAACACAATACATACTGACCTTATTGGTGATGTTCTTCAGAAAGGCCAGGTGCGTAGTACTCGCAACCGGCGTGCGTGTATGACCAGATGTATGAACGTACACGAGGCAAAAGGAGTATGTTAGTATCGTAGCATGTGGCGTTCTGTAGTTTCTACCTACCCCCATGGGAAGAAGGCGTGAGTTTATGTATGTATGTATGTACTAAATAAAGTCAACACCTATATTAAAATCTTATACAAGTTTTCTAACACGAAACGTAAAACAATTTTCTCTTTTCCTGGAATACAACCGAAATAAAGAGCACCACGTTCTTACGCCATAACACGTAAACGTTCGAAAAAGTCAGCCAAATTAATTCAATTCCGCGGCTACAAAACGAAATCCGTTCGCACTCACTCGTACGAATTCGTACCTATTCATACGCTACGTCTAAATTATAACGCGGTGGTTATCGCCTCACAAAAGCCTCTCCGCATTGTTCCACTTCCGTGAATTCCGCGCTCGCTCCGCTCCGCTTCCGATCGACGCGTCCGCAATTCGACACTACCGTCTCACTCTAACACATAAACAATATATACCTGTCTCTGTCACGAGCGAGTGGTTTTGATCGTTATAGCGTCATAAGTTCTGCGGTTGACTGGCTAAATATTGCACTATTAGAAATAGTTTAAGTCTTCGAACAATGACTTGGCTGAAAAGCTGATACGTTTTCTTTATTTTCGCTCCGGTATAAAACACTCGCTACTATTTTTATGCAATATAAAAACCACACTATTCCACGAGGTAAAGCTTGCACAAAATGTTATTAATACCTAGAGTTATCTAGCTGGTCCACGAGAATGAACTACTTATCATCCTGCGCAAGTAGTTTCTCATTTGTGGAAAATGAAAGAGAACAAAGTTATGCAACCTAACTCGAGTACGTCAGAGCTTCACACTGAGATTTTGTATAATATTGTGTAATATCTCATGACCAACCTCTAACCCAAGTTAAGCTACCCTCTGTGGTCGAGAGGCTATTAGGTATATCCACGCTTTATACCGTTTTGTATGCACATAATGCCAGTAATACCTATAAGAAAGTATTCAAATAAATACGTGACCATCAACGTGTCAATAAACCCTGAAAACAAAAATTGGTGCCCACTACTTCAAAAACATTTACTTCACAAAAGAACTCCGGGATACAACCACTCTAAGACAGATTATAGGCCAAATGCCTACAAACATGACAACTTAAGTCCAAACACCCGACACACTACGTTGAAACACTCAGTCTTGGTATGTTTTATTCAAGAGTCGAGGACTGAGCGCCAAAGCCGACAAGTGGAAGGTTTATTCCCAAAAGTGAGGGACACGTCACCCCGACGTAGCCTTATCGTGGTCATCGGAACACGTCGGAAACTCGCCGAATTGACGTACGTGTCCTGATTTGAAATTTTCGGTGGACAGCGAAATAAAGGGAACGAACGGTCGAAGATGATCGGCAGTGAATTTGCAGGTTATAAACATTTCGTTTTGTATGAAGAACGTTTCAATTCAAGCATGTTTGCAAAGGGATTTTTAGGTCACGTGTCTGCGTATCATAAAAGATACCATATTAAGTAATAGCGTTTCTAGAAAAATATGTTTATACCTACTGCTGGCAAAGGCCCAAAATTTTCCCCACGTTCGACTAAACTTTTAGATACCTGCAAAAAGGTATGAACCAGACGAAATTTAGTACATACTCATCTTTGCTAACTATAATACTTTTTCACAAAGAAGTGTCGTTAGTTCTTATATTTATCAACATTAGGTCTCGTTAGAAGTAAGCTTGTTGACTAGGCTGTCTAATTTTGCAAAGTACTAGAAAGAAAGAGACGATCTCTTCAATAGCAGGGTTTTCATTTTTATGCTGGCTGTGAAAAAGTTAGATCTTATTTTTGTGTACGTTTTGAATACGCAGCAGAATTAGCAGGGGTGTTTTTTTTGTTTTTTTTGTTTAAGTAAATAAATGAGGCGATGTAATCTTTAAGTACCTGGTCGACCGAGCTCTGTTCGGATGAAAATAGATTAACATATCGTCCAGGTATACCA
The DNA here is from genome assembly GCA_963680765.1 of Agrochola lychnidis. Lineage (NCBI taxonomy): Eukaryota > Metazoa > Arthropoda > Insecta > Lepidoptera > Noctuidae > Agrochola > Agrochola lychnidis. Next base: position 7,236,482 of record OY796859.1, on the reverse strand, counting down.
ACGACACACCCCCGACACCGACGAACATTTCCGAGGCTGTGAAAAAAGAGAAAAAGAATTTTCCTAGAAATAAGATCTAGCTAGAGCGATTTTTCACTCCCGTAAACCCCTATATTGCAACTTTCATCGAAATCGTTAAAGCCGTTTTGGAGAAAGTGATTACAAATATTTCTCATTTAATAGTATAGGATTATGAAAGAACTGGACTTATAATAAACTTTTTTACCTAAACATTCTACTACCAAATGCTACTTCAATTTCTTGGGCCAAAATGAGCAGCTATCTATCATATTTTGATAAATAGCGGCTAGGATTCAGAACTTAATTAAAATGACTAATGAAAAATCCGTCAGTATACTCGTTTTTAATACCATGAAAGCTTTATCAAGCTCAAATCTCTGAATCCCAAAATGAACCTGTACGAAAAATCTGTACTAAAATTCCCGCAGGAAATAAAGTGCGTGGAACAAATTAGGAACATCGTATCTCCCGCATCAGGCCAGCTAAATGTTTTATTCAGCCAACGCTGAGGCCGCTAAAGAGCTATCAGCACAAAGCAACGTAGACAGTCGACAGACACAAAAGTTTTACTACACACAAAGTGCGAATAGGTACAAGTTTTATTGTGAAACTTTTGCGAGTGACTTTTTTATGGTTACGGTTTTATTTACATGTGTTTTGATTAACCTCTAATGAAAAAAAATGAATCAGATATGAAATCCCCATAAAAGTTAGGCACAATCAATACACACATAGATAACGTAATAAATATACATTAACACTAGCTGACCCCGGCAAACGTTGTTTTGCCAATTATTTGTTTAGGGTGGATATCACTTAGGGGTATGAAAAATAGATAGTAGCCGATTCTCAGACCTACTGAATATGCATATAAAATTTGGTAAAAATCAGTAAAGCCGTTTCGAAGGAGTAAGGTAACTAACATTGTGACACGAGAATTTTATATATAAGACTAGCTGACCCCGGCAAACGTTGTTTTGCCAATTATTTGTTTGGGGTGGACAACCTTTATCACTTAGGGGTATGAAAAATAGATAGTAGCCGATTCTCAGACCTACTGAATATGCATATAAAATTTGGTAAAAATCAGTAAAGCCGTTTCGGAGGAGTAAGGTAACTAACATTGTGACACGAGAATTTTATATATAAGATAAATGTAACACATTTACATTACACACACACACACATATAGGTCCAAGTAATCGGCGTGTGGTATGACTGCCACCTATGTAAGGGGGCTTTGGTTCCATTCTCGTACCGCGGCCACCAAACAATTGGCCGATAGATGTATGCATGTATGATGATGTATGTATGTGTGTATGATGTGTGTTTCTAATAATCGTGAACTAACACATAGCTCTGATAACGAGTCCTTTAGGCTTTTTAAAGTGAAACTTTTATTACATCGTCTCAAACTTTTTCGTCTGTGTGTTGCATGTCGCGTGACGGTCGGCCGTGGAGTAGGGATAAAGTGAAAGGCGCTCGTCAGAGCAGCCAAGGCCAATATGGCGCCTATAGAAGTTTCACTTTTACCGTGGTTTCATAAAACCACACAATCGTTTTTTTTTTAAATTACTTCACTGCCTTTTAAACACATACCGAAGGATTTTAAGGGAATTGCCTTCATATGTTCACTGCCTTATTGGTCTAGTGGTTGCAAGCGCCACTGCTGAGCATGAGGTCCTGGGTTCGATTCCCGGGTCGGGCAAAGTGTCAATGGGTTTTTCTATCTGAAATTTCTCGGTAGCATCCCGGAGTTTGGATTTGTGCCCGGTTGATGGCAATATTCTCGCCCCCTTTTACATGGAACTTAAACATAACTGGTGAAATGTGGGTGAACCTGTTACAGGGATACTGTTCAACCCTTCGGGGAAACAAGGCGTGATGTTATGTTATGTTATCTTCACAGAAATCCACTTAGATACCACTATTACTAGGTAAGTATCCTACTTTACATTTGAAAAGAATATATTTTTTTTTAAAACTCATAAATTAGTACCCAACAATAATGATATCCTAGCATAAAAACTTTTGGCAATTCAAACGAACAGACTCAACTTTGAAACGAAACCAAACTATTTTTCGATAGTTGGTCGAATAAATTTTCGTATAGAATTTATGTCGGGTCAAACAAGTATGCGACCTTCCATATTTCACGATATCCTTTTGCAATGAAACGAAAATTTATCGTTCTGTGCCTACATACTAAATGAAGATTTCACGTAAATCCTAAAAAACACTGAGTTACAGTAAAGGAAAATATCCTAGGTAAATCTGACGTCCGAAATCGCTATCACATCGTGAGATAGGTATGGGCGTTATTTCACGTCACTAGTTATAATAACTGGCTACGGGGCACGTAGCCGAATAACTAGTTTCGAGTCACACATAAACACGTGATTTTTGTAACTAGTTACATCATAATGCAGTTATCGAATGAAAAGAATGAAACGAAACAAAAGTACGTTGCGAGTGTATGTTGTTTCTTTCGCGCGTAATAACTTTAGTATTACGTTAATAACTGCATAACTAGCTACAAAAACTTATTCGTTCCTAAAACTTAAAGCTAGTGATATGTAACGTATTACGTAGTGCAGCATTACACTGCATTATAAACCTTTTTTACGCGAACATAGGCCGTCTTATTTTTTCCTTTTTCATTTTGACACGAATTCAAAATTTTTGCAATGAAAGAGAAATATTGAATTTTTTCTTGGTTGACAACCGTCAGTCGTCAGTAGAGCGTTGAGTTGTGAGAGCTATTTGATTGTTTCGCTGTGCGTAAAAATTTCTACGTCTTGATTGTGGCAGTTCTCGGGAGCAGTCGGGGATATTGTCCCCCAATACCCATTTGTTGATTCATTTATCCAGATACAAAGGCCGATTTTCGGCCCCACCCCCTGGGCCAGAGCCGGACTGCCGGTCGCACTCCTCACCAGCGTCCTCGGCGTCCGAGTTAGCGGTCCAGGCCGAGTCAGCAGTCCAGGCCGAGTCAGCGGTCCAGGCTCAGTTAACGGTTCACGCTGAGTTAGCGGTCCAGGCGAGGCGTCCCTGGCACGATAACGTGATCGTGCTTAGCCGGGCGTCGGGACGGTGAACGGCAGTAAGCGGTCCTCGGCAAAGAGCCACCCTCCTGCGGACGTAGTTTTTGGTTTTCTTTTTTTTACTCTTATAGTATTTCAAAATTCAAAAAAATACTTCTTCTAGTATAAACATTTGGGCGTAATTTATTGGCTTTAACCTCACCACACACTTATTTTTAAACTAATATATTTTCCGTAGGACACGTGTTACGTGTTACGTTATCTTAAAACCTGAATCTTTTTAAATTTTTAGTTCATAGTATACACCATTTAACCGTATGTAAAAAAATCTGGGAATTATTTTCTTCACGACTTTTCGGTACGCGTGCTTTACCCATTGCGACGGCTCGGTGTTTTGACGAATAGCTATTTGTCGGGAAATCCGCGTCGTATCGCCTAACGCCTAAATTTCATTTTTCAATGGTCCTAAACCCTTTGGCTACTTAATTCCTGTTTTTATTTTTTTTATCTTTATTACAGTGTTCTTTTTTGTCTACCTTTTAAATATACAGTGTTGTTTTACCGCAATCATACTTTTCATTTCTTATCCTTACAACGCCCCGGGTTCGATTCCCGCGTGGCGTTGGACAAGTGGCAAGAAGACATAATATTTTTTGCTACAAACTGGCGCCCGAACACAAGTAAGTACACTTATTGTGAATAATAACTTACATATTTTTTTCGTTATTCCGTATGTGGTGTGCTCCCTAGTAGCACAAATTCAATTTCTACCTACTTGATTGGGTATATTTTCAGGTAACGAGACGTACACGAAGCCCTTCGGAGCTTGTTGGAAGGACAATCGACGCAGCCTGTGTCTTCTTATGTTGAACATATTTAATGTCGTGTGATTGTTCATGTAATCTGTTTTAATAACAAATTCATGTAACCATATTCAAGAATTGACCTTTTATTTCGTCCCCGCAAATACATAATTGATCCCTGAATTTCATTCATCTCTTGTAGACATCGTTTTAGCTAGTACCCCGTAGTGTGTGTTTGGTGTGCGATTGTTTAGGGCGCAGCATAAGGTAAGCCTTTTTGAGTGGTGATTTTGCTAGATATCTAGTTTTTTAGTATCTAGTGCCACCTATTCCGTTATATTGCCGTTTTGTTGCTGTCGTCTCGCTCGGACATTGGATATAGGGTTTGGCTACACACGGCGAATTCCAATCGAAAACCTTTCTTTCAAATACTCTCCCACCTTAGGTCCAATAACCCCCCGTCTGTTAACCGATCTACAGGGATTCGATTAGGATAATAGTAATAGCGAAATATTTGCGTTAACAAAATTTACGTTTTCAAATTACGTAAATATTTGTTATCACGTTGTTCAAAATATAAAGGAGAATGACCATTCACTTTAGTGCTATTTGAAAGGACGTTGACCATTTTCATATATTGCCTTCGGTTCTGTAAACGTTGGTCGGTTGTACTTCGGGTCTTCAATCTTATCGTGTTTTTTATTTTTTTTGTCTTGTTTCGTCGATTTGCATCAGTATGGAAGACGAAGATCTCCCTATTGCTTCAACTCCATTCCGAAACAGCCCCATAATTTCTAGGCCTCCTCCAATTCCACCCAGAACATCTAGAGCTTCAACGTCGTCTGTTATTCCATCTCCTATGAGGTCGGAAGATTGTCAACCGTATTTTAAAAAACAAATCTCTCTTTCAAAATGGAAGATTGATTATTCGGGAAATACATGTGTTCGCGAATTTTTCACCAACATCGATGAACATAAAGACGCGGATGACTTACCGGATTGCTATTTGCTTAAACGGTTTCATGAGGTTTTGTCCGGGGCCGCCTTAAAATATTTTAGATCGATTCGCCGATCCGACTTATCCTATCCAGAACTTAAACAATTGTTCATTAGAACATTCGGCCCGACAGATTTTGAATACAAAACCGAACAAGAGGTCAGAAACTATAAACAGAAGTCAGATCAACCTGTTAGAGATTTTATAATCCAAATTTCCTATTTGAACGATACTTTGAGCCGCCCGATTAGTAAACCCGACTTGTTGGAAATCGTAACCCATAACATGCACCCGAGATATTTCCCATGTCCATCTATCCATAAATTTACTGATTTCGATGCACTCATCGATACTGCTTCGCATTTTGAGAGTTTTCTACCCAAATCCACCAAAACTGTTTCGGTCGTGTCATCCGAAGCCCAATTGTGTCCCAAGTGTAGAAAAAACGGACACTCTTATCGTGTCTGTCCAGATTTTCCTGGTAGACTCTGTTTCAAGTGCCGGACTCCTGGCGTGATTACCCGGGATTGTCCAAATTGTAATCCAAAAAATGCATAAGCCACCGGCGACACGCCGCCTATTTCTCTCGTACAGTGTCACCGGTGATAGCGTCGGACTCTTCCGATAATAGACCGTTTATTGAGATTTGGTTGAAAGGTCATTTGGTTAAAGCATTACTAGACTCGGGAGCTCAGATGTCCCTTATTAGTGATAGTTTGGCCCGCGAGCTAAGAATCTCTATGACATCGAACAGTTCATGTCCCCGTGCCATTTCTGCTAATAACTCGCCCATTGATATTTTGGGAACTATTTACCTTCCGGTTCGATTCAACGATACTACTTTTGTTCACGAATTTTTAGTTGCGCGTAGTATGTCTTCTCCAGTTATCTTAGGAATAGAGTTTTGGAACAAATTTGGTCTAACCTCCGTTTTTAGTAAAGCATTTAACAATAATATCAAAGGAAACATGTATATTCCTGCTACCGGTCATTCCTCTCCCCAGGTTTCTTGTGTAACCGAATCCCGATACATTCATCCTCGTAATGTCTTATTACCTGACCAAGAGCGAAGTTTACAACAGGTCATTGATGAGTTTGAAGTCATCTCATCTGACAAGGTTGGGCTTGGAAAAACTACCTGGCTATCACACAAAATCAACACGACAGGACAGCCAATTAGGCAAAGGTTTTACCCTCTTTCACCCGTTAAATTAAAAGTTCTCAATGAGGAGATTGACAAGATGCTAGAATTGGGTGTTATCCGACCATCTCGTTCACCTTGGGCTAGTCCTGTAGTCATGGTCACCAAGAAAGACGGTTCCGTCCGCTTTTGCGTTGATAGCAGAAAGTTGAATAGTGTGACCATCAGAGACTCGTATCCCCTCCCCCGCATTCAAGATATTCTTGACAACCTTCGGGGCGCAAGATATATAAGCTCTCTCGATTTCAGGAGTGCCTTCTGGCAGATTCCTCTCGCGGACGATGAGAGTTGCAAAAAGACGGCATTTATAGTCCCTCAACGCGGTTTATTCGAGTTCGTCAGAATGCCATTTGGGCTCACTAACGCAGCCTCTGAAATGCAGCGTCTTACCGATCTGATTGTCAACTTCGAATTCACTTCGACTAGCAACGACTGTGTTTTCGGCTACGTCGACGATCTCATTTTAATTTCCAAGGATTTCCACAGCCACCTCGCTCTCCTGAGGAAGGTGCTAAGCCGCCTCAAGGAGGCTGGTTTGTCCATTAACCTAAAAAAATGCGAATTTTGCAAAAGTGAGTTAAGGTACCTGGGTTATATTGTAAACGAGAAGGGTCTTCAGACCGACCCTAGCAAGCTTGATGCTATTAAGGACTATCCCACTCCTACCACCGCTAAATCATTGCGCGGGTTTATTGGGATGTGTTCATATTATAGGCGTTTTGTTAACGGTTTCTCCTCTATAATAGCTCCTCTCACTGCTCTTATTGGCAGAAAGAAGGGTCGGGACCCAATAAGCTGGGACGATGCTGCCGAACAAGCATTCGTTAAGCTAAAGACCGCATTAATTAACACTCCCGTGATGGCTTGCCCAGATTTTTCCAAGCCATTCCTGTTACAATGCGATGCATCAGCTGTTGGTCTCGGTTCCGTTCTTTCCCAAAAGTTCGATGGTGTGGAGCATCCCATTGCTTATTATTCCCGCCTTTTTTCCAAAGCAGAACGCAACTACAGTACTACCGAGCGGGAACTTTTGTCGGTGCTGGATTCTATTAAGCATTTCCGCTGTTATTTGGATGGAATGAAGTTTTCCGTTTTAACGGACCATATGGCCTTGAAATGGCTTCTCACGCTTAACAACCCTTCTGGTCGTTTGGCCCGATGGGCCACTATCATCTCCCAGTATACTTTCGATATAGTCCATCGCAAGGGATCACAGCATGTAGTTCCAGATGCCCTATCCAGGATCTACGCAAGCCCTGTAACGTTCGATCAGGGTCCCGAACAGACTAACGACAGCTGGTACAAGAAGGTTTACTTGGGTGCTCGTGATTCACCCCAGATGTTTCCCGCATACGCCATCCAAAACGGCGTCCTCTTGAGACGCATGCCTGTCGCTAGTCCTCTGTCACCTGGTCCTTGGCGAATTGTTTTGCCAGCAGAGAAGATTCCTCTAGCCATCTGGGAGATTCACAATAATTTCCCATCTATACACCCTGGGGTTATGAAGTCTTACCTTAAGATTAAAGAGCGCTTCTATTGGCCGAACATGTTTCGGGATGTTACCGAAACTCTAAAGCGATGCGAAATTTGCAAAGCGTATAAGATCGCTAACACACAGCCACGTGGCCAGATGTGCTACCCAAAAGAAGTTTCTTTGCCCCTACAAGTAATTTCTATTGATTTGATTGGTCCTCTACCTACCGCTTATTACGGTTATAAATATATCCTATCTATGGTTGATGTGTTTTCAAAGTATGTTTGGCTGATTCCCTTAAAAAAGGTGAATGCCGCTTCTGTAGTTAAAGCCCTAGAATCAGAAATATTTTTGAATTTCGGCGTTCCACGGGCTATTCTTTGCGATAACGCTACAGTCTTCCGTAGCAATCAATTTATAAACTTTCTTAGGTCTTTTCACATTGGCCCCCCAATTTATACGCCTTATTATACTCCACAAGCTAACACAGTGGAACGCTATAATCAAAGTGTTGTTACCTGCTTAAGTATTTTAGTCGGGGAAAATCAAAGAAACTGGTCGAAATTGCTACCCAAAGTTAAACTTTATCTCAATTCATGTATCAATTTAGCCACAGGTTTCACTCCAAACTTTCTTATGTTTGGGAGGGAAGTCCTTATGGATTTGACCCATGCCCAGGGGCAGACTCGAAGCGCCAATTTGGCTGAAAGTCGGTCTCGGCATGCGTCCAATCTGTCCTCCCTCACCGAGGTTTATGCTAAAGTGGCCGATAATCTCTCTATAGCCTTTCTCCGCAATTCCCGGTCTTACAACGCAAACCGTTCGGCTATCACCCTCAACGTCGGTGACACTGTGTGGAGGCGAAATTTCTCCAGGTCCTCTGGGACGGATTATTTCTCCGGCAAGCTTGCACCTCGCTTTGTAAAATGCCGGGTGACTAGGGTTATTTCTAGAACCACCTATGTCCTTCAGGACTGCGATTCTGTTCATTCTGGGTCATATCATATTAAGGATATACTGAAATAATGGTTTTTCTTGCCTGGCGCAAAACGTGATTTTTGGCAGTCTATATTTTACCCCCAAATTAATTTACAGAACGCTCAATTTGAAAATATACTGGGCATTCTGTACTTGCTCCAGTTCTTCCTTTCCCTAAATTCGTTGTTTCTTTACGAGTATATATATTTCCTACTTGCGTTAGCTAATTCAAATGAATCCAACGTAGAAATTATTTTCAAACTACGTAATTTTATAATATAAAAATTATCTAATATAATCTGGTTACAAACTATTTTCAAACGGTCTTAGTATACGGCCTTATTTTTTCTGACAACATTTTACTTCTTTTTACATTGACATTCTAATTGTCACCGTTCTATCAGAAATTATACATATTAAATTCATCTAAACATAAAAATATAAAACGCTTCACGCTAGGACAAAACGTGGTAAGCAGATCCCTTTATAATATATTAAATTTGCAATTTACGCCATGTTAGGCGCGGAACGCTGCAGAGCTTTTTTCTCTTCCTCTACTAGCGCACTAGTGTCTTGTCGCCGATTTCATCTTACCCGACTACGACAAAGAGGGTGTTGTTGACCTCTAGGTATGCCCCAGAGGCACAACATGCCTCTCATGTTACCACTCATCCTGTTAGTCAGACTCTAGGCACCAATTAGGCCGAAAGTCGACTAGGATGCACACCTTACAGATAGGGTCACTTAATTGTCTCGTATTTGATTGGACTGAGGTAGTTTTTGGACTCAGGCTCATTTTCATAGCCTGATGCTCTTGTTTTGGACTTGGTCTAATTTTTGACTTTAATGTTCTCGTCTTTTGACCTGAGTCTGTATTTTTTTTTCCTAACTTCAATCGGTATCGTTTTCTTCTTTTATCGTTACTTCTTTTTTCCATCTTCTCTTTATTCTAGGCTAATGTTTCCTCTTCTTTACCTTAGCTATTAGTATCTTTGTTTTATCTCGTAACTTATTCTTGTTAGTCTCTTTGTTTTATCTCGTAACTTATTCTTGTCTTAGATAGGGTGTTTAGACTTTCGCGCGTTTAATTTATTTGTAGGTTTAGTGGATACGTCTGGAGCTCGCATCGGTAACGTATAGGTTCGATCCGGTTCGAAGTTATTCTTTACCGGTTGCACTCCAATCGTCGTCCGGTAGGTTACTTTGGTTATTTTATTAGTCTAGGATTAGGTTCTATTTATCATGTAGTTACTTATCGTTCAGCCTCCTCTCATAATACCCTCGGAGATATCATCTGACTCTAGTGATGCGACACTGTTTGGAATTTTTATCGATAGTATCGATTTTTTTTTTGTTAGAAAGGGGGTACTGCAGCATTACACTGCATTATAAACCTTTTTTACGCGAACATAGGCCGTCTTATTTTTTCCTTTTTCATTTTGACACGAATTCAAAATTTTTGCAATGAAAGAGAAATATTGAATTTTTTCTTGGTTGACAACCGTCAGTCGTCAGTAGAGCGTTGAGTTGTGAGAGCTATTTGATTGTTTCGCTGTGCGTAAAAATTTCTACGTCTTGATTGTGGCAGTTCTCGGGAGCAGTCGGGGATATTGTCCCCCAATACCCATTTGTTGATTCATTTATCCAGATACAAAGGCCGATTTTCGGCCCCACCCCCTGGGCCAGAGCCGGACTGCCGGTCGCACTCCTCACCAGCGTCCTCGGCGTCCGAGTTAGCGGTCCAGGCCGAGTCAGCAGTCCAGGCCGAGTCAGCGGTCCAGGCTCAGTTAACGGTTCACGCTGAGTTAGCGGTCCAGGCGAGGCGTCCCTGGCACGATAACGTGATCGTGCTTAGCCGGGCGTCGGGACGGTGAACGGCAGTAAGCGGTCCTCGGCAAAGAGCCACCCTCCTGCGGACGTAGTTTTTGGTTTTCTTTTTTTTACTCTTATAGTATTTCAAAATTCAAAAAAATACTTCTTCTAGTATAAACATTTGGGCGTAATTTATTGGCTTTAACCTCACCACACACTTATTTTTAAACTAATATATTTTCCGTAGGACACGTGTTACGTGTTACGTTATCTTAAAACCTGAATCTTTTTAAATTTTTAGTTCATAGTATACACCATTTAACCGTATGTAAAAAAATCTGGGAATTATTTTCTTCACGACTTTTCGGTACGCGTGCTTTACCCATTGCGACGGCTCGGTGTTTTGACGAATAGCTATTTGTCGGGAAATCCGCGTCGTATCGCCTAACGCCTAAATTTCATTTTTCAATGGTCCTAAACCCTTTGGCTACTTAATTCCTGTTTTTATTTTTTTTATCTTTATTACAGTGTTCTTTTTTGTCTACCTTTTAAATATACAGTGTTGTTTTACCGCAATCATACTTTTCATTTCTTATCCTTACAACGCCCCGGGTTCGATTCCCGCGTGGCGTTGGACAAGTGGCAAGAAGACATAATATTTTTTGCTACAGTAGGTAATCATTTATATTTTAGTTTCGCAAATAACTGTAATGCTTCGATAGAATAACCGTGTTGAATCACCAAATAGAATTTGAAAAATAACTAGTTACTAAAATCACTAGTTTTCAAAACCGGTGACGCCTTCGAAGTCACTAGTTACGTTACGTTTCGCGAAAATCACGTAACGACCCACCCCAATCGTGAGATAGCATGGTAATCAATGGTCGACATAGTTAGAGGCTTCTGCGCTAAATATAACTGTTCACAAACAAGCCAATATTACCATTATTATAGATAGTTTAGTTCGTTTATTATTTACTAGCTGTGGCCCGTGATTTCGTCTGCGATTCAGGATATAAAGTAGCCTATGCCCTTCTCATGGGCCTTATCAGAAGGCTAAAAGTCACTCAAAGGGCACTGGAGAGGGCTATGCTAGGAGTTTCCCTACGTGATCGAATCAGAAATGAGAAGATCCGCAGGAGAACCAAGGTAACCGATATAGCCCGAAGAATTGCCAAACTTAAGTGGCAATGGGCAGGGCACATTGCTCGCAGAACGGATGGCCGATGAGGCCAAAAGGTTCTGGAGTGGCGACCGCGTACCGGAAGACGTAGCGTTGGAAGGTCTCCCACAAGATGGACCGATGACCGCAGGAATCCGCTGGATGCGGAAAGCACAGAATCGGTCGAAGTGGAGGTGCTTGGGGAAGGCCTATGTTCAGCAGTGGTCGTCTTTCGGCTGAAATGATGAATGAAAATGATGATGTTCTTCTCCAGGTCATGGTCTATCCATGTGCCAAATTTCAACCAGATCCGTTCAGCCGTTTTAGCGTGAAACAAACAAACAAATTAAAAACAAATAAACTCACTTTCACATTTATAATATTATTAGCTGCGCTCCGCGGTTTCACCCGCATAAGTCTCGATCCCGTGGAAAAAAAAAATAGTATCCTATGTTCTTTTCCAGGGCATCATCTATATATGTGCCAAATTTCATCCAAATCCGTTCAGCCGTTTTAGCGTGAAGGCGTAACAAACAAACTTACTTTCGCATTTATAATATTAAGGATTAGTTAAGGTTTCTATGAAGTTATATGAAATACCTTCCGTAGCTAGCGACACGTCGCGTTCATAGAAATTCATAGAATCCAGTCATATCGCGGTGACACGTCGCCTGCAGTTGCCGCCTGCGATCTGCTACGGAATTGCACCTTTAGGATTCCACATGCATCCAATGCGGTTATAATTATAATATCATAATTCAAGAGAATTTGAAACATTAATAATAGTGGGTCTTCTTTCCTTCCTATTCATTGATATGAGGCTAAGCAACAAGCTTGATAAGGAAGGATTTGCTGACGTCTAGATTATTAAATTCTCCTAGGAAATGCGTGGTGCATGCGATGGTTAATATCTTTTTTGTTGAAAATTTTTCACTATCTTATATTAAAGAGAATTATACCTTAAACTAAAGAGTTACCATTAGTTTTATCAAATATTTACCCTGTTTTTTATTAAGTAATCTACTAACATATGTGGTACTACACAACACACTGTTGTCACGCAAAAGCCTGCATCGTGTAAGCAGAGTTTACCAACTAACATACACAACGTCCCGACATCAATCGTCGGGCAGTAGTCCACCAGACACAACACCCGTCTGGACGGATAATCCTCCCTTTTCATAAGATCATCATCTGCCTAGCCTTTTCCCAACTATGTTGGGGTCGGCTTCCAGTCTAACCGGATGCAGCTGAATACCAGTATTTTACATGGAGCGACTGCCTATCTGACCTCCACAACCTAGTGACTAGGTAACACGATACCCCTTGGTAAGACTGGTTGTCAGACTTTTTGGGCTTCTAACTACCCGTGACGACTGTCAAAGATTTACAAATGACAGCCGGGAACAACGGCTTAACGTGCTTTCCGAGGCACGGAGGGGACTTGGTATGTAAAGATGGTCACCCATCCACGGACCAACCGCGGCAAGCGTAGTTTAACCTGATCGATCGACCCGTGCAGCTGTTATTACTTAGCCACAAGTCCCGCTCCCTTTTCATAAGATAAAAACGTTAATTACTAAAAAGCTTACAAACTAAGAACCAAATAGGGTTAAGTTTTAAAATCATTAAGGTATTGTGTATAACCGTCAATGCGAAACAAACCCAGTCAATAAAACAAAAGACCACAATTCACTCAAATTATATTCGCAAAACAAAAGGGAACCAGACAATTTATTATTCCGATACGCCCTATTACTCAAATTGTAAGGGAAAAATCTGTTCGTTCATTTGTCTTGATAAATTGCAGCGAATCTTGTGGATAGACTGGTTTATTGAAATAGGAAAATCGATTTGAAAATTGAGATAGCGATGAAACAGCAAATATTTGAGATGGTGTGACGTATCGGGTACAGCTAATGGAGCCGGTGAAATGTAAACATATCTCTAGTTTTGCGTGCATGTTGTTGGTATGAGAAACGGTAAATAAGCCAGTATGTGTGTCTAAAGTAAATCGCGAACACATGAAGAAAGCGAATTTTTTTGTCGAAGTTTTCCTCCTCTTTGATGTAAAACAAAGCTTATTAAAGATTAAACGTTTCGGATTTCGACGCATGATTAGCTCATGATTATTTCAACTTAAACAACACTATTAAATTCACGTGAGGATCACCCACGCCTAATTATCACTGAGAAATGTTCTATACGTATCCCAAACTTCTGCATTACAGACTTGATACGATACTATAACACAGATAAACATAAAATGCTCATTACTTAGTGAAAGTTTCACTGCACGTCACAAACTAATCGTGACCTTATTGGCGAGGTTCTTCAGGAAGATCAGGCGCGGCGTTCGTGTATGACCAGATGTATGATGTGTAGATGAATATGGGATGAACATGAAAAAATGCGTAACAAGGTGATGCCAATTGGTCCTTATACTAGATGATTGACAAGGTGATTCCAATCGGTCCTTATTCTATGTTTAGAGTCTCTAATTGAACTCTGTTTTACGAGACATAGGCACTGTACACTTGTCTAACTTATGCACTTTTGGAATTTCACTGTAATCTGATACACACGGAATCTCACACTGATTACGCGCACTAACACTATATTTAACCGTGGAGATAGAGGCCCCAGCCTCTGCCCGTGCCGGTGTCGCATGTTGCGCGGTCTGTAGACTCGCCAATGCGGCCCTTGCCACCTCGAGAGATGCGGTTCGCCTGTTACGCAGCCGTCGTACCATGAAGACTGCTCCGACCACCAACACAACTCCGATCATCACATAAAATACTGTGTAATGATGGATATCGTGATAAGAAACTTGATTTGGTAAATTTTCACTTGCTTTAAGAATGCGGAGTTGCTTCTTGATTTCGTCAAGCTCCTTGTCGCTCGAGAGGAGTGTATAGTTTTGTATCAGTGGAGTTGAGATGCCTACTTCTATGATATGATTGATTGGTTCTATCTCAGGCAGCTTGAAAGATGGTTTTATGTCTAAAGTGCTAGAACCTTCATTGCGTGAGTAAACCGTAAAAGTTTCGGTTTTGATTAGACAGTCGTGTTCGACTCTCAATATGCCTGCTTTTACTAACTGCCCCGGCGACACATTGTCGTCGCATAGAACTCTTATTGGACACTGACTACAGCAGAAAAATGCATAGTTGTTTATTTTGCTAAGAGCTGTCCATTGATTCGAACAAGTTGTAATGCTGATCTTGCATTTGCTGGAATCAGGTTCTACTTCACATAATTTTTCATCATTCTTGAGATGATAAATCGGCTTCTCTACATGACATAGATAATTATCGACATTGTCACGTAGACACATCTGGACGTCGTTTATAGACATCGGTAAATACGAGTCCTTCTTCAAACTGATTGCAACATGTTCAGCAATCGGAGTTAAAGTAGCCATGCTTGAGTTGCCTACAAGTTGAGGTATTGGAATAATTTTCATGATTGAAAATGTATCTCTAGACACCAGTGGCAGTTTCAATTCGAAAATTAAAAATTCTTCAGTCATTCTTGCTTTGACTGTCAATAAATGATAAATGTCTCTAAAGTTACTTTGTAAGTTATTGATCGGTAACGTAAGATCCTTTGAAAGATGACTCGATATTGTATTTAGAGTGTCCTTCAGTTGTTCTGGTGACAATAAATGAAAATTGAGTCTTCCGTGATAAACATCTGTTATGGTATCTAATAAACTTGTTTGGATTGTTTTTAGCTGTCTTAAAACATTGCTCGTAGCAATTGCTCCCGTGCTGAAATCGTTAATGATTCGATTTCTATTTGATTCGTTCAATAAAACGTTCTCCATCTTATCTAACTTGATTGATAGTGAATTAAGCATCTTGTGTTGCTTATTAAATGCTTGCCCGTTCCTTTTCAAAACGTTGTATTCTGCTTCAATGATCGTTGTTTGTTGTTTCAGGAGCGAAAGCAAATGATTTTCATTGTCATGTATCGATTGAATATCTTGTTTATATTGCTCTGCGAATCTCTCATCAAGTACACCGAATAAGCTGTTTGCGAGATACCCTACACCGTTGATAAGGCCTCGCTTGCGGCGGCGCAGGTCTCGTGCGCGGCGCGTGCTGGAATGCTGACTCAGCAACAGGTGGTTATAGTACTCGAGTTCTGAGAATTCTTGCTGCAATTGAACTTGTATGACGTCACAATGTGACGTTTCTTTAAACTTGTTGCATAACTGATCCAAGTAGCTAAGGTATTTACTGCATGCTTTTGTACCTTGCCAAAATGAATTCATGTCATAGTATGTGACTATCTTCCATTCATCTCTGATTAATTGCATGTTTGCAATTTTGTCAAAATAAAGACCTTGATTGTCTTTTAATTGTGTAACATTGTATGCACAGTGAGCAGTGGTCAAAATGCTCATGAAAGACAAAAGTAACATTACCAGCGATGAGAAGCTGTAGTTTACTTTTTTGGTTTGATATGGCTTGCCATCTTTCACTTCCTTAGAACGCGACTCTTGTTTGTCGGTTCTATCATTCACAGGGAGAATAGACAGCTTGAGAATAGGCCTCTTGATAAGTCCATTCTTTGTTTTCAATGTGACCACCCTGATATGGCCATCGGCACCGGGATGCAGCTGGACGACGCGGCCAACTGCCCACTTCCCAGGAGGTAAGTTTGCATCGTTAATTGTAACAATGTCATTTAATTGAATGTCTGGTTGAGAATGTCTCCACTTGCTTCTTGCTGACAGCTGAGTGAGATATTCTGTATGCCAACGTTTCCAAATATCTTTGACTATTTTTTGAGTTAAATGCCATCTCGTCCGCATATCTGTTTCTGTTTCTAATATAGTCATGTCTTGATTTATGATTAAGTTTGTTAAGTGTCCTTCGTGAGCTATGATAATCGGATGCATCATATTTTGATTAATGTTGGCCTTGCTTAGTCTTCCTCTGACTCTGAGAAGTCCCTCGTTGTCAAGGAATGGATTTAATTGCAATAACTTGTTTTTTGCTGATAGCGGCTTATTTTCTTGTAAGTTATGTACTTCCAGGGCAAATTCTCTCTGCTGTACATATAAAATTGTTTTATGCTTAGCATTTATTAATTCTTGTAATGTAAAATAAGTTTGCGTGCGGTTTTTCTTGTATCTCGCTTGCTTGATAAATCTTAATATCCATGCTAAAACTCTTGTTAGTTTGGCGAGTGAACTATATCTTGTTAATAATTCACCCAAAATGTTATCGCTTTCTTGCTGCGATATGTGATTAATATGCTTGGCTTTTCTTCCGAATGAGATCCGTGTAGAATCTTGTAAATGTCTCCGTGTAAATTTTCATGCCTTGTTGTGGTTTTCTTGTAATAGTCCATGCATTGTAGATCTTCTGCGGATAAATTGGATGATTCTGTGATGTCTTCAATCTCCCAAAATCTTTGTACTTCGTCCATTTGATTCAGGACTACGTTACAGTGAAAATTCTTGAAATTTCCGCATAAGATCCATCCCAGTCGTGTCTGTTGCGCGACCGGTAATGATAAATCAGCCCTGCTAATACCTTCTAAAATGATAAGGGAATACACATCGGCTCCCAATAAGATGTCGATAGGACGGCTGACATTGTATTCTGGATCGGCTAGTTGCATGCCGGCCAGGTGTGCCCATGTTGGCTTGGTAAATGTACATCTTGGTAATTGATTAATCAGCGTGTCCATGATTACCACATCTGTTTTAAAAGTAAAATCATTAAAATGCGAACAACATGTTATGTTCGTAACGCCCTTGCTACTGCTCTCCTTCTCTCCTATGCCGCAAATGACGGCCCTGCAATACTTTCTTGATAAAGCTAGCTGTTGTGTCGCTCTGGCTGAGATCAGGGAGGCTTGAGAGCCTTGATCTATTAGCGCACGTATTTTGTGGTATGATCCGTCACTTGCTTGAACTTTGATCATTGCAGTTGCTAATAATGTTTCGATCACGTTGTTGCCTTGTTGCGAAACGTGATTTTCTTGTGATTCTTGTTTTTGCGTTCTAGTTGCTAAAACTGCTGGTGTATCATTCTCCGTAATTGGGTTACATGAAGGCTTACTGTTAAACGCTTCATGTAAAAGTGTATTATGTTTGCCACGACATTCGCGGCAGCGTCTTTCTGACGTACATTCTTTATCCCCATGCGAATAAAGATAATTCTTGCACAAATGCAATCGTGTTATGGTTTGTCGTTTTGCATTTGGTGTCATATTGAAAAACTTACTGCAATAGTATATTCCGTGTGACTCTTTACACAACGGACATGTTAATTCGATATTATTTACCGAAGTCTTACTTGCTGAATATTTATTCTTGAAATTTGACGATGATGATTTATTTTGCTTGCTTGTTGATGGTTTGGAATTTTCGTTTTTCTTGCGCGAAGATTCCAATGCGGTGAATCTGCTCTCTAGGAAGCTTAGAAACTCCGTCAATTTTGGCAGTTCTCTGGGTTTCTTCAGAGATTCCAAATAATGATCATGCGTGTCCGCATCTAATTTTAACAATAAAATACGCACGATGAATGGATCCCAGCTGTCTATATTAACGCCTAGGTTCCGTATTGAGTTTAAACACTCTAGTGTAGTGTCATGAATTTGCTTGATCTGTGAGACGTTTGCTTGCTGAACTACTGGAAGATTTAGCAAGAGATCTATGTGAGATGTAAAAATCAACCATGTGTTGCTGTACCTGTTGTTTAATATCTCCCAGCAAACCGTGTAGTTGTCTGAACTTATTTGTAAATGCTGTATTAAACGTTCAGCTTCTCCCCGCACCTTACTTTTAAGAAACTGCATCTTGTGGGCGTTTGATAAGGAGACGTTACTGTGGATAGCTTCAACAAACAAGTCCTTAAAAGACACCCAGTTTTGGTAATTGCCATTGAAAAACGGGATGTCAATTTTTGGTGTCCAATTCTCCTTGTGAACTACGGACCCGAGTTTTCTATTTATTGCATTTTTTAATTCATTGTAAGTAGTTTCTTGCTTCGTATAAGACACCTCATATTCTTGATTCGTACCCTCCAATTCGCTGTCTAATTCCCAATGTAAGGAATCTATGATAGACCATCGATACTGTAGAGTACGTAAGGCATCTTTCATCTCCCACTTTTCGGACATAAAATTCAAATTTATCCCTGCTACAGTGCGCTGCAGCGTCCTGAAGTTGCTTGCTTGTTTTTTCAACAGTTCATCTTGCTTGCTAGATGAACCTCTGGAGCATACCTTGACGGGCGGCGATTGTCGTCCCACCAGATCTTCTTGCTCAGACCATGCAGGACCTTTTTCCTCCTGTGTAGAACCTCCCTGTTGAGTTTCTTTCATCTTTATCAACAAAACTTGATATTGTTGATTGATGAGTGCCTTGGTCGATAAGTATAGGTCTTCTGTTCGTTCGTATGCACGGCCACTAAAATACGGATGAGACTTGCTTTCTTCCGTAAGAAGACGGTCGTGATGGTACTGGTAATCGGACCAATACTGATTTAAGTTTTCTAAACGTCGCTTGAAATAGTCAGCAGTCTTACGATCCGCTGAGTCCTTTTTAATATTTGTAGCCAACTTTAGGATGGCTGTGTAAAGTTCGTCCTGACTTGCATGTATGGCCTCCATGACGAGGGCTTATTTTAATAAGAAATAAATGGAAAGATCTTACTTGAATGTTCTTGATAACTGCTTACAGATCCTTGTTGATCCCTTGAGACACCTGCTAGCCTCTGCTCTTGATGATAAAACGCTCCCTGAGACACCTGGTAGTCCCAGTCTAAAATCCCTGCACTGAACACTTGATAGTTTACGGGTCCTTGTTGACCCCTGAGACACGTGTTAGTCCCAAAGTCTAAAATCCCTGCACTGAACACTTGATAGTTTACGGGTCCTTGTTGACCCCTGAGACACGTGTTAGTCCCAAAGTCTAAAATCCCTGCACTGAACACTTGATAGTTTACGGGTCCTTGTTGACCCCTGAGACACGTGTTAGTCTCACAGTTTTATAGTCACTCAACACAGCACACACTTGGAGTCACTGGATAGCTACCCGCTACACTGTCCACGCGCGCGAATTGGACTATGTAGCGTGCGATGTTCACTGTCGAAGGACCAAAAAGAATGTATGATCCCTTGATAGACCATACACTACTTTTAGATGTTGGATGAATGGAATGAAAGAAGGTTAAGTATCAAAACACTACTGTATTGTTCCAAAGGTACTTTAAAGTAAAATGAGCTTAATGAACTGATGGTGTGGAAATGAAGTGAGTGACGCGGCCCTTGTTGGCTGTAACGAGAACGCCTGGCTGCATTGATAGCCCAACGCGAACTAAACTAATTATATGAGTTGAAATGAATGTGTTGCGTAAACTGCTGAATTGCAGAATGTGCGGTTGCACCGTACAATTTGTATGGGTCCTACCATATACAGTAAATTGCCAGATGTAATGAAAAATGATACAATCAAAAACTTTAAAAAGAAATTAGAGGCCTTCCTAATAGAAAAATGTTATTATTCGATCAATGATTTTTTAATGGACAAAACTTGTTAAGCAATATGGGACCTAATGTACATTTATTTTTTAATTTTATTCTATAATAACATTTTAATTTGACATTTCCAATATTAATTAATGTATGTATAATTGTAATAATTCTAATTGTGCATTTTAATTTGTAATTTATTTTTTAAATAGCTTCATAAGAATGTTTATAATTTTTGCGTGCCTATTTCCAGGCAGAATGTACATGGCTCACTCCTATTTACTCCACCTGTATTTTATGTAACCTACATTCATTGCAAATAAATGATTGATTGATTGATTGATATGAACGTAAACGAAGCAAAAGGAGTATGTAAGGATCGTAGCAGGCGGCGGTCTATAGCTTCTGCCTTTCTTCCCCATGGGAAGAAAGCGTGAGTTTATATATGTGTGTGTGTAAACAAATCGTCGTCGAACTAAAAGTACAGACGACTTACGGATGTAAATCAAATACAGCCGCCATGTTTCGTAAGCAAATATTGTATTCAGATCATAACGTCACAAATACAGAACATAGTGTATGCCGCAACCTTTCCGATGTTATTGAATTTTGCCATCAGCGTTCATCCGCTGTTTTATCACATCTACATTTTATATTTCTGTTTTAAGCCAATGTTGAGAAACTGAATCTTCTTCTTTTCGTGTGGTTAAAGACTAACCTTTTTTTTTGGGTAGGAAATTAGCAAATAACTTCTCCCGCTCTGAGATAAAATATACACTTACACTTTATGAAACTGAAATAAAATAATATTGAAATGAGTACTAAAATTATTCCACTAATTACAAACGGGTAGGTACACACACACGCTGCAATTCATTTCATGATTGTGTTACATAAATTATAGGTTTCGTAATTTCACCGGTTCACAAGGTGGAAACACGTTGCGTTTCATTTGGCTTAATAATTATATTTCATACCAAATCCCGAATATATCAGTTGCATTTCTCGTTCATAAAGTACTTCGAATTTTGTATTAATAATAAATAAATAAATCAGCCTATTATTGACCCTATGCAAGGTTAAGGCCTCTTCCCAGACAAAGAAGGTACGAGCATTGATCACCACACTTGCTCAAAACGGGTTGGCGATTTGACCAGGAGAGGCAATTCCCGTATTTTTAAGAACGTTCGCATTTGCATCTCATTCACAATCTGTCAAAAATACAGTCAATTTACCAACATTTTTGACAAGTTTGGCAGATTGGAACTTGAATTTGAATATTTTTTAAGTACGAGAATTGGTCTTCAGTTTTCGCACAATTGATTAACCTTATATTTTCGTGGCTGTTTTGTCATTTTAGCATCGTGAAAAACAGAACCCGAGTTCACTAAATTACCTAGTTACTTAAATCCTTCCGAAACCATGAAGGTTTTACCAAAACCTTTGAATTCGTTCCCTTGACAATATACCCTTTCAAAATATTCATGTTTTTCCTTCAACATAAACAGTTTACGTAAATCCCAATAGGAACAAATCAAACCACCAATTATTTTATTATTATCTTCTACCCTTGAGTTAACAAAGCCTATTATTAACCTAATTGACACCTAATCTTAATTTAACGGCCCGTTTTAAAGCTTTTCTAAAATTATACCTTCCCCGATTTTCTGAATCTTCAAGGTAATCTTTTATTACCCGACTACGGCAAAGCCAAAAGGAAGGGTTATGATTTTAGCAGTCTATGTATGTATGTTTGTATGTTTGTATGTTTGTATGTATGTATGTATGTATGTTTGTTTTAACATGTGTTCCACCGTAGCGCCTAAACTGCTAAACCGATTTTAATGAATGAGGTATCAATAGATTCGTAATAATGGTCCGGGTAACATAGGCTATATAATTTTTCCCTAAATTTAATTTGGTGGACTTTACACGTAAATTTCTAACCTCGAAAAAAATTAAAATGAGATGATCATGACATGTTTGATATCAAAAGAAAGGTCTTGACGAGCACATTACAAATATGTATATAATATTATATTTTCAAAGTAAATAAATATGTTTAAATCGTTAAAAACAAGCAAAAGTGAGACTGCGCTACGTAGTATTGCAAGATGGTACCAACGTGCAGTTAATCAAATCTTAATAAATAGTAACGATTTGTAATTCCACTCTTATGAAGAAAAACAAGTACAACGAAATATTTATATTTTGGATTTCTTCGAAGCTCGATATCGATATATGGTGTTGGCGTCGAAATAAATCGCTCTATGGTTTCGTCCAAAGCACTATGCACTGCTATTGGAATTTAAAATAGGTTAATTACTGAACTATTGTATTACTCTTATTTACGTTTATCAAGTGTAAAAACGGAAATGTATAAAATAAAAAATAAAGTTTAATAAAAAACTGTAACCCGACTACCTACGGGAAAATGAAAATGATCTAAAAAGTACGAAACAAGCAAATATTTCAGACAGAAATCAAGACATAGGTACAAAAATGATCAAGGTAAAGCCGTCGTCGCATGCCATTATAATTTTGTAGGTGTTCCTGGCACCAACATGGTATATAGGCATGCGACCACGGCTTTACCTGGACCATTTTTGTACCTGTCTTGATTTCTGTCTGAAATATTTGCTTGTTTCGTACTTTTTAGATCATTTTCATTTTCCCGTAGGTAGTCGGGTTACAGTTTTTTATTAAACTTTATTTTTATCTACATCTATACTTCTATATCTATACTATAATATTATAAAGAGGTAAAATTTGTTTGACTGTTTGCATGTAGGAGGAAATCTTCGAAATTACCTGTCGAATTAGAAAAATTCTTTTTGCATTAGATAGCCCTATTTTTAAGGAAGGTTATAGGGTAACATTACGCTACGACCCATAGGAGCAGAGCAAAAAGAAAAAAAGTCTGAAAGAATGCTAAGCAAAAATGAAGTAATAGCAAGGGCGGACGATGGGATGCGACGCAGTGGGTCGGGGGCCGATATTTCATGCGAACGAAGTCGCGGGCAGAAGCTAGTACATACCATATAATTTTACCACAAATTGATACAAATGCACTCACAATGAATACCTATTCAATAACCATTAGATTCCCTTCTACCACATCAAATAACTGAAGTGCATAAAAAGCTCATGAATGGGCATCGAATAAAAAAGTCCGCTAAAAAAACCGTGCTCTTTCACATGAATGCTGCTGATGCAACCCGTTGCGCCGCTTCCAATTCGTACCCGGCGCCGGCTCGTGAAATAAATCGGAACCGTGCAAATGTAACGAACGTATAGCGGGTAATTATTTTTATTCTGTCTGGTTTTTTTGTTTTGTTTTTTGTGGAACTGTGCTGTTTGGTGTTAATTAAAAAAAAAAAAAAGTTTAATAAAAAACTGTAACCCGACCACGGGAAAATAAAAATGATCTAAAAAGTACGAAACAAGCAAATATTTCAGACAGAAATCAAGACATAAGTACAAAAATGGTCAAGGTAAAGCCGTGGTCGCATGCCTGTATACCATGTGGGTGCCAGGAACACCTAAAAAATTATAATGGCATGCGACGACGGCTTTACCTTGACCATTTTTGTACCTATGTCTTGATTTCTGTCTGAAATATTTGCTTGTTTCGTACTTTTTAGATCATTTTTATTTTCCCGTGGTCGGGTTACAGTTTTTTATTAAACTTTATTTTTTATTTTATACTTTTCCGTTTTTACACTTGCTAAACGTTACAACAACGCCGCGCGCAACGTCTCACTGAAAATTGAATTTACAACGAGAACATTTTCGCGCGATGATTTTGTACGATTTCAAATGTCGACTAAAACCAAAAAAATCGTTTGAAAGACTTCGAATGATGTTGATAGACAAAAGCCCTTCTAAAGCGACTGTTTTCCGCTGGTTCAACGAATTTAAGCGTGGTCAAGTAACTTTGGCGGACGAAGAAAGAAGTGGCCGTCATAGGGCTATGACGGCTGTTACATAAGAAAACGTGCTGGCTGTGAAAAATTAAATTTAAGTGAATAGGCGAATTACTTATGAAGAGATTCAGCATATACTGCAGATTGGATCGGGAAGTGTACATGAAATTCTACACGGGCATCTTCAGGTAAAGAAGATAGTTTCACGCTGATTACCACACAATCTAACGCAGAAGGAGGTTCGGGTAGAATGGTGCCGAGACATGATAGCAAAATTTGAAGCAGGCTCGTCTCGGCGCGTTTACGATTTCATTACGGGTGATGAATCATGGATTTGTCATTTTTGTTCCCCAAAATAAAAAATCAACTCAAGGGAAAACAGGGATTAAAGATGTGTCTGATGTGGACTGGAAAATGTGTAATTAAAATTGGTTAAGACGCATGAAACTGTGTATAGACGCCAATGGAGAGTTATTTGAAAAGATTTAATAAATAAAATATAACCTATAGTATATTTTTTTTATTACCTATTGCAAAATTTTCTGAGTGCCCCGTGTATAAATATTAATATTTCGTTGTACACAGTGCTACACATCAAGCTATAAATTTCCAGTATTAGCTGACCTCGCATTGTACGGAAATCCTTTACAATGCCAGATCAGCTTAAACTGGAAATGTGTAGCTTGATGTGTAGCCGTGTGTAGGTACTTGTTTTTCTTCATAGAGGAATTGAGGATGGAATTACAAGCCGTTTTTATTTATTAAGATTTGATTAACTGCACGTTGGTATCATCTTGCGATACAACGTAGCACAGTCTCACTTTTGCTTGTTTTTAACAATTTAAACATATTTATTTACTTTGAAAGTATAACATTATTTACATATTTGTAATGTGCTCGTCAAGACCTTTCTTTTGGTACCAAACATGTCATGATCATATCATTTTAATTTTTTTCGAGGTTAGAAATTTACGTGTAAAATCCACCATATTAAATTTAGGGAAAATTTATATAGCCTATGTCACCCGGACTATTATTACGAATCTATTGATACCTCATTCATCAACATCGGTTCAGTAGTTTAGGCGCTATGGTGGAACACACGTAAAAGCAAACATACATACATACATACATACATACAAACATATAAACATACATACATAGACTGCTAAAATCATAACCCTTCCTTTTGGCTTTGCCGTAGTCGGGTAATAAGTATTCGTTACCTTTAAAAGTGCCTATTTTATAGATTTTAGAGAATTTTCCTGTAAAGAATGAAATCATGTCAACACGTGATGCTCAGTTGAACATAAATAAATCCACGCTACGAAGATACGATCGATCGGTAACTTATTTAGAACATCTCTTTATATGGGGGCACGGCATTGCCCCCGCCAAGTCGAACAAAAACAAACAAACAAAGGCAGAGCCGTACCATCCTTTTCTCGATTAGATTTTTAGACAATGTTTGTGGTTTCCTATCCGCTCGATTTTGTCGCCCGAAGTAAAGTCGCACATACTTGATATGCTTTATATAAATCTTCTTTATCTTTTCTTACCATACTTCATTTGAAATAAGATTAGACATTTAAACAAACCTTTTTTACAGTCCGTTCAACCGATTCTAACTTCTATACCGTAAGCATAAAGATGGCATTAAAAGCAAAAAAGTGGTTACAATACCGACTGTTTACTGCAACTGCCATTTGTCATGCCACCAACGAAATAGAAGTCAAAATCGTTTGAACCGAATGTAAAAAAGGTTTAGTTAAATGTCTAATCTTATTTCAAATGGAGTATAACTTCATGTTATGTACAAAACCTATCCAATGTTCAAAGAAGTGGAAAGTATGTGCACAGGCGTTTAATATCCTAAGAAAATATCCTTAAAGTGGCAAACAATAGGTAATAATCTTTAACGTGCCGCCTTCACGGTCGTTATGCACGCTCGTACGCAGTCTGCCATTACCATAATGGTTTGAGCCATAGAGTACGGATTCGTCTAGAAACAGCATGCGACAGGACTAATAAAACTCGTGGCGTTGAAAGTTCGGTGAGCGCACAACTTCTGTCAGGGACCGTCTTCAAAGCCAGTTTCATTACGACACTTGTGTCGTAATGCGAATAACCTTTCAACTGTCATTAACGAGACACAATAGAATTTTAATTGTTATCCACCTTAATAAGGCGTCGTAACAGATGATGGGATAACGGTGACAAGCTTTGTTTTTATCGAAAGTGTTGACAATGTCGGCTCTAACAGTTACTGCAGAAACGTCTTGTGCTCTGTGGTTTGAACCTAAATGTTGAAGGGAATAGGTGGCATATAAGGGCGATAATAGTATGTCAAGTTTAAAGTCGTATTTCTATTAAACTATATTTGTATAGAAGCAAATCTCATGCGAACAGTCGGAAGAATTAGGCCATTAAAATGTTAAAATTTGCTCGTCCACGAATTGGACCCTTGACTGTTCAGTGAATGTTCATTCACTGTGCCAAACGTTAGGAAAGCGTTTTATGTTTTTATTTGTTTCAACAGCTATTATGAAAGAGTTTTTTTTTTTGTAACCTTACGAATACCAAAAACCATTGGAGTTAAGTACATCTACATACTACATGTGATTGAATGACAAAATGAACATGGGCTTTTGATTTGTTTTTAGGCGCGTTAGGCATTTTTGAGATGGGAAAAAACAATTGAACTCGCGACACCATTACCGACACCTCATTTTTGTAAACGCGATTGTGCTTTTTATTTATATTACTTTACGGATCAATGTGCTATGCAAGTATTTTTACCTTAAAGGTTTGGAAAGTATTTTTTTTTTTAAGAGCACATATACGATGTGCTCTTTATTTAGATAAGGTTACGGACCAATGTTTTATACAAGTATTTTTCTTCCACCAAGGCGATCTTGATCAAGTTTACACTTCTGTCGGCACTCCTGGAGTTCCACAGTTTTTATTATTATTATCTTTTATGTCATTAGAATACTTATAAATTACATTTTTAAATATTAGAATATAAAAAATATAGAAACATTAAAAAATATAAAAAATAGTAGCCCACCGGTATCGGGAACAGTGCTCCAGAGAGAGGAACCTCCTGACAATGCGAGCCGTGTCCAGGAGTACCGCTTTCTGAATCAAGCCCTTGTTTCAGCTGCCCAACGAGAGCCTCTTTAGGTGTTGGTCGAGACTCTTGGCGATTAATCCAATGGCTGTCACGACTATCGGCACAATGATCGCTGAGTCCGTTATTGTTATTATTTTTGTGTTTTTATTACCATCTACATAAGGAGATCACATAGGCAATGTCTCATCATCATCATTCTATTGTCCTTATCCAAGTTTATTTGGGAAGCATCTCTTCTTCCATACTTCTCTAAATAGTCGTCATCTCAGTACTTACCCTCTTTTAGCCATGTCATCTTTTTAGCCATACCACCTTTTTAGCCATTTCATATTTTTAGCCATACCATCTTTTTAGCCATTTCATATTTTTAGCCATATCATCTTTTTAGCCATTTCATATTTTTAGCCAGATCATCTTTTTAGCCATATCATCTTTCACACAGTCCATCCATCGTTTCTTATCCACATTTGTAACCAAAACTATCCTCAAGACATTTTCCTGAGGTTTTTTTTATAGGCACTAACTATTGAACATTAAAAGTACTATTTATCTCAAGGCTGATACAATTTATCATTCTATCTACTTTTGCATATCGTAACCGTTACATAGTAGTTACAAATTAAACTTTGATACTGCTGTAAACACAAAGTAAACATTAAATTAGATAGTAAAATATGGTTACTAATAATCTGCGCACATAGTTTATAGCTCGCTATAAAGGTAAGGTACTTCATTACAAATACTGTAGTTTACACTAACATTATGTAAGTCTAACTCAATACAATGTTTTAAGTAAGGAAAGGTAAGGCTTCAAAATATTTGAGCTAAATGGTGCTAATCTATGCGTCATGTTCGTGAACGGGCGCCGTCAGTAGGGACTGGTCATCTCTTAGCTGCCACGGCTTATTTTAATTTAATTTTTGAATTGTTTTATTTTTTATTACGGACGCTTTTAACGTTCTGCATCGTTCTCACATGTATAACTTCAACATGAAAGATGTAACCAATATTTTTGTAACCATATTTTGATTTAAAAGAGTGTCCGTGGAGTTTCTTGCCCGTTCTTCTCCATAGGTACCTACTACGCTTTGGAATGGGCAACTAGCTTCATCTTTCTGACTGACCAACCCCTTGACTATTCAAAAGTGCCTGTAATTGGTTTATTTGAAATAAATGCTTTGAGTTTGAGTTTGAAATCTATTCACAGTTTTCATTTCTTTCGATTTTATTTCGAGTTATTTGGTGTAGTTAGTCTCATGGCCTGTCAAAACTTTTCGTAACAATGACAGCCTTTTTGATTAACTGTAAGAACATCAAATGAAAATGAATGAAAATGGGTAGATTTGACTCAGTAATATGAGCAAAATATCAGAGCCTGTGCTGAATTCCATCGCCAGTAGCGCAAAACTTAAAAGTTTTAAATTAACATCACATATTTCTTTTTCATTCCACGTTCATAATGTATTAATAACACCCAACATCATCAATACACAATCCAATACCAACTCAAAATAAAAACCGGAACGAAACCGTGAACGTAAACAAGCGATGTACCGAAAACAACTCGAAATCGTACTGCAGAGTCCTCAAACAAACAAGATACGTGCAGATGCATTCGAATTATCAAATTACGGCCTATCTTCTACTGTGGTACCCATGTCCCCAAATAGGGCATGTTGAATTAAGGGGCATGTACCAGGACTACAAATATAGGCTTGAAACAAGGCTGTGTTTCAATTTGTAGACTGCTATTTGTGGAGTAGGTTAATGTAGGACACTGTTCCAGATGGATCTACATAGGCAAATGGAGGTAAACCCAGAATTAAAAGCAGTAAAGTTTCTGCAATACACGTTACACAATATATTTTGAACTACAAGGAAAATTACATGAGGCGAATTTACAAAAGAATCATGCGCTGCGCCTACGCCGTCAGTCAGCTACGGCGCCACGTGCTTGGCTACGGCGTAGCAGGCGCTGTGCTACGGCGTAGACCTGCATGCATTATTATGATTAGTAACGATAGCTTCCATATTATTTTTCTATGCATAGCCTGTAGGCATCTATTAACAAACATGTTTGTTTGTTTGTTTGTATTTAAGAAAACCTAATGACCTTGCACGATTATGTTCGTTCGTAATATAGCTATATGCCTTTCTAATACCCAAGCCTGCAATTTTGTAACTTTAATTTGAATACTACTCTGTATCACATACGGTACGTATATTACATGGTTTATCTACATGACCCACTAACACTTTCAGCCGTATATCATCCTTTAATGTCTGAAACATGGTTCGCACACGTCATCAAATTCCCCTCTTGCAAACTGCTAACGACAAAGGACAGTGGCCAACAAATCGTTGGAGCAATTTGCTTCAGCCGCAGCCGATGAACTTGGTCGCCAGCTTCTAAAGGATTCTGAGAGTAGACCGTTTATCTTAAGATGACGTGACTTGTTCGTAAAATAATGTTTTTATTTGGGAAATCTATCCATTTTTTAGGGTTCCGTAGTCCCCTACCCGTACCCTTATAGTTTCACCATGTCCGTCTGTCTGTCTGTCCACGGCTCAGCTCAGAGACTCTTAGTACTAGAAAGCTGTTATCTGGCATGGGTATACATATTAATCACGCCGTCAAAGTTTTTTAGGGTACCTCACCTACACGTAAAGTGGGTATATTTTTTTCTCGTCCATCCCATGGTGTGGGATATTGTTAGATAGGTAAGCTATTCAAATTCAAATTCAAAATTAAACGAGTAATAATCGACCAACTTACATTTGCAGTTGAAAAAACATGTTCTATCATACATTCCGTATGGGAAAACATGTTTTTCAACTACAATGTTAAGTTTGTTCTTGGGATAAATTCATCCCAACTTGTGCGTGTTCAACCCTTCATTGTGCGTGGTCCGACACGCACTTGACCGGTTTTTTCATTCGTTAACCTACCATAGGTATATTTATCGTATGAGGAATTGATAGCGGAAATCGATTGCAAACAAAAATACACATAACTTAACATTACGCCTTTAATCCCAGACGGCTTAGGCAGAGGTGCACCATTACACCCACATTTCGCCAATTATCTTTAAGTACCATGTAATAAGGGGGCGAGCCTATTGCCATTATCCGGGCTAACAAAAAATACGTAAAAGAACAAATTCTTTCTTAAATAATTAGACCTTCTTTTTCATGAATTAACTAGCGATCCCATGCTTCGCACGGGTACTATCTGATTGAAATTTTTAAAGTGAAACTTTTATTACATCGTCTCAAACTTTTTCGTCTGTGTGTTGCATGTCGCGTGACGGTCGGCCGCGGAGTAGGGATAAAGTGAAAGGCGCTCGTCAGAGCAGCCAAGGCCAATATGGCGGCGCCTATAGAAGTTTCACTTTTACCGTGGTTTCATAAAACCACACAATCCTTTTTTTCATTTTTATTTTTTAGGCTAATTAAGTATCTACCCTTAAATAAGCATAATTGTTTACTGTTAATCTTTTGTAGTTTGAAACAGGCCCCTAACTGTATTCAACGTGTCATCGTTAAGCCTGGCTTTAATCACCTTCCGCCTGACACAGGTGCTCACCGGACACGGCTGTTTCGGGAGGTACCTGTTCAGGATAAAGCGGGAGGAAACGCCCGGGTGTCATCACTGTGTGGATCGCCCGGAGGACACGGTGGAGCATACGGTGGAGGTCTGCCCGGCTTGGGCAGAGCATCGCCGTGTCCTCGTGGAAGCGATCGGCGGCGGTGATCTCTCGCGTCCGGCCCTGATTCGGGCCATGCTACGGAGCGAGAGGAAATGGCAGGCCGTCACCTCGTTCTGCGAAGCAGTAATGCTCGCGAAGGAGGAGACGGAGCGCGTGAGGGAGAGGCAAATTTCGCGCCCTCGCGCCCCTAACCGCCGCAGCAGGAGACGCCCTGGGCGTCGGGAGTCACGAGAGGATTTCCGGCCACCGTAGGCGCGGGCTTGCGGACGGTGAGCAATGGGTAGCTCGCCGTCCGATAAGGACCAAGCCCGGGTCGACGGCGCGTTGTGTTCCACGCGCGCCTCAAAGAGATGTCAGCAGAATTGACGGGGTCCGCTAGGGCCAATGCCTGCCGGGGGTTCGAAGAAAACCGATAGGGAAATCGTGGCCCCCTGGCAACACGGCAACTGAAGGAACACGGGTGGGTTTTAGTCAGTAAGAGTCTGACACGCCCTCCCGCTCCGCCCAGAGCGGGAGAAGTTATTTGATGATTTCCCACCCAAAAAAAAAAAAAAAAAAAGCCTGGCTTTAAAAAGTTATTGTTGTCTTAAGATTCCAAAACATACACTCACATACATACATAAACTCACGCCTTCTTCCCATGGGGGTAGGCAGAACAGAATGCCACCTGCTACGATACTTACATGCTCCTTTTGCCTCGTTTACGTTCATACATCTGGTCATACAGGCACGCCGGTTGCGAAAACTACGCGCCACACCTTTCTGAAGAACACCACCAATAATGTCAGTATATGTCCTCTTAGAGCGTCCACTCCCGGCGTATTCCAGAACATAATTTAATTAAAGGAACAGTTAGGTCTCAAGACCATCCCCGTAAAGCCGCAATTAAAATCTGTTTATCTGGTACATTATTCAGGCAAGGTAAGGACTTGGAACTAATTAAATTGGATGCATTAGACGGAAAGCCTTTGACTTGGTTTATGTACCTGCAGTAGCAAATAAACAGAAGCTTTCACCGGCGCAGGTTTTCTTAGAAATAGATTTGTTTGTTGCTAAAGAAAGCTACAAACTTGCGTAAAAGTGCTCACAAACAAATGCCAATTAAAAATAATAATGCCGTATCTGAAAGGAGACACGAATAACTTTTATTTCTTGGTAACGCTATTTATAAACTTAAGTACAGACACGTCTAAATTTAGTACATTTATAATAGGTATATTATGGAGTATTTTGTCCGTTCTTCATCATAGGAACATTTACGCTTTGGAATGAGCAAATAGCTCCATCTTTCTGACTGATCGACTCCTTGACAATTACAAAGTGCCTGTTTAATTGAAATTAATACTTTGAGTTTGAATCTGTACAGTTAATTTAGTTGTTTTTTTCGCATTATGACCAATTTCAAGTCTCTTGTCGCATGTTACACTCAATGTTGGAAACATTTTTTAAGCTGTTGCATAGCTTTTATCGCGGGCTTTGAGCGCGGCGACCTAATCTAGAAATTCCGTAACGAAAAAAACCTAACACCCCCCACTCCGCCTACCATGTAATGACGGTTCCCATGACAACGTGATGTTGTAACGTAATTTTTGTTTTATGTCATCACGTCATCATCCCAAGTGTAGCGTTGACAAATAGGAAGTATGGAGATTACCAATGCTATGCAATAGCTTTACCGCGGCAGTCCCCGAGTGCCACACGTTTTTTTTTTTTTTAATTGCCTCGTTGGTCTAGTGGTCGCAAGCGCTACTGCTGAGCATGAGGTCTTGGGTTCGATTCCTGGATCGGGCAAAGTGTTATTGGGTTTTTCTATCCAGAATTTCTCAGTAGCAGCCCGGAGTCTGGATGTGTGCCCGGTTGATGGCAATAGGCTCGCCCCCTATTACATGGGACTTAAACATAACTGGCGAAATGTGGGTGTACCTGCTACAGGTACACCTCTGCCCAACCCTTCGGGGAAACAAGGCGTGGTGTTATGTTATATATTTAATTTTAACTAAGGTGTATGACATATTTATATTTTATTAGACGAATAATTTTCGGAGCTTTTAAATAGATTTCCCGAGGGACACTGGGGGATATTAGAGTAGATCACAAATATTTATGACTCTAAACACGTCCACCGAGACTTAATAAAATTACGCAATTTCTCATTTTGTACTTGATGACATTGACTTTGGGGCTGTCGTTTTTTTTTTATTTACTTTATTTCGAAATTTAATATTCTTTTAAACTTTATTTACTAAACTTCTATTATTTTGTGTACCTTACTCAATATCTTTATTGCTTTACCATAATGTTTACTTAGGTGGTAACTACAACAGTGGCGAAAGCACCATATAACACGATTCCTACCGGCTTCCCTTCGGAGGTTCGCATCAGCAAATGTACCGCTATTGAAAAATGGCAACGTCAATAGTGTCTACTGTTGCCAAAAATTCAGTTACACTACGGGTAATTTAATTCACAATAGCATTCAAACAACAAAAACGCTTATTACCAGCTTTGAATGACACCAACAAAAAAATGTCCTAAAATAACCGCCCGCCAAAACGTCATAATCGAGAACTAAAAATTCATACAATAGCGATCCCGTCATGACGTCACTTTAGGTGACGTGACACCGCTTGATAAAGGACGAGAGCAAGCCGGTCTACAACGAGTTACGACAGAGACAGATATAGAAAAAATGCGTCAGCGAGAATGAGATGGAGGAATATTGCACATTTTATTTAGTTTTCACCTGTTCAAGTGTATTTTTTTCGATTCTATAAATTCCTTTAATAATTTTAGAATGATATAACTAGTATAGTTGAATTTATTTATGTAAAAAATTGAATTAATGTTAATTTTTAGTTTTGCTATTTGGCGATAGATGGTGTTAAATGCAGTTAAGGAAAGACTTTTATTTTTAAGTTAATAAATAATATTTTTACTTTATTCATAAGTAAAAGTAGGTAAGTTAAGATCGGCTCTGCTTCGGCTTCCCTATCACAAAAATTGACACCTCGCCGCTGAACTACAATATAATTTAGATCATTATGGACCCTGTAGGGCACAGCAAAAAGGGTAGGCTACCTTATAAGCTAGCCTTATAGATAACCCTTCGGGGATTACAGACGTGGTATTAAAAGTTATTCTTTATTTATTCATTCAATCTTTACTTATTTATTTAAACTTCTCGCACACAATAAAGTACAAAGACGGACTTAATGCCTTAGGTATTCTCTACGAGTCAACCAAGGGTGGTGAAGAGATAGGATGGCAGGTGCTCTGATTGACTACGTATTAAGGAGATAAAAAAATGATCTTCTTTTTTTTCTTACAAACACAACCGTGGTAATGTTGCGTTTATAATGTTTTTAATTTAATGCTGTTTAAAAATACGTACCTTTGTTCTTACGATAACACTATCTTATATCTAAACCCATGTGAATATTGTAAACAACACTATGTTTAGGTATATTTATAATAATACATTTGGTTAGTCCTTCAAAAGCTATTTACAACTTACGACCTTCAAACTCCAAAAGAAATAACTTAAATATCGAACAAAACACGTGTATCGAACATAATTCCTTATTGAAGTACGGCTTCATGCAATAATTTGGATATAATAAAACCATAAGTAAGCTGAAGTGCCCGCATTGTATAAGTTAGCGCTTTGTATAAGTTGAGCCCCTGTGCGGCGATAACTGTTCACTTGTCCAAGAAAACTAGACGCTTGTGCAAGTATACTAGACTCTTGTACGCTCTAGTATGTGAAACACATAGTTCACGTTACTTGTGTGGGATTATTAATGGGGAGATCGTGTTTTGTTTAATGGGTTAAAGCTGGGATTATGATCTTGGTTCTCTGGAAGTAGAGCTAAGTTGGGCTTTGGGCGCCAAATGTAAGGCGTTAATCTTTATCTACACTAATAATATTATAAAGAGAAAAGATTTGTATTTTTGTTTGTAATGAATACACTCAAAAACCAGTGGACCGATTTAAAAAATCTTTCACTGGTAGTAGAATGCTATATTATCCACTGAGTAACATAGGCTATAAACTATCTGTGCCCATACAAATCCGTTCAGTAGTTTTTGCGTTAAAGAGTAACAAACATTCATCCATCCATCCTCACAAACTTTCACATTTATAATATTTTAAATAAATATAATATTTAAATACATACATACATAAACTCACGCCTTCTTCCCATGGGGGTAGGCAGAAACTACAGAACGCCACCTGCTACGATCCTTACATAGTCCTTTTGCCTCGTTTATGTTCATACATCTGGTCATACACGCACGCCGGTTGCGAGTACTATGCACCTGGCCTTTCTGAAGAACATCACCAATAAGGTCAGTATATGTCCTCCTAGGGCGTTGGGGGCGTTGGTTGGGGGGGGGTTATTTAAATAATATATGTATATAAATATGTCAATAGTAGGACATCAGATCATGAAAGTCAAAGTATTAATTTGTAAAACATAGGTGGGTGTAAAAATAGGCGTTGGAAAATAAAATATGTATAAACATCGCTGTCTTGCCGTTGACGGCGTATAAATATCAATAAAGTAGATATCTAAAATCACATTTAGTAACAGAATTATGCTTAGTACAGTAGATATTAAATACGGTACTAAAAATAACCATTCACTGTAGCTATTCACTACTGTCGTGTTTTCAAATATTAATTAGCTACAGCACACAATACAAAAGCAAAATCAGTACACCAATATCAATGAAAGCTACATAATGACGTCATTTGACGTCACACACCTAATTAATACACATCCTATACATGTGTGCGTTCAAGCAAATAAGAACCAGAACAATGTTTAATTAAAATCCGAGCTGGAATAAAGTAAGCGAGCTTATGACGTCACGAGACGTGAGGCTTGTAATTATTGCCCTATATAATTAGCTAGGTGACTGGAACAAAGGCGTCAAACCGTAAGCTTGGTAAGGATTTGTTCAGACTTGGGAAAAATATCAAATAACCCGACTGCAAGTCGAAGTTCAAAACCTGATTACTTTTTAAACACTCTGATGCAGTTGGTGGCAGTTACGTTAGTTTAATCTTAGATTTGACACCACCAACTAGACTAGTTGAAAAGTCATCTTGCCTTTGCTGTCGCGCAGTCGGGTAAAATGGTGATAATGCTTAAATTTTACTTCATCTCCTACACCCCCATGCATGACTTTAATATTATGCTTTGTATAGATTACTAGCGGACTTTACGCGGTTTCATCCGCGTAGTTCCCGTTCCCGTGGGAATACGGGGATAAAATATATGTTACCTACTCGCTGATAATGTACCTATCCATTGCTGAAAGAATTTTTCAAATCGGTTCAGTAGTTTTTAAGTTTATTCGTAACATACAAAAATACAAACACAAATCTTTCCTCTTTATAATATTAGTATCGAAGTATAGATAAGAAGATTGAAGACGATACGCTCGAAGTTGTGGATGAGTATGTTTACCTAGGACAAACTGTCCAGCTAGGTAGGTCCAACTTCGAGAAAGAGGTCAATCGTCGAATCCGACTCGGCTGGGCAGCGTTCGGGAAGCTACGCAATATCTTTTCGTCCCACATACCACAGTGTCTCAA
Source organism: Agrochola lychnidis (assembly GCA_963680765.1). Lineage (NCBI taxonomy): Eukaryota > Metazoa > Arthropoda > Insecta > Lepidoptera > Noctuidae > Agrochola > Agrochola lychnidis. Next base: position 7,200,117 of record OY796859.1, on the reverse strand, counting down.
GATGAAAGTCTTTGCCCAGTGCGTGTTGCCAGTGAGGACCTATGGTACTGAAACGTGGTCGCTCACAATGGGCCTTATCAGAAGGCTAAAAGTCACCCAAAGGGCAATGAAGAGGGCTATGCTTGGAGTTTCCCTACGTGATCGAATCAGAAATGAAGAGATTCGCAGGAGAACTAAGGTAATCGACATGGCCCGAAGAATTGCCAAACTTAAGTGGCAATGGGCAGGGCATATTGCTTGCAGAACGGATGGCCGATGGGGTCGAGAGGTTCTGGAGTGGCGACCGCGTACCGGAAGATGTAGCGTTGGAAGACCTTCGACAAGATGGACCGATGACCTTGTGAAGGCCGCAGGAATCCGCTGGATGCGGAAAGCACAGAATCGGTCGAAGTGCCTGTGCTTGGGGAAGGCCTATGTCCAGCAGTGGACGTCTTTCGGCTGAAATGATGATGATGATAGATAAGAAAACGGTTCACATCTCACGCACATAAAAATTGCCCACTACCAAGATGGGTATAATTTTGACTGAAAGCACTGGGTGTATTCAATCAATATTGTCTCTGAATTGCTTATCATTCTGTTGCTTTAAATGCTCCTTACATAAATCCATCACAAAATAACTACCCGTCTACAAAAACTCCTCACAGCCCCGACCATATCTGTCACTTAACAAAATTTGTATTTAATAAACCGTTTATAAAACATTAATAGTGAATGTCAGCGTAATATTGTTGTATTAATAATACGGCTTGCTTCATCAACGTTTAATTAAACAATGGGTTTATCGTTCACGTTTCACGCCTTGTTCGTTTTCCTTCTAAGCTCGTTATTTACTTTAACGTTCCTATGTATTTGTATTTGAATATATGTGTATCGTTTCTTGGTTATATATTGTTATCGTTGAGACACACAAGTAAGCCCATTTAGGTTTATCTTTTATAACTTCCAGTTCATCAAGAAATACGTGTATAGTCAGAGAAGGTTCCATGGGTTTTGTCAGTGTAAGAAAAACTATTTTGGGAGTCGAGCATTTTTGAAGTGAAAACTTCTTTAGGAGCGTTGGTCATTTTTGAGATGGGAAAGACAATTGAATTCGCGACACCGCTACTGACATCTCATTTTTGTAAACACGATTGTGCTCTTTATTTATATTACGTTACGGATCAATGTTCAACGCAAGCATTTTTACTTTAAAGGTTTCGGAAGTATTTTTTTTTTGTAAATGCGATTGTGCTCTTTATTTAAATAAGGTTACGGACCAATGTTCTATATAATTATTTTTCTTCCACCAAGGCGATCTTGTTCAAGTTTTCACTTCTGTCGGCACTCCCGGAGTGCCACTGTTTTTTCAGTCTAATTTCCTTAGCAAAGAAAAGGTTCAATCTTTAAAATCAAATCTTCTTTCATAAAGTCTACGACAAACGCCAACACAAACTTACACTTTCCATGTTCTTTGAATAAACAACAAAATATTAGATCAAACAAAGATGTAGGTTGAGCGTGGTTGAGCGTAGTTGAGAGAAAGACCGAAATACCACAATGATAACAGTAAATCACAACTGTTTCTATTTTATCGCAAAAGACACCGACAATGGCTGAAACTTCATCGTCTTTGTACATAACTGAGAACATTAAAGGGAATTTCTAGACATTTAGACAATTTAACAGCTTTGTTATCTGGGCAATGATTCTAGCTGTCTTCACTGTAAATCTCTTCGTCTCGAAATAATTGTACCTACCAACAGTAAATCGAATAGAAGATGTTTTCTTTTCTACAATTTAATTTGTTTAAGTTACGTATTATGTTTAAGAATTTAATGATTTAATTCTTAAGCTTAACAACTACCTATGTATTTTCCATTATGTTTTTTGATAAAGATTTTCTAGGCTACTACACCAAAAAGAAATAAGAAACCTAAAATACAACCGCATATAGGTTCATTCAATAATAACCAAAAAATATCGCCTCCCAAAAATTTTCATTTCGATAATGAAGGTCCGAATAACGCATAAAAACCGAAATATACGCCGAAGGGTTTTAATAAAAACCGAATTCGTAACATGTTTTTGTTCAGACTATGTTATGTTATCTGACTATGTTATTTAGTAAGAGTTGAGCCTAATGATAGAAAAGGAAAATATTCTAAAAATACAGGTTATTTTAAACATTTTTTTTTTAAATATATTGAAAAGATAATTGTTTATTTTGCACTAATTATCAATATACACATCTAAAACTAAATCCTAATGTAACTGTTTATTTAATAAATAATAACTTAAAAAAATGCAGCTCTAAAGACAAACATGCACTTATAACTTGCATTGCTTGAGAATACTCGTTACACACAATACTTACTTAGTTTTATGAATTTATTCATATGTATTGGTGATATTCATTGTGCTTATCGCAAAAATGTGTAAACCAAAATCCTATAAGATAGTTCTAATTTCGATTCAAAAATCGTTCGAATTTACGCTATGTTTACGTCGTGCGTTCGTGCTAGAGCCTCTGAGCGATAGAAAGAAGAGAGAGAAAAAGAAAAAAGAAAGAAAACTTGTTTATTCTGCACAAACAAAACGCACATTTTAAAAAACAAGACATGAAATACACACAAAACAAAAGTATCCAAAAGCCTGGTATTCAATCAAAAAAAGTTTGACAACGTTGTTCATTAACACTGGTTCATTGGTTGATGTGAAGGCCACGGACCAAAGACAATATTGCGTAATTACTGTTGCAACATTGGCAAATGACAGCAAAAATATAACAAAAACAATATTTGCAGCAATATTTTAATATTGCAGAGTTAACTACTTCTGTAACTTTTTTTTTTAAATTTATTTATTTAAATCAGATACAGTGATCCATATTTAAAAACACTTAAAAATTACGTTAGTACTTAATCAAAAATACATGCCACAATAATAATAATTATTTTTATATTTTTTTTATTTTTTGATTATTTTATGATTTTTATAAAAATATTTAAAAATGTATTTAATATGTAAAAAAAATGAATAAATGAGAATAATTATTGTAACCAAAATAAATAACTACATAGAAATTGAAATAGGTACATAAAATAAAATTGTAAAATTAATTAATAAGTTTCATAAAATCGTGTTTTGTCGCGAATTGTTTCTGTGTTAATGTTTTACTAACGTATTTTGTAAGTTACTAACACTATGAGTCTTGTTACTTGATTTATTGAATAAAATTATTATTATTATTACTATAAAATAAAATTCTAAAATAAATATTGATCTTTAAATTAATTCAAATCTTTAAAATAATTTACATTATTTCTGTAACAAATAACAAGAAAAATTAAGCTGTGCGTCGCATCAATGCAAGAACAGATCATTGCTCAGCGAAAAGCTGTAAATTCGGACGAACCTAACGTCAACAGCGTTGGTTTTCAGCAATTACCTGAGGAATGACGTAATGACGTCTCCCTGCATGACCTATTATATCGAGTAAGTATTATTTTTCACTGAAATATGTGTGATTCAGCTGAACACGATAGCACTACGTCCTGTATACATGGCATCATCATTCTCCTCCCCTCATCCCAATTTATTTGGGGTCGACGTAACATGTCTTTTTCTTCTAGGTATATACTTATCTATTAGTCCATCCATCATTTCTCTGGTCTTCCCCTACTCTTATAGCCATCCACATTTATACTCAAAACTTTCCTCACAACAACGCCATGTATACTTGTATCGTATAGAAATAAGCCACTGTAACAAGCTCCTCAAATTGCTTGCAGCGCACACAAATCTGTGTATTTCCTTGCTCCACGGATCGTTCGGCCGTTGTAAGACGTGAACAAAATGTAACATGAACAGATTTGTTTTGAATCTGACTGGATTTTATTTGGCAGTTCGGTATTGTGTGTGCTCGATGTGCCATGAGCATAGAGTTATGAGATTTAGAGGATGGATTGTACTTTTTTGTTTTAAATCGATTTGACTTTATCGAAAAATGCTTAAAATACAATACACGTAGATATACTTAGTAACCTATTCCGCTTAGCTATTTCTAAAGAGCCATAAAAAATTCCTGAAAGAAATCGACACGTGTTTCACCTCTCAACGAGGCATCCTCAGGATGACGATTGACTTGTCGCGAACACGGCATGTTGCCACGCAGATTAGTCTGCGTTCAGCGTTTGTCATCCTGAAGATGCCTCGTTGAGAGGTGAAACACGTGTCGATTTCTTTCAGGAGATTTTTATGGCTCTTTAGATATAGCTAAGCGGAACAGGTTATTTTATAATTGATTTCCGCAAGGTCACGCTTGAATCAATTAACTATTGAAAAATGCTTGTTAAACAGTTACTTAAAGTTGGCTAAGCTGATCATTTGCCTCATGAAATGAAGTTATTTAATAACCATAATCAGCCTATAATGTTCCCACTGCTGGGACACAGGCCTCCTCTCTGTGAGAGGGAGTGGGCCGTAATCCACCACGCGGGCCCAGTGCGGTTTGGTAGATGTCACATATCTTCGATTTTTTCCTTCACCGTTTTGAGAGCAGTGTTTGATGAAATAATTTACACAAAGTAAAACGCCTGTCTGGGTTCGAACCTACGACCGATAACTCGTAAAAAATTGCGGCCGTTACCACTGCGCCACCACTGTTCCAGTTGTAGTTATTTAATAAAGATATTAAATTAATTCACTGACAGACAACGCATAGCGTAAACCGCTAGATCTAGAAGCGAAAAATGCACAAGAGTTCCTTTCGAAGGTGTGATGAAAGTTTGTATGGGAGTTTGTATTTTTGCCGATGGGAAATTCCATTGGGCGTACCGCTTATTAAGTTAAATTATCAAAAAACTTCTCCTGCTCTGGGTGGAACGGGAGGGCGTGTCAGACTCTTACTGACTAAAACCGGTAACCCTTTCGGACAAAACCGCAACCCCGGCAGACATCAGCCCTATCCGACCCCGTCAGTTCTGCTGACATCTCTTTGAGGCGCGCGTGGAACCCAACGCAGCAACTTTGAAATCTTACATATGAAATAAAACATTTTCTTGGCTTTTTATTTGCAAGTTATTTCATTACAATAGCCATTCCAAAAGTCTCTTGACACCTAAACATGGTCATTACACTTTAAAGCGGTACGTTTAGCCACTTCATAAAATAACCAACATGTAACACACCCGAAACCTTCCATTAAATATGCATCACTTGCTTTAAAACGTAGTGACTCAATACAGTTAATTTACGGCTCTTTATGCGGCTTTTAGTTGTAAATGAACTTCAGATTTACTTTGTGTGTGGCATATTTTTCCATGTCTTTCGAAATCTGAAGAAAGACTGCCTCGTTGGTTAAGGCAACGGTCAGCAACAAGCGGACCGCGGTCCATATTCGGACTGCGAAAAGTCGGAACCTGGACCCCCAAATATTGTTAAATAACTAATCATCTTTTACAAAATTGATTTGTATTTTAAACAAATATCGTTTGCGAGGAACGGACGTTCCCCGCGTGAACCAAACTACAAAAAACTGGCTCACGCCCGCAGGTATAATTTCTCGCATTAATTTTTAAGAATTAGTACCTTCCTTTATGTTCAATATTAATAATAATTATCTTATACCTACTTATATTATTTAAAATTAAAATAATTAACTAGAAAGTATTATGAGTATATTTTTCTGGACCTCGATAAAAAATTTCAACAGTATCCGGACCCCACTTAAAATTACTTGCCGACCCCTGTCTAAGGTCTAAGCCGACGTTCACACGGACGTAATAAAATCGCGGCGGGATTTTATCGCTCACTAGATTTTCAACTCTCGGTGTTAAGCCGAGCGTTAATAATCCAATGCGCTGGGACTCACATTTGTCCCATTGAAAAACACACTGTTGGATTTTCAACTCTCGGCGCTAAGCAGAGCGTTGAAAATCAAGTGCACGAATAAAAATCGCCGTAATTTTATTACATCCGTGCTCACTTCGGCTAATCGTCGCAAGCGCTACTGCTGAGCAAAGCAAAGTGTTGTTGGCTTTTTCCAACAGGAATTTCTCAGTAGCGGCCTGGATTTGAGCCCGGTTGATGGCAATAGACTCGCCCCCTATTACATGGGACTTAAACATAACTGGCGAAATGTGGGTGTACTATAGGTATGCCTCTGCCCAATTCTTCGAGGATTACAGGCGTCATATTATGTTATATTTTTCCATGACTTTCGAAATCACCGAAGTTTTGTTTCGAAAATTTTCTCAGGGATCTCGACAGGTTTTGAATATATTATGCAGTACCCGTAGCAGGATACAAGGTATACTTAACCCAACTTAGTCTGTTAATCACGTTTGCTCCACGGCCGTAAATTCACGCTTGTAAAAGCAGTGCAACCAAGGGAATCGCTTCATAACAGTGAAGGAAAGCTGTCTGTATTATTTTAGAGATAAGATTGAAAGAGAAAATGTTATCATTATCTTACTTCCTAATTATTATTTATAAATAAATTTTAATACAATATGATAAATATGAAAGTTTGAATGTGGTGGATGGTTAGATGTTTGTTACTCAATCAAGCATAAACGGCTGAACGATTTGGATGAAATTTGTCAAACAGGTAGTTTATAACTACACAGGATACTTTTATCCCGGTAGTACGTTCCCGTGGGATAATTTCCGATACCCGCGAAGCCGCTGGCAAAAGCTAGTGAAATATAATTTAAAATATAAATATTTTGACAGTTACATAATAACTTTGATTATTTATATATCTAGATAGAGTGTTGCGCTGCAAAAGTACTAAAACAAACAAGCCAACTTTGTTATGCTAGTGTGCGTGACAGCTACGTCTTACACTCGCGCCACGTCATTGTGATATCATTGTGCTTTTCTAGTGTGCGTGCATTTAGCGGCTAACAGTTGGACGTTATTTTTTTCGACGAGTTTACAGCTTTGACTTTCTATCTAGACATATTTATATCTTTGCATATAACTTAGAAGTTAGGACCATTACAACTTTATTAAATAGAAATAGAAATCATTTATTTGCTAATAATGTAGGTATACATATATGATGGTTATTTTGATGAGAGTCCCGATACATTTTGCCTTACGGCATGCAAAATTATTTAATGTAATACATTCACTAGACAAAAAAAAAAAAAAACATTAACAATCATAAAAAGAATAAAATACAAAGAAAACAAAAAAGGATTCCATTTACTAAGTAACATTACTATTCTTTGTTAAAAATAATTACACTAATACTACTCTAATTAACCTGTATTGTCACACTGCAGGGTTGCCTTTCTCCTTTTTCCACACAATTCTGTTTACTGCTAATGCGGGCCAGTCCTTTCCTTAATGGAAGAAAAAAATACTACATTATTCGTTTTTCCGACATGCAAAACAGAGACGAGTAAAATGAAAAAACAATTTTCTTGTCAACGCTTTTATTCCGCACAACTGTACTATTTGACAATCAAACAACGACTGGCTCTGCACTACATTTTATTACCATTCAAAATTACTTTTGCCCCACCCAGAAAAAACGATAATATCCTAACCGTTATTTCTAAGTGTTGTCAAAAATGATACACTCCGTTGCCTTAATGAAAATACGTATATTATAAAACTGACATTATTATTACTGACTGATATTACTGACTGCCTCGTTGGTCTAGTGGTCGCAAGCGCTACTGCTGAGCAAGACGTCCTGGGTTCGATTCCCGGGTCGGGCAAAGTGTTGTTCGGTTTTTCTATCTAAAATTTCTCAGTAGCAGCTCGGAGTCTGGATTTGTGCCCGGTTGATGGCAATAGGCTCACCCCCTATTACATGGGACTTAAACATAACTGGCGAAATGTGGGTGTACCTGTACCTGCTACAGGGACACCTCTGCCCAACCCTTCGGGGAAACAAGGCGTGATGTTATGTATGTGTATATTATAAAAGTTTGTTACAATATTAATATTTTGTACTTTAGCAGTGTTTGCATAGTGGATATTATGATTCGGTATTAAAAAAAAATACCAAAGAATTGTTTGAAAATGATGCAAAAAGAAGGAAAATAAATTTAATCATGAGTAGTTAAGTCAAGAGAAGAAAATAAAACAAAGAATAAATTCAGCTAACAGCTCGTAAACGACAAAAGGAATCTAAGTTTAAAAGAAAACATTTACAACAAACGAACCGTTTTTTCCATTCGAGTTATCGAGACTTAATTACTTTAGCAAACAATCCTTAATAGGTGCTGAACAATGGGCTTTTGTTCAATCGTTTAATTCAATAATGAATCAGATTTGTTACAAAAAATTTATAAAAATAATTTGAAATAGGTACTGGAAACTTTTAGCCTACACGAGTGGCGATGGCGATACTAAGAATAAGAACTGTCATGAGCATAAATATCTTACAATTACGTAAAACTCAAGAGCGATTTCCTCATGAAATAACGATTGCGATATTGTGGTTTTGACAAGACTATATTCATAATATCATATCATCATCATTTCAGTCGAAAGACTTCCACTGCTGGACCCAAGCACCGCCACTTCGACCGGTTCTGTGCTACCCGTATCCAGTGGATTCCTGCGGCCTTCACAACGCTACTCCACTATATTCGTAATATTATAAAATTCCTACAATACATAAGAAGAAAATTGCGTTTGAATCTTGTCTAATTGTCAGATATGACTATTCTATTAGTGTTTGCTAGTATCCCCATCGCCATCGTACGGTCATCGGATCCTGGACAGTAAGCCCTGTTACCACCTAACTGACTGGCAAAAACTTTTATCACAGACCTATTCTTAGGCCGCATTCGTGAAGAACGCTGGTAACCGGCGCCGACAAGCGCTGGCCCTGTTTGATAAGACGGCGCCAGTTCGCGCTGATTCGGCAAAAAGTACGAAAACTGCCTGCGTCGATCAGCAATGACAACCAGCGCTTGGCGGTGTGGACAAACGGTGACATGTCGATGCCGATTACCAGCGTGCTACATGAATGCAGCCTTATACAATTCGTAGAGTAGTAGAGAGTAGTGGTAGCCCAGTGGTAACAGCCGCGACTTAGAAGTTGTAGGTCTTAGGTTTGATCCCAGCCAGGCGCTTTACTTTGTGTAAATTATTTCAAATTCAAATATTTTTATTTGTAGAACATAGGTAAACAAAAAAAGTGCAGATGTTAATAATAATAAAAATGAACGCTATGTCTTGCCGTCAACGGCGCACAAATATTCTGATTATAAATTAATTAGTAATAAATTAAACAAAACATTTACATTAACAAATAAAACAAAATCTTAACAATTAGAAATTAATAGATACTTAAAAACATTACTCATTGTTATTTCATCACCACTGCTCTCAAAACGGTGAAGGAAAACATCGTGAGGAAACCGGCATGTCCTAGAACCGAAAATTCGAAGATATGTGACATCTATCAACCCGCACTTGGCCCGCGTGGTGGATTACGGCCTATTCCCTCTCACCGAGAGGAGGTCAGCAGTGGGAACATTATAGGCTGATTATGATACAATTCGTGCAAGAAAATCAACTTTCTAAACTGCGAAGAATGAAATTGTTCAGAAAATTTAATTTTACTACTAACTGGAATGTATAGCCCAATCAGGATTCCTCATTATCTTTATTAATCCGATTATCTTTCCGGCCTTCCGTTCAATCGATTTCATCAATTTTTGTAAACATAAAACGTATCCGGACTTAATTTGTTCGTTGTTTACGGAAGAACATTGTTTTCTGTTGAAAGTTCTGTGTTTTAATTAAAAAAGAAACTTAAACAAAAAGTGTTTGTTATGTTTAACAGATTTATGTCCACCTTTTGTATTACTACCGCTGGACTGGATAATCTCTTGAAGTAACAATTTATCTATATACCTATCGCGAAAAACTCGAAAATAGCTCGACTAATTATTTTTTTTTTAAGCTATTGCATAGCTTTTATCGCGGGCTTTGAGCGCGGCGACCAAATCAAGAAATTCCGTAACTTAACGAAAATAAAACCTAACACCCCCTCTCCGCCTACCATGTAATGACGGTTCCCATGACAACATGATGTTGTCATGGAGGTTACAAATGCTGTCCAATAGCTTTACCGCGGCAGTCCCCGAGTGCCACACGTTTTTTTTTTTTTTGCTTCAATACTCGGATGGTTTAGGATAAAAGAAAATTAGGAAAAACACAAATGAACAGCCGAAATATCGAAAAAATCTAAATTTTGTATCGATCTCACGAGATACGAATTCACCGGGTCATCTAATTTCCAATATTTAAAAAATAAAAATACTCGTAAGTTCTCAGTAAAATTAAAAATATCGGAAAAACTTCAGCTAAGTTTATAAAAAATGCTTACAAGAAAGGAGACTGCCAAAGCCTTTTAATCCACCATCAAACAGATATTGACTGATCAATCTTCGATGTAAATCCTTCATTTTCCCGTCTAATAACTATCGAGGAGGCTCATAAAAAGCACCACTGTGCAATAATCGTGAGTGATCGCACGAAGACGGATGAAGGAAGTAACCCTCGTCACTGATGACGTCACAGCCCAGGCTTGAGTCTGCCGCGGTTCAGGACTATTTAATTTAATTTGGGCACAGATCAATTTGTTACTGCCAAGTGCGTGTTATAGTAAATTGGAGTTTTTAGTTAGAATTCGTTTAGTTTTTTTGGGCATGTAAGGAAGTTAACCGTCATGCTTGGGATGCTAGAAAGCGGAAAATTTGGGTGACAGGTTAAGAAAAGTCAAGCAATTTATAAACAAGCTAACCCGATTTTTCCAGACACGAAAGAGTGTGTCGCAATAACAGAAGACATATATTAGTATTAGCATACAGTATTTCAACTAGGAAAAAATGGTCGAATCAACTCACTCAAACAAATGCATTTACACGAAATCTAAGCATGTTATAGGTAACCAGTTCAGCTGGTTATGAGTTAGTCGGGGTTGTCGCTTTGAGAAAAGTGGTTACGTTTTATACGTTTAGTTCATTTTAATTAAAAAGTTTGATTGACAACCCTGACACGTTTGAGCGTAGCTTTTTCTCACTAAAAGGGCCTAGTTGAAGGACAAGTCACCTTTATTCTGTGTCGCAATACAACCTACTGCATAGGTTAATACAAATAATACCGCTCATCATTTTATTCGTCACAAGTCCAATACAATAAAGGTTCGCCGCCATTTAGATCAGAATCCTAATACATAAGGGCGTTGTTAGCTGCAGCCATCATCGTTTTACTTCTACTGAATCTTGTGTTATTGTTCCAAAATAAACTTCTTTTTTTTTTTTTTTTAAACTGTCAAATGTAAATCCCCATTATTTTAGTTTTTTAAATTCGTGCTTTATTTACACACACGTATTTACATGATTTAAAAACTAACAGACTTAAAATAATAATATATACAAGTATATAAAAAGGGCCCCCCTTTTTACCTATATTTTTTTAAAAATCGTCCGCATAAAAAAATTCGTCCGCATCGCTGTCAATAGGAAAAATGCTGGCAGCATTGCCACGTTGTATAGCAATGCTAATTCTTTGGCCAAAGAATAGGTCAGCCCTCTGACCACGTGAAGAGTCGACTAACCGCTTGGCGCTGTCTTGAAAAACTAGGTGGGGACTCGGACCCCATGGCCCTAGTGTTTCAACCCCAAACGGCTCAAGCACATAAGTCCCAATAAGATTAGAGTATTTGCGCCGTTTGAGGTTTTCCGCACCTGCAGCAGAAGCCCCAACAAGAATCCCCATTATTATACTAAAGTAATAAGTTAATTTATATTCCAAAGTTAAAATGATATAGAATCATTTTAACTTTGGAATATAAATGGACGAAGGAAAGCAATTAAAACTGAAGTAACACAAAAAATACAACGTGTTCTCGCCCTACTAAGTCCTATTATTGCTTGAGTAAGTCCTAAATGCTTTTGTATAAAGAAACCTTATTCTCAAGTTTTCTCAAAGAAACTGTTTGTGACGTTGAAAGGTTTTTAGATTTTCGCCTTCTTAGGCAGTTGTCCCACCGCTGGCGAGGAAGCGACTAACTATCGGCTGTTTTCTCGCTCAACAAACGTACAATATCATACATTCCGTGTAAATAAAAGACATGCAAATATTAATAGTTGATCGCTTACTGTTCACACCACCGATGACGACTCGCTCCACTAGTTTGTCGCTGAGCGACAAGAGCTATCAAAGGTAATTAAATTAAATTTAAATTAAAAAACTTTATTTCGAGCCAAGACTCATAGAGGGTTAGTAACAATATCCTTAAAAAAAAACAACCGACCTCCAAAAAAAAACACTACAAAGTGAAAAATAACTTTAATTTCGGAAGTCGGTGTCTTGGGTTTTGTATTTTCGTTTTTTGCCACCGACTTCCGAAATTAAAGTTATTTTTCACTTTGTAGTGTTTTTTTTTGGAGGTCGGTTGTTTTTTTTTTTGTAAAAAGTTTTTATTTTTCATTTTTTAGTTGTGGTACCTAGCCCACACACATTCGAATACCACTACCTGCTACCAGTGACAGAAACTTATCATATCATCTACATACTAAGTGGGAAAAAAAAACGTATTTTGTAGCTAACTCAAAAACTATCCAAGCAAAGTTAATAAAATTTATATGGGACCAATTCCAGAGCACACCCTTTCAAACAAAAAAAGAATTTTCAAAATCGGTCCACAATTGACGGAGAAATCTGTGGACATACAAAAAAAAAACATTCGCGACGAACATATAACCTCCTCCTTTTTGGAAGTCGGTTAAAAACTACGTGTTTGTAAACAACACAATACGGTGACACATGTAACTGACAACAGTGAATTATGGACTTAATACTCGCTCAGCGATACTTGCAAAGCAATGCTCGCTTGGCGGTCAGAACTCACGCCGAAAGACCAAACAGCAGTAATTTCGCCCCGAGCGAGTGGTGCAAGTAATCGCCCGTCGCACTCGGACACTCGCTGATAGCCCAGTGACAAAACTATCGGAACTACACACTCGCTGCTTACTGCTCGCTAACTCGTTTTCAGTTGCTAGCTCTACTCGCTACTCGTTAATCGCCGGCGGTAGGACAACTGCCTTACACTCAACACATGTCCATCATGAATTCGAATTCAAATTCAAAATTCAAAACTCATTTATTCAAACTAGGCTGAGAATCAGCACTTTTCGAACGTCAAAATTACATAAGACAGTCCCCCAAAAACGCCCACCCTTCACCACTTCCTAGTGCCCTTAGCTGGGAAGAAGAAGTGGTGCAACAAACTCCCAGCAGCACAGCTGTCTGTTCAAGTTAGAAAAATAAAATGATTCTATAAATAGTAAGCAAAATTATTATGCAACATAAAACATTATTTTAATTATAAATTACTGGCCATATGACATGATTTCGTGACATAACTAAAACGGTTTCGAATGGACAAGTCGCGATTCACCCCAGACAGCACAAGCAATTAATTGTATTTGGTTAAAAACGCAAACATTGCAGACCTATTTCCGTGTAAATTTAAACTATTTTCCGTGTTCTCTACACCAAACATGCTTGTATCGTGTTTCGCTATTGATAGGTACGTACTTCTCGCCACAGAGAAACCATGTACCATCGGGGTAACGCATATCCAACCAATTTGAAAACAAAATCCCGTGAACACGACCCTTTTTTTTTCGTAGGTAAGCGATACTATAGCGGTCGAGCGCTGCAAGCAAGAATAGTCCTTACAGTGTACAGATATGCGTTTCTTCGATAGTACCCTAGTCTGGCAAGACAAGGCTTAATAAAAGGCCAAGAGCATTGTACCGACGGCAACGTTGTCAGGTTACACAAGGATAGTAGGTTTTCCGAGAAACTGTAAACGGTGTTTTCTGGGAACACATACGAGCTTTCATTTACATAGGAGGCCAATTTTCTCTCTTTCTATGAAAGCTGTTTCATTCTTTTTAGGGTTCCGTAGTAAACAAGGGACCCTTATAGTTTCGTCATGTCCGTCTGTCTGTCCGTCTGTCTGTCTGTCTGTCTGCGGTCTAGCTCCGAGACTCTTAGTACTAGAAAGCTGTAATTTAGCATAAGTATACATATTAATTACGTCGACAAAATGGTAAAATTAAATTATGAAAAACATTTTTTTTAGGGTACCTCTCCTACACGTAAAATGGTGATTTTTTTTTTATCGCATGGTGTGGGGTATAATTGGAAAGGTCCTTTAAAAATATTGTGAATTTGCGAAAACCAGTTTTGGATTCGGGGATTCGTTTGCGAAATATTAAGCTTTAAAGTGCTAATTTTTGTTAGAGTCAAGTGTCCCCCCTGCCAGCTAAATGGTTGATTTTGGATTTGTGAAAAAAATCACAGCTGTAGTTTATATAACGAAATTAAAAGGAAAACTATCACAGTTAAGTAGGCTCTACAAGTTAACGAGTAATAATCGACCAACTTAACTTTGCAGTTGTAAAAACATGTTTTTCCAAACATTCCGTATGGGAGAACATATTTTTCAACAACAAAATTAATTTTGTTTTTGGGACAAATTCATTCCAACTACGGAACCCTTCATTGTGCGTGGTCCGACACGTACTTGACCGGTTTTTTTACATGAGGTACAGGTGATGATTTTAAATAAAAATGTGACATTTCGCTAAAATTGATTACCCGAAAGTCACAGGTACATGACAGAAATTAATAGCGGGATCAAGCCATTTTGATCGTATAATAAAATCGTTAACCAAAATTGAAAATTTATTCTAAATGCGAAAAAATCCGTTGTACCTATAAAAAATCGACAGTGTAAAATTATTCATAAGTGGCGCGTGTGACCACCCATCCTCCCCCGTGTCACATAATGTTAATCCTATTAGCTAAAAGGAGATATTCACCTCACGTCCCACACATTTTGGTTATACGTGAGCCCCAAACGAGACCTATATGCAATGTTGGTAGGATTGTAATTGATATTGGCGTTTCGATCAGAGTTGCCGAACAAATACGCTGTATCCGTGTAATTGGGCTTACGTGTGTATGAGTAGAACGTTAAATCTAGTATTGTATTGGAATATTTGTGGTTTAAATTACCAATTTTAAACACAACTGTCACGAATTGATACTGTATCATGTTTGAAAAGTCAGGGTGAATACTCGCAGCCTACGCGTGAGGTCACCACACCGCAATTTTCATAGGATTTTAAAAATGTGGATAAGGTCTAAGTGTTACTTCAGAGCAAATCGGTCGTCGTATCATGACGTGGAGGTGCAGCATGGTGCTATAGGTAATTGGTAAAATGAAAAAAATCATGATATATTTAAGTTCAATGCATCATTCTAAAGGTACTTAACGCTAAACTATGAATTGAGTCAAGATATATGTAGGTTTTGTTTATGAATATGTGGAAATTATTGAGAAATTATAAATCTTGAGTGACCACGGACTAGTCTTAAGAGCTATTTCCATACCTCGAGTCATACAGTAATTAATCAATATGCGGATAGTTTTAAATATTCAACCAAAAATACAACTTCATGCACTTGTTTATGATTACAAAATTAATACCAATATGACAAGATATTTCTTGATTTAAGACCCTGAGAGTACGATTTAAGGATTTAAAATATAACTTTAGCAGCAAAATTATATTTCACTAATAAATCAATAGATAAAAGGCAGACACCACCGCAGTAGCATCATACATAGTAATGACTTCTGTGTTTTTGTACCTATTTCAAAAAGGTCATATTTGGCGCCTGCGTTCTCCCCTATTATTGTCTTTGTTACTGCTGGAGAAAACCTGAACAATAGCAAAACTTACATATAGTGATATCAACAGCCATATCCTTGTGGAACCTGCACAAACAAACAAAACTTTAACCGACAACAACAACATTACATTTCACGTCACAAAACGCAACGATCAAGAACTTCCGTCGCGCTATAATCCCGAGCTCAGCGGTAAACAAACATCGCTCATTTTTCTCTCACTTTCTCTCACTCACTGAAACGCGTACGTGTCTTGATGAGGCGTGGGTAATTCTCGGGCGCCCTCTAATCCCTCTGACTGTCGAGGAAGCTGCGTAATGAATCGACTTTTGGTATGAGTATACCGAATATATGTAAGTAGGTACTGTAAAGTACTAACGTTTCTTTTAGTAAGGAGTTTTTAAGGAAATTTCAAGATTTTGAGGGAATAAAAAAACCACCTTTATTTTCTAAGGGTTAGGTAGAAGTGCACCTATAGTTAGGGTTGCCAACCGTACTCTAATTTAGAGAATTGTATACTCAATTTGGCGTAGACATACTTTATGATCTACAAAAGCCATAGAGTACGCCAAAATACTCTATTTAAATTGACTCTCACTTTGAATTGAATTAATTCAGCATTCACAGAGACTCTTTTCCGTTATGGCCATTTTTTTCTTTGGTCACTCTGGGCAAGTGCCCAGGGCCCCGCAATGCATGGGGCCCCCTAGTTTCTGCAAGCGCCGTAGTTAGAGGCTGCCAAAAGAAAACTTAACCTATTCGAGGCGGGTGGCAATAGGTTTAGACGGTCTAGTTTTCGGTCATGATTGCAAAGTGGCGAAAAGATGGAAATAGAGCTTCGTTGAAATTGATAATAACTGAGTACCTCATCGATTTGAATTCAGAATTAGTAACCTAGTCTTCTAGAGTCGTACAATTATTTAAAAAAAAACCGGCCAAGTGCGTGTCGGACCACGCACAATGAAGGGTTCCGTAGTTGGGATGAATTTATCCCAAAAACAAACTTAACTTTGTAGTTGAAAAATATGTTCTCCCATACGGAATGTATGGGAAAACATGTTTTTGCAACTGCAAAGTTAAGTTGGTCGATTATTACTCGTTAACTTGTAAAGCTAACTTAGCTGTGATAGTTTTCCTTTTAATTTCGTTATATAAACTACTGTTGTGATTTTTTTCACATACCCAAAACCAACCATTTAGCCGGCAGGGGGGGGGGACACTTGACTCTAACAAAAATTAGCACTTTAAAGCTTAATATTTCGCAAACGGATCTCTGAATCCAAAAATGGTTTTCACAAACTCACAATGTTTTTAAAGAAACTTTCCAGTGATACCCCTCACTATGGGTTAAAAAAAATAAAAAAAAACATCACCACTTTACGTGTATGAGAGGTACCCTAAAAAAAAATGTTTTTCATAATTTTGTTTTACGACTTTGTCGGCGTAATTAATATGTATACCTATGCCAAATTACAGCTTTCTAGTACTAAGGGTCTCGGAGCTAGACCGCGGACAGACAGACAGACAGACAGATAGACAGACAGACAGACGGACATGACGAAACTATAAGGGTTCCTTGTTTACTACGGAACCCTAAAAAAAACACATAAAAGAAATTCCGTAACGAAAAAAACCTAACACCCCCTGGTGTTAGGTTTTTTTCGTTACGGAATTTCTTGATTCGGTCGCCGCGCTCAAAGCCCACGATAAAACTATACAATACAATAGCTTAAAAATTATAAATAGAATAGACTCAATTAAATATCTTGTTTCAGTTGAAATGCTAAAAATAGGAAGGCACGTTACTCGCTCTGACTCCGAAAAACAAAATAAATTATTCTCAAAGAGATTCCTCATCTTTTCCTTAACACGAACAAATCTTTTTACGGTTAAGTACTTTTCTCTTTACTTAAATGCAATATTTAAACGAAGCACTCTGTTCCATTAAAATTTTAATTTACTTTTCATTCTCATTGGTAAAATGCTGAAATAGTTCTCTTAAATATTGCTTTAAAACAGTTTTTCTTTAGTTTGCTTGAAGTAGATACTTATTTAACATAACATAACATCACGCCTGTATTCCCCGAAGAGTTAGGCAGAGGTGTATCTACCTATATATAATACACCCACATTTCGCCAGTTATGTTTAAGTCCCATGTAATAGGGGGCGAGAGCCTATTGCCATCAACCGCGCACAAATCCAGACTCCGGGCTGCTAAGTGTGAAATTCCAGATAGAAACACCCAATAATACTTACTATTCGAAATTCAAGCATAGATGAGAGAACCTCAATTAACACTCCTCAATAAAAACTCTCAGTCACATTAATTTTTTAATCGGAATACATCTTGTGGCAAATCCCTACAATGCTTTGTTTCATTAACATGCTTTTATTAGGTCGACCTGTATGTAACTAACTATGTAATGCAGCGGTCGGCAACACGCGGCCCGCGGGCCGCATGCGGCCCGCGGACGTCTTACTTGCGGCCCGTGAATGTTTTGTAAATAAGTTATAAATAACGCGCAAACTTTTTCAATTGTAAATTTAGAAAAAGTTAATATGCTTCTCGTCTCACAGATGAGCATTTGAGAGCCATTCTACGAATTGCAACTACAAATTTGACAGCTAACATACAAGAAATAGCCTCCCAAATGCAACTTCAGACATCACACTGAAATTTGTATAAAATCGGTTACCTATTTAGGTTCTTTGTAGTTTTCATTTCTGAATGATTTACGGTGGTTATTTTTCTAGCTAGAAAGCCCAAAATTTCGTATGGTTTAACAATTTAAATAGCATTTTTTATTTTTTCTATTGGATATGTCCAAGTATACGTAGGTATATTGGGCTTCTAGGGTTAATATCACAAGTGCGGCCCGCCTTTATTTTATTTTGCCACCTTGTGGCCCTTGCCTGCCAAACGGTTGTCGACCGCTGATGTAATGTAATCTAAGGTAGCTAATTTAACCATCTTCTAAGGGTCGTAGCGTAATGAAAATTGGCAGCTGTATGTAGTTCTGATGACAATACAATAATATGGTACTGTCGAACTGATCTGATGATGGAGCCAGAAGATATGAACTGGAATTTCATGATGGAAAATCGTATCATAGCTGTTTTGGATTTCTTAGAAAAGTCTTGTAATGAACTTTGACCACAATTAGGTTTCAAGGCCTGATAATGAAGCCGGAAGATAGGCACTGGCATTCCATGATGGAATATCGTATCATAGTCGTATTTGCACTTGTGAGAAAGGCCACGTAATGGATTTTGAACACGATCAGGTTTCAAGCGTGTTTTTCTAGTGTTTTTTAAACTATTAATTTATTTTATTTGTACAGTCCAACTTATCCAATACGCAATACCCACACACCAGCCATCACTATCAAAATAGTTTCATGAAAGCCCATCCATCAATGTACAAAATACTGCAAACGCAATATTCTCACATATTCTAGATATCTGCAGTTGCTTCCCAGCATTCAACGCAACACAATTTCAGAACCACACGCCACACATCAGTGAATTGAACGCCAACATCTCGGGCGCTACTGAATTCAATCAAAATGCAGAATGTTCTAATGTACAGTTCTTGGGTCTGAATCCTGCAATCTGGGAGGTCTTCCATTCATGCATGCATGCAGGGTGTTTTGCGAGCGTGCGTCCAATCTGCTAGCTTCCGCTCAGTGGTCTTAAGACTTTGAATATACAGGGATTATTAAAGTTAATTGTATTTAGTTGTGTTGAGGAGTTTCGAATTCAGGTAAATGAAGAATTTATTTTTCAGAAACTATAAAGAAAGCCTTGCGTGGTTTCTAAAAGCTTCATATAATTAATATGTAAACTGTTATATCTCAACTTAGCTGTTAATCTGGTTACCTTGCTGTGATAAATTTAATAACATATTATTGCCGCAGCAGAATTGACGGGGTCCGCTAGAGCCAATGCCTGCCGGGGGTTCGAAGAAAACCGATAGGGAAATCGTGGCCCCCTGGCAACACGGCAACTGAAGGAACACGGGTGGGTTTTAGTCAGTAAGAGTCTGACACGCCCTCCCGCTCCGCCCAGAGCGGGAGAAGTTATTTGATGATTTCCCACCAAAAAAAAAAAAAAAAGGCTTATTAATAAACACACCGGGATCCATAGGTACAACGAAATCAAGAAGTCTTTGTTGTGGTAAAATCTTACTCTATAGAAAATCTATTTCTTCTGTATAATTATTCCGTTCTGTAACACTTTTTAAACTTTCTATACCCTGTTATACCTTTGTTTATTATTTTCCTCGAAAGCTACATTTTGTAGACATTGTAACTAAAAGCTAACGGTGTCACGTTCGCTAGTTTGTCTATTTGTTCATTCTACACGAATCTGCACTCATCATTTCATGCTAGTACCACTATCGTGGCATTACTACGAGATCTCATGTGAATGTAGAATTTTCTTATACTGGAAATAGAAGCTGTCAAAATAAAACTTTATGTGGTCGACCTAAAGTTTTATTTATTTTAGAAGCTTCTCGTATTTTATGTCTCCTGACCGGCTTTAACACTTCCCTTAGAAAGTATTTTGTATGTTCGCAAAAACCTAGGACTTTTCAAAATAAGAAGCGATTTCCATAATATAAATACACGTAGTAAACATGAAATTGTGGTACTCAAATTTAGATTAACTAAAACTAGTAAGTCATTTCTTATAAACGGTATCCGCTTTTATGACAAGTTGCCAAAGTCTGTTACAGAACTAAGCGATGGAAAGTTCAAAACCCACATCAAACATGTCCTTATCAAAAAAGCATATTATAAGATTAAAGACTATGTTGAAGACAAGGAAATTTGGCAATAATTCCTTCTGCACATGTGGCTTCCCTGGTACCTCATTAACGGCATAACAATGTAAATGTCTATTAACTGCTCCCAAATTACGATGATTATTTTATTTTACTTTTTTACATACTTCATTGACGTAATCTTTTATTTGACATTATATAATTTATATGCCTACAATATTCTACATATATATATTTTTTTTAAATCAAATTAGATTTGTTACAGCTGTAGTGGCAATCATGTCATTTGGTTTAAATAGGTCCTCATTTTTACTATTTTGTTCATCTTTTGTATAGATTCTTTTCTTTTAGATTTTGTGAATGTGAGAACGTTGTAGGCTGTAGACTTGTGGATCATTTTCTATTTTACTAAGTACCTGGTACTTGTTGATATGCTTACACTATCCTCCCATACCTATTAACACTGTAATTTGGAAACATTGTAGAAACCATTTATTTTGAAAAGAGTAACCGTGGAGTTTCTTGCCGGCTCTTCTCCATAGGAAGCGACCAATTGGAACCGTGCACCTAGCTTCTGACGTTTCATAAGTGCCCATGTAGGTTTATGTGAAATAAAATAATTTGAATTTGAAAGGCCACAGTGTTGCTGATTTATATGAATGAATGACATGAATAAAATGACCTCTCTCTTGGAAATTTCGCTCTCGTTCGAACAAGTTTAAAAGAAAAATGTGATCTGAAAATATATGACTTCAATTTTGAATCGAGAACTTTGCGTAGTGCCTGCGGTACATCTCCGCAGAGCAAGCTGACTTTGCTTCAATATTCATTTGCATTCAGCATTCGAGCTCTTTCTGTGACGTAAGACAATGGGGCGGCTACCTGCAACGCCTATCACGTGTTCGTGGAATGCATAGAAATGGGGAAGGTTAAGTCGATCGAATTCGTAAGACATTGTTGTAGAAGGGTTTACGAATGGGTTTCGAAGAACAACTAACAATTTTCAATGCATTTACCCTAAGTTTCAGTAACGCTAGAGTTTGAAATAAGCTCCATAAGAATAATACAATGTTGATACAACTGAAACCTCTTAAGGGGTCAATATACCTTGAGTTGGTTCATAATACAACTTGTTCATAATGATGAGTCATCATTATGAACAAGTTGTATTATGAACCAACCATGAAATTGCGGAAAAATCTCAGTTATTTCTACACCTGATCCCTACACCACCAAACTTTACAATTACAATTTACATGTTGAATTATTTACAAATTTGTAAATTTTAATAGTCCGTGTACTACAAAACTCTGAGCCACACAATTGTAACGGAAAAACCTTACAAATATGTAAATTGTAGCGACAAGTCTACAATTTATACATAGCCCTCATACTTTATGTTACGCTTAAAAATGCGAAAGAATTGTAGATTGTAAATTGTAACTCATACATATTTGTAATTTCTGTGTTATGCAATTTTTTTCTACAATTTTGTAGAATTGTATATTCGTAAAGTTTTGTGGTATAGGGCCCTTGTATAAGTAAAAATAACAGACAAGAAATGAAAAAAAGACACTCGGAAAAGGCTTCATGAATTCTTAAAGCAGTAAACTTTGTAAAGCTATAAACATAAGCAGCCCGGGACAGAAAATAATACTTTAATATTATTGAAATAATACTTTGATAACATAACATCACGCCTTGTTTCCCCGAAGGGTTGAGCAGAGGTGTACATATACATAGTAGGTACACCCACATTTCGCCAGTTATGTTTAAGTCCCATGTAATAGGGGGCGAGCCTATTGCCATCAACCGGGTACAAATCCAGACTCCGGGCTACTACTAAGAAATTCCAGATAGAAAAACCCAATAATACTTTGCCCGACCCGGGAATCGAACCCAGGACCTCATACTTTAATATTACTGAAATAATATAATATTACTGAAATATACACGCTGTATGAAAAGGGTCGGATGCAACTAATTAACTCTTGACAAAATGGAAGCAGTAAGCTTCTTAATAGGACTTTGCGGCTCAAATCCCCTTTGCTGAAATATTCACACATTTACATTAAAAACGGATGATATTCTTTTAACTTTGATGCCCATTTTAGTGACTTTTCGGGATGGGAATGCCCGGAGAAAACTATGAATCTGAAAAATTTATAAAGTGCCATGAACTCAATTGCGGAAAAAAAAACTGCATTTTCTGTATCTTCTTAGAATAAATAAACACCAGAGGGCCTAGACATTTAGACAAGCGACATTCGCTTTCTCACTTGTATAGAACATTGGTCCGTAACCTTCTAAATAAAGAGCACAATCGCGTTTACAAAAATGACGTGTCGGTAACGGTGTCGCGAATTCAATTGTTTTTTCCCATCTTAAAAATGCCCAGCGCGCCTAAAGAAGTTTTCACATTAAAAAATAAACTGAATTTTCTGTATCTGAATAATATAAACACCAGAGGGCCTAAACTTTTAGACAAGCGACATTCGCGCATTTCCACAAAGACTTTCAACGGGATTGGCATAAGTTTCTCGGTAACTTACGTCAATACCCATTTAAAAAAAAACACTTCGTCTAGATCCTCTGGTTCGGTTCAGACGATATAGTAATAGTAATAGTAATAGTCCATTTATTTGTGAGAATATTGTTACAGAGATGTTACATGGTTTTTATAGTTCATAATATTCTGCCGTTTCCGGCGTACAAATACATTGTCAGGGTTTTGGGTAGTTTATTGGATTACAAATTAATTTTATTGAATTAAATAAATTAGGATAACATTCAAATTGCAAATTAGTCAAATAAATCAGCTATGGATATGTCAAAAAGAATTCATTAAGTCAAAGATAGTAAGAAGAGAATAATTAGAATGATAATAATTATTTCCTAATATTTATGTCAGTTTTTCATTCATAAAATCATTAATCGAGTAGTAGCATTTACATAAGAGGTAATTGAATAATTTACATTTAAATGTACTAAAGCTTAAAGTTTTAAAACAGTCCGGTAGTTTATTAAAAATTTTGGTCGCCATACAAAATACATTATTTGAAAATAGTTTATTATTCCGTCTAGGTACACGAAGCATGTGAACTTTGCGGCTAGGTCTGGATACAACATCATTATGCAGAACAAATTCATGCTTATTTTGGTACACAAAAATACAAATTTCAAAAATATATAATGCTGGGAGGGGTAATATTTTCATTTTTTTTAATAATGGGACACAGCTATCCATTGGGTGCGCACCACATATTGAGCGAATACATTTCTTTTGGGCTCGAAACACTCTGTTAAGTTCCACAGAATTACCCCACATTATAATGCCATAACGCAAAATTGATGCGACATAGCTATGGTATGCACATAGTGCCGCATCAACACTAGCCACACGTGTTAATCTGTACAAAACGAATACAAACCTATCTACCTTTGTGCAAAGTTCGTCAATATGAGCTTTCCAGTTACAGTGTTTGTCTATTGTTATTCCTAGGAACTTTGTACTCTCAACCTCTTCAATTGTGTCATTATCATGCTGTATTTTTAATTGCGGACGCTTACTGTTGTAGGTTTGGAACTGGATCATTTTGGTTTTAAGATTAATATGGAGATTATTTTGTTTCAGCCATGTGATAATTTTATTTAGTGTCTCGTTTATTTCGGTCTGGTACTCACATAAGTTATAATTATCATTTAGAATGCTGAGGGTCGTATCGTCAGCATATAGTATGCAGTTGTGGGAGGTTACTTTAGCTAAGTCATTAGCATACAGCAGAAACAAAAGTGGCCCCAGTATGGTTCTTTGGGGAACACCACAATTATTTTCCCGATAGGGAGATCTGCAGACGATTTTTTTGGTGCCCTGTTTGTTTCGAGATCTCAACACATTGTTGTCGATGGGTACCCGATACCCGTCGCTTCGAATAGTAAATCACTTAACAAAAAAAAACCGGTCAAGAGCTCGGACTCGCGCAACGAGGGTTCCGTGTCATTTTAAATTTTCATCGGCTAGGTCTATATTCGTCAGAGAATTTTGACACTGCACACTGCGGTGTAGAATATTGCAGTCAGCGCCATCTCTTGACCGATAGTTGAACTAATATAATTTTTGTTGAAAATTTCTGATGAAGTGTGCTATTCAAAAATAATTCAAAAGTCATTTATTCAAACTAAGCTGAGAATCAGCACTTTTCGAACGTCAAAATTACATAAAACAGTCCCCAAAAACGCCCACCCTTCACCACTTCTTAGTGCCTTTAGCTGGGAAGAAGAAGTGGCGCAACAAACTCACCAGCAGCAACAAACTCCCCAGCTATTTAGAGACATCGTTTTATTTTTCCTGTAATTTTTTCATAAACTTCTATTACATAGAATGATTTCAGATTTTTCCTACGCAAACTTCGGAGACAAGGAGGGAACGGTTCTTTTTTTAATTTTTCTTCACAAATCAAAAATAATCGGCCAAAAAAAAAAGAAAAATGTTTGAACAAATAGCCTGCGCTCTTTCATATGATAACCCACATGCCGGTAGCTCCACTTAGAATTTTTAAAACCCGCCGTTCAGTCCCTGTTGCAAAAAAAATCATTTTTATTTCTTTCTTATTTGCAAAATAGTTGAGCAAACGTCATCTAAAACTGTTCCAGTTGATAGCATTAGTAATTCTTGAGATATTCAGCTGTGACAGACAGACGGACAGATAGACTGAGTCTCACCATAAGGTTTCCTTTTTACCATTTTGGTACGGAACCCTAAAAACATAACATAACATAACATCACGCCTTGTTTCCCCGAAGGGTTGGGCAGAGGTGTCCCTGTAGCAGGTACACCCACATTTCGCCAGTTATGTTTAAGTCCCATGTAATAGGGGGCGAGCCTATTGCCATCAACCGGGCACAAATCCAGACTCCGGGCTGCTACTGAGAAATTCCAGATAGAAAAACCCAATAACACTTTGCCCGACCCGGGAATCGAACCCAGGACCTCATGCTCAGCAGTAGCGCTTGCGACCACTAGACCAACAAGGCAGTCAACCCTAAAAATAAACATTATTGTCTGTTTCATATATTTGTGTTGAGTTGATAGTGTCCGTACTAAACTTTTCTTGTGTAATTTTAATGTAAATAACGAGAAAGACTCCCTCTGTAAATTATGTAAATGTTTTCCAGTTCACTCTGTGTTAACTAATGGAATCCTGATTACGCGAAAATGGCTTACCCTAATTTAAGCTTTGAATAATCTGACAATAATATTACCTCTGGAGTACAATAATTTACCAAAAAATATACCTTAGCCAAAATATTATTTGATTTTGTAACCTGAATTGATTAACAGCCGTGAGACAAAATAAAAAACATTGCTCGAAACAGGCTTAATTTTCTCAGTAAAATAACAAATAACAGTGATTTCATTTTAGCACGACTGGAATTTTTCCAGCACCTATTACACTACAAAGGAAATACAAAAAAAATACTTAATTTTTGTGTAGATAATTACTTTTGGCAGTTATGTACAGTCCTCCTCGAGCGTAAATATGTAAACGAGCTACATAAAGAACCTGTCACATAGGCAAGTAACAGAGAGACGCTATACAAACACTAAGTCTTTCTAAAATTCTATGTGCCATATCTGTGGTTTGGGACTGCACATTTATTGCAGTCAACGAGAGTGCCAACAAAGCAGTGACCTGTATCTAATCCTCTGCAAAATGTATCCGAGCTTAAAAGTGTTACGTCGCTCGTGATTGCCGACAAATGGAAATGAATTACATGCATTAGCAACTTTGATTTTGATGAACTTCTATTAAGGCCCGTATTACAGAACGTCACTCAATACTAAAGCATTACTTAAAACTAGTTTCAACCAATCAAATGGCTTGAATCTAGTTTTAAGTAATACTTGAGTATTGAGTGACGTTCTGTAATACGGGCCTAAGAGGAGCGACCGGTGGCGCCGCCTGGTAGCTGGCCAAAGTATTAAATTGTCAAGAGTAAATAGTAGACAGCGGTTACTTCGATTAATAACCACAGTTTTGTGAATCGAGAAGGTGAAAGAAAATAATGACGTCGATCAAGTGTAAAATATTAGATATTTTGTGTATTTTTTTGCGTTAGATTTTATCTTATGTACCTACATTAAAAAAAACCACGCTTTGAAAGTTTTTGTATGATTCCAGTTTATAATTTATGTTTTTTTCTTAGAGACGTTAAGTAAGTATTTAGCGTATTATTTTTTTCGAATCGATGATAAAAATTTATACAATTTATCTATGTACATGACTATCAAAACAGAGGCGGCGTAAGGCGTGGGCCACCGCCTACGGCCTCGCAGTCCGAGGGCCTCACACCTCGAAGGTTTATGTATTACATAAAAGCCGTGAACGCGTCGATAAAAATATACTAATAATTCAAAAAATTCAAAATTCAAAAGTCATTTATTCAAACTAGGCTGAGAATCAGCACTTTTCGAACTTCAAAATTACATAAGACAGTCCCCCAAAACGCCCACCCTTCACCACTTCCTAGTGCCTTTAGCTGGGAAGAAGAAGTGGCGCAACAAACTCCCCAGCAGCACAGCTGTCTGTTCAAGTTAGAAAAAATGATTCTATACAATAGTATGCAAAATGCTCGTACTAAAACGATAAATATATTGACATGAGCCCTCCAGGAGGGCTTCTGGAGAGCTCATGTCAATATATTTATCGTTGCGGAGGGCTCCTGGCAATAAAAAAAAGTGTTAAAGCTAAATATTACGCAAACGGATCCCTGAATAGAAAGTTTTCACAAACTCGCAATATTTTTCAACGGCCTATCCTATAACTCGGCCTATACCAAAAAATTTGACAACTGTTTAGCTGTTTTTTTTTCGTCTTCTTGTGCCACCAGAGGGCCTCGCGAAATGTACCTCGCCCACATCAAATTTTGGTCTTGCCCCGCCACTGTATCAAAATCTCATTAAACCATTGTTGAATTGAATATCAGTAGCCATGGAGATTGATCCCAATAATGTAGCAAAATTAGCGTGTATCATGAAGGATTGCGCTCCCGGTCAGTGTGCTAAGACATGTCACCTGTCTTAAATTCATTACTCAATAGTGTCCTATTACTGACTATGAACTGGAACTCTACCTCTAAGACAGTTGATGTCGTGAGGGACGATTAGGTAATGTGTTGAGAGGGTTAAGAGAGCATTCGCTTGTGAACTTAAATAGAACATATCTACTACGATCCTCGATCAAGAGTAGGCATTGTGGGTTCATTAATGGGTATAAATATAGGTAATTGCGTTTGTTTATCAATCTAACAACTGCAGATCGTAGGGAGTCGCTTAGGAACTGTAGAGTCTACGTCATAATGTGGTTGAATTTCACTCTGTAGATATCATTATTATAGATAATTTTATCATTAAACCTATAAAGGTCATCCACTAGTTAGACAGCTATAGTCCGGCCGTCGAGAAAATGCGTTCCTGACACCTGTCAGTTGAACAATTTCTCGTAGTAATAAGGATCAAATTCGCAAAACACATATTCGTTAGTATGACACTGACTGGTGTCAAGAACGCATTCTGTCAACTGTAGGAAAATTTTGTCATCAACGTCAACAATGAAAAAGCAGTTTAAAAAATTTATATCCACGTCTGACTGGACTGTATGATCATTATTACAAAATGCACGGCCAAAATATCAAACAACACACAACATAATACCACGCCTGTATTACTCGAAGGGTTATGCGAAGGGTTGCCTGTAGAAGGTCCACCCACATTTCGCCAGTTATGTTTAAGTTCCATGTTATAGGGAGTGAGTCTACTGCCATCAACCGGGCACAAATCCAGATTCCGAGCTGCTACTGAGAAATTCCAGATGGGAAAACCCAATAAATAGTTAATAATAGGTATTGGAAGACGTAGTGTTGGAAGACCGCCACAAGGTGGACCGATAACCTTGTGAAGGCCGCAGGAATCCACTGGATGCGGTAAGCACAGAACATGGGCCCAAGTCTGCTATTTTTATAAATTCGTCATTCCAACACGATCCCATTGTCATTTTGCTAAAAGTTCGTAATCTGTTAAATTCATAATGATCGATCACTGGTCGGTCAATGGTCTCGTAATAGAATTGTGTTATAATGGCATTGTCGTACAATACGACCGATGATACTGCCTAAGTCAGTCATTCATTTGTCATTATGTACGAGATTACCAATAAGTGCCATTTCTTTCAATGGAGTGTCAGTGGCTGACCATTGGAAAGTCATAATGACGCCATTGTATTAGTAGATTACCAAACTTATCAAAATCAACAATTATGAAATCAATGATAGACCATTCTGACACTATTGTAATAGCAGACTTGAGGCCCTGGTCAAAGTGTCGGTGCATGGGGGAGGCCTATGTCCAGCAGTGGACGTCTTTCGACTGAAATGATGATGATGAATATGTTTCGGGTCAGGCGAAATCCTAAAAAATACTCATATTTAACAATTGACTTGTTAAGATTTGTTACTTTTGTATGTTATACTAATTTAACACTCAACTTTCCCCCAGACAAACAACTATGTAGCTACTTTTAATATAATAATATTAATAATAAACATAATATCTACAACCAAAAGTGATTGCTTATAAAATAGGCCCGCCCAAAAAAGTTGCCATAAATAAAAAAAGTGATGGCACTCCGGGAATGCCGACAGAAGTGAAAACTTGAACAAGATCGCCTTGGTGAAAGCTAAAATACTTGTTTAGCACATTGGTCTGTAACCTTATCTAAATAAAGAGCACAATTGTGTTTACAAAAAAATACTTCCGAAACCTTTAAAGTAAAAATACTTGCAAAAGAAAAAAACTTACTTGTAAAAGATCGCTTTTAGCGATAAGACCGCCCATTATGTCACCCAATGTAAAAATTCTAAATTAATGTCTGTAATTTTCATGGTGTACATAATAAAGAATATTCTATCTATCTATCTATCTTGCATAGAACATTGATCCGTAACGTAATATAAATAAAGAGCACAATCGCGTTTACAAAACCTTGAAAGGAAAAATCCTTGCACAGAACATTGATCCATAAAAAAAAACAACCGACTTAAAAAAAAACACTACATAGTGAAAAATAACTTTAATTTCGGAAGTCGGTGTCTTTGGTTTTGAATTTTCGTTCTTTGTCACCGACTTCCGAAATTAAAGTTATTTTTCACTTCGTAGTGTTTTTTTTTAAGTCGGTTGTTTTTTTTTATAAAAAGTTTTTATTTTTCACTTTTTAGTTGTGATACCTACCCCACACAAATTCGAATACCACTTATGTAAATAACAGTGACAGGAAGTTATCATAATATCATACATCCACATACTAAGTGAGGTCTCATTTCAAAAATGCCCAAGGTGCCTAAAGAACTTTTCACTTCAAAAAAAAAACAAAAACTAAGGCTACCGACACACTTGTTGCAAGCATTGTTATCGTTCTATATTATAGCTGATTTACATTTTACTGTACGCTATTAAGCCGGGGATTTGCATAATGGCCGCTCTACGCATATTATCGAGTGATTGCGGATTATTGAATATAATTGACGTGACTGTGAGATTATTATATTTGTCTGAATGCGATCTTTAATTGTCATTGGCATTGAACACGCGTTTTGTTTGTTTTGGTCCGAGCCATCAATCTGGATTATAAAACCTTTTCATTTCGCGTAATTCCTGTGCGGAATTTAAATTTTTGGTTGCTTTTTTTTCCAATTCTGTTTTTCCGTGTAATTTTTTTTATGTATTCCGGGTCATGTGGATGCAAAAATGACTCAGATCTATTTTTGCCTATATTTTATTTTTAATTTTGCGTTAATGTCAGTGACATTAATTTGTCCAACTTAAATTATCCGCATATTCAAACCACAACTGTCATTCTTTGATAGTTGTATAAAATGGCTATACTATAAACACGACAAATTCACATAGGGTGTCAATTTGCTTATCAATTCCATCGTTTTCACTTTGTTTTTAGGCAGAGCTTTATTAGATAAAAATGTAATCCTCACCAGATTGCTAACTTGATCACCAAAACAAATGTTCGTACATTCAGATCATGAAGCAACGAAGCCTATTCCATATTCCCAGAGGGCTTCTTCCCGAAGTTTAAGAAAAGTCGCCAACTTCCGCAGTACCAGCCAACTTGAGAGCCATTCACTCTGCAGTTTGTGTACAGCCTCTGTTTTAAAGAAACCTGTAACAATCCATTTTTATTATCCTCTGTGGAACATCTTTGGAGTTTTTAAATAGGTATGATGTTACGAAAAACTTTTTGTTTGTTGTAAAATTCGATAAATAAATAGGTTAACACAGTGGCGTTAATTCACAAAAATAGTCTTAATATATTAGGCAATTCTGAAAAAACCACCCAGTACTGTTAAATAAATGCTGATTCATCCATCACAAACAGACAATAAACTGTCTATACACCACATCCAAACCCCGAAAAAATCCCCATCAGCAATACCAACGTAAATAAAAAATCCACGCAGTATGACAAACATAACCACGTAATAATTAAAAAAATAAGTAAACACAATAACTTGGTCGGGAACGCGTATCACGAGAATGTAAATCCGGTGCGCGTGGCCATGAATATTTTCATTATTTTCACCGAAACAACGAGAGGGTGGCATAATTTTATTAGAAGGCACTGTAGCACGGTCAATTCGGTGATACATTTTGTCCATGGGTTCGGTTTCGTTTTTTATGTGTTTAAAATACCAGATACTGCACCCATATGCTCGTTTATAATTTCAATTGTAGTTAGAGCGTCAGCTACTTCGAATAACATAAACTTTGTAACTACTCCCTTCAAAATTGAAATCCGGTGACACAAGAGTATCTAGGAGCAAAATAGTAGGTTGTTTGCCTTGGGAGCAAATAACTATTGTAAAGTAGAATTCTGAGCGCAGCGAGGGATTCAAAGTACGTCACTCGAGCTTAAAATTGTGTTGTTCGTAATTGTTTACTCACGTTTTATAAAAAATGAATGTGTCTTCCACGAGGAAGTAGTGAGGATGCAATAAATAAACGTAGGTAGGTACTATTCTTATTCATAAGTTGCACTTACTTATTTTCTCATAGAGGGTGATAAAAAGTAGAGTATCGACCACGGCAGCAACACTATTCTAAGCACGAGTGACGTACTTTGAATCCTTCGCTCAACTCTGGATTCAAAAAAAACATTTGCTCCCTAGGCAAACAATCTACGTTTACTAAGTTTGCAGTGGTTTGCATCTGGTTTTTTTAATGACAAAGCACATGCGAAAATCTACAATTTTGGTTTTATTTAACTACATCCGACGTTCAGACAACGCTTAATGCTGGAGGCTCTTATGAGTGTAACAGGAAAAAAACTCGATTTATTTCTCCTCATGCCGCAAGGGAAAACAAGGAAGATACTTTGATAAGTTTATTATTTTTTACCTACTCGAAATGTTATAAAAAGGCTCGGAGCTATAAAACCCTGATAAGATTTCCTGGAAGGCGATTTTAGTTAAGTGCTGCATACATATTTTGGTTAGAAGCTGTACTACCAAGGTGATTTTCAGGTTACCTTGGTGCCCCAATATCCATAACGGATATCATATTTTTACTATCTTTGCTACTTTCCTTTGTTAAAGATTGTGACGTCATTGTGAGGCGATCGAGGGGCTTAGAGCTTAGACGTACGATACGAAACTATTTCATTCATCCTTTCGAAGCTTTGTTCAGTTGTGAAAGATTGTGAAATTGGTATTATAATTTACTAGCGGATGTCACGCGGTTTGACCCGCGTAGTTCCCGTTCCCGTGGGAGTACGGGGATAAAATATAGCCTATGCTACTCGCTGATAATGTAGCTATCCATTGCTGAAAGAATTTTTCAAATCGGTCTAGTAGTTTTTAAGTTAATTTGTTACACACAAAAATACAATTTTTTTCTCTTTATATTATTATATACTAGCTGCGCCCCGCGGTTTCACCCGCATAAGTCTCGATCCCGTGGGAAAAAAAAAAAGGTATCCTATGTTCTTTTCCCTCTCACAGAGAGGAGGCCTGTGTCCCAGCAGTGGGAACATTTATAGGCTGATGATGATGATGATGATGATGTTCTTTTCCAGGGCATCATCTATATATGTGCCAAATTTCATCCAAATCCGTTCAGCCGTTTTAGCGTGAAGGCGTAACAAACAAACTTACTTTCGCATTTATAATATTAAGGATAGTATAGATAGGTAAGTGTTTCATTTGAAAGGCAATAGCTATTCTTTAAAGTAGCAAAGTAATTTACACCACGGTTTGAGCATGAACGATTTTCAACATGGCTACCCGGCCGCATACGAAAGTGTTATCTCATCCTCATTTTCAATTATTTTCCACATTCCCTTTACTAAAGCTACCATGTTAGGGTATCAACACGCCATAGCGTTGAAATGGATAATCCACCATGTCAGTCACGTTTCCGTCGGTCAAACAGAGTCAGATCGTAAAAGTGTTTACGTATTTTCCTCTCTTCCCTCCAGGGCCGGATCGAGCCTATAAAGTAAATGTCAATAGCCCCCGAAAGCCAGGTTTGAATTTAACTGTCAACACGTTATGAATATGGCAACGTTTTTATTTACTCGTACAGTTTTGGTTAGATTTTTTTTTTGTCATGGTTGCATTTTGTGTTTATGGACCTATATTTATCGGTACAGTAACGGGGAACAGTTAAAGTAAAATAAGTAATACTTAGTATTGATAATAGCAGAAAAATATTTCGAGAAAAATAAAACGATTGTGCGCCTTTGGTCGACTAGTTTAGTCGACATAATATCAGAATTCAGAAGGCCAACAATAATTATTTTAGTACTTAAAAAGTTTTCGATAAGTCGCAATCTCATCTAAGTGATGATCAATGTCAAAAACTTGTTAAAAAGTATGTAGGTAAAATAAAGGATTAAAAAATTTTTTACTGAGATTAGAATACAAACATTCTGAAGAATAAGGATCACAAATCTTTACATTTTACATTTTTTTTACATTTCTTTTAATTTAATTCTCACTTACAAAACCACGTACTTTTACAAAATCTCCCTGCTTCAAATTTTCTAGTAACTACTTCTACACATGTCACTCGTCGCCAAAATCAAGCCCGACTCCACATTAGGATGGTTTAATCAAAGGTTTTAATTTCCCAGTCGGTTGTCATCACGGCGACGGCAGAGACAGGTGGCGACAGGTTGACATCTCTCTCAGGCCAGCTCGGAAATGAAATAAACGGGGCGCTAAGAATTAATATTGTGGAATCCGAAAATAGCAATATGGGTTAAGTTTAGGAACTTTTGGAACTTTAACCTTAAAATAGGTATGAGTACATAGATGGAGGCAATCTTGAAGCGTTTATCCTAAAACTTGGCAACGTCGCAAATAGCTGTCAAATATTTACCTGTTTTGATTAATTTGGCAATATTACTGTATGGAAATATGAAATGTGCCTAACTAGCGAACTAAAATATTGATTTTGAAATGCAATAATTAATATCGTAACACTAAATATTTAATTTTAGAAGTAAAAAAGTAGTTGGGAATTTTCCAAATGCCTTTTTACACCTAAAACGATTACAACATCAAATTCAGTGTTATAATTGCATTTCATTATTAATATTCTAGTTCGCTAGTTAGCCACATTTTATATTTCTATACAGTAATATTGCCAAATTAATCAAAACAGCGAAATATTTGACATCTATTTGCGACGTTGCCAACTTTCAGAATAAACGCTCTTAAGAACACGCCTGACAAAAATATTTTCCATGCAATAAAAAGGAAATAGTTTTAAATACTCGGCATCTTCTATGACAGGAAAAAAAATAGCATTTTCATCTACCTACGGTAACCTTTAGGTTACCCAGTATATGAAGGCTGTACAGCATGTGTTTTAACGTAAATAGTGATTTCGCAACATCTTGCTGCGTTTACGAATCAGTTTGTGATGATTTAAAATTCCATACAATGGTGCCGATTCTCTTGTCACAAATGCCTCTAAACTAAACTAAAAATCACCAAAATTTAGTTTATTCCTGTCAAACGACGATTTCCCATTCTGAAATAGACTAAAGTGACACAACTTAACTATATTTTAGTTTGACAGCACTAAGATGGTACTGAGATATTAGTTTAGTGAAAATGGCAATTTTGCTATTCTGAATTTGACGTTTTTAACCTAAAATTTAGATTTTCTAACTAAATATGACTATTTTTAATCGCGACTAAAAACATGTGGAATAAAATTGGTTGTCATGAACTAAAATTCACACCAACACCTCGACTTCAGATGAAAAAACAGTACTGAATTTTTTTTTCTTTTGCTTATTTATCTCGAAAATGGTGTGTCCAATCGCAAAAATAATGAAAATTTTGACACCCTTTATGAAACCCCTAACACTCTACATGTAGGTAATATTTTTTTCTTATTTTCCATACAAAAAGTGAAAAATCTATATAAAACACGTCGAGGCTGCCCCCCACTGCGCGCCTCCGGCTCTAAAAAGATTCACGTGGTTAGGTTTCACGTGTGGAGTCACGATTGTCAAATTCGATTTAGGCCGCATTCCGAGTTACGCTAAAAGTGATAATATCGCGAATCCAACCAAATTTAATAGTCACAAAATATAAGGGTTATTGAGTATTAATTGTGACTTTGGACTTTGGTCGGATTCGCGATATTATCACTTTTGGCGTAAGTCGGAATGCGGCCTTAGATGTGTCAAAATTATTTTTAAATTTAGAGAATTTATTTTGCAGAATAGCTTTGAGATTCTCATAGTCAAAAGTAAGGAATTTTAGTGATAGTTTAGTTAGTTTAGTTCGGTGTACAAGAGAATCGGCACCAGTGCCATCGTAAAAACTTTTACAAAAAAAAACAAACGACTTCCAAAAAAACACTACAAAGTAAAAAATAACTGAAATTTTGGAAGTCGGTGTCTTTGGTTTTGAATTCTCGTTTTTTTTTTTGTATTTTTTTTTTCACTTTTTAGTTGTGGTACCTAACCCCACACAAATTCGAATACCACTACCTGCTATAATCAGTGACATGAAATTATCATATCATCCACATACGAAGTGAGAAAAAATATGTTTTATTAAAGCTAACTCAAGAACTATTCAAACAAAGTTAATAAAATTTATATGGGACCACCTCAAGAGCACCCTTTCAAAAAAATAATAATTTTCGAAATCGGTCCACAATTAACGTAAAAATCGGTGGACATACATTAAAAAACTAAATATATATGTATACGCTACGAACATATAACCTCCTGGAAGTCGGTTAAAAAATGAGAAATAACAATGACTGAAGTTTTATACCTTGTCTTATTCCTACTGTGAGCGTGCACAGTACTCATACTCAGCTCTCACAGGTACTCCTAGATCTGTACCTATGTGGATTTAGGTTTTCGGTGCTAATTGGGTCGGCGCTGAGTACCTTCAACTGAATCTACGCTTTTTTGGTTCGTCGGAATTTTGCTTTTGTTCGGTATGTAGGCTTTAGATTCTATTTTCGAAGCGTATTTTATTAGAAATCAGTTTTTTTTTTTCAAACCCTTTATGCGTAGGTAGCAAGCACTTACGTCAGCTCCGAATGATGATCACGTGAAACCATGTGCTCAAACAGTATTTATTTTTATTTTTAGTTAAATAAGGGCCGGTTTTTCAATCGCCAGTTAACTTTTATCTAACTAATAAGTTTGTCATTTTGACAGTTTTTGTTTGGACAATCTGCCAAAACGTCACATTTATTCTTCAGGTAAAAGTTATCTAATTATTGAAAAATCGGCCCTAAGTTAAGTAAAACAGGGGTCGATCCATCAGGTTAAGCTACGCTTGGTGTTGGTCCGTGGATCGGTGACGTACATACCGAGACTCCTCCGTGCCGTTGATCCCGGCTGTCATTCGTGGATCTTTGACAGTCGTTACGGGTCGTCAGAAAAACGAAAGTCTGACAACCAGTCTTGATAGATAGGCAGTCGCTCCATATAAAATACTGGTATTCAGCTGCATCCGGTTAGACTGGAAGCCGACATAATTGGGAAAAGGCTAGGCAGATTTAATTTTTTATGTTTTTTAGACTGATAATGTACCTATGTTTAGTAATTAGATAGCTAATTAGGTAGGTACTTTTTTGTTTAATGTTAGTTGAGTAGGTATTGCTGTATTTTTTTTTCATCGAGTGTATTACAGTTTATCTTGTTTTGAACCGTTCGTTTCCCTAAAACAAAGATGTTTCCAAGACATTTTTTTTTAAATATCATTTCTAAAACAGGCAAATTCAGATAATGAACATTATGTGATATTAATAATAGTTGACAGCCACAGTATCGAATTAGGTCTAAGATCTGTAAAGACAGTTGTGAAAAGTAAAAATAATTCCTGACATCCTTACATATCCTTAATATTATAAATGCGAAAGTAAGTTTGTTTGTTACGCCTTCACGCTAAAACGGCTGAACGAATTTGGATGAAATTTGGCACATATATAGATGATGCCCTGGAAAAGAACATAGGATACTTTTTTTTTTCCCACGGGATCGAGACTTATGCGGGTGAAACCGCGGGGCGCAGCTAGTATATTATAAAACAAAGTCCCCCGCCGCGTCTGTCTGTCTATCTGTTCGCAATAAACCCAAAAACTACCAAACGGATTTTCAAACAGTTTTCACAAATGGACGAAGTGATTTTGAGGAAGGTTTAGGTGTATAATTAATTAAGATTTTGTGTAAATTGGCTGAAATATGACGATTATTATTAAAGATGTCGGAAAAAATCATGCCGACTGGGAACCTTATGAGATAGGTACATAAAATTAATGTTCTACAGGATTGTACATCTTAACAAATTCAACAAATTAACATATGTCTATCTTCTAATGATGACTCACAGTAACCATTTTTATCTTACAGAATTTGATAAAAATTGATTGTTATTTCCGTAGCTATTTTGACCGATATTTAATCCTTATCCAATAAAATGTTATTTAAATTGAGCATTTCATTTAGATTAAAAAAAATGCCTTGACATTATATCATATGTATGCTTTTAAAGCTACCAATTCAAAATTACGCGTCTCAAAATAATTATGGTTGATGGCGGTGCGGCGCTAGGACTGGAGTCAATGACCTTTAACTTGATTATTAGGGATGCGATCATCGCTTCACTTCGTTTTTATCCCGGTAGTACGTTCCCGTGGGATATTTTCCAACATCCACGCGGGCAAAGCCGCGGGCAAAAGCTAGTAAATAAATAAATTTAATTCCCACTGTAATGTCAAACATCTTTAAGTTGTAATTTACGAGTTTATAATTCATTAGAAATTTTATTACGCAGAACGTAAGCACCGTGTGACCGAACTCTGCTTAGGTGAAAATAGAGAAGGCGAATTTTCCCAGATATAAGGCCTAACTAGATCGATTTTTCGCCCCCGTATACCCCTATATTGCAAGTTTCATCGAAATCGTTGGACCCGTTTTCGAGAACGTGAACACAAATATGTCGGATCCGGTCATTAGTACGGACACGAAACGAATCGCAAGCGCGTCGCTGGCGACATCAAGTGATCTACCCACACCAAAGGCGCGCTTCTACATAGTCGTGATGTTTTAAAGCCACGGCGAGGAATTCAGCCTCGGGTCGCATCGGAGTCAAGACGTCGCGGAACTGTTCTCGATTCGTTGTGCTCAGTTATTGTGTTAATTGTAATTTGGGATCATTGTGTTAATTTGTGATTTTAATAAACGCCGTCGCTCCCAATGTGTGTATAATTTAGCTAATATGATTAATTTGATAGTAAATTATTATGTGATCTAAACTGCAAACTGTTTTTCTATTGCGCATTAACCAACACTACGCCCACAGTAGTTAAAATATCGCTGATAATAACAAGAGTCACATACCCGTCTCCGACAAATATATGTATATAAACAAATATTGCTCATTTAATAGTATAGGATAAAGGTATTATGCGATTATGTTACCCTTTTATCAACCGCTCTAAAGGAAAAACATCCACCATTAGTTTTGATGGAACTTCCACCAGCCAATAATTTCCTTCGCTTAACTTCTGTAATAAAACTGAATGAAATACGTAATTTCACTGGCTTTAATATTAAACCAACCACCACCTTTTATGAGGCAATCATTTGTTCTACCGCGGTTTTATATCGTGCCATAACTATGCTAAGTTAGGTATCAAAGAAAAACGTCTACCATTCTTGATAGAGTTATTAAAAGAACATCAAGAACTACTTTCCCAACAAACGTGGGTTTTTCATGAGTTTTCTATGGTTTTTACGTGTTTAAGTACCTTGTACTTTAAAAACGGACAAAAAAGTGGAGTTTTTTAAGACGAAGAATGCGTCGATTCATTCGTTATAATTTCCCTCCCAAAAACATTCCCTTCTAAGCATGGTCCTTCTCGCAATAGCCTTAATTTTTTTGTTTTTAAAAATACCTACCCTTGTCAAACAGTACTTACAGTACCTACAACGATTATTATGCGTCCCAAATTCCCGATTCGAAAATCGAATAAAACGCAATAGGCGGACACTCGCCTGTCATTAATATGCTCAAAAGTGTCCCAACTTTATCAGGTAGGTACATTTTCACGCCCCAAATAACCACGTATAAACCTTTATCACAGGTAAGTAATATAAGTTATTTTAACATTTCACGTGGGCTTCTTCCGGACATGTAAACCTCAATGCTTCGCAATCATTCGGGACGTCCAGTTAAGGCCGATTTTAATGTCACCGTGATGGGTAACCTATTGACCTTTTTAGGTCCTGTATCGAAATAGCCTTTGTTATAAAATGCAGATTTTTTTTGTAATATATTTCCTTTATTTTTCTAATATCTACGGTAAGTAAATAAATAACCACTTTCTATTCAATTTATTCGACACTAATTTTATAAAAAGAAAACCCATCTTAGCTTTCAAAGCCATTTACATTATTAATTCGTTCCTTTTTCGAATGATTGAGTGAATTTCACCTTACACGTCACCTTTTCGAGTAATTGACAGCATAATCGGCCAGTTTGACTGGCAGTGACAAAGCCAAGGAAAAACTCTTGAAAACTGTACAAAAAAGCAGTCCTTGTTTCTGTAAAGAGTTTCCTTGTTTGTATTCATAAAGAATGAAGGACATGTTTTTAAATGGAAAATATTGAACAAAGAAATCAAAACGACACTTGAATTGTTATCAAAAATAAAAGCCTTCTTGCTTGTTTCCGTTTTTATTTCAAATAGGTTCAACTTCAACATATTGCAGTTTAATTAGTTTCCTTAGTAAGATTAATTAACGATCTAAATTTTTTAGTCTGTCCTACGAATTTCTAAGAATAGTAAACTAACATAGTTATAAAACGTCTGTGTTGTCAAAATAAAGTGAAAACTGTCTGCGGGCACATCACAAGTTTTATAGCATCCATAAAATGGCCTAGTTTCGAAAGTTGTCGTAAATACGGCCGTTTACGATCGAACCCAAAAGCAAATTAGATGTATGAACGATACTTTTCCTACGAGTATAAACCTGGCTGGAAATTCAGGAAACGAGATGCCAAGAAAGGGTTCACTCCTTATTTATTGAAACATTGTACAACACACTATTGTCGAATCGTCGTTTTCGAAATAGCACGACACTAAAATCGTGGATTCTGTTCGGATTTCAAAATGCCAGTTCGAATTTCATATTGTGGTATTCGACAATGTAGTTGTTTCTGGTGTCCATTTTGTATGAACGTTTTATAAAAAAATGGTTTATTAGGTACTGAAAACTGTGGTGATTCTGTTTCCTGATTTAGATAATTTTCCATTGACAATGTGCAGCTCAAAAAATTTAAGTAGATTTCAAAACAACTCAAATCGATAAATTATTTCAACTCAACCTCACAGCCTTCGTCTCAATATATCTAGCAACAATTTTATTTCATTTAGGTATCATGACATAATCCTAAAGTTATAAAATAATAAACACGACATACATTGCAACATAGCGAACATCAAATAGCATGTTTATTCCAATAAAACAAGTAAAACACTCTAAACAAGTAACATTGCAAGCTCTGTGTAATTTTGGCAACACTGTAAAGTTTCTCTATCGTCTATGGCACGAATAGCTAGCTGGCTGTACGCAACAAATGCCTTTGCATTTTCAACTCACGTCTCCTACATAATGCTTTATATTTACGATATTCTGTGTAATGGAGTAGTAAAACTATGAGAGTGCTGTTGAAATAAAAAGTGTGTGTAACTTGCTTTTAGTGCAGGAGTTATGTAAATAATGATTATGCTTATCACTGTTTATATTTTCTTTTATAACTTAATTTGCACTATACTACTGGACTGAACTGATAACAGAAAGCACTTTAGTTATTTACTAAATATTACATAATGTTTTTTGAAAAAACTATGTGGAGATCTGAACTTTTTAGTTTAAGAGTTTAGTTTTCTAAATTTTTTACATACTTCACATATACAATTTTCTACATAATTTCGTCAGTTTATTGTGGACTAGCTATTGCCCGTGACTTCGTCTGCGATCCAAGATGAGAAGTATAGAATAGCCTATGTCCATCTCTAAGTCATGGTTTATCCATGTGCCAAATTTCATTCAAATCCGTTCCGCCGTTTTAGCGTAAAAGCGTAACAAACAAATAAACTCACTTTCGCATTTATAATATTAGTTTTGATTTTATTTTTATTTTAATAGTACTTTTTACTAGCAAGGCTTTATATTTGCTAGAAATTTAAGCTGCAGCGACAAATTATTATTTCCCCAAACCTTGCTCCGGCAACGTCCTTAAAAATGCAAAATATTTTAAAGCTGTAGGAATAAGCTAACGTTTATATACCGAAAATGTTGAAAACACTAAACCATTTTGACTAAACCATTAATTTCGCGACACCGTGGAGTAAAAGACATCAACGCGTTAATTACCGCGGTGCGTGGAGTAAAAGACATCAACGCGTTGATTACCGCGGTGCGTGGAGTAAAAGACATCAACGCGTTGATTACCGCGGTGCGTGGAGTAAAAGACATCAACGCGTTGATTACCGCAGTGCCGATTTTTTTTCAAGTTTTCACTTCTGTCGGCACTCTCGGAGTGCCACTGTTTTTTTTTTTAATGCAATGACATTAACGCTAGCGCCGCGTCAAAAGGACTTCAGTAGTGACGCGAACTCTATCTCTCTTATGGCATAGACAAGAAGACAATAAATACTTACCGAAATAATTGGAAATCTTCCTACGTCTTCACGTTACAAAAACTTTATAAATTATAAAAACTACTTTGACATTATTATTTGTAGATTCACATGAGCTTGAAGCTACTCAGCTCCATTAGGTAGGTAGGTAGGTATACACTAAAGATAGATACATAACTATAGATACTTCACATTAAGTAGTAATTGACGTAAAGTAACCCTTTGAAATCAGAGACGTCCACAAAATCCTTTATTTGCCAACACTTACGAGTCAGTGTTGCTTGACCAAAAGTACAATGTCAAGGCTGGAGACAGATCGTTGATATTCCGAGCGGGAGGAGTGGGGGTTAGGTTCCATCCATCTTTGTGATTATTGATTGAGGTAACGCTCAGATCTAGTGAAAATTGTGTATAACCAAATGGACAACAAGGGCCAAAAAAATTAATGACGTAACATTTAACACACAAAGTGGCAATCTTCAATACCTGACAAGTACCGAGACAAACTATTCGATACCTGACTGCGTTCACTTACCTACCAAAACAAAGGTAAACAAAGACGGTCACATATACAGAGTAAAATTTAATTTATGGGCATCCTCTTAAGGGTCATCACAAAAATTATCAGCTGCTTCCTACATTTTGACGACCTATGCAAACATAAATGTAGGAAACAACAGATTTTTTTTCGCGATTTCAAGTTTGGTCCCATAGTGAAAGTTGTTCATAATGATGAGTACAATGACTCCTTAAGAGGATGCCCATGAATTCAATTTCACACTGTATTAGCATTATTTGGTAACAAAAATAAAGAATGGCAGGCTACCCAAATCTCTCCATCACCCACCAAATCTGTCCTACACAAAACTGAATCAACTCAAGTATAGATTCAGTTCTAATCAGCTCAATCAAACTCAAGTTCAATGTCAAAGGTCAGTCCAAACCGCCTGGCAAACAAATACCTATTCAATTCATTGACCTACACAAAAACTAAAAAGAAAACGTCCACAAAAATTGGCATACTTGGCAACGCTAATCAGGGTACGATCTTACTCGAGTATCGGGGTAGTATCGTACTCAAGTACAATGTCAAGGGCCGCGCCAGACTCGTCGACACGCGATCGCGTGAGCCGCGCCAACTTTATCGCGACGCGTCAACGCGACCGGCGCCTAAACTGACGCTTGTTACAGGCTATTCAGACTTCGAATAAACTTGTTTTTGTAACCGCTGTGGTATTGTGAATAGGGTTTGTTGAAGGAAAGTGAAACGTTGAAGTTTTGAGATTGAAGTGATTTTGGTTAGGCTTTTTAAAGGAGGATAATATCCATTCACGCTAAAAAAACTTCTGTTAGAGATCTGCCAGCATTATTCTTGAAGGCTTTTGAATATAGAAGATAATGCTGTTATCTGTCTGTGAACAAATTACCTGCTTCCTTACGAACACCGTGTCTGCGACTTATTCGGTTTGCTTTGATTGATAAAGATCCTCAATTTCGCCTTGTAAACCTGCTAGGTTTTACAAATCCCACAATATTCGACTTGTATGACACACTCGTGCATCATACATGTGGACCTCGTTGGTCTAATGGTCATAAACGCTACTGCTGAGCATGAGAGCTAAGGTTCGATTTTCAGGTCGAGCAAAGTGTTATTGGGTTTTTTATGTGTAACATTTTTCCTCTCGGTTTCCTGCAAATCTTTCCTCTCGCTTTCCTGCAATCTGTGGGAGTGATTACGTGAAAAGGGACGGAAGTGTGTAACAGGAAGCCGGGGAAACGCGTGGTATTTGATTTGACCAATAAACGCGCGCGGTGCTAGAGTTTGCCCTCAGGCATGACATTGACCCTCGCGCACATTTGGGAGTGGCGCGAGGAGGCGAAACGCCGGGGCTTAACTCCGATGCCGCAAGAAATCGTGGCACAGCGGACAGAGCTCCAGCGGAATCTCATGGCGGCATGGAGAGTGCGATTGTCGTAGCCCAGCGCTGGGCATGCCACAATTGTGGCGATAAGACCCTTCTTTGAGGAGTGGCTAGAGAGGCGCCACGGCGTCCTCACCGGACACGGCTGTTTCGGGAGGTACCTGTTCAAAATAAAGCGGGAGGAAACGCCCGGGTGTCGCCACTGTGTGGATCGCCCGGAGGACACGGTGAAGCATACGGTGGAGGTCTGCCTGGCTTGAGCGGGCATCACCGTGTCTTCGTGGAGGCGATCGGCGGCGGTGATCTCTCGCGTCCGGCCCGGATTCGGGCCATGGTACGGAGTGAGAGGAAATGGGAGGCCGTCACCTCCTTCTGCGAAACAGTAATGCTCGCGAAGGAGGAGGCGGAACGCGTGAGGGAGAGGCAAATTTCGCGCCCTCGCGCCCCTAACCGTCGCAGGAAAAGACGCCCTGGGCATCGAGAATCACAGGCAGATTTCCGGCCACCATAGTCGCGGGCTTGCGGACAGTGAGCAATAGATAGCTCGTCGTCCGATAAGGACCAAGCCCGAG
Organism: Agrochola lychnidis; assembly: GCA_963680765.1. Classification (NCBI taxonomy): domain Eukaryota; kingdom Metazoa; phylum Arthropoda; class Insecta; order Lepidoptera; family Noctuidae; genus Agrochola; species Agrochola lychnidis. The sequence goes on along the minus strand of OY796859.1, from coordinate 7,155,844 downwards.
TCGACGGCGCGTTGTGTTCCACGCGCGCCTCAAAAAGAGGTCAGCAAAATTGACGGGGTCCGCTAGGGCCAATGCCTGCCGGGGCTGCAAATAAGGGCTGAAAGGGAAATCCTGGGCCCCCGGCAACATGGCAACTGAAGGAACACGGGTGGGTTTTAGGCAGTAATAGTCTGACACGCCCTCCCGCTCCACCCAGAGCGGGAGAAGTTATTTGACAATTTCCCACTCAGAAAATAAATAAAAAAGGCATGACTTTGACGAGGCCCCACCCCTTTAATGTTGCTTATTACGAAGGTGAGATGTCAGATGTTATACACCATATGCGACTACTGTAAGGCTTGCTCGTTTTTATTTAAGTGAAAACTTCTTCAGACGCATAGCGCATTTTTGATATGGGCAAAAGCAATTGAATTTACGACACCGTTATTGATACCTCAGTTTTGTAAACGCGATCGTGCTCTTTATTTATATTACGTCACGGATCAATGTTCTATGCAAGTATTTTTACTTTAAAGGTTTTGTAAACGTGATTATGCTCTTTGTTTATATTACATTACGGACCAATGTTCTATACAAGTATTTTTCTTCCACCAAGGCGATCTTTGTTGATCTGTTTTTTTTTTATCTGAAATTTCTCAGTAGCAGCCCGAAGTCTGGATTAGTACTCGGTTGATAGCAATAAACTCGTCCCCAATTACATGGGACTTAAACATAACTGGCGAAATGTGAGTGTTCTGTAGGTATAGCTCTGCCCAACCCTTCGCAGAAACAAGACGTGATGTTATGTATGTCGTGCATAAAAAATAATCCCGTACGAGTAGTAGAGTCTACAAAATCAACAGCACGTACTCTGTAACTTAAGTAATAAGTAACGGAGGGTATAGCTATGGCGCTTATATCTACGGCGCTTATATCTGCGACGCGCTACCCTGTTACTTTAGTGGGTAAACAGCTCCCGGCTCTTTACCCACTTGAGTCCAAGCCAACACTAGCTAGCACGAATAATAAAGATAATTTGAAAATAGAATAGAGTTACGAAATGAACGGAGTAGTGAAGTGATTGTTAACACTTTCGACTCCACCCAGTTTTCACAGAATTCATACGCCATGCCGCCATACATATTGGAAGCGAACCCTCCGGGAGGGTTACCGGCATTACGTTTGCACTAAAGTTAACCATCGCGGACGGTCAACGGCATTAGGTTTAAAACCGCATTATAAAACATTGTAAAACGAAGTAAAATAGTGTTTTCAGGGGGTCTTGTCGCAGTGGCCCCCCTGGCAACACGGCAACTGAAGGAACACGGGTGGGTTTTAGTCAGCAAGAGTCTGACACGCCCTCCCGCTCCGCCCAGAGCGGGAGAAGTTATTTGATGATTTCCCACCCAAAAAAAAAAAAGGGGGTCTTGTCGCTATGCGTAGTTTCCCTTTACCTTTTAATTTTTTTGTGAAAAAATTGTAACCGTGAACAAATACTTAAAAAATGCTTGGATTTTAAAACCAACACATATATAATACATACTAATAAATCTTGTTAAAATATAATACATCTGATTTTATTTTCACGGTTTATACTGCTGTATTCGCTAAGAAAAACCTACATTTCAAATTAACCCTCCGCAAGGAGTCCAGGCGTCCCATATGCAACTAGGTGAACCCTCCAGGAGGGCTTTTTTTTTTTTTTTTTTTTTTTTTTTTGGGTGGGAAATTATCAAATAACTTCTCCCGCTCTGGGCGGAGCGGGAGGGCGTGTCAGACTCTTACTGACTAAAACCCACCCGTGTTCCTTCAGTTGCCGTGTTGCCAGGGGGCCACGATTTCCCTATCGGTTTTCTTCGAACCCCCGGCAGGCATTGGCCCTAGCGGACCCCGTCAATTCTGCTGACATCTCTTTGAGGCGCGCGTGGAACACAACGCGCCGTCGACCCGGGCTTGGTCCTTATCGGACGGCGAGCTACCCATTGCTCACCGTCCGCAAGCCCGCGCCTACGGTGGCCGGAAATCCTCTCGTGACTCCCGACGCCCAGGGCGTCTCCTGCTGCGGCGGTTAGGGGCGCGAGGGCGCGAAATTTGCCTTTCCCTCACGCGCTCCGTCTCCTCCTTCGCGAGCATTACTGCTTCGCAGAACGAGGTGACGGCCTGCCATTTCCTCTCGCTCCGTAGCATGGCCCGAATCAGGGCCGGACGCGAGAGATCACCGCCGCCGATCGCTTCCACAAGGACACGGCGATGCTCTGCCCAAGCCGGGCAGACCTCCACCGTATGCTCCACCGTGTCCTCCGGGCGATCCACACAGTGATGACACCCAGGCGTTTCCTCCCGCTTTATCCTGAACAGGTACCTCCCGAAACACCTCCAGGAGGGCTGCCGGCACTGAACGTTTAAAGTTATTTAATGCTGAGCAATCAGTGGTCTTTCATTGCAATTTGTTATGAATGATTCGTCTCAAAAGACCAAAAACCGGAGTCACGATTACTGGTGAGCTTGTTCCACCTGGCAAAGGACAAGGAGAAATATTAAGAACAGAAGAACACCGAAAAGACCAAAATATACCAAAAAATAATATTATCGTAAATGCGTTTGTTGAGCCCGTAGCAGCTTCGGAGGTACCTTTGGTCAGTCTTCTTCTTCTTGACGTGGGGTTAGTGATTAACCGGGTGTCAGAGTTTTAAAGCCGCCCATGGGCCTCTGACTTGGATTCACATGCCGTCGAAAAATATCTCTCAGGCATGCCGGTTTCCTCACGATGTTTTCCTTCACCGTTTTCGAAGCAAGTGATAATTATACAATACGCACATGAATCCGAAAAGTCAGAGGTGCGTGCCTTGGCTTCGAACTCGACACCTATGAGTTCGCAGTCCAACGGCCACACCACTAGGCTATCACTGCTCAGCACTACAACCCGCACACCAAGCAGCACTGCTTTGGTCAGTAAAAAAGGTTGAAAAGTTCAACAATAGTTGAAAGAAAAAAGAAAGAAAGAAAATAAATTTATTTGACACAGGTTAAGTTTTCAAAAACAAAAAACAGAAAAAAACAAAGAAAGCTTAAAACAGTATTGTGTGCCTCACAGCTGCGACAAATAGGCCCAGTTCAGCATAAATGCCAGACAACTAGTGCCTGACGCTGGTTTTCAACTGAACCTTATGTTACGAGTACGTCTTACGGATGTAAATCAGTTTTATAGTGTGTGTAAATATTTAAATAGAAAATAAATAGATATGTGTAGCAAATAATAATAAAATCGATATGATACAATTAAGTTAAAAGATAATTAAAGATTTAAACAGTGGTATTTAACAAAATAATTAAAATGGCATGGTTGCACAATAAACAAAGGACTAAAGGGACTGTCCGTCAATAAGTGTCCGTATGAATTGAGGAGCCATGTCTCATATTTAAACGCGGGTACTACCAATATTTAGTAGTAAATTAAGCGATTTTGTAGGCCCGATCCTGGAATTTGTAGTAAAACACTTTAAAAGATACACGACTTTTAAGGTGGCTCCTCAATTCAGACGTCTGAATTGAGGTGCCACCTTACAACTCTAAAACTAGCCGACGGATATTTTTGAAAATTTGGTAGGATTTAGTAGTACTTATGCGTAATCTCTACAAAAAAAATGGGTTTTGTACGGCTGAATTTGAGATGGCTACAATGTTTTGATTTTTCATAAAAATCCATAAATTTCACCGCGCTGTTTCTCGGAAAGTACTCAACCAATTACAACATATTTTTAGTATAATTTAGTAGTAAATACGTTCTAATTTGTAGTATAAAAATAAAATGAAAAATCTACATAATTTTGCTAATACAACATATTTTATGTGGCTCCTCAATCCTGACGGTCTACAGAAAATAATATGTACGTAGGTACTAAAGTAGTTGATCAAATGGGATAACAATAGCACCAATATTTAGTAGAAATTTCTACTAAATATTGGCGTAATCCAACATTCTGTACATTCAGTATTTCAAAAGATATTAACAAAATAAACATTACTTAAAAATCTAGTGTGGTACGAGAGCCCACGACCAAAACCATATCACATCGTTTTACGGTCAAAACCGTATAAAATCATTAGTTTAGATGATTCCTGAACCCAACTCGGTGGGAAGTACCGGTCAGAAACATCCCAGTTTTACGGAAGCCTATTTCTGCTATGTCAAAAAAAATAAGCAGACGGTTTCATCACAATATGCCTGGGGGCCTACCACCAACTCATAAAGCAGTATTATTTTAATATTACTTCAGTGTGGGAAAGAGATGAAGCTCTACAGATCGTATAGCTCCATCTCTTTCTCCCACTGAAGTAATATTAAAATAATACTGTTTATGAGCTGGTGGTAGGCCCCCTGATATTAAAAATGAGTTTTCGTAATTTTACTACAAAAAAGTTTGTTTTCAGACATTTTGCGTGTCACATGTGGACTGAGCGCATTTTCAAAAAATGACAAAAAATTTAACCTATCTATTTCATAGCAACCTGATTCAATTTTTTTAAATCTTTTCTATAGTTACTGAAAACCTGTTTTCAGAAATTTTTAATATCATATTATATAACTCTAAAAACAGAAAGAACGTTTCGGAATCGCCCGGCTAACGCGCGGTGCTTGTTACGCTTACGACACCGATGATAAGTCCGACAGTAAAAAAAAAAAATATTAATTTTATTTCAATAAACAGTTATTTTCAAACATTATCCACGTTTCCTTTTGTCCAATTTATTTAAAAAAAACCTTTCTATTTCAGTTTGATGGTTTCGGGTAAGCTCTTTATTAACTCATCATCTGTTACGACGCCTCATTGAGGTGGATAACAATTAAAATTCTATTGTGTCTCGTTAATGACAGTTGAAAGGTTAATCGTACGTAAAAACGATTTATTTTGAATAATGATTTTTCGCATCAACTGACCAATGTTCACCTAAATACAAGATTTTCAGACGGGTTGCTATGGGTTTTATTTTTTGCCTTATTTTTAATTTTCTCAAATGGTCTTCTGGGTGTGACGCCACTACATTTACTGGTTTCAGAAAATTGTGTTTTCGGAATTTAAAATCTTTCGTTCAACTACATTCTGAAAATCAGACAGATTGCTATGAAACAGTTCGGTATTTTTTTACATAGGTATTTCAAATGCGCTTAGGTTAGACGTGACGCGGAAAATGTGTGAAATTTTTGGATTCAGAATCATCTGCAGTTGTAGCCACCGACATTCAAATTTTCTTACGTTTTTTGCAGTTTGTAGGTTGAATCATTAATACATCTCCCTAAGATAGATTTGTTCCATTAGAACATATTATCTCTTATGGAAAAGTTATTTTTGATCAAGATACAACCTGAGACTGACCTGCCGTAATCTTTTGATTACGTAAAAGAAGAAAAAAATACGTTTCTAATCAGACAACTTTTCGATTGAACCAGGTTGCTATGAGACAGATAGGTTAAATTTTTTGACATTTTTGAAAATGCGCTCAGTCCACATTTGACACACAAAAATGTCTGAAAACAAACTTTTTCGTAATAAAATTACGAAACCTATGTACATTTTAAATATCAGACATATTGTGATGAAACCGACTGCTTGCTTATTTTTTTAAAGCAGAAATGGGCTCCCGTAAAACTGGGATGTTTCTGACCATCGAATCGGTTCAGAATCATCTAAACTAACGATTTTGTACGGTTTTGACCGTTGAACGATGTGACATGATTTTGGTCGTGGGCTCTTGTACCACACTAAATTGTTAAGGAATGTTTATTTTGTTAATATCTTTTGAAATACTGAATGTACAGAATGTTGGATTACGCCAATATTTAGTAGAAATTTCTACTAAATATTGGTGCTATTGTTATCCGATTTGATCAACTACTTTAGTAGCTATGCACATTTATTTTCTACAGACCGTCAGGATTGAGGAGCCACATAAAATATGTTGTATTAGCGAAATTATGTAGATTTTTCATTTTATTTTTATACTACAAATTAGAACGTATTTACTACTAAATTATACTAAAAATATGTTGTAATTGGTTGAGTACTTTCCGAGAAACAGCGCGGTGAAATTTATGGATTTTTATGAAAAATCAAAACATTGTAGCTATCTCAAATTCAGCCGTACAAAACCCATTTTTTTTGTAGAGATTACGCATAAGTACTACTAAATCCTACCAAATTTTCAAAAATATCCGTCGGCTAGTTTTAGAGTTGTAAGGTGGCACCTCAATTCAGACGTCTGAATTGAGGAGCCACCTTAAAAGTCGTGTATCTTTTAAAGTGTTTTACTACAAATTCCAGGATCGGGCCTACAAAATCGCTTAATTTACTACTAAATATTGGTAGTACCCGCGTTTAAATATGAGACATGGCTCCTCAATTCATACGGACACGTCAATAAATAATAGATAACTTTATCATAATACAATTTATATCAATGAAACATTAACGTTGATCATGTTTTAGGGGTATGAGGAACAGGGTGTAAAGTTCACTCATCCACCATAAAAAAGGGAGGATCCTCCGACCAGACGGGTCTTTTGTCTGGCGGGCAACTGCCCATCAGTTTGAAGTTGAAATCTTGTATGTATGTCGATCGCTCGGTAAACTCTAACTGCGCGATGCAGGATTTGTGTGACGTCATGTCTTTTGATGCGTAGTTCGTATGTGGCAGTGTAACCGCTACATCACTCCCCTCCGGAGACCGGAGGTCGATAGTGGGCTGAATCTTGCGATGCTTCACGGTGCCAGCTGTGGTTCCAGTGAGTCGGAACCGGGTGCCACATAGTTCGCGGTGAGTCGGAACTGTCTGTGGTGATTGCGGTGATTCCCCAGTGAGTCGGGGTGATTGAGGTGATTCCCCAGTGAGTCGGGGTGATGAGGCTGATTGCGTTGATTCCCCAGTGAGTCGGGGTGATGAGGCTGAGGGTGATGACCAGGAATGCGCGTTCGCTGCATGCTGGTGGTCAGGATACCCGTTGAAGCCGTGGGTGCTGGCCGGCTGTGTGAGTCGCCTCACGAAAGCTTGCGGGAGTGATGATGATGATGACGTCACGCCGAAGTAATTGCTCGAAGGCAGCGCTGACGTTCATACTCGGGGTCACCAATTTAGGAGTATGAGGAACAGGGTGTAAAGTTCACTCATCCACCATAGATAAGGGAGGATCCTCCGACCAGACGGGTGTTGTGTCTGGCGGGCAACTGCCCATCAGTTTGAAGTTGAAATCTTGTGTGTATGTCGATCGCTCGGTAAACTCTAACTGCGCGATGCAGGATTTGTGTGACGTCATGTCTTTTGATGCGTAGTTCGTATGTGGCGGTGTAACCGCTACAATGACTAGTTCTCAGATAGAAAGAAAAATACTTTTCGCGACAGGAAAGTTCTCAATTATAGTAATTATTTCGGGAAAGGTCTTCAATAAGAAGTAAAACCTATATATACACCGTGACATTTTAGTCGTCTTATAAAAGCAGTCCACTTCATGTATCCAAGACTACTAAATATTTTTTTTTTTTAAATGGCGCTATGGGAGTGCCGACAGAAGTGAAAACTTGAACAAGACGGCCTAGGTCGAAGAAAAATACTTGTATAGAACATTGGCCCATAACCTTATCTAAATAAAGAACATAATCGCGTTAACAAAAAAAAAAATTGGGTGTGGCTGTGTCGTGGACACGGCCGTGTGTTTTACGTGAATACGTGTACGTTGTGAGTAACATTTTCTTTGAGACTAATTCTTTGATCCTTTAGTTATCGAGTGGTAATTAAATTTTGGATGTAGATGATAGTTATGTAGCTGCAGCATCAATCTGTATCCCCCGAATTTGTCACCATCAGTTTTTTGAATTGCCTCCCACTATGGAAGCAAAAAAGACGTATTCACATCAAAATACTTCCAAAACCTTTAAAGTAAAAATACTTGCATAGAACATTGATCCGTAACGTAATATAAACAAAGAGTACAATCGTGTTTACAAAATTTTTTGTAAACACGATTGTTGAGAGTTGTGACGTCGCGAGTTCAATTATTTTTCCCATCTCAAAAATGCCCAACGCGCCTAAAGGTTTCACTTAAAAAAAAAATATTGTTACAATTTTTTAATTGCTCCTAGAGGTATTTTACGACTAAAATGACACAGTGCATACATATATATATATTTTTTATGCATGTGTAGTAGTCATTAGATACACGAAGTAGGCTGCTTTTGTAAGACGACTGAAATGTCACAGTGTATATTATTTACTTCCAAAAAAGAGTGAAAGGAAGTAAAAGTGTTAGCTTATTGAGCGTCAGCTTAAAATGACATTAAACTGGAAGCCGGATTAGGTCTCGGTGTTAAGAAAAGCCGTTTGAAGCGACTTTAATCTCTTATTTTAACATGCCAATACTAAATACGCTTAAATTTTATCAGCTACTCCGCATTTTACACAAAATATTTACGGTAGAAGACTTTCTCTTTGTGAAATAATATGTCAGGAGAAATAGACTACAATCAATCTGCCTAGCCTTTTCCCAACTATGTTGGGGTCGGCTTCCAGTCTAACCGGATGCACCTGAATACCAGTATTTTACATGGAGCAACTGCCTATCTGACCTCCACAACCCAGTAACTTGGTAATATAGTATTATATTATCTGTGGTAATATGATATGGTAAGACTGGTTGTCAGACTTTCGGGCATCTGACCACCTGTAACGACTGTCAAAGATCCACGAATGACAGCCGGGACCAACAGCTTAACGTGCTTTCCGAGGCACGGAGGAGTCTCGGTATGTAAAGATGGTCACCCATCCATGGACCAACCCCGGAAAGCGTAGCTTAACCTGATAGATCGACCCGTGCGGCTGTTATTACTTAGCCACAAACTCCTCTGAGAAATAGACTACCAGCATTGCTGTGCGTAGACTCATATCAAGTTTACGATTTCAGTGCGTGACGTTTTCAAAGCATAGGGCACCTTCTTAACTTAGTTAAATATCATCACCACTAAACGACACCTAAAAAAAAGCGTACTGTTGAATTTTCAACGCTGTGCTTGGCGCCGAAAGTTGAAAATCGAACACTTTTATTAAGGCATTAATTAAAGTGTCGCCGAGTTTAGTTGAAAATGGGCATTCATTCATAAAAAACAAGACACAAAGTCGTAATCCCAACACACCTACCTACAATGTCCTTATAAAAAGAGACGATAAACCACGCCAACCTCACACCAAGAAGTAACAAAAAAATATTGGCAAAGTACCGAAAACGAGCGCCAATCATTCAGAGGTTAATCTAACGCGAATTGTTCGAGACATCCGAAAGTTATTGTGATGATTTTTCCATTATCTTTGCCGACATACATTTTCCTTATGAGTGGGAAGTGGGGGAGCGAGAAACAAAAGGGATATAGAAACGAAGCGTCGCACAAATGGTGATTGTTCAGTTAATGTTGAGGTGACTGTAAGTGCGTTTTAGGATTGGATTTTATTTTGATTTTTGAAGTGAAAACTTCTTTAGGCGCGTTGGGGATTTTTGAGATGGGAAAAAACTATTGAACTCGCGACACCGTTATTGACACCTCATTTTTGTAAACGCGATTGTGCTCTTTATTCATACACCGTGAAATTTGAATCACAGTTTTCCTAGAACAAACGTTGTTCAGATCATGGTCTACTACCATTCTACAGCATCCAATAAAAAAAAACATAATTGGTTTTTTAAAAAACACAAAAAAGACTAAGTTTAAAATATCAAGATTATCTACTGCTTACTAAATTTCGTTTATGGAGGTACATTTCCCTGTAGACAATGCTGTGTCCCGTGCGTGGTGTCTGTGTTGTAGGGAAGTAACGATAATCTTGACATTTTAGACTTTGTCTTTTTGTGTTTTTTCAAAAACCAATTATGTTTTTTTTTATTGGAATATGTAGAATAGTAGTAGACCATGGTCTGAACAACGTTTGTTCTAGCAAGACTGTGATTCAAATTTCACGGTGTATTACTTTACGAATTAATGTTCTATGCAAGTATTTTTAACCGACTTCCAAAAAGGAGGAGGTTATATGTTCGTCGCGTATGTTTGATTTTTTTTTTTTATGTATGTCCACCGATTTCTCCGTTAATTGTGGACTGATTTTGAAAATTCTTTTTTTGTTTGAAAGGGTGTGCTCTCGAATTGGTCCCATATAAATTTTATTAACTTTGCTTGGATAGTTTTTGAGTTAGCTACAAAATACGTATTTTTTTCCCACTTAGTATGTAGATGATATGTTAAGTTTCTGTCATTGGTAGCAGATAGTGGTATTCGAATGTGTGTGGGGTAGGTACCACAACTAAAAAGTGAAAGATAAAAACTTTTTACAAAAAAAAAAACAAGCGACCTCCAAAAAAAAAACACTACAAAGTGAAAAATAACTTTAATTTCGGAAGTCGGTGGCAAAGAACGAAAATACAAAACCCAAGACACCGACTTCCGAAATTAAAGTTATTTTTTACTTTGTAGTGTTTTTTTTTTGGAGGTCGGTTGTTTTTTTTTTACTGTTAAGGTTTTAGAAGTATTTTTTTGTAAACGCGATTGTGTTCTTTATTTAGATAAGATTACGGACCAATGTTCTATACAAATATTTTTCTTCCACCAAGGCGATCTTGTTCAAGTTTTCACTTCTGTCGGCACTCCCGGAGCGCCACTGTTTTTTTATTGATGTAGAAATATGTACTTAAAAATTAGTAGATTATACTAAATCAACAATTAATTATAGCGTGGAGTTCGGTTTCGGTACAGCAATTCCATCCAATGTTAAGTTTAGATTTTATCCAATTAACATGATAAATCTGCTGTATTAGTACCCATAAAATTTTGAATACCTTAATTAATAAGCCTTTTAATAGGCACAACAATCTGAACAAAGAGATAAACCGTTAAGCCAAAATTGGTTCTCAGAAATGATCTACAAGAATTCGGCTTTTCTAGAAAATTCGTGTGATAAAACAACAAATCATCCACAAAAACGTCGATCCCTAACAGTAACGTGAAAAGGTAACATATAAATAATATTAAGCAAGAAAAACAAAACCTTCGTGCAGATAGAGGAAAATAAATAATGAGAGAATCGCTGTTGGGGGAATTACCTCTTTGCTGCAAATAAAGATAAATTGATTTCTGCGTAGAACCTTTGGCTTCCTTTCAGCACTTCTTTTACCTTCTTTCCTACATTTTACGAAGGCTATGTTGCTCATAATTCTTGATGTAAATAAACGTGAAAAGGAAATAGTTAGATCTTCCTGGAAGCTTTCAGCTTGATACTTGATTAGCGTGGCGTTATTTATCGCTTTGAGCTGTGGAGGTTTGAAATTATGACGTCATGTTTGCTCTGGTTTAAAGAAGCGTTACAACTATACTATAGATAGTATTTTATTCACCTTTCTTCTGTTCGAAATTCAAAATAATTCAAATTAAAACAAGATTATGAAAGTTTTATGACTTAACCGTTTATCCACATGTGTGTTCAAGACATTAATTAAAATTCTCAACTTGCGTAAGATAAAATTAATTTATTACAGTTGTCTACGACTTTTCCCAAGTTTCTCTTTACCCATTTATTATCATCATTTCTACCTGAATGAGTTGAACTAATGAACTGTTATTAAAGACATTGAAAACTTGACAAAAGCGCGAAAAGTTTTAAAACAAACACTGGCCGCAAATTAAATTATAATCACGCAAGAAACAACAAAATGGTGACGTTCTATTTTTTGAAACATTGACGCAAAAACAACGCTTCCAAAAATAAAATACTTAACAAACTTCCCACGTGCCCCATTTCGTAAAAACCTTTTACCCCTTGCTTATAAACAAAAATTTCGTAACCGCAGTAAAATCTGTCACAAACCAACGAAAAACATGGAAATAGAGCTCATTATTCTAAAACTAAACGATTTAATTCACAGCTGCTTCCATTGAGCCTGGCTTTAGTCCAAAAAGTATTGTCGATTGAACAAATGCCCCAGAGGGAAGATAGACAAAACGTGTTTGGAAGATATTTTCTGCTTTAGGTTGGGGCGTGTTATAACATTTAGCGGCCTAATGCCAAATTCTTCCTCTAGCCAACCATTATTGGTTTAATATGACGTAAACGTACTGCTGTTAGTTTACTGAAAGATAATGGTTAAACTTCATAGACTTTATCAAATCTATTTCTAAGTATACAGATACTGTTAGATAGGTGGGTACGTACATTAATACCTAGTCTTTTTTATTAGAATTCAAGGCTTCAAGAGTCGTCTCTAAGGACAGATTAGATCATAATCAGCCTATAGCAGTCCCTTGTTGGACATAGGCCTCTCCAATTGCACGCCATTCAGCTCGATTCTTGGCAACTCTCATCCATCTGCTACCTGCCACCCTGCAAAGATCGTCGCTCCTCCTAACCTGAGGTCGTCCTACCTTACGTTTGCCGATTCGTGGTCTCCACTCAAGAACACGTCTACCCCAATGATCATCGGTTCTACGGCTGATATGTCCGGCCCACTGCCACTTCAGCTTGCTTATTCTGTGAGCTATGTCGATAACTTTGTATCTCTGCTGGATCACCTCGTTCCGGATTCGATCCGTCAGAGAGACTCCAAGCATAGCCCGCTCCATGGCTCGCTGAGCAACCTTATATTTATGGACCAGCCGTACCGTGAGTGTGTACGTTTCGGCTCCATAGGTCATAACAGGCAGGACGCACTGATTGAAGACATTCGTCTTTAGGCTCTGTGGAATACACGACGAGAAGACTCGACGAAGTTTTCCAAACGCTGCCCAGCCCAGCTGAATTCTTCTATTAGCCTCCCTCTCAAAGTTGTTCTTACCAAACTTCAGAGAATAATAGACACTCATAACCAAATTCAAGATTGGTTAGACTATCAATCCATTTATCTACATACCTGGATTAACCACTTAGATTTTTTTTAATCCCGATATTCCCACGGGATCGAGACTTCTGCGGGCGAAACCGCGGGCCGCAGCTAGTTAGCTAATATAACTGTAGGTAGTAAGCGCTGTGCGACTAGAATTGCACTTTATTGTGTCGTAGCAAGAGTTGCTTTTTATTTAAATGATTTTGCAGAGTGAACCATCTGTATTAATCTTTGGTTATATTGCTAAACTCGTTGGGAATTTCACTAAGATGCTCCATGTAACCTAGTTCAGTCTATAAGGCATGCAGAACATGGCTGCCACACACAAAACCGCTTGCTAAGTGTTTAGTGCGACATGATAGGTTAGATTACACCGGATTATTCATCTATCGTCTTAGCGCATAGCAACCATGTTGCTATCTTATGCTGGGGCGACGCTAATCCGGCTTCGAAGAAGATTCGGCTTGTCAAGCGCCAGTTAGGTACGTGAGTCAGTGGTTACGCGAAGCTTTGCCGAATACCGATATTGTTGCAATACCTGGCATTAGTGGTCATTAGTCAGTCATATTATACAAGATGTTCCTTTTGATATCCCATAACTCTAGGGTATTAATCTGACCATGTCAAAGAATCAACTGGCATATTATTATTATTTTTTTTTGTTTCTGCATAATAATTCGACAAAGTCACAATTATTTATGTAAAACACTCTCACGTGAAATAGAAAAAAAACACATTGAATTCAGACTATATTTGTTTAAAAAAAAAATGGCAACGTCGCATTTTCTTAGGTTTAAATATTAATGATTGGTGCGAATGAAAATAATTGACGTATCAATTAATAATATTATAAAGAGGTAAAATTTGTTTGTTTATTTGTTTGTAAGTTTGTATGTAGGGGTAATCTCCAGAACTGCCAGTTGGATTTGAAAAACTCTTTTTGCATTGGATAGCCCAATTCTTGAGGTAGGTTAAGGCTCGCGGACGAAATTGTGGGCAGAAGCTAGTAATTATAACCTTAGAGTTATGGAACATCAAAGCACCATAAAAAAGGCATTGTTTGAAAACAAGTTTGATGCACTATGAAAGCTTACATAAAAACCATTTAATTTATCATTATTTTATTGCGCCTATATTGTTCTGCACGTCCTATCCTACCTAAACGCACATAATATCGTATGTTTTCTCCTTCAACTAATTCTACGCCTAAATCTGACGTTTGATTATAGGCATCACAAACCACAAACTAACTTAAATCTCAGACTTGAACGAATGAACAGACCACAAATATCATCCACCAATGTGCATTGATTGGTAAAAGTCATGGAAGCGAGTAATTAACTCCGATTACATTTCTATGATACGGAACCAAAGCAAAGGGTTTGGAAACTCGAAACAAAGGAATAACAGCGATCAACATTTGACTTTTAAGCCCGGACTACACCAAAGCGGAGATGTGCGGAGATGTCCGAAGCGGAGACTAGAAGAGATGTTTTTTAGCTAGGGTGTATCCACCGAAGCTGTGCAGAGATGCGTACTGGCTACCTACTTATTTAACCTAGTTTAATAAAATTGTTTTCAAAGAAGATGTCCGCTTTTTGTAGGGACGTTGGATTTTTATTCCGAGAAAAATCTAACCAGCATCAAACTATATACACATACATACATACATAAACTCACGCCTTCTTCCCATGGGGGTAGGCAGAATCTACAGAACGCCACCTGCTACGATCCTTACATAGTCCTTTTGCCTCGTTTACGTTCATACATCTGGTCATACACGCACGCCGGTTGCGAGTACTACGCACCTGGCCTTTCTGAAGAACAGCATCAAACTACATCTAAATAAAAACGACAAAATATGGAACTAGGAACCACTGAAATAATATTTTTAGACCCCTCCATTTAAGAGAAAAATTATAAACCATTTAAAGTACAAATATTTTATTTGTTGATGGCAACTATGACAAATATGATATAAATTGACACATGGTACAGTCATTACTATCAATCAATTGACAGTGATCACAGTAACATGTGTCAATTTTGACAAAGTTTACTATTTGAATATGTCAATATGACATAAATTGACACATAGTACTGTCATTACTGTCAATGAATTGACAGTAATGACAGTAACATGTGTCAATTTTGACAAGTTTACTATTTTATGGGGTGTGTTCACTACATTATCCTAGATAATTAGAAAGGTTTGTTAGTTTTAGGAGTAAATTCTTACTAAAATAAAAAACGATTTTTCTCAAAATTGGAGGTCTTTAAAAATGTATGATATAGTTAGAACCACTAGTTTTTGGGATGTCTATCCAAATATATTTAACTTATCCTGGTTAGAATTATTGAATAATAAAAAACCATTTCAGGACATGTCCTTTATTAAAACACTAACTAAAATAAATAAAAGCGAAGCAACATGTATAAGAATTTCTTTGCGTTGACTAGAACCGGTCTTCTAATGAGCGGCCCAATAGCAAGCAGCTAAGATTCAAAACATTACAATGTGTGTGACTCACGTATTTACCGATAGATGTTTATGGTTTAAAAAGTTACGTGCAAATTATTGTTCATGTACCTACATTGTTTGTTTATTTATATAATAGAAGCAAATAATGTGGGTGCATGGATAATTTACATGAATAACATAGAATAAGTAAATACAAGTTATATTTAAGTGATTAAGGAGTGTTATTATAGCGAATGTGAGTACCAGTACAAACCATTTCTGGTTTAATAGTACAAAACAAACATGAACCTGTATCAAGACTGTATGCATAAATAAATAAAATAATAATAAATAAATAATAGACTGACGCTAGAGGAACTAGCGGCTCCGCTCACATCTCCGCTTCGATCGCGCCATACAAATATCGCCTATATCTCCGCTCGGTGGTGGTGGAGTGGAGACAAGATGTGTGAATAACGAAATTCTATTGGTTGTTTAAAACACATCTCTCCTCTCATCTTGTCTCATTTCCGCTTTGGTGTAGTCCGGGCCTTAAACCATTCTGCAGAAATAAGGACAGGACTACACTGGGTGGTGTAGATTCACCAACATTCTACAAAAGTAAATGCTCTCGAAACTTTTGTTTTAATTCCTGGTATTTTCACCGAATGTCTGCACGAATATCTTTGGGATTCCTTGCGTATTTTGCATTGGGGCGAACTGCGCACTTTTTGTAGTTGGTTATAAAAAAGAATATCTCTGCGTTTCCTCGTGTTATTTTCCTGGGAAAATGAATCTTAAAATGAAATTAAATCTTCATTACTACCTTTGCCTTTTTAAGGTTCCGTAAACTTTGTCCGTCTGTCTGTCTGTCCGCGTCTTAGCTCTGAGACTGACATGGGTATACATATTAATCCAAGTGGTAAAATAAAATCATGAAAAAAAAACATTCCGTATTCCCGAGAACATATTATGTTTTTCAATTACAGTGTTAAGTTTTTGGGATAAATTTAGTCCAACTACGGAACCCTTCTTTGTGCGTAGTCGGACACGCACTTGGTCGGTTTTTCTATTATACATAATGTATTTACCTACCCATTCTATTCTTTTCATTAATTTTACCATAGTGGTTGACATGACACATTCCATTATTAATAATAACCGGTTTGTTAGGTAGATGGGAGGGCACTTAATCTAGCTTTCCGAAATGTCACCTACATACAGTGCTCCGAGCCGGCGGTGGTACTCTGACGTTCAACAGATGGCACAATAACTGACTGGAACTACTGGCTCTGTGGTTACCAAGCTGCTTGCTTAGTGACTAAACTAATCAATGAAGCTTGGCATGCATAGTTTAATATTTTCTGTTTAGTTGTATCAACTATTACCTTAAGACTAATTTCAAAGAGATATTTGGTTTTTTATTATTCTGAAATAGCCAATACTTATTCCTCGCAATTTCTCTGAAGCAGGAGAGGCTCTTCCCCAGCATTCGAACTTACTGTGAATTAATGATTTGCTTCAAAAACGATGAAGGAAAACATCCTGAAGAAATTTGAGAGAGATATTTCTCGACGGCATGTGCAAGCAGCCATATCAGGAGCCCATGGGCGGCATAAAAAAATCTCTGATACCAGGTTAGTCACTAACCCTGTCGAGGTTGCAGTTTTGCCTGAAAGGGATACCGTGGCCCCTGGCAATACAGGCAACTGAAGCAACACGGGTGGGTTTTAGTCAGTAAGAGTCTGACACGCCCTCCCGCTCCACCCAGAGCGTGAGAAGTTACTTATTTGATAATTTCCAATCCAAAAAAAAAAATGGTTAGTCACTAACCACACGAAAAAGAAAGTTCATAAATTGCTTAAAGATAAAAGCTCAACCAGAAAAACCTAGTTAAAAATCCTCGAATATTCAGAAAATAAAGTAACGCTAACGTTGCATTATTAAAATTTTATTCAACGATGTGGGCAAAGCCTCTTGCATATTGCAGTGAACGCGTGTTCAAGCCGATTTCCTTCTAACGTGCGGTCGGATACTGTTCGCCCAGTCTTCACTGGACTGCACTGAATAAAAGATTCGCCATAATTAGTGCACATGCACCTTTTTGTTTTTGCTTCCTAGACGGATATTGCAGCTCCGTTGTTAGTAATGTTTCTTTGAGAATGTTTAATTTTATAATGAGTTTTATATCTTGGTCTGCCGGGTGAGATATCTGAAAATAATTAGTAGATAGGTATAGTTAAATTGAGAAACAGGTACTTTATTTTTTATGGCGGTAGGAATTCAGATAACAAAGTATTGTATTGCATAATTGTTCAAGTTTTATAAATAAAAATCTACAAAATGTAGGTGGTTTTGGGCAGGTTTTTATAATAAGAAAAGTTAGATACTAAACTAAGCTGTTATAAATATCACTAGATTCATGAACATACGTCAGTCACGTCAACGTCAAGTCGCTGATCAGTCACGTTAATTTCAGGGACTTGTGTGAACAGATAGTCACTCAGTCAGTCATAGTCACACAATCAATTCTTGTATATCCATGTTTCATAAGCAGAGACACATAACATAACATCACGCCTTGTTTCCCCGAAGGGTTGGGCAGAGGTGTATCTGTAGTAGGTACACCTAGATTTCACCAGTTATGTTTAAGTCCCATGTAATAGGGGGCGAGCCTATTGCCATCAACCGGGCACAAATCCAGACTCCGGGCTGCTATTGAGAAATTCCAGATAGAAAACCCAATAACACTTTGCCCGACCCGGGAATCGAACCCAGGACCTCATGCTCAGCAGTAGCGCTTGCGACCACTAGACCAACGACCATGTTTCGTTCGTAACAATACAAAGTTTTGACTTGCCGGTGACGCAACGTCGACTGACACGCACCGGTAGTTACATGACTGATATGTGTACAGTGTAGCCAATGTCCTATAACTTCTACATAACTATATTTTTGGATGTGACTGATCGGTAACTTGACGTTGACGTGACTGACGTGTGTGTACCTTTGTAACCAATATCGTGTTCGGCACAACATTGAAAACGAAAGCATTGCGTTTAAAAAGTTTCCAATAACAAGACTCTTCATTGGGAAAAGTTTTTGAGCTTTCCATTTCATTTGACTTTCGCATAAAAAAGACAAACAATGAAAAACGTTACGCTTCATCAAACTTCCCTCAAAAATTCCGTTCTACATTATACGCTTACATTACATCAGCCTTTGAAAAACTCAGACAAAAGGTTCAAGATATTCCCGTTTCATTAAACAGGGTCGCAGCGAGACAGTATCCTAGCCTAAAGCTTATTTACTTCCCCACAAAACACACACACTGTTCGTGACAGCCCTGTGTGTAATTAGTAATTAACACGTACTTCCTCGGCTTTTTCCTACCCTCATTTCTTGTGGCAGTAAATTAACAGGCATTATTTAGCATTTTGACGCTAGTTTTTCTTAATAATGGGAAGGTTGATTGTGTTTTGCCATGGATGGTAGACCTACAAAAAATAGAGATGTGTGCACAGTACAGACACGATTAGACATCCTATAGAAGAAATCTAAAATTTAGGTACATTAACGGAAATAAGTAATACAGAAGCAATAAACTTCAGACCCCACAGTGTGCCAAACCAAAATTCCTAGAAATAGTACGAATCGCGTTCAGATATTCCATTTCGATGTAGACCAAAGACTAGTTTCGGACAGTCAAAGACTTTAATGAACACCAAACCCTTAAACCACAACTTTACTCCGAAGTAACTAACAAGTTATCTAATGCCGTTGAAGCGGATTCAGCAACAGTAGGTATACAATTATAAGTTCTAGCCAAAGACATCTAAGACATCAGTTTAGAGTTTCCAAATCCACCGCTGCAGCGCTGCAAGTGGAAAAGCGATCCGGCCGAACTTCCCCGACTGGATTGATCGCGAAAGACTGCGCCGAAATTGAATTTCGTCCAAATCTCAATATCGGATAATCGGCTCAAGCAAACGTGTCGGCGTGAATGCAATCTCGACGCCACTCCGCTTAGATTTGCTACCTCACACGTCTACTATCTATCTTTGCATAGGAAAAAGTTCAAATAAACAGTAAATATGTGAATCAATAAACAGGATAGGTATTTAACTTGAAATACAGTTTCATCTTCTCTTGATTTGGCACAACCGTTTGAGAAGAGCACCATGCTATTGTAAAAGTATTAGTCAAACCAGTAAGGTAGCCAAGCAAGGTAACGTACGAGCGGGCTGGACGTACAAAACATTCAAGTGTCACATTTTACAGTATTTTACATCAAAACATTTTAACTCTGCTAGCTCAAATAAAGCCCGAAATCCTCAGAATATGTTCCCAGAAATCCACTAACAACTCACTTAAAACCAACTTATCATATTGTCGCAAGGCTTATTAAGTACCACAGCATAATAGGCTCACTGCCAACTTGAATGATAAATGGAAATCCTCATAACGATGTATGAAAACCTTTCGACGTGTATTTCTACATTTTGTAACAATTGTGGCTGGCTCGCGTCCACATCTGCCCACTGTGCAAAATTTCCGTTCTACGCCAAGCAAAAGCAATTTCCTTGGACTGTTTGTTCTCTATCACGTTTCTTGCCGTGTGGTGACAAAGCCGGCTTTGTTCTCAGTGGACAGTGTCGCACGCTGGTAAATTATCGAGACTTGTTTTATGTGAGAGCGCTTAAAGTCCGGTAAACGGAATCGAACTTTAAACAAACATGTAGTGCTGTATTTTTAAAGCAATTGTATTTTGTTTTCTATACAAAGACAAGAATATACGAATACGGTACAAATAGAACTCTGTAGTGATGTAATTATGCTTGCGAACTTCTGCCTAATAATTTAATGGCAGAACTTTGCAATATCATTACTCAATTTGTATCCGCTTTAAGTACAATGTTGATGGCATTATACTTTACAAAGTTCAATCAGCAAACAAAGAACATCAAACAAACAAAATGTAGCTTCAAATATACGCAACATAAATCTTCTGAACACTGAACGGTAAATATAAATCTATTCAAAATCATTACAAAGAAAATCCATTCATCCATAAGTTTTTTTTCCATCAAGTCCGATGGAATAAGCCATCCATAAATCTAGCCGAAAAGACGTATTAACTCATTCGCTCGATAAAAGCGCGGGAAATCTTAGAAAACCCTTGAAAAATGGCGCGAAAAGTTTGCACAATGCAAGCGACGGCGACACGTCAAGATCAAACCAGAGACATTATTCACTGAGATATAAAATGTCACGACGAATTAACCACAGACTATGAATCGTTAATTTATTCTCTTTAGTAGTGGTGTGCGGTTATGGAACATTTGTATGGTTAATAACTAATCTACTAATTTATGCGATAGTAATATTGACCTTTGAGGTTAAAACCTAACCTTGTTTTTACCCGACTACGGCAAAGCCAAGAGGAAGGGTATGTATGTTTATATGTTTGTATGTTTGTATGTTTGTATGTATGTATGTATGTATGTATGTATGTTTGCTTTTACGTGTGTTCCACCGTAGCGCCTAAACGACTGAACCGATTTTGATGAATGAGGTATCAATACATTTGTAATAATAGTCCGGGTGACATAGACTATATAAATTTTCCCTAAATTTAATATGGTGGACTTTACACGTAAATTTCTAACCTCAAAAAAAATTAAAATGAGATGATCATGACATGTTTGGTATCAAAAGAAAGGTCTTGACGAGCACATTACAAATATGTGTTTAATGTTATACTTTCAAAGTAAATAATATGTTTAAATTGTTAAAACAAGCAAAAGTGAAACTGCGCTACGAAGTATCGCAAGATGCAACCAACGTGCAGTTAATCAAATCTTAATAAATAGTAACGATTTGTAATTCCACTTTTATGAAGAAAAACAAGTACAACGAAATATTTGTATTTTGGATTTCTTCGAAGCTCGATATCGATGTACATGGGGCACTCAGAAAATTTTGCGATAGGTACTAAAAAAAAATATACTACAGGTTATGTTTTATTATTAAATCTTTTCAAATAACTCTCCATTGGCGTCTATCACAGTTTCATGCGTCTAAACCAATTTTCATTACACATTTTCCAGTACGCATCAGACACCTCCCACCTTTAATCCCCTTCTCAAATGCAGCCAGTGCATCTTCTGGTGATGAAAACTGTTTTCCCTTGAGTTGATTTTTTATTTTGAGGAACAAAAATGATAAATTCATGATTTTCACCCGTAATGAAATCATAAACGCGCCGAGACGAGCCTGCTTCAAATTTTGCTATCATGTGTCGGCACCGTTCTACCCGAACCTCCTTTTGAGCCTGCGTTAGATTGTGCGGTACCCAGCATGAAACTATCTTCCTTACCCGAAGATACCCATGTAGAATTTCATGCACACTTCCCGATCCAATCTGCAGTATATGCTGAATCTCTTCATATGTAATTCACCTATTCTCTTAAATTAATTTTTTCACAGCCAGCACGTTTTCTTATGTAACAGCCGTCATAGCCCTATGACGGCCACTTCTTTATTCGTCCGCCAAAGTTGCTTGACCACACTTAAATTCGTTGTACTAGCAAAAAACAGTCGCTTTAGAAGGGCTTTTGGCTATGAATACCATTCGAAGTCCTTCAAATGATTCTTCTGGTTTTAGTCGACATTTGAAATCGTACAAAATCATCACGCGAAAATGTTCTCGTTGTAAATTAAATTTTCAGTGAGACAGAGTATTTTGATTTTGCTCATAACAAATGTGGAGGGAATTTCGAATTTGGAATTTTGAGTGTTTTTTAAAATAAAGAGTCATAGTTTTAATTGTTATCAAAACTAGCCAGTGTCCCATAGACAAAAACTGTTAGTCGTAAAATTTTCTGAGTATGGTGTTGGCGTCGAAATAAATCGCGCTATGGTTTCGTCTAAAGCACTATGCACTGCTATTGGAATTTAAAATAGGTTAATTACTGACCTATTGCATTACTCTTATTTACGTTGTCGGAACGTTTAGCAAGCGTAAAAACGGAAAAGTATAAAATAAAAAATAAAGTTTAATAAAAAACTGTAACCCGACTACGGGAAAATAAAAATGATCTAAAAAGTACGAAACAAGCAAATATTTCAGACAGAAATCAAGACATAGGTACAAAAATGGTCAAGGTAAAGCCGTGGTCGCATGCCTGTATGCCATGTGGGTGCCAGGAACACTTACAAAATTATAATGGCATGCGATGACGGCTTTACCTTGACCATTTTTGTACCTATGTCTTGATTTCTGTCTGAAATATTTGCTTGTTTCGTACTTTTTAGATCATTTTTATTTTCCCGTAGTCGGGTTACAGTTTTTTATTAAACTTTATTTTTTATTCCATTCTTTCTTTTTCGTGTGGTCAGTGACTTACCCGGTGTCAGTGTTTTTATGTCGCTTATGAGCCTCTGACTTGACTTCACATACCGTCGAGAACGACGCATAGTGGATCGAAAAAAAAAACAACCGACCTCCAAAAAAAACACTACAAAGTGAAAAATAACTTTAATTTCTGAAGTCGGTGTCTTGGGTTTTGTATTTTCGTTTTTTGCCACCGACTTCCGAAATTAAAGTTATTTTTCACTTTGTAGTGTTTTTTTTGGAGGTCGGTTGTTTTTTTTTTTGTAAAAAGTTTTTATTTTTCACTTTTTAGTTGTGGTACCTACCCCACACACATTCGAATACCACTACCTGCTACCAGTGACAGAAACTTATCATATCATCTACATACTAAGTGGGAAAAAAATACGTATTTTGTAGCTAACTCAAAAACTATCCAAGCAAAGTTAATAAAATTTATATGGGACCAATTCGAGAGCACACCCTTTCAAACAAAAAAAGAATTTTCAAAATCGGTCCACAATTGACGGAGAAATCGGTGGACATACATAAAAAAAAAAAAAACAAACATACGCGACGAACATATAATCTCCTCCTTTTTGGAAGTCGGTTAAAAAGGCTCTCGAAGACATTGGAGCTTAAATTTTAAAGTGTCGGTTTTTGCTTGAAATGGCTTCTAATATCCAATATCATGCATAAATATATCATAGAATACAACCTGGTAAGCAAACTGGCAACAATTTTTTTTTTTGTTGATGTATGAGTGCAACTGTATAACCAGATTTTGTGCGTTTTTTTTTTTAAACCGCTCTGAATTTGAAAAATCAAGTATGTCAAAAAATTATAAATAAATAGTTACATCACCGTGTGCAAGGAAATTTTGGTTATTCTCTCCGAACTCGAGAACTGTGACTTGACAGTCCAACGGTCACACCACTAGGCTATCACTGCTATTTTTTTCCTGAAAACATGCAGATAAAGACCTAAAATTATGGTAGATCTGACTCGGTCAGATAAAGTAATATTATTATGACTGTCTTTTCGCATAATTAACTATAGTCCGTGCAATCCACGAAGACGCGCCCCACTCCGTTCCGCGCCGTACTAGAGTTCAGCTTAGTCGTCGTGGATTGCACGGACTATACGTCAAATATAATATCAGTCTAGTCTCTAGAAGTTTGCAGGTTACTGCGTTTAGACAAAGGTAGGTTACAATGGTACCTGAATTGATTCTTGATACAAAGCAGATGCAAAATTACAAATACAAACATTTACAAATTGCTCTTTTCAAACAAAACAATCTATCTTGTTAAAACAATGTAACATAATCATTCTCTAGTAACACAGTGCATTTAACTCCCAAAGGCACATTCGCTGTCTAAACTGACCCATTTCATTTCACTATTCCTTTACGATAGACTAAATTCGTAGGGTTGGGCTCGACAGATATTTATGGGATCTTCAATTGATCTATTTCGGGGTTGTTATCATTAAATCTAAGAAACTCTACGCCTCGAATTGGATATATATAAATTCAAAATAATATTTAACTTGTTCTGTGGAAAATGTATGCAATATAAACAATGTAGATTTTATTTTAAAACCTTTAAAGGAAATTTGTTTTCTCTATCGCAAATTTTATCGCTTTATTAGACTTAAATAACAATATTCGAGAGGCTCATTGACTAAAATAACGACGAGAGTAAACTCACTCGAAAGCAGAATTCATAATTATATTTAAATCGCTATCAGGAAAGATTTCGAGAATCAATTGAGAACAGGCACGGAGTACCCGAAAACTTTCACAATCGCGCCTACTCGTAATACTTCACAGCGCTCCGAAACACTGATAGGCCCAAACTTGGTACCGATAGCAAACACCTGACTTTTGCCAACTCCAACGTTTGTAACCGCAAACCGTTCTTTCCGAGAATTCAAATACCCACCCTCAATAATGAGACGCAATGCGGTAGCCGTTGGATACAGGGTGGGCTTGGACGCTCAGTATTCGAAAAATCCGCTCTGATAAAACATAAACCAGCCAAGTGCATGTCGGACCACGCACAATGAAAGGCTCCGTAGGGATAAAGGGATGAATTTATCCCTAGAACAAACTTAACTGCTTGAGAGAACATGTTTTTTCAACTGCAAATGTAAGTTGGTCGATTATTACTCGTTAACTTGTAGAGCCTACTTACCTGTGATAGTTTTCCTTATATATTCGTTATATATACTATTGCTGTGAATTTTGTCACATACAGATCCAACCATTTTGCTGGCAGGGGTCATTTTTGTTAGAGTCAAGTGTCCCCCCACACTTGACTCTAACAAAAATGACCCATTCAAAGCTTAATAATTGTCAAACGGATCCCTGAATCCAAAAATGGTAATGACTAACTCACAATATTTTTGAAAGACCTTTCCAACGGCATCCCACATAATGGGATAGACGAGAAAAAAAAAACATTCCCACTTTACGTGTAAGGGAAGGACCATAAAAAAAACATGGTATTATTTTACCACTTTGTCGATGTGATTAATATGTATACCCATGCCAAATTACAGCTTTCTAGTACTAATAGTCTCTGAGCTAAGCCGCGGATAGACAGACTGACAGACAGACGGACATGGCGGGTGAAGACTACGCGGTAGCTACATAAGTGCAGCTAAACGAACTTTGCTTCGTTTCCAATGTGGCGTGCACTTTATTCGGGTTTATATCAGGATGTTTGTTTCGGTAGCAAAGTTTTGAAAACTTTTGCCAAAACATGATTCAACTTTCACAATTCCTGTCTTAGTTCATTTCAGCATTCAACAAAGGTTTGCACCCAATATGTGTATACCTCTATCTACCAACTGCTAGCTAGAATTTCATGCGCTGAAAAGTCTCCAACAAAAAAAACCCTTAGCACAAAGACTTACAGAACCCTCCATATTTTTGTTTTTCTTACGCACTGGCTCATCGCACTCGCATAAAATTCATAGTAACTTCATAATTTAGGAAGTGCGGTTGCTCGCGGCTGCCGCACGCAAGTCATTTACGAGCATTTTCACGGCATCTGAAGTGTCAAACGTACGTAGTTGATATTCATGATGGCGGTTGGCACGGCACGCACGTACTCAAGACATAATCCGGAGTTCCCGACACTAGGCCCGATAATATCGAGGCATATGAAGCCACAGATTGCGCCGTTCAATTTCGTCGTGTTCCTTACGCATATTTTTTACGATTCGTCGGAACTATTCCGTTGTATCATCGAGATATATGACTCAGTTTGTGAGATTTATGCGGTAACTTGATATAGTCGGATGGAGGTATGGCTTCAATGCAAATATCTCATATGTTTGAAGGAAAATAAAAGAATGTATCTGCCTATTCCCAAAGCTTTATTGAAATGTAGAACTGGAGGTTTTTAATGGTGCTTATAGGCGTTGCCTGTGGCTCATATATGCGCAATTAGAAACGTGAACCGTGTTTAATTATGCTAAGAGCTCATAAGTTAAGCTGCACCCACGCACGTTATGTTAATGTTCAGAACTTTACCTGCACCGTGTGAATGAGAAAATGTAACAAGGCTAAACTGTAGTTTGTACTAGGTACAAGTTTAGACTTACAAGATTGAATCACCATGTTTTTAAATACTTATTAGAAGCATAGTAGGTTCATCGTTAATAATGAAGGAGACATAGGAATTTTGTAGAGGAACCAATACTTACCAACTAATACATAGTTTCAGTCGATGATATACTGAAGATACATTCCAAATAGTTCCCTCGCCTTCCACAAAGACAGATTTTATTACCTCAATTATTGAAATAGCTAAATAACTTTGTAAAGATAAATAAGCCTGAATTAAAATTCGTTTCCTAATCCGATATGCAAAGGTTCGGGATGGCACCTTTAATCGAAATGGGTGTAAAATTAAATTTCGTTGGCGGGACTGGATTCGTTGGTCCCCTGAAAATTGCCTAATTTTAGATTCTGTCCGTCCTGTTTACTTAATTTAATATTCTAATCGCAACAGTAATGTTAGCCGCTGTTGCTACTGCTTGTTGGTTTTGGACACGAGATGAAGCGATTGTTTTTTGTTTTTATGAAAGGTTTTTGGTTGCTCAGTGTCTTTTTAGTGTCTTTTTTGCTTTTCAAATAAAGACGACGCTATAAACCGTCTTCAATAGAAAGGTAAAATGAGAAGACATCGCAAACGACGTGACGAAAATTTGAGGAAATTTGTTTTTCAAATACGTATAATACCTTCGCTCCAGTTAAACACAATCATCAGAATTTTCAAAGTAGCTAACGCCTCAATTCTTCGCACACCGCTGGCATAGTCGCGCCGCCATATTGGAAAAATGGCACCCAAAAATATAAAGTTGTTTGACAATATCTCCTTTCAGACTCATTTGACATGGCGGCACGAGCGGTGAAGATACGAGGTGGCAAAGTGAACATTCAAAAAGAGCACGTCGAAATCCATAAAATCACCAATTTTCAAAACTCCCGGATTAATTTCCAGTACCCTAATTGCGTAACTTATTTTTGTAAACGATTTTGACAAATTTGTTTTATTTTGACAATTCAATTACATTCATTGCGTTATTTACGTTACTGAGCAGATTTTTTTTTCCAACTTATGAAGCAATGGATTAGCAATATGTTTCAAATCGAAACATATTGTGATTGATCGTGTATTACGCAATTAGGGTAGGGTACAGGTGTCCCCCTTTTTCAGCACCATATGAGACATATTTTGTACAAACATTTGATTCTTGTAATCGTAATTGTAACTGTCACCCACAGGTATTAAAGTTTTTTCGTCATTTCTATACTCCATTTGAAATAAGATTAGACATTTAAACAAACCTTTTTTACAGTCCGTTCAACCGATTTTGACTTCTATGCCGTAGGCATAAGGATGATATTAAAAGCAAAAAAGTAGTTACAAAACCAACTTTACTGCAGCTGCCATTTGTCATACCACCAACGCAATAGAAGTCAATATCGGTTGAACGAACTGTTTGAAAGGTTTATTTAAATGTCTAATCTTATTTCAAATGGAGTTTAGTTAATACAACATTACGTCTAGCAAAGTAATGTTGTCTTCTTTTATCCCAACAACAACACAAACGCCTATTCTAAGATATTTAGCCGCTAAACACCAAACACTTGAAGAAACTTAGGAATAAGTGAAGATGTTTCCTGAAGTAAATGGCTTTTGTTTTATTTTACTTGAAGAAAACAAACAGCTAGAGTTTTTAGACTAAATCGATTCTCGAATACAAAGAATAAAGGCAATGTTAAGGAAATTAGAAGATACAACGTACAAGATGTTGTTTTCGAAATCAAAATTAAAATCTGTTGGTGTTACAAAGTCATCATTAAGTACATGGTTATTATGTACCTCCCTTCCTTTAGACTACTGAGCTTGCTTACATTAACATGTATGAGCCTAAGTAAGTACTCCATGCATGATTATTCATATGTTATGATGAGAAGCATAATTTAGAAGCTTTTAGTAATTTCACGTTGTATAAAACATTGTTGTGACTAACTAATGTATGAAATAATTCGAATATACTTATACTCCATTTGAAATAAGATTAGATATTTAAACAAACCTTTTTTACAGTCCGTTCAACCGATTTTGACTTCTATACCGTAGGTATAAGAATGGCATTAACAGCAAAGGTTTAGTTAAATGTCTAATCTTATTTCAGATGGAGTATACATACTATTCATATTTTATTTTCCACTATACTAGCTGCTGCCCGTGGCTTCACACGCGTGGACCCTAATTCTTTTTCTAAAATAAAAGTAGCCTTGGTTATTCCTAATAACATCAGCTACCTGCCCGTGAAAGTACCGCCAAAACCGGTCCAGTCTTATCGGAAATTAGCCGGAACAAACAGACAGTTTTTTTTTTTTGTAATATGTATACCTTATATAATTATTTCATATTTTGTTACCTATATGTATACCTTATACTTTCATATGCATTTAGTAAAAAACTGTTATTTTGCCATTAAAAACAGACACTTGAATTTTATTTATTTGTTTGTATTATGTATATGCATGGTAGCAGAACAAAAACGTTATTTACAATTAAAAAAGCACAATTGAAAAATAACTATATAAAAGATGACTTAAAACTGACTTCATTGCTTCAAGAGTCAAATTTCTACTTTTACTAAGAGAAGATATAGAAAAAACAGATCGAAAAGTTCCGGTAAACCAAGATTTAAATATCTGTCAAAACCAAACGTCTACCGAACCGAACCGTTAACCGATATCTCCTGCACAATATGGCTGCACGTGACGTCACGTACCACGTTCCAATACCGCAAGAGATAGAACGAGAACAATACATCGATTCTGCAATTATTTGAATGTCTATCAAAATAAATCCAATTTATACCTACCACATTTTAACAACGTTTTCACACAAAGATGTTTTATTAAAACATTTGAGTCTCATTTTTAAATAATACCTACTCAGACGTGAATTTCAATTTAAAGCTAGATTAGAGTTGATTTAAATTTAATAAGTATCTGCCATTTTTTTAACGAGTTTCTGAACTCAAAGAATTATCAAAGAAGATTTAAATTAGATAGCACGACAAATGGATTTTCTTAAACTGCTCAAAAGTATGAGTTTTTCTAACCGGCTTTAATAAAAACCACTTTCTGAAAACACCCATCCATACATAATCCGTAAAGTTCACAACCACAGTTTGTGAACCTCATACTTAATTCCCGGAACACTATATAGGTACTGCCGACAGAAGTGAAAACTTAAAACTGGTATTAGCGCCATCTATATTCTACGGTAAAGCACTACGGCACCAATCGCTCAACGCGCATAAATAAGTTTTCACTTCAAAAAACAAAATGCTTTTCACAGTTACAAAAGCTAGATACATAAATTATAAATGATATTTATTATGCACTTTCCATACGCATTAATGATCCCGGCACATCATTAATTAAAAAGGCTTAAATCATCCACAGTGCGTTCACACGTCATGCCGTGACGTCACGGAACGGGACCGCAAGGATCGTAATAAATTGCTCGTTTCATCCCTAATTGCAAGAGGAATGGAATGCGAATTCCAGATGAATTAGGGGCCCGGCAATTAGTCTTAAGACACACCGATTTTAACAATTTCCCGCTGACGAATTTCATTATACGTACGTAGTGGAAAGTTAGACGCAGATGTTAGACAAGAGAATTAGTTATGAATCTTGAATTAGTTTAAGTTAGTTTTTCTTTGTTTGAAGTTCAAATTGAAATAATTTGATAAAACAATTTGTGTTTAATTTTCGTTTGTCTTTAGTTTTATTTAATATTAGTGACGCGCCCGTGTTTCTCACGGTTTTTACGACTTGATAAACCATCGAGATTTATAGGCATTTAAGTTGAACATTAATGTATTACACACATAAACCTTTCGGAATAAAGTCTCTATATTATGATAAAAACCGCATCAAAATTCGTTGCATAGTTTAGTTAGAAGATCAACATGGTAATACAAACATACACGAAAAGTGACTTTTATCTATAGGTTATACTAATAATAAAGCTGAAAAGTTTGTATGTTTTTTTGTTTGTATGTTTGAACGCGCTAATCTCTGGAACTGCCAGTCGGATTTGAAAAAATCTTTTTGCATTTGATAGCCCAATTTTTGAGGAAGGTTGTAGTCTATTTAACATCACGCTATAAACCTTAGGAGCCGAGCAAACAGAAAAAAGGCAGAAGGAACTCTAAGCGAAAATAAGTTAAAGCGCGGGCTGACGATACGATGAGGCGGTGAGAAGGGGGCCGAGGGAGTCTTTTAAAAATGTGCCTATTATTTTAGTATATGTATTGTGTATTTCACGACTTCCACGCGAACGAAGTCACGGGCAGGCTAGTTTATAATACGTATTATGTGTATATGTTACCAGCAAAGCATGTAATTCAGGCATTGTATAGAATACCTAGTGATTCTATACAATGCCGAGGCATTATTTAGAATATTTTATCTATCATTTATCATTATATATCTACAACGCACACTAATCGGAATGGTAACGTAATCGCCTCGCCTCGGGACAAGCTTACGAACCGCGGCTATACGGTGACGATCCCTTTCCGAGTTGATATGTGTATGACCTTAAGTCTCGATCCCGTGGGAATATCGGTATAAAAAGTATGCTATATGTCCTTCGCCAGGTCATGGTTTACCCATGTGCAAAACTTCATCCAAATCCGTTCAGCCGTTTTAGCGTGAAAGCGTACCTAACAAATAAACTCACTTTCACATTTAAAATATTAGTTAGGATAGTTAGGAACCTGTACAAATTTTGAGCGACAGTTTGAATGAATTATTAACACCGAGAAGTAAATGCTACAGTTTAGGAATATTTTGTTCGTTGCACTGCTACAACGGTCCTCAAAGGGTAATTGGCCTGCCTTCATGCATCTAAACTAGTCCAGACTAACGTTCTAAACGAGGCACAAGATGTCGAGAGCCCTTTATGTAAGAACTATGTAATTAGTACCCCACCACCTACGCAACGAGAATTACGTCCTAACTAAAGTGGAACTTGCTTATATTTAACGTGATAATAATTATTTCAACGTCAGTGGCATCTGCAGTATGAAATAAAAAAAGACTAATAATTTTGATGAAAACATTAATTGAGTCCATTGCTTCGGCTTCTCGTCCTTTGAGATTTGATTGAATTGTTTATTTTGATTGGTTTTCCCTATTTCGATTTAATTTTCTGAATTTAGAGCCTGTTTATAGCTTAAATGTTCAGCCTAACTACCTAAATTACTTCGATATTTACGAGTCTGTACCTAATTTATGCCCGAAAAATAAAATTTTATGAGTTCGCTCAATATTTTACGACTTCCCTCGCTTGTTGATTAATTTGGAATCAACAACAGAATAGATAAAGTCGATAAGTTAAGAAGGCCATTCCTGCTCTCAGTATTGCTTTTACATCTTAACATATCCCACTCAACGGAGAAAGGCTAACGGAATCTTTAAAAGAGAACTAAACGCCACTTAAACACGAACTTTCTTAGCTCTTTGACGTCTATAGATTACTACAGAAACAGTTACTTGAGGCGATCAAATACAGTACGCCCAGAATACTTGGCAGCACAAGGAGGCGCTGGTTGCAAAGGCATAAGGCCTCTGCCTCGAATCTTGCGGGCAGATGGGCGGTGGCGGCGGCGGCGCGGGAGTGGCAGGATCTAATGCGTAAAATCAAATGAACCGGTCCTCGAAAACAGCGGCGCGGGGGCGGGCAACGAGCGGTGCACTCGGTGCACACGGTTTCGAGAACGGGTCTGCGTTGCCCGCCCCGCTCCCGCGCCGCCGCCACCGCCGCGCCACCCCGCTGCCCGCAAGATTCGAGGCAGAAGCCTAAGCAGCCATATCTGTCAAATTCAACTGAGATTTCTATTTAGTTCCCTATTTTGCTAACTACTAAGATATACTAGGCGCACTGTAGCTCTGTCATTGCCAACTTTTGCTTGTGATTAACACATTAAACTTGCATATTAGTTGGTAGTAGGTACCTAGTTTAATTCTCACTGCTTGCTTTGAAAGGTCGCCTATTAATGAATTAATGTAGGTACAGTTAAGTAAGGTTTAAGGTATGGGGTTTTAATATCAAAGGGCATTTAGCAGTCGTCAATAACTTTGGTGGTTGTTTTTTCCTTAAATTAGATATGTCACCGTATAATTATGAACTTCGTTAGTTTATAATCTATCGGTATTATTTCCGTTAAATTATAAACTGTCGAAAAATTGTGAACTGCAACGAACCATTTACAATTTAACGCATTATTTTTCGCTAGTTTATAATCTTTCCATGGGAAACCGACAAATTGTGAACTGGTATAAACTTGCTTGCGACGTAACGCACCTTGCTTTAATATTAAATAGTCTGCCTTGCTGCGAGCAACTTGGGAGTAGCGCGTTTGGTTACAGTTCTAACCTAACCTAACCCATTTCACCCAGTTCACAATTTTTCGACAGTTTATAATCTAACGGAAATAATTCCGATAGATTATAAACTAACGAAGTTCATAATTATATGGTGACATATCTAATTTAAGGAAAAAACAACCACCAAAGTTATTGACGACTGCTAAATGAACTAACGGTTCTCACAATCTTACGGTGACAGATATACAACGTTATCGATAAAAAGTTACAAGTTGAGCTTTTAGTAGTATTGCCAAGGGCAACAAAATATCTTTTATGAGATGGTTAAATCAAAGTCCCTGCTTACCTACAGTTTTGTACCCACATGAACACGTATGCTTGCTCATAAAATTCTTGCAGGGTATAATACTGCTAGGAACTATGGACATAGGAATAAATGTTAGAGTAATAAATATCCATTTACCCACTCGACCCGTATGATATACAGCGATCCTGTGGGGTAATTGCGTTACACACTTATGTACAGTAGTAATGGCTTTAATTTTGACAGTTCAACAACATTCATTGCGATATTTACGTTTTTGAACTCATGAAACAATGGATTAACAATATCCGTCAAAATCATTCAGATTGTGATTGATAGTGTATTACGTAATTAGGGTGCTAGTCGATCCCTAATGTTATAAATATGTACCATCGCGAAAAGCCATAACTAACCACCTAGGACTATTCTTGCTTGCAACGCTCGGCCGCTATAGAACCGGGGCGGTAACAGATGTGGTCATCATGTGCACGGGATTTTGTTTTCAAAGTGGTTAGTTATCGGCTTCCGCGGTGGTACCTATTCATAACGCACTCCATAGTATATGGCATGTAAAGTGCTAACAGTCCGTCAATTATTTGTTTTGAATGTAGTTTTATTACAACACACTGAACTTTATTTTAACCCAGTACCTTCAGATAGGAGAAAAGATTTGGTTTGTGCTAACTCTCAGACTAAACATGCTTTTACTAATCGTTTTTATTTATTTTTAGGACCCTACTTATATAACCAGTTTAACAGAGTGCTAAAGATTTATAGTTAGTTATAATAGGAGTAACTTACTTGTACAAGAATATTTGGCAAAACTCAATTATGCAGACACGGAAAAACTACTAGAAATTTTTAAATAAAATTGAAATCTACCTACTCTATACTCTATATTAAGTCTCTTCCTTTACCAAATTAATAATACTTTGTCTACTTTAATATTATTCGTTATTTTAATAAATCTAGTTTTAAAATAATATACCCAAATAGTTACTGTTTAAGTCATTGAAAATATTATGTCCTCTTTTTAATTTAGCTTCTATTATATGTATTGTTGTCTTCTTTTTAAATGTTTGATGTAAATTTATGGCCTGAAACACAGGTTTTCATAAACCTAGATCAGGCTAGTCTACATTACAGTTAGAATTAAATTTTCCTCGATTGTAATTAATGTAAATCATAATTTTACTTTATACTAGAATAAATTTTATCATTGTTTTATCATTTTATCATAGTCTAATCTAATCGAATATCTTACTAGTTAATTCTAAAACACAAATTCAATTTCTCAGCCTCCTTGCAATGACATCCCTACACCCGATTAATGGTAGATGATAACCGAAGACCAAACAAACGAGGCATCATTGTTCGACCTTCATTGTAAAGCCCGGGGTTTGTCGATAGGGCACGGAACCGATAGCAAAAACGCTTTCATCAGTCTCATCTCTTAGCGAATGAGCCGAGCCACGACCCGTTAGATTTTAAGTGCAGCCGAGATCGAAGATTCATTTGTTTAGATTTTTTTTTTGCAGAATAGTGCTGTGGTTTTGTTACTTTCGTTTTTGTTCGAAAAACACTATTAAGTACGTAACGTCACGCCAGTTTTTTCGAATAGGATAGGCATAGCTTAAGGTATTTCCGCGGAAGTACGACATGGACAGCTTCAAGAAAAATGTAATAGATTCCTCTTCCAAAAGGATAGGGAACGCACCTGTAGTACCCATAAGTGATTGTGACCACTTATCATCAGGTGAGCCAAAAACTTGGCAAACAAGTTTGCCAATTCATGGCAAAAAAAAGACTAGTATGGTATAGTCCGCGCGCGACTGCTAGTCACTGCCTGAGGTATGTGAGCGGTGAGACGGGGGAGGTAGACAAAGGCCAACAGACTACAAATTTTGTCAACGGCGCCCTCCCCCGTCTCACCGTGTCCCGGGCGACCCTATTGCCATTTACCAAGCATAAACGCAAACTCCGTGTTGATGAAAAAACCCAGTACCTAAAACTGCTTAAATTTGGGATCGAAACCAGGATCAAAAAGCTCGGCAGACAAAAAAATTTTTGTAAACATGTCTTTGGGATACCTAAAACCTAGAGATATTCTGAATAATTATTAATTGCTGTTTTCAAAAATAAAGACATAGTTTTTTTTTTTTTACTAGTGAACCTTACAGTATTCGCCTAAGATACATCTCACTTTGGTAATAAGCAACATTAAAGGGACGGGGCTTCGTCAAGATCATTGTGACAGCCAACTCTACCGCGCGCGCTCATTGGTCAAATCAAATACCGCGCGCTTCCCCGGCTTCCTGTAACTCACTTCACGAAATCACTCCCACAGATTTGATTATTTCGATGTTTTTAGATTATGATTTTGATTTTGATTACAGGAAAGTGAGAGGAAAGATATTACACATCAAAATGTCACAATTAAAAGACCCTAACTTGATAAGTTTGTTTAGGCTTTCCTTAGGGCAGATAGCCAGCCCGTAAAAGATATTGTCTTTAACAAAGAACGATGTTAAGATCCATCGTCTTGGATGCCTAACTGTGCGTTTGCACTGAAAACAAAACATGTTGAAATCTCTAGTTCCTGTCAAACATTGTATGGAACATTGACAGTAAGTAAAGATTTCAACATGTTTTGTTGTGAATGTTTCGCCAGTGCAAACGCACAGTAATAAAGGTTAAACACTGATAATTATGATTTTACAAACACGTGTTTCACGGGCTGAAAAACGCTCCTTGATCAGAAACAGTCTCCATTGATTCCATTGGTTTCCTAGACTACAATATCACATCATGCAGCTTTTACTTTTTGTCAAATCCCACGTAACTGCGACCTAATCTATATAGATTAGGCCGTACTTTTGGGTTTTGAAATGATTTTGATAATTTCTTGAAGTTCTCTTCCTTGAATAGTAGCACTTTTTGAAGCCAAACAATTTGAAAAGACTACCCGACATATGCACCTTTCCCTAATGCCTACTATTCAACTAGGGCAGGGCAGCGCCAGGAGCTTGGGCTCCACAGCGGGTTGGGCTTTGTAGCCCTAGTTCCGGAATAAATGAGGAGTAGCTGCCAATGAAATGCTATGCTGAATTTATCTATTTATTTTCAAGAAGAGGTGTTCATCGCGACTAAAACAATTCTGGCTCACAATAAAACAATCGTGTATTCTACAAATTTTAAACCGATTCTAAATTCGCTTGAGTGATCAACCAGAACAAATTTTCTGCCAGTCTGCACGATGTTAGGTTCCCCTTTACAGTATCTTCGCGGAACCTTTCAAAAGCCAACAGAATAGCAATCGACCCAGTCCATCACAATCTAACCGGCACTTTTTCCATTACATTTCCAGATTCGGAACTCGAGGAGCTGGGAGAACAGTTGCCGCGGTACCGGCCGGACTCGATAGCGGCGCTCCGTCGGATGACGCGGTTCACGGAACCCGAGCTGAAGCGGCTGTACCGGGGCTTCAAAGCAGAGTGCCCCACAGGGGTCGTGAAGGAAGAAACCTTCAAGCTTATTTATTCGCAGTTCTTTCCGCAAGGAGGTAAGTAGAAAATGAGTTGATGAAGATTTGGTAGGAGTCCTTTTGCTAATTGCGTACTTGGAGAGACAACAAAAGGTGAGTAAAGACTGGTCTCTATTACAAGGACTGCGAGGTCATGAAAGGTCCACCAGATTCAAAATCTAAAATCCAGAAGCAAACTACAGAGTCCTTTCACAGCTATTTTACCTCCGACAGCAGCAACAAAACAGCAACCTTAATGTAACGAAAACAAAAATCATTGTGATTTTGACAGACTTGTAAGTGACAGCAATCTTATTACAGACCGTTCACTACAACTTGTCCCTTGCCGTTATGTTGGCACCATTGCTTGTGCTTAGTTTCAATACTACCTAATAGAGTTCAAAATGGTGACTGACAGAACAGTGCTACCAATCGCGTCACGGGACAAGTTATAATGAACGCACTGAACAAGGACAATATAAATCACTGAGATTTTGACTGTGTGATGCAAAATCAGAGATAAAATAACTGTGTAAGGACTGGAGTTGCTGTTTCAATCGCAAGTCGGACAAAACACAAATAGATAAGTACATGCCAAACCGATCATTATGTTGCCAGAAGAAATAAGTCTACAAAGAGGTGAGTAATAGAAGAAATCGTATTATAACCAGTCGTAATGGATAAAAGAGAAACTAAAACAGCACCCTAATTGCGTAATACACGATCAATCACAATCTGAATCATTTTGAAACAGATTGCTAATCCATTGCTTCCTAAGTTCGATAAAAATATCTGCTCAACAACATAAATAACGCAATGAATGTTGTTGAACTGTCAAAATGAAACAGATTGAGATTAGTCATATTCATTTACGAAAATGTGTTACGCAATTAGATAGCGGTTTAAATTAACTTCTTGTTGTTTTAACAACGAAAAATGCAGTGCTCCTCATACTATGATTACTGTTGTAGGTAAGTAGGTACAAATAATATGTAGGTACCAACTTGCGAGTCTTCGAGAAACAACGTGACCAATAAAGTTTAAAATCAAGCAAATCTACAAAAGGGCTTCAAACGGAAAAGCCCGCAACAAAGTTTTGGAGGCCACTTTCAAGTTTCTTGTATTTGAAGTTGTTCAAGTCTTTACTTCGCAAATCTATAAGCACATGGTACAACTTGATCGAAAACCAATAATTATTCAACAGTTGGGTACAACTGTAGTAGAAATCACGTTTCTATGTTTGTCGCCGAGAAGGACGCAAAGGTAAGACGATTTCCGAAAGCCTATTTTATTAAACCTGTCTATTTTACGGCTATTTTAACCCCGGTTTTCGACCAATTACAAAATCTCATACCTATGTGATTTTCCAGCGAATAATCATCAAATCATGCTTGACCATGCCTTTGAAAGCTTGATCTGATGATTAATTAATGACCCAGGCTCTAGATATTTTAAAAAGTGTCGTAAATACCAAGGTTTCCAAAAAAAAACTCCGTTCCTCCTTCCCAAATAAACCACAATCCAAAAAGATTTCTACAATAAAACAGCAGAGGAAGCAAGGCAAACATCAATTTATCTATTGTAGATAGAAAAAAAGGTAACCACGTTCAATAAACAATAGAAAAAGTGTTTCGTTTTATTTACCTTCACCCTTTTCTCCGAAGCTTGACGAGTGTGAACGAACGCGGAAGACATACCTATCGTATGATCATCGAGATCCATCGGAATTAAGGTAAGTGTGTTTGTGCACTAACGCTTGAAGCTATGAAGGTTATGTTGAGATGAGAAATATGTTTGTGTGTTTGTGAAACTGTTATTTTTGGAGTTTTCAATTAATTAAAGCTCAACGTAGCCTTTATAGATAAGCTAAGACAGTAAAAACTTTGGAATATCTTTAACTGGGTAAATATTCTAAACCATTTCTAAAATGTGTTTAATTTTTCATTATATAATTATTTTCTTTATGGCCTGTATATTCGTTACCAACTCCGTATTAGAGCGCATACACACTGCATACGCAATGGTGCCGATTCTCTTGTTCACAAACTAAACTAAATTTAAGTTCAGCTTCAGTGCATCTTTTTCTTTCTATTTCATTAAGAAAAGGATAGAAGATAAATTTTAGTTTAGTCCTGTCAAATTAATCAGCGCTTGACGTAAATTGACGTAATTTTAGTCGGCAAGTTTTTAATCACGTCTAAACTTGTATGGAGAGCGACAGGCGAAGATTAATTTGACAGGACTAAACTAAAATTTATCTTCTGTCCTTTTCTTAATGAAATAGAAAGAAAAAGATGCACTGAACTTAAATTTAGTTTAGTTTGTGAACAAGGGAATTGGCATCATTTGTCTCAAGAACTTTCAAGGTACTGGGATTTTTTTTTACGAAATAGTAAGGAATTTAAAAGACCTGCTACAAAAATAAAGCTTTTCAACACTTTAATCCTTCCAATCCTAGAATATAGTTCAATGGTATGGAATCTGAAGGTAAATTATCTAAGATGTAGTGCATTTATCAAAGGTTTTATTCCATACATTAAAGTAAAAAACCCTGGGCGATCTGTGAGGGTGTTATTAAATATCGTGTTAAGATAATAATCTAGTGGTAATTTATAAAAAAAACTGCCCACGCTTTTGCAGTAGATACATATGTGCCCCTTACGAAACGGATAAGGTATAAATATACACGTTGTATTTAGATTTCTATTAAGGTGAATCCGCAGTTATAACAAATCTAACTTAGACAGATGTACTAATGATTCCAATGATAATAATTCTGTAAATACATATATCTGCAAAAAGCGAAAATTTTAATTTCGCGGGCTACTAACTGCGGATTCACCTTAAAGCGAGCCGTCCACGTCCGTTAGTTTAGCTCGCCAGTTTTTCATACATACATATGCGTCCACCCACAAGTATGAAAAACTGTCAAGCTAAACTAAGTTAGTTTAGCTGACGGTGGACGGTTCGCCAACTTTTGGCACTCGACACTCAACATTCAACAGATCTCACACATGTTACACAACATTACGAACACAACGCACTTTACAAGCAGCGTCTATCACACCAAAAACTACCCCAACAGAATAACCGTCAAAGTTTACGTGAAGAATGTCAATAAAGTATACCAACCATAGTAAAGGAATAAAATAGGGACATGAAAAACGCATCACGTAATCATATAATTCCATCATGTTGAGTGGTCTGAGTCTGGGTACTGCTTTACATCCGCACAAATTGTCCGCGAGGCAATAAGTTCACGAACTTAGGACCGTTGACGAATGAAAATATATTTTGGACGACAGGCCTAAAGTAAAATTTGCAATATCCCATAGAACAGCAAAAGAATTGTATAAACAAAATATGAACGAACGAGAGTAAATTGGTAGAGATTGTTGTGTTTAAATATTTTTGGGAGGTTTTGGCATATAATTAGACATACCTATTATTTAGACACTGCCCATCATTAGGTTAATTTTTGAAGTGAAAACTTCTTTATACGCGTTGGGCATTTTTGAGATGGGACTAAACCATTGATTTCGCGACACTGTGACGACACCAGCTTTTGACCATTAAAAAGACATCAACGCGTTAATTACCGCGGTGCGTGGAGTAAAAGACATCAACGCGTTGAAAACAGCGGTGCCGATTTTTTTCAAGTTTTCACTTCTGTCGGCACTCCCGGAGTGTTACTGTTTTTTTTACCTTCAGTAGTTTCAGTCATACTTGATAGGTACCTACAATGTTTTCCGTATCAAGATACAGAATCGCGCTCCAATAAAAATAAAATTATTTTAATATAACCTTTCACAACAATATTTCGAGCAATATCTGTAATTGCACTCTCAACGGCACGAATGCTTCGCTATGGTAATGGCCTCGGAATAAATACCGATGTAAGCTCAGTTTTAAATAATAATGTTACTGCAATATCGTCGAAAACGAAACTTATATACACCTGTAAAGTCTTTCTGATCCTGTAAATCCAATACTGAATAAAAAATAAACCAATCATTATAAAACAGCAGTGAAGACTGCGAAAATTTCAATTATCATTAACGCAGGTA
Source organism: Agrochola lychnidis (assembly GCA_963680765.1). NCBI lineage: Eukaryota > Metazoa > Arthropoda > Insecta > Lepidoptera > Noctuidae > Agrochola > Agrochola lychnidis. The sequence continues at coordinate 7,115,285 of OY796859.1, read as the reverse complement.
CTAAAGAAGGAGTCTTGGCACTTGGCCCAAATAGGACTGGAGATAAAATGGACAGATGTCTAATCCATTCTCACAATCTTCGATAACAATGAGACATCTAACAGACCGTTAAGAAACAATTCCAAAGTTAAGTGATCAAGACCTGCCGAACAATCAAGTGCAAATTGTCTCCGAATAAAATCGAATAGTAGTGAAGGCAATGAATGGGTTCAAAGACCAAAGAGGATGGCTAAGGCCCCGTTCACAATCTAAGCGAGTTGCGACTTGCGACGCGATTTGTGTCAAGCGACACGCGCGCGCAATGAGGTTAAAAACTGAAAGCTCATAGCAGATGGCAGCACAGTTGTACGTCTTTATAAACCGCCATTGTTGTGTTTGTTTACTTTTGTGTCGATCACAAATTATACGAAAACTAGATAAATATGTATGAGACTTGGACACTATTAATAGACGAGGTAAGGACAGGGGAAGCGTCTACCACTGGTAAAAAAGCAGCTTTAGTGGAAAAGTCAATACTTAAATTATAAACGTTTTATAATTTATAGGTTATTTTGTGTTTGTTGACTTTAAGTTCGTTTTTTGTTAAAGACTAGAAGCGTACGATAGAACTAACCTGATCAAATTTGAAAACCAATTCGAGCTTGATCTTCCTGACTGAATAACCTCAGAGATAGCACTTCTAGCACTGATCTAATATGATAATATAAACGCACACATACTTTACTAGAATTTACATAATATCACATCACAAGTGAATGTATGTAATGAAAACAGACTTAGTTCTCTTGGGAGCATCACCTATAAACCACTTTCTCCCATAAAGGATAGCACATTGTCTCGACGAAATATCGGATTCCAATTTTTTTCTCTCACAGTTTTCTTCCAATACCTAACATCTTTGGCAAATACATGGGACCCCGTATTTTTGTAGTAAACAGCTGCGCAACTGGGCTCAATAATTAATTATGCATAAAATAAGTCGCTTGTTTACAAACAAATTATGGCTAGCTGTCAAATTAAAAGACTCTAGAGATCAGCGCCATCCGAAGTGAACAAGTGGCAGTTTTTATCCCCATTTCACAAGACCGCGCTCGCCGGTTGCACCCGCTCAGAAGTCGGCCACCGCACTATTGGGTAGTTTGTACATTTGATAAATCGCTCGTCTGCACCTGTTTTCGTCGGGCGAGCAATACGTGCCAAACCGTCGTTTCGCAAATCGCGTCGCGATGACTCGTAATCGTGGCACGTTCTAAACAACTTCTTTCATTTGTTTTTTTTCAGCCGCTGTCGCCCACGCAAGTCGCTAAGCGTGTAGGTCGTGGCCAAGGGTAACAAAGCTTAGAAAAAGTCAATCGACATACCAAGCGTTTATTGGTTTACAAGTTGAATACTTAGCTGATTGCACTGCAGACTTTTACATTTCTAACAAAGACTGCCCGGCCATCGTGCGGGGATATTTAAATTTCTAAAGACTGCTTATAAAAATGATTGCCTTATTCATATTTCCATGTAACAATTGTTTCGAAGACGTTCTGTTAATTAGCAAAAAGGACTACTGAATTGCCCTGTTTTCTGTGTTTCTTTGTCATTGGTGTCGATTCCCTTGTTCACAAACTAAACTAAAAAGTTCAGTGCATCTTTTTCTTTTTATTTCATTAAGAAAAGGACAGAAGATAAATTTTAGTTTAGTCATGTCAAATTAATCAGCGCCTGTCACTACTCCATACAATTTTAGACGTGATTAAAAACTTGCTCACTAAAATTACGTCAATTTATGTCAAGCGCTGATTAATTTGTCAGAACTAAACTTTTTTTCGTTTGATTCGTTTCGTGTCCGTATTACCTAATGGCCGGATCCGACATATATGTTTTTATTTATAATCTACCTAACGGGAAAAAATAAATTTTTAGTCATCATCCCTATTATGGGCAGTTTGATAGAAGCTCTCATTAATTCATATACTCGTAAAGTTCTTTTACTGCCGTCCACGTGATATTCTCTTAAAATACGAACAAAAACGCCAAAATCTACTATCAATACTCCATGCACATGACCTAATGAATCCAAAATTGGCCTACATATTCCAATACCCAAGCACACGTTCACAGCAAATGCATATCATTATGATGTAAGTAATGTTAAAAGCAAAAGTGCTTTAGATGCAGCCAGCCCAAGCACTCGGTGCGAGCAGAGAGTGCTTTCAGTGCAGTTAACAAGTGCTCACTGCACCCCGATGGCGCGATGGCGGGACGTGCAGAACAACAATCACCTTTTGTATACGTGCAGGCAGAATGAGGGAACAATTTGCGTCATTTTACCTTTTTTTATGAAGTTTAGCTATTTGTATGTGTTTTAGCTTGTAGAATTTTTATTTTGACCAAATTCTTTCAAAGAAAAGAGCTTCATTCCCACATAAAAATTCACTAACTTCCTTATCATTTTATGATCATGCAATGATACAACAATTTTGGGCTCAAAAATAAGCAGGTACTTAGAATCTTAGATCCTTACAAGAATCAATCAAAAACACTAACTTTCAATAAGACAATGATTAAATGATAAAATAGCACAGATGTAAGTGGAAACGCCGGGAGGGGGACTCTCTAAAAGGACAAATATCCTTATCCTTACATATTATAAAACAAAGTCCCCCGCCGCGTCTTTTTGTCTGTCGGTCTGTCTGTCTGAACGCGATAAACTCAAAAACTACCGAACGGATTTTAAACGGTTTTCACCAATGGACGGAGTGATTCATGCGGAAGGTTTAGTGTATAATTCATTAGGGTCTGTTTGGCTGTGACGATTATTGTTGAAGATGTCGGAAAAAATCGTGCCGACTGGGGAACTTTATTGGCGTGCGCCGCGGAAATCGTAAAAGATACATCAAATTTATGTTCTACAGTATCGTTCATCTTAAAAAGTTCAACAAAAAAGTCCGCGATGACATAATGTCTATCTTCTAAGGATGAGTACAATAACCATTTTTATCTTTCAGAATTAGATAAAAATTTCATTGTTATTTCCGAAGCTATTTTGACCGGTATTATATTAATCCTTATGCAATAAACTATGTTACTTAAATTGAGCATTTAAGTTAGATTATAATATGCCTTATGAAACAGTTTAAAAGATATTACAGATTCAAAATTAGGTACGCGTAACAAAATAATTGTGGTTGACTGCAACGCGGGCGCAGCGGTAAGGGTCAATGACCTTGTCCTCGGCTATTAGGTATCTAATCCCGATATTGGTAGTACGTTCCCGTGAGATATTTTCCGACATCCACGCGGGCGAAATCGCGAGCATAAGCTAGTTACAGCTAGTAGTATATAATAGTATAGTATAGATAAGAAAAGATCAGACAGTCGGCCCTCCGAGCTGACAAGGGCACGGATAATATAATAGGTAATGTAAAAAATAAAAGACTAAATTATGTATTTGAGTTATATCACAAACAACCTACGATTTAATTTCAACTTTTTTTTAGTGACTTTTGTGGACATGATAATTATTCAGATTGATTACAGTTGTAATAGTAATCATATAATTGCGTTTTATTAAAATAGGTTTTTTACTTTTATTTATTTATTTATTTTTTGTATAGATTCTTTTCTACATATTTTGTGAATGTGAGAACGCTGTAGGCTTACTGGGTTGTAGACCTGTTGACCATTTTCTATTTTGTTAAGTACTTGGTACTTATTGAAAGACCTACACTGTCCTCCCATACCTAGAAACACTGCTATATGAAAGTATTGTAAAAGCCAATTATTTTTAAAAGAGTAACCGTGGAGTTTCTTGCCGGCTCTTCTCCATAGTAAACGACCAATTGGAACCGTGCACCTAGCTTCTGACGTTTCATAAGTGCCCTTGTAGGTTTATGTGAAATAAAATATTTTGATTTTGAACCGTTTTATTTATCCTGGTACCGTCAGCGCTCCTCCAGCGCTGACAGTAGGCACCTATACAGGGTGGCAGGGACATCGACGTGAAAACTGTTTCCATGGATTTAGTACATGATTCTGAAAACCCCTGCGTTGAAATTGTTGGTCGGTTATTTAAAAAAATCTGCTATTTCATAGAAAAGTGCCCTACGCGGTCAAAATGTAAGGAACAGCAGATTTTTTTACCCTGTATATACCTACTTATTCAAATTAACCAGGTAGATTATTTCAAGTTCCTTCCTTCGATAAGGGCAAGAGAATGATGCTCAATAAGTCTGAAATTTAGATAGGTAGGGTACCTACGTAACGTAACCTATTGAGCAAACCCTCGATATACCTACTTAGGTCTAAGTTTTATTAGACGTAGGGTAGGGTGGGTTATTATAGTCCAACTACTGCGAAATCTATCTACAGCAGCAACTACCTATATCTAACAACTAACACAAAGCCAATATTTGTCCGTCCGTCTACCCCTAAAGCTAATAGTTAGTGGTTATTTCTATAAATATAATTTTGCTATTCGAAATCAATCATTTTGTACCTATATTTAGATAACTCTCAGCAGAAAACTAGCAAAGCTCTCTGTCTAGTGATTTTCTGAACATCTTTATAGGTAACTAGCTGCGTCCCGCGGTTTCACCCGCAGGAGTCTCGATCCCGTGGGAATATCGGGATAAAAAGTATCCTATGTGTTAATCCAGGCTATAAACTATCTGTGTGCCAAATTGCACCCAAATCCGTTCAGTCGTTTTTGCGTGAAGAAGAGACAAACATACACACACACACACTCACAAACTTTCGCCTTTATAATATTAGTGTGATAAAAAAATACCAATGTAACACGTAACACCACATCAACGCAATAATAGCCTCCCTCCGCATAACAAAATAATTTTATTTGAAATTCGTCCACAATCAAGTGTCACCAAGCATTTACCCAAACATTTTCATTTAAATGAAGACACGTAGCAAATTTTATTCAGGCAAAAAGAGGCCCCTCTTTTTGCTGGCAATAATTCCCAACTGGCTACACCTACAAAGCTTTTATCAGTACGGGGCAACACCCACAAATCTGCGATTTCATGACACAGGCGTTTCGAAAATAACAATGATCGTCCATAAAACACACATGCTGAAACAAAAACGGGATTTACAGCAGTTAGGCAACGTTTTGCACGTAACTTAATAACGGACAGAAGTGACTCGAAAAAATACCGGCCAAGTGCGTGTCGGACCACGCACAGTAAAGGGTTCCGTAGTTGGGATGAATTTATCCCAAGAACAACCTTAACATTGTAGTTGAAAAACATGTTCTCCCACATGGAATGTATGGGAGAACATGTTTTTGCAACTGCAGCCTAGATACTTAGCTATAATAGTTTTCCTTTTAATTTCGTTATGATTATGATCTACTGCCGTGAATTTTTTCATATTTCCAAAACCAGCCATTTAGCTGGCGGGGTACAAACATTTGCATTTTGGACATTTGCATTTGGACTCTAACAAAAATTTGCACTTTAAAACTTAATATTTCGCAAATTACGGATCCCTGAATCCAAAAATGGTTTTGACACACTCACAATATTTTTGAACGACCTTTCCAACGACTCCCCACACCATGGGATAGACAAGAAAAAAAAACAGTCCCATTTTACGTGTAGGGGAGGTAGGTACAATAAAATAAACATTTTTTTTTTACCACTTTGTCGGCGTGATTAATATGTATACCCATGCCAAATTACAGCTTTCTAGTACTAAGAGTGTCTGAGCTAAACCGTGTAGAGACAGACAGACAGACGAAGATAAAAAGATATGGCGAAACCATAAGGGTTCCTTGTTGCCTACGGAACCCAAAAAAACCGGCTTAGCGCGTATCAGCTCACGCACGTGAAGGGTGCTGTAGTTGGGATGAATATTTACTCATGTTATATTAGTATCTATTGATTTGATCGGTCGCAAAAATAAATTTGTATTTCACAGTAAGTATGTTTTTTTAAACTATGAAAAACTAAGTATTTTCTCCAGTTGTAACCGAAAACATTGTGAAAACAGAAAAAAAATAGCAAAGTAATCTTTTAATTATGGGATCCAACAATACCCCACATGCTTATGTGCAATGAATTATTTTTCATCCCTCGGTAGGTATATATAGATAGTGCCATGACACCTAAATATTTTAAGGAACCTACATAATTTAATTACACCATTGTTTAGCGGTGCACAGAATACACTTTCTTTCCAATTTTTATTGATAAAGTGCTATAATAGTAATAATACCCTCCGAGAAAAATGACTGTGTGACATCCGGACAGACGGATGAAATTACATAAAAAGATTCTGTTTTTCCATTTGGCTTCGGAACCCTAAAAACGCGAAATTGAAAATGTCTAGCATTTTGTGCTCAAAACACGGCGAAAGGCGAAAGCACCAGGTTAGCCCGCGAAATTCAAATTGTTTTACGTTTTTTGCCATTTGCAGGTTTTTTGCATCAATATGTTGATCAAAAACCGGCCAAGTGCGAGTCGAACACGAAGGGTTCCGTACCACCGTACAATATTTAGCAAAAAACGCCTAAAGAAACACGTTTCTTGTAAGTTAAAAATTAAAGAGGGTTAGCAAAGGTGCAGGTACAGTTAGCAAAGGTGTCAAATGTCATGAAATTATGACATTTGACACCTTTGCTAACTTATGGAGTTGTATTGCTGATTGTAATGATTATAATTGAGTAAAGCCATATTTGTTACGGCCGTGAATCATATTTTAATCAACATAAAACCTGACACTGACCTGCAAAATGGATAAAACGTAAGAAAATTTGAATTTCTCTGGCTACCCTTACGCTTTCCCCTTAAATATTGTGGTACGTCAGTCCCGGATCTAGAGGGGGGACAAACCGGAGCACGTGCCCCGGGCGACAACTTTAGGGGTGACAAATTCAAGCGTAGCTGACAAGTGCACCACCCATAACACCGCAACTTTGCAATTAATGAGACGCGCAGCACATATTATAATCTTTCTATTTTTTTTCTTTTTACAACAGTTTTGGCGCCCCTGTTGGATCGGCGGATTATCTATCAATAAAATTTAATTAATATGTTGCTGTAAAAAATTTCATTTTTAGAATATTTGAATTTCGCGGGCTAACTTAGCGCATCCCCATAAAAGATTGGCGGGGGCGGCAGACGGCAGTATTTGCTCCGCCTCAAAAAAAAACTAGATCCGAGGCTGTGGTACGTAACCCTTCGTGTGCGATTCCGACTCGCACTTGGCCGGTTTTTTAGTTCAGATAAATAAAAATACTACATAACATAACATAACATAACATCACGCCTTGTTTCCCCGAAGGGTTGGGCAAAGGTGTCCCTGTAGCAGGTACACCCACATTTCGCCAGTTATGTTTAAGTCCCATTTTAAAAATCGCAAAGATAAATGTGTATTTCATAATGATACTGTGACTTACAAAGTTATTTTTTGCAGTTGCAGAAAATTGCCCATATTTAAATAAAATACCTACCTAATGAAACGGCGCTTATAATATTTGTTTATTATATATCTACAGTTTATGGTACATGATATCGTCACTGGAAAGGCAAAATTACTAATCGCCATATTATTTAAAATGGCGGTTAAGTAATTTTACCTTTCCAGTGACGATATAAAGAAGTTCAAATTCCTAACTTGTTAATTGTTGCGATAGAACTCATACAAAAGTTGTCCGTTTTTGACCATTTTCATTTTGGAAGATATTTTTTTTAAATATTTGTACTTTGCTCGATGAGTTCTAGATTCTAGACCCACTGCCAGATTTTTAACCCTTCGGGGATTTATAATACACCTCTGCCTAAAGGGCTTGCTACACGGCTGCCAACCGCATCCCCGACAGAGGTGACCTTTCTTGGAGACAGGCAGAGCTGTTTGAAATTTGGTCGTAAACCACCAACTACACGGTTGTAAACCACCAAGGTCACCTGTGTTGGGACGCGGTTAGCAGCCGTGTAGCAAGCCCTTTATCCTTCGGGGAAACTTGTCGTGATGTTATGTGTAGAGCTCTGTGTGTGGGTGTAAGGAACTACACAGCACAATAAAAGTCTGGAAAGATATATTATGTAATAGTTTTTTTTTTTTGCTCATAACAGCCACCATTCTCAAGGATAAAAGTGCAATTCAGAGTTAAAACCATGAATCCTTTTTATTAATGGTTCCGAAAACAAAGGGTCCCTATTTCTAGCCCCACGTCCGTAGCTTTATTCGTCTGTCGAACAACCCTAATATGGAACCCTGATTCTGCGATTCTGAATCGCACTTTGTCGGTGTTTCTCATCAGTGGGGTTATTACAAAATCTCAAAACCGATTTTATCTCGAAATTGAGTAATTCATTACTCTTAAGTTTCTTTAAAAAAAACTGAATAGAATGATGAAAATAAATCTATCACAAAAATAACTAACTTGGCAATTATTTTTTCAGGTAAATTTAAAAAACAAAGACGAATGCGTAAACCACTCTGTTATAAAAGTGAAACGGAACACAAAGTCGACCTCGCGCAGCACTAGAGATTTCCGTTTGACGTCATCTATCGACTTTGTACAACACTAGTAGCGGAAGCAGCTTTGTGCAGTTGGCAACAACTATCGAGTCAATTGATTTTCTATTTTTAGCCTTCTAGAATGTTCTAAACATTTTAAATGTGAAGAATAGAAATATTTTTATTGAGTTCATGATAACTAAATTCTGAAAAAGTTTTTTCACTGGACAGATACTACGAACGATCGTCTTACTAAAGAAACAAATTACATATTTTTGATTAACCGACTCATCAATTACCTAAAACGTTTCTAATTAATTTAGTACATAATTAAACACCGAAAAATATAGTTTTACATCAAAAAAAAAATTCGGCGTCAGTGCGCAGAAGCGCGCCATTTCGCCGTTACGACTGCGCATGTGTTGGCAAACCTGCGTTGCTTCCTCCAAGCCACGACCGGACGCCATTACCACGCCACTGGACTGAGAATCTGTCACTCGTGCGTTTATCGTTTGATAATCTTTAGATTTTCTACGAACTCGTTGCTCCTGTGTTAATAGTACCTTTAAATACATAAATACCAAAATGTCTGACGAGAAAAAGGTGTGTATCTTACTATATTATCAGTGTAGTTACGAAAAGTCGAAAACAGTGCTTCACCGACATGGCGTTATTAGCGAAATGTGGTAACCTGATTGAAAGTGAGAAGTGTATATCTATGGTGTTTGTTGAGATGATATTTTTATCGTTACAATATTTGTTTTTCAGGGAGAAAGCGAACACATCAACTTGAAAGTATTAGGTCAAGATAATGCTATTGTGCAGTTCAAAATCAAAAAACACACACCCCTGAGGAAGCTAATGAATGCCTATTGTGATCGAGCGGTAAGTTCATCTTATTTACTAAGCGGCTTATGATTATTCATTCATAAATATAGTTAGCACAAAGACAAAACATACAAAATAGATGTGGCATGCATATTGTATGAACAATGAAGGTATGTAAGTAAACTAGGTACTCTAGCGGGCCCCTATGTCCAGCAGTTAAAAAAAGAAAGCGTCGCTTACAGTTATCTTTCACTTATACCTTATTTCTGTGCTTCTGAGATCCATACAAAAAACAAAAAGATTATTCTGCACTTGATGAATTTCATGTTTTAACTTGTAGATTGTGTGATACATAGGTTATATCTTTTCTAGTCAATATACTTATAATGGGCTATACAGGGCTATAATATTCATTGTGAATTTATTAAAACAAAAGGTAATTGTTTTGTAAACACTTTCTGAAAAGATCATTGACCTTGTAGTTAGGGTGGGTTCGCAGTAATTTGTCATGGGTATATTGTTCTGCTTATAATATGGCCAATACTATCTGTATTGTTGTATTAGTGTAAAGATGTAGAGGCATATTAGAAAACATCTTGCTTGATGTAGCAAAATCCCTTTGTGTCCTTTACGAGTGATCCCTTACAAGGTAGGTGAAACCGAGCATTCTATGTGGTTTATATGGGGAATTAACATTGGTTATGAGTACATATAAGATGCCTTTTGATATAATTTCATTTTTAAATGGATTTGCTGCTGCGAAACTTATTTAATGCTTGAAATATTGTTTCTTGTAACTTATTTAAGATATTAGACTTGGGGCAAATTTCACCAAAGAAACTGAATGCGATCAGCACATCTAAAATGCGTTCAAAAGCTGAATATATTGAGCCTGTGCATTTACTAAGCATTGAGCATTTACTCTTGTTTTAGATGACATCAAACAATAAAGCTCAGAAGGCTTACTCTGCAAACATATAGTAACTGTTCTAACATTTATGTAGCACGACTTTCCAACGATTACCAATACTTACTTGTTGTATAGTGCAGGTGAAACTGCAAGAAATCTGTAATGCAATTTCATTTCTATGGCATAATTATAAGACCTTGACATTTTGTGTGGAGTTGAACTTTGGAATTATGTAGCAAAATAAACATTTCTTAATATTGTGCAATTCCCACATTATCTGAGTGAGATTTCTGATTATCTAAGTACTAATTTGTCTTTCCAGGGTCTATCAATGCAAGTAGTGCGATTCAGATTCGACGGTCAGCCAATCAATGAAAATGACACGCCAACATCACTGGAGATGGAAGAAGGTGACACAATAGAGGTTTATCAGCAGCAGACGGGTGGCTCGCCTCTAGTGTAATTTTATTTTAAGGAACTGTCCATTTCCCATGGGAAGAACGCTATGGTGAACCCATCTCAACGTTAACATTAAGTTAATTTTAAATAAAACGATGCAAGTATAACAATGTAATATTTTGAGATACACAAATGCTCAGCCGAGCTTTGTATACCTTAGCATTGTGTATCTTAAAACAGTAGTACTGTATACTCTATTTAAATAAGGAGAAATTTGAGGTAAACCAAATGTTCTAGGTAACTTCAATAATTATTCCATTGTGATAATTTTTTTAGTTGACACTTTTTTCAGATCAGCTCCTAATGTTTTTTTTAAGTGTGGCCAAAAAAATGACACTTGCAAGCTGTATGTGGTAATAATTTATTGGACATAGGTCCAACCCAATTGTCAAGTCTGTAACCACTAATGTCTATCTGAAATAAATTAAATTTAAAACCAGCCAGCTTTTCTTCTTTTTATTTGTGATCTTCATGCTTCTGTGATGTTTTAACTGTTTTTGTTTTTACACCAACACTTATATTCTCAACCAAACTTATTAAATATAAGATCAGAAATGCTGTTGTACGATGTTCCTTGTAATGATTAACTTGCTTTCTGTCAGTCAAACAACTTGCAGAACTTGCTTGCAGTCTTCAGACTTGTAAAATCACTACCCAAACGAGATACCTTTTAATAATTAAAAGAATGAGTCATGGACAACAATTTCCTTACCTACCTACATAATTTTAAGAAACCTTTTAGTATATTGATGATTCATTGGTACAAAGGTTATTTATAAAGGCGCGTCCCCACTGCGTTTACACACGAGGCTCGGCCGCGCGGCCTTATTGGCATACAATTTGTGCAACGTCATACCCGAGTTTATATAAAAATGCATACATACATGAACCCTGAAAACATTTACATATTATACACATAAAACAATTTTATTACACTCCTTGTTGGGTATGCCTTTGGTACATACCTAATTATAATTTATATCGTCAAACATTTCACAACCACCTTCCCGGGTGGAAATATCATTTTCACTAGACATGACTGAAGACTTCACTACCTTCTATACCAGCACCAAACAGCAAACTACAACAGAACATGCCGACTACGGAAATCAAGTAAGTATAGTTGTACAAGGGTATTTTGGCTCGTGAACAAAATTTGAACCAGCGCTGCCATCTTGTTTTTAACCGACTTCAAGAAGTAGGAGGTTCTCAATTACATGATTTCTCTGCTAATTATGAATTGATTTTGATTATTCTTTTTTTATTTGATAGGCCATACTTCAGAGGTGGTCCCATATAAATTTTATTAAATCTGTTGGGTTAGTTTTTTCTTTTTTAAATAAAATTTCTCAAATGTTTACCTACAACGCCCCCTTGTAAATAGCATTCAAGCGCTAGAATATCCTTGTAGCAGTGTAACGTCAGTTTTAGAAGATCCGTAACTTCCGTTGATACCAATCCTGGGCCATCAACCTTGTTGACTGGCTAATCTTAAAACACGACAAGCTATTCCCGTATTTGTTGCTAGCTATAAAAGTAAACCCTAAACCTAAAACCTTTTATAAAACACTGACTTATTAATTAGGGAAACCTTGGTATATTATATTTAGGTACTGTGATTTTCAATTACTGTTACAACTTGAAAAATACCATGATTACTTATTTTTTTATGTTACTAAAGTAACACAAAGATCATAATATCGACATTAATTATCTATTTTATCTTCTAGCGAACACCGCTCAGTACGCGCACTTCGTTTTCAACACACTGGACCAAGACAGAAGTGGCCTGTTAAGTTTTGAGGTAAATATACCATTTTTAGAAACCATAAAAGCAAATATATGAATAATATCCCCACAGGACATAACTAGAAACAATTTTAGTATCCTGGATGATACAGCCTGCATCATTTGGCGTACCAGTTAAAGTAGAACCAACCATACCTAAGAACAGTAAGAACCAATTAACTTAAGCCAACACGTTTTCCCGTGGACCGCGTTGTTGATAGCAACCAAAGGCAATCCTTTGTTTGCTGCAGCTGCTGTGTCTGTAATAGTGGATTGAGGTTTGGGGTGCTCGCATAAAGAAGCGGTTTGTCGGGCCCGACTCCCTGTACGTACAGATCGCTACAAGTTGAACTTCGGAAAGAAATGGTTATAATTTGTGGCTGTTTCATGAGCCCATAAATTAAGGAACCATTTTAAATCGACGGTCGATCGGTACCAACTTGTCTTTACCGGAAACCCGCTTCTTTATGCAACCACCCTTAGGCACTTATTGTTGTAATTTTTAACAGTACCAAACTGTAATGTCTGCAATTATCACACATTAGGCTGTCGATTATTTCAGTAGGCCCATGTCCGGTACCTACCTGCAGCAACGTCTATGTAAACTTTATTACCGTAGACCTAATCACAAATTCCGCCTTTTGATGTCCTATATATATACCTACATAGGACAGGCCCAATTTGCACCACCTACCTACTGCACTGTTTTTCAAATCGTTTTATTTCCAGGAATTTGTAACCGGGTTATCAATATTATCGAGAGGGACCTTAGAAGAAAAGCTGCGATGGACGTTTTCACTGTATGATATTAATGGCGACGGATGCATCACTAAAGAAGAAATGACGGAGATTGTGAGCGCTATTTACGACCTTATGGGGAAGATAGTAGAGCCCAATTTAGAAGATGATGTGATACGGGAGAAGGTTGAAAGACTGTTTCAGGTTTGTTTTTGCTTTAATTTCACAAATAAATAATTATTATAAAAATTAAGTAACAATGGCCCGACGGTTATTGCGCGAACTGGCGAGTAGCGAGAGGCTGGTCGTGAGTTCGATCTCCACCATTTGCACTGTTCACATGAATGACTTATAGTAGAAAAACTTCAAAACAGAGACTTATCAAATGAATAATAATTACAATCAATTATAAAATAATGCTGTTTCATTATTTTTTACAACAGATTGTGATATAATTTTAAAGGTTCGACTTACCTACTTACTGTTATGCTGATATTATCCGCTGATTCATCATGTTCTAGGTTCTGTATAGATAAGTGTTTTGATACACACATACGCATCGTTGTTATCTTTCCCACCTTCCTATCTACTAGTTAAGTATGTACAGTCAATCTCAAAAAGATGTGTTTGTGTTCAAAAGAATTCTTGTCGTTGTATACCTACATCTTTTTGAGGCTAAGACGCGGCGCCCACTATCGGTCGGCATCGGTACGGCTCGGCAGAGCTCGGGCGCTTCGACTGCCGAGGCAGCTCTGAGGCGCCCGAAGCCGCCCCAAGCAGCCCTAAGGCGCCCGAAGCCGCCCCAAGCGGCCCTAAGGCGCCCGAAGCCGCCGTAAAGCGTACGAAGCCGCTGTAAAGCGCCAGAGCTCTGCCGAGCCGTACCGATGCCGACCGATAGTGGGCGCCGCGCCTTACTGTACATACAATATTTGTTGGCACAACCTACGTATACCTACAGGAGCCAGCTTTTTCATCATTTATATGTACCTACCCATTAGTTATGTTATTTATTTGTTATTGAACAAATGAATATTGTTTAAAATGCAGGATCTCTATGAGAATAAAATGTTAAATGTGTTGTTTGTGTGTTCTACAAAAATGTAAATTAATGCAGAAATGACGTAACTTTCAGAAAATGGACTTGAACCGCGACGGAGTGCTGACTCTGGACGAATTTCTTGACTGCTGCCTGCGCGACGAGGACATCTCCAGGTCGATGAGCGTGTTCGACAGCAACTTCTGACGTCCTGCGGCCGGCGCGCGCGCCGACTCGTGCCGCCCCCCCTGACAGTACCGACATTCACCACCTACGTCATTTTGTACATAAACAGTCTGCAATTCAGCATCAACCAATTGATACTTGAGAAAATTTAAGGCGCTCCGCAGACGTCGGTCATTTTGTCCGCGAAAGACATCCGGCAAGCATCGGTAGTGCGGTCGTCTTGTCCACCATGTGCGTTATGACATAGATTTCCATACTTTCTATCGTCGCGGACAAATTGTCCATCGTCTACTCAGCGCCTAAATGAAAAGTAGCTAGGGAAACGAATGTTGATAGTGTACCGCACTATCTATATTTGTTTCCCTAGCTACTTTTTACTTTATATGCCACTTGGTGTCATAGATTTTTTCATCTAAATGGTTGTCCCCCTTGTTATTGCCAGACCAATTTAAAAATGACGTAGGAAGATACAGAATGTATCTGATCGGTGAATTAAAATATTATTGTAAAAAGAAATGCCTTATTTATAAGAAGCTTTAGCGAAGGAAAAGTGGATTCGTAGAAATGATGTTTTATGAATGGCACCAGTTGCTAAGTAATATGAAACGAATGACTTGTGTTTTGTATTTAGGTATGACATCAACAAGGAATGATGTGAGGCTTATTTTGTACTAGTAATTATATTAGGACCTTTACTAATTTAGTATAACTAAGTGTCCAGTTAAGAACTTGTTATAATTCCACATAATTATAGTTTTATCGTAAATCCTAGCGGTATCCCTGCCTTCAATGGGCAATTTTTTAGATCCTCGCTAGGTTTAGTCAGCTGTAACTGGCTTTTTATCGTAACATTCCCATGACCAGGCTTACTATGCCGTCTGAACGCAACCTTTTTATTTTAATCTTCTTGGTATTTGCACTAAAATAAACCTTTCTTCTTGTATAGCTTAAATGTTATAAGATAAACCGAATTGTCCATAAAAAACCTATTTTATGTTTTAATACACTCCCGGACACCTGAATCGAGCCATCCTGCATCTTTTTAAGTAGTGGTAAATACAAAAAAAGGTTTTGATGCCAGTCGCTCATTATCATTTCCGATTGTCATTGTTCCAATTTTTACATTTGAATAAAAAAAAAACTTTCAATATTGCAATAAGTCGTCTTTTTGCGTTTATCAGGTTCAGCATAGAATTTTTGAAGATGGTTTAAAAAGAGAAAACGTTTATTTAGTAACTTGTCTTACCTCCAAGAGTATTTACGACGGCTATCATGCGGTTTGGCATGGATTTAATTAATGCCACTATGACATGCTGTGGAATGTTCTCCCATGCTTCAATGGTGGCAGAGTTTTCAACTCCTACAAAGTTTCTGGAGCTGGTTGACTAGCTCGAACACGCCTCTTCAGCTTATCCCATAAGTGCTCTATTGGATTCATATTAGGGCTTCTTGCTGGCCAAGGCCATTCCACTACTGCGAAAATAACGTCATACAGATATTCTCGAACAATTCTTGCAGTGTGTATCATGCATAAAAATTAAATCCTGGCCCTCAAACTCGGAATATGGCATCACATCGCTATTTAGTGGTGGCAACTGTGTTCCCGTCCTCCCGTCACATCCCCAAGGCCAGTTTTTCCTTCGGTGGAAATTCCGCCCCAGACTGTCCATGACCGCCATTAATCACCTTCTCTTCAATACAACATTGCTGAAAATGTTCTCCCTGTCATCGGTAGACTATCCTACGTCTACGTCCATCATTACCATTACTACATCATAATCTTAGTTTCATCCTTAAAAATAACCTGGCTCCATTGACGCTGAGTCCAATGCAAATGTTTGCGTGTTAACTGTAGGCAAGCCATTCTGTGAGCTCGTGTCACTTTGGACCTTGGCCTTATTAGAAGGCTCAAAGTCAAAACGGCAATAGAGAGGACTATGCTTAGATTTTCCCTACGTGATCGAATCAGAAATGAAGAGATCCGCAGGAGAACCAAGGTAACCAACATAGCCCGAAGAATTGCCAAACTTAAGAGGCAATGGACAGGGCACATTGCTCGCAGAACGGATGGCCGATGGTTCTGGAGTGGCGACCGCATACCGGAAGATGTAGCGTTGGAAGGCCTCTCACAAGGTGGACCGATGATCTTGTGAAAGCCGCTGGATGCGCGAAGCACAGAACCGGTTGTAGTGGCGGTGCTTGGGAATATATTATGAATGTGTCAGTTTGGGACCATTGGCTGGCTTATGACGTTTCAGGCCATGTTCTTCGAGTCTCATAACAATTCGAGCGCAAACAGTCAGTCCATGAGAATTTCAAAGCTGTTCTAGGACCTGTACTGAGGTCAGGTGACGATTACGCAGGCTGGTGGTAAAGATTAACCGACCAAAAAAAAAAGGAAAAACAATTTCGAAATGTAGTCTTTCAGGCTTTTTATGCAAAGCAAAACAAATGATAAAATTAATAAAGATTGACTTATATCACAGATTAGTATTTATAAATGCTCTAATCAAAACTTGTTGCTTCTTTATGAGCGACCAAACTCCGAATTTATTATTTTTCAAATTCGTGAATTATAGAACAATGGTGATACGGAAATGATAGCCATGTATGTCAACTTCAAAACTGCATAAAAACTTTTTCTCTGACTTATTATTATTTTGATGTTTTAAGTCTATTAACATAACCATGCACGGTGGCTCGATTAAGGAACCCGGGAGTTTAGATGTATTATCATCACAAGATAACATTTAAGAGTTCTAGTTTGATGAATGCATTCTACCTTTTAGTCAAGATTCTAAGATATCTATAAAAAATATACTTAGTCTTTTATCTAAAGATTTCTGTATTCGAAATGGTAGTTTTATCTGAAGATCACTGATAATAATTAATTCTAAAGACTACAAAATATTTTAAAGCTGTTCAACTAGATATAGAAAATTTCTTCTTATACCTGGATCAATCGTAAGAATGTAAAATATTTATAGTTCGTAAAATACGACATGCCATCCAAATAATCCTATTTTCGGTCGTACTAAATCGGCCAGAAAAATAAACATCTACTTTTTAAAAATCTTAAAAATGCTTTTAAAAAAGATGTACATAAATGACCCGTAAAACACCTGGCAGTATTGCTTCTTATCATCCAAGCAGTTTGTACTTAAATAACTACCTAGGTTCTACATGCATGCAATAACATCGAATAGGTATTTTATTTTCTTCTGAAACAATGCCAGTGTGGAATGGGCACTCCCTAAACCTTACATTACTTCACTCCTCAAAATGATTAAATACTTATTTTCCTTCATTTTGAATCGTTCCGGCCATTTTTCATAGTATTTAGAGTATATTTCCTTTAAGATATTTTATAGTATGCATACCATTTAAGTACCTAATCAAAGTGTGACGCTGATTATATGTAGCACCTACTTACTAATAAAAATTTACCAAGTTTTTTTTCTACTATAGAAGAAAGCTTACTACCTTATAATCTCCTATAAGTACTATCTCATTTCTTCTAAGAGAGATGGCCTAAGCCAAGCCGTAGCTAGCTGTAACCAAATTAAATTGAATAAATAATTAAAATTCATAACAACAAAAAGAAACTTAACAAAATACTGCCATAAACTAATTTCCTGTTTATCTACTACCCATGTCGATTCACATCAGTGATAACATTTCAGCGCTTTAATTGAATTGTTCACTTTTATTTAGATTGACAAAGACTTTTTTATTAACCTTAACATAACCATTCAATTATTTCATCTGCGTATTTATAAAGATTAAGTATTTACAATGTCTAATATTTCTCATTGTCTTTACCGCTGAAGAAAATAAAGATATTTTCTAAAAAGATACCATTCATGTAAATATACCTTGTATATACCGATAATATAGATTTTAAACGTGTATATTTTCATAGTAAATGTTAAATGGAACCAAATAACTAGATGGCATTAACATCGTATTTTTAATGTTAAAATAAATAATAAAATGACACGCAAATAATAACAGCACCATTATGTATTTATAAATTTTATGTAATGTGATTAAAAAGTGATGAAATAATAATCGTAATGGTGTTAAGATATTTTACGTTTGATAATAAATAAAATTAATATGAAATAGATACACGATTACACGACCACATTGTGCTTAGAACATTTTAGGTAATGGCATCATGTGGAAATATTTTCATGTACATTTTAAACATTATTTTATTGGTCGAGCTTACATAGATAAGGTTTATGTGTGTCTTCCCAAATAATACCGTTACGTTCAAACTATCTAACGACCATGTTGATAAGCACCTACCCAAAAAACATGATAGTCCCGTTGAAGAGATATTTATTACATACATAAATACCTACTTTATTAACCATTGCCCCTGTTGCCCAAAGGGTTAGGCAGAGGTTGCTACTAATTATTTTTTAGTTTAAAAGAATACGAAGATATATATAATATTATATAGGATTAAAACACAATCTTATGATGAAAATTAGACGTTATTACTTAGATAAAAATAAATCTATCTACGATCTTAGGTTGTTTTTTAAGAATATTATTTTCTTTACTGTAACTACCTACTGTAAAGTTTAGTTATAAATGATTTTAAATCTAAAGTTGCGTCCCCACTTATAACAAACACGCTAACAACTCCTCCAACAAAGTGACCAATATGTTACCTACACATAATGTGGATGGGGGACTTGAGCATTCAGCGAACCTCCCGAACTTGTCCAAACAAAGCGGCAACGCCAACGACGCGACGGTTTCAGGACTCAGATCATGTTTTTAATAACGTGTGCTTATAGCAGAGTCGTCACGTCATAAGAGGGAAATTATTTTGAGGTACTACCTAGTAGGTACCTATAACTAGTTCATCGTATGTAGGTACTTACCTTTTATTACGCTTTCTAAGACCCAAACAAAACATTCAACTTGATGAGATTATTCAGAAAGCTCTTCAAACTGATCAGTTTGAACATAATTATGGGCTATCCACCAGATAAAATCACGCGTCAGATATGATAATATTCATGTTACGCATAATGTTGACGGGTATTTCAACTTGGGAGAGTTTTTGGCGTGTTTGTTACAAGTGGGGACGCAGCTTAACCTATGTATAACAGACATAATATAATTATCTTAGTGCCAAAAATGACCCTTATGAGAGTGCAGCCTTTTGTTATCAAGTCGTGTCCTATCGTTTGTTTTCTTTTATTCCTGTGTAAAAGGTTGCACCATTTAATTAATCAGAGCGTTTTTAATAGGCCTATTAGGATGGTAAATTAATATCGATTTTGTCTTATGGTCCATGTACCTACTAGTCTAAAATCTACAGGTACTTGATGTTAGATACTTTAGTATAGATGCTGTTTTGTCCCATAGGACTTAAATCTTACATTGCATGCGATGTCATATCCAAGAAGCTTTTGCAGCGATTGATTTACAAAAATAAATACTTTTCAACTTCCTTTCGCGTACTTATTAGTTCTCCCAAATATCCACGGAAAATGAAGTACATATCAGTCATTTGTAGTTTTCTGCTATGTCCATCGAAGAACCTACACTTTGTTTTTGTAATTAATCGGTACCTACCTTTATTTATTTGATGTTGTAATTGTTGTATCAGCATCCGTGTACCTACCTACATTATAGCGTGGACGTAATGAATATGTTTAGGAACGAAATCTGTAAATTAGATATTTGAATATTGAATTGTTTATTTACAAATTGTATGTGTATTTTATAGAAAAATAAATAAAATGCGATTAAACAGTGTTTTATTCATATTCGTGACCAAAACACGTCGTTCAATGATCATGTTTTCCTGATTTGTGAATCGAACCCCCCATAAACTTCAATTAAAATATGAGAATACCTTTTTAGGGTTCCGTAGTAAACAAGGAACCCTAATAGTTTCGTCATGTCCATCTGTCTGTCTATCCGCGGTCTAGCTCCGAGACCTTTAGTACTAGAAAGATTTCATTTGGCATAGGTATACATATTAATTACGCCGACAAAGTGGTAAAACAAAATTATGAAAAACGTTTTTTTTTAGGGTAGGTACCTCTCCTACACGTAAAGAGGTGATGTTTTTTTTTCTTTTTTTAACCCTAGTGTGGGGTATCATTGGAAAGGTCCTTTAAAAACATTGTGAGTTTGCGAAAACCATTTTTGGATTCAAGGATTCGTTTGCGAAATATTAAGCTTTAAAGTGCTAATTTTTGTTAGAGTCAAGTGTCCCCCCCTGCCAGCTAAATAGTTGGTTTTGGATGTGTGAAAAAAAACACAGCAGTAGTTTATATTTTTTTTTTTTTTTTTTCTGTATTAATAAGAATTGACGTTCTTATTAATTGATTACAATCTAGCCTAATAGACTAATAAGTAATTTAATTCTAACTTAATATATTACGAGATAGATTATGTTATATCTAAGAATAGTGTCAATTTGCACTTTTACACAAGGTCAATTTCGTAGCACTTTCTTAGGGTCTGATAATTGATAAAACACTTTGTTCTTGTGTTATATGTATAGCACAGCATTGTTACTATTTATTAATTCACTATTTACACACTACACTAACTCAAATGGTTTAGTTCTCTTTAGCCTACGCACTATGTCCGTGTTGTCTAGCAGCTGAATTGCCTCGACATTCACATGTCGGTGGAGTCTGTGTTCGTGGGCTTCAGCAAATTTTTGGATGATGGTGGTGACGAGTTCCATTTTAAGGTCACGGTGTAGGTCGTCATTTCTAATATACCATGGTGCATTTACAACATCCCTGAGTACTTTGTTTTGAAATTGTTGAATTATTTTGACGTTGCTTTGTTTAGTACAGCCCCAAAGTTGGATGCCATACGTCCAAATTGGCATAAGAATATGCTTGTATATTATAAGTTTATTATGTATTGATAGGCAAGATTTTCTTCCGAGTAACCAATACATACTTTTATAACGTATGTTTAGTTCCTGTCTTTTCTTTTTGACATGAGATTTCCAACGCAGTTTCGCGTCAAGAGTTATGCCAAGGTATTTGGCTGTATTAGCATAAGGCACTTGCATGCCATTTATATAGATTGGGTGGTAATCGCAGTGTTTATTAGTGAAATCAATATGAACTGATTTTGATTCATTCAGTTTGATCTTCCACTTTTGTGTCCAGTCATAAACTTTGTTCACAGCTAGTTGTACTTTTTCGACTGCTTCTTTGTGGCTTGATCCGGTAGCCATAATAGCAGTGTCATCTGCAAATGTCGCAATGGTGTTGTTTTCCAGCTCAGGGATATCGCAAGTGTATAGCAGGTACATGATTGGGCCTAACACACTTCCTTGTGGTACCCCGGCTTTTATAGTTTTTAGCTCGGAATATGCGTCCTCTTGCCTTATTCTAAACATTCTGTTACTTATATATGATTCTAGAATGTCTGCAAATTCTGGAGGTAGCATGCGTCTGAGTTTAAATACCAGACCCTCATGCCAAACTTTATCAAAAGCTTGCGCGACATCTAGGAATACGGTGGCGCAGACTTGCTTGTTTTCGAGTGTTTTTTCAATAATGTTAGTTATTCTGTGTACCTGGTCTATTGTAGAGTGTTTTTCCCTGAAGCCAAATTGATGGTTTGGTATTAGGTCTTTTTCTTCTATTATTGGTTTCAACCGTTTTAATAACAGTTTTTCAAATAGTTTCGATAATACGGGCAACAGGGAAATGGGTCTATATGATGATGCTTCATGGGGTGGTTTCCCAGGCTTCGCAATCATAATAACGAAATTAAAAGGAAAACTATCACAGCTAAGTAGGCTCTACAAGTTAACGAGTAATAATTGACCAACTTAACTTTGCAGTTGCAAAAACATGTTTTCCCATACATTCCGTATGGGAGAACATATTTATCAACTACAAAGTTTGTTTTTGGGATAAATTCATCCCAACTACGGAACCCTTCATTGTGCGTGGTCCGACACGCATTTGGCCGGTTTTTACTGTTGGGTATGCAAATGCATTGGTCCCTTGCAAATAAAGTAGGTACCTACTACTTGAAGCATACACAGAACTGTGCAAATCGAGGAATAAAACCAACTCGACACCTTAACCGAAATAAAACAAGACGTTTTTACACTTTGTACAAAATCTTTATTAAAATATTGTGACAATAGCATAATTAATAAAAATTTAAGTCACATGAACACACTCGTGAACAAAAACTAAGGTAAAAATTAATTCAAAGAATATTTTCGAACAAAACAATAATATATTTCTAATATGGCAAAAGTTGCTGCATAGCAAGTTTACATCTAGAGTGAGTATATGATCCGAGAAGGCGGCATGATTAATTAAGAATTAAGCTAATTTTGAAACTTAGCTACATTAAGTAAATACCTATTATTGTGCTTAACTTTTGAGCAAAATCTCTTGTAAATGATAAAAAAACTGAGCAATGCCTGTGAAACAGTTTAGAACTTCTGTAACGTAAATATAAAATCTACAAACAATTTTTCAGTTATTTAACACAGTTTATTCTATTTCTGAGGCACTTGTGTTATAATACGTTAAAGAGCCTATACTTCTACTGGATACGCACAACCTACTTGAAAGAGTAACCCTAGAAGAAAATATTATTGCCATTGAAATTCCAAAATACATTTCCAATCCTATAAATAAACTTTAGTTTGTAAATAATGTATTTTACAACTTAAGCTAACATAAAAACTATGTGTGTTCTTGAGTCTTTAGAGTACTTACCTATTCACCTAATTAATTGGTCTTCTTGGATTTAGAATTTAGACAGATTTGTACTAAATAAGTATTTAATAATGTCTTAATCTGAGTTCAATATATTATTATTGTCATGTAAAGGTTATAATAAATCTTAACCATAACATTCAACTATGAGAACAATACAATTGTAGAATAAAATGCATACATGCAAGGAGAAACACGACAAACAAGATCAATTTTATTTAAAATCTGCTAATGTAATTATGTAACTATATTAATAATCTACCAATACGATTTATTAGGGGTTATTACACTATCATATCTATGATCAAAGATATAATGAAATTTTAAAATAGACATTATGGGTAATTTGTGAGCTTCGTGAATAGGTATATGATAGTGTAATATCCCCTAAGGGGGATATACCCATAATATTTCTATTTTACAATTTCATTATATCTTTGATCATAGATATGATAGTTTAATACCCAGTCTTACTTTCCTAAAAATACAACTTGAAATCACACAACTCGCGAATAATTTCAATCCTATATTACTATACCTAAGTCAATATAAAAAAATACCAATTCATTTTAAAAAGTAAAGAGAGCTTAATTAAGTATTAGAATTTTGTACGGTGGTTTTGTAAGGCAGTTATATTAATCTCAAACACTAACCTACTAAAATTAATAGACATGTCATAAAAAATTCAATAAAATATCGTCACACAGATCTCTAGAAAATACAAATTCAATTACATTTAAAATGTGATGCAATATTGCTTGAAATACATAGAGTAATAAAATTATTTACACAAATTAAATTCTCTACCTCATAATAATACATATTACATTTTTATATAAAATCAAATCTTCAATACTCTGTTATGTGTTCTGAATTTTTAAGATCTTTTACATTTGAGTCATAGTTCATGTTCTATAGAAGCATGTAATTTATAGTTTTGCCACCCATCAGCAACAAGAATTGCCTACCTTTCTCAAAAAGGTCTATATGCTACAAAGGATTGCAATAGCCTGAAGAGAATAGAAATTAAAGAAGTTTAGGTAACAGTACTGAAGGCACTCTTTTGCAGTATCTTTGCCAAGCCGCCCCATAACGCCACTTGCATCTATCATGGTCCCGCCATGCGCGGTGCATCAACACAAGAATAGTCAAGATCGCCGGTGCTGCCGCCACATATTGTCCAGAGACAATCCCAGGCAAAGCTAGGGCGATGTGAATCAGTATGTCACCTGCATAGTTCGGATGACGTAAGATCCCCCATAGATTGGAGACCAGAAGCTTCTTTCCATGGAATGTCGGCATGGAGTCTACATCTGAAAGCAAAAAAAGCATTTTAAATCAATGTTTGGAAAATCACGATAATCTGTTTCTGGTTTAGTAGAACAATATTAGAAATCTTCCTCATGAAACACAGTACCTAAATACTAAGTTTGTTAATGAAAATTACTGGGCTTATGATTATGAATAATAAATTAGTTTTTCCAAATGTACAATACAATATACAATAATGTACAATATGAATTAATTATTTACGTTATAAATATCATTTATGTTATAAATCAAAACTATATTCCACCACTTAAAGCATTTACAAATAAAGCATAATACAATAAAATAAATAGCATACATCATGATACAGTTACTTACTTGCCAAGCTCAGATGTAGAGGATCTTTCCTGAACTCATATTTAATATTGTTACTAAGAAGCATTATGAAGAATCCCAGCACAAATAGTACACAAGCAGAGATTAAGGTGTTAGTAGACAGAACTAAGTCTGTGTCTGCCACATGTTTAGATATTGTTGTGAAGTAAAATGGGTACAGTGCACTTGAGACAGTCTGGAGGTACCCTACCCCTTCCGACTGCCAGTAAAACGTTGCCGTGATCCTGTACTCCTTCATAATAAAGTTCAAAATATAAACTATCTGCATTATAGAGAATATAATAATTGTTGGCTTCAGCTGTACGTTGTTCACCAACTGTTTCAAGTTTTCCAGTGAGAAATCATTCTTCTCTGACAGTTTGATTTGAAGTCCTTGTGTGAAGATTAGCGAGAGAAATATCAGCTGAAACAAAATAAAATATTTAATAATAGAAAAAACTGTTTATTATTCATTACCTCATTTATAAGCATACATGAGTGCCATTGACTACTTTCCTGTATAATTTGCTAGTTATAAATATACTAAGCTAACTCCTATGAGTAAATAGAATATTACTATTGTTAGTGTACTACAAATACAGGAGTTAATGAGTCATTACTGGCTGGCACTTATTTAGGCATGCTATAAAAAACCTATAAAATAGATGTATAGCAACAATTTTTATTATTAATTGTGTACATCATTAAAATTCTGATGATTAAACATTTGGGAAGGAAAATCCATATACCTATATTAATACTTACAGAGCTAATATTTGAGATTCTTGATATCCAAAGTTTGACATCCAGCTTGTTGATAAATGGATGAATTTCCCTACCCATGAAGAAGTCATACAATGTATATCCAGTGTTTCCATACTGATTTAAGTCATCCTTTGTCAAATCACTGCTTCTTACGTACAAAACAATGCTTAGTACTACAGCAAAAATGTATGATATGATTGCAAGTCTCAAGTATTCATTCAATAAATTCTCTTTTTCAATAACTTGGAAGAAATCCAATAAGAAGAGGGTATTCACAGTCACTATGCTGGAGAAAAATGCATTGAAACAGTGTCTTGTGCCGGATTCATCCATCCGGTCAGATCTCGTACCAAATATTGGTACTATAGCAAAGATGGCTTGTATAACACATTGCACAAGAATAAAGCTAGACGCTTGTAAACTAAACAAAACTTGTATAGAGTTATATGAAGACAGATCTAAAAGAGATTTGGGAGAACAAGATTTTCTACAAGAAATTAATATAGAGAATACTGTTAAGGGTATCAGGAGCATTAAGCTCAAGGATCCAATTCTTCCACCAAACTCCCATTTGCTTGCAACTTGGGTCAAGCTATTGATACTGTTTCGAAGGGGGGTTGCCAACTTTCTAGTCACTGACTTTGATTTCACCTGATGGTATTCCTCTTCAGAATTGTCCTCATCTGAGTATGCTCCTAGTGATTTACTGACAGATTTGCTTATTGATTTACTTTGGCTTAGGGATTTGCTGAGACTCCGTCTGATGTCTGGGACATTGTCAAACTCTCGCAACCTACTAGACCTGCGAGGCGCGACCTCCTCGACAGATCTCCTGTTTCTCAGACCGTATATGTCGCTAGATTCCAAGCCATTCACTTGGTTAAGAGAAAATTCACTCTCTGTAATAATACTCGATGTCAAATCTTTAAGGGAGTATTCTAAGCGCTTAGACCGGGTCCGGCGGTAAACTTCGAGCTTAGAAGATAAATCTTCAAGTTTAACCGCTACTGCTACTTCAGAGTCGATGGGGGGACGCTTTGCTGGAGACTTCGGTACATTGGAAACCTCTGGTTGTGTGGTATCCTTAGTAGTTCTCGAAGGTGATTTGCGTGCGGGAAACTTCGAAGCTGGTTTTCGGCTAGGCGATTTCCGTGCAGGAGATTTACGGCCAGACGAGCGCGCAGGAGGCGGAGTTTTTCCGGACGGCGGCGGCGGCGAACTTTTCCGCGTTCTGGCGGGAGAACGCGTCGGCGAGACACCTTTACGTGTTCTCGAAGGACTCACTTCTATAACGCTAGTTCTTATCCGACCGCTTCTAGTAGACATTCTGTAATTAATACCACAACATTTTAATTGCTGGTTTCTTTTTTTGTTGAGTCTAAAATTATCACCAAACCACACGCGATGATATTTACTTGTCACAATATTAGGGTATTCATCTATTCGCAACTGGCTTATTCCGTAAAGATTACTTCTTTCTTACACCACAATAAATGCCAACAATAGTTTTAAACAAAAATCACAAACTAGAAACGAAAAATACGCAACATAAACACTGAATGAACGCAAAACTACGGAGAGGAGAGGAAGCCAAGCGCCAACGACGACAACGCTAGAATGAATTTAAAAACGCTGCCTGTGATTGGCTAAAAATAGTTGTTGCTACACTCTTCCATGCGTTAGACTGCTTCTTCTAATGGGAGAGACAGAGACAAAAACTTTTATTTACCACATTGGCCAACCTAACTTTCTCATTTGATAAAACCGTAGTTTTCCGAATAAAATTCTGGAAATAGACGAGTTACTCAACGGAGCCATGTGATTTTTTTATTCGATTCAAAATCTCACGTTCACACACAGATTTTAAATCGCTTGCTACTAATCGGCATTGGCTGTCAAAAGAATTTGAAATCACCAGTGACTAAAGTTGCTGTGTAGTGCGTGTGTTATTAGCATTAGAATATATTACACGCAGTGACACGCTTGGCCGTTCTAGTGCCTAAGGGTGCCTGTCCACAAGAGCGAAGCGAGGTATCGGAGCGGAAATTATAAACCAACAGAATCTAAACTCTGCTTCAGAACTCCGCTCCTATTGGTTAATATTGGCACATTTCTCCGCTCCGCTGCCTCACTCCGCTCCAGTGGACATGCAGCCTAAAGCTACGATTTCCTAGAAGAGCGGTGACCACTCACGTAGCGTCCGCAATTTACCGGTGGATGACTCACTGAAACGTTGACTTGATTTTAAAGAAAGTAAGTTGGTGTGTTTCCTAGAGAGTCTTGTTGAGACCGTAAAACAAACCCGGTCCCCCCAAAGACTTAAATCGCTAGATTTGCCCTCACCGTACTCAGTCACAAGAAAAAGTGTCCATACTGAAAAGAGTGAGCTCACACAAACACACATAAATAGCGTTTCCATGACAAACAAGTGTAGTCGCTGTGCTAGGAGAATAGTGTTCTGTGAGACACTGCGTCATTGTGTGTCAGAGGTGTCAAAACGAAACAGAAACACGACTATTTTTGACGCGGTAGGGCGAATCTAACGATTTAAATCATTACCGCTATCATTTTCATGACAGCTATGGAGTACAATTTTCAAAAGGGTAATGACAGCTGTTATTGCGGCCGTGAAGTGCGGCCACCGCTTTTCTAAAAAACCGTAGCTTTATGGACTACTGGCTTCTACCCACGACTTCGTTCGCATGGAAATCAATCAAATACAGCCCATGGTACTGCACTTCCCATGTGGGTGCCAGGAACACTTACATAATTATAATGGCATGCGACGATGGCTTTACCTTGACCATTTTTGTACCTTTGTCTTGATTTCAGTCTGTTTCAGTCTGAAATATTTTCTTGGATCACTTTTTTCCATAGCCGGGTTTTTTACTTTTTTTTACGAGGCCAATCCTCTAGACAATCCAGCTTGCCAGAGACACTATAATGAGGTTAAAAACTGAAAGCTCGATGGCAATATAAACATACACATACTATTGAAGATGAGGATGGGCTTAAATATTCAATGGAAACACAAAGTTTTCTTTAGTGTATATTAAGACGTTTCTTTTTCACACACACTGACATTAGTACTAAAAAACATAAGAAATATCAAATAAAAAAGGAACAAAAACGTGAATACAAAAAAGGTTGGTTGCTGGTTGCCAACATGGCCCCCGACGGTGTGAAGGCACCAATTTACTGGCCGGCAACCAGCAACACCACCTTGCGAGTGGGTCGACGCAGCACGCCCCCTTTCGTTGCGACATCCACTACTCTTACTACCCCGTCGTTCCCCGGGTGCACTGCCGTAATCCGCCCTCGGGGCCATTGGTTCCTGGGCAGCGTGCCATCCGCGATAAAAACTAGATCGCCCACGCTAAACGGACGAGCCTCATCCAACCGCCTCCTAGGTGTGAGCGTGGGCAGGTACTCTCGTACAAAGCGCTGCCAGAAGTGGTCTGCTAGCCTCTGTGCCTTTCGCCAGTTAACACGTCGGATCAAGTCCGCGTCGTCAAACACATTAATTTCAGGCTCACCGCTTGAGTTTCCAATTAAAAGGTGAAAGGAGTTAGGGCGCACTCCGCGTCCGCGTCCACTGAGACGTGTGTCAGGGGTCTTGAATTGATGATTGACTCTGCCTCCAGGAGCAGGGTGCTTAGCACCTCCTCCTTGGGCGTCCTTTCCTTCAGGGTCACGGCGATGGCATTCTTCACCGAGCGGACTAGCCGTTCCCAACAGCCCCCCATAAATGGCGCGGATGGGGGAATGAATCTCCAATCTATCTTTCTATTTGTGCAGAAGTCGAAGAGCTCTGGCAGCATCCTTGCCGCGCCGACGAATGCGGTCCCGTTATCGGAATAAATTCTTGTCGGGCATCCCCTTCTAGCGATGAACCGTCTGAGTGCCATCAAGGCGGAGTCGGACGATAGGGTTTCTACGATCTCCAAATGCACGGCTCGCACCGTCATGCATGTAAAAAGTGCAATCCATCTCTTGGCGGTGCGTCTGCCAATAGAGACGCTCAGGGGGCCGAAGTAATCCAAACCCACGTGGGTGAAGGGGCGCTGATGATGTGCTAGCCTGGCATCCGGCAAATCTCCCTCTGGTGGTGATTTTGGCTTAGCCTTCCGATTGCGGCAAAACTGGCATCTCTGCGAAATTCCTCTGATGGTTGGCCTGAGGCTTAGTATGTAGAATCGCTGGCGCAGTTCATTAACCACTAGTTCGTTATATCCGTGGGCGTACCTGGTGTGATAGGAGCATATCAGAAGCTTGACTATAGGATGTCGGCCGTCTAGGACAATCGGGCGTGACTCTACATGCTCTGCAACGGCAGTGCGACCAGAAAGACGAAGGAGCCCGTCTTCACCGAGCAAAAGCGAAAGGTTCCGAAGCCTACTATCACTCGAAACGGGACGTGCTGTTAGAACGCGCGTCAAATCCTTGGGGAAGGAATCGCGTTGAACTTTACGAAACAGATGGACCTCTGCAACGTTGAGGTCTGCAACAGAAAGGGTATAAAGGTTGCGATCATCACGAAGTGTATTTAGAAAAAAATTTGAATTTGGGCGCAAAACTGATCGAAATTTATTTAAGCACTGATGGGTTCGCGCTGTGGCGCGAAGCAACCGAGTCCAACTGCTAAAGCGTTGGTGATCCGCAACTACCGATAAAGGTAGCTGTCGCGGTGGAGCAACTATCAATCCCACCGATTCCGAGTCTCGTTTCAGTTCTTCGGTCACCGGAGGGACAGCACACGTCGGTTCACATGGCCAGTTAGAGGGTGGGGAGAGGAGAAATGTGGGACCTGTGAACCAACGTGATGAAGTTGTGAAATTATGAATGTCTCGCGTAGCGTCGTCTGCGACGTTTAAAGCCGTGGGGACATATTTCCAACTCTGAATGTTCGTTGTCTCAGCTATCTCTCCCACCCGGAACGAGACGAAGGCTTTAAATGTGCAGGCGTCGCTACGAAGCCACTTCAGAACGGTTAGCGAATCCGTCCAAAAGTAAACTTGATTGGGTTTTCGTCTGTGCGCTTCAGTCACATAGGCGCTGAAGCGCGAAGCGATCAGGGCGGCCTGGAGCTCCAACCTCGGAATTGAAACAGGTTTCAGGGGCGCCAGCCTACCCTTTCCCCCTATCAGGGATAAGCTTACGTTGTCATCGTCGCCTGTGAAGCGCCAGTAGGCCACGCAGGCGTACGCGCGTTCACTGGCGTCGGCAAAGACGTGAAGTTGGGCATCCTTAATGCGCCCGGTGCCGCGAAAGTAGCATCGGGGGATGGAACTGTTGTTTAAATTTTGGATTTCGAGCAACCAACTTTTCCAGTCTTCAATCAAGTTAGCTGGCAGAGTCTGATCCCAGTCAATGCCCAACTTCCAGGTTTTCTGGAATAGTGCGCGACCCTTCATAATAATGGGAGTTAAAAAACCTGAGGGATCGTAAACAGACATCAGTAGGGACAAGACTGAACGTTTTGTATACTTAATAGGGACCTTTGGAAGAGTCTTGACGAAATGAAGCTTGTCGTCGTTCACGTTCCACGTAAGACCTAGTACGCGAATTTGTGAGGGAGACGTCGGGCCTAAGCTCACCTCGGTAATAGCATCTGTCGCATGTAAGTCGGCAGGTATTAAGGCTAGGGCTTCCTTGCAATTCGAAACCCAAGAGCACATCTCGAAGCAGGCCGCTTTCTGTATGGACCATACTTCAAAAGCTCGCTGTGCCGCTTCGCTGATGCTGTCGAAACTCCCTAAAAAGTCATCCATATAATGGTCTTCGACGATACACTGCACGGCGTCCGGGTATCGTGACTGAAATTGACTAGCGTTTTTGTTTTTCACCCAAAGCGCGGTACACGGGCTGGACGCTGCACCGAATATCATCGAGGACATTCGGAATTCCTGAAGTGGCAAATCTGGACTATCTCTCCACAAAAAACGTTGAGAGTCCCTATCTTCGGGTCTAATTTTAATTTGCGGGAACATCTCCCTGATATCTCCCGTCAGGGCAACGGGGCCTTCCCTAAACCTCATGGCGATGCTAAGAAGCGGCTGGAGAAGATCGGGTCCAGTCAGCAGAAGTGAATTGAGGCTCACACCTGCGCACTTCGCCGCTGCGTCGTGGACAACTCGCAGCTTCTTTTTGTGTGGGTGGATAACTCCAAAATGTGGAAGATACCACGGTACCTGGCCGGACGGTGGATCCGAACATAGTTCAGCGTACCCTTTGCTGATCATACCTTGAATATTTTTCTTGTAGGCATCGGCATACGCACTATCCTTAGCCATCTTGCGCTCGAGATTAGTGAATCTAGATAATGCTAGGTCGCGGCTCTTAGGGATAGTAGTGATATTATCGCGCCATAATAGGCCCGCTTCATACCTGCCAGAATCTAGGCGTTTAGTAGTCTCCTCTAGAATCTTTAAAGCACGTTGTTTGCTAGTACTACGATGGTCTACCTTCGTTATGCCTATAGAGTCTAGTCGAAAGTATTCCTTGATGAGGTTGTCTAGCGAAGAATCGTCGTCGTCAGCGACGGAGATATGGTTAACGGATGTAGCAGCGTTAGATCTCCCGGAAATATATCCGAAGAGGACCCACCCTAGCGCGGTGCGAGCGGCCGCGGGTTGTTCACGTGTGCCGTGGCGGACGGCAGAAGGAAGCGACACGTGCCAATTGTCCGCCCCTATCAGCAACATGGGCTTCGCATCATCATAACACACGACGTCCACTAAATCAGATAGATAATCGTACCTGGTGACGTCGTCTAAACGTGCGGACTGCCTATTGATGCCCAAGTTGGGAATGGATCGCGCTCTGATGTCAAAACTGTCCGAACCGTGTCGACCCTTTACTTTGATATCAACATAACTCACGTCAGCCTGCGTACTCAATCCACCAATGCAGTCAATATTCAGCCTACACTTAGGGCCCTCGGCTCCCACCAAGTCCGCCACGGATTGGTCCAACAGAGTCACGGAACTCCCATCGTCAAGTAGGGCATGCGTGTTAACGCTTCCCAGGGGTCCAGAAATAGTGACTGCTACAACCTTTAGTAGTGGCTTGAGGCAGGGTGAGTTAAGTGGAGCAGAGTTATGGGCCACGGTGACTGATCGCTGCTCGTCCTTCGACGTACTTGGCTTTGGTACCTTGGGGTCGGTGATTTCCGCGTCCGAGTGTACGTCAACATGGGCTGTCGTCACAGGTCGGGCTCTATGCAGGAGGGTGTGGTGCCGCTTCACAACCGGGCAGCCTTCGAACTCGCACCTCTTCTTACAGTGGCGATATTGGTGCGAGCCTTTTCTTAGGCATCTACGGCAGGCCTTGTTCTCCATCACCCATTGCCACCGATCGTCCAGAGACAGAGATTTAAAACCTTCACAATCGCTAACCTCGTGTTTACCGTCATGACAGTACTGGCATACATAAAAACTTTTCAGCTTTGACGTGTTTGACGTTGTCGCAATTGCGTAAATTTTGTCTCTGGATGTTTTCACGGGTTGACATTGACCTTTGACAAGTGTCGGCTCTGGCACTATGACATCAAATTTAATTTGTAATTTTGCCTCAATTTCGAGGAAATCTGCCAAAATTTCTAATTTAAACTTACCAGAGCCTACCCTCGGCGAAGCAAAGTCTCTCCATTTAGACCTGAGGAGCGGAGTCAATTTGCTTATTATGATGTTAAGAAGGTCCGGTGAAGCGAGGTGCTCGGGCAAATCCAGCAAGCGGATGATTTCGACGCAGTTACGGATGCGACAAGCAAAGATGTTCAGCTCTCGCGCAGACTCGTACATGCTTATTTTGGGAAGCGCTTTTACCGTGGAGATCTGATGTAGTACGATGACTTCCGGCTGAGCGAACCTAGTTTCCAGCGCTTCGATAATCTGCTCCGGGTCGTCAGCTGCTATCAGTCTGATGGAGACTGCCTCTCTGGCAGCACCGTGCAGCGCCGCGCCAAGTCGCGTGATGTTGTCGCTAGAGGAAAAGTGCACCTTGGATTGTTCGTATGATTTCTTGAAGTGGAACCAATCGGAGACGTGACCGTCGAACTTAGTGATATCACAAACCTTTGTTGTCTTCTTCCCTGTGCCTGTAATTGCGTCGACCAGCTGATTAAATGATGTACCTAGATCTGGGCTATGATTTTTATTTTTGTAGCAACAATTGTTATCTTTAGCAAGTGTGCCTAAACCTAGTGCGTGTGGTGTGTGTCCAGCCGGCTCAACTGATGAGTACGCGCCCACAGGAAGCGTACAGACACAGGGGACAGGGTGCGTCGACGTGCCGGCGGGGGCCGGATACGTCGGCGGGTGAGTAGGAACCTGGCGCGGTGGCGCACAGGTGAGGACAGGTCGCGTCGAGGCAGAGGCGGGGACTGCGCACGTAGGGGCATGGTGCAGAACGTCAAGGACAGGATGTGTCACTGGACCATCTCCGTAAGCCGTGGCGGGCGTCGAACGTGGCAGGGCCTGTGGCACAACGCTAGAAAATCTCGGCTCGTTTACTCCCCTGTCGACAAATGAATGCGCTTTATTATCTCGTTTAGGAAACCTATTAAATGATTGAGCTAACCAGTCTTCAACTCTGTGTTGAGATCTGGAGTCATGGGAGTTGCCGGAGTGGCGAGATCCTCCATGTAAGGATTCGGCCTGGATAGTCGCCAGTTTCGCCTGCAATTCCAACTCCGCAACGGCGTTTTCACGCTCCGCTTGGGCATGGTCACGCTCCGCCTGGACATTTGCGAGCCGACGAGCGTGCTCCGCCTTAGCGGTCAGGATTTGTGCTTTTAACGTGCTGCTAGAGCGGCCTGACCGTGCGCTCTGTGGCACGATGCTTGACGAGGTCCTGCTGGCGGGTGGTAAGGTCTCGTTAGGGTTGGTGCAGGGCGGAGCCGGCGCGATGGCGCCGTGAGTGGAGGTACCGCCCTCCTGAGAAGCACCTGTTGGAACGATACCTGCTGTACCGGTTTCCGCCATGGCGGCCTTCGTCTGTGATCTTGTGGTGGGCATTTCCAATGTAGCCGTTCACTTCTGACACCAATATTGAAGATGAGGATGGGCTTAAATATTCAATGGAAACACAAAGTTTTCTTTAGTGTATATTAAGACGTTTCTTTTTCACACACACTGACATTAGTACTAAAAAACATAAGAAATATCAAATAAAAAAGGAACAAAAACGTGAATACAAAAAAGGTTGGTTGCTGGTTGCCAACACATACTTTACCATAATTTACACAATATCACACCAGAAATGCCTGTAAGTAATGAAAACAGACTTAGTTCTCTTTAGAACATCACCCATAAACCACTTTCTCCCTTAGAAGGGTTAAAGGATAGCACCACATACATCGTTCGCCCAATCTTGACTCACCGCCGTATCTCTACGTTGACGTCGTGGTGGGGCTTGCGCGCTCCGAACTCTAGGTCTGTGCCGGTAGAGTTTACTTTGCCGGAACAGGTCTGGGATGAGGAGCCAGACCAAGAGAGATACAAAAACCCGCAGGGCAGCATGTGGCGAGCTGTTGGGCAGTAGCGACCCCACGGACCCTATCTCCCGGGAGAAGTCTTGTTCCTCACCTCTGGCTTGCCTTTATTGGCCGGTTGGAGTGAACACTGACGAGGAACAGAGCTCCCATCTCATTCTTGCCTTAATTGGCCGGCTTGAGTGGAGATTCGCAAGAGCAAACGTGCTCGGAGGAAGGAAGTATTCCAGTAAGTGCTCGTAGGGATCTTGACCATCTTCCGGGCTCTGGGATTGTTCTGAAAGCCGTGGAATACCTCTCCACTCCTCAAGCACCTCAGGACATGTTGCCCCCTTGTCGCTACGACACTTTGTGCTAGCGACCGTTTTCGGCGGCCCATTATTGAGTGTGCAAGTCACCCCCTGCCATTTTATCCGTGTGCATTTAAAACATTGATTAGGCAGGGGCCATAGTCTTTCCATAGTTCCAGTTAACCAATCCATTATAGCCACCCAAATCCATAGCCTAATATGTTTTGTTTCCATGTTCTGCAATAGTCCTACATCATCCGAGGGTTGTCCTTGGGTGCACTTGTATGGTGCATACAGGGATAATCGTCGGTTGTTGCCTCAACACTTATTAAGTCTAAGGGGCCTCTGCGAGTTGGCTTCGGCCCCTCGTACGCCTTCCAAAGGACCGGGATCCATGGTCCCGAGATTTGTTGAAATATAGATAAATAATAATAACCCCACCGCCGTATCTCCACGTTGACGTCGTGGTGGGGCTTGCGCGCTCCGAACTCTAGGTCTGTGCCGGTAGAGTTTACTTTGCCGGAACAGGTCTGGGATGAGGAGCCAGACCAAGAGAGATACAAAAACCCGCAGGGCAGCATGTGGCAAGCTGTTGGGCAGTAGCGACCCCACGGACCCTATCTTCCGGGAGAAATCTTGTTCCTCACCTCTGGCTTGCCTTTGTTGGCCGGCTGGAGTGAACACTGACGAGGAACGGAGCTCCCACCTCATTCTTGCCTTAATTGGCTGGCTTGAGTGGAGATTCGCTAGAGCAAACGTGCTCGGAGGAAGGAAGTATTCCAGTAAGATGCTGGTAGGGATCTTGACCGTACTTCCGGGATTGTCCTGATAGCCGTGGAATACCTCTCCACTCCTCATAAGCACCTCAAGACATGTTGCCCCTTTGTCGCTACGACACTTTGTGCTAGCGACCGTTTTCGGGGGCCCATTATTGAGTGTGCAAGTCACCCCCTGCCATTTTCCTGTGTATGTTTTATAATATATTTGGTCAGGCAGGGGCCATACTTTCCATATTTCAAGGTAACCAATCCATTATAGCCACCCAAATCCATAGCCCAATATGTTTTGTTTCCATGTTCTGCAATAGTTCTACACCATCCGGGGCTTGTCCTTGGGTGTACGCATACAGGGATAATCGTCGGTTGGTGCCTCATTTCATTTTTAAAAACGTCTAAGGGGCCTCTGCGAGTTGGCTTCGGCCCCTCGTACGCCTTTAAAAGGTCCGGGACCCCCGGGGTCCCGAGATATGTCAAAGACATTAAAAAATAATAATAATAATAATCCATTTAATTCAGGCGACGCAGGCCCATAAATAAATACCTTAACCTAAACATACATATTTATTAAATTATAATAACAAATAACTATTGTACACGAAGTGATGACTGTGTCGGCGTGGTGTTACGCTGCACGGTGTCACGTAACCTTCCACGAAATCGTCGGTACGCCACACCTTTCGGCCAAAACTCTTCTTTCATGAAGGTTTCTAGGTACTGAGTTGGAACCCGCACCACAAACGACTTGAAGTTTATGTTATGGCGCGACTCCAACTTCTCCACTCTCAATGTCCACTTGGTCTTGGATCTGATGTATTCCACGATGTCTTCAGTCATCGTGGAGTGATGCAGACGGGATACGTACAGCTGCGTCGACGGTATAGCAGCACGCAGCAACATATTTGGTCCCGCTAGAGCAGTACCACATTGATTACGGCAAGTGGGCTTCCTTCGCTTGGATTCCACCGTCACGAAGCCTTCCTTGTCTGGCTGCCCTTTCTTAGGGGCTGGGGACAAGATACCGGGAGCCGGTACATTGCGGCTCTTAGATGCCCCCTCGGTTGATTTTGCATTTTTAGCAAAAACTTATGCGGGTGCTGTTTTTGCACAAGCAAGACCCAGTCACATCCATAAGATACAGACATGAACCGTTGCCTTCGGAAGGCCTTGGGAGCCCCCTGGTTTGTTAGGAATGAGATCCTCCATCTCGACTTAAAAATCCCCACCATCCACTAATTTCTCAAACGCTCCTCCAAGCGTTACTTTGATACTGCCGCCAAACATCTCAACCGTCTGGTTGTCGAGGCTGCTAGTTACACTCCCTCTAGTGTCAATCGAACTCGCCGCCCTAAGCGAATCCTTACCAACCCTGACGACCCCATTACCCTCCTCCAGGAGAGCAATAGGGAAACCAGCACAGTGTACAAAAACAGACGCCTCCCGTCATTCCGACCTCGTCGCCGAGGTCCTTTGCGATCGCGACCGCGTCCCCGAGTAAATGATACTCCCCTCCGACCCTTGCTCGATAACGAGGTGCCAGCAGTTGTTGCAGCTGAGCAAGTAGCTTTAAATTCCCCAACTAATAATCATGATCAAAACTTTGATCCAGCCCGTCCCATCCTTGATGTCCTCCCTCCGGTTGACGCCCTAAGCCGAGGTTCGTACCCCACAGGGGGTGCCCTTAGCGAGCGTTCACCTAGTTTTAATTAGCATAGTTGAATAACCCCTGGCTGGAGGTTTTAAAGTGTAGTAGCTTATGGCACCTACAGGAAAGCCCGGTTAAGTAGTCATGATCTCAGAGGTCAAATACGAGATGCCCTACCTAAAAAAAAAAACACATACATCGTCTCGACGAAATATCGAATTCCAATTTTTTTCGGAGAGTTTTCTCCCACTGTTTTCTTCTTATAACATCTTTGGCAAATACCCCATGTATTTGCCCGTATTTATGCAGTAAACAGCTGCGCAACTGAGCTCAATAATTAATTATGCGTAAAAGAAGTGGCAGTTTTTATCTCCATTCCTAATACTTTCACTCTAAGGCTCTTTCAAACAGGCGCGACACGCGACGCGACACAAAGGCACCGCTCGTCGCGCGACGAGCGGTGCCTTTGTGTCACGTCGCGTGTCGCGCTGGTCTACACGAGCCTTTATGCGATGGTATTTTCGCGCCCGGACATTTTTATATCTGTCTCACTACACGGCTTTGAACATACTGAAAAGTTTGAAAACTGAACTGAACGTTAAATGGTTGTGGGTTTGCAATCGCACGGACCGCGTGGCGTGATGCCACAGCCCATGGATTTTGCACTCACAGACAAATGGCGCGACGCCAAATGGCGTAAGATTGTGGATAACGACGCGCACGAAAAATCCGTGATTTGCCACACGCCAAAATTTGGATTGAAGCATTGACACTCACGATCAAATTTTGGATGTACAGACGCCAGCACATCAAGCTACCCGAAACTGTCAAATTTTCCCAATCAACTTTGAACCTTAGACATCAGCGATAAAGTTGAAAATCTATTAAATAAATTTGACAGATTGTAGTAGCTTGATGTGCTGGCGTCTGTACATCACGCCAATTAGCGCGATGGACTGATCGTGAAGGCTCGGCTTTACACTAAAATGTATTACTGTGCGTTTGCACTGGCGAAACATTCACAACGAAACATGTTGGAATCTCTATTTTCTATCAATTTTCCATACAAAGTTTGACACGCACTAGAGATTTCAACATGTTTTGTTGTGATGTTTCGCCAATGCAAACGCATAGTTACTGTGCGAACGCACAGTTAGAAGATGTCAAACATCTTTGGCTCAACTCCACCAGTAGCAGTAGCGCCCCGTAGCGTACCTATGTTCTAGTGGTGGGCGATATAAATCGATATTTCAAAAAATATCGATACATGTATCGCTTCAATCCGATATTATCGAATCATCTAGTATCGAATGTAATATCGATATATTTCATCCGATATACCAAATAACGTCAATCGTGTCACATTCCATTTTTTTTTTCTTTATATCTACTTATTCTCTAAGACTTATTCCTTTATATCTGCAACATTGTTAATT
Source organism: Agrochola lychnidis (assembly GCA_963680765.1). Classification (NCBI taxonomy): domain Eukaryota; kingdom Metazoa; phylum Arthropoda; class Insecta; order Lepidoptera; family Noctuidae; genus Agrochola; species Agrochola lychnidis. Next base: position 7,076,072 of record OY796859.1, on the reverse strand, counting down.
TGAGTAAAAATAAAACGAAAATACCCGGATTATAGAAAACTAGCCTTTGCAATAACGTAAAGGACATGTCCTAAAATGGTTTTTTATTATTCAATAATTCTAACCAGGATGAGTTAGACATCCAAAAACTAGTGGTTCTAACTATATCATACATTTTTAAGATCTCCAATTTTGAGAAAAATCTTTTTTATTTTGGTAAGAATTTACTCCTAAAACGAACAAACCTTTCTAATTATCTAGGATAATATAGTGAACACACCCCATAAAATAGTAAACTTGTCAAAATTGACACATGTTACTGTCATCACTTTCAATTGATTGACAGTAATGACAATACCATGTGTCAATTTATATCTTATTTGTCATAGTTGCCATCAACAAATAAAATATTAATTTGTACTTTAACCTGATCCCTATTTAATATTATAGACTACCGTTCAGGGACGGCGGGTGGTCCGCGCCGTGACAGATTTACGACCGCACTTGAATAAACAAAAGCATCGGGTTTCATAATAACGTCTATAGTGTTTTGTTTATGTTTTTTGCTACTCGAATAGATTAAAGATACATTGTAAATGGTTACAGTCTTTGTTATCAACGTTTACTAATCTTTATTACCCGTTTTTTTTTTGTTTTCCATGTTCTAATGTTTTTACGATTTCTAATAAAACTACCGTACCAATTCACACGAAATTTTTCAGGGTACATTATGGATAGATAAGTTATCTAATAAAAGCGTTTTCAGAGACAAAATTTTTTTCAAAAAATTTCAAAAAATCTAGGTTTTTGCTGATCTAGAATTTCTAGTGCTTTCATAACTTTCTCCGTACCAAAAAAATATTTTTTATTTATATTTTTGTCTAATTTTTTTCTAAAACGCTGAAATATTTATTCTATAAAATAAATAAAACACTTACCGATCAGATCCATACAGAAAACTCACAAAATATATCAACTTTCACTTTCACGAGAACTTTCTCCTTCACGTTTGTTTACACTTTTTTTGGTTGGGTCAAAATAGGTATAATCTAACGTTATTTAGTGCGAATATTATCTAAAACGATGTAATATTTACTTCAAAATGAAAATATCACCACTTTCCGACGATTTACACACTAAAACCATTAAAAAACGAATTATTACTGCGAACGCGCGCATCCCGGGAGTGACGTTTTTACTGTCATTTTGACCGCGCGGGAATGTCATTTTCAACATTTTTTTATAGTGTTGCCCATTTATATTTTTGCTTTTAGTCGATTTATTTGACAAGAATATCTATCTGACCATAGACTGCAAAAAATTTCAAACAAAAATATTGATTACAGCGAATACGATTGCGAGTTGTATGTCGTGTGGAGTCTTGTTGCCAATTGGCAACAACGGTCCCTTAACGGTTAAATACAAATCATTACTTACGATATTTTTAAAATATCGACATATTTGTTCGATATATCGCAAACTATCGATATAACATTACGATATATTATGTCGAAAAAATATCGATTTTTTTTACTTGAATATCCCTACTATGTTCGTCCTACAACAGTAGAGCCAACATTACGGCAAGAACTATTTGATGAAACGCACTGGAGAGTCCGCGCCACCACTGAAGTCCCGTTAACGCGGCGCTAGTGTCCATGTCATTAAATCTCATTGCATTAAAAAAACAACCGGCTTCCAAAAAAAACGTTACGAAGTGAAAAATAACTTTATTTCGGAAGTCTGTCTTTGGTTTTGAATTTTCGTTTTTTGCCACCGACTTCCGAAATAAAGTAATTTTTCACTTTGTAGTGGTTTTGTTTTGATTAATAAGACCGTAGCCGTGCGTAAGCATGTAAGTTTTAAATAATCTGTTTTACAGCTGGTTTTTGTGGTTGGGACAGAAAGAGTAATAAACCAATAACAATAGTATTAAAATGCTCAGTTATTTCTATGGTTGCTCCAGTAAATTATTTAATGCATAATGCATTTAAATTATAAACCATGATTTACGTATATAACAAGCTACAAGTCTAAAATGTCTAGATAAAAAATAAAATTTGAAGCCGTTTTTCCTTAGATTGTTCACCAGTACTTCTTGAGAGTCTTGACCAAGTCCAATGGGTCAACATTGGGTCCATGACGCATAACGGGCACGCCATCTTTGTCGACGATAAATTTTGTGAAGTTCCATTTGACGAAATTGCCCAGGGTGCCGCCCTGCTTGTGCTGTGAAAAAAATATTAAAATACTGTTGGCCTTTCTACTAAATTAAAAATGCATGCAGCAGTTGTAAGCCTTTATGTAGGTTAATGTAAATACCTATCTACAGCAGTGGGTAACAGGTTCAAATGCTGATATTATTTTTAGTAAGAGATTTTGGGGTTCTAAGTTCGGCGCTGGAAGAGACCGAAGAAATCAAATTTTCACACACAATGTTGTTATCATGAACCAGTATTGCCAAATTAGCCCGGAATTTAATTCGTACGTAATCATAGCGCTGAACCATAGAAATATAGCCGAACCAGTGTTGTTTGTTATCGTAAAAGTCTGAGCTGCCGTATGTCACAGTCTGGTTTGCCGTATTTTACGGGAAAAAAATACTAAATTGCCGTATTTATTTAAAATAATCTATTCCGCATTTGTTTCTTCTCCATAAAGGTTTCTTATCGTTTCTATTACTTTACATTCATGGCCATCTAATCCTTGCTTCTCGAACATGTCGCGGGGCACCTAAACTTGGTACAGTATCCTTGATTTTAAATCAGTTGTCATCGATTTTTTTAAGGTCATTTTCAGTTTTGACAATTCGTGGTAGTTTTTGGGTTAAAAATAACATTGACGATTTTTTTTCCATGTATGTGGCGTACAGTCTCTTCAGGCGACAGATATTTGAGTTTCATTTTCATTTCATTCAATAGGCTAGTGAAAAAAAAGGATTGTGTGGTTTTATGAAACCACGGTAAAAGTGAAACTTCTATAGGCGCCGCCATATTGGCCTTGGCTGCTGTGACGAGCGCCTTTCACTTTATCCCTACTCCGCGGCCGACCGTCACGCGACATGCAACACACAGACGAAAAAGTTTGAGACGATGTAATATAAGTTTCACTTTAAAAACGTTTCGTTTAACCTATAGTCAATTGCCGTATTCTGTGAAACGGCAATGAGAGGCCTGCCGTATTTTCCGAAAAAAAAAATCGTGGAATGCCGTATATGTAATACGGCAATTGCCATATCAATAACAACACTGAGCCGAACTCACCCCAACTTATGTAGGTACACATCAAGCTATACATTTCCAGTATAAGTTGACCTCGCATTGTACGGAAATCCTATACAGTGCAAGATGAATGTAAACTGGAAATGTATGTATAGCTTGATGTGTGGCCGTGTGTAGGTACTCTACCTTATTGAATGTGAAAACTGGTCAAATTGATGCAGTCTTAAATGCAAACTAATATAGGTAAGTACAGAAGCTTTACCTTCAGGAACTTCCACAATGGACTAGCATTGTTCCCGTTCACAAGAACCTTCTCAAAGAGATCGAATTTCACTCTTCTTTCTGAGATAGAGCACACAATTTCTTCAGAGTTACCTGGCTCCTGACCAGCAAACTGATTGCAGGGGAACGCTAGAATACGCAGACCTAAAAATGGGAATGTTTTTATTAAAAGTTATTTATTTTGAGTGCGCGGACCCGGCGGCAGCCCGAGATTCACGAAGCTAGTTTCTCAAGTCAGGATAGTAAGCTATCGTTAATAAACTAGTAACTCTGGCTTCGTGTATACAGAACTATAAGCTATTATAGCTTCATTTCTAAGTTAATGAGAAAGCTAGTAAGCTAGCGTCTCAAGCTAGGATAGTTTAATAGGATGGGGTTCTATTTTTTGAGCCAGTAGCACCCCCACTACCTCTGACTTTACTGTCCTGCATAATTTTAAGCGTACCTAGGTACTTGCTTTCAGAGACTTAGTCCGTAGAGTAAAATGATCCGATTGGATACTATAGCTTTGCCGGTCACACGAGGCTAGTAAAATCATAAGTAGGGGGCCCAACTAGCTCAAAAATAGAACCCCATCCTATTAGACTAGCTTACTATCTTTCTCACTAGCTTACTGTTAGTAGCCTAAATATTAAGATAGTACTGTATAGGTACAGACGCCAGCACATCAGGCTACTACAATCTGTCAAATTTATTTAATAGATGTTCAACTTTATCGCTGAAGTTTAAGGTTCAAAGTTGATTGAGAAAATTTGACAGTTGCGGGTAGCTTGATGTGCTGGCGTCTGTACACGAGGCCAGAGTAACTAGCTTGTTATCTAGCTTAGGTACCTACTTGCACTAACTACCCTAGCTTGAAAAACTAGCCTCGTGTAACTTAGACATTACTTCAAGCAGCCAAAAGGTTGGCGAGAATTGTTATTGATTTCATATCAGAAAAACCTACCTTTCTCCTCAGCATATTTTTCGTACAGTTCATTCAATTGCTTGTAATTTTTTGCAGTAAGACCGCACTGTGAAGCCACATTCACAATGATACAAACATGACCTTTATACACATCCAGTTTTACATCTTCACCCTTTATGTTTTTTACGGTGAATTCGTGGATCGATGTCGCAGATTTGTAATTAGAATACCTTTCCCTGGAAACAGCAATATTAGCTGGGTACCTACAGTCAACTGCACAACTGTGGTTTAGCAGCTAAGACCACATCATAATGACTGTGATTAAATGTAGGTACCAAGATAACAGAACTCCGAGCTGTCTAAACAAGCATAATTTTGTGACAGCAGATTTTTGACGATCGCCACGGTGGACCGTTTTTGTCAATCGATAATTCAACAAAATGATGTCTAGGTACTAAATACCAATTTTAATCAACCTATACTCCATTTGAAATAAGATTAGACATTAACTAAACCTTTTTTACAGTCCGTTCAACCGATTTTGACTTCTATTGCGTTGGTGGCATGACAAATGGCAGCTGCAGTAAACAGTTGGTTAGTAACCACTTTTTTTGCTCTTAATGCCATCCTTATGCCTACGCAATAGAAGTCAAAATCGGTTGAACGGACTGTAAAAAAGTTTTGTTTAAATGTCTAATCTTATTTCAAACGGAGTATAGATATTTATCGATCGTTAACAGGCGACAGTGACGATATGGTAAAGATCGATTAAATCTAATTGAAATAAATCGTAAGTAATTGGTCATTAAAACACAGCATAACGAGAGACAATAACGATCGTCAAAAATCGAGCAACTGTCTGTAGGCACCTATTTTTACGTGCTTTCCGAGAGGCATCGTATCACACCGCTAACTTCCAAAGTTCGGGCAGCTAATGAAGATTTTCAAACAGAGAAAAACCCTAAGTAGGTATATGGTATGGTATGGTATGAGAGCAGTGGTGGCCCAGTAGTAACGGCCGCGACTTACGAGTTGTAGGTCGTAGGTTCGAACCCAGACAGGCGCTTTACTTTGTGTAAATTATTTATCACCACTGCTCTCAAAACGGTGAAGGAAAACATTGTGAGGAAACCAGCATGTCCTAGAACCGAAAATTCGAAGACATATGTATGACATGTACCAACCCGCACTGGGCCCGCGTGGTGGATTACGGCCTGTGTCCCAGCAGTGGGAACATTTATAGGCTGATGATGATGAGGTATATGGTATACCTTTCATTTAGATATGACCCAGGATTTAACCAGGGACAATGTTAACAATTATGCTGACGCTCAATAACCCTACGGTATAATTTTGTAAGTTGGCTCTAAAGATTCATGAATATTTTGATGCGGCTAAAAACATTGAGGTTTACATTGAACCCGAAAGGCAAAAAAATAAAATAAAAAATCTTGTTTATTTTGTCCATGATTTGTGATGATTTTCATGTCTAATGTTTTACTATTAATTCTCACATTACGGTTTTGTTCTGACGGCACATTGATGTATAATATTTGGAGATCTTCATCAAATGTTTGTTTTGCTGTAGGTACAATAATTTGTTTACCATTGTTTACCTTTGACAAATTGACAATTATTTTATTGGCACTTGACTTTTTAAATTAGTTTAGAAATCATTCTTCGGGTTATGGGCTTTGCGGTCGTGATGAACAGTAAGGCCAAGGTCACACAGTAGAATTGACAAACGATTCGTAGCATGCTTTTAAGCAACCCGTACTCTAATTTCGCAATATGATCAATCACAATTTGTTTCGTTTTGAAACAGATTGCTAATCCATTGTTTTAGAAATTGGAAAACAAATTCTGCTCAACAACGTAATTATCGCAATGTTGTTGAAGTGTCAAAATGAAAAAAAGTCATAATTGTTTACGAAAATAAGTTACGCAATTAGGGTACAGAATTGCGCCACCACATATTGCTTATTGTTGTTTCTTCTCAGAGTAGTCGGTTATGAAACGCCGATCTCATCTAGTTTTTTTTAAATAATGATGACGTGTAAAGGCGCTCGGGATCACCGGGAGCATTCGCCTGTAATGTCACAGTTCAGTTCGAGTATTACATCAGTGAGTGAGGAGAAGCGAGGACCTTGGTAATGCTTAAAATCGATTATTGTGTTGTTACATTACAGACGAATGCTCCCGGTGAGGAAGGGCCTTTAGTGTTTTTACAAACCTACATAAAGAAATAAAATCATTTATCACTTCAATAATTCACATGTTCCGGTGCGAGTAAAAAGGCCCTGGGCCCTGAGAGACAACTAAAAGGGAGACATACTTATTACCCACTTAAATAAACAAAAAAAGAATTCTTCAAAATTGTTGATATATTATCACAAAAAATAACAATAAGTCTTAAAAACTACGTAATATATCACACAGTGCAGTTGCAGTTTTTTTTTTTTAATTTTACGATTTCCTAAACTACAACTTAGATTATTCTTTCGACATGCCAAGTTCCAAAACCATAAAAAAATTGGGAATAACTGTGTACTTATCTATATTTTTGCTTGAAGATGCATAGTAGAAGTGGTGTGAATGATTAGATAGACAATTTATATAAAGTTAAATGCTCAGTTGCTTACAGTACTGCTAAACCATCTATAACCTGTCTAAAATATCTAGATAGAAAAATAAAATGCGAAGCCGTTTTCCTTTCGATTATTCACCAGTACTTCTCGAGAGACTTGACCAAGTCCAATGGGTCCACATTAGGTCCATGACGCTCAACGGGCACGCCATCTTTGTCGACAATGAATTTTGTGAAGTTCCATTTGACGAAACTGCCCAGGGTGCCACCTTGCTTGTGCTGTGAAAAAAAAAAAAACTTGTTATATAGGTAATTTACATCAAATTCTTAAGGCGACGACAGCCGACTTTTAATGATTTTATACTGACGATCTAGTAAACGAGTAGTGTTAATGATTTGGAAAAAATATATGTTAAATTGGAGTATTAAATATTTTCTTAATAACTTAACGTATGAATATTTTAGATTATGTTTATATTACATTGTAAAGTAATTAGTTACGTCTAACGCGGATAAAAACTGAGAATCACGCAAAATCTATCAAGCGTATTTTTCTGAAACCACCATTTTAAAGATAATTTATTTATTGATCTTTTAGTATACGTGTTTTATTAAAATACCTTTTGTTTTATGTATAAAAAAATGCGTCTAATTTGGGACAGCGCTCTTTGATGGGCGAATCCTATTACTGGCTGGACGTACGACGCGTTGCGTAAGCTCAGTACAGAACACACAAGCTAACCACTCAAGGTCACTGGCATATATCTGCGTCTTAAATTCATTCATTCGCTGACGGACAACGCATGGCCTTGGAGGTGTGCCTAGGTAATTTAAAATACCTGTTACGACTAGGTAGGTAGTACGTAAGGTCAAGGTGGCAAAGTCCGGCCATAGTTTATTGCAAGCTCAATTTGATAAACACCCTATGGATGATTTTTTAACTTACTTAATTGTATGTTTTGATTTATTAAATATTCCTTATTTATCAGTTACTTTTAAAAACATCAATGTAAGTATTGTCAACATGAAAATAAACGCGTTTATTTTCATGTTTATATTCATTGACGCGTTTTCTTATGAAGTATTTACTCAAATTCAGATGGACTCGCGTGCGGTGGGTCGTACTATCGTATGGTCCTTTGTGCCGTACCTATATGGAGTTTATGGTATGGTCCTTCTTCGATAGCGAGGCATAAGTTCTCTCCCATGCATTAAATTATTTTGTGTTAAATTAGATATCTAAATTCTTCTTCTGATGAATATCTATCTAGCTTCTGATGAATTCTTTCATTAAAAAATATATGTTACGTGCATCTAACAATATTAGGTTATTTTTGCATAATATGAATAGAATGGCATAGGTGGATGCTCGATAACGACAGCCGTACGCTATGAGCTTACTTCGCCAAATAATTAAATACGGATATAAAGGCTCTCTACAAACAGGCGCGACGCGACACCGGTAATTGTTCTACCGTGAAGTTTTCTTAAAAATTGTTTTATTATCATCGCGTCGCGCCTGTTTGCGGGATCCTTAATGGATCACGCCCCGTATCGGAGAAATATTAAATTAGGATAGTTTATACTTTATAGGTAAAGCCGGGTATTTTAAGCACGAAAATTGTGTGATGTTTGAGGGCTGAGGCTAACATTGTAAAGCGTTAACATCATACATGGTTAATAGTCACAATTTGATAAAATTCTCACTTTGATAGAAAGTACTCGATGTAAATACTTCGTACTTTACGCGTCGTACAAGACAACCTAGTCTAGAAAAATACCTAGTGCGCATACTTGTTCTAGTAAATACATCTCATGTCTACACAGACTAAAACCGCTGGGTCTAAAAGAATGAAATTTTGCATAAGAGTTCCTTATCTTAACGAAAATAAACATTAGTTTTAAAATTCATCTCATAAAGGGTTTAAATAAGAAACGAAAGTTCAAAAAACAAATCCTATTTAGGAATGTATAAAAAAAATCGAAATATCGATATAAAATATCAAGTATCGAAAACGTTTTATACGTTTTTGATACTTGTTATATATGATTTAAATATTTCCAATAGCAACACCGTTGTCGCCACTGACTTAGACCGCTGCAATTCAGAGCCGTAAAAAAGTAGACTTCAAAAAAGGAAGGTTATTTTTATCATGTTTTACTAATTTGAGATTTTACGTCAGTAATGATGTTCCTAGTTTGGTATTTAAATGAATAAAAAATAAAAACAAAAGAATTTCAAAAAGTACTTATTATTATTTTTTTGAAAATTTTGCCATTATATCGATGTTTTTTATATAAGTAGGTACCTTTATCGAAATTGATATCAATATTTTTTATAAATATCGATACTTTTTGGGACTCTTGCATCCCCAAGACCCTAATCCTATCGAGCACATGACTTGTGAGGTAATAAATATAAATAGGTACAATAGGTAGGTAATTCAATTTTGTTTATGTTGAATGGCGCAGTAACCGTCCAAGCGCTTTTGTGTTAAAGGTCGCCGGGTCACACGACACATTTTGATTGCACCTTTGATACCTATTTATTGAAATATAATTCCAAATCATTAGCTCCTGATGTAGGTCCTGGGGGCCTACCACCAGCTCAAAAGCAGTATTATTTTAATATTACTTCAGTGGGAGAAAGATATGGAGCTATAAGTCCTGTAGAGCTTCATCTCTTTCCCACACAATAATCCTGCTTTATGAGCTGTACCCTAATTGCGTAATACAACACAACCACAATCTGTTTCGATTTGAAACAGATTGCTAATACATTGCTTCATAAGTTGGAAAAAAAAACTGCTCAACAACGTAAATAACGCAATGAATGTTGTTGAACTGTCAAAATGAAACAAATTAGGAGAAATTGTTTACGAAAAGAAGTTACGCAATTAGGGTACTGGTGGTAGGCCCCAGATAATTTTAATCTCTATGATAGTGAATCATAAATATTGACTATTACATCGAAGATTAAAGTTTGTACATATATCTATGACACATAATGTCTGTCTGTGTGACTGCGTAGTTCTTCTAAATTACGAAACGGACTTTGACGCGGTATTCACCATCATTTATTTAGATTTAATCAATAAAAAGTAGAGTAGTAGTTTAAGTACCTACCTATTTAATACAGTCGTTTTTACTATTCCCACAAGTATAAAAGCTACCACATGGAAAAATCGGTGAGAAATACTGCCTACATAAACCTTTTCACATAATTACTAGCAATGACCATTCTAAGGCCATTTCCACAGAATTATGAATAATATAACAGGTCTATTGATTTTCACCTTATCACAAATAGATTATCCAAGGTTGTCCTTCTATACATCTGTGGTTTGCTACATACATTGTACCTACACGTACTAATTGTGATAAAAACTCATTATCATTACTCAGCAACTTTTACTACTAACATGCATTGAGGTTCAACGCGTAATAATACCTCAATGCTAACATGCAAGTTTTTTTAAAGATCATGATTATTCATGATTTTTTTGCTCCATGACATATCATTCCGTATTTTTTCAGATTTTTACTTTGACTGTTATCAACAAATACATCATTGTTTATCTTGTTAAAATAATGAATAAATGATTAAATAAAATTCTATCACATTTCAGTAAAAAAAAAGATTAGATTTAGATTTGAATTCAGGTTTACCTATCAAATAATGAAATGTGTAATGTTCTCCTACTTAGATTTTCAGATGTAAGTTACAAAATAAATCCAATTACGTGGGCATTATTTAGTTTGTTAGAAATTCAAAGCTTGCAACATCAAAATGTTTTAATTTGGAGAAAGCATGTTTTTTATGTTACTGGATAGCAAACAAGTGGAGCCCATCTAATGTTTAAAATGTATTTAAATAATATGCTAAAATATAAACAAATTATTTAGAATTTTGTATGTTTTACATAAACATGAAGAACATGAAGGACTTCAAAATCTTATATTTTAGCATAATATCAGATAAAATATGTGCACATAAATGAGTATTTTTGTGAAAATTAAAAAAAAAAAACAAAGTTTTTTTTACACCCAAAATAGCAATTAGGATGGACTGATTCAAAATAATTATGCTTATTATTATTTTTATCCACACCGTAACATCTAATCGCTATGTCCAGGTAATTCTCCTCTACCAAAATAGAGTATCCAGAAAAGGAGGTAGATAAGGCAATATACTAACATGCAGCAGTTTGTAAGCAGGCCAATGTACAGCTCCAGCAGTAGTTTTATACAGACTGATTATTTTTAGTAATGCACGTGCAAACAGACTAAATGCACTCTGAAAAATAAAATAATATACAGAACCTTTACCTTCAGGAACTTCCACAAAGGACTGGCATTGTCTCCATTCACATCAATCTTCTCAAACAGATCAAACTTCACTTTCCTGCCTGCAGCAAAGCAGACAATCTCCCCAGGGTTACCTGGCTCCTGACCAGCAAACTGATTGCAGGGGAACGCGAGAATACGCAGACCTATAAAAAAATACCATTGTTGTAGCTGACCAATCATTTCTAGGTATGATCATTTTTTGTCTATTTAGTAAGTACAGTATAACTATTTTTTTAATGTCCCTCAGGAATCATCGCATTTCTGAATACAAATAAATGCTAATTTCCATATCCATCAGTTATTAGATTTATCTTGTATAATAATTTGAATTCAGAACTAAGTACTTTATTGGTGTTTTGATTTCCGTGTGAACAATATAGAGCTTTAAAACTATTTTCCAATCTATCGTGCCTGCAACTTTAGCAGCTATCCAGCGGCGTAGCGTGGGTGTCGGCCGCCCGGGGCGGAAGACAATTTAGCCGCCCTCTTATTTAGGTATTTCAATTTAATGTATACTATACATAACATACATTAATTCTAGAGAACATTTTTCGGCAAGAACAGTCATCATTATTTTGCATTATATAGGTTAGATTTAAATAAAAACTTTCTTTGAATTGTCAAAGCATCACGTACTTCCTTGAAAGGATTTACAGTACCTATAGTTCTTGCAAATCACGAGCGCGGTCGGCCCTTGGTTGTGTTTAGACGTGTACATGCATGGTGTGACAGTGTGCGTGCCCGCATACGCCCCGCGCACACACATTCACACCATGCATGTACACGTCTAAACACAAACAAGGGCCGACCGAAACGGCAACTGGCACGTATCGGACGAGCCTTCTTGCTCAGACCATAGAAGGATCCGCTTTAAACTAACTACCAACACTAAGAAACCCGAATCGAGGCGAAACCCAAGGCGCACCAATGTTCCCGGGTACAAACGCCTCTTGGCCTCCCTATTAACTAGACACCTAACACAAGTAACCATCATAAAAGATCAGGCACAATTAGAATACACCGTAACAAAGCGATCAGAATACCTAACTGAAGCATACCACGCATGCTGCAAACTACGAGCGCCACGAAGCAAGAACGAGAGAAACCCTTGGTGGAACGCTGAACTTAGCAAACTCAGAGAGGCGCTACGCAAACAATTTAATAGAGCCAAAAACACTAGATTCCCGGGCGACTGGGAGATACACAAAGAGACCCAATATAAATACAAAAAACAAAACAGAACCGCCAGGAGAACAGCATGGTGGAAATTCTGTGCATCAATCGAGACTAATAATGAAGCCGCAAGGGTAAGGAAAATCCTATCAACCGATCAGGACCGGACTCTCGGCGCGCTTAAAAAACCTGATAACTACTTTAACTGACCATGAAACCAGTAAGGTCCTTCTCGAGACTCACTTCCCAGACTGTAGAGTCCTAGAGGACAGAACGTGGGAGGCTGAACCAGAATGGACCCCAACGGATCAAGACTGGTCAAGAGCCCACAACGTAGTAACAGAAGACCGAGTAAAGTGGGCTATCAATACCTTTCAGCCATACAAGTCGGCAGGACTGGACGGCATCTTCCCAGCACTACTGCAATGGGGATAAGATTATCTGACACCATGGCTGGTGCAGGTCTACCGAGCCTGCATAGCACTTAGACACATACCTCTCGCATGGCGGGAGGTGAAAGTCATTTTCATACCCAAACCAGGAAAAACCGATTATACACAAGCCAAGGCTTATAGGCCCATAAGTCTTACATCCTTCCTACTGAAAACCCTGGAGAGACTCTGTGACAGGTACATCCAAGACGGGCCGCTCCGGGTAAAACCACTTCACAAATAACAGCTGTACTCCAAAGGCATTTGCTTGTGTTGCAATCACTAGCAGTATGAGAACCACACCCACTGCCGCCCTACAGGCAATGCTTGGACTGCCGCCTCTGCACCTCATTGTGCGGGAAGAGGCAGCCCTGGCCGCCTTTAGACTCCATTTATCAGGAACCCTAAGCAAAGACTCCAGAGTTAAGCAAACGCGTATAAAGGAAGATGCGATCAAGCGACAGCCGATGATGGCATCACCCTGCGACAAAGCCCCGAAATCACACCACTTTCAAAAGCACTACAACATAATACTTACAGAAGATGAGAAGAACAGTGTGACTACTCAGGCCCGGAAGAGCTGATAGTATACACCGACGGATCGAAAACCGACGGTCGAATTCGGAGTCTTCTCACACGACCTCAACATAAATGCCCGCTGGGAATGTTCAACACCGTCTTATCAGGCGGAGTGTGTGGGCATCATACAAGCGGTCCACGCCATAGAAGCCAGGAAAGTTACTGACACCCACATTCGTATACTCTCCGACAGCGCTTCAGTTCTCCGATCCTTATGGAAAAAATATATTACCTCGAACTTAATACTAGAATGTCATAATGCACTAGAGCAGGGCCTCAAGTCTGCTATTACAATAGTGTCAGAATGGTCTATCATTGATTTCATAATTGTTGATTTTGACAAGTTTGGTAATCTACTAATATAATGGCGTCATTATGACTTTCCAATGGTCAGCCACTGACACTCCATTGAACGAAATGGCACTTATTGGTAATCTCGTACATAATGACAAATGAATGACTGACTTAGGCGGTATCATTGGTCGTATTGTACGACAATGCCATTATAACACAATTCTATTATGAGACCATTGACCGACCAATGATCGACCATTATGAATTTAGCAGATTACGAACTTTTAGCAAAATGACAATGGGATCGTGTTGGAATGACGAATTTATAAAAATAGCAGACTTGGGCCCCATGTAACTGTTTTTAGCCGCAACACTGTGACACTGCAATGGATAAAAGGACACAGCGGATCGCTAGGTAACGATGCAGCTGACGAACTTGCTAGAAGAGGATCTAACATGGCAGTCTGTGGACCCGAGCCTATCGTACCAATCCCCTACAACCAAATACGCAGGTGGCTACAAGAGTACACCCACACTCAAGCGGAGTACTGGTGGACCTCAACACCGGGCTGCAGGCAGTCCAAAAAAGGCATGCCATCTTTGGATAACAGGCTAACCAGGCGTTTATTACGCCTGAACAAGAACGGCCTGCGTCTGGTGATGGGGACCAGCACGGGACACTGCTCGCTAAACAAACACTTCCACACAATAGGCATAACGGACAGTCCTCTGTGCAGGGCGTGCATGGAGGCTGAGCAAACAATCGCGCATGTGCTCTTTGAATGCACAGGCGTTACCCAGATTAGAACAAAAACCCTCGGGTCACCCAGATCTTTTACAGACGTTCTGAACAGACCAGGAGTTTTAATTAACTTCTGGAGGGAGGTGAGCTGGTTGGAATAACCACAAAACGGCCGCCATGGCCCACGTACAATGGTCCACCTTACGGATTAAGTGCAGAAACCAAAACCCCATAACATAAAACAACATAGAACATAGGGCTGACCGCACTCGTGATTTGCAACAATTGTTTTGGGTAGGTGGGACATTTAATATGTGCAAGTGGGTAAAAGCTTAATTGAAATTGTTCTTGAAAAATTAATTGTCTGACTGACCGCCAGTGACTGCACAAAATATTTTTTTGCCGCCCTTCTAATGCTGGCGCCCGGGGCGGTCCGCCCCTCCGCCCCCCCCCTCGCTACGCCACTGCAGCTATCCTCCCATTTTTAAAATAAATTACATTAAGTTAAAAGAGTATTAACAACTCTATATACTTCCAAGCCAATTGAGAGTGTCTGGTTTGCACCAAGTGCAAAGGGCAAATGATAGGCTGATGAAACACGAAGTTTGCCAAGGGACATTATGAAAATAGAAATACTGTAAGTACATTACTACTTTCGCCAATCTTTACGGTTGCCCTGAAGTCGAGGCGTAGGTCATGGAATGGCGCAGTAGTGATTGAGTTAACTTCCTTTTATATGTTTTGTTGTGGGTAATTTTAAGTATTACTAACACTAGTCCATAAGAATATGGTTACAAAATGGAGACATGGTTTGAAATAAAGTAGGTATCTTGTATATGTACATTAACTATCAGTGGCGTAATAGGACGTGTGCGGGCGTTCACAGGGGTGCGCGGTCCCAGGTATCGCTTACTTCAGAACGGGCAAAAGGTTGGCGAGAATTGTTGTTGATTTCTTATCAGAATAACCTACCTTTCTCCTCAGCATATTTTTCATACAGTTCATTCAATTGCTTGTAATTATTAGCGGTAAGACCGCACTGTGAAGCCACATTCACAATAATGCAAACATGACCTTTATACACATCCAGTTTTACATCTTCACCCTTTATGTTCTTCACACTGAATTCGTGGATCGATGTCGCAGATTTGTAATCAGGATTAGCACTCATTTTCCTGGAAATCGTAAAATTAATCAGTTAAATTATGAAAACTAAGCCGGCTACCTCAATGATTTTTACTTCATGAATCTGAAAAGTACTCTGTGCTGCAACTGCAACTGCATGAATCATTCAAAATCATTTTTGACGGACAGATTAGTGATGTGCACAAAACTAATACAGCCGGTCTTAAGATGCATCACATATTGCATAACACCTATTTTAATCTAACAATGAATTTATGATTTTATTTAATTTTTCACTTACACTGCACTTAATTGGGCTCGAGATAAACAAATAACGTTTCCGACTATAGGCGCCACAAGCTTAGAAATCGCTCTAAAACCGATTGTCATGTTCGCATTGAAAATATCCTATTTAAATGTGGCTCACGTTCGTAAACTATATTATTTCTACTGTATGATGCAAACGGGCTATATATTGCACACTTCTCAGTAAAAGATTAGGCTATTTATAATTAAAGCATTCTTAACTTTAAAGTACTTATTATAAGTACAAAATTAATATTTCAATTAATATTTGATAATCTCTTCACCAGCATTACATCTGATAAGACATGCAATTCTGAACTTTTATAGGTTTCGAACGCAGCTGTCTTTGTCAATGGCTGTGCGTTCGAAACGTAGTTTAAAAAAATCCTACATTTCCGTAATGAAGAAATACACGATTTTATAAATAAATGTTGCGGTTCTGATTGGTTTTACATTAATTCTGTTAATATGGCATTTAATAAGCCACAAACAAGAGAGGCTACTAGTCAAGATATGGACGATTTATGATTGGTATATACTGCTTTCTTGAAAAATCTCCACTTCATTACAATTTTAGGCAAAGATTTGATTGTTCGGATTGTTCCTGCCACAGAGAATACAAACAAAGAAACAAACGTCAAACAAATCAATCAAAGACTAGGGATGAGCAAGTGAAAAAATAAATCGATATTTATCGGTTCGATATTTTTAAACAGTATCGATAATTATCGTGTGAAAAATATCAATATATCCTTAGTTTTTGCATGCTTATTCATACATAAATTCTCAAAGCATTTAAACTTCGTAAAAAAGGATACACGAATATAGAAGAAAATAGTATTTTTTATTTATGCTCGAGCCTAAACAAATATACACAATATATCAAACCAGTAGTCATCAGCCTTTCAACTGTCATTAACAAGACACAATAAAATTTTAATTGTTATCCACCTCAATGAGCCTCATTGAGGTGGATAACAATTAAAATTCACATTACGACATAAGGAGCACCTTCTGTTTGATGTGCTCGCCTGTCAAAGAGGTTAAACCAAAGTTACGTAAAAAAAAAACGAAATTTATACGATTTCGATACTCTGAAATAAATATCGATATATCGCGATTAGAAATATCGTTATTTTTATATTTCGATATTTTTTGCCCATGCCTATCAAAGACTGACTGACTGAAAGGAAGACCCTCGTCGGTTACCGTCACACACAATTTCTTTTCTTCTTTCATAAATCATAAAAAGTGCAGTGTGGATAAGAGTTATAAATTGTTAATATTCGGCAAATATTATCGAAGAATAATGGCGTTCTTGGTGAAAAATACAAGTAGAAGGATTTGCCTGAAAGCTGTCAGTAGCCCCAGCTTAATCCAAATCACATCCTATCATGCTAATGTAAGTATTTTCATGCAATGTCAAGTATTATCGATTTCGCCAGAGAACTACGTAATTTCACGAATAACCTTGACCGATGATAAAAATATTAAGTAATATTTTCAGTATTCAGTGCAAGAAATACTGATCTTCATTTTAAACTATGAATGCAGAACTTAGTGTTCAGAATCTAGTCCAGTACAGTATGCATTATACCTGTTATCAATTTATTTATAAGGCTCCGTGCACGAAAAAATCCCGCTTTTGTCACTTATGTAATTGTGAGAAAGTTTGAAATAATGGAAAGATTAAGTCTGACTATAAAAGTACAGTTTTTGTGGTGCTAAACCATTCGTGTCAGTCACTGCACCTGAAAAGTTGCTTCACTTTTGCGGTCTCGAATATATGGTATATTTTGCCTTTGATTTACTTAATGAAGATATTATATTCAACAATCATTTATTCACTCTTCACAAAGCTGACTTAAAGTAAATAAAAAAAAATGATTTTATCTCAAGGATAGCTGAAGGCTGATGTCTGATTTTTAAAATTATTTATTTGGTTTGCATAATAATAGGAAAAAATACATTACTGACTGGGTTTAAAAAAACAATGGTTTTTTCTACATTATTTTTCTACTATATTTTGTATGGAAGTTGAAAAAAGTGGTTCAGCCACATGCAAATAGACCATATAATTATATTAATGATATTTGTTAATGATATGATGATTTTTGATGTTATATATTTTTTCATTTTCAAAATCACTAGTAGTTTCTTGTAACAAAATGATCAAATGTCAGTCTTGCGTCATTCTTCAGAAAACTTGTTGCGAATATTAGTGTTTTCCATGAATATTTATTTGAATAATCCCTTTCAACCACATGCAAAACAAAGAACTCGACTTTTCAAATCGAAATAGAATTGTTTAAATAAATTATTTTTCCCTTTCTCACAATCATGTTTTCGTGCATGGCCTCTTAATTTGTTTTCATTTAAATTAGCCTTGATAAGTAAACTAAGTACTGAAACTATTCTCTTGCTAATCTGCTCTTTAAATAATTACATTTTATTTTTCAATTCACAATTTATTCAAGTTAAATTATACATTTAGAATTTCAAAGTAAACACAAATTAAATGGTCAGTGAAGTTTACATTCAAACTGTTATTTCAGGTTCTTGATCACTATGAGAACCCACGAAATGTTGGTTCCCTTGACAAGAAGGATAAACATGTTGGCACTGGACTTGTTGGAGCCCCAGCTTGCGGTGACGTAATGAAGTTGCAGATTAGGGTTGATGATAATGGCAAGATCATCGACGCAAAGTTCAAGACCTTCGGATGTGGATCTGCGATTGCCTCCAGCTCATTGGCTACGGAGTGGGTGAAGGGAAAGACAGTTGATGAAGCTTTGATGCTGAAGAACACAGATATTGCTAAGGAGTTGTCATTGCCGCCAGTCAAGCTGCATTGCTCTAGTAAGTGACAGTGTATTGAATATCTGTGATTCTATACCTACTTATTTTTATTGTTGTTGTTCTTCATTTATACATAGTGATGATGGGTGTCAGCATTTCATAGGGCTGTGATCATGTCATCAGTATTAGGGTTGGGCGCGGCTGGACGACCGCCAAGGGTGCTGAAGGCGCCGTGACTCAGCGCCCCGCCGCCGCCTCTGGCGCCTCTAGAGTACTTTTTTTTAGTTTGTTTGGAGTAGGAAAACAAAAAAAAAATTTGAGCTCTCTTCACTTGCTCTTGCATTTAACAATTCTTAAACTTTTCTGCATTAGTGGACAAAGTAGGTAACTCCTATATCCGTATGAATAGACAAAAGAAAACCCAAGCGGTGTGAATAACAATGAAGTTTTTATCAAATACTGAAAGATAAAAATGGTTATTGTGGGTCATCCTTAGAAGATAGACATGCCATCGCGGACTTTTTTATTGAACTTGTTAAGATATACAATCCTGTAGAAGATACATTTTATTTATCTCTCACGGTTTACCTGGCGCACGCCAGTAAAGCTCCCAGTCTGCATGATTTTTTTCCGATATCTTCAACAATAATCGTCATATTTCAGCCAATTTACACAAAACTTTAATTAATTAAAACCTTCCTCTTGAATCACTGTGTCCATTGGTGAAAACCGTTTGAAAATCCGTTCGGTCGTTTTTGAGTTTATCGCGTTCAGACAGACTGACGCGGCGGGGGACTTTGTTCTATAATATGTAAGGATAGCGATACCTAAACATTTAAAATGGAATATAGGTTGATAGGTTCCCACTGTTATGGCTCATACAATCATCGTGGCCCAATTATGATAAACTAGCTTTTGCCCGCGTGGATGTCGGGAAATATCCCACGGGAACGTACTACCGATACTGGGATTACATAACTAATAGCTGAGGAAAAGGTCAGTGACTCCTACCGCTGCGCCCGCGTTGCTACTCGTAATTTTGAAACTGTGATATCTTTTAAAGTATTAATTTAAATGATACGATATAAAGGCATATTTTAATCTAAATTAAATGCCTAATTTAAATAACATATTTTTTGGATAAGGATTAGGATTTTTGGATACCGGTCAAAAAAGCTTCGGAAATAACAATTAAACCCACCTAAGCTGTTGTGTTTACCACCTAAGCACATACATTGTGGAATGCAATAAAGTATTGAGTATTGAGTTAAATTTTTATCAAATTCTGAAAGATAAAAATGGTTATTGTGGGTCATCCTTAGAAGGTAGACATATGCCATCGCGGACTTTATTGTTGAACTTTTTAAGATGAACAATACTGTAGAACATAAATATGATGTATCTTTTTCGGTTTACGCAGCGCACGCCAGTAAAGCTCTCAGTCGGCGTGATTTTTTCCGACTTTTTCAACAATAATCGTCATATTTCAGCCAATTTACGCAAAACTTTAATGAATTATACACTAAAACCTTCCTCATGAATCACTCCGTCTATTGGTAAAAACCGTTTGAAAATCCGTTCGGTAGTTTTTGAGTATATCGCGTTCAGACAGACAGACCGACGCGGCGGGGGACTTTGTTCTATAATATGTACGGATAAGTATACCTAAATATTTGAAATGGAATTTAGGTTGATAGGTTCCCACTATTATGGCTCATACAATCATCGTGGCCTAATTATGATAAAAGTTACCAAGTAGTACCTTACTATAATAATAATTATTGACTGTATTGTATTGCTAAATATAATAAGTCTGTTTTTATTACTTCTAGTGCTTGCTGAGGATGCCATAAAAGCTGCCCTGTCAGACTACAGGATCAAACAACAATTAGAAGAAAAGCAGTAAAGGATGTCACTGGAAGGCGTTTGGAACAGATCTGTGATTAATTAGGAAACGTAAGGAGGCAGGACGAGTATTTACTAAATTTTTAGAAGTAATTGTAGGTACTGAGATGTAAAAGGTCCATTGATTCAATCTTCATTAATAATCTTTGGAATTAATTAGTTGTTTTTTCAATAAGTTTGTGAACCTCCTTGATATTAAAATTAAATGTTTTAGTCATTGTCCTGAATAGTTGTAGTAATGATGTCAAAAATAATTATTAAATAAATCTGAGGGGCAATTCCCGTAATTTTTACGTTCGCATTCGCATCTCATTCGCAATCTGTAAAAAATACTATCAATTTACCAACATTTTTGACAAGTTTGACGGATTGCGACTTGAATGTGAACGTTTTATACGTACTAGAATTGACCTTCTGATTATGAATTATTTCTGTTTTTTTATTTTTATATAACGTCTATTATAAAGCCTATTTCCTTCCGAAACTTCATTTAAAAAAATGATTAATATTAGATAGGTGGTGTATGTTACGTGTGTAAGTCATGGCCCCTCTTGGGCAGTTGCCATCTCCAACTGTCTCCATTTCTCTTTGTTTTCTGCTTGCTCTGTCCAGTTTTTACTGGTTGCTTTTTGTGTATCATCACTCAACGATCTTTGGGTTTACCTCTTGCTCTTTTACCTTCGGGACCTTTTCACTTTTTAACCGACTTCCAAAAAAGAGGAGGTTACGTTTGTTTTTTTTTTTATGTATGTCCACCGATTTCTCCGTCAATTGTGGACCGATTTTGAAAATTCTTTTTTTGTTTGAAAGGGTGTGCTCTTGAATTGGTCCCATATAAATTTTATTAACTTTGCTTGGATAGTTTTTGAGTTAGCTACAAAATACGTATTTTTTTCCTACTTAGTATGTAGAAGTAGATGATAATTATGATAAGTTTCTGTCACTGGTAGCAGATAGTGGTATTCGAATGTGTGTGGGGTAGGTACCACAACTAAAAAGTGAAAAATAAAAACTTTACAAAAAAAAACAACCGACCTACAAAAAAAAAAACACTACAACGTGAAAAATAACTTTAATTTCGGAAGTCGGTGGCAAAAAACGAAAATACAAAACCCAAGACACCGACTTCCGAAATTAAAGTTATTTTTCACTTTAGTGTTTTTTTTTTGGAGGTTGGTTGTTTTTTTTTTGTAAGAAGTTTTTTGCTTTACCAGTCTTCAATTTGCCATGCGGGCTATGGCCTACCCATTTCCACGTCACGCGCTGCATGCCTTCTCGCGTCGAATACTTTGGTTCTTTGTCTTAATTCTAAAGTCTTCTGTTTGCCTGGCATGATCAAATTAGTTTTTGGGTCATGTTGGTTCTCCTGTCGAGCTCGTCTTCTCTTCATGCCATCATAATTTGCTTTCCGATGTAGATATTATTATCTACGTACTCGATAGGTGTTTGGTTTATTGTTATAGGATAATGTATGCTGTTTGTGGATACCCTTGTCTTTGAAGTATTTAATTGTAGCCCAATATTGGCGTTGGGCGTTCTCTCAGCATTAAACTTTCTTTTAGTTGCTTTGAAGTTGGCGAAAAGAGTGCCTACCTACAATATCCACTGCAAATCTTAATTGCTAAGGAATTTTTAGTCTATTTTATTCATTTTCGGTACCCGTCTAGGTCAAATTGTAAACGGTTAGGAAAAGTTTTTGTGACAGTGGGTCTCCTTGTTTTACACCTCTACGGATATTGATTTTGGGGCCGAGTCTGTCCAGTTTTCAAATTCGGTCGGTCGGTAAACAATGTGCAGATGTTTTACAATCGTGTAATAATTGTATAGGTATCACAGTCTTGGTATCACCATATTTTACATGCAAAGTACGTAAAAAGAAAAAAAAAACGAAACAATAAAATTAAAAACTTGATCAATCAAACAAGTTTAAAAAATTAAGTAGGTACTTATAAAAATAAATCCTATAGTTTATCTTGCAAAAATTTAGTTACTAGCTTTTGCCTGTTACTATTTTTTTAAATAATCGACCAACAATTTCAACGCAGGGGGTTTCAGAATCATGTACTGAATCCATGGTAACAGTTTTCACGTCGATGTCCCTGCCACCCTGTATAGGTACTTACTGTCAGCGCTGGAGGAGCGCTGACGGTACCAGGATAAATAAAATGGTTGTTTGTGATATAACTCGAAAACATATTTAGTCTTTATTTTTTACATTACCTATTATATTTTATATTATCCGTGCCCTTGTCAGCTCGGGGGGCCGACTGTCTGATCTTTTCTTATCTATACTATATTATCGCCATCAAACGTAAAAGTTTGGCGAGTTTAGAATTAAATAACACCTCTGTATTATAATATCATTAAATAAAAAAAAAATAAAAAAAAATATACTACTAGCTTTTGCTCGCGACTTCACCCGCGTGGTTGTCGGGATATCCCACGGGAACGTACTACCGATACCGGGATTACCTATAGACCTAATAGCCGAGGAAAAGGTCATTGACTCTTACCGCTGCGCCCGCGTTGTCGTCAACCATAATTATTTTGTTAAGTACGCGTAATTTTGAATTTGTGATAACTTTTAAATCATTCATTCAAATGAAATTATGTGAAGGCATATTTTAATCTAAATTAAATGCTCAATTTAAGTAACATAGTTTATTGGATAAGGATTAATATAATACCGGTCAAAATAGCTTCGGAAATGACACTGAAATTTTTATCAAATTCTGAAAGATAAAAATGGATAATGTGGGTCATCCTTAGAAGATAGACATATGCCATCGTGGACTATGAACTGTTGAACTATAAATAAACATAGGTATTAAAAAATATTTAATTTATCTCTCAAGGTACGCCTGTAAAGCTCCCAGTCGGCATGATTTTTTCCGACATATTCAACAATAATCGTCATATTTCAGCTAATTTACACAAAACCTTTGTCAAATATACACCAAAACCTTCCTCATGAATCACTCCGTCCATTGGTGAAAACCGTTCGAAAATTCGTTCGATAGTTTTTGAGCTTATCGCGTTCAGACATAAAGACGCGGCGGGGGACTTTGTTTTATAATATGTAAGGATAAGGATAATTACTGCAATAAGCTTTATTTATCAAAAAACTTTTTTTAACATACCAGGGGCGATGTTGTATAGGCACCCGGGGAGGTGCGACTCGTAGAGTATATATATGTTCTGTGGGTGTGACTGACACTGGCATGGCCACCATCAGGGATTTTAATTTTAATACTTAACACAAAAAATTAGTCGAAATTTGTTGCCAAATATCATAATTTTGTCGGTCACTGGTTCAAAAGTTATGAAGGTAAAGGTGGCCGATCTGTTGAGCATCTCCCCAAACTTGTCCAAATAGAAAAAAAAAATGTGAAAAAAAGTGTCATTCTGTCTTTACCGTTAAATTAAATACAATCAGCAAAAATAAATGTTGGTCGTTTTATAATTTTTGGTAAGTAAATCATTGATGTAAATAATAAATAACAATGGTCCCAACACCCTTCCTTGTGGTACTCCTAAGTTCACATATCTGTTTTCTGACGTAAAATTAAACTATTGATTTTTGGGCATATTTTAACGAACATAAACTCACCTACAGCGAGGGTGTATTCGACTACCTACGTCAAACCATATAGAATGTTTACGCGAATGGCTTGATAAGTTTGTAAAACATTAACTGGTTTGAAGGTTACGTCTTTGCGAAATTGCAGTAAATCAAGTAACATTTGGTCTTTTTTTTTTCTGTAGAGCATCTCATAGCTGGCCTCTGAGGCCATGACTATTTAACCAAGCAAACCTGTAGGTGCCTTAAGCTGCTACACTCAAAGCCTCCAGCCGTACAAATTTATATAAACTAGGTGAACGCTCGCTAAGGGCACCCACTGTGGGGTACGAGCCTCGGCTTAGGGCGTTTACCGGAGGGAGGACATCAAAGATGTCTTATGTTGCGCCTATTTTTATAGATCGGCGTCGGGTAATACTAGTGTGCCTCCACCACAATTTTACCATACAATGGTGCTGATTCCCTTGTTCACAAACTAAACTAAATTTAAGTTCAGTACATCTTTTTCTTTCTATTTCATTACGAAAAGGACAGAAGATAAATTTTAGATTAGTCCTGTCAAATTAATCAGCGCTTGACGTAAATTGACGTAATTTTAGTCGGCAAGTTTTTAATCACGTCTAAACTTGTATGGAGAGTGACAGGCGCTGATTAATTTGACAGAACTAAACTAAAATTTATCTTCTGTCCTTTTCTTAATGAAATAGAAAGAAAAAGATGCACTGAACTTAAATTTAGTTTAGTTTGTGAACAAGGGAATCGGCACCAATTTCGTAGTAAAAGTCACTAAATCTTTTGCAATTTCGGATGAAAGAAACAAGTTCATAATTACTATTTGCACTTTTATTTGAGCGCAATAGAAACCACATACAAACTGATGACTTTTAGTATTTTACTCTGAATGTACTTATAGATAGTGACGCCGCAAGTACTCTTATAACGTGCTTTGTTGACATCAGCACAGACTACCTACAATCTATTCTATACCTTTCTATAGAATTTAAGCGACTGGTTTCATGCATCGCGTGCAACATCTTTTAAATAAATATTTTAAATTATTGGCATTTAAACATTAATAGCGGGACTGTTTGCGCTTTCGTCGTTGCATTTCGTTGTGATGCACATTTGAACGATTGTCAGCTTGTAGTCGCGGTAAAATCGTGCGTTCGCGTAAATTCATCGAGTCCAATGCCTGATTTAGACTTGCGCCATTCCGAAACAAGGAAGTGATACTAGAGCTAGACCTTCCATGTAAATAATACTGTCTTCGACGTTTTTGATATTTTCTCTTTAATAATAAAGCTAGTTTTCGTGTCACCTCATCAGGATCCATGCTAATAACAGCCTTACTCGATGATTCTCTTTCCGAAAATGAGTAGTCACTGATGCTAATAGCACTGCATGTGCAAAGCGTTATTAATATATTTTGAATTGGGTGAATCCAGTGGACTGTGGAGATTCAATTCGTACCTCTCATAAATTCATAGGCAAAGATTGAGCAATTTTTCGAATTCGGCGGGTTCTGTTTCCGGTCCAAGTCGGTGAACAGGGACACCGACTCGATTGATAATAAATTTTGTGTAGTTCGATTTAATCATATTGCCCTGCTTTGGGGGGCCGGGCAGAGTGTGCTAAAACAAAATAAGTAATAATTATATACATATAATATATGGTTCATGAGATGCAGCCCGCTGACAGACAAACGGACAGCGGAGACTACGTTTTTTTATTTTAGTTAAATGAGAATACTACAGAAAAAGAAGAATATTTTCTTAGATTAGATCCAACCAACATTTTGTTAGTTTTGAGTAAATGCGATTTGAAGTTTAGAAGTGTACCTAAACAAAAATATCAGGCCAAGTTATAATCATCTGGTAGTTTTTGTTAGGGCAATGTCATCAGATCGCCAGGATTTTTTGTGCAAATATAAAACTCGATGTGTAGATTCTCGTCATGTACGTAACTCGATTTCATAAAAAATGTTGGTTGCATCTATTCTGCCCAATGAGACTGAACTACTTACAAAGTTATTTTTTGCAGTTGCAGAAAATCGCCCATATTTAAATAAAATACCATATGAATCGGAGTTTTTCATATTTATTTCATTAAATACAGTATACGTATGTAGGTACAAACGCCAGTACATCAAGTTACCAGAAACTGTCAAATTTTCCCAATCAACTTTAAACCCTACACTTCAGCGATAAAGTTGAAAATCGATTAAATAAACTTGACAGATTGTAGTAGCTTGAAGTGCTGGCGTCTGTACATGATATACAGAAGTTTCAAAGGAGATGTTTCATTTTCGGCCATAAAGTGTACGCTAATGAAAAAAAAGGGAAAAATTCCTCGAATTGAGGAAAAATATTCTTTCCTGTTTATTCCTCTGATTACTTCGGCACAAAATATAATAGTTTAACAAATTATTGCCATATTTTATTCATCATGGCGTCCTTTTACTTGCATACTGCTTTGATTCAGAAATCATGTTACATTTTAACAAAATAATATCATGTAGACGTTATTCAAATAAATATGAAAGGCGTGTATTTCTGTAGGTACTACAATAAGATAGCTATCTAATACAACTTTTTTGATTAATTAGAAAGTATGATTCATCATAAAAATAAAAAACTGCTTTTGTGGATTGCAGATTTGTAGGTACTTCTGGACGAAAATGGCTAGCTGTCGATAATCGTATTTCTCCTGACAAACGTCAAACATTTTCGGTTTTTATTTTGTGCCCAAAAAGTATTAGATATTATGGAAAAAAACAGTCTTCATTGTATTTAGGAGTTCGTTTCCCAGGTTTTCTGAAGTGTACATGTTATGGCCGGAGTCCCATACAAAAATGAAACGTCTCCTTTCTAACTTGTTTAGTTCGTACAAAACAACCTTGTACAAAAATGGTCTAAAACTTACAACCATTACGCTATTTTTTTATTTTTTTTTCAAAATCTTTAGTTTAGTGTATGGGGACGACCCCCTTTAATTATTAACTTTATTTTTATTATTTGTTATTATAGCGGCAATAGAAATACACAATCTGTGAAAATTTCAACTGTCTACCTATTACGGTTCATGAGATACAGCCCGCTGACAGAGATGGACGGACGGAGGAGGCTTAGGAATAGGGTCCACTTGGCACCCTTCGGGTACGGAACCCAAAAAAAAAAAACATAAAAAGCAAAAAGATCTATGTGAAGGTACAATTTCATACCTTCAAATACTTCCACATGTCAGACGCTTCTTCTCCATTAACCTCTACTTTAGCAAATAATTCGATTTTAATATTATTTTTCTCGGCATGTGCAGCTATTTCTTCCGGGGAACCAAGTCCGTCTCCGAACTGATCGCACGGGAAACCCAATATTCGTAATTCTAAAAAAAACATACACAGTGCAGTCATCTTGATCACTAGATTCACTAGATGATATGAAAACTAGACAATTTGATTAATATATCTACGTAGGTAAGTAACGTCCTTTGGTCCTCAAAGCTACAGCAATAAAATAAAATCGATGAGTCTAGGTACATCATTCTGCAGCAAAGGCTTTCAAAAAGTTTGTTATTTTGTACCCCTGACTGTCCATCCAACGTTGGGCTACATAAAATATACAACGTCGATTTACGTACGTTGGTTCTGTACATACTTTTATACATAGGTAATATACAGTAATATATAGATAATATAACTTAGCGACTACCTTGGACTTCGCGCACTACGCGGCCGCGACCACAGAACGACCGAATGCGCATCGCGCACTTGGCCGCAACGACTAACTGGTCGCACGGCCAGCCCTCTGACCAGTTGCGACCAAACTTTGTGTAGGTTACTTTAGTTTGAACGTCTGCATCTTGGTCGGAGCTTCTGCGGTCAAGATTGCGACTGGTCGTGGTCGCGTAATGCGCAAGGTCCCTTACTGTCTCCAAACTTATCCATTAATTCGTTAAAATATTTGTAATGTTGTGCCGAATGGAGGGTCTTTGTGCCAATGTTAACAATTATGCACACAAAGCCCTTGTATTTGTCTAGTTTTATAAGTTCATCCTGTAAGCTCCGCACAGTGAATTCATGAACGTTTTTGGCTCGGGTATAGTCCGGATTGTTTATTTTGGCCATGATGAATGATTTTCAAGTCATGTTTTATTTACTTGACAAGATTTTTATTTAATCATTTTAATCATGATCTTAGAATGTCAATAGCGTTGTTTTCTAGATTATTTTTGACACGTAACAATAAATATTGACATGTAGAGTGCTAGTCATAGAGGAAAGTAATATGTTTGATTAATAAGTCCATGAATCTAAGGCCGCATTCCGAATTGCGCCAAAAGTGATTATATCGCGTATCCGACCAAATTTAATAGTCACAAAATATAAGGGTTATTGAGTAAAAATTGTGACTTTAAACTTTGGTCGGATTCGCGATATTATCACTTTTAACGTAACACGGAATGCGGCCTATGTGCTAGTCTATAATCTTGAATGACATTGACAGAGGGGCGTCGTCGTAAACATATTTGTGAAAGACTTTCGATGGTTGGTAGCAAAGAGTAAAGGTTGGTAGAGGCATAGTATAGAGGTGAAGGCTAAACACTTGCTTTTGACAGTGCCAGATAATACCTAAACTATAATAAGGGAGTCAGTGGTATATTCTGGCCGCATTCCGAGTTACGCTCAAAGTGATGATATCGCGAATCCGACCAAAGTCCAAATTCACAATTATTACTCAATAACCCTTATATTTTGTAACTATTAAATTTGGTTGGATTCGCGATATTATCACTTTTAACGTAAGTCGGAATGCGGCCTTTCACGTCATGCTTTCCAGTTTTTCCATTTACAAGTTTATAATACGGTTGTACCCAATATAAGTAGGTACTCAATTTGTACATACTTGAAAAACAATTTTATTACGGTTGAACATCGAGCCAGTAACCCCAAGTTAAAATATGAGGAAACTTACGTAGATGCTTACTGTATTAACAAAGAAGTATCTGAATATAATTGTACTGTTTTTTTTACCATTAAATATGCAAGCTGCGACTATGTAAAGTTAATGTTTTTCGGGCTACTGATATAAGCGCCTGATCAAAAATACTTGGCAATGTGTATCATAAGCTTTGTACACATAAAATTGTGAGGCGTTGTAAAGTAAATACTGTAATAATAATTACCTACGCATAACTATTTTAGTACTACAGTACTACACCGATAATGGTTTATTATCATAAAATAAACAAAAGTTATAATAATCAAGTGCAACCTTCAGACGGCACTAATTTCGATTAAATTTTAAATCCAACTCTTCACCAAATCTTTGTTTTGCTGTACTTACATATAGTCTTTTTTGGAGTTTCAAGCATCTTTGTTGTGAACAGACGTGTCGAACATTTATTAAAATAAATAAATAATTATTTGCTGAATCGTGACCTGGTTTTACCAAATAGCCGGTAGTAAAGCAAACTGTGTCATACGTAAGCATAACATGTGTTAATCGTTTCTGTGAAAATGTGTATACGTGATTAACAAGTAAATAACTTGTGTCACAATGGCAAGCAGTCCCTTCAGCAGGGGTGGCAGATGTGCTCGAAGCCCACCTCCTACACCTGTGCCCGCACCCGCACCTGCACCTGCACCCGGGCCCTCACCTCACCCTCAACCACCCAGCCAAAGAGAAGATGTCATGATAGAAGTAATATCTACGCCAGAAATCCAGAACTGGATGTCGTCCATTGAGCAGTGTCTAAACGAAGTGTGCTCTATTGTATCAGAGGGCAAATTAAACGTGGAGCAAAAACTGCGTATAAGTACCCTATGCCGAAAAGTTGGTCACGGCACATCGCAAATGGCTGTTCAGTACCAGTCCCTTAAGAGTAGAGCCGTCCAAGCACACTCCACCGTCCAAACACTCGAAGACCAAATTGATCTGTCGCAGCAACTGCAAGCCCTTAAGCTGTCAATCGGAGCTCCAATGAAACCGGTAACGGGAATTTCCTTTGCTGAGATGGTTAAACAAGGTACCAACAATTTTATACAGCCGATAAATCTAAGCTCAGTTGCCATATACCCTAACGACAAGCTGAAGTCGAGTGAGGAGACAAAATCACTTGTTCAAAAAATTATATGCCCCGAGCAAATGAAACTTCAGGTAAGAGGACTACGTAAGACGAAAAACGGCGGTGTCATTATCAGCACTGAATCAAAGGACGATATTGAGAAGGTGAAAAAATCTATGCAGCAATCAAATTCAGGCCTTACAGTAGACGAACCCTCAAAAAGGAAGCCTAGACTAGTAGTTATCGGAGTGCCCTCATCCATGCAAGAAAAGGATGTTTTTACTTGCTTATTCCACCAGAATCTAGCAGAGACTCTTCAGAATTGCAGCCTAGAGACCTTTTTGACCTCCATTAAATTAAGCCATAAGTCAGGTAAGAAGGACGCTGAGACCTGTAATTATATAATAGAAGTATCTGCAGAGATACGTAAAGCCCTGATATCAAAAGGCAGAGTGTTTATAAATTGGTCGTCATGCCCTGTGAGAGACTTCACTCTAGTAACACGCTGTTATAATTGCCAGCAATACGGACATGCGGCCAAATCATGTCGGGAGACCACCGTTACCTGTGGCCACTGCGGTGATCAAGGTCACTCCATTAAAGAATGTACAAAGAAGACTGAGGACCCAAAATGTGCTACTTGCTTGCACTTCAAAAAGCCGAGCAATCATAAGACAAGTGCTACTGACTGCCCAGCGAAAATAATGGCGGAAAAAAGGTACATCAATTCTGTTGATTATGGAGGCGCCTAAGAGCGCCGTTAATTAAGTATTTTTTTTTTAGCCCGTGTTATTGTTTTTATAACTATGATTAGTAATTTAATTAATGACATAGATAATTTCTCTGTATCTCAATCCCGCGTTTGTGACGTTGAACACTGTAAACAATATCTGTCCTCCCACACTAGTCCACTAACCATACTAACACAAAATATTCGCAGTATTTTTAAAAATTTCGACAACTTCAGCACTTTCCTACAACGTCTAGACATAAACTGTGACGTTATTGTATTAACCGAATGTTGGCTTTCCAAACAATATAATATACCACTTATTCCGGGATATAATATGTATAAAAGTAACATAAACTACAATCAGAACGATGGGGTGATAGTTTACACAAGAAATCATCTCAATGTGACTGTCGAGGAACCAAATATGCACGACTGTAACAGATTGTTAGTTAAAATTGGGTTAGAATTAGCGATACTTGCCTTGTATCGACCACCCTCTTTTAGAAATATAAACAATTTCACTGACTCTCTAAACAATACCTTGCAGAACCTGTCCTCTTTCAAAAATACAATTTTAGTTGGAGATATTAACATCAATATTGTTCCAGAAAGTGCTGACGCATCCGCTGAGGAATACCTTAACCTATGCGCCTTCCATGGTTTGCTTCCTGCTCACACGCTTCCTACACATCAAAGTGGCTCTTGTTTGGACCATATTATGCTCAAAACAAATTTCCCTGCACTTGCCCTTGTAACTAATTCCACAATAACCGATCACAATGCTACCCTACTTATTTTAAATTGTAAATTACCAAAAGTAGACACTCGCACAATTTCTAGTTTAATTGTAAATAAACTTGAAGAAGATTTACGCAATATCGACTTTGACCCAGTTTACAATTCCGCTGATCCGCAGTTTTGTATGTTGTATCTAATCAAAAATGTGCAACATGCAATTCAGAAAAACACGGTCATGTCTCGGCGAAATAATAAAAACTACAACATAAAACCATGGATCACGACAGGACTCATTCGCTGTATGAAAAATAGAGATAAACTGCATATGAAAGCTAAATCTAATCCAAATAATTTAATTTTGCAACTATCGTATAAAAGATATCGTAACTTCTGCAATAATCTTCTAAAAAAAGTAAAAAGCAACTACGATAAAATTGCACTAGAAAAAGCTGGTACAAATAGTAAAAAAATCTGGAATTTTATTAAAAGTGTAACGTATAACTCTAAGCAAAATCAGTCATCTTCAGGTTTATTACAAGCACACTCATCACAGTTAGCATCTGCCAACATTGCGAATGATTTCTTTGTTAATGTTGGTAAATGTTTGGCTGAAAAAGTTCAGGGGCAGTCACATTACCTAACAAGCACACCATTTACATGTAGCACTATTCCATCATCCTTTGTGTTACTAGACACTGACGAGACTGAGGTAGAAACGATAATTATGAGTTTGAAGGACGACTGTGCAGTTGGCTGGGATAACATATCAAATAAAATTATTAAACAGTTCAGGCACATTTTGGGACCGCCACTAACTTATATTTTCCAAAAATGTTTAACTACAGGTCTTTTTCCCGAGTGCCTCAAAAAAGCTGTTGTTGTCCCTGTTTACAAATCAGGCAGTAAAGATCAAGTGACAAATTATAGACCTATTTCTTTGCTGCCTAGTATATCTAAAATATTAGAAAAAATTATGAATAAAAGGCTCTACAAATACTTGGAGGATAAAGCAATTTTATCTAAACGGCAGTTTGGGTTTAGGCCTAAAATGTCAACAGACGATGCCGTGCACCATCTGACTGACTATGTAGCACAAGAACTTGATAATGGTAACCACACAGTAGGAATCTTCCTGGACCTCGCCAAAGCTTTTGATACGGTGTCTATTCCTATTCTGTTGCACAAGCTTGAAGCTTTAGGTATCCGAGGCACCCAGCTGAAATTATTTAAGAGCTATCTAGAAGATCGTACTCAATGTGTAAGGATTGATAATATTCTCAGCGATACTAAAAAAAATACGTCCTTCGGAGTTCCCCAAGGAAGTATTTTAGGGCCTACACTATTTTTGATATATATTAACGATCTCTGTAACCTAAATCTAGATCACGGCCAAATTGTTTCTTATGCTGACGACACTGCCCTTCTATTTTCGGCTGACTCAGAAAAAAATGTCTACAAGCATGCGCAACATGGATTCAATATTGTTAATAAATGGCTTCAACATAATTCACTAACACTAAATGCAGACAAGACAAATTACATTAAGTTTTCGATGCGCAAGCAAACATCAACAACAAGCACTACCTCGACATTACATGCTCATTATTGCACAATTCCTCCAGATAACCAATGTGTTTGTCCCAACATTAAAATGACAAATACAACAAAATACCTTGGTGTTATAATAGATGAAACACTTTCGTTCAAACAACATATACAAGCTTTAAATAATAGGATTCGCAAGTTAATATTTGTTTTTAAAAAGTTACGCTATATTGCTGACCCAAAAATCGTTAGACAAGTTTACTTTGCTCTATGTCAATCAATATTAACTTACTGTATTACCACATGGGGTGGAGCGGGTAAAACAATGTTACTAACCATCGAGAGAGCTCAAAGGGCGATTCTCAAAGTGTCTACTTTCCGCCCTTTCCTACTAACCTCCTATACAAATCTTGTGAAGTATTAACAGTTCGGCAGCTATTTATAATGGGTATTGTATTAAAACAACACACAGCTTTACCTTACAGCACTGCGTATACTAATAAAAGGCGTAAAGATATAGTGTGTCCACAAAATACATCAAAACATGCTTTTGTATCTAAATTTTACCTGTACCTCGGTCCTCTTCTCTATAATAGACTAAATTCGAAAGCAAACATTTATTCCCTGAACTACATAAATTGTAAGAGTATTCTCAAGGATGCTCTCCAAAGTATGTCTTACGAAGATACAGAGAATTTACTAACTGTGTTAAAGTGAATAAGTATGTACAAATTTCACTTACGTTAAGTATTTATCAAATTTAGAAACTAAGATTTAAGCTACTCAACATATAATTAGTGATCTATTGTCAACCTGCAGATAATTTATTTATTTATAAGTCTATTTTAGCTCTTCTCGCCTGAAACACAGGATTACCTAGTTCAGGCACGTAAGTCTTAGGAATATAATTTACATTTAAGCAAATCTGTAATAATTTTTATGCCTTGTAATAATTTTTTGAATAAATATTATTATTATTATTATAGTAGGTACTTATTTTGTTTACCTTTGAGTTTGACGAATTAACAAATTATTTTGTTACCATTTGACTTTAACTTGCTTTTTAATTACAGTATTGAAATCTCGAATTTATTTCAGTCAGTTCAGTTTTTCGTCGACTCGTGATGAACAGTAAGGCCAAGGTCAGACAATAGAAATGATAAACGATTCGAAGCACGCTTTTAGTCAACCCTACGAGGCAACCCGATTACAACCGTCTTCTATGACATACAGGGTTGTAAGATATGGGTCAGTAAGGGCACTAAAGACCTTTATTACAATGGAACACCACGGTGGCACAACCATGGTTGTGCTGCCAACAAAATATAGGTAGGAGGTGGTTTTATGGTGGGTATCTCACGGTCTCACCTGGCGTCCGATTGGTTGCGCAACCATCCATACACTTTGTAGGCACCGCGACCATGATTGTGCAATCATGGTGTGGTGCCTCATAATGGTGCCGATTCCCTTGTTCACAAACTAAACTAAATTTAAGTTCAGTGCATCTTTTTCTTTCTATTTCATTAAAAAAAAGGACACAAGATAAATTTTAGTTTACTCCTGTCAAATTAATCAGCGCTTGACGTAATTTTAGTCGGCAAGTTTTTAATCACGTCTAAACTTGTATGTAGTGAGTAGAGTAGTGACAGGCGCTGATTAATTTGACAGGACTAAACTAAAATTTATCTTCTGTCCTTTTCTTAATGAAATAGAAAGAGCGTAAATCGCGCTTTCTGGACAGGCTCTAACTATAGAGCGCGGCAGAAATGTATCCTGCAAACGCCGCGTGTTGCTGCCGCGCTCTTGCGGCTCAATGTTTGGCCACACCTTAACAAAAACCTCACACAGCTCTAAGGAGCCATTTAACTTAATTAAAAAAAAAAACAAATTATTATATTGCTATAATATATCACAAAAAAATAACAATTATTCTTAGAAACTACGTAATATATCACACAGTGTGGCGGCAGTATTTTTTTTTAATTTACGATTTGTTGAGCTGCAACTTAGATTATTCTTTCGACATGCCAAGTTCCAAAAAAATAAAAAATTGGGAATAACTGTGTACTTGCTTATCTATATTTTTGCTTGTAGATGCATAGTACAAGTGATGTGAATGATTAGATAGATAATTTATATAAAGTTAAATACCTACCTACTCAGTTGCTATCTGTCCCACCTGTCTAAAATATCTAGATAGAAAAATAAAATGCGAAGCATTTTATCCACTAAATTGTTCACCAGTACTTCTCGAGGGACTTGACCAAGTCCAATGGGTCCACATTGGGTCCATGACGCTCAACGGGCACGCCATCTTTGTCGACAATGAATTTTGTGAAGTTCCATTTGACGAAACTGCCCAGGGTCCCGCCTTGCTTGTGCTGTGAAAAATAAAAATAGGTACTATAATTAATATGACAGATAGTGTACAACCTAAACCGCTAAGGTATAAAATAATTAAATTTTGCACAAGACTTCCATAAACAAGGTGGAGACGACAAAATATGACAGTAAATTAAACTTCGTGTTTCCAGTGTGCTTACAAAAATTCAACTAAATATATCCAATAGTTTAGTCACAGATTCAAACTGCTGCAGATGCTAGTCAAAGATTGGCAAAACCCAGGTCATCGGCTCATCACTACTATTATTAGAAAAAAAAATTACATTACTGTCGCGGCCTGCAAGTCCTGCAACAAGGGCATTGTTAGACGATCGTGAAAATGTGGGCCGAGGCACACATACGTGAGTCCATCAATGCCTGGTTGCGGCCAAGGCTTGTATTGTATAGTCCTTTTCTCAAATAATGTGCGGAAATTTAAATTAACTAATTATTTATACATTTCAGAATCAACGAATCAACTGCCCTGACGAAGTTATACAGAGTGTTTGCATTGATGTCGATGTAAATCGATGGGTGTTTGGCAGAACGTTGAACATACGAAAATGGTGGATAGGTGGGGTCATCTGCTACTTACTCAGCCCTAATTTATTTGGCCCTGGCGCCCTTTTTTTTTTTTTTGGGTGGGAAATCATCAAATAACTTCTCCCGCTCTGGGCGGAGCGGGAGGGCGTGTCAGACTCTTACTGACTAAAACCCACCCGTGTTCCTTCAGTTGCCGTGTTGCCAGGGGGCCACGATTTCCCTATCGGTTTTCTTCGAACCCCCGGCAGGCATTGGCCCTAGCGGACCCCGTCAATTCTGCTGACATCTCTTTGAGGCGCGCGTGGAACACAACGCGCCGTCGACCCGGGCTTGGTCCTTATCGGACGGCGAGCTACCCATTGCTCACCGTCCGCAAGCCCGCGCCTACGGTGGCCGGAAATCCTCTCGTGACTCCCGACGCCCAGGGCGTCTCCTGCTGCGGCGGTTAGGGGCGCGAGGGCGCGAAATTTGCCTTTCCCTCACGCGCTCCGTCTCCTCCTTCGCGAGCATTACTGCTTCGCAGAACGAGGTGACGGCCTGCCATTTCCTCTCGCTCCGTAGCATGGCCCGAATCAGGGCCGGACGCGAGAGATCACCGCCGCCGATCGCTTCCACGAGGACACGGCGATGCTCTGCCCAAGCCGGGCAGACCTCCACCGTATGCTCCACCGTGTCCTCCGGGGCCCTGGCGCCCTGGATATTAAAAATTTTTTTTTTGCTTTCTTCTAGTTTCACAACTTTCTTAACTTTAAAGTGTAAATCTTTAATATTGGCAGATTCTTATAACAGAAAGATGTAAAAAATACTTAAATCCTAATTTCAACCTGCATTAAAAAAAATATCCAGGGGGCCAGGGCCAAATAAATTAGGGCTGAGTAAGTAGCAGATGACCCCACCTATCCACCATTTTCGTATGTTCAACGTTCTGCCAAACATCCTGTATATATCGACGCTTGAAAGGCAACATTGACTAAGCGACATGGGCACCCATGTCGCTTAGTCAATGTTGCCTTTCAAGCGTCGATATGCTGATCGCGCGGTAAACCTTGCTTGCGCGATGCAGGATTTCGCATGACGTTAGTGTGATGCGTAGTTTGCATTGGCGATGTAGATACCGCCATACATGTAAACAGGTCAAATGCACTCTGGAAAATAAAATAATATACGGAACCCCTACCTTCAGGAACTTCCACAAAGGACTGGCATTGTCTCCATTTACATCAATCTTCTCAAACAGATCAAACTTCACTTTCCTGTCTGCGGCAAAGCAGACAATCTCCTCAGGGTTACCGGGCTCCTCACCAGCAAACTGATTGCAGGGGAACGCGAGAATACGCAGACCTATAAATAAATACCGTTAGGTCGTATGGTATTTTACATTTATTGTAAGTATAAACAAATGTTAGTCAATTGATGTGTTTGACCCAGTTTTAAATTAATTATTCGTACCTACATAACATCACCGCCTGTAACCTCCGAAGGGTTAGGCAGAGGTGTACCTATAGTACACACACATTGTTATTCATTAATTTTTATAATATTAAGTCTGTGTTGTCCCACTGCAGGGCAAAGGCCTCCAGTCCCTCTCCACTTTTCCCGGTCTACTGCGATTGCGGGCCAATCCTTTAAGCAGTCCAGCTCATCCCACCATCTCTTTCTGGGCCTGCCGCGTAGTCGTTTCCTGCTATTTAGGATCCACTGAGTGGTGATTTTTGCGTATTGCTACTCCGAAATGTGACAGATGTGACCAGCCCAGTTCCACTTTAGTCCAGCAACCAACAACTGTGCAGCCAGCGTCCGCTATTTGTGTTTGGGAAGGAAGTATAGAGTTCCTAATGCGGTCTGTGAGTTTGATACCTAGTATACTTCATTCCATAGCCCGGTGGCAGACTCCAAGTGTGGACTTTTGACGCTTTGTAGGAGAGAATATTTGCGCTCCGTAGTTGACGGTCGGGAGAATGCACATGTCCATGAGCTTTCGTTTCAGTGAAAGCGGAAGTGGTCCTTTCATGAGATGTTTCATCGACCAATAGTTCTTCCAGGGGTTTTCTGTCCGTCGAGCGATTTCTTTGGCATGTCTCGCCTGGTAAATATACTAATGGACATACTCAATCTCCAAACCTCCAATACCTACATTGCATTCGGTGCTGTTCGTCCTCTGCTTTGTTTTTTGACATGTTCATCTTAAGTCAGACTCAAAGACTGGTGTGGCTCAGTTGTTCCACCATTTCACCTAGCTCAGCTGCTGAGGAAGAAAAGAGGACAATGTCGTCGGCAAAACATAGATTGGTCAATCTCTTTTCTCCAACAATAATACCCTTGTCCCGCCAGTGTGGATTGAATTTTTGGAAAACCACTTCCAGCATAGCTGTGAAGAGTTTGGGAGACAGCGGGTCGCCTTGCTTAACTCTTTGTTGAATTGGAAAGGATGGCCTGGTGGTATTTATGCAGTGGGATGCTGTACTGTTGTGATATTATAATTATATACCTATATATTTTTTTAAGTGCTGAGATTATGGCTTTGTGTCTTAGGTTATCGAAAGCCTTTCAAGTAATCCACAAACGCCAGGTAGCATGGTAGATCTTGATGTTTTTCAATCTCCTGAACGCGTGGCATGACAACCATAGAAATGGGTTTTCACCGGTTTTGTTGATGGAAGAGTAGACAAAATGACAGATTGTGATTGTTTATCTGTGATTATGTCTATTCTTCCATCATAAAATACAATAGACGTGGATATTTATTTAGTAACCAGTTTCACTTAGCTATTTAAAAGAGCTAAAAAAAAACCCTGAAAGAAATCAACTTGAACTCGAACACGGCGTGTTGCCACACCGAGCGCTGAATGCAGACTACTGTGCGTTCAGTTCAGGAGGATGCCTCGTTGAGAGGTGAAACACGTGTTGATTTCTTTCAGGGTTTTTTTTATCTGTAGAAATTGCTAAGCGGAACTGGTTACTAAATATATCCACACCTATTATATTTTATATTGGAATTCTGCAAGGTCATGCCTGAATCAATTAACTATTCTTCCATTGAAAAAACCATGTGCCAGCAACCAGTGCTGGTTTAGGGACTGTAGGTGGTCAAAGTCGAAAGGCCTCAACAAAATATAGGTTGTTCGGGAGGTTGGTAGAGGTCCCTGAAATAGATAAGGTTTTCAATAATTTAAAAAAAAACTTTATAGAGATGTGAAACTAAGCTGTTTATCAAAGTATTTTATCTGATTTATTTAAGGACAGCTTTTGTGGAACATATAGATTAATATAAAAATGAAAAAATAAACCTACCTTTCTCCTCAGCATATTTTTCGTACATTTCATTCAATTGCTTGTAATTATTAGCGGTAAGACCGCACTTGGAAGCCACATTCACAATAATGCAAACATGACCTTTATACACATCTAGTTTGACATCTTCACCCTTTATGTTCTTCACACTGAATTCGTGGATCGATGTCGCAGATTTGTAGTCAGGATTAACACTCATTTTCCTGGAAATCGTAAGATTAATCAGTATAAATAAGAATATAAACTATGCCGGCTCTATGACATTTTTGACAGATTAGTGATGTACACAAACAAAACGAAAACAGCCGGTCTTGAATGCATCACCTATTGCAACACCCATGTATGACCTTAGAGCATTTAACCGTTTAAATGCTCTAAAGCCTATGACACAATGAATTTATTTTTTTATTGAATTTTTCGCTCTAAAACCAATTGTTTTGTAATGTTCACATTGAAGATATTTAAGGCTCACGTTCGTAAACTACATTAATTTTTTCTTTAAACATGCAATTGGGCTTTAAATTGCACACTTCGCAATAAAGATCACACTTTATATAATTAGAGCATTTTTAACTACCTATTATTCTCTTCATCAGTCTTACATGCAATTCCAATTTTTAGGGTTCCGTAGTCAACAAGCTTCGCCTTGTCCGTCTGTCTGTCCGCAGTCTAGCTCCGAGACTGTTAGTACTAGAAAGTTGTAATTTGGCATACGTATTAATCATACCGACAAAGTGGTAAAATAAAATTATGAAAAATATATATTTTTAGGGTACCTCCCCTCAAGAGCGGATCCAGGGGGGTCATAGGGGTCATGACCCGCCCCTGGGCTGTGTCTGTCTAGGTCGACCACTGATATTTTTTCTAATCTCATTGATAAATTTAATCAAATGAATACTTTGTATGTTGCCACGTGCGTGTTTGCCACACATGCGAGAACAACACGCATAATGAGACTATGTGTTGTTATTATAATTATAATAATATGATGATGGACCGTGGAGTTTTCTGCCGGCTCTTCTCCGTAGGTAACGACCAAATGAAACCGTGGTCCTAGCTTCTGACGTTTCATAAGTGCCGATGTAGATTTATCTGAAGCTAGCAACTATCTCAATCTTAAGAAGTACTTTATTAATGATATTCCTATCACGGTCAAACTATATTCAATAAGAATCAGTTTAGAGTTGGAGGCTGAGGATGAAAATTTACGAGCTCGCTTCGCTCGTTATAATCTCCATCCTCAAACTTTCTGCATAAGTCGACAAATGAACTCCTATTTATGTACCTACGACA
This sequence comes from Agrochola lychnidis, assembly GCA_963680765.1. Classification (NCBI taxonomy): domain Eukaryota; kingdom Metazoa; phylum Arthropoda; class Insecta; order Lepidoptera; family Noctuidae; genus Agrochola; species Agrochola lychnidis. The sequence goes on along the minus strand of OY796859.1, from coordinate 7,035,224 downwards.
AAAAAAAATATACCTTACATAAACAAGGCGATGTGCAAAAATCTAGCTCGCTTCGCTCGCTCTGTAATTCTATATTCTTCTAACTCTCAAACTTTTCAACATAAGTCCACTAAGCTACTCCTATTTCCGTAATGATGTTCAATAGAAACAACCAGGAATTCCGAGATGAGGTGCAAAAAAATTCGAGCTCGCCTTGTTCGTTCCCCTACATTCTTACTTTTCTTAATAGCCTATTGAAGAGACGAAAATGCAACTCCCTGAAAAAAAAAAATACCAGTCAAGAGCGAGTCGGACTCGCGCACCGAGGGTTTCGTACCTACCCATTATACCGCCATAATAAAATTATAATTTTTATTGGTAATAAGATATGAGCAAATTTAGATTTTCGCGAAAACTTGTAAGTATCAAAATTTACCTTAATTTACATTTTTTTTTATTTTTCGGAATTTTCCCTTTATTTGTGCTGTAAGGCCTTGCTTTTTGCAAATATTTCGTGATTCTAGATCAACGGGAACTACCATATAGGTTTTCGATCCAAAACCTATAGGGTACTTCCGGTTGACCTAGAATTGTCAATTTTGGTTAAAAGCAAGTTTTCGTGAAAATCTAAATTTGCCCATATCTTTTTATCGTATTGACTCAAGACCTTGATTTTTATACACCTAATAGGGATTATAGACTTCAGTATCTGGTATAAATTTCAACTTGCTAGGTCCACTCGTTCTTGAGAAAATCGGTGGTGACACACGGACAGACGGACAAAAGAGTGATCTTAAGGGTTCCATTTTTTACCTTTTGAGGTACGGAACCCTAAAAAATCCTGCCGTTTGCGTTGTCTATGGTGTAGGTAGTTTATAATTACGCATGTTATAAGTACTTGTTTGTTTTACTGTCATTATAATTTTTTGAAAAATGTTACTAGAAAACCTATACAAACTGAGAAGCCTCTTTTTTTGCCGCCTCGGGCCCCGACAGGCTTAGTCTGCCACTTGGAGCCTGTGTGGTGTATCGTTGGAAAGGTCTTTCAAAAACATTGTGAGTGTGTTCAAACCATTTTTGAATTCAGAGATCAGTTTGCGAAATATTAAGCTTCAAAGTGCAAAATTTTTGTTAGAGTCAAGTGTCCCCCCCCCCTGCCAGCTAAATGGTTGGTTTAAGATATGTGAAAAAATTCACGGCAGTAACTTAATAACGAATATAAAAGGAAAACTATCACAGCTGAGTAGACTTTACAAGTTAACAAGTAATAATCGACCAACTTAGATTTGCGGTTGTAAAAACATGTTTTCCCATACATTCCGTATGAAAGAAAATGTTTTTCAACTACAAAGTTTTTGTTCTTGGGATAAATTCATGCCAACTACGGAACCCTACATTGTGCGCGGTCTGAAATGCACTTGCCCGGTTTTTTTACAGGTTTCGAACGCAGCTACAGTCAATTGCTGTGCGTTCGAAACTTAGTTAGAAAAAAAATTCCTAGATTGCCCTACTGAAGAAATATACGATTTAATAATAATTGTTGCCTTTCTGATCGGTTTGTATTACTTTTATAAATATGATATAAAGTCGGCTACTAGCAAGAATACAGATACAGACGTCAATGGTCTGCTTTCTTGAAGAATCTCTACCCTATTCAAATTTTAGCCAAAGTATTTGATTGTTCCTGCCACAGAGAATACAAACGTCAAATCAATCAATATCTTTAGCTTTCACAAATCGCATCGCACAAATCAAGAAAGTGCAGTGTTTGTGGTTTCGAGTACGAGCTAGAAATTGTTAATAACCAGCAAATATAATCGAAGAATGATGGCGTTTTTGGTGGCAAATATACGTAGATGCGTTTGCCTGAAAACTGTCAGTAGCCCCAGCTTAATCCAAACCACATCATACCATGCTAATGTAAGTGCATAAATAACTACTTTCATGCAATGTCAAGGATTATCGATTTCGCCAGTGAAATGTAATTTCACGAATAACCTTGACCGATGATAAAATATTAAGTGATATTTTGGTCAGTGGGGCGTCTTAGGGTTTCAGTATTTCATATTATAAATTCAGTATTCAGTGTAAGAAATATCGATTTTCATTTTAACTATTAATTAAAGACTATTTCAAACCATGTGTCCATTTCGTTAGTAACAGTGTAACAACTATGATTGCAGGACTTTAGTGATCCGAATCTAGTAGAGTAGAGTATGCATTATACGTAATAAATAGGTAATACAGGCTGGTAAGTGGTATCCGCAACTCCACGTCAAAGCTCGTATTTTGCGTACGGTTGGGAAAATCGGTTATTTGATCCACCCTAGCCCCTCAAAGAAGGCCAGCAACGCTTTGGTGTCACTGATAATCACACTTAGGGTACCTGGGTTACCGAAGTACTTTGCCCTGTATGTGGAGTATGCATTATACTCGTTATTAATTTATTTTTAATTTGGTTACATTTATAAATTAGTCTTGTTAGGTACACTACCAAAACTGTACACACAGCTACATATCAAGCTATACATTTCCAGTGTAAGCTGACCTCTCATTGTACGGATATCCTATACAATGCGAGATCAGCTTATACTGGAAATGTATGGCTTTATTAGCCATGTGTATATGCTTAATTCATTCAAATTTTATTTTCCAATTCATTCATATTAAATTATACCTACATTTAGAAATTCAAAGTAAACACAAATTAAATTCCAACTGTGCTAATTAGTAGAGCTGAACTACTGGTAAAACTAAATTTATGTGTAGGAATTAATTTACAATAAATGATGAGTGAAGTTGGTCCTCTACATTCAAACTGTTAATTATTCAATTAAATTAAATGGTCAGTGAAGTTCACATTCAAACTATTATTTCAGGTCATTGATCACTATGAGAACCCACGCAACGTTGGTTCCCTTGACAAGAAGGATAAACATGTTGGCACAGGACTTGTTGGAGCCCCAGCTTGCGGTGACGTAATGAAGTTGCAGATTAAGGTTGATGATGATGGGAAGATTATTGACGCAAAGTTCAAGACTTTCGGATGTGGATCTGCGATTGCCTCCAGCTCATTGGCTACGGAGTGGGTGAAGGGAAAGACAGTTGATGAAGCTTTGACTCTGAAGAACACAGATATTGCTAAGGAGTTGTCATTGCCGCCAGTCAAGCTGCATTGCTCTAGTAAGTGATACTGTAATGAATGTTTGTGATTCTATACCTACTTACTTTTGATAGTTGATGTTTTTCATTTATAAATAGTGATAATGGGTTCATTTCATAGGACTGTGTTCATGTAATTGTATGTTTTTCAATGTTTATGGAGACATTACACACACATGTACACAACACACACACATCACTCACACACACACTTATGACATGACTACACAATGACAATGGTGATGGTGTGATGTCATGACATGTTTACATATTTCTGGTTAATAATAGATAAACATTGATAAATTTTGACATTGTATATTATTATCTTAACCTAACAAGTGGTTTTAGATAAGGTTTTGTAAACACATTTGCAGTTTTATTAAATATACCTAAACATTTTAAATGGAATATAGGTTCCCACTGTTATGGCACATACAATCATCTAATGGCCTAATTATCTGCCGCCAAGTCAAGCAAAAATAAACAAAGGCACAGCCATACCATCCTTTTCTCGAAGCCATTCAGGACATTTTCGATCCCCCAGTAACTTATTGTGGATAAAGCTAGAAGCTTGAATTTTCAGTGACCAAGAGGGCATAATAAAACTAGGTATATTGCCAAATTACATTCAATTTGAACCTGTAGTTTAAGAACTATTGCAAGTCAAAGTTCTTTAATTTTGTCCCTGACACACTACTCGCTCACCATTCACCAAAATTCTAAGGTACAAGCTTCAAATTTACCGCAATGTCAGTCCCGTTTTCTAGATATATTAACTGCATATGTAACTTTTTAATCCTATATAAATAGATATGCGATTATAAAGTTACTTTTGCATTTCATAAAAATTTTCATCACTGTTACACTGGGTACCTAAATAGATAGGTAAGTAAATAGTGGATGTAGGTTAGTAGTGTTGGGCAAAAATTAATTGTGAAAACAATTAACAATTAAATTACCAGATTTAATTGATTTGCAATTAAATCTGGTAATTTAATTGTTACAATTGAAATAATTACAATTACAATTAAAATAATTATTTGTAATTGCAAGATAGACAATTAACAATTAATTAATTTTCCTTGTAAAACTTTGCAATTACTACTAATTAATTGTTTGATGCATGTTTACAATTACAGTTAATCCTATACTACTAATATTATAAATGTGAAGGCTTGTATGTTTGTTACTCAATCACGCAAAAACGACCAAACTGCTGCACAGCTTAACACGCACCATGCACTCAATTTTTTAAAATTAATATTTGCATGTGGATGCTTTTCTGAAGTCTTAGAAAAGACATTCGGATTTTTTTAATAAAGAAGACAAGACAGTACGGAGCAATCACATTATCAGTTTTGCAAATGAAATACTTGTACCATTGCTAATAATGAAGTGTGACTTGATGTCACATCCCACTATGCCACTTACGCCAACATGATGCAACATGGCGTCCATATAGTGTTTACACTATGAAATAAACAAGGCCGTAAAAACACTCTTATTTAAATTTTTATTGATAAAATAGTCATTACAATTGCTATAGTGAAGTGTGACTTCATGTCGCACTATGCCACTAACGCCAACGTGACGTAACTTGAGTCCAGATAGTGTTTATACTATAAAATAGACAAGATAAGAGTGACTAACCGACTTCCAAAAAGGAGGAGGTTATATGTTCATAGGGTATGTTTTTTTTTAATGTATGTCCACCGATTTCTCCGTCATTTGTGGACCGATTTTGAAAAATCTTTTTTTGTTTGATAGGGTATGCTCTCAAATTGGTCCCATATAAATTTTATTAATTTTGCTTGGGTAGTTTTTGAGTTAGCTACAAAATACGTGTTTTTTTCCCACTTATTATGTAGTATGATGATGTATGTATGATAAGTTCCTGTCACTGGTAGCAGGTAGTGGTATTCGAATGGGTGTGGTAGGTACCACAACTAAAAAGTGAAAAATAAAAACTTTTTACAAAAACAACCGACTTCAAAAAAAAAAAAACTACAAAGTGAAAAATAACTTTAATTTCGGAAGTCGGTGGCAAAAAACAAAAATACAAAACCCAAGACACCGACTTCCGAAATTAAAGTAATTTTTTACTTTGTAGTGTTTTTTTTTTGAAGTCGGTTGTTTTTTTTTGGTTTAAAATAAAAACTCATGACATGTTACGATGAAGTGTAACTTGATGTCACACTATGCCACTTACGCCAATACTTTAGTCCAATAGAGTTTGTAGTATGAAATAAATAGTATAAGATCATTAAAGTAGCTCATATTTTCAGTTTTCATAATTAAATACGCGTTATAGATTAGGGCGCATATCTCGAGACAGATGAACTTTAGAGCTGAGCTGCTATAGTAACTATTGTTTGTATTGCTCTACACATGCAACAAAGTGGCGTTAGTGTGCGATAAAAAAAGGCACCAAAATTGGGCATAGCCCTTTTGCATGCTCTTGTGAAGCTTCCTTTGTTCCGTTTCTTTACTCATGTGCTCGTGGGTTACAAGTTTTTACATTCATCAAATAGTATTAATTGTTATAATAAAGATAAACAATTAAAAATTAAGTTAATTGTAATTAACAATTAAACAATCAGTACCTTTGTACTCTAAATCAGGGCTGTCTAAACTACATACCTTCGCGGGCTAATTAAATTTATTAGGTACAAAAGCTGGAGGGCTGCAGAAATTATACCAAATAATGATTATGTTTTGACAAAGATTCTATTATCCAAACTATTTATGTACTTATAAAACTATTTTCTGATTAAAACATGCGTCGCGGGCCGCATGAAAACAAGCCGCGGGCCGTTGTCTGGACAGCCCTTCTCTAAATTATAATTAAGTATGTTGTTACTCTATATATTTTCGCGGATGAATGGAAGAAGATCTTGTCAGTGTGTCTGGAGTAAGTATTGTGAGATGAGCGTATGACTGTCGAGTAGTTGTATACTTTTGTTTACTGTACCTTAATAATCTTTTGTCTTTAATTAACTAATGTAATTGGCCTTGGCCGTTTTATGTTACTTAAATAAATAATAAAATAAATAAATAAAATTTTAATTGCAATTAAATGAATGGTAAACCACAATTAATGGATTTAATTGCTTTCTTTTGTTTATAATTGCAATTAAAATTTTAATTGTTTCCTTCTACAATTAAAAAAAATAATTGAATTATGCCCAACACTGATAGGTAGGTAGGTACATACAGTAAGTCACAGACGATGTCTCCTATAATATAGGTACTTAAAAGTACTAATAAGTTGCCGCAGTGTGTCGTACGGTACGCAAGCGATGAGATTGAGATCTTAGCAATCTTAAATCAAAATTGAGTTAGGTATTTGAATTTCATAATAAACAAACAGTTTGTAAAATTATTAATCACCTGCGCTAACAATACGTATTAACGTAGATAGGGACTAGGTACCTAGTGTACCTATCCAATGGAACATGGAATATAAGCTAGCTAGTAGCTACATCGCTTTGAAGATTACTTGTAAAATGGCCAATGGAATACCTAAATGAAATCAGTTGGCAATGTCCGTTGCAAATTAACACTTTGAGGGACACTAAACGCCCATAGGTCGTATAACAATAAAACTTCAATTGTGTCTCGTTCAGTGTCCTTCAAGGCGATAAACTTCATTGACTTCTTCATTCTGAAGTAATTATAATTAGGTAGATATAACTATCTTTGGGATCTACCTACGATGCCGCAGATAAATAGAATGACTTGGCAATCGCATACGGCAATAGAATCTACATACAAGAAAATCTAACTAATATTAGCGCTCTTGAGTGTTTTATTTATGTTTGTGTATGCATAAATTTGGCCCGCTAGCGATATGTTCAATTATGACTATTTAATTTTTACACAACTGCCCAAAAAGGAGTGTAATGTTTTATTCTTATGTGCTAAGTCATTCTGGTTATTGATTTTACATTAGATCTCAAACTTTTTGCAGTTAATGAACTGCGTTGTGAGACTTGCATTTTTGTACATGTTAATAAGGTTTTGATGGTGATAAAAGTTACTAAGTAGTACATTACTGTAATAATTATTGACTGTATTGTATTGCTAAATATAATAAGTCTGTTTTTATTACTTCTAGTGCTTGCTGAGGATGCCATAAAAGCTGCCCTGTCAGACTACAGGATCAAACAACAATCAGGCGAAAAGCAGTAAAGGATGTCACTGGAAGGTGTTTGGAACAGATCTGTGATTAATTAGGAAACGTAAGGAGGCAGTAGTAGTATCTATTACATTATAAGAAGTAATTGTAGGTACTGAGAAGAAAAGGACGGTTATTCAATTTATTCTGTTAATTCAATTTGCACTAGAAATCTTTGGAATTAGTGTTGTTTTTCCAATGAGTTTCTGGACTTTGCTCTTGTATGCACAAAAAATTACACTTTGATATTAAATTAAATGTTGAAGTCAATGTCCTGAATAGTTGTAGTAATGTTGTCAAAAATAGTTGTTAAATAAATCTGATTATGAAATATTTCTGGTTTGTTATTTTTATCCCTACATCTATCAGGGGGCCTACCACCAGCTCAAAAGCAGTATTATTTTAATATTACTTCAGTGGGAGAAAGAGATGGAGCTATACGTCCTGTAGAGCTTCATCTCTTTCCCATACTCAAGTAATATTAAAATTATACTGCTTTATGAGCTGGTGGTAGGCCCCCAGGTACAGTCAACCCCAAAAATATGTATACACGGACAAGAACCATTTTATTATCTACAACCATTGTTCCATAACATTGTATCCACTGTCCAGGTACAAAACATAGTATACATTTTATTTAAACTAAAGTGAATTGAACAAAAATCAAAAAGATTTATGAACATACATCTTTTTGGGACTGACTGTACATAAAATAAAAGTGGTTTTACACCGGCGAGGCGAGGCGTGGATCTTCTTTTCGTATTGATGGTACTCTTCTTTATAAGTAGGTAGTTATATTATTTGATATTATATTATATGAGCCCAGTAGGTGGCCACGTTGATTGCGGCATCAGTGGCATTCTTTAGGTCGTCCAAGGTGCAGGTGAACGGGCACATAGGACACTCCAGCAAGTGGGGCATGGTCTGATCAGAAGCACCGCACTCGCACTGGGTGTTGGATGGTTTAGTGATCCCCCATTTTGACAAATTGTGTCTGCAGCGTCCTATTTGGGTACGCAATCGATTAAGAGCATATTATAAGGCTTATAACATTGAGAGCTTTCCATACAGGCCACTGCAGATCAGTACCCTAATTGCGTAATACAACACAAACACAATCTGTTTCGATTTGAAACAGACTGCTAATCCATTGCTTCATAAGTTGGAAAAAAAATCTGCTCAACAACGTAAATAACGCAATGAATGTTGTTGAACTGACAAAATGAAACAAATTAGGCATAATTGTTTACGAAAATAAGTTACGCAATTGGGGTACAGGGGTGGATGGGATTGGCGAGAATTGAAATCACGCTTGCCCTTTTACACCGAAAGATGTCCATCGCTATACCGCGCCGGCTCGCGATGTCACGCGCCGGCCGACCAACCGTGTCTCGCGCGCCGGCCAGCCGAGAGTATAGTATGCAGCGATGTCTCGCGATGGTCGGAGTATAGATGTAAAACAAAATGTTGCCGTTTTAAACCCCAAATAAATCGTTTTAAACGGTTGAAAACTCGCCTACAAAAATTCAAGTACGTGCGTGCGCGGTGAGCGGCTGCGCGCGGCAGTTTATGTAGATGCGTGTGTAGAGTAGGTGAGCTGGCAACGTTGCGTCGAGTCATGAGTGATGACGTCAACGAGAGTGCGAGAGTGTGAGTTTGGTTTTAAACCGAATCAAATTGATTATTTATATCGTTTGAAAACAATGAAAAAAAAAAATTACGAACATTGAGTTTTTAGGTACTCCGTTATATCCCTACCTCGGTAAAATCAAGAAAATGTAGTTATAATTTAGAAAAACATAGACATCAACACCAACCGTTTTAAATCGAAAAAATGGTTCATTTCGGTTTTAAATGGCTTTTTTCGTTTTAAACGGATTGGTTTTAAGCCGCTTACATCTATAGGTCGGAGCAAGCCGGTGCGTGCGATTGACGGAGACCGTGTCCTCGATGGCCGGTGCGAGATTTGTATCCGAATAACAAAGTACTTAAATAAATACATTCTTATAGCAATATATTACTAACAATCACGTTATCACTTATCAGTAGTTATCAGTCAGTAACGGCACTTGACACAGGTATCTCTTTAAGGGGGGTACCTATTACACTATCAAATCTTTGATCAAAGATTGAAATTGTAAAATAAGACATTATTATGGGTAATTTGGTAATTTGTGAGCTTCGTAGATGAGTAACTATATGATTTATATGATAGTGTAATATCCCCTAAGGGGGACATACGCATAATACGTCTTATTTTCCAATTTCATTATATCTTTGATCAAAGATTTGAAAGTGTAGCCCTCTAATACTGATATTTTTGTTAATTAAACCTTTCAACTGTCATTAACGAGACACAATAGAATTTTAATTGTTATCCACCTCAATGAGGCGTCGTAACAGATGATGAGTTATGTATCAATTCACATGGCAATGCTAAGTGCAGCTGAAGGTTTAACCTATTTAAATTATTAAGTACTAAATCACACTTCAGTCATAGAATATTTCGTAGATGTAATTTTTTTTTATAGTGTTGTAGTTTAGTAAAGGATGACGCGAACTTGGGCGCGAAAATCCCCTCACATAATTTTCTATGAACTAACTAACGTACACTACAGGCGGGCACCGCACTTTTTTGTATGAAAGTGCGTTGCGCTGCGGCCATTGATGTAAGTCGATGACTGCGGCCCGTTGCAGCTATAATGTGCTCTTGGTTTTATGATACTATTTTCTTGTTTTGGTTTGCTATTGCTCATTTGTGTTGCAAAATCAACATAAGATTTGACATATATAGGAATACAGTAAAATAAAACAACATTATAAACCTAAAGACATGTATTCTAGCAAACATATTACAATTAGTGATGTACTAATCAATAATAACAATAGAGTAGTATAAACAGTCGTATACAATTAGATCCTACGTGTGACGGTTACGTCACTATGCCTAATTTCTGTAATGCCAGTTGCGCGGCGTCGGCTTTTGCTTGCTTTTTGTTAGCGCTGGCTACTGCTGGCTGGTATTCTGTTCCTGCTACTTTTACCTGTACAATAATATCTTTATTTAGTTAATCGTATCATAGCATTATAACAGCTGTTTTCTGCGAAGGAATAGGCGGAGTGTACACCGTGTACATAATAGTGTGCCCACATAATCATTTATGAACACTGGGGTGTAGCACGAACGAGTACCTAAACCTAAAGGCGCGTCCACAACAACTCACGCGCACAAACCGTGAACGCTATTTGCCTCTAATGACTATGGACGCGTCATATACTACGCGCGCGCGCGTGCATGTTGCGAACGGTTCGCGTGCAAGGATCCAAACTTGCGCAATTGAAGCTCACGTGCACAAACCGTGATGGATCCGTGTGGACTCGCCTTTACGTAAATTCGAACGATTTTTAAATTGAAAATATTCGTTTCGCGCAAATATTTACTCAGTTTTAAGACTTCATACATATGTATGGGTATTACTAATTGCGCGTGTCGCAAAAAATTTACACCCGGTTACTTGGAGCCAGTGATAACTGAAACGATTTATCATTACTATTTTAGCTTTACTGAGTCATTATTAGAACTTTGCACTCTAGATGCCTTGAATAACTGAGTTGTGATGACAATGCAGATATTATAATCATTAATTCCAAAGTCGAAATTACTTTTACACTGACGCAGATGCATTGTGATGTGTACGCTGATATGAATTTTTTGGCTGTCATCCAATGATTGACGATACTTTCCCGCCGAGCATAGTTCGCGTGCTATACATAAATAATTTCATCATCTGCCTCTGTCTACTTACAGAATCTGTTGGTGTACCTTTATAAATAGCCTTTCCCGAACTATGTTGGGGTAGGCTTCAAGCCTACTGTGGAAGGCGTACTTACAAGTTCCCATGATCCCTGGTCCAAGTGTCGAAAGGGAACCGGGGGTGGTTTTTAGTCAGCCCCCCCGCCCCAGGGCGGAGGACATCCATGAGGATTTACAAATGAGAGAGATCATCTCATCTCGAAAGCGAACTTAAAAAATTCGGGATTTGCTCTTCAGACTTCCACAAGGCAGTTACTGGGTGGGTTACACACCTTTTGGGTAAACTTATAAAATAAAAAATCAATAAAAAAAATATCAACGTACGCAGACCTTGAACAGGAAGTTCTTTTTGTGATCGGGGCCGCATTCGAAACATAGGTTATATTCAGGCGGTCCTAGTTTCTGTTTGGAACAGTATTCTCCTAGTAATGATACAGGGTGTTTGCCGCCAGCGACGAGTGGTGCGGGGCCTCGGATGCGACCGGGCCTCTGAGGCTTCATCTGTAATAAAAAGTTAATATTTTAAATGATTTTATATATATAAGAAATAGGTAAGGCATGTATAAAAGTAATAAGTAAGGTTCAACTAAATAATAAATGTTGCAAAGTACAGGCTACAAAAAACAAGATCGAAGTAATAAAAAAACAAAATAAATTATGTTACTTACACCTCTACTGCGTCTACAGCTACTGACCTCTTCCTTGGCCTGTAGACCTCTGGTGTCCAGCTTGACTTCCAGGAGTAATGGCTGGAGCGTCCCAGTACCTTCCTTACCCAACCCTTGGCCGGGCGTCCAGCCCATTTTCTGGAGCAAGTGCATGCCCATGCCTCCTTCGACGGGCGCGGCTCGCACAAGTTGATCCTACACATTTAAGAACGAATTAGAGAACGTATTGACATTTGTGAGTATATAAATTTTTGACTCGGTTATGAAAGATTTTTTATTTTGTAGGAAATGTAATCTATTTTTGGTATTTCTAGGATAAGTGAATTCCCATTTGGAATTCCTAGATTTTTTTTTAGTGAAGGCTGAAAATAATCTGTAGTACAAATAGTTTTAAAACTTGCTCGATCAAATAAATCCATTTGCTGAAATTCCAAGTAATTTTTATAAAATTTTGCGATTCTCCAATCAGTATGCACATCAAATAAAGTTCATTTTTGTTTGAGTAACATTGCACCCCTTCCCGCATTATACTTACCTCTTTGAATACATTGTAAGGTTAGCACCTATCATCGTAGACATCGAAGTGCACGCATCTCCTTATCACTTAAAAGCTGCAACAAATATTCATGAATTCCCCATTTCGGCCATACTTTTCTTTGAGCCATCCAACGCTGTATAATCTAGGGTTGGCAACACCATGCATTTGCAAATATAAAATAACACGAATGTGATGGAACATTTGTAAATGCATTGGCAAACAATTATTTCGTGTAGCCACTTTGTTAAGTTTGTATGTTGTGCAAAACTTCGCACATAGCTTTGCACAAATGTTTAGGTTTAAGCTGTTTTCGAACATTCGAAGACAGCTCAAAGAATCGATGGGCTTTAGTATTTGGAGACTGACTAAAATATATTTTGTTTTTAATCTATTGGGTCTACTAATTTACGTTAAAAAAAAAAAAAATCCGCGACCCTAAAATGATTTTTATATCTACAGTCAACGACAAAAAATAAAATGTGTGGATGAATATGACCCTAATTTTTTTTTAAGAAATAAGAAAAAAAAGAAATACACCAAAACTATAAACGATGAAATGTTTGCATTTTTAGAACTCTACGCATTTTTTATGCTGTAACCAGTTTTAAATTGAAGTATACTGTTGAATAAATAATAAATATATGTTTTCTATTGTGAAAGAGAATAATGATTTAACAAAAGGATAACTCGAAAATAAATAAGTCAGTCATAACCAAGGGGAAAACTGAATATCTGTACGCAATCTTTGGTAATGATGATTGACATGCCAAATGGGAGTGGCATGAGAATTACCACCACATTAGAAGAATAGTGCGGTGTAACCAGCGAACTGTAAAGTTCCCTCGTTACACGAACAAGGAATGTAACGAACGTGATGGTTGCAGCAACAAATAATCCGAATAATACATCATAGTGAGGTTACACATTAAATATAATAATTCAGTGTTAATAACAATACAATACTTGCTATTTGAAACTTGATAATAAATGTGATGCAATATTCTAGAGAAAGTACATTTAATTTGCAGTTGCGTGTGACATTAAAAGTACTAATTGCTTTTTTACAACATAGGTAGTAAAATACGCATAAAATAGATATAATCACTCGCAACATAATATAGAAAATATAATGCAATAATATAAACGACATACAAATTCGAAGATTCATAATAATTTGCTGCAGATTTGAAAACCCTTCAGAATTTCAAACATCATTTAAATTGTGCTAAAACTGTTTTCCAGTATCAGGCATCAATTTTCATCAGACGTCGCATATTTAGAAGTAGATTTAACAGTCTGTGCGTATAAAAAGACCAGAAACATAAGCGTTTTCAAAGCTTTAGTTTATATAAATAAATTACATACACGTAAAAACTGTGCTACAATATTGCTTCGTTTACAAAAAGAGTGATATAAAGAAATAACAGTAAAAACTAAGTTGTTGCAACCATCACAGTAATATTGAAAAAGGTCAGAAAGTATAATACAACATGTATTATAAGTTCTGACCGCACGGTAGAACGCGCTGGGACCGTCGATCCCGACCGGCGAAGCGATCAGCTGAAAGAAAAGTTATTGCCACACTATTAAAGTATTGAACGAAACCGTTGGCTCACTGACTGTCAGTATTGGTAGGCTGTACAGAGTTCAATTTTGCTATATTATTTAAATAATCTAACAGCTAGGATAGTTTTTTTTTTTACCGAGGTATAGGTAACAAATGAAATGATAGTCAATTGATTTCATCTGGAGTTACGTAAACGATAACAGACAACACAAATCATACGAGTAGTATTTCAAATTATTCAATCTGCAGATACTGAACACAAATTATCACATATTTTTTTTTACTATAATTTGACCGGGATTGCTGGTCCGCGACTTATAGTTAAAGCAATGTCACGTAAAATTTAATCGGAGAGGCAACCGGATGGCGAGTGGTAATCTGGGTCTTGAAGTGATACCTAACCCCCTACCTTCCGAATGGACCCCAAATGGACGGGGGCGGAGATATGGGGAAAGGGGGCAAAAAAAATTTTTTTTTACTTGGCATTCAGAATTTAAGCTCTAATAAGTGCATGGAATTTGTGTGTATTAATCAATGCCATCCGGTTGCCACCCCCCAATATCGTTATAATTGAAAATGTCTTAAAATGTCAATTCAAGTGGTAAAAATCTGGTATTGAAAATAAATAGTAACTAGTACTTATTGTCGTACTATACAGCTTTCAGTCTTATGACAAGCAACGCAAAGACCGCTTGTTTTTTAGAAATATATTGCTGATTGTATTTCAGTGCCTTGCAAATACTATTTACTTCCATTTATTGTTTTTTTATTTGTATAAATCTACTAAGATAATATCCCATAAAAAAACATATGCATATTTACATATACATCATACACACAATCTCAAAATATATATAATACACAAGATTAAACACAATACATAGTACACAATAGGACAGCTGAGCACTATTACTAGGTTTCGTTTGATACTTTAACGCATATTTTATGGTTCGCCCCTACAAGCGTATTGTTCTTTCATAATCACACGCCACAAAATATCGATAAATAATTAAATATAAATGCGAAAGAAATCAATTAATATAAAACATGTTATTCCTATCAATGATACATAAATAATTTAGAGTAAATTTGAAGAACACGTATAATTTGTGACTGAGCAGTAAAGTAATCCAAGCTTTTGTAGCTACAAGAATATGTTCATAACTTTTGTACCAACAGAAATAATGTTCATAACTTTGTAGCTACAGGATAATGTTCATAACTTTTGTAAATACAGGAAAATGTTCATATCTTTTTTAGCTACAGCAGGATAATGTTCATAACTTTTGTAACTATAGGATAATGTTCATAACTTTGGTAGTTACAGGATAATGTTCATAAATTTTGTAGCTACCGGATAATGTTCATAACTTTGGTAGCTAAAGGATGTTTATAACCTTTGTAGCTATAGCTAGCTTTGTAGCTACAGGATAACGTTCATAACTTTTGTAGCTAGGATAATGTTCGTAACTTTTGTAGCTGAAGGACAATGTTAATAACTTTTGTAGCTAAAGGATAATGTTCATAACATTTGTAGCTAAAGGACAATGTTCATAACTTTTGTAGCAACAGGGTAATGTTCACAACTTTTGTAGCAACAGGATAATGTTCATAACTTTTGCAGCTACAGTATAATTTTCATAAAGTTAAACTGCGATTGCCGCTTTTGAAAAAATGCTTGTTTTAGAAGATATCGTAATTTTTATTCTATAGATTTGCATAGTGTCTTAACAACGTTTTCCTGTACCTCAAAAGTTAAGCACTGCACTCACCACTGTACTAAAAATCCACCCATTCAAAGGCTTCCTTCTGAAGATCTCAACTTTCTGTTGGATGCAAGAAACGGCAACAGACCGTGTCTTCGTAGAGTTCCGGAAAGTCCCGGAAACTCAAAAGTAACGCGTTTTCAATGAACTGATATTAAACAAGTTTTGCACCAAATCTTATAATCTACGTAATTCGTTGTTTCAACATTCTATTCAAATAACAATTAATTTGTGAAAATGAAAGAACAATTTCACTGAAGTCATATAAAAAGGCAGCAATAAGATATCCATATATTTTGAAGTATATAATGTGTACCTTTTTGGCCCAAGCTTGTGTGCCGCTAGCTAGTTCCCTTGGCGTCAATATTTGAGCACCCGTTGAGCCGGTGAACTGACCCAGAGATGATTCACTCACAGACCCCGCCGACCAACCAAACTGTGAAAACATTACCTACATTAGGGAAATAAGGTTATTAAATAAAATTAGTAAAATAATATAAAGCTGAATAAAAAATGCAATCAATAATGATGTGTCGTGATGGCCCCGTAGTAAGGCTGCCTGTCCACTGGAGCAGAGCGGAGAATTGTGCCAATATTAACCTATTGACCGCCACGGACGTCTATGGATGTCAAATTAAAACGTGCTCACGACGCCTGGGACGGCATGGCACGTCGAAAATAACACGTTTTTTGTCGCTTGGCGTAGAGAACACAGAATTTCGTTATTGACGTGGCGGTCAAAAGGTTAACCAATAGAATCTAAACTCCGCTCCCATTGGTTAATATTGGCAGATTTCTCCGCTCCACTCCAGTGGACAGGCAGCCTTAAGCCCCGTCTGTCATGTACCAGGTTGTGCGTTCAAATACGGGCAAGTACTAATGTGATTTTTTAAATTTATATGTACTTTCTCATTTTCGTGGTTAAATAATAACAGCTGCGCGGATCGATTGAAGGTTATGCTACTCTTGCTGAGGTGGGTCCGTGGATGGGTGACCATCTATTACATATTGAGACCCCTCCGTGCATGTTCCTGTTTATCCCGGCTGTCATTTGTAGATCTTTGACAATTGTTATGGGGAGTCAGAAGCCCGAAAGTCCGACAACCAGTCGTACCCAGTAACTGGGTTGTGGAGGTCAGAGAAACCTGAACTTATAGTGTTTATATAAGTCTGAAATTGCCAACCAGTCTTGAGCAAGCACGGTGATCAATGCTTGTGCCTTCTCTGAATGAGAAAAGTAACTTACTCCATGTGTAGTATAAAGTTCACTCTCCTCTTGCTCCTTCCGAATTATAGACAGCTTCGCAGACACGAGCGTCGCTACATCTTGCTGTAAGAGAATTAACATAAATTATTATCGCAACATTAATCTGAGTAACACTAGCAATATTAAGTTATTTCATCGATATGACAATGAACCATCCATTTACGAATGCCGTCATAGATTGTTAAACCTAATTATTACGAGAATGGAACCATATCTTCCTGTCCTTACCAGGCCAGGCGCAGTCCACATTTTAGTTATGAAGCTACAAGAACGCGGCGTGCTCGCCTTGTCGGGCCAATTCAGTGAGCGTAACGTAGTCAGAAGATATAAGAGTTACGCGATAGAAAGAGAGGCAACTTCTAGGTGAATGTAACTGGAGGTAATTCGCGCTGTGCGACGAATTGTACTTTACTGTATTGTAGCAAGAGTCGCTATTTATTCAAATGATTTTACTCCAATTGGTATGCCCTTTATTTATTTTTAGTTAAAGTAGAATAAATTGTAAATTATGGTATAGTACTGACAATTTGCACCATCTTCTGTGCATCAACCCCTGGGGGGTAAGCTTGCGGTCCCGGAGCTGGCAGCGCAGGTATCACTGGCACGGAGTTTAGCTCTGTAAAGATATAACATCTCATCTCATCTGTAAAGATATAAAATCTCGATAATAAAGGAATTAGGTATAGATATGACTGACGCAGCGTCAACGCGACGTACATACAGCCCTTTCACAGTAAAGGCAGGTTTATACGAGTCCAGTAATGTGAACACGTACATACATAAAAGACAAGAGTAATCAGAGAACAACAAAAAGTACATAATAAATCACGAGCATAAAATAGAAATCAGTCGGCAGCTGCACGACATGATTATGACAAGAAGGCTTCCACTCAGCATGATGCAGTGCTATGGGGGACCCACAGCACAGCGCTGATTTTCAGTGGTCGCCCGAAAAAAGATGTACGCAAATCAAGTCAGGTTCAGTGATTTGTCTATTAAATAGGTTGGTAATAAAATAAACAGTGATTAGAATAAAAGACAACTATACAACGAATTATAAGAATAGTATATAAATAGTACAGTAAGTCAGTCCAGTGCTGACTTCGCGCCCTCAAGTCAGTCCAGTTGACTAATATACTCGTATATTTTCGGGCCCAGTAGCTTCCCCCGCTTGACTTACTGCCGATTTCGTCTACATGAACCCACTGACTGGGTCCGATGCCATCGTATAAACCAGGCATCTGACAACAGCAACCTTATTGTGACGACAATAAAGATCAGTGTTATTTTGACAGTGAAGATAAATCACTGGTAAAATTACTGTGAAAAGACTGTATTTTCGATATAATTATGGCTCGCGACGCAATGCGACGTATTTATTTAGCGTTTAAGCTAAGCCTACCAAGTTAAAGTCCCCGTCACGAGAAGCTATAATTTTTGTAAATAAAGAACTTCTACCAAGTTACGTAGCGACAATTTAATCAACAACAAATAATCCCAAATTCCATTAAGTCAAAGTAACGTACGTGTTATACGAAACTAATGAGCAATTTCACTTGATCGGGTTATATTTTAGCGATATAAAGCGCTGTCGTCTATGTCGTCGGTTTTATGGTACTGGAACGCATCTGATTCATGGAACGTAAACATTTGGGCCACGATTTTGAAGTAAGTTCACGCTGACGTTGTCTCTGCTGTCTTTCGAGTTTCGAATGCGTCTGTTTGTTTGTGGTGTTTTCGCGGATTAGGTTATATTGTTTGTTTGTAATTAGATGTGTGTGTTAATATAATTATGTCCCTGTAAAAAAATTGTACAAAACTGTTTTTATTTTATTTTACCCAAAGATTGCAAACCCCTGAATGTGTGTTTACAAAATTTATAGCTTCTCGTGACGGGGACTTTAGACAAATATTCAGAGTGAAGCAATATGACATAAAATGTCACAATATGGCGCCGACGGAAATTCCATTTTTTTTAAATCTCATCCATATTAATATAAATGCGAAATTAACTCTGTCTGTCTGTCCGTTACCTTTTCACGACTGAACAGATTTAGATGAAATTTGGCACACGGGAATATGATATAGGATACATCTATCCCGGTAGTACACACGGCTACACATCAAGCTATACATTTCCAGTATAAGCTGACCTCGCGTTGTACAGAAATCTTAAACAATGCGAGATCCGCTTAAACTGGAAATGTATAGCTTGATATGTAGCCGTGTGTACATTCCCATGGGATAATTTTCGACCTCCACGCGGACGAAGTCGCGGGCAAAGGCTAGTAGTTATTTATATAACTTGAAGTTTTTATTCCGGTGTTTTAACAATGTAAGCAATTGTGACACTTACGGCTTCCCGTCGTAAAGCTTTTCATATAAGCAGGTGGACTTGAAGATCTTTCCGATATTCTAAAACAGAAAGTCATATTTAGTATAATTCTTTATATTACAAAAAGTTGTTTAATACCTAATTAACATAGTTATAAAGTATAAACTTACTTGGCAATTTCTGTGCATGAATTAGCTGTGGAAGCAGAAGTGGTGCTCGATTTTGTTTTAGTGCTGCTTGAGTTCACTTTTGCTACTTGCTGCAATAAAAGTTATAAAATTAGAAATAATTCAGTTTTTTAATTATTTGACGAAGAAACAAATAGAGGGAAGCGTTGGCCCAATATTGGGACACTACAGGTCGTATTATAATAATTTGGCGTCATTTCAGCGCGCGTAGAAACGAGTTTTGTCGACGGAAGAATAGACAAATTGTGATAGTTTATTTGGTGTACACAAAAAAATATAGCACAACATACAAAAACCAGATTAAATAATAACTATACATAAATATGAATATAACTACAAGGTGCCAATATAAAAAAAAATTAAGGAAACAATACATTTTGATGACACTATTGGCTATGACACACTCTAAAAGAATGAAACATGCAAAGTGCGGTGCGCGTCTCAATGTTGCACCAAATGGGAGTCCAACTCAGCATGTGTCATGCAAATATACCTGATGCTGATATTCTGCTGGATCCCTGCAGTGACATATGGACGTCGAGCAGATGAATAAAAATGCGAATTATTGGTGTTGTGAAAAGTGGAATGTGCGGAGTGAAAAGAAGTGAGTATACCCGTATTTATCCGTCATTTTGTCTATTCTTCCGTCGACAAAACTCGTTTCTATTGTGGTCATGCTAAGCGTGCTGAGATGGTTGTCTTTCGGTTGAGATTTTCCTTTACCTAATTTTACTTTTTATTTTATTGGAAGGCAAACAAGCCTACTTCCAATACACCTGCAATACTGTTGGCATCACACATGCGTTGGCATTCCAAAGAAAAAGCTGAAATGTCTTATGTAAATGTAAGTACACCAGGACTGATTCCCTTGAAACCAAATCGGAACACATCAGTGTTGTTTGGCGGCGGGTATAGGTACGGTGGTAGTATCTACACCGGATAAGTTCATTCAAAGTGCTCTAACTATATTTATTATTATATAAATTAAAGTCGCTTTTGAAGTCTGTCTGTGTCACCACGTAGATTATAAGAATATAATTTACGCAACGGAGTGAAAACCGCGTCATACGCGGTTTTCACTAATATTAAGGGAATTTATTTCGGATCCAAAGTCAAATAATTTATTTCAATTAGGCACAAAAAGGCACTTTTGAACGTCAAAAACAAAAATAGAATTGATTATAGTCGCCCCTTCCAAAAGGTAGTTTTCGTATGGAGAAGAATGGGCAAGAAACTCCACTGTTACTCTTTTAAAATGTTTTACAATATTTTGTATACATTAATTATAATGTGAAGACGATGCACCTGGAATAAGATTACTATACCACAATAGGTAAAAATAATTAAAAATGAAGCAATGACAGAAAAAATAATTATGTAATGGATACATGGTGTTCACATATTTACAAGCATTGTAAAAGTAGGTACCTATACGATATTCCAAAAAAAAAAATCCGGAATGATAATGTGCGTAATACATTTGTTGTAAATTAATATTATTTCCTTCCAAGACAGACAGGACAAAGACATTGACCGTCGCGTTGAAAATGTCTGGAGAAGCTACTGGTCCATGAAGGCGCTAATGAAGGGTGACCTCCCAATGTCTCTCAAGTGTAAGCTCGTCGACATGTGTATCGTGCCTATTCTAACCTATGGCGCTCAGACTTGGTCCCGACCGAGGCTCAGAAGTCCAGACTTAAGGTTTGCCAAAGAGCGATTGAGCGTAGCATTTTTAACATAAAACTAACAGATCCAATTCGCAATACAGTAATACGCTCGAAGACCGGCATCGCTGATGTTAGCGATAAGACCGCAAGGCTGAAATGGGACTGGGTGGGGCCACACGTATAGGATGCATCAGGGCAGATGGGCTAGGGTCGTCACGCAGTGGGTGCCTGAAGACAGGGGTCGTCACCGAGGCAGGCCTAAGAAACGCTGGCGCGACGACCTAGTCTCTTTCTGGACTGATTGGCCAGAAAAGGCAGCAGACAAAGACACATGGCGAAGTATGGAGGAGACTTTTGCCCAGCAGTGGGACAGCAAAGGTAAAAAAAAACTAAGATATACTTGCACGGACATATCGATATTTTGACGTCACCATTGCACTCGTACAAAGCAGAGACGGGTCGCCAGTTACTACTAAAACGATAATGAACAAAACATGTATATTACCATATCTTTCTTAGGTGGCGAGACGGGCACCCATTCCGACGCCTTCTCTCTGTGCTGCGAGCCCGAAGACACGGGGAACTGTAGTCTTAACTCTTCCTTATTAGCTACAGGCAGGGGATTCGTCTTTATGGGCAGTGGGGCTCCTCCCTGGAAAATAATAAAGTCATTTAAAGGTTTTGTTAATGTGCTAACGTAAATTAAAAGTGCTTGATTATGAGTATGATAATGGATTACTAATTTGTAACTAGAAACAAACACAAATGAAGCAAGTTATTAAAAATATTGTAATAAAATCACGTAAGCCATTACTGGCAATTATAGAAAGTCAATTCTAGTTGTAAATGTTGTATTTTAGTAATTACAATGTACCGAAACTGCTTTGTGTGATGTAATGTCATTGTTTGTGTGTGAAACTACTCTATAGAGACTACTAAAAACTAAATAAAGTGGCTGATTGTTTAGTTATTTATGTAAAGGTGAAAACGTATATAATATTAAACGAAAAATATTGGATAAAGTGTTTCATGCATAGACACTCAATACTCAATACTTTATTGCATTCCATAATGTGAGATAAAACAGTTGGCATGTTAGACATTGTATCAATCATGGACCCTGTCGGGCACAGCAAAGTTAATTAAATGATAATAGGAGAGAGGATGAAGGCGCTTTTTGTTTAGAAGAATTAAATGAGAACATATTACATTAAAATGTTATGCAGCTTCTTTGGTATTTATATTTTGTATCTTAATTATATTTAATTGCGTAATTATAATCCTATTTGTATGAGTCTTAATATTTGGGTTTAATTTATTGCATGGTTATACTAAAATTATAAAAATATTCAAATTATTAGTGTGAGTCTTTATTATTGAAATGAGATTTAATTAGCTATTTATTATAATTAATTTAAGTTTATAGTATTTACGCGTTTTTAAAATAAGTAAATTTATTAATCCTAATTAAAAATTAAAACACTTAACATTACTGCCCCCGTTGTCATAATTACAGTAAGACTTTTTTTTACAGTACTGTGATCCTTATATCAAGTCCTTTATTTTTAGCATTTTTCTTTTTTTTATATCTAAAAATTTAGATATCAAAAAAATTCAAAATGCTCCATAAAGGACTTGATATAAGGATCACAGTACTGTGAAAAAAGTCATAACAACAGTAACACGATTTACTGTAATTATGACAACGGGGGCAGAGTATTGAAGTGAGGATCACCATTTAAGGATAAATAATATTATGCGATACTCAACGCAATAATAATACACAATTTTTTCGTAATAATGTATTGTCGGTTCGACTGCCTATTGCATTATGAGTGAGTTTAATTATTTTTAAATGAATAATTGGCGTGATGGCTCACGCGTTGATTACTGCTTCACTGCACTCATTACATTTATGTTATTTTAAGGTCAGCATGTACAGTGTATTAATTATTTGTGTTTTAGTGTGCAGTTAAGGAAAAACTCTATACAATGAACGAACGCTGAATATAAAGAAAATATAGCGTTAACGTGTGCAGCCGTGGTCATATAACGTGCGCGTAGGACAGTTAATATTCAGTATGGGACTTTATCGAAAGCTTGCTATCAACTTTTCACATATTAGCATGGGCGTACCCACGGTGGGGCAAGGTGGGGCATCTGCCCCACCCTGGTCCGTGACTCGAAGCTAAAAATTTAGGTTTAATAAGTAACAAAATATATTTTTTTTCAACTGGAAAATTTCAAAATTTCCGCGCGAAATAATACAGTATCGTTGAATCGAGCGTGCATGCGTAGTTATAGTTTTATCTTATTATAGAGTTTATTGATTTTGCCCCAACCCTAAAAAAATGCTGGGTACGCCCATGCATATTAGTTAATTGATTCAGGCGTGATCTTGCGGAAATCCATTATAAAATACAATAGACGTGGATATTTTTAGTAACCTGTTCCGCTTAGCTATTTCTAAAGAGCCATAAAAAACCCTGAAAGAAATCGATGAGCCTTATAAGGCTCACTCTGCGTTCAGCGCTCGGTGTAGCAACACGCCGTGTTCGGGATCGCGATAAGTCAATCGTCATCCTGAGGATGCCTCGTTGAGAGGTGAAACACGTGTCGATTTCTTTTGGAGTTTTTTATGGTTCTTTAGAAATAGTTAAGCGGAACAGGTTACTGAACATATCCACGTCTATTGTATTTTATCGCATACTGTTAAAACTTTTTGCTGTAAAAATATGTAAAGGAAAACTCACCCTTATGTTCATTACAATAGGTGCTTTCTCTTTGACGAGGAAGGGATGGTGGAAAGCGAGTGTATCTTCGTTCTCGCTCATATCGTCGTCGTTTGAAGAGACAGACGACAGCTCACCAAGGGCCTCCTTCTTTGATAAATGTTTGCAGAAGTCTGTCAACTCGTCTACTGATTTACCTGTGAAAATGATTTTTGTTTGATAAAGAAATCTTGAAGAATTTACTGTTAATAGAATGATAGGAATTTCCACTATATCTGTGACGTTTCGCAAAGAAGTAAAAAAAAACAAGTTTAGCATTTGAAAGTTTAGTTCGAATAAGGGCATTCTTAATTAAGAAATACCATTGGTAATCGTGAATATTTGTGTGTCCATGTCTTTATTGATTGTGTTGATCAAGAACCTTGACATTTCTTCTAGATCTAAGTTCTATTATCTACTAGATGTGACACAACTCTCGTACATTTGTCACTTTTTTTATTATAATTTTCTCTTTGATCAAATGTGTTATAGATGTGTATAATATGAGGTCACCAAAGTTAATTTCTAACGGTCGCCTTCAACAGGGGAAGAGCTGTCTAAAATACAGATATTTTATATATAGTTCAGACATAGAAGTTCAAAATCAAATCATAAAAAAAAACCGGCCAAGTGCGTGTCGGACCACGCACAATGAAGGGTTCCGTAGTTGGGATGAATTTATCCCAAATACAAACTTAACATAGTAGTTGAAATACATGTTATCCCATACGGAATGTATGGGAAAAGATGTTTTTGCAACTGCAAATATAAGTAGGTCGATTATTACTCGTTAACTTGTAGATCCTACTTAGCTATGATAGTTTTCCTTTTAATTTAGTTGTATAAACTACTCCCGTGATTTTTTTCACATATCCAAAACCAACCATTTAGCTGGCACACTTGACTCTAACAAAAAATAGCACTTGTAAAGCTTAGTATTTCGCAAACGGATCCCTGAATCCAAAAATGGTTTTCACACACTCAAAATTTTTTTGAAGGACCTTTCCAACGATACCCTACACTACCGACGGGATAGATCAGAAAAAAAACAAAATCATCCCCACTTTACGTGTAGGGGAGGTACCTTAAAAAAAAATATTTTTCGTAAATTTATTTTACCACTTTGTCTGCGTAATTAATATGTAGGTACACCCATGCCAAATTACAGCTTTCTAGTACTAACTCACGGAGCTAGACCGCGGACAGACAGACAGACAGCGGACATGGCGGAAGTATAAGGATTCCTTGTTTACTACGGAACCCTAAAAATGAGTAGTTCTGCAGCAATACTTACTTATTGTTTTCTCACTTATTACTATTTATTACCTATTTCCGCGCCTTGAAAAGCTTACTGGGCTACATTAGACTGTTTAAAGTCGAAAAGACCATGAGCTAACTTTAACTAAAAATAAATGTCAGCGCTCATAATCGCAGCTGGTAAAACAAAATTAGAATGCATTCTCTATTGATTGAGATTTCAAAGCCACAGTCGCTCAAGTTTCTACGAGTATGAAAAATCGAACGGAGGCGCGAGGCGGTGAAATCGATGATTTAATCAATATTTTTTATATTTTTAACCGACTTCCAAAAAGGAGGAGGTTATATATGTTCGTCGCGTATGTTATGTCCACCGATTTCTCCGTCAACTGTGGACCGATTTTGAAAATTCTTTTTTTTTTTTGAAAGGGTATGCTCTCGAGGTGGTCCCATACAAATTTTATTAACTTTGCTTTGATGGTTTTTGAGTTAGCTTCAATAATACGTACTTTTACCCACTTAGTATGTGGATGATATGATAAGTTCCTGTCACTGTTATTTACATAGCAGGTAGTGGTTTTTGATACGGAGCGAGAGGAAATGGGAAGCCGTCACCTCCTTCTGCGAAGCGGTAATGCTCGCGAAGGAGGAGGCGGAACGCGTGAGGGAGAGGCAAACTTCGCGCCCTCACGCCCCTAACCGCCGCAATTTCCGGCCACCGTAGGCGCGGGCTTGCGGACGGTGAGCAATGGGTAGCTCGCCGTCCGATAAGGACCAAGCCCGGGTCGACGGCGCGTTGTGTTCCACGCGCGCCTCAAAGAGATGTCAGCAAAATTGATGGGGTCCGCTAGGGCCAATGCCTGCCGGGGGTTCGAAGAAAACCGATAGGGACATCGTGGTCCCCGGCAATAGGGCAACCGAAGGAACACGGGTGGGTTTTAGTCAGTAAGAGTCTGACACGCCCTCCGCTCAGAGCGGGAGAAGTTATTTAATAATTTCCCAACCAAAAAAAAAAAATTGGTACCACAACTAAAAAGTGAAAAATAAAAACTTTTTACAAAAAAAAAACAACCGACTTCCAAAAAACACTACAAAGTGAAAAATAACTTTAATGTGTAAAAATTTAATTTCGGAAGTCGGTGACAAAAAACGAAAATTCAAAACCAAAAACACCGACTTCCGAAATTAAAGTTATTTTTCAATTTGTAGTGTTTTTTGGAAGTCGGTTGTTTTTTATTCACAGGGCCGGATTTAAGGGCGTCGAGGCCCTGGGGCAACCAAGAAGTGGAGGCCCCGATTTTTTTTGGAAACGACGAATTTTTGGTCACAGCTTTCAATAATTTATAAGCAGGGTGGATTTTTGAGACGGGGTAGTTAATAGGTAAAATGGGCAATATTCACAAAACCTTTTTTCACGTCAATCGATCCTGTTTTTTGTAAGGAACAAAATATTATCGTACCAGATGAAGTTTGAGTAGGTACTAGAAAAGTCAGAAAACGCAAAAAATCTTTACATACATTTTGTAGGAAATGCGACTCCAAAATTACTTTTTCATGATGGATAGACTTACACTGGGCGCTGACATCGAACAATCTATTTAATTCGGTTTTTGGGACCACAGTAATTCAACGTATTTCATCACCAACTATAGTCCGCGCAATCCACGAAGACGCGCCCCACTCCACTCCGCGCCGTACTAGAATTCAGCTTACAGTACAGTAATCGCGAAGTGGGGCGCGTCGTCGTGGATTGCACAGACTATAACAACGTAGGACATAAAAGAAAACGATGACAAAGAACGAAAATTGAAAACCAAAGACACCGACTTCCGAAATTAAAGTTATTTTTCACTTTGTAGTGTTTTTTTTTTGAAGTCGGTTGTTTTTTTTTGTAAAAAGTTTTTATTTTTCACTTTTTAGTTGTGGTACCTACCCCACACAAATTCGAATACCACTACCTGCTATGTAAATAACAGTGACAGGAAGTTATCATAATATCATCCACATACTATGTGGGAAAAAATACGTATTATTGAAGCTAACTCAAAAACTACCCAAGTAAAGTTAATAAAATTTATATGGGACCACCTCTGAAGTATGATCTACAAAACAAAAAAAGATTCATCAAAATCAATTCATAATTGGCGGAGTAATCGCGTAACAAACATACAAAAAAAAGAAGACTCCTTTTGGAAGTCGGTTAAAAATGAAAAAGATGAAATGTGGATGTAAACTTTTTTCTCTTTGATTGACACAAAGGATGTATTTTTTTTTTATCTAAAAAATACAAATTGTGGAGGCCCCTTCCTTGTGGAGGCCCGGGGCCAGAGCCCCTGTTGCCCTGCCCTAAATCCGGCCCTGTTTATTCAAAGATTTTATATATTCTTCACCACCACCAGTCTAGGCAAGTAGGCAATTAGGTCTGCAGTACTTAATCTTCCACTTGATCAATTGATAATACCTACTTTTTTTTTATTTATGTACGCACAAAACACTTAATAGAGAAAAACACATATAGATAGAAGAGCACACTACTCTACATGTTTTCGGTTATGTAAATGAATGCCAACACTCCGGATTCTTCCTTCCTTTCACATTTACATCGACTTTCTTTTCCAAATGTCTGACACTTTTGCTAAAACCAGGATGTACGAATAGCTAAGAGTCTAGTCGTTCAAACGGTTAGCTGTTCATTTGGTTACCCTTATGGAGCATGTAACATCTTCTATGGCTTAACCCTTTCTAACCCCATGAAGCGGAAACCAAATTATAAGGTTAACTGAACAGGGGGCCTACCACCAGCTCAAAATCAGTATTATTTTAATATTACTTCAGTGGGAGAAAGAGATGGAGCTATATGTCCTGTAGAGCGTCATCTCTTTCCCACACTGAAGTAATATTAAAATAATACTGCTGTATGAGCTTGTGATAGGCCCCCAGGTTAGCCTAAGGGGTTAAACTTAATCCTTATTATTCTATAACCGATTGCACGGCTAACCCATAGGAAACTTTAAGACCCTTTCGAAGGAAAGGGTTTTATCTATATTTGAATAACATAAAATAAAGTGTTACCCTCTAAGCAAAAATCTTTTCACCCCCAAAAGGGGTTGATTTTTTAAAAATCTTTAATGATGCGTCTTATAATTTTTAGATTATGTATACAAACTTATTAGTATTTAATACACGCTGTAAAATCCTCCCCTAAAAACTGAATTACCCCTTTTCATCCCCTTAAAGGTGCCTTTTTGTGCTCGCCAACATTATGAAGGGAACCCAAAATATTACGTCCCTGGTCCGAGTAGTTTGGGCTGATACATCAATCAGCCAGTTTCTCCTCATCATCTTTCTGCTCTTGTCCCATAATACTTGCGGATGGCACAATACGTTTTCTTCTTCCACTCTCCCCTGTCAACCGTCACGCTATCATTCACTCTCTTCTCTTCCATATCATTCTTCACATAATCCATCCTTCTTTTCTTTGGCCTTCCTCTCCCTCTCCATCCATCAACATTTATCACTGTTTCCGTCACATGCTTTTCCTCCTCATCTACCAGGCCAAACGATTTCCTTTCAACCTTTGTGTCACCGGCGCCATTTTCAAACTTCCAAAGGGAAGTTGTTATATACTCATTTCTTACTTTTTTTTTTAACCTTGTCACTACAAAATATTTATTGATTAAATGTAACTACAAAATTCTTTACAAAAAAAAAAAAATCTTACTTTAACCATTTTCTTCACTCGTGTGTGGAGTGATGAAAATGTCTTGAGTGACGAAAATCCATCTCAAATCTTAACATTCTCATCTCCGCTGCATGGAATCTTTTTTCATCCATCTTCTTCAAGCCCCGTAGCATTCCGAACCATACAGTACGATAAGCCTTATCACGGACTTGTAGATTTTCCGCTTTAACTTGAGGGGCATCCGTGTCGCAAGTTATTCCTGTGACCTGTCGCTATTTCATCTATCCTATGTTGATCCGGCGCACTATGTTTCGGTATACTTAGCCATCCCATCGCAAGCGACCCGAGGTACCAAAAGTCGGAGCAGATCGGTAAGGGCGTTCCGGCGAGAGATATGGGTACAGTATTGGAAAGACCGCCAAAATCACAAAACAAATACTCTGTTTTGGTCCGACTTAATCTCAGGCCAACGGTCTTCAGTCTCTGACCACACCTTCAATCTGCTCTGGACCTCTAGGCCGCTCTCGGCAAAGGCGAATAACATACACCAGGCAGCCTCTTCCTAGATTACCGACGTAAGAGCGTCCATTATCACCAAGAAGAGGTAACAGCCGAGTGCCGATGCCCTTCATGCAAGCTGATAGCCACATTGACGCTGCATATATTGGCCACTGTAGACCAGACTTGGGTATTGCATCGAATGTACAATAACATCGCTTGAATCAACTGCACATACTTCCCAGGCACACGTTTCTCCTTACCTTATGCTTTTTCGAGGTCAACGAATACCATGTGCAAATTTTTATGGGTCAGTGCCAGCCCGAGTCAACTCAACGAAAATAATAATACCAGATACTACGTCGTCAAAACACCTAAAAAGTGGTGTGTACCGTCGGCATGAAAACTATAGACCTCTTAAAATATTGAAGATTTTTTTAAATTTATTGATATAATTTATTTATTTATGAATAAATGCAATAAATATTATTATTTTAAATGAAATTGAATGCTATGAACTTGTTCTGCAATAATGAATGTTTTTATTAATTTAAATACTTATAAGCAGAAATCAGAATAGCAGAATTCGCCTTCTTGTCTTTTATGTTCCAGTCTAGAGTAGACTATTGTAAATTTGATGTGCAAGAGTGAGATTGAAAACTTTTCTATTATCATCTGATCCGATATGTGTCATTTTCTTAGCAAAGGAACGCATCTTTTTTAGTCCAGACAATTTAAAACTAAATGTAAGACTTAGGCTAGATACTACGGAGCGAGAGGAAATGGGAGGCCGTCACCTCCTTCTGCGAAGCAGTAATGCTCGCGAAGGAGGAGACGGAGCGCGTGAGGGAGAGGCAAATTTCGCGCCCTCGCGCCCCTAACCGCCGCAGGAGGAGACGCCCTGGGCGTCGGGAATCACGAGAAGATTTCCGGCCACCGTAGGCGCGGTCTTGCGGACGGTGAGCAATGGGCAGCTTGCCGTCCGATAAGGACCAAACCCGGGTCGACGGCGCGTTGTGTTCCACGCGCGCCTCAAAGAGATGTCAGCAGAATTGACGGGGTCCGCTAGGGCCAATGCCTGCCGGGGGTTCGAAGAAAACCGATAGGAACATCGTGGCCCCCTGGCAACACGGCAACTGAAGGAACACGGGTGGGTTTTAGTCAGTAAGAGTCTGACACGCCCTCCCGCTCCGCCCAGAGCGGGAGAAGTTATTTGATGATTTCCCACCCAAAAAAAAGCCTAGATAGATAGGTATCATAATTGAAATAAGTACGTAGGTGTTGTACATAATTATGTTTTCCTGAGTATGTAAATAAAAAATAAAAAACAACCTAAAACTTCAGAAAACAAAATTAAATTCGTAGGTAATGATTTATTTTAAAATAATAATATTTTAAAATATTATTATTCGGGTTGAGTTGAATCGGGCCGAGCTATCACTGACCCGTTTTTATGCGCACCTCTGTATTTCTTGCACAGCCTGGCGGAACTAAGATGGCATCCGATTAGAAATTAGGACAATAGAGGAAACCTCTTGCTTAGTAAATAAAGAAAATTTAAATACTGGTTTAAATCATCAAAATGTTAAAAAAAGTTCTTCTTTGATATCTCACCCATCAAATTGTAGTAATCTAAATAAATGTAATAATAATACTCTAAAAATTGTTCATCAAAATATACAGGGTGTGATAGGTAAGGAATTAGAATTGGAGTTGTTCATGAACTGTAGTAATATTGATATCCTATGTGTAACTGAACATTGGTTGAAAGTCCACCAGTTCATGTTCAGCTTTAACAACCACCAGGTTGCCAGCTCATTCAGCAGAGTTAATATGATACGTGGTGGCTCTTTAATAATTGTTCGTAACAATATGAAATTTAAAGAACGTAAGGATATTGTGAGCCTCTCTGTTGAGCGAGTTATTGAAATAGCTTGCATTGAGCTTGAGCGGTTCATTGTAATGAGCGTGTACAGGCCCCCATGTGCTTCATATGATATTTTTGAGAAATGTATGGAAGAAGTATTATTAAAGACTTGTAACAGTAATAAAACAGTTTTAGTCTGTGGAGATTTCAACATTAATTTACTGGAAAAATCTGCTGTAGTAAATAAATTTAAAACTTTATTAAAGTCATATAATTTGTACAATACATTCTTTGAGCCGACTAGAATAACTGCCACTAGTGCTACCTGTATTGATAACATTTTTACAAACTTAAGACCTTCCAGCCATTTAATTATAAATGAGTTGGACTCTGATCACTGTGGCCAGTTAGTCACTTTCCCTCTGAAAACAGTCAGAGCTCAAAGAAAACTTGTAAGTTTTGTTCCTGTAAATAAAAGTCGCTTAGGACAATTTAAAAATAATTTAATGGAAAAACTACCGGGTTTGCCTTATCATGATGACCCGGATCAAGCTTACAGTTTACTATTTAACCTCATCAATTGTGAGTTTAATAAGATTTTCACCTCAAAAACATTGCCTGTTTGTGACCGCGTTCTATTTAGTGATTGGGCAACACCAGGTATTTACAAAAGTAGGCAGAGGTTATTTGAATTGTATCATGAAAAAACATATAACCATGATGAAACTTTTAAAGAATTTGTTAGGAAATATTCAAAAACTTTTAAAAGAGCCTGTTCCTCAGCAAAAGCCATAAACATTAAAAATAAAATAAAATCTTCTGGAAATAAAATTAAAACAACTTGGAATATAATTAATTCAGAAACGGGAAGAACGACAGTACGGAATCGTGACTTTCATCTAAAAATCAATGATGTAGATATTAAGGCAGACGTGGAGGTGGCAACTGAGTTTGAAAATTTCTTTACTAATATCCCCATTCTAACAACCAAAACTCTGTCATCGTCGTCCTCCACTTCTGCTTACTCAATACTTAAAGAATGTGTACCAGAATGTGACAAACTTTTTGAATTCACAATTATTACTGCTAAAGACATTATAGAATCTTTTAAAAATCTTGATGTAAAAAAAACTGCTGACCTTTGGGGATTATCAGTACATACCGTGTCCTCAATAATTGATGTTATTTCACCCTTTTTAGCAATCGTTTTTAACTCTTGTATTGCATCTGGTGTATTTCCTGATCTGATGAAACTTAGCAAAGTGATTCCACTGTTCAAATCTGGCAGCACAACTGATCCTACAAATTTTCGGCCTATTTCGATATTACCCACATTGAGCAAAATCTTTGAAAAATTAATTTTAAAACAAATGTTGGGACATTTCAATGCACATAATTTACTTCATCTGAAACAGTTTGGTTTTACAAAGGGTCGTTCAACTACAGATGCGGGCGTGGAATTACTAAAGAACATATTCGAGGCCTGGGAGGAGTCGCAAGATGCTCTTGGCATTTTCTGCGACTTGTCCAAGGCCTTCGATTGCGTACATCATGATACACTCATCAGGAAACTGTACCACTATGGTATGAGGGACAAGGCTCTTGACCTTCTGACTTCTTATCTGAACAACAGAATTCAGAGGGTCGATGTTAATGGCAAGAGATCTGCAGGATCTGCGGTCACCATGGGCGTTCCGCAGGGTTCAATTCTTGGTCCTTTTTTATTTCTAATTTATATAAATGACTTGCCCTATCACATAAGGGATAATCACAAGATCGTATTATTCGCAGATGATACTTCCCTCATTTTTAAAATCAAACGTCAGTTAGTCAACTTTGAACAAGTTAATGATGCACTCTCTAAAGTTGTGCATTGGTTTAATGTAAATAATCTTCTCCTGAACGAAAAAAAAACTAAACTCATTAAATTTTCAATGCCAAATGTCAGGCAGCTATCTACTAATGTTCAGGTTAATGGGACAGAGTTGGACCCTGTTGAGTCGACAGTTTTTCTTGGAATCACTATTGACGGTAAATTACAATGGGGCCCACACATAGAAAAATTGTCAGGAAGGCTAAGTTCGGCCGCCTATGCTGTTAAAAAAATTAGACAGATAACTGACGTGGATACAGCCAGAATTGTTTATTTTAGTTATTTTCATAGTCTTATGTCATATGGGATTCTTCTCTGGGGAACCTGTGCGGACATTAATACTATCTTTGTTCTACAGAAAAGGGCTGTTCGAGCCATTTACAACCTAGGTCCAAGAGATTCCCTTAGAGAAAAATTCAAAGAAATGAATATTCTGACTGTAGCCTCACAATATATTTTTGAAAACCTATTGTATGTACACAAAAATATATCAAATTTTAAGAAAATGTCCGATATTCATAGTTTAAATACCAGGAATAAACACAACCTTGCTGTACATCGCACACGTCTCCACAAAGTAGGCAACTCATTCATGGGTCAATGTATACGCTTTTACAACAAACTCCCCATTGACATTCGAAACTTACCCATTAAACGATTTAAAATCTGTATTAAAACCAAACTTTGTGAAAAAGGGTACTATACAATTTCAGATTATTTAGAAGATAAAAAAGCTTGGGATTGAACTGCTCGCTCTGCTAAACCTTGTGATAAAACCATAGAACTAGACATTTTAATTATTATGTAAAATCAACATATACCAGTTTTATAAACACGTTGACATTGTTGAAAATTATATTCAAAATGACATGATTACTTTGTAAAGTATTATATTATTTTAACTATTGTAAATGTGAGGACTATGTGGATATTAGTTTGTATATGATACTAGTTTTAGTGATGGTCTGGCAGTTTGAGTAGTTTTTGCGGCCTACCCAAATGTCCTTTCTTTGGTATTGCTCGTCGAGTTGAGCTCCTTAAGTTCTAAGTTGAGCTCCACGATTACTGACAAATGCTTGCACTGACTGGACAGGTCCACTCAAATCTGTGTGGTTCTTTCCTCAAAAGACCTTTTCAGACACTAATCTACATGGTCCTCATATGGCCTGACCAAGATTATGTCTGGACTTTAAAAGAGACTGCGACCTCTGAGTTTGTTTCGGCCTTTCTTCTCAGAGTAGTCAGATAGGAAAAGCCGAACTCATCTAGCTTATTTTTAATATTTTTTTATATGACGTGTAAAAGTGATTCCGATATCCTATTTACAGAATAAACAATTTCATTTCATTTCATTTCATTTCATTTCAATTTCATTTCATTTCATTTCATTTCATTTCATTTCATTTCATTTCCGTTGTCAACCAGGCATAAAACCGAATTGGTTTTGCGAAATTTCACTCTCTTCTCTCAGTCCCCTTACAATAACTTTCTCCCAAGATTTCATATTCATACAATGTGATATTTTGACTTTATTCCTCTTCAGTTGCTGAACTCCAGCACATCACCTGTTTTTAGGGTTCCGTTGCCAAATGGCAAAAAACGGAACCCTTATAGATTCGTCATGTCTGTCTGTCTGTCCGTCCGTATGTCACAGCCACTTTTTTCCGAAACTATAAGGGCTACGCTGTTGAAACTTGGTAAGTAGATGTATTCTGTGAACCGCATTAAGATTTTCACATAAAAATAGAAAAAAAACCGGCCAAGTGCGAGTCGTACTCGCCCATGAAGGGTTCCGTAGCAGCAAGTAACATTGAATGAAAGGTAAATTGCGGTTTACGATTTATGACGTATTAAAAAAAAACTACTTGTTAGATCTCGTTCAAACCAATTTTCGGTGGAAGTTTACATGGTAATGTACATCATATTTTTTTTTTAGTTTTTCATTCTCTTATTTTAGAAGTTACAGGGGGGGGACACACACATTTTACCACTTTGGAAGTGTCTCTCGCGCAAACTATTCAGTTTAGAAAAAAATGATATTAGAAACCTCAATATCATTTTTGAAGACCTATCCATAGATACCCCACACGTATGGGATTGATGAAAAAAAAATTTTTGAGTTTCAGTTCTAAGTATGGGGAACTCCAAAATTATTTGTTTTTTTTCTATTTTTATGTGAAAATCTTAATGCGGTTCACAGAATACATCTACTTACCAAGTTTCAACAGCGTAGCCCTTATAGTTTCGGAAAAAAGTGGCTGTGACATACGGACGGACAGACAGACAGACAGACATGACGAATCTATAAGGGTTCCGTTTTTTGCCATTTGGCAACGGAACCCCAAAAAGTATATTACCGTATTATTTAAAAATTGTTGTATATTTCTGATCAAATAGAAAGAAAGAAAAATTGTTTATTCTGCACAAAATAAACGCACATTACACAAAAAAAAAATATTACATAAAATACACATTCACCAAAAGCCAAAAGCCTCGAATAAATTATTCTTTATAAAAATGTCATGGCCATGTCTCGGGACCCTGGGGTCCCGGCCCTTTGGAAGGTGTATGAGGGACTGGAACAGTAACTCGTTGGATACTTTTAATTAAATGAGGCACCAACCGACGATTATCCCTTTATGCACCCAATCCCCGGTTGGTGCAGAATATGGAAACATTGATATTGGACTATGGGTTTGGGTGGCTAAAGTGAACTGGTTATCTAGACCTTTGGCAGGATAGACCGTCCACTTTAGGCCTTGCCTGACCAATGTTTTATATTAATACTAGCGGACCCGACAGACGTTGTCCTGTCTACACGTCTTTAATTTGAAAATTTCAAACTTTTTTTTTTTTTTGTGAATCTAAACCATTCCCAGATCCCCTTGAACACACACAAAAAATTTCATCAAGATCGGTCCAGTCGTTTGAGAGAAGTTCAGTGACATACACACTCACAGAAGAATTATATATATAAAGATATATAATATATAATATTTTATATATTTATTACAGCATGGAAGACTTACAGCTAGAAAATACACAGACAAAATGGCAGGTGACTTGCATACTAATTTTATACTGACCTCCAGACTGTATGGCAGCCATCACTTGGTTCCTAGTGTGTGGCGGCAGCGCGGCCGCGCCCGCCGGCACCGCGCCGTTCTTGAGCATGTTGATAGCATTCCTTCTGGCCACTTCCAGCAGTCGCTTCTTCTCACTGTCTGCTAGTTTCACGCCGGTTGGTGACCTTAAAAATAAACAACAGTTAAAGTTAATTCTTATCGTACTGAGTCACGGCGTCAGAGTATGTTCTGGCGTAATCAGGGCTTGGTAAGGCCTGATTGTGGTCATATGTGTTCAAATTCATACTAAATGTATGCAAGCAATCTTTTCCTACTCCTGAAGAGGCACTGAACTGTGAAGACCTGAAAACCGAATGGCCCTGATATGTCTGATAGGATAGACTCAATAAATTTTATAAATCTTTGAAAGAATTAAAAAAAAACTATTACACCATTTTTACAAAATCTAAATTCTGAACAATACGGTCGCCATGGCGAAAACTGATAACTATATTTTTATTTGCAGATTATACGAAAAAACTTTTCGCAGATTATAGGAAATAGGCAAAGAAAAAAATCAATACACAAAATTAAATTTAATAATGCAAGGTTTTAATATCCGTAGTTTGTGATAAAATTATTGTTGTTCATGTGTGAGTATGACTAAATAAATTTAACAGGCCAACTGATTATAATAAGCCATATTTTAGTAAAGGTTGCTAGCTCGTGGCTAAGTAATAACAGCCGCACGGGTCGATCAATCAGGTTAAGCTACGCTTGCCGGGGTTGGTCCGTGGATGGGTGACCGTCTTTACATACCGAGACTCCTCCGTGCCTCGGAAAGCACGTTAAGCCGTTGGTCCCGGCTGTCATTCGTGGATTTGACAGTCGTTACGGGGAGTCAGAAGCACGAAGTCAGAAAACCAGTCTTACCAGGGGTGTCGTATTACCCAGTTACTGGGTTGTTGAGGTCAGATAGGCAGTCGCTAAATATAAAATACTGATATTCAGTTGCATCCGGTTAGACTGGAACCCGACCTCAACATAGTTGGGAAAAGGCTTTGCAGATTGATTGATCTTAGTAAAGGTTGTGGAAAACCATAGGATACTAAAGTTTAGTTATAGAAAAGTTTCCTAGACTTAGCCACAAAATTTTGCAGTTTTTAGCTGTGTAGGTATTATAATGATGACTACCTGTGATTGTGGCCCCACAATATCCTTAATACTAACTTTTCAAATAAACTATCCTGAGACCATGCAATTTCTAAGTAATACAGATGTAAATCAGTACCCTAATTGCGTAACTTATTTTCGTAAACAATTATGACGAATTTGTTTCATTTTGACAGTTCAACAACATTCATTGCCTTATTTACGTTGTTGAGTAGATTTTTTTTCCAACTTATGAAGCAATGGATTAGCAATCTGTTTCAAATCGAAACAAATTGTGGTTGATCGTGTATTACAGATTAGTGGTTCTTAAGTTATCAGGTGCACTAACAATTAACATATTATAAATTAAAGTCGCTTCTGTCTTTGTGTGTAAACTACGCAACGGGTTTTGATGCGATTTTCACCATTACTTCAGCGTATAAAGTTCCCACTGCTTGGACCCAGGCCTCTCGGTGAGAGGGAGTGGGCCATAAACGGGTTTGACGCATTTGGTGCACATCTCAACTTGTACACCATGCTCAAATGGTGAACTTAGCAACTGGTGCACTTCTCATATGGCACACTTCGCAACTGGTGCACTTCGCAAAAGGAGCACTTTTTAAGATGAGTGGAGATTTGGAAAAATTGTCTAAAAATGAAAGAATCTTTGGTTTTGTGTAGGTAATTTTCTTAAAAATACAATCAACAAAATTATTTTAAATTAACTCTACATAATCACTATAACATTTTTAATTTTCCAAAAATAAAAAAAAGTCACTCGGAAATAATAAAAATATAATTATGTAAGAAAAAAATTAGATTTTCAGCAAAAAGTTATCACAATAAAGACATGATATAAAATCATATTATATCAATAACCTTTATAATATTACAATTTAACTGTACTTCTTTTAGTTATAGTTATTATTATTAATTAAATAAAAGCTTTAAATTAAATTAAATTACATAATCACTAATATAACTAAAAGAAGTACAGTTTAAATTATAAAGGTTATTGATATAATATGATATTATATCATGTCTTTATTGTGATAACTTTTTGCTGTAAATCTAATTTTTTCTTACATAATTATATTTTTATTATTTCCGAGTGACTTTTTTATTTTTGAAAAATTAAAAATGTT
The DNA here is from genome assembly GCA_963680765.1 of Agrochola lychnidis. Taxonomy (NCBI): domain Eukaryota; kingdom Metazoa; phylum Arthropoda; class Insecta; order Lepidoptera; family Noctuidae; genus Agrochola; species Agrochola lychnidis. The sequence continues at coordinate 6,996,786 of OY796859.1, read as the reverse complement.
GTAGTGATTATGTAGAGTTAATTTAAAATTATTTTGTTGATTGTATTTTTAAGAAAATTACTACGCAAAACCAAAGATTCTTTCATTTTTAGACAATTTTTCCAAATCTCCACTCATCTTAAAAAATGCCCCTTTTGCGAAGTGCACCAATTGAGAAGTGCACCAGTTACGAAGTGTGCCATATGAGAAGTGCACCAGTTGCTAAGTTCACCATTTGAGCATGGTGTACAAGTTGAGATGTGCACCAAATGCGTCAAACCCCCATAAACCACCACGCGGGCCCAGTGCGGGTTGGTAGATGTCACGTCTTCGAATTTTTGGTTCTAGGACATGCCGGTTTCCTCACGATGTCTTTCTTCACCTTTTTGAGAGCAGTGCTGATAAAATCATTTACACTAAGTAAAGCGCCTGTCTGGGTTCGAACCTAGGACGTACAACTCGTAAGTCACAGCTGTTACCACTGGGCCACCACTGCTCTGTTTGATTTTCACCATTATTTACTAGTGATTTTTATTTCATAATATTAAAAGATTACGTTTATCAGCAACTTTTCCACATACCTAGATCTTCTTCCTCTTCCTCCATGCCTGGGCGAGAGACGCCGCACCCCCCGATGGCGCGAACGTGACCTTGACGACCTTCGTCTCGAGCGTGACCTTGACCTTCTCCGTGACCTCGAGGTCGACCTGTGACGTGTGCGGCTACTGTGACGTGTCTTAGAACTTGAGCGGTGGTGGTGCTTCCTTGAGGCTGATGTTGAGCGTCTGGATTTACTTCCTGACCTGTTATATGAATATTGTGTTATTGTTGACTTCTTTTTCAAGTACAAAAGGTGCAGGGTATTTTGAATGTATGATGTATGCAGTAGTGACAACTAAAGGCATTATACAAAAGCCAGTAATCTATATTGTATAAATTATTTGTCAAAAATCAATGATTTAAAGTCACTTGACAATGTTTCAAGCAAATACCTAACCAATTTTGAATATTTTCATCAATTATTAAATTTTCAGGGTCTTTAACAACAAGTACACAACATAACATAATATCACGCCTGTATTACCCGAAGGGTTAGGCAGAGGTGTACCTATAGCACACCCACATTTCGTCAGTTATGTTTAAGTCCCATGTAATAGGGGGCGAGCCTATTTTACATTACAATTTGTACTATACAAACTTAAGCCTAAGCACCCCATTACCTAAAGAAAAGCAAAGCATGCACTACATTATTAGATTACTTCTTTCCCAATGTACAATACAGTATGATAAATAATGAAGAGTAGTTTGTAATAATATTTATTTAAAAGCGAAACATCAAAATACCTCTTGGGAGATTTGCTTCGTTCTTTCCGTGTTGTTTTTGATGAGGTTTCAGCTTTTTTGCTCTTCTTTGCAGCAATTCTAGCATCCTCCAATAAATCACTACTAATAAAATAACATACACATTATTATTATTGTCACATACAAAAAGATTTACTACCCTAATAAATATGAATAATGGCACTGCCCAGGGGGGATAATGAAAATGTTGAATCTCAAATTGTTCACTGAGGTCCTTCGTCTTATCATTCAAAGAATAGTGTAGAAGGTATTTTTAAGTGTCCAACTGACAAAAATGGTTTAGAATATGAGACATTGTAAACATATACTCCTGTTACTAAATCATGTGGTATAGAGGATAGTATGCATCAAACTTTATGTCGGTTCAGAAGTGCGATGCTCGCTACACAGTACCTGACCCGTCAACCCCGCTGCGCAGTACCCAACACCTCAACCCCGCTGCGCAGTACCCGACCCCTTAACCCCGCTGCGCAGTACCCGACTTCTCAACCCCGCTGACACATGAATTTGTTACTGCATAGCGACCCACCTCATGTTTCAAGTCGCCATAAAGTTTGAATCGGGCTGTACCTGTATTTGCACTGTCCAAAAGTTACAGACAGATCAAAATAATCAGAAATAAGGAATGGCCTTAACTTACATTTTCATTTCATCTTCAGCTTGTTTCTTGAGTCCTCCAGGATCCGAGGTTTTAGGAAAATGTGAGTTACATACAATCTCTTTCTCAGTACTACTAGAGGAGTCGGTATATTCACCTTCTTCATACTTCTCTGCTTTCTTTCTAGCCTCTTCTTCAGCCTGTTTCACAGTTTCCTCAAATACTGCACTGAATTTCAGATTCTTTATTTGAATTTTACCCTTAGATTTATCATTGTCCGCACTGTTTACATCAAGTTTAGCTTCAGTTTTCTTACTATCTAGTTTATGCCTCAAGTCTATGGTTGCATTTTTACAGTCAGGTGGCAAGGGAATGGGGTGTGGAGGTGATAAAGAGTTATCCTCTATTTTTATAGTCACTAACTTTTTTGTGTCTCTTTCAACTTTAACCTCTTTGGTTTTCACATCTTCCAATTTAATTTCTTTCTCATGCTTTATTTTAACATGGTCATTTTCAGGTTTAACTCGAACAGGGGTCAATGGGTACGGGTATGAAGGCGACCGGCTCTCTCTAGAACGTTTTTTAGACTTACTTTTTTTTCGTTTCTTCCGTTTGTGGGAGTGTTCGCTACCCTCTGAGCTGACACTGCTAGTGCTCCGGCTGCGTTTCTTCTTTTCTTTCTTATGTTTCTTCTTACTTTTCTTAGATTTCTTTGATAGAACTTCTTCTATTTTAGGAGGATCGGCGTTAAAAGCACTAAATAGTTCCGAGAGAATCTCACTTGACGACTTTTTGGAATCATCTTTTTTACGTTCGGGAGTCGTCTTCTCCCTTTTGATTAATTGTTCAATTTTATCTATTAAGCTCGTCATTGCAATCACTAATTAGACTAAGCCGTCTTCAGTCATAACAAAATTCACAAGACAACGTTTAGCAAAACACAAAATCAAACATTTGTCGCCATGATGCGAAATTTTATTATTTTTGACATTTCATTATTTTCATTTGACAATGAGCAGGGTTACCAACTATAATAGCAATACCTCAATAAATAAAATACTTGTTTTTACTCTGGCAACTAATACCACTATAATAGGTGGATCAAGCAAAATGGTCGGAAAGCGCAAAATATGTCAGGGAAACCACTTACTTCCGGTTTATCAAAGGTACCTACCATAGAGGAAAGTAAAGGCTTGTGCAGACCAGCGCGATATCGCGGGCGCGACACTGGTAGCGCTGCCTGTCGCGCCCGCGATATCGCGCTGGTCTGCACAAGCCTTAATATGTAACGGGTAGTACCTACCTACTTCGAAAGTAAGAAAGTTTATTAGATAGGTTGCTTGCCAGAAAAATCGTTAGAAAAATAAAAAGCATTAACCTTGAATAATATTGTTAGGTACTGTTATGATTATAATCCCAGAGAGTAATTTAACATTTCAAGTGATTTGTTTTCGTTATTTTCGAGTTCGGATTCGATATTTCAATTTGGAGTTTGACATTTACCCCTATCAAATTGGTCTCTGGGATAATAAAACGAACTGTAGGCCACGTTCACACCAAACGTACCTATTGTCAGCCGCCGACTGTGAGCGAGCGTTACGCAGTTTACTACTTTTCCATACATATTCAACTTTTCGTTGACACTACTGAACCAACAATACGCTATTATATCTTTACGTTCACACAGTGAGCCGGGTCACAACAGGCGTCTGACCTTAGTCCTGTAGACTTATCTATGTGTGGTATGCACATAGCCTAAGTTCTAAACGCCTTACCGGGCCTACCCATCTACACATTCTACATCCGATTAAACTTAACTCTGACGGCCTATAGATGGCAGGCAGGATCACCCTCCAATATTGCCCTCGGCCACAGTTTTCAATGGATAATAAAATGCACGATACCGATACGAGGTTGGTCATCAGGGGGTGTAATCGAGAGCGCTCTAAGAGGTTGGTAACCAGTATACCTACTGTGTTCAGCCGTAGACTGCGACGACGGGACAGGGGTTTCGGAGAAAGAGTGATTGTAGGTAAACGCTGCTCCATCCATAGTGGTTGATCTGTTAGCTAGGTCACCTACCTAGCTAACATAGATCAACCACTATGGATATATATTCAGTATTTGGTTTATGTACCTAACTGTACTCTTCTCATGCACGCATCTCAATAAAGATTACCCTAGGATTAGGTACCTACTTGGAACTAGGGTTGCCACCTCTTGTTAGTCAAAATCATCAAATAGAAAAAAAGTTTTGTTTTTATTTTCTTATTAATATTTTCCATTTTAACGCACAGACTTCGAAATATCTGGTCTTGAACTAACTTTAAAAAACTGTTTGCAGTCCATTTTAAAATTTAAAAAGTTTGGATTTCTGCCTTGACATGTTCGTCATTTCAGCGGCTTCTTTCTTTTGTCTATAATATCGAATACTATACTAATAAAAACACGATCGCAGGCGGCGTTTGATACAGGTATGGACAAAATGTAGTTTCGAGTGTCGCGAGTTCGCGACAGTATTGGCCAGTAGCGTGCTACCGTGCGCAGTCGTACGAATTTCGCCACTGTCTAAAGAAAAAGAGAGAAAGAAAAAAAATACGTTTATTTGTGGTAAACATGATGCAAAGAAAGAGCACAAAACAAAAAAGAACAAGTTGAGGGAAAATATGCGTCACATCCACGCAAAACGGCTATCGCTCAGATAATGCTGCAACCCTATGCGAGACAGAGCCCCAGCGCTGGTTTTCAACGACAGCCGGCGTTGACGTTATGACGTCGACCGGTGCAGCATACTATGAGAGATGAGAATGAGATATAAATAAGATATAAAAATTAAATAAGTAGGTATACAATAATTCTACGTGTTGTCTGTCAATTTTTCCGCCAGCGCACGTGGATTTGAAATTCCGGGAGAATTTTGTTTATTGGAAATTATTCCCGGGAACCGGGAGATTTTTTTTTTTTTATTTGAATTCCAGGAGACAACCGGGATCCCGGGACTGGTGGGAACCCTACTTGTCACACAGGTAGGTGATTACATTGTTGTAATCGGGATACAAAGACTTCTGCTAGTGGGTGCCTTAGTGCCAATTTACCACCAACCTTCGTGGCTGGCATTAACCCTTAGAGGCTGCAATATAATAAATGTTATAACATGATAGTTATAACATTCTATCTGTCTTTTTATCGCAGTTAAGTAGGTCATAGGTAACACCGGTGGGTTTCCTACTTGAAATCGATTGACGTGTGATCGAATAATACCTACTTGCTCGAAAACGTTAACTCGAGAGTACCTACTTGAAACGTTGAAATCGATCAATTAGGAGCGCAGCAGTTCACTACCTCGATGCATCAAAATTTCGAATAACTAGCTATAAGCTCGAAATATTGGCAGCGCGAACGCCCATTATCTTGAAACATCATTTCTCGAGCGACCATCTAATCGATTTACAGAATAGTTGAAACAATATGCGTAGAAATATAAATCATGAAAAATAATTATGGTAATAAAATAACATTACAAATACCTAGTTATTTTACTAAATATGTAGGAAGTAAACTTATCTATCTCCTATGTACGAAATATGTACCTAATAATAATGTAACAAGTATTTTTTTAAACAATTAAATTTCTGTATGATTTGCAATACCTAAAAGTCATTCGATTTCAAGTAGGGAACCCAGTAAAGGTACCTATTCTATAACTAATTACTGAAAGGGGCAGGTGTATAATAAAATAAATCGTTTTAGGTTTAGTTTTTATTGTTTTCTCAATACCTTTGCAAGGTTGGTAAGTGATAAACTGATAAACAATACAGAATGGATACTACATTCTTTATAATTTTCTGTACGATTGAAATACACTGCGATTTTCATGTCAACTGCAGCAGGACGGAAAACTTGTCCTTTTAGTTTAGGTATATTTTATTTAGGTACATAAGTAAGTAGGTAAGGGAGTGTTCAGAGAAAATGTCTTACAATTAATAATTTCAAGAAATCTCGATCTACTTATTCGACATCTACCTACATAATATGTAAGTAGGGAAGCTTTTAGCATGATTGCATGGTATGAGTGTACATTTTCATATAAACAGTTGAACATTTTACAATTGACTGTTACATAACATCTGTTTATAAGAAAAATTCGTAGATGATAAAAAAATAATTAATAGTAGGTAATATTAAGGTATTATCTATCATCCAGTTCGAATAACTTTGACACAAACAAAGACAAGCACAATTCTTTAATAAATAATCGTTACAATAAAACGCAAGAACAATAAATACACAATCAATAATTTGGCAATCAATTTCAGAATTTAATAATCGGAAGCTCCAATTATTGAGCAATACTTAATTTTACATTTTCAGGCCATTGCCAATTATTTTTATTAAACCAGATATACATTTAAAAGAAAAAGGATACAAGTGTATTTCCTGATCAGATAAACAGCAAAATAATTTAGGATTAGGATAATATTTATGTATTATTTATTCATAACGAGTCCTTTTTACACTACCCGCTTTTGTCATAAGAGTTGTTCATCATACTTATTATAACGCCTTAGGAAGACAGAATAAATACTACAAAATGGCCAAATTAATAAAAATATTCAAAAAGCAATAAATATTATCATATCACACAATAATATCCGTAATTAGTACTTAATAAATCGATGATTAACTTAGATAATAATTCTAATAAATATTCAGGTATACATAAGAATAGCAAACGTTTTTCATTAGATAACCTACGTCGATACAATCATAAAATACATTCCCGTATTAAAATACCTACCTATCTACGTTTTCGTATCAAATTTTAAATGATTTTCCATGTACTTGATTATAAAAAACTTGTTTGCTATAAAAACTAATAATAACAAACTGAAAACTAGTCACAGTTTATTTTAATTTTACTCTACATTTATGAAAATATCTAGATAACAAGTTTCTTTATTGATTATGATTATTTTGCAATCACATTTTTTTTAAACTTAAATAATAAATTCAAATAATTGTCATTTCCTCCCATTACTTTTACAGATCCGCTTGTTCATTTACCTTATGAAATAAAAATGTTCAATGTTTTAACGTTTTTTTTTAATTTTTTTTGTCATATTTTTAATATTCATCGCGTTTGTCATTTAAAAGGTGCTTGATTAAATTTTTCGAATTGTGCAAACTGGGTGCAACGACGGCAACCTTTCTTTCTCATGTACTTTTATACATTTTCAAGTACGTCAATGTTAAACGTTAACATTTTTTTATTTTTTATCACACAGATCATAACGGGTCCCAAAAATTTTATAAACCATGAGACAGAACAGTTTCCGCTCGATCAACGAGTGGCAATGAAGCGTTCGCCTAAATGAGTAGAGTAACCAGCTTCACAAGTATTAGAGCCCCGATACATTTCCGTCATATGGTATTTGATTCACTGATAGCCATACTATACTAAATACAATATAATACAAGGAATGTTGAAGTGAGTGAGTGTGTGTTTGTAGCTAAGGCAACTTCCGGATGATCTATCCATATTGCGCTAGGGGAACTAAAATGTTAGATAGAGCATGATAGCTTTCAGATTTATTTATTTTTATTGGCTGTTCAGTATCAGCGAAACAGATGCCGTCGAATGACAAAGCCTACTGATCTGATCATTAAATATCAGGGTTCCAAATAATGGTGAACGCTAGTATTGTTGAGATCAGTAACTAGGCTGGCGCCAGAGAACGCAGCAAACGGCTACAGCTCTCGAATCTGACTGTAAGCATGATGAGGCATCAGCTATATACATATCAAAATGTAGGCTGACTTGTATGTAACGCCCAACAAGAAAGCCATTCGTTGTCAATATCAAGAAGTAGATACTAGGAGATCAAAAACGCTAACGGCAGAAAAATATCGCAGAGGCCCTATGTATAGAAGTCTAAGAGCGCTTGTACACAGCGCCGGGTTTGCACTGGTCACCAGGAGCCCTCCATGTCTGGTTGTCTGTCCGGGGCACGCGCGGCTGACCTCTGCCTGTACAAGCGCCATAACGGAGCTAACACTTGTCGTATCGACTCAGGTCGGACCGAGAGCACTAGCCGCCCCATCTTAAAGCTACTACTGAAATTCTCTAGGCGATCAAAGATCGCAAGCTAAATTGATTTTATTCAAAAGTCTTAAAAAAATAAAATCTGCTAGTGATCAACTTTAACGCGTTAGCGGGGACGCAAAACGGCGCGCACCGTTCGGAAACGTCTCTCGAAGCCGAGCTTCGTGTACAGAGATCGGGACGCGTCGTTTTCCGGACGAATGACGACGAAGGGTTTGTAGCCGCGGGCGGCGACTTCTTTGGTGAGACGGCGGGCCAAGTAGATCCCGTAGCCTTTCCTGCGGAATTCGGGCCTAGTTTGCATGGAGAACATGGCTCCGTAGTAGGACTGGACCATCCAGGCGGCTAGCTTTCCTTCCACGAAGATGCCGTAGGCGGGCAGTTCGGCGACCAGCTTCTCGAACACTTCGCAACATTCTATGTCGCTCGCCGGGTACAGGTCGTGAACTGCCTTCATGTGCTCTGGCTGCAAGCGAACTAACTCCACGTCCGATGGCAATCTGTAATCATATTTTAATCCATATTTGGAATCTTTTAAATATAAAAGTTATCAGGGCGCGTCAGACGTCCTATAGGCAAGAAATGATCGAAGTGGTAAATTTTTGAAAACGTTTAAGACCTTATAAATGGTTTTAAAAGGATGCAATATTATTTGAAGTTAAACCAAGTTTTGTTCCTGGATAAATCTATGTTGCCACACTTGCCACATAGACTTTTTCGCAAAGATTTCCTAAAATGTGTGATTTTCCTTACCCCTCAGTACTGTCGTCTTGTGGTGGGTTATCACAGGCGTAGACGTCGCCAGTAATCTTGTCGTGCGCCTCATAATGCCTCTCGAAGCGGTTCACGATGGCCTCGTGAGTGAAATTCAGGTACAATGGCTGGGTCAGGTCTAGGAGAATCTCCTCTGACGTCAGAAGATCCACCAACTCTGCGCGCTCCGAAGGACAAAACACTGTCACACTTTCGTATGTTGTTTTGTTCGGCTGGAATGATTAAGAAACGAATGAACATCACACTAATTAGACAGGAGTCAGGCTTTATGTCAATGTCACAGTTTGTTAATGACTGCCCTAATGGAATTGATTTCCCATTATCACATCACTGAATGAACATTTTTATTAGAAACCTATTTCCATTGGAGTATCTTACAGTGACACTAATTAATGCATGTTTTTTTAAACTGAAATTCAGATGAAAGGGCAAAACTACACAGAATGCTATATGTTAAACCAGAAACATTCCGTTCTAGCACAAGAATGAAACCCGTATAAGCTCCAGTACATCATTTAGGTCATCAAGGTAATTAGATAACTAGGTCGCATTGGATTACTGAAAGCTTCTGAATTGAATAGGGACTCATTTCAGTATCTGCTCCTGACGTTCGTTCCTATGATGTGTCTACCCTATTCACAGGCAGTAGACGATTCATTGTTTATCCGACAGATTTATTCTCGATTTACGTAACCCCTCGTGCCCGCGGTCGTGATATCGGCGAGACACAATAGCTTTTAATTGTTTTTTTAATTACAGGATTCGACGGGTTAACGAATGAGTCGATTTTAATAAACAGAACCGCATAGTTCTTCTCAAACATTCGAGAGGCAAATACCTAGTTGTCAAAAGAATAGTGTTCGTCTGTTTGATTTACGATCAAAATTTTCGAGGACTTCTTTGATAACATTGTGTGATGTTCGATTCGATACAGAAGCGAATCGAATAGTTGTGAAAAGTGAATAGCTATGCAAGTTAAAACGTAGTCTGAAATAACATTGTTACGAGTGCTAGATTTAAAGATTTTTGCTTTGAATGTTTCGTATCAAAGAAGAAACAAAACATTCAAAGCAATCTATCTGTACCTACATAATTAACTATCAAACTCAAATCTGAAAGACAAGGTAGACACATTTATTTGACGCACTGTACCTAAAACATTTCTTAGTAGAAATAATAATATAACAAGTGTCTACGCGGTTGTCAGGTGGATTTGAGAAAGTTTGGCGTACAAAGAACCTTCATTTTACGACGTCTTGTCTGGCCGGTGAGGCAATCAAACGCGTATTGTGGCTAAATTTAGGACTGCCTTGAAAAGGTCAGCCTCTAGCTCAAATCTGAGGTACATTTTACCTAAAGGTACTTACTTAAATGGCTACGAACTCATAAGAAATTTAAGAGATCATCATATTCACTTACACACATAAGCATAGCTTTAATCTATGGATATAGAACGCCCGCTAATACCGGAAATTAATGGGTTAGAAAGATAAGAAACAACATTTTTCACTTTTATTTCCTTCCCTTATCTTTTAGTAGGAATGCTGGATCTTAAAATTTATCGACCTTTAAAAACGAGTCTAAAATAATCAGTCATAAAAAGTGTAGGTACATATCCTCGGAAAATGTTTCGATACGTTTTAGCAAACTTTCTTGATGTGAAAATTAATCAATTTAAATTCAAAGGGTAATATTTAATTGATCCTCTAAAATAGAGTTTAAACAATGCAAAGGTTTTCTTACAATCTTCAGCAGCTCCAACAATGTTAATCAATTAGTTGTGGTTGTGGAGCAGGACCAGCATTGACCCAAGCCTTTTTATCAGTGATGTAATTCCCCAACTTATAATATGTCTGCCTGCTTTTCTTTTCTTATGCATGCCTAATTGTAGAAAATGTGATTAAAACTACAGAGTGTCATATAATAATCTACGTAGCATATCATAATAGTTTGAGTTCCCATGGGTCGTCATTAGTTGACAAGGCGTGACTACGGGTTCAGTTTCAAATTACATTTTCTATGAAGATATCTATGTAACGAGTTCTCGTTAGTGCAGGTACCTGTATAATTTGGGAAAGCCTTTCCCCGATTCATTGTGGATATTAGCACCTATTTAAGCTGTGTGCCTGCACACAGGTATATATTGAGCATTGTAAGGTTATTTCTCACGAATAAAATAAAACTAGTGATAGATTTCAGAGTCTAATAAACGTTCTAGAAGATTGATCCAAAAGACCCCTAAGGTTCCTCCACTTTGGTGAAACAGCATCATTAATTAATTAATTTATTTATTTGGCACCTCAACGACTTGCTCACTTAAACATACACATACAAAAATCACATACAGTTATATAAGTATTGTGAACTCGTCACTTACAGAAGTGCACAGCACTAACAGAGAATTTAATGAATGCAGGAAGTTTTATTTATCGTTAGTTGAATTATTTACAAAATAAAAATAAAATAGAAATAGATATTAATTATGGAAATTAATTATGAATTATGTTCACAACTACGATGAAATATTTAACTAAATAACAAAAAATAATAAAAATAATTACGCATACAGCCTACTCATTTAAAATTTTGCTGTGCCCGCCCAGATTGCAATAAAGATTAATTGAATTGAATAATATCTTAGAAATTCAATTACCTACTTCAGTAATTTTTTCAACAAAAAAAAATCTTATACTCTACATGCTTAAGACATCAGGAAGAAAAGTCCTCGAAGATAAGTTTTTGTGTCTAGAATTCAGTCTAGATAGAATTCAAGGATTATCGTCTACGTCAGCCTACTTTACTTATATAATTAAGAGGGTTTAAAAGAGGCACATAAGCCCGGCTCGGCTGGCGGCCCCAATGTCTTAATGAAGTTGGCGTTTGTTTATCGAAGGCAGGTCTTTATGTATACTTGGTAAATGGTAAGTTATTACAGGCCAAATAGGATAGTGTGAAACACTGATTTGCATTAATGACGTGAAGACTGTCTCTATAGGCTGCATTCGAGCGTGTTCGAAAGCCCTGAATAATCTAGCAACATACACTTTAAAAAAATTACACTGTACCTATGTTCTATGGAATTAGTAAGTACAGTACAACGTATATACGTATCAGTCCTTTAGCATCATGAAGCAGTGTTTAGCATATATTTGGTATTATATTTTCTCTCAAATCTACCAAAGTTACCATGAAGCAAAAAACCAGTGCTCCGTGAAAGTTACTGAATTTTGTCTGACATTTAGATGCGATACCTACGCTAATGACCATTACGATTACCCAACCAAAAATATTCAGAGAAATATTGTTCACGATTTGAATAAATTACTTTCTCAGAAAGTTTTCGTTATCATTCTAAACTTTTTTTCACGAAAAGTCGACTAACTTTTCATCTTATCAGCTTTCTTGGGTCGAGAAATCAAGTTAATTTTGACGTAATCTTAGCTTTTTTTAACAGATTAAAATATTCGCAAAACCCTGTGTAACGACATTGAAATTAAGCTCCTAAAATAGCCTGAAAGCACTGAAAGAAAATTTGTAAAAATAGAAGGTGTTGAAATCGCGGTGGAGGCCTGCCCGGCTTGGGCGGAGCATCGCTGTATCCTCGTGGAGGCAATCTCTCGCGTCCTGCCATGGTACAGGCCATGGTATGGAGCGAGAGGGCATGGGAAGCTGTCACCTCCGAAGCGCGTGAGGGAGAGGGAAATTTCGCGCCCTCATGCCCCTAGCCGCCGCAGGAGACGCCCTGGGTGTCGGGATTCGCAGGCCGATTCCCGGCCACCGTAGGCGCGGGCTTGCAGATGGTGAGCAATGGGTAGCTCGCCATCCGATAAGGACCAGGCCCGGGTCGACGGCGCGTTGTGTTCCACGCGAGCCTCAAAGAGATATCAGCACAATTGAAGGGGTCCGATAGGGCCAATGCCTGCCGGGGTTGCGGGTTTGTCCGAAAGGATTACCGTGGCTCCTGGCAACATACAGACAACTGAAGGTACACGGGTGGGTTTTAGTCAGTAAGAGTCTGACACGAAGAGCGGGAGAAGACATTTGATAATTTCTCATCCAAAAAAAAGGTCGCTGAAATCGCCTAAATATAGGCATATGTAGGCGATTTCAGCACCTTCTATTTTTCCAGACTTCTAAAATATAGGCACATACATTGTAAAACCGACAAATTGACTAACCGAATTATCGCTCGCGAAAGGTTTACCAGGATTTATATGTAACCTTATTGAGAAATAAATACGATAAAATATATAATGCGGCCAGTCTCTTGGGTACATTACCAGTCGACAGCGATGCGGATGAACTTTTCGACGCCATATTTTAGTTTGTGAATAGTTTTAGTTATTATATGATTTTGTTATTATTATTAATTAATTAGTTATAAGTTGTACGTATCTGATTAAGTGATTTTACTTTGCTAACGATTTATTTAGCTGGTGTTTCGTGCATTTGTAAGGGAACCCGAGATTTGCTTGGCAAAGAAACACTTGGGTGACGAGCTCTCGAGGCCGCTTACGTCACAAGATAAGTGATGTTGTGGAGAGAAAGTCGGAAACGATGCCAACTTAAATGTCGTGGTTAGAGAGAGCTACATAATAAATAAGGATATCGGATTTTTTGTCCCAATTTGCGTAGGAATTGGGAAATTGTAATTGAGAAGAAATAAGTCGTTATGGTCACAACTTCTGTGGCATTGTTGTCGAAATGTCAGTTTAGTAAGTCATTCAATCACGTTTCTTGATGAGATTTCGACTAGCTCTAAAGTACTTTTATGACAAAACACAAAAAACACAAATCTCCAACTCTTTTTCTTCTGACGTTTCATGAGTGCCCATGTGAAATATTTTGTTTTTGATTTTAACCCAAAAAAACTCAAAGTCTCTCACCCTAAACTTTAAGCTTGGAACTTCCAAAAACAAAAGACAAAACAAAACTACTTTTCCTTGAGCTATATTTCCTCCTCTCAATCCCTCACAGATTTCTAGACACAGAGCGTAGTTAACTAATGCATGTAGCATAGCGAGCTGCAAACACCGGTGACATAGCTCGTTAGCTCGCTGTGAAGGCAATCCCTATGGCACGAAGTCCGCGAAGACGGCAGGACAAGAAAAATGAGGTAAAAGATAGAAAAGCAAAGTCATAACTTAATTACTTTTAGAGGCGTGATACGCAGTTTTGCTGACGATGATGTCTCGTAACTCGTCAAGTAATAACATAGTGAACGTTGGGCACTGATCTGGAAACATGTAAGCTCCGAAAAAACACGCAAGCAGTGAGCAGATAACGTCTTGTAGTGCCATCAACCTGGTTAATTTTTGGTTTCGTTTTTTTTACCATCTTTTGGTAAGTAATTACAAAGCCTATGGACACTGGTAACTATTACTTCCGGGTGAGTAAAAGTAGTATTTAGGCCCACTTGCACACTGTAGGCGCGGGCTTGCGGACGGTGAGCAATGGGAAGCTCGCCGCCCGATAAGGACCAGGACCGGGTCGACGGCGCGTTGTGTTCCACGCGTGCCTCAAAGAGATGTCAGCACAACTGAAGGGGTTCGCTAGGGCCGATACCTGCCGGGGTTGCGGGTTTGTCCGAAAGGGTTACCGTGGCCCCTGGCAACATGCAGGCAACTGAAGAAACACGGGTGGGAGTCTGACACGTCCTCTCGCTCCGCCAGGAGCGGGAGAAGTTATTTGATAATTTCCCACTCAAAAAAAAGAGACCCACTTGCATCACATATCACTACGTTTATCAGTAAACGTATATGTTGGAAAATTGCTAGATAGACTGATTGGATAAAAAATGTTCTAAAATATTTCACCTCCAACCACCACTTATTTCATCGTGCGGGAGTTCATAACAGCGTATGCTCAAAAGTGAGCCTTTTATACTTTCTTATGTAGTGTAAGTAAACTCGCAAACGTCACGTTCCGAACTCATTTCCTGAGCCCGTTTTATGGATTAAAATAGCAACAACCCTTAACCTTTATGTAAAGTAATCACATTTTCGTTTATGTTTGGGCAGAATAATGTAGCACTCTGGTTTTATCAATTTCTGGTTCCAAGTTTTCGTGTTTCTTGGGATAAAGGTTTTAATATTTTATTGATGTCGCTGGTATTCTTTGAGGAAATTGGAAAACTAGTTTCGAAATTAGATACCACCATAGGTACAATATTTAATACATTTTTAATACTTCTGAAATTTTTTACTTTATTTTATTTCTTTGTTGTTATAGTGGCAATAGAAATAAACAATCTGTGATTTGAACATGAGAAACAGCCTGCTGACAGACAGACGGACGGACGGACGGACATTGGAGGCTTAGTAATAGGGTTTCATTTGGCACTCTTCGGGTACGGAACCCTAAAAAGATACAAGAAGGTCGGCCTATATGTACATAAAATTTCGAACCCGTTTGGAAATGGTAGTATCTAATCATCATTATCAGCCTATAAATGTTCCCACTGCTGGGACACAGGCCTCCTCTCTGTGAGAGGGAGTGGGCCGTAATCCACCACGCGGGCCCAAGTGCGGGTTGGTAGATATCACATGTCTTCGAATTTTCGGTTCTAGGACATGCCGGTTTCCTCACGATGTTTTCCTTCACCGTTTTGAGAGCAGTGGTGATGAAATAAGTATAATAAATAATATCTAATAGCTCGAATAAATTGATTGATGAGCCTTTTTATTAGAACGAATGTGCTTTCAAGGGCCATAGCAACGGTTTTGTAAATAAGAGGCTAGGCAGTTACTGGCTATACAAGGTGTAATTAAAATAACTGAAAACCTTTTAAGGAGTTATTTAAAAAAAT
Organism: Agrochola lychnidis; assembly: GCA_963680765.1. Classification (NCBI taxonomy): domain Eukaryota; kingdom Metazoa; phylum Arthropoda; class Insecta; order Lepidoptera; family Noctuidae; genus Agrochola; species Agrochola lychnidis. Next base: position 6,981,162 of record OY796859.1, on the reverse strand, counting down.
ACAATAGACGTTGATATCTTTAGTAACCTGTTCCGCTTAATTATTCCTAAAGAGCTATAAAATACCCTGTAAGAAATCGACACGTGTTTCACCTCTCATCGAGGCATCCTCAGGATGATGATTGACTTGTCGCGAACCCGAACACGGCCTGTTGCCACACCGAGCGGTGAACGCAGAGTGAGCCTTATAAGGCTCATCGATTTCTTTCAGGGTTTTTTTATGGCTCTTTATAAATAGCTAAGCGGAACAGGTTACTAAATATATCCACGTCTATTGTATTTTATAATAGATTTCCGCAAGGTTACGCCTTAATCAATTAACTAAGGAATTATTCATTTTACTTATCATTGTGAAATCGCGAAAAAAAAGTATAATTCAGTCATTTCAATTACCTAAGCCTTGTAGATATACGTACCTAATTATCAATAGTGCTTCTCTATTATTATCGTCTAATCTATACTAATTTTATAAAGAGAAAATAATTGATTTAGTATGTTTGTTTGTTACGTTGTCACGCTAAACCGGTTGAACGGATTTGGATGAAATTTGGCACATGAACCAGGGTTAGGAGATAGGATACTTTTTAAAGTGAAACTTTTATTACATCGTCTCAAACTTTTTCGTCTGTGTGTTGCATGTTGCGTGACGGTCAGCCGCGGAGTAGGGATAAAGTGAAAGGCACTCATCAGAGCAGCCAAGGCCAATATGGCGGTGCCTATAGAAGTTTCACTTTTACCGTGGTTTCATAAAACCACACAATCCTTTTTTTCTCTCGATATACCGACGGGGTCGAGACTTATGCGGGTGAAACCACAGAGCGCAGCTAGTCAACAATAACAATCTTAAAGTGTAAGCCCAAGGTTACGTAAATTGATATTTCTCGAGCAGCAGCGAAAATAAGATGCTCTACCATTTCAGTAGCCACTCCAATTTTAATCTTGAAGCAAGTAGTTTCTGAGGCATAAAAGGTCACTTTTGAATAATTTATTTTAGGCATTTGACGTAAAATGGACGAGAGTAGTTTCTGTTTTCAATTTCAGTTTCTCTTGGCAAAGAAAAACGAAACTTATTAAGGTAGTCTTATTTTATATTTTTTTATTGCTGTGACGACACTGACATTTTTATTTAATTTGTTGTAATTCCAATCAATCAATCAATCAATCTGCATGTTTCAATTTTTTTTATCTGGAATTGTAAACCTTTGTATGCCCACGTGACGGTAAAATATGGACAACTTTACTGTAAAAACACCTATACTCCATAGGTTTAGGTAGTTAAAAAAAGGTAAACAAAAAAAACCACGTGACGAGACAGCTGTCAAGTAACCGACTAAACGTAATACCTGTCACTTCAGTTGTTATGCTACGTCACAGTTAAACTCTTCAATTTAGCAACGTTATATTTCGTTGACGTTTAGAAATTGGGCTCTTTACAATAGACAGATTACAAAATCTTATAAATCAGATAAAAAAAATTGTGCTCAAGCAGTTATATCTACGAAAAGTATTGAAGAATAAACGATAAAGTTTAACATACATTAATAAAAGAGGAAACTATAGATAAACACTAAAATAAATTTAATTTGGTTTTATTGTTTTTTTAACAAGAAAGTGTCATGTATAAAAACCCTTTTTACGATTTTTTTACCTTTTTTTAACTACCTAAACCTATGGAGTATATGTACTATACCCATTTTTTGCAAAGAAATAAATGATTTGATTTGATTTTTTTTATTTGTATTGTTACGACCGCGCCTTAACTTTTATTGAAATTACAAATTTTGAAAGTGCATGCTCAGGTACCAACTTATAAATTCTCTCTCTATCTATGCCAATTACAAAGTGAGACTGAATATATGGAACCTAATTTATTTTTCTTTCAACCTGTAATCTATTCTCAAGAATTTTACATGTTTTGCTTAATCTATCTGTTAGCGATTTAGGTGGATACATAGTACTTTTAAATCTACTGAAACAACGCGTCTTCTTATTTTTTAGAGGTTTGTGGCTAAGTAATAACAGTTGTTCGTTGCCACGGTTGGAACGTGGATGGGTGACTATCTTTACATATCAAGACTCCTCCGTGCCTCGGAAAGCACGTTAAGAAGAAGAAGTTTGACTGTCGTTACCGGTCTTCAGAAGCCCGAAAGTCTGACAACCAGTAATTGAGTTTTGGAGGTCAGATAGGCTGCATAGGCAGTCGGTCCACGTAAAATACTGGTATTCAGATGCATCCGGTTAGACTGGAAGCCGACCCCAAAATAGGCTAGGCAGATTATGTGTTTTATTCCCAAAAATAAATGACATGAACTTACTGTACTAGTACAGCCGGGGAAATGCAGACAGATCGGATCCTCGGGCCAATTCTTCGCTACATAAAAATGGAAGTCCCACACCTTGTTGTTTAGATATGTTTGAATCGTTTGATGAAACTAGAAATAAACAGAGAAATATGTTGTAAAAACATACTGATTATCTAATTAAATTAACTAGTAATGTTTTCAGAACTAACTTCAAGTTTTCTACAACACAAAAGGACATCGCTTGCTTTAATCTTCATTAATAAAATTCTTATTTCAATTGATCATTTCTAAAAATAACGCATCGCTTTTACGAGAACACATTTATCAACAAACATTTTAACATTTACAAGCACCAATAATTTATGAAAAATCTTTCCGCCCAAATCTCTAAGCCGTTTGAAGTAAAATCTCATTAAAAGTTACCTTTAAAGATTCAGGCATATATTGCACTAAAACATCGGCCACAGCTGGGAGCTCGTCTTCTGAAACCAATCGAAAGTTTTTCCCTTCGGGCACGATTTCCATCTCTGAAACAAACGTTGTAATGGTTTTCATTTTGCTCAGGTATAAATGGCGGAAAACGGAAAAGCTTTTGTGTATCAAATATGGGACGGCAGGCAAAGGCAGCTGTGCAAATTGCCAAGCAGCCCTTTGGTTATGATAGATGTGTATGACAGTTTTACTTATTTAGCTTTACTTGTGTGTGGAATTCATAATTTATCATTATTCTGGTGTAAAGTAATTACATAATTAAGTATCTACCTATTATTTGGGCCACAATATCATAGTGTCAAACATATATTAACACGTCTAGAACAAACAAATCAAAGCGTTCCGATTATGTCACTCACATCTACGTAATCGTTATGACTATTTACAACAATTTAGATACTAAGTGACATTACATAAAAATCGCCTGCTCCTGTCTTTGTCCCATTCCAAAGGTTAAAAATTTGCCCTCATAACGACTTGTATCGCAAGTTAATCAGCCGTCATGACTAGAGTTTCTAAGAACTGTAAATTGTTAACAAGCATTCTACGGCATCGGCATCAAGCCAGAAGTCAATAATGTTGGACTGCATGCAATGTGACGTTTTAACCTGAGGATATGGATATAGCGCATTTTATTGCCATGTCGACTGTGTTGATGTTAATGGTAGCGTACCTAATATGGGACGTGGTAGTAACGCGAGAGTTCAAACACCTCTATAACATTATTTTTTAGTAACAAACATTTATTGTGTATAAGATAACAAACATTTTTTGTGCCCAAAAGAGGTTGTTAACTTCGAGCTCGTACTATCAAAATGGAAATCTTGTATGGGCAAATTATATCTAAGAAAATAATAAGGTTACGAAGGTTGTGTGAAATAAATAACTACAGACACGCTAGGGGTAAAACGTTCATTTGTTTTACTATATTTTGTGTGCTACTTACTACTTGTGATAAAGAAAAACAAACCACATCTTTTCCTTCTAGTGGCTATCACTCTGAGTAAGAACAGAAATTCGTAGCGATAAAGGAATTGACCGCGAGCTTGCTACGAGCGCTACGCTTTTCGTAGCGCTACGCGCTACGAGTTCCGGAGAGCGAGCCTTCATAAGAAAAAAGTGCCCCTATATTAAGTAGATATACGACCGCCTTTAGCCTAGGGACAGCAGAAAAGTCGTGACACGACCTTATAAAGTAATTTGTAATATAAAATATAGAAAACAGAAACACTGCAACAGCGCAGAGATTTTATAGATAAAATGTTGAAGAGATAAGTGCACGGTGAGCGAAATTCATGCCAAGGTACCGCCGAGTGTCGTTGGAAGTGGATGTCAGCCAGATTTAATCTTGTTGAACTGTATATTTTATTTGTTGTAAAGTATTTCTGATATTTTTATGCGATTTAGTTCTAAACTTGCAGCTTTTCGTCGAGCTTCAAAACATTATGCTCTACGATTCAGCCACTGTTTTAAATCTGCTACCTGCTTCATTATAGATAAAGCACTTAAAGGAAGTGACCGAGTACGTCTTCACAAAATTAATAAAATACAGGACAAAAGTTATTTTTTTAACAAACACATTTTATTTTCTTTTAGGAATGAATTTTCTATAAAATATCAAGCATTGATTTTTAAATAGGACAATAGACGAATTAAAAAAAATGGTGGCACTCCGGAAGTGCCGACAGAAGTGAAAACTTGAACAAGATCGCCTTGGTGGAAGAAAAATACTTGTATAGAACATTGGTCCGTAATCTTATCTAAATAAAGAGCACAATCGCATTTATAAAATATAATACTTCCGAAATCTTTAAAGTAAAAATACTTCATAGAAAATTGGTCCGTAAACTAATATAAATAAAGAGCACAATCGCGTTTACAAAACCTTTAAAGTAAAAATACTTGAATAAAACATTGATCCGTAACATAATATGAATAAAAAACACAATCGCGTTTACAAAAATGAGTTGTCATGGTGTCGCGAAATCAATGGTTTAGTTTCCATCTCAAAAATGCCCAACGTGCCTAAAGAAGTTTTCACTTCAAAATTTCAACTAAAAACCAACATTACGAGGTCACATCATAAAGTGACATAGAATCGTGCATGTTGCACGACACTAAACTAAAATCACGGCTGATGTTCCACATTCAAATGTATGGCGGTAGATTTCGTGACGGTTGGCAAGTTATTCTGAACGTTTTATTTGCGGGCGTCTAAATGAAGTGCAATTTGCTTAACGCTGAGTTTATACGCGCGACTCGACGTGACCTTGTTATGCAGTTTGAATTCTGTTTAGGTAAAGGTTTTATTCAATAGTTTTTAAGTGAGTGTAGGAAATAATGACTGTTTGAAAGTTAAAAATCGTAAACTTAATTTATAATTTATTCAATGCATCGTATTGTGAAATAATAACAACACAGTAATAACCATAACCTATATAAAATTCATGTGCCTGAAATGGTTTTCTCGCGATCCTTTGTTATGCAAATAGACTAATTTGTATTTGTATAAACCCCTGAAATGCCTTTTACAGCCTTTAGACGAGAAGAATAACAGTTGAGAATATTCTCTGAATAGTGAGACGGACCCCCGTCTCACTATTCAGAGAATATTCTCAACTGTACAAAATCAACGTAATGTTTTTGTTAACGTATTATATTTACAAGCATAGAATGCTTTTGTCCTACTTATTGATGTGTAACAAATTTCCTCTAGCTTTCCTGCAATCTGTACAGAACATTAATATGCCCAAAAAATCTGTGGGAGTGGTTTCGTGAAAAGGGACGGAACTGTGTAACAGGAAGCCGGGGAAGCGCGCGCTATTTGATTTGATCAATGAGCGAGCGCGGTGCTAGAGTTGGCCGTCAGAAACGACCTTGACGAGGCCCCGCCCCTTTAATGTTGCTTATTACCAAGGTGAGATGTTAGATGTTATACATCATATGCTACTACTGTAAGGCTAGCCCGTTTGTTGTTTTAGTTTCTTTGAAAAATGTGTACACATAGTTCCTATATCCCTGTTTATGTCAAGTAGTAATTGACGGCTACTAATCAACCAGCACCCTAATTGCGTCACACACTTCCAATCACAATCTGAATGATTTTGAAGGATACTGCTAATCCATTGCTTCATAGGTTCGAAAAATTTGTCTGCTCAGCAACGTAACTAACGCAATGAATGTTGTTGAACTGTCAAAATGAAAGCCATTGCTATTGTTAGTGTGTTACGCAATAGGGATGATGACTAAAAAAATATTTTTTGTCCGTCTTGTAGATTAATAAAAAATATTTTTGTCCGTCTTGTTGATTAATAAAAAATATTTTTGTCCGTCTTGTTGATTAATAAAAAATATTTTTGTCCGTCTTGTTGATTAATAAAAAATATTTTTGTCCGTCTTGTTGATTAATAAAAAATATTTTTGTCCGTCTTGTAGATTAATAAAAAATATTTTTGTCCGTCTTGTTGATTAATAAAAAATATTTTTGTCCGTCTTGTAGATTAATAAAAAATATTTTTGTCCGTCTTGTTGATTAATAAAAAATATTTTTGTCCGTCTTGTAGATTAATAAAAAATATTTTTGTCCGTCTTGTTGATTAATAAAAAATATTTTTGTCCGTCTTGTAGATTAATAAAAAATATTTTTGTCCGTCTTGTTGATTAATAAAAAATATTTTTGTCCGTCTTGTAGATTAATAAAAAATATTTTTGTCCGTCTTGTTGATTAATAAAAAATATTTTTTGTCCGTCTTGTAGATTAATAAAAAATATTTTTGTCCGTCTTGTTGATTAATAAAAAATATTGGACACTTTTTTCCTTTTCTTACGTTATCAAAAGATTACGGCGATACATTGAGTTAAAATGTGCCATGACGTCACGAGCGACGTAGCGACCCCCACTCCCCAACTTTAATGTGTTTTATCCAAGTCATTTTTTAAGTGAAAACTTCTTTAGGCGCGTTAGGCATTTTTGAGATGGGAAAAAACAATTGAACTCGCGACACCGTTACCGACATCTTATTTTTGTGAACGCGATTGTGCTCTTTATTTATATCACGTTACGGATCAATGTTCTATGGAAGTATTTTTACTTTAAAGGTATTGGAAGTATTTTTTGTAACCGCGACTGTGCTCTTTATTTAGATAAGGTTACGGACCGAAGTTCTATACAAGTATTTTTCTTCCACCAAGGCGATCTTGTTCAAGTTTTCACTTCTGTCGGCACTCCCGGAGTGCCACTGTATTTTTTGACACAGGCATCATCCCTATTACCCCGCAGATCAGCTCTAAAAGCCTTTACACATAACAGACAGTTCAAAACAGGATGTTCAAAGTTTGTGGTTTCAATATTAAACACGTTTTCATAGATGTCTGCCATTATTATCTGTTGGACTTCGAAAGCTATTAAAATGGGTGCTTAAATTATTGTTTTGTTTGACGGAAAACAGCAAAAACATAAATGGTTCTGACTAGTATAAAATCGGAACTTCATTAATTACCTACTTCTGTTTGGTTACTATGAAATAAAACATCTATTTCGAGTGTAAAAGTATTATAATCATTTGTTTTCCAAAACTGTTTAACAAATTCTGAAAATCTTTAGCAAAAGTCCTTTGGTAGTATCACCATCATCTAGAAAACAAAGTCGTAATTGGCAAAACTCTTACAAAAAAATCTACCATAACCAATCAACATTCCGAAGCCAATCAAAGTCATCAAGTAGGGAAAACGTGAAAATGTATTAAAAAGTAAAACCTTTTGAATTTGGAATCGAATTGTTTGTTACCCCGTTCCGTCACATGTTTACACGAACAGGGTTCAAACGTGAATCATTGTAAAAATATGACAAAGACAGTGATTGCGAAAAAGCCACGTGCATGGAATTAGTAAGTACTATATGTTTAAGGTCCTTGGGCACGTGTTTATAGGCCATTAAAATATTATTGTAGGACGAAAGTGATTCTCAGCATATCGATTTCTGGGACTAACAGAGGTCGTATCATGTTATTGTGACGTTTTATGGGTAATAACCGGCATTTTGCGTTTAATGGGAATATGCAGACGTTATGGAGTGTCTGGGTTTATGTGAAAGGCACAGGTTGTTTGAAATTCAGGTCACACGACTGAAATTATGGCCTTAAATCCAGTAAATGGGTGTACTGTATTATAAACGTCTACCAACTATAATGGTGTTTGTTTATTTTACTGTTCTGAAAGACAAGTAATATTTTAAGCATTTAAATGAGTGAAGTTTTTTTTAATGAATAACTAGCTCTTTTGCCCGCGACTTTGTCATGTGAAACTTCTTGTTTTAACTTAAAATATATCTTATAACACTCGGTAATATTTTATCTTCCCATTTGTGAAAGAATTTTTGAAATCGGATCAGCAGTTCCGAAGATTACTCGTATCCGTTACTTTTTGGCGGATCTTGAACGGATCTTTTATATTAATACATTTCATTACGTAATATATGAAATTTTAAAGATATGTAGCAATGAAATACTGTTAACTTCAATCCAAATTAGAAAAAAAAAACGTATAATTCAAGTAGATTAAGTACCAGTAAATTATAAGGTAGTAATTAAACTATCTTTGTAGTGAGATCAAACCTCTATTTGTGCTATGCTAATTGAAACAATTATGTGAGTAAATCAATTAAAACTATGTTGTTTTCAAGAACTTAAAAAAAATGTATGTCATATTAATATTGAGTAATGGTAAATTGTATTTCAAAAAGAGTAACTCGGCAGCTTTGTCCCCCAAAAGTCAGTTACGATGAGGATCATAAATAATTCCTGCTAAACCTGAAGAAAGTTGAGATCCGTATCCGTATCCGTATTCGCAGATCTAGACCCTTATGATCCGTATCCGTATCCGCGGATCACATTTTTTAACGATCCGGCACATCACTAGTTTTAACGTATTGGCCACTTTGAATTAAAATTAAACCTGCATGGTGTAATATTACTGTAGTCTTTTCTCGTAGCAGCGTAGCCTTTTCTCGTAGCAGCGTAGGCTTTTCGTAGAAGCAGTTTATCTAGTCCTACGGTTACTGTTTCAGGAACTTAAGTAAAGGTTTATTGGTACCTAAAGTTACGAAGCTTTGGTATTTCATTTATTATCATTCAATTTTGAATGTCGGCCATTCGTTTTGCCAACAAAAGTATGTCATATAGCAACGTAAGCGGCTACGGTGCTATCGAATTTCTATGCAAGTACTTGAAATACTTCAAATACATTCTCAGCACGAGCGTATAGCGGTGACGTAGTGAATAGAAATCTAGCGTAGTAAACACTGCGTAGTATTGCGTAGTAAATAATATAGAATCACTTCTATTTTTTGTAAATTTTGACGTTCAAAAGTGCCTGTTATGTGCCAAATTGAAATAAATTATTTGACTTTGACTTTAGAAACAGTCGCTCTTGAACCACATTCGACACAATCATTCTCCTGATTGTTAAGAGGCCTCGGAAAGTACGTTAAGCCGTTGGTCCCGGCTGTCATTCGTAGATCTTTGACAGTCGTTACGGGTCGTCAGAAGCCCCAAAGTCTCAGTCTTAGTAAAAGGTATCGCGTTACCCAGTAACTGTGTTGTGGAGGTCAGATAGGCAGTCGCTCCATGTAAAATACTGGTATTCAGATGCATTGGTTAGGCTAGAAGTCAACCCTAACATAGGAAAAGGCTAGGCAGATTGTTAAGAGGATAGGCAAAACCATCTTGACATCATCAATTCTTTTGATCATTCAGACCATTATTGTCTTAACTCGTTTTACTTTTAGTGTTCATGTAGTAAGAAGCGTTTCTAGGTAAACAGCACTGACTTGAGCAGCTGGGCGTTGAAGGGTGCTTAATAATCTCCGGCCACCATAAGAAGGGACCTGCGGGGACATTGGGGCTGTGTCGTCACTCAAGCAGTCAGGCTCAAAGTGGTGGCACGCAGTGTCAAATGCGCATCTTAAGGCGACGATAACCGACTTTTAACGATTTTATACTGAAGATGACGTCTTAACGAGTAGTGTTAATGATTTGGAAAAAATATATGTTAAATTAGAGCATTTTCTTAATATTTTAATATAGGCATATTTTGGATTATGTTTTTATTACATAGTTAAATTAATTTGTTTAGTTATGTCTAACGCGGATTAAAAACTGAGAATCACGCAGAATCTATCAAACGTATTTTCCTAAAACCTTCACCATTTTAAAGATAATTTAATAATTGATCTTTTAGTATACGCGTTTTATTAAAATACTTTTTGTTTTATGTATAATAAATTAATAATGCGTCTAATTTGGGACAGCGCTTCTTAATGGGCGATTCCTATTACTGGCTGCTCGTACGACACGTTGCGTGAGCTCAGTACAGAACACGCAAGCTAACCACTCAAGATCACTGTTATATATCTGCGTCTTAATGGGAGGTCGTGCGGTCGTGGGATCGGCCGCACTTGGTGATGGGGCCCACTAGGCATGACGGGCTGATATCAGTCGGGGGTGCGGCGAATGTACAAGTATCTCCCGCGCCCCGACTCATGGTACTAAAAGGAACAGTGGGGTTTTAGTCGGTAGGGAGTCCGACATAACTCTCCGTTCTTCCCAGACGGAGGGTATCCATGAGGATATCACCACGAAAGACAAAATTAAAGGTAAAATGACTTCAGTTTTTTTAAAGAACCTACAGGAATAATCATACGTATAACATAACATAACTTCACGCCTTGTTTCCCCGAAGGGTTGGGCAGAGGTGTCCCTGTAACAGGTACACCCACATTTTGCTAGTTATGTTTAAGTCCCATGTAATAGGGGGCGAGCCTATTGCCATCAAGATAAGATATATTTATTTGCTCAAACATGTGTACACATACAGAAATAAAAACGTGCATGCAGGATAACATTAAAAAAAGTACAGGTTCAGACATGTTTGCCACATATTAAGGCGTGCAAATATTAATAATTACGATTGTAAATCATTGTGGTAATCAAGTCAATATCATTAATGTATCTTGAATTTAGCAAAACAATAATGAATTATAAATGTCAACAGTAAATAAAAAAAATAAAAATCTATGTCAAAATAAATGGTTCTGTCAGAAATTCCATAGTATTATAATATGCTTTGGCAGTTAGAAATTACTTTAGTTGTTTCTTCAAACCGGGCACAAATCCAGACTCCGAGCTGGAACTGAGAAATTTCAGATAGAAAAACCCAATAACACTTTGCCCGACCTGGGAATCGAACCCAGGACCTCATGCTCAGCAGTAGTGCTTGCGACCACTAGACCAACGAGGCAGTCAACGCATACGCATAGCATTCGTATAATTATACAATAATGGTCCAACGTATCGTTTTGTCATTTAGGAACGTCTTGGTCAATACCAACATGCAGCTAATTATGGACTTTAACTTATTGAAGTTAAATATACATTACTCTGCAGGTTAGCGGTTCCCTTTAATATTAATTGCTATGTCCAGACGCTGCTTATCTGTTCACCACAGGGATTATTTTTAATGGATGTCGCTAATTAGGGAGACATTTTGTATTTTGGATACTTTCGAAGGTAAGGTTGAGCCGTAGGGAGGTATGAAGCAGAATAAATTCTCTAAATCATGGTGAAAACCACTTCAAAATACTTTGTGTAGTTTAGATGATCTAAGCGGTCACACAGACAGACACAAAAGATATTTATATTCTATTGCAAGTCTATAATTATACCTACGTTTCATCTACACTAATATCCTATCTATTAAATGAGCAATATTTGTAATATTTGTTTGTACATAAATATATATTTGTACTTACATTCTAGAAATCAGCTCCAACGATTTTGATGAAAGTTATAATATAGGGGTTTACGGGGGCGAAAATTCGATCTAGCTAGGTCTCATATCTGGGAAAATTTGTTTTCTCCGTCTTTTCACCCGAGCAGAGCTCGGTCGCCCAAAGCTTAGAACAAAATAATGAATAATGACATGGCAACATGGAATAAGTGGGTACAATACATGGATTAGTATGAACTTTCCTATACTATTAAATGAGCATTTACCAGAGCAGAGCTCGGTCGCCCAGGTACTAATATTATAAAGAAAAAGATTTTAATTTTTGTTTGTAATGAATAAACTCAAAAACAAAACCGATTTTAAAAATTCTTTCACCAGCAGAATGCTATATTATTACTGAGTAACATAGGCTATAATTTATAAAGATATTACGAGGGCGCAGCCGTTTTTTTAATGTCATCTTGCAGGTCAACCTAGGAGGTTGTCGGCTGCTTAACCAGACTTTCCTGTGGCTGCCTCAATAAATAAAGGCCTCCAGCTAGGGCATAAAACTTAGAAACTAGGCGACTACATGTTAAGGGCACGCCCTGGGTACGGACCTCGGCTTAGGGCATCGCTGGTGCAGGACAGCAAGGGACAGGCTGGATCGGATTAAAAGGGCGAAGCCGCTGGCGGAAGCTAGTTTTATATAGGTATTTCCTAAAGACCCGGTGCTGTAAGAGGTCTTGCAGTACCTACCTATATTAATACTTTAGCAATGTACTATCTGTCGGAGCTTTTAGTGTAATCTGTTTTCAGAACACGCGTTATGATGTTTATAACAAGATAAAGTAGCTGATGATTTATTACGAGTCAAGTACATGATAAAACACGGCACATTAATGGGTTATGATTAGATAAGTACAACATAGGTACGATGCGGACGATTTGTTTGATGCCCAATGAGCTCTTTCGCTTTTGTTTTTTCCAAAAAGAAGGAGGTTATACGTTCGTAGCGTATGTTTATTTTTTATGTATGTCCGCCGATTTCTTTGTCAATTATGGACCGATTTTAATTTTTTTTTTTGAAAGTGTGTGCTTTCAAGGTGGTTCCATATAAATATTAGCTGTGCTTGGATAATTTTTGAGTTAGCTTCAATAAATAATACGTATTTTTTTCCACTTAGTATGTGGATGATATGTTAAGTTCCTGTCACTGTTATTTAGTTACATAGCAGGTAGTGGTACTCGAATTAGTATGGGGTAGGTACCACAACTAAAAAGTGAAAAATAAAAACATTTTACAAAAAAAAAAACAATCGACTTCCAAAAAAACACTACAAAGTGAAAAATAACTTTATTTTCGGAAGTCGGTTGCAAAAAACGAAATTTCAAAAGCAAAGACACGGACTTCCGAAATGAAAGTTATTTTACACTTTGTAGTGTTTTTTAATAAATATTTTCTATCTATCTAACTAGCCTGTATTGTTCCACTGCAGGGCAAAGGCCTCCCTCTCCCTTCTCCACACAATTCTGTCTATTGCTAGTGTCGGCCAGTCCTTTCGGTAGGAGTCAAGCTCATCCCGCCATCTTCGTCTCGGCCTGCCGCGATGTCGTCGTGCGTTTAGTGGGACCCAATCCGTGGTTCTTTTAGCCCATTTGTCATCTGACATGCGGCAGACATGTTCGGCCCAGTCCCACTTAGGCTTAGTGGCTTTCTGGGTAACGTCCGTGACCGTGGATTTGGCGCGCAGTGTTGTGTTCCTTATACGGTCCGAAATTCGAACCCCCAGTATACTGCGATCCATGGCTGGCAAGCTTCGAGCTTGGACCTCTGCTGAAGTGTCAAAGACCAGGTTTGAGCACCATATATGAGAATGGGTAGAATACACATGTCCATAATTCTCCGTTTGAGACATAGTGATAGAACTCATTTTAGAAGATCTTTCATTGACCAATAGCTCCTCCAGGCGCTTTCTGTGCGTCGAGCAACTTCTTTGTCTCGTATATATTTAAGGTGATATATTATAATTACCCTGTAAACAGTAAATATTTTTGCTGATAATTAAATATTTTGTATTATTTGTCTACTCCATAGTTCGCTATATGCAAAATTTCATAGACCGAGATAAATTATCGTTACTTAGCACGCGCTTTTTTCTTAGATATGTTTCTGTCTTTATCATGCACTTTTAGTATGACAGTTGTGCGACAGTGACAAGAATAATGCTTAGCCAAAGCCCATGCTACGTAACTAACGTTTTCAAATTCCGGTCAGTTATTTCGTTAGTTCCACTTTTTGCTACTGGTTCAGATATGTTTGTGGCAGCGTGACGATGTGGCGGCCAACCATCGAATATAGAACCGCCACTCCCCGCGTGCGGGGGCAATAAGCCACGCCCACCAAACTACTATTTATTTTCAATATAGGCCCTTAAGTGTTGTTTAATTTACAGAATAAACTAAGTACATAGGTACATTGTTGCTGTAATTGCCTTCCTTCCTCGTGTGCCTCATTTATGCAACTGAGGACGATAAAAGATTTGCGACACCTACCTGTAAGCTAAGATAAGAGTGTTTTAATTACCAGTGTTTTTCCTCATAGAATAAATCGTCGCAAATAACTTGTGGAGGTGGTGGCCGGATGCAATTATACTCATATTATTATTAGTACTTTAGTGATTACGACGTTGCGTTAATTTTGTCTCATCCAAGTGGGTGATGATTAGTTAATTAATTTATGTAAATCTGTTTCTGAAATAATTTGTAAGCGAGTCTCAAGAATTTCGCTAAAATTCCCCAAGTTACGCAATTAACAAATTAAACGTTCATGAGTTTGCAAGTTTTTCGCAAAAAGTTGAAATCGGTTAAGTGCTGTAATAAAATCCGGAAAGCATTATTTAACAGTTTGTGATGGTAAAAAGAACACCAATTAAAAATACATCTAACATTACTTTTAGTTTTAATAATACCGTGTAACACGTAAATATTTTGCTGCCTAATTAGGATATCGCGTCGTATAGAAAAGTTGCTCGCAATTAAATTTGCAATTTAAATCAGGTGCTACACCCCTGCAGTTGGCAGGAGGGGATGGTCGAATGCAGCGGGCGTTTCAAGGACACGCGTGACGTCATATCCGCACGTTCCGTCCTGGCTAGGGTTGCCAAACGTACCTCTTTGTACACGAGGTCAAACAATACAATGGTTCCCCTAGCAGTGTGCATGCGTGTATAATTTAAAAATTCCACGCCAGTGGAGTGGAAAGGATTAGTTACAAAATTATTTGCAATAAACGATAGTAAAGATTAATAAAGCATGTTTATTATTGAATACATCATGTTACCTACTATTTAATTGATATATTAATTAAGAAATTCGTATTAGATTGGCAAAAAATATACCAGACCAATGTTAAAAACATTGACAACATCTGATTGAGATTTAAGACTCACTTTAAAAAAATACCCGCTTATTACTATCCCTATGCAGGGTTAAGGCCTCTTCTCATACAGAGAAGGCACGAGCATTGATCACCGCGCTTGCTCAAGACGGGTTAGCGATTTCAGACTTATATTAACTACTTATAAGCCCAGGTTTTCTCATGATGTTTTACTCAAAAATGCATGTAATGTGGTCATTATTTTGACAACCTTGTTTGAGCAAAGTCGACTTTGCCGTTCTGTTTCAAGGAGCGGCCGGCAAAGTTTTGCTGGTCGCTCTAACAGGCCGGCAAAACATTGCCGGCCGCTATTTTGACGTTTCAGCGTTTTAAAAAATCAAATGCAAAAAGATTTTATTTAAAACACAGCTGTTTGTATTTATAGAGATAGGTACAAAAAGATTTTATTCCATATTTGGCTGTATAGTTCCAACTACCATTGTTAAAAAAAAAAAAACAAAGAAGTAACAAAAGCGCGGTTCAGCGAAAATTTTATTTTTATTTAGTGACTTTTTTGCTAAAAATGAGCTCTCAAAGCGAAAATTCTTCCGATTCAATGTGTTTAACACCGCCAGACATTAAAGATGAAGCTAAATTAGTGGTTGAAAATTTAATACCGCGAAACTCAAAGGAAAAATTTGTGCAGTGGAAAATCAGTAGGAAATCTAAATCTTTACTTGCTGGTTTTATTTAGATTAGGTACTTGCATTTTTGAGTAAAGCACTATACAAGCCTTGGCCCACTATGACTGCTTCGCTGGTCACGCTATGATTGCCTCGAGCTAGCCTAGCTACGCTCTAGGCCTTCCAGCTTGGCCATCATTGCAGCCCTTGCTGTCCTCGCTGTAAAGGCTGTCGCTGTTTATCTCAGTTCGTCCATCAATTGCTGCACGCTGACCGCGCTGTGTCGGCCTGGAGCTGCGCTACGCTGCGCTGTCGGCCATCATCAGCGCGACCAGCAAAGTAGTCATTATAGACCGCGGCAGTAATGTACTATTACTTCACCGATATCAGTAAAATAACCGCAAATAAAATAAAACAGTTTTTTTATTTTTCCCTTAACTTTGGCAGCCCAAAAGAAACGCAAAAAAAATAAAAAGGTATAATTTTTCCCATAACTTTGGCAGCCCTAGTTCAGGCGGTGTAAATTAATTATTAATTACGTTGGTACATATCGAAAGTGTGCCTGGCTATACCTACCTACCTATGGTGAGGTTAATAGGTTTTATAATAATATTACTTATCAAAGTTTATGTACGAAGGACAATATCTGCATAATACAATACAATACAATTTTTCTTTCTTTCTTTTCTTTGTAATACGTACGTAAAACGGTGCAGAAACATATACCTAAAAGTTTTATGATTAACTTAGTAGGGCAACATTCTGGATACAAGGAACCTATGATGCAGCGTACATCGCATTGTAGCTAACTCGATCACTAGAATCTTATCGAAATGCCCAAGACCAAAAATAATTGAAATAAAAAAAGCAAAATTAACTCAAAAAAAAGGATTGTGTGGTTTTATGAAAACACGGTAAAAGTGAAACTTCTATAGGCGCCGCCATATTGGCCTTGGCTGCTCTGACGAGCGCCTTTCGGTTTATCCCTACTCCGCGGCCGACCGTCACGCGACATGCAACACACAGACGAAAAAGTTTGAGACGATGTAATAAAAGTTTCACTTTAAAAAGCCCAATTAATACAAAGAGCTTTTGAGCTCCCTTGATAACAGAAGACCTAGATAACAACTTAGAAGCTGGCTCAAAAACAGTCAGTTACCAACAATTTAGGATCCTATAAAAGAGAGAATTTTAATTTTAACCAGTTATGAACTTTTCCTTCGGGAACACTATCCAAATTAGCTGAATACCTGGGCGAGAGTTCATTTTATGAACATTCATAGTTATTATGAAGGCAAATTATGCTGGATATGTTGCGTTGTTAGCGTTTCTCTTTGTTATTTCTCTAATTAATTTTGTCGCAATTATAAATGTTTTTAATATTTACCTAACATTTCCTGGTTGGCAGATTTGATGGTGTGACTGAATTCACTTAATCTTAATTTTGAAAGAACTGTAGCGGTTACACCGCCACATACGGACTACGCATCATAGACATGACTTCACACAAATCCTGCATTGCGCAGTTAGAGTTTACCGACCGATCGACATACATACAAGATTTCAACTTCAAACCGATGGGCAGTTACCCGCCAGACACAACACCCGTCTGGTCGGAGGATCCTCCCTTTTCTATGGTGGATGAGTGAACTTTACACCCTGTTCCTCATACCACTAAAAAATTCACATTACATTCTCATCTGCAATGCATGTCAAGAAATAAAAAATATTTTATACTGGCCAAGAAAGCAATTTGTAATTGTTACTTCTTCAAGATCACGCTGCGATTCTTCAAATAAAATTAGTGACTCAGCAATATTTCTTTCCTAATGCACTTTACGATTGGCACATTTCTGTGGTGAAGATATGGGAGCCCGATAACTAACTGATGAAAACTGATTGTATGGCCTAAATTGTGGGGTGGTAGAGGATTATTATAATAGGGAATCGTTCAAAGTAAGTTTTATGGAGGGACTTCCTTATCGGAAGGCTTATTTTTATCGAAATAGTATTAGTAGTAGTAGTTCTAGTGGTCGCAAGCGCTATTGCTGAGCATGAGGTCCTGGGTTCGATTCCCGGGTCGGGCAGTGTTATTGGGTTTTTCTATCTGAAATTTCTCAGTAGCAGCTCGGAGTCTGGATTTGTGCCCGGTTGATGGCAATAGGCTCCCTATTACATGGGAGTTAAACATAACTGGCGAAATGTGGGTGTACCTGCTACAGAGACACCTCTGCCCAACCCTTCGAAGAAACAAGGCGTGATGTTATGTTATGTGTAAATATGTATTTTTGGAAAGACACATGATTTGTAGAAGTTAAGACTCTTTTCAGTTAATTTGCGAATCGATGCACTATCAGCAAAAAGGTAAGGCATTAAAAGTTTTTATGAAACAGCATTTTTATTTTCTTTGCCGAAACATTGATCTAAAATTCTAACGTTCATCAAAGTAGACGCAAACCACGGTCTTGGAGCATAAAGATGTAACTTTACGTGCATCAAAAGTTATAGTCGCTTGTAGGAGTCCGAATCAGACAGATAAAATGTTTCTCTGAATGACGTATGAGCTAAAACGCGAGGAATAAGATGAATGAACGGCTTTATTCTAGGAGATAGCGCTGTCGAGACAGGTAATCGAATATTTATGACCTTGAGGAGAAAGCATTAATATCTCTTTACTGTTTTACGAATATTCTCTTTGCTATTCACATGTCAGACTCGCTTGATAAAACTCAGTTACCCACATATTTGTGAACACTGACTTTTTTTTATCGCACACGTCAAACGTTAAAAACGATAGGTTTTTATTTTTTGTGCTGAAAATGGCCGGCGTTTTTGAAAGCCTCGCCTGAGAGCCGTCAATATTCCGTCCGTGAACATTAAAATTTTGTTTTAGCACGTCATTTGGGCAGGTATTCGTAATGAACGAATGGCCATAAACCAACAGAAAACTACGCTTTTGGGCTTGTAAAGAGGTTGGCATTTTTCTGTCGTTAATTATGTGTTTTACTGGCAAAATGTGGGTGTGGTGTACTAAGTTATACCTCTGCCTAATCCTTCGGAGATTACACGCGTGATGTTATGATATTTATGTGTTTACTGGTTGGTAATAATATTGGCCCTAAAGAAAATCTGTGTCTAGGGCTCGTATTTGACGGAGTGTTTTATAACCTGTAATAAAATGTGATAATTGGCCGTCCCACAGACACGGTACAAAAACATCCACCAGACACATTTATCTTTTAGATTACTAAATCTAAAAGATAAATGTGTGTGTGGCGTTTTTGCTACTAAGCAAAAACGCCTACTAGTTAAGACTAGATTGACCTAGATCTAGACAAATAGGATTAGAATGGATATAATGTTTGTTAGAAAAAATGTCTAGGATTTATGTTTTATAAGTCGGATCCACACTTTGTTTGCCATGAAATTAAACCCTAAACATTATTCAGACTCACCTATACTCTATTTGAAATAAGATTAGACATTTAAATAAACCTTTTTACAGTCCGTTCAACCGATTTCGACTTCTATTGCGTTGGTGGCATGACAAACGGCAGCTGCAGTAAACAGTTGGTATTGTAACCACTTTTTTGCTTTTAAAGCCATCCTTATACCTACGGTTTAGAAGTCAAAATCGGTTGAACGAACAGTATAAAAGGTTTGTTTAAATGTCTAATCTTATTTCAAATGGAGTATAGGTAATTGGTGTACATTCATATGAGCATTTCTGCACGATTACCATGACAAGTTTCCAGAACTTACAAATCGACGTTGATGTGGTTTGTAAGAATTTTTTTATTTAAAAGAGTGTCCGTGGAGTTTCTTGCCCATTCTTCTCCATAGGAACCTACTACGCTTTGGAATTGGCAACTAGCTTCTTATATCTGACTGACCGACTCCTTGACAGTTCAAAAGTAAATGGTATAATTGAAATAAATGCTTTGAGTTTGGTGCGAAATTATGGATAGCGGATTCATGGACCGACAACCTCTTTGTGCGCCCTGCTGAGTGCTGTTGAGATAAGAAGTCAAAGTGTGTCAAATCCAGAACACAATTTGCTATACATAGGTATGTAGACGTGGTCTTATGTAAGTAAATACGCTAGAGTAGCTTACAGTTCAATTCGAGCAAAACAACGAAATGGTCATGAAGACACATCGAATGCTAAAAATTTATACGTACCTACCAAATAAAACTAATTTTGAAAGTTTGCACTTCTTGAATTTTAAACTACGTCCGCAACAGGAACGATTTTTCAACTACTACAAATAACTAAGATTAAACTTAAAACGCTTTTCATACAGCACAAAGCAAAAGCAGACTTCAAGAAGCAGGCAAATTGAAATCTTCTCCATCTCGGTAGCTTTAATTCTTCTTTCGAGTTTCAACCTAGTTCGAGTCTCAATTAAAGAATTAAACTAGATAGGAAGGCAAGTAGAAAGGTGAGAATTTATATCTGCCGGATTAATGTTCGTACCTCAATTGGTCTGGGAGACTTCGGTACCTACGTTTGCTGAATTATTACTTCGCTCAGTGGTCTGGGAAAATGTATTGGAATGTCGCCTTTGTCTCCAGTCGACGTAAGCCCGGTACTAGTGGGCGTAGGACGTACTGGCTGAGTAAATGTAACGTACATTCGAACGATACTCGTTTCTCACGTAATATTGACCTAGTTTTAAGACTTTATTCGTATGGGTGATATTAATTGTGCTTGTCGCTAAAACCGAAATGCTATAGAGTAGCTGTATTTTCGATGAAAAAATCCTTCTAAATTACATTTAGGTAAAGGTTCTCAAAAGGTGTTTTCAAAGTTTCGTGTACATTGTCAGGTAGCTAGATCGTGTTCTAGTTTTGGCATATCTATAAGTAAATAATGAAATACCTTTTAACTAGATGAGCTAACTACTAATCCTGGACTGATTTCATTAAGGTAAAAAATCAGCTAAGGCTTCCTGTACCTACGAATGGAGGTAAGTGCCCCCGATGCTCATCAATCACGTTCGCGTGTCGATGCGGATGTGTCAACTTGAAAAGCAACCAAGAACTCCCCCTATCCCGCTATCAGCTGATCATGGGAGACTCTGAAGTAGTAAATAAGAAATGTGGCTAACTAGGGAACTAGAATATTAATAATGAATTGCAATTATAACACTGAATTTGATGTTGTAATGGCTTTAAGTGTAAAAAGGCATTTGGAAAGTTTCCAAATACTTTTTTACTTCTAAAACTAAATATTCGATGTTACGATATTAATTATTGCATTTCATAATCAATATTTTAGTTCGCCAGTTAGCCACATTTCTTAATTCCATACAGTAATATTGCCAAAATCAAAACAGCGAAATATTTAACAGCAATTTGCGACGTTGCTAACTTTCAGAATAAACGCTTTTAAACTGGTTTGAAGATAAAACGCGGACTATTGTCTCGTACTCGGCTTTTAAAGATCTCTGCGATCGTATACGGAATAAGTATGTCTTACATAACATGTACAAAATAAAGTACAATAGGTAAAAGAGTTGGGTAAAAAGGATGGCTGAATACTTTTGAACCAGAGATACGTCTGTCAAACAAAGAAATTTGCGGGCCTTAATTTGAAGCACGTCTTATTTATCTTAAATGGAGGAACCGCTTCGTTGGAAATTGTTCTACATTTCCTGCTTTATTACGTGTTTATCTTAACAACCTTAGGAAGGTACTTGATGCGCAAGTCAATTATTTTTGGCATTGTTTTGAATACTTGGAGAATATAATATTATTTGAGCGTCACATTACGTTTCGTAGAGACTGTATCGCATTATCTGTAGACTTAAGAGTCTGAGTTTGAATGTTGATATGATAAATATACATACACACCCACAGAAACTCACACCTTCTTCCCATGGCAGAAACTACAGAACGGTACGATCCTCACCTATTAGAAGAAAGCCTTTTTACTTTCAAGGTCATTTGGAATTAAATTCTCTCATCTGTCATATGACATTTAATTATAACCAATGATTATAACTATGAAGTACTTACTAATTCCATGCTAATTATTTTATAAGTTTGACGTTTAGCAAATTATGGTCTATGATCATAAAGGTTGCACAAAAACGTTTATTTTTATTATTTGTAAAAATACGGGCTGATACTAATGAAAAACACCAAACCAAAACCATTTGGTTCATAGAAGAATAAAAAATAAAAAAAACTTTAATGGCATTTACGATTATTTTTGTCCGAGTGGCCAGTTTCCGACATTTTGATGATAAAAATATTTCCGTAAAAAGGTTGTGTTAATCTATCGAACATACGGGCAGGTTATAATATGAAAAGAAAACCATTAACCATAAAAAAATAATTAAATAAAACTTAAACTTAATGGCTTCACGTTAATATTTTCAATGTAAACGGCCAGTAGTTTCAAATTTGTAAAATAAAAACAATGAAAGAGGTTGCAGTTAAACGTTCTTATTATAAGAAATAGACATAGATTATGTAGGTAATGATTTTGTGTAAAAAAATAATCATGGTTGTAAAATTTTTCAAGGAAAGTTTGGAAGCATTAGATACTGAGTTGTAGTGCGCGTCTCGTTCTGACCTTGCTTACCTGTACTATAATTTCGCAATCTAGATGATTTCTTACACCTAAAACCGTGTAATATTTCATTTAAAAGAAAAAACTTATGTGTTAAATTTCCTACACGCGACGAAATAGTAGCCATATCAAGTTAGCAACGACTTTGCGTGTGAAAAGCGGCAGTGACGCGCGCCGCCCTTGAATCTGAGGGAGTACTGCAGTGGCCGACGCGACAACGATCGATGGATCACTTATTTAAATCTCTTTACAATCCTATTTGATTCTCCAGTTATTACTAATTGAAACAGTGATTTAATAAGACTTTATTTTGAGGATGATAATATGAATTTATTGTATTCTACAGATGAAAGCGTACCCAGTACATGAAAAACGAAACGTGCTGCGAAAATTAATTTTCATTTTCTTTCTAAGACTTAGATTTTCTGCTATTTTTTTGTTTATTTATCGTTTATTCAATATTCTGAATACAAAATCGTATTGGTATTGTGTCAATAATTTAATTGTTTCACTGAAAAGAAAATAGGTACTTTGGTAGTGTCTATAAAAACGTTTTTCGTAAATATATTTCCTTTATTGCATTTTTATACATATTGATTACATTTTTAAGTATTTTAATAAAAACAAAAAACAACCTTTAAAAATATACAAATTCGTAAATATTATTATATTTTTAAATATTAGAATAAAGAAAATATAAAAACATCAAAATAGAACAGGGTCCACAAGCTACCGGCGGTCAGGGCTCCAAAGAGAGGAACCTCCTGACAGTGCGAGCCGTGTCCAGGAGTTATTATTATTATTATAGAATTGCAGATCATACAATTTATTTGAAATGGTGGGTTAAATAATAATTAATAAGTGTTTATTATTAAAGTTTCAATAAAATTAAAACTTATGTGGCTATTAGTGCAGCCGAAAATGAACAAATATGCGTACTGTACGAAAATTATTGCCTACTTTACAGAAATATTTTGTCGGTTTGTAATATGCACATTGGAGTGATTTAATAGCTTGTAATCGACGCTGAATTTTAATTAATCTCCATTGAAATGAATTTATTACTCAAGTCACTGAGTAATAAATTAACGTACAACGTACTCGTTGCATGCATGGTTTATTTTTAGCAGTCAATCAATACATTGTTTAACTTTGTAATTATCAAAGCGATTAGTAGTAATGCGTGACTCTGTGGTTCAAAATCTGAACTCTTTGTGTTATCGTCGTTCTCGTTATTTGAACACAAAGACTACTTCTGTATTAAATTATTAAAGTTTTTAAAATAATATAAAATTATAATACAAAAGCCGAAAATTTCCTATTTCAAGTTTAATTACGTACTCCATAGGTAAATAATGTAAGTAAAAAGAGAATTTTTTCTTGTTTTTGTTCAGTCGTTATTTAATAATAGGTACTAGGAGTTCATAACTCAGTAAAAGTTTAATGAAGTCAAAGAAGGCGAATAAGCAAGTGCTTACTACAATACGGTTTGTAGCAGTGACGACTTTTCAGGTATAAATAGTGCAGTTTTATTTATGTCAAAAAGGCATTTTAATGTAATTTTAGTTTCTTTCAGTACAAACTTTAGAGCATTACAATAAAATTCATGCAATTTTCTTAGTTCAAAAGAGCATGAAGTATTCAAATCATAGACAAGTGTATTCGTTGTTGCAAATCAGGGGCCCAAGTCTGCTATTTTTATAAATTCGTCATTCCAACACGATCCCATTGTCATTTTGCTAAAAGTTCGTAATCTGCTAAATTCATAATGGTCGATCATTGGTCGGTCAATGGTCTCGTAATAGAATTGTGTTATAATGGCATTGTCGTACAATACGACCAATGATACCGCCTAAGTCAGTCATTATGTACGAGATTACCACTAAGTGCCATTTCTTTCAATGGAGTGTCAGATTGGAAAGTCATAATGACGCCATTATATTAGTAGATTACCAAACTTATCAAAATCAACAATTATGAAATCAATGATAGACCATTTTGGCACTATTGTAATAGCAGACTTAAGGCCCTGTAGTCTTGCGTCTTCATAGGCGAAACAATAGACAAAGTAGGTCAGTTTGAACTTGTATAAAAGAACTATGAATAACAGTAGTACATACCTACTCTAGTGTTAGGACATAACTGTTTTTGTATTATACGGGGAAAATCTAAAACTACAAGTCGTGTTCCTTTCGGCAAAAATAACGAACCTCCATACAAACTTTCAATCCCCTATTTAACCCTTCTGGGGGATGAATTTTCAAAAAACCATCCTTGGTGCTGACTTTCAGTATACATATAAAGAAAACTTGTGCAAAATTTAATTCAAATTATTTTATTTCATATAAACCTACAAGGGCACTTATGAAACTTCAGAAGCTAGGTGCACGGTTCCAATTGGTCGTTTCCTATGGAGAAGGGGATGGCAAGAAACTCCACGGTAACTCGGTAAATAAATGGCTTTTACAATACTTTCAAATAACAGTGTTACTAGGTATGGGAGGACAGTGTAGGTCTTTCAATAAGTACCAGGTACTTAACAAAATAGAAAACGGTCAACAGATCTGCTGTCCACTAAGCCTACAGCGTTCTCACATTCACAAAATAGAAAATAATCTATACAAAAGATAAATAAATTAATAAAAATATTTATTTTAAACTATTTTAATAAAACGCAATGCTTCTAGATATAGCGGTTAGGGCTGTGCGTTATCCATCAGTACCTAATTGAATTCAAGATTTTTACAAACAATTCGCGGTAGTTTCTCTATTTCTTATAGTTTCATATTTTTCCATAAGTTTATGACATCTTAACGCTATACCTATGAAAGCAAAAACAGACAAGTAAACCGAAACAACCAAAGCACATTCAGTCCGATAACTTATAAAAAACTAGTTAGCAACTAGGGACTGAGAAATTATTAATTGAAATACCCGAAAATATCTCAAGACCCCAAAACTAGACCAACGAACTTATAATATGGTGGCTTTGTAGAGCATCGACTTATATGTAATAGATGGTCACCCATCCACGGACTGACCTCTACAAGTGTAGCTTAACCTGCGCTCATACGGCTGTGATTATTTAGCCACGAGCCACTGCGCCCCTGTATGACCATTCCTCATATTAACGATTTCCCATATTAATGCCCGGGCACTGTAACTACTTACTTAAGACGTAGATATATGCCAGTGACCTTGAGTGGTTAGCTTGTGTGTTCTGTACTGAACTCACACAACGCGTCGTACGTCCAGCCAGTAATAGGACTTGCCCATCAAGGAGCGCTGTTCCAAATTGGACGCATTATTAATTTGTTATACATAAAACAAAAGGTATTTTAATAAAATCCGTATACTAAAAGATCAATAATTAATTTTGCGTGATTCTCAGTTTTTTATCCGCGTTAGACATAACTTTACAAACTAATTTCACTATGTAATATAAACAAAATTTAAAATATTCATATATTATTTTATTAAGAAAATGCTCTTA
This sequence comes from Agrochola lychnidis, assembly GCA_963680765.1. Lineage (NCBI taxonomy): Eukaryota > Metazoa > Arthropoda > Insecta > Lepidoptera > Noctuidae > Agrochola > Agrochola lychnidis. The sequence goes on along the minus strand of OY796859.1, from coordinate 6,955,470 downwards.
TATATAATAATAAAAAAAAAACCAAATCATTAATTAACACTACTCGTTTAGACGTGATCTTCAGTATTAAATCATTAAAAGTCGGTTATCGTCACCTTAATAAATAATCTCGTTTGAACTGTAATGTCAAGTAGATGAGAGCAAAATTCGCGAAAGAACTATCCTGGGAATATCAGTTATGAATTTCCGCGAGGTACTAAGTGAGCCTTATGAAATTCATCTGCAGTTCGACCTGCGCTTGAACTTCCACTTATACAATATGAAGTAGCCTTGCCCTCATACTTACTACACATAACATAACATAACATCACGCTTTTAATCTCCGAAGGATTTGGTAGAGGTGTACCCTAGTGTACACTCAATTTTTGCCAGTACCTACTAATACATACATCAAATGTCGCGAACTGTTGTGGTGAATAACAGAAAAAATAAAAATAAATGACATTCGATTTTAAATCGATGTCTAAATACGTGAGTCAAAATAGTGCAAAGTACATTTTAAATTTTTACCATTACCACTCGAAAAAGGGCCTTTGATTAATCGATAACTGAGTGAATAAAAACATTTTGAATTCCTTTGTTCTCTTGTTACAAATTACCTAAATACAATGTGATAAATGTAAATACTATACTAGGTACTATTTATTTTCTCGCAGTCAATGGTAAAAAGTACGGTAAGTGGTAGAGCAGTGGTGGTCCAGTGGTAACGGCCGCGACTTACGAGTTGTAGGTCGTAAGTTCTAACCCAGGCAGGCGCTTTACTTTGTGTAAATTATTTCATCACCACTGCTCTCAAAACGGTGAAGAAAAGCATCGTGAGGAAACCGGTATGTCCTAGAACCGAAAATTCGAGGACATGTGACATCTACCAACCCGCACTGGGTCCGCGTGGTGGATTACGGCCCATTCTCTCTCACAGAGAGGACGCCTGTGTCCAAGCAGTGGCAACATTTTTAGGCTGCTGATGATGATGATGAATGGTAAAAAGCAGAGTACCTACACAACTCGTGAAAAAAAAAATCTCGGTCCTTGTATCCCTTGCTCTGCTCAGGATTCTAATTTAGAATCCTTCGCTGCTCTCGGGATCCAACTTAATCCCTTGAATTAAATTCCCTTTTTTTTCATTTGTTGTATAATCTACTATGTATTATCAGGAATATGTAGTATTTTATTTAATCTCAAAAACTGTTGTTATTATACAACCGCATTACATCCTAGATGACCGGTAGGTACGTGTTTTTTTTATGTCACGATACGACTTTTAAAACCGTACTGAAATATGAAACGGCAACATTTGAAACGTTCTCGTATTTTAATACCGGCTTTCCGGCTTTGGCTTTACAAGGGCTTTCCTGTGCCTCATTACTAGAAGATCTTGGCATTATCGCCTCAAAACGTATTTAGGTTAACACCGCTTTAGTATTCAAGAGCAAAATGATTTTTATTTCTATCGCTACACGCCTTTCAGCGCCCTTTGATTTATAAGATGATTTATTTTTGTTACTTATGACAAATTGTTAGTTGCTGCAGCGTAGTACGCTATGGTATAAATTCCTATCTTCTACATTTAGTACGGATGCAAAATGATTAGGTGTTTGAATAATCTGCCAACTGCAATATTTATTAATGTACTTTCAGACAAGTGTCAAATGAATGCAGGGAATAAATGTCATAATGTTGACATGTTTGATTCACTGACAAGTTTGATTTAAAGGCGCTTCTGTCATTTATGTCAGTTGTTATAGACTGCGTCATCTGTGTTGACAAAAGTGCAGATTGTCATCGCGTGTCTCAAGATATATTTTATCTCTCGCCCACTTGCAATGTTAATTAGTTAATGTAATATTCTATTTCCAAACGATTTTTCCAACAATGTTCGCGTGATCGTTCGTTTAGCGTGTAAAATAAGTTCGGCACGATTTATGGTGTTTCTTAGACTTTCAAGCTTACAAAACGATACTTAAACTGCGTTGAACGAATAATGGGTGATGGAAATTAATATTTAGTATGTCCTTGGCCTGTCAGAAAGAGTAGCGCTGTTAAGGATGAATATCAATGGCTTAGAATTAAGCATCGTTCAAGTTTACGCTCCAACGGAGGCGTCGAGCGACGAGGAATTAGAATTTTTCTACAGTACTGTTGACAAAGCTATACAACTCTCAGAAAACAATATTATAGTCATGGGTGATTTTAACGCCAAAATAGGACAAACTAATCCCAATGAATCCGCCACTGGTAAACACGGCTACGGAAATAGAAACTGTAGAGGAAATAGACTCATTGATTTTGCACGAGAGAACAACTTGGCTATTATGAACACCTTTTTCAAAAAAAATAACAAACAGAGATGGACTTGGAGATCGCCTAACGGTAAAATAAAGAATGAAATAGACTACATTTTAACAAATTTACACAGAAACATATATAATATACAGGTTTTAAATATTACTTACCCATCGGATCATAGACCAGTGAGAGCAGCATTAAACATTCTTCCCAAAACAAAAAGTCGTAGCAAGTTCGGCCAATGTCCCAGATCCCAATTAAAGAACGAAGAAGAAACGCAAACATACAAACGAAAGCTGAATAGCTGCTTAATAAATCTACTGGAGAACTGGAGAGACGAGGACACCGTTCAGAAGCGCTATGACGATATAACTAACGCAATAGACACCAGCCTGAAAAAATCTCACGAGGTTTCATCCAGTACAAATCCAGGGAAAAACCAAGCACTATCAGCACGCACAAAGGCGTTAATCTGCAGAAGACAAGAACTACAAAAAATAAAACCGAAATCAAGAGCCATGAAAAACGAACTAAAAGCACTTTACAAACTCATAAGTAAACGTATCCATCTAGACTATAAGGCGCATCGTACAAGAATAATCGAAAAACATCTTAGTTCTACAAATAGTGTAAAGAAAGCATACAAAGAACTGAGAACACATAAATTATGGATTAAAGAGTTGAAAGACAAAACGGAAAATACCCAAAATAGAACAGAAATACTGAAAATAGCGACAGAATTTTATAAGAAACTATACAGTGCACCAGATCAATATGCATATGAATTACCTGATACAAATAGAGTAGAGGCGAGAGTAGTCATAGACGAATCCGAAGTGACTGAAGGGATTAAATCACTAAAAATGGAGAAAAGTCCAGGCACCGACAGGATCACCAATGAAGTTATAAAGACAGGATGCGCGTATCTATCAAAACCACTAACTCTACTGTTTAATCTGATATTGAACAGCTCGTACACTCCTCGTCAATGGTCAGAGTCTGAAATCATCTTACTCTACAAAAAAGGAGACCCAAATGACATAAGTAATTACAGACCGATAAGCCTACTACCTTCACTATATAAACTGTTTTCCTCAATAATAGAGAAAAAAATAAAAGAAAGCACAGAGAAATACCAACCTATTGAACAGGCGGGCTTTAGAAGAGGTTTTTCAACAGTAGATCACATACACTCGCTGGAAATGCTGATAGAAAAATACCAAGAGTTCAAGAGACCACTCTACATTGTCTTTATCGATTACCAAAAAGCATTTGATTCTCTGCTCCACTCATCAATATGGGAAACTCTACTCTCTCAAGAAGTGCCACTGGATTACATCAAAGTCTTAAAAAATATTTATAAAAACAGTACTAGCAGAGTGAAGCTGGAAACTGCAGGGCCACCCATACAAATAAGTAAAGGCGTACGGCAGGGAGACCCACTCTCGCCAACTATCTTCATAGCGGTGCTGGAGGCCATCATTGGCAAACTAAAGTGGGAAAAATTTGGCGTAAATATAAATGGATGTTACTTGAATCACTTGAGATTTGCCGATGACATAGTCCTGCTATCAGAAAGTACAAATCAACTGCAAGTAATGATAAACACTCTACACGAAGAAAGTCGTAAAGTAGGCTTAAAAATCAACCTAACAAAAACTAATATCATGACGAACCATATTAAAAGACCTATATATCTCGAAAATTCATCTTTGGCATATGTCGATGCTTACATTTATCTGGGAAAGCAGGTTTCATTCAACCAACAAAATAACGAAATGGAAGTGGAGAGAAGAGTCAACATTACATGGAAAAAGTTCTGGAGTCTTAAAGAAATACTCAAAAGCGATATGACCATACGGATGAAAACTAAAGTCATGAACACCTGCCTACTCCCCTCATTAACATATGCCTGCCAAACTTGGAAATTTACTAGAAAAACAAAAAATAAAATTACATCTTGCCAAAGGAGTATGGAGAGAAGCATCATGAAAATTAAGAAAATCCAAAAGATCCGCCACACTGATATAAGACAGAAAACTAAAGCCATTGACGCTCTCAGCTACTCACAAAAGCTCAAATGGCGATGGGCTGGACACGTAGCGAGACTTAGCGATAATCGCTGGACTAAAAAGACAACCTCATGGGCAGGTCCACTAGGACAGAGAAAGAGAGGAAGGCCAAACGCACGCTGGGTAGACGACATTATAAAAGTAGCAGGTATTCAATGGCCGCGAGCGGCAGAGAATAGAGAGTACTGGTCATCTCTGGAGGAGGCCTTTACCTTTCATTGAGAGGGTTCTTGCTTGCAATATACAAACTCTGATTAAATATAATTTTTGAATCAATATTTATTAATATTTCTATTTTAAATCTAATGATTATTTAACTGTATCATGATTACGTTATGAACTTATGAATCTTATTAATATTTTTAATCATATTACTATTGTTTATTGAAATGAAATTTGAATTAATTATACTACTTATAAATTTGTACATTTAAAGAGTCAAGAACTAAATATATTATTTTTATTGTTTTTTTATTTTTTAAATGTACTAAAATTAATTTGAAATCGTAAATAATTTTGCATGTAAATTGATATTGAAATTGTAATGTAAATAAGCAAGAAATAAAAGGCTTTTTTATTTTTTTTATTTTATTTTATTTTATGTCCTTGGCCGTAATGTAAGCAAAGCTTGAATGAAAATGTCGCCGATAATACAGAAGCACCGTCGTATTGATTCGTTTTCGCATACCAGTTATGATTGAGTCGCCAAATCGAGGTTGAATAAATATGCATGTAGGTTTTACTATGCTCTGAATATTTTCTGACAAACAAAGAAGCCGGGTTGCGTAAAAGCTCTGCTCAATGTATATTTTCATGAAAATAATGCTAATCATTGAACTGAAATGCCTGGTTCATTGAGTTGAATACTTTTAGTTCAGAATATAAAATTATGTAATATCTGGAGCCTTAAAAACTGGCATTTGCCTACAGGAATTCAAAGTACCATCATCGTAACAAGGAAATCCGACGACCGTCTGTGCTTAAAATTTTAAAGAGTGAACCAGATACAAAATAAATCGTAATTAAAAAAATATACCACCGAATTCAAATTCCTGTCTTTCAGCGGTCTCAGCAAACGAGTAAGTAGAGTTAGGTCGAAGATTGCTCATTAACATTACTTCAAAGGATTGTTACCTCAAAGACTTATAAATTGTGCCTACTACGGGTGCTTCCGAATGCGGGAATGACTTATCTAGAGTTGTGCTACAGCGTGAGAATTATGTCGAACTAATCCCCAGCGGAGGAATTAGAGTTGCCAATCCCGCTAAACCTTGACATTATTTTGAACTCTGGAATGGCCGCGATTTTAAGAACTTTTTTTTCCTTTTAGTTATAAACAAACTAAAGCCTATATTCGCTGACTAATGAGACTTAGGCACCCACACACGCCTTCTGCTGGGGAGTTTGTTGCGCCATCGCCACTTCTTCTTCCCAGCTAAAGTACAAGAAGAGTTGAAGGGTGGGCGGGGCGGTGTTTTGAGGGACAGTCTTATGTAATTTTAACGTTCAAAACTGTTGATTCTCAGCCTAATTTGTATAAAAGACTTTTGTTTCTGAGGCCATTAAACACAAAAATAATCTAACAATCTGTCAAACTCATGTCAAGTGATTTTTGTTAGCACGGCCCTGCAGTCTCGACATTGATAGCGATCGCTTTACGACTGAATTCTAAAACGGCCACATTAAGCGATTCATCTAAAAGCAATTCATTTTCTGAATTCCCATTAATTCCTCTATGGTGACACATATATTATATTTATTATTATTATTTATATTAGCTGAATCAAATTCAATTCATATCAGAATCATTTTTGTTGTAAATATTGCCGCATGATAAAATGAAGACCGTAATTTTACCGGATATTTTTTTTTTCTTTACAGTTTTTATTAATCAAATGAGATTTTAATTTTCTATTTCTACAGTTTAAATGTTACTTCATTATGATACAAAACTGTCAAACAGATGAATTGCGTATTATGGAATTGAATGCAGATAATTTATGAATTGTCAGTTTGTGACAGTTTGTGTGATTCATATTATTATCATTTTTTTAATGTCTTTAACATATCTCGGGACCCTGGGGTCCCGGACCTTTGAAAGGCGTACGAGGGGCCGAAGCCAACTCGCAGAGGCCCCTTAGACGTTTTTTTAAAATGAAATGAGGCACCAACCGACGATTATCCCTGTATGCGTGCACCCAAGGACAAGCCCCGGTTGGTGTAGGACTATTGCAGAACATGGAAACAAAACATTTTGGGCTATGGATTTGGGTGGCTATAATGGATTGGTTACCTTGAACTATGGAAAGACTATGGCCCCTGCCTGACCAAATATATTATAAAACATACACAGGAAAATGGCAAGGGGTGACTTGCACACTCAATAATGGGCTCCCGAAAACGGTCGCTAGCACAAAGTGTCGTAGCGACAAGGGGGCAACATGTCCTGAGGTGCTTATGAGGAGTGGAGAGGTATTCCACGGCTATCAGGACAATCCCGGAAGTACGGTCAAGATCCCTACCAGCATCTTACTGGAATACTTCCTTCCTCCGAGCACGTTTGCTCTAGCGAATCTCCACTCAAGCCAGCCAATTAAGGCAAGAATGAGGTGGGAGCTCCGTTCCTCGTCAGTGTTCACTCCAGCCGGCCAACAAAGGCAAGCCAGAGGTGAGGAACAAGATTTCTCCCGGAAGATAGGGTCCGTGGGGTCGCTACTGCCCAACAGCTCGCCACATGCTGCCCTGCGGGTTTTTGTATCTCTCTTGGGCTGGCTCCTCATCCCAGACGTGTTCCGGCAAAGTAAACTCTACCGGCACAGACCTAGAGTTCGGAGCGCGCAAGCCCCACCACTAGAATCATAATAATTATTATCATAATTATTATGATTCTGCCAAAGCGGCCGTTTTAGGCCCCCTGTTCTCAGTAGTGGGAACATTAGATAGGCTGATAATGCTAAATCACAGCACTTGAGTTTGACAAGTGTAAGTTATTTTGTGTTGTGACTTTCATAACCACGCTGTTAGGTTTATACCTAAGGTAATTAACTATGATGTAAGTGACTATTAATACAAGGTATCGTGGTTAATGTAGGCGATCGTGAATTGATATGATAATCGTGTAACAAGAGTTCTGTAGGTAGTTTTGTTAATAAATAATGTCTCTTAGGGAAGTCACCAGATTATGTTCTCCGATGCCCTATGGAAAATAGGTACAATTAGGTACTTGTTCCTTGTTAATGGATGGAACGGTACTAGAATAAATAAAAAAAAAAACGTGTGGCACTCGGGGACTGCCGCTGTAAAGCTATTGCATAGCATTTGTATCCTCCATGACAACATCACTTTGTCATGGGAACCGTCATTACATGGTAGGCGGAGTGGGGGGTGTTAGGTTTTATTTTCGTTACGTTACGGAATTTTTGGATTCGGTCGCCGCGCTCAAAGCCCACGATAAAAGCTATGCAATAGTTTAATAAATAAATTCTTTATTGCCAAAAAAGGTTACAGAAAAATTTGAGGGTAAAAATCTTATCCTACCCTACTCTATTACGGAATAAAATGTCACCTTGTTAATCTTCTGCACATCTAAAAGACTTCTACTTTTAAAAATCCTTTTCCTATTAAAGGAATGCATAAAACGTGGTCATAAATGAAGGGGATGGTGCACAATAGGTACCGTACCGCATAATATTTCAATTGACAATAAATTCCTTTGACCCGCTTTACTTGGACGACAGTGCCAAGTCCTGTGTGAATGCAAAATGGCGGGATGGCTTTTGGGTTCATGACATTCTTTACATTCATACCGCGAAATATGAGAATATTCCGCATTTAAAATTGAATTCAGAATATCGATAAAAAAACTCAAAGATGGCGTCTGATCTGACGTAATTTTATCGAAACGGTATACCCGAAGCCGATCACCGGTACATCCGGTTTGACGTCTCCACCCAGACCTCGAGTGCGCCAGTCCGACAGGCCCCGAGTGGTCCGCGGTGGGCGCTGAAGCAGCTGGACCGGGAGCTTCTCCTGGAAGCCTCGATCGTGCAGGCCTGGGTGTCATCACCGGACAGGCCTGCCGACATCAACGACGAGGCGGAGTGGTTCCGGGAGGCCATGTCCAATGTGTGTGACATGGCAATGCCCCGGGTCCATCCTAGACATGCTTCGCGCCGGCTGTACTGGTGGTCGCAAGAGCTGGAGGCTCTGCGCAAGGCGTGTGTTGCTGCGCGACGCCGGTACGCCAGGCATCGCAGGCTCCGTATCCGCCCTCCGGATACGCAAGCCATTGAGGCGGAGCTGTACGAGGGGTACAGAGCGGCGAAGACCGCCCTCCAAGCGGAGATCCTGCGGGCCAGGGCGCTGGCCCGCGAGGAGATGCTGGAGACTCTCAACAGGGACCCGTGGGGGCGCCCATACAAGATGGTGCGGGAGAAACTCCGCCCATGGGCCCCCCCGCTGACGCAGAGTCTCCGGCCCCAGCTTGTGGGGGACGTGGTGAGCGCTCTGTTCCCCTCTAGAGGGGATCATACCCCTCCGCCCATGGCTCCGCCTACTGCGGTGCCCGATGCGGACCACACCGACGACGACGATTCTCCTGAGGTGACTGAGGTAGAAATGAGAGTGGCGGTACGTAAGATGAGTGCGAAGAATACCGCCCCAGGACCCGATGGCATACCCGGAAAAGCCTGGGTCCTGGCCATGGGGGCTCTCGGGCCTCGACTAAGGGGGCTCCTAAGCGCATGCATGGAGAGGGGCCAGTTCCCACTTCGTTGGAAGACGGGGAAACTGGTCCTCATCAAGAAGCCGGGGCGCCCAGCGGACTCTCCGTCCGCTTATCGGCCCATTGTGCTGCTCGACGAGGTGGGCAAGCTCTTTGAAAGAGTCATTGCAGACCGCCTCGTCGGGCAGCTGGTGCGAGTGGGGCCGGATCTGGCGGAGAGCCAGTTCGGTTTCCGCAGGGGGCGCTCTACGGTGGACGCCATCATGCGCGTGCGGGCCCTCACGACGGGGGATGCTGTGGCCCGGGGTGGGGTCGTCTTGGCGGTGTCTTTAGACATCGCCAATGCCTTCAACACCCTGCCCTGGAATTGCATCAGGGAGGCACTCCGGTATCACCGGATGCCGACCTACCTCTGTCGTGTGGTCGAGGCCTATCTGACGGACAGGGCCGTCATCTACCCCGGTCACCAAGGAGAGTGGAACCGGCAAGAGATGTCGTGCGGTGTCCCACAGGGTTCGGTCCTGGGGCCGCATCTGTGGGACATCGGATACGACTGGGTGCTGCGCGCCGACCTCCCTAGCGGCGTCAGCGTCGTTTGTTACGCTGACGACACGCTTGTCCTGGCGCAGGGGGGGTCGTACCAGGCGGCGGCCGATTTAGCGACACGCGGGGTTGCGACAATCGTCGATAGGATCCGGCAGCTGGGACTCGAGGTGGCCCTGCACAAGTCTGAGGCCATGGGTTTTCATGGTCCTCGGAATGCGCCACCGTCGGGTTCCCAGGTAATGGTGGGAGGGGTTCACATCGGTGTCGAGTCGACGATGAAGTATCTGGGACTCGTCCTCGACAGCCGGTGGAACTTCGTAGAACATTTCCGACGTTTGGCTCCCAGACTCGAGCGGACCGGGGCTGCATTGAAGCGGCTCCTGCCCAATCTAGGGGATCCAAACGCCTCCTGCCGGAGGCTCTATGCGGGGATCGTGCGGTCCATGGCTCTTTACGGGGCACCGGTGTGGGCGCGTTCATTGAGGCTGCGGCCAGCCCGCCGGTTGAACGCGTCCCAGAGGGTCATGGCCATCCGGCTGGCCCGAGGATACCGCACGGTCTCCTGCGAGGCGGCGAGCCTCCTTGCCGGATTACCGCCATAGGATCTGGAGGCAAAGGTCCTCGCGCACGTCTGGGAGTGGCGCGAGGAGGCGAAACGCCGGGGCTTAACCCCGATGCCGTAAGAAATTGCGGCACAGCGGACAGAGCTCCGGCGGGATCTCATGGCGTCATGGAGGGTGCGATTGTCGCAACCCCGCGCTGGGCACGCCACAATCGCGGCGATAAGACCCGTCTTTGAGGAGTGGCTGGAGAGACGCCACGGCGTTCTCACCTTCCGCCTGACGCAGGTCCTCACCGGACACGGCTGCTTCGGGAGGTTCCTGTTCAGGATAAGGCGGGAGGAAACACCCGGGTGTCACCATTGTGTGGATCGGCCTGAGGACACGGTGGAGCATACGGTGGAGGTCTGCCCGGCTTGGGCGGAGCAACGCCGTGTTCTCGTAGAGGCGATCGGCGGCGGTGATCTCTCGCGTCCGGCCCTGGTTCAGGCTATGGTACGGAGCGAGAGGAAATGGCAGGCCGTCACCTCCTTCTGCGAAGCGGTAATGCTCGCAAAGGAGGAGGCGGAACGCGTGAGGGAGAGGCAAATTTCGCGCCCTCACGCCCCTAACCGCCGCAGGAGGAGACGCCCGGGGCGGGAATCGCGAGCCGATTTCCGGCCACCGTAGGCGCGGGCTTGCGGACGGTGAGCAATGGGTAGCTCGCCGTCCGATAAGGACCAAGCCCGGGTCGACGGCGCGTTGTGTTCCACGCGCGCCTCAAAGAGATGTCAGCAGAATTGATGGGGTCCACTAGGGCCAATGCCTGCCGGGGGTTCGAAGAAAACCGATCGGGAAATCGTGGCCCCCGGCAACAGGGCAACCGAAGGAACACGGGTGGGTTTTTGTCAGTAAGAGTCTGACACGCCCTCCCGCTCCGCCCAGAGCGGGAGAAGTTATTTGATAATTACCCACACAAAAAAAAAAAAAAAAAAAAAGGGTTAGTTCCACAAACTTTCGGGAACATACAAACTGGCAAAACTTGGTGTTTCGGACTCCTTGACTCAAAAGAGTTACAGTGCGGTTCCAACTAATTTCTTAGGGCCTTCACTCAATTCGTAACATGGGCAGTAAAAAGACGTTTATTATGGACAGACGAACAATTAAGTGCTTCTAGGTTTTATTGAACATTTTACAGCTGAAAAGTAAAATGTTCGATCGAGTTTAAGAAGGTGGCTTTTGTTAGGAGAAGTGGTACTAGAGTTAAGATCGATAGCCGCACTGAATGGGAGCCGTCTCGATAGCCTAGTTTTTCTGGCGGCTTAGCAGAATTTACGCGGTACAGGGACAATAGCGTTGGGTTTGAGCTTAATGTCGCCTGCTCCTATCTTTTCGTCTGAGGTCATTTGACGCAGTCTAAAACCTATATATGTCTAGTTAGGAACGCATAGATTAAGTAGATTGCCTACTGTGTAACGCTCTTTTTGTTTATATAAATGGGATTTTGATTGCGTGGCTTTTGACGCGCACGAATGTTGGTCAAAAATTGAATTATGTTCTAGTACGTATTTCAATCAATCAATTTACTCAACTTATCACAGTAATTTATTGTTATAAAATAAAGTTATAGTTGTTATAATTCGAAACTATGCAGTAGAAAATATATTTGTGTTTAATTTAAGAAGGAAAATATATTTTAAGAAATATATTTAAAAAAAAATATCTTCCTCTTATCTTATCTTAGGTATTTTGTATCGACCTTTTTCATTTAGCGGAAAACTGTAAATGGCTTTCAATTTCATATTTTAAGAACACTGGAATATTTTAGCACAGAATAAAATATCTGTATTTTATTATTCCCAACAGCCATCGCGTTTAATCTTCACCATCGCGTTCAACCATCGCGCTTGGGCGCAGCCAAGTGCAGATCTAAAGACAAAAGTTCAGGTCTAGGTCAAAAAACTAAAGTTTTATATCGTTAAAAGGCTATATCACATTTTCACTGCAGACATTAGCTAAATATTAGCTGTAGTCGTAAGAGAAACGGTATGGAAATGTAGGACCATTTCATCTACCATTATCGCCATTAAACTATGGCAGTTTTAACAGCCGGAGGTGTTTTATATAAATATTCATATTAATATTTCCAAGAGAATAGAATAAAAGGAAAATTCATTAAAAAAAAAATGTACAACCTATTCGTAATCACTTCGTCCCCCAAATGACCTAGTGGCAAGCTTTAGTGCATCTTGTGGATTCTCGAATTTGAACGTTCTAATGAAGGGAAATATTCTTATGTTCCTATTTGAAACCGGAATACAGGACTGAGAAAAACTCTTAATAGTGTCACCTGTAGAGATTTTCGTTACAAACTGAAGAGACATAATGACGTACAGAGTTAAATCTGTAAGATCCGATAAGATCAGTAAAAACGAAACCGCGGTTAATTCAGCATAAAATTAATATTCTATTTTTAACGAAGCGCTAAGAAAGTTTGTAGTTTACTGTTTCGGATAAGATAAGTGCTTTGGAGCGTAAAAGTAAACTTTTTACATCTGCCGTTATTTCGGGCTGTAATAGCTATTACTTAAGATTAGATAAAGAAAATGGCCAAAAGAGCCTATGTTCTGCAGTGGACTACGATTGGAGGGCAAAAAAAATTGTCAACCTACAATATTTCGAAAATAATCTTTGCTTTGCTTTCTTTGGCAGGGTCGTTATCGAAACCTCGCGGCGGTCGTTTTTGCCACCTGAGGGTAGGGATTGTAAAAGGATTGTGTCAATACATGGGACAGTCAGCATCGCCTCACAAAAACACAAAGTTATAAATCACCAAACCTTCCAATTGATTAATTGTTGCTGACTTCCATCACACCTTTAATGATAATACAAATAAAAATAATATAAGTAATTTAAATATTATTATCATATTATAATATGAAACACCAATTGAACCGGTCCAGGTTCAGCAGTAACTTCGGGACCGATGCACTAAAATAGCCTTAACAAGTCATCCTTAATAAAAATATACAGCTGGTGCAAACAGAACAGTCAACCCATCAACCTACTGACTGGAGGCTGACTTACGGCGAAGCTGATCTTATAGATGTAGCGACACGGCGCAAGTGGAACTGACAGTATACAGTATCTTATTTGCGTACACGTTTCTCAGCACCGATACAGTAGCGTATTTCAAGGATACGCGACTGCAGCGTCGCAAGGTCAATTAGCTAAGCCGCTTGTATCGGTACTACGAGTACGTGTGATAGTACTAATCTGTGGAAGTCCGTCGTGAATGTATCGTAGGTAATCAATATAGATACGCGACTATATGGCTGCAGGAAACCGAGATTTTAGCATAATGATTCTCTTCTATGTTGCTGTCTATATCGCGATTGAACGCAGAATTTGTAGAGTATTACATCATATTATCAATGCACCTTCTTTACAAACTCATCAGGGTTGTATTGTTGGCAAATCCGCAGTTGGCCCTTTTTGTTGCCGTCCGATAAAAAAAACCGGCCAAGTGCGTGTCGGACCACGGACTGTGTTGGGTTAATTTAAGAATTCTTATTATATATATTATGTACAAGTATGTAAAAGAAAAAAGAAAAATAAAGGGAAGTGTTCATTGGGCGTCAAAAAATTCGTCCGCATCGCTGTCAGCGGGAAAAGTGCCCAAAAGGCTGGCAGCGTTGCCACGTTGGATGGCAATGCTGATTCTTTGGCCAGCCTTCTGGTCAAGTGAAGAGTCGACCAATCGCTTGGCGGTGCCCGAAATACTCGGTGAGCACTCAGACCACGGCCCTATATAGTGTTTCAACCCCAAACGGTTTAAAAAATAGCTCCCAGTAAGGTTACTATATTTTTGGTAGGAATATTTATTGCATTTACAATACTAACTTTGTGTTCACCGAAAAATTGCTTCATTGTTTTTAAAGTACACTTCCATGGCAAAGAAAATATTTGAAATAGTTTGTTTTCTTTCTTTTATAAAGGTACGTTTGTACAAAAGCTTCATTAAGCACCTCGGCACACGTCATTTGGATGCGCTTCGCTCAATGGAAGCTCCATTGAGGTAGGTTTGAGTGTCAGCACGTTCTTTTATATGAATGTGAGCAGGCATGTAGAATATGCATGATGGTATGAAATGCACCCGTTTTGTATGCTTTAACATAAAAGTAGGTTTAATTCATGAATCGAACATAAAAAATTCCATAACAATACAAAATAGATGATTACTTGACAGATTATGCAGGTAGAGCAACGGTGGATAATTGACGGTAATAAGTATCAATTTCCAAAAACAATAATGTCAAACGAGTGATATTTAAAGCGTTTGAAACAAAGACTATCAAAAAGATAATGTTTCTTGTCGTTTCGCGAAATTGCGACGTCAACACGCTTAGCACGACAACCGCATGGTTTGTTAAATTTTTTATTGCTGTGAGAAACCGCACGAGATCCGAGGAAAACGCTTACTGGGTTTTAGAGACAGGTCGCGAAAATTCATTGATTAAGTGGATTTTCATAGCTCGTAGACTAAACGATACCTATCTAAAATAAAATCGCAAAACTAGTTCAAAATTTTCAGGTAGTTAATAGAAAATTGGGTGCAAGAAGAAACTGTCTTTAGATACGACAGTTTCTTCTTAGCAATCAGGAAGAAGAAACAGTCATAAATATGGAATTTTGATCACGAAGTGTGTGAGTGACAGATGTCCTAGACAACGGAGTTACACACAAGTAAAACGTTATAAGTAGTAGCTACACATACTATGTAATGTAGATTCTAGTGGAAGCCGTAATGAGGATAGGACAAACACACTGCCTCGTCATTTAGAGGATTAACGGCATAACCAACATACGGCAGCTGACAAAAGAGGAACGAGGATTTCTATCGCGTTCGCACTCTTTTGTCATAATGCAGCAACTCCAGGTGTTGAGCCGGGAGCAGATATATTTTTGATAGCCGTCAAACAATTAAATGGGGTATTGTACCGCAAATGAATCGCGGATCCAGGGCGGACATGTCATTGCAAGCACATAATGAAAGGTATACCTTTTATCCGGCGAGCCCTGTGTGCGAACGCCGGCGTCCGTGGCGATAAGCCCCCGGTGATGTAGTGTCGTAGAGTGTAAGGGTGATGGAAGCGCCAAGGAGGGCTCCTGGCCGCGAGGGGCCGGCGTTGCTGCGCGTAGCGAGCGATGGGCGCGCGTGTACCTCGAGGTCGGTGTGCCGGCGGAGTGGGCCGCGCTGTCACAGCCGGCGAGGGTGCGCGCGCCTGCACCACCGCGCATGCGCCCTCGTGCGCCGCAAGCGATTAAACTAAATACACCAACACGCAGCGCCACTACATGTGCTATACTGGCGCGCTGCCGCCTCACCTACATATCGAGGTGAGTATTATACGTATTTTTTTTTAAATCTTTGTTTTTGACCTATATTATTTTCTAACTTATTGTATTACTAACTTATTGTAGAATGAATTGAACCAAGGTTTCGTTAGAAGTAGTGTTCTTAGCGACGAGCTACATCAACAAAAGCTTTGACATTCATGAACGTTTCTGTAGATGAAAGAGTTTTCAGTAGGTATCCTGATAGTTTTTTTCCTTTGGACGGTTTACCATAACAGAGAGATTACAAATGAAGTATAATTTATTAAAAATATGCAGACGGAGGGTTAAGTATTGTTTGATATGGTGGTGTAGTTGTTAAGATCAGCTGTTTGTATCAGGTTATCGGTGGGTGGTATCGATTGGCAGCACTTTCACCGCTGGGCGCGAACAGTAACTGTTATTCTATGTTTTGGCGCGGCTCCAGCAATGGCGGACACCCACCCTGTTACTAAGCACACGCCATTTTCGCGTAACAATTAGGAGTAACTTAGCTGACTAAAAGTAAAAAAAAAGTTGCCAAAGATAATAAAAATATTATTTTTCTTATTGTAATGTGATCTATTTATTCGGGATGCTGAATAGAGCGGCGTATAAAGAGATCAAAACAGACGTTTGTGTATCCTTCATGGTTCATAAATTCGTGATGTTCCTTTTGTCGAGTTTGTAGGAGCGGCACAACAATGTCTGTGTTTATATCATGTGAAATTGTAATCGCAGATGTATGTTTGGCGACTCTGAAAATAATTTAAATTTGAAATTAGATTTTGTCGAAACGAAAAGTCTAAACTCTTTTGCTTGGACGTTATAATAAACTTAAATTATCTCATATTAAAAACTTACCTACTTAGATGAATGATTGGTCTCGCTGCGGTCGAGCGCAGCGACACCAATCATTCATCTAAGCTTACCTACCTATTTTAATAATTACAACAAAAAAAAAACGATGTTGCCCAGTGTCCTTTTCACTTGAAAAATTACTACTTACTCAGTTATTTGCATAATAAAATTATAACTCGTAATTTTATGGTATTCTTTAGGTAACCGCACAAAATGTAGTAAATATGTGAAAATAAAACAACACTTTACATCGCTTTTGTAACGTGTTTATGCGTACGCCACGCGGAGTATCTGCATTGCTACAAACTATGCTAAAATCTTTAAATCGAGTCTTTTTAATTTTTCTTTTTGTTTTTTTAAGTCAGAGGAAAACCACCTTACAGCTAAAATAATTTCAAAAGTTTTAAAATGAAATAAAAAGGTACTACACAATTTTTTTTGTATCAGAACTTTTAAATACTTAGGTATATTATAACTAATAAAAACTCATAAAGTTTAGGCACTGCATTTGGGGTTAAGAAAAATGCTGGCCTGTTTTAGAAATTTCTGATCAGTTTCGGTTAACTTATTTCATTTATTTGACAGATCATTAATTTTATTTAGGTAGGTATACAAAATGTGTTCCATTTTTAGGGTTCTGTATTTTATTAACCAGTACCCTAATTGTGTAACTTATTTTCGTAAACAATTTCGCGAAATTTGTTTCATTTTGACATTTCAACAACATTCATTGCGTTATTTACGTTGTTGAACAGATTTTTTTCCAACTTATGAAGCAATGGATTAGAAATCTGTTTCAAATCAAAACAAATTGTGATTGTGTTGTAAGTATTACGCAATTAGGGTACTGGTCGATATACCTACCTACGGCTTTTCAAAGGGGTCAAGTCCGGTATAGTTCTATTGAAGATGACCTTGCTTTGCTTAAGGGTAGTTCTTCCAAATTTGATTCTTCGACTGATTCATATGGCCAAAATTTAATTTCACTTTCAGCTTTGTAACATATGTTCATATGAAAATAGGTATACCAAATAACATATATTTGAATGAGGGACTCGTTTTTATAAAGTGGTTTTCAAGATATCGATGTTCAAATATTTTGTGCCCAGATTAATCAGAAACAGAAATAAAAATCATAAACTTTATGCAGATGAGCTCTGTATTAAGAAAATATTCATATTTTAACAACAACAATAATATCTTCTATATTATCTTCACCAATGGCGTGAGACTCTTTTATCCGTTTATCATATTGAGCCTTTTAAACACGAAAATATCCTCATCGTCAGAATCTGAGCGATCATTCGCGCTTTTCTGATGAAGGGTCGATAGTACATCTCTGGTGAATTTTGGAGTTATAAGTTTTACATCGATTGACGAAGTCTCCATCCAAAAGTTGTCGTCATCGGGAAGGTCGAGGTCTTGTTGGGGTGTATTTTTTCAGTCTGAATTTCGGCACCCCGAAATTCAGAATTTCCCGTGTCCTTTTTCAGAATAATTCCACACTAAAAATCGCAAACTTGAAAAATACCAGTGCATTTCCGCCATTTTGAATTATTGAAAAGGTTATAGCTAATTAAATATAACAAATAAGACTAGAACTACTGACTTGTACACAGTCAAAAATTAGACAAGGAGAATTACGCAACAAAAGCGCTCCTTTCGTGCTGGAGAGGCGAAAAACTAATTTATTTTAAAATTCATATGGGGTTTTGACTATATGAATCAGGCACAGATTAATCAGGATTTTGCCTACAATCATGCATAACTCATCATACATACAGACTTCAGTATTGTCATGTTTCTACACGAATCTATAACCCAAGAGCATCACACGAAACTTAGATTGAAGTTTTAAAACAATAAAATAAATTTGATAAAGTAGGCAGTGTAATCAGAATGCCACCTGAACCAAGCACAGATGAATCAGATGTTTACCGTCGTAACACCGGGATCTAAGCCAACCAGCCGCACGTCCACCTTCTAGGTCGTCCGTTGTACGACTGGCTCCCCCCCGCGCGGGAAGCCAGACTCTCATTATTATTACCCGACTAAGTACGGTCAAGCGCAGCTTACGCCACATTAATCAGTATTATACGCCGGACACTTCTTATTTACATATTTTTAAACACACTAACGTAGTTATAACTAATTCTCATTTTTTTTTGTAAGAGGACAATTCATTTCCTTTTGATATAATTATAATTTATATTGATTTATCAAAGGGAAAATGCGACATCGACCATTTTGTTCCAGAAAATGGCAAACGGACACGTTATATGAATCAGAAGAACAAACTTCAAATATTTTTATTCTGTACCTAGACAGCAATTATTTGAAAAATATAATTTGTCCCAGTTAGGGACATATATAAACTGTACAAAAAAAAAAATTACATGTTGTTTTGTTAGTTGGTTACAGAAAATATACCCATAGAAATCGAAAATTTTGTCTCTGAAGAATTACCCTTAACATAAAGGGTTCGGAATTACTACCGGGCACACAACAGGCTAGTATTTTTTTGCTGCTTTACAAGATCACCCCTCTTTTTGAATGCTTATTGATAAAATGACCAAGTCAATGCGTCGTATGCATTTTGGGCCTGCTCGTGCTCATAAAAGGAGCAGGAGCAGGCAGGCTGCAGGCGAGCTGCAAAGGAGCCGATTGAGATATTCTAAACGTAGTAGGTTTAGCTAAATAAGGAAAAATACTTAGCTTACATTAGCAGGAATCCGCTGGATGCGGAAAGCACAGAATCGGTCGAAGTGGAGGTGCTTGGGGGAGGCCTATGTCCAGTAGTGGACGTCTTTCGGCTGAAATAATGATGATGATATTATTTTATTAAATTACAAGCCATGTGCACGATGGGATTTCCCATCGGAAAAATTAACGTACTTCCATACTCTATCATCATCATCATCAGCCTATAAATGTTCCCACTGCTGGGACATAGGCCTTCTCTCTGTGAGAGGGAGCAGGACGTAATCCACCACGCGGGCCCAGTGCGGGTTGGTAGATGTCACATGTCTTCGAATTTTTGGTTCTAGGACATGCCGGTTTCCTCACGATGTTTTCCTTCACCGTTTTGAGAGCATACTCTATAATCGATAATTTTTATCCCCTCCTTTAGGGGATGAATTTTCAAAAATCCTTCCTTAGTGATCACTTTCGCTATTTAAGGAGTTCTTATGCAAAATTGCTTCTAGACCAGCGGTTAGGCTGTGCGTTGACTGTCAGTGAACTTAAGATTTTTTTATTAGGTAGATAGAACTGTAAGTTGTTTAGGTACATGTTTAAATGGAGGTTTAAAAGGATCCGATGATATCAATTAGGTACCATGCATACAGTAGCCGTTTTAATTCCCACTAGGGCCTTCTACGACCGAGCAACCGACTGGCCGATTGTCGGTTGCAAAGAGACCAAGCCGATCATTGCTTTCGGTGGAGTTCGGGTGTGCGAAACCGAAACTGTGATTCTAAAATAAATATTAAACAATTCTAAAATAAATACTAAACAATAAGGTACGTGTTTTTTATTCAGTGTTGTAGTTTGGTTTCAATAAGTTTTTTTTTGTTAAGCGTATTCTTTTCTTGATTTATGGTTCAATTATTAAAAGAAGAGTTCCTAGATTATACCACAAATTGTAAGGCTGTTCCTAAAATAAAAATGATAAATGAATTAGATGAATTACTAAATGACCAACTAAAAAACGAAAATACAAAACAAACGACACCGACTTCCGAAATTTAAGTTATTTTTCATGTTGTAGTGTTTTTTGGAAGTCGATTGTCTTTTTTTGGAAACATGTTTTATTTCTCGTATTTTAGTTGGTCAGTTTGTAATTTATCTAAGTTACAATAGCCTAATGTCAACTGCCTTACAACCTTTACAAAATATTCCCAATGCAGGGACGTTAATCGTTGAGGAGTTCTTCTGGTACTTCACCATCAGCTCCACTTCTCCATATGCATTGTGACGAGCACAAATTGCATTGCAACCATATTAAGTAATCGAATCGCAATCCGTGACATGCTTATTATTGAGTAGTTCCGGTGGTCTGTGGTCTTCATTATCAGTGTCACTTCACCAAATGGTGCTTTCCGAGAGTAACTGCATGAGTTACTATAAAAAATACCCAAATCGCTATAGGTGTGTGTTAATATTTGAAGAGTTCCCTCGATTTCTCCAGAATCCCATCATCAGATCGTGACCTGATGACAATGGAACCACTTCGGAAGTATACCCTTTCAAAGAAAAAATAATTTTGTGAATCCGTTTATATATGATGGAGTTATAACATACTTACATTTAAAAAAAATCATTAAACATCCGAATTGATAACCTCCTTCTTTTAGAAGTCGGTTAAAGAGAAAAAAATAGTAAAGAACCGCAAAGTTAGCAGTTTTGGCGATTAGTCACTGACTATATAAATATGGCGAGATAGTCTGCAACTTTTAATTCTCACTACATAAGGTCTACGTTACCAATTCTACTGATGCATTTGTTTTGTTTGACGTCACTATCAAAAGTTTTCAACGTTCGAAGGTACAGTCAGCTGCAGAGAAACCTCACGCCCTAGCAATGTCTAGGGCGTGAGGTTTCTCTGCAGCTGACTGTACCTATGTAATGTAGGAACAAAATGCGAACGTTTAGGTAGATGTGAAGGGTCTCGCTAACAGGCGTGATGCGACACCGGTAAAATAATTCCCGTGAAGTATTCATAGAAATTGTTCCGCTAGAGTCGCGTCGTGCCTGTCTGTGGGAGCCTTTAGTCAATCACGTCACCGCCACGCCTGAATAGATTCGGCTGGACGTCGCATCACGTTATATATATGTATCAAGGTTACGATACAATGTAATGATTGTCTGGCCATTTGTTGTTTGTAGGATCCTTTTTTTTTTGGTTGTGAAATTATCTATAACTTCTCCCGCTCTGGGCGAAACTGGAGGGCGTGTCAGATCTTACTGACTAAAACCCACCCGTGTTCCTTCAGTTTCCTGCATGTTGCCAGGGGCCACGGTAAGTATCCTTTTCGGACTTTCCCGCAACCCTGGCAGGCATCGGTCCGAGCGGACACCGTCAATTAGCCCTAGCTGACATCTCTTTGAGGCGCGCGTGGAACACAACGCGCCGTAAAGCTGGGCCTGGTCCTTATCGGACGGCGAGCCGTCCGCAAGCCCGCACCTACAGTGGCCGGGAATCGGCCTGGGGATTCCTGACGCCCAGGGCATCTCCTGCGGCGGTTAGGGACGTGAGGGCGTAAAATTTGCCTCTCCCTCACGCGTTCCGCCTCCTCCTTCGCAAACATTACTGCTTCGCAGAAGGAGGTGAGGAGTCTAGATCTGTAACCCAAAGCAGGTAATAGGATTGCCCCTTATTCATTGGACTTAAGAGAGACACTTAACAAAAAATCGAGATGTGTGCAAAAATCGTTCAGAATATTGCGAAATCCGGCGAAATCCAGGTGTACCTAACTACTATACACGTAGGTAGGTATACACCCACTGCCTATCTCATGAAAAAAATACTTTTTACAAAAAAACAACCGACTTCCAAAAAAACACTACAAAGTGAAAAATAACTTTCATTTCCTTTCTTCTAACTTTCAAGTCGGTGGCAAAAAACGAAAATTCTAAACCAAAGACACCGACTTCCGAAAAGAAAGTTATTTTTCACTCGTGGTGAGTATTGTGGTACTCGGTTAAAAAAAGAATCATCGAAATCGGTTGGCGTGATATTGAGTTATTCGTCCATTTGTCGCGCACATGCTTATTACAAATTTAAGACTTATATGGTTTTCTCATGAATGCCATTGTCAGAACTGGACCAAATTGAAATGGGACCACACGGGAAGCACCAGCTTTCAAATAAAAAAGAATCATCAAAATCGGTTCACCCAGTCGAAAGTTCTGAGGTAAAAAAAAAAAATACAGACGAATTGAGAACCTCTTCCTTTTTTTGAAGTCGGTTAATAAAAGCGGTAGATTCTCAGTTTTCTTAAAAATGTCGTTCTGTTTGATAGCACGTGACAGCTGACAAGCATCCTTGCTTTTAATGTATCGCCTTACTTGTTTGAGCTCAACACTAAATATTTTCGAGAGGAATTTTGTAAAATCTGCTCTCCTGAAATAATTGCGGTCACTTTGATGCCATTAATATGACTAAATTCGTGTATTTTAGAGGCTAAGCGCCTCTTCAGGAAGACATGCATTTTCTTTCCTCAAAATGTTCTACTTACAGTGAAAACGTTGGCACGGCATTTTTCAAGATTAACTTGAATATACCTACATACCGCTGGAAGGTTTTCTTTACCGACTTCCAAAAAGGAGGAGGTTCTATGTTCAACTTCATGTATTTTTTTATGTATGTTCATCGATATTTTCATCAATTGTGAACCGATTTTGAAAATTCGTTTTTCATTTGTTAGAGGGGTTTGTGGCTAAGTAATAACAGGGTCGATCGATCAGGTTAAGCTACGCTTGCCGCGGTTGGTCTGATGATGGGTGACCAACTTTACATACCAAGACTCCTCCGTGCCTCGGAAAGCACGTTAACCCGTTGGTCCCGGCTGTCATTTGTAGATCTTTGATAATTATTACGGGTAGTTAGAAGCCCAAAGTCTGACAACCAGTCTTACCAAGGGGTATCGTGTTACCTAGTAACTAGGTTGTATAGGTCAGATAGGCAGTCGCTGCATGTAAAATACTGACTGGAAGCCGAACCAAACATAGTTGGGAAAAGGCTAGGCAGATGATGATGATTTGTTAGAGGAAGGAACTTTACTTGGGTAGTTTCTGAGTTAGCTTCAATAATACGTATATTTCCCACTTAGTCTATGTGAATGATGTTATAAGTTCCTGTAATTATTATTTACATAGCAGGTAGCGGTATTCGAATTTTTGTAGGGTAGGTCATCATTTCAGCCGAAAGACGTCCACTGCTGGACATAGGCCTCCCCCAAGCACCTCCACTTCGACCGATTCTGTGCTTCTCGCATCCAGCAGATTCCTGCGGCCTTCACAAGGTCATCGGTCCATCTTGTGGGAGGCCTTCCAACGCTACGTCTTC
This sequence comes from Agrochola lychnidis, assembly GCA_963680765.1. NCBI lineage: Eukaryota > Metazoa > Arthropoda > Insecta > Lepidoptera > Noctuidae > Agrochola > Agrochola lychnidis. The sequence continues at coordinate 6,931,998 of OY796859.1, read as the reverse complement.
CGGTACGCGGTCGCCACTCCAGAACCTTTCGACCCCATCGGCCATCCGTTCTGCGAGCAATGTACCCTGCCCATTGCCACTTAAGTTTGGCAATTCTTCAGGCTATGTCGGTTACCTTGGTTCTCCCACGTAGGGAAACTCCAAGCATAGCCCTCTCCATTGCCCTTTGGGCAATGCTGTGGGGTAGGTATCACAACTAAAAAGTGAAAAATAAAAAATAATTACAAAAAAAAAGAACAAACGACTTTTAACGCAAATTCAAAACCAAAGACACCGACTTCCAAAATTAAACTTATTTTTCACTTTGTAGTGTTTTTTGGAAGTCGGTTGTTTTTTTTTCACAGTTTTTTTGATGTGTGGAATTTCGGTGTCCCGTCTTTATGTTTTTCTGTCTGTCATACCGAGAACTTCATTACATAACTCAAATGCGTACCTGCTACGGAAATCAAAGGCATACATAGGTACCCATAGCCAACAAAAGGGGACTAAAATGGGGAGTGAATATTAAAAGACGAAACGAGGTCAAATGGTCTCATGAATGGGCTACATTTATTTCAAGAGATTGACATTCAAAAATAATTTAATAAATTATTTTTATATGTGTAGTGGTTTTCTTGTATTCCTAGTATGTAACTGGGGAAATGTGGGTGTAGGTATTATAGATACACTTTTTTTTATAGTTACACTGACGAGCAATATGAAAAAGCCACTTGCAAAGTGCCAAAAAATCTAAATATCTCCTAAACCACACCAAAAATCTTGAAAACAGTTTTTTATACGCTATTAAATACACTTGAATGTTGCTTTTTACTTCAAGAAGCTATCTTGCGTGGTTTCAGAAACATTTCAAAAGTTAGTGGCTTTTTTATATTGCTCGTAAGTGAAAAAAAAAAAACAGTGGCACTCCGGAAGTGCGATAGAAGTGAAAACTTGAAAAAAAAAATCGGCACCGCGGTAATCGCCGCGTTGATGTCGTTTACTCCACGCACCACATCAAGGCATTGATGTCTTTTACTCCACGGTGTCGGTAAATTCCGTTACAATATCGCGAAATCAACGGTTTAGTCCCATCTCAAAAATACCCAACACGCCTAAATAAGTTTTTACTTAAAAAAAAAAAAATTTTTTTAATTAAAAAAAATAACAGCCTAAAAACTTGAATAGTCATAGCATGTTTAGAGTTAAGTAGTTAAAGATCTTCAATGCATTAAGAACGGAAACCCTCAATACATTAGCTCGGAGTATTTTAGCAGCAATGGAGTCGTATGTGTTCGCTGCGGCTAGTGGCATCAGGTCAAGGACAATGCACAAATCCGCAGTCTCCTTCGTAGCGCATACCTACTGACATATACACGCATGTCTTAGTTAGAGCTTTGTAAAGGAGCTCCTCCGGGGAAATACTAGTAAACAGGTTGGTCGAAATAGTGACGTCATAAAAAAAGAAGATTGTTCATGCCTAAGGGTATCCGAAAATACCCCATGTATGTTCCGCGATTCATGATAGTTTTCGACATATATATATTTGAAGTGAAAACTTCTTTAGGCGCGTTGGGAATTTTTGATATGGGACTAAACCATTGATTTCGCGACACTGTAACGACACCAGCTTTTGACCACTAAAGACATCAACGCGTTGATTACCGCGGTGCCGATTTTTTTTTTAATTTTCACTTCTGTGGGCACTCCCGGAGTGTCACTGTTTTTTTTTATTACTTTACAATTTTATGGGAAACGCTTTAAAAAAATATCTTTATTTTCTAATGTGACGTCACATAGCTTATACATACACCAGCGGACGATCGAGATGCTTCCAACGATACCTCATTTATCAAATTATGATAAATAGTTTAGAAGTTATGAGGGAACAGATGAACATATTTTATATACCCACATACATACACACCGGTCAAAATCATAACCCTCCTTTTTACTTCCCCGTAGTCGGATAAAAAAAAATACAGCACAGCTAGTTCAGCTCCCCAGTCGTTTGAGTTACAAGGATCGGTTTAAATCTCGAGTGTCCGTTAAGTTTATAATTTACTAGCTGTGCCCCGCGGTTTCACCCGCCGCGCAGTTGAATTTAGAAGAGATCGGATTATTTACCGCGTCGCATAGCATTGCCCGCTCGCGCTACTCCGTTTGCGATTAGCGAACTCCTTGCCTTTTTTTCTTTTTGCTCGGCTCCTAAGGATCATAGCGTGATATCAACCATTAATCTACGTCAAGAATTCGGCTATCAACGACAAAAAGATTTTTTTAAATCCGACTGGTTCCAGAGATTGGAGCGTTCAAACTCGCGCTATTACCTACTTATTTTCTCTAAATCTGACTGGTAGTTTCAGAGATTAGCGCATTCAAACAATTGAAGAAAAAACAAACTCTTCAGCTTTATTTATAGTATCTACTATACACTGTAACAGCGAATCAATTTTCAGGCCTCCTCCTTAAGACCTGCCAAATATTTTTGATATTAAGTAAAGTAAAAGTAAAAAAGCTTTATTCAGTTCACAAAAACACGGTACAATAAAAATAAAACCGGCCAAGTTCGTGTCGGACCACGCACAATGAAGGGTTCCGTAGTTGGGATGAATTAATCCCAAAAACAAACTTAACTTTGTAGTTGAAAAATATGTTTTTGCAACTACAAAGTTAAGTTGGTCGATTATTACTCGTTAACTTGTAAAGCCTTCTTAGCTCTGATAGTTTTCCTTTTAATTTCGTTATATAAACTACTGTTGTGATTTTTTTCACACACCCAAAACCAACCATTTAGCCGGCAGGGGGGGGGAGAACACTTGACTCTAACAAAAATTAGCACTTTAAAGCTTAATATTTCGCAAATGGATCCTTGAATCCAAAAATGGTTTTGGCAAACTCACAATGTTTTTAAAGGACCTTTCCAATGATACCCCTCACTATGGGTTAAAAAGAGAAAAAAAATAACATCACCACTTTACGTGTATGAGAGGTACCCTAAAAAAAAACGTTTTTCATAATTTTATTTTACCACTTTGTCGGCGTAATTAAAATCAGGGTTGTAACGGATGTCATATAACGGATGAGGATGCGGATGAGGATATCGAGATAATCGGGTTTGAGGATGCGGATGAGGATACGGATATTGGAAAATTCCTTATTGAGGATGCGGATGAGGATGCGGATGCAGATGTCGTACAAAAAATAGCCCTTGTTTTTATAGTATTTATATTTGTATAGGTTGTAGGTAATTATTTGGTAGGTAAAAAAAAATTAATATTAAAGTTGTTAATATTCACTGAGAGGAGGCCTGTGTCCCAGCAGTGGGGACATTATAGGCTGATTATGATATATGATGATGAAATTTGGTAACTGAAATTTCAAATTGTGGAGTCAAATGCACAACTTTAATATTCAAAATTAAGTAAAGGTAAATTATATTTTATAAAAAGTAACTGGCAGGCCGTTTCGCCTTCTAAGCGGTTTCTAAGTTCATCATAAATAAGGGCGTGCTCCACAAAATAATTGTTCGGTCGGGATACATGCCAGTGGCGGTGATAAAAAAAATCGAATGATTTTATACCCAGTAAGCCGACGTAAACACAGAAGTAATATAATCTCGGCGGGATTTTATCGCGCACTGGATTTTCAACTCTCGGTGTTAAGCCGAACGTTGAGAATCCAAAGCGCTGGGTCGCACTCTCGTCCCAACGCGTAGAAAAAACACACTGTTGGATTTTTAACTCTCGGCGCTAAGCAGAGAGTTGAAAATCCGGTGCACGAAAAAAAAAATCGCTGCGATTTTATTACGTCCGTGTGAACGTCGGCTAACTCAGATTGTGACATGTGACACCACAGTCGTGCCAGCAGTGCCACGTGCGGCCGATCATCTGTCATAGGACAAGGACATTGCGAATTCAGCCAATAGTAACGCGTAACTCACTTATCGGCCCGCCCATTTAGCTCGGCGCGAGTTTTTAAAAATCCACTATTTGTGCGAACAAGGTAGGGTCACATCCTCATAGAAATTATGAGGATGCGGATGAGGATGCGGAGCTTTTAAAATCAAAAGTTGAGGATGCGGATGTTTTGCGGATATCAAAATTTATGCGGATGCTCCGCAGTTGCGGATGCGGATACGGATATCCGTTACAACCCTGATTAAAATATATACCTATGCCAAATTACAGTTTTCTAGTACTAAGGGTCTCGGAGCTAGACCGCGGACAGACAGACAGACAGACAGACATGACGAAACTATAAGGGTTCCTTGTTTACTACGGAACCCTAAAAACGAGTAACAAATTACATAGGAGCCTTAGGTGCTAGTTTTTTACAAATTCCCTGGACCCCACACTAGGATTCCCTGTGTCGTGGGGTGGATATTCGGATAGCTAATGACCTAAAGAGGTGCCATAAAGAATATGAATAAAAAATATCGACTAATTAAAAAGTAATGCAACAACGCGAAATTTCGCGGGTATTCTGGTAGATTATATTACTTATTAATATTACTAGCTTTTGCCCGCGGCTTCGCCCGCGTGGATGTCGGAAAATATCCCACGGGAACCTACTATCGGGATTAAAAGTAACCTGTGTGTAGTCCAGGTAAACAATATATTAATTTCGTAATACATTGTTTTCATAAACTCTTATTGGTTTACGCAGCGCATGCCAGTAAAGCTCCCAGTCGGCATGTTTTTTTCCGACATCTTCGACAATCATCGTTATATTTCAACCAATTTACACAAAACCTTAAACTGTCACTAACGAGTCACAGTAGATTTTTATTGTTATCGACTTCTAAAGGCAAATTGACAGTTGAGCGGTTATCATGAATCGGTGCCCATTGGTGAACAACCGTAAGAAAATCCGTTCGGTAGTTTTTGAGTTTATCGCGTTCAGACAGACAGACGCGGCGGGGCACTTTATTTTATAATATGTAGTGATCGTGATGTACTTAGTATGTGAGGGAGCTTGCCAATTGAGCACAGTTGCATAATGCACGTTTATTGATTGTTTGTGCGAGGTTCATGTAAAGGTCGCACCTCGTGTAGGTTATCAATCCATGTTTTTGTTCAGTCATTTTAATTTTATTTATGTTGGTTTTAGTATTTATGGTGACCGATTTTTATTTACTTGTGGTTTTAATTTAATTTAGGCAGTATTGAGGTTACACTACCGAAGGAGGAGGCGGAGCGCGTGAGGGAGAGGCCCTGGGCGTCGGGAATTCTAGGCCATTTCCCGGCCACCGTAGGCAATGGGTAGCTCGCTGTCCGATAAGGACCAAGCCCGGGTCGACGGCGCGTTGTGTTCCACGCGCGCCTCAAGAGATGTCAGCAGAACTGACGGGGTCCGCTAGGACCGATGCCTGCCGGGGCTGCGGGGAAGTCCGAAAGGGATACCGTGGGCCCCGGCAACATGGCAACTGAAGGAACACGAGTGGGTTTTAGTCAGAAAGAGTCTGAGACGCCCTAAATTATCAAATAACTTCTCCCGCTCTGGGCGGAGCGGGAGAAGTTATTTGATAATTTCCCACCCAAAAAAAAAAGGTTATACAACCGGCCGCGCACAATGCTCGTCAGCTCGAATCTTGATACTCAACACACTTGCTCTTGCATGCACACACACACTCGTATATAATAGAAAGACACAGAAGGAGTCGGAAAAAGACGCTTTTTTCTTACGTGACTATTTCTACCAGTCACCTCCTACCGCAAGCCTTGTTAAGGAACTTCATTCCAATAATAGATAATAATATATAGTGAGTAATTGGGGTCCCCAAGACTCAATATTTTAATAAGGTTTTAAAAAATATTTCAAATCAGTTAAACCAAGTTCTACAGGATGAAATTGAAAACATGCGACAAATTGAAATAGGAGATTCAGTAACTGTTACCTAATCATTATAAATTGTTATTTCCGAAATATAAATTGTGAAAAAAAAAAATCGTGCGCGACGAGCGGTGCTTTTGTGTCGCGTCGCGTGTCGCGTTGGTCTGAACGAGCCTTAAATTGATACTTTAATTTTTTCGTTTGTTTTAAATTTATTTAATTTTACTGGAACGCCATAAAATCGTGTCTAAGTGAAGACAATAATTTAGTTTGCACTATCTAAGACGATAATTACAGGATTTTTATTCACAATTTATATTTCGGAAATGATAATTTATAATGATTAGGTAACAGTTACTGAATCTCCCATTTCAATTTGTCGCATGTTTTCAATTTCATCCTGTATAATAAACAAAAACCAATCAAAATCCAGTAAATTGTACCTAATGTAGCTTATACATATATCGTTAAATTACGTAACAGTTCCCTAATAGGCATTAAGTGTAGGCGGATTGTATTGTGTCTTCCATAAGTTTCTGTACGTAACAATTTAATTGACTCCAGCACAATATTTCTTACAGAGTTCATTATAATGGTTATGCAACATCTGCTACGAGTGTCTACGTAATAAACACGTCTACGTATCTTCGTAGCGGAGTTCTATAAAATATTTCAGTAGCAGGTACCTAAATTAATACAATGCGATTTTCGTAGCACCGCCTGGTAAAAGCATTTCGTAACTACTACGGCTGGCTACGGCGTAGCTCATGGCTACGGTGATATCTTACCTGAATTACGTATTATATCACGTTCCGTTAATTAATTGGTATTTAGAGAAAATTGGTGCTTATGTAACCTATCAATGTGGTAGTATTGTACGTGGGCTGGAAATTAGTTCTCCATTACGGCTACTAGTGAAATTGGAGCCCGAATGAAATCACTTGGGCGTGCTGAATACGAAATCGATGGTGGAAATCATACCTTAGGTTTTCGCTGAAAATTGTTATTGAACTCGAAAATGGAAGATTTTTTTCTAGAATATTTTATAAAATACAATAGACGTGGATATATTTAGTAACCTGTTCCACTTAGCTATTTCTAAAGAGCCATAATAAAACTCTTGAAAGAAATCACGAGGTTACTACATATATCCACGTATATTGTGTTTTATAATGGATGTCCGCAAGGTCACGTCTGAATCAATTAACTATCTTAGAATGTTTTATGTAAGTAGGTAGTGCCGGGGTGTAAGTTGACAGACTTACCATCTCAGTGCCTCAAGTCAATCCCACCTGCTCGTGGTGCATTCTGCTGAATAACTAACGAGGCTCTGACAACCGACAAATACCTAAATAAAACTTCGCAGCTAAATGACGCAGACTACTGACGGGCAGCAGCGTCACTAGTGCAAGATGCTGTGATCTGCGATCGCCAACCCGTATGCCCAGCGTGGCGATTATGGGCAAACCTTCCAATGGCAAGCCAATCAACCACGCCCCCGGTACCCGGCCGCCTTGCTATTCCTGATTTTGGCGGCGGTCACTGTAACGGCAAGGTAGGGGGTGTGAAGAATTCCCGGGTTAAAAATGGCCGTCAAAACCAACTGACCTGGGCGATGTATAACGGACACACGTTACGGCTTGACGAACACCTAGTGCAGCTAAAAGAAGAGCCCAGAAAAATAAGGTGGCACATTCTTGAGTTGACTGAAGTCCGAAGAGAGGGGGAAGACACGATAACTCTTGAATCGGGGTCGGGCCACCTTTTGTTTTTTTTTTTTTTAAAGTAGCTTATTGGCTTTTCTTGATGAATTCCTTCTTTAAGAAATAGCCTCAAAGCCCATATTGCTCCTATGCAACGTATAAGTTGTTTTCAAGAGTTGTCAGGAATCGTCTAGCGTGAAGACTCGAAGAGTTTCAGCCATCGGAGCAGGCCGGTTTCGATGAGGATACAGCACTGTAGACCACATCTACACAGGGCGGAAAATTATACAGAAGTCCGAAGAGTATAACCGGCCCCTATTGCCTATGAGAAGGCTTTAGACTCTATCGAGATCTGGTCTGTTTTGGAGTCTCTGCAGCGATGCCAAGACAATTGGCGATACATCTAAGTGCTGAGATTTCTTAACAAAAACGCGACAATGACCGTTCCAACTCAGGACCAGCAAATTGAATATATAATCCCCATGCGTCGAGGGGTGGAAGGGCACGTAATTTCCCCGAAATTGTTCTCGAACTCATTGGAAGATGTGTTAAGACGCTGAACTGGGAAGGACGCGGCATTACCATGAACAGCGAGAACATATCACATCTACGATTTCCAGATGACATCATCATACTGGCTGAATCGCTGCAAGACTTGCAGCAGATGCTGGACGGCCTTGTTGATTCTTCTGTACGCATTGGTCTTCTGATTAACTTGAACAAAACCCAGGTTATGTTCATGTTAATCAGACCAATCTTTTAACTTGGTGTTCTCAGGGTCACGGGTTGACCCCTGACATCCCTGCAATATGATTTATTCCTGGGGCCCAAGTCTGCTATTTTTATAAATTCGTCATTCCAACACGATCCCATTGTCATTTTGCTAAAAGTTCGTAATCTGCTAAATTCATAATGGTCGATCATTGGTCGGTCAATGGTCTCGTAATAGAATTGTGTTATAATGGCATTGTCGTACAATACGATCAATGATACCGCCTAAGTCCGTCATTCATTTGTCATTATGTACGAGATTACCAATAAGTGCCATTTCTGTCAATGGAGTGTCAGTGGCTGACCATTGGAAAGTCATAATGACGCCATTATATTAGTAGATTACCAAACTTGTCAAAATCAACAATTATGAAATCGTTGATAGACCATTCTGACACTATTGTAATAGCAGACTTGAGGCCCTGGGGGCCTATCACCAGCTCATAAGCACTATTATTTTAATATTACTTCAGTGGGAGAAAGAGATGGAGCTATACGTACTGTTGAGCTTCATCTCTTTCCCACATTGAAGTAATATTAAAATAATACTGTTTTATGGGCTGGTGGTAGGGCCCCTGGTGTAGTGTTTGTTGACTAAAACAATGTTTGTAGATTACGCTGCTCTGCACCCACATGTCAAACAAACATGGTATATGTATGTACGTATTAAGAACAACGGCTAATTTCATCTTAGGTTCCTAATTACCTACGATTACCTACTTTCCTGAAGAGAGAAAAACATTTCCGGCGTTTAGAAAGCGCAAAAAATAAACAAAGCAATTCATTAGGAGGCCTGACTTCGCTGGGCTCTCTCTCTGCTCGTAGGTTTATATTTCGGTAGATATAGGTACTATGTTAAATATTTTAATTAGAATCTTGCCATTCATTCTTTCATATTGTCCATTTTAAAGAAATAGGCCATACTTTTCATTACGGTATACACAAAAAAAATGTCTGCGGACTCTCGTACGCTGCCAAATACTGTAAGTTAGTTGAGATTCTCAACTACGTAGTAGGTATACAATGTTTATTTTTTTTTATTTTCATGGGGCGTCCATAGTTACTGCCAGCATTCAGTTCGAGAACAAGATTAGGTATTCGTTTGTAAATATAAGGCTAGAGGGATTCGAAAAGGCGGTGACAACAGACTTAGTTCCGGATCTAAAATCAGTTTTTATATTAATAAGTTTACGGCTATTGAAATAAAGTTCTAATAAGTGTGTCGAAGATTTGGGCCCATGTTCTTGGACTAACTCGTTTTGTAATAAGGCGGTTTGAGGACACTGTAACTTCCAGCTCTCCGGTGAACTCCGGTCACACTTCAGCCCATATCAAGACGGTAGATAACCCTTTACCTACCTCAGGCATTCCAATGCCTGCCCTCAGACGGGGTTTTCCAATGACTCAGCCTTTTCATTTTCGTGGAGTTGGTGTGAGTGAACTCACATAGGGTAGTTAATGGATTGTTTTGGGAAATAGGTACTTACTGCATTTCTATTATCTTAATGTCCCTCGGGAATCATCGCATTTCGGAATACCACCGAATGCTAATTTCCATGTCCATCAATTATTAAATTTATATTGTACCTATAATAAGTTTAATTCAGTACTAAGTATTGTTGTTTTGTTTTGATTTGCGTGTGAACTATATAGAGCTGTAAAACTATTTTCCTTTCTGTCGTACCTGCAACTTTAGCAGCTTTCCTACCATTTATAAAATAAATTACATTAGGTTAAAAAGTATTAACAACTCTAATACTTCCAAGTCGATTGAGAGCGTGCGGTCTGCACCAAGTGCAAAGGGCAATTGATAGAAATCCGACGACTGACGAAACACGAGGTTTGCCGAGGGACATTAAGAACATAATTGTACTGTACCTATATTTATTTGTCTACAATCTTTGTTCCATAACATTGTATTAATGAGTAGCCACAAAACATAATTTACACATTGGCTACCTACCTATTTAACTACCTCAAAACGGTGAAGGAAAACATCGTGACGAAACCGGCATTTCCTAGAACCAAAAATACGAAGACTGTGACATCCACCAACCCGCATTGGGCCCACTCCCTTTCATAGGGAGGAGGCCTGTGTCCCAGCAGTGGGAACATTATTGGCTGATTATGCAAGCTATTTAACTGTAGCTACACATTGATAACTGATAAACTATTATGGAAGACAAATTACTGGTATTCAGCTGCATCCAGTAAGACTGGAAGCCGAACCCAACATAGTTGGGAAAAGGCTAGGCAGTAATATTCAATCTGCCTAGCCTTTTACCAACTATATTGGAGTCGGCTTCCAGTCTAACCGGATGCAGCTGAATACCAGTATTTTACATGGAGCTACTGTCTATCTGACCTCCACAACCCAGTAACTGGGTAATACGATATCCCTTGGTAAAACTGGGTGTCAGATTTTCGGGCTTCTGACGACCCGTAACGACTGTCAAAGATCCACGAATGACAGCCGGGACCAACGGCTTAACGTGTTTTCCGAGGCACGGAGGAGTCTCGGTATGTAAAGATAGTCACCCATCCATAGACCAACCCCGGCAAGCGTAGCTTAACTTGATGAATCGCCCCCAGATTTATGGAACACAAATTATAGACTGATGAATTCTTGCGAAGTTTACCTACATTTTCTGGAGGCTGACTGTGCATAGGTACCATCGAAGAAACGCATAACTATACACCGTAAGGACTATTTCTGCTTGCGGCGCTCGGCCGATATAGTAACGCTTACCTACGAAAAAAAAGGGTCGTGTGCACGGGATTTTGTGTTCAAACTGCTTAGGTATGCGTTTCTTCGACCCTACTCATGGTATATATATGATATTGTATAGAGTGCATGAATATTTCGAATTCTGTGATTTCTTCTCAACTTGTGGTGTCTGGAAGTACCTATCAAGCAATCTATTTTATTGGGGTATTCTCTTCCGTAATAGGTTTTATAGAACATTTTTAAATTTCTTTGATTAAAAAACCATACTTAATTACTTAGGTACCTACCTCAATCAATCAATCTGCCTAGCCTTTTCAAACTCTGTTGAGGTCAGCTCCATGTAAAATAGGTACCTACTGGACCAATTTTACATGGAGCGACTGGCTATTAGACCTCCACAACCCAGTTACTGGGTAACATGATACCCCTTGGTAAGACTAGTTGTCAGATTTTTTTGGGATTCTGACTACCGTAACAACTGTCAAAGATCCACGAATGATAGACGGGACCAACGGCTTAACGAGCGTTCCGAGGCACGGTAGACACGAAGTCTCGATATGTATGTACAGATGCCAGCACATCAAGCTACCCGAAACTGTCAAATTTTCCCAATCAACTTTGAACCTTATATTTCCGCGATAAAGTTGAAAATCTATTAAATAAATTTGACAGATTGTAGTAGCTTGAAGTGCTGGCGTCTGTACCTAATAGATGGTCAATGCCTATACAGGATGTCTCAAACGTAGTGGTCCAAAGGCTAATAAGGTAAAGCGGAGGTGGCCACCTATCTAAAGTTAAAGTTAAGATATTCTCATCAGTTCAGAAAATTTAGCTAATTTAATAATTTTCAAGAAATTTTACACTTTCACTTGAATTTTTCGCCTCTGTGAAAAAAATTTTCGTCGTAGCGAGTTCAAATCTGGTTGAAAGATGCCTTGATAGTGTAGGTACAAGATTATATTCCTATTAACGTCCAGTGTGGCACTGAAATGCTTCAGACTTTATATTTACTTGTCTTTTCTAACTTTTCACAAAACTTTAGCGAAACTTTATAAGCTCAGATTTAAAAAAAATGTACTACCGAGTACGTACCCATAGCTGTAAAAAGTACCGTAATTATTGGTAGTTAGACTGGGGAAATTTAATAAAGATAACTTAATGAAAACATTTGAAAAAAAAAATGGGTTTCTAAAAACAAGGTCGAAAAATCCGAAAAACTTTTTGCTCTAATTTTACAAAAACATCTCTGAAAAGCGTTGAGTATTTAAATTTAACACATTTAAACGTGACCTTCGGTAGTGTGTTTTATTTCTAATTCTTTTTTTTTACGTTCGCTGCTGACCTGCGTAGGCCTTCACAACTTGTGTTGTCATTTTTAAAATCAGATTGAACAAATATATGACATATTTTTTATTTTGGGCTTAGAAAGTTTCGTTGAAATTTTATTAAAGGTTAGAAAACACAAGTAAAAATAAATTAAACCTGAAGCATTGCAGAGCCACACTGAATATAAATTGGAACATAATCTTGTACCTACACTATCAAGGTATCTTCCAGCCAGATTTGAACTCGCTACGTCGAAAATTTTGTTCACAGGATCGAACAATCTAATAAAAATCCAAGTGAAAGTGGAAAAACATCATGATTATTATTAAATTAGCGAAATTTTCTGATTTGTTGAGAATATCCCAAGTTTTAAATTTTTTAATGAGTGGTAGCCATCTTCACTTTACGCCATTTGCCTTTGGACCACTGTGTTTGAGACACCCTGTATACAGTGTGAGTCTTCATAATGTGCACATATCGAAATGAGGGAGTCTATGCTTAATTTTATCGACGGAAAAAATGGTAATTTTTTTTTTAGTTTAAAAAAAAAAAAAAAAATTTACAAAAAAATTTTTTTAAAAAAAATTTTTTTTTGCTCTCTTTTTATTATTATCTTATTTATAAATTTTACAATTAAAAATTGAAGAAAAAAATACAGATTTTTACTAAAAAAACATGTTTATTTTCAATTGAGGGTAGTTTTTTTCTCAATTTTAATTTTATGTGGACGGCTACTTACTTTCAATCATTATGGAGTTTGTTTCATCGCGATAGCTGATTCAGTTTAAAAGTTACACAGTTTTGTTACAATTTTTTTTTTAATTTCATAAAAAGTATAAAAAACAATATTTAGATTTTTTAAATATTTTTTCTGTCGTTAAAATTAAGCATAGATTTCCTCATTTCGATATGTGCACATTATGAAGACTCACACTGTAAATGATCAATCTACTGTTTTCACCGTTAATTTAGAATGAGTAAAAAAATGACACATTTTCTGGTTTTGTTTACAGATGGAGAATCTTTTGCTGTTAAGATCGAGCGTCAGAAAGAACATGAAGCTTAATAGATTGTTGGTTATTGCATAATAGCCTTCCACCAGCCTCCATCCCTACCTATTTCATAGGTTGTGTTACGATAACTTTTAGATCAAGAAAAAATCAAATAAATGACGCTTTTTCTGCAACAAATCAAAGGTGAGCAAACAAAAATTATTACTTATAGTTAGCTTACGCTGACACGGCACTGATAGCTGGGCTAGCATGGATGGGTGGCTATTACCGACAAATCATCTAATCACATCATTGCTCTCGTGAAATCACTTTTCAGGTAGACCTACAGTTTTTGTACGATTACAATAAATTATTATTGATAATGATGCACTCATATAATTCTGTGCCAAAATGCCTGAGGTCACGCCATATATAAAATTGACATGCTGCCGGTGACAGTTTCATTACAGAATGACATTGACAGTTCTTTATCAGTCTTCCTTGTCAAAATTGTTATGGTTGTGGTTGATATCGGTACATTTCTTGTAAAAATACTTTGTAAATGATAAAAAGCACTTTTCATCATAATTCCAAAAGTAGTTTTTAGCCTTGTGTAATAACTGCATTTTGGACGCTTTTGTATGTATGTGGCGACACTCATTTTCAACAAAATTGTTGTAATTTTCGTGACAAACCCGTAGTTATTACTCGGATTATTGTTTTGGTTTTTTTTTCGTATTTTATGAGTTTTAACAATAACCTATTTCTGCACAGAACAACTGAAAAACTTGAAGATGTCCAGATTCCGCTTTGGACGACAGCATGATGGGTATCGTCTAGTATCGAATGACGACAGCGGGTTTTCGGATGCACAGTTTGAAGGACCACCGCCTAAAATACCCTGGAAAGCAATATCTCTTGCGGCGTTCTTATTTGTTGTGGGTACGGCACTACTTATTGTAGGAAGTTTAATTGTTACTGGTCATATAGATACTAAGTATTCTGACCGTTTGTGGCCTATGATAGTTTTAGGCTGTATTATGTTCTTGCCAGGGGCATATCATATTAGGATAGCATATTATGCTTATAAGGAATATCCTGGTTACAGTTTTGCTGATATTCCAGAGTTTGAATAGTTTTTAATGTGTTGTAATAAACGTTTGATAGATCTGTTTGTTAATTTTTAGAGGTTTGTTTTATAATAGTTTTATTTATTTTTATGACTTGCATAATAGTTAATATAATAAACTTTTAATTCCTTGTATGTTGAGTAGTTCATAATAATAAATTGTCTGTATAGCACATAAACTCCTAGAAGTTGTTTAGTATGTATTATCTAGCATAATTCTTCATTTGATTGTCAGTATTTGACTTAGGGCCTGTTTCACCACCTCCGATTAGGTTCTCGTTAAGTTACTTGGCAGATAATGTCCTACAAATTCTGTTCCATTTTTGAATTTATTCAGTAGTGACTATTTGGACATCGTGAAATAGGCCCTTAATCTATTATGTACATAATATTGATTATATATGTATCATTGTGATTTTATTAAATTAGGCTTAATGATAGCTTTTGTATTAGTATGTTTTGTGTGTTTATCTTTATGAATACAAAAACATTACAGTACAACAGATATTTTATTTGGGGTTACTTATACATACATAAACTCACGCCTTGTTCCCATGGGGTAGGCAGAAACTACAGAACGGTTTCTGGTTACTTATAATAAAACAAAAAATTCCATTTAGGCATATTTTTTTATTGACAGTGATCATAATTTTAATAAATAGATTGATAAAGTCACTTTTACAACTTGTAGAGATTTTAAAGAAAATCAATTGATTCTCAATGATTAGTTAATACTTCCATCCTATCTAAATTGCACATGTTTACCTATTAGCTCTTTTACCTTTCCTAGTCTGTGGCGTACAGCTAGTCTGCGGGAGAGGTACAGAGTGCCCTGTCTTTTTTAAGTGTTCAAACAATTTATTCTTTGATGGGAAGTCTGTTTCACAGACTGCACACCTGAGGGTCAATGCTGTGCTTGAATCTTCTGTTTCACTTGTTTTAGTCCTTACTGGTTTTCTTTCTACCATCTTTTTTGGTTTGATATTCCTTTGTGTCTTGGGTAATGCAGGCCTATCTTTTGGCAAAGCTGCTTCACCCAATGCATCGTCAGTGGGTGTAGTACTAGATACTTCATACAGATTCTCTGTTGAAGTCTGTGATTGTGATCCTTTCTTTAAGTTAGCTTCTTTCTTAGCTTGTATTTGACTCTTGAGCATATTGAATTTCTTAGCTTTTCTGCTGCGTGCTGGTCCTTCAATTTCATTGAAACTCATCTCATCATGACTGTCATTGCCTTCACTTTCTGGCATTGGTATAAACTTCTTTTTGTTCTTCTTCTTTTTATGACTCTTGGGTAAAGCCTGTAAAAATGTTTTTCTTAAAACACATGTTGGACCAATGTTTAATTTAGTTTAACACTTTTCTGTCTGCAGACATAATAGTTTAATAATTGCCTTGAACCTTATGTGGTTCATCAGATAGCGAAAATGTTAAGGTAAAATTAAATAAAAAATGTCTACTTGATGCTGAGCTGTATTTTAGCTCATCATTATCTTTAGCAGCAGTCCAGTGCTGGACATAAGCCTCTCCAATCGCACGCCATGCAATTTGATACTCTGTTTACGCCTACTCTCATTCAGCAGTAACCAGCCACCCTATGTAGATCGTTGCTCTACGAACGGAGGCCTTTTAATATAATAATATGCTTTATAAATTAAAAGCGTTTGGGCGTCTCTGGCGTATTGCAATCAACCCTAACTCAAACAGTTAAAAGGACAATAGCCACTTACCTGAACTTTATCAGAATCGTCACTCAGAGTTTCTCTGAAATCATTATCTTCATTGTCTTCGATATCTGAAGTTGAGTTTTCCATTTCTTCTTCTTCCTTAGTGACCTGACCATTCACTTTATCACCTTTACCTTTTTCCTTATTCACTGGAACTTCGTGAACATCAGCATCTTCATGATTATTATCTGATATATCAATGTCATCATCTAATGTCATGTTAGCTACATTTTCTTTGTGTTTCTTACTGTTCTCGTGATTTTCAAATGATTTGATATTTTTAAACATTTTGTTGCAAGCTGAGCAGTAAAGATTTCGCATTGCTGATTTAGATTTTGTCGAAGACTTTGCTGTAGCCTTCGATGCTTCACTAGCCTAAAATGATAAAATATGAAATTAATTTGAAAGTATGTGAAGAATAGCTTTTAGCATAAAATTGCCATTATGTGCACTAGCAGGAGTGTCATTGTCAGGGACATACTGATGCATTAATACATACTAAATTATTTAAGTTTCCTCCAAATGTTTTGTAGTATTAACAACATTGTGTTATCATTTATGATCTGTAGCTAGAATTTACAAGTATCTCTTGAAAGAGACATGCCAATAATGATTTTAAAAAAATGTTTTGGTATTCTTTTCTGATTTTTATAGGTTAGCTAAATTAATCAAAATTGAAATCCATGTTTGCTAGTTGCTTTCCCAAAAATATTTAATTTGTAAGTAATTTTAAAAAGTCTATGAGAGAGTAGATCAAAATCTTTCTTTTTTGATTTAGATTTAAAAAAAAAATATGGGAATAAATAAATGAAAGGAGGATGGTAAGTTATGCTAACCTCTTCAGTCTTAGAACTTTCTTCATTACTGCTTTCCATTCCCCCTTCACTAATGGTATCATCATCAGAAGACAGGCCAAACTCTTCAGCCAGAAGAGACTCAATCTCACTCAACTTCTTCTGATAGTCTTCACTCTGTAAGAAGGAACTTTCACCTTCTTTTTTTTTAGCTTCTTCAATTTCTTTCTGCCTCTGTATTATTCTTTCTCTTCTTAATTGTTCAGCCTGAAAAAAATAATTACCAAAATAACATTTTAGAGGTGATTTTAGAAGTTTTTAATGAAGGTTTAATACTAATATTTCCATGATATCGACTAGCACAGAGGCTGTGTTACTGGTTATCATGGAAATAATAAAAATCATCATACATCTGTCAGGTGTAGACAATGTATTTACAATTCTAACCATTCCTAGTTAGCATGTAAGATTCAAATTAATACAGAATTATACTTGGAAAAGTTTAGGTCTCAAACTCAAAGCATTTATTTCAATTAAACCATTTACAGGCACTTTTGAATTGTCAAGGAATCGGTCAGTTAAAAATATGAAGCTAATTGCCCATTCCAAAGCGTAGTATGTAGGTGGAGAAGAACGGGCAAGAAACTCCACAGACACTCTTATAAATAAAAAATTGTTATAAAAATATTGGTTACATCATTCATGTTGAAATTATACATGTGAGAACAATGTAGAAAGATGAGTTAACCTGAGGTCCTAACTTAAGTCCTAGGTTCCTAGACTCTAGGAAATGCTAGATCAATAGATTACATGTTGACCACAACATACCTTTCGTTTATTTTCTTCAGCTTTCTCCTGCAACAGTTTTGTGTGCTCTATTACTCTCTTGTCCTTCCTGCGGACAAAGCTTACAAGTCTCCTGATCTCCTCATTCCTCTCTTTGCGAGCTTTCTGCCTTATTTTATTGTTTTCTTTCTCCATCAATTTAATGACTCTCCTGTTATCACCCTGTGAGATTTCATATTGGTCTAGCCACACGTAACCTGGAAAGTTGTGTAATAGATATGAAATACATTTAGAAATAAATGTTAAGCACTTTATTTTACATGCAATTCTAAAGTACAATTCATTTAATTATAGTTTTTTCAGAAATTAGTTACTTTTATTAGTTGAAAATGCCATCCAATAAGCATAGAACTCATTGACTTCTTCATATGGAGTTGTAGAGTTGCCAAATGCAGGTACTTTGGTAACTTCCTCTGGGTCATCAAGGAAGTCAGTTTCCTCGGTTATCAATTTGGAGAAAACCTGTAAAATAGTAAGAAGTTGATATTATAATAAAATTATATCAGTAAATACATAAACATTTTGTACAGAAAGGCCAGCTTTACCTCATTGTATATTCCATAGAATCCTTGTGGGTCATCACCAAAACCTTTATAACAGGACGGACTAAAGTAAGGGTAAACATCAAGACTGTCATCATTATAAGAACTGCCGGCTCCCTTTAATAGCTGCTCCCTGTGGTTGTCATACCTAGAAAAATAGGATGGGTTAAAGTCGCCACATATAAATGCAGTTATTGAATAATCATTGTGGTGCCAAATCATACAATGATAGATTTTCATAAGGACTTACCAAGCTCTCTCTTGTGGGTCAGAAAGCACTTCATATGCATTCTGTACAAGCTGAAACTGTTCTTTCGCCTCTGTCAAATTCTCTAAGTTTTTGTCGGGATGCCATTGGAGCGCAAGGCGCCGATAAGCCTTCTTTATTTCAGAGGCAGACGCTTCTTTCGGCAAACACAAAACTTCGTAGTGGCACTTCATTTTATGACCATTCTACGCTCACTTTCACAATATTTTTTCACAGCCTCTTTTAACCTGAACTACAAAAAACCTTGGTTTCGAAGGATTGAAACGGAAAATAACAATTAATGTTTCTACTAGTCTAGCGAACTAAAGAAGGAACTTTGCACACATAATCAAATGGTTTTTGCAGAAAAATAATATCGATCTATTTTGAAGATTTCAGCGAAAAGACACGACGTCCATGCTTCTTTCCGATTTGTTTTTTCTGAATAGTGTTGTCATACTTTGAAAGCTACAGTAAAGTTGTACTCTGTAAAATGGTAGCTTAAATCAGTACTTGTATGCAGCGGTTTACTAAGTAAAAATATTCCTTAATTTCTATCATCTGAGTAGTTGTAGCTATACAACTATTTCTTCTTTTTGTTTAAAATTGTAATTCTTTTTTTTTGTCGAAATTCATTATATTTCCTGGCAGCACTATGATTGCTGTCTGTCTGTACGATGTCAATGTCAAAATGAATTGATAGAAACGTTTCGTTTTACGTTTTGACTTCGATTATTTTATTTTTCTATTTTATTATTTTTCCTCAAGAGTACCTACTATAAAAGTCAAAAATCGTAAAAAACTTTTCCCATTCCTACATTGCGATCGATCATACCTATTATTTAATTGTCTACGATCTTTTACGACTTTTGCTAAAAAAAAAAAAACAATCTGCCTAGCCTTTTCGCAACTAAGTATGTTGGGGTCGACTTCCAGTCTAACCGGATGCAGATGAATACCAGTATTTTACATGGAGCGCATCTGACCTCTACAACTCAGCTGGGTAATACGATACCCCTTGTTAAGACTGCGGTGTCAGAATTTCGGACTTCTGACAACCCGTAACGATTTCAAAGATCCAGAATGACAGCCGGGATTACTGCCTGTCCATTGACGCGGAGCGAGGCAGCAGAGCGGAGCGAAGGAGTAATGTTGAGCGGAGTTGCGGACTGTGTCTGTCCATTGATGTGGAGCGAGGTAGTGCGGAGCGGAGTTACGGACTGTGCGGAGCTAGACCGAGTTCACGCGACGAGTAATTTGAGCGAGCTGCAATACTGCGCGGCAGGTTTTTTCCGCTTCTCCGCTCCGCTTCCCGGTTTTGTATGAATTTTTAAACTAGTTCGCAAATCCCTGTCCACTGAAGCGGAGCGGAGATTTTATGCAATTCCATTGATTAATATTGGCACAGCTCCGCTCCGCTCCTCCCGTCTCTGCTGCAGTGGACAGTCAGTCTTACGTGCTTAGCGAGGCACGGAGTCTCGGTATGTAAAGATGGTCCATCTCCAGACTAGCTGGCAAGCGTAGCTTAACCTGATGGATCGACCCGTGTGGCTGTTATTAATTAGCCACGAACTATAACTAACTACACATGTGATGTATTCATATAAAGAATAAAGCTGAAGGGTTTTTAGGGTACCTCAACAGGAAAAAAAGGAACCCTTATAGGATCACTCGTGTGTCTGTCTGTCTGTCTGTCCGTCTGTCACAGCCAATTTACTCTGAATCTAATGGACCGATTAAGTTGAAATTTGGTACACATATGTATTTTTGTGACCCAAACACGAATGTGTAACGTAAATAAAAAAAATTTGAATATAGGGGTCACTTTTGGGAGGCAAACAAGAAAATTTAAAAAAAAGTTATGCTAACAGTACCGTGTAACATATCAAATGAAAGGACTTTTTGCGAGGATCTTAAATATATTTTTTATATAATTTTAAAATACACATTTTTAAAGATATTTAAGAAATTCAATGAAAATTGACCATTCCCCCCCCTTATCTCCGAAACCAATGAACCAAAATTTTTCAAAAAAATACATAGTATGGCTCTTTACTCATAGATTACAGGAAAACCTATAAGAAGTCTATGATCTTAAAATAACACGGTAAATCTCTCAATATTCTGCGTACAAACTTACATTTCGTCGCTCGGCATCCAATAGGCCCATCTCTCTAGCTACTATACCTAATATCAATATTAAAAGTGTTTGACAGTCTGCTTAATACACAAATAAATAAAACTGTAAATGTTCATGACAACTAATTCGGGTTTCGGCGTGGTTTCTCAACAGAAAGTGCAGTGTTGTGTCTTAAGCGTACTGTCACATACTATATTTATACACAGCGTGCGACGCCGATTTATGCTAGCTTCCTCGACTTATTCAAGACTTGATCTGGTTGCTTATGACGTATTGTGGAGAAAGATGGAGAAGGATAGGTTGCCAATGGAGTTTATTAAAAACATTTTTAAATATTGGTACCTATGGTAACCAGATCGATGGGCGTGTACGATGGGCTGGAACTTTTTCCAGGCCATACAGGTTGGAATGCGGGGTGAGGCAGGATCGGCGAGCTCAGCAGCACCAGAGTGGGTTGTTATACAGTGTGATTCTTCATAATGTGCACATATCGAAATGAGGGAATCTATGCTTAATTTTAACGAAAGAAAAAATATTTTTAAAAATCTATTTTTTTTTTAAATACTTTTATGGAATTCAAAAAAAAAATTGTAACAAAACTGTCTAACTTTTAAACTGAATCAGCTATCGTGATGAAACAAACTTCATAATGATTGGAAGTAGGCGTCCACATAAAATTAAAATTGAGAAAAAAACTACTCTCAATTGAAAATAAACATGTTTTTTTAGTAAAAATCTGTATTTTTTTCATCAATTTTTACAATAATTTTAAAATTTATGAATATTGCCCAAGAGAATAAAAAAAAAACAAAAAAAAAAAAATTTGACCATTTTTCCGTCGGTAAAATTAAGCATAGATTCCCTCATTTCGATATGTGCACATTATGAAGACTCACACTGTATAGATGGTATTTGTGTAAATAATATTAGCTTTGCAGACGATATGGTGCTTCTGAGCGCCAGCCAGTATCCTATAGACAAAAACTGTTAGTCGCAAAACTTTCTGAGTGACCTGGTAAAATAAGCTAAAGTTCATAAGTTTACTAACACAATGAGTTCTTGTTACTTGAATAAAGAAAAATATATGGATGACTGTTTTTTTTTTAACGACGTTTTCTAAAAATGAAACCTAGCTAGATCGATTTATCGCTCCCGAAACCCCCTGCATACTAAATTTCATAAAATTCTTGGAGCCGTTTCAGAGATTCAGGTTATATAATATATACATATTTACAAGAATTGCTCGTTTAAAGGTGTTAGATTTTTATTTTTACTACACGTTCAAATAAGAGATCCTGCAATTAAAAAAAAAACATAAAAAATTACACATTCGCGGTATTGGATGCCGAGCGACGATTTGCAGTTGGAATAAATGTTAAGTTTGTTCTTGGGATAAATAAATTCATCTCAACTACGGAGCCCTTCATTGTGCGTAGTCCGACACGCACTTGGCCGGTTTTTTGTTTACATAATTGTTTGAACGCGCTAATATCTCTGGAACTTCGTTGGATTTGAACAATTAAGTATTTTTGAATTTGAAAGGCTATTTAATTATTAACTAGGAAAACTTTTCCAATTTTTCTTTCCATAAAAACGTAATTCGAACTATTACGGATATATTTTAAAACAATAAACCGGCCAAGTGCGTGTCGGACCAACGAAGGGTTGGGATGAATTTATCCCAAGTACCTACAAACTTAACATTGTAGTCTGTTCAGTTCAGTTCTGTCTGTCTGTCCGTCCGTCTGCCCCACAGCCAATTTGTTCCGAATCTAACGGACCGATTAAGTTGAAATTTGGTATACACATGTATTTCTGTAACCCAAACACGGACGTGTAACGTAAATAAATTAATTTTGAATACAGCCGTCACTTTTGGGGGGCAAATAAGAAAAAAAAAATGTTTTTGAACGGTATCATGTGATGATGTGACATATCAAATGAAAGGGCTTGTTGCGAGGATCTTAAATATGTTTTTTTTTTTAATTTAAAATAAATAGGTACATTTAAAGATATTTAAGAAAATAGAACAATACAACACAACACAATACATTTATTTGTAGCAAATGTAAATGGCTGAAAGGTAGGTTAGGTTAGAACTGTGACCATATAACTAACCACACCAGCCGAGCGAGCGAAGCGAGCGGTGCCGCGGCAGCGGCCGGCGAGTGCCAGGGTCTATTTAGACAAGTTTAACCAACTGCTACCGGCCACACCTAGTTGTAGCCGGCTAAAACTAGATGTAGCCGCACTTCAGGTTTTAGCCGTACCTAATATATATAACGATATTTTAAAAGGAAAACTATCACAGCTAAGTAGGCTCTACAAGTTAACGAGTCAAAATCGACCAAATTACATTTGCATTTAAAAAAACATGTTTTGTATTAGAACATGTTTTTAAACTACAATGTTAAGTTCGTTCTTGGGATAAATTCACTACGAAACCCTTCAATTGTGCGTGGTCCGACAAGGACTTGGCCGGTTTATATTCTTCTTTTTAGCGTTTCGATGGCAATCATTTGGACTCGGTCCAGAATTCGGCCACGTGATCGGTGCCATCATTAGCGTCCATCAGTATCAGTTCCATGTTAACCATGCAGCCGAAAGGACACGCCGGACACGATATTTTAAGTTTCCCATCGTTTGTAGAACAGCGTAGTGTTGTACACTCCAAGGCGGAGTCGTCTATGAATCTCCACCTGAACAGGTTTTCCTTGCTTCGGCCAACCTGGGTCCGGAGTCGGTTTAAAGACTTCCAGGTTAGCCAAACCAACTCGTATCCAGGCCCACCTGGATACGAGTTGGTTTGGCTAACCTGGAAGTCTCTCCTACTGAGGATCTCCCAAGATCTTCAGTATGGAAGGAATTTAATGTGGAAGTGGAACGAACCTCCACAAACGTGGTGACTTGGGAGGTGAGAGCAAGGTCGTCTGCATAAAGGATGCGGGACATGTTCGGGCTGGATGGTTGGTAGTTGGTATAAATATTAAAAACCGGCCAAGTGCGTGTCGGACCACGCACAATGAAGGGTTCCGTAGTTGGGATGAATTAATCCCAAAAACAAACTTAACTTTGTAGTTGAAAAATATGTTCTCCCATACGGAATGTATGGGAAAACATGTTTTTGCAACTGCAAAGTTGGTCGATTATTATTCGTTAACTTGCAGAGCCTACTTAGCTGTGATAGTTTTCCTTTTAATTTTGTTATATAAACTACTGTTGTGATTTTTTTCACACACCTAAAACCAACCATTTAGCCGGCAGGGGGGGGGACACTTGACTCTAACAAAAATTAGCACTTTAAAGCTTAATATTTCGCAAACAGATCCCTGAATTCAAAAATGATTTTCACAAACTCACAATATTTTTAAAAGACCTTTCCAATGATATCCCTCACTATGGGTTAAAAAAAGAAAAAAAATAACATCACCACTTTACGTGTGTGAGAGGTACCCTAAAAAAAATGTTTTTCATAATTTTATTTTACCACTTTATCGGCGTAATTAAAATATATATCTATGCCAAATTACAGTTTTCTAGTACTAAGGGTCTCGGAGCTAGACCGCGGACAGACAGACAGACAGACAGATAGACAGACAGACAGACGGACATGACGAAACTATAAGGGTTCCTTGTTTACTTCGGAACCCTAAAAAGGAGCGGTGTCAGAACGCTACCTTGGGGTTTTCCTTGTTTTTCTGCCCTCTCCAGTCGACTTTTTTCCAAGGTCAGATGGCGGTTGTGGAGAAGTTCTCGCAGTAGATATTCGTTTAAAATTATGATCGCTGAATCAGATATTTTTATTATTTACTAGCGGACGTCACACGGTTTCACCCGCATAGTTCCCGTTCCCGTGAGAGTACGGGGATAAAATATAGCCTATGTTACTCGCTGATAATGTAGCTATCAATTACAGAAAGATTTTTTAAATCGGTCCAGTAGTTTTTAAGTTTATTCGTTACATACAAAAATACAAACATACAAATCTTTCCTCTTTATAATATTGGTATAGATACAGATAATCCACGCGAACGAAGTCGCGGGCAAAGTCTAGTGAGTGTATATCTCGGATAATCGTTCTTGTGAAGTTCATGATTCCATGTTTGTATTTCGAGCCTATCGAATTTATTGTCGAGTAGGTACGTTATCTAATTAAATTTATCAAAATAATATCCACAGTCACTCATAGTCACGATCACGACGGCGACGTCAAGATGCAATAATCAAAAGTTTGGTGTTAGAAAAAAAAGTAATCAAAATAATGCAGTAATTTTTTATAATAATCGTCTAAATTCTAAACATTAGGTACAAATAACATTGATATTCGGATAACTCATGAACTAAAGAGGTGCCATAAAGAATATGAATTAAAAATTTCGATTAATTAAAAAACTATGCAACAACGCGAAATATCGCGGGTATTCTGGTCATACCATAACGTTTCATAATAACTTAATTTTAAATCATTCAAACACATAAATGTGGATAAATAATAATTGGTATAATTTATTCTATTCATGCCCAGTAGGGGCAGTAGGTATGGGGCTTCGCTTGAATTTTCATTCTGGCGACCTGTGAAATATACAAGTTTTCATTAAGGTTTCACATAACATAACATCACGCCTGTATTCCCAAAGGGTTAGGCAGAGGTATACCTATAGTACACCTACATTTCGCCAGTTATGTTTAAGTCCCATGTAATAGGGGGCGAGCCTATTGCCATCAACCGGGCACAAATCCAGACTCCGGGCTGCTACTGAGTAATTCCAGATGGAAAAACACAATAACACTAAGCCCCACCTAGAAAAAAATATTATAGATAAATTGACCTTTCGTACTATTGTATCATTTCAAAATACCTACAATATTAAAGTTTAAGTTAAATTTTCTAATCAGAACTTTAATCCAATGCACTTTACAATACATAATCAAATCGATCAAATACTCATACAAACTTGAATCGATTTATCGTGAGTATCGAGTACCGAGTCGTATGGTTACTTCACTAGTTACGTCGCAAATCGTGATGACAAATGTCAAAACGGGCCTTTTATTTTTTGACAATTTTCATTTATTTAATATTAGTCTATGCTCTATGGTGGGGCCCAAGAGCCCGCGACGATCAGACCTTCGTTATTTTATAAAAGCTGATGTGTATGTCCCCAATACGAACCCGGTAAGAACGATCCCCGAATATGAAGTTTGGATCATGGTGGTTTTGGCAGGTATCGTGTGGCAAAGGTGTATAAAATTGCACTTAAATTACGTTATAGTTTAAAAGCTGAATTTTATATATGTTACTTGGGGAACTATCAAAAGATGTTTCCTCAGTAGTCAGACTTTTTTATAAAATAAAATACAGCTTTTTATAAAATAACGAAGGTCAGATCGTCGCGGGCTCTTGCTCTATAGGGTATACTTCTAGCTTCATTTCATTTCATTTCATTTCTTCCAATAGCTGGCTTCATTAAGTTACGACATAAAATATAATCGCCAAAATATAATTACTTAAGTATATGGACGGACGTAAAGTAAACACCAAAATTTTTTTTTGTGGATTTTCTTTTATAAGTACATCTCTGCCTATTCCTTCGAGGATTACAGTCGAGATATATTATTTTTTACAAAAATATCAATTCGCCATTGTATTATCTTTTTTTACCTACATGGAGATTTTTTGCTGACAAAAATCAGCTGTTCCATATGTTTTGACCGCGTAGGCGTTTGATATGAAACAGCAGATTTTTTAAAATTACTGACGAAAAATTTCAACGCAGGGATTTCAGAATCATGTACTGAATCCATGGTAACAGTTTCTGCGTCGATGTCCCTGCCACCCTGTAGAGTAAGTCAAAGCTATTTCTTTTTTCCTCTACTTACTTAGTTTGCTTATTTTTTTTTTTGAAAAGGCTGAGGAAATTTGGGGCTATTTCACGACAGTTCTATTATCTATTCTGTTACTTTGTTTTCATCTTGATTGCTAATAATATGTTTGACGCTAACTTTCTTATCTAAGTAATTTGAATGAACGAATGAACAAACCCTAATTTGTGCTATATTTTGAAGCCTCGTAGAATGGTGGCGCATCTTCCTGTAAAATGAAACAAAATACCATAGATTAAAATAAAATACAGAAGCAAAGTAAACGCGTGTCTACACATTTTATGTATCCTATACTATTTGACGAGCAATATTTGTATATTATACAGGGTTACTGGTAACTCGACGTATTCCTTGCAGGACGTCATAGTAGGGTTAAAATGCAACAAATTAAGCCACCAAATGTTCTACCGAAATTCAGTAGTTTTTGAATTAGTTAAGAGTTTTAGTTTTTTTATGAAAAATCCCAGATTAAATCATTTGAAACCAATTTAAAAATGATTTACGGCGCGACTGTACTGAAATTTAAGTTATTATCATAGTTGACGCCGTAGCAGACCTTTGTTAATAATTAAAAGTTCAATAATGCCTAAAACTTTGGCAAATATCACTAACCAAACATTTAATTTTTTGTAATTTTTGCTATTACTTCATAAAAAATGTAGTCTAGTGCAAAAAAAAATACTACACCTGGTGTACAAATTACTAGGAAAATATCCTTGTCTTATCAGTTATTCAGAAAGGTATGATTGTCAATACTTTTGCATGTGTGCCAGGGAAGAGAAGAGTTTTATGGGGGGCAGGTAAAATTGCGAGACGGTCAACCTATTGTTTCGTATTCGTATTATTCGTAGTTTTTACCTGCGCTTGAACTCCAAACACTCGGGGAGCTTTGTGATTGGTCGCTATTGTTCTCTCGGCATGACAGGGAGTGCGATTTTGCAAAATTTGGTCGTCAGCGTTAGTTAGTTTCAACTCTACGTCGCGCAAGCTCGTGTTTTGTTACTGGCTATTTCCCTAACTGTTGCTGCGTATCTTGCTCTTGTGCTGTGCTGTGCCTTCATAAGCGTTGACTGTGGCTGCATATTCTAATCCTGAATACGCTGACATAATGTACTGTTACGGACTTTGTGACGGTAACGCTGCTGAGGCGCGGCGAGAATATCAACTTAGCTTTTCCAACCGCCGACTCCCCCACGTTAGTGTCTTCGGATCGACTTATCGGCGAATATCTGAAACTGGCAGCGTCCAAAGAAGCAGGCAAGTTGACACTGGTCGTTCCCGGAGATACACGGCTGAGGACGAGGAGCTTATTCTTCAACGTTTTATTGACGATCCTAACACATCGACAAACATCGTAGCGCGTGAGCTTGGTATGTCACAGTGGAAAGTCTGGTCTGTAGTTCACTTGTCAGGCCGACATCCATACCATTACCAACCAGTCCAGTCATTAGAAGAAGGAGATCCGCCAAGACGGCTTGAATTTTGTCGTTTTATGCTAAGTGCCGACGCCGACAGCGAAAACTTTTTAAAAAACATTCTGTGGACCGATGAGTCATGTTTTGATCGTGATGGTATCACAAATTACCACAACTTACATTACTGGGCACCGAAAGCAGAAGCAAACCCTAAAAAACTGAAACCAACCGCATCTCATCGAAGGTTCTCGCTTAATGTTTGGATGGGTATTATTGACGACAAATTAATTGGCCCACATTTTTTACCCCGAACACTAAATGGGGAACTTTATGAAGATTTCCTCAGAAATCATTTATCAGCACTGCTCACGGATGTACCGGAAGAAAGAAGAGCAAACATGATTTACCAACATGACGGATGTCCAGCCCACTTCCGAATCACAATTCGACAATTGCTGGATGAAAACTATCCAAACCGATGGATAGGGCGCGGTGGGCCGATTCCGTGGCCTGCACGAAGCCCTGATCTGACGCCGCTAGACTTTTACGTCTGGGGTCATATGAAAGATCTAGTTTATGTGACCCCAGTAAATTCAATTGAAGAACTAAGGGAGAGAATTACAAATGCGGCGGACCAGAACAACAACCACATCAAGAATAACAAAAACCGAAGTAAGGATGCGAATAAGAACATGTATTCGAAACCGAGGGCAGCACATCGAACAAGACGTGTGAAATGTGTGTAATTAAAGTTTTTAATATTGATTAAAAAGAATAATAATGTTCACGATTTTGTTTTTGATTTTTCGAATAATCACCTTTTTGTGAAACGCACGCCTGTACTAAATCAAAAACGATTTTCATAATGTAGTCCATGATTTTGTATTAACTTTCATACCTTTTTGGATAGCTGATAAGACAAGGATATTTTCTTAGTAGTTTGTACACCAGGTGTAGCATTTTTTTTTTGCACCTGACTACATTTTTATGAAGTAATAGCAAAAATTACAAAAAATTAAATGTTTGGTTAGTGATATTTGCCAAAGTTTTAGGCATTATTGAACTTTTAATTATTAACAAAGGTCTGCTACGGCGTCAACTATGATAATAACTTAAATTTCAGTACAGTCGCGCCGTAAATCATTTTTAAATTGGTTTCAAATGATTTAATCTGGGATTTTTCATAAAAAAACTAAAACTCTTAACTAATTCAAAAACTACTGAATTTCGGTAGAACATTTGGTGGCTTAATTTGTTGCATTTTAACCCTACTATGACGTCCTGCAAGGAATACGTCGAGTTACCAGTAACCCTGTATACATATATATTATTTATATATTTGTAATCATGTTCTAGAAAACGGCTCTAACGATTTTGATAAAAGTTGCACTAAAGGGACTTATGGAGGCGAAAAATCAATCTAGCTATGTCTTATATCTGGGAAAAATCGTTTTCGCCATATTTTCACCCGAGCAGAGCTCGGTCGCCCAAAGTTTAGAACAAGATGGACTAACTTAGAATAATGACATGGCAGCATGGAATTAGTATGTACTTCCCTATACCATTAGATGAGCATAGGTACTCTATTTTCACCAAAGCAGAGCTTGGTCGCCCAGGTACTAATTATAATAATTATAAAAAATGCACTAGTTAGGTGCTCTAAATACAATACCAATTTTTGAATCAGAATACCATTGAATAGTACCTATTATTGTACCCGAACCAGTTTTCGAAAATGGTAATGTCACATTGTTAAGGGTCGATCTATCATCAAGTTATTACATTTATCACAGAAAGGACTATCATTGTCAATATATATGAAATCATCCTGATATACTGATTGATATAGATTATAGATCGATGAAAGCACCGCACAATCAAACTTAGATCCGAATACGTCATGATTAAAATGTCTATTATCTAGATAGTAGCGAGACTGACTGCCCGCATCGTGCGCTGAGCGAAAATTTAAGTATCGTCGAGGCTATATTTCAGGTTTATTAAGCAAGGCACATAAACGACATACTTACTCGATAGTTAAAATAGGTAATTATGAGTCTTCAGTACTGTGTAAATACATCACTATAGGCATGCACGACATTCTAATTAAAAGGTGAACAATTTTATTATTCGACGAAGGGCTACGCCCAATTTTAGTGCCTTTTTTAGATCGCACACTAACGACACCTTGTTAGATGTGTAGAGCACTTCCATACAAACAATAGTTACTATGGCAGCTCAGCTTTAAAGTACGTCCGTCTCGAGTTATGCGCCCTAATCGTAACCGCGAATATAAATATATATTTTAAAACGTTGCCCCACACTAGGAATTTCTTCTATATTGTGGGTGCTGCCGCACACATATTACACCCAAAAAAAGGCATGCTTTCCTCACGATGTTTTCCTTCACCGTTTTTGAAGCAAGTTATAATTATTTAATAGTTAGTCCAAGTAAACTAAATACAAATGAAATGAAGTTATTATTAAATTTGATAACATTTTTAAATTAGAATAAGTACAAGTAGGCAGCTGATTACAGGTCAATTTTATTAATTTTATTTTTAAATATTTTCACTAAATTAAACTAATTAATAAAACTCATTCAGGTGCAAAAACTGTACTGTATCTTTTTTCTGTTCTTACAAAAATAATGAAAATTTCGATTCCCTTTATATAAAAACCCATAAAACTCAACATGTAGGTAATAATTTTTCATATTTTCCATACAAAAAGTTAAAAATTCCATATAAAACACGTCGAGGCTGCGCCCAGTGCACGCCTCTGGCTCTAAAAAAAATTCACGGGGTAGGGCAAACTAGTACCACATGGAGTCGAATTTAGTGATGTGAAAATTACTTTTAAATTTAGAGATTTTTTTTCAGAATAGCTTCATGTTTCTCATAGCCAAAAGTAAGGAATTTAAGTGATCGTGTAGTTAGTTTAGTTCGGTGTACAAGAGACGGCACCACTACTCGGATTTATGTAAAACGCTTACCTCATTGTTAATGAATGTCTAAATGTACCTAAATGCATCTAACACCAAATTGTAGCATTTTTATGTTGATTGTTATAAATATACTAAACGAATATACATAAACATTCTAGACTTATTTCTTATCCGTACCTACGCCTACGTAACTTAAGGAGATATCATCTATAGGATCAAAACTGTTGTGTGCGTGAACGGTGCACACAAACATAACATCGCAAGAATTTACCTAAACTCTGTCGAGTGAATTTAGTGCACGGAGCCTTAAACCGCAAGCACATGGTCATTTTTTTTTTAACGCGTTCAATTCTTTCTATATGAATGCTATAAGTGGGATTCTAGACGGGAGATTCCTATTCTACGGCGCATAAAGGTGTTATAGAACACTTTCAATGCCAAGGTTCCCTTAAATTCTTTGCCGATTCCGTTGATAAACCCAACTGTTTTCATTGCTTTTTAGAGTTCCGTAGTAAACAAGGAACCCTTATAGTTTCGTCAAGTCCGTCTGTTTATCTGTCTGTCTGTCCGCGGTCTAGCTCCGAGACCCTTAGGATTAGAAAGCTGTAATTTGGCATAGGTATACATATTAATTACGCCGACAAAGTGGTGAAACAAAATTATGAAAAAAAAAAAGTTCTATGGTACCTCTCATACACGTAAATTGGTGATGTTTTTTTTTTTAACCCTTGGTGAGGGGTATTATTGGAAAGGTCCTTCAAAAACATTGTCAGTTTGTGAAAACCATTTTTGGATTCAGGGATCCGTTCGCGAAATATTAAGCTTTAAAGTGCTAATTTTTGTTAGAGTCCAGTGTCCCTCCCCTGCCAGCTAAATGGTTGGTTTTGGATGTGTGAAAAAATCACAGCAGTAGTTTATATAATGAAATTAAAAGGAAAACTATCACAGCTAAGTAGGCTACAAGTTAACGAGTAATAATCGACCAACTTAACTTTGCAGTTATAAATACATTCCGTATGGGAGAATATATTTTTCAACGACAAAGTTAAGTTTATTTTTGGGATAAATTCATCCCAACTACGGAACCCTTCACTGTGCGTGGTCCGACACGCACTTGGCCGGTTTTTTTATGATTTTTTATGTGTGTGTTAAATGAGAGATTGCTGCTAAGTACTACACCTATATGCTGTATGTTTTTGACTTGTTGCAGTGATGTTCTGTTGAGGGAGTAAGTTGATGGTATGGGATGCTTTTTCCGCGTAAATCTTATGTTATAACAGTGACGAATGATGGCCAAATGGCCTTACATTCGACAGCTTCGACTAACACATCATTTTAGCGTCGATGGGTACCTATTTGGAAACGTCTGTCGTCGTTGGGTTGGGTCGATTAGGGTAATGTCAGAAGTTTCTCTTCAATTCTTAGGCAAAGTTGGAAACAATGAAAAAATCATGCTTACAAAGTTTTCAAATAGTTCCCATGTCGACTCTTTCCTGGCGATGGTGGGCGTGAACTTGGCTGGTGGTGGTGGCACTGGTTCTAGGAGCATTTTTGGCTCCATAAATTTCTCGTACAAGTCTTGACGAGGCCCTATGGTTAGATCCTTTTTTCCAGTGCGACAGTTTTCTACTATCCACTTTTGCTCAGCATCTGCTGGGCCCCTGCGAACGGGTTCTGTTGTGCCCCTGCAAACGGTCGGAAGTTAATGTCTTTTGTTCGTGTTATGAGATATATTTATGTAGGTTGTAGGTGGCTCTCACGATTCACACACTCACACTTCATTCCACTCAATGAGAGGTCACG
This sequence comes from Agrochola lychnidis, assembly GCA_963680765.1. NCBI lineage: Eukaryota > Metazoa > Arthropoda > Insecta > Lepidoptera > Noctuidae > Agrochola > Agrochola lychnidis. The sequence continues at coordinate 6,899,194 of OY796859.1, read as the reverse complement.
CATTCAAACACATTCATACTCTACATATTATAATATATTGTAATAATGGTGTAAAATAACACTACTGTTGATTATCTTGTCAAAATTAATGTTAACGGCTATGATAAATGTAATTATCCGAGGGGATTGGCGCTGATAGCCGAAATACAGGTTTTTGTCTAGTTTGGCTTAACTCATTTGTACTCAAAACTAGCCTAAATTTAATTTGTAAAACATTTCTAAACAATCTAAAAAATAAACTTTATTTTTTTACTATAGATAGATAGATATAGTATTCTTTATTGAATACCAAAAATGTAAACAAAGCTCAATCAATACATTTGTCGCAGGTTTATGACAAAATCAGGCTTTTGATCAAAAACCGGAAGAAGACAAAATTACTACTTTATGTTATCATAAACCTGAGAATTAGAAAAGGTTTTTAATCAAAAACCTTGACTGATTTAGTTTTATGATAAAACAATGTCGGTTGCTATTTCTTTAAATAAATAAAACAATTAGAGACAATAAACAATGATTGATTTCGTTCAAGGGTTTCGCGAAGGCACAGATAATAGGCGAAGGGGAGGGTGGGAGCGAGACAAAACACTGGATATTCTCGTGTAGGTATGTCACAAGTAGGTACATTATTTATGCACGCACGGTGATGCCTAACGATAAATTTTTACTTTATTTAATAATATTTATTCTTATAATTCGTTGTAGGTATAGTTGTTTTATAATTCTAAGTACTGTATGTTTTATTTTGTTACATATTTATTATTTACAAAATTGCTGAACCTGACTTGATTTCTGTTAGTTTTTTTCGGGTGACCACTGAAAATCAACACTGTGCTGTGGGTTCTCCATAGTACAGCATCATGCTGAGTGGAAGCCTTCTTGTCATAGTCATAACGTGCAGCTGCCGACTATTTCTGTTGTATACTCATGTTTGCATATTATGTACTAAGTTATATCTATTTTGTTTTCTGTCTACCTACTCTTATCTTTGTATGCACGTATTTCTGTGACAAATAAATCTATTTTTATTTCTTTCTTTCTTATAATTTTACATACATTTGTACATTATCAATATTGGTTCTCCACTAATTATGGTTGCATAAAGATTTATTTTTATTTTGAACAAATATGTTAATTAGGGTTCCGTACCTCAAAAGGAAAAAAAGGAACCCTTATAGGATCACTCGTGTGTCTGTCTGTCTGTCTGGCTGTCTGTCTGTCTGTCTGTCTGTCTGTCCGTCTGTCACAGCCAATTTACTCCGAATCTAATGGACCGATTAAGTTGAAATTTGGTACACATATATATTTCTGTGACCCAAACACGAATGTGTAACGTAAATAAATGAATTTTGAATATAGGGGTCACTTTTAGGGGCAAACAAGAAAATTTAAAAAAAAAGTTTTAGTAACAGTACCGTGTGTGTGTGACATATCAAATGAAAGGACTTGTTATGAGGATCTTAAACATATTTTTTATATCATTTTAAAATAAACACTTTTAAAGATATTTAAGAAATTTAATGAAAATTGACCATTCCCCCCCCCTTATCTCCGAAACTACTGGACCAAAAATTTTGAAAAAAATACATAGTATGGCTCTTTACTCATAGATAACAGGAAAACCTATAAGAAGTCCATGGTCTTAAAATAACATAGTAAATCTCTCATTATTATGCGCGCAAACTTACATTTCGTCGCTCGGCATCCAATAGGCCCATCTCTCTAGCTATTATAATATCAACAACAAAATATCAAAAGTGTTTGACAGTCTGCTTAGTACACAACTAAAAAATAAAACTGTAAATGTTCATGACAACCAATTCGGGTTTCGGCGTGGTTTGTCAACAGAAAGTGCAGTGTTGTATCTTAAGCATACTGTCACATACTATACACAGCGTGGGACGCAGATTTATGTTAGCTTCCTCGACTTACTCAAGGCTTTCGATCTGGTTGCTTATGACGTATTGCGGAGAAAGATGGAGAAGCATAGATTGCCAACGGAGCTTATAAACATTTTTAAATATTGGTATGGTAACAAGATCAATAGTGTATGATGGGCTGGAACTTTTTCCAGGCCATACAGGTTGGAATGCGGGGTGAGGCAGGAAGGGTTGAGCTCACCCTTGCTTTCCGAGCGAGCTGATTGGCGAGCTCAACAGCACCAGAGTAGGTAACTATATAGATGGTATTTGTGTAAATAATATTAGCTATGCAGACGATATGGTGCTTCTGAGCGCGTCAATCTGTGGTCTCAGAAAGTTGGTCGCCAAATGTGAGCAGTATGCCAAAATACATGGTTTGATGTATAACTCCAATAAGTCGGAGATCATGGTCTTTGAGGCTTGGGGTAGACCAGGTTATGTACCACCTGTATTACTCAATGAGACTCCACTACAAATAGTATTTACGTTTAAATATCTTGGTCATATATTGACCCCTGACCTCAATGACGGACTCGATATTGGCGGGAACGAAGGGTGTTGTCGGTAAGGGCGAACATGCTGGCTCGCAGGTTTGCACGCTGCTCACTTAAAAAGTCAAAATTACTCTGTTTCGAGCTTATTGTACAACGTTTTACACGTGCAGCCTATGGGCTAGATATACCCAAAGGTCGTGCAACACCCTTCGTGTCCAATACAACAACGCTTTCAGGGTACCTATTGGTGGGGCTGCCCCGTTTTTGTTGCGCTTCGGGAATGTTCGCAGATGCACATATTAATTGCTTTTACGCAACGATACGAATAAGGTGTGCATCCCTGTTGCGCAGAGTGCGGGCCAGCTCCAACAATATCCTAAAAATGATCACTAGCAGGCTGGATTGCATGTACATCAAAAACTTGCGATCAAAATGTTGCCTGCACTTGGTTGCACACTGGCTCGCTTCACTTAGGTAGGCGTTGGTTCATTTTGAAACAGCCACATGGTTGACTGACGCTTCATTTCTGGATCATTCTGATAAAACCAAGATTCGTCAGCCGTAATGATATCTTAAACGTGCCGAGACGAGCCTGTTTCAAATTTTTTATCATGTCTCGGCACCATTCTATCCGAACCTCCTTCTGAGCCTGCGTTGGATTTTGCGTTACTAGCGTGAAACTATCTTCCTTACCCGAAGATGTCCATGTAGAATTTCATGCACACTTCCCGGTCAAATCTGCAGTATATGGTGAACCATTTCATATGTAATTCGCATATTCTCTTGAATTAAATGTTCACAGCCAGCACGTTTTGTTATGTAACAGCCGTCATAGGGCGGCCACTTCTTTCTTCGTCCGCCAAAATTACTCGACCACGCATAAATTCGTTGAACCAGCGGAAAACAGTCGCTTTAGAAGGGCTTTTTTCTATGAACACCATTTCAAGTCTTTCAAACAATTCTTCTGGTTTAAGTCGACATTTGAAATCGTACAAAATCATCGCGCGAAAATGTTCTCGTTGTAAATCCACTTTTCAGTAAGACAGAGTATTTTGATTTTGCTCGTAAAAAAATGTGAAGGGATTTTAGAATGTTATGTTTTTTTTTGTAATAAATAGTCATATTTTTTATCGATATCAAAACCAGCCAGTATCTCATAGACAAAAACTGTTAGTCGCAAAACTTTCTGAGTGACCTGGTAAAATAAGCTAACATAGTTCATAAGTTTACTAACACAATGAGTCCTTGTTACTTGAATAAAGAAAAATATCGTGACCATTTTTCTTTTTCAACGACGTTTTCTAAAAATTAAACCTAGCTAGATCGATTTATCGCTCCCGAAACGCCCTGCGTACTAAAGTTCATAAAAATTCTTTGAGCCGTTTCCGAGATTCAGATTATATATATACATATATACAAGAATTGCTCGTTTAAAGGTGTTAGATTTATATTATTTTTATATTAATACCGCGAATGTGAAATTTTTAACAAACATCAGATTTTTGTTTTATTTCATTCTACACAATCAAATAAGTAATCTTGCAATTAAAAAAAACGTAAAAAAATGTCACATTCGCGGTATTGGATGCCGAGCGACGATTTGTAGTTGGAATGTATGTATGGGAGAACATGTTTTTCAACTACAATGTTAAGTTTGTTCTTGGGATAAATAAATTCATCTCAACTACGGAACCCTTCATTGTGCGTAGTCTGACACGCACTTGGCCGGTTTTTTTAAAATAAAACGAATGTTGACTTACATTTTGAAATACGAGTACCTATTGAAAACCAGACTGGACTAAGTTGTAAAGTATTTTTATTTACGGATTTCCGTCGTTGTCCGCTCTTTTCTTCTCTCCTACACTCTAGCTAGTGATCACGATTGTGTTTTTAACGGAATAAATGTGGTGAATGATGAGCTGTTGGAAAAAATGTATGCATAAAATCGCTCACAGGCGAAGACGGAAGCATACAATTATTTTCAATCTGTGCATACCTTTGCTCTGTTATAGTTAAAGCTTTAGAAGCATAACTTTATTAGGAAGCCCATTTTGTATTAAGCACGCTCCTAACCCTGTAGAACTGGCATCCACGGATATGACTATTGGGTTTTCTAAACTATAATATTGAAGAACAGGCCGTTTCGTCAAACATGTTTTTAAGTAAGTAAAACACTGCACATGTCGGTCATCGCAATGCCATTCTATTTCTTTTTTCAGCAACCGTCTTAGGGCCGGTTGTTTCACGTCCACTTAACGCACGGGTATACGTCAAAAATGGCGTAAACTATCGTCAAACCAAAAAAAGCGTTGTTTCACAAAATTATGGCCTTAACATCCGTTAGAAAATAACGATTACTGTAACCGGTGCCAGACCCACTAGTTAACGTCATTTTATTCTCAAACATCTGGACATTATGGACGCTCTTTTGTTGCATTCAATTTTGTTCAACGATAGTTCATCTCATGATGAAAAAAATAGTTTAGAAAGAAAGAGAAAGTACTTAAAACTCGTGTTAATAACCTAAACCTATGGGGACGAGCAGGAATTTATTGCAAGATATCGTGTTTCAAAGGAAGAATCGTATCAAAGCTCCATTGTTATTGAAAATGCGACGTTGTCATATTTTTTTTTGACAAAAAAAAAAATCTGAATTGGGATGTTTGCTTTTAAAATACATTTCACGTTAGGGTGTTTTACATATTAATAATCGTAACTTTGTTGAATTATTTAAAAACAAAAATAAAATCATATAAAAAAAATTGTTTAATAATAATGCCAGTTAATTCTTTGACATGATCTCATTAGTACCCTAGAGTTATGGAATATCAAAAGGAACACCTTGTTTAAGCTTGCCAGCTAACGATGAGAAAAGATTAGCTGTTGCAACTGACTTATCGACACTGGAAATTTCAAATTTCAATTGAAATTTCCAGTATCGTTAAATAAAATATCTAGATTTCCGAAAGACAACAAATTTTCAAGTGACAACATCAATAATAGACCCAATAGATCTATTATTGATGTTGTCACTTAAAAATTTGACGTGAACGGCGAAATGTTGCCATATTATAAAAATCTCCCAACCATTTTTATTGGGAAAAAGTATTACTTTTTACTGGCAGCCCGAATAACTTTGACAATCGGTTTTTTATGCAGTGAAACAACACTGTGTATTTAACGAACGTTAAACATCTTACGTAATCGTTATTATTTGACGTACGTATGTTACGTTAACCAACCGTTTGAAACAACCGGCCCTTAGTGAGCTTACGTACGTAATCAATCCTTAAAAATCGTTCTACATCTTTCCTATTTTTTGTTAATCATCTGGGCTCAATCCATCTTTTGTAATACGATGACCTAAGTATTTTATGTCCTGTAAACCAAAGTAACACTTATTTATATTTAATTTTAAATTATTTTTTCTACATCTTTCTAGTACTTTCTTCAAAATTTCATCAAGTTTGTTTTGATCTGAGGCATATATATGAATAAATCGTCAATATACATAGATACACCATCAATATCATCCAAGTATTCATATATTTTCTTATGAAAGACCTCTGAGGCTGAACATATGTTCAGCCATAAGGAATTCGTAAAAATTTAAATCTACCAAAAGGTGTGTTAATGTACAAAATTTACTAATTTCTCCTAATTTCACGTTCCAAAACCCTGAAGAAGTGCTGAATTACATAGCCCCATTTAATTTTGACACAATTTCATCTATAGTTGGTAGGTAGTTTGAAATTAACTCCTGATGCCTGATTTAATTCTTTTGGATCCAAGCAAATTCTTAAATCACTGCTCGATTTTTTATCGACAGTTATACTGCTAACCCAATCAGATAGACCTTCTACTTTTGTTATGATACTCGTACCTTGTGACTCCATTTCCAATAACTTTTTCTTAATGTCCTCGCTAATTGCAAATGGCAATTTACGAGGCGCATGCAATACGGGGACGGCGTCGTCCCTCAGTTGTATATTGTATTCTCCCGCTAACCTATACCCTCAAAAACATCTTTATAATCTATATAAATATATGTATATATATCTATATTTATCTTGGATTTGATTTCAGACCGCTGCACAGACATAACCCTCTTAATTAAGTTCATTTCTACACATGCATAATGTCCCAATATAGGAGTGCTACTTACATCTGCAATTTTGAACTCCAATAAATACAACTTATTCTTATGATATAGGTACTTTTAAATGTGTTTTCCCTAACACTAATTAAATCACCTGAATAACCGCTCAATTCAGTATTCGTTTGCAATAATTTATCCACGGATATTCCTAATCTAGACAAGAAACGCATCGGCAGCACATTAACATCTGCGCCCGAATTTTCAAATCTATAGTCCAATCACTCAAGTTTTTATTTAATGCAAATATGACCTTTTCATCTGGTGCCTCCACAAAGTACACACCACACACTTTTGCAAAATGGTTCATTTTCGAGCAGCGTAGACACCTCTTATCATACGCCGGACAAGCATTTTCCGTGCATACTACCACATCTGCCACACTGGTGCGTCGTACGAGATCTGTTTGTCAGCTGCTGTATCTGACGAGCGGCGTCTGAGGCGTTCCCGCGCTCGCCGCGCCAGTGTGCGCCTCCTCGCTCATGTCCACCGTGTGATCGCATTGCTCCTTTCATATTGCTGTCGCATGTTCTTATAGAAATGTAAGATGATGACACTCCATATCCTACTTTATTATTACGCCGCAATGCCCATATCTGATCTTTTTCTTCTGTTATATTACTGTCCTGTTTAATACTGTGAACTGCTTCATTCTCTTTCTTTATGTTCTCTGAATACATTCTTGATACTACCGCTGCTCGACATATCTCCAATGCTCTATTCAATGTAAGGTCCGCTTCACGTAATAATCGTTCTCTAATCGCTGGGCTTGTCACTTCACATACAAGTCGGTCTTTTATGAGGTCGTTATGTAAATTTCCAAGTCTTGGACAATTTATGCAAGTCAAACACATATTGATCTATTGACTCATTTTGCTGCTGATCTCGTGTAAAAAAACCTACCGTAAAATCCACCGTAAAATTTTTCTTCGTTTTAAAATATTCATCTAACGTTTTACACGCACCGTCTAAAGTTATTTTCTTACTTTGTTCTAATATTTCGCGACATTGTTCGTCTATTATGTATATGTAGAAAAATGTTGAATTGTATCACTGGTGTTTTTGTCGACAACTCACACGCGTTGAAATATATCGAGAAGCCCTTCTTCCATCTTTCCCAACTATCACTCAGCTTGCCTGATGTTCAGTCAGTTCATCAATCGAGTTCTCATCAATTTGGAACGGTGACGACGGTGTTAACACAGTTTCTAATTTTGAATTTATACTTATGTACTATTTATCGTCTATTTTGCTTTATTTCACTCACTCATTGCTAATTAGATTCTGTCGTACTTTATACCGGCTGCGCCATGTTAAGTTATGCGGAACGTGAATCAAACAGCAAACTCCAGATATTTAATAAATAATTTTCCTACCACCACCAACATTATCAATGTACCCACTTATGAATATCATCACACTCAAGCTTACCTCATGATCTTTGTGTAGTCATCATGTTCGTAAATCAGTTTCCTTTTAAGATCGAAGAAGCCGTCCCCGGTGTCAACGTATCCTTCAGGTACATCTACGCAAGGCTGATAAGCCGTCATGAATGACTTGCCACTAGGCTGTACACCGTCGGCGTATTCTCTCGTAAATCTGTTCACACAGAATCACATGAGAATTTTGTACGAGTTGAAAAGGGTTACAGGAAAATTAAATTAAAACGAAAGTACCTATACAACTGGGTATCGGTGTGCACAGCTTATAGGCTGATATGCTTGTTGTAGGTAGCCGTAGCAATAGTCAAACAAAAAGTTTAACCAAGGTAGAAGAATCCTTTTTAATTTATTGGATATTTGACAATCACACAGATGCCTACCTACCTTTTTATTCACACGACTTGCAATTTTTTTTCTACCATAACAGAAAATATAATCGAAGGTACCTTCTATCAGGCATCTTGCAGTACTGCCAATTCTTAGCATCGTGCTCCAGAGCGCTGTCAAAGACGACCGTCCTATCCGTCATCAGGCCTTTGTTCCACTGGCCGTTTATGACCGCCTTGCCGGCAGGTGTCTGGTATCGCAGCTCACCCTTACCGTGAAACGCGCCTTCAAAGAACTCACCTTCGTAAGTGACTCCTTTAAATAAAGAGAGATTTATAGAAAATGGTGAAGCTTTTGAATATTGCATGCTGTTACCTGCAATAGTTGTCAATTCGTTATTTTGACCTAAGAGACGAAAATTATAAGTAGAATCTGTTCAAAATATTCTTACGCCGAACAAGATTGGTGTAATAAAGGGAAAATAATCCAAACAAGGGAAGGTTTATGTGTATGCTCTGAACTTAGTAAAAAGTCTGCTAATAAAAAGGCTAAATATCTAATGGACAGCAGAACTCGGATTGTGGACTCTCTCGTAGCCCTGGGCCTTTCAATCTTATTACAGTACCTATTGCTAGAGTGATTCAGTGTAGTGCTGCTTGTTTCTAAATAAAATAATCTTCCCGAGTGGCGGCACTAAGCGTTCGGCCGGCGCCTCTTGTTCAGTCAGCAACACTACCAACGAAAATGAGACACGTTTACGAGAGAAGCAAAAGACACTGCTGACTACTGAATGTGGAGCCATCGCATTACCATTAAGAAACGTGTACACTCCATAGCCATGCATGCCGCACCCTTCCTGCCAGTCGCCCTCATAAGAGGAGCCTGTCAAGAATTCATGAGTTTTGCATGCAGGTCTGGGTATTTCCACGGCACTGCGGGAAAATCATAGTTACCAACATTAGATATTATAAACCAATCCTCCGAGTGACTTCTATATATTGCATGTGGCCCGTTGTAACAGGTTAGAGAAAAGAAAGGGTGAATTTGTAAGTTATTTTCAGTAGGCACAGTATAGTAAAAAAAAGTTCTTAAGATTTTGACTAAAGATTTAAGAAAGTCATCACTAATCAGTAAGTACACCTACCACGTTATAACAAGAACATTGGGTTTAAAAAGTTAATGTAGTAAACGATACTAAGTAATTTAGGTAAGCATCTAAGTAAAAATATATCAACACTAACTTGCATTTTTCTTTATGTTTTTTATTGAATTCCCTCATAAGACACAGCCCTTGACATGCGCATGGATATTTATTGCTGAAAGCATAATTAATAAATAGTACATTACTGTTGTGGCTTATAGCAAGGGCATTAATTAATAATAAGTAATTAATTAATAAATTAATTATTAATAAGCCGAGGCACTTGTCTAGTAATATATAATAGTAATATATAATATTAAAATAATATAGCCTTTATTTCAATAACCAAAAAAGAAATATACAGGTGCGTTACAAAAAAAGAAAATATGAGTAGGTACAGACGCCAGCACATCAAGCTACCTGAAACTGTCAAATTTTCCCAATCAACTTTGAACCTTAGACATCAGCGATAAAGTTGAAAATCTATTAAATAAATTTGACAGATTGTAGTAGCTTGATGTGCTGGCGTCTGTACTTTAAAAAAAATATACACTTTTCACTAGGTTATGTCCCCTTTTCGTGTACAGGTCTCCTCCAATTTTCTCCAGGACCCTAATTACGTTACACATTTTCGTAAATGATTAAGACTAGATAATCTGTTTCATTTTCACAGTTCAACAACATTCATTGTGTTATTTACATTTTTAAAGTTTGTGTTACGACATTTTTTTCCAACTTATGAAGCAATGGATTAGCAATCTGTTTCAAAACGATTCAGATTGTGATTGATCGTGTATTATTAGGGTGCAGGTTTCCCTATTTTTGACTTTGACCATCCAGTATTTGCCGATGCTTTTTTTTGTTTCATCTACCCAGCGTTCCGGTGGGCGTCCTCTGGGTCTTCTTCCTGTTGGTCGCGACCATGTTGTGGTTCTATGGGTTCATCTTGTGACAGGTAAGCGTGCTACAAGGCCTGTCCATTTTCACTTCAGACGTTGGGTATGTTCGAGAGCGTCTAGAGTATTGGTTGTCTTACGTATGTCTTCATTTCTTTGTTTGTCTTTTAATCGGATCTTAAGGATGCTCCTTTCCATTGCTCGTTGGGTCGTTTGTTGTCCGGTCCTGGTTCAGGCCATGGTACGGAGCGAGAGGAAATGGCAGGCCGTCACCTCCTTCTGCGAAGCGGTAATGCTCGCGAAGGAGGAGGCGGAACGCGTGAGGGAGAGGCAATTTTCGCGCACTCACGCCCCTAACCGCCGCAGGAGGAGACGCCCGGGGCGGGAATCGCGAGGCGATTTCCGGCCATCGTAGGCGCGGGCTTGCGGACGGTGAACAATGGGTAGCTCGCCGTCCGATAAGGACCAAGCCCGGGTCGACGGCGCGTTGTGTTCCACACGCGCCTCCAAGAGATGTCAGCAGAATTGACGGGGTCCGCTAGGGCCAATGCCTGCCGGGGCTGCAAAAATGGGCCGAAAGGGACATCGTAGCCCCCGGCAACAGGGCAACCGAAGGAACACGGGTGGGTTTTAGTCAGTAAGAGTCTGACACGCCCTCTAGCTTCACCCAGAGCGGGAGAAGTTATTTTGATAATTTCCCACCCAAAAAAAAAAAAGGATAGACAGGGTAGTAAGCAGGAGTCCATTACCTTTTTCTTTAAAATCATGGGGAGTTTTGACTTTAATATTTATTTTAGACTCCAAAATTTCATCCAAGGCATGTTTATTCTCCTTTCATTATATTCTCCAAGACGGAGATTAACAGTTTGGGAGATAAAGGGTCTCCCTGTTTTACCTCTCTACATTATTATTTTAATTTCGTATAGTCGTCACTTGTACGGTACTTTTTTTAAATAATACGCGGAAATTCAAACTTAGATTTATTAAAAATTCCAGAATCAAAGAACTCCAACGATAATTTTCACGCGCCAATATGTTCGTTTGTTTCTTCTTTACTTTAAGGCGAAAGCGTCAGGGTAGCCCGCCAAATTCAAATTTTCTTATGTTTTCTGCATTTTGCAGGTCAGTATGTTGCACGGAACAGAAAAAACAGTGGAAGTGCAAAGTAGGCGTGGCACGCGTGTCACAATTAAGCGCTGTTACGCAACTTTACTTCAGTCGTGTTCTAACAACGCGTCGAGCTGCTAGTCTCGAGACAAATTTATTTTTCCGTAAATATGCCGTATTGTTCTGTTTTGGAGTGCAAAAATTATAGTAGGAGAAATAATCTTAAAAATGGAGGTGTTTCGTACCTTCAGTAAATACGATTTTATTTATTTTCTAATAAAATCTTAGTTTTTGTCAATTTACTAATAATTTAATAGAACGTTTAGTTAAAATCAACTTTACGCGATTAAAATAAAGTTTATATTGGATTGAATGTATTCACTATTTCGTTCTCGAAAGTTCTTCGCTACTCAATTAGGGATGTAGTCAGGTCGGGTATTGATGTTATAGATAGTTATCGATAAAAGAAAATAAGTACCTAATTTAATATTTGTTGTATAACATTACATTTGACTTTAGATTACAAAACGTCGTTGATACTTTCTGCACTAACGCAAAATAAATGCTATTTTAAGAGTCTGAAGGTTTCTTTCCAAATGTAGAATCTGTGACTTATGCTAGTTTTGACTAAAATTTAAACGACAAATCAAACGATCGGCTTATTTGTAGTGCATTATATGATTATCAGTTTATTTGTGAGGGTTTGGCGACAACGGTTCTCATAGTAATTTTGTTGCATTGCACTTCCACTGTTTTTTCTGTTCCGTGGTATGTTGTATGTTGATTTAGATATGATTCGCGGCCGTAACAAATATGGCTTTACTCAATATAAGTGTTTATTCACGGACATGACATTTTTACAAAACATATTAAGAGCGTTTATTCTAAAAGTTGGCAACGTCGCAAATAGCTGTCCAATATTTACCTGTTTTGATTAACTTGGCAATAATATTACTGTATGGAAATATGAAATATCGCTAACTAGTGAACTAGAATATTAACAATGGCATTTGGAAAGTTTCCAAATACTTTTTTTGCATCTGAAACAAAATATTCGGTAAGTATTATGATATTAATAATTGCATTTCAAAATCAATATTTTAGTTCACTAGTTAGCCATATTTCATATTTCCATACAGTAATATTGCCAAATTAGTCAAAACCGCGAAATATTTGACATCTATTTGCGACGTTGCCCACTGTCAGAAAGGCGAAAATAAACGACTTTTAATCATTTGATACTGAAGATCACGTCTAAATGAGTGGTGTTAATGATTTGGATAAATATATGTTAAATCCGAGCGTTTACTTAATACCTTAATCTGTGAATATTTTAGATTATATTAAATATAATACACTATGTAATATATATATTAAAAAAAAGACCGGTATTTAGTCGCGTCTTAAGTACCTATACCAAACTGCAAAGTAGTTTGTTGGCAGACGTACCACCTTTAAAAAAAAAAAAACACTGCATATATATAAAACCAACCACCTAAGTGCACATATGGAAGCAATTCGATCCAGCCTGTGCCCTTGCTGTCCTCCCCCAGCGGCGCCCTAAGCCGAGGTCAGTACCCCACAGGGGGTGCCCTTAGTCTCTTGCATGTAGTCGTTTAGTTTTTAAGTTTTATGCCCCGGCTGGAGGCCTTAATTTATTGAGGCAGCCACAGGAAAGTCCGGTTAAGCAGCCGACAACCTCCTAGCGCCGAATGATCTAATTCTATACAAATTCCCATGTGCAACAATATTTAGGAATTACATTTAGACATTGGTTTATTCAGCGTGCTACTTTAATGGCGACATTAATTAAACACACGTATATGGTTTCGCGTTTTCGTTTTAAGAAGATATTTTTGATTAATTTATAATTTTCTAAAATAGCATCTTGGAGCAACCTGTACTTAAAGAACTATAGCGCAGAGGTCATTTGGGTCATTTCAAGGTCACGGGTCATAACATCGCATCAATTAAATTAAAACGAATAACGAGCAAAGAGAAGGCAAATTGAAGGAAAGAGAGAGCCCTGTGCAGGCGAGGGTTAAAAAAAAAATTTCATTGATTTATTATAATTATTATTGATCTTATTATAATTTTTATAATTACTGGCCACTAATTTAACACAAGGGTACCTCTTGTGTTAAATTAATGTCGTCATAATAGCGGCATGTTGTCACAGACGTTGTATTGACTAGATTTGAAGTTAGCGCGACGGAGTAACAATACTCGACTTAGACATGGCGCACACTGCGATATGCGAATGCGATAGCTCGGCGACTAGACGCAACAACAGTCTGCGGTCAACAATTTTCATATAGTCGCAACGACAGGTTAGTTGCACGTTCTCGCAACTTGTCGCAGTGACTGGACGCACGGTGCAAGCTCATATTCAACGACAGTCGCATGCACCAGGTCAGTTTATCGTAAACGTCCACGTCCATAAAATGTACGTAAATACATGCACGTTATAAGATCGTGGACGGAACTTTAAAACCGTCTTCATATATTTCCATATATGTTACTTCGCAGTGGTATCGTCATGCCGTGGACGTCCACGATAATATCGTCACGTTAGAAATCATAAAGGCGCACATTATGTGACTGTTCACCACTTTAATAGGAAACCAAAGCTTTTGTGGTTTCAAAGCTACGTCCTCATAACTATAATAATATAATAATTTTTATTTAGGAACATAAAGGTTTTGTAGTACATGAGGGACTTATATAGTATACATTATTAATTACATGGTGTAAGTACAATTAATTGTTGGGTGAATCGCTGCTCTCCTAGCTAGATCACTGAGTAATCTGTATTTAGGAGAGACAGTTTCGACTCCCAAATTGAGTATCACAAAAAATATGTAATGTTTTTATGCTTTTTGGAGATTACAGTATCAAAACACAAAAAATAAAATCTTACTGACTAAAAACTGAACTGGTACTGTTTTTTTTGACGCGAGATTAATGTTTGTTGCTTTATATTAAATTATAATATGTATAACTCAGTGCATTACGTGCCGCCTAGTGTTAGAGAAAAAGCTCACGCAAGACAATAATGACGTCATGGTCAGCGTTTAAATAATTTCAAACTTACATACCTTGGTTGTTTCGTGCACGAAGACTTCATCTTGTAGATTAGAAACAACTGTAAAAAAATAACAATGTCAATTAAAATTTTGATTTTCATGGGCGATCAGTGATCAGGATCACGCATCGAAGCATCTGCAGCCCAGCAGCAACTTACTTAATAGAATAGAATATTGTTTGGGAACGTATTTTTATTATTATTTAAAACATTTTGGAAGATTCTATAGAACTGAAATGTACCTTTACTCAAAAATGCATGTAATGTGGTCATTATTTTGACAACCTTGTTTGAGCAAAATCAACCTTGCCGTTCTGTTTCAAGGAGCGGCCGGCAAAGTTTTGCTGGTCGCTCTAACAGGCCGGCAAAACATTGCCGGCTGCTATTTTGACGTTTCAACGTTTTAAAAAATCAAATGCAAAAAGGTTTTATTTAAAACACAGCTGTTTGTATTTATAGAGATAGGTACAAAAAGATTTTATTCCATATTTGGCTGTATAGTTCCAACTACCATTGTTAAAAAAAAAAAAACAAAGAAGTAACAAAAGCGCGGTTCAGCGAAAATTTTATTTTTATTTAGTGACTTTTTTGCTAAAAATGAGCTCTCAAAGCGAAAATTCTTCCGATTCAATGTGTTTAACACCGACAGACATTAAAGATGAAGTTAAATTAGTGGTTGAAAATTTAATACCGCGAAACTCAAAAGAAAAATATAAGCTTGCATATGAAAAATTTGAGCAGTGGAAAATCAGTAGGAAATCTAAATCTTTACTTGCTGGTTTTATTTAGATTAGGTACT
Organism: Agrochola lychnidis; assembly: GCA_963680765.1. Taxonomy (NCBI): domain Eukaryota; kingdom Metazoa; phylum Arthropoda; class Insecta; order Lepidoptera; family Noctuidae; genus Agrochola; species Agrochola lychnidis. The sequence continues at coordinate 6,883,825 of OY796859.1, read as the reverse complement.
TGCATTTTTGAGTAAAGCACTATACAAGTCTTGGCCCACTATGACTGCTTCGCTGGTCACGCTATGACTGCCTCGAGCTAGCCTAGCTACGCTCTAGGCCTTCCAGCTTGGCCATCATTGCAGCCCTAGCTGTCCCCGCTGTAAAGGCCTCGACCTACGGCCTCGGCCTTTATCTCAGCTCGTCCATCAAGTGCTGCACGCTGACCGCGCTGTGTCGGCCTGGAGCTGCGCTACGCTGCGCTGTCGGCCATCATCAGCGCGACCAGCAAAGTAGTCATTATAGACCGCGGCAGTAATGTACTATTAATGGAATGCACTATTCACTATAGTCCAGTCACTGGGTAGGTTCTGACTTCTGACTAACAGAAAGTCAAGGAGAGATCTAATTTGGCAGAGTGTTACAGTTTGGTGTCCTAATTAATATTCCGAATTGGCGACCATGAGCGACCGCCGCTCGCGCCACCATATTGGAAAAATGGTACCAAAAACCAGTTTTTCGAGAATATCTTATCTTCAGCGGCATCTAGGTTATAAATGGTTAGATATAACAAAAAATATAGAATATAAAATTTTCCTGCAACTTTTGTGGGAAGTATAATTTTAATCAGACAAATAGTTCACGAGTTACAGCGAAGTCAATCTCAGCAAACTTTTAAGAAAAATGTTTGATGTGATGTATCTCGGGTTCTCTTAGATCTACATAGTTACAGTTGCAAGGAGGCTCGCCGCCTCGCAGGAGACCGTGCGGTATCCTCGGGCCAGCCGGATGGCCATGACCCTCTGGGACGCGTTCAACCGGCGGGCTGGCCGCAGTCTCAATGAACGCGCCCACACCGGTGCCCCGTAAAGGGCCATGGACCGCACGATCCCCACTCAGAGCCTCCGGCAGGAGGCGTTTGGATCCCCTAGATTGGGCAGGAGCCGCTTCAATGCAGCCCCGGCCCGCTCGAGTCTGGGAGCCAAACATCGGAAATGTTCTACGAAGTTCCACCGGCTGTCGAGGACGAGTCCCAGATACTTCATCGTCGACTCGACACCGATGTGAACCCCTCCCGCCATTACCTGGGAACCCGACGGTGGCGCATTCCGAGGACCATGAAAACCCATGGCCTCAGACTTGTGCAGGGCCACCTCGAGTCCCAGCTGCCGGATCCTATCGACGATTGTCGCAACCCCGCGTGTCGCTAAATCGGCCGCCGCCTGGTACGACCCCCCCTGCGCCAGGACAAGCGTGTCGTCAGCGTAACAAACGACGCTGACGCCGCTAGGGAGGTCGGCGCGCAGCACCCAGTCGTATCCGATGTCCCACAGATGCGGCCCCAGGACCGAACCCTGTGGGACACCGCACGACATCTCTTGCCGGTTCCACTCTCCTTGGTGACCGGGGTAGATGACGGCCCTGTCCGTCAGATAGGCCTCGACCACACGACAGAGGTAGGTCGGCATCCGGTGATACCGGAGTGCCTCCCTTATGCAACTCCAGGGCAGGGTGTTGAAGGCATTGGCGATGTCTAGAGACACCGCCAAGACGACCCCACCCCGGGCCACAGCATCCCCCGTCGTGAGGGCCCGCACGCGCATGATGGCGTCCACCGTAGAGCGCCCCCTGCGGAAACCGAACTGGCTCTCCGCCAGATCCGGCCCCACTCGCACCAGCTGCCCGACGAGGCGGTCTGCAATGACTCTTTCAAAGAGCTTGCCCATCTCGTCGAGCAGCACAATGGGCCGATAAGCGGAACTCTAGTTCTTCTGAAACTCTACTTAATCAAGATTATATGTTGTAAAATACAATAGACGTGGATATATTTAGTAACTTGTTCCGTTTAGCTATTTCTAAAGAATTATAAATAACCCTGAAAGAAATCGACACGTGTTTCACCTCTCAACAAGGCATCCTCAGGATGACGATTGACTTGTCACGAACCCGAACACGGCGTATTGCCACACCGAGCGCTGAACGCAGAACGCGCTCGCTGTGCTGTTTTTTTTTAACTACACAAGTCCAAAATGTAAACTATGTATTTTTACGTTTCTTTAAGTCTAGAATTTGTCTATTTTTTTTCTAAATCTTGTGTTACTTATTACTCTCACATTGTAAGGTAACTATAACATTGTTAATCGCACTCCTGAGCCATAAGATACAAGTGATGCTTAGTTTGTGGCTCACCGAATTTCGCTAAATTGTATTGTTACTTTTTGATGAATAAAAAAGCTTGTGGCTAAGTAATAACAGCTGCACGGGTCGATCGATCAGGTTAAGCTACGCTTGCCGCGGTTGGTCCGTGGATGGGTGACCATCTTTACATACCAAGTCCCCTCCGCGCCTCGGAAAGCACGTTAAACCGTTGGTCCCGGCTGTCATTTATAGATCTTTGACAGTCGTTACGGGTAGTTAGAAGCCCAAAAAGTCTGACAACAACCAGTCTTACCAAATGGTATCGTGTTACCTAGTCACTAGGTTGTGGAGGTCAGATAGGCAGTCGCTCCATGTAAAATACTGGTATTTAGCTGCATCCGGTTAGACTGGAAGCCGACCCCAACATAATTGGGGGGAAAAGGCTAGGCAGATGATGACTTTTTGATTAATAAACTTTATTATTATTTTTCATATGTCTTTGACAAATCTCGGAACCCTGGGGTCCCGGACCTTTGGAAGGCGTACGAAGGGCCGAAGCCAACTCGCAGCGGCTCGTTAGATGTTTTAAATGAAATGAGGCACCAACCGACGATTATCCCTGTTCGCGCTATGCAAGTGCACCCAAGGACAACCCCCGGTTGGTGCAGGACTATTGCAGGATAAGGAAACAAAGATATTGGATTATGGGTTTGGGTTGCTAATTGAACTGGTTATAGAACTATGGAAAGACTATGGCCCATGCCTTACCAATATTTTATATAAAATACACAGGTAAAATGGCAGGGGGTGACTTGCACACTCAATAATGGGCCCCCGAAAACGGTCGCTAGCACAAAGTGTCATAGCGACAAGGGGGCAACATGTCCTGAGGTGCTTATAAGGAGTGGAGAGGTATTCCACGACTATCAGGATGATCCTGTAAGTACGGTCAAGATCCCTACCAGCACCTTACTGGAATACTTCCTTCCTCTGAGCATGTTTGCTCTTGCGAATCTCCACTCAAGCCGGCTAATTAAGGCAAGAATGAGGTGGGAGCTCCGTTCCTCGTCAGTGTTCACTCCAGCCGGTCAATAAAGGTAATCCAGGGGTGAGGAACTAGACTTCTCCCGGGAGATAGGGTCCGTGGGGTTGTGAGGTTTGTGAGGTGTTATGACTTGGATTTCCTAAATTATTTGTTTTTCTTAAGAACGGTGCATTACCTTTCATGGGAGTGGTGCCACGAGAGAGGGGGCAAACCTTCCCCCCTCTTCCCGCCAAACGATACTAAACTTTTACCAAAAAAAAAAATATAAAGCCGTGTTATGTGTTACCGCGATGTAAGTTGGTGCAAAAATATTAAATAAATTTGCAAGGCACACACAAACACAGCCCGTATAATTTTGTGCAAATATATCAAAACATGAACAAAAAAAACATTTAAGTCTGTTTACCTTGTTATGTTCAATATAAATTCTATCTTAAAGTTTTAACTGCAGTTTTTCTACGATTTTTCTGCATAAATGTAAAGAAAATTCTCTAAAACTTTATAAAAACTGTTTATAAAAAATATAAATTAAAATTGTACAGTAATAGAAAGTGTATGAATAACTCGCTCCGCCATTTTTCAAAATGACAGTATAAATTATAAGAATGACAACAGAATTTTCGTTCTAAAGAGTATCCTATCCCACGAATATCCACTGTACACACGGCAATCATTGCATGGAATTAGTATGTACTATGGTAAATGTATGCGTGCGCATAGTGCGCGTGCACACATACATATTATACATTTTATACACCATATTATAAGTCGGGAGATTACATTGCTAATAAAAATACTTGGCTCAGCGCTGGTCCAGCTCCACAAGGGCGCATAAACTAATCGATTAGCGTTCAAAAGTATTGTTGCAGCTGCTGCAGATTGTAAAAACTATCTTTGCTTTGTATAAATTCAATCTCTTTGTATTGTATAATTGCATATCGCATGGGTGAGCACTGTGACCTTGTGTACATTCCATAAAGCTGGGTATGTCTTTCATTGACTTGAATGTGCCCTGGCGGCTGAGAGTATGTTATGTTCACTCAAATGTCTTGCTGATGGTGGCGTGAGTGTTGGATCATTGAATTTCCTTCAAAATGGTTGAGCTAAGAGGTGCTGATCCATGCGTCATGTTCGTGAACGGGCGCCGTCAGTAGGGACTGGTCATCTCTTAGCTGCCAGGGTTTATTTAAATATTTAAATTGTTTTTATTTTTGTTACCGACGCTTTTAACGTGCACGTCTTTCTACATTGTTCTCACATGTATAATTTCAACATAAATGATGTACTTCAGAAATATTTTTGTAACAATATTTTGATTTAAAAGAGTGTCCGTGGAGTTTCTTGCCCGTTCTTCTCTATAGGTACCTACTACGCTTTGAAATGGGCAACTAGCTTCATCTTTCTGACTGACCGACCCCTTGACAATTCAAAAGTGCCTGTATTGGTTAATTTGGAACTAAGTTTTTTATACTCTACGACACTACTCATGCAAATAAAATATTCAAATGAATAAAATCTTTTTTAGTCAGGGAAAAAAGGAGTGTGGGCAAAATACACCCAGCTCTCCCACGGTTAAAACTACTGTAGTTTTGAAGACATTACTTCTCCCCTTACTTATACCAAAGCGCATCAAAATCTGTCCCGGGGTTATTCAGTTCCAACATTGTTAAGTTAGGTTAGGTTAGGTAAAATGTACCCAGCTCCGCCACTATACCCAGCTCCCCCACAGTTAAAACTACTGTAGTTTCGAAGACATTACTTCTCTCCTTACTTACATCAAAGCACATCAAAACTTAACAATGTCAATACATTTTACCTAACCTAACCTAACAATGTCGGAACTGAATAACCCCGGGACAGATTTTGATGCGCTTTGGTGTAAGTAAGGGGAGAAGTAATGTCTTCAAAACTAAAGTAGTTTTAACAGTGGGCGAGCAGGGTATAGTGGCGGAGCATATCTAACCTAACCTAACAATGTCGGAACTGAATAACCCCGGGACAGATTTTGATGCGCTTTGGCGTGTGTAAAGGGAGAAGTAATATCTTTAAAACTACAGTAGTTTTAACTGTGGGGGAGCTGGGTATAGTGGCGGAGCTGGGTATATTTTATCTAACCTAACCTAACTTAACAATGTCGGAACTGAATAACCCCGGGACAGATTTTGATACGCTTTGGCCTGAGTAAAGGGAGAACTAATGTCTTCAAAACTACAGTGGTTTTAACTGTGGGGGAGCTGGGTGTACCACCCATACATTTTTGCCCACTATCCTTTAAGCCGCCCGTTTTTTGCAAATGAGTGTACGAGTATATCCCGGATAATCTATGTATGAAATCCATGACTCCTATGTTTCTACTTAAATTAGAGCCTACCGACTGAATTGTCGAGTACGATAAGTAATTATAATTATCTTACGGTCTGTGATAGGTACTGATAGTGTGATAGTCACGATGCAATAATCAAAATGTGTGTTAATATTTAAAAAAAAATAAACAAAATATTGCAGAAAGATTTTATAATAATCGGCTAAATTCTATACATTACAAATAATATTATTATAAACTTATACTCCATAGGTTTAGATAATTAAATAAAGGTAAACAAAAAAACCACGTGACGAGACATCTGTCAAGTAAACGACTAAACGCATGGACATAGTTTGTTTAATAAGTCCATGACTAAACGTAATACCTGTCACTTCAGTTACCATGCTACGTCACAGTTGTACTCTTCAATTTAGCAATGTTATCATTCGTTGACGTTTAGAGTTTGGGCTTTTTACAATAGACAGATTACAAAATATATGATTACTAATACTATAAATAAAAAAAAAAAAATGTGCCACAGCAGTTACATCTACGAAGAATAGTTTAAGAATAAATAATAAAGTTTAACATACATTAATAAAAGAGGAAACTATTGTAAAAAACTAAAATAAATTTAATTCAGTTTTATCGTATTTTTAAACAAGAAAGTGCCATTTATTAAAACCCTTTTTACGATTTGTTTAACTTTATTTAACTACTTAAACCTACAGAGTATAGTATATTTTTGAAAACCTTAATTTTGAATAATATTAATTATTATTTAATAATTAATTAATTAATTTTGAATAATATTAAATATTAAATAATTAATTAATTTTGAATAATATTAAATATTAAATAATTAATTAATTTTGAATAATATTAATTATTTAAAATTAAGTTTCTCAAAATACTTTTTATATATTTATAAAGTACTTATAAAAAATACATTTCAAAACTATTAAAAATTAAGTATGAAACCTTAGTACATTTACTTCTAACTTAATTTTAAGTATTTCAAATTGTCGGATAAATAATAATTGGTATAATAAATAATTTATTCTATTCATGCCCAGTAGGGGCAGTAGGTATGGGGCTTCGCTTGAATTTTCATTCGGGCGACCTGTGAAATATACAAGTTTTCATTAAGGTTTCACATAACATAACATCACGCCTGTATTCCCAAAGGGTTAGGCAGAGGTGTACCTATAGTATACAGACCTACATTTCGCCAGTTATGTTTAAGTCCCATTTAATAAGGGGCGCGCCTATTGCCGTCAAGCGGGCACATATCCAGATTCGAGATGGAATAACCCAATTAAACTTTGCCCGACCTGGGATTTGAACCCAGGACCTCATGTTCAGTAGTAGCTCTTGCGATTACTAGACCAACGAGGCAGAGATTAAGGTTTCAAAGTGTGTTTTAAAAGTCTAGGGTATACTTCTAGCTTCCCATAGCTGCCTTCATCAAGTTACGATATAATCACTATCATGGCCAAAATATAATTAGGTACAGCACGTCACAAATTATATGTAGCATCGACAAAAGTCGTAAAAACGATCATTTCCGATTTACATAACCAATAGAAATTGCTGACTATCGCACCATTCAACGCTATTCGCGCTATTATATTCCCCGCCTCAGTTCAATCCGACACAGCGTTGTGAATGCACGTGGGTGAATCATTCCGTAGGTACACTTCGTGATAATTTAATGTAAAAAGGGTGTTTTTTCTTCAGTAAGTCGTGAAATAATTTTTAACGTTTTTTAATTTATGAGTCAAGAGGCCACGGTGTCTAAAAATAAAGTTTTTTTTTTGTTTTATAAAGTTATTTTTTTTTTGTTTAGTTTATTTGATAATTTCCCACACAAAAAGAAAACAAAATCAGCTGCAACAACTGCTGACACCTCGTTAAACAAGGCAGGCTAACGTTCTAACGCGCGCTAAGTACGCGTTCTATTTGGCAAAGCCTTGAAAGTTTAATAAGTCATATTCATCGTTCTAGCCTTGTATCCTTCAAATCGAATCTAAAAAATAAACAAATAATACAGACTTTATTTACGTGATCATTTATTTTGCAAGGAAGTACATGTCAATCTACGCATCAATTTTACGAACGTATTTGGTACGTAACTACACGTTATTGCATTTGCCTAAAGATCATTTTCGCCTAAAGCAGTAATAAGGATTGATGATTTTGAAGGCGCACTTAGTTTGGATGTGATCGGTTTTACGAACTTTGCCGATGCTACATATAAGTTGTGTCGATCTGTATATGGACGGACGTAAAGTATAAAGCAGATATTTGTCTTTTTTTTGTGATTGTTCTAATAAGCACCTCTGCCTAATCCTTCGAGGATTACAGGCGTGATGTATTATTTTTTTACAAAAATATCAATTCGCCATTGTATTGTCTTTTTTAAAACCCTATATGCAGATCTTTTGGCAATTATTAACGATGGTTGACTAAGGTCAGGGCCTTTAAAATCAATTAATTACCTAAACAGGATGTTAGGGAAATTGCGTGCCAAACCCCACCGTTACTCTTTTAAAATGTTTTACAATATTTTGTATACATTAATTATCTTTATATATATAATTCTTCTGTGAGTGTGTATGTCACTGAACTCCTCCTAAACGGCTGAACCGATTTTGATGAAATTTTTGGTGTGTGTTCAAGGGGATCTGGGAATGGTTTAGATTCACAATCGGACCCGATAGGTGGCGGTATTCGGTCAGGACAACGTCTGTCAGGTCCGCTAGTATAATTATATGTGAAGACGATGCACCTGGAATAAGATTACTATAGCACAATAGGTAAAATAATTAAAAATGAAGCAATGACAGAAAAAATAATAATTATGTAACGGATACATGGTGTTCACATATTTACAAGCATTGTAAAAGTAGGTACCTATACGATATTCCTAAAAAAATTACAAGTGATACTAATTAGTGTGTGAGTAATCACAGAATGTAAAAAAAAAATGTTATAATATTTAATTACACAATTAAATTAGCAACCAGTTTGATTTTGTCTAGACTCTAAATTGTCCTATGGAGCTAGACCAGCATGCTTCCAAGCATTCTTATCTAGAATATAATCCTCTAATTTGGATGGTGGGAGGAGGGGGAGGGAGTTGAGAGGGAACCAGGGCTGGGAAAGCTTGCTGGTGGTGGAGGTAACTCCAACGGACTAGGTCTCTGAGGGCTTAGTCGCTAGGGTATTTGGGAGGGGATTCTATAAAAGGACGGCGCTTCGCTCTGTTGGCGAGCGTCGAAACGTTTAGCCAGTTTGGGAGAAGTAGATTTTGGGGCTTTGGGACAGCCACGGTAATTGGCCGGGTGACCTACTTGCCCACATAGCACACAGCTGGGTGGATCGGGACATAGAGTGCGGTCCTTTGGGCGCTTGCATTCAGAAGTGCCATGCTCGCCCAGGCACTTTACGCACCTGAGTGTAGCATGGTAATTCCTCTGTGAGTGCCCGTAGAGTCGGCATCTTTGGCACTGGCCTACTATGCTAGTTTTCGAGGGTTTCTCGATAATAAAGCCCATGAGATTACATAGGGACTTTATTTGGAAAATCGGGTGATGACCTACTACGGGGGAACATATTACGAGGACCATATCGTATGACTCACCGCCTCCAGAGCAGTGCATACGGTGAACTTCGTCTACCGGGACGTTTTGCGACTGAAGGTCGGCTAATATCTCGGAAGCGGGGATTTCGCAGGGCATCCGTTTGATCATTATGCGGGTCTGTTTTTCCTCTGCGAAGGAGAAGGTGTGGAATAACACATCTCTCGATCGCAGAAGTTTGGTAAGTTCCCTATAGTCACGGGACGTAGGGACGGTGACTTTTATACCCTGTTGGGTGTTACGGGCACTGGTGTAGGTAGTTGATCTTTTGATCAATATACCATTTGGATACGTCCATCTACTTTCCCTTGTCCTGAATGAACACGGGAGGTGGCGGAGGGACTTTTTAACGGATGGGGAGGGGTACCCTGCGAAGAGGATGTCGCAATCGGTTGGGACGGGGGAGACGCGATGAAGGGGCAGGGGGAGGGGTGAAGCTACGGTGGCGCAAATCGTGGGGGTAGCGAGGGAGTCTATCGGGGTTGAGTTTGACCTTACGGGAGCGGGTGAGGAAGGGGCTGAGTCAAAGTCTTCGAGTGCTGCGACCTTATTGGCCTGGGTCGAATTCTGCCTCTTATTCTTCCTTTTCCTCCCTTTTCCTTGGACGGCTATAAAGCCGTCGTCGGAGTGAGAGGAAGAGGAAGAAAAAGAAGCGAACTTTGCCTCGTCCTCATCCGAACCGTATGGTTAAGGGGTGGTAGGCCGCTTTGAGGAAGTGGCGCTAGCGATGGGTGCGTCTGTGTCCATTGACTCAGACGGTTTAGTTGGCTCTAAGGCCGGGGGGATTTTAGAGCATCGCTAAAGGTAGCGACGCTGTTGTCTGAAGGACCTAACAGATCAGTTTGGAGTGCGGCGAACCGAGCTCTATACTTCTCTTTGAGTGCAGGCTCCTTTTCAAGGACGCCCTGAAAGAATTGAATAAAGAGCTGAAGGCATCTTTCGTAATCTTTCATAGTGAAAGCGTGGGAGAGATTTTAAGAGAGGGAGGGAGGGAGGGACTATATCTCCTATCGTTTCCTAAACCTATCTCCCCGGTGGGTATGCCGGGGATGTGTAATCCCTTCTTGTCGGGAATAGACAGGGAGGATGAGTGCCTAGTGGTAAGCCCTAAGCTTGCGTTTGCCCGTTGCCTATCTTAATGTGCAACGGGGTCCTATCCAGTCTAGTACTCCGGGTATAGACACCCGACAGACACTAGGTGTGTAACTGTGAAGGGAATACTGTCACCAATGTCGACTAGGAGATCCCCCAAGGCCGAACACTGGCACCCGGCTAACTGATTGCCTCACCCTAAAGGGGATCGGCGGGTGTGTTGGGTCAACACCCCCCTCGGCTTCGTTGGCTTGGTTTCCACCGAGGACCAAGAAACTGTGGTTTTAACCCAGAAGGGGGTGAAGCTACACACAAACGCGCTGTTAAAGAAATTGAAGTTGCCTTGAAAAAGGCAGTTGGTGATCCTTAGCCCGATCGTTTATCGATCGGAGACCGGTACTCTAATTGCGTAACTCATTTTCGTAAACAATTTCGCGAAATTTGTTTCATTTTGACATTTCAACAACATTCATTGCGTTATTTACGTTGTTGAACAGATTTGTTTTCCAACTTATGACGCAATGGATGAGAAATCTGTTTGAAATCGAAACAAATTGTGTTTGTGTTGTATTACGCAATTAGGATGCTGGTGTAGTCGGGTGACTACGAGAAACGTTACGTACCTAAACGCAACGAAATGGTGACTCAAGAACACCGAGTCGTGAGCGGGAGAGCGCAAGCACACAACCGTCCGCGACCAGTGCCGAGCGTCGAATGATGACTATGATGAGGTATTTCATTGCGGTCGATAGTAGGTAGGTAACTCTAGGAAATTATTAATTAGCATTTAAACAAAATAAAAACTTATTTTAAGCAATTTTTTTATCAATTCTTAACGATTGCTATTTAATTAGTAAGTACTACATTAGGTTCATCTTACGATAATTTTCGGTTTTAAAAAAACTTTTTAAAATTTTTTTTTTTTACGGGTTCCTTTATCAATACTGAACTCACCCTGAAGCTATTATGGCATGCAATTTCTTTAACATCCTGTATAGTAAGTCAAAGGAACTAATTTTTGTTTTCCTCTAGTTAGCTTGCCTATAATTTTTTTTAAAAGGCTGAGGAAAGGAGAAAATTAATTTTGGGCTAAATTATGAAAGTGGCAAAACTAGGCTCTATGGTTATTCTTCACACTGTAGTTATGTGGAGAATAATCCTGGAGCCTTAGTTTCACAGTTAAAGATAATAACTGTGATGTTAACTGGCATAAAAAGCTATTACGATAATTATATTACTGTTATTCTTTTATCTAAAACATACCTACAGAAAACAGTATTTTTCAAACTCGTGTAACAGCGCAGGGAATGGTCCTACAGATTTGGTCCCATAGTGAAAAGTGAAGAAAATAACATGTCCTAACGGAATATAAATTTTTTTTTGTTTGACCGGTACTTTCACATTTAGCCCAAAAATGTATGGACGGTGAATCTTCGCTTTTGGGGCTATTTTACGTTAGTTCTATTATCTATTCTGTTACTTTGTTTTCATCTTGAATGCTAATAATATGTTTGACGCTAACTTTTTTGTCTAAGTAATTTGAAAAAAAAATGAACCAACCCTAATTTGTCTTATATTTTGAGGCGTCGTAGAATGGTTGCGGGTTTTCCTGTAAAGTGAGAAAAATGCCTTTAAATAAAATACAGAAGCAAAGTAAACGCGTGTCTACGCATTTTGTGTATAATTATAATAATAAAAAAAAGCGGCCAAGTGCGAGTCGTACTCGCCCATGAAGGGTTCCGTAGCAGCAAGTAACATTGAATGAAAGGTAAATTGCGGTTTACGATTTATGACGTATTAAAAAAAAACTACTTGCTAGATCTCGTTCAAACCAATTTTCGGTGGAAGTTTACATGGTATTGTATATCATATATTTTTTTTAGTTTTATAAATAAATAAAATAAAATAAAATAATCTTTATTTCGGACAAGGGACATCCATATATGGGTTAGTAAACAAAACAAAAAACTTATATCTATGTTAGTAAACTTATTATATATTTTAAAACAAGGCTGTTGTTCGACATGCATCTTCGAACAACATCACCTAACAAAGGAGAATCGTACCTCCCGGCTATGGTCCTCAGGAAGGAGTTGGAGCTCTCCCGCACTCTGCAGAGCAAAGAGGCAGATTTCCGTCTGACGATGGCGTGGAAGCCATCGACGCGGGCTTGTGCGAACATACCTGATGCACTGCAGAAACGGGGCAGCCCCATCAACATCCTGAACCCGTTATTATATTGGACCCGTAGAGCGCTGATAGCCCGCCGAGTATAGTTGGTCCACAGGCTGCACGTGTAGAATATTTGGCAATAAGCTTTAAAAAGCGTTATTTTTACTGCTCTGCTACAGCGTGCAAACCGGCGAGCCAACATGTTACACCGGACTGCCAGCGCCCTACGTTCCCTCTCAATATCTACTTGGTCATTAAGGTCGTCGGTTACATAATGCCCCAAGTACTTGAACTGGTACACTCGCACTAAGTCATTCCCATTAAGTTTAATCGAGGGCACATACTCAGGACATTTAGCACCGTCAGCCTTAAAGACCAAGAACTCACTTTTCTTGACATTGTAGACTAAGCCATGCTCGCGAGCATAGCGCTCACAACAACTAAGCAGCTCTCTAAGTGCCCTAACCGTAGGGCTCAGCAGCACCATATCGTCAGCGTAGCTGATGTTGTTGACACTGACGTCATCAATGCGACATCCGATTTTCTTGCTGCTGAGCTCAACGATTAGATCGTTCATGTAGAGGTTAAACAGTTTAGGTGATGTTATCCCTCCCTGTCTTACCCCGCACTCCAGCCCGTACGACACAGACAGCCCATCGGCCCATCTCACACTGTTCGTTTGGTTGTAATACCAATACTGGAAGATACGCAACAGCTCCGCTGGCACTTTTCTCTCCCGCAGCTTTTCCCACATTACCTCGTAAGAAACAAGGTCAAAGGCACGGGAGAGATCTAAAAAGCAAGCATACACTGGTGTTCGACGTTTTGTGTAGTATTGCACCGTATGTTTGAGGCCGAGAATCGCACTTTCAGTGCTAAGATCATTACGAAACCCAAACTGTGCGTCGTGTAATTTTAACAAGCTATCCAACCGTGCGTCCAGCTGACTGTCGAGTATCTTCGCGATAATAGTAGCCAGGGAGATGGGTCGATAGTTACACTTATCAGACACGTCGCCCGTTTTATTCTTAACAATAGGCACGACAATAGTTTGTAAGAGATCACAAGGAAGGTACGAGTGACACATACATAGCGAGTAAAACATAGCGAGCACTCTAGCTATGTGAGGACCGGCATGCTGCAAGTGCTCAATGCTTAGACCATCGTGACCCGGGGACTTTCCTCTCGTCATTTTCATAATGGTGCTTGACACCTGTTTGGCTGAAAAACGAACCAAATCAGAATCACGACAGCATCCGTCATCGAGCACTCGCAACGAAGAGCCCAGCGGTGACTCCACTTTAAAGTGGTCCATAAACATGTTGGCGATGCTGTCCGGCTGATCGGCACCACCGACACTCACAGGAAGGCCAGGCTTAATATCAAACTTTTTGGTAGCCTTCCAGAACTTCTGAAAATTATTAGCTTTACGGAGAGAAGCTACAATATCAAGCTTAATTTGTTCTTGATGAGTTTGACACCACACTAGTTTGCTTTTAAACACCTTTCGTGTCAGGCACATGTCGTTGTAGACATCGCCAGAAGTTGGTTTATTGTACCATACCCATAGCTGATATTTAAGCCTCGCCCTCGCGTGGGCGTCTCGCACATGCTTGTTCCACCAAACAAAACGGCCAACATGTCTATGAGTACGAGTTTCCACTTGGCTCTGTACCGCGGCCTCAGACAAAGTAGTAACAATACTTTCATACATCTTGTCAAGAATTACCCTATGTTCAGTATTATTACAGTGTCTATTACTGCACAAACCAAATTCCTGAGGGTAATCAATCAGCTTTAACTTACTATTACATAGGTCATAGTACATGCTTATTTGGTCGTTATCCCTCTCACCCCAAATTACTCTGCTACGTGATGTTTTATAGTCTAATAACTTAGGTTTAATCCGATCTAACCTACACTCAACAAATATGGGACAGTGATCAGACCAGAACACATTGTGCACAATACCTATCTCAGTAACCGTTAACCAAGCAGACTGAGTGACAATTAAATGGTCAAGCCAACGCCTACAACCGTGCGCGTCACTGACAAAGGTGTAGCTACTTGACTCTAAACCTAATTTTTCAATGTCCGCACACCTCCACTTTTGTTCGTTACAGAATTCTAAGAGTTCACAACAAAATGACTCACCGGGGTGTGCGTTGAAATCGCCAAGTATGTACACTGTTTCAATGTTACTAGCTTCGACAATCGCACTCACTTCACTTAGACACTCTGTGAATTCTGTCAGATTTTCACTCGAGTCAGTCGGCATATAAACACTGAACACTAATATGCATCTGTCCCCGAGTGAAACTTTAATTGCCGTTAAACGCGCACTGAGACAGCTGATTACCGTCACTGATTCAAAGGCTCGCTTCCGCCACAGGATAGCAACTCCACCATACGGTCGCCCTCTTAATATTCCTGCTGAGGTGTCAACAGCTGACTTTCCTGTGTACTCGAATTTGCTATGAATTTGTCCAAGATAGGGTATATCATGTGGAAGCAGCCATGTTTCCTGGAGGGCAACTATGTCAGCTGACTGACACAGAAAATGAACTGCCTTAACAGATCGCTTCACCGATTTGCAATTAAAACTGACAAATTTACTCGTCTGATAATTGCTACTATCCATTATTATTGTTGTGTTAATGTATGCTTAATTATGCCAGTCTTCGTCTTGTAGGCTTCATTTACAAAACGTCTAAAAGTAATTCCGTCGGGCCATAATTCATTATCTAGAAATAGTTTTAGTTTCGTTTTGGGGACATACAACTTATAGGAGTTGTACCTCTTTTCTGTTTTTCTGTTAATTTTAAACAGAGTTACGTCTTCGTGTGTGCTGTCTTTAATATAAGCAATAATATCAGTTTCATTCGTGGTTTTACACACATTTGATATGAACAATGGTACCTTGATGACAGCTGCCTTAAATTTCCCATCTGGACCTACGTGCGCTTTTCCCATCTTTCCATGAGATGAGGACTTCTTGTGCTTCTTATTTGTAACAACATTCCATTTGTCTCCTACTATTATTTCTTTACACTTGTTACTCGCCTTCAGTACGTCTGCCATTGACTTACGCTCATTACCTTGCGGTGCAGGTGAGATATTAGTGGGAACGTTCGAGTTAATGAGATTAGAGCTCGCGGTAGGGGTACTGCATTGTTCATTTGATCGGCTGTCGTCGTCGGTGACTCGTTGTTGTGAGTCACCAACGTTATCGAGCCGCTACACAAGCGAGACAGTATCGCACGGATTTATGTTAACCGTTAAGCTCGCACCACCAGCTGATTGCTTCGCCTCGTTAACGATCTCTGGAGTTGATAAAAGTTTTTTCTGAAAAAGTTTTATCATTCTCTTATTTTAGAAGTTACAGGGGGGGGGGGGACACACACATTTTACCACTTTGGAAGTGTCTCTCGCGCAAACTATTCAGTTTAGAAAAAAATGATATTAGAAACCTCAATATCATTTTTGAAGACCTATCCATAGATACCCCACACGTATGGGATTGATGAAAAATTTTTTTTTGATTTTCAGTTCTAAGTATGGGGAACTCCAAAATTATTTGTATTTTTTCTATTTTTGTTTGAAAATCTTAATGCGGTTCACAGAATACATCTACTTACCAAGTTTCAACAGCATAGCTCTTATAGTTTCGGAAAAAAGTGGCTGTGACATACGGACGGACAGACAGACAGACAGACAGACATGACAAATCTATAAGGGTTCCGTTTTTTGCCATTTGGCAACGGAACCCTAATAATGCACTGGATATTTGCTCTAAATATAATACCAATTTTGGAATCAGAATACCATAGAATAGTATTTATTATAACCGAACCAATTTTCGAAAATGGTAATGTCACATTATTAAGGGTCGATCTACATTATTATATTAAAATCACATAATTAAATTATAATAAGTATAAGTAGGCCGGTATTACAGGTCAATTTTATTAATTTTATTTTTATATATTGGCATACCATCAAAGAAAATTTCGATACTGTTGTCAACGGAACAGGCTCTGTAGTAAAAAGTCAACATTCTGTTTAGGGGAGCATGCTGGCCCAGGTTTGTGCGACACAGTTTAGTGGCAAAAGTCCTAGTAGTACACTTGGACCAGAGGTGAGAATGACAAGGTACGTCTAGGTTGATTTTGTTAAGGAGATCTGGAGTTGATGTTATCCCGTTTACAATTTTATAAAGTGTTGACAGATCATTTAAAACCCTCCGTATCAAAATGTCCTGTCGCTTGAATGAGTCTAATTTGAAGTAGCTTAGCCGTCTTGCGTAATTGGCTCTAAATTGACGTTAGTGGTCTAAACCGCAAACAACTCGTCTTTTTTAACACGCTCAATAATTTCTATATGAATGCTATAAGTGGTATTCCTTCGCGCAGCCTCATAGAATATGAATCAAACGTGAATATGATACAAAGGTGTTATAGAACACTTTCAATGCCAAGGTTTCCTTAAATTCTTTGCCAATTCCGTTGATAAACCCAACCGTTTTCATTGCTTTTTAATGACATTTTTGATGTGTGTGGTAAATGAGAGATCGCTGCTAAGCACTACACCTAGATCCCTTATGTTTTTGACTTAATTGTTGCAGTGACGTTCCGTTGAGGGAGTAATGTGATGGTATGGGATGCTTTTTCCGCGTAAATCTTATGTGATAACAATGATGAATGATGGCCAAATGGCCTTTCATTCCACAGCTTCGACTAACTGTCACATCATTTTCGTGTCGATGGGTACCTATTTGAAAACGTCTGTCGTCGTTGGATTGGGTCGATTAGGGTAATGTCAGAAGCTTTCCTTCAATTTTTAGGCAAAGTTGGAAACAATGAGAACATGCTTACAAGGTCAAGGTATAGTTCCCATGTCGACTCTTTCCTGGAAACGATGGGCGTGAACTTGGCTGGTGGTGGTGGCGCTGGTTCTAGGAGCACTTTTGGCTCCACAAATTTCTCGTACAAGTCTTGACGAGGCCCTATGGTCAGATCCTTTTTTCCAATGCGACAGTTTTCTACTATCCACTTTTGCTCAGCACATGCTGGGCCCCTGCGAACGGCTTCTGTTGCGCCCCTGCGAACGGTCGAAAGTTAATGTCTTTTTGTCATGATATAAGATATATTTATGCAGGTTAATAGGTAGTAGGTTCTATCGATAGATAGACATAGTATTTTTTATTGTACACCAAAATTGTAAACAAAGCTCAATCAAGTACTTCCACTTTGCCCCATCAAGCTGCCCCACTGGTGGGGCAAAATGGAATGCCTAAAATTTTGCAGTGGAATCTGCCCCACTGGTTCGACTTGGTGGGGCAGATTCCACTAGTTTTAAATCTTGTGGATTCTGGCCCACTGGGATTGGCATCTTAGAATTTGTGTAGGTGCTCGTATTGTACTTATATTTGTTTGGAATAGAAAGGAAAGTATATCTAAGTAAAAATGTAACTACGACTGGTAACGTTAGACTTAGTACATACTATCGAAGAAACGCATAACTGTGCACTGTAAGGACTATTCTTGCTTGCAGCTCTATGCCGCTATAGTAACGCTTACTTACGAAAAAAACAAAAATGTATATATATATATTTCTTTAAATAAATAAAACAATTAGAGACAATAAAAAATGATTGATTTCGTTATAATTTTACATACATTTAGCACATTATCAATATTGGTTCTCAACTAATTATGATTGCGTAAAGATTATTTTTATTTTGAATAAATATATAAATTTTTAAATAAAACTAATGTTGACTTACATTTTGAAATACCTACTGAAAACCAGAGTCTGGACTAAGTTGTAAAGTAATTTTATTTACGGATTTCCGTCGCTGTCCGCTCTTCTCTTCACACCTACACTCTGGCTAGTGATCACGATTGTGTTTTTAACGCAATAAATGTGGTGAGTGATGAGCTGTCGGTACTCAAGCTTACCTTATGATCTTTGTGTAGTCACCATGTTCGTAAATCACTTTCCTTTTAAGATCGAAGAAGCCGTCCCCGGTGTCAACGTATCCTTCAGGTACATCTACGCAAGGCTGATAAGCCGTCATGAATGACTTGCCACTAGGCTGTACACCGTCGGCGTATTCTCTCGTAAATCTGTTCACACAGAATTATATGAGAATTTTGTACGAGTTAAAAAGGGGTTACAGGAAAATTAAATTAAAACGAAAGTACCTATACAACTGGGTATCGACACAGATTACCAGATAAATCACTTCATACAAAATGTTTAATACCTACTGCTATAATAGCGTACACCTTCGAGTCGCTAAACGCTGCGAACGAAAATGTACCTAACCTTACAAGCATCAAGTGAGTTTTGCTTTGTAGCTGTGCGTCGCCGCGTCGTTATTGTAAATTGCCAGGGCTGCATCTTTCGATAAAGATGTCAGTAGGTATTTGTAGTAGGAACACTTAATGAAATAAAATAAAATGCTTTTTAATGTTTATGCATGTGCACGTCATGCACGCTTTTCTAATACTGCACGTCTTGAAATAAATAATAATCATTTGAAAATAACATTAACAAGATAATAACGATAATAAATATTATTAAAAATGAATTTGCACAAAGTAGATTTTTGCTAAACGAAGTTTTCAAATGACAGCTGACACATGGAGGTCATTGCCTTTCTATTCTTATCTCAGATGCGTAGTAGAAGCACAGATTACGTGGTAGAAGTAATTACGTACCTACCAATAAAATACAGAACATGTAAACAATTTACCTATTTAAAAAACTATAGTAAATCAAATTAGATAGGTACTCGCATTTCTGTATCAGGTAAACTGAAAAAAGATAAGTTTTTATGTCTTCTCTTGCTGGATCTACATCCACCAATTGCACATAATACACTAGAACCAGCCATATCATAAGAATTTGAATCTAAGTACGTCAGGTCGACCGAAATATGTGCGTACGTACGCGCCTCGCGGCTCTCGGCAACCCACTAAGAAATGGTTCCGTTGCGAACCGGCGGCCGGTAGGTAGTTAGCGCGCGAAGTACATGGAGTGATTTATCTGGTAATCTGTGGTATCGATGTGCACAGTTTATAGACTGCTATGCTGATTGTTGTAGGTAGCCGTAGCAATAGTCAAACAAAAAGTTTAACCAAGGTAGAAGAATCCTCTTTATTTTATTGGATATTTGAAAATCACTCAGATGCTTGTCTTTTTATTCACACGACTTACAATTTTTTTTTTCTACCATAACAGAATATATAATCGAAGGTACCTTCTATCAGGCATCTTGCAGTACTGCCAATTCTTAGCATCGTGCTCCAGAGCGCCGTCAAAGAAGACAGTCCTGTCCGTCATCAGGCCTTTGTTCCACTGGCCGTTTATGACCGCCTTGCCGGCAGGTGTCTGGTATCGCAGCTCACCCTTACCGTGAAACGCGCCTTCAAAGAACTCGCCTTCGTAAGTGACTCCTTTAAATAAAGAGAGATTTATAGAAAATGGTGAAGCTGTTGAATATTGCATGCTGTTACCTGCAATAGTTGTCAATTCGTTACTTTGACCTAAGAGACGAAAATTATAAGTAGAATCTGTTCAAAATATTCTTACGCCGAACAAGATTGGTGTAATAAAGGGAAAATAATCCAAACAAGGGAAGGTTTATGTGTATGCTCTGAACTTAGTAAAAAGCCTGCTAATAAAAAGGCTAAATATCTGATGGACAGCAGAACTCGGATTGTGGACTCTCTCGTTACTTAGCCCTGGGCCTTTCAATCTTATTACAGTACCTATTGCTAGAGTGATTCAGTGTAGTGCTGCTTGTTTCTAAATAAAATAATCTTCCCGAGTGGCGGCACTAAGCGTTCGACCGGCGCCTCTTGTTCAGTCAGCAACACTACCAACGAAAATGTGACACGTTTACGAGAGAAGCAAAAGACACTGCTGACTACTGTATGTGAAGCCATCGCATTACCATTAAGAAACGTGTACACTCCATAGCCATGCATGCCGCACCCTTCCTGCCAGTCGCCCTCATAAGAGGAGCCTGTCAAGAATTCATGAGTTTTGCATGCAGGTCTGGGTATTTCCACGGCACTGCGGGAAAATCATAGTTACCAACATTAGATATTATAAACCGAGTGACTTCTATTTATTGCATGTGGCCCGTTGTAACAGGTTAGAGAAAAGAAAGGGTGAATTTGTTAGTTATTTTCAGTAGGCACAGTATAGTAAAAAAAAGTTCTTAAGATTTTGACTAAAGATTTAGGAAAGTCATCACTAATCAGTAAGTACAACCTACCACGTTATAACAAGAACATTGGGTTTAAAAAGTTAATGTAGTAAACGATACTAAGTAATTTAGATAAGCTTCTAAGTAAAAATATCTCAACACTAACTTGCATTTTTCTTTATGTTTTTTATTGAATTCCCTCATAAGACACAGCCCTTGACATGCGCATGGATATTTATTGCTGAAAGCATAATTAAATAGTACATTACTGTTGTGGCTTACAGCAAGGGCATTAATAAGCCGAGGCACTTGTCTAGTAATATATAATATTAAAATAATATAGC
The DNA here is from genome assembly GCA_963680765.1 of Agrochola lychnidis. NCBI lineage: Eukaryota > Metazoa > Arthropoda > Insecta > Lepidoptera > Noctuidae > Agrochola > Agrochola lychnidis. The sequence goes on along the minus strand of OY796859.1, from coordinate 6,862,886 downwards.
CTTTATTTCAATAACCAAAAAAGAAATATACAGGAGCGTTACAAAAAAAATATATATATATGAGTAGGTACAGACGCCAGCACATCAAGCTATCCGAAACTGTCAAATTTTCCCAATCCACTTTGAACCTTAGACATCAGCGATAAAGTTGAAAATCTATTAAATAAATTTGACAGATTGTAGTAGCTTGATGTGCTGGCGTCTGTACTTTAAAAACAATATACACTTTTCACTAGGTTATGTCCCCTTTTCGGGTACAGATCTCCTCCAATTTTCTCCAGGATCCTAAGTACGTTACACATTTTCGTAAATGATTAAGACTAATCTGTTTCATTTTCACAGTTCAACAACATTCATTGTGTTATTTACGTTGCTGAGTAGACATTTTTTTCCAACTTATGAAGCAATGGATTAGCAATCTGTTTCAAAACGATTCAGATTGTGATTGATCGTGTATTATTAGGGTGCAGGTTTCCCTATTTTTGACTTTGACCATCCAGTATTTGCCGATGCTTTTTTTTGTTTCATCTACCCAGCGTTCCGGTGGGCGTCCTCTGGGTCTTCTTCCTGTTGGTCGCGACCATGTTGTGGTTCTATGGGTTCATCTTGTGACAGGTAAGCGTGCTACAAGGCCTGTCCATTTTCAGTTCAGATGTTGGGTATGTTCGAGGGTGTCTAGAGCATTGCTTGTCTTACGTATGTCTTCATTTCTTTGTTTGTCTTTTAATCGGATCTTAAGGATGCTCCTTTCCATTGCTCGTTGGGTCGTTTGTTGTCCGGTCCTGGTTCAGGCCATGGTACGGAGCGAGAGGAAATGGCAGGCCGTCACCTCCTTCTGCGAAGCGGTAATGCTCGCGAAGGAGGAGGCGGAACGCGTGAGGGAGAGGCAATTTTCGCGCACTCACGCCCCTAACCGCCGCAGGAGGGTCTCCTCCTGCGGCGGCGACGATGACCGGAAATCACCTCGCGAGGCGATTTCCGGTCATCGTAGGCGCGGGCTTGCGGACGGTGAGCAATGGGTAGCTCGCCGTCCGATAAGGCCGGGTCGACGGCGCGTTGTGTTCCACACGCGCTTCAAAGAGATGTCAGCAGAATTGACGGGGTCCGCTAGGGCCAATGCCTGCCGGGGCTGCGAATATGGGCCGAAAGGGACATCGTAGCCCCCGGCAACAAGGTAACCGAAGGAACACGGGTGGGTTTTAGTCAGTAAGAGTCTGACACGCCCTCTAGCTTCACCCAGAGCGGGAGAAGTTATTTTGATAACTTCCCACCCAAAAAAAAAAAGGATAGACAGGGTAGTAAGCAGGAGTCCATTACCTTTTTCTTTAATATTTATTTTAGACTCCAAAATTTCATCCAAGGCATGTTTATTCTCCTTTCATAATATTCTCCAAGACGGAGATGAACAGTTTGGGAGATAAAGGGTCTCCCTGTTTTACCTTTCTATATTATTATTTTAATTTCGTATAGTCGTCACTTATACGGTACTTTTTTTAAATAATACGCGGAAATTCAAACTTAGATTTATTAAAAATTCCAGAATCAAAGAACAACAACGATAATTTTCACGCGCCAATATGTTCGTTTGTTTCTTCTTTACTTTAAGGCGAAAGCGTCAGGGTAGCCCGCCAAATTCAAATTTTCTTACGTTTTCTGCATTTTGCAGGTCAGTATGTTGATTTAGATATGATTCGCGGCCGTAACAAATATGGCTTTACTCAATTATAATCGTTACAATCAGTGTCAATAAGTGTTTATTCACGGACATGATATTTTTACAAAACATATTAAGAGCGTTTATTCTAAAAGTTGGCAACGTCGCAAATAGCTGTCCAATATTTACCTGTTTTGATTAACTTGGCAATAATATTACTGTATGGAAATATGAAATATCGCTAACTAGTGAACTAGAATATTAACAATGGCATTTGGAAAGTTTCCAAATACTTTCTTTGAATCTGAAACAAAATATTCGGTAAGTATTACGATATTAATAATTGCATTTCATAATCAATATTTTAGTTCACTAGTTAGCCATATTTCATATTTCCATACAGTAATATTGCCAAATTAGTCAAAACCGCGAAATATTTGATATCTATTTGCGATGTTGCCCACTGTCAGAAAGGCGAAAATAAACGACTTTTAATCATTTTATACTGAAGATCACGTCTAAATGAGTGGTGTTAATGAATTCGAAAAAATATGTGTTAAATCAGAGCGTTTACTTAATACCTTAATCTGTGAATATTTTAGATTATATTAAATATAATACACTATGTAATATAAATTTTATAGTACATAGTGTAATTAATTTGTAACGTTTTGTCTAACGCGAATGAAAAAACTGAGAATCACGCAAAAACTATCAAGCGTATTTTTCTGAAACCTTCACCATTTTAAGATAATTTAATTATTAATCTTTTATAAACGTGTTTTGTTAAAAACTTTTGTTTTATGTATAATAAACTTAATACTCTAAGATAATAATAATGCGTCTAATTTGGGACAGCGCTCCTTGATGGACGAATCCTATTACTGGCTGGATGTACGACGCCTTGCGTGCGCTCACAGAACACGCAAGCTAACCACTCAGGGGGCCTACCACCAGCTCAAAAGCAGTATTATTTTAATATTACTTCAGTGGGAGAAAGAGATAGAGCTATAGGTCCTGTAGAGCTTCATCTCTTTCCCACACTGAAGTAATATTAAAATAATACTGCTTTATGAGCTGGTGGTAGACCCCCTGGTCATCGGCATCTAGTCGCGTCTTAAGTACCTATACCAAACTGCAAAGTAGTTTGTTGGCAGACGTAGCTCCTTTAAAAAAATAAGAAACACTGCATATATATATAAAACCTACCACTAAGTTTACATGTGGAAGCAATTTAAATATATAAGGCAAGATTTGCAAATGGCTATGCTTAATCCGATCCAGTCTGTGCCCTTGCTGTCCCCACCCAGCGACGCCCTAAGCCGAGGTCAGTACCCCACAGGGGGTGCCCTTAGTCTCTTGCATGTAGTTGCTGTGTTTTTAAGTTTTATGCCCCGGCTGGAGGCCTTAATTTATTGAGGCAGCCACAGGAAAGTCTGGTTAAGCAGCCGACAACCTGGTTGACCAGCAAGATGCCAATAAAAAAATGGCTATGCTTCATACTGGATTTGCTAATATTTCTCGGTCGTATTTGCTCAGTTTTCGTGTACCTATGTTCCGTTTTCACTGACACTAACTATCATCATCACAGCCGAAAGACGACCACTGCTGGACTAATTTATTAGGACACACATTAGGCGACCTCTAAATGTAATAGCTAAACAAAAGCGCTCTGTTGGATTTTCAGCGCTCGGCCTAGCGCCGAATGATCTATAGAAATTCCTATATGCAATAATATTTAGGCATTACATTTAGATATTACTTTATAAAGCATACCGCTTTAATGGCAACATTCATTTAAGTAAGTTAATTTAATTTTCGTTTTAAGAAGATATTTTAATTTTATTAAACGTTATTATTTATTTATTTATTTATAATTTTCTAAAATAGCATCTAGGAGCAACCTGTACTTAAAGAATTATAGCGCAGAGGTCATTTGCCAAGGTCACGGGTCATAACATCGCATCAATGAAATTAAAATGAATAACGAGCAAAGAGAAAGAGAGAGCCCTATGTTGGCGAGGGTTAAAAAAAAAATTTAGTTAACATCCAACGACAGTCGCGTGCGACAGGTCAGTTTATCGTGAACGTCCACGTCTATAAAATGTATGGAAATACGTGACCTTATAACATCGTGGACGGAACTTTAAAACCGTCTTCATATATTTTCATATAGGTATGTTACTTCTCAGTGGTATCGTCATGCCGTGGACGTCCACGATAATATCGTCACGTTAGAAATCATAAAAGCGCACATTATGTGACTGTTCACCGCTTTAATAGGAAACCAAAGCTTTTGTGGTTTCAAAGCTACGTCCTCATAACTATAATAATATAATATTTTTTATATAGGAACATAAAGGTTTTTTAGTACATGAGGGACTTATATAGTATACATACATTATTAATTACATGGTGTAAGTACAATTAATTGTTGGGTGAATCGCTGCTCTCCTAGCTAGATCACTGAGTAATCTGTATTTAGGAGAGACAGTTTCGACTCCCAAATTGAGTATCACAAAAAATATGTAATGTTTTTATGCTTTTTGGAGATTACAGTATCAAAACACAAAAAATAAAATCTTACTGACTAAAAACTGAACTGGTACTGTTTTTTTTGACGCGAGATTAATGTTTGTTGCTTTATATTAAATTATAATATGTATAACTCAATGCATTACGTGCCGCCTAGTGTTAGAGAAAAAGCTCACGCAAGACAATAATGACGTCATGGTCAGCGTTTAAATAATTTCAAACTTACATACCTTGGTTGTTTCGTGCACGAAGACTTCATCTTGTTGATTAGAAACAACTGTAAAAAAATAACAATGTCAATTAGATAGATAGATAGATGGCGCTGGTCGTCATGTAAACATTGTGCTCCGCTATTAATTTCTCTTAAAAATATTAAACTCAGTTAAATATTCCTGATTTTCTCATTAATGTAATTGTAAAAGTTCGAACAACTAGTGATAGTGTTATCTCAACTTAACTACTGCAAATAACAAAGTTAAAAGTGTTATACACCGGTGTGCTAATCATAGCAAAATTGAGACTGCGTTCTGTGTTAGTGCTTCAGAAATAGTACGAACTATAAACAAACTACTGTGGACAAACTATCAGTTAAGTGAATAACTAAAAAAATAACTCAAAACTAGTGTGAAAAAAAAATCCAATCTATGTGTTCAAAGGTCAAGCAAATTCAAATCTAAAAAAATTAACGAACTTTCTAAACCCAACCCGAAAACTATTATCAATTTCGTCAACTAATATCAACACAGAATAGCAGATTAAATCGTGCGCTGACTACCGCGCAGTACTCCCTGGGTTCGCGTCGCACTATGCGCAAGTACTTTTTGTGTGTATTGGCTACTTTTTGTTATTCTAGCTCAAAGACAATGACAGTGTGCAAACCTCAGATCTAAAGGCAGGTTATTAGCGCCATCTACGACAATTATGGTGAACTAACTAAATGATCTGCGGCCTGCCACCTACAATATAATTGCTGTACCAACTTATCGACCTACGATCTGCAACCTTTGTCAATTTTAGTTTGTTGGTGTTGTCACCTTTCCCCGCAAGATGCCGTCAGAGTGTGCTGGTTGTAAACAAATATTAAAAGATAGCCTATTCCTAGCCTGTACTAATTGTAAGTGTTCGTATGATTTGGAGTGCGCTAATGTTCGTCAAAATCAATTTATACATATGACTGCCAAACAAAAATCAAGCTGGGTATGTCATGAATGTCGCTGTAAAAGACCAAAAGCAATAAATTCTGCCACACCAGCAAGCCCAATGTTATCCCAGCGCTCAGATGCAGATGCTGTTGACGCAGATAATGTAACAGTAAGGCGTAATAATAATAAAACTCCGTTATTACCTGCTACTCAGCCAAGCACTCGTTGCCCAAATGCACACGGCTCAGCGCTAAATGAATGCACTCTTGAAACTGTTCTTTTGGAGCTACGTGCGTTCCGCGAGGAAAGTGTGGCTAGATACCTTAATCAAGAAACCTCTATAAATAATGTGGCTGAAGATATCAAAGAAATAAAGTGTTCTATAAACAATCTGAATAGCAAATATAACATCCTTCGGACCGACGTTGACGAACTGTTGGTGACCTTGGATGTCGCTTCTAACGCGCAAGCCACACTGCAACTGCAGTGTGTTGAAAATACAAAGCGTATAGCTGACCTGGAGATGAAAAACTTTGACTGTGAAATGATGGTCCAAAAACAACGCATTGATGTCATTGAAAAGCAAATAATTGGCAGTAAAAAATCTCCACACACGCAACAAAATTTGCTGCATAATAATGGGCAGAACTTATCCTTCGATGTACCAGATCGCTTAGCTTCGTCTCTGCAAATGCCGAACCCTCTCTCATCACCATCATCTGCCTACAGTACAGTGGCGCGATCACAGATAAATAGCGAGCCTCCCCCCACAAACACGTACAGCACAAGAATATTTACGATGGGGAAAACTCAAGCACGCCCTCGTCGATCTGTCATACGCGCGACCGGTGCTGCCGATATTGATTTAAAAACCCTGGAGCCTGTTAAGTACATTCATGCTTGGAATTTCCATCCAGACGTATCTGTGGAGAATATTCGTTCTTACTTACACAAAAAACACCCAAACATCGTGACCTTCTCCGTAAAAAAGCCTGATCCCGAGCACTCCAGACATAACTGTTTCATAATGGGAGTCCCCTTGCAGCTGTTTGACTTCTATATGTCACCCGACAATTGGCCAACAAATACCTCACTCCAGGAATGGTTCACCTACCGGAATGCGAAGAAGAAGACCGAACGTAATGAAAAAGCTGGATACGATTTTTTACCAGAATGTCCGGGGATTGAAATCAAGACGTTCGGAAACCAAAAATTTACTACACACCTTCCCAAGCAATTTATTAGCCTTAACAGAAACCAGGCTCGATGACAGCGTATTTGACTCTGAGGTGTTCCCGCCAGAATACGCCGTGCTGCGGTGTGACCGTGTGGGACGCGGCGGCGGCGGCGTGCTTCTGGCCGCGCGCGCGCCCTACTCACTCACACGTTTGGATTGTAAGCCTGAACAGTGCGACGAAATAATATGTGCAGTAGTTACCAAAGGTCGATTACGCTTTGCTTGCTGTGTTGTTTACTTGGCACCTAATGTACCTGATGCTAAATATTATTCTTTTTTTAATTGTATAAGAAGGATTATGCATGACAATAACAAACTGCCACTGGTTGTATTGGGTGATTTTAACCTTCATTCCACTAGGGTAACCATACGTGATGACTTTGAATTGTTTCTTTCTGAATGTAATTTAATACAAGAAAACATAATTTTAAATGATCTTGGCAGAATGTTGGATTTGATTTTGGTTAACTCATGTGTGGCGGGAATCTCAGTTTCAGCATGTTCAGGCATTGTCTCGCCTGAAATACATCATAAGCCGTTGGATATTTCTATCAATATTAACACACCGTACGCAAGTTTGAACGGCAATAAAACCTACTCCGCTAATGACTCGACCACACGTATAACTTTAGAGCGTAACTTCCGTAAGGCAGACTTTTCAGTGTTATACTCTGAACTGGCTGGTCTAGACTGGGAGCCCGTGTATTTATGAGATGATGTTAACGTTGCTGTTAAGACCTTTTATGAATTAATTAACGATATTGTTTGTCAAACAGTTCCTTTAAAAATTATAAAAACATTGCGACGGAATTACCCCAAATGGTTTACGTCTACTTCTATTGAACTAAACAACCTTAAAAGCTATTATCACAAGCTCTACAAACAGAATAATAATAACCAACTGCATTATGCATTCTTTACCTACTATAGGCGCTTATTAAAGAGAAGTACGGAGTCAGATTTTGCTACTTACACTAATCGTATTCAGTCAAATATAAAATGTGACCCCAAAACCTTCTGGGCCTACGTGAAAAGTAACAGGAAAAATAATGAGCAGGCTACCTTTGGTGACATGTCGCCAGCGCAGGTGGCAGATGCGTTTTCAAAATATTTTAGTAGTGTTTTCCTATCAAAGTTACCATCATTAGATCCTGAGCATGCTATCGCTACTGCGAATGCCTCTCCTAATAATATAGATAATATGAGTATGTCCCATCTGGTTAATATTGATTACATTCACGAATCTGAAGTTCGTGGTGCTATGACTCGGCTTCCTCCAAAATCTACTCAAGGTCCAGATGGAATTCCACAGTACTTGGTTAAGGACTGCTGCGATAGTTTCAAATTGCCTTTGCAGTTTATTTTCAACCTGTCTATTACGACGAACATATATCCAACGGAGTGGAAAACATCTAAAGTACTACCGGTACATAAAAGCGGCCCAAAAAGTGACATAAAAAATTACAGGCCAATAGCTGTTTTATCCATATTTGGCAAAGTATTCGAATCGGTACTCTATAAGAAAATATTTAATAAGCTGCAACGTTGGTTTGCGGAAGAGCAACACGGATTCCTTCCAAATCGCTCAACCACGTCTAATTTATTAAATATTACTACACTCTTAGCCAAAAATGTTAACGACAAAAAGCAGATTGATGTAGCGTATTTTGACTTCCAGAAGGCGTTTGACCGGGTTGATAACGACATACTTCTAAGTAAACTGGCGTTAGCGGGTTTCTCTGTGTCATCGCTTAAATTCTTCGCGAACTATCTGCACGACCGCAAGCAATTTGTAACATACAATAATGCCATTTCGGAGCGCTACTCGGTCACTTCTGGCATAGGGCAGGGCACTAACCTTGGGCCCCTTCTTTTTCTAATAGTAGTTAACGATCTTCCCTCATACGTAAAACACTCCACAGTCTTAATGTATGCTGATGATGTCAAAGTTGCTCTTCCAGTGGCTGACTCTAGTGATACGGCCACACTTCAACTTGACATTGACAACATTCACACTTGGAGCACGGTAAACAACCTCAACCTAAACATTAGTAAATGCGCGGTCATGACCTACTCGAAAAACACACAACCCATACACAACATATACACTTTGAACAATGAGCCCCTGAAACGTGTTTTAACCGTACGCGATCTGGGTGCTCAGTTTGATCCACAGATTACATTTAACCAGCACATACTACAGACCTGCAACAAGTCCCGTAAAAACTTAGGTTTTGTCTTGCGGCAGGCCAAAATTTTCACAAATCGTCAAGCCCTAACGATACTTTACAACTCCTTCATCCGCAGTTTGCTAGAGACTAACTGTGCAATCTGGAACCCCCATGAAAAAGTGTATACACTAGTCATCGAAAAGGTTCAAAAGTCTTTTGTTCGCTACCTATACTTAAAACTGTATGGATATTACCCGTATATGTACCCTACACCATTTGTGCTAGGTATGGTGGGCTACCAAAGTTTAGAAGTAAGGAGAAATCTTGGTCTCGTCAAATATTTCATCCGGCTAATTCGTGGTACCCATTTCAATTCCTTTTTACTACAGCACATCTGCTTTAACATCCCACTACCCATTAGACACACACTACGCCCTCGCCAGCGTCCTCTATTCTCAATACCTCAAACCAGTACCATAACCCTCATGACCAGTCCATTGTACCTAGCGCTAACCCATATTAACAACATTTTGCTGTATGACGAATCCTCAGATGTCTTCGCGAGTACTGAACTGAGATTCCTGAACACTGCTACTCGATACCTGGAATCTATTGCCACTCCCAGTACAATCTCAGAGTGAACAAATTAATGTTTATAATTATTAATAATTTTATTCCAAATTTTTTATTATTTTTTTACCCCAATTATGTCTTATTTTATCTAATCTTATCTAATTTTGTCTAATTTAATCTAATTTTGCCGAATCTTGACTAATTCCATTTAATTTCAATAAATTTTGTCTATTTTTATGTAATTTAATCTAATTTTATGATTGTAAGTGTAATTTTAATTACTGATAAATATTGACCTATAACTTGTATGTGTGGTGCAAACTGTTAGTATAAGTTGGTTTTTTAATAAATAAAATTAAAATTTTGATTTTCATGGGCGATCAGTGATCAGGATCACGCATCGAAGCATCTGCAGCCCAGCAGCAACTTACTTAATAGAATAGAATATTGTTTGGGAACGTATTTTTATTATTATTTAAAACATTTTGGAAGATTCTATAGAACTGAAATGTACCTTTACTCAAAAATGCATGTAATGTGGTCATTATTTTGACAATCTTGTTTGAGCAAAATCGACCTTGCCGTTCTGTTTCAAGGAGCGGCCGGCAAAGTTTTGCTGGTCGCTCTAACAGGCCGGCAAAACATTGCCGGCTGCTATTTTGACGTTTCAACGTTTTAAAAAATCAAATGCAAAAAGGTTTTATTTAAAACACAGCTGTTTGTATTTATAGAGATAGGTACAAAAAGATTTTATTCCATATTTGGCTGTATAGTTCCAACTACCATTGTTAAAAAAAAAAAAACAAAGAAGTAACAAAAGCGCGGTTCAGCGAAAATTTTATTTTTATTTAGTGACTTTTTTGCTAAAAATGAGCTCTCAAAGCGAAAATTCTTCCGATTCAATGTGTTTAACACCGACAGACATTAAAGATGAAGCTAAATTAGCGGTTGAAAATTTAATACCGCGAAACTCAAAAGAAAAATATAAGCTTGCATATGAAAAATTTGAGCAGTGGAAAATCAGTAGGAAATCTAAATCTTTACTTGCTGGTTTTATTTAGATTAGGTACTTGCATTTTTGAGTAAAGCACCATACAAGCCTTGGCCCACTATGACTGCTTCGCTGGTCACGCTATGACTGCCTCGAGCTAGCCTAGCTACGCTCTAGGCCTTCCAGCTTGGCCATCATTGCAGCCCTAGCTGTCCTCGCTGTATCTCAGCTCGTCCATCAAGTGCTGCACGCTGACCGCGCTGTGTCGGCCTGGAGCTGCGCTACGCTGCGCTGTCGGCCATCATCAGCGCGACCAGCAAAGTAGTCATTATAGACCGCGGCAGTAATGTACTATTAATGGAATGCACTATTCACAATAGTCCAGTCACTGGGTAGGTTCTGACTTCTGACTAACAGAAAGTCAAGGAGAGATCTAATTTGGCAGAGTGTTACAGTTTGGTGTCCTAATTAATATTCCGAATTGGCGACCTTGAGCGACCGCCGCTCGCGCCGCCATATTGGAAAAATGGTACCAAAAACCAGTTTTTCGAGAATATCTTATCTTCAGCGGCATCTAGGTTATAAATGGTTAGATATAACAAAAAATATAGAATATAAAATTTTCCTGCAACTTTTGTGGGAAGTATAATTTTAATCAGACAAATAGTTCACGAGTTACAGCGAAGTCAAGCTCAGCAAACTTTTAAGAAAAATGTTTGATGTGATGTATCTCGGGTTCTCTTAGATCTACATAGTTACAGTTGCGCCGAAATTGTAGAAAACTTTGCATACTTTAAGAATATTGCGATTAGATTTTAAGCAAGATGCACCTTTTAGAAGGTTTCGGCCAGAAAACTGAAAGAATTCCGAAAAGGCCATTGCCCAAAACCAGTATCGCTATAAAAGAAAACAGTATAGCAACAAAAATATAGTCATAAATTAAGAAATCTTTTTTTAACTTTTCTTACTTATCTTGATCGAAATCGTATGTGGGGTTAATATTTTGTGTCTTAATAGTTACTAATTCGATTTTATTGCATTATTTTCAAAATGGCTTTCTCGAAGTGAAAGCAGTGTTAACAACTTGAAGAACTTCCCCGTAATCGGTTTTAACTGATATGTAGAGGCAGACGTTGTTTTAAAAAATATTTCAAATATAAGATATTCCCGCGTGATTCATATTTTTATTTGTAATTATTATTATTAAAAAAATATTTCTTTCCTAATTAACAATCTTTCATTAGTTAAAAACTCAGTTATGGTCAGGGTGATTTAGATTAACTGTTGGTAACACTACCACGGGCAAATAAAAGGTGAACTGTCATCAAAAGTGTCACTGTCAAGTCAAACAACATCGTGTCGGCGCGGTAACGAATTTTTGTTTTTATATAAATTGTTGAGTTTGTTGTGATAACAAATAACTTATTATTACGTCGAGTACGTGTCCAGTAGAGTCTTCGGATTCCTGCACGAACAAGATATCTTTTTGAAGACTATTGTACTGTTTCTGTGCTAGTGGTGTGGATTGTGTAGAACGTTTTTTTGCGACTACGGTCCGAGACTCTGTGCAGAAAATCAAAACAATTATATTAAAAATGTCACGCTGTGTGAACTGTGCCCTTTCTCTGGTACATCCTTTACCCCGTCGTCAACTCGGGGAAGCAACGGATGCAATGGTTAGAATTTTACGATCCTGGATTGCACCAGCAACGGTCAGTATAATCTTATTTATTATGTTTTATTGTATTTTTACCACTTTTCTCAAGACTCGCACACTTTTAGATATCCGTGCAAAGCTAAGCAAGTAATATTGATACTATAGATACAGGAAAAATAATCCTAGTTATCCAAGTCTTTTAGCACCATTTGTATTTTGTTGTGCATTTAACTTTCACAGGTGATACTAGAAACTGTTTCATTATAAATAATTAATAATTTCATCATGATGAGATACCACCACAAAAAAAGAAGTCGTACCTACTTACTTTTCTTAGTTTGATTTTTATTTGTTTTGCCTGTTTGTGACAGAAATGTATAATTTTTATTAAACTAGTACTAAGATTAATATCTAAACAATGTTTTATTTATTTTTAGATGTCAGTGGAGGATGTTGTTTGTCAAGAATGTCATACAATACTTGAAAGAGCATCTCTAAACTTATCGGGTGGATCAACAATTGAACGAGCTTATGGACATCAAGAAGTGTGCTTTGTCTGTGGATCTTCCATATTAAGAGCTAAGACACACAGAGTATCAATTGATAGCCCTGAAGGAAATGTCATAATGTCGTGCATACCTACTCAGCAGGTATCTATACTTGTATATAATAACATTTCCCTCATTAAAATAATTCTCAGAATGTACAAAAACATCTCATGATATTTTCAACTTGATCATTTGTATTTGACCTATATTCCACATATCATAATTGTTTTAGGTGTATAATGTTATGTTTGAAATCCTTTCTATTAAGGTTAAAGCTTTCAATTTTCTTTTTTTAGGTACACAGGCTAGAAAGAGTTTGCTTACGTTGTTGGACGAATGCCTATAGAAGTGTGAGAAGACAGACTCAGCATGATCAAGATAGGCAACCGCAGTTTGTTCGTGAAGAAGCCATCGCAACACGAGAGAACATGGATGTTGCTACATCAAGTCGTGAAGTGGAAAGTGCATCAGAAACTTCTATGCCTTCAAGGAATTTCTCAATACCTACACCACCACCACAACCTATTCAGCAATTGCATTTGGATCATAATGTTGCTCACCGCCCTAAAATAATCTCACGTATTTATAAAAGAGCAGCCGCATCATCACGGCATTGTATTTTTGTTGATTGTAGGAATACAGAACGTTTGCTGGTACCATCTGTTATAAAGGAAATGTTATTGTTAGAGCATAAATTGTATATACCAATTAGTGCCCGAATATGCAGCTATCATCTTAGTATTGGTTCTTGGGATGAATTACAGTTTCATTATAATGATTTTACTGGGGGCCAAATGGATGACATGATGTCAATTATGGATAGAGGTACTCGCAGACAGTACGACTTTTCTAATTTTAGAGAAATGAATCCACATCTCTGTCATTACTGGTTAGGGATCAATGCTGAACAATTTTATCAGTTGTTATCACATGTACCACAGCTGGCACTGGAAACTCCTTGTCCTAGTGTGGCTTTAAGTATAATGTTGGTTAAACTTAGAACTGGTGACAGCAATGAACGCTTATCAACATTGTTTCGACTTCCTAGAAGCACTTTGGAAAGATATATGTCTAAAGCAAGACATTGTTTGGGTAATACATTTGTACCCTTATATTTAGGACTTGGTCACATGTCAATACAAGATGTGGCAGCTAGAAATAAAATCATTCCAGAGGGTTTATTTGGAAACCCAGATATGCCAGTTTCTACCAAGCCAGCAACTGTTATATGTGATGGTACTTATGTCTACGTGCAAAGTAGTAGTAATTATTCATACCAAAAACAAACATACAGCTTACATAAATACCTTAATTTGGTAAAACCATTTTTGTTTGTTTGCTGTGATGGATTCATTTTACAATCACTTGGCCCATTCCCCGCAACTAAAAGTGATTCGGACATTATGTCCTCTGAATTTCGCAATGAAACCAGTGTATTAAGAAATTATTTTAGGCCTGGGGATGTTTTTATTTTAGATAGGGGCTTCAGAGATGTGATTGGCGAATTGCATAGCCATGGCTATAAAGCGTATATGCCTGAGTCACTTTTAGAAGGCCATAATCAGTTGACCACAGGACAGGCAAATCGATCTAGATGTGTAACAATGTGTCGATGGGTGGTTGAAATTGTAAATGGACGTATAAAACGCGATTTTAAATTATTTCGCCAAGAATACTTCAACCGCGCATCGACACACCTTATGTTAGACTTTAATATTGCATGTGCACTTTTAAATAAGTTCCATGCGCCAATTGTGGACCGGCCTGATGCTCAACAATTCTTAGAATTAGCTAAAGCTAGATTGAATACAATAAATCATTTAGGTGCGTACATACAAAATGAAAATATTAACAGAAGGAGAGCCAGTTTCCTAACCATAGATGCTGAGCATCCACATTTGGACACATTTCCAAGACTTACGTTACATGATCTGATGACAGTAGCTCTAGGTTCCTACCAGTTAAAACAGGCTCGGTCGTACTATGGGGAGCATGTCCGTAGAAACGGAAAATACGAAATAGAGTTAGCAAACGATATTGAGGATGACTTGCCACTGATACTGGGAACGGACAAGTATTTAGTAAGGGGACGAATTAAGTCACGTCACGTTAGCAGTAAAGTGTACTATGCATACATTTTAGTTAATAGGGCTATAAGTAACTCAGTAGCTGATATTGCTGGTTACTATTGCAATTGTTTGGTGGGTTATCGAACCGTAGGATGCTGCGCACACGTAATGACCATTTTGTGGTACCTTGGTTGGGCTCGATTTAGATCAGTTGAGCCGCCGGCTCCGTTTTTAGACGACATATTTTATGAATATGATCATATGGACCAATAAAACTATTTTATTCCTGTATTCAAGCATTATTATTTTCTATTCCCTATAAGTACTACCAACCTACATTTAATTAGGTGTAACTACCTACCATTGTAGCTAATATTATTTACTCTGGATTATTCACTGGTTTGATGGAACTATTTTCTGGTGTCTTGTGAGAATTCAATTCTGTATTCAAATGTTGCAAGGACTGCATTTTTTGGTAGAAGTTTAGCTACAAAACTAACCTCAAAACTTGAACAGAAAATCAAAAAAACAATAAAAACCCCACAAAATAAATAGTTCATTTTTATTTCATTGGAAACTATGACATCTCTCCTCTTTTATGTCCAATTTATGCTATCATACAACTTATTTTTATGCGCAACGGCGGTCCATAGAAGGATGGGCAATCTCTTTTAGAGGTAGGTACAATATTTTTATGATCTCAATTAAGTGTGCAATATAGCCGTAATTTGATCATTTTTACTATGTCCAGGTAACCTAGATGAAGACCTAGCCCTTTTTTTTTTGGGTGGGAAATCATCAAATAACTTCTCCCGCTCTGGGCGGAGCGGGAGGGCGTGTCAGACTCTTACTGACTAAAACCCACCCGTGTTCCTTCAGTTGCCGTGTTGCCAGGGGGCCACGATTTCCCTATCGGTTTTCTTCGAACCCCCGGCAGGCATTGGCCCTAGCGGACCCCGTCAATTCTGCTGACATCTCTTTGAGGCGCGCGTGGAACACAACGCGCCGTCGACCCGGGCTTGGTCCTTATCGGACGGCAAGCTGCCCTATGCTCACCGTCCGCAAGCCCGCGCCTACGGTGGCCGGAAATCTTCTTGTGATTCCCGACGCCCAGGGCGTCTCCTCCTGCGCCGGTTAGGGGCGCGAGGGCGCGAAATTTGCCTCTCCCTCACGCGCTCCGTCTCCTCCTTCGCGAGCATTACTGCTTCGCAGAAGGAGGTGACGGCCTCCCATTTCCTCTCGCTCCGTAGCATGGCCCGAATCAGGGCCGGACGCGAGAGGTCACCGCCGCCGATCGCTTCCACGAGGACACGGCGATGCCCTGCCCAAGCCGGGCAGATCTCCACCGTATGCTCCACCGTGTCCTAGCCCTGGACTTAGTTTTTATGATGTGATTATATGTTGTAAAATACAATAGACGTGGATATATTTAGTAACTTGTTCCGTTTAGCTATTTCTAAAGAATTATAAATAACCCTGAAAGAAATCGACACGTGTTTCACCTCTCAACAAGGCATCCTCAGGATGACGATTGACTTGTCACGAACCCGAACACGGCGTATTGCCACACCGAGCGCTGAACGCAGAACGCGCTCGCTGTGCTGTTTTTTTTAACTACACAAGTCCAAAATGTAAACTATGTATTTTTACGTTTCTTTAAGTCTAGAATTTGTCAATTTTTTTTCTAAATCTTGTGTTACTTATTACTCTCACATTGTAAGGTAACTATAACATTGTTAATCGCACTCCTGAGCCACAAGATACAAGTGATGCTTAGTTTGTGGCTCACCGAATTTCGCTAAATTGTATTGTTACTTTTTGATTAATAAAAAAGCTTGTGGCTAAGTAATAACAGCTGCACGGGTCGATCGATCAGGTTAAGCTACGCTTGCCGCGGTTGGTCCGTGGATGGGTGACCATCTTTACATACCAAGTCCCCTCCGTGCTTCGGAAAGCACGTTAAACCGTTGGTCCCGGCTGTCATTTGTAGATCTTTGACAGTCGTTACGGGTAGTTAGAAGCCCAAAAAGTCTGACAACAACCAGTCTTACCAAATGGTATTGTGTTACCTAGTCACTAGGTTGTGGAGGTCAGATAGGCAGTCGCTCCATGTAAAATACTGGTATTTAGCTGCATCCGGTTAGACTGGAAGCCGACCCCAACATAATTGGGGGGAAAAGGCTAGGCAGATGATGACTTTTTGATTAATAAACTTTATTATTATTTTTCATATGTCTTTGACAAATCTCGGAACCCTGGGGTCCCGGACTTTTGGAAGGCGTACGAAGGGCCGAAGCCAACTCGCAGCGGCTCGTTAGATGTTTTAAATGAAATGAGGCACCAACCGACGATTATCCCTGTTCGCGCTATGCAAGTGCACCCAAGGACAACCTCCGGTTGGTGCAGGACTATTGCAGGATAAGGAAACAAAGATATTGGATTATGGGTTTGGGTTGCTAATTGAACTGGTTATAGAACTATGGAAAGACTATGGCCCATGCCTTACCAATATTTTATATAAAATACACAGGTAAAATGGCAGGGGTGACTTGCACACTCAATAATGGGCCCCCGAAAACGGTCGCTAGCACAAAGTGTCATAGCGACAAGGGGGCAACATGTCCTGAGGTGCTTATAAGGAGTGGAGAGGTATTCCACGACTATCAGGATGATCCTGTAAGTACGGTCAAGATCCCTACCAGCACCTTACTGGAATACTTCCTTCCTCTGAGCATGTTTGCTCTTGCGAATCTCCACTCAAGCCAGCCAATTAAGGCAAGAATGAGGTGGGAGCTCCGTTCCTCGTCAGTGTTCACTCCAGCCGGCCAATAAAGGCAATCCAGGGGTGAGGAACTAGAATTCTCCCGGGAGGTAGGGTCCGTGGGGTTGCGAGGTTTGTGAGGTGTTATGACTTGGATTTTCCATATTATTTGTTTTTTTCAAGAACGGTGCATTACCTTTCATGGGAGTGGTGCCACGAGAGAGGGGGCAAACCTTCCCCCCTTCTCCTGCCAAACGATAATAAACTTTTACCAAAAAAAAAAATACAAAGCCGTGTTACCGCGGTGTAAGTTGGTGCAAAAATATAAAAAATGTAAATTTGCAAGGCACACACAAACACAGTCCGTATAATTTTGTGCAAATATATCAAAATATGAACAAAAAAAAAAAAACATTTAAGTCTGTTTACCTTGTTATGTTCAATATAAATTCTATCTCAAAGTTTTAACTGCAGTTTTTCTACGATTTTTCTGCATAAATGTATAGAAAATTCTCTAAAACTTTATAAAAATTGTGTATAAAAAACTATAAATTAAAATTGTACAGTAATAGAAAGTGTATGAATAACTCGCTCCGCCATTTTTCAAAATGACAGTATAAATTATAAGAATGACAACAGAATTTTCGTTCTAAAGAGTATCCTATCCCACGAATATCCACTGTACAAACGGCAATCATTGCGTGGAATTAGTATGTACTATGGTAAATGTATGCGTGCGCATAGTGCGCGTGCACACATACATATTATACATTTTATACACCATATTATAAGTCGGGAGATTACATTGCTAATAAAAATACTTGGCTCAGCGCTGGTCCAGCTCCACAAGGGCGCATAAACTAATCGATTAGCGTTCAAAAGTATTGTTGCAGCTGCTGCAGATTGTAAAAACTATCTTTGCTTTGTATAAATTCAATCTCTTTGTATTGTATAATTGCATATCGCATGGGTGAGCACTGTGACCTTGTGTACATTCCATAAAGCTCGTCTTTCTACATTGTTCTCACATGTATAATTTCAACATAAATGATGTACAGACGCCAGCACATCAAGCTACCCGAAACTGTCAAATTTTCCCAATCAACTTTAAATCTTAGACATCAGCGATAAAGTTGAAAATCTATTAAATAAATTTGACAGATTTTAGTAGCTTGATGTGCTGGCGACTGTACTTAAGAAATATTTTTGGAACAATATTTTGATTTAAAAGAGTGTCCGTGGAGTTTCTTGCCCATTCTTCTCCATAGGTACCTACTACGCTTTGTTATAGGCAACTAGCTTCATCTTTCTGACTGATCGACCCCTTGACAATTCAAAAGTGCCTGTATTGGTTAATTTGGAACTAAGTTTTTTATACTCTACGACACTACTCATGCAAATAAAATATTCAAATGAATAAAATCTTTTTTAGTCAGGGAAAAAAGGAGTGTGGGCAAAATACACCCAGCTCTCCCACAGTTAAAACTACTGTAGTTTTGAAGACATTACTTCTCCCCTTACTTATACCAAAGCGCATCAAAATCTGTCCCGGGGTTATTCAGTTCCAACATAGTTAGATTAGGTAAAATGTACCCAGCTCCGCCACTATACCAAGCTCCCCCACAGTTAAAACTACTATAGTTTTGAAGACATTACTTCTCCCTTTACTCACGCCAATGCGCATTAAAATCTGTCCCGGTGTTATTCAGTTCCGACATTGTTAAGTTAGGTTAGATAAAATATACCCAGCTCCCCCACAGTTAAAACTACTGTAGTTTTGAAGACATTACTTCTCCCTTTACTTACACCAAAGCGCATCAAAATCTGTCCCGGGGTTATTCAGTTCCGACATTGTTAAGATAGGTTAGGTTAGATAAAATATACCCAGCTCCGCCACTATACCCTGCTCCCCCACTGTTAAAACTACTGTAGTTTTGACCTGGCCATGGCCCTTTCTGGGACCCTGATGTGGGCTTCTGACCTGAATGCCGATTACGCGCCACTACCTCGGGTCATATATGCGGCGGACGTTCCTGAGTCCACCGTCCCTGGACGCATTTAGGGGAGCCAGAAGAGAGCATTATCTGCCCTCTGCTGACGTCAAGTGCACCTGCTGCGGGCATGGAGAGCACTAGAAATCTCCCTCTCCCTTTCCGCTGCCTTCTTCTGCGAAATAAGAAGATCACCATGTCCCACGACGCTGCACCGCCGACCATGGAACGAATCACAGCTGACAGCGACAGGTCGCTTCGCACTTCAGAAATGAGGGCACTGTACGGCTCCTCCCAAGCTGCATACTCTGCAAGCGTATGCCACGCTGTGTCCTCCTAACAGTGGACGCAACGATAACACCGAGCGTCTGGCTCCATGCCTATGTGACGCAGATACTTCCCGAAGCAGCCGTGCCCCAACTCCCCAAGAGCACATGCGTCGGTCTAAATGACAGGGAGCCGTGCGTCCTCCTGAGCCAATCGTCGAGCACCGGCCGGACCGCCTTGATGGTGACGAGGCAGGGTGCAGAAGCCTGTCCCGCCATTCCATCACAAGGACTTCGAGGAGCTGAGACCGACGAAGCTCAATGTCACGCTGCATCGGTCCACCTCAACATAACCTAACCTAACCTAGTCGGAACTGGATAACCCTGGGACTTCAAAACTACAGTAGTTTTAACTGTGGGGGAGCTGGGTGTGCCACCCATACATTTTTGCCCACTATCTTTTAAGCCGCCCGTTTTTTGCAAATGAGTGTACGAGTATATCCCGGATAATCTATGTATGAAATCCATGACTCCTATGTTTCTACTTAAATTAGAGCCTACCGACTGAATTGTCGAGTACGATAAGTAATTATAATTATCTTACGGTCTGTGATAGGTACTGATAGTGTGATAGTCACGATGCAATAATCAAAATGTGTGTTAATATTTAAAAAAAAATAAACAAAATATTGCAGAAAGATTTTATAATAATCGGCTAAATTCTATACATTACAAATAATATTATTATAAACTTATACTCCATAGGTTTAGATAATTAAATAAAGGTAAACAAAAAAACCACGTGACGAGACATCTGTCAAGTAAACGACTAAACGCATGGACATAGTTTGTTTAATAAGTCCATGACTAAACGTAATACCTGTCACTTCAGTTACCATGCTACGTCACAGTTGTACTCTTCAATTTAGCAATGTTATCATTCGTTGACGTTTAGAGTTTGGGCTTTTTACAATAGACAGATTACAAAATAAAAATAAAAATTGCCCAAGCAGTTACATCTACGAAGAGTAGTTTAAGAATAAATAATAAAGTTTAACATACATTAATAAAAGAGAAAACTATTGTAAAAATCTAAAATAAATTTAATTTAGTTTTATCGTATATTTTAAACAAGAAAGTGCCATTTATTAAAACCCTTTTTACGATTTGTTTACCTTTACTTAACTACTTAAACTTACACAGTACACAGTATATTTTTGAAAACCTTAATTTTGAATAATATTTAATTATTTAAAATTAAGTTTCTCAAAATACTATTTTATATATTTATAAAGTACTTATAAAAAATAAATTTCAAAACTATTAAAAATTAAGTATGAAACCTTAGTACATTTACTTCTAACTTAATTTTAAGTATTTTAAATTGTCGGATAAATAATAATTGGTATAATAAATAATTTATTCTATTCATGCCCAGTAGGGGCAGTAGGTATGGGGCTTCGCTTGAATTTTCATTCTGGCGACCTGTGAAATATACAAGTTTTCATTAAGGTTTCACATAACATAACATCACGCCTGTATTCCCAAAGGGTTAGGCAGAGGTGTACCTATAGTACACAGACCTACATTTCGCCAGTTATGTTTAAGTCCCATAATAGGGGGCGAGCCTATTGCCGTCAAGCGGGCACACATCCAGATTCGAGATGGAATAACCCAATAAAACGTTGCCCGACCCGGGAATCGAACCCAGGACCTCATGTTCAGTAGTAGCTCTTGCGATTACTAGACCAACGAGGCAGAGATTAAGGTTTCAAAGTGTGTTTTCAAAGTCTAGGGTATACTTCTAGCTTCCCATAGCTGCCTTCATCAAGTTACGACATAATCACTATCATGGCCAAAATATAATTAGTTACAGCAAAAATTATATGTAGCATCGACAAAAGTCGTAAAAACGATCATTTCCGATTTACATAACCAATAGAAATTGCTGACTATCGCACCATTCAACGCTATTCGCGCTATTATATTCCCGCCTCAGTTCAATCCGACACAGCGTTGTGAATGCACGTGGGTGAATCATTCCGTAGGTACACTTCGTGATAATTTAATGTAAAAAGGGTGTTTTTTCTTCAGTAAGTCGTGAAATAATTTTTAACGTTTTTCAATTTATGAGTCAAGAGGCCACGGTGTCTAAAAATAAAGTTTTTTTTTTGTTTTATAAAGTTATTTTTTTTTTGTTTAGTTTATTTGATAATTTCCCACACAAAAAGAAAACAAAATCAGCTGCAACAACTGCTGACACCTCGTTATCGAACAAGGCAGGCTAACGTTCTAACGCGCGCTAAGTACGCGTTCTATTTGGCAAAGCCTTGAAAGTTTAATAAGTCATATTCATCGTTCTAGCCTTGTATCCTTCAAATCGAATCTAAAAAATAAACAAATAATACAGACTTTATTTACGTGATCATTTATTTTGCAAGGAAGTACATGTCAATCTACGCATCAATTTTACGAACGTATTTGGTACGTAACTACACGTTATTGCATTTGCCTAAAGATCATTTTCGCCTAAAGCAGTAATAAGGATTGATGATTTTGAAGGCGCACTTAGTTTGGATGTGATCGGTTTTACGAACTTTGCCGATGCTACATATAAGTTGTGTCGATCTGTATATGGACGGACGTAAAGTATAAAGCAGATATTTGTCTTTTTTTTTGTGATTGTTCTAATAAGCACCTCTGCCTAATCCTTCGAGGATTACTGGCGTGATGTATTATTTTTTTACAAAAATATCAATTCGCCATTGTATTGTCTTTTTTAAAACCCTATATGCAGATCTTTTGGCAATTATTAACGATGGTTGACTAAGGTCAGGGCCTTTAAAATCAATTAATTACCTAAACAGGATGTTAGGGAAATTGCGTGCCAAACTCCACCGTTACTCTTTTAAAATGTTTTACAATATTTTGTATACATTAATTATCTTTATATATATAATTCTTCTGTGAGTGTGTATGTCACTGAACTCCTCCTAAACGGCTGAACCGATTTTGATGAAATTTTTGGTGTGTGTTCAAGGGGATCTGGGAATGGTTTAGATTCACAATCGGACCCGATAGGTGGCGGTATTCGGTCAGGACAACGTCTGTCAGGTCCGCTAGTATAATTATATGTGAAGACGATGCATCTGGAATAAGATTACTATAGCACAATAGGTAAAATAATTAAAAATGAAGCAATGACAGAAAAAATAATAATTATGTAATGGATACATGGTGTTCACATATTTACAAGCATTGTAAAAGTAGGTAAAAAAACACAAACATATTACTAAAAAAATTACAAGTGATACTAATTAGTCAGTGTGTGAGTAATCACAGAATGTAAAAAAAAAATGTTATAATATTTAATTACACAATTAAATTAGCAACCAGTTTGATTTTGTCTAGACTCTAAATTGTCCTATGGAGCTAGACCAGCATGCTTCCAAGCATTCTTATCTAGAATATAATCCTCTTATTTGGATGGTGGGAGGGAGTTCAGAGGGAACCAGGGCTGGGAAAGCTTGCTGGTGGTGGAGGTAACTCCAACGGACTAGGTCTCTGAGGGCTTAGTCGCTAGGGTATTTGGGAGGGGATTCTATAAAAGGACGGCGCTTCGCTCTGCTGGCGAGCGTCGAAACGTTTAGCCAGTTTGGGAGAAGTAGATTTTGGGGCTTTGGGACAGCCACGGTAATTGGCCGGGTGACCTACTTGCCCACATAGCACACAGCTGGGTGGATCGGGAGATAGAGTGCGGTCCTTTGGGCGCTTGCATTCAGAAGTGCCATGCTCGCCCAGGCACTTTACGCACCTGAGTGTAGCATGGTAATTCCTCTGCGAGTGCCCGTAGAGTCGGCATCTTTGGCACTGGCCTACTATGCTAGTTTTCGAGGGTTTCTCGATAATAAAGCCCATGAGATTACATAGGGACTTTATTTGGAAAATCGGGTGATGACCTACTACGGGGGAACATATTACGAGGACCATATCGTATGACTCACCGCCTCCAGAGCAGTGCATACGGTGAACTTCGTCTACCGGGACGTTTTGCGACTGAAGGTCGGCTAATATCTCGGAAGCGGGGATTTCGCAGGGCATCCGTTTGATCATTATGCGGGTCTGTTTATCCTCTGCGAAGGAGAAGGTGTGGAATAACACATCTCTCGATCGCAGAAGTTTGGTAAGTTCCCTATAGTCACGGGACGTAGGGACGGTGACTTTTATACCCTGTTGGGTGTTACGGGCACTGGTGTAGGTAGTTGATCTTTTGATCAATATACCATTTGGATACGTCCATCTACTTTCCCTTGTCCTGAATGAACACGGGAGGTGGCGGAGGGACTTTTTAACGTATGGGGAGGGGTACCCTGCGAAGAGGATGTCGCAATCGGTTGGGACGGGGGAGACGCGATGAAGGGGCAGGGGGAGGGGTGAAGCTACGGTGGCGCAAATCGTGGGGGTAGCGAGGGAGTCTATCGGGGTTGAGTTTGACCTTACGGGAGCGGGTGAGGAAGGGGCTGAGTCAAAGTCTTCGAGTGCTGCGACCTTATTGGCCTGGGTCGAATTCTGCCTCTTATTCTTCCTTTTCCTCCCTTTTCCTTGGACGGCTATAAAGCCGTCGTCGGAGTGAGAGGAAGAGGAAGAAAAAGAAGCGAACTTTGCCTCGTCCTCATCCGAACCGTATGGTTAAGGGGTGGTAGGCCGCTTTGAGGAAGTGGCGCTAGCGATGGGTGCGTCTGTGTCCATTGACTCAGACGGTTTAGTTGGCTCTAAGGCCGGGGGGATTTTAGAGCATCGCTAAAGGTAGCGACGCTGTTGTCTGAAGGACCTAACAGATCAGTTTGGAGTGCGGCGAACCGAGCTCTATACTTCTCTTTGAGTGCAGGCTCCTTTTCAAGGACGCCCTGAAAGAATTGAATAAAGAGCTGAAGGCATCTTTCGTAATCTTTCATAGTGAAAGCGGGGGAGAGATTTTAAGAGAGGGAGGGAGGGAGGGACTATATCTCCTATCGTTTCCTAAACCTATCTCCCCGGTGGGTATGCCGGAGATGTGTAATCCCTTCCTGTCGGGAATAGACAGGGAGGATGAGTGCCTAGTGGTAAGCCCTAAGCTTGCGTTTGCCCGTTGCCTATCTTAATGTGCAACGGGGTCCTATCCAGTCTAGTACTCCGGGTATAGACACCCGACAGACACTAGGTGTGTAACTGTGAAGGGAATACTGTCACCAATGTCGACTAGGAGATCCCCCAAGGCCGAACACTGGCACCCGGCCAACTGATTGCCTCACCCTAAAGGGGATCGGCGGGTGTGTTGGGTCAACACCCCCCTCGGCTTCGTTGGCTTGGTTTCCACCGAGGACCAAGAAACTGTGGTTTTAACCCAGAAGGGGGTGAAGCTACACACAAACGCGCTGTTAAAGAAATTGAAGTTGCCTTGAAAAAGGCAGTTGGTGATCCTTAGCCCGATCGTTTATCGATCGGAGACCGGTACCCTAATTGCGTAACTCATTTTCGTAAACAATTTCGCGAAATTTGTTTCATTTTGACATTTCAACAACATTCATTGCGTTATTTACGTTGTTGAACAGATTTGTTTTCCAACTTATGACGCAATGGATGAGAAATCTGTTTGAAATCGAAACAAATTGTGTTTGTGTTGTATTACGCAATTAGGATGCTGGTGTAGTCGGGTGACTACGAGAAACGTTACGTACCTAAACGCAACGAAATGGTGACTCAAGAACACCGAGTCGTGAGCGGGAGAGCGCAAGCACACAACCGTCCGCGACCAGTGCCGAGCGTCGAATGATGACTATGATGAGGTATTTCATTGCGTTCGATAGTAGGTAGGTAACTCTAGGAAATTATTAATTAGCATTTAAACAAAATAAAAACTTATTTTAAGCAATTTTTTTATCAATTCTTAACGATTGCTATTTAATTAGTAAGTACTACATTAGGTTCATCTTACGATAATTTTCGGTTTTAAAAAAACTTTTATATTTTTTTTTTTTACGGGTTCCTTTATCAATACTGAACTCACCCTGAAGCTATTATGGCATGCAATTTCTTTAACATCCTGTATAGTAAGTCAAAGGAACTAATTTTTGTTTTCCTCTAGTTAGCTAGCCTATAATTTTTTTTAAAAGGCTGAGGAAAGGAGAAAATTAATTTTGGGCTAAATTATGAAAGTGGCAAAACTAGGCTCTATGGTTATTCTTCACACTGTAGTTATGTGGA
Source organism: Agrochola lychnidis (assembly GCA_963680765.1). Taxonomy (NCBI): domain Eukaryota; kingdom Metazoa; phylum Arthropoda; class Insecta; order Lepidoptera; family Noctuidae; genus Agrochola; species Agrochola lychnidis. The sequence goes on along the minus strand of OY796859.1, from coordinate 6,837,048 downwards.
GAATAATCCTGGAGCCTTAGTTTCACAGTTAAAGATAATAACTGTGATGTTAACTGGCATAAAAAGCTATTAAGATAATTATATTACTGTTATTCTTTTATCTAAAACATACCAACAGAAAACAGTATTTTTCAAACTCGTGTAACAGCGCAGGGAATGGTCCTACAGATTTGGGCCCATAGTGAAAAGTGAAGAGAAAAACATGTTCTAACGGAAAATAATATTTTTTTGTTTGTTTTTTTGTTTGCACTTTCACATTTAGCCCAAAAATGTATGGACGGTGAATGTTCTCTTTTGGGGTTATTTTACGTCAGTTCTATTATCTATTCTGTTACTTTGTTTTCATCTTGATTGCTAATAATATGTTTGACGCTAACTTTTTGTCTAAGTAATTTGAATAAACGAATGAACCAACCCTAATTTGTCTTATATTTTGAGGCGTCGTAGAATGGTTGCGGCTTTTCCTGTAAAGTGAGAAAAATGCCTTTAAATAAAATACAGAAGCAAAGTAAACGCGTGTCTACGCATTTTGTGTATAATTATAATAATAAAAATAATGCACTGGATATTTGCTGTAAATATAATACCAATATTGGAATCAGAATACCATAGAATAGTATTTATTATAACCGAACATGTTTTCGAAAATGGTAATGTCACATTATTAAGGGTCAATCTACATTATTATATTAAAATCACATTATTAAATTAGAATAAGTATAAGTACTTATTACAGGTCAATTTTATTAATTTTATTTTTATATATTGGCATACCATCAAAGAAAATTTCGATACTGTTGTCAACGGAACAGGCTCTGTAGTAAAAAGTCAACATTCTGTTTAGAGGAGCATGCTGGACCAGGTTTGTGCGACACAGTTTAGTGGCAAAAGTCCTAGTAGTACAATTGGACCAGAGGTGAGAATGACGAGGTACGTCTAGGTTGATTTTGTTAAGGAGATCTGGAGTTGATGTTATCCCGTTTACAATTTTATAAAGTGTTGACAGATCATTTAGAACCCTCCGTATCAAAACGTCCTGTCGCTTGAATGAGTCTAATTTGAAGTAGCTTAGCCGTCTTGCGTAATTGGCTCTAAATTGACGTTAGTGGTCTAAACCGCAAACAACTCGTCTTTTTTAACACGCTCAATAATTTCTATATGAATGCTATAAGTGGTATTCCTTCGCGCAGCCTCATAGAATATGAATCAAACGTGAATATGATACAAAGGTGTTATAGAACACTTTCAATGCCAAGGTTTCCTTAAATTCTTTGCCAATTCCGTTGATAAACCCAACCGTTTTCATTGCTTTTTAATGACATTTTTGATGTGTGTGGTAAATGAGAGATCGCTGCTAAGCACTACACCTAGATCCCTTATGTTTTTGACTTAATTGTTGCAGTGACGTTCCGTTGAGGGAGTAATGTGATGGTATGGGATGCTTTTTCCGCGTAAATCTTATGTGATAACAATGATGAATGATGGCCAAATGGCCTTTCATTCCACAGCTTCGACTAACTGTCACATCATTTTCGTGTCGATGGGTACCTATTTGAAAACGTCTGTCGTCGTTGGGTTGGGTCGATTAGGGTAATGTCAGCAGCTTTCCTTCAATTTTTAGGCAAAGTTGGAAACAATGAGAACATGCTTACAAGGTCAAGGTATAGTTCCCATGTCGACTCTTTCCTGGAAACGATGGGCGTGAACTTGGCTGGTGGTGGTGGCGCTGGTTCTAGGAGCACTTTTGGCTCCACAAATTTCTCGTACAAGTCTTGACGAGGCCCTATGGTCAGATCCTTTTTTCCAACGCGACAGTTTTCTACTATCCACTTTTGCTCAGCACATGCTGGGCCCCTGCGAACGGCTTCTGTTGCGCCCCTGCGAACGGTCGAAAGTTAATGTCTTTTTGTCATGATATAAGATATATTTATGCAGGTTAATAGGTAGTAGGTTCTATCGATAGATAGACATAGTATTCTTTATTGTACACCAAAATTGTAAACAAAGCTCAATCAAGTACTTCCACTTTGCCCCATCAAGCTGCCCCACTGGTGGGGCAAAATGGAATGCTTAAAATTTTGCAGTGGAATCTGCCCCACTGGTTCGACTTGGTGGGGCAGATTCCACTAGTTTTAAATCTTGTGGATTCTGGCCCACTAGGATTGGCATCTTAGAATTTGTGTAGGTGCTCGTATTGTACTTATATTTGTTTGGAATAGAAAGGAAAGTATATCTAAGTAAAAATGTAACTACGACTGGTAACGTTAGACTTAGTACATACTATCGAAGAAACGCATATACAACTGTAAGGACTATTCTTGCTTGCAGCGCTATGCCACTATAGTAACGCTTACTTACGAAAAAAACAAAAATGTATATATATATATATTTCTTCAAATAAATAAAACAATTAGAGACAATAAAAAATGATTGATTTCGTTATAATTTTACATACATTTAGCACATTATCAATATTGGTTCTCAACTAATTATGGTTGCGTAAAGATTATTTTTATTTTGAATAAATATATGAATTTTTAAATAAAACGAATGTTGACTTACATTTTGAAATACCTACTGAAAACCAGAGTATGGACTAAGTTGTAAAGTATTTTTATTTACGGATTTCCGTCGCTGTCCGCTCTTCTCTTCACACCTACACTCTGGCTAGTGATCACGATTGTGTTTTTAACGCAATAAATGTGGTGAGTGATGAGCTGTCGGTACTCAAGCTTACCTTATGATCTTTGTGTAGTCACCATGTTCGTAAATCACTTTCCTCTTAAGATCGAAGAAGCCGTCCCCGGTGTCAACGTATCCTTCAGGTACTTCTACACAAGGCTGATAAGCCGTCATGAATGACTTGCCACTAGCCTGTACACCGTCGGCGTATTCTCTCGTAAATCTGTTCACACAGAATTATATGAGAATTTTGTACGAGTTAAAAAGGGGTTACAGGAAAATTAAATTAAAATGAAAGTACCTATACAACTGGGTATCGACACAGATTACCAGATAAATCACTTCATACAAAATGTTTAATATCTACTGCTATAATAGCCTACAGCTTCGAGTCGCTAAACGCTGCAAACGAAAATGTACCTAACCTTACAAGCATCAAGTAAGTTTTGCTTTGTAGCTGTGCGTCGCCGCGTCGTTATTATAAATTGCCAGGGCTGCATCTTTCGATAAAGATGTCAGTAGGTATTTGTAGTAGGTACACTTAATGAAATAAAATAAAATGCTTTTTAATGTTTAAGCATGTGCACGTCATGCACGCTTTTCTAACACTGCACGTCTTTAAATAAACAATAATCATTTGAAAATAACATTAACAAGATAATAACGATAATAAATATTATTAAAAATTAATTTGCACAAAGTAGATTTCTGCTAAACGTAATTTTCAAATGACAGCTGACACATGGTGGTCATTGCCTTTCTATTCTTATCTCAGATGCGTAGTAGAAGCACAGATTACGTGGTAGAAGTAATTACGTACCTACCAATAAAATACAGAACATGTAAACAATTTACCTATTTAAAAAACGATAGTAAATCAAATTAGATAGGTACTCGCATTTCTGTATCAGGTAAACTGAAAAAAGATAAGTTTTTATGTCTTCTCTTGCTGGATCTACATCCACCAATTGCACATAATACACCAGAACCAGCCATATCATAAGAATTTGAATCTAAGTACGTCAGGTCGACCGAAATATGTGCGTACGTACGCGCCTCGCGGCTCTCGGCAACCCACTAAGAAATGGTTCCGTTGCGAACCGGCGGCCGGTAGGTAGTTAGCGCGCGAAGTACATGGAGTGATTTATCTGGTAATTTGTGGTATCGATGTGCACAGTTTATAGACTGCTATGCTGATTGTTGTTGGTAGCCGTAGCAATAGTCAAACAAAAAGTTTAACCAAGGTAGACGAATCCTCTTTATTTTATTGGATATTTGAAAATCACTCAGATGCTTGTCTTTTCATTCACACGACTTGCAATTTCATTTTTTTTTTTACCATAACAGAATTTATAATCGAAGGTACCTTCTATCAGGCATCTTGCAGTACTGCCAATTCTTAGCATCGTGCTCCAGAGCGCCGTCAAAGAAGACAGTCCTGTTCGTCATCAGGCCTTTGTTCCACTGGCCGTTTATGACCGCCTTGCCGGCAGGTGTCTGGTATCGCAACTCACCCTTACCGTGAAACGCGCCTTCAAAGAACTCGCCTTCGTAGGTGACTCCTTTAAATAAAGAGAGATTTATAGAAAATGGTGAAGCTTTTGAATATTGAATGCTGTTGATTTAGACACCTGCAATAGTTATGGATTCGTTATTTTGACCTAAGAGCGGAAATTCATAAGTAGAATCTGTTCAAAATATTCTTAGGCCGGACAAGATTGGTGTAATAAAAGGAAGATAATCCAACAAGGGAAGGTTTATGTGTATGCTATGAACTTAATAAGAGCTTGTCCAGAAAGGGCGAATTCGCCGCGATTCTCTCGTGCGTATCACGCGCGACCGTTTCGCCCAGAAAGAGCGTATCTACGCGCGAGCATTTGGGGACGAATTTAGTCAGTGCGGAAAATGGAGTTGAACGAAGCGGTCACGTTGTGGTTAGCTTACCGTCTCTGGAAAAGACAAAAACGGAGGGAAAATAGAATGTATTTAGTACATCCAATTCTTAATGATAGAATGACACATAGTATGTTTGTAACTTTGAATCCAAAATTAAGACAACATGAGAAGAAATTTTTTAATTACTTTCGTATGTCCGTGAAATCATTTGATGATTTACTTTTATTAATTGAAGAAGATTTATCGCCACGTGGAAACCATGTTCCGCGGGAGGATGTTGTGTCAGCAGAACAAAAACTCGTGATAACTTTAAGGTAAGTAATGTTTTATTCATATACTCTTATAATACTAATACAGTCTTTTAGGATAAAAAATCAGGTTTACTACTAAAAATCAAATCAAATGTAGTTATCAAATTAAATATAATAATTAAACAATGTCACCGTTTTGGAAGAGTTCAAGACATCACTATCCTGAGAATCTCTTGATGATGTTGATGGAGAATTTACGTATAATGCTGCCTGTGAAGATCTCGGCATTGAAATAAAATTTTGGCCTTGCCATGCTGTTAGGGATGGCGTTTCTGGATCATATTCTTGAAAAGTAAATTCGTTTGGTCTTGAAAGTTGTGCATGGTATCGAGGTCGAACCGGAATTGAAGTTGAAGATGAAGCCGAACTGTTAGACAAATACGAATACGAATTGTTTGAATACAGAGTTGATTGAGAAAATTGTTGAGCTGCTTGCAAAATTTTCATTATTTCAATTTTTACTGCTATACGATTGGCCTCGGGTACCTTAAGTAATTCTTTGTGTAAAGACAAACAGAACAATTTGTCATCATCACCTTCCGTTACGCTGGAAACCAGTGGCTGTTGTTGATTCCTAGAGTTTAAATTGTTTTTAATTACGTTCAGGAATTCGGCATCAGCAGCAGTCATTTTCTTTCTTTTAATATTTTGATTCGGCGACCTCATTATGTCTTCCCTTGCATCTGCTGTAGACTCTTCGTTACCTGTCTGAGTTTTCAGAGGTGTCTTGAATATTGCTTTCTGTTTTTTTATTACGCATTGACTTTTCGAGAAACATAAGACGTTGAAAATATATATACTGAATCTTCGAAGTTCCAGAGCCTGATGGTGCATTCTCTGTTTTTTTCATTTCACGAACAAATGTGTCGCGAAGACCTTTCCACTTTTTTTGAAGAGTGTTACCTGAAATTAACAGTTTAACAATAAGTTTTCAATTTTGTTTCAGTTATTTAGCAACTGGCTGTTATTTTGCTGACTTACATTATGCCTATAGATTGGGAAAATCAACTGTAATTGACATCGTTCAAAAAACTGTATACGTTATTTGGAAGAAGTTAAAAGACAGAGTAATGAAAGTACCTTCGACAGAAGAGTGGATGGAAATTGCAAGAGATTCGAAAAATATGCACCCTAATTGTATTGGAGCAGTTGATGGTAAACATATAAGAATCATAAAACTCTTAGATTCCGGCTCTATGTTCTACAATTATAAACATTTTTTTTCGACTGTGCTGCTTGCCGTGTTTGATGCAAATTATTGTTTTATCTATATAGATGTTGGAGCATATGGGAAGAGCAATGACTCAACGATTTTTACAAACTCCACATTCTTCAAAAAACTCATGGAAAGATTTTTAAACATTCCGGGACCAAAAGCAGTATCAGAAATTCGTACAACACATTTACCTCATGTCATAGTTGGAGATGAGGCTTTTAGCTTACCAGAAAATATTATGCGACCATATTGCGGTAAGAATTTAACCAAAGAAAAACGAATATTTAACTACCGTCTCTCTAGAGCTAGACGTTATATTGAGTGTTGTTTTGGAATCCTGGTAAACAAATGGCGAATATTTCACAAACCACTCAATGTACATATTGAATTTGCGCAAAACATAATTAAAGCTAGTTGTGTTCTTCATAATTACGTCAGGTTAAGAGATGGATACAGGTACGAAGACACATTGTTCGAAACAGCTCTAGACGGTCTGAGTACGACTACAACTCGACCGAGTGTAAGGGCTCGAGACACGAGGGGTATATCCGCTGATTATTTCATGAAGGAAGGTCAACTGCCGTGGCAAGACACAATGATTTAATTTTCTCTTTGTTACTAATCAATAAAATAAATAATAATAATTACTCACCCAAATCTTTCTTTTTTTCCTCGGAGTCATCTTTATCAGAAAATATTATCACCAATTCTTCCCAAGATCTACGTTTTAAAATTCTCTTGGCATAATCAGGTGATTCTAAATCCCATATCACCGTTCGTTTTTCTATTTCGTCTATAAACAATTCCGTATCAAAATTTTGGCGCTCCATTTCCCTGGATACGTGTATTCGCTCTGGAGTTCGCGCGTCAACTGGACGCAACAAGGAGTCTCTAGTATCTCGACTCGCGCGCAATACGCGCGAATCAAGCGCGAGTCGAGAGTCTGGCGAACTGCACGCGATTTACGCGCGTATTTTGAAATCGCGCGATGCTTGTGGACGCGATGTATTGGCGCCTAGTATCTCGTTAACGCGCGAATGAATTCGCGCGAAACGTTTCGCGGCGAATTCGTCCCTTCTGGACAAGGTCAAAAGCCTGCTAATGAAAAGGCTAAATATCTGACGGACAGCAGAATTCGGGTTGTGGACTCTCTCGTTACTTAGCCCTGGGCCTTTCAATCTTATTACAGTACTAGAGTGCTAGAGTGATTCAGTGTAGTGCTGCTTGTTTCTAAATAAAATAATCTTCCCGAGTGGCGGCACTAAGCGTTCGGCCGGCACCTCTTGTTCAGTCAGCAACACTACCAACGAAAATGAGACACGTTTACGAGAGAAGCAAAAGACACTGCTGACTACTGAATGTGGAGCCATCGCATTACCATTAAGAAACGTGTACAATCCATAGCCATGCATGCCGCACCCTTCCTGCCAGTCGCCCTCATAAGAGGAGCCTGTCAAGAATTCATGAGTTTTGCATGCAGGTCTGGGTAATTCCGCGGCACTGCGGGAAAATCATAGTTACTAACATTAGATATTATCAACCAATCCTCCGAGCGACTTTTATTTATTGCATGTGGCCTGTTGTGATAGCTAAGAAAAAAGAAAGGGTGAATTTGTTAGTTATTTTCAGTAAGAACAGTATAGAAAAGAAAACTAAAGATTTTGACTAAAGATTAAGGAAAATCATCACTAATCGATAAGTACAATCTACCACGTTATAACAAGAAAATTGGGTTTAAGAAGTTAATGTAGTAAACGATACTAAGTAATTTAGGTAAGCGTCTAAGTAAAAATATATCAACACTAACTTGCATTTTTCTTTATGTTTTTTATTGAATTCCCTCATAAGACACAGCAATTGACATGTGCATGGATATTTTTTGCTGAAAGCATAATTAAATAGTACATTACTGTCGCAGCTTTATAGCAAGGGGCATTTGATAAGCTGAGACACTTGTATGGTAATAATAATAAAATAATATAGCCTTTATTTCAATAACCAGAAAAATATATATACAGGTGGATTAAAAAAAAAAAAACACCAAAAAATATAAGTACTTTAAAAACAATATACACTTTTCACTAGGTTATGACCCATTTTCGGGTACAGGTTTTGACCATCCAGTCTTTGCCTTCGCTTTTTAGGGTTCCGTAGTAAACAAGGAACCCTAATAGTTTCGTCATGTCCGTCTGTCTGTCTGTCTGTCTGTCCGCGGTCTAGCTCCGAGACCCTTAGTACTAGAAAGCTGTAATTTGGCATAGGTATACATATTAATTATGCCGACAAAGTGGTAAAACAAAATTATGAAAAACATTTTTTTTAGGGTACCTCCCATACACGTAAAGTGATGATGTTTATTTTTTTTATTTTTTTATCCCACCATGTGTGGTATCATTGGAAAGGTCTTTCAAAAACATTGTGAGTATGTTAAAACCATTTTTGAATTCAGAGATCCGTTTGCGAAATATTAAGCTTTAAGGTGAAAATTTTTGTTAGAGTCAAGTGTCCCCCCCCCCCCCTGCCAGCTAAATGGTTGGTTTCACATATGTAAAAAAATTCACAACAGTAGCTTATATAACGAATTTAAAAGGAAAACTATCACAGCTGAGTAGGCTTTACAAGTTAACGAGTAATAATCGACCAACTTAGATTTGCGGTTATAAAAACATGTTCTCCCATACAGAATGTATCGGAGAACATGTTTCTCAACTACAAAGTTAAGTTTGTTCTTGGGATAAATTCATTCCAACTACGGAACCCTACATTGTGCGTGGTCCGACATGCACTTGGCCGGTTTTTTTTATTTTATCTACACAGCGTTCCGGTGGGCGTCCTCTGGGTCTTCCTCCTGTTGGTTCCGACCAGTGTTGGCCCAAAGTTAATCTGATTAATAATTAAAAATCATAATCATAATAAGATTATTAATCATAATCTTTAATTGTGACTTTGATCATTTGATTAACTATTAACTACTTATTAATTTAATTTATTGGAAGAGCAACACCAACAGCTTATACAATACATAAATATGCTACTTCAAAAGTAGTAGTAAATAAACCAAAATGGAATTCTGTATAATAAAACAACTAATTCAAAATGTAAACATTCCTTATTCTAATTTCACAGAATATACTTTTATGGCCTATTTACTGCGTAAACACCCGGGAGGGGGTGAGGCTGAGGTACTTCGCGTTAGCTTAGCTTCTCTCTCTCTCACTCTCTCGCCTTTTATAGCACTAAACTACTTTAGAGAGAGCGTGACTACTAACGGTCACGTTTTAACACTATCTGGCTGACACATGCTCGCTCGCACTCGGTTGGCGATATTTTTTTCAGATTTTGCAACATTTTGTGATATTGTTTCACTCAGTGATTAACTTAAAAACAAACATGAATTGTGATGATGACTCATTAAAGTCATCATCACAATTCATGTTTGTTTTTAAGTATTGTTTGACGACACTGACGGATCATTTGAAACACCACTACTTAATAGTAGTGGTGTTTCAAATGATCCGTCAGTGTCGTCAAACAATTCCGGGAATTTAACAGTGGTATTGCAATCGGAATCGGATCTTTCTTCTTCTGCTTTATTTGACGGTACCTATTATAAGCTTCTACTAGACAAATGCATAGACAAGAACACAGTAGCAGTTTGTATGAAGTGTTCAGACCAGCAAAGTTGTAATGGCAAAACGACATTTAACTTTTTGGGACACTTTAAACGGAAACATGGCGCTGACACAGAAAAAGAATGTAAAAAATATATGAAAGACAATAAGCAAAAGAAAAATATAACTAATACAGTTCTGACTTCAAGGCAAACTCCAAAAACACCTGTAACTCAAGAAATTTTTGATCGTAACTTAGTAAATTATTTCGTTAATTCAATGATTGCTTTTCGAGCCGTGGAAGACCCGTACTTCATTAAGATGATGGAGGATTTAAATATGGCAGATAGTGGTATCAAGATACCCAGGCGACGTTCTCTCAGAAAAAAAGTAGCTAAACAAGCATTTGACCATATTTGCGAAATAAAACAAAACCTAGTTGAAGTGAAATATTTGTGCACCATCGCTGATATATGGTCAGGGAATAAAAGAAGCTTTTTAGGTGTTACAGTGCACTGGATTGATAATAACTATAAGAGGCGTTTTGCAGCTTTAGCTTGTCGCCGGTTTAAAGGGGCACACATCTTTGACCGCATAAAAAATTTGCTTCTGGACAGATTTGGATATTGACCCCACTAAAATAGTATGCTCTGTTACTGACAATGGGTCAAATTTTGTGAAAGCGTTCAAAATATTCGGAGTAAATATGACATCCTTAATCGAATATGATGAAGATAATGAATCTTCAAGTCCAAGTAGCAGCGAGAACGAGTTAAGTGGAGAAGAACTCAAAGTGACTGTGGAGAGTTCAGCAAAAGACAGGAACACGAATATGATGACCTTCTGTTAGAAGAAAATATAGTATACGGCCATTCACAAAACAGTTTGTTACCATTCCACTTCAGATGTAATGCGCACACTTTAAATCTGATTGCCAGTAAGAACGTCCAAGCCTTGTTGACGGATAAATCGACATGTCTTGGAAAAATGCATTCCACAATAATGGAAAAATGTAATGATTTATGGAGGGCTGCTGCTCGCCCAAAATCAGCTGAGATGATATATAATATTCTTGGACATACGTTAACACGACCTGGCATAACTAGATGGAATAGTTACTATAATGCTTTGAAAAATATACTGAATACCAGAACTAGTTACTCTCAACTAGCTAGAGCACTTGGTATTAGGAATCCATTACGAGACTCTGAATTTCAATAGGTATATTGAGGAATACTGCCAATGCGCTGCTCCAGTTGCAACCGCATTGCACATATTGCAGGGCGATGACTCATTTTAGGCAGCCACAGGAAAGTCCAGTTAAGCAGCCGACAACCTCCTAGGTTGACCTGCAAGATGCCAATAAAAAAAATGGCTATGCTTCATACTGGATTTGGTAATATTTTTCGGCCATATTTGCTCAGTTTTCGTGTACCTGTTCCGTTTTCACTGACACTATCATCGTCATTTCAGCCGAAAGTCGACCTTATTAGGAGATACACTATGCGACCTCTAAATGTAATGGCTAAACAAAAGCGCTCTGTTGGATTTTCAACGCTCGGCCCAGCGCTGAATGATCTAATTCTATACAAATTCCTATGCGCAACAATATTTAGGAATTACATTTAGACATTGGTTTATTCAGCGTGCTACTTTAATGGCGACATTGATTAAACACACGTATTATATGGTTTCGCGTTTTCGTTTTAAGAAGATATTTTTAATTTATTTATAATTTTCTAAAATAGCATCTTGGAGCAGCCTGTACTGAAAGAACTATAGCGCAAAAGTCATTTGCCAGAGTCACGGATGCAATGTTATGGCATCAATGAAATTAAAACGAATACGAGCAAAGAGAAGGTGAATCGAAGGAAAGAGAGCCCTATGTCGGCGAGGGTTAGAAAATTTTAATTTTTCAATTGACGAATTATTTTATCTTAGTAAAATTTTTATGATTACTGGCTACTAATTTAACACAAGGGTACCCCTTTTTTTAGGTGGGAAATGATCAAATAACTTCTCTCGCTCTGGGCGGAGCAGACTCTTACTGACTATAACCCACCCGAGTTCCTTCAGTTGCCACGTTACCGGGGGTCACGATATCCCTTTCGGTCTTCCTCGCAATCCCGGCAGGCATCGGCTTAAGAGGACCCCGTCAGTTCTGCAGACATCTCTTTGAGGCGCGCGTGGAACAAAACGCGCCGTCGACCCGGGTCTGGTCCTTATCGGATGGCGAGCTATCCATTGCTCATCGTCCGCAAACCCGTGCCTACGGTGGCCGAAAATCGGCCTGCGATTCCTGAGTTCCCAACACCCAGGGCGTTTCCTGCGCTACTCACTAATTTAACTAACACAAGGGGTACCCCTTGTGTTAGTTAAATTAATGTCGCCATAATAGCGGACGTTGTCACAGACGTTGTATTGACTAGATTTGAATTTAGCGCGACTGAGTAACAACACTTAGACATGGCGCACACTGCGACATGCGAATGCGACAGCTCAGCGACTAGATGCAACAACAGTCTGAGGTCAACAAATTTCATATAGTCGCAACGACAGGTTAGTCGCACGTTCTCGTAACTTGTCGCAGCGACTGGACGCAAGGTGCACGCGCACATCCAACGACAGCCGCTTGCGACAGGTCAGTTTATCGTGAACGTCCACGTCCATAAAATGTATGTAAATACGTGCACGTTATAACATCGTGGACGGAACTTTAAAACCGTGTTCATATATTTTCATATATGTTACTTCTCAGTGGTATCGTCATGCCGTGGACGTCCACGATAATATCGTCACGTTAGAAATCATAAAAGCGCACATTATGTGACTGTTCACCGCTTTAATAGGAAACCAAAGCTTTTGTGGTTTTAAAGCAACGTCCTCATAACTGAAATGAAGTGGGACATTTCCAAAAGATCTCAAATTGACAATAATTAAACCTTCATTTAAAAAAGAAGATAATGTTGAATGGATAACTATAGACCCATAGCATTCATTTCCGAATTTTTAAAAAACATTGAGAAATATAAATATAACGAACTCAATAGATTCTTAGAACAGCATGTAATCTTATATGATGAATATAAAGGTTTCAGGAAAAAATTGAAACATTAATATGGCGGTTTATGACTTTATATACACTGTCTCAACACATGTTGACAAATCTTTACCTGTTTGTTTGCGCTATTATGCGATAACTAACGATTAATTTTGAAAGTTGGTTTGGAAAACGTGGACGGTGTACAATCCCTGCTTGGATAGAAATTGGACGTTATGCGACAGGTTGTACAAGGAAATAAAGAGCATAATACCTTAATTGATGCGATGGAGACCTGGAGCGACGATCCGTATGGCAATTGTCACGAATTTTCACTTGTTTCTTAGAGTTTAATGCACGAGTTGCACTTGCAACGCGGTTCGAACACAGACTTTTTTCATCTTTCTTTCTTCGTAAGTTCAAAAATGTTGCGACGAGATTGCGCGGGGTGGCGCCACTTTGGTATAGCTGTCCTGTTCTCACGCGAACGATAGGCAATGTGCGAGAATGGGATAGGGAATAGGAAATTGCTAACCAATCACTATAATAAATTTGTATTTCAACATACCAAAGAAAGAAAACGACAATATTGTAATTATAGTTGAATCAGCGCAACCACTGTTTATTCTATTTACTGTGATATGTAGACCACAATATTCTGCTAGATAAACTTGAAGCCTACGGTATAAGAGGTGTCTTGGAATTGTTAAAATTATATCTAACAACAAATAACTCAAATAAATAAATTCAATATTAAAGCTAAAAAGGCACAGATCTTTTCCTCTCAAAAGACACACAACTTATTACACATGGTGTGCCCCAGGGAAGTGTTTTGGGCCCTTCTTATTATATATTAATGACCTATTGACCTATTCGCTGATGACAATACTGTAACTATAGCACCCAAAAATTTATCTAACTATAATTTTGACGCAAATAATTCATTAAAATCTATAATTACCTGGCTTAGCAAAAATAATTTGAAAATTAATCTTAATAAAACTAACATAATGCATTTTAGACAACGGGAAAAGTGTAATAGTTTATCAAAATTCATTTTATCTTACAATGATAATATCATACAAGAAGCAGAGACAGCCCGATTTCTGGGATTAATCATTGATCAGCAATTAAATTGGAAAAAACAGATTAATGTACTTATTAAAAAAATCTACAGCTCGTCGTTTGCTCTCTATAAACTTGCTCATACTGTCAATACAAACACCTTACTAACGACCTATTACAGACTTGTTGAATCTTTATTGAGATTTTGGATAATTTTCTGAGGCAAATCAACGAACACAGACACAGTGTTCAAAGCACAAAAGCGTTGTGTACATGTTTGGGTTGAAAACAATGGACAATTGCAGACCAATGTTCATAAAGCGCAGAATTTTAACATTTCCGTCACTCTAATAGCAGTTCAAAGTGAAAAATAACTTATATTTTCGAAATATAAGTTATTTTTCACTTTGTAGTATTTTTTTAGAAGTCGTTTGTTTTTTTTTTGTAAAAAAGTTTTTATTTCTGGCTTTTTAGTGGGTTGGTTTATAATTTATCTCAGTTACAATAGCTTAATGTCAACTGCTCATCACCTTTTACAAAATATTGCCTATCCCAATGCAGGGACTTTAATCGTTGAGGAGTTCTCCTGGTACTTCACCATCAGCTCTATTTCTCCATATGCATTGTGACGAGCATAAATTTCTTGGCAATCATATTATGTAATCGAATCGCAATCGGTGAAATACTAATTATTGAGTAGTTCCGGTGGCCATTTGTGGTCTTCATCATCAGTTCCACTTCACCAAATGGTGCTTTCCGAGAGCAACTGCACGAGTTACTATAAACAAGGTAGCTACTGTAAAACGTTGAGGAGTTCCCTTGACTGTCCTTCGTCTTCATCATCAGACCTCTAATGACAGTCACAACCCATCTAGGTGTAAAGTTCTCATCAATACAAATTAATCAAGCCCAAACACCAGGTAATTGCTGTAAATCGTTGAGGAGTTCCTTCGACTGACTTTTGGCTCTATCATCAGATCGACTAGAGACCTTAATTAAATAGCTTAATTAATAGCTTTAAAATACTTAATGAAAAAACTTTTTCCAAAAAAAAAAACAACCGACTTCAAAAAAAACACTACAAAGTGAAAAATAACTTTAATTTCGGAAGTCGGTGTCTTTGGTTTTTAATTTTCGTTCTTTGTCACCGACTTCCGAAATTAAAGTTATTTTTCACTTTGTAGTGTTTTTTTTGAAGTCGGTTGTTCTTTTTTTTTGGAAAAAGTTTTTATTTTTCACTTTTTAGTTGTGATACCTACCCCACACAAATTCGAATACCACTACCTGCTATGTAAATAACAGTGACAGGAAGTTATCATAATATCATCCACATACTAAGTGAGGAAAAAATACGTATACGTAAGCTAATTCAAAAACTACCCAAGCAAAGTTAATAAAATTTATATGGGACTACCTCTGAAGTATGATCTACCAAACAAAAAAAGAACCATCAAAATCAATTCATAATTGACGGAGTAATCGCGTAACAAACATACAAAAAAAAAAAAACAACAACCTCCTCCTTTTGGAAGTCGGTTAAAAATTTGCAAACGCACTAGTCGCCACTACGATTTTCGAAGGTTCTCCTCGATTTCTTTGGGATGCCATCATCAGATCCTAGTTTCCTTATCATGGTACTACCCTTGAGATATCTCCTTTCCAACAAAAAAAGAATCATCAAAATCGGTTCATAAACGACGAAGGTTTCCGCGAACACATAAAAAAAAATATAAGGTCGAATTTGAGAAACCCCCTACTTTTTTTTAAGTCTGTTAAAAAGTAATCCTTAATGGTTTCCTCTTTTGCCAAATAATTCCGATAGAAATAGACATGAAAAATATAGACTTTGGGTGCAGTCACACTCGGCCAAAACAGCACTTCTAAGCAGTAAAAGTGTTTTATGCATGGCCCCGTTAATATACAATAAAATTCCGAATGACGATATGTAATTGAATTTTAATTTATTTAAGAAAACACTTAAAAAATTGCTTACTGAAAAGTGCTATTATAATATTATTGACTTTTTACCTGATAAATTTAGAATTTTATTGTTGATTTGATTTTATTATGACATATTTTGTCTGTATATTCTTTATAGTATCTCGTAGTTGACCTCTGAGATCATGACTATTTAACCGGGCTTTCCTGTGGGTGCCTTAAGCTACTATACTTAAAACCTCCAGCCAGGGGTTATTCAACTATGCTAATTAAAACTAGGTGAACGCTCGCTAAGGGCACCCCCTGTGGGGTACGAACCTCGGCTTAGGGCGTCAACCGGAGGGAGGACATCAAGGATGGGACGAGCTGGATCAAAGTTTTGATCATGATTATTAATCGGGGAATTTAAAGCTTCGTTCTCAGCTGCAACAACTGCTGGCACCTCGTTAATCGAGCAAGGGTCGGGGGGGAGTATCATTTATTCGGGGACGCGGTCGCGATCGCAAAGGACGGGAGGCGTCTGTTTTTGTACACTGTGCTGGTTTCCCTACTGCTCTCCTGGAGGAGGGTAATGGGGTCGTCAGGGTCAGTAAGGTCTGTAATTAATATTGACTACTTTTGTACTGACTCTAATAGTATTTTAAATTATTATTGATTATATTTTGCACTCGACTTTAATTTTATATAAGAAACTGTCATTAATAATTAATTTATAGTTGCCAATTTAATAAATAACATAAATATAAACATTTTGTACGCCGAGTGAGGCAAAACATGTTGGTCCGGTAAAATTATTTTCCATCTATATGTGCATATTCATGTATCATGTTACACATGTTTGAACAAATAAATTTATCTTTATCTAGTGTTAGAGAAAAAGCTTACGCAAGATAATAATGACGTCATGGTCAGCGTTTAAATAATTTCAAACTTACGTACCTTGGTCGTTTCCTGCACGACATCTTGTAGATTAGAAACAACTGTAAAAAAATAACAATGTTCAAATTTTGATTTTCATGGGCGATCAGTGATCACGCATCGAAGCATCTGCAGCACTGCAGCAACTTACTTATTAGAATAGAATATTGTTTGGGAACGTATTTTTATTGTTATTTAAAACAATTTGCTTTATTGGAATACACTATAGTCCAGTCACTGGGTAGGTTCTGACTAACAAAAGGTCGAGGAGAGATCTAATTTGGCAGAGTGTTACAGTTTTCCGAATTTGCGACCTTTCTGAAAAACCAGATTTTCGAGAATATCTTCTCTCCAGCGTCATCTAGGTTATCAATAGCTTAAAATAAAATGAAAGAATATAAAATTTCCTGTAACTTTTGTGAGAATTATTAGTAATTATTTTAATCAGACAAATAGTCCACGAGTTACAGTGAAGTCAAGCTTAGCAAACTTTTCAGAAAAATCGCCATTATTTGATGTGATATACATATCTCGGGTTCTTTTAGCTACAGATGCGCACGCTGTCTAGCTTTGCTTTGCAAGAAAATGTACGTGATAACGTCTACTGCAACCCACGAACATGCTAAGTATGAATACAAGATTAATGACGTCATTGCTACACGCCTGGCTTGCTCGAATAAGGCGCCCACGCAGCTCGCGGTACACGGAAGCGTGCGTCTGCGTAGTTTCACTGCGGAAGGTGGGACGTGGTGACATAGTCGTGGTTTAATATTTGTTTATAGTGTGTGCTGCAGTGGAAACTAAGACCCACGTTGTCAAAAAAACGAACCCACGCAGTTAAAATGCGCCGCCTGCCCGTGCACAGTGTGCGCCGCGGCGGGCCAGCGCCTTTACAGTTGCGTCGAAATTGTAGAAAATTTTGTATAGGTACTTTAAGAATGTTGCGAGTGGTTTTTACTCAGGATGCACTTTTTAGAACGTTTAGTCCAGAAAACTGAAAGAATTCCGAAAATTTCGAGGTACAATACTGTTATGATCTCAATTATGTGGGCAATATAGCTGTAATTTAATCATTTTTACTATGTCTAGGTAACCTAGATGAAGACCTAGCCCTGGACCTAGTTTTTATAACTCTAGTTCTTCTGAAATCCTACTTAATCAAGATTATATGTTGGAAAAATACTTAGTTTGTTTATTTTGTAGTTTTGTCAAAATTAACAGTTTGCCCCTCAATATCTATCAATGATAGATAAATGTTTAATTTTTTAATTTTATAAAGAACTGAGATAATACCCTACAAAATTCTTTGCCTTATCTGGTGGTTTAGATTGAATCGCACTTATAAACAATTCAGTATTCACTGCCATTTTACGAAAAACAATATACAGATGCGTATACGCCGAGCGGCAAGACCGAACTGGTTTATTACCCGCGCCATCCGCGCCTTAGGCTGTATACAGAAAGAAAGCTGGAAACTTATAAGCGCTTACCGGCGCTTGACAGCGCTGGTAACCCGCGCAGGAAAATATATGAACGCGCGCCGATAAGCACTGAACGGTGCCGACAAGTTCCGACAAGCTTCAACACGCGCTGGTCAGCGCTGGGCGCTGCCATTTAAAATTTTGCTTGGTCTGCTTCAACCTGCTTCCTTTGTGTAGAACGGACCAGCGCTGTCAAGCGCCGGTAAGCGCTTATAAGTTTCCAGCTTTCTTTCTGTATACAGTCTTAGATCGCTTGCTGACTAGGCCTGTAGTGCGGCCAGAACGCGCGGACAGGAAGGAACGTTTAAAAATTACGCGTGTTGTCTCGCTCAGTTCCGTCGCGCTAGGCTTCCGCCTTAGTCACTACACTATGGACGCAAAGGCGCGTTTCAAATGTTTGAAATTTCGCGCCCGTCGTCGTAACCGCGCTAGGCTCACAATGTGGACACACACTATGGCTAACTAATGCGTTTTTATAAAAAGTTCGCATACGCAAAAGAGATAGAGAAAATAAATATTTTTATCTCTTTTACTCTCACTACTGAGCCACGGAGGACAGAAGTGACTGGACCCAATAAAAACGTCTTTGTCTCATTTTTTATTAATAAAAAACTAAATATGTATTTTAATATTTTTCTGTTTTTGAATGAGCGTTATGAACTAATGAGGCTAGTGAGGAGTGAGGTTTGTGAGGTGTTATGACTTTTGGATTTCCCAAATTATTTGCTTTTTCAAAAACGGTCACCTTTCATGGGAGTGGTGCCAGGGGAGAGGGGGTAAACCCTCCCCCCACCCCCTCCTCCTGCCAAACGATACTAAACTTTAACCAAAAAAAAGCCGTGTTACCGCGGTGTAAGTTGGTGCAAAAAAATTAAATAAATTTGCAAGGCTTTAACACACACACACACAACCCGTATAATTTTGTGCAAATATATCAAAATAAGAACAAAAAAAAACCGGCCAAGTGCGTGTCGGACCACGCACAATGAAGGGTTCCGTAGTTAGGATGAATTTATCCCAAAAACAAACTTAACTTTGTAGTTGATAAACATGTTCTCCCATACGGAATGTATGGGAAAACATGTTTTTGCAACTGCAAAGTTAAGTTGGTCGATTATTACTCGATAACTAGTAAAGCCTACTTAGCTGTGATAGTTTTCCTTTTAATTTCGTTATATAAACTACTGCTGTGATCTTTTTCACACACCCAAAACCAACCATTTAGCTGGCAGGGGAGGGGGACACACTTGACTCTAACAAAAATTGGCACTTTAAAGCTTAATATTTTGCAAACGGATCCCTGAATCCAAAAATGGTTTTGACAAACTCATAATGTTTTTGTAAGACCTTTTCAATGATACCCCACACTATGGGATAAAAAAATAAAAAATAAAACATCACTTTACGTGTATGGGAGGTGCCCTAAAAAAAATGTTTTTCATAATTTTGTTTTACCACTTTGTCAGCGTAATTAATATGTATACCTATGTCAAATTACAGTTTTCTAGTACTAAGGGTCTCGGAGCTAGACCGCGGACAGACAGAAAGACAGACAGACAGACGGACATGACGAAACTATAAGGGTTCCTTGTTTACTACGGAACCCTAAAAAAGCATATAAGTTTGTTTACCTTGTTATGTTCAGTATTTAATTTTATCTCAAAGTTTTAACTGCAATATTTCTATGATTTTTCTGCATAAATGTTTAGAAAATTCTTTAAAACTTTATAAAAAAAATTGTACAGTAATAGAAAGTATTTGAATAACTCGCTCAGCCATTTTACAAAATGACAATATAAATTGTAAAAATGACAACAAAATTTTCGTTCTAAATTTGAGTTTCCTATCCCACGACTATCCACTATACTAAGCACTATACAAACGGCAATCATTGCATGGAATTAGTATGTACTACTTTAAACAATGGCACGTAAAATTTTATCGGAGAGGCAACCGGATGGCAAGTGGAAATCTGGGTATAATGTATATGTCACCGTAAGATTGTGAGCACCGTTAGTTTATAATCTATCGGTATTATTTCCGTTAGATCATAATCTGTCGAAAAATTGTGAACTGGGTGAAATGGGTTAGGTTAGGTTAGAACTGTGACCAACCTCGTGAGTCGAGCGAGTAGCGGCAGTGCTTACTACGCTCGTGTCTCATGGATATAATATAAACTATCGAAAAATAATACGTTAAATCGTAAATGATTTGTCGCAGTTCACAATCTTTCGACAGTTTATAATCTAACGGAAATAATACCGATAGATTACAAACTAACGAAGTTTATAATTTTACAGTGACATATATAAGTGATACTGAACCCCCCCGTAACATCCGAATGGATCTCAAATGGACGGGGGAGGAGATATCAATGCCATCCGGTTGCCACCCCCCCAACATCGTTATAATTGAAATAATGTATATAATTCTTGAAACTCCTTACCGATGATTTATAACCGAAAATGAAGGTAAATTTTATCAAAACCAGAGGGCATTGATACACACAAATTCCTTGCACATAATAGAGCTTAAATTTTTAATGCCATGTTGTAACGGCTAGGGCTGCGCAGGGTAGGCTGCGCAGGCCGTTAACGGTTTAGGTAGTAGTTAGTAAAACAGCTAGACAAGTTAATACATATATTTTTAACACTAGAATGTACACGGTTAGGTCGCGGTAAGGTCACACTGATTTGTTCTGAGCACTAACACAGTAAAAGGGGAAGGGTACCGTCCTTGGTAGCACGTGGTAGATTCGGGCGCCTGGTCAGCACAGGTTCCGTAGCAGGCCGGACGGCCCTGGCACGTGGTAGTACGTGGTCAGTAGCCGTGGAGGTCGCCTGACAGCTCAGGCTCCCAGCGGTAGGCTGCAGGCAGGCAGGCCGGACGTCGGACCTCAGTCGCGTGCAGTTAGCCACGCATGCGAGCAACGTGCAGAATTGGGTAAGAGGTGTCTTCAACCCGTACAAAGAGCCCTGGAAGCGCCATAGGGAGCGCATGTTAGATGCGGTGCAAATATCAGCAAGCCGCATGCGATGTGCTAGCTTCTTCCCCTTTCTAAGCCAAGGAACGGTGTGGGAAGCATGGTAGGTGAAGCTCAATACATCGCAGCGGCTTACAGGCATAGAGTTTGCAAACATAGCATAGCACATGTACAGATGTGAAATGAGGTTAAGTATGGCGAACACGCGAGCATAAAACACAATGCAATAATGATATTAGCAGATGGCTCGCTGATCGCTTGTAACACACAGTGAGGCCCTACACAGCCTTGATGCAGTAGCAATACATACATATTACCATCTCCTGTGCACCGGATAACCTCAGCCGCGTGTCCGACATTGACACACGAGAAATCAGAAACTATATAGGTGATGAAATCCATATAGGTTATCCGGTGCAGAGGGTCTAGTATAAATACCAAAGTAATGTGGAACTCACCCTAGGTCGGGGCACAAGTAATCTTGATAATCAAGGAATACCTTCCTTTATGTAAGCCAGCGGAAGTCGAAATGGCAGAGCGTCCTTAGGAAATTAGTGTTGTGCCATGTTTCTAGTGATGTGTGGTTAGTAACTTACTAATTGTGATTAATTACGGTTGAGACCTCACACAACGCTACAATGTCAAAAAAAATGGCCCCCATCCCCCATATCTCCGCCCCGGTCCATTTGGGGTCCATTCGGACGGTACGGGGGTTCAGTATCACTTCAAGATCCAGATTACCACTCGCCATCCGGTTGCCTCTCCGATAAAATTTTACTTGCTATATTGTCTTGAATATACTATGGTAAATGTTTGCATGCGATTTTTACTTGAGGTTCCAAACCATTGTTTTTATAGTTGTAATTATTTTTGATCTATTTTTTTAATGTTCATGGGACACTTAATGTCGTGTCCTACGTGTCCTGTCTGCTGCACGTTACAGGAACTGATGGACGCTAGTGATGGCGTCAAACACGTAGCCGAATTCTGGGCCGAGTCTATTTAGATTGCCATCGACACGCTAAGAAGAATGTAGAAAAAAAAAATGGTAAAAGTTTAGAATTATTTAGTTCAAGTTCCATTCAAATCACATTATGCACCAGCGAGTCATAGTGAAATTCGGTACAATATTATTGCCCGCCTAGAGCCCAGGGCTTTAGCACCACCACCACTACTAAGTCCGGCGGAAAAGCTGTGGAACAACAATTTTAAATGTGGTGACATCGATACTAGCGCCGCGTCTATCGGACTTGTTTTTTTTTCATTCAAATCACATTATGCACCAGCGAGTCATAGTGAAATTCGGTACAATATTATTGCCCGCCTAGAGCCCAGGGCTTTAGCACCACCACCACTACTAAGTCCGGCGGAAAAGCTGTGGAACAACAATTTTAAATGTGGTGACATCGATACTAGCGCCGCGTCTATCGGACTTGTTTTTTTTTTTTTTAAATTGGCATCTCGCAGTTTTCGACCACTAAGGTCTTGGCTGCTTAGCCGGATTTTAACAGAACGGACTTGAGTGGTGCCGCGGACTCTTTTATTTATGTTATAGTTCGTGTAATCCACGACGACGCGCCCCACTCCGCGATTACTGTAAGCTGAACTCTAGTAAGGCGTGGAGCGGAGTGGGGCGCGTCTTCGTGGATTGCGCGGACTATACGTTTGTAAATTACTACTTTAGTAAATCTATAGCCCCCAGTAAACGTTTGGCGAGCTCGTCTCTCGGCCAACGTGTACTGGGGGCTTCAGAGATCTTATTGACGGTGTAGGAAAAGATGCAGAGGAAATCTGGACTGTTTTAAAATGTTCTTGTTTTTGTATATCTTGACCGTAGCAAATTAAAATTGTTGGATCTACATTTTGCGTTTCTTTTTATTGCATTCAATATTTGTGGGGGCATTTTTATAATTTATTCTAGACCTTTAATGCAATAAAATAAAAATCTCAAAAATGTAGATCCGACACGCAAGTAATATATATGTCAATGATCCGATAATGTTAATTGCTACGGTCGATCTATGAGCAAGAATGTTCCAACTTTATCTTATTGGTACTACGCAAGCAGCCAAGCACTTACATAAGTGTAATATATGACGCCCATGCTCCTATCAAGAAGATCAAGTTGAAGCGTGCGCCTGCGCCTTGGATGAAAAGGGTAGTTCATGGCAATGCGACGGCGGGACCGTGCGTTTCGGAAATTTAAAAATGATCGTTCGGAGGACAAATGAGCCTTCTTTAGGGCTGCTAGGAATCTGTGTAATCAGATGATATGCAACGCTAAACGCCGCCACATCCTAAACAATATCACTTCTGCTGTCGATTATTTGGAAGTTCCTTGGAACTTTGCGAAACGACAAATCGCAACATTTGGACCTTCCTAACACAATTAGTTTGGACGATCTAAATCGCCATTTCTCTACCGTTTCCTCTCTAGATAGTCTAACCAAAAGCGTCACGTGGTAGGAAAAGTAGCGCAGTCACATACAATACAAACGATCGACTGACTTGTTTCATTTAATAATTTTTATAGTACCATAGCATATTGGTGTAAATGAAGGATTTACAGGAAAACTGTTATTTTGCAGTCGTTAATCTGGTCACACATTTCAACCCAGCACAAGATTAGAACTGCCTCACCGCATCGATCACACCGCATGACACGATGCCAGCCAGGCAGTATGAATGAAGTTACATGGCGATGCCGATTCGGTGCCAAGCTGAAATGCTGCAAGCTTTATTTGATGACACCGGTTTTAGATAGAAAACCAAGATTTATAGTGAAGGCGGGGTGAACATGGTGTGAACCCATGATCGGTTCCTGGGTAGAATGTGCTGTAAACGCATTCCTAATGACGCTCAAAACGGCAGTGAATGATGAATATTTTAACAATAAACGGCTAAAGCCATTACATTAGTTAGTAAATTACAGTAGTTAAAGACACAAACACATTATTTAAGTAGGTACAGTAACAAAATTATGCAACTACTCGACAGTCATACGCCAACAAGATCTTCTTCCATTCATCCGCGAACACACATCAGAGTCAGCGTCCAAGAGAGCGTTGAGCGCAGAAATTTTGCGAGGAACAGGAGATTGGGCTTGGGCTTGAGCGACAACGACGGTTCGGTTATTTGGGTATTGCTAAAACTGACATGATTGATACAGTATAACTCTGAACGGGCCAGGATTTTTAATTTAGCGCCATAGTAGGTAATTTCTATTCTGTTTAGAAAGAGCTATCCAACGATCCATTACACATGGCTATGGTAGGTACCAAAATGGGCATCATCCTTTGAATTTGAAACGAATTTTTATACTCTACGACACTACACTATTATGAAAATAAAATATTCAAATTAATTATACTTTTTTCGTATTGTTATTTTTACAGGCAGGGAAAAAAAATAAGTCGCTCGTTTTTTGCAAATGCGTGTACGAGTAGGTATATCCCGGATAACTGTTTTTATGAAATCCATGACTTTTGTTTCTTCTTAAATTAGAGCCTATCGACTGAATTTTCAAGTACGGTAAGTAATTATCTTACGGTCTGTGATAATTATGTACTCATGGTGTGATAGTCACGATGCAATAATCAAAATGTGTTAGTAGTTACCTAAAAAAATAAACAAAATATTGCAGAAAGATTTTATAATAATCGACTAAATTCTAAACATTACAAATAACATTTTTATAAGTTAAGTATGAACGCCAATAGGTATTTTTTGAAAACCTTAATTTTAAATAATATTAATTATTTAAAATTAAGTTTCTCAAAATACTATTTTATATATTTATAAAGTACTTAAGTATAAAAAATACATTTCAAAACTATTATAAATTAAGTATGAAAACTTAGTACATTAACTAATAACTTAATTTTAAGTAATTCATATAGGCGGATAAATAATAATTGGTATAATAAATAATTTATTCTATTCATGCCCAGTAGGGGCAGTAGGTATGGGGCTTCGCTTGAATTTTCATTCGGGCGACCTGTGAAATATACAAGTTTTCATTAAGGTTTCACATAACATAACATCACGCCTGTATTCCCAAAGGGTTAGGCAGAGGCGTACCTATAGTACACCTACATTTCGCCAGTTATGTTTAAGTCCCATGTAATAGGGGGCGAGCCTACTGGCATCAACCGGGCACACATCCAGACTCGAGATGGAAACCCAATAAAACTTTGCCCAACCCGGGAATCGAACCCAAGACCTCATGTTCAGCAGTAGCTCTTGCGATTACTAGACCAACGAGGCAGAGATTAAGGTTTCAAAGTATGTTTTGAAGTCTAGGGTATATTTCTAGCTTCCCATAGCTGCCTTCATCAAGTTACGATATAATCACTATCATGGTCAAAATATAATTAGGTACAGCACGTCACAAATTATATGTAGCATCGGCAAAGTTCGTAAAACCGATCACATTCAAACTAAGTGCGCCTTCAAAATCATCAATCCTTATTACTGCTTTAGGCGAAAATGATCTTTACGCAAGCGCAATAACGTGTAAAGTCATATAACTAAATACATTCGTAAAATTGATGCGTAGTTTCTATTATAAGTACACCTCTGACTAAGCTTTCGAGGATTAAAGGCCTGATGTATTCTTTTTACAAAAATCTCAATTTTCCATTGTATTTTTTTTTTTAATAACCTACATGGAGATCTTTTGGCAATTATTAACGATGGCTGATTAAAGTCAGGGCCTTTAAAATCCTAAAACCTAGACATTATTATACATAATATAGTAAGTCAAAGGAACTGGGGGCCTACCACCACCTCAAAAGCAGTATTATTTTAATATTACATCAGTGGAAGAAAGAGAAGGAGCTATACGTCCTGTAGAGCTTCATCTCTTTCCCACACTGAAGTAATATTAAAATAATACTGCTTTATGAACTTGTGGTAGGCCCCCTGGTTCTTTTTTTCCTCTACTTAGTTTGCCTGTAATTTTTTTGAAAAGGTTAAAGAATTTTGGGGCTATTTTACGTCAGTTCTATTATCTATTCTGTTACTTTGTTTTCATCTTGATTGCTAATAATATATTTGACGCTAACTTTTTTATCTAAGTAATTTGAATGAACGAATGAACCAACCCTAATCTGTCCTATATTTTGAAGCCTCGTAGAATGGTGGCGCGTTTTCCTGTAAAGTGAGAAAAAATACCTTAAATTAAAATAAAATACAGAAGCAAAATAAACGCGTGTCTACACATTAGTGGTCTTTAAACCGCAAGCACATGGTCATTTTTTTTAACACGCTCAATTCTTTCTATATGAATGCTATAAGTAGTATTCCAGACGGGAAATTCATATTCTACGAGAACACTAATAGAACACTTTCAATGCCAAGGTTCCCTTTAATTCTTTGCCGATTCCGTTGATAAACCCAACCGTTTTCATTGCTTTTTTATGATATTATTGATGTGTGTGGTAAATGAGAGATCGCTGCTAAGAAGAAACCTTCAAAAGGCGCCCGGGCTTTGGGGATAAGACCAGGGAGTGTGAGATTTTTACTTCACTAAAACCACCCCGGTGGTCACCAACTGTACATGGAAGGGGCACCGTTACCTCTCAAAAGACCAATCCGGAACCCCCTCTGTGCAGCGCCTGTTAGAGCACATCTCTGGGGAGACTGTAAAAGAAGCACTGCACCTAGATCCCGTATGTTTTTGACTTATTGCAGTGATGTTCCATTGAGGGAGTAAGTTATGTATGGTATGCTTTTTCCGCGTAAATCTTATGTGATAACAATGATCAATGATGTCTAAATGATCTTACATTCCACAGCTTTGACTAACACATCATTTTAGTGTCGATGGGTACCTATTTGGAAACGTCTGTCGTTGTTGGGTTGGATCGATTAGGGTAATGTCAGAAGTTTCCCTTCAATTCTTGGACAAAGTTGGAAACAATGAGAACATGCTTACAAGGTCAAGGAATAGTTCCCATGTTGACAATTTTCTGGTGATGGGCGTGAACTTGGCTGGTGGTGGTGGCACTCGTTCTGCGAGCACTTTTGGCTCCATAAATTTCTCGTACAAGTCTTGACGAGGCCCTATGGTCATATCCGTTTTTCCAATGCGACAGTTTTCTACTATCCACTTTTGCTCAGCATGTGCTGGGCCCCTGCGAACGTTCGGAAGTTAATTGACTTTTTTGTGATATAAGATGCAGGTTAATAGGTAGTAGGTTCTATCGATAGATAGATATAGTATTCTTTATTGTACACCAAAATTGTAAACAAAGCTCAATCGAGAATTTCCACTTTGCCCCACAAAGCCGGCAAAATGGAATGCCTAAAATTTTGCAGTGGAATCTGCCCCACTGGTTTGACTTGGTGGGGCAGATTCCACTAGTTTTGAATCTTGTGGATTCCGCCCCATTAGGGCTGGCACCTTAGAATTTGTGTAGGTGCTTATATTTAATATTTGTTTGGAAAAGAAATAAATGTATATCTATTTAAAATTGTAACTAGGACTGGTAACGTTAGACTTAGTAAATACCTAGGTAGTGTATTTAAATAAAAGTACAAAAATAATTGTTTGGTAATTTTTATTTAGGTAAGTACTATTCGTTTCTGGAAGGAATAGGGTCGTAAATCACAGATTAATAATAACACGATTTGTAACAAATAAAATAAAATCTTAGTAAATACACTAAAGTAATCCTTTAAAATCACAGATATACAATAATTTGTACTTACTGGTTTATCAATGTTTTTCATACTACATAAGTTCAAAATCACAAATTGAGTATGATTTGTCCCCATAAATAGAAAACGAAATGATATTAATTATTCTAACTATTAGTAGTTATAATAATTGGTTGATTATAGTTGTCAAAGTCAAAGTCAAAGTCAAAGTCAAAGTCAAATCATTTATTTCAAATAGGCCCATGTATGGCACTTTTGAACGTCAAAAATTACAAAATAATAAAATTGATTCTAGTCGCCCCTTCCAAAAGGTAGTTTTCGTATGGAGAAGAATGGGCAAGAAACTCCACCGTTACTCTTTTAAAATGTTTTACAATATTGTTTGTATATCTACGTACATTTGTTAAATAATTATTATATGTGAAGACGATGCACCTAGAATAAAATTACTATACCACAATAGGTAAAAAAATTAAAAATGAAGCAACGATAGATAATTTAATTTGTGACAGATACATGGTTCTCACATATTTACAAACATTGTAAAAGTAGACGATTTTCCTAAAATGTTACAATTAATAAGTCAGTGTGTAAGGAAGTAATCACAGAATGTAAAATCAATGTCATACTTAAAACACAAAGTAATAAATTTTACAATTAATTTAGCAACCAGTTTGATTTTGTCTTGATTCTAAATTGTCCTATGGAGCAGGACCAGCATGTTTCCAAGCACTCTTATCTTGGATATAATCCTCTAATTTGTAATATGCTTGTTTACAAAGTGTACTTTTTATATGAGTTTTAAATTTTCTTTCATTTAATTGCAATATGTCACAAGGTATTTTGTTGTAACATTTAACACAGTACCCCATAAAAGATGTATGTACTTTAGATAACCTGAAAAATGGTTGATCTAGTTTATCTTTATTTCTAGTATTAAAATTATGTCTATCACTTATTTTATTAAAGAGATGTGGATTTTTCCTTACATACATAATATTTTCATAAATGAATTGGCAAAAGTTGTTGGTTGATTTTATTTCTTACAGCCAATGAAGTAGCTTAGTGGTTGTTTTTATAGTTGTTTCTCATTTATAAGGTAATCAAAAGACTGTATTTTGTCATGCCAAATGATGAATAATCTGTGATTATAGTTGATTTTATTCCTTCCAGCCAGTAAAGTAGTTTAGTGGCTGTTTGTAGTTAAATTGTTTCTTTGTGTTTAAAAAAACGAAACGAAATGATATTAATTATTTTAAAATAAAAAAAAAGCGAAAGTGATTGAATGTTCATTCAATCATTTTCTTTGGATGATAAGCCAAAATTGTCAGTTGAGCTATCGTCACCTGTAAATATAATTTAAACTTTCTAGTTTATTATCAATATTGACGTTTCTGTCAAAATCTTCCTTTATTATTTTTCGAGTTTTTTCTACCACTTTTGCCCAGTCTTCTTTAGTAATTTTAGCACAAGCTTCTTTCAGCAATGTCATCAAGAATTAAGTTTGTGACCCCGAAAGAAGTTGCAAAGGAAATTCAAATCATGAGCCTAAAAAAATCTCCAGGGTATGACCTTATTATGGAAGAAATCTTAAAACATCTCCCGCGAAAAGCCATCGTTAAGCTTACTAGGCTCATCAACATGTTCCTGAGCCATGGAAAGTTGCTGAAGTAATTATGATTGCAAAGCCCGGTAAACCACCTCACGAAGCATCATCATACAGGCCCATTTCCCTGTTGCCTATACTATCAAAGCTGTTTGAAAAATTGTAAAGTATTTTTATTTACGAATTTCCGTCGCTATCCGCTCTTCTCTTCACACCTACACTCTGGCTAGTGATCACGATTGTGTTTTTAACGCAATAAATGTGGTCAGTGATGAGCTGTCGGTACTCAAGCTTACCTTACGATCTTTGTGTAGTCACCATGTTCGTAAATCACTTTTCTTTTAAGATCGAAGAAGCCGTCCCCGGTGTCAACGTATCCTTCAGGTACTTCTACGCACGGCTGATAAGCCGTCATGAATGACTTGCCACTAGGCTGTACACCGTCGGCGTATTCTCTCGTAAATCTGTTCACACAGAATTATATGAGAATTTTGTAAGAGTTAAAAAGGGTTACAGGAAAATTAAATTAAAACGAAAGTACGTACACAACTGGGTATCGATATGCACAGCTTATAGTCTGATATTTCAGTACAACGGTAGTCGGCGTACCGATCGCACGAGTACACGGCGCGGCTTTGCTAATTACATAATTACCTACTTCTCTAAACGGCCGCTTGTAGTGTTTCACAAACTTTCTATCGAAGGCGGTCGAAATGTTTACCTGTAAACGGTGTGACACTGAATCGAGGGATGGTGCTACGTGTGTTGCCTGTAAGGCGAAATTCGACTTTCCTTGTGCTGGGATAACAGAGGCTGGATGGAGAAAACTTGGCGATCGTAAATTGACATGGAAATGTCAAAGCTGCAAGGCTACCCCGGTTGCCAGTCCTCAAACTGGCTGTTTGAAGGCATCTCCAGCGAACTCGGAGACCATTATGATTGAGCTTCAACGTCTGTCAGCTAAAATGGAAGCATTGCCTGCGTTGATGGAGAGTGTGAAGGCTATCCAGAGTGAGCTGGCGGAATTAAAAACCATACGGCAGGAAGTCTCTGAAATGAAATCGTCGTTTGAGTCCTACGGTCAGGAAATAAAAGCTTTGGCAAGTAAAGTGTCAGTTCTAGAAAATGAAATCGAGACAATGAAGAAAACCAAAGAAGTGATTGTCAATTTGCAGGATCGAATCACCCAGCTTGAGAGTCAGCAGTCTGAGAATGAACAGAGGTCTCGCATGAACAATATTGAAATCAAAGGAGTGCCAATATCCAATGATGAAGACCTGTTCGCAATAATGGCTAAGATTGGTAAAGCAATTGATTTTCATATACAGAAGGATCAGATTAACTACATAGCAAGGGTGCCGACACGTAATGACAAACTAAATAAAAATATTATTTGTTCTGTACACAACAGCTACCTTAAGAACGATTTTATAGCGGCGTCGAGGAAATATAAAAAGCTGAATGCTGGAGATCTGGGCTTACACGGCAATAACAGAGTGTACATCAACGACCACTTAACACTGGAAAATAAACTCCTACTTAATAGAACAAAAGGTCAAGCCAAAGAGCGTGGCTTTGAACATGTGTGGGTTAGAGGATGCAAAATATTTGTAAGAAAAAACACTACGTCTCCAAAACACTGCATCAAAACAGAGCAAGATTTAAAAAAGTTTGTTTGTTAATTAAAACGTCTCGTCTTACCTACGAGTGGTTTGTTGTTTTTGAAAAGGTTTGTTTAATTATTATTGTGGACACATTATTGTTAATGTTGAACTCGTTTGACATGAGTTTGAGAAATATAGGTACGTATTTTTTGCACGCATTCCATTCTCACCTGCCTTTTGTTCACTTATCGCTTGGTGTCACCTATTCATTCGTCGCATTAGGCTTTGTTTATTGTAATTTTATACTCTATGTGTGTCCGGTTAGAGGTGAGATCTGCTTAAACTTGAAATTTCTTAATTATACCCTATGTAATTTTAAAACTAAATGTTTCTACACTTTGAATACGATTTCTTGCACTTATTCTATCGAATCTGATTTATTTAATATATTTTTCGTTTTATTTTGCCACCACTTGCTATATAAGCCTACTTTTATTACCTATAGCTTTTACTTGGCATTGGCACTAAGTCTGAGTGTACCTTATATCTTTTCAATCATTTTTCTGGTGTTACTTTTGAGTTATTATGCCACCTATTAGTATTTTCTACCAAAATGTTCGAGGGCTGCGGACTAAAGCATCTGTTTTCTACAGAAATGTTTGTATTAATTCTTTTGATGTCATTTGTCTGACGGAAACATGGCTTATTGATGGTATATCCGATAGCGAATTGTTTGATGACAGATATTTTGTATGGAGGCGTGATCGAAATTACTCGCAAACTAATCAAACAATGGGTGGAGGGGTTTTAATAGCCATACGTCGGGAACTAGTTGCCGATGTCCGCAATGAATGGTGTTCATCTGCCGAGGATCTGTGGGTTACCTTAACTTTACACCAAAAGAAACCTAAAGTAACCTATAAAATACATTTATGTGTAGTGTACATATGTAGCCAGCAATCTGGCAATTCTTTAATGATACAACTCAATAATTTTTCTAGTAATTTAGCTGATATTATTCTTAAACATCCCGCAGATAAGTTTTTAGTGCTCGGTGATTTTAACCAACCGAATATTGACTGGCTCGCGGCGGCGGACGGTGATCATCTGTGTCCTGGTAACTTGCATGGTCCCATTCAAACCAGCTTTTATGATACTCTCACAGCTTGTAATTTGCTACAGTACAACTCACATCGTAACGTGAACAATAGGATTCTTGACCTCGTCTTGTCTAACAGTGAAGTAACAGTCACTTGCAGCCTGGATCCACTAGTGCACGAGGACTCACACCATAAGGCACTCTGCATTTCTGCCGACTTCGTTCAACTTCATCAGCTGCATTCTCGGCCTCGAGTGAAGTTCCTGTATGCTCAGGCGAATTATGACGCCATACTGGAAGAAATGATGGCAATTGATTGGCCATTAGAGCTAAATTGTAGGCCTCTTGAAGAAGCAGTTAAATTCTTTTATGACACTATCAACTTGCTTCATAATACACATATTCCATCTAAAACTATTGCTCCAAGGGGTAAGTATCCTCCTTGGTACAAAAGCCCTCTTATTAAAATAATTAAAGAAAAGTCTAAAATTCACTCAAAATTTAAAACATATGGAAATCTCTCAGACTATCAATCTTTTGTTACTTTACGTCAACGAGCCAAAGATCTGGAGAAGGAAATGTTTGATGGCTATATAGCAAACATTGAATTAGCCATTTCTAAAAATCCTAGGGCTTTTTGGCAATATGTTAAATCCAAACAACAAACCAACTGTTACCCATCTGTATTAAGGTTTGGTGACGTGTCGTCTGGTCACGGGGAGGAAATCTGCAATATGTTTGGCGACTGTTTCCTTTCAAACTTCCAAGAGCGACGCGACGCAAATGAATTACCCTCAGCGAGAACGGATCAGTGTACTGGTCTCGTATCAGACATCTGCTCTATTGAGGTACAGGAGGAGGAGGTATCTCGCTTGCTGAAGCAAGTGGATATTAACAAATCCGCTGGTCCGGATAATATTTCACCTATTTTTATAACCAAATGTGCCGGATGTCTATCCATTCCGTTGACATTATTATTCAAACGGTCATTCGATTTGGGAGTGGTGCCTAAAATCTGGAAGTCAGCGTATATAACGCCGATTCATAAAAAAGGACCTAAGGACAGCGTTGAAAATTATAGACCGATTTCTAAACTCTGCGTGTTTGCTAAAATTATGGAGAAAATCGTACACGTGCAACTTTCTTCTGCACTTAAATTAAGTTTGTCCGAACATCAACATGGGTTTTTAAAAGGTCGCTCCACCACATCCAATCTTGTGGTCTGTAGTGACTATCTTTCAGAGCATATGTCCAGGAGGTCACAAGTCGACGTTATATATACTGACTACAGCAAATGCTTTGATCGAATTGATCATGCGCTTCTTATGCGCAAATTGCTAGCGATTGGTGTTAGAGGTAGCTTGTACCGATGGTTTGTATCATATGTTGAAAATAGATGCCAGACCGTAGTCCTCAATGGTTATGCCTCGAGAGCGATGTACATTCCGTCGGGGGTTCCCCAAGGATCCTTACTGGGACCTCTTTTATTCAATATTTTTGTAAATGACATCGCATCTTGTTTCCTAAATTCTAAAATTTTATTATACGCGGATGACATGAAAATTCTGAGTCAAGTGTCAACCATTGAGGATGCACACCTATTACAGGAGGATCTGGACCGGTTCCATGATTACTGCGATCGAAATAGGTTGGATTTAAATATCTCAAAATGTTATGTGTGTACATTTACTCGTAAGCCAAACCCTATTAGGTATGATTACAAATTATCGAATACCTCAATTGCAAGAGTAAACGTCATCAAGGATCTTGGGGTAATTTTTGACTCAAAGCTTTTGTTTGATGCGCACATTGACAATATAGTCAACAAGGCTTCTAAAGCATTGGGCTTTATTTTTAGGGTCTCCTCTGAGTTTAAGAATGTCAAAACCATGAAAATTCTATACTGTGCTTTTGTCCGTAGCCATCTCGAATATGCTTCTCAAATTTGGAATCCAAATTACAATGTTTATATTAATCGCCTTGAAAGTATACAAAGAAGATTTTTAAGGTACACTCAATATCGTTCAAATACTTATCTTCCTAACTATACTAGTCGGTGTAAGAAATTTCATATTCTTCCTTTACACGAGCGAAGAAAAATTGCAGATCTTGCTTTCCTATTTAGTATAATGAACGGGTCTACTGACGTCCCTGAGCTGGTGGCCAGGATTGGACTTCGTGTCCCGTCTGTGTTTCTTCGGAGACCTCATCTCCTTCATGTACCTATTGTGAAAACTATCTATAGGCAAAATACATATATTTTAAGAGCATGTCGAATGTTTAATAAGGCGTGCCGGAATGTTGACCTTGATTTATTTACGAATAGTGTCCAGAAATTAAAAAAAATGTTAAGTAACTTTTTCTTTGAGGAGTAACATTGTTGCGTAATGTATTTTATCTTTGTTTATTCTCTTCAGTTGTTTCTATGTTTTACTCTCACGCTGTTTGTACCGTTTTGTCAATTTTATACTAAGTTTATATAAGTGGAAACTTGTAATTGGCCTTCTTCTACATATTACTTCTGACTACTCGAATGTACTAGCTGTAAGTTTTCTTAAAATTAATAAAAATAAAATAAAAATAAAATAAAATATGCTGCTTGTTGTAGGTAGCCGTAGAAATAGTCAAACAAAATTCAAAATATTCAAAAGTCATTTATTCAAACTAGGCTGAGAATCGGCACTTTTAGAACGTCAAAATTACGTAAGACAGTCCCCCAAAACGGCCACCCTTCACTACTTCCTAGTGCCTTTAGCTGGGAAGAAGAAGTGGTGCAACAAATTCCCCAATAGCACAGCTGTCTGTTCAAGTTAGAAAAAAAAAAAGATTCTAAACAATAGTATGCAAAATAATTTACATTACGCAACACAAAATATAATTTAAATAATGATAAATTCTTGGCCATAATATGTCAGCTAGCCAATACACCAACCAAAAACATCGAGAACTATACTCAAACGAAAAAAAAAAAACAAAAAATAACTAAACGTAAACAGAACTAATTATCGAAATTCGAATTTTTTGTAATTCCAATGATCTGCATATTTCTAATATTTTTATTTGGAATTGTAAACCTTTGCATGCCCACATGACGGTAAAATATGGAGAACTTTATTATAAAAACACCTATGCACCCATTTTGCAAAGAAATAAATCATGTGAGTCATAAACAAAATATTTTTTTTTGTTTTATGTTTGGTATCAAATGAAAGGGCACAAGCACATTACAAAAATATGTGTGTAATATCATATTGTCTAAGTGAATAAATATGTTTAAATTGTTAAAAACAAGCAAAAGTGAGCCTGCCACGTACGGCGCGGCTGCAAAATTAATAATAGGTACTTATTTTACAATAAAACCCAATTAAAAAATACTTTATCACGAAATTGTAACCCCAAAATAATTTAAATAAAAAATAAGTTCAAAAACTAAAACCAGACTACTGAAAAATCACGCTCTAAAAAGTATGAAACAAGAAAATATTTCAGACAGAAATCAAGACAGGTACAAAAATAGTTAAGGTAAAGCCGTGGTCGCTTGCCTGTACACCTACAAAATTATAATGGCATGCGACCACGGCTTTACCTTGACCATTTTTGTACCTATGTATTGTTTTTTATTCACACGACTTGCAATTTTTTTTCAACTATTACAGAAAATACGATCGAAGGTACCTTCTATCAGGCATCTTGCAGTACTGCCAATTCTGAGCAACGTGCTCCAGAGCGCTGTCAAAGATTATTGTCCTGTCCGTCAGCAGGCCTTTGTTCCACTTGCTGTTTATGACCACCTTGCCGGCAGGTGTTTGGTATCGCAGCTCACCCTCACCGTGAAACGCGCCTTCAAAGAACTCGCCTTCGTAGATGACTCCTATAAATAAAGAGATTTATGGAAAATGGTGAAGCTTTTGAATATTACATGCTGTTGATTTAGGCACCTGCAATAGTTATGGATTCGTTATTTTCCGGCTACAGCGAAGCAAAAAGGAGGGTTCTGATTTTGACATGTATGTATGTGTGTTCATCTGTTATCTCATAACTTCTAAACTGCCGATCATAATTTGACAAATGAGGTATCATTGGAAGCGTCTTGGTTGTCCGCTAGTTAACCTTTTAACTGTCATTAACGAGACACAATAGAATTTTAATTGTTATCCACCTTGATGAGGCGTCGTAACAGATGATGGGTTATAGGCTATATGACGTCATATTAAATGAAATGCCCTCTAGGGGACATCCAAGTAATGAACATAACAACACAAACACATTCACACAGTAGTTCGCTTCTTAATCGTTGTTTGTGTTCCTCACAAAGTGAATAATCAGTACTTATGAGGGTAACTTGGTGTCAAATTGGCCAGCAAAATTCAAATTTCAAAAGTCGTTTATTCAAACTAGGCTGAGAATCAGCATTTTTCGAACGTCAAAATTACATAAGACAGTCCCCCAAAAACGCCCACCCTTCACCACTTCCTAGTGCCTTTAGCTGGGAAGAAGAAGTGGCGCAACAAACTCCCCAGCAGCACAGCTGTCTGTTCAAGTTAGAAAAATGATTCTAAACAATAGTATTCAAAATAACTTACATTATGCAACACAAAACATAATTCAAATGATCAATTATATAAAACTCATATAAACTGTCAGTAGGTAAGCTAATTCTGGAGAAAGAACATAAACATTGTCTTGACTTAATCACAGCGACCAACTATTCTTATCATTTAAGTAATCGTTGATACAATAGTATGCCTTTGAACAAAGGTTGGATTTTACTTTAGTTTTAAATGCATTGACTTGTTTTATATGTAACTACCTACACTTTTGGTTTATTTTGCTGTTGATCTCGTACATTGTTGTTAGGGTTTTACTTATTCTACATCTGCATGCTTCGTCATTAGACGACGATTAAATTTATGTTAAAAGTTAAATCATATATTAGTGAACTGTATTATGTTCTTATGAGAAACAAAAGATTCTTTAAACCTTAACTTTAAAAAAACATGTGTGCAATTCACATCTGGTAGAAGTGAAACCTTCAAAAATAAAAAAAATTGTACGCGTACAAACACGTATTAACACACGTGCAATACTGAGGCCCATGCAAACTACCACTATGCCTTGGTAAACACGAGTGGAAGGGTACGAAGCAGAGCACAAAGAGAACCACGAACATAAGAAACACTGTTTGATGCTTCCTATCTTATTTTCTCCCACGTTAAATCTTATGAATTTATATGTCTGTCTCATTTTACTGTCGTTTTTTCGACTTTCAAATCACAACGATGCTAAAGGTTTCACTTAAACAAATGTGCTATGTTGGGTATTAAATTAAAGGGCTTGACGAGCACATAGCACATTTATATCATATTGTCTAAGTAAAGAAATATGTTTAAATTGTTAAAAACAAGAAAAGTGAGACTGTGCGGTTTATTAATTATAAGCATAATATATATTGACATAATTTACAATGGCATAACGTAATTCATCATAATGATCATTACGCATAATATTATTAGGCATAAATGTTTAGCCATAATATTTATTGCCATAAATACTGTTGGCACAATAATAATGAAGCATTATTTTATAAAGCTATGTTATAAACGCATAATGATATTTACGCATCATGTTCTTTGGAATAAATATAATAAACCCTAATATGCATATAAAAACAAACATGTTCGCGGCTCATGGGTGGCCCAAGGGCCACCCCCGCCGCACCTTCACCTTATCCAATAGAGTAATTCCCAAATAATAATAAGTAATGTTTATATTTATGGCTCATGATTTATAGACGAATAAATATTATGCCTTAAAAAATTATGCCACTCCAAATTATGCCAAAACAAATTAGACCAAATGACAGTTATACTAAGTAAGTAAGTTTATTTATTTGTATAAACATGGTGTACATACATTGCATGCAAGATAATATATGTAGAAGTGTTCTATCATGTTCAGACGCGTATCGTGGCGTACAAATTGGTACCTTTGCATTATGCCAAATTATTATTCTGCCACAGTATTATTGTACTAATAAAAGTTGTACAAAAACGTTATGCCAAAAAAAATATACCAAGAGGGAGATTCCCAGACTGTGCTAAGTATGGCGCGGCTGTAAAATTAATACATAATATACAAAAAACCCAAACAAAAAATATTTCAGATAGAAATCAAGGCATTTCAGCCGAAAGACGTCCACTGGTGGACATAAGCCTCCCCCAAGCACCGCCACTTCGATTCTGTGCTTTCCGCATCCAGCGGATTCCTGCGGCCTTCACAAGGTCATCGGTCCATCTTGTGGGAGGCCATCCAACGCTACGTCTTCCGGTATGTGGTCGCCACTCCAGAACCTTTCAACCCCATCGGCCATCCGTTCTGCGAGCAATGTGCCCTGCCCATTGTGTATTGTGTTGTCTTAAGTTTGGCAATTTTTCGGGCTATGTCGGTTACCTTGGTTCTCCTGCGGATCTTTTCATTTCTGATTCGATCACGTAGGGAAACTCCAAGCATAGCCCTTTCTATTGCCCTTTGGGTGACTTTTAGCCTTCTTATAAGGCCTATTGTGAGCGACCACGTTTCAGTACCATAGGTTATCACCGGTAACACGCACTGGTCAAAGACTTTCGTATTGAGACACTGTGGTGTGTGGGACGAAAAGATATTGTGTAGCTTCTTGAACGCTGCCCAGCCGAGTCGGATTAGTTACTAGCTGGACAATTTGTCTTAGGTAAACATACTCGTTCACAACTTCGAGCGTAGCATCTCCGATCTTCATGAGAGTGGGTGTCACATCGGCATTTTCAAAAATGACAATCAAGGCATATGTACAAAAATAGTCAAGGTAAAGCCGTGGTCGCATGCCATTATAATTTTGTAGCTGTACAGGCATGCGACCACGGCTTTACCTTGACCATTTTTGTACGTATGTCTAGATTTCTGTCTGAAATATTTTTTGTTTGGATTTTTTGTATATTATGAGACGAAATTCATAAGTAGAATCTGTTCAAAACATTCTTATGCCGGACAAGATTGGTCTAAAACAGACAAACCAAACAAGGGAAGGTTTAGATATGCTCTACACTGAGTAAAAAGCCTGCTAATGAAAAGGCTAAATATCTGATGGACAGCAGAACTCGGATTGTGGACTTTCTCGTTACTTAGCCCTGGGCCTTTCAATCTTATTTTTTATTTTTTCGGAAGGCTTACAGACTAACAACATTATAATAACAATATTATATTACTAAATTGCTAATTACAAGCCCCCATAGATAAATACAAAGTGATTAGATACTTCTTCATAGTCTCAGTTTCATCTAATCTATGTATACCAACATTATAAGCAAATAAACGATTTCCATTTTATTTAACTAGTTATTCCCTAAAAATTTTCTGTTCATTATGCCAATTTTTGTTCAAATTTTAAGTCAATGTGAACAACAAACTGTTCAAGTGCAGGCAGGTGCCTCTTGTACAAAAAATGGCTTTGTTACAGGGGTGTGTAATGTTTGGTAATACAGGTAGTCTAATTTCATTTGACATAACTTTCATATGGTATAATTTTCATATGCTATAAAACATTTAACCTAATTTCATAAGATCTAATCTTATATTTGATATAATTTTAATTTTCTTTAATTTCATTTAGTATAACGTTCATTTCATATATTTTCAAATTGTATAATGCTCTTTTTATATTATGTTCATTTGACCTAACTTCCATATTAACTAATTTTCTAAGGTAACGCATCGTTCTTGAGAAAAGCAAATTATATTGTAACCTAACCTCAAAACATTAAAGTTGCTTCTGCATCGTCTCCGGCGCTGCTGGAAGTGCAACCCCTTCGCCCTTACGTAACAAAGGATAGGCACCCATGCTCACCTCCGCAGCTTCGGCTTACTAACCTACAAGCGGTGTATAATTATGTTGTCGCTATATCGTAGTTTTTTTTTCCTTACTAACCTTGGCCGTATCATTGAAACATTTCCAAATTATATTAAACGTTACTTATAGATTTTGAATATTATAGCAACTGAATATTATATTAATTGAATGTTATTTCAAATGTACATTATATAAACTGTTCATTAAACCATATGAAATTAGGTACAATGAAATTATATCAATAATTCATTATATCATTTGAGCGATATATTAAAACAAAATTAGGTATTATGATCATTAGAACTTTTGTTATTATATCAAACGTTACACACCCTTGTTACAGTACCTATTGCTAGAGTTATTCAGTGTAGTGCTGCTTATTTCTAATTAAAATAATTTTCCCGAGTGGCGGCACTAAGCGTTCGACCGGCGCCTTTTGTTCAGTCAGCAACACTACCAATGAAAATGACACGTTTACGAGAAAAGCAAAAGACACTGCTGACTACTATAAGTGGAGCCATTGCATTACCATTAGGAAACGTGTACACTCCATAGCCATGCATGCCGCACCCTTCCTGCCACCCGCCCTCATAAGAGGAGCCTGTCAAGAATTCATGAGTTTTGGATACAGGTTTGGGTATTTCCATGGTCCTGCGGGAAAATCATAGTTACCAACATTAGATATTTTCAACCAATCCTCCGAGTGACTTCTATTTATTGCATGTGGCCCGTTGTAACAGGTTAGAGAAAAGAAAGGGTGATGTTTTTTTTTGTTATTTTCAGTACAATATAGTAAAAAAAAATCGAGCGATCCTTACAGGAGTCGCATTATGATGTGTTCCATCTGACATCTTGGCTGACGTATATTTATGATATAAACAATATTTATTATCATCATCGTCATCTTTATTGTCATCGTCAACGTCAACTTTATCGTCATCGTCATCATCATCATCATCATTAGCCTGTTTACGTCCTCTCGGAAAATTGGTTGGCACCATCTAACGGCCAACTCTAGCACCGCGCGAGCTCATTTGTCAAATCAAATAGCACGCGCTTCCCCAGCTTCCTGTTACACACTTCCGTCCCTTTACACGTAATCACTCTCACAGATTGCAGGAAACCGAGATTGCGGGAAAGCAAGAGGAAAGATGTTACACATAAAAAAAAATTACTAAGGATTCAGGAAAGTCTTCACTAATCGGTAAGAACAACCTATCACGTTATAACAAGAAAAATTGGGTTTAAGAAGTTAATTTAGTAAACGATACTAAGTAATTTAGATAAGTATCTAAGTAAAAAATATCTTAACACTAACTTGCATTTTTCTTCATGTTTTTTATTGAATTCCCTCATAAGGCACAGCCATTGATATGTGCATGGATATTTAGTGCTGAAAGCATAATTATATACATAGTATATTACTGTCGCGGCCTACAACAAGGGCATTGAAAAGCCGAGGCACTTCTATAGTAATAATAAAAAACAAAAAACCCGACTTTTAAAACATAATTGAAAAGAGAATGAAGTCGGTAAAAACAAGCATTATAATCTATAGAATTTTGGTATTGCAGGCGGGACAAACAAATAACCTGAAATGATGGTGTAAATTTTGTTTGTCCCGCCTGCAATACCACTATAGATTATAATGCTTGTTTTCTCTTTTCAGTTATGTATTTTTGCAGTCGGGTTTTTTGTTTTTTTTTATTTCTAACTTTTTAGTTTTATTAAAATAATATACATATATTGACTCATTACTAGCTTTTATTTGATACCAATAATGTAGTATTTTTTTTAAACCTTCCCCTCCCTTTTTTGTATTTGCAGATGCAATATATCGCTGAAAACCAGCGCTGGGGCTCTGTCTCGCATGGGGTCGCAGCTTTATGCTGAGCGATGGCCGTTTTGCGTGGATGTGACGCATATTTTCCCCCAATTTGTTATTTACGTGTTTTTTATCTTTTTTTGCGTCATGTTTACCGCAAATAAACGAATTTTCTGTTCTTTTTTTTCTTTATATATAAATATTATATAGCCTATGACACTCCCACAACTAAGACGAGTCTAACAACACTTCCTCACATGTTAAAATCCATCAAGCCGTTTAGGCTACAGAGCGTGCCAGAGAAATAGACATACATATCTACATACTCTCGAAAAACATTACCCTCCTTCTGGGGCAGTTGGGTAAAAATAAAATAGCCTTTATTTCCATAATAAAAAAAATATATTTTATACAGGTGGATTACAAACACAAAAAAAACTTTTTTACAAAAAATACAACCGACTTCCAAACTACAAAGTGAAAAATAATTTCGGAAGTCGGTGTCTTTGGATCAGTATTTAAGTTTTTTGACACCGACTTCCGAAATTAAAGTTATTTTTCACTTGTAGTTTGGAAGTCGGTTGTATTTTTTGTAAAAAAGTTTTTTTTTTAAACTTTTTCGTGGGTTGATTTGTAATTTATCTAAGTTACAATAGCCTTATGTCAACTGCTCATCAAAAATACACAAATCGCTATAGATGTGCCTTTAATATTTGAAGAGTTCCCTCGATTTCTCCAAGATTCCATCATCAGATCGTGACCAAATGACAATGGGACCAACTTGAAAGTATACCCTTTCAAACAAAAAAGAATTTTTCAAATCGGTCCAGCCGTCTTTGAGTAATCGGGAACATATATACATATATACGTTGGTATTTATTTTGTATTTTATTTATATATTTTTGTTACATTATATTAGTGTTATTTATTTTAGAAGTATGTATGTTTGTATGTATGTAAAGTAAGTATATTTTCATATTATTAGTTTTATTTTATTAAGTGAATTGTTTTGATTTTATGTATTTTACTTTCTCTTTACTCTTACACACGGTGTCTATATCTCTTTTTATCCTCTGTCCTATCGCAGGTATGCTGGAAGAGATTTCATTAGAAATAAGCATCACCTTTGTACGTATTTTTCTGTTCCTTTTGTCTTGTCTGTGTATTATTTGTGTGTACATAAATGGTTAAATAAATAAATAAATAAAAAAATATCCCGACTAATTGGGTCGTTAAAAATATAAGTACTTTAAAAACAATGTACACTTTTCACTAGGTTATGGCTCCTTTTCGGGTACAGGCCTCCTCCAATTTTCTCCAGGTTTCCCTATTTTTGGCTTTGACCATCCAGTTTTTGCCTATGCTTTTTAGGGTTCCGTAGAAAACAAGGAACCCTTATAGTTTCGTCATGTCCGTCTGTCTGTCTGTCTGTCCGCGGTCTAGCTCCGAGACCCTTAGTACTAGAAAGTTGTAATTTGGCATAGATATACATATTAATTACGCCAATAAAGTGGTAAAACAAAATTATGAAAAACATTTTTTTTTAGGGTACCTCTCATACACGTAAAGTGGTAATGTTTATTTTTTTACCCCATGGTGAGGGGTATCATTGAAAAGGTCCTTCAAAAATATTGTGAGTTTGTGCAAACCATTTTTGGATTCAGGAATTCGTTTGCAAAATATTAAGCTTTAAAGTGCTAATTTTTGTTAGAGTCAAGTGTCCCCCCCCCTGCCGGCTAAATGGTTGGTTTTGGGTGTGTGAAAAAAATCACAACAGTAGCTGATATAACGAAATTAAAAGGAAAACTATCACAGCTAAGTAGGCTCTACAGGTTAACGAGTAATAATCGACCAACTTAACTTTGCAGTTGCAAAAACATGTTTTCCCATACATTCCGTATGGGAGAACATATTTTTCAACTACAAAGTTAAGGTTGTTTTGGGATAAATTCATCCCAACTACGGAACCCTTCATTATGCGTGGTCCGACACGCACTTGGCCGGTTTTTTTTATTTCAAATACCCAGCGTTCCGGTGGGCGTCCTCTGGGTCTTCTTCCTGTTGGTCCCGACCATGTCATGGTTCTATGGGTCCATCTTGTAACAGGTAGGCGTGCTACATGGCCTGTCCATTTCCACTTCAGACGTTGGGTATGGTCGAGGGCGTCTAGAGCATTGGTTGTCTTACGTATGTCTTCATTTCTTTGTTTGTTTTTTAAT
The DNA here is from genome assembly GCA_963680765.1 of Agrochola lychnidis. Classification (NCBI taxonomy): domain Eukaryota; kingdom Metazoa; phylum Arthropoda; class Insecta; order Lepidoptera; family Noctuidae; genus Agrochola; species Agrochola lychnidis. The sequence goes on along the minus strand of OY796859.1, from coordinate 6,793,009 downwards.
CGGATCTTAAAAGGATGCTCCTTTCCATTGCTCGTTGGCTAGTTTGTATTTTGTCTTTCGTTGCTTTGTTGAATTTCCAAGTTAGACAACCGTGGGATACCTAGTAAGCAGGAGTCCATTACCTTTTTCTTTAAAATCATGGGGAGTTTTATATTAATATTTATTTTAGAATCCAAAATTTCTTCTGAGTCATGTTTATTCTCCTTTCAATCTCATTTGAGTGTCTCGACTATTTGAAGTACATTTGCTTACCTAGATATGTAGGTAGTCAACCACATATTCTAAAGCTTTTGGTTTACCGTTATAGGGTTTTTAGTACTGTTCGTTGCAACTTTAGTTTTTGACACATTTATTTTTAATCCTATGATTTGGCGGCTAACGTTGCATAACTCTGTGATCATTTCTTCCAATTATTTCGGTGTTTTGGAGAAAATAACGATACATGGTTATATTCTCGGTAAACCTAACCTAAGGTTAGGTTGCTCAGAAAGTGTCCGTTTATGGAGATTCCTTTCTGTTTCCAGCATAGGTCTTTCATTATAAACTCCAATACAGATGAAAAGTTTGGGAGATAAAGGGTTTTTATGTTTTACTCCTCTAAATATTTTAATTTCTGCACTTAATTGTATAGTCATCACTTGTATAGTACTTTTCTCAAATATTTTGTTTTTAAATTCCAGAATAAATGACGAACAACGATAATTTTCACGCGACAATACGTTCGTTTGTTTCTTATTTACTTTAAACAGTTTTGCAAACCAAATCGAAATTAAAATAAAATCTTTGATAAGTTACATACCTACTTGGTTGCCATGTGTCGAAGTAAAAAGTTCGTTCCATTTTTAAATAACACGACAGACATGAGTTTTCATAGTAATTTATTCGGCCGCTAAACACGACAGATATGGATTTTTATACAAACATTGCCGGCCGGGCTTCAGCATTTTTGATTTATCTCGAAGAAGGTTGTCAAAATAATGCTCGCATTTCCAAGCATGTTTGAGAAAACGAAATTATTTTCAGCCAGAACTTTATAGGTACGGAGGGTTTATTTTTTAATGGGCATTATGGGGAAATCCGATTCTATGAATTTGGATTCGTATGAAAAATTATTGAGCCACTTCTGCTGAGATGCAGGTGACGCAGCACAGCACAGTACAGATTTTGCAAGGTAGGGTAGGTGAGGCAGACATAGGCCGCGAGCGTATGCTGCGACATAGCTACACAAACACATTCGCATCCTAGCATATTATAATATGTATAACTCAATGCATTACGTGTCGTCTAGTGTTAGAGAAAAAGCTCACGCAGGAAAATAATGACGTCATGGTCAGCATTTAAATAATTTCAAACTAGTACATACCTAGGTCCAGAACTACGTTTCTTGCACAACATCATATTGTAGATTAGAAACAACTGTAAACAAATAACAATATTAAAATTTTGATTTTCATGGGCGATCACAGTTACAGCAAAGTCAAGTTCAGCAAATTTTTCAGAAATTTGGCTTATGTTTGAAGTATTGATTCTCGGGTTTTTTTAGACCTATCAACAGTTACGCCAAAATTGTAGCAAATTTTGTAAACTTTAAGAATGTAGCGAGTAGTTTATACGCAGGATGCATCTATTATAAGTTTTTAGGTAAAAAAGTGAAATAATTCCGAAAATTTCGAGGTTTTTCGAGCACTACACAGTTAGCACAGGTCTTTAGAAGGTATCTATTCTAAAAACATCCCAAAAAATCAGTGTAGTGTGATTTTTTGCGATATACGATGTTTTAAATGACTGGCCTATTATTAGGTTCCGATGGGATATTTCATAGGACGAATAAATGACGAACTTTCCTACAAACTAGCTATTCCAAACGTATGTATAGCTAAATAAGGACGATGCGTCTTTAAAAACTATCGTGTAAAATAATAGTATTTTTTTTATAACTTAGATTCAGTTTTATAGTTATAAAAAATAATAATTACTGCTACCATCAAAATAGTGCTTAAAAATCGTAAGTTAATACTTTTATGATCTCAATTAAGTGGGCAATAAAGCCGTAATTATGTCCAGGTAACCTAGATGAAGACCTAGCCCTGGACCTAGTTTTAATAACTCTAGTTCTTTTGAAACCCTACTTAATCAAGATTATATGTTGTGTGATTATATTTTGTAAAGTTTTGTCAACTTTCATTGAAGGCACGTGACGTGCTGAAAATCTAGATACATTACACTAGCCGTTCATTAGATATAGAATTGTAAAACAATTCTTCAGATAAATATTAAATTTTGCTCTTTACACAGCAATATCTTTTCAGCGAAAATCGACGCTGTTGTTGTTATGTTTTCGGTAGGTAATTTAATAAGGTTTTCTCAAACATGCTTGGAAATTAGAGTATTAGTTGCCATACTCCTCCGAAACGGCTTGATAGATTTTTATGAGAATCGGTAGGTAGGTCTGAGAATCGGTCGTAATCTAGTTTTCATACCCCTAAGTGATAAGGGTGGTCCACCCCAAACATTTATATGGCAAAACAACGTTTGCAGGGTCAGCTAGTTTACAGTATAAAACAAAACAAAGATAGGTCTCATCAAAAATAAAATGAGTGCTCTAATATTATTATTATTATAACCTACGAGACGAATGATCAAGAAGTTTTGATCGGAACTGACCAAGGGAGTTCATATATTATGTATATTACTAGATCACTGCACTCGTTCATGAGCCTATACAATACACATTCTTGGCAGGGGAGAATATGCTCCATATACGGTTCTTCGGCGTGGGGATAGAAAGAGGTGATTCGAATGCAGGAATATCTGGCAGGAACCCCGTAATTACGGGGTTCCTGCTAGATATCCCTAGATATCCCCCTAAATGATAGATTGTCCTGTTGTTATCTATAATTACATAAATTCAAAATTTTGTATATGAAAAGACAATTCGACAATTCTCTTCGACTAGACAAGAAAACTTTTGCCGTGGGAACGGGGCGTTAGTTTGTGCAAAAATATGGAATTTTGTAAGGCTTTTAATACACACACACACAGCCAGTGCAGTTTTGTGCAAATTATATCAAAATATGAACAAAAAAAGCGTATACGTCTGTTTACCTTGATTAGTTCAATATAAATTCTATCTCAAAGTTTTAACTGCAGTAAAGTTGTTCTACGATTTTTCTGCATAAATGAGTAGAAAAATCTCCAAAACTTTATAAAAACGGTCTATTTTTTTAATATATTAAAATTGTACAGTAATAGAAAGTTTATGTATTACTCGCTCCGGTATTTTACAAAATGACACTTTGTAAAAATGACAACAGCATTTTTTCGTTCTAAGTTTGAGTATCCTATCCAACGAGCAAAGAGGAAAGTAATATATCGGGTATAGAGGTATAGAGAGCCCCCTCGCAGAATTTATTGAAGACCCGCTAATGTCAATTGATCGGATAAATAGCGCCATCTATTATCGCCATCCACAAACTTGTGATTATGTATAGTTATAGCTATCTATAGGTACTAGGTAAGGAGGCATCAATTTCAAAAGGTACACAGTGGATACATAAAAAAACAACTTTTGTTGTATAAAATTACTTATTTATTTGTCTTGTTTTATTTTTATCTGTCTTGTTTTATTTTTATTTGTCTTGGCAGCAGTATCAGCAGTATTCTGTGATCAGCAGTCTTTGCTGGTTCTCCGGGCTTGATTATTTTTCCTTCAGCTCCAGGAGTGGCTTTGCACACTGTTTCGATCCTATATCTATGGGAATAACAGATGGCACATTTTGCAAAAATTACCCTAAATCTGTCAATGTATGGAATTGTCCTACCCCTGTCCACGAGTATCCACTATACAGACAGCAATCATTGCATGGAAATGGTATGTACTATGGTAAATGTTTGCATGCGATTTTTACTTGAGGTTCCAAATAATTGTTTTTATTGTTGTAATTATTTTTGTTTGATCCTTTTAATTAATGTTCATGGGACACTTAATGTCGCTTAATGTCGGTAATTTTGCAACTTTATCTTATTGGTATTACGCAAGCAGCCAAGCATTTACTTATGTATAAGTGTAATATATGACGCCCGTGCCTGCTATGTAATATAGTATATAATATAGTATCCTGTTATGTAATATATTATCCTGTTATATAATATAGTATATAATATATTATCCTGCTATGCAATATAGTATATAATATATTATCCTGCTATGTAATATAGTATATAATATATTATCCTGCTATGTAATATAGTATATAATATATTATCCTGCTATGTAATATAGTATATAATATATTATCCTGCTATGTAATATAGTATATAATATATTATCCTGCTATGTAATATAGTATATAATATATTATCCTGTTATGTTATATAGTATATAATATATTATCCTGCTATGTAATATAGTATATAATATATTATCCTGCTATGTAATATAGTATATAATATATTGTCCTGCTATGTAATATAGTATATAATATATTATCCTGCTATGTAATATAGTATATAATATATTATCCTGCTATGTAATATAGTATATAATATAGTATCCTGTTATGTTATATAGTATATAATATAGTATCCTGTTATGTTATATAGTATATAATATAGTATCCTGTTATGTTATATAGTATATAATATAGTATCCTGTTATGTAATATATTATCCTGTTATATAATATAGTATATAATATATTATCCTGCTATGTAATATAGTATATAATATATTATCCTGCTATGTAATATAGTATATAATATATTATCCTGCTATGTAATATAGTATATAATATATTATCCTGCTATGTAATATAGTATATAATATATTATCCTGCTATGTAATATGGTATATAATATAGTATCCTGTTATATTATTTAGTATATAATATATTATCCTGCAATGTAATATTGTATATAATATATTATCCTGCTATGTAATATAGTATATAATATATTATCCTGCTATGTAATATAGTATATAATATATTATCCTGCTATGTAATATAGTATATAATATATTATCCTGCTATGTAATATAGTATATAATATATTATCTTGCTATGTAATATAGTATATAATATATTATCCTGCTATGTAATATAGTATATAATATATTATCCTGCTATGTAATATTGTATATAATATATTATCCTGCTATGTAATATAGTATATAATATATTATCCTGCTATGTAATATAGTATATAATATATTATCCTGCTATGTAATATAGTATATAATATAGTATCCTGTTATATAATCTAGTATATAATATATTATCCTGCAATGTAATATTGCATATAATATATTATCCTGCTATGTAATATAGTATATAATATATTATCCTGCTATGTAATATAGTATATAATATATTATCTTGCTATGTAATATAGTATATAATATATTATCCTGCTATGTAATATAGTATATAATATAGTATCCTGCTATGTAATATAGTATATAATATATTATCCTGCTATGTAATAAAGTATATAATATAGTATCCTGTTATATTATCTAGTATATAATATATTATCCTGCAATGTAATATTGTATATAATATATTATCCTGCTATGTAATATAGTATATAATATATTATCCTGCTATGTAATATAGTATATAATATAGTATCCTGCTATGTAATATAGTATATAATATATTATCCTGCTATGTAATATAGTATATAATATAGTATCCTGCTATGTAATATAGTATATAATATAGTATCCTGTTATATTATCTAGTATATAATATATTATCCTGCAATGTAATATTGTATATAATATATTATCCTGCAATGTAATATTGTATATAATATATTATCCTGCTATGTAATATAGTATATAATATAGTATCCTGCTATGTAATATAGTATATAATATATTATCCTGCTATGTAATATAGTATATAATATATTATCCTGCTATGTAATATAGTATATAATATATTATCCTGCTATGTAATATAGTATATAATATATTATCTTGCTATGTAATATAGTATATAATATATTATCCTGCTATGTAATATAGTATATAATATAGTATCCTGCTATGTAATATAGTATATAATATATTATCCTGCTATGTAATATAGTATATAATATATTATCCTGCTATGTAATATAGTATATAATATATTATCCTGCTATGTAATATAGTATATAATATATTATCTTGCTATGTAATATAGTATATAATATAGTATCCTGCAATGTAATATTGTATATAATATATTATCCTGCTATGTAATATAGTATATAATATAGTATCCTGCTATGTAATATTGTATATAATATATTATCCTGCTATGTAATATAGTATATAATATAGTATCCTGCTATGTAATATAGTATATTATCCTGCTATGTAATATAGTATATAATATAGTATCCTGCTATGTAATATAGTATATTATCCTGCTATGTAATATAGTATATAATATATTATCCTGCAATGTAATATTGTATATAATATATTATCCTGCTATGTAATATAGTATATAATATATTATCCTGCTATGTAATATAGTATATAATATAGTATCCTGCTATGTAATATAGTATATTATCCTGTTATATAATCTAGTATATAATATATTATCCTGCAATGTAATATTGTATATAATATATTATCCTGCTATGTAATATAGTATATAATATATTATCCTGCTATGTAATATAGTATATAATATATTATCCTGCTATGTAATATAGTATATAATATATTATCCTGCTATGTAATATAGTATATAATATAGTATCCTGCTATGTAATATAGTATATAATATATTATCCTGCTATGTAATATAGTATATAATATATTATCCTGCTATGTAATATAGTATATAATATATTATCCTGCTATGTAATATAGTATATAATATATTATCTTGCTATGTAATATAGTATATAATATATTATCCTGCTATGTAATATAGTATATAATATAGTATCCTGCTATGTAATATAGTATATTATCCTGCTATGTAATATAGTATATAATATAGTATCCTGCAATGTAATATTGTATATAATATATTATCCTGCTATGTAATATAGTATATAATATAGTATCCTGCTATGTAATATAGTATATAATATATTATCCTGCTATGTAATATAGTATATAATATATTATCCTGCTATGTAATATGGTATATAATATAGTATCCTGTTATATTATTTAGTATATAATATATTATCCTGCAATGTAATATTGTATATAATATATTATCCTGCTATGTAATATAGTATATAATATATTATCCTGCTATGTAATATAGTATATAATATATTATCCTGCTATGTAATATAGTATATAATATATTATCCTGCTATGTAATATAGTATATAATATATTATCTTGCTATGTAATATAGTATATAATATATTATCCTGCTATGTAATATAGTATATAATATATTATCCTGCTATGTAATATTGTATATAATATATTATCCTGCTATGTAATATAGTATATAATATATTATCCTGCTATGTAATATAGTATATAATATATTATCCTGCTATGTAATATAGTATATAATATAGTATCCTGTTATATAATCTAGTATATAATATATTATCCTGCAATGTAATATTGCATATAATATATTATCCTGCTATGTAATATAGTATATAATATATTATCCTGCTATGTAATATAGTATATAATATATTATCTTGCTATGTAATATAGTATATAATATATTATCCTGCTATGTAATATAGTATATAATATAGTATCCTGCTATGTAATATAGTATATAATATATTATCCTGCTATGTAATAAAGTATATAATATAGTATCCTGTTATATTATCTAGTATATAATATATTATCCTGCAATGTAATATTGTATATAATATATTATCCTGCTATGTAATATAGTATATAATATATTATCCTGCTATGTAATATAGTATATAATATAGTATCCTGCTATGTAATATAGTATATAATATATTATCCTGCTATGTAATATAGTATATAATATAGTATCCTGCTATGTAATATAGTATATAATATAGTATCCTGTTATATTATCTAGTATATAATATATTATCCTGCAATGTAATATTGTATATAATATATTATCCTGCAATGTAATATTGTATATAATATATTATCCTGCTATGTAATATAGTATATAATATAGTATCCTGCTATGTAATATAGTATATAATATATTATCCTGCTATGTAATATAGTATATAATATATTATCCTGCTATGTAATATAGTATATAATATATTATCCTGCTATGTAATATAGTATATAATATATTATCTTGCTATGTAATATAGTATATAATATATTATCCTGCTATGTAATATAGTATATAATATAGTATCCTGCTATGTAATATAGTATATAATATATTATCCTGCTATGTAATATAGTATATAATATATTATCCTGCTATGTAATATAGTATATAATATATTATCCTGCTATGTAATATAGTATATAATATATTATCTTGCTATGTAATATAGTATATAATATATTATCCTGCTATGTAATATAGTATATAATATAGTATCCTGCTATGTAATATAGTATATTATCCTGCTATGTAATATAGTATATAATATAGTATCCTGCAATGTAATATTGTATATAATATATTATCCTGCTATGTAATATAGTATATAATATAGTATCCTGCTATGTAATATTGTATATAATATATTATCCTGCTATGTAATATAGTATATAATATAGTATCCTGCTATGTAATATAGTATATTATCCTGCTATGTAATATAGTATATAATATAGTATCCTGCTATGTAATATAGTATATTATCCTGCTATGTAATATAGTATATAATATATTATCCTGCAATGTAATATTGTATATAATATATTATCCTGCTATGTAATATAGTATATAATATATTATCCTGCTATGTAATATAGTATATAATATATTATCCTGCTATGTAATATAGTATATAATATATTATCCTGCTATGTAATATAGTATATAATATAGTATCCTGCTATGTAATATAGTATATAATATATTATCCTGCTATGTAATATAGTATATAATATATTATCCTGCTATGTAATATAGTATATAATATATTATCCTGCTATGTAATATAGTATATAATATATTATCCTGCTATGTAATATAGTATATAATATAGTATCCTGTTATATAATCTAGTATATAATATATTATCCTGCAATGTAATATTGTATATAATATATTATCCTGCTATGTAATATAGTATATAATATATTATCCTGCTATGTAATATAGTATATAATATAGTATCCTGCTATGTAATATTGTATATAATATATTATCCTGCTATGTAATATAGTATATAATACAGTGTGAGTCTTCATAATGTGCACATATCGAAATGAGGAAATCTATGCTTAATTTTAACGACAGAAAAAATATTTAAAAAATCTAAATATTGTTTTTTATACTTTTTATGAAATTAAAAAAAAAATTGTAACAAAACTGTGTAACTTTTAAACTGAATCAGCTATTGCGATGAAACAAACTCCATAATGATTGAAAGTAAGTAGCCGTCCACATAAAATTAAAATTGAGAAAAAAACTACCCTCAATTGAAAATAAACATGTTTTTTTAGTAAAAATCTGTATTTTTTTCTTCAATTTTTAATTGTAAAATTTATAAATAAGATAATAATAAAAAGAGAGCAAAAAAAAATTTTTAAAAAAAAAAATTTTTTGTAAATTTTTTTTTTTTTTTTTAAACTAAAAAAAAAAATTACCATTTTTTCCGTCGATAAAATTAAGCATAGACTCCCTCATTTCGATATGTGCACATTATGAAGACTCACACTGTATATTATCCTGCTATGTAATATAGTATATAATATATTATCCTGCTATGTAATATAGTATATAATATAGTATCCTGTTATGTTATATAGTATATAATATAGTATCCTGTTATGTAATATATTATCCTGTTATATAATATAGTATATAATATATTATCCTGCTATGTAATATAGTATATAATATATTATCCTGCTATGTAATATAGTATATAATATAGTATCCTGTTATGTAATATATTATCCTGTTATATAATATAGTATATAATATATTATCCTGCTATGTAATATAGTATATTATCCTGCTATGTAATATAGTATATAATATATTATCCTGCTATGTAATATAGTATATAATATAGTATCCTGCTATGTAATATAGTATATAATATATTATCCTGCTATGTAATATAGTATATAATATATTATCCTGCTATGTAATATAGTATATAATATATTATCCTGCTATGTAATATAGTATATAATATAGTATCCTGTTATGAAATATATTATCCTGTTATATAATATAGTATATAATATATTATCCTGCTATGTAATATAGTATATTATCCTGCTATGTAATATAGTATATTATCCTGCTATGTAATATAGTATATAATATATTATCCTGCTATGTAATATAGTATATAATATATTATCCTGCTATGTAATATAGTATATAATATATTATCCTGCTATGTAATATGGTATATAATATAGTATCCTGTTATATTATCTAGTATATAATATATTATCCTGCAATGTAATATTGTATATAATATATTATCCTGCTATGTAATATAGTATATAATATATTATCCTGCTATGTAATATAGTATATAATATATTATCCTGCTATGTAATATAGTATATAATATATTATCCTGTTATATAATATAGTATATAATATATTATCCTGCTATGTAATGTAATATATCAAGAAGATCAAGTTGAAACGTCCGCCTGCGCCTTGGATGAAAAGAGTTCGGATGGCAATGCGACGGCACCCCGGCGGGATCGTAGGTTTCGGAAATTTAAAAACGACTGCTTGGAGGACAAATTGGGCCTTCTTTAGGGCTGCAAGGAATCGGTGTAATCAGATGATATGCAATGTTAAACGCTCCCACATCCTAAATAAATTCATTTCTTCTGCTGCCTGGTACTTTGGGCAACGGCAAATCGCGACATTCGGACCTTCCTAAAACAATTCGTTTGGACAATCTAAATCGCCATTTCTCCACTGTTCCCTCTCTAGATAGTCTAACCAAATGTCAAACCCTCGACTACCTTGTTGGTCTGATGCGTCACGTGGTAAGAAACGGAGTGCAGTCACGTACAATACAAACGATCGACTGACTTTTTCATTCAATCATTGTTATAATCCTTGATTCTACAGGACAACTGTTATTTTACAGTCGTTAATGTCATCACACATTTCAGCCCAGCACAAGATCAGAACTGCCTCACCGCATCGACACGCCGCGCGTCGCTAGCCAGGCAGTATGAATGAAGTTTCATGGCAATACCGATTTGGTGACAATCTGAAACGCTGCAAGCTTTATTTGATGACACCGCTTACCGATAGAAAACCAAGATTTACCGTGAAGGTGTAGCGGCGGAAGAGTGGACCCACAATATGTTACTGGTTAGAATGTGATGTCAACGCATTACTAATGACGCTCAAAACGGCAGTGAATGATGAAATATCTGAAAAACCTTATTTATTATAACAATAAACGGCCAAGGCTAATTACATGAGTTAAAGGCACAAACACATTATTTAACAAAATTATACAACTACTCGACAGTCATACGTCGACAAGATCTTCTTCCATTCATCCGCGAACACACATCACAGTCAGTCAGCCTTAGCGTCCAAGAGAGCGTTGAACGCAGAGATTGTGCGAGGGACAGGAGACTGGGCTCGAGCGATGACGACGGTTCGGTTATTTGGCTATTGCTAAAACTGACATCGTTGGAAAATCACTCTTAGCTTTCATTAGACAGACTAATTAAAGTTCCAATACCCAAAGAGATCAAATACGAACATTGTATGAACAAGTAACAGACTGGCAAGGGAGAGAGAAAGTGTGAATTTGGTCCAAATGAACATCCAAGATGGCGGCTGCGAAAATTTTGTTTTTGTTTTAAATTTTACGTGAGAAGGAACTTCGTTCCTGACGGGGGTCGGACCGCACACTTTTTTCTCATAGAGGTTGATAAAAATTAGAGTGTTCACCTCGGGAGCAACACTATTTTAAGCTCAAGTGACGCTTTGAATCCCTCGCTGCCCTTAGGATTCTACTTTAGAATCACTCGCTCCACTCTGGATTCAAAGAAACACTTTCGCCTTAAAAAATGTTCTTTGCTTCTTAGGCAAATAATCTACCATTTCGTATTGTTATTTTTACAGATATAGAAAAAAATTACGCCGCTAGTGTTTTGCAAATGAGTGTACGAGTATATCCCTGATAATCGTTTTTGTGAAGTTCACGACTACGTGTTTCTACTCGAATAAAATATCTACATAATTATCTTACGGTTTGTGATAGGTACTGATAGTGTGATTAGCAGTGATCGGAATAGGCTGACTATACATGTTGTTTACTAATCTGTGTAGAACTCTGTGTGGTTGAGTAATTGTACGATATTGATTTTGAATGTTTCAGAAAATAGGTACCTTAATGTTAAAAAACTCAATTATGAACTACAGTTGTTCACAAAAAACTTTAGGAATTGTAAATTTATTGAAGTAAATGATGGATGTAATTGGATGTAAATTATCATAAGAGGCTGTCAAAATTAGATTTAATTACCTACAAACTAAATATAGCGATTGATTTTCTTCAATATGATAAGGATTTTATAAAACTGAGATCAAGTGTATGAAAAACAACAATACGTTTTTTCGTTCCTAAGTCCTCCATTAATAATAATACTTCTGTTAATCAAGATAAGTCAAAACAGGATTGCCGAAATATTAAATTACGAATCTTACACCAAAATATAGCCGGCATCTGCAGCAAACTAGACATGTTAGAAGTAACCTTAACTGAATTGGTAGGAAAAAACAAGGAGGTTGATATCCTATGTTTTAGTGAAACTTTTGTGAAGCAAGGTACGGAAGCTAATATTAAACTTAATAACTTTAAATTGGTTTCAGTTTTTAGTCGAGATAAATGTAGAGGGGGTACTTGTATTTTAACTAATCAGGTATTTGACACAAAAACTTTAAGTATTCCTTCAGGTATAGCCACAGAATTTTATTTTGAATGCTGTGGCGTAGAGATAATAGGTTTGAGCCTGATTGTTGTAAACATATATAGAATCCCTGATCAGAGAATAGCGCAAACAGGGGTTTTTCTCCATAAACTTGACAATTTGTTAAATTACTTGACGGACCAATACAAGAGGAAAAAAATTGAAATTTGTGGTGATTGGAATATCGATATGTTAAACCACAACTCCGCAACAAAGGAACTTTTAAGTATATTTTATTAAGTAACTACAATTTTGAAGCACATATAAAATCACCAACTCGGGCGAACTTTTGCATTGACCAAATCGACAGTAACATAAAGTGTGTTCACCTAGAAATTCATCACCTTGGCCTATCTGATCACGAAACAGCACAGTCAGTTACTGTAAAAACGAATGCATACAATAGAATAACTTGTTGGTCAGAATTGAAACGTTAGTACTGTGTAGAAAACCTTGATGAATTTCGCGAGTGTATGTCTGCTCTATCATTTTCGGAAGTACTTAATTCAGACACTCTAACGGAGGCCTTTTTTTTTTTTTTTGGCTGGGAAATTATCAAATAACTTCTCCCGCTCTGGGTGGAGCGGGAGGGCGTGTCAGACTCTTACTGACTAAAACCCACCCGTGTTCCTTCGGTTGCCCTGTTGCCGGGGGCCACGATTTCCCTATCGGTTTTCTTCGAACCCCCGGCAGGCATTGGCCCTAGCGGACCCCGTCAATTCTGCTGACATCTCTTTGAGGCGCGCGTGGAACACAACGTGCCGTCGACCCGGGCTTGGTCCTTATCGGACGGCGAGCTACCCATTGCTCACCGTCCGCAAGCCCGCGCCTACGGTGGCCGGAAATCGGCTCGTGATTCCCGCCCCGGGCGTCTCCTCCTGCGGCGGTTAGGGGCGTGAGGGCGCGAAGTTTGCCTCTCCCTCACGCGTTCCGCCTTCTCCTTCGCGAGCATTACCGCTTCGCAGAAGGAGGTGACGGCCTACCATTTCCTCTCGCTCCGTACCATGGCCTGAACCAGGGCCGGACGCGAGAGATCACCGCCGCCGATCGCCTCTACGAGAACACGGCGTTGCTCCGTCCAAGCTGGGCAGACCTCCACCGTATGCTCCACCGTGTCCTCAGGCCGATCCACACAATGGTGACACCCGGGTGTTTCCTCCCGCCTTATCCTGAACAGGAACCTCCCGAAGCAGCCGTGTCCGGTGAGGACCTGCGTCAGGCGGAAGGTGAGAACGCCGTGGCGTCTCTCCAGCCACTCCTCAAAGACGGGTCTTATCGCCGCGATTGTGGCGTGCCCAGCGCGGGGTTGCGACAATTGCACCCTCCATGACGCCATGAGATCCCGCCGGAGCTCTGTCCGCTGTGCCGCAATTTCTTGCGGCATCGGAGTTAAGCCCCGGCGTTTCGCCTCCTCGCGACACTCCCAGATGTGCGCGAGGACCTTTGCCTCCAGATCCCATGGCGGTAATCCGGCAAGGAGGCTCGCCGCCTCGCAGGAGACCGTGCGGTATCCTCGGGCCAGCCGGATGGCCATGACCCTCTGGGACGCGTTCAACCGGCGGGCTGGCCGCAGCCTCCTCTAACGGAGGCCTTCAATATCTTTTATGAAACTTTTACATTATTTTACGATCTGCGTTTTCCGGTGATTAGGGTTAAGGTTAATAATAAACCAGTTACACAAAACTGGATAACGAAAGGTATTAAAAATCTAGCAAAACAAAACGTCAGCTTTATCTAAAATTTAAAACTAGTAAAATTAATAAAAAGAAAAATGAGAAATCGTACAAACATTATAATCATATGTTTAGGCGATGTGCACAGCGAGCACAAAAACTTATGAATACAAGACGTATACAAAGGCATAAATATAAATGTAAAGCTACATGGAATGCAATCTTCTCAACAATATCTGGGAATAATTTGTATAAAAACAGCATTGACGAAATAAATTTTGATAATGTAACATATAATAATCCATCTGACATTTGCAATATAATTAATAATTACTTTGTTAATTTGACATCTAAGCTGCCTTTAAATTCTAATAATTCCGATACTTCGAACAATTCTAACACTAATCAAAAAAACAAAAATCTGAATACTAAATTCTTGAATCCTGTAGATGCAATGGAAGTGTATAAGATAATTATGTCCCTCAACAATAGCAAAACTAGTGGGTATGACGGCATCGCCACAAAGGTCTTGAAAGCTTGTGGTAGTTGGTTATGTAATCCACTAGCACATATTTTAAAATTAATTTTTTTTGGAAGGTGTATTTCCTGACCAGTTTAAGATGTCTGTTGTTAAACCACTATTTAAAAGCGAAAAAAAGTCTGATCCTAATAATTATCGGCCTATCACGATAGTACCCGTTATTTCAAAAATCTTTGAAAGGGCAACGCTAATTAGGTTAAATAATTTTCTCTGTACACATGACATACTATGCAAAGAGCAGTTTGGTTTCCGTAAAGGTAGTTCAACTGCTCTTGCAATCTTTAACTTTATTAAACTTGTAACAGAAAGTATTAACAATGGCAATCCTGCGGTGTCCCTCTTTTTAGATATGAGTAAGGCCTTTGATTTTGTTAACCATGATAAGCTACTACAAAAATTAGAGTTCTACGGTATTAGAGGAAAAGCTTATGAATGGATATCTAGTTATCTAAGAAACAGGCAGCAGTGTACCGAGATTTCCAGAGTTGTAAAGAAAAGTGACAGAATTTATTCTAAAGAGAAATTCAAATCAATAGCGGTAATAAATAAGTGTGGCGTACCTCAGGGAAGCATTCTTGGTCCTTTACTTTTCTTACTTTATATAAATGATCTTCCAGAGGCTATCTTGCAGAAATGTATACTTTTTGCAGATGATACTACAGTTGTCATGAAATGTCAGGATAAAAGCGACTACACATCAGCCACGGAAAAGACCCTAAAAGATATAACACGTTGGATGCAAAAAAATTACTTAAATATAAATGTTGGCAAGACAAAATTTGAATTTAACTCTTATAATAACAAACCTTTAGCTTTGGATATTCTGTATAATGGTGAAAAGGTACAACAAGTAGATCAGTTAAAATTTTTAGGAATTCATGTTGACAAAAACCTGAATTGGAAAAGCCATGTGGAGCATATAGGTCAGAAACTAGATGGGTTCATGTTTGCTTTAAAAAAGCTGAGACAAAATGTGTCTGTAGAAGCTGCTCTTGCGGCTTACCATGGATACGTGTCATCTGTTCTAAGCTATGGACTAATTATGTGGGGTAACTCGACCGATTCCGACAGAATTTTTAAGCTCCAAAAACGCTGCGTCCGGGTCTTAAACAGGGCATGGTTCTTGGATAGCTGTAAACCCCTCTTTCGAAAATTGAAAATTCTACTGTCCTGTATGTATATTAGAGATATCAGCATTTTTACAAAGACACACATGCATTATTTTAAGCAACATACCGAGGTTATACCAAGACAGAAAAGGGCTAGGTTTCGCAACCTCTTATATCATCCACCTAGTCAAACATATTTATAAGAAAAATGTGTTCAATATATGTGTATTTTAATTTATAATACCCTACCAGACGAGTTTAAAGTGCTGCAGGGTAGTGTTTTTAAATCTAAATTGTCAGAGTGGTTACACAAAAAGTGTTTCTACAGCATAAAATAATTTTTAGAACATACAAATATTTGTTGAGTATTAGTTAGTGAATTTATTGTAGATTAAAGGACATTTGTATATAATAATAATGCGTGATAATAATGTGATAATAATGTAATGAAAATGTAATTTAATGATAATGAATGATAATGTAATGATAATGTATATGTACTAATAATAGAATCTGCACAATAATTGTGACATTTTAACATTCATAATTTGCACGCTTGCTCGCAGGCAGAATACAAAGACTTTAAGGCTGTAAGATCTTCGCTTGTAAACCGTGTATTTTCTTGCAAATAAACAATTTGAATTTGTATATTTGCCTATTATTTTCAACTTACTGAAGATTTTTCCCGAATACCGGAAAAAAAAAATGTCGTAAGGAAGTCTCCACTTTCTGTCTCTGTTCTCCCAAGTTTAAGCAAATATAGTCAGCCTATTCCGATCACTGGTGATTAGTCACGATGCAATAATTAAAAGTGTATGTGTTAGTACTTAAAAAATAAACAAAATATTGCAGAAAGATTTTATAATAATCGATTAAATTCTAAACATTACAAATAGCATTTAAAACTATTATAAGTTAAGTATGAATGCCTATAATATTTTTGAAAACCTTAATTTTGAATGCTATGAATTATTTAAAATTAAGTTTCTCAAAATACTTTTTATATATTTTTTAAAAATACATTTCAAAACTATTATAAATTAATTATGCAAACTTAGTACATTAATTGGTATAATAATTTATTCTATTCATGTCACAGACACCGTCCGTCGTTCTATCCGTGACAGTAGGTATGGGGCTTCGCTTGAATTTTCATTCTGGCGGCCTGTGAAAAATACAAGTTTTCATTAAGGTTTCACATAACATTACATAACGCCTGTGTTCCCCGAAGGGTAAGGCCGTCTGCCTTACCCTTCTTATAGTACACAGACCTACATTTCGCCAGTTATGTTTAAGTTCCATGTAATAGGGGGCGAGCCTACTGCCATCAACCGGGCACACATCCACACTCCAGATGGAATAACCCAATAACACTTTTCCCGACCCTGGAATCGAAACCAAGACTTCATGTTCAGCAGTAGCTCTTGCGACCACTAGACCAACGAAGCAGAGATTAAGGTTTCAAAGAGTGTTACAAGTCTAGGGTATACTTCTAGCTTCCCATAGCTGCCTTCATCAAGTTACGACATAATCACTATCATGGTCAAAATATAATTACGTACAATACGACACAAATTATATGTAGTATCGACAAAAGTCGTAAAACCGATCATTTCCGATTTACACAACCAATAGAAATTGCTGACTATCGCGCCATTCAACGCTATTTGCGTCATATATTCCCGCCTCAGTTCAACCCGAGACAGCGTTGTGAATGCACGTGGGTGAATCATTCCGTATACTACGTGACCATTTAATATGAAAGGGATTTTTTTCAGTATGACTTCGTTGAAACTTTGTAAGCCATATATGTAATAGCCAAAGTCGTGAAATATTTTTTTGTTATAATTATATGTATAATTACCTTTATTTTTTTTTTAGAACATTTTAATTTATTGTTAATAATTCTACTAAGTAATAATTGAACTAACTATATACAGAGGAAAAAATAAAATAAAATATAGTAACAAATCATGTTTGTTTCATCATCAATCACAACTTTTTTTGTTGTTTATCAATTTATGAAAAAATATTGTTTTTGGGAAAGATCACTTTCAAAACCTTCAAGAACGAACTGCGAAAGTAATTGGTGTGTCACGCACGTAGAACAATAAGTGCTGTTTTAAAAGAGCATGACAATGCCTCGACTTCGACTAGCTCAACCGGTGATTCTTCTCGTGACAATACCTCGGCTTCAACTAGTTCAACTCATGGTTCCGCTCCTGCTACTTTTAGTTCTCCTAAGAAGTCCAGAAAAAAGAAGAACATCGAGCAAATTTAGACGATTTTGATTATGAAGACATAAGAAGGAAGATGTATAACTTTCATGTCACCGAAAAAAGGTTGCCTACAATAAAATCATTGCCAAACAAATTAAAGGAAGACAAAGACAACGCTAACGCAACGTGCGTAACTAACTGCTAGCGCACGTCATAGTACAACAGAACTTGGCGCTAAAGCGCAGCGTCAGGCTAGCGTTCTAACGCGTGTTAGTACGCGTTCTATTTGGCGAAGCCTTGAAAGTTTGATAAGCAAAATTCATCGTTCTAGCCTACAAGGCTAGAACGATGAATTTTCCTTCAAATCGAATCTAAAAAACAAACAATTAATACAGATTATTTACGTGATAATTTATTTTGCAAGAAAGTACATGTCAATCTATGCATAAATTTTACGAATGTATTTGGTTTTATGACTTTACACGTTATTGCGTTTGCAAAAAGATCATTTTCGCTTAAAGCAGTAATAAGGATTAATGATTTTGAAGGCGCACTTAGTTCGGATGTGATCGGTTTTACGAACTTTGCCGATGCTACATATAAGTTGTGTCGACCTGTATATGGACGGACGTAAAGTAAAAAGCAGACATTTGTTTTTTGTTTCTGGGTGTTCTATTATAAGTACACCTCTGCCTAACCCTTCGAGGACTACAGGCTAGATGTCATTATTTTTGTACAAAAATATCAATTCGCCATTTATTTATTTATTTATTTAAACTTTTCACACACAAAAAGGTATAAAGGCGGACTTAATGCCTTAGGCATTCTCTACCAGTCAACCAAGGGTGGTGAAGAGATTAGATGGCAGGTGCTCTGTTTGAGAGGAACAAAGAAAACAAAATTATTAAAAATATATCATTCGACATAAAATAACAGTACATATATAGGTAATACATATATAACTTATAATACACATACATACATATTTTATATAATATACATATATTTATTATATATATACAAATTCAAGAGAGAGTGGTATTGAGATGACTCTACTCTTATTTTGAAAAAAAACTCTGTAATTTCCGCTTAAATGCATACCGACTGGTGGCCGTCCTGATATCAAGAGGTTGCATTCCATAGAAAAATGGACTGAATATGAAAGGAAGAATGAACAAAGTCAGAAGTATGAGAAGGACAAAGTAGAAGATTGTTAGAAGATCGCAGATGTTTTGTGTGCGAAGAACATAGATATTGGAAGTGAGATACAAGATAAGAAGGAGGAGTGGGAGAGTTGAGAAGGGAGAAAAGCGTGGTTAAAGCGCGCAAACTTCTTCTTTGGCGAATGGACATCCATTTGAGCTCAGACCTATAGTTCGACACATGATCATATTTTCTGAGGTTGAATATGAACCGGATACAATTGTTGAGCAGTCTGTCGAGCTTGTCTAGCAAAATTGAATTCAAGTCAAAGTAGCACACGTCACCATAGTTGATGATAGGGAAAATCAAAGTCTGCATAAGCATAGTTATCGTCTTAGCGGGTAAAAAGTTTCTCAGACGATACAGGGATCACAGAGTACCATTGACCCTTTGACTAACACTAGAGACCTGGCGTTGCCAGCAAAGCATCGAGTCAAGATGCAAACCGAGATCTTTCACAGAAGAGGTAACGGGTACAACGGTACCATTGAAAATAAGAGGAGGAAGAGAGCTAAGCGTTACCCTACTCATTATGCGTGAGCTCCCAATCACAATGGCCTGACACTTTGAAGGGTTTACTGAAACGCCAAAACTATCAGACCACTTTTTGATGGCATCTAAATTTCGTTTTACATCTGCTATAGCATCCGACAAACCTTCAACCCACTCAGCTGTATATTAATTGAAGATTATCGGCATAAAGATGATACGAATACCGAAGACAATTTGTTGTAAAATGAATGAAGATGGAGAATAACAATGGAGAGAGAATACCGCCTTGTGGAACACCAGCATCCAGATCGCGCCAACTCGACGAGCGCTCATCAACGCGAACCGACTGCTGACGTCCTCGAAGATAAGAAGAGAACCACTCCAGAACCTCGGGCGAAACCATAAGATGAGAGAGGATAGAAAGGAGAATATCGTGGCTGACGGCGTTAAAGGCATTGTAGAAATCAATTAATACCAAAACGGTAACCTTGGTATCCTCCATCGCTTCTCTAACGTCACCAGTCACTTTAAGGAGAGCGGAGGCTGTACTGTGTCCAGACCTGAATCTAGCCTGAAAAAGAGCTAACATGGTTGTTCCGGTGAACAAACCTTGTAAACTGCTTGTGTACGCAGGCCTGAAGCACTTTAGACAGGAATGGGAGAATGGAAATGGGTCGAAAGTGACTGGGTAGGGAGGGATTTGAAATTTTAGGGAGTGGACGTACATAGGCCATACGCCACAGGGATGGGAATTGTCCGGAATCTAGAGAAAAGTTGATGATATGGGTAATCGGAGGGAGAAGGATATCAAGGATCCAAACGACCATACTACAACTGATGCCGTCATGATTTATTTATGATTATTGATTTGATTTTATGGATAAGATGATCGTTTTAATTTCGTCCAAGGTGACCGGAGAGAAGTGAAATGGTTCTATGATGGGACTGGGTAGGCCAGTAATGTAATCAACCATCTGAGACAACATTTGGGAATCCAAATGGCAAGTGGTTGTGAAGTGACGGTTGATATCATTAAGGCCAATTGGATTAGGAAAATCCACATGACGTGGTCTGCCGATACCAAGAGTACCAAGGAACTTCCAGATATCAGCAGGTGAAGAAGAAGATATATTCTCAAGAATATGGCGGCGTTTAGCGTTGCGTATCATCTGATTACACCGAGTTCTAGCAGCTTTGAAAAAGTTAAGATTTTCTTCACTACGATCCTTTTTAAATTTACGAAAAGCCCGATCTCTGCGCCTCATCGCTATTCGAACCCCTGTCGTCATTCAAGGAGCAGGAGGCTGCCGAAGTTTAATCGTCTTGGAGCAAGTTTATCGTAGAGAGCAAGCACCGTCCGATCGAAAATACGCAGTTTTTCGTCTACAGCTGTCGCCGCTGCCAGGTGTTCCCAACTCAGGTCAGAAGCATCCTGACGAAGCTTCTCAACGTCCATGCGTGCAAAACACCGCATGTGCAGTACTTTTGGGACAGGTTTAGGCGGTTTTAGGACATACGAGAGGAAAATGAGGTCATGATGGGAAAATCCAGGAGCGGGACATCAGTGTCCCGCTCCTGGATTTTCCCATCATGACAATACATTGGCCAGTCCCTCTTTTGTTTCCTCTCATGGTCAGCCATGAGAGGAAACAAAAGAGGGACTGGCCAATGTATTGTCTTTTTAACCGACTTCCAAAAGGAAGAGGTTCTCAATTCAACTGCATGATTTTCTTTTGTATGTTTGTTACGCGACTACTCCGCCAATTATGAATTGATTTTAATGACTATTTTTTTGTTTGGTAGATCATACTTCAGAGGTGGTCCCATATAATTTTTATTAACTTTGCTTATGCAATTTTTATCATTTGAAAACATTAAATGCTATAAAAACGAGAATATGTCAGTTTATAGGGCTGCAATAGCGTTTAACATTCCAAAAAAAACTTTGGATCGGCGTTTGAAGAAAAACAATCCTAGAAAGGGATATTTGGGCCCAGGAACTACATTAGATTTCTAAAATGAAAGAAGACTGTCGTCATATACAGAAAACACAGTCTAAGGGATTTCCCTTAACCAGGAGCAATCTGCGGACTATCGTTTTTAAATTTGCACAGCAGTTAAATTTAAAACATAAATTCAATACAGAAAAGTAAAAGGCTGGATATGATTTTGTGACTGGATTTTTAGAAAGAAATAATATGGCCATCTTCTACGATTTGCTATAGCCATCTGACACGGATAGGTCGGAAAAGATGGCCACTTACATTTTTTTTATAATTACTAAAATTCTAATTGATCAATCGTAACCAAAGTCTGTAAAACTAAAGTTGATTAATGTAAGATTAATTATATAATGGAGATTTTCATTTATATTTGTAATAACTATATAAAATTCTACCTTACCTTAAAAATACGGCCATATCATCCTGAACTACCCTACGTAATAATTTTTGCCTATAATTGCCTAAATTTTTTTTAAAGGCTAATTTCGCGCTATTTTATTTTTTCGGGTTTTTTATAGTAAAATAGCCCGAAATTTCTAGCACAGTACAGTAACAGAATAGATAATAATCTATTCTGTTACTTTGTTTTCATCTTGATTGCTAATAATATATTTGACGCTAACTTTCTTGACAAGTAATTTGAATGAATGAATGAATCAACCCTAATCTGTCCTATATTTTGAAGCGTTGTAGAATGGTGGCGCGTTTGTCTGTAAAATGAGAAAAAATACCTTAAATTAAAATAAAATACAGAAGCAAAGTAAACGTGTCTGTGCTTTATACCGCACTCGACCGCGGTCGCACTAATAACGGTCGCACTGATAACGGTCACACTGATAACAGTGACACTATTTAAGTGGGTTCAAGGGGCGATAAGGCTCAGTCTGCACTCAGCGCTCGGTGTGGCAACACGCCGTGTTCGAGTTCGCAACAAGTCCATCGTCATCCTGAGGATGCCTCGTTGAGAGGTGAAACACGTGTCGATTTATTTCAGGAGTTCTTTATGGCTCTTTAGAAATAGATAAGCGGAACCGGTTACTAAATATATCCACGTCTATTGTATTTTATAATGGATTTCCGCAAGGTCACGCCTGAATCAATTAACTATCTGACAAGTCTAATTAAATAAATGTCTAGCCTTGTCTTTCTGTGGTTTAATTCATGAAACCCCTTTCCCTATAAAACATATACATCAGAACTTTCAGACACAGTAAATAACCAGTAATCATTCTGACATTCAAAGCTTGCTAATTTGGGTAAAACCTGTATATACATTTACAGTGCTTACCGCCTTTTTTAATATGCTCAATTCTTTCTATATGAATGCTATAAGTGGTATTCCAGACGGGAGATTCATATTCTACGAGGCTGCGCACAAAGGTGTTATAGAACACTTTCAATGCCAAGGTTTCCTTAAATTCTTTGCCAATTCCGTTGATAAACCCAACCGTTTTCGTTGCTTTTTTAATGGTATTTTTGATGTGTGTGGTAAATGAGAGATCGCTGCTAAGCACTACACCTAAATCCCCTATGTTTTTGACTTGTTGCAGTGACGTTCCATTAAGGGAGAAATGTGATGGTATGGGATGCTTTTTCCGCGTAAATCTTATCTGATAACAATGATGAATGATAGCCAAATGGCCTTACATTCCACAGCTTCGACTAACTGTCACATCATTTTAGTGTCGATGGGTACCTATTTGGAAACGTCTGTCGTCGTTGGGTTGGATCGATTAGGGTAATGTCAGAAGTTTCCCTTCAATTCTTAGGCAAAGTTGGAAACAATGAGAAAATCATGCTTACAAGGTCTTCGCATAGTTCCCATGTCTCCTCATTCCTGGTGATGGGCGTGAACTTGGCTGGTGGTGGTGGCGCTGGTTCTAGGAGCACTTTTGCCTCCGTAAATTTCTCGTACAAGTCTGGACGAGGCCCTATGGTCATATCCATTTTTCCAATACGACAGTTTTCTAGTATCCACTTTTGCTCAGCACGTGCTGGGCCCCTGCGAACGGGTTCTGTTGCGCCCCTGCGAACGGTCGGAAGTTAATGTCTTTTGTTAGTGTTATAAGATATATTTATGTAGGTTAATAGGTAGTAGGTACTATCGATAGATAGATATGGTATTCTTTATTGCACACCAAAATTGTAAATAGGTACCTATAGCTTGAAAAACTGAATGGAAAAACCTGATTTTGTCATAAATGAAGAATTCAGGTTTTTGATCAAGAACCGGAAGAAGACAAAATTACTACTTTGTCATCATAAACCTGATAATATCTAGTTTTTAATCAAAAACCTTGACTGATTTAGTTTTATGATAAAACAATGTCGGTTGCAATTTCTTTAAATAATTAAAACAATTAGAGAAAATAAACAATGATTGATTTCGTTATAATTTTACAACCATTTAGCACATTATCAATATTGGTTCTCCACTAGTAGTTTCCTAGGTAAAAAAATTAAAATTCTATTTAGTTAGTCCGTCTTTCAGATAATAAAAAAATATTAGACACGTATTTTTTGCATTATCAAATTAATCAAAAATAACTTAGTAAACACGCATTAAAGTTGGCCCAGTGGGGGCTCGCTACGTCACAACGTCGTATAAAATCTAGCACGGCGTGACGTCATGCCACATTTTAACTCAATGTATCGCCGTAATCTTTTGATTACGTCAAAAATAAAAAAATACGTGTCCAATATTTTTTTATTTTCTGAAAGACGGACTAATAAATAAAATTATTGGACACAGGCCTATTATGGTTGTATTAAGATTTTTTTAACTTTAATTGATCTATTTTTAAATAAAACGAATGTTGACTTACATTTTGAAATACCTACTGAAAACCAGAGTATGGACTAAGTTGTAAAGTATTTTTATTTACGGATTTCCGTCGCTGTCCGCTCTTCTCTTCACACCTACACTCTGGCTAGTGATCACGATTGTGTTTTTAACGCAATAAATGTGGTGAGTGATGAGCTGTCGGTAATCAAGCTTACCTTACGATCTTTGTGTAGTCATCATGTTCGTAAATCAGTTTCCTCTTAAGATCGAAGAAGCCGTCCCCGGTGTCAACGTATCCCTCAGGTACATCTACGTAAGGCTGATAAGCCGTCATGAATGACTTGCCACTAGGCTGTACACCGTCGGCGTATTCTCTCGTAAATCTGTTCATACAGAATCATATGTACGAGTTGCTAAGGGTTATAGGAAAATTTAATTAAAACGAAAGTACCTATACAACGGGGTAGTCCGTGCAATCCACGAAGACGCGCCCCATTCCGCGATTACTGTCCTGTAAGTTGAACTCAGGTACGGCGCGGAGCGGAGTGGGGCGCGTCTTCGTGGATTGCACGGACTATATCGATATGCACAGCTTATAGGCTGATATGCTGCTTGTTGTAGGTAGCCGTAGCAATAGTCAAACAAAAAGTTTTACCAAGGTAGAAGAATCCTCTCTAATAATTGAATATTTGACAATTACACAGAATGCCTACCTTTTTACCTGACTACGGCAAAGCCAAAAGGAAAGGTTATGATTTTAGCAGTCTATGTATGTTTGCTTTTACGTGTGTTCCACCGTAGCGCCTAAACTACTGAACCGATTTTTATGAATGAGGTATCAATAGGTCCGGGTGACATAGGCTATATAAATTTTCCCTAAATTTAATATGGTAGACTTTACACGTAAATTTCTAATCTCGAAAAAAGAAATGAAATTATTATGACATGTTTGGTATCAAAAGAAAGGTCTTGATGAGCAAATTACAAATATATATATATTATATTATATTTTCAAAGTAAATAAATATGTTTAAATTGTTAAAAACAAGCAAGATGATACCAGCGTGTAGTTATTCAAATATGAATATATAGTAATGATTTGTAATTCCACTCTTATGAACAAAAACAAGTAAAACGAAATATTAAAAATATTCGAAGCTCGATACACGGTGTTGGCGCCGAAATAAATCGCTCTATGGTTTCGTCCAAAGCACTATGCACTGCTATTGGAATTTAAAACAGGTTAATTACTGATCTATTGTATTACTCTTATTTACGTTGTCGTAACGTTTATCAAGTGTCAAACCAGAAAATTATAAAATTATAAATTTAGTTAATAAAAAACTGTAACCCAACTACGGGAAAATAAAAATGATCTAAAAAGTACGAAACAAGCAAATTTTTCAGACAGATGTCAAGACATAGGTACAAAAATGAACAAGGTAAAGCCGTCGTTGCATGCCATTATAATTTTGTAGGTCTTCCTGGCACCCACATGGTATGCAGGCTTTACCTTGACCATTTTTGTACCTATGTTTTGATTTCTGTCTGAAAAATTTGCTTGTTTCGTACTTTTTAGATCATTTTTATTTTCTCGTAGTCTGGTTACAGTTTTTTTTATTAAACTTAAGTTTTTAGTCACACGACTTGCAAGTTTTTTCCACTATAACAGAAAATGTAATTAAAGGACCTTCTATCAGGCATCTTGCAGTACTGCCAATTCTTAGCATCGTGCTTCAGAGCGCCGTCAAAGACGACCGTCCTGTCCGTCATCAGGCCTTTGTTCCACTTGCCATGTATGATCACCTTGCCGGTAGGTGTTTGGTATCGCAGCTCACCCTTACCGTGAAACGCGCCTTCAAAGAACTCACCTTCGTAGATGACTCCTATAAATAACAAGAGATTTATGGAAAATGATGAAGCTTTGAATGTTACGTGCTGTTTTGCATTAAGGCACCTCCAGTAGTTATGGATTCGAATAGATGAAATTCACAGGTAGTTAGTGCAAAACAGTGAAGATAAACCAAACAAGGGAAGGTTTAGGTATGCTCTGAACTGACTAAAAGCCTGCTAATGAAAAGAATATCTGATGGACAGCGGAACTTGAATTGTGGATTCTCTCGTTACTTAGTCCTGGCCCCTTCAATCTTATTAGGTACAGTACCTACTGCTAGAGTGATTTAGTGTAGTGCTGCTTATCTAAACTAATAATTATAAAGAAAAAATATTTGTTTTTTTGTATTTTTGTTTGTTTGTCAGGTTTTCATGCTCGGCGGCGGTGATCTCTCGCGTCCGGCACTGGTTCGGGCCATGGTACGGAGCGAGAGGAAATGGGAAGCCGTCACCTCCTTCTGCGAAGCAGTAATGCTCACGAAGGAGGAGGCGGAACGCGTGAGGGAGAGGCAAATTTCGCGCCCTCGCGCCCCTAACCGCTGCAGGAGGAGACGCCCTGGGCGTCGGGAATCACAGGCAGATTTCCGCCCACCATAGGCGCGGGTTTGCGGACAGTGAGCAATGGGTAGCTCGCCGTCCGATAAGGACCAAGCCCGGGTCGAAGGCGCGTTTTGTTCCACGCGCGCCTCAAAGAGATGTCAGCAGAATTGACGGGGTCCGCTAGGGCCGATGCCGGGGTTGCGAATAAGGGCCGAAAGGGAAATCGTGCCCCCCGGCAACATGGCAACTGAAGGAACACGGGTGGGTATTAGTCAGTAAGAGTCTGATACGCCCTCCCGCTCCACCCTGAGCGGGAGAAATGATTTGATAATTTCCCACCTAAAAAAAGGCTTTCACGCTAAAACGGTTGAACCGATTTGGATGAAATTTGGCACATGGGTAGACCATGATCTTATGACATTGCTGACTAATGTAAGTGGAGCCATCGCATTACCATTAGGAAACGTGTACACTCCATAGCCATGCATGCCGCACCCTTCCTGCCAGTCGCCCTCATAATAGGAGCCTGTCAAGAATTCATGAGTTTTGAATGCAGTTCTGAGTACTTCCTCGGTCCTGCGGGAAAATCATAGTTACTAACATTAGATATTATCAAACAATCCCTTGGAGCGACTTCTATGTATTGCATGTGGCCCGTTGTGATAGACAAGAGAAAAGAAAGGGTGAATTTGTTAGTTATTTTCAGAACAGGACAGAAAAAATAACATACTACTGATTTTTACTAAAGATTCAGGAAAGTCATCACTTATCTTTAAGTACAACTTATCACGTTACAACAAGAACATTGGGTTTAAGGAGTTAATGTAGTAAACGATACTAAGTAATTTAGGTAAGATCTAAGTAAAAATATCTCAACACTAACTTGCACTTATCTTTATGTTTTTCATTGAAATCCTTCATAAGGCACAGCCATTGCGTCCATGGACGTTTAGTGCTGAAAGCATAATTATTATGAAATTATTTACTTTCAGATCTTTATTTGTGGGTTTCTATTTGTTACTAGGCAATATGGGGAAATCCGAATCAATGGATGTGGATTCTTATGAAAAATTATTGACCCACTTTTGCTGTTCAGATTTTATTTCCGATACAATGAAATGATCCTTACATGGAACAGCGAAGAACTGCAGAAAAAAGATGGTCAATTTTACTCGTTTTATTTAATTTATATGGGAAAACAAACGGTGACACATTACATTTTATACGAATAATTAAAAAATACGGCCAAATATGAAACCAACAACATTTTCCACGGAATACAAATAAAAAAATAAACTTTACAAACCATGCTATTTAAAAAACTAACAAACTACAATAATTTAATTAGAAAACATTTTTTGTGCTAAATAGTAAAACAAAAGTTTTAGCAAATTTTTATAAAAACTTATCAAGGCATTCAAATCTTAGTAGAAATTACCAAGTTTATGAGTTATTGACTTAGTGTTTTGAGTACAATAAGTTTTATGGGCAACCCACAAAAAAAGTATTCCAAAATTGTTTTCATGAAACGTTTTCACGGGGCATGCGTACATCCAACGACAGTCGCTTGAAACAGGTCAGTTTATACGTCAGCTGCTCTAGAAATATATTTCTGGAGCGATTCGCCCACAAATAAATTAACTTCGTAAAAATTGCCTCAAGACTTTTTTATTATTTAAAAGCGTTGATTCGCCCGTTTCGGGCGAGTACATTCGTGCGAATCAACTAAAAAACTAGCTTTAGTGGCAAAATACAATAGACGTAAATAAATGTAGTAACCTGTTCCGCTTAGCTATTTCTAAAGAGCCATAAAAAACCCTGATAGAAATCGACACGTGTTTCACCTCTCAACGAGGCATCCTTAGGATGACGATTGACTTCTCGCGAACTCGAACACGGCGTGTTGCCACATCGAACGCTGAACGCAGACTGACAGTCATCCTGAGGATACCTCGTTGAGAGGTGAAACACGTGTCGATTTCTTTCAGTGTTTTTATGGCTCTTTAGAAGTAGCTAAGCGGAACAGGTTACTAAATAAATCCAAGTCTATTGTATTTTATAATAGATTTCAGCAAGGTCACGCCTGAATCAATTAACTATCTTTAGCTTTAGTGGTTTCAAAGCTACGTCCCAATAATTAAAGTGGTAAGTTTTTTTTTGACGCGAAATGAATGTTTATTCCTCTATATTATAATATAACTCAATGCATTTAGGTGTCGCGTATATTAGTTTAAAAGCTCACGTAGGACAAATAATGACGTCATGGTCAGCGTTTAAACAATTTAAAATTTACATACCTAGTTCCAGGACTACGCTTCCAGCTCGACTTCATCTTGTAGATTTGAAAAAACCTGTAAAAAAATTACAATGTTAAAATTTAGATTTTCATGAGCATAGAGCATTCCACAAATCGAAGCATCTACAGCCCAGCAGCAACTTACTTAATATTATAAAATATTATTCTTTAAAATTATTTTGAAGATTCTATAGAACTAGTACACCTCTATTGGAATAATAATATATTTTTTGTACAAGATTACCCGTATTATCTAGAAACTTTGTCAATATGACAGAATATTTTAAGTGAGTATGTCATTGAAGGATCGAAGGCGTTTTGATTTTTAAATTATTAAGTCAAAAGCAGAGTATTCAGCTAAATATTTAAAAAAGTTATCTAAAACTGAGTTAAAAGAAAATCCTCAAAATGTTCAAACTTCTTTTAGTTTTTGACATAAAACTTCATAAAGGGGCATTCTACGTATATGGTTTATAGGTATTAAGTTCTGTTTACATTTTTATTTACATTTCTGCTTGAGTAAAGTTTTCGATGTTTTTGAAGTAAAAACTTCTTTAGGCGCGTTGGGTATTTTTGAGATGGGACTAAACCACTGATTTCGCGACATGTTACCAACACCGTGGAGTAAAAGACATCAACGCATTGATTACTGTTATTGCGGAGCCGATTTTTTTTCAAGTTTTCACTTCTGTCGCACTCCCGGAGTGCCACTGTTTTTTTGTTGGTGTATTGGCATGTGCTAGCCATAGATGTATTATAAAAATTAATACACTCTAATGTATTATAAAAATTAATACACTCTAATTACTCACATTTAGAGCTATAGATAAAACCATAAATCTAGACATTTTAATAATTATGTAAAATCAACATTACCAGTTTTATAAACACGTTGACATTGTTGAAAATTATATTCAAAATGATATGATTACTTTGTAAAGTATTATATTATTTTAACTATTGTGAATGTGAGGACTATGTGGATATTATTTTTATTTCTCTTCTAGTTTTAGTGATGGTCTGGCAGTTTGAGTAGTTTTTGCGGCCTACCCAAATGTCCTTTCTTTGGTATTGCTCATCGAGTTGAGCTCCTTAAGTTCTAAGTTGAGCTCTACGATTACTGACGAATGCTTGCACTGACTGGACAGGTCCACTCAAATCTGTGTGGTTCTTTCCTCAAAAGACCTTTTCAGACACTAATCTACATGGTCCTCATATGGCCTGACCAAGATTATGTCTGGACTTTAAAAGAGACTGCGACCTCTGAGTTTGTTTCGGCCTTTCTTCTCAGAGTAGTCAGATAGGAAACGCCGAACTCATCTAGCTTATTTTTAATATTTTTTTATATGACGTGTAAAAGTGATTCCGATATCCTATTTACAGAATAAACAATTTCATTTCATTTCATTTTATAGCTCTGTAGCTTCTAATGTACTGACAATCGAGGGAAGTCGTCTTATTAAGAAATATTCTTCTTGAAGAGAGCTATCCATAGTATGATATATATCTTAACGCTATTGGGTGTCAGGGCAAATTAGCCCAATCTCCTTTCAATAAATAAAACTTTAAATCGGGAAGCGATTTCCGGGTCTCAATAAGGGAAAGATTCGCAGTACGTAAGCGCGCATTGCATTTTAATGAATTCGGGTTCATCGGCAAGGTACCTCATAGCTGCAAATAGCATAACAATAGTCCTGAAGAGTTACGCACTTCCTGAAAACTTATGAAAACTTATCATACTCAGCATTATTATTTCTGTATCAAGAAAGCTCTTCCTTTTTCTGTATTTGGACATAGCTGCCAGCTGATTCACGAAATACATGGAACTTATAAGTGCAGGATGTCAGCGCTGACTGGACTTTAAGGAGTGACCTATCCTCACACTGGGATAATTCTGGATAGGCTTACACCCTCCTTTAACACTTCATATCCAGCGATAACGGCCGTCCGGCACATAAGGAAAAAAATACTTAACTTTTTCTTTTCGTGTGGTTAGTGATCGGTGTCAGAGTTTTAAAGCCACCCATGGGCCTCTAACAAGGCTTCACTGCCGTCGAGAAATATCACTCGGGCATGCCGGTTTCCTCACGATGTTTTCCTTCACCGTTTTTGAAGCAAGTGCAATAACTTAGCTTTAATTATTTTACTAAAGTACAAGACTTGTGTGTTGTTGTAGTTGCAAAAATTACGAATTTTCATACAAACTTTCAGCCCCTATTCAACTCCTTTAGGGGATGGATTGAAAAAAAACCATAGTGCTCCCTTTCGAAGAAACTCTTGTCCAAAATTTCAAACTTAGACCAAGCACTTCTAGGCGATTTCGGTTGTGCGTTGGCTGTCAGTGAATGAATGATTTTAAGATTTTTATTAAAAACCTAGGGGAGAGCCGCCATCTAGGTTCTGTCTGTTTCACTGTGTCCGTGTGTGTGCGTCTGAACATGTTTTACAGAGTTGTGTGTGGCACTTCTGTCACCACCCGACACGGATTTGCATTCTGATCGCTCCCATTATATAATTTGTCGCTATTCGATTGATTGAACGAATTTAGTCATCAATTATTAGATTTAGTCGTGCCGTCGTTTAGAAGTGTATTTTCCTTACTATACTTTTTGTTATTTTTTCCTTTCCATATTATTCTTAAAACTATTTAGACATCAATAACACTTCTTAAAGTGTACAACGTACATTTTTATATGAACTCGTTTACACTTAACTTTCCTAAAAATATGATTTTTGGTAATCCGTAGTTTTGTACTTATTATCTATTTAATGATTCGGATCTCCTTGCTAGCTAGTTTACAGATACAGAAGTAGTGCTTGGGCTGTTAAAACTATGAACCATTCTCTTCATCATTCGTATGCAAATAATAATCAAAACCCGCAGTTTTGCTGTCAAAATCACAAGCTTTAAAATCTTACTACTTAATACTTTTCAAAACTTTGCAAATCAACCTGCGCGGAAGGATCGTAGAAAACTGATCGAAACATTTCGTCCTCCTGCGAAAGTAAACAAAACTTTAAATATTTATGTAACAAATAAACAATGGACAACAAATCCCTTAAAACAAACACTGTCTTCTGTAAATGAGAGTTGGGGCCGAGTTGACTGCGATAGAATCCAATCCCAATAAATCGAGACTCAATTAATTATACAAGAATCAGCCTATAATGTTCCCACTGCTGGGACACAGGCCTCCTCTCAATAAGAGAGAGTGGGCCGTAATCCACCACGCGGGCCCAGTGCGGATTGGTAGATGTCACATGTCTTCGAATATTTGGTTTTAGGACATGCCGGTTTTCTCACGATGTTTTCCTTCCCCGTTTTGTGTTCTATAGTAAAAGTTGTTCATAATGATGAGAACAATGACCCCTTTTTCAGATTTTCAGTTATAAGTAACATGGCAGGGAGATCATGATTCACTTGTGTTTAAATGTTCTACGGATACAGCTAAATTATAAAATGGCCTGTCAGCAGGTGGGTAGGTATCTCAAACTCATCATCTGCCTAGCCTTTTCCCAACTATGTTGGGGTCGGCTTCTAGTCTAACCGGATGCAGCTGAATACCAGTATTTTACATGGAGCGACTGCCTATCTGACCTCCACAACCTAGTTACTAGGTAACACGATACCCCTTGGTAAGACTGGTTGTCAGACTTTTGGGCTTCTAACTACCCATAACGACTGTCAAAGATCTACAACTGACAGCCGGGACCAACGGCTTAACGTGCTTTCCGAAGCACGGAGTGGTCTCGGTATGTAAAGATGGTCACCCATCCACGGACCAACTGCGGCAAGCGTAGCTTAACCTGATCGATCGACCCGTGGGGCTGTTATTACTTAGCTACAAGCCAAGCAAGTCTAGGTAGGTATCTCAAACTAAAGGCAATAAATATTGCTCAGTTTGAACATTTAGCCGTTTATACAACGTTAGTTTTTGTTTATACTAAACCTCTTAAGGGGTCATTGTACTCATCATTATGAACAACTTTCACTATGGGATCAACGCTGAAATCGCGAAAAAAAAAATCAGCTGTTCCCTACATTTTGACGAGATAGCCGAACACAAATGTAGGGAACAGCTGATTTTTTTTTTTGCTGATGATATAGATAAGCTTAGTAGTTTTTTTTTTTTACACTAAACCTCTTAAGGTCATTGTACTCATCATTATGAACAACTTTCACTATGGGACAAAAGCTGAAATCGCGAAAAAAAATCAGCTGTTCCCTACATTAATGTTCGCATATCTCGTTAAAATGTAGGAAACAGCTTTTTTTTGCGTTTTCAGCGTTGGTCTCATAGTGAAAGGTGTTCATAATTATGAGTAGAATGACCCCTTAAGAGGTTTTGTGTAAAAAAAACTAAGCTTGTAAAGACTGTTTAAGATTCTCTCAGCATTAATACTGCAGATCAGTGGGTGTAATTACAAAAAAAACTGGATTTTTAGTAGCCTCATTAAAATATTTGAGCTGAAACGTTTGATAATCGCACATAATGCTTACCCTCTTTATTCACGCATCTCTGTTTGCGTACAGAATTAAGTAAATGCTACAAAAAAGGATGTTTCATCATTTATCCTCATTAGAATAAACGCTTTTTTTGAGGTAAAAATCCGTATAAGTAAAACAAATCGTTATGATAGGCGATTAGTGTGAGTTAAAGCAAAAAATACGCGGAAAATGTTTTTGGCGCGAAATTCACAGCCGCCATTTTTGTACGTACCAACGTGATGAGATGTAATTCTGTGCTAATATCGTTTACCTCGTGAATGAAAAATGTTGTTTTCAAAGTACATGATGCAGTTTCCAGCTAAATGAGCAAAAAACACAAAAAAAAATGAGGTTGGTGAACAAAATAGTTACCATGATTTAGCTATAGCTAGGAATTTCATGCAGCCAAGTGACATAGGTCACTGTGGATGTACTGATAGACACTAATTCTGGCTTATTGTCATCGAAAACTACAATGAAAGAAGAAATTGTTGTTGATCGAGACCATTCAAATATAAATAAAACAGAAAATATTTTAAGTATTGACATCAATCTCTTTCTTAAAATCAAGTATCAAAATTTAAAAAAAAAAAACAAGTGAATGTTTCTCAAACCCTATTAACTAGAAGTATACTTGGCAACGGTGTTCGTACGGGAATGCAGAGAGTAAATCCGCGGACAATGCAGACTAAAACGACTCCTAGATTATAATCTAATTTCACATTCAATTTGGAATATGTTCCTGCGGGTTTGTACAACGTACAACTTTTGGGTCCCTAACCTTGTAACTTCGGTCTTGTGTAGGTATTCAGATTACCAACTTTTGTTTTATCAAAATGAGAAAAAGGGACAGAAAATGTGCTCCTGTTAAGGTGCTGATAAACTTGAGCAAAATATACAATAGAAGTGGATATATTTAGTAACCTGTTCCGCTTAGCTATTACTAAAGAGTCATAAAATACCCCTGAAATAAATCGACACATGTTTCACCTCTCAACGAGGCATCCTCAGGATGACGATATACTTGTTGCGAACTCGAACACGGCGTGTTGCCACACCAAGCGCCGAGCGCAGACGCTGTCTACTAAATATATCCACTTCTATTGTATTTTATAATGGATTTCCGCAAGGTCACGCCTGAATCAATTAACTATCTTAAACTTGAGCATTCACTTGATAGAACATCGAGCATTCGCCGTTTTTAAATTTGTCGAAGTGAACAACGAACAGAGGCAAGCATAGAGCCAAAAATCGGTACGAACATTTTCACGATCGTTCTAGCGAATCGAAGCTTTACTGTCCTTTTGCTAGAATGCTCGTTTGACCTCCACAACCCAGTTACTGTGTGATACGATACAATTGGAACCGTGCACCTAGCGCGGTTTTAATTGGTCGTTTCCTATGGAGAAGAGCCGGCAAGAAACTCATCAACTCATAAATGTATAGAAAATTCTTTACAATTTTATAAAAAGAAAGGCATTACCATTACTGTTACGTTAATATGTCCAGCATTGGGTTGCGTCGATGACTATTTACGAATACTTATCCCCCTATTATTAAACGCTGTCCCTATCATCAAAAACTGGATATTATTGTTAAAGGGGTAAATAATAAAATAAGTACATTAAGGCTCCGTGCACGAAAAAAACCCTCTTTTGTGAATTTATCTAATTGTGGGAAAGCTTGAAATTTTTGATACTGATCTGTGTGACTATAAAAAGTATAGTTTTCGTGGCGCAAAACCATTTGTGTCAGTCAACTTAATATACATGCTATATTAGAGGCCTAAATACTATATTTCCAAAGAAAAATATAGTAGGCGAAAGTACAATATTTTTATTTCAATACAAAATGGCGAGATGATCGCAATAAGGTATTAATCTCATAAAAGCTGAATTAATGGTATTTTGTAATCTTAATTCAGAGAGTAAAAATAGATATGAGACATTTTTTTTAAAAACCTGTTAATAAACGTTCATAGTAGTAATAAATAGCTATGTATTTAAAGAATCAAAATGTTTTTGAAACGTACCTAATATTTATTTTAAATTTTTTCGCCATCTACTATATTTTTCAGGGCAATGGCTTCGATAATATTATATGTATTTGATATAAAAAGTTGGCAACTCTAGTCCCAACATCTATTTCATCACTGCGCATCATTAGCGCTCTCGAAATTTTAGTTCATTTCCCCTTTAAATTACTTAATATAATATAATAATATATTGAATATAATGTTATATTATATTTAATGTAATATATTGTATTTTCATAAAACATAATTTAGATTTTATTTTAAGGATAGCTGAAGACTGAAGCGTGATTTTTAAATTTCTTGATTTTTACTAAATAATAGGAAAATATACAATACATTATTAACAGGGTTTCTTTAAAAAAAAATCCTTTTTCAAATTAATTTTTCTTCTATATTTTGTATCGAAGTTGAAAAAAGTGGTCCAGCTACGTGCAAGTAGACCATATTAATGATTTTAATAATACTTTTGATAATAGAAATGTTCAAACTCATCAGTAGTTTCTTGTAAAAAGATGATCAAACGTCAGTCTCGTTTTATTTTTTGGAAAACTTGTTGCGAATATTATTGATTTTCCTTTACTTAAATTATTTGAAAAATCCTTTCCAGCCACATACTCCAAGAACTCCACTTTTGAAATCAGAAACAATCAAAATTTGGCGATTTCGTGCACGGCATTAAAGGATACGCAAGCAAAAGCAGTTTGCGGAGAAAACCCATTTATTTTTCAGTTTTTTTTAAAGGTTTCTTTTTTAAACAAATTGCCGGGAATTACTTTTCTTTTATAGTAATGTTTCGTTGCCTTAAAGTGTGAAAAACTGACTTCTGCAGCCAGGTAACTAGGAAGCTCTGCAGCTAATGATAGATCACTAGAACGTTTTACAGGTTCCTGGTCACTTATAAATACTGCAGCTCCTGATTTTTTGTTTATCTCACTAGGTTGTGGTGGGATAGTAGCATCACTTAATGTATCACAAATTGAAGACTTTTCAAAGTCATTTTCAGGTGTCATCGATTCTTGTGAAGCGTCGTAGAGCTTAGGTGTTTCCGTATACTGTAAATTAAAAAGACATAATTCAAAATATACATACAGAAAAAATAAATGTTTTAATTTAGACTTTTTTTTTTGT
The DNA here is from genome assembly GCA_963680765.1 of Agrochola lychnidis. Classification (NCBI taxonomy): domain Eukaryota; kingdom Metazoa; phylum Arthropoda; class Insecta; order Lepidoptera; family Noctuidae; genus Agrochola; species Agrochola lychnidis. Next base: position 6,755,508 of record OY796859.1, on the reverse strand, counting down.
TATTAACAGAATATCAATTGCCACAAAAATGTACTTTGGGTAAAATTTGGTATTTTATGTTTATTAAGACAACTTGTAAATGAAACACTATTTAAAATTATAATCGTAATGTTTAATCAAATTGTTAAGAACTAAGTATGAGTGAAAATTATAACTATAAAATAAAATAAAAGTGTTAGAAACGAAAACAAAAGTTTCTCTAGACATAAAGTAGGTACTCTTGACATAATTAACAATAAGAGGTGGTTAAGTGTCGCTAAAGCAGCTCGAGGAATCAGACATCGAACCGTCGAAGTCAAAGAAAGGGAATCCTTTGTTCTGGAGACAAGAGATAGTAACCGTCTTCATCATTGTGATCGATGAACTTAAAATTATGATGAATATGTCAAACGTTGAAACGAAGCTAGCAACTACGATGACGTAATTCTGAAATCGCATTGTATATGTACACTGCCTAAACTTTTGATGGTATAAAATCTAGAATAAACGCATGTGCAAAAATACCCCGCACACTCGACTGATGGTAGCAAGAGGAACCGAGTTGCTGGAGTCCGACATGATAAATAAATAATAGAAAAAAATGGACTAGAAGACGCTAAGATGATGATCATGATGAAAACCCATGTTTAAGGAGCAGCCTCTGTACTTACGAGGCCTAATTTGGACAAACGTTTAAATATGAAAATATATTAGTGACAATAATTATACTTACAGAATCAAAGTCCTCATACATCGACTGTGTTCTAAACGATGCCATTACGCACTTGATTGCAGCCGCTGGTGAAGGTGGCGGTTCTGGTTTTATTACAGGCTCTGTATATTCCTCGTATAGGTCCGGGCAAGGCCCTAAAGGCTTCTCGGGGTTGACACGACAGTTCTTTACAATCCATTGCTGCTCTAGAGTTGTTGGGGCTCTGGAAATAGTTGAAATGCTCTGGTTATAGTTTTAGTGATTTGTTTTCTACCTCGATACTTTCTTTTATGATATTTTTTCGAATTTATATTGCGCATGCAATTTATGTATTGAGTGAGTTAACATTTTTAGTTTGTTCTTGTTCCAAATAATTAACTAAGCTGATGCTAATGTGGCGTTGCTTAAATTCATATGTACTACGAAAGCTCAGGTGTGAAAGAGCCTAAAAATTCAAAAAAAAAAAATTGCAGGTACTGCTAAGAAATTCTCTATTATGAATAACAGACTTTCGTATGCAAGTACAGTTAGATACTAATTGACATTTGTGGCTGTTTACATTTGTTATCTCGTGATACTTGTGTGGCACAGACAACAAGGTGAGTTAATTACTAATTATTATCTAGTCAGTGTCCGCTCAACAACGGAGGTGGCATGTAATGTGTCTCATGACGAGGTAAACGTCGCAAACGACACGGCCGCTGGATTACTCTCGTCTCATTTTCACGAAAAAATTGGTCCCAGGATAATACCTTGTGGAACGTAAAAGCTTGAGCACTTGCAAATGTTTTTCCTAAATAGGTTAGATGTAATGGTCTGTTCTACACTGTTCACGTTAAATTCTGACGCAATCACTAAAGGCAACATTTATCTGTATTTAGAACGTTTCCAACAATAATTGTTTGAATAACATTATTAAAATGTAACTAAAAAACCTGGAGTGTTATTCTGTTAAAATCTCACGGTGAACGCTTAGGTGAAGTGAGCTCTCATTCCACCATATGCTAGGGATTGACACTGTTGACAGCTCACTTTCAAGCTCACTTCACCTAAGCGTTCACGGTGAGATTTTTATAGAATAGCACTGCTGGACGAAAATTGAGGTTATAAAATTAACATAAATTGAAAATTAGATAAAAACAGCTTTAAAAGTTAAAGTTCGTTTCTGCAACTGTCTGTTAAAACTAGAATTTCGGGTTTAAGATTTCAAATACTTACTAAAATAAAAGCAAAGCAAAGCACTCAATTTGTAAGTAGAGTAACAAATTGAAATCCACAACTACATTTTTAGATTCATTTGTTTAAATTGGTACAGACTATAGTGAAAAATGTGAACTAGCCGAAATAGGTACAAATGATAAGCAAAAAAGAACCGTAAGTACAAAAGTATTTCTGTTTCTCACAGTTGTTTATTCGAAGAATTACATCGGAGGAAAGGCTAAACAAAGGGAGAGCAATAACGGCATAAGCTGCATAAATATTTCTACGTCTAAGCAAAGCGGTTCGTTTTTATGAATTTTGTTTTCTTGTGCCGTTTGTTACTGACGTGGGAGAAAAAGCAACGCGTACTTGTGATGCTTTTCTTTGCTAGCTTTTAGAGTAATTGATCGAAATCGGGCAATCTAAGCAAGTACTTAAAAAGGTTTTGGGATAAATGGTTGTTTTTGTCACAATATTTTCGTTGCTTTGAAGAAAAATAACAGAGATTGTAGTGATAATAAATGTGGCACACTCAGACATAAAGGTCAAATAGAATGTACTAAGATGTGTAGGTACTAGTCGACTATATAAATCAAACTTTATTGTGATGCTCACAATGGAATTGCAAAGGTTAGCAATTTAGATTTTTATTACTTTACCAATACTTGGCATATAACTGCTAGTACTGACTATAAGTAGGCCATGAATGAAACTTAAAAATACTGACACACATGCTTGTAAGCATGCATAGCATGCTTTGCAGCTGTTCACATTTGTTAGTAATAAGCATACTAAGCATATTAAGCATACTCTTAAGCATGCTCAAAGTAAATAATTGGACACATGCTATTTAAGCACTGGCGCTTAGGAAGTTGGTTTTTAGGGTTCCGTATCTCAAAAGGAAAAAAACGGAACCCTTATAGGATCACTTTGTTGTCCGTCTGTCTGTCTGTCAAGACCCTTTTTAGGAACGCGTGGAGGTATCAAACTTAAATTCATATCAAATACTCAAGTATACTGTCTTTTGGAGCTGTGAAAAAAATCAAACTTCTAAGCCAACGCAATCAAAAGATATAGTCGTTTATGTTGAAAAATTTCGACACTCGCAAGGGAATCAAAACCTACAGGGTACTTCCCGTGAGCTCAGAATCTTGAAATTTGGTACGAAGTAACGTCTTATAGCACATATAAAGGAAAAATTGCGAAAAGCATAAATTTTTAGTTACATCATATAATAAAAATATTTTTAAACTTACTACCCATTTCCTCATGAACACGGTTTGTACGGAACCCTCGGTGCGCGAGTCCGACTCGCACTTGGCCGGTTTTTATAAGCCATCCTGAATTGGATCAAATAGATACTAGTATGCTCATAAGCAAATCTGCAATATTTCTCATTACTAGCAATATTTCGATACACATGCTACTAAGTAGCAATTGCTCAATAATGGCATGCTTTCGTGTTATAATGAGCATGTCTGTTCGTACCTTTAATCAATAATTAAAAGTATCTAACTAGCTAAAAAAGCATAAGTATATTGATGCTGTTACATTTCACACTATGAACATTTTGGAAAAACTCAAGCGTTTTATATGATTGAGTGCTTATTTTACTATTTTGTGGAGGCAATAACCGTGAATTATTCGCAGGAGTTGAAGGCAGGGACCACCAATCAGCGAGTCAATTAACACACCAATTAAGGTGCGTTTCGACGGATCACTAATTACAGCCGTGTACCGGCGAGCCTGTGCGATATTTGACTTTATGAAATATTGAATTTGGATATTATATATTGGTGATATTGGAATCCGATTTGGCACTTACAAGTAACAATCAATAGAAGTCATTTGCTGTCATAATGTTTGGCAGTAATTTAGTCGTTAGCCAACCTTCTGTTTCAGTAGAACTATACATATATACAACTAGTTTATTTCGGGTTACTCGGGTATTAAAAGCTGCTACTCGTCACAATAATAATTATAAATAAAAAAACTTTTTACAAAAAAAAAAAAAACAACCGACTTCCAAAAAAAACCACTACAGAGTGAAATACTTTTTACAAAAAATAACAACAGACTTCCAAAAAAAACCCTACAAGGTGAAAAATAACTTTAATTTCGGAAATCGGTGTCTTTGGTTTTGAATTTTCGTTTTTTGCCACCGACTTCCGAAATTAAAGTTAGAATTAAAGTGTTTTTTTTTGGAAGTCGGTTGTTATTTTTTGTAAAAAGTTTTTATTTTTCACTTTTTAGTTGTGGTATTTACCCCCACACAAATTCGAATACCACTACCTTTTTTTTTTTTTTTTTTTTTTGGGTGGGAAATCATCAAATGACTTCTCCCGCTCTGGGCGGAGCGGGAGGGCGTGTCAGACTCTTACTGACTAAAACCCACCCGTGTTCCTTCAGTTGCCGTTTTGCCAGGGGGCCACGATTTCCCTATCGGTTTTCTTCGAACCCCCGGCAGGCATTGGCCCTAGCGGACCCCGTCAATTCTGCTGACATCTCTTTGAGGCGCGCGTGGAACACAACGCGCCGTCGACCCGGGCTTGGTCCTTATCGGACGGCGAGCTACCCATTGCTCACCGTCCGCAAGCCCGCGCCTACGGTGGCCGGAAATCCTCTCGTGACTCCCGACGCCCAGGGCGTCTCCTGCTGCGGCGGTTAGGGGCGCGAGGGCGCGAAATTTGCCTTTCCCTCACGCGCTCCGTCTCCTCCTTCGCGAGCATTACTGCTTCGCAGAACGAGGTGACGGCCTGCCATTTCCTCTCGCTCCGTAGCATGGCCCGAATCAGGGCCGGACGCGAGAGATCACCGCCGCCGATCGCTTCCACGAGGACACGGCGATGCTCTGCCCAAGCCGGGCAGACCTCCACCGTATGCTCCACCGCGTCCTCCGGGCGATCCACACAGTGATGACACCCGGGCGTTTCCTCCCGCTTTATCCTGAACAGGTACCTCCCGAAACAGCCATGTCCGGTGAGCACCTGTGTCAGGCGGAAGGTGAGGACGCCGTGGCGCCTCTCTAGCCACTCCTCAAAGAGGGGTCTTATCGCCGCAATTGCGGCGTGCCCAGCGCTGGGTTGCGACAATCGCACTCTCCATTCCGCCATGAGATCCCGCCGGAGCTCTGTCCGCTGTGCCGCAACTTCTTGCGGCATCGGAGTTAAGCCCCGGCGTTTCGCCTCCTCGCGCCACTCCCAAATGTGCGCGAGGACCTTTGCCTCCAGATCCCATGGCGGTACTCCGGCAAGGAGGCTCGCCGCCTCGCAGGAGACCGTGCGGTATCCTCGGGCCAGCCGGATGGCCATGACCCTTTGGGACGCGTTAAGCCGGCGGGCTGGCTGCCGCCTCAATGAAGGCGCCCACACCGGCGCCCCGTAAAGGGCCATGGACCGCACGACCCCCGCGTAGAGCCTCCGGCAGGAGGCGTTTGGACCTCCCAGATTGGGCAGGAGCCGCTTCAAGGCAGCCCCGGCCCGGTCCAGTCTGGGAGCCAAACGTCGGAAATGCTCCACGAAGTTCCACCGGCTGTCGAGGACGAGTCCCAGATACTTCATCGTCGACTCGACGCCGATGTGAACCCCTCCCGCCATTACCTGGGAACCCGGCGGTGGCGCACTACGAGGACCATAGAAACCCATGGCCTCGGACTTGTGCAGGGCCACCTCGAGTCCCAGCTGCCGGATTCTGTCGACGATTGTCGCAACCCCGCGTGTCGCTAAGTCGGCCGCCGCCTGGTACGACCTCCCCTGCGCCAGGACCAGCGTGTCGTCAGCGTAACAGACGACGCTGACGCCAGTAGGGAGATCGGCGCGCAGCACCCAGTCGTATCCGATGTCCCACAGATGCGGCCCCAGGACCGATCCCTGTGGGACACCGCACGACATCTCTCGCCGGTTCCACTCTCCTTGGTGACCGGGGTAGATGACAGCCCTATCTGTCAAATAGGCCTCGACCACACGACAGAGGTAGGTCGGCATCCGGTGATACCGAAGTGCCTCCCTGATGCAACTCCAGGGCAGGGTGTTGAAGGCATTGGCGATGTCTAGAGACACCGCCAAGACGACCCCACCCCGGGCCACAGCATCCCCCGTCGTGAGGGCTCGCACGCGCATGATGGCGTCCACCGTAGAGCGCCCCCTGCGGAAACCCACTACCTGCTATGTAAATAACAGTGAGAGAAACCTAACATATCATCCACATACTAAGTGGGAAAAAATACGTATTATTGAAGCTAACTCAAAAACCATCCAAGCAAAGTTAATAAAATTTATATGGGACCACACGGGAAGCACCAGCTTTCACATAAAAAAAGAATCATCAAAATCGGTTCACCCAGTTGAAAGTTCTGAGGCAACACACAAAAAAAAATACATTCGAATTGAGAACCTCCCCTTTTTTTGAAGTCGGTTATTATAAAAAATTATGTGAGGTGTGAGACGATTTTTGAATTAAATACAAAAGGAAATTGATTTGAATGAAAAACATTGTTTGGATTCAGCCTGGCAATAACACAAACACCGATTTCTTTTGGTGATTCACGATACTAACACAGAATAACATAGTAGAATAACATACTAAGTGGAAAGCTTCAACTGACTCACTTCAATTGAATTGCTTGATATGATAATTTCATTCAAGACTAATTAAAAATATCTGGATGACTTGGAATAGATAAATGAAACCTAGCTGGAGCAAGAGGTACCCGAAACCTCTTGAATACTAAATTTCATGAAAATCAAGCATATGTACAAGAATTGCTCGTTTAAAGGTATTACATTGCTAAATTGGAGCCAAGATTCCGCCAGTTGGAGGTAAGATAGCCAGTTCCTCTGTGGTTGAGGATTCCGGGTGAAGCTCGCTTCTACCTTCTGCCAGGGGGCCTACCACCAGCTCATAAAGCAGTATTATTTTAATATGACTTCAGTGTGGGAAAGAGATGAAGCTCTACAGGACGTATAGCTCCATCTCTTTCTCCCACTGAAGTAATATTAAAATAACACTGCTTTATGAGCTAGTGGTAGGCCCCCTGATCATCACTTACCATCAGGTGAGATGCAGGCCAAGAGCTTCGCCGTGGTGAATAAAAAAACCGGCCAAGTGCGTGTCGGACCACGCACAATGAAGGGTTCCGTAGTTGGGATGAATTTATCCCAAAAACAAACTTAACTTTGTAGTTGAAAAATATGTTCTCCCATACGGAATGTATGGGAAAACATGTTTTTGCAACTGCAAAGTTAAGTTGGTTGATTATTAATCGTTAACCTGTAGAGCCTACTTAGCTGTGATAGTTTTTCTTTTAATTTCGTTATATAAACTACTGTTGTGATTTTTTTCACACAGCCAAAACTAACCATTTAGCCAGCAGGGGGGGGGGGACACTTGACTCTAACAAAAATTAACACTTTAAAGCTTAATATTTCGCAAACGAATCCCTGAATCCAAAAATGGTTTTCACAAACTCACAATATTTTTGAAGGACCTTTCCAATGATACCCCTCACCATGGGGTAAAAAAATAAAAAAATAAACATTACCACTTTACGTGTATGAGAGGTACCCTAAAAAAAAATGTTTTTCATAATTTTATTTTACCACTTTGTTGGCGTAATTAATATGTATACCTATGCCAAATTACAGCTTTCTAGTACTAAGGGTCTCGGAGCTAGACCGCGGACAGACAGACAGACGGACATGACGAAACTATAAGGGTTCCTTGTTTACTACGGAACCCTAAAAAGCCGTGTTTTGAGATATTTTGCATTCTGGCTAAGGCGATTGAGAATCTAGTGAGTCCTGAAACTTGTAGAAATGCAGACAGTCGTCCCAGACAGGCTTATCTTTTCGTATTTCCTGCTGACTGTATTCCAATAGGATTTGGTTTTCGCAGTTTCCAATACAATTTGTTTTGCAATTCAAATGTGCATCTAAGCGTACGGAGATCTTATCATAGAAATATGTACGAGATTCGAGAGGCTATCTTAAGAATAATACAGGTTGGAATGATTTTACGTAAAATGTTGCAGTGTTACGTCTTAAATCAGTAACACATAATATTTGCTCTGTATAGTATAATATTTTTGAAAAATGGTTGGTTTCGGTACTTGGCTAAATTAGGAGCTTTGCACAGAAAATGCGAATGCAGTTATAGATAGGTAGTAGAAAACTCACATCTGCCTAGCCTTTTCCCAACAATGTTGGGGTCGGCTTCCAGTCTAACCGGATGCAGCTGAATATCAGTATTTTACATGGAGCGACTGCCTATCTGACCTCCACAACCTAGTAACTAGGTAACACGATACCCCTTGGTAAGACTGGTTGTCAGACTTTTTGGGCTTCTAACTACCCGTAACGACTGTCAAAGATCTACAAATGACAGCCGGGACCAACGGCTTAACGTGCTTTCCGAGGCACGGAGGGGTCTTGGTATGTAAAGATGGTCATCCATCCACAGACCAACCGCGGCAAGCGTAGCTTAACCTGATCGATCGACCCGTGCAGCTGTTGTAACTAAGCCACAAGCCCCTCAAAACTAACACGGCATAATTTTTTTTCGCAACCGAGCTTATGGTCCATTTGGCTACTTCACCCAATTTATTACAATTTCAGTGTTTGCACTGAAGTCCCATCTCAAAAATTCACCCTGTATATAAGAGAGGGTCAAGGAAACTTGTTCCTTCTTCTATTCCGTGATTACAATCACGGAATGAAATAAAAAAAATTAAGTCACGATTGCCTATGACGTCACCACAGTCCAGCTATAAAGTCGTGCCTGGTTTATGGAGTACGATATGAATAATTGGGACTTGATTGTTCTGCAATTTGCTCAGACGTCAATATGATTAGTGGTTCAACTGAACTGTGGTTACGACAAGCAATAACCTGGTCGTTGCTCTCTGGGGTTTAATATTTTTGCAATGTGCAAACTAAGCTGGTTGGTTTTGAAGTTATTGTTCTATTTTTTTGTATGTATTAGCTATTATTTTAAACTCTTAAGCCCAATTACACCACAAACCACTAAAATAATGCGTTTAGTGCTAAACATCATGTTGTCTCTGTCATCGTCAAACGATTAACAGAAACAGAAATATGTTTTAAATACTATTAACTATTGATTTTTGGTGCAAACGGGCTTTCATTTTGGTTTTAGTGTTCTCAACAGTGTCCCCATGGGTCGCGAGAATAAGTTGGATGCGGAAAGCGTAGGATCAGTCGCTGTAGCGATTCTTAGGGGAGGTCTACATAATGTCCAGCAGTGGAAATCTTTCGACTGAAATCATACAACCCAAAGGTATAATCTCCCCACGCTTTAGAAACTAACCTCATAATAGCTGACATGTCTTCATACTTATAAATGAGTTTTGTCTTAGGGTCGTAGAAGCCGTCTGTGGTGTCATAGTACCCGGGAGGTATCTCTCTGGTCGGCTGTTCAGATGTTAGATTCGATTGGCCGCTCGGCTTTAGTCCTGTGTCGTATTCCATCTCGAATCTGCAAACAATTGTTGTTCCGAAATAAACGGTTTTGGAATATGAATGATTGACAATTGATCAATACTGTCAATATTTTTGAAGTTATCAACTGCTGCCTAAGTACGATCGTATAAATTCCATGGCTGGCTGAATAACTGAACATCAATCTGTCAATATTTTGTAAATATATTGAAGATCTCCCAGACTCTCACTCACTCACTTTCCATATTATGAGATTTTAAAAACTCAGAACGAATATTTTTTTTTTTATTTAAACCTTGTCCTGAGAGTAATAACGAACACAAGTAAAAAGGAATTATCCAATTTGGTGCAGTCGTTCAGAAGTTATGCGCACATAATATAAATAGAAATATAGATAGATTTTTGCACTTTCCCCAACGCTTGTAGATAAATAATACTTTTGAGTTTTGCAGCAAGTGAGTTTAAGTACAAATTTTAAAATCTCATTTTGCTGGTCTTGACCAAAACCATTAATTAAAAGTAACACTTTTGCGTTTTCAGGTTAAATATAATTTGAATTTACATTAAACTTCCTAATTTACCCCGATGAAAGTTGGAACGCGAATGAAAATTTTAATTTCAATTTTCTACTTTAGCCTTTTATTAAATTAACGACTCCACAACAGAGGTTAATTAATTAAATAATTGGGGATCTGCGTAGTAAAATAATTTGTGTTAAGTGACTGAGAGATTGACGACTAAGATAGTCATGTTGCTAAAAATCGCAGCAGAGCGAGAGAAATCGTAAAAACAACAGGCACTGGTTTTAATTATTTTGTACTCCGCGTCACCTTGTCCTTTAGGGTTTATTAGAAAACCAGCGTTAGACAGTATCTGTCTGGCATTAATGCTGAAATGAACTTTTTTGGCGCAGCCGTGAGGTACACACATTATTGTTAAAAAAAATCTTTTTTCTTTTGTTTGTACGTTGTGTTTCACGAATTGTGTCCAAAATAAACGTTTTCTTTCATTCTTTTCTTTCATAATCATTTTCAGACAAGTTGCAGTATATTTGAGGGCTTGTTAACATGACCTAATAATTTTTACACTATTGAAATAGAAAATAAAACTTTGCTTGCTACTTTCAATTTTTTTATTTTTCCCAATAGGATAGAAATAGAAAATACAGTAAACAGGTTTACAGGTTAACAGCAAGTTGAGACGATATGAGTGGCTTAAAATATTACTAGGTTACAAAATGGGAGCAGTGGTGGCCCAGTGGTAACGGCCGCGACTTACGAGATGTAGGTCGTAGGTTCGAACCCCTACAGGCGCTTCACTTTGTGTAAATTATTTCATCACCACTGCTCTCAAAACGATGAAGGAAAACATCGTGAGGAAACTGACATGTCCTAGAACCGAAAAATTCGAAGACATGTGACATCTTCCAACCCGCACTGGGCCCGCATAGTGGATTACAGCCCACTCCCTCTCATAGAGAGGAGGCCTGTGTCCCAGCAGTGGGAACATTATAAGCTGATGATGATGATGATGAGGTTACAAAATATTATTTACCAAAGAGCCTGAAAACTAGACAGTTTGAATGTGGATATGTTGCCTACCGATTTGGCGATAGGGATTAGTTGAGGTGTTACAGATATTACAGGGCAAACTGAAGATCTTGGAGTCCCTCGTTGATATAGCTCTGTACCTTGTTTTTAGCCTATACTTTCCCACCGCTGGGCAAAGGTCTCCCCATCATAGTCCATTTATCTTTGTTTGCTCCTTGCATTAGCCTATAAAAATCCTGGCCAGTCATTCTTGTCTAAACACCAATGATATAAGTGCAATATGATTTCGACTATTATGGTATCGCTCGTATAAAACCTCAGAAATCTATTCTAACTTCTAAAACAGAGAATATCACCATACCTTCTATCTGGCATCGCGCAGTACTTCCAGCTGTTCTCAGTATACTCCATGTTATCATCGAGCAGCGTCCGTTCGGTCAAGACGCCTTTCACAAACTTGCCACGGACGATCATGCCGCTTTCGTATCGAAGCTGACCGTTGCCGTGAAACATTCCATCTTCGAAGTCACCCTCGTAGATGACTCCTGTAAACGAAGTTTGTGGAATCATTTAAATATATATCTTGCCAACAACGTTTCCCCTGCTGGGAATCAGATATCTAGGTATAGATATCTGGCCTGTGTCGCCTCAAAATAAATGAATTATTATTATTGAAGTGAAAACTTCTTTAGGCGCGTTGGGCATTTTTGAGATGGGAAAAAACAATTTAACTCACGACTCCGTTATCGACACCTCATTTTTGTAAACGCGATTGTGCTCTTTATTTATTTACGTTACGGATCAATGTTCTATGCAAGTATTTTTATTTTAAAGGATCTGGAAGTATTTTTTTTTTTGTAAGCGCAATTGTGCTCTTTATTCAGATAAAGTTACGGACCAATGTTCTATACAAGCATTTTTCTTCCACCAAGGCGATCTTATTCAAGTTTTCTGTTCTGTCGGCACACCCGGAATGCCACTGTTTTTAGGTTTCCGTAGTAAACAAGGAACCCTTATAGTTTTCCCTTCTGACTTCTTATCTGAACAACAGAATTCAGAGGGTCGATGTTAATGGCAAGAGATCTGCAGGATCTGCGGTCACCATGGGCGTTCCGCAGGGTTCAATTCTTGGTCCTTTTTTATTTCTAATTTATATAAATGACTTGCCCTATCACATAAGGGATAATCACAAGATCGTATTATTCGCAGATGATACTTCCCTCATTTTTAAAATCAAACGTCAGTTAGTCAACTTTGAACAAGTTAATGATGCACTCTCTAAAGTTGTGCATTGGTTTAATGTAAATAATCTTCTCCTGAACGAAAAAAAAACTAAACTCATTAAATTTTCAATGCCAAATGTCAGGCAGCTATCTACCAATGTTCAGGTTAATGGAACAGAATTGGACCCTGTTGAGTCGACAGTTTTTCTTGGAATTACTATTGATGGTAAATTACAATGGGGCCCACACATAGAAAAATTGTCAGGAAGGCTAAGTTCGGCCGCCTATGCTGTTAAAAAAATTAGACAGATAACTGACGTGGATACAGCCAGAATTGTTTATTTTAGTTATTTTCATAGTCTTATGTCATATGGGATTCTTCTCTGGGGAACCTGTGCGGACATTAATACTATCTTTGTTCTACAGAAAAGGGCTGTTCGAGCCATTTACAACCTAGGTCCAAGAGATTCCCTTAGAGAAAAATTCAAAGAAATAAATATTCTGACTGTAGCCTCACAATATATTTTTGAAAACCTATTGTATGTACACAAAAATATATCAAATTTTAAGAAAATGTCCGATATTCATAGTTTAAATACCAGGAATAAACACAACCTTGCTGTACATCGCACACGTCTCCACAAAGTAGGCAACTCATTCATGGGTCAATGTATACGCTTTTACAACAAACTCCCCATTGAAATTCGAAACTTACCCATTAAACGATTTAAAATCTGTATTAAAACCAAACTTTGTAGAAAAGGGTACTATAGAATTTCAGATTATTTAGAAGATAAAAAAGCTTGGGATTGAACTGCTCGCTCTGCTAAGCCTTGTGATAAAACCATAGAACTAGACATTTTAATTATTATGTAAAATCAACATATACCAGTTTTATAAAACGTTGACATTGTTGGAAAATATAATCAAAATGACATGATTACTTTGTAAAGTATTATATTATTTTAACTATTGTGAATGTGAGGACTATGTGGATATTATTTTTATTTCTCTTCTAGTTTTAGTGATGGTCTGGCAGTTTGAGTAGTTTTTGCGGCCTACCCAAATGTCCTTTCTTTGGTATTGCTCGTCGAGTTGAGCTCCTTAAGTTCTAAGTTGAGCTCCACGATTACTGACAAATGCTTGCACTGACTGGACAGGTCCACTCAAATCTGTGTGGTTCTTTCCTCAAAAGACCTTTTCAGACACTAATCTACATGGTCCTCATATGGCCTGACCAAGATTATGTTTGGACTTTAAAAGAGACTGCGACCTCTGAGTTTCTTTCGGCCTTTCTTCTCAGAGTAGTCAGATAGGAAAAGCCGAACTCATCTAGCTTATTTTTAATATTTTTTTATATGACGTGTAAAAGTGATTCCGATATCCTATTTACAGAATAAACAATTTCATTTCATTTCATTTCATTTCGCCATATCCGTCTGTCTGTCTGTCTATGTCGCAGCTTAGCTCAGAGACTCTTAGTACTAGAAAGCTGTAATTTGGCATACATATTGTAAAAAGATTGTGCAATCGTACCTCCAAAATAAGTCATATGATGAAACAGAAAAAATCTTATCTTAACATAATCAACATGGACAAGCAAATACAGACACACACACATACACCCCCACACACACACCCCCACACCCCCATACACACCCCCACACACACACACACGCACACACACACCCTCTCATTCATACACACACATGCATCTACTTACCTTAAAATTTAAATTATTTTATTTCATGTTTAATAAAACGTATATTTAAATTTTAATTGTCTATCACAATACTCCAAAATTGTAACAGTAACATCAGAAGCACTATGTAACCTTTACGTCATTATACCTTAGGGGACCGGACTGCTTCTCCTTAACACAGGTTTTCAAAACCTAGCTAGGAGAGCAGTGCTCACCCACACGTTGTAGAAATAGTACTTATTTTGTGAAACAGTTTTTTTTTTTAACGTGTACTACAATGCTTTGTTTTTGAGTAAATAAATATTTATTATTTATTATTATTATATTAATCACGCCGACAAAGTGGTACAATAAAATCGTGAATAAAAATAAAAAAATAAGGTACCTCCCCACACGTAAAGTGGGGATGATTTTTTTTCTCATCTATCCCATGGTGTGGGGTGTCGTTGGAAAGGTCGTTCAAAAATATTGTAATTTGTAAAACCATTTTTGGATTCAAGAATCCGTTTTCGAAATATTAAGCTTGAAAGTGCTAATTTTTGTTGGAGTCAAGTGTCCCCGCTCCCTGCCAGCTAAATGGTTGGTTTTGGATATGTGATAAAATTCACAGCAGTAGTATATAACGAAATTAAAAGAAAAACTATCACAGCTAAGTAGGCTTTACAAGTTAACGAGTAATAATCAACCAATTTAAATTTGCGGTTGCAAAAACATGTTTTCCCATACATTCCGTATGGGAGAACATGTTTTTCAACTACAAAGTTAAGTTTGTTTTTGGGACAAATTCATCCCAACTACGGAATCCTATATTGTGCCTGTGCGTGGTCTGACACACACTTGGGCGGTTTTTTTTATTAAAACATAATCAGCCTATATTATTTCTACTGCTGGGAAATACAAGTAGGCCTGCTCTCTTTAAGAGTTAGTAGGTCGTATTACACCAAGCTGGCTCAGTGTACCTGGTGGACAATACATGTCTTTGAATTCTTGGTTTTAAAATGCATGTTTCCTCACGATGTTTTCCTTCACCGATTTTGGAGTAGGGGAGATACATAAATTACAAGAAGTAAAACGCCTGTTTGGGTCCGAACCCACGATCTGGGACTCGTAAACTACCGTAGGGCCACGGTCACCACTGCGATAAGTTTGCCACGGGAAGGGATTTTTAAGTTAAAGTTATAATGTATGTTCTAGTTCCATCTTGTTCAGTTAAAGCCAAGTTTCTATAATTAGTTGTCCTACTATACACAAAAACAGTTATTTCTACCATTAGGAAATGTGTACACTCCGTAGCCGCTCATTCCCAGTACGTCCCACGAGCCTTCATACTGGGAGCCTGTTGGGAAGTACTTTGTGGAGCGTTCAGCTCGAGGTATGGTAAGTCCGGCTGCCCTGCAAAGAAAATCTGGTTACAATTCGTCCGACTCGACTATTTGTTTAATAATAGTAGTTTATGAAACTGTTACATAAAAGGGGTTATTAAAACACGAGTGTGAGTTTATAAACATAGTTTTAAGCTATATTTATAACACAAGCTTCTTTTTTTTTCTTCATATATTTTGTTAGTTTGCAAGGTATATATCTCTATGGGCCATTGTAGCCATAAATAAATGTTGTATTTATCATTTATTTTATTTATAAACCAAGCTGCAGGCGAGGTTACTATAAGTATCACACGAGTGTTTTCATACGTAGTTATGTACAGTTTCATACACTACCTACTCTATCTAAACTCATGCAACTTCATCAACCACACAATATTTAATAATAACACACATAACATCACGCCTTATATCCCCGACGGGTTAGGCAGAGGAGTACCTAGTACACCCACATTCCGCCAGTTATGTTTAAGTCCCATGTAATATGGGGCGAATCAATTGTAATCGGGTACAAACCCAGACTCCCGGACACAATAAATAATATCGAAAATATGGCGCCAAAGTCCAACATAACTTTTTTTTGAACTGCTTGTGGATAAATTCTGTCATTAAAGTAGATACTATTTTTAATTTTATTTAGAACTTTACTAATTATGAGAGTAGGTAAATAGTACATTATGATACAAGTGTGCTGTGTAATGATCAATGCATACGCGTTTCATGCGACGTTTTTCAACACACTTGCGAGGAAAAAAACAGACTTAGAACTTATGCTACCATAACGTTACCATAGAGATGTTGCCAGGTACTAACTATCCCTCATGGCGGAATGGAGAGTGCGATTGTCGCAACCCAGCGCTGGGCACGCCACAATTGCGGCAATAAGACCCCTCTTTGAGGAGTGACTAGAGAGGCGCCACGGCATCCTCACCTTCCGCCTGACACAGGTGCTAACCGGACACGGCTGTTTCGGGAGGTACCTGTTCAAGATAAAGCGGGAGGAAACGCCCGGGTGTCATCACTGTGTGGATCGCCCGGAGGACACGGTGGAGCATACGGTGGAGATCTGCTCGGCTTGGGCAGGGCATCACCGTGTCCTCGTGGAAGCGATCGGCGGCGGTGACCTCTCGCGTCCGGCCCTGATTTGGGCCATGCTACGGAGCGAGAGGAAATGGGAGGCCGTCACCTCCTTCTGCGAAGCAGTAATGCTCGCGAAGGAGGAGGCGGAGCGCGTGAGGGAGAGGCAAATTTCGCGCCCTCGCACCCCTAACCGCCGTAGGAGGAGACGCCCTGGGCGTCGGGAATCACAGGAAGATTTCCGGCCACCGTAGGCGCGGGCTTGCGGACGGTGAGCAATGGGCAGCTCGCCGTCCGATAAGGACCAAGCCCGGGTCGACGGCGCGTTGTGTTCCACGCGCACCTCAAAGAGATATCAGCAGAATTGACGGGGTCCGCTAGGGCCAATGCCTGCCGGGGGTTCGAAGAAAACCGATAGGGAAATCATGGCCCCCCTGGCAACACGGCAACTGAAGGAACACGGGTGGGTTTTAGTCAGTAAGAGTCTGACACGCCCTCCCGCTCTGCCCAGAGCGGGAGAAGTTATTTGATAATTTCCCACCCAAAAAAAAAAGGTACTAACTATCCGAAGCTTCTTTTAAAAACTTTTCTACTTCGGGTGACAATACTTTAGATTTCGTATTTTAATAATTAACCACACAACGAAAACGATTACAAATATTTATGGAAAATGGCGCGCTGGTTTTGTTTTTTCCAATAGCGATTAATTAGCGGTTCAATAAGAGACACTTTACGAACAAGTGTGTTGAAAATAATATTAAGTATGTGCTATATTCGTGCTTACTTGAATTGTTCCTTATGTGCTTCGGAGAACTTTCTCATAAGTTCGTCCCATTGTGATATCCGCTTATCAGTAACGTATCTGGAAGTATGCATAAAATATAGGGATCGTAGAACGTAATAGACACATCTTATGTCACAATTTGGCAAAGAACGTGCGTTCAATGAGATTATGAGACCACACACAAACGAGAAGGAAGTGTGAAATATGTTAGTGTACCATCCAAATATTATGTCAGTGTATTTAGTAACGGTATATTATAGTTTAATGCAATTGGGCCAAAGCAAATAGGTACAAGTGTGTCCTATTTCGGCGCAGACGCTCAAACTTCGGGTAAGCCAGTCTTACCGTACTGAAACTTTGAGGCGCACTTTATTTACAATCTATGTTTGGTTTTATCCGTGTTGCTGTTCTTGGGTGTTACGTTTTTCTTAAGTTTTGGTGTGTTTGCTCTCATAAGTTTTTCATTGCAGTTTGAATTGTTAAAGAAGTACTTTTACAGCATTAAAACTATTCCAATAATACTTAACGTTTGTTATGATATTTTTTTTTTTACAAGACACGACTGCTGAAACTGCTGCTTTAAAATTTTACTGATGTTTAGAAATCACGATTTAATACTTGCTTAGAATTAATTATGACTTAGCCCATTGCAGTTCAAAAGTCTATTGAAGTCTGGAGCCGTGGTGGCTCACTGGTAATGGCCCCGACTTACGAGTTGTAGGTCGTGGGTTCGAACCCAGACAGGCGCTTTACTTTGTGTAAATAATTTCATTACCACTGCTCTCAAAACGGTGAAGGAAAACATCGTGAGGAAACCGGCATGTCTTAGAACCTATTTGAAGACATAATATGTCTTCAAATAGGTTCTAAGACATGCCGGCGGATGTCATATTATGACATCCGCCAACCCGCACATGGCCCACGTAGTAAATTACAGTCCACTCGCTCTCGAAGAGAGGTCCTGTGTATCAGCAGTGGGAACATTATAGGCAGATTATACTTATGCTATAAAGTCCACTGCTGAACATATACATCTAATATAAATACACGTAGTCGACATGAAATTGTGATACCCAAATTTAGGTTAACTGAAACAAGCAAATCATTTCTTATAAACAGTATCCGCTTTTATAACAAGTTGCCAAAGTCTGTGACAGAACTTAGCGATGGGAAGTTCAAAACCCACATTAAACGTGTCCTTATCAAGAAAGCATATTATAAAATTAAAGACTATGTTGAAGACAAGGAAGTTTGGCAATAATTCCTTCTGCACATGTGGCTTCTCTGGTACCTCATTAACGGCATAAATAAGTAAGAGTCTATTAACTGCTCCCAAATTACCATGTTTATTTAAATCTTTATTTTTATTTATTTTTACATTCGTCCTTGACATATTTACTATTCTATTATTTGACATTATATACCTACGATTTAATTTCAACTTTTTTTTAGTGACTTTTGTGGACGTGATAATTATTCAGATTGATTACAGTTGTAATAGCAATCATATAATTGCGTTTTAATAAAATGGGTTTTTTACTTTTATTAATTAATTTATTTTTTGTATAGATTCTTTTGTACATATTTTGTGAATGTGAGAACGCTGTAGCCTTAGTGGATTGTAGACCTGTTGACCATTTTCTATTTTGTTAAGTACTTGGTACTTATTGAAAGACCTACACTGTCCTTCCATACCTAGAAACACTGTTATATGAAAGTATTGTAAAAGCCATTTATTTTTAAAAGAGTAACCGTGGAGTTTCTTGCCGGCTCTTCTCCATAGGAAACGACCAATTGGAACCGTGCACCTAGCTTTTGACGTTTCATAAGTGCCCATGTAGGTTTATGTGAAATAAAATATTTTGTTTTTTTTTTGATCTCCAATTGCACGCCATTTAATTACTATCTTTATCTACTCTTATTCAGCTGCTCGCAGCTATATTAGGAAGATCGTTGCTCCACCTGCCAACTTCAATAGGCTGGTGAAGATGTATTAATACTTTTCAAACTTACGTTGATGACATGCTAGGCTTTCTCGAAGACGCCATTATGTAGAAAACTGCCAACAAATAAGCAAGTAAGTATATAAGTACCAAAACACAGGCAATATCCAAAAAATGTAAACCTATTTCACAATTTTCAGTATAAAAATGGCTACCAAATTGTACTGCAGACCTATTGTCTGTAAGTACGTAATAACAAAAGGTACTCAGAATTCCGGATAATAATTTCAGTAAATAGGCGAGCTTTGTTCGATAAAGTAGTTCGGTCGGTTGTAGGTAGAATGTGCTTCAGTTCAATAGCTTGTTTATTTATGCTTATGTAGATATGGCTACACTGATTCTTGGATTCTCAAGATAAGAGAAAAATATTTAGCAACTGTGTGTCAATTATAATGATAGCATCTTTTCTTGACATAGGTAGCGGGACGACAAAATACATAAGTATCTCAAAAAAAAAACTGGCCAAGTGCGTGTCGGACCACGCACAATGTAGGGTTCCGTAGTTGGGATGAATTTATCTCAAAAACAAACTTAACTTTGTAGTTGATAAACATGTTCTCCCATACGGAATGTATGGGAAAACATGTTTTTGCAACTGCAAAGTTAAGTTGGTCGATTATTACTCGATAACTAGTAAAGCCTACTTAGCTGTAATAGTTTTCCTTTTAATTTCGTTATATAAACTACTGCTGTGATTTTTTTCACACATCCAAAACCAACCATTTAGCTGGCAGGAGGGGGGGACACTTGACTCTAACAAAAATTAGCACTTTAATGCTTAATATTTTGCAAACGGATCCCTGAATACAAAAATGGTCTTCACAAACTCATAATGTTTTTGTAAGACCTTTCCAATGATACCCCACACTATGGGATAAAAAAATAAAACATCACCACTTTACGTGTATGGGAGGTACCCTAAAAAAAAATGTTTTTCATAATTTTGTTTTACCACTTTGTCGGCGTAATGAATATGTATACCTATGTCAAATTACAGCTTTCTAGTACTAAGGGTCTCGGAGCTAGACCGCGGACAGACAGACAGACAGACAGACGGACATGACGAAACTATAAGGGTTCCTTGTTTACTACGGAACCCTAAAAACCATTTTGAGGAGAAGAGGTAAAGAAAGGAAAGAAAAGAAAGAATATCGTTTATTTGGACGCAGTTCGTGGAACACAAAATACAAATAAGAAAATAAAAAGTGAAGATAATGTTTTATAACAATAGTGTGTGCCTCACGGCTTTTTTTTGTGTGGGAAATTATTAAATAACTTCTCCTGCTCTGGGTGGAGCGGGAGGGCGTGTCAGACTCTTACTGACTAAAACCCACCCGTGTTCCTTCAGTTGCCATGTTGCTGGGGGGCCATGATTTCCCTTTCGGCCTTATTTGCAACCCCGGCAGGCATCGGCCCTAGTGGACCCCGTCAATTCTGCTGAGATTTCTTTGAGGCGCGCGTGGAACACAACGCGCCGTCGACCCGGGCTTGGTCCTTATCGCGCGCCTAAAAGGTTCATTTTAGCATTAATTCCAGACAGATGCTGTCTGACGCTAGTTTTCTAATGAACCTTTAGGGACAAGTGACGGAAAGAACAGTTTCAAAATAACTAAATACACATTTTCATACTTATATATAAATAAATAAACTAGTAATCAATTTATAGTGTAAGTGTCCTAAATATTTTAGAGAAGAATTATTATTATAATGAAGTATTAATCTTTATTTGTCTTGTATCAGATATAGTCGATACCAGGGGAAAAAAACAATTAAAACAACATTAATAATTATGAATTTCCGCTGCGAGTTCCCTTCGAAAACGAAAGTGTTTGAATTGATTCGTATAAAACGCAATAAAAAAAAAAATGCTTATTATAATTTCAGCCACCGCAAAAAAATTACCAGTGTCACAAACAGAAAAAAAACCTCACACTGGTGTCACAATCTGGTGTGACTACGAGTTCTCATCCTTACAACTTATTTAATTTCTTTCACCACTTAGAAAGAAATAAAGAAATAAAAAGTATTTATTGAGACTCGCACAGGAAATTAAAAATTAAAATAAAACAAACAAATAAAAACATAGTAAAATTAAATAAAAGCAGAAAATCATGTACGAGGCCGAAGGGCTCCTATCTCAGCATGATGCTGCGACATTTAAGGGCCGGCGCCCAGTGGCGGCACGGCATGGCAAGGGATTTTTATGCGACGAATAGAAATATAATTTAAAAGCATGATAATAAAATTTAAATTCCAACGGCATCGATGCCGCGGTATCCTTAAGCATGCCGCGACGTCCTTAGTCATCATCATTGAAATTTCAATTTGACTGTCATACATATAAGTTTTATTTCTATTCGTTGCATAAAAATACCTTGCCATGCCGTGCCGTCACTGGGCGCCGGCCCTAAAAATAAATGTCGCAGCGTTGGTATTCTGATAGAGCCCGCAGTGATGTCACGGATAGATAGATACAGAATATATAATTATCGACTAAATAAAGTAAAATAACAACAATAAAATAACACTTCTCAGCCCGTCCCTTACAAGTTGACACTTATTTAATTTCTTTTAACACTTCTAATCTCTGCCCGTTATCAAGGTTAAGATCCAAAACAAAAGTTCACGGGAAATCCGTTGGAGAAATGAACACCATTGTGTCAAAGCTTTAGTATGCAGAAGGCGATTGTATACGGTCATGGTCACAAACACTGTCGCATGCATTATTTATAATGAAAGAGTGAAACTTGTGTATCGAACAATAAGTTTAGTACGGTCAAAGGGACCTGAGATGATGTCCGGGTAAAGATCATTGATATTTATTTATTGAACACCACAAAACAAAAAGACAAAGATAAATTACAAACCAACCTACTAAAAAGCGAAAAAAAAAAAAAACTAACTACAAAGTGAAAAATAACTTTAATTTCGAAGGTCGGTGTCAAAAAACTAAAATACTGATCCCAAGACACGGACTTCCGAAATTAAAGTTATTTTACACTTTGTAGTTTGGAAGTCGGTTGTATTTTTTGAAAAAAAGTTTTTTTTTGCGCTTTTTAGTGGGTTGGTTTGTAATTTTTCTAAGTTATAATAGCCTAATGTCAACTGCTCATCAAAAACACCCAAATCGTTAAAGGTGTGCCTATAATATTTGAAGAGTTCCCTCGATTTCTCCAAGATCCCATCATGAGATCGTGACCAAATGACAATGGGACCAATTTGAAAGTATACCCTTTCAAACAAAAAAAAGAATTTTTTGAATCGGTCCAGCCGTCTTCGAGTAATCGGGGAACATACATAAAAAATATAATATAACCGACGAACTGAGAACCTCCTCCTTTTTTGAAGTCGGTTAAAAATACTCTACAAAATATACAATGGGCGGCCTTATCGCTTTCCACGATCTCTTCCAAGCAACCTAGGAATGGATAGTGATACTTTTACAGATATCACCAGAAATGCCTGCATTCCCCGATGAGAAAGCCAGAATATTTCGCCAGTTACGTTTAACTTCCACGTAATAAGGGGTAAACCTTCAATTTCAGAAAAGTTCCTAATGGATATGCAATAAAATTTTAATGCCCGGCATTTTTAAGCTATTGCATAGCTTTTATCGCGGGCTTTGAGCGCGGCGACCGAATTAAAAAATTCCGTAACGAAAAAACCTAACACCCCCCACTCCGCCTACCATGTAATGACGGATGATGACATAAAACAAAAGAATTTTTGTTTTAAGTCATCATCCGTCATCATCCCAAGTGTAGCGTTGACAAATAGGAAGTATGTATTGTATGGCGGTAGTCCCCGAGTGCCACACGTTTTTTTTATTTATTTATTCATCCAATTCCACCATCACAGGATATTTTTAACCCAATGCGATAAATGCGCCCATCCTAACATTATTGATACTAACATCTTTAACTAAGCAATGGATTCCTTGTGAATTCATCCAGAGAACAACAGAATAAGTCTGTCTGGATAGTTATGAGGTTGAGCGTGATGGAATCAAAAACCCTAGGATTTGCAGTTACGCTTGCAATAAAATCTAGTTTAGACATTTTTATTAATATACTCTTAATTAGACTGTATTTTTTTATTTATGTTTGTTACTTCAGAACTTTCGACAGGGTGAACCGATTTTGATGATTCTTTTTTATTTGAAAGCTGGTACTTTCCTTGTAGTCCCATATAAATTTTATTAACTTTGTTTGGATAGTTTTTGAGTTGGGTTCAATAATACGTATTTTTTCCCATCTAGTATATGGATGATATCTTAAGTTCCTGTCACTGTTATTTACATAGCAGGTAGTGGTATTCGAATTTATGTGGGGTAGGTACTACAACTAAAAACTGAAATATAAAAACTTTTTACAAAAAAATCAACCGACTTCCAAAAAAAACACTACAAAGCGAAAAATAACTTTCATTATGGAAGTCGGTGGAAAAAAATGAAAATTCAAAATTCCGAAATTAAAGCTATTTTTCGCTTGGTAGTGTTTTTTTTGGAAGTCGGTTGATTTTTTTGTAAAAAGTTTTTTTATTTTTATTAGTAGTTTTAATCACTGGAGAGAGGCAACAAAGACAAAGGAATAGATGAAACGATTGTTTTGACGCGGATGTGTGAGTGATGGAAGAAGGCTAGAAGGGCAGAGTGTCAGGTGCTCGTCATCTCGACGTGAATATTCAAGAGAGGGAACGAGGTCACTCATTGTAGTCGCTGCAGGCACTCAGTTTGCACACTCTGCGATAGTTTGTAGGTAGGTGCTACGTTATACACGTGGTTAATAGTGGGTGTTGAAAGGCTTTTAGGAAATATTGTATGTATATGATATAAAAACGATTAAAGTTTCGAATAGATCACATTTAATTTACTATTGTGTTGTATTGTTAAATTAGTACGCATTGTCTACCTGTTAATAAAATTTTATTAATCGACGGAGAAAAGGAGAAGGTAACTCCTTCGTTGGTCTAGTGGTCACAAGCGCTAATGCTGAGCATGAGGTCCTTTGTTCGATTCCCAGGTCGGGCAAAGTGTTATTGGGGTTTTCCATCTGGAATTTCTCAGTAGTAGCCCGGAGTCTGGATTTGTGCCCGGTTGATGGCAATAGGCTCGCCCCCTATTACATGGGGCTTAAACATAACTGGCAAATGTGGGTGTACTATAGGTACCTACATCTGTGCCTAATCCTTCGAGGAATACAGGCGTGATGTTATGATGAAAAAGGAAAGAAATAAATAAAAAGTATTTATTGTGACACGTATAGGAAATCACAAATCAGAAGAAGAAGAATCAGAAGTATTGGCGCCGTTTTAAAATGAGTACTACATCAATTTAGGAGCTTAGTTCTTTTTTTTGCTATAAATTTCGAAATTTAGACAAATCGCATGAGAGCAACTAGAAAGAAATGCTCCGCGTAAGTATTACTTTAGTAAAGCCCGATTCAAAACTTTACATTAATGAAAAACAAGCTGTCACCTCGGGCCCCGCACCAACACAAGATATTTTCTTTGCAAAATATACGTATACTGAAGCTTGTCGAACAAATACTACAAAATGTATACCTTCATTACTAGGCATGGATGCAAAACGTACGATAGTTCAAATTGAATGTGAAATTCAAAACTGGCGTTTCGCAAACGTGAAACGCGGTATCAGAATGGCTCAAACGATTTCCCGCGAATATGTTTCCGTGCCACCAGCCGAGCGAGGTATTTGGATAAACTCATGTTATTAGAATTTTGTATATTTTCAAATGGATAAACAAGCCTTTGTAAGCCAAATCTTTCTGTTGTTTGGTAGGTATAGACGTAAAATCAGCTTTTTAATTGGTAATACGTCGGCAATCCATTATGGGGATGTAGGATAGATCATTTACAGTTATACCCCATATTTTATGACTCCCACGCAAATGTCAACCATTTTCGAGTAATTTGACATTTTATATTTCATTCGTCATCTGCCTAGCCTTTTCCCAACTATATTGGGATCGGCTTCCAGTCTAACCGGATGCAGCTAAATTCCAGTATTTTACATAGAGCGATTGCCTATCTGACCTCCACAACCTAGTTACTAGGCAACACGATACCCCTTGGTAAGACTCGTTGTCAGACTTTTGGGCTTCTGACTACCCGTAATGACTGTCAAAGATTTACAAATGACAGCCGGGATCAACGGCTTAACGTGCTTTCCGAAGCACGGAGGGGTCTTGGTATGTAAAGATGGTCACCCATCCACGGACCAACCGTAGCAAGCATAGCTTTACCTGATCGATCGACCCGTGCGGCTGTTATTACTTAGCCACAAGCGCCCGACATTTTATATTTCATTAATTTTTTAAATATAAAATGTCAAATTACTCGGTATTGGTATATATGTATGAAAGTTGTCATTTATGTTTACAAGTGGATAATGGAAAAGCACGGTGAGAACAATTTACTGTAGTGATACTTAATGAAAAAGCTCCACTACTACACTACAATAAGCATCTTCGCAATTATTCTTAAGTCTTATAAGACTATTAATCTTTTAAATGAGTGAGAGTCTTGTAAAAGAATGAAAAGCTTTTTCTGAATTGCTTTGTGTTCCTAATGTTGTCCTAGTTACTGTTAGATTTATCTTAAATAAAAAGAAAGAAAAAGAACATACATTTATTTAGCACAAACTAAAAAAGGGGCAGAATATATTATGTAGCAGGAAAAAAACAAACAAAAAGTGTAAAGTGCGATGTAAGAAATTAGCAGGAAAGTGTGTCTCACGGTTGCACCAAAAAGGCCCAGCAGTTCAGCAAAAATGCCAGACAACTAGTGCCTGATACAGGTTTTCAATTGGACCTGAAGTGTGAGGTGACAGATTTAAATCAGTTTTATACTGCAACGTGTGTATACAATAAAATCTTATCTTTGCTACATAGTTGACCGCTCGTAATAATAATAATTTAAGAATGATTTACCTACTACATTCTTACCTTGGTATACTTATCTCAAAGAAGTTATCCAAAGTTTTTCTCCGCAATTTTTATATACAAATTAAAGCACATTTAATAACACTTGAAAAAAACTGTTACACATAATATTTATACAAAAGTGTATAAAATAAAGTGTAAAGAGTCATAGACTCATCACCAGCTGGTAGACAATATGAAAATTAAGACAAAAATATATACGTGGCCACCTCGATAAGTGTTCCGAAGTTATTGTTATATCGAAGTTTCAGCCAGACATCATTTTGGACAAGGTTTTGTTCAGTAAAAATTTAAACCTACCTTTAATTAACCTTACCTTTGTCTTTGCTTCCGAAATATTCATAAAACGTTTCTGATTTTGCAGTCGGAACGGAAAGAAGACTTTGATTAATCAGTTTCGATTAAAGCGTTAACAATATTATCTCTCAAAGCTTTTCTCTTGCGTACGTGTTCAGAATTTAATAAGAAAATTTCTGTTTATAGTATTTTATTAGTTGTGACAAAAAGACGACACTTAGCAACAGACATATTGTCTCCATTCGCATTGTCGGCGACACATTAATAATTAGTTACGTTGACTGTACGCGATTCGTTCCAGAGAAAGTCCCTAACACTATACAGACTTGTATGTTGACAGACAACTAAGTGTTGCCTGTTGAATTTAATGTGAAGAACTTTTCACAACATTCAATTTCGATTTGCGGAATGCTTTTCTTTAATGCTAGCAAAGATAGGTTTGTTAAAAGCTTAAAAAATAATTTCATTTAGGAAGTATCCTGTTGTGTAGGCTTTAAGAAAGGCAGTCATAAGGAAAAAATGAATGGATTGTATGAAAGATGATATTGTGGTTAGGAAGGAAGAGGACACTAACATGTCGGCTGATAGAGATGAATGAGAGAAGAAGACGCAGGTAGTGTGCCGAACCTAAATAAATCGGAATAAGGACAAGATGACGACGCATCCTTATTCAATATAAATAAAGTTTAAAATTGCATACCAAAAATTGGAATTGCGAATGATTAATTCACAGGGTTCATGTGCAATCAAACTGTGTCTTTTGTTTCCTCTTTCCTAGTGGAAATGAATTCGGTGGAACAACGTGTACAAGTTTTATTATTTCAATGAATGGGAAAGATGCATATTCTCTTGTATAGTTGGTTCGTTATAGTTTTATGAACTCTGTCTCGCGTGTGCCGTCTGTTTTCATTGCCTCTTTGTCAAATAAGTATGTTATGAATATATGTTTCAAAGTAGTTTTTGTTCGAGTGGAATATATTACTCCTTTCGTGTGCACTGTTCCGTATATTTTCTGGGGAATTTTTGTGCTGTTTATTTAAAGTTCTGCGAATATATTTTTTATACGTCTGGAAACGTTTTTGATAAAAAAGTGTTTTAATGTGAGTGTTTCAAAGTGTAAAGAGTCATAGACTCATCACCAGCTGGTAGAAAATATGATAATTATGATAAAAATATATACGTGGCCACCTTGATTAGTTTTTCGAAGTTATTGTTATATCGAAGTTTTCATTCAGCCAGACATCATTTTGGACAAGGTCTTGGTCAGTCAAAATTTAATTTTTTTCTTAGTGTACCTACCTACCTTTAATTAACCTTACCTTTGTCTTTGCTTCCGAAATATTCATAAAACCTTTCTGATTTTGAAGTCGGAACGGAAAGAAGGCTTTGATTAATCAATGTCGACTAAAGCATTAACAATATTAAAAGTGTTTTAATGTGAGTGTTTCAGTTGAAATTCATAACATTAATACGAAAATTAATGTCGTGGCTTAACTTAAATCTAGATATTAAATTTACTGAATCATGTAGAAAGGTAACACGAAGAAGTAAAGTATATTATTAGCTAGGTTACAAGATTAGTCAGACCTAGACAAAGGCAATCAGCCAACAAGATATAAAACATCACTCATATCTTTCATAACAAATCCTATTATCTTCGTAACAACCGAACTACCTGCCTACTTATTACAGCATTTATCTTATTTATCAAACAAACATAACAGACAATGCAATATCCAGGGATCCATTGTTATATCATATTACTTAAGTTGTTACCAATTAAATTCGTGTGCGAATTACGATCACATCTAGTCACGTTATCTAGTGGGCGGCGGCGGCCATGTTGCGAAGTGTACAAAAAGCAGCGCCCGCGCATCATTTCTCACGATATGACGGATTACGGCACCGCAGCGCACGCGATCTGCCAAATCATAGACTAATTAATTGTATAATGTTTGTGAAGAATGGCTTTTACAGTTTTTATGAGAGTAGAAGTAAGTACCTATGTGTGCGGTATGTGCTAAGAAATAATTAATGTATGTAATAATGTTGTCGATACCTAATTTAGTTGCAGATAGTTTTGTCCACACATAAATGAATGTGCTTTGTTCCGAAATGCTTAATTAAATAATTCAGCAGGTACTTTTCAGTGAATGATATTCAATCTAGTTCCTGAACCTGAAACGCAGGAAAAATATTTAAAACATATCAAATCCTAAATTTCAAGAAATCAAAAGATTTGGTACTACTCGAATTATTATGAATTTCAGTACTTACAACAATAACTATATCGGAAAGCGCAGCTTGAAAGCTTTGCATCGAAGGAAATCAAAATTAAAATTCCATTATTGTGCAAACACGTACAATAAAAAATTTGCATATGAATGTGAAGAATTCGTGTAAAAAAAATGTGTTTCCGTAAAAATAATCTGTAATTATATGTAACAGCGTGTAATCCGCCATTAATACAGATTTTATTGTTTGGAACATGTATCTTTTGTAACACTGTGCACACAGATGTGTGCCAGTGGTCCAGTTAGATGTCAAGCGTAGATTCTTAACTAGAATTTCCTATGTCGTGGGTGCTGATTATACTCAGAATCATGTCTTTATTTATAGGTATGTGTCGTGTAACACACATACCTATAAAGACAGCTGTAGGCTTGAGCCCTATGTGCAGTAGCCAAGACTTAAAACGTAGCGTCAATAGCCGTTTGGGTGGCACAACTTGGGCGATTTTTTTGACCAGCATAGCTATTTACAACCATTTGACGGGCTGCCGTATCTTGCAGCAAATAGTTGTCAAAAGAATAGGAGAATATAATATTTGATTTAAACGATCAAAATTTTCGAGTTTCGGGTTTGTGAATAGCTATGCTGCATCAGGTTAATTGGGTTAGGTTAGGTTACTGGCTCGGGAGGAGGCACGGCTCCCTGACGTTTCGGGCGACGCAGGTGCTCTCGGGGCACGGTTGCTTCGGCAAGTACCTGTGTCGCATAGGCAGGGAGCCGGACGCTCGGTGCCATCACTGCGTCCACTGTCTGGAGGACACGGCGTGGCATACGCTGGCCGAATGTGTCGCATGGGAGGAGCCACGCCGTGGCCTCGTTTCAGAAGTGGGGAATGACCTGTCGCTGCCAACCGTAGTTCGTTCGATGGTCGGCAGTGCACAGTCCTGGGACGCGGTGGTATCCTTCTGCGAAACAGTCATCTCGCAGAAGGAGGCTGCGGAAAGGGAAAGGGAGATCACCAGTACTCTCCCGTCCCGCAGCAGGCGCACTGGGCGTCGGCGGAGGGCAGATCATGCCCTCTTCCAGCCCCCCTAAATGGGTCGAGGGGTGGTGGACTCGGGGATATCCGTCGCCCCCCATCATACAGGATCCGAGATGGCGGCGCGTAGTGTTCCACGCGCGCCTCTATAAGACGTTATTAGGGGAGTTTCACTCCCCCTACGGATCGGGGCCCGCAGAGCGCGGGTCGTCACCAGTCCGGGGCAGCGGAAGTCGCATTTGTACCCGCAGCCCCCGACGCAAGTGTGAGAGGAAACACCGGGGTGGTTTTAGTCAGTAAGAGTCTGACAGACCCTTTGCCCACCCCAGGGCAGAGGACATCCATGAGGATTTCCACCCCGAAAAAAAAAAAAAAAAAGGTTGTCGAAGTGTGCTTAAGTGCCCCCGTGGCCCTAGGTGCAAGTGTGCGAGGGAACACGGGGTGGTATTAGTCAGTAGAAGTCTGACAGACCCCTCCGTCCGCCCCAGGACGGGGGACATCCATGAGGATTTCCACCCCGTTCCAAGAAGAAAAAGAAAAGGTTGTCGGCATTCATCTCTTGCTATTGCATCTATTAATTTATCCATTCTATATTCGTCCTAAAAATACAAAGGTATTGATATCGTACTTCATAAACAGAATAGCTAGATCAATACCTAACAATGCACCTTAATAGTCGTAATCCATTAACGACCAAACAAAGTCATTACATTTAATAAAAAATAACCTTGACACCACCAACAAAAACAGAGCATAAGAAAAAATGCTTTAAAACATTCTCCCGTGTATATCATTTGATTGAGCCACGTCTTCGTCATCAGAGTGATGAAAATTTTAATGAGAGCTGCAATATACTTTGTGAATCTTAATGCTCCATTGTTGAGTATGACCGGAGTAGATTATTGCTATCTTTTACGAAATAAATATTTGTCTTTAAAAGAGGTGTTACAATGGATTAAATAATGGTACATAATTTTGTAATTTATTACTGTTTGCTGGCGTCATTTTAGACTAGTTTTTTCTCACATGCTAGACTAAAAAAGCGCACTGTTTAAATGATAGTGCTAGAGGTCCTGTGCAAAGTTGAGTTTTCACTTCAATGTATTTGGGTACCAAGTGATTTTTTTGAGACAGTAAATATGCCATTTAGAGTTTCGTACCCAAAGGGTGCCCAACGGAACCCTATTAGTAAGCTTCCACAGTCCGTCCGTCCGTCCCTCTGTCTGTCAGGAGGCTGTATCTCAAGAACCGTAATAGGTAGACAGTTGAAAATTTCACAGATTGTGTATTTCTATAACAATAAATATTAACAACTGCCTTGCCAAAAAAGGAACTAAAAAGTAAAAAAAAAAGAAGTTGTATTAGTTAATCTGTATATACAAAGCGAAAGGTCACTCGTTTAAATGCTGACTAAAAAAATAAATAAAATTGTCATTGCTGTCGGGGGATCATTGTGTCGTTGTGTGGAACAATTTTTAATATAAGTGGAAATATTGTACGGCGGTACGAATATCTTCGTGTGTGAGTCCAACTCGTACTTGGCCGGTTTTCTTCTTTGATAGATTAACCAGTCAGGACAGTCGGTAGAGGAACTGGCCTACTACGTACTGACGTATTAAAAAATGCTATCCGAAGTCATGATAGTCTGAACATCCTCATCGTAATCATCAAAATGTACCTATTCACGTTCTATAAATACCTCTATTTTATATCCACCACATTAATGTGAAAGTAATTTTATTTCAAGACGAGTTTTCACACAAATAGCAGCTTTTATTCCCCAGCTAGCTATCACAAGTTTAAAATATCTGTTCATACATTTTCCGTTTACCTGCACGAGGTAAAGCACAATGTAACATTAAGTTCAAAATGAAATTACTGTTTAAATAATGCAAGCTTCCAGACTGGTTGCGTTCGTGTAATGAGCAAGTTGTAAGTAGGTTGCATTAGGGAACAGGGGACACAATGTTTGGCCATTTTCCAGAAATGTAATGCTCATATTATTACTGGTTGGTTGATAATATTATGTGGTTTGGTCTGGTAAACTTGTGGTAGCCATGTTCTTAGTTGAAAGGTCTTTGTTATTGAATTACTTACTGTGCACGCTTTTTGTCAGAGTTCTTATGATTTTGTACTGTATATATAATTAATTGATACCTAAATCGGTGGTGCGTTCTTCTGACCTCTTATTATTTATTTATTTATTATTTCATCAAATAAAGTTTATAAAAAAATGTAACTTAAGAACAATACCCCGCAAAACCGTTTTCACGGTTTGTCTGTGGGAACAGAACAAACAAAATTACAAATATGTTTTATTAGTGCAGACACTTAACAGGATTATTTTTAACTATATTTATAATACTGCTAAAATTGATATAGCATTATATAGAGTAATTATATTTGCCGTAATGTCAATTATGGATGGTTAATCTGAATGATTCACGCTAATAAGGCTTCCTGTTTTTATTTGGTTTTAATAATAATTTTAGTAAAAATATTTAGTTATTTATATTACATTAAAAAAATTGTGTAAATATAATTAAATATATTTAAATAATAAGAAATATCAAAAAAGAACTTTGAGTTGTGGCATGCTCAAAGTAATCCTGACCCTTCTATACATTACTTTTAATCTATGGCTGCCTTGCTCCAAATAATGTACTATACTTTGTGCTATGTCCACCTATTCATTGGCAAGTGAAATGCGGCTTTAGTCCGTCAAAGCCTTCATCTAGCTAGCCTAGTGTTTAGCAAATCTGGATAGTAGATATATTGACGATTTGACCTCGGTACTGACATAGACAAATTAATCTCTGTATAATGTTTACAATCACTATCCAACACCTTTGATCGCTTTCAGTTTCACTAACACTCTTAAAAGCGTGACCAATTCTTTATTCTTTGTCCACATACAGAACATTTATATCCTTTAATCTTCTTCCATTAATCTCAACCTTTTCGTAGTGTAATGTGGTACTCGCATAGTTTCATATAAAACTGATAGAGTCACTTAATGTTCAATTCTCGTCTTGAAAGGATGAATTTGCGAGGCAATTTGCTGGGATTGCCGCGTATTACTGACGTTATGTGGGAAACGTAGTACATTAGATCCGTAATGTACTGGGTTAGTGTTATTCCGTATCCTTTTGGGGATGAGTTATGACGACGTCGAGACGTTTGTTATATAATAAAATAATTTATGGACTATTGCTGTTTATAGTTTTATATAAGTTATGCGTTCTTGAAGCGATAGTGCCGAAATTTCGTTGCATGGCTAGCGTTTTTAGCCATACTTAACAAATTGACCTTCTACTACCACCAAAGTAAGTAATGGGTGTCTCTTTGTAGTATAAATTCAAAAAATATAAATTTAAATATTAACCTAATCTTATTTAAAATTATAACATAAAATCTCATCTAATCTAATTTATTCAATGTAATTTAATTTATTTGTTGTAATCAATTTAGCTTTTAATAATTTATTTTCATCTAAACTATGTATTACTTGTTTTAATTAATTAAGTTATTATCTGCGCATAATGTAGTGCATGCTGTGCTTTTCTATAAGTAATGAGGCGCTTAGACTTAAGTTTGCAATGTACTAATTATAAGTAATAGTGTACTCATTGTTGAAGAGCCTAATAATAAATAAATAAATAAAAGTATTGAAAATGTTATCTACTTATCTTACCTTACTTTTGTTGTTTTCTCTTGTTTATGTTACCTTCTTTGTCTGCGTTCAGCGCTCGGTGTAGCAACACGCCATGTTCGGGTTCGCGACAAGTCAATCGTCGTCACCCTGAGGATGCCTCGTTGAGAGGTGAAACACGAGTCGATTTCTTTAAGGAGTTTTTTATGGCTCTTTATAAATAGCTAAGCGGAACAGATTACTAAATATATCCACGTCTATTGTATTTTACTAACATACATTTCGATAGAAACATTGCTATCGATCGATTAGCTTAAAATGATTTCACTATTTTATGAAATCCTTTTGTGATTTGATACAGTTTCATCGGGTTCTTAACATAACGCTACTAACTATAATATATAAATGCATTCACGGACATTATTATATGCATATTATTAGTATTTCTGAATTTAGTTTTGACAGTGACCTATAAGATTCTAAAGCAATGTCGCTTTCCTACAACTCAGTTCTCGTGAATAAAATTATCCTAACGCGACGTACAACACCCGACCACATATTCTCCCGCTTCACAGCTGCTGTATGTTTTAATATTCAGCTGGAAGATCATACAAATGAGATATGTGGTACTTATTATAACGTGGGCTATAATTATTGCCGCCTTTCTCGGAACATTTCGCGCGGTCGAAATTATTAATGAGCTCGACTGCTGCGGTGTTTTCCTCGTTGCTTAATTTATGGACTTAATGTTTTGTATATGTAAGGTTTTTGTCTTCATGATTATCTTCTTGTCCTTGGCCCAATTTATTTGCTGTCAGCGTAGGATCTTTTTCTTCAATACAGTTTCTATGAGCCATCATCTCAGTATTCACCCTTTTCCTAGTCATGTTGTTGTTTACACAATCTATAGCGTTTATTTTATTTGTTCTTTCTCTATTATTGCAAGCATCTACGTTCCGACTTCAATCTTTTCTCACGACAAAATGTCCATCATTCCTTCACATCATATGCAACATGATTTTTTTTTTAATATTAATCATAATAATTTATGGTTGTCAAAACGATATTATCTTAGTAGTAAAAGCGTATAGTCAAGTTAGATTAGGTGTTATTACCGCAAATTGATGCAGTCGCAAATGTTGAATAATTAAACAGCAAATTACCACTAGAATCGTAGAGAACACTCCATATTTCCGAAATTAGTAACAGCCACAGTGACGTCATCAATAGATTCCGTCAACTGACGTGTTGTTCTGCCTAATTGGCACCTCTGTTGAGACTAATGTGGATATGTTCAATGTAGATTCAGATTTGAATTAAATTAATGATGAGATTGGATTGAATGACAAATTCTCGGTGTTTGTTTACAGTGAAGGTCCATAGGTTTCTTTTTTAACAGAACTATAACGTAATATAAATCTTATCCATAGGCGACAGTAAAATATTTGGCAGGATTGTTTGTCAACAAATAACTTTACACCGTGTGTGTACAAATCGTCGAGTTTTATTAACACACGCACGGTGTTCCGAGTACAAACCGGCCTGCGCAGGAAAAACTGTGCGTGCAGCGTGTGGTAAGCTCATTATGATGCCAAATTAATTTAGAAAAACATGTATGTTTACACTGAAAAATAAAAAAAAGTAGGATTGTCTGTCGTAAATTCTTAGTTTTGCTTAAAATCAAAACAAATTCCCTATGAATTTGAACCTGCAAATCACGACTAAGTTTTTCACGTTCGGAAAGCTTTCAAAATTCCTGATGGCTTGCAAAATACGACACACTTGGCACCTCGAAGGGACATTAATAATTCATCGCTTCAATTTGGTATACACAGGAGAAGTAAATAATGTACAAACATCATTATAAATGTTAATGTGACGGTAATCACAACAGCGCAATAGCTCATATGTGATGTATGTCTGAGTATGCAATTAGATTATTGCAATAAATTGTGGGTTTGAGAGATTTATTACATGTTGCGAATGTTTGATGCGTTATGACGACTTTAGGAGTTGGTGGTGTGAAGATGGATCTAATATAGTGGCTACTTGTCCTCATAAGCATGAGCAGTAGTGACCTAGTGGTAACGGCCGTAACTTATGTGTTGTAGGTCGTAGATTCGAACCCTGACAGGCGCTTAATTTTGTGTTATTTTTTCATCACCACTGCTCTCAAAACGGTGAAAGAAAACATCGTGAGGAAACCGTCATGTCCTAGAATAAAAAAATCGAAGGCATGTGACATCTACCAACCCGCACTGGGCCTGGGTGGTGGATTACGGCCCATTCCCCTAGGCGGCCTGTGTCCCAGCAGTAGGAACATTAAATGCTTGTCAAGTTCAAGACTCATCTCGATTGCTATTTAAACATTTATTGAATGTTTGAATACACCAATTTAGGGGTATGAGGAACATGATGTAAAGTTCACTCATCCACCATAGAAATTGGAGGATCCTCCGACCAGACGAGTGTTGTGTCTGGCGGACAACTGCCCATCGGTTTGAAGTTGAAATCTTGTATGTATGTCGATCGCTCGGTAAACTCTAACTGCCCGATGCAGGATTTGTGTGACGTCATGTCTATGATGAGTAGTTCGTATGTGGCGGTGTAACCGCTACAAATCTATACCCAATGATCGGTAAAATGAATCCTATTTAAACTCCAAAAAAACTCAACGGCGACACACTTCAGTGACAAAAAGTTGCACCACAAATCAGAACCACCAGACTACAAGACTTTTATTTTCACGACTTTATAAATACAAGCCGTGAGTTCATTGACCTAATTTAACACGGTCAAACAGGTTGAAGAGAAAGACTAATCGTATTGTTTCTTTGGGTTCTTCTCTTTTTATCTGCAGACCCTTAAACGATTGAGGCGTGAAGTTTTCGAGCGTGCCGTTACGGTGGATCAGTTTGTGAGACCGCTACTTTTTGATGTTCCATTCCAACGCCACTGGTAAAAACTTAGCGACCAATAGTAATGAATTTTGAGGAGCTTTGAGGGTGGCGGAAACTACAACAATAACATGATTTTGATAATTTATTATCACTGACTAATAGCGCGCATTCTGAAAGTGGGCAACGTCGCAAATAGACGTCAAATATTTCGCTGTTTTGATTAATTTGGCAATATTACTGTAAGAAATATGGCTAACTAGTGAACTAAAATATTGATTATGAAATGAAATAATTGATATCGTTTTAGATGTAAAAAAGGATTTGGAAACTTTCCAAATGCCTTTTTACACCTACAACAGTTACAACATCAAATTCAGTGTTATAATTGCAATTCATTGCAGTTCTAGTTCAATAGTTAGCGATATTTTATATTGCCAAATTAATCAAAAAAGGTAAAAGTTTGACAGCTATTTGCGACGTTACCAACTTTTAGAATGAACGCTCTTAATGTGTTTTTGTACTATAACTTCAATCTTATGTAATCATCATCATCATCTGCCTAGCCTTTTCCCAACTATATTGGGGTCGGCTTCCAGTCTAACCAGATGCAGCTGAATACCAGTATTTTACATGAAGCGACTGCCTATCTGACCTCCACAAGCTAGTTACTAAGTAACACTACTTATCCCTTGGTAAGACTGGTTGTCAGGCTTTTTGGGCTTCTAACTACCCGTAACGATTGTCAAAGATCTACAAATGACAGCCGGGACCAACGGCTTAGCGTGCTTTCCGAGGCACGGAGGGGTCTTGGTATGTAAAGATGGTCACCCATCCACAGACCAACCGCGGCAAGCGTAGCTTAACCTGATCGATCGACCCATGCAGCTGTTGTTACTTAGCCACAAGCGTTATGTAATCAAAGGAGTTAAAGATTAAGTTGGAATAGCAAGCATTAGTGACGTGATAATTCTATCGTACGCGTGACTAGATGGGCATCCTTCTATGAAGGAATCTTCTTAAAGGAATATCCATAGTTGAGTGAGTCCTAAAATTGAGGTTTCACGTTAAGGAACTCTTTCTTGTCATAGTAGTAACTGCATATGTTTTGAATGTTCTTTTAGTAGTATGAGGAACAGGGTGTAAAGTTCACTCATCCACCATAGAAAAGGGAGGATCCTCTGACCAGACGGGTGTTGTGTCTGGCGGGCAACTGCCCATCGGTTTGAAGTTGAAATCTTGTATGTATGTCGATCGCTCGGTAAACTCTAACTGCGCGATGCAGGATTTGTGTGACGTCATGTCTATGATGCGTAGTTAGTATGTGGCGGTGTAACCGCTACATTCTTATAATTAGGTAGTTCGAGCGCTTACTTTCAAATCCGCTGTTTTCACAGCCTCACCGTAACGGGCAAGTCCCGTAACTCATCGTTCACCCTGTGGTTTTAGTTTCCGCAGTTAACGTTTTCTAGGAAAAGAAGTAAAACGACACCGGTATGCAAACCAGTGGTTTAGTGGAAGTTTCATTATTCTAGCGCTGGATAAAGCTGATTTAGTTGGTGTGAGTTTGTTAGCCTAGCGCTTAACTATGTTGGGGTCGGCTTGTAGGCTAACCAGCTAACCACGTGGTGGTGGAGGTGGCCGCGAAATATCATTTGATATTTTTTGGTACGAGGTGGGAAATCTAGTATGGAGCGTAGTTGCCGTTCAGTTTATTAGGCATGCAGCGCTTTTTTGTTTGTTTTCATGTTTTCGTTTTTTTTATTCATATTTATTTCTGAATGTTCATTACCGGTCTTTGTAAGGAAACTCAAGTTTACTGGACATTTTCGAGTACTTTGTAATGGAAGTTCTTAATCTTGTTCTCTCGAGATAGCACGAGTCTTTTAAGAATAGTTAGGTACTGCAAAGATATACCTAAAGATTAGTCATTCAGAAGGATTTATAGCCGACTGGCATGTGTGCGACAAACGTGAAAAATAGGAATATCAGACCCAAATAAAACCAGATAAATGACACATATATCTACAAAATCGTACAGCCAAATCCCACGTTATTTTTTTATTAAATTTATCACATATTTCCCGAATAAGTTGCCGATTTTGTGGGTGGCCCCAGGGAAATTTCAGCACTTGACAGTCGCGACTCAGATAAGTGGATATGGTAGTGAATCTGAATGTTTATAATGTCTTATATATGTTGACTTTACGTGATATGAATCACGTAGAGACATACACACGTCACGACTGTGATCTAACCAGCGTAGTTTTTATTTTTAGAAAGTTAATCCTGCCATTGGTTTTCGTTACAAGTATCAAAACTCTTTGGTCAGAGGTAGACTCGTGGTGAAGAAAACTCATAAATGCGATATGATCTTACCTAAGCATCTGAACCTTATCTGTGCCAAAGTTGGAAATGTTGGAAGGTAAAGGTTTTTTAATCAAAAGGGAAAAGGTAAAATAGGAACATATTTGCTTTCTTCATTTGTTATAATTTGTTTGTACCTACAGTGTTCAGAACTGTGTAAATAACATCACATTCACATAGAATCTACATTCTACATACAACAAAGTCTACCTAATATTAGCGCTGCATTTTATTTAATTAGGACTATTTATGTTAGCCGCATTCATCGTGACCGTTGGACAACAGTCTCCACACGGTGGGTGCCTGAGGATAGACGGCGGCCCAGGAAGAGGTGGCGAGACGACCTAGACACGTACCGCAAGGGTTGGATGGAGGTGGCCCTGAAAAAGGATGCATGGAAGGATTTGGGGGAGGCCTTTGCTCAGCAGTGGGAGAGTGAAGGCAAATATAAAAAAAAGGACTATTTAAAATTGAAGATTATTCTTATGTGATTATGTTGCCGTGTGATGGCTAAGTCATTCTTTTTATTAATAAAGATGACAAATAGATATGTACTGAATAAATTAAAAGACTTGGTTTAACATTAGATCTCACAACTTTTTACAGTAAAAGAACTGTATTGCGAGACTTGAATTTTTTTACGTTATGTTTTTGATGGGATACAGTTTACAAGTTCATCATCTTATTTTTTTTTGTTTTCAAAATAAAGAGGTGGTTTAGAAAATAAAGAATAATAAAATCAACAAACATGTAGAAACCTTTATTAGACTTTACTGTTTGTAATATATGTATTTTTTATTTTGCTTGAGTATAGTTCTCGATGTTTTTTGGTTTGTATATTGGCGTGTGCTAGCTGGCATATGGCCTATAATTTGTTATTTGAATTATGTTTTGTGTTGCATAATGCAAGTTATTTAGCATACTATTGTATAGAATCATTTTTCTAACTTGAACAGACAGCTGTGCTGCTGGGGAGTTTGTTGCGCCACTTCTTCTTCCCAGCTAAAGGCACTAGGAAGTGGTGAAGGGTGGGCGTTTTTGGGGGACTGTCTTATGTAATTTTGACGTTCGAAAAGTGCTGATTCTCAGCCTAGTTTGAATAAATGACTTTTGAATTTGAATTTTGTACGTGTTATATGTAAATGAAACTGATTCTAACAACTTCGCATAATGCACAGAAGTTACATTTTCTTTCTCCCTTTGATCATAGGAATCAACATAATAACTTTTACGTAACATTCGAATAAGTTGATCCCTAAACTCGTAACTAAGTTAGGAAAAATCCTACCCCTTGGATCATAAAATTGTTCTTCCTTAAGAACTGTATA
Organism: Agrochola lychnidis; assembly: GCA_963680765.1. Classification (NCBI taxonomy): domain Eukaryota; kingdom Metazoa; phylum Arthropoda; class Insecta; order Lepidoptera; family Noctuidae; genus Agrochola; species Agrochola lychnidis. Next base: position 6,715,668 of record OY796859.1, on the reverse strand, counting down.
TGACTTTTCTATACCAATTTTTTGTGATACGATACGGAATTTTTAAAATATTATATCTAAAGTAAAAAAACCGGCCAAGTGCGTGTTTGACTACGCACAATCAAGGGTTCCGTAGTTGGAATGAATTTATATCAAGAATAAACTTAACATTGTATTTGAAAAACATGACGTTCTCCCATACATTTCAACTGCAAATGTAAGTTTGTAGTACAAATAACATCGTAAATCTCTTAATATTGTGCGTATAAACTTTGTACGCACTATATTAAGAAATTTACGATGTTATTTTAAGACAATAGACTCCTTATAGGTTTTCCTGTTATCTATAAGTAAAGAATAATCCATTGTATTTTTTTTTTTCAAAATTTTAGGCTCAATGGTTTCGGAGATAAAGGCGGAATGGTCAATTTTCATCTATTTTCTTAAATAACTTTTAAAGTATTTATTTTAAAATTATAAAAAAATGTATTTGAAAGCCTTGCAACAAGTTCTTTCATTAAATGTATTACACAGTACAGTTTACAAAACTTTTTTTTTAATTTTCTTAGTGGCCCCCATATTCAAAATTAATTTATTTCCGTAACATGTTCGTGTTTGAGTCACAGAAATACATATGTGTACCAAATTTCAATTTAATCAATCCATTATATTCGGAGCAAATTGGCTGTGACAGACGGACAGACACGAGTGATTCTATAAAGGTTCCGTTTTTTCCTTTTGAGGTACGGAACCCTAACTATCTTTATACTTACCTAGGTTATTTTATGAATGGGTGAGCTTCAGTTTATATTAGGTTTAAGTTAGCTTAGTTACGGAATATTTCCCAGGAGCCATGAGCTTTGAAACTGATTACTTTTATAGTGTAAATAAATATACCATATTTAGTAGACAGACAACAAATGTTTAAGGTTATCATAAATAATGTATATTCATTACAGGGTTTGGCTGTTAATGTTTGTTAACGCATCCATTATCCAGAAATAATTCCTACTGCGGGTAATATATTTTTTTTAAGAACTGAACGCATATTTATTTATTAGTGTCTTACCAACTAAACACATATGACACAGCATAACGAAAAAAAATTTTGTCATATTTATAGATCTCGCATAAATATTGAACAATAAAAAAAAACAAATTATTTAAAAAATAAAAAACCCGATGCAAAAACACTTCACAAAAAAAAAATACATATATAATAATCTATAGAATTTTGGTATTGCAGGCGGGGACAAACCAATAACCTGAAATTATGGTTAAATTTTTGTTTCTATTTTTATTGGCTGATTTGTTATTGATTATAATGCTTGTTTTTTTTTTAGTGAAGTGTTTTTGCTGTCGGGTTTTTTGTTTTTTTTAAATAATTTTGCTTTATTTCAAGCTTTTTAGTTTTGTTAATTTGTATATATTTGATTGATACATTACTAGCTTTTATTTGATACCATTAATGTAGTTTTTTTTAAAGCCACCGTCCTTTTTTTGCAATATATAAATATTATATAGCCTATATCACTCCCACAATTAAGACAAATCTAACGACACCTCATAAGTTAAAATCCATCAAGCCGTTTAGGCTACAGAGCGTGCCAAAGAAATACAAACATACATAAACTACTCTCGAAAAACATTACCCTCCTTCTGGGGCAGTCGGGTAATAAAGGAAAGCACGGCACTACCGGCTTCCCATAATTATTATAAGTGCATATTTTGTCCATCCATAGGTTATCTTTCACAAATAGATGATTTCGATGAAATCGCCTAAAAAAACAGTGAAGGAAAATCGACATGCCTGAGAGATATTTCTCGACGGTATGTGAAGTCAAGTCAAGGGCTCATGGGCAGCATAAAAACTCTGACACTAGGTCGGTCACTAACACACACACAGTAAAAAGAAGAAAGAATTGTTGGTACCTATACTTGTTTTTCCTTTATTGGTATGCAATAGAAGGTATTCTATCCAAACATTTCTCATAAAATAGTAGCCTTTACAAATGGTTGGAACCTGGAACAAAATTCAATTTTATCAAAGTGAAAAGTTCGATGTTTTAAGAGTTTTCCAGGAACAAAGAGCTTAAAAATGCAAAGCAATGGAGTAAATTATAAAGTCCTGGGATGTTTTACCCCGGGTCCACACTCTCGCGAGTGCGCCTCGTGGAGGCCTTTGCATGAGCCGCGGCAAGCGAAGACTACACGAGTGCTACCCATCCACACTCTCGTTTTATTCCCTTGCCCGCCACGCCTCGTTCTTGCGTCCTTTGAATCTGGACAAAAAATCGACACCCAGCGCAGCACGCACGAGGCGAGACGAGACGACGAGAGAAGGAGAGGGCGCTATCCACACTATCGCGCTCGCTTCACCTCGTCTTGTCTCCTGGAGAGAGAGGTTTGTGCTTTTTAGTTTATAAATTTTTTATTTTTATTAATTAATTTTAAAAAGTCTGTTTTTGTTTTTTTCTTCATCAATAAATAATTTGTCTAGAGTTTTTTCATTATATGTGATGTTTTTTTAATTAGATTAAATTCGGGGTGAGAGCCTGGTGATCCGTCACATACTGGCGTCCATACTAGGATACCCTGTATCCTAGTATGGACGTCAGTCTCTTGCAAAGGATCATATTTTATGCATTTTTGTCAAAACGCTATAATTCTTGTCTCTATGTTTATTACTATGTGAATCTTTGTAAAGAGAGAAATAAAAATTATTAAAAAATCATATTATTATTAATTTGTGTTAATTACGTCCATTAATATTTTGAAATAACAATAGGAACATTTGTTTGAATTGATTTTTTTGTTACATTTTATTTGATTTAATATGAATAACTATTACTAGCATATTTAATTTCCTATGTTACGGGTAGTTTCATTACGACTTTCTTAGTAGCAGCCTGAAGTCCTGGATGAGTGCCCGATTAAAGCCAATAGCAAAGATTTGCTTCCCTTACTTCATCATCTGCCTAGCCTTTTCCCAACTATGACGGGGTCGACTTCCAGTCTAACAGGTTACAGCTGAATACTAGTATTTGACTCGGAGCGACTGCGACTGCCTATCTGACCTCCACAACCTAGTTACTAGGAAACCCGATACCCCTTGGTAAGACTGGTTGTCAGACTTTTAGGCTTCTAACTACCCGTAACGACTGTCAAAGATCTACAAATGACAAGCCGAGACCAACGACTTAACGTGCTTTCCGAGGCACGGCGGGGTCTTGGTATGTACAGATGGTCACCCATCCACGGACCAACCGCGGCAAGCGTAGCTTAACCTGATCGATCGACCCGTGCGGTTGTTATTACTTAGCCACAAGCCCCTCTGCTTTGCTTCCCTAACTTATTTAAACATAACTTGCTTTTTATATTCTGTAAACTATGTCGTGATTTCTCTAGTATTTTGCAAGTCTGTTATTTACAGCCAATCCCATCGGCTTTGGATCTTCGAACTCTGAACCCCATAGATTATTCATTACGTGACCAGGGCACTATCAGACTGGTATTGGCACATAGAGCTGTGTTCAATTTTTAAGGAGAATTTAAATAAACTTGTGTCTATGGTAAGAAAGGACCATTTTTGTTTATTTCCTGTGACGTAATGACAATGATCTCGCTGGTTATTAATATTTCTTATATGGCATATTCATCGTAAAACATTGGTTACTGAAAAAGGTTTCGTATCTACTTCATCATCATCATCATCATTTCAGCCGAAAGACGTCCACTGCTGGACATAGGCCTCCCCCAAGCACCGCCACTTCGACTGATTCTGTGCTTTCCGTATCCAGCGGATTCCTGCGGCCTTCACAAGGTCATCGGTCCATCTTGTGGGAGGCCTTCCAACGCTACGTCTTCCGGTACGTGGTCGCCACTCCAGAACCTTTCGACCCCATCGGCCTTCCGTTCTGCGGGCAATGTGCCCTGCCCATTGCCACTTAAGTTTGGCAATTCTTCGGACTATGTCGGTTACCTTGGTTCTCTTGCGGATCTCTTCATTTCTGATTCGATCATGTAGGGAAACTCCAAGCATAGCCCTCTCCATTGCCATTTGGGTGACTTTTAGCTTTCTTATAAGTCCCATTGTGAGCGACCACGTTTCAGTACCATAGGTCATCACTGGCAACACGCACTGGTCAAAGACTTTCGTCTTGAGACACTGTGGTGTGTGTGTGTGTGGTGTGTGTGTGTGTGGTGTGTGTGTACCTACTTATTTATATGTTTTTGTTGCTTTCGTGGCCCTTTGTTTAACATTAAATCCAATTAATAGGTTAAGGAGATATTTAATAGATACCAGCTTCCATCTGCGGTAACTCAGTGATAATATAGCATTGTACTGGTGAAAGAATTTTTTAAATCAGTCCTATAGTTTTTGAGATTACAAACATACAAAAATGCAAAAAAATCAAATCTATTCTCTTTATAATATTAGTTTAGAAGAAAATACAAGTGCCTAAGTCAAGAAAATGGATAGTGAAGCATCATGGAACTATTTCACTTTACTTTTAACACCTAAAATACAAAGTTAAAAGTATTCAAATATTTTTTTTTAGTACAGGCTGAGTCACCACTAAGCTGAATAAAAAAAAAGCAGTGGCGCTCTGGGAGTGCCGACAGAAGTAAAAACTTGAAAAAAAATCGGCACCGCGGTAATCAACGCGTTGATGTCTTTTATTCCACGGTGTCGGTAAATTCCGTTACAATGTCGCGAAATCAATGGTTTAGTGACTAAAATTTAGTCCCATCTCAAAAATGTCCAACGCGCCTAAAGAAGTTTTCACTATAAAAAACTGAAACAGTTTATAAAAATAAAACAATTGGAATCCTATACCTACCCTTATATCTTTTTTTTAGTTAAATGTTCGTATGGACAAATTGTTAAATGTTTGTTGGCAGATCATCATCTGCCTAGCTGCCTGCTATCTCTTGCCGTCTTTGGTATTTTTACATGGAGGGACTGGAATATATATTAAAACCCCGCCACAACCTTCCGCCATCGTGAAGCCTCTGCCTAATTATTATTTCTTACCGGAGACAACAATGGTTTGGTACTTGAGTTAAGTGTAAGCTGAGTATAATCCGCGTGCCAACAAACGAAGCAACGTGATCCAATGAACACGAGCTCGTAATCTTATGCGAGTTTGTCTCAAGTTTGAGGCAACTCAGAAATAATTAGAGAAATAACGTCAATAATGTGCAGGTCTGTATTTTAAATACAGTTGAATTTTGACTGCCTCGTTGGTCTAGTGGTCGCAAGCACTACTGCTGAGTATGAGGTCCTGGGTTCAATTCCCGGGTCGGGCAAAGTGTTATTAGGTTTTCCATCTAAAATTGCTCAGTAGCAGCCCGGAGTCTGGATTTGTGCCCGGTTGATGGCAATAGGCTCGTCGCCTATTACATCGGACTTAAACATAATTGGCTAAATGTGGGTGAACTATGGATATCATCATCAGCCTATAAATGTTCCCACTGCTGGGACACAGGCTTCCTATCGGCGAGAGGGAGTGGGCCGTGATCCACCACGCGGGCCCAGTGCGGGTTGGTAGATGTCACATGTCTTTGAATTTTTTGGTTCTAGGACATGCCGGTTTCCTCACGATGTTTTCCTTCACCGTTTTGAGAGCAGTGGTGATGAAATAATTTACACAAAGTAAAGCGCCTGTCTGGGTTCGAACCTACGACCTCGTAAGTCGCGACCGTTACCACTGGACCACCACTGCTCTAGTTCTAACTATGGATATACCTCTGCCTAACCCTTCGGGGATTACAAGCGTGATGTTATGTTATGTGTTGAATTTTGTTGTATTTTTGGAGTTGCTACCAGTTTGTGTAAAAGGCAGATTTTTAGATGGATTGAAAATGTTTTCATTCTTTTGCCTCATAATTTGAATGTCCTAATAGAATAAGAGATAAGAGAAACATAAAGAAAAAACTCCGTAGCGGATCATAAAACAAAAATATATATATATTAGAAAAGACTAATGACGGCAGCCCCGGATCTAGGGGAGGGCAAGCCGGGGCCCGTGCCCGGGCGCCAACTTCAGTGGGCGACAAATTCAAGCGTAGTAGACAAGTGCACCACACAGCACACAGCAACTTTGGAAACTGAAACGATTTCATACACCCTTGGGCCTGAATAGTAACGAGATGTAAATGGTGTGAATTTATAGATTCATACATACCTTAGTGTATTGCAGTGACTAGTTGTTATCCCATAATTCACATAGCGATCCATAGTTTCAACAATATCCAATCCACAAAGCGGCAGTAAAATCCATTATAACAATTCCAAGTCAATCGTGTGAGCGATCTTCGGTGTCCAGTGTGAAAGCAAGGGTCGTACAAGGTAGGCAGGGTCAGAATCCATAAAAATCAAAGCAGTGATCGTTGAAAATGAAAAATAATTGGGAAAGCACTCAAAACACATCGGAAAACACGAAATAAGTGACAGCTGTCTAGTTCTAGTAGGGATGGGCGTTGCGACAACGAACCGTTTTGTGATGGTGAAATCGTTTTACGTCCTGAGTTCAACTTCAAGCAGTCTTCATTGCACAAATCAGTCTTCGAATTACTTGGTGCGATGTTTACATCTAAGAAAATACAGTCGGGTACAATGATTCAACTATCTATCACACTCGTAAAACAGTCCTTCCAATAAAAAGTGAACTCTTTGAAATGAAAAACAGTCAGTAATGTATTACCAGTTGTCAATGCTGTCGTTCGTGATGCGAAAAAACCATTTTATACATTTCAAATCGTTGAAAGTTTTAAGAAACTGCGCTCGACGAAAACGCAATTCTATTCCATGTTGGATAAGTTTCGTCCTTTAACCGTTTTCTGCAACCGTTTTCGTCGTCGGGAAAACGGTTTCGGTCGCCAAAAATTAGAGAATGTCCACCACTAGTGTCAAATTGTCAATGTCAGTCTGCCAGTGCAGAATATGTACAGACGCCAGCACATCAAGCTACTACAATCTGTCAAATTTATTCAATAGATTTTCAACTTTATCGCTGAAGACTAAGGTTCAAAGTTGATTGGCAAAATTTGACAGTTTCGGATAGCTTGATGTGCTGGCGTCTGTACTGCCAGTGACATAGACAAAAAAATAAAACTGATTTTAATCGATATGAAATTGATAATCATTATTTTGGTTTTTCAGTAATTAATGATGTTTTATTTAAATTAAATGCACTACATTGTATAAAAGTATATATATTGCATTTAATTACTTTGAGTTAACTATATTACCTAGTGCTACCTAGTGGGTAGGTTTTCTTTTTGTAGTTGTGTAATCGATTACTTTAATCGATAATCTCACGAAAACTATCTTTATCATATTTCTCCGCTTCCAGACAAAGATTTGAGCTGATTTTTGATGTTCAAGGATAAAAAATATGACTAATTTTTAGATCATATCTCAACTTATTACACTTAGGCCCAACATTTTCCATCTCCTTTATAATATTTCTATTTTTTTCCTTTTTTATAACAGTTTCGGCGCCCCTGTTGAACTGGCGCATTATCGATTAATACAATTTGTTTAATATGTTGCTGCCAAAATTTTTATTTTGAGAAAATTTTAATTTGTCGGGGGCTAACTTAGCGCATCCCCATAAAAGATTGACGGGGGGCGGCAGACAGACAGACGGTGAAAAATCTTTATCCTATACTAATAATATTTTTATAAAGATTTGTACTCACGTTTTCGAAATGGGCACTAACGATTTAGATGAAAGTTGCAATATAGGGGTTTACGGGGGCAATAATCGATCTCGCTAGGTCTCATATCTGGAAAAAATTGTTTTCTCCGTATTTTCACACGAGCAGAGCTCGGTTTCCAAAAGTTTATAACAAGATAATGAATAGTGACATGAAAATAATGACATTAGAATAATGATCATGGCAGCATGGAATTAGTAGGTACTATCCTATACTATTAAATGAGCATTCTCTATTTTCACCAGAGCAGAGCTCGGTTGCCGAGGTATTAAATCCTTAACACCAAAAGTGTCCCAAAAATATCCTTGAACAATAAAAGAGATGAAGCCACTTAATCAGGCTTCATCCCCTTGTACGATATAGGATGATGTAAAAAATGACACGTACCTAACCTAACCCGAAACTCAAAGCCGACCGTAACCCTCATAAGCCGACTTACAGACAAGGAATATGTGTGAACAAAAGTTACGCCGGTATAATCCTACCTCCGACAATCTAAACATAGGTAGCCTGGAGCACAATGTTACGGATGTACAGAGGAACATCTGATAATTATGAAGTACTTAATGAATCATGATGAGCAGAAAATACTACTGCCATAAAATGTAAATAAAATATAAACTGTTTATTAAAAGAAATGGTTGGTCTGTACCAAAGAAAAGATTTATAAGAACGACGGCCGTAGGTTAAACTTTAGTCTTTCTAAGTAATATACTTAAATCACATTTAAAAATATAGGTGAATGGAAAATAAAACATAACCATTACGCTAAGCAAGATATGGTGTTTTTAAGAGCAGCATTCTCTTAGCCCATTTTTTTTAACTACATTTTGGTAGTTTTTGGTCTTCATCCCACTTGATGATAAGTGATGATCACGCCAAAGGTGGAAACGAGCTTCACCCGGAATCCTCAACCACAGAGGAACTGGCTGAGCATATAAGATGGTAGTAGCTAGCTAGGCGGACTTAAAACAAGCCCTACCACCAACCAAATCGAACATAAAATTTTGCACCCGCTGAGAATCGAATCTGGGACCTCTGAGTCTGAGAAGTGGTCTTACCACTAGATCACAGAGGAAACCATACTTTTAACGAATCTCGAATATTGTTTTTTTAAACCCAACTAAGGTGGATTTTGTTCAGTCATTGCTGGAAAGAACATGAGAACTGAGATCAAGGAGGGAAGGAAATAAAAAGAAAGACAGTGGTGCCGATTCCCTTGTTCACAAACTAAACTAAATTTAAGTTCAGTGCATCTTTTTCTTTCTAATTCATTAAGAAAAGGACAGAAGATAAATTTTAGTTTAGTCCTGTCAAATTAATCAGCGCTTGACGTAAATTGACATTTTAATCACGTCTAAACTTGTATGGAGAGTGACAGGCGCTGATTAATTTGACAGGACTAAACTAAAATTTATCTTCTGTCCTTTTCTTAATGAAATAGAAAGAAAAAGATGCACTGAACTTAAATTTAGTTTAGTTTGTGAACAAGGGAATCGACACCAATGTATTCTTTTTGACCGACGTTATAGTTTAAGTTCACAAAATGAATAAAATGTACCTACACTACTGCCTCATGTTTTAGCAGCAAATATTCTCTTTAGAAAATAAAGTATTTATTGGAACTCACACAAACTAAAACCTAACACAATCATCCTTACTAATATTATAAATGCGAAAATGAATTTGTTTGTTTGTAACGCTTTCATGCTAAAACGGCTGAAAAGATTTTGATGAAATTTGTCCTATGTCGTAGGACACCTACTTTTATTCCGTAATACGTTTCCGTGGGGTGATTTCCGAAGACCTCTGACTTTTCAGATTCATGTGCGTATTGTATAATTATCACTTGCTTCAAAAACGGTGAAGGAAAACATTGTGAGGAAACCGGCATGCCTGAGAGATATTTCTCGACGGCATGTGAAGTCAAGTCAGAGGCCCATGGGCGGCTTTAAAACTCTGACACTAGGTTAGTCACTAACCACACGAAAAGAAGGAGATTTCCGACAACCACGCGGGTGAAGGAGAATCTAGTAAAAAATAAAAACAAATGTACAAAAAAAAAGGATTGTGTGGTTTTATGAAACCACGGTAAAAGTGAAACTTCTATAGGCGCCGCCATATTGGCCTTGGCTGCTCTGACGAGCGCCTTTCACTTTATCCCTACTCCGCGACCGACCGTCACGCGACATGCAACACACAGACGAAAAAGTTTGAGACGATGTAATAAAAGTTTCACTTTAAAAATATGAAAATAAAAACAGAAAGTCCTGAAGTCTTTCAATTTAGCTAACAGTTTACTTACAAGTTAAAACACACGTTAGGAAGAAGACTTTTGCAATACTTAGAAAATACAAGGAACATAATAAAACCTCTACATAAATAATAATAGCTGTAAGAATACACAGATAAAAGTCGAAGTAACTCAAGAAAAAGAAAATTTCTTGTACGACTTTACCGTATTCTTGTTCATTGTCTGTTTTTAGAGATCCGTCAAACTTCCGGAAGAGAACATCTTTGGAATCATGTCCGTGACTGCCCGTCTATCATAGCTGCCCTTTCGGTGTGGCAGTTTGACGTTTTCAGTAGTTTGATATAGTTAAAGTAGCGACCCAATTACAGAACTAAAATTGGTACTGTTGAATTTTAGTTTTCAGAATTTTGGTGGAATTAAATGAGCTTTAGATGAGATGCGAAAAAGTTAAATAAGAGAGATGGCAACGTTTCTGAAATAGCATTACAACTTTGTGTAACTATGGAAATTCATGTTAATAGCATTTGTAGGTACCGATTCTATTTCTGAACCGATTCAAATACCATAACGTTGCACTAAGTCAATCTGCCTTGCCTTTTCTCAACTATGTTGGGGTCGGCTTCCAGTCTAACCAGATGCAGCTGAATAGCGACTGTCTATCTGACCTGCACAACTCAGTAACTGGGTAATACGATACCCCTTGGTAAGACTGATTGCCAGACTTTCGGGCTTCTGACGACCCGTAACGACTGTCAAAGTTCTACGAATGACAGCCGGGACCAACGGCTTAGCGTGATTTCCGAAGCACGGAGGAGTCTCGGTATGTTAAGATGGTCACCCATCCATAGACCAACCTCGGCAAACGTAGCTTAACCTGATGGATCGAACCGTGCGGCTGTTATTACTTAGCCACGAGCTCCTCATAAAGTTGCACTAAGTGATTCAAGATAAGTACGGAACTGTATCGGAAAGTCCATCTAAAACTTACCTGTTTTTAACTTTAATGAGTAGTTTGCAAAGGAAGATGAATATTTACTTGCTTACCGGTGCTATTGTAAAGGAGATAGAAATAACGAATTATTTATTTTCTACAATTTAAAGTTACTGCACGCTTTATAGTTTTGCTTTGTCTGTGCTTTCAAGTGAAGATGAACCGTATAATCGAATAGCTAATGCAACAGCACGGCACAGGATTGGAAATTGTTCAATTGAATGCTGGAGATGGCTCGGAACTTCGAACATGCTGTATCTTTTCCTTTACAATAGTTTATTCAGAATGAATTGATACTGTTATTGCTATTTACAAGCATTTTAGTGCTTGAATTATTATTTGAATTAAACAATAAAATTTAAAATGTAGGGATGATGACTAAAAATTTATTTCTTGTCGTTCAGGTCGATTATTAAAAAATATTGGACACGTATTTTTTCTTTTTTACGTTATCAAAAGATTACGGCGATACATTGAGTTAAAATGTGCCATGACGTCACGACTTTGTAGATTTTATACTTGTGATGTAGCAACTCCCACTCCCCAACTTTAATGCGTTTTATCTAAGTATTTTTTATTATCTGATTGACGGACTAAATAGAATTTCTTTGATCCAGGCATCATCTCTATTGATTACGAATTTTAGAGTAAAATAACGTACATTCAATCTATCTGTATCTATCTACGGCTGACAGACATACTGCCAATATAAAACTTGGCAAAATGATACTTCTGAATTTTGAAATTACTTCTCTAAGATTGCCAACAGCATGCTGGCCGCGCTCGCGGGAAGACTTGACTGTGCCATCATGACTCACTGTTGTGAGCGGCACGTGGCGCGCTTGGGAGTATAAAATTTATATTTCCAAGCGTGTAATGTGTCGCTTTCTTTTTTAAATTTAAATTACATTTTAACTGTAATTTATGACGAAAAATGCAATGAATTTTTATTTGTTTTTTAATTTTGATTTTAATCTTATTTTTTGAATTTTACATTATTTCATTTCAATTCTATTTTAATTGTATTTGTAAATGTGTATACCTATTCCAATAATAATATGAGTCCATGTTACTCGAAATAAATGATTTGAATTTGAAATCACCCTATCGCATACCCCGAATGGACATACGTCTTTTGCATCCAGTCTGCCCAACCAAATTTAAATAAATGGAGTTTATGAGTGTCCCACAAAAAGCTTGGGCAAGAAATAACTTATTGCCACAATCGCTCTTCAGGGATTGCTAGTGTTCACATTATTCAAAGATAATAGGATGACATGTAATTACGTACAGAAAATAAAGGACGTTGGAGGTTTTATTTCTTATGATGAAGCTCATTGCGGTGCCAAGCGCGTTAGATTTCCCCCGAGTCAGGAGCTGGGCGGTGAATCGGTGATGGCCTGGTTTCCAACTTCTTATAGTTCGATTATCTGTTTAAGTAGTAGTTCTTTATAGCAGCTAGGATCCATTTGTTCATTATAAGGTCATTTGCGGTGATCATGTTCTTTTTCATTTCTCCATTATCCAGAGCATTCTGGGATATTTTGTATTTTATGTGGAAGACCTGTTCTATGGTAGCAGGTAGCAAACACAATACAAAATGTATTGTTGCCGGTCGTCAGTGACCCATATGTTTAGGAATCATACATCATCATTTTAATCATTTTATGACGTCACCCTTATTTATTAATGACTAGTTGACCCGTCAGACGTTGTCCTGAAAAAAAAATCAATTTCGATTTTTCGGCTGTTCCTTTGGGTTTTACTAATTTTTGTTTTCATACCTCCCCTTTATTGAGGCGAAAAAAACAAAAAAAAAAAACTATTAGTCAAATCGCTTTACCATTTTCCAGTTTTTGCGAGACTAATGCACGGCAATTGATTTATATATATAACATAACATAACATAACATCACGCCTTGTTTCCCCGAAGGGTTGGGCAGAGATGTCCCTGTAGCAGGTACACCCACATTTCGCCAGTTATGTTTAAGTCCCATGTAATAGGGGGCGAGCCTATTGCCAACAACCGGGTACAAATCCAGACTCCGAGCTGCTACTGAGAAATTTCAGATAGAAAAACCCAATAACACTTTACCCGACCCGGGAATCGAACCCAGGACCTCATGCTCAGCAGTAGCGCTTGCGACCACTAGACCAACGAGGCAGTCACGATTTATATATATATAGATTGATTTTTATAATATAGATAGAAGATAATAGATGATAGAAAATAACTGATGATGGAAAATTATGTTTATTTCTGTAAGCAGGTTTATACAAACTCTTTAACACGTCAATAATATTTAAAAAAAATTGATGAGGTCGGTATTCCCTATCTGACTACAGGATTTTTCAATTCCTAGATTCAATATCACAAGATTATTTCTGGTATCTCGAAGTAAATTAAATACGAACGCAAAACGAGCAACGTTGGCTTAGCGAAACTAGTTCCAGAAGGCAACAAAATTGAAAATAATATCTACAGACCCTTTGATACTCCTCCAAAGGAATGACGACTCAATTTAAATGTCGCAAATTCAAGTAAAATGTTTAGGATTACAAAATTGGCCAAGCTCATTAGGACTGAAAAGGGCAAAGTTTAATCACTTTGAAATTAGTTAGACAGAAAACCGAGGGAACAAAGTCTTGTGACCCTGTAGGCATTGTTCTTTTACAAATCGTGGTCTAATCAAGTCACGGTAGTTGCTAATAGATCAGAGAATTACTGGAACAAACTGGGGAGCGGGCGAGCTCTCTAATTTCCCTATATTTCAACAAGACGTGCCGCGCATAACTAAGCCGTCGTCAAGGTTTTTCAAGGAGCTTGGAGGTGGCTTTCAAAGAAGTTTTGTGGCCGTTGAAAGTAAATTAGTGTAATTCTGGACGATTTAAATCGTGATTTGTATAGCTTAGTACAATCCGGTAATATACATATACGTCGTATACATAGGTGCTTATGTGGTTACCAGCGAGTCAGTGTTGTGTTAATAAAACTTTATCACGTGTGTGTAAATTATGTATTCATAACTTGTACATTTATGGACTCTGTAGTACGAACGTCGCGTCGGTATCATAATATGGGATTCAGAATAAGTTTGCAAAGTTTTTTAATATAAAACACAGCAAACAATATTCCAAAATACATAAAGGGTACGAAATAAAAGAAAATATAATTACATATTCAAATTTTTTACAACTATTGTATAAAGAATTGTATCCCCGAACAATTGCACAGACTACCAACATTTCATATGTTCTGCAAAGACTCGGTTCACCAGCAATTAACTCCGGAGAGGCGGTTGTTTTAAATTTTAAATGAAGGACACAATCCTGTGGTTTTTACTTGTACTTACTTTTTAAAATTCTCGTGGGAAGCTTTCGTGGACATGATTACTAAGGTCGGGTCGCTTTGTGTTGTACTAGTGAACATTACGCAGGTCATAACTCAGATCCTTCTGCAAATAGAACTTTGTTTGTGTTTGTGTCTGGCTTTCAACAATTGATTGCTATTTTTGATATGGCTTAAGTCTCTAGTAGAGATGGAACATTTTGACGCACATCGGTGCGTAAATATAATATGATTACGGTAGAAATTATTGCACTATGTTCTATGTTATGGGGTATGGTTTCCGCACTTAGTCCTTCAGGTGGACCATTGTGCGCGGGCCTTGGTGGCCGTCGGTGGGTATTCCAACCAGCCCACCTATCCAGAAGTTGAGTAAGTCTCCTGGCCTGTTCAGAACATCTGTGAAAGATCTGGATAACCCGAGGGTTTCAGTTCTAATCAGGGTGACGCCTGTGCATTCAAAGAGCACATGCACAATGTGTACTATTGCATTATTGCACTACTTACGGGAATAAATTGAAATCCACAAGAGCCATTGATTGATCTATTTTTTTGTTTTGAGAAAAAACATTTTTACAAAAAATACAATCGACTTCCAAACAAAAAAGTGAAAAATAAATTTAATTTCGGAAGTCAGTGTCTTTGGATCAGTATTTGGAAGTCAGTTGTATTTTTTGTAAAAAAGTTGTAATTTTTTCATTTTTTTGTGGGTTCGTTTGTAATTTATCTAAGTTACTTAGTAAGTTAATAGCCTAATGTCAACTGCTCATCATCTTTTACAAAATATTGCTTTTCCAGATGCAGGGACTTTCATTGTTGAAGAGTTCTCCAGGTACTTCACCATCAGCTCCACTGTACCATATGAATTGTGGCGAGCATCAATTGCTCACCAACCATATTAAAGTAATCGAATCGCAACCGGATAGTTCCGGTGGCCATCTGTGTCTTTCATCATCAGTTCCACTTTACTAAACGGTGCTTTCCAAGAGCAAATGCACAAGTTTATATAAAAAATACTGAAATCGCTATAGGTGTGCCTATAATTTTTGAAGAGTTCCCTCGATTTCTCCAAGATCCCATCATCAGATCGTGACCAAATAACAATGGGACCAACTTGAAAAGATACCCTTTCAAACGAAAATAGTAGTTTATAGAACTGTTGCATAATAAGGGGTATTAAAACATGAGTGTGTGTTTAAAAACCGAGCCGTAGGCGAGGTTTTTAATAGTATCACACGAATGTTTTAATACCTAGTTATGTGCAGTTTCATACACTATTTTATCTACTCTCAAACATTGGGATTGAAACAAATACTAAATAAAAGATCAAAGTTAAAGATCAAGAATAAATTAAAAAATCCCACGAAATTCAGTAAGTACTACAAAACAAATGAATGTCGCCTGCACCAGCACATCACCGCACATGCGCTACAGCGGGTGCTGCTGTCCCCCGCCAAAAGTTGATGGAAACTCTTTGGTGATATTAACTTCTTGGTTTAGCGCTGTATAGTAATAGAAAAAAAAATGTTTTATAGTATTATTTTGTTAGAGAAAAAGTGTTATAATATGATTCTATTTTTAAATTTCGGTATTCTGTTTATAAAGTATGTCAATATAAACTCGTTTTGAAGTTCATAATTCGAATATTACGCTATGAGAGCAGATAAAAGAATTTTTCAAATCGGTCCAGCCGTCTTCGAGTAATCGGGGAACATACATAAAAAATAAAAATAAAAGATTCCGACGAACTGAGAACCTCTTCCTTTTTTTGAAGTTGATTAAAAATGGTTTATGGTTAACTTCTGCTATATTCCATAACCAATCATATAAATTATTTCTTTATTGCAACAGATTGTTATGTTATTCCAGTGTGGGAGCGATCAATATAGAAAAGTCATTGGCAGTACAGAAGGGTCTGTGATTCTAATTTCAATAACAAACAGGCTGCGATGTTTTATGCAAACTGGGTAACTTTCCCTTTGTAGCTTATTCAATCATCCTCAACTGACCCTTCGAGACTCGGACCTGATTGCGTAAGAATAAGGAGAGGAATGTGAGCTTCCTGATTTAAAGGTCACGAAAAAGTATAACTATAGGTAAGTAGTAGTACTTAAAGGTGAATATTATTTGGGATGGGGCTATGAAAAACAGAGATTTTTTTTTACAAAAAAACACAACCGACTTCAAAAAAAACACTACAAAGTGAAAAATAACTTTAATTTCGGAAGTCGGTGTCTTCGGTTTTGAATTTTCGTTCTTTGTCACCGACTTCCGAAATTAAAGTTATTTTTCACTTTGTAGTGTTTTTTTTGAAGTCGGTTGTTTTTTTTAGTAAAAAGTGTTTATTTTTCACTTTTTTGTTGTAGTACCTACCCAACACAAATTCGAATACCACTACCTGCTATGTAAATAACAGTGACAGGAAGTTATCATATCATCCACATACTAAGTGGGAAAAAATACGTATTATTGAAGCTAACTTAAAAACTACCCAAGCAAAGTTAATAAAATTTATATGGGACCACCTCTAAAGTATGATCTACCAAATAAAAAAGAATCATCAAAATCAATTCATAATTGGCGGAGTAATCGCGTAACAAACATACAAAAAAAAAACACACAGTCGAATTGAGAACCTCCTCCTCCTTTTGGAAATCGGTTAAAATGTCACAAAAGACAATAAATACACCTTACTGTCACATTAATCTTGCTATAGCAAGCAAATTTTTTTTAAAACGTATCTGAGGACGTTACTTCGTATCAGGCAGCGCAAGTTACTATGTATATTTTCCAAAATGAAAAAAAGAATCGTCGACAATCATAATCACAATTTCAGAAAGGTCTATGCAAATCTTAATACAGCTTTTACAACTCAATTGTTGTAATGGGTTTTTGTTTGCATTTTTTATATTTGAATGAAGTGTTGACAGATCGCCAGGCTTTCATGTATATCAAAAATAACCAATACCAAACCACAAAAAAACAATATTGTTATTCAATAAAATTTTATGAACAAACATCACGTATGGTAATTAAAAAACCGGCTAAGTGCGTGTCATACCACGCACAATGAAGGGTTCCGTAGTTGGAATGATTTTATCCCAAGAACAAACTTAACTTAGTAGTTGAGAAACATGTTCTCCCATACATCGATATACTTCACGGTCAATTCTCCAACTGCAAATATAAGTTAGTCATCCCAAAAAAAATGTTTTTATGTGATAAAACTTATAAATTTTCGAACTCTTTCCTTTACTTGTGCTGTGAGACCTTGCTTCCTGCCAATTCATTATTCTAGGTCAACGGGAAGTACCTGACCTAGAAGCTTGATTTTCTTAGAGCTCCAAGGGACCATATATACGTATTTACGTATCTATTTGATATTAATTTCAACTTGATACCACGCATTCCTGAGAAAATGGGTCTTGACAGACTGACGGACGGACAACGAAGTGATCCTATAAGGGTTCCGTGTTTTTCTTTTGAGGTACGGAACCCTAAAAACCGGTACAATTAAAGCTGCCATTAAATCAGGATATTGTATTCTTGACAGATCCGACCTCCTTTAATTAATTAATAATAATGACTTTACAAATTGATATGTCTACTTATGTACTTATACACTTTACAAGTGCATGTCACACGTCCTTTCCATAGTAATGTGGACATGATATGTATTCAGGCTGACCCATTAGGAGAAATTTACTTTCGTCCGTCGGCGTTTGAACATGACAATAATACTTGCAGCCGAAGAAATTAGGTCAGCGGTGAATCTGAAGCGTCATGCTGATCATTATTAATGCTGAGATAAATATGTTAGTAGCGTGATCGGCTCTTTTCTTAATTAATTATTGGGTGTGGTTATAATTGATGATGATACAGCTGATGTGTTTGTCTTGCGGTGTGTTTTGTACTTTTGTGTGTTAATTTTGAAGATAGGATAGGATGGGTAGGGTTGCCAACCGTACTATAATATATAGTACTAGCTGCGCCCCACGGTTTCACCCGCATAAGTCTCGATCCCGTGGGAAAAAAAAAAGTATTCTATGTTCTTTTCCAGGGCATCATCTATATATGTGCCAAATTTCATCCAAATCCGTTCCGCCGTTTTAGCGTGAAGGCGTAACAAACAAACTTACTTTCACATTTATAATATTAAGGATTGTACTATATTTCAAGTCTGCGTACTATATACTGTTGAAGAAATATATAGTACGCAAAAATACTATATATTTAACACTGAAATCTACTCTACTACTCTGAAATAATAATATTAAATGCAATTTTTGCAAAAGTAAAGGAATGTAGAGAGTTTACTGACAAAACTACAGGCCAAACCAGGCAACATATTTGAAAAAATACTGAAAATAAGTTATTATGTTTATCCCGCCACTTCGGCATTCACAGAAAGGAAAGGAGATGTCCGTTTTTGTATGGACGTTGGTTTTTTATTCCGAGAAAAATCTAACCAGCATCAAACTACATCTAAATAAAAACGACAAAATATGGAACTAGGAACCACTGAAATAATATTTTTAGACCCCTCCATTTAAGAGAAAAATTATAAACTATTTAAAGTACAAATATTTTATTTGTTGATGGCAACTATGACAAATATGATATAAATTGACACATGGTACTGATGTGATGACAGTAACATGTGTTAATTTTGGCAAGTTTACTATTTTATGAGGTGTGTTCACTATATTATTCTAAATAATTAGAAAGGTTTTTTCGTTTTAGGAGTAAGTTCTTACTAAAATAAAAAACGATTTTTCTCAAAATTGGAAGTCTTCTTTAGAAAAATGTATGATATAGTTAGAACCACTAGTTTTTGGGATGTCTATCCAAATATATTTAACTTATCCTGGTTAGAATTATTGAATAATAAAAAACCATTTTAGGACATGGCATTTTCGGTTATGAATGTGAAATGGCTAGAAGAAAGAAACAGAAGCGTATCTCATTATAAAAAATGAGCTTTTGATTTACATTAATTTAAATATTTAATGTAATGTAAAGCATTATGACACTTGAATTTTAGAAATTTTTTTTTGAACGCAAGAAGTGCAAAAAAATAAAATAAAATAAGTAACAAATACAGCTTTGTTTATTTTTAGCTTTTCCATAAAATACTATAATTTTTTTGAAGTGTACTATATCTTTTTATAGCTTATTTTGAAAAATACTATATTTCGCCGAAGAAATGTTGGCAACCCTAGATGACAATGGTGGATCCAGGATTGTTGTTTGGAAGGGGCTTGACCCCGCTGAGGGTAGGTTTTAGCAAAGTAAACACTAGAAAAGCACAACATTGTACAAGCCTACTCGAATTACTTTTCGCAAATTCCTCAATGACTTCGTTAGGTTGTAGACTACCAGAGATATCTCGGTGAATATACATGGCGGCCAAACCGAGCTTCGTGAGTGACAGAATGTATAATATTCAAAATTCGTCACGTAAACAGAACATCATATAGAAAAAAAAAACGTGTGGCACTCGCGGACTGCCGCGGTAAAGCTATTGCATAGCATTTGTAACCTCCATACTTCCTATTTGTCAACGCTACACTTGAGATGATGACGTGATGACATAAAACAAAAATTACGTTCCCATGACAACATCACGTTTCCCATGAAAACATCACGTTGTCATGGGAACCGTCATTACATGGTAGGCGGAGTGGGGGGGTGTTAGGTTTTATTTTCGTTACGTTACGGAATTTGTTGATTCGGTCGCCGCGCTCAAAGCCCGCGATAAAAGCTATGCAATAGCTTAAAAACTTGAAAACACAATACTTATGACGTTAAGGATAATTGATGACATATTGTACATAAGGTAGTGTAATACTTGCTAAAAAGTTTAATTAGAATAATATCAAGTTCAGTATAAAATTTGTCACGGAAGAACTTAGACGCTTTTGGGGGCGCGGGAGCTTGATCCGCTACTGATGGTGACTCTGATCGTAATTTATAGAACAGGCTGAGAATTACAGTCGTCACGTGACCTACAAAAATTAAACCAGCCATAACTTAGAATTATTTAAGTAATCCGGATCTCGATCTCAAGTATTCCAAAGCCTAATTGAAACTATAAATTACAGATTTAAAGTTTAAAAGCACAAAAACTTAATGCTATGTTGTAGAATAGATTGTTTACTACTAATGAGCGTTTTACATGTTTGGACCGTTGTAACTGGACCAGTGTGAGAGGTCAACGGCCTGTCACGCAAGAAACAGTTAAGAATCTGATAAAATTAATGATTTCGCTAAGCCCGTCCCGATTGCAACTAAATCGCCTTTTTCGGCTAACGAACAATTTTCGTCTGCCTCCAAACTCATTATCTGCGACATTATGCGGTCAGTGACGTTTCCTTGAAGCAACGAGTACTCTTTTGCGGTACGTAAGGTGGTCTCTATAAGAAAGATTGCACGGCAAACCTCGAGTTGAGTCTGGATTGTCTGGGAGCTAACACAGATACGCCACCGTGATAAATCGGTCTCTGTCTCCGGGGAGGCGAGAGAATAACCGAAAGTAGAGTGATAGCCGGAGGGGGCACTGGCGCAGCCTGACGCCGATCTCGCAGTGTGTTGCCGCCTTTACTAGACGGAGCCCGCGCGCGCGACCACGCTCGCTGAACTCGACGAACGGAACGCATGATATTCGACGCTTGAATTTAAATTTAAAAAAATATTGGACAATAAAAAATAAATAGGCGGGAATTATTCGTGATTTATGTTCCAAAGTTAAAATGCTCTAATGAACTCGTAGCATTGAAGTTTTTCCGCAAGTGATCGACTATCGGTAAGTTTTAACTTAATTTATTATCTATTATTGATTTATGACTGAAACTTTTGTTTTTTCATCTCGTATTCATGTAATATTTACTGTGTCATAATTATATTTTTTAATAAACAGAAAAGCAATTTTTATGTGGGAACTTAATTAAAAATGTGCTTTCATAAAACTTTTAAACTTTTCGCATGTTTCTAATTAAATATAAAATTGTAGTCGTAGAGCTTCTTGCTTTCACATGTTTTGCAAACTTTTTAATTTTCCGAGCTTGTAGAAAAATTTTGTTACGGATGCGTTCAGTAAAGGGCGTAACACGGAGGCTCATTATATTTTTTACCGCTGTTTATGTCAAGGGATATAATAAAAATTCTAGGTTGCAATAACTTTTTTCATTGAGAAAGAAAATACTTAAAGAAGTTATTATAAGAAGCGGTGGCTGAGTAAAGATTGGTGTACACGTTCGAGAAGAATAGATATTTTTAAGTTTATATTTGCGTTCGTTTTTTATTATTAAAGTTTTATTATTAGGTAGGTATTGTTCTAGAAGTAGCTTCGGTGTAATAACAGCGGAATAGAGGAAAGACTGCGTTCTAATTAAGAGTTTAATTAAACAACTTAACTTGGAGTTGTACGTTACCTTTTAAATTGTTATGAGGTACTCAGATAAAATTCTATCTGAATTTGACGTCATTGGTATTACGGTCTAATTAAAATAGAAGTACCCTTAAAATATTTTTTCCTTAATAACAAAAAGTATCGGGTTTTCCATAATATTAACAAAAAAACCAATTTTAGAAATTTAATGAATTTAGTTGACATTTTAATGATTGTTTTAAATTTTGTTACACTATTTGCATACCCATATAGTGGTAAAACATGGAGGACTTTATTATAATGAAAAATATCTATGTATCTCTTACCCATGTTTGCAAATAAATAAATGATTTGATTTGATTTGAAAAGCTTTCTGTGTTTTATGCATGATTAATGAAAAAAATAAATAAAAATTGTCTAAAGGTTAAAAAAAAAACATTGCATGGTGTGCTTAGAGCTTTTCGGTATTCGACAAAATACTTTGTAAACTAAAACAAGTTTCAGAAATAAGACACAACCCTAAATACAGAGAAACTTAACAAACGCACGTCACTCGTATATTTCAAAGCGAGACTGAACTTGCAAAGTCTGGCTTGCACTTCTCTATTACAATGTCACGAACTGTAACGTTAAACCAGAGGTCGTGTGTGTACTAAGCCTTACTCCTAGAACAGAACTTTGATCTCATACTTCGTTCTTCGCTCCGAGACTTTTATTTACCAAGGGAATGTGAAGTTTTCTGAGTCGAAGTCTATTTTCTGTTCCCGTGAGGACTAAGTACGCGAGACTCTTAGTGTTTTTATAGTTCGTCTCGAAAGTTATGCAACTACTACTTTTTGTCTTTTTTAGGATTGTTGAGGCAATATTTATAAGGGTCGTACATTAATTTTCGTTTTATTTATCAGTTTAGAGTTTATTCTGTTTGGGTAATAGGTACTAGGAAAATATAAAAATTGGAATTATTTTGACAGCTGAAGATAACTTTTTAGATTAATACAGAGTACAGAGTTATATTAATTCCAACGGTTTTCATCATTGGAATGAATATAACTGGGTCACAATATTTTTTATAGTCTTGTTCAATGCAAAATAAATTTTGCTGTGTTTATTTGGCGGGAATAAAATACCTATACCGTTTTACTGGTTTTCAAACACAAGCATACGAGTTTTTCTTTTTTTTATTCACAAAAATATACAGGGTGGCAGGGACGTCGACGTGAAAACTGTTACCATGGATTCAGTACATGATACTAAACCCCACATCGCTGAAATTTTTCGTCGGTTATTAAAAAAATCTGCCTTTTCATACCAAAGTGCAATACCTACGTGGTGAAAATGTATGGAACGGCGGATTAAAAAACAAAATATCGACGAAAAATTTCAACGCAGGTTCAGAATCATGTACTGAATCCATGGTAACAGTTTTCGCGTCGATGTCCCTGCTATCCTGTATTGGTAAGTACCTACCTACAGATTTTGCAGTCTTTGCTACCTATATCAATTTAATTATATCCGTCTGAAATAAGGCCGTATGTTCGTTAGTAGAGCTATAACAGTATCTGCAATACAAGGGCCGTCGGATGCTTGTCAATTTCTCGCAGACCCCCATTACAAAGTCACGACGTGTGGAAAGTCGTGACGGACGACGCTTTAAAAGTCCATTTTTTAGTTCAATACTAACACACTCTTATGTCGACGACCTGTTTCTTGTGCACTTATGATTAGATCTGAACTAGAATTACTGCGAAAATTTAAGCAAGTTCGAATTTTTTTGCTAATTTTGAAGGTTTAGCTAAAAGTATTATAATGTACTGAATTCGTTATATTACTATTGTTGGTCGAACCTGTAGGCACTTTATCGATTTTGCCTTAAAGTATGTTATTGAAATCAAGTACACACGGCTACACATCAAGCTATACATTTCCAGTATAAACTGACCTCGCATTGTACGGAAATCCTATGCAATGCGAGATCAACATAAACTGGTTTTGTATAGCTTGTTGTGTAGCCGTGTGTACGCTAACTTCCTAATAACATTTAAAAACTTAAAACAATTATATAAACTTAATTACGAGTATATAACTTATTTGCATAGTTACTTGGATGAGCTGGACTCCTTTAAGAAAGGTTGGTCCTTGGACGCTCTGGACAGAGAAAGTTCGAAAGAGAGTATAAGACCTTTGCCCAGCGGTGGGACAATAATGGCTAGAAAAAAAAATTGTTAGTTATTTAATCATTTAATTTAGTACTTAGTGTAAATAATTAGTGGTTTATATATTGTATAAAAGTATTTTTTAATGTATATGAAATACTGGCTTTTGCCTGCGGCTACGCCCGCGTGAAGGTCGGAAATTATCTCACGGGAACGTACTACCGAGATAAAAAGTATCCTATATATTAATCCAGGTTATAAACTATCTGTGTGCTAAATTTCATCTAAATCCGTTCAGCTATTTTTGCGTGATTGAGTAACAAACACATTTATAATATTATTTATAACTAGCGGACGTCACGCGATTTCACCCGCGTAGTTCCCGTTCCCGTGGGAGTACGGGAATAAAATATAGCCTATATTACTTGCTGTTAATGTAGCTATCTATTGCTGAAAGAATTTTTCAAATCAGTCCAGTAGTTTTTAAGTTTAACCGTTACATACAAAAAAAAAAAAAACTTTTATTTTATTTTTTGGATTGAATACGAGGCTTTTGGCTACTTTTGTATTGTGTGTATTTTATATTTAGTTTTTTTTAAAGTGCGTTTTGTTTGTGCAGAATAAACAAGTTTTCTTCCTTTGCTTTTTTTAAATTAAAAAATATAAATCTTTCCTCTTTATAATATTAGTATAGATAGGAAGTACTAGTAAGATATTTACTATGATATAACTTACATAATAAAGAAGATATTTAAACTAATAAAAACTACAACAAATTCTAAAGATCTTAAAGTTGGTGCTCCTAATAGAATTCCAAAACTTTTCCTACCCATGGTATTCGTGAACAATCCCTTTGTTTTGTATCAAAGCTTCGTAGATAAACTAATAACATTAATAGAACTCTTGTTTCCTTTATATTATCACGATCTATGTTCGATGATATTGTATAAAACTCCAACAAGAAGTTTATTTCCTTGTCGTTTCCAAGTTTAGGAGCATCGTTGCTAAGCCCAAGATCAGAAGTTCGTCCGACCTTTGTTTGTTAGTTTATTGCGAAACGGATCGGATCGTATTTATTTATCTTTGGGTCAGAAAAACAATTCCATGTATTCCGTGATATGAAAAGATTTTATTCTGGAATTGTGTTAGTTGTGTCTGCTGTGGGAATCGATTGCAAAATAGTTTCATGTCACACTTTTATGAGAGAATCGATTTCAAGCGACTTACGGCGCTATTGCATTATTTGATGCAAAATGTAGGATCATCTTGGACTAAGTAATAATATTATAAAATTATATCCAATAATAAGATGTAGTTAGACTGGATGGTGATCTTATTTTTAGGGTTTTACCCGAAGAGTGCCAAACGGTAGGTACCCTATTACTAAGCCTCCGCTGTCTGTCCGTCCGCCTGTCTGTCTCATGAACCGTAATAGGTAGACAGTTGAAATTTTCACAGATGTTGTATTTCTATTACCGCTAAAACATTTTTTTTAAATACCTATATTTAATAGTGAAAGACACCGTGCAAAAAACGTGTTTTTTTCGGCATTTTTTGCTCGATCTTAATACTGTACGGAACCCTCCGTGTGCGAGTCCATCTCGCAGTTCGACGGTTTCATTTAAGAAACGGCTAGACTGATCTTGATATCTACTTAAGTAAATGATCAAAGATATTAAACTAGATGCAAACCTACGAGAGATAGGCGATGTAAAAGTTCAAACACGTCACTATTAAATTTTTATCGTTTTCGAAGCATCTCACACTACCACGCAATCAGATCACCCTTGTGAACATGAGATTGCATTTCAGAATAGACCAAGCGTTGCATGAAAATATTTTAGAATCACGTCTCTGTTACGTCACGATTCGTTCGTAGACTCGGTGAGTCCTAAGCTTTAGATTCCCTATGTAGAAGTTTGTTCTGGGTAGGTTTTCAACAAAATCTCACAGTTTAAACGTGTCGTTTCGAGCTCATGTTTACGAACACGATTCTTATGAAACGTCTTTTGTTTGTTTCACACTTTATCGTAAAAGAGAACTGAGTTTCCGATTGAGTTTTTAACGTATTGAACGTTTTCTTCTTTTAGTTTTGTACCTATCAATCAGTGTAGAAAACATTTTTAGAGCTTGTACGTGTAAAAATAATTCTGATTTGCTTTTACGTCGATTTGGGAGCGAATGGATTTTCATTGAGCTTCAAATTACTCAATTCTTTGGATTTATCGTCTGCCTACAGTCCAATCCAATCTATCTACAAGGTCTACCAATAATAAGTTACCACTCACTCAATTTCAAGCAAACCAACCCATCAGACAATCGCGTCATAAAAAGGTTGACAATCATATTTGTATCACGCGTAAAGCTCAAATTGTTCTTATTTGATGTGTCGAATAGCCTTCAGTTCCATATGAACAATAGTATGTAATAGTACCTCGACCGGGCTGTAAACTAACCTCGTAAAAGCTGCAGTACATTACCTGCACATGTACCATTTACGATGGCGGAAAGTGAAAGATGCACATGCTTTTACCGCGAGAGTGCAAAGTGCTTAAAAATGAAAGGATGCCGTCGTTTTACGGGTCAGTAAAGTAAGTTGAAAGGAATAACTTTTCAAGTGGAAGGGTTTGTGTAGAAATGTTTAAAATTACAATGGATTCTAATTGAGTCGTGGGTGAATTTTTGATTCCGGGTTGAAAACGATGGTCGAGTTCTTTATTATCCTTAACTATAATCCTTAATATTATAAATGCGAAAGTAAGTTTGTTTGTTACGCCTTCACGCTAAAACGGCTTAACGGATTTGGATGAAATTTGGCACATATATAGATGATGCCCTGGAAAAGAACATAGGATACTTTTTTTTTCCCACGGGATCGAGACTTATGCGGGTGACACCGCGGGGCGCAGCTAGTAATATTATAAATGCGAAAGTGAGTTTGTGTGTTTGTTTGTTACGGTTTCACGCTAAAACGGCTGAATGGATTTGGATGAAATTTGACACATGGGTAGATCATGATCTGGGTTGGGACATAGAATACTTTTTATTCCGATATTTCTACCAGATCGAGACTTATGCGGGTGAAACTGCGGGGCGCAGCTAGTCAAGAATAATTCGGAATAATAGTCTGTTTGGCAATTAGATTTCTTTTTTAAAGATGGGTTCGTTAATAAAATATTATCAGGAGGTGGTGAAAATAAAAATAAATTAACATACAATATCAAGCTTTCTTCTTCAAACAACCTTTAAAATATATTATTCTGTCCACGATCGTGGTTCGTAAAAATAACCAGCATACATTACATCGTCTGGTCAATAGACATCAACGGTCACGACCGGGCAGGAACATGTTTATAACAAGTTTGTATGCAAGCGATGTACCTATAACCTTAGCACTGAAATTACCGCAGCATTGAGGTAGGTTATGTTACGTGAGATGTTTAAACGGAATTGAAGACGTTAACAGGGTGATTAAGTTTTTAATGATATTATAAAAGTGTGACACAAAATTATTTTGACTACCCACATTTAAAAAAAACCGGCCAAGTGCGTGTCGGACCACGCACAATGAAGGGTTCCGTAGTTGGGATGAATTTATCCCAAAAACAAACTTAACTTTGTAGTTGATAAACATGTTCTCCCATACGGAATGTATGGGAAAACATGTTTTTGCAACTGCAAAGTTAAGTTGGTCGATTATTACTCGATAACTAGTAAAGTCTACTTAGCTGTGATTGTTTTCCTTTTAATTTAGTTATATAAACTACTGCTGTGATTTTTTTCACACATCCAAAACCAACTATTTAGCTGGCAGGGGGGGGGGGACACTTGACTCTAACAAAAATTAGCACTTTAAAGCTTAATATTTTGCAAACGGATCCCTGAATCCAAAAATGGTTTTCACAAACTCATAATGTTTTTATAAGACCTTTCCAATGATACCCCACACTATGGGATAAAAAAATAAAACATCACCACTTTACGTGTATGGAAGGTACCCTAAACAAAATGTTTTTCATAATTTTGTTTTACCACTTTGTCGGCGTAATTAATATGTATACCTATGTCAAATTACAGCTTTCTAGTACTAAGGGTCTCGGAGCTAGACCGCGGACAGACAGACAGACGGACATGACGAAACTATAAGGGTTCCTTGATTACTACGGAACCCTAAAAAGCGTGCCTCTTCCAAATTGTGGGTTGATGCACTTACCTATACCGGATGATTTTTTTTACCGTCTCGAAATTTTTGCAGAGTGTTCTACCCATGAATATAAACAACTTTCACTATGGGAGCAACTCTGAAATTTTAATCACGAAAATAAAAATCTGCTGTTTATACAAAAGTTCAATACCCACTTGACCAAAATGTATGAAACAGCTGTTTTTTTTCGTGATCTCAGAGTTGCTCTCATAGTGAAAGTTGTTTACATTCATGGGTAGAACACTCTGTAAAAATTTCGAGACGGTAAAAAAAATCACCCAGTATATAAATATTTGTCAAAAAAAAACAATATTTTTGCGCTAAAATCAAAAATACCTGCGTATTTCCAGAAAATTTTCATCCTAACTAATGTGACAGTTTTTTTGTTTTTCCCATGGGCATATTGGTATTTTTTTTCTTTATTAATTTAGTTGCTTTTGCATAGAGAACTTTTCATCACCACACTCTCTTAAACAAAAACAATAAAGGTAACAAAAAAAAAAAACGTGTAGCACTCGGGGACTGCCGCGGTAAAGCTATTGCATAGCATTTGTAACCTCCATACTTCCTATTTGTTAACGTTACACTTGGGATGATGACGTGATGACATAAAACAAAAATTACGTTCCCATGACAACATCGAACCGTCATTACTTGGTAGGCGGAGTAGGGGGTGTTAGGTTTTATTTTCGTTACGGAATTTCTTGATTCGGTCGCCGCGCTCAAAGCCCGCGATAATAGCTATGCAATAGCTTAAAAATGATGTACATTCCAAAGGTAGAGTGAGAACTTTTTTCTTCCCCACGTTTCGAGATTGCGTTTTTTCCGTTAACATAGCGATGTAAGTTATAGCTGCATTGCAGGTTATAGAAAAATTAGGTCACTACTCTAACTGCCTGCGGACTTTCGTAGATTTGACAGGTTTCCAATATAATAAACTTTTCCGTAGGATCAGTCACTCTGCCTAGCCTTTTCCCAACTGGAAAATTATCAAATAACTTCTCCCGCTCTGGGTGGAGCGGGAGGGCGTGTCAGACTCTTACTGACTAAAACCCACCCGTGTTCCTTCAGTTGCCATGTTACCGGGGGCCACGATTTCCCTATCGGTTTTCTTCGAACCCCCGGCAGGCATTGGCCCTAGCGGACCCCGTCAATTCTGCTGACATCTCTTTGAGGCGCGCGTGGAACACAACGCGCCGTCGACCCGGGCTTGGTCCTTATCGGATGGCGAGCTACCCCATTGCTCACCGTCCGCAAGCCCGTGCCTACGGTGGCCAGAAATCTGCCTGTGATCCCCGACGCTCAGGGCGTCTCCTCCTGCGGCGGTTAGGGGCACTAGGGCGCAAAATTTGCCTCTCCCTCACGCGCTTCGCCTCCTCCTTCGCGAGCATTACTGCTTCGCAGAAGGAGGTGACGGCCTCCCATTTCCTCTCGCTCCGTAGCATGGTCCGAATCAGGGCCGGACGCGAGAGATCTCCGCCGCCGATCGCCTCCACGAGGACACGGCGAGGACACACCCTAATTGCGTAACTTATTAAAACGAAAACTTTTTTAGGCGCGTTGGGCATTTTTGAGCTGGGAAAAAACAATTGAACTCGCGACACTGTTACCGACACCTCATTTTTGTAAACGTAATTGTGCTCTTTATTTAGATAAGGTTACGGACCAATGTTCTATATAAGTATTTTTCTTGCACGATCTTGTTCAAGTTTTTACTTCTGTCGGCACTTTCAGAATGCCACTGTTTTTTTTTTTCGTAAACGTTCAACAACATTAATTTCGTTATTTACGTTGTTGAGCAGATTTTTTTTTACAACTTATGAAGTAATGGATTAGCAATCTGTTTCAAATTGAAAAAAAAAAATGATTGATCCTGTATTACGCAATTAGGGTATGGGTGCATCTAAATACTGGTATATTACATGGAGCTACTGCTTACCTGACCTCAACAACCAAATACAAATTATATCAAATTTTACCTTAGGATATTAGACACAAATTGCAATACATACTAAACCTATAAATATACAAACTCTATGGTTCATGCTCAATGTATTCATTCCTGTCTGAGGGTATACGATTTATTCTCCACGTTATTTTTTATGAGTTTTATATATCATTTTTATGTTTCCAATCCATTTCTAAGCCTTTTTATTTTCTTATCGGGAGGTTGCCGAGTCATATGATTGTGTTTCAAATACACATTATTATGGGAATGTTTACATTTAATTTGGAGGGTTCCGTAGATCAGATAATTTAGTGGATGTCTCTAATAACAACGTTGTTTGTTGATATAACAATATTGGTAGAGATAGTTTGAATTTGTAATCAAATCTAATTCAATCTATCAATTTGTTAGTAGTATTGAATTTCAGTTAATGGAGTAATGAAAGCCTACAGGCCAAAAATCTAATTGCTTTTAGGCTTGATTATTTCACTGCTTAGTAGAATTTGCAGGGACTCATGGCTAAGTAATAACAATCGCACGAGTCACGAGTAAATTAATAAATGAATTGAATTGAATTGAAGGTTAAGCTACGCTTGTCGCGGTTGGTTCGTAGATGGGTGACCATCTATTAGATCTCGAGACTCCTCCGTGCCTCGGAAAGTACGTTAAGCCGTTGGTCCCGGCTGTCATTCGTAGATATTTAAAAGTCGTTACGGGTAGTTAGAATCCCAAAAGTCTGACAACCAGTCTTACCAAGGAGATTTTTTTTACCCTTTAAATGATCTGTGGAGGTCAGATAGGCGGTCGCTCTATGTAAAATCCTGGTATCCAGTTGCATCCGGTTAAACTGGAAGCCAACCCCAACATAGTTGGGAAAAGGCTCGGTAGATTTTTAATAGAACTTGTGGATTTTTAAGGGCACCCAAAACATACTGAGAAAAACATTAAAAAAAAAAAATTAAACCAAAATGTTACTTTCTTGAGAGCTTATAGCGTGCAACTGTCGAACTAAACAAAGTTGTAACAAATAAAACATTCTAGAAGTGACACACATTGATACTAAAATGTGATTATTATTATTGTTGTTTGTTCGCCCGCGCTGAGTTTAACGCTTCAAGTTAAATTGCAAACAGTAAAACAGCGATAAAAGAAGCCCGGCTGGTTCCTGACGATGGAAAGAGAAAAATAGATCCTTTTTGTGCCTCTCCACACTCCGATACACATTACAGTCTTTGCTATGTAGCTTAGGGCTGGCGGTAAGTCAAATAAATAATAAACTACATAAAATATTAAATACTTTAAATAATCATGAAGTTCGACGGGACGAATAAATATTTCAAATGCCGAAGGTTATTGTAATGCTACGTAAATATTTGACTACGAAACGTTTGGAATAATACGATTCAAAATCAAATCTTCTCCCAACCCTAGCCGGCGTAAAATTATATAGACATCGAAGCATGCATTTGTGAGTAAAAAAAGTAGCCGCACATAAAAGTCGACTCAATAATCGTGGTAATCGAATCACGAATGTGCTTTTTTTTTGTTTTATACTTATCATTGGAACGAGATAAAAATAGTCGTGAGTTCTTTCACACTAAAGTTAAATAACCGACAAGTTATTTTTTTTTTCTGCGCGGACATCGTTGGCTTACGTCGAGGTACGAGGCTTTTTGTCAATCATCGATCCCGTTGGTGCTATATTTTGGTGCAGGCCATGTTACTTCCACGAATGTTCGCACGCTAAATTTATTGTATCATGGATGGTATAGCTCTCATGTTTGTGAAACAAAAGTTTGAGCTTTGAGAATTGGGTTTCGTGTCCGACGAACAGATTTACGCGGATACTTTAAAATATACCCCTTTATGAAAGTTTTGTAACTAAACCGTTTTACAACTTTGTGCGATGTTCATCTGTAATCATGAGTACAGTCAACTTTTCGCAGTTAATTTAAATATGACAAACGTACATTTTTAGTTTACCATGAATATTTACTTTGTCAAAATATTTCGGTCACGTCGAAATCTACTTTAAATTATCACTGATTAAAGAACTGAACATTGTGCACGTCTGAAAAACATAATGCTGGTTCTATCAGTATGCTAAACGCGTACTTAAACATTGCTTACTACAAAGCTCCCAAGCTTTGTCTTAACTACGAAAACATTTAATGCTATTTTGTAATTCATAATTCATTTATGCATTGCTTCAGCAACTTCTAGAAGCGGTACCTCAGAGGCAGTGGAATATAGAATAACTAAGAGATTATCAATATCGTGGTATCCCAACGGACATGTAAGACGAATTTGTTATCGTCAAGACGTATGCCAATAATTTATGGACAGAATACCTGATAACGCGACCGGGCCAATATTGGAAATTGGAATTGCAATATCGTGTGATTTAATCCTATATCCCTATTTACAAATCTGCGTATACGGTGTAAGCATACCTTGTATATAAAGTCTGTTTTGGGGCAGTATTGTTCTTAGACCATTATTGTCTTTTGTTATGCAAATGCTAAAGACAGTAGATTGGATGCTAAAGGTTGTATTACCCAAGACATTGTCGCGAGTATTATCTATATATATGTTACCATTTGTCCCACTTTCTTGAAATAAAACTACGTGATTTATATGCTATCATCCACTTATTGTCCCGGCGTAATGCCTCAAGCGCAATCCCGAACATTATTCGACATGTTCAGCATAATACGGCCGTCTAAAAACATTTCTAACAAAAATATTCATAATATTGTAGTTATGAAAAATAACAAAAAGTCATGTTACAGAGTTCTTCTTTGAATGTTTCGGGGATACAAGCTGAAAATATTCCGACCACATTTGAATGATCAAAGAAATCAGATAGAGGCTGGAGGTCCTTTGAGTAGGTGGATATAAAGGTTCGCCCCCATATTAACTACAGATTTAATCACTTATGTGTCATGTAAATGGATCCAGATAGTTCTTTGAGAGTTGCCAGTTAATTAAATAGGTGTCCTGATGGGTTTGATTAGAGATGTTCTGCCTAACGAGGACAGTGTGAAAAAAAAAACAGTGGCACTCCGGGAGTGCCGAGAGAAGTGAAAACTTGAACAATTTTATTGTGCAGGAAACACTTTTCGTTTTTGAAGTCGGTAAAAAAAAAGGGAAATGTCAATCATGTCGTTGTCATGTCTCAATATTTGGAATGTCATTAATCCCATAGAAAATGTATCGCGCGTTGATGTCTTTTTAATGTTCAAAAGCTGGTGTCGGTAACGGTGTCGCGAGTTCAATTGTTTTTTCCCATCTGAAAAAAGTCCAACGCGCCTAAAGAAGTTTTCACTTCAAAAATACTGGCATTGGAATTGCAATTTTAATTCATAATTAAAAATCCATTTGTACATTCGGGCTTGTCATTTCTATACTTTATTCAAATTCAAAATAATTTATTCCAGGAATACACCCATATGAAATTGACGACAGATTACAAATTCAATTAATTAATACAATTTATAAATTATTACAATATTATTATACAACAATCAATAATACAAAATACAATAGTAGTAATTTATTTGATTCGATTCGTTCACAACATTATGTTGGTGAGTAGTTATCCTTTATTTCAGGCGATTTATTTCCTGAAGTAGTGCTTGAAGCTGCGTGAACTAAATATTGAGCCATTTATCTTGTCGGGTCTTTAATTTTCTGGACGGTAAAACCACCCCAATAACTTAACAATAAATAAGCTGGAAGAAAAACAGTTTGTGAACGTGTCTGTAGGTTCCTATCTCAGAACAATTCGCAGTCAATAACGCAACTATTAGTTACAAAGGGCTTATAGCGCATCGGGGGTTATAATGAAAACACGTACCAGGCTGTAATGACTTTCTGGAGTGAGCAAAAAGTCCAGGCGAGGCGTGTTTATGGCGCGAACCCTCGGGCACTGCTTTGCGGTCGGTATAAGGGCACCGACATACACCCGCGATATATCGTGCAATCTAAAACGGTCCATTTTCGAATTCCATTTAAATCGTTCCATTTTCGAAAGGGAAATGCTGAGCGGTGAGTGGTCGGAATTGATTAGCGAAATTTCGTGTTCCGTGTTCTGTAATGATGCATCTCGACTCGCAGTAAATCAGAGCATTCATTCTAAAATGATTTTATGCTTAATTGAATTGTTGTAAACACCAATTACGACAGGAATTGTATATCGCGTAAATGTGTCGTAGCCTTAACTCTCAATAGCGCCGCGGATGTCATTAATACTAGATGATATTTTTTTATCACGGCAGTTGTCTTCTAGTTGGGAACTAACAACTCGCATTTATTATTCTCATTGTAAATGTACTTTTCTAACAAAAAGTAATGCTTCCTAGGTAATTTTCTCCGGAATTTATTTAAATATATGATGTTATGTGTGAAGTTTACTAACATTTATATTTGTTTTTGCTTTTAGACTTTGCTCCAGTTACGTTAAAATAATATCAGTGTAATATTCACACATCATACATATTTATTTAATGCTTCAGGTTATGTTTTCTCTTTTGCCTTTTATTAAAATAAATTTCTGCAAAATTCAAAAACATTTAGGTGCATCTCGATAATAAGAATAAAATTACATTGATGAGTTATTGTTGTAGTCTATTATAAAAAATGAAAATGAATTTTCCAATCAAGGAATTTAGCTTTGGGCTGACAACATCTGCTGCAACACTCAATATTTTTGTTTTTTACCTTGGTGAAAAAATATACCCAATATTGTGAGGTAAACTCGTCCTTTTCTGATAAAAACAGAACTAACTAGGGTAAATTAGAAAAAAAAAAGAAGAAGGAAAGAAAGAAAACTTGTTTATTCTGCACAAAACGCACAATAAGGTTTACCAAGTACCTATCTATACGAAAAAAACACAGGAGATTCTTTGTTAAATTCTTGGTTGAATAAAAACGAGGAAAACTGTCGAATTTTGTGCGGAAAAAATCTATGGTTTGTACGCCCACGTAAAGAGATTCCAAGATTTTGATAAATTTATGAATATTTCACGTACTTTCATATTATTATAAGGAAGGTAATGTCTAAGCTCATACCGTCGTAAACCACAACATGTAAACATTCTCCTCCATATTCCAAGGTATATGAGCAAAGCTTTAAATAAATAATCCTTAGAAGATTTTCTTGTGAGCAAGAGATTATAAAGAGAAAATGTTGACGTATGTAGGAAGAATATTAAAAGCTTTCTACAAAAATCCTGATGTCTGTGGAATGCGGAAGTACTGAGTTGTCTTGTTACGGTTTGTTTACATTCATAAAAGCAAGTACGTCTGTGCTAGTGTCACAAGTAACCCTTAATGAAATACTAAGAAGAAATAGATTCACAATGGTGCCGATTCTCTTGTACACCGAACTAAACTAACTAAACTATCACTAAAATTCCTTACTTTTGACTGTGAGAATCTCAAAGCTATTCTGCAAAATGAATTCTCTAAATTTAAAAATAATTTTGACACATCTAAATCGAATTTGACAATCGCGACTCCACACGTGATACCTAACCACGTGAATCTTTTTAGAGCCGGAGGCGCGCAGGGGGGGCAGCCTCGACGTGTTTTATATGGATTTTTCACTTTTTGTATGGAAAATAAGAAAAAATATTACCTACATGTAGAGTGTTAGGGGTTTAAGCGTTTTATTAAGGGTGTCGAAATTTTCATTATTTTTGCGATTGGACACACCGTTTTCGAGATATAAGCAAAGGAAAAAAAAAAAAAAAATCAGTACTGTTTTTTCATCTGAAGTCGAGGTGTTGGTGTGAATTTTAGTTCATGACAACCAATTTTATTCCACATGTTTTTAGTCGCGATTAAAAATAGTCATACTTTGTTAGAAAATCTAAATTTTAGGTTAAAAACGTCAAATTCAGAATAGCAAAATTGCCATTTTCACTAAACTAATATCTCAGTGCCATATTAGTGCTGTCAAACTAAAATATAGTTAAGTTGTGTCATTTTAGTCTATTTCAGAATGGGAAATCGTCGTTTGACAGGAATAAACAAAATTTTGGTGATTTTTAGTTTAGTTTAGAGGCATTTGTGACAAAAGAATCGGCACCAATGCTTGCAAAAGCTGTGTTTTTTAATCTTAATTTCACACTATGCTATGATAAAAAAAATGCGTAATATTCATGTTGCAAATGTTTAATTATTATTTTGTTCCAGTTTTCTATATACTTACTTAAACTTAGATTCTAAGCTTTTAACAGTCTTGTACACACGGCTACATATCAAGCTGTAAAAAATTAGTTTATTTTGCTCTCGCATTGTGTAGGATTTCCGTACAATGCGAGGTCAGTTTATACTGGAAATGTATAGCTTGATGTGTAGCCGTGTGTACCTTGTTGGTCTATAATTGTGCAGTATGTAACTTTTATCAGCAATGTAGTGCTGTAAATTGCTAAACTTGGACTGTTAAGAACGCGGCGACGCATGAATTGTCCATACAAACGTAATACCTAAATCATTTGCAATTTGGGCATATTTCCACCATATTATGTTGTTATTCGGATTTAGACAGTGTTTATCTGAGCTCATACATCTTTTTTTTTCCAAAAAACTTTTCTGAAATGAAGTTTAAACGAATTTAATTTCGCACATTTTTACAGCGTAAATTAAATGTCTTCATATTATTTTTTCTGTGTGTAACAACAATATTTATAATATTGTTTCTGCAGAAGCATATCTTGTATTATCGAGTTACAAATTATCGAAAAAAAAAATAGAATATATTAAGTTTTCATTCATCATTTTTGATATTACGGAACACATCCAAATATATCATAAATTTTCGAAAGCCAGTAGTGCTATCGCGTCAAGCAATAATTGTCAATGTGTGCATGGTAGTATTGCTCACTGTAGGTGTATATCGCTCCGACAGGCACTCATACTAGCGCAACATGCTTGGAATTGAATTTTGCAAACATTTCGATTTGTAGTTGCGAGCTGTGTTCGCTGGCCTCTTAAGCGATCACACAACGCTAATTACGTTATACAACCGATACACAGTCAAACATTTGAGTATCGCTAATGCGCCGGTGTGGATAGTGGACACACCCTTACCCGGAGCGCGAGTGTTTTTTTTTTTTTTCTCAATAGATTGTTATTCTAAAGCCTTTATACAATGTATTTCTTTTCTCTGCATTCTGCTCAAAAGTTCAACAGGTTTACGTTCGATTTTACGAGTACCATCGAATTTTGTCGGAACAGTAGAGCTGTTGTCACTTGTCAAACGAACGGTTCACTCCGTCACTGAAAACACTTGCAGCTGCGGAATAAAATCAGTCGATATTTTTTCCCAGACAGTGTACAGTGAGAGAAAAATAAAAAATAAAGTATTTGTGCGTAGTCATCGGAGCATATCGAGCATTTTCGGATGCACGCTATCTAAATTGCGGACTCGGCGTGGGAATGACTCCGCCCGGTCATTACCTTTCTGCCACACAGTTATCCGTTGAGAAACAATAACTGTTACTTATTAATTAACCAGCACACTCACACCCTCATCTACATTCAATAGCTAACGAGACTTTACGTTCTTTCTTACTATTTAGCATCTAATTACGAATGTAAACAATATGACAATACCGTTAGCTCGCATCCATTTCTCGAATCGATTTTTCATATCGATATTGTTGTTGCCAATTACTATATCGATGTTAGATTATCGTGTGTATCGAGCTATCGAGTGGGGATCAAGTTTTGTGTGTCGAGTGTCGTTGTATCCACACTTTCATTATTGAAGATATCTTTCAAGCTGCGAAGATATAGGACGCCAGTATAACAAGATGGGTGAGGAGATTGATAGGGTTCGCGCAGAATAACAAGATATGGGTATCTACTATTTTTTCTTTTGAAAATAGGATACGATTATGTTTTCTATGATATTATTGTCGTCGTGTTTTGTACATGTTTTGTGGATTTTTTTATGTCGTGTATTATTTTTGTCAACAGACTTAAGTTTTTACTCACAAATGGTTTTATTCTCACACAAAAGTAATCGTTTTATGTACCTATAATAAATATAAGTCTAGAGAAATAACAACAACATTTGTGATCAATTCAATACCAGAAAATAAAGCTGGAATCTGTAGAAAAATGAAGTCAAAAATAAATATGTTCATTCAATTTTGCCAATGAAGTGTTGATAAATTGTGTTACTTGTTTCGAACTGACATTTCGTATACAACAATTTTAACTTTATCAATATTTTTAACCTACTTACTACCTTAATTTTTTGACCTACTATTATTGGCAAGAAAAAATCACGGATTTTTTTCTTATAAATTGAAATGATTGAGTTAAATAATTTTTAATTTAAAATTCCTTATTGCACACAAAATATATATTTTATACGTGATAATGAATGGTGTTTATAGTGATATTCTAATGTAAAATGATTACGTGGACATTAAAACAAATTCGACCGTAGCAATTAACATTATCGGATCTACATTTTTGCGATTTTTAAATTTATTGCATTAAAGGTCTTAGAATAAAATTATAAAAATGCCCCTGCAAAGATATAATGCAACAAAAAAAAAAAAACGCAAAAATATAGATCCTGCAATGTTAATTGCTACGGTCGAATTTTGTATCTAATTAAGTTCTGAGTTGTCATTCCCGTTTTGTAGTCAGCTGCGCATCTAAAGTCGCCGTGCGCCGGTGACTTCCCTAGGTAAAAAGTCAACGATGTAAAGCCTCTTGCCCTATTTTCTGTTCTAATGACTAATTATGCAGTATCATCAGCAACTTTGTCCTCATCTAAATGCCCCCTTTCCACTTTTCTTGAAAACGGGTACCTTACTGAAGCGTTCGAAGAAGCATTTTCAATGCTAAACTAAAAAAAAAACTACAAAAAATACAACCGACTTCCAAACTACAAAGTGAAAAATAACTTTAATTTCGGAAGTCGGTGTCTTTGCATCAGTATTTAAGTTTTTTGACACCGACTTCCGAAATTAAAGTTATTTTTCACTTTGTAGTTTGGAAGTCGGTTGTATTTTTTGCAAAAAAGTTTTTTTTTTCGCTTTTTAGTGGGTTGGTTTCTAATTTATCTAAGTTACAATAGCCTAATGTCAACTGCTCATCAAAAATACCCAAATCGCTATAGGTGTGCCTATAATATTTGAAGAGTTCCCTCGATTTCTCCAAGATCTCATCATGAGATCGTGACCAAATAACAATGGGATCATCTTGAAAGATACCCTTTCAAACAAAAAAATAATTTTTCAAATCGGTCCAGCCGGTTGAGTAATCGGGGAACATACATAAAAAAAAGTATAATATATATTCGGACGAACTGAGAACCTCCTCCTTTTTTGAAGTCGGTTAAAAAGAAAAATCTTAATCCACATTCAGTATCCAATTTAGTTTGTCGTCATTACCGTTTCCCAGTCCGTTGCATTTGTAGAGACGTTGATTCGGTTATCAAGTCCCCGACGTTGGCACCTGTTTTCTTTTTACCCTTTCATTTCCGGCAGTCGGGGGTAAAGACTTAATGACGTCACAACATGAACGTTTGAGATTTTTCTAGTATCCGATTTACTGTGTTCGTAAATGAGGGTTGGTTGTAAAGGAGACTGTGTTTTGTTTGGGTTTTGTCATGTCTTCGTTACAAAAAGGTTTTTTAAGCTATTGCATAGCTTTTATCGCGGGCTTTGAGCGCGGCGACCGAATCAAGAAATTCCGTAACGTAACGAAAATAAAACCTAACACCCCCCACTCCGCCTACCATGTCATGGGAACGTAATTTTTGTTTTATGTCAT
Source organism: Agrochola lychnidis (assembly GCA_963680765.1). Taxonomy (NCBI): domain Eukaryota; kingdom Metazoa; phylum Arthropoda; class Insecta; order Lepidoptera; family Noctuidae; genus Agrochola; species Agrochola lychnidis. Next base: position 6,675,871 of record OY796859.1, on the reverse strand, counting down.
CACGTCATCATCCCAAGTGTAGCGGAAGTATGGAGGTTACAAATGCTATGCAATAGCTTTACTGCGGCAGTCCCCGAGTGCCACACGTTTTTTTTTTTTTTATAATTGCAATATTTTTTGTCGAAAAAATAACTTCCCTTGTTCTTATTGGTAGGAATATGAGAAAATATTAGCATAATCAACCTGTAATGTTTCCACTGCTGAGACAGAGGCCTCCTCTCTCTGTGAGAGGGAGTGGGCCATAATCCACAACGCAGGCCCAGTGCGGGTTTGGCGGATGTAACATGTACATATATCACATTTTAATTATAATAAATTATTTTTCTTTAAGTACGCTGTACTGGTACAGCGTCTTAATATTTGTTTGATGCACCGGTCGACGTCATTACGTCAGCGCCGGCTGTCGCTAAAAACCAGCGCTGGGGCTCTATCTTGCATAGGGTCGCAGCATAATGCTGAGCGATGGCCGATTTGCGTGGATATGACACATGCTTCCCCCAACCTTCGCTCATTTTTGTGTTCTAAGCTCTTTTTTTGTGTCATTTTTAACGCAAATAAACGTTTTTTCTTTCTTTTTTATGTTTTCGAATTTTTAGTTACAGGACGTACCGCTTTCCTCGCGATGTTTTCCTTCACCGTTTTGAGAGCAATTGTGATGAAATAATTTAGACAAATTAAAGTATCTGCTTGGGTTCGAACCCACCTACTAACTCGTAAGTCGCAGCCGTTACCACTAAGCCACTACTGCTCTTGAAAAGCTTATGCCATTGTAATACTACTATGTTTTCCCATTGTTTGTCTTATTATTTTATTTAGTATATTCATGTATTTATGTGTATTTATTTGTGCTTATTTTAAATATGTAATTTGGCCTATATATTAAATTTATAGTTTGTAATAAGTATTTGTGTATCCTTATACTTGAGTTTTTTTTTTCCTCCATTTTCGTAATTGCACCTACCACAGTTTGTCTCTGCATCACCCAAAGGTTGACTGGTAGAAAATGCCTGTGGTCCGCCTCTGTACATTTCTGTGCTTGAAATATTAAATAAATAATAACTAGCTAGTCAGTTGGTAGCGAGACTTATTACTGAAAAACCTTTGAAAACTAGCTCATATTATTATAGCTACAAAATACATATTTAACGCTTTAGATTCTAGGAAAGATATAAGTCGACGTTAGCAGACAGCTTTTCTATGAAGTTTGTAAATTAGGTAAAATTTAGCTGTTAGTGTTACCGACCAACCGCAGTAGTTCACTAAATTCCATTTCAACTCCGAACTTTTCGACCGTGTGTACATTAGTGGCCGTAGTTTTCACAGAAGAGTAACAACACAGACGTATATTTTAATAACCTTTGTTATGTTAACAGCCCTGAGATATTTAGTTTAAAATCAGTTTTATAGTGCTAATGCCCATTTTCACTCACGTCAAGTAAAGGCTCCCCGTAGACAGGCGAGACGCGACTCTAGTAGAATAATTTCTATGAAAACTTCATGGAAATTGTTCTATTAGAGTCGCGTCGCACCTGTCTGCGAGAGCATTTAACTAACGTCTAGTTTAGGTGATGCAAAACGTAAGCAATCCTTAAACGATTACACCTGTTTCGCCATTCGTTTCTCAGTAGGCAACTCGTACCCATCTTCGCGCGAGTACATGATGATCGCATTCATAAATTATATTAATTTTTGTTCGGCGAACCGGTACGCGTGGTCTCGCCGACAGAGGGCTTTTTGGTTTTCCGATCGCATTTGGTTAGGACGCGGCCGTTAACTTCGAAATCTACATTTTTGACACTTGTTTGTGGTTTTTAGGACAAGTTCGGCACTGTCAATATTGTTAGAAATCCGCTAGTATGTTGTCTCAGCTTAGTCACTAGTCATCGCCTAGTGGCCAATGAAATTATATTTTTGCGCTAAGTTCCTATCTGCTTAATATTTACGAATAACGTTTAGTAGCCTAGTGTTAGTAAAAACGAGCGTTAAGTTCCTTAAATTCAGTTTTAAGGCTGATTTCACCAATGAAACTGAACGTGATACATATCTAAACTAAGTTCAAGAGCTGTCAGTGTCTATATTAGGCTGGTTTCACAGCTGTCTGGGCGACCCGCACGGGCCACTCGCACACGGGAGTACCGTACGTGTAGCGCCCGCGGTGCTCTGAAACGAAGGAGTTAGAACGATACGGTTGCTAGCGTTGTATGGGCTCTACCCGGAGCGGGTCGTGTACGGACCAATCCGCGTCGCTGTGAAGCAATTTTCTAGCGCCTCACGTGTGTCTCCGTTCCGGGAGTCCGTACGGGCGGCCCGCACGAGTCTCCCGGATAGCTGTGAAACCAGTAAAGATGACACTGACAGCTCTTGATCGCAGTTTAAATGTGCTGATCGCGTTCAATTTCATTGGTTAAATTCGAACTTTAGAGTGCAAAGACATCGCTTCGCTTTAATAAACTTTTAGCCAAGAATAAAGAGAGAGAACGTAGTGCTAATGACACCAAAGGGAAAATAGTTAAGTCCGAGTTAGAACTTTAATAAACTTTTAAACCTTCTTGAAGTTTCGTCAGTTAAGACAAAGTCTGTTGGTATTTCGTAAAATTCTGTGTAAAGATATTGTTTTAGATTAACAGAGAAAGCTTAGTTCTCGAAATGAGATTAGTACTTCGTGACTAAACGAAATGAGATAGCGTTTAGTGCTACTATATTGTTTTGTAACTTAACCTAGATCATGTTAAACAATGAAATATGACTTTATCGCGATAGTATTTTAGTAGTCTTATATTGTTACTGAGATAAAATACCAATGAGGTTAGAACTAAAATTGAAGTAAGTACCTAAATCTTAAGAAAGTTTCAAGGAAGTAAGAGAAATTATTTATATTCAATTGAAATAGTTGATCCTTAACAATTCCTAATGCTGATATAATCGAACTTACTTAGTTATTTTAATTCTATTTTATTTTAATTAACTTCTCAAAAAAATACCTAAGTATAGCCGACCTCTTCAATGCTTTACCACCTTTAGGCCAAATTGCATAAGGTTGAATGTCACTTATCCGTCATAAAGCGACAAGGACTATTTATCTATGTGACAGTTGGATAGTTTCAACCTTAGTATTTTTTTTTTTATCAGGTTGCTTCAAAATTATAAAGGTATGATTCCGAACAACGCTGCACGCGACAGTGCTGCCGTAGCAGTGCTGTTGCGTCATTACTGGTCCCTATAAATTTTCTATAGATTTATATGAGATTACATTCCGAGCACGGCAGCAATGCTGCGCGACATTGCTGCGTCACATTGCTGCCGTACTCAGAATGTAATCTCATATAAACCTATAAAACATATAGTGATGCGTCAGACAACAGTAGTGACGCGGTACCAGTGCTGCATGTAGTGTTGTTCGGAATCATACCTTAACTCTCTTAGAAAACTGGCGAGCAAGGAAGTCAATTATGAAGTCAGTAAGTTGCAGTAAGTTCAAATGTAACACGAGTAGTCATTAGCGGCGCCGCAGACCCGCAGTAAGTAAGGGCTGACACACATTTCTAGAAGAGTATGAATGAAAATGTTCCACTATTCCTATGAAATATTATGTGAAGTACTCTGAAGGAAGTACTCGATGTCAAATGCGGAGTTTCTTGGTATTTATTTAATTGAAGGCGGTTTTTCGGGTGACACAAATTTTCCTCTGTATTTTGGGAAGCATAAAGGATTTTAGAAATTATTCTAGGTATCGTGAAGCTGTGAGTTCTGTGATGTATTCAGACTATTGTAGTAATTTTTGAAAGGTTTAAAAAAAAACAAATTAGGTGCGTGTCCTCCATCTTGATGCTTTCTGGATTGAATAATGGTATCAAATCTGCATCGGATGAAAATGTATGCGGTAACGTAGGGTCTCACAGTCAAGACTACATTTGTTTTGGGTGGGAAATTATCAAATAATTTATCCCGCTCTGGACGGAGCGGGAGCGCGTGTCAGACTCTTACTGACTAAAACCCACCCGTGTTCCTTCAGTTGCCCTGTATGTTGCCAGAGGCCACGGTATCCCTTTCACACTTTCCCGCGACCCCGGCAGGAGTCACTACCTACAGCGTTATTTTACTATGCACCATCAACGTTCTTCAAAAGAGCAAGATAATTCAAAATATGTACATATGTATTTGTACGTATACCTTATCATTCTCCTCCCCCTATCCCAAGTTATTTGTGGTCGGTATAACATGTCATTTCCTTCATACATATGTACTTCTCTATTAGTCCTGATCGCGGTAGTCCCCTACTCTTATAGCCATCCACATTCATACTCAAAACTTTCCTGCTGACATTTTCCTACCATATCTACATATAATTTTATAGATTCAAGGCTTAGGAATTCTATCACAACATCTTCATTATAAGAATTCTCCACCCTTAAAAGATTTTTATTATAATATTATTTGCATAGTAAGTGTTCCAGGAGAGATGAGCAAAAAGTGAGGCACTTAATTTCCTTTCAAAGTTACATAGAAATGTTATAATTTATAGCACTAGGTAAATCTTAATAATTAATCTCTTCAAAGAACATCATCTCTCATGTCTTCACTATTTCGCTGAATAATTTTAATAATATTACAATTTAAAATACTGTTCTGAGAATGTATGTAGAATGTAATGTTCGGTAGGTATCTTGTAACTATTCACTACTTGCCAGAACATTATCATTGCTCGCCAAAGGTCTGCCTGATATTCCTCCTTCTTGAGCTTTATCTCTTAAAAAACTCCCAACATTATAATGATCCCTTATAATTCTTTTATTTTTACTGCAACATGTTTTTTATGGAAGCTTTTTACTAAATACACCTGTCTCCGCCCGAACCTAATCCCTCTAAGGGTGTAACACGATTCCTAGATAGATATCTATTTGAACTCCCATCCATCTTTCATTCCTCCTCCCACATCACCAATAATTCCCAAGATATTATTTCAACACTTCTTGTGATAACACTACGCTATATGATGAGACTATCAACTTAATTGGCATCGTTCACGCTCAGCTAATTGTCTTCAAGCACCGTTATGACTGCGGTAAGCCACGTCGTGTACAACTAAGGCTGTGTTTAGATGGAACACTTATCAGCAACTGTTGGGTTGGATGGAGTTGGTTGATATGACCTTGTGCTTTTGTGTTGTGATACCTAATGATCAAGTCGAGCTATTTGAAAGACTGACTTTTGTGTATAGACCAGAGTAATCTTTCTACTAAAGTACGAATGAAAGCTATGAGCTATCGCTAAACCTTTTCCACAATTTCTATCTTTCCACAACCTTTTCAACTATTTGTTATGAGCTTCGTGGTTTCGTGGGTTTGAACTCAGGCAGATGTTTTACTTTGTGTAAATAATTTCATCACCATTGCTCTCAAAACGGTGAAGGAAAACATCGTGAGGAAATCGTCATGCCCTAGAACCAAAAATTTTGAGACATGTGACATCTATCAACCCGCACTGGGCTCACGTATATTTGACAGCCCACTCCCTCTCGAAGAGAGGAGGCCTATGTCTCAGCAGTGAGAACATTATAGGCTGTTTAAGCTAATATAACGGGCAAGCATTGTATTCTGATCCGCTATACTGCAGTCACGGAAATGATTTTCAATAATGGTGACTACAGGCATAATCTCCTTACTTGGTAAAGCCTCAAGTCCCGTATTGGAATATAATACCGCTGAACTGTCTCAATAATTGCTCGTAAACGGGCAATAATATACGACGGATTGTTAAATTTCTTGTTCTATGAATTTAATTGGCGACAGTTCATGCTTGGATAATTGTGAACGAATACCGTTACGAGTGCGGTAAGCCCATAAGCCACATTACTGTTGGCATAAAGTTGGGCACAGATGGGCCACTTTCAAGCGATTGTTTAGTTGGTATTGAACTAAGTTACCGAGTAATATTGACTATCTTATTTGTTCCGTGTTCACAATGTACTCATATACTTATTACTTTTGTAATATTTTTGTTAGAAATCTGTTTATTGTCCACTGTCAAGCATATTATTGAAAAGTAAATTTATTTAATAAAGAGAATATTGAAGTAAGCCAAAGTTGAAGTACCTAGTGAAAGTTCAGCCGAAAATAATATAGAAAAGAATATTCTTTCTTCAAACTGAAAATATGAAAGCTACATTCATATTAAAAAAAAAAAAAAAAAATGAAAATAAAAATAAAAAAATAAATTAAATCGTTCACTTGACTGAAGTTTTTTGATATTTTCATGATTCCATCTTCCGTTTTTTTGCCATTGTGTTCGAAACACCGGAACGACCAATTTCAACGGTAACTTAAATCATTATGAAATCCTTGGGAGGTAATAAAACTTAGATTATGTCACACCTTTTGATACAAATGTGAACATGTATCTTAGTATAATCGTTGCTATATGATACGACGATAATGGAGTACATTATATCATCAAACATAACTGAATAGTAACAATGAGTCAATCTTGATTGTTGTGTAATGTAAGCTCCTTGCAGATATTCTTTGAAACATTTTTTTACCTAGGAAAGATAGAGAATTATTAGTAGTAGGTTTATTATACGAGGGTCTAAAATAACTCATTCTATCGAGGTAGTAAATAGAAACCGGGATATAATGGGTTTTAGCGTCGTGTGTCACTCTACTTTTCACTACGATTGCGAGAAAATAAAATAATCCAATACAATATTAAATACTTAGTTTATTTTATTTAACAAACATACAATTTGTTCAATCCGAATTTTTTAGGAATTTTTTTATCCCGGTATGCGGTAGAAAAAGCTAGTTTTACATAAGAATAAAGACTTTTTCGTTGGTTACAGACAAAAATTACTTTTTCCCCTAGAGCAAGAAATGCCATTTTTTCCTTGACGTGTGACGGACTTTTTGAGCAAGAGGAGTATGTATTATCTTCTTAGAAGATATTGCAATCTTTATTTGAAACCTCGATGAACTTGCAATTCAATACAAGCAATACAAATGCATGCAAATGCAATGCATGTAATGCTTGCAATTTCCTATATTCATAAGGGATGGTCTCCCTTACCAGTCGTAGGTACGTTAAAGGCTTTTCATCACACACGAGTGATCAGTCATAATAGTATGCAGTTAATAAACTTTATTAATTATTTTAGACAATAAAATATCAAATAAAATGTTGTGGATCTGCTTATCAATTCAGAGTATTCAGGAGTTAATGCTATGTTACGTTTCAAACTATTATTTAAGTGCATTATTATGTTCAACACTAATAGAATAATCGACCCTACCTTGATGCCTGCCATAATAAAAAAGCACCGATCTCAATCTCCTCAAGGAAATGAAGACACAACTTCAGAACGTCTTATAAACTTATTAAACGGCTTTAAAGGAGAACAAATTATACCTGTTAGCTATAATTAAGTTCAAAGCGACTCTCAGCGTAAGCCGACTTGTTAAATCTTCGCTTATTCCTTAGCTTTTCTAAGGAAGGTTTGTAGTGGTAGAGCTAGCTTGGTATTGAGGAAACTGTACTTACTATGGTAAATGCACTTATGGAAATGTGTAGGCTATTGTGAACAACTATTCAGGTTAGGAAAGGACCCGGGTCGACGGTGCGTTGTGTTCCACGCGCGCTTCAAAGAGATGTCAGTACAATTGAAGGGGTCCGATAGGGCCAATGCCTGCTAGGGTTGCGGGTTTGTCCGAAAAGGTTACCGTGGCCCCTGGCAACATACAGGCAACTGAAGCAACACGGGTGGGTTTTAGTCAGTAAGAGTCTGACACGCCTTCCCGCTCCGCCCAAAGCGGGAGAAGTTATTTGAGAATTTCCTACCCAAAAAAAAAAACAAAAATTTGGATAGGACCTTTTCAATTCAAATTCAAAATATTAAGACACTTATGAAACGTCAGAAGCTAGGTGCACGGTTCCAATTGGTCGTTCCTTATGGAGAAGCGCCGGCAAGCAACCGAACTCCATGGTTACTCTTTTAAGGAAAAGCTGCTTAGTTATCATGATCTAGGATGGGAAGGACATGATAACTGATACTTCCCATGCAATTTTGTAACTTTATTTCTTTGTGTTACTTTTTCTTCGGCTGCATTCTTGTCATACCTCTAATGTACACTTATGTTATAAAGAGAAAATATTTGTGTTTTTTTTCAGACAAGGCAGATTTTAAAAATTCTTTCACTAGTCTTCTTCTTCTTTCTGTTTTTTCCTGGCTACTACCCCAATTTATTTGGGGTCAGCCCTCCTAGTACTTCTGCGCCACACCATACGGTTGTGGGTTGTCTCTTTTGTTGTGTTGCTCGTCATCATATTGTTTTCTATTGTTCGTAGCCAAGTCATTGGTGGTCGTCCACGGCCTCTCTCTCCGTCTTCTATGTCTCCTATATACCAGTAAAATGCTATATTATCACTTAGTAACATAGGCTATAATTTATAAAGATATAATGCGGGGCAAGCCGCTGGCGGAAGCTAGGTTTAAGTAAAGCTTTTTTTTTACATAATTATTTAAAAATATTGTTCTTTATTTTCTAAACAATCCAGATGGATCGTGTTTAAATACAACTAATCTGGTATAATTTTTCAGGCGACAAATCGTTTATTTAACAAAACACATTACTTATTTATATTCCATTTCCTAACGACTTGTTTTTCTCAAAAGCTTCTTACGATTTCCTAGCGAAACTAATAGGTCAACGCACACAAACTAAATACAAATTCAATTAAAACACTGAATTGTATATTTAGCTTTTTAAACACCATCTTATTTTATTAATGCAGCTTCGAGTGCGGTTCTCATTTCAATGTTTGCTCAAGCATGTGACATGGCAAACACGCCATGTGTGGCGCCGACATAGCCAACACGACCATAGCCAATGTGTTGGTCAGCGTGTTGGGAATATGACGTGTTTGCCGAGGGCACTTAGCAAATGTTGTATGTTTATGCAAAGGCAAACGCAGCGCGACTATTCTGTGAATTTTCACTATCGAGTTTACTTTTGGTATCTGAAGTGGGAATAGAGCTTCGACTCTGACATTTGACACTATGAATAAATAAGTGAGTGCTCGTGGCTAAATGATAATAGCCGCATGGGTCGATCGAAACTCAACTACGCTTCCCGCGGTTGGTTCGTGGATGGGTGATCGAGACCCCTCCGTGCCTCAGAAAGCACGTTAAACCGTTGATCCTGGCTTTCATTTGTAGATCTTTGACAGTCGTTACGGTAGTCAGAAGCCCAAAAGTCTGACAACCAGTCTTACCAAGGGGTATCGTGTTACCCAGTAACTGGGATATGGAGGTCAGATAGGTAGTCGCAGTCGCTCCATATTGGTATTCAGCTGCATCTGGTTAGACTGGAAGCTTGATGGAGGTTGTATACCTACATGACACTGTTTGAAAGATTCGAGTAAAACAGTTTAGAATCACTGTAAAACTGTTCCGTCAAGGAGGAAAAAGTCGTTTTGTATTATATTAATTGTGGTATTCAATGTGTTCCATCCATATAGCCTCTTGATTTCAACAGGTTATGGGCCCAGCTCAAGGCTCCAAAAACGCCTGGAAGCTAGAACATAAGAAATGTGAGTGTCATAAAAAAAGGTGTCAGTTGCAAAAAATTTGTCATGGCAGAAGAAAATTCAGGTTCAATTTGTGGAATTAGAAAATTGAATGGTGCTGAGGACTTCGCCAACTGGAAATTTGTGATGAAGATAGTTGGGAAAAGGTAGATTGATTGGATGCAAAACAGAGGTTGAAAGTGATATATTACAGAATAAACAGGATCGATGGACGTGCTTTTAGCTTTTGTTTATTTATATCTTGGTTCAACAAGATAGTTCAAAGCTTCTGTTTAATAAATTTTAATTATTATAAGAGAAGAGAAATTCCGCACACTCTCCAAATAATCGCTGTCCCCTTTTTTACTTATTTACAACAATTAAATTGCGCTTGGAGAGATATTTAAAAGCTGTCGTTTCTAGTAATTTCCTTCAATTATAAGATGAAAGTAGGTTCATTATCAATACTTGATTTAACGTTTTCAAATGTGGTAATCAAGCTTCCTTTCTCTTACGATCCTTCATTATATTATAAGGCATACACGCATCATTAAATTTGAATACTGCTCTGTCAAAATAGTATTATTGTGCAAAATTAATAATTATGATTCTAATATGACCCGTCGGATAGTATGTCATAACTCATAACAGCAAGGTCGGTATTGTCTGGTATCAGACAATGATAATAATTAAGACCTAAATAATAGTAATTCATGAGGCAACGATGTGTGAATGTCTTCATCATTGCATAAGTGAACTGAATATAAGATGTCTAATAGAATGTTTCGTAATTTGACAACTCTCCTAGGATAATTGCATATTTGTTACGTTCTTCACAATGCGATTGCGACCACACGGTGACTCCTGATTGACTTGCTGAACTTTGCTTATCAGATTTCGATCTCGATTGTGTTCTAGACATTGTTACGTCATAACATGTAACAAACATATATCTGTCTCGTGTATCCCTGTCTTTATGTTATTGGTATTCGAGATCAGTCTCGTATGGGCACTTTAGATTGAGATGTGTAGTAAATGCCAACATTTTCCCGTAAAATACGGATCGCTGGAGATTTTCTCGCCATAGAAAATGGTCGTAAAACAGTTGTTATCGACGCTTATAAAATCGAAACACTTCGACGTGGCACAGTAAGGGTCTGCACCTTCCTTAGGCATATCACGGTGTTTCGAATACAGCGGGAGGAAACGCCCGTGTATCACCATTGTGTAAATCGCCCGGAGGAGACGGTGGAGCATACGGTGGAGGTCTGCCCGGCTTGGGAGAGCATCGCCGTGTCCTCGTGGAGGCGATCGGCGGCGGTGATCTCTCGCATCCGGCCCTGGTCCAGGCCATGGTATGAAATGAGAGGGCATGGGAAGCCGTCACCTCCTTCTGCGAAGCAGTCGCGAAGGAGGAGGAAGAACGTGTGAGGAAGAGACAAATTTCGCGCTCTCACGCCCCTAGCCGCCGCAGGAGACGCCGAAATCGCAGGCCGATTCTCAGCCACCGTAGGCGCAGGTTTGCGGACGGTGAGCAATGGGTAGCTAGCCGTCCGATAAGGACCATGTCCGGGTCGACGGCGCGTTGTGTTCCACATGCGAAAGAGATGTCAGCAGAACTGACTGGGTTCGCTAGGGCCAATGCCTGCCGGGGTTGCGGGAAAATCCGAAAGGGATACCGTAAAATACAGACAACTGAAGGAACACGGGTGGGTTTCAGTCAGTAAGAGTCTGACATCCCGCTCCGCCCAGAGCGGGAGAAGTTATTTAATAATTTACAAAATAAAAAAATAAAAGGCATGTCACAATGTCCTTAGGCACGATGAAGAGTACCGACGCGAGGTGGCACTCGCACGTTCTTTTCACAACAGAATTACTGTCGAAGCATCCTGAGGGATGCCTAGGCATTCCGAACGCTGCCGACGTGGCATGCCTGAGCATACCGCAGCTTTGTTTTTGTACATACGATGGTTATCATTGAAATTTCAATTTTAATGTCATATAATTAAGTTATATTCCTATTTGTCGCATATTAATCTGCCGTGCCGTGCCACCAGTGGGCGCATGCCCTAACATACGTACAGTAACAATGTAAAGGGAATGGTTTTCGAGGGAGACATTGGAACAGTAATACGGGAGTTACCGATCTGTAAATGTCCGTCATACGGATCGACCCGTTTTCTGTAATCTGTTCCCTCGGCTGCAGTTTGCGGTTCTATTGGAATCTTTATTGATTCACGGTGCTTCCGCGGTCGGTTTTAATGGATGAATTGTGGTGATAGTAATATTTTATGGACATCCGATTTTGAGGTTTCAGTGAACGATGACTGTAGTTTTGGGATTGTTAATAGATTTATATTACACTAGCGGACGTCACGCGGTTTCACCCGCGTAGTTCCTGTTTCTGTGGGAGTACGGGGATAAAATATAGCCTATGTTACTCGCTGATAATGTAGCTATCCATTGCTGAAAGAATTTTTCAAATCGGTCCAGTAGTTTTTAAATTTATTCGTTACATACAAAAATACAAATCTTTCCTCTTTATAATTTTATTAGTATAGATATAAATTTTTATTACCTACTTTAGTATTGGTACTTATTCGATACGTTGAAATATAGGGGCAAAGAGATTTATAACTTTCTTTTCTGATCATAATATTCAGAAACTCAATTCATTATTAACTGTGGATACTTTTCCCAAAAATATTAGTTCAATTATTTACGGATTTGTCTATTAAATAAAGAAACCGAATGGTGCATTTGTTAGTAGAAAATTACATTCCAAAATTGTCCGCATATATTCAGTTCCAAACTGACACTTAAAAAGATACAAAATAAAATTTATTTAATTAACCAATCCATTTTCAAATCAACCGTAGGTACTGACGTACTACAATCAAATACAAAGTTGCAATTTCTTGGAGCGACCGCATGGAGCCAGTGCCTGGCTCTGACAATCCCTGCGGTCTGAACGTTCATGCAAACGCAGTACTACCACTGTACTGCAATATCGTTTATTATTCAGACCACTGTAAACAAACAACGCCCCGGAGATTGCACTAACACCAACAACATTTCGAAAGACTTTGAAACCTCCAAAGTCTTCCAAACTTTCAAAGATTTTACTTCGTCCAAGTTTATTTACTCTTTTAAAGTTTTAGACAGTGAATTGTTCTGTTTTGACTTTATTTTGTTTGAAAGTTAAGAATTTGAGCAAAGTAAAGGAATTATGGTGCTAGCATTGTGTTGAAATGATTTAATTTGTTTGAAAACCGCGAAGGTTGTGTTTAATTTTAGATGATGGAAGATTTTGAATCACGTAATTGGAGTAATTAGTTTAGTTAGAAAATAAAGGGTTTATTTATAAACGTTGTTTTAAGTTAAGTAATGATTAGCGACTGTTTAACCAAACATTTTTGACGTTTGAACGTCATTTAATTTTAAGCAATGTTTATAAATAAACCCCCAAATGTTTATAACAGATTATTCTACTGATATATTTTTAAGAACCAGTTTAGAAAGAAAGAAAAATATTTTATTTGGGACACGCACAGGAAATACAGACAGAAATAAAAAATTTAATTAAATTAAAATAAGAAAAGAGCATTTTAAACTAACAAACTAATAAAAAATAGTAATGACCTGTGCGAGGCCAAAAAGGCCCATATCTCAGCATAATGCTGCGATATTTTAATAAATACCGCGGCGCTGGTATTCTGATAGGGCCCGCTGTGATGCCACGGACACACCTACGTACACACATAAATCCCTCTAAGGGATTACAAAATAAATAAAACAATAAAAAATTATAATATAAACAAATAATAAAAATCAAAACCATTGAAGAATCGACGCATGCCCGACGTGACGTTCCAGTTTCGTTAAGAGTCAAATAAAAAATATTCATAATTATTATTAAAAAAAAAATATATTATATATCATTATTATAAAAATCTGCAATTAAAATCAGCGGGCTAGATTTCAGATCATCATCATCATCATCATTTCAGCCGAAAGACGTCCACTGCTGAACATAGGCCTCCCCCAAGCACCTCCACTTCGACCGATTCTGTGCTTTCCGCATCCAGCGGATTCCTGCGGCCTTCACAAGGTCATCGGTCCATCTTGTGGGAGGCCTTCCAACGCTACGTCTTCCGGTACGCGGTCGCCACTCCAGAACCTTTCGGCCCCATCGGCCATCCGTTCTGCGAGCAATGTGCCCTGCCTATTGCCACTTAAGTTTGGCAATTCTTCGGGCTATGTCGGTGATTCCAGATCATGGTGCCGAAACCCCTTGATAAATGTGTCCTCTATTTTGATAACAAAAAACTCCGTGATATTTATACTACTGATACAAGAAAATCGTCCAAAAAGCTCAATCGTAAGAGACAATACATACTCGTAACGACTAGTTGGCACCGGCCCATTACAAGTCCTCGCAATTTTCGCAAAGCACTGTGTTTATCGTATGAATCAATGAGGGTATTACGTGAGCGAACTGACCAAAATTGGTCTGCGGTTTCCGTGATCCAATTTGTTGGTCTCCGGAGTACTGTATAGACCGTTCCGCATAGCAAACGATAGAGTTGTTCGAAGCCTATACAATTGTTAGCGTCATCTGGTTTCTGTGGTGCAGTGACGAGAAATGTCGCCGAGGTTGGCTAACTTATGAGAGTGCAGGATTTTGTAAGTTGGATGTCCCATTACATTATGTGTCACGTATTGAAAAAGAAAAGAAAGAAAGAAAATACGTATTTTTCTTACTTACAATTCACTTATCATGAGAAATACAAGTTAATCTTTTTACTTAACACGAACTTTATGATTCGTAAATAATCTATTAAGTAGTAGATGCACAAAAAGCATTATTTGTGGGTAACAAGAAAAAGTGAGTGTATATTACATATCGTTTCTCGATGGCAAGTCAATAGCAATTCCAATTACACGTTGTTAATACTCTAATAGTATCAAACTGTAAATATTTTATGAAAATAATACGCATTACATTTTTCTCGCTTTATTTATTGTTAGTGGTTTATTAGCAGACAGGACAACGATACTTCATCTTCATAACGTTATCAACAATAATCAAGTAGAGAACGGAAAATTTTCTTTTTGTGACTTGTAATTCAATGTATTCCTTCTAGGGATAGTATGGTCCCTTTGTCAATTGTATTGAGCACCTTGACGTAAATCTATGGAATTCGAGAAAATCCATCCAATCTCGTCTTAGGAAGACGAGAAGTGGAATTTATTATAGTTTTCATTGTTACTAATAAAATGCTTAGATTTGTATAATTACTAGCTGACCCCGGCAAACGTTGTTTTGCCAATTATTTGTTTGGGGTGGACAACCCTTATCACTTAGGGGTATGAAAAATAGATAGTAGCCGATTCTCAGACCTACTAGATATGCATATAAAATTTGGTAAAAATCAGTAAAGCCGTTTCGGAGGAGTAAGGTAACTAACATTGTGACACGAGAATTTTATATATAAGAAGATTATACAATGAACTATTTAGATTAGTTACTAAAATTAAAAGCCTAACTAACGAACTATACAAATAAACACACACACACAATTGATTTCATGTATTTTTGATTTCGTAGAATTTATTACTTTTCTCTAAATTCTCAAATTGAATGACCTTCTCTTGCTATTTTATTTGGTAGTTAATTCAACATTAACATCAACATTAAATTTAAATAGATTACAATTTGTGTAGTAAACTGTTTACACTTTATGTAATCTGTTTATGTTGAGGCAAATTTAGTCTATCATAATATAAAATGTATGTAGGTAAAACCGGATTTCACAGCGCGACTACATGACCGGAAAATTTAATTTGCCGTGCGTTCGGAAAAATATTGATAAAAAAATATGGATGGATGGTTCGAGTTTTTCAGTATCTATAATTATTAAGTTTACTTTTAAAAAACAACGCGAATAAAATGATATTAATGAAACTAAGGTAATAAAACAATTGTTTTGATAGCCATTCTGTCAAGTTTTTCACTGGTAAAACAAAAAAGAATTAATTTAAAGGCTTTTAAAATCTCATGAATAAAATTAAGCAAAGTTTGGACAATCTAAGTTAAAAGAGAACCAACGAAGGTTATTTACAAAAAACACAAGTTTTTAATTGTTTGTAAGTGGTTATTAAAATGTAGTGGTTAACTAGAATTCTTAGAAAATACAAGTTACAATTTAATTTAGTGAAGAAAAAAAGTGAAAAATTCTACCAATATCATATTTACGTAAAAGGAACTAACTTTAAAAGTGTTGAATAATATACGAATATGAGGGACTTAAGGCGAACGTCCACAGCCAGCTACGTACGATATGCACGGCGAGATTTTCTACGTTTCTGCGCGGTTCATTTATTTGCCAGCGTGACCGTGGGTTGCAGTGGACGATCCCGTCTACACATTCATACCAAGCAAAGCTCGTGCATATAGTTCAGCTGTGGGCCGTTGTGCAAAAGCCCCTTTTTCCCCTTTTATCCTCCAGCACTAATATGTATCCTAAAACTTTTGATAAATCGCTTAAATATCTACTGGTTAATTTTTTCAAACGTCATCAGTTAGGAAATGGTGGCATTCCTAACTGATGACGTTTGAGAAAAATTGCCGAAATGTCAAGTCCTTAGCTTCAGCAATGCGCTTTCTGCTCCCTATTAGTCAAGCTTGGGCGTAAGTTTTTGTATTACCTAACGATTTAAATCTTTGGCCTGGAAGGATTCATATATGCCTTCGAAATAATTAAGTATCTGTTATACTTAATCATTTCTAATGTTATGTATGAAAAATTTAAATCCATACCGATTTAAATCTTTGGTCCAGGCCAAAGGTTTTTTGAAAAAAGTAAAAGTAGAGCTCACAAATCAACAACGTAAATTGATTACATATTATCATAGAACTTACTCAAAACTTACATCACATTAAATACCACACGGAGGTTTAATAAAGTTACAGCATGCATGTAATATCGGCACAATGATCTTGAATTACATAACTCGAACAATAGGGGTTACACGAGTAGGTATGCCATTAAACGAGCTTCGACGTGCTTACGCTTCGTTACTGCATATTTCAGTCCGTGTTACTAAATTGAGAGCAGAGAATCCACTTTGTACAATGTTAGGTGATCAAATTAGCTCATAAGTAGGTACTGGTGACAAAACGAGGTGGAATGGGGTCAGAATTTATTTGTGCATTTGCTGGCATTGTTGCCATTGCGGGTCGAACCTGAATAAGTACGTCATGGTAGCGTGGATATTAAGATAATCAAAGAGAGGCGTATGCCCAACAGTGGGAAAAGTTGGGCTGTGAATAATGATGATGAATATCATTTACTTGTGAATTTGCTCTATCTGCTGGTACCAATTCAGATTACCTCCTATTTGCTAAAATACAATAGACGTGGGTATATTTAATAACCTTTTCCGCTGAATACCGAACGTGCGCCGTCGCGCTCGGTGTGGCAACGAACCGTGTTCGGGTTCGCGACAAGTCAATCGTCATCCTGAAGATGCCTTGTTGCGAGGTGAAACACGTGTCGATTTCTTTCAGGGTTTTTATGGCTATTTAAGAATAGCTAAGCGGAACCAGTTACTAAATATATCCACGTCTATTGTATTTTATAATGGATTTCCGCAAGGTCACGCCTGAATCAATTAACTCTCCCGTTTGCTTGCATACAATGAGGATTTCCCGAAAAACTAACCCTCTAATGCCTCTTAGAAGTATTTTAACCACCATAGCGGGATTTTAAGAATCGATAGCGAAGACTGAAAAGCCAACAAAAATGCAAGTTAATCTCAAAAGCGCGTCCAGCCGCTTCAAAGATTACATGGCCATTTTATCACGATTCTGAGTGGATGTTCTGAACGCTATTTAGCTAGTGATATCACGATACATTATCGCACACACGGAATCCCCGGCGTGCCAGCGTGTCCATGGATGTTTAAGCGTATTATC
Source organism: Agrochola lychnidis (assembly GCA_963680765.1). NCBI lineage: Eukaryota > Metazoa > Arthropoda > Insecta > Lepidoptera > Noctuidae > Agrochola > Agrochola lychnidis. The sequence continues at coordinate 6,658,332 of OY796859.1, read as the reverse complement.
AGTCTGCGTTGGCGAAGACCGATAATTAGGTATAGATAGAGATAGGAAGGTATGGGTTATCGATTTAAGAGGAGCGCCGGTTGAAGGGTTGTATCGAGAAGCGATTATTTAAAGTGATGCAGTTTTTATTAACTCTTTTTATTGTTGCTGTTGTTGATAAAATCAGCCAGTCTTACCAAGGGGTATCGTATTACTCAGGTACTGGGTTGTGGAAGTCAGATAGGCAGTTGTTCCATTGTATAGAAATATAAATATGATTGTATAGAATCAATTTTTATTGTTTCTAACTGAACAGACAGCTGTGCTGCTGGGGAGTTTGTTGCGCCACTTCTACTTCCCAACTAAAGCACTAGGAAGTGGTGAAGGGTGGGCGTTTTGGGGGACTGTCTTATGTAATTCTGACGTTTGAAAAGTGCTGATTCTCAGCCTAGTTTGAATAAATGACTTTGAATTTTGTTTGTTTTTTAATTTCATGTAAAATACTGGTATTTAGCTGCATCTGGTTAGACTGGAAGCCGACTCCAACATAGTTGGGAAAAGGCTAGGCAGATTGATTTTTGTCGTTGATAAATTAAAAAAGAAATACTGCCTCGTTAGTCTAGTGGTCGCAAGTGCTACTGCAGGGCATGAGGTCTCGGGTTTGATTCCCGGGTCGGGTAAAGTATTATTGGGTTTTCCATTTGGAATTTCTCAGTAGCAGCGCGGCGTCTGGATTTGTGCCCGATTGATGGCAATAGGCTCACACCCCTATTAAATGGGACTTAAACATAACTGACAAAATGTGTGTGTACTATTGGTACACCTCTGCCTAACTCTTCGGGGAAATACAGGCGTGATGTTATGTTACAATACAGATTTTTTGCTAGAAAAAGGCTTTGGCTTTTGATAGACACCTTGATTTCGCTTTTCTGAATCTAAAGTGAGAGTTTCTGGAATTAATTAAGACTTGAAGAACGGAAGTCTGTTTTCATAATATAGGGTGGCAGGGACATCGACGAGAAAACTGTAATCACATAACATAACATAACATCACGCTTGTAATCCCCGAAGGGTTAGGCAGAGGTATACCCATAGGACACCCACATTTCGCCAGTTATGTTTAAGTCCCATGTAATAGAGGGTGAGCCTATTGCCATCAACTGGGCACAAATCCAGGCTCCGAATCAATTGAAATCATGTATTCAGTAAATAATTCTAAACCCCCAGCGATGATATTTTTCGTCGGTTATCTGTATATATAAAAAGGTAAACTGACTGACTGACTGACTGGGTGATATATCAACACACAGCCCAAACCACTGGTCCTAGAGACATGAAACTTGGAGGGTGTGTTCTTTGTGATGAGTAAGTATCCACTAAGAAAGGATTTTTGGGAATTCCACCCCTAAAGGGGTAAAATAGGGGATGGAAGTTTATATGAAAATCCGTCAGTTTTGAAGTTAGGATCTTAAAATTTTGCGTTTAGGCTGACAATTGAAAATTAATTTATAGGTATCTCAGCATTTTTGATAATTCTACCCCCGAAGGGTTAAAAAAGGGGATGAAGTTGAAAAGTCCTTAATTTTCGAATTTAAATCACTAAATTTGCTATCTACGCTTATTGTTAGAAGCTATCGCAACGGTGTTGTTAGAATTTAAATTCAAAAGGGGGATAAAATTTTGTTTTTAATTAAAGTTCCTTATTTTTTTAAGTTAAAATCTATATCTATAAAAGGAAAGGGTGACTGACTGACTGACTGACTGATCTATCAACGCACAGCTCAAACCACTGAACGGATTAGGATGAAATTTGGCACACAGGTAGTTATTATGACGTAGGCATCCACTAAGAAAGGGTTTTTGGAAATTCTACCTTTAAGGGGGTAAAAAGGGGGGATTTTGTTTGTATGAAAAATCTTATTCCTTGAGTTAATAAATTTGAAACTTGGCGCGAATACGTATCTATGTAAATTATGAAGTTTGCCATTTTTCGCTTTTCTAAACAACCCCCTAAAGGAGGATTGGGGGGTGTTAAAGTTTGTATTGAAGAAATTTAACGCGCGGTCTGATTAACTCGAAACTCAGTATTTATACTTGATACTAAAAATAAATAAAAACGTATATCAGGGTTATTTGAAAATTTGCCCCTAACGGGGTGAAAAGGGGTATTCATTTTTACAGCGGAGGATTTTACTGTGTGGCTTGATTAACTTGAAAATTGGTATAAATAATTTCTTAGTCAAATAATGGAAACATCACAATAGAGTTTTCAAAAATTATAATCGCGCTATTTGCTATGGGGGTGAGCAATACTGCATTATGTTCGTATTACTCTATAGTTTACCGCAGATTGTCAAAAGACTATCCAAAAGGTTAAAATATTGCATATAGGATTTAAACTTTTAAAAGATTATCATCACGCTATACCTTTATGGAGCAAAGCAGTCAAGCATAACATATACAGGGTGGATTTTGAGATGGGGCAATAAGGGCAGGTACCTTAACCGTTGTCGCTACAAGAAAACGGTTTTAGGAGACTGTCCTTAACTTTAAAAAAAAAATTTGAACTGCTTTCACAGATTTTGAGATCGAAATTCGTAGTGCGCACTTAGCCTAAGTTTTGATATCTATTTTAACTTGATGCCTCCACGCGTTCCTGAGAAAAAGGGTATTGACAGACATCGAAGTTATTCTTTAAGGGTTTCCATTTTTAATTTTGAGGTACGGACCCCTAAAACAGATTTATTATCTGTCTGTTACCTTTTCATGCCGTAACGGCTGACCAGATTTAGATGAATGGCATACGGATAGGTCATAACCTGGGTTAGGACATATGATAAGTACTCTGAATCACCGTAGTACGTTCCTATTGGAACATTTTCCGACCTTTACGCGTGCGAAGCCGCGGGCAAAAGCTAGTTAAAAGTATAATCTGCTGTTTCATAGAAAAGTGCTATATCTACGCGGTCAAAACGTATGGAATAGCAGATTAAAAAAAAAGATCGACCAACGCAGGAGGGTTCAGAATCATGTACTGAAACCATGGTAACAGTTTTCGCGTCGATGATGCCACCCTGTATGTAGGAGAAATAGGTTATTAGACGGAGTTTGCTGTAATATTAATATTTTGGTTCACACGCTTCCAAATTAATTACACTACAAGTAATTAATTACCTTGATGCTTTCACGTAGCACTTGCATTTATAAATAATGGTCTTATCGTTCGATGTTATAGCACCTGCATTAATTAAATGTCTTATCATAAGTGCTATGTTGAGTCTTTTAAAATTGCAGTATAGTATATAAATAAATCAATAAAAAAAAAAACAGTGGTACTCCGGGAGTGCTGACAGAAGTGAAAACTTGAAAAAAATATCGGTACCGCGGTAATCAACGCGTTGATGTCTTTTACTCCACGGTGTCGGTAAATTGCGTTACAGTGTCGCGAAATCAATGGTTTAGTCCCATCTCAAAAATGCCCAACGCGCCTAAAGAAGTTTTCACTTCAAAAATAACAAGTATGTTGGCTGTGTCTTTGATTGTTTTTGCTCGACTCGGCGGTGCACTAACGGGCCCCCCAATTATAGTATCCAACTTTATTTTTCTTTCATGAAGAACCACAGATACTATATTGAAGTTTTTCTTTTTTTTTCACTTTACTTTAAGGAGAAGACACTTTTTTTTTTTTTTAACAATGGCTACTCGCAGTGATTGACCACTAAGGTCTTGGCTGCTTAACCGGATTTTCCTGTGGGTGCCATAAGCTTCTACACTTAGAGCCTCCAGCCAGGAGCTTTTTAAAACTATTCTAAATTAAAATTAAGCGAATGCTCGCTAAGGGCACCCCCTGTGGGGTACGGACCTCGGCTTAGGGCATCGCTGACGGGAGGACAGCAAGAGGGGACAGGCTGGATCAAATTTATGTTAATATCATGGTTATTATTCGGGGTATTTAAAGCTACGTGCTCAGCTGCAACAACTGCTGGCACCTCGTTATCGAGCAAGGGTCGGGGGGGGATTCGTTTACTCGGGGAGTAGATCGCGTACGTAAAGGACCTCGGCGGCGAGGTTGGAATGACGGGAGGCGTCTGTTTGTGTGCACTGTACTGGTGGCCCTATTCTGCTCCTGGAGGAGTGTAATGGGGTCATCTGGGTCGGATAGTACATGCCTAGGACGGCGGATCTGACTGACTTGGGACGGGACATAACTGGCTGCCTCGACTATCAGAGGGTTCCGATGTCGAGGAGCGGACTCAAAGTGGCGCTTGGCCATGCGTTTGAGGAACTGGTGGATCGTAGGGATCTTACAGTCGAGATGGAGAATCTCGTTTCTGACGTACAACGGGGCTCCCGTGGCCTTGCGAAGGAATCTGTTTTGAAGGGTCTGCATCCTATGGATGGAACGGGGTTTAGGAGAAGACACTTGATTCCCTTGTTCTTTATAATAGTCAGCACTTGCACTGCTGTCGAAAAGATTTTCTTCAATATAACGCTCTAATTTATAAGCGATTTAAAAAACTAATAGACTTAAAATAATAATAATATGTACAAGTTTATAAAAAAAAAAGGGGGGGAATGATCGTAGGGCATCAAAAAATTCGTCCGCATCGCTGTCAATAGGAAAAGTGCCCAAAAGGCTAGCAGCATTGCCACGTTGTATGGCAATGCTAATTCTTTGGTCAAAGAATAGGCCAGCCCTCTGGTCACGGGAAGAGTTGACCAGCCGCTTGGCGATGTCTTGAAAAACTCGGTGGTTAGGTTATATTATTATTTACTCTTAAATAATTATAAAAATATAATATTATTATTCAATACCCTTTTAGTCTTCGCACTAATTCAGTGCTGTCAAGGAGTTGGATCGCCTCGACATTCACGTCAGGGATGTAACGGATATCCGTATCCGCATCCGCAACTGCGGAGCATCCGCATAAATTTTGATATCCGCAAAACATCCGCATCCTCAACTTTTGATTTTAAAAGCTCCGCATCCTCATCCGCATCCTCATAATTTCTATGAGGATGTGACCCTACGTTGTCCGCACAAATAGTGAATTTTTTAAAACTCGCGCCGATCTAAATGGGCGGGCCGATAAGTGAGTTACGCGTTCCCATTGTCTGAATTCGAATTGTCCTTGTCCTATGACAGACGATTGGCCGCACGTGGCAGTGGTGGCACGACTGTGGTGTCACATGTCACAATTTGAGTTACTGGGTGCCGGGTGGCGTGTTATTGTTTACTTTTTGTTTGCTCGTAGAAGTGAAGTTTTTTGCAGGCGAATTACGCTACGGTAACCTACCAAATGATTACCTACGACCTATAATACAAAAATAAATACTATAAAAAACAAGGGCTATTTTTATGTACGACATTCGCATCCGCACCCTCATCCGCATCCTCAATAAGGAATTTTCCAATATCCGTATCCTCATCCGCATCCTCAAACCCGATTATCTCGATATCCTCATCCGCATCCTCATCCGTTAAATGACATCCGTTACAACCCTGATTCACGTGATGATGAAGTCTGTGTTTATGAGCTTGTGCATATTTTTTATTACTATGCAACATTAAAAAAGATGGTCAGACCCACCTCAACAAAGCAGTACCCTAATTGCGTAACTTATTTACGAAAAACAATTTTGCCTAATTTGTTTCATTTTGACAGTTCAACAACATTCATTGCGTTATTTACGTTGTTGACCAGATTTTTTTTCCAACTTATGAAGCAATGGATTAGCAATCTGTTTCAAATCGAAACGCAATTAGGGTACTGGTTTATTTAGTACAAAATCACAGTTCCGCTCCGTTTATCCCGGTAAGCTTCTGCTCAATGCTAACACCCACTCAGGGCTTTACTGTACATACTAGGAAGTCTGATGCGCGCTACGTATATCTCTTAGAGAGGTGACATACGAAACACCTGTTTAATGACAGTTATCCTATCCTATACTATTAAACGAGCAATATTTGTATGTTTATTTAAATATATAATATTTGTATTCACATTCTCGAAAACAGCTCTAACGATTTCGATGAAAGTTGCAATATAGGGGTTTACGAGGGCGAAAAATCAATCTAGCTAGGTCTCATATCTGAGAAAATTCGTTTTTTCCGTATTTTCACCCCAGCAGAGCTCGGACACCCAAAGTTTAGAACAAGATCTTAGAATAATGACATGGCAGCATGGAATTAGTAAGTACCTACTATCAAGGCATCATGGAATTTTAATGTACTATTCATGGATTAGTATAAACTTGCCTATACTATTAAATGAGCATTCTCTATTATCAGCAGAGATTCAAAGGCATTCTCTATTACCGCCCAGGTACTTTATTATTAATTTAGATTCGTTGTCATTTACGCGTACTATCTACTGAAGCGTTATGTAGTCCTACTGGAATACTCAGAAACGTCACTTAAAAATAATCAATCATTAACTAAAATTGACAAGAATGTTGTTCGAACGCAGCCAGAGAAAAATATTACAGATTAAGAACATTTCAATTGTGTTGACATATTGTGCTAAGAAATTTTAAAGTATTGTCTCTGAGTGCGAGACAGGGTTGATGTTTTAGTGACCATTTGTGGAAAAGATCATAAATAAATTCTGGTTGCAATGGAATTTAAACTTTGACTTGTAAGACATTGAGTCTATGGTCCCATAACATGATAAATTATTAAAGATTCTGAATTCAAGTTACGGAAGTTTCGTGCTACGTTTATCTCAAAGAGAGGTGACGTGCGAAACGGCTATTTAATAACAGTTATTTATTAGCAGCATGCATCCGTGCAGTCGATATCGTTTAGTTTTACGTTTTTTATTACAATTTGCTACACCAGATTAAATGGCTCGCAAGTTTTTAATGATGTAATATGTTTTTGTTTTGTTGGTGTTCGTGGTTATGTTGTTGTTTGTGTTTCTTTTTTTTTATTACATAATCGTGTATTATCTGAAGGAATTTAGGAGGAAAGTATGTATGTTTAGCATGATTAGATTGACCCGGGTGGCGAGTAAGCCCGCAACCAACTTGCTGACTAATTAATTTTTTTTTCTTGTGGCTTGTACCACTTCAATTAGTTCGTTCAAATCGATACGAAAGTAGGTGTATTTAAATTTTCCGAATAGGAAACTTAGCATTAATTCTATTTTATTTATTTTCAGATCAACATCGAGATCGAGAGAACAGCACAACCTGTGAGTATCCATTATCCATTATTTATTTTTGTAAACTTCATAAAGTGAATGCTCTACAGTCTACATCGTCTTCACCAAGGGGTTCATTTTTAACCGACTTCCAAAAAGGAGGAGGTTATATGTTCGTCGCGTATGTTTTTTTTTTTTTACATATATCCACCGATTTCTCTGTCAATTGTGGACCGATTTTAAAAATTTTTTTTTTTTTTATTAGTTATGCTCTCGATGTGGTTCCATATAAATTTTATTAACTTTGCTTTTTTAGTATTTGAGTTAATTTCAATAATACGTAGGTACTTGTTCCCACTTAGTATGTGGATGATATGATAAGTTCCTGTCACTGTTATTTACATAGCAGGTAGGTACCACAACTAAAAAGTGAAAAATAATTTCGCAAGTCGGTGTCTTTGGTTTTGAATTTTCGGTTTTTATCACCGACTTCCGAAATTAAAGTTATGTTTCACTTTATAGTGTTTTTTGGAAGTCGGTTGTTTTTTTTTGAAAAAGGTTTTTTTACTATTACAGTTTTCATGACAACTATTTATTTTATTATTATTATTTAACACGGTAACAAACTAATTACAGTTACTAAAAACAGATACACATAAAAAATATAATTTAAATTAAGTTCAAAATATAGAAAAATAAAAAATACAACACTTTCATGAATCCCACTCACACTAGTACTTCTATGATTTGCTTTTCATATTCCTCTTAATATTAAGGCAGCTAATTTTTGCACCGACAGCAAAAACAGTGTCCTTCAACTCCAGTTTTAATTATAAAAATGATTTGTTCAAACCTTTCATTTGTCTGAAAACTGAACCGTTAGAGACCAAAGTACATAGAGAGGATGATTGCGTTCTTGTAATGACAACATAGACTGTACAATTTGTTTTATTATAATCAGACGTCCCTTGGAGTGTACTTTCGTTTTATTGTAATAGGGTAACATTATACAGATTGTATTGTAACGTGCTAGTTCTAATGTTAGGCAAATTTCTAGGAATAACTTTGGAAAGTTCTAGAATAGTTCGTTGTAGGGTTATGACTGTTTATGCTTTAGTTTTATGGGTAGTTATAATATGGTATATTAGTAGTCAAGTTTGTTTATGACTTTATGTTAAGTTAGAAGCACATCTTATACTATTAAACAAGCAATATTTATATGTTTATATATTTGTTTCTAAAAATATTTGTACCTACTCACGTTCTCGAAATTGGCTCTAACGATTTCGATGAAAGTTGCAATATCTAGAAAATCGATCTAGCTAGATCTCATATCTGGGAAAATAATTATTCTCCGTATTGTCACCCGAGCAGAGCTCGGTCGCCCAAAGCTTAGAACAAGGTAGGTAATGAATAATGACATGACATTATTTACATTAGAATAATGATCATGGCAGTATGGAATTAGTAAGTACCTACTATCATGGCAGTATGGAATTAGTAGGTACTATCCTATACTATTAAATAAGCATTCTCTATTTTCACCAGAGCAGAGCTCGCTCGCCCAGGTACTAAGGTGTAATAATAGATGTATAGACAATATCTTCCAACAGTAATCTGTGTTCGATAAGGGTTATTTTGCTTTGCCCTAGATACTCTAAGAAAAATATACTAAAAATCGGTCGGGAAACTTAAGTAATAATTAACAGTAGTCTTGTCCTTGCCAGTGACAGCAGAAATTCAATTAGCACTTTTAATTTACATTTAAAGAAATTACTCTGTCAGTCTAAAAGTATGAAATTACAAAGAGAATTACAGAAGATTTTCCTTTCCCTACTGAATTGAAACATGTAGATACCTATACTCCATTTGAAATAAGATTAGACATTTAACTAAACCTTTTTTACTGTCCGTTCAACCGATTTTAACTTCTATTGCGTTGGTGGCACGATCAAGAGAAGATGACAATAGTCGGAAAATCTGAAACAGTTCGCCATTGTTTTTAGGGTTCCGTACCCGATGGGTACCGAACGGAACCCTGAACTTCCGCTGTCCTTCTGTCTGTCTGTCAGCGGGCTGTCTCATGAATCTGTGTATTTTTATTTCTGCTATAACAAAAAAAAAAATGTTAAAAATTAAAGGGGTCCCCATACAAGAAACATAACATAACATCACGCCTGTAATCCCCGAAGGGTTAGGCAGAGGTGTACCTGATGTGTAGTACATCCACATTTCGCCAGTTATGTTTATGTCCCATGTAATAGGGGGCGAGCCTATTGCCATCAACCGGGCACAAATCCAGACTCCGGGCTGCTACTGAGAAATTCCAGATGGAAAAACCCAATAACACTTTGCCCGACCCGGGAACTCAGTAACAGCGATTGCGACCACTAGACCAACGAGGCAGTGCGTGCGGGCGGCTGTTTTTTTACTTAAGTAAAAAACATAGTGTTAATTAATATTGTACCGATGGAACCCTTCGTGTGCGAGTCCTACTTGCAATTGGGCAATTTTTCCATTTTACAGACAGGATTTTAACCAATTTTCTCAGGGCAAGGAACAACTAAGCGCTTTGAAAGCTTCATGAGTACAGTAGTAGAAAATTTTTGTCTAATTGTATCTTATTATTCTATCATTCTATAAGTAAACTGAAACGTAATTGAAGAAAAACTTCACTTACTGAAAAGGAAACACGTTGAATTTAAACACGTTTCGTTCACGACCTACGATAACAACACTTTAGAGCCTCTCTCCGCAATTTATGATTTACAATTGTGATTCTTGTAATAATAATTATTTTATACCATTCACAAAACCTAACAGGAGTTTCATTTTTTTGAAGTGAAACCTTCTTTAGGCGCGTTGGGCATTACAATTGAACTCGCGACACCGTTATCGTTACCGACACCTCATTAAAAGTATTTCCTGCACAGTAAAATTGTTCAAGTGTTCTCTTCTGTCGGCACTCCCGGAGTGCCACTGTTTTTTTGAAGTGAAAACTTCTTTAGGCGCGTTGGGCATTTTTGAGATGGGACTAAACAATTGATTTCGCGACCTGTTACCGACACCGTGGAGTAAAAGACATCAACGCGTTGATTACCGCGGTGCCGTTTTTTTCAAGTTTTCACTTCTGTCGGTACTTAAATAAAAACAGTGGCACTGTGCCACTGTTTGCTTTTTAAACAGATTTGTTCACTCTTATCAAAATTAAGAGCTATACAGGATGTATCAGAAAGGTGCGGTCATATTGAAGGCTATGGTACAGACTATCAAACTGAAAAAAAATCGCCTTGGGGACCAACATTGTCATTGCGAAAAAATAATCAGCCGCTCCATACATTTGGATCGAGTGGATATTGAAGTTTTGTATGGGACAGTTGGTACCTATTACAAAATAATACAGCTAAGTAAATTATGGATGTGTAATATAACAACCTCTCGCTTTCTGCAATAAATCTATGGAAAGATTTCGTGAAAAGCGACGGAACTGTGTAACAAGAAGCCAGGGAAACGCGCGCTATTTTATTTGACCAATGAGCGCACGCGGTGCTAGAGTTGGCCATCAGAAACGACCTTGACCCCGCCCCTTTAATGTTGCTTATTATCAAGGTGAGATGTCAGATGATACATATTATATGCGACTATTGTAAGACTCGCTCATTTTTATTAAACTGGAAGATTTAATGGATTAACTATAGCTACTCATTGAACTAAAGATGAGGTATTGAATCTGCATGGTATTCAGGTAAAATCTGGTGCAAATGGCTATATGAAAACACGAACAGGCATAGCTCACAGTGTTTGTGCGCGAGCCGTGAGAGGTAAATTGGTCGTCATCGTCATCCGACCCGCCTTTGTGCTGAATGTGGGCCACTCGACCCAGCTTACTTAGACATAACGTAAGAACAAGAAAGTTTCGCTGAAATACTGGTACGGGGTTGGTAATCAGAAAGATTAAGTGTGGAAAAGCGAACTATATTTGAAGTTTTACTAGCATAAAGAGGGTTGAGATCGAGAGATGAAAGAAGGGGGTATGATTTTCCAAAAAAAAATCTGGGTTACAAAAAAAAAAAAACCTTTTCAATACTCTTGCTCAAAAAGGCCGTCATTGTAGAATATCAGAGCGGGGAAAAAATAGCATTTCTTACTCTAGGGGAAAAAGTAATTTCTTTTTAATTTTTGTCTGTTCCAACGAGCCTTGAAAAACAAAAAAGTCTTTATTCTTATGTTGAATAATCATGATTATGGACTCGACTTATTACTGGTTCACAAAAAAAGAAGAACATTTTATTTTTGAAATTGGGACTAAATGCGGCTATCTCTTCGGAAGAATGCGTGCATTGCGTTACGGCTACAGAAGAAATAAAAAGGTATTGTAAATAAAAAACGAATTGAATTGGTGACCGTAATATAATTTACAACTGTGAAAATGTCATCATCTAGTGAGAACATCTTCACAGAGGACTGAAATTAAGTTGCCGGAAAAAAACATCTCGTTAAATATCCAGAATTGTACAAATTGTACATTTAAATAAAATAAACTATTTAATATTTTATTGGATTATTTTATTTTCTCGCAATCATAGTGAAAAGTAGAGTGTAACACACGGCGCTAAAACCCATTATAACTCGGTTTCTATTTACTCTCTCGCTAAAGCTCGGAAGTAAAACTACCCCGTTAAAATGGGTTATTTTAGCCCCTCGTATAACAATCTACTATTCAATCGCTTTCAGGTAGAACCTCTCTGCAAAATATCCATTAGTACAGCGTGAAATTGTATCAAGAAAATATCTAACTTGAAGTTGTTAGTATAATCCAATTAATAGAAATTATTATTGTAACTTAGGTACAGACGCCAGCACATCAGGCTACTACAAGCTGTCAAATTTATTTAATAGATTTTCAACTTTATTGTTGAAGCATAAGGTTCAAAGTTGATTGGGAAAATTTGACAGTTTCGGGTAACTTGATGTGCTGGCGTCTGTACCTATAACTTTCAAACATTATTCATACTTTGTATATTGAAACCACAACATCATAACGACACGTGTAAATATTCCTATTTGTATGCGTCAACTTTTATTACAGTGGGTCTCTATTTGAAATTAAATAAAAGCTACTGCTTTTCCACTATAGGCAAAATATGTAAATTTCGGTTCAGAACTTTCTATTATTGTCTAGGTACGAAATTGATATAACATTTAGATGAATTTTACATCACTTCCAAACTGAAAGGTCTGAAATTATTGGAGAAACTTTTACCTGGCTGTGGTAACGATACAGGCTGTCTTTAGCAATACCTACAGTAAACAGTTTATTTATCTAAACTAATATTATAAACAGAAAAGATTAGGTTTTTGGTATGTTTGTTTGTAATAGATAAACTGAAAAACTACTAAACCAATTTAAAAAAATCATCCACCTATTGAAAGCTACATTATCAGCAAGCAACATGGTCTATATTTTATCGACTTACACGCGAACGAAGTCGTGAGCAGAAGCTAGTATTTAGTTAGATCAACGTTACCCTTTATGAAATAAGTATTAAGCTATTACATAGCTTTTATCGCGGGCTTTGAGCGCGGCGACCGAATCAAGAAATTCCGTAACGTAACGAAAATAAAATCTAACACCCCCCACTCCGCCTACCATGTAATGACGGTTCCCATGACAACGTGATGTTGTCATGGGAAACGTGATGTTGTCATGGGAACGTAATTTTTGTTTTATGTCATCACGTCATCATCCCAAGTGTAGCGTTGACAAATAGGAAGTATGGAGGTTACAAATGCTATGCAATAGCTTTAACGCGGCAGTCCCCGAGTGCCACACGTTTTTGTTTATTCGGGTGTTTTGTTTTTTGTTTATTCGAACTTCAAGTCTATCTAGCAGAGCTTTATTATTCAACTTGAAATTATGACTTCCACATGGATTAATTCACGTCATGATATTTTTAGGTTCCTACTTCAAAATGATCAGAATTTTTTAATAAAATTAAAATTCTTTCATGCTTATGAATATTGTTTTGTTACGACAGGCGAAAGAGATTTTATTTTTTAATTGACGCAGTTAGTCCAACATTAATTACATGTAAAGGTAAAGGCCGGTCGGGGACGCCCTAGGAAGACATTTACTGACCTTATTGGTGATGTTCTTCAGAAAGGTCAGGTGCATAGTACTCGCAACCGGCGTGCGTGTATGACCAGATGTATGAACGTAAACGAGGCAAAAGAAGTATGTAAGGATCGTAGCAGGTGGCGTTCTGTAGTTTCTGCCTACCCCCATGGGAACAAGAAGTGAGTTTATGTATGTATGTATGTATGTCAATACAAACTAAAATACAAATCTTTTCTACAATACATTTATTTACAATACAATACAATACATTACAAGGACCTACCAATACATTGAGTATACCTAATGTATATGTACATTCTTAATCAGTGGGTAGGTGTGAGGCGAATGTAGCTGTCAATACGAAGGATATATTTCTTTAGTTACCCGTAACGACCCCTATGGGAACTGATAGGATTAGGAAGATTGTTGGTTGCGTCTGTAGAACGGTTGGTTTACCGAATATTGGCCAGTATTAGCTATACAGGAAACACGTCTGGTTATATGAAAACAAATGTAAAATAAAATAGAAATTAAAAAAAGACAGAAAAAAAAGTTTATTTGTTACAGAAACACGTTAAAAAAAAAAACCGGCCAAGTTCGTGTCGGACTACATACAATGAAGGGTTTCATAGTTGGGATGACTTTATCCCAAATACAAACTTAACATTGTAGTTGAAATATATGTTCTCCCATATATTCCAACTGCAAATGTAAGTTTGTACGCACAATATTGAGAGATTTACCATATTATTTTAAGACCATAGACTTCTTATAGTATTTTCCTATAATCTATAAGTGAAGAACCATTCTCTGTAATTTTTTCAATATTTTAGACTCAGTAGTTTCGGGGGAATAGTCAATTTTCATTAATTTTCTTAAATTTCTTTAAATGTATTTACGTTAAAATTATTTAAAAAAAAAATGTCCTCGCAATAACCCCTTTCGTTTGATATGTCACACGATACAGTATGAAAAACTTTTTATTTTAATTTTATTATTTGCGCCCAAATATTCAAAATACATTTATTTATGTTACACGTTCGTGTTTGGGTCACAGAAATACATGTGTACCAAATTTTAACTTAATCGGTCCGTTATATTCGGAGCCAATTGGCTGTGTCAGACGGACAGACAGACACACAAGTGATCTTATAAGGGTTCCGTTTTTCCTTTTGAGATATGGAACCCTAAAAAGATGATAACTCGTACTAACGTACTCGTATAAAATAAAATACAGTAGATTTAAATATAATCACGAGCACAAAACAGAAATAGTCTGCAGCTGCTGGCAGGTCATGACTGTGACAAGAAGGCTTCCACTCAGCATGATGCTGTACTACGGTTGTGCTGTGTGTGCTATTAATATTTAGTAACGGAACTTACTAAACGCAGGAGAACCAAGGTAACCGACTTAGCCCGAAGAATTACCAAACTTAAGTGGCAATGGGCAGGTACATTTCTCGCAGAACGGATGGCCGATGGGGTCGAAAGGTTCGGAAGACGTAGCGTTGGAAGGCCTTCCACAAGATGGACCGATGACCTTGTGAAGGCCGCAGGAATCCGCTGGATGCGGAAAGCACAGAATCGGTCGAAGTGGCGGTGCTTGGGGGAGGCCTATGTCCAGCAGTGGATGTCTTTCGGCTGAAATGATGATGATGAACGGAACTTACATTCTTCCACATTATCTTAGGTTGTGATTTGCCATCATCCGTTACTAGATACATACCTACCTTTATATAAATAAACTTATAATCTTTGACGGTTAAATTTCTCTAAGGACCTAATCGATTTCAAGATGAATAAAATAGTTCAATAAGGCTTTAATCAAATAAAATGTCAATATTTGACCTCCGCCTATTCTGGAGCTAATAAAACTCAATATTATCCCAATAAACTGTCTAGAAATTATACAGTAACTTGCAGAAGGTTTTTACAAAGTAAACGACGATAAAAGATAATTAAATTCTGAAACAAAAGATAAAAGAAAAGCTAGAAAGTTTCATTAATTTTGTCAATTGTGGACATTGCTCTATCTTTTGAAGTGAAAACTTCTTTAGGCGCGTTGAGCATTTTTGTGATAGGACTAAACCATTGGTTTTGCGACCTGTTACCAACACCGTGGACAAAAAGACATCAACGCGTTGAATACCACGGTGCATGGAGTAAAAGACATCAACGCGTTTTGTGTTCTGTTTTTTCTATGAATTTCGAGTTCTTAAAATTAAGTTTTTCATTTTTTTCTAGTTAGATCTTTTACCTATAACTTTACCAATACTTATCAACGGTGTGGTGGGATCTACATCGCCACATGCCACACTTCCCGACATCAATCGTTGGGCAGTGGCTCACCAGACACGACACCCGTCTGGTATGAGGGTCCTCCCTTTTCCATAGAGGATGAGTGATCTTTACACCCTGTTGCTCATGCCTCTATAACGGTATCATAACTCATATTAAAAGCTGTATATGTTAATAGCACATTGAACGCATTGCAAAAAAACCTATGTATATCTTCAGTTCTCACTCAGTTGTTACTTCAGGGTCACAGTTTTAAGTTCTGAGTTGTGCTCCACGATTACTGACAAATACTTGCACTGACTGAACAGGTCTACTCAAATCTGTGTGGTTCTTTCCATCTTTCCATTTTAGACTACATGGTCCTCATATGGCCTGACCATGTCTGGACTTTAAAAGAGACTGCGACCTCTGAGTTTGTTTCGGCCTTTCTTCTCAGAGTAGTCAGATAGGAAACGCCGAACTCATCTAGCTTATTTTTAATATTTTTTTATGTGACGTGTAAAAGTGATTCCGATGTCCTATTTACAGAATAAATAATTACATTTAATTTAATTTAATGTCATAGCAATGAGGAATAATACCCCACTGTAATACTGTATTAATTAGTACGGCGGTATTGTGACTGTTACCGACGGCCATATACATTATATTGTAATATATATATTACTAGCTTCTGCCTGCAACTTCGTCCGCGTGGAATAGTTACTTCAGGCGTATTTATTTGGATAAGGATTAATATCATGTTTATAAAAACACCTTCGAAAATAATGCATTATTTTAGAATAAATTTGGTTAGCATAAAAAAGGTTATAGTGAGCCAACATTAAAAGATAGACATATGCTGTCGTGGATTTTTTTTTAGAACTTTTAAAGTGAAAAAAATCTGTAGTACATGATTTTTTCGAAACTTCAACCGTTTACGCAGCGCACGCAGCAGAAGCACTCAAAAGGAAAAAAAAAAACCCCTGATTTTGAAATATTCTTCATTGGTGCTCCGCTCCTATTGGTCTCAGCGTGATGATGTATAGCCTATAGCCTTCCTCAATAAATGGGCTATCTAACTCTGAAATAATTTTTCCAATCGGTCCTGTATTTCCTGAGATTTGTGCGTTCAAGCAAACAAACAAACAAATAAACTCTTCAGCTTTATATATTAAAGTATTTATATAGAGATATTGTAACTTAAGTTAATAAATTGTGTAAAATAAATAGCATATTGAACGTCATTGCATCCAGAATATTTACAAAAGGCAAAATAAAATTAATATTTGCTCCATAATATAAATTCGTAAGCATACCATAAGCATGCACAGCGCAATCACTGAATTAAAATTAATTTCAGTAACTAACGAACCAGTTCAGGTTTCATAAATGTGAAATACCTACGTTGTCGTTTAATCGTTTATTTATAAATGAGCGCTTGTGAATATTTTGTAATTAAATATGCAGTTTGGCAACATTTCGAATAAATAACACATAACATAACATCACGCCTTGTTTCCCCAAAAGGTTGGGCAGAGCTGTCCCTGTAGCAGGTACACCCACATTTCACCAGTTATGTTTAAGTCCCATGTAATAGGGGGCGAGCCTATTGCCATCAACCGGGCACAAATCCAGAATCCGAGCTGCTACTGAGAAATTCCAGATAGAAAAACCCAATAACACTTTGCCCGACCCGGGAATCGAACCCAGGACCGACAGTAGCGCTTGCGACCACTACACCAACGAGGCAGTTTCGAATAAATAGTCATACATTTTACTCGAGGGAATGAGGCTTTAGTATTTTGGGTTCGTCATTCATCTTAGCATGAAATTGGTTAAATCTAGCGTCAAAAGAGTGACTTGCAGAAGCTGATTGTTATTGATCGCATCGTAAAAGCTTAATTAGCCTATAATGTTCCCACTGCTGGGACACAGGCCTCCTCTCTTCGAGAGGGAGTGGGGTTGTAATCTACCACGCGGGCCCAGTGCGGGTTGGTAGATGTCACATGTCTTCGAATTTTTATTATAAAAACAAAGTCGATAAATAAAATTGTTTTTATCGAATTTGTTTTTATCGACTTTGTTTTATCGTCTTTGTTTTTATCGACTTTGTTTTTATCGACTTTGTTTTTAAAGTCGATAAAAACAAAGTCGATAACAAACACGTCAAACAGTTTTGTCGACGGAAGAATAGACAAAATTAGAGATTGTGATTGTTTATCAGTCATTTTGTCTACTCTTCCGTCGACAAAACTCGTTTCTACGGTGGTCATGCTACGCGTGCTGGGCGACCGAGCTCTGCTCTGGTGAAAATAGAGAATGCTCATTTAACAGTATAGGAAAGTTCATACTAATTCCATGCTGCCATGATAGTAGGTACTTAATAATTCCATGACATTATTCTAAGGTAGCCATCTTGTTCTAAACTTTGGGCAATCGAGCTCTGCTCATGAAAATATAAGGAGAAAACGAATTTTCCCAGTTAAGAGACCTAGCTAGATCGATTTTTCGCCCCCATAAACCTCTTTATTGCAACTTTCATCGAAAACGGCACACAAATATTGCTTGTTTAATAGTATAGGATTATAAGCACACTCAGAAAGGCCAGGTGCGTAGTACTCGTAACCGGCGTGCGTGTATGACCAGATGTATGAACGTAAACGAGGCAAAAGGACTATGTAAGGATCGTAGCAGGTGACGCTCTGTAGTTTCTGCCTACCCCCATGGGAAGAAGGCGTGAGTTTATGTATGTATGTATAAGCACAATGGTTACATTTTTTGTTAAAAATTATCCAGTCAACAAGGTGTTTAACAAACGTTTAATAATATTTATGTGGGTCCATAATGCATATCTCAGTAATAGGTATATTAATTGTCGAATATGTACACAAATTAATTTACTTCAAACTGGTGTTCCATGGAAATTCATCTCGTGTTCATAGTTTCACTACTAGTATATACGTTACATTTACGTTCAAACAACAAATAAACAATTGTCGCCCGATATTACGTACATTGTTTCAACAACGTTCATTTGTTTACTTCTGTTTAATTTAGCAACAATATTGTTTGCATCGTGTAATCATTCGTTTAAACGTGAAGACTTGTAATTGGCTTTCTGTCGACTATTGTTTCCTTTTTTGTTGTTTTTTTTTAGCTGTAAGTCTTCCATGCTGTTATAAAATAAATAAATTAATAATACGTTGTAACTTCGACGGCCCCCAAGAATACTATCGAAATTACAAAAAAGCCATTTTCGTTTTATTGCACTAATAGCAAGTAGAGATAAAGATATGATGTATGATTTTATATAAAAATTATGTACTAATTTTTATAGCCTCAATTGTTTTTCAATTGAACAAAATCGAAATTGGCATATTCGGTAAAAAGTAACCAGCAGTAACCAAGTAAACTATTGAATGTGTAATATTAAAAAAAGAATAATAATTATCAAAAACTATAGTAGACATTATAAAACGGTCAAATTTTCAACTTTAGATACATCGGTAATATAAAATTTTTGAATTTCAAGTTCGACAAAAATCTAAATCTTAACTTAGAATCGCTCTCCTGTAAAGTAGAGTTTTTGCAGTTTCGATACTTTACGTGGTGGCCGTCGACTTCTTAATTAGTCGTTCTTCGTTTATGAACATATTCCTTTCCGTGTATAACGGTTTAATTTTCGACTGCTTTTTAGTTAAAGCTTACAAAAATTAAACCGGTTACCGTTTCTTTTTCATCGGCAAAATGTGGGTGCCTAACCCTCTCTACCGCACTGCCTAACCTTTCAAGGAAAACAGACGTCATGTTATTTTAAGAGTGTTATGTTTTATTTGTATTAATAGATCAAACAGAACCACCGTAAAAATATATTTCTTATTCTAGCGTACCATATTTAGTACAAAACCAACAAAAATATAATACACCTTATACACTCTTTATCAGATGTTCACAAAGAAAGCAAATAATAAGAGTCAACAAAGAAAAGAAATGAGAAAATCACTACGGTATCCTTCCCGTAGGGTTGGTCTAGAAAACTCCTTTTAATTTCCTTCAGGAAACTATTGTTGATATTAGTAATACCTTAATATTTAGTGTAAAGTGGCCAAGGAACTGTGGCAATGTGTTTCAATTTCTTTACCACGTCAAAAGTAATTTCTTTCGATATAATTGTTAGTTGCGTAACTACTTATTTTTTGTTTAATTTTCGTACTTACTCTTTATACTCCGAGTCTTGCGTAGTGTGTGACGCCCCCCAGCCTGTCACCTTTTTAAGGTCATCACCTTAAAAACCGGCCAAGCGCGAGTCGTACTCGCCCATGAAGGGTTCCGTAGCAGCAAGTAACATTGAATGAAAGGTAAATTGCGGTTTACGATTTATGACGTATTAAAAAAAACTACTTGTTAGATCTCGTTCAAACCAATTTTCGGTGGAAGTTTACATGGTAATGTACATCATATATTTTTTTTAGTTTTATCATTCTCTTATTTTAGAAGTTACAGGGGGGGGGACACACATTTTACCACTTTGGAAGTGTCTCTCGCACAAACTATTCAGTTTAGAAAAAAATGATATTAGAAACCTCAATGTCATTTTTGAAGACCTATCCATAGATACTCCACACGTATGGGATTGATGAAAAATTTTTTTTTGAGTTTCAGTTCTAAGTATGGGGAACTCCAAAATTATTTGTTTTTTTTCTATTTTTATGTGAAAATCTTAATGCGGTTCACAGAATACATCTACTTACCAAGTTTCAACAGCGTAGCTCTTATAGTTTCGGAAAAAAGTGGTTGTGACATACGGACGGACAGACAGACAGACAGACAGACAGACAGACAGACAGACAGACAGATAGACAGACAGACAGACAGACAGACAGACATGACGAATCTATAAGGGTTCCGTTTTTTGCCATTTGGCAACGGAACCCTAAAAAGGTGACAGACTGGATGCGGGAAGCGGAGGACAGGATGTTGTGGTGCAGCCTAGGAGAGGCCTATGTCCAGCAGTGGACTGCGATAGATTGAGTTGATTGACTCTTTATACTACATACAATATTGCTGTTCCTTTCCTGCTATTAAAAAGGTTAAATTAAAAAGTTTTTGCTCAAAAAAAAAACAGTGGTGGCACTCCGGGAGTGCCGATAGAAGTGAAAACTAGAACAAAATCGCCTTGGTGGAAGAAAAATACTTGTGTAGAACATTGGTCCGTAACCTTATCTAAATAAAAAGCACAATCCCGTTTACAAAAAATATTAATACTTCCGAAACGTTTAAAGTAAAAATACTTGCATAAAACATTGATCCGTAATGTAATAAAAGAGCACAATCGCGTTTACAAAACCTTTAAAGTAAAAATACTTGCATAGAACATTGATCCGTAATATAAATAAAGAGCACAATCGCGTTCACAAAAGTGAGGTGTCGTCATGGTGTCGCGAAATAAATAGTTTATTCCCAAAAATGCCCAACGCTCCTAAAGAAGTTTTCACTTCAAAAATCGTATGTCGTCGTAATGTCGTACTTTTAAAACAGCATCACTGTTCATCTGGCTGAAACATCTCATGTTATGAGTGACGTAACATGAAAACAGTTTCAGTCGTAATGAACATTGATGACTATTCTGTATTCACATTAGCTCCAGTATTTTTGTGTGGATTTACATTTTTGTTCACTCACTTTCGAGTTAGCGGTTTTGTGTTATAATTGTGATTTATGAGTGAGTTATCCTATATTTTGGATCTTATATGAGGAGATGGTGTGATTCGGAATTGGTTTGTCTGTGACCTAATTTATCAATGCATGTCTACTAAGATTGTTAATTAATTAACACGTTTACAGTCAGTTTTTATTAGTAGGTACCTAATAAAATGACATTTATTCTCTCATAACAATTGGTTGCCTTAGAAATTAACATTGTTTTTGGCTAATACTAGACTACATAATGACTGTCGACGTATTGGACTAAAAAATCAATTGTTACTGAGTTCTAATAAGTCCTATTCTAATGCTTTATTATTTAATCAACGACATGAAATGCAACCATTGTTTCTCATTCTAAATTAATAAGTTATCTAAACTATGTATATACAGCTAAATATTAAAAAATATTATGTACAAGTATGTAAAGGAAAAAATAAAGGAAAGAGTTTTTAGTGGTATGAGGAACAGGGTGTAAAGTTCACTCATCCACCATAGAAAAGGGAGGATCCTCTGACCAGACGGGTGTTGTCTCTGGCGGGCAACTAAAAAAATCTTGTATGATGTCGATCGCTCGGTAAACTCTAACTGCGCGATGCAGGATTTGTGTGACGTCATGTCTATGATGCGTAGTTTGTATGTGGCTGTGTAACCGCTACAAGCTCATTGGGCGACAAAAAATTCGTCCGCATCGCTGTCAGCGGGAAAAGTGCCCAAAAGTCTCCTTTTCTTGCATCTTCATAAGTTTCTTTTAAATTCAAAGTTTTCCGTAATATGTCCGTCTTAAGTTCCGCCATTGCATAAAAGCATAACCCCTAAAGACGCCGTAAAAGCATCATTTTACTTAATGTTTAAGTTTATATGTGCTAAGTGTATCTTTTTATGCCTGCTATTATACGTACTCACATGACTACTTAGTGCTTTTTCGTAGTAAGTTTCGTATATGTTTTTAGAGCTATCTTTTGAGCAAAGTGGTCCTGCATTGGACTTCTAATTACTCCCAAAGGTCTAATTAAGGAAGCACGTGTAACGTGTCCTTTTACGAATAGTGTTGCCAGGAATAAATGAATAAATGTCCCGTAAATGCTTGGAAACTTTTTGGAGCAGAATTTTAGAAAATATGTCGTCAGTGGCTTTTTTGTTAGCTTTTACGTGTCACCTGTTTTCATTGGGTATTAGTATAGTTCGTGACACGAACGAGTATATTAATTTAAATATTAAAAATAATGTAAAAAAGGCACAAATAATTTATTTTTCACTGAAAATTCACTCTGTTGTAATTAACTTAAAACATTTTCCTATCTTCCACATCTTAAGGATGGCGCTGCATCAAGCGACAGCACTATTTTACTGTCTCCCGGAAGCCAGTGTTGACAGTGTTGAATAATACATCCACTACTTCGTTTTATGAGATAGCTAGCTCAGACCGCGGCTTCGCCCGTGTGTAGATTATGTAATTGTCAGTCAGAATACAAACAGTGTTTTACGTAATCTTAAAACCAATCATCATAATTCATAATCATAATCAAAAATAATCATAATCAATACTCGTAATAAATATTCTTTATTATTGGGGCTTGTGGCTAAGTTACAACAGCTGCACGGGTCGATCGATCAGGTTAAGCTACGCTTGCCGCGGTTGGTCTGTGGATGGGTGACCATCTTTACATACCAAGACCGTGCCTCGGAAAGCACGTTAAGTCGTTGGTCTCGGCTTGTCATTTGTAGATCTTTGACAGTCGTTACGGGTAGTTACAAGCCCAAAAAGTCTGACAACCAGTCTTACCAAGGGGTATCGTGTTACCTAGTTACTAGGTTGTGGAGGTCAGATAGGCAGTCGCTCCATGTAAAATACTGATATTCAGCTGCATCCGGTTAGACTGGAAGCCGACCCCAACATGGTTGGGAAAAGGCTAGGCAGATGATGAATCAATAATAAATATTCATAATCTTAATTTAATTTTTAATTAAATTTTTATTTAATTTAACTTTAAGGTATTCAATTTAATTTTTATTTAATTCCAATACGAAATAAGTTGACTGCAGAAGAATTGTGTACAGTTTAAATTACTATTGAATTACTTTATCATTAAATTGTAATTATAGTTAATCAATTTTCATAAAGACATAGTTTGTCAATATTTATTATGACTGAGATAACATCTCTGGAGTATTTTTTTTTGTACTTTTGCGTGCCTTTTGGGTATATATGGCTGTTGCTAATTATATTTTTGATGTCACCGAGTTTTATACTTACCCATATTTGCAAAATAAATATCTTATCTTATCTTAATTATTAAATGTTTACTAATTTAAAAAAAAAAACGTAGGTACCTAATCGTGAAATTGACAAGACAGTCAGTTTTCCTAATACCCTTTTTCTGCTTTTAAATATCAGTAAACAATAACAGCCATGACGATGTAAATAGATAAAGTAATAATAATAACAAAGTTACTACATCACAAAACTCCCATAAATCTCGTGGCAATCCATTCATCTTGATTAACTATAAAATATTACCCCCCAGCGTCTTTTGATTAAACAAACCTTATTCCCTTATAATTGCAATGAAGTCGAAAAAAAAAACGAACGTGGCTTACAGTAGTCGCATAAGTTGTGTAACATCTGACCTTGGTAATAATCAACATTAAGGTAATAGGCGACATTAAAGGGGCGGGGCCTCGTCATGGTCGTTTCTGACAGCCAACTCTAGCACCGCGCACGCTTATTGGTCAAATCAAATAGAACGCTCTTCCTCGGATTTCTGTTACACACTTCCGTCTCTTTTCACGAAATCACTCCCACAGATTACCGGAAAGCGAGAGGAAAATGTTATTAACTATAGTATATTAATCCCTCCGCCGTTTAATCATAAACACAGCTTATAATTGGTACCCTTAATCCGTACTTAATCCACTTTAGCAAGAACGTCGATCTAAAAATAAATAAAGCTGGCTTCTATTTAATTACCGGTTAATCTGTGATAAAACGAAGTTAACTAGCAAGGGCGAACGGATATGACTAATAAAAATTCAATATATCTTCGATAAGATCGCGTCGAGGCAATTTTCCGACTTTTCCATTACCTCATTAGGTTGGGCGCATGCTTGCGACTCGTAGCTGCGGATGTGCGACCGCAAAGTGTTGTCATTAGTCGTGATGGGCAGTCCTGTCGCGATTTAGGGTCAGTGTGGTGATGGTGATGTTGTGGTTTATGCGGCCGTAATTATGGGGTTTTAGAATTTTTGTGGTGAATGACGGCTTTTCAGTGTCATCTTTGAGATCTCTCTTCAAGGTCGGTCAAAAGAAACATCTGATAGTAAAAGTTGGAGTGTAAAAACTTGGCTCTCTCTCTTGGTTCTTGGTGCTTATAAAATACATCTTACAATCATGTGCTACAAGCTAAATTACGGTACCTTTTTAAAACAATCAATCTGCCTAGCCTTTTCCCAACTATGTTGGGGTCGGCTTCCAGTCTAACCGGATGCAGCTGAATACCATATTTTACATTGAGCGACTTCCTATCTGACCTCCACAACCCAGTTACGGGGTAATACGATACTCCTTGGTAAGACTGGTTGTCAGGCTTTCGCGCTTCTGACGACCCGTAACGATTGTCAAAGATCCACGAATGAGAGCCAGGACCAACGGCTTAACGTGCTTTTTAAGGCACGGAGGAGTCTCAGTATGTTAACATAGTCACCCATCCACAGACCAACCGCAACAAGCGTAGCTTAACCTGATGGATCGAACCGTGCGGCTGTTTTTACTTAGCCACAAGCTCCTCGGTACATTTTTAAAACGATATTGTAAAAAATATGTATTTTAAAATGTACCAACATAAAATAATTTTTTTGGGCTTATCAAAAACACCGAGAACAATTTAAACTCCACATCCAAAAACAACATTTGCCCAAAAAAACAGTTATAGAACCCAAAAAAGTCTTACAGCGTGGGTCGCGAGACTCGCAACTGTGGTTATACACTTATCATTTTGGCACGACGAGACGCCGACGACCCGACTACGTAGTGTGAGATGCTGAGAAGCAATTTTCCGTTACTTTACGCCAAGTTATGACTGTGACCGTGCGTGAAATGAGACATCAGAGGGGCGCTATCAGTAGCTAGATTGCCTCGCCCTAATGTGGGTGAACGTGGCCTTTAGTGAGAACTGGGTTAAAATAAATAGGGGCCATGAATGTTTGTATTGGCAGTATTTATACGCTCTTACGTTCGGTTGGAGAATCTTACCGCGTGGCTGGGTTTTGGAGAGTCTTGAATGCTGCAGCTGTTTTTTTTTTTGGTGAACAAACACAGGTCACACTTAGATAAAATCTAAGTTTAGCATAGCTAAATTATGTTGCTTTTTATATGAGTCGGTGCCTACCATGTGCCTATAAAACCATCATGTTTATTGAAAATAACATAGTTTAGCATTAAAATTGAACAAACAAACACATTACTCCCGTTGAAACTGACAACAGTATACATTTTCTAAGAAAATTATCTAGTCCGCATTGCACAAGGGGTAAGTAAACATGCAAACAAATCCTTCACATTCACAAACAATTACTTTAAAACAAGAGCAGAGCTTTCTAGAACTTTTCAGCATCTTAACCTAAATAACAGCAGTGCAAACACGATCTGTCCTGGGAAGCAATTATTCGGAAAGTGTACTTATTCTCTGTACATTTTGCTAGCACAGTACAATCACATAAATGGAACGTAAATCGAATTATTCGGCACTAAGTTAGTGTAATATGTACTACTAGAGTTTATAGAGATAGCTACTTGAAATGGTAATGACTGGGGAGTTGTTCTTTATCGTAATTTCGCGTGTGATTGTTAAAGTAAAATTTTGGGAATTAATAATTCAGAAGTAGGCAAATCAGTTTTATTTATCCCTCTGCAAAGTCTTAGTATTGAACATGTTTAGATGGATGCCATTTGAGTTAACATTCACAGAGAGAAGGGCGAACGTTATAGGCTGATTATGCAATATTTTTGAAATGAAAACTTCTAATGTACGTTGAGTATTTTTGAGATGGGACTAAAACATTGATTTTGCGACACTGTGATAACACCTCATTTTTGTAAACGCGATTGTGCTCTTTATTTATTTACGTTACGGATCAATGTTCTATGCAAGTATTTTACCTTTAAAGGTTTTGTATACGCGATTGTGCTCTTTATTTATATTAAGTTACGGACCAATATTCTATGCAAGTATTTTTACTTTAAAGGTTTCGGAAGTTTTTTTTTTTGTAAACGCGATTGTGCTCTTTATTTAGATAAGGTTAAGTAAGGACCAATGTTCTATGCAAGTATTTTTCTTCCACCACGGCGATTTTGTTCAAGTTTTCACTTCTGTCAGCACTCCCGGAGTGTCACCACTTTTTTATTTGCTAATAACTTTTCTTAACGACATCATATCATGAACAATAGATTATGAAAAGTCTTATTAAAATGTGATTATAATGAGAGATATCTTTGTTCCGCTGCGTCATTCAAATCGTCAAAATCCATTACCTAACAAGCCAAATTTTCCATTAATTTATAATACTTTCACTGTTAAAAATAAAGGACTCTATATGCAGTGATAATAAACACGTTCTTGTAACACGTATCACCCCGTATGCTGACACCCGTATCACGTCACATGCATTTTATATTGACGCGATAAAATCCTTCGCTTTAAAGCAATTTGTTTGTCAATGAAAACTCTGCAGTGGTTTTCAATAATGGTTTGGCGGGGTTAAATTTTTTATTGTTTTCTCTGCTATAAACGTGATTTTTGCTTGAGATTGAAACTGGGCACATTGAATGGTGGTAATTATTGCATTGGAATGTATTGTCTTAGACATTTTTTTCAATATTGCTGAGATCGTTTAAAAAACGTAATAAAAAACTTTATCAACTATCAAAACGCATTTTTCAAATGACTTTATGAGCGCTTTATTAATCTGTGGGAGTGATTTCGTGAAAAGGAACGGAAGAGTGTAACAGGAAGCCGGGGAAGCGCGCGCGATTTGATTTGACCAATGAGCGCGCGCGGCGCTAGAGTTGGCGTCAGATGGTACCAACCCATTTTCCGAGAGGTTCATGCTGTCAGCCAAGATAGGCTTGGCTTTTTTTTATTGAAGTGAAAACTTCTTTAGGGGCGTTTTTTTTTTTTGGGAATTTATCAAGTAACTTCTCCCGCTCTGGGCGGAGCGGGAGGGCGTGTCAGACTCTTACTGACTAAAACCCACCCGTGTTCCTTCGGTTGCCCTGTTGCCGGGGGCCACGATTTCCCGATCAGTTTTCTTCGAACCCCTGGCAGGCATTGGCCCTAGCGGACCCCGTCAATTCTGCTGACATCTCTTTGAGGCGCGCGTGGAACACAACGCGCCGTCGACCCGGGCTTGGTCCTTATCGGACGGCGAGCTACCCATTGCTCACCGTCCGCAAGCCCGCGCCTACGGTGGCCGGAAATCGGCTCGCGATTCCCGCCCCGGGCGTCTCCTCCTGCGGCGGTTAGGGGCGTGAGGGCGCGAAATTTGCCTCTCCCTCACGCGTTCCGCCTCCTCCTTCGCGAGCATTACCGCTTCGCAGAAGGAGGTGACGGCCTGCCATTTCCTCTCGCTCCGTACCATGGCCTGAACCAGGGCCGGACGCGAGAGATCACCGCCGCCGATCGCCTCTACGAGAACATTTTCTCATTTTTGTAAACGCGATTGTGCTCTTTATTTATATTACGTTACAGATCAATGTTCAAGTATTTTTACTTTAAAGGTTTTGGAAGTTTTTTTTAACGCGATTGTGGTCTTTATTTAGATAAGGTTACGGACCAATGTTCTATACAAGTATTCTTCTTCCACCAAGGCGATCTCGTTCAAGTTTTCACTTCTGTCGGCACTCCCGGAGCGCCACTTTTTTTTAAAATCAGTTACGCGTAGGTCACATACTCATCATTATCATCATCCACAGCTTGACTTCACCCACTGCTGGGCAAATGCCTCTCTTTTCATGTACTAATCCCAACGCTCTTGTGCCAGTCTCATCCAGGTCACATACCTACGTACATACATTTATTTTTAGAAAATTCTCTGCTTTTATTGTAAACTTATTGCGTGCTTTCCATTTCACCGCTCAAGCCTATAAGCATAATTATAATCATAATGTTCCCATTGCTGGGACACAGGCCTTCTCAGACAGAGGCAGTGGACTGTAATCCACCACGCGGGCCCAGTGCGGGTTGGTAGATGTCACATGTCTTCGAATTTTTAGTTCTAGGACATGCCGGTTTACTTACGATGTTTTCTTTCACCGTTTTGAGAGCAGCGGTGATGAAATAATTTACACAAAGTAAAGCGTCTGTTTGGGTTCGACATGTCGACCTATGACATACAAGTCAGCCACTCAATCCTAAAATATCGAAAAGATAAAGTATGGCTCCTAAAATTGTGTAGGTCACAGGTGATTGACCTTAGTGAAAGATTCTACCTACACGTTCAATCTTAATTTATCATCCTCTAATTTTCCTTTTACGTTTTATTTGAGTTGTCAATATATGTACTTTGTGTTTGGGCAGCAAATACTGCCTACGCATGGCCTTGATTTCTTGTATTTATTACCTGTGTAGCTGTGTACCGCCTTTTGTAATATTTATTGACTTGATTGCTTTTGCTCAAGATTGACACAGATTTCTTTTATTTTCTAGAAAATTTGATGTCACTTAGTAATTATATTTTGACATTATTGGAACAGAGAGCAATGGTGGCCCAGTAATAATAGCCCTGAATTAAGAATTGTAGGTCGTGGTTTCGAACCCAGGCAGTCATTTTACTTGTGTAAATGATTTCATCACCACTGCTCTCAAAACGGTGAAGAAAACATCGTGAGGAAAAAGGGATGTCATAGAACCAAAAATTCGAAGGCATGTGACATCTACCAACCGGCACTGGGCCTCTCTCTCAATTAGAGAGTAGGCCTGTGTCCCAGCAGTAGGAACATTATAGGCTGATTATAATAGGACACTTATAACAGAGAGAGAGAGAGACAGAGGGAATTGTATTCATATGCTTACAAAAAATAGGACTCATTTTTGAGTACTTTTAAGATCAGTTTGAATCTTGTAGCCTCTTTCATAGCTGGTATGAGTAATGTGTCAGTTGAGGTCAATAGGTAAAACAACATGACGAATGAAGTGATCGATTCGTCAAAGTGACATGCACGAAAGATGAACGCAGTTTGTAGGTAGGTACCTACCTACGTCCTACATACAAGTAGCTGCATATGCATAGTTTCTTCCATACCTAAGAGAAAACCCGAGAGCTACATACATCCATTAACAGTAACTTAAACATTCTAGCAACACGCTGTGTCCTACAGAATTAACATAGAAACACTATTGTACCATCACAATACATAATGTATTCATTATTAATGAAATGTAGGCCGATTCTCAGTGGCTCCTTTTGAATCAGATGAAAAGGAGGAGAAATCGGGTTGGACGTGCGGTGGGCCACAATGACTAGAGCGTCGATAGTGGAAACTGGGCGACGAAGTGTTAAATGTGGTGGTATTTTAGATATTGCTTCTTTAGAATGGGTATTCATAAAATCATTGGCACTGTGATGGTTTATCAGCTGCGTGTTTGCAGTGTTTCCATGGCACCGATTTTCATTTGCTGATTTTGCTTGAATTTTCATTTTGGCTAGATCGTTGTATTGGTTAGTATTCAACCATAAAGATCATAATTCGTTTGATAATGTAATTTCCTCTTCAAGACTAGTACCTTCTATGTGTTCTGTATTTGTTTTCTTTGTGTGTTTTTTGTTTGCTATATGTTACTTCTATACCTACTTGACCTCAGGCTACATACGCTTTCATAGAAACTCCTATCACCACTCGGCGCCTATAGAAAAATGTGTCGCCCATTCATTAAAAAGAAAATTCTAGAATTCATTGCGCTCTCGGTTCCTCGTTAGTAAGGTGGCATGTAGCGGTGCTTGCCCGAGAATTCCTAAGCTATACAAGCTAAGTAAGCCATCTATAAATGTGCACATAGCCTTATATAGTGAAAAGAGCAATAAACGGTGTAACACTAGCCTTCTTATTCATGAAAACCTGTCAGTCATTTTCTCGAACAGTTATGAATTATGCTTAAGAAATTATGCATTGCTCATCTGAACCACTTTAGAATAGAATAGAATTATTTATTTGTAAAACATACGTAAAAGGTCAAGGTCTTATATAATAATTATATGTTGCGCTATGTTTAGTCATTGATGACATACAAATATTAATGTGATTACACAAAATAAAGAAAAACAAAATTTACCATAGACAAGAAACAAAAAAAATCGAAGCAAAACAAAATACATGCATGCAATACATTGATCCAATGATCATTAATAGGTAAGTAGTTATAGTGACCAGACAGACAACAGACAACAACAACAGACAACAACAACAACAGACCGACCAGACAGACTGTCCGGGAAAATGTTTATACTGTGTCACATCATTTATGCTGTCAAGTATAGTAGGTAATTCGGAAAGTTATTCTGCAAAGTTGTATCACGTTTTTCAATCTCTAAGGATTGTACAAGCTTGTATCGGCATTCATAACCTTCTCCAACACTGCAGGGTAAGACCAACTTTCACGCCAGTATCCCTTGATATTTTATGAATATCTAAGTGATTGTTCCTCGTATTGATTGTTTATTTTAATTGGAGTATCTCTTATTTATTAGAGTTAGTACCTGGGCGACCGCGCTCTGCTCTGGTGAAAATAGAGAATGCTCAATTAATAGTATCGGAGAGTACCTACTAATTCCATGCTGCCATGATAGTGGGTACTTACTAATTCTATGCGCCGTGTTACTAATTCTATGTCATTAATCTTATTCTAAACTTTGGGCGACCGAGCTCTCTTGGGTGAAAATACGGAGAAAATGAATTTTCCCAGATATATTTTTCACCCCATAAACCCCTATATTGCTACTTTCATCGAAATCGTTAGAGTTCCAGAACGTGAGTACAAATGTATATATTACACAAATATTGCTCGTTTAATAGTATAGGATTTTAAGATATTCAAGGCATCATAGATCTGTGTTATGAATTGTTGCAACGATTAATGTTCCATGTAGTAATGATCTCGTACAGTACCTTAATACATACAGAAGAAACTTGGAAATGACAAGTTATGTTATGAGACGTTTATTGGCCTAGAGCCATGTCGTAAGTCAGTTACAGCACAATAATTAATTTATTACATCCTAGCCAAGATTATGGCTCAAATGTATGAAACACATAAACATAACATCACGCCTTGTTTCCCCGAAAGGTTGGGCAAGTAATGTATGAAGTATTGTACAAAACAATTTTTTTTTCCACGTTGCAACAAGGCATGTTGTTTGACTCATAATGAAAAGCACCATTGAATTGGCTTATACTGCAGTGTTTATTTATTGCAAATTATTATTTCAACTAATGAAAATTTAATTATTTTACATTTTGTTTTAATTATGCGGTTGTCGTGTTAAACATGTTTTATTGACGTGTTTAAAAAGTAATTAAGTTTGTTTGACAAGTGTTCATGTAAAGGGCATTCAGGTGTTTAATGATGTGTTTTGTCTGTCAGTCAGACACGTATATTATGACTGGTCCTGGTCGACCGAGCTCTGCTCGGGCGAAGATGGAGAATGCTCATAGTTCATACTAATTCCATGCTGCCAAGATAGTAGGTACTAACTTATTCCATGCTGCCATGTCATTATCCAAGATAGCCGTCTTGTTCTAAACTTTGGGTGACCGAGCTCTGCTCGGGTGAAAATACGGAGGCAACGAATGTTCCCAGATATGAGACCTAGTTAGATCGATTTTCAACCCCGTAAACCGCTATATTGCAACTTTCATCGAAATCGTTAGAGCCGTTTTCGAGCACGTGATTACAAATATTATATATTTAAATAAACATACAAATATTGCTCGTTTAATAGTATAGGATAGGATAACTGTCATTAAACAGGTGTTTCGTATGTCACCTCTCTAAGAGATATACGTAGCGCGCATCAGACTTCCTAGTATGTACAGTAAAGCCCTGAGTGGGTGTTAGCATTGAGCAGAAGCTTACCGGGATAAACGGAGCGGAACTGTGATTTTGTACTAAATAAACCAGTACCCTAATTGCGTTTCGATTTGAAACAGATTGCTAATCCATTGCTTCATAAGTTGGAAAAAAAATCTGGTCAACAACGTAAATAACGCAATGAATGTTGTTGAACTGTCAAAATGAAACAAATTAGGCAAAATTGTTTTTCGTAAATAAGTTACGCAATTAGGGTACTGCTTTGTTGAGGTGGGTCTGACCATCTTTTTTAATGTTGCATAGTAATAAAAAATATGCACAAGCTCATAAACACAGACTTCATCATCACGTGAATCAGGGTTGTAACGGATGTCATTTAACGGATGAGGATGCGGATGAGGATATCGAGATAATCGGGTTTGAGGATGCGGATGAGGATACGGATATTGGAAAATTCCTTATTGAGGATGCGGATGAGGGTGCGGATGCGAATGTCGTACATAAAAATAGCCCTTGTTTTTTATAGTATTTATTTTTGTATTATAGGTCGTAGGTAATCATTTGGTAGGTTACCGTAGCGTAATTCGCCTGCAAAAAACTTCACTTCTACGAGCAAACAAAAAGTAAACAATAACACGCCACCCGGCACCCAGTAACTCAAATTGTGACATGTGACACCACAGTCGTGCCACCACTGCCACGTGCGGCCAATCGTCAAATTCGTTAATTATATTCGATCGGCCGCCGAGCGTAGTACTATGCCTATGCGCCGCTGACCTAAGTACCCGTCGTGCCCCGCCCACTCGAGGAAGCAGGACAGTCGCCATAATTGCTGTCCCGCCTACTCCAGTGTGCGTTTGAGGTGTACTGATTTTGCACCGAATATCGTCAAGCTTATCGTCGCGTCGCGTGTTACCTTTGACGGAAATACATTCGCATTACAAGATGACACTAAATCGTACGCCGCCACCAACCTCCCCACTACCGCAAAAGTCGGGCCCAAACAAGGACATAGCCAGTGAGAGTGGATGCAGTGCTGCTGTGGGAATTCAACACTATGATTCTGCTCCTGATTTGCGGTCGATGTTAGAAAATATGTCAGCAAACAAAAAGAGGAAATTTGATGAGTTCGATACTTGTAGTACCGACGCCATTAAAGAGATGTTCACGCTATTTTCGCAAGATCAGGCAGCTAGGTTTGATGAACTACATTTAACTATCGGTAGCCTTAAAGAGCAAAATAGTAAGTTGACACAAAGTGTGGAGCTCATGTCAAATAAGTACGACGAGTTTTTGTCTAGAATTTCGCAGCTTGAATGTGAGAGGCGAGTGGACAAAAACACTATCGAGTCTCTTGAAGAAAAAATCGAATATCTCGAACGCAAGTCTAGATCGACCGGTATTGAAATTCGCAACATACCAAAAAAAGCGGGTGAAACTAAGCAGGATTTATGTACCCTACTGGAACGTGTTGGACAAACTATCAAGGTTCAAATTGACCAAAATTGTGTAAGGGATGTTTACAGGATAAAATCGAAAGACGCATCTAACCCAATCATCGTTGAACTTACAACCGTACTGCATAAAGAAGAGATTCTTGGGAAAGTAAAATGTTACAATAAATCGAAGAAACCTGGTGAAATATTGAATACAACCACCCTTTCTTTACAAGGTCCAGTAAAACCAGTTTTTATATCGGAGACTCTCACTGCAAAGACACAAAAACTTTTTTATCTGGCCAGAACGTTTCAGCAACAGCACAATTACTCCTTCTGCTGGACATCACATGGTGTTATTTATCTCAGGAAAAAGGAAAAAGACTTACATATCAGAATTTCTTCTGAGAAGGATATTGATAACCTGAGGAAAGCTGACTGACTATTTTATTTGGTAGTAATTCCTTTTAACGGATTAATAAGGTTAATTTTAAAATTTTCTTTACTTCTACGTTGTGGTTATAATCACATCTGTATAGTTTGCATGCAAATAAAATTTTACTATGTTATAAGTACACATACTACTCTTTTCACATTTGATTATGTACCTGCTGTAGATTCTCTCAGAGTGAATGTCTTATTCACTGCCGCCTTTATATTCATAGGAATGCAATTTATTATTAAAAAATCCCACAAGTTTCTTTATAATTTCAAAACTGATAAAAACTTTCAATTGGATCATAATTACTCAAAGTTGAAAATGATTTCAAAATTTTCACTGGAATATTTTCAGCTTGATCATATATGTTACTTCCCTACCAATGCTTGATTTTGATAATCTTTCAAATAACATCGATGATTTTGATGTATCGGAATCTTGCGAATGTGAAGTTGATCATTGTAAAAAAATATTCCCTTCACATTCATCCCTGTCAGTTATTACTCAAAATATTCGTAGTTTGAATTGTAACTTCTTAGATTTTCAGGTTTTATTAACCAGACTCGGGTTTGATTGTGACGTACTCATTCTGACCGAGTGTTGGCTGACTTGTGTATCTTGTATACCCGCAATTAGTGGATATTGTTCATTTTTTACTACATCAAACCCTCTTCAAAATGATGGCGTTGTCGTGTATATAAGGGAAGAACTAAGCTTTTGTGTTGAGGAACCTAATATACGAAACTGCAATTGCCTCTTGATTAAGATAGGTAACAATGACACGGCGTTACTAGCTCTCTATCGGTCTCCCTCTTATTCTAACATCGACCCTTTTTTGACCTCGTTAGATGAAACGTTGGTGACATTATCTATTTTTAAAAATATCGCAATAATAGGAGATCTAAACATAGACATAATATCCGAGAATCTGAGTACGTCTTCCAATCAATATCTGGCTCTTACAGCCTACCACGGTCTATTGCCAGCACATTATTTTATCACCCGTGCCGCTAGTGATTCTTGTTTAGATCATGTGCTTTTGAAAACCAAGCATCCTTCCATTACCATTGTTCCACAATCTACGCTTACAGATCACAAGTCTGTCATACTCTGTTTAAAAAAACAACCGTTGCGTAAGTATGCCATTTTAACGCGTACTAAAATAGATCAGGAGGGATTAACTCAAGACATAAGTAAAATCAACTTTACCCCGATTTATGAAACGGATGACTGCGACTTTGCAGTCAGCTACGTCATTGGTGAATTAAAAACCGCTTTGAGTATGAATTCTGAAACCATTATACTTCCACGTCGCAAAAGGATTATCAAACCGTGGATAACACAGGGTCTGCTGCGCTGCATGCGCAACAGGGATAAACTCCATAAAAAATCAAACTCGTTTCCAGATGACCAAATACTAAAAAAAACCTATATTCGATACAGAAATTTTTGTGGCTCAATCTTAAAGAAAGTTAAACGTAATTATGATAGAGAACTTGTTCAAAAAGCTGGTAAGGATAGCAAAAAATTGTGGGATACAATAAAAGATATTACTAATTCAGCAAAAAATGTTAACTACCCAAAGGAATTGCTTACAATATCGGATACTCCTCAGCGCTCTGTGAATGATGTGAATTACTTTTTTTCCAATGTTGGCAAGTCACTGGCTGAACAAATAGTGCAACTACAAGCCCCGGCCCCGAAAGATTTAAAAAATTCCCTTGAGCAAAATCTAGATTCTCTTGTACTTTTTGACACTGATGAAGATGAGGTTTTGAGCCTGATAGCTACACTCAAAAATGATTGTTCTGTAGGTTGGGATAATTTGTCAAACCAGTTATTGAAAGATCATAAAGCTATTCTTGTGCCTCACTTAACCTACATTTTTAATATGTGTCTAGAGAATGGTAGCTTTCCTAAAGACCTTAAAAAATCTCAGATCAGACCAATTCACAAGGGTGGGGCCAGAGACCGTATCGGAAATTATAGACCTATTTCAATATTACCTTCGCTTTCAAAAATTCTAGAAAAAATTATTAACAGACGCTTAGTAGATTATCTCGAAAGTAAACACATTTTATCTGACCAACAGTTTGGTTTTCGTCGTGGTAAATCCACCGATCACGCAGTTAGCAATTTAACAGATTTTATAACCTCAAATTTAGATAAAGGTAATAAATGTATATCAATATTTTTAGATTTAGCAAAAGCTTTCGATACGGTTTCTGTTCCAATCCTTGTACAAAAATTGGAAATAATTGGCATTAGGGGGAAACAGCTTAGCCTTTTGACCGATTACCTAACCGACAGAACTCAATGTGTTAAGGTGGGTTCCTACACTAGTACAGATCGTCCAGTGACTTATGGCGTTCCGCAGGGTAGTATTCTTGGGCCGACCCTTTTTCTCGTTTACATAAACGATCTCCTTTGTCTAAACTCATTTCATGGAAAAATCATCTCATATGCAGATGACACTGCCCTCATTTTCGCTGCTAAAACATGGAATGAGACTTACCAGCTAGCCCAAAAGGGTTTTGATTTGGTAAAGAGATGGCTTTATGATAATTTGCTTACCCTAAACGTTGAGAAAACGAAGTACCTGACCTTTTCGATCCGTACTTCTTCACATACGAATCTAAATCTAATCGCACATAATTGCTCCCTTGACGCTTCGGGTTATTTGAAATGTTCATGCAATCCTTTGGAACGTACAAGGACAATGAAATATTTGGGCGTCGTAATTGATGAAAATTTTAGCTTCAAAGCACACATTCAACTGCTGAGTAAAAGGATTCGTAAGCTTACCTACATTTTTAAAACATTGAGACATGTGGTCACCCCTATAATCCTAAAACAAATCTATTATGCGCTTTGTCAGTCACTGATTACTTATTGCATACTGTCTTGGGGCGGTGCACCAAAGACTACGATAAAGCAACTAGAAGTTTCACAGAGAACGATACTGAAACTATGTACTTTTAAGCCTTTCCGATACTCTACCACACTTCTTTATGAATACTGTGAGGTGCTGACTGTGCGACAACTGTTTGTATTAAGCATTGTTTCAAAACAGCATACTATCTTGGAGTACAATCCAACCCTAATCAGGCGGAAGGGTTTACCTGTATGCAAGAGAGTAACACACTTAAAAACGGCCTTTATTCGTAAATTTTTCCCCTTTTTGGGCCCTTATTTATATGATAAAATTAATAAGATTCTTGAAATGTACTCTATGAATAAAGTTACGATGAAGAAATCGGTATCTCTGTGGCTTTGGAAGTTAACGTACGATCAAACTGAAAATATACTTACCATCTTAAAATAGTGATACAACTAATTGTTGGCTTTATATACTATGGACACTATAAAAGAATCTACTAGCTAAATCTATTTAATTCTCTACACACCCTCTCACACACATACACTCACCTTCACCTTACACACTCAGAGGACAGCAACCCTTTCATTTTTCTTTTTTAAGTAAATTAAGTTCATATTTTAAAATAAACTGTTTCCTTTTGTTCGTAAGCTCATACTTGCATATCCAGTTCAAGGGCTTGAGGCGCTGCATGCTGAATCACAGGCTATAAACCTAGTTCGGCTGCAGATGCTAATAATTGGACACAATTGTTACTAAATTAATTTAAGCATAATAATTTTAAGTAGCTAAAACAAATTGTGTTACATGTTTACTATTTCTGGTCTAATAAATAAATAAATAAATAAATAAATAAATAAAATACATACAAATATTTCTCATTTAATAGTATAGGATTAAGAAATAATTCATATTAATTAACTGCGTCGTTGGTCTAGTGGTCGCAAGCGCCACTGCTGAGCATGAGGTCCTGGATTAGAATCCCAGGTCAGGCAAAGTGTTATTGGGTTTTTCCATCTGGAATTTCTCAGTAGCAGCCCAGAGTCTGGATTTGTGCAATGTTGATGGCATACGACTCGCCCCCTATTACATGGGACTTAAATATAACTGGCGAAATGTGGGATGTACTATAGATACACCTCTGAATAACCTATCGAGAAACACAGGCGTCATGTTTTGTTTTGTCAGTTTATAATTTAGAAAAAAAAAACTGCAATAATGCAGTATTCACAGACAGGTGCCAAATAACTTCAATTTCTATACATAAAACGTGTAAAAAAAACCACGTCCGATCTGTAAGGTTGTTGTTAGGTATCGTACTGAGACTCTGAGAGTTTATTTATGTGTTAATTAAAAGGAAAATAAAATAAAAATCATCCCTTTTTTTCAATGGGGAACTTTACCGGGTTATTACATGGGACGCGGGCGGTAACTTATGAAGCAAATTTTTATTAAATTTGTTGTAACTTTGGTACTAAAAGTGTAATTTTTAAATAGCTATAACTTTTTATTATCAACTAGCTGTGTCCCGCGGTTTCACCCGCAGAAGTCTGGATCCCGTGGGAATATCGGGATAAAAAGTATCCTATGTGTTAATCCAAGTTATAAACTATCTGTGTACAAATTTCATTCAAATCCGTTCAGCCGTTTGAGCGTGAAGAAGAGACAAACACACACACTCACAAACTTTCGCCTTTATAATATTAGTGTGATAATTATTAGATTTTTTATTACTTTTAGGTAAAGTTATTGCAGTACCTATGAGCTCTTTTCGGATTGGACAGGGTTTTTTTACATATTGTATAGACAACTTGGACCTGGGGGCTTACCACCAGCTCAAAAGCAGTATTATTTTAATATTACTTCAGTGGGAGAACGAGAAGGAGCTATACGTTCTGTAGAGCCTCATCTCTTTCCCACACTGAAGTAATATTAAAATAATACTGCTTTATGAGCTTGTGGTAGGCCCCCTGTTCGTAAAGTTGTCTCATTACGACTCATCTTGTACAATCGGTAGATCATATTATTATTACAACGTAAATGCCCTTTAGGGTTTTCACAAATCAATAAGTTCTAAGCGAAGTTAGTAGTTGTAATTGAAATAGGTATCTAGTAATAATGGTATCATATTTTGTTCAGATGTAGACGCGTGTCTGAGAAACCTTTCGGGAGTACCTACAATAAACTTAATTTAACTAGTTTTACCTCTGGGACTAAAATAGTGTTGCCTACGCACGAATGAAGGGTCTATAGACGTATACATAGCTTGTTATTATTTGACTGCTTATTACTAAATAAATTTAGTAATAAGCAGTCAAACAAAGTTATTACAAAATACGTTGTTCTTATAGAAAATATAACTTGATCAACTAGCCTCTGTTATTTCTATAAATTTATAGCGAAATGCAGAAAAAATCATTCTTAAACTTTTTATTGTTGCTTTGATTCTATGAAAAGCGTCCATCCAGAAATTGTATGATGTCACATACATATTTTGCAATTTTAAATAAAACCTTTTACAGTACGACACAACTTAGATGTAGCATGAATTTGAAAATTTACATTCATTCATTTCAATTTTACGAACTTTATAAGTTATTGCGTTTGCGTAAAGATCATTTTCACCTAAATTAGTAATAAAGATTGATGATTTTGAAGGCGCATTCAGTTCGGATGGTGATCGGTTTTACGAATTTTACCGATGCTACATCTAAGTTGTGTCGTACTGTAATAATATTGATAGAGTTTTTAAAATATTAAAGTTTTAATTTATACATTTGACGTCACGAAACTTACAACTCATCCCCTCCCCCTTGTCTCACAATGTCACACTTTGTTGACCCCTTCCCTCCCCCTTAACGTGTGACAAGATTTACTGGAATGAAAATGCGAATATACGGGGAAGCGCATTGAAGGAATCACCTTAATCGATCTATTGTTCTAACAAAATGTAGGTTACAAATTCATCCACCATCCCATCTTTTCATCGCAATGTATCTAATAGAGAAATAATAAAAAAATGACAGCCTCAATTACTTTGATGGCTACTAATTTCATTATAGTTACATCCATCCTCTATTCTGTTCTACGATGATTAATGAGCGACAGTTTTGTGTCGGCAATGTATTATTTGTCGGACGAATTCTCACAACAATTTACTATAATTTGCGAAGATATTCCGTAATATATTGCACGTACATCCATATCGTGATCAATTATTAAAAGGGTGCTCCTGGGAGAAATGTGTTCGAATATATTTATTTCTTGACAGAAATTCTCTGGGATATTAAAAGGTTTTTAGGCAGTTGAACGATACGTTAAGTTATTCACGAAGGTACATTTTTAATAAGTTTTGAAACAGATTCACTTATAAGATGAATTTATTTAGACTTTTAGACTGATTTGGTAAGAGTTTGAAATTACACAAAAATTGGCCTTTTCATAAAAATATTTAAGCTAAGCTAACGAATATTGATTTAACTCATAACATAACATCACGCCAGTTTTTCCCGAAGAGTTAGGCAGAGGTCACCTATATTACACCCACATTTCGCCAATTATATTTAAGTCCCATGTAATAGGGGGCGAGCCTATTGCTATCAACCGGGTACCCGGGCTGATACTGAAAAAATTCTGATGGAAAAACTAAAAACACTTTACAAGAAGAGAACCCAGAACCACATGCTCAGCAGTAACACTTATGACTACTAGAAACAATAAACAAGAACAAATTGATGAGAAACAATATTATAACTAATGAAGCCTTAGAACCTAAATAAGTAGATAGCAACCTAACTCCAAAATCTAATTCCAATTCTGATAAATGAGTGCGAACCACCAAATAGATAGATAGACACGATAATACAGTCTAACCCTATTTATTAGCTGAAGTGCCTATTTCGTGGGACGCTACCAAATATCTCAGACTTGGTTAAATCTAGCCGAAATCAGATTACCTTGGGTCGGCTTGTAGACATGATATATGAGTATAGGACGAGAAAGCCACAGAGTAAGTGTTTAATGGTTTAATGATTGAAATAGTTACCTCAGTACGTACGTAAACGCTATAAAGGTAGCTTATTTGTGAGTCTGGAAATGGGTGAGTTTTAATTGAATGTGGATGATGCAAAAAAAAAAAAATGTCTCCGTCTGGTACATTATTCAAAACAAATTGCACACGTATTTTTTATTTTTTATGTTATCTACAGATTACGGGGATACATTGAATTAAAATTTGCCATGACGTCACGAGTATGTAGATTTAATGCTTACTTGTGACGTACCGACCCCCATACCTCAAATTTAATGCGTTTTATCAAAGTCATTTCTTATTATTATGTTAAAGCAAAAAATACGTGTCTAATATTTTTTTATTATCTCACTGACGGACTAAATAGATTACTTTTTTTGATCTAGGCATCATCCCTATTGTCTGACTGAATTTATGCTGTCAACCAAAACAATCATGGTTCTACCAGACATTTTTCCATCTTATCTTTATAGTGTAACCACAACAAATCCCGGCTTTTCCCGCACTAACATTTTACCAATACAGTATACTATACCTTAGCTGTAGCTTGAAGTCGAAAGCACCGGAGATTGCACTGTCACCGTGCCTTCGTTAGCGATAACTGCCGCAGTGGCATAGGAGGTTTAGACAACATGTACAATATGTATCTGTCTGGATTGATCGAGGAAATAATTCAGAGCGATTTAGTTATGTTTGTGTGTGTAGAAGATTAGATATAGAGATGGAATAAGTATTCTTTATATCTATACGTATTTATATAAAAGGAGAAACTGACTGACTGACATATCAACGCAGAGCCGAATCTACTGGGACTAGGAACGTGAAATTTTGCACACAGCTTCCTTTTTAACCGGCTTCAAAAAAAAGGAGGAGGTTCTCAATTCGTCGGGATATTTTTTTGTTTTAATGTATGTTCCCCGATTACTCGAAGACGGCTGGACCGATTTGAAAAATTATTTTTTTGTTTGAAAGGGTATACTTTCAAGTTGGTCCCATTGTCATTTAGTCACGATCTGATGATGGGATCTTGGAGAAATCGAGGGAACTCTTCAAATATTAAAGGGACATCTATAGCGATTTGGGTATTTTTGATGAGCAGTTGACATAAGGCTATTGTAACTTAAATAAATTACAAACCAACCCACCAAAAAGTGAAAAAAAAAAAACTTTTTTACAAAAAACACAACCGACTTCCAAACTACAAAGTGAAAAATAACTTTAATTTTGGAAGTCGGTGTCAAAAAACTAAAATACTGATCTGATCCAAAGACACCGACTTCCGAAATTAAAGTTATTTTTCACTTTGTAGTTTGGAAGTCGGTTGTGTTTTTTGTAAAAAAGTTTTTTTTATAATGTAGGGGAGCACTAAGAAGGAGTTTTTGAAAATTCAACCTTTGAGGGGGTGAAAAGGGGGGATTCCGTTTGTATGAAAAATCGTATTCCTTGAGTTAATAATAAACTTGAAACTTGGCACGAAAAGTACTAAGCTTGCATGAATTTAATATAATATTTCAATTTTACAGTTTTAACACAGCTAACTATTTACATTAGGTACTAAATTAAAAGAC
The DNA here is from genome assembly GCA_963680765.1 of Agrochola lychnidis. Taxonomy (NCBI): domain Eukaryota; kingdom Metazoa; phylum Arthropoda; class Insecta; order Lepidoptera; family Noctuidae; genus Agrochola; species Agrochola lychnidis. The sequence continues at coordinate 6,615,675 of OY796859.1, read as the reverse complement.
TAACTAACTATCTGTATAAATAAAAATAATAAAAACAAAACGACACTTAGGTGTCGAAGTATTCGTCCGCATCGCTGTCATCTTGAAACGTGCCCAGAAGACTGTAATAATGGAAATAGTTAGCTGTGTTAAAACTGTAAAATAAAAAACAAATAAGAATACATTAAAGATAAATAAATTTAGTATAGGATAGTACCTACTAAAAAAAAAAAAAAATTCAATCATTAGACGTTGTGCACAATTTCTGAGCAGTAACCTAACAAAAAGTACTAGGATTGCATGAATTCACGATAGTATTCAATCATAATGTTATGCTACTAATAGGATTTGGATGAGGCAGACCGATAGTTTATAACCTGGATTAACACATAGGATACTATTTATCCCGGTAGTACGTTTCCATGTGATAATTTTCGACTTTCACGCGAGCGAAGCAGCGGAAAAAGCTAGCTACACACAATTTTAAACCGGCGTGCCTGAGAGATATTTCTCGACAGCGTATGAAGCCAAGTCAGAGGCCCATTGGCGGCAGAAAAACTCTGACACCAAGGGCACCACACGGTCGGTCGAAGTTACGGAGGTTATCTACTCCGTATCACTTACGGACATACCATTAGTTTGGGGCCCGAACTAAGAATGAATGACAAGAAGATTTGACAGTTTTCCCTTAACCCTGTGTGCTTCTTTTCTTCAAGATTCTCTCATAACTAAAGCAGAAGATTAAGGGATCTCGTGCACGACCTTCAGCCAGTCGTGGCTGTCTAGTGGTACTGTAAGATCTTATCCTACAAATCCAATTTTTATCGTAACTGCGATAAAATAGTCGACAGAATTTAAATATTTTAAAATTCTACAGCAGTAGCCGAAGTAAGTAATCAAGATTGGCAGACACTGCAAAATTTTCCAGGTTTAAGAGTATTTTTGAAAAATTCCAAACCACTAGTTTCCAGTGCTTTATAAATTTTCTATCATTTACATAGCATAAATAAAGTCACTTTTTGTATATGTTTGTGTGACTGCTTAGTTCTTCTAAACTACACAATGGATTTTGATACAGTTTTCACAATCATTTAGATCATTTATTCCGGAAGGTTTAAGTGATAGAGTGAGAAAAGAGAGTGAGGAAAGAGAGTGAGAAAAGAGAGTAAGGAAAGAGAGTGAGGGAAGAGAGTGAGGGAAGAGAGTGAGGAAAGAGACTGAGGGAAGAGAATGAGGAAAGAGATTGAGGAAAGAGAGTGAGGGAAGAGAGCGAGGAAAGGGAGTGAGGAAAGCGAGTGAGGAAAGAGAGTGAAGAAAGAGAGTGAGGAAAGAGAGTGAGGGAAGAGAGTGAGGAAAGAGAGTGAGGAGGGAGTAAGAGTGAGGTGTAAAATTTAAATTACATATAGCACTAAAATCACGAAGTTGAAGTTGTTGTTGTGGAAGTTGGTGTTGTTAAGCCCTCGTGCCTCGGACGTAAAGCACATAAAGCCTAACCTGTCCGGGTCGTGTCGGATTGACGAACCATCGGACTATGAGAGTAAAGCAACAGAGAGTGCAACTGTGATTTCGCACACACTTGTGCACTATACTATTTCCTGCGTACTTGGTTAATCTCCGTTGAGAGGGGCTTGTGCCTAAGTAATAACAGCCGCACGGGTCGATCTATCAGGTTAAGCTACGTTTGCCACGATTGGTCCGTGGATGGGTGACAATCTCCATCTAAGGCCCGTCCGCAGCTTCATGGCTCGAAAAGCACGTTAAGCAATTGGTCCCGGCTGTCATTTTTAGATCTCTGACGGTCGTCAGAAGCCCGAAAGTCGGACAACCAGTTTTACCAAAGGGTATCGTGTAACCCAGTGTCTGGGTTGTGGAGGTCAGATAGACAGTCGCTCCATGTAAAATACTGGTATTCAGCTGCATCCAGTTAGACTGGAAGTTGACCCCAACATAGTTGGAAATAGGTTAGGCAGATGATGACTTGGCTAATCTCCGTTGAGTGGCCTAAATTCGGTAGGGAAGATTTTTTTTTAAATTGCTTCCGTGCAAAGCTGGGGCGGGTCGCTAGTCTACATAATAAAAATGAAACCAGTCGATTCTGACCCACTTCCCGCTAGCCGATTGAGTTGATTTTTTTATAAAACGAAAGAAAAGAATTGGCAGGAAATAAGAAATGTTTCAGCGAGATTTCACGACTGAATGGATATGTTAACTGTCATAACCATGATATTTAGTTCTGTATTGTACTCGGTTTTGGATTTATGAATGTATTTTTATACGAGACTTTCAAAAATATACATGTCTTTGAATTTTGCTACCAGTTTGTTGAATGAAAATGTAGTAATGTAAAATGGTTTATTACTAGAGATGGGCCGAATGTGGTTTGAACGAATCCGAACTTCGGCCGAACATTCGGTTAAAATGAAAAGTTCGGCCGAACTTCGATTCAATTTCGCGCGCTTTCTCGAGAGCGACTCGTCGTCACTTGTTTACGCATTTAATTCAATTATTGCTAGATGTACCCCGCCCGCACACCGCGCTTCCATCGCGTGGCCTAATAAGAAGAACAGATTTTCAAAACTAATAAGAAGAACTGATTTAATTTAAGGTTTACATTTACAATGTTCCTAACTAAAATAAATGACCATGAGTAAGTAAAAGACATAATTTTATTTTACAGTAATGCTATTCTAATTCTATTAAGTTTTAGTCAAAATAGTGCAAGTAGGTATTACTTTTCTTGTGCCGAATGTTCGGCATGTGAACCGAATTTCGACCGAATGCCGAAGTTCGGTTCAAGCTGCCGAAATTCGGTTGAACCGAATGTGAACCGAATTTCGGCCCATCCCTGTTTATTACAAGTGCATACCTTAATAACTAGTGCTTGGAGTCTCCTTTTAAGCAAATAAGCCTGTGTTCGGAGACTCCGCTTTCCTTATTTCTTAAATACACATAATTTACTTTTTTATTTTATTTTTTGTAAGTACAAATGCAGATTATTTAAAAGAGTGTCCGTGGAGTTTCTTGCCCGTTCTTCTCCATAGGTACTTACTACGTTTTGGAATGGGCAACTAGCTTCATATTTCTGACTGACCGATTCCTTGACAATTCAAAAGTGCCTGTAAATGGTTTAATTGAAATAAATGCTTTGAATTTGAGATTCTTAATTAAATAATAATAATTTATAAATAGTAATTGTATTGAACCTTCATTATTAAATTTTTCCGGATTTTTGGTGGTGCTATTTATTATTAATTTTTCAAAAAACGCAAGATTAGCTTGCACAGCATATTTATGCCCAATATTATGTACTGCCCAATATTATGTACCTACTTTAAATATTTGGCTAATTATGATGATTATATCAAACGGCATGCCATGATTTCCCATACTAAACAAGTCTTACAGGGACTTAAGTATCTCTCGCAATCAATTAAGACCAATATCTAAATAAACTCTTCCTGTGCCAATAACCCCTGAAGGCTAGAACTGAGTTTAACGCTTAACTACACGTTAACTAACGTCAACTGGTTTTCTAACTGGACGTGAGATGAAAGATAGTTATCTGTAACCGTCAGGATCTCGGAACGAACGCACGACGTTTATGATTCTAGATAAAGATTGCACGGTGATTTTAAAGGAGATGTATCGTTTCCTTGTTTCCAACATGGTTTGGAAAACGCAAAATGGATAAACGAACGTTTAATTTGATAAACGATCGTTAAACTTGGATTTGTGTAATGGATTTTTACCTCCGGTTGCTGAAAGCCCGATTAAATATCTGATCAGGGATTTAGAAAATCAGGCTTAACGAGTGTACCTATAGAGGTACACTTTACTAAGCCTGATTTTAGGAATCCAATGAAAAATGAATGATGATGAAGGCGATATACAAATTCGCGACCACTTAAGCCACCACAAGTAAAAATCATGTAATTTATTTTTTTTTTTTTTTTTTTTTATTTAATTCACAAAACTGATGTACAATCACAAAATAACGCAGTAGAATAGCTACACAACTATATTATGTCTGATTGACATCTACTAGATGTGAATCTAGCATGCATATTTTAAGTAACACTTACAAATGACACTTACTATTTAAAAAGTTAAAATAAAAGTTATACAAATCCCAAATTAAAGAAATGAAAAAGTACCTATCGGGAAAAAATTATTAAAATATAAAAATAAAAAATAATTATACAATTAAATTTATAAGTTTAGTCCTTACTGAGGCTATGGAACCAGCAAAGACATCTATTTCGCCACGAACGGAGTTGGCAAGAGAAAGCATGCGGCAAATGGGTGAAAAATTACCTATGTTAGTTCGACTATGAGTCAGAACGAAAGTTCTTCGGTTAATTAGGCGGCTACTACTACGCGGGATACAAATATTCACTTTTTCTAGAAGCTCGGGAGAATCTATGAAACCATTTACTAATTTAAACAAAAACATAAAATCCAAACATTTCCTACGTGCGCCCAAAGATTTCATTCTATAATGACTCAGCCTAGAGTTATACGAGTTAAGACTATGACATCTGTTATCCGAGTAACACAAGTGATATAAAAACCTTTTCTGAACGCGCTCTATCCGATCAGAGTGCACCTGATAAAACGGGTTCCATACCGTACTACAATACTCCAGAATACTTCGAATAACGCTGTTGTAAATGGAAATAGTCAGAACAGGTTCTTTAAAAATTTTCATTTCTCTGACGATGAATCCTGACAATTTTGAGGCACGACTAATCATTTGGTCATAATGATTCCTAAAACATAAACTACTATCCATTAAAACACCAAGGTCCCTAATAGTATCAACTTCTTGGAGCGGGCTGTTATTAATCGAGTAACAAGTTTGACATGTTTTCCTTTTTCTGCTAAATTTAATAAAGTAACATTTTATTTTATTTAATGACATTTTGTTTTGTATGCACCAATTATGTACGTTATTTAAATCTAGCTGAAGCCGAATAATATCGGATTCGTTGTATATTGATCGATATATTTTTAAATCATCAGCAAATAGTTTATATTCCGAATCAATTTTGCAGCCCAAATCATTTATAAAAACTAAGAAAAATAGAGGCCCCAAGTGTGACCTCTGAGGCACCCCTGATGGTATGTAACATTGCTTCGATTTATAGCCCTTGAGATACACCAGTTGTGAGCGATTTCTTAAGTATGATTCGCACCAACGCAGCAACGACCCATGAACACCCATACTCTCCAATTTAGCAATTAGTAAGTCGTGATCCACCAAATCAAAGGCCTTTTTAAAGTCGGTGTATATTGCATGAACTTCTCTACCATCATCCAATGCAGATGATAAATATGAAACATACTCAACTAGATTAGACAGTGTCGATTTCTTGGGGCGAAAGCCGTGCTGGTTGTCATCCAGCACATTTTTAAAGTGAGAAAACATTTTTTTATGGACAAGCGATTCAATTATTTTACCACAAGCGGATAGAATAGACACTGGTCTATAGTTTGCAACATCATCAACATTACCAGATTTAAAGATTGGCGTGACGTGCGCTATTTTCCACTGATCAGGGAATAAGCCCTGAGCCAAAGAATAGTTGAAAATTGTAGTCAGCGGATCAGCCAGGTTTGTAATTCTTATAGAATAATTAGATTTACGTCACTTGTAATATTATAATAGGAATAACAAAACTTACAAAAAAATATACTAGTAGAGAATACCTGTGTTATTAAGTCAATTTGTTTTCTAAAGTAAGAGATAAAATTGTTTGTTTTTTTTATCGCCGAATACCATAGGATAATTATGTTTCTTCTACGCAGGCGAGCAACTTCGCCTGCGTAGAAGAAACATATTTATTTATTTATTAAAGTGAAAACTTCCTTAGGCGCGTTGAGCATTTTAGAGATGGGACTAAACCATTAATTTTGCGACACCATGACGACACCTCATTTTTGTAAACGCGATTGTGCTCTTTATTTAGATAAGGTTACGGACCAATGTTTTATAGAAGTATTTTTCTTCCACCAAGGTTTTCACTTCTGTCGGCACTCCTAGAGTGCTACCACTTTTTTAAATAAAGAGATACATTACAATTATCTTTTACAATAATAAAACTTGTTTAATATACAATGCACACTCAATTACAAGTAAACACAGCTAACACAATATCGAGTACACACGCTCTGAATACATAATTAAATTAAGAAAACGTTTAAAAAAAATATACATACGGTTATAAAAGATTAACATGCTGATTATAAAAGATTAAACTCACATTAATACAATACAATAAAACTTAACTTGATTTTCAATATTATGTCAGAATTAAGTAAATATAAAATTTAAAAAAAACATATGGGTAGTTATACGCCATAAAACTGACAAGAGAAACTACAAACTATCCCCTGAGTTCAAAAGCCATCCCTTTATTTCCAAGTACACGGAACCCATATCCCTTCTTCATACTATTGACTACAAGTTCCGTATACCCAATGAACCTTGAGTATAATTATCTCTGATTATATCTTATAGCCCGCGTTATCCCTGAAGGGTAATCGACACGCCGATAGCCTCTAATACACGTATAAACTTAACTATATGGATATGTGTGAGGAGATTTTGCTGGGAAACTAATATTATATGTGTACCTTTACAATAACGTAGTTATGAACTTTTGAATGTTGAGCTGATTTGTGGCATGCAAATTTTCACATGATATTTGGTATTAGGCTTAGATAAAAATACTAAAAGTTTAGTAGGTGTGTAGGTCCGTAGCGAAGATGTGTCCGTGGCATCACCGCGGGCTCTATCAGAATACCAGCGCTGCGGTATTTATTTATTTTTAAATATCGCAGCGTTATGCTGAGATAGGAGCCTTTTTGGCCTCGCACAGGTCGTTATTATTTTTTTGTTTGTTAGTTTAAACTGCTCCTTTCTTATTAAGCGATTACATAGCTTTTATCGCGGGCTTTAAGCTCGGCGACCGAATCAAGAAATTCCGTAACGTAACGAAAATAAAACCTAACACCCCCCACTCCGCCTACCATGTAATGACGGTTCCCATGACAACGTGATGTTGTCATGGAGGTTACAAATGCTACCTATGCAATAGCTTTACCGCGGCAGTCCCCGAGTACAACACGTTTTTTTTTTAATATTTTTTATTACTGTTTGTATTTTAAGTGCGTGTCCCAAAAATTATTTTTTCTTTCTTTCTTTCTATATTCCGTTAGTTTAGGTAGTTAAATAAAGGTAAACAAAAAAAAAAACCACGTGACGAGACAGCTGTCATGTAACCGACTAAACGTAATACCTGTCACTTCAGTTGTCATTCTTCGTCACAGTTGTACTCTTTAATTTAGCAACGTTATAATTCGTTGACGTTTAGAGTTTGGGCTCTTTACAATACATAGATTATAAAATATTATTATTATAAATCTAACAAAAAAATTGTGCTCAAGCAGTTACATCTACGAAGAGTAGTTTAAGAATAAATGATAAAATGAGACAATTCAAGCAAAACTCAAAATTCAGGCCAGTTTAACTTGAGGCATTTATTTTCAGATAAAAATTGTATTACTACAATGAAAAACAACACTTAATTCGACATGGGAATCGTATTTGCGACTCTCGAGCAATGAAAAAGTTATTATCAAAATAAAAACAATTTATAAATAATCTAGTTTCATCTGAAGAAACGTTTTACGAGAAAAAAAATATTTTTGTTGTTTATTTTTTGCAAACAAAAACTAGGGGTAGCGTTGAAACCGTCGTACTAAAAGTGTATTCAAATAGTTTTTTAAAAGCTATCAAAGTTTTTTGAATACAAAGTGCCTTTTTAAGAGAAAAGCCCGTGTAACGGGGACGGGGGGATGGTCGAAACCACGTCGATGCTGTGTAACGTTTTTTGTTATTATATTTTACATATAAATAAATAGCAATAGTCCAAAGGCTACAGCTTCGGAATGTCCAAGAACAGATTAGGAGTTGGAATACCAAGTGCTGTACAATGACGAGAACCATCTTCCTAGTTCAGAATGATAAAAAAATGGCTTTACAAAATAATCTTAGTTCTAACAAATATTATAAATGCGAAACTGAGTTTGTTTTGTTTGTTACGCTTTCACGCTAAAACAGCTAAACAGATTTGGATGAAATTTGGCACATGGGTAGACCTGGGATACTTTTTATCCCAATAGTCCTACGGGCTTGAAACTTATGCGGGTGAAACCGCGGGGCGCAGCTAGTATGCTTTTATTTTACAGTTGATTAAACCCCTTATTTGATTACCAATGCAATTTTGTCAATTCTCATGACAAGTGATTCGACTGAAGGGTGGTCGTTTTTGGAGGACTGTCATATGTAATTTTGATGGGAAAAGTGCTGATTCTCAGCCTAGTTTGAATAAATGACTTTTGAATTTGAATTTGACTGGCTGACTGCAGCTACAACCGCACATCACAAGATGCCAATAGATGTACCTATTAACATTTGGTAAAGTCAGGGAAATTAATTTGTTAAGCAAGTTGCTTACCAACTTAAATTGTCCGTATATTCAAATAACAACTGTCATTCTTTGACAGTTCTATGAAATGGCTACAACACGGCAAATTGACGTAGGCTATCAATTTTCTTCGCAATTAATTTCCCCGATTGTACATAATGCTGTCCCTAAATCCTCTAAATTATACAATCTGTAACAAATCCATGCAATTTCGAATTCGAATTGTACGATGGTATTTGAAATCTTACTGTTGCCGCGTCGCATCGCATCAGTGCTTGTATACATCAATCGTCCTAGAAAAATTGAATCGAGAAGGAAAATGGAACCTTTCGATATCGGAAAACATATTGCATTGAACGTTGGAATCAGTAATATTTATGTATGGTACATTGTGTTGTTACATAAAAGAAAATGGAATAAAAATATTAACTTAAGTCTCACTCATACCTATTTTTTTTTTTTGAAAGAACGTCTTGGTTTCGTATTAACTTATTAAAAAAATATTTTTATGAAAAATATTGAAACGTTTCTCATAATTTTCATTTAAAAAAGGGCCCCGAATTTTCTTCTTAACGAAAAGTAATCTCTTTATTGAAATGTAGGTTTCTGTTCAATTTCTGAGTAGTGAGTCATCATAGTCGAGCTTTAGCTTTTAAATCACTAATTGTAGCACAGTCTCAGAATTGTGCACATCACAAGGAAATAATCCTGTAATTGAGCAGCCACACTATCTCTTAATTGGCTTGTGGCTAAAACAACAGCCGCAGCGGTCGATCGATCAGGTTAAGCTACGCTTGCCGCGTTTGTTCCGTAGATGAGTGACCTTCTTTACATACCAAGACCCCTCCGTACCTCGGAAAGCACGTTAAAGGTCATAGCTCATTAGAGCCACCCGGCACTCAATCCGCACCGCCTCGCCTCCTGCGGCTAGTATTCTTTATATGGACTCGTATGGGTATGCGCTCACTATATTAACTCCGTAGCGTCACCGGATCACCACGGTCGTAAGCCCTCCACGCGCGGACGGCGGGTGGACCACTCGGTGACAACTCGCTGCTTGCATGCTTGCCTTGCGTTGACTGCGCATTACCAACGCGCGGGTCCCGAGTGGACCGCGCGCTGCCCGCGAATGTGTCACGCGTTCTTTTTTTGTTGCGTCTTTCATTTTCCTCTTCATCAAGCGCGACAGCTATGAGTGCCAATTCACGGTTTGTAAAATTTGACATTACGAAACACACGTGTAGACCTAGTGCCAATTGTTAACAGACTACTCGAAAATTCGTGGACCAAGCGACGTCCACTCGTTGACCACGCGGCGTTCACACGTTGACCGCGCGGGGTGCACTGGTTAATCATGCGACGTTTATTGGTGATAACGCGGCGTCCACCCGTGGACCACCTGTCGACAACGAGTGGACGCCGTGCGACGAGGCGGTGCGGGGTGGGTGCCGGGTGGCTATAATAAGCTGTGACCTTAAGCCGTTGGTCCCGGCTGTCATTCGTAGATCTTTGACAGTTGTTACGAGTCATCAGAAGCCCAAAAGACTGACAACCAGTCTTACCAAGTGGTCTCGTGTTACCCAGTGACTGCGTTGTGGAGGTCAGATAGGTAGTCGCTCCATGTAAAATACTGGTATTCAGTTTTATCCGCTAAGACTGGAAGCCGACCCCAACATAGTTGTGAAAAGGCTAGGCAGATGAATATCTCTTAATTGGCAGTTCTACTTCATAAATAAGTGTCAGGGAACTTATTAAACTATCTAAGTTTCTCGACACTACCGCAGAACACAGCCCAAGTCATGTCATTCTAAAAACGTCGAGCTCTGAACAAAAGTTTCCTTTCCCGATGGCACCGCAAACGCTTCTGAAAGGCCTTACAATCGTGGCCTAGAAACTTCAACTGACAACTAATTTGACATGCGAAATGATTCCTTTAAAGTTGTAGAAGTTTTTATATTTCCACTTGTAAGCCGATAATCGGGATTTATCGAGCCTTTGATATCATTCGTTTCGAAATTGATCGTCTCTGAAACTGGTCTCGGAAATATTGGGTAAATTGTTTGTAGAACTATATAAGATTGTTGGAAGATATAAATTTTAAATCTCATACTGGTGCAGAACAAAATTATGTCAGAAAATACCGTTTTTTAGGGTTCTATGCCCGAAGGGTGCCAAACGGAACCCTATTACTAAGTCTCCGCTATCCGTCCATCCGTCCGTCTGTCTGTCAGCGGGCTGTATCTCATAAAACGTAATAGGGAGACAGTTGAAATTTTCACAGATTGTGTATTTCTACTGGCGCTATTACAACAAATAATAAAAAATAATCAAAGTAAAAAATTATAGGGGGACCCCATACAAGAAACGTTTTTTATTTCGGCATTTTTTGCTACGGTGGTATGGAATCCTTCGTGTGCGAGTCCGATTCACAATTGGCCGGCTTTTTAAGATGGTTTAAGGGGACACGTTTTCTTAAAGTGCTTTTAATAGCACTTCACAATCATACACCTACCTTATCATCATCTGCCTTTTCCCAACTAAGTTGGGGTCATATTAATCAAAGAAAGAAAGAAAAAGTATTCATTGAAACTCGCACAGGAAATCACAAATTAAACTAAAACACACTCATTAAAACATACAAAAAAAAAAGCAGAAAGTCCTGTACGAGGCCAAAAGGCTCCTATCTCAGTCCAATCCCAATCAATCACACACCTACGTAATAAAAGAAAATAATGATTATTATTTATCAAGCTTGATGAAACAAGTTTTCTGTCCTAAGGTAACAACACCATCATCCACAACCCTCTTGCATTTATTATACAAACCCTAAATCTAGACTCTCAGTACAAAACCTCTTTGCTTGCACTAATATTTCAATCCGTTGGACTCCCGCCAAAATATGACATCATAATGGCGGCTCTTGTATTTAGTAACATGTTTTAGTAACTAGTATCGTCGCGTTTCTAAAGTACCTAGCTTTTAGTGTGGTGCTCTAAAAGCCTTTATGTCTGTCTCTACGGTTTGTCTCTACGAGTCATGTAGAAGTTGGAGAGGTACCAAAGTGTATCATGAAGTATGACAATACTATGGAAGTACCATACAGTGTAGAGACAACATCAAAGTTTGTATTGTTTCAAAAGTTATATGAACAGTATGCAGGTCGTGTGTTAAATTAACAACATTTCTCAGCATGGTCTAAATGCCGTTATGACAACAAAGTATCCGCCATCTTCGCGTTGCGTGTTCGATTTTCGAATAGGGACAGATATTTGTGTGATTTATCTTCAGATATTTGTTCCGATTGTGGATATCAGTGTCTGTGAGTTGTAGGTAATGTCAACAAAATACAAAAACCTTGAAAGAATTGTATGGGAAATAAAATGAATAATAGCTGTGAAACTAGCCTTAGTGTGTACGACGTTCGTGTTGATGATATTCTACAAGAATATTATAGCTAACTAGCTGCGCCCCGCGGTTTCACCCGCATAAGTCTCGATCCCGTGGGAAAAAAAAAGTATCCTATGTTCTTTTCCAGGGCATCATCTATATATGTGCCAAATTTCATCCAAATCCGTTCAGCCGTTTTAGCGTGAAGGCGTAACAAACAAACTTACTTTCGCATTTATAATATTAAGGATTAGCTAACCCTCAAATGGCCGTTTTGACTAATATTAGGCGATACCTAGTGTTGAAAATTCAACGGCCCGATTTTATTATAAACAGTCATTTATATAAGTGATCCTTAATGTTTGTGAAAACGTGAATACTCCTTCTTTATAAGGTAGATAAAACGAAAAAACATAGGTACTAAACTTTTAAAGACAATTCCAAATAAATGTACCGAAGAAAATGCTCGACAATTTAAGGAGGTAGTTCTATGAGGCAGCAGTTTGTGGCGCCCGCCCTTTCCCTGTAACTTACTAAGTTATATTAGATTCTTTGGGGAACACAAAGTAATTTCCAAGGAAATTAGAATGAAAACAGTTTAAATTATTGATTATTTTTGTAGCTTGTGAGAAGATGGAAAAAAAATCAGCTCTTAATCTATAATCCTAACGAATGTTGTAGTTTGTTTGTTTGTTACGCTTTCACGCTAAAACGGCTGAACGGATTTAGATGATATTTGGCACAAGGATAGACCATAACCTGGGTAAGGACATCATCATCATCATCAGCCTATAGCAGTCCACTGCTGGACATAGGCCTCTCCAATTGCACGCCATTCAGCTCGATTCTCGGCAACTCTCATCCAGCTGCTACCAGCCACCCTTCGAAGATCGTCACTCCACCTAGCCTGAGGGCGTCCTACCTTACGTTTGCCAATTTGCGGTCTCCACTCAAGAAAACGTGTACCCCAACGATCATCGTTTCTACAGCTGATATGGCCGGCCCACTGCCACTTCAGCTTGCTAATTCTGTGAGCTATGTCGATAACTTTGGTTCTCTGCCGGATCACTTCGTTCCGGATTCGAGGACATAGGATACTTTTTATCCTGATATTCCAACGGGATCAAGACATATGCTGGTGAAACTGCGGGGCGCAGTTAGTAATAGTATATAAAATAGATTGAAAAAATTAAAGTGCTTATAAAAATATATTAAAAAAGATGGGTATTGTAAGCTGATAATGATTCTATTATTACGTAGATCCACTTAAATTCACTGCTTATTATTTCGATCACGTAGCAAATAAAATGTTCGATACTTTTCGATTCGATTAGGTCCAATCGTTGAACTCAAAAAGTAAAAGGCTCTCACATTACCTCTGGTCAATAAACCCATTGTCAAACCGAGTTCTTTAATGTAAACTGACTTTCTTGCATCGGAAATGTCCGCATGAGTCATCAGTGAAATCGCCAATGTATTGTCGAGAATGGCCAAAAACAGATGGTCGTATATGACCGGATGGCTATGATGTCACAGTAACTCAGTTACTTGGTACACCGACCTATTCCCCTTCTTCCATTTTAACCGGAATCAGATGCCAGTGGCAACTAGAAGATGGCTTAGTTTGCCTCCGGGTTATTACATACATTTAAATGTAAGTAGTTATGATGTCGCATAATTATATGAAGATAAATGCTTTCACATAACTTATGTATATAGAAAGGTAAATTATAAGCTCAAGCTAATTTGTAACGAACAATAAACTTAGATATTTATGTCGGTTGTAAACATAAATTGTCCAAAGCGGACCTCTATTTTCTATGTTGTAAACAAACAAGTAGGTAATTAATCGACGTAATTACTATCACTACATATTATAAAACAATGTCCCCCCGTCGTGTTTGTCTGTTTGTCTGAACGCGATAAACTCAAAAACTACCGAACGGATTTTCATACGGTTTTTACCAATAGACGGAGTGATTCATACGGAAAGTTGTAACTGAGCTGAAATATGACGACGATTGTTGAAGATGTCGGAAAAAATCATGCCGACTGGGAGCTTTACTGGCGTGCGCCGTATTTTATTATTATTATTTATTAGTCTTTGACATTTCTCGGGACCCAGGGGTCCCGGACCTTTGGAAGGCGTACGAGGGGCCGAAGCCAACTCGCAGAGGCCCCTTAGACGTTTTTAATGAAATGAGGTACCAACCGACGATTATCCCTGTTCGCACTATGCAAGTGCAGCCAAGGACAAACCCCGGTTGGTATAGGACTATTGTAAGATATGGAAACAAAGATATCGGACTATGGTTTTGGGTTGCTAAAGTGGACTGGTCACCTGGAACTATGGAAGGACTATGGCCCCTGCCTTATTATATTCTTTATTTTCGGATAACAATGATCCAGCGTGTTAGTAAATAATAATACAACTTATTACTAGTGTTAGTAGTTGAAATACACTAGAGAAGAAGATAGAATAAAAAAGGACATCCCCAAATGAATGTTTAGTGATTGTCCTTCTCACAAAACTTTTGATCATCGGAGAGTCGATATTCTCCGCCATAGTTTTTAGAATGCTGTTGCCACTCGACCGCAACCTTGACAATATGAAAACAATGTATTACGGAATTAATCCATTGTTTACCTGGACACATAGGGTACTTTTAATTCTGGTAGTATGTTTCCGTGGGATATTTCCCGATATCCACGCGGGCGAAGCCGCGGGCAAAAGCTAGCGTATTCATAAATGTCAACGGTTGTAAATAACGTTTACTGTAGACTAACGGTAGTGCAGACAAGATATTGCTGTCCATAATCACCTTGCTTGTCATTTACGTATTGATTTATGTTCAAGAAAAAACACTTTCAGACGAGACAAGTTGCTTTCCGAACTTTTTTTTACAATGTTGTTCTGTAAAAGTTGTTACAATTTTGTAACAACTTTTACAGAACAACGTCATCTTAGGTCAGAATATTGTCCAAGTTTAGGATGCAATCAATCTGCCTAGTCTTTTCCCAACTATGTTCGGGTCGGCTTCTAGTCTAACCAAATGCAGCTGAATATCAGTATTTTACATGGAGCGACTGCCTATCTGACCTCTGATACCCCTTGGTAAGACTGGTTGTCAGATTTTCGGGCTTCTGACGACCCGTAACGACTGTCAAAGAGCCCACCCATTTACGGACCAACCCCAGCAAGCGTAGCTTAACCTGATGATCGATCCGTGTGGCTATTATTACTTAGCCACGAGCTCCTCCAAGTGTCCAAGTTTAGGATGCAAATAGGTATAATTTCTACGAAGCTACTGCAGACGCGAATTTAAATAATTATCAAAGTAACTTGGAAGGTCCTTGAATTTTAGGGTTGAACTGTTAAGTAATACAATAAGCTTGCCTTACTTACTTACACAGGCGAAACTTTAGGGTGCGTGGTATTTGGGAAAGTCGGTAGTATTACTGGTTGTAAGAACTGAAAATACCATTTGTAGTCTAATGCAAATACTCCGGGCTGTTAGCAGTTGGGTAGCAAATACTTACACTGCCAATTTAAACAAGGTTTTCAAATTGTTATTAATTTTGTACTCCCAGTACTCTACCGCTCGCACTCGCTTACTTACTTTCTCAATGCAAACGCGCCCTTACTGACGCAAAGTTAATTAAAGTTAGTGCTAATGTAATTTACTTATCGACGTTCCTGGGCCATAAAAATAAATTATTTATATTGTTACTGCAGCTTCAGTGACTATTTTATTTATTTGGGTCAGAGAAACTTCGACCCAATAAAGTTTGTACGGTGCGATATATTATCTACTCCTGAATTAATTGCTCGTATTGTACTATTGCTTTGTGATCATGGGCGTTTGAATTAACTTAAAATAATGGGAATTACGGTTTACTTAACGCGAGGTTCGAGGTTCGCTTGATAAGCAAAATAAATAATCTCTCAGAAACAATGTGGGTATTGACCCAGAAGTAGCTTTGAATCTTCTTCACCCTGCCGTCATTAATCATAGATTAAATCAGGTTTTTCTTTGCTGAACAATATCCGTCCCTATACTTTGAGTTACGATCAACACGTTTCATCCAATACCTTTAAGCCTAAATAATCCATCAGGCTTATTGAAAAAGCAAGACTTTCCTCGCAAAGTTAAAGTCAAATGTTTTTTTTCAATTGGAAACATAAAAGGCAGTTTTGAACGCCAAAACGTACAAAAAATAGCATTGAATATAGTCGCCAATTTCAAAAGGTAGTTTTCGTATGGAGAAGAATGGGCAAGAAACTCAAAATCAAAATATGTTATTTCACATAAACCTACATGGGCACTTATGAAACGTCAGAAGCTAGGTGCACGGTTCCAATTGGTCGTTTCCTATGGAGAAGAGCCGGCAAGAAACTCCACGGTTACTCTTTTAAAAATAATTGGCTTTTACAATACTTTCAAATAACAGTGTTTCTAGGTATGGGAGGACAGTGTAGATCTTTCAATAAGTACCAAGTACTAAACAAAATAGAAAATGATCAACAGGGTCTACAATCCACTAAGCCTACAGCGTTCTCACATTCACAAAATATGTAGAAAAGAATTTATACAAAAGATAAATAAATTAATAAAAGTAAAAAACCTATTTTAATAAAACGCAATTATATGATTGCTATTACAATTGTAATCAATCTGAATAATTATCATGTCCACAAAAGTCACTAATAAAAAGTTGAAATTAAATCGTAGGTATAACTCCACCTTTACTCTTTTAAAATGTTTTACAATATTTTGTACACATTAATCATATAATTATATGCGAAGACGATGCACCTGGAATAAGATTACTATACCACAATAGGTGAAAAGAATTAAAAATTAAGCAATGACAGATAAATTTATTATGTGATAGATATTACATGGTGCTCACATATTTACAAACATTGTAAAAGTATATCTACGATATTCCTATAATTTTAATAAGTAATACAAATAATAGTGTGTGAGTTCAAGTAATCACAGAATGTAAAATCAATGATTAAAACATTAATAAACTATAATTTGATTTTGTCAAGACTCTAAATTGTCCTATGGAGCAGAATCAACATTATAAAACATCCCAAAAAGAGATTCCGGCTAAGCCTGCTACAAACGGAACAATAGGCAGAGACGTCTATTAAAAATGTAGGCAGAAAGATAAGCACTTAAGCTTTTTTAACAACATAATAACATATAGAAGCTCACACATCCAAAAAGAAATATGACTTAACTTCTAAATGCCCCAATTCGCTTCGAGCAAAATTACCAAAGCTATCATATAATCTTCCGTAACGGAATGGCCGAGTAATTCGCCAATCGTGACTATAGTCATGCTCTAGCCGAGACTTACAAATTTTAGAACGATTCGTAGATAATTATGAGTTTTTTCCGCAAACAAATACGAGGTTCTTGGGTGCACTGGTTCATTGACCCTTGGCAAGTATTTACAGTTACTTCTGAGTTTACTTTCAGCTAGACTGTTCGCCTAGTTCTCTTTAATAGTGTCAACTGTTCTGTGCTCATCTGATAACGTAAGAATAAGGCTTTGTTGAGGATTCACACTTGTTCCTCTGGCTTTCTATTGTAATTGGTCGATTGATTTATAGTTACAATTGGTGGGTTGTATTAGACCGACTATTTTTGTTTTGTTTTTAGTATCATTTGTCGTAGTGTTCATCTAGTACAGTAACAATTGGGGATTACACTTTTCATTTTGTTCCTTGTTCTCCATAAGTTTACAATTAATGCCTAATCTACTTTGCTTGATTAATATTTCTCATTTGAGCTTTTTAGAAGAGCTCGTGGCTAAGTAATAACAGCCGCACGTGTCGATCTAGTATGGTAAGCTACGCTTGTCGCGGTTGATCAGTGGATGGGTGACCAACTTTAAATACCGAGACTCCTCCGTGCTTCGGAAAGCACATTAAGCCGTTGGTCCCGGCTGTCATTTGTACATCTTTGACAGTTGTTACAGGTCGTCAGAAGCCCGAAAGTCTGACAACCAGTCTTACTAAGGGGTATCGTGTTGCCCAATACCTAACTGGGTTGTGGAGGTCAGATAAGCAGTCACTCCATGTAAAATACTGGTATTCAGCTGCATCCGGTTAGACTGGAAGCCGACCTCAACGTAGTTGGGAAAAGGCTAGGCAGATGATTTGAGATTTTTAGAACTAATTATGACTGCCTATTCTTTTAATGGTGGTGGCGATGTCATTTACATGTAGCAACAATAAATTATATTCTATCCTATATGTTTTTCATTCAGGTGAACAGCTTTGAGACAACTTTCGTTGGCTCAATAGTGTCATCTACGTTAGTGGTCATCTGATAAGAATAATACTATCATTGTTAACGATTTTACACTTGGTCACTTAGCTTTCTATTAGATTAACAGATGTAGATCTTTTTGAAAGAACATCTTTTATTAAGTCTTTCTTAATAGATGATGCGTTAATTGTTGTTAATTTCGATTTCTTTGAACTTGAAGGTGCTTTGTTTGTTGTGAGTTGATTAATAGAAACAAAAGTAATTACTTGTCGGCTACGAATTGATCTTGTTTTATTAATTGTATGTCCACTTTTAGTTACATTGTTGGAGATTTCAATAAATGCACGTCCAAATATTGGGTTTGCTACCTCCGAGATTTTACAGACTATTTTACCAGACTTGGCAATATTGAGATCTTAAAGGTAGGTTGTTCATAGATTCATGAGGCACGACTTGAATTTATAATCAAGATCATTGATCGTCGTTGAAAACCCAATAGTTAAGAATTCATCCGTAATAACCCAGTAAATTATGTACTGCAGTTGTGAAACATCTTACGACATGCTTTGGTAAGTTTCAGCAACTCGATCTTTATTAAACGCTTTGCAATTCCTCCAATCCATAACATCGCCACAGAATTTGAATCAAACTCTCACTGCGGCTCCCACGTGTATTGCAGATTGCTAGTATAATTTCAATCAGCATCGAGCACGCCACGTTTATGCACGAATGCGCCAAGTGTTGCTGAGCGATACATCACAATGTTACGAGATCGTGTGCAATGCTGCATAATACCTCTTACCCCTCACTTTCACACTGTATTAACTTTGTTATTATTGGAATTGTCTTTGCACTCACTGAAGTGTGGGTATGTTGATTAGTAGTGGGCCTGAATTGACGGTCTGTGGTTGGTAATGGAGTAGTTGGTTTACATCTGTACCTTTATGTCTATGTTTCCTTATGGGGATTGCGACGGTGTTTTGTTTTCTCCTTTCATTTTGTTTGTTTGAGCTTTTGATTAGATCCAGTGCTGGTCTATCAGTTACGTTACTCTTAAATTCTACTTACATGCGGAAAATAATGAATGAAAGATTTACGAGTGCTATTTTATCCTTATGAACACACACATTGTTGTAATTAATCCTTCAGTTGCCCTTTCATGTTACCCTACGGTAACGTGGAATGAGAAAAAATGAGGTCTAATCTTTCCCAAAAACACACATCTTTGTATTTTTAATATCCTCATTATCCTACCACTCCAACTTCTGTTTTATCATCCATATCTTTGTCACCATTTACGTGGTCTTTAGCCACATTCTGGGACATTAGCGAAGTATTCGAGCGACGGTTATTATTAATAATTCATGCTTTGTACGAATTAGTTAGACAAATGCTTGCTCACACACATTTTGCTTTTATGATTTCCAAATGAGGTATCGTCTCTGCCCCGGTGTAGTGTAACGGTTCTTAAAATGTTGTAAAACACTTAGATTTGTTTGACATTTGTTCATGTAATTTACAATGAGGAAGTTGTGAGTTTTGAGACAACATGGCAGTTTGTGTAACTGTATTTGGAAGTTGATATTTATGTGAGATGCATGCTGTGTCTGGAGGTTCAGTTACATTGTTAAACTTGGTTGAACTTCGGTGTGGTATGGCGTTGGGTTCCTCATATTTCGTATGTTTGACAATTATATTCGAACATGAGGCGAATTCGTTTGTTATAATTATCGTCATTCATTTGAATTTAATTTCATCGAGTCATATTAATATGAAGCGGGTCTGATTAGTTTAATCAAATTCTATATCTATACTAATATTATAAAGATGAAAGATTTGTATTTTTGTATTTTTACATTTTTGTATGTAACGAATAAACTTAAAAAATACTGGACTGATTTGAAAATTCTTTCAGCAATAGACAGCTGCATTATCAGAAAATAACACAGGCTATATTTTATCCCGTACTCTTACGGGAACGGGAACTATGCGGGTAAAACCGCATGATGTCCGCTAGTATTCTAATAATTTGAAATCTATTTTGCTTAGGTACATTATTGCTTATACATATAATTTGGCTTATGAAAATATAATAAATTTTCTCGAAAATTTAATAAAAGACGACAGATTAGAATAAAAGACGAAACAGATAATATAACAGAATGTCACGCCCGTATTAGTTGCAGAGCACACCCAAATTTCTCCAGTTATTCTTAAACAGAAGAAATAAAGAATAGGTACCGATACTGCCCATTACGGAACCCTGCACCATCCATAACCCGGCACAAAAAGAAAGAAAGAAACACACACTGCGCAAAAATATATCTGACACAATACAGCCTACATTTATATGTTTAATAGTGTCATTACTCACCGATGTAACTTGAAGGGAAGTTAGGAGTTCAGTGAGGTACACGAGGAAGTTGGAGACTCTTACGTCAGTTCTGTGAGGAACTTTATACTTGTTCAAAGTTGAGGACATGCTGAGTGACCTAATGTCATGTTTGTGGTGATATTACCTACTATGTAATTTTAGAGAGTTCTGAGGATAAGTTTAGGTTTTCATAGTTGGTTTTAGAAGATCGTGTTTTCTACTTAAATTCCGAGCATAAGCTTTAAACTAATTGTTTTATAATTTGTTCTACAGTATTATTAAAAGCCAGTTTGCAAGATTGGTAGGTACTAGGACCAACTGCTCTATTAAAATGTAGGTAAATATTTCTATTATTATTAATATTTCTAATATTTTTATTTATCATCTTTCTTTATCTTTACTTTTGAAAGCTGTTCAATTTGGAATCTAGATGACGACATGTCCCATTTTGTCTAAACTAATATTATAAAAAGAAAATATTTGATTTTTTGTATGTTTGTTTGTAACGGATAAACTCAAAAAATTCTTTCACTAGAAAGTTACATTATTAGCAAGTAACATGGGCTATATTTTATTTAGAAGCGGGCGAAGCCGCGGGCAAAAGCTAGTACGAAATAAATTAATTTCATCATTCATTAAAAAAAAAAAAAACTCCTGACCAGATTGTTGGGACTATTTAAATCTACCGTACGTGTACAAGACCATAGATGTGATCATATAATTACATGAAATTAATTAAAATAATTACATCCACCGAAGGAGATAACTTATTTTATAACCAATCAAAGTATAAAGTGTCTACTCATAACTTGGTACTTCAAGACTTCTCGTAACACTTAATCATGTTCGTTTTGTGAAGCTCTTGCGAAGTTACCGAGAACTTCAGGATATCATAACTTTTGTTCTGCTAGATTAAACTTCATTGCTCTGCGTTCTTGCCAACTTTACTGGATTGCAAAGTTTATGGTAAAGTGGGAAATTTAATTTATTTTTGTTGGTGATCAAGATTTTAGGGCGGCTTCAGGAAATGAGCTTGATTCGGTCGATCGATTTAATAAACTTGCTCAGATTTTTTAAATATTTAGAAGAACAATATAATAAATAATTTTGGTATTCTGGGTACATAACCGGTTGACAGCGATGCGGATGAAATTTTCGATGCTATATTTTAGTTTGTGAATAGTTTTAGTTAAGTTAGTATATAATTTTGTAATTTTTTCTCATCAGAAATTAATGAAATAAAATGAAAATCTTATTTAGAACACAAAAACATACAAAAACAAAGAAAATTGGTATTATTTTAAAAGTTAATACATTTAACATGTCATTGTATAAATAATTCTGAATGCTGTTTTTGAGCCTGGACTTTTTTGTTGGAAAATCTCTTTTCAGCATGTCTGTATAATTAATTAGTTTGCCGTTCAGAGTGCGTGAAATCAGTACATCTAAAGCCAATACATGTACTGATTTCGGGAAGTCGATCGGGAAGTATTTGGAAAACATTTACTGGAATATCGTGTCTATTTAAAAGAAAATACACGTAAACATTAACACTGCATTGACGTAATACATATGTTATAACGTTCGTGCAATAGCAGTAATTGCCATGTTGTATGGAATGTAGGAACAAACATTTTCCCTCCTTCGTGTCTCATTTAAACGACGTTCATAGTCTAATTAAATTTACTTAAGTACTACTTAATTAGAACCACGTGAACATTGAACTTGAAATTAATTAACTGATTTTAATTTAAAAAGCCACCCAAGTGCGTGTCGGACCACGCATAACGAAGGGTTCCGTAGTTAAGATAAATTTATACCAAAAACAAACTTAACATTGAATTTGAAAAACATGTTCTCCCATATATCGATCACGGTCAATTCTCCAACTGCAAATGTAAGTTTTCTTTTTGTGATAAACTACAAATTAATTGTTCTCAGACTCTCTCCTTTACACGTGCTGAGAGATTTTATGATTCTAAGTCAACGGGAAGTACCCTGTAGGTTATGATTTATTTGCGAGTATTAAAATAATATGTCGCTTAAATGGCCGTATTTTTTATTGCGTTGACTTAGACGCTTGATTTTTTCAGAGCTCTAAGGGACAATGAGACCTATGTATTTGTTTTTTTTTTTTTTTGTATTTGATAGGTATTAATTTCAATTTGATACCTCCACGCGTTCTTGAAAAAAGGGTCTTGACAGACTGACGCACGGACAACGAAGTAATCCTATAAGGGTTCCATTTTTCCTTTTGAGTTACGGAACTCTAAAAAATGGTGTTGTGATATTTGTATGCCAGGTTGATGGAAGTAGGTTTGCCCCTATTATATGTGACTTAAACATTCCTCTGGCGAAATGTGGGTGTGCTAAAAGTACACCTCCGCCTAAGCCTCCTGCGCGTCCAGTACAACAATGGTTTCAGGATGTTGTTGGGACTTCCTCGCTACTGCAGCGCTTCGGAAAAGTTTGCGCAAGCCCGTACTGACGGTTTCCATGCGATTGTTCGCAAAAAAACTGCTTCACTACTGAGAAGAGTGAGAGATAGTCACAACAGCATTCTGAGAACTGTAGCGGAGAGCTTTAGCTCTCCAATTGTAAAGCAGTTTGTGGGTGATTGGTACTAACACCAGATAATAAGTTATTTTTATATTATGTTACTAACACTCTATGGACTCTGTTACTAACACTCTATGCCTTTGGGGAATACAGGTTTATGGTTTGATTACTTTTGGATTCTGAAGAAAAACAAAGATTGAAAATTAAAAAAAAAATACTTTCCATTACTGCCTCATTGGTCTAGTGGTCTCAAGTGCTACTACTGAACATGAGGTCTCGGGTTCGACTCCCGGATCGGGCAAAGTGTTATTCCAGTGGAAGCCCGGAGTCTGGATTTGTGCCCGATTGATGGCAATAGGCTCGCCCCCTATTACATAGGACTTAAACATAACTGGCGAAATGTGGGTGTACTATTGATACACCGCTGCGTAACCTTTCGGAGAAATACTGGCGTGATATTATGTTATGTTATGTGTATCTTTCTATTAATACTTCAGACTATTGTATCAGTATTATTCTTCTCTCGTATCGGTAAAATTATAGGCTTGAAAATAGCTCATGTCTTAGTAAGGTTTGAGATCAGGATCCTTTAACATAAAACATTACAATTAGGTACAATTTACAAGTTACGTAACACTTGTAAGATACAAGTCCGTGCACTAAAAAACTCTAAACCACACAATTGTAACAGAAAAACCTTAAAACAATTGTAGGCTTTTTTTTAGACTACAATATCGTAACTCATACATATTATAACCAGCTGTGCCCCGCGGTTTCACCCGCATAAGTCTCGATTTCGTGGGAATATCGGGATAAAAGGAATCTTAAAAAAATATATATAGGTATATATATGTGTCGGAGACGGGTATGTGACATTCGTTATTATCAGCGATATTTTAACTACTGTGGGTGTAGTGTGGGTAGTGTTGGTTAATGCGCAATAGAAAAATAGTTTGCAGTTCAGATCACATTATAATTTACTATCAAATTAATCACACTAGCTAAATTATACACACACTGGGTGCGACGGCGTTTATTAAAATCACCAATTAACACAATGATCACAAATTACAACTAACACAATAACTGAGCACCACGAATCGAGAACAGTTCCGCGACGTCTTGTCACCAATGCGACCAGAGGCTGAATGCCCTCCTCGCCGTGGCCTTAAAACATCACGACTCTGTAGAAGCGCGTTTGGTGTGGGTAGGTCACTTGATGTCGCCAGTAGCGCGCTTGCGATTCGTTTCGTGTCCGTACTAATGACCGGATCCGACATATAAATTAATAATTATTAATAATTTATTTTTATTAATATATTCTATCTATCTATCTGTTTTATATCTTTTTGCAAGTCATGGTCTACTTATATGCCAAATTTGATTCAAATCAGTTTAGCCGTTCTAGCGTAAAAGCGTAACAAATAAACAAACAAACTCACTTTCGCATTTATAATATTATATTATAGTTAGGATTTATGTGTAAAGCAATTTGTTCTACAATTTAAGAAAAATTGTAGAGTTTTGTGGTATAGGACCTTGCGGGCCGCAAAACGGCCGCTTTGGTCGAATTATAATAATTATTATGAATCATATTAAAGTCACAAACTAACAATTTATAATATTTTCTGCGGTCAATTACGCAATTCATCTGTTTGACAGTTTTTTATAATAAAATGAAATTGAAACTGTAGAAATAAAAAATAAATTTGATTTATAAAAATGTAAAGAAAAATTTTCCGGTAGAATTACGGTCTTAATTTTTTCATGCGGCAATTTTTACACCAAATATGATTCTGTTATTAATTGAATTGAATATGATTCAGCTAATATGTCTCACCATAGAGGAATTGCTAATGATCTGCTGGGAATTCAGAAAATGAATTTGCTTTTAGAGGAATTGCTTTATGTGACCGTTTTAGGCCCACAGGTCACGTCGCGGTTAAAATATTAATAGTCAGAAAGGTGATAGAGAGGCTGGCTGTCTATAAATAGAGTATATCAATGAATATAGCCTACAGGTACTAAACCGTAATTCTAGCTACATTCTAACCGGTCAATTGGCCTTATCCTCTAGCATGGTCTATTACAGCAATTTCTCACCCATTAGGTGCAACAAGAGTGATTTTGTAAAGTAGTTCAAGAGCAACAAATCATAGTTTATGGTTATTACTTAAGAGTTACTGTGACTGCTCGCAGTTCAGATCTACGGGCGCGCTATAGCCCGCGGTAACGGCTAAAATACGAGCTATTGGACGGTCTCCGTTTAGCAAAAATATAGGTTTATGTGTTTCTTCCTAAATCTTGTTGTTTTCATTTTAGATATTATCCTGAACTTCATGTGTAAGTGTTAGCATGATTATTTTCTACTAGCAATCGCCAGTGGCTTCACCGGCGTGATATCTTTATAAATTATAGCCTATGTTACTCAGTTACAATATAACATTCTACTGGAGAATTTTTTTCTTAAATCGGTCCAGTAGTTTTTGAGTTTATTCATAAAAACAAAAGTACAAATCTTTTCTCTTTAAAATATTATTATTAGTGTAGATATACGTACATATTTTTAACTTATTTTTTACTAGCTAGTTACCCGCGGTTTTACTCACATCCTACTGAAACTACTACATACCTTTTTATTCTTTTTGGGTGGAAATTATCAAATTACTTCTCCCGCTCTGGGCGGAGCGGAAGGGCGTGTCAGACTCTTACTGACCAAAACCCACCCATGTTCCTTCAGTTGCCGTGTTGCCGGGGCCACGATCTCCTTTTCGAATTTCTTCGCAACCCCGGCAGGAACTACTACATACCTAATCCTACTTTAATATTATAAATGCGAAACTTTGTGAGGATGGATGGATGTTTGTTACTCTATCACACAAAAACTACTGAACGGATTTAGATGAAATTTAGCACACAGTTTATAACCTGAGTTATCACAAAAAAATCTTTTTATCCCGATATTCTCACGGGATCGAGACTTATGCTGGTCAAAACGTGGGGCGCAGCTAGTAATATTATATTTGGATAAAATGTAACTTTAATCAACTTAAATATTAATTTCGGTCATAGTCAACTTGTGTTCCCAACTACATCCAAATCCGATGATTCGTTAAAGCGTTATTGAGTACCAAACATCCGAACCAACTAACATCAAACCTTTTATATTTTTAATATTAGTAGGATAGAGAAAGTAATAACAGTTGCACGGGTCGATCGATCAGGTAAAGCTACGCTTGCCGCGGTTGGTCCGTGGATGGGTGACCATCTTTACATACCAAGTCCCCTCCGTGCCTCGGAAAGCACGTTAAGCCGTTGGTCCCGGCTGTCATTTGTAGATCTTTGACAGTCGTTACGGGTAGTTAGAAGCCCAAAAAGTCTAACAACCAGTCTTACCAAGGGGTATCGTGTTACCTAGTCACTAGGTTGTGGAGGTCAGATAGGCAGTCGCTCCATGTAAAATACTGGTATTCAGCTGCATCCGGTTAGACTGGAAGCCGACCCCAACATAGTTGGGAAAAGGCTAGGCAGATGATGCTCTGGGCGGAGCGGAAGGGCGTGTCAGACTCTTACTGACTAAAATCCACCCGTGTTCCTTCAGTTGCCATGTTGCCGGGGCCGCGGGGCCACGATCTCCCTTTCGGATTTCTTCACAACCCCGGCAGGAACTACTACATACCTAATCCTACTTTAATATTATAAATGCGAAACTTTGTGAGGATGGATGGATGTTTGTTACTCTATCACACAAAAACTACTGAACGGATTTAGATGAAATTTAGCACACAGATAGTTTTTAACATGAGTTATCACAAAAAAATCTTTTTATCCTGATATTCTCACGGGATCGAGACTTATGCTGGTCAAAACGTGGGGCGCAGTTATTAATATTATATTCGGATAAAATGTAATTAATCAACTTAAATATTAATTTCGGTCATAGTCTACTTGTGTTCCCAATTACATCCAAATCCGATGATTCGTTATAGCGTTATTGAGTACCAAACATCCGAACCAACTTACATCAAACCTTTAACATTTTTAATATTTTACATTATTAATATTTTTATTATTTTTAATATTAACATTTTTATTATTTAAAAGAGAGATAGACTACAGAAAAGGTGGGATGATGACATCAGAAAGGTCGTTGGAATGACATGGGGCAGAGTGGCCAGAGAGAGATAGGAATGGAGGTTTGGAGGAGGCCTTAGCCGACTGGCAAACGGACATCCTATCCTATTTGCTACTGTAATATAATATAATAATATTAATTAATATAATATTATTTATTCATATTAATGTAATATTATTAATTAATGTTACATAAACATAACATCACGCCTTGTTTCCCCGAAGGGTTGGGCAGAGGTGTACCTGTAGTAGGTACTCCCACATTTCGCCAGTTATGTTTAAGTCCCATGTAATAGGGGGCGAGCCTTTTGCCATCAACCAGGCACAAATCCAGACTCCGGGCTGCTACTGAGAAATTCCAGATAGAAAAACCCAATAACACTGCCCGACCCGGGGATCGAACCCAGGACCTCATGCTCAGCAGTAGTGTTTGCGACCACTAGACCAACGAGGCAGTCAATTAATATTAATGTAATATTATTAATTAATATAATACTATATTATAATTCAATATATTATTATTGTTAATTAATATTAAGAATATTAAAAACGTGAAAGTTGACTGCCTCTTTGGTCTAGTGGTCGCAAGCGTTTCTGCTGAGAATAAGATCCTGGGTTCGTTTCCCGGGTCGGACAAAGTGTGGGTTTTTCTATCTGAAATTTCTCAGTAGCAGCTCGGAGTCTGAATTTATGCCCGGTTGATGGCAATAGGCTCGCCCCCTATTACGTGGGACTTAAACATAACTGGCGAAATGTTGCTGTACCTACTACAGAGACACCTCTGCACAACCCTTCGGGGAAACAAGGCGTGATGCTATGTTATAAACGCGTAAGTTTGTGGGGATGGATGGCTGTTTGTTACTCTTTCACGCAAAAACTACTAAACAAATTCGGATGAAATTGGGCACAAAGATAGTTTTTATCCTGATTTTCCAACGGGATCGAGACTTATGCGGGAGAAACCATAGGGTACTGCTAGTACAAAATATAAACAAAGGCCAATTACGAGGCTGAAGATTAAACTGTATTTGTTGGACTAAAAAGGCTAATAATAAAAGTATAAGGAATAAAGTCCAAACCAAACTATTTTTCTGACTGAATTTATTTTCTCACAAATATTTGTCATTTAACTCAAACAGAACTGTATCAAGGCCTTCTATTTCGCTTTCAGTCGCAATATCACTAGCAAATCAGTTTAGGAATACGATTGACCTGAAACTCACCTGTACCTCACCTAATACCTGTTAACACTGTAATTTGAAAACATTGTAGAAACAATTTATTTTGAAAAGAGTAACCGTGGAGTTTCTTGCTGGCTCTTCTCCATAGGAAGCGACCAATTGGAACCGTGCACCTAGCTTCTGACGTTTCATAAGTGCCCTTGTAGGTTTATGTGAAATAAAATATTTTGATTTTGATTTTGACCTCGGATACATATTACTGAAACTTGCTCGTAGATAAATTAGTTATACTTGTTTACTTGGAAACATGTTTTGGTTATGTAAATTATAATAACAGTGAGTTAACAATATATTCCAATATCGAAATTATATTATTTAGTCAAAATTGGTATTGAATAAGTAGAAACTAATAAATGGATTCCTACGCGCTTGCTCGTTCAGCTGGTAACGAATTTAGGCCAATAATTGATTAATTGGCAGGATGGGTAGCCGTTTTCCCTAGAGTCCCAGAATAGGCTTAGTGATAATATATTTAAACAGTTCAATTTCAATTATCGTAATAGAAACAATAGAAGATCAATATCTACCGCTGGTCCTTAGAAATCATAAAAAAATATCTCAAAACTTCAATACCTACTAAACGCAAATTATTTATTTTTTATTTATGTGGGTATTAAAGTGTTATTGGGTTTTTCCATCTTGAATTTCTCAGTAGCAGCCCGGAGTCTGGATTTGTGCCCGGTTGATGGCAATAGGCTCGCCCCCTATCACATGGGACTTAAACATAACTGGCGAAATGTGGGTGTACAGGCAGCTGCAGAGAAATCTCACCCCCTAGCAATGTAAATTACATTGCTAGGGGGTGAGATTTCTCTGCAGCTGACTGTACTATAAGTACACCTCTGCCTAACCCTTCGGGGATTACAAGTGTGATGTTGTGATGTATGTTATTTATTTATGGTCTGTACTACACCCTTAGTATAGGCATTATGATGAAGATTCTATTCTGACCTTCAACTGTCAGTCCGAAGACTTATAACGCCAGTCAAGCTCATTTAAGAACCGGAATGAAGACTCAAAATGAACGAAAACCGGACCCTCACCGGAGGCGTATAGTCCCGGCCTAAATAAGCTCATTATTCCGGTAGTATTATAAGGGCTACGTAATTCAGAGGAATTAATTCATATTGAAGCTGTAAACTAAGGCTCTAACCTTCTGGGCATTACTTGTACAAGGTTTATTTAACAGAAAGGTCAAATGATTTAGGAAAAGAAATAACTTATGAATTTGGAGAACTTTTAGCAAATGAGCAACAACGCATCCTTAAAAAAACAATGGCACTCCGGGAGTGCCGACAGAAATGAAAACTTGAACAAGATCGCCTTGGTGAAAGAAAAATACTTGTATAGAACATTTGTCCGTAACTTTATCTAAATAAAGAGCACAATCACGATTACAAAAAAAAACAAATCCTTTAAATTAAAAATACTTGAACATTGATCCGTAATCCTTCACTACATAGTATAAAACAAAGTCGCTTTCTCTGTCCCTATATCCCTATGTATGCTTAAATCTTTAAAACTACGCAACGGATTTTGATGCGGTTTTTTTTAATAGATAGAGTGATTGATGAGGAAGGTTTATATGTATAATAACCCGGTTTATACCCGTGCGAAGCCGGGGCGGGTCGCTAGTAATATTATAAATGCGAAAGTAAGTTTGTTTGTTACGCCTTCACGCTAAAACGGCTAAACGGATTTATATGAAATTTGGCACATATATAGATGATGCCCTGGAAAAGAACATAGGATACTTTTTTTTTCCCGCGGGGTCGAGACTTATACGTGTGAAACCGCGGGGCGCAGCTAGTGTAATATAATAAAGAGCACAATCGCGTTTACAAAAATGAGGTGTCGGTAACGGTGTCGCGAGTCCAATTGTTTTTTCCCATCTCAAAATGTCCAACGCGCCCAAAGAAGTTTTCACTTCAAAAAGTTAGCTAGTTCAAGCTCACAAAAAAAAAAGTCTGTGTTTATCCCACTGCAGGGAAAAAGCCACTCTTTCATTTTTCCCACTCAACTTGATCCTGAGCCAATATGGACCAATCTCTCCTATTACAAGTTCATCAAAAAATAATAATTACTATTTAATTCTCAGATTTTTAATTTACTTTATATTACTTTACTTAACCCTGTACCTATCCTCGAAGAATTTTTAGTTCTAAAATCTCAAATTACTCTTTGTTTTTATCTCATATTTTGTTTAAAAATATGCGAGCTTTTACCCCCAAAAGCATTTCTGTGTAACCACACTCACAAAATGCCATAAGGTATAGTAAAACAGTATTCATGTATTGTAATACTGTATTTTAAGTGTGCTAAACAGTGTGCCAACAAGCCTAAACTTTTTATTCGTACTTTTTGGAAGTCTGCCCAGTCTGCAAGGCAAACTTCGAACACGTCAAATGCTGCTTTTTCATCAAGCTGTCTGATAGAAAATTGTAGACAGTGATGTTGGTATATACACATTTTGCCAATGATGTGAATTACTTTGCTCACACATTGACATCAACCGGGTGTCAAAAAAAACTTTTTACAAAAAAAAAAACAACCGACTTCCAAAAAACACTACAAAGTGAAAAATAACTTTAATTTCGGAAGTCGGTGTCTTTGGTTTTGAATTTTCGTTTTTTGCCACCGACTTTCAAAATTAAAGTAATTTTTCACTTTGTAGTGTTTTTTTGGAAGTCGGTTGTTTTTTTTTGTAAAAAGTTTTTATTTTTCACTTTTTAGTTGTGGTATTTACCCCACACAAATTCGAATACCACTACTTGCTATGTAACTAACAGTGAGAGGAACTTAACATATCATCTACATAATCCGTATTATTGAAGCTAACTCAAAAACTAACCAAGCAAAGTTATTAAAATTTATACGGGACCACCTCTGAAGTAATACCTACCAAACAAAAAGAGAATCATTAAAATCAATTCATAATTGGCCGAGTTATCGCGTAACAAACGTACAAAAAAAAAAAACATACAGTTGAATTGAGAACCTCCTCCTTTTGGAAGTCGGTTAAAAACTGAATGCCTGAACTAAAATCTACAACAATCACCTCACAGGGTTGTAGTGTGTTGTTGTAAATGTTATAAACCAGTTAGATTTGGTTTTGAGATTTTTTGGGTTTGTGAAAGCCCCAAAAAATCAAGTTACCGTTACTACATATCACGCTGTCGTGTATTGTTGTAGTGTAGAGACAGAAATACTCTTAAGAAACCTCTTAAAGCCTTACCTCTTAAAGTTAAGTGTCGTTTTAGAATCTGGGGGTTAAATTCTCAGAATACCTGTATCTCTTTTAATGATTAAAATAAGCCTACCAAACACATTTCAAAATTAATCAGTCAAATCTGTTGTTTCGCTAAACCGGGTGTGTTGCACATTTCAGTGGGTTGCTTCCTGTATGCTAGTGGTTACCCGTTCAATTTGATCGATCTGAATCGATTTGAATCGATTAAATAGAATAATGTGTACCGCAGGGCGAATGCCTCATTCCCGACGGTTTTAATACTTGATGCGGATGGTGCAAGTATTATTTTCAGTGGATTCATGGAACCATGGTTAGTTGCAAAAGTGGTGGTTGCAAAAAAATTCCATTGACTTTTTATCTGCCACATTTTACGGTGTCTTTGGTTTTGAATTTTCGTTTTTTGCCACCGACTTCCGAAATTAAAGTTATTTTTCACTTTGTAGTGTTTTTTTGGAAGTCGGTTGTTTTTTTTGTAAAAAGTTTTTATTTTTACTTTTTAGTTGTGGTATTTACCCCACACAAATTCGAATACCACTACTTGCTATGTAACTAACAGTGAGAGGAACTTAACATATCATCCACATTATAAGTGGGAAAAAATCTGTATTATTGAAGCTAACTCAAAAACTAACCAAGCAAAGTTATTAAAATTTATATGAGACCACCTCTGAAGTAATACCTACCAAACAAAAAGAGAATCATTAAAATCAATTCATAATTGGCCGAGTTATCGCGTAACAAACATACAAAAAAAAAAAAAACATACAGTTGAATTGAGAACCTCCTCCTTTTGGAAGTCGGTTAAAAACTGAATGCCTGAACTAAAAACTACAACAATCACCTCACAGGGTTGTAGTGTGTTGTTGTAAATGTTATAAACCAGTTAGATTTGGTTTTGAGATTTTTTGGGTTTGTGAAAGTCCCAAAAAAATCAAGTTACCGTTACTACGTGTCACGCTGTTGTGTATTGTTGTTGTGTAGAGACAGAAATACTCTTAAGAAACCTCCTAAAGCCTTACTTCTTAAAGTTAAGTGTCGTTTTAGAATCTGCGGGTTAAATTCTCAGAATACCTGTATCTCTTTTAATGATTAAAACAAGCCTACCAAACACATTTCAAAATTAATCAGTCAAATCTGTTGTTTCGCTAAACCGGGTGTGTTGCACATTTCAGTGTATGCTTCCTGTATGCTAGTGGTTACCCGTTCAATTTGAATCGATTAAATAGAATAATGTGTACCGCAGGGAGAATGCCTCATTCCCAACGGTTTTAATACTTGATGCGGACGGTGCAAGTATTATTTTCAGTGGATTCATGGAACCATGGTTAGTTGCAAAACTGGTGGTTGCAAATATTTTCCATTGACTTTTTATCTGCCACATTTTACTGTTGCAGCTTATGTTGTGATGGGGTTAATTTTGGATATGCTATTTGACTTTCTTGGTGTGTGGATTCAAAATTAAACTATAATGTATTTAAAAAAATCTCAACATAAAAACAGTTAATCATGTTCAAGATCTATGTAAGTAACTAACTTTTGCACAACTCTTGAAATGACTTTAGTTACTAAGGTCCTGTTAAAAATACTTTTGTCCAAATCCCCCTTCACAAATCAATAATTCAAAACACGACAGTTGAACTCCAAAAAGGTTACATCACAAATCTCATCCTGCTTTAAAACCGTATGGCTGATTCTTGCATATTTTAACAGTATGGCTGCGATAGACGCCATCAGCCGTTTAGCCTGGGTACGATCTATAGATGCGGTTATATTATTATCAATTTTACAGTAGTCTGCTTCTTAAATATTCATTGTGGCTGGTTTCAACTTCAATCTGTTGAGTGCCAGTTAAGTTTCTACAATTGCTATTGAGTGGAGAATATGATGTTCTACTTTATCTTTGTGGTTTTCGTGATAAGGGTGGAGTTGAAACTTAAATGATAAAAAAAAAGATATTGCTAAGATGGGTAGAAATGAGTGTCTACCTTGTTTGTTTCCGATAAGGGATATGAATGCTGTTTTCCGATGAGTAGTTGGAGTTGTTAATCTGGGTGTAAGAACTGTACTAACCCTTCTTTCTTTCTTTCTTCTTTTTCTTTAGGTACATGCTTAGGTTTTCTTAGGATGGAACTGCGTCCATACTTTATCTAGATGATAGTCGCTCAAACATACGCTCGTTGGTAAAGAAAATTATCATTCATATTATGAAAACCACCTATAGTTTCTAAGCAGCATTATTATCCTTAAAAAAACCAGCCAAGTGCGTGTCGGACCACGCACAACGAAGGGTCCCGTAGTTGGGATGAATTTATCCCAAGAACAAACTTAACTTAGTAGTTGAGAAATATGTTCTCCCATACATTGATATACGTCACGGTCAATTCTCCAACTGCAAATATAAGTTTGCAATCGCATTTTTTTATGTGATAATACTACAAATTATAATTTTACGGACTTTTTCGCTTCCGGCCAGGTTTCATGATTCTAGATCAACGGTTTTGATTTATTTGCGAGTGTCAAAATATGTCACACTAGCGGATGTCACGCGGTTTCACCCGCGTAGTTCCCGTTCCCGTGAGAGTACGGGGATAAAATATAACCAATGTTACTTGCTGATAATGTTGTTGTAAGAATTTTTCAAATCGGTCCAGTAGTTTTTAAGTTTATTCGTTACATACAAAAATACAAATCTTTCCTCTTTATAATATTAGTATAGAAGTATAGATAAATTGCCGTATTTTTTTATTGCTTTGACTTACTTTGACGAGCTTGATTTTTTTAAAGCTCCGAGAAAACATAGATCTACGTATTTGATATTAATTTCAACTTGATACCTACACGCGTTTCTGAGAAAATGGGTCTTGACAGATTGACGGACGGACATTCCTTTTGAGGTACGAAACCTTAAAAATCATCCGTTTTTATTAAAAACACAATACAATACGTCTATCACAACGTAATTAGCCGCTAAAAAAGTTACCTCACAATTACGTAGGTATGATACCGTATCAATTGATCGATAAACTGATCCGCTGTTATTAATTAATAGCGCATTGTTCTGTAACGAGTGTAACCCACTTCAGGTTACATCATGTCGTGTCAATGTCAGTTGAGTTCTCATGTGAACTGGTGGAAGTTACAGGCGGAGCGGGAGAATTAGCAGAAAATAGGAAAAATACGCTTTAGGAAATAAAAAGAGAATTAGGTAAAAGTTCCATTAGTTACCATAGGTTAAAACAATAGCAAAAGTAAGATAATGACGAACACACGCGAGAGAGAAAAAACAATTTTCGTCTTGATATCCGAACCAATCCAACTAAAGCTTTAGCGACCTTGTTACCTATGCCTATAGGTAACGCTGCTAGACAGTCTTGTCTAAAAATTAATTAAAAGAAGGACACCTGTTCCTCTTTTGAGTTTTTAGGTTACCCCCTAACACCAATAGGCAAATTTGAGAATTTTCTGAGGGTTCTAGTGCTTAAATAGATAATATATCATCAAAAAGGAAAACATAGGGGCATGCAAGTAACCGATATTTATTTTAATGTAAAAAATCATTGCTCTAAGGTCATAAACCAGAAGAAAATAGGCGAAAGCGTTTTTATGGAGAAGAAGCAATAAAACCAAAAATATTATGATGTTTTAATAAACACAACGTGGCGCTCCGCTTTGCTTCCTACTTCATCATCATCATCTCCTGCTCTTGTCCCAATTTATTTAGAGTCAGCGTCACTTGTCTTTTTCTTCCATACTATTAGTTGTCGCTCCGCTACCTACAACAACACCATAAAAAACGGCGTTTTATTTACATTTAATTACCTAATCTTCTCCGCTCTAAATCCGCTGTCATTTATCTCTTAATCCAAATAAAATATAACTGTCCCACGAGTCGCATCGGCGGCTAGTAACGGCTCGTCGCGATTGTTGGCGACCAGCGAACCGTGGAACATTGCCGTAACATCGTGTCTGATGCATCATCTACTTGCTTGTCAAAATTGAGTGAGGTAACGAGGTAACCGGTGAAGATTTTGGAATGTGTTGGAATCTTCCAGTTTAAATTATTACACACATGCATAAAATCACGCCTGTACCTATTATCCGAAGTGATGATCGGAGTGATCGGAGGTTTACCTCTGATCATCACTTCGGGAACGAAAATGCGTGCCGTCTGTTGGGACAGGTTTATTCAAACTGTTTCTGGTATTCACCTCGAAGGAAAGTCCGGGTGCTACCCTGCATTTTATTACACGAAATATTTGATATCGAATGTCTGTACTTTAAAAGAAACCTTAACCCCTGACTTTGTTTCGCCATTTCTTCTCAGGGGTCATCTAGCTTATTCAATGTTTTAAATATGTGTAAAAGTGACTCCAACATCCTATTTACAGTACAAACAATTTAGAAAATAATAATTTTGAAATATCGTTTGTCGGGCTCCATAGCCGGTATTTATCACGAAGACTCCAGACTGTTTCTGAGAAAGGACCCACTTGTTCATGTAACGTCTAATAATAGCGGCCTATTATTACCCCAGTACAGGTAATGGCCTCTTTTTCTACTGAGAGTGCACGAGCATTGATCGTCTACTCACCGCGTTGGTGTTGGTTGCATGCATTTCATCATTGCATATGGTTATTGTTGCTGTTAAGAAAATGCAGTGTTGTAATTGATATTGTAATAGGTATTATGTGAGTAAGAATGAATTACCTTCACCGTTGCTCTTCATTTGAGTTTTCGCGAAATGAAGCGTTTTAAAATTTCTATGTGAATTTCTGTTACCTTAATAAACCTTTGCATCTGTTTACTTCTTGTCTTTTACATTTTTACTTAGATCTATATTTAATTCAAAGATAGCTTTTATAGAAAAACTAGTTTCTAGAAACCTTGTTTGTAGGCTATATTCAGTGAATGAATATTCATATCCAGGGAGTTTAAAGTAAAATAGGTTTTAATGAACCAACTTTGAAAAATAAAAAAGCAGTAGTATTCGACCTTCCACCAATTCTCAAGTTCAAAGGACCACTTTTAAAAGAATTTAAAAACCCATTCCATTACCTTACATAACAAATATGTCACCAATAAAGTTGAGTGACCTCCCATCTCGTGCGCCAGGTGCCCCACATATAGCCGGCAAACAACTTGTCAAAATACAACGGAACTAGCGTCAACGAAATGGCGTTTCCATATTCGAACATTCAACTTCAGACAACATACATTACTGATTTTACAAGATAGCGTTTAGAACCATCTTTGACAAAGCAAGCAATAGGAAAGATGGAATTAGTAAGTCATCGAAGTAAACTAGTAGTTCTACTTGAA
Source organism: Agrochola lychnidis (assembly GCA_963680765.1). Lineage (NCBI taxonomy): Eukaryota > Metazoa > Arthropoda > Insecta > Lepidoptera > Noctuidae > Agrochola > Agrochola lychnidis. The sequence continues at coordinate 6,578,650 of OY796859.1, read as the reverse complement.
ATGACAATGACCGTAACTTTACTTGTTTAGCAGGTTTATTCACAATTTTACAGTTCGTTTTGTTAACAGCTTATGTTTATGGAGTTATAAAATATTTTTTATGTCTATGTTTATTAGCTTTTGTTACTTTATTTAATAGATGATAGGAATTTGCGAGGTTTTTAATAAAATTTATTTTATGGAGATGTTAGAATTAGGTTACATAGATAACGAATGTTAACTTTACCGTCAAGAGCTAGTTAGTACATCAATTGGGTTAGATGAGTAGTATTTGCAATTTCAGAAGTGTAGTTGACAATGAAATCATGTCTTAGGTGACTTAATGATTTCATTGTCAACTACTAATATACAAGGTTATTGATAAAACTTTAACAACCTCTTAACGAGTCATTGCACTCATCATTAAAAAATCAGCTGCTCCCTACATTTATGTTCGCACAACTCGTCAAAATGTAAGGAACAGCTCATATTTTTTTTGGTTTGGTTTCATTGTAAATGTTGTTCATAATGATGAGTACAATGATCCCTTAAGAGGTTGTTAGTGTTTTACCAATAACTCTGTTTATGCAAACAGACTTGTAAACTAGTAGGTAAGTTTTTCTAATTTTTCTTTATAAGTGAAACATAGGCTCTTTCCCATTGGTAAATCAATAACCAAAAATAAAAGCTTTAAAAATACCGTATCCACATATGCAGCAGTCCATACACTGCAGCTGCAGCTCGAACCGAATATGTAAATATTTGGTTCCAATATTTGTGCCAATGCGGGAATCCAAATAGCGTTTGCACCATCACTGCTGTCAACCATAATATTACTGGGTACAATTATTTATGTGAAGTACAATCAATTCAAACTACTCAGATCCCAGTCTCAAAATCAAAACTAAATATTTTACAACACAACGTCTAAAACGCATAAATAATGGGTGAAGCTAGAAAAACCTAAGTTCATGAACTTAGATATTTATGATTGTGTAGAAAAAATTACTGAACAGCTGATTTTAATTAGACAGGTGGTTAATATTATTATAGCAATGATGTCTCACTGAAGAAAAGTGGTTCAAACTAGTTAAAGAACCTAATTATTTTGATGTTCTCATTAAAAAACTTGCAAGTTACTAACCAAACCTTGACAAAAGAGGATGACTTCACAAAACAAGTTCACAATAAGATGTTTGTGATTCTGTAACACGGTTTCAGTGATATACAGTAGGTCATACTTTTCTGTGTCGTTTTGGCAAAGACCCAAACAATACGAAATGGTTTATTGTGTTTAGCTACAAGACTAGGTACTTTAGCTTTTGTTTTTCTAGTTGATTAGTGAGCACAGGCCGTGCATGAACAAATATTAATGGAAAGCCAATAGTTCTATACCGTTGTTATTATGCTTACGGTACCAATTGTATTTGTATATCAAGATCATAGAAACAGAGTGATTAGGATAATGGTACATAAAGGAGTTAATAGTATATGTAGTTTTTAATATATGAATAGTCTTATAAAAACGTTGATCACTTTTGGACTTTAACACATTAAACTCTTACTAACTGTAATTTTTCCTTGTGTAGTTTTTATTATTATTGTGGTATGAGAAGCGTTGGATGAAGTCTATGATGGACAAAGCAAGCCCAGAAGATGCCTGTTCACTCTTGCTGTGAAGGCTGACGGGTTATACGTGGAAGGGAACACAGACGCTGGCAGAGAGTTCCACACTTTAACGTATTGCGTCTTTGATGCTTCAATTTTAAAATGTTAACGTGCTAAGTATGGTTAGTTTTCATTGACCGACTGTACAGTGGTTTTAAATGATAGTGATTAGGGATGGATAATTAAATATTGTTTCAGATGATGACTAATTAAGAAGTATGGAAGAAAAATACATGTAGCGCCGACCCCAAATATATTGGGATAAGGACGAGAGAATGATGATTGATTTTTAATTACAATCACCAGTAAATAATGTCAAATTATAAGTTATGTTCGTGATAGTATTGAGTCAGTAAATAATATAATTTTTTCTCAGTTCCAGGTGCATGCTGAGTGTATGGGTGGTCAACATGCGAGCTGTATTTTGTCTGCTGCTCGCCGCCAGCTGCGTGTCGGCTGATAAAAATGATAACAGGTAAAGTATTGAATTATAAACTGATTCTACATTTTATGTAATATTAATAATGCCAGGAAATGAAAAAAAAAAAAACACAAATAACAATTAAATTGAATGAAAAAGAAAATACAATAGTTTGCATCTTGAGTGAGTTACAATTTTATTTCTAGTTCAATTTCTTACGCACTTTTTGTAACTATTCCAGGCGCAACAAACTACCATTTGTAGCTGATGCCGTCGGGAACTCGTTGCCGCCACCTTCCAACGTGCCAGCCACCGTTGGCAGTCCTGTGAATCTTCTCACACCAGACCGCTACGAGTTTTACACCTTTGACGAATCAGGAGAACTTGTCAAGAGGCTCATGACTTTGGAAGAAATCCAAGCAATTGTTGCAGCCGGTGAAGAAGCTGAAGGCTTAGTAACTTTCGCCAATGACAATCAACCAACTGTTTCTTTCAACATCAATCAACCACCCTATACAAAAGTTCATAGCGTTGTGACAAACGTACAAAATGTACTCAAAGCACAAATGGAAGCTCATAAAAACAAACCCCATATCCAACCTACATTAGATACGCCTGACGTTTCCGATTCCTGGAGTTTGATCTTGCCCTCAATTTTTGGAAATACGGGTGTTGATATAGTTCTTGATAAAGCATCCGGCTCAGTAACACCACCAGAGACAGATACATTAGAGGAAAACATTGAAGATGAAGACAATTCCTTGAGCAAAGAAGGAAGTAATCAAGTTATTAGTAGTTCTACAACCATAGGAGAAGAAAAAGTGGTTGTTACCGAGAAATTGCCTACAACAGCAGTAATTAAAGAAGTGCCATCAACAACAAGTACCACAACTACGACTACGACCACCACTACAACTACGACTACTACACCTAGACCAACAACAACACGTAAACCAACGACGACGACTCGTAAACCTACAACTACAACGCGAAAACCTATAACTACAACCCGCAAGCTCACAACTACAACTGAAAAACCTACAACTACAACTCAAAAACCTACAACTACAACTGAAAAACCTACAACTACAACTGAAAAACCTACAACCACAACTGTAAAACCTACAACAACCACAACTGTAAAACCAACAATAACCACAACGAATGCTCCTACCACTACCACTACTACGACTACTAGAAGACCAGTGACTTCTACAACTACAACCAAAAAACCGACTACTACAAACTCTCCAACAAGACTAAGCTCGACTGTAGCTATACCATCATCTAAAGTCACTACTCGCCCACGTCCAACTTCAACAACTGTTCAACCAACAACGCCTAAACCAGTCATTAAAACAACTGAAAAGGTAACAACAACAGAGCCTGAAGTCACAACTAAAAAGCAAAGCGTAAGCATTTTGCAAGAACAAGAAGTTGAGAACATTAAGGTCCATATTCAATCTAATGCCAATACAGTTTCTTCTACTGAGAAGAACGAAATAGAATTCGAAAAAATAAGTACCTTTATTCCAGTGTCCACCATTAACTATATTACTGAACGCACAACGCGTAAACCAATAGTAACCTCTAAGTCTCCTACCATTTATGCAAGCACCACAAAGAGGTCTGTCACTACAACCACTCTTGAACCAACTGCTGAGGAACCTAAAATCCAAACTTTTGCGACTACAAGTAAACCTGTTATCAGTACACATAAATACTTTTCAAGCACACTCACAGAACAGGATATCGATAAAATTAATGTAACTACTATTACAACTCAATCTGTATCCCCATCAACAACTATGTCGTCTACAGAAATAGTGTCTACTGACAATCTAAATACAATGGAAGATACACCAGCTGATAATGATAACGATGAAAACGAAAAAGATGGCGAGCCTTTACTTCCCTTGTTTGACGTTGCTCAAAGCATTAGTCAAATTGCTTCTGATCTTGGTGGAAGTTATCAACCAATTCCGACAGCTAGCAATTTATTAGATACTACGAAACTTAATGGACTGGAATTAGAAAGCAAAGAAGTTCTAGATATGGATATACCATCTGGTGCTGGAAATGAAACCGATGTAAAAACACCTCAAACTTCAGATAAAAATACTGATAATTTTATTAAAATATCTACAATAGATCCCCATGGCCAAAATAAAGACCAAGAAAATATTAAAATGGAAAATGACAACATATTAAAAGAAACGGGATCAAAGAAAACTGAGACAAAGGAAACCGAAGTTCAAAAAACTGAGACAAAGGAAACTGAAGACCAAAACACTGAGACTAAGGAAACTGGAGTTCAAAAAACAGATACAACTGAAGTTGAAAAAATAGATGCATCTGAAGTTCAAAAAATTGAGTCAAAGAAAACTGAAGTTCAAAAAACAGATGTAAAGGAAACTGAAATAACTCAGACTTCAACAGATACTAAAAAACCTAACATACTTAGTAATAACATTCAAAAAGTAGAGTTACTTAGCACGCTTGCTGCTACTGAAGCTACTACTATAGACCCAATATTATCTGAGTCTATGGGTGACTTACTATCTCAAGTAGTGAATGAAGCACCACAATCTATTGTTGATTCAGAAAAAAGTACACAAAAAGTAGTCAAAGTTACGCCAACTGAGAAAAACGTAGAACTTACCACAGTACAAAGTATACACACTTCCGAAACAACCTCTGAAACATCCAATAAAGTTAAAAAAGAAACAAGTTCAACTACAGAATCACCAGTAGATTCACCAAAAGAAGTAATTCAAACAAAAGGCAATGATGATAGCAACAAAATTAAAGTATCCTCCGAAAATAACAAAAATAAAATAACTGAAATTGAAGAGAAGAAACAAATTGAGACTTTGTCAAAACCAATTGAAAACAAGAAAGATGAAAACAAAAAAGAAGAAATACCTGAAGATAATAGTAAAAACTTTGTACAAATCTCGGTTTCAACTAATAATAAAAATAAAGAAGAACTGGGATCCACTGAAAATAAGAATAACATTGATAAATCCACTGAAAACCAAAATAATATTGATAAATCTATTGAAAAAAATACTGATATAAAAAAAGAGAGCGTCGAAACAAAACCCGAAAAAGAAATGACTAAAAACGGGAATAAGACCACAGAGAATGAGACAGACAATATTTCTAGTACAGAAATAACTACAACATCACCTATTCTAGATACTACATCAACTACCACCACCCCACATAAGATAAGTCAGTCGAAATTCAATAAAATTAATTTGCCTGAAAAAATCAATATAAATAATAAGAAAGATAAACTTTCTGAACCATTACCCAAAGTTGACGACTTCAAGAAAAAAGTACAGAAGGTAAACATTGATGAAGAAGAATTAGCTAGCGAAAGAAATAATTCATGGAAACTTATACCGACTCTTTCTCCGCCAAAAGCAAATGAAATTCCAAAAGACAAAGTTAAGTCTGAGAACCATTATATTCCAGATAACGAAAATAAGGATATTGTTTTAGAATTTTCGAAAGAAAACCAAGGATTAGAAGTGACGACAAAGGATTTAGGTGAAGATCTTGCACGCTTTTCTGAACTTTCCAATGAACTAGCTTTTAGATTCTGGAACGTGATGGTTGACGATATCGACAAAAAAAGAAGTTTTGTTTTGTCGCCATATTCCATATTTTCGATGTTAGCCATGATATTTATGGGGGCCAGGGGCGCCACCTCGGGCGAAATGAATGAGATCCTGAAATTAGATGACATGGTTACATTTAATCCCCACTTTACATTGAAGAATATTTCTGACTCAATTGAAACAACTCCAGAATCCGGAGTAGCAGTTTCTGCATTTATTAGAGAACTTTACAGTGATAGAAATAAGGGAAAAATCCTAACATTCTACAAGGAAAGGGCTCAGCACTTTTACAATGGCCATGTTGAGGAGATTAACTTTAAATTAATTAGTGACATAATAAGAAGAAGGACCAATTTGCTTGTCAAGAGGTATACTTGGGGCAAGATTCCGGAATACATGAAAACCAATAACATTGTTATGCAAGCACCTTTATCTGCGTTTACGGCAAATATTTTCGAGGTGAGTGTTATTTTGTCCTTACTTTATTATGGAGCATGCTTCTCCCAATAGGAAAACTTACAATCAGCTTGTCTTCTTCTTTTTCGTGTGCTTAGTGACTAACCTGGTGTCAGAGTTTTTATACCGCCCATGGGTCTCTGACTTGGCTTTACATGCCGTCAAGAAATATCTCTCAGGCATACCATGCCGGTTTCACCTTTTATAAAGCTAGTGATAATTATATCTACAATCCACACATGAATCCGAAAAGTCAGAGGTGCGTGCCTCGGGGTCTAACTCGAGACCTATGTGAAACTGATAAAATACTGTAATAATTATACTGGACATTAAATATTATCAGTTAATGAAGGAAGATATTATTAGATAAAGTAAGATTATATGTAGATATGCTAAATTCTATGGACGTGGTTGTCGCTTAAAATATCAATTGTTCTTTTCCAGTTGAGTCCCTCAACTAGGTTATAATAAAACCAAAGATATTTTTTTTAGCTGGTCACAAACATTTTACTTCTAAACTTTTATAAACGCCGATAACAATAAGAAGTAATACTAAATATGTGTATTTTTAATAATAAATATTTGTTGTTGCACACTAACACATTCTTTCAATTCTAAGTAACACTCCAAAACGATTCTTAGATTTGTATTTTTAATCTTTCAGACTGACTGCTCAGGAACATCGGTAGAAGGCAGAGATGGTGAGATGTACTTCGTGGTATCTCCGAACGTCCGTCAGCGACGGCTTGTGCCTGTGCCAGCCGTAGTGTACAAAAGCGGGTTCTTGGCTGGTTACGATCCAGTGCTTGATGCTACTGCAGCCGCCTTGGGAAATACTAACACTATAGTCAGCACGCTGTTTCTAATGCCTGGTCAGCAAGGAAATGTGGTACATGCTGATGATCTAGAAAAACTTGAACAAAGACTACTAGATGCTTTGCCAACGACTCCAACATGGAATCGACTCTTACGCACTCTACTTCCTCGGACCGGCTTGGAACTTCAAATCCCAAGGTTCTCTCACAAATCAACTTTCAACGTCTCATTGAGCTTGAGGAAAATGGGGTTAAAAGACCTATTCGATGGTGACCATGCAGATCTTGGTGGCTTGAATGGACCTTCGAAGGATCTTTACTTATCGGATATGGTTCAGCTGAACTCATTCGCCACTTGCGGCGAAGATGGGATTGGAGAACAGCATCACACTGAAGAGTACCCTGAGACTTTGAGTGTTTCACAAAGACGTCGTACTAGATGGTTAAACGATTGGGATGAGCCAAGAGACTACCAGAGAGCATTCCATGATCCTCATGACGTTGGGGACGCGATGCACCTGCCGCTGCACCTGCGGCCGCGACAGGCGCGGCTGCCGGCGCGGAGTGCGCTGCCGGCGCGACTAAAGTTCGACCGACCTTTCCTCTACTTCGTGAGGCACAACCCATCTGGTATGATATTGTACTTCGGGCGGTACAACCCTCGGCTTCTCCCTTGAAGGCGTTACAAAGACTGTTAGCTTAGTTTTAATAACATTCCTAAAAGGAAAGTGATAAGGGAATACTGGTGAGTGTGATAATGAAAGTTGTTCTATGAGCATTTACTTGACAGTATTAATAAGTGTATCAGTATGGAGTAGGCTCGTTGAACAGTACAATAAAAATTGTACGGCTGGACGTACTTTTACTCTGTCTCATATCATGTATGTATAAAAGAATGCTAATGATGAATTATTGTTGAATGTATGCATAAATTGTACTGTAATAGCTAATGATTAAGTAGTAGTGTAAGTAAGTATGTTTGACGTGGAATATTGTCATTTCACTGTCTTAATAGTTTCAATATTAGAATAAATGCGATGTTTTGAGTAAATATCCATTATTTTATTTACGTTATACTTTACCCATTTGCATTTCTGCTGGTATTAGACTACTTGCTTAAGCTTTTTTCTTAAAAAAAATATTTCTAATTTAATATTTTTTTGTGTAGGTATTTAATTACAATTTATTTTTTTCTATGGAAGAACTGTTTGCATTCTTTTAAGAACTCCCTCTTCTCTATACATTCGCTGGTTTCTATGTAAATTGGACAGTCCTGTAAAAAATAATAATGCTTACAATTCTGATGACACTTACTAGAATTGATATAGTAGTGATTTCGGTACTATATTTAAAGATAGCCAATTTTGATTACAACCGTAATAAGAATAACATATTTTCTCAATGATATAATTACAATATACTTAACGTAAAATTAAAATCATTAAATGTATAAGTAACGCAAGAATTGAGAGAACTTGTTTAGGTTGAAATCGGTCGGTTTTCAAAAAAACTAGCTGACTCTAAGCCACCATACGAGAAAGCTGACGGAAAAAATTAATGTTTGACGACAGTAATCAATCACGCATGTTTCACTTACCATTTCTATGTAATTTCTGATACATGATTGAAAACTGAAGAATGAGCAAGTCTTTAAAGGTAGCATGGGTTGGAACTCGTCCTTGCAGAATACTTTAGCTTCGAGCATGACGTCAGCAAATATTGGGTTCATTGATACCCACACATCAAGATGAGTGTAGTACTTTTCGATATCGAAGTTGCGATCTGTATCCAATATAGCGTATTTGTCGAGGACACAATACCAATATTTACACTGAAAAACATGTTGCGTTAATTACAGTCTCCTTATGGCCAGTTATCGAACGAAAATGATCGCAAAATTAATGTGAGAAATTGGCAAACGCAAATTATCGCACACATTAATTTTGTAATCTGAATTAATTACTAAATAAAATAAAAAAGGATTGTGTGGTTTTATGAAACCACGGTAAAAGTGAAACTTCTATAGGCGCCGCCATATTGGCCTTTGCTGCTCTGACGAGCGCCTATCACTTTATCTCTACTCCGCGGCCGACCGTCACGCGACATGCAACACACAGACGAAGAAGTTTTAGACGATGAAATAAAAGTTTCATTTTAAAAATAATATAATTAGCTGTCAAATACTTATTGTTTTTAGTGTTATGATATTAATGATTGCATTTCATTATCAATATTTTCCAGCATGATCGACCGATATTTCATATTTCCACATAGTAGTAGTATTGATAAATTAATGAAAGCTAATTTTAGAATGCACGCTCATTTATTAATGATAATGGGAAGGCGAAGGGTATCAATGTTGAGATTCAAAACAGTGCTAAAGGAATATTATCATGTTAAAATTGACTATTTCTCACCAAAGCTAATGATTACTATTGCACGAGTGAACCGAGATACCGAAACGTCTTTAGAAGGAAGAAGCGCGCCATCTAGCGGTATGACTCCAGAACTCCAGAGACCGCCGAAATCGTAAAACATAAAATTCTTTAATATTAATTGTATTCTGTACCAGGTACAAGCAGCAGTGGGGGCACAATAATATCTACATATTAGTGAACGAGCCTTTCGCTTTCCCAAATATCTTCAATTGACTTTTAGAAATGCAATACAATGGTGCCGATTCCCTTGTTCACAAACTAAACTAAATTTAAGTTCAGTGCATCTTTTTCTTTCTATTTTATTAAGAAAAGGACAGAAGATAAATTTTAGTTTAGTCCTGTCAAATTAATCAGCGCTTGACGTAAATTGACGTAATTTTAGTCGGCAAGTTTTTAATCACGTCTACACTTGTATGGAGAGTGACAGGCGCTGATTAATTTGACAGGACTAAACTGAAATTTATCTTCTGTCCTTTTCTTAATAAAATAGAAAGAAAAAGATGCACTGAACTTAAATTTAGTTTAGTTTGTGACCAAGGGAATCGGCACCATTAAGTTACTACCCAAACTAAAGTAATCTAATATTTGTATACTTTCGTTTAATTGGTCTGGTATGGTCCTTTCCAAAAACTGCTGCCAGGCATGGCTTTCAGACCTATATTCAATACGATGACCAGTCAAATGTTAGATGATCATAGCCCACAGTGTTGTTGCAGTCGTAGAATTAAAGAGAAGGCAGCTATCTCCCCCTGGACCTGCACCATCCCATCCATCCAATCCATCCCATTCAGCTGGAAAATCACTTACGTCCTTATGCCTAAGTCCTACCAGGAAATCCTTGATTGCCCTCCCTGGGTTGATCTACCCTTCCTTAGACAAAAGCTGGTTACGCCCATGTAGAATTCCATTCTCTATCATCTTTGTAAGTAAAATCTAAAAAACACTACGGGGAATTTCGTGTAAATCTTTGAACAAATAAGTATTGAATAAGCTTACACTATAATGATGTCTTTTTAAGCCAGATACATTATTCTTTTCGTCATAGAACTGTGGAAATATCTCTCCTCCGCATGACTTAGCAATCTCTCGAGTGAAGAACGGTGGGAAAATACAACATATTCGATACTAAAATAAAATAAAAAGTATTAATGTAGCTCTAGTCATAAACACGATTTTTTTTAAACTAGATATGTTCACTGCGAATTTTTATAGTTCCAAACAAAAATACACGTAATTTGAAAATTAAAATAAGCGAAGTATAGTTTAATTTTATTTACCAAATCTTTAGTAACCGTTGTCAAAGTTCCGTTTGTTTAAGCTAGATGGCGGTAGATTAAATAAACAGTTTTGTTATCAACTTCAGCTTAAAAAAAATTAAGTAAAGAGATAAATAAAAAAATAAAAATTAAAGCAAAGTAAAAAGATGTGCTGCATGTTTTGATGCTTCCATTGTTGAAAGTTCGGAATATATTATTACATGGCTTTAAACGGGTTCCCTCTATCTGGCAGAATCTTAATGCTCCGAAATTCATTTGGCATAACACACTTTGCATAATCTTCTTTAAACGAATATTATAAAGGCATAAAAATTATTTAAAATAATTATTGTTTGACCGAATTTTTATATGTCCGAATTTACAATGGCATACTTTTAAGATGGCAGAATTTTTTTTGGCATAATTACCTTTGGCAAAGTTAAAATTCCACATAATTTCGTTTAGCATAAAGTTTATTTAGAGCGACAATTATTTGGTACAATTTCACTTGGCATACTATGAAGATGGTAGAATTTCATTTGGAATAATTTTATTAGGTATATTGCTATTTCTTTTAAATAGCATTTTTAAACTTAAACATAAAATTAAAATATTGTCTTAAAAGGTCAATATGTTATGCTACAAAATTTAGTGACAGAAACGAATCGCTACAATACCGACTCCACGTAGTCTTGTCTGCCCTACCCCTAGAGTGTAATTTAAACCCGCGTAGGCGCGGAGGGGCGAGGCGGCCCTCGAGCTGAGGAGCAGGTGGTTTTAACGCTCACCTCCGCGGCCGAAGCTGCGGTGGTGATCGCTAAAACTATCTGCGGCGATAAGCTCGCGTGGGACCAGCGGAGCTCCGCTGCGCCGGAGCCGTGACAGAAACCATGCCTGCTGCATATTGCATGCTTGCTTGCATGCTGCATGCTTGCTTCCCGCGTGGTGTATGCTTGTTTGCATGGTGCATGCCTGCTGCATGCATGGTGTATGTTTGTGCCTGATCAGAAAGATGTAGTAGTAACCATTATCGTCGTATGTCAGTGGCGAAAAATTGTGTTCAATCAATTTTATTATTATGGTGACAAATACAAAATTATCCTAACTATGAATTTTCTGTAATGTGATAGATGAGTTTTTCAATTATTATGGATATGAAATGAATGCCAAATGATGATTCTGACTGTGAACTTTCTGCGATATGATGGTTCTACTTTTTAATTATTATGAATATGAAATTTATGCCTAAAGATGATTCTGACTTACAAAATTATGAGTTTTGAATATATGATAAATGAGTGTCTGCCAAAAGATTTGTGCTATCCGCTGTTATGCAAAATGACATTATGACATAAAAAATTCTGCTATAAAGGGTGGACCCCTTTTAAACCTGGAACCTCACCTTTCTCCGGTCCCAGCAATTCCCGGAACATTATAGACTGTTTATTTTATCTATTTTTTTACCAACTTACCAGTACGTCTGGGCTTGGTGTACACTTGTCTATATTGATTGGGTCTTGTTGACATTCCCGTAACACCTTTTATTGAGGGAAAAATCAAATTGGGATTAACAGAACTGATGGGCACGTGAACAAAGCTTATGATTAGGTACTTTTATTGTAAAAACTTAAATAAAAGCGCCGTAACTAATAGGGCATGTATTTAATCGAATCTCTGTAATTATTCATTGTAATTTAATGATTGGGCCTCTTTTTGTGAACCTCAAATAACTCCTATTTTACCTATCGCGGTACCGCTTGCACGCGGTTGGTCAGAAACCTAACCTTTTTTTTTATCGGTGTGGAAATCCTCATGGATGTCCTCCGCCCTGGAGTGGGCAAAGGGGTCTGTCAGACTCTTACTGACTAAAACCACCCCGGTGTTCCCTCTCACACTTGCGTCGAGGGCTGCGGGTGCAAATGCGACTTCCGCTGCCCCGGACTGGAGACGGCCCGTGCTCTGCGGGCCCCGATCCGTAGGGGGAGTGAACCTACTCCGTCTGCACGCGTAGCATGACCACCGTAGAAACGAATTTTGTCGACGGAAGAATGGACAAAATGACAGATTGTGATTGTTTATCTGTCATTTTGTCTATTCTTCCGTCGACAAAACTCGTTTCTACGGTGGTCATGCTACGCGTGCTGGTCGGCCCAAGTTTAGTTACTGCGTCCAATTTGGCTCGCGCGTTGTTGATCACAGTTCCAAACTAACCTAACCCGTTTGTTCGGGGTACCCCAACTTAGATATGGCCACAAAGTTAAAAGAGGCTCAATAATTTGAAAAAGTGCGCATAAATAGAAGAGCATTTTTTTTTAAAGGTTCTTTAATTTAAAAAAGTATACTTTATTAGAAGGTCAATAAGGTTTTAAAGGTTCAGTTAAATATTTCCCTTAAAATAATACTTACATAAATGACAAACGCTATTAAAGCCACCGATTTCATTAGCTCCACTGATATTATTGACACTTTCAAAACAATTCTTTGTAGGTTGCGGATCTTTGAGAATTATTGCAAATAATATTCTTATTTTTCGCCCCTTGGGTGATCCGGGTGGAATCAATCAAACGAATGATCCATTGGTCACATGCGTTTTTGTACTGTTGAAGTAATAGACGAAAGGTTGTTTTGAAATGAGTACAATCGGCATAGCTTCGCGTTGCATCTTAAATCATAATATTTTAGAAGTTCTAGGATTTCTTCTGATATCTACAGTAGGGCACACGTGAGTGGTAACATCACCAATATAAGCTGGCCACTTATCCTATCCTATACTATTAAACGAGCAATATTTGTATAAATATATTTATATGTATTCACGTTCTCAAAAACGTCTCTAACGATTTTGATGAAAGTTGCAATATAGTGGTTTACGGGGCGAAAAATCGATCTAGGAAGGGCTCATATTTGGAAAAAATCGTTTTCTCCGTATTTTTACCCGAGCAGAGCTCGGTCGCCCAAAGTTTAGAACAAGATAATGAATAATGACATGAGAATAAAGACATTAGAAGAATGACAGGCAGCATGGAATTCGTAAGTACCTACTATCATGGCAGCATGGAATAAGTAAGTACTATACATGGATTAGTATGAACTTAATGAGCATTCTCTATTTTCACCAGAGCAGAACTCGGTCGCCCAGATTCTATTGTGAAACACCATACTATGCTAGACCAACTGAAGGTCTTAGCTTATTATAATTTAAATGCATTTTTTTTAATGATCTATATCATCATGATATTTTTAGAAGAGACATTTTTACCCGACTGCCCCAGAATGAGGTATGTATGTTTGTGTGTATGTATGTTTGTATGTATGTATATCTATTTCTTTGGCATGCTCTGTAGCTTAAACGATTTGATGGATTTTCTAGCAGTCACATAAGCTTCAAATTATGAACGCAATTAGTTTTTAGCCTATAAAACAAGGAAAAGTTAAAATATACTGCAATTTCAGTTCCGTTTTCTAGATACATGAACTGCATAAGTAACTTTGTAATCGCATATTACAAAGGACAACAAGGATTACAAAGTTACTTATGCAGCTGTCAATTAAACTGGATTGAAATTGAATGAAGAAGCAACAATAATTAGGTATTGTGTAACAACCTTTGGGATCTACATACGATGCCGCAGATAGACTCACAAATCCACACGTTTTATTAAACTGATATAGGTTCAGTATACAAAAAGAAATAAGATCCCATCAAAAACATAACATGTAAAAAAAACGTGTGGCACTCGGGGACTGCCGCGGTAAAGCTATTGCATAGCATTTGTAACCTCCATACTTCCTATTTGTCACAGAGTACTTTTCTATTTGTCAACGCTACACTTGGGATGATGACGTGATGACATAAAACAAAAATTACGTTCCCATGACAACATCACGTTTCCCATGACAACATCATGTTGTCATGGGAACCGTCATTACATGGTAGGCGGAGTGGGGGGTGTTAGGTTTTATTTTCGTTACGTTACGGAATTTCTTGATTCGGTAGCCGCGCTCAAAGCCCGCGATAAAAGCTATGCAATAGCTTAAAAACGCAAGTCTTGCAACGCAGTTCTTCTACCGCAAAAAGATGTGAGGGCTAATTTAAAACCAAGTTTGTTAATTTATTCAGTAGGTACCTATCTATTTGTCATCTTTATTTCTTTAATAAATAGAAAGACTTGGCAACCGCACACGGCAATAGAATCTACATTCTACTTATAACCAAATCTACCTAATATTAGCACTGCGCTTTATTTAATTAGAACTATTTAAAATAGTAGATTATTTTTATGTGATTATGTTGGCGTGCGACGGCCAAGTTATTCTATTTATTAAAGAAATAAAGAGGTAAACATCCTTTTAGGTTGGTCGACTCTTCATGTGAACAGAGGGCCGGCCAATTTTTTTGCCAAAGAATCAACATTGCCATAAAACGTGGCAATGCTGCTAGCATTTTATGCACTTTTCCTGTTGACAGGAATGCGAACGAATTTTTGATGCCCTTTTTTTTTGGTTGGGAAATTATTAAATAACTTCTCCCGCTCTGAGTGGAGCAGGAGGGCGTGTCAGACTCTTACTGACTAAAACCCACCCGTGTTCCTTCAGTTGCCACGTTGCCGGGGGCCACGATTTCCCTTTCGGCCTTATTCGCAACCCCGGCAGGCATCGGCCCTAGCGGACCCCGTCAATAGCGGACAATTTGTGATGCCCTATGTTTCTTTTCCCTCCTTTTTAGGGTTCCATAGTCAACAAGGAATCCTTATAGTTTTGCCATGCCCATCTGTCTGTCTGTCCGCGGCTTAGCTCGGATACTCTTAGTACTAGAAAGCAGTAATTTTGTATGGGTATACATATTAATCACTCATCATAAAGTGGTAAAATAGAATTATATATATATTTCGGCGCGAGGGTGGCCGGATTGAAGAGTTGGTGAAGGAGACTTAGTTCTTATAGGTTACACGTGGTCTTGAGGGTTAAAAATGAAATCAATGTGATCGTAAAATGAATTTAATTAAAAGAACAAAATGATTCAATATTATAATGATTAATAATAAAACTATACTGTTAAGATTCAAGAGTGAACCACGATTCAGGAGTGATTCAGTTGTATATTGCAATTAAATGAAAGAAAATTTAAAACTCACATTAAAAGCACACTTTGTAAACAAGCATAATTATTACAAATAAGAGGATTATATCCAAGATAAGAGTGCTTGGAAACATGTTAGTCTTGCTCCATTTGACAATTTAGAATCAAGACAAAATCAAACACGTTGCTAATTTAATTGTAAAATTTATTATTTTGTGTTATATCATATCACATTGATTTTACATTCTGTGATTACTTCCTCACACACTGACTTATTAATTATAAAATTTTAGGAAAATCGTCTACTTTTACAATTTTTGTAAAAATGTGAGCACCATGTATCTATCACATAATGAAATTATCTACCTTTGCTTCATTTTTAATTATTTTTGCCTATTGTGGTATAGTAATTTTATTCTAGGTTCATCGTCTTCACTTATAATTATTTAACTAATGTACGTACCTGTACAAACTATTGTCACAGTCTATAAACCAATATTGTAAAACATTTTAAAAGAGTAACGGTGGAGTTTTTTTGCCCATTCTTCTCCATACGAAAACTACTTTTTGGAAGGGGCGACTAGAATCAATTCTATTATTTTGTAAATTTGACGTTCAAAAGTGCCATACATGGGCCTATTTGAAATAAATGATTTGACTTTGACTTTGAACCGTGTCACAATTAGATTGTCGATGGGGCGCTCTGTAGAATCAGACTGTGCCGCATTTTTATTTCTGTTTGGCGTTTTGCAGGTCAATCTAGGAGGTTGTCGACAGCTTTACTTCCTGTGGCTATCTCAATAAATTAAGGCCTCCAGCCTGGGCATAAAACTTGGAAACTAAGCAACTACACGCTAAGGGCACCCCCTGTGGGGTACGGACATCGGCTTAGGGCGTCGCTGGGGGAGGACAGCAAGGGACAAGCTGGATCAGATTAATATTTCCTTTATTTCATTATTTACATATGTTTTTTTAAATATTGGAATAAAATAATATAATAACATTTTAAAGTAGCCCATCGGCATTTTAAAATAAAAAAAAATACCCCAGCGGTATCGGGAACAGGGTTCAAGCTACCGGCGGTGGTCAGGACTCCAGAGAGAGGAACCTCCTAACAATGCGAGTCGTGTCCAGGAGTACCGCTTTCTGAATCAAACCCTTAATCCAGCTGCCCAACGAGAGCCTCCTTAGGTGTTGGTCGAGGGTCTGTGTGGCAATTAAGCCATTGGCTGATACGACTATCGGCACAATGATTGCTGAGTCCACATCCCACATGTCGATAACCTCGCGAGCCAAGTCAAGATACTTGATTTGTTTATCTTTTTCGGCTTTTACGAGGTTCCCGTCAGCTCCCGTCGGCTCAACAGCGTGGGCTGGCTCGAGCAAGGGTCGGCGTGGGGATGGACGGGGACGCCGCGACGGACCTCGGCGGCAAGGACGGAAGGGCGACGGCCGGTTTTTGTTTTTGTATGAAAGTGCCACATTACTTGGTGCGTCGTCTTATAAAGGCCGGTTCTTTCCACAACTCACCTGATTCACTGAGTGGGGAGATGATCACACTAAACGTTGCGTTCCGTTTTACGTTATAATTTGTTCACTCCGACATATATAATATTAAGAATGCTAGCCACACACGTAACGATTTACTTGCAAAAATTTAGACTTACGCAAGTAAATCGTTACGTGTGTTGGAAGAAATTTTCGCATACTTTAAGGCTTGTGTGATTTTTAATTTTCGATTCTTAACACCGCTTACACGTAAAGTACACACGTATCTTTTTTTATCCGGTGATGTGGGGTGTCGTTGGAAAGGTCGTTCAAAAATATTGCTGGTGCGTGAAAAATATTTTTGGATTTAGGGATCCGTTTGCAAAATATTAAGTTTTATTAAAGTGCTAATTTTTGTTAGTCAAATGTCCCTACCCTGTCAGCTAAATGTTTGGTATTGGAAATGTGAAAAAATTCACGGCAGTAGAAGAAATTAGAAGGAAAACTATCACAGATAAGTAGGCTTTACAAGTTAACGAGTAATAATCGACCAACTTACATTTGTCAACTACAATGTTAAGCTTGTTCTTGGGAAAAATTCATTCCAAGAATCCCAACTACGGAACCCTTCATTGTGCGTGGTCTGAAACACACTTGGGCGGTTTTTTATATACAAATACTAGTAGTAATCTTTCTTAAAGGAGTCCAGCTCATCCCGCCATCTCCGTCTGGGCCTGCCACGATGTCGTTTGCCATTAAGCGGGACCCACTGGGTCGTAAGTGTGGCCCATTGATCATTTGACATGCGGCAGATGTGTCCAGCCCAATTCCATTTAAGCGTGGCAGCTTTCCGAGTGACTTCAGTTATTTTAGTGATGGAACGGATTGTTGTATTCTTATCCCGGTCCACAAGTTTAATACCAAGAATACTCCGTTCCATAGCTCTGTGGCAAACCCCGAGCGTGGACCTCTGCTGAATTGTCAAAGGCCATGTTTGAGAACCATACGTGAAGATGGGAAGAATACACACGTCGATGAGTTTTCTCTTGAGGGATAGAGGAAGATCGCCCTTCATTAGATCTTTCATGGCCCAATAGCTCTTCCAGGCACTTTCGGTGCGTCTTGCAACTTCTTTGTTTTGTCTTGCCTGGAAAGAGACTATTTGACCAAGATGGAGATACTCATCGACATATTCAACCTCCCCACCCGCCACGGTGATCCTGCGATACGTGTTGTTCGTCATCAACTTGGTTTTTGACATATTCATTTGTAGCCCGACCTCTAGGCTTGCCATGTTAAGATCTTCCAGCATCTGAGTCAGCTCGGAGGCTGAAGACGAAAAAAGGACAATATCGTCTGCAAAACGGAGATTGGATAATCTCTTGTGTCCAACCATAATGCCCCTTTCTGCCCAGCCTGCTGCCAGCTTTCTAAAGACTTCTTCCGGTACGAAAAAAAAAAAAAAAATATTGTTGCTTATTTAATTACCACCTATATTTTATATACCTGTTTATTTTTTATTCCTTTTTTTATTTTGTTTGATTTTGTATAAGTATATAGTATATATTAGTATGATGGATAGCATAAATGGTTAGTTACATAGTTTAATATTATGTATATATATAAATTAACTGATGGATAAAAACAACAACCTGTAACCCAATGAGACTATTACTGTCAATATTTTTAAATATCTTTGTTTTGATTGGAGAATTTTTTGTCATGATCTTTAGGTTTCATAAAATATGGTTTGCACTCATCCATGTGTTCTCTTAGATGCTGGCATTCTTCGAATTCTTCTCTTAATTTACAGCTCTGGAATAAAATTGACCTTCAAGATATTTACCTAACTTTTATCCAAATGTTCCTAAGCCGATGTTTGCACGGACGTAATAAAATCGCGGCGATTTTTTTTCGTGCACTGGATTTTCAATTCTCTACTCAGCGCCAAGAGTTAAAAATCCAACAGTGTATTTTTTCAACGCGCTGGGACGAGAGTGCGTCCCAGCGCGTTGGATTCTCAACGCTCGGCTTAACACCGAGAGTTGAAAATCCAGTGCGCGATAAGATCCCGCCGCGATTTTAATATGTTCGTGCTAACGTTGGCTAAATGTAGGCAAAACCACAGATGAATACAGACGGTTCACTCATTTTACGTATGAAGCTACAAGTAGGTACGCGGCGGGCTCGACTTGTCGAATTCCGTGGGCGTAATGTAGTCAGATGATACAAGAGTTACGCGATAAAGAAAGGCAACTTCTAGGTGAATATAACTGTAGGTAATTAGCGCTGTGTGACCTGAATAGCACTTTATTGTGTCGTAGCAAGAGTCGTTTTTATTTAAATGATTTTGCGGAGTGAACTATCTGTGGCAAAACTAAAGTAAATACCTAATGAAGATACATATAGGGATTGTAATCCGGTGTCATTTTCAATCCAGCCGGATCCGGCTGGATCCGACCGGATTGATCAAATCAGAATAATTAGGTTTTTTATTTAAAAAAACTTATATGAAATTAACTTTTACTTTTCATGTTGGAATTTATAATTATACTTGGCTTTATATAAAATCTAACATAATTCAACGTTGCGTCATTACTATTTATTGAGATCACAATAATTTGAGAATGCTTACAATTATTACAATAATGAGTTAAATAATTCTTTGGTTTAATCAACGATACGATAAATAATTATTTTAAGTACTGTCACGACAAAGCAATGTAAACATTTTGTAAAATTAAAAAGCGATTTTCTCGTAGAATGACGACTGCAACTTAGAGATAAGACCTATTTCATATTTGTATAGGTTCCAAAATACTATGTTCATTACAACATAATATTACAATCAACACAGTAGGAGAAAATCACTTTTTAAAGTTACTTAGTGTATACATATTATTGCTCGTGACTGTTTATATATAGTAACAAAAAATAAGTTTTGTTTTTGAAAAAAGGATCGTAGATAACAAATGTGTGTCATCTGCCAATAAAATCTGCCAATAAATATAGCTTTCAGCTTCTACACTGGCTTTGTAGTCAGCAAATAATCATACAGCGACAAACAAATCAAAACACACATTTGTGACCCGAGCGAGGAGTGGAATAATCGCACGTGGGCGGCTCAGCGTCGAACGACTCGCACGCACACGCACCACGCATTTAAAGTACTAACTCATGCAACAGCGCGATTATTTTGCCATAAATTGCTATTACCGGATCCGGTGACCGGATCCGGTATATTGGTACCGGATCTGGTAAACGTTAAATGACACCGGATCTGCCGGATTACCGGATTCGGTTTTCCGGATTGCAATCCCTAGATAGCTCTGCGCCTGAAAAATAAATATCTTAATGTTTTAATTTGAGGAAATCTTACCCACAACATGTGAGCCTGCAGACATATGTATACTAAATCTGGGTCACATATGTTTGGCGGTTTGTTTCTATGCCAATGCTCTTCTTTTGGTTTTGTACATAGTGGTTTGGCTGCCAATATAGCTTCAGTAAACTCTGGGTTGTCGGCAGCCCATTGGTCTATGTAAGTTCGAACTTTTTCGTAGTCAATACTTCCATTTGCCATTAGTAAGTTGGTCTTTGTCATCAGACATATACCGTCCTGGCAAGGAACCTATGAAAAATAGGAGATAAAAGTCAATGAAACTTGTATTCGAAACATAGAGAATCGTCTATTTGGGCTTCTTCCTCTTTTCGAATCGATGATACCACGTTCTAGACTACTTCGGCTCAGTAAGTGGCCACGCTGATGGGGGGTTTAGTAGCGTTCTTCACGTTATCTTTGCAGGAGTAGGGACACTTAAGCTACTCCAACAAGTGTGTTCGTCTGGTCAGGAGCACCTCACTTACAATGGGTATCGGAAAGACCCCCATTTTGCCAGTTTGTGCTTGCAGTGACCTAATTAGGTACGCAATCTATTGAGTGCTTTCAAATAAGCCACTGCAGGTCGCGTCCGAGTGGCAGATGTAACAGGGGTTTAACAAAGTCGTGTGGTGGTGGGTGTTTCTTGCCACATCTTACTTCTCAGCTTAGCTGGTATTTGGGGTACACATTTCGCCCTATTCATCGGTGTGCATGGACTGCAGCAAATATGATGTTAGTATTTGTACAAGGATATGATAAACGTGAAGAATATCTGTTGGTAGTAATACTTACTTTTTTCGGTCTAGGTGGAACTTTGGAGCCTTTTTCAGGCGGTTTCTCAATCCCACAACTATCCATATCTTCGTCGGAATATAGACTTGGTCTTGGGCAACATTTATGCAGGTCTATCTGTAATAAAGTGTGAACATTTTCCGTAAATTTTTTAAATATCCCTTTTATAAAACCGACAGGTGACAATTGGACAATTTTCATAGGTTTAAGTGGTTTATTAAACAGCACCTTCGTTAAGGGACCGTGCACCAAAACGACCGATTTTGATTTTTGTTCATTGTTTGTGAGAAAAGGAAAAAACATTTAAACAAAACTATTTACGATTTGTGAAGTCGAGTTCGTGGTTTTGCATGTGGCTAAAAGGGATTTTTCAATTAAATTAAGTATTCATGGAAAATGACTAATATTCGCAACAAGTTTTCCGAAAAATGACGCGAGAATGACGTTTGATTGAAGGTTTGTTGATTTTGAACATTCAAAAATATCATCGACATCATTATATAGTCTACTTGCATGTAGCTGAACCACTTTTTTCAACTTCCATACACAATATAGCAGAAAAGTAATGTTGAAAAATTTATATATTTTTTTAAACCCAGTCAGTAATGTATTTTTTCATATTATTTAGCAAACTATATCAAGAAATTTAAAAATCACACATTAGCCTTCAGCTATCCTTAAGATAATATCAAAATTTTTATTTTATGAACATACAATATTTTAATTAAGTAAATCAAAGGCGAAATATACCATATTTTCGAGAGCGCAAAAGTGATGCAACTATTAACCGGTGCTGTCACTGACACGAATGGTTTAGCACCACGAAAATTGTACTTTTATAATCAGACAGACTTAATTTTTCAATTATTTCACAGTTTCTTACAATTAGATAAGTAATTGACAAAAGAGGGTGGATTTCGTGCACGGAGCCTTATTGTCAGCTATATTAAATAGACCCCAGGTGCACATATTTTAAGTTAAACAACACTATTATCAGTTTCATTGCAGGATGCCATAATTCTTCACATATACCTTACCCTATCATATCCTAATGTTCTCACTATGCATAGTTTGCTCTAACCATTGCAGTTTTTTCTACTCTACAGCTGAACAAGGAGTTCTCTGAGAACGGTGTTAAATAGGCATCGTCCGTAACTGAATCTACTTTAGCATTACTTAAAAATTCAACATTTCTTTGCAAAAACGTATGATATTTTGAATGTCGCGGGCTACATTTCGAAGGAATCACCGTAATACTAAAGAAGAATTCTTTTCTTTAAATTCCTAATTCAGAAACTGGGTGTAGGTGTATGATAACTGTCACTTGGCACTGCTTGCACTTAGCATGTCTGAATAAAGAAAAAAAACTACTTACACCGCGTGGTGAGTGCCAACAGTGTTTCGGTATCATCTGTTGATAGGGATGATATAAACCAAGGTCAGCCGGTTCTCGTGGTATTTTGCCAAATATCACCTGTAAGAGAATACTCCATTATAAAATGTTTTGTGCAGGATTTAATGGCAACGGAACAAAATATTTTGCAACAAGATGACGATAAAGGCCCATCGTCCACGATGCTTCTCCAAAGTAACGTGTTGCAAACTCAAATCACCCCAATAATGCCGGCTACACACGTAACGATATATCGTAGCGATTTCAGACTGTGTAGATAAATCGAACGTTCCTAGTGTCTATCTAATATCTACGTCGATCGTCAGTTCTCCGCAGAAGCTCACGCAAGAAACATGTCATCCACGATGAAAGATGATGACGCACTTGCGATATTAGGCCTGGTTATGTGTTGTAGGCGACATTTTTTTTTTCTCGATTTTGGTAATCCTTGGATTTATTCTTCCAAAGGCAAGGTTCGCTTCTGTAGTTCTCTATGAACTCTTGCAGTTATTCGCGGTGTCCACCTCTTTCTTTTTCCGTCATTTTGCAGAGAGCGATCAGCAAATGCAATCGACAACTATTTATCTAATAGAAATTGCAACTGCTACCGATGACCGATATAATCTGCAACGATTTATCATACACACGATCGATAAATCTGCGCAAATCAGTTTGCACAGATTAATCGCTACGATATGTCCTTACGTGTGTAGCCGGCATAAGTAGCGAGAATGTCACAAGACTAATACTTCAATGGCGGCCGGTACACCACGCGACTTACTGACGCATAATTAAGTAGTTTGTGATAGGGTGTGACCTATCTTAAAAAAATGGATCATCATCTGCCTAGCCTTTTCCCAACTATGTTGGGGTCGGTTTCCAGTCTAACCGGACGCAGCTGAATACCAGTATTTTATATGGAGCGACTGCCTATCTGACCACCACAATCCAGTTACTGGGCAACACGATACCCCATGGTAAGACTGGTTGTCAGGCTTTCGGGCTTCTGACGACCCGTAACAACTGTCAAAGACCTGGAAATGACAGCCGGGACCAACGGCTTAACGTGCTTTCCGAGGCACGGAGGGGTCTCGGTATGTAAAGATGGTCACCCATCCACAGACCAACCGCGGCAAGCGTAGCTTAACCTGATCGATCAACCCGTGCGGCTGTTATTACTTAGTCACAACCTAAAAAAATGAATAAGTATCTAAAACTAAACCCGTTTAGGATCAGTTCACAGACTTTTTTTCACTCTCCTATGCAAAACTCTGTAAAATAGCATAAATATGTGTAGAAGTAGAATAGGCGCACGTTTCGATCTTCAAGGTTAAGCAACGCTTGCCGAGGTTGGTTCGGATGGGTGGTCATCCATTACATACCAAGACCCCTCCGTGTCTCGGAAAGGACGTGAATCCGTTGGTCCCGGCTATCATTTGTAGATCTGCGACAGTCGCTACGGGTAGTCAGAAGCCCGAAAGTCTGACAACCAGTCTTACCAAGGGGTATCGTGTTAAGGTGGGTACTGACCGGTATTACGGGGCGTAATTTAACATGTTACAAAGCGAGCATTCGTGCAGTCAGTACCTGGAAACGAGCACAAACACGCGAGCAACGAGCTGCTTGTTGCTCGTTTCGAGTGCTCCGCCCGCTGTCGATTTTTGACGAATCCCCTTGAGTATTACGCGGTTCAGTCAGTACGCCGCTACAAGTCGACATCTTGACTGAGAGTATCTTGCAAATCTTGAGCTCGGGCGAGCAGAGTTCGAAACGAACATGTAACACGGATTTTAGGACACGGCATAACGTGCGAATTGTACATTACAGCCTGTAAAACCGATCAGTACCCAGCTTTACCCTGGAAGCTGACCGCAAAATATTTGAGAAAAGATTAGGCAGATGATGATAGTGTTTGTAGAAGTAACACTAAACATTTTTTTTTTTTGGTTCTCACCTGAATCACAGCAGCTAACACTAAACAGCTACAGGATCTTGTCATGGTGCCGCTTTGGGGTGAAGTGAGGACATGAAGTAGACTCGAGCTGTTTTATAGTATGTGGCTACTGCCTGTGATGAATGTCAACAATAACAGGACCAAAATCTTGGTAAACAAAATTCTTCTTGATATTTTACGTTGGTAAATGCGGCGACATCCGACCAAGAGTATGTTACGTGTGTTATGTAATATTTTTGAAGTGAAAACTTCTTTAGGCGCGTTGGACATTTTTGATATGGGAAAAAACAATTGAACTCGCGACACCGTTACCGACACCTCATTTTTGTAAACGCTACTCTTTATTTATATTACGTTACGGATCAATGTTCTATAGTATTTTTACTTAAAAGGTTTTGGAAGTATTTTTTTTAAATTGTTCAATTTTTCACTTCTGTTTTTTCTTTGATTTGTAAAAAACAAAGGCAGCCATCATTTTCGCGTAAACAGCTAAGCATACTAGTATGTTTATCACACCAAACACAAGTTTGGAAAACCAGGGTAAAAGGTTGTTGAAACTATAAAGAATCGAAGTTAAATATTTAATTGTATCTGAGGGGATAATCTGTGGTCTGAATGCGTAGGTGTGCTATTGTATATTAGCATTTAAAAAAAAAACTACCAAGTGCATGTCGGACCACGCTCAATGAAGGGTTTCGTAGTTAGGATGAAATTTATCCCAAGAACAAACGTTGAGTTTTTAGTTGAAAAACATGTTCATACATTCCAACTGCAAATGTAAGATTGTAAGCACAATATTGATTGATTTACCATGTTATTTTAAGAACATAGTCTTTTTATGGATTTTCATGTCAACTAAGTACAAGTCATTCTATTTATTAAAGAAATAAAGATGACAAATGACAAGGCACTGAATAAATTAACAGACTTAGTTTTACATTAGATCTCACATTTTTTTGCGGTAGTAGAACTGCGTTGTAAGACTTGCTTTTTTAACCGACTTCCAAAAAGGAGGAGGTTATATGTTCGTCGCGCATGTTTGTTTTTTTTTTTTACGTATGTCCACCGATTTCTCCGTCAATTGTGGACCGATTTTGAAAATTCTTTTTTTGTTTGAAAGGGTGTGCTCTCGAATTAGTCCTTTAGTGGTATGAGGAACAGGGTGTAAAGTTCACTCATCCACCATAGAAAAGGGAGGATCCTCCGACCAGACGAGTGTTGTGTCTGGCGGGCAACTGCCCATCGGTTTGAAGTTGAAATCTTGTATGTATGTCGATCGCTCGGTAAACTCTAACTGCGCGATGCAGGATTTGTGTGACGTCATGTCTATGATGCGTAGTTCGTATGTGGCGGTGTAACCGCTACATCACTCCCCTCCGGAGACCGGAGGTCGATAGTGGGCTGAATCTTGCGATGCTTCACGGTGCCAGCTGTGGTTCCAGTGAGTCAGAACCGGGTGCCACATAGTTCGCGGTGAGTCGGAACTGTCTGTGGTGATTCCCCAGTGAGTCGGGGTGATGAGGCTGACAGCGTTGATTCCCCAGTGAGTCGGGGTAATGAGGCTGAGGGTGATGACCAGGAATGCGCGCTCGCTGCATGCTGGTGGTCAGGATACCCGTTGAAGCCGTGGATGTTGGCTGGCTGTGTGACTCGCCTCATGAAAGCTTGCGAGAGTGATGATGATGATGATGACGTCACGCCGAAGTAATTGCACGAAGGCTGTGTTGACGTTCATCACGTCGGGGTCACCAATTTAGTGGTATGAGGAACAGGGTGTAAAGTTCACTCATCCACCATAGAAAAGGGAGGATCCTCCGACCAGACGGGTGTTGTGTCTGGCGGGCAACTGCCCATCGGTTTGAAGTTGAAATCTTGTATGTATGTCGATCGCTCGGTAAACTCTAACTGCGCGATGCAGGATTTGTGTGACGTCATGTCTATGATGCGTAGTTCGTATGTGGCGGTGTAACCGCTACAGTCCCATATAAATTTTATTAACTTTGCTTGGATAGTTTTTGAGTTAGCTACAAAATACGTATTTTTTTCCCACTGAGTATGTAGATGATATGATAAGTTTCTGTCACTGGTAGCAGGTAGTGGTATTCGAATGAGTGTAGGGTAGGTACCACATCTAAAAAGTGAAAAATAAAAACTTTTTACAAAAAAAAAAACAACCGACCTCCAAAAAAAAAACACTACAAAGTGAAAAATAACTTTAATTTCGGAAGTCGGTAGCAAAAAACGAAAATACAAAACCCAAGACACCGACTTCCGAAAGCATTTAAGTAATTTTTCACCTTGTAGTGTTTTTTTTTGGAGGTCGGTTGTTTTTTTTTGTAAAAAGTTTTTACACGTTATGTTTTGATGAGATTTCATTTATTTTGTATAACCCGATGCTGATACTAAACTTAAATCAGTTTAATAAAACGTGTGGATCTGCGGCATCGTAGGTAGATCCCAAAGGTTGTTATACCTAATCATTGTTACTTCTTCATTCAATTTCAATGCAGTTTAATTTGACAACTGCATAAGACACTCCACTACAACTGAGGAAGTCGTGCAGTACTTAAAAGTGAAGACCAACTGGACTCTGAGGGTTGAAAGGTTGGAATCGCGCCACAACATCAACTTTAAGTCATTCGTGGTACGAGTTCCAACCCACCATCTACAGACTTCCCTGAAAGAGGACTTTTGGCCGAAAGGTCGTATATCGACGTTTCCGAGGACGGTTACGCGACACCACGCAGCGATACACGACGCCGTCAACATTACGTGTATAGTTATAGTTGTATAAGGTTTTTAATATGTATTAGTTTATTATTGTATAAGATAGTGTATTCTATTTATGGGCCTTAGTTGCCTGATAATAAAGTGATTATCTACTATATAAAAATAAGTCGGGTTTTCCTTCCTGACGCTATAACTCCAGAACGCACGAACCGATTTCCACGGTTTTGCATTCGTTGGAAAGGTCTCGGGCTCCGTGAGGTTTATAGCAAAGAAAATTCAGGAAAAATTTCAACAGAAAAGCGAAAAAAATCAAAAAAACTTTTTTCACATACAGCGCCATCTCTGATACATAGCATGTACTACAAACCAATATTTTAAGTACAGGGCGCCGGTGCGTGATACATTGTTTGACAACTACTCATTGTTCTCTGCTCAGTTAATTTCATGTGACAAACCGGTATTGTGTTCACTGTGAAATTGTGAAAAAAAAGTAAAAAAAATAAGTTATTCGTTTCCTAACATTTCAATTGGAAACCATCAAATCAATCACGTGTATTGTGCAAATTTTTATTCAATTTCAACAGCAGGCATTTGTCTTTAAGGTGGTAAGTTGAACTGTGTAAATTATGTGGATCGTGCATTTGAGGTTAAATTCACCACTCTGTACATAGTCCAAAATGCCTAGAGGACGACGTGCGAACATCGGCCGCCGCACAAGACATGCAAGCCAGCAACAAGTGTATTCACAGAACTTAAGCGAAGAAAGACAAAATATAATAAGAGAAAATGCCCGATTGAGACAACGCGTGAGCACACGAAGATCATTGGCATCATACAATCGCTTGGCATTCCAATATGATCCCACTGCGAACTACAGTGATGATGAAAATTTAGATATTGGACCAATGACGATTATATGCCGATATTGCAATGCGTTAAAGTTCAAAAGAGAAACGGCTGGATTGTGCTGCGCAAGTGGAAAAGTCAAACTGGATCCATTACTTACACCACCACAGCCACTGAAACCATTGTTCGATGGAAGTGATCCCGATTCCAGCCATTTACTTCAACACATCCTTGAATACAATAACTGCTTTCGCATGACTTCCTTTGGAGCTAATATCATTCGAGAAGGCAGCTTCATGCCGACTTGCAAGGGAAAAGATACAACACACATAACCAATCACTCACACCAACACAATGAATTGCAACACATAACAACTTCATATACACCACACACTACACCATCACACGATCAGAAGTTACACCGTATTCTTCAACAAATGATTGTTTGCAATCACAGATACAAGGACAAATATATCATTTGCATGGTTCAATGGTGCCAACACAATCGAGAGCTGCAATACAATGTTGATACATTGCAGGAATTCGTTCGAAATAATGTGCCGTTGCTGAATGAACAGCAAAAACAAGTATACGAAACATTAATGCAAGCGGTGGACAATAATACTGGTGGTCTATTCTTCCTGGACGCACCTGGAGGAACAGGGAAAACATTTGTCATTTCATTGATTTTGGCCACTATTCGATCAAGATGTGACATAGCTTTGGCGTTAGCATCATCTGGAATTGCGGCGACTCTTTTAGATGGCGGTCGTACTGCACATTCTGCGCTTAAGTTGCCACTCAATTTAAGTACAATTGATACTCCAACATGCAATATTTCCCGATCCAGTGCAATGGGAAAATTGTTGATGCAATGCAAGCTCATTGTTTGGGATGAGTGCACAATGGCACATAAGAAATCACTTGAAGCACTTAACTTCACACTGAAGGATCTTCGGCGAAATAACAACATCTTTAGCGGCTTGATGATATTGTTGGCAGGCGATTTCAGGCAGACGTTGCCAGTAATTCCCCGTGGAACGCCTGCAGATGAATTGAATGCTTGCCTGAAGGCATCACCTTTATGGAATAACGTAAAAACATTATTGCTAACCACTAATATGAGAGTTCAACTTCAAAATGATCAAAGTGCTGCACAATTTTCCAAACAATTGTTAGCTGTTGGAAATGGAAAAGTCCCAGTTGATGCGACATCTGGATTAATTACTCTTACCAACGACTTTTGCCGATTTGTAGACTCTCAATTAGCTCTTATTGAAAATGTTTTCCCAAACATTAGTGAGAATTATCAGAATTATGCTTGGTTAAGTCAACGAGCAATTCTTGCCGCAAAGAATAATGATGTACACGCACTGAATTTCACCATTCAATCAAAAATTGCTGGCGATTTGGTGACATACAAATCCGTTGATTCCATAACAAATCCCGATGATGTAGTAAATTATCCAACGGAGTTTTTGAACTCTCTGGAGTTACCAAGATGTCCACCACATAACTTGCAACTCAAAGTTGGTACAGTTATTATGATATTGCGTAATTTGAATCCACCGCGACTTTGCAACGGTACTCGACTTTCGGTAAAAAGACTTATGCCGAATTTGATTGAGGCAACTATTATTAACGGAAAGTACGCAGGTGAAAATGTATGTATTCCTCGAATACCAATGATTCCGACTGATCTTCCGTTTGACTTCAAACGATTGCAATTTCCAGTTCGCCTTGCGTTCGCAATGACAATTAACAAGTCGCAAGGCGAATCGCTTAGTGTTTGCGGGATAAATTTAGAAAATCATTGTTTTTCACATGGGCAGTTATACGTTGCGTGTTCACGAGTTGGGAAACCATCCGCTTTGTTTGTGTTAACGTCAGACCAAAAAACAAAAAATGTGGTTTACCAAAGAGCACTTCAATGAAACGGATAATTTGCGGACACGTATAACGCTTCGATTCAGTATTTACTTTGGATTTACTTTCATTTACTTAGAGAAGTTCAACTAAATAACACTTCATTTTTGTAATCGAAATGAATTCATTACTGTTGTGAAATGAAATAATTTTTTTCCTTTTCAAATATAAAAAAAAATAAAAAAAATCTTCTTCTTTTAATCACCAAACGAAATGTTACATAAAACGAAGCCATCTGGTGGCGAAACGGAGTTCGCCGGGTTTGCTAGTTATTATTATAAGTTACTTTGAGCACTAAGAGCAGTGGTGGCCCATCTAAACAATACCTTGCAGAACCTGTCCTCTTTCAAAAATACAATTTTAGTTGGAGATATTAACATCAATATTCTTCCAGAAAGTGCTGACGCATCCGCTGAGGAATACCTTAACCTATGCGCCTTCCATGGTTTGCTTCCTGCTCACACGCTTCCTACACATCAAAGTGGCTCTTGTTTGGACCATATTATGCTCAAAACAAATTTCCCTGCACTTGCCCTTGTAACTAATTCCACAATAACCGATCACAATGCTACCCTACTTATTTTAAATTGTAAATTACCAAAAATAGACACTCGCACAATTTCTAGTTTAATTGTAAATAAACTTGAAGAAGATTTACGCAATATCGACTTTGACCCAGTTTACGATTCCGCTGATCCGCAGTTTTGTATGTTGTATCTAATCAAAAATGTGCAACATGCAATTCAGAAAAACACGGTCATGTCTCGGCGAAATAATAAAAACTACAACATAAAACCATGGATCACGACAGGACTCATTCGCTGTATGAAAAATAGAGATAAACTGCATATGAAAGCTAAATCTAATCCAAATAATTTAATTTTGCAACTGTCGTATAAAAGATATCGTAACTTCTGCAATAATCTTCTAAAAAAAGTAAAAAGCAACTACGATAAAATTGCACTAGAAAAAGCTGGTACAAATAGTAAAAAAATCTGGAATTTTATTAAAAGTGTAACGTATAACTCTAAGCAAAATCAGTCATCTTCAGGTTTATTACAAGCACACTCATCACAGTTAGCATCTGCCAACATTGCGAATAATTTCTTTGTTAATGTTGGTAAATGTTTGGCTGAAAAAGTTCAGGGGCAGTCACATTACCTAACAAGCACACCATTTACATGTAGCACTATTCCATCATCCTTTGTGTTACTAGACACTGACGAGACTGAGGTAGAAACGATAATTATGAGTTTGAAGGACGACTGTGCAGTTGGCTGGGATAACATATCAAATAAAATTATTAAACAGTTCAGGCACATTTTGGGACCGCCACTAACTTATATTTTCCAAAAATGTTTAACTACAGGTCTTTTTCCCGAGTGCCTCAAAAAAGCTGTTGTTGTCCCTGTTTACAAATCAGGCAGTAAAGATCAAGTGACAAATTATAGACCTATTTCTTTGCTGCCTAGTGTATCTAAAATATTAGAAAAAATTATGAATAAAAGGCTCTACAAATACTTGGAGGATAAAGCAATTTTATCTAAACGGCAGTTTGGGTTTAGGCCTAAAATGTCAACAGACGATGCCGTGCACCATCTGACTGACTATGTAGCACAAGAACTTGATAATGGTAACCACACAGTAGGAATCTTCCTGGACCTCGCCAAAGCTTTTGATACGGTGTCTATTCCTATTCTGTTGCACAAGCTTGAAGCCTTAGGTATCCGAGGCACCCAGCTGAAATTATTTAAGAGCTATCTAGAAGATCGTACTCAATGTGTAAGGATTGATAATATTCTCAGCGATACTAAAAAAAATACGTCCTTCGGAGTTCCCCAAGGAAGTATTTTAGGGCCTACACTATTTTTGATATATATTAACGATCTCTGTAACCTAAATCTAGATCACGGCCAAATTGTTTCTTATGCTGACGACACTGCCCTTCTATTTTCGGCTGACTCAGAAAAAAATGTCTACAAGCATGCGCAACATGGATTCAATATTGTTAATAAATGGCTTCAACATAATTCACTAACACTAAATGCAGACAAGACAAATTACATTAAGTTTTCGATGCGCAAGCAAACATCAACAACAAGCACTACCTCGACATTACATGCTCATTATTGCACAATTCCTCCAGATAACCAATGTGTTTGTCCCAACATTAAAATGACAAATACAACAAAATACCTTGGTGTTATAATAGATGAAACACTTTCGTTCAAACAACATATACAAGCTTTAAATAATAGGATTCGCAAGTTAATATTTGTTTTTAAAAAGTTACGCTATATTGCTGACCCAAAAATCGTTAGACAAGTTTACTTTGCTCTATGTCAATCAATATTAACTTACTGTATTACCACATGGGGTGGAGCGGGTAAAACAATGTTACTAAACATCGAGAGAGCTCAAAGGGCGATTCTCAAAGTGTCTACTTTCCGCCCTTTCCTTTTTCCTACTAACCTCCTATACAAATCTTGTGAAGTATTAACAGTTCGGCAGCTATTTATAATGGGTATTGTATTAAAACAACACACAGCTCTTTCTTACAGCACTGCGTATACTAATAAAAGGCGTAAAGATATAGTGTGTCCACAAAATACATCAAAACATGCTTTTGTATCTAAATTTTACCTGTACCTCGGTCCTCTTCTCTATAATAGACTAAATTCGAAAGCAAACATTTATTCCCTAAACTACATAAATTGTAAGAGTATTCTCAAGGATGCTCTCCAAAGTATGTCTTACGAAGATACAGAGAATTTACTAACTGTGTTAAAGTGAATAAGTATGTACAAATTTCACTTACGTTAAGTATTTATCAAATTTAGAAACTAAGATTTAAGCTACTCAACATATAATTAGTGATCTATTGTCAACCTGCAGATAATTTATTTATTTATAAGTCTATTTTAGCTCTTCTCGCCTGAAACACAGGATTACCTAGTTCAGGCACGTAAGTCTTAGGAATATAATTTACATTTAAGCAAATCTGTAATAATTTTTATGCCTTGTAATAATTTTTTGAATAAATATTATTATTATGAGTGTTTTTTTTTTTCTCAGCTCTTAGGCTGGTTTTAGCTGCAATTACGGGCCAGTGCCAAGTAAATGCAGCGTGTGGTGTGTAATTAAGATGAGGGTGTATTTTCGTCTAACTGCATAAATTTCCTAACGATTCTGCATGTGTTTAGGATGGCTGCTTTCTGCAGATTGATGTAAAGGGATTCTTCTAGATCTATTAATTTCAAGCTACGGAGGAGATGGTTGGGAATAACACCAGTTGTGGAGAGAACTATAGGAACAACATAAACTTTTTCTTGCCTCCAGATTCTTGTAACTTCTTCTTTGAGCTCAGCGTATTTGCTTATTTTTTCAGCGATTGTTTTTTGTAGGTTATGGGTGTTGGGGACTGCAATGTCTATGAGGTAAGTGATTTTTTTTAATTTATCCTGAAGGGTTATGTCTGGTCTATTATAGTGGATGGTCCTATCTGTAAGTATGGCGCGATCGTAATACAGTTTATGTGTGTCATTTTCTAGGATAGTTTGCGGCGCGTACTTATAGTAGGGAGTATTAGTGTTTTGTATAAGACTGTGTTTGAGTGCTAGTTTTTGATGGATGATGTTTGCAACCTGGTTGTGCCTGTGTGTGTAGTCAGTCTGTGTGAGGGTTATGCATGCTCCGGTTATGTGTTGTATGGTTTCTGATTGAATGTGGCATCTACGGCATTTGTCGTTTGTGATAGTAGGGTCTTTAATGATAAATTTTCTGTAGTTTTTGGTGTTGATAATTTGGTCTTGTATAGCTATCATAAAGCCTTCTGTTTCAGGAAACAGGTTTCCTATTTTAAGCCACTTGTTTGATGCTAATTTGTTAATGTGGGACTGCTCTAGGTCATGAGGGTGTCTACCGTGAAGGACTTTCTTTTTCCAGTTATCAATTTTTTGGTTTTGCGGGTCGGTGATGTTTATGTCTTGTATATTTTGTTCATTTAAGTTAAGCGGGGTGTAATTAAAATCATTTAAGGCAATGGCTTTGTGTATGTTACTAGTGCGAGATTTTGTGTAGAAAAATGTTCTTAGCCCAGTGATTTGTTTCTGCCAAAGATGATTTATGTCGATTAGGCCTCTCCCTCCATTTTGTCTTTTGATGGTGAGTCGTTCGATCGCAGATTTAGGATGTAGGTTGTTGTGTTTAGTGAGTGTTGTGCGTGTGATTCTTTCTAAGTTTTCAATGTCAGTTTTTGACCATTTTATTACTCCGAATGAGTAGGTCAATATTGGTATGGCAAAGGTATTCAAGGCTTTTATAAGATGCTTTCCAGATAGCTGTGTTTTGCAAATTGCGTTAATTCTTCTCCTAAATTCCGTGTTTAGTGTTTGTTTAATTGCGGTGTGGTCGAGTCCTTTAAGTTGCTTGTATCCTAAATATTTGTATAAATCTGTTGGTTCCATAGCTGCTATTGTATCGGTGTCGCTGACTGCATAGTTGCCGGGTTTTACTTTTCCTTTTATAATATGCAATGTCCTGCACTTATCTAATCCAAATTGCATGTTAATATCCTGACTAAATGTTTTCGTTACTTCTATAAGAGTTTTCATTTCTTTTTCGGTTTTAGCATATAATTTAATGTCATCCATATATATGAGATGTGAGATAATAGTTTCTCCAGTATTATTTTTAAAATTATATCCAGAGTGACACCTATTGAGTAAGTGAGACAAGGGGTTCAGAGCGAGACAGAACCAAAGAGGGCTCAAGGAATCCCCCTGGTAGATACCCTTCCTAATATGTATCTGTCGAGTTATGAGAGTGCCCAGACAATTATTTATCTGAAGTGTAGTTTTCCAATGTGTCATTATAATGCGCAAAAACTCAATTATTTTGGGATTAATTTTATATATTTCTAGGATTTGTATTAGCCAAGAGTGTGGAATGCTATCGAAAGCTTTTTGGTAATCTATATAAGTACAGTGTAGGTTTCTATTTTTTGTGGTGGCATGTTTATGGATAGTAGAGTCTATAACTAACTGTTCTTTGCATCCCATGTGGCCTCTCCTGCATCCCTTCTGCTGCTCTGCTATCATATTGTGGTGTTCAATGTGTGAGTTGATTTTATTAGTGATTGCTGATGTTAGTATTTTATAAATTGTTGGTAGGCATGTTATTGGTCTGTATTGGGAAGGCTCTGATGTGTTTTTAGTTTTAGGTAGCATGTATGTTATTCCTGTGGCAATGAATTCGGGTATATTCTGTTTCCCTAATACTATATCTGTTAAATTTTTTGCTATGGATTTGTGTAGTATCGTTAACTTTTTATACCAGAAATTTTGTATTTTGTCTATACCCGGTGACTTCCAATTATGTAACCTCGCTGTTAAATATGTAATTTCAGACTCTGTTATCTCTTTAAATTCCATTTCATCTATTGCTCTCCATTTTGTTGCTTCTTCTGTAATCCAAGTTGCTTTATCATTGTGATGTACCTGCTCTTCCCATATGTTAGACCAAAAAGTTTCCAAGTTTTCTTTTGAGGGTATGTCTGTGTTGTTCTCTGTTGTTGAATCGGTGTGTTGTTTCTGTATATTCCTATAAAATATTTTTTCATTCGTAGCAAATATGGCATTATCTTTTTTGCGCTGTTGTGCCTTCAAATATCTCCTAAGCCTATGGACTTTAAGTGCCAATTTTTGTTTTAATGTGTCCAAAAACTCTTCAGGTTTTCTATTGTTATTTTCGTGTCTAGTGTGTGTTAAATTGTTTTTAAATATTGCTTCGACTCTTTTAACTACTTTGTGTGATCTGCTACCGTTGATGTAATGTGTGAGTCTGCCACAGTCTGCTCTTAATTTTTCAATGTCTTTTTCTAGCCTTAGTTGCCATGGTGGTTTAACAGTGTCTCTTTGTATTGTGTTTCTTGCGTGTTCAGTGATTTTAAAGTTGAGTTCTTCAGAAATAACAACTGCTGTGCAATAAATAAGGGTGTGTATGTCAATCAGTTGTGTGTCATCAGATAAAAACTGTTTTAGTATATCTTCATTAAATAAATTAACTAAACGGAAAAGGTTAGGGCTATATTTGAGTTTAGATAGTTTTGGTCGAGCTGCTGGGTCCATTCCAGAATACTGTGTTAGTGTAGTTCTAAATTTGTCCTGTATTTCTTGTATATACATATCTGTTATCGGGTTTTGATTCACGACGGCGACTGTCTCAATATCATTTTCTAACGTTAGGGTTATAGATTCCGTTTGTGTGGATATGTGTGATGGTTGGGATTCAAAATTAGGTTGAAATTGAGAGAGCGATTGTGGTTGATCTTGTAGGCTATTTTCGTTTGTGTTTTGTGGTAGTATGATAGTGTTAGTGTTTGCATAATTTTCTGATTCGTGTTGTAATTGTGTATGTACTTCTTCTTTTAACTGATCTAATTCACCTTGTGACAAGAGTTTATTCCTAACTATAGTTCTTCGTTGATCTGAAATTCGTTGTTCTGAAACGGAAATCTCAGGATATTGCCGTGAAAAACATTCATGCAGTTGTTGTCTGTAGGTGGTCATGTCGGTCTCTAATTTAGTGATGTATAGGTAAGTTCGCATGATGAATAGGTTAACTTCTTTGCTCCATCTCATGCGAACTCTTACTTTTCCAGCCTTGGTGGACGCGGGTAAGAAGGTAGATACCTCCCGCGCAACATTCAAGGCCGGAGTGGGTGAAACTGTATTAAAACTAATTATGGGAGGTGACGATGGTATGGGTGAAGACGGTATTGATGGTGATGATGTTTTTGAAGGTGCGTACGATACTGTACTTGGACTGTAAGGCTCTACAGGGGTGTCTGTCCTGTTTGTCAGTCTATCACCATTGTCAATGACTTCGGCTGTAGCATCTTTGTCGGTGGGAGCCCGCCTGTTCAACTCCTCACCGCTGACGGTTCGCATGCTGAGACACCCAGCGTCAGCTCCAGGTGCGCCCCGGCGATCGCCCCCGGGCAGCGGTCCTATACGTTTTCTTTTTGAACGAGTCTCCATTTTGAATGGGTTTCCAGAGCCACGTTAGCCACGCCAGTAATTTCTCATTCGTGTGTCCGCCCCCCACGTGATTAGATGGTCAATCAGGACGTGTGGTTGTTTAGGGGGCTTATTATTATTATTATTTTTCTATATTTTAATAAATCTCGGGACCATGGATCCCGGTCCTTTGGAAGGCGTACGAGGGGCCGAAGCCAACTCGCAGAGGCCCCTTAGACATTAATAAGAGTTGAGGCACCAACCGACGATTATCCCTGTATGCACCATGCAAGTGCACCCAAGGACAACCCTCGATTGGTGTAGAACTATTGCAGAACGTGGAAACAAAACATATTAGGCTATGGATTTGGGTGGCTATAATGGATTGGTAAACTGGAACTATGGAAAGACTATGGCCCCTGCCTGATCAATGTTTTAAATGCACACGGATAAAATGGCAGGGGGTGACTTGCACACTCATTAATGGGCCCCCGAAAACGGTCGCTAGCACAAAGTGTCGTAGCGACAAGGGGGCAACATGTCCTGAGGTGCTTGAGGAGTGGAGAGGTATTCCACGGCTTTCAGAACAATCCCAGAGCCCGGAAGATGGTCAAGATCCCTACGAGCACTTACTGGAATACTTCCTTCCTCCGAGCACGTTTGCTCTTGCGAATCTCCACTCAAGCCGGCCAATTAAGGCAAGAATGAGATGGGAGCTCTGTTCCTCGTCAGTGTTTACTCCAGCCAGCCAATGAAGGCAAGCCAGAGGTGAGGAACAAGACTTCTCCCGGGAGATAGGGTCCGTGGGGTCGCTACTGCCCATCAGCTCGCCACATGCTGCCCTGCGGGTTTTTGTATCTCTCTTGGTCTGGCTCCTCATCCCAGACCTGTTCCGGCAAAGTAAACTCTACCGGCACAGACCTAGAGTTCAGAGCGCGCAAGCCCCACCACGACGTCAACGTAGAGATACGGCGGTGGGGTTATTATTATTATTATTATTATTTATTGGTAACGGCCCCGGCTTACGAGTTGTAGGTCGTGGGTTCGAACCCAGACAGGCGCTTTACTTTATGAAAATAATTTCATCGCTACTGCTCTCAAAACGGTGAAAGAAAACATCGTGAGGAAATCGGCATGTCCTAGAACCAAAAATTCGAAGACATGAGACATCTACAAACCTGCACTGGGCCCTCTTGAAGAGAGGTGACCTATGTCCCAGCAGTGGGAACATTATAGGCTGATTATAGGTGAGTGAGTCAGTGACAAAATTTAGGAACTTTGATCTGCAATCGTTCTTAAACTACTGGTTCAAATTGAATTTAATTTAAAAATATACTAAGCGCTCTTGAAACTGAAAATTCGGGCTTCTATCTTTATCCACAACGAAGTTACGGGGGGTTTAAAATATCCAGAATGGCTTCGGGAAAAGTTGGTACGGCTGTGCCTTAGTGTTAGTTTTGCTCGACTTGGCGGGGACACTCCCGTACCCCCCGACAAACAAACAAAAACAATAAACTTACTTTATTGTCTTAAAAAGCAGTCTATCCGCCTAATTAGTACGTGGTTACCGTCGGCTATCGAAATCTGCAATGCCAGAAGCATTGCAAGTACGTCGCCAGGCCCAAAAGCTGAAGAAATGTATCTCATGTGGCTGTAATTACACCGGTACCCATACTCTTCAAACTGAAATCGAACAACAATTTTTGGTGGCAGAAATAGGCATGGTGTTTGTTCGGGTGCCTTCGGCGATCTTCAGCTGGGCGGCGGGAGCCGGTAACACCTGACACGTCATCATCATCATGATTGATAGCTTTGGTCCACCCACTGCTAAGTTCAAGCCTTCTCTCTTTTGTATCATGCTTCCCTGGTCTTCCCTGGTTTGTGTGACTCTCAACCAGTAAGTATATTTTACAACCCATGCTAGTCCCTACCTCAACCAGAACTATTCACGACTCATTCACATATATTATGTTGTTCCTATTTTTATATAATTAATTAGTCAGTTTTATATAATCTAAGCCATCTTTTTAGTTTAAAAATATTTAAAAAAAGTAATTATTTATGAAAGATAAATAACGATATAATAATAAATAATTTTATTTCAAAATTAGCTGCGCCCCGCGGTTTCACCCGCATAAGTCTCGATCCAGGTTATAAACTATATATGTGCCAAATTTCATCCAAATACATTTAGCCGTTTGAGCGTGAAGAAGAGACAAACATACACACTCACAAACTTTCGCCTTTGTAATAGTGTGAATTAATGTACAATGTAAGTATGCATAGCATTTACAGCGTAGGACTTAGAAGTGCACAGAAATTTGATCAATGATCTCCATGCTGGGTGGAACCTGTGTTACAGAGATCATCAATATCAGGTAAGTAATATCATTCACATTTCAGCTTTGCCAGATAGGTACGTTACTGTCCCAGAAGCAACACTGAAATGTCTCATGTAATTGCAATCTGTAATTGCACCGGCATCCATACCCTTCAAACGTTAACTGAGCAACGCCTCTTGGCGGCAAAATGGGTACAATTGTAATAATTCCTCGGACGAGCTCCTAATCGGAGAGCTACTAGGTACTATGGGACTGACGTAGTGATGACCTGAAGGTGCCAATCTTTGTCTTCCAGTCTTTAGTAGGTAGATTGCGACTTACTCGGCAAAAAGGCATTGTCATATTAATTTCATAGATATTAAATACTTACACTAAATGTAGTAACCTTATTGGTGATGCCCTTCAGAAAGGTATTTTTTTTTTAGGTAGAGCATCTTGTAGTTAACCTCTGAGATCATGACTACTTAACCGGGTTTACCTGTGGGTGCCTGAAGCTACTACAATTAAAACCTCCAGCCAGGGGTTATTCAACTATGCTAATTAAAACTAGGTGAACGCTCGCTAAGGGCACCTCCTTTGGGGTACGAACCTCGGCTTAGAGCATCAACCAGAGGACATCAAGGATGGGACGGGCTGGATCAAAGTTTTGATCATGATTATTAGTCGGAAAATTTAAAGTTACGTGCTCAGCTGCAACAACTGCTGGCACCTCGTTATCGAGCAAGGTTCGGGGGGGAGTATCATTTGCTCGGGGACGCGGTCGCGATCGCAAGGGACCTCGGTGGAGAGGTCGGAATGACGGGAGGCGTCTGTTTTTGTACACTGTGCTGGTTTCCCTACTGCTCTCCTGGAGGAGGGTAATGGGGTCGTCAGGGTCGGTAAGGTCAGAAAGGTGCATAGTACTCGCAACCGGGTGTATGACCAGATGTATGAACGTACACGAGGCAAAAGGAGTAGGTATGTAAGGATCGTAGTAGGTGGCGTGGTCTGTAGTTTCTGCCTACCCCCCGTGAGTTTATGTATGTATGTATATTAAATACTTCAATCAACCGATCTGAGTTCAATACCCCAAATATTTTGTGCTCAGTGAAGATAAAAATATGTAGTCATCATATCAATATTTTATTAAAAGACATTGTGCCTTAAGATATCGTTAACACTAATTGTAATAATGATTGCAACTAAAGTATATAACGTAAATATAATAGTTATTACTATGAAATTTTATTTATTTACATGATGATAAAATAACATACAAGACCACTACATTTTAGATTTTTGGATATTTACTATTTCATGCTCCAGCTGATTCCAGTAATACTGTCTGCACTCATCCATGTGTGTCTTCAGAGTCTGACAGTCACCCGGAACGTCTGCATCTCGAAGTTTACAGTTCTGAAAAATACAAAACAAATTGTTTAAGTTAAAGTACCATGCATTTGTACATTACACACTAGAATTGTATTGTTACATATTTTGTACTTGGAATACAAAGACAAACTACTCATAAAAACTTATATAAACCGAAGCATCACAAGCATTGATCACCACGCATGCTTTTAAGTCGGGTTGGCGATTTCAGACTTATATTAACAATAAGTCCAGTGGGCCTACCACCAGCTCAAAAGCAGTATTATTTTAATATTACTTCAGTGGGAGAAAGAGATGGAGCTATACGTCCTGTAGAGCTTCATCTCTTTCCCACACTGAAGTAATATTAAAATAATACTGCTTTATGAGCTTGTGGTAGGCCCCCTGGTTTCCTCACGATGTTTTCCTTTACCGATCTTCAGTATGTCCAATAAAGTTATATTGGTACTTGCCCGGTTTTCAACCTACAACCTCGGGCATGAGAGGCGAGGCCTTAATCACTGGGCTATCACGACATTAGTGCTTATTTATGTTGAATTTGAGTATAATGTGAATATTTATAAGAATAAAGAAAGACTAAAGAAACCCAGGATAGATTTTACTGTAAAATGATATGGCTAGAAAAGGTGCCAGAGATGCTTAAAAGAATTAGATAAGCTAAAAAAGGATTGTGTGGTTTTATGAAACCACGGTAAAAGTGAAACTTCTATAGGCGCCGCCATATTGGCTTTGGCTGCTCTGACGAGCGCCTTTCACTTTATCCCTACTCCGCGGCCGACCATCATGCGACATGCAACACACAGACGAAAAAGTTTGAGACGATGTAATAAAAGTTTCACTTTAATAATTAATAATAATATTTTTTTACTAACAATAATGTTATTGGTACTTGTGGCTAAGTAATAACAGCCGCACGGGTCGATCTATCAGGTTAAGCTACGCTTGCCGCAGTTAGTCCGTGGATGGTTGACCATCTTTACATACCAAAACCCCTCCGTGCCTCGGAAAGCACGTTAAGCCGTTGGTCCCGGCTGTCATTTGTAGATCTTTGACAGTTGTTAAGGGTCGTCAGAAGCCCGAAAGTCTGACAACCAGTCTTACCAAGGGGTATCGTATTACCCAGTAACTGGGTTGTGGAGGTCCGATAGGCAGTCGCCCCATGTAAAATACTGGTATTCAGCTGCATCCGGTT
Source organism: Agrochola lychnidis (assembly GCA_963680765.1). Taxonomy (NCBI): domain Eukaryota; kingdom Metazoa; phylum Arthropoda; class Insecta; order Lepidoptera; family Noctuidae; genus Agrochola; species Agrochola lychnidis. Next base: position 6,536,473 of record OY796859.1, on the reverse strand, counting down.
AGACTGGAAGCCAACCCCAACATAGTTGGGAAAAGGCTAGGCAGATGATGAATAATGTTATTGGTACAACTCATCTATCCTAAACAAAAATACAATGTACAGAGTAGAGAGAGTATTTTAAAGATAGAGTTAACGACGATGTCTGTGCTAGTATTAACTATGTGACAGACATCGGTGCCTTTCTCCTACAATCATGATTTGCTATTAGTTGTAATATAATGATACAAATAGTTCTCTTACAAATTAAGTCACACTCATTTCAAGCTTAATTAAAATAGTAAAAACTTAATTGAAAATGGAATTGAATTTAGATTGAAAATAATTTATTTACTTTTATTTTAAGGCATGCAAGGAAATACGTGAATGTGTGTGTCTGTGGGTGTGTTGGGGTGCGTTTTTGTGTGTGTGTGTGTTTTAGCGCTTATTATTTATGAATTCCTGGCGAACAGTTTTTCAGTGTCATCGTAAGTAAGACCCCGAAGATAATAATACAATACCAACTGAAAAGTGGTGACATCGGAATATGGAATTTTAACCCCGATCCAGGCAACACAAAAATAGCATTGGGCTAGGACAGTCCCAGACAATTACACAGACAGAACTGGACAACAACGGGGCTAAGTGACATTGTAAGTAGACAAAAAAAAGAAGCAAATCTTACCCATAAAACGTTTGAGGTGAGGCAATTGAAGATTTTATCGTGCGTACAAATCGGTGGCCCTGAAGGTCCTTCGTCCTTTGCACATATCTTCTTAGCGTCATATATAATTACAGTAAAGTCCGGGTCGGTAAGTGCCCAGTTGTCGACGAAATTCCTCAATTTTTCATAATCAATGCTTTGATTTGCCAAAAGCATGTTAGCGTTTTGCATCAGACAAATACTTTCTTCACAGGGAACCTGATAGTGGAAATAAGTAAATAAAGGTCAGTGAGTTTGTTTGAGAAATACCTGAGGATTGTCTATATTCCTCTGATTTCTGGACTGTATTTTGTTTATAATGTAGGTATCTTATGGTAATATTGGTTTTCATGTTTAGCATAAGCATTATCAGCCTATAATGTTCCCACTATTGGGACACAGGCTTCCTCTCTTCGAGAGTGAATGGGCTGTAATCTACCACGCGGGCCCAGTGCGGATTAGTAGATTGGTAGTGGTCACATGTCTTTGAATTTTTTGGTTCTAGGACCAGCCGGTTTCCTCACGATGTTTTCATTCACCGGTTTGAGAGCAGTGGTGATAAAATTGTTTGCATAAAGTAAAGCACCTGCTTAGGTTCGAACCCACAACCTACAACTCGTATGTCGGGGCAGTTACCACATTTACCACTGGGCCACCACCGCTCTCTGTGGGCCACCACCGCTCTCTGAGGGCCACAACCACTCTTTGTGGGCCACCAACGCTCTCTGTGGGCCACCACCGCACTCTGTGGGCCACCACCGCTGTCTGTGAGCCAACACTGCTCTCTGTGGGTCACCAACGCTCTCTGTGGGCTACCACCGCACTCTGTGGGTCACCACCGCTGTCTGTGGGCCAACACCGCTCTCTGTGGGCCAACACCGCTCTCTGTGGGCTACCACAGCTCTCTTCTTTGGTGTTTATGGGAACTTTTATTATGTACGGTGACATAAATAATTTATAACCCATGTTTAAGAAAAATGCATGCTATTGTATTATGGCGGAATGTGTCCTGCACTAAGATACATGCAGCATCCTATTAAACCACATTTTATTCAAATAAAGATACTTACTACTTACTTACCTATTTAATTGTTTATGTCTGCATATTTGTTTGTTTTTTTTAGTCTACTCTAGTTCAGGCTAACCAAACAGAAAAATATGCGAAAATAACGTTAAAACCTTTTTAGAAGTCGGTTTATTTAGAAGGTTATATGCTTACTTTGGGTTTAGGTGGGCCATTGGATCGATCTACTGGTGCTTTCTCAATACCACAACGATCCATATCTTCATCGGAAAATAGTTTGGGTATTGGGCAACATTTGTGTAGGTTTATCTGTAATCAAAGCATAATGTAGGTAAAAGGCAACAAACATGGAAGAGTGGATGGTTATGGGAGCGACGTTCGACTGGCAGTAAGACAATGCAGGTTAACAATTTAAAAAATACATACTCGCACATTCCGTCACTGGCATTTTTCTTGAAAAGCTCGTGGCTAAGTAATAACAGCCGCATGGGTCTCTTCATCAGATTAAGCTACGCTTACCGGGGTTGATCCGTGGATGGGTGACCAACTTTGCATACCGAAACTCCTCCGTGCCTCGGAAACCACGTTAAGCCGTTGGTCCGGGCTGACATTCGTGGATCTTTGACAGTCGTTACGGGTCGTCAGAAGCCCGAAAGTCTGATAACCGGTCTTGCCAAGGGGAATCGTATTACTCAGTTACTGGGTTGTGGAGGTCAGATAGGCAGTCGCTCCATGTAAAATACTAGTTTTCTGCTGCATCTGGTTAGGCACGAAGCCGACTCCAATATAGTTGGGAAAAGGCTAGGCAGATTGATAGTCCTCCACTGGCATTTTTTTCCTGACTAGAACGATTAAACAGACGGTGGGGTCGAATGACTAAAATAAAGCTGCTCGCGCGTTTACCCTCAACCCTGGCAGCTAGTTCGTCACTGGCCTACTAGACCTTACCTTTCCTATACCTTTCCTTTCCTTTCGAGCACTATCCACTGAAGGGTCCCTGAGAGAATATGGCAAAAAAATATTTACCCCAGGAGGTGGTGACAGGCAGTGATGCGGTATAATCTGCCTATATGCGTTTGGATCATTTGGAGGTGGAAAGGGTCCGGAAGCTAAGGCGGACTCTTCACCCTGGACAAATATCACCTGTAAAAGAATTTTTATTATTGTCTGCCAACAAAAAGTATTTTTCGTTTTATTGGCAACGGGAGATAAAGATCAAAACAAGAAAAATAAAAATAAAAAACTGGAAACGTGGTATTTAATCAAAATGGTTTCGGATGCCACTGCAAAAGATGATGATGATTTTCTTTTCCATGAAGCATTATCTTTTTTACAATTTGACCTGAATCACAAAAGGCTGTAAAAACCGGTGTTGAAATCGCGTTGTAAGGGTTTCGTACGATAAATATGATAACTACCAATTTTTTTTGTATCCCAAGAACAAGCTTAACATAGTTGTTGAAAAACATGCTCTCCCATACATTCAAACTGCAAATGTAAGCTATTACGCACAATATTGAGAGATTTACCATGTTATTTTAAGACTATGGACTTCTTAAGTATTGGTTTTCCTGTAATCTATTAGTAAAGAACCGTTTCATTTTTTTATTTTAGGCTCAGTAGTTACGGAAAGAAGGAGGGAATGGTAAATTTTCATATTTTTTTTTAAATATCTTAAAAGTATTTATTTTAAATTACAAAAAAAAGTTGAGATCCTCACAACAAACCCTTTCGTTTGATATGTCATACGGTAGTATGCAATTAAAAAAAAAAACCTATTTGTCCTCAAACAGTGACCCCAAATTCAAAATTTATTTTACGGTACACGTGTGTGTACCAAATTTCAAATAAATTGGTCCAGTAGATTCGAAGCAAATTGGCTGTGACAGACGGACAGACAGACAGAGACACGAGCGGTCCTATAAGGGTTCCGTTTTTTACTTCAGACGTAAGGAACCCTGAAAATTAAGAATATTATTGATCAAGAAAAAAAATGTGTGTCTTATTTTTATGAAAAATCCTTGTAGTATTGTTTATTTTCTTACCTGAATAACAGCTAACACTAAACAGCTACAGGATCTTGTCATGGTGCCGCTTTGGGGTGCAGTAATGACATAACTCAGACACTAGCTGTTATATACTGAGCCACTACCGGCCGTGACCATTGTAGTCAGCACGGGAAACCATCAAGGTGTTTGTCATAGAGTACGGAAAAAATTATAAAGACAAGACATTGTTCATGTTGTTTGGTGCGACTGTTTTGTACCAAAGGCTATAATGATATTTAGTTATTTGGCAGTTGGTTGTAAAAATAAGATTCACTCTAGTGAAATATTATAAGGTCTTAATAATTATGTAAAAGTGTTATATTTTACAACCAACGTCCAAAATAAATCAACAATGTTTGTCCGGGAAAGTAAGTAATATTATTATTTTTATTTATGATGTAGCGGCTACACCGCTACATACAAAACTACACATCATAGACATGACGTCACACAAATCCTGCATCGCGCAATTAGAGTTTACCGAGCGATCGACATAGATACAAGATTTTCAACTTCAAACCAATGGGCAGTTGCCCGCCAGACACAACACCTGTCTGGTCGGAGGATCCTCCCTTTTCTATGGTGGATAAGAACTTTACACCCTGTTCCTCATACCTCTAAAATTTTATAAAAAACTTTTTTTTAACCGATTAATTTAAAATCTTTATAGCAATTGTTTTTGCCATTACTGTCAACTGTCAACAATGCTTACTCTACGTTAAGTAGTTGAAAAAATGATGTGCAGTGGGTTATGCAAACCATGTAAAAACTCTTTTACCTACTAACTTAGTTGTGTTCTGTATATTAAGATATTTTGTGGGTTTTTTCATTCTTATAAACGATTTTTATTATAAATCATTCTTGTTTGCTTCGTTTATTTAAATATAATATTTTAGTACACAATACATATCATAAGTACTATAATAGCGTTACTAAATAACTCAACTCTTAATTTTGGCAGTCTCACCTTCGTTAACATGAGAAAATTCTGAAGCAAAACAAATAAATATTTGGAATTCATATAAATATTGCGAACAAATACTTGTGAGTATTATATTCACACAATAATATGTGAAGGCCTAGATGATTATAGCACATTATGTTATGTCTCTTATTTATTTATGATTATGCATTTTTAAACCACGTCATAGTATTATTTTCTGTGTATTAATCCTATTATTAAATGGGCAATATTTGTAAATATTTAAGTAAGTATATCTATTTTTACTCACGTTCTCGAAATCGTTTTTAATGATTTCGATGAAAGTTGCATATGCAAAGTTGGTTTACGGGGATAAAAAATCGATTTAGCTGGGTCTCATATCTGGGAAAATTCATTTTCTCCTTATTTCCACCCGAGCAGAGCTCGGTCGCCCAAAGTTTAGAACAAGATGCAGGCAAGATGATGGCAGCATGGAATAAGTAGGTATATACATGGATTAGTATGTAGGTATTAAATGAGTATTCTCTATTTTCACCAGAACAGAGCTCGGTCGCCCAGGTACCTACTGTGATAGTAAATACGAATCCATCATAATAATATATTTAAAAGACACGCACTTATGATTTAATTTTTTGATGTTTAGTAGTAGAGATATTTATTTTAAAAGTGTGCATATAATGTAAGTCTATTCTCATATTATTTATTTTATTTTATTCAGTGAATTTATTGTTTTTGATTTTATGTATTTTTTTAAGCTATTGTATAGCTTTTATCGCGGGCTTTGAGTGCGGCGACCGAATCAAGAAATTCCGTAACGAAAAAAACCTAACACCCCCCACTCCACCTACCATGTAATGACGGTTCTCATGACAACGTGATGTTGTCATGGGAACGTAATTTTTGTTTTATGTCATCACGTCATCATCCCAAGTGTAGCGTTGACAAATAGGAAGTATAGAGGTTACAAATGCTATGCAATAGCTTTACCGCGGCAGTCCCCGAGTGCCACACGTTTTTTTTTTCTCTTTTACTCTCACACATGGTGTCTACATCTCTTAATCTATTTTCCTATCGCTGAAAGAGATTTCTTCAGAAATAAGCATCACCTTTGTACTTTTTGTCTGTTCTTTTCTTTTTGTCTGTTTATGTGTATAAAAATAGTTAAATAAATTATAAGAACCAGGAAAATTATGAAAACAAAGATTAAAGCATTGTCCATGGACGTAACTTGAAACGTTGCAAGATGATCATCAAATTATAATGTTCAATGGGCAACAGCCTATGGCGTATGAATTAATTGCATCACCAAACATGCTTCATTATTCAGATTGTCTCTGTAATAATAACTCATGCCCAAACACTACACCCTATTATTACCATTACTATTATTACTTCTATTTCCTTATTGCTGTACCCTTACTTACCCCTTTGTAAAAGCAGTGCTACTAATAGTATGACTAATAATATAACTGTGATCAGTTCATTTACCAAAATTTAAAATCCTATTTCGTCCTACTAACGTTTCAAGGCACAGCTAGTAGGTATCAATTAACAAACCGCTAATTGCAGTTTTTATTGCACTTTGAAATGTAATTCCTTAGTTTTTACTCAACTTAGTTGCAGCAAATGGACCATTAACACCCATAGCATTCTCATTAGCTCTAATAATGACTCCCAGCTGAACGTGATCCACATTTCCTTACAGTAAATCAAGCCTTGCGTCAGTATCTTCCTTCATTCCCTGGAGGACTAAGTTAAGGTCCTTAATCAAGGGTCATTCAATAGCACGGATGTTTCATTCGAGGTATATTTACGTTGGATATATTTTGGCGAAAAAATACTTATTATTTTAAAATTACAGCTTATTCAAGGACTCCGTTGTATACAAAGACAATCAATAATCTTATTTTATTAATAAAATAAAGTTAAATACATAGCTATAAATAATCTTTTAAAAGCACCCACATCTTGTTGTGTTTGCATGATGTATTTTTCAGTAATCGCCACATCTCTGGATTGCGCAAGCAGTAATTACATCACTTGCATGCATCTATGTAACTGCAAATTAGTTCATAATTTGTTATTCTATCTTAACCATAATCTTGTTTTAAATAGTGTATTGTTTTAATTTTGTTATAAATTAAATTCTAGGGCAGTTAGCATCCATTAAATATTTATCAGTACAATAGTTTTTTATTGAACGTTCACTTAAAACTTCATCAACCAAGTTCTCATAACTGTTGATTGTTTACACAGCCTACTTAAACGTTATTGTGTCAATCGAAAGCCAATTACTCATACGAAACCGGCAGTTAATTACCATTAAATCGGACATAATAACAACAATAGCCGTGGAAGTGTGACGGATGTCCTCAAGGAGGCCTACGATCAAGCTGAGTGAATCAGTGTCAAGTGCTCTTAGGACCTTGAATGCTGTTGACGACGTATAATTACGCAGGTACAATGAACCGACGGATAATGCTGGGTTATGCACCTTAGTACTTGTTGTTGAAACAATAAAGATAACGCAATCAGAGTGCCACAAGGATCTGTTCTTGGTCCCGTATTGTTGTTTATTAATCTGAGCGAGGTACCATATTATGTAACATGATGTACTGTGCATCAATTATTATAGTAAGTAACAACAGTGCAGTGCATTGCATTGACAATTAGCTGTGATAATTACATCAGACCTATGCATCTTGCATAGATTTACATTGGCAATGAATCTGCAAGATCAACCAACATTTGCTAGTGCAATGTTTTATTATAATAAATCATACTGTACCATCTTGACGTGTTCTAAGTATTATAATGTCTTATTGACTTTAGTGTCATCGTTTATTATATTGGTTTTGTGAGTCATAAGGAAGAGCAAATTAAATTGATTTCTATTGGCATTGTGTCCATAAAGGCTTGCATTGTGTTAGATTTAATTGATGAATTGATAGCTTGTATGGTGCTTAAACTAAACATAGATATTGGTATTAAAAATAATGAAGTTTTTCTTTGTCGTGTTGGTGGGGGAATTTTATCCTTTAATTTTATCAGACCAACTGTCTGTCTTTTGATGGTTATATCAAAGTATATCTTTTATCATAACTAGCGATCCGCCCTTGCTGTGCACGGCTTTTACGACAGCATCAAGATTTCTAGTACCATTAGTCGGGGGCCCAGGAGATACTTCTTGTACATTCGCCGCACCACCTACTGGTATCAACCCGCCATGCCTAGCGGGCCCCATCACCAAGTGCGGTAGATCCCACGGCCGCACGTCCTCCCGTTAAGACGCGCATTCGATACTGCGTGTCACCTCTTTGAGCCTCACTGACTGCTCAAGCGACGACACAGACCTACCTATCTAACTACATACCTACCTACCTACAAACCTACCTACCTACCTAAGGTGAGGGTAGTATTCGCTAGAGAGGGGCCGCATGTGGGCAGAGTCGTGTGAAGGGAAGTGACTGAACGACGAGACAGCAGTCTTGTGAGGGCAACGAATGGATACAGACCTCCACTTCTCGTACGTACGAAACTGGCTGTTTGCCCGAACTTAGAAAATAGTGCATGAACGTTATTATTATTGTACTGTGTTAATTATTGTTAAAGTAAAAATATTAACTGATTTGCTGTACCATCGTGTTTGATTATAAAGTTACACTATGGATTCCGTACCACAGAATCGAGATGATGACCGCACTATGGCTCAGCCATCGCTGACGCCGTCATATACAATATGTAAAAAAAATCCTATCCGATCTGAAAGGGGCACATAGGCACTGAAATAATATTAACAAAACCGGCCAAGTGCGTGTCGGACCACGCACAATGAAGGGTTCCGTAGTTGGGATGAATTTATCCCAAAAACAAACTTAACTTTGTAGTTGAAAAATTTATTCTCCCATACAGAATGTATGGGAAAACATGTTTTTGCAACTGCAAAGTTAAGTTGGTCAATTATTAGGTACTCGTTAACTTGTAGAGCCTACTTTGCTGTGATAGTTTTCCTTTTAATTTCGTTAAAATTATAAACTACTGATGTGATTTTTTTCACATATCCAAAACCAACCATTTAGCTGGCAGGGGGGGGAGACACTTGACTCTAACAAAAGTTAGTACTTCAAAGCTTAATATTTCGAAAATGGATCCCTGGATCCAAAAAACAAACTCACAACGTTTTTGAAGGACCTTTCCAATGATACCCCTCACCATGGGTTAAAAAAAAAACATCACCACTTTACGTGTAGGAGAGGTACCCTAAAAAAATGTTTTTCATCATTTTGTTTGCACCTTGGTACATACGAAATGATGACCTCCACCGGGATCTAAAAGTTGAGTTCATCGAAAAAGTGATCCAGAAACTTGCAGAAGCTCACGAAAAGAGACTTCATCAGCATGTGAACGTCGAGGCAATCCAGCTTCTCGACCACACAAACATAGTTAGAAGACTAAAAAGAACAAAACCGTTCGAGCTAGTGTTTAGTGTTAGTGAATAGTGTAAAGTACAAAAGTGCCAAACAAACACAAGAACGAAGTGTATTCGCCTTAATAGAGACAATAAAAGTGCTATTGGACACATTCTTAGTAAAGACAATTTAATAGTTTAGGTTATAATTAAATTACTTATTAGTCTATTTATAAGGCTAGATTGTAATAAGATTAGGGTTCATCCTATTGTTGAACCTTAGGACAAGGGAAAAAAAAAAACATTTTGTTTTACCACTTTGTCGGCGTAATTGATATGAATACTTATGTCAAATTACAGATTTCTAGTACTAAGGGTCTCGGAGCTAGACCGCGGACAGACAGACAGACAGACAGACATGACAAAACTATAAGGGTTCCTTGTTTACTACGGAACCCTAAAAAGTCACTTTATAAGTTGTTATTATTGAAAATAAAAAAGTTACTGCTATTTAAAAATCACATTTTTAGAACCAAAATTACCCTAAATCCATTAAAAAATAGAAAATTTTCAACAGGGGTCAAAAGTTATTACTTGTAGACGCCCCGCTAAACGATAATGTCATAACCCGGTTAAATTCCCCATTGAAAAAAAATGTAGCGATAATTTTTTCCTTTTTCCTGAAAATTATCGTATAAATAGACTTTCAATACGATACCTAACAACAACCTCACCGATTGGACAGGTTTTTTTACATGTTGTAGATGTAGTAACATTCTCATGCTACATTGAGAAATATTTTCTTAAAGTATCGCGTTCGCAGGAATTGTCACACTGTCTGTTTACAAATACAGAATCTTTCGTAAAACGAAGATAAAAATATTTTGATTCGATCACAAGACGTTTACCAGAAGAATCTCGATAATTGATATTGACAGTAGGTACCTATTGTTAAACTTTTGTAATCTTATTATCGTTTCTCATCTACGAATTTATTTACAGACAATGTTATTTCGCTAGAACTATTGAAGTGTAAAAAAAGTAAAGACTTGTCATTATAAAGCTTCGGTCAAATCTGCGCGACCACAACGCGGGATGCGGGACGCGAAGCGGGAGCGTCAACAACGCAAAACTTGTGCGCGTAGTGGCGCAGGTCGGCCGAGGCGAGCCGAGGATGCACGAAGTTATTCGAAATGCCTTTCTAGACTCTCTTCTTCGCCCAACTTCGATCAAACTTTGTGAAGGCGCGTGCGTCCCGCTCTGCCGACGACGCGGTGTTCCCGTGTTAGGGTCGCGTAGGTGTGCAAGGCGTCATATATTAACACGAGCAGCGTCCGCCGCGCGGCTGGCGCTCCCGCTTCGCAGTCGCTTTAGTCGCGCAGGTTTAGCCGAAGCTTAAAAACTAAAGTACCTACATAATATTAAATGTGAAGTTTAACATAAATTGTGTTTTCTCTTTCATATTTAAATCCTATTTGTTTTACTACATCTAAGGTTTTACCCTTTCACTCCAAAAACTTACATGTCTTAACCAGATGTTGTTTTAATTAATTAATTCTACGTAGCATGTGTGTAACTTTTTGCAGTAAAAACTATCAGTTTAAAGTCTATTATATTCGTCACTATTTTGTTCTCTTAGAAAACACGACAAACAAATCGATTGATCTCGTCAACAAAACTCAAACTCAAACTCAAACTTCCAGGTAACTTAGAGCTAAGTAAGCGGTGACGGAGCTGTTTGCTCACTACACTTATTGGACCTCGGTAGTTTAGGGTTGGAATATCCTTTTTTTTACTGGGAAATTATCAAATAACTTCTCCCGCTCTGGGCGGAGCGGGAGGGCGTGTCAGACTCTTACTGAGTAAAACCCACCCGTGTTCCTTCGGTTGCCCTGTTGCCGGGAGCCACAATGTCCCTTTCGGTTTTCTTCGCAACCCCCGGCAGGCATCGGCCCTAACGGACCCCGTCAATTCTGCTGACATCTCTTTGAGGCGCGCGTGGAACACAACGCGACGTCGACCCGGGCCTGGTCGTTATCGGACGGCGAGCTACCCATTGCTCACCGTCCGCAAGCCCGCGCCTACGGTCGATTCCCGATGCCCAGGGCGTCTCCTCCTGTGACGGTTAGGAGCGTGAGGGTGCGAACTTTGCCTCTCCTGCCTGAGGGTTGGAACATCCTGGCACCAGATTATTCCAGATTATTTTATTTTTCTTTCTTTCTTTCTTTTCTTTATCACTTAACACAGCAAAAATCATTCTGGTTTCTGTAAAAAATGACACTACATATTTTAAAGTACAAGTTTTATACTTTAAATATGTATTATCTAATAACAACGACACAAAAACTTTTAAAAAAACAATCGACTTCCAAAAAAACACTACAAATTGAAAAATTACTTTTTAATTTCGGAAGTCGGTGGCATACAACGAAAATTCAAAACCAAGTTATTTTTCACTTTGTAGTGTTTTTTTGGAAGTCGGTTGTTTTTTATTTTTTATTTTAAAAAGTTTTTATTTTATTTATCTTTTATATAGATTATTTTCTTTAAAATTTTGTGAATGTGAGAACGTTGTAGGCTGTAGACTTGTGGACCATTTTCTATTTTGCTAAGTACCTGATACTTGTTTGATAGGCCTACACTGTTTTCTCATGCCAATTAACACTGTAATTTGAAAACATTGTGAAAACCATTTATTTTTAAAATAGTAACCGTGGAGTTTTTTGCCGGCTCTTCTTCATAGGAAGCGACCAATTGGAACCGTGCACCTAGTTTCTGACGTTTCATAAGTGCCCATGTAGGTTTATGTGAAATAAAATAATTTGAATTTGAGGTACAATAATAAAGCCGCAAACCGCGTTTGAGTCATTGATAGCTAATTGCAATATAGTAGTAGGTATACATTTAACTTGGTTTAACCTTATCTTAGTGGTTATAAAATCAGTAAATTTAGATCAGTAATTTTAACCATCAGTAAATTTAGATGGTTACAATTACACCTAAGTCTGCGCACACACCAGCCCGTCCCATCCTTGATGTCCTCCCTCCAGTTGACGCCCTAAACCGAGGTTCGTACCCCACAGGGGGTGCCCTTAGCGAGCGTTCACCTAGTTTTAATTAGCATAGTTAAATAACCTCTGGCTGGAGGTTTTAAGTGTAGTAGCTTAAGGCACCCACAGGAAAGCCCGGTTAAGTAGTCATGATCTCAGAGGTCAACTACGAGACGCCATACATTAAAAAAAAAAGTCTGCGTACACACCTTTGCATTATTATATGTCCCGCTAGTCTCCGTTAAGTTTGGGCACCATGGCCGAAATTCAGTCTGGAAGAATTAAAATGAACTAAATATCTAATGCACGGCTAAGAAAAGTCATCCCCCTTAATTCCTGGATCACGTCACCTATAAGGCAGCAAAGTTATCTATCTATGAATAGCAACAAACTGCGATCACTGTCTGCTAGGCGCTGTGATTACAGTACTTGTTTTTGTTTGTTTCTTATTATTGCAAAGATCATTTTGATGTTCATAATTAAAGACGTCCACTGCTGGACATAGGCCTCTTCCAAGCACCGCCACTTTGACCCATTCTGTGTGTCTCGTATCTAGCAGATTCCTGCGGCCTTCATCAGGTCATCGCTTCACCTTTCAACGCTACGTCTTCCAGTACGGGGTCGTCACTTCAGAACCTTTCGGCCCCATCGAACATCTGTTCTTCGAGCAGTATGCCCGATTGATGTTTATGTTATAATAATATTATTTTTGCTTTCCGTTAACAAAGAATAATAAAGGTTGATTTATCTTAGAGGACTTTGATATGAGGTGCCCTGGACAGTGCCACTATTATCACTGATTTATTGCAAAAAATTGCATAGTATACATACATACATCCACACAAACCAGTATCAATAAATGCAGAGACATATTAATAAATAATGGTTATCTTAATGTCAAAGTACTAATTAATCGTAGTATTTGACGTAGACCTTCTCGGGAGATGCTTATAATTGTTGGCAGGATGCACTAATGGTTGACAGGGGAGAGTGGAAGAAGAAAACGTGGAGTGCTGACCCTAGGTAACATAGGACAAGAGCAGGAAGATGATGATGATGCAACTAAGAAAGAAAGAAAGAAAAATAGGTTTATTTGTCACAGAAATACGTGCATACATAAAAGACAAGAGTAATCAGAGAACAACACAAAGTATATAACAAATTACGAGCATAGAACAGAAATTACTTAGGCGGCAGCCGCACGACATGACTGTGACAAGAAGGCTTCCACTCAGCATGATGCAGTGGTATGGGGGACCCACAGCACAGCGCTGATTTTCAGTGGTCACCAGTATAAACAACTTTCACTATGGGAGCAAAACTGAAATCACGAAAAAAAAATCAACTGTTTCATACATTTTGGTCAAGTAGGTATTGAACCTATTGAACTTTTGTAGAAACAGCTGATTTTTTTTTTCGTGATTTCAGAGTAGCTCCCATAGTGAAAGTTGTTTATATTCATGAGTAGAACAGCCTGTAAAAATTTCGAGATGGTAAAAAAATCACCCGGTATAGTCCTGCAGGACTTATTTCGATTGATTGTGTTTGGATGGCTAAAGTGAACTTACCTAGAATTATGAAAGCATGTAAACCCGACCACGATGTCAACGTAGAGATACGACGGTGGGGGTTATTGTTTTATTATTATTAATTGTTTCTAAAAATGTATTTTTTTTTTGTGTATTATACAAGTTATACATTAACATATAATAGTGCTGTGATTTAATAAAATTTAGATACATGCAAGATTATAATTATTTCAAAGACTTTGGGTTCATGCTGTGTATGTGTTTAGTTGGTAAATCTTTGTATAAATATAATAGGAAAGTATAGTATAAGTAAACAGGAATGTTTTTAGAAACAGAAAATAAATACTTTATTCAAAACTGTTTATCCTTGATTCTTTACAATATAATGACTTTAAAGCAAATAATTGTAATTAAGTTTCGTCATTCACTGCTAACATTTCCACGCTGCATCTGGACATTTCTGAAACCAAAGTATTAAATGTTACATCGTTAAACATAGTAAGCAGCATAAGCAGCTTGACTATAATCATAATCAGCCTATAATTTTCCCACTGCTGGGACACAGGCCTCCTCTCGGTGAGAGGTAGTGGTTCAGAATCCACCACGCGGGCCCAGTGCGGGTTGGTAGATGTTACATGTCTTCGAATTTTAAATTCTAGGACATACCGGTTTGCTCACGATGTTTTCCTGGACCGTTTCCCTTTTTGAGAGCAATGGTGATGAAATAATTTACACAAAATAAAGCGTCTGTCTGGGTTCGAACCTACAACATACACCTCGTAAGTCGCGGTCGTTACCACTGCTCGCTTGGCCCTATTACAATTTTATTATTATGTTAGTTTTTTACTTGCTAGCGTTTTAACTATGAGCATTACAACTCAACGACTCTCAACTCAACTCTCGACCAAGAAACCGTTTTAAAACATGCCAACCATCACACTTGAAACTAAACATTACATAACATCACACCTTTCCCCCAAAGGGTTAGGCAGAGATGTAGGTACCTATAAGTATGTACACCCACATTTCGCCAGGTATGTTTAAGTCCCATGTAATACGGGGCGAGTCTATTGCCATCAATCGGGCACAAATCCAGACTCCAGAATGCTGAAAAAAAATCCAGATGGAAAATTCCTACATAACACCTTGCCAGACCTGTCGAACCCAGTATTAATTGCCAGCAGTAGTATGTATGCACTAGTATGTGTGCATGTATACTGCATGTCGATTATTATTTACAATCATTTCATCATCATCATCATCAGCCTATAAATGTTCCCACTGCTGGGACACAGGCCTCCTCTCAGTGAGAGGGAGTGGGCCGTAATCCACCACGCGGGCCCAGTGCGGGTTGGTAGATGTCACATGTCTTCGAATTTTCGGTTCTAGGACATGCCGGTTTCCTCACGATGTTTTCCTTCACCGTTTTGAGAGCAGTGGTGATGAAATAATTTACACAAAGTAAAGTGCCTGTCTGGGTTTGAACCTACGACCTACAACTCATAAGTCGCGGCCGTTACCATTGGGCCACCACTGCTCTACAATCATTTACCAAATAATTTTCAAGACTTAGGTACCACAGACAATGTTAAAAAAAAATACTTTTCAAACTACTGCTATTTAAAAGATATTACACCATTAAGGACTATTTAGAAGACAAATTAATAGAATCTGTAATTAGTTAGTTAGATTAATTGACATTGCTGATTGTGAATACATTTGCACGCCATGTTATGGCAGGATATGCTTAAACAAATTTACTGTAACACCTTAAGTACCATCATCATCTGCCTAGCCTTTTCCCAACTATGTTGGGGTCGGCTTCCAGTCTAACCGGATGCAGCTGAATACCAGTATTTTACATGGAGCGACTGCCTATCTGATCTCCACAACCCAGTAACTGGGTAATACGATACCCCTTGGTAAGACTGGTTGTCAGACTTTCGGTCTTCTAACGACCCGTAACGACTGTCAAAGATCCACGAATGACAGTCGGGACCAACGGCTTAACGTGCTTTCCGAGGCACGGAGGAGTCTCGGTATGTAAAGATGGTCACCCATCCACTAACCAAACCCGGCAAGCTTAACCTGATGGATCGACCAGTGCGGCTGTTCCACACCTTAAGTACCATATTCTAGCAAATAAATATTTTTGATTTGATTTGATTTAGTGCTTGGGACCAGTAGACCTACGAGGCAGTCACATGATACAGATACAGAATACAATAAATTCATTCCTACCTTCAACATAGCGATGCCCGTGCAAGTGAAGACATCATACGCCTTGCAAGGGAAGTCCAGGTGTTGCCTCGGGTCCTTATCGACGCAGTCCTTAATGGCTTTGTCCACAGCAACAGACCAGCCTTTATTGTTCTCCTCCCACTGCTTCAGATGGGTTTTGTAAGCGTCCTTGTTTAGAGTATTCCTGTCAGTCAGGAAACCAGATTCTTCAAACACGCATTGCACGTCGTTGCACTGAAAAAAATATGCGTTTGTCAATTCAACTTCAATGCTTACTAGAATTTTCCTTTCTGTAATATTTTTTTTTTTTTTCAAATTACACCAATTATTCTTTATTACATGTTGGTACAATCAGGGCAATTAAACGTCCAATTGCCATGTTAAAGCCATTTCATACAGATCTCAAAGTATGACAGTTGTGATTTGAATACCAACTATTTGGAATGGGCAACTAGCTTCGACTTTCCGATGGACTCACTCCTTGACAAAAATAAAAAGTGCCTGTAAATGGTTTAATTGAAATAAATGTGTTGACTTTGAGTTTGAATATCCGGACAATTTAAGTTGGTTGTCAATTTGTTTAACAACTAATTTTCTTCAGTTTATTTAACTTATTGTTTAACCTTTTGCAATCAAAGCTGACTCCAGCAGATGTTAATTTCAATTATTAATTGAAAAACTCACCGGGCCCGGCAGTTTAGGGTTAGAACATTTCGCCAGATGTTTTGGATCACCGAGCTCCGGTATATCACAGCAAACTGATAACGGTTTCTGAAAAAAAAAAAAAACAATTTACTTAATTATTTTGATGATAAAACAAATTGTCACCTTATAAACAATCAAAATGTATTAATTTAATTAATTACCAGTGTAGCACCTTTGTTTTCTCTTTGACTCAGAAGATCAGCGTAGGATGCCTGAAATCACCAATAATTTATTAAACATTGAAGGAGAGCTATCATTATACAGGGTCTGAAAACAGTAGATCCACAGTCCGTTCACAGCTGGACATAGGCCTCGCACATGCATCGCCGCATTGACAGGTCCTGTGCTTCTTGCATCCAGCGGATTTCTGTGGACTCTACAAAATCGCTAGATGGCGCACGAATTGGCGCAAATACAATATGTAAAAAAAAACCCTGTCCAATCCGAAAGGGGCTCATAGATACTGCAATAACATGAGATAAAAGTAATAAAAAATCCAATTATTATTGAAAATAAAAAGTTATTGCTGTTTAAAAATCACATTTTTAATACCAAAATTACCCCAAATTCATTAAAAAGATTAGCAAATTTTGAACAGGGGTCATATTTTTTATGACTTGTAGACACCCGCTAAAAGATGGCCGCCCGCGCCCCGTGTAAAATAATCCATTAAAAAAGATGATTTTTTTTTCGAGTTTTTTGACAACATAACACCCTCACGAATCAGAAAGGATTTTTTTACGTGTTGTATTAACCAATATATCGTTTTAAATTGCAGTTTTTTATATATTTTAATAATATTGCAACACTTACAGCAACAAATAAAACGAAAACTAAATATTTAAACATCTTGAACCACGTACGTCCGAGACAGTAGCGTTATTACGACTGTGTTATTGCAAAAAATTATGATTATTATATTTAAACGTAATTGTATCTGTGTTTATAAAGACTTTATTGTTATCAGAGTGTCAAAGAGCAAATTACTCATACGCTTTAATGTTCTTGGAAGACTGTTTTGTTAATTATTATCTGCTTATAGTACTTCAGAACTGTTAATCTAGGGTACGGACACAACATTTTTTTCTGAATTAGAATCTGAATCATTTATTAGTACAGAAAGTAGGAAAAATAAAAACGTTTTCGTCATGATGAATTTGTTTTGTTTTGTGTTTCGTAAACCTTTTTCAACCAAGGTTAAGTTCTTACCCTTCATTGAAAAAGGTTTACGTCGGTATTCTACCAACTATGCTACATGGTGCCTATAAAAAAGAGGCCGTGCCTCGGAAAGGACGTTACGCTGTTGGTCCCGCCTGTCATTTGTAGATCTTTGACAGTCGTTACGGCTAGTCAGAAGCGCAAAAGTCTGACAACCAGTCTTACCAAGGGGTATCGTGTTACCCAGTAACTGGGTTATGGAGGTCAGATAAACAGTCGCTCCATGTAAAATATTGGTATTTAACATAGTTGGAAAAAGACTAGGCCGACAGATTTTGTAAAAAAAGAGGCAAAAGTGAAAACATAGATGGATTGTGTGAATGAAAATCTGGATAAAGAAAAGAAAGAAAGAAGGAAAATAAAGAAAAGAAAAGAACGAAAAGAAAGAAAAGAAAGAAAAATGCGTTTATTGGCATTACAGCAGAAAAATACACCTTAAAACTATAAAAATAGAGATGATAATAGAGATGTAGGTAGAAATGGGAGATAAAGATGTGCTGTGCTTACCCCAAATAAATTGGTATAAGGGCAGGAAGATAATTAATGAATGCTGAAAATTATAATCAAAAATCTAGAAGATGATTTAAATATTTTAATATTTATTACCAGCTCCGATATTTGTTTCTAAACTATTTTATTGTTTGTTAATATTAAAAGTACTTATATGTTATACATAATTATATCTGAAGTAAAAACGTATATGTACTGCCCTTTACTTTTCAGAGTTATAGTTATTCCTTGTAAACGGTACAAATGTGATATTGAAACCTTTTTGCTCGCTTTAATACTAGGAATAATGTTATTTGTTACGAGTTTGTTCATATTAATTCGATAATGACAGTTCTTGTTTGCAAAACAAAATCAATTTTCAGAAATTGTGGTACGAGAGAGAATGTAAAAAACATGTGATGTTATGGATCTAGTTTTCTTTTGCATAATTACATTAATTACATAATTAAACTCCAGAACAAAACCTGCATTCCGTCATATCATTCGTGGTTTCCCACAACCGCAATAGCTGATAATCATATACAGGGTGGTAGAGACATCGATGTGAAAACTGTTACCATATTCAGTACATGATTCTTAAATAACCGACGAATAATTTCAACGCAGGGGGTTCGGAATCATGTACTAAATCCATGGTAACAGTTTTCGCGTCGATGTCCCTGCCACTCTGTATATAAATACACTGGAGTTATATCACTAAGCAGCTGTTTTGAGCTTAAAGTGTACCTACACAGAAATAGATTATAGAATCCTCCCTAGAAAATCGTTTCTACGCAATTGGTCTAAATTCTATTTGTACAACACATACAAATGTAAAGTTTAATAAGTGCATTTAAATGCAAGAGACATGGAAGATTTCCAACTATTCAGATATGTAGGTACCTACTTGAGTATTTTCATTTAGTTACCACTAAACTTTTCTCTAAGCATGATGCTGGAACGCAGGCATCTAAAATATCCATAATTGTCCATACTACATTTACAAACTATACTACATACATATAACCATACAGTGAGATCTCGGTTTTAGTTGCTTTACAAGTTTACACGATGTGAGAATCGAACCCTGTTTATCAACCTCAGCAGACCACTTACCTACGAGCCAGTCAAACTGACGATTTGCCACGGCTCGCTGTTACGTACTTATTTAAAAACGATTTCTCAAAAAAATATTATTTGTATATTTTTTTTTTATTTATTAGACCAGAAATAGTAAACATGTAACACAATTTGTTTTAGCTACTTAAAATTATTATGCTTAAATTAATTTAGTAACAATTGTGTCCAATTATTAGCATCTGCAGCCGAACTAGGTTTATAGCCTGTGATTCAGCATGCAGCGCCTCAAGCCCTTGAACTGGGTATGCAAGTATGAGCTTACGAACAAAAGGAAACAGTTTATTTTAAAATATGAACTTAATTTACTTAAAAAAGAAAAATGAAAGGGTTGCTGTCCTCTGAGTGTATAAGGTGAAGGTGAGTGTATGTGTGTGAGAGGGTGTGTAGAGAATTAAATAGATTTAGCTAGTAGATTCTTTTATAGTGTCCATCACTACATAGTATAAAACAAAGTCGCTTTCTCTGTCCCTATATCCCTATGTATGCTTAAATCTTTAAAACTACGCAACGGATTTTGATGCGGTTTTTTTTAATAGATAGAGTGATTGAAGAGGAAGGTTTATATGTATAATAACCTGGTTTATACCCGTGCGAAGCCGGGGCGGGTCGCTAGTAGTATATAAAGCCAACAATTAGTTGTATCACTATTTTAAGATGGTAAGTATATTTTCAGTTTGATCGTACTATTTAATATTAATTGTATTATTTTTTCTCTTTGGACGAAAATAGAACTCAATTTAATTACAATTAGCGCTGTCACGTGGTATGAATAATTTTAAGGAAACCTAACTGTATAACTTTTGAATTAAATTCTAAAAAAAAAACGTGTGGCACTCGGGGACTGCCGCGGTAAAGCTATTGCATAGCATTTGTAACTTCCATACTTCCTATTTGTCAACGCTACACTTGGGATGATGACGTGATGACATAAAACAAAAATTACGTTCCCTTGACAACATCACGTTGTCATGGGAACCGTCATTACATGGTAGGCGGAGTGGGGGGTGTTAGGTTTTATTTTCGTTACGTTACGGAATTTCTTGATTCGGTCGCCGCGCTCAAAGCCCGCGATAAAAGCTATGCAATAGCTTAAAAATTGACAAAAATAATGAGTGAAGATAAATGAACAAAATAAAGTTTGATATGACGCAAGTAAAACAAAATAAATGTCTAATATTGATCTTTTGGATAGATTGATTTCACAGTCCAATATTTTCGATTCAAAATTGAACTGCCATCGCTTTTTCCAATACGGAATTACTGTCATAACGCAACCCTCGTCTGCCAATGATTTTATTTGCGAAGTGACAGATTTTAATTCACTTACTCAATTCAAATCATGTTAGAAAAGGCAGTTCAAAATATATAGGAAAGTTTTTAGAACATTCATCATAAAATATATTTTTTCTCAAACATGCTTGGAAATTCAATAACTTTATTTTGACAACCTTCTTCCGAGCGTCCGGCCGGCAATGTTTGTATGAAAATCCGTATCTGTCGTGTTTAGCGGCCGAATAAATTACTATTAAAACTCATATCTGTCGTGTCATTTAAAAATTGACCGAACTTTTTACTTCAACACATGGCAACCAAGGAGGTAACTTATCAAAGATTTTATTAAAATTTTGATTTGGCTTGCAAATAGAGCTGTTTAAAGTAAAAAAGAAACAAATGACCATATTGGCGCGTGAAAAATTTTCGTTTTTCTTCATTTATTCTGGAATTTATAATTAATTAACTCAATTTGAATTTCTGTGCATTATTTAGGAAAAGTACTATACAAGCCTTAGCCACAACCAGGCATTGATAGACTCATGTATGTGTGGCTCGGCCCACATTTTCACGATCGTCCATCAATGCCCCAGTTGCAGGTCGCGACAGTAATATAATATTTACTATTATTATACAAATTTAATGACGTTCAGCTTACAAATCGATTTTTTGATAAAAACATTTAAACGTCAAAAATTCAGTTTTTCAGGGATATTACGGTATAGGGATTGATGTGTGACACAGATTTACCACGATAAGACCCTTGGTAAGACTGGTTGTCAGACTTTCGGGGTTCTGACAACCCGTAATGACTGTTAAAGATCCAAGAATGACAGCCGGGACCAACGGTATCTTGGTATGTTAAGATGGTCACTCATCCATGGTTTTTTTTCTCAGCAGTGGGACAGTTACTGGCTATAATAATTAACAAAGTTTCTTACTACCAATTTTCTTAATCCAGAAAAGCCACAGAGGCATCTGATTTCTGTTATTTAGATTGATTAAGATTCATAAGTCTCTTGGGCCTCCTATAAATCGTAATGTTTCGCGAATCTAAATAATAGGGTTTCATTAGCTGCCCATTCAACCCGCACTTACGGCTGAAATATCACTGTAATTTGTAATGATTAGGACAAAATAAAATTTTAAATACATTTTGTTGTTGCATCAGTCTTAAGATTGATGTCAGTAATTTGTTGAAGAGTTAAAAATTGGCGAAAATGGTGGTCAAAATTTTTAGATTGGAGCACTGCTTGCTTTCTGCCCGCCTGCCTGCCTAGCCTTTTCCCAACTATGTTGGGGTCGGCTTCCAGTCTAACCGGATGCAGCTGAATACCAGTATTTTACATGGAGCGACTGCCTATCTAACCCCCACAACCCAATAACTGGGTAATACGATACTCTTTGGTAAGACTGGTTGTCAGACTTTTGGACTTCTGACGACCCATAACGACTGTCAAAGATCCACGAATGACAGCCGGGATCAACGGCATAACGTGCTTTCCGAGCCACGGAGGAATATGTAAAGATGGTCACCCATCCACAGACCAACCCCGGCAAGCGTAGCTTAACCTGATGAATCGACGTGCGGCTGTTATTACTTAGCCACGAGCTCCTCCTCCTCCACTGATTGCTTCCTAATTGCGTATAAAAGGAACTTGTGTCAATTTGGACCGATATTGTTTTACAATTTTTCAAATCCCAACACTACTATTGTGGTATGGTTCAGACCCACCTAGAGTGACCAGATGTCCCGTATTTTACGGGTTGTCTCGTATTTTAAGCACGAATTTTTCACTGTCCCGTAATTTGGCGAAACCAATATGGGACAGTACATTGTCCCGTAATTTTATGATTCAATGGCATTTAATGATAAAAATACCTATTCGAACAATATTTATTTTCTCGCATTTGTTATTTAGTTTATTTTCTTGTCCAAATAATGAATAAATTGTTGATTTATGATTGTTTTAAGGGTAATTCATAAAGAAAATCAAAGTTTGTATATTTAGGTTATTTAATTAAATAATAAAAAATAAATATAGATTTTTAATTAAAAAAAACGGCCTATCCCGTATTTTAACCTCGAATCCCGTATTTTCAATGCACTTGTCCCATAAAACCGGAAATCAGATCTGATCACCCTAGTTTCACCGTACCCCCAGGGATACTGGTGGGTCCGGAGTGTCAATATATGTGTAAGGTTTTCAACAATTTTTCAAAGTTTCATAAACTTATGATGAAAATGGGGTATTTAAGTACTTCCCTTACAACACAGGCAAAAAGGAATACTTAGGTGTTGGCAGCAGGCAGGTCGAATTGGAAAGGCCTGAACCAATTACTCCAATAAAACAATTAATTCGTCGGCTTTGTTTATTAAACATCAAATATGACAGGCGCCCGGCAGTTTTCAATATGGTTTACTGAACCGACGGGTTACGACGGACCCTAATTACTCTACAAAATTCAACCCTCATTATCGTCGTTTCTTAATTAATTGAAGTAGGTACAGCGATATTTTCAAGTTATGCAGTACTTTTGAGGTCAGTTTACTTACATTGGTAGCGCTGAGTGATAGATTTCCTGTCACTATTAAGGCGACGATAACCGACTTTGAATGATTTTATACTGAAGATCACGTCTAACCGAGTAATGTTAATAATTTGGAAAAAATATATGTTAAAGAGCATTTTTTTAATAACTTGATATGGGAATATTTTAGATTATATTTATACATATTACATACCTAGTGAAATTAATTTGTAAAGTTATTAAGAGTGTAAGAATTACCCAAAATCGATCAAGCTTATTTTTCTGAAACTGTCACCATTTTAAAGATAATTTAATTATTGATCTTTTATTATACATGTTTTATTACAATACCCTTTTGTTCTATATATAATAAATTAATAATGCGTCTAATTTGGGACAGCGCTCCTTGAAGGGCGAGTCCGATTACTGACTGGACGTACGACGCGTTGCGTGTACAGATCACGTAAGCCAACCATTCAAGGTCACTGGCATATATCTGCGTCTTAATATGTATAGATATCCTTAAACAGCTACATTTTGGCGTTGAGACCCCACGACAGCTGTTGTGATGGACCAACAATGATTTCACATTGAGTTGGCACCTCCTTTGTCTTAGGTAGCACTGTTCTAATCAGAGCAATGTTCCAGGAATCATTATTGATTTGTCTTCTGTTACAAGAAATGCAGGTCATTTAATATACAACCTCAGTTTTTGTTTACACTAAACCTCTTAAGAAGTCATTGTACTCATCATTAAGAACAACTTTCACTATGTGACATTTTGACGAGATATGCGACCATAAATGTAGGGAACAGCTGACTTCTTTTAATAACATAAAAAAACAAAACAGTTTTTTTATTATTATGGCATGCAATTTCACTCAGTCCATATCCTAATCACAGTTTACACAGCATTAGATGTTGTAAGACGTAAGAGTGTTCACTTATTGGCATGAGCTCACGCAGTTTATGGCTCATAAACTGAAGCTTTTGTCAATCGGAATGAGACGAGTGAGGGTTTATGTGGTGACACATATCCTTTACAAATTAGTCACGTGTATATTAGGGTATTAATATTGGTATTTTCGTTTATTCATTTTGGTTCTTATTAACTTACATTTTTAAATATTTTTTAAAATAAATGAATTAAAAAAACATTTAAAAATATTAAAAAATAGAGGTCCGCCGGTATCGGGAGCAGGGTCCAAGCTACCGGTGGTTAGGGCTGCAGAGACAGGAACCTCCTCACAATGCGAGCCGTATCGAGGAGTACTGCCTTCTGAATCAGGCGCTTGATCCAACCGCCTAACGAAAGCCTCGAGAGATGTTGGTCGAGGCTTTCGGCCATCAGGCCATTAGTCGTAACGACAATCGGCACAATGATAGCCGGCATAATGATATTGGTATAATTATTATTATTAGTGAGGAAATTAATGTTCTTTATTGCGGTTTGTAGTCAAGGGGGCAGGCACCCTAATTGCGTAATCCACGATCAATCATAAAATCTGTTTAATTTTGTAAAAAAAAAAAACGAACATATTATTATGAAGCAATGGATTAGCAGGTGGAGTGGCGACCGCGTACCGGAAGATGTAGCGTTGGAAGGTCTCCCACAAGATGGACCGATGACCTTGTGAACCTTGTGAAGGCCGCAGAAATCCGCTGGATGCGGAAAGAACAGAATCGGTCGAAGTGGCGGTGCTTGGGGGAGGCCTATGTCCAGCAGTTACTCTTTTCGGCTGAAATGATGATGATGAATGGATCAGCAATATCCTTCAAAACGATTCAGATTGGATTGATCCTGTGTTACGCAATTATGGTGCAGATTTTACAAAACTTACGTGTTTAATCTTCTACACGTGCAGCTTGTGGGAGAAGTATTCGCGAGCATCGTATGGAGCCCTTCGTGTCCAATTTAATAATGCATTCAGAAAACTGATGGAGCTGCCATGGCGTTGCAGTGCGTCAGGGATGTTTGCGGCGGCACGTGTAGATTGTTTTTATACTTTAATGCGCAAGCGCGCTGCATCAATGGTGGCACGAGTCATGGCCAGCCCCAACAGGGTTCTGAAAATGATAGCTGACAGAGTGGACTGTCCATATATAATTCACTGTTGTCAGTTACATGTGTCACCGTATTGTGTTGTTTACTAACACGTAGTTTTTAAGGATATTGTTACTAACCCTCTATGAGTCTTGGCTCGAAATAAAGTTTTTAATTTAATTAAATTAATTAATAACTCCTGAGTTTGATTCGGAACATATCTATATCGTCATCATCATGATTATTTCAATCGAAAGACGTCGTCTATTGGATATAGGCCTCCCCCAAGTCTCATCAAATGAACCGATCTTGTGCTTCTTGCATCCAGCGGTTATCTCATCATCTGTAACGACGCCTCATTGAGGTGGATAACAATGAAAATTCTATTGTATCTCGTTAATGACAGTTGAAAGGTTATATAGCACTGCAAACCATCTATAGTGTTTTTAAGGTTCCGTACCTCAAAAAGAAAAAACGGAACCCTTGTACGGATACTCCATTGTCCGTCCGTCTGTTAGTCTGTCAAGACCCTTTTTCTCAAGAATGCATGGAGGTATCAAGTTGAAATTAATATCAAATACGTAAATCTATGATCCTTGGATCTTTAAAAAAACAAGCTACTAAGTCAACGCAATAAAAAATACGCTCATTTATGCGACATATATTTTGATACTCGAAAATAAATCAAAACCTACAGGTTACTTCCCGTTGACCTAGAATCATAGCAAGGCACAACATATGTCAAGGAAAAAAGTCCGAAAATAGTTAATTTGTAGTTTTTAACCGACTTCCAAAAGGAGGAGGTACTCAATTCAACTGTATGTTTTTTTTTATCACACTTTTTTTTTTTGCGATTTCTAACTTACTGTTGCAGTTGCTTAGAGTTGGAGAAGCTCGTGGCTAAGTAATAACAGCCGCACGGGTCGATCCATCAGGTTAAGCTACGCTTGCCGGGGTTGGTCCGTGGATGGGTGACCATTTCTACATACCTACCGAGATTCTTCCGTGCCTCGGAAAGCACGTTAAGCCGTTGGTCCCGGCTGTCATTCGTGGATCTTTGACAGTCGTTATGGGTCGTCAGAAGCCCGAAAGTCTGACAACCAGTCTTACCAAGGGGTATCATATTACCCAGTTACTGGGTTGTGGAGGTCAGATAGGCAGTCGCTCCATGTAAAATACTGGTATTCAGCTGCATCCGGTTGGACTGGAAGCCGACCCTAACATAGTTGGGAAAAGGCTAGGCAGATTTATTTTTTTATCTTACAGTTGCAGTTGGAGAATTGACCATAACGTATATCGATGTATGAGAGAACAGGCTTTTGCACTACAATGTTAAGTTTGTTTTTGGGATAAATTCATCCCAACTTCGGAACTCTTCATTGTGCGTGGTTCGACACGCAATTGGCTGGCTTTTTTGCTAGAAATCTGACTTACTAAGAATTCCTCTGTATCGACGACGCACATGCACAAATCTCTAACGCAGGAAACCAACTCACGAGCCGTCAAGCAAAAGCTAATCGCCAAACCACTGCGCCAACTGACACAAGTGTAAGATGCATTAGGTCGGACACAAATTCTGTATCCTTCCCAACTAAGGGTACAATATACCGCACGTCACGTCAGTGCTAACAAAACCAGAATAAGCTGCCCTCTTAGTAACTCGAGACTATGCTAGTCTAGCTGAAGGTTTTAATAATTACCTCCGGTTGACAGTACTTCTGCCATCCTTGGCTTATTTATATAGCATGCGAACTGTATTCGGTCAGATGAGTGTGTTCCGAAATGATTTTTATAGAGCATTATAAACTGTCCATAAAGCATTCGTCTTGTTCTATATTTACAGACGCCAGCACTTTAAGCTACTACAATCTGTCAAATTTATTTAATAGATTTTCAACATTATCGCTGAAGTGTAAAGTTCAAAATTGATTGGGAAAATTTGACAGTTTCGGGTAGCTTGATGTGCTGGCTGTCTGTACGAAGCCAACTTCGTGTTACAAAGTCACAGGCAAATAGTTTATTTTAAAAATTTACTAGCCTTTTCCCAACTATGTTGGGGTCGGCTTCCAGTCTAACTGAATGCAGCTGAATACCAGTATTTTGCATGGAGCGACTGCCTATCTGACCTCCACAACCCAGTAACTGGGTAATACCATACCCCGTGCTAAGATTGGTTGTCAGACTTTCGGGCTTCTGACGACCCGTAACGACTGTCAAAGATTCATGAATGACAGCCGGGATCAACGGCTTAATGAGCTTTCCGAGGCACATACCAAGACCCCCCGGTCTTGGTATGTAAAATGATCACATCCACGGACCAACCCCGGCAAGCGTAGCTTAACCTGATGGATTGACCCGTGCGGTTGTTATTACTATGCCACGAGCTCAAATAATTTATTTCAAATAGGCACATGAAAGGCACTTTTCAACGTCAAAATTAACAAGAAAATAGAATTGATTCTAGTTGCTCCCTTCCAAAAGGTAGTTTCATATAGAGAAGAATGGGCAAGAAACTCCACCGTTACTCTTTAAAAAACGTTTTAAAATATTTTAAATACATTAATAATATTATTTTATTGTATGTAAAGACGATGGATGAAGATGCATTAAATGTCAACAGCCCGGCCCCACAGTAAAATGTCATACGACACAATACTGTTGAAGTAGCTGAAATATACCAAACGCGCAGTTTCTGCATCTATTAACTGTCTTATCTTTCTAAAAGCGTAAGCGGCCGAGCTTAGCCACCCCATAAGAGATGTTATACGAAGTGCCCATTGTAATTAGTCGTCTAGCGTGATTCCTAGGAAAACCGTTTGATTAATTCTAGTTTTTCTCCATACAATATGATGTCACATTCGCTACTTCTAACATTAGGTAATTTAAATCTGATGCATTTGTTTCTTTTTTTTAAATTTCGTTTTATTTTGATCTTCTGAACCATTTTAATTTATGAAGTGTTGCATTAACCCAATTTTCAAAAGCTCTATAGAGGTACGAATTACTGACAGTGAGAGTTGCTCTCAATTAATTAGTCCTCGGCATGGCTTTAAGTGCAGTTCGATCCAGTTAATATGCCAATTAGCCCTTAATAGCAGGATATGGAATGGCCAATTTGACCAGATTTTTCTGAAATATTAACAATTTCTCTTTAAATCAGTTTAGTACTTAGTACCTGAGCGACCGAGCTCTACTCTGGTGAAAATATAGAATGCTCAGGAAAGTTCATATTAGTATGAACTTTCCTGAGCATTCTATATTTTCACCATATAAAGTACCAACTTATTCCATGCTGCCATGATAGTAGGTACTTGTTCTAAACTTTGGGCGACCGAGCTCTGCTCGGGTGAAAATACGGTAATAATGAATTTTCCCAGATATGAGACCTAGCTAGATCAATCTTTCGCCTCCGCTGGATGCGTGTTGCCGAGAATCGAGCTTAATGGCGTGCAATTCGAGGCCTATGTCCAACAGTGGACTGCTATAGGCTGATGATGATATAAAGGAAAAAAATATATAGGATCAAATCATTGGGCATCAAAAAATTCATCCGCATCGCTGTCAGTAGGAAAGGTGCCCAAAAGGCTGGCAGCATTGCCACGTCGTATGGCAATGCTAATTCTTTGTCCTAAAAATTGGCCAATCCTCTGGTCACGTGATGAGTCGACCAGCCGCTCGGCGCTGTCCTGGAATACTCGATGAGCACTCGGACCCCACGACCCTAGTGTTTCAACCCCAAACGGCTAAAAATATAGCTGCCAGTAAAGTTGTTATATTTGCGTTGTTTGAGGTTTTCTGCACCTGCAGCAGCCGCCCCAGCACAGCCCGCCGTGCTAGGAAGATGGGATGGCGCGAGGGTGTTGACACAGGTTGCGTCCACACCAAAGGCCTACCGAACTTCAAAGGCATTATGGTCATTCCGTCTGGCCTCTTCCCATCGTCGCGTGCCAAGCCATTGGATTCTAAAACAGCTGGCACCCCGGTGGTGACAAGAGCCGACGGATAATGTTGCTTGCTTTTACTAATGCTTGCGTACTGTGCCAACCGACCAGCGCTCAAAGCTGCAGGAAAGGCTATGGTGTCCGAGGCAGTCGAATGCTTCACCGCACTGACAGCGATGCGGAACCCCGCAAGGAGCGTCCAAACGCAGACTTGCAGCAAGCCGGAAAGTAGTGTCACCTAGCATAGTGCCTATGTTGGGTGACGGTAGCGCCTGAAGCCTCTGGCTTCAGGCGCCTGAAGCCAGAGGCCTGACGCCCATTCTCCCACAGCTAGTAGGCAGGCACGCTCAGCAGTATTGGTGGACGTATTAAAGAGGTTATTCCGTACCAACCTGCAGAGCGGCTCATCCCACTGTCTCTGGGAAGGCGGGTTGTCGAGCTGCTCTGTATCCAGATAAGCCACTTTCCAGGCGTTCATCGCATCAGTCAAACACGGCACTTCAGAGTCAACCTGAGAAACGGTTAAGATTATTTTAGTTAACTTTTCGGTGCTGTGGACCGAGGACAGGAACAGGTAAGCTTACACCAAAAATTTTGCGGACGCCGAGCCCACCAAAACGAATAGGTAGTGTGGCTTGCAGCCACGTGCGGTCGTCCAATGCCACATTTATGATTGATGTTAAAGTGCTTCGAATGATTTGGTCGATTTTGTCTAAAAGGTGTGGCTTCTTCCTTAAAGGGGAAGAGCGGAAAAATACATAAAATTTTAATCGAAACAGCAGTATCTGATGGTGAATGCCGAATGTGGGTTAATTTTAGAAAGTCTATCCGAAATGTCGTTGAAATGTTTAATTTTTTTATCAACGAAAGGACGAACGGACCTAACGGAACGATCCTAGGAGGTGCAGTGAACTTTTTTCCAAAACTTTGATATCTGGGGCTATTGAATTGAATTTGTGTATAGTCGATTGTCTGTCGATATTGTCACAAGAGTAAAGAACAATGCCCGGATATGGCCTCCCTCGAACACATTTTTAAAGATTATCAAAAAATATAAGTTTTTAAAATAGGAATTATCCATATAAGTTCTATCTCGAACTATGACGCCGTGATCTTATCAAATAAATAAGTAATTTCTATTCTGTTCTATTTTTATTAAATGGCAAGCAAAGCCGATGTCGACTATTCTGCCAATGTCTAAAGTGCATTGGAAAAACAAGTGTGTATGATTGAAAAAAGAAAAAAAAAAGAAAAGAATTGTATATGATAAATTAAAAAAAAAGAAAACAACAACTGCAGACACAAGTAAAATTCTTCGATTGATACAGTTGAACACAATATAGATCTTGTTGGGTAAAATAAGTAATTTATCTTGTAACAATGCGAGTTTGACTTTAAGCCTAACTTTAGGGTTGCCATTTTATGGTCAATTTAATTTAATCAACCTAATCGATTACCGAATAATTAATATTTATAAAAATCAACCTGTGTGCTCAGTGGCGTGCAATCGAAGGGAGACTGATATCCAGCAGTGGAGTCCTATAGGTTGATGATGATGATGAACCAGTGTACACTTCAGTACAGTGTGTTCAGTGTATTTATATCTGTAATTTTTATGGTGTGCTTAATAAAGACTATTCTATTTTATTCAGTGCTCTTTCATGTACACTTAAGACTGTCACCTTGTTTACTTTTGACTTCGCTGACAAAGTATACAGAATATAATATAAATATTGGTATAAAATAAAAAATATACTTAAAGCAAAAAAAGAAGCAAGTTGTCGGCTACTATTTAAATTAGAACTTGAGTATTTATTTATGATCTTGACTTCGGGAAGCGCTTATAATATAGATAAATATGTTAGTCGGGTTTCAGTTGTTGTATTTCTATGGTTAGCTAAAAGTTTTTCTGATGGCTATTTTAGTTTCTTTGAACGAAACCTACTCGACCAAGACAAAAAAATTATGTTCATAAACACCTCAGACCAGAGATCCTATAGTCCACACATACATAAACATGAATGGTAAAATCACTGTATTCTTTATGGCTTTGCTGTAGTTAGATAAAAATTAAATTAATCAAGACCAACAATCGATACAACTAATCAATTATATTTCAAATTATGGCAACATTATCCTTTGACAGATGACAGATTTGACAGTAAATACTAAACTGTCTTATTGGTATATGATGCTGATGATAGTACAGAATATATAAATCTAGTTTTCTTTCTTTTTTTAAAGATTACTAGCAATGTGTAATTACTTGTGATATTCTTGTTGACCTCTCCAGCTAAGCTAAGTATACTTTTATTAGGTGCACGTCAATAGTGCAACTCCTAGATAGATTTTTATATTGATAACTGTGGTATTGTTAGGAGTGGTGGTGTGGTGGTGTTCGGGACAAATGATAAGCATTCATTAATAAAATAAAAAAATACAATATCTCCAAAATCTTTTGAGCTATCCATACGATATAACTGTACCAATTTTTTACTGTATGAAATGGATCCCATAGTTGTTTAAACTTTAAGGTGACTATTATAGAAAAGGTTAAAATGAGTACATAACTTTGAAATTAATAATTACTGTGTCAAAATTATGTACTTACCATTCAAAAGTGATTGTAAGTGTATAAAATAAGTCTTTGCTTAAGAAAAATAAATGAAAAAATAAAAAGAAAACTGCTTTATTTCCAAATGGCGACTTATTTTCTTAATTGATAAGTACTAGAAAGTGTTCATAACAACTTAAACGATAATTCCATAAACTATTTATCAGTGTCCACTGTAGGCCACGGTTGTTCTAATATGTGGGCATGTCCTTTCGCATTTTGCGTAGTTGAGGTCAAGGCCGATGGATTGGAACTGCTGCTTTAGGAGTTGGAGATCTATAATAACAGTATCTACGTCACTAGAGTCCCATCGTCAAAATACCACACATTGAATTTTGAATTTAGTTGTTGTCTTATGGGGTGAATACTAAACTGAAAATGAATGGCCCGAGGGGATCACCTTGTTTGCATCCGACTGCAGATTCCAAAAAGTTGTCTCTATAATTTTCAAGGGTGCCGCAACAAAAAACCATAAATTGCTTCGGCCAACAGGGTATCCCTGATAACGGAGTTGAAAGCGTTCTTGACGTCAACCTTGAGGATGACCTCACCTTTACCGGAGTTTAAAAACTGGAAAGGGCATTTGGATCCAAAGTCAAGCTGTAGGGGCTGGAACTTTTTTAAAGATTCTCAATACTCAATATATTTATTGCTTCGACATGTGAACTTAGGTGGTAGGGTATAATCTGCAGCATATTTTGGCTGCCGTACGCCCGTAGCTACACCCAACGGCTATGGAACGGATGCCGCCGTCCTTCTTCCGCAGTGCACATAAATTTGCCCCGTACATGACATTGACGACGGCATCATTCACACTGCCGTTGAGTATCAGGTTAATTAGAGCCGCAAGCTCCTTCGAAAGTGACTCACCAGCTTCCCTGTCGCCTGAACTCAACAAATCTTTTAAATGCTGAGGAGTTAGGTCGTCAAGGCAGTCGGTGGAGCCACTTCGGAAGGAGCTCACGGCAGCAATCAGCTGGGGGGCAGTTACGGTAAGAGGTGTTGAATTCTGATCAGGAGGGAGGGGGGTCGGGGAAGGTGAGATCATTGGCAGGCGCTGGATGTTTACTCTCCAGGGCTGAAATAGTTTCTGGAGAGTTGGGTGCCACCACATCGCTACTGAACAGTAGCCTGGCCGCTTTTTTGGTCACTAATTTTTTTTGGACATGCAGAATCCTATAAGGGAAGATGAGTAATTGCTCCCAGGCACTTTGTGAGTTCTTCTGGATCGCAAGACGGAGACATCGCGCTAAACTCAGTGCAACGGACCAGTTTGCGCTCCGGGGAACTCTTTTTAAAACTGGGGTAGAATTTTTGAATTTTGATAACGTTTTCCACAAGCTTTGATCTGGAGGTGTTGATGTTGGGGATGTGGCTGGGGGGCACTAAGGTACACTAAGAGATTTATGGATCTTGCTATAGTGTATCTTCAGCACCCTTTTGTCTTTATAAAAACGTGCCTGCGAGCAACAGGGACATCTTACCAGCCGGACATTCAGAGATGTGGCAGGTTGACTGGCAGTTTCCGGCATCGCTACAGCCGGTATTGATCATAAAAACACTTAAACTTACCTTAAAAAAATTAAAACATAAACATAACATCACGCATTGTTTCCCCGAAGGGTTGGGCAGAGGTGTCCTTGTAGCAGGTACACCCACATTTCGCCAGTTATGTTCAAGTCCCATGTAATAGGGGGCGAGCCTATTGCCATCAACCGGGCACAAATCCAGACTCCGAGCTGCTACTGAGAAATTTCAGATAGAAAAACCCAAAAACACTTTGCCCAACCCGAGAATCGAACCCAGGACCTCATGCTCAGCAGTAGCGCTTGCGACCACTAGACCAACGAGGAAAAAAAAACGACCAATAACTACCAATATAAAGATGCACTCACTGGAGACAAAAACACAAAAGATATAAATAAACTAAAAATTATAAAAATCCAATTTTTCACTATTTAGGTACAAAGCATTGGTACAAAGTGTCACTTATGGAACTGTCATTTGTTGTGTTGACGGCTGCGGCGCAATCGCGCTCGGGGCCCGGGGCGCTGCGCACACAGGGCGCCGCCCTCTCAACCGATGCCTTGGTTATATATATTAAAACTATATTCTGCGAAGAAACAAACAACTTCGTTACTCTTTGAAAGCTTAACGGAACAGAATGTGTTCTTTGAGTGAGAGACTCCTTAGCTACATACTGAGCTTGTGCCAATGTGCATTGAGGTGGATTTCTTATTAAAATTTGTTGAAATTCAACCTTCTGGGGGCCTACCATAAGCTAATAAAGCAGTATTATTTTAATATTACTTAATTGTGGGAAAGAGATGAAGCTCTACAGGACGTATAGATCCATCTCTTTCTCCCATTGAAGTAATATTAAAATAATACTGCTTTTGAGCTGGTGGTAGGCCCCCAGTTCACCCACTCCGTATAGCTACCGCAACCAGTTTATGTTTTTATATCAGACGTATAATCAGACACAAATAATAACGTGATTGTTTTGTATGTAGTGTTCGAAATAGTACCTAATTATGCAAATATTATTCTGACGACGCGACGTGGTTGGTAAGTGAAACTACATAAAGGTTTCCTTGCTTTTTTCACGTTCAAGCAAATTTTTGTATGTTTTGTAGTTTTGGTGTTTTAGCATAACGTCATAGCATATTTCAAATATATATCGTACCTACGGTGCAAAAACGTCACTTATGCAATTTTTGTCAAAATTGATCTGAGCATGAGAAAAAGTAGCTAATGTACCCCTTTACCTGGTGAGTAATAATATGAAGTTCAAAGTTGTAGTTTAAATATTACCAGTTCATTTCTTTAGTCAAGAAGAACTATACATTATAATAGGATGTCGAATTTTCAAATGCTTCTCCTGAAAAATTACATCATTTGCATAAGTGACGTTATTGCACCGTAGGTGCGATATATTAAAACCCGAAAATAATTTAAATAAAAATAAAAGTTATAAAAACTAAAACCCAACTACGACAAAAAGTCAACTAAAAAGGTGTAAACAAGACATCACAGACAGACAAATTAAAAATCCGGAGTCACATCGAGTCAATCTGTGCCTCGGAAAGCACGTTAAGCCGTTGGTCCCGGCTGTCATTTGTAGATCTTTGACAGTCGTTACGGGTAGTTAGAAGCCCAAAAAGACTGACAACCAGTCTTGCCAAGGGGTATCGTGTTACCCAGGAACTGGGTTGTGGAGGTCAGATAGGCAGTCGCTCCATGTAAAATACGGTATTCAGCTGCATCCGGTTAGACTGGAAGCCGACCTCAACATAGTTAGGAAAAGGCTAGGCAGATGATGATCGAGTCAATCTGTTCGATTTATCCCTAACGCGTGTGACTCCGGATTTTTAATTTGTCTGTCTGTAATGTCTTGTTTACACCTTTTTAGTTGACTTTTTGTCGTAGTTGGGTTTTGGTTATCATAACTTATATTTTTGGGCAATGATTTTTACTTGATATGCTTAATGAGTCAGAGTTGTTACTTGGGTCTTGTCAATTAATCATCCACGTTAATCGATAGGTATAAATTTGAACCCTGTCAGTCAAAATAGGACAGTTTAAAAGCATTTCACTTTTATTGGTAGTGGTATTTAATTGGTTTTGGATGACGTCTCTAAGGGGTTTATTTATAAACGTAGCTTAAAGTTAAGTATTGTTT
The DNA here is from genome assembly GCA_963680765.1 of Agrochola lychnidis. Lineage (NCBI taxonomy): Eukaryota > Metazoa > Arthropoda > Insecta > Lepidoptera > Noctuidae > Agrochola > Agrochola lychnidis. The sequence goes on along the minus strand of OY796859.1, from coordinate 6,500,914 downwards.
AAACCATACATTTTTGACATTTGAACGTCACTTAACGTTAAGCAATATTTATAAATAAACCTCTTAGCGTGGAAATTATGACTACATTGTTGTATTGGGTTCCCATCTGTTAAAGTAAATGTAAGTGGTAATATTAAATTAATAAATAAAATATGCGAAATAAGTACCTACTCATCTATGAACTACAAAAGTTCTAACTGTTTCCAACAAAACATTCTTGTTTCTTTCTGTGTGCTTACAAAACGACGCAAATCATAGGAACCAATTGCTTAACAAAAGTACCAACCTATGTAAGTACGTACCTAAACCACAGACATATAAAGAGTAGCAGACCAAACATTAATCCATAGTTGTATTTATATTTATGGACATGATTCTCTATCCTTTTTTTGCTAAGCGACAAGTCGTAAATTGTATCTCGTTCTGTCACCTGTTGTCACACTGACTCAGCCATAGACAAAATTTGACGCGTAGCTTGTCTGTACCATGCCGCCATATTGCTAAGCAACATCATCTGCATCGCGTTCTTTGTTTCAACCGCGTTATTTAGTCAGGGACGGATTTGGCAACAAAGACGATTTTTTTTGTAAAATGTTTACCATTGAATTATCAAACAGAGCTTCAGTTTACTCTACGATTTTTTAAATCTTTTTGGTGACATTGTTCCAGAATACAGCAAAGTGCAGATTGTCAGTATACACACATACTTTTGTAATAAATTATAAAATTAATTTTATTATATTACCCTGTATCTGTGTGATGGAAAACATGAACATAGGCATAAGTATACATAAATAAGCTACTCACATAACTTTGAAATTTCATTCGGCAGGTAATAATTGATTGATTGACTTTATTGCTAAGTAATTTACACTTCTTATACCCAGAGAAGCAGTGGTGGCCCAGTGGTAAAGGCCGCGACTTACGAGTTGCAGGTCGTAGGTTCGAACCCAGACAGGCGCTTTACTTTGTGTAAATTATTTCATCACCACTGCTCTCAAAACGGTAAAGGAAAACATCGTGAGGAAACTGACATGTCCTAGACTCGAAAATTTGAAGACATGTGACATCTACCAACCCGCACTGGGCCCGCGTGGTGGATTGCGGCCCACTCCCTCTCACAAAGAGGAGGCCTGTGTCCCAGCAGTGTGAACATTTATAGGTTGATGATGATGATGATGATGATACCCAGAGAATATCAATTTTCGCGGATTTTCAGTAAGTTCCTATATCGGTTGTTTCAATATCGTTCTATATCGCTCTGTATTGACAACATTCCCTATGTATGCGTAATGGCTACGCAATTTTTAGCGAATGTTTGGTCTGCTACTCTTTATACGTCTGTGACCTAAACACACTTCTGCAATAAAGTAAGTTTTATCGTAAGTAAATTTTCCGACTACCGTTGGTATTCGGTAAGCCAAATAAATATTATATTTCTGAGAAAAAACGTTACACAGAAAGTATTTACATTTTATATGAACTTTCACGGCAAAGTGGATTTGCCTGAAATGCTGGCTTCGTTGGTACCTACCTACATGAAATGCAATTTAACTCAAAACATGGGATCCTACTTTAAAAAGAAACCTTGAAAACTTTAACATATAGAAGAAAACAAGTTGATGACGTCACGTTTCGCGTCCCTACCTACCTCTGATATCCTTATAGAAAATAAGAGTCTGTTTAACAACTTATTATAAACTCGAAAGTAACTCTGTCTGTCTGTTTGTTACCTTTTCATCCCTTAAAGGCTGAATGAATTTGGATGAAATTTAAACACGGATAAATCAAGCCCTGGGGTAGGACATAAAATATTTGTTATTCCGATAGCACGATCTCGTGGGATAATTTCCGGCAAATACGCAGGCGAAGCCGCTGGCATAAAAAAAAAAATTGATAACTAATTAAATGAGCTCTATTTCAATTAAAACTTTTCCAAAGCGTTATCAGTATACATAACTAGCGAAAACTGCCCTGTTTCTCGATGAAGACATAATATTATTAGGTACCTAGGTACTTATTTATGCCATGATGACAATCTAAAATTTCTCCTAACAATTCTCACTTGTGATCTCCGAGCGCCTTTGTATTGCTTGTTTTCAATCACGCGACTCGTTGGCGATGACGTGTGATTCCTGAATTTCGTCTTTTTTTATACTGTGAACGGTGAAGCGTTAACTGAGTATACACCTACGTAGGTATGTTAGGGTAAGTTCGGCACTGGAGTAAGACCGTACGAATCCAATTCCCGGTAAATTTGGCAATATTTTTTTAAAACTGATAACGTCGGGGTAGAATAAACAGCCTCAGAGTTTGATTCTTATGGTCTTAAGCCCCGCGCCGAACTTGCCTCAATATACTCTATATTATTTGTAAAGGTATATGTTCAACACCTATCCAAATGTATGATTGTGTTGGAAATATGTAATATCATTCGTTAGGGTTGGAAATGGTTGTTTTGTGACACGAAAATCGACGCGGCCTTTCAAGATGCGTTCTGAACAACAATAAATTTTCTAGAAATAATTTTTATGTAAACAGTAAAAATTACAAATTTTTGTATTCGGCGTTGGCGGTGTGAACTTGTAGAAAAGGTTCTGCTCTTTTTCAAAGCAAACATTTTTATTTACCTAAAGTGCTTTTATTTTATAAATTTAAATTAACTTAGAACTTTAAAAAATGCATTTTTATAGCTCCGAGAATGTTTTTTTTGTTGTAAAAAAGTTACGGTTATATAAAAGAATACAAAAACTTGGTGATGAAAGTAAGTCGCCACAGGTATGATACAAAAATAGAAAATTCTACATAAACAAATTGTACATGGATTTTTTTATAAAACCCTTGCGAGCTTTGTTAACCCATGCAAGCCTCTGAGGATATGGTGGGTTAAGCCACCATTTTTCTCCAGAGGCTTGTATGGGATCGAGAGTTCCGAAATCTAAACTTATATACACTTATATACAATATCTTCTTATATATAAAATTCTCGTGTCACAATGTTAGTTACCTTACTCCTCCGAAACGGCTTTACTGATTTTTACCAAATTTTATATGCATATTCAGTAGGTCTGAGAATCGGCTACTATCTATTTTTCATACCCCTAGGTGATAAGGGTTGTCCACCCCAAACAAATAATTGGCAAAACAACGTTTGCCGGGGTCAGCTAGTTATAAAGAGATTTTTTTTAGATTTTTTTGTATGTCGGCTTTTAATGAAATTTGGCACATGGGTAGCTCATGACCTGGGTTAGGACATAGAATACTTTTTATCCCGATATTCTCATGGGACCGAGACTTATGCGGGTGAAACTGCGGGGCGCAGTTAGTATTCGATATTTTGTTAGTATGTTTTATTACTGAGCTATATTGGCTAACCTGTGGGCTAAAATTAATTCTTATAGTCCAGTGCTCGAAAGCTATGGCAGGACAAACTCGTTTTTTTTTTAGTAAAGACATCTATTATGCATTTTGGACATCAGTAAGCCGACGTAGCACGGACGTAATAAAATCGCGGCGGGATTTTATCGCGCACTGGATTTTCAACTCTCGGTGTTAAACCGAGCATTGAGAATACAACGTGCTGAGACGCACTCTCGTCCCAGCGTGTTGAAAAAACACACTGTTGGATTTTCAACTCTCGGCGCTAAGTACTGCGTTGAAAACCCGGTGCAAGAAAAAAAATCGCCGCGATTTTATTACATCCGTGCGTACGCCGGCTAATAGAGTAATTTGCCCAGCTGTGAGCAAATGGACGGATCTGATACATGTCCATTTGAGCAATTGTTTTTCGCGCAAGTGTCCTTTCGTGCAAGTGTCTATTCGCGCAAAAGTCTATTCACGTTTAATATCTTTTCGCGCAAGTGTCCTGCTACCGGGTGTTACAGGCAAGATAGAATTTTATTGAGAACTTTCATACGTTTCTTATTAATTCATCTTCTCTAAAATATTTTCTACTGAGGTAAGTGTATAAGCTGAACCGGATATTGATAAATATCGTACCAGCACTCAGGTATTTGAACCACGATGCAGTTTTATGTTGGTTTAAAGAAAAACAAAATCCACACAGCTTATTTCTCACGTATTATTTTTGTAGAGTAACTTTATCGAATTCTACTATAATATATCCTTATCCTTACATATTATAAAACAAAGTCCCCCGCCGCGTCTGTCTGAACGCGATAAACTAAAAAATACTAAACGGATTTTCAAACGGTTTACAGCAATGGACGGAGTGATTCATGCGGAAGGTTTTAATGTATTATTCATTAAGTTTTTGTGTAAATTGGCTGAAATATGACGATTATTGTTGAAGAAGTCAGAAAAAAATATGCCGACTGGGAGCTTTACTGGCATGCGCTGCGTTAACCGAAAAAGATAGATCAAATTTATGTTCTACGGTATTGTTCATCTTAAAAAGTTCAACAAAAAAGTCCGCAATAGCATGTCTATCTTCCAAGGATGACCCACAATAACCATTTTATCTTTTAGAATTTGATAAAAATTTAATTGTTATTTTCGAAGCTTTTTTGACCGGTATAGTATTAATCCTTATCCAAAAAAATATGTTGTTTAAATTGAGCATCTAATTTAGATTAAAATATACCAATCATATAATTTAAATGAATAGTTTACAAAATATCACAGTTTCAAAATTACGCATAGCAACGCGGGCGCAGCGGTAGGAATCAATGACTTTTTCCTATGTTATTAGGTATGAAATCTCGGTAGTACGTTCCCGTGGGATATTTTCCAACATCCACGCGGACGAAGCCGCGGGCAAAAGTTAGTATATTATATATTTATATATCCTATCCTACTAATATTATAATTGCGAAATTTTGTGAGGATGGATGATGTTTATTACTCTTTCACGCAAAACCTACAGAACGGATTTGAATGAAATTTGGCACACAGATAGTTTATAACCTGGATTGACACATAGGATACTTATCATCCCGATATTCCCACGGGATCGATACTTATGCGGGTGAAACCGCGGGGCGCTGCTATAGTGTTAAATAATATCTAGAAAGTATTGGCTAACAATAATTACTAAAGCAGACAGTGTCTATTGACATAGGAAAGGGTTGGACAAATGAATGTCACAGAAGGGCACGACGCGACTCTAATAGAACAATTCTATGAAAACTTCATAGAAATTGTTCTACCAGAATCGCGTCTTACCGTCTCGTCGCGTCTGTCTGCGGGAGCATAAACACGCAGAATAATAAACTGCTTTTAATATAAATAAAATGTATTTCTGAAAAAGGGCATTTTCTCATTAAAATTTTGATTTTACAATTGAAAACTGATAAGAGAAATCAGTAAAGCTGTCAAATCTTGTAGTTTTAATTTATTTTAAAAATATACATTTTTAATGTAATGATTTAAAGATTTGTCCTTTAGAAAAAGGGTCGTAATAAAAAATTGCTGTGTTTTTATGAAATGGATTATTAAACATAAAATAGTACCTAGGCGACCGAGCTCTGCTATGGTAAAAAAAGAGAATGCTCATTTAATAGTATAGGAAAGTACATACTAATCCATGCATAGTACTTACTTATTCCATGGTGCCATGTCATTATTCATTATCCTGTTCTAAACTTTGGGTGACCGAGCTCTGCTCGGGTGAAAATACGGAGAAAACAAATTTTCCCAGATATGAGACCTAACTAGATCGATTTATCGCCCCCGCAAACCCCAATATTGCAACTTTCATCGAAATCGTTAGAGCCAATTTCGAGACCGTGCGAAACAACAAAAAAAAAACGTACAAATTTTTAAACAAACAAATATATATACCTACAAAAATATTGCTCGATTAATAGTTAGAGCCAATTTCGAGATCGTGCGAAACAACAAAAAAAAAAAAACGTACAAATCTTTAAACAAACAAATATATATACCTACAAAAATATTGCTCGATTAATAGTTAGAGCCAATTTCGAGACCGTGCGAAACAACAAAAAAAAAACGTACAAATCTTTAAACAAACAAATATATATACCTAAAAAATATTGCTCGATTAATAATATAGGATAGGTAAATATAACATCACGTCTATATTCCTCAAAGAGCCTTTGAGAAATGGTGGTGCAGAGAACACCCACATTTTGCCAGTTACGTTTAAGTCCCATTTATTTGGGCCTTTCGGGCTCAAATCCAAACTCCGGACTGCTACTAAGAAATTAAGTCTAAGATTCATAACATAACATAATCAGCCTGTAATGTTCCCACTGCTGGGACACAGGCCTCCACTCGGTGAGAGGTAGTGGGCCGAAATCTACCACGAGGGCCCAGTTGATAGATGTCACGTCTTCGAATTTTTGGTTCTAGGACATGCCGGTTTCCTCACGATGTTTTCCTTCACTGTTTTGAGAGCAGTGATGATGAAATTATTTATACAAAGTAAAGCACCTGTCTGGACTGCGATAATGATGATTTAATAAAGCCTTTTGTGAATTCCTAGAAACTCAAATTATAACGTTTTCTAGGAACGAATTTTTGATCGAATAGCAGTAAAATGTCTCGCTGCAAACGATAGCATTTACTTTGTGTAATATTTGTATTACTTTACGACTTGAAGACGCTTTGAAATACGAGTGGATTTCCAACTTTGAGAGAAAAACATAGTTGTAGTGATATTTAAAGGAGCTATGTAGAATTTTTGATAAATTCCGTTGGTCCACTGAGTATGAAAGAACTAAAGAATATTTATTTTCAGCTGCATTCGTATTTTTTATAAACTCTTTAGCTGTAGGACTGCTTGATTGATTGACTGACAGACAACGCACAGCCACAGCAATTGAGGGTTGAAATGTTTGCAATTAATACAGTAAATTCCTAAAATTACAGATTTCGAGAGCCGTGAAACATCTACAAATTGGGTAGTTAATTCTACCTCCACATACGATACGGTATTGTGCAACATAAATTGTAGCCAGAATCTTCATCAAACGAATTCTTGTCGATGCATAATTTTTTTTTAGTTTATTCTGGTTCGGGCAGATTCTTTTTTTGGCAAATTTTTGATAAGACAGATATTTTACAGTCATCTACAGAAGTATTATGTAAGAATTATATACAAAAGTGTGCATTGATTGGGAAACTATTTGTTGCGGATAAAAGGTCCTACACACGACCAGATCTGATGCCCGATATGGTCAGATCAAGAGCGATATCATGTGTCTATAGTCTTAAATCATCTGATAAATCTTCGTCGGATACATACAAGAAACATACATATAGATACATATAAGATTTTTTGCTGTAATTTTGTTACTTTTGCTAAGTACCTTTACTATGGTTTTTAGTTTGAAATTGACTTTAATTAATATACCATAACATAAATTGTATGGTTTATATTGGTCATGTTACTTCTGCCTTATAACGAATCTGCCAAAAAGGAATCTGCCCAAACCAGAAAATGTGTGTAAAACCGAATAATCTGCTATTAGATATTTTTAAATGCAGTTCAATGGTTTGCATAATCAGCCTATAATGTTCCTACTGCTGGGACACAGGCCTCCTCTCTGTGAGAGGGAGTGGGCTGCAATCCACCACGTGGCCTAGTGCGGGTTGGCAGATGACATATGTCTTAAAAAAATTTGGTTCTTAAAAATGCCAGTTTCCTCACGATGTTTTCCTTCATTTTTTGAGAGCAGTGGTGATAAAATAATTTACACAAAGTAAAGCGCCAGTCTGGGTTCGAACTTACGACCTACAACTCGTAAGCCGTGGCAATTATCACTGGGCCATCACTGCTCTACACACTGTTTAACAGTTTACTCTTCTTCAATAACAATTTCTATTCTTTTTTCCAGACATCCCCACAGATTTACAAATAATTTAAACACACGAGTCCATAGGCCTTCAGTGTAACAGGCCATAACGAGTTTATAGCCAGTAAACGTGTCGGTCTAAAGTACCGCACGCACATTGTCGCCGAGACAACCCTCGCACTGCCCATTACAGATTTTATTGCAATTTATCACGACCATTCCGTTTATGACACATAACTTATCTGCATTTTCAATTGCATTAGGTTTAGTTTGTTGAAATTTTATTGCTTCTATTTATTTGAAGTTTTATTTTTTGTTTAGATTTGTTAATATTGAAAGCTTCTTGATTTTTTTTTAATGTTTAGAATTGTATTATTACAATTTTTTTTTTTAGTATGAATTAATATAAATATCATTCTTTCTTAAGTTTTCAAAACAAATGCTTATAGTACAAGCTCATTAATTTATCAATTAAATAATAAATTATCTCAAAATTTATTAATAAACAAAAATATATATCATGGCGTATTAAAAACTAAAAATCTATATCATTATTAGATCCTTTCTAAATATGCTCAGATTTATGAATGTCTTATTTTACATGGCATCACCTATATTTTTATCAGTATGACTTTCCGGTTTTCAAGATAGACCAGCTTCTGCAGACCAGATGCAACTAGCTGCATTTGAAAACGGTGATACACCGTTAAGGCAGAGAAGCTGAAACTGATTGTCAAACTTTAGGGCTTCTGACAACCCGTAACGTGTGTCAAATCGATTAGAACGCAGCTGATTCATTAAAGGGCTAATTTCACAAATAAATCTGAGATCGATCAACACTTCTAAACCGCGTTCAAGAGCTGTCAATGTCATTAATGTCGTGGAATAGGGCCGATTAGAGCTGTCAATGTCATCATTGTCGTGGAATAGGGCTGATTTCACAAATGAATCTGAGATCGATCATCACTTCTAAACCGCGTTCAAGAGCTGTCAATGTCATTATTGTCATGGAATAGGGCTGATTAGAGCTTGATCAATGTCATCATTGTCGTGGAATTGGGCTGATTTCACAAATGAATCTGAGATCGATCAACACTTCTAAACCGCGTTCAAGAGCTGTCAATGTCATCATTGTCGTGGAATAGGGCTGATTTCACTAATTAATTTGAGATCGATTTGCACTTCTAAACCGCGTTCAACAGCTGTCAATGTCATAATTGTTATGGAATATTGACACTGACAGCTCTTGAATGCAGTTGAGATGTGCTGGTCGCGTTCAGTTTCATTGGTGACTAAGTCCGTTTATCTAAAAAACCTTGTACTCTCATGATGACTTTTAAATATTTCATAATGAATCAACTCCACATCTGATTCTCTGACTCAATCAACCGCCATCGAACCATCACCATTACAATGTCTGACATTTAGTTGAAGAGGCTCACACAAACAAGCGACGTGGTTGGCTAACTAATTAGAAATCACTGCTTCCACGTATTTAGGCAACAACTGGGCTAGATAATCGATGAGATAACGATTATTAAATGCTAAACTGTGTACGAGCGTCATGTTTCTGTGATTTGTTGTAAAAAAATTGACATTATCAGCTCGTAGAGTTCCTAGGAACATGAAACTTCTGACAGACCGCTAATCTAACTGGGCTGGGGATAATATTGCCATGTCATTGAAGTGACGAATTGACTGATCGTCATGTTCGGGGAATAGATAGAGGAGACCAGCCTTTTAATCTATTCCGTGGTCATGTAGTTAGCTGATAAGAGAACGGAATTCCCCATCCTTCCGTGGTGGTGTGGTTCCGGAAAGTGGGCAAGAAACGTTTTCATTTTATAGAGGTTTCATTTGCAATCATTTTATCATTCATACCAGATATTGAATGTATTTTCCTATCTTTTAAGGTAAAGTTCACGACTTGCCCTTAAAGTTACAAAGATGGGACCCTCCCTAATTAATAATTATAGTCAACTAGCTTTTGCCCGCGGCTTCGCCCGCGTAGATGTCGGAAAATATCCCACGGGAATGTATTACCGATACCGGGATTACATACCTAATAGCCGAGGAAAAGGTTATTGACTCCTACCGCTGCGCCCGCCGCGTTCCCGTCAACCATAATTATTTTGTTACCTATGCGTAATTTTGAATCTGTGATATCTTTTAAACTATTCATTTAAATGAAATGATGTCAAGTCATATTTTATTCTAAATTAAATGCTCAATTTAAGTAATTTAGTTTATTGGATAAGGATTCATATAATACCGGTCAAAATAGCTTCGGGAATAACAATAAAATATTATCAAATTCTAAAAGATAAAAATGGTTATTGTGGGTTATCCTTAGAAGATAGACATGCCATCACTCAAACTCAAACTCAAATCATTTATTTCAATTAAACCATTTACAGGCACTTTTGAATTGTCAAGGAATCGGTCAGTCAGAAATAGGTATGAAGCTAGTTGCCCATTCCAAAGCGTAGTAGGTACCTATGGAGAAGAACGGACAGACTTTTTGTTGAACTTTTTAAGATGAACAATACTTTTTAACATAAGTTTTATGTAACTTTTACAATTTCCGCAGCGCACGCCAGTAAAGTTCCCAGTCGGCATGTTTTTTCCGACATCTTCAACAATAATCGTCAAATTTCAGGTTTTGTGTAAATACAAATCCTGAATGAGTTATACACTAAAACCTTTCGCATAAATCACTCCGTCTATTGGTGAAAACCGTTTGAAAATTCGTTCGGTAGTTTTTGAGTTTATCGCGTTCAGACAGACAGACAGACCGACAGACAGACAGACGCGGCGGGAGACGTTTTTTTAAAATATGTAAGGAAGTCAAATTTTAATTTAATTTTATTATCAGTAGGGAAAAAACAACTGACTTCCAAAAATAAACACTACAAAGTAAAAAATAACTTTAATTTCGGAAGTCGGTGTCTTTGGTTTTGAATTTTCGTTTTTTGCCACCGACTTCCGAAATTAAAATAATTTTTCACTTTGAAGTGTTTTTTCTGGAAGTCGGTTGTTTTTTTTTGTAAAAAGTTTTTATTTTTCACTTTTTAGTTGTGGTATTTACCCCACACAAATTAGAATACCACTACCTGCTATGTAAATAACAGTGAGAGGAACTTAACATATCATCCACATACGAAGTGGAAAAAAAATCGTATTATTGAAGCTAACTCAAAAACTACCCAAGTAAAGTTATTAAAATTTATATGGGACCACCTCTGAAGTATTACCTACCAAACAAAAAAGAATCATTAAAATCAATTCATAATTGGCCGAGTTATCACATAACAAACATAAAAAAAAAAACATACAGTTGAATTGAGAACCTCCTGCTTTTGGAAGTCGGTTAAAAATAGAATTGATCTAGATAATACTCCTTCCTTAAGGTAGTTTCGTATGGCGATGACTGGAAAATCTACTTATCGCCTGAGATGAGGCCAAGAAAATGATGATTTAATAATAATAAAAGAAAGAAAATTGCGTTTATTGGCATTACAACAGAAAAAACACCTTAAAACTATAAAAACAGAAGACAATGATTATACCTAATGCCAAAAGAGTTTTTTTTTTATTGGGTGGGATATTATCAAACAACTTCTCCCGCTCTGGGCGGAACGGGAGGGCGTGTCAGACTCTTACTGGCTAAAACCCACCCGTGTTCCTTAGGTTGCCATGTTGCCGGGGGCCACGATCTCCCTTTCGGACTTCTTCGCAGCCCCGGCAGGCATCGGCCCTAGCGGACCCCGTCAATTCTGCTGACATCTCTTTGAGGCGCGCGTGGAACACAACGCGCCGTCGACCCGGGCTTGGTCCTTATTGAACGGCGAGCTACCCATTGCTCACCGTCCGCAAGCCCGCGTCTACGGTGGCCGGAAATCTGCCATGGCAAAAGGGCCTCAGCTCAGCATAATGTCAGATGACATCACAAAGTGTATAACCTGACGCTGATTTTCAGTTGCAACCCACGAGTGTCATACGCTAGAATAATAAACACAAATAGGGAAGTGTCTGTCCGTTCAATCACCTATAATAATAAATATATCGGTCCAGTGAAGGTCATTCTCACTGGATATCCTTAGCCTAGATTAATTGCTATAGCAACAGGCAGTACGTCAAGCATGACGCTATGCTCACCCCTTTAAGAAAAAAGCGGCCAAGTGCGAGTCGGACTCGCCCATGAAGGGTTCCGTAGCAGCAAGTAACATTGAATGAAAGGTAAATTGCGGTTTACGATTTATGACGTATTAAAAAAAACTACTTGCTAGATCTCGTTCAAACCAATTTTCGTTTACATGGTAATGTACATCATATATATATTTTTTAGTTTTTTTTTTTTTTTTTTTCTGTTGGGCATCTCACAGCTGGTTCCGAAAACCGTAGCTGTTTAACCGGTCAATCCTGTGGTTGCCTTAAGCTACTACACTCATAGCCTCCAGCCAGGGCACAAATAACTAAGCTAAAGATTTAAGGATGAACGCTCACTAAGGGCACCCCCTGCGGGGTTCGAGCCTCGGCTTAGGGCGTTATCCGGAGGGAGGACATCAAAAGATGGGACGGGCTGGATCAAAAGGTTTTGATCATTATTATTAGTCGGGGAATTTAAAGCTACGTGCACAGCTGCAACAACTGCTGGCACCTCGTTTTCGAGCAAGGGTCGGGGGGGAGTATTATTTACTCGGGGGCGCGGCGGTCGAGATCGCAAAGGACCTCGGCGGCGAGGTCGGTATGACGGGAGGCGTCTGTGTTTGTACACTGTACTTGTTTACCTATTGCTCTCCTGGAGGAGGGTTATGGGGTCATCGGGATCTACGAGGCCTTGTATGCCTTGGACGGCGGACATGACTGATTCTACTCGGGACATAACTGGCGGCCTCGACAACCAGAGGGTTTTAGAAAGGCGTTTTAGAAACTGGTGGATTGTGGGAATCTTTAGGTCGAGGTGGAGTGCCTCGTTCCTGATGAACCAGGGGGAACCTGTGGCCCTACGGAGGAATTTATTTTGGACTGTTTGCATCCTATGGATATGACGGGGTTTCGCATGAGCGAAGACGGCACCCGCATAGGTCATGATCGGTCGAATGCACGCCGTGTAAACGCGCAATTTGCACCTAAGTGACAATTTGCTACGTGCATTCACCAGGTAAAAGAGTCTACCGAGAGCGAAAGAGGCTCGCGAACGAACCATCTTTATATGCTCTGCGAAGGTCAAATGATGGTCTAGAACGACACCGAGATATTTAGCTCGCTTCTCCCAAGGGATCGGCTTGCCGAACATGGTGATTGGTCGGGGGAGGGGGTTTTTGAGCCTTGAACGCGGTTTCGTGAAGAGAACCGCTTGGCTTTTATCGGGGTTGACTTCTATCCGCCATTTTGTAAACCAAGCTGCCAGTCTATTGACTGCGCGTTGGAGATTTAGGCGAATGATGTCGGAGGATCTAGAGCTGAAGTAGATGGCAGTGTCGTCTGCGAACAGACCCAACTGCGACCTACCGCAACCTTTAGTTTTTTTTTTCTATTTTTGTCTGAAAATCAAAATGCGGTCCACAGAATACATCTACTTACCAAGTTTCAACAGCATAGTTTTTATAGTTTCGGAAAAAAGTGGCTGTGACATACGGACGGAGAGACAGACAGACATGTCGAATCCATAAGGGTTCCGTTTTTTGCCATTTGGCTACGGAACCCTAAAAATGCGTGTGCGTATATTACAGTCTGAGATCGTTAAACGTTTTGCGATCCACTCTGGGGCTTATTGACCTATCTCATTTGATAGCTTAGTGAATTACCAGTCGGCGTCGGTATTACATCAGAGTATTACTTAAAAAACTCATCCTGAAAGCTTGAGGGTTAATCGATAATCGAGAATCGGTTTTCGTAATGTACGATTCGATATTCGATTTTGTTGATGTAACTTGTCTGGTTGATATTAGGAATCTACAATTTCGAAATGAGAACCAAAAAAGAAACAGGTTCAAATGACAGGTAAGGCCGTTACAAAATGTGTAGGTAATATCATTTGGCAAACAGGCTGTCGCCGACGATCCATCAGGTGGAAAGTCAACACCAAAGGCAATGAATATGTTGCCTGCAAGTATCTCTAATATCCATAGCACCAGTAGTAGATACTACTACTGAATGCCCTCAAACAAAAATTGGTAATGATTTAGGCTTCGTTACTTACGCAAAAAATATAAGGAAATCTGTCTGTTTTTTAGCTGTATCAAAATTGTCTGCAGAATTAAAAACATGACATTTTAAATGTTTTGAATCTTCAAAAAATAATGAAAATATTAATTGTATAAAATCAATTTACCAATGTTATTTTTTTGCGGTGACAGATGGAGTTAGGTATGATACCTATCAATATTTATAATGCCTACACCCTAGCATTGCTTTTGCATTGTAAGAGTAGTTGCAGACACAAATATCACCATATTAGGTATACCTGAAACTATTACTATCTTTAGATAATTACATTCAATTATCATAACAGTCAAAACTTTCCAACAAAGAAAATTTAATTTTCTCTCCAACCCACCCAAATACGAAATGCCAAACCCGATACCATCAACTTCTTCACCTACACTAGTATAATGCTCTATTTTCTCACCTTTGATATGATAGGAAGTCTGCCGTGTCGGAACTAAGTTATCCGACACCTTAGCTCGCCGACTTGGCACGTGGGCGTCTTATCGTCATCCCGCACCAATCATATTTCCTTTTGTTTGCTCACAGTCTCCCCATAGTCGGCCGACGCCATTGTTAGCTCAGAAAAAATAGAAATCCCCTACTACAGGGTAGCATGTGTTCGAGTTTTTGTGGGAGAATTTTAGGATCAGATGGTGAGGGAGATTTGAAAAAAATGTTGATGTTTGGTAAAAAATGGAGGCTATTTTTGTGTCTATAAAGGGCCGATTTTTCAATCCTCAGATAAATCGTTAAATAGTTATCTAGCGTATGAAATTATCTGGCTGTTTATCAGGCGAATAAATATTTTCAATTTTTCAATCGTATAATAACTGAAGAATAGTTTTCTGGGGTCTTTGTTAACCAACTTCACACTATCATGTGCAAGCGAGATGAACAGATACAGTATTCAACGTGTTAAATAAGAATATAAACAAAACGTATGTTTGACATTTTGACGAGAATTCTTATCTTTTGTTTAGATCCACAGATGGTCAGCCACAAAAGGCGACCTTATTTTTTGTTGTTGTTTGTAGCTAAGTTGATAGGAGTGGGCACGTATTATCCTAAAATGGATCAGTTACAAAGAAATTTGCTGTGTGTTAACTGTGTTTTCGACTTGGTACTAAAAGTTGAGCCTAGTGGTTTAAAATAGTTAATGTCGTCCCGAAAACGTCCCGTAAATTAATATATTTCGAGACATTTAAAAAAACTTGGATTAATATATTCATTCATTATGGCTTCTTCCTCAATTGCCATGTCGTCAATACTATTGAAAATATCCATTTTATTTACCAACACTTGTAATGCACGAAAACTAACCTCAAACTTAGCAACGTCAATGTCGTTATTCTATGGAATAAGCTAATCTGGCTCTCAAAGAGTTAGATAGATTTATTCTTCAGATATATGAATTATTCGACTAATAAAGCCTATCTGACCATTGAACAACTGATTTTTTTGTTATCTATCGAATAAACCCTATCTATCTGTTTATCTGAGGATTGAAAAATCGGCCCTAAATGTAATATTATACTTAGGGTAGGGGCAGTATTTGAATTATTTGTAATTAAAATACGTAATTGAAATACAAATACGTATTTAGTATTTTAATGAAATGATTTCTTAAAAATATAATTTGTGATTAGTATTTCAAATAGGTACCTGATACTGAGGTATTTTGTAGTTAGTATTTCAAATACTTATGGCTTCAAAGTACATTTGAATATAAATACATTTAGCGATCTTATTAATGGGTGCATTCTACAAAAAATTACCCTCGATAGCTTTCGTAAGCAAAATGGCGACCGCTAAATATGTTAATCTTTAAAGTTGGCAACACTGGGCTGTATTAGTTCTATTCTATTTACATAACCTAACACCTGACTGTAATTTATATTTTAAATAAAAATAGTTAAATACTGTATTTTGTATTTTATATTTCAAATACACGACTTAAAAATACCGTGTATTTCGTATTTTAAATACGTACGAGATAGTATTTTGTAATTTGTATTTTAATTAAAGCAAAGCATGTATTTTGCCCAGCTTTGATTATGCTTAAGTAGTTCCAACACAAATTACATGACCATTGATTTCTAGATGTGTTTTAAAATACCAAGTCGTTTATTAAAAGAAAACAAAAACAAATCTTAGTTAAGAATTTGAATAATTAAATCTAAATCATAATCCTGGAAAGCACATAGAAATATCTACTAATTAATTCCAAAAAGTACCAGTACTAAATTCTATGAAACAAGCACTTCGAGTTAGATTCCTTTGCTATAAGTCCCCTAAAAGTCCTCCCCGAATCAATAATAAATTTCTGCTGTAGTAGCAACCGTAATTTTACAAATACCAAGCAATTTGCGGCTCGTTGGATCCCATCCATCATTTAAAATGTCCCTCTTTAAGAGTACCTGTAGTATTCTTAGATGCTAGGCACCTTTTACTACGCAGAAACAAGATTAAATTGTTTTAAACGCCTTTGTCCAAATCTCCTTCTAAATGTATTCTGGAGAAAAATGGTTTTATATTACAATTCTTTAATAGCGATCTAACTTTCTTGAATATTTACGTTTGACGCCTTAACTTTTGCGCTTAGTTTATTTTCTTTCTTCCAATTCGAAAAAGTTAAAAACGTAATTTGTGTTTGAATGTTGGAGGTATTTTATTTTGTATTTGTTCCGTATATAACTGTGGTATTATTAGATTAAGGCGAACTAAACTCTTAACTTAAGAGTCCTATATACCTCAAATTGCTTAGCACGATCCTCCGCTATATCGAAAATACTGCAGCATTAATTTTGAAATAAATATTTATGTTAAAGTTGAGGATTAATGTTAAGTACTATGTTTGACGAAAACACAATTCTATTAAATGTTCTCTATAGAAAAAAAAATACAAAGCTACCTCCAAACCGAACAATAAACTGCTAGTATTAAAAAAATACTTCAAATTAGATCATGAAACTTTGCAAACTAACTATAAAGCAGATGATATGTTTTTTTTTTTGAGTTACCGTTATTTTCACTGTAAAACGAAATTACCTAAACTATCGGCGCCTTGGAGCCACCAGCACCCCACTCAGTCTTGCTCTTACTCAGTCCGCGAGCAATATGGTGCGAGCGAAATAAAAAGTGAATTTGAGCTGAGGTACTATACTATGTCGCCCAAGGGCATGTGCCTGCCCGCATTTTTCTGAATATTCATGAAAAATGATCGAAAAATAACATCTTGACTTTTTTATTATTTTTCCAATTATTTTTTTCAGAATCTGATTAAATCACTGAAAAAATATGTTTTTATGAACTTACACTTGTGTTTTTTTTTTAAACAAAAAAAAATATATATATATTAAATATAGATTCAAAATAATTTTTCGATAATTTTTCATGAATATTCAGAAAAATACGGGCGGGTACATGCCGATGGGCGAAATTGTATCTGGGCTCTTAACACAAAAAATTGGGACTGAATGAAGTAGAGCTGCAGGCTAAAGAAGTAAGGTCATACCCACTTGAGGAAGTTCTTCAACTTGGAAGAGAACTCTTTCTACTTTCCTTGAACATGCTAGCATCTTAACGAATTTCTGAGAAAAGTAAAACAGACGTTGAATATTTCACTACAATATTTAAAAGCTAGTGTCAGAGTTTTAAAGCCACCCATGGGCCTCTGACTTGGCTTCACATGCCGTCGAGAACTATCTCTCAGGCATGCCGATTTCCTCACGATGTTTTCCTTCACCGTTTTGAAGAAAGTGATAATTATACAATACACACATGAATCTGAAAAGTCAGAGGTGCGTGCCTTGGGTTTGAACTCGGGACCTTTGACTTAGCAGTCCGACGGGCATCACAAAACTTGGCCAAGCCTGGGTAGATACAGTACCCAGATGTTAGTATGGCACAAAGAGTTTTAATGATAAATGATTTAATTTCTGCAAGTAGGTTCTTTCAAACACTTTTACCCGTCAATTATATTTTAAAAACTAGATGAAGTTGGCGTTTCCTATCTGACTACTCTGAGAAGAAAGGCTGAAACAACAGTCTCTGTAAAGTCTAGACGTAATCTTTGGTCAGATCATATGAGGACCATAGACTGGTGATTGAAATGATCTTTTGAGGAAATAATTACTCAGATTTGAGTGGACCTGTCCAGTCAGTGCACGAATTTGTCAGTAGTCGTGCAGCTCAACTCAGAACTTAAGGAGCTCCAATATTTGATGAATATCAACACACACAACAATCAATCAATCTCTCTAGCCTTTTCCTAACTATGTTGCGGCAGTTTCCAGTCTAACAGGATGCAGCTGAATACCAGTATTTTACATGAAGCGACTGCCTATCTGACCTCCACAACCCAGTAACTGTGTAACACGATACCCCTTGGTAGGACTGGTTGTCAGAGTTTTTGGATTCTGACTACCCGTAACGACTGTCAAAGATCTACGAATGACAACTGAGACCAACGGCCTCGATATGTAATGGATGGTCACCCAGCCACGAAGCGACCGCGGCAAGTGTAGCTTAACCTTCAATCGATCGAGTCGTCGTGCGACTGTTATTGAAATGAAAACTTCTTTAGGCGCGTTGGGCATTTTTGAGGTGGGACTAAACCATTGATTTCGCGACACCATGACGTCACCTCATTTTTGTAAACGCGATTGTGCTCTTTATTGATAAGGTTACGGACCAATGTACTATACAAGTATTTTTCTTTCACCAAGGCGATCTTGTTGAAATTTTCACTTCTGTCGGCACTCCCGGAGTTTAGCCAGGAGTTTTTGGCGAATAATAAAGAATTAATTCCAATAAACCCATAGTAAGGGACTTCTATTGAAATAGATAACTATACATATTTGTGAACTAACAATTAGTGAAGACCATTCATGGACATGTGTATGGTGAGAATGTCCCATATTAGAACCATTGGCTATGTCATCTTATGGTGTAGTAAAAGTTAGCCATATTAAATTATAAGCACATAACATTTGTTGGCCGTTCATTATTTTTTATTACTTATAAGCTTGGGCCCAACTCATCTAACAAAATACCTACAATATTATAACCTTGCCATCGACTCGAAAAAAAGAACAGACTATGAGTACATATTTAAGAGCTAAGTAATAACAGCCGCACGGGAAGATCGATCAGGTTAAGCTACGCTTGCCGCGGTCAGTACTTGGATGGGTGACCATCATAAAATACCGATCTCTCATCGTGCCTTGGAAAGTGGTCCCGGCTGTCTTTCATCTTTGACAGTCGTTAAGGGTCGTGAGAAGCCCGAAGTCTGACAACCAGCCTTAGCAAGCGGTATCGTGTTACCCAGTAACTGGGTTGTAGTGGTCAGATAGGCAGTCGCTCCATGTAAAATACTGGTATTCGGTTGTATCCGGTTAAACTAGAAGCCGACCGAGCCGAGTTGGGAAAAGGTTAGGCAGATTGAACTTGAAAAGTAATAGTAGTGCGGTCATAATAGGTAAACAGTTATCGTCATACAGTTTTATAACTGCTTATTAAAAGCTTATTGACGTATTTAAGAGCAGGCACTCCAAAGACAATTTCCACGCAAACTCCGCCCCTATGCACCCCACCACTCCACTATGTGCTAAACGCTAACACATCAGTAATAAAGTTGAATATCGCGTGCGGTCTTTGGTCGTGTTCGAGTACGGATCTAAATGTCGTAAGTCTCATCTCAATTCTTATTTCGTTTATAACTAAAGTAATAAAAGATCTAGAGAAAAAATATGTTATGTTTGGATAATAAACTATATTTTCTTACTGTCAATAATTATTTCAGACATAAAAGCCGAGTAATCTTGTTTTTGTATAATATTTAAAAAAGACATACCTATTTTTCGAATAAAAAAATAATCGAGCGAAACTGTTCCAATTACATAACTGTCTTATATATGGAAAGAAAAAGATTCAATAAATCATATACTAAAGTTCCATTTTGATTGTATGCGTGACTTTTTCAGAATATTAATGCAAATTAACATATAATTTAGGGAGCCTCCTCTTAAAACTCCTAGCAATTGTGAACCACGAACTCTTTGCCCAGAGCGGAAGATTAAAGTTGATTAATATTTTTGTTAGGATTGTTCTTGTTATTACGCTTGGACCTTTTTAAAGGCAAAGACGAACCGTGAAAAATAAAGTACCTACCATAAAGTAACTACATAACATCACGCCTGTAATCCAAAGGGTTACCTATAGTACACCCACATTTCGCCAATTATGTTTAAGCCCCATGTAATAGGGGGCGAGCTTATTGCCATCAACGGGGAACAAATACAGACTCCGGGCTGCAACTGAGAAATTCCAGACGGAAAAACCCAATACTTAAAGTAATTATATGACAAATTTTACTATTTAAATTTCTGAGATTTGTACCAGCCAATATATTATTAAGAACCTAATCGTAATCACACTGCCAGATTTAGAAATCGAATGAACATCAGCAGCTGAAGACCTGCACTTTAGAACATTAAATTGCAGTGTAGACCAAAGAACGAAATTGCTGAATTGTGACCAGCAAAGTCTAACGGCTCTATAAATTGAACATTGTGCCGCGTATCGAAGAAACGCGACTTTTAGCTCGGACACGAGCGATTTTTTATTGCGCACTGAACTTTCGACTCTCGGCGTGTTTTTTCCACGCGCTGGAATGCACTCTGTTGAATTTTCAACTCTTGGCGTTTAGAAGTGCATTGAAATTTCAGTGCTCGAGAAAAATATTGTATAAAAAACCGGCCAAGTGCGTGTCGGACTAAGCACAATGAAGGGTTCCGTAGTTGGAATGAATTTATCCTAAATACAAGCTTAACATTGTAGTTGAATTACCACGTTCTCCCATACATTCCAACTGCAAATGTAAGTTTGTACGCAACATATTGAGAAATTTAACTTGTTATTTTTAGACCACAGACTTCTTATAAGTTTTCCTGTAATCAATGGGTAAAGAACCATTCTCTGTATTTTTTTCAAAATTTCAGGCTCAGTACTTTCGGAGATAAGAGGAATGGTACATTTTCATCTATTTTCTTAAATATCTTTAAACGTTTTTATTTAAAAAATATAAATAAAATATATTTGAGATCCTCGTAACAAGCCCTTTCATTTGATATGTCACACAGTATAGTTTGCAAAACTTTTTTTATAATTTTCTTATTTGCCCCCCAAAAGTGACCTCCATATTAAAAGTTCATTTATTAACGTTACACGTCCGTGTTTGGGTCACAAAAATACATATGTGTACCAAATTTCAACTTAACCGGTCCATTAGATTCGGAGCAAATTGGCTGTGACAGACGGACAGATAGACAAACAGACATACAAGTGATCCTATGAGGGTTCCATTTTTAAAGTGAAACTTTTATTACATCGTCTCAAACTTTTTCGTCTGTGTGTTGTATGTCGCGTGACGGTCGGCCGCGGAGTAGGGATAAAGTGAAAGGCGCTCGTCAGAGCAGCCAAGGCCAATATGGCGGCGCCTATAGAAGTTTCACTTTTACCGTGTTTTCATAAAACCACATAATCCTTTTTTTCCTTTTGAGGTACGGAACCCTAAAAAACCATCCGTAGGTACGAGGGCTTACCGAGCGACAACTTACGAGTTGTGACTTACGACTTACGAGTAGTTAGCTTTCTACTTCATGATGGTTGCGGTACTTGTAGCTGACAACAGGAGTAACACGAGCAGAAGTGGCCTTTCCTAGAAAGTCAATTTATGAGGCATTCTTTGTTCTCAAGGACTATCCTTACATATTATAAAACAAAATCCCCCGCCGCATCTGTCTGTCTGTCTGAACGCGATAAACTCAAAAACTACTGAACAAATTTTCAAACGGTTTTAACCAATGGACGGAGTGATTCATGCGGAAGGTTTTATTGTATAATTCATTACGATTTTGTGTAAATTGGCTGAAATATGACGATTATTGTTGAAGAAGTCGGAAAAAATCATGCCGACTGGGAGCTTTACTGGCGTGCGCTGCGTTAACCGGAAATATGTTGTAATAATTATGTTGTACGGTATTGTTTATCTTAAAAAGTTCAACAAAAAAATCCCAAATGGCATATGTCCATCTTCTAAGGATGACCCACAATAACCCAAAATAATTAATCTTTCAGAATTTGATAAAAATTTAATTGTTATTTCCGAAGCTTTTTTGACCGGTATTGTATTAATCCTTATCCAAAAAAAAAATATTATTTAAATTGGGCATTTAATTTAGATTAAAATGTGCCTTTTAATCATATAATTTAAATAAATAGTTTAAAACATATCACAGTTTCAAAATTACGCGGAGCAACGCGGGCGCAGCGGTAGGGTCAATGACGTTTTCCTCTGTTATTAGGTATGAAATCTCGGTAGTACGTTCCCGTGGGATATTTTCCGACATCCACGCGGGCGAAACCGCGGGCAAAAGCTAGTCTGATTTAATTTATTATCCGCGTGTAAGAGCGGCGATACTAAACTATACGTTTCAGCGCATCCAGCACCTCAATCGATCAATTACAATCTGTTTCATTTTGACAGTTCAACAACATTCATTGCGTTATTTACTTATTGAGCAGACAAATTTTTCGAACATATAAAACAATGGAATAGCAATATCCTTCAACCAGTTCAGATTGTGCTTGATCGTGTTACGCAATTAGGGTGCTGAGCAGGCAACTAGTACCACCTTGCTGACTGATTAAGAAACGCTCAATAAATGATGATGAAACTGAAAATTAATAGGATAGAATTGATAGACTGGGATTATATAATACTGAAAATCCGTGTAATATAGTAATTTGGTGGTATGTGGAACAGGGTGTAAAGTTCACTCATCCACCATAGAAAAGGGAGGATCCTCCGACCAGACGGGTGCTGTGTCTGGTGGGCAACTGCCTATCGGTTTGAAGTTGAAATCTTGTATGTATGTCGATCGCTCGGAAAACTCTAACTGCGCGATGCAGGATTTGTGTGACGTCATGTCTATGATGCGTAGTTCGTACGTGGCGGTGTAACCGCTACAATTACATTGAAGTCAAACTTCATTCGAACAAATTAGGCTGAGAATGTGCACTTTTTTGAAGGTTTAAAGTTACAAAAGTCAGTCCCATAATGCCAACTTTACACCACTTCATTTCGTCCAACTTGGGAAGAAGAAGTGGCGCAACAAACTACTCAACAAAGCAACATTATTGTTACTAAAAGGCGTCAAACTCAGCAGAAATCATGGTCTCTGCTGAAACTAACAAAAACGTAGTCATCTTTAAAAAAAACCTAGTATTTACCACTTACGCATAATGTGTCTTAAACAAGTTCTTCTAAATTCCAATATTTTACAATTATTAACTGTATTGTAAAGCAATATTACACACATAAACATTACAACACGCCTGTAATCCCCGAAGGGTTAGGCAGAGGTGTACGTACACCCACATTTCGCCAGTTATGTTTAAGTCCCATGTAATAGGCGGCGAGCCTATTGCCATCAACCGGGTACAAATCCAGACTCCGGGCTGCTACTGAAAAATTCCAGATGGAAAAACCCAATAACATTTTGCCCGACCCGGGAATCGAACCCAGGACCTCATACACAGCAGTAGCGCTTGCGACCACTAGACCAACGAGGCAGTTAAAGCAATATTATTTAAGCTTATATAAAATACGTATCACTGGGAAAGCTACGGAGTTATAAATTGGTCACGTGATCAGCACATGACATGTCATTCCCATACTTACATTTTGTTGACGTGTTTACATTTGGCGATCCTAAATAGATATTTTCCGAGAAATTGTCGAAGTTACAGATATTTAGGACGCCCGAAAAAACAGGCCTGATGTTCAAACTAAGTATTTTTTTAATAATATCGATAAACATCTCAGTTACTGCGTCTTTGGTCTACTGGTCGCAAGCACTACTGCTGACCATGAGGTCCTGGGTTCGATTCCCGGGTCGGGCAAAGTGTTATTCGGTTTTTCCAATTTCTCAGTAGCAGCCCGGAGTCTGGATTTGTGCCCGATTGATGGCAATATGCTCGCCCCCTATGACATGGGACTTAAACATAGCTGGCGAAATGTGGGTGTATTATAGGTACACCTCTGCCCAACCCTTCGGGTTATACAGGCGTGATGTTACATTATTTTATCTCTGTTACCTTAGTTACCAAGATTTCAAACAGTTCTATCAGAGGCATAAATATCATAGGCTACTTCTTGTGGCATCACATAATTAGAATAGGGACAATGGGTCAAAAAAAAGAAATTCTATTTAATCCGTCAGTCAGATAATAAAAAAATATAAGACACGTATTTTTTGCTTTATCATATTAATAAAAAATAACTTAGATAAAACGCATTAAAGTTGGGGAGTGAGGGTCGCTACGTCACAAGTAAGTATAAAATCTACATACTTGTGACGTCATGGCACATTTTAACTCAATGTATCGCCGTAATCTTCAGATAACGTAAAAAAAGAAAAAATTAATGTGTCCAATATTTTTTTATAATCTACAAGACGAACAAAAATATATTTTTTGTCATCTTCCCTATTGGAAAAGCACAGGCCCGAGGTTAATTGCAGACCTTAAACTGTGATAAACTGTCATATTGTGATAGCTGCTGGTCGATTTACTTCCGATCAAGTACCTGCGTACTCTCGAACATTGCCATAGATTTCAATAATACTAACAAATAAAAAATACGGATCGCACCATGCCAAGTAAGTTGAATAAAATTGCTCTACCAAGCTAAATGTAATGCGCAAAGGACAACCGTTTGTCCGACAAAGTGTAGGTAGAAGAAGCACCGTCAAGTTCGTAGGGAGTCGGTAACCCTCTATCTTCTCAGAAAGGTGACCACGATGGAGTTTCCACAAAGAATAAGTTGTACCTACTTACTTGGAATGGAACTAACTTTAGTTCCCTGAATAGTTTTGGTCGACTTTTACAACCTGTGCGTAGTGATAAACATCTTTAAATCCCTGATCAGGTTGGTATTGATTACAATTAATTACAATTTCTAATTAATGAACTCATAAATGTTACATATAAAGTGCCTACTACTCGAGTGACAGCTCTCGAGAGGAGTTGATGCAAGAATTGACTGCACTTTAACAACAGCCTTGTCTCCAAATAGATAATAAATTTAGTAACATAGATAATAATATAAGTTATATTTTTGTTTACTAACCCATAGATGGATGTTGCTTATCCGAAATAAAGATTATTTTATTTTTATTTTTAAGATAAAGGTACAATTCCGTAGTTGCAGTCAACTACGGAATTATACCTTTCGAGGCGGCAATTGAAGGCGACGAAATATTTCGTAGCTAGCGACACGTCGTCCTCATAGAAGTACATATAAACCAGTCGTGTCGCGGCGACACGTCGCCTGCAGTTGCCACCTGAAGTCGGCTACGGAATGGTACCTTTATACTTAATAAAAGATGGTCAAAATCAATCAATCAATCTGCCTAGCCTTTTCCTATGTTGGGACAGACTTCCAGCCTACCGGGGATCGTGGAAGGCGCATAAGTTCTCATGATCTCCTATCCAAGTGTGGAAAGGGAACACCGGATTGGTTTTGAGTCAGTAAGAGTCTGACAGACCCCTCCACCCGCCCACCCCAGGGTGGAGGACATCAACGAGGATTTTCAAGACAGGAAAAAAATGGGTTCCAGTCTAACCGGATGCTACAGAACACCAGTATTTTTCATGGAGCGACTGCCTATCTGATCTCCACAAACAGTTACTGGGTAATACGATACCCGACTATGACAACAACTACGTAAGACTGATTGTCAGACTTTTGAGCTTTTACCCGTAACGACTGTGACCCACGAATGACAGCCGGGAACATTCTGAGGCACAGAGGAGTCTCGATATGTAATGGATGGTCACCCATCCATGCACCGACGGCAACGTTGGCAAGCATACCTTCGATCGACCCGTGCAGCTGTTATTATCCTGCCACGAGCCCCGTCGAAATATTAGAAAAATATTTTTTATCTACTGTCCAAAAGCATCAATGATTTTGTTTGCAACATTAAAAAAAACGTTTCCGAAGGGATTTCTTTCAGGAAACATCACATTAATTTACTTTTTACGGGGTAACTTTACTCGGAGGTACATATTTTACAGTTACGCGAGTCTATAAAATTAACAGTAAAACATAAAAAGATGTCTAAGCTAACGAAATACTAAATTATAGCCGCTTATATAATAATTTATTTATTTCACACATTTTGTTCACAAAGTATCGTATCTTATCTTCAATTTACATTTCAAATGGTTCGGTCATTTTACTTAAAAGCTCTAAAAGCTTATTCCCGTAAAAAGTTATGTCCAGCGATTAAACTTATACCAAAACATATTAAAAAGGTACAACAACCACTTGGCAAAATATGCGACACACGCTCATACATCTATAACACGATTTTCAGAAAAAATCCGTAAGCCTAGTCTAAATTACCTAACATTTCGAACATACGCCAAAAGGAAAAGGTCTAAATGTGCAAAAATAAGTATTAAATTTAATGTCATCATACAATTTTGTTGCCTAAAATTGAAATGCAAACTATGTTAGTAGCATTCCGGCGATGATTAGGGCGGTGGGCGGGTAGGGCGGCCGCCGAGCGCGCTATATAAGCGGGCGCCAGGGCGGCAGGCTGCACAACACCACTTGTTGCCGACGCCAGTGCCTGCCAACGTAGCTGAAACTACACTTCATACGAATCAGGTAAGTGGAAAAAAATAATAGTGAACAGGAAAAATCGTTTCGAATTTTTCCTGAAAGTTTTCTTTGAAAAATTTTAAAATGTCAAAACATGCAAAAGAAAAAAAACATAAACAAATGCGGAGGAGAAAAAAATTATTACGTCTAAATTAATTCAAGTAAAATCACAATATTAATTTTGATAATAAATAATATCATTAAATACGAATTTATTTATACAAAATGTGCAGGTATTAAAAGTGCATTTAAAGTCACTTATAACAATAGTAGAAAAGTTTTAACAATAAATAATAGTAAGTACAAAAAATATGAAATGAACAGTTTCAAACTTTCAAAGACCGAGTCTGTATATTTTACTGCGCAGAAAGCGAAGCGGTTTGATTAAAAAGTTTTAATAACCCCGTTTTTCAATTTAAACGATATTATTTTGAAATTCTTGGATTTTTTTCGTCGTTTAAATAATGTAAATACTTTAAAATTCCCAAGACATCCTTTTAGAAATGCATTTTTTATGTTTTGTGTCTGTTATTCATTTGAATTTTATTATTGAGAACTGTGATTACTTATGCCATTACTAATTTACTGCAATTGGCAAAGTTTATTTAATTTTGAATCCTTTGCTTATTTAAAATGAAAATCCTAATAATTTAAACAATTATACAAAATGAGGAAAGTCTTAATAATTTAAACAATTACACAAAATGACAACTTACGAACGTAATAATCAAACAAACAAAAATTGTATTCCCAAACTTTTAGCAACAAAATCTAAACTGCCCTTTTAACTTGAAACAACTTTTAAACGTTGATTAAACTGACGTCAAACAATAATCGGCAAAACGACGTAAAAGATAATCTCCTTCGTTTAAGTGACGAACGTAACTCTAAACTCCCATTATTATTTCATTAATGACCCCAACTTCACTTTTAACCGCTAAACTTCGAGTTGTGAACTAATAAACTCTGTAACACTGAGTTGGAAAACTATAAAAAAGTTTTCTAAACGTTACCAAAGCTATTGTCGAGAAAATAATAGAAAAGTTTCGTTTAAACTTCGTTTAAGCCCTTTGATCAAGTCATTTAATATCCTTCTAAATATGATTTTGTATAATATTTAATTTGGAAGTAACCTGATTTTAGCAAAACTTTTGAATTTATTAATAGTTTAAAAGAAAGACGCGGTGTGAAAATTAATTTTCTTTGTTAACTTTCCCTTTTCTACAGTTTTAAAAACGCGGACTAATTAAAAAAAAAACAACTTACGTAAGTTTTTGTAATAATATTTCAAAACGTTACAATTTTTACTGCCCTATAGACACATCAAAATCTAAAAATATATATACATACTTAAATGTTGTATACACTTTAAAATCGACCACAAATATCAAGAAACCTTGACCAATCGTGAAAATATTTTTTCTAAACAATATTTCTCTCACTTTTGCTTCAATAATGAAAACAATACAACGAGCAGCAAAGAATTGATTAATATCATAGCATTCAAACACGAAACCAAAGGTTTTCATTTCTCGATAAAAATGTACAAAAGAACACAGATTTTGATCTAAAAAAATATCCGTATTTCTTATCATGAAGACTTGAAAGAAAAAAACATTCGACATTCACACCAAAATGATACAAAAACATTAAACAAGAAACAATTTCTGAGTGTCAATAAAATCTTTAATATTCTTGGGTTCTGTAACGGATCTGTTATAACTTAACAAAGATTAATTTGCTGCTTAGATAGTCGCATACAAAATTAATTAGAACGCTTGTGGGCTAACTAGCTAAGCCGACCTTTAAGTCCAGCTTGAATTATGTCTAAGCTTACAACTTATCACGTTGGAAAACCTAAACCGTTCAGTGGAAGTGAGGTTTTCTCTTCACTTTTTATGAGTATGTCAGTGGTTTTAATTCAACTGAGTGTAATGCGTTTTACGTCAGAGACTGCAACGGTCTTAGACAAAAATGAAAGAATTTGAGTTGTTTTTATCTACGTAGGGACATACTTTGAAGCGTGGAATATTACGTTGTTGTTTGTGTATTCTAAATAAAAAAAAAAAAAATAATATAAAAAATCAAAAAAAATCAACAAAAAAAATTCAAAAAATCAAAATAAAAAAATTAATCAAATAATTTTTTTTTTTTTAAAACAATTAAAATAAAATAATCTTTTTTATGTTTTTATTTTTACATATAAGTCTTATATATAACACTAAATTAAATGACTAACTAACTAACTATACAAATAAATATAAAGACAATAGGACACTTAGGCGTCGAAGTACTCGTCCGTATCGCTGTCATCCGGAAACGTGTCTAGAAAAGCATTGCCACGTTGAATGGCAATACTAATTCTCTGGCCAAAGAAAGAGCCAGCCCTCTGATCTTTTTTATTATTCCTTCAAATATGGCTTCAACTAACTTTTGTCCGATATTCTTGTGAAAATTTGGTACATGGCTAAGTTTCTATTCCCTTTACTCGCCTTAAGAGGGCCCTTCCCGGTCCGTCTATCGTCAACGCGAGCATGGTCGAAAAGCTTGTTGTTTCATCCAGCGCAAGTGAGAATTGCTAACAAGCAAGTGAGAACGCGATAACATTGTGCGAAAAATAACTTGTTTCAGGAAATACGTGTTTTTGAATACGCCTTACAAGTTTGTGAAATAAATTTTGTCATTTAGAATCTCCATTACATGTCCAAGGTTTCTATGAAGATGTTTTCTTTAATTTTACAATTTATGAGTACATTATGAACGGTCAAAATTCAGGTAAAATTTGTGCAAAAAAGCAGATTTTTGGAGGCTTATATTGAATTTGTTTCGCCAAATTTTTATTTTTTGCTTTCATAGAAACCTAGATATAGTGCACAAGATACCTATTAGTTTAAAAGAATTAAAGAAAGATGTGTTACAACGCCATAATAACGTACGAGTGTTTGTATGAAAAGTATGACGGGTTGGCCGCCCTTAATACCCCGTTGCACCCCTTATGGGGATTGAATTTCGAAAAACCCCTTCTTCGTACACATCTACATTCTCAAAAATCCTGTCTTCCTTTATGTTTCTACTTTCAACGAATATTGGACTATTATTTTTCTGCTATAGCCAGTTACGGAACTGCTATATAATAAACCAGATCAATTCCAGAAAATACTTCAAAGCCACACGTTAGTAATTTTACCTAAATACTTCACATTTTAAAGTCTACTATAAAAAGTGACATTAACCCTTCCATATTTGCATATATCTTGTGATGAGTCACATAAACACACATGTTACTAATTACTTTCCTTATAACCTCTAAGGTATCCTCTTCAAAGTAATCATCCAGTTAAGGTCAATAGTGTAAGACAAAACGCGGTGTTTCTTGACTTATAATGTTTATTGGGTCATTTTCGTTAACAATATGGGTGTGACCATAAGATTATGAACCTTTAATACAAGTATATCGTAACTGATACGTGATTGGATCCTGTCGTGATCATAATATGCCTAGCCTTTTCCTAAATATGTACGGGTCGGCCTCCAGGCTAACCGGATGTAGCTGAATACCAGTTTTTTTACATGGAGCAATTACCTATCTGACTTCCACAACCCAGTTACTGGGTAACATGATACCCCTTGGTGAGGCAGGTTGTCAGACTTTCGGGCTCCTAACGAACTTTTATCTAATATTGGTAAATGATAAATGATTTTATTTCTGTAAGTAGGTTTGTACAAACACTTTTACACGTCAATCATATTTTAAAATTAGATGAGGTCGGCGTTTCCTATCTGACTACTCTGAGAAGAAAGGCCGAAACAAACTCAGAGGTCTCAGTCTCTTTTAAAGTCCAGACATAATCTTGGTCAGATCATGTGAAGGCCATGTGGATTGGTGTCTGAAGTGGTCTTTTGAGGAAAGCACCACACAGATTAAGAGAGCCTGTCCAGTCAGTGCACGCATTTGTCAGTTATCATGCAGCTCAACTCAGAATTTAAGGAGCTCAACGATTTGACGAACAATACCAAAAATAGGACATTTGGTTAGGCCACTTAAATTACTCAAACTGTCAGACCATGATTAGAACAAACTGAAAAAATAAAATAAAAAACAAAACTAAAAGGAATGATCCACATAGTCTTCAAAAAAATCATAGTCTTCAAAAATAATAAAATACAGAAAAAGTTTCAAACATTTGTCGTCTAACCTCTAATCTAATCTCTCTAGCCTGTATTGTCCCACTGCCAAGGCAAAGGCCTCCTTCTCCCTTCTCCACACAATTCTGATTATTGCTAGTGTCGGCCAGTCTTTTCGGTAGGAGTCAAGCTCGTCCCGCCATCTTCGTCTCGGCCTGCCGCGATGTCGTCGTGCGTTTAGTGGGACTCAATCGGTGGTTCTTTTAGCCCATTTGTCATCTGACATGCGGCAGACGTGTCCGGCCCAGTCCCACTTAAGATTAGCGGCTTTCTTGATGTCGTCGTTCATCTAACCTACTTTAACAAAAATAAGTTGAAACTTCTTTATAGCTAAACTGATTACCTACAGTACCTACAAGTCTATAGACCCCTACTACTAGACCCGTATATCTAATTTAGAAACTATCTCATTTAAACTATCTTCTATATACATACAAATAAATAAAATTGAAGTATTTGTTTGTAATGTCAACATAACAGCTTTTTACTAAATCCATCATCATCAGCCTATAATGTTCCCACTGCTGGGACACAGGCCTCCTCTCTGTTAGAGGGAGTGGGCCGTAATCCACCACGCGGGCCTAGTGCGGGTTTGTAGATGTCACATGTCTTCGAATTTTCGGTTCTAAGACATGCCGGTTTCCTCACGATTTTTTCCTTCACCGTTTTGAGAGCAGTGGTGATGAAATAATTTACACAAAGTAAAGCGCCTGTCTGGGTTCGAACCTACGACCTACAACTCGTAAGTCGCGGCCGTTAGCACTGGGCCACCACTGCTCTCAAACTAAATCCATAAGAAAAGGTATATAGGGTTATTGGTTTATATTTCGGAAATCCATTCAGGGGATTTAGTAGATGTCATTTATAAAAAAAAGGTTGACATTGGCATAAAGGTCATGGTGGGGTAGTTTGGTTGCAAATGATCTCTCCTACATCACCTTAACGGATTCCCGACATATAAAATAACATCCTGTATACGGTACAAATAACAAAAAAATATTTTTTTTTTTATCGTCCTATTTGTTCCGGCTTATCTCAGAAACTGCTGGATCGATTTTGTCGGGACTTTCACTGGCAGAAATCTGATGTTATAAGGAGTAACTAAGGCTAATATCATTTTAGAAAAAGAATTAGGGTCCGGGAGAAGATGCGGGCAGCACCTGGTTTAAACATAAAACTCCAAGTTGACACTTCAGCATTACTTAAGACTACAGGACTACCTAACTGGATTAACATCATTTAGATACATGCTCACAAAACTATTCGTTGTAAATAAATTGTTTTTAGTTCACGGCAATCCAGTACGGCAAAGAAATAATCCATAGTTGGTATTCCTCGTTTTATTAATTAGCTAGGTAACAAGCACTAAAACCATATACCATTTTGAAATCAGAACCTTGAAACCGTCTTCTTTCTTCCTGTATCGTCTGGTTAGTGACTAACCTGGCGTCACAGTTTTTATTCCACCCATGGATTTCTGACTTGGCTTCACATGCCGTCGAGAAATATCTCTCGGGTGTTGTCTATGTTTCCGATCACCGTTTTTAAAGCAAGTGATAATTCTACCGAAACCGTCAAATTCAAATTGGCCGATTTTTGTGTGCGTTTATTTTTATTTTGTTTCATCATTTCTATTCTAGCTAAAATTCCCTCTTTACGAAAAAAAAACCCACACGCAATATTTCAATGTTATCATGCCAATCGGTGAATGAGACCGAATGATAATAATGTGTCACCTATTCGTTTTTCATGCAGAAGAAGTAGGTCACTGTCGACACACGAAGGGTTCACAATACAAAGTGACATATGCACTGTTCCAGACTAACATAGAACGTTGTTAGTCTGTCTGAGTAGCTTCCAGGAACTCATCTAGATTCTAGACTGAATACCTATTAAGAAAAGAAAATGGAGTTTGTTCGAGTTTGAATAAATGACTTGGATTTTGTTTTTGGTAAACAGGGCTTAGGATATGCAACGATTAGAATAAGAAAAACAATAGAGCTGTCGTTATTTAATTTTAGTCTTTTGACATTAACATAATAGTAAGTTTAATTCTTAGTTTGAGATGGAAAACATTTAGTGTATTTTTGTCACAAAGGCAATCAATCATCCTAGCCTTTTCCCAACTATGTTGGGGTCGGCTTCCAGTCTAACCGGATGCAGCTGAATACCAGTATTTTACATGGAGCGACTGCCTATCTGACCTCCACAACCCAGTAATTGGGTAATACGATACCCTTGGTAAGACTGGTTGTCAGACTTTCGGGCTTCTGACGACCCGTAACGACTGTCAAAGATCCACGAATGACAGCCGGGACCAACGGCTTAACGTGCTTTCCGAGGCACGGAGGAGTCTTGGTACGTAAAGATGGTTACTCATCCACGGACCAACCCCGGCAAGCGTAGTTTAACTTGATGGATCGACCCGTGCGGCTGTTATAACTTAGCCACGAGCTCTTAATCACAAATTTTTGTCACAAAGGCATTGATATAATATTATTCTAGTGAATACTTATGACAATAATAGTAACAATGTATAAGGAGAGAAAATCGATTCTTACCAAATACATATTTTGTGGTAGGTATGACATTTAACCCACATTATTGAGGAAAAAAATTGAGAGGGGAACGCTATGCAAACGCGTTCAAAGAATGAAAGAATCAAAAGCATTTTATCTCCGTACCCCAAAATTGAAATTCATATTACCCTGAAACAATTTTTCCAAGCAAAATAATTTCATTGAAATACAGGGTTGTCAATTGAATTCATAACGTTGGAACCCACACACGATTTTTGCATTCAAGAAATTAAAATTTTCGGAGTGTAGATTTAGAAATTATTTTTAACCGACTTTAAAAAAGGAGGAGGGATAAATGTTCGTCTGTATGTATTTATTTTTATTTTTGATGTATTTTCATCCATATTTACGTCAAATGTGGACGTCAAGTGTGAAATGTAGAGGATGTTTGCGCGGTGGTCTCATATAAATTTTATTAATTTTGCTTGGGTAATTTTAGAGTTAACTTCAATAATACGTATTTATAATTTTCTCCGTTTCTATGATCAAAAAAGATAAACAATATTTGTACTGGAAGCAGTCAACAAATAATTAACAAATAATAAACGATTTTTATTAATTTTAATAAATATTCACGTAGTCTTTTACAATTAGTTGGAAACGTGAACGAAATTAATTACACAATTTCTAAGAATATGCAAAACTAGACAATTAAAAACAAGTCCGCAATAAAAGTTGAGTGGAAACTGTGAAAAGCTAAAAGTAGTTAGAAATAAAATTGTTACAACACTATGCACGATTGCACGTGCTAAGTTCGTTAAGTGTACAGGTATTATTCGTAATGTACAATACCTAATTAAACCCTAATACTAATGGAGACCAACAGATCTATTCTATAAAAATCTCCGTGAAAATTTAGGAGAAGTGAGTTTGAAGTGAGCTGTCAAAAGTATCAATCCCTAATATCCAGTGGAATGACAGCTAACTTTTCACGGCACAATTTTTTAATAACAGAATAAACCAGCTGCAGGGCTGTTCTGTAAAATTAGTGAACTTTACAGAAAAGCCGAACCTTATACAAGTATAATAGATTAATAGCATAGCATAATCAGCCCTTAATGTTCCCCCACTGCTGGGACACTGGCCTCCTCTTCGTGAGAGTGCGGGTTGGTGGATGTCACATATCTTTTAATTTTTTACTCTAGGACATGCCGGTTTCCTCACGATTTTTTCGTTCACCGTTTTGAGTGCAGTGTGAGCACTCTGTGTAATTTATTTAATCAATAAATTACACAAAGTAAAGCGCCTACTTGAGTTCGAACCCACGACCTTACAACTAGTAAGTTGGAGCCAATATCACTGGGGCACCACTGCTACTATACAAGTGACATCACTCAAAAGTAGAGTCACTTGTTTTTTTAAATTAAACAATCGAGGATTGACGCGTTCGAATTTCGAAAATAAATGTGACGAGTATGATGATGGATAAGTTTACAGAATAACACCAAATACCTACTCAGCAATTGGTAAAGGGTTGAAGGAGAAAGTGCCTATCAATGACGGATGGGACAAGTTTAAACAATATCAATAACAGTCACAAAGGAGTAGGTAGAACCTTTTCCAGACACGCGCAGGACTTTTTTTAAATTGTCAATACTTAAAAAAAAGAAATTGTTTAAATTGTTCTTTTTTTACTGTTTGTATTTCCTGTGCGTACCTATCTCAAATAAGATTTTTTTTTCTTTCTTTCTTTGTACCTACTTAAATTCGTTCACATCCTTCTAAAGGCGGGTTCCCACGGTGCGCGATATCGCGCACGCACGCGCACCGGCCCGCACAGCGCACGACCACGCACCGCGCACGAAGGGTCTTCCGACGGTGCGCGATATTGCGCACGCAAGCGCACCAGCCCACACAAACAGCTGTATTTTTTGTACCTACGTTCTATGCAAATAAATAATGATTCCATTCTATTCTATTGTATTCTGACGACCACAGATAGCTACACAACACACACCATGCCTTTTCCGACGGTGTGTGTCGGTCTGTGTGGGCCTCGAGATTCGAAGCCACATTAGCATTGTTCTGTTAGCTTTGGTGGATGCTGAATATAACTTCACATTTGTGGATTGCGGATGTTATGGTAGAATAAATAATGGCGGTGTTTGCAGAAATACAGAGATGTATAGTTTTTTTTTTACTGTATTTTCCAGCATCGACTAATTTGCCCTTCAAGGAGGAACCACTTCCCTACGTGTTTGTGGCAGATAGTGCATTTCTCTCACTGAAAATATGTTGAAGCCGTCTCCACGCCAAGGAAACAAAAGAAAGATACCTCATTAACGGCATAACAATGTAAATGTCTATTAACTGCTCCCAAATTACGATGATTATTTAATTTCTTTTACATTCTTCCTTGACATAATCTTTAATTTTTTGACATTATATACCTACAATCTATATCTATAAAAGGAAAGGGTGACTGACTGAATGACTGACTGACTGATCTATCAACGCCCAGCTCAAACCACTGAACGGAATGGGCTGAAATTTGGCACACAAGTAGATAATATGACGTAGGCATCCACTAAGAAAGGGTTTTTGGAAAACCGACTTTTAAGGGGGTGAAAAGGGGGGATTTTGTTTGTATGAAAAATCTTATTCCTTTAGTTAATAAACTTGAAACTTGACACAAATACTCATCTATGTAAATTATAAAGTTTGCCATTTTTAGTTTTTCTAAACTACCCCCTAAGGGAGGATTGGGGGGTGTCAAAGTTTGTATGGAACACGCGCGGTCTGATTAACTCGAAACTCAATATTTATACTTAAGACTGAAAACAAATAAAAACGTATATCAGGGTTTTTTGAAAATCTACCCCTAGCGGGGTGAAAAGGGGTATTCATTTTTACAGGGGAGGATTTTACTGTTTGGCTTGATTAACTTGAAAATTGGTATAAATAATCTATATCAAATAATGGAAACGTCATAATAGACTTTTTCAAAAAATATTATTATCACGCTATTTGCTATGGAGGATGAGCAATATTGCATTATGTTCGTATTCTTCTATAGTTTACTGCAAACTGTAAAAAGACTATCCAAAAGGTTAGAATATTGCAGATAATTACGGATTTAACCTTTTAAAAGATCATAATCACGCCATACCTTTATGGAGCTAAGTAGTCAATCATAACATATACAGGGTGGATGTTGATATGGGGCAATAAGGGCAGGTACCTTAACCGTTATCGCTATAAGATAACGGTCTTAGGAGACTGTCCTTAACTTTTTGAAACATTTTGATCTACATTCACAGATTTTGAAAAAATTGTACAGTCAGCAAGAACATGGGCAATTTTCACAAAAACTGTTTTGATGCCAGTCGATCCTATTTCTTATTACGAGGGTCAAAAACTATATCGGGCCAACTGAGGTTTGAATATGAGAAAATTCAGAAATTACAAAAATTTTCCATACATTTCGTAGGAAATGAGCCTGAGAGGAGATAGAACAACACGAAATATTATCCGCAACGATCAAAATCCGTAGTGCGCGCTTAGCCTAAGTTTTTAATATCTAGGTATTTCAAATTGATACCTCTACGCGTTTCTGAGAAAAAGTGTCTTGACTGGCAACGATGTCATCCTTAAAGGGTTTCCGTTTTTCATTTTGAGGTACGGAACCCTAAAACAGATTTATTATCTTTCTGTTTGTTACCTTTTCAGGCCGTAACGGCTGAACAGATTCAGATGAAAGGCATACGGATAGGCCATGACCTGGGTTAGAACATATGATAAGTACTCTGAATATCGGTAGTACGTTCCTGTGGGATATTTTCCGACCTTTACGCGTGCGAAGCCGCGGGCAAAAGCTAGTTTTCTATATTGTTTTTATCAAATTAGATTTGTTACAGCTGTAGTGACAATCACGTTATTTGGTTTAAATAGGTCCTAAAACACACATTTGAATACCACTACCTGCTACCAGTGACAGAAACTTATCATATCATCTACATACTAAGTGGGAAAAAAATACGTGTTGTGTAACTAACTCAAAAACTATCCAAGCATAGTTAATAAAATTTATATGGAACCAATTTGAGAGCATACCCTTTCAAACAAAAAAAGAATTTTCAAACTCGGTTCACAATTGACGGAGAAATCGGAGGACATAAATAAAAAAAAAAACATACGCGACGAACATACCTCCTCCTTTTTGGAAGTCGGTTAAAAACACAATAACACTGCCCGACCCGGGAATCGAACCCAGGACCTCAGCAGTAGCGCTTGCAACCACTAGACCAACAAGGCAGTCAATTTTAATATTCTTTTCTGAAATTGCTATTGTTTTTATAATTTTCTCAGTTTTGATGTTGTATTTCCTGTACGTGTCCCAAATAAAAAAATCTTTCTTTCTAACTCTATCTGCTAAGACCATCTATCTATACATATAATAAAATCGTAGCGAAGTCGAAACTGTACTTACATTGAATATTTATGAAAAAAGTATTTGCTACGAGGTCTACGATCGATTCTAATGCCGAAAATATTATATTTATTAGAATTTTTGGCTGTTTGTCTGTATGTATGTTCCAGCATGTCGCAAATTCTAGCGGATAAATTCTGTTAAAATTTTGCATAGGTATTCCCTATAAGTCTGGTCAAACTGTAGGGTATAAACTATCACGCTATTTACTATTGGGGACGAGCAATATTATATTATGTTCGTATTTTTGGAAAAAAACGCGCCAAAAAATTAGGATATTGTGGATGGTTATCGATTTAACTTTTTAAATGATTATCATCACGCTATATACCTTTATGGAACTAAGCAGTCAATCATGAAATATACAATATGTCCGGTTTCGGAATGTACAAACTTAAAGGGGTGGTTGTTTGCTATATTCTATCAATAAAATTATTCTACATGTAGGGTCGGAACCCATCCCCCTCCTGAATGGCAGCCATTTTTGTATTTTGATCGCCTTTTATGGAGCGTGCATACTAAAAGTACAGTAACTTTAAAATTTAAAGCTCAATTGTCATAAAAATTATACTTTTAGCAACGGATAAGTATTAACAATGGGTTAAATAACTCAAATAATAACATTGAATGCTGCATCACATTGCTTATGCTTAAATTATAAGAAAAAGAATTTTAAGATCAATTTTACATTAAAAATAACATAGTTTTTAGGGTTCCGTAGTAAACAAGGAACCCTTATAGTTTCGTCATGTCCGTCTGTCTGTCTGTCTGTCTGTCTATCCGCGGTCTAGCTCCGAGACCCTTAGTACTAGAAAGCTGTAATTTGGCATAGGTATACATATTAATTACGCCGACAAAGTGGTAAAACTAAATTATGAAAAACATATTTTTTTAGGGTACCTCCCATACACGTAAAGTGGTGATGTTTTTTTTTTTTATCTCATGATGTGGGGTATCATTGGAAAGGTCCTTCAAAAATATTGTGAGTTTGTGAAAACCATTTTTGGATTCAGGGATCCGTTTGTGAAATATTAGGCTTTAAAGTGCTAATTTTTGTTAGAGTCAAGTGTCCCCCCCCCTGCCAGCTAAATGGTTAGTTTTGGATGTGTGAAAAAAAATTACAGCAGTAGCTTATATAACGAATTTAAAAGAAAAACTATCACAGCTGAGCAGGCTTTACAAGTTAACGAGTAATAATCGACCAACTTAAATTTGCGGTTGTAAAAACATGTTCTCCTATACATTCCGGATGAAAGATTTTTTTTTTTCAACTACAAAGTTAAGTTTGTTCTTGGGATAAATTCATCCCAACTACGGAACCCTACATTGTGCGTGGTCCGACATGCACTTGGCCGGTTTTTTTTGTTAATCACGGTTAAGTATTATAAAATTCATCCCGGAGAACTACCTTTTTTTATCTACTTGTCTAACAGATGTTTAGTTCACCTAAATAATGATACCAAAAAATTGATTCTATGACTAATGGTTTAAGAGATATTGTTGTTGGAATAACAGGTGTGGTCTCAATAACTATACTCCATTTGAAATAAGATTAGACATTTAACTAAACATTTTTTACAGTCCGTTCAACCGATTTTGACTTCTATAGCGTTGGTGGCATGACAAATGACAGCTGCAGTAAACAGTTGGTTTGTAACCACTTTTTTTGCTTTTAATGCCCTCCTTATGCCTACGCAATAGAAGTCAAACTCGGTCGAAAGGACTGTAAAAAAGGTTTGTTTAAATGTCTAATCTTATTTCAAACGGAGTATAGAACAAACGGACTGATAAAAAAAAAAACTAGTTAAGTTTTAATTTGATGAATGCTTCTTTTGTTTTCGCGTCATCCCCCGAAATGTGTATTTTATCCTTTTCTCACTTCAATAACATGCAGAAAATCTTTTTTGTACCTGCTACTGGCTGCTACCACATGGAATGCAGCGCTCATTCATATCGCACGTACGGAATGGCTGCGTTCAAGCAACAATATCTCTTAAACTAATTGTCATAGAATCGATTTTTTGGTATCATTATTTAGGTGAACTAAACATTTGTTAGACGAGTAGATAAAAAAGGTAGTTCTCCGGGGTGAATTTTGTAATAACCGTGATTAACAAAAAAAAAACGATGTTATTTTTAACGTAAAATTGATCTTTTAGCATTTATTTCAATATGATGCAGCATTGAATGTTATTATTTGAGTTATTTAACCCATTGTTAATACTTTTCCGTTGCTAAGATTATTTTTTTATGACAATTGGGCTTTACATTTTAAAGTTACTGTACTTTTAGTATGCACGCTCCATAAAAGGCGATCAAAACACAAAAATGGCTGCCATTCAGGAGGGGGATGGGTTCCGACCCTACATGTAGAATAATTTTATTGATAGAATAGAGCAAACTACCACCCCTTTAAGTTTGTACAGTCCGAAACCGGACATATTGTATAGGAACGGCTATTATAGGTAAATTTCAGTGAAGCAATTAATGCAGCGGTTGGACCATTGCTTTGCAAACATGGGGTTGTAAGTTCGATTCCCAATTACGGTTTTGCTGTTTTTCTTTTTTTCACATTTTGTATTACGATTTTTTTTTTATCATCTATATCTATACACATGATAAAATCGTAGCGAAGTTAAAAACGTACGTTGAATATTTTTGAAAGAAAGTTATTGCTACGAGGTCTGGGATCGATTCTTATGCCGAAAATATAG
The DNA here is from genome assembly GCA_963680765.1 of Agrochola lychnidis. Classification (NCBI taxonomy): domain Eukaryota; kingdom Metazoa; phylum Arthropoda; class Insecta; order Lepidoptera; family Noctuidae; genus Agrochola; species Agrochola lychnidis. The sequence goes on along the minus strand of OY796859.1, from coordinate 6,460,277 downwards.
TTTTTAGAATGTTTGTCTGTTCCAACTGTAGGGTATAGACTATCACGCTATTTGCTATGGGGATGAGCAATATTACATTACTAGCTTCTGCCCGCGACTTCGTTCGCGTGAAAGTCGTAAAACACCACAATATACTACAGTAACAGCCACATTTCATAAAACTTCCCTGTATACTACGTTTGTAGTTTTATTCTTAGCAGTCAAAATATACAGAGTCAGGAATGGTGGGAGGAAGCAACGTAACAGTTGTCCGTGTGAGAAGCAGCTTGTCCTGAGGTCGAGACCCGTAGCCTTCAGCCTTTGGTGTCGGCCCCTGTGACTTGTTGATCGCAAACACTTCTCCATATCATATGCATTGTGACGAAGATAAATTGCTTGGCAACCATAAACATTAAAAAAAAATGAAAATTCAAGTCATTTATTCAAACTAGGCTAAAAATCTGCTTTTTTCAAACGTCAAAATTACATAAGAGAGTCCCCCAAAACGCCCACTCTTCACCATATAAAGTAATCAAATTGAAACCCGTGAAATACCTACTTATTATTGAGAAGTTCCGTTGGCCATCTGTGTCCTTCATCATCAGTTCCGCTTTACCAAATGGTGCTTTCTGAGAGCAAATCTATGAGTTACTATAAAAATACCCAAATCGCTATAGGTGTGCCTATAATATTTGAAGAGTTCCCTCGATTTCTCCAAGATCCCATCATCAGATCCTGATCAAATGACAATGGAACCAACTAGAAAGTATAACCATAACAATTTTTTTTTTCAAATTCGACGAAAATATCAAATAAGTACTTGATATTTTCACTAAAAAATCATAAATAAATAGTTGCATTACCACTTTTTTGTATCTTTACCAATAATGATGCAAAAACTCATAGCTTTGCAGATATGCACATATACGCAAATTATGGAACTACTTAGCTGTCAAAGGTAAAATTAGTAGACATGCGTCAGATATATCGAAACGTATCTAAAATCCGATTTTAGTCACAAATTGTATCGTATCGATAAGCCGAACTAGACAAACCGATTTCACAAAACTACGGCAAGAGTAGATTTGCGTAAGCAAGTATTTGTTTATGTTTGGATAGTTTTGATCGATGCACTTACAACCGAATTATAATATTACTAGAGACGATCGAAACTGCGAGCCGGAGGCGCCAGAGCAGCTCCGGAAATTGATTTCTAAAAACGGATTTTGAAAACGATTTCATAATCTGAAATCGAATATTTAACCGTTTGCGTAAAAATCTGTAAACGCCCATGTCTAAAAAAATTCTTATGAATTTACATACATACATAATTATTTATTTTTTAATTGATTTATTTAAATCAGATACAGTGATTCATATTAATGTTAGTAGACCTACTTAAAAATTACGTTAGTACTTAATCAAAGATACATGCTACAATAATAAATATTATTATAATCAAAATAAATAACTACATAGAAATTGAAATAGAGACAGACGTACAGACGCCAGCACATCAAGCTACCCGAAACTGTCAAATTTTCCCAATCAACTTTGAACCTTATACTTCAGCAATAAAGTTGAAAATCTATTAAATAAATTTGACAGATTGTAGTAACCTGATGTGCTGGCGTCTGTACATAAAATCAAATTGTAAAATTAATTAATAAGTTTCATAAAATCTAATTGTAAAATAAATTGATCTTTAAATTAAATCAATCTTTAAAATAATTTACATTCTTTAAATTCATTAAAATTAAAATCCAAAAATTCATTATGTAAAAATTACAAATAATAAAAATAAAAGTCAGAATCAGTCAAACTATGTCTAGATGACTGATTTAACAAGTGACCTCCAAAAAGGGGATGAGAATCAGATCTTATCGGCTATTGTCTTCTAGATTTTGATGCGGCTGCCACGCATTCTGCAGATCAGGGATACCGTTCTCTTGCGAATGATGGCATGAAAGCCATCAGTGCGAAACAGCGCGAACATCCCCGATTTATATGCCAAGTTGGGCAATAAAAACGCTACCATTGGTAAGCAAAACGATTCGTTTTGTTTATAGGAACCGAGCAAAACCTCGCGCACCTTTGAAGTCTACCGACTCGCCGCGGATCGGGCGCACCGCCACGCACGCGTCTGCGCTACCACGCACGTTACCCTTCCCATGGTGCGTGTCCGTGCGAGCTGATCCGCACCGAGTCGGTAACTTCAAAGGGAATGTATCCAAACTCGGACGCACCGGGACGCACCGCGACGCACGCGTCTTCGCTACCACGCACGAGACCCTTCCCACGGTGCGTCGTGCGGGCCGGTGCGCGTGCGTGCGCCATTTCACGCACGCGTTGGAAGCCAGCTTAACAATTTATTTTAATTGAAGTTAAGTTAATTTAAGTGATCGTTCAGGACTGTTCGAAGTTTAAAATACCGAGTACTGTATTCATAAAGTTTAAAATTACGATTTACGTGAGTCAGAATGTACGCTATGACGAATTATTTTATTGAGAATGTTCATAATCGCGATGTACGGAACTTCGAAATCTTGCTATGACGAATAACTGAATTCTGAAGGTTCACCATCGACATTCTGAGCGAGTATTTCGCTTTTATGTATTTAGATGTAAGGATAACTTAATTAAAATTTTGGTAACCCGTAACGGTGGTAATTAAATAGATAACGTGGACAAGTAATATGATCAGTTTTATTTGTAGCTTTTTACCGCATTCAAATTACTAGAACCCAAGAGTAGGTAGGCATGACTTATCTGCTAATATGTAACCTACGTTTTAAAGTTTTTGTTGAAAACCCTCTGTTTTGACAAAAAGGTTGTTTGATTTTATGTTCATAGTAAAAACAATGAAAGCATTTTTATCTATCCTTACTTGTAGGTGATTTCAAGTTTATGTTATTTAAACATAAGCTAAATAACTAGACATACAGTGACATATGACATACAGTGATCAGTGACTTAATTATAGTGACCTTATTGGTGATGTTCTTCAGAAAGGCCAGGTGCGTAGTACTCGCAACCGGCGTGCGTGTATGACCAGTACCCTAATTGCGTAATGCAACACAATCACAATTTGTTTCGATTTGAAACAGATTTCTAATCCATTGCTTCATAAGTTGGAAAAAAAATCTGTTCAACAACGTAAATAACGCAATGAATGTTGTTGAAATGTCAAAATGTAACAAATTTCGCGAAATTGTTTACGAAAATAAGTTACGCAATTAGGGTACTGGTGTATGAACGTAAACCAGGCAAAAGGAGTATGTAAGGATCGTAGCAGGTGGCGTTCTGTGGTTTCTGTCTACCCCCATGGGAAGAAGGCGTGAGTTTATGTATGTATGTGTGTGTGAATAACTAGTATAATTTTATTATTCAAGGATAACTAAACTTGTAAAGGTGTTGAAGAATTATAACGTTTGTGAGCTGTTCCCAAAAAAATTAGGACACAACTTTGTTTGATTAAATTAGGTATCTTAGTAAAGTAGTCGTACACAGACTAAGTAAAATATTAAAATCCTTGTATTCAATAGTAATTCTAAATAAATCAAAAAATATCTTGCCGAAATGAGTAAAGTAAAATATTATGATTTCAATAAAGGACTTATGTAGAACTTAAAATGAATTTATATTTCATTTGAGCCTGTTTCAAAGCATTACTACAGCTTCAATCAATTTTATAATTAATGTCACCAATTCAAGAGTTTATAGCATGTAAGCTAGCAGAAAATATATAACTATGTAGGTAGGTATAAAGTAAATTAATCTGCCTAGCCTTTTCACAAGTATGTTGGGGTCAGCTTCCAGTCTAACTAGATGCAGCTGAATTCCAGTATTTTAATTATAAATGTAAAAGTGAGTTTGTTTGTTTGTAACGCTTTCACGCTGAAACGGCTGAATGGATTTGAATAAAATTTGGCGACCAAATTTATAATTATTAATTTTTTAATAATTTGAAATTTGGGTGAAACACGTGTCGATTTCTTTCAGGGGTTTTTTATGGCTCTTTAGGAATAGCTAAGCGGAACAGGTTACTAAATATATCAACGTCTATTGTATTTTATAATGGATTTCCAAGGTCACGTCTGAATCAATTAACTCTTAAAGAAACCCAGCTTTCATGCTTCAGTTTTCCTAACACAAGTATTTGCTGAGCGTGAAATGTGACGTCTATCAATGTGGATCGGATACTTGTCACTAACGTAGTATGTCATAGATATGATGAGCTGCGAGGATAAATCTGAAAATATTTTAGATGACATATTGTGAATTTTGAAATAGAACAGACTTTAGTACTTCATGAGAGTTTGGTGGTTTCTTAAGTTATCATTCACCTGCCCTTAACCAGTACCCTAATTGCGTAACTTATTTTCGTAAACGATTATAACTAATTTGTTTCATTTTAACAGTTTGACAACATTCATTGCGTTATTTACGTTATTGAGCAGATTTTTTTTCCAACTTATGAAGCAATGGATTAGCAATCTGTTTCAAATCGAAACAGATTGTGATTGATCGTGTATTACGCAATTAGGGTACAAGTTTATTTGGAGTAGCGTATCTTTTTCTTCCATGTCTCTGTATCAGCCATAATTTAATGGGATGGTAAATAGTAAGTTTAACAGTGACTTGCTAACAAAGGCTTAGTGACTTATTAATTATATCCCTCAATATTAATCAAAGCCCAACTTTGTCTTAAATACAATGCGAGTCTTTATAATGTGCACATATACAGATGAGGGAATCTATGCTTAACTTTACCGACGGAAAAAAAAAAAACATATTTTAATTTTTAACTTTTTTTAAGGATCGTAACGGTCTTATTGAAAAAATTTACGACTATTGTAAAAATTTATGAAAAAAAAATAAACAGAATTTTGCTAAAAAGCATGTTTATTTTCAATTGAGGGTAGTTTTTTTCCACAATTTTCATTTTATGAGGATGCCTAATTGCCATCGTGATAGGTAATTGGTTTAAAAGTTACACCATTTTGTTTAAAAATTCCATTAAAAAAAAATAGATTTTTTTAAATATTATTTCCGTCGATAAAATTAATCATAGATTCTCTCATTTTGATATGTGCACATTATAAAGACTCACGCTGTATATATAATAAAGCTCGATGTGTGGATTAAAAACAAGTCTTTCGATAATAATTCCAGCTAATATATCAAATGGTAATATCCACATGAAACTACCTTGTAAGAAAAACAAACGAATATCATAAGCATTCATTAAAAAATCAAACCAATTTTACTAACGATTTAGTTAGGTAAACACTTTAAATTTCATTTCACATAATAACACCAAATAAATTTAATTTAATCATATAATGGCAGTTGCACATGCTGCTGCGGACGGCCGCGTCAATTTCACGCGCCCGCACTTCTACGCCCAACTTCAATTATACTATCCATTTCACCCTCCGATATTTACATGAATCCACTAATTTACGTACATAGTACCCTCATAGGCTTAGCGCGCCTTAATAAGCTACGAATAACCGTTTATGTGCCGTCCATTAAAAATAATTGTGTCAAAATTACCGTAATTTCAAAATTATGTACAAGTACGTCAGACTTAATAATGGGTCGTATCAAGATAGAAATTTCTCGGCAAATATGAGCTTTATAAGCTGAGTAAAGTTTACCAATAGTAAATTCGCATGATTGTGAAGTTTCTGCCCTTTGACAAGTTTCTAAGAAAATCATTTTAATTGGAGTGCCAATCGTCATTTTATGTGCAAAAATACAACTTTTATTTGTGCTTTTATCTTAATAACAAATTAAGAGTTCTCTTTTTAAATAATTATGACGTTAAAGGACATAACTCATATTATAATAAATGCGTAATTTAAAACAAAATATTTGACATCGCGTACTAACTTCGATTTATTCAATTTTATTCACATACAAATCAATGGTTAGAGACGTCAATTTTCGCGTATCTTCAATAGGTTTCATACAATGTTATAACATATGTGAATTCTGCAACCATTCCCACAGGGTCTTACGTTCATTGACGACACGAATCTTTCAATTTAATGTAAGAAAGTCGCACCTAGGTGTAATTTTCTTACTGATTTATTTTTATTGCTTGAAAATAAAATACTGAATAGCAAAACAATAAAGTGTAAAAAGCAAAGCAAAGCTAAAATAAAAAGGTTTTTATAAAAGAACCTAATATTATTTTAAGCTTTCTGGATTAGTTTTCGAAAGCCTGCGTGACCACCTTTGCCTGGCCTCCAGCCAGGGCACAAATAACTAAGCTAAAAATTTAAGGATGAACGCTCACTAAGGGCACCCCCTGCGGGGTTCGAGCCTCGGCTTAGGGCGTTATCCGGAGGGAGGACATCAAAAGATGGGACGGGCTGGTAAAATAGCATCATGGAGCAACCTGTACTTAAAGAACTGTAGCGCAGAGATCATTTGCCAGGTTTACGGATCATAACATCGCATCAATGAAATTAAAACGAAGAACGTGCAAAGAGAAGGCGAATTGAAGGAAAGAGAGAGCCCAATTTTTTATTTTTTTTTCAATTTACGAATTAATTTTATTGTATTTTTATGATTACTGACCACTAGCCCTACCCGTATGTTAATTAATGTCGCCATTGTTGCGGCACGTTGTCCATGTTTCCTCACTCGATGTTTTTCCTTCACCGATGTCAGTAATCTCCAGGATAAACTTAGAAAATATATACCAACATATGAATTTAAAATTTCATATAGGTACTTGCCTGAATTTGATTTGGCATGAGAGGCGAGGCCTTAATCACAAGGTCATCACGCCACTCTAGTTGTTTTTTTAATTCACAAAATTCATTGAGGTGAGCCTAAAGACTGAGAGAGAGCAAGTCTAATTCCTTACAATTTCTGAACATTCGAGTATCTGTATAAAATTGCAACTCCCGTAGTTTTCCTCACACAAAAACATTAGGAAGGAATACAGTATCGTTACCCTAATGTTTACCGTTCGATAACAGGCTTTACCCAAAGGGTATTTGTAAATTATTCTATATGTAGGTAAAGGAAAACCGGAGCAACTCGATATAACTGTTATCGCATTTACCTTTTCGTATTCTAACGTAAAATTCGAATGATTTCTTGATTACATCGTGTTCTGTTGTTAACATTACAATTTTACAGAATTTTGTGAAAGCGAAATTGTTCCACGGAAATAATTTGAAAGGAACGTTTTTTTTACGGGGGTCGCAACAGTTGATTCTAAATTAACCGTGTTTTCGTCTTTGTGAATTACTAAAAACTTACCTAATATTATATAATATTAGTACCTGGGCGACCGAGCTCTGCTCGGGTGAATATAGAGAAAACGATTTTTCCCAGATATGAGACCTAGCTAGATCGATTTTTCGCCCCTGTATACCCCTATATTGCAACTTACATCGAAATCGTTAGAGCCGTTTTCGAGAACGTGATTACAAATATTGCTCATTTAATGGTATAGGATTATTATTAAGTATCTGTCCGTGTGACCGCGTTATTTATCTAAACTATAAAACGGAATTTGATGCGTTTTTCAACATCATTTAGAAGAAAAAAAAATCGAATGGTTTATGTGTATAATATAATTTATATTAAACTTATATAATCATAATAAAGAAAATTTGCTGTTTTGTCAAGTTGTAAAACCATGCAAAGACGTGGCGTGTCACTAGTCTACACTATTAATAAAGAGAAAAAAAGTACTTTTATTTGTAATGAATAAATTCAAAAACTACTGGACCGATTTAAAAAAATCTTTTACCAGTAGAATGCTATATCATCACTGAGTGACATAGGATATAATTTATAAAGATATCACGTGGGCGAAGCCGCTGGCGGAATCTAGTACATGTATAAATTGATCACAGTCAAGATCATCGTATACTAAAAGCATTATAGTATTATATTCTTATAAAAGCATTTTTGTACCTACTAAAAGCATTATTGTTAAGACGTGTTTTGTTATCCATTATGTATTTCAACAGCTTTTTTTGCACTACTTAAGTAGTTGAAAGTATTGTGTTACATATCTCCTAGTAAGAAAAATGTTGATGGAATGACGTAAGAAAAAATTGAAGGTAAAATTGCAGACACTGAATTCAAATAATGTCGCAAGGCAAAATCAAGCCCAGTTTTCGGTAACAATAAAATATTTTTTCTTGAAAAATAACAACAGAGTTGTAGCAAATATTAGTTTGGTCCCCGTGGACAGTAGTGGTAGATTAAACCAAGCTAGCGGAACAATATTCCGGGAGAGACTACAACGGCTAAGAAAATGTTCACTACACCTGAAACGGACACGAATACGAAATATACGAATACGGGAATGAATACGTTCTTAATTATTATCAACTAGGGAGTATATAATGGGATACTTCGCACGGTTTTTACGATTTGACAAAACATTGAGGTTTCTTTATGTGCAAGTTTAATATAATTATACATACTGATGCCGATTCCCTTGTTCACAAACTAAACTAAATTTAAGTTCAGTGCATCTTTTTCTTTCTATTTCATTAAGAAAAGGACAGAAGATAAATTTTAGTTTAGTCCTGTCAAATTAATCATTTTCGTGTTATTGGGTTTTCCATCTGAAATTTCTCAATAGCAGCCTGGAGTCTAGATTTGTGCCCGGTTGATGGCAATAGGCTCGCCCCCTATTACATGGGACTTCAAAATAACTGGTGAAATGTGGGTGTACTATAGCTACACCTCTGCCTAACCCTTCGGGGATTACAGGCATAATGTTATGTGTGTAAAAATGTGCACATTTTTACAATATCAATATACTGTAAATATTACCGTAATAATATAAAATTCTTGCATAATAATCATTAATTTGGTATCGCCAGAAAACGGTTTGAGTTTCACTAATTAGGCTTGCAATTAAATTATGAAATCCTTTAATTTATTTAATTCGTCCGGAAGCACATAGTTATTAACATCTGATTCGAAATTAACGTGGCTTTTAAATGAAATGACATAATTAAATCATTATATTTTCACGTACATTTCAAACGAGTTTCAGCAAATTGTTGATATACGAAAGCCAAACCTTAAAATGAATGATTATAATGTTACATCGTTCAATATGTTTTGCTATGAAGGGGTGAACGAACGAATGAACCGTGAAAGCGGAGTGAAGATGATTGATGAGATGAGGTGAATGATACACGAATCCCGTACGACTGCATAATTTGTGTCTACGTTTATTTATATTTTCGCATTATTGACTGATTTTGGGCAGTGATTTCTCTCATCGTTTCATACAAGTAGGTTTTTTCTTGCCCGTTCTTCTCCATAGGTACCTACTACGTTTTGGAATGGGCAACTAGCTTCATATTTATGACTGACCGATTCCTTGACAATTCAAAAGTGCCTGTAAATGGTTTAATTGAAATAAATGCTTTGAGTTTGAGTTTGAGGTCAGCTATAGATTCAATAGCTAATAGATTGAAATAGGACGCAACATTGTTAATTAAAACTATTAAGTCCTCTAACAATATCAGACTTCTAAATTGTAGTCAATTTAAAACCTTTAATTTCTACAAGAAAATTATCACAATATTGTTTTGCCATCCAAAATTTGGTTAAATGAGAAGTCTACCCAGAAATCTACAATTTGTAATTTTGTAAACTCATAGGTTGTTACTTGGCTTGCATTTTTTTAAACCCTCTTTTTTATCAATGTCAAAACTGCTCCTATTCTGTAAGCCTGAAACAAAAGAAAACTCAAAAGTAATAATCATCATCATCTCATCATCTTCCTGCCCTTGTCCCATGTTACTTGGGGTCGGCGCAACACGTTTTCTTTTTCCACTCTCCCCTGTCAAACGTCACGCTATTGTTCACTTCCTTCTCTTTCATATCATTCCTCACACAATCCATCCATCTTTTCTTTGGTCTTCCTCTCCCGCTCCATCCATCAACATTTATATTCATTACTTTTTTAGTCACATGCGTTTCTTCTCTCCTCATCACATGCCCATACCAGGCCAAACGATTTCCTTTCAACTTTTCTGTCACTGGCGCCACTTTTAAACTTCCTCTTATATACTCATTTCTTACTTTATCCATTTTTGTCACTCCACACATCCATCTCAACATTCTCATCTCGTTTCAATATAATATTTTACTACTTATGCAGCAAAAGTTTACTGTGACTCAATATCCAATATCCGTCACCTATATTTATTTGATTGTGTTCATTGTGTACAAAATAGTGCTTGCATTTGATAAAATGGCAACCCTAGGGAGGTCGACGTCATCCATTTGTGGTTTAGTCGATTCGACGGCTCCATTCGTCGTCGCCTTTGCGGTAACATCGATTCTCCTAACTATATTTAGGACCGCAGTCGAATCTGGTTTGACAAAGTTTGTTAAAAAGATTGCATTGTTAGAAATAGGAGGAATAAGATTTTGAATTTGTATTTATGTGATTTTGAGCTTTAGTTCTTTATTGTGAAAGTTTTTAAACTTTTAAAAACATGCTTGGACTAATAATTGTAGATATTGAAAGATTTTTTTATTTATGCTTGTTTTGTTTTTCCAATTTAGCTTTATGATTTTTTTATTTATTTGTTTTTGGGGTTTTTTATCTAAATAGATATGCTAACCCCATAGTGCCTTTTACCATTGCAATATCATCACTTATAATTAACACATAAAAAATATACGAAACACTGTGATAAAGATAGAGTCACCGATGATAATTATATATGCAATAAAATTATCAAGATATAATCAAATCAAGTGAAATTCTCCTTTCGTTCATTCAACGAAACTTACTTTAATAAAGAAAGGTGTTTAAAAAACCTTATTTTATTAAGTGCCACAAACGCTTAATGAGTACACACAGTGGCTCTACCTGAGTTTCCTTTGTTACCAAAAGAAAACAACACAAGTAGTACAATATAACTATGTAGTAGGTACATATGTATATGTTGGAGATGCGGGTATAGCAACACCTAGGAATAAATTAACCGGGTTAACGGGTTAATCAAAATTATAAAAATGGTATGAAATCAAGGATTAGAGGTTTTGTAATTTTTTTCTTGTCAAAGCTACCGACCGTTTGTTAATTGTTTTGACTAGTTGACAAGAAATACCCCTACAATAAATAAAAAAATAATGTAATTTTTACAGACATTAAGTTACAAATAAACGTGAAATTAAAAATAGGTTAGGTACTGAAACTAAATTTGATTTTAAAATTATCAAAACTACACAACTTACTTAATGTTCTAAAAATAAAAATAATGTAGGTAAAAATATTCTCTATAAAATTAATATTTGATGGAATGGAAAACGATGCTTGATTTAACTTTGATTGTAAAGGTACCCATCTGTAAAAAATATAGACTAACAATATTAAAGGTACGAATAATTTGATAATAGTATGTCATGACGGTGGTTTTCAGAACAGCCTAAAATGCGATACTTTATTAAACCAAAAACTAAAATTATACATACATACATAAACTCACACCTTCTGCCCATGGGGGTAGGCAGAAACTACAGAACGCCACCTGCTACGATCCTTACATACTCCTTTTGCTTCGTTAATTATGTTTACAGCAAAATTAATTTACAGAAATTTTACTAATATGATTCGACTGTTTTGGCAGAGTTCATCATAAAATGTCTATTAAAAATATAAGCACACCTCTATGATTTGTGTTCACACTTAATCTGAATTTAATTCAACCAGCCTTTCAAAGATACATTTTTGAATTTCTATTCCAGTTTAGCTACTAAATTCCATTCACTTTGACACTAGTTTCACATAGCTAGTATACTCAGAGGGCCAACTAGAGCTTTAGATAAATATATGGAATCCCTGTTATTTCACCCTATGTGCCCATAAAGGCAAAGATTTGTTGTAGTTCCCAAACCAAGAGAAATACCACATACTTTAGTGTTGTATAGAATGCTCTTGAAGAGAAAACAAAGGAAACTAATTTTACCAATGATGTAGGTTACCTAGATGATGTTGAAGACTTGAGTCCAGACTCTATAGCTGTAAATGTAGTGGTTGGTCCTTATGCAATTAGTGGTAAGGTCAATTTTGTGAAGGTATAATTAGAAAGGAAATTACGTCTCATAGAATTTGAAAAGGCCACACACCTTTTCAAATCCTATAAATTAGGTATAACTAACTTCAAATGTTTTTTCTAAAGTGGTTTAAACGGAACTTAAACAGTTTGACTCATATAAAATTCTTTAGTATATTAAAACGGTGGTGTTTACAATTGTACGATCCAGAATACCTTTGACACTAAACAATATAAACGAATAAATTTACATATTGTCCGTACAAACCTTAAAAAAAGAAATGAAACATGAAGCGTCAAAAGCACACATACTAGCCATTTCAGTGTTTGTTACTAGAGTTTTTATTAATGTTGAAGACTTCATAAACAGAGATACATACAAACCATTATTATTATAATTCAAAGAAGCTTACTTACAGGTTACAATCATTAACTGTATCTTATTTGTAAGGTTTACAATTTGTTTAAATTAAAACGGAGTTTTACAAAGATAATGGCGGCAAAAAATCTCGCTGTTGGTCATTTCCTTTTTTAAGGAAACTCAAACAGAATGACCAGTCTAAATTCCTACTTAAAAAAACAAAACGTTTTCTGTAAGACATTTTTAGCTTTACTGTCCTGCATTCCAGTCTGATAACATTTCTATAATCGTGATTCTATCATCATTACTTTGTTGTACCGAAATCAGCTTTTACTAGAGTGTTTATCCTGTTTTCACTTTCGATCGACGAATATATTGTAATCGTTTTACATTAACCTCATTTTACAACCTTTTATCATTACGGCCGTGTACAAGAAAAGACAATTTTATGATAATGTTTAATGAAAATGCATAGCACTTAGAGCCGACTCATAAAATATTACCCAAAGTGACATATTTGTGTAGTTTTGAGAACTATAAAAATAACAGAACTATGACATATTTAGGTGGAGTTTTTCTCTCGTGTCGGGATAACTACATATGGTTTGGCTCATGCATAATCAGCCTATTAAGTTTCCACAGCTGGGACTTAGGCCTCCTCTATGTGAAAGGGAGCGGGCCGTAATCCTACACACAGGCCCAGTACGGGTTGCCTTTGTAAAAATATTTCTAAGTTATCAAGGTGGTTGCGAGGTTAACTGCCCAGCAGGAAGCACCGGTCGTACATTTACGTATCGTCACCCGTGGAGACTTTTTAGGGTTCTGTACCATAAAAGGAAAAAACGGAACCCTCATAGGATCACTCGTGTGTCTGTCTATCTAGCTGTCTGTCCGTCTCTCACAGCCAATTTGCTTCGAATCTAATGAACCAATTAAGTTGAAATTTGGTACACATATGTATTTCTGTGACCCAAACACGGACGTGTAACGTTAATAAATGAAATTTTAATATGGGGGTCAATTTGGGGGGCAAATAAGAAAATTTAAAAAAAAAAATGTTTTGCAAACTATGCCGTGTGACATACCAAAGGAAAGGGCTTGTTGTGAGGATCCCAAATATATTTCATTTATAATGTTAAAATAAAACATTTAAAGATATTTAAGAAAATAGATGAAAATTTACCATTCCGAAAATAATGAGCCTAAAACTTTGAAAAAAATACAGAGAATGGTTCTTCACCCATAGATTACAGGAAAATCTATAAGAAGTCTATGGTCTTAAAATAACAAGGTAAATCTCTGAATATTGTGCGTACAAGTTTACATTTGCAGTTGGATTGTATGTTTTTCAACTACAGTGTCAAGTTTCTATTTAGGATAAATTCATCCCAACTGCGGAACCTTTCATCGTGCGTGGTCCGACACGCACTTGGCTAGTTTTTTTATTACATCCTACAAAAAAGGATTTACGCCTTTACGGCAAAGTGAGCCACTTAAAACTATAATGAATGTTTTATAAAAGGGTCGATCTAAATTTAGCAGCGGTGAAAGACAAAGGTTAACCTCATTTAGCCGCAATCCACGTGAACATCTTAAACATAATCCCTCGGTGTCATAAAGTGAAATAGGCCACTCTCTAGGGAACAAAAGAACATAACATGAGTCTTGTTGACTATGATATTAAACTATTTGTGTAAATTCGTTTAATTTTAGATAACAATCCTTGGTCCTTGGACGAGTTTCAGTAGGTAAACCACGGAATTAAACTAAAGAAACATTTTCTTTTGATGCAAATGTTGAGTTAAATAAAGACACAAATTCCACGTTTTTTTAAAAGCAATTTTGCATTATTTCTTGCACATCCCTTGTATTAAAATGTCTTAAAATGAGTCAAAGTCTACAATGAAATAAATTAGTCGGTAGAACAAAGAAAGAACATTTTAGAACAAACAGGATGCGATTGAAGTGGGTATACTTACATAGATGACAAAAAACAAAATTGAAATAACAGTTTCAATAAAAATTGCCCTAAGTTATAAAAGAAAGAAAAATAAAACTTGGAATATAAAACTATAACATTTTTTTTTTTTTGTAAAGTAAAAACCTAGACAAGACAATTAACAAGAGGAATTGCTTCCTGTAATTAGAACTGCCCTAATACTTTTGTTCTCCTTTATCAGCCTGCAGATTTCTAGCCTTTTCTTGAGCTAGTTTCTTCGTATAATTTTTAATGCTTTTTCAAACTTGTGCAGTGAGCCGCGAACTCGTTAGTCGACGTAACGTCATTCCCCCTTATTGGATCACCGTCTCTCGGATGGGCTCTTACCTACCGGCAGGTGTTTATCAACCAAATTAACTTTGGCATGTTTATGTTTTTGTAGCTTATAGATGGTATTTGTGTATTACATAATTTTCTGGAATTGTTTTATTGTTTTGATGACATAAGTTTGATTTTAATTAAAATTTTACCTTTCTATTTACCTAGATGATTTACTTTTGCTTACCGTTGACTTTATACATGAACAAATCATAATTAATTTGAAATCTCTTCCATGAATTGCTCCAATTCGTGTTAAATCGGTTTCTATAAGACGTCCATTGTTTCTTTGAGTGAAATAATGTCAAATTAATTCGTTAGCTGGTTTAGGCTAATCTTGTTTTCTGAACCATTGATTTTGAGCTCAAAACGATTGGTAGTTGGATGATTTAACATTTAGTCCGGTTTTATTCTCAATGTTTAAGATTGTAAATGTTTATCGGCATAATACTATCTTCTCTGGTCTTACGTAGGAGTGTGACCTGCCCTCGATTTCATGTAAAGGCGATTGCATACATAAACAAAACCGAGTGAAAGACAACATATTGTATGTTCTTAAGATTCGCTTTCTTATTCATTTATACGAGGCAACTTTATTCAGTCTTACAAAATCCGAAATATCTACGGAGCCATTTGTAGTTTCTACTACGACATTGGAAAAGATAGATGGTGACTATAATCCTTACAAAATACTACGATAGTACATTGTACCTAATCCCTGCGGACAGACTTTAGCCATTTTATTGAATGTACATGTATGTGTAGTATTGACTTTATGCAATTACATGCAATTTTATCTATCTAGAAACCATAAAAACATCGATGACGAATCTAAAACTTAAGCGTATTCATTTTATATGCCATCATAAACCTTTTGAAAAAATAACTGTTTGGTCAGCATTATAACAACAGTATAATTTTTATGTACAGATGTTGAAGCGTTTAAAATGTTTGTGGACAGAGGCAAACGATCCTGTAACTGTTTATCATGGCAATTAACTTTAGCGGATGCTCGCAGAATATTTTGTGACCGCGTTACCAGAGGGCTACAAAACGAACGCTCTTTGCGTTTTTAACTTCAAAATTCAGCGTCGAGAGGCCAAACTAAAATCTATTTTATTAACACGACCGTTGAGCTGATATTTATTTAAGAGGATGTCACTGATTTGGGCAAACTGGCGGTTTTTTCACTTTTATTTATTTGTGTCTTCTCTTGATCTCGATCGCCCTGATGGAAAATAATGGATGAGGTCTATGATGGAACGAGCATGCCCCGAAGATGCCTGTTCACTCTTGCTCTGAAAGCTGACGAGTTATATGTGGAAGGGAACACAAGCTGGCAGAGAGTTCCACACTTTGACCGTGCTCATAATAAATGTGGAGGAGAAGTATGGTTTCATGGCCCAGACATTAGGGTTGCCGCAAATTAATGGAAGTAACAACCTTGCTCTTGAACTGCCTTCTTTAGTGAGTTTTAAATTGAAACTGTACTTAAAAAATGTGTCACGTGGTTTCTTGAAAATGTATTTGAAAGTTATGAAGCTGATGTTTTCAAGGAATATCAGACTAAAATTATTTCTAAAAGAATGCTATTATGAAAAGTTATTTCAAAAGAAAGAGTTATTAAAGTCTAACAGTTTTTAACCAAAGTCAGAGCATTTATTCGTGTATGATCATTGAACTTTTGAACTGATAAGGAGTTGGAGAGTAGTGAGAAGTTTTAAGGTAAGTTGCCCATGACTCATTGAATAAGATGTCATTGATTTCGTCTATCTTCTCACGGACTAAACAAAAAAGTGACAAGCTTTTATTGGTCGATAAAATACAGTTCGGGGAGTAATCTGTTCCATGTTAGGAAGTTTTACATGTCAACAAAGAATTTTTGA
The DNA here is from genome assembly GCA_963680765.1 of Agrochola lychnidis. NCBI lineage: Eukaryota > Metazoa > Arthropoda > Insecta > Lepidoptera > Noctuidae > Agrochola > Agrochola lychnidis. Next base: position 6,443,663 of record OY796859.1, on the reverse strand, counting down.
GTATTTTAATCGTGTTTTCGTCGACAGAGCGTTGCGATTGTGAGCGGAGTATTGCTGTTATTTATGATGATTATGAAGAAATCAAATTTTGTTCAAATGGGCGGTCCGTTATAACAGGGACTTTCTCATTCCATACAATTCTTGTGTGTTTTGTTACATTGGATGGTAAAGCTGGTCTTGACAGCAATAAATCTGTGTTTCGGAATGAATGATTCGCCTCGGCTATCGCTGAAAACCAGCGCTGGGGCTCTGTCTCGCATGGGGTCGCAGCTTTATGCTGAGCGATGGCCGTTTTGCGTGAATGTGACGCATATTTTCCCCCAATTTGTTATTTACGTGTTTTTTTTATCTTTCTTTGCGTCATGTTTACCGCAAATAAACGAATTTTCTTTCTTTATTCAATCAATCTATCAATCAACTCAGCCTATTGCAGTCCACTGCTGGATATGAGCCTCTCTTAAGCTGCGCCACAACACCTTGTGCCAGTTTGTCCCAGCCACTTTCTTAAGGCCGTCGATCCATCTAGCTCGGGGGCGTCCCACACTACACTTACCGATACGCGGCGGATAGGTTTTAAAGGTTCATGATCTGCTCTTTTTATATCTTCAGCCACAGCTGCAACTTTAAATAATATTAAGGAGAAAACAGTCAAACCAAATAAAAAACTAAGACATAGCGCTGTCAACAGTGAAGTGAAGCCGGTTTCGTAAACATGTGTGCACTTGGTGAGGTGTTGTTTCATTGTAAATGGTTGTAAATGTGTGCGTGTGGCCGGAAGGAATGGAGGTGTAGTTTTGGCATGCTTCGCTGTTTTATTCGCAGCGAGACTAAACCTAATATAATCTTATTTTTATTTCAACTACCTATCATTCTGACTACAGCAAACCGGCTGTCGGTAACTTAAGTAGGTGTCGGTAAATTCGGTAATGGATCGGTACACGACGCGGCACTTCGGTGTACAAACAACAATATTGATATCCTTTTGAGATAAAATAAAATGCAAATATATTCTGTAAGGTTTTAGATCGCTTTCCTCCGATATCTCCTACAGTTTGATTTTGATCATTTACATTTTTGATCCAAAACATCGGTTTAGTTAAATAGTAGGTACGTAACTGTGATACAGTGAAAATCGTGACATTTTTCAAATAAAACCATAATATAAATACTTAATAATGCTCTTTCGTCATCATCATCTGTCTAGCCTTTTCCCAACAGTGTTGGAGTCGGCTTCCAGTATAACCGGATGCAGCTGAATACCAGCGTTTTACATGGAGCGGCTGCATATCTGACCTCCACAACCTAGTTACTAGGTAGCACGATACCCTTTAGTAAGACTGATTGTCAGACTTTTGGGATTCTAATTACCCTAACGACTGTCAAAGATCTACAAATGACAGCCGGCACCAACAGCTTAACATGCTTTCCAAGGCACGGAGGAGTCTTGGTATGTAAAGATGGTCACCCATCCACAGACCAACCGCGGCAAGCGTAGCTTAACTGATCGATTAACCCGTGCGGCTGTTATTACTTAGCCACAAGCCCCTCTTAATAATGTTCTTTCGTAATATTACGTATTATTGACATTTTAAAGCATTTGGTTAAATAAATATTCGGCACTTTATTTGTTTCTCTTTGTCATGACTTCAATTAAAATTAAAGAACGTTTCTCATTAATTTATTTTTCCAATTATTAGTAAAATGAATTGTATTCGGCTATGGTGTTTTTATTAAAAATCCCGTTTGATAAATTGTGGCCTTTTGTCCAAATTACAATTAAGTGCCTATTTGTTCGGATTGAATTCCGATTCTTGGAAAAACGCAGGGATTTATAATTATAGATTCATAAAAATATCGTTAGGTCTAAAAGTTTCCAAAGTTCAGCTTTAGGCCCTTTCTTCACTGGTCGATACGTCAGCGGTACGGGATCAGCATGCTCGGTATACCCGGTACCGAAAGCTTACCGAGCGCCTATATTTCAATGAGCGTTTCCTGATTGGCTTGGTATACGCGGGAGCGGGGCGGGTTCGTTTCGGTATACTGCGTCTTGGTAGAAACATCCTGTGCTCGCTTGATGTTTTGAGACTCGTTACGCGGTTTCATTGTTTTTTTTTTTTCTATCTGCAGATTTCGCTAATAGCGCTTTCGTTTTTTCGTAAACGGAGATAAATATAACATAGCACAACATCTTCATCGCTCGAAGACGACAATTTCTCGCGAGGAATTAAGCGGTACTGTACAAATTATACCGAAAACATAACATCATTTCAGCCGAAAGACGTCCACTGCTGGACATAGGCTTCCGCTAAGCACCGCCACTTCGACCGATTCTGTGCTTTCCGCATCCAGCGGATTCCTGCGGCCTTCACAAGGTCATCGGTCCATCTTGTGGGAGGCCTTCCAACGCTACGTCTTCCGGTACGTGGTCGCCACTCCAGAACCTTTCAACCCCATCGGCCATCCGTTCTGCGAACAATGTGCCCTGCCCATTGCCATTTAAGAAAACATAACGCCAAGTCGTAAATGAAAACAGTGCGGTATCGCCTCGGTACACAGAGCATACTATACTGAAACGATACCGCACCGACAAATGAGGAAACGGCCTTAGGTAGGAACATAAAGCCACGCAACTAGAAAAAAATAATTGATTATTTGTAAACAAAATTCATTTGAATTGAAAACACAAAGGATAATTTAAATCAATTCCGTCAAAAGCAAATCATTGTTTTTAACTTCTTCATCCATTTTCTATTAACACGGTAAGACTTGAAAATAAACTTTATTATCAAATCTTTCACAAAGATTAGCTTTTTAATAAAAAGCATCTTTAGGAAATAAAGAAACATTATGAGAAATTCTGAACATTTCTTGAAATCTTCAAGATTCTCGAAAGATAGGTAAGTAAGATACGTAGGCTAGGTAGGTATGTTAATACCAAAGAAGTCAGGGCGAATTTCTTCGATGAAACTGAACCCGACCAGGAGTAGTATTATGAAGTAACGCCATCATTATTCAACTGCGAAAACAGGATGGTGCTATCGAACTTGTATAGCTCCATCTCTCTGAATAATAAATAAGTAATAAAATAAAAATAATAAATAAGTAAGGAATAAAGCTGAACAGTTTGTTTTTTTATGTTTGAACTTGCTAATCTCTGGAACAAAAAAGTCAGGGCGAATTTGTTCGATGAAACTGAACCCGACCAGGAGTAGTATTATGAAGTAACGCCATCATTATTCAACTGCGAAAACAGGATGGTGCTATCGAACTTGTACCTATAGCTCCATCTCTCTGAATAATAAATAAGTAATAAAATAAAAATAATAAATAAGTAAGGAATAAAGCTGAACAGTTTGTTTTTTTTATGTTTGAACTTGCTAATCTCTGGAACCACCAATTGGATTTGAAAAATTCTTTTTGAATTTGATAGCCCAATTCTTGAGGAAGGCTATTTAACATTACGCTAGGACCCATAGGCGCCAATGCAAAAAGAAAAATAACCGATTATCATTACTTTTTGATCAGCCCTAGTAGACACGACGCTTTAGGATAGTCTAACGGGCTTCAGTGAGTTGGTTTCGGCCCGTCGTACGCCTTCCAAGGAACTGAGACCCTATGGTCCCGACCATAGATAAAAGAAAGAAGGTCCCGATATACAGTGTGAGTCTTCATAATGTACATATATCGAAATGAGGGAATCTATGCTTAATTTTACCGAGAGAAAAAATGGTAATTTTTTTTTTTTTTTTTTTAAATTTGTATTAAAAAAAATGTTTGTTTTATTCTCTTGGGCATCTTATTTATAAATTTTACAATTATTGTAAAAATTGATGAAATAATACAGATTTTTGCTAAAAAAAACATGTTTATTTTCTCAATTTTAATTTTATGTGGTTGCCTACTTACTTCCAATCATTATGGAGTTTGTTTTATCGCAATAGCTGATTCAGTTTAAAAGTTACATAGTTTTGTTACAATTTTTTTTTAATTCCGTAAAAAGTATAAAAAAACATTTAATTTTTTTTTAAATATTTTTCCTGTCTTTAAAATTAAGCATAGATTCCCTTATTTCGGTATGTGCACATTATGAAGAATCACACTGTATAATAACATACTATCGATAATAAATTGTGACGAGAACCTCGTGAAAGCTGAAAAAGATAAACAGATTAAGTATCTTGACCTGGCTCGCGAGGTTCTCGACATGTGGGATGTGGATACAGCAATTTTTGTGCCGATAGTCGTGACAGCCAATGGCATAATAGCTAAGAGCCTCGACCATCACATGAGGAGGATCTCGTTAGGCAGCTGGATCAGGAGCTTGATCCAGAAAGCAGTACTCCTGGACACGGCGCGTATTGTTAGAAGGTTCCTCTCTCAGGAGCCCTGACCACCGGTAGCTTGGACACTGTTCCCGATACCAGTGGGCCACTATTTTTAATATTTTGAAATGTTTTTTTTTTTTGTTTTTATATATGAATATATAAAAATGAATTGTTACCACTGATGTGCGGTAGACTGTACCATTGACACCATTCTATACAACAAATATGCCAACCCAAAGGGTGAGGGAAAAATTAAGCCAATATTGAATCTGGTACGTGACAGGACGAGCTAAGCTGACGTCACTACTCTAGATATATTATATTTTATGACCGTCTTTATTAGCTTCAGAGCTATAAATCAAGTTAACTCGCAAAGTTGGTATTTTATTAAGGTGTCAAACTCAAACTCAAACTCAAACTCAAAGCATTTATTTCAAATAAACCAATTACAGGTACTTTTGAATTGTCAAGGGGTCGGTCAGTCAGAAAAATGAAGCTAGTTGCCCATTCCAAAGCGTAGTAGGTACCTATGGAGAAGAACAGGCAAGAAACTCCACGGACACTCTTTTAAATCAAAATATTGTTACAAAATATTGGTTACATCATTCGTGTTGAATTTATACATGTGAGAACAATGTAGAAAGACGTGCACGTTAAAAGCGTCCGTAATAAAATATAATAACAATTCAAAAATTTAAATAAATTAAAATAAAATAAACCGTGGCAGCTAAGAGATGACCAGTCCCTACTGACGGCGCCCGTTCACGAACATGACGCATGGATCAGCACCATTTAGCTCAACCATTTTGAAGGGAACTTAATGATCCAACACACACGCCACCATCAGCGAGACATTTGAGTGAGCATGACATACTCTCAGCTGCCAGAGCACATTCAAGTCAATGAAAGACGTACCCAGTAAATGGTAGCTTTATGGAATGTACAACATGGTCACAGTGCTCACACATGTGATATGCAATTGAGTTTGAGTTTGAGTTTGACACCGAGCTGCTACTGAGAAATTTCAGATAGAAAAACCCAATAACATTTTGCCCGACCCGGGAATCGAACCCAAGACCTCATGCTCAGCAGTAGCGCTTGCGACCACTACACCAACGAGAACGAGACGATTAAATTATTAAAATAATAATTTAAAGACTAGTTAAAGACTGCCTAATATCGATTTAAATATTCTGAATTCGTTATCTGAACCTTCCTACGTCTTACAGTTTATTCTGGAAAAAAAAAATGTAGTCAGTTTTTACATTAATAAAATTGTTGCAACTTGTGACTACGATTTAAAAACAGCAGTAGATAATAATGATAGTGTTACACAATAACTTAGAGCTAATTGGCAAATAATTCTGGGGTTGAAGAGCGTCTTACTAGATAAAACAATAAGGATCTAATTACATCTCCCTGCTTTTGACTTCATTAAAAACTTTCAACACGTTTGAGAAACTTTAAAAATTGGAAAAGAAAACTTAAGTACGTAATCCTTTAGGAGTACCTAGGCACCTACCTACTGAAGGATGCTTCTTTCCAAAGAATAATGGCAGAACTCCATAATCTGGGTGTCGGATTTAGCCTTCGCGTAAAATTCGTACCAAATACTCTCAAAATAAAGATCTCAGTCAAATTAAGATAAAAGTAATCATAGCATATTTTTTAAATATTGGGTTACGTTTGAGAAACCATAAAAATTATAAATCCAAAACATAGGTAGGTAATTCTTTAGAAGTGCCTAGGTACTTACTTTTAAAGTTGGTACCTATTCTAATTTAATCTTTAAATATTGGATTACGTTTAAGAAACTATAAGAATTGTAAATAGAAAACGTAGGTACCTAATCCGTTAGAAGTGCCTACTTTAAAGCATCGTTTAAAGTTGATACCTATTCTAATTTAACCTTTAAATATTAGACGTTTGAGAAACTATAAAAATTTTAAATAGAAAACGTAGGTAATCCTTTAGAAATGGCTAGGTAGGAACCTACTTTAAAGCATCCTTTAAAGTTGGTATCTATTCTAATTTAATCTTTAAATATTAGATTACGTTTCAGAAACTATATGAATTGTAAATAGAAAACGTAGGTAATCTTTTAGAAGAGCCTAATTTAATCTAATCTTTCAAAATTCTCTTTTTTAATTACTCACTTTGTCATGCCCTTCACATTGTGACCTTTCCCTAAACATAAATGATTATGATCCACCTCAACAAAGTTGAATACATTTTTGATGATATTAGCTTTGAGACTTCGTCTAAATAAAGTTTTTGGCACAAATTATGATTAATTCATCATTTATGCCAAAAACTTTATTGTATCAAAATACTTCTTTGTACTCTTTAAAAGTAATTCCTCGTTTTCAAACTTTATCTCTTAAAGTTCGTATCATTGGGAGTGCATACGTACTTAATCATACTATGTTCAGTCGTAATTTACTCTTTTAAAATAATTATATATTTTATTTCTAAGTACACACTTACAATTTTTAACACAGCCAACTATTTACACTAGCTACTACGAAGTATTCGTCCACATTGCTGTCATCCGGAAACGTGCCAAGAAGGTAGAGGTAATATTGGTTTTAGTAATACCTACTAGGAATGGTGTGGTTTCTACTTACATAAGGTATTAATCGTATTCACGAATATTTGGAAGTTTCTTACTTAAAGTAACTATCAGCGAGCGTGAAAGTAAAGTCTACTACTAGTAGTCTAGTATTCTACTTCTTCATGACATATTTATAAAGGTCAAAATCTCTCGAAAACTCTGATAGTTTCGTTACAAAAGAGTGAAATGTAACCAACTGGATGTTTTTCTAAGTAATTGTTCAGAACATTTTGATATACATATAAGAAACATTTTCAATCCAATCTATTCCGGATACAAACAGCACCACCCTTACTAAAGCCGGGTCTCCTGCGCGTGTTTTTTCGAAACATTACACAAAAAACCTTACACATAAACATTTGTTTTCATACAAAACGTCGTGTTTGCATAGACAAATGTGTTTGGCCACGCCTCTTTGTTGCGATGTTTTTGTGTAAAAACACGCGCAGGAGTCCCGGCTTTACATACACGTCGACAAAAACATAGTTCGTTATAAAACAAAATTTTCCGTGTTGCCAAATTAATTTTAGAAATTTTGTATTTCTCATTTCACCCGCCCACATGTATTATTCAATTTAAATTTTAATCAGGACAATCCAACAGACCTCGGTATGAATGAATTATTCTAGGAGAATTTATTAGCTACTCAACAATTGTGCGAGAAATACGTAGGCCTTAACTTCCTGTATGTTCATAATTGACTGTATTATGAACCAGAAACCAAGAACTAGGTTTCTGGCGTCCAAAAAACCTAAAAGTAAGAAATTTTTCGATTTAGAGTAAGTGTGGGTAAGCCAGTTTTATACCCCAAAATGTTTTTGGTTTTGTAGGTAAATGTGTTAAATGTTTGTTTGTTTACTTCGTTTAAAGTCAAAGTCAAATAATTTATTTCAAATAAGCCCATGTATGGCACTTTTGAACGTCAAAATTTACAAAATAATAAAATTGATTCTAGTCGTCCCTTCGAAAAGGTAGTTTTCGTATGGAGAAGAATGGGCAAGAAACTCCACCGTTACTCTTTTAAAATGTTTTACAATTTGTTTTTTTTTTTTATTTTATTTGTTTTAAATTTACTATGTGAAAACAATGCACCAAGATTAAAATTACTATACCACAATAGGTAAAAAGAATTAAAAATGAAGCAACGACATAATTATATGATAGATACCTACATGATGCTCACATATTTACAAATATTGTAAAAGTAGACGCTTTTCCAAAAATTTTATAATTAATAAGTCAGTTTGTTTACTTAAAAATTAAAATAAACTTCACTGGTTTATGAAACAATGCTTAAAAAGTTAATGAAATCGTCAATTTACCTACCTACATACTAATAGTTTGCTGAAACTTCCAGGTTACTCTTCAAGCTTTTTCTCCCCGATCTAATGCATTATGTGATTCATCATTAATAAAAATAAGTTGTTGTACACGGGATACAAAAACCAACTGAACACAATCAATCACGTATTGATGGATTGATCTCTAAATAAACTCATTTCTAAATGTTGTTCTTGTTCAAACTTAAGTAGGCCACTTTTATCCCAAATTTCGAGTAAATTTTTTATATGGGTATCATCTGGCTCGAATTTTGTGTGAGTTAACTACTGTTAATTTATTTTCTTAATAGTTACTAGGTTATGTAAATTCATTCTCACCCTCAGCTGTATCTTTTGCTACTATAATTTTTCTGTAATCAACTATAAAATACTGCAAACTGGTGATAATCTTTTTATTACTTAGAAAGCACTTTAGATTTAATAGTCTAGTCTTCATAAATTATTACAAATACCTAATATTCTTCATATTCCCTCGATTTCTAAATTATTTTAATTAATATTAGGTTCTGAGGCTACAGAAAGAGGATCAAAGAACTAAATGTTAAAAGACTACACTTTGATCATTCACTCTCGAATATCGTTATGGCTTTATGAAAAATATTTATGCTTTTCTTTTAAAATCAAATTCACCTTTACTGTTGTCATAACAACTATAAAAAGCAGAACACAATGTCAAAAGAAAAAAAATCTGCAATCAAAAGACACCAAAAAAATTGTGTTCAAAAGCGTGTCTTCAATAAAATACTCTTACTCCAGTAATCGTATTTGCTCAGACACTATTGACACATAAAACTCACAAGTTTACACGCCAAGACAAGCTTTCACAGCTGTTCAAAGGAAAATACCATTTAAAAAAATACCTTCTGTTACTGTGGTAGAGATAGAGACAATGTTTTCATTTCTTGTTAGACGAGAATTGCACTCCTGCACCTCTATGTGAAGCGAAGTCACTTTTACGATGTCGAAGTGAAAATAAAATGGAGTTTTTATGACAGATCTAAATATACTGTGTGGTTTAAAAGTGTTAGAAGCAGAATGTGTGAGTGTGGTTTATGTTAAGTACGTAACTAAAAATTTATGAAGCTCAACGAAATAAGTGGAGTTAAAGTTTGTTACATAGAACCTGCGTGGGCTGTGCTACTTTTGTACATAATTTGAGTTAAAAAGGTGCATAGACGGTAGATGAAAAACAAACCAAGTGCAAAACTCAGTTGGAATTAACAAAGGTTAGGAGGTACCTATATCATTAACTTATCTACGCAATATTATAGAAGAGCCCGATTAATAGTGGATTAAAATCGGACATATAAGTTACTGCTGTTCTAATATCACGCATAATCTCAAGAACAATCTACCGTCCACAAAAGCTTATAAAATATTCATTCTCACGAGCCGACACTTTTACGCTTACAATCTTTTGTTTTTTTTTTTATCAACGCAAAACCTATTGGAACTTTTTGTTCCAATATTAAAAAGCAATAATTTGTGATTCTCATTTAGAACATTTTGTATTTTTAAATAACGAACAGACCAGTTTCTCTCATTAACAGCTAGTCCCATCCCCTCATTGTTGCTGGTAGGGGGGAGAGGGGCGAGAAATGCGCTCACTGCACACTATTTAAAAAGAAATTAGGATTTCCTCATAAATAAAATCTTTGTGCAAGTAATTCAGCTGTTCTCGACTTTTGCTAACAAGTTAAATTTGAGCTTGTTAAGTTATTTTTACTTATAAAATAACAAAAGAACAGCTAAATAAATTTTGCAGACAAGAATGAAATTTAAACACATTTACACTTACCAAGTTGTTATTTATTGTTTCGACTAACACCAGCATTGTGGTAGCAGATATTTCACAAAACTTTCCATTTACAACAAAGCTCGACTGTTTCGGTACGAAATAATTTAAAAAGAACAAAACGAAATATTCCACAAAAAAGGTACTGTATTCAGATTTTTCTACGCTATGATTGACTGTCATCGTGCTCAACGAATCATAACAACAATATGCAAAATCTCTTTTGAATACAAAATAACTACAATCGTGAAATCATTCCTATTTTTATTTCAATAACGAGGTAAAGAGAAAACTTGAATAAAAGGAAAATCGATTTCCTGAATTCGTTTAGTAAGTAACTGTAGTAGAAAATGTTTGTGAAAGAATTTGTCCTGAGTGTACTATACTCGATTCATTTTGTGATGAAATATATGACACATACAAACAATAAACCTTTGTCGCGATATTGTACCATTTACACAAATAACAGAAAAAAAAATGAATAATGAAATTAATATTCATTTATTTCTGGTAAAACCCATATTAGAAAACATCTTTAAATTATTTAATAATAAATACAAAATCACACATAAATAAATACAAACCAATAAATACAATATCGACACACAAATTAGATACATCAAATACAACATAACATCATAACATTTCGACAGTTACGTTTAAAAGTCGCAAGTAATAAGAGGCGAGTTTATAGTGCGGCGGGTAAAATTTATCGTGAGATAATCAGAAAATGAATGCTGGTAATCATCATTTGCCACCATCTGTCATCTGCTGTACAGGTTTGAGCAGTATGGGGAACCTGAATAGTTCTAGGTAAATACATTGGTCTATGTTCTATGTTAGAGAATTTGGTTACCGTACTTTTTTATTGATCTTTTTTAGTCTTGGTGGTAGCTTTTCAAGATGGTTCCAAATTCAAACGGGTTCCAGATTCAAACGCGAATCTTTATTTTTTTTTCGTCCAAGGTTTGGGTCCAGTTTAGTATTACACCGGATTGATAACAAAAGCTCTTCTGTGTAGTTTAATATTTTTTCCTGCCCCTGCGATTTATAAGCATAACGGTTACATGTCATACGAGTAAAATGAAACACATCGCAACCCACAAAAGCCGAAAAGGCCATAAATTGTTTTAGCTGAGCTGGCGTGAATAGATATATCACTTTTCACTGCATTATAAATTCTAAAAACTTTTAGGACTAGGCTTTTTTGACAAGCTTTTACCATTTCATTTTTTGCTCCATTTATTTTTGTTTCTTGAACCAAAACTGATAAATGACAATGCTTACCCAAAAACCTGAATATGTACAGAGATGTTGGGGTCTAAGAGGTCATACAAAGGAGCCACAACCAATAACCATTGAAATTGAAAAGATTAATTTTGGTAATACGAAAGATCGAAGGGAAAATATGTCCACAATACTGTTTTTTTATTACTGTTGGTTCAGGTAGCTCGACTTCTTTTTAGCTTAGCAGTAACTTGGCTGTCTTAAGTGAAGAGCTACACGAGCCACAGTGAGGCATCCTTGAAGTCAATTGCTCGAGAACACTGACATGTAGGGGTGACATTTATAGAACAAGGGGGTGAACTAGGGAAAAGTATAAAACGTTTTCATGTTATTGTATCGTTAAATATGTTCGAGGGGCTCGTGTGAACGAGCGAAGGTTAAGCTACGCTTGCCGAGGTTGATTTGTGGATGGGTGACGATCCATTTTATAGGTACATACCGAGACCCTTCCGTGCCTTTGAAATCATTTTAAAAGCCGATGGTTGCCAGAAGGCCAAAAGTCTGACCACCAGTCTTACCAAGGAATATCATGTTACCCAGTTAGGTTGTGAAGGTCAGATAGGTAGTCGCTCTATATAAAATACCTGTATTCAGCTGCATCCGGTTAGACAGGAAGCCAACCCCAACATAGTTGGGATAAGGCTAGGTAGATTAATTTATTGATTTTGACCATGAAATCTTAACGTGGTAGTATCTAAGTATACCATTTATTTGTACGGGAAATTCATCACCGAAATTGGTATACATAAGTGCAAAATTATGTATATCTCGGTAAAGATTTTCCCTAACATTTGCATTTCCATTTAATAAATTAAAGATGAAGGATTTAAATTGTGCCCGTCAGTCCCACGGACCCTGGATAAGCATTGTTGTAAGCTAGATAGGAGGAAATTCTGGCAATGACTGTCCCGATCTTCTTAGTTTTGAATAAAGCTATTACATGCAAAATTAAAAGCTATATATGTATAGATACTAGCTGACCCCGGCAAACGTTGTTTTGCCAATTATTTGTTTGGGGTGGACAACCCTTATCACTTAGACGTATGAAAAATAGATAGTAGCCGATTCTCAGACCTACTGAATATGCATATAAAATTTGGTAAAAATCAGTAAAGCCGTTTCGGAGGAGTAAGGTAACTAACATTGTGACACGAGAATTTTATATATAAGATAAATTAGATTTATGGTTGGCTGATAAACAAAGGACAATTTAATTTAGCACAAATAAAAAAACACTAGATTTTTTTTGCATTTTTTTATCCGTATTGAATAATACTTAATAATAATAAATAAATAAAAATAAAAATGTTTATTTCATCAACTTATGTAAATTACATTGTTAAGTTTGGAGTCACCTTTTCAGCAAAGATTTGCTTGTATTAGGTGGTTCCGTTCTTCCAGTTTACATTGACTATACATATGTGTAAGAGAATAGAAAATAGATAATTTTGAAAGCATGCCAAAGGTTTTTAACAATAAAAAAGTGAAAAATAAATAAGGATTTCGCATAGTGTTATGTGTGTGTGTGTGGGGGTAGTATGTGTGAAGTGGGGTGTGTGTGATGTACGGGTGTGAATGTTGGTGTGGAAGGTGCGATTTGTGTATTTTTAGGGTTCCGTTGCCAAATGGCAAAAAACGGAACCCTTATAGATTCGTCATGTCTGTCTGTCTGTCTGTCTGTCCGTCCGTATGTCACAGCCACTTTTTTCCGAAACTATAAGAGCTACGCTGTTGAAACTTGGTAAGTAGATGTATTCTGTGAACCGCATTAAGATTTTCACATAAAAATAGAAAAAAAACAAATAATTTTGGAGTTCCCCATACTTAGAACTGAAACTCAAAAAAAAAATTTTCATCAATCCCCCACGTGTGGGGTATCTATGGATAGGTCTTCAAAAATAATATTGAGGTTTCTAATCTAATTTTTTTCTAAACTGAATAGTTTGCGCGAGAGACACTTCCAAAGTGGTAAAATGTGTGTCCCCCCCCTGTAACTTCTAAAATAAGAGAATGATAAAACTAAAAAAAATATATGATATACATTACCATGTAAACTTCCACCGAAAATTGGTTTGAACGAGATCTAGCTAGTAGTTTTTTTTTAATACGTCATAAATCGTAAACCGCAATTTACCTTTCATTCAATGTTACTTGCTGCTATGGAACCCTTCATGGGCGAGTACGACTCGCACTTGGCCGCTTTTTTTTGTTGTAGCCAGCGACAAATTGTATCTATAGATTATACGTAGTTTGAGAATTATGTGATTGTATGGAGCATAGCCTCGATTTCTTCATAACTTTAAATAATACCTACTTCATTTTAAATATTTTATCGAAATGACAAGCCGTGTGTCAATGGGTGAAGCTCCTTCCTTAGTGCTCTCCTTCGTTATAAAAGAAACACATGTGCAAAAATATTAATTCTACACTAAGTGGTTTAGGCAAAGCATTAATGTCAGTGAATGATATGGGACAATTAAGATTTATCTTTGAACTCCTTTGTCCTTTAGACTGGGGATCTATTTTTCTTAACCTGCAAAAATCTAGGTAAATTTTTCTATTGCATAATTTTCTGTAGACTTGCTGAAAGTAAGTAATTTTTAACTCTTTCTCTTTTATTATTCTATTTGTAAAAATTTAAAAAAGGCTTGATATTATATTTAGAAGACAGTTATGACAGTCCCAGCTGCAAAATAAAGTAGTGACAAAGCACACTTGCACGGTACAAAAACAAAAACTTTTATGTTAGCTATTCACGAGAAAAAGTTGGCAGTTTTTCTGCAAGGCACTGAAGTTTGAGCGTATGGTACTGCCAGTTAGTTAGGTAGGTACTGTTTTAAGTTTTATATTTCATCGTTCTGAAAACTAGGTTTATAGGAAAAGTCGCAAATTAAAAACAAATTTGTGACATTTTAACATGGATTGTTATGATCTGCAGGAGATTTTTAAAGAACTTTTCTTAATTTTAATTCATACAACATTCCTGTTATTAGCTTTATTTATTTTATTTATAAGAAATTATATCTGAGAGAGTCGAGCAAGTTGGAGTTGTAGGTCATAGGTTCGAACCCCAACAGACGTTTTACTTTGTATAAATTATTTCATCACCACTGCTCTCAAAATGGTGAAGGAAAACATTGTGAAGAAACCGGCATGTCCTAGAACCAATCTTCGAAAACATGTGACATCTTTCAACCCGCACTGAGCCCGCGTGGTATATTACGGACCATTCCTCTCACTGTGAGGAGGCCTGTGTCCCAGCAGTGGGAACATTATAGGCTGAATATGCTATATATCAGATATATCCCTAAAGTAGCATCCCTTATCGTGCAATATTTGGTTCAGTCTCATTCCTAAGTAACCATAAAAAAGTTATCGCTGCTGTGCAACATTCTAGAGTTTTATCACTCCTGCGTGACCTTATTTAAAAGCGATTCCATTTTTTATTAAAAACTTAAATTGAAGTGACACCGCGACACCTTTTAATACCAAAATTATAGAAATCAGAATCGGGGCTCGTGACTTAATAATTATTAAAATATCGCCACACGGGTCGATCGAAGGCTAAGCTACGCTTGCTGAGGTTACTCTGTGGATGGGTGACCATCCCACCGGCACACCGAGACCCCTTCGTGCCTCCAGAAGAAAGTTAAGCCGTTGGTCTCAGCTAAGGATTCGTTAAGGGTAGTCAGAGCCCGAGGGTCTGACCACCACTCTTACCAGGGGTTATCATTGCATCGGAAAGCACGTTAAGTTGGTCCTAGCTGTCATACGTAGATCTTGGACATTCGTTACGGATAGTCAGAAGTCTGACAACCCAGTCTTACCAAGGAGTATCGTGTAACCCAGTAACTGGGTTGTGGAGGTCAGATAGGCGGTCACTCCATGTAAAATACATCCGCATCCGATTGGACTCGAAGCCGACCCCAACATAGTTGGGCAAAGGCTATATAGCGCTAGGCAAATGATAATTGCCTAAAGAAACCAGAATAATCGATATCAAAAATAGACATTCTAACTTTTTAGAAGACCATGTCGACGTAAATAATCTGCAGCCTAATTTTATTTAACATGGAGTTCTAATTTTATCTCCAGACTAAAATAGAAAACTGCAACGTGAAAATGAATGTCAAAAAACACCTTATAAACCCGTACCATAATATCTAGAAATAGACACAGGTTTTCAAACCCAGCGTGCGACGGAGCGACCGTCCAAATATTATTAGATAGCTGATACGTTTATATGACAGTTGTGTGTGATATAACTAATTAAAAGCTGTTATCGAATCTGTCAGAATGAACGGCAATTCATTATGTTTCGACATTTCATTAGGCTGATGAATAAATAGCCGTTTGTAGATAGTTTTAAATATTTTAAATCTATAAAACTCAAACTCAAAGCATTTATTTCAATTAAACCATAGGTAGGTAGGTAATACAGGCTGGTATCCGCAACTCCAAGTCAAAGCGCGTATTTTGCGTACGGGTGGGAAAATCTGTTATTCGATCCACCCCAGCTCCTCAAAGAAGGCCAGCAACGCCTTGGTGTCACTGACAATCTCATGTAGGGTACCTGGGTTACAGAAGTACTTGGCCCTGTATGTGGCGACCACGGGGCAGTTTAACAGCACATGGGCTGCTGTCTCGTCGTCCTCCATGCAAGCTCTGCACAGCGGACTGTCTGTGACTCCTATGACAAAGAGGTGTTTATTAAATGAGCCATGGGCAGCTGTAACTGTGCGCAGCTGCTGTTTTGTTAATCCTCCTTGGCCTGCCTGCACTCACCGTGGTGCACCCATATTTTGTGATGTTGTTCCCTGTTTCGTTTCCTTACCAGAGAGCGTAGGTACCCGAAGGGGAGTGGCGTGATGGGTTCAGGCCCCACTGGTGCCATGCTCGACCCCCTTTTGGCAAGTTCGTCGGCTGCGTCATTGCCCCGCGAACCGCTGTGTCCCTTGATCCGTTGAATGGTTATATTATTGAGGTCACCCACCTGGTTGAGGCGTTGGTGGCACTCGTATATCAGCCCAGAATCAACAGTGTGACTGTTTAGCGCTTGCAGAACAGCCATGCTGTCTGAAAGTATTCGTATCGAGTGGTCCTTATTAAACCATTTACTGGCACTTTTGAACTGTCAAGGAGTCAGTCAGTCAGAAATATGAAGCTAATTGCCCATTCCAAAGCGTAGTAGGTACCTATGGAGAAGAACGGGCAAGAAACTCTACGGATACTCTTTTAAAATAAAAATATGTTACAAAATATTGGTTTAAATATTGGTATTCATGTTGAAATTATACATGTGAGAACAATGTAGAAAGACGTGCACGTTAAAAGCGTCCGTAATAAAAAGATTAAACAAAAAACAATTAAAAAATTAAAATAAGCCGGGGCAACTAAGAGATGACCAGTCCCAACTGACATTGTTATTGTTGCTACTGCCTCGTTACTGTAGGGATTGCAAGAAGTACTGCTGATCATGAGGTCCTGGGTTCGATTCCCGGGTCGGGCAAAGTGTTTCTGGGTTTTTCCATCTGGAATTTCTCAGTAGCAGCCCGGAATCTGGATTTGTGCCCGGTTGATGGCAATAGGCTCGCCCCCTATTACATGGGACTTAAACATAACTGGCGAAATGTGGCTGTACTGAAGGTATACCTCTGCTTAACCCTTCGGGAATTACAGGCATGATGATTTGATTATGTTAAATCCATTATTACTTAGATTTTTGCGACGGCCATCTTGGAACACAATTTACGTTACTATTTCAAAATCTTTTACATAGTAAGCAGTCTAGAATTCACTCACAAACACAGTTCTGAGTAATCTTTTCAATTCAATCGGCTTCACTGCATAAGTAAAGCTAGGATTTAATAGTCCATTCCTATCTTCTAGACTTGATAAAGTTTACAAAGGCTTTAGTAACTAGGTAGGTAACTATCTCGCAAGATGATAGTCATTGTGAGCAAGTTCAGAATTTGAATCAAACTAGTGCTCATACTTCATCTGGAAACATTTAAATGCATACCTACATAGAGTCAGCGCCACCACTAAAGTCCGGCGGAAAATTCTGGAACTATATTTTTTAAATACATTTTGATGGAATGACGTAGACACTAGCCCCTCGTCAAAAAATCTAGCTTGTTGATCTTCTTTTTTTTCGTGTCGACGGTACTGTAAGGTTTTATGCAACAAGCAACCTTATATTATGCAGGCTGTTCAGAAAACAGCTCTGCATTCGAAAATTCTTTTAATTTGAATTCAAATAGGAATCGAATATGATTTTGTTTGACGAAAAGGAGTCACTCCAGGGCTGTCAAGCGGGCTATATTAATGTAAAACATAGCTCCGTTTTCTAGGAAGATTATCATAATGCTTGATCAATAAACTTTGGTATTTTATTCGTCCCGGTACCGTAGACACACGCGAAGTGTCTACAGTACTTTGATTTGACTTCTTAATATTGTTTGAGCCCAGTTTGAGCCCACCTACTGGGCCTGAGCCACGTTAATTGCGGCATCAGTGGTTCAACAAACGAGGGGCTTGTGGCTAAGTAATAACAGCTGCAGGGTCGATCGATCAGGTTAAGCTACGCTTGCCGCGATTGGTCCGTGGATGGGTGACCATCTTAACATACCAAGTCCCCCTCCGTGCCTCGGAAAGCACGTTAAGCCGATGGTCCCGGCTGTCATTTGTAGATCTTTGACAGTCGTTACGGGTAGTTAGAAGCCCAAAAGTTTGACAACCAGTCTTACCAAGGGGTATCGTGTTACCTAGTCACTAGGTTGTGGAGGTCAGATAGGCAGTCGCTCCATGTAAAATACTGGTATTCAGCTGCATCCGGTTAGACTGGAAGCCGACCCCAACATAGTTGGGAAAAGGCTAGGCAGATGATGAGTGGTTCAACAAACGAGCGAGTGGACAGGCACTCGCGCCCTCACGCCCCTAACCGTCGCAGGAGGAGACGCCCAGGGAATCGAGAGCCGATTTCCGGCCACCGTAGACGCGGGCTTGCGGACGGAGAGCAATGGGTAGCTCGCCGTCCGATAAGGACCAGGCCCGGGTCGACGGCGGGTTGTGTTCCACGCGCTCCTCAAAGAGATGTCAGCTGAATTGACGGGTTCCGCTAGGGCCGATGCCTGCCGGGGTTGCGAATAAGGCCGAAAGGGAAATCGTGGCCCCCGACAACATGGCAACTGAAGGAACACGGGTGGGTTTTAGTCAGTAAGAGTCTGACACACGCCCTCCCGCTCCACTCAGAACGGGAGAAGTTATTTGATAATTTCCAACGTAAAAAAAAGGGCTCTCCAGCAAGTGGGACATGTCTGATCAGAGGCACCGCACTTGCATTGGGTTAATCCCCCATTACATCAAATTATGTGAACCCCATTATTATTATTTAGTGTCACCCATTCTAAACTTAGTTGTTCCTGAAACACAGATAAAGAGCGAAAGCCTGTTCTAATTTAAATTCCCACAACAAAATGGCAAAACAATTATTCTCAACGTAAACATTTATCAAGTGATATGTCAGGACAATCATGTGGCTGTCATTTGTAGATCTTTGACAGTCGTTACGGGTAGTTAGAAGCCCAAAAAGTCTGATAACCAGTCTTACCAAGGGGTATCGTGTTACCTAGTCACTAGGTTGTGAAGGTCAGATAGGCAGTCGCTCCATGTAAAATACTGGTATTCAGCTGCATCCGGTTAGACTGGAAGCCGACCCCAACATAGTTGGGAAAAGGCTAGGCAGATGATGATGATGTCAGGACAATCACAAACTACATGTAAATTACTCCACCCTTTTCAAGTTTAAAATTTTATGTCAAGTGATGTTAGAATATGTCGCATGTGATCTTTGTACTAACAAAAACCGTCAATTATGAGGACTGAGATATAATAAAGTGCCATATATAATTAATTCTCATGAGTTTAATGAGCCATGATGAAATTATATGATCTTTCCACGTTTTGATAGATTTAAGACGGTTTTGGACAAAAAAAAAAATAGCATATAAATTCGTTTTTTATACATATCTATTCGCGAAGTATGCTATGATTTCACCGAAGTTTTGTGAATCAATTCTACCATTTTACTTAAAAAACTAGTCAATTCTACCATTTTATTTAAAAAATAAAGTACCTAAGATACACAACGTCAAATCAACCAAACCGTAAAAGAATCTCGTTCAGATTTATGCCAACAGTAAAAAGTTAAGTTCGAATGCAGGTCAAATAAAAAAGAAAACTCGTACATGGAAATAAAAATGTCAACTTACTTTACATCAAAAGGAACTAAGAAATGAAAGGGAATTACTAAGTTAAATACGAAGGTTTTATATCGTATCAGAAACGGTTAGTTGATTTCCAATATGTAACTAAGTTGGGAATAAGTTAAGCATACTTCAAGAAGCCCGAGTTTTGACTGTTTGGTGTTTATATTTAAAAATGTTAGCAAGAAATACTTATATTATGAGCAGTTAGGTTTATTTGGCAAGATGAAATATTTCCAATGAGTTTGAGTTTCAGTACGCTTGACATTTTGTTATTGTAACTTAATAAAACAATGAAAAGTGATACAATTTATGTTGGCAGGAACAATTTTCAAACACAAAATATACCCAAATATTATAATGTATTCGCAGGCTATAATTTTATTATTTTCAGAATAAAGTTCAACTTACTTAAGTTACACAAACACATAATTTTCATTTCAAGAAGCTTTTTAACATTGTAACATGATGCTACTAAGCATAAAAGCTTTTGCTGCTAACAGTATCGCTCAAGTCACAAAACAAAAACAGAACCTTTTTGGCAAGCCCATCGCTTACTTCGTAAAGACAAATCTGAAGCAATAATTTTAATACATCAGGTGCTTATAACTGTGAACAGTTTATCACGACAACTCATCCCCTTTATTTTAGGACTCCTGAAGATGTCGCATTTGTTACCTTTACTAGTGGTTACTATAGGTAAAAGAATAAAATATGGGTAGGTATGTACTTAGTATTTGTCTAAATCTTATAGAAATAAACAAAGAAAATATATTTATTGAGACACGCACAAGAAATCACAAATTAAACTAAAACACACTCATAAAAACAAAAATAAAAAAAAAACAAAGTAAAATTAAAATAAAAGCAGAAAGTCCTGTACGAGGCCAAAAGGCTCGTATCTCAGCTTGATGCTGCGACATTTAAAAATAAATGTGGCAGAGCCAGTGATGTCACGGATAGATAAATACAGAATAAATACTAAATAAAAGATAAAATAGATGTGTGAAATACAATTTAGAAAAATAAAATTATAGGAACTCGGGTTAGGTTAAAATGAAGGTTAAAATTTGCGAAGATAGTACAGATGAAAAATACTCAAAATACTTAATTCAGATTATTTCCCATACTGAAGAACAGTTTAAAAAGCCAAGGTTTTTTTTTTTAAAGCAAACTAATATAAAGAGCTTAGACACATAATTTGCCATCAGGAATTTCTTAGTGGCAGCCTTTTTAACCGACTTCCAAAAAGGAGGAGGTTATATGTTCGTCGCGTATGTTTTTTTTTTCTTTTTTTTTTATGTATGTCCACCGATTTCTCCGTCAATTGTGGACCGATTTTGAAAATTCTTTTTTTGTTTGAAAGAGTGTGCTCTCGAATTGGTCCCATATAAATTTTATTAACTTTGCTGGGATAGTTTTTGAGTTAGCTACAAAATACGTATTTTTTTCCCACTTAGTATGTAGATGATATGATAAGTTTCTGTCACTGGTAGCAGGTAGTGGTATTCGAACGTGTGTGGGGTAGGTACCACAACTAAAAAGTGAAAAATAAAAGCTTTTTACAAAAAAAAAACAACCGACCTCCAAAAAAAACAATACAAAGTGAAAAATAACTTTAATTTCGGAAGTCGGTGGCAAAAAACGAAAATACAAAACCCAAGACACCGACTTCCGAAATTAAAGTTATTTTTCACTTTGTATTGTTTTTTTTGGAGGTCGGTTGTTTTTTTTTGTAAAAAGTTTTTTTTTTGTTCATTGTGAAATTATCAAATAACTTCTCCCGCTCTGGGCGGAGCAGGAGGGCGTGTCAGACTCTTACTGACTAAAACCCACCCGTGTTCCTTCAATTGCCTGTATGTTGCCACGGTAACCCTTTGGGACAAACACGCAACCCCGGCAACTCAGTAGCA
Organism: Agrochola lychnidis; assembly: GCA_963680765.1. Classification (NCBI taxonomy): domain Eukaryota; kingdom Metazoa; phylum Arthropoda; class Insecta; order Lepidoptera; family Noctuidae; genus Agrochola; species Agrochola lychnidis. The sequence continues at coordinate 6,422,122 of OY796859.1, read as the reverse complement.
GCCTGGAGTCTGGATTGGTGCCCGATTTATGGCAATAGGCTCTTTATTACATGGGTCTTAAATATAACTGGCGAAATGTGGATTTACTATAAAGTAGGTACACCTCTGCCTAATCTTTCGGGGATAACAGGCGTGATTTTATGTATGTATGTATTTGCCATACAATCCCTTAGACGGTATCAAGTCATCTAGAGACACTTTACCAATTGATTACTTAAACCTAACTTGAAAAATAAATTGTAACCGAAGAAAGCACTTGCTGAATTCACCTTCCAGGCAACTCGTCACTTCAAAACAAGAAACATATTTATTACATACAGGTTCAAAGCAATTTATAAAACTTTTTCTCTCAAACTCCTTGTTAATTCTTTGGGAAATTGTTAAAACTTTTTTGCACCTGAACGTTTATTTCCTTCGAGATTGATGAGATGCGAATGTAATAATTGCTCAAAAAGAGATTAGACTCGGAAAAAGTTTTCAAGCATAATTTAATTCGTTTTTTTTTGTCGGCGAGACGAAAAGCTTTAATTCATATTTTATAGCATCTTCTTGAAGTTTCAATCCGAAAAAAGTGGAAAATTATTCTTAAGTGTGTAGCACTTACAACTGAAATATTTTCTTCCAAAAAACAAAAAAACTGTTGTTTGTATATTCCTAACTAATATTATAAATGCGAAAGTGAGTTTATTACGCTTCAATGCTAAAAGAGCCGAATGGATTTGGATGAAATTTAGTACATGGATAGACCATGACCTGGATTAGGACATAGGATACTTGTTATCCCGATATTTCCAAGGAATCGAGATTTATGCGGGTGAAATCGCGGAGCGCATCTAGTTGTTTCATAAATCTAATTCAATGGTGGCTATGCCACTGCGTCCTTTACGATCGTACAATATGTTTATGCTGCGATTAAGTCCTTTATTCTAATATAATTCGATTTATTCTAATTAAATATTATAAATTTATATATTATAGATTTATTATAAATTCTCCTTTATTCTAATATAATTCGATTTGTTTATATAATTTGTGGCCACATTTTAAGTTATTCAAAATGAACAACCGCAAAACATACCACGCGACTCGGTTGAATATAAATCATTTTATCACATTAAATGATTGAAATTTTAGGTACCTACTCGGAATGATTAATGACTTTCTGTACGTCAGTAGGTACAACATTTTTAATAAAGTGTTTTCCAAAAATGAAGTATTTAGGGTACGTGCACATGGTCGGCCCCTTCGCAGCGATTAGGTCGTTAGGACCAATGCGATATTTTGGAATTTACGCTCACTTAGCGACTGCGTACTACAGCTAATCAAACGCTCTAGAGTTTGAAGATTTGGCGCTTTGGCGCTCCACAGACGCGGACTTTTTGACTGCGAATGACCGCAAGAGACATCATCCGGCAAGCATCGACGGCGGTTTGTTTTGTCCGTGTGAGAGGAGGCTCCCTAAATTGCATATTAATTTGCATTAATATTCTGAAAAAGTTACGCATACAATCAAAATGGAACTTTATTAAATGATTTATTATATATTTTTCTTTCCATATATAAGACAGTTACGTAATTGGAACATTTTCGATCGATTCATTTTTTATTCGAAAAATTATATATATTTGTTTTAAAGATTATTTGAAACAAAAACAAGATTACTCGGCTTTTATAAGAAAGTATAAAAATATAGTTTTCAGTAAGAAAATATAGTTTATTATCCAAATATACGTATACGATATTTTTTCTGTAGATCATTTATTACTTTAGTTATAAACGAAATAAGAATTGAGACTTACGACATTTAGTTCCGTGCTCGAACACGACCAAACAGCGCACGCGATGTTCGACTTTATTACTGATGTGTTAGCGTTTAGCACATAGTGGAGTGGTGGGGTGCATGGGGGCGGAGTTTGCGTGGAAATTGTCTTTGGAGTGCCTGGTCTTGATGAATAGATTTTCATATGTTCTATCGTCGCGGACAAATAGGCTATCGTCTGCTCATCGCCTTACTCCACATAGCAATAGTTTTGTCCACTACGTTCAAAAATACCTACAGGATATGATGACCACCATCGAATTCGACTTATAATTCGACGGCTCTCAGATCCAGTTTATCCCAAAGAAAGCAATTTGAGGGAACAATAAATTGAATGAGATCACGTGTGAAATCCCTAGAGGTTTGTCCGACGCCGATTGGTCTTAATATAGTGAATAGTGATATCAATTTTGATTGAAAGAGAACCGAGTTACTCAATATTTGTGGTGTGGGATTCCCATGGTAGATTGTGTGTTTATTTTTGTTATGTCTCGAACAAACTAACATAGTTTTCGGAACTATCTTTTATTGGTGATACATACGAGTACCTATATAAGTAACAGATATTTTTTATCTGTCTCTTTATTTACGTGTCGTCAGAAGGGATCAAGATGCCTCAGTATATGGTCTTCTGTGATTTTCGTGACAGCTTTTCCGAGTGTGAATATTTACATAATGTTTTATTATTGGAAGAGGATATTGGTAGTCCTGTTATAATACGTATTTGTATTAGGTATGGAAGTGCTTCGACGGTGCAACTTTAATTTGTTACTTCAACTTATAGTATGCCACATGCGATTAAATCGCACCGTGTACATAAGGCTTTTTTTTTGGGTGGGAAATTATCAAATAACTTCTCCCGCTCTGGGCGGAGCGGGAGGGCGTGTCAGACTCTTACTGACTAAAACCCACCCGTGTTCCTTCGGTTGCCCTGTTGCCGGGGGCCACGATGTCCCTATCTCTTTGAGGCGCGCGTGGAACACAACGCGCCGTCGACCCGGGCTTGGTCTTTATCGGACGGTGAGCTACCCATTGCTCACCGTCCGCAAGCCCGCGCCTACGGTGGCCGGAAATCGGATCGCGATTCCCGCCCCGGGCGTCTCCTCCTGCGGCAGTTAGGGGCGTGAGGGCGCGAAATTTGCCTCTCCCTCACGCTTTCCACCTCCTCCTTCGCGAGCATTACCGCTTCGCAGAAGTAGGTGACGGCCTGCCATTTCCTCTAACTCCGTACCATGGCCTGAACCAGGGCCGGACGCGAGAGATCACCGCCGCCAATCGCCTCTACGAGGACACGTCGTTGCTCCGCCCAAGCCGGGCAGACCTCCACCGTATGCTCCACCGTGACCTCAGGCCGATCCACACAATGGTGACACCCGGGTGTTTCCTCCCGCCTTATCCTGAACAGGAACCTCCCGAAGCAGCCGTGTCCGGTGAGGACCTGCGTCAGGCGGAAGGTGAGGACGCCGTGGCGCCTCTCAAGCCACTCCTCAAAGAGGGGTCTTATCGCCGCAATTGTGGCGTGCCCAGTGTACATCAGGCTTTAATCACCTTTTTAGAGTTTTACAAAATCTCTGCCAGTTAAAACATTTAAGTGGCATCAGTTAATCCAGCAAACAAACGACTTTGTTTGCTGTCTAAACGATGTCCAAATTAATTTCCTGCTAAATAATTTCTATAAACGGAGTATCTGCCTCCATTTTGAATTTTATTTAGCAATCATTCATGGCTTGGTTCGAATTTATGAATATTCATATTTTTACTTTAAATACCTACACATATTTTGATGGCTAAAACAAATGAATGTCTTTTTTAAGGACATTGATTCTGTATTTGAAGAAAACAATTAAAATATCGAATAATTCATCATAGAAGGACATTAAGAAAATAAAACTTATTAAAACATAAGGATTAGCGCGCACTGATGTGCGTTTTTTTACAAAAAATTACTATGAAGTATGGAATGTCATAGAAGTGTGCGCATCGCGATGAAAAAAACGCATGCAGTTAATTCACAGTAGGCCTCTCGCTGCAAATTTGCGGTGAGTCCACCGCACGTATTTTGTATTGCAAAGAGATATACGAAGTACCACGCACTGCAGTGAAAAAGACGCTCCGAGACACCAACCAAGCCATAGATAATATAGTTTTGTTTTTGGATACACCCGTAAATCCTAACATACAAAAAAGTTGACCTTAATAGGTCTTAAGGCCATGAAAAGATACATCCAAAACTATTTGGGTATGGAAAACGTTTTATTTTTCTCCTCGTGAGCGGACCAGTGACTTGCGTTTGTTATTACATACAGTAGAAATAACGCACCACATTCCACTGCACCGTAGTGCGCTCCCCTAGCTGGAAGCTTTAAGTTAGTACCTTAAGGCAGCCACAAGATAGCCCGATTAAGTAGTAATGACCTTCGAGGTCAGCTACAAGATGCCCAAAAAAAAAAGCACCGCAGTGCGCGCTAGCCCTATCATCATCTGCCTAGCCTTTTCCCAACTATGTTGGGTTCGGCTTCCAGTCTAACCGGATGCAGCTGAATACCAGTATTTTACATGGAGCGACTGCCTATCTGACCTCCACAACCTAGTTACTAGGTCGCTAGCCCTATACAGTTTATGTTAACATGTTATGTTTATGTTAACCTTCACTGAATATTTCTCAACAAACAGGGATGAAAGATATCAAAGACGCTGCCACCCACCCACTAGTTCTCAAAATTAGCCTAAACATTAGCCTCAAACGAGGTCACATAGACACTATATTGCAACTTAGGTTTTACATATATAGACTCACGCCGTTTCCCATGAGGTTTGGCAGAAGTTACAGAACGCTACCTCCTACGATCTTGACATACTCCTTTTGCTTGTATGTAGGTATATCAGGAATATTGTTGAGAAACATCAAAGCAATTGAAGAAGTACAGACTTGAGTCTTACTTGTATTATTGAAGTGAAAACTTCTTTAGCCGCGTTGGGCATTTTGAGATAGAAAAAACAATTGAACTCGCGACACCGTTACCGACACCTCATTTTTGTAAACGCGATTGTGCTCTTTATTTATATTACGTTACGGATCAATGTTCTACGCAAATATTTTTATTTTAATGGTTTTGGAAGTTTTTTTTTTTGTAAATGCTATTGTGCTCTTTATTTAGATAAGGTAACTGACCAATGCTCAATACAAGTTTTTTTTTTTCTACCAAGGTGATCTTGTTCAAGTTTTTTATACCTTTATTAAAATAGTTCTCAAATATGAAATATACTTCAAAATATTTTTAGCTAACCTAATTTCAAGTCACAACACTACATTTTGTTGTTACCGCGTTTCGTGAAAGCTATTGCGACCCACGCGTTTTCAGTTTAACGCAAACATGAAAGTTTGGAGTTATGGGCCTTTAGTATGGAATGGCAGCACCGAAAGCTATTCCTTTTGACCTGGTGCTATGCTTTTGTGTTATATTCTGCTACATGAAATACTTGAATTTGTATCAAGTTTATACAAATAGATAAGGCTGTATAATCATAATTAGCCTATAATGTTCCCAATGCCGGGATACAGGCCTCCTCTCTTCGAGAGGATGTGAGCTGTTATCTATCACGCGGGCCCAGTACGGGTTGGTAGATGTCACATGTCTTCGAATTTTTGGATCTAGATCATGCCGGTTTCCTTACCGTTTTGAGAGCCGTGATGATAAAATTATTTACACAAAGTAAAGCGCCTATCTAGGTTCGAACCCACAACCTGGAACTCGTAAAAAAATAAACTAAAAAAAAACTCAGGGCCGTTACTGGGCCATCACTACTCTCTATGTAACTAGCTTGCACTGACTGGACAGGTCCACTCAAATCTGTGTGGTTCTTTCCTCAAAAGACCTTTTCAGACACTAATCTACATGGTCCTCATATGGCCTCACCAAGATTATGTCTGGACTTTAAAGAGACTGCGACCTCTGAGTTTGTTTCGGCCTTTCTTCTCAGAGTAGTCAGATAGGAAACGCCGAACTCATCTAGCTTATTTTTAATAAATTTTTTATATGACGTGTAAAAGTGATTCCGATATCCTATTTACAGAATAAACGATTTCATTTCATTTCATTTCACTGATAAGGCTGGTAAAGTTATATACCTAAAAGACAATGTCCATCAACTTTAGCACAGTTTTTGCACTGCATAAAACTACTGCAAGATTTAAGGAAAAAGCTGTCTCTACACACTTGCTTAAAATGCATTCATTAGATAATATGAATACCTTAACATTATCATTTTCATGAGATTTTAAGTCTCTCCTTAATTTACATTGTTGAATAATATTTAAAGTTGCTAATCGCATTATGCTTGTGTGCATTTCATATGCAAACCTTATTATGTTGGCTCAAAGAATTCTTGATAAGTAAGTTTTTACAGTGACGAGACTTGCAAATAAGCATATTTACGCAGCTTTTTCTAATTTAAAAACAAACCGTTATTTTGAAAATACCCAAATGTTATTCTTTATTTACCTAAAAGTTCGTTAGTAAATAATTTATCTTAAATTCCACCTTAACTAAATAAAACACCGGTTCTCTTCTCATAAAATAACTTTTACATAAATATAATTTTGTAAGTAATACTATGTATAAGGAAGGTTGTGTGTAGATACTGCTTTGACAAAAATGAAATAAAAATTGGGTCAATTAAATACTGAACTTAAGAATGTAGGTACCTATAATGTATAAGCAGAGAGGTACAGAAACCATTGTATTTCATTGATAAAATGACCAAATATCACAAGAAACTAGAATTCGATCGTCCATTCTTGTTCATAGGTTAACTCTGTTAGCGATTTGTTTTCTTCTTTTTCCCGTTCTTTTAACTGCATTCCGACGTAAGTTAATTTCGTCGGGAACTGTTTCCGAACTTGCTTCATTTCAGGAACTCTAACTGAATTACTGAAACCTTTTGAAGTTCGTGTTTCGAGTAAACGAGGACCTTTGAGATTTCATGGATTTGGTGAATGCGTGGAAATTCTACAGTCTTTAGTGACCGAAATTTCTCGTCCATCCATGAATATTCCGATTCAATTTTGAAATTAAGTGTAACTAATTTAAAGAAAGAATTCTAAAACCCACTTCAGACAAAAAAACTGTAACATGAGCGTGCCATTATTAGAAATACATAATTAATGATTACACAATGAAATAATACTTAGGCTACACATTTATTTAAAAAATCTGAATTTTTTAAGCAGTTTTTAATTTCAATAATTACAAGGAGATATTTCCAAATAAATAAAGAGGGGCAACCGTATTTTTAAAAACGTTCGCATCCTGAAGGCCAATTCTCGTACATATAAAACGTTCACATTCAAGTCGCAATCTGTGTTTGTCAAAAATGTTGGTAAATTGATTGTATTTTTGACAGATTGCGAATGAGATTAGAAAGCAAACATTCTTAAAAATTACATGACATTGATTGTCGCTGAAATGAGATTGTGAATATATTTTGAACGTTTTTAATTACGGGAAAATATTTTTAATTTAATTGCCAATATTATCATAGTATTTATCGACTACGTCCACACAGTGGTAAACTTATAGTAAGTTGCGACAATAAAGCAATTAGTAAGTTAGTAAGTGCGACTAAATCGTGCAAGTTATATGGGTTATTAAATAACGAGGGATCGCAGGCGCCTTCCAACTTGTCGGTTGTATGGATAACTTGGCTAAATTTAATTTAGTACCAGTTTGGGATAAAGTTTGGGTAGCCTACCCACAATGGATTATGGTCCATAGATTATGTTTTTTTCTTGTATAGATTACTTGGTATGTTACATTTGAGACACAATTTTGAGGAGCTCGTGGCTAAGTAATAACAGCCGCACTGGTCGATCCATCAGGTAGAGCTACGCTTGCCAGGGTTGGTCAGTGGATGGGTGACCATCTTTACATAACGAGACTCCTCCGTGCCTCGGAAAGCACGTTAAGCCGTTGGTCTCGGCTGTCATTCGTGGATCGTTGACAGTCGTTACGGGTCGTTAGAAGCCCGAAAGTCTGACAACCAGTCTTACCAAGGGGTATCGTATTACCCAATTACTGGGTTGTGGAGGTCAGATAGGCAGTCGCTCCATGTAAAATACTGGTATTCAGCTGCATCCGGTTAGACTGGAAGCCGACCCCAACATAGTTGGGAAAAGGCTAGGCAGATGATGACATTTGAAACACAATTTAATTATTTTGGCTTGTCTGCAGACAGTCAGAAAATAGAAAATTTCTATATTAGTAATAGGTTAATTAACAACAATAATACTAGTAAGATTATATATGCAATTTGCATCGTCAAATCCAAACCTTAAAAAGGCCATTCAACCTAAAGCACTTACCTACACAAGAGTAAGTTAAATTCGGTGCTTAATTTCAGTTGACCGTTTACGAGTACAAAACATTACAGTTGTAAGGGACAGGTCTATCTCCCCCCTTTGTACTCTCTTGTGTATCACTGGAAATAAAATTGTAAATGGAGGTGAAGTTTTGATTCCAAAATAACGTTTACGAATAACTACCATGGTTTTCTTCACGTCTTTAAACTTTGACTTACTAATAATTGTTCTAAGTTAAAACACAACAAAACATTCAAATTCAAATAATTTATTTTCTTTTCATAAACAATGGCATCTTATAATTTAGACAAGCTTGAAAAACAATGTGACACTAGTTTGTGAGAAACTGGTGTCTGCACTAGGAATACCTGTATATAATCAGTTGCATCAAACGTTATGTCAATTGCATCAAACATTATCTCAATTGCATCAAACATTATCTCAATTGCATCAAACATTTTCTCAATTGCATCTGTCGTATAAAAATCAACAAATCTGGTAGCATTATGCAACATAATTGCACTATTTTATAATAATAATCCACAAAGCGTACCCCAAACCTAATTTAACATCTTAGAAAATTTTAACTCTTACAAAAGTAACTTTTCATCGAATACCGTAAAGAAAGAAAAAGAAAATGTTTGCGAATAAAAAGACGGTCAAATAATTTTCTTTAACGGTTATAAGGAAACCAACAGAGCGTTGGATTTTATAGCTACTTTAAATACACGAAATTGTAAAGAATTGAAAAGAGTACGATACAAACGAATTTCATCTATTTTTGGCTGAAATTACGATACGATACGACGGCAACGTTACCTTTCTTTTTATTGGATAATTTTATTTTGTTTAGGCTGGCCAATCAATCGAGACTTGATTCGTCGATCGTCTTTAGTACTAGGTTTTAGCTCAACAATCGTGGAACTTAAATTATCAAAATCTTTTTCAAGCTTCAATCCAAATCTTCTTACAAAGCTAAAATTATTCTCAACTTACCACAAATTCCTCGCTTTAAAAGCATTTCTCGGATTATCATTTCAACAAAGTTAAAACGTCTAAAGAATCCGCTTATTTCTTTTACTTTCTATTTATCATTAAATGCTCGTAGACAATTAGCCTCGGCCGCTAAGTCTGTCTGTCAACAACGCAGGAACGTGCCTCGCATTTGTTCCCATTAATTGTGGACCAAAAATTAACCATTCTTCTCGCAGAATACATGACACCGCTTGAAAAAACGTAGCTTTTGATGGAAAGGCTTTTTTTAATGATCTGGTTACGAGTAATTTGGAAGCTGTACGTAATGAATTTAAATCACCCGGACAAATCAAATATTTGGATTATTATTAAGGAAAATTTGCTAGAAGTGAACATTTAGTTATTAACGCGCTGGACAAGGCAATGTCTATATAGTAATTTTGTGTCCATCGTTTGAACTTAGCATTTGGCGTACCCAAATTCAAATTATTTTATTTCACATAAACCTACATGGGCACTTATAAAACGTTAGAAGCTAGGTGCACGATTCCAATTGGTCGTTTCCTATGGAGAAGAGCCGGCAAGAAACTCCACGGTTACTCTTTTAAAAATAATTGGCTTTTACTATACTTTCAAATAACAGTGTTACTAAGTATGGGAGGACAGTGTAGGTCTTTCAATAAGTACCAGGTACTTAACAAAATAGAAAATGGTCAACAGATTTACAATCCACTAAGCCTACAGCGTTCTCACATTCACAAAATAGAAAATAATCTATACAAAAGATAAATAAATTAATAAAAATCTATTTTAATAAAAACGCAATTACATGATTGCTATTACTAACTAAAACTATAAGCTAAATATACTAAAATTACGAAAAAACATTTTGACAACAAATCAATCCACGGAATTACCCACCTACCGTAGGTACAGCCGAGCAATACAAGTCATGTAATCAGTCACACATTACAAATATGTAGATGTGCGGAACTCATCCATCACAGGGCGACAGCTTGTTATATTCTGTTACAATACTAGAACAATCGAAATATTTTTGGGCGTATTTTCTATTGGATCTTCAAACGATCATATTGTTTCTGAGATTTTGGTCGGTTCATGATCTTCATTTGTTTCATCATCGTTTTTGTCACCAAAGTTCACCTTTGTTTTCTTAATTTAGTTATTGAAGTATATGTAGTTGCTTCTTTTATTATTTTCTGTCTGATAAAATGAAGATTTCTGTTATGAAACGACTCCTCTCTCTGTTAGACAACTAAAGTGTATTTTTATTCCGGAGCGACTTACATCATTGTCTGATGCAGCTAGAGTACTTTAAAAATTAGCTATGCTAAGGTTTTGTTAAATTAAAATAAATAGAAATTAGTATGATTTTGTTAAGCCAACCAGGGCATAAGCGCATGTTCAACAAAGCCCTTTCAGTGCGAATAAAAAAATTAAAAAAACGTTTTACAAAAAAAAAAAAACAACCGACCTCCAAAAAAAACACTACAAAGTGAAAAATAAGTTTAATTTCGGAAGTCGGTGTCTTGGGTTTTGTATTTTCGTATTTTACCACCGACTTCCGAAATTAAAGTTATTTTTCACTTTGTAGTGTTTTTTTTGGAGGTCGGTTGTTTTTTTTTTTTTGTAAAAAGTTTTTATTTTTCACTTTTTAGTTGTGGTACTTACCCCACACACATTCAAATACCACTACCTGCTACCAGTGACAGAAACTTATCATATCATCTACATATTAAGTGGGAAAAAAATACGTATTTTGTAGCTAACTCAAAAACTATCCAAGCAAAGTTAATAAAATTTATATGGGACCAATTCCAGATCATACCCTTTCAAACAAAAAAAGAAATTTTCAAAATCGGTCCACAATTGACGGAGAAATCGGTGGACATACATAAAAAAAAAACAAACATACGCGACGAACATATAACCTCCTCCTTTTTGGAAGTCGGTTAAAAATACGACTTACATTGATAAATAGAGTATCGTACTGAATATTTGTGTCAATGCGGACTGAAACGTGTAGTATTTGCGTTACAAAGGTCTCCTTTAACCCGAACAGTCTATAAGGCTATTCGACTTGAAAACCTCACGTACACTTTTGAAAAATTAACCCTTTTTTTGCCAAAATGAGGCCAACATCCAATATAGTTTTCAATGGCGAATCATCTATAGGCTGCGGTTGTGACCAAACTTTCAAAGTTCTATGTCAAACTCTATAGACATTGTATTTTTGCAGAGGTGGAAAATTCGGAGAAATTTTAGCTCAAACGTGCTTTTCATTGGCGATGTTTGAAAACTGTTTCAATAAACGCTGGAGACTTTTAGTTCTTTATCATGTTCTTCTTTATCGACAGAATTTTATCCATTTATCAGTTCTTCAATAGTCATTGCCACTCACATCTCACATAATTTGCAAAATAATACTTAGGTACAGGCTGTTCCTTTAATCCCTTTCGTTACTTCCTTTCCATTTGAAATGCCTTCGTTAATTTTCGATTCGCAAATTGAGAATAACAAAGAGAAATGAAATTAATTAGGTTATGGTGTTAATGTAATAAGGAATTCAACTTTGAGATTAGCCAGGCAGTTAAAAGGGGATTTTGTAAAACATTTTTTTATTTAACAAATTGGATAAGTATTATTTTCTTTTGATGTCAAGGTGAACTACTAGATAAAGCTCGCAAAAAAAAAACACACAACTAAACCACAAAATATGAATGGCTTAGAAGTTATTTGAAGTGAAGCAAAAGATGAAAACATTGATAAAGACTGGCTGGGACAGAACAATGCTGTCCGAAGAACAATGTCACCTGATGTAGATAGTGCACATTACACAGACAAGTCTGTGTGTGGCAAGGGAAATTATGAAAAATATTAACTTGAACACAAACTTTTTGAACTTGTACTTATTGGTAAAGTTGTGCCTGTTGGGAAATCGGGTTTACGTTAATAATTTCGAATTGGTCCCGATTGTTCAGATGGGTATTTCATTTATAAGTAAGAAAAGCACTGTTGTGTATTTGTCGAATATTATGTGTAATAGTTTAGTTCTACATTGAAAAAATCTACGCCTACATCAATTGAATTTTATTAGACACATATGACATAATCAAATATCCTAATTTTGTGTTGTACCAGGTCAAGCAAAATCTTCTAAACCTTGTTCCGCATTATCAAAACCAGTAGGACTCGAGTAACTTATATAACATGTTTTTCAATACAAACGACTATTCAATCTCACAAAAGATTTCATTGCGGGGGTTCCCAAACATCCAATTTGTCGAGATCCGTCCAAAAGATTTCCAAACATATACAATTGTGACACGCTATCTCGTTATGCTTTGCAGAAATCGATATGTATATTCGTAACCTTTAGTACTATGTTACAGTTACTAAGCATGTACCTATCTGCCCTTGATAAGATTACTGAATTATCTAATTAATCTATTTTTGATGTCACAATTAGTTTCCGATAAGCTATTGGTACACGACCTAAATATATTAATATAGTCTGTGTTGTCTTGTTGGGTACAGGAAATTGATATTGACGCCGTGTTTGAAGACTATCATGTTACAATTTTCTTATATTACTTACACTTTATTCCTCTCGAGGAATCTCACTAAGGAATATATTAAATATTATTCATGGAGATACTTTTAGCCAAAACTGTTTCCGTGACAGACAATTTAACCACTTGTCATAAACACCTTCATTTAAAACACGACGCAAAAAACAATCGCAGATCATAGGGTAACACAAATAAATCATATGTAATCACGACCCACGAGGGAAGAAGAAAACCTAAATAAAAAACAGAATCCCATTCAAAATCAAATTTCAAAACTTATTAAAAAAAAACAATTTCAAAGTGAGCAAACAAATTTATTTGCTCTACGTTGTATCACGCAAATTCGAGCATCATAAACAACAATATTAAAGGATTCATTAAGGACCCGAATCGTTCCCGGAATGGAATAAAACAGACATTCTAGAATTTATGGCTTAAGGTCGGGGTTATGGGCTATTTTATGAATAACCGTTTATGATTATTGCTCTGAGATCCGGCGATTTTATTGTAATTTGTGTAGTTCGCCACATAAAGCGCAAATAATTTTATCTCACCCGTAGTTATGATTCCAATCGTTTTAAGTGTTTAAGCAATTGAAGCTTTATCGATTGATGTATTAAAATACTTGGAAACGGATTACAGTTACATGTAATCCACTCAAAGTATGCAAGTGTGATCACTTGCATACTTTGAGTGGATTATGATATTATGATTATGATTATTTGAGGATGATGATTCATCCTCTTGTATTTATCTCAATTTATTTCGGGTTGACGCAGTTCCTACGTCTTTTTCTTCCATACATACATCTCATCAGCCGTCTTCCTAGCCATAATAATTATATTATGCTTCACATAATCCATCCATCTTTACCTCAATCTTCATCTTTTCCAAAACAAAACCTCCATTTAAATATAAGTATTGTCAGGCATTCCAAATCATATTTGACTAATTTCTTAATGACTCTTCAACTAGGTATCTAATCTATTCAGATTTCTCTTTCACGCTAACTTACTGAATACTAACTTAAAAGTCGATGGACTTTTAAGGTAGTGTTCAGTAAGAGGAAGAGGTCTTTATCATTCAGTGAGACAACTATACGCCATAGGTTTAGGTAGTTAAAAAAAGGTAAACAAATCATAAAAAGGGTTTTTATAGATGACACTTTCTTGTTTAAAAATACGGTTAAACCAAATTAAATTTATTTTAGTGTTTTACTATAGTTTCCTCTTTTATTAATGTATGTTAAACTTTATCGTTTATTCTTAAACTACTTTTCGTAGATGTAACTGCTTGCGCACAATTTTTTTTGTTAGATTTACAATATTTTGTAATCTGTCTATTATAAAGAGCCCAATTTCTAAACGTCAACGAAATATAACGTTGCTAAATTGAAGACTTCAACTGTGACGTAGCATAACAACTGAAGTGACAAGTATTACGTTTAGTCGGTTACTTGACAGCTGTCTCGTCACGTGGTTTTTTTTGTTTACCTTTATTTAACCACCTAAACCTATGGAGTATAGAGCCCGATATAATAATGAACAATTTGTTAATTAAAAAGCAATCAAATATCGTATTCGAGTTTTATAGCAAAAGTTAAGTCGAGAAGTTGTCTGAAAATTAACCTTTAGACATCTCTAAAGGTTAATTTTCAGGCAACATCTCTTTTGCTATAAATCTAAATTATGAAGTTTCGACTTAACTTTTGCTACGAAACTCAAATACGATATCGAATTGCTTTTTAATTAATCAAGATTAACAAATTGTTCATTACACCTTAGGAATTAATACTATATCGGATCCTGGTTGTCTCACTGAAGAGTAAAGATCTCTTCCCCTTCGGGTCACCCCTTAAAATCAGCGCTGTGCTGTATGTCCCTCTTATGACAGCACCACGCTGAACCTGAAGCTTCTTGTCACGGTCACGACGTGCAGCTGCCGACTATTTCTGTTCTGTGCTCGTGATTATAATTATATCCATTTTGTTTTTGGAACAAAGTTCCTTAACGGGGCTTGCGGTAGGAGTAGACTGGTAAAAATCATCACGTAAGGAAAAAGCGTTATGCGATTTTCTCTCGAACTCTTTCTATTTATTATATACGAGTGTGTGTGTGCGTACAGGTATCGCGTAAGGAATTTCTTTCCTGACGTGGAAATTTCTTTCCTCCGACCGCACAGATTTTAAAAAAATATATTAAGTTAACTGATCTTTTTGTATGCACCAGTTTCTTTGACAAATAAACCTATTTTTCTTTTTAAAAAATACAATTGACGTGGATATATTTAGTAACCCATATCGCTTAGGTATACCTAAAGAGCCATAGAAAATGCTGAAAGAAATCGACACGTGTTTCACCTCTTAACGAGGCATCCTCAGGATGACGATTGACTTGTCGTAGACCCGAAGTCCATCGTCATTGTATTTTATAATGGATTTCTATAAGGTCACGCCTGAATCAATTAACTACCTATTTTTCTTTCTTTCTTGTACAGAGAAGGATCAAGTATTAATGACCATTTTCACAGTGCGATTTGGCAATGTCAGTTCACAATGTAAGTTCAGCTGAATATACTTAGTAAAAGAAAATCACCAGTCCACTAGCTACTGGTTTCTGCATCATATTTTTCTTTACCATTGTCAGTGATATCTAAGATTAACTTAGGATAATGTGGATGCAAAAGTAGTATGAGTAGGTACATAACTAAGGGTACTTACAGTAATAAATTCTGAATGAAGACATATATTATAATGGAGATTATATAGACCAGCGGTCGGCAACACGCGGCCCGCGGACGTCTAACTTGCGGCCCGTGAATGTTTTGTAAATAAGTTATAAATAACGAACTTTTTAATTCTAAATTATAGAAAAAATAAATATGCTTTTCGTCTCACAGATGAGCATTTGATCATTCTGCGACTTGCCACTAGAAATCTGACAGCTAACATACAAGAAATAGCCTCCCGAATGCAACCTCAGACATCACACTGAAATTTGTATAAAATCGGTTACCTATTTAGGTACTTTGTAGTTTTCATTTCTGTATGATTTACGGTGGTTATTTTCTAGCTATAAAGCCCAAACATATAAACATAAGTAAAACGTGTACGAATTAAATTCCGTATGGTTTTACAATTATTAATAGAATTTTTATTTTTTCTATGTGATATGACCAATTATACGTAGGTACATTGGGCTTCTAGGGTTAATATCACCACCACCACCACCACCACCACCACCAGCCTTAAGTTTATTTTGCAACCTTGTGGCCCTTGCCTGCCAAAAGGTTGCCGACCGCTGATATAGACTATATAAACATATATACCTATTATAATGATTATATAGACATTATATTATATTGGAAACTTTAAGTACTTTAATAATGTACTTAGAGGAACTCAGTAAAGTAATTAAAATAACTCTGGTATATTACGTGGTTCTTATGAGGAAAGCTAAAATCTCTAAATTAATTAAGAAAATAACTCAAGCCACAGTTGCTTACGACGCAAAATCTCTAGCATTTTGTAATCTTATGTATTTTATAGGTCTTGTGGTTTAAGAGGGAATCTTGTTAATATCAGCTATAATGAACGGGTCCTAAAGTATATTGGAAAACTGTTAATATGAAAATTTGTTTTGCTTAATGACATTGACGTCATTCAGATAAAGTCAAACCTGTGTAAGCGAGAAAACAATAAATGAGAGTTATTGCCAGGTCCCGTCATTTTCACCGTCATATTCTTCAATAAGTGAGAAACAGAAACCTCTATAAGAGAAAGTCGTTGAGCACTCGTGGACCTCTATAACTAAGACTCCTACTTAAAAAAACTAAGGCACTAGGAAATGGTGAAGGGTGGGCGTTTTGGGGGACTGTCTTATGTAATTTTGACGTTCGAAAAGTGCTGATTCTCAGCCTAGTTTGAATAAAGGAATTTTGATTTTGCCTATTCCTCTATAAGCGACAGTCGAGCGTAATTTAACATCTGCTATTTATGACTCATTCTTAAATTTTGTGGAACTGACATTGTTTTTGTTCCTCTCAACCTTTCCCAACCAGCCTCAACCTCTATAAGTGACAAAGGCCACTACCGTACCTCTATAAGCTGTCCCTTGAACTTTCGCTTATCCAGGTTCAATTGTATTAGAATTTTTTTATTTTATTCTATCTTAGAAGCTGGATTAGGTAACTTACAAGGGTGTAGAAAAACACTATTCTAAAGTAAAGTTAAGCTTATTGAAATAGATTTTAATTAAATATAACATAACATCACTCGTGTACTCCACAAAGGGTTTGGCAGAGGCGTATCTACATTTCGCCAGTAGATTTAACCGATTTGAATTAAACTTAACAATAACAGTAGGTAGAGTTTTTTTATATATTTCTTTTACAATATAAACAACTATTTACAATACACTAGATACTAAATTAAATTACTAACTAACTAACTGTAGCGGTTACACCGCCACATACGAACTACGCATCATAGACATGACGTCACACAAATCCTGCATCGCGCAGTTAGAGTTTACCGAACGATCGACATACATACAAGATTTCAACTTCAAACCGATGGGCAGTTGCCCGTCAGACACAACACCCGTCTGGTCGGAGGATCCTCCCTTTTCTATGGTGGATGAGTGAACTTTACACCCTGTTCCTCATGCCACTAAATTGGTGACCCCGATGTGATGAGGCTGATAGCGTTGATTTCCCAGTGAGTCGGAGTGATGAGGCTGACAGCGTTGATTCCCCAGTGAGTCGGGACTATACAAATAAAAACAAAAACAAAACGACAGGCGTCGAGGTATTCGTCCGCATCGCTGTCATCCGGAAACGTGCCCAGAAGAGTTCTATATAAACTATGTTTAACTGGAAAACAACAACACTTTTACACTAAAAGCTATAAAATCATGTTTATTTGTGAGCTTACAATATTCAGAAAATCTAAAACGTAGAGTGACAACAGAAATAATTTAGAGGAAATTATTATCACGGTTCAGCGACAGCAAAGCGACTGGCTGTCACAAAGGTATCATAGACTTTGGAAAGTGACACTTTTCTTGATCGGGAAAATATCCTCACGAAAGTGGTTTCATAGGTTTAATTATTTATCTTTTCTGAGTACCTAACAATGGTCTTTTAAATTAATCTGCAATCTGCCTAGCCTTTTCCCAAATGTGTTAGGGTCGGTTTCAATTCTAACCGAATGCAGCTGAATACCAGTATTATTTTATATGGAGCGACTGCCTATCTGACCTATTGAGTAATAGGTTACCCTTTGGTAAGACTGGTTGTCAGACTTTCCAGCTTCTAACGACCCGTAACGACTGTCAAAGAGCCACGAATGGCAGCCGCAACATTGGTCTGTTAAAATGATCTTTCAAAAAATATGTTATCTAATTCAGCTAACTCGTGTATACCTATTATATTACCCAGTGAATGGGTTTTGGAGGTCAGTCGCTCCATGAAAAATAATGTTACCTACTCAGCTACATCCCGTTAGTATGAAAGCCGATCCCAACATAGTTGGAAATTGGCTAGGCACTCGTATTACTTAAGAAAATTTTACTTTCTAATCCATTATCTATAACTATGTAAAACAATATGTAGGCCATTATTTAAAACTCATCACTTTACATTACAAATTCTTATTTGTAGTGTTTAACTATAATTTTTAAATATGTTTTGGTTTTAGCACAAGGCATTTTTAGAAGTGAAAACTTCTTTAGGCGCGTTGGGCATTTTTGAGATGAGACTTAACCATTGATTTCGCGATACCATGACGACACCCCATTTTTGTAAGCGTGATAGTGCTTTTTATTTATATTACGTTACAGATCAATATTCTATGCAAGTATTTTTACTTTAAAGGTTTTGTAAACGCGATTATGCTCTTTATTTATATCACGATACGGATCAATGTTCTATGCAAGTATTTTTACTTTAAAGGTTTCGGGATTTTTTGTAAACGCGATTGTGCTCTTTATTTAGATAAGGTTATGGACCAATGTTCTATACAAGTATTTTTATTCCACCAAGACGATCTTGTTCAAGTTTTCACTTCTGTCGGCACTCCCGGAGTTCCACCACTTTTTTTTTTAAACAGAAAAAAACGTAAACAAAAAAAATATCTCAATGCTAGACCATCATCTTTGACAGTAAGTCGCCTTTAAACTCATGAAATACCTCGTATAACTTTACTAGTGACATGTTCCACTGTTACAGTTTCTACGTATAAAGCCTCGTTGAGTTACACTAGCCTGAAGCAAAAAAACTCTCCGCTCGTTAGTCGGTATGAGCCCTTCCTGTACATTGTCCCTCGCAGTTTGTTTGCACCTTTGTGTTCAGTTTCAACTGCATTGCTGGCTGGTATATCAATGGATGTAGGTTGAAAGATACTTAGTTTTATTTCATGTTCCGATCACTTTTGTTTGATTTCAGTTCTAATAATGTTCATATAGTAGCTTGTCGTGATATTGCACCAGCAATGTTATTTAATTCATTAATTTCCTTAATTTCGCTAATTCCAATTTCTCCTTGACATAATATCCCGGAAATTCGCTTAAAACCAATCTAATACTACATTTAAATCCTCTGAAAAGTAATCAGTTTAAACTCCACCACGGGCATGTGCTTTCGTTATCACATACCGATTTCCTTTATCACAATCATGTAATTGTTCAGTTTTACAAGATTACATTGAACAATGACGCAAAGCCTAGTCATACGTACTTTTATTACGTCACCGGTTTTCACAAAGTATTTAAAATTAGATTATTCTTTTTTATCAAAATTTACTGAAGCATTTTCGCCGTTCAATCGTTGGTTTGCAAAGAGTTACGCTCCAGTACCGAGTATATTCGAATGGGTCCGTAATTCTGAATTACACCTTAGATTTTTCGAGCTTAAGGTAGCTTTTCCGCATTAGTTACTCGAGAATTGTTAGTTCTTTTTATACCGTTGAGGACTGAAGGATAAGACCTGAAATGGGCACTGGGCAGCGCTTTCACGTAGAGAAATAATTACATGTCTCTATGTTCTAGTTAGTGGGATAACACCTTCGTAGTTTTAGATAAAATAGGATATATTTATCCTATCTTGCTGAGAACGAATACATTTATTTCTTTTAGCAACGAGGCACAGATAGCTAAGCCGTATCTAAATTTTTTGCAACATACCTATTACTACTTAAAAATAAACAAAACTGAATGTTTGTAATGGTTTTTAACAGCGAAAATTTCGTAAATGTTAATGTAGGTACCTACCCAAAAAATGACTCCGTACGAAGCGATATTTAAGTTAATGTAAATGAGATTGTTACGTGGGGGCAATTTACCTAGAATTTCATCGCAAAATACGGTGCGAGTGTGGCAAACCATAATTTGACATTAAAAAATGTTTTTGTCGTGCGACACTGTTGGGCTTACATTATTAAATCCTTTTTTAAATGTTAACTCCTTCATTTGGTGAAATCTGCAACCGATGCTGTAAAGATCACGGAAAATCAAGCCCGTTCAAAAAACAACACCGAAAAACTAAACCTAAAACAACCTAAAAATTTAAATACATTTTTATTTCTTTTACAATATTTCACACCACTTATTATTTACTAATTTAAATGACTAACTAATAAACACTAGAAAAAACAAAAAATTATAATTTTTACTATAAATTGGTTAAAGAAAAAAAAAAAAAAAACTTTCTAACGTCAAAAATTAATGTTTTAAAACAAGATGAGGTTGGTTTTTCGTATTCGACTACTCTAAGAAGACACACCGAAAGAAAGTCAGAGTTCATTTTAAAACAAGATGAGGTTGGTTTTTCGTATTCGACTACTCTAAGAAGACACACCGAAAGAAAGTCAGAGTTCACAGTCTCTTTTAAAGTCCGCAAGCATAATCTTGAACGTCGATTTGGTTAATTTTGGTACCACTTTAAAAGACCCATACCGTCATTGCATGCTTGACCACAGACCATTCTAGATCTACTTAAGTAGGTACTTAAAGATGAAAGCCTCACTGCTATTTTCTGCTAATCCGTTATTGTCATCCGTCTAAAAAAGTAATACCAAACTGTATTCTTAATATCTAGGTCAAAATGGCAACTTGAAAACAATGAGCAGGCTTTGACCCAAATAATTTTGCTAAAATGTATCAGCACCTTCTTTGTCGCTCGTGGCTAAGTAATAACAACTGCACGGATTGTCCATCCAGGTTAAGTAGGGAAATCGTAGCCTGGCCCCGGCAACATGGCAATTGAAGGAACACGGGCGGGTTTTAGTCAGTAAGAGTCTGACACGCCCTAGCTCTACCTAGAGCGGGAGAAGTTATTTAATAATTTCCCACGCTTGCCGGGGTTCATCCGTGGATGGGTGTCCATCTTTACATATCAAGACTCTTCCGTGCCTCGGCACGTGGTCCCGGCTGTCATTCGTGGAAATTGTGGATCTTTGACAGTCGTTACGGGTAGACAGAAGCCCGAAAGTCTGACAACCAGTCTTACCAAGGGGGTTGTAGAGGTCAGATAGGCATTCGTTCCATGTATAATACCGCTATTCAGCTGCATTCGGTTAGACAGAAAACTGACCCCAACATAGTTGGGAAAAAGCTTAGCAGACTGATTAAATGATAAATGATTTTATTTCTGTAAGTAGGTTTGTACAAACACTTTAACACGTCAATCATATTTTAAAAACTAGATGAGGTCGGCGTTTCCTATCTGACTACTCTGAGAAGAAAGGCCGAAACAAACTCAGAGGTCTCAGTCTCTTTTAAAGTCCAGACATAATCTTGGTCAGATCATGTGAAGGCCATGTGGATTGATGTCTGAAGTGGTCTTTAGAGGAAAGCACCACACAGATTGAAAGGGCCTGTCCAGCCAGTGCACGCATTTGTCAGTTATCGTGCAGCTCAACTCAAAATTTAAGGAGCTCAACGATTCGACGAACAATACCAAAAAAAGGACATTTGTGTAGACCACATAAATTACTCAAACTGTCAGACAATGATTAGAACTAACTGAGAAAAAATTAAAAACAAAACAAAAAGGAATGACCCATATAGTCTTCACATTCACAATAATTAAAATTTGATTTGATTGACCTTCTTAGTCAACGATCTTAGCCTGTTGTATTTACACTGTGTCTATTTTTGGGTTCATTATTTTTAAGGACTTGAACTTATTCAATATCTAATTAATCAAGAAATAACGTGACACGATTTTATACTTCAAAGGTCAAGTAAAGGTCAAAGGTGGTAGTTCGTAAAAAATTCCTCATAATGGTATAAGTTTTTTTTTTTCATTGGACAGCTTTTTACGACTCAACCAATACAAATCCAATACCAACCTATCTTAGAATATTCTATCTATTCCAGTCTGACCTGGCAAGCCAGCACAAGTCTTCAATTTTCTCACGTATCAAGCTGGTCAACATTTACACAAAGTATGAATGAAGGCCTTTGCAAAGCCATGTGGACTTTCTAGATTATCTTGATCTCGAAAGTTTACTCTACCCTATCGAGTGACCAAATCTGTAACATGTTACACCTTGTTCTAATCGAATCGTCCTCTAATTACTGCATGGAGAGCTTTGTCAACATTTCGCTTGATCGGCTACATACTGATAAGGCGAATGGTGCAGGTAGATTACCGCTACAGTTTAAGTTCTAAATTAGTCGGTGCTACTGTATTTTATATTTGAACAAGGTCGGTACTTTTGATGAGTGAGTCAGAATTTATATTCTGTTATAAATTTTCTGAATACTAAACAACTTCTCTGTTATTGTCTTTTGCACTACACAACATTAATTTCGGTGAACTCTTATTTAATTTTAAAAATCTATAGTTTTTAATCTGACATAATTATTATCACTCAAACAATTTCACTTAGAAACACCACAATAGCATTTCTCTATCAACGTGGGTGCGTTCACAAACACAATCGTCACCCAGACTCTGTAACATGTAAATATTTTAAAACAGCCTCAACCTTCAAAGCCATCATAACTTTTACTCCTCCAACTTCAATGAAATGAGCATATTGTTCCAGCAATGTTTGTCCGTTATTCCAAAAGCAAAGTGGTACCTAATTTACATCACCAGAAACATATATATTCATGCTCATGTTATTATATCTTCGCAGTGTGTTTCAATTTGGAATTCGTGTACCACAAGGTAATACATGTAAATCAAGTGTAGATTTAATTTAGAAATTGTGGCTTTAGTTTTGATAATATGGGTGTATGCATACTTGAATTAGGTTTGGAAATTCTAAGCATATGTCCTCTTTGAATTCCGCCAAAGTTATAATAAGATGTTTGCGAATGTAAATTCTGTTAAGTGGGAATCTACACTTTACAGTGATCGCTATTCAAAGTACAACAAATCTTTCGAAAACTGCTTCGAAAGCTTTATTCAGTTTTATTTTGACAAATCTAGAATACAATATACAATATAATACTTAAACATATATTATGTTCAAGTACATAAAGAAAAGCTGTGTACTTACCTACACTTAGGCTGCCTATCCACCGGAGCGGAACGAGGCAGCAGAGCGGCGAATTGTGCCAATATTAACCAATAGAATCTAAACTCCGACTACTACTTCAGAGCTCCGCTCCTATTGGTTAATATTGGCACATTTCTCCGTTCCAGTGGACAGGCAGCCTAAATCTCCTAAAGTGAGTCAATCGGAAACTGCAAAAAAATACCCTCTTTTAGACGTCCCCACAGTTACGTAAAAGAAAGTTTCCTCATAACCAATTTTCACAAACGTGACAATAAATGAGGTACACGTTACAAATCATGAAACTTTGGGAGTACAAATTGCTTATAATAATTACTTACATAACAATCCATAAAAAACTTGTGAAGCAACGTGTTTACTTTTATAAACCAATTAATAAGAATCTTTTAAGAAAATACGATTGAAAACGGAGTGAAAACTGGGTCAACCGTCTTTGTAACTGTGTATCGTATCCTGGTAGTTCTTTCTGAAGAGATGAATTAATTCAAAGTTTGAGCGTGTCATAGGGGAGGCGTTTTGTATGTTAATCTTTACATGTGTGCACTGCTAACGATTTTTTCCTTCATTGCAGTATATTACATACAGTTTGAGTTCTTATTCCATTTCATACGTTTTCATGCACCTCCCTACTTCTTATTTGAAGACTTTCATCATTATATTAAAATCAGCCTATAATATTCCCACTGCTGGGACACAGACCTCTCTTCGAGCGGGAATGTGCTGTAATTTAACACGCGGGCCCAGTGCGGGTTGGTAAATATCACATGTCTTCGGATTTTTGGGTCTAGTACATGACGGTTTCCTCACGATGTCTTCCTTCACCGTTTTGAGAGCAATGGTGATGAAATTGTTTACACAAAGTAAAGCGCCTGCCTGGGTTTGAACCCACGACTTACAACTCGTAAGTCGGAGCCGTTTTCTCTGGGCCACCACTGCTCTCAAAGCTTTTCTACTTTACAATAATCAACACCTTAAAATACCAACTTTTCCAAGTTTCAATCAGACAATGCCCTTAAATATTTGTCTTACCGCATAATAGTTATCCTTATGCATCCAATTATTCGAACACGAAAACTAAACGAGCTTGACTATCCAACAAATCCCTTGTGAAACTATTGTTATAGTTTATTGCCGAAATGCGAGAATATTCCATTCAATGAACAGTGAAAGCTGTAAATTCATCCTCATCCGTATGTACTGCTTTGAAGCTTATTTCCGGCACATTAACTAGACAATAGACTTAAGATAATGACGTGATTATCTCTGCAACAAATCTTACAACAACATGTTCCTTGTCGGTGTAATTCGATACAGCCTCATTAGCTCTCAATGCAGCTCAGCAGGCTTGTGATCAACACAAATTAACCCCGTATATGATGTGGTCAGAGCTGTTTGTATAATGTCCGACGTAATAGACCAGTTAGCGAGCGAGACTATTCAGAAGCCTAAGCCAATTATCCGGCAAGCTCATTGAAGATGCTAATATACTCCTAAAGTTAGAAAGCGAGTACAATAGACTAGCTTGTTAGACCAGTGGAATAATTTTGAATGATGATAATGTTGGTAATTTGTCAGACATGAATAAGGTAACAAACGATAAAGTGACGAGACAATTCATTGAAAAACCGATAAAAAATTGCGCAGCGGATATGAGGATGTTAGAACTTTTTATCGGAACTAAATGATGGATTTGTGAAAGATAATATTTCATCGAAAAAAGTTATTTGTTGATTGATTGCTGTGTAAGGTTTTGACAAGTTTTAACATACAGCCAATTTCCTATATCCGGATAAATTACGTGCTATTTGATATTCTGTACATGTCTGAATAAAATACATAATGTAGCAGATAAAAACTTCAAAATCTACGAAACATCTGCTTACATTTGCGAAATGGCAAACAATTTATGCCATCTACTAAGCTGCGTAACTTGCCCTATCGCGGATCTGAGCTAAATGGGGCCTTTTGCGGCCGATTGGCGGCGGGACAACCGACTGCAATCCGATTGTAAGCCCCACTTGGAAATGTGGAACTTGAAGCCGTTAAGTGCAACGCAACAATATGGAATATAAACTTGAATGGAAATTAAAGTTTCTACAATAGAGTTCGTAAAACCTTTTGATAAGGCATTGTGTGTTACTGTTAAACGAAATGAGGCAGAACGGGGATAAGAAATGGGATAAATGTACGACAATATATTTTTGAATCCCGTGCTTGTTCGATATATTTTATATATCGATTTTATCGACACGAGATGTCGACATGTTTACTTATTGAATGTGACCTACTAAAACATGAACACCATAGTCCTAATTTGTATGAATAAATTAACTTAATTTATTATAATCAAGATAATCTCATCTTATATCATAATATTAAGCTGT
This sequence comes from Agrochola lychnidis, assembly GCA_963680765.1. NCBI lineage: Eukaryota > Metazoa > Arthropoda > Insecta > Lepidoptera > Noctuidae > Agrochola > Agrochola lychnidis. Next base: position 6,396,465 of record OY796859.1, on the reverse strand, counting down.
GTTCCAACGGTTGGTACACTTGGAGCTTATAGTAATTTATTTAAAGCTTAGAGCCGTTATAAAAGGATAAAATTGTATATTTCGTTTGTGTTAACCCTATTGTGCTAACCCTAAGATGTCTCGACTGCCGAAATTATATTATTATTTGTGACCTACGGAATTATATATACTTAATAATATGAATATATCAACAGTCATTAAAATTCTGAAGTTGAAACTTTAAAACCATTATTCCCCTTTTCCTGCAAGTGGTAACATGGATCTGACATTTTGTTTTATCAAATTCAACAGTCTGCACTTATCAAGAGAATTTAAACTCTATGAAATGCGGCGGGTTTTGACACTCTGCCACAAAATTTAAATTCTGCTTTAATAAAATCACATTACAGAGTTTCCTGTGAATAAAATTCACGTCAATGTTGACGTTGATTTCGTTTAGAATTTCGATTTACAGGTTTGTTTAGGACATCAATACAGGTATTGTGTCAGTTTCTTATTATGTTATTTTACGCTATTGTGTTTTCCTTCTCGACTCTATGGATAGGTGAGATCACTAATTTCAGATGAATTGAATTTTGAATAATTCCTAATTATTTATTTATTTTATTTTTATATTTTCTATTTGTGGTATGAATTTGTGTGTGATCTTATTTACTTGAAATGAATATTGATTCTTCCCAATGATTTCTAGAATTAAAATTTTAAAAGACGTATATCACAAATTCACATGTGATATTATATAATGTTATTTTATTAGATTTTTAATGATATTATGTACATTTATTTTAAATCATGCTACTACTCATATTTTATGTAATTGTTGTGCCTGACAGGGTCTATGTAAACTTTATTATTAAGACCTTGTAAACACATGTGATATGCAATAAAGATTTGAATTTGAATTAGGTAGGCTGTTGGAAATAATAATCAAAGCAATGTATTTATTTTTGATCGACACAATTTTCTATGCCTTTTTAGGGTTCCGTACCTCAAAAGGAAAACACAGAACCCTTATAAGATCACTCGTGTGTCTGTCTGTTTGTCTGTCTGTCCATCTGTCACAGCTAATGTGCTCCGAATCTAATGGACCGATTAAGTTGAAATTTGGTACACATGATATGTATTTCTGTGACCCAAATATGGACGCGTAACGTAAATAGGTGATTTATAAATATGGGGGTCACTTTTGAGGGGCAAATAAGAAAATTAAAATAAAAAGTTTAGCAAATTGTACCGTGTGACATATCAAATGAAAGGGCTTGTTGCGAAGATATCAAATAGTTTTATTTAAATATTTTATTTTAAAAAAAGAGATTATTTATGGTTAAAATATAATGTTTAAGAAAATTGTTGAAAATTGAACATGGGGAATGTTATCTTCGAAACTACTGAGCCAAAAATTTTGAAAAAAAAACCGATAATGGTTCTTTACGCATAGATTACAGGAAAACATATATGAAGTCTTAAAATAACATGGTAAATGTCTCGATTTTGTACGCACATACAAAGTTACATTTGCAGTTCGAATGTATGGGGGAACATGTTTTTCAACTACAATATTGAGTTTGTCCTTGGTATTAATTCATCCCAACCTCCCTTCATTGTGCGTGGTCCGACACGCACTTAGCCTCTTCCTTTATCCAAAGAAAGAGGATAAACCTCGATGTAAACCACGACATAAACAATGAAAGGTATTTGTTTTGTTGGCACAATAACATGCTAAGTTTAAAGATTGCCTTTATTTTGATCGAAAACAATTTCACCTACGAAAATGTTACGTATGGTAAACTGAATTGACATAAGATGATTATTAAATACTAAACTGCTAAACCTTTACGCTGATAGCCAATTACTTTGGAAGAGTACCTATACCTAAGTAGAGACCAAAACTTTATTATGATAGGCAGAAATTAGATTCACCAATCTTCTGTCAATTAATACTCATGTTTTGGACAAATAAATGATCTTTATCTGTTTTCCTGGACCTTTCGTTTCGTCTGCGATTATTTCCAAGAACATAGAAATCGCGAAAAAAGGCTGTGGCTTTTTTTTTTCGTCGCAAAAAAATGCCCCATCCTTTTATTAAAACAGTAGCGGACGTCACGTGGTTTCACCCGCGTAGTTTCCGTTCCCGTGGGGGTACGGGGATAAAATATGGCCTATGTTACCCGCTGATAATGTAGCTATCAAATGCTGAAAGAATTTTTCAAATCGATCTAGTAGTTTTTAAGTTTATTCGTTACATACAAACATACAAAAATACAAATCTTTCCTCTTTGTAATATTAGTATAGATATAGATATTATCGACTGTCACAACACATGTCTTGTTGTCTGTGGAGAGCTGAGTCGATATGTTTTAATAATTTGAACATTGGCAACGTATGCAATACAAGTATCTATGTATATATGTCACGGCTAAAACCCGAAGTGCGGCTACACCTAGTTTTAGCCGGCTACAACTAGGTGCGGCCGGTAGCAGTTGGTTAAATTTAGTTGTAGTAAATGAAAATGGTTGAAGAGTAGGTTAGGTTAGGTTAGAACAGTGACCACATAACACGTCGCACGAGCCGAGCGAGCGAAGCGAGCGGTGCCGCGGCAGCGGCCGGCGAGTGCCAGGGTCCATTTAGGCAAGTTTAACTAACTGCTACCGACCGCACCCAGTTATAGCCGGCTAAATCTAAGTGTAGCTGCACTTCGGGTTTTAGCCGTAACATATACATATAAACTGGAATTAAAATGTTTTCTGACCTTTTGTGACCTTATCGCAAGTTTTGTCAATACTTTTATTTGTATAAATTAACCAAGTTTAAATTCTCTTGTTCCAGGATGGTGCGTGCGACCTGCCTGCTAGCGAGCTGCGTGCTCTTTGCCCTACTCCTCATCGTGCCCGCTTCTGCTTACCCAAGGTAGTGGTATAATATACAGTTAGGAATCACTTTTATAAAACCTTACTAAAATTACCTTTTTCTCACCTCAAACAAGATGCCGAAGCAGTATGCCTAGTTAGTTTGATCAAATACAGACTAACAGGGACCCAAGTCCGCTATTTTTATAAATTCGTCATTCCAACACGATCCCATTGTAGTTTTGCTAAAAGTTCGTAATCTGCTAAATTCATAATGGTCGATCATTGGTCAGTCAATGGTCTCGTAATAGAATTGTGTTATAATGGCATTGTCGTACAATACGACCAATGATACCGCCTAAGTCAGTCATTCATTTGTCATTATGTACGAGATTACCAATAAGTGCCATTTCTTTCAATGAAGTGTCAGTGGCTGACCATTGGAAAGTCATAATGACGCCATTATATTAATAGATTACCAAACTTGTCAAAATCAACAATTATGAAATCAATGATAGACCATTCTGACATTATTGTAATAGCAGACTTGAGGCCCTGGGCATACTGTCTTAACAGATTCAATTAATAGAGAATAACGTCATTCACTATTCAGAATCAAGAATGACCACTCTAAGATATTATTAGTGAGATCAGAATAGGGCTATCAGCTAGACAGAATTTATGATAACCAATTAATGATTAAATAATTAATAAAGCCAATTGATCTTTGAGAATCTTTCACGATTATAAAGTAGAAAAATTTACGCTTAGCAAATTGTGCCTAATTTGTATAGTTCTCAAAACTAACATGAAATATTTTACTGTTTTCAGTCCAAGCAACTACTTCCGCGAAGAAGGCCAATACGAACCTGAAGAGATAATGGATATGCTGAACCGCCTCGGCAACCTCATCCAGATGGAACGCAAAATGGAAAAGTGAGTGACGAATGCACTGTCCTTATTTCTCATTAGCATCAAATTACATTTGTCGAAATACATTTCAAATTGAACTTTGTAACCAAACTAATAAAATACACTATTGTTAATGTTTTGGATTCTCATAAAAATAATAATTCTCCAAAACTTAATCATACCATTTAGTCTTCAAAATAAATTCACATCAAATCGTTGATATTGAAGCTATTTATGCTGAAAATAAAAGATCTTCATCACACTACATTCAGAGCTGGAACTCTCACTGTCACATATTTTATCAATTCCAATGTTTTGCATGATTTTTAATTGATGTGTTTCAAAATTTTAACATTCTCATTTATTGTGAAATACAATACTTTCCTTTTTTTATTTTATTCGAATTAAGTAGGTACTTCGAAGAACTGAACTAACTTTTATTTTAAACCCACGCGGACTTTTTTTAGTTATTTACGGATAATCCATAAAATATTATGAAAATTGATCTAAGATTTTCATATCTTTTCGTGAAGACAATTACTTAACTCCACAATGACTTGTTCTGTTTCCGTTTTTCTTTTAAACATAATGAATTATGTTGTCTTATTTATAATTTATGGACTATAGTAATTTTATCACCACCTACACTTTTACTACTTGTGTAATATCTGTTTTTATCTCTTTGCAGCTATAAAGAAGACATTACTAGGTACGTCTGTATGTCGTACTTAGGTTAACTTAGATTACTATGCATATCTTTCTTTTTCCATGCATTTTTATTTTCAGTTGTTAGAAATGTAATTATCACTGAATGTGTTTCATGCATGAAGTTATTCTGTTTGGCTTGGATTATAAAAATTCCTAATGCTTCAGTCTTTAGTTAATCAACAAGCTAATCTTTTAGCTTTATTATATTAGCTGCTGTATCTGCTAGCGTCTTTATCGCTTGATTATACGAAGTATTAGCTTTATTACATCAAGGATTATTGCTAGGTCTGGAGTTGTACAGTTTTCTCATATTACTATCCGTACCTACTAAACATATCTGTCATATTCATTTTTATCTCTGAGATTTATTTCCACTGCGTAAATAATACTTTGAAACTTATTCCAAATTTAATGTTACTAAAAGCAATTAGACTGCAGTTTTAATAAATACCTTTAATTTCATCAAAATAATGTTTAACGAGTAACATTTTTATACCAAAATAGTATTCATTTGTTACATTTTCCTGTGAAACTGTTTACTGTCGCCAAACAAAAGTAATATAGCAAGACTATTGCCCTACTAGACCAATAGTAATATGGCATTATTCCCTAGAGTGCCTGATTTGAACTTCGGTAGCTCCCGGTTGTACTTGTTATAGACAACAGATATCTGGGAAACCATGTTTTGAAATAACATGAATATCTATTGTATCTGAATTTTTCCTTTTATAAAAGTCTCCACATATATTTTTGTAGCCACATGCAACCCTACTGTTGGTTGCTTTAAATATCGAAATTAAAATATTTTATTCTTTTCTATTATTTAGATTCAAAACAAACAAAGAACACTCTGATTTTCAATCAAAGTGAAAAAGGATTGACAGTAATAAATATACAGAGCTTCAAATTAAAGTACTACTGAATGACAAAGAAGCTGACGAACGAGCACGAAAAAAATGGCCTGCAATTTGCTACAAGCATTTGCTTAGGCCTATATAAAAATGTTTCAAGCGCTTCCCACAAAACAATTTACAAAATTTCAGGGGAGGCATTCACATTTGTATCCCTGTCCACGTTTACATTGAAGTCAGCATTTTACGTCCCTCGTCGAAACTGTTGGACAAAATGTTTTAGCTAAAAAATATTTTTACTATATTTCTTAGTTGAATTGTGGCATCTGTCTAGTCTTTGGTAGCATAATAATCTCCATTAGTCCATTTTTTGGTTAGGTACTGTGAATTAGGAATTAATGTGATGCGCCTATTATGAACTATTTTAAAACTGCTTCTAGATATGCTCAATTTCTAAGTAACTTATCCAAGTAACTAATATCACGTCTCTATTTCCAGCGAGAAGCGAGCTCTCGACCTTGGCCTCAGCCGCGGATACTCCGGCGCCCTTCAAGCCAAGCACCTTATGGGACTCGCAGCAGCCAACTACGCCGGCGGCCCCGGAAGGAGGCGACGAGATGCCCACTAAATCCTTAGCATAACCGCCCGAATACTGCACTGAGGTGGACTACAATACAAGCACTATAACCTATAACCACATCTCTATGCAGTAGTCAACTTCATAAGCTTAGGTCAATCACCATCTGGCTGGCTCCATTGAACAAACATGTCATCCATATAGCTTATAGTCAACTTTATTCAAATTAACGCTTAACGTGATATATTTCTAGTCAGAGATTTATAATAACATCCATGTTATAATAATGATGTATTTTGAAATAGATTATATTAAAATGGTCTGTTATTCGCTTATAACTATTCCAATCCAGTCATAGATGAATTTGATTATACCCGTTAGACAGTTCCATAAAACTTTTAACCTAATATTACTTAAGCCAGTAACGCAGATTCATTAAAAAGATTGAAGTTGTAATTTTTTAAATAGATAGATTAAATTTTTCAAAAAAAAAAATTGGGCTACTTTTATGTTCATCTCAGAAAAAAGTTGCCACTTCGACCTTGTATTAATGTTTTAATAAAAGACAAAAAATATATTTGACTGATTTTGATACATTTCTACGAGTCTGATGATGTACCTAAACCTATTCTAGTCATCACTAGTCGCGTCTACCTAATTCACAATTTTCATTCCATTTCGGTGTCAGTATTCCTTCAGTATTAAAATATCATTAACTATCTTTCAAATTGTAAGATTTAATCAAAAATGCTGTCTTAAAACGCTTAATATTTATTGTAAATTAGAACCTTCAGTATTCCTTATAAGAAATCCCACCTCTAGTATCTATACCTAATAGATTCAATGTTACCATTCCTATGTATGTACGTGGCATATTAGTAAATAGATAAAAATTAAGTGATAAATACCTCCTGTCTAGAGTTTATTGTTAAAAATAAAGAGATATTCATATTTATATAAATGTGTTTACATTAATACTTCTTGTTATAAATCTTTGTCTATATTGTAAGTCTAACAATATCACTTATTACTGCAATAACAAAGGTTTTTCAATGAAATCCCCGAATTCTTAGTGGTAAGAAATACGTATATAACAAAGAAATCTAACTAATAGATCTCATTTTTAAACAATTACCGCAACACATGATGAGTTTGAGAGCAACGCCCTCTGTTGGTTACACCAGCTTACTATTTGGCACTGATTACTAGCGACATCTAGTAGCATTATGTTACACTTTTTGCAAACTCACTTTTTTTTAAATCTTACTCACTCTGTAAGCGCTGCGTTACAACGAAGTTCCAATAAAGGTTACTAGATGTCGTTACAGACCCCATTTGTAGTAATATCTTATTAACTTTGAAATACCTTATTTTTGTAGAGTTGAAAAGCTTTTTGCAAATAGAACAAAATAAGGCTTTAATAAAATACATTTATTTTAAAGTTATGGAAATACAGTTGCACGACAATTACGGCTGTCCAATAAAGCAGTGTTGGTTGAAGAGCTTCTCACAAAATGCAGATAATTTTTGTGTAATAAGAATTTTGGTTTTACTATTACAAAATAAAAACAATCATGAAGAAACGAAAACAACGTTTCAACAAGAATTAAACGTTAATTTTCACTCGTCAATCAGTATCCCGTATGGTCTAGTGGCTAGGATACCTGGCTTTCACCCAGGAGGCTCGGGTTCGATTCCCGGTACGGGAAAATCTTTTTGAATGGTTCACTCTTATTTTTTTTGTGATTATAACTTTACTGCTTTCACTTGTTTCATATTATTATGGGTACTAAAAAGAAAATAGCTCCAACAAAATATTGATTCTTCATAATTGTCTGTCTGCACTGAAGCTAAAGAACAGTGTCAACAAAGGTGGTACGAGCAAATAAAAGCAAAAGCATCCATTTTATCACGAACCCTAACGCTAGCAACTTTCTTCCTACCACACCCAATTTCATTCGGTGTTCGGGGGTCGAGGGAGGTCTAAGTATACTGGACTGCAGCGCTGGGGTGAATTGTGTATTCGGATGGATGCCCATACGTTTTTTCAACATGGCCGCTCTTTGTATTTATAGTTAGTGTTTATTTAAAGCTCACGTTTTCAAAGGTGTTAGACAAACAGATGGGTAGTTGAACAAATAATTCAGTTGCTTTGTGCACTAGAGATTGGATATTGTTAGTCAGAAATTGTAAAGCGTCGTGTTGGCTATACGATTCTGGTCAGGCGCTTCTTTTGTTAATTCCTTTATGAATTTATTGGCGAGTAACATTTCAAGTGATTGTTGTTTGTTTGTAGTGACAGGCGCTGATTAATTTGACAGGACTAAACTAAAATTTATCTTCTGTCCTTTTCTTAATGAAATAGAAAGAAAAAGATGCACTGAACTTAAATTTAGTTTAGTTTGTGAACAAGAGAATCGGCACCTACGAGTATGTCAGTTTTAAAGTCAACTCCCGAACTAGCAGTGTGCACTATCCTTGCAAAAAAAATATATTAATGGGCATGGTCATTACACCTCTTTTCTTTTGGTGTCTTTAGTTGTAGCACTATCCTGAAAACAACACAGGCATGTATTTGCAAATTCTTAAACCATGACAGGAAGTAGCTAAAAAAACAACGTTTTCAAACTACCAAATTAAAAAAAATTAAAAACAGTCATTGCGTTGTATTTGAAGAAAAGACTCAAAAAGCCAATTTATTATACAGAGTGGCATCCCGGGACATCGACGCGAAAACTGTTACCATGGATTTAGTAAGTCTGAACGGGGGTTCAGACTTATAAATCCATCCCCCTACGTTGAAATTTTTCGTCGCCTATAAAAAAATCTGCTGTTTCATAGAAAAGCACAATAGGTAACTACGCGATACCTACGAACAGCAGATTTTTTATAACCGACGAAAACTTTCAACGCAGCGGCGGGCGGCGGCGTTCAGGCTTACTGAATCCATGTTAACAGTTTTCGCGTCGATGTATGCCATTGTGCAGGATATGGGTTGCATGCACATTAAAATGCGATGTAAGTAAGAATACTTGTTTAATAATCAAGTTACAATAATTTGACTGGACCGACAAAGATATGCGTGCGTATTGACGGCCGATGGTTTTCGATCTCTCTTGTCACTAGAGGTCGCGGTCGCCGCGCCGGCCACATGTACTGCGTGAAGTTAGCAGCGCGCGTTCCAGCCGTATCTTGGCTCACTTTATGTGCTAGTATTGTTAACAGCCATCCTGTATAAAAAAATCAAATAATACAAAAAATATGGTAATTATGTATATCCGTCCCTCGCCCTACTGCTCCATTACCTGCTCCCCATTGTACGTCCCTTGGCAAACGAAAAACCGAGTCACCGAGTTCTACTTCACAGCTGATGCTCTTATCTTCGTCGTTAGCCCACTTCCATCATTATTTTATATCTTGTTCCAACTCTGACACTGTTTTTCAGGGGACGACCAAGAAGACTGACTGCGAACTAAATAATGCTCTACAATATGATAATGAACATGACAAGGAAAGATGGTAATTTTTGTACGAAACCCAAAATGAATGTGAAATAGACCTCTTTTTGCTTTGGGGAAATTCTTATGGGTAACCTCCTTCTGGGGGTACGGGAGGCATGTCAGGCTCCTACCGACAAAACAGTCGAAAAAATGTATATTAAAACCCCACGGTTCCTACCACTACCATGAGTAGAGGCCCTTGGATTGTACATCCAAGGGCCTCTTTTTTATGATTTTAATTAATCTTTACTGACTGTCCCACTCTCTAATTCCATCAAATATATATTATATGTAATTAAGAAGCCTTTCTTAAGCGTTTCTTTTTAAGACACTGCCGCCCAAGATACAGGATTTTCCTAGTGTGGGGGCAGGGTACATATTCTTCTTGGACTTTCGACCTCACTTTTGTATAATTATACTTAAGTTTGCTTACCTTTCTGTATACTTATCTATTGTCAAAGTTTATGTTTTTAGTGAATAAAGAATTTATTCATTTATTTATTTTTATTTATATCTAAAACGTAGGCATCCGGTATGAAAGGATGCCTCAATATTCCCCGCCCCTTTTGAATTCAAACGGGCGTTAACCTTTCCACAAAATAGCAGTAAACCGTATCTGCCATAAAAATCTTTCCTACGTGTCATCCACGTTTCCCGGGCTTACAAGCGCGTACAACGAGGTCAACGACCCGGATCGATATTGCACCTCCGCGAGGCGAACGCGAAGAGCCAACCACTAATTAAAATGCCTACTGCCTTGCCTACGTAATAGCTTACCTGCGAGCAATAATAACTCGTCGTTTGAGAGCAATTTAGCTTAGGTTTCAGAGCTATATCGTTAGTTAGCGGCAACGGTGAAAGTTTTATGAGGGACAGCGTTGCAAAAGTGGTTGCAAAAATTTAAGGAGATTTAAATAAGTAGTGATTTTCATGAAAGAAAACCTGAAATAAATTCTGTACCTTCAGTGAAAAGTCATGTAACTGGAAAATCATGATTTTGAAAAAATTAATGTTAAAATTTAAAAAAAACTTTACTTGACTCTTTGTCTACTTCACTAAAATGAGTACTGATTACTGACATTGGTAAACAATATCTCAGAGCACGATTTAGTGTAAGAAGAAACAGATTAATTTGTATAGTTGTTTATAATTTAAAAAGAAAAACAGTTGTATCACCTAACATAACATATATAAAAGTCGTTTTATGTGTAAATTAATTTAAAATGACTTGAACCATTTTACACATTATTTATTGGTTGGTTTTGGATGATTATGTGTACCTAAATATATCAGTTTGTACTAATTCACATAGATCGCGTAATAAGAGTCACATTCATTTGTATTAATATACACTAGTACTTGAAATATTTGTTCAGTTCACATTGATATTATTTAAGATGTATTTTATTACACATTAATAAATGTAAAAAATGCTTAGTTAGAGCACTTTACACCAAAATAAGCTTGCTCAATTTTAATCCTAGAGGGGTACCAATTAGACCAAAAAATTGCATTTTTTTACTGTTAAACTTAGTGTAAGAATATTAAAACTGATATATAAGTCAAGATATATTATATCACTTTTCACTGAAGGTGTGTGGAGACCTGTTGCCATGTTGATTTGAAAATGTAGATCAAGCGAGGCTTTAAAATACTGCACGTATGCCTGTTTCCACTAACACTAAAGGAAATATTAATGAATGCATAAATAACAGTGCGCTGATGGATTTTCAACGCTCGGCTTAGCGTCGAAGGTTGAAAATCCAACAGCGTGCTTTGATTTTATTAGCGGGGAACTATACTTTAGTAATAATTAATGACAACTGTTGCCCATTAGAGCAGTGGTTGTGCGGGTTCAGGTAAGTGGACCGATTTCATACTTAATTTGCAAATCAAGTCTTGATACTTTTTTTTAGAAAATTTATGGATGCTATAACAGGGTGATTGGTAACTGCGTACATTCCTTGAAATGGGTGATACTAGAGATAATTTGCAACATTTTTAACCCGATAACTTTTGATCCAAAATAAGTTGTTTTGGAGATATTGTCTCTTGTAAGTTTTTTGGAAACCAAACTCTCGACCGTAAACTGGTAATTGTGAGAAATCTACGGGGTTTGGACTATGAACTGATACCACCCATTTCAAAGAATACACCCAATGTTTCATCATTGTGTTGGACACACAATGTAAATACAGAATAGGTTATTAATATCGACACCTAAATTCATGGAAATTGTTCGACTAGGGTCGCGTCGCGCTGTTACGTCGCGTCTGTCTGCGGGACACTTTAGATACATTATGTGATAAATTGTTCAACTAGAGTCGCGTCACGCTGTCACGTCGCGCTTGTCTGCGGGAGTTCTTTAGATACATTATGTGATAAATTGTTCGACTAGAGTCGCGTCACGCTGTTACGTCGCGTCTGTCTGCGGGAGACTTTAGATACATTATGTGATAAATTGTTCGACTAGAGTCGCGTCACGCTGTTACGTCGCGTCTGTCTGCGGGAGACTTTAGATACATTATGTGATAAATTGTTTGACTAGAGTCGCGTCACGCTGTCACGTCGCGCCTGTCTGCGGGAGACTTTAGATACATTATGTGATACGGTTTTTGAGTGGGCTCACGTCGTCGGTATTAATTTCAAAGAAAAGTGTTCGAACACACACATTATTGAAAGTACTTATGACGTCTTTACTGATATCTATCTCGATTTCCATTATCCAATCGCTTTTTGTAACGCCCACGCTATGAGATGGGTGGATATTCTAAGACAAGGAAAGTCCGATATTACAAGGTCGCTAAAGATAGAAATATTTATTTTAAGATAAAATATGTAAAATGAGTGGAAAAGGTTGACTTTCATTAATATCATCAATGTTAAAATAACTTTTTACTGTGCGTTGACAGTTTACAAGCAGCGGATGTAAAGTCCAGTACCCTAATTGCGTAATACACGATCAATCATAATTTGTTTCGATTTGAAACAGATTGCTAATCCATTGCTTCATAAGTTGGAAAATAAAATCTGCTCAACAACGTAAATAACGCAATGAACGTTGTTGAACTGTCAAAATGAAACAAATTTGTCATAATCGTTTACGAAAATAAGTTACGCAATTAGGGTACAGTTTTATTAAACGAATTGACTACATACTTCAATTGTCCGTATATTCAAAATCATAACTGTCATTCTTTGACAGTTCTGAGAAATATCTACAACATGGCAAATTGACGTAGGGTCAAGGGTGAAATTGCTGAACAATTGAGTTTTCTGACAATATTTTTGTAAATACCCCTCAGGAACTAGGATTGGACGTCCATGTTATTAGTTGGCTAAATGCCCGTTTTCACTAGTCATAAATGAACTGCCTAATAAATGCGCATTGTTGAATTTTTTACGCTTGGCTCAGCGCCGAGAGTCGAAATCAAATAGTGCGCTTTCAGTAGGCTTTACATTTAGGCGTCGCGTAGTATTAGTAAAAAAAAGCGGCCAAGTGTGAGTCGGACTCGCCCATGAAGGGTTCCATAGCAGCAAGTAACATAATATAAAAGTTCTTTAATTGAGTTGATTGAATGAAAGGTAAATTGCGGTTTACGATTTATGACGTATTAAAAAAAAACTACTTACTAGATCTCGTTCAAACCAATTTTTGGTGGAAGTTTACATAGTAATGTACATCATATGTTTTTTTTAGTTTTATCATTCTCTTATACCTACCTATTAGAAGTTACAGGGGGGGACATATTTTACCACTTTGGAAGTGTCTGTCGCGTAAACTATTCAGTTTAAAAAAAAAATATATTAGAAACCTTAATATCATTTTTGAAGACCTATCCATAGATACCCCACAAGTTTGGGTTTGATGAAAAAAAAATTTTGAGTTACAGTTATGGGGAACCCCCAAAATTTATTGTTTTTTTTTTCTATTTTTGTGTGAAAATCTTAATGCGGTTCACAGAATACATAAGAAAGAAAGACTTACGGACAAACAGACAGACAGACATGACGAATCCATAAGGGTTCCGTTTTTTGCCATTTGGCTACAGAACCCCAAAAATGGGTGTAAATGCTAGTAAAACATTTTATTGAACATTGACAGAAAATAGAGATTTCAACATGTTATTATGTAAATGTTTCGCCAGTGCACAGTAAGGGTGCCTATGCTTATAATTCCGAATGTGGGTGATGTCCACAGTAAGTTTTAATGCGCAAGTTTAGTGAAAGGAGACGTTTCATTTTTGTGTGGGACTCCGGCCATAACATGTACACTTCAGAAAACATGGGAAACGAACCCCTAAATACAATAAAGACTGTTTTTTTTCATAATATCTAATACTTTTTGGGCACAAAATAAAAACCGAAAATGTTTGACGTTTGTCAGGACAAATACGACCATCGACAGCTAGCCATTTTCGTCCAGAAGTACCTACAAATCTACAATCCACAAAAGCGGTTTTTTTTTTTATGATGAATCACACTTTCTAATTAATCAAAAAAGTTGTATAAGATAGCTATCTTAATATAGTACAGAAATACATGCCTTTCATATTTATTTAAATGACGTTTACGTGATATTATTATGTTAAAATGTAACATGATTTCTAGACGAAAGCAGTATGCAAATAAAACGACGCCATGATGAATAGAATATAGCAATAATTTGTTAAACTATTATTTTTTGTGCCGAAGTAATTAGGGGAATAAACAGGAAAGAATATTTTTCCTCAATTCGTGGAATTTTTACCTTTTTTTACATTAACGTACACTTTATGGCCGAAAATGAAGCATCTCCTTTATATTTTAATTATGTCTTTTATGCACAATAATTTTCTTAGGCATATTACGTGTAGAGATAGAACTAAGTACATAAAAGTGGTGTATCTAAGAGATTTCTTAAGTTATTTTTTATTATTTGCTTTTAGATTCGACTAACAAAATACGATATTTTCACTTAAGGCTGTCGCAGACAGATGCGACGTGACAGCATGACGTGACTCTTTCAAAAATTCAAAAGACATTTATTCAAACTTAGGCTGAGAATTTGCACTTTTCGAACGTCAAAATTACATAAGACAGTCTTCCAAAAACGCCCGCCCAACACTTCCACGACTCTGGTGGAACAATCTCCTATCATATTTCCTTACACACAAGCCCACTCACACACACACACAGTATAATTAAAACTATTATGTATTGTTCTATGATTATTTGAAAATACTTTTATATTGTGGTGAGAAATAAAAATTTATCTTATCTTATATTATGAAAACTTAACGTAAAATTGTTCTACGAGTACCACGTCACGCCGTCGCGTCGCGCCTGTTTCCGAGAGCCTTTACACTTAGTTACTCTGAATTAATCTGTAAATTAAGGCATTGAGCTTTACCGTGTAGGTACATAAAGGCGAATAATATAACCTCAACACATATTAAACTTCTAAAAAGAAAATACGTCGCACGTGTGTATATGCAATATAGTATCCAGTGGAGCAGTAAAGTTTTATTACTTGCTCTGTTTCTTTTAATTTTCTTTTCTTCGCTCGGTAAGATTAAATTAAAATTCGAATGAGGGTTTTTTAGGTGCGCACTTTGGACGCGTTTTCGTACGAATTTTATTTGTGCGAATACATACGAACACGCACGAACGATCCCGACCTTCCAAGTACCTACTAAGGGAGCGCGCAGACTGAGTGCGAGGTAGTCGTACGTATACATACGTATAGTTCCGATGTCCGCAAACAATCCAAACTTGTTGGGATTTTTCGTGCGGAGAAAAACGTATTCAGTATGCGCACTCAATTACGACCGGGATCATTACGTACGATACAAATTCGTATTCAAAGTGCGCATGGCCTTGTCAGGTCCGCGCACCAATGAAAAATGTCAAATCGCCTACATTTTCTTTGATCGTGACTGAATAAGCCGATGTTCGCACGGACGTAATAAAATCGCGGCGATATTTTTTCGTGGACTTGATTTTCAACGCTCTGCTTGGCGCCGAGAGTTGAAATTCAACAGTGTGTTTTTGCAACGCGCTGGGACGAGAGTGCGTCCCAGCGCATTGGATTCTCAACGCTCGGCTTAACTCTGAGAGTTGAAAATCCAGTGCGCGATTAAAACCCGCCGCAATTTTATTACGTCCGTGCGTACGTCGGCTTATGAACGAATGAATGAAAGGAATGATGAACGTAATCATCATTAGCCTACAGCTGCAGTCCACTGCTGGACAAAGGCATATCTAATTGCACGCTATTCGGCTCGATTTTTGGCTCCCGACCGAAATTATATATATTAATATGAACACAGATTAAGAACATATACAAGCTTTTGTTTTATGTTATTCCACGAATTACATAACATGTACAAATAAGTCAATATTTTAATTGACTGATTTTTTTATTCGGCAAGACCAATTATTTCTACATTTATTATCTGTGTAGAAATTGGCTAGATACAATACTCTCTATTCCCTGCACACCAAGGACATTCATCATCTGCCTAGGCTTTTCCCAACTCTGTTGGGGTCGGCTTCCAGTCTAACCGAATACCAGTATTTTACAAGGAACGACTGCCTATCGGACCTCCATAACCCATTTACTAAGTTACACGATACCCTTGGCAAGACTGGTTTTCAGACTTTCGGGTTTCTAACTATCCTTAACGACTGCCAAAAATAAAAATAAACCTATGCGGCGGTCGGGGAACCCCCGTCAGGAACAAAGTTCTTTCTCACGTATGATTTAAAACAAAAACAAAATTTTTGCAGCCGATATCTTGGATTTACATTTTGACCTCATATCGGCTTTTGCACCCTTGAAACCATGAAAACGACACCCATGATGAAAAATTTGAAAATTTTCAGTCGCCATCTTGGATTTTCATTTTCACCAAATTTACACTTTCTCTCTTTCTCCGGTGCAGTATACTCGGGCCGATGTGTTCAATTTTATCCCACGACTCTGTAATCGCTTTACTCTTTTCTCTTGTTTTTTTCAGCCGGCGTTCTCTCTCTCCCTCTCTCTTTCTTTTTCTTTGAATTAGAAGAAGACAGTCGCAAGTATTAACACTTTTCAGCGTGACGATTTCTGAAAGTTTACAATCCGCGTTAAAGAACTTCGTTCCAAAAATGACAGCCAGGTCCGACGGTTTAACGTGATTTCCAAAGTACGGAGACCCGTCTCAGTATGTAATAGATGGTCACCCATCCACGGACTGACCTCGACAAGCGTTGCTTAACCTTGAAGATCGACCTGTGTGGCTGTATTATTTTGTTATTTAGCCATGAGCCCCACTGCTGATGATGGTAAAAGAATCAAAGTTAGACAAAACTTTCTTCGTCAAGAATGAAACTGCAAAGTTTATTATGCTATTGCATAGCTTTTATCGCGGACTTTGAGCGCGGCGACCGAATCAAGAAATTCCGTAACGAAAATAAAACCGTATCGAAAATAAAACTGTAGGTAACGAAAATAAAACCTAACACCCCCCACTCCGCCTACCATGTAATGACGGTTCCCATGACAACGTGATGTTGTCATGGAGGTTACAAATGCTATGCAATAGCTTTACCGCGGCAGTCCCCGAGTACCACACGTTTTTTTGTT
Source organism: Agrochola lychnidis (assembly GCA_963680765.1). Classification (NCBI taxonomy): domain Eukaryota; kingdom Metazoa; phylum Arthropoda; class Insecta; order Lepidoptera; family Noctuidae; genus Agrochola; species Agrochola lychnidis. The sequence continues at coordinate 6,379,461 of OY796859.1, read as the reverse complement.
TTGTTCATTCTCTGTCTTCATTATGGTGGTCAATTTTATCATCACCCAACAGTTCTGTAAACACAACATATAGATAGAGCACGCAATCAACTCAATTGCGCGGCCATTTTCGTCTGCAAACGGCAATTGTGGTCCAAATCCGATTTAACTGTTAGTTCAATCATCGGCTCGGGTTCGAACCGTGATTAGTTACTTCGAAACGCAACAAGTTAACTTAATAATGTTTGTTAAACTATGTATTGTTTGAAACAGTAACAGCAGGTTGGAAAGCTAAATACATAAACTAAGGCTAGGTATTGCAATAGTTTTTAATTTATCTGTTCTATAATATTTTACAGCAGTGGTATACCCAGTGTTAATGCCCGCGACTTATTACGAGTTGTAAGTACGACCTCCAAATAGAAAAACCCAATAACACTTTGCCAGACCTTTTTTTTTTGGGTGGGAAATCAAACAACTTCAAGAAGTCCGAAAGGGAGATCGTGGCCCCCGGCAACATGCCAACTGAAGGAACACGGGTGGGTTTTAGTCAGTAAGAGTCTGACACGCCCTCGCCTATAACGTACCCACTGCTGGGACAAAGGCCGCCCCTTTGTGAGAGGAAGTGGGCTGTAATCCACCACGCAGGCCCAGTGCGGGTTGGTAGTTATCACATGTCTTCGAATTTTTGGTTCTAGGGCATGCCGGTTTCCTCACGAAGTTTTCCTTCACCGTTTTGAGAGCAGTGGTGATGAAATAATTTACACAAAGTAAAGCGCCTGGTAACATTATCTTCCTTTAACACAGTTTCTCAAATCGTCACACATCGAGTGACCCACAAACGAAAAATAATGTTGTCGAAACGAAGTCTGCTTTATTTATTCCCGGCTCTTCATTAATATTCGATTCATACCCAATTCAGCTGAAAGCCAGAATCGAAAGCTGAAATTCAGTTCGTCTGTCATTTATTATGGAGCATCGAATATAAAAATAAAGGCTTTATAATCCGTTATTCAGTGATTTTTAAATGCTTTATTGGCTTTTGCGTATCGTGCAAAAATAATAGGTATTGTAATAATCTGATTGTGATTTGTATTTATTTATTTATTTATTTATTTATTTGGATCTCCAACAAAGATTACACCTTACATGCTAAAAATAAAACATAAAAAGATACAAATCCTTGTGCATCTTCAATTATAGGAGACCACAGCTTGCATTAAGATATCAAACAATCAATTATTAATATGGAAATAAAGTATACAATTTAAAGTAAAAACAACAAGAATTAAAATTATAAAAAAAAACTATATATATTGAGTTGAACAGTAGGGAGGAAGGTCAACACTTACTCAATATTAAGCTTTGCTTGTAACAGCAACTTAAATTTACTTAGGCTGTTGGAGAAAATGTCTATATCGTCGGAAGAACATGACAGTGAGTTGTATTGATTGGTCATCCTAACAATCGGCGAGTGTTTACCTAGATTTGTTCTGTGTTGAGGGGCTTTCAGTAAAGGGCCGGGATAGCGAGGAATACGGGAAGGGACGTTAATGCGTAATTTGCTAAGAAGATCCGGACAGTCAATGCCATTATTGAATAACTTATACAGGAACAACATGTCGGAGATAGTGCGGCGAGATTTTAAATCTTTGAGTTTGAAGTGATTTAGTCTATGTTCGTAAGATCTACAATTTCCTACTTTAAACCTAAACGCTAGATGACGGACAAGTCTCTTTTGAACCCTTTCAATGCGACTTATGTGGACTTGGTACGAAGGATTCCACACCGTGCTGCAATATTCAAGTTGGCTTCGTACGTAACTGTTGAATAAAAGTAATGTAGTGGATGGTTTTTTAAATTCTTTTGAAGATCTCAAAATAAAGCCAAGAGCTCGGTAAGCTGAATTAAGCATTTGGTCTATATGATTTATAAAATCTAGTTTACTATCCAAGTATACTCCTAAGTCACGAATAACTGTTACTTCTGTTAGTGTGTTTCCCTGAATATTGTAAACAGATTCGACTTTATTGTGTTTTCTAGTAAATTTTATATGAAAACATTTAGTACAATTCAAGTACATTTTATTGTTGGTACACCATTGACTCAGACTATCTAAATCAATTTGTAATAGCTGTGTATCGACATTATTCAAAATTACACGGGTCAGTTTTAAGTCATCAGCAAAAAGGTATGGTGTGGAGTATTTAAATATGTCTGATATGTCGTTAATAAACACATTAAAAAACAACGGCCCTAGATTGGACCCCTGGGGTACACCGGATGTTGCAATGTAGGGATCTGACTCATTACAATCTACAACCACTGAAGAAGTCCTATTTTCGAGGTAAGTTCTACACCAGCTCAGTGTGATACCGGTTATACCCAACGACTGGAGCTTATTTAGCAGCAATTCATGATTTACCTTGTCGAAGGCCTTCGAAAAGTCTGTGTACACTGCATCAATTTGAAGACCTTTATCTACTGCGGATGTTAGTTCAGTGACATAATTAACAAGATTTGTGTTTGTAGATTTTTTAACCATGAAACCATGCTGATTAGTGGATATTAATTGTTTAACGTGGTCGTGCAATACTGGGTACACCAGTGATTCAAAGACCTTAGACAAAGTACATAGAATGGAGATGGGTCGATAATTAGATATCACCTCCCGTTTCCCATTTTTGTGAATAGGTACTATTCTAGCTTTTTTCCATTTATTTGGAAAAACCCCAGTTTTTAGTGAGGTATTATAAATATTTGCCATTGGAGAAGACAAATACTCTGCACATTCTAACCAGAATATTGGGGGCACATTGTCAGGTCCAGCACCTTTAGATATGTCGAGTCCAGAGAGTTTATTAAATACAGCTTCAGGAAGGATTGAAAGGTCGTCGATGGGTAAAACCGGAACCGAGACAGAAGGTAAGTTATTAAGGAAATTATTGCGATTATCGTAAGGTGGATCATATACGGAGGAGAACTGTTCTGCAAATAAATTTGAAACGGCTTTACTACCGTAGGCTTTGACATTGCCGAGAGTCATTTCTGGAGGGTAAGAAGAATTGCTTTTTCGGAGGTTTTTAATATGTGACCAGAAGATTTTAGGGTGATATTTAATTTTATTTTCAATTTCATTTATGTAGTTGTCATAACATTTTTGGGTAAGAATTTGGCAGTCTTTTCTTATGTAATTAAATTCTAATATGTCCATTGGATTGTTGTATTTTTTTATCTTGATATGAAGTTTCAGTTTCTCTTTAAGTAGCTTTTTTAATTGATGGGAATACCATGGTGGATATTTGCCTCGTGTAAATTGTGTTACTGGCACATGTATATTTATGGTTTCGTAGATTATATCATAAAATTTCTCCAATTTATCATTGACGCCATCACATTCACTGAATTCCTTGGTCCAATCGATATGTTTCAGAGATTTATTTATAGCTCCGTAGTCTGCTTTATGAAAGTTGGGTTTACTCGCAGGTTTTAAGTAAGTTTTAGTAAACGTTTGAAAAGTTATTGTTAAATCAAAAGCCGGGTGGTACTTATCTAGTGCCCTTATAGGGTCAAGGCAGTCACTTATTTCAGTTTGTTCAACATCTGAGAGCACTAAGTCTAACGTCTTATTTTGAAAATTTTTAATCCAGTTTAGCTGTTTTAAATCATTAAGCGCTAAGAAGTCGAGCAGTAAATTTTTAAGGCTTCCCGTGCTAGAAGTTGATGGTATGCAAGATTCAGTAGTAGCCTCATGTATCCAATCAATACAACTCAAATTAAAATCGCCGAGAATTGATGTTGAGGAGTCGCTATTAGTTGTAATGACCGAATTGCAATTATCAATAAAGTATTCAAAAACTTCAAGATTTACAGGTGGTGGCAAGTACACAGCACACATCTTTAAGGATTGGGATGTATTGGAGTTGGTTTTAATCATAATCCACAAATCTTCACAGTTACTTTCCCAGTCTGTCATGCGACATGAAATTAATTTATTAGTTACCGCTACGAGAACTCCACCGCCTGTTTTTTTGTGATTATTCAAGCTTGACGATTCTCGGTCTCTTCTGTATACAGAATAAGAATCATCAAAAAGTTCAGAATCAAAAATACTTTCGCAAAGCCAAGTCTCGGTTAAGACGAATACATCATAATCACTGTCATGTATGTGTTGACGAACCTCAGATAAATTGCTACGAAGACCTCTGGTATTTTGATAGTAACATTTTAGGGAATTGAATTCTATAAAGTTTAGGCTATTGAACATTCTTAGAAACAAAATTAAAAAGTAAATAATAATGACACAAAAAAAAAAGAAACAATAATACAGTACTATAAGATCTATGTTAATGACTAGCTTTTCAAAGTCTTCCACAACCACACTTTGCGCAGTTTCATCCTTCTTCAATAGAACTCTCCCATTGCGAACCCATACGAATCTGTATCCTAGCTCCTTGGCACGAACTCTTGTCGCCGCATGAAGAGCCTTGTTCTCAGGAGATAGGTGTTCAACGACGAATATCGGCACCGGCTTTTCGTTAGCTATGCCAAGGTGACTTGAATTTAGTTTATTTTTCGAATTTGCTTTGTTGAATTGAATTGATGCTGCAAAGAACGAATCTCTTAGTCGCGGGCTATTGAACTTGACAAGAATAGACCTCGGTCTTGCGCTGCGCGTGTCTTTTTTGGCGACCCTCGTACATAGTTGAATATCTGTATCCTTAATATCGCATTTAATTACTTTGCCTAACTGAGAAATAGTGCTAGTCAAATTCTCTGATCTGTATTCCGGTACACATTGCAGTTCGATGTTACTCGAACGAGCGTGTTGTTCCAATAGGTTCATTCGTTTTGTTACGTCCCTGAGAGAATTTTGAAGAACACAATTTTCCTTCTCGAGCATGTGTATTTTAGCGGTCTTATCTTCTAATGTTACCTTAATTTCTTCGTATTTCTCATTAAAAAACGACAAGGACTGCTTGAATTCCGAGATCATGTTGTTAATTACGCCAAATTGTTCATGGATTAATCCTGCGATTGTATCATGTAATGCTTGGTTAATTTCATGCCTTATCATCTCTCTAAGAGAACCTGTTGTAATATCTGCCAGAAGCGTGTCATTAACACGGTCAGGTGAGTGGCATATAGGTGGTTTGTTGCGTTGAGTAACATTCGTACCGTCAACAGGGGATGGTTGAGTCACTGGACTAGATTGCCGGGCGGGTCTAACAGGAGTGTTAGTGTTATCAAGTTTGGGCTGTTTATTTAGACACCCAGGACATTTCCAAGCATTTTTAGTATCGGCATGCATTGATTTAAACCTCTTCTCTGATATATTAGCGCACAGCAAATCATACCAGTGATTGCAAAGAAAGCATCGCAAACCTTTCCCAGCCTTAAAGTCTTTTATACATCCAGCGCAATTTATTGTTGACATTCTTAATGCGTGCGTGGGTACGTTGAAATAATTTTCAAATTTGGCAATATAAAGCGCTTACAGCGATTAAAACAGGATGCGTCTAATAGTGAATAAAAATAGTAGCGCTGTTTAGAGTATTAAGCTTCATACAAACTGCGAATGGTGTTCTTGGCAAGAAGGTCGTAAGCGCCGTGGAATGCGCGTCTCTTACGCGTTTCGGTCGTTGCGGGACAACGGTCACTCAAACAATTTGTTTATGTTGCAAACTTTTTGTTAAAATCCAAATATCACTGATAAACACTGGGTGTAATGGCTTGTTATTTTGACACTGAGTTAATAAACGTTAATTATTTAGTTTTTGCTCAAAATCTGAGTCAAAACAACACTATAAACCATATTTTCAAAATTATTTTTCGGGAGCAAACGGTTACGGACTGTTTGAATTGGCGTTTTTTTAAATTTTTTGTTGTATAGGTATTTGTTGTACTATCTGTATAAAAAAATTATGAGGCCATGTTAGATGTAATTTGAACGGATTCTCTAAACTAAATAATAATTCCTATTCAAGTCTCAAAACAACAAAGAATTCCTTCCATTTCATCATCATCATTTCAGCCGAAAGACGTCCACTGCTGCACATAGGCCTCCCCCAAGCACCGCCACTTCGACCAATTCTGTGCTTTCTACATCCAACGGATTCCTACGGCCTTCACAAGGTCATCGGTCCATCTTGTGTGAGGCCTTCCAACGTCCGCCGCAATAGGAGGAGACGCCCGGGGCGGGAATCGCGATCCGATTTCCGGCCACCGTAGGCGCGGGCTTGCGGACAGTGAGCAATGGGAGCTCGCCGTCCGATAAGGACCAAGCCCGGGTCGACGGCGCGTTGTGTTCTACGCGCGCCTCAAAGAGATGTCAGCAGAATTGACGGGGTCCGCTAGGGCCAATGCCTGCCGGGGGTTCGAAGAAAACCGATAGGGACATCGTGGCCCCCGGCAACAGGGCAACCGAAGGAACACGGGTGGGTTTTAGTCAGTAAGAGTCTGACACACCCGCTCCGCCCAGAGCGGGAGAAGTTATTTGATAATATCCCACCCAAAAAAAAAAGGCCTTCCAACGTCTTATGTCTTCCGGTACGCGGTCCTCCAGAACCTTTCGGCCCCATCGGCCATCTGTTCTGCGAGCAATGTGCCCTGCCCATTGCCACTTAAGTTTAGCAATTCTTTGGGCTATGTTAGTTACCTTCTATTTAGTAAGGATGAATTATGTATAGGTACCATCGAAGAAACGCATACCTAAGCAGTTTGAAAACAAAATCCTGTGCACACGACCCTTTTTTTTTCGTAGGTAAGCGTTACGATATCGGCCGAGCGTTGCAAGCAGAAATAGTCCTTATGGTGCATAGTTAAGCGTTTCTTCGATGGTACTATATACAGAGCTCATTACTGTACAATATCAATGTGTGTTTCTACTCGTCATTTCCTAAAGGTTTGAATAATTTCACGGGTCGCCTCCCAAAAGCAAGGGCGAAATTATAATTTTATTATCTAAAAGGTTGGTACCTCCGGACTGACGATTAATAATATATGGATAGGGCGACATTATAATTTTATTATACAAAAGATAGGTAAATACCTCTGGACTGTCGTTTAATATGTCGTGGGTGGCAAGGGACGGTACGTTTTTAATTTCATGTTATAGAACATTTTGTACAAAGTTTTTATATTAAAGCTGGTTTCACAGCTGTCCGTGCGGACCGCCCGTACGGGTTCCCGGAACAGAAACACACGTAAGGCGCTAGAACATTGTTTCACAGCGACGCGGATTGGTCCGTACGCGACCCGCTCCTGGTAGAGCCCATACAACGCTAGCAACTGTATCGTACTAACTCCCTTGTTTCAGAGTACTGCGGGCGCTACCCGTACGGGTCTCCTGTGTGCGGGCGGCCCGTGCGGGGCTCCCGGACAGCTGTGAAACCAGCCTAAGTACTTTGAAAAGTTACCTATAATTTTTCGCCTTTGATTTAATCAAAAAATGTCATGTCAAAACCTACGTAAAAAGCTAATATCTAATAGTGTGCTGAAATAGAATATTTTATTTTCATACCTATCTACGTAGTTTACTGGACTGCCTCGTTGGTCTAGTGGTCGCAAGCGATACTTGGTCAGGGAAAGTGTTATTGGGTTTTTCCATCTGGAATTTCTCAGTTTCAGCCTGGAGTCTGGATTTGTGCCCAGTTGATGGCAATAGGCTCGCCCCTATTACATGGGACTTAACCTAGCTGGCGAAATGTAGGTGTAATATAGGCACACCTCTGCCTAACCTTTCGGGGAATACGGGCGTGATGTTACGAGTTTATGTCTACGTAGTTTATTTTACTTCATAATTTTCAATTGTGGTAAGAGTGAAAGATTTACACATTATTTTTATAAATGTCAGTGTCTTGAAAACAAATGAAACAAATACAATTTTAACAGTTAAAATTTAAAAAAACCCAGACACAAACATTTCCTCATTTCTCTCTCCTACTCCATCACCAGACCCTGTTCACCATCTATCTATAACCTATTCATTGAGACCATTCCAATGAGCCCAAACACAATACCTGTGCTGTAAGTTGGTAAGGGAGTTGGGTATCCTGCAAATTCTAGGTGGTGCTGCAGCATTAGTTCAAGGTTACTATGTTTTTCTAATATCATTGAAGTAACAGAAATCAGAATACCAAATTTTAAATCGATCAGACCTATGGAAGATACTCACATCCATTCATCAACTAGAAAAGAACTGATAATCTTCAAACGGCTGAACCGATTTAGATAAAACATGAATTGTGTTTATTTTGTGTTAAATCTACTGTTTATCTTAGAATCAAAGTTTATAGTGTCTCACACAGTGTTTGTGACGTGTTTTTGTCGCGATTATTCATAATAATCGAGATTTCGAAAAATCATCTACCGGCTGTCAACGTTTCTATTGTGGATTTGAATTCATTAAACCCGGGGAGTATTTTGTTTTATAATAATTATTATTGTAGTTATATTTACACACTATACATCACCTGTAAACACTGCTCAGAGTTATGAGCTACGTCCAATACACACAGGCACCGTTTATGTCTCCTTTTGCTTGACAAATTGTGGAAGCAAAATCGATGACGAAAACACTTGCCCCAGACATAAAACATACACTACAAACTTTACTGCACACATATTTATGCCTAAATTGCTTTATTACTGATGTTTAAAACCAATTGCATTATCGAAATGAAACTTTATTAGGTACCTCTAATCTCATGCCCATAACATTCTCAGTGGAAAATAACTGTTAGCTCTAATATTATTATCTTAAATGGTAATTTACTTGTCTTTTTCTTTTTAATCAATAATAATTCTGATATGTGATAAGCCCCAAAATAAATTAATTAGCTTCCTACTTTCTTTAAGTACCTCCATATTTTTATGATATTTTCTAAAAAACTTCATCTTTTGTTCTTTTATTTCTTGCTAACTGTCTTACCCTCCTACCTTCTCAAGTTCTCAACTCATTTAGATTCCTCATACACTCAGTTGTTTTCTGTCACATTCCAGGTGCCATTTGGGGAAACTTTTGAATATGATGACCCGCGCAGCCACAGTTCGTGACATGAGTGACAAATTGAATGCAACACTGAAGGAGCTGGAGGCATCAAAAAAAGAATGCACCCAGCTGCTCCAGGAAAGAGAGGACAGTGAGGTTGAAGTCAAGAGGATTAATGACAAAAACACTCAACTAAAGAGCCAGCTTGTAGAACTTCACACCCAGCATATGGACATACTTGACCAGCACCACCATCACCGTCAACTAGTGTCAGACTTTCAACAATGCAGTGACACTCATGACCAGGCACTGAGACGTATATCAGGCCTTGAAGTGGAATTATGCATGGCTCACAACACTATTTCCACTATCAACTCTTTGAAAGCCAGCGAACAGGTTGCCAACACCAATAACCTTTTCGACGAGCTGGTTGGTAGTGTATCCGGACTGGAGTGTGAGAAGCCCATCGTTGCCATAGACCTGACTGGGGACGATACCTTAACTAGATGTCCAATTCTAACTAGTCATAATAAAATTAAGAAGTATATTAAAATTAGTAAAAATATAAAAAAGTACAAGAAACTCTTAAAGTCACGAAGAATTTATAAGTTTAATATTAATCTTAGGAAAGAACGTATTAATTTAAAAAGCCAACTAAATGTATGTAATATTAAGATGGAAACTAGCAGACAAATGTATGATGTTGAAATACAAAACCTTCAAAAGGAATTACTGAGCAGGGAAAATACACTTAAGGAAATATCTTGTAAGTATGAGTCTTGTCAACAAATGTTAAGCGAGCGCCTGCAGGAGGCCTGTGAGTTGGTGGATTTGGTGAAGTACAATGCAGAGAGGTACGAGTCACTGACAAACAATCTCACCTGTAGTGCTCCCACTCCGCCACCTCTCATGTCACAGCATGTTGTTCCTGTCACCTCACCCATTCTAACTCATACTATAGAAACTATCAATCCCACTCAAAGTAATGTTTTAGTATATTCTGATAGATTAGGAGCAGGTTTTGGATCCTTATTAAATAACCAATCTAAACATGCCATAGTTAACTGTTGTTACCATAACCTGCATTTTAATGAGCTTGTTCATAAAATAAAAAACACACAAATGAATGAGCAGACTACTGTAGTTCTTTTAATTGGAAACAGTCTGAGCATCACTAAAAGGGACATAGTTAATGGTGTCGACACCCTACTTAAATTAAAATTAGGTAAATTAATATTATGTGCATTGCCATATTCAGGTAATTTGTATGCTGAAGAAAATGATTACATTTATAGTTTAAATAACTTAATGCATATTTTGACATGTCGTCATAGTGACCGTTTATTGTATTTTGATACTAACAATTTTGTTAGAGATTTTGTTTTAACTCGGGAACATATTTTTCTTCCCAAGAAAAGTCAACATGATTGGCTACTTTGTTAGCTTACAATATACACGCAGTTATTGATAATTTAACTGAGACTAGGCTAAGTGACGAAATAGTATTATCTAGTATTTCTAATAATACTGTGATAGGCTCTTTAAACTTTTAGACTCGACAAAAGAGAAGCATGATAAGAATATTTTATTGTATCATCAAAATATTAATCGCTTCTCTGGCAAAATCTTAGACGTGGAATTGTTAATAGATAAATATCATATGGATATCTTATGCTTTTGTGAAACCTGGTTAAAACCAGATAGGATGCTGTTTAATGTAAATAATTTTTCAGTTGCCAGTGCGTACAACAGGTCCTCAATAGGGGGTGGTACCTTGATATTATGTAATAGTTGTTTCAGACATAAGGAAAGGAAGGATATCACTGCTTGCTCTGTTGATCGCTTATGTGAGGTAGCATGTGCAGAGGTTGAAGGCCATACTTTCTTATGTGTTTATAGACCACCAGCTTCAAACTTGTCATCATTTTTAATCATTATGGAAGAAATACTAAGTAAACTTTTTAAAGATAATAAATTAGTTTTTGTTTGTGGTGACCTAAATATTGATTTATTAGTTAACTCACCTGATAAATATAAGCTTATATCATTGTTTAATTCATTCAATTTAAAATGTATATTTAATGAAGCGACTAGAATAACAGCAACCTCAGCTTCATGCATTGACAATATATTTACTAATTGTAAAATACAAGACTCATCCTTAATTAGTGGCGTTAGGTCTGACCATACTGGTCAACTTGTATCATTTGAATCAGATAAAAAGTTACGTTTAGATAAAACTATTCAGTTAAGACCTCTTACTAAAAATAAATTGAAAATGTTTAATAATAATGTTCTTAGCAATCTTTCAACAGCTAGTTTTGATTCACAAGACCCCAACATAAACTATGGTACATTATTTTCTACAGTATGCCAAGAATTCCATAAAGCATGTCCTGTAAAAACAGTAACAAACAATACCAAACCAAAATTTAATGAATGGGCCACTCCTGGCATTAGAAAAAGCAGAGATATTTTATATAATTTATATAACGAAAAATCATTGACTTCTGATCAAGTAATTCATAATTATGTAAGAAAATATTCTAAGATATTTAAAAGAGTCTGCGCCCAAGCTAAATCTAAATTAATAAGTAACAAAATTAATAATTCTAACAATAAAATAAAAGTTGTGTGGCAGGTAATTAACAAAGAAACTGGAAACACAAAACAGCGAGATCAGAATGAATTGTCATTAAACATTGATAATGTTACCATTTCAGATAAGTTAAAAGTTGCTGAGACACTAGAAAACTTCTTTACCAACATCCCAATAGAGGTTACGAAATCTCTCCCCTCATCATCTATACTAGCTGAATCTCTTTTAAAAGAACACTTCAGTAGAGACATTCCAAGTTTTGAATTCAAGCCCATTTCTATTGACACAAAGCATTTAAAAGTCTTAACATAAAAAACACTGAAGACTTATGGGGGATTTCCGTTCTTGAAGATATCATTGACACAATTGCCCCTGTCCTAACAGGCATATTTAATCAATGTTTAGATAGCGGTACGTTTCCTGATTTAATGAAACATAGTAAAGTAGTACCAATTTTCAAATCGGGTAGTAAGAGTGATCCCTCTAATTATAGACCAATATCTGTGCTACCAGCATTGAGTAAAATATATGAAAAAATCATGCTAGACCAGATGTTGTTACATTTTAATTCTAATGGGATTTTACATAGTCACCAGTTTGGTTTCACGAAAGGTAGGTCGACGACTGACGCAGGAGTAAAACTCATCAGTCACATTTTGGAATCCTGAGAGAAGTTCCAGGATGCAATTGGCATTTTCTGTGACCTCTCAAAAGCGTTTGACTGCGTTGACCACAATACACTGATCTGTAAATTACACCACTACGGAATTCGTGGACAAGCTGCTGATCTTGTTCTTTCCTATCTATCAAACAGGCAGCAAAAAGTAAATGTTAATGGGGCGACGTCTTCGGGGTCTCTAGTTAAAATGGGCGTGCCTCAAGGCTCAATTCTCGGCCCTTTCTTATTTCTAGTTTATATAAATGATCTTCCTTACATGATGACTAACTTATCAGATATAATTCTATTTGCTGACGACACTTCTCTTATTTTTAAAATAGACAGGAAAGACAGATGTATTACATGTTAACGATAGTCTGGCTGTACTTTCAAAATGGTTCGCAGCTAATAATCTTTTACTTAATGCGAACAAAACGAAATGTATTAGGTTCTTATTACCAAATGTACCTCAAGTAGGTCTAAATCTAAAACTTGATGGCAAAAACCTAGATGCAATAACGGAAACTATATTCTTAGGAATTACTTTAGATTCAAAATTACAATGGGGCGCCCATATTAGAACTCTTTCAGGTAGATTAAGTTCAGCTGCATATGCAGTAAGAAAAATAAGGCAGTTGACTGATATAGCCACAGCTAGGTTAGTATACTTTGCTTATTTCCACAGTATTATGTCTTATGGCGTCTTGCTGTGGGGATCGGCAGCTGACGTAGATTCAATTTTCATTTTACAAAAGAGGGCAATCCGCGCAATCTATAAAATGGGCCCTCGCGAGTCCCTTAGAGACAAATTTAAAGAAATTGATACACTGACTTTGCCTTCACTTTATATCTTAGAAAGTATTATGTATGTTCGCAAAAACTTAAGACTTTTCAAAATAAGAAGCGATTTCCATAATATAAATACACGTAGTCGACATGAAATTGTGATACCCAAATTTAGATTAACTAAAACAAGCAAGTCATTTCTTATAAACAGTATCCGCTTTTATAACAAGTTGCCAAAGTCTGTGACAGAACTTAGCGATGGGAAGTTCAAAACCCACATCAAACGTGTCCTTATCAAGAAAGCATATTATAAAATTAAAGACTATGTTGAAGATAAGGAAGTTTGGCAATAATTCCTTCTGCACATGTGGCTTCCCTGGTACCTCATTAACGGCATAAATAAGTACGAGTTTATTAACTGCTCCCAAATTACCATGTTTATTTAAATCTTTATTTTTGTTTCTACATTCGTCCTTGACATATTTATTATTCTATTATTTGACATTATATACCTACGATTTAATTTCAACTTTTTTTTTAGTGACTTGTGGACATGATAATTACTCATATTGATTACAGTTGTAACAGCAATCATATAATTGCGTTTTATTAAAATAGGTTTTTTACTTTTATTAATTTATTTATTTTTGTATAGATTCTTTTCTACATATTTTGTGAATGTGAGAACGCTGTAGGCTTAGTGGATTGTAGACCTGTTGATCATTTTCTATTTTGTTAAGTACTTGGTACTTATTGAAAGACCTACACTGTCCTCCCATACCTAGAAACACTGTTATATGAAAGTATTGTAAAAGCCAATTATTTTTAAAAGAGTAACCGTGGAGTTTCTTGCCGGCTCTTCTCCATAGGAAACGACCAATTGGAACCGTGCACCTAGCTTCTGACGTTTCATAAGTGCCCATGTAGGTTTATGTGAAATAAAATATTTTGATTTTGATTTTTGATTTTGATGTCTAAGAACCATCACTAGAAAACCTCCTTTCAAATTAAAAAACCGCATTCAAATCGGTTCACCCGTTTAAGAGCTACGGTGCCACAGACAGACACACACACATAGCGGTCAAACTTATAACACCCCTCTTTTTGCGATGGGGTTTGAAAATACTTCCACACATTATTTCAATGTTATTTTTGCACGAGAATAATATTTCTAGTTTCTCGAAAAATAGGTTTAATAATAACAATCTTTGATATTGGATATCCATTAAAAGTAACAAACTTTTTACTTAGCATCAAGTAAAAGTTTCTTAACATAGAGAAGGCTTTAAGTATTCTACGCACTATTCTAAGGAATTTTCTTCTCATTATCTCAAGAAGAAATCGAGAGGTTTAATGACGTTACCTAACTTGTTCACTCAATTCTAGACACTGACTGAATCACAGATAAAGATATACATAGATAACGCAAGAGCAACTACTTCGCGTGCCATTTTCGTGCCCAGCTTACGTACAATAATCGTAAGCTGCCACTTTCGCGCTCAGTCTGCATCGGTGCCAAGCTTGTCGGAAGTCAGTTAAAAAATTGAAAATAGTTAATTACGCTGTTATAAATTGTAAAATCTGTGCAAATGCGAGGAGAAAAAATAAAAGAAACGTTTCCTAGTGCTTGTGATGTCATAGTAGGTAATCAAAAAATGGCACGCTTTTTTTTTGGGTGGGAAATTATCAAATAACTTCTCCCGCTCTGGGCGGAGCGGGAGGGCGTTTCAGACTCTTACTGACTAAAACCCACCCGTGTTCCTTCGGTTGCCCTGTTGCCGGGGGCCACGATTTCCCTATCGGTTTTCTTCGAACCCCCGGCAGGCATTGGCCCTAGCGGACCCCGTCAATTCTGCTGACATCTCTTTGAGGCGCGCGTGGAACACAACGCGCCGTCGACCCAGGCTTGGTCCTTATCGGACGGCGAATGCCATGACGAATGAATGCATGACGGGGAATGGCACGCTTGGTTTTCATACAGATCGTGATACTTGCGTTATCTAGGTCTATCTATATCTGTGGACTGAATAAACTCAAGATTCGTACCTCACCGGTTTGTTCTTCAAAGAATTAAAATTGTCGTGTGCTACAAGATTAAGACATGCATCGGGTTAAAACAGTTTTATTTTTGGTATTTTTGAAACATAACATACATTACAACAACACGGCACAGCCGCACGGGTCGATTCATCCGGTTAAGCTACGCTTGCCGGGGATGGTCTGTGGATGGGTGACCATCTTTACATACCGAGACTCCTCCGTACCTCGGAAAGCACGTTAAGCCGTTGGTCCCGGCTGTCATTCGTTGATCTTTGACAGTCGTTACGGATAGTCAGAAGCCCGAAAGTCTGACAACCAGTCTTACCAAGTATCGTATTACTCAGTTACTGGGTTGAGGAGGTCAGATAGGCAGTCGCTCTATGTAAAATACTGATATTCAGCTGCATCCGGTTAGACTGCAAGCCGGCCCCAATATACATAGTACAAACGCCTCTTCTCATTCAGAGAAAGCACGAGCATTGATCATCATGCTTATTCAAGATGGGTTGATAATTTCAGAGTTATATATAATTACTAGAAAATATAATTCTGTTACTTATTTATACTGTGGTAACGGCATAGAATACAGAAAACCGTTAATAGTTTCAGCTCATCTCTTTAAGTAGAACTACTTATCACGAGTTACAGATCATTACACTCGCTTAATTTCCTTAAGAGATGTTGTTTTCCTACAACGCTTTCTATCCTTCGGGAGAGGTGATTTTTCTTAGGGGAAATCATTGTAACATCTGACGGTAGCATTTATCAAAGTTAAAATATTGCGCCCCTCCATTATGTATGTACAAACGTACTTAATCACCAATGGGTTACCAACTTTCAGGTCACACAATCAGCAATAATTTTAAAAAAAACAGTGGCACTCCGGGAGTGCCAACAGAAGTGAAAGCTTGAACAATTTTATTGTGCAGGAAATAATTTATTTTTTGAAGTCGGTAAAAAAAGGGAAATGTCAATCATGTCGTTGTCATGTTGAATGTTTGGAATGTCATTAATTCCAAAGAAAATGTATCGCGCGTTGATGTCATTTTAATGGTCAAAAGCTGGTGTCGGTAACAGTGTCGCGAGTTCAATTGTTTTTCCCATCTCAAAAATGCCCAACGTGCCTAAAGAAGTTTTCGCTTCAAAAAAAAAACACGCCGTAGAAATCGCGGGCTGAAGCTAGTTACCAACTTCTAAAACGGAAAATCACTCAAACTATTTTTCGTCCCGGAAAATTAAAAACTATCCATTCGTGTGGAACCACAGGTTTTTCTAGTTTTGTGTGAAGGGTATTTCAGTTAACCACACTAATAGCTTTTACTGGTTCACTGGGTTACTGCGAGCGCAAATCGCTTTCAGAGTTTTTTCCTGAAATATTTTCTCTGTGTATACCAGAACATGCATACAAATTAATAAAATTGAAGTGTCTGGTTGTAATGTCAAAATTACTATTTATTGTTTGTAATAATAATTGTGTAACCTATTTATGAACTTACTGTTGTTTCTACATTTTATTTCTAATGATATCGCCGCCCCCGCAGAATAAACGCGTAAGTGCTATTGCGGCGGTTTTGATGTTAATCCATATTCGTTATGTATAGGTCAAAATACATCACCTCAATATTTTCTAGATTTTTACATCAATTATTTACGAAGTTACATACACACGATATACCCTAACATAATGTTATAATTCCGACCTTGATGATATAAAAACTTAATTACCTATTACATTATCAGAATTTTTTCGACTGCACCAGAATAAACGCGTAATAGCCCATTAACGGTATCACTGTACTGCGAAAAACGCAACTAATATTACATAGCTAAACAAAAAAAAAAAACAATAGTTGATAAGAAAAAATAACTCAAAGTAACATTAACGTTAAAAAAAAACTAAAACATTTCTGTAAAATGTTTTTTTTATCAATTACTCAAAAACAGTACCTGTTTAACACTTAACATTAATTAGGTTATCTACAAAAAAAAAATCTTTTAAACGACGTAATAAACAAACTTCTATTCGGTGTAGTCATAAAGTTATGGATCAATTTAGGTTTTTTATTTTTCCTGTAAAATTGACTTTTTACACTTGCGCGTTTATTCTGCGGGGGCGGCGATATATTTTAATATTTTTTTCTTTGTTCCTCTCAAACAGAGCACCTGCCACCTAATCTCTTCACCACCCTTGGTTGACTGGTAGAAAATGCATAAGGTATTAAATCCGCCTTTGTACCTTTTTGTGTGTGAGAAGTTTAAATAAATAAATAAAAGGTTTTTACTAATTTTATATTAAAGTATCTACGGTCAATCAATCTGCCTAGCCTTTTTCCAACTATGGTGGGGTCGGCTTCCAGTCTAACTGAATGCAGCTGAAAGTATATACGGTACTTAAAACACACTATACAATTATTTTTTGTGTTTTTGTCTGTCTGTTAGTTCCGGCTAATCTACGAAACGGCTGGACCGATTTTGACGGGACTTTCACTGACAGATAGCTAATGTTATAAGGAGTAACTAAGGCTACTTTTATTTTAGAAAAAGAACTAGGGTCCACGCGGGCGAAGCTGTGGACACCAGCTAGTGTATTATATAGTTTTACAATAATAGTATGCATATTCTATATATTCCTATGATGTTTATATGTATACTCTTTCGTATTTTTCTTAGTAATCTGTTCTGGTTATATAGGGTTATTGGTTATACGTCGGCAATCCGTTAAGGGGATGTAGGAGAGGTCATTTGCAACCAAATTACCCCTGATAACTTAGGAGTCATCAGGAGGGTGTCAACCATTTCGAGTAATTTGATATTTTAAAATGTATGAAATAAAAATGTCAAATTACTCGATTTTTTTTTTGACATTGGCAGAGGGGTCATCAGGTATAATTTGGTCGCAAATGACCTCTCCTACATCCCCTTAACGGATTGCCGACGTATGGCCAATAACTTTGTATATCTGTAATGATAAAGTAGGTGCCTGAATCTTAAACCCTGTGTTTAAACCGAACTGTTGCAATGACGCATTAGTTATTCAAACAAGCATCTTCGATCCCATCAAACCGCCTAGCCTTTTGCCAGGTATATTGGGATCGGCTTTCAGTCTAACCGGATGCCACTGAATACAATTATTTGACAAGGAACCAGTAACTGGGTAACACTATATACCCCATACTAAGACTGGTTGTTAGACTTTTGAGCTTCTGACTACTCGTTACGACTATCAAAGATCAGCGGTTACACCACCACATACGAACTACGCATCATAGACATGACGTCATACAAATCCTGCATCGCGCAGTTAGAGTTTACCGAGCGATCGACATACATACAAGATTTCAACTTCAAACCGATGGGCAGTTGCCCGCCAGACACAACACCCGTCTGGTCGGAGGATCCTCCCTTTTCTATGGTGGATGAGTGAACTTTACACCCTGTTCCTCATGCCCCTAAAGATCTATGAATGACGGCTGGGACCAACGGTTATCAGAGACCTCTTGTCTTGATAGGTAATGGATGGTCACCCATCCACGAACCGACCGCAGCAAGCGTAGCTTAACCTTCGATCGACCCGTGCGACGTGCATTTTCGACCCAACTAATAGGAATGGCCCGAAGTTTGTGGATCGCTTTAGGTTTCTAACTAAGCGAACAGTATGCAACTAAACACTAACAATGTTAGCTCGTTAGCCTGTAAATACTAGCCTAGATAAGTAACTAGTTATGTACTTTGGCTGGGTTTGGTATCGGTTTGTTGTTCTTTTGCCTTTTCGTTCTTCAGTCGATATCAGCATAATTCAAATACCAAGTGCCAGCCAAGAGTGCACTTAATGGGCTTGCGGACGGTGGGCAATGGGTAGCTCGCCGTTCGATAAGGACCAGGCCCGGGTCAACGGCGCGTTGTGTTCCACGTGCTCCTCAAAGAAATGTCAACACAAATGAAGGAGTCCGCTAAGACCGATGCCTGCCGGGGTTGCGGGTTTGTTCGAAAGGTTACCGTGCCCCTGGCAACGTTCAGGCAACTGAAGGAACACGGTAGGGTTTTAGTCAGTAAGAGTCTGACACACATTTTTGATAATATCCCACACAAAAAATAAAAAAAGAATGCAATGTGCAAACGGATAAAACAAATTAATGACCAAATCTGGTCAACATTTTGAAGTATTCTGTAGTCTTTATGCATCCTGCATAGCTTTGAAAACAGTGAAGTTTTCTTAGATTGAGAACAACTTACTTATTCATAAAAGTAATGATAATGTTTTCTGCTATATTTTAACGTAACTTTTCCTTTAAAAAAACATACTGAACACTCAATCAATTTTCCATTCATGCTGAAAACTAAACCGTTCTCCCAGTCAACACAGACAAGTCGAGTTCTAAGTATACATGGTACACCAGTGGAATAGACGGTTGAGCTAACTTCCAGTACAGTGGACAGGTCGAGGGGAATGGAAGAGAGACGCGGGGGAGGGGATTTTCCGAAACAACGGGCACGGAACGACCCTCCGCTTATAGACTGCTATTTACATAATCCGATGAGACGCAACACGTATATAACCAACTGTTACGGCGCCCTTTCCGTGTCCTTTTTGCTTATGCTAGCCTGGTATTTAGATTTGATTGGGAACGGTATTGTAGCGGCTTTAGTAATTAAAATACACACATACCATACATACATAAACTCACGCCTTCTTCCCATGGGGGTAGGCAGAAACTACAGAAAGCCATCTGCTACGATCCTTACATAGTTCTTTTGCCTCGTTTACGTTCATACATCTGGTCATACACACACGCCGGTTGCGAGTACTACGCACCTGACCTTTCTGAAGAACATCACCAATAAGGTCAGTATATGTCCTCTTAGGGCGTCCCCACCCGGCCTTTCCCTTTACATCAGCCTTGTAAATACATTTTGTTAGTCGCCTTTCATTCATTCTCTCAACATGCCCAAACCATCTCAGCATACCCTTTTCAATTTTTGTCACTACATCTATACATATAATAAAATCGTAGCGAAGTCAAAACTGTACATTGAATATTTTTGAAAAAAAGTAATTGCTACGAGGTCTAGGATCGATTCTAATGCCGAAAATATATTTTTTAGAATTTTTGTCTGTTTGTCTGTTTGTCTGTATGTATATTCCAGCATCGCGCAAATTCTACCGGACAGATTCTGTTAAAATTTTGCATAGATATTCCCTGTGTGTCTGGTCAAATTATAGGGTATAAATTATCACGCTATTCACTATGGGGGATGAGCAATATTACATTATGTCGTATTTTTATGTTCTAGCATGACGCAAATTCTACCGGATAGATTCTGTTCAAATTTTGCATAGGTGTTCCCTATAAGTCTGGTCAAACTTTAGGGTATAAACTATCACGCTATTTACTATGGGGGACGAGCAATATTATATTATGTTCGTATTTTTTGGAAAAAATCGCGCCAATATTTTAGGATATTGTGATGGTAATCGATTTAACTTTTAGAATGATTATCATCACGCTATACCTTTATGGAACAGAGCAGTCAATCATGAAATGTATAGGAACGGCTATTTGAGATAAAGTTCAACAAAGCAATTAACTCATCGGTTGGACGATTGCTTTGCAAACATGGGGTTGTAAGTTCGATTCCCAACTACGGTTTTTGTTTTCTTTTTTTTTTCACATTTTGTCACACGATTTTTTTTTTTGTTGTTATTATGTCCCTATAATATATTATAATAAAATCGTAGCGAAGTTAAATTTTTTGAAAGAAAGTTATTGCTACTAGGTCTGGGATCGATTCTTATGCGGAAAATATAGTTTTTAGAATGTTTGTCTGTTCCAATTGTAGGGTATAGACTATCACGCTATTTGCTATGGGGGATGAGCAATATTACATTATTTTCTTATTTTTCTCTGCAAATTATAAAAGGACGCGGCAAAAGGTTGGGATATTGTAGATAGTTACCGACTTAACTTTTTAAATGATTATCATCAAGCTATACATTTATGGAACTATGCAGTCAATCATGAAATAATTATATAGAAACGGCTATTTTAGCTAACTTTCAACAAAGCGAATAAGTAAGCGGTTGGACGAATGATTTGAAGTCCTGGTAGTAA
Source organism: Agrochola lychnidis (assembly GCA_963680765.1). Lineage (NCBI taxonomy): Eukaryota > Metazoa > Arthropoda > Insecta > Lepidoptera > Noctuidae > Agrochola > Agrochola lychnidis. Next base: position 6,358,297 of record OY796859.1, on the reverse strand, counting down.
GTTCGATTACCATCTGTGTTTTTAAACTATTTTTTTACATTCTGTAAAACGGTTTTTTTTATTAATGTAGGTATTAGGGTATTAGGGTCTGTGAATTAATTAATGTATTTTTTTTTTTTTTTTTTCTTAGCCGTTATTGTCCCACTGCTGGGCAAAGGCCTCCCTACTCTCTTTCCACCTCTCTCTGTCTAGAGCTTCTAAGGACCAATCTTTCTTAAAGGAGTCCAGCTGTGTCCAGTTTGTGAATTAATGTATTAATTCACAAAAAAAAGGAAAACTTCGTAAGCTATGGAAACCTACAACGTCACAAGAACTTTACAGTCACAAAACATTCAAGGTTGTATTCTGATCATTTAAGAGCTAAAGACTGTAGGAATAAAATGATTTTTTACAGATTTTGAGAGCAGATTTGTCCCAGCGATTTTAAATTATGTATGTGTGTGGATCTTCTGGAATCGCTGCCACACTGCTTCCTGGTAACAAAACAGCGCACGCCATGTTTAAGATTCCCATCGATTTAGAGAGCAACGAAACGCCTGTTTGTGGGGTGTCACGCAACAGAACAAGAGATGTGTGCATAGGGATTGCGCTTCATCGTATAGTATGAATGCATTATGGCAAATAGAAAAGCAGTGGAAGCTGTAAACAGAACCCTGGAGGACATCCGCAGGAACCAACATATGATGGGTGGTGTCACAGTTCTGACAAACAAAGTGAATATTTCGTTGAAAAGGTCGACTCTATGGTGGAGAGTTCATAAACTGCGCTTGACCATCATCATATGAGCTCGGTTTGGCGTGAATTCAAATGCTCAAGAATTCTCCGATGTTCTTCTAAAAGTTGGTGAAGGCACTTTACCAGAGACTCTTGGTAGAGTAGATCCCACTTTAGAAGATCTTATTCGTTCTGATATACGAGGACATCAGTCAAATACCGTACCAAGAGAATTCTTGGGTGTGTGTCCATTTTAACTCCGAAAATGATCAAGCTGCAGCGATCAACCACAGTATTCTCTCACAAATTGAAGGGAGTGAAGTGATATACACCTCCATTAATGCCACATATTACCCCGTAGAATTTCTCAATTCGCAAATGGCAAGTATCTTTTCCGGTTGTATATCTGTGTAATGAAAACCGGCTCAAAGTCATGTCTTTACAGAGAAACGTCATCGAGACGGAAATTCTAACAGGTTGTGGCGATGGCGAGACAGTGTTTATAGCGCGTATACCACTATTTTCCCACCATTACCAGTTTAAGCGCGTGCAGTCCCCTGTGAGCGTATGCTTTGTGATCAACAAGTCACAGGGGCCGACATCGAAGACTGAAGGCTGCGGGTGTCGACTTCAGGACAAGCTGCTTCTCATACGAACAACTGTTACGTCGCTTGCTCCCGATGTATATTTTGGCTGCTGAGAATAAAACTACAAACGTAGTATACAGAGAGATTTATAAAAATTGTGGCTATTATTGTAGTAGTATATTGTGATGTTTTACGACTTCCACGCGAACGAAGTCGCGGGCAGAAGCTAGTCTTCTTTTAAATCACACCGCTGTCTTATCACATCATTCCTCAGCCTATCATTCATAGTCAGACCACACATGCTTCGCAAGGAACGCATTTCCACAGCATTTATTCTACTTTCATGTTGTTTTTACCACACCCAACATTCACTTCCATGACCAGCACACCATTGTGAACTAATTAAAATAACTTGTTGAAAAATGGTACTAGTTTTAGATTGACGTAGAAGTCAAATTTACTATCGTTTCATCGTCCGAAATGTAAGCAAACTTGCTTAGATTCCACAAATTGCAAAGCTGGTTGCCTTGGTTGTACTTTAGTGTTTAAAACAAAAGGTAATAAATTCATAACATAACATATTCACACCTCTATTCCTCGAAGGGTTGGGCAGAGGTGTACCTATACTAAGTACACCCACATTTCGTCAGTTATGTTTGAGTTCCATGTCATAGGGGGCGAGCCTATTGCCATCAACTGAGCACACATCCACTCCGGACTGCTACTGAGAAATTCCAGATGGAAAAACCCAATAACACTTCCACACACCCGGAAATCGAAACCAGGACCTCATGGTCAGTAGCAGTGCTTGTGACCACTTGCAACGAGGCAGTAACAAATTTAATCATTAGCTTTTATTAAAAACTTAAAAATAATGACAGAGATAGTTTTTATCTCTCACGATATATAAAATCTCGATTAACTGTCTCCAAATCTTGCCAAGGTAACAAAGGGAAATGCCATTAATTCAAATGCTCCAATTCAATTACAATAGGTAGGTACATAAAGAACTCACAGCAGACGACCGATAAATTCTTCTATTTTACGTTTTCTCCCTTAGCTAGAAACAAGACATTTTTATCGCAAGGATCAACTTTTTGCTGGTAAAATATTACTGTCTCCTTCGACTCTCGATGTAATCGAAACTTTGCTATCAAATCTTGGGATATTGAAAAAGAATAAGTTTGGAATTTTTGGACAGTTTACGGATGGATTGGATCGGTCATGGGAGGAATATGGAATGAGATAAGTATTCAAGAATAAATTTTTCATGGTGTTATTGATAGCCATTATTTTCATAGCATGATCTAAGGCATTACAGCTGCGGGTGCAACCTAGCCTAGTCGAGTAAATCTCTACATTGTGACATATTTCCGTCTTTTTATCGTAATTGCTCACTCCAACAGTTATTAAATCTTGATAGCCATTAATATATTTATCATAGAAGTTCTACTGCAAAAAGTTCATCAAAGTACAAGTGCCATTTAGATAACAGTTACAAAGAACAAAAACCGTATTCTCCTAAAACGACTAAGTACCCAAAATAATGGTCGTTACAAACATCTGAACTTGCTAAAAGACGCAATATATTAGTTTTATTACTTTACTTAGTTGTTAGTTCATAAACTGCTTTATTTTGGCAACACGTCCAGATTTAGGGCATGTAGAAAATAGGTCAGCTCATCCAGTGGCCGACAATTTTGTTTGACAAACATCCATGACACAGAGTAAATACGTACAGAATGACAACTGATTAGATTTCCTGGTGAAGAACATGCACAAACGCACATTGATGCGAAAAATTTGTAGATTTAGCAGCAGTTGTAACGAAAATCGAATTAAGTATTTTATTTCATACTGCTCATAGTTTGCCTCAACTCTGCCAAAATGAGTCTTGGACGATTGATTATGAAATAACATCGATAATGTTAGTCTAAAATAATATGTACAATAGTCTGAAAAACTAGTTTTTAGTCATCTTAATGCTAGTGAGCATGCGATACATGACAACCGTAGCTAAAAGAAAGACAACAAATTGACAGCATGTAAAAAATTTCTACGGCGCGATGTCAAAGATAAAGAACTTTTCATAAAAGAAGAGATGTATTGTGTCAATTGTTCGTAGTTAAAGATAGAAGAGGATAGAACTGATCATGCTACACTTGCTAGTAATCAGCTTAAGCATAATGTATACCCCCGGGTCTGTAATGATAAAGGGGTTCAACTTACCATCTGAAGAAGTTCAAGAATATTTTGTTCTAGTACCAACTATTTATTACACCTTCTGCCTATACGGCTTCTGCATCTTCCTACTCTGTACCCATGTTGTCCACTCCCAACTCGGCTTCATAATTAATACGTTGGAAGTGAATAAACAGAGCTCCACAGTTGAAGTTATCGCCAGAATTACCATAATCAACGACGGCAGCGACGACGCGAATATAATGGCGGAAAAGTATTCTGTACCGTGTCTGTTCTATGTCCTAATGAATTTGCATTTTTATTTTTATTCAAGGATGAAGAAAGTATGTGAATATTAATATTTATGTAAATAGGTTTATCACTTATTTGTGAACTTTTCACCTTTTTCAATATCACCGTTTATAATTGTTTTTAGGATTCCATACTTCAAAAGGCAAAAATGGAACCCTCATAGAATCACTCGTGTCTGTTTGTCCGTCTATCACAGCCAATTTGCTCCAAATCTACTTGACCAATTTAGTTGAGGCACACACTTGAATTACTGTGACCCAAACATGGATGTGTAACATAAATAATTAATTTTGAATATGGGGGTCGCATTTCTGGGACAAATAGGAAAATTTAAAAAAAAAGTTTTGCAAACTGTATCGTGTGACATATCAAATGAAAGGATTTGTGAGGATCTCAAATACATTTTTTATACTTTTAAAATAAATACTTTTAAAGACATTTAAGAAAATAGATGAAAATTGACCATTCCCGGGCTATTATCTCCGAAACTAGTGAATCTAAAATTTTGAAAAAAAATACGAGAATGAGAAGTCTATGTTCTAAGAATAACATGGTAAATCTCTCAATATTGTGTTTACAAACTTACATTTGCAGTTGGAATGTATAGGAGAACATGTTTTTCAACTACAATGTTAAATTTGTTCTCGGGATAAATACATCCCAACGAGATGAGCTAAGATGGTTTTTGAAGTATCACAAACATGATAATGAAAGTGAGGTTGTGGATTATGTAAATACACGTCATGATTCACGAAGAATTTTTGAATTTCAATTCATATAAACATAATATCTATAAGAATCATACAATTTACTATAAATTCATAAGTTAATAATAGAAATTGATTTACTAATGGATTACGAAAGCGTCCATCACAAACATGAATGATCGTGTAATTATGTAAAGTACTCGCATGTATCGCTACCGGTGATCTATATTATGAACCTTATGTGTACCGTGTAATATGGCAAAAGTGTTTTATTATAAGCGAAAATGTATGACACGTAACAAAATAAGTACGGTACCTAACTCCGTTTCAGTAGTATATTAAGCATAATTGAAACGTAATGTTTGGTTCAAATTATATCTGTTTTAGCCGCCACTAGCAAAACATTGAGCTAGTTGAGTTCGTCTCTCCTCTGTGGATACCCTCTGTAATGCTTTCAATGATATCCTTACACGCTTACCGAAGTCAATATCTACCAGAGTCAATAAACGGAGACCTTTCTTCACTATATCTGGAGATACGCCTACTAACGATTCTGCCACGTTGTCTGCAATCCTCTGCCTGTGTGCATCACTCTCTATAATTTCATTATAGAATTCTGCGACTGGCTGCAAATCAACAGCGTTTCTTTGTAATGGGAGCAATCTCTCTGTTGGTCGTGCTTCATCCACATACGGCATGGGTCCGTTGAAAGAGTTCGGGTAATAGTTCGGAGCATCCTTCATGTTATCCTGCACAGGTGGCTTCCCATCACGATTGTAATTCCTGTCATACAAAGGAGCATTTAATCTTGAATTTGCGTGGTTTACTCCCACACGGTAGTTTTGCGCATCTGGATAGAAAAATTTTCTTGCTTTGAAAACAAGATCAGGCGGTCCTGTTATACCTGGAACTAAGTTGTCTGGACTGTATGCGCCTTGCTCAATATCTTTGAAATTATTGTCTACACGACGATTGAGAACTAACCGTCCTACAGGCACGGTACGATAAGTTCCTCGTTTCCATAATCTTGTCATATCAAAAGGATCGTAATCAACTCTTGTTAAGTCATCCTTTGTTAAAATATCCATTTCTAGTCTCCAAGCTGGGGAATTATTCGCAGCTATGGCGTTATATAAATCTCTATTATAATAGTCAGGATCTTCAATACCTATTGCTGCAGCCTGAGCATTTGTCAGATTAACCATACCGATCTCGGATCTATAATTAAATTTCACATAGAATCGTTCACCATGTTTGTTGTAAACTTCATAAGTGTGCAATGGGAAATAATTTGACTTTCTATAACCATCAGGTATGCCAAGATCAGATTGTACCCATAAAAGCCCGTGCAAAAAATCAGGTTTCATTGTGATAAAATCCCATCTTGCTGTATTGTCAACAATTCCAGTACGAGGGTTTCTTCTGAACGCGCGGATGAAAACAGGGAATTCAATTGGATCTTTATAGAAAAAGACAGGTATGTGGAAACATATCATGTCTAGATTACCTTCGTTTGTATAATATTTAATTGCTATAGCCTTTGTTTCTCTAGTTACGTCATTCCCGCCGAGATTTTGTCTTGCAGTTGAAAACCGAGTTACCACTGGCGTTCTCTTACCGATTCCATTAAAAACATCAGATTTAATGTACTTGGAGACGTCATGTGTGACTTCGAAATATCCATATGCTCCATAGCCTTTAGCATGTACTACACGCTCGGGTATTCTTTCTCTGTCTAGATGAGACCCGAGTAGGAAATGATGTTTGTTGTTGAATATATCCGTATTTATTGTTATTGTATCTCTTATGTCTATTGGGTCTCCTGTAAGCTTGGTCCACACTCCTATTGGTCTCTGGAATAGAAAACCAAAATGGTTTAATACAATGCATATTTTGAAATAACAATATATCAATTAATTCAAGTCACTTCGATTCGTCAAACATTAAACGTTCACTAATTAATATTAGTACACAGAACTTTTTAATAATTACTTTGGGTATGGTTTTTTAGTTAGTATAAGTATAAAGTCAAAGTCAAATAACTTATTTCAAATAGGCCCATGTATGGCACTTTTGAATTTCAAAATTTACAAAATAATAGAATTGATTCTAGTCGCATAATATATTATAATGTTGATAAATTATTCAGACGACAAACAACATATAAAACACTATGTCCTAAAACACCAAATAAAATATTTACATACCGGGTGTAGTTGTCTAAATTCCGCCAACTGTTGCGAGAAAGCATCTTCCGTCTCATTTTCGTATCGATAGGCAGTCATATGTTCAATAATCGCAGACACACAAACACACACGATAAGTTGCCTCATCCTTACGAAGTGAAAACATTGCGGAGGTTCATCAACTTTATATACCAGCGAAGTAATTTGACCTTAAGTATAGGAAAACGTTAGTTATTAAAGCAACCCATACAAAGTATTATTTGGCTACCGACAGTTTTATTGGTATGTTAGTGATTTTGTTATGTTTTTGTAAATGAAATTAAGATGGTTCTGAAAACAAAACACGATCGCGATAAGATGTTGTTGGGGCTGCCGAGATGCTGTAGTGCGTCCGGCATGTTTATGGAGGCTCGGATTGATGGCTTTCATGCCATCATGAGAAAGAGAGCGGCCTCCATATTGCACCGTATCCGAGCAAGCTCCAACAGCATTCTGAAAGTAATAGTGGACGGTCCTTTTCTTAGACACTGGATCGCACTCCATGTGTCAATTTAATGTCAATTGTTTTATTTTTACCCGACTACGGCAAAGTCAAAAGAGAGATTTTAGCAGTCTATGTATGTATGTTTGTATGTATGTATGTATGTTTGTTTTTACGTGTGTTCCACCGTAGCGCCTAAACTACTGAACCGATTTTGATGAATGAGGTATCAATAGATTTGTAATAATGGTCCGGGTGACATAGGCTATATAATTTTTCCCTAAATTTAATTTGGTGGACTTTACACGTAAATTTCTAACCTCGAAAAAAATTAAAATGGGATGATCATGACATGTTTGGTATCAAAAGAAAGGTCTTGACGAGCACATTACAAATATGTATATAATATTATATTTTCAAACTAAACAAATATGTTTAAATCATTAAAAACAAGCAAAAGTGAGACTGCGCTACGTAGTATCGCAAGATGTTACCAACTTGCAGTTAATCAAATCTTAATAAGTAGTACCGATTTGTAATTCCACTCTTATGAAGAAAAACAAGTACAACGAAATATTTATATTTTGGATTTCTTCGAAGCTCGATATCGATATATATGGTGTTGACGTCGAAATAAATCGCTCTATGGTTTCGTCCAAAGCACTATACACTGCTATTGGAATTTAAAATAGGTTAATTATTGAACTATTGTATTACTCTACTCTTATTTACGTTTATCAAGTGTAAAAACGGAAAAGTATAAAATAAAAAAATAAAGTTTAATAAAAAACTGTAACTCGACTACGGGAAAATAAAAATTATCTAAAAAGTACGAAACAAGCAAATATTTCAGACAGAAATCAAGACATAGGTACAAAAATGGTCAAGGTAAAGCCGTCGTCGCATGCCATTATAATTTTGTAGGTGTTCTTGGCCAACATGGTATACAGGCATGCGACCACGGCTTTACTTTGACCATTTTTGTACCTATGTCTTGATTTCTGTCTGAAATATTTGCTTGTTTCGTACTTTTTAGATCATTTTTATTTTCCCGTAGTCGGGTTACAGTTTTTTATTATTGTAGTTTTCTACCATAGTTCCTAAGTTATTACTAACACAAATATGGATGATTCTGTAATGGATAGTCTGAAATAAAGTCATTATATATAATAATATATATAAAGTCCAGGATATGTTTTTTTGTCCGTACCGTACCACCGTTTCGTACCAGCGTCGCAATCCAAGAACGCTAGTTTGAATGCCCGTTCGGTACGATACGGTGGTACGGCGGCGGCTCGATACGGGTACAGGTACGCTCCGATCCATCACGAGTCGGTTTTTTCGCCCCGTTTAAAAGACACACACAAACTTGACACAGAAATGAACACGCAATGATCGCAGCGACTACGACGTTATGGAGATACGGGCTATTTTGTTTTGCGTTCAGAGTTTTTGGATCGTGATGCTGATAGGTACGAAACGGAGGTACGGTACGGTTAAAGAACATATCTGGACACAGCTTTATGTTGAGTTAAACTGACTGATTTTCATAAAAATCACTACCATTCAGAAGAGAAGTCAGATCGTCAGATTACCCCTATTCATACGTAACTTGCTAATTCTATTTATCCTTTAGGGGTCTTGCAGAGATCGCGATTGCGTATATAAATAAAGGCGTATAATTTTTAATTATTTTTTAATTTTTTATATTGGACCTTGCCACTATCAGCAATCACGATCTCTAATGATCTCTTGTGTGTGTTCAACACTGACGTTTAATCGTTACCTACTTAACTTTTTACATCGTTTATAATTAAGGAAAACACTGTGCCTGGAGTGGACAGTGAAGGGGTTTGTGGCTAAGTAATAACAGCCGCACGGGTTGATTGACCAGGATAAGCTACGCTTGCCGCTCTTTACATACCAAGACGCCTCTGTGCCTCGGAATGCACGATAAGAGCGTATACATATACTGAAAGTGGGCAACGTCGCAAATAACTGTCAAATATTTCGCTGTTTTGATTACATAATTTAACAATATTACTTTGAAGAAATAAAAAATATGGCTAAGTAATGAACTAAAAATATTGATTATGAAATGCAAATATTAATATCGTAACACCGAATATTTAGTTTTATATGTAAAAAAAGTATTTGGAAACTTTCCTTTTAAGTAATGTCTTTTTTACACCTAAAACAGTTACAACATCAAATTCAATGTTATAATTGCAATTCATTATTAAACAAAATATAAATTTTTTGACAGTTATTTGCGATGTTGCCCACTTTCAGTATAAACGCTCTTTAAGCCGTTAGTCCCGGCTGTCATTCGTGGCTTTTTGACAGTCATTATGGGTCGTCAGAAGTCTGAAAGTCTGACAACCAGTCTTACCACGGGGTATCGTATTGCCCAGTAAGTAACTGGGTTGTGGAGGTCCCGGCAGTCGCTCCATGTAAAATACGGGTATTCAGCTGCATCCGGTTAGAATGGAAGCTGACCCCAACATAGTTGGGAAAAGGCTAGGCAGATGATAACTGTCCTTGGTGTGCAGGGAATATAGAGAATTGTATTTAGCTGATTTCTACACAGATAATAAATGTAGAAATAATTGGTTTTGCTTGATTAAACAAATCCGTCAATTAAAATACTGATATACTTACTTCATTATAATGTAATTCCTTGAATAACATAAAACTAAAGCATGCGTATGTTCTTAATCTATGCTAATAATGGACATAATTTCAGGAAACTATGTATTATGCTTAAGTATATAGGTACTGCCAACACTTAAATAAATCACTTACAGTAACATATTGGTACGGCACTTTTAGTCTGTTTCTAGTTTCTACGAAACATAATAAAATTGGAACAAAGCATTTTTAATTGCAAAACCCAAACTTCAAGGAATTGGCTAGTATATTGGTATCAAATTGCGATAAAAAAACACTATAACTATATCATGACCGTTGCTAATTATTGTAAATTTTAGGTAGTTTTTAGGGTTCCGTATCTCAAAAGGAAAAACGAAACCCTGATAGGATCACTCGTGTGTCTGTCTGTCTGTCTGTCACAGCCGATTTGCTCCAAATCTAATGGACCGATTAAGTTGAAATTTAGTACACATATCTATTTCTGTGACCAAAACACGGACGTGTACCGCAGGAATCTGTTAGATCCGCTGATGGATGCGGGAAGCACAGAACCAGCCAAAGTGGCGCTGCTTGGGGGAGGTCTATGTCCAGCAGTGGACGTCTTTCGGCTGAAATGATGATGAGAAAAGCATAAAAGCAGTGGCGGCCAAGTGGTAACGGCCGTGACTTAAGAGTTGTAGGCCGTAGGTTCGAACCCTGACAAGCGCTTTACTTTGTGTAAATTATTTCATCACCACTGCTCTCAAAACGGTGAAGGAAAAGATCGTGAGAAAACCGGCATGTCCTAGAACCATAAAATTTAAGACATCTGACATCCACCAACCCCGCTATATACCTAACCACTAGGCTCGCGAGGTCTATTACGGGCCACTCCCTCCCACAGAGAGGAGGCCTGTGTCCCAGCAGTGGGAACATTATAGGCTGATTATACTTATGCTATGCTGTACTTGTAGAAAACCACTTAGCTTTTGGTAATACTTTTACTTTTGTGTCAACTATTAAGGATGTTCGAACTTTAAGACGCAGATATATGCCAGCGACCTTGAGTGGTTAGCTGCGTGTTTAGTACTGAGCTCACGCAACGCGTCGTACGTCCAGCCAGTAATAGAATTCTCCCATCAAGGAGCGCTGTCCCAAATTAGACACATTATTAATTTATTTTACATAAAACAAAAGGTATTTTAATAAAACACGTATACTAAAAGATAAATAATTAAATTATTATCTTTAAAATGGTAAAGGTTTCAGAAAAATACGCTTGATAGATTTTGCGTGATACTCAATTTTTCATCCGCGTTAGACATAACTTTACAAATTAATTTCACTATGTAATATAAACATAATCTAAAATATTTCTATATTAAGTTATTAAGAAAATGCTCTACTTTAACATATATTTTTTCCAAATCATTAACACCACTGGTTTAGGCATGATCTTCAGTATAAAATCATTAAAAGTCGGTTATCGTCGCCTTAAGCTGAGAAATGTAGTTAGTTTTACATTATTTAATTCATAAAGCAACGCATTAGTGGACGCTCGAAAAGTTAAACACGTGTTAGGGTGTACACGTGGAGGTACATTTTCCAACTTTCCTAAACCACATTGTTTACCGCATACTGTTGTTTGCCAACGAGAAAAGTTCGTCGTTATTTTAATGTTAAATAGAACCTCCTTTGTTTTCTGTGCCAATACTTTTTTTATTGGCAATCGATTTCACGATTTGATGCATAAACAAACTTTTTTGTTCTTTGTGAAAGTTGTTTGACAGATCGTAAAAATGGTGAGTATGACGCGAGTCTGGTCCGATTCTTTTTAGGGTTCCGTAGTAAACATCTGGTCATTGTGCGTGGTCCGACACGCACTTGGCCGGTTTGTGTGTTTTATATTGAAGGTGTTGCACAATGAAGGGTTCCGTAGTTGGGATGAATATATCCCAAAAACAAGCTTAACTTTGTAGTTGATAAATATGTTCTCCCATAAACTCATTAAATGTAGATCCATTTAATGAATTTATTGTGATTAATTCAGAATCGATAATAAAGTGGCGATAAGTGTACATAATAGTATCAATATCTTTGGGTATGTATAATATTATTTATCCCTTATTTTTTTATTTTAAAACCTAAGTTAATATGTCATTCAAACACAGTCTTCCTGTAAAAAAGAAAAGCGATATCGGCAATTACCGCCTTCTGACATCTCATATTTATGACTTTTAACCGACTCCAAAAAAATGAGGAATTTCTCGATTCAGTTGTATTTTTTTACAGTTTATACATAATCCTATGGGCGGGTAACTGGATACATCAGCTACCAGAACAAGCCGGATTCAACCCAAATTTTTCAACAACCGATCACCTTCAAACACTAAACCAGACCCTAGAAAATACACAGAATTTAATAAACTATTATATTATTATCTGGCCTACGTAAAATATAACAAGGCTTTTGATAGTATTAAACATTCAGAAATATTCACATCTCTAGAACACCAAGAACTTGAACAAGAATACGTTGACCTCTTGAAAACCATTTACAGCAATAGGTCCGCAAAACTAAATACTGCTAGACTTTGATTCCAAATTCAAAAAGACGTTACATAAACAAGGTGACCCGCTCTCTCCGATATTTAAGTCATGGAAGACCAAGGGCATTGACGTCGGTACGAATAGGCTGACAAACCTCCGATTTGCCGACGATATAGTCCTATTTACCCCCACAACTCTAGACCATGCTCCAAGAGCTGATCATGGTTAGCTTCAGGGTGGGACTTGCGATGAATCGGTCTAAAACCCAGCTAACGACCAACAGCACTAAGTGTAGGGTCGAGGTGGATAGGCAGGAAATACCTACTTTATGTCGATGAGTATATCTACTTGGACCAGTTAGTTTCTTTTGAAAACAGGCAGGAAAGGGAAATCAATCGCCGAATTGTAAACGCCTGGAAAAACTACTGGTCCATGAAGATGCTAATGAAGGGTGATCTACCGATCTCCCTGAAAGGCAAACTCATCGACCCGTATTCTGCCCGTCCTTACCTACGGTGCTCAGACGTGGTTGCCAGCAATGGAAAGCAACATTTTAGGTGTAAAAAGACAGAACCAAATTCGGAACATCACACTGCGTTAGGCATACTGGATGTAGGAAAGAAGGCTGCCAGGCTCGAATGGGATTGGGTGGGTCACTTAAGACGCATGCACGATGACCGCAGGGCAAAAGTCTCCAAACACTGGATGCCTGAAGATGGACGGCGCCACCGAGGCTGGCCCAAAAAAAGGTGCCGAGACGAGCTGGACGCATACCGTAAGGGCTGGTTCGAGGAAGCGCGAAAAAAAACAGTTTCTAAAAGGGTTTGAAGGAAGTCTTTGACCAGTAGCTTGACAGTATGGGGTAACAAAAAATAAAGTTTTATCTAATTGATGATGAAATTTGCCGAACTTTCTACACAAATGATCACGGACCTCTCTCGACCAATAGCATATAAGCTGATTAATTTTATTGTATAACTAGTGACGGTTCTGTGGTTCATACGGTTTTTACGACTTGACAAAATATCGAGATTTCTTTCTTATATATGTCGGATCCGGTCATCAGTACGGACACGAAACGAATCGCAAGCGCGCCACTGACGACATCAAGAGTGATCTACCTACACCAAAAAAGGCGCGCTTCTACACAGTCATGATGTTTTAAGGCCACGGCGAGGAGGACATTCAGCCTCTGGTCGCATTAAAGTCAAGACGTCGCGGAACTATTCTCGATTCGTGGTGCTCAGTTATTGTGTTAGTTATCATTTTGTTAATTGGTGATTTTAATAAACGCCGTCGCACCCTGTGTATGTATAATTTAGCTAGTGTGATTCATTTGATCTGAACTGCAAACTTTTTTTCTATTGCGCATTAACCAACACTACCCATACTACGCCCACAGTAGTTAAAATATCGCTGATAATAACGACAGTCACATACCCGTCTCCGACATATATGTAAGTTTATCATTGTGCGTTTTGTGAGTTGTTTGTGTATTTTCATCTAAAGAATTTATTCTGGAAGGTTTATGTATACAATACATATTAAACTTACATATAATGAAGAAATCATGATGTTTTACCAAGACGTAAAATCCGTATAAAGCACCAAGCCGTCACTAGTCACTAGCAGATCGCTAGTCAGGAATAAAACACACTATTACCATCAATGTTTTATATAGAAACAGTACAAAAGTATCAGAAAAATACAGCAGTACATGGCTAGGGCTAAATACAGTAGATAGTAGACACAAAATGTTCTTTATCCCATGTTACATTTGGTATAGGTACTATTTATTGGTATACCTATTCTTTGTGTTCTCATTTACGTTGGCTATGCATTGTGTGATTTGTTCCCGTCTCTCCTGTGGTACTACAGCCCTCAATGCTGTTAACGCAGTTCTTACTTGACGGCCTAAGTCAATATCTACCAGAGTCAGCAAGCGAAGGGCTTTCCTTTCTACGTCCGCAGGTACATTTACCAGCATTCCCGCCAAATTATTTATAATCCTCTGTCTGTGCGCATCAGAATCCACAATTTCATTGTAAAACTCAGTCATAGGTTGCAAATCAATGGCATTTCTATGCAAAATTAATAATCTATCCGTCGGCCGATTCTCATCTACGTAGGGCATCGGTCCATTGAAGGAGTTCGGGTAATAGTTTGGAGCATCTTTCATGTTATCAAGCACAGGCGGCATACCATCTCTATTGTAATTCTTGTCAAACAAAGGAGCGTTCACTCTAATATTGTGATGATTTACTCCCAATCGATAGTTTTGCGTATCTGGATAAAAAACCCTTCTAGCTTTAAAAACTACATCAGCTGGCCCCATTATACCAGGAACTAGATTATCAGGACAGAATGCAGATTGCTCATTGTCTTTAAAATTATTATCAACTAGTTTATTGAAAACCAGTCGCCCCACTGTCACAGTACGATAAGTTCCTCTTTTCCAGATCCTAGTTAAGTCAAATGGATCATAATCTAACTTATCCAACTCGTCTTTTGTTAGGATATCCATTTCTAGTCTCCACGATGGATAATTTCCTGCAGCGATTGCATTGTACAAATCTCTGGTATAATAGTCAGGATCTTCGATACCGATTGCCGCCGCTTGTGCATTTGTCAGATTAAATAACCCTAATTCAGTTCTGAAGTTGAATTTGACGTAAAATTGTTCACCCTCTTTATTGTATAATTCATACACGTGAATTGGGAAAATATGCATCTTTCTATATCCATCCGGTAATCCAAAATCAGACATAAGCCAAAGTATTGTGTTTAAAAATTCTGGTCGTAAATTGATGAAATCCCATATCACAGTATTATCTAAGGCGTCGGTACGGGGGTTTCTTTTGAGTGCATGCACAAAACTGAGGAAGTCCAATGGATCTCTGTATAAAAATACGGGAAGGTGTAAACATAATAAATCCAAGTTTCCTTGTCTGGTATAGAATTTCATAGATAAACCTTTAGTTTCTCGGGATAAATCAGTTCCACCAAGACTCTGTATTACTGTAGAAAATCGGCCAACAACCGGCGTTTTCTTTCCAATTCCATTGAATACATCGGCTGTAGTGTACTTGGAAATATCGTTTGTCACTTCGAAGTACCCAAAGGCGCCATAACCTTTGGCATGCACATTTCGCTCTGGTATCCTTTCTCTGTTGATGTGAGAACTGATGTGGAAATGGTGTTTATTGTCAAATATGTCAGTGTTCAAGGATATTGTATCTCTTATATCTATTGGGTCTCCCGTCGTCTTTGTCCATACTCCGATTGGTCTCTGAAATAAAAATTATCATTAAATTAAATTCTTGCTTATTATTGGATAGTAGAGAAGTCTATTATATTTTAAGTACTTACTGGATGTCGTCTCCGAAAGTCGGGCAACTGTTGTGACACAGGATCCCCCACCGTCTCATTATAGTATTGATAGCTGGTCACATATTCCACAGCCACACAGACACAAATATAGACAACGAGTTGCCTCATCCTATTCTAAATAATAGAGTGCAAAGTTACTTAATAGTACCACCGTTTTATATAAAGTAACCGCAGGGAAACGGTGTTATTACTGACTTTAATTTCGGTGTTATTATTTAAACAGAAAAATCCGCATATTATCCATCGATATGATTGTATGTTTTGATGTTTGAGAATATCGTTCTCGTCATATACTTTTATTTCCGTCGTTTTTTGAGTCAATCAGAATGCGTATATCTTTTACAAACACTGTTTAAACTATGGAAAATCCTTAGATTCTGCGAAGCTTTCAATGGTGTTCACTATTGTTGATTACATTTAATTACATTATGTTGCAAAATGGCTATGATTAGCATATCGAAGTATGTATTAAATTTAATTAATCGAAATAGAAACTGATGTAGACTTGTATAATAATAATGCCGATAGAATCGCGTGTGTTATTGTCTAGTTAATGTGTTGCTTCCCACTTTGTGTTTCCACCATATAACATTTATAATCACCAGCGACCCACCCCTGCTTCGCGAGGTTTTGAAGTCTTGACGAAACACCGAGATTTCATTATTATATTTCAGTTTAATATTAATGTATTACATACAATAACCTTCTGGAATCAATTCTCTAAATAATAGTAAAAACCACATCAAAATCCGTTGCGTATTTTAGAAGAACAACGCGGTCTCATAGCGACATTATATGTATAGATATAGATTTAAATACTTATCAATTATTTACAATGAGGCCGTTGAGAGTAATTATCAGTCAATTATCAATCTGCGACATTAATTATTCTGTGGTGTAAATTTAATTATTTATCAAGTTCCAGTCTATTCGTATTGGGTAGTTAGGTAGAAGTATGAAAGTCTGAGAAAATCATAAATGAAGAGATCCGCAGGAGAACCAAGGTAAACGACATAGCCCGAAGAATTGCCAAACTTAAGTGGCAGTGGGAGAGTACATTGCTCGCAGAACAGATGGCCGATGGGGCTGAAAGGTTCTGTGTGTTAGTGAGTGGCGACCGCGTATCGGTAGACGTAGCGTTGGACCGATGACCTGGTGAAAGCCGCAGGAATCTGTTGGATGCGAGAAGCACAGAACCGGTCGAAGTGGCGATGCTAGAGGGAGCCCTATGTCCAGCAGTGGTCGCCATTCGAGAGAAATTATGATGATTAAAGTTTGATAATTGGACTGGTCTAAACATAAAATATGTACTTATTCGTCTTCATCTTCCTCACCCTGGTCCCATGTAAGATGAATGATCTTTATTTTTTTCTTTCATTTTGATATCATCTCCAATCTTTTTTCTTTTTTTGTTTTCCAACAACATTATTCTTTAGTCACTTGTATTTCATCCATCCTCACCACAACCGTGTTCATACCAAGACAACCGATTCACTTTCTACTTTTCTGTCAAAAAAAATATATTCTTGCCAATTTACCTACCTTAACCCGAAAAGAAAAAACCCAAATTACTTTAGCCCGAAACCATACCATAAAGGATCCTGTGGACAGGCGCGACGAGACGGTGCGACGCGATTCAGGTAAAACCATTTCAATGGAGTTTTCATAAAAATTGTTGTGCACCTGTCTGTGGGTGCCTTAAATCATGAATTTTGAGTAAAAATTTTCAATCTGATAGAACAGGCAATTATTTACCATCACCTACCTTTGCCTTTACCTTTTGACGTTTCATAAGTGCCCATGTAGGTTTATGTGAAATAAAGTATTTTGAATTTATATTTTCAAATCTTTGTCTATATTAATCATTGGTGGAAGATGATGTTTTCCAATCAGTTTCAAATAAATCCCTCATTATAATAACTATGTAATCATTTCGTACGCCTGATTTTTATACAAACTTTCCTAACAAGCCATGTACCCGAAGGGATTTCCCGTCGGCAAATACGACGACCATTCATACAAATGTTCATCCCCTATTTCCCCTTTTAGGAGGAGAATTTTCAAAAATCTTTTCTTAGTGCTGTCATGCTTCTAGACCCTGCGAATGGACCCAGATGGATTGGGAGGGGCCCTAATTGTTGTAACATTAATGTTATGAATTACGTATCTTTACATTGACTCTGATACCTTTTTGGCCTAAGAAATGGGCATGTTTTTACAGCTATTTGTATGATTAGTTCCATAGTATTTTTTAAGCCAGTCAACATTTTTTGTAGCCTAAACTGAAAATATTGATAGAATAATTTTTGTATTATTTTTGTACTTTTAATGATTGCATTAGGTTAGTTACAGTATCAGGAACAAAATTAAGTTTAAATGGAGCCCATATTACCAGCACTTTTTTGTACATTTGGAATTACATGTCAAATTTTGATAAAATATCAAAAAATCTTTAAAATTCAAATATCTCGAAAACTAATGAACTGACCGAATCCTAGACAATTCAAAAGTGCCTGTAAATGGTTTAATTGAAATAAATGCTTTGAGTTTGAGGTTGTAAAATGCGGAGTAAATCATGTGTATGCGCCTGTGACATAATCCTAATGGTCATTTCAGTCGAATTGGAAAGGTTAACCACAACAACGGGTTACATGAAATCAGGGTACACAAACGTATATATCAACTTTATTTTAATACTGACACATTTACCAAACTCAGGTACATACAGAAAACCATGCCATAATATAACGTTAAAAATAACTTTTACATCATTGAAAAGGTAAAAAATTACGAGTGAAAGTTTAACTTATCAGTCAAACCAAAACATAAAAGAAAATCACCATTCCTTAAACAGTTTTTATTCAAATTGTTTCTGAAAATGTTATGGTGTCTGAATATAATCTATATAAATACTTTTTAATAGTGAATCAAAATGTTTTTTAATGAATACGTATGCTATGTGCACCTTTTGTCTGGGGATTCTCTGGAGGTCCTTCAGCTGTCGGCGTGTTTCTCAAAGGTAGATTCGGAGGAGGAGTTGCTTGAGCTGCCTGCGCAGCTTGCGTTTGTGCGAGCGCTACTTCATAGCCAATGCTCACTCGTCTACCTAAATCACGATCGATGAGGTACATGAACTTGATCGCTCTCTGCACCACCGGTGCTGTGACTGGCACAAGAGACAAATATAAATTCTCTATAAATCTCTGTCTATGCGCTTCATCTTCAAGAATGTAGTTGTAGAAATACCACAGGGGCTCCAAGTCAACAGCGTTACTTTCCAGTACTTGTAACTTCTCCCTCGGTCGCTTCTCGTCCACATACGGTATTGGGCCGTTGAATGAATTAGAATAATAATTTGGTGCGTTCTTCATGTTAAACCTAGTAGGTGGCGTCCCATCACGAACGTATGTCTTTGCATACAATGGCATATTAACAAGAATTTTGTTGTGATTTCTTCCCAAACGATAATTTTGTGCATCCCTGTAGAACATTCTTCTGCCTCTGAACAAAAAGTCAGGTGGCCCAGGAATACCGGGCACCAAATGGCCAGGATTAAACGCTCCTTGTTCTACATCTCTAAATTGATTTTCAACATTCTTGTTTAATACCAAACGCCCAATTTGCACTGTGAAAAACGTGCCATTCTTCCACAGTCTAGTAACATCGAAAGGATCGTAATCAACATTTTGTATGTCATGTGGTGTCATCATGTCCATCTCTAATCTCCATGCAGGAAAGTTTCCTTGGTCAATAGCATTGTACAAATCTCGGTTGAAGTAATCCGGATCCGTACCTTGTATCACAGCCGCTTGAGCAGACGTGATTGCTGAGAAACCCTGTTCAGTTCTAAAGTTAAACCTTACGTAATGTCTCTCTCCATTCTTATTTGAAATTTCATAAGTATGAATGGGGAAACCATCCATCCTTCTGTACCCATTTGGAATACCGTAATCAGCCAACAACCAAAAGAAATCGTGAATGAGTTCCGGTCTTTGTGTTGCTAAATCCCAACGGGCCGTGACATCAATCATGTTTGTTTGCGGACTTCTTTTAAATGCATGTACTTGGTTCAAAAAGAACATGGGGTCTCTGTACAGATAGACAGGCGTTTGCAAACATAAAAGATCTAAATTACCTTCTTTGGTGTAAAACTTAATTGACATTCCCTTTAATTCTCTGCTGACGTCAGAGCCTCCTATACTCTGTAATACTGATGAGAACCTGACAACTAAAGGCGTTTTCTTGCCAATTTCGTTAAACACATCAGCGTATGTGTATTTGGAGATGTCGTTTGTGACTTCAAAGTAACCAAAAGCACCAGTTCCCTTGGCGTGTACCACTCTCTCAGGTATTCTCTCACCATCAAACGTCAACATCGTATCTAGAAGTAACTGATTGTTAAATTGATCGGAGTTTATCGTAAGTGTGTCCCGTAGTTCTGTTGGATCTCCATTATTTTTCGTCCATAGTCCTATCGGTAACTGCAAAAAATAAAATAAATTAAAACACGGAACGTTTTTAATATTTCAAAAGCCCTTCGGTCAATTGCAATGACTATAACTGATTTTCATATCTGAATTTTATTATTCAAAATCAAACTTAATTTTAATTTACTTCTCGTTTCAAAATCTATCCATAGCCTGATGTAATGCTCCTATATCATTGTTTTTTTTTTTTTAAGTTGATTAAATTGCATGCACGTAATTTTTATTTTGTTTAATATCAGTAATTATTCTCTCGCAAGCGCTACTGCTAAGCATGAAATCCTGAGTTCGATAGGGCAAAGTGTTATAGGGTTTTTCCATTTGGAATATCTCAGCCCGTAATCTAGATTTGTGCCCGGTTGATGGCAATAATCTCGCCCCCTATTACATGGAACTTAAACATAACTGGCGAAATGTGGTTGTGCTTTATTAGGTACACCTCAGCCTTACCCTTCGAGGAACACAAGCGTGATGTGTGTTATTTTATTCTATGTAACTTTTACTGAAGGCTTAAACGGTCAACTAAAATTAATAAAACGGAAAAATATTTGTACCCACCGGATGGTCCCGTTTAAAATCTAGTAGCTGCCTTTCCACGGGTTGGTACGTAACATTCTCGTATCTAACACTTTCCACATTTAGTACCACACAAAATAAACACACAACGATTACCTTCATGTTGGAAATCGACTGTTTGTTCCGTACTGGGCCAACGGAACTTGTTTATATAGCCTTTATTAACTAGTGATTAGAATCACTTATAAAGGTTATTATTTATCATGTTGTACTGAAATTAAATTCTTAATCATTACTTTGTAATGGTTCTGCTCGTACTATTTCGGCTGCATTGCTTATCTAAGTTTGATTTTCTTCTTTCATACACTCAATTTGAATTGTCTTTATCTCATTTCTTAGATATTCTTCACCCATAAATGATGAATGCCATTGTCGTCTGACATGCGTTCTCCTTCTACCTCTTTTTCTTTTTCCATTTTGTTAATTTTAATGGTATTAGCAAACAGGTAATTACTGTACTTAACCAAAATATTTTTTCTATGTTTTCTTTTCGTTTAAATTTGACGTCACTAACTCATAGTCAAGGAAAATAGTGTGGAGACTCCTGAACTCAAAACCTACCTAACTAAGCCTCTTCTCATTAACAGAAGGAACGACATTCTCTGTACGGGAAGAGCGTTGCCCCGCACTAGTTCAATTGCAGATCAATAGAACTGATGAGTAATCGTGTCCGTATGGATTGAGGAGCCATGTCTCATATTTAAACGCGGGTACTACCAATATTTAGTAGTAAATTAGGCGATTTTGTAGGCCCGATCCTGGAATTTGTAGTAAAACACTTTAAAAGATACACGACTTTTAAGGTGGCTCCTCAATTCAGACGTCTGAATTGAGGCGCCACCTTATAACTCTAAAACCAGCCGACGGATATTTTTGAAAATTTGGTAGGATTTAGTAGTACTTATGCGTAATTTCTACAAAAAAAATGGGTTTTGTACGGCTGAATTTGAGATAGCTACAATGTTTTGATTTTTCATAAAAATCCACAAATTTCACTGCGCTGTTTCTCGGAAAGTAATTAACCAATTACAACATATTTTTAGTATAATTTAGTAGTAAATACGTTCTAATTTGTAGTATAAAAATAAAATGGAAAAGCTACATAATTTCGCTAATACAACACATTTTATGTGGCTCCTCAATCCTGACGGTCTATGGAAAATAATATGTTCGTAGCTACTAAAGTAGTTGATCAAATCGGATAACAATAGCACCAATATTTAGTAGAAATTTCTACTAAATATTGGCGTAATCCAAAATCCTGTACATTCAGTATTTCAAAAGATATTAACAAAATAAACATTCCTTAACAATGTAGTGTGGTACGAGAGCCCACGACCAAAACCATATCACATCGTTTTAGGGCCAAAACCGTATAAAATCGTTAGTTTAGATGATTCCTGAACCCAACTCGGTGGGAAGTACCGGTCAGAAACGTCTCAGTTTTACGGAAGCCTATTTTTGCTATGTCAAAAAAAATAAGCAGACGATTTCATCACAATATGCCTGTTATTTTGAAAATGTACATAGTTTTCGTAATTTTACAAAAAAAATGTTTTCTGAAATTTTGCGTGTCACATGTGGACTGCGCGCATTTTCAAAAATGACAAAAAATTTAACCTATCTGTCTCATAGCAACCTGGTTCAATCGAAAAGTTGTCTGATTGGTAACGTATTTTTAGGGTTCCGTAGTAAACAAGGAACCCTTATAGTTTCGTCATGTCCGTCTGTCTGTCTGTCTGTCTGTCTGTCCGCGGTCTAGCTCCGAGGCCCTTAGTACTAGAAAGCTGTAATTTGACATAGGTATACATATTAATTACGCCGACAAAGTGGTAAAATAAAATTATGAAAAATATTTTTTTTTAGGGTACCTCCCATACACGTAAAGTGGTGATGATTTATTTTTTATTTTTTTATCCCATATTGTGGGATATCATTGGAAAGGTCTTATAAAATAAGTATGAGTTTGTGAAAACCATTTTTGGATTCAGGGATCCGTTTGCAAAATATTAAGCTTTAAAGTGCTAATTTTTGTTAGAGTCAAGTGTCCCCCCCCTGCCAGCTAAATGGTTGGTTTTAGATGTGTGAAAAAAATCGCAGCAGTAGGTTATATAACGAAATTAAAAGAAAAACTATCACAGCTAAGTAGGCTTTACTAGTTATCGAGTAATAATCGACCAACTTAACTTTGCAGTTGCAAAAACATGTTTTCCCATACATTCCGTATGGGAGAACATGTTTATCAACTACAAAGTTAAGTTTGTTTTTGGGATAAATTCATCCCAACTACGGAACCCTTCATTGTGCGTGGTCCGACACGCACTTGGCCGGTTTTTTTTAATCAAAAGATTACGGCAGATCAGTGTCAGGTTGTATCTTGATGAAAAATAACTTTTCCATAAGAAATATTATGTTCTAATGGAACAAATCTATCTTAGGGAGATGTATTAAGGATTTAACCTAAAAACTGCAAAAAACGTAAGAAAATTTTAATGTCGGTGGCTACAACTGCAGAAGATTCTGAATCCAAAAATTTCATACACTTTCCACATTACATCTGACCTAAGCGCATTTGAAATACCTATGTAAAAAAATAAGTAAAATATGTAATATTAAGTTCGATTCATATATCGAATTGTTAACGAACTGTGAACGATAGAATTTCAGAATGTAGTTGAACGATAGATTTTAGGTGCCGAAAACACAATTTTCTGAAACCAGTAGCGTCACACCTAGAAGGTCATTTGAGAAAATTAAAAATGATACAAAAAATAAAAAATTGCTACCCGAATAAATAATTTTTCAGAATAAATCGTTTTTAAGTACGATTAATAAAGAGCTCACCCGAAGCCATCAAACTGAAAAAGGTTTTATTTAAAATAAATTGGACAAAAGAAAACTGGGATGACGTTTGAAAATAACTGTTTATTGAAATTAAATTCAATTTTTTTTTTTGTGTCGAATTCATCATCGGTGTCCTAAGCGTAACAAGTACCGTGCGTTAGCCGGGAGACTCCAAAACGTTCTTTCTGTTTTTGGAGTTATATATGATATTTAAAATTTCTAAAAACAGGTTTTCAGTAACTATACAAAAGATTTTAAAATAATTGAACCAGGTTGCTTTGAGACAGATAGGTTAATTTTTTTGTAATTTTTTGAAAATGTGCGCAGTCCACATGTGACACGTAAATGGTCAGAAAACAAACTTTTTTGTAATAAAATTACGAAAACTATGTACATTTTTAATATTGTGATGAAATCGTCTGCTTATTTTTTTTGACATAGCAAAAATAGGCTTCCGTAAAACTGAGACGTTTCTGACCGGTACTTCCCACCGAGTTGGGTTCAGGAATCATCTAAACTAACGATTTTATACGGTTTTGGCCCTAAAACGATGTGATATGGTTTTGGTCGTGGGCTCTCGTACCACACTACATTGTTAAGGAATGTTTATTTTGTTAATATCTTTTGAAATACTGAATGTACAGGATTTTGGATTACGCCAATATTTAGTAGAAATTTCTACTAAATATTGGTGCTATTGTTATCCGATTTGATCAACTACTTTAGTAGCTACGAACATTTTATTTTCCATAGACCGTCAGGATTGAGGAGCCACATAAAATGTGTTGTATTAGCGAAATTATGTAGCTTTTCCATTTTATTTTTATACTACAAATTAGAACGTATTTACTACTAAATTATACTAAAAATATGTTGTAATTGGTTAATTACTTTCCGAGAAACAGCGCAGTGAAATTTGTGGATTTTTATGAAAAATCAAAACATTGTAGCTATCTCAAATTCAGCCGTACGAAACCCATTTTTTTTTGTAGAGATTACGCATAAGTACTACTAAATCCTACCAAATTTTCAAAAATATCCGTCGGCTAGTTTTAGAGTTGTAAGGTGGCGCCTCAATTCAGACGTCTGAATTGAGGAGCCACCTTAAAAGTCGTGTATCTTTTAAAGTGTTTTACTACAAATTCCAGGATCGGGCCTACAAAATCGCCTAATTTACTACTAAATATTGGTAGTACCCGCGTTTAAAAATGAGACATGGCTCCTCAATCCATACGGACACGAGTAATCGACCAAAATTATAAACAGGTCGTACTTTTTCGGAAAAGTATTTTTTTCACTAATCTCTATTTGAACTAAATCAAGTAACTCCCAAAATTAACACCAAATTACGGGTTAAACCAAGGTACTTTGTAATAAAATAATTGTATTCAGATATGAAATTGATTTCGTGTCTTATGCCCGCTTTCTCACAGGCCAGATCGTACCAGCCAGTCCGATAGACCGTGGGATCCTTTAATCCGATGAGGCCTGTGGTGGGAATTCTCGGCACGGGCCACGGCAGGCCTCGACAGGCATGGCCGCACGCCAGGCCGCGATATTTCTCGACAGGCCATGGTACCGCAGCTTTATAAAGCAATCTATAGCCATTATATACTCCAATAATAATTTGTTGAAAGGAAATGCGTGATACAGCCAGTTCAACTATTATGCATCTAAATGGCTGGAGGATTAATTTGATTTGAACGTACCTACGTTCATACTATCAACTTGGAACACAAAACAGTTTTGGATATATCCCTTTTTAGATGTTAATTAGTCTATTACTATCGGTCACTCCTCTGTTGATCTTTATTTATCCTTAGATCAGGATGCTCCAACAAAGACTGCGATCTTTTTTTTACAAAAACATGCAGCTCTTTATTGTACTCTTCGATAAAATATTACTGTAACTTGGTAAAAAAAACACAACAAGGTTTTGTGTAGGTAACTATTTTTTAAAAAATGGGCTTTCAAATCCAGACACCTAAAACGATTTTTGTCTGGTCTAAGAATTAATCCTCGCGACCATAGTATCATAAAAAAGAACAAGTAGACGTGGCAGCGACTCGACGAGGACGGACTCGACGTCAAAGCGAAACGACGCGACGTGGCGGGACTCGACGTCAAGGCAATAAATCAATGTATGTAGCGATACGTACATTTAATTTCGGCGCCGTCATTCGTTCTCGGTTACGTGATAAACGCACTTAGACTGTGGATTTCCTGTCAGTGAATTAATGAATTTCAGATCTTTATTAAGTAGACAAGCCATGTGCCAAATTTCTATACAAACTTTCATCTGTTATTAACAAAAAGTGAATAAGTAAGCATATAATGAATTTAAGATTTTTAATATGTAGAATAATCATTACATCAACTCATTCGAAAAATTGTGTAGTTCGTTTGAACCAAATTAAATTAAATACGATGTCTTCTGCCATTTTTTATTATTTGCATTTTATTTTTCTCTTCTATGAGCAGTTGCGAATAATTTTTAAGTAGGGCCAGAATCCAGATATTCGCTGCTAGCAGTACTTGATAGTAAAAGTTAGATTAGTAGTTTGATTCTATTTATCCTCGGAAATAAAACAAGCTTTGAACCCTAATATTTTATTACATTCAACAAAAAAAAAACTTAATGTTATTTTTCATGAGACTCCCTGCATTGTGGGTTGTACATACAGTATGCATATAACCAATAGAATCTCAAACTTAGTTAAATAAGCTTGTAAGCTTGCAAAATGTGATGTTCCAAGTCACGACTTCCCTATTGCTAGTACTAAGGCATACTTAGACATTGCGCTCTTCGGTCATACCTCTCCCTAAGAGGTGTCATTGCTGTAGCCTTTGCAATCGTCAACGCTTGTCTTACGCGTCTTCCTAAATCTATATCTACTAATGTAAGCAACCGAAAGGCTTTCTTTTCAATATCATTTGGTACGCCTACTAATGAAGCAGCAAAGTTATTGGCTATTCTCTGGCGATGTGCATCGTTCTCCACTACTTCATTATAAAACTCAGACATTGGTTGTAAGTCTACAGCTGTTCTCTCCATAACAAATAATCGTTCTGTTGGTCGTGCCTCGTCCACGTAAGGTATGGGACCATTGAAAGAGTTAGGGTAATAGTTTGGTGCATCCTTCATGTTATCCCTCACAGGTGGCTTTCCATCACGATCATAGTTCCTGTCATACATTGGAGCATTTATTCTTGAATTTGCATGATTTATTCCTAAACGATAGTGTTGAGTATCAGGATAGAAAACCTTTCGAGCTTTGAATACAGAATCAGATGGACCTACTATTCCTGGAACTAAGTTATCTGGATTAAAAGCAGTTTGTTCAACATCTCTAAATACATTGTCAACGTGGCGATTGAACACTAAGCGCCCAGTTGTTACAGTTTGGTACGTTCCTCTCCTCCATTGTCTTGTAATGTCAAATGGATCATAATCAATTTTAAGTAAGTCATCTTTTGTTAAAATATCCATTTCTAATCTCCAGGCTGGGTAGTTTCCTACATCGATTGCATTGTAAAGATCTCTATTATAATAATCAGGATCGTCAGCTCCTATTGCTTGTGCTTGAGCATTTGTCAAATTGAACAAACCTATCTCAGTTCTTAAATTGAATTTGACGTAAAACTTATCACCATGTTTGTTGTATACTTCATATGTATGAATAGGGAAATAGTTCATCTTTCTATATCCATCGGGTATTCCAAGATCTGATTGCAACCAAAGAACTATATGTAGAAACTCAGGTCTCAAGGTAAGAAAATCCCATCTCATTGTGTTGTCAAATATCCCAGTACGGGGATTTCTTCTAAAAGCTCTTATGAAAGCAAGGAATTCGATTGGGTCTTTATATAGAATTGGTATATGTAAACATACTAGGTCGAGGTTTCCTTGTCTTGTATAAAACTTTACAGCAACTCCTTTCAATTCTCTGCTGAGATCAGTTCCTCCAAGGTTTTGTGTAGCTGTAGAGAATCGTCCAACTATCGGTGTCCTTTTTCCGATTCCATTAAATAAATCTGCTTTTATATATCTTGATACATCGTTGGTCACCTCAAAATATCCGAAAGCGCCGACTCCTTTAGCATGTACCAATCGTTCGGGTATTCGTTCTCTGTTTAGATGAGATGTTAGATGGAAGTGGTGTTTGCTGTTGAAAATGTCCGTGTTAATCGTTATCGTATCTCTGATGTCTATTGGATCGCCGGTAGGCTTAGTCCATACGCCTATTGGTCTCTGAAATAATAAAATGGAATATCATGTAGTTACTGCTACTATAACTTTGCAACATTTAATAAGTAGGAATCAAATCGGTAAAGGTCAAATTATGTATATTATAGGTATAGTATATGTAAACTTGAAGTTATACTATAAAAGAAATTTGTTAAACATTAGATCGCATACCGGATATCGTTGCCTAAAATCAGCCAACTGCTTCGACACAGCGTCAGTTTCATTATAACATTGATATCCCGTCACAAATGTCGCCGCCATACAAGTACAAGCACAGACGACAAGCAACCTCATCTTGACAGGCAGAGACTACCCGCTGGATAAGTTGCAACAGATTTATATAATATAGCAGCAGGATAGTA
Organism: Agrochola lychnidis; assembly: GCA_963680765.1. Classification (NCBI taxonomy): domain Eukaryota; kingdom Metazoa; phylum Arthropoda; class Insecta; order Lepidoptera; family Noctuidae; genus Agrochola; species Agrochola lychnidis. Next base: position 6,330,043 of record OY796859.1, on the reverse strand, counting down.
CTTACCGCTCATCAGCCTAATGCCAGGAAACGCAGCATTTGTTAGTTGAATTAAAAATAATAATATTTCTGGATGATTGGCACTTATCGATTAAAACCGGTGGTATTAAGTGTTTTCGATATTTATTAGCTCTTAGGAAGGCGTGTATTTACACTTTTTGTGCGTGACTTTTTACGCGAACGGATAGTTCTGATCATATTCATACTTTACTTAGTTTTTTTTATATTCTTTTTATAAATAAAATTAAGGTTTTTGTAGCATGTCTTAAGAAAGAAAAAAGAAAGAAAAATAGGTTTATTTGTCACAGAAATACGTGCATACATAAAAGACAAGAGTAATCAGAGAACAACACAAAGTACATAACAAATCACGAGCATAGAACAGAAATTACTTAGGCGGCAGCTGCACGACATGACTGTGACAAGAAGACTTCCACTCAGCATGATGCAGTGCTATGGGGGACCCACAGCACAGCGCTGATTTTCAGTGGTCACCCGAAAAAAGAAAAGATGTACGGAAATCAAGTCAGGTTCAGTGATTTTTCTATTAAACATGTAACAAAACAAAATAAATAGTGCTCAGAATATAAGATAACTATACAATAAATTATAAGAAACATAAAATTAAAAAAAACTATCCGCAGGCATCACCCTACGTGCACAAACAATACAGATACCTAACTAAAACATATCATTTCTTATTATTATTACTTCACGAGGATATAGAAGTGTTTTGTCTCGCTCCCACCCTCACCCTCGCGTCGCCCGCGCGCGCGCTCACTATCTAAAAAGTACCGTTGCATTTCTCTATTGCGTTTATCGCGTCTTCTTCTTGCTAAATAATTGTTATATCTTTGGCGGCGTTACCGCTTTACATTAACAAAAATACATTAAAAAACCAGCCTCTAATTTTCTCTACTGCAGAGCAAAGATAGACCTCTACCACTCTCTCAGTTATTCTCTCACCATCAAAAGTCAACATCGTATCTAGAAGTATCTGATTGTTAAATTGATCGGAGTTTATTGTAAGTATGTCCCGTACTTCTGTTGGATCTCCATTATTTTTCGTCCATTAGTCCTATCGGTAACTGCAAAAAAATAAATTAAATTAAAACACAGAAAGTATTTAATCATTCAAAAGTTCTTCGGTCGATTGCAATTACTATACTGATTTTCATAATTATTTGAATTTTATTATTTAAAAAATCAATTATTTTTTCAGTTTACTTCTTGTTTCAAAATCTATCCATAGCGTGATGGAATGCTCCTTTTTCATTGTTTTTTTAAAGTTTATAAATTGCATGCACGTAATTTTTATTTTTCATACATTTTTTATATCAGTTATTATTCTCTCGCAAGCGCCACTGCCGAGCCTAAGATCTTAAGTTCGATCGGAGTTATTGGGTTATCCCTTCTGGAATATCTTAGTAGCAGCCCGGACTCTGGATTTGTGCCCGGGTGATGGCAATGCATGGAATACATGGAACTTAAACATAATTGAAGAAATATGGGTGTACAATAGGACACCTCTCTAACCCTTCGGGCAACACAGGCGTGACGTGTGTTATGTTATTCTATGTAACTCTTACTCAAGGTTTTAACAATTAAAATTGATAAAACGAAAAAATATTTGTACCCACCGGATGGTCCCGTTTAAAATCCAGCTGCTGTCTTTCCACGGGTTGGTACACACGGCTACACATCAAGCTATACAAAACCAGTTTATGTTGATCTCGCATTGTATAGGATTTCCGTACAATGCGAGGTCAGCTTATACTGAAAAAATATAGCCTGATGTGTAGCCATGTGTACGTGACATTCTCGTATCTAACACCTTCCACATTAAGTACCATACAAAATAAACACGCAACGATTACCTTCATGTTGGAAATCGTGTTCCGCACTGGGCCAACGAAACTTGCTTATATAGCATTAATTACCGATTAGAGATCAATTACATCTAGGTGTGTTATATAAGAGTTTTTAGTAATTATCTTGTAGGTAGTGAAATTCCATTCTTCATCACTTGTCTTCTTTGTAATTCGTTGCGATGGTTCTGCTCGTGATATTTCGGCTGTATTGCTTTTCGAGTCTTGTGTTTTTCAGTCCTTCATAACCCCAATTCATGTTTGTATATTTGGTTAAATACGCCAGTTTGGTCAAATAGTGGGACTCATTAATCCTGTTGAAATAAAAGAAGATATGTTTTCAACGTCATCATTTCACTGACAAAAATGCGTTATCCATATGAACTGTTGATCACCTCCCTTTAACACAGTGCTATTATAAGTCATCCATTTATGACGGGGATCGGAATTGTTTCTTCTAAGCGCAGGTTATTTTGTAACCTATCGAAGAAAACAGTATGGCACCCATTAACTAGATTAAGAAACTTTATGCTTATGCTTTATATAGGTTTAACCTTGCCATGTAATCTAGTATAACAAAAAAATCAACAATATATTTTTATTATTATTATTTTTAATCATTGTGTTTCATCTAAGTATCTTTATTTTATGACGAATTAGTACGTATTTTTAAACTATTTCTTCCTCTTCTTTTTCAATTTAGTTATTTTTATCGGCATCAGCTACCGGGTAATTTCTATTACAAATTTTATTGTAAGTATTCTTTTCAGCTCATCTTGGATTTTAATAACATGCAGTCAATGAAAACATAGTCAGGACACAGGAACTCAAAAATATGAAGTCGCCAATAAGAATGGAGCCTATTCTCAAACTGGGAAGGAACGACCTTCTCTGTACAAGAAGAGCTTTGCCCCGCACTGGTTCAATTACAGGTCAATAGAACTAAAGGGTAATTGACCAAAATTACTAACGGCTACCTACTCCGCCTTTCATTCAATTAGCTCCTGAAATACACGCGTTTAATTTACAGGTAAAACCTAGGTCTAATATAATAAACTAGTTTTGGCCCGCGACTTAGTCCGCGTGAAATTTCTTGTTTTAACATAAAATAAATCCCATGATACTCGGCAATGCTTTAACTATTGGTGTAAGAATTTTCAGAATAGGATCAGAAGTTCCGAACATTCTTTCAGAATTGAAAATTCGTTTCGAAGTTTACTCCTTACATACTAACACACCTCTTACTCTACTCACATACCTCTTTACAATATTAGTATAGATTACTGAGCAAACACAACAAATTGTATTCAGTGATGAAATTGATTTCGTGTGATGTAAAGCAATTTATCGCTAATAAGCCAGTAATTATTTATTGAAAGGAAATGCGTGATACTGCCAGTTCGACTATTACGCATCTAACATGGCTGAAGAATTGATTTGCTTTATACGTACCTACGTTCATAATATTTTCGACTTGGAACACAAAACAGTTTTGGATATTTCCCATTTTAGAAGTTAATTAGTATATTGCTATCGGCCACTCTTCTTTTCATCTTTAATTATCCTTAGATCAGGATGCTCTAACAACGGCGATCTTTTTTTTCAAAAACACTCAGCTTTTATCGTACCCTTCGATAAAACGCAAAAAAAAAAACACAATAAGGTTTTTGTGTAACAATTTTATTTAACATTGTTAAATTAGTACAAATAAATGGGCTTTCAAATTGCATGAAATTTCCTGACATCTAAAACTATTTTTTTTTGGTCTAAGAATTAAACCTTGCGGAACACTCATTTTGATCTCATGAATGTTCCTTAATTCCATATGATTTCTATTCAAAGCGGTTCGAGGTTTGCTTTAGTAAATTTTCTTTTATTCCTGTGATCTTATCCTTGTAAAATACTGGTATTCAGCTGCATCCGGTTAGACTGGAAGCCGACCCCAACATAGTTGGGAAAAGGCTAGGCAGATGATGATGATCTTATCCTTGTCAAAAGATAGTAAGTCACCAATGTCAAGTATTAGAATTAGAAAAAAAAGCATAGTATTATAATAAAGTTCCAGGAACAATGGTAAGGCATTGCTTGTTTTTTGCTTCCATCTTATCATATAGCAGTAGTAGCATTAAGTATAAGAGCGGCTTTGCACTACGTCCTATCCGAATCCGGGAAATATCGGTCCGAAGTAGCCATAATACTATTTTATGAGGGGTTACGCACTAGATCCAATCTTTGTCCGTCCGAATTTAGAACATTCCCAATTCGGATTGATTTCGGAACTTGAATTCTGATTCGGATCGGATGTAGTGCGTAACCGCTCTGAGGTTAAAAGAATATAAATATTCTGAAAAATCAAAGTCTCGTACGATTTTTAGTTTTATGTGTAAAGTAGATGTACAATATAGAAAACCGTCTTTCACAACTTGTACCGTAGCTCGTAGGCTTGTCAAGCTTTAAAGAAAAATAAATTACTGGGAAGAAAGAAAAATTAAACAATTGATGATTATAATAAAAATACTTTATACTCCATCGTTACACATATATAAACCAAATACACCTTTTTATCACATCTACCGAAACCGATGTCAATTATTTTTCATGGTTTCTTAGTATTTTTAATACTCAATTTATAATTGACATTACACTTTATTTATGATTATCTTGTGCACTTTTTACATAGATTGGTGTCTTAGGAGCTAGTTCTGCATTTGGTGTATTCCTTATAGGTACATTCGGTATAGGAGTAGCCTGCGCTGCTGCTTGCTGGGCTCTTCTTTGTTCCAGAGCTACTTCCAAGCCAGTACTCACTCGCTTACCTAGATCACGATCAATAAGATACAACAACTTTATAGCTCTTTGCACAACCGGCGGTGTGACTGGCACTAGAGAAAAAACCATAGTCTCAATAAACCTCTGTCTATGTGCCTCATTTTCAAGAATGTTGTTGTAAAAATACCGCAAGGGCTCCAAGTCAATAGCATTTCTTTCCAATACTTGTAACTTCTCCCTCGGTCGCTTCTCGTCCACATAAGGTATTGGACCGTTAAATGAATTAGAATAATAATTTGGTGCGTTCTTCATGTTAAACCTAGTAGGTGGTGTCCCATCACGGACGTATGTCTTTGTATACAATGGCATATTAATGAGAATTTTGTTGTGATTTCTTCCCAAACGATAATTTTGTGTGTCTCTGTAGAACATTCTTCTGCCTCTGAACAAAAAGTCAGGTGGCCCGGGAATACCGGGCACCAAATTGGCAGGATTGAACGCTCCTTGTTCTACATCTCTAAAATGATTTTCAACATTTTTATTTAAAACTATACGCCCTATCTGCACAGTGGTAAATGTACCATTCTTCCAAAGTCTGGTAACATCGAAAGGATCGTAATCAACTTTTTGTATGTCATGTGGTGTCATCATATCCATCTCTAATCTCCATGCAGGATAGTTACCTAGTTCAATAGCATTGAACAAATCCCGAGTAAAGTAATCCAGATCCGTGCCTTGTATCACAACCGCTTGAGCATTAGATATATAACTAAAACCTTGCTCCGTTCTAAAATTAAACCTTACATAATGTCTCTCTCCATTTTCATTAGAAATTTCATAAGTATGGATGGGAAAAGAATCCATTCTTCTGAAGCCATTCGGACGACCATAATCAGATAATGTCCAAAAGAAGGTGTGCATGGTACTCGGTTTTTGTGTAATTAAGTCCCAACGGGCCGTAAAATCTACCAACATGTTAGTCTGGGGATTTTGTTTGAATGCATGTACAGTAGACCAGAACAAAATAGGATCTCTGTATAGATATACGGGTGTCTGTAAACACAAAAGATCTAAATTGCCTTCTTTTGTGTAAAATTTAACTGCCATGCCTCTTAATTCTTTGCTGACATCAGTTCCTCCGATACCTTGAGCTGCACTTGAGAACCTGACAACTATTGGCGTTCTCTTACCAACTCCGTTAAACACGTCAGCATAAGTATATTTGGAGACGTCATTTGTGACTTCAAAGTAACCAAAGGCACCAGTTCCCTTGGCGTGGACCACTCTCTCGGGTCTTCTCTCTGCATCAAATGTCAGCATTGTATCGAGTAGTAACTGATTGTTAAATTGATCGGAGTTTATCGTTAGTGTGTCCCGTATTTCTGTTGGATCTCCATTACTTTTAGTCCATAATCCTATAGGTAACTGAAAAAGACGAGAAGGTTTTAGCGCATTCATAGGTTATTTTGAAAAACACGCATTGGCTAATGATAAAGAGCACACAATATTAGTATGACTGTGAATATTTAGAAAAAACTGATTTGGTAATATAAGAACTTGCTACACTAATTTTCACGAAGGTTACATGTGGTACAAAACACTTGACAAAATTGACTGTTTTTTTATAAATTATATCGATTTTCCTGTTTATCTAACTATAGGACTACCATAGCCTTATTTAAACAATTGTTACCTACCGGATGATCCCGTTTAAAGTCTAGAAGCTGTCTTTCCACAGGTTGGTACGTGACATTGTCGTATATAACACTTTCCACATTTAGTACCACGCACAACAAACACGCAACGATTGCCTTCATGTTGGAAATCGACTGCGTGTTTCGGTGGTTTTTTATCTAAACTCGCTTATATAGCCTTTCATTAACTGATTGTGAACAATTATATCTCTTTGTCTGCATTATAATTCAATAATAATTTCAGACTCATTTGCTACTTCCTAAAATATATCATGATAGTCTTTATAATTTAGGGTTCCGTTTATTTTAGTATTTTCATCATGCCATGAATTAGTTTTAGGCGTTATTACTTTATTTTTATACGTAGGTATAAATGTTTTAAGCTTATACCTGTTTACAAACCATGTTATTATGTTTTCCAAATCTTTGAAACTTTATTATATTATACAGGGTAAAATTGAATTCCTGGGTATCCTCTTAAGGGGTCATTGTACTCATCATTATAAACAACTTTCACTATGGGATCAAACCTGAAATCGCGAAAAATAAATCAGCTGTTCCCTACATTTATGTTCGCATAGTTCGTCAAAATGTAGGGAACAGCAGATTTTTGAAGTGGCAACTTCTTTAGGCGCGTTAGGCATTTTTGAGATGGGACTAAACCATTGATTTCGCGATACTGTTACGACACCAGCTTTTGACCATTAAAAAGACATCAACGCGTTGATTACCGCAGTGCGTGGAGTAAAAGACATCAACCAGACCCCTTAAGAAGATGCCCATGAATCCGATTTTATTCTGTATTTTTTGGACAGTATTACTTTTGGTCAAGAATATTTTTATAAAAGTACTTAGTTATAAGTTAACTTATTTTAGCTGATACAGGTTATATTCGAAAAGACATGAATTCAAATCGATTGAAACAACATTACATTTGTAGCTAAAAATCAATCAAACTATTCAATAATTACTAATAATGGAAGGAAATGCGTATTATAGCCACTCCTGCTAATAAGAAACCATGAACTAGCGTTGAAGTGTTTAATTATAGTATAGTTTTTTGGTTCAATAATAACACATAACATCACGCCTTGTTTCCTCGAAGGGTTGGGCAGAGGGGTGCTAATGATACTGAGATTCAATATTTATTAACTGTAAAAAATAGAAGTGCAAGTAATTGTAGTAATTGTATGGTTATTGTGTTGTGTAACACTATAGGTACTACTTCGTTATGTTAGTTTTAGTACCGAGATCTGCTCTGGTGAAAATAGAGAATGCTCATTTAATAGTATAGGATAGTACCTACTAATTCCATACTGTCATGGTAGTAGATACTTACTAATTCCATGCTGTCATGAAAGTAGGTCTTACTAATTCCATGCTTCCATCATAGTAGGTACTTACTAATTCCGTGCTGCCATGTCATTATTATAAGGTAGTTATCTTATTCTAAACTTTGGGCGACTGAGCTCTGCCCTGGTGAAAATACGGAGAAAACGAATTTTCCCAGACATGAGACCTTGCTAGATAGATTTTTCGCCCTCGTAAACCCCTGTAGTGCAACCACCTCTGCAAAACCCTTCAGGAATTACAGGCGTGATGTTATGTTATGTAAAAACTGTATCAAAAGGTTCCAATGATCGCAATCATTTTAGTAGATAACAGTATAATCAATATTCTAACAAAGATGGCGGCACATAATGGTAGACGAGGATATGAACCTGTCGCCAGTAACAACGATTGGAAATAAACTACAAGATAACCTTGACAGAGAACTTTATTCGTTTCTTTACGATGTCGTAAATAAGGACTAAGGATGTCAAAGATATTGAGTCCCGGAAATTCTGAAGCGAAATATCTCGTGTTCTATTTCAGTGCTGACATTATTATACTTAGAAATCTATGATACGTACATCAATCTATTTTTATTATCCTATACTAAACGAGCAATATTTGTATATATATATGTACTCACGTTCTCGAAATTGGTTCTAACGATTTCGAGAACAGAAAAATACAATTAGAAAAATATCTTATGGAGATGAATGAAAATCTTCTTCGATAGTAATTACGCCTATAATTAATGATTTTTGATTTTTACAAATATTAGCGATGATCCTTATGCGTGTATAATGATTACGCGCGTGGAGGACTTCGGTACCACACCCCGCACTCTTCTCCTCTGCCGTCCAATAGTAGTGGGTTCGCTCATGATGACGATGCGTAGACATGCCCCCCGCAGAAGCAGGTACATGTTGAAAGAAGTTAGGGTTGTTCTTCCTTTAGCAACGGGCACAATCTGGGGTATGATCTTCGTATCACTCCATTAGCTGTCTTAATGTCAGCTGTATGTTTTATGTTTATCTATTTTCACCCGAGCAGAGCTCGGTCAACCAAGTACTAAAAAAAACAGCATTTAAAAAAACCTGCACAAATGATTTGCAATTTTATGGTTTTATGTGTATCCGAACGTTTTATTGTTGTTTCTTTTTTGGGTCTACTAGCAATCATCATCAGCCTATAAATGTTCCCACTACTGGGACACAGGCCTCCTCTCTGTGAGAGGGAGTTGCTACTAGCTATGGAATTTTAACTTCGATTTGACTTGTTTCTATCTCTCGCTCTTTTCGTATCGAAGTGAAAGTGACAGAACAAAGAACAGAAATTTGTAAGTAGACCCAGCACAGTTATCGGAATTAAAAAAAAAAATAGTTACTTTGTTTCAAGCTCGCTGCAAAATCGAATTTTGCTCACTGTTTGTGGCAAAACCTGCTTGTTTGAGGTGCTGAGGTGAAATAGTAGATTATTAACCAAGGGGATAAAGCAGTGTCTTCTGTCGCGGGTGACGATTTAAATCGCGAGCGTAATGAAGGACTCGAGGTTTACTCCCGAGCGTAGCGAGGGTGTTAAAAACTTAAATCACGAGCGAAGCGAGGGATTTAATACGAGTCCTGAACACTCAGGACTACACAGCTCGCTACACAGCGAGGGATTTAAGTTCACCCAAGACTAAGACAGCTTTATCACCGAGGAAAATACTCTACTTTTCGTACCATTTGCAAAAAAAATAACACAATAATAATATGAGATAAGCATTTATTAAAAATAATGACAATTAAAAGTAAAAGTTAACATTCGAAACTTTGGTCCAATTATTGATAGAGAGAGTTACATTTTTGTTTTGTACATTTATTGTTGATGAGTTGATTTGAGTATTTCTCTGTTCTTGCGTCTGAGGAACTTGCGTTTCATTGTAGATAGTAACGTCGGAGATAGTGGTGGTGGTGCATCGTGAGTTACGGACGAAGATAAGATGCCGGAAGTTGATGGTTGTGGCTCTGATGGATTAAGTTTTATATTTTTGTTAATTTGACTGCTTAATATGGTTTTATTCGCCATTGAGCTTTCGATATACCTTAGCCTCAGCTACTCTATCAGAGCTCCAACCACCGTGTCTTTTTACTGACGTAATATCCGCCCCTGAATCCGCCAAGAAAGTCGTCGAAGTTCTTCTAAAGCAGTGACCGGTGTAGAGTTCAACATCTTTAAGTTTTAAATATTTAGCAATTTCCTTTGGCATATTGCTAATTTTATTTTTGCCGATGGCTTGTCGAGTACATTTCCCATTCCGATAGTTTATAAAAAATCTATTGTTTTCCATGTTGGTGGGTGTGTTTGTGGGTGAATGATTTTAGTATATTGTCCTTAAGATAGTTAATTGATTCAGGCGTGACCTTGCGGAAGTAACCTGTTCCGCTTATCTATTTCTAAAGAGCCATAAAAAACTCCTGAAATAAATCGAAACGTGTTTCACCTCTCAACGAGGCATCCTCAGGATGACGATGGACTTGTTGCGAACTCGAACACGGCGTGTTGCCACACCGAGCGCTGAGTGCAGACTGAGCCTTATCGCCCGTTGAACCCACTTATATAGTGTCACCGTTATCAGTGCGACCGTTATCAGTGCGACCGTTATCAGTGCGACCGTTATTAGTGTGACCGTTGTCAGTGCGATAAGGGGGCGAACAATCGCAGCAAAGGTGACCTTGGCATACTGGTATTTAATTCGTTCAACAGTGTAATGTTTTCTGTATTATTTTTGACAATTTCTAAACCTTTATCATAAGTATGTAAAATTGACAATGAATGACCGATTTTTCATCAAGTACAAATCCGCAGCAACAAAGGCGGATCCAGCCTTCGAGTCAGGGGGTCACATAGTCGGGGTCAGTCACAGGACACGTTCGCATTTTTGCATTTTCGTCTCTTCATATTGATGAAGAGACGAAAATGCCATCCACAAAAAACAAAAATGTAGGGGAGCGCGATTGCGCCTTGCGGCGAGCTCGAATTTTTTTGCACCTCGTCTCGGAATTCTCGGTTTCTCGGTCAAACTTTACACGACCTAACCTTAACCGGTAATAACCGGCCCTAATTTTAACCGGTATTACGTTAACCGGTATAACGTTAACCGGTATAACGTTAACCGGTATTACGTTAACCAGTATTACGTTAACCGGTATAACGTCAACCGGTATAACGTCAACCGGTATAACGTTAACCGGTATTACGTTAACCGGTATAACGTTAACCGGTATTACGTTAACCGGTATAACGTTAACCGGTATTACGTTAACCGGTATTACGTTAAACGGTATTACGTTAACCGGTATAACGTCAACCGGTATAACGTCAACCGGTATAACGTTAACCGGTATAACGTTAACCGGTATAACGTTAACCGGTATAACGTTAACCGGTATAACGTTAACCGGTATTACGTCAACCGGTATTACGTCAACCGGTATTACGTTAACCGGTATTGTTTTTATCGACTTTGTTTTTATCGACTTTGTTTTTATCGACTTTGTTTTTATCGACTTTGTTTTTATCGACTTTGTTTTTATCGACTTTGTTTTTATCGACTTTGTTTTTATCGACTTTGTTTTTATCGACTTTGTTTTTATCGACTTTGTTTTTATCGACTTTGTTTTTATCGACTTTGTTTGTTTGTTTGTTTGTTTGTTTGTTTGTTTGTTTGTTTGTTTGATTCTAGGTTAGAATCCTGAGCGCAGACACGAGATGCAAATAACTTTGGTCTCGTGTAACACATACAACTTTTCACCTCAGCAGCGAGAACCTGCACATATACCTAAAGGTAAAAAAATAAAACAAGATGTTTATCTTCGTATTTTTTTTCTTCGGAAAGAAGTTCCTTCTCACGTATGATTTAAAACAGAAACAAAATTTTTGCAGCCGCCATCTTGGATTTATATTTTGACCTCTCTATCGACTCTCTATAAACGATACCCATGATGAAAAATTTGAAAATTTTCAAAACCGCCATTTTGGATTTACATTTTAATGTAATTATCGGCTTTAGCACCCTCGAAAACTATGAAAACGATACTCATGATGAAAAATTTCAAAATTTTCGCAGCCGCCATCTTGGATTTTCATTTTGACCTCACGATCGGCTTTAGAACCCTCGGAAACTATGAAAACGACACCCATGACTAAATATGTTAAAAATTTCGCCGCCATCTTGGATTTGCTTATTGGCCAAATTCACACTATCTATCTCTTTCTTTCTCTTTGAATTAGAAGAAGATAGTCGCAAGCGCCCTTTCGCGCGACTATTTCTGCCAGTGCACTCCTACTGCAAGCCGCGTTAAAGAACTTCGTTCTAAATAAAAACTTTTTACAAAAAAAAAAACAACCGACCTCCAAAAAAAAAACACTACAAAGTGAAAAATAACTTTAATTTCGGAAGTCGGTGTCTTGGGTTTTGTATTTTCGTTTTTTGCCACCGACTTCCGAAATTAAAGTTATTTTTCACTTTGTAGTGTTTTTTTTTTGGAGGTCGGTTGTTTTTTTTTTTGTAAAAAGTTTTTATTTGTCACTTTTTAGTTTTTAGTACCTACCCCACACACATTCAAATACCACTACCTGCTACCAGTGACAGAAACTTATCATATCATCTACATATTAAGTGGGAAAAAAATACGTTTTTTGTAGCTAACTCAAAAACTATCCAAGCAAAGTTAATAAAATTTATATGGGACCAATTCCAGAGCACACCCTTTCAAACAAAAAAAGAATTTTCAAAATCGGTCCACAATTGACGGAGAAATCGGTGGACATACATAAAAAAAAAAAAAAAACAAACATACGCGACGAACATATAACCTCCTCCTTTTTGGAAGTCGGTTAAAAATATAATAAAACAGCATTTAAAAAAACCTGCACAAATGATTTGCAATTTTATGGTTTTATGTGTATCCGAACGTTTTATTGTTGTTTCTTTTTTGGGTCTACTAGCAATCATCATCAGCCTATAAATGTTCCCACTACTGGGACACAGGCCTCCTCTCTGTGAGAGGGAGTTGCTACTAGCTATGGAATTTTAACTTCGATTTGACTTGTTTCTATCTCTCGCTCTTTTCGTATCGAAGTGAAAGTGACAGAACAAAGAACAGAATTTTGTAAGTAGACCCAGCACAGTTATCGGAATTAAAAAAAAAATAGTTACTACTTTGTTTCAAGCTCGCTGCAAAATCGAATTTTGCTCACTGTTTGTGGCAAAACCTGCTTGTTTGAGGTGCTGAGGTGAAATAGTAGATTATTAACCAAGGGGATAAAGCAGTGTCTTCTGTCGCGGGTGACGATTTAAATCGCGAGCGTAATGAAGGACTCGAGGTTTACTCGTTAACGTAATACCGGTTAACGTAATACCGGTTGACGTAATACCGGTTGACGTAATACCGGTTAACGTTATACCGGTTAACGTTATACCGGTTAACGTAATACCGGTTAACGTTATACCGGTTGACGTTATACCGGTTGACGTTATACCGGTTAACGTAATACCGGTTAACGTAATACCGGTTAACGTAATACCGGTTAACGTAATACCGGTTAACGTAATACCGGTTAACGTTATACCGGTTGACGTTATACCGGTTAACGTTATACCGGTTGACGTTATACCGGTTGACGTTATACCGGTTAACGTAATACCGGTTAACGTAATACCGGTTAACGTTATACCGGTTAACGTTATACCGGTTAACGTAATACCGGTTAAAATTAGGGCCGGTTATTACCGGTTAAGGTTAGGTCGTGTAAAGTTTGACCGAGAAACCGAGAATTCCGAGACGAGGTGCAAAAAAATTCGAGCTCGCCGCAAGGCGCAATCGCGCTCCCCTACATTTTTGTTTTTTGTGGATGGCATTTTCGTCTCTTCATCAATATGAAGAGACGAAAATGCAAAAATGCGAACGTGTCCTGTGACTGACCCCGACTATGTGACCCCCTGACTCGAAGGCTGGATCCGCCTTTGTTGCTGCGGATTTGTACTTGATGAAAAATCGGTCATTCATTGTCAATTTTACATACTTGTGATAAAGGTTTAGAAATTGTCAAAAATAATACAGAAAACATTACACTGTTGAACGAATTAAATACCAGTATGCCAAGGTCACCTTTGCTGCGATTGTTCGCCCCCTTATCGCACTGACAACGGTCACACTAATAACGGTCGCACTGATAACGGTCGCACTGATAACGGTCGCACTGATAACGGTGACACTATATAAGTGGGTTCAACGGGCGATAAGGCTCAGTCTGCACTCAGCGCTCGGTGTGGCAACACGCCGTGTTCGAGTTCGCAACAAGTCCATCGTCATCCTGAGGATGCCTCGTTGAGAGGTGAAACACGTTTCGATTTATTTCAGGAGTTTTTTATGGCTCTTTAGAAATAGATAAGCGGAACAGGTTACTTCCGCAAGGTCACGCCTGAATCAATTAACTATCTTAAGGACAATATACTAAAATCATTCACCCACAAACACACCCACCAACATGGAAAACAATAGATTTTTTATAAACTATCGGAATGGGAAATGTACTCGACAAGCCATCGGCAAAAATAAAATTAGCAATATGCCAAAGGAAATTGCTAAATATTTAAAACTTAAAGATGTTGAACTCTACACCGGTCACTGCTTTAGAAGAACTTCGACGACTTTCTTGGCGGATTCAGGGGCGGATATTACGTCAGTAAAAAGACACGGTGGTTGGAGCTCTGATAGAGTAGCTGAGGCTAAGGTATATCGAAAGCTCAATGGCGAATAAAACCATATTAAGCAGTCAAATTAACAAAAATATAAAACTTAATCCATCAGAGCCACAACCATCAACTTCCGGCATCTTATCTTCGTCCGTAACTCACGATGCACCACCACCACTATCTCCGACGTTCTCAAGTGATGCGTTTACCAACGAACAGCATTTCATTAACCGAGTTCCAAAAAGGAGGAGGTTATATGTTCGTCGCGTATGTTTGTTTTTTTTTTTTTTTTTTATGTATGTCCACCGATTTCTCCGTCAATTGTGGACCGATTTTGAAAATTCTTTTTTTGTTTGAAAGGGTGTGCTCTGGAATTGGTCCCATATAAATTTTATTAACTTTGCTTGGATAGTTTTTGAGTTAGCTACAAAAAACGTATTTTTTTCCCCACTTAATATGTAGATGATATGATAAGTTTCTGTCACTGGTAGCAGGTAGTGGTATTTGAATGTGTGTGGGGTAGGTACTAAAAACTAAAAAGTGACAAATAAAAACTTTTTACAAAAAAAAAAACAACCGACCTCCAAAAAAAAAACACTACAAAGTGAAAAATAACTTTAATTTCGGAAGTCGGTGGCAAAAAACGAAAATACAAAACCCAAGACACCGACTTCCGAAATTAAAGTTATTTTTCACTTTGTAGTGTTTTTTTTTTTGGAGGTCGGTTGTTTTTTTTTTTGTAAAAAGTTTTTATTTAGAACGAAGTTCTTTAACGCGGCTTGCAGTAGGAGTGCACTGGCAGAAATAGTCGCGCGAAAGGGCGCTTGCGACTATCTTCTTCTAATTCAAAGAGAAAGAAAGAGATAGATAGTGTGAATTTGGCCAATAAGCAAATCCAAGATGGCGGCGAAATTTTTAACATTTTTAGTCATGGGTGTCGTTTTCATAGTTTCCGAGGGTTCTAAAACCGATCGTGAGGTCAAAATGAAAATCCAAGATGGCGGCTGCGAAAATTTTGAAATTTTTCATCATGAGTATCGTTTTCATAGTTTTCGAGGGTGCTAAAGCCGATAATTACATTAAAATGTAAATCCAAAATGGCGGTTTTGAAAATTTTCAAATTTTTCATCATGGGTATCGTTTATAGAGAGTCGATAGAGAGGTCAAAATATAAATCCAAGATGGCGGCTGCAAAAATTTTGTTTCTGTTTTAAATCATACGTGAGAAGGAACTTCTTTCCGAAGAAAAAAAATACGAAGATAAACATCTTGTTTTATTTTTTTACCTTTAGGTATATGTGCAGGTTCTCGCTGCTGAGGTGAAAAGTTGTAGTGTTACACGAGACCAAAGTTATTTGCATCTCGTGTCTGCGCTCAGGATTCTAACCTAGAATCAAACAAACAAACAAACAAACAAACAAACAAACAAACTACACAGCGAGGGATTTAAGTTCACCCAAGACTAAGACAGCTTTATCACCGAGGAAAAAACTCTACTTTTCGTACCATTTGCAAAAAAAATAACACAATAATAATATGAGATAAGCATTTATTAAAAATAATGACAATTAAAAGTAAAAGTTAACATTCGAAACTTTGGTCCAATTATTGATAGAGAGAGTTACATTTTTGTTTGGTACATTTATTGTTGATGAGTTGATTTGAGTATTTCTCTGTTCTTGCGTCTGAGGAACTTGCGTTTCATTGTAGATAGTAACGTCGGAGATAGTGGTGGTGGTGCATCGTGAGTTACGGACGAAGATAAGATGCCGGAAGTTGATGGTTGTGGCTCTGATGGATTAAGTTTTATATTTTTGTTAATTTGACTGCTTAATATGGTTTTATTCGCCATTGAGCTTTCGATATACCTTAGCCTCAGCTACTCTATCAGAGCTCCAACCACCGTGTCTTTTTACTGACGTAATATCCGCCCCTGAATCCGCCAAGAAAGTCGTCGAAGTTCTTCTAAAGCAGTGACCGGTGTAGAGTTCAACATCTTTAAGTTTTAAATATTTAGCAATTTCCTTTGGCATATTGCTAATTTTATTTTTGCCGATGGCTTGTCGAGTACATTTCCCATTCCGATAGTTTATAAAAAATCTATTGTTTTCCATGTTGGTGGGTGTGTTTGTGGGTGAATGATTTTAGTATATTGTCCTTAAGATAGTTAATTGATTCAGGCGTGACCTTGCGGAAGTAACCTGTTCCGCTTATCTATTTCTAAAGAGCCATAAAAAACTCCTGAAATAAATCGAAACGTGTTTCACCTCTCAACGAGGCATCCTCAGGATGACGATGGACTTGTTGCGAACTCGAACACGGCGTGTTGCCACACCGAGCGCTGAGTGCAGACTGAGCCTTATCGCCCGTTGAACCCACTTATATAGTGTCACCGTTATCAGTGCGACCGTTATCAGTGCGACCGTTATTAGTGTGACCGTTGTCAGTGCGATAAGGGGGCGAACAATCGCAGCAAAGGTGACCTTGGCATACTGGTATTTAATTCGTTCAACAGTGTAATGTTTTCTGTATTATTTTTGACAATTTCTAAACCTTTATCACAAGTATGTAAAATTGACAATGAATGACCGATTTTTCATCAAGTACAAATCCGCAGCAACAAAGGCGGATCCAGCCTTCGAGTCAGGGGGTCACATAGTCGGGGTCAGTCACAGGACACGTTCGCATTTTTGCATTTTCGTCTCTTCACATTGATGAAGAGACGAAAATGCCATCCACAAAAAACAAAAATGTAGGGGAGCGCGATTGCGCCTTGCGGCGAGCTCGAATTTTTTTGCACCTCGTCTCAGAATTCTCGGTTTCTCGGTCAAACTTTACACGACCTAACCTTAACCGGTAATAACCGGCCCTAATTTTAACCGGTATTACGTTAACCGGTATTACGTTAACCGGTATAACGTTAACCGGTATTACGTTAACCGGTATTACGTTAACCGGTATTACGTTAACCGGTATAACGTCAACCGGTATAACGTCAACCGGTATAACGTCAACCGGTATAACGTTAACCGGTATAACGTTAACCGGTATAACGTTAACCGGTATTACGTTAACCGGTATTACGTTAACCGGTATTACGTTAACCGGTATTACGTTAACCGGTATTACGTTAACCGGTATTACATTAACCGGTATTACGTTAACCGGTATAACGTCAACCAGTATAACGTCAACCGGTATAACGTCAACCGGTATAATGTGAACCGGTATAACCTTAACCGGTATTACGTTAACCGGTATTACGTTAACCGGTATAACGTCAACCGGTATTACGTCAACCGGTATAACGTTAACCGGTATAACGTTAACCGGTATTACGTTAACCGGTATTACGTTAACCGGTATTACGTTAACCGGTATTACGTTAACCGGTATTACGTCAACCGGTATAACGTCAACCGGTATAACGTCAACCGGTATAACGTCAACCGGTATAACGTTAACCGGTATAACGTTAACCGGTATTACGTCAACCGGTATTACGTCAACCGGTATTACGTCAACCGGTATTGTTTTTATCGACTTTGTTTTTATCGACTTTGTTTTTATCGACTTTGTTTTTATCGACTTTGTTTTTATCGACTTTGTTTGTTTGTTTGTTTGTTTGTTTGTTTGTTTGTTTGTTTGTTTGTTTGTTTGTTTGTTTGTTTGATTCTAGGTTAGAATCCTGAGCGCAGACACGAGATGCAAATAACTTTGGTCTCGTGTAACACTACAACTTTTCACCTCAGCAGCGAGAACCTGCACATATACCTAAAGGTAAAAAAATAAAACAAGATGTTTATCTTCGTATTTTTTTTCTTCGGAAAGAAGTTCCTTCTCACGTATGATTTAAAACAGAAACAAAATTTTTGCAGCCGCCATCTTGGATTTATATTTTGACCTCTCTATCGACTCTCTATAAACGATACCCATGATGAAAAATTTGAAAATTTTCAAAACCGCCATTTTGGATTTACATTTTAATGTAATTATCGGCTTTAGCACCCTCGAAAACTATGAAAACGATACTCATGATGAAAAATTTCAAAATTTTCGCAGCCGCCATCTTGGATTTTCATTTTGACCTCACGATCGGCTTTAGAACCCTCGGAAACTATGAAAACGACACCCATGACTAAAAATGTTAAAAATTTCGCCGCCATCTTGGATTTGCTTATTGGCCAAATTCACACTATCTATCTCTTTCTTTCTCTTTGAATTAGAAGAAGATAGTCGCAAGCGCCCTTTCGCGCGACTATTTCTGCCAGTGCACTCCTACTGCAAGCCGCGTTAAAGAACTTCGTTCTAAATAAAAACTTTTTACAAAAAAAAAAACAACCGACCTCCAAAAAAAAAACACTAAAAAGTGAAAAATAACTTTAATTTCGGAAGTCGGTGTCTTGGGTTTTGTATTTTCGTTTTTTGCCACCGACTTCCGAAATTAAAGTTATTTTTCACTTTGTAGTGTTTTTTTTTTGGAGGTCGGTTGTTTTTTTTTTTGTAAAAAGTTTTTATTTGTCACTTTTTAGTTTTTAGTACCTACCCCACACACATTCAAATACCACTACCTGCTACCAGTGACAGAAACTTATCATATCATCTACATATTAAGTGGGAAAAAAATACGTTTTTTGTAGCTAACTCAAAAACTATCCAAGCAAAGTTAATAAAATTTATATGGGACCAATTCCAGAGCACACCCTTTCAAACAAAAAAAGAATTTTCAAAATCGGTCCACAATTGACGGAGAAATCGGTGGACATACATAAAAAAAAAAAAAAAAAAAACAAACATACGCGACGAACATGAAATGAACGAATGAATGAATGAATGAATTTGGTTTTTATGGAAAGAAAAATTTTAAAAGTCGCCCGGATAATTGAAAAACTCGGGAAAAACTTAAAATGCATTAAAAAAAAACTGCAACAAACGAACAAACGAAAAACTGAACAGTCGTAACCATATATATTTGTAAGGGATCGCAATATAAAAAGTTTATTATGAGGGCCCACACTCTCGCGAGTACGCCTCGTGTAGGCCCTTGCACAAGCTACACGAGTGCTATCCATCCACACTCTAATTTAATTCAGTGACATCTCGCGCCTCGCGTCCTTTGACTCCGGTCAAAAACCGATATTGAGCGGAGCGCGCGCAAGGCGAGAGACAATGAGAAGAGGCGCGGGCGCCATCCACACTATCGCACTCGCTTCACCTCCTCTTGCCTCCTGGAGAGTGTGGACTCGGGGAAAAACTTAATTTTTATATCTTACCTTTTGACAGACAAACATACCTACCAAAAATAAACAGGCATCTTAGTAAGAGGTTCCGATTAGCATATTTTATATACGGAACTATAAAAAGCAAAAAACAACGTGCGCAGTCGGGGGACCCCCGTCAGGAACGAAGTTCTTTCTCATGTATGAATTAAAAGAAAAACAAAAATTTTGCAGCCGCCATCTTGGATTTACATTTCTACCCCACTATCGGCTTTAGCACCCTCGAAAACTATGAAAACGACACCCATGGCGAAAAATTTGAAAATCTTCAAAGCCGCCATCTTGTATTTACATTTCGACCGCACTATCGGCCTTAGCACCCTCTAAAACCATGAAAACAATACCGGTGATGATTTTTTTAAAATTTTCAAATCATTTTGGATTTTCATTTAGATTTAATTCACACTTTCTCTATCTCACTCTCTCTCTCCGGCATGTAGTGTAATCGGCCCGACGTGTACAATTTTATCCCACGATACTGTAATCACTTAACTCTATTCTTTTTTTTTCTGCTGGTGTTCTCTCTCTCTCTCTTAATAATTAACACTTTTTAGCGTGACGATTTCTGAAAGTTTACAAGCCGCGTTAAAGAACTTCGTTCTAATAAAAATAAAATCCCGGAGAGCCAGTTCGTCATCTACCAACCCTAGCTGATTGATTGAACTCAAACAAGTGGAACCTCCCTTCTTTCGCCTTTTATTTATTTTTAGATCTTTACCTTTTATGTAGATGTTGTCATATCTGTTTATGTATTTATACGAAGGCAGTTGAAATGTGCGCGGGCCCTTTTGGATTGTAATTTGATTTGTGGGTCACTGTAGATACAACATCTCTTGCCTGGGGGCAATACATTCTCGTATATATTTTCGGTAGAATATTTTACTGGTTTTTGTATCGAAATTTTGATGTAGATAAGAGAAGAAAATTCAACAAGGCGCAACATGTTATAATGACTTACCTACATATAATTATTTGGGTTAAAAACTCCATTCAAGGAGATACGGCATTTTATATGTTTGTTGCATCTACAATGTACAAACAAACATACACTACTTTGCAAAAAAAACGGGTGGTTTTGATTTTTCTAAATTATTTGTAATAATTTAGTTCTAAAGAGATTTTAATACCCAAACTATATTACTGGCACTTAAATAAAGAGTCTGGGTATGAAAAAAAGTTAATACCAAATTCGAAACTTTTGTTTAAAAAAAATATAATCCCTTGTTTAGTTTGTAACTTTTTGCTTACTTTTCGCGGGTTTGCGGTTAAAAGGTTATCAAGCAACTAAAACTAACCTCTCGTTATTTTACTAGAATAATTTATGTTTGGTGCATAATCTTGCCTTATTGTGACTTAAAACGAATATCTTTGTGTCGATTGTAATGGCCGAAAACGCAATAAGAACTAGTAAAATTATAGCGTTGCTGGAAGAGGGGTGTAGCCAATGTTACGTCTCATAGCGGATAAACGTGAGTCGTTCAACCATTCAAAGAACCTGGACTCAATACCAAGAGACAGGTTCCGTTCAGAGAAGGCAAGGTTCTGGGAAAAAACGTTGCACACAACCACGAGACGACCGCTTTTTAGTGACTCAGGTGCTGAGGAACCGCAAACGCAGTTACATAGACCTCAAAAAAAACCTTGAAGAGGTACGAGGAGCACAATTTGGCCTATGGCCTCTTCTCCGATGAGGCTCGAACTTGTCTGAATGGTGAGGACCGACGTTGGCAGGTGTTACGAAGACCAGGAGAACGCTATGCCGACGTGTGTTTTGAAGAAATCACCCCTTATGATGGAGAGTCCGTTATGTTTTGGGCGGGCGTAACTTCCAACTATCGTACCGAGATAGTATTCATTGAAAATGGCTCACTAAATGCGGAAAGGTACATAACAGAAATCCTTTGTCAACATGCACAACCCGCACTTACTGTAATTGGTGAAGATGCCATTTGCATGGACGATAATGCTCGGGCCCACCGTTCTGGCGACGTAGATACTTATATGCGAGAGGTCGGTATTCGTCGTTTGGATTGGCCAGCGCGGAGCCCCGACCTCAATCCCATTGAGCACGTCTGGGACCTCCTAAAAAGACGAGTAGGATCTGTCCAACCACTTCCACAAAACATCAGGGAGCTTAAACGTGTGATCTCGGCTGAGTGGGAACACATTTCACAGGACACCATTAAAAACCTAGTGGAAAGCATGCCAAGACGTTACATACCGTAATCGCTGCAAGGAGAGGTCATACTCATTATTAAATTTTTATTTTTAATTGTCTTTTTTATTAAAATACCATAAAAATACTCGTAGTCTTAATTTGATTATACCCATAAAAATTACCATTTTAACACGGCTGTCTGGTTACATTGACTAAAACACCGACTCCAGGATTTAAGCGTTAAAAACTATATTCTCATTGATAGTAAGAAATTTCTAGTCATTTATGCTAATGACATACTAAAAATATTAATATTATCCATAGAAAAGCCAATGACTGTAAGGTGCCCGTTTTTTAGGGTTCTGTAGTAAACAAGGAACCCTTATAGTTTCGTCATGTCCGTCTGTCTGTCTGTCTGTCCGCGGTCTAACTCCGAGACCCTTAGTACTAAAAAGCTGTAATTTGGCATAAGTATACATATTAATTACGTCAACAAAGTGGTAAAACAAAATTATGAAAAACATTTTTTTAGGGTACCTCTCATACACGTAAAGTGGTGATGTTTATTTTTTATTTTTTTACCCCATGGTGAGGGGTATCATTGGAAAGGTCCTTCAAAAATATTGGGAGTTTGTCAAAACCATTTTTGGATTCAGTGATTCGTTTGCGAAATATTCAGCTTTAAAGTGCTAATTTTTGTTAGAGTCAAGTGTCCCCCCTTGCCGGCTATATGGTTGGTTTTTTGTGTGTGAAAAAAATCACAACAGTAGTTTATATAACGAAATTAAAAGGAAAACTATCACAGCTAAGTAGGCTTTACAGGTTAACGAGTAATAATCAACCAACTTAACTTTGCAGTTGCAAAAACATGTTTTCCCATACATTCCGTATGGGAGAACATATTTTTCAACTACAAAGTTAAGTTTGTTTTTGGGATAAATTCATCCCAACTACGGAACCCTTCATTGTGCGTGGTCCGAAACGCACTTGGCCGGTTTTTTACAAAAGAGTGTAGTAACACAGGCTTCTTTTGTTTAAAAAGTTGTTAAAAACTACGTAGTTTGGTATTAGCTTGTTTTTGCCGCTTTCATAATTTCTCTTTGATGGATGGTTGGTAGGAAAATAAGAATATTGGTAAGGTGATGACAGATTTAATGACTCAGAGCGAATACAGTTTATACACACGGCTACACATCAAGCTATACATTTCCAGTTTATGCTGATCTCGCATTGTATAGGATTTTCGTAGAATGCGAGGTCAGCTCATACTAGAAATTTATAGTTTGATGTGTAGCCGTGTGTACTAGAAAACAACAGCTAAAAAAAAATTGACTGGTGTGTTTTTGACAGCTGACACAAACAGTACACTAACATGACATTGACGTTTAGTTTAAAACCTTCAACACTCTGTACCAACTACCCACAAAATAAACAACTGCCCAATAGTTTCTACTACCCTGCAGCTATATTCATAGCAACGTGGATGACCGTTACGTTCAAACCAATTCATCACTCCCGACATTCTAATCGAACGTGATTGATTGAACGAACGAATGTGTATGCTATCAATTATTTTGTACAATAACTAAAGAAAGAAGAGATCAAATAAATTTATTTGACACAGGTTAAGGCACACAGTTTTCAAAAACAAAAAAGAAAACAGAAAAAAAAAAAACAAAGAAAACTTAAAACAGTATTGTGTGCCTCACGGCTGCGGCAAATAGGCCCAGTTCAGCATAAATGCCAGACAACTAGTGCCTGCAGTGAGAACAGTGGTGGCCCAGTGGTAACGGCCGCGACTTACGAGTTGTCATTGTAGACAGATTTAGATTATTTCATCACCACTGCTCTCAAAACGGTGAAGAAAAACATCGTGAGGAAACCGGCATGTCCTAGAACCGAAAATTCGAAAACATGTGACATCTACCAACCCGCACTGGGCCTGCGTGGTGGATTACGGCCCTCTCCATCTCACAGAGAGGAGGCCTGTGTCCCAGCAGTGGGAAAATTATAGGCTGATGATGATGATGAACTAGTGCCTGACGCTGGTTTTCAACTGAACCTCATGTTATACGAGTACGTTTTACGAATGTAAATCAGTTTTATAGTGTGTGTAAATATTTAAATAAATAATAAATAGATATGTGTAGCAAATAATAATTGTTATTTATTTACTTCATGTTTTTATATGATTCAAATGGTAGACGAAGAAATTCATAAATTACCATTAAGAGGCGCGACACAGCTCGCAACTACAAATCGAGATGTTTGCAAAATTCAATTCTAAGCACGTTGCGCTAGTGTGAGTGCCTGTCGGAGCGATATACACCTACAGTGAGCAATACTACCACACACATATTGACAATTATTGCTTGACGCGATAGTCCTACTAGCTTTCGAAAATGTATGATAAATTTGGATGTGTTCCGTGATACAAAAAATTATGAATGAAACTTAATGTATTTCCATTTTTTTTTTTCGATAATTTGTAACTTGAAACATAAACTATGCTACTGCGGAAACAATATTACAAATATTGTTGTTTATAATACAGAAAAAACAATATGAAAACATGTCATTTACGCTGTAAAAATGTACGAAATGCAATTCGCTTACACTTCATTTAAAGGTAAGTTTTTGGAAATAAAAAGACGTAAGAGCCTAGATAAATACTGTCTCAATCCGAATATCAACATAATATGGTGGAAATATGCTCAAATTGCAAATGATTTATGTACTACGTTTGTATGGATAATTCATGCGTTGCCGCATTCTTAAGTAAGCACATAAGCGATGATTTAGTGTTTAAATTTCGTAAGCTTATTTTGTGTATTAAACAAATAAATTAGTAAAATAAATAAATACACAAGGTACAGGGGCAAAGCGTTCAGCGACAAAAATCGATTAACACTTCAGTTAGTAATAATCGAGTTAAATATTTAATTAAAATTGGAATCGAATCGAATGAACTAATCGGATATGAACTCTTGACTAATATGAAATGCTAAAATCCTACAATGTATCGAATAATTTTGTATCAATTTAAACGATGTATAAAAGTAGCAGTTTTAATCGACTTTTATTGTTGTCCAAAACAACCTGCGGTGTAATTGCGTACCTGGGTTTAGTGGTATGAGGAACGGGGTGTAAAGTTCACTCATCCACCATAGAAAAGGGTGACGGGTGACGTATCTGGCGGGCAAATGCCCAACGGTTTGAAGTTGAAATCTTTTATCTATGTCGATCGCTCGGCAAACTCTAACTGCGCGATGCAGGATTTGTGTGACGTCATGTCTATGATGCGTAGTTTGTATGTGGCGGTGTAACCGCTGCACACGCACGTTCATTGCGTTGTTTACGTTGTTGAGCAAACGAATTTTTCAAACCTATAAAGCAGTGAATTAACAATATCCTTCAAAACTCTCGGATTGTGATTAAAAGTGTACCACGCAATTAGGGTGTTGGGCAGTCACCATTCAGCCATGCTACCTCCTTGAGTGGCTAATACTTTTACCAGAACATGATCTATTCTAAAATAGTTGGAACCGATACCCAAGAAGAAGAAGGCTATCTTTGTAGATTACAGATTGTGTCATCCACGAAGACGCGCCACACTCCGCGATTACTGTACTGTAAGCTGTACTTTAGTACGGAGCGAAGCGAAGTGGGGTGCGTCTTAGTGGATGGCATTATCGATATAGTGGTACCTTACGCTACCTACCTGTTCACTTAAACTATAACGCTATTATCAGAGAAGGTACATATGTACCTCTAATCACAACATATTGTAAAACAAAGTCCCCTCGCCGCGTCTGTCTGTCTGCCGGTCTGTCTGAAAGCGATAAACTCAAAAACTGGCAAACGAATTGTCATACGGTTTTCAGCAATAGACAGAGTGATTCATGAGGAAGGTTTAAGTGTATAATTCATTTAGGATTTGTGTAAATTGGCTGAAACATGACGGTGCTTGTTGAAGATGTCAAAAAAAAACCCACCAGGGAGCTTTACTGCCGTGTGCCACGTAAACCAATAGAATTATAATATGAAATCAATGTGCTTATTGATTTAAAGTTCAATCAATTCAATTCTGCCAAATGAATGGGGCTTTTTTTTGGGTGGGAAATTATCAAATAACTTCTCCCGCTCTGGGTGGAGCAGGAGAGCGTGTCAGACTCTTACTGACTAAAACCCAACCGTGTTCCTTTAGTTGCCCTGTTGCAGGGGGCCACGATTTCCCTATCGGTCTTATTCGCAACCCCGGCAGGCATCGGCTCTAGTGGACCCCGTCAATTCTGCTGACACATCTTATTAGAAGAACAAAAATATGAGCAACAAATATCGTATAAATAAACACTCACGTAAGGTTTATCATCTATGGGCAAGGTGTATTAACGACCCAGCGGCGACGGCTCGAGGCGGTGATATCGAGGCGACGGATGCGTTAGCGAAAAACTTAAAATAATTGCGTATTTATTTTTATTTATTTTTTTAATGCACTCACGGTTATGCCTGCGGATAATTTTCTGTGTTATTTAATCATATTTATTCATATAATTGGTTGTATAGTAGCATTATATTCTAAGTACAATTTGTTTTATTTTATTATTTATTTATATTTAATTCATTAAACCTATCTTGGTTTCCGTACGACTTTTTCGGTTGACCACTGAAAATCAGCGCTGTGCTGTGGGTCCCCATAGCACAGTATCATGCTGAGTGGAAGCCTTCTTGTCACAGTCATGACGTACCAGCAGCTGCCGCATATTTCTATTTATGCTCGTGATTATATTTAAATGTATTGTTTTATTTTATTGTATTGTTCTCTTTTTTTATGCACGTGTGTCTGTGACAATTAAATTTATTTTTCTTTCTTTCTTTCTTGCTTTCTATCTTTGAGACGCGTGTGGAATACAACGCGCCGTCGACACAGGCCTGGTCCTTATCGGGCGGCGAGCTACCCATTGCTCACCGTCCGCAAGCCCGCGCCTACGGTGGCCGGAGGCAGATAGCATAAAATTATCGATTAACGCGGAATGACCTACATAATGAAATGTACATTTTACTCGTTTAAAGAGGGAGGGATAGTGAAGTTTAAAAATATTCAGAAAATTAATAAAATATTCAGAAAATTAATAACTTGGTCTACGCTTACCTAAAAATTTGAGGAGGCAATGGTGCCGATTCCCTTGTTCACAAACTAAACTAAATTTAAGTTCAGTGCATCTTTTTCTTTCTATTTCATTTAGAAAAGGACAGAAGATAAATTTTAGTTTAGTCCTGTCAAATTAATCAGCGCCTGTCACTCTCCATACAAGTTTAGACATGATTAAAAACTTGCCGACTAAAATTACGTCAATTTACGTCAAGCGCTGATTAATTTGACAGGACTAAACTAAAATTTATCTTCTGTCCTTTTCTTAATGAAATAGAAAGAAAAAGAGTAAGTTTAGTTTGTGAACAAGGGAATCGGCACCATTATCCTTTAAAAACATAACACAGATCAAAATAAAATCAAATCAAACATGGATGGATTGAAATTTTTAAGGTTCCGTACCTGAAAAGGAAAAAACAGAACCCTGTCAATTACAGGAAAACCTGTAAGAAGTCTATGGTCTTAAAAATAATAAAAATGTATAATATTGATTCACTCACGTAGATTTTAAGTTAGTATAAAAGCCAATATCGACGGTTGAAAGGCTAATTGATCTAAGCGACATTTTGTAAAACTTGCAAGAGGAAGAATTTTTTTTTTTTTAATTTTTATGAGATCTTATTATGATTGATTGATTTAAATAAATAAAAGTCTTCATATAGTTGTTTATTTATAAAAAAAAAAAATCAAAAAAAATAACTATTATCCATCCTCCTGCGAGTTTTAGAAAATGTCGCTTAGATCAATTAGCCTTTCAACCGTCGATATGTATTCGATGTAGGCGCACAGTAAATGAGTAAAGAAAAATAACCTGTAAATAAATATGTAATGTTCAAACAAAAGTACGGACCACCAAGTCTGTGGATTAATTGTGAGGCAGGAGTTTGGTTTTTGCCGGTAAGAGTCCGGCACTGCCCAGACTGGCTTATCTGTGAGGCACTCTGGGCGTCCATGAGGATTTCCCATTCCTGCCGAAAAAAATTACATGGTGAATCTCCCAATATTGTGCGTACAAACATACATTTACAGTTGGAATGTATGGGAGAACATGTTTTTCACCTACAATGTTAAGTTTGTCCTTGGGATAAGTTCATCTTAACTACGGAAACCTTCACTGTGCGTGGTCCGACACGCGCTTTGCCGGTTTTTTTTAAGCTATTGCATAGTTTTTATCGCGGGCTCTGAGCGCGGCGACCGAATCAACAAATTCCGTAACGTAACGAAAATAAAACCTAACACCCCCACTCCGCCTACCATGTAATGACGGTTCCCATGACAACGTGAAGTTGTGAACGTAATTTTTGTTTTATGTCATCACGTCATCATCCCAAGTGTAGCGTTGACAAATAGGAAGTATGGAGGTTACAAATGCTATGCAATAGCTTTACCGCGGCAGTCCCCGAGTGCCACACTTTTTTTTTTTTAACTCTCCGTATCTTCCAAACCAAATATAAGCGTTCAACATTCCAAATGGGTAATAACAATCAGTTTATCGCCAAACCCACTAATTCCTTCGATAATGCGGACACCATTAATATTATATCACCTGCGACCTGCATAGAACAATCGATGCGGAATGTCTCGCGATTCTATTTCAGGAACAAACTCGTACAGCGCAAATATTAACTTTAAAGCATAAGACATAAAGCTGAAATTTAAATAGAAACCTAAATACATATTGACCTGAGTCAGACCGGGAGCAGAAATAGGTCAGGCGAGGTCGCTGTCTCACTCCAGTTCTTTTTAATTGGTATGTACCTTTGGAAGTGGGTAGGATGTTGATTTCACCTGTGGATTGTAGAATACTGGACGGTTTGGCCGTAAATGGTGTTTATTTTTAACCCCCAACGCAAAAAAAAGGGTGTTATATAAGTTTGACCGCTATGTGTGCCTGTCTGTGGCACCGTAGCTCTTAAACGGGTGAACCGATTTGAATGTAGTTTTTTTATTTGAAAGCAGGTTTTCCAGCGCTGCACTGTGGGAAAGCCCCATACAAAGCCGTCTCAAAACCGTTTCATGTGAAAGTCGTTGTAATGGAATAAAATTAATAAATTAATATAGTATAATAAATAAGCTTTCGTTTCGCAATTTTTTTGTTTTTTTTTAGTTAATCGTAATGTATATAAATAGGCATCAAAGCTAACTCATGTTCAATAACGTAAATTAAACGCAATATGTTACTACAATTCAACGCCACATTACTCAAAAGTTTTTGATGTAAATGTACAAGTATTTTACAGTTTTGGAATGCTTATAATGTCCTTATAACGTTTAGTAATTAATATTATATACATTGGTTTAATAAAATTAAATTAAACAATATAGTTTAAGATGGTATATTTTTAGTGTTATTTTTTTTTTTAACGAGACCTTTACCCTTTACCGCTGCTTGCCGCTGTCGAGATATTTGTTGTATTAAGATCTTTATACATTAGTATATGCAAGGAGAAAATAAAAATTTGCGCATACTTGCGCTTTTTCTGATACGGGATCAAAACATATCGCGAGATAAAAATTAAATATTTTTCAATTTCGTTTTATTTCTCATAAAATTATTTTTTATCTATTAAGGTCAATTTGATAAAAAGTTCATTACAGTGATGAGTATTATTAATAGTTTTTTGTGGTTTTGATACAGTTTTGACCACCTTACTTGATAAAATATGGCCAATTATCTATTAGGGTCGAATTAAAAACAGGTTGGTTATGGGAAGAGTGCAAATGATTAGTTTCTTAGCTTTTTCCACGTAACACTATTATATTGGCCAATAAAAGGAAGGCGAACCCTGAAACATTCACAGTTGTTGGTCAGATATTCAGTTGCCCTAAAAAGCAGTTATTACTTATTTTCAATTATTCGCAGAAGTTGACTGATTTGAAAAATGGGTGAATTTGTTTGTAGCAAACGAGAGTTGTGCAATTTATTGATAAATGGCCATAATGTAGAAGACACGACATGTTAGGACACGAGATGTAAACGAAATTTCATTTCAATACGGACTGTCAACACTACATGCTTGGATTAGGAGTATGGAGATGATCTTACACATTTCCTATAACTTGTCTTTTGAAAAGTGGTCAGCTACTACACCCAAAAATAAAAAAACAAAGACGTAAAGAAAAAACTGTTGCAAAAGCGGTTAGGGAAGAAATGGGACTGCATGTCGATAAACCTCGACAAGGCACTGGAAATGGTAATGACGGAAACACAGCTCGGACATTTTTTCAGAATCACTCTTGCTCTGCAGACATTACAGGAGTAGACGTAGAACTTATAAAACGAATGTACATAATACTACAAACTATGTCATCTGGAATGGCTATCGATTCAAAAAAGTTCGGTGAATACGCATATAGTACAGCCCAACTGTACGTAAATAATTATAACTAGTATTATTTGCCTTCCTCCGTGCATAAAATATTTATTCACGGCGAAAAAATCATTGAGTAGGTACTATGCTATTTTAATAACCTATCGGACAATTGTCCGAAGACGCACAATAATCCCGAAATAAGGATTACAAAAAATTTAAACTTCATCGTTCTAGAAAGTGTTCAAGAGCGGCTACCAATGAAGACGTGTTCCATACCTTATTGTACACTTCTGATCCATATATATCAACTTTGAGAAACATCTCAGAAACAATATCGAAAGAACTTTTAGATGAAGCCAAGGTCCTTCTTGCGGTCAATGAAAATCTGTAGGAGCTTGCTAAATTGTGTACATATTTTGTTTTCTCGTTTGGTACTATGTATATTCCGTTTTATGTAAATTAAAAAAACATATTTTGTATTTTTTTCTTAAAAAATGCATGTATTTTTCTAAGTTTAATTTTATAATTAATTAATAAATAGAATTATCAAAATCAAAATTATTCACATTAAACTTTATATATCCAACTATATGTGTGCAAAATTACAGCTCATTTAGTTTTGAAACAACTGAGATACGGAGTTTTGAGACGAAACATACGCGATTTTCCCACTGTGCGCTGGTTCTTAGATATGTTTTATCAAAATTGGTTCAGCCGTTTGAAGATTATCAGCTCTTTTGTAGTTGATGAATGGATGTGAGTATCTTCCACAGGTCTTATCGATTTGAAATTTGATATTCTGTTATTTCAATGATATTAGAAGAACATAGGAACCTTGAACTGATGCTGCAGCATCACCTGGAATTTGCAAGATACCCAACTCCCTTACCAACTTACAACATTGGTATCGTATTTGGGCTCATTGGAACGGTCTCAATGAATAGGTTATAGATGATGGTGAACAGGGTCTGGTGATGGAGTAGGAAAGAGAAATGAGGAAATGTTTGTGTCAGAGGTTTTTAAATTTTAACTGTTATAATTGTACTTGTTGGTTTATTGTATTTAACGATAAGAGGGATGGGCATTGGGTAAAATATGTTGTGTCACAAAGAGAATCTACTTAAATCACAGGTAAAAGAAGAGTAGGAAATTCTTTTTCCATGCTAATAAGTACTTAGGAGAGACTGTTTCTTTTACACCGTACTTTATAGGTGTAATTTTAAAAGCATCTCGTCCACGGGAGTCTTATTTGTTCTAGGAGTTCACTTTAGTTGTGTCCTTCCTTAAAAATATGAGTTTATACATCAGTTTTTACATAAATTTTACATACATGCATAAACTTAAACTGCTCATTGACTATCCTATACTATTAAATGAGCAATATTTGTATAATATATATATATCCATATTTGTAATCACGTTTTCGACGGCTCTAACGATTTCGATGAAAGTTGCAGTATAGGGGTTTACGGGAGCAAAAAATCGATCTAGCTAGGTCTCATATCTGGGAAAATTCTTTTTCTCCATATTTTCACCCGAGCAGAGCTCGGTTGCCCGTTGTCGGTTGGTTTTGAACAAGATGGCTACCTTAGAATAATGACATGGCAGCATGGAATTAATATGTACTATACGTGGAAATTTAAGGCCAAAGCAATACACAAAATCAATACCTGCCAGCGAGGACTAGAGCGTAACATGCTCAAGATAAAGAAATTAGATAAAATAAGACACACAAGAATAAGATCGATAACAAAAGCAACTAATGCCTTGAGCTATGCACAAAAACTCAAATGGAAATGGGCGGGTCACGTAGCCAGACTTACTGACCACAGATGGACCGTAAAAGTAACTCAATGGAGAGGCCCACAAGGCAAAAGAGGCAGAGGGAGACCGCTGACATGATGGGAGGATGAGATCAGAAGAACAGCTAGCCCAAACTGGAGACAAATTGCACAGGACAGACACAAATGGGCATCTTTGGAGGAGGCCTTCACCCTACCAGGGGGTTCTTGCATAAATTTGAAAAATAGATATTATAATAGAAATTAATAAAACTAACAATTAATCTAAGTTAACTAACCAAACAATTTACTTACTAGATATAAGGAAATCCTGTAAAATGCAAGGAATAAAAGGCTTATTTTTTATTTTATTTATACATGGAATTAGTATGAACTATCCTCTATTATTAAATGAACATTTTCTATTCTCACCCAAGCAGAGCTCAGTCGACCAGGTACTAAGGTCATCATTCTGTTTTTTATAATTATAAGGTGTATTTTTCTGCTTTAATGCCAATAAACGCATTTTTCTTTCTTTTTACTATTGTATTAATTGTGTATTTCTACATAATATATTTCTATCTTTCACTTTATATTTCATAAAGTTGTTAATCATAGATATAAAGACACAGATATAAAGTTCTTAGACATGTTAGATTACTATTGTTATTTTTCAGCTTATCTTATTATTTTCCAATCTGGAACACAAAAAATGTGACTAAACACAAATACATGAATATCAAAACAATTACTGAGTTAAAATCAAAACCCGAGGCAGCGAATCAGACAAAACTTAATTTAATAAAGAAAATATCTTCCGAATAAAGTCAAGATGAATACTGCATTTAAAATAGAAAAACGAGCTCTTCGGGGTCGTTGATTTTTGACCGAAATATTCCGTTTCTAAGGAAAAACGATTTTAGATGTAAGACATTTGCATTTTAATGAAATGAAAATAAATTTCAATTCACAATTTGAACTCGGGAACTTAAATAACTTTCCATTTCCGATGTGTTCTCGTTCAGAATGAACCTGACATTTCTTTCGGAAATCAATTGAAATTGGATTGGATTGTCTACGGATTAAGGTAGATATAGATAGGTAGGTTTACAGGGTTTGTTTTTCACTTTTTTCTTTTCATATTCATTTTTATAGTTTTTCATAATAATTCGACAGAATAATAGTATTAAGAGGGTTTATCCTAAAGGTTGGCAACGTCGTAAATAGCTGTCAAATATTTACCTGTTTTTATTAATTTAGCAATATTACTGTATGGAATTAAGAAATGTGGCTAACTAGGGAACTAAAATATTGATTATGAAATGCAATAATTATTATCATAATACCGAATATTTAGTTTCAGATGAAAAAAAAGTATTTGGAAACTTTCCAAATGCCTTTTTTAAACCTAAAATTGTTACAACATCAAATTCAGTATTATTTTTAATATTATAAATGCGAAAGTAAGTTTGTTTGTCACGCCTTCACGCTAAAACGGTTGAACGGATTTGGATGAAATTTGGCACATATATAGATGATGCCCTGGAAAAGAACATAGGATACTTTTTTTTTCCCTCGCGATCGATACTTATGCGGGTGAAACCGCGGGGCGCAGCTAGTAATTTAATATTCTAGGGAACTAGTTAGCCACATTTCTTATTTCCATAATATTGCCAAATTAATCAATACAGCGAAATATTTGACATCTATTTGCGACGTTGCCCACTTTCAGAATAAACGCTCTATAACTTCAAGATGTATGAAAAAGAGTGTACTATTAACTTGCAATATTTTTTGAAACAGAATAAGTAATCCAAGCATCAAAACACCGCTTTTGTTGTCCTTATTTTACTCCTAAATTACAAGAATAGCTAATCATTTCATAATTACAATGAAAAGACACTTGGCCTCTTTGAAGCTTCGTCTAAACTTAAAATAAGCACCTACCCTCCAATTTCAGAACAAAGAATTAGCATTCGGAAACCCAATACGAAAACGTAAACGCTGCTTCTAAAATAAGACTGTTGCCATCTAAAATTTCAAAAGCCCCGTCGGATCACTAGTATCCAGTTTACAAAGACCTCCCTCCCTATCCCCTTTTAAAGCAAATGTATCGTAACAGGGGGAAGATAATAAGTTCGTACGGTTCAAGTTCTAATGGTTTTACGTCACGTTTGTGTAGCCCAGTCGTAAAGACAGACTGCGTTTACACCGTGACTTTATTTTATAACACATGTAGTAAAGTTAATTATAAGTACCTGGGCGACCGAGCTCTGCTCTAGTGAAAATAGAGAATGCTCATTTATTAGAATAGGATAGTACCTACTAATTCCATACTGCCATGATAGTAGGCACTTACTAATTCCATGCTGCCATGATTATTATTCTAATGTCAATAATGTCAAGTCATTATTCATTATCTTGTTCTAAGCTTTGGGCGACCGAGCTCTGATCGGGTAAAAATACGGAGAAAACGAATTTTCCCAGATATGAGACCTAGCTAGATCGATTGTTCGCCCCCGTAAACCCCTTATTGCAACTTTCATTGCAATCGTTACAGCCGATTTCGAGAACGTGAGTAGAAATCTACATTCAAACAAATATATAATAATATACATAAAAATATTGCTCTTTTAATAGTATAGGATAATTACATATAACATAACTTCACGGCTGTATTCCCCGACGGGTTGGGTAGAGGTGTACCTATAATACACCAACATTTCGCCAGTTATGTTTAAGTCCCAGGTGATAGAAGGCAAATCTATTGCCATCAACCGGGCACAAATCCAGATTCCAGGCTGCTGCTACTGAGGAATTCCAGACAGAAAACCCCATAACACTGACTCGGGAATAATAATTATTTTATCGTTTTATTGTTAGCTGTTGTACATAAAATTCAAAAGTCATTTATTCAAATTAAGCTGAGAATCAGCACTTTTCGAACATCAAAATTACATAAGACAGTCCCCCAAAAACGCTCACCCTTCACCACTTCCTAGTGCCTTTAGCTGGCAAGAAGAAGTGGCGCAACAAACTTCCCAGCAGCACAGCTGTCTGTTCAAGTTAGAAAAAAAAAAATGACTATGCAATATTATGCAAAATTATTATGCAACACAAAACATTATTTTAATTAAGTATAAATTATTGGCCATATGTCAGCTAGCACACGCCAATATACCAACCAAAAACATCGAGAACTATACTCAAGCAGAATTAAAAAATAAAAACTAAACATAAAAAGAACTAAATATCTAAATAAAAGCCTCCAGGCATAAAGGACGTGCCCGCTTACATAAAGCTGTAATTGGAAGTTATAAATGATAAACTAGGACCATCGAGGTAAAATAAATGAACAGTTAATTACTAGTAACTATAACAAAACCATGATCAGCAAGACGACCAGTCACCACAAGCAGCACCCGTTCACGAGCATAACGCAAAGATCAGCCATTACCCCCCTCGCCATATTTGAGGATTATTTCCATATTTGAGCATTATAATGTATGTTAGCAATGGTCCAGTGCCAGTAATTCATAAATGATACTTTGCCACTTAAGTATTTTATTGCAGTTTTAGGCCGCATTTAGGACTCACTCAACACTACCAACAACTGTCCCCCGGTGCGTTCTGATACACAACAGCTTATCTGTCAATTTTTTTTTTCTTTACTTACCAGTTCTTAGAATGAAAAAAACGTTATTGATGGCTCTCTGTCTTTATTCAAGGCTAGCTTCTACCTGCGACTTCATCCATGAGCCTTCCTTAAGAATTGGGCTATCCAATGCAAAAAAAAAATTCAAATCCGACTGGTAGTTCCGAAGATTACCCCCTATATAAAAACTTACTAACAAATTTAACCTCTTTATAATATGTCGCATGAAATACAGTGTTGCCGACTGAAGTACCCTATACAGTCGGTGCGCTATGACGGAGTCTAAGGACCGGAGGCCGAGGGCGCGAGAAACAACAGGAGCGCCAGTCACCCTTCAGCCCTAGGAACTGTCACACGTTCATGGGACGCGTGCGCACATTATTTATCCAAAGTTTTATTATCTTATTTCGATTATTATTATTAATGAACAAGACTAACTAGGACAATAGTTGTTAATTGTGATTTGTGTAACTCTATGAACTAAGTGAAGATAAACTAAGTGTAAGAAGCTGTTATCATCTTTTAATTGCCCGAGATCCACAAATAGCCCACAACAATGTCAGAGGCTGGAAGCACGAACCCTCCCCAATGTCCAGTGCCGACATCAGAAGCGGGATCACCTCGGGTTACTAGAAATATGAGAGATGTCACTGATGAAGATATGAAATGGAGATTACTATTAGAAATGCAAAACAAGCAAATGGAAAGTCTAATTCAAACATTGAAGAGCCCAAATGTGAGTAATAGTTTAAACTTGCCTGAATTTAACCCTGAAAAACAAGATTCAGATGCTTTGTCTTGGTGTTCCACTACGGAATTATGTTTTGGTGATAACCCAATAAAAGGCAGTCAGCTTATTGTGGTGATGAGTAAGGCCTTAAAGGGATCCGCATCTAACTGGTTATCACAAATATCCCACCCAGGAATAACATGGACTGAATTTAAGGAATTATTTAAAGCGAGATATGTGAGCACTGAAACAATAGCGGCCACACTCATAAATCTAAACAACAACAAACCGAGCGATAACGAAAGCTTAGCTGCATTCTCGAGCCGTTTGGTGACGTAATTAATGAACAGTTGGAAGAATGCAACTTTAGAACAAGTGGCTTTGTCGACTGTACTCACACACGTATCGCAGTTTGATACTCGTGTACAAAGGCTTGCTTTTACAACCGAAATCACTTCACGACAGAAATTACAACAAGAGTTGCAGGCATTATCCTATTTGAAACGAAAAGTGAACAGAGAGCAAGATTCAACCAATGTATCTGAAAAACGTCAGAGGACACAGCCAAGTTTTCTGAAATGTTTTCACTGCGGAAAATCCGGACATAAACAATCTGAATGCCGTGCAAAGAGAGAAACAAACGACAGAATCAACCTAAAATCAACAAAGTCGGACCACAAACATCCACCATCCAGCCCCATAGTCTGCTACAAATGTGGCAAGGCAGGTCACATTTCCACCCGGTGCCCCAGCGCCAGCAGCGGCGGCGCAGTTGCCCGCGGCGGCAGCAGCAGCCGAGCGGTGCTACTTAGAGCGAGCGGCGAATCGACGTGTGTAGTCGAACCGTCTACGGGAATGCTGAAGCATAAGGTAAAAGTTTTATGTTTCACTATGATTCAGGTACTGAGTGTTCGTTAATTAAAGAAAGCATTGCTACAAAGTTCAGTGGTAAATGTTTGTATGATAAACGAAGTTGTTTATTTTAAAAGGCATTGGGCCAACGAGAGCAGTTAGCACCCTATTACCGTATGACTCTACAGATTTTATGTAAAATTGAAATAACTGACTATTTAATGGAAATTTTGTTACATGTTTTGCCTGACATTAATATGCGAAGCGATATCATGATAGTTCATGAGATTCGAGTTACGTACCGATGCAAGTGCTGAAGGCTATGACGGGATTCTTTTTCATATTGTAGATGGCAAACGATGTGTCATTGCATACTATAGCAAGCGAACATCGCCAGCTGAATCACGATACCACTTATACGAGTTAGAAACACCTGCTGTCGTCAACGCAATTAAGCATTTTCGTCAATACTTACACAGTAAGAAGTTTACAGTAGTAACCAACTGTAATTCTCTTAAGTGCTCCCTTAAAAAGGTTGATTTAACGCCAAGGGTTCACAGATGTATCTTCAATCATTTGACTTCGACGTAAAATACACCAGTAGCAAGTGTACGGCTCATGCCGATTTCTTTTCACGAAATCCACTTAGAAATCCACTTGACTCGGTCCCACGTCGATCAGGAATTACTAAAGTAGAGCGTAAAGTAAACCAATGCTGACAGCAATAGAGACTAACAAAGATTGGTCATAGTAAGACTCTCTAGGAAAAATTCAGCTAGCTATGTACTGTCAATCGCATTATTAAATCTAGTCCCTTAGAACTCATGATCGGCAAAGTAACGCGTCCATTATCCCTGATGGCAGATGATCAGCAGGACACTGCAGTTGATATTTCCGAGGTTAGGGATGAAGCCGCGAATAGGATAAAATGTGCTGCAGAATACGAAAAGCAGATTCGATTGTACTAAGGCAAAACTTAACAAATTTTCCATAGGTGATTTTGTTCTGATTGAAAATGAGGAACGTAATCAGACTAAGCTAGACTCAAAATTTAAAGGTCCTTTTAGAATAATTGAAACTCTACCAGGAGACCGTTATAAATTAATGGCATTAAATTCAAAACGAACATACAAGTATGCTCATGACAGAGTCAGAAAAATGCCGGATAACCAAAGTGTCACTGAAGAGATGAATGAAGATAACGCGGATACCGAGCGCGAGTCCGGGATCCCCGGGGTCCGTCCAGAGTTCACGACCGAATTGGCCACGGCAGAGGTCACGCAGTAGCCGTAGTCCGTTAGAAGTCGGCATGTCTCACTGAGTGGGTACACCGTGGATACGCGGTGCGCTGGTGACTCTGGCTGGGGGTCGGGTCATGTTTATGACCGTAGAGTTATGTGACAACTCGGTGTTCCTGTGCGCAGGTTCACGTAAGCAATGGTTATTGCTGGGCTATGTGTAGCCGTCTGGAAGTGAACTGGTAATTGTTATATTTGGACCCGCTCTGGTTTGTTTAACTTGTTTAAATTGTTTGATAATACAACTTGAAGTCGTTGTATTATGTTATCGAATTCTGTGACGCTATGGTGATTCCTAATATGGAAATGTTGAAATTGAGTTTGAGTTAGAGTCTAAAAAAAATAAAGATCATTCTTGTCAAATCAAGAAGCCAAGTACCTTACTTGTGGTCAGGATTGCCGAGCGTGAAAGTGATGTACTGTGCTCTGTGAAATATTGTTTCAGGATGAACACACGAGGTCGTGTGTCTCACAGGATGGCCGTGTCGCATGAAATACAGTGTTGCCGACTGAAGTACCCTATACAGTCGGTGCGCTATGACGGAGTCTAAGGACCGGAGGCCGAGGGCGCGAGAAACAACAGGAGCGCCAGTCACCCTTCAGCCCTAGGAACTGTCACACGTTCATGGGACGCGTGCGCACATTATTTATCCAAAGTTTTATTATCTTATTTCGATTATTATTATTAATGAACAAGACTAACTAGGACAATAGTTGTTAATTGTGATTTGTGTAACTCTATGAACTAAGTGAAGATAAACTAAGTGTAAGAAGCTGTTATCATCTTTTAATTGCCCGAGATCCACAAATAGCCCACAACAATGTCAGAGGATGGAAGCACGACCCCTCCTCAATGTCAAGTGCCGACAAATATTATTATTATAGTTTAGACATGTCTTACAGAATGCTGTGCAGTATTACAGCAGAGAGTTTGGAAATTAGTGGTGTGACACTCCCGTGCCTCGGATAGCACGTTAAGCCGTTAGTCCTGCGCCTGATCTCTCCCTGGTCGTCTCGGATTGCCGTCCCATCGGACTTTGAGAGTAAAGGAACAGAGAGTGCACCTGTGTTTGTCACTGACCCAGATGCCCCCATAACTCTCCTCCAGGAGAGCAGTAGGGCTACCAGTACAGTGCACAAACACAAACGTCCGTCATTCCGACCTCGCCGCCGAAGTCCTCCGCGATCGCTACCCAGAGTAAGTAATACTCCCCCCCGACCCTTGCTCGACGATGCGCCAGCCCGCGTTGAAGCTGAGCCTGTAGCTTTAAATTCCCCTGATAATAATTACTATCCACGTTTGATCCAGCCTGTCCCATCTTGCTGTCCCCCCCCCCAGCGACGCTCTAAGCCGAGCGTTGCCTAGCATATAATTAGTAGGTATTACGCCCTGGCTGGAGGCTATCAAGTTAGTAGCTTAAGGAGAGATCAACTACGAGAAGACATTTAAAAAAAAACCTTGTGTTTGCGCACACACTTGTGCACTATAATCTCCTGCATACAGATAGTGACAACCACGAAAACGCGCCCCCCCCCCTCCGCGATTACTGTACTGTAAGCTGTACTTTAGTACGGAGCGGAGTAGCGTGTCTTCGTGAATGGCACTATCCATACTTGGTTAAGACGCAGATATATGCCAGTGACCTTGAGTGGTCAGCTTACGTGTTCTGTACTGAGCTCACGCAACGTGTCGTACGTCCAGCTAGTAATAGGACTCGCCCATCAAGAAGCGCTGTCCCAAATAAGACGCATTATTAATTTATTATACATAAAACAAAAGGTACTTTAATAAAACAAGTATACTAAAAGATCAATAATTAAATTATCTTTAGAATGGCTCGAACACGGCGTGTTGCCACACCGAGCGCTGAGTGCAGACAGCTCGGCGTGGCAACACGCCGTGTTCGAGTTCGCAACAAGTCCATCGTCATCCTGAGGATGCCTCGTTGAGAGGTGAAACACGTGTCGATTTATTTCAGGAGTTTTTTATGGCTCTTTAGAAATAGCTAAGCGGAACAGGTTACTAAACATATCCACGTCTATTGTATTTTACTTTTTGTTTTGTTTTTGTAAATAGGAAACCGTCATTACATGGTAGGCGGAGTGGGAGGTGTTAGGTTTTTTTCGTTACGGACAACATCACGTTGTCATGGGAACCGTCATTACATGGTGTTAGGTTTTATTTTCGTTACGGAATTTATTGATTCGGTCGCCGCGCTCAAAGCCCGCGATAAAAGCTATGCAATAGCTTAAAAATCCCATATTAAGTTATTAAGAAAATGCTGTTATTTAACATATATTTTTTCCAAATCATTAACACTACTCGTTTAGACGTGATCTTCAGTATAAAATCATTCAAAGTCGGTTATCGTCGTCGGTTATCTTCGGTGAGATTGGCCACGGTGGCCGAAATTCGGTCGGGAGATCTTATTCACAGCACAAAAAAGTCACATGCAATTGATTTTACGTAACGGTGTGACAGCCTGCCATTTTAACGAGAACTTTACAGCTACAAATGTCTGGGCTCTTTTGCGATGCCGATTTAAATGCCAATCACAATGCGCGTTATCTTTCAATTGAACACATTACTTGTTTATGTAAAGTATTAATATATTCTCTTATCAGTACTGATACTTACTACAAACCGTTTATCGTAGAGAGTGACTTTAGTTTATGAAAGTATTTTGTGACTTTAGTATATAGTATACAGGGTGGCAGGGACATCGACGCGGGAAGAAACACCCGGGTGTCACCATTGTGTGGATCGGCCTGAGGACACGGTGGAGCATACGGTGGAGGTCTGCTCGGCTTGGGCAGAGCAACGCCGTGTCCTCGTAGAGGCGATCGGCGGCGGTGATCTCTCGCGTCCGGCCCTGGTTCAGGCCATGGTACGGAGCGAGAGGAAATGGCAGGCCGTCACCTCCTTTCTGCGAAGCGGTAATGTTCGCGAAGGAGGAGGCGGAACGCGTGAGGGAGAGGCAAAGTTCGCGCCCTCACGCCCCTAACCGCCGCAGGAGGAGACGCCCGGGGCGGGTACATGATTCTGAACCAGCTTGCGTTGAAATTTTTCGTCAATTATAAAAAAAAAAAAAACAATAGCACTCCGGGAGTGCCGATAGAAGTGAAAACTTGAACAAGATCGCCTTGGTGGAAGAAAAATACTTGTATAGAATATTGGTCCGTAAACTAATATAAATAAAGAGCACTATCGCGTTTACAAAAAAAAATACTTCCAAAAGCTTTAAAGTAAAAATACTTACATAGAACATTGATCCGTAATTTAAATAAAGAGCACAATCACGTTTACTTATTTAGGTGTCGGTAACGGTGTCGCGAGTTTGTTTTTTCCAATCCCAAAAATGCCCAACGCGCCTAAAAAAGTTTTCACTTCAAAAATCTGCTGTTTCATAGAAAAGTGCAATATCTACGCAGTCAAAATGTATGTAGTAGACCATCTGTCTCAGACTCAGAGGTCCCGGGTTCGATAGGGCAAAGTTTTCTGCTTGGTTTCGTTGGGCTAGTTCTAAGTCCACCTGGCTAGCTACCACCATCTTATCTAAGTCTGTCGCCATAACAACAATATTAACAGCATTGTTGTGTTTCGGCAGTTAGGTAAGATAGCTGGTTCCTCTGTGGTTGAGGATTTCGGGTGAAGCTCGCTTCCACCTTCGACTTGGGGCCGTACTACGACGTGTTAAAGCCATTTTTGTTCCAGTGTGAAAATGGGACAGTGCTATTTATGCTGTATAGCTCCATCTTTCTCTCACACTGGAACAATGATGGCTTTAACACGTCGTAGTACGGCCCTTGATCTGCACTTACCATCAGGTCAGATGCAGGCCAAGAGCTTCCCGGTGGTGGATAAAAAAAAGTATGAAATAGTAGATTGTTATACAAGGGGCTAAAATAACCCAGTCTATCGAGCTAGTTTTACTCCCTTTAGCAAGGGAGTAAATAGAAACAGAGTTAGAATAGATTTTAGCGCCATGTGTTACACTTTACTTTTCACTACAACTGCGAGAAAATAAAATAATTCAATACAACACTAAATAGTTTATTTTATTTAAAGAAATATACAATTTGTTCAATCTGAATTTTTAAGGAAACTTTTTATCTCGGTATGCGGTAGTAAAAAGCTAGTTTTACATAAGAATAAAGACTTTTTCATTTTTGTAGGCTCGTTAGTTACAGACAAAAATTACTTTTTCCCCTAGAGAGAGATATACTATTTTTTCCCCGCTCTGGTACGGTACAATGACGAACTTTTTGAGCAAGAGGCGTGAAAAAGCATTATATTCTGGTTATTTTGATTTTTTGTCTTTAAACCATCATAATGATCATCATTATCTTGGCCCTTATCCCAATTTAGTTGCTGTTGGCGTAATATGTCTTTTTTTCCATTCCCTTTTCTTCTTATATGAATAGGAAATGGTTGTAGCAGATTATATTATTAGATTTCTGAAGAAAATAAAACCCACGTGACTTGACTAACTTATGAGGCTTATATTGCAACTTTTAAGAAACAATACCTATAAGGCTGCCTTATATAAAACACTCATGTTTCGTGCACAGTTTCTTTGTTCCTCCACCCCACCAGATCGTATTAAAAGGGTTATTTTTATTTCCCCTCATAAAAAATACCGAGCAAGATGTAAGTAATAGGCTCTTTTAAAAGATGTTGTTACATAACTATTGGGCTTTTTAAGAGTCGAAGAAGGCACGTGATGAATTTGAAT
Organism: Agrochola lychnidis; assembly: GCA_963680765.1. Taxonomy (NCBI): domain Eukaryota; kingdom Metazoa; phylum Arthropoda; class Insecta; order Lepidoptera; family Noctuidae; genus Agrochola; species Agrochola lychnidis. Next base: position 6,286,687 of record OY796859.1, on the reverse strand, counting down.
TGGATTCAGACATAGTTTGTGGTTAAATTAAATTAAATTAAATTCATTTAATTCAGACTAATTGATATGTCCATAAATTGTTATTTACAAAGGTCTTAAAACTATGTTAGTGATCATTGATAATTAAATTCAAAATACATAAAAAATACAAATAATTCACTCATGTCAAAAATCATGACAAAATAATAATCATGTCATTCATTAATTAATCACTCATGTCAAAAAAAAAAAAACATCGTCTCGTCACGTGAAGCTGAATGAGCCTACCCAGCAATGCAGACTCTGGCCTCTCAGAGACCATCCTTAGGATTCTGTTGGCGCTCCCCCGAATCCGGCGCATCAGAGAAGCTGTTTTCTTACGCATAATGGCGTAAAAGTCATCGACTCTTGCGTCAGCAAACATGCCCGACGCGCTGCAGAATCGAGGGAGCCTCACCAGAATCCTAAAGGCGTTATTGTATTGTTAAGCTGGCTTCTGAATATCCATAATGGTACTGTGTATTTAATAAGTTATTTCCACACTATGATATTTGAATTTATGTTCTTTTATTTTCTACATACTTTCTATATGGAATGTTGTAATGTTTTTTTGAGTTATCTAAGGTAAAAACCGAACGAACAGATGGACATGTCGAACTTATGAGGGGTTCAGTTTTTACGTATGCTATGGAACATGCTTATAGCTATGGAACCCTAAAAATCCATGTTTTGTATTATAAATAATACAAAACATGTAATGTAATGATAATGTAATAATAATATACTATTAATAGAATCTGCACAATAATTGTGACGATTTAACATTAATAATTTGCACGCTTGCTCGCAGGCAGAATACAATGAAAGGCTGTAAGATCTTCCCTTGTAAACCGTGTATTTTCTTGCAAATAAACAATTTGAATTTGAAGAAAATACGTAATAAAAACCTTATTATTTCCATCTCGTGTTCTTCGATCAAAAGTTGACACTTATAATAAAACAGATATCTCCCAAGAACAGTGTAAGGGGAAATTCGTCAATTTATGGGATCTACCTTTTTATAGCTCTATAAACTCTCAAGTTACTGCGTATTCTTACTTAATGACGTTTTCGCTTTATTTTTGTCGCATAAAACGGGATGTTAGGTTAAGTTTAGACTAATCAAATGTAATGGAATGTGAGTTGGAAATCTATTACTAAGTTATTCAATGTGAGTTATTTTGTAAGCAAGGTCATTCAGGAAAATATTCGTATTTTGTATAGGTAACAGGGTTAAAGGGGGACAAAAAAGGAAAGGCCGTTTTAAGGATTTCAATAACACATTTATTTTTCTTTTCTTGGAAGGTGTGTTTTACTAATATTACGTGAGACATGTCATCCCACACAACGCTAAAAAAGTATAACAGTCACTATGAGAAAGTAAGGATTTCAGACAAGTGGTTAAGGGTGGACCCTAAAAAAAAAATTTGTTAGAATAAGCTCACGTTCGCACGGACGTAAAAATACCGCGGCGGGATTTTTTTGCAAACTGTATTTTCAACGCTCTGCTTAGCATCGAGAGTTGAAAATCCAACATTGTGTTTTTTCGACGCGCTGGGATGCTCTCTGTAAAATTTTCAACGCTCGGCTTAACACCGAGAGTTGAAAATCAGTTTGGTTAGGAAGCATGTAGTACGTCATTATTCAGGTTAGCGATCGTGTAATCCCGTAAACGCAAGACAGTCGCCTTTGGTTAGGACGCAGGGTAAGGGCTTGAATTAGATGCGAATCCAGTCGGTCATAAATAAGCATTTTTACAAAAGTAACCAGATTTTACTAACGTTTATCTATTAAATATACTTTTACACTTTGCCCGATCCGGGAACCAAACCCAAGACCCCACGTGTTATTGGATTTTCCATTAAGAATTTCTTAGTAACAGTCCGGAGTTTGTAAGTTGGCGGTGTGATACCCCCGTGCCTCGGAAAGCACGTTAAGCCGTTGGTCCTGCGCCTGATCTCTCCCCGGTCGTGTCGGATTGTCGTCCCATCGGACTATGAGAGTGAGGGAAGACAGTGCACCTGCGTCTGCGCACACACTTGTGCATTATAATATCTCCCGCGCTGAAGGCTGGTCTCCACTCATTCCGACCTCGCCGCCGAGGTCCTTTACGATCGCGACCGCGTCCCCGAGTAAATGAGAGTCCCCCCCGATCCTTGCTCGAAAACGAGGTGCCAGCAGTTGTTGCAGCTGAGCACGTAGCTTTAAATACCCTGAATAATAATCAAGATGAAAATCTAAGTTTTATCCAGTCTGTCCCTCTTTGCTGTCCTCCCCCCAGCGACGTCCTAAGCCGAGGTTCGTACCCCATAGGGGGTGCCTTTAGCGAGCGTTCGCTTAGTTTTAATTTAGAATAGTTTATACCCCTGGCTGGAGGCTTTAAGTGTAAAAGCTTAAGGCAGCCACAGGAAAGTCCGGTTAAGTAGCCAAGACCTTAGTGGTCAAAACTGCGAGCTGCCCTAGATAAAAAAAAGCTGGTCTCCACTGAGATTGATTGCCATGGCCGAAATTCGTTCTGGAGAAGTTTACTTTTACTTAATAGTTTTAAGTACTTACACACTAACATTGGTCACAGTAACAATATTAATTGTTTTCCTCTACTACCCAGCATTACTTATATATATAGTGTAACACGATCTACACATTATTTATAGTGTTACATGAAAGAAATAAATCACAGTGTTTTTCATATTGATTACCAGGGTAAGTAAACAAGAAAGATACTTTATCAACAAAAGAAAACTCTAGGGAAACAATATCGTAAGAAAATAGGAAAAAAAATAGACCTTTTTACCCGACTGCCCCAGAAGGAGGGTATGTATGTATGTCTATTTCTTTGGCACCCTCTGTAGCCTAAACGGCTTGATGGATTTTTAACATATGAGGTGTAGTTAGATTCGTCTTAATTGTGAGAGTGAGTGACATATGCTATATAATATTTATATATTGCTTCTGCAAATAAAAAAAAAGGTAGGGGAAAGTTATTTTTTTTTTTAAAGTTTGAAATAAAGCAAATTATTTAAAAAAACAAAAAACTCGAATGCAAAAACACGTAACTGAAAAGAAAAAAACAAGCAATCGGGTTTTTTTTTAATAATTTGCGTTACTTCAAACTTTTTTTTTAAACTTTTGTTGGTGGGAAATTCACGTGTTCCTGCAGTTGCTTGTGTGTTGCCAGGGGCCACTTTCCAGACGCTTGCGTCATTCTAGTTTGCATTTGAAACGTGTTCAAAGAATATTGGATAAAATTGAGCAGTGACTGTTTCGATATGTTGACTTGAAGAAGTCTTTGTAAGAGGTTTTTTTTTTTTTTTTTTTTTTCATTTTATGAATAATAATCTGTCTAGCCTTTTCCCAACATGTTGGGGTCGCTTCCAGTCTAACCGGATGCAGCTGAATACCAGTATTTTACTTGGAGCGACTGCCTATCTGAACTCCACAACCCAGTTAGGTACTGGGTAACACGATACCCCTTGGTAAGACTGGTTGGTCAGACTTTTGGGCTTCTAACTACCTACCCGTAACGACTGTCAAAGATCTACAAATGACAGCCGGGACCAACGGCTTTCCGAGGCACGATAGGGTCTCGATATGTAATGGATGGTCACCCATCCACGAACCTACCGCAGCAAGCGTAGCTTAACCTTCGATCGACCCGTGCGGCTGTTATCATTTAGCCACGAGCTCCTTTCTCTCTCGTCTTTTTATTGAAGTGAAAACTTCTTAAGGCGCGTTGGGGATTTTTGAGATGTGATAATACAATTGAACTCGCAACACCGATACCGACACCTCATTTTTGTAAACGCGATTGTGCTCTTTATTTATAATACGTTACGGATCAATGTTCTATGCAAGTATTTTTACTTTAAAGGTTTTGGAAGTTTTTTATACGCGATTGTGCTCTTTATTTAGATAAGCTTACGGACCAATGTTCTATACAAGTATTTTTCTTCCCTCCAAGGTGATCTTGTTCAAGTTTTCACTTCTGTCGGCACTCCCGGAGTGCCACTGTTTCTTTATCCGGATGGGTAGGTTAAAGTGGAGTTCGTCAATTACCGTATTAAAGCATATTATGATGCTGAGTGGAAGTCTTCTTGTCACAGTCATGACGTGCCAGCAGCTGCCGCATATTTCGGTTTTGTGCTCGTGATTATATTTAAATATATTGTTTTATTTTATTGTTCTCTTCTTTTATGCACGTGTTTTTGTGACAATTAAGCTTACCTATTTTTCTTTCTTTCTTTCATAATGTTTGTGGCGACATCTACATCACTACATGCGAATTACGCATCAAAGACTTGACGTCACACAAATCCTGCATCGCACAAGCATCGTTTACCGCGCGAACAGCATATATCTAACTTTCCGACATCAACCGTCGGGCAGTTGCCTACCGGACACGACACCCGTCTAGTCGGAGGATCCTCCCTTTTCTATAGAGGATGAGTGAACTTTACACCCTGTTCACTATTACTATTATGTTAAAGCAAACAGGGATGATACCTGGGTCAAAAAAAAGAAATTCTATTTAGTCCGTCTTTCAGATAATAAAAAAAATATAAGACACATATTTTTTGCTTTATCATAATAATAACATTTTTTTTTAGATAAAACGCATTAAAATTGGCGAGTGGGGGTCGCTACGTCACAAGTAAGTATAAAATCGGCGCATCAAACCGCATCCTCATAATTGCTATGAGGATGTGACCTTATCTACGTGGTTCGCTCAAATAGTGTTTTTTAAATCACTCCGAGCTAATGTACGGGCCGGAGTTTGAGTGACACGTTCCTATTGCCTGAATTCGCAGTGTCCCTGTCCTATGACAGACGATCGGCCGCACGTGACAGTGGTGGCATGATTGTGGTGTCAGGTGTCAAAACAAGGGCTATTTTTCATACGACATCTGCATCCGCACCCTCATCCACATCCTCAATAAAAAAAAATCCAATATCCGTATCCTCAGCCGCATCCTCAAACCCGATTATCTCGATATCCTCATCCGCATCCTCATCCGTTATACGACATCCGTTACAACCCTGCTGAAAACCAGCGCTGAGGCTCTGTCTTGCATGGGGTCACAGCATTATGCTGAGCGATGACCGTTTTGCGTGGATGTGACGCATATTTTCCCCCAATTTGTTATTTATGTGTTTTTTTTTTCTTTCTTTGCGTCATGTTTACCGCAAATAAACGTATTTTCTTTCTTTCTTTCTAAATCTAAAACAACCACGTAGTAGAAATACCTCAGTAGGTAGCAAAAAAATAAATGTTAGAACCCAAAAGGATCCCATCAATTCTGCCGAAGGATATAAATTACCATTTAAACTAGCAGGAAGCTTGCCAAGAAATCTTTATTCGTTCACACCTCAGTATTACGGAATACCGAATTTAGCTATTGTCTTTGTCAAGCTTAGTATAAAGGATCGGTTTTACTGAACGCAGATTGGGACTGATAAGAGTGAAGATGGCGACGACATATATGAACGTATTAACATTAGTAAATACACAGATAGGATATAGGATAGTAGAATACGTAAAACACTATCAGACACTTCCATTTTGTTTATTTATTTTTTTTGTCTTTCTTTCACTCGGAGTAAAACGTCTGAACACAAAAACAACCAACTTCCAAACAAAAACACAAAAAAGGGATTGTGTGGTTTTATGAAACCACGGTAAAAGTGAAACTTCTATAGGCGCCGCCATATTGGCCTTGGCTGCTCTGACGAGCGCCTTTCACTTTATCCCTACTCCGCGGCCGACCGTCACGCGACATGCAACACACAGACGAAAAAGTTTGAGACGATGTAATAAAGTTTCACTTTCAAAAAGTGAAAAATTATTATAATTTCGGTAGTTGGTGTCTTTGGATCTGTATTTTAGTTCTTTGGCACCGAATATTTTATTATTAATAGTTATTTTTCACTTTGTAGTGTTTTTACTGGAAACCGGCGATTTTTTTTTTTTGTAGTAATATTTTTTATTTATCACATTTTAGTTATGATAACGATAACCCCACACCAATTTGTATAACACTACTTGCTATGTAAACAACAGTGACAGAAAGTTTTACAAGTTAAAACATCATCAAGATACACAAAGTCGATTAAATACGTATTATCGAAACTAACTCAAAAATTACGCAACCAAAGTTAAAAAAAAATATGGGACCACCGCGCAAGCTTTCTTTACCAACAAAAAGAACAGACGTACATAATAATATAACCTCGTCCTTCATTGATGTCGGTTAAAAATTAATTAAAAGTGAATTCATTAGTGAACCAATCCAACGATGTTTTCCCTCTCTAATTAAATGATCGAAAAATGAAATGATATGAGCAGATCATGAACAAATAATTTTATATCGACGGTTGAAAGGCTAATTGATCTAAGCGACATTTTGTAAAATTTGCTGGAGGATGGATTGGTTGTTTTTTTAAATCTAATAAGATCTTATTATTATGATTGATTGATTTAAGCAAATAAAAGTCTATCAAATAGTTGTTTTTTATGTTTTTTTTTTTTTTTCAAAATAAATAACTATGATCCGTCCAGGAGGACGTATCATAAAATTGCAGGAGCAAGTTTTACAAAATGTCGCTTAGATCAATTAGCCTTTCAACCGTCGATATGTAATCTTGTCATAATTATCTCGTGAGAACGTGGAAGGATCGGAGGATCGTCAGAAGGATGGTGCATGAGTGAACTTTACACCCTGTTCCTCATACCACTAAAGTGTAAAGCAAAGATTACTTGCGCTACTAATGTACGTCCATATTTATAGCTTTGGTTAGCAATTACTCTTCCAAATTAGGTCATTTAAATGTACCAAATGTATCGCACCCTTTGCCTTAATATATTATGACGGTTTTCTCACCGAACGCAAATTCGGAATGCAGCATAATATCTTATTTATTACATATGACCCAAATCTTACGCCGCACCGCAGTCTCTATAAACCAACCCGCGCTAACTCGCTCTCACTGTAACCACGGTCCTACTCTAAGCTCGTCTTTAAACTCTGCTACGTGGGCGTCGAGGGTGGAACACCCCGCTTATGACGTCACCCCAAGATCAAGGGCAGACAACGGCGCTCCACCATTTTTTGTCTCTACTTAATTGCACGGGCAAAGGAAAGTTTCGAAGTTTCTTAGGCTCTTAGGCTGACTGTCGACTGGACGGGAGAGTAGAGGAGCGGAGCGGAGCTGTGCCAATATTAACCAATGGAATTGCGTAAAATCTCCGCTCCGCTTCAGTGGACAGGGATTTGCGAACTAGTTTAAAAATTCCTACAAAACCGGGAAGCGGAGCGAGGAAGCGGAGCGGGGAACTGCCGCCCGCTCAAATTACTCATCGCATGAACTTGGTCTAGCTCCACACAGTCCGCAACTCCGCTCCGCACTACCTCGTTCCGCATCAATGGACAGACACAGTCCGCAACTCCACTCCGCGTTTCTCCCTCGCTCCACTCCGCTGCCCCGCTCCGCGTCAATGAACAGGCAGTCTTAAGACGTAGATATATATGCTAGTGACCTTGAGTGGTTAGCTTGCGTGTTCTGTACTGAGCTCACGCAACGCGTCGTACGTCCAGCCAGTAATAGGACTCGCCCATCAAGGAGCGTTGTCCCAAATTGGACGCATTATTAATTTATTACACGTAAAACAAAAGGTATTTTAATAAAACACGTATACTAAAAGATTAATAATTTAATTATCTTTAAAATGGTGAAGTTTTCAGAAAAATACGCTTTATAGATTTTGCGTCATTCTCAGTTTTTTATCCGCGTTAGACATAACTTTACAAATTAATTTCACTATGTAATATAAACATAATCAAAAATATGCCTATATTAAAATATTTAAAAAATGCTCTAATTTAACATACTTATATTTTTTCCAAATCACTAACACTACTCGTTTAGACGTCATCTTCAGTATAAAATCATTAAAAGTCAGTTATCGTCCCCTTAATGGGTCTTTTAGTGTCAAACTGGTCTTTTTAGGTAAGCTGCGTGTTTTACTTATTTTATGTTAATAATGGAAGTATTGTATAAAGACGAAAGAGTAATTATTTCTACGCCCCTCGAGCAAATAATTAAGATCTTCTTTTCGTGTGATTAGTGACTAACCCGGTGTCAGAGTTTTAAAGCCGCCCATGGGCCTTTGACTTGCCTTCACATGCCGTCGAGAAATATCTCTCAGGCATGCCGGTTTCCCCACGATGTTTTCTTCACCGTTTTCGAAGCAAGTGATAATACAATACGCACATGTGTAACGGCTAGGGCTGCGCAGGGTAGGCTGCGCAGGCCGTTAACGGTTTAGGTAGTAGTTATTAAAACAGCTTGACAAGTTAATACATATATTTTTAACACTAGAATGTACACGGCTAGGTCGCGGTAAGGTCACACTGATTTGTTCTGAGCACCAACACAGTAAAAGGGGAAGGGTACCGTCCTTGTTAGCACGTGGTAGATTCGGGCGCCTGGTCAGCACAGGCTCCGTAGCAGGCCGGACGGCCCTGGCACGTGGTAGCACGTAGTCAGTAGCTGTGGAGGTCGCCTGACAGCTCAGGCTCCCAGCGGTAGGCTGCAGGCAGGCCGGACGTCGGACCTCAGTAGCGTGCAGTTAGCCACGCATGCGAGCAACGTGCAGAATTGGGTATGCAGTGTCTTCAACCCGTACAAAGAGCCCCTAGGTCGGGGCACAAGTAATCCTGATAGTTCAAGGAATACCTTCCTTTATGTAAGCCAGCGGAAGTCGAAAATGGCAGAGCGTCCTTAGGAAATTAGTGGTGTGCCACGTTTCTAGTGATGTGTGGTTAGTAACTTACTAATTGTGATTAATTACGGTTGAGACCTCACACAACGCTACAGTACCCCGGCTGCAGAGAGAGGATTTTACCTATACAAAATCCGCTAGAACTACCACTTCCCACTTGCTGTCTAATCCTTAGCACAAGTCTGTATCCAGTCCAGTAATAGCAGACTGGAACCATACTCAGCAGCCATGAGTGAACTATTTAGTCATAGGTCACTCAAGATTTACGGACAGCAAGCAAAGAAATACACAAGTGTAAGAGCAAGTGTATCTCAGTCAGTAGTGTTCTATTAGCAGGTAGTACCAGTGTGTAATAGTATTCCTACATGTGAGTAGACATGAGGTGTAGTAGATATTTAACTGGCTATAGGTAAGTATAGGTAGGTGAGTTCAGTGTGTACTTGTAGGTGTAGTTGAGTAGAAATGTATACACATGTAGTTAGAATGCCAAAGTCATTATAGAATTATTTTAGTATGTACTTTGGGCATTTAGGTAACAGATAGACAACACAAAAGCTAAGGGTAGTTATAATAGTGACCTGCTATGCAATAAAAATAGACATCCCTTGGGATCAACAGCATTCCCTAAAATAGCGCCAGCGCAGCATATGTTAAAGATAGTTAGTTATAATTTATTTTAAGTTTTAGATAATTGTTATAGTTATATTTTTATATTTTATTATTAGGTAGAATTAATAGTCATTAGAATTCCCATAATATCATTAGTTAATATCACAGATAATAGTTTAGTAGTTATGCCAGCAAGCAACAGATCAGATTTCAGTAATAATTAGATTACTGTTGTAGTTTTAACCCAAGTCCTAATAGTATAATGCACCCACAAGACTAGAAATTAGGGTCTAGTCCATAGTATATAGGTATATACAGTAGTGGTAGTATATAGGTGGTTTTTTTTTAGTACATAATTCCCTAAACTGCATAGAAATACCAACAATTACATAAATAGACAGTTTACATAAATAGATAGTGTTGGTTTAGACTTATTTAGGGAGTAACCATTCGCTCCGTAGAATGTACATAAGTAAATAGGTAGATAGTTTACATAAATAGATAGTGTTGGTTTAGACTTATTTAAGGAGTAACCATTCACTCCATAGAATATAAATAAGTAAATAGGTAGATAGTTTGGTTTAGGCTTATTTAGGCAGTAACCGTCCGCTGCTTAGAATATACATTATGTAAATAGATAGATATTTTTGGTTTAGGCTTATTTAGGCAGTAACCATCCGCTGCTGCAAAGGCTTCTTTATAGAGTTGCACCGCTCTTTAGAGGAGAATAGATAGATAATACATTATATATAGAGGTGGTTGCTTAGGTTACCAATGGTGTAGGGCCAATTGATAAAGCAAAACCACTGATCAATGGGGTAGACCATCAGATCATTATAGAAGGTAGGTGATGAATGGGGTAGGGCCATCATCAATTTGAACTATAGCTGTAGGGGCCGATAGTTATAGAAGGTAGGTGATGAATGGGGTAGGGCCATCATCAGTTTTAACTATGGCTGTAGGACCAATAGTTATAGGAGGTAGGAGTATAAGATGCATGGGGTAGGGCCATCATCCTATAAAACTGTTTGGATTTACCAAATAGCAGAAGTGTAGATATTATGATAATTGTTGGTTATAATTATGTAGACACAGTAGGCAGTTGTAGTATTGTAGGTAGTTATAGTACAGTAGGTAAGTGAGTGCAATTAATTGTAGTTTATAGGGTAGGACTGGTTTGGTTAGTGTGGGTAGGTTAGGTTAGTTTAGTGGTAGTCAGCTGTTTTTCTAATAACACAGGTTTAGCTGATAGAATTTGAATGTAGATTATTAGTATTAAATATTGTTTGTTTTGATTTGTATGTAGGTACATCAAGTTTGAGTTGAGTTTTAAGTTTGGTTGGATTATTATGTTTGTAGTAGTTAAACTTGATATTATCACAATGTAGTTGTTGTTAACAGTTTTAGGATAGTAAATTATGATTTGACAGCTATCCATTGTTAGTGTAGAAGACACAAGTTATTGTTTAGAAAATTTGCATTTCACCGCTGGCAGCACGGAAATAAAGTTTTAAAATTTCGATTTAGTTATACTAGTAGTGAGTTCCCATTATGTACACAGATAGTATTAGATACAGTAATAGATGACACATATAGTTGTCACATTAGGTTCACACAATAGTTTGGAAAATCTTAAAACTATGCCACTACGATGTGTAGCAGGAAGGGTGTGCTAGGGCTCAGTCAGATCAGTGTTAGGTTTGGTAGGTATTAAGAGTTGGGCGCCACTGTAACGGCTAGGGCTGCGCAGGGTAGGCTGCGCAGGCCGTTAACGGTTTAGGTAGTAGTTATTAAAACAGCTTGACAAGTTAATACATATATTTTTAACACTAGAATGTACACGGCTAGGTCGCGGTAAGGTCACACTGATTTGTTCTGAGCACCAACACAGTAAAAGGGGAAGGGTACCGTCCTTGTTAGCACGTGGTAGATTCGGGCGCCTGGTCAGCACAGGCTCCGTAGCAGGCCGGACGGCCCTGGCACGTGGTAGCACGTAGTCAGTAGCTGTTTGTTAGCACGTGGTAGATTCGGGCGCCTGGTCAGCACAGGCTCCGTAGCAGGCCGGACGGCCCTGGCACGTGGTAGCACGTAGTCAGTAGCTGTGGAGGTCGCCTGACAGCTCAGGCTCCCAGCGGTAGGCTGCAGGCAGGCCGGACGTCGGACCTCAGTAGCGTGCAGTTAGCCACGCATGCGAGCAACGTGCAGAATTGGGTATGCAGTGTCTTCAACCCGTACAAAGAGCCCCTAGGTCGGGGCACAAGTAATCCTGATAGTTCAAGGAATACCTTCCTTTATGTAAGCCAGCGGAAGTCGAAAATGGCAGAGCGTCCTTAGGAAATTAGTGGTGTGCCACGTTTCTAGTGATGTGTGGTTAGTAACTTACTAATTGTGATTAATTACGGTTGAGACCTCACACAACGCTACACATGAATCCGAAAAGTCGGAGGTCTTAGGTTCGAACTCGAGACTTATGACTTGGCAGTTTGACGGTCACACCACTAGGCTATCACTGCTGAGAAAAGATAAGATAAGATCAATTATTTTTCCAAAACATGAGTGACACATATGGCATGCAAGATGTTTCACAGTCATGTTTTGCCTCAACGGCGTACAAATATAAATATGTAAACATCAAATAATTATAAATCCAGCCCGTCCCATCTTCTGATGTCCTCCCTCCGGATAACGCCCTAAGCCGAGGCTCGTACCCCACAGGGGGTGCCCTTAGCGAGCGTTCATCCTAAGATTTTTAGCTTAGTTTATGTGTGCCCTGGCTAGAGGCTTTGAGTGTAGCAGCTTAAGGCAACCACAGGATTGATTGGTTAAACAGCCACGGTTTTCGGAACCAGCTGTGAGATATACAGAAAAAAACATTTATAAATGTATCCATTTATCAATTAACAATCCAAATTAGAACTTAAAAACTTTTTACAATAAAAAACAACCGACCTCCAAAAAAAAACACTACAAAGTGAAAAATAACTTTAATTTCGGAAGTCGGTGTCTTGGGTTTTGTATTTTCGTTTTTTGCCACCGACTTCCGAGGTCGGTTGTTTTTTTTTTGTAAAAAGTTTTTATTTTTCACTTTTTAGTTGTGGTACCTACTCCACACACATTCGAATACCACTACCTGCTACCAATGATAGAAACGTATCATATCATCTACATACTAAGTGGGAAAAAAATACGTATTTTGTAGCTAACTGAAAAACTATCCAAGCAAAGTTAATAAAATTTATATGGGACCAATTCAAGAGCACACCCTTTCAAACAAAAAAATAATTTTCAAAATCGGTCCACAATTGACGGAGAAATCGGTGGACAAACATAAAAAAAAGAAAAAAAAACATACGCGACGAACATATAACCTCCTCCCTTTTGGAAGTCGGTTAAAAATTAAAATATAGGTACTACAGCATAGTGACATGAACACATCATAGAAATGTATAAAAAAATGTCAATTAATTTTTTAAATTCATCAACAAAAATTAATTTAATTGGCTACAATCGTTGTTCCATAGTATTGTATCAATGTTTAGATACAATATTACACATTGGTTACTTAATTGTAGTAACTCATTCCTATAGTATTTAAGAAAACAAATTGTAGACAGTTAAATTAATTCTTGTCCATGTATCCAACATCTTTTAGAAGCTGACTCTACTTGGAATCTTCTTCAACAAAAGTGTTTTGTAAGCACTTTGATTACTTGACGATGTATGACCTTCTTCTTCCCGCACTCCTTAAAAAATCACGCGAAATTTTTACTGCAATTCTGTAACACATGGTATCTTATGTATCTATACATGCACTGGCGATTTAAAATTCGCACTCGTTGTAATTCTGTACACCGATTAAAAACCGCGCGAATAAAAATCGCGCGATGACATTTCGCAGTGCGGGTTAGGCCTATTATCACAAATATCTATACTTCATTTGAAATAAGATTAAACATTTAAGCAAACCTTTTTTACAGACCGTTCAACCGATTTTGACTTCTATACCGATGGCATTAAAAGCAAAAAAGTGGTTACAATACCAACTGTTTACTGCAGCTGCCATTTGTCATACTACCAACGCAACAGAAGTCAAAATCGTTTGAACGAACTGTAAATAAGATTTGTTTAAATGTCTAATCTTATTTCAAATGGAGTATGGGACGAGAAAAGTTCATGCAGTGGTAGAAACATTAACCAGTCAGTAATGTTGGTAGGGTTAACCGCTAGGGCGCAGCGTAGATCCATAAATATCGCCATTCGTGGAGGCTCTTTTATTGCACCCCGTTTGGCGATTGTTATTGTACTTAATAGGACAAAGACCTCATATTTATTTAGGTTTACGGCAAAATGAATGACGTCATTGCCGACTGCGCGTAATTCGGGAAATGAGTTTGGCTTTTATCCGTAATTTTGTTGTAACATGTGTACGCAAATTACCTACTTTTATTATATTTATTGTTATATCATTTTGCAATTTGTGCGCCTGTTTTAAGGATCATTTTTAAAAGATCTTGAGTCTTTCATCTCCATCGCATCTGCCTATTTATCGACGTCTGGGAAATAAAGAAATATTATCCAAGTAAGAGATTGAAGAATAAGAAATTAAAAGATGTATAGATACGCATGAAAAACATAACTCACCCCAGTTAAGGCTCTTTCAAACAGGCGCGACACGCGACGCGACACAAAGACACCGCTCGTCGCGCGACGAGCGGTGTCTTTGTGTCGCGTCGCGTGTCGCGCTGGTCTGCACAAGCCTTTACCCCTTACTCTCTCTGTTTTTGAATACGAGGCTTTTGGCTTAGTATTTGCAAATGAGTATTTTGTGTTTTTTTTTGTAATGTGCGTTTAGTTTGTGCAGAATAAACAAGTTATTTTTTCTTTTTTTTTTTCTTTCTACCTTTGCGGTCGCGCAGTTGGGTAAAAAGGTGTTAAGTGTTGTCTTCCATTAACGTCTGTTTTTTTTTTTCGTAGTTGTAGGTAGTTAACATCCAGTACTCATGTAGAATACAATTTACAGAAACGTCAATTGTAAGTAAGTAACTACCTATCCAGTCTCCACTAACGAAAGCAGTTTCCAAGACGAGAAGTCTTCAATTAAACAATATTCAAACTCCTATTTTAAATTAGTCTTAACTAAAACACAGTATTCCAAGTAATCAAGTTTGCAGAGTTAGGGAACCGGGACTTAATGGCGTCTGAAAGCGTTGCATCAGCGATTGTTCTTGGTGCAATGTTGCAAACTGTAGACGAAATAAATTGTGCGTAAGCCGACGTACGCACGGACGTGTGAACGTGAATAAAATCGCGGCGGGATTTTATCGCGTACTGGATTTTCAACTCTCGGTGTTAAGCCGAGCGATGAGAATCCAACGCGCTGGGACGCACTCTCGTCCCTGCGCGTTGAAAAACACACTGTTGGATTTTCAACTCTCGGCGTTAAGCAGAGCGTTGAAAATCAAGTGCTCGAAAAAAATCGTCGTTCGCTCTTCGAAAAGTGAGAGAGTTTAAATACCTCGGCCATCGGTCACCGAGGATTTTAAAGACGATGGAGACATAGAAAGGGAGAGGAGAGCGATGGATGGCGGTCCGCTGTAACATGTTGGCACGCAAATTTGCGAGGTGTAGTTTAGGAGTAAAGAACTCTCTATTTAAAGCATTCTGCCAAACTCTCTACACCTGCAATCTGTTGGTCAACCACACGCAGCGGGCCATCAACGTTCTCCGAATACAATATAATAACGCGTTCAGGGTGCTGGTGGGGCTCCTGCGCTGCTGTAGTGCGTCTGCGATGTTTACGCACGCGCACACAGACGGCTGTCACACTGTGCTGCTTCGCTGATATTCCGCACGCGTGGGAGCGCCAACACCATCCTGAACGTGCTCAGTCACAAGCTGGACAGCCTCCTTCTGGAGCGCTGGGTTCAAGCACAAGTGCGTGTGCCCGGGGCCACAGTGGGCGGCAAATACTTGAATTCAATTTTAATTTTATTTATTTTAACTAATAATAGTTTGTAAGTCGTTTCTACTAACAACATTATGGGCCAAATGTGTCTGAAATAAAAAGATTTTAAAGCTCCCCCACTCCGCCTACCATGTAATGACGGTTCCCATTACAACGTGATGTTGTCATGGGAAACGTGATGTTGTCATGGGATCGTAGTTTTTGTTTTATGTCATCACGTCATCATCCCAAGTGTAGGGTTGACAAATAGGAAGTATGGAGGTTATAAATGCTATGCAATAGCTTTACCGCGGCAGTCCCCGAGTGCCACACGTTTTTTATTAAGCGACTTCCAAAAAGGAGGAGGTTATATGTTCGTCGCGTATGTTTGTTTTTTTTTTTTATGTAGGTATGTCCACCGATTTCTCCGTCAATTGTGGACCGATTTTGAAAATTCTTTTTTTGTTTGAAAGGGTGTACTCTCGAATTGGTCCCATATAAATTTTATTAACTTTGCTTGAATACTTTTTGAGTTAGCTACAAAATACGTATTTTTTTCCTACTTAGTATGTAGATGATATGATAAGTTTCTCTCACTGGTAGCAGGTAGTGGTATTCGAATGTGTGTGGGGTAGGTACCACAACTAAAAAGTGAAAAATAAAACTTTTTCCAAAAAAAAAACAACCGACCTCCAAAAAAAAACACTACAAAGTGAAAAATAACTTTAATTTCGGAAGTCGGTGGCAAAAAACGAAAATACAAAACCCGAGACACCGACTTCCGAAATTAAAGTTATTTTTCACTTTGTAGTGTTTTTTTTTGGAGGTCGGTTGTTTTTTTTTGTAAAATGTTTTTTTTTCTATTGCCGCTATAACAAAAATAAAATAAAGTTAAAATTTAAAGAAAGAGACGTGAAAAAAAAAACAGTGTTAAATACTGTACGGTGGTACGGTATGGTAGTGGACCCCAACGTTTGCGGTGTTTCTACCCACCCACACCTGCCGAACACAAATTAATTATTGGTAACAAATACCTACTCCCACAAACTCACGATCTAATTTAAATCCCGCTTTAACTCAAACAAAGTAGGTAGTACCTTAATCTTTTTCAGGGGTCCAACAAACGTTTGGATACTGAATTAGCTTATTACATATGTAAGCAACTGGGTTCAATGCCAAGGGGGGAGGGGGAAAGGACAAAGGGATTTATAGGGACAAACTTTTTAATGAATTTTAAAAACGAGCTTATTGATATTATTTAACTAACTGGTAATTATAATATGTTTTAATTAAATCTGTGTTATTTTTGTTCTTGCTTTTAAAATGTTACGACAGGAATTTTGCTTAGTTTAAGTATTAAAATTGATACACAAGTACACTGACAAGTAAGGCTATGGTCTCGTATAAATGCCGTCGACCGCTTACGATGCTGACAATAGAAATGGACTGCTGTGGTCTCCTACACACGTCAACGTCTGGACGTCGTACGCGGCATTCAAACGCTTTGCGTCGCGTCTCTAGTTATTTCGAACCATTGCAGCGTCAGGTCGTGTCAAGAGCCACACGACCACTCGCGAGCAACGACTGAAGCGTCGTCGTCCACTGCGGACGTATTGACCGCTGACGCTGTGAGTAGCGTTCAGACGTCGATCGGAACGTTGACGCTGACGTCAGACGTCGCATATAGCATAAAATAAGATACCAAAGCTTAAAGCAGCCTTTCATGATATCAAGCAACTTCATATTTTCATGAAAAAATACAAATAATGGCCTCAATACCATTTACTGTTATCGTTCAATAACTTTACTCCATGATTCACGACTATTTTACTATATTTTTGTTTCATGGATTCGTTTTACACAGAGAAACTATTAGATGTACTTAAATAAAAATTGTATTTGTACTAATTAAGTTTAGCTAATGAGGACTACTAAGTTATTAGCAAGTAGGATTTGTTGTACTATTTACATCTTTTTACATACCTATTAGATGACTAGATTTTTATAATTAATATGATTATTTAGAATCAATATACCTCGCCGCGCCTGAAATACAGGATGACCTAGTTCAGGCACAAAACACTATTGAATTTTTCGTAGATTTTAGCAAATTTGTATTTAGTGTTTTACCTTTTTACCTGAATAAACTTTTTATTCAGGTTTTTTTAAAGAACCTAGATCATAGGACATTCCTTGAAACTCGTTGTATCAAAGTGTTCTTCATTTGTATAACCTTAGGTACCTAAATTAAGGTAGATCCGCAAATTCAATATTTTCTTACGTTTTTTGCAATTTGCAGGTCAGTGTCAGGTTGTTTCTTGATCAATATATGATTCACGATTATAACAAATATATATTTACAGAACTATAATCATAAGAATCATTAATACATCTCTCCAAGTTAGAATTGGTGTCAAAAGTTATTCAATAGATTGTTATTTACGATGTAAATACAAATACAGCGACATAAATAACCCTTTTGTACCCCTAAGGTACAGCTCTATTAATAGTTTCAAGTACGAAATGAATCTACAGTGGGTCTAACACGGCCACATTAAGCAATTCCTCTAAAAGCAATTCATTTTCAATTCAATTCATATCAGAATCATATTAGGTGTAAAAAATAGCCCCATGTAAAAATTAAGACCGTAATTTTACCAGATATTTTTTTCTTTACGGTTTTATTAATCAAATGAGATTTTAATTTTTCATTTGTACAGTTTAGCTGTTATTTCATTATTATACAAAACTGCCAAACAGATGAATTACGTAATATGAATTGAACACAGATAATATTATGAATTTTCAGTTTGTGACAGTTTGTGTCATTCATAATATTAATTGTTATGATTCTGCCAAAGTGACCGTTTTAGGCCCCCTGTACAGTATATGTAAAGTCGAAATTTATATTGACAGTAGGTATTACATGGTTCATCTAAACTTTTACTTTAGATGAAGCAACCGAAATGAATCGTTTAAACATTCTTCTGCTCTTCGTTTTGACGGTAAATCTATACCGTTTGGGCCCAGTAGGTGGCCACATTTGTTGCAGCATCAGAGGCGTAGTTCAGATCATCAAGGGTGCAAGTAAATGGACAATAGAGATGATGACAAAAAATATACATTTTGTCCGTCATGTAGATTATAAAAAAATATAAAACACGTATTTTTTCTTTTTTACGTAGTCAAAAGATTACGGCGATACATTGAGTTTGTGCCAAGACGTCACGAGTATGTAGATTTTATACTTACTTGTGACGTAGCGAGACCCACTCCCTCACTTTAATGCGTTTTATCTAATTTATTATTAATAATGATAAAGCAAAAAAAATACGTGCCTAAATTTTTTTTATTATGTGACTGACAGACTAAATAGAATTTCTGTTTTATTACTCGGGCATCATCCATAATGGGATATACTCTAGCAAATGGGAGCACCGCACTCGCATTGAATTTCTAAACATAAAAGTGAATAATTCCATGTCGGCCATGACGACCTCATTCAACCAAGAGTGAATTTACAAAACTTTAACAATAGAAAGATAGAAAACTTGTTTATTCTACGCAAACAAAAGGTACATTAAAAGAAAAAAAAAACACATGAAATACACATACCTACAAAAATAGCCAAAAGCCTCGTATTCAACCAATAAAAGTTTGACAATATTTATTTAGGTACTATGATTTGAAATAAACATTAAACTGTGTCATTTTAAGTCTGATAGTTTTTAAATAATGTAAACACGTGTGTGTAAATAAAATATCAATATTATTGGTTAACATTTGGAAATATATTGTTGCAGCTGTTGGAAACTGTGTAAGATTTTGCATTCAGTAAATTAGATTTTTATAACTCCATGCTGTTAACAAAAAATAATAATAATCGCAAATACAGCAGAACTTTATGAACTTACACTGCAACTTAGTTTTTTCCCGACATACAAAATGTTTTTTAAATTTTGGGTGGTGATTTTTCTCTCTGTGTGAATCAACATAATAGAAATAACAACATACACTCTCTCTCTTGAATAAAAACAGACTACACTTAGGTACTATGTCAACTTATCCATCAGGATCTCCATTAATCTTTCCTCCTTTTACCAAATAGTAAAACGAGATGACTTTCACGCGAAGTCAAGGTCACAGTAACAAATTAATGTATCCGAAAAAATATCTTGTAATATTGACGAATTTTATATAAAAATCACTAGCTTTTGCTCGCGTTTTCCCACAGAAACGTACTAAAACATATAAATGATATTTTTAAGGGGAATAATTCTTTAATAAATTATTTTCAGATAGGTAACTCTATTGGTTTACGTGGCGGACGCCAGTAAAGCTCCAAGTCGATTTGATTTTTTCCGACGTCTTCTATAAACATCGTCATATTTCAGCCAATTCACACAAAAACCTTAATAAATTATACATATTAACTAATTATTATTTATTGATATTTATTTGTAACAGCTGTATAATCTTTTACCCTATGTTCACAAAATTAATAAATGAATTTGAATTACATTTAAACCTTCTTCATGAATCACTCCGTCCATTGGTGAAAACAGTGTGGAAATCGTTCGGTAGTTTTTGAGTTTATCGAGTTCAGAAAGACAGACAGACGCAGCGGGGGACTCTGTTTTTTGTTGGATTTTCAACGCTGATGAAAATGAAAATGAAAATGAAAATAGTTTATTATTTTAACAAGTAAACCTTAACAACTAGTGATTGGAACCTCCTTTTAAGCAAATAAGCCTGTGTTAGGAGACTCCGCTCTTCCATAACTTGAATAAGTATCATTTACTTGTCTTATACAAATGTAGGTACTTACTACGAAATAATAATATATAAAAAAAAGAGAATTAAAGCTAAACATGCAGCACGCACGCAGGCATGCGAGTGTGTGAGTGAGAGTGAGGGTGTGTGAATGAGGGTTATATTTTATTCCAGCAGCGCTTCCGTGTCGTCATAGGTGAGTGGTTTTATCCAATCGGTAATAATTTTTTTAAATTCATTTTGTTTCTTATTATGTACGTAAATCTCTTTGTTAAGTCTATTGTATAGCTGAGCTGAACGTTTTTGGTATTGTATACGGGCTAACTTGATTTTAGTTTGAGGAACTAGCTGATACTTGATTCCAACACCACGCTCGATGTCTCACAAACATTCTTCGAAAATAAATGTATGTGTCGGTTCCTTGTGCTAGTGAAAACAGGCCTCTGACGAATATCTTCTCATATGTAGTCACTGTCTACAAAAAACCGGCCCAGTGCGAGTCGGAATCGCACACGAAGGGTTTCGTACCACCGTACAATATTTAGCAAAAACCACCGAAAAAAACACGTTTCTTGTACGTGAACCCCTTTTAATTTGTTATTTTATTTTTATTATTTGCTGTAGCGGCAATAGAAATACACAATTTGTGAAAATTTCAACTGTCTACCTATGTTCGTGAGGTACAGCCCGCTGACAGACAGACAAACGAACAGCGGAGGCTTAGTAATATAAATTTATGAATTACTGTAATGTACTTTTGTGTATTTGTGTGTTGTTTCGTTATTGTTTGTCTTTTTTCTTTCTTTTAACACTGGGAAATGTGTTTTTTAATTTAAATGGAATGTTGGTGATTATATATAACTTTTTGTTACCTGCTGAATTATTGACATAAAATTATTTATTAGTGATTTTGATATATTAAATTGCAAAATGAATTTTAAATATGAATGTAATGTTTATGCTTTTTTTTATCATCACCACACAATGTATTTTGTTATTAAATAAATGACTTATGACTTAATAGGGTTTCGTTTGGCACCCTTCGGGTACGGAACCCTAAAAACATACATTCCGTGCGAAAATGAGTGAATATAGCCAGTCAATTTATAGATAAAGCACCCCAGAGAAACTTAGGTAGAGAACCTGATATTCAAACAGTTCTAGACTTGATAACTTTTTGTACGACCCAAGTTTATTGATTTTCATCAACAAAGATGTGCCTTTTCTTGTAAACTTTTGTCTGGTTTTATTTTGCTATTAGACAGAAGTCTATTTTATTCAATAACTTCTGAGGAGCCAGCTCTTTGGTTGGATAACTTTGTCCAGTTACAATAATATTGTTTTGGTAGGTAATGATTCCTTTGAAGTATTGGATTCACTTTGATATTCTACAGGATGTATTTAGAAAGGTGTGGTCAAAGAGTGTGGTACAGACATTCAAACTGAACAACTTTCTCGAAGAGACCAACATCGTAATCACAAAAAAAAATACTGGCGCCAAAAGTGAAAACTTGAAAAAATATGTATCGCGCGTTGATGTCTTTTTAATGGTCAAAAGCTAGTGTCGGTAACAGTGTCGCGAGTTCAATTGTTTTTTCCCATCTCAAAAATGCCCAACGTGCCTAAAGAAGTATTCACTTCAAACAAGTACGTATTGAAGTTTTGTACGGAACAACATTTTTTTTTTAGTGTAATCTTCTATAGGCGCGCTGGGCATTTTTGAGATGGGAAAAGACAATTAAACTAGTGACATCGTTACCAACACCTCATTTTTGTAAACGCGATTGCGCTTTTTAGGGTTCCGTAGTAAACAAGGAACCCTTATAGTTTCGTCATGTCCGTCTGTCTGTCTGTCTGTCTGTCCGCGGTCTAGCTCCGAGACCCTTAGTACTAGAAAGCTGTAATTTGGCATAGGTATACATATTAATTACGTCGACAAAGTGGTAAAACAAAATTATGAAAAACATTTTTTTTAGGGTACCTCCCATACACGTAAAGTGGTGATGTTTTATTTTTTATTTTTTTATCCCATAGTGTGGGGTACCATTGGAAAGGTCTTATAAAAACATTATGAGTTTGTAAAAACCATTTTTGGATTCAGGGATCCGTTTGCAAAATATTAAGTTTTAAAGTGCTAATTTTTGTTAGAGGCAAGTGTCCCCCCCCCCTGCCAGCTAAATGGTTGGTTCTGGATGTGTGAAAAAAATCACAACAGTAGCTTATGTATGAAAAAAATCACAGCAGTAGTAAAAGGAAAACTATCACAGCTAAGTAGGCTCTACAAGTTATCGAGTAATAATCGACCAACTTAACTTTGCAGTTGCAAAAACATGTTTTCCCATACATTCCGTATGGGAGAACATATTTTTCAACTACAAAGTTAAGTTTGTTTTTGGGATAAATTCATCCCAACTACGGAACCCTTCATTGTGCGTGGTCCGACACGCACTTGGCCGGTTTTTTTTTACATATTGTATATTTAATGACGACATTGTATTGTGTCCTAAACTTACTTTTACCTACCAAACCTGGAATCATATCCGACGAATAAATAAATATCTTTGACTTTATCTTCGTCTTTGATAAATAGCTTAATAGACTTTCAGTCGGGTTTATTCATAAAGCTTCTTCATAAAATGATTCATCCAAGGATACCTTTATCCTACGGTATAAACTAAAAACATAAACAACCAGCATAAAAAACAACTTATTATGACCTTGGCTTTTCACCGACGCCGTAAAAAATACTATAAATAAACAAAGGTATTAAAAATGTTATGGGATGTAACTCGAATGTATTTTCAAGCCACTCCCAGTAGCAACTAATAAAAGTTTTCATGTCTATTCCTGAAAATACGAAGCATTAAATCATACTGTCGTTGTATTTGTAGAGAAAAACTATGTTTTTTCACCGAACTGTAACATAAATATAACGAACGTTTTAATACTTTCAATGTCAATGTACTAAAAGCAAAGTTTGTTATTAATTTTAAACTTTGCTTGTAGAACTGCCTTTTATATCTACTTTGAACCCTGGAAAGCAATTTCAACAATTACTCAATACGTTTGTCGTTATTATTTTTTAAGTGAATATTTCCTAAAGCGCGTTGGGCATTTTTGAGATGGGAAAAAACAATTGCACTCGCGACACCATTACCAATACCTCATTTTTGTAAACGCGATTGTGTTCTTTATTTATATTAGGTTACGAATCAATGTTCTATGCAACTATTTTTACCAGAAGTGAAAACTTGAACAACTAATTTTTAAAGTGAAACTTTTATTACATCGTTTCAAACTTTTTCGTCTGTGTGTTGCATGTCGCGTGACGGTCGGCCGCGGAGTAGGGATAAAGTGAAAGGCGCTCGTCAGAGCAGCCAAGGCCAATATGGCGGCGCCTATAGAAGTTTCACTTTTACCGTGGTTTCATAAAACCACACAATCCTTTTTTTTTATTGTTCAAGTTTTCACTTCTTTTGGCACTCCCGGAGCGCCACTGTTTTTTTTTACGACAACCGTAGCTTGAGGTTCCTTTAGAAACAAAAGGGCAATTAATGATACTTTATCAACATTTTTGTTCAACAGTCCCCAATCACTTAGTGACTGTACCTGTAAAAGAAAGCCCATATTACCAGGAGAATCAGAAAAGATTAAGCTATAAAATTCCAGTCATGTCCCTTGATACTAAATAAGGAACTTTTCCAAGCTTAACTAAAATTATGCAGAAACATATCTTCTTCGCAGAACCCCCGAATATTGCAGGCATATTACTAGAACGGGCACTCGAAAATCAAGGCTAAAATACGTCATTTAGATGTAGGAGTAATTAACATGAATCCCGGCGAAGCAAGGTTCTAACCTAACTCAACCACATCTGGCGAAACCATTAAGAATTAGTCTGGATCTTTCTCGTAGATTTAGACGCATCTAAAAGGGTAGAAAATTAGACGCAGACCACTTAGGCTCGTAACGATACTACAATTTTTACATTAACTTAGGTTAAATAAAAATAGAATTAATAAATGCATGAAAACAATTGTAATGACTGTCTGAGAGCTTAAGAGCGTTCATTCAAAAATTTAGCAACGGCGCAAATAGCTGTCAAATATTTACCAGTTTTGATTAATTTGCCAATATTACTGTATGGAAATATGAATGAATGGATTATGAATTAACACACCACACACATAACACTGAATTTGTTGTTGTAACCGGTTTAGGTGTAAAAATGGCATTTGGAAAATTTCCAAATACTTTTTTTATAACTAAAACTAAATATTCGGTGTTACGATATTAATTATTGCATTTCATAATCAATATTTTAGTTCATTTGTTACAGCCATATTTCATATTTCCATACAATAATATTGCCAAATTAATCAAAACAGCGATATATTTGACATCTATTTGCAACGTTGTCCGCTTTCAGAATCATCATCATCATCATCATTTCAGCCGAAAGACATCCACTGCTGGACATAGGCCTCCCCCAAGCACCGCCACTTCGACCGATTCTGTGCTTTCCGCATCCAGCGAATTCCTGCGGCCTTCACAAGGTCATCGGTCCATCTTGTGGGAGGCCTTCCAACGCTACGTTTTCCGGTACGTACGGTACGCTTTCAAAATGCACGCTCTTAAATCTTCCAGTTAAGTATAAAACTTTTGTCAATGTTAATGATTGCTCTTGGCTTGGCTAATTATAAAGTTAAGCTCATTTCAAGTACAGTCCTACTTTTATTTTTCAGGTTTTAACCCCCAACATCATAACAACAATTTTCGGCAGTTATAGGTAAGATAGCCAGTTCCTCTGTGGTTGAGGATTCCGGGTGAAGCTCGCTTCTACCTTCTGCCAGATCATCATTTACCATCAGGTGGGATGCAGGCCAAGAGATACCCCGTTGTGGATATAAAAAAAATGCTTAAAAGTTTTTATGCCTCTGTTTGATCGAAGACTGATTTACGACTTCTACAAATATCTAGTTTCGAACACGTAGGTATAATTCTTCATCTGTTTACCTAAAATACTCATATACAAAACCAATTTCCTCTCACCCAAAACCCAGCCTACACGTCATATTGTATAGTAATGTGCAAACAAAACGTCGAGTGTGGGCGATCGATCTCGCCCTTCACCTTGACGCCGCCGGGGATCAACAAAAACGCGCCTATTACGCAGTACCGTTCCTTGTGTCGATGAAGTACCTGGGAATATAGAACTAGTATAGCTTGCTTACTTATTTTTCAATGCGGGAAATATAGTGAATGGTGCTATACATGCGATTGTGACCAACCAGTCAATGTCCAAAAAGCTCGACTGGTTGTTCACAATGGTGTGCTGATGCCTACACTTATGTATGGAAGTGAATGTTGGGTGTGGCAAAAGAGCCATGAAAGTAGAATAAATGCTGTTCGAATACGTTCTTTGCGAAGCATGTATGGTGCTCAGGAATGATGTGATAAGGCAACTTTGCGGTTTAAAAGAAGATGTAGTGACCAAAATTTAAATATTAGGTATGCTAATTGTTACATTAGAGTTTTATTTGAAGTATTATGCTACGGAGGCAGTTGTAATGTATGCGGGCTCTTTTGTATTGTAATTTGATTTGTGGGTCACTGTAGAAACAATATCTCTTGCCTGGGGCCAATAAATTCTCGTATATATTTTCGGTAGAATATTTTACTGGTTTTTGTATCGAAATTTTGATGTAGATAAAAGAAGAAAATTCAACAAGGCGCGTCATGTTACAATGACTTACCTACATACAATTATTTGGGTTGAAAACTCTACTCAAGAAGAGAAACGGCATTACCTATGTATGTTTATTCCATGTATGTTCAAAATACCGGCCAAGTGCGTGTCGAACCACGCATTTATTCCAAGAACAAACTTAACATTGTATTAAAAAACATATTCTCCCATACATTCCAACAGCAAATGTAAGTTTGTCCGCACAATATTGAGAGATGAACGATGTTATTTTAGGACTATTGACTTCATATCTTTTCCGGCAATCTATAAGTATAGAATTAATTTCTGTTTTTTTTTTTTTTTTCATTTTAGGCTAAGTAATTTCGATAATGGTAAATATTCATCTATTTTCTGAAATAACTTTAAAACTATCTATATTCACATTATAAAATAGAAACAAAGCCAAAACTGTACATTGAATATTTTTGAAAAAGTAATTGCTACGAGGTATGGGAACGAGCTCGATGCCGAAAATATAGTTTTAATAATTTTTGTTCGTCTGTTTGTCTGGATGTATGTTATTGGTGCAAAAACGGCTTAACAGATTTGGATGGGCACACAGATAGTTTATAACCTGGATTAACACATAGGGTACTTTTAATCCCGGTAGTACGTTCCCGAAAGATATTTTCCAACATACACGCGGGCGAAGCCGTGGGCAAAAGCTAATTAATGATAAAATTATTTAAAAAAATTGAGACCTTCACAGAATGTACTCCCTTTCATTGGATATGTCACACGGTACAGTTTGCAAAACTTTTTTCATTTTCTTATTTGCCTCCCAAAAGTGGTCCCATGTTCAAAATTCATCTATTTACTTTACACGTCCGTGTTTGCGTCACAGAAATTCATGTGTACCTTTCAACTTAATCGGTCCATTAGATTCGGAGCAAATTGGCTGTGACAGATGTACAGACAGACAGACACACGAGTGATCCTATAAGGGTTCCATTTTTCATGCGGACGTACGGAACCCAACAAATTTGCCCCACACATGTTTTCCACGAGAAAAGATAAATTCAATTTCAATTCCTCTTTCAAAGATCTTAGAAAGTTCTCACGACGATGAACAAACCCTATTCAATTCCGATTCCAACGTAACCCAAGTTCACTCATTCATTACCTTTTCGTGGAAAATGCGTATTTAGTAACTCCGCATCGACCTCACGCCTCGGCAGACACCGCCCTCTCAATTACTAAGAAAGTACTGCTACGTAATATTTTACAACTGAACTTGTGAAACTTGAACCGCAACCGGCGTGGGATTTGGGAATAATAAACATGATAAGAAATATATGTCGGAGACGGGTATGTGACTCTCGTTATTATCAGCGATATTTTAACTACTGTGGACGTAGTGTGGTTAGTATTGATCGCAATAGAAAAACCGTTTGCAGTTTAGATCACATTATAATTTACTATCAAATTAATCACACTAGCTAAATTATACACACACTGGGTGCGACGGCGTTTATTAAAATTACAAATTAACACAATGATTACAAATTACAATTAACACAATAACTGAGCACCACTAATCGAGAACAGTTCCGCGACGTCTTAACTCCGATGCGATCAGAGGCTGAATGCCCCCTCGCTGTGGCCTAAAACACCACGACTCTGTAGAAGCGCGCTTGGTGTGGGTAGATCGCCAGCGCCGAGGCGCGCTTACGATTCGTTTCGTGTCCATACTAATGACCGGATCCGACATATATATGTATAATAAATTAAATTCTGCACTTACTACCTATACAGATGCTATGATAGCCCTACGAGCTACTCAATTAGCTGCGAGACTCGAAAAGTGAATGAAAATTGGTCTTTTGTTTTCATACCGATTGGTTATCAAACATTTTCCAACCAACCAATCGCATTTAAAAAAAACCGGCCAAGTGCGTGTCGGACCACGCACAATGAAGGGTTCCGTAGTTGGGATGAATTTATCCCAAAAACAAACTAAACTTTGTAGTTGAAAAACATTTTCTCCCATACCGGAATGTATGGGAAAACATGTTTTTGCAACTGCAAATAAGTTGGTCGATTATTACTCGTTAACTTGTAGAGACTACGTAGCTGACATAGTTTTCCTTTTAATTTCGTTATATAAACTACTGCTGTGATTTTTTTCACACATCCAAAACCAATGGCGGTGCTTGGGGGAGGCCTATGTCCAGCAGTGGACGTCTTTCGGCTGAAATGATGATGATGATGATCCAAAACCAATCATTTAGCTGGCAGTGGAGGGGACACTGACTCTAACAAAAATAAGCACTTTAAAGCTTAATATTTCGCAAATGGATCCCTGAATCCAAAAATGGTTTTAACATGCTCACAATATTTTTGAAGGACCTTTCCAACGATACCCCATACCATGGGTAAGAAAAAGAAAAAAAAATATCACCACTTTACGTGTACCATAAAAAAAAACATAACTTTGTTTTACCACTTTGTTGGCGTAATTAATATGTATACCCATGCCAAATTACAGCTTTCTAGTACTAAGAGTCTTGGAGCTAGACCGCTGACGGACAGACAGACAGTGACGAAATTATAAGGGTTCCTTGTTTACTACGGAACCCTAAAAACTGATGTAAATTGCTATGCAAGTTACGAAATTCGAAAAAAGAGTGGTGATTTTTAATTTCTTTGCACACCGATTGGTGATTCAATATTTCATCAGTTGACTTAAAACTACATAGCTTGCTACAAGATTATGAAGGCCCTACGAGCTGTGAACAAGAGGCAACCATACTCGAAAAGTTAAATGTGATTTTTCGTTTCTTTGCGTTCCAATTGGTGATTAAACATTATAACAAGTAGAATTAAAAATTTTTTTACAAAAAAAACAAACGACTTCCAAAAAAAAACCACTACAAAGTCAAAAATAACTTTAATTTCGGAAGTCAGTGTCTTGGGTTTTGTATTTTCGTTTTTTGCCATCGACTTCCGAAATTAAAGTTATTTTTCACTTTGTAGTGTTTTTTTTTGGAAGACGGTTGTTTTTTTTGTAAAAAGTTTTTATTTTTCACTTTTTTGTTGTGGTACCTACCTCACACACATTCGAATACATCACTACCTGCTACCAGTGACAGGTGGCAGGAACTTATCATCTACATACTAAGTGGGAAAAAAATACGTATTTTGTAGCTAACTCAAAAACTACCCAAGCTAAGTTAATAAAATTTATATGAGACCAATTTGAGAGCATATCCTTTCAAACAAAAAAAGAATTTTCAAAGTCGGTCCACAAATGACGGAGAAATCAGCGAAAAAAAAAAAAACATACGCTGCGAACATATATAACCTCCTCCTTTTTGGAAGTCGGTTAAAAAACAAAACCTACGTAGCGTGCTACGAGACCAAACTAGAAAAAGAGTTGATGATTGAAGGTGATTTTTCATTTCTTTGCACACCAATTGGTGATCAAACACTAACATCAGTAGATTTTTTTTTAAATCTACATAGATTCAAATTCAAATGTTTATTGCTCAACACGGTACATAATCATACATTTCTAGATGTCAAGTGAATGCGCAGTCCACTGTGTTGCACCAATTCAGGCATGCAAGATTATTATTAAAATTATAAGCACCATTAAAATTATACCATTCCATAAATTCACATCAATAAGTCATACACTTTCAAAATTGATTGCTAAGAGGTTACAAAGAGAAAACCTAATGAAGGTTTTTCATTGCTTTACTTTTTATATGCGTATTGGTGACCGCACATTACCATACAATTTTAAAAATTCATACAAACCAACTTATATTGCTACGAGGCTACAAAGCTCTACGAGCTACGGGCTACGAAAATCGAAAAGTGAATTTTGATTTATCATTGCGATGTAGCGGTTACACCGCCACATACGAACTACGCATGATAGACA
The DNA here is from genome assembly GCA_963680765.1 of Agrochola lychnidis. Lineage (NCBI taxonomy): Eukaryota > Metazoa > Arthropoda > Insecta > Lepidoptera > Noctuidae > Agrochola > Agrochola lychnidis. Next base: position 6,256,926 of record OY796859.1, on the reverse strand, counting down.
TGACGTCACACAAATCCTGCATCGCGCAATTAGAGTTTACCGAGCGATCGACATACATACAAGATTTCAACTTCAAACTGATGGGCAGTTGCCCGCCAGACACAACACCCGTCTGGTCGGAGGATCTTCCCTTTTCTATGGTGGATGAGTGAACTTTACACCCTGTTCCTCATATTCCTAAATTGGTGACCCCGACGTGATCGGAACACGCAACCTTACATTTTACTAGCTTCCGCCAGCGGCTTCGCCTGCTAGATATTTTTATAAATTATAGCCTATGTTACTCAGTGATAAATTGATAATATAGCATTCTACTGGTGAATGAATTTTTAAAATCGGTTCAGTAGTTTTAGAGTTTATTCATTACAAACAAAAATAAAGATGGAGCTCGTGGCTAACTAATAACAGCCGCACGGGTCGATCCATCAGGTTAAGCTACGCTTGCCGTTGTTGGTCCGTGTATGGGTGACCATCTTTACATACCGAGACTCCTCCATGCCTCGGAAAGCACGTTAAGCTGCTGGTCTCAACTGTCATTCGTGGATCTTTGACAGTCGTTGCGGGTCAGAAGCCCGAAAGTCTGACAACCAGTCTTACCAAGGGGTATCGTATTATCCAGTTACTGGGTTGTGGAGGTCAGATAGGCAGTCATCAATATCCTATAATGTTCCCACGGCTGGGACACAGGCCTCGTCTCTGTGAGAGGGAGTGGGCCGTAATCCACCACGCGGGCCCAGTGAGGGTTGGTAGATGTCACATGTCTTCGAATTTTCGGTTCTAGGACATACCGGTTTCCTCACGATGTTTTTCTTCACCGTGATGAAATAATTTACACAAAGTAAAGCGCCTGTCTGGGTTCGAACCTACGACCTGTAACTCGTAAGTCACGGCCGTTACCACTGGGCCACCACTGCTTTGCTCTAGGCAGTCGCTCCGTGTAAAATACTGGTATTCAGCTCCAGCCGGTTAGACTGGAAACCGACCCCAACATAGTTGGGAAAAGGCTAGGCAGATTGATTGATATGCGTTGATGATATCTTATCGCGCATTAACATTGATGTGTTTTAGTTTTTTATGTACAATGTAACGAAAAGGCAAACTGCCAATGTAGCCATTGTTTGGCGATTGGTCGTTCGTGAATTTATCTACCGCCCCTTGTATTGATCTGGACCCACTCTAAACATTAGCATATTTAGCTTAGCTAGGTAGGTCGACACGTATTCAGTAACGATTACTATTTTGCTACTGAAATAACTAGTTATCCTTCCAAATTATTCTATTACAGAACCGATGTGTACCTACAACATAATTATCTCTAAATTATTTCTACCTTTGGCGCGCGCTTCTACATAGTCGTGATGTTTTAAGGCCACGGCGAGGCGGGATTCAACCTCGGATCGCATCGGAGTTAAGACGTCTCGGAACTGTTTTCGATTCATGGTTATTGTGTTAGTTGTAATTTGTGATCATTGTGTTAATTGGTGATTTTAATAAACGCCGTCACACCTAGTGTGTGTATAAATTAGCTAGTGTGATTAATTTGATAGTAAATTATAATGTGATCTGACTGCAAACTGTTTTTCTATTGCGCATTAACCAGCACTACCCACACTACGCCCACAGTAGTTAAAATATCGCTGATAATAACGAAAGAGTCACAAACCCGTCTCCGACATATATGTAAATGATACACCACAGCCCACAGTACCCCTTTTCAACCATCAAAAGGTTGTCTTTAAAAGATCGCTTTTAGCGATAAGACCGCCCATTGTGTCACCCAATGTCAAATTTTTAGAATTTTATCTGTAATTCATAATGTTGTACATAATAAAGAATATTCTATTCTATTTTTCTATTTGCCTGGATTCGATTGCCGTGTCGGGCAAAGTGTTATTGTGTTTTCCATCTGAAATTTTTCAGTAGCGGCACGGAGTCTGAATTTGTGCCCGGTTGACGGTAGTAGGCTCGCCCCCTATGACATTGGACTTAAACATAACTGGCGAAATGTGGGTGTACTTTATGCACGGCTCTACCCAACCCTTCGGGGAAAACCGGCGTGATGTTATGTTATTATGTGTATATTTTTTATTTTTTTGTCTCTAGTGACTGAACTGTAATAATGGAAAGGTACTATTTTAGTTCCATTTTATTTTAATTCCATTTCTCAAAAGCTAAAACTCATAGGAAAAGTCATCATCATCTGCCTAGCCTTTTCCCAACTATGTTGGAGTCGACTTCCAGTCTAACCGGATGCAGCTGAATACCAGTATTTTACATGGAGCGACTGCCTATCTGACGTCTACAACCCAGTTACCGCGTAACACGATCCCCTTGGTAAGACTGGTTGTCAGACTTTCGGGCTTCTGACGACCCGTAACAACTGTCAAAGATCTACAAATGACAGCCGGGACAAACGGCTTAACGTGCTTTCCAAGGTACGGACGGGTATTGGTATGTAAAGATGGTCACCCATCCACGGACCAACCGCAGCAAGCGTAGCTTTACCTGATCGATCGACCCGTATGGTTGATATTACTTAACTACAAGCCCCTCACAAACACTTACAGGAAAAGTAATTTCGTTTAAAAAGAACAGTGGGAAGCCAGAGAAAATCCTTCTTTTTCCATATTTTAATTATAGAAGTTTGCCTCGCTTTTACGTTAGCTCCCTGGTATATTGCATATTTGAAAGTACAACGTTTTGCTTTATAATTATTCATGAAATCTTAATGTTATTTCAAGCTCTTGAGCTAAAATAGGATCTAGTATTTAGCTATTACGTGTACGTTGTCCTATGTAAAGGGGATTGTAGCGGTAACACCGCCACATACGAACTACGCATCATAGATATGACGTCACACAACTCCTGCATCGCGCAGTTAGAGTTTACCGAGCGATCGACATACATACAAGATTTCAACTTCAAACCGTTGGGCAGTTGCCCGCCAGACACAACACCCGTCTGGTCGGAGGATCCTCCCTTTTCTATGGTGGATGAGTGAACTTTACACTCTATTCTCAATTCCACTAAAGGACTAAGACTAATGCCCGTTTAGTTCTAAAAATAGATTTAGAAATAATACCCCTTTCTATGTGATTAATATATTGCATTACTTGATGGCTTTATTATATAAGGTCTGGTTGAAATAACTGAAAACCAGAAAAAGAGTCAATGTGCGAGTAATTTATGAACAAACAATATGGGACGAACCAGAAATAGAGAAAAAAAATTGCTGTTCCATACATTTATGTTCGCACAACTCGACATAAGGTAGATGAAAGATATTAAAAAAAACAGTCGATAGTAACATATCAATTTTTTTTGTATTTATTTATCGAAATATTCGGTGTTAAAAAAAAATACAAACGAAAATAAATTCAGTCGTTTTATCACTACGAATTTTGCAATATCACAATGTACAATTTGGCATATTTTCTTCGAAAATAATTTTCTTTTGCACTCAATGCGACCTGTCAGTTTGACAGGAGATAGAATTAAATTGAGCGAGGTGCGACCATGTGGGTAATACCAAGTAGATTTTGCTATCGTTCACTTTGTCCCGTCTATCGTAAGTATATTCAAATATCTTTGTTGGAGAAACACTAAACCCATCTTGTTATTTTTAATCGACTTTAAAAAAAGGAGGAGGTTACTCAATTCGATCGTATGTTTTTTTTTAAATGTGTTTTCGCGGATAACTTCGTCGTTTATGAACCGATTTTGATGATTCTTTTTTTGTTAGAAAGGAAATATCTTAAGGGTGGTACCCTTCAAATATTATAAGCACATCTATAGCAATTTGAGTATTTTTATAATAACTCGTGTAGTTGTTCTTGAAAAGCAGCATTTGGTGAAGTGGAACTGATGATGAAGACCACAGATAGCCACCGGAACTTCTCAATAGTTAATACTAAGTATTCCACGGGTTGCGATTCGATTACTTTAATAATATGGTTGCCAAGTAATTTATGCTCGTTACAATGCATATGGAAAAGTGGAGCTGATGGTAAAGTACCAGGAGAACTCCTCAAAGATTAACGTCCCTGCATCGAGAATAGCAATATTTTGTGAAAGGTGATGAGCAGTTGACATTAGGCTATTGTAAATTAGATAAATTACAAACTGACCCACTAAAAAGCGAGAAATAAGAACTTTTAAAAAAACACTACAAAGTGACAAATAACATAAATTTCGGAAGTCGGTGGCAAATAACGAAAATACTAAACCAAAGACACCGACTTCCGAAATTTATGTTATTAAATCAATAATTTGTAAAAGAATCAACACAGTTATTAAATAAATACTGGATAAAGAAAAACATATCCAATAGCCTTAAAAAACCCTACGCATGTATATTCCACTCACGAAAACGGTAAGAAAAATCAGTGAAATAAATTGCAGAGGTTTTCGAATAAAAGCTATTTTCGTGCGAACCTACGACACTGTTCGCGCTCACTCGGCATTGAAATCTAATTATCTTGTAAGGGAAAATGTGCCAACGATACATACCTACACAGATAATAGGTTTATGTATGAACATAATGGAGGGCGAAATTATTATTTAGGAATTTTGGAATACGGGAAATTTATATTGTTGGATGTTTATTTAAATAATTTTATATTTTTACTAAGAATATCACATAAAATTGCAAGTTAATGAAAAAGCTACTAAAGTTAAAACAATGCAAAAGTATGTCTGTCTGGAAAAAAAGTAAATAACTTAGTTTCGCCACGCAGCTGGTTGACTGTTCACGTGACCAGAGGGCTGGCTTATTCTTTGGCCAAAGAATCAGCATTGTCATACAACGTGGAAATGCTGCCAGCCTTTTGGGCACTTTTCCTGTTGACAGTGATGCGGACGAATTTTTTGATGACCTATGATTATTTACCCCCCCCTTTTATAAACTTGTACATATTATTATTTTAAGCCTGTTCTTTTTTAAATCATGTAAATACGTGTGTGTGTGTAAATAAAAAGTTTCAAGAGAAGATCATGTAAACACACTTTTAATCACGAAATGTTTTAATATTTCAGGCGACCGAAGCCGTGAGTAAAACTAGTACTGTATAAACGATAGAATCGGACGAAATGGCATTAAAAAGAAATTCTTTTAAGCGAAATTTTCGCAGCCGTGGGTGTACCAGTGTTTTGTCAGCCCCATTAGAGGTTGGTCTCATAATGAACAACGTTTTTTTGAAGTGAAAACTTCTTTAGGCGCGTTGGGCAATTTTTGAGATGGAAAAAACAATTGAACTCGCGACACCGTTACCGACACCTCATTTTTGTAAACGCGATTGTGGTCTTTATTTATATTACGTTACGGATCAATGTTCTATACAAGTATGTTTCTTCCACCAAGGCGATCTTGTTCAAGTTTTCAATTCTGTCGGCACTCCCGGAGTGCCACTGCTTTTTTATTGCTTTTATAGCTAGCACATTATTATCATTCCATAACATTACTCCCAAGGGTTAGGCAGAGGTGTGCCTACCTATAGTACACCCACATTTTGCCAGTTATGTTTAAGTCCCATGTAATAGGAGGCGAGCTTCATTCGGGTACAAATCCAGACTCCGGGCTGCTACTGAGAAATTCCAGATGGAAAACCCAATAACACTTACCCGACCCGGGAATCGAACCCGGGACCTCATGCTCAGTAGTAGCACTAGCGATGACTAGACCAACGAGGTAGTTGTTATTATCATTTTTTTGGACATAATCTCTTCTGGATCAATTTTGTTTCGGTATGGGCACCATTTCAGTTAGTGAAAGCTATAAAAACGATACGGTTTTGGTCATATTTAGATAATTTTACGTTATTATTTTATTATTTGCAGGACGTGGTGCTTCGTCGCTTCCGCGGACAAGTTCTACAGGACAGTACAAAAATATTCTAGTGCATAGTGAAGTGCTACTAACATAGTCTAAGCCTTATTTACTAACACAAGTTTTGGTTTTGTTTATATTAAAACACTAGCTGACCCTGCAAACGTTGTTTTGCCATATAAATGTTTGGGGTGGACCATCTTTATCACTGACTACCCTTCCCTACCCTACCTACCCTAAAATACCTACCCACCCTACCCACCCTACCTACCCTACCTACCCTACCTATCCTATCTTTCAAGTTGGATCAAACTGCATACGGTGTGCAAATTTGATTAAAATCGGTTGAGTAGTTTAGGAGTCCATCGCGAACAAACAACGTGACACGTAATTTATATATATTAAGATGTAGGTATGTTTAGGTTATAGTATTTTTCTATGGGCCTGTGTCGCTTGAAATAAATGGTATTATTATTATTATTTATTTATTTATCTTTATTCACATATGGTAAGTGTAACTAATAAGCTAAGCCCCACGAAACCGTAGTAGTGGTTTGATTGTGGGGTCGGTGAGTCTCTATACATTCAATAACTTTGTACTTAAAACTAATTATTATTTAGGTATAGGTAGCATAAACTTTAACATGTTTAAGATAACTAATGTGTTTAATATGTTTCTAAATAATATTTTTTAATTTATTTTAAAACGATTTTTGTTCAATTTACTCCTTATGTCTGCTGGCAGACTGTTCAATAGATATGGTATTCGTTTTGTTAGGGTTCGGTCACCATAGTAATTAGTGACTCTGGGTACATTGAATTTGCCAGCAGCCATAGATCGTGTGCTATGGTTGTTGATTACGTGGGTTAGGTTATGCTCTTGGATACCATTGTGGTTAACCGCTAAAATATACTTATGTTTGTAACAAATCGGTAGAATTTTACATATTTTAAATAGTTTCCTATAATGTCCTTTACAACTGTTTTTTAGTTTTTTGAGTACCTACCTAACAAGTAGATTCAAGAATCGAATTTGAAGAGCTTCTATGGTTTCGTTAAAATATTTGTGATATTTCTAGCTGCAGTACCTACCATGGGGTTTGACGAGAGGAATATCTTTACAAGATTACTACAATCAAAACTGCTATTAGTAAGTATCTTCAACTATTTAAAACGTTTTAAATAACTTTAGTGGTTTATTAATTGTTGCAAAAAAGTTTGTTTACGCGAGGTCTACTGTTCGCAGAAAGACAAATTTTTTAAACAGTCATTAAACCTCACCTACACGCTACGGTTACTTCACATTAAAATAGTTTGGCATGAAAACCATGTTCCTACCTAAAATTAATCACCCAAGTAACGTTTAATAACTTTGCTATGTTGTTTCATGTAGGCGTTACCTTCATAATAATTGTACCTAATATTGTTATAGAACCCTCTGAAACGACAACATGTGAGGTTTATAAATGTAGAACTATATTTATATTCGTTTATGTAGATATATGAAGGCTTGGTCCATATCGCCTACGCTCGCAGCAGGATCTTTCTGTTAATAATAATGTAGGAATTATAATATTTATAATAAGTACCTGGGCGACCGAGCTCTGCTCTGGTGAAATTAGAGAATGCTCATTTAATAGTATAGGAACGTTCATACTAATTCATGCTGGCTTGATAGTACATACTAATTCCATGCTGCCATGATAGTAGGTACTTACTAATTCCATACTGTCATGTCATTATTCTAAGGTAGCCATCTTGTTCTGAACTTTGAGCGACCGAGCTCTGCTAGGGTGAAAATACGGAGAAAAATAATTTTCCCCTATATTGCAACTTTCATCGAAATCGTTAGAGCCGTTTTCCAGAACATGATTACAAATATATAAATATATATGTACAAATATTGCTCGTTTAATAGTATAGGAATTGGATATAGCCGCTGCTCGTGGTTTTAAGGGAACTTCATAAGATACTTGTAATAAAAAAATATCTTCATCTTCATTTCGTTCATAATTTGTGGTTTAGCAGTCAAGAAGTTATTCACAAACAGACAGATGGCACTTCCGAATGAACAATTAATGTTTGCTTAATTTTTTGTAATGCTCGGTGCCAGTTTTCAAATACGTTTACATTTTATGTGCTTATTGCAACGGACTAAAATTATTTATTTCGACAATACTCATCGAACCCTTTGATTTACCCGCTTTTGACCTTGACTTTTTACAAGGGAAATTACACTTAATTTTTTGTCTACTTTACTCTAATTAGGAAAAACAGTGGCAATCCGGGAGTACCGACAGAAGTGAAAACTTGAAAAAAAATCGGCACCGCGGTAATCAACGCTTTGTTGTCTTTTACTCCACGCACCGCAGTATCAACACGTTGATATTTTTTACTCCACGGTGTCGGAACAGGTCGCGAAATCAAGGGTTTAGTCCCATTTCAAAAATGCCCAACGCGCCTGAAGAAGTTTTCACTTCAAAAATATCTACTCTTCTCTTGCACACGTAGCATGACCACCATAGAAACGGGTTTTGTCGACGGAAGAATAGACAAAATGACAGATTGTGATTGTTTATCTGTCATTTTGTCTATTCTTCTGTCGACAATACCCGTTTCTGTTGTGGTCTTTGTTCCCGGGATTCCACATATAACCCGTCTGCCTTCAAAACAAGAGTTAACAGGCCTCTTCTGGGCATGCTCGTTCCATCATAGACCTCATCCATCAGTTTCTATCAGGCAAGATCGAGGTCAAGAAAGGAAAGAAACCGAAAAAAAAAACTAAAAAAAAATTACATTGGGAGTTTATTTATTTCAAAACAGAACAATTTGTTTCCATTCCAAAAATAACAACCAATCGTATACAAAGTGTGTCTCATTAGGCACTGAGGTCTCATTAGTCACCGCTCGTAACTTCAAATTACCGGGACCATCATGGAAACAGCGATGTAAGGACCAAGGACTAAGGTCTCGACTGATTTGTTTAACCACTACTATGGGTTATCCAAGAATTCTCTGGAGAAATGCGGTTAAAAATATTTCTACGTAAGAAAAAATCAACTATATGCCTGTGCTCGGACTCCGGTGACCCGCAGGTTTGAGGCCACGCTTTTAATTAACAGTAGCTTTTGCCCGCGACTTCCTTCCGCGTGGAAGTCTATCCATACTCATGAATTGCATTTGGCAATACTATATTTCTATTCTCTTAATGTCTCTCGGGAATCATCGCATTTCCGAATACAAACGAATGCTAATTTCCATGTCCATCAATTATTAGATTTATCTTGTATAATAATTTGAATTCAGAACTAGGTACTTTATTGTTGTTTTGTTTTGATTTTCGTGTGAACTATATAGAGCTGTAAAACCATTTTCCTATCTGTCGTGCCTGCGACTTCAGCAGCTTTTCTGCTATTTTTTTAAATAAATCGCATTAAGTTAAAAGAGTATTAACAACTCTATATACTTCCAAGTCGATTGAGAGCGTCCGATCTACACCAAGTGCAAAGGGCAACTGCCAACTGATAGAAATCCGACGACTGACGAAACACGAGGTTTGCTTGGACATTAAGAACTTAAAATAATATTTGTACTGTAGTTTAGTATTGTATCAGTGAAATATTTTTTGTATTCAGACCAGTATATCAAAGGTGGTCTTAGATACATACAAATACGCAATATTACCTCGTTATAATATCAGTTTAGATTAAGGGATACGATAAAGTATGGTAACTGGTAACCAATGCTCGTTACTTCTTGCCTTGAGAAGATTAACTTGCCTAGAGTTACAGGCTGATGTTGTTCTTTTTTCTATTCCTCTTACGGTTTTCAAAAAGATGCAGTCCAAAGACTAACCTTTTAAAAACTTCCATCATTTAAATTATTTGCAGAAGAACTGGCAAAAATAAATTATTGACTGACATTGACTGACCGATATTAGCTCTCAAAGTGAACAAAGAGTTCAATCACCTAACACTTTTTTAGAAAAAAAGGGTTTTATACCTATAAACATAATTCGAATGATTATTTTTCGTGAAACAAGAGTTCGTGTTAGTTCTCAGATTCTTTTTCAGCAAAGGTCTTAGCTCTCCCGCCACGAATATCCAATAGATTAAGTACTAAACACAGTGGTAGAGCTGTACTTCGGCTATATTTTATTATATTAGTTCCGAATTCCAAGGAGCTGTCCTACTAAGTGAGGAAATCGTGGCTAAGTAATAACAGCCGCACGATTCGATCCATCAGGTTAAGCTTCGCTTGCCGGGGTTGGTCCATGGATGGCTGACAATCTTTACATACCGAGACTCCTCCGTGCCTCGGAAAGCACGTTAAGCCGTTGGTCCCGGCTGTCATTCGTGGATCTTTGACAGTCGTTACGGGTCGTCAGAAGCCCGAAATTCTGACAACCAGTCTTACCAAGGGGTATCGTGTTACCCAGTTACTAGGTTGTGGAGGTCAGATAGGCTGTCGCTCCATGTAAAATACTGGTATTCGGCTGCATCCGGTTAGACTGGAGGCTGACCCCAACATAGTTGGGAAAAGGTTAGGCTGATTGATTGTCCTATTAGGTAAGTAGGACAGCTCCTTGGAATTTGGAAAGAGATCAACCGAGGATAGTTTATTACTATTTTGGCACCTATCGGTATAGACCTATAAGTTTAGTGGGAGCCTACCTCCCACAAGGTAGACGGATGACCTTGTGAAGGCCGCAGGAATCCGCTGGATGCGGGAAGCACAGAACCGGTCGAAGTGGCGATGCTTGGGGGAAAGCCTATGTCCAGTAGAGGACGTCTTTTGGCTGAAATGATGATGATAATCAGTATGGTGATGTGAAACGTAATATTTAACATCAATAACTTTCTGGAATGTTACATGTACGTATTTGAAATATCAATAACTTTCGAGAATGTTACATGCATTTGAATTAACAGCCCGTTTCCCCATTTGCCATAAAAATAGCAGTTATCATAACCATAATTTAATTTCATCCCATTAATTCCTATAACTCGAGTGGGATCTTAAGGGCTCAAGGAATTTCTTCTGCACAGCTGCGCAAGGAAAATGTTAAGTAAGAACAGAAAGTTCGCGCTCGAATATCTATCAGCGTACCTACGAAGCATTATTAACAAAAAATGTAGCTAAATGTGTTTTCCCCTAAAGGCTACACTGAATGAACAAGCCCACCACACTATTCCAACCATTGCAGCTTCACACACACAGTGAATGAAAGAATGAATGATTGATTAATTCGATCGCTTCGTGTTGCCGCAAATACTACAAATGACAGTTGAATGAATGATCGTACATCGTTCAAATTACCGATCGACCCTGAACCTTGCCGATACTTCTACATCTTCAGGGTGAAAATTATCAGGAAGCATCACACTGATTGCATAATCAGCCTATAATGCTCCCAATGCTGGGACACAGGCCTCCTCTCGTCGCGAGGGAGTGGGCTGTAATCCACCACACGGACCCAGTGCAGGTTGATAGATAACACATGTCTTCAATTTTGGAACGAAGTTCTTTAACGCGATTTGTAAACTTTCAGAAATCGTCACGCTGAAAAGTGTTAATACTTGTGACTGTCTTCTTCTAATTCAAAAAGAAAGAAAGAGAGAGAGGGAGAAAACGCCGGCAAAAAAAAAGAAAGGAGTAAAGTGATTACAGTATCGTGGGATAAAATTGTGCACATCGGCCCGAGTACACTGCATGCCGGAGAGAGAAAGAGAAACTGTGAATTTAGTCAAAATAAAAATCCAAGGTGGCGGCTCTGAAAATTTTCAAATTTTTCATCACAGGTATCGTTTTCATGGTTTTTAGGGTGTCAAAACCGATAGTGGGGTCGAAAAGTAAATCCAAGATGACGGCTAATAAAATTTTCAAAATTTTCGTCATGGGTGTCGTTTTCGAGGGTGCTAAAGCCTATAGTTAGGTCAAAATGTAAATCAAAGACGGCGGCCGCGATTTTTTTTTTTTTGTCGTTGGTGTCGTTTTCATAGTTTTCGAGGGTGCTCAAGCCGACATGAGGTCAAAATGTAAATCCAAGATGGCAGCTGCAAAAACTTTGTTTTTCTTTTAAATCATACGTGAGAAATAACTTCGTTCCTGACGGGGGTCCCCCGATCGCACACGTTTTATATTTTGGTTCTTGGACACGGTTCATGGTTTCCTCACGATGTTTTCCTTCACCGTTTTGAGAGCAGTGGTGATAAAATTAAATACACAAAGTGCCTGCCTGGGTTCGAAATCACGACCTAACAACTCGTAAGTACCCGTTACCACTGTTCTTCCGCACTAAATACCTAATTATTGTAACATTTACCACATTTGCAAAATAAATGACCCTCGTAATACTGAAGTAGATTTATCAGACAGTATTAATGTGGAAACAGACTCTATCGCTTCTAAATATCCTGGCTCCATAACTGTGCCACAAACTCAACAATTCGCACGTTCTGATCTCCCTTTTCTCATTACCGTAGGAAACTCTTCAGACGTGACTGCACTGTCTAAATTAACAATACCCGATGTTTTGCTCTATTTTATTATATTATGGCGGTATAATCAAGATGGGCGTCCGCTGATATTGTTTGTGGAAGAGTTTAGTGGGATTAGAAAGGGTATACGTATTGAAGCTGATGGATTTTGAGATTGGTTGGTTGTTATTATTAATATTCATTTATTAATTCGAGTTACAATGACTCATATACAATATTCAATACACGTACAATATACAATATTCAAGTGTGGTGATCAATGCTCGTGCCTTCTCTGTATGAGAAGAGGCTTTTGTCCTGCAGTGGGACAATTCATAAGTGGTTTTTTTTTTTTGTATTTACGTAACGTTGAAACTACGATTGCATAAGAACCTCTTACCATTCAACCAAAATTTAGAAGTAAAACTTGCTGATTTTCATATCATTTGAATATATCAATAATTTTTCGCTTAGTTTTTTTGCAAGTCTAGAATAAATGTAGCAACTGGCACACTTCTTAATACTAAAAGCCTTTTAACTAAAGTGATTACACCAAACTTCGGCATTCAACTGAGGAAATCAGCTCAGTGCCTAATGGTCAAGCTTAGAGTTAGTACCAGGGAACAAGGCAGGCGAGGAGGCTGGCGCAAAGTTGAAGAAGTTCCCCGCCCTATCCCCACTCCTGTGCCGAATGACGTCATAACTGAACATGGATGTAGCAGACTAGAAGCGTTGTATGTAAGATGAGTTTATCCCTTTAGTAGATATTGTCAAGAATGATTCAGGGTTATGAAGTTGTTTAGTCAAGAATTGGGATTAATTACGGTTTGTACTCCATTTTGGTAACGTTTATCAACATGTGTATTATTTCGTGTATTAATTTTTTTAATATACAGAGTGTTTGGCAGAACGTTAAACATACGAAAATGGTGGATAGTTGGAGTCATCTACTACTTACTCAGCCCTAATTTATTTGGCCCTGGCGATGGCGCCCAGGATATTAAAATTTTTATTTTGCTTTCTTCTAGTTTCACAACTTTCTTAACTTTAAAGTGTAATTTTTATTAAAAAAAAAATGGGTAAAACAGGCATTTTTTTTTTAATCTTTAATATTGGCAGATTCTTATAACAGAAAGATGTAAAAAATACCTAATCCTAATTTCAACCTGCATTAAAAAAAATATCCAGGTGGCCAGGGCCAAATAAATTAGGGCTGAGTAAGTAGCAGATGACCCCACCTATCCACCATTTTCGTATGTTCAACGTTCTGCCAAACAGCCTGTATATCTAAAGTACATTTTTAAATATTTCTTAAGAAAGATACAAAAAACATTAAAACATTTATGGTTATTATTGTAGAGTGGTGGCCCAGTGGTAACGGCCGCAACTTACGAGTTGTAAGGTCGTAGATCCGAACCCAGACAGGCGATTTACTTTGTGTAAATTATTTCATTACCACTGCTCTCAAAACGGTGAAGGAAAACATCGTGAGGAAACCGGCATGTCCTGGAACCGAAAATTCGAAGACATGTGACATGCACCAACCCGCACTGGGCCCGCGTGGTGGATTACGGCCCACTTCCTCTCACAGAGAGGAGGCCTGTCCCAGCAGTGGGATCATTATAGGCTGATGATGATGATGATTGTTATTATTATATTTGAGCTCCACAATTTCACTGAAGAGCGTAGACCGCTTTCTAATCATGTCAGATGAATATAAATTATACAATTATTTCCTTTTTATCCGTCTTCATCTATTACAAGTTAAACTTATACAGATGTAAAAAGCAATATTTTTCTGAAATCGTTTTGTTTAAAACATTTGATACCTACCGTTTATTCAGACTGACATATGCATTATTCAGAAGCTGTATCACTGTGCAAACTTTCCGCATATTGTTTGTGTAACCGTGCTTTAGTAGGTACCTACCACGTCCACTTCGTTAGTGTTGTGGGGTATGGGTCAGAAAGGTAAATGTACAATCAGCACTTTAGTTTCCATGGCGACAAGCCGTCTATTAATAATCAACCTCACAATATTTATACATTTCCTGAATACTGGCACGTTTTCTTTGGAAATCGTTGCTTAATTACTTTTTAAAGAAGCCAACATGTAAACAAACTATTTTAAAATTATCATTACGTAAGACTGGAACAAAAATCTTACATGCAAAATGTTTAAGTGCGAATTTATTATTTGAAAACTGAAATTAATAATAGAACTTAAACTTAACGAAATAAGGTTGTTTATTCCGTAACAAAAGTTACATTTTACATAATATTTAGACCCATTTGAATCATTAAAACTGAAGGTTAGATATTCAATACAAGCTTCCTGGTCGTAACGCACATTTTAATGGTTCCGTGAACGGTAGCATTAAAATAATAAGAGGTAAATTCCAAGGACGCTTGTAGACTGAGATATGAAATATTGTATTGTGTTTCATAAAATTAGAATTGAAGTAGGTATTTATTTATTCGAAATAAGAGAAACATATTATTCTATACAATTAAAGTTAAATGACTAACTAAATATAACAAATAAATTTAAATTAATATAAATGTGAAACATATTTCTAACGTGCATTCAGTGGAATATCAACATATTTTAATGAGATTTCATTGTATATTTATCATGAAGTGAACGAGTAGGTAATTTCAAAATGTAGAGGCAATTTTAGGTAGCGATCTTAGATCGAATAATAACAGTTTCATCTTGTATCTAAATCAAAACAGTTTTTACCAAAAAAAAAATAACAAATTTAGGTGTCTTTTGTCTATGAGACTGTTTTTCTGTTGGAAGTGTGTGGTCTAAATTAAGTTCATACAGCAATAGTGTGTCTACAAAGTTAGTCTTGACTCAGTTGTGCGCTCAGACTTAATGAACAATTGAAAAGTACTTTCGCTTAATCACAGACTGTATCTAATAAGCTAATTAGTATTTTTACAAAAATATAAAACCAGTTTAATTATATTAGTACGAAATATTTTCAGTAAATTCGTGGTTTCCGAAATTATTGTCAACAAGATTGAGAGCCTCTCTGAGTTTTCGCGATTTCCCATGTTTATACGCAATTACGATTTATGTGTTCGTAATCCCGATATTTTTGCCAAAAGGCATGTTTGCTTACAAAATATGAAAGAAACATAACGACAAAAACCACTGGGTACGGAATTAAATTGCCCGCTGTTTGGCGAAAAATATGCCTGCTTAGGTACTTTCTCATTTTGCGCCATCATCAAATAAAATAAATAATAAAACAAAAAAGCCTTTATTCTACCATAAATACATTGAATAATTTGAGCATATTATTTTATATTAACACATAATGGTTTATTACATTTTAAAATTTCATTATCATTAATATTATTGTTTATTATTTGAGTTAAAATCATATTTATAATTGTATTTATTATTCATAGGTGCTTGTAAGCAAAACAAAGTTTAAAAAATGTATGTAAGTATTAAAATATTATTATTAATGTTGGCATGCACGTGAAATTATTTATTTATGGAAGTCGCCTCTGCGGTGTAGGCCTCCCCCAACTTTCTCCATTTTTCCCTATCTCTAGCTTGTCTCCTCCAGTCTGGTCCACATCTTTCTTTAAATATATCTTCCCAACGCTTCCGCGGCCTTCCTCGTTTTCTTTTCCCATCTCTAGGTACCCACTCTATGATTTTCCTTGTCCATCTTTCGTTTTCCATTCTACAGATGTGCCCTGCCCATTTCCATTTCAGACTTCTTATTCTCTCTACTATGTCAGATATTTTAGTTTTTCTTCTAATTTCCTCATTGGTAATTCTGTCGGACACTTTAATACCTAACATGCTTCTCTCCATTTTCCTTTGCATGACTCCGAGTTTTTGTTCTTCAAAACAACTTCAAGTAACAATAATTCTTCGGCAGATATTTTTAATTTACTAAGTTCGTTTGTTTTTGGTTTTGCTAAATCAATGAAGATTTACAACAAAAAAAAAAACATTGTTACAATAAATAAAATAATACATAATTCACAAAACGAATCCACATCCAGTAAATCTAATTCCGAAACAGGAGGTCCTTTCAAGGTCACCCCGCTCCCTAGGTGCGTTCCGAAACGTCACGACCGATCCAGTAATGTTCCGAAACATGGTCAGACTAGTGCCAGGTCAATAATGCTGATTTAGGAAAGTTATATATCAAATCATTTATTACTTTGCAAACATGGGTAATTATCACATTGATGTTTTATTAAGAGAGTCCTCCATGTTCTACCGTCACATGGGCATGCAAATCATGTTTATTTACACAAATTTAAAGACATAATAAATTTAAATAACAAGTAGGAAATTTTAACGATATATAATAAAAATTAATGTCAAATCGTTCAAATTATAGTAAATGTCAAATTAATATAAAAAAATGTCAAAAAGGTAGCAGTAATCAAAAAAAAAAATTCAAATGGATTATTGGCATATCAATCAGTGATTCATAATTAAGAAATTCGTCAATTGTGTAATAACTTTTTCAATTAATATTTTATTTAGTGCCCTTTTGAATTTGAAAACAGTCATATTTTTAATAACATTAGGTACTTTATTATAAATGTGGCAAAACCAAAAAAAATATATAATAATGAATACATAACAGGATAATTTGTGAAGGAGCATTATTAGCTGATAAGATGTTTATTTATCTAAACTAATATAGGTACCTCTTTGTATGTTTGTATGTAGGGGTAATCTCTGCCTGCCGGGGTTGCGAAGAAGTCCGAAAGGGAGATCGTGACCCCCGGCAACATGGCAAAGAACACGGATGGGTTTTAGTCAGTAGTCTGACACGCCCTCCCGCTCCGCACAGAGCGCAAAAAAAAGGGGATAATCTCTGCAACTACCCGTCAGATATTTTTATTTTTTTACATTGGATAGCCCAAATCTTGAGGAAGGTTATAGGGTCACGGACGAAGTCGCGGGCAGAAGCTAGTGTAGAATAAACTTCGTTTAAGACTAATTACGACGAGTTCTCTGCCAACACAGAGGCGTTGTTATTTCACATGTGGGTGTAGAATTATACAATGGTGCCGATTCCCTTGTTCACAAACTAAACTAAATTTAAGTTCAGTGTATCTTTTTCTTTCTATTTCATTAAGAAAAGGACAGAAGATAAATTTTAGTTTAGTCCCGTCAAATTAATCTAACAACCAAATATTCTAACTAATATTCCCATTCTAACAACCAAAACTCTGTCATCGTCGTCCTCCACTTCTGCTTACTCAATACTTAAAGAATGTGTACCAGAATGTGACAAACTTTTTGAATTCACAATTATTACTGCTAAAGACATTATAGAATCTTTTAAAAATCTTGATGTAAAAAAAACTGCTGACCTTTGGGGATTATCAGTACATACCGTGTCCTCAATAATTGATGTTATTTCACCCTTCTTAGCAATCGTTTTTAACTCTTGTATTGCATCTGGTGTATTTCCTGATCTGATGAAACTTAGCAAAGTGATTCCACTGTTCAAATCTGGCAGCACAACTGATCCTACAAATTTTCGGCCTATTTCGATATTACCCACATTGAGCAAAATCTTTGAAAAATTAATTTTAAAACAAATGTTGGGACATTTCAATGCACATAATTTACATCATCTGAAACAGTTTGGTTTTACAAAGGGTCGTTCAACTACAGATGCGGGCGTGGAATTACTTAAGAACATATTCGAGGCCTGGGAGGAGTCGCAAGATG
The DNA here is from genome assembly GCA_963680765.1 of Agrochola lychnidis. Taxonomy (NCBI): domain Eukaryota; kingdom Metazoa; phylum Arthropoda; class Insecta; order Lepidoptera; family Noctuidae; genus Agrochola; species Agrochola lychnidis. The sequence goes on along the minus strand of OY796859.1, from coordinate 6,238,891 downwards.
CTCTTGGCATTTTCTGCGACTTGTCCAAGGCCTTCGATTGCGTACATCATGATACACTCATCAGGAAACTGTACCACTATGGTATGAGGGACAAGGCTCTTGACCTTCTGACTTCTTATCTGAACAACAGAATTCAGAGGGTCGATGTTAATGGCAAGAGATCTGCAGGATCTGCGGTCACCATGGGCGTTCCACAGGGTTCAATTCTTGGTCCTTTTTTATTTCTAATTTATATAAATGACTTGCCCTATCACATAAGGGATAATCACAAGATCGTATTATTCGCAGATGATACTTCCCTCATTTTTAAAATCAAACGTCAGTTAGTCAACTTTGAACAAGTTAATGATGCACTCTCTAAAGTTGTGCATTGGTTTAATGTAAATAATCTTCTCCTGAACGAAAAAAAAACTAAACTCATTAAATTTTCAATGCCAAATGTCAGGCAGCTATCTACCAATGTTCAGGTTAATGGAACAGAATTGGACCCTGTTGAGTCGACAGTTTTTCTTGGAATCACTATTGATGGTAAATTACAATGGGGCCCACACATAGAAAAATTGTCAGGAAGGCTAAGTTCGGCCGCCTATGCTGTTAAAAAAATTAGACAGATAACTGACGTGGATACAGCCAGAATTGTTTATTTTAGTTATTTTCATAGTTTTATGTCATATGGGATTCTTCTCTGGGGAACCTGTGCGGACATTAATACTATCTTTGTTCTACAGAAAAGGGCTGTTCGAGCCATTTACAACCTAGGTCCAAGAGATTCCCTTAGAGAAAAATTCAAAGAAATAAATATTCTGACTGTAGCCTCACAATATATTTTTGAAAACCTATTGTATGTACACAAAAATATATCAAATTTTAAGAAAATGTCCGATATTCATAGTTTAAATACCAGGAATAAACACAACCTTGCTGTACATCGCACACGTCTCCACAAAGTAGGCAACTCATTCATGGGTCAGTGTATACGCTTTTACAACAAACTCCCCATTGACATTCGAAACTTACCCATTAAACGATGTAAAATCTGTATTAAAACCAAACTTTGTAGAAAAGGGTACTATACAATTTCAGATTATTTAGAAGATAAAAAAGCTTGGGATTGAACTGCTCGCTCTGCTAAGCCTTGTGATAAAACCATAGAACTAGACATTTTAATTATTATGTAAAATCAACATATACCAGTTTTATAAAACGTTGACATTGTTGGAAAATATAATCAAAATGACATGATTACTTTGTAAAGTATTATATTATTTTAACTATTGTGAATGTGAGGACTATGTGGATATTATTTTTATTTTTATTTCTCTTCTAGTTTTAGTGATGGTCTAGCAGTTTGAGTAGTTTTTGCGGCCTACCCAAATGTCCTTTCTTTGGTATTGCTCGTCGAGTTGAGCTCCTTAAGTTCTAAGTTGAGCTCCACGATTACTGACAAATGCTTGCACTGACTGGACAGGTCCACTCAAATCTGTGTGGTTCTTTCCTCAAAAGACCTTTTCAGACACTAATCTACATGATAGAAAGAAAGAAAGAAGAAAGAAAATTCGTTTATTTGCGGTAAACATGACGCAAAGAAATAAAAAAAACACGTAAATCACAATTTGGGGGAAAATATGCGTCACATCCACGCAAAACCTCATATGGCCTGACCAAGATTATGTCTGGACTTTAAAAGAGACTGCGACCTCTGAGTTTCTTTCGGCCTTTCTTCTCAGAGTAGTCAGATAGGAAAAGCCGAACTCATCTAGCTTATTTTTAATATTTTTTTATATGACGTGTAAAAGTGATTCCGATATCCTATTTACAGAATAAACAATTTCATTTCATTTCATTTCATATAACAAGTCATGTGTCCGACAGAATTTCTCTTCAGCAAAAATTACGAACTTCCATAAAACTTTCATATTTAACCGCTTTAGGACTTAATTTCCAAAAATCCTTCCTTAGTAATAATATAAGGAACTGTGCAAAATTTCATGCTTCTAGTTTAGGCTCAGTGGTGCGTTGTCTGTAAGTTAATGAATTTAACGCAATCAACGAGACATAATGGAAATTTTATTATTATAACGCTCATGGGCGTTTTCGGAAGTGTCCTTGTGCCTGTTTAGTCTAGTATCGCCAAAAAACAATAGGTACCTATGATGAGAATTGCTCATGTGCATATTTTGTGGACAAGATATTAGCCATTCAGCAAGAGCAAGTTGTAGCGGGGCGTACCTACCCAGCTTCTCCATTTGTGATGGCTATGCACCCCGAACTTTTGCTAAAATAGAGGTCACCAATATTTCTTCCAAAAAACTTTTTACAATAAATCAAATAACCTACTTCTTTTTTTTTTTGTAAAAAAAATTATTTTTCATTTTTTAGTTGTGGTACCTACCCCACACAAATTCGAATACCATTACCTGCTATGTAAATAACAGTGACAGGAACTTATCATATCATCCACATACTAAGTGGGAAAAAATATGTATTATTGAAGCTAACTCAAAAACTATTCAAGCAAAGTTAATAAAATTTATATGGGACCTCTTCAAGAGCATACCCTTTCAAACAAAAAATATTTTCAAAATCGGTTCACAATTGACGGAGAAATCGGCATACATATAAAAAAATACATACATACTCTACGAACATATTATTATAACCTCCTCCTTTATGAAAGTCGATTAAAAATGGCGTAAATGGCGTTGCTGTAATTTAAAGACACATGTAGTTTTTAACAGCAGGTATCCTATGTTTACAAGCAGGAATAATTATTATAGCACTTAGAAACGGGAAATAAAATTATCATTTAGGTACCACACTGTCTCGCGCTATTTTATATTATTTATTTTAAAGTATTAATAGCAAGATAATAATATAACAATGAACATACTTACCCACTGAAATTATCAGCACACTCGGTGGTTTTCCTCTAACGCTATAAAATATAAATAAGTTCAATACCTGCCACATCCAACCGACAGTCGGTGGCCTGTTCCATAAATTCAAGGTCGTTCAATGAACTATGAGGGTTACTTAATGGTATTGCGTCGTATGTAACTTACACATTGAACTCTACGTGTTACAATACTTTTTGGAACGAAGTTATTTAATGCGGCTTGCTGTAGGAGTAAACTGGTAGATATCGTCAGATAACCAAAAAGCGTTATACCCTCTCCATGCAACTTTCCATGTCATGGTCAAGTGACTTGAGAGAGAGAGAGAAAGTGTGAATTTGGTCAAAATGTAAATCCAAGACGGTTGCTACAAATTTTTTAATTTTTTTTTTTTGTCATGGGTGTCATTTTCATCCTTTTCGAGGGTGCTCAAGTCGATACTGAGGTCAAAATGTAAATCTAAGATGGCGGATCCGAAAAATTGTTTACAAGGAATACAAACAATAAACAACTACGTTACTTAGATAAAACAGTTCAGTGTTAAATTGGGCATAATTATGTACACAAGTAAATGGATGGATGAATGGTGGATGGATGTATGTCTCATCATCATTCTCTTACTTTTATTCCAATTTATTTGGAGTTGGTTTAACATGTCTACATCCATACTTCTCTATTATCGTCGTCATCTAATCATCTACAGGATATAACTAAATAATTAAGACCAGGCACTCCAAAGACAATTTCCACGCAAACTCCGTCCCCATGCACCCCACCACTCCACTATGTGCTAAACGCTAACACATCAGTAATAAAATTTAATATCGCGTGCGCTATTGATCGTGTTCGAGCACGGAACTGAATGTCGTAAGTCTAAATTCTTATTTCGTTTATAACTAAAGTAATAAATTTATCTAGAGAAAAAAAAATCTCATATCTGGATAATAAACTATATTTTCATACTGTCAATAATTATTTTAGACATAAAAGCCGAGTAATCTTGTTTTTGTTTCAATTAATTAAAAAAAAAAATTAAAAAGATATGGTTTTCAAATAAAAAATCAATCGAGCGAAAATGTTAAACTATCTTACATATGAAAAGAAAAAGATCCAAAAAATCACACACTAAAGTTCAATTTTGATTGTATGCGTGACTTTTTCAGAATATTAATGCAAATTAACATACAATTTAGGGAGCCTCCTCTTAATTTCTAGCTTCCGCCAGCGACTTTGTCCGCGTGATATCTTTATAAATTACAGCAGCTGTAATTGGCCATGGGTCATTTAATAAACACCTCTTTGTCATAGGAGTCACAGACAGTCCACTGTGCAGGGCCTGCATGGAGGACGACGAGACAGCAGCTCATGTGCTGTTAAACTGCCCGGTGGTCGCCACATACAGGGCCAAGTACTTCGGTAACCCAGGTACCCTACGTGAGATTGTCAGTAACACCAAGGCGTTGCTGGCCTTCCTTGAGGAGCTGGGGTGAATCGAATAACCGATTTTCCCATCCGTACGCAAAATACGCGCTTTGGCGTGGAGTTGCGGATACCAGCCCGTATTACCTATTACCGAAATTATAGCCTATGTTAGTCAGTGATAATCAGTGATCGGAAATAGGTGAGCTAAAATACCTAAAGTTCAAAAAAGAACAGAGACAAAGTGGAGACGCCTTACGGCAAAATGTTTCCGGGACTAATGTCCCTGGTTTCCGAACATTAACTATCGCATTCATTTCCTGTTTCTGTTTAAAAAAAACATACAAAATCCATAATTTTTATTGTTTAAAAAAATAAAGGTAATCTCTCGAAACCCCGACACTAGTCCCGAAAAAAAATTTTAGTCGTAAGGTAGTCTCCACTTTGTTTGTCTCTGTTCTTTAAACTTTGGGTATATTATTGCCTATTTCCGATCACTGATGATAATATAGCATTCTACTGGCGAAAGAATATTGCCAACTTCCAAACTCCGGGCTCTACTAAGAAATTACTAATAGAAAAACCCAATAACACTTTGCCCGACCACGACACCAACGGTGCAGTCATATATAGAACTACATAGGATATACAATGGGTAAAATAAACTTGTACATAATCCACACTCCCCCCCTCTCTCCAACCTCCCCTTGTCGGTCATCCAAGGCAGGCGAAGTCCATCAAAGTAGAACTTAGAACAGCGAAAGCAGGCCAAACTAAGTTACAACAACTTACATGTGGTCGCAACTAAAACTTAGACCTACTTGCAAGTAACATTTGAATCACTTGCGAGGTCTGCTCATGCGCTATGGGACGTACAAAGTAAAGATTGAATAGTCTGAAAATTGTAGCTAGTTGAAATGACTGAAGAAGTGAAAAGTAATAGAAACTAACTATGAATGTAAATAAAAAAGAAAAATGATTTTATTTGAGTATACTATTTAAATTAGTGACCATACGGTCGCTTATAAATAGTGTAAAAATATCACTGCAACAATCAAACTAATAATTTGCAAGAATGACTTTGTCTTGCTTACAAAAATAAAGAAACAAGTGCATGTCGGACCACGCACAAAGAAGGTTTCCGTAGTTAAAAACAAACTTAACATTTTAGTTGAAAAACATGTTCTCCCATACATCGATATACTCGTACGTCACGGTCAATTCTCCAACTGCAAATGTAAGTTTGTAACCGCAAATTAATATTTGTTATGGAAAAGTCCGAAAATTGGTAATTTGTATTACCAATTTTCGGACTTTTTCCTTTACTTGTGCTTTGAGACCGAAAGTATCAAAATATGTCACATAAATGGCCGTATTTTTTTATTGCTTTGATTTAAGCTTGATTTCTTGGGCTCCAAGGGAACATAGATCTACATATTTGATATTAATTTCAACTTGATACCCTCACGCGTTCCTGAGAAAATGGGTCTTGATAGACTGACGGACGGACAACGAAGTGATCATAATACGGATTTAATTTTTTTCCTTTTGAGGTACGGAACCCTAAAAAGGATCTTTAAATCAATCCTAACCACAAATCAATAAATAAGTTTATCGTAAATCGAATTGTTGAAGATAATATACAGGAAGGTAGTACTTATCTGAAATAAGCTTCTTCCTTACCCCTGGTCAAAGTCCTCCCTGTAATCCTTCTTGTGCTTTTTTAATTTAATTATATTTATAATATAAATCAAGGAAAAATGTTAATCAAATTCGATATCGTTAGGAAGGAAAATTATATTATTTTAACGTAGGTAATATCAATATTTGAGGTAATATATTTATTTTTTACTCCTTCGAATAGTGATTTGAGACGAAAATAATATCTCGTGTTTGTATTTCATTGAACGATGTATATTTTTAGATTTACCTAAATGTATTTTTTTCTTTAGCAAATGTTTTTTTACTGTGTTATATTAATTTCATAATCTCAGATTTTCCCTTGGAATCTCTCACGTACAAAGTTGCCATTTTTGGTTGTCAGTCCATCCGGCAATATTTTTCAAAGGCTATCAATCTTGGCAGAGACATTCAAGTCTGTAATCCAGTCAAAATCAATCTGCCTAGCCTTTTTCCAACTGTGTTGGAGTCGGCTTCCAGTCTAACCGGATGCAGCTGAATACCAATATTTTACATGGAGCGACTGGTTATCTGACCTCTACAACCCAATAACTGGGTAATACGATACCCCTTGGTAAGACTGGTTGTCAGACTTTCGGGCTTCTGACGACTCTTAACGACTGTTAAAGAGCCACGAATGACAGCCGGGACCAACGGCTTAACGTGCTTTCCGAGGCACGGTGGAGTCTCAATAAAAATGAAATGGTCACCCATCCACGGACCAACCAAGGCAAGCGTAGCTTAACCTGATGGATCGACCCGTCCGGCTGTTAGTACTTAGCCACGAGCTCCTCTGTCTGTAATACAGTCGCTTAAAAAAAAAATCTCTCTCAAAAAAAGTACCTATCTTATATGTAAGTAAGTACACTATTTCTATTTTCTTAATGTCCCTCGGCAAACTTCGTATTTCGTCAGTCATCGGATTTCTATCAGTTGCCCTTTGCACTTGGTGCAGACCGGACGCTCTCAATCAACTTGGAAGTATATAGAGTTGTTAATACTTTTTTAACTTAATGTAATTTATTTTAAAAATGAGAGGAAAGCCGCTAAAGTCGCAGGCACGATAGATAGGAAAATACGGCTGCCCCATTTCAAAACCTAGTAAGGGACACTTTTTTACAAAAATCGTTTTATTGCATAATCTTGCTAATATTTTAAGTCCCCGCCAAATACAAAAACACTAGCGTTGAAAATAATAAGCAGATATATTAAACATCGAAACCTAGCAAGTGCCCCATTCACTGCCCCGTGACCACTTTAAAACCTAGTAAGTTACTTTAACCATTTCAAAACCTGGACTTTTCAAAGGCTGACCTTATTTACGTTTTTGCGCTCTCCTGTAAAATTTCGTTTTAAGTCCTTACTAGGTTTTGAAATGGGGCAGCCGAATAATTTTACAGCTCTATATAGTTCACACGGAAATCAAAACAAAACAACAACAAAGTACTTAGTTCTGAATTCAAATTATTATAAACGATAAATCTAATAATTAATGGACATAGAAATTTGCATTCGTTTGTATTCGGAAATGCGATGATTCCCGAGGGGTATTAAGAAAATGGAAATACAGTAACGTGTGACAGTGACCAATCAATAAAATGAGACCCTTACGTCTTGCGTAATAAAACAAAATTGTGGCGATTACAAGCCTCGTACCCGATATATTTACTTACGAAATCACCGGCAATGTTTCTAAACAATGGACATTATTTACAACTCGATTTGTTTGAAAATAAATTGTGAAAGAACTTAAGTAAGCGTTATAAATTGAGCCTTTTAAGCCAAACTGGCTTCAGTGTGTTTTATTTTTCTATTGTAGGCCAAGACTTCCAGTGGAAACTTGGACATTGGTGCCGATTCCCTTGTTCACAAACTAAACTAAATTTAAATTCAGTGCATCGTTTTCTTTCTATTTCATTAAAAAAAGGACAGAAGATAAATTTTAGTTTTGTCCTGTCAAATTAATCAGCGCTTGACGTAATTTTAGTGGACAAGTTTTTAATCACGTCTAAACTTGTATGAAATAGTGACAGGGGCGCTGATTAATTTGACAGGACTAAACTAAAATTTATTTTCTGTCCTTTTCTTAATGAAATAGAAAGAAAAAGATGAACTCAACTTAAATTTAGTTTAGTTTGTGAACAAGGGAATCGGCACCATTGTGGACTGACGTGGAAGCCTGCTCTCTGCAGTGAGACGATTTATATTAGGTGAGTCCAGTACCTTTATTGCGTAACTTATTTTCGTAAGCGATTATTACTAATTTGTTTCATTTTGACAGTTCAACAACATTCATTGCGTTATTTACGTTGTTGCGCAGATTTTTTTTCCAACTTATGAAGCAATGGATTAGCAATCTGTCTCAAATCGAAACAAATTGTGATTGATCGTATACTACGCAATTAGGGTACTGGTTCACCCATTCTCTTGCCAAACAAATATTACAGAATTACTATACGACGTCAGCTTTGACGACTGTTTCATTTTGACAGTTCAACAACAATCATTGCGTTATTTACGTCGTTGAGCAATTTTTTGTTTCCAACTTATGAAGCAATGGATTAGCAATCTGTTTTAAATCGAAACAAATTGTGATTGATCGTGTATTACGCAATTAGGGTACTGGTTCACCCATTCTCTTGCCAAACAAATATTACAGAATTACTATACGACGTCAGCTTTGACAAGCTTTGACGGATATACCTTATTTTTAGCGTGTTTACTTACAGTAAAATGAAAAAAATAAATTCTAAAAATCAAAACACCTGCTAAAAATAAATGCAAACGAGAACAATTGAATACATAAATAGAAGAACAAGAAGCCAGTAATCGACTTCAGCCAAACAAAGGACGGCTTTATCCGTATTTAATCACCTGCCTCCATCAGTCTCCGAACAAATGAGATTAGTTCATTCAAATGACATTAATTCCCTTTCAAATGCGCTTCACAGAATGTGATTCAGGAGGTACTGTGCGCTGAATAGACTTGTAATCAAGTTAGCTTCACGCATCTTTTGCTTTATAAGATAAGCAGTACAAATCTGCCTATAGAGTCACGGTACATAGTACCCAGTGTCACGAATTTTTATCTCACGAAGCGACGCGCGCTTTACTTGTGGTTACCAAGTATACAACAAACACGCTGTAAATGTATGTAGTTACAGGAGCTCTCAGTACCATCCGAGACAATGGTGAAGTCAGAAGTGTGTGTGTTATGTGCTGACGATACTTGCCTTCACGCACACATTCACAGCGTGTTTGTACATTTGGTTACCAAAAGTAAAGCGCGACGCTTCGTGTGATAAAAATACTATATAGTTACGCGTTTTTCTCGTTTAATAAAAATTGCAACTTTGACCAGACTTTTTTCAAAATAGTATGGTTTCGGTAATACTGTTACTATGATCGTAACTTTAAGAGAAAAACACTTTTCAATCTTGCGTAAGTGTATGGTAGTTACGCTTGTGACTGTACGTATGAGTAAAATATGCCTATAGAAGTTTCGGTCTTAATCGCTACGCACGGTTGAGGTCTATGGTTTGTTGGTAAAAGATTTGACCGTCAAAATGAACTTACCCTTTCTACAAAGGTTCAGTGAAAATAGAACCTACCATCTTTCTGGATGATATATTAGGTAACTAACCCACTTTAAGAATTTTGTGCTAGTGATGGCAGCATTTCTGATTCCTGTTGCCTTTTTTACCTGACGTTTTGCAATCGATCATCTACGACATTTGTCCACCCAAAAATCTTTCATAGACTGGTATGATATAGCCAACGAACTCATCAATTTCTTTATGAAAAAATCAATCAATCTGCCTAACCTTTTCCCAACTATATTGGAGTCAGCTTCCAGTCTTACAGGATGCAGCTGAATTCCAGTATTTTACATGGAGCGACTGCCTATCTGACTTCCACAACCTAGTGACTAGATAACGCCACACCCCTTGGTAAGATTGTTTGTCAGACTTTTGGGCTTCTGACTGCCCGTAACAAGTGGTTAAGATCTACGAATGGGAGCAGGGACCAACGGCTTAACGTGCTTTCCAAGGCACGAAGGGGCCAGCCCGTCCCATCCTTGATGTCCTCCCTCCGATTGACGCCCTAAGCCGAGGTTCGTACCCCACAGGGGGTGCCCTCAGCAAGCGTTCACCTAGTTTTAATTAGCACAGTTGAATAAACCCTGGCTGAAGATTTTAAGTAGCTTAAGGCACCCACAGGAAAGCCCGGTTAAGTAGTCATGATCTCAGAGGTCAACTATGAGATACCTAAAAAAAAAAGAGGCGCGAAGGGGTCTCGAAATATAATGGATCCATGCAAAATCCGACCGCGGCAAGCATAGCCACCACCCCCGCTCTTTATCAAAAATTCATACACGAAAATACATAAACATCCCCATTAATATCAAAATTAAATCCCCAACAAATCCAAAACTTCATAATGAAAGATTCTTCAACTTGTCTTTTCATTATGATCTTCTTTATAACAGGGCGCAGGCGATGTTCCTTTATTTTCATCCGCAGTGTTGGCCTCAGGCTACAGTTCTAATAAAAGAAATTCTGTAACTTCCTCAGAACAAAAGGAACATGTAGTATAAAGACTAATTACAAACCGCGGTCTGGGCTGTTACTGGGGTCTCCTTTTTTTTTTTGTTGATGGTTTTAAACTTGGAACTAGTTTCATCTTTAGGAAAGTACTAGTTGTGCTTGTGTGTGAGTTCGCTTGCGTTTTTAGGGTTCCGTACCTCAAAAGGAAAAAACAGAACCCTTATAGGATCACTCGTATGTCTGTCTGTCTGTCAGTCTGTCTTTTTGTCTGTCCGTCTGTCACAGCCAATTTACTCCGAATCTAATGAACCGATTAAGTTGTTTGATACACATATGTATTTTTGTGACCCAAACATGGACATGTAACTTTAATAAATGAATTTTGAATATGGGAGTCACTTTTTGGGGGCAAAAGGGAAATTAAAAAAAATACAAACTGTGTGAACTGTGTGACATATTAAATGAAAGGGCTTATTTTGAGGATCTCAAGTATATATCTTTTTTACAATTTTAAAATGAATGATTTTAGAGAAATTAAAGAAAATAGATGAAAATTTACCATTGCCCCCTTATCTCCGAAACTACTGAGACTAAAATTTTGAAAAAATACAGAGAATTGTTCTTTAATCACAGGAAAACCTATAAGAAGTGTATGGTCTTAAAATAACATGGTAAATCTCTCAATATAGTCCATGCAATCCACGAAGACGCACCCCACTCTGCTCCGCGCCGTACTAGAGTTCAGCTTACAGTACAGTAATCGCGGAAAGGGGCGCGTCTTCGTGGATTGCACGGACTATACCGTACATACAAACTTACATTTACAAACTCAAACTCAAAACTCAAAGCATTTATTTCAATTAAACCATTTACAAGAAGGCCTGGAGAATTTAAAGAGCGTCAAAATGATACCATTTTGGTTTCGATAGGATTGGGTAGATGATTACCCCTTTTGGAGACAAATTTTTGGTGATTTCACACATTTCGTTCAGAATCTGACCATTTGTCAGCCTTAATTAAAAAGTCATTTTCAATGCGCCGGAAGATCATGGAACCAGAAGTTATGTGGATGTTTATAATTTTCTTGGATACATTAATATTCTTTGTCTTTTATCTAGTGTCTAGCGACTTATTTTGGGTGCTGCTTGTGGTGACTGGTCGTCTTGCTAGCCATGGTTTTGTTATTGTAACTAGTAATTAACTGTTTATTTATTTTACCTCGATGGTCCTAATTTATCATTTATAACTTTCAATGACGAGAACCTCGTGAAAGCTGAAAAAGATAAACAGATTAAGTATCTTGATCTGGCTCACGAGGTTGTCGACTTGTGGGATGTGGATACAGCAATCATTGTGCCGATAATCGTTACGGCCAATGGCATAATAGCTAAGAGCCTCGACCAACACCTGAGGAGGCTCTCGTTAGGTAGCTGGATCAAGGGCTTGATCCAGAAAGCAGTACTCCTGGACACGGCGCGTATCGTTAGGTGGCTTCCCGACACCGGTGGGCTACTATTTTAGCCAGCTTTATGTAAGCGGGCACACCATTTATGCCTGGAGGCTTTTATTTAGATCTGTTTACGTTAGTTTTTATTTCTGCTTGAGTATAGTTCTCGAAGGCCGCAGGAATCCGCTGGATGCGGAAAGCACAAAATCGGTCGAAGTGGCGATGCTTGGGGGAGGCCTATGTCCAGCAGTGGACGTCTTTCGGCTGAAATGATGATGATGATAGTTCTCGATGTTTTTGGTTGGTATATTGGCGTGTGCTAGCTGACATATGACCAATAATTTATCATTTAAATTATGTTTTGTGTTGCGTAATGTAAATTATTTTAAATACTATTGTATAGAATATTTTTTTTCTAACTTGAACAGACAGCTGTGCTGCTGGGGAGTTTGTTGCGCCACTTCTTCTTCCCAGCTAAAGGCACTAAGAAGTGGTGAAGGGTGGGCGTTTTGGGGGACTGTCTTATGTAATTTTGACGTTCGAAAAGTTTAAATAAATGACTTTTGATTTTATTTCGTATTAGGTCCTTTATACATTTTCTAGTGATTTTTTAGTGTAGTTTCCACATTATTTCTTCTCGAGATTAATTTTTTTTTCTCTTTGTTGAAAATACCTGTGTAAAGTAGCAACGATGTATTGCTTCATTTCAGAAAGTGACAAGAAATAGATTCTCTTTATTTAGTATTATAATACAGTACAAGCAACAATTTAATATACGTCGTGAAGGGTGGGCGTTTAAAAGGCACAATATTACTCCATTAGACCCTTATATTGTTTCCTTTTATCTGAGAGAGATAAGAATATACAGCTCTCTCCTGCACACCTTCATTTAATTCACGTTTACCGTAATAAAACAGAGGAAATTATGTCTAATGATAATAAAAAGTACAATTTACGAGGAAGGGGTGTGTAGGGGTACGTTGTAAGGCGGGTTAAGTTAACACAACAATTTAAGAGAAAGTTCAATTTAAGTACGATGTCTCTATCACTCGGAGTTTGTTTCGGCATTTTTTCTCAGGGAATCCATCAGTTAGAAAACACCGGTGCCAACTAGTTTTAAAATATTGTCCAAAAATCTACGTGTAAAAGTATCTTCTAAGATCTATTGACCGTTCTCTATAACTTCTCCCTTGCCGCCATGTTGGCACCATTGCTTATCAAGCTTACTTTCAATTTAAAGTTCAAAACGGCGTCTGACAGAACAGCAGCAACTTCTTGCAGTTATGTTACCGCTAGTAGTTGCGATGTGGTTACGTTGTGGCTAGTGTTTGCAGACAGGCAAATTGTTGTGTTTACGATGTGACCGGCCGCTAGTGCGCGGTCTCACTGGTAGTTGCGTTGCGGCTGCGACGTGGTCTAGATGTTGTCGGTATTACCCAAACGATTAATTTTGACGGTTTAAGGTCATAATATCAACTCGGAAAGGGATCGTCACCGTATCAACTCGAGCCATTCAGTATTCTTTGTATGAAACTCCCTACTGCAACGCACACTAATCGGAATGGTAACGTAATCGCCTCGCCTAGAGACAAGCTTACGTACCGCGGTGCGGTGCTGGTCAACTTGCAATTTTCGCGCTTACGGCTCGTCGTCCCCGCGCTTACGTCTTACCCCTCTCACCCCTCCCGCGGCGTCGCCTACAGCCCACCACTGCCGCGCGCGCTTACGGCGAGCCGTAAGCGCGGCGACGCCTAGCCGTAGCCGAGTCGACATATCGGAGCTGCTGATCTACTTTGGTTACGTGCTTACGCTAGGTTGACGCCTGTTTGACGGCGAGGCGAAAGGCGATACGGTGACAATCCCTTTCTGAGTTGATATGTGTGCTAATATGGTCCGTATAAATAAAGTATTCATTTAAAAAAAAATGCAACCGTTCACGTGTTATCGTTGTGGTGTGATTGTGGTATGTGTGATCGAGCTCCTTATCCTCAAAGGGTTAGGCAGAAGTTAGGTACAGCCACATTTTGCCAGTTATGTTTAAATCAATGTGTGTGTTAATTAAATACCTATTATATTAAATTAAATTAATTCCACCTAACATAATCTGTAAAAAACTATTTAAAAAACAAAAAACCCGACTGCAGGCGGGACAAACCAATAACCTGAAATGATGGTGTAAATTTTGTTTGTCTCGCCTGCAATACCAAAATTCTATTTTATAATGCTTGTTTTTCTCTTTTCAGTTATGTGTTTTTGCAGTCGGGTTTTTTGTTTTTAAGCTATTGCATAGCTTTTATCGCGGGCTTTGAGCGCGGCGACCGAATCAAGAAATTCCGTAACGAAAAAACCTAACAGCCCCACTCCGCCTACCATGTAATGACGGTTCCCATGACAACGTGATGTTGTCATGGGAAACGTGATGTTGTCATGGGAACGTAATTTTTGTTTTATGTCATCACGTCATCATCCCAAGTGTAGCGTTGACAAATAGGAAGTATGGAGGTTACAAATGCTATGCAATAGCCTTACCGCGGCAGTCCCCGAGTGCCACACGTTTTTTTTTTTAGCATTTTAGTTTTATTAAAATAATATATATTGACTCATTACTAGCTTTTATTTGATACCAATAATGGTTTTTTTTAAACCTATCCCTTCTTTTTTTGTATTTGCAGATGCAATATGTAAATATTATATAGCCTATGACACTCCCACAATTAAGACGAATCTAACGACACCTCACATGTTAAAATCCATCAAGCCGTTTAGGCTACAGAGCGTGCCAAAGAAATATACATACATACTCTCGAAAACGTTACTTCTGGGGCAGTCGAGTAATTAATACAACACACATCAAACCAATAAAACGAAATTAACTTCAATATACATCAAACACATACTCTAAATTACTAGTTTAATATTCAATAACATAACTGTTATATTAACTTCGAACAAAGCTGACAGTCTGCCATTCACATTGAAAGTGGAGTTGTTTCCCAAACGAAGCGTTGAGTGTGAAAATGAAAAGGTTGAATGGAACGGAGCTTGGAAACGCGAAAATATAAATGAAACGCTTCAATTCCTCCGTTGAAAGGGGACAGCTGTGAATGAATTACAAAATATTCTGAAATGCAGGAATAGAAACTTCCATGCTTTGCCATCTATATTCTACTTAATAAAAACCGGCCAAGTGCGTGTCGGACCTCGCACAATGAAAAGATTATCCCAAATACAAATTTAAAATTGTAGTTGAAATACATGTTCTCCCATACATTCCAACTGAAAATGTAACTTAACTAACTGTACGCACAATATTGAGAGATTTACCATGTTATTTTATTTTAAGACCATAGACTTATTATAGGTTTTCCTGTAATCTTTATAGATTACATTTATTAAATTTTGAAAAAAATACATAATGTGGGTCTTTACTTATGTAAAGACCCACATTATGTATTTTTTTCAAAATTTTTGGTCCAGTAGTTTCGGAGATAAGCAGGGGAATGGTCAATTTTCATCGAATTTCTTAAACATCTTTAAAATAATTTATTTAAAAATTATATAAAAATATGTTTAAGATCCTCGCAACAAGTCCTTTCATTTAATATGTGACACGGTACTGTTAGCACAACTTTTTTTAAAATTTTCTCGTTTGCCCCCCAAAAGTGACCGCTATATTCAAAATTAATTTATTTACGTTACACGTTCGTGTCACAAAAATACATATGTGTACCAAATTTCAACTTAATCAGTCCATTAGATTCGGAGCAAATTGGCTGTGACAGACGGATAGACAGACACACGAGTGATCCTATAAGGGTTCCCCTAACCCTAAAAAATGAGCGAGCCTTACAGTAGTCGCATATAATGTGTAACATCTGACATCTCACCTTGGTAATAAGCAACATTAAGGTATAGGACGGGGGCTCCTCAAGGTCGTTTCTGACGGCCAACTCTAGATTCACGTGCGTTCATTGGTCAAATCGAATAGCGCGCGCTACCCCGGTTTCCTCTTACACACTTCCATTACTTTTCACGAAATCACTCCCACATAAAAAATCTGACATTCACTGATAAACAACGCATAGCCCGGGTTTATAATCATGTAATATTGCACAAGAGTACCATAAGTATATCGAAGGTGAGTTACTAATGGAGGATTTTTGTAAATTCATCCTCTAAAGGGGTTAATAAGGAGTTTTTTAAAGTGAAACTTTTATTACATCATCTCAAACCTTTTGATCTGTGTGTTGCATGTCATAAAACCACACAATCCTTTTTTTTTTTCTTTTTTTACCATACTCTGCCAATACCAATTACATTTGTTGAAGACACAGACACATTATTTAAATAAAATAACAAAAGTATACAAAATCTCGACAGTCATAATAAGTCAAAGTCAAATAATTTATTTCAAATAGGCCCATGTATAACACTTTTGAACGTCAAAATTTACAAAATAATAATATTGATTCTAGTCGCCCCTTCCAAAAGGTAATTTTCGTATGGAGAAGAATGGGCAAGAAACTCCACCGTTACTCTTTTAAAATGTTTTACAATTGTTTGTATAGGTATGTACATTAGTTAAATAATATAATAGTATAATAATCTCACAATACTCCAGACATATTGACAAGATCTTCTTCTATTCATCCGCGAACACATCACAGTCAGACAGCGCCCAAGAGAGCGTTAAGCGCAGAGAGTATGTGCGAGAGACAGGAGACTGTGCTTGAGCGACGGTTCGACTCCAAGGCACGGGGAACAATCTGCGCCTCCTGTTACGGTTATAGTTTACCAGAAATAAAGTTTTGTAAGATATTCATCATTTTTGCGGAAAATCCCATCGGGCACACGGTTAGTATTGTAAAAAGACCCAATCACGAAGTAAAATATTTACTTCGTGGACACAATCATCTTACTAGATAGATAGGCATCTAACAATCAAAAAATGTTTTCGTACAGATAGCATTCTGTCCTTTCCTGTCATGCAGAGCAAGAGAAAGACAGCAACAGTCCTGGCGAATCGAGTAATTGACTTACGTCCTACCTTGTAGTAGTTGTGTCTGTCCTAATCTGTCAGCTCTTGTTGCCATCGCTTTGTTTTCCATGTGCAAGTAAGAGACAACAATAGCTCAAGTTTGATATAGTTGATGCACGATAATACCAGGGCACTATGAACTGATCTGAATTGCAAACCCCTCAAGCCACCTCCGTGTGCAAACGACCTTTCACTCACACACACACTACCCAAGAAAAACCCGGGAAAAGCATCTCAGGGGAAATTTTATTTCGTTTAAACGCCAGCGGTGGCACTGACATTCTTATATTATGCCTTTGTTGGGCATGAAGAACAGGAATTCTCGGCGAGTCCGGTAAATATTTGAGTTCGGAATTATAATAAGTTAGTTTTGTGTTCCGTGTTCACTAAAGAGTCGAGTTCAGCAAATGATTTGGAATTACAGAACAGTAGACGTTTAAGGGTTTATTTTATAAGTAATGCTGAAAGCTATGAGATAAATAAACGTAAAAAAATATTCCTGTGGTTAATTAGAAGTTAACATTATTAATTTTAATCAACGTTTATAAAAAACCCCTGAAATAACTACCTACTTGCTACTTCGTGTGGCAACACGCCGTGTTCGAGTTCGCTACAAGTCTATCGTCATCCTGAGGATGCCTCGTTGAGAGGTGAAACACGTGTCGATTTATTTCAAGGGTTTCTTATGACTCTTTAGAAATAGCTAAGCGGAACAGGTTACTAAATGTATCCACTTCTATTGTATTTTATAATGGATTTACGCAAGGTCACGCCTGAATCAATTAACTAAAAAAAATATATTTCAAATTCACAATTTTAGTACCAAAATTACCCCAAGTCCAATAAAAATAATAAAATTTTCAACAGGGGTCATAAGTTATGACTTGTAGACACCCGCTAAACGACGGACGCCCGCGCCCCGTGTAAATAACCCGGTAAAATTTCCCATTGAAAAAATCATGTGGCGCTTTTATTTTTCCTTTTTTCCTAATATTTTCCACATAAATAGACTCTCAGTACAACACCTAACAAAAACCTCACGGATTGTACAGGGTTATTTTTACATTTTGTACCTATAGGTAAGTGCACCAAGTAAAGATTATTCGAAAATCCACCCATGATCGAGTCTAACGTGGGATTAAATTTTGTATTAGAAAGTCGCGGACAACGAGTCCGAATAAATTCAATCTGTCCAGAGTCTCCTAACAAACTGCAAATATAAATTGGATTCTCAAATACAACTTGGATTACTCCTTACATTGCAGTAGGTGCACCGTCGCATTTCGGTAAGCCGTACCAACCTGATCTACTTTAAAGTTACCTCCGAATGAAATACAGTTTCAAAGCAAAACAGGTAGGTAATGAATTTCCAAGCAGGTCTGAAAATTAAAAGAAAACTTGCTGTAGATGTTTTTCTCTGAGAGCGGGAAGAAATAATATTGTTAGATGTTGCAAAATCTCATTAATGCATGTTTTTGAAACAGTTTTCAGAAGTTTATGCATAAGAGAATATTGGAAATTTTACAACAGTATACATGATCCTACTGATGAAATGTTAATATTTTAAGTTTATTTACGTGTCGAGGAAATTAAATGAAAGAAAATTATAAGTAACTAGCTTTTTCCCGCGGCTTCGCCCCGTGGATTTCGTTCGTTAAAATAATCCCACAGGAACGTACTACCGGGATAAAAAGTATCGTATATCCTAACCCAGGTCATGGTCTCCCATGTGCCAAATTTCATTCAAATCCGTTCAGCCGTTTAAGCGTGAAAGCGTAACAAACAAACTCACTTTTGATTAGGATTTATTCAAACTAGGCTGAGAATCTTTTGAACATCATAATTACACAAGACTGTTTCTCAAAACCGCGCCGCCACCACTTCCTAGTGTTTTTAGCTTCGAAGAAGAAGTAGCGCAACAAACTCCCCAGTAACACATCTGTCTGTTAAGAATGCGGCGACGCATGAATTGTCCATACAAACGTAATATATAAATCATTTGCAATTTGAGCATAATTATTTCCACCATATTATGTTGTCTTTTTATTTCCAAAAACTCACCTTTAAATAAAGTGTAAGCGAATTGCATTTCGTACATTTTTACAGCGTAAATGACATTTTTTCATATTGTTTTTTCTATATTATAAAGAACAATATTTGTAATATTGTTTCCGCAGAAGCATAGTTTATGTTATCAAGTTACAAATTATCGAAAAAAAAAATGGAAATACATTAAGTTTTCATTCATAATTTTTTGTATTAAGGAACACATCCAAATTTATCATAAATTTTCGAAAGCTAGTAGTGCTATCGCGTCAAACAATAATTGTCAATGTGTGCATGGTAGTATTGCTCACTGTAGGTGTATATCGCTCCGACAGGCACTCACACTAGCGCAACGTGCTTGGAATTGAATTTTGCAAACGTCTCGATTTGTAGTTGCGAGCCGTGTTCGCCGGCCTTAAGTTAGAACAACTTGACTCTATACAACAGCATGCAAAGTAACAAACACAAAACATAAAATTAAAATATTTGCCACACGTCAGCTTAACCCAGAGTACTCTGGATACTGGACTGTACTCTGGACTGGGCAAGCTGTACAGCTACATCATTTTACATACAAGCCGCGGCGCTGTGTACTATCAAAAAAACGCATTTCTGTACACTGTTAGGACTATTTTTGCTTGCAGCGCTCAGCCGCTATAATATCACTTACCTACGAAAAAAAGGGTTGTGTGCACGGGATTTTGTTTTCAAAATGCTTAGATATGCGTTACCCCGATGGTACATACATAAAATATGGTTGTGGGGCGCGTCAATTAATTTCAAAGTGGACAAGCTATACTCCAGAAACATTGATAAGAACGCCTTCCTTTTTCAAAGACATCAGAATTAAGATTATTTCACACTATCAACCATAATTACTATTACCATATCTTCAACATCTTACCCCTCAATAACCTCTTAATTCCACACAAACTACAATTTTCTTACAAATTTCTCACCAAACCGCCAACACCATTCCTAGTTCAAAGAAAACACTTCATCATAAAAATCATTATGCACTTCACACAAAAGGCGACTATTCTATAAAGTATAAGCTATTCATTTTCATAGACAGCCAGGAAAGGGGGGTTGCTCCCCCACTTCACCCCTCCCTTCCACTTTTCAGTATGGCGGCGCTCCCAGTGCCATTACTGGGTTTTTTACGAGACTTATCCATCCATATAGAAGTGAGATGAATCTTTTCAACTAGCTTTTAGTTTTAAGATGAAGTTTATTTAAAAATGCAGGAAGATTTTTATTTTAGTATCCATAGGTACCATAAACTTGGGAATGATTAGCTACATCTTAGAGAATTATTAGAATAATGTAAGCTACATCTTACGTCTACAATATGCTAGACACACTTAAAGGTTTACATGGGTTGTTACATTAAAAAAAAAATGTTGTATTTAAAATTTAAAAAACATCTTTCTTTGGAAAGTACCTCATCATCTGCCTTGCCTTTTCCCAACTATGTTGGGGTCGGCTGCCAGTATAACCGGATGCAGCTGAATACCAGTATTTTACATGTAGCGACTGCCTATCTGAATTCCACAACCTAGTGGCTAGGTAACACGATACCCCTTGGTAAGACTGGTTGTCAGACTTTTGGGCTTCTAACTACCCGTAACGACTGTCAAAGATCTACAAATGACAGCCGGGACCAACGGCTTAACGTGCTTTCCGAGGCACGGAGGGGACTTGGTTTGTAAAGATGGTCACCCATCCACGAACCAACCGCGGCAAGCGTAGCTTAACCTGATTGATCGACCCGTGCAGCTGTTATTACTTAGCCAAAAAAGTACCTATAATCGCAATTATGTCAATTATTTTGAAATGATTAAAATAAAACAATTTTAGAGGGGTGTGATTCCACTTACATAGATAAAAAAAGTCGTAACTGGTTATATCTATACTCTTATAATGTTATAAAAATTTGTAAATTTGTATTTAGGGGGTAAGTAGAGTGGGGTGGCGGACGAGTTGTAGGTTATGGGTTCAAACCCCTGCTTTACTTTTTGTAAATAATTTCAGCACCACTACTTTCAAAACGGTGAAGAAAAACATCGTGAGGAAACCGGCATTTCCTAGAACCAAAAATTTTAAGACATGTTACAACTACCAACCCGCACTTTCGAAGAGAGGAGGCCTGGGTCCCAGCAGTGGAAACATTATCTATGGGCTGATTTTGTAGGGTGTAATCTTTGGAACTTATGGGAAGCTACAGTATTACCGAGTGTCATAGGATATATTTGACGTTAAAACTAGAAATTTCACGCTAGCGAAGTCACGGGCAGAAGCTAGTTTATTATAATATTATTATTATGATTTACGAAAGACACGAGCAATATCAATCAACTTTATAGGCACCGCTTACAATTTTACTAACCCATTGGGAAAATACGACGTTAAAGTCTTATGGTCCCTATAATATTGTTTTTTTATTGTAAATTTCACCCTTGAACAGCTAAAAGAACCCTTCGTTGCAAGCAAGCTGTTGAAATATCACTTGAAAATTGTTTTTATTTATCACTAGCTGCTGCCCGCGTGGATCCGAATTCTTTTTCTAAAATAAAAGTAACCTATACTCCATTTGAAATAAGATTAGACATTTAAACAAACCTTTTTTACAGTCCGTTCAACCGATTTTGACTTCTATACCGTCGGCATAAGGATGGCATTAAAAGCAAAAAAGTGGTTACAATACCAACTGTTTACTGCAGCTGCCATTTGTCATGCCACCAATGCAATAGAAGTTAATATCGGTTGAACGGACTGTAAAAAAGGTTTAATTAAATGTCTAATCTTATTTCAAATGGAGTATATATAAGTTACGCCTTCATTAAAAAATAATTTATTCAAATTCATTTATTAAATTGTTTGTCATATGTCAAGAATATCAACAAAAGAATGCTCTAGCTCTTGTTCTGGTTCTATGTTCGTTTGCTCTAAGCCCACCTTACCACGACGGCCGCCGCCGGTGCCGTTCGAATTTCCAAAGGGACTTGTAGGATTATCAAAAAAAAATATCTGACTGTTCCATTTAAAAATTCTCACTGTAATTTTGCCAAAAAAATATGAAAAAAATAAAATAAAATAAATTAAGTATTTGACCCAAGTTACGGCACACAAAAAAAACATAAAAACTTTAATTATACCCCAAAATTTTTAAGAAAAATCAAAGAAAGCCATCTAAGTTAACCCTACACATGAGAAACGTTGTTCCACTTTTCAATCACTTTTACTACACAAGACCACGAAATGTCATTTCCTGAACTGAAAGGTCAAAATGTATTGACCGAATTCTAGTCAAACGTTCCCAGAGAGTCTTGAAGGAGGTCAAGTCCCTCAATTGTGAGTATCGACCAACTAGGCACGCGAAATCCTTGTGTAGTAGATTTTTCTTTGGTTCAGTGAACGAATTTTTTTTTTTCTTGAAAAAGAGTGAAGTTTTCATTAGAAACCTTTTTCAAAAATGGTTACTAATGAACTTCTCTTGTACTCTGCCTCTATTCTGTTAAAATTTTAGCGTGAAAACTTAAGTGAAGTTAGCTAGAAGTGAGGTGACATTTTTACAGAATATACCGCCGCCGCCGCCGAACTTGTACTCAGTAATCATAAGTAATAAGTACAAAAATAAAAATTAAATGCTGTTCATTGATAAACGAATCACTTGAGAACGGCTCACAGTGGATCGAAAAAAGGCTCTCGAAGATATAGGAGCTTAAATTTGAAAAGTGTCGGTTTTTGCTTAAAATGGCTTATTAGCCAATATCATGCATAAATATATCATAGGACACAATCTGAAAGGCAAATTGGCAACTTAATTTTTTTTTTGCAAAATAAATACATATAAGGAGCAAATTCAAATTCAAATTAAAAAAAATTCGGGCTTATGCTTATTTATCTCCGGAACTGAGAGAATAACCATAATATCCTTGCACACGGCGATGGATCTGTTTATTTATGATACTTGATTTTTTCAGATTTAGAGCGTTTTTTTTTTTTAATCGCAGTGAATCTCGTCATATTATTATTATCTTCTCTCAGTTCCGGAGATAAATAAGCATAAGCCCGAAAATTTTGTTTTGCAAAAAAATTATAAATAAGCCAATTGCCAATTTGCCCACCATATTGTATCTTATGACATACGTAAGCATGATATTGGGTATTAGAAGCTATTTCAAACAAAAAATCAACACTATAAAATTTAGGCTTCTATGTCTTCGAGAGCCTTTTTTCGATCCATAGTGCGGCTTATTAGCTTATTCTTGAGCGGCTTTAAAACTCTGATACCAGTACCCTAGTTGCGTAATACAACACAATCACAATCTGTTTGGATTTGAAACAGATTGTTAATCCATTGCTTCATAAGTTGGAAATTTTTTTTTTTTTTTTTTTATATAGGTTTCTACTCACTTTCTCAAATGACGTTCAAAAATCGGTCTAGCTAGGTCTCATATCTGGGAAAATTAGTTTTCTCCGTATTTTCACTCGAGCAGAGCTCGGTCACCCAAAGTTTAGAGCAAGATAATGAATAATGACATGACATTATTGACATTACGATAATAATCATGGCAGCATGGAATTAGTAGGTACTATCCTATACTATTAAATAAGCATTCTCTATTTTCACCAGAGCAGAGCTCGGTCGCCCAGGTTCTTCCATATTTAATTCTCAACTAGAAATAAACCTTGACACTGAATACAGATTATATCGAAATAGAAATAGGTAGACATGCTAATAAATCTATTCCTAGATTTATGCGTATCCACAAGAAATTGTGTAAGCATCCACCATATGGCCCATTTCTGATGTTAGTAATTATTGTTTGTATTCTGTACACCCGTTACTTGTTAGTTCTACGGATAGACGTTTTATTTCTCACATAAAAGTCTTCCTACACACCGTGACAAGACTTAAGTCACGGATTTTGGCGGATTTGTTCAGCTACTCTTCCGTACAAAAATACCTGACTGTGATTCCATTGCAGGGAGAGGAATAAGCTTCGCCATACGGAGAAATAACTAGCACATATCACTTCAATTAGGTAACTACTCACTATGTCTTTGCGATCTAATCCAGGTCCCGTTCAGCACTTGACTTCACTAATATAGGCTGAGAATGATGAAGATGTGCAGGTCTCCTTAGTATGCTTTTTTCTAATGTAAGATAATTACTGACTCATAAAAAATATGCATAAATATATATTTATGCATATTTTTTTATTAAATATTTTTCTTTTGATTCGGATCTTTGACAGTCGTCATGGGTTGTCAGAAGCCCGAAAGTCTGATAACCAGTCTTACCAAGGCGTATCGTATTACCTAGTTACTGGGTTGTGGATGTCAGACAGGCAGTCGCTCCATGTAAAATACTGGTATTCAGCTGCATCCGGTTACACTGGAAGCCGACCCCAACGTTGTTGGTTGTTAGTTAAAAGGCAGATTGAATATTAAATATTTTGCTTTATTCCTTTCTTTATGTATAAATGGCTAAGTTTCAACACGCTACACCTGGCTTAAAGGTGGGCCCCGTCCACCTTTAGCCTCGATGTTACACAAAACTCTAGATTCGACAAAATCCGTACATATCTCGTCACGGTGCGTGCTAACCATCCGTTATGAAGCACGTCGCTGCTATTTACAAAAAAGAGCACGGATTACAAGAGAAAAGGCTACTGTAAATTCTGTAATAAGATAAATTTTGAGTACCATGCTGGGCGCCAAAATTAGGCTGCGTAAATAAGGCAGAAAAGGGTAGTTGTACCCTTTTCCTTTTGATGCGTTTTCGGGATTTATCTTTTGTTGTGTAACTGATTTTATTAGGGATCAGTCTTTCGTTTTAATCAAGTTTGGAATTCTGAAGCTGTAAATAAGAACGTTTCGAAGAGGCTTTTTTATGTGCATTACGTGTTAGTATGACAATCTAAGAACACAAAACTTAATAGCCTTTGTTACATCTGGCTGATCAATTACGATCTGCTAAATCGAAAAACTACTCATCATCATCATTTCAGCCGAAAGACGTCCACTGCTGGACATAGGCCTCCCCCAAGCACCGCCACTTCAACCGATTCTGTGCTTTCCGCATCCAGCGGATTCCTGCGGCCTTCACAAGGTCATCGGTCCATCTTGTGGGAGGCCTTCCAACGCTAGTCTTCCGGTACGTGGTCGCCACACCAGAAAAACTACTAATTAAGAACAAAAGCTCCAGATTCGACTTTATTTTATTTTATTTGTATTGCTACATAATTATGTGGGGCTGCTTCATTAGAAATTAAATTTTCGTGTTTCTCCTTATTCTTAATCATTCTCCCTAATAATCTCACTTTATGGAAACATTTAAATAATCACCTGTCCGTCAGAACTGATAAACAGATAGATATACTCTTGATTGCACTGAAAGGACGAACATTAGGACAGAACACACCTACATTAAAAAATAAAGAGAAAATAAACAGAACAATGATTGTTTATACATAATCAGCTTATAATGTTCCCACTGCTGGGACTCAGGCCTCCTCTCGGTGAGAGGGAGTGGGCCGTAAGCCACCAAGCGGGCCCAGTGCGGGTTGATAGATGTCACATGTCTTCGAATTTTTGGTTCTAGAACATGCCGGTTTCCGCACGATGTTTTCCTTCACCGTTTTGAGAGCAGTGGTGATGAAATAATTTACACAAAGTAACGCGCCTGTCTGGATTCTGCTCTCATAATTGTTTATGCATAACAATTTTATTATTATGTGCATGTGTAATGACGTCTACATGTCCAGTACTTTTCTAAATCAAGTCACTACACACAATGAAAAGTTTCCGTTACTGCATTACGCGAACTATCAGCAATGTCAGCCAATAAAGTCAATTGGCAATATCAGTATCGTGAACTCAGTCATATTTGTCATATTGTGATGACACGCTTATTAATCGGAATAATGCAGTTCGATGATGCTGGTCATTTTATGAATGCTATTTTAATAAGCTCTCGAGATACAAAACAGGAAAATTCGCTGTAACAGCCAAGAGTTTGTATTTAGTGCCTAATAATGGAAATACTCCACCGGCTATAATAATAATTGATGGTAGGTAATCGACCGTTATCAACGAAAGTTCTGGCCCTATTTTTATTTTATAACCTCTGTGCTGTAAACTACGACATCATTAAAAAAAAAACTAGGTCAACCATTAGCACAGTTTGAATTCCGAATTCAAAATGGAATCCGTTTGAATTTTATCCCAGTCAACCGTCGGACAGTTCAAATACAGAGAGAGAACTGCAGACTCGGCGAACAGAAATTCTCGTGATTCTCCGAATAATTCACTGAACTATTAAATGTTTAAACCACTCAAAGGCTACAGAGTACAGACATTACGACGTTCCAATAAATCAAGAACATAAAAGGGTTTTGTAGACACCTATAATAATTGATGAGAAGGAAATTCGGATATTCATGACCTGGCTTAGGAAGGTCACATTGAGAGCGAGCGGAGTACTAATTAAAGCAAAGTATGATTTAGTATTTGAAACATGTTTTGTTATCACCTACTGCTCCTGAGAAGCAGTTTTACCCGTTTAAAAAAAACTTCTAATTCTTCTTTTCGTGTGATTAGTGACCAGTAGTGCTATTCTGTAACCATTTCACCGTGTTATCTTAGGTGAAGTAAGCTGTCAGTTGCTAAGGATTGAAACTATTGGCAGCTCACTTCACCTAAGTTATCACGGTGAGATTTTTACGGAATAGCACTACTGCACGCGTAGCATGACCACCGTAGAAACGAGTTTTGTCGACGGAAGAGTACCTAGACAAAATGACTGATAAACAATCACAATCTCTAATTTTGTCTATTCTTCCGTCGACAAAACTGTTTGACGAATTTGTTTTTATAGAATTTGTTTTTATCGAATTTGTTTTTATTGAATTTGTTTTTATCGAATTTGTTTTTATCGACTTTGTTTTTATCGACTTTATTTTTAACGACTTTGTTTTTATAGAAATTGTTTTTATCGACTTTCTTTTTATCGACTTTGTTTTTATCGACTTTGTATTTATCGACTTTGTTTTTAAAGTCGATAAAAACATAGTCGATAAAAACAAAGTCGATAAAAACATAGTCGATAAAAACAAAGTCGATAAAAACAATTTCGATAAAAACAAAGTCGATAGAAACAAAGTCGACAAAAACAAAGTCGATAAAAACAAAGTCGATAAAAACAAAGTCGATAAAAACAAAGTCGATAAAAACAAAGTCGATAGAAACAAAGTCGATAGAAACAAAGTCGATAGAAACAAAGTCGATAAAAACAAAGTCGATTAAAACAAATTCGATAAAAACAATTTTTTTTATCGACTTTGTTTTTATGAAAACAATTTCGATAAAAACAAAGTCGTTAGAAACAAAGTCGATAAAAACAAAGTCGATAAAATCAACTTTGTTTCTATCGAAATTGTTTTTATCGAAATTGTTTTTATCGAAATTGTTTTTATCGACTTTGTTTTTATCGACTTTGTTTTTATCGACTTTGTTTCTAACGACTTTGTTTTTATCGACTTTGTTTTTATCGAAATTGTTTCTATCGACTTTGTTTTTATCGACTATGTTTTTATCGACTTTGTTTTTATCGACTATGTTTTTATCGACTTTAAAAACAAAGTCGATAAAGACCAAGTCGATAAAAACAAAGTCGATAAAAACAAAGTCTATAAAAAAAATTGTTTTTATCGAATTTGTTTTTATCGACTTTGTTTTTATCGACTTTGTTTCTATCGACTTTATTTTTATCGACTTTGTTTCTATCGACTTTGTTTTTATCGAAATTGTTTTTATCGACTTTGTTTTTATCGACTATGTTTTTAACGACTTTGTTTTTATCGACTATATTTTTATCGACTTTAAAAACAAAGTCGATAAATACAAAGTCGATAAAAACAAATTCGATAAAAACAATTTTCTTATCGACTTTGTATTTATCGACTTTGTTTTTAAAGTCGATAAAAAAATAGTCGATAAAAACAAAGTCGATAAAAACAATTTCGATAAAAACAAAGTCGTTAGAAACAAAGTCGATAAAAACAAAGTCGATAAAATCAACTTTGTTTCTATCGACTTTGTTTTTATCGAAATTGTTTTTATCGAAATTGTTTTTATCGACTTTGTTTTTATCGACTTTGTTTTTATCGACTTTGTTTCTAACGACTTTGTTTTTATCGACTTTGTTTTTATCGACTTTGTTTTTATCGACTATGTTTTTATCGACTTTAAAAACAAA
This sequence comes from Agrochola lychnidis, assembly GCA_963680765.1. Classification (NCBI taxonomy): domain Eukaryota; kingdom Metazoa; phylum Arthropoda; class Insecta; order Lepidoptera; family Noctuidae; genus Agrochola; species Agrochola lychnidis. Next base: position 6,210,552 of record OY796859.1, on the reverse strand, counting down.
GTCGACTCGTTTCTACGGTGGTCATGCTACGCGTGCTGGTGTCACAGTGAGTTTTAAAGCCGCCCATGGGCCTCTGACTTGGCATCACAAGCCGTCGAGAAATATCTCTCTGGCATGCCGATTTTCTCACAATGTCACCGTTTTTGAAGCAAGTGATAATAATTATACAATACGCACGCACATGAATCCGAAAATTCAGAGATGCGTGCCTTGGGTTCGAACTCAAGACCTATGACTTGGCAGTCCGACGGTCACACCACTAGGCTATCACTGCACATACTTAAAAAAAACTAATTTTTGTAAAGAAACACACCATCAGATTAAAAAATTATAATTGGAACCAAAAGTACCTAATTCAAAAAATGTCTCCCTCGTTTCATGCCATCAAACTTCTTGTCGATCGACGTCGTACATTTTGAAATTGAACTAAAAGTCTGCACGCCATAGTTCAGTAACCTAATAAAAACCATCTTAGGCTAACTAAAAAGCCTACTATCCGAATCCTAATATTAAACGCGAAAGTTTGTAAGGATGGACGGATGTTTGTTACTCTTTCACGCAATAACTACTGAACGGATTTGGATGAAATTTGGCACACAGATTTTTTATAACCTAGATTAAGACCTTTTTTTTTTTTTTTTTTTTTGGGTGGGAAATCATCAAATAACTTCTCCCGCTCTGGGCGGAGCGGGAGGGCGTGTCAGACTCTTACTGACTAAAACCCACCCGTGTTCCTTCAGTTGCCGTGTTGCCAGGGGGCCACGATGTCCCTATCGGTTCTCTTCGAACCCCCGGCAGGCATTGGCCCTAGCGGACCCCGTCAATTCTGCTGACATCTCTTTGAGGCGCGCGTGGAACACAACGCGCCGTCGACCCGGGCTTGGTCCTTATCGGACGGCGAGCTACCCATTGCTCACCGTCCGCAAGCCCGCGCCTACGGTGGCCGGAAATCGTCTCGTGACTCCCGACGCCCAGGGCGTCTCCTGCTGCGGCGGTTAGGGGCGCGAGGGCGCGAAATTTGCCTCTCCCTCACGCGCTCCGTCTCCTCCTTCGCGAGCATTACTGCTTCGCAGAACGAGGTGACGGCCTGCCATTTCCTCTCGCTCCGTAGCATGGCCCGAATCAGGGCCGGACGCGAGAGATCACCGCCGCCGATCGCTTCCACGAGGACACGGCGATGCTCTGCCCAAGCCGGGCAGACCTCCACCGTATGCTCCACCGTGTCCTCTGGGCGATCCACACAGTGATGACACCCGGGCGTTTCCTCCCGCTTTATCCTGAACAGGTACCTCCCGAAACAGCCGTGTCCGGTGAGCACCTGTGTCAGGCGGAAGGTGAGGACGCCGTGGCGCCTCTCTAGCCACTCCTCAAAGAGGGGTCTTATCGCCGCAATTGCGGCGTGCCCACCTAGATTAAGACCTAGAATACTATTTATTATTATTATTTTTTTATTTACTTTTTTTTTTACTTATGTGAGTGAAACCGCAGGGCGCTGCTTGTAAAAAACAGCAATAAAAGAGGTACCACCCCGTTCTTAGTACGCACCAAAATCAAAAATCAAAATTAAAAAAAAGATATCGCAATCAAAATCTTTCATCAGGTCAGATAGGCAGTCGCTCCATGTAAAATACTGGTATTCAGCTGCATTCGGTTAGACTGGAAGCCGACCCCAATATAGTTGGGAAAAGGCTAGGCAGATTGATTGACACAGACTACACTTGTATTCAAATAATTACAATTTACCCACACATTCACCACACACCCTTTCACTTCTTTTGTTGTGTTCATTTAATTTATTTATTTTTGAAGTGAAAACTTCTTTAGGCGTGTTGGGCATTTTTGAGATGGAAAAAAATAATTGAACTCGCGATACCGTTACCGACACCTCATTTTTGTAAACGCGATTGTGCTCTTTATTTATATTACGTTACGGATTAATGTTATATGCAAGTATTTTTACTTTAAAAGTTTTGAAAGTATGTTTTTTTTTGTAAACGCGATTGTGCTCTTTATTTAGATAAAGTTACGGAGCAATGTTCTATACAACTATTTTTCTTTCACCAAGGCGATCTTGTTCAAGTTTTCACTTCTGTCGGCACTCCCGGAGTGCCACTGTTTTTTTATTTGTTTGATTTGTTTAATAAAAATACTGTTATCTGGCTGTTAATTTGTATGGGGCCACTAACTGGGGCCTGGTGACCTGTAACACAGGCTTTTTCCTAAACATACATCATGCACACAGCTTTCATAATGTGAATTTATTTAGTTCACAACTTTACTGTTATTTGCTACAAAACCATTTTGAGAGAAAAAATAGCAGTAAGTAGATTGAGCTCGAGAGTAAATAGAAACCGAGTTATAATGGGTTTTAGCGCCGTGTGTTACACTCTACTTTTCACTACGATTGCAAGAAATAAAATAATCCAATACAATATTAAAAAGTTTATTTTATTTAAAAAAAAATACAATTTGTTCAATCTGAATTTTTAAGGAAACTTTTTATCCCGGTATGCGGTAGAAAAAGCTAGTTTTACATAAGAATTTTGAAAAACTTTTTTTGTTTTTATAGGCTCGTTGGTAACAGACAAAAATTACTTTTTCACCTAGAGCAAGAAATGCTATTTTTTTCCCGCTCTGGTACCTACGCTACAATGACGAACTTTTTGAGCAAGAGGAGTGAAAATAAACTTATTATCTTATACTACTACAATGAGCAATATATATACATTTATGTATATATATATATATTTGTAATCACGTCCTGGAAAACGGCTTTAACGATTTCGATGAAAGTTGCAATATAAGGACTTACGGGGGCGAAAAATCGATCTAGCTAGGTCTCATATCTGGGAAAATTCGTTTTCTCCGTATTTTCAACGGTCGCTCAAAGGTTAGAACAAGATACCTTAGAATAATGACATGGCAGCGTGGAATTAGTAAGTACCTACTATCATGGCAGCATGGAATTAGTATGTACTTTCCTATACTATTAAATTAGCATTCTCTATTTTCACAAGAGCAGAGCTCGGTCGCCCAGGTACTAATTACTTACTTATTACTTAGCTCAAATGGAAATAGACACATACTTAATTTCGTAACTTGGCTTCACCGCTTACTTACCTCGCACATATTTGGTGGAAAAGCACCTTTATATACTGTCCCCGACTCTAGGGAAAAAGTAAAACACCCATCTCAAAGAGATCCCGGGGAATTTAAATGTATTCATGCTTATTTCACAAACAGCGGTGAATGTTACGTAAAATAAACTCTTTGTTTGTATGGAGTCTGAAATAACAGGATCTGTTAAAACGCGGAATGTGTAGGCTCACCTTTTTTCGTATGTATTTGTTACAGTTTTATTGGGTACGTTTTAAGGTCACAAGGGAGTAGGAAAAAGCACAATATAATAAAGTGTTATTATTATAAAACACTGTATAAGAGTCGATGCACACGGAACGGTGTCGCTGCGGCGTCCTACATACAAATATTCATGTAAGAGCGATGCTACACGGGCGTTGCCAATGCTTTGCGTCGTCGCAGCGCAGTGAATTTGACGCAGTGAGTGCCACACGAGCGCTTCGATGTTGCAACTCAACACAGCTTATCCCGACGTCGCGTCGCAGCGTTGGTGTAGGTAAAGCCGCGTTCGAAATTCTTAAAAATACTGCGCTGCGCTCCATTTGTAGCTCTGTCGTTTCACCGCCTCCGCTTCTTCTCCCTGGCTCCTTGTCCGATGCGCACGCGTTCCGTCGCCACACGTTGCAAACTGCGAGACAAGGCGGGACCACTCCGGCAATGCAACGTGTACACCCGTACGCGTTGCGTTGCCGGAGCGGCACCGCCCAATCTCATTGTGTGACCGCCAATGCGGCGAAATCTTTGTGGTGTGGCGCTGCAACGCATCGTGTGAACAGGCTCTAAGAACCACATTATGATTCAGAGTTGACTTTTTATTTATTTATTTATTTAATACTTCAAGCACAGAAATGTACAGAGGCGGACTTAATGCCACAGGCATTTTCTACCAGTCAACCGTAGCTTTATAATAATTAGAGCTCGCTATTTAAATTCAATCTTATCGGGGGACACGACAATGTAGAATCGACATTCTATATACAACAAAATCCACCTAATATTAACACTGCGGTTTATTTAATTAGGACTATTTAAAATAGTAGATTATTCTTATGTGATTATGTTGCCGTGCGATGGCCAAGTCATTATATTTATTAAATAAATAAAGATGACAAATAGATAGGTACTGAATAAATTATAGAAGACCTACGTTGCGAGACTTGCATTTTTTTTACATATTATGTTTTTGGTGGGATTAGTATTTGTTTAATGTAAGTATGTATTTATTGTATCTGTAATAAGTAGGTACACCATAGACTACCCGCAGTATTGTCTCTCCTTCTCCCTTTAAATCCAGCCAAAGGTTGCGTTTAAAACATCGCTTTTAGCGATAAAACCGCCCATTGTGTCACCCTATGTAAAATTTCTATATTTATATCTGTAATTTTTATGGTGTACATAATAAAGAGTATTCTATTCTAAGACTAATAATTAATGTCTTAAAAAATACGATTTACACTGACTTTTGTATAACTTTTTTTATTTTACTCCTCTAGTGGGATTTATTTTGTGTCCGTAGGTGTGTCCGTGGCATCACAGCGGGCCCTATCAGAATAGCAGCGCTGCAGTCTTTGTTTTTTTTTTTTCAAATATCGTAGCATTATGCTGAGACAGGAGCCTTTTTGGCCTTGCACAGGTCTTCTTTTGTTTTAATTTTTTTAAATATTAATGTTCTTTTCTGAAATTGCTATTGTTTCTACGATTTTCTTAGTTTTAATGTTGTATTTCCTATACGTGACCCAAATAAAAAAAAAATCTTTCTTTCTTTTTTTAAATTCTTAAGTCTAAGTATGTTTAATTTAATACGACCAAAAAGACAACGCCTACAAACAAGTAAGGAGAAGAAACCTTAATAAACAAATTTGCCACAATTTTTACAGAAAAATGTAAAGCTTTCAAAAGGCTAAAAGAAACAGTACATTTTTTTACAAAAATAACATAAGTTACCCGTTTTATTTCATTACTTCAGTACTAAGTTTTCTTTTCAATTGCTCCAATTTTATTTCCGACGTTTCGTGCCCCGAAGCACTCTAATACCGACTCTATATAATATCTTCTGAGCTTCAGCAAGACCCAAGTCTTATCGTGCACTGAAATCCACAATTTATAACTTTTATAAGTCTTGACATTCGTACCGTGAACCGTGAATATAGAGAAAATTATTGGTAAAATCAGGGAAGTGAAATATTAAGCAAATTGAATAGCAACTTAAATTGTCCGTATAAATCACAACTTATTAACAGTTTTATGATTTCATACAAAATTTTCCGTAGGGAAATTGACGTAGGGTGTCATTTTACTTAACAATTAATTTATCTGACTAAGGTACTTTCATAAATATTCGAAGGCATACGGGGGAGGGTTATATCTGATACTTATTAGAATTCAAAAAAATACAATACAACCAGGGTGACTGAGTTCTACTCCGGTAAAAATAGAGAATGCTCATTTAGTGGTATAGGATAGTTCATACTTATCCCATGTATAGTACATACTAATTCCATGCTGCCATGTCATTATTCTCGTGTCATTATTCATTATCTTGTTCTAAATTTTGGCGACCGAGCTCTGCTCGAGTGAAAATACGGAGAAAACGATCCCAGTTATGAGACCTAGCTAGATCGATTTTTCGCTCCTGTAAACTCCTATATGCAACTTTCATCGAAATCGTTAGAGCCGTTTTCGAGAACATGATTGCTCGTTTAATAGTATAGGATATATCTTATTTAAAAGCAACACTAGAATGGGTTTCTACAAGAGTTAACACCTTGGCGTTTAAAAAAAAACATGTGTGTTTTTTTTTTTTGTTAGCCTATATTGTGTCCCACTGCTGGGCAAAGGCCTCCCCTATTTCCTTCCAAACCTCTCTGCTTTGTGCGATTTCAGGCCATGTTGGCCCCGCAAACATAGCTAGATCGTCACACCACCTTCGCCGCGGTCTACCTCGACGGCGTTGTCCTCCTTCAGGCGTCCAGTGAGTGACGATCTTTGCCCATCTATCCGGGTGCATTCGTGCGACGTGGCCGGCCCACTCCCACTTTAGCCTGGCTGTTTTTTCTCCAACATCCGTAAATTTATAAAAAATAAAAAAAATCTTTTATAAAAATTATAATTCAGTTTTATATGCTGCCATTTATTGTTGAAATGTTTTAAATTACTGACTCTTAGGTCCAGTGGTCGCAAGAGCTACTGCCAAAGTATCGGCAAAAGTATTATTGGGTTTTTCTATCTGGAATTTCTCAGTAGCAGCCCGAGGTCTGGATTTGTCCCCGATCGATGGTCTATTACCATCGACCGGAGACAAATCCAGACTCTGTAGGCTCGCCCCCTATTCCACGGGACTTAAACATAAAACTGTACAAGCAACGGTACACCTCTGCCCAGCCCTTCGAAACAAAGCGATATATTTTGTGATGTTATGCAATGTTTCTGAACCAAGGGAATAAATATGCTTCTATAGTATTAAAGCAGTAAATTCTTAACGCAAATATTATTTTGCAAACGCCTATCGATCATGCCTAAGATGACTAGCGCTATCTCCGATATTTACACAAACACATTAGACTAGTACAACAAACGATGAATTACATCTATCTAGCTAAAAATAACTTGTTATACATCTACAACATATAAAAAAAACTATCCTATCCATGAGGATGTTGTTAAGTATCGTACAGAGAGTCTATTTATGTTTGTGGCAATTTGACGAAAAAAAAGAAGACAAAAAGTGGCACTCCGGGAGTGCCGACAGAAGTGAAAACTTGAACAAGATCGCCTTGGTGGAAGAAAAATACTTGAATACTAGAACATTGGTTCGTAACCTTATCTAAATAAACTCAAACTCAACTCAAACTCAAATCATTTATATCATTTATTTCAATTAAACCATTTACAGGCACTTTTGAATTGTCAAGGAATCGGTCAGTCAGAAATAGTTATGAAGCTAGTTGCCCATTCCAAAGCGTAGTAGGTACCTATGGAAAAGAACGGGCAAGAAACTCCACGGACACTCTTTTAAATAAAAAATTGTTACAAAATATTGGTTACATCATTCATGTTGAAATTATACATGTGAGAACAATGTAGAAAGACGTGCACATGAGAAGCGTCCGTAATAAAAAGATAAAAATTAAAATAAGCCCTGCCAGCTAAGAAATGACCAGTCCCAACTGACGGCGCCCGTTCACGAACATGACGCATGGATTAGCACCATTCAGCTCAACCATTTTGAAGGGAGCTAAATGATCCAACACACGCGCCACCATCAGCGAAACATTTGAGTGAGCATGACATACTCACAGCCACCAGGGCACATTCAAGTCAATGCAAGACATATTACCCGGTAAATGGTAACTCTTTAGTACATAGTGCTCACATAGTGTGCTATGCAATTATATAATACAAAAGAGATTGAGTTTATACAATGCAAAGACGGTCTTACAATCTTCAGCAGCTCCAACAGTATTTGCAAATGTTAATCAATTAGTTGTGGTTGTGGAGCAAGACCAGCAAATAAAGAACACAATCGCGTTTACAAAACAAAATACTTCCAAAACCTTTAAAGTAATGATACTTGCATGGAACATTGATCCGTAACGTAATTTAAAGCACAATCGCGTTTACAAAAATGAGGTGTCAGGTAACGGTGTCGTGAGTTCAATTGTTTTTTCCCATCTCACAAAAATGCCCAACGCGTCTAAAAAAGTTTTCACTTCAATAAAATCGCCAATTTTTTTTTCACAAGTCATAATTTCATGACTTCTGTTGAAAATATGCAATTTTTTTAAGCTATTGCATAGTTTTTATCGCGGGCTTTGAGCGACCGAATCAAGAAATTCCGTAACGTAACGAAAATAAAACCTAACACCCCCCACTCCGCCTACCATGTAATGACGGTTCCCATGACAACGTGATGTTGTCATGGGAATGTAATTTTTGTTTTATGTCATCACGTCATCATCGCAAGTGTAGCGTTGACAAATAGGAAGTATGGAGGTTACAAATGCTATGCAATAGCTTTACCGCGGCAGTCCCCAAGTGCCACACGTTTTTTATGGTTTTGGGGTAATTATTTTAGTAATAAAAATGACAATTATAAACAGCTTTTTTTTTTTCAATTACACTAAGATTTTTTATTACTTTTTGGTAATTGTTTTCTGATCGCACAGGGTTTTTTATTACATATTGTATATCAGCCTAGCCTTTTCCCAACTAGATTGGAAACAGCTGAATACCAGTATTTTACATGGAACGACTGCTTATCTAACCTCCACAACCTAGTTACCAGGTAACACGATACACCTTGGTAAGACTGGTTGTAAGACTTTTGGGTTTCTGACGATCCCATACAATTGTCAAAGATCCAAGAATGACACCCGGGACCAACAACGACATAAAGTGCATTCCGAGGCACGAAGGAGTCTCGGTATGTAAAAATGGTCACCCATCTACGAACCGACGGCGACAAGCGTAGCTTAACCTTCGATCGACCCGAGCGGCAGATTAAACAATTTACATACCTATACTCGAAATGATAGTAACAAACCTCTCTTGTCAATTCCATTTTCACAATTGCGCTGTCATTTTTATAAATTACTTTTATGAAAATGTTGAGAATCCCCTCAATTGCTACAGAATCCGTTGGCTATATCTTTAAATTGCACAGTAATACCAGGGGTTGGGAGAAACGATCTGATAAGTCAAAGCTTTTGGTTGAGTTTTTGAGTATATTCACATTGTATAAGTCCCTTGAATAAGTATTTTATAACCTACAGCCTTGGACTTCTACAGAAAAAACGTGAAATAATAAAGATCGAATCCGGGTGCAAATATCAAAGTGACTTTTTTATCACATCTATTCGAAAATAGCTAGTTTAGTCCTCGTAAACAGGGACTAAAATAGCTTTTTAATCCCTAGGGATTAAAAGTGATTTGAATTTGGAACGTGGATATTGTTAGTAAAAGTTCCAATCACCAAAGAGATCAAACACGAACATTGTATGAACAAGTAGCAGGCTGGCAAGAGAGAGAGAAAGAAAGTGTGAATTTGGTCAAATGGAAAATCCATGATAGCGGCTCTGAAAATGTTAAAATTTTTCATCATGGGTATCGTTTTCATGGTGCTAAAGCCGATTGTGAGGTCACAATAAAAATCCAAGATGACGGCTGTGAATATTTTCAAATTTTTCATCATGGGTATCATTTTCATGGTTTTCAATGGTGCTAAAGCCGATAGTGAGGTCAAAATCAAAATCCAAGATGGCGCCTGTGAAAATTTTCAAATTATTCATCATGGGTGTCATTTTCATGGTTTTCAATGGTGCTAAAGCCGATAGTGAGGTCAAAATCAAAATCCAAGATGGCGGCTGTGAAAATTTTCAAATTTTTCGTCATGGGTGTCATTTTCATGGTTTTCAATGGTGCTAAAGCCGATAGTGAGGTTAAAATCAAAATCCAAGATGTCACCTGTAAAAAAATTCAAATTTTTCGTCATGGGTATCGTTTTCATAGTTTTCGAGGGTGCTAAAACCGATAGTGAGGTCAAAATGTAAATCCAAGATAGCGGCTGTGGAAATTTTCAAATTTTTCGTCATGAGTCGTTTTCATAGTTTGCGAGGGTGCTGATAGTTAGGTCAAAATGTAAGTTCAAGATGATAGCGTTTTTTGTTTTAAATCATCCTTGAGAAGAAACTTCGTTCCTGACGGGGGTTGGACCGCACACTTTTTTTTCTCATAGAGGGTGATAAAAAGTAGAGTGTTCACCTCGGCAGCAACACTATTTTAAGCTCGAGTGAAGTACTTTGAATCCCTCGCTCCGCTCTGGATTCAAAGAAACACTCTTGCCTTAAAAATAGTTGTTTGCTCCCTTGGTTAACAATCTACTATTTAAAATTCTTACATACTTTCTGAGTTTATCTTGGACACTACTGACATCGATGAAGGAAAAAAATCGTAATGAAACCTGAACTTATAGTTAATACTAAGCTTTTGTCCACGGCTTTGCCTGCGTGGAGCTCGGTAATTATCCCACAAAAACGTTCTACCGTAACGCTCGCAGTCGGCATGATATTTACCGACATCTTCAACAATAATCGTCATATTTCAACCAATTTACACAAAACTTTAATAAATTAAACACACCTTAAACCTTCCACGTGAATCACTCCGTTCATTGATAAAAACCGTTTGAAAATCCGTTCGATAGTTTTTGAGTTTATCGCGTTCAGACAGACATTTAGCGGCGGGAGGATTTTGTTTTATAATATGTAAGGATGTACAGAATATATTCATGCTATATTTTATATTCCCCCAGTAAATACTCATCTTGCACACAACAAAAATAAATTATTAAAAAAAACAAAAACCCGACTGCAAAAACTCATAACTGAAAAGAGAAAAACAAGCATTATAATCTATAGGATTTTGGTATTGCGGGCCACAAACAAGTTTCACCAAAATTTCAGGTTATTGGTTTAAAATCCTATAGATTATAATGCTTGTTTTTCTCTTTTCAGTTATGAGTTTTTGCAGTCAGGTTTTTTTAATAACTTGTTTTATTTCAAATTTGTTTTTTTTTAAACCTACCTCTCCCTTTTTTTGTATTTGCAGATGCAAATAAATATTATATAGCCTATATCACTCCCACTATTAAGACGAACCTAACGACACCTCATATGTTAAAAGCCATCAAGCCGTTTAGGCTACAGAGCGTGCCAAAAAAATAGACATATATACATACAAACATACAAACTCTCGAAAAACATTACCCTCCTTCTGGGGCAGTCGGGTAAAAAGAAAAACAGATAATTATGCCAACTCCGTAGTAATTACAATATGTCACTGGTTATTTAAGAACTTAATAGCACTGAATAGTTATCGTAAAAAAGTTATCTCCCTGAGAATCTCTGGTAGATACCTTTAGGCGTAATTGAGGATCGTTTATTAGGGTTCCGTACCCGAAGGGTGCAGAACGGAACAGATAAATGCAACAGAAAAAAATCTGCTGTTTCATAGCGAAGTGCTACGCGGTCAAAATGTATGGAACAAATTTTTTTTTTTAATAATCGACGATAAATTTCAACACATGCGAATAAGGCCGAAAGGGACATCGCGGCCCCCCAGCAACATGGCAACCGAAGGAACACGGGTGGGTTTTAGTCAGTAAGAGTCTGACACGCCCTCCCCGCTCCGCCCAGAGCGGGAGAAGTTATTTGATAATTTCCCACCCAAAAAAAAAATGGTGGCTTCAGAATCATGTACTGAATCCATGTTTTCGCGTCGATGTTCCTGCCACCCAATACAATGTAAATATTGCTAATGTAATAGTATAGAGTTTAGTAGTATTGGATTAATTCTAGATCATCAAGAAGCTGTTTGGTGATCTGGTGTCAGTTTCAGGATAAAGATAAAACAGATCACCAGTATCGAATCATCAACTATTACAAATCACGAATGTATCGATCGAACCATGATGAAAATGTTATCCAAATTCGATATATTCAAGGCAATGACATGTAAAATTTTATCGGAGAGGCAACCGGATGGCGAGTGGTAATCTGGGTATTGAAGTGATACCGAACCCCCCCGTACCGTCCAAATGGACCCCAAATGGACGGGGGCGGAGATATCGGGGATGGGGGCCTAACATTTTTTTTTTACATGGCATTCAAAATTTAAGCTCTATTATGTGCATAGAATTTGTGTGTATCAATGCCCTCTGGTTTTGATAAAATTAAACCTCATTTTCGGTGATAAATCATCGGTAAAAAGTTTCAAGAATTATTCACATTATTTCTATTATAACGATGTTGGAGGGTGGCAACCGGATGGCATTGATACACACAAATTCCTTGCATACAATAGAGCTTAAATTTTGAATGCCATGATGTCAAAAAAAAAATATTAGGCCCCCATCCCCCATATCACCGTCCCCCGTTCATTTGGGGTCCATTCGGATGGTACGGGGAAGTTCGGTATCACTTCAAGACTCAGATTACCACTCGCCATCCGGTTGCCTCTCCGATTAAATTTTACGTGCCATTGCTTTAACTTAATACCCGTCATATCTGTGAATTTTTAATATATACATATATTTAAGCATACACTTTATTTCCTTTAAGAAAATGCGTAGAAAAGAGCATAGTGTAGGTAGGTACCTACTATTCTCCAGAGAGCAATCTATTTCAGTATTCAGTAGATAACCTAAAAGTGTCATACATATTCCGCAAATATCTAACCAAATATAAATTCATATGAAGCCTGTCTCCACCAAAAATATATTCAGAATTTTTATGTACAGAAAAATGATAATACAATTTTTTCTGTACAAAAGAAGGTGGGAGGTAAATTATACAAACCCACACAAGATAGCAATAATGACGTAACTCCAAAAAAAACTTTGTTCAACGATGATATTTTTTTACATTTCACCTACGCTATCTCCTTTGCGTTTTCGTTGACATATAATTAGAAAACGTTTCGGGTAACATCTGAAAGAGACATCATAATTTTAGTACACTTTTGTTGGAAAAAGGAATGATTTCACTTTTAAGGATAATTTCCACCAAACAGCTGGCATCGCATCGGATCGGAACGGATATTAAATCGTGTACACAGTATTTAAAGTCTATATTACAAAGCCACGCACAGCAGCTTGACCGCGGGGGTCTTACGCGACACGCGATCGTAGCCGAAAGTATGCTGCGACGCGCAATCGTCTCTGTTCGCCTGTCGTCGTATCCAATCAGATCCTTTCGGCTGTTTTATGGTCATTTTCTTCTTTTTAGGGTTCCGTAGTAAACAAGGAACCCTTATAGTTTCGTCATGTCCGTCTGTCTGTCTGTCTGTCTGTCTGTCCGCGGTCTAGCGCCGAGACCCTTAGTACTAGAAAGCTGTAATTTGGCATAGGTATACATATTAATTACGCCGACAAAGTGGTAAAACAAAATTATGAAAAACATTTTTTTTTAGGGTACCTCTCATACACGTAAAGTGGTGATGTTTTTTTTAATTTTTTAACTCATAGTGAGGGGTATCATTGGAAAGGTCCTTTAAAAACATTGTGAGTTTGTGAACACTATTTTTGGATTCAGGGATCCGTTTGCGAAATATTAAGCTTTAAAGTGCTAATTTTTGTTAGAGTCAAGTGTCCCCCCCCCCCCTGCCGGCTAAATGGTTGATTTTGGGTGTGTGAAAAAAATCACAACAGTAGTTTATATAACGAAATTAAAAGGAAAACTATCACAGCTAAGTTGGCTTTACAAGTTAACGAGTAATAATCGACCAACTTAACTTTGCAGTTGCAAAAACATGTTTTCCCATAGATTCTGTATGGGAGAACATATTTTTCAACTACAAAGTTAAGTTTGTTTTTGGGATAAATTCATCCCAACTACGGAACCCTTCATTGTGCGTGGTCCGACACGCACTTGGCCGGTTTTTTTTATGCAATAGCCAAAAATACTACGTCAACTTCAACCATTTAAAAAAATTTGAACACGTCAACACGGTAGGAATTAAACTATTTGACTAGACGCAGAAACGGATATGTTCGCAAGCGACGGTACGGAGCCGATCGTATGCGTCGACATCCTGCCGGACATGATCGGCTGTCGCTGCATCTGTTCGTATCCTTTCCGATCCGATGCGATGCGAGCCGTTTGGTGGAAATCATTCTTAATTCACAATCATGAAAACCGCGTTTATTAAAATCATTGCACCTAGTATATTTTTGACATTTTGTGCCCAAAGCAGGAATTAAAATTACTTTAATAATCAGTCTGCTACATACTGTCACCAGCGGGGTAATTGCAAAACAAACTTACAATAACAATAACATTCATTTTGACAATTCAAAAACATTCAACGATGTCGATCAGATGACATTGTTCAAATATTATTATTCGAATTTATTGATACAAAAATTAAAAAAGAAAACAAAAAAATTATTGACCGTTTTTTCCATCGATTAAATTAAGCATAGATTCCCTCATTTCGATATGTGCAGATTATGAAGACTCACACTGTATATGAAGCATTGGAATCAAAATCCTTCGGATTGTTGAACGTATGGGGTTGCTGGTTTCTGAAAAGCCCGATCAATCCTCTGAATAGTTAATCTCGTGTGAACTGTTGTGATTGACAGGCGGAAATAACAACAGCCATTGAATTCACTTGATATGTGATTTGACCACAGCAGATTAATTTTTAAACGGTCTTTCTGAAAACGGGGTTAGCTACGTTAGCACGCTGAAATAAAATTGTTTACAATTCAGTATTCAATTCAATTCAGTATCAATTTTTTCACAATTCAGTATCCACCCTGAAATTTCTTTCTGTTCAAAACTCTCAAGGACTCCACGAGACAAGCCACGACCTAGTGTGGAGTCCACAAGTTAATATTAAAATTATGTTTCTTTTGTAAAAATATTTTTAGGTTTTTTTTTTGTATGGCATCTTGCAAGTCAACCTAGGAGGTTGTCGGCTGCTTAACCGGACTTTCCCGTGGCTGCCTCAATAAATTAAGGCCTCCAGCCAGGGCATAAAACTTAGAAACTAAGCGACTGCACGCTAAGGGCACCCCCTGTGGGGTACGGACCTCGGCTTAGGGCGTCGCTGGGGGAGGACAGCAAGGGACAGGCTGGATCGGATTAATTTTAGGAGTAATTTACTCGAATGAGTTTTAAAGAAATGTAAGAATATTTTTTTAGTTAATAAACGATTTTAATTTTTTTATGGCCGATACGGACCGTTATTGGTTAAATTTAAGAATTGTATCTTTACCAATAATGAAGCAAAGACCTCATAGCTTTGCATAGTAGACCCTCCCATATGGAAGTAGCTACGAGTATCACAGTTAAAATTAGCTTACGAATCTATTTATATACCCAGTTTGGCAATAAAAAATTGTACCATTGGTATGCAAAACGATTCGTTTTTATTTATAGGAACCGAGCGTTAGTAGATAATAACATAATCCATTATATTAGGAACCAGTAGTTTGATCACGAACACGCGACGTAAACGAAACGTATTTTCAAACGTTTTTATATTATTTGAAAATACTCGTTTCGCACATACCTAATTATTTACCTATTTGTAGTTTAAGACTTTATTTAGAAGTATATAGATACTTATTATTGTGCTTGCAGTTTAAATTAAAATGCTATAGGAAAGTTGTATTTTAAATTAGAAAATCGTTCGAATTTTTGTTAGATACACGCGCGCGTTTGTGCTAGGGCTTCAGGTAAATTAATTACCTAATCGGAACTGATTACCTAATATTTATAACGGATATACGGTTTATATCAGATACCTAGTTATAACGGAGCAGGATAGCCTTTACCAGAAGTGGTCATCATGTTAGTTGTTCAGCAGCTTTAATATTACCAAAATTGTGCCGGAATATAGCAGTTCGTCGTAGACGTGATACGACAGCGGCTCCCCTGACATCATCTTCTGTTGTCAAAAGACAGCCGCCACGCAACTATCAATGCCACGCTCTGCTAGAGTGACAGTTGCCAGCTATAGTCACTCTTATCCGACCGACGCGACGGCGCCACTTGCTGCTCCGTCAGGTATAAAACGCGACGCTTACAAGGTCGAAATCAAGCCTCGGAACCGGTTAAAGAAAATACCGTTTTATTTCGGTTTTGCTCCAAACTTTTCTTAAGAACGTGAATGTTTTAAGAACTTTATGTTGACCTAAATTAACCGGTTTATTCAGCGAGCGACGTATCGGTAAACGCGTTGCAACTTGTGACTACTTGTGAGGATGCCACGCTATGTAAAAACTAAACAAAAAACCGGTTTTTGTAGCTCTAAACTAAACCGTTTAATCCGAAAAAAAACTTAATGTAAGTTCTCCTCCAAAACCGGTTTATTCAAAAGAAACCGTATGTGAAGGTTTTTGCGTCAAGTACATAAAAACGGTTTGAAAATTTAACCAGTATCCGAGCGTTGCTCAAGATATTTGCCTACATATCAATCAACAAAGTGACTATCAAAACACTATTTAGTAAGCTAGCCAACAATTCAGTTTTAAACCTAACTTGGTCTCTAAGTTACGCACGTTTATATTTCAATACTCTACTTGGAAAGCAAATTTAAACAAACGCTATTTATTAAGCCTATTGTTGTAGATCTGTTTGTTAAATACGGCTAGACGAAACTGAAATATGTTTATTAAATTAAACTAAAATTTTCTTTGAAATTAGGATTGTATTTTGTAAAGCTGAATGTCATGATTTTGTGTGCTGTTGCCTCCTACTTCTAGAGAAAACCTTTTAATGAATTTTCCAAATACTATTATTACAATTACTGACATATACTGACCTTATTGGTGATGTTCTTCAGAAAGGTGGTGATGCGTAGTACCTACAGTTTATGCAATCCACGAAAACGCGCCCCACTCCACGATTACTGTACTGCAAGCTGTACTTTAGTACGGAGCGGAGCGGAGTGGGGCGGGTTTTCGTGGATTGCACTATCTATACTCGCAACAGGCGTGCGTGTATGACCAGATGTATGAACGTAAACGAGGCAAAAGGAGTATGTAAGGATCGTAGCAGGTGGCGTTCTGTAGTGTCTGCCTACCTCCATGGGAAGAAGGCGTGAGTTTACGTATGGATGTATGTAGTTTACGTATGGATGTATGTATGTACTAATCTGATCAAAAAGTAATGCTAATCGGTTCATATTTTCAATACTAATAATAAAGCTAAAGAGTTTTTTTGTATGTTTGAACGTGCTAATCTGTGGAACTGCCAGTCGGATTTGTAAAAATCTTTTTGCATTTGATAGCCCAATTTTTGAGGAAGGCTACAGGCTATTTAACATCACGTTAGGACCCATAGGCGCCGATGCAAAAAGAAAAATCACCGATTATCATTACTTTTTGATCAGCCCTAGTAGTTTATGTATGGATGTCTGAGTGTAGTTTGTGTATGGATGTATGTCTGTATGTAAAAAAGTAAAGTAAAAATTAATTTATTTTCCACACTTATCTAAACACAGTATAGGTACATAAAATAAATGGAGTGGACTGGAGCCTAAACTAGGGCAGCACAGTATTTCAGGACTCCAGGTCTTCCTCCCGCGGCGAGTAAGTTGGTACCAATTACAAATTACAACTAGAGGTGTAGTTAATTAATAATTATATTGTTTGTGTTTGGGTGAGTGGGTGTGTGTGTGTGTTGTGAGTGTGTTCGTGCGTGTATGTTTTGTGTGTGTGTGTGTGTTGTGTGTGTGATGAGTGAGAGTACGGTTGCGCTCATCTGTGTTTGAAGGAGTATGTATATAAATGTATGCGTGGTTATGGATAACTGAGCTTTGATTGCTCTTGATTTACTGCAGACAGAACAGAGATGTTATTTAGAAATTATAAGTAAGGATTCCGTATCATTGTAATTTAAATTCAGAAGATATTTTTGTATAATAGATTTACATTCATGCGTGAGTTTTGGGAATATATTTAAAAAAGAGTTGAGTTTATTATATAGATAAGGAGCAAGGAAACATGAGTGTCCCGTGAAGAATGCCGTGTTGTGTTTAGTTGCCTTGCATATTCTGTTATTTCTACGTGCAGGATATGTTGACTTAGCATCGTAAGTTAGTTCTTTATGCTTGCGAAGTGTGATGTGAAGGATGAATAGTTGCCTCACTGTCAAGACATTGCAGTCCTTATATAGGCTCATCGTGGGATAACGAAAGGGTTTTCTGAGCATTAGTTTGTGTGCGCGCGTTCAACTTTTATGATTTTTGTCTTGCAGGTCCCACCCCATACCGGAATACAATAACCCAAGATTGATTGAACCAAGGCAAAGTAAACCGTTTTTAATATTTTCAATTTGAGTACATTTCTGAGTTTTCTAAAAATCCATATCATTTTACGCGTACGTGCAGACAGAATATCTAGTTGTGCATGCCATGAAAGGGTATCATCTATTTGAGTGCCGAGATATCTAATATTGGTGGTTTTTACTATTGGTGCGCAGGAGCATGTTAATGACTGGGTATTATAACAAATAAATATGTGCTTTTAAAGTGAAGTTACTTGGTTGTGTTGTTTTATTCATCGAAAATGTTATATATTTTGTTTTATTGACATTTAATGTTAGTAGATTTTTATTTAACCACAGGGATGCCTGTATGTAGTTTATGTATGGATGGATGTATGTATTTTAACAATTAAAAAAATTATTCAGAAATTAATTGCATTCTCATCCCTCGTTCGCTAAAAGGTTAGCTGTCCGAAAACAGTCCGTGAACTTTACGTTTAATTTGTGTTTTACGTACGAAACTGTAGTATGTTTTTCTTCTACAACTCTACAATTTCAAAATAATGCATAAAGAGCGATTTTGCATGTACTGTCATCACCACTTTAATTTTACAACACCGTGTTTCACAGCTACTCCACTGCTGTTGCATACTGTCCATTCGCACACCGAAAAGTCTCGTTCACCCGTCAACTAGTGTCCCTCAATTATAGAAATGTCACTATATGTTACCAAATATAAAGTTCATATTTCAATGCAATTATTTCAGTTGGTGATGAGTTGTTTCGATGTAAATTTCACTTTATGCTTTACAATATAAAGCTCATAATGCTGTTTATACAGTTAAGTTGATAATAAGTTGTTTCGGCCATATAAGTAGTATCCAAAACAAGTGTTCCTGCTTTTAATGACGTTTATCGACATTCGCCATATTGTATAATAATCCTTTGATCGAGCCGCTTATTGCGAAATGACGTTAATTTAGGGTGCTGGTTTAGTAGCTTGAGGTAAATGGGTTATAGGTATAAATACTTTTGAAGTAAAAACTTCTTTAGGCGCGTTGGGTATTTTTGAGATGGGACTAAACCATTGATTTCGCGACCTGTTACCGACACCGTGGAGCAAAAGACATCAACGCGTTAATTACAGCGGTGCTGATTTTTTTCAACTTTTCACTTTTTTTTTTGTGTTTTTAGGCTTTATCATCATCATCAGCCTACAGCAGTCCACTGCTGGACATGGGCCTCTCCAATTGCATGCCATTCAGCGATTGCAATTGTCGGCAACTCTCATCTAGCTGCTCCTAGCCACCCTGCGAATATCGTTGCTCCACCTACCCTGAGCGCGTCGTACCTTCCGTTTTACCGATCGCGGTTTCCACTCATGAACATGTCACGTCGATTTTAACATGCTCAATGATAATTATTTTTCATATGCGCTTGTGGCCCTCGCGGCCCCCGGCAACATGGCAACCGAAGGAACGCGGGTGGGTTTTAGTCAGTAAGAGTCTGACACGCCCTCCCGCTCCACCCAGAGCGGGAAAAGTTATTTGATCATTACACACCCAAAAAAAAAAGGTGAAGTATGGAAATAAGAACCATCCTTACTCTAAAATAACTAATTTAATTCCGAATATAATTATTTAACCTCAAAATGGATACTAATCCCCAAATGAATCTTAAAGTCGTTACCCCAATATCATAATTTAAACTGTTTAATAAAACTACTTATTTACAATATTTCACGGATAAGGAAAATAATATGAAACGCCAATATATTTTGTCAGTCATTTATATTTCTTTGCCAACTTCAAATTCAATATTCTACACCATACCATCACATCTCCTATTCCCTACATAATATCACTATTTAATAAATATTCTAATATTTACCATAAAACTAATAGGTTACCTTAATTTACAGTAGATCTCCAACCAATACGATGCCAATCTATCTTTTTACCGACACAGCCATTAAGCACGTCTTACCGTCACGAGCGTCAGACCCAGAAGGCCGTTATTACCCCCATTTTCACATATCAAATCTTTAGGTGTTGCCAGTACAATATCCAACAATTACGTATTAATACATTGAAACCTAACAGTAAGAACAGATTTCGTGAAAAAATCGAAACTGATAATGGTCCGATATCGCCAAAAGCGATCGTTACTTGTCGGTACTAGAAGAGGCACTGCAGTGAAAAAATTAAGGGGGTTTCAACTACCGTTATCCTTAAATTATTTAGTTTTTGAGTATACGACTATACAGGGTGTAAAAAGACCCATCGCACAGCCGTCATCTACGCATTCTGTGCATCAAGCTAAGTAACATTGAGTATTGAGCAAAAATATTGATGTGATATGAATGGTTCGACACGACTTTTATTTTTGGTGTGTAAAATATCAACTTACGTCAGCGCGCAATGAAACACACAACAAAAAAAAATGCATACAGGTGTTGGGTATAAAATTAAGACGCGGATATTTCCAGTGACCTTGAGTGGTTAGCTTGCGTGTTTTGTACTGAGCTCACGCAACGCGTCGTACCTCCAGTAATAGGACTCGCCCATCAAGGAGCGCTGTCCCAAATTAGATGCATTATTAATTTACTATACATAAAACAAAAGGTATCTAAAAGATCAATAATTAAATTGTGCGTGATTCTCAATTTTTTATCCGCGTAAGACAAACTTTACAAATTAATTTCACTATGTAATATAAACAAAATCTAAAATATTCCTATATCAAGTTATTAAGAAAATGCTCTAATTTAACATATATTTTTTCAAAATCATTAACACTACTCGTTTTAGACGTGATCTTCAGTATAAAATCATTAAAAGTCGATTATCGTCGCCTAAAGTTATAAAATTTAAAACTTGTTTTCGTGAAGAAAAATATAAAAACACGTTGGAACTTTGACCTTCAATTTCTCCGTAAGTCTTCGCCTCGTTAAGCGTCTTTTAACATCCGATATAGAATGTACAATTATTCAGACAGCATCATAGACTTAAATTAAACAGCCTGTATTACGTACTGCTTTCAAATCGCACAACGAAGATCACAAAATGGCGTCAACTCCCTAATGAACTGAGAATTATTTAAGAGGGATTCTCATTTAAGATAGAACGTGTGTTAATAAGACAAAGTAAATACATTGTACGTTTTCATTACCACACAGAAAATTAATTTAATAAATGGAACGTAAACAAAATGAACGCGAATTGAAAACTTTTGCAGACACGAAGTTTCTCGTCGACATTTCCCCCGGCGGAATGGAATCTCGAGTGACGAAACTTTAATGTAATTCAATCAATCAATACATTTTCGTTCGACATTCGTTGAAATCAATTATAACAGTTTGGCGTTGATGACGGGCAGGAGTTGGGAACGGTTTCTCAAATTCATTAGTTGTTAAGGAATCCTGAAGTAATCTTTGATCAGTTGGTAATTTGTTTTTGGGCAAACTTGTGGGTGTTTTTCTTTTAATTATGCAAGTGTTTGGGTAAGTCACGGTAATCAGTTCGTTTGGAAACTTAGCTTCCTTGATGGTAAATAAATTATGTTCTTAATATCTCTCGGCAAATCTCGTGTTTCGTCAGTCTTCGGATTCTATCATTTGCCCTTTGCACTTGGTGCAGTGCAGTATAGAGTTGTTAATACTGTTTTAACTTAATATAATTTATATAAAATGGGAGGAAAGCCGCTAATGTCGCAGGCACGACAGATAGGAAAATAGTATTACAGCTCTTTATAGTTCACACGGAAATCAAAACAAAACAACAATAAAGTACTTAGTTCTGAATTCAAATTATTATACACGATAAATCTAATAATTGATGGACATGGAAATTAGCATTCGTTTGTATTCGGAAATCCGATGATACCCGAGGGACATTAAGAAAATAGAAATACTGTGTGTGAGTTATCTACAGTCCAGCCTTTGAGAAAACGCATTTCTGACACCTGTTAATTGGACAATTTCCAGTAGTAATAAGGACCAAATTTGCAAAACACATTTTCGTTAGTATGAAACTGACAGAGATGATAACAGTTTATGGATTCAGTCGTAGTTTTAAGAAAACTTAAGACGTCGTTCGCTACCTTTTGTTCGAAGAAACCCAAAAGCCACACTAAAAATGAAATCAAATGAAATAGTTCACAAAAAATCAATATTCCCCAAATAGTGGAAGGTTCATGATGAATCAATACACGTTCATGAATAATAAATAAGCGATATTGTAGACGTTCAATTACTTACGTTTGTTACTACGGCGTGCGTACAGGGGACAAAGATTACACAGCAAATGAAGTGCTAATACACAAGCATCCCTAGATGCCCGCTCTTGCGGAATGACAACGCTTGGCCGTCATCATCATCTGCCTAGCCTTTTCCCAACTATGTTGGGGTTGGCTTCCAGTCTAACCGGATGCAGCTGAATACCAGTATTTTACATGGAGCGACTGCCTATCTGACCTCCACAACCTAGTGACTAGGTAACACGATACCCCTTGGTAAGACTGGTTGGCAGACTTTTTGGGCTTCTAACTACCCGTAACGACTGTCAAAGATCTACAAATGACAGCCGGGACCAACGGCTTAACGTGCTTTCCGAGGCACGGAGGGGACTTGGTATGTAAAGATGGTCACCCATCCACGGACCAACCGCGGCAAGCGTAGCTTAACCTGATCGATCGACCCGTGCAGCTGTTATTACTTAGCCACAAGCCCCTCGCAACGCTTGGCCGTCATCGCAGATTCAATTTTTGTAAGATACCTACTTATTTAACAGGTGATATTAGGGACTGATATTACACTAAAGTCGCTACAAGGTTATTCTGTCGCGTGGTCAAATTCGGAACTAAGTTCGCCATTTTGTTTTGTCAATATAATTTCAATGACATAATTTCACAAATATTTACCAACAACACCCGCCCGCTGTCATTGTCATTCTAACTAGAACAGACAGCTGTGCTGCTAGGGGTTTGTTGCGGGACTTCTTCAGGCACTGAAAGTTATGAAGGGTGGGCGTTTTGGGGGACTGTCTTATGTAATTTTGACGTTCGAGAAGTGCTGATTCTCAGCCTAGTTTGAATAAATTACTTTTGAATTCAGGCGCCAAAATATCCTTATATACTATAACTAAGATTTTTCGAATACGGCAAACCAATATTTTTTATTTATTACACCAGTCTGTAGATGAAGGATGGAAGACCATGTATAACAGCAGACGTGCCGATACCGTGACATATTCTGAGGGGCGTGATAACAGTAATTTTTGTTCGTGGCCAGGATATCAAGCACGATCGGCGCACTCGCTTGTCTGAGCACTCCATTCGATCATAATTCCTTGAGACGGAAGGATCTGCTAAGGAAAAGAGCTATAAGCCTATTTTATTACTAAATACTGTCATGAAGGAAATCCGCCCTCCTTAATAATACGTTATTATTAAAGTGGGCAGTTGTCGTATTATTTATAAGTACTTGGTCGACCATGCTCTGCTCGGGTGAAAATAGAGAAAACGAATTTTCCCAGGAATTAGACCTAAATCGATTTTTCGCCCCTGTAAACTCTATATTGCAGCTATCATCGAAGTCGTTAGAGCCGTTTTCGAGAACGTGATTACAAATATCATCATCATCATTTCAGCCGAAAGACGTCCACTGCTGGACATAGGCCTCCCCCAAGCACCGCCACTTCGACCGATTCTGTGCTTTCCGCATCCAGCGGATTCCTGCGGCCTTCACAAGGTCATCGGTCCATCTTGTGGGAGGCCTTCCAACGCTACGTCTTCCGGTACGTGGTCGCCACTCCAGAACCTTTCGACCCCATCGGCCATCCGTTCTGCGAGCAATGTGCCCTGCCCATTGCCACTTAAGTTTGGCAATTCTTCGGGCTATGTCGGTTACCTTGATTCTCCTGCGGATCTCGTCATTTCTGATTCGATCACAAATACAAATATAATTATATACAAATATTGTTCATTTAATAGTATAGGATAGGATGTAGGTACTTTTTAATCGACTACAAAAAAGGGGGAGGTTCTCAAATCGTCTGTAGCTATTTTACTACCAGTATACGTCTTTGTATACAATTTTTAAACTATTTAACACCAATATTTATGAGAAGAAGAATAAAAGAAAATATACTGTTGGAAAGCTTGAAATATTCAGGAAATCTGAGGTTATCTTTTTCTAAAAAATCTTGAAAATAAATAAATCTCAGAGAAGCACATTCAAATTACAATAAAGTCTTCGTAGGTAAATATGTAATACAGGGTGAAATTGGGCACGCCACAATCGCGGCGATAAGACCCCTCTTTGAGGAGTGGCTGGAGAGACGCCACGGCGTCCTCACCTTCCGCCTGACGCAGGTCCTCACCGGACACGGCTGCTTCGGGAGGTTCCTGTTCAGGATAAGGCGGGAGGAAACACCCGGGTGTCACCATTGTGTGGATCGGCCTGAGGACACGGTGGAGCATACGGTGGAGGTCTGCCCAGCTTGGGCAGAGCAACGCCGTGTCCTCGTAGAGGCGATCGGCGGCGGTGATCTCTCGCGTCCGGCCCTGGTTCAGGCCATGGTACGGAGCGAGAGGAAATGGCAGGCCGTCACCTCCTTCTGCGAAGCGGTAATGCTCGCGAAGGAGGAGGCGGAACGCGTGAGGGAGAGGCAAACTTCGCGCCCTCACGCCCCAAACCGCCGCAATAGGAGGAGACGCCCGGGGCGGGAATCGCGAGCCGATTTCCGGCCACCGCAGGCGCGGGCTTGCGGACGGTGAGCAATGGGTAGCTCGCCGTCCGATAAGGACCAAGCCCGGGTCGACGGCGTTGTGTTCCACGCGCGCCTCAAAGAGATGTCAGCAGAATTGGCGGGGTCCGCTAGGGCCAGTGCCTGCCGGGGGTTCGAAGAAAACCGATAGGGAAATCGTGGCCCCCGGCAACAGGGCAACCGAAGGAACACGGGTGGGTTTTAGTCAGTAGGAGTCTGACACGCCCTCCCGCTCCACCCAGAGCGGGAGAAGTTATTTGATAATTTCCCACCCAGAAAAAAAAAAAAAAAAAAGTGTGAAATTGAATTCATGGGCATGCTCTTAAGGGGTTATTGTACTCATCATTAAAGAAAAAAAAGAAAGAAAGAAAAATATTTTATTTGGGACACGCACAGGAAATATAAAACAGTAATAAAAAAATAAAAATTAACAAATATAAAAAAGGAGCATTTTAAACTAACAAATAAAAATAATAACGACCTGTGCGAGGCCAAAAAGGCTTCTGTCTCAGCATAATGCTGCGATATTTAAAAATAAATAAATACCGCAGCGCTGGTATTCTGATAGAGAGAGCCCTCTGGATCTTTGGCCTCTGGCCGTCTGGATTTATTATGAACAACTTTCACTATGGAATCAAACTGGAAAATGCGAAAAAAAAAAACAGGTGTTTTCTACAACGTTCGCCCTCGTCAATATGTAGAGAACAGCAGTTTTTTTTACGCGATTTCAGAGTTGGTCCCATAGTGAAAGTTGTTCATAATGATGAGTACCTTGACCCGTTAAAAGGATGCCCAGGAATTCAATTTCACCCTGTATATAATATATTGTTTGTTTATTATCAAACAAATTATTTACATTTTTAATCAAAAAAGAAAGACAAAGAACCAGAGCATAATAGTTGTTTGTCATTTCAGACAAGAGATGAGCGTAAATAGCGGGGAATGGATAATAATATAATTAATAGTATATTATATACACAAACGAACCGGCTATATGTTGAGATCTATACAAGAAAAGTGGAGCCAAATTACAATAAATTGGTATCCAAGAGATGGCAAGAGATGTCGAGGACGACAAAAAATGCGCTTAGAAGATGAGCTGAAACTTACTGCGGGACCCAAATGGAGGAGAGTTGCTCAAGACAGGAAGCAATGGAACACGGAGTTGAGAGACATCCTATAGCCAAACGAATCAAACAATACAGTTATAAAGATTAATCTCACCCAGTTTAACGGGCTAAATCTAACTAATATTATAAAGGCGAAAGTTTGTGAGTGTGTGCGTTTGTGTGTATGTTTGTCTCTTCTTCACGCTGAAACGGCTGAACGGATTTAGATGAAATTTGGCACACAGATAGTTTATAATCTGGATTAACACAGAAAATACTTTTTATCTCGATATTCCCATGGGATCGAGACTTCTGCGGGTGAAACCGCGGGGCGCAGCTAGTAAATAAATAAATACGAACGACATTAGGCATTGTGGGAGTATATATTATTAAATGGTGGGTGTAATGATAATGGATTCGAACAAGCGCTCATTTCCTTCATTAATTTTTCATGCCTTGCTTCCAATCTCATGAAATACCTACCCAGCTTGATTATTTCAACAGCGATAATTTGCGTTGACATAATTGAAACTCACACTCGCGATTTAAACATTATTAGCGAAATGTGGGTGTACTATTAAAGGTTCACCTCTGCTTAAGCCTTCGGGGATCACAGGCGTATAATACCCTATACTATTAAGAATGGCGACGCATGAATTGTCTATACAAACGTAGTACATAAATGAATGCTCAAATTGTAAACTCCATTTGCGATTTGAGCATATTTCCTCCATATTATGGTGTTATTCAGATTGAGACAGTATTTTCTAGGCTCCTACGTCTTTTTATTTCCAAAAACTTACCTTTAAATGAAGTGTAAGCGAATTGCATTTCGTACATTTTTACAACGTAAATGACGTTTTCATATTGTTTTTTCTGTATTATAAACAAAAATATTTGTAATATTGTTTCTGCAGAAGCATAGTTTATGTTATCAAGTTTCAAATTATCGAAAAAAAAATGGAAATACATTAAGTTTTCATTCATTATTTTTTGTATTACGGAACACATCCAATTTTATCATAAATTTTCGAAAGCTAGTGGTACCATCGCGACAAGCAATAATTGTCAATGTGTGCGTGGTAGTATTGCGTACTGTAGTGTATATCGCTCCGACAGGCACTCACACTAGCGCAACGTGCTTGGAATTGAATTTTGCAAACATCTCGATTTGTGGTTGTGAGCCGTGTCGCCGGCCTCTAAATATATATTTATTTAATTGTAATCACGTTCTCGAAAACGGCTCTAATGATTTCGATGAAAGTTGCAATAGAGGGCGGGGGCGAAAAATCGGTCTCATATCTGAGAAAATTCGTTTTCTCCGTATTTTCACGGTCGCCCAAAGTTTAGAACAAGATGGCTGCCTTAGAATAATGGCAGCATGGAATTAGTAAGTACCTACTACCATGGCAGCATGGAATTAGTAAGTACCTACTACCATGGCAGCATGGAATTAGTAAGTATCTACTATCATGGCAGCATGGAATTAGTAAGTACCAAATATCATAGCAGCATGGAATTAGTAAGTACCTACTACCATGGCAGCATGGAATTAGTAAGTACCAAATATCATGGCAGCATGGAATTATTACGTACCAAATATCATAGCAGCATGTAATTAGTAAGTACCAAATATCATGGCAGTTAATAGGTAACTATTCTATACTTTTAAATGAGCATTCTCTATTTTCACCCGAGCAGAGCTCGGTCGACCAGGTACTATAATAATAATCAACCAAAGTACCGTTGACACGAAAAAAGAAGAAGAACTTGCAGTCATTATACCAACTCACTGCTATCTCTACTTCATCCTACAAGTAAGCTTAATTAAACATTAACAAACAAACTGAACTAAACATTTTAATCAGTTTTTATTTGCTCAGAAACGCGGAAACTGTAATCCATTTCGTAGAAACAGTTCGAGTCGTCGCGTCGCTTCGCAAGATATCACAAAGTTGCAAGTAAATGCAAGTTCTTAATTAACACTTCTAAGAGATAACTACAATGTATGCTTATCTCTAAATACATTCTGTTTATGTCTATACTATACTAACTAGGTTTCGCCCGCGGCTTCGCCCGCCTGGAAGTCGGAAAGTGACCCATGACATCGTGCTACCGGGACAAACGTATCCTGTGTCATAACCTAGGCCATAGTCTACCTGTTTGCCATCGATCATCGAAATCCGATTAGCCATTAAGGCCTGAAAACGTAACAGACAGACAGACAGAGTTAGTGTCGCATTTGTAATAGGGGGAGTCCCCCTAACGCCGGACGGCACCTAGCGCCGGACACAACTACTATCTCAGCAGGTCGAAACGCTTTCGATAAGAAGTTATAGTGAAAGGGGTGCGGGGGCACTACACCAGCACGGAACGCGGATCACCAGTCTCACTCAAGGACAAGCTGGGAGCCATCGAATGCTGTGTTTGGCGGGGAAATACTGTATCGGATAAAATCAAAGTGAGTGTAACTCCTAAGTTTTTGTGATTAAGTGCTTATGGTAATCGTTGCTTGGTGTCATGTTCCTTATTTTTATAAATATCTAATAATTTTTGTTTGTTGTCTAAGAGCTTTTATAATATAAACATTATATTTTGAGAATCGACTGTCCCCTGGTACCGGACAAAAAGTTGTCCCTTAACACCGGACAGTGAATATGTTGGTTTTTCGTTTCTATCTTATACTTTTTTTTATAATTAATGCTATATATTGTTTCAGAGGATAGAAGATCGAAGCAAACATAAGCATGGAAGAGAAAAAAAAGAAAGGAGGATGGGAGCAGGAAAGTTAAAAAAAAGTCTCTAAAAAGAAACTTTTTGTGTAATGTGTTTAGAGGACCATGACGAACATTGGATCCAGTGCTGCAGCTGTTACGGGTGGGCTCAAGAAGCCTGTGCTAAAATTCTAGAATGTTCTGATACCTACCTAAGCGATCGCTGCAATACGTTTACGTATGTTGTCCGGCTTTAGGGGTTTCGGAATTAGTGTGTCCGGTACTAGGTGCCACTTGATGTAATTCAGAAATTATATGGCAAAGATTGATTGTAGTTTTTATAATAATTACACAGAAGTTACCTTTTTTGTTCATTTGTATTGATTTTAAATATTGTTAACTTTATTATCACAAAATTAAAGTAAGATATCTTGCGTAATTTTTTATTTATCGCCAAAAAACCTTAAGTGTCCGCCACTACTCCCCCTATCAGTATGAATTTTTAATAAAATACGACGTAACCTAAAAAAACGTAGAACTATCCAAAATGTTTCAGCCTGATGATTTTTATGGTTTAAAGCACTTATTGTCTCCCAGAACATAAAAAACGAGGAGCTCGTGGCTAAGTAATAACAGCCACACGGGTGGATTCATCAGGTTAAGCTACGCTTGCCGGAGTTTTTCCGTGGACCATCTTTACATACCGAGACTCCTCAGTGCCTCGGAAAGCACATAAAGCCATTGGTCTCGGCTGTCATTCGTGGGTCTTTGACAGTCGTAAAGAGTCGTCAGTAGCTCGAAACACTGACAATCAGTATTACCAAGGGATATCGTATTACCCAGTTACTGGGTTGTAGAGGTCAGATAGGCAGTCGCTCCATGTAAAATACTGGTATTCAGCTGCAACCAGTTAGACTGGAAGCCGACCCCAATATAGTTGGGAAAAGGCAAGGCAGATTGATATTAAGTTTTTTTTAGGTAAACTGTGCCTAGTCTACTAATCAAAACTTTCTAAAATATTTTGCCAAAATGTGATGATAGTACCAAAGTACTAAGAAATAATTACAAGCGTAATCATACGAAAAAAACTTAGTATATAGCCGTAGCTATCACAAACAACCTGTCCAATTTAAATACAAGAAGAAAAATCCCAAATACCTACTTTACATCGATTTTAGAGGTAGTTAGCTGAAAAAATATTTAAAGTCGGCCATTTTCCTTTCAGCGAGTCTGGGATTACTTACCTTCCATAATTATCTTTCTCGTTCATTTTCTTTTCTTTTGCTGAAATGAAATGTTTTACTGATTGGACAGCCAACATAAGTAAATGTAAGTAGGCTATAGGTATGAATAAGATTTATGTAAAAGATTAGTCTGGTCGATAAGTTCATAGCGGTTTAAAAAATTAAAAATTAAGAAAGTTGCGCGGAAAATTAGAAAAAGAAAACTTAACGACCATAATAACTTTGCTAATGTAACCTTAGCGCTTTTGACATAACTGTCAGTCGTTTGACAGTTGGCGCAAAAGAATGCGCGCTGCAAACATAGTTAAGACAGGACAAGGTCTGTCGGGTCAGCTAGTTTACAATAAAAAGGTAAATAAAAATTGAATGCTAGAGTTTCAACCAATATCAAAGCTAAGATAATTTATAAATATAGGTATCAGCGAAGTTGAACTAACAAAGTGCCTTTCCTAAACTATTACATAACACTATCTACAGAATAAATAAATGCTGTGTCACTGCCATTACATAATATCATGACATTGACCGTCGAAATCTGCGCCTAATTCATTTGTCCTTGTGTTCAAATTGGCCTGATTCTCGTTTTGCATGCTGAACTCGCTCATAACTTTCTGTTATTATTAAATGGGTATCCTATTGTTTTAAACCCAACACATTTATAATACCTAAGTTCTTATAAAAAACGTTTATAATATTTACTAAAAATTCTGGCGAAATGCGGGTGCAGCTCTGCCTTACCCTTCGGAGTAACTAGGCGTGAAAAATATGATAAAAAATCAGTCGCTAAAGTGTAAAATGTCTAAAGACTCGGAAAAAAACACATTTACAAAGTTTTAGGTCGCACCTCTAAATTTCTACTAAAAGTATCAAGAAAAACAGTCTAGAATTACACCCAAGAACACAAGTGCCAAAAGAATTAATTACTAAACCAGAAGAAAATGTTCAAAGAAGCGCTCGGACGTAAAGCTACCCTCACAGTTTATTAAAACTTTCAAAAGCCTCTTATTGAAATCGGCTTAAAAAGTGGAAAACCGCAGACGACTACCGTAAAATGGGGTAAAAAACGAAGTCTCAAGAAAAAATTACGACAAAGGAAAACAAACACTAAGTTTTAGAAGCTAAGGTTGAAGATAGGTTGAAGATCCAGTGCGTCGTTTTAATAGTATTGGACAACAACGGCAGTGCTGGGCAGGTTTTCCAATTCTGCTAAAAGGACGTTTTGTCGTGGAAAAGGTGCAATGGGAAGTTTCATTGAAAGTTGATTTGACGACTTGTGTGTTGTCGGTGAATTCCTAAGAGCACTTACGTGGATTTCTTTAGTATTCTTTGAACTAGGTAAAGCATTTTGTACCTTTGTATTGTTGAGATAAAACCGGATACCTAAATAGTTTTTGTGGTTTATAGGTATTAGATGGCTTTTTAAAATCAGGGTTTATAGATAAAGTGTTATTGGTTAGGAGCTTTGTAATTATTTTACTCTACTACAACAGGCATTAATTTATATTCTTTGAAAGTTACCTTTGTTTACTGAAAGTACCTGGTCGACCGAGCTCTGCTCGGTTGAAAATAGAGAATGCTCATTTAATAGTATAGGATAGTTCATGGTAATTTCATGTATAGTACTTACTAATTCCATGCTGCCATGATAGTAGGGTACAAACTAATTCCATGCTGCCATGTCATTATTCTAAGGTTCTTGTTGCAAACTTTGTGTGACCGAGTTCTGCTCGGATGAAAATACGGAGAAAACGAATTTTCCCTCATATGATACCAAGCTAAATCGATTTTTCGCCCCTGTGAACCCCTATATTGCAACTTTCATCGAAATCGTTAGAGCCGTTTTCGAGAACGTGATTACAAATATATATGTCGGATCCGGTCATTAGTACGAACACGAAA
The DNA here is from genome assembly GCA_963680765.1 of Agrochola lychnidis. Classification (NCBI taxonomy): domain Eukaryota; kingdom Metazoa; phylum Arthropoda; class Insecta; order Lepidoptera; family Noctuidae; genus Agrochola; species Agrochola lychnidis. The sequence goes on along the minus strand of OY796859.1, from coordinate 6,178,907 downwards.
CGAATCGCAAGCGTGCCGCTGGCGACAGCACGTGATCTACCCACACCTAAAGCGCGCGCTTCTACAGAGTCGTGATGTTTTAAGGCCACGGCGAGGAGGGCATTCAGCCTCTGGTCGCATCGGAGTTAAGACGCCGCGGAACTGTTCTCGATTCGTGGTGCTCAGTTATTATGTTAGTTGTAATTTGTGATCATTATGTTAATTGGTGATTTTAATAAACGCCGTCTCACCCAGTGTGTGTATAATTTAGCTAGTGTGGTTAATTTGATAGTAAATTATAATGTGATCTGAACTGCAAACGATTTTTCTGTTGCGCATTAACCAACACTACGCCCACAGTAGTTAAAATATCGCTGATAATAACGAGAGTCACATACCCGTCTCCGACATATATATGTCACCGTATAATTATGAACTTCGTTAGTTTATAATCTATCGGTATTATTTCCGTTAAATTATAAACTGTCGAAAAATTGTGAACTGCAACGAACCATTTACAATTTAACGCATTATTTTTCGCTAGTTTATAATCTTTCCATAGGAAACCGACAAATTGTGAACTGGTATAAACTTGCTTGCGACGTAACGCACCTTGCGCTAATAATAAATAGCCTGCCTGGCTGCGAGCAACTTGGAAGTGCGGTTGGTCAAAGTTCTAACCTAACCTAACCCATTTCACCCAGTTCACAATTTCTCGACAGATTATAGTCTAACGGAAATAATTCCGACAGATTATAAACTAACGGTTCTCACAATCTCACGGTGACATATATACAAATATTTCTCGTTTAATAGTATAAGATAAACTAGTTTAGCAATACTTATATAGTTAATTATTGGACGTTGGTTTTTAACATTAACATGTACAAATAAGACATACTTAGTTACTTTTATTGGGTGTTTGTCAAAGGAAAATTCAAAGAAAACTTGCAGGGCACATAAAGGTCATGTACACTTTATTATTGTTCAAGTTAAGGCCCGAAGAATATAAATAATGAATACAGTTTAAGTTGCTCTAACACTAAAACAAACATTAGTATTGCACTTAGTTGTAGATAATCGTACTAATAAAAGAAGAAAGCTTTTTTTGTTTACTTTTCTTTTAAGATTCACGATGAAAGGAGGTCGAATCACAACTCCAAAAGTATCTCCAATATTTCTAAAAGTAATAGTACATTACTGTCACGGTCTGCAACTCAGGCATTGATGGACGATCGTGCTGAGGCACACATACGTGAGTCTATCAATGCCTGGTTGCGGCCAAGGCTTGTTAATACTTTTCTCAAATAATGCGCGGAAATTCAAACTGAGTAAATTAATTATAAATTCTAAACGAACAATGATAGTTTTTCAAGCGCCATTAAGTTCATTTTTACAGCTCTATTTCCAAGCCAAATCGAAATTTAAATAAAATCTTTGATAAGTTACCTCCTTGGTTGCCATGTATTGAAGTAAAAAGTTCGTTCCATTTTTAAATAACACGACATTGCCGGCCGGGCGCTCGCTTGTATTCGACCAGTACCGCAACTTCGATTTATCTCGAAGATGGTTGTCAAAATAATGTTCGAATTTCCAAGCATGTTTGAGAAAAGTTTATTATTTTTAGATTAAATTGAATACTCCTATCTACGTTTAGTACTTTCTTACGTTGCTTTTATGGGAATTTGTTCATCATTGGACCATACTTTGGGAAAGTTATTTCATGTTGAACTGATGAAAATACATCATCTTGTTGCCCTTGTCCCATGTTACTTGGGACTACTTTTTTTTTCCACTCTCCCCTGTCAACCGTCACGCTATCATTCACTCCCTTTTCTTTCTTATCATTCCTCACACAATTCATCCATATTTTCTTTGACCTTCCTCTCCCTCTCCATCCATCACATTTATATTCATCACTCTTTTAATCACGTTTCGTCTTTCCTCCCCACATGCCTATACCAAGGCAAACGATTTCCTTTCAACTTTTCTGTCACTGGCACCATTTTCAAACTTCCCCATATAAAGTGTAATTCTTCATAATGTGCACATATCAAAATGAGGGAATCTATGCTTAATTTTAACGACAGAAAAAATATTTTAAAAAATCAAAAAAAAAAATATACTTTTTATGGAATTCAAAAAAAACTTTTAAACTAAATCATCTATCGCGATGAAACAAAATCCATAATGATCGGAAGTAATTAGGCGTCCACATAAAAATTAAAGAAAATTAAGAAAAAAAACTACCCTCAATTGAAAATAAACATGTTTTTGTAGCAAAAATCGGTATTTTTTTCATAATTTTTTTAAAAAATTGTAATATTTATAAATAAGATGCCAAAGGGAAGCAAAAATTTTTTTTTTTTTTTACAAAAATTAAAAAACAAAAAAAAATTTGTTTTAATATTTTTTCCGTCGATAAAATTAAGCATAGATTCCCTAATTTCGATATGTGCACATTATGAAGAATCACACTGTATACTCATTTCTTAGTTTATCCAATCTCGTCACTCGACACATCTATCTCAAAATTGTCATCTCCGCTGCATGCAATCTATTTTCATCGGTCTTCTTCATGGCCCACCATTCCGATCCATACCGTACGACAGGCCTTATCACGGACTTTTCCCCTTTAACTCCCCTTTACCTTTAAATGTATGACTTTTGACTGATGAAAACACGATCACACAAAATTACTCTTACTCGCATATAAATAAAATATACTAGCAAACACAATTTATAGAACAACAACCATAATTCACAGCAATGTTCCGCATTTATTTCAATACCGCTGGATCGTCGACAGGTGTAGAAAAACCATAGAAAACAGTTAACACGAATATAATTTTATAATGGTTGGTTTGCGGTGACTGACAACCGCAGGACCAATGCAGACTTATTTGTACAGAGTAGTTAAAGAAGTACCATTACACATCGATGACACAGAGAACTATCGTACCGATTAGGTATGTTAAGGAGCTCTGTAACCGTAACCGAAACTATCGGATATCCGAATTAAAAATCTATCCGTAACCATTACGGAATCCGATATCGAAGTTTTGGATAATTTCGGATAGAGGCGGTCTAAATGAGACACGTTATAACAGATTTTTCTGCCCGGCTGAGCCGACCGACACACTGGCCGCACGTTATTTGTGTTTTACTTTTACAATTTCTGAATATCTAATATCCGTAACCGAAACTAACGAATAATCCGTAACCGTATCCGGAACAAACGGATAATCTGTAACCGTATCCACAACCGGTATAAAATTATTTCTATATCCGTACCCAGATCGGAAATATAGCCATAACGTCCCTAGTACCGATAAATTTTCTAACAGAATCAAAAACATTTTTCTTCTCTCGAATGAACTAAAGAAACTCTCAATAGCAGCATCCCAATTGCGTTACGCATTTTCTATCACAAACAAAGAATTTTTAAGGAAATTGCTAATCCATTGTTTGACTCGTTTAAATTTGTCGGCTCGACAGCGTAAATAACGCAAAGAATATTGTTATTGTTGTTGGGAGTTAAACATAACTGCCGAAATGTGGGTGTACTATTATTTTCAAATATAATATTAAAGTTAATTAATTATTTACAAAATAAAAATAGATATTATATACTAACTTAACAAGAACTATTTACAAACTAAAATATATCGTCGAAAAATTCATCCGCATCGCTGTCGACTGGTAATGTACCCAAGAGACTGGCCGCATTGCCACGTTGTATGGCAATGCTTAGCCTCTGGCCAAGGTAAAAACCAGCCCTTGGGTCACGGGAAGTGTCAAATCGCCGTTTTGAGATGTCACGGAAGAAGCCATGGGCACTCGGACCCCACGGCCCGAGGGTTTCAACCCCAAACGGCTCGAAAGTATAGTTACCAATGAGGTTATTATACTTACGCCGCTTGAGGTTTTCTGCAGCCGCAGCAGCAGCACCAGCACAGCACGCCGAGCTTGGAAGATGGGATGGCGCAAGAGTGTCGACGCAGGTTTCGTCCCACACTAAAGGCCTACCCACCTTCCATGGAAATAAGGACATGCCGTCCGGTCTCTTGCCATAGTCGCGTGCCAGGCCATTGGGTTCTAATACAGCTGGAACGCCGGCGATGACAAGAGCTCGTCGGATGATGTCGTTGATGTTTGCGTGCCGCGCTAAGCGGCCCGCACTTCGGCTGCAAGACAGGCCGTGATGGCCGAGACTATTGACAACTTCGCCACAGTGACAGCGATGAGGGGAACAACATGGAGCTCCTAGTCGTAGGGAAGCAGCGAGGCGGAAAGTAGTGTCGTCGAGCAAAGTGCCTATATTCGAGGACGGTAGTGCAAGAAGCCACAGACCCGATTCCCACTTACTCACAGCCAGGCGCGCACGCTCCGCAGTAGTAGTAGACGTGTTAAGTAAATTGTCCTGTACTACTCTGCAGAGCGGCTCATCCCACCGTCTTTGAGAAGATGGATAATCGGGTAGATCAGAGTTCGGGCAAGCGATTCTCCAGGCATTCATAGCCTCGGTGAAGCACGGCACATCAAAATTAATCAGTGTGGAGGCTAGAATTTTCCTGATTCATTTCTCAGTGCCATGTACCGAGGATATGAAAGCCGGTAGACTAATACTCGAAATTTTGCGGACGCCGAGGCCTCCCATACGAATGGGAAGAGTAGCTTGTGCTCAAGCTCGGTCGTCCATGGCCACATTTAAAATTGAAGTTAATGTGTGTCGGATAATTTGGTCCATTTTTTCTAAAAGGTGAGTGTGTTTCCATAAATGGGAAGGTAGAGGTGTACTATAGGTATACCTCTACCTAACCCTTCAGGGATTACAGGCGTGATGTTATGAATAGAATAGAATAGAATAGAATAATTATTTATTTGCATAGAAAATAGGTACAAAAATGTAGATGTTTTATAATTAGAGATCCTTATACTTTCTACCTTAAATTAGGCATGCAAACATTTAGTACAAGTGCTTAATAGTCTAAAAATACAGTCAATATGAAAATTCTTATAATAATATGGTCAATAAAATAAAATAAAGATTTAAAGATATCAGGATTCATTAGGTAACTATAAAGTTTTATCATTTAGAAATTCATAAATGGAGTAATAACATTTAGCAATTAATAAGACTGACAATTTCTTTTTAAACAGTGGAATTGATTCGTTTTTTATTCCATCGGGTATTTTGTTAAAGATAACCGGGCACATACATATAACACTTTTCCTTAATAATGCAGTGTTATGACCACTAACACATAGCATGTTTGTATACTGCTTTCTAACTGGACGTGTTCTATTGTCAGACAACTTATTAAAAAGATGCATATTTGACTTTACAAAAACAGCTATTTCGAAAATGTAAAGTGATGGGAATGTTAGCAATTTTAGGGTCTTGAATACAGGTACGCAACTATCTGTTATTTTCATGTTACACATTGCCCTTATGCATCGTTTTTGGGCCTTGAATACCTGCTACCTAATTGCGCAACGTATTTTGATTACCATTCAAGTAGAATTTATTTCAATTTGAATCGAATTGCTTTTATTTTACGACTTTGGAATTGCAAAACTCCAATATTTTTTAAACAAACTGCGGTCTGTTTGATACTCCATTGAGTGAACGAAATGCGTCTAAAAAGGCTATTAATCGAATTGCGTAACCATTTTGACAGTTGTAATTTTGTTTCAAACCTTATAGTAATTTGTTTTGTCTGTCAAATGAAAGAGAAGCCACTGTAGTGGTCGCAATAGATTTTACTTAGCAATCTTTTTGGGATTAACTCATGAAATCTCCATAATTATTAAGAAAAAAATTAAGTAATAGTCTTCCTGATAAATTGTGAATGTGTTTTTATGTAAAACCTCAATGATAAATCAATTTTATTGGTATATTAAATATCAAAGCAGCGAGGTCGATTTTTAATAATAATTGTGAAAGTTTTCTTGTGAGTTTAGTGCCTACAACCTAAACTAAAAACAAATATTATGATATTCCAGAAACGAGGTATTTTGGTGGCATTTTAACGAAAGACAAATTCGTACCTCATACCGTAACAAACTTGAGCCACAAGCTTAGCAACCCAGTCGAGCTTGTAATACATTGGAAAAGCAAAAACTTATAATTGAGGAAGAACAAAAAAAAGCAGTTTGAATCATTTTATATTAATGGATTATGTAAGGACATTGATGAACATACCACTATTGCCACATCATTGTCTGTTTAAGGTATGTACTTACTTATTATTTTCTTTCTAAGTGTTGAACATTGAATGTGTGTTAAGTACAGCAACAATGTTACACACATAGGGATGTATTTATAAACATTGCTTATAGTTAAGTGACGTTAAAACCTCAAAAATGTATGATTAAACAGTTGCTCATCATTACATAACTTTATGCAACGTTTATAAATAAACCCCATATTGTTTATTGGTGAATATGAAATGCACCATCAAACGTAAACTTACCATACATTTAAATACCATACATATATTTTCAGTTGCCTAACCTACTACTTGTATGAATTTTTACTTAGCAATTATAACAACAAAGTAAAGAAAGTAGGTAGGCAACTGAAAATATATCTAAGTACCTATCTTAAATGTTTTTCACTTATTGTTAATATTATTAAAAAATCGATCTGCCCAGCCTTTTCCCAACTATGTTGGGGTCGGCTTCCAGTCTAACCGGATGCAGCTGAATACAAGTATTTTACATGGAGTGACTGCCTATCTAACCTCCACAACCCAATAAGTAGGTAATACGATACCCCCTTGGTAAGACTAATTGTCACTTTCGGGCTTCTGATGACCCATAACGACTGTCAAAGATCCACAAATGACATCCGGGACCAACGGTTTAATATGCTTTTCGAGGCATGAAGGAGTCTCGGTATGTAGAAATGGTCACCCATCCACGGACCAACCCTGGCAAGCGTAGCTTAACCTGATGGATTGCCCCGTGCGGCTGTTAGTACTTAGCCTATTAATATTATTAGTAGGTAAGAATATTTAAGTCAATTGTTGCTTATAATTGACCCAATTGTTGTTTATAGCAGAATATTGCTATTCTGTGGAATATATTGAAGATTTACTATTCTTTTTTTTTCAGGTGTCAGGCTCAACTACATTATTCAAGATTTTTTTTAACTGTCTCTCATACACTTACAACAAGCAGTACATACATAATCCATGATGATTTCCACAGGAAGACATTAGATTCCAAATTCCACTAATCCTTACAGTATGTTTGTTCCAATTCCTTTTTGCTCTATGTCCAAATATTTCATATTAATGTGAATAGATGGTAATGGTGCCGATTCTCTTGTCCAGTGTTGAGTTAAGGTTGTAACAATTTAATAAAACAGTTTTATTTGTTTACCATAATTTATTTCTCTCTATTTCCTTTAAATCTAATGAATGACAGTTAATTTAGGTAAACACCTTTAAATAGTATCATTATAATTATAAAATTGTCTGTGTTTGTATAAAACAAATAGTATGCCATTCTTAATTATTTCATTTTAAGTCATTTTTATTTGTCCCTCTATAGTTCATAATTAAAACACTTTATTAAAGTTTACACTGTTATCAATTAACACAATAGTTTATATCACTGTCGTACAAGACTATAATCAAGTTTTCTAAAAAAAATATTTCATGAAGGATCTTCAGTTTCTACTTTTGTACTTAAGAAGCTTGAAATCTGAAGTAGCAGAGCAGCAGTGCAGCACAGCAGGGGCAGTATCATTCATGCTGCCTTCATGTCTTCGTAGGTGAAATTCCCCAGGAACTCTACATTTTAAAACAAAGTCATATTACTTTCTGCTCAAATAAAGTACTCATGTGGCAAAGTAGACATATCAACTAGGCCCATGGCTAGATGAAAGCCATCTATTATCATCATCGTCATGCTGGTTGTATAATTTCTTCTTTATTTAGGGCTGATTTTTCAGTCTCCAGATATTTTATAATACTAAATTATAATGGTAATTGGATAAACATAAAATATATATTATGATGTGTCTGTCAAAAGTTCAGCCAAGGAAATATATTCATAATTGAGTTGCTATGCTTAATTCTTAATGATGTGTCAAAAAGCTTACCTTCAATGATTAATACATAAGATTCTTAATCCAATCCATGTTTGCCACCTTGCCACCAACTTCTTTGTTAGGAAGTCAACAATATTGATATTTGGTAGTGTTCCATTCTTGTGTTTTCAGCACGTCTGTGAAAATATTATGAATATGTTTTGTAGTTATCTGTTATTTGGTTAGGTAGTGGATATTATAGTTTATTTCAGCATCTACTTATGTACAAAAATATCAATTAACAATTTTAGTTAGAATGTGAGACATAGTACGTAACTATTATTTTAACCACAATAAATAGTTAACCTCGCGTAAGATGCCTGTGTCTACGCAACAAAAGAATGATTGTCCGTATACGTAGACTCACCAATAATGTACCTACAGCTACAATAATCTAATGAGATACGAAGGTACTCTCACACACGTTATTCCTATTTATATTGGTTTACTTACTTGTAGTGATAATATCGACTTAGATACTTTTCGCTATGGAGCAAAACAGCCTAAGTCTTAGTCCATGTACTTAATTGTAGTCTGTGATCTTGGTGAAGCTAGTACAAAACGAAGGCGGTGTCTCGAACGAGAGAATTTTCCAAAGTTCTTCCGACTTCCACAAGCCACAAGAATAATGTTCCAAAACTGCTTATTACAGGCCCATGTTTCTGTACGTGAATAGTAAATATAATTTTGTATGTTGAAAAATATAAAACAACTATTAATTTAAAACAAAAACTTTACCGAAATCAACAAAAATAAAATGTAAACAGATGCGTCGCCATGATTGATATCGTATTCTCCACAGAATTCAAAGAATATTCATTCCAGCCCAAATTATTGTCAAAGGTTTAACATGTGATGTCATATGCCTTTCCTTTTCTTTTCCCTACACTCTGATAAAGTTAGAGCAGCAAAGGTATACCTTAGACAGGCAGTAGTTTGCATTAAATCGTCAACGCATAACGCAATGAGGGCAGATCATTCAACTTTTACTCTCAGTGTTGCAATTTTTTTCCCCTAAGTCCACTATAGACTTGCGTCTAGATACATCGAAACGAATCAAAAATCCGATTTCAATCAGAAACGGAATCGTATCGATAATCCGAACTAGACAAACCGATTTCACAAAACCACGGAAGTGTGGTTTTGCCTAAGCAAGTTTTTGTTTATATTTGAATAGTTTTGATCGATGCACTTACAACCGAATAATATTACTAGAGACGATCGAAACTGCGAGCCGGAGCCTCTCCTGAAATCGGTTTTCTGTTACCGACATTCGGCCGCTGTTTTGGGAGTCCATTTGAAGATTTGAGTATGAAAATAAAACATAACTTATGTAATCATAGTATTTTTAGGGTTCCGTACCTCAAAAGGAAAAACGGAACCCTTACAGGATCACTTCGTTATCAGTCTGTCAAGACCCTTTTTCTCAGGAACGTACGAAGGTATCAAGTTGAAATTAATATCAAATACGTCTGTGGTCCCTTAGAGCTCTAAAAAATCAAGCTTCTAAGTCAACACAATAAAAAATTACGGCTATTTAAGCGACATATTTTGGTACTCGCAAATAAATCAAAAACTACCGGGTACTTCGTTGACCTAGACTCATAAAATTTGGCACAAAGCCCGTCTCATTGCACAAGTAAAGGAAAATGACAGAAAATTGTAAATTTTCAGTTTTATCACATACAAAAAGAAAAAACCATTACAAACTTACATTTGCAGTTGGAGAATTGACCGTGACATATATCAATATAGGGGAGATGTTTTTCAACTACAAAGTTGTTTGTTTTTGGGATAAAAACTCCCAGGTTTAGTGGAAATCCCTCTAATTTGACAACACTGCTTTTCTACGATTTTGTCATAGGCCACAGATAGCAAAGACGTGAAAAGAAAAACGTTTTATTACGTAGTTCAATTGTGGTAGAAAGTATTTTAAAAATTGGTTTTTCATTTTTCGGCAATCATTGTACATTTTTATTTATAAGCACTAGTAGATCATCAGTTGTAATTAAAACAAAATTACATTATAGCACAATAATTTGAATATTAACCATTCATAGATGCTGTAACTAAACATATAAATTTAACAATTATAGACAATTGTATTGAACATCCCTATACAATTTCAGTCGTATGGTAAAAAATGTACATCGCAATTCCAATTATGGCATGCGATTAAGATTGGACTTGCTTTCGATTCAGAATTGCAATCAAAAATAAAATATGTTACGCAATTAGGCTGCTGTTCTCTTAGACTACAATTTCCCCAGAATATTATCCCGAATCTGAGTATTGATGCCACTAAACCATGGTAAGCAACTAATCTGGTGGGCATATTCACTTTCCTGGATAGATTAAAAATCACATACGCTGCTGTACTTAATTTTTTGCATACTTCTTCTGCGTGTGGCTTCCAGGTAAGTTGGCTATCTATCATTATACCTAAAAATATGTTATGTTGTGTTGTTATATTATGTATGTTATGTTGTTATATTGTTGAATTGCCAAAAAGGCGTTGCAATATTGCAAGTGTTACGCCAGTTACATGCCGGTTGATTTTTTCAGTTTTTTCCTTCTTTTATTGATTTTTTTTTAACTTCTCGTTAAGTTTGCCTTCTGTACTTTCATTATTTAGTGCATTGTCTATGACGTGTATGTAGCCTTTTAATAAAATTAGCGGCCATACCCATTGTTTTCATGTTTACTACAAGTTACCGATTTTTTGGGATGAGTGACGTCATGTCGTCACGTTGTGTGATAAGATAATGTTAAACGTACTTATTGCTTGTTCACCTTTTGAGGTTATTTCAGAAAACTAGGTAAAAAGAGAATATTTTTGTATAAAAAAACTTCATCTTACTGGAGAAAACTGATCTAAGCACAAGATCTAAGGTATACTAGGTTAAGGGTTTTTAAGGACCAAAAACAAAAAAAATAAAAACAAACAAACATGAAGCAATTCTATTATTTTGTCATTTTTGACGTTTAAAAGTACCATAAATGGGACTATTTGAAATAAATTATTTGACTTTGACTTTGACTTTGAAGACAAATAATAAAAAATCAAATAAAATGATAACACCTAACATTTAAAACTCTAAACTTGCGAACTACTAAAAACTTTAATTAACTTATGCATCCCTTGAGACAAATTATAAAAACTAGAAAAATTACATAATTTGAAAACTCAAAGAATTGTATTTCTTCGCAACACTGCTTTCTTTACAAAGTTTTGTCATTAATTGGTCCGTTGAGAAACCAAGTTTTTATTGCATTTAGTGGGTATAAAAAAGTTCATACTTTAACGAAGTCTTGGTAAAAGAATAGGTAATGGCAATATTGTTACTATGACACAGATATTGGGTATTTATTCACAACACAACACACACACTCATGTATGTCACTACAGTATATATAGGTACAGTGTGATTCTTCATAATATGCACATATCAAAATGAGGGAATCTATACTAAATTTTAACGACAGAAAAAATATTTAAAAAAATCTAAATATTTTTTTATACTTTTTATGGAATTAAAAAAAATTGTAACAAGACTGTGTAACTTTTAAACTAAATCATCTATCGCGATGAAACAAACTCCATAATGATTTTCCATAAAGTCTCGAACTCGTAGAAATGTCGGGATAAAAAGTATTCTATGTTAGGACATAGAATACTTTTTATCCCGACATTTCTACCAATTTGGCACATGGGTAGACCATGGCCTGGGTTAGAACACAGGCCATGGTCTACCCATGTGCCAAATTTCATCCAAATCTGTTCAGCCGTTTTAACGTGAAAGTGTAACAAACAAACACAAAAATCTAATCTTTTCTCTTTATAATATTAATTTAGAAGTTTCGATATATAGAAAGTATTTTAAAAAGTCGCTTCTCGCGTCTATCTGTTTGACTACTTTGTCCTTCTGAACTACACAATCGATTTTGCTGCGGTTTTCTCCATTAATAATAGAATTTATTTCGGAAGGTTTATAAGTGCAATTTATACACATCATAAATTAAAGTCGCTTTTCGCGTTTGTCTGTATGTCCGCGTTGTTCTTCTAAACCACGCAACAGATTTTGATGAGGTTTTCACCGTCGTTTAGAGAAATTATTCTGGAAGGTTTGTGTGTATAAAATATTAATATTAAAGTTACATTTAACTAAGAAATCTCGATGTTTTGTAAAATCGTATATTAATATTCAGTTAGATTAGCTTGCTTCACTAGTAAATAATTTATCTTTGTATGAAAAAGGTATAAAGAGCTATTTTAACTAAACGGAATAAAAAAATATTGTTCAGTTTAAATGTTAAGACAACACTGAACTTCACTCGATCACTCAAACAAAGGAAACCAATAGAAAATCGAATACATAGTACAGTGGCAATTAATTGTCTAAATTGTCACAAACGATAATGCAATTCTGTACAAAAAAATCGTAAAACCTGTGACATAAATGTCACAGTTGGCGATATATGCACGACTTTACTACACGACGCAACTCTATCTCTCTAATACCAACAAGGACAGAGATAGGTAATCATTCACAGATTAGAATATTTAAAACAATAGCTCACGTACTTCCAAGTTCAAGAATTACGCCAAATAACAATTCATGAACGAACATAATACTTTACAACTGATTACAGAGTGATAAGATATGTTGTATAACGCCTAACATTTAGATTACGAATGTTTGAAAAACAATGATGTCAAAATTGCGAATAGGCTGAGTAATCTCTTTCTTTGAGCAAATTTAAGTTCTGAAAGAAAAAAAATTATTGTTATAATTTTAATTTACTAAAAAAAAAAAATATTTAGCAAAAAGAAGAAATAGTACGCATGTTGCGTTATTATGATATTACATTTTGTGCTCAATTTTTGTGAATAATGCAAAAAAAAACCACTTTTTCCTACATTTTGACGAGATATGTGAACATAAATGTAGGGAACAGCTGTTTTTTTTTTTTTCGCAATATCAGCTTTGGTCCCATAGTGAAAACTGTTTATAATGATGAGTACAATGACCCCTTAAAAGGTTTAGTGTAAATAAAAACTAAGCTTGTATATGTTGATCGCGCGGTAAACTTTAATTGAGCGATGCAGGATTTGTGTGACGTCAGGTCTTTGATGCGTAGTTCGCGTGTGGCAATGTAGATGCCACCACGCAGTTATAGATAGCGCCATTCACGAAGACGCCCCCCCTCTTCTTCCTAATCGCTTACAGGACAGTAATCGCGTTTAAAAAGAAGAGTGGGGCGCGTCTTCGTGGATGTCATTATCTATACATAGATATCTACTATAATGTTCAATTTTCTTGTAACGCGAATTTGCAGGAAAGTGAATTTTTCACCCGATTTTAAGCTATTGCATAGCTTTTATCGCGGGCTTTGAGCGCGGCGACCGAATCAAGCAATTCCGTAACGTAACGAAAATAAAACCTAACACCCCCACTCCGCCTACCATGTAATGACGGTTCCCATGACAACGTGATGTTGTCATGGGAACGTAATTTTTGTTTTATGTCATCATCCGTCATCATCCCAAATGTAGCATTGACAAATAGGAAGTATGGAGGTCACAAATGCTATGCAATAGCTTTACCGCGGCAGTCCCCGAGTGTCACACGTTTTTTTTTTGTTTTAAAACAAGGTATTAATCAGCTGTGAAATCTTTAACATATGTTGCCCTATAGATATACAGTTCATCCAATCTGCATGTCTTAATAGCACATTGAATGGTGTTTTCATCAAAATGTAAATATTTTGTTTCACATAAACCTAAATGGGCTCTTATGAAACGTCAGAAGATAGATCCACGGTTTCAATTGGTCGTTTCCTATAAAGAATATCCGGAAAAACTCCACGATTACTCTACTAAAAAGAAATTAGCTTTTACATTTCCAAATTACAGTGTTAATAGGTATGGGAAGACAGTTTTAATGTCTCAATCTCTCTATGTGTATTACTTTGCAGTTGCATTTTACAATATTTCCGGGGATTAACTTTTCAAAACACGATACAATAAAAAACTTACGAATTACGACGCATTTTGAGATAGGCATTACGTGGATTTGCACATATAATCTTCAAGATTACTTCTATTTTTGTATATCGAAAACAGTCGATATGTAAAATCGATTATACTTATCGATAAAGCGGCAACCTATTGAATCGATTGAAAGTGAAATCTTCGCGAAATTGCCTTGACACCTCGACAGGAGGTGGAACCTGTCGTGCAAGTATGTAGAATTTACAATATATCTATCCTTTTCACACATGGTAACGTTAAATGTGTGAAAGTAAGACGGCGAGATATCCTCAATTTGATTGTGTAAGTGGTTACTGTATTTAATGATAAGTGATGTGCCAAAATGGTATTAAATTGAATTCTTTATTTTTTATGATCTACATTTTTATCCTCGTTGTATGTTGCTTGGTAAAAGAATAGATATGAGTAATTGTTACTAAGTGATATCAAAACAATCACTGCTTCTAAACAACGTTTTTTTATTTTTTTTTTTTGAAGTAAAAACTTCTTTAGGCGCGTTGGACATTTTTGAGATGCCAAAAACAATTGAACACGCGACACCCTTACCGACACCTCATTTTTGTAAACGCGTTTGTGCTCTTTATTTATACATATTACGTTACGGATCAATGCTCTATGCAAATATTTTTACTTTAAAGCTTTCGGAAGATTTTTTTTTTAACCTCATTTTACTCTTTATTTAGATAAGGTTACGGACCAATGTTCTATACAAGTATTTTTCTTACACCAAGGCGATCTTGTTCAAGTTTTCACTTCTGTCGGCACTCCAGGAGTGCCACTGTTTTTTTTTCAACCTCTATTATCCCAGTGCTGGGCAAAGGTCTCCCCCATAGCATTCCATTGTTCTTTATGAGTTACCTTCTCCGATCAATATCCGTAAACGCATCTAGGTCGTCACCTCAGCGTTTCCCATGCCTCCCTCGGCGACGACGCCCATCTTCTGGCACCCACTGCGCGAAGTCTAGCCCATCAATCTCAATGCATCTTGTATACATGGCCCCCAATCCCACTTCAGTCTAGCAGACTGATTACCTGCATCGGCGATTCCTATTTTGGAGCGTATCGTATCCGATAACCAGTACGTTATGCTCCATCGCCCTAATATATTTATTAAGGGGACGATAGCTGACTTTTAATGATTTTATACTGAAGATGACGTCTGAACGAGTAGTGTAAGTGATTTAGAAAATGTATGTTAAATTAGAGCATTTTCTTAATATTTTAATATAGGCATATTTTTGATTATGTTTATATTACATAGTGAAATTAATTTGTAAAGTTATGTCTAACGCGGATAAAAAACTGAGAATGACGCAAAATCGATCACGCGTATTTTTCTGAAAACTTCACCATTTTAAAGATAATTAAATTACGGATTTTTTTGATACCTTTTGTTTTACGTGTAATAAATTAATAATGCGTCTAATTTGGGACAGCGCTCCTTGATGGGCGAGTCCTATTACTGGCTGAACGTACGACGCGTTGCGTGAGTTCAGTACAGAACACACAAGCTAACCATTCAAGGTCACTGTCATATATCTGCGTCTTAATTTTGCAGTGTAGTTAAGATGAATTATAAATTGTCACATCGAACTATCATAATACCAAATATGGGTTATGTAAAACTTAAATACTATGTAGACTATATTATCATGATTCTAGGTTAATTGGCACATAATAATTTTCCTATATAAAATAATTTAGTCCTAAGCACAAGCAAGTTCCTACAATTACCTACATATTTACTTATACACGCCTATTATATTATAATGACATAATGGGCCTACAAATATTTAAAATAATGATCGCATAATTAAGAATCCATCCAACTTTAAAGTAATCATAAAATTGATAATTAACTCTTTACAAAACATCATTCATTTGTGAAAACTTTTGTGGCAATTTTTTTTTATATTTATTTTCATCAACTATGGACTGATTTTGATATTTTTTTTTTCATTTGTTTGAAAAAGTTTACGCGGTAGCTCCATATAAATTTTATTAATTTTACTCAGGTAGTTTTTTAATTTGGCTTCAAAAATACTTAGCCTATGTGTATGATATTATAATAAGTTCCTGTCACTATTATTATTGGAGATCCGCAGGAGAACCAAGGTAACCGACATAGCCCGAAGAATTGCCAAACTTAAGTGGCAGTGGGCAGGGCACATTGCTCGCAGAACGGATGGCCGATGGGGTCGAAAGGTTCTGGAGTGGCGACCACGTACCGGAAGACGTAGCGTTGGAAGGCCTCTCCCACAAGATGGACCGATGACCTTGTGAAGGCCGCAGGAATCCGCTGGATGCGGAAAGCACAGAATCGGTCGAAGTGGCGGTGCTTGGGGGAGGCCTATGTCCAGCAGTGGACGTCTTTCGGCTGAAATGATGATGATGATGACTATTATTTACATAGCAGGTCGTGGTATACGACTTTTTACAAAAAAAAACTTATTTAATAGTACATTATTGCAAAGGCCGAGAAATAGGCAATTGCAGGTCGAGTATGAGTTTGAAGGCCGAGCCGTAGGCGAGGACTTCACTAATACGAGACAGGCAATTGCCATTTCCGCCGAGCCATATATAGTGCTTTTCTCAAAAGAATGCAGGGAAATAAAAGTAGTTAAATTTCCATAATTTTTCAAGTTAATGCCGTTTTTAACATGAACTGTACATTTCAGCATGGAATAAATTGCCCATAATGTAGATGGCTTTTTAGTTTTAGTAATCTCATTAAAATACGCCAAAAATACACAGTTTGTAGGAAAAGTTCACTTTATTCTCGTTTTTCCAAATCATAAAATTTTCATATACTTTCATGTATTTTTCTTTTGACTTCGCTGGAAGCAGGGTTTCCATTGCTAATTTGGCTTCTGATCTTAAATCTGGTGGAGTACAATCAATCTCCATTTCACTCTCTGAACCGTTGGAAGTCATTTTAATTATCTATTATACAAGTAAATAACAAATCAAGACGAATTTTCAGCTTTGCCGCCAATTTTCTATTTATCATGTGTACCGAAAGGCAAACGCATCTAAGGCTATACAGCCACGTGAACGCAATTTGTACTAAGCAAAGAGAACTTTGGTATGCCAAGAATGATAAAAGAGATCCAATCAATAGTAGATTAGTAGCCAAGGGCTGTAAGGCATCAATTGCAGCCCGAGATATTTAGGCGCACGAGCGCAGCGAGGGTGCAATTGATGCTTACACCCGAGCTAACTACTCTGCTTTACATTTCGATTGTGAGGTAAGTAGAAAAAACCGGCATTACAAGAATAAAACATTTTATTAGTTAAAATTTATAGTGAAATGAGAACAATTTTCAAATTTTAGGGACAGGTGTTTTTTGGGTATGTTAATAGTTTGAGATTATGATATTTGTTGGTCATGGATAAAATTTGACGGGATGAAGCTTTCTTCAGCAGAAGTTGATGGTTGCGGATCATCTCTTGAGAAAGATGTTTCATTTTTTGAAAGCTGAATAGTTTTCGTTATTTGGTTGGTAATTTTACTTTTATTTTGTAAGGAATCTTCAATGTAACCTTCAGCCACCTTGCTGGATTTCCACCCACCGTGCCTTTTTATAGTGGTTAAGTTAGCCCCAGCATCGGCTAAAAGTGTAGCCGATGTTCTCCGGAAGCAATGACCTGTGTACAATTCCGGGTTTGCTAACTTTAAATAACTTGCGATTTGCTTCGGCATACTTCTGATGGTATTTTTTCCAATAACTTGTTTGTAGCATTTGCCTTGGTGGTACTTCAAAAAAAATCGGTTGGTGTTTACATTTTCAGGACGAAGATTTCTGTATTTTTGTACGAATTCAGAAAATACAAATGTTCGGTCAATTTTAGTTTTTGTGTTCGGTAGTTTAATTACTAACAACTGACCCTGTTGTTCTATGTTCTCTATTGTTATATTTGTCAATTCAATACCTCGGCATGCGCCAGTTATACCGAAGATAAGAACCACCTAAAACAAGCGAAATATAAAATAAGTATGTTTTATAGGATTGTAAGAATTTAAAAGATAAATGATGAAGTATTACCATTATGTGATTTGTTATTTTACTACCTTAACAGATAAATATATGTCATCAGGGGCTTCATTTATGAATGTTTTCACGTCTGGCGCTGTAAAAACCTTTGACTTTTTGCTTTTGTGCCCAGCTGATTGTCTTTTTAGAAAAGATGATAATTTTGAAAAGTTCTTGATATTGATGTCGTGTTTAGTAGTCATAGTTGCTTTTAACATTGAATAAATGCACCACAAACTAGATGGCTGCAGCTTTTTTGATAGCTCACTAAAGTATGTTAAGAATACAGTCTCAGATAAAGACTTTACTCGTTTTTCTTTTCGCCACTTCATGAACTCGTTGTAAGTTTTCAAATATCTCTCTTTAGATTTTTCAGGCAAAATATTGTTAATTGCTGCTTCAGCTTCCATTTTCATTGAATCGGGAGTGCAGCTTATATCTTTATCACTTGCAGAACCCATGTTTTTTTTCCTAATTAGCACGTAATTATAAAAAAATCCCAAAAACAAACAATATTTAAAATAAAAGTTTTCTATTCCCGCCTTTTTTCATCTTTCTTTTTTTAATTATTTTTTTTCAAGAACGAAATTGAGCTTCGCCGTTCGATATTTAAAATTGATGACTATTATACTCATACGAAGACAAAGCTGAATAGCGAAGCGACCTCTTTTGTCATTGGGCTGAATGCATGATGTCTATTGCCAGTATGATGGTTAGATGTACGCGAACTTTTTGAAAGAGTGAAGAGTTTTTTTTTTTTAATTACTTACCGCCCTAGGGCTTTTCTAACTACATTATTACCCTAGAGCGCTAATTGGTTACCTACAAGCCCCATTTGGGGGTAATAAAGACCTACTTACCGAATATGAGAGATTTAAAGAGTATTTAATAACCCCAGCACGCCATTTCATACAACATTGCTGGAGCGTTGTAATGTTCCAAATTCAAAAAACGCGCCTGCAATGGATTTGATTTTCTTTGACCGTGAATTCGATACTTCGCGTGTTTTTTGTTCGAAAATAATGACAATATTTCCATGCATATTTGAGAAAAAGTTATTTTTCACTTTGTAGTGTTTTTTTTGGAAGTCGGTTAATTGTTTTTTATTTTTTTGTAAAATGAGATTTTCTTCGATAAGTATTCTGTGAAAACACTTGCTGCCTATTTTACCACTTTCAGCGGTCAACGCCTTTTTGCTCCTATGCTTAAGTAGCTTGAAATGTGCAATTTAAAAAACTTTTTACAAAAAAAAAAACAACCGACCTCCAAAAAAAAACACTACAAAGTGAAAAATAACTTTAATTTCGGAAGTCGGTGTCTTGGGTTTTGTATTTTCGTTTTTTGCCACCGACTTCCGAAATTAAAGTTATTTTTCACTTTGTAGTGTTTTTTTTTGGAGGTCGGTTGTTTTTTTTTTGTAAAAAGTTTTTATTTTTCACTTTTTAGTTGTGGTACCTACCCCACAGACATTCGAATACTACTACCTGCTACCAGTGACAGAAACTTATCATATCATCTACATACTAAGTGGGAAAAAAAACGTATTTTGTAGCTAACTCACAAACTATCCAAGCAAAGTTAATAAAATTTATATGGGACCAATTCCAGAGCACACCCTTTCAAACAAAAAAAGAATTTTCAAAATCGGTCCACAATTGACCGAGAAATCGGTGGACATGCATAAAAAAAAAAAAAACAAACAAACATACGCGACGAACGCACCTATAACCTCCTCCTTTTTGGAAGTCGGTTAAAAACTGAGTAATCGTTGTTTTGCCTCACCTTCAATAGTAATCGGATACAGCAAGAGTTTACTCACATTATAATTATGTTTGTGGTTTTCCTTCTCATTGATAAACAATAGCACGTGCTTATGTAGTGGTGCCATTATTATTCAAATTAAATATGTACTTTTAGCTAGTTTCTGGGTAGTCAACCCATAGAAATGACTAAGACCGTTTCCTCATTGGTCGGTGCGGTATCGTTTCGGTATAGTATGCTCGGTATACCGAAATGAAAGCAGGAAAAAAAAGGAAAAACGGAACCCTTATAGGATCACTCGTGTGTCTGTCTGTCTGTCCGTCTGTCACAGCCAATTTGCTCTGAATGTAATGGACCGATTAAATTGAAATTTGGTATAAGTACATATGTATTTTTGTGACCCAAACACTAACGTGTAACGTAAATAAATTAATTTTGAATATTTTAAATAAATACTTTTAAAGGCATTTAAGAAATTCGATGAAAATTTACCATTTCCCCCCCCCCCCTTATATCCGAAACCACTAGACCAAAATTTTTGAAATAGATTACAGGAAAACCTATAAGAAGTATAATGGTCTTAAAATAACATGGTAAATCTCTCAATATTGTGCGTACAAACTTAGGTACATTTGCAGTTGGAATGTATGGGAGATCATGTATTTCAACTACAATGTTAAGTTTGTTCTTGGGATAAATAAATTTATCTCAACTACGGAACCCTTCATTGAGCGTAGTCTGACACACACATGTCCGTTTTTTTTCTCATTGGTCAGTAAGCAGCAGTGCGGTATCATTGATATACACTCGGTAAGCTTTCGGTACCGAGTATTCCGATCATGCTGTAGACGTGAGCTGACGTGACGTGAACGGGTACCGCACTAGACGTTTCTACCGAGGCGCGGTAAACTGAAACGATCCCGCCCCGCTACCGAGTATACCAAACCAATCAGAAAACGCTCATTGAAATATAGGCACTCGGTAAGCTTTCGGTACCGAGTATACCGAGCATGCTGATCCCGCACCGCTGACATACCGACCAGTGAGGAAAGGGCCTAAGAGTCTGGTTGACAACCCGCAGGTGAATTACGCAAAACACTTTTACAATAGCAATACTTTTTATTTTGACGGTTCAACAACATTCATTACGATTGCCAAGAAAACGAATTTTGGTTAAGCTACGTTTGCCGCGGTCGGGCTGTGGATGGGTGATCATCTTTACATACCGGGTCCCCTCCTCGAAAAGCTCGTTAAGCCGTTGGTCGCGGCTGTCATTCGTGGATCTTTTACAGTCGTTACGGGTTCTTAGGACTCCGAAAATCTGACAACCAGTCTTACCAAGGGGTATAGTATTACCCAGTAACTGGGCTGTGGAGGACAGATAGGCAGACGCTCCATGTAAATACTGGTATTCAGCTACATCCGGTTAGATTGGAAGCCGACCCCAACATTGATTGGGAAAAAGGCCATATAGATGATGATAATAAAGCAATGAATTAGCAATTTCCTTCAAAATCTCTCGGATTGAGATTGAAAGTATGTTACAGAATTACCAATAAGAAAAATAGAGATTAGGTGTATTCACTTTAGCAGTTATAATAATACCGGCACTTTCCCCGTGACTTCGTCCGCGTGGAAATCGTATTTTCCTCTAAAAATTTCAACGCCCCCTCCACCTCTTTGAAAGATAGTTTTCGGTAATTAATATTTACAATCAACATAACGCATAACATAACGTCACGCCTTGTTTCCCCGAAGGGTTGGGGAGAGGTGTCCCTGTAGCAGGTACACCCACATTTCGCCAGTTATGTTTAAGTCCCATGTAATAAGGGGGCGAGCTTATTGCCATCAACCGAGCACAAATCCAGATTCCGAGCTGCTACTGAAAAATTTCAGAAAGAAAAACCCAATAACACTTTGCCCGACCCGGGAATCGAACCCAGGACAGCAGTAGCGCTTGCGACCACTAGACCAACGAGGCAGTCAATTTACAATCTTTAACATTTATTTAGATAAATAAGTATTCGAACCAATTTTTATTTTATAGATTTTCAAACAAACTGTGTCGTCCCTATTCACCACGACAGGGCTTGTTTTTAAAAGTATTTGATACGTTTCCATTGTTATGGATCTGGTGATTAACCCGAAAGCTCTGTCTCTAATTTCACTTCATATATTCATCGCATATCACTGCCATTATTCAGCCGTTATGTCATACAATTATTTCAAGCATCGCGGTTGCGTATCAGTGGCCAATTATAGTGTAAATTATGCTTTATTGCAGTGTTACGTGATATGTTTGTGTACGCATAATACTAGGATAACATTCACTCATAAATTACTATGTTTCACCCACGTTTCACCACGAAGAGTGGCCATTATGACCGTATGTAGTCCAAACCTTCAAATGTTACTGGAGAAACCTCGACCCCTGTCATACAAGATGTCCTCCATGTTCACGGGTCGAGACCTTATTGATGTGACGTGGATTGAAGTTTGGAAATAAAATTACTATAAGGTTCGAACCAGGGCTTTACATACCGGTAAAATCTTCGTAACGTTACCTGAGTTACCGTTAATATTAAAATAACGTTAATAGATTTAACGGTATTTATGCAATTTTTTATCGTTAATATATAATAACGTTAATTCTATTTTAACGTTAATTCTATTTTAACGTTATTATTAAACGGTTAAACTTGTGGAATTAGCGATGCCTGAGGCGCGCGGAGGGCCGCCCCCCGCGCGCTGCGCTGATGTCGTACCGATCAAAACGTTGCCAGATTCTTACGCGTGAGAAGTGCTGGTGGCAATGATAAATGATAATAATATTTATCCAATATCAAGATGAGAGTTGTTTTAAACATGCAGGATTTAATAGTCTACCACGCCGCCGCAGCGTGGCGTGTCGATTATAGTCACTGACTGCCACAGCACAGTGGGCTGAAAATAGACATAGACTTAGGGATCAACTTAGTAATTTTTTTCTTTTTTCGACTGAAATGGATTTAGGTATTACGATACCTAAACGGATTTCTTTCTTATTGATCAATTTAATGCTATTTCAGTTTTTCAATTTACAATTTCGTTACTTTATATCACTTGGTTGAAAAAATGTATGGACAATACATATTTGTCCATATTTTTTTTTATAAAAAGGATATATTTCGACTTTGGTACAAGTGCCCCTAATTTCCTTTGGCACAATTAATGCCCCTTATTTTTCTGCATTTTTTACATATCGCATAGTGCGAGCACGCCTAATGCGTGCGATCTTGGGAGAAAAAAAAAAAGTTTTTAGAATATAAAAAAAGGTTTTAATCTATTTATAATTGACATTAGGTATTTAATGGTTATAAATAAATTATGAACAGAAATGTAATACCTAGCTACCGCTTAAGAGGCCTGCGAACATGGCTCGCAACTACAAGTCGAGATGTTTGCAAAATTCAATTCCAAGCACGTTGCGCTAGTGTGAATGCCTGTCGGAGCGATATACACCGACAGTGAGCAATACTACCACGCACACATTGAAAATTATTGCTTGACGCGACAGCACTACTAGCTTTCGAAAATTTATGATAAATTTGGATGTGTTCCGTAATACCAAAAATTATGAATGAAAACTTAATATTTTTCCCTTATTTTTCGGATAATTTGTAACTTGATAATATAAGCTATGCTTCTGCAGAAACAATATTATAAATATTGTTGTTTATAGTACAGAAAAAACAATAGGAAGACATGTCATTTATGCTGTAAAAATGTGCGAAATTAAATTCGTTTAAGCAAAACAAATTTTAATGTTTTTTTTTTTTTGTAATTTAATAACGAAGATGGTTAAAAAATGAGATTCTAGTTCTAGTTCTAGTCCTATTACTGAGATAATTAGATCTCATTAACTAACTCCCACCCTTCCTACATAGTTTTTCGAGCCTTAAGTATATTTTTTTAAAGAGTGATTGAAAATCTATTTTTCTAAAACGGAACAAGTGAATTTAATTTATAACCTTGACTTGTATGTTGTTTTAAAGCAGTCTGGCAAGTTGGGTAACTACTTTGCATTGCTACAAACTGTTGTGTCTCAGTTCAGTTTAACTCTTTCGCAAGAAGACAGCGATATTTCAAAGGATTTTTTTCGAAAATTCAGCCAGACTGTCATAAAAAGATGGAAGAATGCCAAAGGAAACTCTGAAACATTTAAGAAACAATACGGAGAGTGGTTGGCGCTTACAGTGGATTGGCTATGTTGTGTTGTTCCGCAATAAGCTGCAGAAGATGCCATTACAGAGTATCAAGCACCTTCAACCAGCCAATCTGTATCTGTTGGAATACTAACTAAGCGTTTTAGTCCTCGTAAACCATTTGTAGAATTGTGTACTAAACAGAAAAAACGGAGGATTGAAGAACAGAATCAACAAGACTGACGAACTAGCTTACGCTACAGTAAGCAAAATAAAGAAAGATGGCAAAGAAAATTTGACTGAAGTCATTGATTATTTTCTGAAAAATCCTGAAGAGGTAGCAACATTTTCGCAACTAATTAAAACTCAGAAGCACTAGAAATGTACTATTAATGTGAAGAAAGCGCTTGGATTACCACTATCACTTAAACTGTCGAAGTGGCAATACATTATATTGCGAGAATCTACAATCCGCGAGGGTGCATCTGAAATTTATATCGTATTATAGGCTTAATAACATGGTCTTTTGCACATAGCATAAAACAAGACGTAAAAACTTGGTCTATCAAAGGAGAAGACAACAAATACGTAGTGAAGCAGAGGAAGAAATAGATACAAGAGAGATTTCGAGAGGAGTTAGGACTTCTGATACATATCGTGAAGCAGGGATCAGGTACAACAAATGATGGAAATACAACATTACAATTCTTCGAATTTCCTGAAAAAACGCCAGCTATTACTGACTTGGATGAGGAAATAGTGCGCAGTTTGCAGTTATTTTACAAGCAATTACATTAGGTGAAAACATAGATGTCAAAAAAATTCGAGCTTAAACCCGTACAACCGCAGAGAGATACCTACAGTTCTATCATTAGTACTATATGTCAGCAACAGTACATAAATTGTTGATTCACGGAGCTGATATCATGAGAAACTCCATTGTACCGATTGGAAATCTGTCTGAAAAAGCATCTGAATCGCGTAACAAAAACTTTCACAAATACAAAGAGCACCATTTACGTAAAATAAATAGGACGAGCACGAATGAGGATATGATAAAGATAATGTTTCTGACTTCAGATCCTTACGTTTCTGCAACACGGCCAATAATGCATCGTGCTCAACATAAAAAAAAGATGAGGGAAGAAACCTTGGATCTTTTAATTGTTGAGCCGAAGCAACAGATAGATATTAAGTTCTGTGACATAGATATAATTAATTATGACACAGTCTGATGAATCTGATATAGATGTTTAGGATGCTTGTAGCTTGGGAGCAAATTTATGTGCTCAGCGCAAGAAGGATGGCGGCATTCGTCCCATTGCCGTAGGGTTCACCTACCGCCGTATCGCAGCCAAAATTTGTTGTGCTTTCTACAATGAAACACTGGCCAGCAAATTTCAGCCCCTACAGCTGGGCTTCGGGTCTAAAGGATGCTGTGAGTCTGCGGTACATGCCTCAATAGCGATAAAGGTGAGGTCATCCTCAAGGTTGACATAAAGAATGCCTTCAATTCCGTAAATAAGGACACCTTGTTGACAGAAGTTCAAAAAGAAATACCCAAAATTTACAGTTTTCTCTATCAACAGGCACCCCTCCAAATTACTTTATAAAGATAACCTTTTGGAATCAGCCGTTGGATTTCAACAGGGTGACCCTCCTGGGCCAGTCATTTTTAGTTTGGCAATAAATCCAATTATTCGACAACTAAATTCTAAATTCATCGTATGCTATTTGGATGATGGAACCCTAGGAGCTGATGTAGACACAGTATATTAAAAGATTTAACTTTTTTAAAGACAAAATCAGTTCCATTGGCCTAGAACTTAACCTTTCAAAATGTGAAATTTATCTTCCCCAAACGACTGACAGACAGACTATCATAGCAAAATTTTATACTGTAGCACCAAATATCAAAATTACGGAAAGAAACTCTCTTCACCTCCTGGGGTCCCCAGTTTTTAATGAATCCTTTCCAACCTTCATTGAGGAGAAAATACAAAATTTCAACTGTATCTCGGAAAAACTTTTCAAAATTAATATTCATTCGGCCTTCACACTCAATTCGATACTGCTGCTTTGGACCAAAATTTACTTATAGCTTCCATTCCTCCCATCTATGGAAGCATCCACAACTTTTAGAAAAAAGGTAGACCACATAATTAGAAACACTTTAACATCAATTCTAAATGTGGCTCTGGACGACCGAGCGTGGCAGCAAGCCACACTTCCCATTCGCCTGGGTGGTCTCGGTGTCCGAAAAATTTCAAGTATAAGTTACCGGTGTTCCTCTCCTCGGTCCACAGTACCAATAAATTAACCAGGAAAATTTTATCTTCCTCACTGGCCGATTTTGAGGTACGATACGTCAAAATCGCCCAGTGGATAAAATTTGCCTTACCGATGCGTTGAACGCTTGGAAAATGGCTTGTCCCAATACGGATCTGCCCGACAACTCGTCTTCCCAGAGACGATGGGACGTGCCGCTCTGCAGTATTATACGGAACACCCTGTTAAACACGTCACCTAATACTGTTGAGCGCGCCCGTCTGCTGGCTGTGGGAGAATGGGAGTCAGGCTTGTGGCTTCAGGCGCTCCCGTCATCCACCATAGGCACTATGATGGATGACTCATCGTTTCGGCTCGCTACGTGTGTCCGCTTGGGTGCACCTTATGTTGCTCCGCATCGGTGTCTATGCGATGACGCTGTCGATAGTCTCGGGCACCATGGCTTGTCCTGCTGCAGGAGCGGAGGTCGCATAGCACGGCACGCCAGCATCAACGACATTATTCGTCGAGCCCTTGTCACCGCCGTCGTACCAGTGGTATTAGAACAGCTTGGTACGTGACGATGGGAAGAGACCAGACGGGATGACGTTGTTGCCTTGGAAGGTGGGTAGGCCTCTGGTGTGGGACGCAACCTGTGTCGACACCCTTGCGTCATCTCATGTTCCTAGCACGGCGGGCTGTGCTGGCGCCACTGCTGCAGCTGCTGAGACCCTCAAGCGGCGCAAATACTGTAACCTTATGGGTAACTACAGCTTTGAGCCGTTTGGGGCGAAACACTCGGATCATGGGGCCCGAGTGCGCGTCTCCTTTTTAAGGAAATTTCTCGTCGATTGATCGACATTTCACGTGACCAGAGGGCTGGCTCGTCCTTTGGCCAAAGAATTAGCATTGCCATTCAACGTGGCAATGCTGCCAGTCTTCGATACGGACGAATACTTCGAAGCCTAAGCTTTGTTTTTTATTTTTATTTATACAGATAGTTAGTCTTTTATTTAATTTAGTACCTAGTGTAAATAGTTATGTTAAAAACTGTAAAGTTATGTTAACAATTCTTTTTGAAAAGAAATAAATTTAATCTTGCAGCTTTAATTATGTTTTTTTATTTGTTTAAATATATTTTTTTTTTTTTATAAAAGCTTGTAATGAGTCAATATGTATTATTTTAATAAAACTAAAAAGCTGGAAATAAAAAAAAAAAAACAAAAACCTCGACTGCAAAAACACATAACTGAAAAAAGAAAAACAAGCATTATAAATCTATAGAATTTTGGTATAGCAGGCGGGACAAACAAAATTCACACCATCATTTCAGGTTATTGGTTTGTCCCGCCTGCTAGATAGGTACCAAAATTTTATAGATTTATAATGCTTGTTTTTCTCTTTTCAGTTATGTGTTTTTGCAGTCGAGTTTTTTTGTTTTTTAAATAATTTTTAATTGTGAGTCCGTCATTCACATTTTTTATTTTTTATTTTAATGCATGTTTTATAAAACAATGCAAGGAAGGGTATCAATATAGGAAGTAACATTAGATACTCAGGGCATTAGATCTCATTATAATTATCTAACTACTCTCACTGAATTACAAAAATCTTTAGAAAATTACCATGTACCTTAAAAATTGTTGATTTCTATTCCATTTATGTTCATATAATTTTATATAATCATTTAGTACCTAATGTCAATTATAAACAGATTAAAACCTTTTTTATATTCTAAAAACACATTTTATTTTCTTCTCCCAAAATCTAACGCGTGCACGCATTGTACGATATGTCAAAAAATGCAGAAAAATAAGGGATATAAATAAGAAAATTAGGGGCACTTGTACCAAATTTGAAATATATCCTTTTTACCCGACTGCCCCAGAAGGAGGGTAATGTTTTTCGAGAGTATGTATGTATGTATGTATGTTTGTATGTATGTATGTATGTATGTCTATTTCTTTGGCACGCTCTGTAGCCTAAACGGCTTGATGGATTTTAACATGTGAGGTGTCGTTAGATTCGTATTAATTGTGGGAGTGTCATAGGCTATATAATATTTATATATTGCATCTGCAAATAGAAAAAAGGGAGGGGTAGGTTTAAAAAAAAACATTATTGGTATCAAATAAAAGCTAATATCTAATCTAAATATATAAAAACGAAAGGTCTCTCACTCACCCACTCACTCACTCATTTACTCACTCAGTCATCAAGAAAAATCGAAAACCGCTTGACGTATGAAGATGAAATTTGGTAGGAAGGTAGTTTATAGTTAGTAGACGTCCGCTAAGAACGGATTTTTGGAAATTCGATCTTTAAGAGGGTGAAAAGGGGGGATTTTGTTTGTATGAAAAATCTTTTTCCTTGGGTTAATAAACTTGAAACTTAGCCGAATACTTATCTATGTAAATTATAAAGTTTGCCACTTTTAGTTTTTCTAAAGCACCCCCTAAAGGAGGATTGGGGGGTATCAAAGTTTGTATGGAAGAATTTTAACGAGCGGTCTAATTAACTCGAAACTCAGTATTTATAATTAAAACTGAAAATAAATAAAAACGTATATCAGGGTTTTTTGAAAATCTACCCCTGATGGGGTGAAACGAGGTATTAATTTTTACAATGGAGGATTTTACTGTGTAGCTTAATTAACTTAAAAATTGGTATAAATAAACTTTATAGTCAAATAATGGAAACGCCACAATAGATTTTTCAAAAATTATTATCACGCTATTTGCTATGGGGGATGAGCAATATAGCATTATGTTCGTATTCTTATATAGTTTACCGCAAATTGTAAAAAGACTAGCCCAAAGGTAAGAATATTGCAGATAGTTACGGATTTAACCTTTTGTACCTTTATGGAGCTAAGCAGTCAATCATAGCATATACAGGGTGGATTTTGAGATGGAGCAATAAGGGCAGGTACCTTAACCGTTGTCACTACAAGAAAACGGTCTTAGAAGACTGTCCTTAACATTTTGATCTGCATTCACAGATTTTGAAAAAAACTTACAGTCAGTAAGAAAATGGCCAATTTTCACAAAAACTTTTTTGATGCCAGTCGATCCTATTTCTTATTATTTATTATTAGGATCAAAAAACTATATTGGGCCAACTGAGGTTTGAGTACGAGAAAAGTCAGAAATTGAAAAATAACTCCCATACATTTCGTAGGAAATGAGAGGAGATAGAACACAATACAAGTATACCTTTGTATGTTGAAAAATATTTTTAATGAGGTACTTACTATTATTCAAATGAACACAATATACTATGCAACAGTTGAATTATTCCAATACTTCACTGGGCTGAATAAGGACCGAATGTAGCAGATAGTTACAGATTTAACTTTTAAATGATTATCAATCCGCTCTACTTTTATGCAGCTAAGCAGTCAATTATCAATTCATCCATCTATACTAATATTATAAATTCGATGTTACCTTTTCACGCCTAAACCACTGCCCAGGTTTCGATAAAATTTGGCAAGGATATAGATGGCATCCCGGAGAAGGACATAAGCAAATTTTTGTCTCAAAAATAAACCTAAGGGCATGAAAGTTTGTATGGGAAACCTATCATTTCTTAAGTTAGGGCTATGAAAATTTAAATTTGTGCTTTTGGTAACAAATCAAGAATGACGAGCGTTTTTCAAAAATTATCCCTCAAGAGGGTAAAATAGGGGATGATATTAAAATTCACATGTAATATTGTTTTTTTGTCTTCTTTTCAAGAGATTTTTGGGATTGGAAATATAGTCATAGTCCGTATCTTGGATTAACATTTAGTCTTTATTAAAAGTTATTACAATTTAAATTCATAAACTAACTTTTCAAACATGCAGGTCCTGTATTAATATGTTCAATGGCGGCAAGAGTAGGCACTACAAATCAATGGTGACAATAATAGTAAAACGAACAATTTGTATTTTAAGAAAGGCATTTAGAATCATATAAACTTAATTAGAATCATATAAAATTTGTTAAAAGAACCGGTCAAGTGTGAGTAGGACTTGTGCCCTGAGGGTCCCGTTTCAAAGCTGTGCCTGCTCGGCTGCCCGAATTTCCAAATCTGGATTGAAGGACAAACTTAAAATGAATAACAACATATTATGTTGTAATGTATTAATGTTAATGTTGTTCTTTTTCAATTGAAAAAGAACTTTTATTAGAGTAATTAAATACAAACTAAATGTTACTTCAAGACACGGCCTTTGAATTTTTAATCTCAGATTGCAGAAAAAACTTAACTTTGCCGTTCATTATAGAACTATAAATTACCAATTTTCGAATTATCCTCTTTACTTGACCTTACTTCTCGCCAAACTTCATGCTGCTGGACCAACAAGAAGTACCAAATAGACTGGTTTATTTGCGAGTGTCAAAATATGCGGCATAAATGGCTATATTTTTTATATCGTTAACTTTTTTTTTGGGTGGGAAATTATCAAATAACTTCTCTCGCTCTGGGCGGAGCGGGAGAGCGTGTTAGGCTTATACTAACAAAAACCCACCCGTGTTCCTTCAGTTGCCTGTGTGTTGCCAGGGGCCACGGTAACCCTTTCGGACTTTCCCGCGACCCTGGCAGGCATCGGCCCTAGCGTACCATGGCTTGGACCAGGGCCGGACGCGAAAAATCACCACCGCCGATCGTCTCCACGAGGACATGGCGGTGCCCCGCTCAAGCCGGGCAGACCTCCACCGTGTATACACACAATGGTCTCACCCGGGCGTTTCCTCCCACCTTATCCGAAACAGGAATCTCCCGAAACAACCATGCCCGGTGAGAACCTGCGTCAGGTGGAAGGTATGGACGCCGTGGCGCCTCTCTAGCCACTCTTCAATGAGGGAACTTATTGCCACAATTGTGGCGTGCCCATTATTGCGTTGACTTGGAAATTTGATTTTCGTTACACTTCCAAGAGACCGTAGATCTAAGTTTTTAATATCTATTTCAACTTGATGCCTCCACGCGTTCCTGAGAAAAAGGCTCTTGGCAGACACTGAAGTCATCCTATAAGGGCTTTAATGTTTCATTTTGAGGTACGGAACCCTAAAACAGATTTATTATCAGCCTGTTACCTTTTCATGCCGTAACGGCTAAACGGATTTAGATGATAGGCATACGGATAGGCCATGACCTGGGTTAGGACATAGGATACTTTGAATCCCGGTAGCACGTTCCTGTGGGATATTTTCCGACATCCACGCGGGCGAAGCCGCGGGCAAAAGCTAGTTATTTTAATAAAACTAAAAAGCTTGAAATAAAAAAAAGTTATTTAAAAAACAAAAAACCCGACTGCAAAAACACATAACTGAAAAGAGAAAAACAAGCATTATAATCTATAGAATTTTGGTATTGCAGGCGGGACAAACCAATAACCTGAAATGATGGTGTAAATTTTGTTTGTCCCGCCTGCAATACCAAAATTCTATAGATTATAATGCTTGTTTTTCTCTTTTCAGTTATGTGTTTTTGCAGTCGGGTTTTTTGTTTTTTAAATAACTTTTTTTTTAACCGACTTCGAAAAAGGAGGAAGTTATATGTTCGACGCGTATGTTTTTATTTTTATGTATGTCCACCAATTTCTCCGTCAATTGTGGACCGATTTTGAATTTTTTTTTTTTGTTTGAAAGGGTGTGCTCTCGAATTGGTCCCATATAAATTTTATTAACTTTGCTTGGATAGTTTTTGAGTTAGCTACAAAATACGTATTTTTTTCCCATTTCGTATGTAGATCATACGATAAGTTTCTGTCACTGGTAGCAGGTAGTGGTATTCGAATGTGTGTGGGGTAGGTACCACAACTAAAAAGTGAAAAATAAAAACTTTTTACAAAAGTTCAAAGTTTTTTTATTATTCTCTTTTCAGTTATGGGTTTGTCAGTCGGGTTTTTTATTTGTGCTTTTATTTTTTTTTTAAATTGTTTACTTTTTAGGTTTTGATAATTTCTCATTAGATTTAAACATATGTTTTGTAACCACCCTTCTAAACCCTTTTTTTTGATACCCCACTCGATAGAGTAAGGAGTTTTTTTCAAACGTAAATTTTTTTCGCCAAAAATTCGTTATTTTGAATTTTTATAATTTTAATATACCCAGTGACACTTGCGCAATAAAAACATCATTCATCAAAATCGGTTAAGCCGTTTCTTAGTTACAAGGGAACATAGAGACGGACATACATACATTCAGATCCAACACATAACCCTCCTTTTTTGGCTTCGCCGCAGTGGGTAAATGACGAAAGGTCACGTTGCACAAACCCTGGAAACCTGTAAAATATTTTGAATGAAAGTCACATAACGGATGTTTCCAAGAATAAATAACGTAAACAAGCTATTTTTAGAAGCAAGGGAAGGGTGAGTCATCTTGAAATGACGGAACAATATGCCATGGGGAGGGGAATAAACAATAGGTACAGGGGACCTTTACTTAGATTACATAAACTCTCATAAAGGAATGTAGGTATACGTAAATAGTTACCTCAACAGTTAACATATTATTAGATATAGCTATACACCGTTTGAAACAAGATTAGACATTTAAACAAACCTTTTTTACAGTCCGTTCAACCGATTTTGACTTCTATTGCGTTGGTCGCATGACAAATGGCAGCAGCAGTAAAAAGTTGGTTTGTAACCACTTTTTTTGCTTTTAATGCCATCCTTATGCCTACGGTATAGAAGTCAAAATCGGTTGAACGGACTGTAAAAAAGGTTTGTTTAAATATCTAATCTTATTTCAAACGGAGTATAGGTAACTAGCTTATGTAAAAATCTGCTAATTTTTTTTTGCAAATTGTATCTAATAGAGTATTATATTATCTGTGCTAATAGTCAGTGGATGTATACAGGGTGGCAGGGACATCGGCGCGAAAACCATGGATTCAGTACATGATTCTGAAAGCCTATGCGTTGAAATTTTTCGTCGGTTATTAAAAAAAAAAAACTACTATTCCATACATTTTGACCGCGTAGGTATTACACTTTTCTGTGAAACAGCTGATTTAAAAAAAATTACCGACGATAAATTTCAACGTAGGACGGTTCAGAATCATGTACTGAATCCGTGTTAACAATTTTTGCGTCGGTGTCTCCCTGCCACCCTGTATAATCAGCTAAGTTCAAAAAGGTCTGCTTAGCCTTTTCCCAACTATGTTGGGGTTAGCTTCCAGTCTAGCCGGATGCAACTGAATACCAGCATTTTATATGGAGCGACTGCCTATCTGACCTCCACAACCCAGTTAAACGATACCTTACTAAGACTGGTTGTCAGACTTTCGGGCTTCTGACTACCCGTAACGACTGTCAAAGATCTACGAATGACAGTCGGTGGGGTCTGGATGTGTAATAGATGGTCACCCATCCACGAACCGACCACGGCAAGCGTAGCTTAACATTCGATCGATACATGCGGTTGTTATCATTTAATCATGAGCCCCTGACTATGTTCAAAAAATGATAACATGAATTTTTTTCACAATTTTTTTTCGTGAATTATTCTGATGGTATTCTGCTATTTGGGGCGGAGACAAATCCAACAAATCAAAGATCATTATAAAAATTGGTTCATCCGTTCTTGAGTTATAAATAATGTAAATAACCCGACTTTGTTTTATTTATATTTAAATGTCGCTCATGTGACCGCCCGAATTTTTTTGAATATTCATGAAAAATTATCGAAAAATAACTTTAAAAGGGGACAAATCTGACTTTTTTTTCATTTTTCTTCTTTTTTCAAAATCCTTTGTTGGTTTTATGAACTTACGCTTGTGTTTTATTTTTTTTAAACACGATTTTTATTTTTAAAAAATGTTTTCACCTCCTTTTTTTTTGCATAATTGACGAATTTTAATAAAATGTTAGTTAATCCGATAAAATAACTCATAAGCTTTTAGAAATAATAAACAGAATCCAAATCGAGCCAATAACATCGGAGATATGGCAAACGCTAATCAAAACAAAAAATCTAATAACATGAAAAATATTAAAGATAGACACCCCATAGTTATTTTTCGATAATTTTTCATGAATATTCAGAAAAATTCGGGCGGTCACATGCCGATGGGCGACATTGTTTAAGATTTCATTCATTGTAAAATATAAAATGTCAAATTACTCGAAAATGGTTGAGATTGGCAAAAGCGGTCATTTGGTTGCAAATGGCCTCTCCTACATCCCCTTAACGGATTGGTGACATACAACCAATAACCCTGTATAAGCTTTTACGTAACACAAATACACAATACGATTTAGTCTATGCACTATTTCACACGACATTAACAAATTACATTTTACATACCGGTTTCAATAATACCGTTTGCTTTTTTAAACTTGGTCACCTACTTTTCTACTCATGATATTAGTAACACCTTTTTCACATGCACAATATGCTTAGGTTAAAAAAGCAAGAGGAGAATATACCTAAGGAGCGTAGCAGGTGGCGTTCTATAGTTATTGCCTATGTATGTACGTTTCTATATTATGCTGAGGTACTACGATTGTATTCTAAAACTAAAACTCTGATGATAATCTTATAATGATCGTCAAGAGCTTTCCCTAAGGAAAACTACTGATTCTTCTAAAGCCAATCTTTTGAGTGCTAATAAAGAAGGCGAAAACTAGAATTGGACCACTGACTCCTAAGAACATTTTATTCAGGTTTGTCTGAATAACCATAGAGTTTCTGGACTGTTTTTTAGCACAACACAAAAATCTGTAGGTACAACACTTTGAAGCACGAAAGTGACTATCTTTTTAAGTGAGCCTGTACTTTCTTGGTTTTAACATAATTATTTCCTTTATTTAAACATAATAATTGACATTATGAAATATTTTTATAAAACATTTTTTTTTTTAATAAAACGCGTTATGATTAATGTTGTAACCCTATTTCTCATATTCCTCAGTAATAATAAATCTCACATTCATACAATTAACATTTCATTCAATTTCATTTTCTATTTCTATTAATGAATATTATTACAATTAAAATGTTTCACTATCTGAGCAATTTAATATTTATCAATTATGGACCTTTTCGTGAGTAAAGGCCTCTTTTCTTCCAAAACTCTCTATCTGATGCCTTGAAAATCTAGTCAGCCAGGTTTTGGCACAGATGTATTGCTTGAATTAGGAATTAAAAATAATATCTTTAAAACCACAAAACCTTTATCTTAATATAAAGTAAAAATACCAGCTGGTTGCGCCCTATTAACCCACATGTGGCTAAAACTTCGCATGAAATTACTTGAACATTATACCTGCATGTAATTACTTAGGCCCGGACCTACCGAGTTCAATATAACGTGATGTGCGATAAGCAGCTCGACCTTTTGTTTTCTTTATTTTTCATTTGGAAAATTGGTTTCTGCTCTACTTACTCTAAAAATATCAGTGTGCTATATCAGCAGAATAATGTGAATTTTAAAGACAATAACATAATTTTGTGGATAAAAAAGACACGACCAGACGGGTGTTGTGTCTACGATTGTTGTCAGGATGTTGTATATATGTTAGTTTAGGAAAATCGTCTACTTTTACAATGTTTGTAAATATGTGAGCACCATGTATCTATCACATATTAAATTATCTGTCGTTGCTTCATTTTTAATTCTTTTTACCTATTGTGGTATAGTATTTTTATTCTAGGTGCATCGTCTTCACATATAATTATTTAAATAATGTACGTACCTATACAAACAATTGTAAAACATTTTAAAAGAGTAACGGTGGAGTTTCTTGCCCATTCTTCTCCATACGAAAACTACCTTTTGGAAGGGGCGACTAGAATCAATTTTATTATTTTGTAAATTTTGACGTTCAAAAGTGCCACACATTTATTTCAAATAGGCCCATGGCCTATTTGAAATAAATGATTTGACTTTGACTTTAGTTGCGCGGTAAACTTTGCTTGCGCAATGCAGGATTTTGCGTGACGTCAGTGTGATGAGAAGTTCGTATGTGACGATATAGATACCACCACCAGTTTCAAAGAGGCGCTTTTTAAACAAGTCTTCGCTAGAAATAGCAACACAAAGAAAGGTGTGGAAGGTTATCAGGCAAACCTTTGCTAGGAACGTTATAGGTTGAATAAAACCAAAAGTTAGTAGGTACATATTGACAAAAACGTTGTAATTTCACACCACTTTTATTGTATTGTGGCTGTTGGGAATCGAACCCAACACCCTGAGCGTGGTCTGCATGAGCAGGCTGCGTGATCAACGCGTCATCGACATGCGGAGGCGCGGCGCGGCGACGACACGGCTCGGCCCGATGACCACTCTCTTCCACGGACTCCACCGCGACGGACGACATTCCTCTCTGATTTAAATTAAACCTTTAATTATTTGTCCGGGATTTTATAGTTTGTAAATAGTTAGACGGCGTTAAACCATTGCCTAAAAATACAGTCCACTCTTCATTGCTCCACGCGCTAACAGTGGCGACGTCTACATCACCACATGCGAACTATGCATCAAAGACTTGACGTCACACAAATCCTGCATCACGCAGTTTGAGTTTACCGAGCGAACACCATATAAATAACTTCCCCGACATCAACCGTCGGGCAGTTGCTCGCCAGACACGACACCCGTCTGGTCGGAGGATCCTCCCTTTTCTATGGTGGATGAGTGAACTTTATACCCTGTTCCTCATACTTCTAATAATAAATTTTTAATTCCTACTGATTCTACTTCCAAGATTTCAGTGAAAGGACGCACTATCTCGGACCATCTATCACATGGATCGTAATACCATCCCAGCGCTGATTTGCTGGGTTCGTTTTCTCCTCTGCCTATCGTTATTTCTCCTAAGTTTATTTTGTTTATATATATCTATGTATTAGTATTTATTCTTATTCGAGTTATCTATCACTTATGTTGCACCTGCCATGTTTTGTCTCTGCATCACCCTAAGGTTGACTGGTAGAAAATGCCTCAGGCATTAAGTCCGCCTTTGTACAGTATTTTTTTACTTGTGCATAAAGTTTTAATAAATAAAATACCTATATTATGCGGTATTTATACAGGGTCAAAATAAAATAGCTAACAAAACTCCGCATATGTGTTGGGTATCGAGATTAGATATCACTCACGTCTACGGAGTTCAAAGTCAATCAATCAACTCAGCCTATTATAGTCCACTGCTGGACATATCCCACTCCCAGACTGCGCTATAACACCCTGTCCTCCGCCTTCCGCGTCCAGTCTGTCGCAGCCACCTTTTTAAGGTCATCGGTCCATCTAGCTGGGGGGCGTCCCACACTACGCTTACCGATACGCGGTCTCCACTCTAGGACTTGTCTGCTCCACCGGCCATCGGTTCTTCGACAAACATGGCCAGCCCACTGCCACTTCAGTTTGCTTACTCTACAAGCTACATGGCGCACTCAGAAAGTTTTGCGATACTAAAAAAAAAATTACTACAGGTTATAATTTTTTATAATTACTTTTCAAAAAACTCTCCATTGGCGTCTATACACAGTTTCATACGTCTAAACCAATTTTCATAACCACTTTCCAGTCCACATCAGACATCTCTTCAATCCCCTTCTCAAATGCAGTCAGTGCACCTTCCGGTGATGAAAACTGTTTTCCCTTGAGTTGATTTTTTATTTTGGGGAACAAAAATGATAAATCTATCCGTAATGATATCTTAAACGCGTCGAGACGAGCCTGCTTCAAATTTGGAATGTTGTGTTTTTTGTAATACATAGTCATAGTTTTAATTGACATCAAAACCAGCCAGTGTCCCATAGACAAAAACTGTTAGTCGCAAAACATTCTGAGTGACCTGTGTATGTCGGTAACTTCGGTTCTTTTCCGGATAATTTCATTTCTGATTTTATCCTTCAAACAAACTCCGAGCATAGCCCGCTCCATAGCGCGCTAAGCGACCTTGAATTTGTAGACCAGCCCAACTGTCAGTGTCCACGTTTCGGCACCGTATGTCATAACGGGCAGGACGCACTGGTTGAAGACCTTAGTCTTCAAACATTGCAGCTTAGCGACGAGAAAACTTGAAGAAGTTTCCCAAATGCTGCCCTGAGTTTAAAGCAAGCCTAACTAATTAAATTTGACCCTGTATAAAAAGTTATATCACCCAGTAACTTAGAACTTGTAAAATAACGCTAGAAAAACATTTACCTTCCTCAAAAAGGTCACCTTGTAATGAGTTTAATATTATATGGGAAAAAACCGGCCGATAAAACTCGAAATAACAAACCTTATCAATTTCTCACAAGGAAAACCAAACCGCGGGGTAATTCCGTAATACACATACAATTGCAATGTCTTTCATTTCTACAATTCGACGACATTCATTACGTTATTAATGGATTACGAATTTATTTCAAAATACTTCAGATTATGAAAAAAAGTGTGTTACACTATTTGCTCATAATCTGCTATTGTTTTAAATTAATCTGCCTTCTGCGTAACTATTTCTGTTTTTATTCGTATTTCATATGTATTTTCCATTGATTCAAAATGTGCCAGTCATGCCGTACTTCTCAGTCCATGTAACTCCATACTGATTGTGACATGCACACACCGCACTAATACATCTCATCATCACTTTGCTTATTATTCTTTGGTATCACAATCAGCGGAGATGACTATTGGCCATCTTGTGACACGCTGGACGTTATGTTTCCAGGGTCCAAAGTTCCGGCCAACCATCCAAAATTATCGGTGGCATCTGTCCGGAAACTGTGTTACGGGCCACTACCTTCCGGCATATCTGATTGCCGTCGTGCTTCGTACCGGGTACATATTTACCCGCTTGAGCACGTCGAGCTATCTACGGGCCAGACGCCGACCGTCACCATTCCTGGCATCTGCAACGTGGCACACCCGCTGGGGACATCGTTGTATCAGGCTGAGCCAGGAGAAACTGCGCTACTCCCAAGGAAATTAAGGGAATCTTGTGACCATAAATTTACCTACCCCATTTCTTGTATTATTTTTATAAATATACATTTTTTATGTTGACAAGGACCAGCCCGTCCCATCTTTGATGTCCTCAAAAACAAAAAGACAAACAAAGTATCAAATTCTTTTTTCGTCGGACAGATAGAGTTGCCGTCTATAGATTTTGGATAAGGGCATGAGAATGATGAAGCCCACAAGTCGACAACCAACCTAAAAAGTAGTGTTACTTGACCAATACACCTGTACCATAACCATGGAGTTGCTGATACTTGTCAACAAATAGCTTACACCTTTTCCTAACAATTTCATAATGTTTTTTTCCTGTACATAAGTACACACGTGGTACCAATTTAAAACAAACGCAACTATAATGTAGACTCAACGTGTTAGTACCAAACACAATAAACACCGCTTACATCATGTCAACCGTAAAAAAGCAGGGCACGAGAATCATGTGTTGTGAACTAGAGTACAGCTCTAATTGTACCTACCATGTGTACATACAACTCCCACAAGTTAAACAGAACCTTAACAACGTCGAACTAGAGTTTAATTTTAACTTGCAGTGATTAATGTTTCACCAAGTTTGCTAAAGTGACAACCGCTTAAATTAAGAAGTTCTCGTCTGAGTTGCTAACGCCTATCACGAATGCTTGTTTTAATTTACTACACTTAAATGAATAAACAATCTGTATATGTGTTTTAGTGATAAGACCAGAGACAAATATAAGTTGAACGAGTGGGGTGGCGCTGCTAGTCCAGACAAATGACAACTAAATGTCAAATTCAGTAAATTTTAAAATTTAATTCCAAAATCCGCCGTCTGTCGATATGCTGGTTCTGTATTCATGGGGAATGCGAGGTGCAGATTGAAACACAAGTAATAAATTATGTATGTAAGTCCGTATGTGTGTGTTTGCGGGTGTGTTCCGTGTTCGCAAGTCACTGTGTTTTATTTGGGTCATGTGTACAAGTGTGTGTGCGTTCATAGGGGTCGTAACTTTTTCCCTTTGAAGAGTGTTTGGGCTTATTGTTGTAGTATATTTCTTTAAGAGTTGGGTTGGTTCTGTGTGGTAATGATTTTGTTCGTTCTTTTATTATTTGTTGATTAAGGGAGGGAGTTGGACTATTCAGACAGAATTAGGAAAAGATTTCAGTCTCGTTATATTGGTAAACGCCAGTAAAAATATGGCCATTGCAAGTAAAAGTTATGTTAAGGCGATTAACACACTATCACGCACCACGCAGCGTAGCGCGTGAATGCGTGTTTTAACGTTGCTTGTAAGTATCTCCGTTTGTATAGGAAACACGCACAGTCCATCACACAGAAAATGCATCCACGCGCGTTCATTCAGATCGTTGACACGCAACATGCAGCGTGATGCGGTGCAGTGTGATAATCGCCTTAAAAGAGATTTCTCTCCAAATATCATCATACTTTTGAAAATATGAAATACCGGGTACCAGGTCTTTCAACAAGT
This sequence comes from Agrochola lychnidis, assembly GCA_963680765.1. Classification (NCBI taxonomy): domain Eukaryota; kingdom Metazoa; phylum Arthropoda; class Insecta; order Lepidoptera; family Noctuidae; genus Agrochola; species Agrochola lychnidis. Next base: position 6,138,099 of record OY796859.1, on the reverse strand, counting down.
ACCAGGCACTTAACAAAATAGAAAATGGTCAACAAATCTCAGTCTACTAGGCCTACAATGTTCTCACATTAACAAAATAGAAAAGAATCTATTTAAAAAAACCGGCCAAGTGCGTGACGGACAACGCACAATGAAGGGTTCCGTAGTTGAGATGAATTTATTTATCCCAAGAACAAACTTAACATTTATTCCAACTGCAAATCGTCGCTCGGCATCCAATACCGCGAATGTGTAATTTTTTACGGTTTTTTTTAAATTGCAGGATCACTTATTTGAACGTGTAGAAAAAATAAAAATCTAACACCTTTAAACGAGCAATTCTTGTATATATGTATATATTATATAACCTGAATCTCTGAAACGGCTCCAAGAATTTTTATGAAATTTAGTATGCAGGGGGAGCGATAAATCGATCTAGCTAGGTTTCATTTTTAGAAAACGTCGTTCAAATTTTCGTTTTTTTTTTTATTCTCTTGGGCATCTTATTCATAAATTTTACAATTATTGTAAAAATTGATGAAAAAAATACAGATTTTTACTAAAAAAACATGTTTATGTTCAATTGAGGGTAGTTTTTTTTCTCAATTTTAATTTTATGTGGACGCCTACTTACTTCCAATCATCATGGAGTTTGTTTCATCACGATAGCTGATTCAGTTTAAAAGTTACAGTTTTGTTACAATTTTTTTTTTATTTCCATAAAAGTATTAAAAAAATATTTAGATTTTTAAATATTTTTTCTGTCGTTAAAATTAAGCATAGATTCCCCTCATTTCGATATGTGCACATTATGAAGAATCACACTGTATAGCAACCCACTCTGGTGCTGCTGAGCTCGCCAATCCTGCCTCACCCCGCATTCCAACCTGTATGGCCTGGAAAAAGTTCCAGCCCATCGTACACTATTGATCTGGTTACCATAGGTACCAATATTTAAAATGTTTTTAAGCTCCATTGGCAACCTATCCTTCTCCATCTTTTTCCACAATACGTCATAAGCAACCAGATCAAGTCTTGAATAAGTCGAGGAAGCTAGCATAAATCGGCGTCCCACGCTGTGTATAAGTATAGTATGTGACAGTATGCTTAAGACAACACTGCACTTTCTGTTGACAAACCACGCCGAAACCCGAATTACTCAGTTGTCATAAACATTTACAGTTTTATTTATTTGTGTATTAAGCAGACTGTCAAATACTTTTGATATTGATATTATAGTAGCTAGAGAGATGGGCCTATTGGATGCCGAGCGACGAAATGTAAGTTTGTACGCACAATATTGAGAGATTTACCGTGTTATTTTAAGACCATAGACTTCTTATAGGTTTTCCTGTAATCTATGAGTAAAGAGCCATACTATGTATTTTTTTGAAAATTTTTGGTCCAGTAGTTTCGGAGATAAGGGGAATGGTCAATTTTCATTGAATTTCTTAAATATCTTTAAAAATGTTTATTTTAAAATTATATAAAAAATATATTTAAGATTCACGCAATAAGTCCTTTCATTTGATATGTCACACGGTACTGTTAGCATAACTTTTTTTTAAATTTTCTTGTTTGCCCCCCAAAAGTGACCCCTATATTCAATTTTTTTTAATTTACGTTATACAGTCGTGTTTGGGTCACAAAAATACATAATATGTGTACCAAATTTCAACTTAATCGGTCCATTAGATTCGGAGTAAATTGGCTGTGACAGACGGACAGACAGACAGACAGACACGAGTGATCCTATAAGGGTTCCGTTTTTTCCTTTTGAGGTACGGAACCCTAAAAATAGTAAATAGTTCATTACTGTCGCGGCCAGCAATTAGGGCATTGTTGGACGATCGTGAAAACACATACGTGAGTCCATCAAAGCCTGGTTGAGGCCTTGACTTGTATAGTACGTTTCTCAAACAATGCGCGGAAATTCTAAGTAAATTAATAATTATAAATTCCAAAATCTCGTCACTGATTTTGGAATTAATAATTAATTTACTCAATTTTAATTTGAACAAAGAATTTTTTCACGCGCCTATTTTGTTTTCATTTGTTTCTTCTTGACTTGAAAACCGTTCGAAATTTAAATAAAATCTTTGATAACTTACCTCCTTGGACGTCATGTGGGTCGGTGTAAAAAGTTAATTCCATTTTTAAATAACACGACAGTTATGGATTTTCATAGTAACATTCCCGGCCGCCTACTCGCTTGTTTTTGACCAGCACAGAAATTTCGATTTATCTCGAAGAAAGTTGTCAAAATAATGTTCGAATTTCCAAGCATGTTTAAGAAAATAATGAAAATGAAAACCTATTTAATGTTCATTTATTTCACCCAAACCATCGTAAATGATGACATTAACAATCACGTCACCTTAGCACATCATAATTCAGGTAATCACTTGCCAACATGTCCTAGGTCACAAAAACTTCAAGACAACTTTCTACGTTCATCATTACATATTCTTAACACTTGTTTCTACCTTGATGAATACAAATGCGAATTCATTTTCGTACGATAAAATGGGGTTAACAGATTTTCGGTTTTACTGGGCCCGACTGATAAATTTGAGTGACTTGTGCTGCTTCAAAAATAATATACCTAAAGTAAAGTAAAGTTTATTTATTTACATAGATTGTACGTACATAACATAAGGTATTAAAAAAATAATGTGATCCATGTACAATCTACCTTAGATTAGGCATGCAAACTAATGAATGAAGTAACGAGAAGGTAATAAAAAAAAATTAAATTGTGTCAAAAGTGTCAAACAAAATTACGAATTACAGTTCAAAACGGGTAGATACAATTAAATAAGTTGGAATGTCTTTAAAATGCATAAGAATATTATAATTATTTTAGATTACAAATTTTAGGATAAAATATCTAAGTCATTGTCATTTAGAAAATCGTTAACCGAGTAGTAGCATTTTTCAATCAATAATGCTGTTAACTTCTTTTTAAAATTACGTATTGTGTCATCTTTTATTATGTCAGGTATTTAAGTAGGTACTATAGATTCTCGATTTTTTAACAGCTCGATTTTAGTATCTTGTTTTTGAATTCTAGTACCATCAAAATTACTATATCTGACTTTTTAATTAAAACATACTCTTCGAATAGTTTTCCTCTATAATGCATCTCATTTAACGGCAGCTTTCTTTGAGCATCCTTCCTCGTATACAAAGCAATACTCTAGAAAAACTCATCATTACAGTTTAAATAATGTAGTCGACGCTTAACCACGTATAAGGCGCTTACCCACTCAGCCTGCTCTATTACAAAACACTTCATTTTTAACCTTGCAAGTCAATTACTTCAAGCGATGATCGTCATCGTTATTATTATAAACGACTGCGAATTATTCGCATTAACATTCTTAAACTGTATTACAGTGAATTTAAATTCGCGTGTCTATTCAATAACAAGTTGTTTACGGACTTGATGCACGTTTGATGTTTGGTTTTATTCCGGATTTTGTTGTTATGTTGAATCAATCAACTCAGCCTATTGCAGTCCACTGCTGGACATATCCCACTCCCAAGCTGGGCCACAACACCCTGTCCTCCCCCTACCGCGTCCAGTCTGTCATAGCCACCTTTTCAAGGTTGACGGTCCATCTAACTGGGGGGCGTCCCACACTACGCTTGTCGATACGCGGTCTCAACTCCAGGTTATGTGAATATGCCGATTTCCGGCCACCGTAGGCGCGGGCTTGCGGACGGTGAGCAATGGGTAGCTCGCCGTCCGATAGGGACCAAGCCCGGGTCGACGGCGCGTTGTGTTCCACGCGCACCTCAAAGCGATGTCAGCAGAATTGACGGGGTCCGCTATAGGGCCAATGCCTGCCGGGGCTGCGAATACGGGCCGAAAGGGACATCGTGGCCCCCGGCAACAGGACAACCGAAGGAACACGGGTGGGTTTTAGTCAGTAAGAGTCCCAGAGCGGGAGAAGTTATTTGATAATTTCACAACAAAAAAAATAAGGTTATGTGAATATGTGGCAAGTGTCGGTGGAAATAAGTAAATAAATTATTATTTACTTTTATTACCAGAAGGATAAATAATTGGTGCCTTCGGTTATTATTGTAACTGTAATATCATCCGGAGTGTGCTTAGTAGGTAGATGGTTGGTGATAACCGCCGTATCGAATAAATAGCCAGCATCTGTTACCTGATACCTACGTATGTACTCTAAATGGACAGTCTAAGCAGCATCAGACGGACAAAAAAAACTTTTTACAAAAAAAATCCGACTTCCAAAAAAAACAGTACAAAGTGAAAAATAAGTTTAATTTCGGAAGTCTTTGGTTTTGAATTTTCGTTTTTGCCACCGACTTCCGAAATTAAAGTTATTTTTCACTTTGTAGTGTTTTTTTTTTTGGAAGTCGGTTGTTTTTTCTTTTTGTAAAAAGTTGTTATTTTTCACTTTTTAGTTGTGGTACTTACCCCACACAGATTCGTATACCACTACCAGCACGCGTAGCGTGACCACCGTAGAAACGAGTTTTGTCGACGGAAGAATAGACAAAATGACAGATAAACAATCACAATCTGTCATTTTGTCTATTCTTCCGTCGACAAAACTCGTTTCTACGGTGGTCATGCTACGCGTGCTGCTATGTAAATAACAGTGACAGGAACTTTATCATATCATCCACATACTAAGTGGGAAAAAATAAGTACTATTGAAGCGAACTCAAAAACCATGCAAGCAAAGTTAATAAAATTTATATGGAACTATCTCAAGAGTTTAACTTAAACAAAAAAATAATTTTCATAATCGGTTCAAAATTGACGGAGAAATCGGAGGACATACATAAAAAAACATACGCTACGAACATAACCTCCTCCTTTTTCGAAGTCGGCTAAAAATATAATATGCGTTGAAACAAATTCACCTAGCTGTTGTGTTACATTTCATGTTCCATTGCATAAATTAAGACGGCTTATTTATTTGTGTTACTTACTTATGATAGTTATGATATTACATGTCACCAAACCCGGCATTATAAAATCTGTATTGAAGGATAAAAGAGCGTTATATGCTAAGCAGTGAAGACGGCGCGAGTTATTTCAATAATATGTACACAAAAGTTATCATTGTACAATAAGAAAACTGAAAATCCCTAGAAAAATCTACACTAGAAACTGGTTGATATGTTCAACCGCAATTACCTAAACTTGCAGGGATTCCCAACCGGTGGGTGTGCCCCCCTCGGGGGGCGTAGAGTGACCAATGGGGGGCGCGGCGGCACCAATAATCTGTATATATAAAATGGTAAACTGACTGACTGACTGACTGGGTGATATATCAACGCACAGCTCAAACCACTGAACGGATTGGGCTGAAATTTGGCATACAGGTAGATAATATGACGTAGGCATCCACTAAGAAAGGGTTTTTGGAAAATCGACCTTTAAGGGGGTGAAAAGGGGGGATTTTGTTTGTATGAAAAAATTTATTCCTTGAGTTAATAAACTTGAAACTTGGCACGAATACTTATCTATGTAAATTATAAAGTTTGCCATTTTTAGTTTTTCTAAACTACCCCCTAAGGGAGGATTGGGGGGTGTCATAGTTTGTATGGAAGAATTTTAACGCGCGGTCTGATTAACTCAAAACTCAGTATTTATACTTAAGACTGAAAACAAATAAAAACGTATATCAAGGTTTTTTGAAAATCTACCCCTGACGGGGTGAAAAGGGGTATTTATTTTTACAGGGGAGGATTTTACTGTTTGGCTTGATTAACTTGAAAATTTGTATAAATAATCTATGTCAAAAAATGGAAACGTCACAATAGACTTTTCAAAAATTATTATCACGCTATTTGCTATGGGGGATGAACAATATTGCATTATGTTCGTATTCTTCTATAGTTTACCGCAAACTGTAAAAAGACTATCCAAAAGGTTAGAATATTGCAGATAATTACGGATTTAACCTTTTAAAACATTATCATCACGCTATACCTTTATGGAGCTAAGTAGTCAATCATAACATATACAGGGTGGATGTTGATATGGGGCAATAAGGGCAGGTACCTTAACCGTTGTCGCTACAAGAAAACGGTCTTAGGAGACTGTCCTTAACTTTTTGATATGCATTCACAGATTTTGAAAAAATTGTACAGTCAGCAAGAACATGGGTAATTTTCACAAAAACTTTTTTGATGCCTGTCGATCTTATTTCTTATTACTAGCGTCAAAAAAATATATCGGACCAACGGAGGGCGAATTTTTGAATTTTCTCGTACTCAAGTACGAGAAAATTCAAAAATTGCAAAAAACTTTCCGTACATTTCGTAGAAAATGAGCCTGAGAGGAGATAGAACAACACGAAATATTTATCCGCAACGATCAAAATCCGTAGTGCGCGCATAGCCTAAGTTTTGAATACCTATCTATTTCAAATTGATACTTCCACGCGTTTCTGAGAAAAAGTGTCATCCTTTAAGGGTTTCCATTTTTCATTTTGAGATACGGAACCCTAAAACAGATTTATTACCTATCTATCTATTTGTTACCTTTTCATGCCGTAACGGCTGAACAGATTTAGATGAATGGTATACGGATAGGCCATGACCTGGGTTAGGACATTTGATAAGTACTCTGAATATCGGTAGTACGTTCCTGTGGGATATTTTCCGACCTTTGCGCGTGCGAAGCCGCGGGCAAAAGCTAGTAAACTATAGATTTATTAAATTTTTGACCGACTTCCAAAAGGAGGAGGTTCTCAATTCGACTGTATGTTGTTTTTTTTTCTTTGTGTGTTTGTTACGCGATTACTCCGTCAATTATGAATTGATTTTGACGGTTCTTTTTTTGTTTGGTAGATCATACTTCAGAGGTGGTCCCATATAAATTTTATTAACTTTGCTTGGGTAGTTTTTGAGTTAGCTTCAATAATACGTATTTTTGCCTCACTTAGTATGTGGATGATATTATGATAACTTCCTGTCACTGTTATTTACATAGTAGGTAGTGGTATTCGAATTTGTGTGGGGTAGGTATCACAACTAAAAAGTGAAGTGTTTTTATATGTTCTTGATATTAGAAAAGATTAAGACTAGTTTCCAAACCCCAAACGTTTCATAATACTTACTTAGGTGCTGTAAAATGAGGTTCAGGTTTTCTGCATACGTCGACAAAATAAGTTTTTCTATTTCTGTATGAATGGACGAGAAAAACGAACCTATCTAAGGCGGCTTGCTACAATTTTCGAGCTCGCTTCCTTTGCTATTCCATTCTATACACTCTTGATTCTTCAACTTTTCTGCATAATTTGACAAAGTAACTTCTATTTCTGTTTGAATGATCAAAAGAAAATCTAACCTATCCAAGGGGATGCAAACATTTTCGACCTCATTTTCGCTCGCTTTACATTCTTATGCTTTTCTACATGTCGACAAATTAACTTAGGGACGTAGTGATGATAGTATAAAGAGTTCTAGTAGGCTATCTCCTGCCCAATCCGTGATATAATTGCTTACCATACTTGCCTGTCTCAGGGTTGTCACTTTTAGCTAAATTTTAATTCAGTGCCTAGAAATTGGCAAGGGCCGGGAAGTTTTTTTTACTTATGTGTTGTCTGGGTTCAGGGTTTCTGAGGTCAGTTTTACCTAAACGATGATGTTCATAGTGTTTGTATGAATGACAAAATTATATTTGCGGTTTTTGAAAAAGTGCTATATCTCAAAAACTGCTAACTATATCTCCTTCAAACCAATTTTAGTTGAAAGTGTTTTTTGACATCTACAGCATATATTTTTATTAGATCTTTTACTCTCTTAGTCTCTCCTAAGTAAGTATTATGAAACGTTTGGGGTTTGGAAACTAGTCTTAATCTTTTCTAATATCAAGAACATATAAAAACACTTCACTTTTTAGTTGTGATACCTACCCCACACAAATTCGAATACCACTACCTACTATGTAAATAACAGTGACAGGAAGTTATCATAATATCATCCACATACTAAGTGAGGCAAAAATACGTATTATTGAAGCTAACTCAAAAACTACCCAAGCAAAGTTAATAAAATTTATATGGGACCACCTCTGAAGTATGATCTACCAAACAAAAAAAGAACCGTCAAAATCAATTCATAATTGACGGAGTAATCGCGTAACAAACACACAAAGAAAAAAAAACAACATACAGTCGAATTGAGAACCTCCTCCTTTTGGAAGTCGGTTAAAAATTTAATAAATCTATAGTTTACTAGCTTTTGCCCGCGGCTTCGCACGCGCAAAGGTCGGAAAATATCCCACAGGAACGTACTACCGATATTCAGAGTACTTATCAAATGTCCTAACCCAGGTCATGGCCTATCCGTATACCATTCATCTAAATCTGTTCAGCCGTTACGGCATGAAAAGGTAACAAATAGATAGATAGGTAATAAATCTGTTTTAGGGTTCCGTATCTCAAAATGAAAAATGGAAACCCTTAAAGGATGACACTTTTTCTCAGAAACGCGTGGAAGTATCAATTTGAAATAGATAGGTATTCAAAACTTAGGCTATGCGCGCACTACGGATTTTGATCGTTGCGGATAAATATTTCGTGTTGTTCTATCTCCTCTCAGGCTCATTTTCTACGAAATGTACGGAAAGTTTTTTGCAATTTTTGAATTTTCTCGTACTTGAGTACGAGAAAATTCAAAAATTCGCCCTCCGTTGGTCCGATATATTTTTTTGACGCTAGTAATAAGAAATAAGATCGACAGGCATCAAAAAAGTTTTTGTGAAAATTACCCATGTTCTTGCTGACTGTACAATTTTTTCAAAATCTGTGAATGTGAAACCAGCCTTAGTGCTTGATTGCGTGCGCCCGACTGTCGCCTAGACTCGATAAACTGACAATTCAATTCACACAAACCTTGTCGTTAGTGATGTGCAATTGCCTACAACGGAGTTTAATTGATACCGATACCACTACTTAAATAATTTGAGAGATGCTCGTACTATAGATTTTAAGGGATTTTAAATTTTATCGATAAATAAGGTAAAGAAATGGATTGCGAAACTTGTTAAAAATATTTGACAGAATTAATATTAGTTACTCATTTGCTAAAACTACATTTAAAAGGCAACAGGCTTCTAATGTTTTTTTTTATTTTCATATAAACTACTTTTCGCTATCGTAATCTTGACCTACAAATGTCAGCATCTGTCTTCTCCACCTCTGAAACATTTTGCAAATAATTTGTGCTCACCAAAACACAGATTGCATCACAAGTTCACAACATAAAATGTATTTCGTGTTACACAAGTTCTAATTATACGTTTTAATATTATAAACATCCATCGCCTTGCAGTTATTAATAAATTAACAAGTCGTCACTCCTTTCTTGCTTGCAAATTAGATTTATGATGACGAAACGTACACTTTTAGCGCCGATACCAAAAACAGATTAAGGTTTTTTTTTTTCAAGGCATGCAACATTGATGAGTATTTTTCAAATATGGAACTTGTTTTTTCTTAGATGTACTCAACAAAAAAGCCAGGCCTGAACCATAATTGCGTAACACGCCTAATCCATTGCTTCATAAGTTCGAAAAACTTGTCTGCTCAACAACGTAAATAACGCTATGAATGTTGTTGAACTGTCAAAATGAAACATATTGTGATTGATCGTATGTTACGCAATTAGGATGTTGTATTCAACAGTTGAACAGATGTTTTTTTTTTTAAATAGAACGCCAACGATTAGGACTAAAAAAGTAATGTTTGTCGATGACGTTTTTAGTGTTGGGTCACAGTAAATTGTTAAAAGTGCTCACACAGGTGAATTCTATTGCCTATTTTCGTGATAGATGTCTTAGTTAACTTCTTCTGGCACTTTTGGAGATCGATTGAGTGGTCTTATTTGTTACCAAAGAAAACTTTGGTAAAAAAAACCTACCTTTCATATGACTTTGGAATCAATTGTAAGCAGTTATAGTAATTCCTATCTAGTGAACATGACACATATTTATAACTACTGTTGATAATTTCGTTGCTATTTCACTTCCTTCCTCATTTATTTCAGCGTTTTTCTACACTAGCTAATTATAAATTTACTAATAGTTATATTTCAACATTTCTATTTTTAGTTTTGCTTTATTTGTCGTATACCTACATACAAAATTCTCTAATTAGTAATGCAATCTACACAATAGACATTCTATTTCAAAACAAACAACGTACTTTGTTTCACACATAATTATAAGCCAATTACTAGTACAAACTGAGTAATTCAATATTTTTTGTTTAATTTTAAACAACCGCTCTTATCTAGATACTTAATTAAAACGAAGGCCTTTAACACCTTGCTTAAGCATGAATTCTAATATTCTATGTAATTGGTTTCTTAGCAGAAAGCCCCCTTCTTTTTTTTTAGGTAGGGCATCTCGTAGTTGACCTCTGAGATCATGACTACTTAACCGGGCTTTCCTGTGGGTGCCTTAAGCTACTACACTTAAAACCTCCAGCCAAGGGTTATTCAACAATTCTAATTAAAACTAAGTGAACGCTCGCTAAGGACACCCCCTGTGGGGTACGAACCTCGGCTTAGGGCGTCAACCGGAGGGTGGACATCGAGGATGGGACGGGCTGGATCAAAGTTTTGATCATGATTATTAGTCGAAAATTTAAAGCTACGTGCTCAGCTGCAACAACTGCTGGCACCTCGTTATCGAGCAAGGGTCGGGGGGGAGTATCATTTACTCGGGAACGCGGTCGCAATCGCAAAGGACCTCGGCGGCGAGGTCGGAATGATGGGAGGCGTATATTTTTGTACACTGTGCTGGTTTGCCTACTGCTCTCCTGGAGGAGGGTAATGCGGTCATCAGGGTTAGTAAAGCCCCCTTCCCTCTTCTGCTTTCTGTAAGATGGAGTGGGTGGGTTCCACCATTCGGGTCCAATACGAGTTGTTAGAAGAAATATATAAACTTTTTGGTTCTAGGTCATATATACCGCTTTCCTCACAGTTTTTTCCTCCACAATTTTTAGATATTAATTTGGATATTAATCATTATAAAAACATAATGGAACACTGATCATTGTAAAAATTCGTTTTCCCGTCACGTCTAGCAGAATCGACGTAATAGATCGTTTGAGGTACCAACAATGTGGATCGGTTTAAGAAAACCCTTCTCATTGTGCCTCCACTTTTGTGGAAAAATTTGTCATTGAGATCGTGAAATATCGGTCCCTTTCGTACAGAAATAGATGATTTATCGGTCCACTGATCTTCATAATCGAACATCGTAATTTTTTATTTGCAAAGGAACCCTGGAACTGTCCGTTTTTTCAGAAGAAAAGTAGTCAAACAAGTACCATTCGACTTTTTAAGAGTTATTTTGGTAGGCAATACTTTCTCCGCTTAAGTGTATCAATAAATCGTAAAGTAATCTTTAGTAGGTACGAAAACAAGATTTGTAACAATAAGTTAAGGTCAAAAGTAATAGTTTGGGGTGACCTTGCTGGTGAAATACGCCTTGTTGGAAGGTCACTCGGAACTAATGGAAAATAGTGAAAAGCCTTGACATCAAATAACTTTGGTCTTGTTAATTAATAACGTATTTGATATACCACGTGCGCATTGTATTGAATTTGGGGAAATTTTGAAATTAATTGCTTTGTTCGGGACAATGACCGAATTGCGATATGGTTTCCTTATTTTAGTTTATGGAATATTTAATACGAAACCGTACGACAAATACTCATAAATTACAAACCATACATACAGTAGTGAGCTATGTAACGGTTATCGATAATCGGTTATTGGTACCGATTACAGCAGCCCCATCACTACGTTTCAATAAATGAAAACTATCCCTAGTTATTTTCTACGCTATGTGTGCATCATCTTAGTTTCTGATAGTCTTCCAAGAAATCCAAAACAAAAATAGCATTGCTTATTCATTCATAATATCATTCTGATCTAACAGATAGACAAAGTAACGAATTAATTATTCGTGTAATTCTGTGCCATAAGATATTATCGCGCTCCATAGACAATGGACTTATTAGATAGTGCTGCAATCGAACGTTTATTATTCTTGTACGACGAAGGAAATTATACAAACACAAAAAAAGAAACAACAATTGGCACAAGTCACAAACAACAACAATTTACAACAACAGTTTAAAAGAATGCAAAGTTGTACTTTTTTCTAATATAACAATAATAGTATAATAGTAGCTCGTGGCTAAGTAATAACAGCCGCACGGTTCGATCCATCAGGTTAAGCTAAGCTTGCCGAGATTGGTCTGTGAATGGGTGACCATCTTAACATTCTGAGACTCCTCCGTGCGTCGGAAAGCACGTTAAGCCGTTGGTCCCGGCTGTCATTCGTAGATCTTTGACAGTCGTTACGGGTTGTCAGAAGTCCGAAAGTCTGACAGTCTTACCAAAGGGTATCGTGTTACCCAGTTACTGGGCTGTGGAGGTCAGATAGGCAGTCGCTCCATGTAAAATATGGTATTCAGCTGCATCCGGTTGGACTGGAAGCCGACCCCAACATAGTTGGAAAAAGGCTAGGCAGATTCAGTATATACATATAAATAGACAATACTTATTATTTTCTGCAACCTAGAAAAGACAACAATATAACTATAAACATTGAAGTCTCTGGTGCCTCATCACATGCCTAGCCTTTACCCAACTATGTATGTAGGGGTCGGCTTCCAGTCTAACCGGATGCAGCTGATCACCAATATTTTACATGGAGATGACTAAGTCATTGGGTAATACGATACCCCTATAAAGGTGGTTTTATACCGGCGGGGCCAGGCGTGGATGGGATGGGCGTGAATCGAAATCACGGTTACCCTTTTACACCGAAAGATGTCCATCGCTATACCAAGCCGTCTCGCGATAACCAGCACTGCTTCGCGATGTCACGCGCCGGCCATCGCTATCTAGCGCCATCTCATACTATCACGCGCCGCCTGGCCAGCCGTGTCTCGGCGATGTCTCGCGATGGTCGGAGCTAGCCGGCGCGTGCAAGCGCGAGACATCGCGAGTCAGCGCTTGACGAAGAGAGACAGACCGTGCGGGCCCTCGATGGCCGATGCGAGATTTGTATATCCGTTTTACAAAGTAAATACATACTCTATTCTTACAGCAATAAAGTTCAATATTGTACTAAGAAATATTTCAATCCTCGCCTCGCATATTCTCGCGCACGGCGCAACTAGATCTTTTACACTAAAGATTAGCAGGGCGTGGATAGAAATTTTGCCATACAAATTTCAATTCTCGCCCATCCACGCCTCGTCTCGCCAGTGTAAAACCACCTTTAGACTGGTTGTTAGACTTTCGGGCTTCTGACGACCCGTAACGACTAAAGTCTGGCGCCTATACCTATACAACGTTAGTTTTTGTTTAAGCTAAACCTCTTAAGGGGTCATTGTACTCATCATTATGAACAACTTTCACTATGGGATCAACGCTGAAATCGCGAAAAAAAATCAGCTGTTCCCTACATTTTGACGAGATATGCAAACATAAAATGTAGGGAACAGCAGATTTTTTTTTTTCGCGATTTCAGCATTGGTCCCATAGTGAAAGTTGTTCATAATGATGAGTACAATGACCCCTTAAGAGGTTTAGTATAAACAAAAACTAAGCTTGTATAAATTTTAAGTTTCATCAATATTGGAACACTACCTTTCAAGCGAAAGGTATCTATTTTAGTCTCGTCATTTCATATCATGTTGCCTTCATGTCGATCTAGGCACGAAAACTAATAGAATATTTCAACTTATCGTAACGTACGAATAAAAGTTGAGTGAAGGCAACTGAATTACTTGTTGGCATGTATGTGGCCAGTAAAGCTTAGCAACAGAACACAAATAACTTGAAAAAAATCTATGAGTCCGATTCGCACATGAAGGAAAATTAAAAAAAAAAACACTAAAAATAGAACGCCGAAAAAAATATATCTTGTATGGGGAGCCCATATTTTTTACTTTATTTTATTATTTTTTTTAGCGGCCATAGCACAAACTGTGTAAATTGCGAATGTTTACCTATTAGCCGACGTTCGCACGGACGTAATAAAATCGCGGCGGAATTTTATCGCGCACTGGATTTTCAACTCTCAATGTTAAGCAGAGCGTTAAGAATCCAACGCACTGGTACGCACTCTTATCCCAGCGCATTAAAAACCAAGTTGGATTTTCAACTCTCGACGCTAAGCAGAGCGTTGAAAATCAAGTGCACGAAAAAAATTCGCCGATATTTTATTACGTCCGTGTGAACGTGGGCTTACGGTTCAATAGATACAGCCCTGTGACAGACGGACAGACGGACAGCGGATCCTTAGTAATAGGGCTCGATGGCACCCTTTGGGTACGGAACCCTAAAAATATGTATTATTTGTACCAAATTTTTTTTAGAAAATGATAATATCAAACTTCAAACTGTCACTTCCATAAAGATAAAATAGGTAAACGTTTCAAAAATATTACGTTGATATTTTTTATATTCTTAATGTAATACCTACTGTTAGTATAAGCATTTACGAAACATCAAGACTTTATTTCCACGGTACCAAATCGTTAGTAATTATATTCCCATCAAAATCAACGTACTGGAAACTCATTCAGAATAATAATGTGTTCTATCTCCTGTATCAAAAAAAAAACCGACCAAGTGCGTGTCGGACCACGCACAATGAAGGGTTCCGTAGTTGGAATGAATTTATCCCCAAAAACAAACTTAACTTTGTAGTTGAAAAATATGTTCCCCCATACGGAATGTGAATGCCGCAGGAATCCGCTGGATGCGGAAAGCACAGAATCGGTCGAAGTGGCGGTGCTTGGGGGAGGCCTATGTCCAGCAGTGGACGTCTTTCGGCTGAAATGATGATGATGATGATGATACGGAATGTATGGTAAAACATGTTTTTGCAACTGCAAAGTTAAGTTGGTCGATTATTACTCGTTAACTTGTAGAGCCTACTTAGCTGTGATAGTTTTCCTTTTAATTTCGTTATATAAACTACTGTTGTGATTTTTTTTACACACCCAAAACCAACCATTAAGCCGGTAGGGGGGGACACTTGACTCTAACAAAAATTAGCACTTTAAAGCTTAATATTTCCCAAACGGATCCCTGAATCTAAAAATGGTTTTCACAAACTCACAATGTTTTTGAAGGACCTTTCCAATGATACCCCTCACCATGGGTAAAAAAAAAAAAACATCACCGCTTTACGTGTATGAGAGGTACCCTAAAAAAAATTTTTTTTTCATAATTTTGTTTTACCACTTTGTCGGCGTAATTAATATGTATACCTATGCCAAATTACAGCTTTCTAGTACGAAGGGTCTCGGAGCTAGACCGCGGACAGACAGACAGACGGACATGACGAAATTATAAGGGTTCCTTGTTTACTACGGAACCCTAAAAACAAAATGAAAACGCTTGTTTTTTTTTAAATATTTAGGTTCTTGTCTTGGTAATTCAAATGTATTAAAAACTTTGTAGGTTAATAAAAACTTATTGTGATTTCGGTTAAAATTTCATGTGCATTAGAAGTTAGGACTCCAATTACTTAAGTCCATGTCCGCGCCACCGGAACTAAAACCATCATCAATCAATTAGTACCAACACCAAGTACCTGGTATCAATTAAATACCACATCGATCACGTGTCCCATCCCTACGTAACATGACAAACACACGTTTATTTAAATAGTTCACATCAATCTCATTTCAAAGCTATAAACTTTATGTCACAGCATAAATTATTTTAACGAGCATCTTAAGGCCTACCATTAAGTGAAGATGGTCCTACTGGACGTAAACCGTGTTTATTGTTAGACTGTGCATGTTAATAGGACACACGTTTGGGTTAATCACGCATTTATCTTGACGGGGCCACAGAATAATTTAATAGGTATTGTAGGTATTAAGGCGACGATAACCAATTTTTAATGATTTTAAACTGAAGATCACGTCTAAACGAGTAGTCTTAATGATTTGGAAAAAATATGTGTTAAATTAAAGCATTTTTTAAATAAATTAATCATCATCATCATCATCATTTCAGCCGAAAGACGTCCACTGCTGGACATAGGCCTCCCCCAAGCACCGCCACTTCGACCGATTCTGTGCTTTCCGCATCCAGCGGATTCCTGCGGCCTTCACAAGGTCATCGGTCCATCTTGTGGGAGGCCTTCCAACGCTACGTCTTCCGGTACGTGGTCGCCACTCCAGAACTTTTCGACCCCATCGGCCATCCGTTCTGCGAGCAATGTGCCCTGCCCATTGCCACTTAAGTTTGGCAATTCTTCGAGCTATGTCGGTTACCTTGGTTCTCCTGCGGATCTCTTCATTTCTGATTCGATCACGTAGGGAAACTCCAAGCATAGCCCTCTCCATTGCCCTTTGGGTGACTTTTAGCCTTCTGATAAGGCCCATTGTGAGCGACCACGTTTCAGTACCATAGGTCATCACTGGCAACACGCACTGGTCAAAGACTTTCGTCTTGAGACACTGTGGTATGTGGGACGAAAAGATATTGCGTAGCTTCCCGAACGCTGCCCAGCCGAGTCGGATTCGACGATTGACCTCTTTCTCGAAGTTGGACCTACCTAGCTGGACAATTTGTCCTAGGTAGACATACTCGTCCACAACTTCAAGCGTAGCGTCTCCGATCTTCATGGGAGTGGGTGTCACATGGGCATTTGACATGACTTTTGTCTTGTCCATGTTCATTTTAAGACCCACTCTTTCGGAGGCTCTACTGAGGTCATCGAGCATTGTACTGAGTTTCTCCATGGTCTCAGCCATGATAACTATGTCGTCGGCAAACCGAAGGTTAGTGATATACTCGCCATTGATGTTGATGCCTAGCCCTTTCCAATCCAGAACCTTGAAGACATCCTCCAGTGCAGCGGTGAACAGTTTCGGAGAGATAACGTCTCCCTGTCTCACACCTCGCTGCAGAAGGATAGGTTTCGAGGTCTGGTCCTGGAGTCGAACTGACATAGTGGCGTTTTTGTACAAACACTTTAGCACCTCGATGTACCGATAGTCGATCTGGCACCGTTGAAGAGACTGCAGCACAGCCCATGTCTCGATCGAATCGAAGGCTTTCTCGTAGTCCACAAACGCTAAGCAGAGAGGCTGGTTATACTCTTCGGTCTTCTGTATAACCTGCCGCAGCGTATGTATGTGGTCTACGGTGCTAAAGCCTTTACGGAATCCGGCTTGTTCGGGAGGCTGGAAGTCGTCAAACCTGCGCGCGAGACGGTTCGTGATAACTCTTGAAAACAGCTTGTAGACATGGCTCAGAAGTGTGATGGGCCTATAATTCTTAAGCAGGGCATTGTCGCCCTTTTTAAAAAAGAGTACCACCACACCTCTGTTCCATGCCTGTGGCGTTTGACCCTCGAGTATGACGGAATCGAAAAGCTTCTGGAGGGCCTTAAGAACAGGTTTCCCCCCGGCCTTCAGGAGTTCAGCCGTAATTCCGTCATCACCCGGCGCCTTGTTGTTTTTAAGTTGCTTCAGAGCCATCCTAATCTCGTACAAGCTGACGTCCGGGATGTCTTCGGTATAGTGTCGGGTCAATCTAGCTCTTGGGTCGTTTGCTAGATTCGTAACGGGGTTACTGGTTGACGTGTATAACTATCCATAGAAACTCTCGATCTCTCTCAACAGCTCAGGTTTGGCGGATACGATTCTGCCATTATTGGTCTTCAGTTTCGCAAGCTGGCTCTGTCCAATAGACAGATCACTAGCAAATACCTTGGAGCCCTTATTCTGCTCTATTGCGTCCTTAATACGGTTCGTATTATAGAGTCGAAGGTCGCTTTTCAAGGACTTAGAGATCTGTCTATTGAGCCGCCGGTATTTAAGCGCATCGTCTGAAGACTGCAGAATCATCTCGCGCCTCTCCTCCATGAGCTGTAAAGTAGCATCAGAGAGCCTCTTGTTTCGATTTGTACGACGGGTCTTGAAAAACTTGGACCCGACCGTATGGACAGTTTCCACGAACCCATCGTTATAATCGTCCACGGAGCTCCCTAGGCACTCGAAACGATTCTGAAGTTCGAGCTGAAAGCTCTCGGGGTTTTGGACTTGGATCGGTGCTGGGCGGAGCGTAGACTTCATCAGTCGAGATCTTTCCAGCTTGATATTCAAGTTCAATGTGCCTCTTACCATACGGTGATCACTTCCGGTTTTCACCGCGTTGATCACAGAGACATCATTGAATACTTGCCTCTTCGTCGACATAATGAAGTCAATCTCATTTTTTGTTGCACCATCAGGGCTCTGCCAGGTCCACTTTCTGTGCTCACGTTTTCTGAAGAAGGAATTCATCATAAAGAGGCCTTCCTTCTCCATAAAACTGGCCAGTAGTTGACCCCTGTGGTTTCGACGTCCAACTCCAAATTGCCCCACTCGCAGCTCATCATCGTTTCGTTTGCCCAGTTTCGCGTTGAAGTCCCCCATGACAACGGTGAAGTGAGTTTTAGAGCCATGCATGGCTCTGGAAATATCCTCATACATGGTCTCCACCTCATCGTCGGGGTGTGACGAGGTCGGGGCGTAAACCTGTACGACCTTCAGCGAATATCTTGCGGATATTCTGAGTATAAGGTACGCCACCCTGGTCGACACACTCTCGATCTTCACCACGTTGCTCACAAGGGACTTATGGACGATAAACCCGACACCACCTTGGGACTGCTGGTCGCCCTCCCGGAAATAGAGCAAGTTCCCGGATTTGAGGATTATCGAGTCCTCGCCCTCTCTTCGGACTTCAGATAACCCTACTATACCCCATCGTAACTTGCTCAATTCTTCTTCGAGTTCGATGATCTTTTCGTCGGTCCGGAGTGTACGCGTGTTGTATGTTGCCAGGTCCAGTTTCCGGTGGTTATGGTAGCCGGATCTCTTCCGGGGATTCTTCGCACCCCTTGCCTCACCGTGGCCTTGACCGCTACCGTAGCCAAGGGCCGGTGGGCCGCCGGGCACTAGGGGCCGTTTCTTTCTGGTGCTTTTCATTTTTGGGGGGGGGTATGCCATAATCGCCACGCTTGGCAGGCGGGTTGGCGATCGCAGTATGGTGTTAGAAATGCATAGAAAACGCTGCTGCCCATTCTCTAGTAAGTCCCTTAGTCGCCTTTTACGACACCCATGGGAAGAAATAGGGTAGTGCTATTCTTTAAGTCCGGCACCACACGGACATAAATTAATATATGAATATTTTAGATTATGTTTATATTACACAGTGAAATTAATTTGTAAAGTTATGTCTAACGCTGATAAAAAACTGAGAATCACGCAAAATCTATCAAGCGTATTTTTCTGAAACTTTCATTATTTTAAAGATAATTTAACTATTTTTTTTTAGTATACAAGTTTTATTAAAATATCTTTTGTTTAATGTATAATAAATTTATAATGCGTCTAAATTGGGACAGTGCTCCTCGATGGGCGAGTGCTATTACTGGCTGGACGTACTACGCGTTGCGTGAGCTCAGTACAGAACACGCAAGCTAACCACTCAAGGGCACTGGCATATATCGCGTCTTAACGATACCGTGTAGACCTTTATTATATCCAATTAAGATTATAAGTTGAGCTGACCTGGTTACTAAGAAAGTAGATACACCTGGTTAAGTCAATATTACAAGGGCCTAAAATAAGTTGCCTAAAGGTAAGGTCATGTTCGCCCCAATAACAGCAACATCTACCCGCTAATCTAATTACAAAATATGGCGGAATAGGTCACCTTAAATAAATCTCAAAACTTCCAATAAATAGGTTCTTAAATCATTATAATTTGTATTGTTTTCAATCTCAACAGTTCAGTGTATATGTCACAACAGGCTAAAACCCGAAGTGCGGCTACACCTAGTTTTAGCCGGCTACAACTTGCCTAAATGGAGTCTGGCACTCGCCGGCCGCT
Source organism: Agrochola lychnidis (assembly GCA_963680765.1). NCBI lineage: Eukaryota > Metazoa > Arthropoda > Insecta > Lepidoptera > Noctuidae > Agrochola > Agrochola lychnidis. The sequence goes on along the minus strand of OY796859.1, from coordinate 6,118,188 downwards.
GCCGCAGCACCGCTCGCTTCACCAATTCTAACCTAACCTAACCTACCTTTCAGCCGTTTTCATTTGCTACAGCTAAATTTAACCAACTGCTACCGGCCGCACCTAGTTGTAGCCGGCTAAAACTAGGTGTAGCCGCACTTCGGGTTTTAGCCGTGACATACACATGCGATTAATTTCTTGTTTTTTGTATCTAAGCATTAGCATAATCAGACTATAATGTTCCCACTGCTGGGACACAGGTCTCCTTGCCGTAAGAGGGAGTGGGCAGTAATCCACCAATCGGGCCCAGTGTAGGTTGGTAGATGTCACATGTCTTCAATACTCTATGACATGTATGTCTTTCTGTCTATCTAACCTGTATTGTTCCATTTCAGTGCCTTTGCCCTATGATTTGAATGTACGGACAATTTAAGTTGGTAATCAATTTGACAAACAATTCATTTCCCTGAGTTGACAAAAATTTTATACTTCTATAGTTTGTCCAATACCGCTGTACCGTGCCTTAGGATGGCACGCGGCGAGACGGGGGAGCAGTGCAGGCCGCTAATTCGTCAAAGCTCTCGGCGCACGGCGTCCCGCCCGCCGCTCATTGGTCAACACTGCCCCCCACCTCGCCGCGTATTCCTAAGACGCGGTACAGCGGTATTGGTCAAACTTTAGACCCAGCTGTTTAAGCTGTGCATTATCTGTCAGTGAGTGAATGAATGAATTATGCTACAACAGTACTTACCAGTTGTGTTTTATCGCCTCATTGTCCCTTTTCCACACACTTCTGTTTTCTGCTAATGCGGGCCAGTCTTTCCGGTAGGAATCAAACTTGTCCTGCCATCGACGCCTTGGTTTGCTGCAATTAAATAAATCCTAAAAGGAAAGAAAGAAAGAAAAACATTTATTTGGACACAGTTCGTGAAACACAAAACACAAATAACAAAGTGAAAATAATGTTAAAAGGCACTTCCTCACCGGGAGCATTCATATGTAATATAACCTATAGAATAGAATAGAATTTGTCCTTGTAACCAACACTTAACAAGATTATTAGTAAAACTTATGACTATATTACGACTATAAGCACAGACACTAAAGGTAAACAATACAAGAAATAACGGTTGGTCACCGTTGCGACATCCCATGAGAGACGGCACAACATTGACCGACGTATACACAGTCCAGGCAACTCGCAACCATGCCTAAGACACTGTTGGAGCTGCCCCACACCCTGAGCACTAGGGAAGCTAACTTTTTACGCATTGTTGCGTAAAACCTGTACCTGCGACCTGGTCGTGTTACTTCTACCTATTTAATTATACATATGTCGGAGACGGGTATGTGACTCTTTCGTTATTATCAGCGATATTTCAACTATTGTGGGCGTAGTGTGGGTAGTGTTGGTTAATACGCAATAGAAAAACAGTTTGCAGTTCAGATCACATTACAATTTACTATCAAATTAATCACACTAGCTAAATTATACACACACTGGGTGCGACGGCGTTTATTAAAATCACCAATTAACACAATGATCACAAATTACAACTAACACAATAACTGAGCACCACAAATAGAGAACAGTTCTGCGACGTCTTAACTCCGATGCGATTCGAGGCTGAATCCCGCCTCGCCGTGGCCTTAAAATATCACGACTCTGTAGAAGCGCGCGCTTTAGGTGTGGGTAGATCATGTCCTGTCGTCAGCGGCGCGCTTGCGATTCGTTTCGTGTCCATACTAATGACCGGATCCGACATATATTAACCTATGCTGCTGGTTTCAATTATGTCTCTACACTACCTAGCAGTTGACGGCCTGCGCAGTCTACATGCAAAACCTTAGCCATGACAGAGGAATCTTGGGTTGTTACATTACATGCGAATGTTCCCGATGTCCGTATAAATCGGTACGCGGCTGATGTCAGCGCTGACCATCGGAGAAGCAGACTTACTTTTCCTAATTTAGAAGAAAGCCGGAAGAGAAGACAATCATATTTACTTCCCTTATCATGCTATTACCAGAGTTGTAGGCAGAAAGACTTAGTAACTGTCGCTATGTATCTGATAACGTGTGATCTATACACTCGCCACGCCATTACGACACGCTTGCAATGTTCAATACATCAAGTATGTCACACACTTGTATTAATTATTAGTACCAGGTCGACCGAGCTCTGCAAGGGTGAAAATAGATAAACATTGTCGTCTAGGACCTAAACCTAGACCTGTGATACAACGTTAGTATACCTTGACTCTAAGTGTATCAACGTTGTATCACATTCTCTAGGCTGTGAAAATAGAGAAAACGAATTTTCTCAGATTATGAGACCTAGCTAGATCGATTTTTCGCCCCCGTAAACCCCTATATTGCAATTTTCATCGAAATCCTTTTTTTGGGTGGGAAATTATCAAATAACTTCTCCGGCTCTGGGTGGAGCGGGAGGGCGTGTCAGACTCTTACTGACTAAAACCCACCCGTGTTCCTTCGGTTGCCCTGTTGCTGGGGGCCACGATTTCCCTATCGGTTTTCTTCGAACCCCCGGCAGGCATTGGCCCTAGCGGACCCCGTCAATTCTGCTAACATCTCTTTGAGGCGCGCGTGGAACATAACGCGCCGTCGACCCGGGCTTGGTCCTTATCGGACGGCGAGCTACCCATTGCTCACCGTCCGCAAGCCCGCGCCTACGGTGGCCGGAAATCGGCTCGCGATTCCCGCCCCGGGCGTCTCCTCCTGCGGCGGTTAGGGGCGTGAGGGCGCGAAATTTGCCTCTCCCTCACGCGTTCCGCCTCCTCCTTCGCGAGCATTACCGCTTCGCAGAAGGAGGTGACGGCCTGCCATTTCCTCTCGCTCCGTACCATGCCCCGAACCAGGGCCGGACGCGAGAGATCACCCCCGCCGATCGCCTCTACGAGGACACGGCGTTGCTCCGCCCAAGTTCATCGAAATCCTTAGAGCCGTTTTCGAGAACGTGATTACAAATATACATATAAATTTATATATAAATATTGCTCGTTTAATAGTATAAGGTATTGTTGAGAAAATATAGTGATGCATTTACCTATGCATTAAAAATATTTAAAAACCTTGCCGTGTAGATTGTGAGTCCTTCTGCTACTGCAGCCGTGGCTTAACAGGATTATTAATAAAAAATAACAGCATAATGCAATCGCCGATCCGTTTGTCTTGTGGTGATAATGGTACTCATGGATATATCCAATAGATATTCCTCTTCTATGTAGGGTTAATCTGAGTATTATGCAATAGTATTTCATGCCGTGACATGGTAAAAAGATTGTCGGGTAAGCGGGTTGGTAACGGGGGCTGACTGCCCAGTATGACGATCCAAAATCTTTTTTTTTATGGATACTTATAGATGCTCTTTTAGTAGATCTTGATACAAATTTATCATCGAAGTAACCTCTTACTTATGCATCTATAGTTACGCACTGTTGTAAATTGTATCTACTAAGTAAACTCAGATTTTTTATTTGCTAGACCAAATGACAGCTACGGTCGAACATTTTTTTTAAAAATAAAACGATAAATCTATACTAATACTAATAATATATAATTTGCTAGACCAAATGACAGCTACGGTCGAACATTTAAAAAAAAAAAAACGATAAATCTATACTAATACTAATCGGAGATTTATTGTGAAGGACGGCACGGTTAACATCTGTCGGGCATGCCACCGTCCGGGAGAATCAATCCGACATATTATCTCCGGGTGTTCTCGTCTAGCTAACGAAGAGTACTTGCATAGACATAACCTGGTAGCCAGGATTATCCATCAGCAACTTGCTCTGAAATACAGCCTTGTGGTATCGGAAGTGTCGTACTACAGGTATGTGCCCGACCCAGTTCTCGAAAATGGAAATATCACATTGTACTGGGATCGATCCATCATCACTGACAGGACTATTGTTGCCAATAAGCCTGATATAGTGGTGGTGGATCGAGGAGAGCGGCGCGCAATGATTTTTGACATAACGGTCCCGCATGATGTGAACCTCGTGAAAGCCGAGGAAGATAAACAAATCAAGTATCTTGACTTGGCTCGCGAGGTTGTCGACATGTGGGATGTGGACTCAGCAATCATAGTGCCGATAGTCGTATCAGCCAATGGCTTAATTGCCAAGAGCCTCGACCAACACCTAAGGAGGCTCTCGTTGGGCAGCTGGATTAAGGGCTTGATTCAGAAAGCGGTACTCCTGGACACGGCTCGCATCGTTAGGAGGTTCCTCTCTCTGGAGCTCTGACCGCCGGTAGCTTGGACCCTGCTCCCGATACCGGTGGGCTACTATCTTTTATATTTTTAAATGTTTTTATATTATTTTATTCTAATATTTAAAAATATAATTTATATGTAAATAATGAAATAAAGGATATAATGTAATATAATAAATTATAAAGAAGTAAAATTTGTTTGTTTGTATGTAGAAGGTAATCTCCGGAACTATCAGTCGAATTATAAAAAAAAATCTGTTTGTATTGGATAGCCCAATTCTTAAGGAAGGTTATATAGGCTATGTAACATCACGCTACGACACTTAGGAGCCGAGCAAAACTTCGTCACGCGGACGAAGTCGCGGGCAGAAGCCAGTAATTAATATTACAGAGACAACACGACAACAGTGAAGGTCCTCCTGCAGAAAATGATTCAGTGGTCCTTGGTGAGAGTCACTCGGTAACTAGATTATTTACAAGGATATTTTTACTTTTACACCCAAATATATTTTTTGAAGTAGTCCACTTAGAGCACCCATCCGAATAGCACCAGCGCTAATAGCACCTAGCCTTAAATAAATGCATGTTATATCTGATTTTGTATTTGTATGTATGTGTAATATTTGTTGTTTTTTTGTGTATCTTCCGCCAAATTATGATCGATTGATCGGTAGAAGCACTGGCTGTCATGCGGACAAGGCAACTTAGTTCGGCAGTCAGGGTAACAAACATCCTTTCCGTTTCCCTTTCTCTTGGTGCAATCCTATAATAATAACATAATTAGTTTTTAGTTTGTTCTCCTGTTTTACTTGTGATATTATTAGCTAAAATTTAATTAAGGCTGATTTTGCAATAAATATGGTATGTGGAGACTGATTATGATGTGATATTGTATTAAAAGAAAGTGTTATTATTAGGTAAGATTTAGTTAAGGCTGATTTTGCAATAAAAGTGATATGTGGAGACTGATTGTGATACATTAAAAATAAGAAGTGTTATTATTTGGTAAGATTAATAATTATTGTCATAGTGATTTTTATTATTTTTCATTTTTAAATGTCGCTTATACAAATTTCGTATGTACGTAAGTATGTGTAATTAATAAACATTCTAGTGATATTTATCGATATCTTTCATTTAATAACGTCTTGTAAAACAAATACATCCCAGCAGTAGGCTGCTGAGTCGTAGATGCTCTTCGTGGACAAAAATGTAAAAATAAATTTTAATCCAAGAAGAGCACCTGGGTGCTCTTCATGGACTAGGCTAGGTGCTATTCGCGCAGGTGCTATTTGGACGGGTGCTCTAAGTGGACTACTTCATTTATTTACATCATCGGAAAATAACATTACATAACATAACACAAGCTCATATAACTATCGCGATTTATTGCCATCGACGTCTTCTCAGTTCATCGGCCACATGTACCTCAGTTTTGTCTAGGTAGGGCTGCTCCATCGTCGAAGCCGAATAACTTGGCTATTGGTTTAAATGTATGCCTTGTGCCGCGAATGCACATGCTAGTGGCACGGATTATTGAGATGATGATTCTTGATCGTGTATGGAGTGGCGACCACGTACCGGAAGACGTAACGTTGGAAGGCCTCCCACAAGATGGACCGATGACCTTGTGAAGGCCGCAGGAATCCGCTAGATGCGGAAAGCACAGAATCGGTCGAAGTGGCGGTGCTTGGGGGAGGCCTATGTCCAGCAGTGGACGTCTTTCGGCTGAAATGATGATGATGATTCTTGATCTTGACCAAACCATCACTACGCTCATGGGCCTGTTCCAGTGGTCAGCGATTGCAGCTTCAAGATTTTTTACGAAGGTAGACATTTGTGGAGCGAAGATTCCGTCAACATATACAACAAGAGGGGTGAATGTTGCATGTCGGATTTCACAAGCGATATTTTTATGTCGACACCAAATATCATTTTAGTCTAACAAATTAAAAATTAGAGAATACCTCTGTAAAAGTCATCTAAAGCATCTCCTTTCTTTTAACAACTTCAAAGAAAATCACGTAGATAATTTAACAAAGAATCTCTTAGATGGCTTCCAGAATAAATCAACGTGGATTTATTAAAGTACAGTCTGATTCGATAGTCTAGACTGGCTCGTGCCGCAGATTGAACTGAGATCTCAACATCGATCGTTAGACAGCGAGATTGAACTATTAATTCTAGTATTAACTGCATTAGGGGAATTCTTTTGAAGACTCTTTTGTAGAAACTCTTTTTGTATTCGAATTAATTCTTTATTTAAATCTTTGAGCTTAGAGACCCTTGTCTCATCTATTAAGTTCAAGTTTTAATTTTGCTCCACACTAGGAATTTCTCCTGTATTGTGGGTGTATTAGATGTTAAGAAGACGCAAGTCACTCTGAAAGTTGACAACGTCGCTAATAGCTGTCAAATACTTCGCTGTTTTAATTAATTTATCAATATTTCATCATTTCGAAATCATCATCATGATGATGATAATGATTTAGGCTGTAGCCTACAACAGTCCACTGCATAGGCCTCTCCTATTGCACGCCATTTAACTCCGATTTTCGACTTCTCTCATCCAGCTGAGCCACCCTGCGAAGAGCGTCGCATTAATTTCAAAACATTTATTTTGAATTGGATTATTATCGTTATATTGGAAAGATAGTTAGTCTTAGAAATCTCCTTAAATTCCCTCCCCACTCAACCGACTTCTACTCCTACTCCTTCAGTGATATGCACGCGGTTCGGTTGTGAAATTCACTTCCGCCTGACATTAGGGACTACCAAACTGTTGCACTTTTTAAAAGAAGAGTGAAAGATCATTACCTATCTTTCCAGTTCGTCATAGTTGCATATCATGTATTTGTAGAGCCTCCGAAAGAGTGGGTCTTAAAATGAACATGGACAAGACAAAGGTCATGTCAAATGCCCATGTGACACCCACTCTCATAAAGATCGGAGACGCTACGCTCGAAGTTGTGGACGAGTATGTTTACCTAGGACAAACTGTCCAGCTAGGTAGGTCCAACTTCGAGAAAGAGGTCAATCGTCGAATCCGACTCGGCTGGGCAGCGTTCGGGAGGCTACGCAATATCTTTTCGTCCCACATACCACAGTGTCTCAAGACGAAAGTCTTTGACCAGTGCGTGTTGCCAGTGATGACCTATGGTACTGAAACGTGGTCGCTCACAATGGGCCTTATCAGAAGGCTAAAAGTCACCCAAAGGGCAATGGAGAGGGCTATGCTTGGAGTTTCCCTACGTGATCGAATCAGAAATGAAGAGATCCGCAGGAGAACAAAGGTAACCGACATAGCCCGAAGAATTGCCAAACTTAAGTGGCAATGGACAGGGCACATTGCTCGCAGAACGGATGGCCGATGGGGTCGAAAGGTTCTGGAGTGGCGATCACGTACCGGAAGACGTAGCGTTGGAAGGCCTCCCACAAGATGGACCGATGACCTTGTGAAGCCCGCAGGAATCCGCTGGATGCGGAAAGCACAGAATCGGTCGAAGTAGCGGTGCTTGGGGGAGGCCTATGTCCAGCAGTGGACGTCTTTCGGCTGAAATGATGATGATGATGATGTATTTATTATTTTATTCTACATTATAATTAAGTATTTATATCTATTTTAGTTATAGGTATATATTTTAGAAGTATGTATTTAAGTATATTCTCATACTGTATGTTTATATTTAAATTAGTGAATAGTTAAGTTTTTTATTTTATGTATTCTGTTTTCTCTTCTACTCTTACACACGTTGTCGTCTACATCTCTTAACTACTTTCCTCTCGCAGGTATGCTGGAAGAGATTTTTTAGAAATAAGCATCAGCTTTGTACGTATTTTCTGTTCCTTTCTTCTTGTCTGTATATATGTGTGTACATAAACTGTTAAATAAATAAACTAATTAATCAAAACAGCAAAATATTTTACGGCTATTTACGACGTTGCCTACTTTGAGAATGCAATTTCTTAAGAGTCTACAATACCTCAAATTGCTTAGCATTATCCTCCGTTATATCGAAAATACTGCAGCATTCATTCTGAAATACATTTATGGTAAAGTTGAGGATTAATGTTAAGTACTCTTTGATAAAAACACGATTCCATAAAATCTCGACGGAAAAAAATTACAAATTTACCTCCAAACCTAACAATAAACCGCTGGTATTCAAAAAATACTTCGAAACTGCATAACAACTAAATACAGGGTGGCAGGGACATCGACGCGAAAACTGTTACCATGTATTCAGTACATGATTCTGAACGCTTTGAATTTTTATGCCGATTTTAAAAAAAATATCAGCTGTTTCATACATTTTGAACGCGTTCAAAATGTATGAAAACATACATTTCATACATTTTGAACGCGTTCAAAATGTATGAAACAGCTGATATTTTTTAAATAACCGACGAAAATTTTCAACGCAGGGAGTTCAGAATCATCTACTGAATCCATGGTAAAAGTTTTCGCGTCGATAACCCTGCCATCCTGTATAAAGCAGATACTATCTAATTTTTTATCGCCTTTGTTTTCACTGTAAAAAGAAATTACCTAAACCATCGGCGCCTTGGAGCCTTCTCCCCGCCGCCCAGTCTCGCTCTCACTGTCAAAGAGTTAATTTGAACTGAGGTATTATGGACTTTAAGTTTTAACTTCAAGTATGTAGAATCAAATGCCACAGAATATCACAATTTTATTGGAAGCGACTGCCATTCAATTTTGACCTTACAATTTATTAAAGTGGAGGATATCGATACCATAATGTCAGAATGTCAGATAGACTGTCAGAATTTTCGATCATACGATTTCCTACAATGAAGGTTGGTAGCTAACATTATGTAGAGAATATTTGATATTCCAATAACTGCTTAGCCTCAAATCAAAGACGTATAAATTTTAAATAAAAACGACATAAAATTACCCTTTCATAGAAATAACATCACGCCTGTATTCCCCGAAGGGTTAAGCAGAGGTGTACCTATATACACCCACATTTCGCTAGTTATATTTAAGTCCCATGTAATAGGGGGCGAGCCTGTTGCCATCAACCGGGCTCTAATCCAGACTACGGGCTGCTACTGAGAAATTCCAGATAGAAAAACCCAATAACACTTTGCCCGACCCGGGAATCGAACCCAGGACCTCATGCTCAGCAGCAGCGCTTGTGGCCACTAGATCAATGAGGCAGTCTATGGACCTTCATGTAATAACATAAAACTTAGTGTGATTTCTGGTGAAAAATGGCCTTTCATAGACCTATGCTGGTAATAGGCTTCCCCAAGTTGAGCCATATGCATTCGATTTTAAATCTTCTGCATTCTATCTGCCAGTTAACTTCTCCGTGTTATCATCTGCCCAGCAGTGATAGCCGTGTGACCGTCAGACTGCCAAGTCATAGGTCTCGAGTTCAAACGAATAAAGCCGAAACGGAAATCGTGGCCCCCGGCAACATGGCAACTGAAGGAACACGGGTGGGTTTTAGTCAGTAAGAGTCTGACACGCCCTCCTGCACCACCCAGAGCGGAAGAAGTTATTTGAAAATTTCCCACCCAAAAAAAAAAAGGCACGCACCACTGATTTTTCAAATTCATGTGCGTATTGTATAATTATCACTTGCTTCAAAAACGGTGATGGAAAACATCGTGAGGAAACCGGCATGCCAGAGAGATATTTCTCGACGGCATGTGCAGCCAAGTCAGAGGCCCATGGGCGGCTTTAAAACTCTGACACCAGGTTAGTCACAAACCACACGAACAGAAGAGGAAGATAGGCTTCCCCAAGTTGAACCATATGCATTCGATTCTAAATCTTCTGCATTCCATTCTTCAGTTCACTTCTCCATGCCATCATCTTCCGTACTTCTTTTTCGGGTGACCACTGAAAATTAGCGCTGTGGTATGGGTGGATAGCACAGCATTATGCTAAGTGGAAGCCTTCTTGTCACAGTCATGACGTGCAGCTGCCGACTATTTTTGTTTTATGCTCGTGATTTCTTATGTACTACTTGTTTTGTTGTTTGTTGATTACTCTTATCTCATTGTATGCACGTATTTCTGTAACCTATTTTTCTTTCTTTCTTTCATCTGCCTAGCCAATTCCATTCCATGTCCAGTCTAATAGTTAAAGCAATGGCACGTAAAATTTAATCGGAGAGGCAACCGGATGGCGAGTGGTAATCTGGGTATTGAAGTGATACCGAACCCCCCCGTACCGATGTTGGAGGATGGCAACCAGATGGCATTGATACACACAAATTCCTAGGACATAATAGAGCTTAAATTTTGAATGCAATGTCAAAAAAATTAGGCCCCCATTCCCCATATCTCCGCCCCCGTCCATTTAGGATCCACTCGAACGGTACGGGGGGTTGGTATTACTTCAAGACCCTGATTACCACTCGCCATCCGGTTGCCTCTCCGATTAAATTTTACGTGCCATTGCCTTGAAAATAACCAAATACAGTTGAATACCAGTATTTTACATGGAGCGACTGCCTATCTGACCTCCACAACCCAGTTACTGGGTAACAATACACCCCGTTCAAAGACTGGTTGTCAGAATTCCTCACATCATTTAACCTTAGAATAATTTAATTTAAAATGCGCCAATCAATCTGCCTAGCCTTTTCCCAACTATATTGGGGTCGTCTTCCAGTCTAACCAGATGCAGCTGAATACCGTATTTTACATGGAGTGTACCGTATTTTACATATGGCCTGACCAAGATTATGTCTGGACTTTAAAAGAGACTGCGACCTCTGAGTTTGTTTCGGCCTTTCTTCTCAGAGTAGTCAGATAGGAAACGCCGAACTCATCTAGCACAATTTCATTTCATTTCAGTGACTGCCTGTCTGACCTCTACAACCGATACTGGGAAAATACGATACTCCTTGGTAAGACTAGTTGTCATACTTTCGGGCTTCTGACGACCCGTAACGACTGTCAAAGATCCACGAATGACAGCCGGGACCAACGGCTTAACGTGCTTTACGAGGCACAGAGGAGTCTTGGTATGTTAAAATGATCACCCATCTACAGACCAACCTCTGCAAGCGTAGCTTAATCTGATGGCTCGACCATGCGGTTGTTATTACTTAGATGCTCAATTAATTTAAAATATAACAAAGACGTTTTTGATAATGAGTCAATAAAAATAAAATAAGATTCAATATAAATATTAGTAAGTACATTAACATTAACAAGATACTGATAATATCCAGTCAAGGGCACGTTATCAAGACGCCATATCTACTTCTGTAACGTTATTGGCAAATAAATAACATTTGAATGTTAAATATTTACTTTGTTGTCTATATTTATGTCAGTGGAGTTTATTTTAATTTACCTTATACTTATTTTTTTTCATTTTTAGGGTTCCGTAACCAAATGCCAACGGTACCTTATCACTAATAAGGTTCTGCTGTCCGTCCGGCTGTCTGTCACAGGGCTGTATTTTATTAACTGTAATTGGTGGACTTTTCACAGAGTATGTAGTACAATAGCCGATATAACAACAATGATAAAAATAATATAAAGTAAAACATTTAAGCAGGGCTCGGAAACGTTATTTAAAATAACGTTTTTAAAACGTTTCGAACAGTTCTTTGTAGACCCAGTACAACATATATACCGGCTTATTCCTCAGGACGCAGCCACGCACGGGGCATGCGCCGATAGGCATGAACTGGTTTAGTTAAATTATACCTTATCTTCATTTATTTACATCGTTGATTCCAATGCGTTTGCCGCTTACGTATTGATAAGGGTTGTGTTGCGAGTTTCCTATCGATCAACCCAAAAATGGTTAAAAACGTTTTATTAACCGAGAACGTTTTAAATTTTGTTCTTCTTCAAAAACGTTTTAACAACGTTCCATTCGAACGTAACCGAAACAAATCGTAAAAATATACCGTTATCCGAGCATTGCATTTAACCTGTCCGCAAACAAAAAACGTGTTAAAAAAATGTGTAATATTGAACGGTACGGTGGTACGGAACCCTTCGTGTGTGAGTCCAACTCGCACTTGGCCGTTTTTTATTCATTTTTTGTTTACCTATTTACTTACTTTTATTTATTTATTTATCTGTCTGTTTCGCATCTTTTTTATATCTATTTTGAATTCCATTTTCCTTGTATCGGCACGTGCTATACGAGAAGCACATGTCTACCACTTCACTACAAAAAAGTTATAATTATAGATGTTTATATTAGGTATGCTCGGCTGCATATCAACACAGTGACTTGCATAATCTTTATAAAACCTGTTTTGCATGAATAATTATGAATATATTAATATTTATTCACCATTACTTAATTGTACGATAACCTACTTACTCAGTTATAGGTCGGTAATACTCAGCACTTCTCCATTTATTACAAGTTGCGCCCCGCGGTTTTACCCGCATAAATCTCGATCCCGTGGGAATATCGGGATCAAAGGTATCCTATGTCCTTCTCCAGGTCATGCTCTACCTTTGTACCAAATTTCATCTAAATCCGTTCAACTATTTCAGCGTGAAAGCAGTGATAGCCTAGTGGTGTGACCGTCAGTGAAGTGAAAAATTCTTTAGTTGGGCATTATTGAGATGGCAAAAACAATTGAACTCGCGACACCGTTACCGAAACCTCATTTTTGTAAACGCGATTGTGCTCTTTATTTATATAACGTTACGGATAGTTACGGAAGTATTTTTACTTTAAAGTTTAAAGGTTTTGGAAGTATTTTTTTTAATTGTTCAAGTTTTCAGTTCTGTCGGCACTCCCGGAGTGCCACTGTTTTTTTTTTTTCGTAAAACATGCCCCCGGTAGGACCATGACACAAATTTTATAGTCACAATTATTACTCAATAGCCCTTATACTTTATGACTATTAAAGGTCGGATTCGCGATATTATCACTTTTAGCGTAACTCGGAATACGGCCTAAAAAGAAAAAGGAGTAAGGGCACGACACATGTCACCAAACCAACTGCCAAGGAAAGTGTCGCTTGTCTGTCAGTGCCTTAATGAGAAAAGACAAGGAAAACGCAAAGAAACAACAGTCGCGAAATAATAAGGAGGACTTGTGAAAGCCCACAGGAGTAAGAGAAAATGGATTGAGGAATAAGAAAAGTTTACTGTTCAAATTCAAAATATTTTATTTCACATAAACCTACAAGGGCACTTATGAAACATCAGAAGCTAGGTGCACGGTTCCAATTATTTTATTTCACATAAACCTACAAGGGTACTTATGAAACGTCAGAAGCTAGGTGCACGGTTCCAATTATTTTATTTCACATAAACCTACAAGGGTACTTATGAAACGTCAGAAGCTAGGTGCACGGTTCCAATTATTTTATTTAACATAAATCTACAAGGGTACTTATGAAACGTCAGAAGCTAGGTGCACGGTTCCAATTATTTTATTTCACATAAACCTACAAGGGTACTTATGAAACATCAGAAGTTAGGTGCACGGTTCCAATTATTTCTCTTAGTACATGTTCTATGTTAAAGGGTTTGGTTTCCGCACTTAGTCCGTAAGGTGGACCATTGTGCGTGGGCCATGGCGGCCGTTTGGTGGTTATTCCAACCAGCCCACCTCCCTCCAGAAGCTAATTAAATCTCCTGGTCTGTTCAGAACATCTGTGTAGGATCTGGGTGACCCGAGGGTTTCTGTTCTAATCTGGGTGACGCCTGTGCATTCAAAGAGCACGTGCGCTACGGTTTCCTCAGCCTCCATGCACGCCCTGCACAGAGGACTGTCTGTTATGCCTATCGTATAGAAGTGTTTGTTTAGCGAGCAGTGCCCCGTGATGGTCCCCGTCACCAGGCGCAGGCCGTTCCTGTCCAGGCGTAATAAACGCCTGGTTAGCCTGCTATCCAAGGATGGCATAGCTTCCTTGGACTGCCTGCAACCCGGTGTCGAGGTCCACCAGTTCTCTGCTTGTGTGTGGGTGAACTCCTGTAGCCACCTGCGTATTTGGTTGAAGGGGATTGGCACGATAGGTTCGGGGCCATAGACTGCCGTGCCAGATCCTCTTCTAGCGAGTTCGTCAGCTGCGTCGTTACCTAGCGATCCGCTGTGTCCTTTTATCCATTGCAGTGTCACCGTGTTGCGGCTAGATACTGTTACTTGTTCTAGTGCATTGTGACATTCTAGTATTAACTTTGAAGTAGTATATTTTTTTCGTAAGGATTGGAGAACTGAAGCGCTATCGGAGAGTATGCGTATGTGGGTGTCCGTAACTCTCCTGGCTTCTATAGCACGGGCCGCTTGTATGATGCCCACACACTCCGCCTGATAGACGGTGTTGAACATTCCCAGCGGGCGGGATATATTTATGTTGAGGTCGTGTGAGAAGACTCCAACTCCGGTACCGAAGTTGGTCTTTGATCCGTCTGTGTATACTCTCAGCTCTTTCGGGCCTGAGTAGTCACACTGTTCTTCTGTAAGTGTTATGTTGTAGTGCCGTTGAAAGTGATGTGATTTCGGGGCTTTGTCGCAGGGTGATGCCATCATTGGTCGTCGTTTGATCGCATCTTCCTTTATACGTATGTGCTTAACTCTGGAGTCTTTGCTAAGGGTTCCTGATAGATGAAGCCTAAAGGCGGCCAGGGCCGCCTCCTCCCGCACGATGAGGTGCAGAGGCGGTAGTCCAAGCATTGCCTGTAGGGCGGCAGTGGGTGTAGTTCTCATACTGCTAGTGATTGCAACACAAGCAAACCGCTGCAGTTTTTCGAGATCTCTTTGGGCTGTACTCAGGTCTGTCCTGGGCCACCAGACTAGTGAGCCGTATGTGATAATTGGTCGGATGACTGTGGTGTATAGCCAGTGGGTGACCTTGGGGCTAATGCCCCAATTCCTGCCAAGCAGTCGCTTGCACTGCCACAGGGATATGCTGGCTTTCGTGGTGATGTAGTTCGTGTGTTTTGCCCAGTTCAGTTGTTTGTCCAAAAAGATGCCCAGGTATTTGGTTTCAGTTGAGAGGCTTAGGGTTGTTCCAAAGAATCGTGGTAGTTGTAGTGTGGTCAACTTCCTCTTTTTTGTGAAGAGGATTAGTTCGGTTTTTGCAGGGTTCACTGAGAGTTGGTGCTTGTTGCACCATTCCTCTACTATTTTCAGGGCTTGACGCATGAGATTGCATAAAGTGTTTTCGTGGGTCCCGTTTATTATTATGGTTATGTCATCGGCGTAGCCTACGGTGAAATAACCCTTGTCATTAAGTGTTTTGATGAGGCTGTCTGCTACCAGGTTCCATAGAAGCGGTGAGAGGACGCCCCCCTGCGGGCAGCCCTTCGCTACGATGGCCCTTGTAGTGTCATTTACTGTGACTTGTACAGCTCTCAGTTTGAGCATGTTGGTGATCCAGCCACTCAGGGTCGAGTCTATGCTATGTCGGTCGAGGGCCGTTTTTATGCTGTTAAACATGGTTTTGTCAAAGGCGCCCTCAATGTCAATGAAGGCGGCCAGTGCTAAGCATTTGTGGTCCACTGCGCATTCAATTTTAGAAACCACGCTGTGCAGCGCTGATTCTGTTGATTTGCCTGTGGAGTACGTATGCTGTTGTTTGTGAAGTGGTTTAACCCGGAGAGGTCCGTCTCGGATGTGCCTGTCACAGAGTCTCTCGAGGGTTTTCAGTAAGAAGGATGTGAGGCTTATAGGCCTATAGGCCTTGGCTTGTGTATAATCGGTCTTGCCAGGTTTGGGTATGAAAATGACTTTCACCTCGCGCCATGCGAGAGGTATGTGTCTAAGTGCTATGCAGGCTCGATAGATCTCCACCAGCCATGGTGTCAGATGATCTACCCCCCATTGCAGCAGGGCTGGGAAGATGCCATCCAGCCCTGCCGACTTGTATGGCTGAAAGGTGTTGATAGCCCACTTTATGCGGTCTTCTGTTACTATATTGCGGGCTCTTGACCAGTCTTGATCCGTTGGGGTCCATTCTGGTTCAGCCTCCCACGACCTGTCCTCCAGGATCTTACAGTCTGGGAAGTGAGTCTCTTAGTACATATCTATATTAAGATTTTATTTTACAGTTTTTAACACAGCTAACTATTTACATTAGGTACTAAATTAAAAGACTAATTATCTGTACAAATAAAAATAATAAAAACAAAACGACACTTAGGCGTCGAAGTATTCGTCCGCATCGCTGTCATCCGGAAACGTGCCCAGAAGACTGGCAGCATTGCCACGTTGAATGGCAATGCTAATTCTTTGGTCAAAGAATGAGCCCCCTCTGGTCATCAAACCACTAATTTAGAAAGATCAATTTCTAATATTTGATCTTTCTAAATTAGTGGTTTAGGTAGTACTGATTCATCTTTCATGACATTTAACTAAATACAATCAAAGTCAAACTTATTATAAAACATAATTATACAATATGTAAAAAAACGCTGTCCGATCCGAAATGTGCATAATACTTACTGCAATAACATGACCAAAAAGTCTTTTTTTAAATTGTTATTATTGAAAATAAAAAAGTTATTTCTATTTAAAAATCACATGTTTAGTACCAAAATTTCCCCAAATCCATAAAAAATTTGCTAATTTTCAACAGGGGTCATAAGTTATGACTTATAGACACGCTAAACGACGGCCGCCCGCGCCCCATGTAATGACCCAGTAAAATTACCCATTGAAAAAAAATATAGCGATTTTTGAAGTGAAAACTTCTTTAGCATCGTTGTGATTTGAAAGTCGATGAAACGAAAAAGCGACAGTAAAAAGAGACAGACACACAAATTCATAAGATTTAACGTGGGAGAAAATGAGATAGGAAGCATTATACAGTGTTTCTTATGTTCGTGGTTCTCTTTGTGCTCTGCTTCGTACCCCCTCCACTCGTTTTTACCAAAGCATAGTGGGAGTTTGCTTGGCCCTCAGCGTTGTACGTAAATTTAAGGTTTCACTTCTACCACGTGTGAATTGCACACGTTTTTTTTTTCTTTGCTCCTTAAAATTTACCACTAAAATGGACTCTCAGTACGACTCTCAGTACGATACCTAAAAACACTCTCACGGATTGGACAGGGTGTTTCTTTTTACTCGTATTTCTGACTACTGCCTCGTTGGTCTAGTGATCGCAAGCGCTACTGCTGAGCATGAGATTTGATTCCCGGGTCGGGCAAAGTGTTATTGGGTTTTTCCATCTGGAATTTCTGTGTAGCACCCCGGAGTCTGGATTTGTGCTCGGTTGATGGCAATAGGCTCGCCCCCTGTTATATGGGAATTAGACATAACTGGCGAAATGTGGGTGTACTATAGGTACACCTATGCCTAACCCTTCGGGGAATACAGGCGTGATGTTATGTTATGTTATGTATGTTATCATTCTTTTTCTGTCATTCGATTTAAGTATACAGAGATATGATAATGATATTTTAAATAATGTTTTGCGATAATGTATTTGAGCAGATGTTGTTAAAGCAAGCCTAAATCTAGATTTTATTTTTGATAAAAAAAAATGTGTTTATAAGTGCAGATTATGACCTGACTGATCACAACATAACAAAAAAAGATATACGACTTAAAATGTAATTTTTATCTTCGATTTCATCTATTTGGGATTAATTGCGCTCTATAAGCAAATAAAGTAGACGATTAACTAAACTCACTCTTATCACAAACTAAAAATAACTTACAAAGATAATTATCTAATTATTATAATAATTATTATAAAAATAATAATTAATAATAATTATTATTAAATAATTATTATTATTATAATTCTAAATGTATTATTATAATTATTTTTATTTTTTTCTCACATTCATCACATAATAAATAAGATAAAGTTACGCCAAATTCTTCAATAAAGTCTGAGGAAATAAATGAAGTCTTTAATGTTTCTCTCATTACCTTACATATCTGCAGCATTCTCTAAGTAATTATTTATCTCCGAGATTTCTCGTTTCTCAGTTATTACAAGTTTTTTTTTCTTTTATAAAAGAAAAGGAAAAAGATAAAAGAAAATCCAATAGAAGAACAAAAGCACGGGACAAGTAACAGGCAGACAAAAGCTTTGCACCATCTCACTTATGTAGGGTGACAAGATTGATTTATTTTTAAAGGGACATTTTTTGAAGTGAAAACTTCTTTAGGCGCGTTGAGCATTTTTGAGATGGGAAAAAACAATTGAACTCGCGACACTGTTACCGTTACGGTTACCGACACCTCATTAAAAGTACTTCCTGTACAATAAAATTGTTCAAGTTTTCACTTCTGTCGGCACTCAGAGTGCCACTGTTTTTTTTTAAGTGGAATTTGTTTAGGCGCGTTGAGCGATTTTTGGTAGGGGATAAACTTATGGATTCGCGTCACCGACATGCTCGCGCCGTAGTGCTCTACAATAGAAGCTAGATGGCGCTAATACCAGTTTTAAGTTTTCACTTCTGACAGTACTCCCCATGACAGCCAACTTTTTTTAATAGTGTTTTTGTAAAGAAACTTTTTGACATCTTTCAATCAAATACTACGAGATATACTATTTATTTATTTATTTATTTAATACTTCAAGCACAGAAATGTACAGAGGCCGACTTAATGCCACAGGCACAGGATATAGTTTGCACGTTGTATATCTCGTAAATCATAATTATCAGTTCCTGGAATAAAATAACAAACCGGTCTGCGCCACAAGAGTGACAGATCACTAATCGCCATCATTACTGTGGCACTTTGCCTTGCCTTATAATGGAGGTTATCACATTAATGGATCCAATAATTACCGTATCAACCGGGGCTTGCATCGACGCAGTCAATCACGTTTACATTGCGAAATTTTTAAAAGTTTGGATGTTACATGATCCCTTGCAAAGAACCATCTGTCACTTGAAAACCAGAAAGACATGGGACCCGCGACTTAATTGCGTAACACACGATCAGTCAATCACGATCAACAATCTGTTTCATTTCGGCAGTTCAACAAATATTCAGTGTTGAAGGAGTTAAACTATCTCTCCACCAGATTCCACCAGAAAACCACTAACAAAAATCGGCCCTACTCTAAAAATCGCTAAAAGGTCCACTAAATTAATTTTTAGTTTTTACAAAAGAAAACAGTAAGTACTTATATTGGTAAAAAAATATATTATTTCGTAATAAAATATTCAAAATCAGTAGGTAAATCAACATACAATATTATGAAAACCAGGAACATAAAAATTATTCAATAACAACAACTGTAAAAATTGAAGTGA
The DNA here is from genome assembly GCA_963680765.1 of Agrochola lychnidis. Lineage (NCBI taxonomy): Eukaryota > Metazoa > Arthropoda > Insecta > Lepidoptera > Noctuidae > Agrochola > Agrochola lychnidis. Next base: position 6,098,781 of record OY796859.1, on the reverse strand, counting down.
TGTTCTAAAATTCACCTTCTTCAGATACATTTTTGTCTGCACTATCATCGTCAGTTTTACATTTAAGTATATGATTCTTTGGTAAATTAATAAATAATTTAATTATTTATTATTACTTACTAGAATTATTAGTAGAATAATTAAATAGTTAGTTATGTTAAAAACTGTAAAGTTATGTTAAGAATTATTGAAAAGAAATAAATAAAACGTTTATTAAATTATGTGAAGTAAAAATAACATATTTCGTAACGTTTTAGTGGCTTAGTGGTTGAGTGATAGCATTTTCAGTAATTTAAACTGAATTTTACTAAACCACTAGAAAAACCACCAGCCACTAAAAGCAATATTTCGCCACTAAAAGAGGGTTCTTAACCACCAGTTTTAGTGGAAAATCCACTAAGTTGGTAACACTGCAAATATTGCGTTATTTTTATTGTAGAGCAGACAAATTTTTCGAACCTAAGAAGCAATGGATTAGCAATATCCTTCAAAATGATTCAGATTATGATTAATCGTGTGTTACGCAATTAGGGTGCTGGGTGGTCTGTCACTTGTCTTCACAGAAAGGGATGTTGTGATAGCCATATTATTTTATGCCAAGAGAATTTGCTAGCTGAGGCCACCCGTGTGCTAAAAAACAATTTAATGTGATGAATGATGATCAATTTGACTGGGTAATGATCTTTCATGAAGTTTGAAAGGAATTGGATGAATATAATGATCGTTAAAGGAAGTAGTGTATGTAGACAGTCTGTAGTGTGTCAAGCCAAGTTCGGCAATAACAGGACGAAGCACAATACGCGTGTGTTATCTTACACGAATCATTAAAATATCAGTATAAGATAACTAGTGGTTTATCTGATACTAGTTTCATTTCATAATGTTTATTTAAAGTATTACTTTGACTCATGTCTGAGTATTCAAACAAAAAGTGAAGTGGTTGACCTATACACTAGACTTCGTGTTGTAGTTGCAGGTCAAGGTTGAAAAGCTTTTCAATGTGAACGCTCGAGCTGCCAAGTGCGAGGCTCGTGCGGAGATGAAACACATGAGTAAATAGCATTTAAATCAAAAAGTTTTAACTTTCAACCTTTCCTTATAATATTTTTTCAAGCTTTTCTCATCTTTAATAAGTAGTTATTGCATAATGGATAACATTTATGCACCATTTTAGATGCTCGTGATTTAAAAAAAAAACATGAACTTCTATTGATTTCGCCCTTCTAAAACCACTCTCAATCTAGTTTTATTTATAATTTATTCAACCCTCCATCCCGTCAAACTCCATCGATTTTACATTGTATTATATTTCAGAATAATCTATATTTTTTTGTTATCCTAAAATAAATACAAGTTTCCTTAAAAAAAGAAACGACTATAAACAGATAAATCATATACCTACTACTTTTTAGTATCCCAAAAAGTCTTATTATTACCTTAAAGCCTGGTCCCACTACCGATCTCCGGCCACACCTCGGGCGAGATGTGTCCCATATACCGGCCGCGTCGTGCTATTTTAGCGAGAACACGCTTTATAAGCCACCGTGGTAATACAAAGTGTTCTCTCTGAACACAAGAGCCTTCTAGTGTTCAGAGAGAACAACCCACGGAGTTTAAGTTTCTTCTAAATAGTTTTAGGTACTTACTTTGCTGAAAAGTTGTTAGTGGGTTTATAATTTATTAGCAATGTAGGCTAATGTCGTAGTAACGTATTTTGGCAAATTCACAAACTTTGAGGCCAATAAAGCGGTCATATCTCTGGTAATGACTACAAACGAGCCTTTCAGATGTCATCCGATATGCAAAATGCGGTGTTTCAAATTAAATCAAATCAAGATAATCTCAAACATTATACAATACAAAAGTGCTTTCAAAACCGAGCAACAGAAATCCCGTAAAACAAGAAGTAAAATAAATCATCATCTGCCTAACCTTTTCCCAACTATGTTGGTATGTAAAAAATGGTCACCCATCCACGGACCAACCGCGGCAAGCGTAGCTTAACCTGATAGATCGACCCGTGCGGCTAGAAGTAAAATAAATATAAAACAATAAAGTCTATATAATCTAATAAAATAGATATATTCTTTAAAAAAAAGAGAAGCTCGTGGCTAAGTACTAACAGCCGCTCGGGGTGATCTGTCAGGTTAAGCTATGCTTACCGGGGTTGGTCCATGGATGGGTGACCATTTCTACGTACCGAGACTCCTCCACGCCTCGGAAAGCACGTTAAGCCATTGACATTGATCTTTGACAGTCGTTACGAGTCGTCAGAAGCCCAAAAGTCTGACAACCAGTCTTACAATGGGGTATCGTATTACCCAGTTACTGGGTTGTGGAAGTCAGATAGGCAGTCGCTCCATGTAAAATACTGGTATTCAGCTGCATCCGGTTAGACTGGAAACTAACTCCAATTTAGTTGGGAAAAGGCTAGGCACATTGATTCTTTAAAAAAACAAAAGAACGTACACAAAGCTTCCTCAATCATCACAATGATAAGTAGTTAAATAAGTCAGTAAAAACTGAGTTTACAAAAATTTGAAGGTTACGGATGCGCTGTCCTTCTATCTCCGAAGCTCATATTTGAAGGCCCACTTATGAAGTGAGTTGTGAACGCCGAAACCTTAGCGCTATCACAGATTGATACAGATGGGACACTCCGCAGTTTAAGTATCAAGCTACAAGTGCAGTTTAAGTATCAAGCAACGGGACCGCCGGGGGGCGGTCCCGTCTTGTCGGGCCAATTCAGTGAGTGTAATGTAGTCAGAATATATAAGAGTTACGCGATAGAAAGAGAGGCAACTTCTATGTGAATGTTACTGAACGTGATTAGCACTGAATTGCACTTTATTCTGTTGTAGCAAGAGTCGCTTTTTATTTAAATGATTTTGTGGAGTGTCCCATCTGTATGTATGTATTAATCTGTGGCACGACTCAGAAAAAACAGACATCACGGAACATCGCCATCTATCGAGCGTAGCGGTACTAAAATGGGATGATTTATATTTATTTTCTATACGTAGGATTTGTGTATGTTTAGGTCACGTTAGCGTTGGCTATTGCAGTTCAGCGGTTCGATGCTGCAAAAACACTCTGGTTTTAGCAGTTCACAAGTTTTCACCATTTTCCTTTGAACAGAAACATTTACAAGCCTCATCCTACTCAAATTCACTGCTAATATACAAAATAATGTCTGAACAAACACAACATAACAACACACCTGTAATTCCCGAAGGGTCAAGCAGAGGTATACCTATATATAGTACACCCACATTTCGCCAGTTATGTTTAAGTCCCATGTAATAGGGGGCGAGCCTATTGTCAAATCTAAATTCCGGGCTGCTACTGAGAAATTCCAGATGCAAAAACCCAATAACACTTTGCCCGGTCCGGGAATCGAACCCAGTAGGACATCATGCTCAGCAATAGCGCTCCATTTTCCTTTGAACAAAAAAATTCACAAGCCTCATCTCAATCAAATTCCACGAGACCAACATAAAAAAATAATGTCTCAACAAGTCACAAAAATAATGTTCTCGCCTTTTTTCATCTTGTCTTCTCCTGCTGTTATTTTTAAAAGAACAAATAATGGTGCCGATTCTCTTGTACACCGAACTAAACTAACTAAACTATCACTAAAATTCCTTACTTTTGACTATGAGAATCTCAAAGCTATTCTGCAAAATAAATTCTCTAAATTTAAAAATTATTTTGACACATCTAAATCGAATTTGACAACCGCGATTCCACACGTGATACCTAACCACGTGAATCTTTTTAGAGCCGGAGGCGCGCAGGGGGGGCAGCCTCAAAGTGTTTTATATGGATTTTTCACTTTTTGTGTGGAAAATAAGAAAAAATATTACCTACATGTAGAGTGTTAAGGGTTTAAGTGTTGTATAAAGGATGTCGAAATTTTCATTATTTTTGCGCTTGGACACACCGTTTTCGAGATATAAGCAAAAGAAAAAAAAATATTCAGTACTGTTTTTTCATCTGAAGTCGAGGTGTTGGTGTGAATTTTAGTTCATGACAACCAATTTTATTCCACATGTTTTTAGTCGCGATTAAAAATAGTCATATTCAGTTAGAAAATCTAAATTTTAGGTTAAAAACGTCAAATTCAGAATAGCAAAATTGCCATTTTCACTAAACTAATATCTCAGTGCCATCTTAGTGCTGTCAAACTAAAATATAATTAAGTTGTGTAACTTTAGTCTATTTCAGAATGGGAAATCGTCGTTTGACAGGAATAAACAAAATTTTGTTGATTTTTAGTTTAGAGGCATTTGTGACAAGAGAATCGGCACCATTATTCATCAAAGTAACTACTTCCCATCTAAATCGTATGATAATTATGGCAACACTCGACACCCGGTAACCATAATGCCGGTCAATGTAAGGAACGTTTACGTCACCCACCAAATTAAATCCACGAGTAATTTGGGCTACCTTTCATATCGACTAATGTAAAGGGTAGTGCCACCATGTGCCTTGAGTAAATAATGGATTTCCATTTATTTTAATTGTAACGTTTTATCTTTTAGATTGACAGAGAGGCCAACGGCTCTGCAAATGGAAAGTGATTAATTAAGGGGTGTGTAATATATGGCATAATAACAGATAGTATAATATCACTTGAAATAACGTTCACATAATATAATTTTCATATGCTATAAAAACAAATAACCTAATTTCATGTGATCTAATGTTCTATTTCATATAACCTTCTTTTGCTCTAATAACATTTAGAACGTTCATTTCATATAATTTTCAATTTGTATAATGCTCTTTTTTATAATATACAGTTGACCTAATTTTCATATTTACTCATTTTCTGCTAAAATTCTGTAATGAAAAACCTCGTCTAACCCAAATGGTTCACCAACAATAGAGAGGATCTGGCGCTCGGCGGCCGCTGCCGCAGCACGCTCGCTTCGCTCGCTCGCCTTCGCGCCTTTATGGTCACTGTTTTAACATAACCTAACCCAAATGACGACATCTCTAAATTATATTAAACGATACTAATAGATTTTGAATATTATAGTAGCTGAATATTATTATTATACTAATTGAATATTAATTCAAATGTGCATAGAAAATGTTCATTATAGGTACCATATAAAATTAGGTAAACATAAATTATATCAAAAATTCATTATATAATTTCATCGTTATATTAAAAAAGTATATAAAATGAAATTAGGTCATATGATCGTTAAAACTTTTGTTATTATTTCAATCGTTACACACCCTTAGGGAATACCTACTGCAGACCCCTTGTGATGCCAAGGGGTCTCAAATGACTAAGATGAGTCGTACACCTGTTATTTCACCGGAACTCACACCTTTAAAGCCGGAAGAAAGCAATACTAATTTTAATCCTTGAAATGAATAGGTAAGTTATATACCTAAAGTTCGTTTTTTAATCCCAGAGACCAATTTGACATTTCAAGTGATTGTTGTTTGTTTTTTCAGTTTGGAGTTTGACATTTGCACCTGTCAAATTAGTCTCTGGGATTAAAAAACGAACTTTAAGCATTACCACAAAATATTTAGATCTGCTAAGAATATTTGGGTTTGGATGAATTTACTATACTATTAAAAGAGCAATATTTGTATAAATATATATATATATATATATTTGTAATCACGTTCTCGAAAACGGTTCTAACGATTTCGATTAAAGTTACAATATAGGGGTTTACGGAGGCGAAAAATCGATCTAGCTAGGTCTCATATCTGAGAAAATTCGTTTTCTCCGTATTTTCACCCGAGCAGAGCTCGGTCGGCCAAAATTTAGAACAAAATGGCTACCTTAGAATAATGACAAGGCAGCATGGAGTAAATATGTACCTACTATCATGGCAGCATGGAATTAGTATGAACTTTCCTATACTATTAAATGAGCTTTTTCTATTTTCACCAGAGCAGAGCTCGGTCGCCGAGGTACTTTTAACTTGGATACCTACCTACTTCAATCTTCATTTTTTTTAGGTTTCTGCAACCCAATTCATTATTGCTAGGCAGTATTGTAGATCACTCCCTCAGTTACCAAAACATAAACTAAATCGATGGCGTAGTCACCCTACTGTACAGTAGGAGCCATTTACGATCGCGTGGTGTTCCTCAGAGCTTGCAGTTATTAATATTCATCAATTAGAGAGGATGTAACAGAATAACGTGTGAACGGGAATAGTCTGAACTTATGAACTGTTCTTGTAGATTTCTCACGATTCCCATTTCGACTCATTATTTCCATCCGAAGATTTGTATAGTTTTGATTGGGACTCCAAACTTTCTCATAAAAAGAATAAAACAGATTTTTAATCCCGACATTAAATGAGGAAACTGTGAAAGATCAGAAAGCCACTCTCCTAAAATCAACAATTAATTCAAGGAACACTTTTCATGTTCAAATCGATGATATTTCGAAAACATGTTCTCTGATGACACGTCTATTTCCGTTCTATATTCCAATTCGTCTAAAATTTGCTTTGTCCCAGAAATTAGAGTGACCTCAATTTCATACGAGCGGAATAGGAAGAAACGAAAATATCGAGCATTTAAAGCTAGTAATAATAATGTACGCTTGTTTGTACATTTGATTATAAGAAATTGTTCCAGAAATTAATATGTTAGGTCGCCCGAGTCATCATCTGCTTAGCCTTTTCCCAACTATGTTGGGGTCGGCTTCCAGTCTCACCGGATGCAGCTGGATACCAGTATTTTACATGGAGCGACTGCCTATGTGACCTCCACAACCTAGTTACTAGGTAACACGATACCCCTTGGTAAAACTGGTTGTCAGACTTTTTGGGCTTCTAACTACCCGTAACGACTGTCAAAGATCTACAAATGACAGCCGGGACCAATGGCTTAACGTGCTTTCCGAGGCACGGAGGGGTTTTGGTATGTAAAGATGGTCACCCATCCACAGACCAACCGCGGCAGGCGTAGCTTAACCTGATCGATCGACCCGTGCAGCTGTTGTTACTTAGCCACAAGCCCCGTTTAGGTCACCCAAGTACAGTGACCTAAACAAATTAAGAGCGTTCATCCAAAAAGTTGGCAACATCACAAATAGCTGTCAAATATTTACCTATTTTGTTTAATTTGGCAATATTACTGTATGGAAATAAGAAATATGGCTAACTAGTAAATTAAAATATTAATAATGAATTGCAATTATAACTTTGAATTTGATGTTGTAATCGTTTTTGGTGTAAAAAAGGCATTTGGAAAGTTTTCAAATACTTTTTTACTTCAAAAACTAAATATTCGGTGATACGATATTATTTTTTGCATTTCATAATCTATATTTTAGTTTGTAGTGACCTACATAATAGCATACATGCAGCCGGGACGGAGCGCGGCCGCGCACTGAGGTGTGGACCACGACACCGTGGTATTTACGTGCGCGCGCGCCGTTCGCATCTTAGCACCACCGACACGATGAATGCCAGGAGCGATCGTTTTTAGCGCTTCACTGTGATTGGTCTATTTTAATATTGTGAAGACAGAGGTACCACTAAGCTATGTATGTTTTATACTATGTAAGGAATAGCATTATTAATATAATCAACACTTGACGCTCGGCACCGGTCACGGACGGTTGTGTGTGCTTGCGCGCTCTCCCGTTCATGACTCATTGCTCTGAGTCATAATTCGTTGCATTCCGTAACGATTTTCGTAGTCGCTCGACTACATCCGATCTCCGATCGTTTATCGATCGGGCATAGATCCATAAAAAAGGCCTTTTTCAAGGCTATCTTATTTCTTTAACAAGAGATTCTCGTCTGTAAATTCACCAGGCCCCTTCCGGGCAAAACCACAGTTTCGTGGTCACTCGGTGGACACCATACGGTGCCAACGAAGCCGAGTGGGGTGTTGACCCAACACACCCGCCGATCCCCTTCAGGGTAAGGCAGTGAATTGGCCGGGTCCCAGTGTTTGGCCTTGGGGGATCTCCTAGTCAACACGTGGTGACAGTTTTGCCTCCACAGCAACTCACCTAGCGTGGTCGGGTATCTTCATACCCTTCACACTAGACTGGTTAGGACCCCGTTGCACATTAAGATAGGCAACGGGCCAAATCAAGCTTAGGGCTCACCGATAGGCACTCATCCTCCCTGTCTTACCCGACAGGGAGGGATTGTACACATCCCCGGCATTCCCACCGGGGAGTCAGGCTTAGTTAGGCCATTCCCTCCCCCCCCCCCGCCATTATGGCTACCAAAGTAATTGATCTCGAGCTTCTCTCGAAGCAATTAACACTCTTTCTCGAGTATATACTCGAGTCAGAGCCTTCCCTCCGCGGGAAGTATAAGGCTCAGCTCTCCAACCTCTTGAGCATCTCAAGGGGCGAGAACCCCCACCAAGATGTCAGCGTCGCTACCTTCAGCGACGCTCTTGACACCCCTCCGACTGTGGAGTCGCCCAGACCCCCCTCCCCCTCCCCTTCGTCGGAGTCAATGGACACCGACGCCCCCGCTGCTTCTTCAAAGCAACCCTCCTACCCCTCTGGCTCGGAGGAGGAAGACGAGCCTAAGTCCGCTGCTTCCTCTACCTCTTCCTCCCCCTCCGACGACGGCTTCATAGCCGTCCAAGGAAAGGGAAGAAAGAGGAAGAACAAGAAGCAGACCTCTGCGCAGGCCAGTAAGGTCGCCGCAATAGAGGACTCAGACTCCTCTTCATCCACCGTCACCATCAAACCAGCTGTGATTAAACAGCGTGCTACCGTCGCGACTTCCGCTACCGTAGCTTCCCCCTCCCCCTCCACCGCCCCCCCGATCTCGTTTACGTCCTCCGCGAAGGCCCCCCCCGCGCCCCTCGCCCCCCGTACCGCGTCATCCTCCGCAAAGGATCCCCCCGCGTCCCCCGCCGCCCCGACCGCATCATCCACCGCGATGGATTGCCCCGCGCCCCCCGCGAAAAAGATTCCCCCTCCACCCCCCCTGTTCGTACAGGACAAGGGGAAGTGGACGGACATCTCGAAATGGTGCGCTGATCAAAAGATCAGCTTCACCAGCGCCCGAAATACCCAGCAGGGTATTAAAGTTCTAGTCCCTACGTCGCGCGACTATAGGGAACTAACCCGTCTACTGAGAGCGAGAGGTGTGTCATACCACACCTACTCTCTCCCAGAAGAGAAACAAGTTCGCGTTGTAATAAAACGCATCCCTAGGGAAATCCTCCCCTCTGAAATTCTCGCCGACCTTCAGTCGCAGAACGTCCCGGTTGACGAGGTCCATCGTATGCACCGCTCCAGAGGCGGTGACCTCTACGACATGGTCCTCGTTATCTGTCCGCCCGTAGAGGGCTACCATCCGATTTTCCAAATTCGTTCTCTGTGTCATCTCACAGGGTTCGAAATTGAAAAACCCATAAAGAGTGGCATTGTCGGACAATGCCACAGGTGCCAGCTATACGGCCACTCACAGCGGAATTGCCATGCTACACCCAGGTGCGTAAAGTGCCTGGGAGAGCATAGCACTTCCGACTGCCCCCGCCCCAAGGACCGTACCCTATGTACCGTACCTCCTAGCTGCGTTTTATGCGGCAAAGAGGGCCACCCGGCAAACTACCGGGGTTGTTCCAAAGCCCCTAAGGCCTCTTCTCCCAAGCTGGGGAAGCGCTCCGGCGCCCGCCAGCAAAGGGAAACTCCCTCCTCATCCTCTTATAGGATTCCCTCCGCCCTTATGCCCCAACGACTAAGCCCTCAGAGGCCTAGTCCGTGGAATTATCTCCACCACCAGCAGTCTTTCCCTGCCTTGGTGCCCTCTTACGGTCATTTCCCCCCCCCGCCGCCCCCCCATCTCCTCCCCCCCCACCTTAGGGACCCCCGCTTCCGTGGCACCGCGCCACCCGCGCCCTCCGCGCGTCCCGCGCACTCTGCGCCCCCCGCGCCCGCCGCGCCCCTCGCTAAACCCGCGCCTGCTCCCCAAGCTCCGCGTCCCCCGACTGCCGGTCCCGCGACCGAGCAGATGTCAGGTGTTGCTTCGTTCAACATAATCACATCAAATTTCGCGTGTTTTGCCTCCCCGCGTGCTAAGGAAATGGCAAAACTCATCGTCGCCGCCCAAGGCAATATCATTAGGATTCAATCCATTTATAATGCGTATCCGGATATTACGCAAGCCCTAGAATCCCTCGCCCAAACCCCTAAATCTTTCAATGGATAACGAGGCCTTAGCTAGATTCAAACCCCGATCCCTAATAATAGGTTACTTCAACGCCAATGGCATAAAATCCCAAAGGGAAGAAATAGGGCTCTTCCTCCGCGATCATCAAATAGACGTTCTCTTAATACAAGAGACTTTCCTAAAGCCTTGCCATCGCGATCCGTCACTCGCCAACTACCGGATAGTTCGCAATGACAGGTCGCGATGTCACAAGGGTGGCACCCTGATCTATTATAGAAAGCAGCTTCACTGCATCCCACTAGACCCTCCCCCCCTCTCGGTATTAGAAGTCTCCGCCTGCCGTCTAGGCATGTCAGGTCACGAGCCGATCACTCTCGTATCGGTCTATAATCCCCCCGGTAACACCACGGGGCATTACCATCACCAACGCCTCTCAAACGACCTCTCGATTCTACTCGCTATGAGTAACTCGCTCATTATAGCGGGCGATCTAAATGCCAAACATCCCTCTTGGAATAGTTCGGTAACCAATCTCAGAGGTCAACACCTGTTCGACCTCTCAAACTCTCTGACTTTTGACGTTATCGCTCCCATGACTCCCACCCATTTTCCGCTGACGAACCCAAATCATGCCCCCGATATCTTAGACGTGGCGCTCCTTAAGAACGTCAACCTAAAGTTAGATTCAATAGAAACGGTACAAGAGCTAGACTCTGACCACCGCCCGGTAGTCATGAGACTACACCCCCGCATAGGTCTTTCCGACCCGAACGCCCCCCCTATCACTAAGAGGATCACGGACTGGAAGAAAGTAAGCACACAGCTGAAATCCAACACGTCCCCTCAATTAGACTCTATCCCCGACCTTTTCGACTCGGTCGCCGACACCACGGCCGCGATCGACTCACTCACTAATCACGTACAAACCGTCCTGAACGATTGTTCAAGGGAAGTTCCAGCGACGGATGACCGTCGCTGGAAATTGCCGGACGACGTGCGTGCATTACTGACTGAGAAGAACGCGGCCATACGTGCCTACGATAGCTTTCCCTGTAACGCCAACAAAGCCCATATGCGCTATTTACAGAGATCTGTAAAGACACGTATAGCGGAGCTGCGGGACGCGAGCTGGGGAAAGTTACTCGGCGAACTTGAGCCCACCCATCAGGCCTTCTGGGAGCTCCAGAGGAAACTCAGGTCTCCCCAGGTCTCAGCCATGCCCCCCCTGACCCGTCCCGATAAATCCATCGCATTTGACGATGCCGAAAAGGCTGAATGCCTCGCAGACAGCCTCGAGGCCCAATGCACTCCCAGTTCCCTACCTGTAGACAAAGCTCACCTGAAAAAGGTCGACGCCGAAGTCGAACGTAGAGCCTCCCTCCCTCCCGTCGATGACCCTGATTGTCCACTGCCCCCCGTCCTCCCGGACGAGGTGCACGACATCATCAAGGGTCTTAAAGTCCGCAAAGCCCCCGGTTCAGATGGCATCACCAATAGGGTGATCCAACTATTCCCTGCCCACCTAATAATGCTTTTGACCACCATCTTCAATGGTGCCTTAAGCAACAATATCTTCCCCCAATCATGGAAGGAGGCCACGGTTATCGGTATCCCTAAGCCCGGCAAGCCCAAAACCGAGGCCTCTAGCTACCGTCCCATCAGTCTGCTCAAGGTTCTCGGAAAAATCTATGAGAGGCTTATTTATAAGCGCCTCAGAGATTTCGCCGAGACCAAGGGCCTCATCCCCAACGAACAGTTCGGCTTTCGAACTGAGCACTCTAGCGTGCATCAGGCCCACCGCATCGTAGAATCCATAAGCGCTGGTTTCCAGCGCGGGACTATGACCGGTGCAGTATTCTTCGACGTAGCGAAAGCGTTCGATAAAGTCTGGCACAACGGCTTAATATCAGTGTCGAAGCGCGTACGGTGTTACTTAGACGTGTTTTTTTGCAGTAATTAGCTAATTACTTCGCAATCTATTTTGCACAAAACGGTCGGCCGTTCGGCCGAACCGGTTATCGGTCGCGCGAATCTACACTTTATGCGTAATGAGTACAGGCGAGAATCATAATGAAGAATTAATCAATACAATTACTATGGAGGACGAAGAAAATACACATTTAGAAGACATAACACAATTATTTGAGATTGAGGGTAATGAGACATCGAAAAATGAAATGCGACCTATGAAAAGAGGAAGAGAAGCTGATGAATGGAGCGAAGTTAGGAAAAGTAAAACCAGGATGAGACAGGTAAGAGGGATAACAGAATTACGTGTTACTAGCAAAGATACATTTCCTAAACAATTTGCACTTGCTAAATTATTTAAGGAACAAAGAATAATGAATATAACAAAAGTAAAACACATAAATCCGTACAAAATCACTGTCGAACTTAATAATGCAGACAGCGCTGAGAAGTTAGTGAGCTCCGAACATTTTAAAGGATTAGGGTGGAGGTTCCAGCGGCCTTTTGAAGTTGGTTTATCATATGGAGTCATTAAAAATATCGACTTAGACATTTCTGAGGATGAGCTACGTTCATGTCTAACAAGTACATACAATGTCGTGAATGTGAGACGCCTGCAACGAAGAGATAGAGAAGCAGACAGTTGGACTGAAAGTGAGACATGGAGAATAGGATTTGAAGGACCATCGTTGCCCTCTTATGTACTCATTTATGAAATGAGAGTACTGGTAGAACCTTACGTTTTTCCTGTTACGCAATGCTCCAGATGCTGGAGGTACGGTCACTCTGCTAAAATGTGTCCGGCAACGAAAAGTGTATGCCCGAAATGTGGAGGTAAACACGATAACTGCGAAACAACTTCTTTTAAGTGTGTGAATTGCACAAAAAATCACATGGCATTGGATAAAACTTGCCCAATTTACATTAAAGAAAAGAAAATACGTAGTATTATGAGTGATTTTAATGTTTCATATAGAAAAGCATTGGATATGTATGTACCTCCTTATGTACCTGTACCCTCCTACGAGACAGACGGCAATAGGCAAACACTTACACCTTCCTATGAGACAGTCCCAGTTACGCAAGTACCTACCTCATCCTCAAGTACACCTATGTCACCCGTGTTACAGTCGAAAAGTACATTCGCACAAAAAACAACATGCCCGGTACCACGTAAAGAAACAGTGTCCACCCAAAGAGATACCACAAATGGACAACAAAACAAAAATGTACCACAAATGGACAAAACACAGACGGAGAAAGAAGAAACAATAAAGAAAAGTATGAAGAAAAAACATAAAAAGAAAGCGCCCCAATCTGAAGCTTCCCATACCCAGGATTGTTATATGGACTTTCAGGAGGATACGTGCAGGGGAGACACAACTGGGGAAGAGGACACTAGTAAAAATGAGGATTTGGAAGACGATAGTTCATTTGGATGGCTGATAGATAAAATTAAATATATTCTAATTGTGAGAAATGATAATTTCAAGGTCAAAATTATATCTGTTATTCAAATTAGCGTGGAGTGGGCAATATCCTGTTTCCTAAATAAGATAATACCTAAAGATTTCTCCTCTTTTAAAAAATATTTCCGTAATGAAGACTGTTAAAATAAACATTTTGCAATGGAACTCACAAAGCGTGTTACCAAAAAAACTAGATTTGGAACAAATTCTGTTTTTAGAAAAAGTTCATATTGCGGCGGTATGCGAAACTTGGTTGGATTCTGACTGTTATTTTAGGGTAAAAGATTATAACGTGTTTCGCTGCGACAGACCTGACTCATATGGAGGAGTCGCAATTCTAACTCATAAATCCATCAAAGCTCAACAATGTCATATTACTATTTCAAATTCGCGTATTGAGATAGTCCATGTCAGGATAATTAATTGTACTTTCATTCAAAATGTTATTTCAATTTATTGCCCACCTAACGTCCGTACTACACAAAATGAGTGGGACTCATTGTTTGCTATAGCTAACTCTAAAACTGTAATTTTAGGAGATTTTAATGGTCATCACTCAAGTTGGTCCACGAAAACAGATCAAAGAGGTACTCAAATTTTTGACTCCTTAATTGACCATAATTTCGTTACTTTGAATGATGGGAAGCCGACTCGTGTAAAGCTAGTTAGTGGAATTTTGCAAAAGTCTGCCCCTGATCTATCTATAGTTTCTTCAGACATATCATTAATGTTTGATTGGAACGTAACTAATGAGTCCTTAGGCAGTGACCACATGATAATCAAACTGAAGACGTTGGATAACTGTGTACCACGCATCGTTAGAAAACGAAACTTCAAAAAGGCCGACTGGGTAAAGTATCGTAACTATATTCAAGAAAGACTAGCTGAGTATACATTGCCTGTTAGCCCCCAAGAAGCGTATGATTCATTTTTAGATATCATCAACAGGGCCGCTGATGCAAATATTCCTTATTTTAAATTTAACCAAAATCCCAGTAGTCAATTTAAACCGAAACCTTATTGGTCTTCAATATTATCTAAAGCGGTGGCGGAAAGACGATTGGCTCTAACGTACTTTAGAAAAAACCCAACTCCAGATAACTTACAAAAATTACAAGACAAAACTCGGGAAGCTCAAAAATTAACTAGAGGTGCTCGTGATGAGGGATTCCGTAACTTTTGTTCTTCAGTGGACGAGGTCACTTCGGTTGGTGTTATGTGGCGACGCATGCGCTGGTTGAAGGGATACCGTTCAGTTGGACCCCATGTGGACGAGACGTTGGCTGAACAAGTCCTCTTTAATTTAGCTCCTGATTTTACATGCCCCCCATTACCTACTTTTTGTTCTCAAAATCATATGTTGGAAGTTGCTATAACAAGACAGGAGCTTGACAAATCTGTTAAATCTAAAGATACTGCACCGGGTTGCGATGATATTTCCTTTTCAATGATTAAAAATCTTCCGATCCTTGCTAAAGATATTTTGATACAACTTTATAATTTATTTTTTTCTTTAAATTTCGTTCCTGAGCAATGGCGCCAAGTCCGCATAGTACCAATCCCCAAACCGGGTCGAGATTTGACTTCCGCTTCTGCAATAAGGCCTATTTCGTTAATGTCCTGTTTATGTAAAATCTTTCATTCCATTATCAATAAGAGAATTGAGTGGTATTTAGAAAGTGGAGGATTTTTTTCAGAAGAGACTGTAGGTTTCAGGAAAGCGCGCTCATGTTTAGATAACTTAAATTTATTAACCTCAAAAATACAAATTAGTTTCTCCAAAAAGCTTGTCACGATCGGATGTTTCCTTGATATTGATAATGCTTACAACAACGTTGACGTCACTACTCTTCTGTTAACCTTGGACCAACTTGGTGTGGGAGCACAATACTGTAGATATCTATGGGAGTTTCTTAAGGAAAGATATTTAACAATTAATGGCATAGATAATACCGTCACTAGAATTGCCAGAAGGGGCTTAGCGCAAGGTGACCCCTTGTCGCCATTGCTATTTAATATTGCGACCATTCATATCTGTAAAGCAATACCTAGCTCCGTATCTATCTCGCAGTACGCCGATGACTATGTACTTTATGTAACTTCTCATAACTCCGATCAAGCAGCCGCTGAGTTACAGGAAGCGTTGGATATCTTATGTAGTCAATTCGATAACCTAAATCTAAATATATCACCAAATAAGAGTAAAGTTTGTATTTTTAGCAGGGGCTTTAGGAGACTTTCAGTTGACTTGTCAATTGGATGTAATAGATTGGAGGTTGTTGACACGGTTCGATATCTTGGTGTGTGGTTGGACCGTTCTCTCAGGTGGGGAAAGCATATCAATGAAGTTTGCCAAAAGGTTCTTAAATTCATTAAAATTATCAAAGTGTTAGCCGGTTCAACTTGGGGTGTGCACCCAAAATATTTAAGAAAACTTTATATATCTTTAATTAGAAGCCGTATTGACTATGGAAGCTTTTTCTATGACAATAGTGCAAAAACTCACTTGGAAAAATTAAATAAACTGCAAAACCAAGCTATGAGAGTAGTGGGTAGTTTTATTAAAACTACACCCATTCACGTAATGGAAAGCGAGTTATGCCTACAACCGTTATATCTACGTCGTCGATTCTTGGCTAGCAAATTTTGGCTTAAAACGAAAGCCTTGCAGGCAAATACTAGAGGTATCAACTTACTTTCCGAGTTATCCACATTGTGTAATAATTCTTCATATTGGCAAAACAAAAGAATCCCCCTGTTAATCTTGGTTCATGACTCACTACACACTTTAAAAGTTCATTGCAGTAATAAGTTAGATATGTTTTCCCTGAATACATGGGTTAGTAGTATAGATAGCAACAATTTTATAAAACACGACGTCAGTTTTATGAGTAAACCAAAAAGGCAATACAATCCTGTTAGCTTGAGGAATTCATTTATTAATTATATTACTTCTGAATACTCGACTTATTTTAAAATATTTACAGACGGATCTAAAGACGGTGACGGTATCGGGGCCGCCTTTTACGAGTCTGAAGGTAACATGATGAAATTCCGAATTAATGCCAGTGTATGTATAATGGAAGCGGAACTGATTGCGATCGCAGAAGCTCTGTCGTATGTAGAATCAATGCAACAAAACAATATTGTCATTCTCACAGACTCCAGAAGTTCGCTCCAACACTTGGCTCGGTGTACCTCGACATTTCGAGGAACACCGATAGCCTACACTATACTGAACATTATTTTGAAACTACAATCTGATGGGAAACACATAGTTCTTCAATGGATTCCATCACATATCGGAATAAGAGGCAACGATATTGTTGATCTACTAGCCAAGCAGGCCACTGGTGATGGAATTCCTGTAAATTTTTCTCCTTACTTTACTAACTTTATACCTAATATCAAACAGGATTGTTATTCGCTTTGGAAGGAGTACTTCAATAAAAGATCCCAAGAAAAAGGAATCTGGTATAAAACGATCCAACCGCACCCCTTGAACTCACCGTGGATAGATAATCAGCTGTTGAACAGACGTGATACTGTTATCGCACTAAGACTTCGTTCCGGACACATCCCGTGTAATAAGTTCTTATACCTAATGGCAAAATCAACATCGACTAATTGTGATTTTTGTACCAATTCCGTTGATGATGTTTATCACATCTTAACCGAGTGTGTCCGCAACGAGGAATTCAGAAATAGTTTGGATGGTAGAATTAGAGAGGTAGGTTACTGTAATAGTGCTTTAGCTGTGCCATTGTCTGATGCAGCTAAAGTACTTTACAAATTAGCTATGCTGAGATTTTGTTAAGTGGAAATTGGTATGATTTTGTTAACCTAACCAGGGCGGCATAATCGCATGTGCGACAAAGCCCTTTCATAATGAATAAAAAAAAAAAAAAAAAAAAAACGGCTTAATATACAAGCTGTACCAACTCGGCGTGCCAGATCGTCTCGTACTCATCTTACGAGACTTTTTATCGAATCGCGTCTTCCGTTATCGTATCGAAGGAGCGTTATCCACTCCCCGTCCCATCCGCGCAGGTGTCCCCCAGGGCTCTGTGGTGTCCCCCCTCATTTTCACGCTATACACGAGCGATATCCCAAAAGGTTGCGGTAGGTCGCAGTTGGGTCTGTTCGCAGACGACACTGCCATCTACTTCAGCTCTAGATCCCCCGACATCATTCGCCTAAATCTCCAACGCGCAGTCAATAGACTGGCAGCTTGGTTTACAAAATGGCGGATAGAAGTCAACCCCGATAAAAGCCAAGCGGTTCTCTTTACGAAGCCGCGTTCAAGGCTCAAAAACCCCCTCCCCCGACCAATCACCATGTTCGGCAAGCCGATCCCTTGGGAGAAGCGAGCTAAATATCTCGGTGTCGTTCTAGACCATCATTTGACTTTCGCAGAGCACATAAAGATGGTTCGTTCGCGAGCCTCTTTCGCTCTCGGTAGACTCTTCTATCTGGTGAATGCACGTAGCAAATTGTCACTTAGGTGCAAATTGCGCGTTTACACGGCGTGCATTCGACCGATCATGACCTATGCGGGTGCCGTCTTCGCTCATGCGAAACCCCGTCACATCCATAGAATGCAAACAGTGCAAAATAAATTCCTCCGTAGGGCCACAGGTTCCCCCTGGTTCGTCAGGAACGAGGCACTCCACCTCGACCTAAAGATTCCCACAATCCATCAGTTTCTAAAACGCCTTTCCAAGCGTTTCTTTGAGTCCGCGGCCAAACATCGCAACCCTCTGGTTGTCGAGGCCGCCAGTTATGTCCCGAGTAAAATCAGCCATGTTCGCCGTCCAAGGCATATCCTCGTAGATCCCGATGACCCCATAACCCTCCTCCAGGAGAGCAATAGGGAAACAAGTACAGTGTACAAAAACAGACGCCTCCCGTCATACCGACCTCGCCGCCGAGGTCCTTTGCGATCTCGACCGCCGCGCCCCCGAGTAAATAATACTCCCCCCCGACCCTTGCTCGAAAACGAGGTGCCAGCAGTTGTTGCAGCTGTGCACGTAGCTTTAAATTCCCCGACTAATAATAATGATCAAAACCTTTTGATCCAGCCCGTCCCATCTTTTGATGTCCTCCCTCCGGATAACGCCCTAAGCCGAGGCTCGAACCCCGCAGGGGGTGCCCTTAGTGAGCGTTCATCCTTAAATTTTTAGCTTAGTATTTGTGCCCTGGCTGGAGGCTTTGAGTGTAGTAGCTTAAGGCAACCACAGGATTGACCGGTTAAACAGCTACGGTTTTCGGAACCAGCTGTGAGATGCCCAACAGAAAAAAAAAAAAAAAAAAAAAAAAAAAAATATATTATCATTGAAAAATCATATATTGAGTTTCATTCGCATTAAACTCTAAAAGTTCACTAGTTAGCCATATTTCTTATTTCCATACAGTAATATTACCAAATTAATCAAAACGGCTAAATATTTGACAACTATTTGCGACGTTGCCCACTGTCTGTCTAAACGCTCTTAATTTCTAGAATATTTTTTTGCACAATTTAGTTAGTGTCAAAGTTCTGTGTTGCCAGTATTAGCTATTTGTCATCCAAATGAGGCTAGACAGAAGTGTTAATTAAAACCACATTTTTTCATCCAGTTATGTTTAAGTCCTACGTAATTAAGGGGTCCATTGCTATAACCGGTGATTCCGACAAAACTACAACTAAAAAAATCCTAATGGAAAAACCAGCACTCTAGGTACCGGTCCTGGGTACCTACCATTGCTCAGCTGAAATCGTGCAAAAAGTTATTTTCTCGTTAACTCAATTTTTACATAGTACTCTATGGTTCTATTAAAAGGTGGATAAATATTACCATCTTTGGCAACACCGTACATCGTTTACGCGCTCGCTGACGCCAACTGACATCTGCGCATCGATTACAATTCGCAATGACTTATTAAGCAAGACGTTCACAATGTTTTCGCTTGATCATAGTTAATTATCATGAATGTAACCTAATTATTGTTTATTATGTGGTTTTCCTTATACTGAGTAATGTTGGTATTGTACACTTTTTGATTCTATTCTATTTTGTTTTTCACTTTTATCAACATGGGAGGAGCTCGTGGCTAAGTAATATCTCCCGCACGGGTCGATCCACCAGGTTAAGCTACGCTTGCCGAGGTTGGTCCGTGGATGGGTGACCATCTTTAAATAGGTACCAAGGATCCTCCGTACCTCGGAAAGCACGTTAAGCTGTTGGTCCCGGCTGTCATTTGTAGATCTTTGACAGTTGTTACGGATCGTCAGAAGCCCGAAAATCACAACCAGTCTTACCAAAGGGTATCGAGTTACCCAGTACTTATTTGGGTTGTGGAGGTCAGATAGGTAATCGCTCCATGTAAAATACTGGTATTCAGTTGCATCCGGTTAGACTGGAAGCCGACCCAAACATAGTTGGGAAAAGGCTAGACAGATATACTTTTATCAACATGACCCATTCATTCTCATAACATTTTTGTCAATATCCAATTAAATGGGCCATATTTTTTAAACACTGACCTTACGGCCATTAACAATTAAATAATAGCATAAATTAGCTCTAATCAACAAAAACTAGAATAATAAAAATAAAACATACACGATCCATTACGTCATCTTCAATTTATAGCCACAAGAAAAACAAATGAATGACACTACTACTGACGCTACTCCTTTCATTCACTCTCATTGATGAGCATTGAGTGAATGAAACATCTTGCTCTCCATTCATTCATCTTTGTAAGTAGTTTGGCACCAAAAGACAAGCCTTTATGGGGAAACTATCATAACAAAGTCTGGAATTTATGGTTGTTTATGGATGTAACTTATATTACGAGTAAACGAAGGATAAAATATAATCTGCTTTATTACATAGAGCGAAGTAAATATTTTGTAATCAAAGGATTGTCGATATAATTTTATTTTTTGTATTTTGAAGATCAAATCTTGCACTCGTCAAGAACATTCGCACCATACTATGATGCTTTGTGTGCTTATTATACTTTTCAAAAGAGGGAGAAAATAAGTATTTTTCATTTAGGTCCAGGTACCACAGGATGTTTGGTTGAAGGACCGACAATTTTTTTGAGGGATTTGTAGTGTCTTTTGATAGCACAAAATTGTTTTATTTTTCGTTTTTAAAATTAATTTAAAAGTTGAAATTTTTCGTACCTTAAGAATGCGGCGACGTATGAATTGTCCATACAAACGTAGTACATCAATCATTTGCAATTTGAGCATATTTCCACCATATTATGTTGATATTCGGATTGAGACAGTATTTATCTAGGCTCCTACGTCTTTTGATTTTCAAAAACTTACCTTTAAATGAAATGTAAGCGAATTCCATTTCGTACATTTTTACAGCGTAAATGACATGTTTTCATATGGTTTTTTCTGTATTATAAACAACAATATTAGTAATATTGTTTCCGTAGAAGCATAGTTTATGTTATCAAGTTACAAATTATCGAAAATAAAATTGAAATACATTAAATTTTCATTCATCATTTTTTGTATTACGGAACACATCCAAATTTATCATAATTTTTCGATGCTAGTATTGCCATCGCGTCAAGGAATAATTTGTCAATGTGTGCGTGGTCGTACTGCTCACTGTAGTTGTATATCGCTCCGACAGGCACTCACACTAGCGCAACGTGATCGGTTGGAATTCGTTCGGGGTATTTTTTTTCAGTATTAAGATTAGGTATATTATATAGGTACTTTACTGTGCTTATTTGTTTACTAAATTAAAGCAGCTGCCGACTACTTCTGTTTTGTGCTCGTGATTATATTTAAATCTATTGTTTGATTGTTTTACTCGAGTTAATTGTCTTTTTGTGTACACGTGTTTCTGAAAAAAAAAAAAAATTTTATTCTATCTTTTCTTTCTTTCTATCTTCAGATAACATAAATGTGTTTACAAACATCCGTATCTGGACAAACGAGTACTTATGTTTCATCAGTAATATTAATCGGTAGGTACCTATTTATGCGTCTAAAGACCCTCAGCGAGTCGTAGAAACATATAAATTATACACACGGCCGAAACGCGGTAGTCCAGGTATAGGTGGCTTGTTGAGAATCAAACGTGCTGGGACGTACTCTCGTCCCAGCGCGTTGAAGAAACACTGTTGGATTTTCAACTCTCGGCGCTAAGCAGAGCGTTGAAAATCAAGTGCACGAAAAATTTCGCCGCGATTTTATTACGTCCGTGCGAACGAGGGCTATATTATAGGACCAGGTTTTTATACTAGGTATTTACTTGCAAGTACGCCGACCAAGTGCCGATCCGAAATACTCGCAAGACTATTTTATTTCTTATTTATATTTAGTTACGGATCAATGTTCTATGTAGGGCTTTCAATACCGGGATCCCGGTATTGGCTAATACCGGGATCCCGGACATTATTTGACATTTTTCAATACCGGTATTGAAATGTCCACTACCGGGATACCGGTATTGGTGATTTTATTTTATCAGTAGACACTACAGTGAAACAATTTCTTTTTATTACCTACACATTATATTTCCAACCAATTTTATAATTATCAGGGTAAGTTTTAAAAACTGCGTATTTTAATTCGACAGTTAGTTACATTTCATTACTACTTGTGCTACTAACTGGAGGCAGAAATAGAAGCTAAAACTCAAAGGGAAGTTAGGACCCATGCTTCTTCCAGCAGGCCTAACATGACACACGCGATAATTATCCACGCTCGCGCGACTAATTTTTGTCTATTTCGTAGTGTTATCGTTTTCTGATAGCTACGCCATACAAAATACTTGACTCGTTCTGTCAAACTTGATGTTTTGTCAACAAACCCAAACATGACACGTTATTTATCTCGATTTTTGACAGTTCATCACGAGATAATCAGTTATTTTGTCGTATTTAGTCGTCCTCGATTTTGACGACGAGAAGAGTAGACAAAAAGACAAAATGATATTATTTTTTTAATTGTGGGTGTACACCGGTGTACTGTAGTAGAGGGGTGCACTACCACGTAGATGACTATTACTTTCCAGTCACTTTGCCAATTATGGTGATTAAATAAATAAATTAACGAAATCTAGGGATTATAGCTGTATGGTAATATCAAATATTCGCAACATAATTACTAAAATCATCAGTTTATTTCCTAAGGGTGGTGATTAACAATTTTATGGTTATAATAGCGGAATCAACTCCACCTGCCAATTTATTTGAACGCCAGTCTTTTTGGTGACTGGTGATTAACAAAATTTGCAACGTCATGGACTTTATGGTGACTGTTAAACTTCGATTTGTCAAATTGCAATCGTCGGCCCATTTGTCATTTGTGGTGATTATCTAATGAGTATAGGTGCCACTAATTTTAATTTCCGTCAATTTGTATTTTAATTTAGCATGCCAAAGAAATGATTTAATTTTAATCAAAAAGTCGGTTACACAAAAAACTAATCATAAATAATTAAAAGAGAGAATAATTAAGAGAGACGTTTATTCAATAAAGTACATAATTCCATGCATAAATTGAATGAATGAAACAGAACTTCAAGCCGATGCTGCTATCATAAAAATAATTTGTTTTTAATCACTTGCAACATCAGTATCTCGTCGCGCGATAAAGTAGTGTCAAAGTGCCTTTTTCGAGTTTACTCGCCGTTTGCGGTCATGTAAGGGATTAGAATGACGTCAAAACAACGGCGACAAATTCCGATAAAACGAGAAAAAGAGCGTTCTCGCACTTGTCATGTTAACCCTGCAGCACTGATATAGAGTCTATTGTAAGAGTTGAATTGGGCATTTATGATAGTTCTGAAGGCGGCCGAGAGATGTATATTGACATGGCGTTTAATTATTTACTGAGCATTCTACCTACGAGCATAGAGGTAGAGAGAACGTTTTCCTTGGTTACATATTTGTGCAACCGTTTAAGGGGACGATAACCGACTTTTAATGATTTCATACTGAAGATGACGTCTAAATGAGTAGTGTTAGTAATTTGAAAATAAAAAAATGTTAAATAAGAGCATTTTTTTAATATTTTAATATAGGCATATTTTTGATTATGTTTATATTAAATAGTGAAATTAATTTGTAAAGTTATGTCTAACGCGGATAAAAAACTGAGAATGACGCAAAATCTATCAAGCGTTTTTTTCTGAAAACTTCACCATTTTGAAAACAATTAAATTATTGATCTTTTAGTATACGTGTTTTATTAAAATACTTTTTGTTTTACGTGTAATATTTATTACACGTAAAACAAACGCGTAATTAAACACGTAATTTTCCTTGATGGATGGCTGGACGTATGACGCGTTGCTAAAAATAAGCGCCTTGAAAAATAAGCGCCGTGGAAAGTAAGCGCCGTGGGATAAAAGCGCCGTGGAAAATAAGCGCTTTGGAAAATAAGCGCCGTGAAAAATAAGCGCCGTGGAAAATAAGCCCCGTGGAAAGTAAGCGCCGTGGGATAAAAGCGTCGCGGAAAATAAGCCCCTTGTAAAATAAGCGCCTTGAAAAATAAGCGCCGTGGAAAATAAGCGCCTTGGAAAATAAGCGTATGAATAAAAAAATCCAAATCCTCACCACTGAGTCTCGCAAACAAAGGATGGGTCAATCAATATGGCAGCTTTACTTTGGGAAGAGGAAGAGAAGGTGATGACAAATGAAAATCATAATTTGACATTTTACCAAACTCTCTCTCCCGTGGCGCGGAGGCGCGTATTTAATTCTGGACACACAGAATAAAATACGCGGCAAAAATACGCCGCACGGAATTACGGATCTCCGTGCAGCGTTCAGCTGACTGTTTTTATAGCGGACATAAGTAGTTCTTACGTAAATAACTCACTAGAGGGCGCTGCAGTAATATATCTTTATATTAGTTACATTAGTTACGTTATATTTTTATTCTTTTTTTTCTTATTTTTTTTACCGGCCGTGGAAAATAAGCGCCGTGGAAAATAAGCGCCGTGGTAAAAAAGCGCCGTGGAATATTAGCGCCGTGGAAAATAAGCGCCTTGGAAAATAAGCGCCGTGGTAAAAAAGCGCCGTGGAATATTAGCGCCGTGGAAAATAAGCGCCGTGAAAAAAATGCGCCGTGAAAAATAAGCCCCTTGGAAAATAAGCGCCGTGAAAAATAAGCGCCGTGGAAAATAAGCGCCGTGGAAAATAAGCGCCTTGGAAAGTAAGCGCCGTGGGATAAAAGCGCCGTGGAAAATAAGCGCCTTGGAAAATAAGCGCCGTGGAAAATAAGCCCCTTGGAAAATAAGCGCCGTGGTATTTGATGGTTTTTATTTTTAAAATGCTTTTTGCTTTTTGCATTTTGAAATCCTATTTTTCTTACGTTTTAAACAACGTAAGAAAATTTGAATTTTGCGAGCTACCCTGGCGCTTCCCCTTTAAAAACACGATGAACAATTTTGACTGATTTGTTTTTTTTTTTGTTGAGAGAAAAAAAAAAAACAAATCAGTCAAAATTAAGAGAGAGAGAGATGATTGATTGTTGTTGTTTTTTTTTAAATAGATCGCTGAATTAGATACTGATTATTCAAATTTACAAAAAAAACAAACAAACAGAAGAAACAGAAGTTTGCAATTTAAAGTTGTATAAAAAAGTGACTAGTATTTAAAAAGCAGTTTTTTTATTATTTTGTGTGCTTTTTAACTACTACTACTACACTTTTTTACTACTTAACTCATTAGTTGTTGAATAAAAAAACGATATTAAGTAAAAAAATAGTCTCATACCGGGATCCCGGTGTTGGACATTTTCTATACGGTACTGCAAAAACGCTTGCACAGAACTCTATGCAAGCGTTTTTACTTTAAAGGATCTGGAAGTTTTTTTTTTTTTTGTAAACGCGATTGTGCTCTTTATTTATACTACATTAAGGATTAAAGGTTTTGGAAGATTTTTTTTTAATGCGATTGTGCTCTTTATTTAGATAAGGTCCGTACCAATGTTCTATACAAGTATTTTTCTTCAAAGTATTTTTTTCGGCTACTCGCTCCTTCGACGCTCGATGCAATTCTGCTCCTTATTTATATTTACTTATGGATCAAAGTTCTATGCAAGTATTTTTACTTTAAAGGTTTTGGAAGTTTTTCAGACTTCTTTAGGCGCGTTGAGCATTTTTGAGATGGGACTAAACCTTTGATTTCGCGACACTGTAACGCAATTTACCGAAACCGTGGAGTAAAAGGCATCAATGCGTTGATTACCGCGGTACCGATTTTTTTAATCTGACGTGTAAAAGTGATTCCGATACTTATCCTATTTACAGAATAAACAATTTCATTTCATATCTACTAGATTTTCTCTACAAGGCCTAGATCCAGAGATATTCTAAAACATTGAGATATTGGCATTGTAAAGAAATTTCCAAAAAACGCATTACTAGTCTGTACATGTATACTAACGATTCCCCAAAGTATTCAACAGAAATAAAGCAAGTAATGAACATACCTAATTCCTAATAATAAAATATAAATGCCGTCGACTCGTTATGAATGAATGGTAAGTAGCTATCTATCCAGTCACACACACACACGGATGCGCACCGCGTCCGCCGCCCGCCTGCTGTTGTCAAACAGAGATAGCAATATTCCGAACGAATTTTGCAAACGTCTCGATTTGTAGTTGCGAGCCGCGGGCGCAGCGCTCTTAACACAATTTTAAGACCAACAATCATTTTCTAAAACCAAACGTACATAAATGTCATTGCCGATAATATAAAAAATATTGCGTTCTGTTACAACCACAAAGAAGAAAGTTGTGACGTAATTTCAGGAAAAAAATAAATAAAAAATTTATATCAATTACCTACTTTACCTTTTTTTTTTTTACCTACTTTTAGGGTTGAAAACTAGGACATGACTCTCCTCATCCCTAAAAAAATGGTGTCGGTCCTTCTTTCGAACACCTTATACACCTTATACTGGGTGGCAGGGACATCGACGCGAAAACTGTTACCATGGATTCAATACATGATTCTGAACCCCCCTACGTTGAAATTATTCGTCGATTATTAAAAAAAAAAACTGCTGTTTCATAGAAAAGTGCAATACCTACGCGGTCAAAATGTATATTTATATTTTTATATTTTATATTTAATAAAAAAAACATGGTTCTTGCACGAATGCACCAGTACCGATGTCTAAATAATACCTGGAATAGAAATAAATTGTGATATCAGATATTTTAGTAAGTAAAATAGTTACTTCGAATACTCACCTTGCATAACTAAATAAAGGTCACAAGGGTGAGTAACGTAGATAAGTACATACATAATATATGAATATGCAAATAGACAATAGTACTTAATAGTAATCAACAGTGATGGTAAATCCGACCTTCAAACAACCTCAATGGCATTAACACGAAAAGGTAAACCATCAATCTGCCTAGCCTTTTCCCAACTATGTTGGGGTCAGCTTCCAGTCTAACCGAATGCAGCAGAATACCAGTATTTTACATGGAGCGTCTTCCTATCTCACCTCCACAACCCAGTTACTGGTTAATACGATACCCCTTGACTGATAGTCAATTTTCGAGCTTCTGACTAACCGTAACGACTGTCAAAAATCTACAAATGACAGCCGCGACCAACGGGTTAACGTGCTTTCCGAAGCACCAAGAGGTCTCGATATTATGTAATAGATGGCTATCCAAGAACCGACCGCAGCAAGTGTAGCTTAAGACTCAGACATATTCCAGTGACCTTGAGTGGTTAGCTTGCGTGTTCTGTACTGAGCTCACGCAACGCGTCGTACGTCCAGCCAGTAATAGGACTCGCCCATCAAGGAGCTTTGTTCCAAATTAGACGCATTATTATTGTCCAAGGAAGCTATGCCATCCTTGGATAGCAGGCTAACCAGGCGCTTATTACGCCTGGACAGGAACGGCCTGACGGGGACCATCACGGGACACTGCTCGCTAAACAAACACTTCCACACAATAGGCATAAAGGACAGTCCTCTTTGCAGAACGTGCATGGAGACTGAGGAAACCGTAGCGCACGTGCTCTTTGAATGCACAGGCGTCACCCAGATTAGAACAGCTGTTCTGAACAGACCAGGAGATTTAATAAACACCAAACGGCTGCCATGGCTCACGCACAATGGTCCACCTTACGGACTAAGTGCGGAAACCAAACCCTATAACATATGTAGAACATAACATATACGCATTATTAATTTATTATACATAAAACAAAAGATATTTTAATAAAACAAATTATGGGTAATGTGCCTGATTTAAAGATAAATAAATAAATAAATAAATAAAATAAAACACGTATACTAAAAGGTCAATAATTAAATTATCTTTAAAATGGTGAAAGTGTCAGAAAAATACGCTTGATAGATTTTGCGTGATTCTCAGTTTTTTATCCGCATTAGACTTTAGAAATTAATTTCACTACGTAATATTAAAAAAATCTAAAACATTCCTATCTTTTTTTTTTCTAATCATTAACGCTACTCGTTTAGACGTAATCTTCAGTAAAAAATCATTAAAAGTCGGTTATCGTCGCCTTAAATTTCGATCGATCCGTGGAGCTGTTATTTATTTAGCCATGATCGAAACTAAAAGGTTTTAAGCGACCATAGACAACAATTGCAAAATTGATCATCAAATATAAAAGACCCCTCTACATTTATAGGGGACAATATTATTTGGTAATTGGTACGAATTGATACTGCATAATAGGAAATGCTCCAAGTTCATTGGCTTGGGCGACCTCAGTGAATGCCCGACCTTAGCCGCAGTGAGTCGAGTCGTAAATGGGTAACTGACTTTGATACAGTATCTTAAAAGCTCGTTTTATTAGTGTGGGATATAAATAGCCAAGATGCAGTTTATGTATAGGTCAATACAATAAACAAACACTCAATAAACTTGAATATTATGTAGTCTGGGAAAAAAGGGTTTCAATCAGTTCATTTAGTTGAAAGATTCCTTTCTCAAAAAAGAAGTCAATTTAAAATGAGTGTACAAGCTCATTAATAGGTTGCACTTTTAACCGACTTCCAAAAAGGAGAAGGTTCTCAATTCCACTGTGTGTGTTTTTTTTGTCCATTTGTTACGCGATTACTCCGCCAATTATGAATTGACTTTGATAATTCTATTTTTGTTTGGTAGGTCATACTTCAGAGGTAGTCCCATATAAATTTTATTAACTTTGCTTGGGTCGTTTTTGAGTTAGCTTCAATAATACGTATTTTTCCCATTTATTTTAAGTGGTTAATGTGTTCCTGTCACTATTATTATGTACATAGCAGGTAGTGGTATTCGAATTTGTGTGGGGTAGGTACCACAACAAAAAAGTGAAAAATAAATACTTTTTCGAAAAAAATAACAGCCGACCTTCCAAAAAAAAACACAACAGAGTGAAAAAACACGACAAAGTGAAAAACAACTTTTATTTCGGAAATCGGTGGCAAAAATAAAAATTCAAAACCAAAGACACCGACTTCCGAAATTAAGTTTTTGGTGTTATTTAACCACCATGTTATTATTGGCAAGTATTTACCTACTTTTTCATTTGAAAATCAATTAACAAATTACGTTAACCTATATAGTTGGTCTGATTTTTGAGACATAATAGACGGGAGACGGTTCTTGAGACATAATCTTGAGATCTGCAGCAAAGAACCAACGTCATTTGCACGGTATAAAATACCTTAGAAATATACAGGGTGGCAGGGACATCGACGCGAAAACTGTTACCATGGATTCAGTACATGATTCTGACCACGCCAGCGTTGAAATTTTTCGTCGGTTATTGAAAAAAATCTGCTGTTCCATACATTTTGACCGCGTAGGTATTATTGCACGTTTCTATGAAACAGCTGTTTTTTTTTTGAACAACCGATGAAAAATTTCAACGCAAGACTGCGAATAAGGGCCGAAAGGGAAATCGTGGCCCCCGGCAACATTTCAACCGAAGGAACACGGGTGGGTTTTAGTCAGTAAGAGTCTGACACGCCCTCCCGCTTCACCTAGAGCGGGAGAAGTTATTTGATAATTTCCCACCCAAAAAAAAGGGGGTTTCAGAATCATCTAAGTACTGAATTCATGGTAACAGTTTTCGCGTCGATGTCCCATGTCACCCTGTATGTGATGTGTATGTATACCATGTTGTTTAATACGTCATCTGCATACATCACACTCGTGACACCATGACACGATATTGCGTCACAGCCGCAGCTCGAAGATTGACGGGAAAATAATTGATTACGCTTAGAACATCGTATAACATGTTGTAAACTGTTTAGCAACATTTATTAATGAACCTCTATGTCGAAATCCCTCGTACACTGCACTTTGTAACTTATTCAGTAACCTGTGCAATGCAGCAGAGGCAAGAAATGTGTCACAAACTTCGTAGAATTTTATGTATTGACAAATCTGTGTCACAGATCTTGTTACTATTTTAAACGGCTCGGTTTATAAACTCACACTCGTGTTTTATACTAGATGTTAGATTAAACGAGGGAATACTTTAATAGTACTCTTGAAAAACTTTTGGAATGAACTATAAAAAAACAGAGCAGTAGCGGCCCAGTGGTAACGGCCCCAATTTACGAGTTGTGGGTCGTGAGTTCGAACCCAGGCTGCGAATAAGGGCCGAAAGGAAAATCGTGGCCCCCCGGCAACATGGCAACTGAAGGAACACGGGTGGGTTTTAGTCAGTAAGAGTCTGACACGCCCTCTCCCTCCACCCAAAGCAGGAGAAGTTATTTGATAATTTCCCACCCAAAGAAAAAGGCAGGCGCTTTACTTTGTGTATTTAATTTCATCACCATTGCTCTCAAAACAGTGAAGGAAAACATTGTGAGGAAACCGGCATGTCCTAGACCTAAGAAATTCGAAGACATGTGACATCTACCAACCCGCACTGGGCCCGCGTGGTAGATTACAGCCCACTCCCTCTCATCGAGAAGAGGCACGTGTCCCAGCAGTGGGAACATTATAAGCTGATTATGATGCTAAAAAACAGCTGCTTTTTTATATGTATCCAATAATATACCTAGTAGATTCAACTTTCTGACCAACTCTTTGTCAATTCAAAAGTGCCTGTAATTGGTTTAATTGAAATATATGCTTTGAGTTTGACTTTGATTATGTAGCGGTTACACCGCCACATACGAACTACGTATCAAAGACATGACGTCACACAAATCCTGCATCGCGCAGTTAGTTTACCGAGCGATCGACATAGATACAAGATTTCAACTTCAAACCGATGGGCAGTTGCCCGCCAGACATAACACCCGTCTGGTCGGAGGATCCTCCCTTTTCTATGGTGGATGAGTGAACTTTACACCTTGTTCCTCATACCACTAAATTGGTGACCCCGACGTGATCAACGTCAGCGCAGCCTTCGTGCAAATACTTCGGCGTGACGTCATCATCATCGTCACTCCCGCAAGCTTTCGTGAGGCGACTGTGCTGCTTCAACGGGTATCCTGACCACCAGCATGCAGCGAACGCGCATTCCTGGTCATCACCCTCAGCCTCATCACCCCGACTCACTGGGGAAAGAACGCTGTCAGTCTCATCACCCCGACTCACTGGGAATCAACGCCATCAGCCTCAATCACCCCGACTCAGTGGGGAATCACCTCAATCACCCCGACTAACTGGGGAATCACCACAGACAGTTCCGACTCACCGCGAACTATGTGGCACCCGGTTCCGACTCACTGGAACCACAGCTGGCACTGTGTGAAGCATCGCAAGATTCAGCCCACTATCGACCTCCGGACTCCGGAGGGGAGTGATGTAGCGGTTACACCGCCACATACGAACTACGCATCAAAGACATGACGTCACACAAATCCTGCATCGCGCAGTTAGAGTTTACCGAGCGATCGACATAGATACAAGATTTCAACTTCAAACCGATGGGCAGTTGCCCGCCAGTCACAACACCCGTCTGGTCGGAGGATCCTCCCTTTTCTATGGTGGATGAGTGAACTTTACACCCTGTTCCTCATACCACTAAAATTATAAGCTGTAGGTGGAGGTATGTAGGAACCTTATACCTCGACGTAATGGCCAAGCTTTTTGTAATGCGCTGACAACAGCCTCTTTGTTTCTTTAATAATTTTAGTTATTAAGAATCTATTATGTTTTCTCACATTCACCCACCAAAGCCCTCAATACAATCGTTCTCATATCCATTCAGCAGAACCCACTAGATTATCATCTCATCGTATAGCATTTAGAATACAGTACCCAAGTGCACTCTGTCCAAACCCTTCGTCTTTGTGTCTTAACTTCCACTAGACAAACGTTAACATACTTTCAAGCACATAAGTACTTCTAAGAAAACTTTTTTAGAAGAATTTTGACAGTTCAACAACATTCATTGCGTTATTTACGTTGTTGAGCAGATTTTTTTTTCCAACTTATGATTGTGATTGATCGTGTATAACGTAATTAGGGTACAGGTCAAACTAAAAAGTGCAAACTCGTCTACAATTACAAGGAGACTATAAAAATAGAAGAAGTAATTCCATACATTTACGTTCGTGGGTGTTACTGCCCACACTGCCCAACCCTATGTACCTACCAGCATAATATCAGCTACCTATGTCATAATATAAAAGACAGTGGGCTGACAACCCAAGCCTTACTATAAATTACAATCTCGGGGGTTTTCGCTAGTGAACTTCGATAACTGTTATGTTGAACCGATATTTTTACCCGACTGCGGCGAAGCCAAAAAAGGAGGGTTATGTGTTTGACCTGCATGTATGTATGTATGTCAGTCTACATGTTCCCTCGTAACTACTAAACGTCTGAACCGATTTTGATTAATGATATGTCGTTAGATTCATCTTTATTGCGCGAATGTCACTGGACAAATCAAAAGTAAAATTAAAAAATAATCAAAATGACGGATTTCTCACGCAAATTATGTTTAAATGTAATTTGGAATGAGAAATAATAAAAAACTAAAAAGCTGAAAATAAAAAAGTTATTAAAAAAAAACAAAAAACCCGATTGCAAAAACAAATAACTGCTGAAAAGAGAAAAACAAGCTTCGTAATTTATAGAATTTTGGTTTTGCAAGCGGGCGACAAACCAATAACCAGAAATATGATGTAACTTTTGTTTGTCGCAGCGATACCAAAATTCTGTAGAAATTTAGAAATTTTTAATTAACGTTTATCCTGAACTGAGAAAAAAGAAAGAAAACACGCTTATTTGCGGTAAACATGACGCAAAGAAAGATTTAAAAAAACACGTAAATAACAAATTGGAGGAAAATTTGCGTCACATCCCCGCAAAACGGCCACGCGGGGCGCGGGCGGCAGAGCTGTCAGTTGCTTGTCAATTTGACCTAAGTATATTTGGTAATGAGTTCATATTAGTTCTGGTTATGCATCTTCAATACAATCATCTGCCTAGCCTTTTTCCAATTATGTTGGGGTCGGCTTCCCGTCTAACCGGATGCAGCTGAATACCAGTATTTTACATGGAGCGACTGCCTATCTGACCTCCACAACCTAGTTACTAGGTAACACGATACCCCTTGGTAAAACTGGTTGTCAGACTTTCGGGCTTCTGACGACCCGTAACGACTGTCAAAGATCCACGAATGACAGCCGGGATCAACGGTTTAACGACCTCTACAACCCAGTAACTGCGCCTGCGACTGCCTAGTCGCTCCATGTAAAATACTGGTATTCAGCTGCATCCGGTTAGACTGGAAGCCGACCCCAACATAGTTGGTAAAAGGCTAGGCAGATAGATCATTTAAAGTACCTAATAAGTTTGCAAATAAAATATCTTCTTAAAAAAATATATACATATATGTATAAAAATATAATATGTATAAATACATATATTATAAAGAGATAAAATTTGTGAGTCTGTATGTAGCGGGTAATCTTCAGAACTGCTGATCCAATTCCGAAAATTCTTTCAATAATGCTAAGCTACAGTATAGCCAAGTGTCATGGCCATGTCATCAAATTTAATGCAGACGAAGTCGCGGGCAGAAACTAGTGTGTTATAAACAGGAACACTGACTGACTACTCTTCACGATCGCTAGCCTGTACCTACAGAACTACTCCTAAAAAATTGCTCAGGCAATTTTCATTAACCGCGGTTACGACATTCATTGACAATTCGGTCACGTGGCAGCTGTTTCAAGCCCGAACGAAGCTCCCCGAATGGCTCTCTTATTGGATGTCGAAGACATGACTTTAAGTTTAAAATAGGGGTCAATTTTCAAAAGTAGGTTAGTAGTGTCACAGTATAAATAAGTAACAGTATTATGTCTTCATAGAAAATGGCCGCAGCGACGCGCTTCAAAATCTCAGTGTATATCATCAGTAGGTACGCAACAGTATCAAGTGCGCGGCAGTTACGCACGGACGCGGAAGGTTTATCCACCGAGCAATCTTAGGCGCGGGACATACACAAGTGACGAGGGGCGCGGGCGTGGCGACGGTGCATCGCGGGCGTTGCGCCGCTCGTTTCATATTTCATACAAAATGTATAGGAGCGATGAGGCGCGAGACATACACAGGCGGCGGGGCGCGGGCGTGGCGTAGGCGAAATAATATGAAGGAGCGGCAACGCCCGCGCCACACCGTCGCCACGCCAGCGCCCCTCGCCACTTGTGGATGTCCCGCGCCGTAGGTCCCTGCCGAGATATAATACTGTTACTTTATTATACTGTAAAACTATAATGAATACTGACTAAGTTTAAGTGTTTAAAATAATGGAGCTGAAATCTTTTGGGCCCGAACAACGACTTGGTAAAGGCGATCGTCTTTTTTTAACACATAACATCAAGACTGTAATGTCCAAAGGATTAGGCAGAGGTGTAACATCCTATAGTACACCCTCATTTCGCCAGTTATGTTTAAGTCCCATGTAATAGGGGCGAGCCTATTGCTAGATTTGTTAGTTTGGCACCAAAGAAGCAGAGCTCGGAAACGTTATTTAAAATAACGTTTTTAAAACGTTGCTAACAGTTCTTTGTACAACATTTTGTGCGGAATGAAAACGAAATGAGAACGTTTATTTTGCAAAACAAAAATCGTTTTTTTCCGCAGGACGCAGCCGCACACGGGGCGTGCGCCGACAAGCATGAACTTGTTTGGTTAAATTGTGCCTTATCTTCAATTCATTACATAATTGATTCCAATGCGCTTGCCGAAAGGTTGCTAGTTGCTTATCGATCAACCGAAAAATGAAAAAAAAAACGGTTAAAAACGTTTTATTAACCGAGAACGATTTAAATTTTATTCGTCTTCAAAATCATTTTTATGTCGTTCCGTTCAAACGTAACCGAAACAAATCGTTTCTTAGGTTTTTAAGACAAAACCGTTTCGAAAAATATTCCGTTATCCGAGCCGTGCAAAGAAGTACCTACGCAATAGTTTTTTTAAGCCAACATTATTTTTTTCCTCTGATATCAATCAAGTTATTTTTAAAAAACATTGTGAATAACCTTTTCCTAAACACTTCGTTTGGGTATTCCCATTAGATGATACAATCTGCTTTCCTGAATCATCCTACTGATCATATCAACACGATTTAACTCAAAATGAACAATAAACTGCACTTTCCCATGTAATTTGTTCGTCGAAGCGTAACTTAAAAAAGAAAAACAATGTCATCATCATAATGACGTCATAACGATTACGCTGTCATTGTTATGGCGTTCGTGTATTAATGGGAAATTTATTAGTAAGGCTGCGTGCACATTACGCGGCAAGCGATGCACGCGATCTGTTTAACTGTCAAACCATGCATGTATGAGTTGCACGCTACTTCATATTTGAGTGCAACGATGAAGGAAGTAAAAATAATTTAACTGATAGATAATAATAGTACACACGGCTACATATTAAGCTATACATTTCTAGTATAAGTTGATCTCGCATTGTATAGGATTTCCGTACAATGAGAGGTCAGTTTATACTGGAAATTTATAGCTTGACATGTAGCCGTATGTACCTATCTCAATCAATCTGCCTAGCCTTTTCCCAACTATCTTGGGGTTGGCTTCCAGTCTAACCAGATGCAGCTGAATAGGTACCATTATTTTACATGAAGCGACTGCCTATCTGATCTCCACAACCCAGTAACTGGGTAATAGTACCTTTCTATTAAAATAATGAAACACAGTGCATGAAAAGATTATTCTCTTGGTCGACAAGAGAATTATCTTTTCCTGCTACATTTAGAAAATTGAGGCTTTTATACTAAAGTGATACCAGAAGTCTTAAAAATGATAAAATCATAATTAGCTTACTATTAATAAACTGTCAGTTTGACAAAGCCCGAAGAATTGCCAAACTTAAGTGGCAGTGGGTAGGGCACAATGCTTGCAGAACAGATGACCGATGGGGCCGAAAGGTTCTGGAGAGACGACCGCGTACCAGAAGACGTAGCGTTGGAAGGCCTCCCACAAGGTGGACCGATGACCTTGTGAAGACCACAGGAATCCGCTGGATGCGGGAAGCACAGAACCGGTCAAAGTGGCGGTGCTTGGGGGAGGCCTATGTCCAGCAGTGGACGTCTTTCGGCTGAAATGATAAAACTGACAGATTTACCCACTAACAAAAGTGACTACGTTTTTGTGTTGGACCTGCAATGACCACGCACCTTAAGGTACTCTGAGAATTGTCTCACCACTTAAAATTTTAATAGCAGGGAAAAGTCTATAATAATTGTTTTACCGCTTCGTGTTCGCAATCAGGAAACTTTGAAAATGTTAAGTTTGTACGAAGGCAAGTGAAAGTGGTTTACGCACTGTGACTTTATTTGAAACGTCAAATTGACAACAGGACGGGGCTTATGTCATCCTGACAGTTGTGACACATTATAACCCAATCGCAGCTATGGCTGCGTTCGGACATTTTAGCTCTCAGACAACAGAAAATGACGTATTTTACAAAAAAGAGGTAAGTTTGTTCGACGTCATGACGTCATTGCGATAAGGAACTTATGTTGCTTTAAGTTCACTACAAGTTCCCGTTATTAAGTTGGTAATATTCTATTATTAGTTTAGCTGAGTATTCTGAAATTACTGGGAAAGTGGCAATAACACTGGAAGAGTTCTGAAGTGTTGCAACCAAATTACGAACAATGTTTGGATTTTTTTGGAACGAAGTTCTTTAACACGGCTTGTTAACTTTCAGAAATCGTCACGCTAAAAAGTGTTAATACTTGCGACTGTCTTTTTCTAATTCAAAGAGAAAGAAAGAGAGGGATAGAGAGAAGGCCGGCAGAAAAAAACAAAAGAAAAGAGTGATTGGAATTGACAGTGTCATGGGATAAAATTGTACACATCGGCCCGAATACACTGCATGCCGGAGAGAGAGATAAAGTATGAATTTGGTCAAAATGTAAATCCAAGATGGCGGCTCTGAAAATTTTCAAATTTTTCGTCATGGGTATCGTTTTCATGGTTTTCGAGGGTGTTAAAGCCGATAGTGGGGTCGAATCAAAATCGATCGAAGTCAAAATGTAAATCCAAGATGGCGGCTGCAAAAATTTTGTTTTTGTTTTAAATCATACGTGAGAAATAGCTTCGTTCCTGACGGGGGTCCCCGGACCGCACGCCTTTTTTTTTAAGTAGCAGAACATTTATGGATATTTGCAACACTCACAGTAGGTGTCTATTATCAAAGCGTTATCGACCTTAACGACATATTAAAAAAATGGAATGGCACCCGTAGGTACTTATTTTTTTAACCAAAAAACAACAAATCACAATTTGCAAGGCATTACGCTCATTAATTTTAATAAAGCAATTAATAAACTAACTCACTGAAAACTTGCATAAAACTGCAATTTCTTGCCAAATTCAAGTAATGATTGAATACTTTGAGTTTGAGTACCTATTTTGCATAAAGTAGACAATGATAATAAATAAATCCTAAACTTTTTATTATTTTAACATCAAAATTTTACTACCAAACAAAATAGTACGTAATATATTTTTATGATAAGTGCAAAGATATAAGATAAAAAAAAATAGCAAGACAATGGTAGTGGTGCTTCGCCCACTACAGTAAAAAGAACAAGGGGTAGGTAACCTGGCACAAACAGACTGGAAGACAATTATTAACATAACCGTACTACGACTCTATTATGTGTCGTTTACCTTAATACTTCACGTTAGAGACTGAAAAACATTATCCGAAAGGGACTTATAGGTACAGCAATAACATTACATAAAGGTAATAAAAAATCTAGTTATTATTGAAAATAAAAAGTTATTTCTATTTAAAAATCACATTTTTAGCACCAAAAATATCCCAAATTCAAAAAAAAAATTGCAAATTTTCAACAGGGGTCATAAGTTAACCCGCTAAATGACGGCCCCCGCGCCCCATGTAATCACCCGGTAAAATTCCTCATTGAAAAAAATTGAGCTATCTTTTTTCTTTTTTCCTGAAAATTATCACATAAATAGACTTTAGAAAAACCCATCTTTGATATGATCAAACTCCATAATTTCACAAATAAAACTTATTTAATACTTTTATAACCTCTTTGTATTCAACAGTAAATTACGAGCTGATCTGAACAACGGGAAAAAAAATCCCATTGGAAAAACTAGTCTGACTGTCAATCTGACCACTGGGAAAAACTCATAAATTATGGGCGAGTATAATAAAAATGGCACAGCAACGCAAGGCGTTGTAAATAATATGGATGAGACTAGCAGTGACATAATAAATACGACTTTTCTGATTGTGAATGGACAGATTTATGTGTATTTACTTTAGTTATAACCAATTAATAACGATATATTTTAGATAAGATCTAACGCGTCCACATTCAAAATTTGACCTTCTATACACAGTCACAGTGGTAAGTAAAACTTGGCATAACTCTGACATTTCTCTTAACAAATGAATTGTTATTATTATACATTCATAATCATAACAAACTATCAATGAAAATGGTATATTTAATTTCTGTTTCTCCTGCCCATGTTCTTGACATCATCTCACAGTCGCATTTAGCTTCACCCACGCAAAGAGAGGGAGTGGTATTCTTAGCAGAATGCACACGACACATGTCTATCCATTCGCTATTTTTAAATTTATTTTTCATTGAAGGTATTTCTTCTGGAAAATTACTGCGAAGAAGACATAAAAGCCGTCTTCGAAGGTCATAATTTGCGAACGCTAAAACGCAAGCATCTAAACGTCATAATAAAATATGGCCAGTGGCTAGTTTATTGCGTTTTAAACGCCAATTCAAAGACACTCCTTGAAGCAGTGGGGCACCTGGACATAATGGTGGCTTTGTTTACTGTGTCATTTAAACGATTCGTTCTAGAATAACTTTTTTTTTAGGTAGGGCATCTCGTATCACCTCTGAGATCATGATTACTTAACCAGGCTTTCTTGTGGGTGCCTTAAGCTACTACACTTAAAACCTCCAGCCAGGGGTTATTCAACTATGCTAATTAAAACTAGGTGAACGCTCGCTAAGGGCACTGTGGGGTACGAACCTCGGCTTAGGGCGTCAACTGGAGGGAGGACATCAAGGATGGGATGGGCTGGATCAAAGTTTTGATCATGATTATTAGTGCTCAGCTGCAACAACTGCTGGCACCTCGTTATCGAGCAAGGGTCGGGGTCCAGAATAACTTGTACTGTCTGATAATGCTGTTCATCTACGAATACTCAGGCACCTAGAAACATGGTCCCAGTTTGACAGTGGTCCAGGCCCCTGAGTAGGTACTCCTACCACAGTACTGAAGGCGTCGAGTGTTTCTTTTTTTTCAATTCCTTCCTTGGCATTTGGTCATTGCAGAATGCTGTTCTTAACAAAGTAGTCAGCTACCAACGAGATCAGTTAGATCAGTTAGATCATCCATAAAAATAATGACGCATTTATAACTTGTAATAGTAGTATTTACCTATACTCCGTTTGAAATAAGATTAGACATTTAAACAAACCTTTTTTACAGTCCGTTCAACCGATTTTGACTTCTATACCGTCGGCATAAGGATGGCATTAAAAGCAAAAAAGTTGTTACAAACCAACTGTTTACTGCAGCTGTCATTTGTCATGCCGCCATCACAATAGAAGTCAAAATCGGTTGAACGGACTGTAAAAAGGTTTAGTTAAATGACTAACTTATTTCAAACGGAGAATAGATAGGTTTAGATAGGTACCTATTTTTCTGCCTCGCCATTTTCTCAAGACTTTTCCGAAAATGTGATAAATGGTCATAACAGCCCAGTATGTCATAGAACCTATCACACCATGCAAACACCAACTTTTGTAGCATAAACTTGCGTTCGGTGTAGACTCATCAATTTCCATTCGGCCAACAACCTTTGGTTTCCAAACTCGAAGAATATGGCGAGACATAAACTTTGTCATGTTACTGTCATAAATTATAGTGTTCACATGTTATAACTAGTACATGAAGCATTTGGAATCTTGATCTTCTAAGTACTAGATAATCTAACGAAAACATGTCGAAACTTTACACTGTCTTAATATTTTAAGCTATTGCATAGCTTTTATCGCGGGCTTAAACGCGGCGACCGAATCAAGAAATTCCGTAACGTAACGAAAATAAAACCTAACACCCCCCACTCCGCCTACCATGTAATGACGGTTCCCATGACAACGTGATGTGGTCATGGGAAACGTGATGTTGTCATGGAGGTTACAAATGCTATGCAATAACTTTACCGCGGCAGTCCCCGATTACCACACGTTTTTTTATGTTCAGACGCACTACCGTGCCAACAATTATACTTTTTGTCACGTATTTTGTCGCAGATTTCTCATACAAAATTCGACTACCTGTGATATAAATGTCTTGTCACTGTGTAGTAATCGGAATACTCTGAATTTCGGCCTAGCTCTCAATTGTCAGTCAATGAAATTGGACTCACTTTGACATCCGATTCACGCTGTCTTCATGACACGTTCACTTCACGATTGGGTTCGACAAAGTGAAGATGTGAGAGTGAATTGGAATGAAGATTTGAATGTGTGAATATAAAAGAGCTGCGAGTAAAATACATCTTTAAATAAAACAGAAACTTTTCATTCGCTATTTCCCTACTAACTTTGAACCAACTAACAACAACAACTGACAACTACAACAACTAACAACTACAACCAAAAACAACAACCATGGGCGTACCCAGCATTTATTTACGGGTGAGGCAGAAGTAAATAAACTCTATAACTCGGAGTAGGAATTTCTCTCGACAGCTCGATTCATCGATACTGCATTGTTTCGCGCGGTAATTTTGAATATTTCCAAATGAATAATTAATTTTGTTACTTATTAAAACCTAAATTTTTAACTTCGACTCAGGGACCAGGGTAGGGCAGATACCCCAGCTTGTCCTACCGTGGGTACGCCCATGACAACAACAACAACAACAACAACAACTTTGAGTCAAGTAAAATTCTGCTGTGATGTCAATTTTCATGATGATTTTTATTACTACACAACTACACATAACATCACGCCTGTGTTTCCCGAAGGGTTAGGCAGAGGTGTACCTATAGTACACCCTCGTTTCGCCAGTTATATTTAAGTCCCATGTAATAGGGGGCGAGCCTATTGCCATCAACCGAAATTTGAGATGAAAAACCCAATAACACTTTCCCCGATCCGGGAATCCATCCCAGGACTCCATGCTCAGCAGTAGCGCTTGAACAACGAGATTTTTATTACTATTGGTGTCTAATTACTTACTTATTACAATTATTGTATTTTTTTTTTAGTGTAAAGAAAATCTTCAGCACCAATAAGCAACAATTTATCAAGTATCGTCAATTACAAGCAAAATTAATACCATAAATTCTCTGTAGTTTTTTTATTTTTTTATGTTCCCACTGCTGGGCAAAGGCCTCCCTACTCTCTTTCCACCTCTCTCTGTCCAGAGCTGCCAGGGACCAATCTTTAAAGGAGTCCAACTCATCGCGCCATCTTCGTCTGGGCCTGCCGCGATGTCGTTTGCCTTTAAGCGGGACCCACTGGGTCGTATGTTTAGCCCCTTGATCGTCTGACGTTCGGCAGATGTGTCCAGTCCAATTCCATTTAAGGTTGCACTAGTCGACGGCTCAAACTCGTTGATGCGCGTGGCTAATATGCATGCTATTTAATATAGTTATTTATTTATTTAGTGAAATAGACGATGATTTATAGCCCCAACACAAGTATTATCAATTACTTACTGGGGATGTTATTTCCATGTAACTGTTTTGGGACAAATAAACATTTTTCATTTTCATTTTCATTTATTGCGAAAACGAGCCCGGAAAATTTCATGAACGGTCTGTTCATGAAATTTTCCGGGCTTTTGGGCGTATAGATATTATGGAAAAACTGCTGAATGTATCTAATCAAAATAAAAGTATTTGAGCTTTTGAATAAACTATCTATCCCTGTACGGTCTCTATTTTGCCATTTTCATACTACATAAGTTTCTTATTTACGCCCAAAGATGAGTTAAAATTAGTTTTTAAATATGGAAGTTTCGACGCTCATAAATTTCAATCCCAATACTTTTTCCCAATTCTTCTTCCATACAGGGCTAGATAATGACAAGACAAATTGATATAGTTTTTAGTTTTGAACGTATACCTTCAAACAGACGAGTAATCACCATACTACGGTTGTATGAAAGAATGACCGACTAGCGTAACCTTAAGTATGGCAGCATTTAGCAGTAGTAGGCATTTGTAAAAATAACGATCGCACGAGAAGGTCGGGTGTTAAATAATATTGAATTATCTTTGACAAAAACGCCAATAATCGTAATAATTGGTGCTTGGTCACGGTTCACCTTGGCTCACGCGAAACTGTCTCGTTCGAAGCAATCAATTTTATATCGACCATTAGACGGACGACTGGGTGAATCGTAAAAATATTTTTCATCATAAAAAACGTAAGACAAATGAGTAAAACTGTAATGGCCACTATTCAGTTTTATGAAGGTAGTTTTTTTTTAAGTGAAATCTTCTTTAGACGCTTTGGGCATTTTTGAGATGGGACTAAACCATTGATTTCGCGACACCATGACGACACCTCATTTTTGTAAACGCGATTATGCTCTATATTTATTTTACGTTACGAATCAATGTTCTATGGAAGTATTTTTAATTTAAAAGTTTTGTAAACGCGATTATGCTCTTTATTTATATTACATTACGGATCAATGTTCTATGCAAGTATTTTTACTTTAAAGGTTTCTGAAGTATTTTTTTTTTGTAAACGCGATTTTGCTCTTTATTTAGATAAGGGTACAGACCAATGTTCTATACAAGTATTTTTCTTCCACCAAGGCGCTCTAGTTCAAGTTTTCACTTCTGTCGGCACTCCCGGAGTGCTCCCACTTTTTTTTTACTAATATTTTGCCTGTACTTATACTACGGTACTATATCATGTTGTAGATTAGGGTTGATCGAAGTCTGTGTAAAAAAGGCTGACGGAAGATATGTTATATTTAGTTACTAGGTATCTTTGTCAGAACATTCGTAAACATTCATTCATTCATTTCAACGCTTGGGCGAGAGGTCTATACGTATAGACAGATAATATAATACTACGTTTATAGAGCAGTGGACGTTTTCCGACAACTCGTGAATTCAGAAGAGGTAGTGAATGGTGATTCTCTGGAAGTACCCACAAAACTTTTTTTTAAAGCTGAACATAGCTCTGGTAGAATATTATATAGCAGTGGACTATACTAGTGAACCTAGATCTTGATAACCGTTATGACGTACGTGCCATGTCAAACCATTCAGTAGTGAGAATTACAATCTATGAACAATTTTATTATGAGTAAAGAGACAGAACCACGCAAACCAAGCAATTAATTTAACAGAAATACATACTTCACCTCAATTAAAACCGCAGAATCTTTTAATTATCTTTCGCCTGTATGAACGCTCCACGACCGGTGAATCGTTCGAGACTTTTTTTATTCGATTTTCGATTGGACAGCTTCCATCCTGAATTTTTCCTGTACCGGAATTCTGTCTGCAATGTTTTACGGAAACTCGAACGATGCCAAAATTCCCGATACATAACGAAGCCGCACTAGCTCAGCAATCGTGAAATACTAGACGCAAATTGGGGATGTAGGTAAAATGTCGGACGGCTCTGAAAAAATCTAGGGATACATTTACTTCACCATGTCCGTCTGTCTATCTGTCCGCGGTCTAGTTCCGAGACTCTTAGTACTAGAAAGCTGTAATTTGGCATAGATATAGATATTAATTACGCCGAAAAAATAGTAAAAGAAAATTACGAAAAAAAAAATTTGGTTACCTCCTCTACACGGAAAGTAGAGATGTTTCTTATTTTTATTTTCTATCCTATGGTGTGGGGTATCGTTGGAAAGGTCCTTCAAAAACACTGTGTGCGTTAAAATCATTTTTGGATTCAGGGATCTGTTTGCGAAATATTAAGCTTTTGTTGTCCCCCTGCCAGCT
This sequence comes from Agrochola lychnidis, assembly GCA_963680765.1. Taxonomy (NCBI): domain Eukaryota; kingdom Metazoa; phylum Arthropoda; class Insecta; order Lepidoptera; family Noctuidae; genus Agrochola; species Agrochola lychnidis. Next base: position 6,054,726 of record OY796859.1, on the reverse strand, counting down.
AAATGGTTGGTTTTGGATGTGTGAAAAAAATGACGGCAGTAATTTATGTAACGAAATAAAAGGAAAACTATTACAGCTAAGTAGGCTCTACAAGTTAACGAGTAATAATCAAGCAACTTAAATTTGCAGTTGCAAAAACCTGTTTTCCCATACATTCCTTATGGGAGGACATGTTTTTCAACAACAAAGTTAAGTTTGTTTTTGCGATAAATTCATTTTTTTTTGCCAGGCTTTGCAGTCTGTGGACCAGATACACACAAAAAACGTTTAATGCCCTGCGTGTGCAATACAACAATGCTTTTAGGATACTGCAATCGCTGCCACGTTTCTGTAGCGCGGCAGGGATGTTAGCAGCCGCGCGTAAAGATGACTTCTTTACGATCATGCGTAAAAGATCCGCGTCACTACTGCGTCGGATGCGAGACAGCGGCAGCAGTCTCTTGCTAGTAAGACTGCAGGCCACCTGATGGGGCACCTGTGCGCAGTACATGTATTGTTGCCAGGTGTCTCCAGAAGATGGCTTAATAGGTATAATGTTCTGTAAGTTGTGTTGTATTATTTTTATTGTTTCTAGTTGTATAAGTTTGTCTTAATTAATTATACTAAATATACTCCATTTGAAATAAGATTAGACATTTAAATAAACCTTTTTTACAGTGCGTTCAACCGATTTTGACTTCTATTGCGTTGGTGGCATGACAAATGTCAGCTGCAGTAAACAGTTGGTATTGTCACCACTTTTTGCTTTTAATGTCATCCTTATGCCTACGGCATAGAAGTTAAAATCGGTTGAACGGACTGTTAAAAATGTTTGTTTAAATGTCTAATCTTATTTCAAATGGAGTATAGTTTTAAGTAATACTAACAAGTTATGGGTAATGTGTCTGAATCAAAGATGAATAAATAAATAAATTTACGGGTCTACGCTTTCAAAGGCTCGAATGGTATTTTCGTACTTCTACTATTCTTTAATATCAGCAGTTTTTTCAAACTGGCAGCAAATACATCTCCCGTAAATAAAGTAAATTTGTTTTTTGATATCACCAATATTGTCTAGCCAATATTTTTAACCGACTTTCAAAAGGAGGAGGTTTTCAATTCGTCTGTATGTTGTTTTTTTTTTTTGTATGTTTGTTACGCGATTACTCCGTCAATTATGAATTGATTTTGATGGTTTTTTTTTTCTTTGGTAGATCATACTTCAGAGGTGGTCCCATATAAATTTTATTAACTTTGCTTGGGTAGTTTTTGAGTTAGCTTCAATAATACGTATTTTTTCCTCACTTAGTATGTGGATGATATTATGATAACTTCCTGTCACTGTTATTTACATAGCAGGTAGTGGTATTCGAATTTGTGTGGGGTAGGTATCACAACTAAAAAGTGAAAAATAAAAACTTTTTACAAAAACAAAAATCCGACTTCAAAAAAAGCACTACAAAGTGAAAAAGTTAAATTTCGGAAGTCGGTGACAAAGAACGAAAATTAAAAACCAAAGACACCGACTTCCGAAATTAAAGTTATTTTTCACTTTGTAGTGTTTTTTTAAGTCGGTTTTTTTTTTTTGTAAAAAGTTTATTTTATTTTATAATAAACTACAAGTAAAGCACGGCTTATTCCAGTATTCCCCCTGAGAGAATCCCCCTCAGGGGGAAAACTGTAAAGCACTTGTAAATAACCTTGTCACAGGCTACAAAAACCAATTTAACTTTAGATAAATTTGACCACACAAAACAAAAGACTTTTCCCCATGTAATTTTATGAATACCCTCCGTGTAGTACTCAGGGGAAATTTTTCTCACCTTTATGTACTTTCACATACATAATGAAACAGTCAGTCACACGGCTTACGAGTTGTAGGTCGCAGGTTCGAACCCAGACAGCCGCTTTATTTTGTGTTAATAATTTCATCACCACTGCTCTCAAAACGGTGAAGGAAAACATCGTGAGGAAACCGGCATGTCCTAGAAACAAAATTTCGAAGACATTTGACACTACCAACTCACCCAGCACGCGTAGCATGACCACCGTAGAAACGGGTTTTGTCGACGGAAGAATAGACAAAATGACAGATAAACAATCACAATCTGTCATTTTGTCTATTCTTCTGTCGACAAAACCCGTTTCTACGGTGGTCATGCTGGGCTCGCTTGGTGGATTACGGCCCACTTCCTTTCACCGAGAGGAGGTCTGTGTCGTATGTAGGAACATTATAGGCTGATTAATGCTTATTATGCTATTATGCAGTCACACTGCGTAGGTATTAATAAAATAAATAAATAAAATAAAATTCTGACCGAAATTAGTCCATAAGTTGTTAGTGGTTAGTAGCAGATTGTGCTTACATGCTATGTTAGTGTTGTTAGTAATTTAATTAATTCATCATCATCATCAGCCTATAAATGTTCCCACTGCTGGGACACAGGCCTCCTCTCTGTAAGAGGGAGTGGGCCGTAATCCACCACGCGGGCCCAGTGCGGGTTGGTAGATGTCACATGTCTTCGAATTTTCGGTTCTAGGACATTCCGGTTTCTTCACGATGTTTTCCTTCGCCGTTTTGAGAGCAGTGGTGATGAAATAATTTACACAAAGTAAAGCGCCTGTCTGGGTTCGAACCCACGACCTACAACTCGTAAGTCGCGGCCGTTACCACTGGGCCACCACTGCTCTCGACTGACTGATTACTGACTGATACTGATTTAATTAATTAGTTAGCACAAACCTATTTTTACCCAGTGTCTTTGGATGGGACAGTCCGGTCTGCTAGCAATCATTTTCAGGATACTTTTACGAGTGTTACGCAAGCGTTGTAGTAAGGAAGCCGCTTATGATATTTTTAAATAGTCTATGTCTACAGATATTAACTTAAGGCGACGATAACCGACTTTTAATGATTTTATACTGACGATCACGTCTAAACGAGGTTATGTCTAACGCGGATAAAAAACTGAAAATCACACAAAATCTATCAGGCGTATTTTTCCGAAACCTTCAGTATTTTAAAGATAATTTAATTATTGATCTTTTAGTATATGCGTCTTTTATTAAAATACCTTTTGTTTTATGAATAATAATTTAATAATGCGTCTAATTTGGGACAACGCTCCGCGATGGACGGGCGAGTCCTCTTACTGGCTGGACGTACGACGCGTTGCGTGAGCTCAGTACAGAACACGCAAGCTGACCACTCAAGGTCACTGGCGTCTTATCTGCGTCTTAATAGAAAAAAAATTGAATTTGTCAAAACGGGTCATAATAAAACGTGTGTTTGTGTCAGCTCCACGCACAACTGGAGTTTTCTTCTTAAAACGATTTTCTTTGAATTGAATAGGCAAAGAGGGTAGTAATTAAAGGTATCCTTTAAAAAAAAAAACAAATACAAAAAAGGAATGAAAACAAACTGAGTATGAGCCAGAAACCTCCGAGAATTTAATATTTATTGTTTTACGCTAACCATTTGGCGCAGTAAAATGCTTACGGTGGCTTATGGTTCAATTTATTTGGCAGACTCCGCTACGGAATGTCGAAGTTTGAAATGTCGACGTATGTTAGTTCTAAAGTACAGGATCTCGATGTACGCCAGTTCGAAAGTTCACTGGAGCGAAGTATGCAAGGCCGACGTATCGTTAGTTAGAAAGCATACGAAGTATGAAATGCCTCCGTACTGTTAGTTAATAAAAAGCATACGAGTGCAATAGGACTATTCGCACTCGTATGCTTTCTAAGTTAGATATCGACACTGTCGCTATTGGAACAATTGTAATAGGTAATAAACAAAACACATTCATAAATAGATATATCTTTAAATTATTAAAAAGAAAGAAACAAATTAAACCAGAACCAAACAAAAAAAATGCGCTTGGAGCATTACATAACGTTATTAAAAACACCATTTAGATTAAATACCTATGTGTTAAAGTATCAGTAAGTAATTTAATTTATTTCAGTTTTGTATATCAAATTAAATCTTCATATACGCTATGTACGCAAGACCACTTATGTATTCTTTTAAATCTACGTTATCCTTCTTTAATAACTGTTCTCTGATTTTTAGGATATAGCATGATTTTTTGTATTTACGTTTCTTTATATTAGCATTAATTCTTTCAATCTCCAACATTGTATTTTTTTGTTCTTTTTGCAATTTTTTCATCGATTTATAGATATTGAATTTTTTCCTGTTCAGCAAATTATTCCAACGATTATGCCAATTTTCAATATTGTTTTGGGTAGTTGGGATATCAGCGTTCACACAATCTATTACGGACCATATCTGAGGCGGAAATCTTGGGGCCGACTTCTTCAGCTGTAATTTCAGTGTTGACACCTTCTCTCGATTAGTTACACGTTTATAAACTCCATGAACATAATATTCAGAAGATTTCCGCCTCAGATATGGTCCGTAATAGATTGTGTGAACGCTGATATCCCAACTACCCAAAACAATATTGAAAATTGGCATAATCGTTGGAATAATTTGCTGAACAGGAAAAAATTCAATATCTATAAATCGATGAAAAAATTGCAAAAAGAACAAAAAAATACAATGTTGGAGATTGAAAGAATTAATGCTAATATAAAGAAACGTAAATACAAAAAATCATGCTATATCCTAAAAATCAGAGAACAGTTATTAAAGAAGGATAACGTAGATTTAAAAGAATACATAAGTGGTCTTGCGTACATAGCGTATATGAAGATTTAATTTGATATACAAAACTGAAATAAATTAAATTACTTACTGATACTTTAACACATAGGTATTTAATCTAAATGGTGTTTTTAATAACGTTATGTAATGCTCCAAGCGCATTTTTTTTGTTTGGTTCTGGTTTAATTTGTTTCTTTCTTTTTAATAATTTAAAGATATATCTATTTATGAATGTGTTTTGTTTATTACCTATTACAATTGTTCCAATAGCGACAGTGTCGATATCTAACTTAGAAAGCATACGAGTGCGAATAGTCCTATTGCACTCGTATGCTTTTTATTAACTAACAGTACGGAGGCATTTCATACTTCGTATGCTTTCTAACTAACGATACGTCGGCCTTGCATACTTCGCTCCAGTGAACTTTCGAACTGGCGTACATCGAGATCCTGTACTTTAGAACTAACATACGTCGACATTTCAAACTTCGACATTCCGTAGCGGAGTCTATTTGGGACTCCGCTACGGAATGTCGAAGTTTGAAATGTCGACGTATGTTAGTTCTAAAGTACAGGATCTCGATGTACGCCAGTTCGAAAGTTCACTGGAGCGAAGTATGCAAGGCCGACGTATCGTTAGTTAGAAAGCATACGAAGTATGAAATGCCTCCGTACTGTTAGTTAATAAAAAGCATACGAGTGCAATAGGACTATTCGCACTCGTATGCTTTCTAAGTTAGATATCGACACTGTCGCTATTGGAACAATTGTAATAGGTAATAAACAAAACACATTCATAAATAGATATATCTTTAAATTATTAAAAAGAAAGAAACAAATTAAACCAGAACCAAACAAAAAAAATGCGCTTGGAGCATTACATAACGTTATTAAAAACACCATTTAGATTAAATACCTATGTGTTAAAGTATCAGTAAGTAATTTAATTTATTTCAGTTTTGTATATCAAATTAAATCTTCATATACGCTATGTACGCAAGACCACTTATGTATTCTTTTAAATCTACGTTATCCTTCTTTAATAACTGTTCTCTGATTTTTAGGATATAGCATGATTTTTTGTATTTACGTTTCTTTATATTAGCATTAATTCTTTCAATCTCCAACATTGTATTTTTTTGTTCTTTTTGCAATTTTTTCATCGATTTATAGATATTGAATTTTTTCCTGTTCAGCAAATTATTCCAACGATTATGCCAATTTTCAATATTGTTTTGGGTAGTTGGGATATCAGCGTTCACACAATCTATTACGGACCATATCTGAGGCGGAAATCTTGGGGCCGACTTCTTCAGCTGTAATTTCAGTGTTGACACCTTCTCTCGATTAGTTACACGTTTATAAACTCCATGAACATAATATTCAGAAGATTTCCGCCTCAGATATGGTCCGTAATAGATTGTGTGAACGCTGATATCCCAACTACCCAAAACAATATTGAAAATTGGCATAATCGTTGGAATAATTTGCTGAACAGGAAAAAATTCAATATCTATAAATCGATGAAAAAATTGCAAAAAGAACAAAAAAATACAATGTTGGAGATTGAAAGAATTAATGCTAATATAAAGAAACGTAAATACAAAAAATCATGCTATATCCTAAAAATCAGAGAACAGTTATTAAAGAAGGATAACGTAGATTTAAAAGAATACATAAGTGGTCTTGCGTACATAGCGTATATGAAGATTTAATTTGATATACAAAACTGAAATAAATTAAATTACTTACTGATACTTTAACACATAGGTATTTAATCTAAATGGTGTTTTTAATAACGTTATGTAATGCTCCAAGCGCATTTTTTTTGTTTGGTTCTGGTTTAATTTGTTTCTTTCTTTTTAATAATTTAAAGATATATCTATTTATGAATGTGTTTTGTTTATTACCTATTACAATTGTTCCAATAGCGACAGTGTCGATATCTAACTTAGAAAGCATACGAGTGCGAATAGTCCTATTGCACTCGTATGCTTTTTATTAACTAACAGTACGGAGGCATTTCATACTTCGTATGCTTTCTAACTAACGATACGTCGGCCTTGCATACTTCGCTCCAGTGAACTTTCGAACTGGCGTACATCGAGATCCTGTACTTTAGAACTAACATACGTCGACATTTCAAACTTCGACATTCCGTAGCGGAGTCTATTTGGCATTCGGCTTAGAAATGTACAATGTGTGAATGTGTTTAGCGATTCGTTTTATTTCTTAAGAATGTTGAGATGAAAAAGTTTATTTTTATTCTTATTATTTACCATACTTTATTTCATCCAAATAAAAGGTCATAATGCTCCTGAAATATTATCTTCAGAACTTCAAATTCGCAAAAAGATCCCGTTTTTGTCAGACTTACGAATGACGCTGCTGTAATGATACATTATTTTATTTCTGTAATTAGGTTTGTACAAACACTTTTACACGTCAAAAATAATAGTTATTTATGCTACAAGTGTGGAAAGTGGGTGATTTCCGACGAGAAAATTTGTTTTCTCCGTATTTTCACCCGAGCAGAGCTCGATCGCCCAAAGTTTAGAACAAGATAATGAAAAATGACATGAGAATAATGATCATGGCAGCATGGAATTTATAAGTACCTACTATCATGGCAGCTTGGAATTAATATGTACTTTCCTATACTATTAAATGAACATTCTCTATTTTCATCAGAGCAGAGCTCGGTCGCCCAGGCACTGATCAAATAATAGTAGGTACCTACTTTACTAATAAACACTGTTCTTTTACTATCATCTTTAAAAATAATATAAATAAATAAAAACGTCAAAAAAACTGTAACGGCGCGTCTAAAGGTTTTACGACGCCAAACTTACGGAATTGATTTAAGAACGATTATGACATAAGACCCCTCTTTGAGGAGTGGCTAGAGAGGCGCCACGGCGTCCTCACCTTCCGCCTGACACAGGTGCTCACCGGACATGGCTGTTTCGGGAGGTACCTGTTCAGGATAAAGCGGGAGGAAACGCCCGGGTGTCATCACTGTGTGGATCGCCCGGAGGACACGGTGGAGCATACGGTGGAGGTCTGCCCGGCTTGGGCAGAGCATCGCCGTGTCCTCGTGGAAGCGATCGGCGGCGGTGATCTCTCGCGTCCGGCCCTGATTCGGGCCATGCTACGGAGCGAGAGGAAATGGGAAGCCGTCACCTCGTTCTGCGAAGCAGTAATGCTCGCGAAGGAGGAGACGGAGCGCGTGAGGGAAAGGCAAATCTCGCGCCCTCGCGCCCTAACCGCCGCAGCAGGAGACGCCCTGGGCGTCTCAAAGAGATGTCAGCAGAATTGACGGGGTCCGCTAGGGTCAATGCCTGCCGGGGGTTCGAAGAAAACCGATAGGGAAATCGTGGCCCCCTGGCAACACGGCAACTGAAGGAACACGGGTGGGTTTTAGTCAGTAAGAGTCTGACACGCCCTCCCGCTCCGCCCAGAGCGGGAGAAGTTATTTGATGATTTCCCACCCAAAAAAAAAAAAAAAAAAAAAAAAAAAAAAAAAAAAAAAAAAAAAAAAAAAAAAAGCTGTCAACTTGACGTAACCCCGAGTACTGAGAAGGCGGCCAAATGTCAAAAAGGAGAGATCGCTCGTAGAAGATGGATCGGAGACGGCACTGATTAATTTAATGACGATGTTATATGGCAACTGGGATAAAGGTGATCATTCAAATTCAAATGTCATCATGGCCTAGCAGTGCAGTGAGTTAATTGATGTGCGCACGTGCCTCGTGCACTCGGGAGAACGTCGTTTACATTATTGTTCATTCCATAGTGTGATCAGAGATTTGTGATTATTCAGAATATTGACTTTCATTTACTTACATCTCCTGATCTCCTCGCCTTCATACCCACGCATAAGAGACAATAAGACCTCTTCTGAGGTCCACGTATTGCCTTTAACTGAATAATGCAAAATATCGAAGATGGTGTCGTGTTTATTTCCCGTTTGAGCCTTGTTTACAGTCGTCACATCACTATCATCGGGGGTCACATGACGCAGGCGTATCGTTAGATGATTGCGTCAAGCAAATCGGGTACGAACCGTCTCAATGACATTTAGATGCAGAAATGAGAATATAATCCAATTGAAATGCCTATGCAGGTTGCCAAGAATGTCCAAAAATAAACTATTATAATGAATCGATTTAAGAAAAGGGAGTCACCATTATATTTTCCAAGGTCCCATTTCATTAAAGGTATCCCGCTGAAATGTCAGTGCAAATGCATGACCACTCTAAATTCTCCACAGAAGAAATATAAGCAATAGTTTGCAGAATATGAATCCTATTGCCTTATTATTACAATTACCTGGGCAACCGAGGTCTGCTGTGGTAAAAATATAGAATGCTCATTTAATAGTATAGGAAAGTTCATACTAATCCCATGTATAGTACCTACTTATTCCATGCTGCCATGATAGTAGGTACTTACTAATTCCATGCTCCCATGTCATTATTCTAATTGTTGTTTATTCATTTTTTTACATATTTAATACATTTTTAAATATTTTTATAAAAATCATTTAAAAAAAACATTTAAAAATATAAAAAACAGTGGCCCATCGGCATCAGGAACAGGGTCCTAGCTGCCGGTGGTCAGGGCTCTAGAGAGAGGAACCTCCTCACTATGCGTGCCGTGTCTAGGAGTACTGCTTTCTGAATCAAGCCCTTGACCCAGCCGCGCAATGAGAGCCTCCTGAGGTGTTGGTCGAGGCTCTTCGCTATTAGGCCATTAACCGTAACGATTATCGGTACAATGATTGCAGTGTCCACATCCCACATGTCGACAACCTCGTGTGCTAAGTCAAGATACTTGTTTTTTTTATCTTTCTCAGCTTTTACGAGATTCTCGTCATGAGGGACAGCGATATCAACAATCATTGCACGGCGCTCTAGTCGATCTATCACCACAATATCAGGCTTATTAGCTACAATAGTCCTGTCAGTGATGATAGATCGATCCCAGTACAATGTGGCGTGACCATTCTCGAGAACTGGGTCGGGCACATACCTGTAGTATGGTACTTCAGATTCTACAAGGTTGTACTGCAAGGCAAGTTGCTGGTGGATAATCCTAGCCACTAGATTGTGTCTGTGCAAGTACTCGCCGTTAGCTAGACGAGAACAACCGGAAATAATATGTCGGATTGATTCACCGGGGCGGTGGCATGCCCGACAGATGTCAACCGTACCGTCCTTGACAATGTATTTCCGATAATTATTCGTCAGGATAACTTCATCCATAATCGCACAGACAAAACCTTCGGTTTCCCCGAAGAGGTCACCGAAGCGTAGCCAGGATACAGACGCCAAAAAGTCTACATCAGGCCCGTGGAGGGCCCGGAAAAAGCGTCCGTGTAGCTCTTTGCCCTGCCATACTTCCTTACGATCGTTAGTATCAAGTACTGCAGGTTTGCGCCAGTTCTCTTTTGCCAAGGAGAGCGGGGTGAGGCCCTTGTCCACTGCGACCACATCTCGGTGCATACCCACGTCAGTTTGAAGGAAGTATTCCCTGAGACTGTAAATCTCGCGGTTGTGGAGGGTTTTAGCATTTAGGAAACCTCGACCCCCACACTTCCGCGGGATGTACAGTCTCATCACTGATGACCGTGGGTGATGCATTCGATTTGCTGTCAGCAATGTACGGACCTTCCTATCTAGAGCGTCAAGTTCCGTCTGAGTCCATTTGAGTATGCCGAAAGAATACATCAACACCGGCATGACCCAACCGTTGAAGGCACGCACCTTGTTTCCGCCTGATAAAAGACTATTTAACACTTTATTCAGGCGGCCAAAGAAGCGTTCCCTCAACGATTGTTTCATGTCGGCAACATTGATGCCTAATGCTTCCGACATACCCAAGTACTTGTAGGTTTCGGTTGAGGAGAGGGATCTAAGGTGTATGGAATCCGAGAGTTGGGTTCCCACGGATTCCATAATCCTCCCTCGCTTTACATGCATGACTGCACATTTTTCCACACCAAATTCCATCCTGATGGCGCTACTGAATGTTTGGGTTACCTTCAGTAGCTCCATCAGTCGCAAATTGTTGGGGGCAAAGAGTTTCAAGTCATCCATGTAAAGGAGGTGAGATATCACCTGACCACCCCTTCTCAACCGGTAGCCTAGACCTGAATCCTCCAGCAGTGTGCTTAGAGGATTCAAGGCTAAGCAAAACCAAAGCGGACTCAAACTATCGCCCTGAAATATTCCCCGCTCAATCCTGATCGGTTCATCAATTCCCCGGGTCTGTCGACATCCTGGATAGAGAAGGACCGTCCTCCATTGCCGCATACATGACATCAGGAAGGTGCGCAGAGTGGCATCTATCTTGTACAACTCCAGCACCCTCATGAGCCATGTATGCGGCACCGAATCATAGGCCTTCTTATAATCTATCCAACAAGTCGACAAATCCTTCCGGGATCTACGAACCTGTTGGCTAATGGTCATGTCTATAAGGAGCAGCTCCTTGGTACCGCGGGACCCATTCTTACATCCATTCTGAGACACAGACATAATTAAGTTGTTGTTAATATGGTGTGAAATTTTTGCTCTAAGAATGGATGTAAGAACTTTATAGACCGTCGGTAAACATGTAATTGGTCTATAATTTTTAGGTTCCGCAGTACTGCCCGATTTATAGAGCAGGTGGGTAACTCCTGTTGTGAAGAACAATGGGAGGGACCCAGTGTCTAAAGATGACTGGAATTGCGAGGCTAAGCAGGCGTGTGACCTTTGTAGCCATTTAAGCCAGAAATTGTGCAGTCCGTCCGGTCCTGGAGATTTCCAGTTAGGCAACGGACGGACTGCACGGGCCACATCCAGAGGACTAATGATAATGGCCTCCATGTCTGGTATTGGTTCACATGCCTGCTCAACAACACGCATCCAATCACCTTCAGTGTGACTGACGGGCACCGACCAAATGCTTCGCCAGAAAGTTTTTATGGCTTCACTATCCGGTGGACGTGCGTCAGTCACACCTTGATTGCGAGTGGGCCGCTCCCATGCTCTGTATACCCACCTTTGATCGTTCTGGAACATGCGGTTCTGAGTGTACCGATCCACTCTTCGCCTGTACCGACGGATACGGTTTGCCCATGCATAAACTTTCTGCTTCAGGAAGTCGATGCGCTCTGTGACATGGGATACATATTCTCGGGGACTAATACTAGTTCCCGAGAACGCCCGCCTCACAAAGCGCATCACCCTTGGGCGTGTATTGCCCTCCCTGAAGCAGATGAGCTTCCCGATGAGTACCCTGGCCTCATTAATACGACACTCAATCCTGCACTGCCAAGCTGGTGCGGCGGGTTTCGGTCGAACAGCTCGGTCAGTATTTGGAAATTTGACACGGGCTATACGACATGCCGCAACAGCCGTGCAATACAAGATCGAGTGTGTATCGCAAAGGTCTGCGCTGCTTTCAATAAAATTTGGTAACAGCGCATCCAGGGCACACACCAGTGCTCTTATTCTAATTGTTATTATTATTGTTATTCATTATCTTGCTCTAAACTTTGGGCGATCGAGCTCTGCTCGGGTGAAAATAGGGAGAAAACAATTTTTCCCAGATATGAGAACTAGCTAGATCGATTTTTGCCCCCGTAAACCCCTATAATGCAACTTTCATCGAAATCGTTAGAGCCGTTTTCGAGAACGTAAGTATAAATCTATATACAAACATCATCATCCGCCTAGCCTTTTCTCAACTATGTTGGGGTCGGCTTCCAGTCTAACCGGATGCAGCTGAATACCAGTATTTTACATGGAGCGACTGCCAATCTGACCTCCACAACCTAGTTACTAGTGTTGTGTTACTAGGTAACACGACACCCCTTGGTTAGACTGGTTGTCAGACTTTTTGGACTTCTAACTACTCGTAACGACTGTCAAAGATTTACAAATGACAGCCGGGACCAACGGCTTAACGTGCTTTCCGAGGCACGGTGGGGTCTTGGTATGTAAAGATGGTCACCTATCCACAGACCAACCGTGGCAAGCGTAGCTTAACCTGATCGATCGACCCGTGCAGCTGTTGTTACTTAGCCACAAGTCCCTCAAATCTATATACAAACAAATATACAAAAGTTGCTCAATTAAAAGATAGGAATAATAATAATAATAATATTTCCCAAACACCATAATTTTAGTGTTACTTTTTTGCCGACCAGTACCCACGTCAAATTCATTTGCTACTGTACATCACAATGCACAGTTCCCAAAGCCAGTACTGCTGTTAACCGTTTATTAGATATAGCGGTTCATAATAAGGAGGTGTAAGCTCAGAAGTGACCTAACAGAAAACATACGTAATTTTATCAAACAGCATTTTTCACGCTTGACACCTCAGTAAGTAAGCAGGGCAGCGAGCGGTACAAACAAGAGGCGTGTTACCCAGCTGACCTTATCGTTCAAGACAATTGATAAGCGTTTGATACTGTATGTTTTGCTAACATGCCTAGATCATATCAGCTTGGCAACGGATTATTATTACTGCATAATAAAAACTTTTTCCTTAAAAAACAACCGACTTCCAAAAAAAAACACTACAAAGTGAAAAAAACTTTAATTTCGGAAGTCGGTGTCTTTGGTTTGAATTTTCTTTTTTTGCCACCGACTTCCAAAAAAAACACTACAAAGTGAATAATAACTTTAGTTTTGGAAGTCGGTGTTTTTGGTTTTGAATTTTCGTTTTTTGCCACCGACTTCCAAAAAAAACACTACAAAGTGAAAAATAACTTTAATTTCGGAAGTCGGTGTTTTTGGTTTTGAATTTTCATTTTTTGCCACCGACTTCCGAAATTAAAGTTATTTTTCACTTTGTAGTGTTTTTTTTGGAAGTCGGTTGTTTTTTTTTTGTAAAAAGTTTTTATTTTTCACTTTTTAGTTGTGGTATTTCCCCCACACAAATTCGAATACCACTACCTGCTATGTAAATAACAGTGAGAGAAACTTAACATATCATCCACATACTAAGTGGGAAAAAAACGTATTATTAAAGCTAACTCAAAAACTACCCAAGCAAAGTTATTATTTATATGGGACCACCTCTGACATATTACCTACCAAACAAAAAAATAATCATTAAAATAAATTCATAATTGGCTGAGTTATCGTGTAACAAAGATACAGAAAAAAAACATACAGTTGAATTGAGACCCTACTCCTTTTGGAAGTCGGTTAAAAATAGCCGATCCCGTAGCTTAAATATTAGACAGTCATCAAGTCCGGACCCAGGTTGGACGAAGCAAGGAAAACCTACTCAAATGACTCCGCCCTGGAGTGTAAATGTGGTGCTGTTCTACAAACATTGGGACCTTCATGACTGACATGACTTTCTGTGTACTCTGTCAATTTGATTTTTTATTTTCTTATCAATAACTTATTGACATTATAAGTATTTATTATTAAGTTTATTACATTTCGTTAAATATTTTCATAACTTATCTGACATAATCTATTGCATTTTATATAAAAATAAAAAATTGACATCGAGACTATTGATAATAATGAATTATAATAATTTAATTTACTTGACAAAAGCCTCCCATACATGTATATTTGTACGCCAAATGGCAAAACATAGAGAACCTATAATTTAATTTAATAATTGTAACATCGTGCACACTGTTGTAACCTATGTTTACAAATAGGTAAAGAATATTGATTTGATTTGATTTAATATTGTGGCCACCGTGTCCTGTTTTCTGCACGTTACAGGAACTGATGGACGCAACTCATAGTCATGTTTTGGGCAGACTCTATTTAGATTCAAGAAGATCATCAAGGAGCTGGGTCCGCTGCAAGTTACATATTAGTATCGTCGAAGAAATAACGAAATTCACAGTGCTTATTCTCGTCTCTTGTTTCAGCAGGAGCATATAATAAAAATATTTGCTCGTCAGCCAGTTTGGTGGAGGCTACTGAAGTATCGTCATAGATCAAAGTGCTTTTATTAATTTTTGAAATTTAAAAAAAAGTTGTAGTAGTAAGATTAAAAAGATGAAGTGACAAAAATTTAAATGGGTATGCTGAGATGGTTTGGGCATGTTGCATGGCGACTAACAAAATGTATTTACAAGGCTGATGTTAAGGGAAAGGCCGGGCGGGGACGCCCTAGACGAAGACTTATACTGACCTTATTGGTGATGTTCTTCAGAAAGGCCAGGTGCGTAGTACTCGCAACCGGCGTGCGTGTATGACCAGATGTATGAACGTAAACGAGGCAAAAAGAGTATGTAAGGATCGTAGCAGGTGGCGTTCTGTAGTTTCTGCCTACCCCTATGGGAAGAAGGCGTGAGTTTATCTATGTAAAAAAAAGTTGTAAGAAAATGTATTATGCTTGGCACAAAAAACACTGCGATATCTGTTAAAAATTAAGCACCGTCAACTGCCCTAACTTTGCCTGGCGTCCTATGTTTGCCTATAATGAAAAAGCTGTAATATCTTTTAAATTTTACTTGTATGACAATCGAAACTTAAAGCTCTCTATGAAAACTCAGCTTTGATTGCCATAAAGGAAAATGAAAAAGATAACTACAGTTTTTTTTTATTATAGGCAAACATAGGACGCCAGGCAAAATTAGGGCAGTTGATCGGCACCATACAAACTTACTCAATCCTTTGTTTTGTTCATCAATGATGCATGTATTTTCTCATTCAGAGCATTTTTCTTACATTTCATTCGGGATTTCATAATTATGGTGCAATGTATACATAAGCAGGTATCTCGGTTTTATCAGATTACCCAATCTTCACCGTCTTGAAATAGTGTCTTATCTAAACAATTACAAAAATACATTGTCACTCTAACTTTTTCATTGACTATTTCAAGGTCAATATTAGTTGGAACGATTTTTTTCAACTCATGGTTGTTCTAAATTTCGTCATCATCATAAAAATCTGCCTAGCCTTTTTCCAACTATTATAGGCTCGGCTTCCAGTCTAACCGGATGCAGATGAATATGGAGCGACTGCCTATCTGATCTCCACAACCCAGTAACTGGGTAATGCTATACCCCTTGGTAAGACTGGTTGTCAGACTTTCGGGCTTCTGGCGACCCGTAACGACTGTCAAAGATCCACGATTTTCCGTCGGGACCAACGGCTTAACGTACTTTCCGAGGCACGGAGGAGTCTTGGTATATTAAGATGGTCACCCATCCACAAACCAACCCCAGCAAGCGTAGCTTAACCTGATGGATCGAACCGTGCGGCTGTTATTACTTAGCCACGAGCTCCTCATCAAATTTCGTCATCATCATAATTATTCAAATTAAAAATTCAAACGTCCTAGACCACCACACATATGCCGTCTGTGTTATTGCGTAGACCTCATTTATTGCACACCCCAGTGGTAGCCACTACGTACAGACGGAACTCGTACATGATGAGAGCCAGTCGCATGTACAACGCAACCTGCCAGGAAGCTGATATCGACATTTTCAATACTAGTGTTGCTAAATTAAAGAAAATTTTATCTGATGGCTTCTTCGAGCGTAAATAGTCTTTTTTCTGTTTTTGTTGTGTATAGTCTTATTGTCAATTTTTTTTTGTTGTGTTCATATAATTTAGGTTTAAACTACATGTGAAAACTTGTAATTGGCCATATTTTGTCCACAACTATTACTTATTGTGTCTGTTTAGCTGTAAGTTTTCCAAAAAATAAAATATATAAATAAAATAAATAAATTATGATTCGCTTCTTTTTCTTCTCTTACACATATACATACATAAACTCACGCCTTCTTCGCATGGGGGTACGCAGAAACTACGAAACGCCACCTGCTACGATCCTTACATACTCCTTTGCTCTTCTCTTTTTCCTATCCCTTCTCTTGTATCCTTTGGTAATCTTATATAAGTTTTCAATACTATTTCCTCCCGGGAGAGGGCACTGGCTCTTCTAACACAAGTTAACCACCTAGCACAAGTTTCAGGGTCTTCACACAATTTGTAACCACTTTCTTATGTAATAAAGGTTTTTATTTCTTTTTACGTTGTTGAAATTTCTCGGGTCCTGCGGTCCCGAACCTTTGGAAGACGTACGAGGTGCTAAAGTGAACTAGTTATCTAGGACTAAGGAAAAACTATGACCCCTGCCTGACCAATGTTTTATATAAAACTAGCGGATCCGACAGACGTTGTCCTGGCCGAACAGCGCCACCTACCGGGTCCAATTGTATTTTCAAACCATCCACGGACCCACTCAAATATACATACAAAATTGTATCCAAATCGGTCTAGCCGTTTAGGAGGAGTTAGGTGACAAACACACGTACAGAAGAATTATATATGGACAGAATTATATATGGACATCGACGCGAAAACTGCTACCATGGATTCAGTACATGATTCTGAACCCCCCTGCGTCGAAATATTTCGTCAGTTTTTTTTTTAATTAGCTGTTCCTTACATTTTGACCGCGTAGGTATTGCACTTTTTTATGAAACAGCATGTTTTTTTTTAATAACCGACGAAAAATTTAAACGAAGGGGGCTTTAGAATCACGAACTGAATCCATGGTAAAAGTTTTCGCGTCGATGTCCCTGCCACCCTGTATAAAGATACTCAGATAAAATGGTAGGGGGTGACTTCCACACTCAATGTTGCGCCCCTGAAACCGATCGCTAGCATGGCACGTAGTGTCGTAGCGACAAGGGGGCAACATGTCCTGATTTCTTGAGGTGCTTATGAGGAGTGGAATAGTATTCCACGGCTATCAGGACAATCCTGGAAGCATCTTACTGGAATATTTCTATTATTATTGTATCCACAAAAACTATAAAGTATTAGAATAACTTATGCCGAGGAAAAAAAAATTGCCAGTCAGAAAAGTAGCTCAGGGTACGCCAGCTGATCGGCTAAATGGTAATTTACTATTACTTTCAATCTTACATCGGAAGTATACCTACTGTTATCAGTTCATATCTGCATACTTGTCAATCAGAAGATTGTCTGGCAAAAGGTATATAAGTGACAGCAGTCACTTTATTTACCTACTACAGAGCGAATTTCGTATACATAATATATTATAGATTGAATTTGGATGGATCCAAATCCAAACTATAAGAAATAGCCAAAAACATTCAACGGAATATCGGGGCTAACCTAAATTTTGATAAAAACTAAAATTTACTGGTGATTTTTAGGGTTCCGTAGTAAACAAGGAACCCTTATAGTTTCGTCATGTCCGTCTGTCTGTCTGTCTGTCTGTCTGTCTGTCCGCGGTCTAGCTCCGAGACCCTTAGTACTAGAAAGCTGTAATTTGGCATAGGTATACATATTAATTACGCCGACAAAGTGGTAAAACAAAATTATGAAAAACATTTTTTTTAGGGTACCTCTCATACACGTAAAGTGGTGATGTTTTTATTTTTATTTTTTAACCCATAGTGAGGGGTATCACTGGAAAGGTCCTTCTAAAACATTGTGAGTTTGTGGAAACCATTTTTGGATTCAGGGATCCGTTTGCGAAATATTAAGCTTTAAAGTGCAAATTTTTGTTAGAGTCAAGTGTCCCCCCCCCTGCCGGCTAAATGGTTGGTTTTGGGTGTGTGAAAAAAATCACTACAGTAGTTTATATAACGAAATTAAAAGGAAAACTAACACAGCTAAGTTGTCTTTACAAGTTAACGAGTAATAATCGACCAACTTAACTTTGCAGTTGCAAAAACATGTTTTCCCATACATTCCGTATGGAAGAACATATTTTTCAACTACAAAGTTAAGTTTGTTTTTGGGATAAATTCATCCCAACTACGGAACCCTTCATTGTGCGTGGTCCGACACGCACTTGGCCGGTTTTTTTATTGGTTCTGATGCTGCTTAGAAAACCAAATAGTTTTTTTTTATTTTTCAGGTAAATCTTCATGCCGGGGTCGCGGGTTTTTGTCCGAAAGGGTTACCGTGGCCCCTGGCAATACAGGCCACTGAAGGAACACGAGTGGGTTTTAGTCCCGCTCATTTTGATAATTTCACACCCAAAAAAAAAAAGTAAGGTAAATCTTCATAAGCAGCAGACTAATTGCGTAACACACGATCAATCACAATCCGTTTCATTTTGACAGTTCAACAACATTTATGGTACGTTATTTACGTTGTTGAGCAGACAAATTTTTCGAACACTTTGAAACAATGGATTAACAATTTCCTTAACAAAAAAAAAACAACCGACCTCCAAAAAAAAAACTACAAAGTGAAAAATAACTTTAATTTCGAAAGTCGGTGTCTTGGGTTTTGTATATTCGTTTTTTGCCACCGACTTCCGAAATTAAAATTATTTTTCACTTTGTAGTGTTTTTTTTTGGAGGTCGGTTGTTTTTTTTTTTTTGTAAAAAGTTTTTATTTTTCACTTTTTAGTTGTGGTACCTACCCCACACACATTCGAATACCACTACCTGCTACCAGTGACAGAAACTTATCATATCATCTACATACTAAGAGGGAAAAAAAACGTATTTTAACTAACTCAAAAACTATTTTATATGGTTACACTTTATACTTTAATTTATATGGGACCAATTCCAGAGCACACCCTTTCAAACAAAAAAAGATTTTTCAAAATCGGTCCGCAATTGACGGAGAAATCGGTGGACATACAAATAAAAAAAAATAAAAAAAACTTTTGGAAGTCGGTTAAAAATGATTCAAATTATGATGTTTCGTGTGACGCAATTAGGGTGCAGGATCACAAATTAAAATGTCATGAGTGTATGAATATTACCTGCATTTAGGTTACATTAGCTTTAGTTGCCAGTTAGCCCAAACTAGACAGTATGTTTATGTTATTTAAATTGCATCATTAGATTTTATTGATTTGATTGCAAACTGATGATAGACATTCGTTAAACCATCAGTTAGCAACAAGCACCACCTAACATATAAAATAACTAGGCCTCAGCATTACCACAAAACATACGTTAACCACGACCACGGTGTACCCGTGAAATCCACAATTA
This sequence comes from Agrochola lychnidis, assembly GCA_963680765.1. Classification (NCBI taxonomy): domain Eukaryota; kingdom Metazoa; phylum Arthropoda; class Insecta; order Lepidoptera; family Noctuidae; genus Agrochola; species Agrochola lychnidis. The sequence goes on along the minus strand of OY796859.1, from coordinate 6,035,086 downwards.
TTCCACAATGGCCGGTCTCTTGATCTCAAAGAGCAACATAAACGCTCCGAACTTATTTGCATACATTACAACAATATTACAATACTGCCAGCATGACCGTGCAAATTGGAGAACGTATTTGTAAAACTAAAGAGGTTTACGCACCATTGTGTATCGTCTATAATGCACAATACCTCAATAAATGGAAAACATTTTGCTGGATTTGCACGACGCAATTTCCAAACGTCATGCAAACCGATTATTTTGCACGACGCACGTGCACATCGGGTACGAGTAGGTGTAAAGTTCGTGTGTGAAGTATATAAAACCGATAGGTATGAACTTATCTTAGAGAAGAAAGGACTTCCTAATCTATAAATGGATTTCGTAAGATTATTTATTTTACTGACAATAAATTAAAGTGTTATAGTCACGCGTTTCGACATGTTTACTTTATTTATTTTTGAATATTTTTTTAATATCATGAGCGTCAAAGGTTATCTGATATTATTAAAATGATATCCTTTTCAATAACAGTGTCATTACGTTAATTATCTTTATAAATAGGATTCCCACAAAAATGTGGAAGTTCAACATAAAAAATTACCTCTCAATTTCTGTCACATTAAACTGTTCTTTTCCTTTGATTGCTATTGCAAATCACAATAATAATACAAGGGAACTGTGATCATCAGAGATCGGAATTGGGTGTGTGAAAATACCTAAAGTTTGCAGCGAGACATATCATAGAGCTGTTACAAGCACTTAAGTTAACCGGTTTTGAATTGTACCGGTTTATTTACGGTTTTTTGTTTTACATGTTCTTTACCTTTGAAAAACCGAACTATAAACATAAGCAAGCTGCTAATACAGTTTTAAATTTATTTTTGTTTTGAACTTTTCCGGTTCAAATTCGGTTTTTTAGTTCTACTTGTTCTGTACGTCTGAAACACCGAATTTTACACATCTGCAAGCTGTAATACAGTTCTAGATATTTTGTTATTGTTGTGTGTAGTTTTCGAGGGCTAACCGAGAAGGGCTTTATTTTTTAACCGATTTCAAAAAAAGGGAATCCTCAATTCGACTGTATGTTTTTTTATGTACGTATATGTGTGTATGTTACTCGATTACTCCGTCAATCAATAATAATTTATTATTATTAAAACAAAAATATCTAAAACTGTATTACAGCTTGCAGATGTGTAAAATTCGGTGTTTCAGACGTACAGAACAAGTAGAACTAAAAAACCGAATTTGAACCGGAAAAGGACAAAACAAAAATAAATTTAAAACTGTATTAGCAGCTTGCTTATGTTTATAGTTCGGTTTTTCAAAGAAAAACAAAAAACCGTAAATAAACCGGTACAATTCAAAACCGGTTAACTTAAGTGGTTGTAACAGCTCTATGATATGTCTCGCTGCAAACTTTAGGTATTTTCACACACCCAATTCCGATCTCTGGTGATCATCAATGTAATATTGACGTCAAATCTACCATCGCAATAATCTCCAAGTTAATCTTAATTAACTCCCGAAAGTTCCACGTAAAACTACCTACGCAGAAAACCAAAATATTACAAAAATAAACAGTTGACGATATTGAATAACACAAATATAAACGGCTCATAATCTACACGTAACATCACAAAAACAGCGCAACTACGTAAATATTTTCGTAATATTACATAAATAATTCCAGCCGGAATTATTTTAATAACCCAGTAGACTGCAGTAATAACTGTTTTATAACCCGACTGCCCCAGAAGGAGGGTAATGTTTTTCGAGAATATATTGTATGTATGTATGACTCTCTACTAGTATATTTCTTTGGCACGCTCTGTAGCCCAAACGGCTTGATGCATTTTAGCACATGAGGTGTCGTTAGATTCGTCTCAATTGTAGAAGTGACATAGACTATAATATTTATTTAATGCATCTGCAAATACAAAAAAAAGGGTGAGGAAAAAAAATACGACAATATTTATCAAAAAAAAATATCAATGAGTCAATTCCAAATATAAATGTATATACTGGTTGACCCGACAAACGTTGTTTTGCCATATAAATGCTTGTAGTGGACCACCCTTATCATTTTGGGTTATGAAAAATAGATTACGACCGATTCTCAGACCTACCGAATATACATACAAAATTTCATAAAAATCGATCAAGCCGTTTTGGAGGAGTATGGCAACTAACATTGTGGCGCGAGAATTTTATATATCAGCTCAACTGTCGTCAATGAGATACAATGAAATTTTAATTGTTATCGATCTCCAGGAGAGCTCGTGACAGTCAAGGGGACTAAAAAACTTGAAATTTAAAAAACAGAAAAAACCGACTGCAAAAACGCTTAACTGAAAAGAGAAAAACAAGTATTAGAATCTATAGAATTTTGGTATTGCAGGACAAACAAAAGTTACACCATATGTCAGGTTATTGCTTTGTCCCCGGTGTTTTTTTTTATTTTGAAAATTTTGACATTTTGATTTACCATTTCCTCAGACTGTTCCCTGCTATGTTTGGCTCAGGTTCTAGACTATCCAGCCTTGTTATTCTGAATTAATTCACTTCAATTTTCACGGGGTCAGAATCAAAACTTAATTTATGATACGAATACAAAAGTGAGAATGAATGCGGTGACCCTTCCTCCTAACATTACGTTTTTAATTCAATTCAATTTATTTAATAAAGTAACCATGATTCACTTGTTAGTAAACTAATCCTATTTTAGTAATTATGTCTTAATCTACATCCTAAACAAATTACTGTACACTATACACAGCGGCAGTACTATCCGACGCTTCACAGCGGCTGCACCATTCGATGGGAAATGGCGCAGCAGCGATTCACGTACGGATAGTCCAGCCTGCTCGAAATTAAGAGTCAGGATACTGTTGTTGCCGCCCCACACCCCACGCACCAGGAACGCAAAGCGCTTACGCATTGTGGCAAAGAAACAATCCATATGTGCGTCCGCGAACACCCCTAATGCGCTGCAGTAGCGGGGCAGCCTCAGCAGTACGAACGCGTTGTTGTATTGCACGCGGAGGGCACTGTTCGATTTTTTAGTATATCTAGCCCACGGGCTGCTCGTGTAAAACGTAGTACAATACGCTCTAAAAAGAGTAATTTTAACGGTTAGGTACTGAACAACGAGCAAACATAAGAGCCAGCATGTTCGCTATAACCGATAAGGCCCTCCGCGTCCTATATCGTCATTGTCCCTGAGATCAGGGGGCCTACAACCAGCTCAAAAGTTCAAAAGCTCAGTGGGAGAAAGAGATGGAGCTATACATCCTGTAGAACTGCATCTCTTTCCCGCACAGAAGTAATATTAAAATAATACTGTTTTATGAGCTGGTGGTAGGCCCCCAAGAGTAAGTATGTTTTACCCTTTGCCGTCTTTCTAGCCAGTGTAGAAAAACCTGTACCCTAATTGCGTAACACACGATCAAACACAATCTGTTTAATTTTGACAATTCATCAACATTCATTGCGTTATTTACGTTGTTGAGCAGATACATTTTTCGAACATATGAAGCAGTGAATTAGCAATATCCTTCAAAATTTATTGATCGTGCGTTACGCAATTAGGGCGCAGGGTCTTTCAAATAGTGAGAGGAAAATCCCTGAACATAACAAGGGACCAATTAAATTTTAACGATTTATTGTTGAAAAACAATATTTACGTAACAAATTAGAATTCAGTTGTTGAGTCATGGCCGGTCCGAACTTTATACAGGAGGATGCGCAATGAAAAAATTCAGGAAGTAAATGTTGATCTTTTTGTTTTGGGGTGGGAAATTATCAAATTACTTCTCCCGCTCTGGGCGGAGCGGTATGCTGACATCTCTTTGAGGCGCGCGTGGAACACAACGCAGCGTCGACCCGGGCTTGGTCCTTATCGGACGGCAAGCTACCCATTGCTCACCGTCTGCAAGCCCGCGCCTACGGTGGCCGGAAATCGGCTCTCGATTCCCGACGCCCGGGGCGTCTCCTCCTGCGGCGGTTAGGTGCGTAAGGGCGCGAAGTTTGCCTCTCCCTCACGCGATCCGCCTCCTCCTTTGCGAGCATTACCGCTTCGCAGAAGAAGGTGACGGCCTGCCATTTCCTCTCGCTCCGTACCATGGCCTAAACCAGGGCCGGACACGGAAGATCACCGCCACCGATCGCCTCCACGGGGACACGGCGATGCTCCGCCCAAGCCGGGCAGACCTTCACCGTAAATGGTGACCTGAGGCAAGTATGAGTAACGGCCGAACCCAATAACCTATCTATCACCAGTTTTGGCATACTGGAGATAGGACAAACTGTCTATCTTTAGCGTCCCAATAATCTGTCAGAGAATAAAGGACCTTACGGAATTGTGGGACGACATTCAATGACAGATAGAATTATACCGTCTATCATCAATAACGATCTGTCTTTTACTGAAAATAGATTATTGTACTTTTGCCTAAATTATCATCGTTCAAGAATTACATGCAACAAGATTATCAAGTATTTGTTAGTAAATGTTTTCTCTTTGGCTCAAATGATTGCCGCCATAATTAAACATTTTAAACTGATGTATGTAGTAGAACCAAGGAATCCAGCATTCTGCCAAAGCAATTATGAATGCAAATAGATCGCAACTCAAGAGGTCGGATGGCATAAATCTTAGCGCAAGGTCAATAGGGGGGCGTGTAATATTAGATTTGTTTATGATATTAGTAATTAATTTAGTAATATTATTGGAATGATGTAAACAGTGGGCCTTGCTCGAACGCGCGACGTTGACGTAAATTCCAAAAATTTTAAAATTGAAAGTACTCGTCTCACACACAATATTTACGTTTTAAGACTTTTTTATTAACAATAGGTCATACTAATTGTGCTTGTCGCTAAAATGTAACCCAAAATTCACGTGATCAGAGTGCTGGCTCATTCTTTGGTCAAAGAATTAGCATTGCCATTCAACGAGGCAATGCTGCCAGTCTTCTGGGCACGTTTCCGGACGACAGCGATGCGAACGAATACTTCGACGCCTAAGTGTGGTTTTGTTTTTATTTTTATTTATACAGAATAGTTGTGTTAAAAACTGTAAAGTTATCTTGAACCCAAAATGCTTTATAATAGTCGTATTTTCGATTTAAAAATCTTTCGCCATTACTTTTCGTTTACGTCGCGCGTTCCTACTAGGGCCTCTAGTAGTACCGTAAGTTAAACAGACAACACTAAGGCCGCGGTCTCGAAGTCAGCGGGTAGCGGGGTGGCGGCGGCAGCGGCGCGAGAGCGGCGCGTTCTAATGCAAAGATTTATATATGCCTTGAAGACAGCGGCGCGGGGAGCGAGCGGTTCCATATAAAAACTAAGCGTTGCCGCGCCGCCGCCGCGCCGCTGCCAACCCGCTGCCCGCTAACTTCCAGACCGACCCCTAAGAGTGGTTTCGCACTACGTCCGATCCGAATCCTAGAAATGTCGGTCCGAAGTAGCCCATAGTACTATTTGTATGAGGGGTCATGCACTAGATCCGATCTTTGTTCGTCCGAATTTAGAACATTCCCACTTCAGATTGAAATCGGATTCCGATCGGACGTAGTGCGAAACTGCTCTAAGTCTAAACCGCGTTCAAGAGCTGTCAGTGTCAATATTACAATGAAAATAATGACATTGTCAGGCCTTAAACGCTAGTTTATGTGCTGACCGCGTTCTGTTTAATTGGTGAATTTTCTCCCTAATGACTAATATGTCGCAGTCATCTAAATAAATTAATCATTTTCACTAATCGTTTGTCTATTACCTAAATGGTTCCATTTAATCATAGGCCTAATTTAATTGGTGCTCACTCATCACTCACAAAGCCAGGGTCAACTAAATAACTTTACAGTGTAAGATCGTACAGCTAGGTTACCTACTGATAGTGCCATATATTCATCGCACTTGGTATAGGTAAGTACCCGAATCGCTTTAGCGTGGCAGTATCGGTCAATGACCCACCTACATTTTCTAGCATTCTTTATTTAAAAAACTGAAATAAAGTTCGATAAACTCCAGAATCAATATATCTATCGTGATTTTCAACATGTTCCAATAACGAAAAACCATACCTACGTAATTTATTGTTTGTGTTCCTACGCAGAGATACGAGGGAAAGGGCATTGACCGCTATTGCCACGCTAAAGTAATTCTGGTATAAAAGTCAGAGGCCTATCCTCTACCGGAAACTATACTTTTGGTCGGCTTTCTTGATTATAATATCTAATTGTTACTAGTTAAGAAGTAAAAAGTTGTGTATTGACGTGATAACATCTTATAAATCGATGAACGCCGGCTGCACGCACGATAAAGTGTCACGTTCCGCCTGAGCCGAGCGAGCAAGCGAGAGCGCGGAACAAGCGATAGAGAGGCACGATCGGCCTAAGCGTTCGGCTTGTGACATTATCACGTAAAATTGTCGTCCGTAAACCGACTTTACAGACAACCAATTATTTTAATGAGCAACGTTCTCCGTTCAACCTCAGAACAATTATATTTTCGGACCTCAAAATTTTCTGAAATTATTTTTTTTTTTTTTTTGTTTCGATACAGGAAATTGGCCATTTGAGAAACCATTCAGGAAGTCACTCTAATGGCTGTAGAGCCTGTTCCAATCTCTATGGTGAATTATTGAGTACCTTATCTTGCGACTATAGTGATGTATGTTGAAGCCTGTCCATCGTGGGCCATTGTGTATAACCCCTAATGCCAGCTTGAGTTCTTGCCGAACTACTCTTTCCGTCCTATACACAGTATTTATATGAGGCAATCAACACACATTTTAATAAATTACCTCTCGATCCCGTGGCTTTGCCTAAAAAAAAAAAAAAACCAGAATATAAAGTATACATTATATTCTTTTCCTGGTACCTATCAAGCTACCTTTCTGTAGGTTTGGTAATTAAGCTGTATAAACTTATCAAATAGACAGACAGACTCGCTAACGCCTACTAAGATTAGTAAGCACAACACAAATCATTATCAAGAACAAAGCCTCCACCAACGTGGCACTATTTTGTTTCTATCACAAAAGATAATACAGACTCCTGACATACAAACACCCACGGAGCCCTGATTTTATCTCAGAAATAAACAATAATAAACTTCAGATTATAGCAAAAGTTTCTCAGCCAACTCTCTAAGACCATAGATCTTTTATAACATAAAAATATATATTGGCGTGAACAAACTTTCTAATAGGTAGGGCAACTCATTATATTGTCTGGAAGAATATTTTTGGCGTACCCCTACTGAATTTATATAAAGGTTTCCAAATGCTTGAAAAAGTCTGAATAAGTTAAAGAAGACATAGTTCTAATCCTGTCCTGGCATAATACAGGGTGTTTGGCAGAACGTTGAACATACGAAAATGCTGGATAGGTGGGGTCATCTGCTACTTACTCAGCCCTAATTTATTTGGCCCTGGCGCCCTGCATATTAAAACTTTTTTTTTGCTTTCTTCTAGTTTCACAACTTTCTTAACTTTAAAGTGTAATTTTTATTTAAAAAAAAGAGTAAAACAGGCATTTTTTTTTTAATCTTTAATAATGGCAGATTCTTATAACAGAAAGATGTAAAAAATACTTAAATCCTAATTTCAACCTGCATTAAAAAAAAAACCATGGCGCCAGGGCCAAATAAATTAGGGCTGAGTAAGTAGCAGATGACCCCGCCTATCCATTTTCGTATGTTCAACGTTCTGCCAAACATCCTGTATATTTACTACCAAAACTAAGAAGAAAAACATCGTAAGAAACCAGAACTTACGGTCTGGAATCGCTAACATGCAAACCACAATCAATGGTTATATGGTGGTGATCAACACTGGTTCCTTCTCTGCATTAAAAATAACCTTCGTGTATCTTATAAAGACTACTGATTTCTATGTATTTCTATGAAATACCTTTCGTAGCCAGACACGGTATTTCATAGAAATACATAGAAACCACTAGTGTCGCGGCGACACGTCGCCTACTGCTGCTGCCTGCAATCAGCTACGGAATTGTACCTTTTAGGTACCATATCGCTAGCTACGGAAGGTATTTCATAGAAATACATAGAAACCACTAGTGTCGCGGCGACACGTCGCCTACTGCTGCTGCCTGCAATCAGCTACGGAATTGTACCTTTTAGGTACCATATCGCTAGCTACGGAAGGTATTTCATAGAAATACATAGAAACCACTAGTGTCGCGGCGACACGTCGCCTACTGCTGCTGCCTGCAATCAGCTACGGAATTGTACCTTTTAGGTACCATATCGCTAGCTACGGAAGGTATTTCATAGAAATACATAGAAACCACTAGTGTCGCGGCGACACGTCGCCTACTGCTGCTGCCTGCAATCAGCTACGGAATTGTACCTTTTAGGTACCATATCGCTAGCTACGGAAGGTATTTCATAGAAATACATAGAAACCACTAGTGTCGCGGCGACACGTCGCCTACTGCTGCTGCCTGCAATCAGCTACGGAATTGTACCTTTTAGGTACCATATCGCTAGCTACGGAAGGTATTTCATAGAAATACATAGAAACCACTAGTGTCGCGGCGACACGTCGCCTACTGCTGCTGCCTGCAATCAGCTACGGAATTGTACCTTTTAGGTACCATATCGCTAGCTACGGAAGGTATTTCATAGAAATACATAGAAACCACTAGTGTCGCGGCGACACGTCGCCTACTGCTGCTGCCTGCAATCAGCTACGGAATTGTACCTTTTAGGTACCATATCGCTAGCTACGGAAGGTATTTCATAGAAATACATAGAAACCACTAGTGTCGCGGCGACACGTCGCCTACTGCTGCTGCCTGCAATCAGCTACGGAATTGTACCTTTTAGGTACCATATCGCTAGCTACGGAAGGTATTTCATAGAAATACATAGAAACCACTAGTGTCGCGGCGACACGTCGCCTACTGCTGCTGCCTGCAATCAGCTACGGAATTGTACCTTTTAGGTACCATATCGCTAGCTACGGAAGGTATTTCATAGAAATACATAGAAACCACTAGTGTCGCGGCGACACGTCGCCTACTGCTGCTGCCTGCAATCAGCTACGGAATTGTACCTTTTAGGTACCATATCGCTAGCTACGGAAGGTATTTCATAGAAATACATAGAAACCACTAGTGTCGCGGCGACACGTCGCCTACTGCTGCTGCCTGCAATCAGCTACGGAATTGTACCTTTTAGGTACCATATCGCTAGCTACGGAAGGTATTTCATAGAAATACATAGAAACCACTAGTGTCGCGGCGACACGTCGCCTACTGCTGCTGCCTGCAATCAGCTACGGAATTGTACCTTTTAGGTACCATATCGCTAGCTACGGAAGGTATTTCATAGAAATACATAGAAACCACTAGTGTCGCGGCGACACGTCGCCTACTGCTGCTGCCTGCAATCAGCTACGGAATTGTACCTTTTAGGTACCATATCGCTAGCTACGGAAGGTATTTCATAGAAATACATAGAAACCACTAGTGTCGCGGCGACACGTCGCCTACTGCTGCTGCCTGCAATCGACTACGGAATTGTACCTTTTAGGTACCATATCGCTAGCTACGGAAGGTATTTCATAGAAATACATAGAAACCACTAGTGTCGCGGCGACACGTCGCCTACTGCTGCTGCCTGCAATCAGCTACGGAATTGTACCTTTTAGGTACCATATCGCTAGCTACGGAAGGTATTTCATAGAAATACATAGAAACCACTAGTGTCGCGGCGACACGTCGCCTACTGCTGCTGCCTGCAATCAGCTACGGAATTGTACCTTTTAGGTACCATATCGCTAGCTACGGAAGGTATTTCATAGAAATACATAGAAACCACTAGTGTCGCGGCGACACGTCGCCTACTGCTGCTGCCTGCAATCAGCTACGGAATTGTACCTTTTAGGTACCATATCGCTAGCTACGGAAGGTATTTCATAGAAATACATAGAAACCACTAGTGTCGCGGCGACACGTCGCCTACTGCTGCTGCCTGCAATCAGCTACGGAATTGTACCTTTTAGGTACCATATCGCTAGCTACGGAAGGTATTTCATAGAAATACATAGAAACCACTAGTGTCGCGGCGACACGTCGCCTACTGCTGCTGCCTGCAATCAGCTACGGAATTGTACCTTTTAGGTACCATATCGCTAGCTACGGAAGGTATTTCATAGAAATACATAGAAACCACTAGTGTCGCGGCGACACGTCGCCTACTGCTGCTGCCTGCAATCAGCTACGGAATTGTACCTTTTAGGTACCATATCGCTAGCTACGGAAGGTATTTCATAGAAATACATAGAAACCACTAGTGTCGCGGCGACACGTCGCCTACTGCTGCTGCCTGCAATCAGCTACGGAATTGTACCTTTTAGGTACCATATCGCTAGCTACGGAAGGTATTTCATAGAAATACATAGAAACCACTAGTGTCGCGGCGACACGTCGCCTACTGCTGCTGCCTGCAATCAGCTACGGAATTGTACCTTTTAGGTACCATATCGCTAGCTACGGAAGGTATTTCATAGAAATACATAGAAACCACTAGTGTCGCGGCGACACGTCGCCTACTGCTGCTGCCTGCAATCGACTACGGAATTGTACCTTTTAGGTACCATGTCGCTAGCTACGGAAGGTATTTCATAAAAAATACACAGAATCCAGTAGAGTCGCGGTAACACGTCGCCTGCTGCTGCTGCCTGCAGTCGGCTACGGAATTGTACCTTTTAGGTACACACGTTTACACATGAAGCTATACATTTCCAATATAAGCTGACCTCGCACTTTACGGAAATCCTATACAATGCGAGATCAGCATAAAATGGAAATGTATAGCTTGATGTGTAGCCGTGTGTACCGTGTTGCTAGCTACGGAAGGTATTTCATAGAAATACATAGAAACCCTACTGGTTTCTATGTATTTGTGTCGCGATGACACATCGCCTTTGCTACTTGCCTGCAGTCGGCTACGGAATTGTAGAACATATTTACGTTGTTGTATTGTATTATCAAACATAGTGCCAATTTATTTAATTGTATAATTAAACTGTACAGTTAAAGCATACCTATGTAAGTACTTATAAAATATCTACTGAAACTAGAACGAGGTATATTGATAACGTTTGAGGACGGACGAATATTGCGAAACCTATTTAACACCACTATAATAACAATTAATTAATGTACCTACCTATGTTAAATGGGGTTAGCTGTAGTGATAGTAGCAACATTCTATACTAAATTACCAGTTTTATTTCGAAACACGAGTCATTATTAAGCAACTTCATAAAAACATGTGGTTATGCATTCGGCGAGTTTTTTTTTTAGTTTACTTGGTTTTTGTTGATTTTGTCATTAGGCCATACTTAATGACAAAGAGTAAGATTATTGTGCTTAGATTTATTTGCAAGAAAAACATTATCACTGCAGTGTTAAGACCAGGCACTCCAAAGACAATTTCCACGCAAACTCCGCCCCCATGCACCCCACCACTCCACTATGTGCTAAACGCTAACACTTTAGAAATAGAGTTGAATATTGCGTGCGCTCTTTGGTCATGTTCCAGCACGGAACTAAATGTCGTAAGTAAACATAAACATAACATCACGCCTTGTTTCCCCGAAGGGTTGGGCAGAGGTGTCCCTGTATCACCCACATTTCGCCAGTTATGTTTAAGTCCCATGTAATAGGGGGCGAGCCTATTGCCATCAACCGGGCACAAATCCAGACTCCGAGCTGCTACTGAGAAATTTCAGATGGAAAAACCCAATAACACTTTGCCCGACCCGGGAATCGAACCCAGGACCTCATGCTCTGCAGTAGCGCTTGCGACCACTAGACCAACGAGGCAATTATGGTAAGGTATGTCGTAAGTCTCAATTCTTATTTCGTTCATAACTAAAGTAATAATTGATCTAGAGAAAAAATATCTTATATTTGGATAGTAAACTATATTTTCTTACTGTCAATAATTATTTTAGACAAAAAAGCCTAGTAATCTTGTTTTTAACCGACTTCCAAAAGGAGGAGGTTCTCAATTCGACTGTATGTTTTTTTTTTTTTTTTCGTATGTTTGTTACGCGATTACTCCGTCAATTATGAATTTATTTTGATGATTAGTTTTTGAGTTAGCTTCAATAATACGTATTTTTACCTCTCTTAGTATGTGGATGATATTATGATAACTTCCTGTCACTGTTATTTACATTGCAGGTAGTGGTATTCGAATTTGTGTGGGGTAGGTATCACAACTAAAAAGTGAAAAATAAAAACTTTTTACAAAAAAAAAAACAACCGACTTCAAAAAAAACACTACAAAGTGAAAAATAACTTTAATTTCGGAAGTCGGTGACAAAGAACGAAAATTCAAAACCAAAGACACCGACTTCCGATATTAAAGTTATTTTTCACTTTGTAGTGTTTTTTTAAGTCGGTTGTGTTTCAAATAATCTTTAAAAAAGACATGATTTTCGAATAAAAAATTAATCGAACGAAAATGTTCCAATTACGTAACTGTCTTATATTCAGAAAGAAAAATATCCAATAAATCATCTACTAAAGTTCCATTTTGATTGTGCATACAATCAAAATGGAACTGTGACTTTTTCAGAATATGAATGCAAATTAACATACAATTTAGGGAGCCTCCTCTTAAATCTTATTCGCTAATTATTAACAACTGCGGTCGCTAATCAGCTTACCTGAGGTTTTTTAGCAATTCACATTTAAGTACGGTTCGGTAGGTAAGATTTGATCAACAGTGATCTTCCAAAATACATTTTAATTTAAGATAACAAGCACTAGAATAAGAGAGAATAAGAGCTCTTGGCTAAGTAATAACAGCCGCACGGTTCGATCCGTCAGGTTAAGCTACGCTTGCCGGGATTGGTCTGTCGATGGGTGACCATCTCAACATACCGAGACTCCTCCGTGCCACGGAAAGCACGTAAAGCCGTTGGTCCCGGCTGACATTCGTGGATCTTTGACAGTCGTTACGGGTCGTCAGAAGCCCGAAAGTCTGACAACCAGTCTTACCAAGGGATACCGTATTCTCCAGTTACTGGGTTGTGGAGGTCAGATAGGCAGTTGTTCCATGTAAAATACTGATATTCAGCTGCATCTGGTTAGACTGGAAGCCGACTTTTCCCAACATAGTTGGGAAAAGGCTAGACAGATTGAAGCACTAGAATTCTCGCAATAAACACAACTTAATTTAGTACAAGATGAATTCAAATTCTTCGCCCATTATTAAAAAATAATTGCTGTTCCATACGTTTTGACCGTGTACATAAACACTTCGGTATGTTTTTTTTTTTGTTACCGACGACCATTTCGCATCAATGTCCCTTACACCATGTATAACAAATTTAAAAAACCGGCCAAGTGCGTGTCGGACCACGCACAATGAAGGGTTCCGTAGTTGGGATGAATTTATCCCAAAAACAAACTTAACTTTGTAGTTGAAAAATATGTTCTCCCATACGGAATGTATGGGAAAACATGTTTTTGCAACTGCAAAGTTAAGTTGGTCGATTATTACTCGTTAACCTGTAAAGCCTACTTAGCTGTGATAGTTTTCCTTTTAATTTCGTTATATCAGCTACTGTTGTGATTTTTTTCACACACCCAAAACCAACCATTTAGCCGGCAGGGGGGGGGACACTTGACTCTAACAAAAATTAGCACTTTAAAGCTTAATATTTCGCAAACGAATCCCTGAATAGTCCAGGGTCGATAATTTTTAAAACCAAAAAAAATCATAATAGGATGAAACCCATTAGAAAAGGAGGGAAATATGATAAAAATGAAAGGAAAAATAATTTACGGGCGATCTGAGGTTGGGAAGGGGATGGGGGTGAGTTTTTAAGGGTAAAAAACGGTTTTTTTCGATTTCCGGCAAAACTAAAAGTCCTATCGAAAAAAGTCAAATGGAAAAGTTGTAGATAATAAAAAGATCTAAAACTTTTGTATTTACACTTTTTTCACATAACCTCAAAATTTATGTGGAAAATTCAAAAAACCAAGTTTTTGGTTTTTTATTTTTATCTTTTACAAAAATTATTTTTTTTTAACGAAATTTTGTGAAAACTTACCTTTTTATGTCCCAAATACGCTGTAATTTATTTAATTAAAAATATTTATTTTTTCACCTTATTTTGAATTAATATCGAAAAAACACCCTAATTTTCAATCGAAAATTCACCCGTCAAAATATCAGCTTTTTTCAAAAAGTTGGTGTGGTTTCTGTTCGTTGGAATCTCTACTTTCCGATGGTAAAAAAAAAATATATGTTACTATGGTAAATCTTCTCCGAAAATGCAAAAATTCAAAAAAAACTTGAATTCGAAAAATTTTTTTTAATTATTATAAATAATTTTGAGCTATTTATTAAAATTTAGACTTTAATTACTCGAAAAACGTTAGATTACATGTGACGTTGATAACAAAAAAATTGCAAATAAAAATATACTACTATAATTAACAAACAAATAAGTTAATTAAATTAATATTTAATAAGACATCTACAATATTTGGAGAAAGTTGTCTAATTTTCTTTAAATTATATGCGTAGATGCTTATTTATAACTATTTTGAGATAAATTATATATATACCTGAGTAGATATACCTGAGTGACCTACGAAAAATTGTAGCCCATCAAAAGGTATTTCGTGGAGAAGTGGGGAAGGGGCTAGGCGGGTCTGGGTCTTACTACATACATACCTACTATTATATACTATATATTTCGTAGCAGCTGTTACAACCGCTAGCCTAACCAGTATTCGAAATACAGTACAGTATACAACATCGTTTATAAAAATACACGTGCACGCTGAGTTTCTTGAAGATAATTGTGACAAGTTTACTTAAAAAAACAATAAAACTTTTCGAATCTGCATAGGAAGGTAAATACTATCTCTATTTTTATCTGTATCAATCAACTCAACCATAAAAATCGTAATATTTTCTTTAAAAAATAGTATGCTTAACTTAACATAACCTAAAGATTGAAATTAAATGATATTTTAGTACAAGATAAAAAAATAATTATCTCCTTAATTTTGCACAAACAAATTTAGTTAATCCCATGAAAAAAAATATATTTCAAAATCTATAAAAAATATATTTAAAATCTATAAAAAATATATAAAATATATATCGTAAATATATTTCTAATAAAACAAACTTTTGGCCGATTTTCATATATATTTTATACTTTTTTATAGATTTATAATATATTATTTATACATTTTGACATTGATTTCTTTAATATATTTTTTTTTTCATGGGAGTTTATTCACGATTAAATAGTGAAGACATTATTAATTCGATTTTGTCTTTTCAGATTATCAGTATGGATGAATCTGTTTGTATCATTTGCAATAAGGCAGATGATAAGCAAGTGTATGCAATAAAAAAAGCAGCTTTGAATCGTTTAGTGGTAAAAAATATATAAAATATATATCGTAAATATATTTCTAATAAAACAAACTTTTGGCCGATTTTCATATATATTTTATACTTTTTTATAGATTTATAATATATTATTTATACATTTTGACATTGATTTCTTTAATATATTTTTTTTTTCATGGGAGTTTATTCAAGATTAAATAGTGAAGACATTATTAATTCGATTTTGTCTTTTCAGATTATCAGTATGGATGAATCTGTTTGTATCATTTGCAATAAGGCAAATGATAAGCAAGTGTATGCAATAAAAAAAGCAGCTTTGAATCGTTTAGTGGTATCCAGCAAAAAAAGAATCGACAATAAATACAAAAAATTTGAGACTTTGACATCAGCTTTTATTCATCGAAGTTGTCAAAGTCAATATAATGACGAGACCGCAATAGCTACATTTTGTAGTTCAAGACAAAAAAAAGCAAAGGAAGGAAAAGAAGTAATTAAAGATGCTCTTGGATTTAATTTTGAATCTCATTGCTTTATCTGCGGTGGATTTTTCGGTAATAAATCAAAAGAAAAAATTTCATGTGTTCAAAGCAGCGATACAAGAAATAATGTATTACAGTATATTAAAAAACAGAACACATTAAATGATTTTGATAAAAAGATTTCAGCTCGTTTGCAAAATGTGCCTGATTTAGTCGCAGTAAAAGCGCATTATCATACTGCTTGTATGGCTAATTTTTATAACAAAAGAACAGAAAGAAAAAGGGGTCGCTCAGCATGTGAAAACACTAAGAATTTTATTAATTATATCGTTGACAACGAAACAGAATGTCAATTTTCTGTAAATGAAATAAAAGAGGGATTTTCAGGAGATCTTCCAGACTACACAACTATTAAAAATAAATTGAAAGAGCATTTTCAAAACGATATCGAGTGTCATTTAATTAAAAGGGACATGATTATTTTATACAAAAATGGTACTGCAAGTAAGAAACTCTGCAATGACTGGTACGAAAAAAGATTAAAAAGTAAAGAAGACAAGAAAAAAAATTTTTCGAATTCAAGTTTTTTTGAATTTTTGCATTTTCTGAGAAGATTTACCATAGTAACATATATTTTTTTTTTTACCATCGGAAAGTAGAGATTCCAACGAACAGAAACCACACCAACTTTTTGAAAAAAGCTGATATTTTGACGGGTGAATTTTCGATTGAAAATTAGGGTGTTTTTTCGATATTAATTCAAAATAAGGTGAAAAAATAAATATTTTTAATTAAATAAATTACAGCGTATTTGGGACATAAAAAGGTAAGTTTTCACAAAATTTCGTTAAAAAAAAATAATTTTTGTAAAAGATAAAAATAAAAAACCAAAAACTTGGTTTTTTGAATTTTTCACATAAATTTTGAGGTTATGTGAAAAAAGTGTAAATACAAAAGTTTTAGATCTTTTTATTATCTACAACTTTTCCATTTGACTTTTTTCGATAGGACTTTTAGTTTTGCCGGAAATCGAGAAAAACCGTTTTTTACCCTTAAAAACTCACCCCCATCCCCTTCCCAACCTCAGATCGCCCGTAAATTATTTTTCCTTTCATTTTTATCATATTTCCCTCCTTTTCTAATGGGTCTCATTCTATTATAATTTTTTTTCACTTTTCATTATTTTTAAAGGCTTCTACCCTGGTCTAGAATTCAAAAATGGTTTTCACAAACTCACAATATTTTTGAAGGACCTTTCCAATGATACCCCTCACCATGGGGTAAAAAAATAAACATTACCACTTTACGTGTATGAGAGGTACCCTAAAAAAAAATGTTTTTCATAATTTTGTTTTACCACTTTGTTGGCGTAATTAATATGTATACCTGTGCCAAATTACAACTTTCTAGTACTAAGGGTCTCGGAGCTAGACCGCGGACAGACAGACAGACGGACATGACGAAACATAAGGGTTCTTTGTTTACTACGGAACCCTAAAAAACAGGTGACAATAGATAACAAAATCTTCTTTCCCAATCCTTATCAGAAGAAAACAAGCTGACATAGCATATTAACAAGATCGGTGCCAACACAATATTCAGTAACTATTATGCAGCAGAATCACTAATGAACTCTGGAAACTGGAGCAAGGCGAATAATTTAGCACTAAATAGCAGCCATCTTGGATCTAGGTATAAAATATAGATAATATACGCGAAGGATTTCTTGGAATCTGAAATTATCTGATAGGTATAGGAGCTAAGCAGTTGAACCTGAGACTGACTTTCTGCGGTGAAGGTGAAGGGGTTATTTAAAAGATATTATGAACTTTGTAAAAAAAATCCTGTCTAAAAAAAAAAGATGTCTTGTTTTTTCTATGGGGAATTTTACCAGATTATTATTACATGGGGCACGGGCGGCCATCGTTTAGCAAGTCACACACAAGTCATAACTCACGACCCCTGTTGAAAATTTGCTCATTTTTAATGAATTTAGAGTAATTTTGGTACTGAAAATGTGATTTTTAAATAGCAATAGCAAATACATATTTCATGAAATAATGTAAATCGGATTTGAGCTTTCCGAGTGACATGACTGACATCGGTGGAAAACATCGGGATTTATATACCTCAGCTCAAAATCACTCTGTATCTCGTTTACTTGCGTATTGAGTGGGAGTGAGACTGAGCGGCGCAGGGAGAAGGCTCCAAGGCGCTGACAGTGTAATTAATTTCTTTTTACGAAGAACATAATGGAAAAAAAATCATAGTATCTGCTTTATATTTAGTTCAGTTATTATGCAGTTTCACAATCTAATTTGAAGTATTTTTTAAATACTAACAGCTTATTGTTCGGTTTGGAGGTCATTTATAAAAAAACTGTTAATTTTATTTTAAGTAATCGTGTTTTCTTCAAACAAGCAAGCATGGTGATCAATGCTCGTGCCTTCTCTGTATGAGAAGAGGCCTTTGCCCTGCAGTGGGACAATTATAGTCTGGTATTAAATCGGATTTGTAAGTGGAAAGGCATAAACGATATGGAAAAAAGAACTTACTTGAAAATTATAGCTTGATAACTCTTCTTCAGAAATGAAGAGATCTGTAGGAGAACCAAGGTAACCGACATAGTCCAAAGAATTGATGGGCAGGGCACATTGCTAGCAGAACAGATGGCCGATGGGGCTGAAAGGTTCTGAAGTGGCGACCGCGTACCGGAAGACGTAGCGTTGGAAGGCCTCCCACAAGATGGACCGATGACCTTGTGAAGACCGCAGGAATCCGCTGGATGCGGGAGGCACAGAATCGATCGAAGTGACGGTGCTTGGGTGAGGCCTATGTCCAGCAGTGGATGTCTTTCGGGTTAAATGATGATGATGATGAACTGTTCTTCTCTATTGTTACACAGTACACTTTTACCTTTACAGCAACGATATTCTTTTCATCTCTTTCCGCTGCTGTCTTGTCAGTAAATAGAAAGTTCCTATCATCATCATCATCATTTTCCTGCTTTGTTCCATGTTACTTGAGATCGACATAGCACGTTTTTTTCTTCCATTCTGCTCTGTCAGCCGTCGCTCTATCATTCACTCCTTTTTAGGGTTCCGTTGCCAAATGGCAAAAAACGGAACCCTTATAGATTCGTCATGTCTGTCTGTCTGTCTATCTGTCTGTCTGTCTGTCTGTCTGTCCGTCCGTATGTCACAGCCACTTTTTTCCGAAACTATAAGAGCTATGCTGTTGAAACTTGGTAAGTAGATGTATTCTGTGAACCGCATTAAGATTTTCACACAAAAATAGAAAAAAAAACAAATAATTTTGGAGTTCCCCATACTTAGAACTGAAACTCAAAAAAAAATTTTTCATCAATCCCATACGTGTGGGGTATCTATGGATAGGTCTTCAAAAATGATATTGAGGTTTCTAATATCATTTTTTTCTAAACTGAATAGTTTGAGCGAGAGACACTTCCAAAGTGGTAAAATGTGTGTCCCCCCCCTGTAACTTCTAAAATAAGAGAATGATAAAATTAAAAAAATATATGATGTACATTACCATGTAAACTTCCACCGAAAATTGGTTTGAACGAGATCTAGCAAGTAGTTTTTTTTAATACGTCATAAATCGTAAACCGCAATTTACCTTTCATTCAATGTTACTTGCTGCTACGGAACCCTTCATGGGCGAGTACGACTCGCACTTGGCCGCTTTTTTTCATATCATTCCTCACACAAACCATCCATCTTTTCTTCGGCCTTCCTCTCCCTCTCTATCCATCTTCATTTATATTCATCATTCTATAAAGGGAAGTCCGTAAATGCCATCAAAAATATAGACTGTGCTCATAAATTAATTACTAAAAAAATAAACAATGCCTATGTCTACCTCATTTCTTCAAACCACATAATGTAAACAGGTAATTTTACCTAATGTTTTTTTTATTTTTTTTGTTAGCCTATTTTGTATCCCACTGCTGGGCAAAGACCTCCCCTTTTTCCTTCCAAACCTCTCTGCTTTGTGCGATTTCAGGCCATGTTGGCCCCGCAAACACAACTAGATCGTCACACCACCTTCGCCGCGGTCTACCTCGACGGCGTTGCCTCAAGATTTGCCAGCGGGCAATGGAGCGCAGCATAATAGGTGTCAAACGAACGGACCACGTTAGAAACACCATCCTTAAGTAGCGGATGTTGGAGAAAAAACAGCCAGGCTGAAGTGGGAGTGGGCCGGCCACGTCGCACGAATGCACCCGGAGAGATGGGCAAAGATCATCACTCACTGGACGCCTGAAGGAGGACAATATTAAATTATATATTTTAAATATGGAGATAGTTTCTTATCTACAACAGTTTTCCTCACAACAACAGGATCGTAGTTGGCTACAGGAAAAACCAAAGTATTTGTAAACAGCTGATTCTTATCATGGGACCTTTATGAGTCAGCTGACACAATAGATATCGTAGCAATGAACCTAAATTGAGCAGATATTAATGTATTGACTATGTTAAGTAATGACTGCATGGTATAGCTAGAGGTACTTAAGATTATGTAGATGTCAATGCTAAATATGGGCCTGCAGTACGATTCTGTAAGAATGCCACCTAAAACATAGGTGAAGTGAGTTTGAAGGGAGCTATCAATTCCATGCGATAGATGGGGCGACAGTTTTCTTAAGGTGGATTTCATGTGGTAACCCATGATATCAAAATTTTCTTACGTTTTTACAGAACGAAATCATGACATTTGAGGCCATTTCTAACTTAGAGAGATGTATTGATGATTCTTATGGTTATAATTAAGTAAATACGTATTTTTTATAGTCAAAATCAATCTGCCTAGCCTTTTCCCAACTATGTTGGGGTCGGCTTCCAGTCTAACCGGATGCAGCTGAATACCAGTATTTTTACGTGGAGCGACTGCCTATCTGACCTCCACAACCCAGTAACTGGGTAATACGATACCCTTGGTAAGACTGGTTGTCAGACTTTCGGGCTGCTGACGACCCGTAACGACTGTCAAAGATCCACGAATGACAGCCGGGACCAACAGCTTAACGTGCTTTCCGAGACACGGAGGAGTCTCGGTATGTAGAAATGGTCACCCATCCACGGATCAACCCCGGCAAGCGTAGCTTAACCTGACAGATCGACCCGAGCGACTGTTAGTATTTAGCCACGAGCTCCTCGTATTTTTTATAGTCGCGAATCGTATTTTGATCAACATACAATCTAACACTGACCTGCAGATTGCAAAAAACGAAAAAAAAAATTAGCGGGCTATTTTTGAGCACCCACCTTAAAGCTCAATTCTACATTTTCTGATTTATTATCGGACAAGATAACAGTACCTAACCAATTATTTTGGGATTGAATTCACTCATCGCAGACGCACGGATAATAATCGTGCCTTACACTACCAAAATAACATAAGGAAAATCTTCATAATAATTTGTTTACGGCTTACCTCACTTGTATGTTTCGGGATTGTCCGAAACAGAATACAAGAGGTCAAGTTTGTCAATCCGGATCACGACCTTTCCATGTTATCAGTTCATGATTACGGCTATTTTGAAGTCCATAACTTGTGAGAATGCGTGAGTAAAACTTAGGTATTAATAAACGATGAAAGTGTTGCACGCATCTTAAAGGTTATAATAGTGTAGTCTTTATATCGTAAGCTTAAGTGATTGGTGTGACCTTCAAAAATGCATCACATGGAAAACATGGTATTTGTTAGATTTCTTCACCTCTTAATAAGAAGGGTTCGAAAAAATGTTCCTACAAAAGTCTTGCGCTTATATTGCAAGTTGCAACAACCACTGCAAAACTAAAAGAAGCACCTTACCTTAAACCCTAACGAGCAGCTAGAACTGTTTACACAAAGCAAAAGAAACGTAAAAGATAAATACGAAACCGCTCAAAAGAAGCGAACTAACGAGTGTACCCAACAATAATAACAGCACTTCACAAAGACCCGAAAAAGCGGTTCAATCCAGCTGAAACCGGCTCAAACCGGTACTGTTTTGAGTTTCAAATCAACTCTGCAGCCGCAAACAGACTCCTTTTACGTACATTCGTATGTCTAATGCGACGGATATGGTGGGTCTTGTTAAAATTTCATACGCCGAGTAATCCTTAGGGAGTTTCAGATGAATATGTGTCGCTGCGAAGCGCTGGAAGTGCTAGATAAGACAGGGTTGCTCTTTGTTGTAGAGATGCTTTGTTTTAATGGGTTATGTGTTTGAGAAGACGTGTTAGATATTAATGGATATTATAATGTCTCTCGTATGGAATTTGATTTCCAATTTAGAGAACGATTAAACATCATAAATGTAGTAGACTATTGTTTTAATAGGTGTGTTAGCTTTTACAGTCGATAGTAAAAGATGCATCGTAGAACTGTAAATAAAAACAAATGACTGATACTGAAATACAATTTTGACAATCAATAGTTCAAAAAAAAAAACTTTTTACAAAAAAAAAAAACAACCGACTTCCAAGTCGGTGTCTTTGATTTTGTATTTTCGTTTTTTGCCACCGACTTCCGAAATTAAAGTTATTTTTCACTTTCTAGTGTTTTTTTTAGAAGTCGGTTGTTTTTTTTTTTGTAAAAAGTTTTTATTTTCACTTTTTAGTTGAACCCCACACAAATTCGAATACCACTCCCTGCTACCAGTGACAGGAACTTATCATATCATCTACATACTAAGTGGGAAATACGTATTATTGAAGCTAACTCAAAAACTACCCAAGCAAAGTTAATAAAATTTATATGGGACCTTGAGAGCATACCCTTTCAAACAAAAAAGAATTTACAAAATCATACAATCAAAATAAACATACGCTACGAACATATACCTAACTCCTTTTGGAAGTCGGTTAAAAAATACAAAAGAAACGAGAATTACGGAACAACGAGTTAAAAGCCATCGACGGCTAACTCGAAATCCCGAAGAATGCTTTGAAAATGCACCTCCTGGAATTGTATTACAGTCTCCCTTTGGAGTCTGTGAGAGTATAGGAATATAAAAACAGTCTAGACAGGATACGAAGTAAACGAGTGACGTTATGATTTTAGGACAGAAAGAGTTTGTAAAAGTGTTCTTTTTATGGAGAGAATGTTTGTTGAAGCAGTTATAGATAGGTATTAAGATCAATGACTTGTTGCAGAAATGGGAAAATGAAACAATCCAGGGTCAAAGTAAATTAGGTAGGTAGTAAAACTCCGCATGGGTATTGATATGTTAACATAGTAAAATAAAAAAGAAATTAATTTGATGATTTTTTTGTGGGACATCGACCGCAGTTAGGACTATAGGCTATAGGAGCTATAGGCTCGCGGACGAAGTCGCGGGCAAAGGCTAGGAACGAATAAACTCAAAAACTACTGGACCGATTTTAAAAATTCTTTCACCAGTAGAATGCTATATTATCACTTATCACTAAATGGAACACAGGCAATAATTTATAAAGATATCACGCGGGAAAAGTGCGCGTGGAAGCTAGTTATTTATAGTAGAGGGAGAGAATCTATAAGGTATTAAGGTGCCTATAGTAAGGTTAACATTGGAATTTTGATTCATCGAGTTCTTGCAAAGTCAAAGTCAAATCATTTATTTCAAATAGGCCCGTATATGGCACATTTGAACGTCAAAAATTACAAAATAATAAAATTGATTCTAGTCGCCCCTTCCAAAAGGTAGTTTTCGTATGGAGAAGAATGGGCAAGAAACTCCCCCGTTACTCTTTTAAAATGTTTTACAATTATTTGTGTATGTACGTACATTAGTTAAATAATTATTATATGTGAAGACGATGCACCTAGAATAAAATTACTATACCACAATAGGTAAAAAGAATTAAAAATGAAGCAACGACAGATAATTTAATATGTGATGGATACATGGTGCTCACATATTTACAAACATTGTAAAAGTAGACGATTTTCCTAAAATTTTGTAATTAATAAGTCAGTGTGTGAGGAAGTAATCACACAAAATAATAAATTTTACAATTAAATTAGCAACCAGTTTGATTTTGTCTTGATTCTAAATTGTCCTATGAAGCAGGACCAGCATGTTTCCAAGCACGCTTATCTTGGATATAATCCTCTAATTTGTAATATGCTTGTTTACAAAGTGTACTTTTTATATGAGTTTTAAATTTTCTTTCATTTAATTGCAAAATGTCACAAGGTATAGGTAGCTTTGCGGAAAAAAATTGATATGACAACTGCGAATGTTATGTTTTCCTAAAAAGGGCGAGTTCCCTCCATCCAAAATACGATGAATCAAGCCAACATCGATACCAAAACAAATAGGTAGGTGAGTAAAACCGTACAAAAAATACTTTTTACTATCTTGAACGCTGATTTGTGGATTACAGATATCGTAATGAATCATACCCTTTCAGTTGTGACGTCACGTATCAATCAACGTTGTTTAGATAGCCAAGATAGCTGCTATTGGTCTCATTTCCATTTTTAGTATGCCAAATGGAACCCTATTACCCTCCGCTGTCCGTCCGTCTGTCTGTCTATCAGCGGGCTGTATCTCATGAACCGTAAAAGGTAGACAGTTGGAATTTGCACAGATTGTGTATTTCTATTGCCGCTATAACAACAAATAATATAAAGTAAAAAATTAAAGAAACATGTTTTTTTCGGTGATTTTTGCTAAATATTGTACGGTACCCATCGTGTGCGAGTCCGACTCGCACTTGGCTTGTTGTTTTGGATAAAATCTTGAGTTATTTACCTACATGTTGGAGATGTTTTGTTTATAACAATTTTTTTGTGTCTAAATTAACTGTGCCCTGTGGTTTCACCCGCTAAGGTAGTACAGTAAGTAACCCAGGACATGGTCTACCCATGTGTCAAATTTCATCTAAATCCGTTCAGTTGTTTTAGCGTGAAAGCGTAATAAACAAACATACAAAAAATAAAATCTTTTCTCTTTTTATTAACATTATTATTCCATTAAGTTTAGAATACATATACATATTAGTTACAATATCACACCTGTATACTCTAAAGGGATAGGCAGAGGTATAGATAGTGCACTCACATTTCAGCAGTTAAGTTAAAGAGTCCCGAAATAGCCTATTGCCATTAAGTGTGCACAAATCCTGGCTCCGAGCTACTACTTACCCAAAAATTATTAAAAAATTAAAAACACTGTTCAACTCGAGGTTCGCACTTAGGTCCCCGTGCCCAGCACTTGTGCTTACAACCCAACGAGGCAGTCTTCATAATCACCTATCAATATCTACACGGATTATGAAAAAACAATAAAGATAAAGAAAAGAAGAAAGATAAAAAAAAGAAATAAAGATATTGAGTATTGAGTATTTGCTTCCATCTCACCTCTAAACCCCAATTTTCTGACGACACGTGTCCCAGTCGTTCTCGTTCCAAAATTTCAAATATTGAAAAACAAAATCGCATCGGCAACCATCTTGTCTGTACAACGCTTTATAATCGCGTATGTAAGCAGAATATGATTCAGCAGCGTCTGTTAATGTACCGTCTGCGCACCACCAAGGTTCCCCGGCGTGGGTTTTATATTCGCCCATTGAAGTGCTCACTGGGAGTTGTAAGTAAGGACCACGTCGTTTGTAATTATTGTAATGTCGTGCAGACCAGTGAATGGTATGTGCAATGCTTAATTGTTTTGACAGGCAGCAAAAAAAGTAATTTCGTAAAGGCTCGTGCAGACACTGGTAATTCATCATCATCATCATTTCAGCCGAAAGACGTCCACTGCTGGACATAGGCCTCCCCCAAGCAACGCCACTTCGACCGACACTGTGCTTTCCGCATCCAGCGGATTCCTGCGGCCTTCACAAGGTCATCGGTCCATCTTGTGGGAGGCCTTCCAACGCTACGTCTTCCGGTACGTGGTCCCCACTCCAGAACCTTTCGACCCCATCGGCATTGTTCTGCTAGCAATGTGCCCTGCCCATTGCCACTTAAGTTTGGCAATTCTTCTAGTAATTGTTCTAGCGTAAAGTTTTCTTAGAAATTGTTTTATTAGAGTCGCGTCGCGCCTGTTTGTAAACCCTTAAATTAAAATTCGTCTGGTTATGGGTATCTACTGATTCACATCTTTCAATATTTTGTGATCAATCGATCATATTTTCAGAGATCTTGAAACTGGTTGATAGGGCTGCCTGATTCAAATTTCGCGCCCTCACGCCCCTAACCGCCGCAGGAGACGCCCTGGGCGTCGGGATTCGCAGGCCAATTCCTGGCCACCGTAGGCGCGGGCTTGCGGACTTTTAGCAATGGGTAGCTCGCCGTCCGATAAGGACCAAGCCGGGATCGACGGCGCGTTGTGTTCCACGCGCGCCTCAAAGAGATGTCAGCAGAATTAACGGGGTCCGCTAGGGCCGATGCCTGCCGGGGTTGCGGGAAAGTCCGAAAGGGATACCGTGGCCCGTGGCAACTGAAGGAACACGGATGGGCCTTAGTAAGAGTCTGACACGCCCTCTCGCTCCGCCCCAGGAACACACCTCGCCTGCCAAATAAAGAAAATAAATAATTCATAGAAATTATAACTGTCTTTCATTGGTTCTCAAGACCTTAAAACAAATTTATCACCTCACCACAGTGACCCACAAATTTAACAAACCCTAAGAATTCGGTAACTACAAGCAAACTGATGAGTTCTACACTTTATTCCATCCAATCACATTACCTTCAAATTAAATTCACACCACAATCAGAAACAGCTGACGATGAGGAGCTCACGGTTAAGTAATAATAGCCGCACGGGTCGATCCAACAGGTTAAGGGGACGATAACCGACTTTTAATGATTTTACACTGAAGATGACGTCTAAACGAGTAGTGTTAGTAATTTGGAAAAAATATATGTTAAATTAAAGCATTTTCCTAATATTTTAATATAGGCATATTTTTGATTATGTTTATATTACATAGTGAAATTAATTTGTAAAGTTATGTCTAACGCGGATAAAAAACTGAGAATGACGAAAAATCTATCGAGCGTATTTTGCTAAAAACTTCACCATTTTAAAGATAATTAAATTATTGATCTGTTAGTATACTTGTTTTATTAAAATACTTTTTGTTTTACGTGTAATAAATTAATAATGCTTCTAATTTGGGACAGCGCTCCTTGATGGGCGAGTCTTATTACTGGCTGGACGTACGAAGCGTTGCGTGAGCTCAGTACAGAACACGCAAGCTAACCATTCAAGGTCACTGTCATATATCTGCGTCTTAAGCTACGCTTGCCAGGGTTGGTCCGTGGATGGGTGACCATCTTTACATACCGAGACTCCTCCATGCCGCGGAAAGCACGTTAAGCCGTTGGTCCCGGCTGTCATTTGTAGATATTTGACAGTTGTTACGGGTCGTCAGAAGCCCGAAAGTCTGACAACCAGTCTTACCAAGGGGTATCGTGTTACCCAGTACTTAATTGGGTTGTGGAGGTCAGATAGGCAGTCGCTCCATGTAAAATACTGGTATTCAGCTGCATCCGGTTAGACTGGAAGTCGACCCCAACATAGTTGGGAAAAGGCTAGGCAGATGATGAATCAGAAACAGCTGATATCTCTACGACTATAACAACAGAATATCACCAAACTAATAGTGTAGTATATTGTAACAACGCATCAGATCATTTGTATAACAACGTGATCCAATGTTTGCTGACTCGTGATCTTCTTCAGATTTACTTTGTTGTATTGTAAATACAATAGCGTAATAGACTAAGTCATTTAGGACCAGTTTTTTCTTGTTCTATAGTGATTTCTGGTCATTGCTCTTGTGAAGATGTAGATGTTCACAACTTCGAATTGTGATGTTCATCAAGTGCTAACATCCGGTTAGAGTGGCTTAAGGGGACGATAGCTGACTTTTAATGATTTTATACTGAAGATGACGTCTGAACGAGTAATGTTAGTGATTTGGAAAAAATATATGTTAAATTAAAGCATTTTCTTAATATTTTAATATAGGCATATTTTTGATTATATTTATATTACATAGTGAAATTAATTTGTATAGTTATGTCTAACGCGGATAAAAAACGGAGAATGACGCAAAATCCATCAAGCGTATTTTTCTGAAAACTACATCATATTAAAGATAACTAAATTACTAATCTTTTAGTATACGTGTTTTATTAAAATACCTTTTATTTTACGTGTAATAAATTAATAATGCGTCTAATTTGGGACAGCGCTCCTTGATGGGCGAGTCCTATTACTGGCTGGACGTACGACGCGTTGCGTGAGCTCAGTACAGAACACGTAAGCTAACCATTCAAGGTCACTGGCATATATTTGCGTCTTAATTATTTTTGCAGATGGCAATTGTATGAGCGCATACAATCACTCCCTCCTCCTCTCTTCCTCCAGGAATGGCGTTTGAATAAAACAGTTAACCGAGTGACTGATTGAATACGCAGCTATCTTTAAATATGACGTGTAAATTAGATATTGTAAAAATCTAAGATCTTAATTTAGACATTGATTTTAAAGTAACGATTACCTAATTATAATAATACTAATTTAGATTGGACTTAATGTAAATCACAAATCTTAATTTTTTTTTTTATATAAGAATGACATTTGAATATTTGTACAACATACACAGAATGTTTCGCAGAACGTTGAACATACGAAAATGGTGGATAGGTGGGGTCATCTGCTACTTACTCAGCCTTAATTTATTTGGCCCTAGCCCCCTAGTTTTTTTTTTTTTAAATGCAAGTTGAAATTAAGATTTAAGTATTTTTTACATCTTTCTGTAAGTTTGAGGACTCATAACTTTTTTTCTAGCTAACATCTGAATAAAGCAATAATTTTGTAAGAATCTGCCAACATTAAAGATTAAAAAAAAAAACAAGAATATTGTCTGTTTTACCTATTTTTAATAAAAAATACACTTTAAAGTTAAGAAAGTGGTGAAACTAGAAGAAAGCAAATTTTTTTTTTTTTAAATCCAGGGGGCCAAGGCCAAATAAATTAGGGCTGAGTGAGTAGCAGATGACCCCACCTATCCACCATTTTCGTATGTTCAACGTTCTGCCAAACAACCTGTATGTTGTTGGAATGTTTAGAATTTAATCAAATATGAGCACCATACTACGCAAAACTACATTCTTACAAATAAATAAATTATGATTCTGATGTTTCTCAGAGAACGTTAGGATATACTAAGAACAGTATTTATGAAAGAATCTTCTAAACCCGGGTCTGACAGGACTTTGACACACGAAAAACAAGAAGACAGATAGATCACTACACTACAATGCAATAAAATTATTCATCATTTGCGATAGCAAACAGTGATTTCTACAGGACAACCTATTTATAATAAGTGAATTCGTCTATAAAGTATGAACTAAAAATAAAATAAATACTGTTTTATTGCAGGTAAAATATGTACACACGGCTACACACCAAGCTATACATTTCCAGTATAAGCTGACCTCGCATTGTACGGAAATCTAAAACAATGCGAGATCCGCTTAAACTGGAAATGTATGGCTTGATGTGTAGCCGTGTGTACCCATATCTAAAATAGAATATAGAAAAAAGTAAAAAAAAAACATGGAGGTATATACAGGGTGGCAGGGACATCTACGCGAAAACTGTTACCATGGATTCAGTACATGGTTCTGAACATCCTTTTTTTTTTTAGGTGGGAAATTACCTATTAAATAACTTCTCCCGCTCTGGGCGGAGCGGGAGGGCGTGTAAGACTCTTACTGACTAAAACCCACCCGTGTTCCTTCAGTTGCCATGTTGCCGGGGGCCACGATTTCCCTTTCGGCCTTATTCGCAGCCCCGGCAGGCATTGCGGACCCCGTCAATTCTGCTGACATCTCTTTGAGGCGCGCGTGGACCACAACACGCCGTCGACCCGGGCCTGGTTCTTATCGGACGGCGAGCTACACATTGCTCACCGACCGCAAGCCCGCGCCTACGGTGGCCGGAAATCTGCCTGTGATTCCCGACGCCCAGGGCGTCTCCTCCTGGCCTGGCCTCGGTTTACCGACGAAAAGTTTCAACGCAGTGGGGTTCAGAATCATGTACTGAATCCATGGTAACAATTTTCGCGTCGATGCCACCCTGTATGGGTAAGTTACTCTCATAGTATTTCGTCATTTCTTGTTCTCGCTAAGTTGAACAAAAATCCAGTGCACAAATATGCTTGCTAGGTTGCACGAGACAACCCTCAAAATGCTGTTACTAGAACATCAAACTTTGAATTGCTCAACGCACCTATCTAATTTCTTTGTCCTGAACCAATAAATTGGCTTATCGGACAAATATGAATACAAAACCGAAATAAATATTGATGATTTCATCAACATGAACCTTAATCCTTTTCATTTTATTATCGTTTCATTTTGATTGAACAATAAAAACAGAAGCTGCGAATAAAATCGGTTTGCCGTATCGAGTCGGCAAAAATTCAGTAATTGGCGAGCTATGGAAGTGTTTGTGTTATTTCAGTAATAATAGCCTTCCAAATGATGTCGGGATCGACAGTATTTTGTTTCACAAATCTACTTTTTCAGCAATGCTTACTACGTCCACTGAAAATATAGTCTGAAATTCTGAATGTAACATTAGTGTTTTAACCGATTTAAAAAAGAGGAGGTTCTCAGTTCGTCGGTTTTTTTTTTTCAATGTATGTTCCCCGATTACTCGAAGACGGCTGGACCGATTTGAAAAATCCTTTTTTGTTTGAACGGGAATACTTTCAAGTTGGTCCCATTGTCCTTTGGTCAAGATCTAATGATGGGATCTTGGAGAAATCGAGGGAACTCTTCAAATATTATAGGCACATCTATAGCGATTTGGGTATTTTTGATGAGCAGTTGACATTGGGCTATTGTAACTTAGGTGAAGGGTGGGCGTTTTGGGGGACTGTTATGTCATTTTGACGTTCGAAAAGTGCTGATTCTCAGCCTAGTTTGAATAAATGACGTTTGAATTTAAATTTTGAATTTGAATTGAGATAAATTACTAACCAACCCACAAAAAGTGAAAAAAATATTTTAACAAAAAATGCAACCAACTATCAAACTACAAAGTGAAAAATCACTTTAATTTCGGATGTCGGTGTCGGGTTTTTAAGCTATTGCATAGCTTTGAGCGCGGCGACCGAATCAAGAAATTCCGTAACGTAACGAAAATAAAACCTAACACCCCCACTCCGCCTATCATGTAATGACGGTTCCCATGACAACGTGATGTTGTCATGGGAACGTAATTTTTGTTTTATGTCATCACGTCATCCCAAGTGTAGCGTTGACAAATAGGAAGTATGGAGGTTACAAATGCTATGCAATAGCTTTACCGCGGCAGTCCCCGAGTGCCACACGTTCTTTTTTTTTTTAAACTGTCTATAAAGACCTACATTAGGAAGCAAGATTTTGGGATGTAGATATTTGTAAGTTTGATTTATTCAGTAAAGTTTGGTAAACAGTGGTTTTCAAATTGTTAACATTGTGTCAACTTTTAGCTATCATAAAACACTAGCTTCTGCCAGCGGCGTCGCCCGCGTGTTATCCTTATAAATTATAGCCTATGTTACTCAGTGATAATATAGCATTCTACTGGTGAAAAAAACAGTGGCACACCGGGAGTGCCGACAGAAGTGAAAACTTGAACAAGATCGCCTTGGTGGAAGAAAAATACTTGTATAAAACATTGGTTCGTAACCTTATTTAAATATAGAGCATTATCGCGTTTACAAAAAAAATACTTCCAATACCATTAAAGTATAATTACTTGCAAAGAACATTGATATGTAACGAGCACAATCACGGTTACAAAAATGAGGTGTCGGTAACGGTGTCGCGAGTTTAATTGTTTTTCCCATCTCAAAAATGCCCAAGTTTTCAATTCAAAAATTTAATATCAGTCCAGTAGTTTTTGAGTTCGTTCATTACAAACAAAAACACAAATCTTTTCTCTTTATAATATCGTTATTAGTTCTTTCTGTCTGTCCTTCCATTAATGCGCTTATAACTATAGAACCCCTAATCCAATTTGCGTGATTTTTGTTTTAATTCATAGAGGTTATGTTTTTACTAGTCTCAAACAATTGCGTACCCAAGTAGGCCGCTGTAAACACAATTAGTCGAAGTGGGGGATTACTGACCCACCTAACACCTTGTGCGAATGCGGTGCTTCTGATCAGATCATGTCCTAAGAATGCCACTGATGCCGCAATCAACGTGGCCATTGGCTGATCATTGGCTGTGACAGACGGACAGACACGAGTGATCCTATAAAGATTCCGTTTTTTCCTTTTGAGGTACAGAACCCTAAAAACCGCAAATCTTTTCTATTTTTAACCGACTTCCAAAAGGAGGAGGTTCTCAATTCGACTGTATATTGTTTTTTTTTGTATGTTTGTTACGCGATTACTCCGTCAATTATGAATTGATTTTGATGATTCTTTTTTTGTTTGGTAGATCATACTTCAGAGGTGGTCCCATATAAATTTTATTAACTTTACTTGGGTAGTTTTTGAGTTAGCTTCAATAATACGTATTTTTACCTCGCTTAGTATGTGGATGATATTATGATAACTTCCTGTCACTGTTATTTACATAGCAGGTAGTGGTATTCGTATTTGTGTGGGGTAGGTATCACAACTAAAAAGTGAAAAATAAAAACTTTTTACAAAAAAAAAACAACCGACTTCAAAAAAAACACGACAAAGTGAAAAATAACTTTAATTTCGGAAGTCGGTGACAAAGAACGAAAATTCAAAACCAAAGACACCGACTTCCGAAATTAAAGTTATTTTTCACTTTGTAGTGTTTTTTTTGAAGTCGGTTGTTTTTTTTTTTGTAAAAAGTTTTTTTATTATATCATAATACTAGCTTCTGCCTGCGACGTTCGTCTGCGAGGCTATAACCTTGCTCAAGAATTGGGCTATCCAATGCAAAAATAATTTTTCAAATCCGACTGAGAGTTCCGGAAATTACTCCTACATACAAACTAACAAACAAACAAATTAAACACGATATTAATAATCATCTGCAGAAATAATTGTCTGTATAAAAACAAAAAAACAAAAATACTATCATCTATACGAAACGAAAAAGAATATCTACTAGTCTAGCGCAGCTAAATATATTATAGTAGTCATCAATATTAGGTATTCATAAGGCTCAAGTTTAACGTTATCTGAAACGGCCATAATTTTGTCTGTAAAGTTTTACAGACAAAATTATGGCCGTTTTTGTCAGAAAATGGTTTAATCTCAGAACATTTATCTACGTACGTGACACTATTGTATGTTTATTATATTATCAAACAAACATTACACATCGCTTTGTATTTTTGTGAATAACGGATAGTGATAAGATTTACAGGCCCTCCTTTTTGCAATGACAAAGGATCGTTAGATCTGAAAAAAATAAGATTGTTTTGAATGAGTGATGTCTTTGTCTAAATTGCTTTAACAAGCAAATAATTCAACCAAATTGTGATATCATACTAAGTGCGGATTTCACCAATGAAACTGAACGCGTTCAGCACGTCTAAACCGCGTTTAAGAACTGTCAGTGTCAACATTGTTGTGGAATTAATTAGTGAATTTCACCTTTAATGTAGAGCACTTATGGTTTACCTTCAATAAAAATATAATGGTCTGACAGTTTGCGTAATTTATGTGGCCTACACAAATGTCCTTTTTTTGGTATTGTTCGTCGAATCGTTGAGCTCCTTAAATTCTGTGTTGAGCTGCACGATAACTGACAAATGCGTGCACTGACTGGACAGACCCTCTCAATCTATGTGGTGCTTTCCTCTAAAGACCACTTCAGACACCAATCCACATGGCCTTCACATGATCTGACCAAGATTATGTCTGGACTTTAAAAGAGACTGTGACCTCTGAGTTTGTTTCGGCCTTTCTTCTCAGAGTAGTCAGATAGGAAACGCCGACCTCATCTAGTTTTTAAAATATGATTGACGTGTAAAAGTGTTTGTACAAACCTACTTACAGAAATAAAATGCAAAACAATAAACTCACTATGACAACAAATTCACTGTCTTCCAAAGCGTGCTTAACATACGCCAACCTCAGCCAGCCTCATTATTGCGTTACCACTGAAGTCAGCAATTCCCATGCACTTGAAACTTTCCTAAAGTTTGATCTATCTGTCACATAGACAAATAGAAGGTGACAGTTAGATGTCGTTCAAGTGTCATTCAACCTTAGTGTTAAAAAAAACGAGGTTGACTACACAATTAAGAAGGTTTATCCTAAAAGTTGGCAACGTCGTACATAGCTATCAAATATGTTTTTATTAATTTAGCAATATTACTGTATGGAATTAAGAAATGTGGCTAACTAGGATACCGAATATTTAGTTTTAGATTTTAAAAAAGTATTTGGAAATTTTCCAAATGCCTAAAATTGTTACAACATCAAATTCAGTGTTATAATTGCAATTCATTATTAATATTTTGAGGAACTAGTTAGCCACATTTCTTATTTCCATACAGTAATATTGCCAAATTAATCAAAACATCGAAGTATTTGACATCTATTTGCGACGTTGCCCACTTTCAGAATAAACGCTCTAATACGAAAAACAATTTGCAGAAATATTTTCTGCCTACAATTATATGAGCTCTTAGAGCTTTACTGTCAATGCCCCCAAAAGCTATAAGATTGATATCTTGGCCGACAACCAAATATGCGTAATGTGATTCTGATCCCATTTACAACTATACAATATGTTAATGGATGTCAAATATTTATAGCTTGTTGTGTAAGAGTATTGATAGGGCAGTAAACATCCACTCTAGGATTAATGCGAGATGTCTGTTTAGGCCGTTTTCATGACTAAACAACTCTATGTATTTAATAAACCATTTCGAAATTTAAATAAAATCTTTGATGAGTTATTCCTCCTTAATTGCCATGTGTCGAAGTAAAAACTTCGTTCTATTTTTAAATTTACACAACAGGTAAGAATTTTCGTAGTAATTTATTCGGCCGCTAAACACGACAGATTTGAATTTTCATACTAACATTCCCAGCCCCCTGCTCATATGTAAATTTTGACCAGTACATTTTCAATTTATCTCGAAGAAGGTTGTCAAAATAATGCTCAAATTTCCAAGCATGTTTGAGCAAAAAAACAATTGTCTTCCCGTGATCTTATTTTGGCGTTCACATAGACACCTCCATTTTATTTATTTATTAAGCAAGGCACACCAACGACATATTTACAAGGATAGTTATAATAGGTATCACGAGTCTTGAGTACTGTTTAAATACATCACTTATAGGCATGCACAACATTCTGATGGAAAGGGAAAAAGTTGGAGAATTAAGAAACGCCTTGAGCAAGAACAACTAGTTTTAAAATATGTTTTCTGTTATTTTCAGGGTTAAAGAAAAATAAGGAAAGTATGCAACAAAATATGGAAGTGGCACACAAGCTAGTGGTATATGTAGAAGAAGAGGAAGTTGAATATGTTTACATACAGAGGAATATTACAAGGCAGAAGTGCTTACAAAAAGACAGCAGTGGTAACGAAACTAAGTGCGAATTTCAACTAAACGCGATGGGACATCTAAACCGCGTTCAAGAGCTGTCAGAGTCAATATTCCACAGAAAATAATGACACTGACAGTTGACAGCCCTTAAACGTAGTTTACGTGCTGATCGCGTTCAGTTTATATGGTGAAATTCGCCCTTAAGGTAGCAACTGTACCTACAAAAGCGTGAAACAGGTTGCAGCCGTCCACCAATTTTCAACGAGCAGATTCAACTTGTATTCTTATTTTAAATTTAAAATCAAAACAATCCATCCCGTGATCTGCAACAATCTGTCAATTCCTCATTCAAAACAAATGTTATTTGTTGTTACACTGCCAGTATGAAAAAACGGCAAACCAATAAACTAGACCAGTTTGTACAGGTATTACCGGTTAACATGTGTTTCGGTGACGTACAGTCTGCGTGTAAACGTGACCACACGACTTGTTGGAAGTGAGACAATCTTGTGTGAGGAATTAGCACTTAAATTATAATTGTGTAGTCTATTTTGGTTATATTATTTAAAAGACAGTAAAAAAAATCTGCTTCTGTGCAAGCCTATCTAATTTGCTTGAGGCCTAACTAAGCCTAAGATTAACTTACTCATTACTTTCCTTCTTAATAAGATGAAACAATCTCTTCTCAGCAAAATTAGCTCTCCAATTTATTAACTTAAAGTACATAATTGTTTGATTTAAGCAAATTCATGCCGTCGAATTTTCCACTGCGCGTCAAACTTTCTTTCGCGGCTTTGCCTAAACATTTTAAAAGCAGTAACCACTTGTACGTTTTTTTTATAACCTCTAAATTTTAGTAAGTAAATATATTAGCGAATAGAGTCGTTTGCATACCAGCTTATAATTCATTATGCATTCAACGCCTCCGCAGAACTGCATATTTTTCGACCCACAAAGGAATGCTTCGCTAGAGGAACGAGACTCCGATGGAAATTAGAGCACCCTAGAGAGTCCTTAAATTCTATTGTATGAATTCTTCAATTTAATATCAACTCTTGCTTTTGTGGACATGATAATTATTCAGATTTATTACAGCTGTAATAGCAATCATGTAATTGCGTTTAATTAAAATGTTTTTATTTTTATTAATTTATTTATCTTTTGTATAGATTCTTTTCTATTTTGTGAATGTGAGAACGCTGTAGGCTTAGTGGACTGTAGATCTGTTACCTCTGTTAAACCTGTGGAAACCTCTAAGAAATTTAGTAAAAAATAAATTGGTCCATTCCATCGCTTCAAAAGGTTACATTGATTATAAGTTATAAATACAGTCACTTTAATACATAAATAACATCGCGCCTTATTTCCTCGAAGGGTTGGGCAGAGATGTATCTATGTATAGTACCTACACCCACATTTCGCCAGTCATGTTTGTCTTATCTAATAAAGGGCGAGCCTATTCCTTCAACCGGACATTGCATTGCACAAAGACTTCGGGTTGCCACTGAGAAATTCCAGATGGAAAAACCCAATAACACACCAACGAGGCAGTCACTAATAAAATACCAAAAACAAGTCCTTAAAATCGGATCGAACGTTGTCATCATGGTCACCTGAACAGTAACAGCCAATAATGGCCAGTATCATGTTCAACCGAGGGCCAACATACGTAATTAGCTGTTTACGCCTATTAGAAACAGACAACACACAGCAAAACTCGCTAATTATATTTCTATAAGCTCGAGTTAAATTTTTGGAAACCAAAATGGCGGAGCTGTCGTTCCCGCCTTTGTTTCAGATTCGCATCGCTTGGGGCCGTATCCAACGCAAACACATAAATGAGCAGAAAAAAGACAGAACTTGGTTTATTTGTTGATATTTTGGTATATTTCTTTTGCTCCTTTGTTTTATTGACATCAAAAACAGCGCTTTTGTTAATGATATGGACAAAAAGGTAATTTAGCAAAAAGGTTTTTTCAGAAATGTTTTAGAAAACGAAAATGGAACTGCGGAGATAATTGCGTAACTGACAATTTTATTTTGACAGTTCATTGCGTTATTTACGTTGTTGAGCAGACGAATTTTTCAAACCTATGAAGCAATGGAATTTCCTTAAAAACCCGCATATTGTGATTGAAAGTGTGTTACACAATTAAGGTGCTGGCATACATGACAATCGATGTTTAATATGTAAAATGTAGTTTGAAAAAATAACGAATCGATGTGGAACTTATTTTTTTATTTATGCATTGAAGAACACCAACAGCATACATTAAACGTTGGTTTAAAAAAAATAGGAAAAATATTACTGCAAATGTTAATGTTACGGCTAAAACACCTAGTTTTAACCGGCTAGAACTAGGTGCGGCCGATAGCAGTAGGTTAAACTGACCTAAATGGACCCTGGGACTCGCCGGCCGCTGCCGTGGCACCGCTCGCTTCGCTCGCTCGGATCGTGCGGTGTGTTATGTAGTCACAGTTCTAACCTAACCTAACCTACCTTTCAGCCATTTTCATTTGCTACAACTAAATTTAACCAACTGCTACCGGCCGCACTTAGTTCTAGCCGGCTAAAACTAGGGGTAGCCACACTTCGGGTTTTAGCCGTGACATATACACAAATTATAGGTGTACATAACATTTAAGGAATAAAGGCATTGGACAGAAGCTGCTTCAATAAATAAAATACAACTGAATACAAATTTATGAAGGGGTGAACATAACACGTAATTCAAATTCAAATCCTACATAATTCTACGAATTATGAAACTGTATGATTAGAATTTTTATAAGCTATTCTCCATTTGAAATAAGATTAGATATTTAAACAAACCTTTTTTACAGTCCGTTCAACCGATTTTGACTTCTACTGCGTTGGTGGCATGACAAATGGCAGCTGCAGTAAACAGTTGGTATTGTTACCACTTTCTTCTTTGAATGCCATCCAATGCCTACGGTATAGAATAGAAGTCAAAATCGGTTGAACGGACTGTAAAAAGGTTTGTTTAAATGTCTAATCTTATTTCAAATGGAGTATAGGTGAGAATAACCAAGAAATGGAGACGCCTATATCCAGCAATGTACCTGTAGGTATTGCTATAGGCTAATGATGAAAATAATGTTAATAAATTGATTACGGCATAGCAAAAATCTTAATTTTAAGATCTCAGTAGATTTTAAGTTGTGTTTTTGGATTACTTCACAGAATTTTTAAGCACCTACACGAAAAAACAACCACCCCACCTTGAAAATCGACGCCTAGACAACAACCACAAATTTAGTACCGTAATAAAAACCTATTACAAGTATTTCCCTAGTATACGACCTTAGTCTTTAATAACACCCACCCACTTCCTTAATCAATATTAAACGCTTGGGAAACTTAGCACCTGCAGAGGGTAATTTTATTTTATGTCCTGTATTTGTCAACTTGAATTTTATTTAAGTATATTTTTTGAAGTGAAAGCTTCTTTAGGCGCGTTGGGCATTTTTGAGATGGGAAAAAACAATTGAACTCGCGACACCGTTACCGACACGTAATTTCTTGTAAACGCGATTGTGCTCTGTATTTATATTACGTTACGGATCAATGTTCTATGAAAGTATTTTTACTTTAAAGGTTTTGGAAGTTTTTTTTTTTTGTAAACGCGATTGTGCTCTTTTTTTACATATGGTTACAGATCAATGTTTTATACAAGTATTTTTCTTCCACCAAGGCGATCTTGTTAAAGTTTTCACTTCTGTCGGCACTCCCGGAGTGCCACTGTTTTTTTTTTACTTTGAGTTTACACGTGGCAGAGTAAGAGCTAATTTCACCAATGAAACTGAACGCGATCAGCACATTTAAACCGCGTTCAAGAACTGTCAGTGTCATCATCGTTGTGGAATTTTGACACTGACAGCTCTTGAACTCGGTTTGAAATTCGCAATGGGGTTTATTAATAAATGTTGCTTAAAGTTAAGTAATGATTACCAGCTGTTTAACCGTAAATTTTTGACGTTTGAACTTAATTTTAAGTAATGTTTATAAATAAACCCCTTAGTCTGCCACATATTATTATAAACTCAGTTTAATGCCATGACATTCTTTGCCCGTCTGGAGGGGATACAAAAAAAATTGAGTTGGTACCAATTAAACTTACATTAGATTTACAAAAATGATAGTGGGTTGATGACTTACTGAGGCTTATTTTAAAAGATCTGGACAAAGCTGGTACTTACTATAAAAGGAAGAATGGTATAAAGTCCTTGTGCAGACTGGCGCGACGCGACACCGGTAATAATGTTCTACCGTGAAGTTTTCTTAGAAATTGTTTTGTAACATTAACGTCGGTCAGTCTGCTCGAGGCTTCATTCGGAGAAGGTCTTTGCCCTACCTACTGATTTACGTTTT
This sequence comes from Agrochola lychnidis, assembly GCA_963680765.1. Classification (NCBI taxonomy): domain Eukaryota; kingdom Metazoa; phylum Arthropoda; class Insecta; order Lepidoptera; family Noctuidae; genus Agrochola; species Agrochola lychnidis. Next base: position 5,995,289 of record OY796859.1, on the reverse strand, counting down.
GGAATAAGCCACTTTCTGACTAGCTGACCGACTCCTTAACAGTTCAAAAGTTCTCTTGTAAGAAGTATTCAAATAAATGCTTTGACTTTGAATACCTACAGTATAATAAAAAATCTTGTGAATAATGATAATGTAAAATATCGTGAAAATACGGACACATAAGTAGGTCTTACTGCAAAAAATCTGCATAACCTTTTCCCAACTATATTGGGGTCAGCTTCCAGTCTAGTCGGATGTAGCACCAGGATTATACATGGAGCGACTGCCTATCTGACCTCCACAACCTAGTTACTGGGTAACACGATACTCCTTGGTAAGAGTGGTTATTTGACTTTTGGGCTTCTGACGACCCGTAACGACTGTCAAAGATCCACAAATGACAACCGGGACCAACGGCTTAACATGCTTTCCGAGGCACGGAGGGGTGTCGATATGTACCTAATGGATGATCCCGTGCGGCTGTTATTAAGTAAGTAAGAGTAGAAAGGTAAGTTAAGTAGGTTTTACTGCAGTTAGTGGACATTTAGCTTTAATATGACTGTTTTGCATTCCAACAAAACAGCGGTACCTATTGTGTTGAATAAAACAGTGTTGCAGGTTGTCTGTCATGTCTTTTGTTGTCCTGGTTGCAAACTTTTTTAACACATGGTTGTCTAGATACTGAAGGGGAGGTTTCTTTATAAATGGAATGCGGCCACCTGTTATTACAATCTATTTACTTATATTTAATATTATGAAGCTGAAGAGTTTGTTTGTTTGTTTGCTTGAACGCGCTAATCTCAGGAACTGCTGATCCGATTTGAAAAATTCTTTCAGTGTAAGATAGCACATTTATTGAGGAAGGCTATAGGCTATATATCATCACGCTAAGACCAATAGGAGCGGAGCACCAAAGTAACAATTCCACGCGGACGAAGTCGCGGGCAGAAGCTAGTTTCAATATATAATTGTTTGCTCTCTGTTATTGCCATAAATGGACATGGTCCTTCAGACAACCATGTGTTCAAAAAGTTTGCAACCAGGACAACAAAACACATGACAGATATGATCTTTCAACACTGTGTTTTAGGAAAGTACATACTTAAGGCGCAACTAGCCGATACTTTTTCCATACAAATTTTCGGGGGGTTTTACTCCACTGTTACACATTATACATCCAAAGTAAAACATGAAATCGTTTTGTCTTATTATTAATTTTGTCTGTACAGAAGCAGAATAGTAAAAAAAAAGCAATTAAAAAGTTATGAGCCAACAAAGATTCGGTTTTTCCTGCTAATTTTAACGAAACTTCGGGGGTAAATAAGTAATAAAAGAAGTATAAAATCTCCAAAACAAAGCTCGTTCCGACAAAGCTCAATTGTCGAATATTATAATAAACTTTATTCGTAATTGATTTATGCAGTAGTTTTTTCATAAAACTCCACCTTCCAAAGGACTTTTCGTAATTTTTTACGCTCTCGTTTTACTAAAATCGTTCTGAACGGTGTTTGTGTACGTGCGAACTAGAGTTTGTGCATGTAGACCAGCGTCTAACTGCTCATCACTGATACTATCTCTGTCGGACACGATGCCAGGTGACACAGCGTGCTTTTTGACCAAGCCCAATGAGTTCGAGCCCGCGACTAGTTCAACCTTAATGCCTGATTATGTCCAATGTCGAACAAGAACGTCCTAACATTCCAACTGACCGCAATAATTAACAGACTCTCAAGGGAATACTGCCACAACGACATTGCTTGGAAAAGATTTTACGTGAAAAACATTGTGTTTTTAGATTAATGGAACGGGAAAGGGCGCGGTCTTTCTTGTGACCACGACAATTTTTTTTTTAAGCTATTGCATAGCTTTTATCGCGGGCTTTGAGCGCGGCGACCGAATCAAGAAATTTCGTAACGTAACGAAAATAAAACCTAACACCCCCGTCTACCATGTAATGACGGTGCCCATGACAACGTGATGTTGTCATGGAGGTTACAAATGCAATATCTTTACCGCGGCAGTCCCCGAGTGCCACACGTTTTTGTTTTTTTTTGTTGCTACTATCTATCTGTCTAGCGTTTTCCCAACTATGTTGGGGTCGGCTTCCAGTCTAACTGGATGCAGCTGAATACCAGTATTTTACATGGAGCGACTGCTTATCTGACCTCCACAACCCAGTTATTGGGTAATACAATACATGAACAATGACAATAAAAAAGAAATACAGTAGAACCCGTTTAAGACGATTTCACAGGGACCCAACTAGAAACGCATCTTAAGCGAGAAAGCGTCTTATACGGCATAGGGGGTGAGGGGATAGTGAAAAATAAAACGTAATGCACATACATAGTATGGTCTAATTTTGTAAATTAACTGTGTTTGATTTTTGGTTTGTGATTTTTCATCAAAAACTTTCAATATTATGTTAATTTTTTCTTGAAGTGATAATGCCTTTCGCCTAATTGTAGACATTTTGTATCAAACAAATGATCAACACCGCTAAGACAGACGCTCGCCGCTGCCGCGAGAGACAACACGCGTGCGCATGTGCCCGTTTTAAACGGGATGTCGAATCGTACTAAGCGTTAAGAAATGTATGAGAACATGTCTCAAGTTGTAGGGACTGACGTAAAATGACGTATTATGCGAGAAATCGTTCTAAGCGTGATCGTGTTAAGCGGGTTCTACTGTAACATAAATAAATATACTGTATTTGCGTGTGTGCCAAATTTCATCCAAATCCGTACAGTAGTTTTGTGCGTTAAAGAGTAACAAACATCTATCCATCCATCAATCCTCACAAACTTTCGCATTTATAATATTATAGATATAAATAATATATAAGTAGGATAATATCTCTAACTAACAATAAGGCTCTATGGATCTACAGGACTTCATAATGGGAACACCAGAAGTTCCACACCATGGGCACGCCACAATTGCGGCGATAAGACCCCTCTTTGAGGAGTGGCTTGAGAGGCGCCACGCCGTCCTCACCTTCCACCTGACGTAGGTCCTCACCGGTCATGGCTGCTTCGGGAGGTTCCTGATCAGGACAAGGCGGGAGGAAACGCCCGTGTGTCACCATTGTGTGGATCGTCCGGAGGACACGGTGGAGCATACGGTGGAGGTCTGCTCGGCTTGGGCCGCTGTGTCCTCGTGGAGACGATCGGCGGCGGTGATCTCTCGCGTTCGACCCTGGTTCAGGCCATGGTACGGAGCGAGAGGAAATGGAAGGCCGTCACCTCCTTCTGCGAAGCGGTAATGCTCGCGAAGGAGGAGGCGGAACGTGTGAAGGAGAGGCAAACTTCGCGCCCTCACGCCCCTAACTGCTGCAGGAGGAGACGCCCTGGGCGTCAGGAATCGCGAGACGATTTCCGGCCACCGTAGGCGCGGACGGTGAGCAATGGGTAGCTCGCCGTCCGATAAGGACCAAGCCCGGGTCGACGGCGCGTTGTGTTCTATGCGCGCCTCAAAGAGACGTCAGCAGAATTGACGGGGTCCGCTAGGGCCGATGCCTGCCGGGGGTGCGAAGAAAACCGATAGGGAAATCGTGGTCCCCGGCAACAGGGCAACCGAAGGAACACGGGTGGGTTTAGTCAGTAAGAGTTTGACACGCCCTCCCGCTCTGGGCGGAGCGGGAGAAGTTATTTGATAATTTCAAACCCAAAAAAAAAGAAGGAGTTCCACGCCAGCAGAAGCTGATAACCGTGTGTACGTACGAATTAAGTAACATACTTCATTCATATGTGAGGATGCCCATTGCATACTACCCATAACATGTTGGTGTCAACTTTGCCATACTTTCGTTGAATCAATAGAACATGCATAATGAAACACTTCAAGAAATTGGATCAATGGCGCCTGATGGCGACACTTTCTCGGTTTCAAGTGCTATTGTGTTCTGCAGACGTATCAAGTAGCAACCGAGAGCCATTTCACGATTCGTGGACAAACTCAGAACATTAAAACATTCTTGGTAAGTTTTCAGTTTATATTTCAATATTTAGTAGTAATGCAATAACAGGTAAATAGGTACACAAAATTCGATATTTTCCTGTACTGATAATAATATTTGAACATAAATAAGGATGTCCATAAAAATTGCGCAAACCATGCATTGTGGTTGACCACGCTTACTTTTGACAACAGAACTTGTTTTTCATGCCACTATTATGCATGTCCGTTTCCGTTTCCGTTTCCGTTTTCTGTGCAATACACAATGTCGCCCATCGGCATGCGCCCGCCCGCATTTTTCTGAATGTTCATGAAAAATTATCAAAAAATAACTTTAAAAGGGGGGGTCAGTCTTGAACTTTTTTTTTTTTTAATTTTTGTTTTTTTTTCAAAATCCTATGATTTATGAATTTTTCCTATGATTTTATGAACTTATGCTTGTTTTTGAAAAAAAAAATTGTTTTCACCTCCGTTTTTTTTTACATAGTTGACAAATTTAAAATAACCCATAAGCTTTTAGAAATAATAAACAGAATTCAAATCGAGCCAATAAAATCGGAGATATGGCAAACGCTACTCAAAACATAAAAAAATTAACATGAAAAATATTCAAGATAGAAAATATGAAAAATATTCCCCTTTCAAAGTTATTTTTCGATAATTTTTCATGAATATTCAGAAAAATTCGGGCGGACACATGCCGATGGGCGACATTGTATAGTTTCTGTGAAATATAGTTTACGTCTTTTTACACGAGCAGCCTGTGGACTAGATATACGCAAAGATCGTACAACGCTCTCCGCATTCAGTACAATAACGCGTTTAGGATGCTGGTGGGGTTACCCCGCTTCTGTAGTGCGTCGGGGATGTTCGCGGATGCGCATGTAGATTGTTTCTACACAACCATGCGCAAAAGGTGCGGTTCCATGGTGCGCAGGGTGTGGAGCAGCTCCAACAGTATCCTAACCATGATTTCAAGTCACCTAGACTGTGTTTTCGTGGGTCGCTGTTGTACCATCTCACACGGGTTGTCACAACGGTGATCCACTACTATTTGTGTCAGTTTTTTTACTAATATAGTTGTAGTTAAATCATTTGTGAGTCATACGATACTTGAATAAAGATAATTCTATTCTGTTCTATATCATATTGAGGTGTAAAACAAACATCAATAAAACAGTTTTTCCTGAAAGATTAGACAGAGGTGCACACATATTTTTCATCATCGTTTTTTTGCGCTTGCAAGCACTAGACTAACGAGGCAGGATTACCATTCAAACTCAAACTCAAAGCATTTATTTCAATTAAACCATTTTTAGAGGCACTTTTGAATTGTCAAAGAGTCGGTCAGTTAAAGCTAGTTGCCCATTCCAAAATGTATGGAGAAGAACGGACAAGAAACTCTTTTAAATCTCTCTATCTGTTCTTCTCTTTTTTTGTTCAAAATATAAGATTAAAAATAAGCCCTGGCAGACAAGAGATGACCAGTCTCAACTGACGGTGCGTTCACGAACATGACGCGTGGATTCAAATATTATATTTGTCGCCTCACACAACTACAGGCCATAATAACGGTAAAGCCGCAAAACAAAAGCGAATGGAATGCTCGTTAAAACCCCCATTATGCACAACTACATCTCTGAGACGTAAACAAAAATATATTATTTACCTCTGCCAAAGTTATTACTGACGTAGATTGGAGCCATTGAACTCAAAAAGTGACTGGACACTTGTACGTGTAAGAGAAAATTTGGAGAAGGTTCACTAAGATTATACGCGGGAAACACGCGCCTAAAATCAGCTGTTGTAAGTATATCTTCTTTTTAGGCTTCCGTACCCGAATTGTGGCAAACGGAACCAAGCCTCGGCTGTACGTACGTCAGTCCGTCCGTCTGTCTGTCTGCGGGCTGTATCTCATAAACCATTATGAGTAGATAGTTCAAATTTTCACAGGTTGTGTATTTCTATTGCCGCTGTGACAACAAATAATAAAATAAAGGGGATTATTTAAAGGGTCGGGATACAAAAAACGTGCTTTTTCGGCGTTTTTTGCTAAATATTGTACGGTGATATGGAACCCTTCGTTTTCGTCCCGAATAATCTGTAATAATGCAACAGTAAGCCGACGTTCCCACGGACGTAATAAAATCGCGACGGGATTTTATCGCGCACTGGATTTTAAACTCTCGGTGTTAAGCCGAGCGTTGAAAATCCAATGTATGAAAAAATCCCGTCGCGATTTTCTTACGTCCGTGCAAACGTCGGCTAAGTGTATCCATGTCGTGCAATTAGGTAGTAAGTATTTATGCTGGAACGCAGGCATTCATTAATTCGCTAAAAAAAAACTTCGCAAGGAATGGGAAATTGCTACGGAAGGCTGCGGTTGTCGACCTCAGGACAAGCTGCTTCTCACATGGACAACTGTACGTGGCTTGCTTCTGCGTCACCAGTTCTTACTCTCTCTATATTTTGGCTGATGAGATCAAAACTACAAACGTAGTATACAGGGAAGTTTTATAAAAATGTGGCTGTTATTTTAGTATATTGTGGTGTCTTACGACTTCCACGCGAACGAAGTCGCGGGCAGAATTAATATAAGTCTGAAATAGCCAATCCGCCATATTCAAAAGTCGTGATCAATGCGCATGCCTTCTCTGTATGAGAAGAGGCCTTAGTCCTGCAGTGGAGCACAAACTACTAATAATAATAAGTACCTGGGCGACCGAGCTCTGCTCTGGTGAAAATAGAGAATGTTCATTTAATAGCATAGGATAGTACCTACTAATTCCATGCTGCCATGATAGTAGGTACTTACTAATTCCATGCTGCCAAGATAGTAGGTACTTACTAATTCCATGCTGCCAAGATAGCACGTACTTACTAATTCCATGCTGCCAAGATAATAGGTAGGTACTTACTAAATCCATGCTGCCATGATAATAGGTACTTACTAATTCTATGCTACCATGTCATTATTCTAAGATAGCCATCTTGTTCTAAACTTTGGGCGACCGAGCTCTGCTCGGGTGAAAATACAGAGAAAACGAATTTTCCCAGATATCAGACCTAGCTAGATCGATTTTTCGTCCCCGTAGTAAACCCCTATATTGCAACTTTCATCGGAATCGTTAGAGCCGTTTTCGAGAACGTGATTACAAATATACATAAATACAAAAATTGCTCATTTAATAGTAAAGGATAAATAATAATAACAAAAGAAATAAATAATAGCAGCTTATCTCCACGCCAGCTCTTATTACGCTAATTCCTTCAAAGAAGATCAGGCACAGAATGAGAAATAGGTAAATGGAGCAAATAATCGTGGGAATCTATCCTTTTCGCTGTCGAAACGCACTTGATAACCTATTTCTTAGTTTTCAGTGATCGAAAGTCTAGCTAGTGCTGTGCCAATCACGGAACCTTGTCGATATTAATATTATTTAATTTACACAATTTATTAATGAAAATTATAATCCTTAGTGAATTTTCGGCAAATGAATATAATGTGCCACAGATTAGTGAGGTTTACAGAATTGAGGAATGTTCGCAATAAATAACAAAAAATGTAGCGTCAGTTAGAGCCAACAAAATTTTGGCAGTCATCAATGTGAAAACTTTAAACATGCAAAGAAATAATTTTTTAATATTTTTGGCTCTTTTTCCGATGTACTTAATATTTATTCAGTTATATAAATTGAATGTTCCATTTATTTATCTTAATAAATATTAAGTTTTTTTTAATGTTCTCGAAATTTTTGTATATGCACAGAAATGAGGCGCCCGACTCGTCCATACAGTTTTTGAAGTGAAAACTTCTTTAGGCGCGTTGGGCATTTTTGCGATGGGAAAAAACAATTGAACTCGCGACACCGTTACCGACACCTCATTTTTGTAAACGTTATTGCGCTCTTTATTTATATTACGTTACGGATCAATGTTCTATGCAAGTATTTTTACTTTAAAGGTTTTGGAAGTTTTTTTTTTTTGTAAGCTTGATTGTGCTCTTTATTTACATAAGATTATAGACCAATATTCTATACAAGTATTTTTCTTCCACCAAGGTCATCTTGTTTAAGTTTTCACGTGTCGGTACTCTCGGAGTGCCACTGTATTTGTATACCTACTAATGTTTAAACCTCACCACCACACAGCAAGCAGCGTGTTATTATCTCTAACGCTACTGTTTTCTAGAAAAGCGGTGGACGGCACATAACGGCCTAAGTGAAACGTAAAGTCAAACCCCGCTGTCATCATTTTTATGACCATGTCACCGGTCATGAAATTAACGACAGCGGGAGCTTCAAGGTAACCGAAGCTTTTCGGCAGATTTTTCCAACGCCAGATCTCTTTTATCCGCGAAATAAAAATTCAAAATTATTCCTCGGATAAAAATCAGCCTTTAGGACATATGCTGTAGCAACACCCATAATAAGAAGCTATTCATATTAATATCGTTAATTCATTTAATTAAGAAAACGGATTGTGAGTATGGTTCCAACATCTAATTCTTTGAAATTACATTTTTTTTTTTTTAGAAGATGTAAAAATTACTTTTTTTTTACATATTTCGAGTAAATTATAAATAAATTGCACGCAACTGACTGTTTTCAAAATATTTGAATCGTAAGAAAGAATAAAACTATATTTTTTTATCGATTTTTTCCATCTCTACCTAAAAAGCGGATGAAGGAATCATCATTCAATCAATTTATTGTAAATAAGTGGCACACGACTGACACGTTTACAAAATATTTGAATCACAAGAAAGAAGAAAAGCGTAATGTTTTTCTTTTCATCGAATTTTCCCATCTCTACGTGAAAAGCGGATGAAGGAATCCACTTTCCTTGCTTCTACGTAAAAAGCGGATAAGGATTAAGTTTATATCTGTGTGTGGATAAAATTCTGAGCGATATCGACGACAAATCCGTGTGAACGTATACTGTGTAGCTATAACTATAAAACACATAACATAACATCACGCCTATAGTTCCCGAAGGGTTAGGCAGAGTTATATCACAGTACACCCACATTTCGCCAGTTATGTTTAAGTCCCATATAATAGCGAGCCTATTGCCGTCAACCAGGCACAAATCGACGCCTTTTTTTTTTTGGGTGGGAAATTATCAAATAACTTCTCCCGCTCTGGGTGGAGCGGAAGGGCGTGTCAGACTCTTACTGACTAAAACCCACCCGTGTTCCTTCGGTTGCCCTGTTGCCGGGGGCCACGATGTCCCTATCGGTTTTCTTTTTAGAGTGAAAAAGAAATAACTTTTCAGGAGGAAGAAAAAACTGCGTGCTGTAAAATTTTTGGACGGCATCTTTTATGTTCGCAGTTTGGATATAAAAGCGGGTTAAATTTCCATATTAATTAATAAAAAACATAAAACGTACAAAAATTTTACAGCACGCAGTTTTTTCTTCCACCAAAGAAAAGTTACTTCTTTTACACTTACGAGGTTTTCACTCTACGGCGTCGAAATCCAGACTCCGGGCTGCTACTGAGAAATTCCAGAATAGAAAGATCCAAAATCACTTTGCCCGACTCGGGAGTCGAACCCAGGACCTATTTCTATGCCAAGACCTCATGCTCAGCAGTAACGCTTGAGACCACTAGAGCAGTGATCGGCAAACCGCGGCTCGCGAGCCGCATGCGGCTCTTTTTAACCGACTTCAAAAAAAGGAGGAGGTTCTCAATTCGTCGGGATATTTTTTTTTATGTATGTTTCCCGATTACTCGAAGACGGCTGGACCGATTTGAAAAATTATTCTTTTGTTTGAAAGGGTATACTTTCAAGTTGGTCCCATTGTCATTTGGTCACGATCTGATGATGGGATCTTGGAGAAATCGAGGGAACTCTTCAAATATTAAAGGCACATCTATAGCGATTTGGGTATTTTTGATGAGTAGTTGATATAAGGCTATTGTAACTTAGATAAATTACAAACCAACCTACTAAAAAGTGAAAAAAAAAACTTTTTACAAAAAACATAACCGACTTCCAAACTACAAAGTGAAAAATAACTTAATTTCGGAAGTCGGTGTCAAAAAATTAAAATAATGATCTGATCCAAAGACACCGACTTCCGAAATTAAGTTATTTTTCACTTTGTAGTTTGGAAGTCGGTTGTGTTTTTTGTAAAAAAGTTTTTTTAGCCTATAGAGTGCGGCTCTGTATAAATGTCAAAAAGTGCGAGCGTAGATTCTATACGCACGGGGGTCGCGGTTTCGGTCATTAAGCAAGATATCAAGTTTTATTCTAAATTCAAACTATATTTCAAAAATTTATTTCCGAAGTATTTTCACAACAGGACATCGAAAATTTATCATCTACTGTACCTTTCAGTTTTCCAAGGTTAACTTGTTATTACGTAAGATGCCATCATCATATTATTATCTGCCGACATGATGATGATCAAGGCATCCTACTTCTTGCTTGCGTCTTGTAAGTTAATTTTAGGTAGCGTTATGGAGTTAAAGAGAAGTGTATTGAGACAGATTGGACACGCAGAAAGGATTGACTCTCACAAGAAACCTTAGTCGTTATAGTATTGATATTTTGCTCTATTGACTAATGAGTTTGCCAACCACTGCAATAGAACAACAAAACAGTCCTAAGTATACATAATACATATCAATAGACCGATTCTGTGCTTTCCGCATCCAGCGGATTCCTGCGGCCTTCACAAGGTCATCGGTCCATCTCGTGGGAGGCCTTCCAACGCTACGTCTTCCGGTACGCGATCGCCACTCCAGAACCTTTCGGCCCCATCGGCCATCCGTTCTGCAAGCAATGTGCCCTGCCCATTGCCACTTAAGTTTGGCAATTCTTCGGGCTATGTCGGTTACCTTGGTTCTCCTGCGGATCTCCTCATTTCTGATTCGATCACGTAGGGAAACTCCAAGCATAGCCCTCTCCATTGCCCTTTGGGTGACTTTTAGCCTTCTGATAAGGCCCATTGTGAGCGGCCACGTTTCAGTACCATAGGTCATCACTGGCAACACGCACTGGTCAAAGACTTTCGTCTTGAGACACTGTGGTATGTGGTACTAAAGGGGATACAAATAATTAATATAAACGTTTTGGATTATCAAAACAAGCTTCGAAGTCATTTAATATGTTATCGACCTCTGGCTCTTTAATATTAAAACAGGCTGTTATACAGAGTTTAACATAACATAAATTACATGTTACGGGTATTCATTATGGAAGTACAAAATAAAAACTGCCTACGCATTATAATATTTCACGACCAAAACGAAAAAAATATAGTCCAAAAAGAAGTCAGAGAAACCAACAGATTATTTTAGTAGGCAAAAGAATTACAACATTCTGCCAACATCTAATAAATGGTGGGCGAAGTTCGTAACCTTTACATTATTTGCCAAATGTTTATTAAGATCACAAGCATAAAAGACAGGATACAACAAAAGTTATTTTTTTGCGAATAATTGCGTAGAAAGGTCAAACTTGCAATTCAACACAAAGGCCAGTTTTTTGTATCTAGCCTTAATAAAATTTTGACAGTCATTAGGTACATTATGGTTAATTAAAGTTCATCAAACAACCTTATTGTCCTAAGCTCCCAAGGTGATAATGTCAACCTTTATTGATCTGTTCCTAAAAATATCTGTCTTGTCTTTTGGTAAATTTTTGTGACCGCCCATTTACAGGTCAACCTGTACATGACCACTGCCTGAACTTACACCTTTAAGAATACCAGCCTCAAAATACAGCTCTATTCTAAGATACCAACATAACTACAAGTCTTCAGTGCCCTCCGAGTCCAGTTTAATAATGTGTTCAGGGTGCTGATGGGGCTGTGGCGATCAAGGCTCGGAACCGGTTTAATAAATACCGGTTAAAACCAGTTTATTTGAGTTTTACTCCGAACTTTTCTTAAGAACGTGAACGTTTTAAGAACTTTATTTTAACCTAAATTAACCGGTTTAGTCGACGAGCGGCATGTTGGTAAACGCGTTGCAACTTGTGATTGCTTGTGAGAATGCCACGCTGAATAAAAACTAAACAAAAAACCGGTTAATATTGCTCTAAACCGTTTAATCCGAAAAAAACCTTTATGTAAAGACTCCTCCAAAACAAGGTTTATAAAAACCGGTTTATAGGAACGAAACCGAATGTAAAGGTTTTTGCGTCAAGTACCTACATAATAACGGTTTGAAAATTTAACCGGTGTCCGAGCCTTGGTGGCGATTCTCTAGTGCATCAGGGATGTTTGCTGAACGTCGCGTAGACTGCTTTTACGCTACGATGCGTAAAAGGTGCGCATCCCTGGTGCGTAGAGTACGTGGCAGTTTCAACAGCATCCTTAGCATGATCGTTAGTCGGCTGGACTGTGGTTACATCAATCATTGCTGCGCCATTTAGTAGTGATTGTTGAGTTTACTTTATTTTTATATGTTTTGTAGTGGGTAGTTTTAAGTATTACTTACTAGTGTAAGTAATACTTAAAACTACCCACTACAAAACATATAAAAGAAAAAATAAACGTATAAAATAAATAAAATACTTTATCTCAGACTGTCCCGACAGGGCAAAGACTGCTTCTAAGTTAACTTTTTTTAAATTAGTAAGAATTTCCGTAAACCGGTATTTTCCACTTTCGTCTTCCCGATCTTATGCGATTATCGTGTCTATCTTGTGATCGATTATTTTCATTAGTTAGGAAGACCATCCCTTACATATCGAGACAACTCAATGCCTCGGAAAGCACGTAAAGCCGTTGGTCCCGGCTGTCATTCGTGAATCTTTGACATTCGTTACGGGTCGTCAGAAGCCCGAAACTCTGACAACCAGTCTTACCAAGGGGTATCGTATTACCCAGCAACTGGGTTGTTGAGGTCAGATATGCAGTCGCTCCATGTAAAATACTGGTATTCTGCTGCATCCGGTAAGACTGGAAGCCGACCCCAACATAGTTGGGAAAAGGCTAGGCAGATTGACTCAAGAAAATCATGTATTAATTTGGTAGATAGTAAGATGCTCGCTAAACTGTATAAAACTCTTAGTAAAAATATGTTCCTTCAAATATTTGTGCACATTATTATTATATTACATGTAGGCAAATGCCGAGACAGTTTACTTTCTGCGAGCCTGCGTTATCAGCGATCTGAGTTGACGAGATAACCCTGAAACTGCCTGAAAGTGCGGCTTGCTGAATTATGTGCTACGTCATACTGAACATCTGATTTAGATTTGATTATGAAACTATTTTGAAAGTCCTTATTTTGTAGCCTAGGAAATATTAATTTAACATAACATCACAGAGCTGTCTCTAAAGGGTTAGGTACAGCCCCGGAGGAGGGAGCAAGCCGGGGCCCGCGCCCCGGGTGCCAACTTCAAAAGGCGACGAATTCAATCGTAGCAGACAAATGCACCACCCAGCACACCGCAACTTTGCAATAAATGAGACACGCAGCACATTTATACTCTTAATTTTTTTTTTCTTTTTCATAACCGTTTTGGCCGTCCCTGTTGAATTGGCGCATTATCGATCCATACAATTTGATTAATATGTTATTGCCAACATTTTCATTTTAAGAAAATTTTAATTTCGCGGGGGTTAACTTAGCGCATCCCCATAAAAGATTGGCGGGCGGCGGCACACGGCAGTTTTTGCCCCGCCTCAAAATAATTCTAGATCCGGGGCTGGTTAGGTAGAAAGAAGTATACCTATAGTAGGTACAGTATTACCATAGTATAAAGAGAGGTAGTAAGCTATCTTCATACAAACGCACCGCCCGCGGCTTGTATGTGTGGGGCCATAGTATCTATACGTCGCCGCACGCACACTTAACAAAATCTCGACCCGTTTCTCGTGAGAAACCGGTCGAGATTTTGTTAAGTGTGCTCTTTATACTATGGTATTACTTACACCCACATTTCGCTCGATAAGTTTAAGTCCCATGTTATAGGGAGCAAGCCTATTGATATTAATTTCTTTTGAATAAAAATGTCATCATCATGATTAAAACTGTTTTTTATTTATTAGAAATAGAAGAAGAAGAACATACGAAAATGGCGGTCGGGTCGTCTGCTACGTGTTGAGGCTCAATAATAAGACCCAAGCCAGGAGAAGACGCCCTGGGCGTCAGGAATCACAGGCAGATTTCCGGCGACCGTAGGCGCGGGCTTGCGGACGGTGAGCAATGGGTAGCTCGCCGTCCGATAAGGACCAGGCCCGAGTCGACAGCGTGTTGTGTTCCACGCGCGCCTCAAAGAGATGTCAGCAGAATTGAAGGGGTCCGCTAGGGCCAATGCCTGCCGGGGCTGCGAATATAGGCCGAAAAGGAAATCGTGGCCCCCCGACAACATGGCAACTGAATGGTTTTAGTCAGTAAGAGTCTGATACGCCCTCCCGCTCCCTCAGAGCGGGAGAAGTTATTTGATAATTTACCAAACAAAAAAAACAAAACAATTTTAGTAAATGACTTTTTAAAATTTTATTCGTAATTCGTCGTTGCTCAAACTTCAAACGTCAAGAATTTCATTTAAAAATAGTAAAACTGACAACATTTTTTATTTATTTTCATCTAGAATAAATGTAGAATCTTGTAAAATAGGTATTAGACGCAGACGACTTCTAGAAAAAATTAAAATAAATACCGAAAGCCCGACCTTGAACTGCGTTAAAAAAAAAACTAAGAGTGATAGAGCAGTTCTAATTCTAGGAAAACATCTTTGGTTCATGCCTGTTCTAAAGGTATGCAATTATGCACCATTTCTTTTGAAGCAACTGGAATAATTCGTCAATTTTGACTGCCCGGGCCTTTTTTCACAGAATTCTAAATTTACGAAAAGTGAAATTAATTACTTACAAGCAAATTTTTTTTAAAGTACATACATAACATCACGCCTTGTTTCCCGAAGGGTTGGGCAGAGGTGTTCCTGTAGCAGGTACACCCACATTTCGCCATTTTACACACACACACACACATCACAACACACACACACATTTTAAGCACATGTTAGATTCTATTAATTGTTCTAAAACCGTCTGCCTAACACCCTGTATAGAATAAATGTCGCTTTAGCCCAACAATTCAATTGATTTGAGGATGCAAAAAAATCCTGTCAAGTTTAATTTAAGGTAAATACCGTATTAATGTATTTGTCCTGAAATACGATGTGGTTATAACCCGCCTATTACATATTATAATTATTATTTTAATAGTTATTTTTTTTTCCGTGTTTGTGTATATAAGTCACAATTAATTATTATTTAATGCAAACGTTTTTTAGACTACCTCGTTGATCTAGTGCAAGCGTTACTGCTGAGCATGAAGTCCTGGGTTTTATTTTAAAGGTTTTGGAAGTATTTTTTTAAATTGTTGAAGTTTTTCCTTCTGTCAGCACTCTCGGATTGCCAGTTTTATTTTCTCGTATTTTATAAGTGCGAACTGGTATGAGAACAACATTGGCAAAAAATTATGATAGGTAGCAAAACCATGATTTTGTCCAGTGTGCACTGGAATAATAGAATTACAATCAGGGAAATTAATTATGCAAATTGACACCCTACGTCAATTTTCCATGTTATAACCATTCATACAACTGTCAAAGAATGACACTGACAATTGTGATTTGAATAAACGGACAATTTAAATTGTTGCTAATTATCTAGGTACTTTCCCTGGCTTTACCTACCTATCACCACTCGTAAAGAACATTTTGAAGATAATATAAAATATATATTATCTTCGACTAGCTTCTGCCCGCGACTTCGTCCGCGAGCCTATAACCTTCCTCAAGAATTGGGATACCCAATGCAAAAAGAATTTTATCAAATCCGGGTATTTCCGGAGATTACCCCCTACATACAAACCTACAAACAAATTTTACCTCTTTATAATATTATATATTAGTAATAGTATATTAGTATTAGTATATTAATATTAGTTTAGTATTAGTATTAGGGGCTTGTGACTAAGTAACAACAGCTGCACGGGTCGATCGATCAGGTTAAGCTACGCTTGCCGCGGTTGGTCTGTGGATGGGTGACCATCTTTACATACCAAGACCCCTCCGTGCCTCGGAAAGCACGTTAAGCCATTGGTCCCGGCTGTCAATCGTGGATCTTTGACAGTCGTTACGGGTAGTTAGAAGCCCAAAAAAGTCTGACAACCAGTCTTACCAAGGGGTATCGTGTTACCTAGCTAGTCACTAGGTTATGGAGGTCAGATAGGCAGTCGCTCCATGTAAAATACTGGTATTCAGCTGCATCCGGTTAGACTGGAAACCGACCCCAACATAGTTGGGAAAAGGCTAGGCAGATGATGATGATATTAGTATTAGTATATTGGTCTTAGTATATTAGTATAAGTATAGACATATCGCTCACCGTACAATTTAATAAACCACCACACACAGTGAAGATAATACATATTTTCCCTTAAAGGATTTTTAAGTGCTTATAATATACATAATAAATGTTATCTTCCATGTGTCTGATGAGCTTTAAGGCTATTTAGATAAACACAAAAACACCACGAAATTTCGTCGTGAAGAACTATTACTGAAATACCGACGTCTACGAGTATTTACTAGTTTAGCTAACTAGGTGCGTTATTATCAATACCCAACATTGTGTGTAATGCGAGTAGAACATTGCGGTAATCGTAGATTAGCCGATACCACTGATAACGCGTGATCAAATCTTTACTGACGTTAACAGACTACGTGATACTCGAATGAATCGTACCTATGTGTTAATAACCTAATGACGTCACAATGTCATAGTATACATATGAGATTATGTGGGTACCAGTTAAGGTTTACAGATAGGAATCATACGTACGGTAGGAAGCACTTCAGTGGTAACAAAAACAGTATTTTCTAGCCTTTTTAACCGACTTCCAAAAGGAGGAGGTTCTCAATTCGACTGTATTTTTTTTTTGTTACTCGATTACTCCGCCAATTATTAATTTATTTTGATGATTCTTTTTTTGCTTGGTAGGTCATATTTCAGAGGTGGTCCCATATAAATTTTGTTAACTTTGCTTGGGTAGTTTTTGAGTGACCTTCAATAATACGTATTTTTTCCCACTTAGTATGTGGATGATATGATAAGTTCCTGTTACTGTTATTTACAAAGCATGTAGTGGTATTCGAATTTGTGTTGAAGGTGCAGCAAAAAAGTGAAAAATAAAAACTTTTACAAAAAAAAACAACCGACTTCCAAAAAAAACACTACAAAGTGAAAAATACCTTTAATTTCGGAAGTCGATGGCAAAAAACAAAAATACACAACCAAAGACACCGACTTCCAAAATTAAAGTTATTTTTCACTTTGTAGTGGTTTTTTTATTCTATTGAAATTACTTACTACGCTAGACCAGTTCCATTTCAAAGTGATACCATTGTCATGCGGCCTATTGTACCTTGTATCATGTAGAAATCCTCAGTATTGTACGAGAAAACTCTCAACCGGCCGTGTTCTTCTGATTAATGCACGACACCTAAATAAAAACGCGCTGTTTGATTTTAAACTTTTGGCTCTGAGCCGAGCATTGAAAATCCAGCAGCACGCTTTTATTTAGACATTCATTTAAGTGTCGCCTAGTGAGAACGCGCAGTAAATAGTATGACGCCCTCAGACTAGATGGAGCGGGAGACGCCCTGGGCGTCGGGAGTCGCAGGCCGATTCCCGGCCACCGTAGGCGCGGGTTTGCGGACGGTGAGCAACGGGTAGCTCACCGTCCGATAAAGACCAGGCCCGGGTCGACTGCGCGTTGTGTTCCACGCGCGCCTCAAAGAGATGTCAGCAGAACTGACGGGGTCCGCTAGGACTGATTTCTGCCAGGGTTGCGGGTTTGTTCGAAAGGGTTACCGTGGCCCCTGGCAATACAGGCAACTGAAGGAACACGGGTGGATTTTAGTCAGTAAGAGGTTGACACGCCCTCCCGCTCCACCCAGAGCGGGAGAAGTTATTTGATAATTTCCCAAACAAAAAAAAGGCTGGATTTAGCGACGATCTTCGCAGGTTAAATGGTAACAGCTGGATGGTAAATGCACGGCTTGTGATGAAGATGCCTGTATCCAGCAGTGGACTGCAATAGACTTATTGAGGTATGAGGAATAGGAGGGAAAGTTCTTCATCCTGCAAAGAAAAGGGAGGATCTTTCGACCAGACAGGTCTTGTCTCTGGTGGGCTACTGCCCGGCTATTGATATCCGGATGTTATTTATAGTAAATTAAAACGGTACAACACCAATTACATTAATTAACATTATATACCTACAATTTTCTATATTCTTTTATCAAATTACATTTGTCACAGCTGTAGTGGCAATCATGTCATTTGGTTTAATTAGGTCCTTATTTTGATTATTTTGTTTATCTTTGATACAGATTATTTTCTTTTAGATTTTATGAATGTGAGAACGTTGTAGGCTGTAGACTTGTGGACCAATTTATTTTTTACTAAGCACCTGGTACTTGTTGATAGGCCTACACTGTCCTCCCATACCTATATACACTGTAATTTGAAAACATTGTAGAAACAATTTATTTTTAAAAGAGTAACCGTGGAGTTTCTTGCCGGCTCTTCTCCATAGGAAGCGACCAATTGGAACCGTGCACCTAGCTTCTGACGTTTCATAAGTGCCCTTGTAGGTTTATGTGAAATATTTTGAATTTGAACATAGAAAAATAAAAGATTTTTTTTTTTCTGTATAATTTAATTAAAACATGGAACAGTAGACTTCCTTGCATACTTTTTCTCACAGAACACCAGACGCCTACGCATAATTTTATTCCATTCATCCGCAAACCCATCACATTCAGGGTTGGCAGTCATAAGGCCGTTGAGCATCTTCAAAGTACGACATACTGGGGATTCAGCACTGGCGACAGTTGTGGATGATGGTTGCGTAAACAAATTGTGGCGGCTCAGACGGTGTCCGATGTACTTGTCGGTCACATGCTATAGCGCGCGGATAACGTTGCTTGCGCGATGCAGGATTTTAAGTGACGTCATGTGATGTGAAGTTCGCATATGATGTTGTAGATGCCGCCTCACGCTGATGATGATGATAACTCTCCGCCGGGAGAAAATGATGAAATAGAAGGGGCGGTGGGTTATAAAGGTCACGGTTGCTGTCTTCACCTCATATGAAGGTAAGTTGTGACCCGATATCTCCAGTGGAATATCCCGGAACCCGTGCTATGCTACGCCATTTGCCAGCTCGTGGAAACAACGTCCAATGTAGGTAACTATTTCAAAATATTCTATGTTCTATTTTTGAAACGTATTTATATTTTTGTTTCGATTTTAACCTCAACCTTAACTTACAAAGAGTCTGTGTTGTGTAGGTCAATTATTTAGCTCTAAAAATAAAGCGGACGCCACAGTCACTATTATGTAGATTACATGGGCGAAATAAACTCATTCCCGTTGTCTGATTTACGTCATATGCATATTTAGCGGCTGTTATTTTTATATCAACGTTATTGACGCACTCTTTTCTTTCAGTATACCTACCTATACAGCATTATAGGTTATAATGTCAGGAATGTAGGAGAGGTCATTTGCAACCAAATTACCCCTGATGACCCCTATGTCAATGTCAGCCATTTTCGAGTAATTTGACATTTTATATTTTAATATGTATGAAATAATAATATAAATTGTCAAATGACTCGATTTTTTTTGACATTTGCTTAGGAGTCAAAAGGGGTCATTTGGTTGTAAATGACCTCTCCTACATTCCCTTAATTCAAAATGGATTGCCGACATGTAACCAATAACCCTGCATAGACGCCTTAGTGTTCTTTTGCTGGTTTCAGTTCAGACATTCAAGCATGAAGGCAATGGAGAGGGTTATGCTTGGAGTTTCCCTGTGTGATCAAATTAGAAATGAAGAGATCAGCAGGAGAACCAAAGTAACCAACATAGCCTGAAGAATTGCCAAATTTAAGTGGCAATGGGCAGGGCACATTGCTCGCAGAACAGATGGCCGATGGGACCGAAAGGTTCTGGAGTGGCGACCGCGTACCGGAAGACGCAGCGTTGGAAGGCCTCCCACGAGATGGACTTTGTGAAGGCCGCAGGAATCCGCTGGATGCGAGCAGCACAGAATCGGTCGAAATGGCGGTGCTTGACGGAGGCTTATGTCCAGCAGTGGACGTCTTTCTGCTGAAATGATGATGATACAGGGTTCCTTGACCTTTATTGATTTCATTAGTATCTAAATATTCCTTCAATTCTTTTTGAGGTTGTTCGTCTTCCAACTCTGAGGTATACATAAATTAAAAGAGAATTAAACAGTACCAATTTCTAACTAATGGTCATTTGAATATAATGCGTAATTAATGAGAATAAAACGATATTCATCTATATAATAATATTTAATCACAAGAATCATTAATTTCATATTATTCGGTTATTCGATAAGAAAACAATTCTATAAAAATAGTACAGAAATTAAATTTAAATTAAAACGTTGTAGTGGTAAATGTACCGAGGCCGTATCCGTAATTAATTTAATTTTCTGTAATTAGTTCATTCGCTCACTCACTCGTTCGTTACTCATTCGATTGTTGACTGCTCGTTTGTTGTTCCCGTTCATCAGTTTATTTACGAGTGAATACGTTTACTCGTTTACATTTAAAATAAATCTACCATCTGTGTTCAAATTATGACTAATATAATATCTTAGCAAAAACGAGAAAACCTCTGCAACGGTTAGAAAAAACGAACCTAATGATACACTATTATATTTACAAACAATAGAATAATTTTGAGTTTAAATGAGTCTAGATTGAAGCAGATACTTTTTTACCAGCCAGACTTGTATAAGTAACTAAATTTTCACAAAAAAATTAAGATACAACACAAACAGAATAATGACGAAAAAAAAAAAGATTACAAACACTATATTTTTTGTACTCATTTCAATAATAATTACAAAGAAATATTGAGAGGTAAGTAAACAAATCAAAATGAATAAATAAGTTACGATTTATTCACAATAAAAATATGGCTCGTATTTTTATTGATAAAATCGATATGAATATGAAACCTGAATAGTTCATTCTCATGCAATGGAGTCTATCATAATACCGACACAGAATCGAAATATTATTCGAAAACTGTTTTGCATTTCGAATGAAAATGAATAAAAGCTGTTTAAAATAGAACGTGAACGTTATTTTTTTATGATTCTATTGAACTTTTATTCCACGCGAAAACTGTAATTGTAATTTCTTTAATTTCTTTGCTTTGAATATTTAAAAGTGACCTCTAAGCTTTAGGCCGCTTCTGCGTTATTTATTTTTCATTTTAAAAAGGTTGAAATGGTAATGGTTAGGTAGTTTTAAAATATCTGTCGTGGCCAGATCTTAGAATTGAACATTTCATGAAAAGATCGACCATTTCATGAAATGGTTGCATTTCATGAAATAGAACATTGACCGCTGGCCACATCATGATGTGGTCTGGCCAGATCATTGAATACTCAACGTTTGACGATATGAACAGTTAAACGCACGACTACTTCATGATGTGGCCAAACATTAGTGATCATATCGTAAAATAGTTAGATTATCCACCAGTAGAGGCGTTGATGTCGCTTTGTTTTTGTTGTGCATCATGGCGGCGGACGATAATTCAATTAGAAAATCAATTATAAATATGCAAATGGAAGATAAAAGTGCAGTGAAGTATCATTATTATACCAAGCTACGTGACTTTTATGAAATTCACTTGAAAAACGAGCGCAACCTTCAAAAAACCATGTAGTTTGGAACGTATTTCATAGGTTAGTATTTAACTATTCAAATCATTAATTATTACATTTCTTCTGGAATGAAAGCTATTTAAAATGTTTTATTTATCCATTGGCCCAGATTACTAAACGTTAATAAATGCCAGTAATATTTGCATGGATGACATGGCCAAACGTCGACTGACATATACTTAAACGTTGACGTTTGAACGATATGGTCAATTTTAGCTGGCCATTTCATGAAACACAACCATTTCATAAAATGGTCGATCATTTCATGAAATGATCAATTCTAAGATCTGCCACGACATATCTATGGTTAATTTCAAAATAACTCTGCCATCACTCAAAATCACCTAATAGTCAAAAACGAGCAACTAATAACGTACCACTTACAACTTCATCCGATTTTTTTTTATTTCTTGTTGTGCCTTTTTTTTCAGGATCTTACCAGATTCCTTTTTTATCCATCCGATAATTCGTTTATAAAATCCATCCGTCATTTCGTTCATTCCTGCATCTCGCACGCACACTTTCCCGTGCGACTATTTTGACAATTAGAACAATTATCGCGTGTGGCGTCCATTAATTAGATTTTCCTACATATATCTTTGTCACAATGAATCCGCATAGCTTGGTATTTAGAAGACAAACATAAATGTGTATGAAATGAAAAACAGTTTGTTTGATTTTCTCGGACATGATTGTAAATTATAGAACATAACATCACGCCTTGTTTCCCCGAAGGATTGGGCAGAGGTGTCCCTGTAGCAGGTACACCCACGAGCTGCTACTGAGAAATTTCAGATAGAAAAACCGAATAATTTTTTTTTTATAGAAATTGGGTTAAAAGGCCGCGAATCTATCGTCACCCTTCTTTGCCTCATCTATAGGTATACTTAATGATATATTACTGATGAAAATAAGAAATTTTCAGAGATTACCCCCTACATACAAACTAACAAACAAACAAAGTTCACCTCTTTATAATATTGTTATAGTAATAGTAAATTATAGTAATTAGTATTGGTCACTTGTCCTTAAAGGTTCATTAGAAAACCAGCGTCAGACAGTAACTGTCTGGCATTAATGCTGAAATGAACCTTTTTGGCGCAGCCGTGATACACACTATTGTTTTTAAGAAACATTGTTTTTTATTTTCATTTTGTGTTTTTCTTTATTTTCTTCCTTTCTTTCTTTCAAATAATTTGTGCATAGCAAATGCCGATGTCATGACAGCCCAGCAATTATAGACCTTACCTCTCATGTACGAGGTTGTGTTCAAATCCAAGCAAGTACCAATGTGACCTTTTTCTATTCATACGTACTTTCTGAGTTTATCTTGGACATTACTGACATTGGTGAAGGAAAACATCGTAAGAAAACCTGGACTTACAGTTAATATAAGTCTGAAATCGCCAGCCCGTCTTGAGCAGGCCTGGTGATCAATGCTCGTGCCTTCTCTGTATGAGAAGAGGCATGTGCCCTACAGTAGGACAATCATAAGCTGGTACTACTACGATGTCTATATACTCATAGCTACAAACACAGGACAGACTTAAGTGGCAATGGGCAGGGCACATTGCTCGCAGAACGGATGGCCGATGGGGCCGAAAGGTTCTGAAGCGGCGACCGCGTACCTGAAGACATAGCGTAAGAAGGCCTTCCAGAAGGTGGACTGATGACTTTGTGAAGGCCGCAGGAATCCGCTGGATGCGTGAAGCACAGAACCGGTCGAAGTGGCGGTGCTTTGCGGAGGCCTATGTCCAGCAGTGGAAGTCTTTCGGCTGAAATGATGATAATGACAGACACGGAAGACTAGATTTTCTCTGCGTGTTGAAAGCTATACAATTTCGCGAAAGGACTAAAGGTCATCCTCAACGGAAGTGCTAAGTACCTACGAAATGTAAGGCAGAGGTTTCCGCTTCACATTAGATAGGCTAGCTCACAACGTCACACAACAGTGATCCTGACTGACCTTTCTCCGACGGGTCAAAAAAGGTTAGGTCCCAATTTGTGTGCTAGACCTTACAGCATTCAACAATGCTAATCTGGAGCGAGATTTAAAGAAAATAGGTACTGTTTTTACGGTCTATTTACGACATTGTATAACAAAGAATTATAGCATATAACTCTATGAATTATTACATCAGCTTATTATTCACGCAAATTATTAATACTAATTGGCCTGAACTGTGAATATTTTGAATTATTTCACCGTATATTTAACGACTTATATTTTCGGAGTAAAGGCCACGCATTGTTTCTGGTTATAAATCTTAGGAATAATAAAATAATTACAATGGAAGCTGAATTTCTTGCAAACTTGCGTTTACCTAACGGCTCAGTTGATAACTATAGTGTTCTAAAACAATTGCTGAACATTACAACAGATTGAATTGTAGTTCGTTGGCCCGAGGGTCTAGACAAACTGACATTAGATACCTATGTCAACAACTAGATTCTGCCCGCGACTTCGTCCGCAAGTCTATAACCTTCCTCAAGAATTGGGCTATCCAATGCAAAAAGATTTTTTTAAATCTGACTGGTAGTTCTAGATATTACCCCCTTCATACAAACTTACAAACATACAAACAAACAAAGTTCACCTCATTATAATATTATTGTAGTAATAGTAAATTATAGTAATTAATATTAGTATATTACTATTAGTATATTAGTATTCGTATATTAGTATTCGTATATTAGTATTAGTATATTAGTATTCGTATATTAGTATATTAGTATTCTTATATTAGTATTCGTATATTAGTATATTAAGTAGTATTAGTACCTATATTAGTATAGATAACGGCGATGGAAAAGAAAAAAATGCAAGGAACTGACTTAAACTACCAAAAAGCTCATATCATTCCTGTTGAAAATCGTTGTAGAAAAACGAAACGCGTGATTTTATCTCCATGTGCTGATAACAGCACATCCTGAGGCTTTCATCCATATACGTCTAATATACCATTCCTCGTTCTCTAGACGCAGGATTTCTGGATCATATTTTGTTCAAGATGCAACCTTTTTTTTTGGTTGGGAAATTATCAAATAAATTCTCCCGCTCTGGGCGGTGCGGGAGAGTGTGTCAGACTCTTACTGACTAAAACCCACCCGTGTTCCTTCGGTCGCCCTGTTGCCGGGGGCCACGATGTCCCTATCGGTTTTCTTCGAACCCCCAGCAGGCATTGGCCCTGGCGGACCCCGTCAATTCTGCTGACATCTCTTTGAGGCGCGCGTGGAACAAAACGCGCCGTCGACCCGGTCAAGATGCGACCTGACACTGACCTGAAAATTGCAAAAACGTTAGAAAATTTGGATTTCGCGGGCTACCTTAGCGCATCGGGGGATGCGCTAAGGTAGCCCGCGAAATCCAAATTTTTTAAGGGGTTAAACATTTGGTGACTGAAAACCGCATCAATATCCATTTTGAGGTTTAGAAAAAATTAAGCAGTCACATAAACAGACACGAAAAACGACTGTATTTTATTTAAAGGTTACCCTTCTATTTAAAGGTTCATCACGTCTGTCTACCCCTTCAATTACAGGTTTTATTTTATCCCAGACTTCGTCCATCTAAAAATATCGTCACAATCCGGATACATAGTCCAGACATCCATGTGTCTAAATGTGTCCATCTCAAAGGTGCAGTTATTTACGGACACACAGACGGACAGATGTCCCGTTAGATAAATGAAGATTAATTAATTGATAGTAGGAAGCGGTTTCGTTGAGTTATAAGATGCTATAAAAAGATGATCTGAGGTCAAGTGTTAGTAGTCTTTCTGCGTAAACTGGTTAGTTCTGGGGACAAGGATATTTCGGTTACTCAGTTCATGATATTCCTGCCCTTCTCCAATGTTCGATATTGCAATATTTTGGATGAACAACAGATATATTCAGGTAGGCTGCCATTGCGGACGGTGAGCAATGGGTAGCTCGCTGTCCGATAAGGACCAGCAGTCATATTCTGTAAAAATCTCACCGTGAACGCTAAGGTGAAGTGAGCTTGAAGTGAGCTGTCATTCCACCAAATACTAGGGATTGACACTGTTGACAGCTCACTTTCAAGCTCACTTCACCTAAGCTTTCACGGTAAGATTTTTACAGAATTGCACTGCAGGCCCGGGTCGACGGCGCGTTGTGTTCCACGCGCGCCTCAAAGAGATGTCCGCAGAACTGACGGGGTCCAGTAGGGCCGATGTCCACCGAGGTTGCGGGTTTGTCCGAAAGGGATACCGTGGCCCCTGGCAACATATAGGCAACTGAAGGAACACGGGTGGGTTTTAGTAAGAGTCTGACACGCCCTCCCGCTTCGCCCAGAGCGGCAGAAGTTATTTGATAATTTCACACCCAAAAAAAAAAAGGTGAGCTGCCATTGCGGTTTACGTAGACGATTAGTTAGTACATATCCATTGCCTTATATGTTTCATAAAATCGTCTGTTCAACAACGTAAATAACGCAATGTATGTTGTTGAACTGTCAAAATGAAAAGCATGGCAATTGTAAGTGTGCTTCGCAATTACCCCGCTGTATGGTCTGTGGAAAATATATGGTCCTTTTTTGCTATTCCCTGCCTAGTAGTACGATGGCTTAGAACCACCGTAACTCACCTATAATGTTGTTTTTGGAAATGAAAGTGAATCCTATAATAATCACAATCTTCATTTTCCCAACTATGTTGGGGTCGGTTTCCAGTCTAACCGGATGCAGCTGAATACCAGTATTTTACATGCAGCGACTGCCTATCTGACCTCCACAACCCAGTTATTGGGTAACACGATACCTCTTGCTAAGACTGGTGGTCAGACTTTTGGGCATCTGACTACCCGTAACGACTGTCAAAGATCTACAAATGACAGCCGGGACGAACGGCCTAACGTGCTTTCCGAGGCACGAAGTTGTCGCAATATGTAAGAGATGGTCTCCCATCCGTGGACAGCGGCAAGCGTAGCTTATTTAGGGTTGCCAACTTTTTGTAGAAGAAGTAAAGTACCTAGGTATATTATCGTCAAAGTGGAAAAATAAACAGTATCTCAGAAAAATTACTTTTTTACAAAAACAAAACAACCGACTTTAAAAAAAACACTACTAAATGAAAAATTGGTAACTTTAATTTCAGAAGTCGGTCTTTGGTTTTGTTTTTTCGTTTTTTGCCACCGACTTCCTTTTTATTAGGGTTCCGTTAAAAAACGGAACCCTTATAGATTCGTCATGTCTGTCTGTCTGTCTGTCTGTCTGTCCGTCCGTATGTCACAGCCACTTTTTTCCGAAACTATAAGAGCTATGCTATTGAAACTTGTTAAGTAGATGTATTCTGTGAACCGCATTAAGATTTTCACACAAAAATAGAAAAAAATCAAATAATTTTGGAGTTCCCCATACTTAGAACTGAAACTCAAAAATTTTTTTTTCATTTATCCCATACGTGTGGGGTATCTATGGATAGGTCTTCAAAAATGATATTGAGGTTTCTAATATCATTTTTTTCTAAATTGAATAGTTTGTGCGAGAGACACTTCCAAAGTGGTAAAATGTGTCCCCCCCCCCCCTGTAACTTCTAAAATAAGAGAATGATAAAACAAAAAAAAATATATGATGTACAGACGCCAGCACATCAAGCTACCCGAAACTGTCAAATTTTCCCAATCAACTTTGAACCTTAGACTTCAGCGATAAAGTTGAAAATCTATTAAATAAATTTGACAGATTGTAGTAGCTTGATGTGCTGGCGTCTGTACATTACTATGTAAACTTCCACCAAAAATTGGTTTGAACGAGATCTAGCAAGTAGTTTTTTTTTAATACGTCATAAATCATAAACTTATCGGTACTTGCTGTTACGGAACCCTTCATGGGCGAGTACGTCTCGCACTTGGCCGCTTTTTTAGGTTAGATTAGGTTAGGTTAGATATCAGCTGCTGGCTATCAGTGAAAACAGTATATTCATTTACTTTATTTTTGTTGAACAGTAAACAGTATTTTAAAGTTAAAAACAGTATAATACTGTTTTTAACAGTATGGTTGGCATTGACCGGTTAAACAGTCATGGTTCTCGGAACCAACTATGAGATGCCCTATAGAAAAAAAAAAAAGTATGGTTGGCAACCCTAAGCTTACCCATCGATCGACCCGTGCATCTGTTATTATTTAGCCACAAGCCCCTCCCTACAGAAAACATGAAAAATAAAAATGATTTAAAATAACTACAGTAAATAAAACGTCAGTATTTACAGCCGCCATAAATTTTTATAAAATTTACAACACAACACGCAACGGAAAACATCAATCTATTCATCACTATATGCCAAAATATACGATAAATTACGGTTTTTATACGTCATTGTTTTAAAGGGGCTCGTAGCTAAATAAAAATCGACCGATCTGCAAGGTTAAGTTAACCTTGCCGAGGTCAGTCTCTGGATGGGTGACACATTGAGAATTCAAGTTCTCTTTTTGCGTTTTGGAAAGTTAGTCAGTCGTTGCGTCCGTCAAGGTAATCATACACACACACTTATAGTAGGTTGTCGCCAGTCAGATATCCGATAATAATTGGACGCCCGATTTTAGGCTTAAAAAAAGCGGCCAAGTGCGAGTCGTACTCGCCCATGAAGGGTTCCGTAGCAGCAAGTAACGATAAGTTTACGATTTATGACGTATTAAAAAAAAACTACTTGCTAGATCTCGTTCAAACCAATTTTCGGTGGAAGTTTACATAGTAACGTACATCATATATTTTTTTTAGTTTTATCATTCTCTTATTTTAAAAGTTACAGGGGGGGGGACACACATTTTACCACTTTGGAAGTGTCTCTCGCACAAACTATTCAGTTTAGAAAAAAATTATATTAGAAACCTCAATATCATTTTTGAAGACCTATCCATAGATACCCCACACGTATGGGATTGATGAAAAAAATTTTTTTGAGTTTCAGTTCTAAGTATGGGGAACTCCAAAATTATTTGTTTTTTTTCTATTTTTGTGTGAAAATCTTAATGCGGTTCACAGAATACATCTACTTACCAAGTTTCAATAGCATAGCTCTTATAGTTTCGGAAAAAAGTGGCTGTGACATACGGATGGACAGACAGACAGACGGACAGACAGACAGACAGACAGACAGACAGACAGACATGACGAATCTATAAGGGTTCCGTTTTTTAACGGAACCCTAAAAACCGGCCAATTGCATGTCGGACCACGCACAAAGAAGGATTTCGTAATTAGGATGAATTTATCCCAAAAACAAACTACTTTGTAGTTGTAAAACATGTTCTCCCATACATCGATATACGTCACGGTCAATTCTACAACTGCAAATGTTAGTTTGTAATCGCAAAAAAATATTATTTCGGAGATTTTCATGAGTCTCGGGAAGTACCCTGTTGGTTTTGATTTATTTGATAGTATCAAATTATGTCGCCTAAATGGCCATATGTTTTTATTTCGTTGACTTAGAAGCTTGATGTTTTTTAGAGATTCAAGGCACCATAGATCTACGTATTTGATATCAATTTCAACTTGATACCTCCACGCGTTTCTGAGAAAATTGGTCTTGACAGACTAACAGACAGACGGATGGACAGACGGACAACGAAATGACCCTACTATAAGCCGACGCACGCACGAACGTAATAAAATCGCGGCGAATTTTTTTCAAGTTCTGGATTTTCAACGCACTGCTTAGCGCCGAGAGTTGAAAATCCAACAGCGCGTTGGATTCTCAACGTTCGGCTTAACACCGAGAGTTGAAAATCCAGTGCGTGATAAAAACCCGCCACAATTTTATTACGTCCGTGCGAACATCGGCTTTGGGTTCCGTTTGATCCTTTTGAGGTACGGAACCCTAAAAATCTCAGTGTCAACACCCACAGCACCTAACAGGTATCAACAGGGTGACCTATACCATCTGAGCTACTAATCACAAACAATGCACTAGAAAACCAAATTCTTTGCACCAAATATTATCGCAAATCCCGTGTTAACTTTTGTTTTCAGTCGTTATCATGTGATATAAAAAATAAACATAGAATTATTTCGATCATTTTGCCATCTGATGGAAAGACGGCTGTTTTACTAAACTTAATCTATATTACCAACCCTTAACAGCAAATAAACCTCTTACCCCAGGTAACAGTAAATAAGTTTAGAAACCATTCATTAATTAAGTGTAAGAGGATTCTAGGGTTAGAACTACTTCGGCACTAAACCGGGATGGATTGTCGACTGTTCGCTAAAACCGATAGCAGGCACCTGGGCTGCTAAGTTAATTAATTACTAGGTATTCTCGTACAATTTGCTGTGAAAAAGGCTTGCTAATTTTATGTAATACTATTAATCCACATTCGTGTTTGTTTCAATGCCGCTTATTATATAAAAGTTGCATAAATAACTATTACAGGTCAAAAAAATAAAATTATGAAAAAAGGGTAGTATTTAAACGCAAATCCAAACCATTACTTTTTGTACCTATCCAAAAATAATCTGAATTTCAATCAAAATTACTGATTGCACAGGAAAATACTCAACTCAAAATATAACTAAATAAGCAACAATATATTATACTTTATAATATATATTCTAGTCGTTTTAGCAATCGCCGGCCGGTGACGCGAGCACCGCTCGCTTTGCTCGCTCGGCTCGTGCGTAGGGGGTCACAGTTCTAACCTAACCTAACATTTTTTTTGCTAATAAAATAATCTAACTAGTTCGGTTCCGGGTACTTTTGAGATGCTTATTAGGATATAATTATGTTACACGGATAGTTATTTTGCTATGAGTGTGAGTATTATGTATTTACGCGCTGATTAATTTGCTGTGCAATCAGTATTTATGTTATGATGGTCGTATTTTTGTACCTGATGTAGTGTTGATCTATACTTTCAAATTATCTGCCTGTATTAGTTTTGCTAAACAGTTAGTTTATTGTAGTGAAATAATTTATTGGTGTAAAAAAGTATACATTCTGCCCGTCCTAACCTATGGTGCACAAAGTTGGTCACTTACTGAACAACAGAAGTCCAAACTCAAGATTTGCCAGCGGGCAATGGAGCGCAGCATAATAGGTCTCAAACGAACGGACCACATTAGAAACACCATCCTGCGTTCCATAATTCAAGTAGCAGATGTTGGAGAAAAAACAGCCAGGCTGAAGTGGGAGTGGGCCGGCCACGTCGCACGATTGCACCCGGAGAGATGGGCAAAGATCGTCACTCACTGGACGCCTGAAGGAGGACAACGCCGTCGAGGTAGACCGCGGCGAAGGTGGTGTCACGATCTAGTTATGTTTGCGGGGCCAACATGGCCTGAAATCGCACAAAGCAGAGAGGTTTGGAAGGAAATAGGGGAGGCCTTTGCCCAGCAGTAGGACACAATATAAGCTAACAAAAAAAAAAAGTATATAAATGATGGAAATTAATTGTTACATGATTATTTATGTGATGTGCAATTAATAATATCCCAAAAAAATCGCTTAAAAGCTTTTCATAACTCCAATCCGAAATATCCAATCGCAGTAAACTTAGATTAGATACAAGAAAAGCTATCACAATACTTAGATACCAAATGATACAATCTTGAAAACAAGTGAAATGAAGGAAAAAGGATAAAATGTAATGGTCGAACCGTTTCCAGGAACAGTTTAATACTCAGAGAAGAAATTGATCTTGGAGAAGTTTTTCAATTATGAGTAGTGCAACTTAATATTGCATTTCGTTCTTCTCCATTATATTTTGTGATATTTGCTATCAAAAGAAAGTGCAAAAAGGTATATATCTGCTGATGAGTGAAGATGATGACATTTTGTAATTTTCTTTATGATTAGGTATTATTATTAACTAGCTGCGCTCCGCGGTTTCACCCGCATAAGTCTCGATCCCGTGAGAATATCAAGATAAAAAGTATCCTATGTGTTAATCCAGGTTATAAAGGTCCAGGTGTGCAAAATTTCATCCTAATCCGTTCAGTAGTTTTTGCGTGAAAGAGTAACAAACATCCTCACAAACTTTCACATTTATAATATTACTAGCTGCGCCCCGCGGTTTCACCCGCATAAGTCTCGATCCCGTGGGAAAAAAAAAGTATCCTATGTTCTTTACCAGAGCATCATCTATATATGTGACAAATTTCATCCAAATCCGTTCAGCCGTTTTAGCGTGAAGGCGTAACAAACAAACTTACTTTCGCATTTATAAT
The DNA here is from genome assembly GCA_963680765.1 of Agrochola lychnidis. Taxonomy (NCBI): domain Eukaryota; kingdom Metazoa; phylum Arthropoda; class Insecta; order Lepidoptera; family Noctuidae; genus Agrochola; species Agrochola lychnidis. The sequence continues at coordinate 5,963,404 of OY796859.1, read as the reverse complement.
ATTAAGGATTATATTATTATTAGTAGGATTATCATATTCATCCACTTTTCCGTTCCTCCAAAAAATCAAGCTATAAGAAATTAAAGGACAAATAAATAAAATAAAATGAGAAAAATGGGTCCTCAATGTCCTCATCCTATTAAGTTTTCTTCAATAGTTAGACAGAAGCAAGGTCAGAAGAAACTACTACTATTCTTGTTCAAAAAGATCACTTTGCAGAAATTAACTCGGCATGGCAGTCACGCAAACAATTAATTGAAAACACAACATTTATGTCAATTCTGCTCAATAAAGTCTAAGAAAAACAGCACGATATAATCCAGAAATAAGTACAAACAATATGTCAGCGGCTACAGGACCCGACCAGAATCTGGAGCGAACAAATTAGATTACATTAGATTAGACGTGTCTATCAGGCCATGCTGACAGGAACGTTATAGCATCCTGAAGGAATCTAGGTCGCACGTAGACTCAGCAAATATTGTTTTGGTATTATGAGAATAGGAAAGAGAAAACATACGTGCTTTGAAGGGAAGCAATATATTTGGAGTAGTTCGTGCGAAGCAAATTGCATTTTGACGAGAAAAAGATGGAGAAGAACCAACCCGTTGCGCGGTGGAACGGCAACGGATTGAAGTTTACGTTTTTTGGAGGCAATACAAAACATTACTATGTAGTTATAGGGATGATATAGATTTGATTATATGATACACTGGAGTAGAAAAAGCCTCCATGCGTAGCAATATTTCAGTACATTTAGTGTATCCGAGGTAGTCAGTCATTTTTACCACCAGCGAAATTAAATTGAAATGAAATTGTTTATTCTGTAAATAGGATATCGGAATCACTTTTACACGTCATATAAAAAAAATATTAAAAATAAGCTAGATGAGTTCGTCGTTTCCTATCTGACTACTCTGAGAAGAAAGGACGAAACAAACTCAGAGGTCGCAGTCTCTTTTAATGTCCAGACATAATCTTGGTCAGGCTATACGAAGACCATGTAGATTAGTGTCTGAAATGGTATTTTGAGGAAAGAACATATTTGAGTGGACCTGTCCAGTCAGTGCAAGCATTTGTCAGCACTTATACAGGATGAAATTGAAAACATGCGACAAATTGAAATGGGAGATTCAGTAACAGTTACCTAATCATTATAAATTGTTATTTCCGAAACATAAATTGTGAAAAAAAATCGTGTAATTATCGTCTTAGATAGTGCAAACTAAATTATTGTCTTCACATAGACACGATTTTATGGCGTTCCAGTAAAATTAAATAAATTTAAAACAAACAAAAAAATTCAAGTATCAATTTAAGGCTCGTTCAGACCAGCGCAACACGCGACGCGACACAAAGGCAACGCTCGTCGCGCGCGATTTTTTTTTTTCTCAATTTATATTTCGGAAATAACAATTTATAATGATTAGGTAACAGTTACTGAATGTCCCATTTCAATTTGTCGCATGTTTTCAATTTCATCCTGTATGAGCTAGGCTACAAGACTCATATTTTGACTGATACAAAAACGGCATTGTGATATATTATAAACAAATTAAAAGCTAATGTTGAACAGCATGAATTCGTTTCAGAGACTGGAGTAGTTTCTTTTCAATTTAGAATTAATATATATTGCACAAAAAAATATAAGTACACAGGTACCTACATGAGTGTAATCAGCATTAGGTTTTTAGGTTATTAAATTACATAAAAAATAAAGTTTAATAAAAACTGTAACCCGACCACGGGAAAATAAAAATGATCTAAAAAGTACGAAACAAGCAAATATTTCAGACAGAAATCAAGACATAGGTACAAAAATGGTCAAGGTAAAGCCGTGGTCGCATGCCTGTATACCATGTGGGTGTCAGGAACACCTACAAAATAATAATGGCATGCGACGACGGCTTTACCTTGACCATTTTTGTACCTATGTCTTGATTTCTGTCTGAAATATTTGCTTGTTTCGTACTTTTTAGATCATTTTTATTTTCCCGTGGTCGGGTTACAGTTTTTATTAAACTTTATTTTTTATTTTATACTTTTCCGTTATTACACTTGCTAAACGTTACAACAACGCCACGCGCAACGTCTCACTGAAAATTGAATTTACAACGAGAACATTTTCGCGCGATGATTTTGTACGATTTCAAATGTCGACTAAAACCAAAAGAATCATTTGAAAGACTTCGAATGATGTTCATAGACAAAAGCCCTTCTAAAGCAACTGTTTTCCGCTGGTTCAACGAATTTAAGCGTGGTCAAATAACTTTGGCGGACGAAGAAAGAAGTGGCCGTCATAGGGCTATGACGGCTGTTACATAAGAAAACGTGCTGGCTGTGAAAAATTAAATTTAAGTGAATAGGCGAATTACATATGAAGAGATTCAGCATATACTGCAGATTGGATCGGGAAGTGTACATGAAATTCTACACGGGCATCTTCAGGTAAAGAAGATAGTTTCACGCTGATTACCACACAATTAACGCAGAAGGAGGTTCGGGTAGAATGGTGCCGAGACATGATAGCAAAATTTGAAGCAGGCTCGTCTCGGCGCGTTTACGATTTCATTACGGGTGATGAATCATGGATTTGTCATTTTTGTTCCCCAAAATAAAAAATCAACTCAAGGGAAAACAGGGATTAAAGAGGTGTCTGATGTGGACTGGAAAATGTGTAATGAAAATTGGTTAAGACGCATGAAACTGTGTATAGACGCCAATGGAGAGTTATTTGAAAATATTTAATAAATAAAATATAACCTGTAGTATATTTTTTTTTATTACCTATTGCAAAATTTTCTGAGTGCCCCGTGTATAAATATTAATATTTCGTTGTACACAGTGCTACACATAAAGCTATAAATTTCCAGTATTAGCTGACCTCGCATTGTACGGAAATCCTTTACAATGCCAGATCAGCTTAAACTGGAAATGTATAGCTTGATGTGTAGCCGTGTGTACTTGTTTTTCTTCATAGAGGAATTGAGGATGGAATTACAAACCGTTTTTATTTATTAAGATTTGATTAACTTCACGTTGGTATCATCTTGCGATACAACGTAGCACAGTCTCACTTTTGCTTGTTTTTAACAATTTAAACATATTTATTTACTTTGAAAGTATAACATTATTTACATATTTGTAATGTGCTCGTCAAGACCTTTCTTTTGGTACCAAACATGTCATGATCATATCATTTTAATTTTTTTCGAGGTTAGAAATTTACGTGTAAAATCCACCACATTAAATTTAGGGAAAATTTATATAGCCTATGTCACCCGGACTATTATTACGAATCTATTGATACCTCACTCATCAAAATCGGTTCAGTAGTTTAGGCGCTATGGTGGAACACACGTAAAAGCAAACATACATACATACATACATACAAACATATAAACATACATACATAGACTGCTAAAATCATAACCCTTCCTTTTGGCTTTGCCGTAGTCGGGTAAAAATATGCATATGAGAATTGTTTTTGAAAAGTGAAAACTTCTTTAGGTGCGTTGAGCGATTTTTGGTAGGGGATAAACTTATGGATTCGCGTCAGTGACATGCTCGAGCCATAGTGCTGTACTAAAGAATATAGATGGCGCTAATTCCAGTTTTAAGTTTTTACTTCTGTCAATTTTATATAAGCTCTATAATCCCTGAGCTCATTTATAACCTTCAACGTAAAAAGTCCGCCATATTGGCACAAAATGGCGGGAAACAGAGCTAATGCATCCGTATTGATTCTGTTTCAAATCTCGAGAGCTCGCGAAATACTGCGATCACTGAGTGCGTGAGAGCTGAAACCACTCGCTGGGAAACTGCGAGCGTGAATTTTAAAAATGTTAGACTGTAAAAGTTTCAAACTGCCCTAAGTACTTTGTTGTTAGTTTAAGCATATTTTTCTTAAAGTTTTCCACACTAGAGTGCAACTAGTTCTACTAGGATACAAAAGGCAATGAGCATAATACTATGGAGAGTAGTTTCATTTTATAACTTATTAGCGACCCACCGCTTCACAAAGTTTTAAGACCTGATGAGCATGATGACCATAATAGAAACGAGTTTTGTCGACGGAAGAATAGACAAAATGACAGATAAACAATCACAATCTGTCATGTTGTCTATTCTTCCGTCGACAAAACCCGTAGAAAACCTCTTTTTATGGTTGTCATACTACGCGTGTTGAAATCAACGAGATTTCTTTATCATAATTATGTAAATTAAATATTAATGGTCTAATACCCGGAACAAGTTCTCTAAATGAGTGTGAAAACCGGATCAAAATCCTTTCTGAAGTTAAAGAGAACAACGTTGTCGCACAGATACGAAAAACGACTGTAATTTTTAATATGTATAAATTCGATGCGCATTAAAGGCATCCTTACAGACTAAACTAGATATAATTATTGAAAATTTACATAATAAAAAAGGATTGTGTGATTTTATGAAACCACGGTAAAAGTGAAACTTTTCACTTTATCCCTACTCCGCGGCCGACCGTCACGCGACATGCAAAACACAGAAGAAAAACTTTGAGACGATGTAATAAAAGTTTCACTTTAAAAAGACCTACTAGAACAACATCCCATTGACTTATTTAAACATATTTGTAGAAGTTAGGAAGATAGTCAATGATACTGCTGCGTTTAAGGTAAAAATAACTGTATTTAACGGACCAAAGGCTATATAATATAAAGGAGCGAGGGAGCACACGCGATGACCGCTAATCGAGTACTAATTGCTAAATTGGTATGAATTTATGAAGTTATGTAAAAATGCTTAGTTGTCAATAGTGTATGGTTTCACCGTACATGCTCCCGGGCCAAAAAGTTACACATCTTCTAATCTAAAGCGACATGTTTTAGACATAGGTGACGTAGATACGTCTCGTTTAGGGTTAGTGCCCTCACTAGTTATATTCACTTCACTGGGCTGACGGTCAGCCGTACTCTGCTTTCGCGAGAACACAACACTATTTGCCACACTTTGTGATAGAAGTTCCACGGAAGAAACTGCACGGCACCTTCTCCATAGGAAGTATGACGCCAATAAGACGGCTACGCCCAGCAAGCCGTAGCAAATTATATATTGGTGAAGGTCATGTGTAGACAGAGAGTACTCTGGTAAGTTAGTATTGGCAGATTTCAGTTGTTCTATTCGTTCTCCCAGATCCACTAATGTGCTGTTCAGTGGATCTTCGTATGCGATGTAGTGAGATAATGATATATTAACCATATGGTTTAATTCTGCTATCTGAGGGGTCGGAATTTCAGAGTTTGATTTAATTGTGTTGGCTGATAGGGCATGAGAATACAAAGTAAAATCTTTACTTTTTATTACGCATTTCAGACCTAGGTCAATAATTCCGACTCCAGTCACCTGTTTAAAGGAAACTTGATCTTGACATATAATCCTCACTGAGTAGGTATTGCAGCAAAAATACATATACCTCGACGCATCATTTAGTTCGAGCCAGTTGTCTTGGCAAGGGGATTTAATTACAACGCATTGCTTTAATTTGTTATCCCGTTTGCAGAATTTTTCATCGATGCTTAAGTGATTAATTGGTTTGTTAGCTTGGCATAAATATGACTGATCATTATGCAGGCATGATTGGAGTTCCATAAATGACATTGTGAAGAAAGCATCTTTTTTCAAACTAATAGCCACGAACTCCGCAGCTGGTAGTACGCTAATCATATCATTTTGAACCTGCTGGGGAACTGGTATGATTTTATAAATCTTGTAGCTGTCTCTGCTGGTCAATGGAAAAGTAATCTCAAATATAAAGTATTCTTCCATCATTCTCGCTTTTACCTTCAGCATACTGTAAACATGTTTTAGGTCAGATTGTAGGTTGTCCACGGGCAAGGTAGTATCCTTTGTTAGTTGTCCAGAAATGAACTGTAACTCACGCTGTAACTGATCTGGAGTTAACAGGTGAGGGTTGAATTTCCCGTGGTAAATATCCGTGATGATATCTAACAGAGTATCCTGGATCCTTTTGAGGTTTTGAAGCAAGTTGATAGTTGTGACTGCCGACAGAGCAAAGTCTTGCGTTTTAGCTAAACCTTCAACCTCTTGCTTAATAGCAAAGGCAGCATTATCCAATTGATTCAAATGTTTGTTTATTGTTTTATGCTGTAATTGGATAGTGTGCTCGGTTCTTTTTAAAACGTTGTATTCAGCCTCAATGATAGTGGTCTGATTTCTTAACAAGTTATTAAGATGCCCCTGGTTTTGTTTTACAAGCTGTATATCTTTTTTGTACTGTTCGGCGAATCGTTCGTCTAATACTCCGAACAAGCTATTAGCTACGTCACCTATGTCTAAAACATGTCGCTTTAGATTAGAAGATGTGTAACTTTTTGGCCCGGGAGCATGTACGGTGAAACCATACACTATTGACAACTAAGCATTTTTACATAACTTCATAAATTCATACCAATTTAGCAATTAGTACTCGATTAGCGGTCATCGCGTGTGCTCCCTCGCTCCTTTATATTATATAGCCTTTGGTCCGTTAAATACAGTTATTTTTACCTTAAACGCAGCAGTATCATTGACTATCTTCCTAACTTCTACAATATTGATTCACTAGTTGAACGAACAATCTAACTTAGTTACACCCAGAAATCTCATGAACAGTTTATCAGGTTGTAAAGACGATTAAAAAATTGTACGTCCGACGAGTAAAAACGGGTCATCTGAATACCAGTGTTTTATTTACATGGAGTGACTGCCTATCTGACCACCACAACCCAGTTACTGGTTTTGTCAGACTTTTGGGCTGTGACGAGTAAAATCTTGAAAACAATCGATTTACTTACACGAGTTATACATAAACGCATAATCATTACATTAGAAGAACGTATTACAATCCATTGTTGCCTATTTCCATCAATTGGCTTTTACGACTTTGACACAAGGCCATAAACAATACGCCTATATTGTGTGCAGATAAGGAAAGAACACGTTATTCACGTTCTAGTTTACCTATGTTTTACTACTCCTGGGCAATCGTCTCCTCCATATTTTTCCAATTTTCTTTCTGCAGCCTTCTGCCAATTAATCAGGAACGCGTCCAATTCAACACGCCAGCATTTCTTGCCTCGGTGACGTCGCCCATCTTCAGGCACCCACTGTGTGACGATTCTGCCACATCTATATCTTTAGATACGTTTGTTTTATATAAGAGATTTTTTTAAAGCCTGTAGACTAAATTAATGATGCCAGTGACCAACATGGAACGTACACGGCGAAATATTGAAACGCAACTCAATTTTAAGTCGCCATTTTAAGTTCCAAGCTATGACTTTGTGGCTACAAAAGACAATTAAAAGTGAAGGTTGGCTGCCGTTTGAAAATTCGGCCCGTATTCCTGTACCCTATGACAGTTAAAAAAAAACCGGCCAAGTGTCGGACCACGCACAATGAAGGGTTCCGTAGTTGGGATGAATTTATCCCAAAAACAAACTTAACTTTGTAGTTGATAAACATGTTCTCCCATACGGAATGTATGGGAAAACATGTTTTTGCAACTGCAAAGTTAAGTTGGTCAATTATTACTCGATAACTAGTAAAGTTTACTTAGCTGTGATAGTTTTCCTTTTAATTTCGTTATATAAACTACTGCTGTGATTTTTTTCACATATCCAAAACCAACCATTTAGCTGGCAGGGCACAGGACACTTGACTCTAACAAAAATTAGCACTTTAAAGCTTAATATTTTGCAAACGGATCCCTGAATCCAAAAATGATTTCCACAAACTCATAATGTTTTTGTAAGACCTTTCCAATGATATCCCACGCTATGGGAAAAAAAATTAAAAAAAAAAACATCACCACTTTACGTGTATGGGAGATACCCTAAAAAAATGTTTTTCATAATTTTGTTTTACCACTTTGTTGACGTAATTAATATGTATACCTATGTCAAATTACAGCTTTCTAGTACTAAGGGTCTCGGAGCTAGACCGCGGACAGACAGACAAACAGACGGACATGACGAAACTATAAGGGTTCCTTGTTTACTACGGAACCCTAAAAAAACGAGCGAGCCTTGTAGTCGTATAAGATGAGAGAACATATGACATCTTGGCTGACGGTACCAACCTCTCGGAAAATGGGTTGGTGCTGACGGCCAACCGCGCGCTTCTTCGGCCTCCTGTTATACACTTCCGTCCCTTTTCACGAAATCACTCCCACAGATTTCATGAACGCAAGAGGAAAATGTTACACATTAAAAAAAACATATATGCAATTCACACGTGATAGAAGTGAAACCTTCAAAAATTTCTATCTCATTTTCTCCCACGTTAAATCTTATGAATTTATGTGTCTGTCTCTTTTTACTGTCGCTTTTTCGTTTCATTGACTTTCAAATCACAACGATGCTAAAGAAGTTTTCACTTCAATAAAAGTCGGGAGGTGTCGTGGGAGACCCGGTTGGAACAAAATTCGGTTCGCTGTACATTATATATTACATAATGTACAGCGACGTTTGAGAGTAACTAAATAAATAAAAAAGTAATATAGAAAAAATGTCGTAATAGTCAAATAGTCAAAATGTTACACTTTTTAGGGTTCCGTAGTCCACAAGGAACCTTTACAGTTTCACAATGGCCGTCTGTCTGTCTGTCCGCGGCTTAGCTCAGAGACTCTTAGTACTAGAAAGCTGTAATTTGGCATGGGTATCTTACTTATTCACGTCGACAAAGTGGTAAAATAAAAGGTTAGTAAAAAAAATAACCCGTCACGTTTTTGAAGATTTGTCAGGTAATTTGACCTTGTAGGTTAAAGTTGCCAAGTTATGAATGCCCATTGAATCACCGCTAAGATGAATGAAGGAAAATAATAAGTAATAAATTTTCCTTCTATTTAAAACAAGTCATCTTTATCAACATCTTACGTACAATCTTGTCACACTGGCATAATTTACACCTTGTTAATGATAATTACTTAAAGCTAACTCACATTAGTTCACAGATAGCATGGTGCGATTGTGCATGCCTTGTGAAAAACTATGCAATCTATGACCACGATTTCTCTATTGTTTTGCGGGAATTTTATGGCATTAGAGATCTCGCTACTAGACACTAGACGGCTACAACTCCGGCCAGTCGTGGCCGTCTGCGGTATTGTAATGTCTGCGGCTAGTTGGCCGTTGCGACCAAGTGCGCGATTCGTATTGGTTTCTATAGTTTACCTGGTCGCTGCGACCACTGGTCGTGGTCGTGGCCGACTAACGTGTCGTAGTAGGTCGTGGATGCAACCCAGCCTTCACTGTGTAATTTATTGCATCACCACTGCTCTCAAAACGGTGAAGGGAAACATCGTGAGGAAACCGGCATGTCCTAGAACCAAAATTTCGAAGACATATGACATCCTCCAACCCGCACTACACTAGGCCTGCGTGGTATATTATGCCATGGCCTATTCCCGTTCACAGAGAGGAGGCCTGTGTTCTAGAAGTGGGAAGGTTATATGCTGGTAATAAAACTCAAGTCTCAAGCCTTTTTAGGGAAGCGAAGGGTGCCAAACGGAACCCTATTACTAAGCCTCCGCTGTCTGTCTATCAGCGGGCTATAGGTATCTTATGAAACGTAAAAGGTAGTCAGTTGAAATTTTCACAGATTGTGTATTTCTATTGCCGCTATAATAACAAAGTTAAGAATTAAAGGGGGTTCCCCCATACAAGAAAAGTGTTATTTTTTTACTAAAGTAAAAATCGTAGTGTTCAATATTGTACAGTAGTACGGAACCCAGATGCCAGCAGTTGTTGCAGCTAAGCACGTAGGTTTAAATTCCCCGACTAATAATCATGATCAAAACTTTGATCCAGCCCGTCGCATCCTTGATGTCCTCCCTCCGGTTGACGACCTAAGCCGAGGTTCGTACCCCACAGGGGGTGCCCTTAGCGAGCGTTCACCTAGTTTTAATTAGCATAGTTGAATAACCCCTGGCTGGAGATTTTAAGTGTAGTACAGAGGTCAACTATGAGATGCCCTAACCAAAAAAAAAATACGGGACACTTCGTGCGCGAGTCAAAAAATTGTAGTAAATTTCGCTTTCCATTTTATATCTAATTTGTAAACTGATTCTCGTGTTCTCTCTCCATCACATCACTCTGAAAGCCTTCGGGGATTAGAAACGAGAGTACCTAACAGGTTCTTTCGTTTGAATAAAAGAAATCTCTATTAAACATATTTTTAATCTATTATTGGGCTCTAACCCCTAGACAACAATGGCTTCCCAAAAAAACGGTTCAAATAAAATAATTAAGGGGTTTTCCTTTAAGCACTGAAAAGCTCAGGGAATCATAAATACCGCAAATGAAACCACAATTAATATTAAATTGTTTTCTCTCCACACTATTTGATACTTGTCACGTTCGCCTGACGCTGACTAACGAAGCTTGGTCCCATTTACCCATGCTGATTCAATTAAGGATAGTTCGAATTTAACTTGAGGATATTGCAGTAATTGTAGAAATTATTATAGGTATTTGTAGTTTGACCAGGATTTGGGTCAATCATATTCGGCCTTATTATAAAACAAGATTTATCTCTAGACCCAGGTGAAGTTTCTAAAAAAAAGTATCGTAAGTTACTTCTTATAACATCGGCTATCTGCCAGTGAAAGTCCCGTCAAAATCAGTCCAGCTGTTTCGGAGATTAGCCGGAACAAACAGACAGACAGACAAAAATTGGAAAAAAATTGTTTTAAGTACCGTATATACTTTCATATAGCACGTTAAGCCGTTGGTCCCGGCTATCATTTGTAGATCTTTGACAGTCGTTACGGGTAGTTAGAAGCCCAAAAAGTCTGACAACCAGTCTTACCAAGGGGTATCGTGTTACCTAGTCACTAGGTTGTGGAGGTCAGATAGGCAGTCGCTCCATGTAAAATACTGGTATTCAGCTGCATCCGGTTAGACTGGAAGCCGACCCCAACATAGTTGGGAAAAGGCTAGGCAGATGATGATATACTTTCATATAAATTTAGTAAAAAGCTGTTTGTTATTTTGACAATACATACAGATACTTCAATGTTTTATTTATTTATTTTTTATTTATTTATTTAATCATGTTATGTATTTTAGTATTTTTTTAACGACGTTTTCTAAAATGAAACCTAGCTAGATCGATTTATCGCCCCCGAAACCCCCTGCATATTAAATTTCATGAAAATCTTTGGAGGCGTTTCCGAGATTCAGATTATACATATATACAAGAATTGCTATATGTAATAAAGGTATTAGATATATGTAATATGTATATGTTTGTATAGATATAGAAGATCAGGATCACAACACTTTCACGAGGACCTCTATAACTTCTTATAAACTGTTCCCAATTTTAACAAAATCTACGCAAAACGAACACTTATGCAGCAATTTACTTCTTTAAGATCAACCACAACCCTCGTCACTTGTTCCCTTTCACTATCTGTCCCTTACCCAATTTTATTCGTCCTTTTCCTTAGAGGATTGTCCCTAATATAACATAAACTTATTTACTTGCTTGTGAAAGTAAGAATGCAAAGTCAGAAACTTAAGAACTGGTCCTTTTACTGAACTTATAAAGGACCAGGAAGTTTCGAGGTTAACTCTTTACCCTCGCCACGTTTATCGATAAGTTTAAAAGGATAAAAAGTTTTAATACCTCTTTCTAAAGTTTTCTTCCACGTGGGGTTGAAATGGAGATGAAAAGGTGAAGGTTTGTGGAAACAAAATCCCGTCTTTTGAATAACAGATATGTCTAAACTAAACTAATGAGCACGTCTCTCTCAAAGAAAAGCAAATTAGAACATCCTATAGTATTCAATAAGCAATATTTGTATTACATTTGTTATCACGTTCTCGAAAACGGCTCTAACGATTTCAATTAAAGTTGCAATATGGGGTTTAGGGGGCGAAAAATCGATCTAGCTATGTATCATATCAGGGAAAATTTATTTTCTCTATTTTCACAGTCTCGGGAATGTGATACAACGTTGGTATACCTGGATGATATGTTTATCTATTTTCACCCGAGTCGAGTCGAAGTCGACCAGGTACTGGAAATTACTCATGATTAGATCTTCTTCTTCCATTTACGAGGTACTTATACATGCACTTTTTTAGATAAACATACATGAACACGAGATACACGTCTTCTTCCCATAGGGGTAGGTAGAAACTACAGAACGCCACCTGCTACGATCCTTACATTTATTTATTTATTTATTTATTTTAAATAGAACGGCCGAAGCCAGTTACACTACTTAAACGTATAATTTATTTAACACAGTCATGCATTCTTCTCACAAAAATTCAAACATTCTGACAGTATCATCTTCCATTCATTCGCAAACATATCAAGATCTGTGTTTGAGTTCAGGAGAGCGTTAATAGCGGCTAATGTCCGAGGAATAGGTGACTTGGAGTGTGCAACAGTACGGCAAGTTGGAACAGCCAGTAAGCGGTGTTTCCTGCCACGACAGTAATTATCTGGGACAAATAGTTTGCAGATTTTATTATGCAGATCAGGAACATCTATAATCCCTCTAAGAATTTTAAATATTACAGTCATCTGATCGCGCGACCGTCTTACTTCTAGGGAATTATAACTTAGGCAACCCAACAGGAATTTAGTGGGATATAAGAGAGGATAAAATCCGTACAAGTGCTTGTAAAGATATCTAAGAAATGCTTTCTGAACCCTTTCTAAAGCTAACGCATACTGCTTCTCAAAAGGATTCCATACGCACGCACTAGACTCAAGTTTGCTACGGACCAGTGCCTCAAAAACAAGTTTGATAACGTGGGGATTATGGAAGTCACGACAGTTCCTTAAAACAAAGCCAAGGCGCCTGAAGGACTCCTTCGCAGTGGATGTGATGTGGTCGTGAAAAGTGAGCTTACGGTCGAATATGACTCCCAGGTCTTTCATGGAATCAGTTCTTGTAATTGTATCTCCATTCAGTTTGTATTGAAAGTTGACTGGGTGCCGCATCCGACCGAAAGACATCACGTAGCATTTTGATTTATTAAATTCCATTTTATTTTCTAAACTCCACTTATATACTGAATCGATGTCTGATTGCAGAGCTTGCATACTCCTTTTGCTTCGTTTACGTTCATACATCTGGTCATACACGCACGCCGGTTGCGAGTACTACGCACCAGGCCTTTCTGAAGAACATCACCAATAAGGTCAGTATATGTCCTCCTAGGGTGTCCTCTCTCGAGATTTCATCTCACATCATCATCTGCCTAGCCTTTTCCCAACTATGTTGGGGTCGGCCTCCAGTCTAACCGGATGCAGCTGAATACCAGTATTTTACATGGAGCGACTGCCTATCTGACCTCCACAACCCAGTAACTGGGTAATACGATACCCCTTGGTAAGACTGGTTGTCAGACTTTCGGGCTTCTGACGACCCGTAACGACTGTCAAAGATCCACGAAAGAAGATTTCATCTCACATCAGCCTTGTAAATACCTTTTGCTAGTTGCCTTTTATTCATCCTCTCAACATGACCAAACCATCTCAGCATACTCTTTTCAATGTCATTCATAGTCACACCACACATGCTTCGCAATGAACGCATTTCTACAGCATTTATTCTAGTTTCGTGCCTCTTTTGCCGCACCCAACATTCACTTCTATACATAAGCGTGGGCACCAGCACACCTTCATTTTGAACAGCCTTTTCTATAAAGCACTTCTAAATTCTCAACACTGAGGGCCTCCTAGTTACGTTCTTAATATTATCATCATGTCCAACATACGTCGGACATGATGATAATATGACCAATTGAGTGATCTTTATCTACTACAAACAATACCAACTCACCTCGTTACCCTTTCAGAAGTCTCTATAAGATTTTCCTATTATAGGATAATTAATGAGTCAGTGAATGAAGAATTAAAAAGATGCAAATACTTTTGAAGAAAAGTATCAACGGTTGGAAATCTGGGTAGTTTCTGTCTCATCATCTTGGTTTCTTTTCAGCTAGTCCGATTTACAAAATTATGGCGTAAAACCTAAAGTCGGTTCGTCTCGAGAGAATGGACAATATAAAACATAGTGCCCGACCGAAACTGGTTTTTACGACGGAAACCGAAACCAAATTTCGGCAACAGTCTCAGTTTCGGCCGAAAACCGGAACCGAATCTTCCTAACAAAGATCATGTTTTGAAAGAAAAATAAAGAAAACGATAATCTATGTATTAGTTTGTTATAATGAATTATTGTTTTATGTTTACTAAATACCTACTTTTATGCTATATCACGTAATAAAGCTTACCGAATTCAAAATAAATCACTAAAATCACACGAAAACTCACAACAAACAAAACGAGCCAGTCACGACATGATTAGGCACGTGGACGCGGAAAAATGTCTTCGTCGCTTGGTTGGAATTTAACGCGCCGAACATGACCGATCACAGCGCGGGAACTCCCGAATGCAGTTTCGGTTTCGGTCGTAGTTTCGGCAGGTTTGCCGCCGAAACCGAAACTCGTATTTTTGCCGAAATTCGACCGAAACCGAACTTTCGGTCGGACACTAGACTAATAAGTATTAAAATCGCTAAACATATATTCATTAGTAAGAAACTGACAGGTGTCAAGAACGTATTCTCTCAACGGCCGGACTGTAGTGTCATGAAGCCTTCAGTCCTTTGACACTACAGCACCAAGTATGCGCTACAAGAAACTTTGAAAATATCCCAAAAACAACTATACCTAACTACAAGTCAAATTAAATTAACTGGCAAAAATTCATGGACAGGATAGATACCCTAATTTCGAGTAGGTAACTAGAACTGATTATGGGGTCAAAGGCCGCTGATAGTGTAGTAACTTGAAATTTTGAGTTTAGAAAAACCTTATTTTTGTTTTATCGTCATTGGAACATCAATACCCATCACGATAGTGAACTTTTGCCAGCTAATTTGCACATAATACATCTTTTAAGAGCGTTTATAATGAAAGTGGGCACCGTCGCAAATAGCTGTCAAATATTTCGCTGTCTTGATTAATTTGGCAACATTACTGTATGGAAATAACAAATATGGCTAACTAGTAAACCAAAATATGAATTATGAAATGCAATCATTAATATCGTAACACCGAATATTTAATTTTGGATGTAAAATAAAAGATTTTTGTTTTTTAAACAAAAGCTTTTATTTTAATACATTGTCACGAGAACCAAACACGTATGCCAAATTTCAGCCCGATAGCAGTGGAAGTGGGTGAAATATTGATTGCAATATTCCAGGACATACATACAAATGAAGTTAAATAAAAGCTTTTAATTTATAATAAAAAGTATTTGGAAACTTTCCAAATGCCTTTTTTACACCTAAAACAGTTACAACATCAAAATCAGTGTTATAATTGCAATTCGTTATTATTATTCCAGTACACAAATTATCTATATTTCTTATTTCCATACAGTAATGTTGCCAAATTAATCAAAACAGCAAAACATTTGTCTGCTATGTAAATCTAGGATTAAAATACGATATCTAATTATTCAATTTCAACTCCAAGGCTAAACAAATGATTTAATAATGTAATATAATAAACATTTGATAAGCCGGCCTTCCTACAGTTCCAACACGTCTTCGAAAGTATTGCAACGCGGAAGAGTCTGGGGCTCTCGGCATTGTTCCAGCGGTTGGCCGGAGATATTTAGTTATTTACAGACGTCTACAACTGTCCGTAATAAATGTTTTGTTAAATTTATGGGGAATTAGAAGAAGTTATCACGTTGTTGTAATTTTGATTATGGAATGGAAAGATACTGTGTGGCTCTCTATTATTAACCGACTTCCAAAAGGAGGAGGTTCTCAATTCGACTGTATGTTGTTTTTTTTTTTGTATGTTTGTTACGCGATTACTCCGTCAATTATGAATTGATTTTGATGATTCTTTTTTGTTTGGTAGATCATACTTCAGAGGTGGTCCCATATAAATTTTATTAACTTTGCTTGGATAGTTTTTGAGTTAGCTTCAATAATACGTATTTTTTCCTCACTTAGTATGTGGATGATATTATGATAAATTCCTGTCACTGTTATTTACATAGCAGGTAGTGGTATTATAATTTGTGTGGGGTAGGTATCACAACTACAAAGTGAAAAATAACTTTAATTTCGGAAGTCGGTGACAAAGAACGAAAATTAAAAACCAAAGACACCGACTTCCGAAATTAAAGTTATTTTTCACTTTGTAGTGTTTTTTTTGAAGTCGGTTGTTTTTTTTTTGTAAAAAGTTTTTTTAGTTGCTGTAATTCAGTTCCTGAAAGAACAATTCAAATGTCAAGTTAGCTTGCGGTTTTGTCCGAAAGGGTTACCGTGGCCCCTGGCAATACAGGCAACTGAAGGAACACGGGTGGATTTTAGTCAGTAAGAGTCTAACACGCCCTTGCGCTCCACCCAGAGCGGGAGAAGTTATTTGACAATTTCCCACCCAAAAAAAAAGTTTGGCTGTTGGAAATAACAACACTGTGACATTGCAACATCTAAACTTAGATTTAAGAGAAGTTTTGAAATTGGGATTTGTTTATATACCTTCTGAACTCAGAACTGAAGACAGTCCTTTGCCAAGAAATTGTACAGCCTTTCGCAGTAAGTCAATATTAACCTATACTTGTGATTGTCTTCATGTAAGCAGTAAAAATAAACGTTTCTTTAACACCTCTTGCCAAACATTTATTCAAATTAGGCTGAGAATCAGCACATTTTTAACGTCAAAATTACATGAGACAGTCCCCAAAAACGCCCACCCTTCAATATTTTTGACACGACTGCCCAAAAAGGAATGTAATGTTTTTATATCACTATCTATATTATTGACCTCGATATCAAAGAGGAGCTCGTGGCTAGGTTGGTCCGTAGATGGGTGACCATCTTTACATGCCGAGACTCCTCCGTGCCTCGAAAAGGGCCCGGCTCTCATTCGTGGAACTTTGACAGTCGTTACGGGTCGTCAGAAGCCCGAAAGTCTGACAACCAGTCTTACCAAGGGGTATCGTATTACCCAGTTACTGGGTTGTGAACAGTGGCGTAGCTAGGTGTGGGCGAAGTGGGCCCCTGCCCACGGCCTCGCGAGGCCCCTTTAAATGTGATGCCCCCAGACTTTACCACAGATGACTACCTAATTAATTTGATCACTTTTACGCTCGAAAAAGAACGTCACAAATTTAAAAGCGAGTTTGTTTCTGGCCTCACAAGAAGCCCCTCTTAAGCGTGACTGCTACGCCGTTGTAACTACCTTTAAAGACCGCAACCGTTAGTTTGACGGAATATGCTTTTCAATATCCTCCCACCGCGCATTTATATTTTTTCACTATCATGAGTACCTAGGTATGTCGTGTCAAAACAGTTTTGGTAGATCTATTGAGAAGATCTTGGGAACGAAAGAAAAGGGGCCTCGCTGATGCGACTTCGCCCACGTCTATAGTAGTCCGCGCTACGCCTGTGGATGTGAAGGTCAGATAAGCAGTCGCTTCATGTAAAATACTGGTATTCAGTTGCATCCGGTTAGACTGGAAGCCGATCCCAACATAGTTGGGAAAAGGCTAGGCAGATATGGATTTATCTATATTAGGGACCGTAGAGTACAGTAGTCACTATCATAAACTTCAAACAACTCGTTATAAATCTAGCAATGCAATCAGATGTTTCCGTCTGAGTTATAAATAAATAAATTGCGATTTGCGAGACGTTAAAAATATCATGACTTTTGCACCATCGCGATCATATACGCAGTTTTAATAAAACCTATCTGTACTCCGTTTGAAATAAGATTAGACATTTAACTAAACCTTTTTTACAGTCCATTCAACCGATTTTGACTTCTATTGCGATGGCGTCATGACAAATGACAGCTGCAGTAAACAGTTGGTTTGTAACCACTTTTTTTGCTTTTAATGCCATCCTTATGCCTATCAATCAATCAATCAATCAATCAATATTCTTTATTTGTAAACATAGGTGACAACAGTGTGCAAGATGTTACAATTATTAAATTATAGGTTCTCTATGTTTTGCCATTTGGCGTACAAATATACATGTATGGGAGGCTTTTGCCAAGTAAATTAAATTATTATAATTCAGTATTATCAATAGTCTCGATGTCAATTTTTTATTTTTTATTTTTATATCAAATGCAATAGATTATGTCAGGTAAGTTATGAAAATATTTAACGAAATGTAATAAAATCAATAATAATAATAAATACTTATAATGTCAATAAGTTATAGATAAGAAAATAAAAAAAATAAAAAACAAATTGACAGAGTTCACAGAAAGTCATCATACATTTATAGTCATGTTACGAGTATACAAATATTTATTATGTCAAAGAACTGTCATCAAAATAGTCACTGAGACAGTAGTAACATTTCTGTACTAGTATGTTACGTAATTTACGTTTGAAGTTTACTAAATTTAAACTTTTTATTGAGCAAGGTAACTTATTAAATATCCTTTGGGCCATACAAAAAAAGCTTTTCCTCATTAAAGCCGTACGTGCATTTGGTACTTTAAGCTCTAACTTATTTTTATCACGTAGTTTCCTATATTGGCTTTTAAAAGCTATTTCATAAAGAGTGATCTACGGTATAGAAGTCAAAATCCGTTGAACGGACTGTAAAAAAGGTTTGTTTAAATGTCTAATCTTATTTCAAACGGAGGTATGTCGTGTCAAAACAGTTTTGGTAGATCTATTGAGTAGATCTTGGGAATGAAAGAAAAGGGGCCTCGCTGATGCGACTTCGCCCACGTCTATAGTAGTCCACGCTACGCCTCTGGATGTGAAGGTCAGATAAGCAGTCGCTTCATGTAAAATACTGGTATTCAGCTGCATCCGGTTAGACTGGAAGCCGATCCCAACATAGTTGGGAAAAGGCTAGGCAGATATGGCTTTATCTATATTAGGGACCGTAGAGTACAGTAGTCACTATCATAAACTTAAAACAACTCGTTATAAATCTAGCAATGCAATCAGATGTTTCCGTCTGAGTTATAAATAAATAAATTGCGATTTGCGAGACGTTAAAAATAACATGACTTTTGCACCATCGCGATCATATACGCAGTTTTAATAAAACCTACCTATCTATACTCCGTTTGAAATAAGATTAGACATTTAACTAAACCTTTTTTACAGTCCGTTCAACCGATTTTGACTTCTATTGGCGATGGCGGCATGACAAATGACAGCTGCAGTAAACAGTTGGTTTGTAACCACTTTTTTTGCTTTTAATGCCATCCTTATGCCTACGGTATAGAAGTCAAAATCCGTTGAACGGACTGTAAAAAAGGTTTGTTTAAATGTCTAATCTTATTTCAAACGGAGTATAGTTTTAAAAGCTAAAATGTCACAAAATAAAGAAATATGATGTTTTTGTACACGTACTGGGCGTTGCCTCAGTTGCCTGTTGGTCTACGAAGATTTATTATTATAAATAAAAATAAGACATAAATATTGTGTCTGCTTTGAAATTCACGAGTGCTGTTTTTAAATCTTGCACTAATTTTTAAAGATGACTTAATTGAAAGATGGATCAATTTGTTTCTGTAGGCAATGATGATTTCATTATTTTATAGTTTACAAAATGGCGTCTGAACCAGACATATGCTACCTTTCAGACCTTGACAGCCAGCAAAAGTGATGAGATATTATTTTATGTAGAAAATATCGATTTGACACGAAAGAGTCGCTTTTTACACTCATAACAGTCAGGAAAAACGGTAATTAGAATAATAATTAATTCTAGAAAATATAGATTCGTACCAAAAACTACTGTAAGTACCACTACACACACACACTATTCTACTAGTGTAGTAGTGTGTTCTTTATCGATGTTTGAAATACATTTCCTCAAAAACAAACACAAAGATTGTAAACATTTCACGGCCTTATTTTTCTTTGTCCCACACTAAAACTTTTACTACCCACATCAAAACCAATTATATCTGAACCCCCTTCCCGTCCATTAATCCTGAATCGTCCCGGGATACTATTTGCATTCAATAAATCACATTTCCATACGAGACTGGTCTAAAAATGGCGCCGGCATCGCTCGCTAAGTCAAATTACTTGGCATGACTTGCATAACATGATAATAACGTGTCGAGACGACGAAGGCGACTGACGGGGGAATGAAAACTTAGAGCGACAAGATAAACTTGTATTGGCAGGAACAATAGAGGTAGGTAAATGGAGTTAGGTACGGAATATATTACAAATAATGTAGGCAAATTAACATGGGAACATAGTGGAGTAAAGTTTGTACAGTACAAATATGTTCTTAATGTCCCTCGGCAAACCTCGTATTTCGTCAGTCGTCGGATTTCTAACAGTTGCCCTTTGCACTTGGTGCAGACCGGACGCTCTCAATCGACTTGGAAGTATATAGAGTTGTTAATACTCTTTTAATTAATGTAATGTATTTTAAAAAATGGTAGGAGAGCTGCTAAAGTCGCAGGCACGACAGATAGGAAAATCCCCTTGACTGTCACGAGCTCTCCTGGAGATCGATAACAATTAAAATTCTATTGTGTCTCATTAATGACAGTTGAGCTCATTAGATCACACGAAAATCAAAACAAAACAACAATAAAGTACTTAGTTCTGAATTCAAATTATTATACAAAATAAATCTAATAATTGATGGACATGGAAATTAGCATTCGTTTGTATTCGGAAATGCGATGATTCCCGAGAGACATTTAGAAAATAGAAATAGGTACTGTACCTACTTAGAGTACTTAGGCACTTTTAGTTGTAGTAGGGCTAGGGGCGGCTAGGGCTAAAGTAAAACCCCTTTTTTTGGAGTAATATTATCAACTACTACCGCCATAGGTACGTATTTATGTAGTTAGGTACAGAGTCAGACATGCACGTGAGGTATTTCAGCATTTTCTTAGGATGACAAAGCAGACTGCGGTCACTCTGGTACCTACAGACGTCCATAGTCGGCGGTGACGGTGACCAGGTAACCGCTTACGATTAAGTCACCCTGCTATCGAAAAAATACCGATAAAAGACAAGGGAAGTTATGGGCCCAGGAGTGGAACAATTCAAGCCAATAAAAAAACGAAAGCCAGATGGAAAATGAATGAAAAATTCTAAAAGGAGCTTCGATATTCTTGCACGTTTCTTGCGTTTAACATTTCCATTTACGTCTATAGGTATGTTGCACCGTTTTCGTATACCTACGCCTCGCCTTATATAGAACATAATTAAGTATTATATTTACTACTAATAAGGTCCGCGAGTGTCTTTGACCCCTCATTGATCTATTATATTCGCAAACACAGCAGCAGAATGTGGGACTTCTTCATTTGTTTTGGATTTTTGTTTGTATGATCAGTGAACAGGTCAAAGACGTCAATGTTTCCCAGTATGAATTTTTTTGAAGTGAAAACTTCTTTAGGCGCGTAGGGCATTTTTGAGATGGCACTAAACTATTGATTTCGCGACAACATGACGACCTCATTTTTGTTAACGCGATTGTGCTCTTTATTTATATTACGATACGGATCAGTGTTCTCTGCAAGTATTTTTTTTACTTTAAAGGTTTTGTAAACGCGATTATACTCTTTATTTATGTTACGTTACGGATCAATGTTCTATGCAAGTATTTTTCTTCCACTAAGGCGATCTTGTTCAAGTTTTCACTTCTGTCGGCACTCCCGGAGTGCCACCACTTTTTTCAGTATACTTTAGGAAGCCAATAACTGAAGAAACTACAACCCAGCCAAGCTCTTGAAAAATAATATGCTTGATGGAAAATATAAGTATGTTTTACAAACAGCTTGGAATTACACTGAGAAACAAGGCCATAACCGACCATTTGTTTAAAAAATAAAGCAATGTGTCTGGAAACCACTCAAGAATAATTTACAATTTATTCAAAACATCTTCATATCATATCATAACATTACATAAAACAATGAAATTACGTAATAATAGCTGTCTCACCTCGCGTTACTTTTCTTATCTATACAATATAGGTACATATGTACATGCAGATAGCAACATCAAACTCTAAATATTTATACTTGGCCTTTTCAAACACCTTTGTATCATACGTTCAATGAAGACAAACGATGGCAACACCGTCCGGTTCGTAATTATCGATGAATGTGAGCATCGACGT
This sequence comes from Agrochola lychnidis, assembly GCA_963680765.1. Taxonomy (NCBI): domain Eukaryota; kingdom Metazoa; phylum Arthropoda; class Insecta; order Lepidoptera; family Noctuidae; genus Agrochola; species Agrochola lychnidis. The sequence goes on along the minus strand of OY796859.1, from coordinate 5,941,229 downwards.
CACTACATCACTAGGGTTGACCAAGACCATCGAAAGTAAAAAAAATCGTAAAAAATGCCGAAAGAATTGTACTCGTATTTTTTAAGAATAAACTTTAGAGGTACATTTTCGGAAAATATTTTCTACAAATACGTTTTTCCCAGAAGAAAAATCTTGACCAATGTTTGTTACAAAACAGCGCCACAGGCGTATGAAATTAAATTGTTTATTCTGTATATAGGTTATCGGAATCACTTTTACAAGTCATTAAAAAAAAAATAAGCTAGATGAGTTCGGCGTTACCTATCTGACGAGAAGAAAGGCCGAAACAAACTCAGAGTCTCTTTTAAAGTCCAGATATAATCTTGGTCAGGCCATATAAGGACCGTGTAGATTAGTCAACTCAAACTCAAACTCAAAACATTTATTTCAAATAAACCAATTACAGGTACTTTTGAATTGTCAAGGGGTCGGTCAGTCAGAAAAATGAAGCTAGTTGCCCATTCCAAAGCGTAGTAGGTACCTATGGAGAAGAACGGGCAAGAAACTCCACGGACGCTCTTTTAAATCAAAATATTGGTTATATCATTCGTTTTGAACTTATACATGTGAGAACAATGTAGAAAGACGTGCACGTTAAAAGCGTCCGTAATAAAAATATAATAACAATTCAAAAATTTAAATATTTTAAAATAAACCGTGGCAGCTAAGACATGACCAGTCCCTACTGACGGCGTCCGTTCACGAACATGACGCATGGATCAGCACCATTTAGCTCAACCATTTTGAAGGGAACTTAATGATCCAACACATTAGTGTCTGAAATGGTCTTTTGAGGACAGAACCACACAAATTTGAGTGGACCTGTCCAGTCAGTCCAAGCACCGTGGAGCTCAACATATATTAACTCATCGTATGTCAACGGTTACTGGGAACTGGACACTAGCAAAAATGTATGGTAAATTCTGCGAATTCACTGACAGGGAAGGTAGACAACCTTGTAGAACACCCACCTTGAAATAACATGAGAACAAAACACGCACTAAATGGGATCAAAGATTGTAATACTGTACCTATTATGGCCGATTGTTAGTCTGACGCCTACGAGAACTGCATTCGTCTGACGATTTGTTGAATCTTAATTCGATTGAGTGGACATTCAATTGATCGATTTGGAACAAAAACAACTCGAGTGTTTTTAAATCGATTTTGTTGTTGAGCATGCCGCTCGATTTGTTGTTGAGGAGCTCGTGGCTAAGTAATAATATTGATAAACTACGCTTGCCGAGGTTGGTCCGTGGATGGGTGACCATCTTTACATACCGAGACTCCTCCGTGCTTCGGAAAGCACGTTAATCCGTTGGTCCCGGATGTCATTTGTGGATCTTTAACAGTCGTTACGGGTCGTCAGAAGCCCGAAAGTCTGACAACCAGTCTTACCAAGGGGTATCGTATTATACAGTTACTGGGTTGTGAAGGTCAGATAGGCAGTCGCTCCATGTAAAATACTGGTATTCAGCTGCATCCGATTAGACTGGAAGCCGACTCCAACATAGTTGGGAAAAGGCTAGGCAGATTGATTTTTTGTTTAAGTCCCATGTAATAGGGGGCGAGCCTGTTGCCATCAACCGGGCACAAATCCAGACTCCGGGCTGCTACTGAGAAATTTTCGATGAAAAACCCAAAAACACTTTGCCCGACACGGGAATCGAACCCAGGATATCATGCTCAGCAGTAACGCTTGCGACAAATAGACCAACGAGACAGTCCAATTATCTATTGAGTTCGAAATGGCATTTCTAAAATAGGACTCTCAAGTTTGGGTGCTAAATCTCAATTTTCCAATTTAGCGTTCGTCGGCTTCTTTCGTCACTTAACCATTTCTAAGTTTATCTGCACAATCTTCGGTTATCTTCGTAAAATCTAATTGTGGCACATTTTAGTTAAATAGCTCTGTTTCGCATAGGCTCTTAGCATTATGCTGAGCGATGGCCGTTTTGCGTGGATGTGACGCATATTTTCCTCAAACTTGTTCCTTTTTATGTTTGTGTTCTTTCTTTGCGTCATGTTTACCGCATATAAACGTATTTTCTTTATTTTTTTCTTCTTACATTATTTACCGATGAAGTTCTACAAAATGTACGCTTTTATAATTTACTAGCTGACCCCGGCAAACGTTGTTTTGCCAATTATTTGTTTGGGGTGGACAACCCTTATCACTTAGGGGTATGAAAAATAGATAGTAGCCGATTCTCAGACCTACTGAATATGCATATAAAATTTGGTAAAAATCAGTAAAGCCGTTTCGGAGGAGTAAGGTAACTAACATTGTGACACGAGAATTTTATATATAAGATAACGTGACGATATTATCGCGAGCGTCCACGACATCACGATAATACTGGGAAGTAAAATTTATATAAATATTTATGAAGACGCTTTTTTTCCGTCCACGATAACGTTATATTATAACGTCCATATATTTCCATACATTTTATGGACGTGGACGGCGGATGTTCACAATAATATCGTCAGTTCAACACGTTAGAAATTATAAAATAAACATTCCTTTATGTACGTCAATCCTTTCCCTCAGACAACTTTTACGACTTGGCAACAACTTTTGGAAACAATAAAATGTAAACATCGTTTGGGTGTTTCGTAACAGTGCACAAATTGCATTTTCTTCGCCGGTCTGAAAATAAATATTTATGGTGAATTGTTTATCAGGTGAATAACTTCGGGAGTTGAATGATACTGATTAAGAAAGCTTGTTGCATCAACAAATTCAACAATCAATCGATTCCTGTTCTTTCTGCTCATCTCCCGGGAAATAAAAAGCGTAATAGTTGAAATTATCGGAGATAATGGTAAATAAACAGAAATCCCAAAGCATCTTTTTCGAGTTACGTCAGACACAAGATGAAGTTTAAAATTATCGTGTATCAAATACTTAAGGTGACGATAACCGACTTTTAATGACTTTAAACTGAAGATCACGTCTAAATGAGAAGTGTTAATGATTTGGAAAAAAAATATGTTAAATCAGAGCATTTTCTTAATAACTTAGAATAGGAATATTTTAGATTATGTTTATATTAACATAGTGAAATTAATTTGTAAAGTTATGAGTTATGTCTAACGCGGATAAAAAACTGAGAATCACGCAAAATCTGTCAAGCGTTTTTTTCTGAAACCTTCACCATTTTAAACATAATTTAATTATTGATCTTTTAGTATACGTGTTTCATTAAAATACCTTTTATTTTATGTATAATAAATTAATAATGCGTCTAATTTGGGACAGCGCTCCTTGATGGGTGAGTCATATTACTGGCTGAACGTACGACGCGTTGCGTGAGCTCAGTACAGAACACGCAAGCTAACCACTCAAGGTCACTGGCATATATTTGCGTCTTAATAATATAATGACCCGTCTATACTTCGCGTGGTTTTTACTACTTGACAAAACATCAAAATTTATTTATTTTTGTAATTTTAAATTTTAGCATATTATATATACATAGAAATCCGCATCAAAATCCGTTGTATAGTTAAGTTAGAAGAACAACGCAGTCAAACAGACAGATACGGAAAGCGACTTTAATTTATAAAATGTATATTTAGATATTATAGAAGAAATAGATATAGAAGAGCACGGCCATACTGTCCTTGTGGTGGCCTAACACCAAGAGCAATGTCATACAGGAATAGACAGCCAGTCGTCTTTGAGGCACCGTTGAATTGCTGCCAAACACTCGACGAAGACAGACAGATAAAAATACACCAACAATGTCAGGCCACCGTAATGCCAGTTTGTGAAAAAAATTGCTAATTCGCTTATGTAAAACTTGGCAACACTGCACGCTTCTTCGTTAAGGTTTGTGTATGTATTTATGTTGTTTTTTTTATTTACTGTCCGGCGTTTACGTAAGTGACGTGCGAGACGGCATGAATATTGATAGGTTACTTATACTGCAGATTAATTATTAATAGACGGTTATTTCGTAATAATATCTAAGAATGACGTTTTGTGAATAAAAAAATCGGAATACTCTGTAAAAAGTTATGCGTGGTCATAGGTAGGTACCTACATACGCGTCGACTCCTTTTTTCAACGGTAAAAAAAATTTGAAAATCGAATTTTCGTCATGTACCTACTAACACACTTAATTGCATTCAGAAAAAAAAGAAAATCAATAAATGCAACCACCGCTAGGTACCTCTTTGGGTAAATTTTACCAATGAAACTGAACGCGTTCAACATATCTAAACCACGTTCAAGAGATGTCAATGTCAAAATTGTTATGAAATATTGACACTGACAGCTTTTGAACACGATTTAGAATTGCTGGTCGCGTTCAGTTTTATTGATGAAATTCGACCTTAGCGTCATATTTACCAAGTTATTGTTGGTAGATATCTGAAAACCTAAAGCTATTTCTTACATAGTATCAGTATCTACCTATGTACGAGACATTAACTAAGGTTACATCATAATACGTATCTACCTAGTAACTATGTAATAGGTTATAAACCTATCAGTGACTACAGCTGGAATCGCCAACATAACGCAACCTACTGATACTGCTCAGTTATATTCCGCCCATAAAGGAAAAGAACATGAAAGTAGCTACATATTACATACATACACCTATACCTACGTGTCTATTACCTACGTAGGTACATCTATCCAATGTTTATTACGTCAACCACGATGTTTACAAAAGGCGACTAACAAATTATCCGGCCGTGCTAATTCTGGCTATATTTTGACCCGGGATAGAGCCGGTTATTTATGCCGGGAACCCCTTGTGCTATGGTGTGAAACGGTATATTAATATCCTCTGACGTCATGCCACTATATCGCACCTACGCCAATTCTAATTATCAAATGATGGATAGATAACAACTAACAACAATTTCCGTTTCCACACTGTCATTTCTTTTATTAAAATAATTTTAGTAGTTTTTTCTAATTGGGAAACAAGTTTCATTTCATTAAAAGACTGTTGCTGTCTCTTTTACTCGTTCACACGGCACGAAAGGAAATGTGTGCGGAGTTAATTGAGTTTATCGCGTCATATTACACTTGGCGCTAATAAAAAGCGTGCCACATCCAGTCAGTCCCTTCAAGTCATACATTTTAAAAATGTAAGCATTTACATACGTAATTAGTATGTCGGCAATTTGGACAGGACATGACCTTTTATTTCGTGAATCGTAACACAAAATTAGGGGTAAGTGCAAACATTACTTGGGTCTAATTTACACAGGCATGTTTGAAAAAAAAATGCGTGTAAAATCATAATTTTTGTTTGCACGTTCACCATAATGAAGAGGCTACTGTGTAGGTATAACTAAAGTTAAATTAAATATAACTGATTACATGCAGTAATTGACTTATTCCGATAATAAATCAATCGCAATGAGCTATTAATTTCGCTTCAATCATTGGTCACTGACATAGTAACCTTATAAGACCTTTGCTAACAGAACAAGTCCACAACAGTTTATTTCGATATTATTTTGCCAGAAATAAAAATGTATTAAGACTTAATAATTACAAATCCAATTAAAATCTGAAGTCTCATTAAGGTTGCCAAAAATATCGATATCGTATTGGCACGAGTAAAACAACACTATCTACTTCATGGTATTGCCATTTAGGGCATGCAAGCAGTGGGTGGTAATTTTAACGGGAATATTTTTAATTACCCCGAATGCAAGAAAGGCTTGAAAGATGGGCACAGAAAGCAAAGAAGTTAAACTCAGTGATAAGTCTAGGAAAAATAATGATATCGGTGACATTTGTGTGGCAAGTGCAAACTCCCCGGTAACCCATATCTCTAGTAGTTAGTAGATAAGACCAAGAGCATTAATTTATTGACTGTTTCGGACATGTTTGTTTCTAAATATCTAGACTTTACTTAACCCCTTAGCTACTGTTAGGTACTGCACAGGGCGTGCAAAGACCACTTCATTATTTTCAAAAGGACTCTAAGAACAATGTTATCATAACACCAAAGTGTTTAATTCATTCAAATCGAGGCAAACGGTGACTTTATCGCGTTTATCAACAAACAAAATCCACATGTTTTCTTTGATAACCTCTTGCCAAAATAACATTGTTTTCAAGTTTCAACTGTTTGTATGTTTGATCCAATATAAAAACTGCCTCAATTCGAAGATAGATGTAGGTACCTTATAACACGTCCAGTAATAGATCAGCGTTATTTTTCGCGCGCATGACGTCACTCCAGCCGTTCCCGCCATCCGCCACGCCCCACCGGCAATTGATGGACCTGGCAGTCCTCCTGAGTTTACACTTTCTCATAATAATTAGAGTGGGTTGCAGAAAAATACTAGACTGAACCACGCGAAATGACATCATCTGTAACAGTAGAAGAGTACCTATTCTTCATATCGCAAAGTTCTGATGTCCAATTACATTACTTTCTAATGCTGCAATTAATTTAATGTTTTCTCCCTGTTTGTCATTCCTTCTGAGGAAATTCCGTTGATTTTCCTCTTGAATCAATCTGTAACACATTTCTCAAGATATTCATTAGCAAGTATTTAGTCCCTGAACTAATCAATTTCGTAAATTATTTCAACATGACGGATTCGCAACTTTAGGAGGGTAGCGACTCATAAAACAAGCAGAGTCGCGACCTCGCCGTGTACCTTCCGAAAGCGACCGTTCAGCATTTTATCGTCGACGATAAGATACGCTGTCTTTAGACAAGGAGCCAAAGATAATTTTTAGAGTTTCGTACGCTTATCAGACGTTCGCACGTTCAACTTGAATCCTCAGTAATTTACATAGCTGCGAAGCAAGGACAAGACGAAGGTCCACTCCTACGATGAGTAATGTTTGTAGAACATAAAATCATTGGCGAACTTGAAAATGAAAAATGCGTATTACATTTCTGAAGGAAAGAAAACAATTGTTTTATTTTTCCGCCGTTCCATTTTTATGTCCGAACATCAGCATGAAACATTTATTGGTATGCGTAAGCAACCGTGAACTCTATTTAGACGTTGCAATGGAAATGTCACCGTTAATTTTCCACTGTTTGTATATCATTCGCTTCCAATCAAATTAGTTCACAGATAATTACTGCTCGTTCCAATTCAAACTGGTTATTTAAATATGTACTTCATTGCTTTCCACTGCGTGGTACATAATTATTTGTGTATTCTGAACGGTTTCCGCTCATTGTTTATAATTTATCACTTTCAGCATTTATTTACTTAATTAATATATAATTGTTCTAGTTAAAACACGTGAATTGGACGAGAAAACTAATACCTATTGGTAAAATAAAATTTTCGTGATACCTCAGGTACTCGCTAATTGATTGGATTTGTAAAGGAAATGTTGAAAGAGATAATATCATGCGAAACAGAATAAAAAGAACAAAGCATAATGGTAAACCGAAACTAATAACAAATGTGTTAAAACGTACCTACTTGTTTATACTTTCAAGAGGAAATTACTTGGATGTTTCCAATTCCATTCGTGTGATCCACAGTCTTACTCATTTATTTGCTGTGAGTGATGATAGAAATAGGCCACAGTATCTTCCAGAAAAAGTAGAGCAGATCAGAAAGTCTTCTTTTTCTTCTTTTGTTTTGAATATCACTTGAATCTAAATAAGGTGAGGGGGCTGTGACGTTAATCGCAACATCAGTAGCGTACTACCTATGGGAACCTACTTCAGTTTGTCAAAAGTGTAAGTATAAATATGGACACTTGGACACTACCAAATGGGATTTATAGTGTATCTACTTAGTCAAGCTGCTCTTCGGACACTTGCACTTGATTGTCCACAGTATCCAGCGAAACAATCTTGCAAGAAAATCAATTATGATAAGGAAAAGATAGCGATAAGAGCTTGAAAGACGACAGATATTAAATCTTCCAAACAATGGAGATCGTCAGGAAGATTTAATATATTCTGTCGTCTACACAAGATTGGCGCCATACTCTCACTATTCGCAACTTAAGATTAATTGAACCAATAAAGCTAAACGACCAATCACCATAACTTTAATTATTCGTCTCCTAATATGTGTCGCCAATAGTAACGATTTTATTGCACAAGACCTCACCATATTTATCTTATCGGAATCAAATGTATCATTAAGTTAATACAAGTAGGAAGTCGTCTAATCGACATGAGATAGACTGATTAATCGCGAGAACGATATTAAGTTTTTTTAAGTTCCAAGATTCTAGCTTAAATACTCAAAACAAAGTCCCAGTTTCTGCTAACCTTCAATTGAGATCGAACAGTTGTAACAACAGGCCCAGAACGTAAAGGAAATCAATATCTATCTAAGTAATTGTTGAAGAAGTTCGTTTTTTTCACAGAAGATGACGTTCTGCTAAAGCATTTCCCTAGGTGTAGAGTCTACTAATTTTAAGTAGATAGTTATGTTTCTGACAAAGTAAATGAGTCTATTTGAAACATTAGAACAGTCCCGGGAATACCTACTTTGAAATGCCTTCTCATGAGCACAGGGTTCTTTAACTTGATGAGAGCTCCTAAGGGAAAGGTAATGTGTTTCTCATGACATTGTCGAGTGGAAAGACACATTAAAGATGAGGTAAATGAACGAGGCTGCTGTACCTACAATTAGCGTTATTTTTGGATATAATATGCGTACTTAAGTAAAATGAATCCATAGTATCCATAGCTGTATTAGGCTATTCCCAAATTAAGACAGATAATCTACCGGATAATGATACTGATTCCCAAAAAAGAATCTAAAATAAATATTTACCTTACACTAGCATTTTATGGTGGCCCATAAAATGCTTCAAAGGCTGGAATGATTGAAACGGAAACTGCTTAATATCTGTCCAATCAGAGAAAAAGCAAATTTCAAAGGTGGTCCCACATTAAAAGAATCTGAATTATAAAGAGAACGCTGACACAAAACGTTCTTAGAGCGTTTCCTATATATAAACCTTGAACGGGTCTGCCGACCTTACCGTCATAAAACGGTCGCTTTGTGAGCATTCCGCTTTACGGCTATGAATATTATGGAAAATACATTACACCCGCCAATTTTCTAATAGACGTTTTTAGGCAACATTGCCAAATTGCGTCGAGCCCTTTTACAGCTCGCCAAACAAAAAGTTGTTTTCTCCCCAAACTCGTTTTTATCTTGACTGGAATTTAATACACATTTTATAAGTGTAGCACGTAACAAAAAGACAAGTTTTTATTACATGAATAATTCAAGTGTGTGCACAGTTTATTATGTTATTAGTTCATGTCGTGCACAGTTATAAGAAGGATAAATTGTAACAGAAAGATGTTTTCGAACTTTTCGAAAACATTGTGAACAGCAGTTGGGGCAAAAAGTTGTTAATTACGCGAAAATTCGCCATCAAAGAATAATAAAAAACAAAATACCTGGGAAAACCCAGCAAACACGTGACTATACAATCATAGTTGCTATCTATTCTAGCGACAAGAGCGAGATGAAACTATAACGCCTCAAACCTTGGATGATATTGCCGTGTTTGAATGTGAAAATTAGCATGTGTGTAGTACCGATGACGTTCTGTCGAGTGGAAAATGGACATCTGGCGAACAAATACGATGTACGTGATCCCTAGCTTTTACTATATCGAGCAAACAGGGATAATACGGACCCCGACTGTAAATAAGGGGCAATTACAAAGTGGGCAATGGACCGTTCCACTCTGGCTGCCAGACGTGCCCGATTAGAAAACACAAGCTGTTCACGACGTTAATCAAGTCAAATCAATTCGTAACAGCGTGAGAGTCCGTGTTGACTGATAATAACATACCTATTTAAATTCAAGGCTATTTTTCGTCGACATGTCGCGGTTCCAAACTGGTTATAATTATAGAAAAGTTGACATTTACCTCAAAACTAACGCGCTCGTTTGTTATCGAAATTAAAGAGGATGTTGTAATTGTGAGCGACGCCTGTTCGTAAGCAAAGATTATTCCGCAACGTCGGGCCGCGTATACACTGGTGGGTATACGTAACGTGTGCTTTCTCAGGCCCCAAGGTTGCAACAGTCGGTTGCGAGAACGAACCAGCCTTATAGGTAACACAGCTACCTACTTATTCGCAAGCGCAAAACTCTACATGAGTGCCGACACTGTCGACAGGTCTATTATGTGTGTTCCACTTAGGAACCGATCAATATTTGACACATTAAAGTAACTTTAGCTAAGCAACTTTCCAGTGTGTTCTGATCTGAAGTAATGGAGACTGAATATTATGAAACATCAGCAGTAGCCATTAGTATTGAAGAAGAATATTACTTGAAGAAGAAATCAATTTAAACGCCACGCCTTGAATTAAAAAAAAATGTTAGGTGAGTATCTTAGATCTTTAATATCCTTGGGAAATTACGTATCGCTGAAATTTTACTTATCAGGCATCTATTAAAAAATTGTATTTCAAATTCGGTGTAGCATCTGTTGAATGAACTTGAACGTTGAAATCGCACACACGTCAACACAACATGTCCTGCATCAAATGATCTAACAGGCGAGGCGCGACGGAACTCTGGTAGAACAATTTCCATAGTTTTCATAGAAATTGTTCTACTGGTCGCGTCGCGTCCGTTTGCAGGAGCCTTAAAATAGCAAAGATAATACCGAAACAATCCATTTGTTAGAAAAAAATTAATCGTTTTTGGCTCGTTAGGCACTAAACCCATGGTTTCTACTAAGCATCTATTGTGTGAATTAATAATCATCCTACTTCCCACAACGCGGATGGCGTGTCAAATCAGAACATATTCTACTATACCAACATTGTAACAAAGATGATATTACTATTATAATATCTGCGCTTATGTAAGTATATACCTACAGGTACTTAGTGTGGATGTAGGTACATAACAGTACATTTATAGAATAATAATAAAAATTCATAGTAAGTACTATTCTTTAGAACTGTTACAGGTAAATATGTGGTTCTAAGAAAATTGAACTGGAAAATGCTCGCAAGAACCCTTGGATTTTAAGAATTTATGAATGTACATGCATTTTTGTGATGCATGGAGGGTTTGTAGGTACATAGATAACCATTCAACGAAAATCTAAAAAGCAGAGATTCTACGATTTCACACTATGATGACATCATCATGGTTCTTCGTTCTTCCTTCTATAAGTACTTATTCTTAGTTAAAAATAAAGTTTTGTGTTCATGCCAAATTGGTAATGTAATCTAAACCTAAAGGTTATCGAACGCAACACATTGATAGAGCCGGAAGATAATACATTTTAACAAACATTCAAATACTGTAATTGGTGCAATAAATTAGATGGTTTATTAAAACTTAGTACAGCTTTCTACTAAATAAACAGAACCACAAGGTCTACGGTGTTTTGCCTCAATGTCAGCAATAGGCGTGATTCAATACTACCTACATATTCGTATGAATCAGTAATGCATACGCACACATAATGAGAATTTCATAAAGTTACTTTACTACAGGCAAAAGGTTTTAATAGTAATAGCGTACCTAAGTCATTCATAATAATGTTAAAATATTTGTCTGCGTCACATCACTGTAGCATTCGCAACAGAATTTCAATCGTAAAATGGGAATTTTTAGCAAATTTTGTTTAGACTTGAATGTTTTTGCTGGAATAAACATGGGTGTGGGCGAAAAATGGAAAATTCGTTTTAGTCGAACGAATTTATGTGATACTTTTCAAAGGTGGTCCGTTGACTCCTTGCCTATAGATACAGATCAGAATGTTTTTTTACAAAAACGTGACAAGCTAAAAAGATAAGAACACGCAAATAAAATGTATGTTTTGAATTAATTCGAGCACATTCAGAGATCTAATCGTGCAGATTTAAAAATAATATTTGAAGTAGGTACCTAAACAATAACAGAAGAGACAATAGTACCTACAAATTCTACTATTAATTAATAGTAGACAAAAATCTGCGAGGCGTCAGTTTAATTAGTGAGAAATGGTCGTTACATGGCAGTAGAACGAAAATAATTGTGAATTATAGCATCCAGTATAGAAACAGTGAACGATAAAACAAATCTTTATCTGTCTGGGAATGATGAAGAGCGTACGGGCGGCAGAGAGCAGTCCGCTTTATTAGGAAGCCACGTATTAAACCGGCTCGTTCGCCCCACGTGCTACAGCCGTGCTGTGCGGCTCCAAACGTGCGAACCACGTCAAACAATACAACATACGTTTACAGGCGGATATTTTATCTTCGCCGTGCCAGCTACCAAGCCAACTAACATAGGTCGGAACGCAGATGTGCCAAATACACGTATAGTGAATTCAACACTGATATAGAGAACACCTTTGTCATATAAAATCAAACCATTGTTGTTTACTGTTACATCGATATTTTAATTTCATCGTAATTTTATGGAAGATCAATACATGGTGACAAATAATTACTGAAATTAACTGACTTTTTACACTTGAACTTTCAATGCTATAGGCACTCGATATAATAGATCTAGATGTGAACATTTGAATATTTAATACGCACAGATATAAAAAGACGGTTCGCAAATACACATACGGTCACACTAATGTTTATAATATCCAAAATGGCTTAAAATGTTCACATTAGAACGTTCATATTGTGTCGATGAGCAAGTTGTGAAGCTAATTGGAATGAAAGATCGCGGATATCAAAGCTGATTCCGAATCTCCTAATTACTGGGGATACGACCACTCTACAGTTATATACAATGACTGTAACGAAGGGTACACATCAGATACTCTTATTTTAGTCAATACAATATTTTTTTTAAATTAAACACTGCGTTGACACTACGAAACTGCAGGAGTTAGATTACGCGAATTTTTTAAACAACGTTAGAATCGTTAAACAATGTCTAATTGGTGAATGTCGCTTTCTTACAAAGTAGCAAATAATTCATTAGTCCACAAACTGTTCAGACAATAGAAAATAGATAAAACATCTCGCGCTAAAAAATAACTGTCGCTCAGAACAATGTCTCGAAAGCAATCTGAGAATTATTAGTTTGCCTTCGACTCAATGGCGTCAGATGGAACGTAGCGTGCTTATTACTTAAGACTTGGTTTACTCTCACTTTCAAAACTCTGAAATTAACTATTCTATAAATTCTACTAGCTAACTCTTAATAAATATCTAAGTGTTTGGACACCAAGCGTTCAACATTACCACCACAGAAAAGGCGTTTAGTTTACAAAATTAACAAGAAGTGACTAGCTACTTATGTATTGTTCTACTTTCACTGATACTTCGAGACTTACTTTATGACTTACATAAAAAGGTGCAAAGTTTAATACTGACATAATATGCAATAAGAGTACCGATTTAGCACAGCAATATTTTGTTGTAAAGATGTAGGCAATGAATTTAATTATTAAGAGAATAAAAACATTAACAATTTAATCTAAATATTTACACAGCAGGACCATTTCCAAAATAATAATTATGGCACCGAATGAAATAATAGGTCTTGATTTTAAAACTAAATTATTAGAATAAAAGAAATTAATATATTATTTCAAGGTCTAAAGATTTGTCAATGGACATTTCACCACAAGACATTGTTTATATAGCACAGTGCTTAGTAAAAAAAGTATAAACAAGCAATTTGAATACAAATTCATAATTGAAGTTTGACATTGAATGATCATAGAAAAGATTGAGAATGCATCATTTACAATATACATTGACTCAAAATGATTAATTTAGTGTACAATTTGATATGATTTTACAAGTAGTTATTATCATAACTTGACCAGTTCCAATTGTAAGAACGAGGACAGTACTAACTCAAAGACGACAATCATATGCATGCATCAGACATAGCTCAAGTCACATCAGTAACATTTTATAATAAATATGAATGTGCAGAGCCGTTAAGTAACCTTCCCATGATTTCAACCTAATAACTATTACCACAGACGCTCACAATGTACACAATGTAAAATGCACTACGAATTACTAGATATTTATTTGTACAGCCTGGATTCAAAGTCCTACATCTAATAGCTAACAAACGTTATAGTAAACTTTGCCAATTAATCATTGCTGTATCACGCACTCCTGAGAATGGTGGGGCCAAAATTAATAGCTGAACCTGATTATAATGATATCATTCTCATTATACACATGCTTATTGATAACATCAGTCTCAATGACAGATATCAACGCGACTCGACGCCGCGCTTCAATGATTTAACACTAGGTACCTTTAAACATATTCCTATTCTTAATGAAACCAATATCTCATATATAAAAATTCTCTCATGTCTTATTTTGTGCTGAATACCAAGATGTAATGTATAAAACTATAAACATTTAACAGGACAGAAATATTGTTGCAAATTGGAATATGTTTAAATGAACAATATTTATTGCTTTTAATATAAACTGATGCTAGCAATAAGGCCAGGTCACATAGCACAGTTTGTCGAGGCTGACTTCAGAACATATAGATGTATTCATGCACATTCTGTATGGTTTGACTTCACAATTAAAATAACTACACTTAAACCTACAAAATAAGGAACTAATACAAATTAGACTTAAATTCAAATGAAACCTCACATCAGATCACAAACACAGGTCAAATTGCACATGTGAACACAACTACAATGAATACATATACAATAAATTAATCTCTTAATAGTTTGATGTAGTTAAAGTTCCTTAGTTAAAAATATCAACTGATACAACAATATTAACACTATAAATAAAACCAATAACGAAATGTCAATTAATTAGAACCTATACATAATTAATTTATAACATTCCATCAAGATAAGTAATACATATTTTTAGGAAATTGAATTCAGTAATCTACTAAAGTATTAGTGATGGTCGTTGAAATTGCTCTAAGTGATGTAATTAGATAAAATCGAAATTGAGAAGTTCGACTGTGAATTCTTAAAAGCAACAAGAAAAATTTGATCATAATTACATATTACAAAATTGTATTCTTGATTTTGTAAAAACAATAAAAAATATTATATTATAATAAAGCTCACCACATCCCAATGCTATCAACAGCGAACTACCATGTACCGTATGAACAACCAGGTAGCAAGACATTGAGTGCTGAGCGAGACGCTGCGGGTACAGGGTGTCAGTGGTAACACTCAGGATATCACCAGAACAAGGATCACTTCAGCTCGTCTACCTGCTCTATGTTATGTCAACTTGAAAGGGCACTAAGCAAATGAACGCCACCGAAATATCGGAAATCAGTTCTACTATCATCTTGCCTACACTCCAAATTTGATCCACATGGTGTGCCAGCCAGGGGCCGCCTCAGCGTCTATAATCACCCAAAGCTGTGGCAAAGAGACGCACTCGTCACCGTTCCACGACCACAATGTCACGGAAGATTCACTAAAAACACCTACTCACGGGAGTGTCCGCTCGCAGGCACCAACTACGCGCTCAGAACTCGGCAAACTCCTTCGCACACTTCTCTGTCGATGAGATACGTAAAGCCTCCTCCTCGTAGTCGTCGAAGTTGCTGGTGTCGCCCGGACCCTTGCAGCGCGGGATGAACGGGGCCTCGATCTTCTTCTGGAAGACGGCGATCCAGTCGGTACTCGCGAACCACTTGTGGCCCTTTATGTCGTTCACGCCAGCCTTCAGGTTACCATAACGCTTAGTCAGATCGACTTGCAATAAATTACGGAGCAGATCCTTCAGATCCGAGCCAAAGTGCGAGGGGAAGCGGACCTTACCCGAAACGATTTTTTCATAAATCTGGATGGGCTGGTCGGCAAAGAACGGCGGGTAACCAGCCGCCATTTCGTATACTAGGACGCCGAGCGCCCACCAATCGACGGCTTTGTTATATCCTTTGGAGAGGATGATTTCCGGCGCGAGGTACTCGGGCGTGCCGCACAGCGTCCACGTACGGCCCTTGACGCGCTTCGCGAAACCAAAATCTGTGACTTTGAGGTAGCCTTGCGAGTCGATAAGGAGGTTCTCGGGCTTGAGATCCCGATAGATGAGGTCCAGGTAGTGAAGGTACTCGAACGCGAGCACAATCTGCGCCGCGTAGAAGCGGGAGTGCGGCTCAGAGAAGCGCCCCACCTTGCGCAGATGCGAGAACATCTCACCGCCAGGCACATACTCCAACACCATGTACAAGTTCGAGTTGTCCTTGAAATGGAACTTGAGGCTCACCAGGAAAGGAAAGTTGATAGCTTGAAGAATTCGCTTTTCATTTAACGTATGCTCAACCTGCTTCAATTTTACCACTTTCTGTTTATCTAATATTTTCATAGCATAATATTCTTTCGTAGGTTTATGTTGAACTATCATGACTCGACCAAACGAGCCGGTACCTAATGTTTTAATTCGCTCGAAATCGTTCAGTCCGGCGGTGTTGGTAGGATTCTTCTTCCATTTCTCCTCGAAATCCTCTTTGGCCTGATCGAGGAACTCCTTGACGCTTTCGGCGGCGTCCACCTTCTTATTAGCGCTGGGAGCATTGTTGCCCATGGCGCACCCCACAAACTGGTCCTACACCCTCGATTCGCCGTTATTAGAGGCCGCTTTACTGCACTAATCGATGCCTGCTGTGCGACCGCGTAAGAAACGGGGCAGGTCAACACAAACCAATTTGAAACACGTACATTCTCAATTTTGATATCACGATCACACGTCACGAAATACACTCAATGCAGGTACACATTGACACGATTCCTTGTACGGAAAATCACAAAAAATACTTTGTCACATTCACAAGAGTAAAATGGCTTCCACAACCGGACTCGATCGACAGAGCGAGATCGAGCGACGATTCGCTCACGGGTGGCGGTCAATTAAAATAATGTTGCCAAGTCACAACAAAAAATCTCCTAATGTGTTGTAAAAGCTACTATTGTTAAAACCTACCATTATAAAATTTCAGAATGTAACGAAGGATAAATGTAACAGGGACATTCAAAATAACCACAATCCATGCCGTATAAGTCACTTGCAGAGTCCGACCTAATTTCGTTTTCAGCTTTGGGCTGGCCAAAAAATGTATTAAGGCCATCGCCGAATAAAATCAAGTACGGCCAAATCAAAACTTTAATTTTATTTATTCAAAGAAAATCTATACAACAACCAAAATAACAATAACAGTAAAAATGCAGAAAATATGCTTTTTAACGTAAATAAAATCAGAGAAAATTTTAAGTTTCGCGTGATTTAAATTTAAGGGGGAAGCGTCTGGGTAGCCCGCGAAATTGTAATGATTTTAATTGAATAAAGTCACATTTGTTACGACCGCAAATCATATTTTAATCAATATAAAACCTGACACTAACCTGCAAATGCCAAAAACGTGAGAAAATTTGAATTTCGTGGGCTACCCTGACGCTTCCCCCTTAAACGGTTATATTTAATGATTATTATTATATGAAAGATTGACACTGCATTTCTTTTACTCAACAAACCAAAAAAACATTTATGTGGTTTTTGGTTTTGGCCGACAATGCAAATCGGGCCGAATTTAGTTTTCGCTTTAGGCCACAAATAAAAACATTTTCGGTCTGATACCGGGTCACGGGTGGATGTTTTGTCAAGGCATTATGGTGGAACTAGTTGATATTTTTTCCACACAAATTTCAGGGGGGTTTTAATCCACTGTTTTGAAATTGTACATCCAAAGTTAAACATGATATCGTTTTGTCTCATTATTTATTTCATATATGCGGAAACAGAATAGTAAAATAATTAGCCATTAAAAAGTTAGGAGCCAACAAAGATACCTTTTTCTTGCTAATTTTAACGCAACTTTGATCGTAAATAAGTAATAAAAGAAGTGTAAAATCTCAAAAACTATCGAAGAGTTCAACTTTATTTGTAATTGATTTATGCAGAGGTTTTTTATAAAACTCGATTTTCCAGAGGACTTTTCGTAATTTTTTACGCTTTCGTTTTACTAAAATGATTCGTCATGGTGTTTGAATGCATGCGAACTAGACGCTGTGCATGTAGACCAGCGTCTAACTGCTCATCACTGATACTATATCTGTCGGACACGATGCCAGGTAAGACAGCGTGCTTTTTGGCCATCATGCCAGCGTGCTTTTTGGCGAATTTACTGGCGAGCACCGGTGAGTTCGAGCCCGACTAGTTCAACCTTAAGTGCAGGTACTTTAACCATTGCAGCTACGAGAAAACGATCTTAGGAGGCTCTTTTTAACTTTTCTTCAGCAGAAAATATTGGTAATTTACACTAAAACTCTTTTTATACCCATCGATTATTTTTCATAAAAAAACTTCTTACAAAAAAAAAACAACCGACTTCAAAAAAATCACTACAAAGTGAAAAATAACTTTAATTTTGGAAGTCGGTGTCTTTGGTTTTTAATTTTCGTTCTTTGTCACTTCCGAAATTAAAGTTATTTTTCACTTTGTAGTGATAAAATAACTTTAATTTCGGAATGACATGACTCCAATCGACTGAAGTCAAATGGATGAACCCCAATAATTTCAGCCACACCTTGGCTTACCTCCAGTCCAAATTGCTTAAGTTCACATATTTACGGGCTGCACGACGCGCGGCGGCGGTATGCTGCCATTGTGCTAAGATTTCGCACCGAAGATTGACATCACGCTAAAAAACTTTATGATTTGACACTCCCTAGCTAATTTTGGCTGGATATCACGCCATTTGGCGCGATGAACTGACCTTGAAAGCTTTAGAATCAAACAAAAACGTACCAACTCAACATCTATGAAGCTTTTTCTCAACTATGTTGGGTTCGGCTTCCAGGCTAACCGGATGCAGCTGAAATAACGTACCAACTGTCGTGATATACTTCATTCTTGAAAAAAATTAGAAGTTTGAGAAATACCGAATCATACGAGCCCCTGAAACAATTACTAAGATACTTTTGTATCTTAGTAATTGTAGAGCAATCACTGGACAATTGAATTAATATTTCAAGCCTCATATAGCAACGTTAAGATAAGACAAGAGAAAATAAGATATATTCATTTGCTAACATACAATAATAAAAAAGTAAGTTCAAAAACTAAAACCCGACTACTGAAAAATCACGTTCTAAAAAGTATGAAACAAGAAAATATTTCAGACAGAAATCAAGACATAAGTACAAAAAAGGTCAAGGTAAAGTACAGCTGTACAGCTGTTAATAATTAATTTCAAGTCAATATAATTAATTTGGCAAAAAATTATAAAATATCAACAGTAAAAAAAAACAATCTGTTTCAATATAAATGATTCTGTCAAAAATTTATTAAATTATATGTTAGTTAGAAATTACTTGCGGCTTATGACTGACGGTGCATAAGCAAGTCCGGTGGGTGCACCCTGGGCACTGGGCAGTCATCCACTCTAACATCCTGCTGACTGGTTTATCTTAGTCCACAATAATTAGCTCATGATGACACAAAAAGAAGAAAAATTCGATTCCACATTAATGTAGTTTTTCAAAATTGATAAATTAAGTTATCACTTTTAGGCAAAATACTTACACAATAACTTATTTTAAAAATTAAGCTGCCTAGACTTGTTTGAAATAGCCATAACAAAAGATCCATTCGTGTTATGGGTTTTATGAATCTATAATTTCTACCATTTGGTTGTCAAATATGTTTATATGGCAACATAGTCCGAATTTACTCATATTGCTCATAGGTGGCAGCATGTTCTTTGCGTTGTTGGGCGCTATACAATTTCTGTAGCTGTAGTATTTCAAGATCGTGCTGCCAAAGTCTGCCACAGCGGCATGTTACATAACTAATTTGAATCGATATTTTTTCTCCGTGCCCACTCTGCATATTTTGACTGTGCTGTGCTGCTTCACCTTAGAGTACCTTATTTATTTATTGTGAAAATGAATGGGCCTTCCCACTCCCAAGATTGTATTTGCAAACCATTTTAATGGAAAACAAAAGTGCGTGAATGTGTAGGTTTATGGGGGTTTATTCGTATATTTATTTGATGATATGAATAAAATTCCAAGGATTAAACATTAATATTGTGTGCTTATCCTATTGGTTAATATAATAACATAGTCTATTGACAATGATTATTATTTTCCTTTCATGAACTTCCTCGATAACTGACAGTCAACCACACATCAGTGCGACAGTAGCACTGCGTAGAAAATGACCCTTCTTGCTACGACATAAAGGTGCTGTCAATGTCAAACTGTTACCACTGATGTGGGGTTGACTGTACCCGAAGTCAACAGTTTAAAAATAATTAAAAGTTACATCCAATTACTAGCAAAACGAAATAATTTTACATAATAACGAGATTCAATTCGGTAACCTTACGTTATTTTCCTTGAAAACCACAATCCACATATCATAGGTAATACGAGTCTGCACACGGCTCAGTTGCAAAATTAATTTTATTATTATTACAGCCACAAGAGCAGACAACCTTGACGAAGCGACGTAGCAACTGGAATATACATCAAATCATATAATTAGTGCTTCATAACGCATTTAATTAAAGTTTTTATTAATAAAAAAATGTACAAAAATTGTTTTTTTTTTTATCATGTTGGTAACTTGTAACTTGGTAATCATTTTTGTTGGCATGTTTGTTGAACTGCTTTGTGTGCATTTGGCGCTCGAATGACCTCCACAGGTGGCGCTGTTGTCATTTTTTTTTTACTTTTTTGAAATGTATCGAAAAAACAAGATTGCGGCTTTAGTTCTGATTTTAACCACGCGTCAAGCTTACATAGGTACTGGATGTTCTAGCTTTGATGATGTCTTGTTGTTTTACTTTCCCCAATGCGATTTTGTTTTAGATAAACTAGGATAACATCACGCCTGTAATCCCCGGAGGGTTAGGCAGAAGTGTACCTACTCATAATCCACCCACAATTCGCCATTTAAAAGGGGCGAACCTATTGCCATAAACCGGGCACTAATCCAGACTCTGGGCTGCTACTGAGAAACTTCTGATAGAAAACCCAATAACACTTTGCCCGACCCGGGAATCGAACCGAGAACCTCATGTTCAGCAGTAGCGCTTGCGACCAGTAGACCAACGAAACAATCATTAGTACGCAACAAAACTTACACTTTACTTTTATTTAAGGGCGCGACGCGACTCTAATAAAACAATATCAAATAAAACTTCACGGTAGAAAAATACTGGTGTCGCGCGAATCTTTATTATTTCAGTTTGCATCCGTAGAAACAAATAAAGATAAGAAAAAATTTATGAAAATAGTCTGCAGATTTTAAGACCTTGACAATAAAAAGAAGAGCAAAAAAGTTATTTTGCAGAACTACTTCTTACAGATCACACGAGACAGTGTAGGTAGGTACTACCTATAAGTTTTCATTACGATGACGTTGATTTCATCGTGTATGACTAAAGTGACCAGACGTCCCGTTTTGAACGGGACCGTCCCTTTTTTCGGTTCTCCGTCCCGGTGTCCCCGACAAAAGCCTGGGGACGCAAAATTGTCCCGTTTTCAGAAACTGGACAATTATGCGTTGGGTGGAAGTGTTCAAACATTTTCACACCAACAACCTGCATGACAGATTTCGTACTTATGTATGCCCGGCACAAATGCACCAATAGAACGAGTATTTTCTTTAATAAATAAATTGTGGAAGTCTGAAAAAACCCAGTTACAGGTTCCGGTCCTTATGGCGATGTTGATAACTAATAGGTGAATATAAAAAACATGCCAAGAATTTTATTCTTACATAAAATCATCACCAGCTGTATTGAAA
The DNA here is from genome assembly GCA_963680765.1 of Agrochola lychnidis. Classification (NCBI taxonomy): domain Eukaryota; kingdom Metazoa; phylum Arthropoda; class Insecta; order Lepidoptera; family Noctuidae; genus Agrochola; species Agrochola lychnidis. The sequence continues at coordinate 5,919,509 of OY796859.1, read as the reverse complement.
CTTTGTTCTGCTGACAAATATTACTCAAAATTAATCTTGCTTAACTTTTTAAATTTGTAATACATAAGTACTTACAAAAATAATTTTGATAATAAAAAATAAATGTGTTTTTTATTTCATTGAGAACCTAGGCTGGTACCTATTCTCAAAATTGAGTTTCCTTTATGAATCGGCCTTGCTAATAGAGATAAATAAACCGATGTCCCGTTTTGAGTTAAAAAATAAATGGTCACTTTATGTATGACCGATCTTGGACTGAATCCAAAGTCTATTGAAGTTTGACTGTTTCAATGCACCTCTTTCATACAACTGCAGCATTGTATTTTGAAGTTTGTTCTACCTTCATGCGCGGTCATTCGCACTTCAGTAAAACACTTGAACCACAAAACTCGTCCTTATTATTATTATGAAATAGAGGCGCCCGCCGTCAAAGTCAAATAAATCTCACAATGGATGTGCGCGACCGGTATATTATTCAACGGTCTTAGCATAGCCCAGGTACGCACGAACGATTTTTTACCGCACCGATTTTTTTTCACACACTGGATTTTCAACGCTCTACTTAGCGCCAAAAGTTGAAAATCCAATAGTGTGGTTTTTCGCCGCGCTGAGTTTCACTCTGTTGGATTCACAATGCTCGGGTTAAAACCGAGAGTTGAAAATCCAGTGCACGATAAAATCCTGCCTCGATATTTTTACGTCAGTGCCGTCGTAGCCCCCTAGTGCCCCCTACCTTCCCCCATAATGTTTAACAAATTGATTGGTACACTGATATTCGTAAGTAACCATTTCAAAGTAAGTATGGCAGACAGGAGTCGCTACTGTCCATAGTGATGCGACACGAACAGTTGAAAAGAGGATTCCCTATTGTTTTCTCAAATTCACACAATACTTGAATTGAATACTCACCACGGATCTACCGTCAACTGCCCTAACTTTGCCTGGCGTCCTATGTTTGCCTATAATGAAAAAGCTGTAATATCTTTTAAATTTTACTTGTATGACAATCGAAACTTAAAGCTCTCTATGAAAACTCAGCTTTGATTGCCATAAAGGAAAATGAAAAAGATAACTACAGTTTTTTTTATTATAGGCAAACATAGGACGCCAGGCAAAATTAGGGCAGTTGACGGTACCTAACTCTATCAATCAACCCGAACCCAACAATAGTGCGAATGACACAGAGGGAAGAGAATTTGTATTTTTCACGCATGTCGGAACCGACATGCGTGAAAAATACAAATTCAATGTAAAAAGGGCGCCATCGCCAAATTACTCTCGTACTGCGCCGCGCTGTTTAGCGTCTGTACTTACGTCTTGTTACCAAACTAAATTCATTTTTTTTTTGTAACTAGCACCGTGTAGTAAACAAAAGTGAGCAAGTAATAGAGCACACAATGCTTTCAAACAAAAAAGCCGGCGGGAGGGCGCACAGTGGGCTGAAACGGGCCGGTAAAGGACTTAGCATTAAAAAAAAAAAAGTTTCTTTTTCTGAAATTTTAAATATTGTGTTGGATTTATCTATCGATTATAAGTAATTATTTCTATGAGGGTCGTTCAGATAACTTAGTATTTTCGGAGTTATAAATATCCAAAGTAGTTTTTGTATGAAGCAAAAGAAAAAAATGTTAAAATCTCGAAATTCTCAAATTTTCTCAAAGAATTGACTCTACGTATGCATAGTACGTATATTTGTCTTATTTTAGCGCCTATTCTCGGGTTGCGATTTTCTGCGATTTGGTCGCAATTTCAAATTTTGTTCTCTATTCTACACCACCATAGAGGTTAAGATCTAGGCGCGTTTTTTAGGGTTCCGTTAAAAAACGGAACCCTTATAGATTCGTCATGTCTGTCTGTCTGTCTGTCTGTCTGTCTGTCTGTCTGTCTGTCTGTCTGTCCGTCCGTATGTCACAGCCACTTTTTTCCAAAACTATAAGAGCTATGCTGTTGAAACTTGGTAAGTAGATGTATTCTGTGAACCGCATTAAGATTTTCACACAAAAATAGAAAAAAAACAAATAATTTTGGAGTTCCCCATACTTAGAACTGAAACTCAAAAAATTTTTTTTCATCAGTCCCATACGTGTGGGGTATCTATGGATAGGTCTTCAAAAATGATATTGAGGTTTCTAATATCATTTTTTTCTAAACTGAATAGTTTGTGCGAGAGACACTTCCAAAGTGGTAAAATGTGTGTCCCCCCCCCTGTAACTTCTAAAATAAGAGAATAATAAAACTAAAAAAAATATATGATGTACATTACTATGTAAACTTCCACCGAAAATTGGTTTGAACGAGATCTAGCAAGTAGTTTTTTTTTAATACGTCATAAATCGTAAACTTATCGTTACTTGCTGCTACGGAACCCTTCATGGGCGAGTACGACTCGCACTTGGCCGCTTTTTTTTATGTAGTGGTCTCCCCTTTAGGCTTAATCCACTAAGGATTAATAAAATAAATAAATAAATAAGTAAAAATCACAATCACTACTGGCCACTGCACTGTTTTAATTTAATCACTGTCAAGGGTATCCACATTAACGAATGCAAAATTTTCGTATTCGTCATCATCAAATGTTTCCGCTTGTTCAATTACTAATAAACTTTGTGCTTCTACTGACAAAGTTTTATGTTTTCTGCGAAGTTTGTGACGTTTCGCTGAGATGAGTGGATCAGAGCTGGTCAATAAATTATTTAAAATGTCTTCATTTGTAGTTTTTCTACTGCATTTCCTAGAATGGTGTTGGCGGTACCTACGAAAGTCTTTATTTCTAGCTTCAGCAGCTTCTTCAGATAGCTGTCCAATTGGTATTAGACCAAAACTTTCAATAATAGCTGCACCATGCATAAGAACTTTATGAACACTTGAAGGCATATAATACCAGCTATATAATTCCAAATACAGTTGCATGGTCACTTGAGCATATTCATGAAATTTCGCTGTGTCAATGTGGTAACCTGATGAAATTGCCTCTAAAATGATTGCAAATCGCCTTATTAATTCTTCACTAACACCAGTTATCTCAGCAGTCATGTTTGGATTTGCAAAAAATCTTCTAGCAGTATTTCCGTCATTCGTGGAGCCGTGCCCTTGTTTAACAACATCAATCAGAAGTCCCATTCTATTTTTAAAAGCGTCTTGTATGTCTTTCTTTCTTCTTTCCATGATGCACTTGTTGTCTCCCTTTACTGTCCATGTCTATATCGTTAATCTGTAGGCTATCTGCAGAATGCATTCCATCATTCGTATCCAGGTATGCAATGGTGACAATCCGTATTTACAGAGATCTGGATCAGTCGGTTTTGATGCAATTAAGAGCAAATTATTCATCTCTGTTGGAGTGGCTTTACAAATGTCGCATCTCTGAGATGAAGTATCACATAAAATTGATGTTGCTTTTCCGTCTATCATAGTCATTAATAAAGAGTGTAAAATTTTTATTTCTCCAACTTCTGTTTTCACTAAATTTACAATCTCTTCCTCAATAGCATTTTTTTCCCGCAATATCGTTATTTTATTTTCTTTCACAAATTCGAAAAAGATTGGACGACACCTTTAAGGTCTTTTCGTGATCATCACTTAATTCGACTAAAAATTTAGACCTTATCTCACTACACAAACTGTCATTATTTTTAATACTGCCACTGTTTTTTAAAATAACGAAAAGATCAAGATTTGTCACTAAATTTTCAAACATTTTCACAAATACAAAATAACAAATAAGTAAGTAATGAATGTGTGGGGGTAGTGCGTCTATTATGGTGGGTAATAGAACACTGAAGTACGTTTGAATGCAACCGAACATTCCGTAGATACCCTATCGTTGCACCAATCACGTTACGACACGTCATAACTTGTTGTTGCGCTCGCGCACTCTTATCCCTTGATTCCCGGAAATAAGTCTCAAAACAAATTACGTCATACCTACCTATGGTGGTGGAAAATGTCGAACATTGTTTTTTTTTTAAAGAACTAAGTAGGTATTTAGGTTTTCAGGCCGTTTAGTATACATTATTTTCAATTTCAATTTAATTGGAATAAATTGCTTAACTAAAATAACATGACTCTTCATACAAATTTGATATGGCTATATCTCCGAAAGTACTCGTTAAATTAAAAAAAGTCAAAGAATAAAAACGTTTTAAATTTATGCCTAGATACCAAAAAAATACATTTGATCTCTTAAGACCCAACCTTGTAATCCCAGCCCACTGTGGGGCGGCGCGGCGCGCAGGTGCCTAGACAGGTTTCGTTATCGTTACATTGAATTTTTTTGCCGTTCTATTACAAACAGCCAATAATGGGCCCTTCCGTTACTCTGTTGGCATGCATAGGTACAGACGCCAGCACATCAAGCTACCCGAAACTGACCTTTGAACCTTAGTTTTCATTGATAAAGTTGAAAATCGATTAAATAAATTTGACAGATTGTAGTGGCCTGATGTGCTGGCGTCTGTACTATTGCAGCGACCGACGCGGCGACGCCGACGACGTATTGTATCCGCAAAATGATGCTTTCTACTTTTAAAGTTTATTACGAGAAAGGTAGTTTCCTATAAGAAGGTAAGGTAGAAACATCTGAAGAATGCAAGTAGAACCAATCGACCTAAAAAGCAAAATACGCGCGGCATGGCGCAGCAGCGGCGTTCGACCGAGGAGTGAGTACGGGCGGCCGCGGCCGGGCCTCGCGTTCAATGAATGTACAGTGCGCCCAGTATATTATCTGGGCACGCGGTGAATTTTGGTTTAAGGATCCCGCAAATAGGCGCGACGCGACTCTAATAAAACAATTTTTGCGGACCGTTATTAGTAAAAAATTAAGACTCTTATATCTTTACATTCTTGACCTCATAGCTTTGCATAGTAAGTAGACCCTCCCATACATTAGATTACGAATCTGTCTAAATGCCTAGTTTAGCAATAAAAAAAGCTCCCGTCCGTATTATTCTCATAATCATACTAAGTCAAATTAAATTATGTCACTATGTCAGTGTCATAGTTATTATTTCAGCACACTACTAAAGATAGACATTAGACAAGGTAGCCGCCCTTTGCAAGCGTGAGAGATTTTACCTTCACATGATAATCGATCTTATTCTTTACCAGTTAAGGTTGATAATCTCGCAAAGCAAATTGAATGAATCATTGAAATTGTAAACGCGATATGATACGATAATACAGATGTTAGATAGGTATGTAGTCGTGAAACAACGTATGAATTTGAAAATTTGCATTCATTCATTTCAATTCTACGAATGTATTTGGTTAAATGTAGTGATGCAACGAATACTACTTTTACAAATACAAATACGAATACGAATATCAAACCTACTATTCGGCGAATACGAATACGAATATCTCGCCATGGTAATAAAAGACTAATAATCTAGTACTACATAGACGCAGCTATTACTAACGTTCGTCTAAATTACTTAGGACTTACTATCCAACCTTTTGTTCATACAAAAGAAATACAGACCATATAACTACTTATTTGGTAATTTATCGAAGTGTTTCCATATGTCACTTTGATCTCGTTTACGAGAAGACATTTTCTATTCAACTTCAACTCCTTTCACTTCGCAGCAACCTCAAAAAATAAATAAAACAATACTCTCTTGCTTGAGTTGTGCTTTCGACTGACAAATGAAATGAAAGGAATTAATGAATCAATCAGTCCATGGTTCGTAATGATAGGAAAACTCCCGGGCCGCGGCACTGTATAAACTATGGCCGGGGAGTCCCCCGTCGCGTCGTAGTTGCGGTTAAGGCCCTTGCACACGTCGTATTTTTACGTGCCGACGACGCGCGTTTTCCAAGTCTGCCAGTACAGTAGATTTGCGTACAAACATATTAATTTTTAAATATTCGTATTAGTATTCGCCGAATACGAATATTCGGTAAATGTCTACTATTCGGCGAATACGAATATTCGTATTCGTATTCGTTGCATCACTAGTTAAATGACTTTACAAAGTTATTGTGTTTGCGTAAAGATCATTTTCACATAAAGTAGTAATAAAGATTGATGATTTTGAACTGTGATTTTGAAGGCGCACTCAGTTCGCCGATGCTACATCTAAGGCCGCATTCCGACTTACGCTTAAAGGCTTGTGCAGACCAGCGCGATATCGCGGGCGCGACACTGGTAGCGCTGCCTGTCGCGCCCGCGATATCGCGCTGGTCTGCACAAGCCTTGTAGTGATAATATCGCGAATCCAACCAAAGTCCAAAGTCACAATTATTATTCAATAACCCTTATATTTCGTGACTATTAAGTTTGGTCGAATTCGCGATATTATCACTTTTAGCGTAACTCGGAATGCAGCCTACAAGTTGTGTCGTATTAAGGCTTGTGCAGACCAGCGCGACACGAGTATATATGTTCTGTGCGCGACACAAAGGCACCGCTCGTCGCGCGACGAGCGGTGCCTTTGTGACGCGTCGCGTGTCGCGCCTGTTTGAATGAGCCTTTATACCTTTTACTATGACTTAAGTGTATAGGAATACGTAGGGGTTATGTGACATATTCCCCGTATTTTTTATTATTCAATTCAATAGGTAATCATAGGTAAGTATCTACTTTTCATTTCAAAGGTTCCATGTCTTTCTTCATTTTATGCTGGCTATTGTACAGCATACTGTTGTACAGTACCCACCTAAGTACTTAATTTAAAAAAAAGTAATTAATAAGTAGTAATTAGCTACTAACCTACTTTATAATTTAAAGATTTTTAGTTTTTTATCATTTCTCGGCTTATAATCCGAGCGAATATTTAAGTGTTGTCCCGAATTTCGGGACAGACGTCCCGGATTTTTTTTTGTCCTAAGGAAGTCTCGTCTCTGTTCTTCGAAGTTTAGGCAAATAGGCACTACCTATTCCTATCACTGGTAATAAGATTTAGCAAGGAGAATCGCGATATTACTGTATTTTGCTATGAAAAACAAATATTACTTTTTTTTTGTTTTTGGTGGGAAATTTTCAAATAAGTAACTTCTCCCGCTTTGGGCGGAGCGGGAGGGCGTGTCAAACTCTTACTGACTAAAACCCACCCGTGTTCCTTCAGTTGCCTGTATTGCCAGGGGCCACGGTAACACTTTTGGACAAAACCGCAACCCCGGCAGGAAATATTACTTATGGGAGTCAGGTTATAAACACGTGCACTGTCTTGACGCGTCACTGACAACTGACAGCTGTTTTTGAAATAGCAGCGCGCGATTGATGTGATGAAGTTTGCCTTAAAGTTTAGAAACGCATTTTCAAGTTTCCCTCAAAATTTAAAAAAAAATCTGGCTACCGTAACTAAGGCATTTTTAAAGTGGGCCATGGTAGAAGGTGGGCTTTATACGGTTCCTGTACCTTAATACGAGTCAATTTAATTATTTTTATAATATAAACTGCGTGGTAACAGCGTGTTTTTTTTTTTACTAAGTAAGTAAGTACATTTTTTAGGCCACTAAGTACCTACTTACATTAATTATTTCTTAATTTTGCAGACACGCGACGCGCGACGCAACGGCCCGGCGCGGCGGCGTGACGCAACACCGGTAAGTTTTCTTGGAAATTATTTTGTTAGCCAACTTACACACGGTCGTAATAAAACCGAGGCGATTTTTTTTAGTGCACTTGATTTTCAACACTCTGGTCAGCGCCGAAAGTTGAAAATCCAATAGTGTGTTTTTTCAACGCGCTGGGACGAAATTGCGTCCCAGCGCGTTGGATTCTCAACGCTCGGGTTAACACCGAGATTTGAAAATCCAGTGTGCGATAAAATCCCGCCGCGATTTTATTACGTCCATGCGAACGTCGGCTTAGAGTCACGTCGCGCCAGGCTTTACTAGTAATGAAAATAATATTTAGAGGGGCTCGTGGTAATGATATAATAACAGCGAGAACGGTAGTCCTATTCTGTAACCATCTCACCGTGTTATCTTAGGTGAAGTGAGCGTGGAGTGAGCTGTCAGTTGCTAAGGATTGACACTATTGGCAGCTCACTTCACCTAAGTTATCACGGTGAGATTTTTACAGAATAGCACTACGGCTCGATCTTCACGGGTAATTACCTAGGTACTATAAACTACTAAGTATTAAATAGTCCATACAAAGAGCCGTCATGTGATAGGCCAACAGCTTATTAGCACTTACGCACTATTTCCATATAAGTCATATCTATCTATGATGTATGTGAATATCATTTATTTCAAATAAGCTCAAGTATGGCACGTTTGAATTTGAACGTCAAAATTTACAAAATAATGGCATTGATTCTAGTCACCCCTTCCAAAAGGTAGAGTATTCGTATGGAGAAGAATGGGCAAGAAACTCCACCGTTACCCTTTTAAAATGTTTTACAATAGTTTGTATAGGTACAATAGGAACCTACATTAGTTAAATAATTATATGTGAAGAGTTGAAGACGATGCACCTTGAATAAAATTACTATAGCACCTCAATAGGTAAAAAAAATTAAAAATGAAGCAACGACAGATAATTAAATTAGGTATGTGATAAATACATGTGCTCACATATTTACAAATATTATAAAAGTAGACGATTTTCCTAAAATAAGTCAGTGGTGCCGATTCCCTTGTTCACAAACTAAACTAAATTTAAGTTCAGTGCATCTTTTTCTTTCTATTTCATTAAGAAAAGGACAGAAGATAAATTTTAGTTTAGTCCTGTCAAATTAATCAGCGCCTGTCACTCTCCATACAAGTTTAGACGTGATTAAAAACTTGCCGACTAAAATTACGTCAATTTACGTCAACCGCTGATTAATTTAACACGACTAAACTAAAATTTATCTTCTGTCCTTTTCTTAATGAAATAGAAAGAAAAAGATGCACTGAACTTAAATTTAGTTTAGTTTGTGAACAAGGGAATCGGCACCAATGTGTGAGGAAGTAATCACAGAATGTGTCATTTTGCGTTACCATGTCACGCACGCAGGCAGGTGTCAAGGCGCACCATATTGGTTTAAATTACGCTTATCCTGTACACACGGCTACACATCAAGCTATAAATTTCCAGTTTATGTTGATCTCGCATTGTATAGGATTTCCGTACAATGCGAAGTCAGCTTATACTGGAAATGTATAGCTTGATCATTGATGTGTAGCCGTGCGTACCTACGAATAACCACATCCACCGTTTGATAACGGATAAAAAACACTACCAAAATTCCAAACTAAGTGAGCTATGTACCATATTTTTAAATAACACGTACTCGGGCTTTTACAGAATATACACAGATGGATCCAAAAACAAAGTAGGTTCAGGAGCAGCGTTTTTCGATCCACAAACTAAAAATGCAGTGCAATTAAAGGTAAACTCAAAATTCAATATAATGTGTACCTACTGAACTTGTGGCAATAGATGAAGCATTAAGGCTTGTGCAGACCAGCGCGATATCGCGGGCGCGACAGGCAGCGCTACCAGTGTCGCGACCGCGATATCGCGCTGGTCTGCACAAGCCTTTATCTTACATTGACTCATTTGAAAACGGCAATTATGTTATTTTAAGTGATTCGAGAAGCGCTCTTCAACATTTGGCTCGGTGTACCTCGAGTTTTCGGGGTACTCCGATTGCCTACAGCGTGATCAAATCTATTTGTAAACTTATTTCTAAGAATAAGAATATTGTACTGCAATGGATACCGGGTCATGTTGGCTTGGAAGATAATGAAGTAGTGGATCGGCAGGCGAAGGATGCTTGTGATGATGGATTGGTCTGTTCACACTTTCCCGAGCACAGGGATTATTTGGGTGTAGTTAAAGAAGAATGCACTAAAATGTGGCACGAACACTTCGATCAGAGGTCACTGAGTAAGGGAATCTGGTATCGGACAATCCAGCCTGCACTTTCTCGTTGTTCATGGTTCGACCAAGCAAACATGAGTCGTCCGGAAATTGTAATGACTCTTCGGCTTCGATCGGGACACATTCCAATGAACAGTTTCGCATTTCTTATGGGTTTTTTTTCTTATGGGATTTTGATTTTGATTTTGGTAAAGTTACTTCTCCAAATTGTCCGGATTGTAATATAGTGGAAGACACTTACCATATACTGATGGAATGCGTCCGGAACGAGTCCGAAAGAATCGCACTGTTATCGAAGTCACTGGATGTTGGAAGGTGTAATAGCATGCTTGCGTCCCCATTGTCGACGGACGCAAGATACTTGTATAAGTTGGCAAAACTAGGATTTCGATTATAAGGAACAATTGTTTGTACCGATCAATCAATCTGCCTAGCCTTTTCCCAACTACGTTGGGGTCGGCTTCCAGTCTTACCGGATGCAGCTGAATACCAGCATTTTACATGGAGCGACTGCCTATCTGACCTCCACAACCCAATAACTGGGTAATACGATACCCCTGGGTAAGACTGGTGTCAGACTTTCGGGCTTCTGACGACTCGTATCGACTGTCATAGATCCACGAATGACAGCCGGGACCAACGGCTTAACGTGCTTTCCGAGGCACGGAGGAGTCTCGGTATGTAGAGATGGTCACCCATCCACAGACCAACCCCGGCAAGCGTAGCTTAACCTGGTAGATCGACCCGTGCGGCTGTTATTACTTAGCCACGAGCTCCTTTGTAATTGTTTGTACCGATGAGGGTGGCATAATCAGTTTTTGATTAAACCCTCTATAAATTAAATAGAACAAAAAAAAAAAAAACTACATCCAGTGTCGCGTTGATGTATTTTTTATTTAAATGTTTTATTTACTAGCTCTGTTCGCGACTTCGTTTTCGTTAGCCCAGTACCATAATTACGTAATACACGATCAATCACAATTTGTTTCGATTTGAAACAGATTGCTAATCCATTGCTTCATAAGTTAGAAAAAAATCTGCTCAACAACGTAAATAACTCAATGAATGTTATTGAACTGTCAAAATGAAACAAATTTGTCATAAACGTTTGCGAAAATAAGTTACGCAATTAGGGTACAGGTACACATAGGCGATTTTTTCCCGCAGCAATTCTTTTTTCGTGCACTGAATTTTCAACGCTCTGCTTCGCGCCGAGAGTTGAAAATCCAACAATATGTTTTTTTTAACGCGCCGGGAAGAAAGTACGGCCTAGCGCGTTGAATTCTCAACGCTTGGCTCAACATCGAGAGTTGAAAATCCAGTGCACGATAAAATCCCGCCGCGATATTTTTGCGTTCATGCGAATGTGGGCTTAGCGTGAAATTTCTAGTTCCCCCGACCCACCGCGTTGCATTGCATCGCCTACCCACGCTATTACCACATTATTTTTTTTTACTTGTTCATGTGCTATATTACTTACTTCATTTTCTCTAAGCGTTCTTTCTGACTTTTATTTCTTTTTGCTCAGCTCCTAAGGGTAATAGCGTGATGTTAAATAGTCTATATTCTTTCTCAAGAATTGGGCTATCAAATACAACAAGAATTTTTCAAATCCGACTGGCAGTTCCAGAGATTAGCGCGTTTAAACAAAACAACAAACAAACTCTATAAGTTAATTTATTTACTACTTAGCAGCCTCGGATCTATACTCCATAGGTTTAGGTAGTTAAAAAAAGGTAAACAAATCGTAAAAAGGGTTTTTATAGATGACACTTTCTTGTTAAAAAAACAATAAAACCAAATTAAATTTATTTTAGAGTTTATCTATAGTTTCCTCTTTTATTAAGTATGTTAAACTTTATCGTTTATTCTTCACTACTTTTCGTAGATGTAACTGCTTGAGCACAATTTTTTTTGTCTGATTTATAATATTTTGTAATCTGTCTATTGTAAAGAGCCCAATTTCTAAACGTCAACGAAATATAACGTTGCTAAATTGAAGAGTTCAACTGTGACGTAGCATAACAACTGAAGTGACAGGTATTACGTTTAGTCGGTTACTTGACAGCTGTCTCGTCACGTGGTTTTTTTTGTTTACCTTTTTTTAACTTCCTAAACCTATGGAGTATAGGTGGGGCAAGCCGGGGCCCGTGCCCCGGGCGCCAACTTCAGGGGGCGACAAATTCAAGCGTAGCAGACAAGTGCACCAGTTGCACCACCCAGCACACCGCAACTTTGCAATAAATGAGACGCGCAACACATTTATAATCTTCCTATTTTTATCTTTTTTACAACAGTTTTGGCGCCCCTGTTGAATTGGCGCATTGTCGATCGATACAATTTGATTAATATGTTGCTACCAAAATTTTTATTTTGAGAAAATTTTAATTTCTCGGGTGCTAACTTAGCGAGGGCAGTTTTTGCCCCGCCTCAAAAAAAAACTAGATCCGGGGCTGCTACTTAGCTGCAGTTTCACCCGCATAAGTATGTGTCTATCTAGTCAAATATGAACGGCAGTGATTTAGTTTTGAAATAAACTTTAATTATAATATTTACAATAATTAGGAGGTGTGCTCGGTCGCTTCCGAATTTTATAAAAAAAAGTTAAGGGGACGATAACTGACTTTTAATGATTTTATACTGAAGATGACGTCTAAACGAGTAGTGTTAGTGATTTGGAAAAAATATATGTTAAATTAGAGCATTTTTTAAATATTTTAATATAAGCATATTTTTGATTATGTTAATATTACATAGTGAAATTAATTTGTAAAGTTCTAAATCTATCAAGCGTATTTTTTTGAACACTTCACCATTTTAAAGATAATTAAATTATTGATCTTTTAGTATACGTGTTTTATTAAAATACTTTTTGTTTTACGTGTAATCAATTAATAATGCGTCTAATTTGGGACAGCGCTCCTTGATGGGCGAGTCCTATTACTGGCTGGACGGACGACGCGTTGCGTGAGCTCAGTACAGAACACGCAAGCTAACCATTCAAGGTCACTGTCATATATCTGCGTCTTAAGTAATCTAAAAAAAAAGCGGCCAAGTGCGAGTCGTACTCGCCCATGAAGGGTTCCGTAGCAGCAAGTAACGATAAGTTTACGATTTATGACGTATTAAAAAAAAACTACTTGCTAGATCTCGTTCAAACCAATTTTCGGTGGAAGTTTACATAGTAATGTACATCATATATTTTTTTTAGTTTTATTATTCTCTTATTTTAGAAGTTACAGGGGGGGGGGACACACATTTTACCACTTTGGAAGTGTCTCTCGCACAAACTATTCAGTTTAGAAAAAAATGATATTAGAAACCTCAATATCATTTTTGAAGACCTATCCATAGATACCCCACACGTATGGGACTGATGAAAAAAAATTTTTTGAGTTTCAGTTCTAAGTATGGGGAACTCCAAAATTATTTGTTTTTTTTCTATTTTTGTGTGAAAATCTTAATGCGGTTCACAGAATACATCTACTTACCAAGTTTCAACAGCATAGCTCTTATAGTTTTGGAAAAAAGTGGCTGTGACATACGGACGGACAGACAGACAGACAGACAGACAGACAGACAGACAGACAGACAGACAGACAGACAGACAGACAGACAGACAGACAGACATGACGAATCTATAAGGGTTCCGTTTTTTAACGGAACCCTAAAAAACAACATTTCTTAAAGTGTTCGGAAAGAGATGCATAATAAATAACTGCTATGGGTGACATGGCTATTTAACTAACATTAATACAAGAGGTTAGAAACGGTGTCGAATGATTTACTACTATGGGAACTGATGCCTGGTACTTATGCATATCTATACTCCATTTGAAATAACACAAACCATTTTTACAGTCCGTTCAACCGATTTTGACTTCTATACCGTAGGCATATGGATGGCATTCAATCTGCCTAGCCTTTTTCCAACTATGTTGGGGTCGGCTTCCAGTCTAACCGGATGCAGCTGAATATCAGTATTTTACATGGAGCAACTGCCTATCTGACCTCCACAACCCAGTACCTGGAGCATACGATACCCTTTGGTAAGACTGGTTGTCAGACTTTCGGATATGGATGGCATTAAAAGCAAAAAAGTGGTTACAATACCAACTGTTTACTGCAGCTGCCGTTTGTCATGCCACCAACGCAATAGAAGTCAAAATCGGTTGAACATACTAAATTTCATGAAAATCGTTGGAGCCGTTTCCGAGATTCAGATTAATATACAAGAAAGCCGTTTCCGAGAGGTATTAGATTAGTTAAAAAACTGTTTACAAAAAAAAAAAACAACCGACCTCCAAAAAGAAGCACTACAAAGTGAAAAATAACTTTAATTTCGGAAGTCGGTGTCTTGGGTTTTGTATTTTCTTTTTTTGCCACCGACTTCCGAAATTAAAGTTATTTTTCACTTTGTAGTGCTTCTTTTTGGAGGTCGGTTTTTTTTTTTGTAAAAAGTTTTATTTTTCACTTTTTAGTTGTGGTACCTACCACACACATTCGAATACCACTACCTGCTACCAGTGACAGAAACTTATTATATCATCTACATACTAAGTGGGAAAAAAATACGTATTTTGTAGCTAACTCAAAAACTATCCAAGCAAAGTTAATAAAATTTATATGGGACCAATTCGAGAGCACACCCTTTCAAACAAAAAAATAATTTTTAAAATCGGTCCACAATTGACGGAGAAATCGGGGGACATACATAAAAAAAAAAAAAAACATACGCGACGAACATAACCTCCTCCTTTTTGGAAGTCGGTTCAAAATAGTTAGGATTAGTAGATATAGATATCCTTTTATTCTCCTAACACACAATAGACCTACAGTACGATCCAAATTGTATTTACTCGGATATTTCGTCCACAGACAGACAGACACAAAAACCGCTATTGTATTTGTTGTATCTGTATAGACAGGCATTTAAAACGGCTTACAATCTGTCATTCGCAGCCCTAGGCCCTAGTTGATTCGCATTTCGCACGTCCATCGCGTCGCACGCACCCTTTGAGTAAATCTATAGTTTGGTAGGGTGGGGAGTGAAGGTAAACACGGCTACACCATCAAGCTATAAATTTCCAGTTTATGCTGATCTCGCATTGTGTAGGATTTCCGTACAATGCGAGGTCAGCTAATACTGGAAATGTATAGCTTGATGTGTAGCCGTGTGTACCTATAGGACTTTAATCCCACGTTCGCACGGACGTAAGAATATGACTTGCTGACGACTCGGACACAATTATATTCGGACATAGTGTCCGAATTGACACATTTTAATTTCAATATTTTTTTCACTGACAATTCGGACACCATCAAATTATTGAACATGTTTAGTACAGTCAGATAAAAAAGTTTTAAAATATAATCATTAATTATGTAAAAAAGAAGTGTTATCAAAACTATTTTAATGGCGGTAATAAATTGCTTTGTGGACGTGTATCACTGTAAGTCACCACATTACTATGCGTTCGCACTGGCGAAACATCACAACAAAACATGTAGGAATCTCTAGGGGTGCGTTCCGACTTACGCCGTAATCGATTTGAGCGTGCTAACACCCGTACCGTGTTAGCGTTATCGCGATAACGATGTCCCGTGAATCGTCATAGATGACGTCATGACATGCGCCATCTTGCGATAACACTGACCATGCCCTAAATTAATATCACCGTGGGCGCTGTCAAAAATGACAGTTGTGCTGTTTTGTTTTGAGTTGAATCTCATTTATAAACTAACGTGGCAATTTCGAAATTGTGCTTCTGGCTACAGTTGTCACCTAACCAAAGAAGAAGAAGAAATTTGTGGTGTATACTCAAAGAAATACTGTAATCCAACCATCTTGTGCAAATTTTGGGGTCATGTTATAAGTTTTGACAATGAGCGACCACTGTGAGCAGTGTGAGCACGTTCACGAGCGTTCCGAGTTGTTGACAGCTCTGAGCTGTCATAATCGTGATATGTAACTAGGAACGCGAAGTATCGATGTGAGCGCTGTGAGCGATTAAGGCCTAACTCGGAATGCGGCCTAGGTAGTGCCTGTCAAACTTTGTATGGAAAATTGACAGAAAATAGAGACTCCAACATGTTTCGTTGTAAATGTTTCGCCAGTGCAAACGGATAGTAAGACTATATTTTATTACATAAATGTACAAAAAAAAAAAAACATTCAAAACGTATATTTAGTACAAAAATCAACATCTTATAAATAGTGGTTTATTTATATTCATCTATCTTACCTATATAGGTATATAATCTAATCTTGAGCAAATCCTATTACCCAACAGCCAAGGAGCTTATCTATGTACTATTGTGTGGGTTTGTAATATTATTTATTAAAAACGGCTAGTTAAAATCCGGTTAAGAGCTGTTTTGTTTGCTGTGCTGGGCGGAGGACGGATTTCCGAATATAATGTGTCCGAGTCGTCAGCATATCAAAAATATCGCGGCGGGATTTTATCGCGCACTAGTTTTTCACTAAGAATTCAACAGTGCAACCCAGCGCGTCGAAAACACACACTTGGATTTTCAACTCTCGGTGCTAAGCAGAGCGTTGAAAATCCAGTGTACCAAAAAATCCCGCCGCGATATTTTTACGTCCGTGCGAACGTGGGCTTAGGGTCGCGTCATACAGATCACAGTCACAGCAGCCCTTTTTTGTGACTCATTCATTACATTACCTACTAAATACGGCTTTAGTAGGTAGGTACTAAACTGATGACCATAAGTAAGTACATACAACTTCCAGAAAGTTCTAAACTTCTGACTAATACGAGAATATAGATTGTGCAATCCACGAAGACGCGCCCTACTCCGCGATTACTGTACTGTAAGCTGAACTAGTACGGCGCGGAGCGGAGTGGAGCGCGTCTTCGTGGATTGCACTATTTATACAAGCTGCTTCGGAAACGTAATGTAGAGGTTTTGCACCTCAGTAAATCACTGCCGTCCGCTTCACGGCGAAAATGGTCGTGAGAATACATTACGTCACCAACGTAATGTAGGTAAGTACCTACTTACCTATATTAATATCGGGGAGTGATTGACAACGAGTCAACGATTTCCAACGCGAACTCCGCGGTCCCAGCACGTCAGTACTTACTAACACTAAAACTGCGAAAATCACCCTTATGGAGTGTACGTCAATGTAACTCTTACCTCATTGTGATAAAGTATAAATAAGAATGATGCCGTGAGTTTTATACAACCCTTGGCAATCATTCTAATTTATCCTTACATCCTTACGTATTTATAAAACAATTACCCCGGCGCGTCTGTCTGTCTTTAGCTGTACGCGATAAATTAAAAAACTACCGAACGGATTCTCCAATGGATTTCACCAATGGACGGAGTGATTCATGAGGATGGTTTAGGTGTGTAATTCATTATGGTTTTGTGTATAATGGCTGAAATATGATGATGATTGTTAAAAATATCGAAAAAAAGATCATGCCGACTGAGAGCTTTACTGGCGTGCGCCGCGTAAACCGTAAGAGATACATCAAATTAATGTTCTACAAGATTGTAGAGCTTAAAATGTTAAACAAAAAAGTTCGCGGTAGCATATATATGTCTATCTTCTAATGATGACCTACAGTAACCACTTTTATTTTTCAGAATTTGATATTTCCAAAGCTATTTGGACCGGTATTTTAATAGGTAATTCTTATCCAATAAAATATGTTACTTAAATTGGGCATTTAGTTAGCTTGAAATATGCATCATATCATTTAAATGAATACTTTAAAAGATATCACAGATTCAAAATTACGCGTAACAAAATAATTATGGTTGATGGCGGCGCGCGCGGCGGGCGCAGCGTTAGGAGTCAATGACCTTTTCCTCGGCAATCAGGTATGTAATCCCGATAGTACGTTCCCGTGGGATATTTTTCGATTTCCACGCGGGCGAAGCCGCGAGCAAAAGCTAGTACTTTATAACAATGAAATAAGAGTTACATAATTATTATCATCAACGACTTAATAATGGTTTTACGAAAAAAAAAACTTGTCCCTAATGTCCCACTGCACTGCTACAAGAAATAAAGGTGCTGCTGTCGAAGATTGTAGGTACCCACTACGGGTACGTAATACTCACTATATTACCCGACTACGGCGAAGCAAAAAGAAGGGTTATGATTTTGTCTACTATGACTTCACGAGTTCGTTACGCAAGTGACGCAACACTTACTGCTTCACCTATCTAAGTAGGTAGGTAAACAGTATTTCCGCACGCTACCTCTACACATTCGAACGCTTTCGCATTCCAATAATTATGTTCGTTCATAACTCTATTCTATCAATGCAATTATACTATTATGCTTATTTGATGGAGTTCTTGTATACCTGCTGGTCATTGACAGTACAAACGAAGGTTGATAGATGTCTTGTTTATAAGACTTCGCGTAGTTTCGCTCCAAGCAGGCACACACGGCTACACATCAAGCCATACATTTCCAGTTTATGCTGATCTCGCATTGTATAGAATTTCCGTACTATGCGAGGTCAGCTTATACTGGAAATTTAACTTCATGTGTATCGGAATAACTCACAGAATTTATCTGTTCTGTGGTATATCTACCGTATACTAAACGTATGAAGAAGCATTCAATTTTCGAACAAAAAAAAAGCTAAAATAAAGGACGTAACAATGTATTTATAAGTACCTAATTCTACCCACACAGGCACACACGTGTGTAGGCACAGGTACTTATGCATACATACTACATATGGACGAACCTTCCTACTTTGTT
Source organism: Agrochola lychnidis (assembly GCA_963680765.1). NCBI lineage: Eukaryota > Metazoa > Arthropoda > Insecta > Lepidoptera > Noctuidae > Agrochola > Agrochola lychnidis. The sequence goes on along the minus strand of OY796859.1, from coordinate 5,900,931 downwards.
TCAAGTTCTGAATGTATCCTAAATATAATTTTTCCAATTTTAAACTTTATTACCTATGCAGCAAGGTCGAAAAGATTTAAATTTAGGTCTAGATCGATAATCCAATCTGCTTGCCAAAACATTTCATTCCACAGACTCAACCAAATGAATGTGTTCTTTAAAACAACTACATAAAGGTTAAAATAGTACTGCCAACTGAACGCTTGAACTGGTAGAACAAAGCTTGTTTCTAAAATGTAAAAATTCTAAGTTTTTAAATTATAATTTATTCGAAAATGTCAAGTGGCCACACTGGCCACTAACATATACACCGGTGTCGGTAGCATCCCTGAAAATACCTAAGTATCTATCGGAACCGACTTATCTATCACCAGTTTTGGCATAAGTACTTGAGATAGAAAACCTATCTACTATGGTTTTCGTCGTTATTCTGCCTGAGATTAAGGACCTTATGGAGTTGTAGGACGACATTCAAATTTCATTGACAGATAGAATTTATTATACTGTCTTTATTCAATGGCGATCTGTCTTTTACTGAAAATAGGATAGTGGGTTTGGCCGTTAATAAAATAAAACAATGACGTTTCAGAACCGTTTTAGCATTTCATAAAAATGTTAAAAAAAAACCCCGCCCCTTCTCATTTATTGGTAGGTAAGTACTAGAATGATGTAGATGATGGGCCATGCATGTATGAGCCATGACAACGCGATTTTGAGTTCTATGTTGGTGGAATAGTAGTAGGTAGTTACCCACTGTAAAATTGTACTGTTACTAAAAACGATCTAGATAGGTTTCACGAAGGCACGTGGATACATCGGATCACGAACTGTTCTGCTTGACGAATTCATATTCTGACGAAATCACAGAGTAGTGCCAAGATTTCTTTTAAAAGCCATCGACCTATCACGGGACTACGTTATATTTTGCGTCCGGTTTAAATCAATATGGTCCTTATTCTACCAACTTTAAAGAATAAAATAATACAGCTCGATGTTTTGTAATTTCCCTCTGATGTTGGTTTTAGGAGTCATTCGGACAAGACTCCGACAGTCGGACTTACGCTTTTCTGGCACAAGCAAACTGTGGTTGGCGGGAAATAAATGCGTTCTTAATGCAACATGGTGAATTGATTGTATTTTAGAAGATTCTTTTATTAAAATGCGAGTAAATTTTAAATAACACGTAGGTATCTTTATTCATAGAAATCCTAGGTTCCTACATACATACTTTAAACAGGTAGGTAGGTAGATGAGACAATCGGGCATTGAACTCTCGAAAACCACACGCGCCAATTGTATTTCACGGACACTTAATTTACGGTAACACCTACCTCTTTTTAGACCTACCTAGGCACCTATTTACTTTATAATTAAATGAAATAAATACGTAAGCCGTACACTAGCTAGTACTGGGTATCAAAATATAAATATTTATAGTAGCGCTTTCCTGAATGATTAATTAAATAGCAACAAGAACGAAAAGAAGGCTATAAGTACAAAGTAGGTCCTTACGCGCTACTATTTTACTTTTTACTACACACATGAATGAAAAATGCCAATGCCTTTCATAGAATAATCGTAGGTAGGTACAGTCAGTCATAAATTACTGTCCCTACATTCAATCGACCTGTTTATGTGGAACGCATGCAATAAAAATACGTTTTAGGTGCGTGGTGTAACGACTAAAACAATGAAGCTAGAGTTTATTCGACATTGAAAAGCTATACTTTTTACAACTATTTGTGTGGAAAACATCTATGCCCAAGATACTAGATAAGTACATTCTTAAGGTTCCTAAAATATTTTAGGCACTTGTAGCTTGAGTTTGCAGCCTAAATTTTAAAAACTAGTTTAGCAGTAGTTAATAGTAAAATAGTCTGCTAATTGTTCACGGTCTAGACGTACAATCGGCTATATTGTTATATTAATTTTCCAGAAGAATGTATAATAATTTGTCTTGTTGGAACTAGGGATGGACGATATACATCGATGTATTTTAAACACTCGATATATAGTAACGATACATCGTATTGAACCGATGTATTGTTACTACTTCAGCATCGAATATGTATCGATGTTTTTCATTCGATGCATCGAATACGCAAATTATGAGATGAATGTACTAAGAGTATGACCAACACTGACTGACGACTGCCGTGACTTTCACGACGTCTCGTGAAACGGAACGTTATAATCAGTTCTGCCAATATAACACGCCTATCATTTATCGGTTTGGCTGAATAGGTTAGGTATATAGGCAAAGGGCCGCGGAGCCGGCATTTAAACAAAATTAAAACCAAAACAACAATATGGCCGACTGAGTTTTTGCTGTGTAAATGTCTATTGCGTTTTTGTTACGATACGAGTGTTTGTCTTGTTTGAGACTTAAAAAAAAACATTAATCTATCTGAACATGTCATTGCGAAAACAATCGATGTTTTAGAAACATCGATGTATGTTTTTCTCAATACATCGTATTAACATCGATGCAACCGATTGATGCATTACATCGGAAAAAACATCGATGTATATTTTAAATGTCCATCTCTAGTTGGAACATTAACGATTGTATTTTTTAAACAGGCAAGAAAGAGAAAGGTATAGTGTTGCTTGCCTGTGTTGTTTCCAGTGTGATTTCAAGGTTGTCTGAAGATGAATGTAAAATCTATAACTATCTCTTTTTAGCATGCGTGAATCGCGGTTGGTTGTTTCACCGTCTTGAAGTAGACGCAGCTAGCTTCACATCGAGTACGCTGTACGAGCTACGAGTCCCCCGCGCGAGGCGTCGCGCATTATATTTTCCTTCTTCCTCCCTCCTTCATTTGGTCGTTGGTGTTTGTGCGGTGAACATTGTTGTACGTTGTGCGTAACACGTGCTTATAATTATTTCTTTATAATTTAAAAGTATCTCCTAAAACTAAAAAACATAATGGCAGACGCAGCCGTCGAAAAGAAGTAAGTTTTTTCGTTAAATTCATTCAGTTTTAGTAAGTTTTGCGGTTTAATATTTTTGGCGGCTTCGAAAATGTGATCAAAATGGCTTCCTATTTAAGTGTGAAATTCGTGGTTTCTGTGAATTTACAGTTTCAATAGTGTTTTAACATTCATATCGGTTCGTTTTATTTGTGCAAAAGTTACAAAATATTGTTATGAAATCTATTGATAGTTTGGTGATGCTTATTTTGTAAACGCCGCCAAAGATAAGACACGCGGGAAAATTATATTTTACTGATAAACGAATAAAGTGGATTTCTGAGCGTCAGAATGGATGCTTCTAGGCGCATTATGTGTCGGAGAATGCGAAGTGTCGACTAGATTTGATTGTTTTTCCTGTTATAGTGTAATAAAATGAACTGGAAAAGTTAAAGCACGCCGGGCGGCGGGCGCGGGGCCGCTTGTTTTATCCAAGATGGCGCTGCGTGCGCGGCGTGCCGGCGCGTAGCGTCGTCGGACGCCGGCGCGCGCTCGTTTGAATTCGCCGAGACCTCGAGTTTTGCAACTCAGGCAGGTTGCTGTTCGGTTACGTTATCGCGGGCGACGCGTGTTGTCATTAGTTATTTTTAACGCTTTACGACTCTGAAGTGTAGCCCACTGGAGCGAGTAACGTATTCATTCAGTAAAGGTGATCACGGTTACGTTCAATTTCCTATGTTGCAACTTTCCCACATGCAGCCTTGCGCAACAGCCACTTGTTTTTGTTCCGGCAGACTTTTCCTTTTATGCCGCCCCACTTAACCGCTGAGCATTGCCCGAGTGTGGAACTGTTGCATTGTTATGTTCCGTTACTGACTCTGGCACATCGCTTTTGCCACGGTGCGTAGGTATTTAGATTGAAGATTTCACGACGTTTAGAGCCAATAATACAACATACTTCTATTTATTAGTAAACTGTCAAATATACTACTTAGTTTATACCGGTAATAGATTTAAGATTTCAAGGAAAAATAACTGCTTGCATAATAACACTAAAACTTTGATGCTTTCAGGGACGTCGTAGCTGAGGAGGTCACCTCAACTGAAGTGAAGGAGTCTCCAGTGAAGAAGTCTCCCGCTAAAAAGGTTGTCGAAGCGCCCGAGAGCAACGGCAAAGGCAAGGAGAAGAAGGAGAACGGCATCGAATTGCTGGCCGAGGACGCGCCCGCTGAGAACGGCGACACTGAGGAGGAGAGCAATGACGCCACCGAGAATGGTGATGCCACAGGTAAACACTTCTTATTTATCATACAACTAAAATGTAAAAATAATACATTTCCTTTCATAGTACTAGGTAAGTTCTTCAATGGTTTCTTTAACAGTCAAACTTTGTATTACAGAAAAGAAAGAAGCTGGCGTGAAGAGGAAATCTGTTTCTGCTGACAACGGTGAGGCGGAGAAGACAACGCCAGAGAAGAAGGCGAAAGTAGCGGAAGAGGCGCCCCCCGCCGAAGCAGAGGAGGCGGCGGCTTAAAATTTCGTACCAAACTACCTCGCTTGGTTTACTGCAATGCAACCATGCTCATTAGGGCTCAACTCAACCCAAATACATATCTACATTTATAATACAAAATTTAAACTACTCGGACTTCCTAAAATGCCAAAATTTACAGACAATAGATGACATACAATAGAACATACCCAAACACACATAACAGGTATTATGTTGTGTGTAGATAAATACAAACTTTTAGAAACCCTGACACTTAGGAAGTCTTGGTAGTTCCTATTTACAGTGTATATGCTGCGTGTACAATAAAGAGTTGAGCTCTTTTGTGACCGCACTTATGTTTAGGTTTATAATACATTGTGTATTAAATCTTACCTGTGAAGTACCTGTAAATTTAATGTTACTGTCTATGGCGACCAGTGTGCATCGCAGTGAACTGAACATTATTGCACGAGTCGGTTTAGGTGTTGTATGCTGTTTTTGAGTATTGGTGTCTATCTCAACGGACTAGTAGCGGTGGATTATTGAATTGATGAAGGTAAAGTGTGTCGGTTTACATATTACGCCAGTAATGTACTGCCAAAGTAATTCACTAAGTGTGAAATCAATTCACAATCCGTTCTGTGAACGACGCGTTTTATACAACAGCTTCCGAAAAACAAGGATTTTAGATAAAGATTAAGATTAATTAAAAGTTTAGATAATTAATTCAGTTGTAAATTTAAGTTAGCAGATAAACGCACATTTTTGTATTTCATAGGCATTATTACTTAACCATTTGAACATTCCTTTGACATTTTGGTTACGGTTTGCAGTGTGGACGAGTAACTTCCTCACGAGTTGGATGGAGTTTGTGTTAACCCTACAAACAACTGATTCATGTAACTGTATCGTTTTACGCTTGTGAATCCAACCGACGCGCTAGGGAAGCCCGTTATTTAAAATAATTGTTCACATTGTAACACTAATTTTAAGAATTTGGAATTTAATTAAAGTTCAAAGTTGACAAATAAGGTGATAGTTCATATTTGACATAACTAACTTTTGTGTGCTATTTTTTTTTTTTTGTTTCTAATTCTATGGACAACTTTATTTTTCTTATATCCTGTTTTTCTAATTTATTTTCTTATATTGTGATAGTAACAGACCTCGAATGTAAGATATAACCCTTGTGGAAACGAATCTTCATGATATTGTCGAGTAAGTTAACACTTGTGTGTTCTTGCTATGATATAATATTGTATTAATATTGTGACTAACTCTTTTCAGATTGTATCTTACAATATAAATAATAATTTTTGATTCAAAGTACATTTAGTATATAGTAGATTTAAAGTACATAGTGTGTACAGTTTACACTTTACTTCTCTCAACCGTGGAGTTAGTGTTTGTAAAACATTTCTGGCAATAAAATAGTCCAATCAAAATAATATATTGTTTTGTTTTCGCTTCATTTACCTACTTTATTGTAAACATACCGAATTTTCGCTTTATCACAACAGAATAATAACTTGAGAACAAGATTATGTATCTGAAATATTGGTCTTCTCTGGCACAGATAATTATTTATCAACTTTTTATCAGTTTTTTATTCTAAAGCTAGTTTTGATTGAAATCAATACTTTCGAAGGAAAACAATTTTTTACGGCCCTTAACAAAATTTTATACCTATCTAATACTCCATTTGAAATAAGAATTTAAACAAACCTTTTTTACAGTCCGTTCAACTGATTTTGACTTCTATAACGTGCATAGGATGGCATTAAAAGTGGTTACAATACCAACTGTTTACTGCAGCTGCCGTTTGTCATGCCATCAACACAATAGAAGTCAAAATCGTTTGAACGGACTGTAAAAAAGGTTTATATAAATTAATCTTATTTCAAATGAAGTATAGTTGGTAGGTATACCTATAGAACTTGTGCTTAGGTTAGGTATGTGTAGTATTTATGGGCTATCTAATGGAACTTTCCTTTATAATCAGTAAATTAATATTTGAATAACTGGCAGTAGGTATTGCGCTGTGTGTATGCATTGTTTCATGTGGCTAAGGTACTTATAGCTAGTGCTGAATGCTGATTAGTATTTATAGCCTTCCTACTCTGCCACCAAGGATAATTTTATAAAGGGCATGTCGCATAAACGTCTGCTATGACGTAATCGGACAGTAAAGTGGTATTAGACGATGAGACAACCTAATGACGAGGTCTACACCATAGAAACCTGTATAACAGTAGGTATAAGACTAGTAGGTACCTATTTAATAATGAGTATAATGTTGTCTGTTTATGTTCTTGGACAAACATTTGTATTGATGACCAATACATCAATAGGACAAGCCGATTCAAGGTCGGACATTGCCGTGGAAACTATACCGTACACAGAATTAATGGGTGAACCACCCTCAGTCGATGGCCATAAAGCTCGGCGATCAGTCGGTGGGTTATTGGGAGGGAGCAGTGATGATGCGCGACACGGAATAGTGATGGGAACAAACATGTCAGCGCGTACTATTTTTCTTCTTTTTTATTTTGTTCGCATCGCTCTTGGGCAAACTACGCAAAATATTAATGTTTGTAAGTAATGTGAATTAAAATATTTTTTAGTGGCACAGACACGACTTTATTTAATTTAGCACAAGCGGCTCCATAGTTTTCTTTATGTCGTTTTCGGCCGGCAACTACGATTTTTCAAACTTGTGCGGTATTATGTATGACTCATACTACTCTTTACAAACAAATTGGTGCAGGAATACGTTTCAGAGAGACGTATGAAAAGAAATGGTTTTTTAAATAGACATCTTATTCATATACAAATACCTGGTTGCGTTTCCAGTACTGATTAATGAGGAGAGTAATGTTTTGGCCGAAAAGGCTTTTGAAGTAGCAAAGGAGTATGTGAGACGTAACCCGAGCTTGGGTCTTGCTGTGGATCCCGTTATTGTTGTCGGAAACAGGACGGATGCGAAGGCTTTTTTGGAGAATGGTAAGAATATTTTCAATGACTAAGAAGCTGTATTTTAGTTTTAACCTTACTTTGTAGAGACGTTTGTTTTGTTGCGATAGTAGCAGTCTTGTAGCATTCATGGAGTATCAATTGCCGTGATAAACACAACACATGCAAATCTGTATGCATCAAAAATACGTTTTTCTCGCCAGTTACAACATTATCATTGACTGAAATAGCCGATAACCAATCTTAGATTGAAGAGATTATGTTTGATTCAACCATTTTTAGTTTGCAGAAAATACAATGACATGCTCTTGGCGAAAAAGACTCCTCACGTTGTTCTCGACTTCACAATGACTGGCGTGGGTTCGGAAACCATTAAATCGTTCACAGAAGCTTTGGGCTTGCCAACTATATCCGGATCGTTTGGTCAAGTTGGTGACCTGAGGCAATGGAGGACGCTGAATGCCAATCAAACAAGGTTCCTTCTGCAAGTCATGCCCCCAGCAGATATTCTACCAGAAGCTATCAGAGCTATCGTTACCAAACAAGACATCACAAACGCTGCTATTATTTTCGACGAATTCTTTGGTGGGTTTGAAGCAAAAGTATTTTACTTATAAACGTTCAGTTTTATCGTACCAATCAGTAATGACATGTTTTCACTTCAAGCGTGAAATTCTAGCTAAAATAACGTTTATGTCAAGGTTTTCAAGGCCCCAGTTCTAAAACCGTTTAGATAGCGCCCGCATAACTTTATCCGTTAATTAAATTTATTGTTGGTTACCAAGTCATTTTAACTGTTCTTGATAATAAAATCTGTTTGTTTACAGTTATGGACCACAAATACAAGTCTCTGCTACAAAATATACCGACACGACACGTGATCACGCCCGTGAAGAGTTTTGAGGCAAACGAAATTAAAACTCAACTGGAAAGTCTTCGGAACTTGGATATCGTGAATTTCTTTATCGTTGGGAGTCTTAGAACGATAAAGAATGTTCTAGATGCTGCAGATAAGAACCAATATTTTGGGAGGAAAACTGCATGGTTCGCTTTATCATTAGAGAAGGGCGATATTAGCTGCGGTTGTAAAAATGCTACAATCGTGCACATGCGGCCGACACCCGACGCCAACAGCAGAGACCGATTGGGAAAGATTAAAACCACATACAGTATGAACGGCGAGCCAGAAATAACATCCGCTTTCTACTTCGACCTGTCTTTGAGAACGTTTTTATCTGTCAAGTAATGACCTTTACTATTCCTGTTCTACTGTACCAGTTTCTACTTTAGTATACCACGTGCAATGTTGTTTGTCTAAATATATCCTGGCTTATTCCATGAGAGTTCACGCTTATGAATTTCCAGATCACTACTGGACTCTGGCAAGTGGCCAAACGACATGAAATATATTACATGTGACGACTATGACGGCAAGAATACACCAAACAGGACCTTGGATCTTAAAACGGCGTTCCAAGAGGTGCGTTGACAAATTTAGGCTGAAACTTTTTTGATGTTATCGCCCATACCGACCGTTTACTACTGGCTACACTAAGAGAAACTGGTTTTTTTTCAGATAAAAGAGACGCCTACATATGCTCCGTTTTTTATTCCGCAAGATGACCCCATGAACGGGAGAAGCTACATGGAATTTAGCACCGATTTGCTCGCGATCACCGTCAAAGATGGTGCATCTATTAGTAGCCACTCTCTGGGTTCCTGGAAAGCTGGCCTCTCCTCGAACCTAACCTTGACTGACCCCAATAACATGAGTAATTACTCCGCGCAGCTAGTATACAGAATCGTCACAGTCGAGGTAGGTAAATGAACTCTGCTATTGTTTAAAATTCTGTTGGCAACTTGATAAAAATTTGTCAGTTTACTTAACAACAAACTGTTCAAACAAAAGTGTCAGTCTCGTCTTTGGTTCGTCTGGAATTTTGATAAGAAACGCACAATTTTGATAGCCATGCTTATAAAACCCATTTTGTTTTAGCAAAAGCCGTTTATCATACGCGACGAAGAATCACCTAAAGGCTTCAAAGGCTATTGTATCGACCTCATCGAGGAGATTCGGCAAATCGTTAAATTCGATTACGAAATATCTTTGGCGCCGGACGGTAACTTCGGCATAATGGACGAGAATGGAAACTGGAACGGAATTATAAAAGAGCTCGTTGATAAGAAAGCAGACATAGGGCTGTCTTCGCTGTCCGTAATGGCTGAGAGAGAAAATGTCGTTGACTTCACTGTACCGTACTACGATTTGGTCGGGATTACAATTATGATGAAACTCCCGAGAACTCCGACATCCCTGTTCAAATTCCTAACTGTTCTGGAGAATGACGTTTGGCTATCAATACTGGCTGCATATTTCTTTACCAGGTAAACGAATGACATCATCCGGTCAGCTTTAGCGTTGCAGAAACCTGTTCCCAGCACAACTCTGCTCCAAAACATTTTACAAGTTCCGAATTCTTTGCAGGTGACCTTATTTTTTATCCCTGTCCTTTTTACATGAAAGAGAGAGATGGTGGGCGAATTTAGTTTGAAACCAGTATTTTAATATAGCGGTTATAAAGCGGTATGGCGTACATAATCTGAAAACGGGCGTTCATCCGTGACATTTTGACATTTAGTACGATACATAAGCGATCGATGGGGCAGTGCTCACCTGCTTTCATTACTTCTTATCTGATTTTATGGAACGAGGTCAAACGATGGACCTAACACCTCATGTATCTTACTATTTATTTATGAATATGACTACTATTGCACGTGCCAAGGGAATCCTAATTAATTAGACCTTTGGTCTTGTAACATTAGTGATTTACGTAGTTGGTACCTATAAAATTTCTAGAATGTTCAATGTGAATGTCGTGAAGTTTTTGCAGGTTTATATTAGGTATTTATCTACATCGACATTAATAATATGAAGAGAAAAGATTTGTATTTCTGTTTGTAACGAATAAACTCAAAAACTACTGGACTGATTTTAAAAATTCGTTCACCAGTTGAATGCTATATTATCACTGGACACTGAGTAACATATGCTGTAATTTATAAAGACATCACGCGGTCGAAGCCGCTAGCGGACAATAAAAAGGCATCGATCGAAGATTTTTAGTCTTGCTTATGGATAAAAGAAAGAAAGAAAAATAGGTTTATTTGTCACAGAAACACGTGCATACATAAAAGACAAGAGTAATCAGAAAACAACAAAAAAGTACATAATAAATCACGAGCATAAAACAGAAATTAGTCGGCAGTTGCACGATATGACTATGACAAGAAGGCTTCCACTCAGCATGATGCTGTGCTATGGGGGACCCACAGCACAGCGCTGATTTTCAGTGGTCACCCGAAAAATAAGGGACATCGATGCGAAAACTGTTACCATGGATTCAGTACATTATTCCGAAACCCCCTCCGTTGAAAATTTTCATCGGTTATTTAAAAAAATATCAGCTGTTCCACATTTAGAAAACGCAGAGGCGGTCAGAATCACGTACTTACTGAATCCATGGTATCAGTTTTCGCGTCGATATCCCTGCCACCCTGTAAACTAACCTAACTCTTTCACAATGTTGCAAGCATTTTTACTTATTAGATGACATTTATTGGGTAATTGAATAGCTTAATCACACTTTAATGTTCCCACTGCTGGGCTGTGTCCCAGCCTCCTCTCTATGAGAGGGAGTGGGCCATACACCACAACGCGGGCCCAGTGTGGGTTGGTGGATATAGGATAATAAAGGATACTTGGAAAATTATTAACTACTAGCTGTTGTCCGCGATTTCGTCTGCGAACCAGGATGAAAAGTACCCACGAGCCAAATTTCATCCAAAACCGTTCAGCCGTTTTAGCGTGAAAGCGTAACAAACAAACTCACTTTCGCATTTATAATATTAGATTACTGATAAAAAACAAATAATACTACTTATAGCTATAAGTAGGTAAGATATATACCTACCCATATGAGGACTACACATAAAAGTCTTCGAAATTAAACAAAGACCTATTGAAACTTAATTCCGAGCGCTCTTTCAGAGAAATACTTTAATTCCGAAGATAATTGAATTTCCGAAGCGCAACGATCTTTTAGCTTTTGCCGATATGCGTCCAAATTAGTCACAGTTTCAATTGAAGACTAAAGTAGAATGAATACGCATAGCAACAAGTATTTTCCAAAACTTAGTCTTACAATTTTAAACCTTAGCGCTTTTGGCTTAAGATTGAAAATTAGTGTTTCATCACGAATTTACCAGTTACATGTAATGTTAATGTATCTACATATCTAGCCTACCTACCGCTGAAACATTTTGTATGTTCGTTATTCGTACATAATGAGGAACATTACTGTAATATTCTGAATATCAATGTATTTCAACTAAACAAAGTGGTGACAAACTTTAAAAAAATTGCAGTAAAAACGACTCTTTAGAGATTGTTTGTAATACAACATTGTTTTTATTTCGAACAGCTGCACCATTGAATTTAAAATGAGAACAGAACATTTTAAATAGTATGGCAATTTTGCAACATTTAAAAAATTACTTTATGGTTTTAAAAAAAACAAAGCACCAAAGAGGTTATAGCAGGCTTACTGGCCAGTACTTATGCACTGCATATTACGAGGACCGTGCCATAACGAATGATTAAGTAATCTGTGCTAGTTCAACGAGGAAAAGTCGACCTAAATCTCTGCTATTTTTGTCCCCTCCCCACACATGATTTCATGTGAACTTAACGGGACTGAAAACCACACACACGTCTTGTGTATACGATTATATTTATTTATGATAGAATTAAACTTTGCAGGCTAGCGGATATAATATAATAATATTATGTGAAGTCACGTTTGTTTAGGCTAAGAAAACTATTTTTCTTTTCTGGATTCATTTGGATTTGAACTACGCCTTATTGTTTTTAAAGTAGGTCAGTTTTAGTAATAAATTTTTAGTACTTTTCAAAACGATGTCCTAAATAAAGCGGTGATCCGACAAAATTCTGGTCGTTCCAGTAACCTATTTACTTATTTACACTAAACAAACATTGGTGCCGATTCCCTTGTTCACAAACTAAACTAAATTTAAGTTCATGCATCTTTTTCTTTCTATTTCATTAAGAAAAGGATAGAGGATATATTTTAGTTTAGTCCTGTCAAATTAATCAGTGCCTGTCACTCTCCATACAAGTTTAGACATGATTAAAAACTTGCCAACTAAAATTACGTCTATTTACGTCAAGCGCTGATTAATTTGACAGGACTAAACTAAAATGTATCTTCTGTCCTTTTCTTAATGAAATAGAAAGAAAAAGATGCACTGAACTTAAATTTAGTTTAGTTTGTGAACAAGGGAATCGGCATCATTCTCGGCTATGTTTACATTAAAAATATTAAAACCATTCTTTCCAGTTTTCTAATGTGGGTGTTCGACAAATGGAGTCCATACAGCTATCAGAATAACAGAGAAAAGTACAAAGAGGACGAGGAAAAAAGAGAGTTTACTTTGAAGGAGTGTCTATGGTTCTGTATGACGTCATTGACTCCTCAAGGAGGTGGTGAAGCTCCCAAGAACTTGTCTGGACGACTGTTGGCTGCTACTTGGTGGCTTTTCGGGTATGACCCACCTATCTGACATATTCTATTAGAACATTAGATTAGTAGAAGAAATTAGCTTCTTTAGTCTTCCTTGAGAGAAGTGAAGAGTCAGTAGGATTATTTTGAAAATTTTACTCTTACGGGTCACCAGAACACCTACACTGCTGTCAAAACGATGAAGGAAATCCTAGAAGACATGTGACATCCACCAACTCGCACTGGGCCCACGTGGTTGATTATGGCCCACTCCCTCTCACAGAGAGGAGGCCTGTGTCTCAGCACTGGGAACATGGCTGATAATGTCATTTGTATCCCGAGCCGAAATTATTCGCCTTAATTCTGGTTTCATGCAAGTTTTGCCAGTGTGTAGGAGCCTATTTTCTTGTTGAAAAACTACCATAAAATCAGCTTTAGCACCTCTCCCACAGTTTCATCATAATCGCATCGTACACGGCGAATTTGGCTGCGTTTCTGACAGTTTCCCGCCTTGACACGCCCATTGAGTCACTGGATGACTTGTCTAAACAATACAAGATACAGTATGCTCCTCTAAACGGATCTGCGGCCATGACTTACTTCCAAAGGATGGCTAATATCGAGGAGAAGTTCTATGAGTGAGTATTCAATTGGTTCTTGAATTTAGATTTAGATTTTTCAGGAAAATGTATGAAAGACGATTTATTTAGAAGTAAGTACCTAAGTAAGTACTGAAAAATTGTTTTAAAATGTGCACATTGAATATTGCCCTGTACCCTCTTTGCGTAATATTATACACACAATCACAATCTGTTTCGATTTGAAACAGATTGCTAATCCATTGCTTCATAAGCTGGAAAAAAATCTGCTCAACAACGTAAATAATGCAATGAATATTGTTGAACTGTCAAATGAAACAAATTAGTGATAATCGTTTACGAAAATAAGTTTCGTAATTAGGGTACTTACTGGTCGGGCAAAGTGTTGTTGGGTTTTTTCATAAGGAATTTCTCAGCCCGGAGACTGGATTTTGTGCCCGGTTGATGGCAATAGGGCCCAATAGGCCCCCTATTACATGGGACTTAAGCATAACTGGCGAAGTGTACTATGAATACCTCTGCCTAATCCTTCGGGGAAAACAGGCGTGATGTTATGTTATATGAATTTTGTAGAAATGAAGAGATCCGTAGGAGAACCAAGGTAACCGACATAGCCCGAAGAATTGTCAAACTTAAGTGGCAGTGGGCAGGGCACATTGCTCGCAGAACAGATAGCCGATGGGGCCGAAAGGTTCTGGAGTGGCGACCGCGTACCGGAAGACGTAGAAGGCCTCCCAAAAGATGGACCGATGACTTTGTTGTGAAGGCCGCAGGAATCCGCTGGATGCGGGAAGCACTGAATCGGTCGAAGTGGCGGTGCTTGGGGGAAGCCTATGTCCAGCAGTGGACGTCTTTCGGCTGAAATGAATGAATGATGATGATGATGGATGAACATTATTGCACCATTGTTATACTTACTATATATATTAGATTGGTAGTAAGTAGGTACAGTGATATATTAGATAGCAGGTGGTTAGAATTGAAAACAAATCTTTTGATTCAAGTAATTCAATATCACTGCCCGTATCGGATTAATTTTATCAGTAAATCGGAATGTGGGAAATGGGTAATACCTTTTTCATAACATACACGAACACTGGCGCTTTCTTTGAACATTCTATTCTTGGTTTTTAATTATCTACGAGGGAAAAGGGGTTAAAAAATCATGCGTGGTTTAATTATCTTTTCTTTCTTCCAAAATAATGTTACGCACATACGATAAACTAGTAATTTATTATCACATGACAACGGCCTACTGCCCAAATTACATTTTAGGTTACCTAGCGTGTTTTGAATGAGGATACTAGGTCTTCAATGATTCACTATTCAGTACAACACTATTTGAACATGTTTAAAAGAAAGAAGAAAAGATTAATTCATGCGACCTCATTTGACGTGGAACATAAATTCAATTTTCAAATTGTGGCCGTAGATAATCGAAAAAGGAAGTTTTTTTATTCTCTAAAGCTCGATGCATGGAATTAGTATTTACTATATCTTGGCTCTATGTTATATCCCATAGCTTGTCTAAAGAGGTCCGTTTTCTTCTGACATAGGTATTTGGAAAAAGTGAAAAATCATCTGCAAGATTGCTAATAAAAGAGCAATGCGGGGTTATGTCCGGGAGTCAATCGAACTGTGGTATCCCAGTAGACTACACATGTCTGACTGATCTAGGTCGGGAGATCTTACTGAGTTCTTGGGAAGAACAACGTTTGGATGATGTTCCTACCCCTCCTCGCAACCGACAATAATGCAGCATCTATTCAGTACTTTAACACAATGAAAAAAATATTGGATTAACGGCAATTTTTCCCTAGAATACTCTTGATTCAAAATAGGTTCCCGTTCTACAATCTTTTATTTGTCCAGTTGTACGCATGCGTAGCATACTAAACGTTATCATATCTTATCGGTCAAACGGCACAGGCACTTTCATTTAATGTGAACTCCATGATAAGGAGCGTCTTTTTATTATCATTGTATTTCGGATCTCAATCTACGATCAAACATTAAAGTGTCATTCAACTCGGTTGTTAAAATTAGCAACTTTATTAGTTTGGAAGCAGGAAGGCGAAAAATTAACGTGTGGGACTTTGGCACTGCTGAGTCTTTGATGTTGTACCGTACGATGATGATTTACATGTTCGGAGGCATGTAATCAGCTAATTAATTGTATTTTCGACTTTATAATCGGTTAGACATTATGCACTTTTGCTTATCAGGCTAAAAACAACACGATAAGCATACTTCTAATGATCGATCGCGATTTCTTCCTTATTACGTCAGAGATTTTGCAGTTATGAAACCTTTGTTTGAACTGGGAGGAAGAGTCTTATTGTGTCTTAATTGCCAGTCAACCAACTTACGTTGAAAGATATAATTTTATATGAAAATAACAGCCTACGTCTGTCAACTGTGTGGTAATTAGCACTTCCGAGGCCCCAAGGTGGAATTGACATAGACAGTTACGTGAACACGTCAAAATGCCATGAAAGGCAAATTATGTACTTACCTATTATAATAATGATCGATCCTTGATAATCTATTATCAATAATGCTGAAAACATCGAGTCATCATCATCATCATTTCAGCCGAAAGACGTCCACTGCTGGACATAGGCCTCCCCCAAGCACCGCCACTTCGACCGATTCTGTGCTTTCCGCATCCAGCGGATTCCTGCGGCCTTCACAAGGTCATCGGTCCATCTTGTGGGAGGCCTTCCAACGCTACGTCTTCCGGTACGTGGTCGCCACTCCAGAACCTTTCGACCCCATCGGCCATCCGTTCTGCGAGCAATGTGCCCTGCCCATTGCCACTTAAGTTTGGCAATTCTTCGGGCTATGTCGGTTACCTTGGTTCTCCTGCGGATCTCTTCATTCTTCAAACATCGAGTACCTACCTAATATTCCAATCTAGCTAAGTAATTAAAATTAAATTATTTTACTAAACGTACCAAGTTTTTTGTACATGCAACATTTATACGGACGCCATCTTGATTGATTCCCGCGCTTTTAGCGTAGAAAGAAAATGATAAATTGGGAAATAAGAAAAAGCCTCTAATTGTTACAGGTTTAGGTACCGGTGCACCAAGTTTATGCAATACAAAGTGCTGCATTTTCTGTATAGTACTAGGTACACTCGATTACTGGTTGCACTTGGTGTCGTGAAGGTCAAACAGCACTCGCTGCGCGTAACACCAAAAAAGTTAGTCAGGTCACGGCTAAAGGAACTGGTCGTTCGCTCATTAGCAACCGGACATTCTCAATACACGAAGAACACGATATGATGTTACAATATTGAAATGGAAGCTCGACCAAATAAGGTATAAATCTTAAAGTTCTGCACCTGAAAATCTTGACAAAAGAACAACTGTGATCTAAATAATTGTTTAAGCAAAGAAAATTATCAGAAAAGGTTTTAGACCATCAAACTTCGGAATCCGGTCTTTACTAAGTCGAAGCTGGTACCTACAGGATGGTAGGGACATCGACGCGAAAACTGTTACTATGGATTCAGTACATGATTCCGAACTCGAAATAAATCGCAGCCTTAGTAATATAAGGGCACAACTCGAAATATTGAGGTTTTGAGTTTTTGTGTTAGATGAGCTCAATATCAACTGTTCTACCGTATTATACTGTCTTTTTTATCTTAAAGATAAAAAAGACAATATAAAAGCGAATACCTACTGTAATTGTGTCTCTTTCACACCACCCTCTCCGTGATAGAATAATTGATATTGAGCCCATCTAACACAAAAACTCAAAACCTCAATATTTCGAGTTGTGCCCTTATATTACTAAGGGTGCGAAATAATCTGTTGTTTTAAAGAAAAGTGCAATAGGTACCTGTCAAAATGTATGCAAAAGCATTTTTTTTAAATAAAATACCCGATGAAAAATTTCAACGCAAGGGGGTTTGGAATATGCCACGCAAAAAAAAAAGGGGGTTTGGAATCATGTACCTAGATACTG
Organism: Agrochola lychnidis; assembly: GCA_963680765.1. Lineage (NCBI taxonomy): Eukaryota > Metazoa > Arthropoda > Insecta > Lepidoptera > Noctuidae > Agrochola > Agrochola lychnidis. The sequence continues at coordinate 5,883,394 of OY796859.1, read as the reverse complement.
AATCTATGGTAACAGTTTTCGCGTCGATGTCCCTGTCAGCCTGTATATCTTGTGAAACTAATGAAAACTATGTTAAGATACTTATCCATTGGTGTCAGAGCCAGCCCTAATGAATTAATACAGAAGTTGCTAAGCACAATGATGTAACACATTCACTGATAACGATAGACCACAGCTAGTGATAAGGGCAAGTTTATCGTATGTAGGCATAGTACAGTACTAGTGACCTACTTCTCTTGTTCATACGGCTCGCGAGAAAGATAAACGACTGGCTCGGTTTCTATTATTCTATTGAGAGAAATAGCTATATCTAATGAAGAAAATACTCTTACTGGCCTTTGTGAAGAATAGACTAAGCAATTTATTCTATTATTCTTCAGATTTTATTTAAGACAAGCGGTTGCCCGCGATTTCGTCTTTGTATTATCAATCTGCCTAGCCTTTTCCCAACTATGTTGGGGTCAGCTTCCAGTCTAACCGGATGCAGCTGATGAGCTATCTGACCTTCACATCCCAGTAGGTAACTGGGTAATACAATACCCCTTGGTAAGACTGGTTGTCACACTTTCGGGCTTCAGATGACCCGTAACGACTGTCAAAGATCCACGAATGACAGCCGGGACCAACGGCTTAACGTGCTTTCCAAGGCATGGAGAAGTCTCACCCATCCACAGGCCAGCCCCGGCAAGCGCCGCTTAACCTGATGGATGGAACCGTGTCTAATATCCAGGTTGAAAGTAACCTATACTCCATTTGAAATAAGATTAGACATCCGTTCAACCGATTTTGACTTCTACTGCGTTGGTGGCATGACAAATGGCAGCTGCAGTAAACAGTTGGTATTGTAACCACTTTTTGCTTTTTATGCCATCCTTATGCCTACGGTATAGAAGTCACAATCGGTTGAAAGGATTGTAAAAAGGTTTGTTTAAATGTCTAATCTTACCTATTTCAAATGGAGTATAATGCCCTCACAGTGTTACCTATCTGTCAAATTTCATACCGATTGGTTCAGTGGTTTAGGCGTGAGACGGTCACAGACAGATAGTTTTTTTCGCATTTCATAATATTATAGTTATAATAATATGGAATATGGATCTACACTCAATATCGTTGGTTCTTTGACGAGAGTCTATTAAAAATCCTGCCCAGTTTTAGAGCTAGGTAAGTACAGACAAACTATGGTCTTAATGTCCCTCGGCAAACATCGTGTTTCGTCAGTCGTCGGATTTCTACATTTCTATCAGTTGCCCTTTGCACTTGGTGCAGACCGGACGCTCTCAATCGACTTGAAATTATTTATATAGAATTTTTAATACCGTTTTAACTAAATGTAATTTATTAAAAAAATGGGAGTAAAGCCGCTAAAGTCGCAGGCACGACAGATAGGAAAATAGTTTTACAGCTCTATATAGTTCACATGGAAATCAAAACAAAACAACAATAAAGTACTTAGTTCGGAATTTAAATAACATACACGATAAATCTAATAATTGATGGACATGGAAATTAGCATTCGTTTGTATTCGTAAATCCGATGATACTCAAGGGACATTAAGAAAATAAAAATACTGTACATCGATATTATACCTAAGCCAGGCTTGTGGCCCTGTTTCCAGAATGCTACCTTACGATTTCGAGAACGATCTGGTACTCGTCGTCGGAGTCATCAGTCGATGCTTACTTGACAAGCTTTAAATGGCCCACTCCAGCCACGTTTGACAGCCAACATGAACGTTGAACTGTGGCTTACCTTGGCCTTTGTTTACAAAAGGCTCAAGACATCAACTTTGGATACAACCAAGGTAATCTTAATTCAAGTTCTGCCCATCAGAAAGAGAAAACAAGCGTGCAACATTAAAATATGAATAAATAAACCGATCTGGCAAACACTTCAATAATACCCGCGATAAATAAGTAATGTAACACATCTTATGAAAAAATAATTGCTTCGAACGCGTCCAAAATCGTGCTTATTCACTTACTACACCTGGGCGTAGGGATATTATGCCTAGTTTCACTAGTTTTTGAAGTGAAAACTTCTTTAGGCGCGTTGGGCATTTTTGAGATGGGACTAAATTCAGATTCAAAATTCATTTCAAACCATTGATTTTGCGACACCGTGACGACACCTCATTTTCGTAAACGCGATTGTGCTCTTTATTTATATTATTTTACGGATCAATGTTCTATGCAAGTATTTTTACTTTAAAGGTTTTGTAAACGCTATTATGCTCTTTATTTATATTATGTTACGGATCAATGTTTTTACTTTAAAGGTTTCGGTTTCGGAAGTATTATTTTTATGTAAACGCGATTGTGCTCTTTATTTAAGTAGATAAGGTTACGGACCAATGTTCTATACAAGTATTTTTCTTCCACCAAGGCGATCTTGTTCAAGTTTTCACTTCTGTCGGCACTCCCGGAGTTCCACCAGTTTTTTTACAAAGAGATCAAATTTAATTTAAAAAAATTAGAGATCTTTCTTTCGTCAATTTGTGATTTTTTTGCTGTCAGATTAACTTTTGTTGAATTGGATTTGGGAAGACTTTTTAGAACGTGCATCCAATGAAAAAACTTGAATGAAGTAATAAAAAGACGTAGATATTATTATGTAACCTACTCAACATTCGATTTTCAAAAACGGCACAATGTCACACTATTAGATGACATGTGGAAGTAGGACGGCATGTCGTAATTTTCGGGAGCGAAAAAGAGACAAGACGAAGAAAATTTGGCTAATTAGCCAAATTTTGACGTGCCACTTGCGCAGCGTGTGTAACCTATCTAGGTACTTTTTACTTATAAATGATCAGTATGAGTTCTTAATGATATTAGTTATAATATCATTGCGTGCATCCATTGATTTAAATAGTAAAGATACGGTCGACCGAACGTTTGTTGGACGCAGTCGCCATACAGAAACACTAACGCCATCTATTAGAACTACTATGAACTACGATGTCAATCGGCGTGGTCTGCTCCTAGACGTAACCTTGTAAGAGCGGGTATTTTTGAGGTACAAAGAAATAAAAAACCTTTTATTTTTACCCGACTACGGCAAAGCCAAAAGGAAGGGTTATGATTTTAGCAGTCTATGTATGTATGTTTGTATGTTTATATGTTTGTATGTATGTTTGCTTTTACGTGTGTTCCACCGTAGCGCCTAAACTACTGAACCGATTTTGATGAATGAGGTATCAATAGATTCGTAATAATAGTCCGGGTGACATAGGCTATATAAATTTTCCCTAAATTTAATATGGTGGATTTTACACGTAAATTTCTAACCTCGAAAAAAATTGAAATGAGATTATCATGACATGTTTGGTACCAAAAGAAAGGTCTTGACGAGCACATTACAAATATGTAAATAATGTTATACTTTCAAAGTAAATAAATATGTTTAAATTGTTAAAAACAAGCAAAAGTGAGACTCTGCTACGTTGTATCGCAAGATGATACCAACGTGCAGTTAATCAAATCTTAATAAAAAGTAACAGTTTGTAATTCCATCCTCAATTCCTCTATGAAGAAAAATAAGTACAATAAGTATAATATTAATTATTAAATCTTTTCATTTCATCGGCTAAAACGCGCGCCGCTACAAAGTTCTGTCTCACTTTTACGCGCCTTCGCGTCGTCTTTGCCAAACTTTGAGACAAATAAGAAAAAAATTGTTTTAAATAATGTTAAAAGTTGATATAACAACATTTTTTTAACTTACCGGTGATATGAATTGTTATCATTTATTTTATTGTGCTTTTTGTCGTAGTTCACGCAACCCTTCACGACACAACTTGGCATTTTTGCTTGTAAAATTTACGACCGCTCCCGAAGACAGCCGAACGCGTTCTAGTTTACTTCGCTATAGGGAAGACCATTTTGGGACCACGTTCGAGGCGTCATTGTAACATGCGGTCCACCCAGTCCTTACGCAGTAATATATATGTCAATGCGTGCATCTCATCCAAGTGAAGTTAATCAGTTCCCGGTCAAGGTCCTCCCCATTCCTATTCTTATCTTGAATGCATAGAACAAATTCTAAATATAGGTAGTGCACGAACCAATCCCACGTCGACACCTCACCTCACTGCGTTTTCAGAGACCATGATTATACTGACTGACTGAATAGTTTCATTTTATCATATCCTCCTTGCTCTTTACCCAAGTTATTTGGAGCTGGAAAAGTTTCACAAAATCTTCATTACATAGCATACATAAAATAACTTATAAACGGACTATTCTGTCCGAAATAAGAGCGCTTTAGAAACAGAAAACTACCAAATCGTGAGATTTACTAAATGACCACAAAATGACGTAGTTATCGTCACGAGGTTATTACCTGACTTATTTTTTACTTGGAAATACTCATTGTGAGTTTTTTTCAAAAGCCTTAAACATTTTGAGATGATCATTATTGCAGAAACTTTGCTTCCGCGTCACTATGAAAAGAATAATGACTCCATTTTGACGTCCATTGAAAGATTATGTATTTCTTTGACTTTTATTTTGAATACAAATGGTGCAATGAATATTAATGTGGGCTAACGAGTTATTGTCTCATAGCGCAGTAGGTATTATTTTAACCTCACACGTTTTCGATCAGGTGTAATGAACTATAATGATGACTCAACTTAAACTACTATGCACTTGTCGTTTAATCAAAAACGTCACTATTGCAAGCGACTTCAAACAGTGCACATACCGAGTACAATACAGCGCGTTCATTATAACTTGACCTGTGATGCGATTGGTAGCACTGTTCTGTCAGTCGCCATTTTGAACTCTATTTGTATTGAAACTAAGCTTGACAACCAATAGTGTCAACATGACGGCAAGGGACAAGTTATAGTGAACGGTCTGTAGTGGTAGATCGAAATAAGTGCTTAATAAAAGCATACAAAAAATTGTCCACCTATTACCAAGTTGTCTACATATTCATGACGGTGGCAGAAAATACCGGCCATATTTAAAATGGAAATACTTACTATAATTCCAGGATATGGAAAGAAATGAGCCTAAATGACAGCCTAAAAGAAGTGGAACGCGCAAAACTAGCAGTATGGGACTACCCAGTCAGTGACAAATACTCCAAAATGTGGCAAGCGATGGAGGAGGCAGTCCTGCCTAACACCATTGAAGAAGCGTTGCAGAGAGTAAGGGATTCTAAGAGTTCCAGTGAAGGTTTCGCTTGGTTGGGAGACGCTACTGATGTGAAGTACCATGTGATGACCAGCTGTGATCTTCAGTCAGTTGGAGACGAGTTCTCGAGGAAGCCGTATGCGATCGCCGTGCAGCAGGGTTCTCCGTTGAAAGACCAGTTTAATAATGCGTGAGTACCAAAGATTGTTTTTTTTTTAATTTTAATGTCTAGGTCTATTTCACAAGTCGTGTGTAGGAAGTAAGACTGATTAATTAAGAGCTTATTGTGTGCTTTAAATCTATACGTAATAATCTATACAATTTAAATAAAATTGAAGTGTCTGTTTGTAGTGTGAAAATAACAACTTTTTACCAAATTCATATGAAAGTATAATACTTACGACACTAATGACAAAAAAATAATTAAAAAAATTGTTTGTCTGTCTGTTTGTTCTGACTAATCTCCGAAACGGCTCGACCGATTTTGACGGGAGTTTCACTGGCAGATAGCTGATGGTATAACTTGGACTACTTACTTTTATTTTATTTTAGAAAAAGAGTTAGGTTCACCTAAATAAATAATAAGAATTACCTATATAAATATCTAGATGCCAAGTACTCGGCTGCTTTTTTAATATTAAGTAGGTGTGGTATTGAAAATATTCAGTTCTTGTACGAATAGGGAAAAAACGCTTAGCAAATATTGGGTGACGATTTGTTTCATTGTGATGCAAATAAGTAAATTAGTACCTACTACAAATTAATATTCAATGTGCAATATTTGCATAAATTTTATCGCAGGTACACATTTCCTTAGTTTTGTTCATTGAACCATATTTCGACTAAACAAACAAACTTCAGTATCTTTGTAGAACGTATTTAAATTCAGTTTACATAGCTTTAAATTAAACACTGTAACCTAACATGTTAAATATTTTTGTCGGTCAATGACCTTTTATTTCACGACTTCCCGCCTTTTTTTCGTGCAACGTTTTCATAGACAATATTTATGATAACTCGCGGCTTCCTTACGACCATAGGCTTAGAAGCGTGACTGAAATACTGTTAATAAAAATTCTTGCTCAAAACATGCGTAGTTGAGAAATTTTCCGTAATTCTGTACGCATTTTAACGCGGGAACAAAAATCTAGCGAACCTTGTAAACGAATATTTCTGTTCTGCGTGAAATTCACCAAAGTATATTATAATAACTGTGAACAAAATTATTACCAAAGTACTTACTACCTGCTCGAATGAGAATAAAACGTACCTATTGATTACTGGGTTTTCTCAATATGAAAGCAGTTATTAAAAAACTCAAGCCCGTGATGGGGGTTGCCCTGTTTTTGGGAAAACCATCTTTATAAATTGGGTCATCGCTGACAAAAGTGATAAGGATAAGAAACATGATAAAAAGGAATACTTTACTATGCTCCTACCGTTTATATTTTTGATTAAAGAAACGATGTGCACCCTAATTGTGTAATTCACAATCAATCACAATCTGAATAATTTTGAAACAGATTGCTAAACCATTGCTTAAGAAGTTCGAAAAAAAAATCTGCTTGACAACGTAATTAACGCAAGGAGTGTTGTTGAACTGTCAAAATTAAACAGATTATAGTCATAAGAGCGATTATCCTAAAAGTTGGCAACGTCGCAAATAGCTGTCAAATAGTCACCTGTTTTGATTAATTTGGCAATATTACCTACTGTATATAAATATGAAATGTGGTTATCTAGCGAACTAGAATATTGATTATGAAATGCAATAATTATGTTTAAGACGTAAAAAAAGGATTTGGAAACTTTCCAAATGTCTTTTTACTTATACCTACTTTTTTGGGTGGGAAATTATCAAATAACTTCTCCCGCTCTGGGTGGAATGTGAGTGCGTGTCAGACTATTTACTGATTAAAACCCACCCGTGTTCCTTCAGTTGCCATGTTGCCAGGGTCCACGGTAGCCTTTTTTACACCTAAAACGGTTACAACATTAAATTCAATGTTATAATTGCAATTCATTATTAATATTCTAGTTTGCTAGTTAGCCACGTTTCTTATTTCCATTCAGTAATTGCCAAATTAATCAAAACAGTGAAATTGTTGACATCTATTTGCGACGTTGCCCACTTTCAGAATAAACGGTCTTAATCATTTACTTACTTACGAAAAAGTATTACTTCATTAAATAGCTGATCTGCCTCCATTTTTTATAGGCAAATTTGCACATTGTTAGTGTTGCCATCTCATTTTATTTATGGAAATCCACGTAAATGATAATTATGTGTACTTGCCTATTGCCTAGTTTTATCCAGAGGTCGTAAACTCTGGGCAATGAACTTTAGAGACCTTCTAGCTTCAGGTAGGGTCTTAGAACGCGACAGAAATAGTATTTCTACACAAGTGTAAAAGAAAAAATAGAAAATAGAGAATCTAATCTTTAATATTCTAGAATGGACATAGATTAATCTGTGATATTGGAACACTTATAAGGTACTGGTATACTTACCTATAGGTAAGCGGGGTAATGTCCTATGCAAATAGTAGCGAAAGGTGAGCGTCCCGACATTTTGTCGATTCCCCGTATAAATTGTTGATAATGCATGCCTACGGTCAGAGGCGGCGTAAGGCGTGGGCGAGGTGGGCCACCGCCTACGGCCTCACGGTCCGAGGGGCCTCGCACCACGAAGTCTTGAAAACATCAAAAAAAAAATTACTCGTTCCAAAATGATAAATATATTGACACGAGCTCTCCAGGAGGGTTCCCGGCACTGAACGGGTTAAAGCTTAATATTACGCAAACGGATCCCTGAATAGAAAAATTGTTTTCACAGACCCGTAATATTTTTGAACGGCCTATCCTATAACTCGACCTATATCTAAAAATTTGACAACTGTTAAACTGTTTTTTTCGTCTTCTTGCGCCACTGGAGGGTCTCGTGAAATGTACCTCGCCCACATCAAATTTTGATCTTGCCCCGCCACTGCCTACGGTTTTCTTTATACCTATTTGCGAATTGAATCGGCTGAACAGTTTTTATTCTTGAATCCCCGATTTAGTTTAAAGTATTATATTTAGTACTAGCGGACGTCACGCGGTTTCACCCGCGTAGTTCCCGTTCCCGTGGGAGTACGGGGATAAAATATAGCCAATGTTACTCGCTGATAATGTAGCTATCCATTGCTGAAAAAAATTTTCAAATCGGTCCAGTAGTTTTTAAGTTTATTCGTTACAAAATACAAACATACAAATCTTTCCTCTTTATAATATTAGTATAGATAGAGACTAGTATAGATTTGTAAGTAACAACAAAAGACACAAGTTAAAAACAAAATAGTTGAAAACCCAATAACACTTTGCCCGACCTGGGTATTGAACCCTCCCCAATCGAACGTCACGCTCAGCAGTAGCTCTTCAGATCAAATAAAAAACCAAGACAGAGCGCTGCGAATAATACAGTGAAGCATGCCAAAACTACACCTCCGCTCTGTGCATACACGCACACACGCACCCATTTACAAACATTTACAATGACACTACAATCAAACTACACCTCACTAAGTGCACACATATTTACGAAGCCGGCTTCACGTCTCTGTTGAGAGCGCTGTGTCTTGGTTTTTTATTTGATCTGAAGAGCTACTGTTGAGCATGACGTTCGATTGGGGAGGGTTCAATTCCCAGGTCGGGCAAAGTCTTATTGGGTTTTTCTTTCAGGATTTTTTCAGTAGCAGCCCGAAGTCTGGATTAGTTCTCGGTTTATGATAATATAGGTTCTTCTATTAGTGGCGAAATGTGGGTGTACTATAGGTACACCTCTGCTTTACCCTTCGGGGGTTACAGGCTTGATATTATGTTATATTATTATAGTTCTTGTTCATTTTCAGTTGGCACATTGATATTTTAATTTAATTAATTAATTTAAAAACGGTTTCCTGATCAATACCCTAATTACGTAATACACGATCAATCACAATCTGTTTCGATTTGAAACAGATTGCTAATCCATTGTTTCATAAGTTGGAAAAAAAATATGCTCAACAACGTAAATAACGCAATGAATGTTGTTGAACTGTCAAAAAGAAACAAACTAGGCATAATTGTTTACGAAAATAAGTTACGCAATTAGGGTACAGGATTCTTGATTCGGAATTCCGTGAGACTAGCGCAGACGTTTGTTTTTTTTTGTTTGTTTTCGAAACGTACAGACGCCAGCACATCAAGCTACCCGAAACTGTCAAATTTTCTGTCAAATCTATTAAATAAAGGAGACGTTTCATTTTTGTATGGGACTCCGGCCATAACATGTACACTTCAGAAAACCTGGGAAACGAACTCCTAAATACAATGAAGACTGTTTTTTTCCATAATATCTAATACTTTTGGGCACAAAATAAAAACCGAAAATGTTTGACGTTTGTCAGGAAAAATACGATTATCGACAGCTAGCCATTTTCGTCCAGCAGTACCTACAAATCTACAATCCACAAAAGCAGTTTTTTATTTTTATGATGAATCATACTTTCTAATTAATCAAAAAAGTTTTATAAGATAGCTATCTTATTGTAGTACAGAAATACACGCCTTTCATATTTATTTGAATAACGTCTACATGATTTTATTTTGTTAAAATGTAACATGATTTCTGGACGAAAGCAGTATGCAAGTAAAACGACGCCATGATGAATAAAATATGGCAATAATTTGCTAAACTATTATTTTTTGTGCCGAAGTAATCAGAGGAATAAACAGGAAAGAATATTTTTCCTCAATTCGTGGAATTTTTTCCTTTTTTTTCATTAACGTACACTTTATGGCCGAAAATGAAACATCTCCTTTGACAGATTGTAGTAGCCCGATGTGCTGGCGTCTGTACGTCAGTTTTTTTTCCGTTCGGAAAATGTACAAACGCGTGTGCCTAGTTGAATGTTTTGTATGTAAGTCAAGCATTCAGGTTTCCGAATCAGGAATCCTGACACAGATTTCAGGAAATCGTACGTATGTGGCCAGCCTAAAGCATGTCTCATGTCTGTAAAGAGAAAAAAAAAAATGCACTGAAAATAATTAGAAAGTGGGTACTCAGTAGAAAATAGCACAATGTAAAGCAATAAAATGATCATTGTTTTTTTCGCCTTTTACTCCTAAGTATTTGATATGACACCAGTGCCTGATTAACCACGTAGCAAGTGTAGCAATTGCTACGGGCCCCGCGCAAAAGGGGGCCCCACGCATCCAAACCCGCCCTCCGCCTGAGCGTAATTTTTTGAGTGAAACTTATTGAGATGTGGTACTTATATTGAATTTACTTGATGTCACAAAAGCGTGATACGTAACACCTTTTCCGACTAAGACAATCGGTAATAATTTTTTCATCATATTTCTAAAAGTCGATGGCAAATATTATTGTAATTAGTTTTGTTTTTTTTTACCACTTTATAACTTAAAAATCCATAGCAGATCAAGGGCTTGTCGATAAAATTTGCTACGGGCCCCGCGCTTGCTAAATCCGGCACTGTATGACACATTTGTGTTTCGTTCATTTCAAAGTAATCATTCTTCAGGATGATTACTTTCTATGAACAAATTACTCCGTAGTTTTCAAAAGAACAAACGTATTTGATTACTTTGTTGTGTCTACATTTTTATTTACCAACATAGCATGCCGTTTAATATTATTGTAGGTAAGACATAATTCTATTTACTTGAACTTGTATAATTCGATCGCCATGTTATATTGACCAAAGAAAAGTAGGTAACATTAAAGATTTATGATATGAAAGCTCTTTCAAGTTTCAATCGATGAAAATGCTTCATAATATCCATATTATTATGTAACAAATATCAGATACATAATTACAAAATATGTTTCCATGTCAGCAGGCACGGATCATGGTTTTCGCTCAAATCTGCCTAGCCTTTTCCCAACTATGTTGGGGTCGGTTTCCAGTCTAACCGGATGCAGCTGAATACCAGTATTTTACATGGAGCGACTGCCTATCTCACCTCCACAGCCAAGTTACTGGGTAACACAATACTCCTTGGTAAGACTGGTTGTCAGACTTTCGGGCTTCTGAGGACCCGTAACGACTGTCGAAGATAAAAGAATGACAGCCGGGAATAACGGCTTAACGTGCTTTCCGAGGCACGGAGGACTCTCGGTATGTTAAGATGGGCATTCATCCATGGACTGACCGCGGCAAGCGTAGCTTAACCTAATCGATTGACCCGTGCGGCTGTTATTACTTAGCCACGAGTCCCTCATCTAGGTTTTCACTCAAAGGGAGCAAATGTTTCTCTCCTCTGAGGGAGGGGCTGGGAAGGCTGATTTCTCAAGCCGTGAAAGCAATAAAAAAAAAACTTCGATATTTTTTTTTGTAAACTCGAGAATGTCAGAATGAATGAATGTGTTCTCAGTAGCAGCCCGGAGTCTGGATTTGTGCCCGGTTGATGGCTACAGGCTCGCCCCCTATTACATGGGACTTAAACATAACTGGCGAAATGTGGGTGCACCTACTATAGGTACACCTCTGCCCAACCCTTCGGGAAAACAAGGCGTGATGTTATGTTGTGTATTGTATGTCGAGAATATCCTTTTCGAGGATGATTACGAATTATCTACAAGTACGTATCTGTGTAATATACCTACTGTATACAAAGTAAAAACACATATTATAAAACTAAGTTAATCTCTAATTTAGAGTTTTAGACTCAGGTTGATCGAAGCGCAGAGGGCTTGTATCTGCCCCCCTGTATCCCCCCTGTGTCCGTACACCTCCAGTATCCCCCTGTATCCGTACAACCCCCGTATCCCCCCTGCATCCGTACCCCCCTCCCCCTGTATTCGCGCCGCGCCTGCATATCAGGGAAAACGAGAAAACACGGTAGAAAACTTTAAATGTGTTAAAGGCGTGTGCCGTAATGTACCCTTGGCCTTAAGATTATAAATTACTACTAAGTAGTTTATGTGCTTCAATTTATTCCGGTTTGTACTAATAGCAATTTATAGTAGAATCTTATTTCAAGGGGAAGGAAATACCTACACTCGTGTTTCTACCACGACTTATGTCTAATCTAGAAAGATATATACATACATACATACATACATACATATGAAGGCGGCCCACGTAGCTGCGAAATATCATGTAAGTTTAGACCTCAGAACAAATAAAAAACCAAGATACAGCGCTGTCAACAGTGTCGTGAGGCCGGTTTCGTAGAAGTCGCGGCACAGCGGACAGAGCTCCGGCGGGATCTCATGGCGGAATGGAGAGTGCGATTGTCGCAACCCAGCGCTGGGCACGCCACAATTGCGGCGATAAGACCCCTCTTTGAGGAGTGGCTAGAGAGGCGCCACGGCGTCCTCACCTTCCGCCTGACACAGGTGCTCACCGGACACGGCTGTTTCGGGAGGTACCTGTTCAGGATAAAGCGGGAGGAAACGCCCGGGTGTCATCACTGTGTGGATCGCCCGGAGGACACGGTGGAGCATACGGTGGAGATCTGCCCGGCTTGGGCAGGGCATCGCTGTGTCCTCGTGGAAGCGATCGGCGGCGATGACCTCTCGCGTCCGGCCCTGATTCGGGCCATGCTACGGAGCGAGAGGAAATGGGAGGCCGTCACCTCCTTCTGCGAAGCAGTAATGCTCGCGAAGGAGGAGACGGAGCGCGCGAGGGAGAGGCAAATTTCGCGCCCTCGCGCCCCTAACCGCCGCAGGAGGAGACGCCCTGGGCGTCGGGAATCACAAGAAGATTTCCGGCCACCGTAGGCGCGGGCTTGCGGACGGTGAGCAATGGGCAGCTTGCCGTCCGATAAGGACCAAGCCCGGGTCGACGGCGCGTTGTGTTCCACGCGCGCCTCAAAGAGATGTCAGCAGAATTAACGGGGTCCGCTAGGGCCAATGCCTGCCGGGGGTTCGAAGAAAACCGATAGGGACATCGTGGCCCCCTGGCAACATGGCAACTGAAGGAACACGGGTGGGTTTTAGTCAGTAAGAGTCTGACACGCCCTCCCGCTCCGCCCAGAGCGGGAGAAGTTATTTGATGATTTCCCACCCAAAAAAAAAAAAAAGGCCGGTTTCGTAAACATGTGTGCACTTAGTGAGGTGTAGTGTAATTGTAAATGGTTGTACACGTGTGAGCGTGTACTAACAGAGCTGAGGTGTAGTTTTGGCATACTTCACTGTATTGTTCGCAGCGCTATGTCTTGGTTTTCGTCTGAGGCGTTAGACACCTAGTTTTGGTTATTTTAAAACTTAAAGGTCTGATCAATTGGACCCTGTTAAGCAGAATCCAACCAAATTTTTTTATGAAATTGAGTTACTTACGTAGGTACATGCTACTGCTGAGTATGAGGTCCTGGGTTAAATTCCCGGGTCGGGCAAAGTGTTATTGGGTTTTTCTATCTGAAATTTCTCAGTAGCAGCTCGGAGTCTGGATTTGTGCCCGGTTGATGGCAATAGGCTCGCCCCCTATTACATGGGACTTAAACATAACTGGCGAAATGTGGGTGTACCTGCTACAGGGACACCTCTCCCAACCCTTCGGGGAAATAAGGCGTGATGTTATGTTATGTTATGTACATGACGAGAATCTACACATCGAGTTTTATATTTGCACAAAAGATCCTGGCGGTCTGATGACATTGCCCTAACCAGGGATGTAACGGATATCCGTATCCGCATCCGCAACTGCGGAGCATCCGCATAAATTTTGATATCCGCAAAACATCCGCATCCTCAACTTTTGATTTTAAAAGCTCCGCATCCTCATCCGCATCCTCAATAAGGAATTTTCCAATATCCGTATCCTCATCCGCATCCTCAAACCCGATTATCTCGATATCCTCATCCGCATCCTCATCCGTTATATGACATCCGTTACAACCCTGGCCCTAACAAAAACGACCAGATGATTGTAACTTGGCCTGATATTTTGTTTACACTTCTAAACTTCAAATCGCATTTACTCAAAACTAACAAAATGTTGGTTGGATCTATTCTGCTTAACAGGGTTCAATGTCTACCAAGTTTTGGAGTCTGCATTGAAGATAGAATGGAACTGAATTTATTTTTGTATGAAGTTGTCTGACAGATATGCTTCAAACAAGCCATTAATAATTTTTTCCTACTCCCAAGAGTTTGTAGTAACAAGTTTTGTAAATAAAAAAATTAAACAAACTTCAAATCACATTCCAGAATCCTGCAACTCCTAAACAAACGCAAGCTAGAGAAGCTCAAAGAGATCTGGTGGAACAACAATCCAGAAGCAATGAAATGCGAGAAACAGGATGATCAATCTGACGGGATCTCGATCCAGAACATCGGAGGGGTGTTCATCGTCATATTCATGGGCATTGGACTGGCGTGCGTCACCCTGGGGGTGGAGTACTGGTGGTACAAGTGGAGGAAACGCCCCGTCGTTGGCGATGTTGTTCATGTCACTCAGGTATGGTAAAAAAGGGGGATAACGACAAAATTTTTGAAGTGAAAACTTCTTTAACCGCGTTGGGCCTTTTTGAGATGGGAAAAAACAATTGAACTCGCGACACCGTTACCGACACCTCATTTTTGTAAACGCGATTGTGCTCTTTATTGATATAATGTTACGGATCAAGGTTCTATGCAAGTATTTTTACTTCAAAGATTTTGGAAGTATTTTTTTTTTCAAGTTTTCATTGTCGCCACTCCCGGAGTGCCACTGTTTTTTTTTGTCCCTCAGGTAGCTTATTAAAAAATATTGGACACGTATTTTTCTTTTTTTACGTTATCAAAAGATTACGGCGATACATTGAGTTAAAATGTGCCATGACGTCACGAGTATGTAGATTTTATACCAACTTGTGACGTAGCGACCACCACTCCTCAACTTTAATGCGTTTTATCTAAGTCATTTTTATCAATATGTTATAGCAAAAAATACGTATCTATTATTTAAAAAAAAAAACGAAATAGATTTTCTTTTTTTTTACCCAAGCATCATTGCTATTTCGTTTTTCTTCCTACAGCTATTAAGCTCATGCTGAGGTAAAAGTGTGTTAGTCTGCAGTCAACAAGATGATCAAGGACAGTCACCACATCTTCGATTGTATCGTTGCTTATCGACAAACTCATTTAAAATGTTTTGGATAAATACTAATTTATCTGGAAAAGAACCGGAGTTACCGACATAGCCTGCAGAGTAAGCAAGCTGAAGTGACAGTGGGCTGGCGATGTTTGTCGAAGAACCGATGGCCGGTGGAGCAGACGAGTCCTGGAGTAGAGACCGCGTATCGGCAAGCGTAGTGTGGGTCGCCCTCCAGCTAGTTGGACCGTCGACCTTAAAAATGTGCCTGGGACAGATTGGACGCGGAAGGCGGAGGACAGGGTGTTGTGGCCCAGCTTGGGAGGGGCCTATGTCCAGCAGTGGACTGCAATAGGCTGAGTCGATTGAGTGACGGTGACGATTTTTGATCTTAGAGCTCCAGTATAGGTCAACCTGATCATTATACAGTGTGAGTTTTTATAATATGCACATATCGAAATTAGGGAATCTATGCTTTATTTTATTGACGAAAAAATATTTTAAAAAATCTAAATATTTTTTATATAATATAATATATACTTATTCGTTTTTAAAAGGTACTTAAAAAAAAACGATTCAATTGATTTTCGATCAATTGTCTTATTGAGGAATTTTACGATTATAGTAAAAAATTATGAAAAAAAAAACAGATTTTTGTTAAAAAAAAAATGTTTATTTTCAATTGAGGGTAGTTTATTTATTATGGTGACGCCTAATTACTTCCAATCATTATGGAGTTTGTTTCATCGCGATAGATCATTTAGTTTAAAAGTTACACCGTTTTGTTTACACTGCACACTGGGGTCAAAGTAGCGAACAATTTTTTTAAAAATTCCATAAAATATAATTCGATTTTTTAAAATATTTTTTCTGTATATAAAATTAAGCATAAATTCCCTCATTTCAATATGTGCACATTATTAAGACACACACTGTGTTTGACCAAATGCATAATCTTCTCAACAGGTCAGACTACGCAGACTAGAATCATCTTTCTATGTGTTTTTGATCAGGCACATGATCAGCATTGTTTAAGTTTTTTGCAATAGTTAAATCTAATAGAACTACTTAACTGAAATTTTAATATTCTTTACAGGTGGAACCAGCGAAATCATCTAGAAACAACGTTGACAAACAAGGCGACAGTTTTAACTTCAGAGGAAGAACCTTAGGTCTTAGCTTCAAACCCAAGTTTTAAAATAATAATGCTCGTTCTGAATTATCTTTAGGCATTCTGGTATTTTCCATGTGTTCATTGATCTCATTTTTTATTAAG
This sequence comes from Agrochola lychnidis, assembly GCA_963680765.1. Taxonomy (NCBI): domain Eukaryota; kingdom Metazoa; phylum Arthropoda; class Insecta; order Lepidoptera; family Noctuidae; genus Agrochola; species Agrochola lychnidis. The sequence continues at coordinate 5,866,912 of OY796859.1, read as the reverse complement.
ATATTTGTATAGTTCTGCCCCAATGTATGCAAGTGTGTCTGCAATAAACACGTGGCACTTATGTGTGTTTTTTCTGCCGGCGACTTCGTCTGCGTGAAATTTGTATCATCCTAAGACAATCGGCAATATCGGCTTCTTATTATTGAAAGATTTTTTGGAATCGGATCAGTAGTTCCAAAGATTACCCCTACGTACAAACTCACAAATACCTATACAATGTGGAGACAACAATATGACAATAAATGAAAACACTGGCAATACTAATACATAAGAGTATATTGGAACCATCAAATAAATCCTAGCATCGAAATTAAAAAAGTGATTTTTTCAAACAAACTAAATAGTAGTGACGTACCAACTATGGGTTTTGCCAATCTTTGACTAGCTATAGTGACTAAACTATTGGATATATTTGATTGAATTTTCGTTTGCGGACTAAGAACGTCATTAGATATACGTAGTTTAAATTTATGGTCGTAATGTCGTCTCCACCTTGTATATAATACTATTATATATAGAAAAGAAAAAACTAAATCATACCACTTATTTGCATAAGAATTGGAGATTTTGTAGATATGATCTTGATTCCTCAGTGGTAAGCGTATTTCCCTTTCCGAGTTCAATTCGTGGCACCGGTTGCGTGAAATCACCACGCTTTTGTACCTCGGTAAGTATGTATATGCACAACACAACAAAACCATATGAAGCTGAAGTTCATTCGGCAACTGAATTCTGTAAAAAAACTTTTTTACAAAAAACACAACCGACTTCCAAACTACAAAGTGAAAAATAACTTTAATTTCGGAAGTCGGTGTCTTATCAGTATTTTAGTTTTTTGACACCGACTTCCGAAATTAAAGTTATTTTTCACTTTGTAGTTTGGAAGTCGGTTGTGTTTTTTGTAAAAAAGTTTTTTTTTTCACTTTTTAGTGGGTTGGTTTGTAATTTATCTAAGTTACAATAGCCTTATGTCAACTGCTCATCAAAAATACCCAAATCGCTATAGATGTGCCTTTAATATTTGAAGAGTTCCCTCGATTTTTCCAAGATCCCATCATCAGATCGTGACCAAATGACAATGGGACCAACTTGAAAGTATACCCTTTCAAACAAAAAAATAATGTTTCAAATCGGTCCAGCCGTCTTCGAGTAATCGGGGAAAATACATTTAAAAAAAAAAATATCCCGACGAATTGAGAACCTCCTCCTTTTTTTTTTGAAGTCGGTTAAAAATGTCATGAGAATCTCTAAAGCGCTTATTCCACTTGACTAAATTTGATCGTCCGTTAATTTAGACAAGTGTAATCAAAGTTGCGTCCTAAAATCGATAACTTGGAATCCTCTTTTTGAGTTTTTCGAAAATATCTCATAAACTAGACGTCCATAATAATGAATTTTTCATCGCTCCCTTGTACAATCCCTCGGGATGTTTGTCGACGTAAACGAAGCAAAAGGAGTATGAAAGTATCGTAGCAGGTGGCATTCTGTAGGTTCTGCATACTCCATTGGGTGTTTTATGGATGTATGTTTGTCTAAAGATTAATGCATAACCTTTGATTGACCTTGGACGTGACCTTTGTCGAATTATTGTTGGATTTGTATTGCATGACGCTGTGTCAATGTGTGAATGTTTTTGATTCAAACTGAACATGGTTATGTTAGACATGTAGGTACCTGCGGTGCTACAAAGTACAAATGCGTGGTAGTTTCACGCAATCGGTGTCTCGAATTGACCCCGGAAAGGGAAATGCGCAACAGGTAATGGGTAAAACAAAGTATTTACAACATGAAGGGAATTCAATCTGCATGGCGAATGATAATAAAACTTCTAGAAAATATCAAGGTAAAATGTTGTTGAGAAAAATCTAATAGATGGCGTTGCCAGTAGCATTAAATATTCTCAACGCGAAAATTCAGTTTAAAAACTGTTCGAATTCGACATTCGACGAGATCTTTTGAAGAAAAAAAAGTCTTAACAATTTTCAACAATATTTTCAAACCATTGCTCTATTTTTGTCAGACTGCAATACTGTGCTGTGAGTGACGAAAGAAATTGCATCTCAAAAATGGTGCCATCATGAAAAAATTGAGTTTGAAGACATTGTGTAGGTTTGTCCAATAGGGCCATAGAGGGCGTTGTGATGTCCCCAGAAAATTTGGTGATCTTGAAAATTGGTTTCATATTCTTTCACTATTTATCATACAAACAAAACAAAAAGCATAATATTTCAAAGAAGTTTATTACAATAACTTTACGCGCTACGTTACAAAAGTACGATCAACATAACTCTAATACAATGTACAATGGACGTGGGAGTGTGAACCAATTGTCTACAATACTATTTAAATACGTTAATAAGATATTATGTCAATGACGCACATGACAAAGAATTAAGATTATGAAGTTATTACGAATAGCTGATTGCTCATTGTTAGGAGAGTTAAATAAAATTAGCGACATCTGTTGGTTGTATGTAGAAGTTATGTTATGATGTCAAATAAAATTTTAAATCATGACTGTTCTTATTTCTCCTACAATATCTTGGACTGCGGATGCAGTAGATAATTTTGAGGACATAACATGTGGATGATAAAACTGTAGCGATTCTACTTGATATTTGCTTGACAGGTACTCTAATGTAAGGCCACTTATATCCTTCAAGCAATTGAATAAAACTATCCACGGTATCTTATAATGCAGCTTCTTCAATCAAACCACTTAAGTCTCAAGCAGTCTCGAGCTTGCGTACAAATTTTTGTCTACAATTGGTTCACACACTCGTCCCTTTCCTAATTCTGCTAGTTGAGTATTATGACGGCAATATTCTAACATAACTTTGATAAACTCAACTACAGTATCATAGTGTCAACTATAAGGCAAGATATCGTCATAGTTTACTTTCCTCAAACCACGATCTGCCACATTTTGATTCTCTTCGATCATTTTCTCTTCATCACTTGTCTTTGTGACTTTGTTAATATTATTATCTAACAAGCCATCTCGCCTTTTCTCTTAATTTATATTTACATTAGAAAAATAGCCATTTAAATATAAATATTAAATTATTGAATTTGGTAATGTTTATAGCTCGATAGTCTTGCCATGTTTGTTCAGGTTTTTCATGTTCTTGTTGCATAACTCTAGTTCTAACCTGAGGCCGTCGACTTCAGCCTCTAAAGTACGAGATCTCTTGAACATTTGGACATAGTTGAGTTGTAACTGTTTCTGGTACCGGAGTACTTTGTCCTTTTCTTCTGACCATTTTCTCCTTTCGGTGTTGAACTGGGTTTCTTTAGCTTCGAGCTCGCATTTGAGTCTGTCGACGATGGCGGTGGCGGCACAAGGTTCGTTGCAAGAGTCAGGGAGCTCTCCATTCAGTCTTTGAACTTCAGCATCTTCTAGGGCGCTATCACTGGAGTTCCAGTGGTATTCGTTTGTTTTGCAGACGTCGTAGATGCCTCTCATAGTCCTCCCGCACTCGATGCCTTCGTACCCACTGAGGGAGATATCCGACAGTTCTTGTCGTAACTCCTTCAGTTCAGTTTTCAGTCTTTCGATTTCATTTTTGCTGGTCTCCTTGGTCTTGTTGAGGTCTGAGACGCTCTCCATGAGGTCGTTGGTGAGCCTGTCGACTTCTGTTTGCAGTCGGTTAATGGATTTCTCCTTTTCGTCCGTTTCTGCTCGGAGCCTCATGATTTCCTTTTCTTTCTTGTCGAGGACTTCTCTCAGTTGGCGGCAGTCAGCCTTCAGTGTCAAGTATTCGTGCCCCTTTGCTGTTTGTTCATTCTGTAATTATATCAATAAATTGGTTACTAATGTGTTGGATGTGGCGGTTTATGGAAGGTTACAAATGTTTCCCGCAAACACATGAAGTATGTGCCGCATTGTGTTTACTAAGAATTATCAACCTTGAAAGTATTTTCAACGTTAAGCACATCTTGCTGAATTGTATTCTGGATTTACCTAACATCGTCTAAACACGAACACAAATGCCATGCTATGTTTTGTATGCATCACTCTTGGGTAGACTGGTAGAAAATGCCTAAGATATTAAGCTCGTCTTTGTACGGTTACTTTTACTTGTGCATAAAGTTTTATGAATGAAATGCACCGATCCCAGCGTGGTTTAACTAGTCTCGATAAATCGAATGAATCCCAAGATTTGCACTAGCTCCTGAAGCCTCATGTTTAATAACGCCATTGGGTGGCGCGGTAATGGTAAGGAAGACGTGTCCTTAGGATAAGGAAGGATTTACTAGCAGTACCTGATAAATTTGTGCGTCATAAAGTTTTAATAAATAAATAAAGCGTTTAAAAGTTGGAAAAAGTGTAAGGAAATCTCTCTGCTCTTTGGCCAACTTTATACCACAAAAAGTTCTCAACCAACCTGAGCATCTTTAAGCTGCGTCTTCAACAGCGCGATCTCGCCGGCTCTCTGGCACAAACTCCACTCCGTATCCTCCAGCCTCTGTCGCAACAGTGCCCGGTCTCGCCTCACTCGCGCCAACTCCGCATCCCGCTCGTCTCGGGAGCGTCCAAAGCTCTGCATCATCAGACCTCGTGCGGCACGAACGCGTACTTCATGACTGCGAACTCTTTCTGTTGTGCTGGAATGTGCAAAGAGATTTCAATTAGTTTTGATGATGTACGGATCCAAAGTCAGAAAATAAGTGTGAAATCACCAAAGCACGTTGATCAAGCTTAGTAAATGGTAGTGATGGGCATTTAACTCGAGTAACTCGATTCAAATCGCAAACGAGTCAACTCGAGTTCAGTTTTTACCAACTCGAGTCAATTCGGTTAATCGATCCGAGCCCGCGCAATCCGAGTGCTCGACCGCCGCGCGCCGTGATGATGCCTATTGCATTGCATGATTCACATCTCACTCTACTCGATGTGAGTTGAGTGAAATAGCAATAGCATGCGCGTTGCGTCGTAAGTTGCATTACTCGTTCGGGGGGCTTGGTCAGGATAATTGCGAGTAAAAAACCGCGGTAAATGTTTATTTTGACTGGTATTTTAACATTTTGTAAGAAAGAAAAACAACAAGTCAACTCGAGTTGCGAATCGTCGACTCTACACTACAATACAATACATTACCTACGTCATTACGAGTCGACTCGCACATGTGTATACGCTCTCTACAGGCACCGAGTCGAGTCAACTCGAGTCCAAAAAAATCCGACTCGTCACATCGCTAGTAAATGGTGACCAATGCTCATGCCTTCTCTATATGAGAAGAGATCTTTGCCTTAACAGTGGGTTAATAATAGGCTGGTATTATTAAGGAACTGACCATTTTGATGTCAAGTTCCTAAATATGAATGAGTTTCTTGAAACGTAGTGCTATAAAACATAGTGAATTCACTCCTGTATGCTTGGTTTTACCTCTAGAAATAAACCTAGCGATAGTATTAGAAAGTATAATATATTCCTTTCTGAGATGTACGGATCTGTACAATTTTATAGCGGTCCACCGTAAAACCTCCTAACCCAACCTACTAAAATAGTCGAGAGTTGAATATTTATAGACACAAGAATTCTGTTATATGAAGAATAGGAAAAACATTGATAGATTATTGGTGGCATGTTGGCTTTTTATTGCCTATTGTTTTGTCCATTGAGAGGCTTTAGCACCGACAATATTGAAAATATCTAGAAATATTTTTGTTCTTCTGTCATATAAGTGATTTGTTAGTACGGTACCTACACTGAAAATAACATTCTTTTTCATTCAAGGAACTGTGAAAAAATTGTCAGTACGCTTTCGGATAGCACATCCGGCTCGAAGGACCAATGTTCGGGGTTGGGGTGAGATTAAGATAAACTAAGATTATAAAGATAAAAACGAATGAGGTGAATGAGATTGAGTCGCGCCCGATGTGCTATCCGAAAGCGTACTGACTATTTTACTTAGGTAATACATAAAGTATACAAGGCATGGAGCGCAGAGTCGCGATTACTCAGACATGTTATTATTGTTCGGTGATTGACGTGAACAATATTCTTTATTGTTTTTCGTATGCAAGCTGGTGTAAAATGGGAGAGACCTCAAAGGCCACACTCTGGTCGATATGTGTGACGACAATCATACGGTTGTTGCTATTGGTTACGGCTAGTTGGGCCTAACTGTGCATAATATAAACACTCGTCCTAGAAAGAGCCGCAACCTCTATGGAAGCCAGGTTCTTGTGGTTAGATTGTTCAGACGCTCATTGAGCATAAATGGAAGCGTCCGAAACTTCATTGGGCGATTTATGATCGATTGCCGCTGATTTATTTTACTTAGGCCCGTATTACAGAACATCTGTCAAGACTCAAGAATTACTTAAAACTATACTCCATTTGAAATAAGATAAGACATTTAAACAAACCTTTTTTACAGTCCGTTCAACCGATTTTGACTTCTATACTTCTTCTTTAAAAAGCAAAAAAGTGGTTACAAAACCAACTGTTTACTGCAGCTGCCATTTGTCATGCAATAAAAATCAAAATCGGTTGAACGGACTCTAAAAAAAGTTTAGTTAAATGTCTAATCTGATATAAGTGCCTACAAGTTCTCTTAGATTCTTTAGGTTAAAGAGTAACTAATATGTATCAATCCGGAAAATTCATTTATCAATCTATTCAATCATATCAATTATAAACGATTAGTTGTAAGTCAATCCAACCAAAGTAGTGGATCAAATTGATACTATGCAGAATAGGGATGATGAACAAAAAATGTATATAAAAAAAAAAAAAATTTTTTTTGTCCGTCAGATAGATTATTAAAAAATATTGGACACGTATTTTTCCTTTTTTTACGTATGCTAAAGATTACAGCAATACATTAAGTTAAAATGTGCAATGACATCACGAGTATGTAGATTTTATAATTGACGTAGCAACCCCCACTCCCCAACTTTAATGCGTTTTATCTAAATATTTTTTTTATTAATATGATAAAGCAAAAAATACGTGTCTAATATTTTTTTTTTATCTGACTGACGGACTAGATAGTTTTTTTTTTACCCATGCATCATCCCTATTGATGGAGTAAATTTTCTCTTCTTACAGACTTACAGTTCTTCTCTAAAATGAGTCTTTAACAGATAGTTATGTCCCTACCCTAATTAATCTTCGTAATTGTCTACGAAGCATGCAGTATGTAAACAATCGATCAATGCTTACCCATAGTCATGATGATCTCTCTCCAGCTCAGCGACTCCGGAGTCTGCGGGTGAGGGCGCTGGCACGGGCTCCTTGTCCGCGCCACTCAGGACTGAACTCGACTTTGTGCTGGAAAAGAGAAACGTTTACATTGTAGTTAGGTGTATAACGGTGAAGCTCTGAACATGTTAGAAGAGCATTAGTGTAATATAGGTACTCAAGGTAACAAAAAATTCTAAGCGGCGAATGGGAGACCTTGCGCTCTTCTAACCAAACTCGTTGCTCCACTGACGGGATTCTGCTCTTAGTAAATAATATATACCTGATAAAATGACAGGTCTTGCTATAAAGATGATCTGGACTATGTCAGACGTTGTGGGACATGGCATAAGCCCGAGATTGGAATGCACGGACAATATGATTCTTTCAAAGAATGACACTTGAATTATTGTGTTGGTTTGTGTCCCTGATTTGATGTCCCATATATGTCACCGTAGAATTACAAACTTCGTTAGTTTATAATCTATCAGTATTATTTCCGGTTGATTATAAACTGTCGAAAAATTGTGAACTGCGAACTGTGAAATCATTTACGATTTAACGCATTATTTTTCGATAGTTTATAATGTATCCATGAGTAACGAGCGTAGTGAGCGCTGCCGCTAGCGCTCACTACGCTCGCTCGGCTCGCGCGGTTGGTCACAGTTCTAACCTAACCCATTTCACCCAGTTCACAATTTTTCGACAGATTATGATGTAACGGAAATAATACCGATAGATTATAAACAAACGGTGCTCATAATCTTACGGTGACATATATACCACTAGCAGCACCCGCGGTTTCACCCGCATATGTCTCGATCCCGTGGGATTATTGGGACAAAAAATATCCTTTGTGTTTCCAAGTTATAAACTATCTGTGTGCCAAATTCCATCCAAATCCGTTCAGTAGTTTTTGCGTGGAAGAGTAACAAACATCCATCCGTCCATCCTCACAAACTTTGGCTTTTATAATATTATATTAGTAAGATAAGATTCACACAACACAATAATAACAGGTGCATGATTTACATTTAAAACGTAGTTTTATTATGATTTCTATAGACCGAGACACATAATGTTACCTACATGATTCGATTTCCATACATTTATATATATTATCATTTATGCGATTTATATGCATTTATCATTTTATGTATATTATTATCTTGGACAAAAGTTCCACAAATGGCTTAATGACTCCTCAATTATTACAACTTGACTTCTAAGTGCACACTGCATTTAATATCAAACTGCGTACAGTATGACAAATTTTAGAGAATCGATGTTTCCAATCAAATTGCCAAACAATCTATTGGTCGAAGATCCGACCTCGAGACGACCTTCACCCATCTGTTAAATGGATGAAAAGTATTTTATATCAAATTTAGTATGTTAAGAAATATATCGCGAGTGGGTTGGCAAAAAAGTTCCTGGCCAGGCTATGATTATCTAATTAAAAATTTTTTTTTTTTTTTTTAAATTGCACAAATTCGTCTAAAGTCCCACCGTCATAGTAACAAATGTTTCTCTTAAAAAGCACTATCTATTGATATATGACTTATGGCTATTGGGCGCCAAGAACATTCCTAAACTTAGATGGCCAAGTAGTCACCTATTTAGGTCATTAATTCCGAATTGACTAACAATTGGCAAAAGTCGAGTTAAGTAGTAGTAAAGGTTCTCCTTGAAAAGCTCTTTCAATTGGTGTATAATATGAATGTCAATGTTTAAAAAAAAAATAGAATTTTTTGGCAACCCACTCGCGATATATTATTTTCTAACATACTAAATTTGATTTAAAATACTTTTGATCCGTTAAACAGATGGGTGAAGGTCGTTCCAAGATCGGATCCTCTACTATATTGGTTACCGCTTCATCTTTTATGGGGTACTGTGTTAAATGTTACAACAAAATACCTTGTGACATATTGCAATTAAATGAAAGAAAATTTAAAACTCATATAAAAAGTACACTTTGTAAACAAGCATATTACAAATTAGAGGATTATATCCAAGATAAGAGTGCTTGGAAACATGCTGGTCCTGCTCCATAGGACAATTTAGAATCAAGACAAAATCAAACTGGTTGCTAATTTAATTGTAAAATTTATTACTTTGTGTTTTAAGTATGACATTGATTTTACATTCTGTGATTACTTCCTTACACACTGACTTATTAATTGTAACATTTTAGGAAAATCGTCTACTTTTACAATGTTTGTAAATATGTGAGAATATGAGTGTGAATGTGTGTGTGTGTGTGTGTGCGTGTGTGTGATGTGTGTGAATATTCTTCTTCTTCTTCTTCTTCATGTATCTATCACAAATTAAATTATCTATCGTTGCTTCATTTTTAATTTTTTTACCTATTGTGGTATAGTAATTTTATTCTAGGTGCATCGTCTTCACATATAATAATTATTTAACAAATGTACGTACATATACAAACAATATTGTAAAACATTTTAAAAGAGTAACGGTGGAGTTTCTTGCCCATTCTTCTCCATACGAAAACTACCTTTTGGAAGGGGCGACTAGAATCAATTTTATTATTTTGTAATTTTTGACGTTCAAAAGTGCCATACATGGGCCTATTTGAAATAAATGATTTGACTTTGACTTTGATTCTCAAGTCATACGGCTTTGTCAGTTCTTTTGAAGTCAAGACGCATTAATTAATAGCGAAGTTATCATGTTTCACGAATGTTGCCGGTGCAACTTCTCAGTTTCGTCGTACTGTATCTTAGATTCTGCGCAGATACAGCAATTGGCATCTAACGGTAAACCCGTAAAGGCGTTTGATATTTTATTACTTTGTTTACAACCTGTTCGATCTCACCGTTGCCTGAATACCTAGTTTCGTAATCTGGTCTATTAGGACCGGATTGTGGTAGTTGCTCTTCGTAAAAGGGGTGATAAGATATAGCTTGTTTACTTGTTAAACACATAATCAGCTTATAATGTTCCTACTGCTGGGACTCGGGCTTCCTCTCTATGAAAGGAAGGGCAGTGTGGTGTGGGAAGGTGGACGTCATGGTATGTCTTCGAATGTTTGGTTCTAGGACACAGCCGGTTTCACGACGTTTTCCTTCACCATGCTTAGAAGCTAAACTCTCACTGGGGCCGCGTGGTGGGTTACCACTCCATCTCACAGAGACGAGGTCTGTATCCCAGCTGGCTGATTATACTATGGTTTTTGTTCAAATATGGCAGTATATCGTATTAACACCTTTCAAAGTAAACGCCGCCACGTTTTATGTAACAATTATTTGTTGTTACGATTGTGTGAATGATGTTGTACTAACGAAGATTGATGCATTTCGATTATTACTCTTGTTGATTTTTTATGGTTATTTATGTTATGTAAGTTTTGCGTCTTTGATTGATATTATGAAACGACTATGTATTATGGAGATACGTGTTCGGACAATAACAAACTGTAACTTTCTTTTCTGTGTGGTTTCCCTTTTTGATTTTGGACGTTGAGCATGCAGGTTGATGACGGGCGACAGCTCTTGGAAAACGGATGAACGAACTTTTTTTTTTTCATTAACGGTTTTTGACAGTCTCTGCATTGAAAACCGAAGTGGAAGGAACCGGTCAAATAAAGATTGGTTCGTGAAAGGGGGGCTGAACTTTGTAGGTCAAATTTCAGGTAGGTACAGCAAAGTCCTACAGCAGACAATATTCCTAAAGGGCGATTTACTTTAACCATCACCTCAACCACTTTACCGCAGAACAAGTGCACTAACGATGTTCATAATATGAAAGGCAGGTCGCGCTCCGTAGCGCGTCTTGCATCACTGCCCGAGCGTTACTATGACTGCGTCTGCGCAGCTTATGAATCTATTGTGCCTCTGTTAATGTTGGATGTAACGTGCCAATGTCAGGAGTGATACGTTATGGGCCGAGGGGTATATGGAATCAGCGTTCAAAGGTGGAGGTTCAAGTGTGGTTTAATAAAGGTAATTGTGGTTTCGTAAAACTTTACTTACTAGAAGATAAGAAAATAGGTAGCAGTAGGCAGCTGCAACTAAATATCACCATATCGAAATGATAGCTGTGGTGTGACCGTCCGACTGCCAAGTCATAGGTCTCGAGTTCGAACCCAAGGCACGCACCTCTGACTTTTCGGATTAATGTGCGTATTGTATAATTATTATCACTTGCTTCAAAAACGGTGAAAGAAAACTTCGTGAGGAAACCGGCATGATTGAGAGATATTTCTCGACGACATGTGAAGCCAAGTCAGAGACCCATGGGCGGCATAGAAACTCTGACAGCAGGTTAATCACAAACTACACGAAAAAGTATGAACCATATCAAAACCAACCACATAATGAGGTAACTAATTCATCGTAGTTTTTCTTGTAGTGTCAAAAATGGAACTAACACTAAGGTCAAGACAAGAGGATGGGCAGCAAAGCAGCAGTTCCTGTGTTCGTCATTATAGAAACTAACCATACTGTGTGGTTGTGGTCACAAATATGAGAAGGAAGCGAAAGAGGGGCAGGCCTAGAAGAAGATGGAAGGAAGAACTACATAGACTTCTTTCTAAGAGTACCGGATGGTACTAGATAGAGTTAAGAAGAAGTGGAAGGAGATAAGGCAGGGCTTCGCCCAGCAGTGGGACATAAAGACCTAGAAATCAGAAATAAAAAATAATTTATTTTGCAATTAATGTGGGTACAAAACATTGTACAACCAGTTCCAATACACTCTACCTTACGGCATGCAAAAGTTAAAAATATTTATATAGATCTACTCAATTATACAACCAAATAAACAAATAAAAATAAAATAAAACGTGTGGCACTCGGGGACTGCCGCGGTAAAGCTATTGCATAGCATTTGTAACCTCCATACTTCCTATTTGTCAACGCTACACTTGGGATGATGACGAATGATGACATAAAACAAAAATTACGTTCCCATGACAACGTGATGTTGTCATGGGAACGTGACATAATGATGTTTACATGGTAGGCGGAGTGGGGGGTGTTAGGTTTTATTTTCGTTACGGAATTTCTTGATTCGGTCGTCGCGCTCAAAGCCCGCGATAAAAGCTATGCAATAGCTTAAAAAAAACAACAGTACAGTTATGTGGATCTGCAGCCTTTCTACATAAACTAAACATCAAGGTTTTTGTTCCAATACAGAAAATTCCCAGAAAATGTAAGCAATAATAGAAAAATATTATTAAAATAAAAATAATATTATATTTTATAAATATTATTTAAATCAAATAAGGTAGACTTCAACAAAACTCTGGCATCTGAGGTCAGATAACGTGAGATTGTTTGAGATGGCAAATATGCGTAGGTTGTGCTATTAGCTTAAATATATTCTGATGGTATATTATTACGAAGGTAATCATAATCAACTTTGTAGTAGACTTATTTTGTCAATAATTGAAAAATATATACATATATATAAAAGGAGAAACTGACTGACTGACATATCAACGCAGAGCCGAAACTACTGGGACTAGGAATGTGAAATTATGCACACAGCTTCCTTTTGTAATGTGTAGGGGAGCACTAAGAAGGGGTTTTTGAAAATTCGACCTATAAGGGGGTGAAAAGAGGGGATTTTGTTTGTATGAAAAATCTTATTCCTTGAGTCAATAGACTTGACACTTGGCACGAATACTTATCTAAGTAAATTAGGGTACGGTAGTACGCTCCCGTGGGATATTTTTCGACATCCACGCGGGCGAAGCCTCGTGCAAAAGCTAGTGACGTATAAATCTGTGTATAAATATTTAAAGGCAAATGTTTGCTTAAAATGAGGCTCAAAAAATATTGATTTATGTTATTGACTGATCCAGTGATGATCACCTGACGCATAACTGGTACAGTCACGTTGTCGGTTGTGCGTACTGGGTATAACATTTTGATCATGACTTTGATCTGGTCTAGCGTAGAAGTTTCATTAGAATTCGAGGCCAGCTTACACTGGTTTTTTTATAATACCACTGAATGACGTGACGCCGGATCTAAAATTTTTTGAGGCGAGGCAAAAACTGTCGTCTGCCGCCTCCCGTCAATCTTTTATGGGGATGCGCTAAGAAAGACCCCGCGAAAATAAAATTTTCTCAAAATGAATAATTTGGCAGCAACATTTTAATCAAATTGTATCGATCGATAATGCGCCAATTCATCAGGGGCGCCAAAACTGTTGTGAAAAAGAAAAAAAATAGAAAGATTATAAATGAGCTGCGCGTCTCATTTATTGCAAAGTTGCTGTGTGCTGGGTAATCACCCACTTGTCTGCTACGCTTGAATTTGTCGTCCCCTGAAGTTGGCGCCCGGGGCACGGGCCCCGGCTTGCCCCCCCCTAGATCCGGGGCTGGCTGTACGTACAGTTTTGGTTACTCTCATTAGATAGCGATTCGAGTGTCCAAACACATTGCCTATATTAATGCCGAAATATATCGACGGAAATTGAGCAGTCCTGACAAATGTGGAGTCCTTCAATACTTTTTCTATTGCCTAATAATAACTTGGTATGTAGATTTCTGCTCTAGATGTTGCTAATATGAATGAATTAAGGATAATTATGTCTAATTTACTATTACAGAAAATCCCTTGAAAGTAGAGCGTAACGGTCAACGAATGCATTTTGTAAATTTTTAATTTTATTGTAAAAACATAGTTAAAACAGATGAATAGAAAAAGATGCATTATTTAAGAAGAGAAAATGGACAGTTCCCTGGTTGTAATGAAGCTTGCTCCAGTATTTATTATTTAATTCTATTATTTTAATATCTTTGTACTGGCCGTGATAGCCTAGTGGTGTGACCGTCCGACTGCCAAGTCATAGGTCTCGAGTTCGAACCCAAGGCACGCACCTCTGACTTTTCGGATTCATGTGCGTATTGTATAATTATCACTTGCTTCAAAAACGGTGAAGGAAAACATCGTGAGGCCTGAGAGATATTTCTCAACGGTATGTGAAGCCAAGTCAGAGGCCCATGGGCGGCTTTAAAACTCTGACACACAAATCAAATCACACGAAAAGAAGAAGAATATCTTTGTTCCTACCATATTCCTACTTAGATTTCTAGGAATACGCGTGTAGACAGCGCAGCAAATCCGTAATAACAATGTATTATATTAACTGAATACCACTTGTGTTGGCAGACAAGCGGAAGAATAAATAGAAAGTGGATGAAGAAAGCTGCGGGCTATATTTTATGGTTTGGCTTATATACGGGAAAGCGAATTATGGCTTGGAAGCTAAGTATAAACATACATTGAAATGTACCATAGACCACAACTCTTAAGTGGGCGATAGATGAACGAGCAAGAACGCGTATGGCTCGAGGTTCTTTTTGAAAAATTGGAAAGTCCTGACAAAAAGCATGATTTCCATAGAAAATTCCTGAAATATTGTCTCAAAAAATTAACTATAATGTGACAAAAAAAAAAAAACAAATCATGCCACGCACTTCACCGCTCACCCCGCTTTTTTATATTTTGTTTAATTTATTAAATAAAACCAAAGTCGGTAAATTAGATTACCTAAGTTTTTAAAGATATTGATGTTAATTACGTTGATTTGTGTTGTGATACTATCGAAAGAAGATCATATTTTTGTTTATGTTTACTATAAATTTTTAATATGAATATCTGAAAAGTCTAGGTACCTACTGTATTTTATTTAAAAAACGCTAAATCCTAAGATTTCCTAAATCCGGCCTAGATATTTCATTTTTGTTTCATTCCATGTTCACACGACACCGACAAGATTAGGAGGACTGAACGTTGCTCTTTTTATTAAATTTTTCGATTATTCGTTAGGCGAGTGACAGATGCCGAAATCCAACGTCGCGTCGTTTGATCGGTTCACTAATAAATTTTTCACTCTGAGTCACTTTGTTTTCAGGGTCAGACGTTTCACTTCAAGTGAAAGATCGACAAAAATTAACAAACAGTGAAGCTTCTGATATCTGTTTGAATTTGAACTTTTTATCATAAAATAGGGCGAAAAACGTCGCCGAGCTTAAAGTATATTTTGCTCGACCGTCTATCACCCACTTTACTCCAGAAACTGTAACAGGGGTATAAATAACCAACGTGTGCATATTATTGTTTGAACAATAAATAACAAAAAGAGGAAACGGTGCGTCAAATTTCACAGTTACTGCAAAAGTTTCGACACACCACGCAGAACATTAAGTATGTACACTATTTCGAAACGTTTACAGTCTATTTTCATGTCCCTTGGGAATCATCGTATTTCCGAATACAACCGAATGCTAATTTCCATGTCCATCAATTATTAGATTTATCGTGTATAATATAGTTTGAACTCAGAACTAAGTACTTTATTGTTGTTTTGTTTTCCGTGTGAACTATTTAGAGCTGTAAAACTATTTTCCTATCTGTCGTGCCTGAGACTTTAGCGGCTTTCCTCCCATTCTTTAAATAAATTACTTAAGTCAAAAGAGTATTAACAACTCTATATAGGTACTTCCAAGTAAGCTTCCAAGTCGATTGAGAGCGTCCGGTCTGCACCAAGTGCAAAGGGCAACTGATAGAAATTAGAAATCAGGTACCACTAAAAGGATATGCTCATCCATAATAACTCGATTTCCGACTTAAGCCAACTCTTCCTCATACTCCATCGGTTTCCGTACTACGTAGAAAACGTTACTTTTGCGAAATAATAATACACTTATCACGCACACCGAGACATAAAGCCATTCAATTATGTTAAGTCAGTGAAATTAATATTGTTAAGCAAATTGTCTACCAACTTAAATTGTCCGTATATTCAAATCACAACTGTCATACTTTGACAGTTGTATAACAAATTATTTCATCACCACTGCTCTCAAAACAGTGAAGGAAAACATCGTGAGGAAACCGGCATATCCTAGAACCAAAAAATTCGAAGACATGTGTCATCTACCAACACGCACTGGGCCCGCGTGGTGGATTACAGCCTACTCAATTAATTTTCCTGTATTGTAAGTACATACCTACCTAACTACATGCAAATGAGATGGATGTGAACGCGACGGAGCGTAGTTCCTGGCTTCATCTCCGCAAGCCTATTGTTAGGGATTTATGAAGGTTTTAGTTATGTGAGTGATAAAAAATTTCACGAAATTTTTTTAATTTTTTTTTTGCAATTTGCATGTCAGTGTCAAGTTGTATCTTGATTAAAATATGATTCGCGACTATAACAAATATGGCTTCACAGAATTATAATTCATTAGAATCGGTAATACAACTCCATAGGTTAGAATAATCTTAAAATCTCATGATTTCATGAAATAGTGATTTAATAGGATTACATGAACTTAGAGAGTTATATTGATGCTTTTTATAATTATAATTCTGTATATAAATATTTGATACGGCCGCGAATCATATTCAAATCAACATACAACCTAATACTGACCTGCAAAATGCAAAAAAAACGTAAGAAAATTAGATTTTCGCGGGCTACCCTGACGCTTTCGCCTTAACCGTTAAGGTTCTTATTTCGGGGTTTGACCAAAACGAAGAGTCTCTCACTTAAAGAACATAATATTGAAAAAGTGCGGCATGATCTCTTTAAATAATATAATTGTCCCATCATTATCAATATCAACATTTCTGATCGTACACTGCTGGACATAGGCCCCTCATTTTCGTATTCAGGTGTTAACTTTTAATAACAACATGACATCACGCCTTGTTTCCCCGAAGGGTTGGGCAGAGGTGTCCCTGTAGCGGGTACACCCACATTTCGCCAGTTATGTTTAAGTCCCATGTAATAGGGGGCGAGCCTGTTGCCATCAACCGGGCACAAATCCAGACTCCGGGCTGCTACTGAAAAATTTGAGATAGAAAAACCCAAAACACTTTGCCCGACCCGGGAATCGAACCCAGGACCTCATGCTCAGTAGTAGTGCTTGCGACCACGAGACCAACGAGGCCAACTTTTAATAATATAATAATAATTAGCTCAAAACACAGCGCAAAGACCGGGTTCCCTCCCTTCCACAGACAGGCGCTACGCGACACCGGTAATTGGTCTATCGTGAAGTTTTATTAGAAATTGTTTTGTTAGAGTCGCGTCACCAATCATTCCTATAAGCGTCAAGTTCGTCTCGCCATTATTAACTTGTCTAAATTCAAATAAACTAAACCAGACAAAAGGTTAAGTCACTGAAACTTGAAGAAAAAATCAAATAAGGTCAGCGTTCCGTAAAAGATCCCATTCAGGTCAATGACGACTCAGCGTCGATTATGGGGCTTCGTCTAAATCGGTTCAGTCGTTACAGAGGTTATGCTAACACATACAAACTAACTTTACAAGGTCGTTTTTATTAACAAAACTGTCAAACCAGTGAACCGATGTTCTTGTTTTTATAGCATCTATTGTGAATGGGAGTCTAAGTAATCATTGAATGAAGGTTAAGCTAATGCTTTCGAGTTGTGATGTCATTCATCAGGCGGTCATGAATGAAATTACTTAACTCTTGTACAGTGCGTTCATTTATAACTTGTCCCGTGATGCGATTGGTAGCACTGTTCTGTCAGCCGCCATTTTGGATTCTATTTTTATTGAAACTAAGCTTGACAAGCAATGGTGCCAACATGACGGCAAGAGCCAAGTTATAGTGAACGGTCTGTAAATGTTATATTTATTCATAGAGGGAGAGGAGTTTTAAGCTGATTTTTTACTCTCTAGAAAAGCTTCTAGGAATGAAATTAATAGTTTAAAAGGACTTTTTTCCGGTTTTTTGCCACAATTAAGATAGTCAAATTCAAATTCAAAAGTCACTTTTTCAAACTAGGCTGAGAATCAGCAGTTTTCGAACGTCAAAATTACATAAGATAGTCCCCCATAAACACCCGCAGTCCAAAACTTCCTAGTGCTTTAGCTGGGAAGAAGTTGCGCAACAAACTCCCCAGCAGGGCCTATCTGTTCAGTTAGAAAAACTTGATTCTATACAATAGTAAGTCCATTTTTCAACCAACTCAGTCTGTCGCAGTTATCCGAAGATATCCACAGGTTAACATTAATAAACACTTAAGTATCTCGCGCACTAGACAACCACGGCCACGACCAGTGACTGTGGTTGCAGCGACTATACTCCATTTGAAATAATATTAGACATTTAAATAAACCTTTTTTACAGTCCATTCAACCGATTTTGACTTCTGTTGTGTAGGTGGCATGACAAATGGCAGCTGCAGTAAACAGTTGGTATTGTAACCACTTTTTTGCTTTTAATGCCATCCTTATGCCTACGGATTATAAGTCAAAATCGGTTGAAAGGACTGTAAAAAAGGTTTGTTTAAATGTCTAATCTTATTTCAAATGGAGTATAGGTAAACTATAGAAACCGATATGAATTGCGCACTTGGTCAAAACGGCCAACTAACCGTAGACCGAGCCACGAATCACGGACCACGACTGGTCCGCGAGATCGAGAGTTTCAATGATTTTATACTGAAGATCACGTCTAAACAAATAGTGTTAATGATATGGAAAAAATATATGTTAAAATAGAGCATTTTTCTTAATAACTTAATATAGGAATATTTTAGATTATGTTTATATTACATAGTGAAATTAATTTGTAAAGTTATGTCTAACGAGGATAAAAAACTGAGAATCACGCAAAATCCATCAAGCGTATTTTTCTGAAATCATTACCATTTTAAAGATAAATTATTTATTGATCTTTTAGTATACGTGTTTTATTAAAATACCTTTTGTTTTATGTATGATAAATTAATTATGCGTCTAATTTGGGACAGCGCTCCTTGATAGGCGAGTCCTTTTACTGACTGGACGTACGCGTGAGCTTAGTACAGAACACGCAAGCGAACCACTCAAGGTCACTGGCATATATCTGCGTCTTAAGTCCAGTTTTTACGGGGACAAAAAAAAAAAACGCATTATTCTATCCACTTTCCACACACATTACATTATTCTGTGCACGGTAAGTTACGCAAAGTAATATAGCAAGACATTAAGGTTTGACGCTGAAGGTTGAAACAATCATTACAAACAAAGTGCTGGCTCATCATAATTGCAACAATAATAACGCGTTTACGTTCAACAATTAACGTTTCATAACAGCTCTCCATCTTCATTATCAGGAAAATCTAAGGTCGTTTCTTTAAAAACTAACCACGGAAACGCCATTAAGGAAAACTGAGTTAAGACTGCTACACACGTAAACGTAACTGCATGCTTGGTATAAATCATGCATGACTGCTTGTTTGTTTTATGCCGGCTCGTTAGAATCAATGGAAACTGTAGTGTCATACATAAAACAGCTCATGGTAACAGTTGTAGAAGATGCAATCGACCTGCAAAGGTGGAGGGGCAAGGGGCAATTGTTATTTTTTAATTTTTGTATAATATATTATTACCTTCAAATCGTTTTTGTACAAAACCTTTAATTAAAAAATCTTGATTATTTTGTACGTTTTTTTGTCATGTTTGTAAGTGTTGATTCCATAAGTTTGATCATATTTTTATTAATTATCTATAAACCAAAAAGTGTTACATTTAATTGTTAAACATTTAAAAGATTATGTAACGTGATTATATTCCAAATTACACTCCATGTGCAGTTTTATTTCAATCTTTACCATTAAATCCCAAGAAGACACTATTGAAGTTTGAAGAAAAAAATATTTATTTAAATATTTAAAAAAATTGAGTGCTGACAGTACTTTTAACTTACTAACAATCGGGGGCGATTTGGGGTATCTAATATCCAAGGGGGCGAGTATATACACTTAGGCAATTAGGGGTAAGATCCAAGGGGCGAGCGGAGCCCAAACCGCTGCAACACCCAGATGAAATGTTTCAACTAAATTACCCGGAGGCTTAATAGCCTCGCCATAATAGCTACGCACTTAGGATGCGTTTTCGTACAAATTTCACTCGACAAATTCCATGACCTTCCAATTCCAAGTACAAAGAGAGCGCGTAAACTGGGTGCGACTTACTGTCATCTCCATACATTTACCCTACTATCCCTTATTCGTAGTCCTCCCATCCGTAGGTAGCAAGCCAAAGGTAACTTCGCTTACGAAACGATTTTAAAGGAACACTTTTGGGTTACGTCTCGTAAACAAATCTACCATCCGTGAATAAAACGAATCGTTTCACGATTAAAGAAACCGGGCATTAATCGTACGTATACGTAGTTATAGTTAAGACGTCCGAAAACAATCCGAACGTACGACCATGGTCGTACGTACGACCATGGTCGTACGTATAACCACGAGTGAAATTCGTACGAAAACGTGTCCGAAGTGCGCGCGGCCTTATTCTTGTTAAACTCACGTCGCGTTGTCTGTTCGTACCGTTCCAAGCACAATGTAATTGCCACGTAAGTAATTATCCAGTGTAAGACATTAACTAACAGTTGTGAGGGTAGTTACGCCAGGTTATTTGTCACGGATCTTGCTAGATGATACTGATACGCGGTTACCAAACGTAATAGGCAACATAACTTTAACAACTGAAGCTGAGGTTTGGAGTTTGGTCGTAGTTACCCGACTACAGAGCCGACGAAGGGGTATGATTTTGACCGCTATGTATGTATGTTTATTTGTTCCCTCTTATCTTTTAAACTGCTCATCATAATTTGACAAATGAGGTACATCGTTGGAAGCATCATTCGATACGTGACGTCACATTCAATTAATTTAGTATGGCGCCCTCTAGAGACCAAGAACAATTTTTTTTATCGTTTGATTTTGAGTCTTAAATGAAAGGGCTTAATTAGCACATTTCAAAAATAAACGTATTCTTACCCTGTCTGTTACAGTCAGAATGCGACCAACACTTCTCAGTTTTATGCTAATGAACATGTGTTTTGCGAATTTGATTCTTATTACAACAAGAAATGTCCAACTGACAGGCGTCAGAAATGCATACTTTCGACGGCCGGACTGTGGCACAGTTATTTCCTCATCTATCGTAGTAAGTACCTATTGAATTCGTGATATCAAAACGTCAAATATGATGAATAATAGATACTTAATTGTAATTAATTAAATGCCCTACTTTTCTTATCAAAAAGCCGATGACTGTAAAGGAAGTTAAATCATCAATATAAAGCTGATAGTATTCGAAGGAAATAGCAAAGTGATTGCGAATATTGTTTATAAAGCAATATTTTGTAATCAAATAATATGAGAAACGAGATTCTGACGTATTCCACATTGAGCACCCGAGTGAATGGCACCTGAGGTATTCCACATACGGCACCTCTTGTTGCTTATTAATGTTTATTGTTTTTGTAATACATTTTAAACATCACAACACACTTTTAATCCCCAAAGGGTTATGTAGAGGAGTAGGTACCTATAGTACACCCACATTTCGCCAGTTATGTTTAAGTCCCATGTAATAGAGGGCGAGCCTATTGCCATCGACCGGGTACAAATCCAGACTCCGGGCTGCTACTGAGAAATTCTTAATGGAAAAACACAATAACACTTTGTCCGAACTTCGAATCGAACTCAGGACCTGATGCTCAGCAGTAGAGCTTGCGACCAGTAGACCATAGAGGCCTTTCACATTTCTGATTTCTAACAGGAGTTCATGAAAAAAAAAACAGGGAAATCCCTTGATCTCTTGTACATTATATTGGATCGAAATGAGAAGAATTTTCCTTATGCTCAAGTGCTCTATACTCAATTTGAAAAAAGATTAGACATTTAAACAAACATTTTTTACAGTCCGGTCTACCGATTTTGACTTCTATACCGTAGGCATAAGGATGGTATTAAAAGCAAAAAAGTGGTTACAAACCAACTGTTTACTGCAGCTGCCATTTGTCATGCCACCAACGCAATAGAAGTCAAAATCGGTTGAATGGACTGTTAAAAAGGTTTGTTTAAATGTCTTATCTTATTTCAAATGGAGTATAATAATTATTATTAAGAACCAGCTTCTGCCCGCGACTTCGTCCGCGTGAAATTTCTTATTTTAACATTAAAAATATATCCTACGATCCACCGCGTCGCATCGTATCGCCCGCCCGCGCTGTTACTTCGTTTTCGCTTATCGTTATTTCTGTTTTTTTCTTTTTGCTGGATTTCTAAGGGTCGCAGCTTGATGTTAAGTAACCTTCCCTTTATAACATAACATTTCACCTTTCTCGAGAATTGGGCTATCAAGAAATTGCAAGAAGAATTTTTCAAAATTCGACTTGCGGTTCCAGAGATTAGAAAGTTAAAAAAAACTCGGCAACTTCATTATATTAGTACCTAATAGGTAGAATAAATGTCAAGGTATTGTGTCTCAATAACCACTTAACAGTTTATAAGCAAATCGAAGAACACTGAACAAAAAGCCTTCTCCTAGCTATCCTCTTTCCAAATGCGAATCGCCTATTTGCCAGAAAGAGTAAAGTACACACATGACCCTGTTAGGGTCTAGATCTAGAATGTCCCTCTGCTCTTCGAGAGGGAGTGGGCTGTAATCTACCACGCGGGCCCAGTGCGGGTTGGTAGATGTCATATGTCTTCGATATATTTTTTTGGTTTTAGGACATGCCGTTTCTTCACTATGTTTTTATTCACCGTTTTGAGAGCAGTGGTGATTAAATTATTCACACAAAGTAAAGCGCCTGCCTGGGTTCTTTGTAACTCTAATACAACTAGTTTCCCTGTATGACCCTCATTCTGATAAAGCCCTTGAAAAAATACAATTCTAAAACAAAACGCAGCTTCTCACAAACCCATTAAATACTAAATAACAAAACTTTCGCTTTTATTGATTGGACGGTGCATACTGTGCATAGTGCTTTGAACAATGGCACTACACTATAGCCCGTTCTCCCATTCAATCACTAGTACTTTATGTACTGCAGCTGTAGGTAACCCACTTCTATACAGCGTGTATCAAAGAAGCGTGGTCATATTTAACGGTGTGGTACAGACCATCAATCTGAATAACTTTCTCGTTGGGACCAACACCGTAATCAGCTGTCTTATACAAAATTTCAACACCCTGCTTGATCCAAATGTACGGGACAGCTGATTATATTTCCGCCGTACATTTCTGACACACGATGTATAGTAGTAGTTTGCGCGAAGGGAAGCTGCCAATACAATGTTGTTTAGGTCAACGGATTTAGGGTGATAAAATAATTAAAGGGTGACATATTTTTTTTTCATATTTTGAGGGGTGATTACGGAAAATAAATTGTTTTCTATATTACATTTATTTTATTTTACTATATTATAAAGAGGTAAAATTTGTGAGTTTGTATGTAGGGAGTAATCTTCGGAACTACTGATACGATTCCGAAAATTCTTTCACAAATGGGAGGTTATAGTATTGCTGAGTCAGATATAAGAAATTTCACACGGACGAAGTCGCGAACAGAAGGAATTTTTAATTAATTGATTACTCACGTGTTTATTTCGGGTTCGCTTCACTGATTTAGTTTCAGGTCGCACAAAAAAATAAACTGTTATCTGTATTAAGGTAAACTACTTTTTATTTATTTAATAGTAATTCGGTATTTTCTTTACAGCACTTAAGAGGGAAACCGTGTTCGCAACTACGTATCGTAGAGGCGACTAAACAAAACATCAGCAGAATGGGTCCCTATGAATATCTACTCCTTGATCTGATACTGCTGACATCATTTAGTAATTGTCAATCTATTGACCTTTGTCTATCGTGACTAGTGACTATTATTCTAAAAGGATTGTTCTACAATAGATAATGATGAAGATATTCTATTTCACTTCTATTTTTTTTTTTGTGAGTAAATACCGATTGATTATAGTAAGAATATACCTATACTCCATTTGAAATAAGATTAGACATTTAAACAAACCTTTTTTACAGTCCGTTCAACCGATTTTGACTTGTATACCGTAGGCATAAGGATGGCATTAAAAGCAAAACAGTGGTTACAATACCAACTGTTTACTGCAGCTGCCATTTGTCATGCCACCAAAGCAATAGAAGTCAAAATCTGTCGAACAGACTGTAAAAAGGGTTTATTTAAATGTTTAATCTTATTTCAAATGGAGTATAGGTATGGAAGATTGAAAATATGACCTACCAACATCAATGAAGATGCTGAAGGGCTTGGCAAAATGAGGGATAACAGACACATCGGACACCTCTAATATGAGTGTGGTGCTTTCCAGAACATGACCCACTGCTTGGAACGTCCTAAGTGTCCATACACCTGGATTTTTGTGGATTTAATGGACAACACAGACGCTGCTATTAACGAGGCCACCTTCTGCGCACATTAAAATTAAAAAGCACTATCGGTGGAAGAAGAACAAGAGCGATTTTCACGGTATTGTGAAAAAAATAACATACATTTATTTTCCCAACATCTTTCATTGCGTAAAGTATACGACGATTGGCAATGCCGTGTTTGTTTTTTAATTTATACTTTCATTGTAGTAACTCTAATAACCGAAGTAATTGGAAGACCAATTAATATGTCCATCGAACTAATGACAGCCAGACTGTAAAGAAATCGTCTGCACTTTGTAATAATGTTCCTAGATTCATTGCTAGGAACGAAAATATTTCAATTAGAGTCGTCCAACTATCGTTGTAAATTTTTTGTGTCAAATAGGTACTTCTTTTTTAGCTTATAATCATTGAGAAACAGTCTACCGTGACTATAAAAGGACAAAAAATAGAAATGCTAGAAAGAAATATAAGAACTTGTTTTTGTTTTAATGATAGCTACTTGGATACTAAACCTAGATTCTAACGAAGTGCTTACTAACCAGGAAAATAATGACCATGTTTTTAATATCCAATCCTACGATTATTCAAGATATGGATTTAGAAAGCTCACTATAACATTGTACAAAAAATCAGGTTAAGTAAGAAATACCCACTGTATAATATGATCTAATTTAATAAAAAATCATTGGTTACTTGATTTGCATTACACACATATAAAGATCACAAATGGACTACACTCAAAGGCGCAATTACAGACTCGTCATTAAAACACAACTTTTCACCCTCAGAACTCACCTAAACATGTCACTAAACTCTCACTTTTCAATACTCTACACCATTTTATTCACTGGAATACGTATACACGTATAAAATCACCATTTGATAAATAAACACTGTGTATTGCGTACGCGCACCGGCTAGCCGCTACTCTGTTCAACGCACGAATGTCTGCGCGCGCGTGCCGACCGCGCCGCTAAGTTGCTGCTTCAATAATAATTGCTGAATAAACCGCGCAAATGAGTAAATACTGTATTACGATGATGTTTTTGCTTTATTAATTAATGGTAAACGAGATGGTTTAAAAGAAAGGTGAATATGAATGCAAGTGTAATGTTGGTATGTCCGTTTTTGCGCGGCGGCGATTGTATCTAAAAGAAAAAGTTGCGCGCAATTTTGCCAGCAACTTTCTTTGAAATTGGCGAGTTACTTTTTCCTTGATTATTTGGATTTCTTCAAGTATGCGGATGTTTATCGAATAGGAATCTTCAAAAAAAAAATTACCTACCTACTTAAAACATAACTGATGACTCTTCAGGTAAGGTATATGTGTATAAGCAGGCACCTAAAACCCACACAGTATTTTATTTTCTAAACACACTGCATTTAACTTTTACTCTACAGAGTAAAAAACTTTCTTAAAAAACCCGGACGCGTAACGTGTATTTATTTACTGTTTATTAAATTATACGTTGTTCTTTCTGGTGAATGAACACGCCACGGAATGATTCAGTAACATTTTACGGCTCCTAAACTCTTAACTCATTCACAAGCATAAAGCATGTTCATGTCGCAGTTACATGGCATAACCAGGCATTTAGATATACATCTATTAAATTTTTTCTAAAGATTAAACAATACGGAAAATGTATTATTAATTTTCTAGAAATATTCTAGAGATTTTTCCTAAACTTGAAATCAGCCTTACTTTATCGTGGGTACTTATAGACTAATAAGATTATAATGTAATTTTTGTAATAATAGTTTAATCAGATCATCTGCCTAGCTTTTTCCCAACTATGTTGGGGTCGGCTTCCAGTCTAACCAGATGCAGCTGAATACCAGTATTTTACATGGAGCGACTGCCTATCTGACCTCCACAACCTATTTACTTGGTAACACGATACCCCTTAGCAAGACTGGTTGTCAGACTTTTGGGCTTCTAACTACCCGTAACGACTGTCAAAGATCTACAAATGACAGCCGGAACCAACGGCTTAACGTGCTTTCCGAGGCACGGAGGGGTCTTGGTATGTAAAGATGGTCACCCATCCACGGACCAATCGTGGCAAGCGTAGCTTAACCTGATCGATCAACCCGTGCGGTTGTTATTACTTAGCCACAAGCCCCTCTAACCTATGAAGCAACATCGAACCGTGAATTAAATTTTCAGTTAAAACTTAAAAAGTTGGGTTTTCGTAGCGCTACGCAGCGTAGCTGCGTAGGCTAAATTATACGTTTTAAACTAGACAGTTCGTGTAATTCCCACTTCATCTATCTTGCTACAACATGCAGATCACGCCACAATTATGCTAAGTCTCAATTATTAAGTTTAATGAACAGATGCATCATCTTGTGTGTCATTGACGTGTCAATTGTAGATTGTAGGGGTACATCGTAGAAAGTATGTGAGTAGATAAAGTCAGGGAAATTAATTAATTGTTAAGAAATTTAACCATCAACTTGAATTTTATGTATTTATTCATATCACAACTGTAATACGGTAGTTGCCTAGGTAAAAATAAAAATAAAGTTTAATAAAAAACTGTAACCCGACTACGGGAAAATAAAAATGATCTAAAAAGTACGAAACAAGCAAATATTTCAGACAGAAATCAAGACATAGGTACAAAAATGGTCAAGGTAAAGCCGTAGTCGCATGCCTGTATGCCATGTGGGTGCCAGAACACCTACAAAATTATAATGGCATGCGACGACGGCTTTACCTTGACCATTTTTGTACCTATGTCTTGATTTCTGTCTGAAATATTTGCTTGTTTCGTACTTTTTAGATCATTTTTATTTTCCCGTAGTCGGGTTACAGTTTTTTATTAAACTTTATTTTTATTTTATACTTTTCCGTTTTTACACTTGCTAAACGTTACAACAACGTAAATAAGAGTAATTCAATAGGTCAGTAATTAACCTATTTTAAATTCCAATAGCAGTGCATAGTGCTTTAGACGAAACTATAGCGCGATTTATTTCGACGCCAACCAGTTTTTGTCTATGAGACACTGGCTAGTTTTGATGTCGATTAAAACTATGACTATTTATTTAAAAAAAAACACAATATTCCAAATTCGAAATTCCCGCCACATTTTTTTACGAGCAAAATCAAAATACTCTGTCTCACTGAAAATTGAATTTACAACGAGAACATTTTCGCGCGATGATTTTGTACGATTTCAAATGTCGATTAAAACCAGAAGAATCATTTGAAAGACTTCGAATGATGTTCATAGACAAAAGCCCTTCTAAAGCGACTGTTTTCCGCTGGTTCAACAAATTTAAGCGTGGTCAAGTAACTTTGGCGGACGAAGAAAGAAGTGGCCGTCATAGGGCTAGCCAGCACGTTTTCTTATGTAACAGCCGTCATAGGACGGCTGTTACATAAGAAAACGTGCTGGCTGTGAGAAATTAAATTTAAGAGAATAGGCGAATTACATATGAAGAGATTCAGCATATACTGCAGATTGGATCGGGAAGTGTACATGAAATTCTACACGGGCATCTTCAGGTAAAGAAGATAATTCACGCTGGTTACCGCACAATCTAACGCAGGCTCAGGAGGTTCGGGTAGAATGGTGCCGAGACATGATAGCAAAATTTGAAGCAGGCTCGTCTCGGCGCGTTTACGATTTCATTACGGGTGATGAATCATGGATTTGTCATTTTTGTTCCCTAAAATAAAAAATCAACTCAAGGGAAAACAGGGATTAAAGAGGTGTCTGATGCGGACTGGAAAATGTGTAATGAAAATTGGTTGAAGACGCATGAAACTGTGTATAGACGCCAATGGAGAGTTATTTGAAAAGATTTAATAAATAAAATATAACCTGTAGTATATTTTTTTATTACCAATCGCAAAATTTTCTGAGTGCCCCATGTATTAATATTAATATTTCGTTGTACACAGATGTGTAGCCACACATCAAGCTATAAATTTCCAGTATTAGCTGACCTCGCATTGTACGGAAATCCTTTACAATGCCAGATCAGCTTAAACTGGAAATGTATAGCTTGATGTGTAGCCGTGTGTACTTGTTTTTCTTCATAGAGGAATTGAGGATGGAATTACAAACCGTTACTATTTATTAAGATTTGATTAACTGCACGTTGGTATCATCTTGCGATACAACGTAGCACATCTCACTTTTGCTTGTTTTTAACAATTTAAACATATTTATTTACTTTGAAAGTATAACATTATTTACATATTTGTAATGTGCTCGTCAAGACCTTTCTTTTGGTACCAAACATGTCATGATCATCTCATTTTAATTTTTTTCGAGGTTAGAAATTTACGTGTAAAATCCACCATATTAAATTTAGGGAAAATTTATATAGCCTATGTCACCCGGACTATTATTACAAATCTATTGATACCTCATTCATCAAAATCGGTTCAGTAGTTTAGGCGCTACGGTGGAACACACGTAAAAGCAAACATACATACATACATACATACAAACATATAAACATACAAACATACATACATAGACTGCTAAAATCATAACCCTTCCTTTTGGCTTTGCCGTAGTCGGGTAAAAAACTATTTAGTCCGTCTTTCAGATAATAAAAAAATATTAGACACATATTTTTTGCTTTATCATATTAATCAAAAATAACTTAGAAAATACGTATTAAAGTTGGGGAGTGGGGGCTCGCTACGTCACAACTCAGTATTAATTCTAGCAAGGCGTGACGTCATGCCACATTTTAACTCAATGTATCGCCGTAATCTTTTGATTACGTCAAAAAAGAAAAAAAAATGTAGGACACAGGGCTATTCTTTGACAGTTGTAAAATGGCTATAACACGGCAAATTGACGTAGGTGACAATTTGCTTCCATGATTGTACTTCATAATAACTTGTGATCTATTCTCGTATGAATTCAATCTTTATTGGGAGGGTGCATGGAGTGAAGTCATCGCCTTTATTGGTAGTTATTGAGTCTATTTCTGGCCGGAGCTCTGGGTAAAGTTTAAGAAGTGTGAGTGATTAGTAGGGCCATGTTGTGAATGCTGTTTGCTGGAGAAGAGATGCATATCTCGTTTAAGGTTGAACTAGTCGCGGGCTCGAACTCATTGGTGGGCTTGGTCAAAAAGCACGCTCTCTCACCTGGCATCGTGTCCGACAGAGATAGTATCAGTGATGAGCAGTTAGACGCTGGTCTACATGCACAAACTCTAGTTCACACGCACACAAACACCGTTCAGAACGATTTTAGTAAAATGGGCGCGTAAAAAATTACGAAAAGTCCTTTGGAAGGTTTATTATTGGATAACTTTACGAATAAAGTTTATTAATCTTCGACAATTGAACTTTGTCGGAACGAGCTTTGTTTTGGAGATTTTATACTTCTTTTATTACTTATTTACTCCCAAAGTTGCGTTAAAATTAGCAGGAAAAACGAATCTTTGTTGGCTTATAACTTTTTAATTGCTTTTTTTTTACTATTCTGCTTCCATACAGACAAAATTAATAATAAGACAAAACGATTTCATGTTTTACTTTGGATGTACAATGTGTAACAGTGGAGTAAAACCCCCCCGAAATTTGTATGGAAAAAGTATCGGGTAGTTGCGCCTTAAGGCACATGATTTTTGAGCTTTCAGTTAAAGAGGAACGTTTTAAAACTTGAACAGTATTGATAAACACTATATTCATACACTACAAGCGACCTGCCCCAGTTTCGCATGAATTTTACGACTTGACAAACATCAAGATTTACTTAAGGCGACGATAACCGACTTTTAATGATTTTTTTATACTAAAGATCACGTCTAAACGAGTAGTGTTAATTATTTGAAAAAAAAAAATATTAAATTAAAGCATTTTCTTAATAACTTAATATATGAATATTTTAAATTATGTTTATATTATGGTGAAATTAATTTATAAAGTTATGTCCAACGCGGATAAAAAATTGAGAATCACGCAAAATCTATCAAACGTATTTTTCTGAAACCTTCACCATTTTAAAGATAATTTAACTTTTTTTTTAGTTTGGGCATCTCGTAGTTGACTTCTGAGATCATGACTACGTAACCGGGCTTTCCTGTGGGTGCCTTAAGCTACTACACTTAAAACCTCCAGCCAGGGGTTATTCAGCTCTGCCGGGGCTGCGAATATGGGCCGAATTATTCAACTATGCTAATTAAAACTAGGTGAACGCTCGCTAAGAGCACCCCCTGTGGGGTACGAGCCTCGGCAGGGCGTCAACCGGAGGGAGGACATCAAGGATGGGACGGGCTGGTATAATTTTACTATTGATCTTTTCGTATACGTATTTTATTAAAATACCTTTTGTTTTATGTATAACTAGCGACCCGCCCCGGCTTCGCACGGGTATAAACCGGGTTATTATACATATAAACCTTCCTCTTCAATCACTCTATCTATTAAAAAAAACCGCATCAAAATCCGTTGCGTAGTTTTAAAGATTTAAGCATACATAGGGATATAGGGACAGAGAAAGCGACTTTGTTTTATACTATGTAGTGATAAATTAATAATGCGTCTAATTTAGGACAGCGCTCCTTGATGGGCGAGTCCTATTACTGGTTGGACATACGACACATTGCGTGAGCTCAGTGCAGAATACGCAAACTAACCACTCAAGGTCACTAGCATATATCTGCGTCTTAAGAGGTCCTGGGTTCGATTCCCAGATCGGGCAAAGTGTTATTGGGTTTTTCCATCTGGATTCTGGATTTTCTTAGTAGCAACCTGGAGTCTGGGATTTGTGCCCGGTTGATGGCAATAGGCTCGCCCCCTATTACATGGAACTTAAACATTACTGGCGAAATACGGGTGTACCTACTATAGCAACACCTGTTATGTTATGTTACTAAAGTGGTAATTTAGAAGATATTTTACAGTGAGGTAAGATATGCCACACACTTAATTAAATTCTTAAAACATGTTAACCACTGCGGTTTGTTCATGTCTTATAGGTGCCATATGTGGAATACCTCAGGTGCCATTCACTCAGGTGCCGTTTAAGCGGGTGCCCAATGTGGAATACGTCTTAAAAATGCTACAACAACAAAGTACTTAAACATATTTTACTTTTACTGGAAAGTAAATACCTACTTGTATTAAAACAGATTTCATTTCACGAAAACGATTACCTACACGAAAATCGTGATCACACAACAACTTTCTGTCAGAGAAGTAAAATTAACTTCATTACTTACTTTTGATGACGATCTAATTTCATCTGTTTGTTACGAATATTAAATCTATTATACATCGTAATAGCGAATCAATTTTCACGTCTTATGACCTAGGCCAAATATATTTTTAAATTTCGGAGAGCTCATAATGACCTAAAGAGGTGCCATAAAATATACAAATAAAAAATATCCGCGAAATTTCGCTGGTATTCTGGTTATAGACAAACCTTTCTCAACGTTTAGCTGGTTTCACAGCTGTCCTGGAGACCCGTGCGGGCCGCCCGTACGGGTTCCCGGAACGGAGACACATGTCGCTAGAACATTGGTTCACAGCGACGCAGATTGGTCTGTACGCGACCCGCTTCGGGTAGAGCCCGTACTACGCTAGCAATCGTATCGTGCTAACTCCCTCGTTTCAGAGCACAGCGGGTGCTACCCGTACGGGTATCCCGTGTGCGGGCAACCTGTGCGGGTCTCCCGGACAGCTGTGAAACCAGCCAACAAAAAAAGGAGAAGGTTCTCAAAACGACGCGTATTTTTTTTTTAAATCGTTTAGCGTTGGCTATCGCTTGTCTATGCCCTATATATATGCACTTATAGCTGCCATTAACAAAAAAAAATTGGATCTGGAAGCTATTTTTGACCCCGTTGATCCAAAATGAAGGCAGAATGATTAGTGCGCCTACATCTAATCGTCAGCAAAATGTTGTGGCAATGACATCACAATAAATTATTTCGTAATACCAACGATTAAGGTTACTCTAATAATCTTCTATGTAATAATAATACCTACTATTGTGGAGACCAATTTTTTGGCTATTATGCTATTGACAAAAATACTACGTTTCGGTGTGCGGTTTAGGAACACAATGTACAGTGACACAATGGAGCACACATTTTGTAGTAGCGGCAGTTCGATACGATCAAAATATATCTAAATACGATAGGTACAATGCACGTCTAGTGTCTAAAACTATGTAGTATGATGATACAATTGGACTAGTTCTAACAATTGAACTTATAATAGAGTGATGTCATTGGTTTAGCGGAGCGAAGAGCTTATCGGAAACGATACAATAGTACGATTTTAGCGGTCCATTACTAGTGGTGAGAATACTGCTTGCTTCGCTCGCTCATAGGAGGTAGATTTTTCGTTCTTAAGACGCAGATATATGCCAGTGACCTTGAGTAGTTAGCTTGTGTGTTCTGTACTGAACTCACGCAACGCGTCGTACGTCCAGCCAGTAATATGACTCGCCCATCATGGAGCGCTGTCTCAAATTAGACGCATTATTAATTTATTATTCATAAAAAACAGTATTTTAATAATAAAACACATATACTAAAAGATCAATGATTAAATTATCTTTAAAATGGTGAAGGTTTCAGAAAATATGCTTGATAGATTTTACGTGATTCTCAGTTTTATATCCGCGTTAGACTTAACTTTACAAATTAATTTCACTATGTAATATAACCATAATATAATATGTGCCTATATTAAGTTATTAAGAAAATGCTCTAATTTAACATATATATTTTCCAAATCATTATCACCACTCGTTTAGACGTCATCTTCAGTATAAAATCATTAAAAGTCGGTTATCGTCGCCTTAAGCTTTTCTGAATAAGTCGAGAAAATAACTCATATTTCTGTATGAAACCTAATATTTATCCGAGGTGGGATAAAAAGAATTTCGAGCTCGCTTTGCTCGTTCTTACCACACAAGTTATTTTATTATGATAATCCTGCTGGCACCTTGGGGCCTCCATAATCGAGGGCTGCGACCTAAACATGACTCATATGCTCTAAAATCTCAGACGTGGTCGCATAGCATTAGCACTTGCTAATGTTTTCATCTTTGGCTTTGTACAGTACAAATATGTTCTTTAATATCCCTCGGCAAACCTCGTATTTCGTTAGTCGTCGGATTTCTATCAGTTGCCCTTTGCACTTGGTGCATACCAGACGCTCTCAATCGACTTGGAAGTATATAGAGTTATTAACAACTTTTTTAACTTGATGTAATTTATTTTAAAAAAAAGTAGTAGGAAAGCTGCTAAAGTCGTAGGCACGGTAGATAGGAAAATAGTTTAACAGCTCTATATAGTTCACATGAAAATCAAAACAAAACCACAATAAAGTACTTCTGTAAGTAGTTCTGAATTCAAATTATTATACAAGATAAATCTAATAATTGATGGACATGGAAATTAGCATTCGTTTGTATTTGGAAATGCGATGATTCCCGAGGGACATAGGAAATAGAAATACTGTAAATGGTTATGAAAGATAATCTAGAATTCTAGATATAATTATGTTACTACCTTAGTCCGTGGCGTATCGAAACCCTATTGGGATACAATCCCGTAAAGGTTCATTTTGCAATCAAATCAATCCGTTGTTCTTTTCACGTACGTAATCATAACGCCCAGAAGCACTAACAACCACGATAACATTAGTAACGACTGATGTTGTTCGATGGACAATCTTCACCTTGATGAAAAATATGGAAAATAAAGCCATAGTAAACTCACACGATAGCAGAGTGATGCCTCTGGTGTAGAGGAGCGGATGGCGTGGCGGGCGGCAGGGCGGATAAGGAGGCGGGCTGAGGAGAGCCGCACCACCGGCCCTCGCGCACGTCTGATGAGCCTGCCAATAAGACAGATGTGGTAAGTTAATGGCCTGTGTTTTGGGAAAAAGGCCACCATTTTTTCAAAAGGTGATACGATGTCACAGCCTGTTACTGCCTCATACAGTGTGATTCTTCATAATGTGCAATATCGAAATGAGGGAATCTATGCTTAATTTTATCGACGGAAAAAATATTTAATTTTTTTTTGTTTTTTTTTTACATTTTTTAATAAAAAAATTACAAAAAAAATTTTTTTTGTTCTCTTTGGCATCTTATTTATAAATTTTACAATTATTTAAAAAATTGATGAAAAAAAAAGACTGATTTTTGCAAAAAAAACATGTTTATTTTCAATTGAGGGTAGTTTTTTTTCTCAATTTTCATTTTTGTGGACGCCTAATTACTTCCAAATTATTAAGGAGTTTGTTTCATCGCGATAGATGATTTAGTTTAAAAGTTACACAGGTTTGTTACATTTTTTTTTTATTCCATAAAAAATATTAAAAAAATATTTAGATTTTTAAAATATTTTTTCTGTCCTTAAAATTAAGCATAGATTCCCTCATTTCGATATGTGCACATTATGAAGAATCACACTATGTAGAAATGTCTAACAAAATGGAACATGAAACCTAAAGCTACTCATTTACGATCAAATTAGAATGATTGCCGTGAGTTTGATAAAGCTCTCGGTAATCATTCTAATTTACACGTAACCTTATCGAGATAAGAGTTACATTGCAATGACTTACTAATGGTTTTACGTCGTTCTTTGATCGTGAATGAGTAGCTTTAGTGACAAAGATAAAAATGCCTCATGAAATGCTTACGTTTTCATCAAGATCCTTAAAATTAGAGCACAGCTATTGCTGTCAGCTGCTGATAACCGGAATCAAAATCGATCAGCAATCTATTTATCGTTAAATTAACTAGGGATATATTCCCCTGAGAAAAGTCATTTATTCAAATTAAACTGAATCAGCACTTTTCGAACGTCAAAGTTACATAAGACAGTCTCTCAAAACGCCCACCCTTCACCACTTCCTAGTGCCTTTAGCTGGGAAGAAGAAGTGGCGTAACAAACCCCCCAGCAGCACAGCTGTTTGTTTAGTTAGAAAAACTTGATTCTATTCAATAGTATGCAAAATTATTTACATTACGTAACACAAAACATTAAATTATATTATTTGCCATAAGTCAGCTAGCACACGCCAATATACCAACAAAAAGTCTCAATTCAAGTGAAAATATTATGGTGTTGCTGATATATACTCACTGCCATAGAGAGTCAGGTGAGATGGTGGTCTGCTGGCCAGCACCGGAGTGGAGCCATACCTCTCCCCTCCCGCAGAAAGGCGCCCTCCGAGCGGCTTGAACGCTATCGGACGGATCACTGATTTGCCCTGGAATAAGCAAAAATTTTGGTTAGATAAAAAAATATAGTTTGGCATAGAATTGTGGCGCCATCTACAACGCCACAAGCGAACTACGCATCACAGTGACGTCACGCAAAATCCTGCATCGCGCAAGTATACAACATCCCGACAGCAATCGTCGGGCTCCCCCCCGGCCCTTGCTCGAAAACGAGGTGCTAGCAGTTATTCCAGCTGAGCACATAGCTTTAAATAATAATCATGATGAAAATCTAACTTTGATCCAGCCTGTCCCTTCTTGCTGTCCTCCCCTCAGCGACGCCCTAAGCCGAGGTTCGTACCCTACAGGGGGTGCCCTTAGTGAGCGCTCGCCTGATTTTAATTTAGAATAGTTTTGCCCCTGGCTGGAGGCTTAAGTGTAGAAGCTTAGGGCACCCACAGGAATGTTCGGTTAAGCAGCCAAGACCTCAGTGGTCAAAACTGCGAGATGCCCCTAGTTAAAAATACGGAAATCAATGCAGTTACCCGCCAGACACTCGACCCGTCTGGTTGGAGGATCCTTTCTTTTCTATAGACTAGTATAGACGATGAGTGAACTTTACACCCTGTTCCTTATACCTTTATAGAATGATAATTTGATTTCGTGTAAGATCAAGTGCGAAAGAACTATCTGCCAATTTATTTATGTCTGAAAATGCAAGGAGCTGTATTATGGCGGTCTAGAGGTATCTGAAAGAGCATCGGCTAACGGGCATAACGGATATCAGCAAAAAAATGCAAAGAAACCAGCACTAAAATTAACATGCCTTAATTTTGCGTAACAAATGCGAGAGTACCGTATTCCCAAATAACCATGTAGGTATGTCTCATTCGGAATTCGAAAGGAGACAGCATAAAAAAATAAAACCGTTTGCTGCAGCGGGTCAAAAATAGATTATCGATAAAACTTCACATTGACATTTCCTAAAGACCAATTGTTTAGTATACCTCTTTGCCGACCATTATCTTAAGGACCCAAACAAATTGTTTTTTAAACGCGTTCGTTAGTTAAGTCCGTGCGCATTTATCTGAGCACGGAATTGACATTTTCGTACGCAACAACGCATCTAAATGTCATGACAAAAAGGTCAAACTTGGAATATTCGGTGCATCAACGTGTGTTACCGTTACAATGATGTATGGGAAAAATATATGGATTTCGTGATGACATTAATCAGGGCTTTGCGTTTAAATTAGGCCTGAGCATTATTAAAGTCGTGTAGCGGACTCTTGTGGAATTCCATCGGTTGTGTAATATATTTCTGTATCTGCGTTTGTTTTAATATATTCTTGTGTATTTCACTGTACTGTATATTTACGAATAAATTGTTTATGTGAAATATGTTTTGTAAGAATTTCTTCACAATCTCTTGATTTTGCATACTGTATTGTTGGCATATTGCAATCCTTCCTACTTATCACATCAATACTCTCGTATTACAACAAATAGATCTCTCACTTCGAACAATGGAAATTAATTTATGTAATTCTAATTAGTATTGCGTATTGCATTATTTGATTCATAATTAAATTGTTAGTTGTTAGTTATTCATCTAAAGCAATATGATGGGAGTTGTGATTTCATAATACTTACGAAATTATTCTCTGTTAGTAACAATAGTAAATACAAAATTGGTTCCAACTTTGCTTTGAGTACCTATCTACCAAAAAGGTGTTCAATTCTTGAAAAGACGTAAGAAGAAACGAGAATAATGTGCTCCCGCAAAAATTTACGAGTGGTATGCATTAAAATTTGCATCGCTCACAACAGACAGACAAACTTTTTTGATGAAGTAATTAAACAAAATAAATATACATAAAACTTGTATAACGTGCCAACGAATCAATCAGACAGAATGACGAGAATTGGTTATAAAAAACGCGTGCTTTGCGACTATGGATGTCGAACAGAGTACGGGCAGAGACAAAGGAATGTCCAGTATGTCTGTGATAAAAACTTGTACACTGGCATCGCTGCATACGGCACTGTTTGCTTAACGTTTCCTTTCAAGCGCTATACATAAATTTAATATGAACTTGCGTGTGACAGAGTAGGAAATATAGTGGCACCATAATGTTATTGTAATTGAGTTCATTTGAATGAAAAAAAAATGTTTCGTTCGATTGAGTATCGAAGGTTTCATCTTCCATTCTGGATAATATATTATTAATATTAAAAAAAAAAACATTTTTTTTCTTTGAAATGCAGCAAGAAGCTAGAAAACAAGACGTGCCCTAAGCACGTATTATGTTAGGAGTTTAGGACAGCTAGGATAGTGTTCTTACGTTCTGATTCTGATCTAACCAGTACCCTAATTGCGTAACTTATTTTCGTAAACGATTATGACAAATTTATTTAATTTTGACAGTTCAACAACATTCATTGCGTTATTTACGTTGTTAAGCAATTTTTTTTTCCAACTTATGAAGCAATGGATTAGCAATATGTTTCAAATCGAAACAGATTGTGATTGATCGTGTATTACGCAATAAGGGTACAGGATCTAATCAACATTTCTAATAAGGCTTCTTTTTCTTTCTGATTATCTGATGAATATAGTAACGGTTCATGTGACATGTCTTAAGTAAGTATTACAGGTACTATCAGAGAAAAAAAAATGGTCGTGTACACAGGATTTTGTTTTCAAATTGCTTAGATATGCGTTACCCCGATGGTACTTATTCTAAATCGTCCAGCCATCACATAACAATTATGTAGGTTAAACCTTGATGGTATTCTTATAATCTTTTCATTAGCCGAATATTAAATAGACTGAAAACTACGTAAGTTTTAGATTATATATAGTTCTAAGACATAGAAAAGATAGACAACATCACAGACCTGCTTATCGAAGAAGTTTTTTTTTTCATGTCGGTTATACTAGATGCACAACATTTTCCTTTACCTCAATGAAGAAACTATAAAACATGACCATATATAATATTTACTACTTGACCCCAAAAATCAATTTCATCAAACCCTGATATACCGTATAAAAAACATAAATTACATTTACGTCAAAGACAGTTCAAAATAATGTTAACAGCACACACGATAATATTGCAATGCACAGCTACAGCTATTTTATTTATTACTGAGATAAATAAACTATCGTATATTAGACCTAAATAGGCAAATATCGGGATATTATATTATAATAGCTTCTGCCCGCGACTTCGTCGGCATATAATACTACGACACTACAATACCGTAGCTTTTCATTAGTTCAAAAAAATTCGGAATCGTATCAGTAGTCCTGAAGATTATCTCTACATACAAACTCACAAATTTTACCTCTATTAGTATAATTTTGAGATAAATAGGCGAATATCGGGATACGTTACAAGTAGCAGATGGTGACGTTATAATATAAACATACCTAGTAAAGTATTAAACCTGTTACTTATACCTGTTACTATCGGTGTGAAAATGTGAAACTGGATTGTAACTACATTAGCATTGCAAAATACTTTCGCAGGAAGTTTTCACGTCATAATTGTTCCATGTTGTTGTTACTGAATGTTTTATGAGTTTACTTCAGTTTATGCACATTAAATTACGATTGTTATGGCTGCTGGGTTTTAATTATTACTTAGTGCTGAAGCAGTACTTGATGCCTCATTTGTTTTGATTTATAGTATTTTGCTCATAAATATTAGATCTTACTAAGCGTAAATGGTACTGACCAGTAAAAATAGTGGCTTTTTCGATATTTAAGTGTAGTGTAGTCAATGTTATTATATTATACTAGCTTTTGCCCGCGGCTTCACGGGAACGTACCGGGATAAAAAGTATCCATGTTCTAACTCAGGTCATGGTTTACCTGTGTGCCATTTCATCGAAATTTGTTCAGCCGTCAAGGCGTGAAAATGTAACAAACAGACAGACTTACTTTCGCAATTAGAATATTAATATCGTATATGAAGTATGGATTGTAATGTCAAAATTCTTCAGTGTTTACACGCGAAACTGCTTTCAGAAAGACTGATATTTCTATGACGATATCACGACTAAAAAGGCACTGAAAATAACTTTAACAAATGGTTTGAAGAACGAAATGCAGTTAACAGACAACAAACAGTGCCAGTCGGCCAAACAGTCAGAGACAAGTATGTGCAACACAAACAAACGCCTATTTGTACAGGAAGACATGTTTGTGGGTTAAGAGACAAGGCGACTTCGAGGAAACCTTCTAAACGGCATGTTATAGTCGCATAAAGTAAGATAATGACTATATTATACGTACATGATGGACTTTCGGTCGTAAATTTTGCGACAAACAAACACACGGTAACGTGGCAGTTGAAACGAACGTACCGCTTTGATGGGTTAATCGTGACACGACAACCGTTGCTGCGTTGAAGGGTTTGATGTAAACAGTCTATAAACCAGAATATTGTGACATATCATATCACAGCGAAGCTGCTTCCGGAGACACAAACCAAACTGTCGAATTCAGTACATTTTTAACTAGATCCCCATAAGAGCAAGAAAAGATTAAAGAACCGATGGATGGATTGTGACATGTTTGAAAGATGCTGTGGCTAGGAAGGCAGAGAATATCGTGATGATAGAAAAGTTAATGCGTGCCATTTCAAATAAGTTCTCCATTTAGGGAAAACCAAAGAAACGAATAATGGACTGTGAAAAGATGATGTAGCTGGAACAGGGGTGAGTGAATACAATGATATACAGTCAGTGATGATCCCAAATTCAGTGAGTTGAGAGTAGAAGGATGAATACCTCCATATAATTCTAAGTATCAAGATATACTGGTCTCAGTAGACTATAAAATATTGATGAAAGACAAATAAAAAGCTTCATAATGTTTTATGTTTTGGACCACAAAAAACAGGTATATGTTCAAGAAGATAGTTTCATACGTCCAGAGGCGTCTAGGTTTGTGGGTTAACTGTGACAAGGCCAGGCAGACGACCAGTCTATGGCTTTGTTTGGCACGTGTTAAGGGAGATAGCGAATTTTATAGGTAGCACATATTGCTGTGGTGGAAACCAAGTTAGGAGAATTTTAACGATAGACGATGACATATCCACGTTTGAAAAAATTTGATATTAGTTAATGTGAGACTGGGTAATATAAGTATGTAGTAGCTTGTAAAGTTATTGAATTTTTTATTTGTAATGTAAATGTTTTTTTTTTCTATAATTTGTTGTATTATGATTGTGAATGTGTTAGTTCTATAGCTTTAATGAACGTGTTTATATTTATTTATGATTTCAAACATAATGTGAATTGTTCCTAAATAAATTGAACTGAATGGTTTGAATAGTGTTTGTTTGAAAAAAAATAATTAAATATTGACTTGATCGTCCTAACACAAGGGTTATAAAATTATAAGCATAATCAGCCTATAAATAACGTTTCCACTGCTGGGACACAGGCCTCCTCTCTGTGAGAGCGAGTGGGTTGTAATCTACCACACAGGCCCAGTGCGGGTTGGTAGATGTCACATGTCTTCGAATGTTTAGTTCTAGGACATGCCAGTTTCCTCACGATGTTTCTTCACCGTTTTGAGAGCAGTGGTGATGAAATAAGTTACACAAAGTAAAGCGCCTGTTTGGATTCGAACCTATGACCTACAACTCGTAAGTCGCGGCCATTACCATTGGGCCACCACTGCTCTGAAAAGAATTATACATAGTAATAACGACTAATAAAAGAAAAAGACAAAGTATGGAAGAAAAAGATATGTTGCGTTGACCCCAAATTAATTGGGAAAAAGGGCAAGAGAATGCCGATGACGTATACATTTGCTTAGTATATCATTAATTTGGTTTTTTTTTCAAGAATTTTGTTATAGTTTCGATTTAGACCTTAGCTTGAAGGTGAAGAGTTTGTTGTGAGTGTATTTAATTTGGCTAAAATAACCAATGGGTCACCTCATGCTTAGTTTGTGAATTAGCGACATTATTTTCTAGTTTACTTTAAAAATTGTCATCATCTTCTCACTTATACTAACTCCTAACTGTTTATTTCGTTGCCACGCGGAACAGCATACAAGAGATTTGTCTCCCGGTTTTGAGACCGGATAGTCTTTACCGATACTTCTGACTCGATTACAGACCGCTTAAGAATCGATATCGTCAATAGTGTCATTAATTTAACGATTATGTGCCCTCTTTCTAATGCGTTCTATTAGTTTTATTTCAACCATTGAATGGCTTGATTGACACAGTTATATGAATACATTGTAATTTCTAGAGTAAAATTCCAGTCTAGATCCGTCTGAGCCCAGAAAGTGGTCCACTTATGAACTATCGCAGTTACGATGGTACTACTTACGTACTTACTTAAGTACTTATTGGAGAAATGTGGTTTGTTTAGCGGCAAGTGCGCGAGTTCCTTTTGAAGTGTTAATTTTTCTGTTATTTAGATAATGATTTGTTATATAATTAAGTGCTTTACAATCATTTGACATGAAGATAATTCTTGTAGGTACCTACTGGAGTACCATTAGTAGTTTTGATAAAACTCTAACCCCCTTAACACATTTTACAACTTTTAATTCTCCAATAATTTATGATTAATCTGAAGGTTATATAGGTACTGGTTGTAACTTTACTACCGAGTATCAATTATGAAGCCAGAAAGAACAAATTATATTATTATTATGGAATTCGTTAAAACAATAGGTTAATCCTTTCTTCTAACTAAAGTTACGGTTCAAATACAGTGTGAGTCTTTATAATGTGCTCATATCGAAATGAGGGAATCTATGCTTAATTTTATCGACGGAAAAAATATTTAAAAAAATCTAAATATTTTTTATATTTTTATGGATTTTTTTAACAAAACGGTGTAACTTTTAAACTAAATGATCTATCGCGATGAAACCAATTCTATAATGATTAGAAGTAATTAGGCGTCCTCATAAAATGAAAATTGTGAAAAAAAACTACCCTCAATTGAAAATAAACATGTTCTTTTTAGCAAATATCTGTTTTTTTTTCATAAATTTTTACAATAATTGTAAAATTTCTCAATAAGATGGCCCGATTACGTAACTTAAAAAAAAATAGGTTTTTTAAAATATTTTTCCGTCGAGAAAATTAAGCGTAGATTCCCTCATTTCGATATGTGCATATTATAAAGACTTCACTGTATATTTCTACACACCTATCTTACGAAAATAAAAACAAAACACATCCGCATCAAATAAAACCAATCTTGTAACTACACACTTGTACCTATATCCTTACAAAGATCCGCAACTACCTGCTTGTATTAAGCTACTACATTATATATTACATAAAGTTTCCTCTACAGCCGGGGGTTACAACATAACCAGTTGATCTAGTATCCGACGGAAGATTGCGCATGCGCATTACCGTGCTGCATTGGATAGGACAGATAATTTCCGCCATCGTTAGCTTGACAGACCATTTCCAATTACTAGAAAATGTGGGTAAAAAATAGGAACTATTGAATGGTCGGATTCTGGGGCGTTAGTTGGTTTTGTGGTGAAGAATCTATTGGTGTAATCTGGTGAGGTTTATACTGTTTTTTTTTGGGTGGGAATTTATCAAATAACTTCTCCCGCTCTCGGATCGGGAGGGCGTGTCAGACTCTTACTGACTAAAACCCACCCGTGTTCCTTCGGTTGTCATGTTGCCGGGGGCCGCGATCTCCCTTTCGGTTTTCTTCGCAACCCCGGCAGGTATCGGCCTTAGCGGACCCCGTCAATTCTGCTGACATCTCTTTAGGCGCGTGTGGAACACAACGCGCCGTCGACCCTGGCCTGGTCCATATCGGACGGCGAGCTACCCATTGCTCACCGTTTACGTTTAGCATATACCTAAGGATGAGATTTGCATATCTTATTTTAGGCCATTTCATTTAAATGACGGCAAAAATATCTTGACTGTATAACCTGAATGCAAAAAAGCTGGTACCTAAGTCTGAAAATACCCC
The DNA here is from genome assembly GCA_963680765.1 of Agrochola lychnidis. Taxonomy (NCBI): domain Eukaryota; kingdom Metazoa; phylum Arthropoda; class Insecta; order Lepidoptera; family Noctuidae; genus Agrochola; species Agrochola lychnidis. The sequence goes on along the minus strand of OY796859.1, from coordinate 5,823,337 downwards.
AAAAATCCAATGACAAAAAAAGTGCCGGAATTTTTACAAAGATTGACTAGCTTCCGCCAGCAGCTTTGCCCTCGTGATATCTTTTATAAATTATAGCCTATGTTACTCAGTGAAAATATAACATTTTCAAAATCGGTCCGATAGTTCTTGAATTAATTTATTACAAATATTTTTTTTTTCGTTAGCCTACACTGTCCCACTGCTGAGCAAAGGCCTCTCCCAACTCCTTCCATGCATCCTTTTCCAGGGCCACCTCCATCCAACCCTTGCGGTACGCGTCTAGGTCGTCTCGCCACCTGTTTCTGGGCCTACCTCGGCGCCGCCGACCATCATACATACAATTAATATTTTCTCTTTTTAATATTAATGTAGATTTACTACTCCAATAAAAATACCTGCATAATAATCCGTAGCATCAAACCATAACATTATTATAATCACACTATCTAACTGTAATGGCTAATAAAGTAATAAATAGCTTCGTTTATACGCTAGTAACAAGTACTGGCGTGCAGTCGTCGGGTGCCTCTCTATAAATCTTGGACGCCACTCACGCCACCCAGAGAGTGGATGTGGAACGCCAAGTCCGGACAGTCCGGACTAAAGCTCCGCTTACATGGCCTATTTTTTTTTAGCAATTATTGCTAGATGTGGTGGAGCAGTATGGAGAAATATTGCTTCGTATCGCTCGATGCCAAGATTGTAGCAATTGTTGTTCGAGATACCACCACCATTTGGAGTTATATCGAAAAATATAGTCTGTATGGAGCAATATGGATCGATATGGAGCAATATGAAGTACCTAATATGTAGCGATATGAAATAGCTTCATTTGTAACAACACTAGCACGGGCGGTAACAAGTATACGTATTGGTGTATAGTCAGCAGGTGCCTCTCTAAATATTTTGTTTTTAATGTTTAGCATCTCATAGTTGACCTCTAAGGATCGTAACTATTTAACCGGACTGTCCTGTGGCTGCCTTAAGCAAGTCAGGGCAGTCCGAGACTAAAGCTCCGTTTACATGGCATTTATTATATATGGTTTATATGGAATTTATTTTAAGCAATTCTTGCTGGATCGGGTGAAACGATATGGAGCTACGTGACTCCATATTCCTCCATGTGAACAATTGTTGTGTGTAGCAATTATTTCTAGTGATACATTTACTATATGGAACAATATGAATGTATATAAAGCGATATAGAGCAATATTTAACAATATGAAGCAAACCGGAGCCGGAACAATTGGAGCAACTTAATAAACTACACACACCTATTGGAAATTCATTTGGCGACATTTAGCATTACCTATAGAATATCCATATACAAAACTGAAAAAAATCTACTGATCTAGCTTAATTAAAGCAGATTTCGGATCAAGTCAGGTATAGTCACCGCACTAGTGCGTCAAGCAGTAGCTATGGATTTGTCACCACTAGATATAATATTTATATTTAATATCGATAGGTATTATTGATTATAGATTCAGATTAGATTATGTTAACCATTTTAAATTATCTTGATCGAATCTGATGATCAAATGACGAAGATGAGACAAAATTATGTTTTAAATGTAAATTAACTTAATTTTTATTTATTACTTATCTAATTAATAAATTATAGAAAATATTAATAATCAACTGTTTTTAAAATCATTTAGAGGCCACAAATTCAAATAATTATGTATTCTTAATCCGTCAATTGGAGAAAAACGAGCAGTAGTCACATATGATGTGTAACACTAACATCTGACCTTGGTAATAAGCAACATTAAAGGGGCGGGGCTTCATCAAGGTCGTTTCTGGCGGCCAACTCTAGCACCACGCGCGCTCATTGGTCAAATCAAATAGCGCGCGCTTCCCCGGCTTCCTGTTACACACTTCCGTCCCTTTTCAAGAAATCACTCCCACAGATTGCAGAAAAGCGAGAGGAAAGATGTTACACATCAATTTTTTTTTCACAACTTGACAATAAGTATGCAGTTTTCAACATTTTACTGAATACATGGTACTTTCAACGCGCCTAATACTATATGTAAAGCTAATTAATCTCTAACGTGACAATAGTAATACTGTAGGCGCATCTTACAATGTTTAATAACCTAGAAGACGTTAACAAATCGATGTAATAATTAATTGTGTTGCCGCTATTCTTAATACTAATAACGGTAAAACAAGTGATTATGAATAACAAATAACGTTGAAGATAGGCTAAATGATGCCGAAGACCGTGAGATTCTTTAATCACCAGAGCTATATTATGAATCACAAATCAAGCAATCGAACGAATCATTCTAGGATAATAAATATACAAGACATGGACATAATTAAACGGAATGCCAATCATAATAGAATGCTAACAGAATATAGAAAAAATAAGTAAAGCTGAAGTTTATAAAGTTACGACTGCAATAACAAACGTCATAGATCATAAATAATATAAAAAATTGCTCAGTGACATAAGAATGGTCTCAATTTGAAATATGGATATAATATTATTATTATACCAATGATTTCACGCCATAAATTGGCTACTGAATATTAAATTCTTTTATCTAATGCCTAATATATCGTCTCTCGTCTCAATGAATTTCTATAATAGGCGTATGAAATGATAATGTAGGTATGCGTTCGTTAAATTAACATAAACATTCATTCTTACATCATTCTCTGTATGAAAAGAATACCTGTACTATTAAATCACGCCTACGCCTAATCAACTGGGTTGCAAAAATCAAAATTTGCATGACACTAAACAATAACATATAGCAATTTGCTATAACAAATATGGCAGGACCGGTACCACGGTACGTCGATGATGTGTGCAGAAAAACTCGCAATGTTTACGAACTAAGATCTGAAGTCATTCCATATTGTCTTGATACAACTTTACTTGGACAACGGCAGAAAATAATCAATGGTGTTCTTGCGTTACACGTTGATGATTAAACCTTCGAAAGAACTTGAGACACTAAAAAAATATTCCCACCATTAGCAAAATTTTAAACAAATCACACACCTTAAAATTTCCTTAAACACTCAAAGCAAGTCATTCAAATTATTGGTCCAAACCAAAATGATAATGATACGGACGATTTCGAAGCGAGTAACAGAAGTATTCGCAAAATATTTGCGAAACCTCAGGCGTTCTCCCACGTTCGGGCACGCGAGTTAGAAACACGTGTACACCTCAAACTGGTCATTCCCTTCCTTTCTAACATCATAATAAGCGTAAGCGACAGGCTGAAACAGCCCCCAGCTAAATCCCAGGCTGTCTGCCAGTCCCAGTAACAACAAATTTTGGAATTCCTCCTTTTTAGTTAGTTAAGTATTTGTTGGAGAGCCAGAGGGGTTCACCCAAAGCGTAAAAGGTCCAGTTTCGACTCTAAATAGCGTCCCACGCTTTAATGGTAATAATGTTTTAATAGCTCCTTTAAACGCTAAATGCCACCATCATAATAAAGCAGAATTGGAGCAGTGCACGCGATTTAAATAATATGGGAATGTGCAATTAGCTTTAGGACTATGTAAACGGTTTCAAGAATTCAGTTCAGATATTGAATTTGAAAATCCATGTCATATTCTGCATTGGTAACATGATCTGAATGACAAGCACTACCAACAGATTTTATTTCACAATAAATTCAAACTGAGTTTCAGTTACTGGGACATTTGAGCACAATACAATTTCTTCACTCCTTTAATACACCTATAAAAATTTGACGGCGGTATAAACCGTATCGAAGGACAAGATCGGATCGTCGGCGTTTGATTGTGGCATTACGAACATGATCATAAATTAGGTGATAGTGATCTTTACAGGACACATTACAACGACATACGGACCGCCGAGGAGCATAAAGCCATGTAAGAAGAACAGCCATCGCAAATATTGGAATAGTGCCAATGGGATGTAAAATAAATGCAGTTCTTAGTATTATTTAGAGAATAATAGTGAATAGCAATGTGTAATGCATTTACAATTTGCCAGGTTCATTCCCCTCAAACCTTATTTGTAGTTTGACCGTAATGGTACATTATAATTTACTGGTATATTTATAGCAAGGGGATACAAAACTTCAGTTCGTCATTGTTATAATCCTTTACAAAGTAGAAATAAATATAAAGCGTTTTATATCTGATCATGTTAAAATGAATATAATATAGAAATTCGATATGCCAATCAAACTTATCATTATTTACGAGAATAAAACTACCGTTACAGGCGTTGATTTCGAGGTGTCAGATTAAGTTTCAATGGTAATTCGAAGGCTGTAACACGATAGTAGACTCCTTTTATTACGAGTAGAATAACATGTTAATAAAGAACCAAATGACAATCAGTTGCACGAATGGGCATTTATTAAGTTTTATTGATTTCTTGTTAGACTGGACCTAGTTTTATTAATTTAATAGCTATCATTGAGGTGTCATCAACTCAGTGTTTATCAAGTGTGTTGGGGTCAGCTGCCCGTTGGACCAGCTGCGTTTAGAACCGCTTTTTAGTAATGATTATTATGTTTATACAAATCAAACTTTAAATAGACACAGATTCATGAATACCGCTATTTTTTACTTTAATTCTAAAAGTCTTTGTGATAGGTTCCATACAAAGGCATACACACGTGCCAAGCAGATGTTAGGACGCAATACATCTGCTATTCATGCACCCTCGGGGAATGTCTATGTAATTTACTGAACTGTTTCGTAATGCAGCGACAGCAGCTATAGGGGATGTTTTAGAATTTATGATAAAGGTATTATTATTGAATAAAAAAATACGGATGTGAATTATTATCAGAAATGCAGTTTCCGATTTTAATTGAATGAATAGTAGAAAAGATTATAAAAATGAACGTTACTATTTTTGGAAATGCTGGTGACTAAAATATTTTTAACTAACTTGTTTTAGCGATAGGAGTCTTTTGTTTTGTATAAAAGTAAATTGTCAACATCATTAAGATAAAATAGCATTCAAGCAAGTCACTGCAACTTGCAACTGACATACGATAGAATGTAAAAAGCAGCCGACACTCCGACAGTAGCAAAGAGATAACTCAAAAAGGAATATAATTTGATACTTAAACTGAATTCAAAAGCGTGTCCTTGCAAAGTAAGTACAAAGCGTTTGCCATTTTATTGCACATTCATCCATATAAAGAATGCAATGGTGACGTAAAATAAGGTAATGCAGGGTGCGGCAGCAATAAAGAATTGTGACAAACAAACAAACTTTACGACTGCTAATAGGTGTTATTCATCAGCAATGACAACGAATTTACATAATTAGCAATATGTTTGCAATAAACTGAAATATTATTATGAAAAAAAATATCCTTGAACTTGTTTACTGCAGTCTCTTCAGCGATATACATTGCCTACTGTAATAAAATTATCGTTATTTAGATGTGAAATAGAGGAGTTAATTATGACATATACAAGTATACAAGTATTTCTACTCTTGCGACTCTTTATTCCTAACTTAAATCTTTCAGTATCTCTTCACCCATCAAAATGGCAATCTTCAGTTGCTTTTCACCATCGCCGTTACTGATGCGATCTTTAGGTACTACATGTCAGTCTACTTCGCTTTCTTCCCCCGTACTTTCGGATCGCATATCTTCACCGTCAATTTCAACACTGTACACCAAATGTCTTTTATCATTATTATTTCAATATTCCCAACAAAAGAAATTTCACTTTTACGACTACAAAACCTTTTATCTTTAGACCTTTGTAACTCCTTTCTCTCAATCACTTGATTGATGTTACGATGTTCAATCAATAGGCGAATTATTTCAAGACGATAATAAAGATGAACCTTACCCTTTGAGAGACGGATTGACAGTGAAACAACATCCGGTTGTAAAACTTTCATACCTACCTAAGATTTGTACAAAAAACTATACACACAACTCAATTGCAAAGCTGTTAACTTGCGAAATATTACATGGTATACAATTTGAAACTTTATTTCTTTGACAGTAAAAGTTAATTCAATAGGTGTTCTCGCATCGTGAACGGAATGGTTAAAAAACACTTTTGCTGCATTGAAAATCGATATTAATATCGAGAGCAAAAGTACCAATTAATATTCGACAGAGGTTTGATAGCCATCATAATTACCCGCAGACTTTGATGGAAGTCTGTCGTTTTAAGATACAGTTTTTCGTTCACGTAATTAATATTATCGGTATTTAAATTACAGGTTTGCAAAATAAACTGTTGTTTAACTTAATGGTGGGTTATCGTCTTCGGATATTGAAGAATCGGCAAAAAATCTATTAGATTAGTCTGGGACGTCTATTGAGAATCCAGATTTGATTCATCGATAAAATCAGACACAAATCGATACAACATTGCCTGAAGCGAACAGTGCGTAATGCGAGCCGTGTAGAGGTGTATATAATTTGACAAGCAGCACAATAACAATCAATAGATGGGCAGAACAGGTCCCACACTTGCGTATCAACTTTTTTGTAGGCTGGAGAAAGCGAGTCGCCGAAACGAGCCAGCAAGACGCCAATGTATCGGAAAGATTATCGATTAAGATTTATGTCGAATATCGATATCGGAAAAGTCACGATTGGAAATGGAACAACATGAAAGGCGTGTTCGAAAGATGATTTCTGTTGCAATTGTTATCGTGAAGTTAGATTTGATGAACACGATATAGGTCAACAACCGACTGTTTTTTGTCAAATGAAGTCGTGTCTGTTTGCTGAAGAATTTACGTGGATATGTGGAGGCATAATTAACGATGTATTTGGAAAGATTCACGGAGATTTACTTAATTCCCGAAATCTAAAACACGTAAACAACACTATGAAACATTACGTCGCATAGTCATAGTCCACATTAGAGAAACACTTGGGACCTTGGCACGAATGTGGTGCAGCTCGTGACGGGAGCCCGAAGTAATCCGATTAAAGTAACTCACGATGTACGTACATTATATTATGACTACCGCAAATTGGTAAGACCCCAAATATAATGTCGTTAAAGTAAGTGGCCTAAATATGAGCATTTTGAAATGAGGTGCTTATGAGGCAAATGATGGCAATGTGCGAAACGTACTGGTGACTGAACAAAACAAAATTACTCAAATGAATTAAGAGGGTATTAAAGATACCATTAACATGCCCTAAGCATTAAAGTCAGTTTGATTTGAATTTCACGAGCATTCACCAAGACGATTATGCTATATTATATTAGAATTTAATTGCCACATATCAAACCACGGGTAACTGCAACAAACTTATAAAAGACTGGAAAAGGAAGACACCACACAAGGAGATAAACGGATGGAACAAAAACACAAGAACGACGATAGAGAGACTGCCCTTCGTGTAATGCTAATTAGACAAATGATTAGCTAAGTGGACATAAACACACACTACTCAAACAAGAGCTCATTACCAATGTCACTAACACTAATAACTGTCATATGACCAGTAGGTGAAGGTTGCTATTTAATAACATAACGAGATGTAATTATCACACTAGTTTCTATTAGGAATTGCACATTGCACGTTGTTTGGCCTCCAACCCTCTACAATTTGGCAAATTGGCGAAGACTTTTACTAGTGAGGCTTTGAATAATTATATCATAATTACGATGTAGTGATTCTGCTACACGTAATGTTAATACAAATTATAAGGATTTTAATTTCGGTTTCTTTATTGACATCTAAATTTGGGTCTGCACAAGCGTTTAATGACTCACGAATTTTAGCATCTGGACAACGCATTAGATGCGACCCATAGATGTGATACTGGGGAAAAACGTTAGTAAGTTCTACACATGTTGCTTTTGTTGGGATGCTTGTTCACATGTAGCACATTATGTGTGTGTGATTGTTCATAAAATAATAACTAATATGGACGTTGATACTTGTGCTTCCATACTATTTATTTACGTTCATGCTGAAGTAGCAAATTTCCATAGTCGATATATAAAAGACTAAAAACTTCGCTAAAAAGATTGCCAAGAATGTAACACTACAGTGTAACTTCGATATTGAAAGTACTAAACAACAAACAAAGAAGACAAAATAAGTAACACAAAAACCATCTCTACTACTTTTTATCATTACATTATCAGCCAAAGAAATCTAAATAGCGTTAACCATTAAAATAGGCATTTAGACAACAAAGACACATATAGTCCTTGATGCAAAGATAGCCATAATTTAAGGCTAGTTATAACGCATACGGGTAAAGATTGTCGTAAAATCGATAACCTTTAAGATTTCCTACCCATGAGATAGGAGGGTAGTGACGTAGGAGGCCTTCCGGACCCCAGGCTATAAGGCCAAGATAGCCATCTATTTGATAGCGTACAGAATCTTTTATTTTCTTTGCTGTAAGGTTTAATGGCGTTGAGGAATTCTCATTCAGTATTATTATTGTTTCGAACAAGCTTTTTACTTTGACCTTTTCATTGGCAATTACGTGATCCAATCAGCAATAAGTGAATAATTAATTTATTGTCGATAATATTTTGCGTATCATAATGAGAAAGGATTTCTTGGGTCAAAAATCTTAGTATTGGAAAGTTTTTGAAAATTAATCCGGATTTAAGATGGAAAGCACTTATTTCTATAGGTAAGTGAAATTCGGATTCGAGAAACGAAATTAGAAGAGAACTAACAAGCAAAACTTAAATACCAGCCTATTATTGTCCCATTGGTCACCACGTTGGCAGGAGCATTGGTCACCACGTTGGCAGGAGCATTGGTCACCACGCTTGCTCAAGATGGGTTGACAACTTATGTAAACTGTCTAACTTTAGTTTCATTCATATAATTTTAAAAGCATCTCAAATATTGCAATACAGGTAAATCACTATAATAAAATAACTGTCTGTTAAAATTGATTTTACAAAAGGCATCGTACTGAAAATGACTTGTGATTACCGCTTAGCGATCAACTAGCGTTAGAGTGCTAATCATTTTGTGCAATAAACGTTTCAGACAGATAATAACTATAATATTAGCACTAGAAGATCGAACTACATCGTGAAACTGATTCTAAAAACAGATAAAGTATTGCAGTGAACAATGGAAATGTTGTCTTGAAGACAACATTTTATAATTATGGATATAATGAGAATTCAATAAAACTTGTACTAAATATAAATTGGGGTCCGCATATTCATTCATATCAACCAAGAGACGAAGAAACCCAAATTGGGGAAGAATTTGACCTTTTGACACTGAGAGATACTAATGTGGTACAACCCAATTATGATTTGAAAATTTATATAGAAATGAGATCAATCGTTAAAAACAAAGAAGCATTAAAGCATTAGCAGGAAAACATCGTGAAGAAACCGGGATGCTTGAGAATATTCCCCGACGGCATATAAAGCCAAGGTAGAGGCCCATGGGCGTTTTAAAACTCTGACACCAGGTTACTCTCTAACCACACGAAAAGAAGAGATTAAAGCATTGCACAAACTGACATTTAAGCCCAACAGTAAATAATAAGCTCTTATTAGACAAACATAAACTAATTCAACAATAGCTCAATTCGTCTAATGATGGTAATGCAAGCGCAACGTTTTGCACAACGGAGCATCATCGATCACTCATTGTTTAGAAATTGTAGGCGGTTAGCCGATAGTTATCGCATCTTCAGTCAAGGCATCGTGTTGACTCCCACGAGATATGGGAAAGTAAAGTGGAGATGAATTTAAGTTATAAACGGATTCAGTATTTGCAATCAGATTAAAATTAGTCTATGAACAGTTCTTACAGCATCAACATTTCCAAATGATGATAAGAATACAGTCGATTGTATTTTAGTGGTAACTCTTTGACCTTAGCTAGCCTACTGTAGTACGGTTTTAATAGAACAAGAGGCCATTTTACTGATTCTGTTAACATAGACATGCCGCCTACCAACCTAATAATTTTGTGCAAGCGTGCAAAACTTCTCTATAGGCTACACACTGTACAAGCAAGCTGGAGCAGCATCAGTTTTTGCTTAAGCGATGGATGACGATGACAACGCGCTTGTTTTAGTGCATTAATTGTGTGCAATTGGGGTGCGTATGATTGCGCAAGCTTAAACTGCATACACACATTCAATCATGCTTGCACAAGCGTGGCTTATTCAAGCCGTATAATATTTTTTTTATCAATCTTCATGCCGCTTGCATAAGCAAGATGCTTGCACAAATCATTCAGACGCTCAAGCACGTTTGCACAGAATCATTGCTCACACAGGTTTAAAATACGGACCTAAAATCTCTGTGATAAACGGTCAAATAAGTAATGTTATAAAGGTTCTGTTTTTCCTTATAAGGTTGAAACCCTAACAAAGCAAAGAGTAGGATGTTATTTCTTAATACACAACTCCGAGTGGGTTCCTTTTTCATTAAATTACATGTTTTTTTTTCAAAATACCTCAATTACTTATTTAAAAATCACTGCCACCCAGAATGTCAATTGTTGTGTGATGCAACACCAATATCATCTTTGTAAAAAGATATATTTATTTTCATGAAACCTTATACTCAAGGCTAACCCTTTTACAGATTTCTTGACAAAAATAATTGTCATTGAATTTTGTAATCCGCTTGTAACTTTAGCCGCTGTAACTTCAATTGCTTCAATAGCTGTAATTTGATAGATTACGAAGTTAATTGCATTTCGTTTTAAACAATAAGGCAATAATAGTTGTTGAAGACTGGTGACACACATATAGTTTATTTTAAAACAACAGATCGATTCAAAACAATCATCACACACACATTCAAAACAATGATCAACATTTATTTCACTTCATTATATTTAGGTACTCTGAACTATAATTACGTGGGATGTCATCTCTTTTCAATCGTGAAATACAACAATAATTAACAATGGATCGCTAATTGATTATCATTAATAAACCTAATCAGCTAATAACTCCCTCTCACAGAGAGGAAGCCTGTGTCCCAGCAGTGGGAACATTATAGGCTGAGTATGCTATGCTAATAAAGCTTGAAGACTTCTATATAATGAAGCAAAACGAAGCTACAAATGAATGATTCATAACAGTAAAACTTAAGAGTTATCGCACAATTTCAAATCTTCCAAATTAAAAATGTACAGCATTCGGAAAGCCAACAAATCAACAAAAAGTAAAGCATCGCGTGGGTGCTCAAAATTTCAATTAAGATCCAAACTCGTTAAGCACATACAAAAAATGGTTCTAAAATGTTAATCGGTTATTTCAAATTCGTACTGGCACCAATAAACTCCGAGCGAACAGACGCATTTAATTTGCAATATCATACAAGAAGGATTGAATTGTCAACACGACTTGCAGTAAGCCCGGGTTCAACCACCACCAATCAAGCTTTACTGCATTATAATCACGAAACGGCAGACAGAATTTTAATGACACAGCTACACAGCCTACATGAGAGAAAGTAAGAGTGACATACGAACCAATGTAATAAACATTTTTGTTAATGGACTAACTTAGAATGCCAACGTAGAAAACGAAACCCAAGACAAGATCATATACATTTTAACTTTTAAGTCGTGATCAAATTGTGTTTCAAATGTTAATCCCACGCAATAAATGTACCTACTTTCTAGCTATTGATAGAACATTTTGTAATATCAAGTATGAAATTGAGAGCAAAATCGATCACGCTCAAACAACATTTCTAATTTTCAATGTAAAGAATGTGACCAGAGAGTAGACCGGATAGGTATCTATGGAGTAGACAAACAATGTACTTCAATCTTAGATTGAACTAAACATAAAAGCGAATGATATAGTCAGAGACAGCGCTAAAATAATTAACAATGCACTATGCAATTCAGGTACTAAGGATCTAACTGACACGTCAGTATTACAAGAATGGCCCAGTTCATTTCTAGTAAATCAAACGAACAACGCAGCGCCAGTGAAACAAATAGACTTGTCAGCAGATAGTTTCTTAATCTAGGAGGCGTAGGCGATGCAATCTTGGTACGGCCATCAACAGCCTGCATAGCGGACAGGCGTGAATAACACCACGTTACACATGTTACCCGACATTCGTTCCTACAGGGCAGGGCTGCCAGACAACCAGTATTCCTCTCAACACAACATTTAAAACAGATATAAATCTATTTATAAATGTAATACCATTATGAAGTAATCCTACACCTTTATACTCGTTTAATGGGATAAAAGGATAAGTAACGTCGCTCAAGACAACCCTGCAAGAGTTTTGAAATGCTAACGTATCGCAAACGTCTAGATTGTTGTTGCTAATGCATAATGTCTTACACAAAGTAAATTACGAACATTTGTAGCGCTGAATGTTGATAAATTAAGCCTAGATAAAAGTAAGTCTGTTGTCAACGTATTTTTCAGACATCAGTGATGTAAATACGTATCAAGATGATTGAAAGAAAGAGAGCATTTTCAAATTAATGCAATCAAGTATAAATATATTATTGAATAGCCACATGTATCAGAAGAGGAAACTATATCTGATATCAACCAACACAAGTTAAGGATATAGTCAGAATGGAATTCACTAAGACGTCATTAAAACGGAATGTGTGTGAGCAATCACCAATTATTACAGTAGTAGTGTTTTAACTTCTATCTAATGTTAATCTGAATCAGAACTTTGAAATCAAAACTTAATAGCCATTCTTCGACGATGCATTGACCGATGCAGCAGAATGAGACTAGAATAATGACGAGAGATATTATCTTGAACATGAAGATAGGTAATAATGTTATAGTTACATGTGGTTAAGCTTACGGTGTATCTTCGAGATAATAGGAAAGAGAAACATGGATAGTGATTTATGTACCAACTGTACACGTTCTCAAGCAAATCAGGTCGGAAGAAAATTGTTGTAGACGAGAAATAACTATTGAAATCATACTATGCTTTGAAATTACAAGAGTCTTTGCAGGAGCAATAGTTATTACTGTAGCTACTATTCAAATTCCTTGTAAAGGTGTTAAGATGTTATGTCGTAAGTATCTTGTTAAAGGATCCATAACCGGAACCGGAACGTTAAGAACTCATTTTAAAAGCAACAGGACTTTCGATTGTTAGTAATATTTAAGCTTCTCCAACAACAGCAATTCGGCTAGATATGTCAAAAATGAAGAACAAGAAAACAATACAGAAACTAAAACACACATTCATGAAACAAATTCCAAATCCAGTCAAGACATTAGAGCCGCTAAACAAAAAGCTAGACTAGGAAAAAAGGACGTGGTAACGGTTAATTAACATAGATACTAGTACGCAGTGTGCAACAGGTTTGCGATGAAGCGAGAGCCGATATGCAAATGTTCTTACCCGGTGGTCCTAGATGCACCGCGCTAGATATTACACAGCCTTATTCTGGTTTTGCGTTTTTATACTTTGTTTTACGCTTTACAGCGTAAATATATTAAGTTATTGCAATGGTGAAAGTGTTGGGAGAAATATTTTTAAAGGACATTAGTAATTTTTCCATTGACTAAGACATTGTTTTTTTTTTTTCATCATCATCATCATAATTTCAGCCAAAAGACGTCCACTGCTGGACATAGGCCTCCCCCAAGCACCACCACTTCGACTGGTTGTGTGCTTCCCGCATCAAACCACGATGCCACGATAGCCACGATGTCATGAAAATGAAGTTTAGAGGCATCTGACAAGTGTTCAAAGCCAATAATAATGCTACGGCCAGAAAAAGCCTTGTCACCAAAAAATCTATTATTACCATTCAACACTATCGCAGTCTTGTTCTCATCAGTTTGGTTCAGACACTGATAATACTCAGCTATTTCCATTATTGTCTCGTATCCGATTAAGATTAAAATATTTACTTTGACAATAGAATAAATTTTCCCTGACATTCACAATGTCATTTTAAACAAAGTTAGTATTTAGGCGGATACAGTTACTCGAGTACAGTTATCTACTCAACTGTTATTAGAACTTCCTGCACAGAAAGAAATGGGAAGGCAAAAAGTGCAGGAACTATAACCGCGAACAATAATTACATTAATGCACCAATGGAGCGAACGAGATATTGTAGCTATATACAGCTTCTGAGAATCGTCACAAGAATAACTCGACTATCTTTTTTTCATGAATAGTCAAGTGTGCTGCTGCAAAAGGCTTTACAAAGCAGAGTCCACACAATGGGGTTGATTAATAAAACATTGTGTACGGCTCCTATATCGTATTCACTATCGTGTACGATTGGGTCGGCGCGTGCGCTTTCAGCCTGCCAAGCCGCGGACCCGACCCGTTTGTGGGTCATACGAACAGCTTTCAGATATTTGCATATTATACACTTGTATGTTGATATCTCATCACAGGCGTATCCGTAAAGAGACAGCGCATTTACGCTTAAAAGGAGAGAAATTATAAATACTCTACGATAAAGCAAATTGGAGTATGTACCTACATGGAAATATGTAGGTAAAGGCTACACAACAACAAAAGTGTGACGCTAGTTCAAATTGAGCATCGTATAAATACCATGACGAAACGTCATTTCCAATGTTATGGGAGAGTTGACAAAGTACAGTACGTAAAATATTTGCAACAAGAAGAAACGAGAGATTGACTCACACTATGCAATTCCATAAAATTGAAATTAGTTATGGTGAACGGCCGATCATACGGACGCAGTGTTCGTGACCGTGGACCGCTCAATCGCTCAGAAAACGAAATATTCGGGAAATTTCAACCGGGTGAATTGTGAAGAAATTGTAAGAAATGTCGAGAGCTGAACAAATTTTGTGTTGAAATGAAATTTCCAAGATAACCTGCTGAACGTTTTTCCTCTTTTTGTATGTTTTTAAGATTTCAATCGATTGCACCTTTTAATCTACCGTTAATCGCCTAAATGTTACAATAGGTTAAGATATTTCTGACGACATATTTGGTCACACCGCTGAGTTCAAAGGCAGAACAAATGTATCAACGCTACTTTATGTTGCCGTAAACTACATTAATAAGGCTCGGTTTAACGAGGCTAACACTACACGGATATTAATACTCAATATCAATTTTATCACGAGCCTTTTGTGGGGTTGCAGGACAGCAATTATCAAAGATTTAAGTAAGCCTCGAGTGAGTCGTGACCACCGGATCTCAAATCCGTTACCGGTGGCTAACCTTGGACTATTTCCACACACCTTTGTATCTAACTGCAATAAAGGTCAATTGGAAAGTCTGCGGTTAACTATTGTTGCACACGTTGATAATAATATATCGCCTGATCTAGTTCTATCAGTGATGCAACCTAATGGATTTGCAAGGTTATCAATTAATTGTAGTGCATAAGACAAAGCTGTCTCTTCCATTGGACCCGAGGCTGTGACCAGATTCTATGCAAAGTTGACATTCCACCATGACCATAAGCGAGTGATGTAACAAGTCAATGGCGTACAAGGTCAAGTGCAAAGCCAAAGCCACGGAATCGATTATGCGCGCCGTATCAAATGACTGACGAACGTAACAGTTTACCACATAAATTCTCAACATCCGTAATAAGCTATTGTTTAATTTATATTGATATTTAGAGATATCAGATAGTTCATGAATAAATTAAGGTGTAACCGATCTCATTTGAATGGATACGCGGCGACGGCGACGGACCGTGGTAGAACCAGCCGTTGGCTATCTCAATCGCCTCGCCTCGACCGGCTCCGTTTATGCTAATCATCTGGAATTTCTAACATCAAAACCGCGCAACAAGAATTATCGGTATCACCCAACTGTGATTTGTGGGCGTCGGTCGTCCGGAAGAACGATGAGCCCAAAATTTTGTTTTTTTTTAATCAGCGGAGTCGAGGTCAATCGGTTTCGGTTGCCTATAAAATTTCTCGGCTATCAAATGTAGTGATCGAGATTAGTTTGTGGGCGAAGTAGGTGCGAAAATACTCATTTATAATTCATAAAAAATAAATAAGGCCACTACTGATACAACGTTTATCTTAATTTGTCACGTTGACGATCAACCTTCCGAACTTTCGTAAGCCCTTCTGCACAAAAAAATAAAACTTTCTCGCTCGGTTCCCACTCGAACTTCCTCTCAATTAGGCAAATGATGTTCCATTGTTTGCAGGTTGGTTTTTTAAAAGTCGATTGCTTCACGGTGAAAAATTCATTAATTTGTTTGTAATCGGTAACATCAGTCAACCGTCAAGAGGGACTCACTCCCACGGTCGATCTTCACGCAGACAACACCGTTTGTTCCCAGAAAGGTAAACTTACGTTACACAATATTTATAATTAAAAAGTCAGGGACGTAGAGAAGCTTTGCAACAATGTTTTCAATTGGCATTGCGTTAGGTATCTACTTATGGTTCGATTGAATGCCAAGACTTCTGATTTCGGTTCAGTAGAGATGAGATATGTATCCGAATCAGATCAATAACTTAGTCTGTAACAATACTATTATTATCTAGCTTTCAATGACTCAGACTGATCTGCTCGAATTATATCGCGCTACACTTTTTGTCCTCAGTTTTTTCCTAGGATAATCGCAGCAATCATGGAGCACTTGTTTCGTAAGGCATCAAAATAATTGCTTCAAGAAAAATAATGCGGAAGTCAATACCGAAATTGCAAAAAGTTGCTAGTCATACATTTCCATTTTGATTGTAAGGAATAAGAATAATATTATGAAGATAGCTGGTGCGATTCAGGGGCCTCTCGACCTCGTAGACGCGAATGGCGTGACGAAAGGACATACAAAGGGGCAAAAAAACAAGACAATGTTATGAATTGAAGAATAGGTACTTGGGAGTAGTTGAGAGTCTCACATGTATGAATGGCGAGACAGTTTTGCTTTTGTTTTGTGACATTATTACGGTACAAAGTCACGGCCAGCGGAAATAAGTGCGAAATTGCGAGCGTGGCTGAGAGGTGAATCATTATGAATGCATGGCAACCAAAAAGACGCAACGTATCTGTGGACGCAACGGATTTTGCGTTTGTACTCCTTGTACATACGTACGCAAATTTTTATCAGTTGCGTCTTTTAAATAAAATGTTGCGTTGTTGGCATAATTACGTGATGACGGTTAATTCCGGTTATTTTTATTCGAATATAATTTACGTGGATCATAAATTATATTCGAATACTTAAAAAATATTTTTCTGCCTTTTCTAGACGTCTTCAATTTAATTATTATCATATTTTATAGTTATTTTAATGTCTATCTATTTTCCAAAATGTGTGGTGAGACGTAGGTCGTTTCCACCATATAATAAACTCAATTAAAAAATGTGGTGCAAATGATGTTTTTATGACCCTGTTATGTTTTATTTCTTTTAAATTAAGAATTCTTTTAGGCAGGGAAATTACTATTATGATTATAAAGACATCAAGTTTTTATTGGTTCTTGGTGCAAAAATAAATTTCCGTTCCTTCTAACATGAAAGGACGTGGTGGGTCATTGGTTCAAAGACTGGAATGTGTCAGGGAGGGACATTTCAATAAAAATCTATGTAAGTACTTTTATAATGAATGAAAGATACTACTATACATAAAAGGATATAGTAGTCTTGTCTTTTTGAGGAAAGCATCATTCGACGGTTGAAAGGCTAATTGATCTAAGCGACATTTTGTGAAACTTGCTCCTGCAATTTTATGATTCGTCCTCCTGGACGGACCATAGTTATATTTTTTGAAAAAAAACTCATAAAAAACAACTATTTGATAGACTTTTATTTACTTAAATCAATCAATCATAATAAGATCTTATTATGATTTAAAAAAAAATAACTAATCCGTCCTCCTGCAAGTTTTACAAAATGTCGCTTAGATTAATTAGCCTTTCAACCGTCGATATTATGGAAACCGGTACCCTAATTAAACCCTAAATAAAGCGTAACTCATTTTCGTAAACAATTATGCCTAATTTGTTTCATTTCGACAGTTCAACAACATTTATTGCGTTATTTACGTTGCTGAGCAGATTTTTTTTCCAACTTATTAATCAATGGATTAACAATCTGTTTCAAATCGAAACAAATTGTGATTGTATTGCATTACGCAATTAGGGTACTGGATTAGGACAGGACAGGGCAGAAATTTTCAACCGTGAACAAATGCGATAATCGCGTTCCTTCTTTGCACAAACAATACTCCTTGCTCTACAAAGGGACAATTACAGGCATAAATATAAAACTGACTCACAGCTACGCCCCTATCCAACTTAATTAACGCCAACAAGGGGAAAGTTTAATTTTCATTCGTTGTAAATAGAACATACATTGGATGAGTCATTGCCATGGCCATTGGGCCCAATTTTCATTTGTAACTAAATCCCACTGACCCCGCCTTTATACGTTTTAATCAATGTTACAAAACCGGCTGCGATGCGCTTCCAAAATTGAGGTTTCTAACCCAAACATTATAAAACATTTTAATGTTGTTGAAAGGCATTCTCGTAGTTAAAACGTCATAATAAACTAATGGTTTCCTCTTTACTGGTGTCTGTTGACTCGAGTTAATGTTTATGAAACTTTCTTAAACAATCTATCAGGGTCACTATTGTCACAGAAAAGACACAGAAAGAAAGAAAAATAGTTTTATTTGTCACAGAAACTAGTGCATACAAAACGATCAGTTAACTCGAATAATAAAGTTAATAAAAAAATACAAAATAGATAAATGTAATCACGAGCACAGAATAGAAATAGTCGGCAGCTGCACGTCATGACTGTGACAAAAAGGGTTCCACTCAGCATAATGCTGTGCTATGGGAGACCTACAGCAAAGCCACGCCATCACAACACAACCATCACCGCAGTTACCATATTTTCTAACAGAAATAGATAATTATATATTATACTTAGTAACTGTGAGCGATCCCATATTTTCGTAGTAATTTTTGAAGCCCTATTCAATATCAATCGACACTTGAAAAATTTATAACGCTGAAAGTAATTACGTGTAGCTCTACAAAAAATTGGATTAGTAATAGGTATCATACAGTTTCCTAAGTTACTAATAGCTAATGAAAAAGTCTGAACACGCATACAGTACAAAATAATTACCATGAAGTATAACTAAGCTGCATAGATTAGCCAATTTGAAATTTAAAAAAGGAACATGACGCCATTTTGTAATACGTTTTTCTTTTGTCTAATATTAAACAGAAAAATAGAACTGTTCGATTTTTAAAACAAAAAAAAATAGTCTCCACGATTGGCGACTATAATTTAACCGAAAATTAAGATATCAATAAACCTTCGATCCCAAAAAGAATATGAAAAATTAATCACTAATCGAGCTTGATCCAAATCTGCTAGGTATAAAAAAATATCTTAAGTAAGGAGTTTGTGAATGGGAGGCAGACATGGCTGGTCGCAATGACTCACCGATGCAGTGACGTCATTTCAACGGCCACCAATACCATAGTCTCCTGAACGACATGTTAATATGGACACGCGGGGATTGCTAAACGGCGGTTAAGATTTAGGTACAGATTAAAATGTAAATAAACAGTGAATAGGAGGCAACGTAGTTAGGTACTTTAAAGACAATAAAAGTTAAATGGCGATTTGAAAGTTTTAATTAAACTTTGAGTCAGAGCTTTTGAGAAAATATGTAAGCACAGTCAGTGACCGGCCCGAACCCTCTTCTCCTCTTCCCCTCTTCATCTTTATAAGAAGGTAATGCAGAGTACTGAAAGTACCTATGGTTTTATTGTAGAGAACAATAAAGAAGAACTTGAGATTTATATTTCTATTGTGTTCATTTATGTTTAGATATTAGTTGGATTATACACAAATCGTCAAACATTGCACAGCTAACGTCATATTTGAGAGATATTTAACCACAGATTAATGTAGGATTTGCCTATATTTTAATAATTTATGTATGATGCAAAACAAATTTAATTGATAAAATCTTAAAAAAATTATAACAGCAATAAAATATTTTATTATTATAAAACTGTATAATGCCCGTAACGTAACATAAACCTAGTAAAATAAATAAAATAATTCATAAAGAACGTTATGACTTGCGATTGCATATCTAATGATATGCACATTTTATATCTTAGTTCCTTTTAATCCAAATTAAGAAATATTTAGTACTGCACGCACATTAAACCATAATAACATTATTTATATGTAAATGTATGTAAATAACTGTCGACTATTTGAGAACAAAAACCCGGTAATGGACTTTTTATACATATAAAACAAAGAATTACCTACTCCCATTTGAGGTTAAAATATGTGTTTCTTAACATGTAGAGAACGTTTAGAGTGCAGTCTATCGTAAAATACGACGTCATCAAATCAATATTGTTTTTAAAAATCCAATTGAAATCATCAATACTTTTAATTTATATCACACTTTTGACACTTATTGCCTAATTCCATCATAAAACTAAAATGGTTTCTAAAACATGACTTCTAAAATATAAAAATCGTAAGAAACAATTTAAAACACGTTATTAGGTAGTCTTATAACGATATCAATAACCATTCCGAATAAAAAGTGCCTAATCTAATCCTAATATCTACGTTGAATGGAGGTTCATCCGAATATAATTTAGACTGGGGTCACAGTTCAAATCGTTATTCGCATGATATTTTACATAATGTCGATAAGTATCATCAGATCACTGAAGAGAAACTTCAAGATGGTGGATCTTTTTGCTGTCGAGGCTTCTGATACGAAAATAATGGTCAAAAAAAATGATGATAGTAGTGAAAGCGACAAAGTACCCATGAACTATGTAATGATGGGTATCGCACACATTATCACTGTTTTTGAAAGTAGTTATTCGGTGAAAGTTATCTAAATACAGTTATTCGTCGGTTAAGTTCGTTGATTTATATCTCCAAATATGGTTTTGTTCAAGTTTGTATTATTTATTTTTATTTTTTTGAAATCTATATTTACACGAAAAAGAATTTGTATAGGGTAGGAACACATGTTCATGGCAAATAATGTAATATTTTCAAAGCTTATCCGTTATTTTCAATGACGCAAAACGTAGTCAATAAGCAAAGCTAATATTTTATTAAAAACGGTCGAAAGATTGCCTACTGATAAGATAACAAAAACAAACCATAAAAATTCAAATATATCGTTAGTGTGGGCATAAAAAAATTGTAGTAAAAAAATATTTTCTGAATTTAATTAGGAGATTATTTATAAATAAATTAACAACGTAGTTATAACGACTAATTTCAGAGTAGAAACTGATAGTAAATCTAGTTATCTTTAAAGAAAAGAGCTTCACTAATTTCTAACGAAGCTAACCATTGCCATTCGTGCTTGCTTTGTCTGAGTAGCATTGTCTGAGATTCATACCTTTTAAGATCTTAAAAAACATACCTAGACCCAAAAGAAAACAAACCAAATGAGGTGACAAAAGCATTCTGACACAATTATGAAATACATGACAAAAAAAGGACGAAAACAAAAACCAACCACACACTAATTGGCTTAGCAGCTGCCAGAGATAACTTAACAGTCTCAAAAAGGACTCCACCAGACCATAGATGGAAATCTCTGTGAGTTTCGGGCAATTGTAAACAAACAGCATAAAGTAAACATCAAACACGCTAGGTGATAGCACGTTGCGTTGCTTGCTTTCCGTTGCTAAGCAAACAGATCAGCATCGATAATGAACTGTATAAACATTCACAATAAAGTGTAAACAGACATGGTAATTATGTTAGAAGATGGAAACATTTACTGTTTCTTCGGCCGTATGCGCGACTGTTTGCGTCCTGGGTTCGTTTGTCAAACTGGGTTTTTTCGTCAGGAATTAGGAAGGTACTTAGCAGCTACCTGGAGTCTGGATTTGTACTTGATTTATGGCAATAAACTCCCTCTCGGAGAGGAGGCTTGTGTTCCAGCAGTGGGAACATTATAGGCTGATTATGCATTTGGCAATAAGCTCAGCTCGAACCTAGATTTCGTCTGGTATGTCCTAGATTTCGTCAGTAGAAGAAATGTAAGTGTGCTAAACGCTTCTGCATTCCCCTTCGCGGATACAGGCGTGATGTTATTATAATATTATGTTTAACATGGAAAAAAAACTCGTTTACAGAAAACAGTAACGTGTTCACAGCAGGCCTGTTTCATGTTTAAATTGGATAAACAAATTGCGTTTATGAACCTTTCCGCTTCCCAATTAGATCCTCCATGCTTTTGGAAGTCACAAGATATGCTTGTATGCACCAGGAACTGTTTACGTGTAGGATGTTTTAATGGCCGTGTAACACAACCTTCTGAATACGATATGACGTGATGATAAACGTTCTGGTAAAATTCGTGTTACAAAAAGGCCAGAGACGTGTCTAATGTTCTGCGAATGTCATTGGATGCAAGTGTAACGTTGCCCTTTTAGATAAGAATGGGGGTCAGAATGTCGTGAGAATTTCGTTGAGACCATTTTTAAGCTATTGCATAGCTTTTATCGCGGGCTTTGAGCGCGGCGACCGAATTAAGAAATTCCGTAACGTAACGAAAATAAAACCTAACACCCCCCACTCCGCCTACCATGTAATGACGGTTCCCATGACAACGTAATGTTGTCATGGGAACGTAATTTTTGTTTTATGTCATCACGTCATCATCCCAAGTGTAGCGTTGACAAACAGGAAGTATGGAGGTTACAAATGCTATCCAATAGCTTTACCGCGGCAGTCCCCGAGTGCTACACTTTTTTTTTTATCTGGCTTCTATCAAGTACTTTAATTTGATCGGTTATCTGGGCCGAAAATTCAATAAATTCCACACGTCACAGGTTGGACCAATCTTATGTAAACTCTATGCTTATGTAGGTACCTAGTTATATCCTATCAGAATTGGATAAATTATTTACACACACACATAATATGTACATATGCTAAATCATTTTGAACTTGTCGCCTGCCATGGGTGCAGTGTCTAAACCAATATTTACTCTGTCACATCCACTCTGTGACATCGCATACGAGACGACATAATTTGTCACACAAAAACACATTTGAATAATGCCACATGTGTTTAAAAATATTTATTGAATAATCTTAAACGGTTCTTTATTACGACGAACTTTAAATATGAATATTTAATTAGGACTGAATAGTAACGACTTTTGCCTATTTAAATAAAATTATGCTCGACCATGAACTTGAACTTACGTTTTATAACACTAAAGAAAAACAGAAAAATTCTCGCTTTTACAAATTTTTATAAAATGCCTTGCAATTTGGGCTCATAACGTTTAATTATCTAAATACTAAGAAAAAATAAAAGGTCAACAACGATGGAGTCCAGTTGACGGAGACAATTACTCAACAAAAACAACTAAATGCCAAGTGGGAAATGTCGTGCACTCACCTCATGATACACAGACGTCATCATCTTGAAACACTGTTTTGTTTTGCAAAATTATACCTTCACAATCAAACACTCATTTCACTATAAAATAATTCGTACAATATGGCTGCCACTTTTTATAGGTTCAATAAAAAAAAATCTATCTGTCAAACTTCCCGCCAAGCGCGCGTAAAAAAGAAAAGGCAAAGGCCACTGTTACGCAGCCTACGTTGCTGGCGCGTGTGACGCGTTCCGTGCTTAGGATCGGCACTGAGCGACGGACGATAGCGGCGGCTGAATGGATGACGATGCCGCTCAGCTGCTATACTCAATGAACCATTCGAGTTCGGAGGTCACCGAACAACGCGACCCCATCGTTTCTGCTCAAAGTTTCTCTATTACCCTATAAACCCCAAAATTCTGTATGCGATGAAGTTATTCAGTGATATTTTAACGCAGCAAGTTTAACGTTCGGTTATTTACATAACAAATACTGACCTACATTGTGTTGTATCCTATAGGTAGTTGTGATTGGAGTTTGTTGCAATAATAGTGTCACTTATAATTACATGTCGAATATATTGAATTTCGTTAAAGCTTTTTAGTATAAAACGTGTGAATCGTTGGCGAGTTTCGTATATAGGTAGCAATAAAAAGTCGGAGGTATCGTCCCGTTACTATCGTGTTTAGCGTGGCCAGTCGAAATGTTTTTACCGATGACAGGCGGCCATCGGAGTTCGTCGACAGTGATCATTCAGATTATTTTGTCATGGAAGTTGATGGAACCGGTATTATCGCCTGAGTCTAGCTCTAGAGCTAATGCAGTGTAAAACACGAACACTTAGGTTATCAATAATCCATTACGTTAGTTCTTCATACCCAATTTGCTAATTTGCTGGAAAAATACAAAATGAAAAATAATCTGTGCCAAAAATGCGGTCTTTGTCCAGTTTTGTACACTTTTAACCTTCAAGCGGGCGCGCGGTCATTTGTAACGGTAGCGGTCGCGCGTAACCTAAAAGACCTATTGGATATTACAGGGATTTAAAACACGAATTATTAATAATCATTTATTATTTAGACATGTTATCATTATATTAGGACTCAATTTTATGAAAAAAGTAACTTAAAATTAGCTAAAAACAAAATTATAAAATCAAATAAAAAACTAAAATTTCCTTTGGATGAAAAAAGCAATTTGGCAACACAAAATCTTCTTATATACGTCTAACTAGCTCTATATAATAAAAAAAACAATCAAAATAAGTTGGCTGCATGAGATCAAATAATTAAAATCAAATTATTTATCATGAACATGGGTCTAGTTTTCTTCAGAATCAGTTTCTTTGACTTTATAACATTAATTGCAAATGAATGTAGTGTGGGTCCTGCAAATATTTCTCAGACATGATGTGCATTGTGTCTTTGATTGCCTCCTTTTGTTTGCTGGGCATATTTTGCAATTTCCTCTGCATGTGCTGAAACTACTGCTTGTTTCATAACCAGCGTCTTCAACACTCATATTCAAATGCTCTCTTATGTTTCTTTTGAGTTTTCTTGGAAGGTTCACCATCGTAGCCCTTCTTTGAACGTACTCTTTTGTCAGTTCAATGCCTAATTGACGTAAATATTTTCACCTTTTCTGCATAACCTCTTGATTCGCCCTCAATATTACCATGGCATTTATTCCAGCAATATCCAGAAGACGAAAGAAGAGTGTCAATGGCCATCTATTATCATTTGTATTTTCATCAATTTCAGCAGCAGAATGAAGTGATGATAATAAAACCACAAATCTTTATTTTTGAGCATGTACGAGACCAGCGTAGTCCTGTCAGAAAATCATTGCCTCTTTGTTACCTTATCACGCCCCGTAAAATATGTGCTTATATCTGAAAGACGCACATCCTCTTCATCTGAATCTGAGATGCATGATTCTTCAACAGATTGAATTTCCTCTGGAACTAGAAGGTAGTCGGAAGCTTCTGAATCTTGGTCACTGAGCTCCAATTCACTCTCGTCATCTTCTCGTTGTATTTGCGCAAGTATTGCACTACTATTTAGTGTTCTACGAGCCATTTTTATATAAAAAAACACTATTACAAACTTAATTCGATGATATTCCAAAAAATAATATCTCGCGTTGAGCGTCGCGCGTAACTTTTTCGACGACAGGCGCGTGGCGTGCTTTCGACGCCTGCGCCGCGACCAAAGCAAATGCAATCTGTGCGCTCCAGGGGCCGCGGGTAAGGGAGGTAAAATGTTTATTTCGTGCACAATGAAACAATGACAGGCTACTAGGAATAGGAAATAGATGCGATAAAAAATAACGATATTATGAACGAAAATGTATCGAGTGCGGTCGATTCGACGCCGCGCGACCGCTTGAAGGTTAATGGATTTTCTAGGCAATTTCGTTCGGTTCCTTGCGGTACTGGTTGCACACAATGAAATTGATTCCCAAAATTATAGACTACCTATGTGTAAATTGCCAATAGATCTACCAACGGGATTTTGATGGGAAATAAATTGGTTTTCGGACAATTCAGCCTCCGCGTGACCGTACCTTCGATAAGAAACAATATTTCCCATTTCAAAAGCTGCAAGAAAAAAAATATTATAAATATTCAAAACGAATTAACACCCAAATATAATGTCACCCCATCGGCATAATAGAAAAGGGTCACCGAATTGTCTAACAATTCTATAGAAATCAGTTTCAATCGACTTCCTACTTAACATACATTACACAGAAAGCTTTATAGCTCAAAGCTTCACACCGGAAAAAGACATTAAGGGGACGATAACTGACTTTTAATGATTTTATACTGAAGATGACGTCTAAACAAGTAGTGTTAGTGATTTGGAAAAAAAATATGTTAAATTAGAGCATTTTCTTAATATTTTAATATAGGCATATTTTTGATTATGTTTATATTACACAGTGAAATTAATTTGTAAAGTTGTGTCTAACTCGGATAAAAAACTGAGAATGACGCTAAATTTATCAAGCGTATTTTTCTGAAAACTTCACCATTTTAAAGATAATTAAATTATCAATCTTTTAGTATACGTGTTTTATTAAAATACCTTTTGTTTTTCGTGTAATAAATTTATAATGCGTCTAATTTGGGACAACGCTCCTTCATGGGCGAGTCCTATTACTGGCTGGACGTACAACGCGTTGCGTGAGCTCAGTACAGAACACGCAAGCTAACCATTCATGGTCACTGTCATATATCTGCGTCTTAAGAAACATTATCCTACTCAGGAAAAGTATACCTAAATCTGTTATCATTTCCCCAAAAAACAATGTAGATATCTCACATCACACCGTTAGAACTGTGTTGCCATTATAACAGTTGCAGTAACGTATAACGAGTGTACGTTACGTGTGGGTTACCACCATTGTTCAAAGCAAAAACATAATGTCAGCGGTTTGTTTATGCTATTTTAAAGTGTAACATAACAACCGTTGAGGAAAAAGCAGGTGAGAGATGCAATAAAAAATGTTTTTATAAAGTAGGTGTCCTTAACATTTTAGCAGAAATGTGAAAAAGCAGGAAAGAGATTACTCAAGGTTGAACTTATTTTGGTAAATATGGTCCTGTCTGAGCATTAGATGGTAAAAAGTGTGCCGATGACAAAATTTGTTTCCAAGAAGTTAGAGGTTCTTTGAAAGTTGCAACTTCTTAATAACGTGGGGTGACATCTACCTCTGCTAAATCTTCAAGCTATCGAGAAGCCTAAGGAAAGATTAGCCATTAGGAATACACCATTCCAAAAAAAATATGTGAGAAAGGCTCAACTCCTTATGACGATAAGATACAGGGACAAATATTCAATACTAACAAGTTTTAGGTTCACAGAGCAAACTGTCAAAACCGCAGCTGAAAACAAAATAGCAAACAAAAGCAATCCAGTAGCAACACTGCTTTTTAAAATATCCTCAAAGGAATAAAACTCAACTAACAAACAAATTAAACAAACAAACAAACAAGTAAGAACAAAGTCCAATCGATTCTTATATCGCAGACGTGGGAACCAAGTACAAAGACGACCGCTAGTTTATAGCCGATGTCCTCGAGTACCCATATAAATTGTACGGGGAAATTCAACGGCCATCTGAATCTGATAGCCATCTTGATGGATAGATTATAATGGCGCTCGCACTTAGACTTGTGGAGTTGTGGCTGAATCGAACGAGCAATCGATGTGAACGAATTGTTTGTTTGAGGGTAGCTAATTGAATGTGCGAATTTTTGTTTGTAACAGTTCTGGAGAGAGAAATCGGGGATTAATAAAATATATTCTTATTCCCATTAATTTTTATCTCCCCCTCCAAGTAATAAACAAGAAACTGAAAAAAAAAACAACCGACTTCCAAAAAAAAATAACACTATAAAGTAAAAAAATACTTTCATTTCGGAAGTCGGTGTCTTTGCTTTTGAATTTTCGTTTTTTACCATCGACTTCCAAAATGAAAGTATTTTTTTACTTTGTAGTGTTTTTTTTTTCTGTTATTTTTTTTTAAATTTTATTTTACGCTTTTTGTTGTGGTACTTGGCGTGATATTGAGTTATTCGTCCATTTGTCGCGCATATACTTAATGCAAATTTAAGACTTATATGGTTTTCTCATGGATGCCATTGTCAGAACTGGACCAAATTAAAATGGGACTACACGGGAACCACCAGCTTTTAAATAAAAAAAGAATAATTAAAATCGGTTTACCCAGTCGAAAGTTCTGAGGTAACAAACATTAAAAAAATAAAAAATACAGTCGAATTGAGAACCTCCTCCTTTTTTTGAAGTCGGTTAATTAGACGAAAAATAATAATGAATGTTACCTAAGACACAAACTATGGATGTTAATGATATCAGGCAAATATCAACCCACAAAAAACAAAACGATCTCGCTAACACAGAAATTAGTCGGCATCTTTTGACCACGAACAAATGTCACGAAAGAATGACAAAATTGTACTCTCAACGATTCTAACATCGGACAACAACAAAAGCTCCGCCGCGGCTGCGCGTGCGACTATCTTCGATCTCCAAGCAATATGGCGCCACGGCGCCGATTCTAAATCACCGTTTTAGACAAAAAACAACTCATTATCAATAGCAATTCATTATTAAGAATCAATCGGGTTCGGAAACTTGTTAAGAGACCGGGATGCTGTATTTCATTAGACGTCGTTTTGAGGACGAAAATGTATTTATCAATATTACAAGATTTAGGTATGTCATAAAGAATTTTTTGCAGATTTTTATTACATGCGGTTATATTTATTGGAGTTCGACGTTTTTAAATAAGACACTGTGACCAATAAAATGAATTTCATAAAATATTTTGATGAAGAGTTTATTTTACCAAGTCGCACGGGACGATTTTACAGCAACAATTAATCAAGTTATTGCTACTGAATAGCCGTTACACAGCATACAAATAATAATAAGTGCGCAATAATATACATTAGCACTTCTAAGGGTACTTAACGCGGTGGGAATCTCTAGAAAGTTGTCACGAAAACCGGCTTAAACCACAGTCGAATTTGCGAGAGAAACCCCGCAGGCCCGCACGTGTGCAAGTGTCCTTAATTATAGGTATGTGCGTCAAATATATTATGTAGGTACTTACAGGTATTATCATCACGCAAGGAATCTCAGGGGCAGGCCGATGAGGCTTAGTTGAAGCACTTAAACTTGGTTTGAAAGTTGAAAATGTCTTCTTCCGATCATTTAGAAGGGTGGTGGGAGAGAAGCTAACTGTCTTAAGAATTTTATCACACATGATTACTTCTTAAAAGATACCGTTGCCGTGAACAGATCAAGATGGATACTAAATTTGAAATAAGATTTCAAATTCCAATTTTAATAGCTAATGATGACAATAGATTGCCTACAGAAGACAATAGTTAATTGTTAGCCGAATTTCAACGACTATTGACGGATTGTAAATAAACCAGTAACCATTGATAATGTTCTGTGTTACGAATGATGGAACTGACGTCATCCATATACCATTATGTAAACAATCACAGGCATTAACTTTATCGACATCCAATCTACAATTTGGTAAGGTAAAAGTTGATAGTTCAGTAAAGATTTATAATGACCTTTATATACATTATGTAATTCCTTTAAAAATAAATACAACAAAAGATACCATTGTACAAAGCTAATAATGAGAACATTCTCTAGCAGTAATTTCAAATACCACGATCTGTGGGCTTATCACTATAAATCCATCAGGTAATAAGGGACTGCAATGTCCTACATTTTGTAAGTATTTTGATGCTATTTTATAAGACGTAACAAAAACTGATTCTCTTAGCAAAGTGCTTGGTTGCATTGCTTGCCATAGTCTTTTGTACGAAGTACAATTATAAATTATAGTTGAAGGAACTTCGAAATAAATTTTTATAACACAAACAGCAAAGGCAAATAGTTAGATTCGTATTATGGAAAATGGAAACGTAAGAGAATCCTTAAATAGAGATGATTAAAAGATTTGTCACAAAGATAAAACGTAGATCGACGATCAACGCCTGTCACATTAGCCATTGTTCTATTTTACCAGTCGCATATTATTCAAAAGGATATAGTCACAATGATCCGGATGTATATATTCTTACACCCGTTTGGTTTTCCCAGCAATATAGGTTTGAGATACCCACGCAATCTTGAATAGGACACAAATGGAAGATCTATGTAGGTTGATGTCGTTTGTCATTCGATTAAACAAGTCTATTGTTATGTGATCATTGTTATTAGATCATTCCTCTTTAATGGCTGTAAAGTCTGTTTTCAGAATGTTGGTCTCTACTGATATTGTGGCTTCTGAAGGATGTGTTGAGTTGAACTGCAGAAGTGCAGGCATATTTTTTTATCTCTTTGAACTTTATCCATTGACAAATATTTTTTTCCTGGCGTAGTCTAATTCATATTGTATCATTATTTGATAACAGTCTTTCCTCAATTCACTTTAACTTTATGCCTCTGTTGCGAAAATATCAGTAGCTGCTACCTTTCTTACGTGTTGTAATATCTTTCTTCTTTTTTGTATTGCATGTTCCGATACGTTCACTACAGTAGTCATTTGATCAGTATCTTCAAAACTCAATTAGCTGAATTTTTTATCACAAATAACACACTTCCTAAAAACTAAATGTATTGGATGGGTGTATCATAATTACTACAGTGACGTCTGTGACGAACTTTATATTTATTTATAACTAGCTGCGCCCCGCGGTTTCACCCGCATAAGTCTCGATCCCGTGGGAAAAAAAAAAGTATCCTATGTTCTTTTCCAGGGCATCATCTATATATGTGCCAAATTTCATCCAAATCCGTTCAGCCGTTTTAGCGTGAAGGCGTAACAAACAAACTTACTTTTGCATTTATAATATTAAGGATTTATTCTCAGGTAAGTGACGTTGCGTCTTTTTTGAAAATAAGTATATTTAAACCTATATTCTTAGCGTTTTAGGCTGCTTGATTTTTTCTAGTTTTCAAAACAGATAAACGTTAGAATTCTTAGAATGTAAATACGTATTTAGTAGGTAAATATCTGAACACTGTCATTGACCAACTATGTATGACTCCTACGCTATTAAAAGAAAAGTCATTTAATCCAGTTTCTACCATTTTATGGTAAGAAACCAGATCCATGTCCAAATTAATCTCAATAAACAGCCTCGCATGCTGGCTGTCTAATAAATAATGTGAGTGGGCCACTCCGGCCGTACATCGTATAAGTGTGCCACCAACAATCGCCCAATTTTGGCCAAAGTGTCACACAACAGCTGATCACAACACGCCGTGAGCTTGTGCTAAAAATTCGTGACTCCACCTCACGATGTGAACGGAACCTGTCAACTGACATGTATTGTTCCTTCACCCTTATATTGTCGCCATTGATCTGCGAATGTCGATCTTATCGTTTAACAATCGGAGGGAAATTAAGACCAGAATTGTTTGAATCTGCGTAGTCTTGACTCTTGCATCGTGTCGTGGTTTCAGCTTATAAGGTATGTTCTGACAGTACATATGTAGGTACTAATTTGCAGATTGTTGGCGGTACGAAGCTTTGTTCGCTTTTAAGTCCAAAATGGTAAGTACTTGTAAATTGTAATTGTGAGGCCATAGAACTATAAACTGTGGTTTATCCTTCTACAGCACTGCTTTGTAAAGCTCCTATACTAAACTTAGGGATTTATGAGCTTTGAAACATTGTCTTTATATATTTTCCAGGAATACTTTCAATCGTAGACATATAAAGATAAAGAGAAGTACTTCATTATGAACTTATTCAGTCAGGTTTTAATTATTATGTAAAATCATCAAAATATACCAGTTTTATACATATATACATTGACGTTGTTGAATATTGTTGTTGTGTTGTGTCCGCCTTTGTACCTTTTTGTGTGTGAAAAGTTTAAATAAATAAATTATACTTATACAAAATGACATGATTACTTTGTAAAGTATATTATTTTAATTATTGTGAACTAGCTGCGCTCCGCGGTTTCACCCGCATAAGTCTCGATCCCGTGGGAAAAAAAAAAAGTATCCTATGTTCTTTTCCAGGACATCATCTATATATGTGCCAAATTTCATCCAAATCCGTTCAGCCGTTTTAGCGTGAAAGCGTAACAAACAAACTTACTTTCGCATTTATAATATTAAGGATGTGCAAACAAAGTGGTTTTCTTTTTTCTTTTTTTTCTTTCTCAGTTAGTTTTATTGATGGTCAGGCAGTTTATGTAATTTATGAGGCCTACCCAAGTGTCCTTTCTTTTGGGTTGAGTTGAGCTCCACAATTACTGACAAATGCACTGACTAGACAGTTCCACTCAAATCTGTGTGGTTCTTTCCTCAAAAGACCATTTCAGACACTAATCTACATGGTCCTCGTTTGGCCTGACCAAGATTATGTCTGGACTTTAAAAGAGACTGCGACCTCTGAGTTTGTTTCGGCCTTTCTTCTCAGAGTAGTCAGATAGGAAACGCCGACCTCATCCATACTCCACTTGAAATATGAAATGACAGTTAAATACATTTTTATAGTCCGTTCAACCGATTTTGACTTCTATTGCGTTGTTGGCATGACAAATGGCATTGCACAAATCAGTCTTCGAATTTCTTCGTGCGATTTTTAATTTTCTGACTGATTGAGAATTGAGCTGTTTTTTTATATTCAAGGATAAAAAATATGGCTAATTTTTAGATCATATCTCAACTTATTACATCTGGGCCCAACATTTTCCATCTCCTTTCTTTTTTACCCTATATTTTAAGCAAGTTTTTGGCTAAGTAATAACAGCTGCACGGGTCGATCCATCAGGTTTGAAGCTACGCTTGCCGGTGTTGGTCCGTGGATGGGTGACCATCTTTACATACCGAGACTTCTCCGTGCCTCGGAAAGCACGTTAAGCGGTTGGTCCCAACTGTCATTCGTGGATCTTTGACAGTCGTTTCGTGTCATCAGAAGCCCGAAATTCTGACAACCAGTCTTACCAAGGGGTATCGTATTACCTAGTTACTGGGTTGTGGAGGTCGCTCCATGTAAAATACTGGTATTCACTTGCATCCGGTTAGACTGAAAGCCGACCTCAACATTGATGGGAAAAAGGTTAGGCAGATTCATTGATTGATTGATTTTAAGCAAGTTCTTGAAACAATTTTTTTTTGTCAATATTTTTTTTAATAATCTACAGGACGGACAAACAAATTTTGTACACAGACCTATTATATTGATAAAATAATTCTAATTCAATATTCATAGACTCATCATCTGTTACGACGCCTCACTGAAGTGGATAACAATTAAAATTCTATTGTGTCTCGTTAATGACAGTTGAAAGGTTAAGACAGGACAACGTCTCTCGGGTCAGCTAGTTCAGTAATAAATCTGAAGTGTACATAATCTTCTGAAGCAATTAATAGGAACAACACTTTAATAGTAATCTTTCCATCTATTACCCATTACAAGATACCAAAATAAACGTAAACCAAATCGTCTGATTGCGCATAGGCGCATTTATTTCTAAGATAATAGCTTATAAACAAATGGATCGAGATATCGCTTTGCTAGCCTCGCTACACACCCTCCTTTTACAAGATGTAATCTTACAAACAAATTGCATTTGTGCATGCCATCATCAATTATTTTTATCATTTCGCTCACGATTAATTGTGGTCATTGGATATTCTTATCGATATATTTTTCTCCTACAATCTTAGCCTTGGACACCTTAAGGATCATGTAAAAAATCTTAGACCTGAAGGCTCTATCGACAGAATGAAATAAACATGTATTTAAAACGAACCTGTAATAATTCCAATTTTATGCTGCTAAAAATATTATTGAACACTCTAATATATTGATTGCGCCTCTTTCTGTGACCCTCAAATAATTCCTATTTTAGGGTTCTTAAAATCGTACTATATAATTTATTATAAATGCGAAAGTTTGTGAGTATGGATGGATGGATGTTTGTTACTCTTTCACGCAAAAACTACCGAACGTATTCGGATGAAATTTGGCACACAAATAATTTATAACCTGGATTAACACATATAATACTTTTTATCCCGATATTACCACGGAATCGAGACTTCTGCGGGTGAACCCGCGGGGCGCTGCTAGTATTAAATAGCCAAGTTGATTGGTCACAGTTCTCACCTAACCTAACCCATTTGATCAGGGTGCCCTAGCTTAGTTACTGCAATCAACTTTGAGAAAAGACCAGATATTTAAAAAGAGGCTCAATTAATAAAAAAAGTGTCCATCATAGATAAGGTTAATAAGGCTTGAGGATCATTCAAATTTTCCCTATGAAATATTTTGCTCTATCCATTGTGTAGCTTGCCGCTGACTCTATGGTTGCATGCAAATTGAAATGCAAAAACTTTACAGAAATAGCCATTTCGCAACATCTGTCAATTCGTTACACAATTTATTTATCATTCATTTTTTGACACAAAAAGTGCAAACCCGTGAAATATAATTTGCCGGATCGAATTTCGCTATTGTATATAAAAAAGACAAGTTATTATATTAGTCGTTTTTTTTATAAACTGCTATAAACTATTTAGGGTTCCGTTCCCAAAGGGTGCCGACTGCCGACAGGACCCTATTACTGAGACTCCGCTGTCTGCCCGTCCGTCCGTCTGTCACAGGGCCGTATCTTTTGAACCGTAATAGGCAGACACATACATTAAAATTTTCACAGAAAAAAAAGCCCTATGGCCGCTTTTTTTTAGAACTCACAGTTTTGGCCACTGAGGTCTTGGCTGCTCAACCGGACTTTCCTGTGGCTGCCTTAAGCTACTCCATTCAAAGCCAGGGGCAAAAACTAATTAAAATTAGGCGAGCGCTTGCTAAGGGCACCACCTGTGGCGTATGAACCTCAGCTTAGGGCGTCGCTGGGGGGAGGACAGCAGGAAGGTACAGGCTGAATCAAACTGAGATTTTAAGATTGATTATTATACGGGGTATTTAAAGCTACGAGCACAGCTGCAACAATTGCTGGCACCTCGTTTTCCTCCCCTCTTCGAGCAAGGGTCGGGCCGCTATAACAACAAACAATAAAAATAAAATACGTTAAAAATTAAAGGGGGGGAAACATACAAGATACGTGCTTTTATAACTCAAGTATAAAAAAATGTTTTGTTAAATATTGTTCGGTGGTACGGAACTCTTCGTGTGCGAGTTTGACTCGCACTTAGCCGCGTTTTTATTAAATTTTTACGGAATTGAAAATTACCAAGAACCGTGGAATTATTTTTTCTTGTCATAAAGTGACTTCGAAATTGGTAGACAGTTTATCCAATAGCTTTTATAATAAGCGAATCAATCATGTATCAGTATTGTAAAGGAGATTGTCCAAATTATTTCAGAGGATTTAAAAATTACGGTAAATGAACCGTTATTTCTGTTTATTCTGGTGTTGTCATCATCTAAAGAAATACAATACTTATAAAATGATGTGCCTACAGTAGTATAGAAAGCCAGACACATAAAAATCATATTAATGAGAATTAATGAGACAAATTCGTTCCTTATTTATTGTTATTTTGTTTTTGTTTAAAAAATCGATCTTATAGCCAGTGGGTGGCCTAGCATGAATATATTTAAAACGATTTAAATTTTAATTAGACCATTATTTCTATTTATGACATGCGTCCATAAAAATTAAAAGCAGCGTCTCCAAAAATCGTAATTCACACAAAGGTTTTTTCTTTTAATTTGTTAATTCGATCGTTTAGTTTTTATTGCATCAACTGGTATAATAAACACTGCCACACGCTCTTTCTAATGGATTTCATTATTTAAATTAATTCTAATGTAAATAAAACAGAAAATCTAAAAACCCGACTGCAACTAAAAATATCACTTTTTAAGCAGTTGGTGCAGTTGGTGGCAGTTATATTTTAGTTCCAATCTCAGATTTGATGCCATTTTTTTTCTTCCTTTTGTGTGTTAGATTTTTGGAATCGTCTCCTTAATTATTTTGCCACCATCCTTAATTATTTTTCATCACCATCATTTTGGGACCATCAAAATAAAGGGCTTAAAGATACATGTGATACGCGTGAAAAACATAACCTTGAGTTGCTGTCGCGATTCGGGTAAAAAGCAGCAGAATTTCAATACATCTTTTACGAAGAGAATCCAAGGAATTGTTACGTATTTGTCGCAGGTGGATTGTCGATTGCACTGTTTTACATAATCGCTAGCTGTTTTACAAAACAAGTCCGTTTTGTAAAATAGCTAATGGTTATGTAAAGTAGCGATTGATTATATTCTCTTCGTAGGCATTGCAGTCTCTATCAGCACGCGTAGCATGACCACCGTAGAAACTAGTTTTGTCGACGGAAGAATAGACAAAATGACAGATTGTGATTGTTTATCTGTCATTTTGTCTATTCTTCCGTCGACAAAACTTGTTTTTACGGTGGTCACGCTACGCGTGCAGGTCCCGAGCTAGTATGATTTTCACACCCTTTTGACCTGAATATTCTTATAAATTATTCTTTCAACCTTCGATACTAGTTCCAATATTATTGAATACCTTATTAATTGACACTACTTTTAGAACATGATTTATATCTTTAGAACGGTCAAGTACATTATAATTTCACGCCACAGCTGAGACAGCGTTGGCGCCTGGTAATAGCACCGGTAATAAGCTCATTCAATTGTTTACCGCTTACTGTGATTATAGTGTGGCTAACTAAAGCATTTTGTTTATGCTTTGTTAGTTTTACCTTAGTATTAAATCATGTATAATTTTGACCAACACTGTTCAACGTATTATTATATTTTTCGCTAGGGTCGAGAATATTCGCTACCATAAATTGCTATTGGTTTGAAATAATAATTGGACAAGAAGTTATGACAACCTCTAAAAAGAGACTTCAATAAATCGAAGACGATCAAACAAAATGATTTAAACATGACAATTTATTATTATTATATTGTCAGCGTCTTCTCGAGTGCTGACACTTGATGGGATCGCACCCATCGAGATTCAAACGATCAATGATAGGAATCATACAAACGTCCGTGAGAATATTATCGATGTCAGTAGCATGAAACTACACTCACAAATGTAGGTTTTTAAAAACATAACATAAAAAACTGGGTTATTCTCGTTAACTTTATATCTTTAAAAGCGCTAGCAATTTGCACGCGCTACGATTTAACAACCACTAAACGATCTGATTTCACCAATCAATTGATTTTATTATTTCAAATTACATTCGTTATTAAAGAATAACCCAATTGGAACTTCTTTTAACGTGTGGTTTAAGTGTTTTTATAATTAAAATTACGGAAGTATGTTATGCAAAAATACTTAAGTTTGTGCATTACGCTTCAAAAATTATGCGTGTCATGTTAAATGAGGTTTGAATTTAGAACGCTATAAAATCCTGTTGTGTGCCAGTATTCTTTATAGTAAAAATTGAGCAACCAAACACGTCGAAATCAATCCTAAAAATGCCAACACAACAACAATACACAATTTAGACGAACCATGGAATTAGTAAGTACCTACATTATACAGTTATTACCATCATCCAAAAGACTCACAGACTTGAGAATGACAACCTGACAATGACGTCAAACCGTATCTAACCTCGTCAAGATAATGCCGTGAAGAAGGGTTCTCTCAAGTAGGTCCCAATCACGGAGATTGCGCCCCACAGGCCGTTCCCATGACCCATGGTTTTCTGCTGATTGGAGCAAAAGCTCTTATTTATGGGAAACCATCACGGCTTCGTGTGGTATTATTAGTGTTTTACGACAAAGAATTTCTAGGATAATCACAAATCAATGCAGTATTATTCTATAGGTCAAAGTACTAGGTTGCAAAATTGTCAAATCAACAATGGCGAGATTAGAATATCTTCAAAATAGCTTTAAATAGATGGCTGAGGTAAATGTGTGCCAAATACGACACTGCCATTTTAGCAATCTATCTATTTGTTGCGTGAAGGCATTTTAAATTACATCTTTTTTGTAAACAGCTTTTCACGCACTGCTATGAAAAGACAAGACAAAGATTCATGTATCTTACTTTTTGTCTAAATTTCTTTTAAGTAGGTGCACATGTTATTCTCATGCCTACCAAGCACCCTTCGATAACTTGGACCGCGGGCACTTTGGACACGAATTTGTATCGTACGTAAATGTACGACTGTGGTCGTGCGAATTGAGTGCGCACGCTGAATACTTTTTTCTCCGTCAAATAGGTAGTGTTCCGGTGATATCGCATTGAACGCACGAAAAATCCCAACAAGTCCGGATTGTTTTCGGACGTCGGAACTAAACGTACGTATACGTATGACTAACTCGCACTCAGTCTGTGCACTCCCTTAGTACTTGGAAGGTCGGGATCGTTCGTGCGTGTTCGTATGTATTCGTACGAATAAAATTCGTACGAAAACGCGTCCAAAGTGTGCCTTAGCGTCTCATTCCAGTTGTTCTCATCACGTCAATGTCTATACTCACGCTCTTAACCAAATCACATTCTCGATTAATCGAAACTGTTAGGAACTAATTAAATTAACGGTTTGTTAATAACTTGCGTCCATTTAGTTGTATTTCCTTTTGGAATATTTAGCAAATTAGCAATCCTATTAGCATTCGCGTTGATATACCACTAATTCGGTACAGTTTTTTGCTTCACGTAAGATATGAAAAATGCGTTTTTGCAACCTTAAACAATTATCCTAATGGATTTTTTGTGTTTCAATATTTGTAGAGGATACGGGATCATCCATCAATGTCTCGTTTAGCTCATAAATTATAGGGAAAAGTTGTTTTTAACTCATTTCTATAGTTATCTTAGGTTGCCATAATTATGGTTGAGTTATAACAACATAATTACTGCTGAGTTTAATGTGTAACTACCATTTAATTAGAAAATAACAGCTGAGGATCTAAGATTGATGACTTGAGGAGTGGAGTTATATACTGGTTATTTAAAGTTCTTGTTTCTACATGAATTTTCTATAATAGGTAAGTTGTTAGCCGGTAGCCATAAGCCCCATTTTCACGGCACAAGTTTCTTGCCTCATCATCCTGTCTAACCTTTTCCCAACCATGTTGGGGTCGGCTTCCAATCTAACCGGATGCAGCTGAATACCAGTATCATACATAGAGCGACTGCCTATCTGACCGTCACAACCCAGTTACTGGGTAAATACTCCTTGGTAAGACTGGTTGTCAGATTTTCCGTAACGACTGTCAAATATCTACAAATGACAGCCGGGATCAACGGTTTAACGTGCCGAGGCACGGAGGGGTCTCGATATTTAATGGATGGTCACCCATCCACAGGCCGACCTCAGCAAGCGTAGCTTAACCTTCGATCGACCCGTGCGGCTGTTATTATATAGCCACGAGCCCCTCCAACAAATGACAAAGTTGCATCGTCTAAACGCTTTTTAGACGATGCAATTTTTATTGTTGCATGGCATGCCACAAGCAATTAAATCGCACTGTGTAAATCAAGTTTTATTCATGGAAATTCTTGAGCTAAATTAATCTGAAGGCTTTAGGGAAATTGTTTGGCACCCTAATTGCGTAACACACTTTCAATCACAATCTGAATGAATTTTGAAGGATATTGCTATCCATTGCTTCATATGTTCGATAAATTTGTCTGCCAGTAACGTAAATAACGCAATGAATGTTGTTGAACTGTCAAAACGAAAGCCATTGCAGTAAGTGTGTTTCGCAATTACCCCGCTGGTCATACGGTCCACTTCAGATTTATCATCTGAATTGTGATTAGTCGGATTTGCGATCTGAAACTGTCACAAAAGTATTTACAATTTCTGCGTGTTGGACATTCAAATGATATAATATAGCTTTCGCCAGCGGCTTCGCCCGCGTGATGTCTTTATAAATTATAGCCTATGTTACTCAGTGATAATATAGGAATGCATTGGTGAAAGAATTTTTAAAATCGGTCCAGTAATTTTTGTGTTTATTCTTACAAACAAACAAACATACAAAAAATCAAATTTTTTCTTAATTTAGATATAGTTTGTTTTTTTTTTCAAAGTTGTCAATATGAACTTGTGACTTTTTTTAGTTATGGCGTCTCTTAGTTAACCTCTGAGATCATGACAACTTAACCGGGCTTTCCTGTGGGTGCCTTAAGCTACTACATTTAAAACCTCCAGCCAGGGGTTATTCAACTATGCTAATTAAAACTATGTGAACACTCGCTGAGGGCAGCCCCTGTGGGGTACGAACCTCGGCTTAGGGCGTCAACCGGAGGGAGGACATCAAGGATGGGACGGGCTGGATCAAAGTTTTAATCATGATTATTAGTCGGGGAATTTAAAGCTACGTGCTCAGCTGCAACAACTGCTGGCACCTCGTTATCGAGCAATGGTCGGGGGGAGTATAATTTACTCGGGGATGCGGTCGCGATCGCAAAGGACCTCGGCGGCGAGGTCGGAATGACGGGAGGCGTCTGTTTTTTTACACTGTGCTGGTTTCCCTACTGCTCTCCTGAAGGAGGGTAATGGGGTCGTCAGGGTCAGTTAAACTTGTGACTACATTACATGTTCTTGGTACAAAATGTTACCTGTTTTCGTTGTGTGTCTTACTTAGTTTAGCAAGTTAGACAACCACAGTCCAATATAACGGCAGTACAAGTGTGGCACAGCTGCTCAGTACTGCACTCTCCTACTTTATTGATATTAATGCGTGTCCCGTTACTGCGATGGCTTCAGTAATTTTAAGTTGGTTTAATAATACATGAACTTTGTTGAATTGTTTTTAGAAGGAATCGAAGAAGTCTTTGTTAGTGGTAATAAGTTCGCACTGAGTTCAAGAAGAAAGAAAAAAATAATTGGAAATATATCCCTTTGGAACTTGTGATCTACTTCTACTAGAATGAGTTCAATTAACAAGAATTAGGTGGATTATAATACCTACTCTTTCGAAAATTGTATAGGTTAACAACAAAAAAATTGAAGGTTTCACTTCAAAACAATAAAAAAATAACAACCTTGATTTAAAATACTTTACAAAATTAATTACGTCTATTTTTGCATTTTATTGTTTAAGACAGGAAATACGATTTCCGATATTCACAAAAAAAAAAACGTTTTACAAGTTTTACTCATATAATCGGATACCTAAACTGAAGTTGTTATTAAAATAAAACAAAAGAGAAACAATACATCGGTTTCACGGATTGGACAAATTGATTTTCTCACGAAAACAATGAATCTATGGGAAGTAAAGATATAGCATCACAATAATTTGTAACGGATCAAAATTTTTTATTCCGTCTATTGTTTTATAAATCACATTTAGTAGATACGAGTAATTGTGCCGATTCCCTTGTTCACAAACTAAACTAAATTTAAGTTCAGTGCATCTTTTTCTTTCTATTTAATTAAGAAAAGGACAGAACATAAATTTTAGTTTAGTCCTGTCAAATTAATCAGCGTTTGACGTAATTTTAGTAGGCAAGTTTTTAATCACGTCTAAACTTGTATGGAGTAGTGACAGGCGCTGATTAATTTGACGGGACTAAACTAAAATTTATCTTCTGTCCTTTTCTTAATGAAATAGAAATAAAAAGATGCACTGAATTTAAATTAAGTTTAGTTTGTGAACAAGGGAATCGGCACCAATATCAATTAAACATAGGTACCAAAATCATGATAGACGAAAGTTAATTTTTACACTTTCAAAATGTAGATACGATGAAATTA
This sequence comes from Agrochola lychnidis, assembly GCA_963680765.1. Lineage (NCBI taxonomy): Eukaryota > Metazoa > Arthropoda > Insecta > Lepidoptera > Noctuidae > Agrochola > Agrochola lychnidis. The sequence continues at coordinate 5,781,769 of OY796859.1, read as the reverse complement.
CAAGCTAACAAAACATCAAGCTGTGTACGTCCCATAGACACACAATATTTTAACATGAGCCTATAGAATGTGGTCCAAAGATGGTTATGGGCCTCGACCTACAAAAGACAATCAAGTATCTATTGTCAGATTGCCAGAAAATATGAATCATTGTACATCTTAAGAAAAGTAAAAGTCAAGGGACAAATTATTAATATGAATGAATGACTGTAGGGGAATATACAGAAAGAGCATGGAACAATGGCAAAAAATCAAGATCATTATGCATGGCTTGGTAGTTCGATTCAAAATTTTTTGCTCGGTTTGGTTGGTGGTAGGGCTTTTACTAAGTCCGCCTGGCCAGCTACCACCATCTTATCTTAAGTCTGTCGCCATAACAACAATGTTAACAGCGATGTTGTGTTTTCGGCAGTTAGAGGTAAGATAGTCAGTTCCTCTGTGGTTAAAGATTTCAGGTGAAGCTCGCTTCCACTTTCGGCCACCATTTACTATCAGGTGAGATGAAGGTCAAGAGCTTCCCTAACGTGGGTAAAAAAAAACTGAATACTGTTATGAGGAACAGGGTGTAAAGTTCACTTATCCTCCGTAGAATAGGGAAGATCCTCCGACCAGACGGATGTTATGTCTGGTGGGCAACTGCCGGACGATTGATGTCGGGATGTTATATATACCTATGCTGATCGCGCGGTAAACCCTGTTTGCGCGATGCAGGATTTCGCGTCAAATCAGTGTGATGAGTAGTTCGTATAAGGCGATGTAGTTGTCACTCTGTAGCAACAGATAGAGAGGTGTGCTGCGCCAATAAATGCTACCCATATAAATTCTAATGTTGATGGTTGATTAGTCTATAAACATTTACAGCACCGTATAAGAACACTATCAAGCGTGAAGACCAATCCTTTACCCAGACAAAGACAAATCTAGCCTAGAATCGCTCTATTTCTAAGGCACGCATCTCGGAAATGCGGTCGTCCTCTTAAGGATATAAACGATCCTATCTCCAAAGTAAACGGAACAGTTTAATGTTCTCAAAGCCGTTAGTTCAAGTGCCTATAAAGAAGAGTCCATGTTTACGTCTAGGAGAGAACGTGGGGCCGTGTGTTGTGGTAAATTAGCACCAATTTATGTTGAGGTGACGATTTGGTGTTGGACTTGGTGGGAAAATTTAATGGGGGCGAGGATTTTAACAGGTGAGAAGTGGGTTTCAGTGTGGAGAGGGGTCAAATATGTTGAGCGATTAAATCAGTACCCTAATTGCACGATCAATCACAATTTGAAACAGATTGCTAATGCATTGCTTTATAAGTTGGAAAAAAATCTGCTCAACAACGTAAATAACGCAATGAATGTTGTTGAACTGTCAAAATTAAACAAATTAGGCATAATTGTTTACGAAAATAAGTTACGCAATTAGGGTACTGGTCAGGAACACATTTATCATAAACCACTTCTTAATTCAACTGCTTCAGTACATAAGTACGGCTACGAAATTCCTTTCCAACGTCACCAAGAGTTGTTGAAAGGCGATGTTCTACTTTTAAATAAAAAAGGTGAACAGACAGTTTCTGCTGTTGTCTTTTTCTTCTTTTTCTATCAAGGTACCTACACTACACCAACTATTTTATAAAGGGTGGCAGAGCCATCGACACGCAATACAAGATAAAATTTGCTGTTTCATACATTTTGATCGCGTAGGTATTAGGAAACAGCAGATTTTTTTTTAATAACTGTCGTAAAATTACAATGCGACGTGTCCAGAATCATGGACTGAATCCTTGGTAACAGAGTTTTGCGTCGATTCCCTGCCACCCTGTATATTCTTCTAGACTTCAACTTCAACGTCTTCAACCAAAGTGAATCAACAAGTACACACGGCTACACATCGAGCTATACATTTCCAGTTTATGATGATCTCGCATTTTATAGGATTTCCGTACAATGCGAGGTCAGCTTATACTGGATATGTATAGCTCGATGTGTAGCCGTGTGTACCTACCATCTGCAGTTCACATTTCATCGAACATACTCATTTTATTTATATTCATAGCATAAACTGTTTAGTCAAGCCATACATTCAAAATAATTTTAATCTCCGCTTCCGCGAGCAGCCTGTGGGCTAGATATATACAAAAATCGTACAACGTTCTCCGCGTTCAGTATAATAACGCGTTTAGGATGCTGGTAGGGCTGCCCCGCTTCTGTAGTGCGTCGGGGATGTTCGCGGATGCGCATGTAGATTGTTTCTACACAACCATGCGCAAAAGGTGCGGTTCCATGGTGCGCAGGGTGTGGAGCAGCTCCAACAGTATCCTAAGCATGATTTCAAGTCGCCTAGACTGTTTTTCGTGGGTCGCTGTCGTTGTCACAGCGGTGATCCACTACTATTTGTGTCAGTTTTTTGTTAATTGATTCAGGCGTGACCTTGCGGAAATCCATTATAAAATACAATAGACGTGGATATATTTAGTAACCTGTTCCGCTTAGCTATTTCTAAAGAGTCATAAAAAACTCCTGAAATAAATCGACACGTGTTTCACCTCTCAACGAAGCATCTTCAGGATGACGATGGACTTGTTGCGAACTCGAACATGGCGTGTTGCCACACCGAGCGCTGAGTGCTGTGGTCTGCACTCAGCGCTCGGTGTCTTTAGAAATAGCTAAGCGGAACAGGTTACTAAATATATACACGTCTATTGTATTTCAGTTTTTTGTATTAAAGTTGTAAATCATTTGTGAGTCATACCATACTTGAATAAAGATAATTCTATTCTATTAATACTGCAATATTAATTGCATACAAATTCACTATACCACTTTTTGCACGCAAGATTGTAAAAATGAACCTACTAATGAATAAATACACCCTGGAATGTCTTGTAATCTTTATTTAACGACACTATCTCTATTTATTAATAATAATTGCTTCTACATACATAATATTAATTGCAAACGACTTTGTATAGCTGCCTACACTATTTTTTGCGCAACATTGTATGCATATTCATATTAGACGCGGGATCTTCTCCACAATGTAATAATGTTTACAGTTTACACGCTTTTTTACACTTTTGTAAGCAATAACAGTATGCTAAGTGTTACAAATCATTGCATAATGATAAAGTATCGTTAGATTACTGCTAGAATTCTTGTTTTTTCTTATAAATGTTAGATTCTTATCACACCCTCAGATGTGTTGTCGTGCGGAAGGCGGAAGATACACGCTCAAGATCGCTTCCTCGACTGCCAGAGGTGTGGGAGTACTGGATGTGATATGCTGAAGGAATTGAGTTTTTCGACGCGCAATTATTTTTAATTAAGTATTGTCAGTGCTCTGATCGATTAAATTACTTAGCAAACAAACAAGAGCTTCTATGAATGATATTATCACCTCTCTCTTGCTGTTATCCCGATTTATTTGGGGTTAGGGCCAATTAGTTTGACTGATACACAACATGTAAAAGCTTGATAGCAAAATAGGTACACTTCTCACTTCTGGTAGAAAGAAGAGGGCTTAAACAACAACAGCCCAAAAAACCAGTTCCATTTATATGCAACCAGTTTATTCTTTCACCGTTAAAATAAATGCTAACCGTTCGGGCAAAGTACGATCTTGTGATCACAAACAGACGATGGCACATCCAGCAACTCTACTTCCACATCGTCTAGCTCTAGACAATGCACATTGTTATTTTTTGTTGCATCTATGCAAGTTATACACCGCCGTTTACACGTATCAAGCAGAAAGGTCGTGGGAATTTGTCTAAATAGATATATCTGCGGTAAACGGCACAATACGAAGAGGTAATGAATAGATAAACATGTTTGTTTATGTAACTTAGTGTCGTAAATTGTTTAGTTTAATTTAATTTCTTACGTTAACGAGTGCTTAAGTCACAGTATAAATAGGTAACAGTATTGTATCTTCATAGAAAACTGCCGAGACGACGCGCTTCGAAATCTCAGTGTATATCAGTACGCAACAGTATCGCGTGCGAAGCGGAAGGTTAATCTACCGAGCGGCCGTATGTAATTATTTCAAGTTCACTGCCGAGATATAAAACTGTTACTTTATTATACTGTGCTTAAGTTGTTGATGAAACATTAATTTGAGGTTTAGAGGGTAGTATATAACTGGTAAGTGGATTTTGAAAGGCTACTTTTACTACAGAGCTAAAGATCTAGAATACCTACTCGAGGTGAATATAATATTAGATAAAGCATTGATCCTGGATCCTGATGTGTTAGTAAACCAAGCCTCCACGATTCTCAACATTATGTAGGCCCCGGTTAATAATTTTAATATACGGCCCAAGATTTTCTCGTAAAGATGCGCCCACACGAGGAAATAAGAAAATGGACGCCTTTCCACAATTTTTTTCAATCCATTTATTTTTTATTCATTATAATATTCACATGTGACAGAAGTGGTATATTCTTATCCGGAAATCAATCTAATTGTTTATGCTTACACCCTTAAAAATGTATTCAACAACAATCCTTGTCTATGCGTCATAGAAGGCAACCTTTGTCTGTCTGTCATCAATATTTATCATCGATCCTAGTTCATTTGGTCGATGTTGTCATAATAGAACAACAATGTGAATTTAGAAGTTGTTGACAAGGCGGATTTACTTCTCTAGATCATTATAACTAAGATCACTGAAAAACATGGAGCATAAATCGCCATTATGCCATACTGATGAAAGAATATCATATGGGAACGCCATGGAATTAGTATGTACTATATAGGTGAACGCAGAACCTTCGTAATTCTTTTTCCAACGTCAGGTGACTTCTGACTGTCGAATAAAATTGAACTCAAAATTTTTTTGTATAGAAAAACCACAGGAAAAACAGACAAAAATTCAAAATTATTTATCGGATAAAGATATTTGGCTTTAGAAAAATCAGCCAAAAGAATACAAAATTATTAGCCTCCATAACATAACTATGGTGTGTAGAGCAGGACACAAAAGAAGGTCGTTTTTGATTGCCATAAGTCGTACAGTGTCGATGTACCTACTATCAAATTAAAATTGCTGACTATTGAAACTTGAAACACGCAAGGTACATCCAACTTGATAGTTGATGCTACACAAAAACTCGTAAACAAAGCCCATAGTTATAAACAACAATAAAGAAACCAGTAAAGTGTAAATCACAGACGCAATTCCAATTAAATTCAATTATATAATTAAGGGAAGCGTCTACGGACAGTTCGTTGAAGTAAAAATGGACAAAGGAAAGCTGATGGAGGTGACAACCTTGATTCGGACTTAGGGATGTCACTTGAAGTGACTTCAGTTGTAACCTTGCAACGCCATCTGTGATGCATCAATGCATGGCATTTAAATGATTGGCATTTCTGTGTGGATAGAGCTGTGTGTAATACAACAAATGAATACAATACACAAGGCATAGCCAAGTTATTCGGCTTCGACGATGGAGCAGCCCTACCTAGACAAGACTGATGTACATGTGGCCGATGAACTGAGAAGACGTCGATTGCAATAAATTGCGTTAGTAAAATGAGCTTGTGTTATGTTGTGTAATGTTATGTTCCGATGATTTAAATGAAGGGTGTAAAATTTTATCATTAAATAAAGTCATTTGGTTGGTTTTAAAATTAATACAATAGGTAATGAATGTAATTTCAGAAAAGTCATCGATAACTTCTGATTTCATCACTTGGGATGAATAAATAACACTTAAAGGATGTATGTGTTGAATACTTAATTTCTAAGAATGTAATGTGATGACTTGTCAAGCCTCGTGTTCATTCACCTTAATTGCCTTCAACTTTTTTTAAATGAAAACTTCTTTAGGCGCGTTGGGCATTTTTGAGATGGGACTAAACCATTGATTTCGCGACACCATGACGACGCCTCATTTTTGTAAACGCGATTGTGCTCTTTATTTATATAACGTTACGGATCAATGTTCTATGCAAGTATTTTTACTTTAAAGGTTTCGCAAGTATAATTTTTTGTAAACGCGATTGTGCTCTTTATTTAGATAGGTTACGGAGCAATGTTCTATACAAGTATTTTTGTTCCACCAAGGCGATCTTGTTCAAGTTTTCATTTCTGTCGGCACTCCCGGAGTGCCACCACTTTTTTTTTAATGCACTACGGGGCAGCTCTTGGCCTGCATCTCACCTGATGGTAAGTAATGGTCAGGCTGAAGATTTCAATGTTCTTGAAAGGCTTCAGTGACCACAGCATTGACCGAGCAACGACGACTTAGCAGTGTTATCAAGGTTGTCTTTGGTAAAAATAATGAATACATTATGAATAAGCTTGTGACTAAACAATAACAACCGCACCGGTCGATCGAAGGTTAAGCTACGCTTGCCGCGGTCGCTTCGTGGATGGGTGACCCACTACATATCCGCCTGGAAAGCACGTTCAGCCGGTGGTCCCGGCTGTCATTCGTAGATTCTTGACAGTAATTATGGGTAGTCAGAAGCCCGAAGTCTGACAACCAGTCTTACCAAGAGGTATCGTGAATACATTGCTCGCCATTAAAATTAGTACAGTAATTTATAATGAGAAAAAGTAGATATGGGTATTCTAAATCAGAGAACAGTGAGAAGTATGTCCCATTTTATTATAATCTCCTCTCCTCTCCTAACATAAATCGGAGCAGAAATATCAAAGCAGCCTGCCCTAGTGGGGCGTTTCTTTGAATGCATTGTAAACATCTCATGTCAGGGGACGCTCGTGAAAGCTCAGCGCACAAAAAACTGTAGTTGTATCTACGGAGAGAATGTGTCGTTTCACTTGTATTTATTTACTAGAGCCGTGTGTACACTAGGCAACTTGTGTTGCCATGTTGGGCTACACAAGCATAAGATCGCGCTATGTTGCCAGACAAATGCCGACACAGAACGACTGTCAGTGATGACTGATAAGTTGATGACCGACAGGCGATGACATGCGACAATCCGACTAAAGGGCTTGCTACACGGCTGCCAACCGCGTCCCAACAGAGGTGACCTTGGTTGTTTACATCCGTGTAGTTGGTGGTTTACGACCAAATTTCAAACAGCTCTGCCTGTCACCAACCAAGGTCACCTCTGTTGGGGACGCGGTTGGTTGCTGTGTGCAGGCACTTAAACGACAATTTTACTTTCTTTCATACATTTTCTGTTTTTTATACCTGCATCTATCGTGATAATGTGAAAATTTGTCATTTATCTAAACTAACATTATACATATAGAGAAAAGATTCGTTTTTTAGGGTTCCGTTGCCAAATGGCAAAAAACGGAACCCTTATAGATTCGTCATGTCTGTCTGTCTATCTGTCTGTCTGTCTGTCCGTCCGTATGTCACAGCCACTTTTTTCCGAAACTATAAGAGCTATGCTGTTGAAACTTGGTAAGTAGATGTATTCTGTGAACCGCATTAAGATTTTCACACAAAAATAGAAAAAAAAAACAAATAATTTTGGAGTTTCCCATACATAGAACTGAAATTAAAAAAAAAAATTTTCATCAATCTCATACGTGTGGGGTATCTATAGATAGGTCTTCAAAAATGATATTGAGGTTTTTAATATCATTTTTTTCTAAACTGAATAGTTTGCGCGAGAGACACTTCCAAAGTGGTAAAATGTGTGTCCCCCCCCTGTAACTTCTAAAATAAGAGAATGATAAAACTAAAAAAAATATATGATGTACATTACCATATAAACTTCCACCAAAAATTGGTTTGAACGAGATCTAGCAAGTAGTTTTTTTTTAATACGTCATAAATACACCGCAATTTACCTTTTATTCAATGTTACTTGCTGCTACGGAACCCTTCATGGGCGAGTACGACTCGCACTTGGCCGATTTTTTTTTTGTATGTTTGTTTGTTACGCTTTCACGCTAATACGGCTGAACGGATTTGGATGAAATTTGGCACATGGGTAAAAAAGTAGGTATCCTAAATCCTAACCCAAGTCATGGTCTATGACTTGGGTTAGGATATAAGATATTTTTTATTTCGATATTCCCACGGGATCGAGACTTATGCGGGTGAAACCGCGGGGCGCAACTAGTATTTAATAGAGCCCTCTACGTAATTCAAATAAATCTAAGGCAAATTTGTCCAGCTGTCATTTTTCTAGCAAAGTATTAATTCCTCTCGTTTGGAAGAGGTAAGTATAATATGTCCAACATGAAATCAAAAAAATAATGGACAAAATTAAGACTCGCTGGTTATGTCAAAGTTGAAACGTCAAGCAAAAGTGCCACATTTGTCGTTATGGATGCATGCAGCCTTAGTTAATAATTGCTCTTTCTAGGAAATAAATTATCGCCATTAATTTGTAAGCCGATCTGAGAAGTAAATACAGATAAATTTAGTCTTATCTAAGTAAGAGTTAGTCTAATGGAAATGGAGTGCTTTGGCCTTGTAGCTTGTTAGTAGCAAGTGATTGCGAACTCTCCAAATTGATATTAATTGCTGTAGATTTTAAACTGGAGTGGAGGCAAAGGTAATGGATGATATACAAGTAAGATGTATGTAACATATAAAGTGTCTGGCAAAATTTGGGACTTTTACTTAAGCCAAAAAAAAATTATTCAACGAAAATATCTGATTTAAAAAACCGACCAAGTGCGAGTCGGAGGGTTCCGTACCAAAAACGTTTCTTGTATGGGGACTTCTCCTCGACTAATAATCATGATCAAAACTTTGATCCAGCCCGTCCCATCCTTGATGTCCTCCCTCCGGTTGCCGCCCTAAGCCGAGGTTCGTACCCCACAGGAGGTGCCCTTAGCGAGCGTTCACCTAGTTTTAATTAACATAGTTGAATAACTCCTGGCTGGAGGTTTTAAAGTGTAGTAGCTTAAGGCACCCACAGGAAAGCCCGGTTAAGTAGTCATGATCTCAGAGGTCAACTACGAGATGCCCTACCTAAAAAAAATATGGGGACTTCCTTTAATTTTTAACTTTAATTTATTTGTTGTTATACCTACCGGCAATAAAAATACACAATACAAAAATTTCAACGGTCTACCTATTAGATATGGTTCATGAGATACAGCCCGCTGACAGACAGACGGTCGGACAGCTGAGGCTTAGTAATAAGGTTCAGTTTGGCACCCTTCGAGAACGGAACCCTAAAAAGCTGTAAAAACATAACATACATTTTTTTGGGCAGTCGTGTAAAAAGTAAATCACGCAAGTAAAGTAGCAAAAAGCGGTAACACTGTTTTTTCCTGAGGTGATTTTTTTTCGCACATTGAATTTTCAACGCTCTGCTAAGCGCCAAGAGTTGAAAATCCAACAGTGTATTTTTTCGACGGGCCTGGTTGTACTCTGTTGGATTCTCAACGCTCGGCTCAACAACGAGAGTTGAAAATCCAGTGCACGATAAAATCCCGCTGCGATATTTTTATGTCCGTGCGTACAAAGAGAACGACATAGAACGATCAAATTTTTCAGCACTATCGTAAGATGTGACATCACAAATACAGTCTGGCCATTGAGATAATGCGTTCTTGACAGTCAGTTTCATACTAACGAATTATCTGATCTGATCCTTATTAGTACTACAAATTGTCCAACTGACAGGTGTCAGGAAGACTTGCTGACGACTCGGACACAATATATTCGGACAATGTCCGAATTGACACATTTTAATTTCAATATTTTTTTACTGACAATTCGGACACTATCAAATTATTGCAGTACAGTCAGATAAAAAAGTTTTAAAATATAAAAAAAAGCGTTGCCAAAACTATTTTAGAGAGACTTTAAGGCGGTATCTTTCGGTAATAAATTTTTTGTGGACGTGTAGTCACCACATTAGACCATATTACATGAATGTTGAAAAAAAAAACATTCAAAACGTATATTTAGTATAAAAATCAAGATCTTATAAATATTGGTTTATATTAATCAAAAATCACATAAAAATTCGCGTATCTATATGTATGTGGGTTTATAATATTATTTATAAAAACGGCTGCTTTCGTTAAAATCCGGTTAAACACTGTATTTTTATAACTACAGGCCGAGCAGAGGACGGATTTCTACAATAAGGTATCGTTGGACGTTTTTATCAGACGGCTTTTTTTATTGGTGTTCCGAATCATCAGTGAAAAAAATTCGGATTCGGACACTGTCCGAATATATATGTCCGAGTCGTCAGGAACGCATTATCTCGACAGCCGTTCTGTAGTTGGCGAAATGTGTTAACAAAATAACTGCAATCCTTCTATCTATATTATAAATGCGAAGGTAAGTTTGTTTGTTACGCCTTCACGCTAAAACGGCTGAACGGATTTGGATAAAATTTGGCACATATATAGATGATGCCCTGGAAAAGAACATAGGATACTTTTTTTTTTCCCACGGGATCGAGACTTATGCGGGTGAAACCGCGGGGCGCAGCTAGTCCTTAATATTATAAATGCGAAAATAAGTTTGTTTGTTACGCCTTCACGCTAAAACGGCTGAACGGATTTGGATGAAATTTGGCACATATATAGATGATGCCCTGGAAAAGAACATAGGATACTTTTTTTTTCCCACGGGATCGAGACTTATGCGGGTGAAACCGCGGGGCGCAGCTAGTACTAAATAATTTAGGTTCCCAGATTAATATACATATTTTAATAATTTACAATACTTAGTATCTTAATTAAATTCTAAGTAAATACAGGCACAACAACTTATAGGAACAAATCAATTAATTAAGATGCCAAATATCTCGCATTCCTAGTCTGTTGAACAAAGATTATCACTTTGGGACTGCAGGTTTATAAGGCCTGCTTATACGCCCACTGTAGGCACGTTATAGGAATGTGCTAATCTTGAAAAATAATTTGTTCGATATTTAGTTCCCCATTTGTAGTTTTACGTGTCAATTAAATCGATAAATAAAATTGATGTGACTGATTTTGGGATTTGCGGAGGAGATTGTTTTTATTTTAATGGATTTTTGTGTGCGTAGGATAAGCATGTGAGGTTTAAGGATCTTTAGAGCACTATTTTCGACGCTCGCACTGATTTATGAATTATTTCTTGTTCATAGGCTCGCCCCCTATTACATGGGACTTAAATATAACTGGCGAAATGTGGGTGTATTATAGGTACACCTCTGCCTAACCCTTCGGGGAGTGCAGGCGTGATGTTATGTTATGTTTTTGTTCAAGTAACACTACATAACATGATGATTAAGGACATTTTAGATCAATTAGGGCACTTTAGTTACTGGCTAACTTATGCCGTAGGTATTCAATAGAGCCACAGACTACGACAAAAGTAAAAATTGAATAGAATCCGCAACGGCTATTCAATTGTTCAATTAAGGACATTTTAGATCAATTAGGGCATTTTAGTTACTGGCTAACTTATGCCGTAGGTATTCAATAGAGCCACAGACTACGACTAAAGTTAAAAAAAAAACTGAACAGTATCTGCAACGGCTATTCAATTGTTCACTGCCATAGATACATTACAGATCATGAACAAACCGATAAAGCTCAAAGCTCGTGCATACTTTCCTTGCACTTGACCGTCTCAACAATTATACCATAAACTTTCGCTGGTAGCGAGGTATGCAACTGACCTTCATCGGCCCAGTGTGCTACAACCCGCGGCAGTGACTTTCACGACAAATCCAACGATCGATCGCAAGACAAATCGAAAAATCGATTCTAGAATATCGATACCACAACGTACTGCACTATCTATTGTTTTAGAAATACACTCGATCATTTTTGTGTGCCATTCGATTTTACAGTTGGAACTGTAACAAATTCGTGTTAGTATTAGATTTGTTCAAACAAATCGATTTTGTTGTTATATACTTCCGTGTGAGAATTGGTTGTTAACCTTTTTTTCTTGTTTCGATACGGCGGATTTATTGTGTGTTCAATGGGTAAATTCTTCCGTCTTAGTCTAGTCAAAATGTTTCGGCTATAGACTGCTTCGTTGGATTAGTGGTCGCAAGTTCTACTGCTGAGCTTAAGGACCTGTACCCTAATTGCGTAACTTATTTTCGTAAACAATTTTGCCTAATTTGTTTCATTTTGACAGTTCAACAACATTCATTGCGTATTTGCGTTATTTACGTTGTTGAGCAGATTTTTTTTTTCCAACTTATGAAGCAATGGATTAGCAATCTGTTTCAAATCGAAACAGATTGTCGTTGTGTTGTATTACGCAATTAGGGTACTGGTTTGGGCAAAGTATTATTGAGTTTTTCAATCTGAAATTTCGCAGTAGCAGCCCGGAGTCTGGAGTTATGCCCGGTTGATTGCAATAAGCTCGCCCTCTATTACATAGGACTTAAACATAACTGGCAAAACGGGGTACACCTCTGCCCAACTCTTCGGGGAAACATGGCGAAATGTCACGATGATTGGGCAAGATTTGGCATCGTGATCACATGTCAGTCTCAATTACAATAATGTCAATAAGAACTCAAGACATGTGACAAAAGAAAGCAGGAAATGTGAGCACGTGAAGATCAAATTGCATATTAATCAGATGATGAATTGCAAAGTGTAGACGTGCGGTGGGTTATCACTTGTTTTTTGTTGCTTATTAAAGAGTACTTTAGATAGTAGAGTAGCTGCGCCCCGCGGTTCCGCTCGCATAAGTCTCCATTCCGTGGGAATATCGGGATAAAAAGTGTTATTTGTCTTTACCCAGGTCATAGTCTACCTATATGCCAAATTTCATCCACATCTGTTGAGCCATTTTAGCGTGAAAGCGTAACAAAAAAATAAACAAACAAACTCATTTTCGCATTTATAATATTAACACGTTCAGTACCAGGGGGCCTACCACCGACTCATAAAGCAGTATTATTTAAATATTACTTCAGTGTGGGAAAGAGATGAAGCTCTACAGGTCGTATAGCTCCATCTCTTTCTCCCACTGAAGTAATATTAAAATAATACAGTTTATGAGCTGGTGGTAAGCCCCCAGGAGCCCTCCTGGAGGGTTCACTTTAGCACGTAATGCTGGTGACCCCTCTGGAGGGTCCACAGGCCGTCCACTATATATGGCGGCATGGCATATGAGCTCTATGAAAAGTGGGTGGACTCGATTAGAATAGAATACTCTTCAGCATGAACACCGCTAAGGGGAGATAGCAGCCTTGAAAACCTGGATATTGTTGGCAATACCGAAGGAAAGAGACCACGAGGCCGGTCTCCAACACGATGGTCCGACCGAGTAAAAGAAGCTACGTCCTCAAGCAAATTTCAGTAGGTGGTGATGGCAAATTCGGATTGAAGCAGAAGGAGGCAGATTATTTGCTTAAAGGGGTCCATGCAGTGACCATGATCCTCAGTAATGAGGGATCGATTGAAGAAGAAGATGTATAAAAATTACAAATATATATGTAGAAATCATATGATGATGAAAGATGTATGTGATATGAATGTAGAACGTATGTGTGTGTGTTTATTATATAAAATGGTATTCAGATGCTTGTCTTTCATCCAAAAACAAAGGTGATACGTCTAATGCTCTAATCTGAGAAATAGTTACTTGCTCTTGCTCTTGTTACGAGCTCCTTGACGAAGAGTTCCACTTACTACTGCATAGCTACTCACAACCTTTCAATGTTGTTAAAAGAGTCCTCTAAACGCTTTTCACAAATTCAAAACCCGAAGATTCTGACAGTTTAAGTTAAAGAGTCGATCGCCATTCTTCCGTGAGCTATTTGCTGTCGGGGGCAAGGCAGATTATTGTGTGTGAATAGCTATGCTGGAGAGCATTTTCAGCAAAGTTTACTGCTAAAACTTTTCTTTTTCAGACAGCTTTTATATCGGGTTCAACATAACTCCAGTCTGAAGCTTATACAAAATTTACATCACCAGTTTCCAAGTCAATTAATTTGTTGTTGTCTTCAACACACTCTCACTGATCAACAACAAAGCTAGTCAAGTGTAAGCCCAAATGTTGAGATAACTCGACCACTTTCATTGGCACAATGGACTCGCCCCCTGCTTTCACTGCTCAATTGATTGCTACGTCGATACCTGGCTATCTTGTAGACAACACATTGTATTTACATTTTAGGTGCATGCGTGGGTTTAAAGTTTCGAACTTGACCGGTGGAGAATGGGTCACCTCATTTCTTGGCGTGAGATGGCAATGCATACTATTATTTAGAATCATTTTTTTCTAACTGAATAGATAGCTGTGCCGCTGGGGAGTTTGTTGCGCCACTTCTTCTTCCCAGCTAAAGCACTAGGAAGTGGTGAAGGGTGGGCGTTTTGGGGGACTGTCTTATGTAATTTTGACGTCCGAAAAGTGCTGATTCTCAACTAGTTTGAATAAATGACTTTTTCTCAAACATGCTTGGAAATATTGTCATTATTTTCAAGTTAAGAACACGCGAAATATCGAATTTACGGTCAAAGAAAATCAAATTCATAGCAGGCGCGTTTTTTGAATTTGGAACATTACAATGCTTCAACAATGTTGTATGAAATGGCGTGCTGGGGTTATTAAATACTCTTTGATTGGACCTCTTTTATCATTCTTGGCATACCAAAGTTCTCTTTGCTTAGTACAAATTGCGTTCACGTGGCTGTATAGCCTTAGATGCGTTTGCCTTTCGGCACAGATGATAAATAGAAAATTGGCGGCAAAGCTGAAAATTCGTCTTGATTTGTTATTTACATACAAAATAGATAATTAAAATGAGTTCCAACAGTTCAGAGAGGGAAATGAAGATTGATTGTACTCCACCAGATTTAAGATCAGAAGCCAAATTACCAATGGAAAACCTGCTTCCAGCGAAGTCAAAAGAAAAATAAATGAAAGTATATGAAAATTTTATAATTTGAAAAAACGATAATAAAGTGAACTTTTTCTACAAACTGTGTATTTTTGGCGTATTTTAATGAGATTACTAAAACTAAAAAGCCATCTATATTATGGGCAATTTATTCCATGCTGAAATGTACAGTTCATGTTAAAAACGGCATTAACTTGAAAAGTTATGGAAATTTAACTACTTTTATTTCCCTGCATTCTTTTGAGAAAAGCACTATATATGGCTCGGCGCAAATGGTAATTGCCTGTCTCGTATTAGTGAAGTCCTCGCCTACGGCTCGGCCTTTAAACTCATACTCGACCTGCAATTGCCTATTTCCCGGCCTTTGCAATAATGTACCATTGAATTTTGTTTTTGTTTTACCATCTCACGCTAAGAAATTATACTACTTTTGAAGTTTATACAAACGTACTGCCACTGGTAGTTATAACAGTTTGTATTAGCATAATTAGTCTAAAATGTTCTCACTTTTGGGCCCCCTCTCATCGAGAGGGAGTGGGCTGTAATCTACCACGCGGGCCCAGTGCGGGTTGGTAGATGTCACATGTCTTCCATTTTTTGATTTTAGGAATGCCGGTTTCCTCACGATGTTTTCCTTCACCGTTTTGAGAGCAGTGGTGATGAAATTTTTTACACTTACAACTTGTAAGTCGGGGCTATTACCACTGGGCCCCCACTGGTCTCATTCTAGGATTGTTTATGTAAAAGTGACAACTGGTCTGCATTACAAGATCTTAGTGTGTCTTTCAATATGTGTGAGAAACTCCCCTGTCTCCGCTCATATGACTCAGACGGTGACAAGCAGTTGCACGCGGACTATATCAAATATATCTCATTCTACGGATTCGTCCAAATTCGACAAAAGAATATCAAAGTAAGCCTAGCCTAGTGAATTATAATCTAGGCTAAATTCATTGGCCTAAATATTACTCAATTTTAAGGATCCATAACTTTAAGTTAGTATGGTGCTTGTAGGCGATGCTTAGGTAAGTTGTCACTGTTTATGGCATACAACCCATTCAAGTTACTTTACATAAAGCCTACCCAATATCGAAAACTTTATAGATTTGGTGTCGATTGATCAATAGTTTGAACGACCAAGAGAATGTGTTAGCTGCTGAATAGAAGGGTTACAACAGTTTGAAAAATCACTTTTTGAAACTGTTGCAAGTAAATGCAAGCACTATTATACTGGCAGTACGTACCTACTTTCACAACAAAACAACTTTTGATTGATCATTATTTAAGTTAGGTACATCACATATTTCTTCAAATTACAAAGTCATCGGTAACTCCGCTTTCCTATCAAAACAAAAGATTTCGAAAAGTATTAATTAGCAAAAAGTTTGCAACAAAATTAAATATGTCATAGACAAAAAAGAAACATCATCATTCATTTAGCGTGTCAACACTTCATATTTCGAACGTCAATTCGAACATGACGTTTTAATTTTTTAAACAATTTTTCAAATGACAAAGGAAAGCGAAAGTGTTGCTCCACAATAGAGCTTTTTGAAGCAAAGGTCATAAGTTAAGATGTCTTTTCGTGAACGATTTTTCATTTTGGGATATCGCATTCAATTTGTGAAACCAACCGTGGTCCGTTTTGCAGCCAAAGAGTTATTATATAAGTGATCTTGTTAGAGATATTGTCCGTTTGCATTTCACCTTTTTTTGTGAAATGATTTTTTACTTTTTGACAGTTGGTGTTTTCATGGCCTCATTTGTTGACAATCACTTATTTTTATAGCTGAAACTGGCCACTTTTTTACATAGCCTGATTTCTCTGAGAGTTGATTATTATCATTAGTCCCATTGGACTACATTATCTTTACAAGCTGATGATGACCACAATGAAATGAAATGAGTAAATAAAAGGAAGTCTGGAAATGGCACCGGTGACTGTAAAGTTGTGCGGAAATCGGTTGTCATGGTATGGACATGTGATGCGGAGAAATGAGGAAAATGTCGTGAGGAAAGTTTTGAGTATGAATGTGGATGGCTATACGAGTAGGGGAAGACCAAAGAAACGATGGATGGACTATGTGACAGATGATATGGCTAGAAAGGGGGGACTACCAAGATGTCGACTGATAGAGAAATATGGAGGAAGGGGACATGTTCCGCTGACCACAAATAAATTTGGGATAAGAGCAGGAGAATGATGATCAATGATGACCACAATCTAAAGTTCATGGAGAGACTGCGGATGTTGGAAAAGAGTTTGAATTTTGTTAAAAGTTTAAAGCTAGGAACTAACGAAGCGATTTTCACCCGCGCCCGCCGCGGTGGCGGGACCGTAAACACTAAAATAATAAATAAATATTTTTTTATCACATTATAAAGGCGAAAGTTTGTGAGGGTGTGTGTATGTTTGTCTCTTCTTCACGCTCAAACGGCTGGACAGATTTGGATGAAATTTGGCACACAGATTGTTTATACCCTGGATTAACACATAGGATACTTTTTATCTCGATATTCTTATGGAATCGAGACTTATGCGGGTGAAACCGCGGGGCGCAGCTAGTTAAGGGCCTATACTACCTCAAATGACTTAACATGATCCTCCGTTATATCGAAAATACTGCAGCATTAATTTTGAAATAAATATATGTTAAAGTTAAGGATTAATGTTAAGTACTATGTTAGACGAAAACACGATTCCATAAAATTTTCTCGATAGAAAAAAAATCCAAAGTTACCTCCAAACCGAACAATAAACCGCTGGTATTCAAAAAATACTTCAAATTAGATCTTGAAACTTTGCATAATAACTGAACTAACTATAAAGCAGCGACTATGTTTTTTATTTTTTTTAAATTACCTTTATTTTCGCCGTAAAAAGCAATTACCTAAATTATTGGCGCCTCGGAGCCGCTAGCACCCCACTCTGTCTCGCTCTCACTCACTCCGCGAGCAGTATGGTGCGAGCGAGATAAAAAGTGAATTTGAGCTGAGGTTGTATAGGCTCTTAACAATAATGTTGATACAACTCATCTATCTATCTAACAAAAACACAATGTTTTGAGTATTTTAAAGACAGAGTAAAGGACGATATCTGTGCTAGTATTAACTGTGTGACAGACATCGGCGCCTTCCTCCTACAATCATGATTTGCTATTCGTTGAAAATAAAAATATAAGTATTAAAATAATAAAAAATAGAATTGAATTTAATTAGATTGAAAATAATTTATTTACTTTTATTTTAAGGCATGCAAGGAAATACGTGAAAGTGTGTGTGAGTGTGTCTGTACAAACAAGGGTGAGATGTGTTTGTGTGTGTGTTTTAACGCTTATTGTTTATGAATTCCTAGTGAACAGTCTTTCAGTGTTATCGTAAGTTCGACACTCATACGAACACGTTGTACATGGAAATGTAGATAGTAAATTTTACGACACGGTTTATGCCCGCAGCTTGCGCGATTGTTTGCGGGTCCCGCTGCACCAGGCATCGCCACGGGCGCGGCTGAAAACTGCTTCGTGAGTTCTTAGCCTAAAACTCCAAACATAAGAAAAATGCTATAGTGTGCTAGACTAGAGTCCGCGTTTGAATCGCGCATTGTGTGGAGAGAGGTCAGCAGGTTGATAACGCTATTATGTGGGAAATGGACGGCTGCAGTGCCACAACCTTCACCCACGTACGGAGATACTGCACTTAGGGTCATCGGAATTTCTTTCAATAACTCAAAAATACAGGTACACTTAGCAGTTGACAGACTAGTACTAAGAAAAGATGGTGTCCGTTGGCAGCCGGTAATTCGGTACAAACTTACCGTTATGGGAATTTGCAATATCTACTTTCTAGTGACTAAGATGGGCTTGTGATGCTCCGGGAAATAGTTATAAAATTAAGTTTATTATTTCTTCAAAAGTCATAAACTTCATCTTTTCATCAGCACCTTTTATTTAATAATTGTATCTTTATTAGGTATCAATCCTACACAGCAATAAAAGCTATATTATTCCATTTATACGACAGTTATAAAGTCTTTAAACTTAAAGCTTGACCGGGACTGTTGACAATGTGGCAACCCTATCAGAAAGTGTGCCAACAGGTTCCAGCGGACAGTCGACCTACTTCGAAAGAGGCTATCTTACACCAAACCATACATATACAGCCTTTATATCACCAGCTACACACTACTTTGCATTTCGTTTCTGGGACGGCAAGTTGCCCTGAAACCGATTAAATGCAGTTTTGTGGGGCGAGGAGATAATACGGTGTTTAAGAAGTTTTGATGGTAGATATGGATGGAACTGGCCAGTGCGCACTGCAACTGGAGCTATCGAAATCACCTGCGATTCGAAGAAAAAAATAATGTCTATGCCCATTTTACCTGCGCCATTTTGATTTCAGTGTTCCGATTTTAAAATTTAAATAATGAGGCCTGAGTTTAAGTTTTTCCTTCTTGTTTGATTTTATTTGATTTTTAACAAAAAAGTTTAAGTAAAAAAGTTTATTTCTCTTCCGATTATGGAAATTGCGAATAACGTAAAGCCTGATAAAAGATTTTTAAAATTTAAACAACATAAAAATTAAACAAAGCATTAAAATAAACATTAAAAATCGTTGCAAAAAGAAATAAGTCAAAAAGCGCATAATCTTACATTGTATTGTAAGCATTACAAAAACAAACAAAAAATGCAAGTCGTATTAATCTTACCACTGCCAATTAAATTGCAAAACTCACATTGATGGGCACAAAGTAATAAAAAGTAAAAACGTATGGAAGCCGTCCGCAGTCCACACAATGAGTTGCAAACGTTGGAAATCAACGCTTTAATGACGTCACATGGACGCGGGATTGACAAGTGGTGGCAGACGATAGGCGTATGCGCATGCGCATCTCACAGGGTTGAACGGTCAAGTTTTTTTTTGTTTTTTTTATATACCCGCTTTTTGGTATAATGCATTTCCAATTTACATTGGTAGTTAAATGAGCGTGATACTAGTTGCCACCATCTAAGGGCCCAATTGGATATATCGTAGGCTCTTCAAAAATTCTTAATAAAAAACTGCAGGAATGGCCTCCTCTTCAGGCTATCCAGCGATTTTTCCAGAAGAACTTCGTCCATTGACGAAAACCATACAGAAGACTGCAACAGAATGGAATTACGGCCTTTTATTGACGGGTTACTTATGATTAATTGATTAGCAATACCACTACAATATCTTCGGGCGTTGTCAAAGAATCCCGTAGAAAGTATTTTTATTCAGAATTATAAAGCTTCAAATACTACCTTTTTTTATCGCATGCACATCGCACATTTTAAAATACATTATTAGTGTCGGTTTTTGTACATGAACCCTGTCAGGGCACTGCAAAACACAATGTTGATTTGCTGTTGAGTTAGTGAACAAAATTAACATAAATAGAGTCAAAACACAATACAATAAATATGAGAAAATTACCTTTTTTTTTCTCCAAAAATTCTCATACTTACACTAAACGATAAAAAAAATAACTCACAACCCTAGCCTATTACAGAAAAGCAACAAATGATCGACATTGATGGATGGCTGCTCTGGTGGATAGGTACTAATTGGAGATTTGCATAGGGCCTCACAGCTCCTCGACCCTCCCGTCTCCGCTTAATTAATACCTGCATGAAATCAGTTCCTATTGAAGAGTTACTGTTAGATCTCTTGTGTGTGTGGTCCGATGTAGAGATTGAGGCTGAGATAGTAACGGGCCCTTTGGGATGTACAGACTATGTCCATTAAAAAAAAGAGAGAGGAAAAAAGAGAGAGAGAGAGAGAGGAGGGGGGAGGGGGGAGAGTGGTAAATGGAGTACTTACCTAATGTGTATTAACAGGTTTTACGATGCTTCATCAAGGATAGAACGTTTAGAGGTCTGAGGAACATGGTGTATAGTTCACTCATCCACCATTGGAGTGAATCCTATGACGCGGTTAACAACACTATGGAAGCAAATAAAGAGAAAATAACAAAATTTTTTCGTCACTAATAATGTCTGTGTTATGCATCAGAATATTGCCGGTTTACTAAACAAATCTGACATGGTCACAGTATGTTTAGATGAGTTATCGCAAAATGGTTTGAATGTAGATATATTGTGCGTAACCGAACACTTCATTATGGCAGGATACGAATCTTATGTAACCATACCAAATTATCAACTAGCGGCGTCGTACTGCAGAAAAGAAAGCAAGAGAGGTGGAGCATGCATCTTGGTAAAGAATGGACACCACTTCATCGAATTAAAGAAGATAGCCAACATATCAGAACCTGGAGTATTTGAATGTTGCGCGATAGAGCTACCTAACTATAATACTGTCCTAGCTTGTGTGTATAGAGTTCCCAAGTTAACTAACCTGAATGTATGTATGGACAAATTACAAATTCTCCTAAAAGAGCTAACTAAGAAATGCTATCATAATATTGTCATTGCAGGGGATTTCAATATCGACATTCTAAAAAGGAACCTTCAAACTATTGAATTTGAGTGCATTTTACTCAACTATAATTTAAAATTAGCAGTGAATCAACCTACACGCCTAAAAAGTAATACTTGTATTGATAATATTGCTCATAATTTTCGCAAAGCATGTAAGGTTAAAGTTCTAGAACTTGCTCTATCGGACCACACAGCACAGTTAATGATGTTCCCTGTACAAAAAAAATGTAGCATTAATTACTGGCAGGTTACAAGACGTGACTACTGCAATGAAAACATGACAAAATTTAAAGATTGCATAAATAATTTATCATTTTCTGACATTTACAAAAGCAATGATCTTAATGTAGCGTATAAATCCTTTTTTGACATATTTTCATTATTTTATAATTTATGCTTTCCCAAAATGAATGTTAGAATTAATACTATTAGAAAACCGAAATGGGTGTCACGTGGTATTAAACTATGTAGCAAGAAGAAAAGACAACTTTTATGGCAATACAGACTTAAACCAAACCAAATTAATAAAAGAAAACTTACTCATTACTCTAAACTATTTAAAAGAATTGTAAAACTCACTCAAAAGGCACAAAATAACTACACTATAAATACTTCAGATAATAAATCAAAAGCTACTTGGAAAATAATAAATAACTCTAAATTCAACATTCCGAAATACTGTATTGACAAAATTCGTGTGAGTAATGACATTATCACTGACCCAAATGACATTGCAGATGCATTCAATAACTACTTCATTGACAAAATAAATCCTATAGCAGGATCTGGGAAAAAAACTACGTCAATGATACAAAAAAGAAAAGATTCTTTTTTTCTGGCCCCATGTCTGCCAATCGAGGTGTTTAAAATTATAAAAACATTAAAAAATACGAACAGTATAGGATACGATGGTCTATCTACAAAAATTATAAAGTTAGTAGCGGGAGAAATATCAACGCATCTCAGCTATTTAATTAATCTTGCCATAGAGACTGGTGTTTTTCCTGATGCACTCAAAATATCAACTGTTAAACCATTATTTAAAAAGGAAAATAAAGAGTTAATGCAATTCTATAGGCCCATCTCCCTTATAAGCATAATCTCAAAAATATTCGAAAAGTATTTATATAAACAGTTGTATACTTATTTCGAAAAGGAAAATATACTAGCTAATGAACAAAAAGGATTCAGAAATGGTAAAACGATCAATTTGGCAATATATGATTTTTTACATAATGTCATGCCAAAAGTAGACGTGAATATACCTGTATGTACCATCTTCTGTGACATGACACAAGCCTTCGACCACGTCTGTCACGACATACTGATTGACAAATTAGAAGCTTATGGCATTAGAGGTAATGTTTCTAGCCTTATCCAATCTTATTTAAGCAACAGAAGACAATTTACAGAAATTACGGCAGTAAATATAATAAATAAACATGAAGTAATCTATAAATCAAAAGAGCGTGTAGTTAAATTTGGTGTACCGCAAGGTACTGTCGTAGGCCCACTGTTTTTTATACTGTCCATTAATGACCTACCCAAAAGTATTGACCACCCAATGACACTTTTTGCCGACGATAGTACTATTACAATCGCTTGTAAAAATAGAGACACATACGAAGCTGACATCAACAATTCCATAGAATCCATGGTGAAATGGTTAGAAAACAACAATCTCAAGCTAAATTTTGAAAAAACTAATATTATGCATTTTGCCCAAAGATCAACCATTCCAAATATTAATGTGCACTATTGTGATCATAGAATAGATAAAGTTGACACAACCAAATTTCTTGGAGTTACTATAGACACAAAGTTAGATTGGAAAGCACATACGGAAGCCCTAAGCAAAAAAATTAGTAAATCCACGTATGCACTGTACAAATTAGCCCCAATGTTAAATGTTGATGCGCTGCTAACTGCCTATCACGGCTTAGTGTCCTCGAACTTAAGGTACGGAGTAATTTTTTGGGGTAATTCCACAAACAAGGATGTCATTTTTAAAACTCAAAAGAGGTGCCTCAGAACTATGTTTGGACTTCATGTTACTGAGAGCTGCAAACCTTTTTTCAAAAAATATAAAATTTTAACCCTTACATCTATGTACATTTTAGAGACTATTATATTTGTCAAATCAAACCCACACCTATTCCCCCTATTATCAGATAAAGTAATTCGGAATAGACGCGACAATAGCAAACTTTGCATTCCTAGATCCAGGACAGCTCTATTGCGCAAAAGTATAATATGTATGGCACCAATCCTTTATAATACGTTGCCAAAATCTTGGAGGGAATATCCAACGGAAAAATTAAGAAGTAGGTTGAAAAGCCTTCTGTTAGAGAAAGCCTATTACAGCACTGACGAATTTCTGAATGATAAATTAATCTAATTCTTATAATTATGTTATTTCTAATTACTTTGATATTAAATTGATTATTTTATTAAAATATAAGAGTTGTTGACATTATTCTGTAGTACATTTTAATTTTTAAATTCTAATTTGGATTGTTGATAATAATGAATAAGTTTATAATTAATTGATTAAATGTAATAACATACCTACTTATATTTGTACGCCGTTAAGGCAAAACATGACTGTGATATAATTTAATTGTAACATCTTGCATGCCATGTGTGTGTTTACTCATGTTTTGGACAAATAAATGATCTTTATCTTTATCTTTATCTTTATTGAAAAGGGAGGATCCTCCAACCAAACGGGTGGGTGACGTGTCTCAACTGCCCAACGGTTTAAGTTGGGATCTTGTACATTTATGTCGATCGCGCGGTAAACTCTTATTGCGCGATGCAGGATTTTTGTCTGACGTCATGTCTTTGATGCGTAGTTCGCATCTGGCGATGTAGATGTCGCCACAAACGTAATCTTACTGAGCAGCTAAATCGTATATTTGTAAAAGTCGAGTCATGTCGTCCGTCACGAAAGAAGAATATCCCAAAGGGTATTCTGGCATATCCGTTTTTGCTCGTCGCAATTTTAATTAACACCTTCAATTGTTTAATGGTTGCTGGGTGCCAAATACTAACCTATAAAACAAAACTAACGCATTCTTAATCAAATTTGATCCTAGATCAGATCAGATTCATCATGATTCTATTTAATTCATTAAATCTAACTTGGTTAGAACGTAGCTCACTAAAAATAAAATTGAAGGATGAGTCCGTCACAGGGCAATAATAAAGCAGACTGGCGTGATAGATGCCTTGTCCTTCGCACGAGGTCTGAAATGGAGGTGGGCGGGTCACGTGGCACGCTACACTTACAACAGGTGGACGAAGACCGTAACTATGTGGAGAGGACCTCATGGGCACAGAACAAGAGAGAGACCAAAGGCAAGGTGGAAGGACGAGATAGAGACCTTCGGAACAACTAATTGGTCCAACCTCGCAAGGAATCGCGACAAGTGGCAATCTCTGGAGGAGGCCTTCACCCGAAGAGGGGCCCAGATGGCATGTTTATTGGACTAAAAATACCCACACCCATTATAACTCATGCGAATGTACATGCCAATGGAATAATAAAGGCTTTTTTATTTTTATTTTATTAACTTGGTTTCCGAGCGTCTTGTTCGGGTGACCACAGAAAATCAGCGCTTTGCTGTGGGTCCCCATAGCACAGCATCATGCTGAGTGAAAGCCTTCTTGTCACAGTCATGACGTGCTAGCAGCTGCCGCATATTTCTGTTTTGTGCTCGTGATTATATTTAAATCTATTGTTTTGTTTTATTGTTCTCTTCTTTTATGCACGTGTTTCTGTGACAAATAAACTTATTTTTCTTTCTTTCTAAGTCTTTGTATATGAATGAACATAAACATCTCTATTTTTTTTTCAGAATATATGGTTTACCTATTGCCAACTCCGTCTTACGTCAAATCCTTGAGCGCTCTTATTGATGTAACCAACCTAACATTGTTTATGAGCCTTCTACGGTTCTATCCAAAGTCAAATTTAAGCTCAACACAAAACGATGACTGACTCTAAGGTACCTACATAGGTGCAAGTGCAAATTACAAATATTTTGGGGCAGCAGGGCCACTTCGAAAAAATGTTTGAGACATTTTTTTTAAAGTTCAAATTGGCAGATACAGACTAGGGTTACCGTTCCGAAATTTGAAAAGGCTAACAAAAAGTCGAAAAGCAAAGAAGTCTGAACATGTTACTTTTTAATCTTACTTTTTTTACCGTTCATATTTAACTTTATTTATTTTCTAAAAAAGTCCGGACAGTCTACAAAGCCGGACAAAGTTCGAATAGGGGCCAAAAAGCCGGACATGTCCAGACAAATCCGGACGTATGGTTACCATAGACAGACAGCACTCAAGTATATAAACGGTTTAACGAATTTAAAAAAAAAGTCTATAAGTCATTTTCGAGGTAGAGGTTGAAATCTAACTGCCAAATATTACCCCGGCTGATAAATATTAGACCTCCAAGTATTGAGCCTATCTACTTCAGTCTACATAGTGTCATCAACAGTCACGTTTATAGACCCTCTGCGTCTTACTTCATGGTTGACAGAACACAAAGTGGCGAGCATCACTGCCCACGCGCATGTCGTGGTCGTGAGTTATCGCCACCCCCCGCTCCCCCCGCTCCACATTCGAACAAAGTGGAACGAAAGCTTTCCTGAACTACAGATACAGTTTAACGGTTCAATATTCCATACAAACAACTTGATTTACTGCTGGCACTCAAGAGAAAAGCAAATAAGTAGAGAGGTTTAAAGACTTGTATTTAAAGTTTTTGATTTATATTTTCAAACAAACGAAGAACATCACTTCATCACTTCTACGTCTATAGGTCCTTTGGGTGACTTTTAGCCTTCTGATAAGGCCCATTGTGAGCGACCAAAAAGGGAAAGACCAGAAAGGGCAATGGAGAGGGCTATGCTTAAGAGTTTCCTTACGTGATCGAATCAGAAATGAAGAGATCCGCAGGAAAACCAAGGTAACCGACATAGCCCGAAGAATTGCCAAACTCAAGTGGCAATGCTCGCAGAACGGACGGCCGATGGGGTCGAAAGGTTCTGGAGTGGCGACCACGTACCGGAAAACGTAGCGTTGGAAGGCCTCCTACAAGATGGACTAATGACCTTGTGAAGGCCGCAGGAATCCGCTGGATGCGGAAAGCACAGAATCGGTCGAAGTGGATGTGCTTGGGGGAGGCCTATGTCCAGCAGTGGACGTCTTTCGGCTGAAATGATGATGATGGTGATCTATAGGTATGTACCATCGCGGAAGCTCATAACTAACCACTTTGAAAACATAATCCCGTGCAAATGATGACCACATCTGTTACCACCCCGGTTCTGTAGCGGCCGAGTGTTGCAAGCAAAAATAGTCCTTACGGTGGTTAGTTATTGCTTTCCGCGATGATCTATTCATATAAGTCGGTTTTCGTGTCTGTCTGTGTGACTGCGTTGTTCTTCTAAACTACGCAACTTATTTTGATGTGGTTTTCACCATCATTTAGAGAATTTATTCCAGAAGGTTAATGTGTATAATACATTAATATTAAAGTTGCTTAAAATAAAGCAATGTTGATGTTTTGTCAAGTCGTAAAACCGTGCAAAAAAGGAGCGTGTCACTAGGAAAATATAAAAGCTAAAGTAAAGTAAAAAAGTTTTATTCAGTTCAAAAAAAAAACACGGTACAATATAAAAAACGAGTAACACAGGGGGCCTACCACCAGCGCAAAAGCAGTATTATTTTAATATTACTTCAGTGGGAGAAAGAGATGGAGCTATACGTCCTGTAGAGCGTCCAATATTCTCTTGATTTGAGGACCCACAAATATTCCTTCCTTTAATTTAGCCCCAGAAAGATTTGTAAATACAGAGCAGAGGTATTGAAATGCAGGCTTAGATACGTTACGTTGGCTTGGTTACGTGGTTAGTTGGCTCTCTCCATATCATTAGCAAATTTCAGTGATCTATTTTTACGTGAATACCAGGAGCTGAGGATCAATCTGCCATTAGTGCAAACACATGTGGAACCCAATTTTTATCTTGATTTGACACCGGAAATCCAAAATAATGAAATAGGCTTCTTGCAATGGTTTTGTTACAGGGAAACCACGATTTAACTGAACAATTTTCCCACAAACATAACAAAATCGATTAGGATGTAGTTTACATACTCTAGATGACATTTTTATGTACAAATAAGACTTTTGAATCACACAGTTGTTTACAAAATAGAACGATAAACGTACTTATAACAATTGCGGGTAGATAAAAAACAAAGACGTCTAATATCTCAGAATTGTGACGTGCTACGATTTTTTATATATTTTTTTTTAAATTACCGTCCATATCCTACATAAATAATATGTTTCAAATCATGAACAAAAAAAAAATTTTTTTTTGTAAACTAGTGTTATTTATTTAAGGTGAGCTAATTAATTTGGAAAAAAATAAAAAATCTTATTGCAAATCGTGTAAATTATAAAACTTGACTGCTCCAGCACATGCCTCTAGGTCTAAATTGCACAGATCTGCTATCATAAAAAAGGCTAATATTAATACATCCGGCCGATTTGCGCAAAAAGGTACAACGTATCTAGATACTCGCATATTTCTTGTTGCTCCAACATCCTGGCTCTCGAGCCATTTTCTATAAAATAAAAGGCAAATAAGTATAATCTTGCTTGTCGGGAGGTCAGCCGTGCAGTGCCCTTCATTGTCTTCCTATATTACAGGCCATAATGCCCTTTCATAGCCCTGAACATTGAGGAGGAACAAAGCCGAGGGGAGGCACACTAAAATTGACAATACGAGAGTAACAACATATACTAAGGTATTGTATGCAACCTTGTATGGAAGATGAAGGCGCAGTAAAAATAAATTTAAGGTTATTTATGTTTGGAGCCTTTGTTTAAAGAACCAGCGGGATGATTGCGTAACACACAAAATGAGGGAATTGATCGTAATTTCTGTAATGATGACAGTTCAGCCACTTTCACTGCGTTATTTAAGAAAGAAGTAAAGAAAGAAAAAAAAATTGTTTGTTCTGCACAAACAAAAAATAAATACAGTGCCGCTCCGGGAGTGCCGACAGAAGTGAAAACTTGAAAAAAATCGGTACCGTGGTAATCAACGCGTTGATGTCTTTTGAATGGTCAAAAGCTGGTGTCGTAACAGTGTCGCGAATTCAATGGTTTAGTCCCATCTCAAAAATGCCCAACGCGCCTTAAGAAGTTTTCACTTCAAAAATATGACATAAAAACACACATAAAGAGTAGCCAAAAGCCTCGTTACCAAGCGGTAGAAGTCTGTCAATTTTGTCTATTGCTTGAATGTCAGGGCCAAAGACAATACGATACGAAACGTTGTTGAACAGACGATTTTTTCAAACTTATGGAACAATAGATTAGGAATATCCTAAAAAACCCTCGGATTGCGATTGAAAATGTCGTGTTACGCAATTTAGGGTACTGATGCCGTAAAATTGTCGACATAACCATGAAGGTTCTTGGAGTATATTGAAATGATACAACTATTTTTCTCGATCGTTGACCCCTCGTGATCCATATCTATCTTTAGGGTTGACACACAAGATTATTTAAACTTTTTATTGCTCCATAAACCGTCGATTTGTTTACATTAAAAAAACTGATAAAGGTCGCTACAAGTAGAAAGTTAAGGAAGTTAATGGCTACAAAAATAAACATTTAGGCATTTTGGATGTCGGTCACGCCGGGTGCATCGCGAATGGACGCAAGAGTCGAGTAACGGTGGTACAGTGGCCAATTAGCCGCGCAGACGCAATGCCTCCTTATGTGCAAACGCGATTAAGTAATGTGGTTATGAGAAGTACAATGGTATGGTATAATGAAAACAATAGAATGGGTATTTGAAGGAAGGAATTGTTAGTTGTAACATCTTGGTATTTTTGTGTTAAAATACGGGCTTACATTTCTTAAAATAGGCAGGTAAGTAGACCGAAACTTTTAAAATGGCATTTTTGATGTGCAAGCATGCTTTGTTTACAAACTCCTAAAATTACAATAATTACGATGCAATCTTAATCCTAACTTAAAAATTCGAAAATGAGTTTGTTTATTACGCTTTCACGCTAAAACAGCTAGATGGATTTGAATGTAATTTGGCAAATGGGTAGACCATGACTTGGAAAAGGACATAGAATACTTTTTATCCCGATATTCCCTCGGGATCGAGACTTATGCGGGTGAAACCGCGAGACGCAGCTAGTATAAACTAAGTCTGAATGTATATTTAAACTAGCTGACCCCGGCAAACATTGTTTTGCCAATTATTTGTTTGGGGTGGACAACCCTTATCACTTAGGGGTATGAAAAATAGATAGTAGCCGATTCTCAGACCTACTGAATATGCATATAAAATTTGGTAAAAATCAGTAATCAATCAGTTGTTTCGGAGGAGTAAGGTAACTAACATTGTGACACGAGAATTTTATATACATATAAGATAAATATTAAAAGTCATAGGTATTTTAGACGCAAAACATTGGATTTTTATTTATACCGTTTTTAGATTAATTTATTTTACATCATTTACTATTAATTAATCAAAGTTAAATATTTTATAGCACTAATTGGTGCTTTATAAAAATAATCTACGTCAAATTGATTTATGCAGTCACCATTTAGCACCAAATAAACTTTTGCGATAAGCGGAAGCAATAAATATTCATTTTAATGTAACATCAAGATATCAAAGCATTATTATCGTATTTCTTTCAATCGCTGCAGGCAATAAGCGTAATATAAGAGGAGTAAAGTTAATAACATATCTTTATAAAGAGCGAACCATGTATCCGTGTAAGGAGTAAAACCTCATTATAGCTCTGCAGTGCGTTTATTTGCGAGATTGTGAGATTAGTCAAAGGAAACAATACAGTCGATATTTATGTTTAAGGCGACGATATCCGACATTTAACGAATTTATACTGAAAATGACGTCTAAACAAGTAGTGTTAATGATTTAGAAACAATGTATGTTAATTAAGAGCATTTTTGGCATATTTTGGACTATTACATAGTGAAATTAATTTAGAAAGTTATGTCTAACGCGGATAAAAAACTGAGAATGACGCAAAATCTATCAAGCGTATTTTACTGAAACCTTCACCATTTTAAAGATAATTTAATTATTGATCTTTTAGTATACGTGTTTTATTAAAATACCTTTTGTTTTACGTATAATAAATTAATAATGCGTCTAATTTGGGACAGCGCTCCTCGATGGGCGAGTCCTATTACTAGCTGGACGTACGACGCGTTGCGTGAGCTCAGTACAGAACACGCAAGCTAACCACTCAAGGTCACTGTCATATATCTGCGTCTTAAAAGAAGACAGAATTTTAGAGGTAAGTACGCACATACGATAATGGTAATTTTACCACGTAACAAAAGAGGAACTGACAGACTAATCATGAATGATAACGTTTTTTCACACATAATGCATAGGTTGTTACGATGCACCTTCGATTCTTCGTTCACAATGGACAATCTTGACAGCTTTTCACATTTTACATCGCCTATTGACTGACGGATAGACTCGACAGTAGAACTTAATCGCACCTTCCCTAGCGCACCTAAGTATGTGTGCAAAACTTAAGTTTTATTACACTCTAAACAGCATTTGTATTTTTAGTTTCACGAATAGAAAATCAATTATAAATACAACTGTTATGGAATAACAGTTGTGATTTGAATATACGGCCAATTGAAGTTGTTACCTGACTTACTTAAAGAACGCAAGCGCAACGGTAACTACTTAAGAACTAAGTTTATAAGGCCGGGGAAATTATTAAAATTAATTATTATTTAAACCCTGCCCTAATTCTTAACAGCAATTTTTTTCTTGCAAAGCAAATTATATTTTTTTATTTTAATATATAGTTATACATAACTTGCTTTAATCTGTTTAATTTTCTAGTAATTAAGTGAGATAGAGCTTATAATTAAAATTTAAAATAAATTTAACTCTGGTATATTTTTGCCAGAACCACTATTGCAAAAAAACTTTGATTAATATTATGCGCTAGTACAATAAGTTTTTTGTTGGATAGCGTATTAAAATATTTAATTAAGTAATTTTATGCAAAAAAAACTGCTGTTAATATTTTAAAAAGCTTGAAGTACAATTTAAAAAATTCGTAATTTAATTTTTATCGAAATTTCAGTGGACGATAATGTTATTTTTTATTTACTTGTAATACCTAATCTCTTCGACAAACACTGTTCAAACATGTCTGTAATTTTTTTTTTCTACCACGTAAAATTAAAAACTTTTCGCGGTATACATTTTCAACATACTCCCTTGTATAATATCATACCCTACAAGTTAAATGAAAAAAAAAAAAAAATATGTTTTAAATTAATGCAAAGTTAGCCTAAAATTCGGCGTAAATTCCCCGGGCTAATAATACCCCGAGGCGACGTAACGTGAGGTAAAACAGAACAGTATCAGGTGTCTTCCCACTAGCCCCGCTTCTGATTATTTTACACCTAAGCTGTAAGTAGGCGCACTAGGAATACTGTATCGTTACCTAGATACCCACCCGCCACTCACTCTTTGTTTATGTTTGTATGCCCTACGGTCACTGTCAGGAGTAGGGTGGCTAGGGAAACTGTTAAAGTAGGACATAATATATTTACGGTACGGTACATTTTACCGTAAATAAATGGTATATACCATCTATTTACGGTATTCTCATGAGAATGTAATACGATAGTTTTAAGACACCAAAAATATGTGTTGGGTGTTGTTTAATGAAAGGACTTAGGCTGTTTTTCCTGTCACGCCAGCGTTGCCAACCCGTACGATAATTATGGGGGCGTACGATAATTTGGCCTATGGTACGATGTACGATAATGAATGTCTAACGTACGATAATTTTGTGATTTGCTGAAAAAAAATTCAGTTCCATTATCAAAACGTATTTACTAAATACGCAAAAAATGTCAATGTCTATTGTCAAGTGTGTCTCGTTTTCCCTCTTTAGTTTTTTATTTTATTTTGCAGTGAAAACACAAAAATTTCAACAAAAAAATATGAATAAGCATGTTTAAGGTTTATGCTGAGCTAGCACCACTACTGGTGAAACTTGGCATATGCTTCCCCTTTGACTCTAGTATAAAATTATCCATCTTTTGATAGCAATTTGTGATTTAATTTGAATTTAGGGTTTTTATTTTTGATTTTTCTTTTGTACAGACGCCAGCACATCAAGCTACCCGAAATTGTCAAATTTTCCCAATCAACTGTGAACCTTAGACATCAGCGATAAAGTTGAAAATCTATTAAATAAATTTGACAGATTGTAGTGCTTTGAGCTTGATGTGCTGGCGTCTGTACGATAATTTTGTCCAAAATACGACAATTTTAACATGGGAACTCCATAATTTAAACTTTTGGCGTTGGCAACACTGTGTCACGCTGACCGCACGCTGACGGTCAATATGTATGTAGTTAAAGCGCTGAACGGTCAGCGCGACTCAAAAACGCTACCTATAACTACATACATATTGACCCATCAGCGCCGACCGTCAGCGTGCGGTCAGCGTGACAGGAAAACCAGCCTTATATTTGTATTTATACTTTTACTGCTTAAGCCTCCTGATTTCTTCATCGAACCATCAGAGAGCCTCCCATCCGGGCACAAGTTACCGTGGCCTACTTGGAAAACTTTAAATAGACTTAATTCATCAAGCATTCGACAACCTTCACATGTGAGGGTTTCATGGACGGCTCAGATCTCCGGTGTGTATGCAGTGTCTCTCCACAGACAATGGCTCATCTCCTATCTTGCACCGCGTGCCCTGTAACCTGCACAAGTGAGGACCTAATGGCTACGCCAGCGAGCGGTATTCGAGTTACCGAATTCTGAGCCAAAAAAAAAAATCGTGTTATTTTTCCCATCGACACGCTAAGAAGAAAAATGAAAGGAAGGGACGGAAGGTTTGCCATTCAAATATCGTCAAGTAGATCTAGTGGCCCTTCAAGATTTAGAAAATAAGGACCAGAAGGTCGCAGAAATCCACTGGATGCGTGAAGCACAGCATCGGTCGATGTATGTGTGACGCTTGGGAGAGGCCTATGTCCAGCAGTGGACGTTTTTCGGCAGAAATAGTGATAATGAATCTACGTCGACTGTCAAAAGCTTTCCTACCAAAATAAACATGGCAGCCAAACAAAAAAAAACACATGTGTGCAATTCACACGTGGTAGAAGTGAAACCTTCAAAAATTTTAATTTTTTTTTGTACACGCACAAACACGTATTAACACATGTACAACGCTGAGGCCCAAGCAAACTCCCACTATGTCTTGGTAAACACGAGTGGGGGGGGTACGAAGCAGAGCACAAAGAGAACCACGAACATAAGAAACACTGTATAATGCTTCCTATCTCATTTTCTCCCACGTTCAATCTTATGAATTTATGAGTCTGTCTTTTTTTACTGTCGCTTTTTCGTTTCATCGACTTTCAAATCACAACGATGCTAAAGAAGTTTTCACTTCAAAATTGTGGTACTCAGGGAGTGCCGACAGAAATGAAAACTTGAAAAAAAATCGGCACCGCGGTAATCAACGCGTTGATGTCTTTTTAATAGTCGTAACAGTGTCGCAAAATCAATGGTTTAGTCCCATCTCAAAAATGCCCAACGCGCCTAAAGAAGTTTTCACTTCAAAAATGAGAATCAAACCTTTCCAAAAAGTACCGTTTGAACCACCATTTCCTACAAAACCTTTCACTATGGCGAACCTACTTACCGTTCCCAATAGGAGCTATAAGTTCATTGAAGGTAACCCAAGCAATTTGTGTCTGCAGGAGATTGCTTTGTATAATCTGTTACATAGGGGCCCGGGGCCCTCGTCATCATAAATAGGGCCTTGTAACAACCATGGGGCTTATCAAAGGCTTAGAGCCTTATAGTGATGCCCTATTATAAGTTTATAAGCGAAGTTCTGTTAATAAGATATTGGTGCCGATTCCCTTGTTCACAAACTTAACTAAATTTAAGTTCAGTGCATCTTTTTCTTTCTATTTCATTATGAAAAGGACAGAAGATAAATTTTAGTTTAGTCCTGTCAAATTAATCCGCGCCTGTCACTCTCCATACAAGTTTAGACGTGATTAAAAACTTGCCGACTAAAATTACGTCAATTTACGTCAAGCGCTGATTAATTTGACAGAACTAAACTAAAATTTATCTTCTGTCCTTTTCTTAATGAAATAGAAAGAAAAAGATGCACTGAACTTAAATTTAGTTTAGTTTGTGAACAAGGGAATCGGCACCAGTGTTTTGCATTATTTTGTTACGTCAGCAGGAAAAATAAGTGCGATGAGTCTGTAATTTGGACAGAAATGAAATTGTTTGTTCTGTAAATAAGATATTGCAATCCCCAATTTCTTCTTGATGGTAGCGAAACTTCAAGTTTAAAAGCGTAATACCAGAAATGAAAAATGGTTAATTTATTCAGGCGTGATCTTGCGGAAATTCATTATAAAATACAATAGACGTTGATATATTATTTAGTCATCACTCTTTAGTCTCTGCGACCAGCGCTCAGTGTGGCATCACGCCGCGACAAGTCAATTGTCATCCTGAGGATGCCTCGTTGAGAGGTGAAACACGTGTCGATTTGTTACAGGGTTTTTATGACTCTTTAAGAATAGTTAAGAGGAACAGGTTCCTAAATATATCAACGTCTATTGTATTTTACTATAAATTAAATCAACAGGTACTTAGTTACCAAGCAAAAAGTACCCTACACTTAACACCAATTTATCATCTGACAACTAGTTCAATTTCCACATAATTTCCAGCTAGACACGAT
Source organism: Agrochola lychnidis (assembly GCA_963680765.1). Lineage (NCBI taxonomy): Eukaryota > Metazoa > Arthropoda > Insecta > Lepidoptera > Noctuidae > Agrochola > Agrochola lychnidis. The sequence continues at coordinate 5,746,689 of OY796859.1, read as the reverse complement.
AAATTGTCTCCGACCATCCATCATGCGCTTACGCAGTACGCACACTGAAAGCGACAAGGCCGAGTAGCTACACTTTGATTTACGCATCACTTTCATCCCGATACCGTTAAAGCTTTTAAACCGGCTGATATCGAGGAAAGTCGGTAAAGTAAGACGGATGGTCCGCGCTTGCTTAATTTTATGCTAATGGGCGCAAAGCGCGTGTGAAACGGAACGACGCGGCGCGGGCGCATTGTCGCTACGGATTTGTAGCGTAGCGCTTTCGTAACAATCGGTGTTATGATAAATGGTAAGGAAATAGTGCGTTTTGGTTTATTTAATGCAAACGTTAAGTGGATATTTAAGTGGTTTATTTATTGTATTCAGTATAATAGTGTGTTCAGAGCTTAGCGGTTTTACTTGAGTATATTGTTATGAACAGTTTATGTTAAATGGATTTTTAAGTAGAGGCTTTAAACCGTCACGACTATGGGCACGGAAAATGGGTTTTTATACGTAGCCCATTTTTGAAAGCGTTCCGCTTGTTTCGATATTAAAATCCACAGTTTCATCTTGATACCTACTTCCTGAAAGGTTTGATAGGCAAATCCAAATAACTCACTGCAAACTCTTAGCATTCTAATAATTCCTTAAATACGAACATTGGCAAATCCAGGAATCACAGAAAAAATTATAACGCTGAGGTATTTTTCATCAGGAAATAAACTAAAACTATTTTTACTTTCTTAATGTCCCTCGGGTATTATCGGATTTCCGAATACAAACGAATGCAAATTTGCATGTCCATCAATGATTAGATTTATCGTGTATAATAATTTGAATTCAGAACTAAGTACTTTATTGTTGTTTTGATTTCCGTGTGAACTATATAGAGCTGTAAAACTATTTTCCTCTGTCGTGCCTGCGACTTTAGCGGCTTTCCTCCCATTTTTAAAATAAATTACATTATGTTAAAAGAGTATTAACAACTCTATATACTTCCAAGTCGATTGAGAGCGTCCAGTCTGCACCAAGTGCAAAGGGCAACTGATAGAAATCCGACAACTGACGAAACACGAGGTTTGCTGAGGGACATTAAGAACCTAGTTTGTCTGGTACAAACTGTATATAGATAAATAATATAATCGCTTTTCTGTTTTTTTTTTCAGAAGCCAATCACTGACTGTCTGACATAAAGGCTAGTACTCACGTTCCCGAGGAAGCCGCTGCAGGGCTGTATCTGCGGCGGAAGCGGGGGCAGGTCCGGCGAGCGATGCGCCCGCGGGCTCGCTCGTGTGTTCCGCGCCAGCTCCGACTGACCCATGGCTTAGTTGATGTGCATCGCTGGAAGGAAAGAAGTAGAAATGTTTTAACACGTTCAGTGCCAGGAGTCGTCCTGGAGGATTCACATAGTTGCGTATGGGATGCCGGGAGCCCTCGCGGAGGGCTCATTTTAAATGTAGGTTTTTTTTAGCGAACACAGCATTATAAACCGCAAATATAAAATCTGATTTATATTTTAACAAGATTAAAACCAACGCATATACTGCGTTGGTTTTAAAATCCAGGCACTTTTTTAAAAAATATTTTTGTTCACAGTTACAAATATTCACAAAAAATTTAAAAGGTTGGTACTATTTATAGCGACGAGACCCCCTAAAAACACTATTTCACTTCGTTTTACAGTGTTTTATAACACGATTTTAAACCTAATGCCGTTGACCGTCCACGATGGTTACTTTAGCGCAAACGTAATGCCGGGAACCTTCCCGGAGGGTTCACTTCTAAAGGTGGCTTCCGACGCGTGCGTGATATGGCGCATGCACGCGCACCAGCCCGCACAACGCACCGTGGGAGGGGTAACGTGCGTGGTAGCGAAGACGCGTGCATCGCGGTGCGTCGCGGTGCATTGCGGTGCGTCGCGGTGCGTCCTAGTTTGGATACATTCCCTAATATGTATGGAGGCATATTTTTTTTTTTGTGTGATATTATCAAATAACTTCTCCTGCTCTGGGCGGAGCGGGAGGGCGTGTCAGACTCTTACTGACTAAACCCCACCCGTGTTCTTTCATTTGCCATCTTGCCGGGGGCCACGATTTCCCTTTCGGCCTTATTCGCAACCCCGGCAGGCATCGGCCCTATCGGACCCCGTCAATTCTGCTGACATCTCTTTGAGGCGCGCGTGGAACACAACGCGCCGTCGACTCGGGCTTGGTTCTTATCGGACGGCGAGCTACCCATTGCTCACCGTCCGCAAGCCCGCGCCTACGAGCGACAAGACCCCCTAAAAACACTATTTTACTTCGTTTTACACACCGTGTTACACACGGTTTTAAACCTAATGCCTTTGACCGTCCGCGATGGTTAACTTTAGCGCAAACATAATGCCGGGAACCCTCCCGGAGGGTTCACTTCTAATATGTATGGCGGCATGCTGTATGAGTTCTATGAAAATTGGGTGGAGTCGAAAGTGTTAAAGGAGACCTTTATTCTTTTAAAGGTGACCATGTTAATTGCCACTAGTGACATCTAGTGCTAATGATAAGTAATTTGCGTAAGTGGCGTTCTATATATCGTCAAAAAGGCAGGTAAACGGGCACTTAGTCATACATCATATAAGGAGGGGTAGTAAGCAATCTTCATATAAACGCACCGCGCGCGGCTTGTATGTGTGGGGCCATAGTATCTCCTTGAATTTGTTCGGTTGCGTGTTCTGTACTGAGCTCACGCAACGCGTCGTACGTCCAGCCAGTAATAGGACTCGCCCATCAAGGAGCGCTGTCCCAAATTAGACGCATTATTAATTTATTACACGTAAAACAAAAATTATTTTAATAAAACACGTATACTAAAAGATCAGTAATTAAATTATCTTTAAAATGGTGAAGTTTTCTTCTTGATGGATTTTGCGTCATTCTCAGTTTTTTATCCGCGTTAGACATAACTTTACAAATTAATTCACTTTGTAATATAAACATAATCAAAAATATGCCTTTATTAAAATATTAAAAAAATGCTCTAATTTAACATATATTTTTTCCAAATCACTAACACTACTCGTTTAGACGTCATCTTCAGTATAAAATCGTTAAAAGTCAGCTATCGTCCCCTTATCAAAATCTCGACCCGTTTCTCATAAGAAACCGGTCGAGATTTATCACACATACAAGCCGCGCGCGGAAGAAGATAGCTTACTACCTCTACTTATACTATGACTTAGTGGGACACTAGCAAGCGGGACATGCATGGCAAACCATGTCTGAATAAATTATCATCTTCCTAGCTTTTTCCCAACTATGTTGGGGTCGGCTTACAGTCTAACCGGATGCAGCTAAATACCAGTATTTTACATGGAGCGACTGACTGCCTATCTGACCTCCGCAACCCAGTAACTGAGTAATACGATAGATACCCCTTGGTAAGACTAGTTGTCAGACTTTAGGGCTTCTGACGACCCGTAACGACTGTCAAAGATCCACGAATGACAGCCGGGACTAAAGGCTTAACGTGCTTTCCGAGGCACGGAGGATTCTCGGTATGTCACCCATCCACGGACCAACCTCGGCAAGCGTAGCTTAACCTGGTGGATCGACTCGTGCGGCTATTATTACTTAGCCACGAGCTCCTCTATGTCTGAATAAATACGATATACTTACTTATATTGAACATTTGCGGTATCGTGTTCACAGGATTTTATTTCGCCAATAAAATGTATATTTCCTATTTGGTTTTAAAAGGTCACTCAGATCTTTCATCTCCTATTAGTTTGATATTTGATATAGTTAGGTTCAATGCAATTAACCTTTGGGGTCGTAAATCATATTTACCTCATTTAATTAACGATAAAATAAATGGTCTAAAATTTCAGTATCTCATAAAAATTGCAAGCAAGATTTTATTGGACACTAATAAAAAATTTTAGGTGATCTTTTTTCAAGACTAAGAATATCAGAGTTACAGAAATAATCTTATTTTAAAATTAAATTATATGTTAGGTATATTGTAATAGTAGTTTATGAAACTGTTGCATAATAAGGGGTATTAAAACATGAGTGTGTATTGATTTCGCGACACCATGACGACACCTCATTTTTGTAAACGCGATTGTGCTCTTTATTTATATTACGTCACAGATCAGTGTTCTATGCAAGTATTTTTACTTTAAAAGGTTTCGGAAGTATTATTTTTTGTCAACGCGATTGTGCTTCTTATTTAAATAAGGTTACGGACCAATGTTCTATACAAGTAGGTATTTTTCTTCTACCAAGGCAATCTTGTTCAAGTTTTCACTTCTGTTAGCACTCCCGGAGTGCCACCACTTTTTTTTTTAATATAACATACATAACATCACGCCTGAAATCCCCAAAGGGATAGGCAGAGATGTACTGTATCTATAGAAGGTATACCCACATTTCGCTTAAGTCCCATGTAATAGGGGGCGAGCCTATTGCCATCAACCGGGCAAAAAATACAGACACCGGGTTGCTACTGAGAATTTCTTAATGGAAAACCTAATAACACCAGAGAATCGAAGCCTGGACCTCATCAGGGTTTATTTTATAACATAACATCACGCCTTGTTTCCCCAAAGGGTTGAGCAGAGGTGCCCTGTAGCAGGTACACCCACATTTCGCCAGTTATGTTTAAGTCCCATGTAATAGGGGGCGAGCCTATTGCCATCAACCGGGCACAAATCCAGACTCCGGGCTGCTACTGAGAAATTTCAGATAGAAAAACCCAATAACACTTTGCCCGACCCGGGAATCGAACCCAGGACCTCATGCTCAGCAGTAGCGCTTGCGACCACTAGACCAACGAGGCAGGCCAGTTTATTTTATATTGGGAACAAAAAGTTGCGCAACAAACTCCCTAGCAACACGTCTATTTCTGATAAGTTATAGATCCTTATCTAACTACTGTAATCCTAGCCGGATCGCTACAAATTAATTAAATTAAGTGTTAAGTGTCAGTGGCTCTGTTATCTGCGTCAATCACTTATCTTAGTGCCATCTATACTCCGTTTAAAATAAGATTAGATTTAAGTAAACCTTTTTTACAGTCCGTTCAACCCATTTTGACTTCTATTGCGTTGGTGGCATGACAAATGGCAGCTGCAGTAAACAGTTGGTATTGTAACCACTTTTTTGCTTTTAATGCCATCCTTATGCTGGCCGATATAGAAGTCAAAATCGGTTGAACGGACTGTAAAAAAAGTTTGTTTAAATGTCTAATCTTATTTCAAATGGAGTATACTATATCTAAGTTTAGCAATTTTGACGACAATTTCAGCTAATTTAACGTGCTTTAAATGTATCTATTTATCCAATTAATGTCACATCCAACTTTGTCTATCTAAACGTTGTAGATAAATAAATTATTCGTTTTTAGGGTTCCGTAGTAAACAAGGAACCCTTATAGTTTCGTCATGTCCATCTGTCTGTCTGTCTGTCTGTCCGCGGTCTAGCTCCGAGACCCTTAGTACTAGAAAGTTGTAATTTGGCATAGATATACATATTAATTACGCCGACAAAGTGGTAAAACAAAATAATGAAAAACATTTTTTTTTTAGGGTACCTCTCATACACGTAAAGTGGTAATGTTTATTTTTTTACCCCATGGTGAGGGGTATCATTGGAAAGGTCCTTCAAAAATATTGTGAGTTTGTGGAAACCATTTTTGGATTCAGGGATTCGTTTGCGAAATGTTAAGCTTTAAAGTGCTAATTTTTGTTAGAGTCAAGTCCCCCCCCCCTGCCGGCTAAATGGTTGGTTTTGGGTGTGTGAAAAAAATCACAACAGTAGCTAATATAACGAAATTAAAAGGAAAACTATCACAACTAAGTAGGCTCTACAAGTTAACGAGTAATAATCGACCAACTTAACTTTGCAGTTGCAAAAACATGTTTTCCCATACATTCCGTATGGGAGAACATATTTTTCAACTACAAAGTTAATTTTGTTTTTGGGATAAATTCATCCCAACTACGGAACCCTTCATTGTGCGTGGTCCGACATGCACTTGGCCGGTTTTTTTATTTAATTTCGGATGTGATAAGAATAAGATAACATAATTTAGCGGTTTGCAAATATAAATTCACTGTCCCCGGCGAATAAAATAGTAATGTGCTATTACGATAGTTTTAACTTTATTGCATATTCGATATTTAGAGGTCCGATTACACTCTGTCAATTTTTTCCTTCGTTATGGTTCTTTCAGAAGTTACGAGATTATAAAGTGTATTGTAATGAATTTAAAAAATTACTTTTCTTTTGGTATTTGAACAATTCCGCTAAGTATGTATATTAGTTAATAAGATATTCACAAAAAAACTGTTTTTTATTTTTCCTGTAAAATTTGGTTTTTACGATTACGATTTTATTCGCCGGGGACAGCGAATTTATTGACCTTTTGAAATATTACAATGGCGCAGGATAGCCTTTAGCAGAAGTGGTCATAGTGTTATTTGTGCAGCAGCTGCAATATCATCAGGATTGTGTCGGAATATAGCAGTTCGTCGTGGACGTGGTACGACAGCGGTTCCCCTCGCCGTAAGGTGAGTATACCTTATGCTCCCCTCATCCTCTTGTCATCAGAAGACAGCTGTCACGCAACCATTGATACGACGCTCTGCTAGAGTGACTGTCACCAGCCAGTGTCACTCTTAACCGACCTTTTCGGTGACTCCAGTAACTTCATAAAAAACATAGACGGCGCCACTTGCTGTGCCGTCATAATATTTTATTATAAGTATTTAAACCATGGGAAAAAATATTGTGAAGATCTGATGACACACATACAGATATGTACTACCAAAAGTTATACTCTTGGTATAGTTACCTACTCTACTTGCCAGATACCACCATACCTAAATCGTGATTCGTGACTTCACTTTACACGACATTAATCATTTCATAGCCAATTCGATTTTTAAAACTCAATTAAAACATGAGAGTATGTCAAATTGGTTTTTGAATCTAGCGTAGAACAGGGGAGGTCATCTAGAGAAAGTGGCAGAACAATGAATTAAGAACTTTCAGTGTTAAAACATAAAGTACATAATCCTTTGTTCTTTTTATAGGTTTAAGAATCAACGTTCTTGATAATCTAACGTTATTTTTGTTTGAAAACAAGAAAAACATGATTTTGTCAATAGGATTGCGGATGTCTGCCGTGTATTGTGGTGTATGGTGATTGGGAACCAACGGTTGCTGCCCGAGGTCGTTTGTTCACCTCTGATTATAAGCTACTATAATTTATTATCTCGATTGATATTTACTCGATTGTAAGTTCGAGCTTGCAAATGTGCGCAGGTATGTTAGGAACATCTTGTGCAAAAAATACTAACATTTTCATTTATTAAAGTGAAACTTTTATTACATCGTCTCAAACTTTTTCGTCTGTGTGTTGCATGTCGCGTGACGGTCGGCCGCGGAGTAGGGATAAAGTGAAAGGCGCTCGTCAGAGCAGCCAAGGCCAATATGGCGGCGCCTGTAGAAGTTTCACTTTTACCGTGGTTTCATAAAACCACACAATCCTTTTTTTTATCACAATGGTTTTACAAAGGCTGGTCTTTGTATTCACTAAAATTAAATTCAGATTTTCTTTAAAAAACAGTGTAGACTAGGCTTAATCCAAGATTAAATTTTGAAAGCTACTGAGCAAAGAAAATCTGTATCATACGGACAAAATATTGATAAGTATGGAAGAAAATTGAGGAAATTATTAATGCATAGGATAAGAGCTTTACTAAGGTAACTTAGTAAAGCTTTTCATAATTAGGTAATACATATTACAGGCTATATTGTACCAATATTTCAGCCAAATTGGCCGAACGGCTTTTTCCATACATTTTGTGCGGGGGTCCTATAATTTTATTATGATAAGCTATTTATTTTCATTTAATAAAAAAATAAAAAATATTTATTTAAATTAATTTGCATACCTATTTCCCCCAAATTTGTTATTTTCTTGTTGTTCTTTCTTTGCGTCATGTTTACCGCAAATAAACGTATTTTCTTTCAAATTATCATAGGTACAGACGCCAGCACATCAAGCTACCCGAAACTGTCAAATTTTTCCAATCAACTTTGAACCTTAGTCATCAGCGATAAAGTTGAAAATCTATTAAATAAATTTGACAGATTGTAGTAGCTTGATGTGCTGGCGTCTGTACATAATTAATAAATTATCTTGTGTTTAACGTTACTTTTTAAAACTTGCTTTTTTATTGATTAAAGTTTTAAGAACATGACTCTTATGTATTTGAATTGTATGAGTCAATGTGCGCCTCAAAAAATTAATCTATTGATGTAACTCAGGAGGTTCCCAAAATTTTAACATACACCCCCCTAACTTTCTTTAAAAATCACTACGCCCCCGAGTTAGCCGAAATTTTTGGCACCCTCTTGGGTAGGTTGGATTTTCTTTTTTAGATAAGATTTTTTTACAGTATCTAAGTACGCATGGGTTTTGGAATCTAGCCGTAACCTGTACTAATACCAAGAACATATATAGTTGCGTAAATATACCTACAATAAATTTATTGAGCTGCCGCGCCCTCTTGGTTCACTCTACGCCCCCAAGTAGGGCAGGCCTCTCTGTTTGAGAACTCATGATGTAACCAAAACATCGACATTCATCATCATCATTTCAGCCGAAAGACGTCAACTGCTGGACATAGGCCTTCCCCAAGCATCGCCACTTCGACGGTTCTGTGCTTCCCACATCCAACGGATTCCTGCGGCCTTCATCGACATACATGGTTAAAGGAAACTTGGGGAAAACTTGGGACTAAATGGTGTGAAATCTTAAACAGGCAGTTCCTTCTCTCTATTGCCTTGCATTGTGAAATTATAACAGACTTCTAGGCTATCTAGAACATAAAACCTGACTGGAAACTTAAATGGAACGTGCTATAAACAACCCTTTTCTGTGAATAAAATAGTAATCGTACATAAACATACCGCCATATTTTTTTACAATTTTGAAGAATAAACTAAACAGTACCCTAATTGCGTAACTCATTTTCGTAAACGATTATGACAAATTTGTTTCATTTTGGCAGTTCAGCAACATTCATTGCGTTATTTACGTTGTTGGGCAGATTTTTATTTCCAACTTATGAAGCAATGGATTAGCAATCTGTTTCAAATCGAAACAAATTGAAATTGTGTTGTATTACGCAATTAGGGTACTCAATCAATCTGCCTAGCCTTTTGGGAAACTATGTTAGGGTCGGCAGTCTAACCGGATGCAGCTGAATACCAGTATTTTACATGGAGCGACTGCCTATCTGACCACCACAACCCAGTAACTAGGAATACGATACCCCTTGGTAAGACTGGTTGTCAGACTTTCAGGCTTCTGACGACCCGTAACGACTGTCAAAGATGCACGAACGACAGCCGAGACCAAACGGCACGAGCTTTTCGAGGCACGGAGGAGTCTCGATATGTAGAAATGGTCACCCATCCAAGGACCAACCCGGGCAAGCGTAGCTTAACCTGATGGATCGGCCCGTGCGGCTGCGACGAGCTCCTTTTTAGCTTTGAAGAACTAAACAGGTAAGTATAAGTTAATAATAAGGAGGAGGAAGGAGTTTGTTTGTTTGAATGCGCTAATCTCTAGAACTGCCAGTCAGATTTGAAAAAATCTTTTTGCATTTGATAGCACAATTCTTGAGGAAGGTTATTTAACATTCACTCGTAGCGTATGTAGTGAAACTACTACGTGGCGTGGCGCATAACCCGGGAGTGCTGCGACACCTACAGCTGTACGTGCCCGACCGGTACGTGTGGAGGCGGCAACGCCCGCCCCTGCTCGCTGTACCTGCAGCCAGGACCAACCTTCTGGCGAGAACTCCTCTCACTAGAGCCATACGCGTGGTGAATGAGGTTCACGGGAGGGTTGATGTATTGTGGTGCAACTTGAGTGAATTCGCAAAAGTTACACTATATGTAATAAGTTATTTAGATTAAGATTTTTTTTTTTACTAGGTATATGGTGTAGATTTAGGATTTAGTTAGTAAGGCCACGCTGTCGCATTGGATCATAGATCTGTAATGATAGTGTAGGTAAGATTGTTATAAATAAATAAATAAATAAACATCACGCTACGACCCCTAGGAGCCGAGAAAAAAGATAAAAACTTAAAAAGAACTCAAAGTGAAAACGAAGTACTTAGTAGCGCGGAGGAAACGATACGCGGTGAGTCCGATAGAGTTTTATAAAAATCTCGCGGCCAGACGATTGCGACCTTGTCCCCGATTAAATGATACTTCCCCCCGACCCTTGCTCGAAAACGAGGTGCCAGCAGTTGTTGCAGCTGAGCACGTAGCTTTAAATACCGCGCATAATAATCATGATGAAAATCTAACTTTGATCCAGCCTGTCCCTTCTTGCTGTCCTCCCCTCCCAGCGACGCCCTAAGCCGAGGTTCGTACCCCACAGGGGGTGCCCTTGGCAAGCGTTCGCTTAATTTTAATTTAGTATTTGCCCCTAGCTGGAGGCTTTAAGTGTAGCAGCTTAAGGCACCCACAGGAAAGTTCGGAAAGCCAAGACATTAGTGGTCGAAACTGCGAGATACCTCCGAGTTGCCTCCTTCCCTCAAATATGGCAAGGGGGATAATGGCTGATCTTTGCGTTATGCTCGTGAACGGGTGCTGCTTGTGGTGACTGGTCGTCTTGCTAATCATGGTTTTGTTATTGTTATTAGTAATTAACTGTTCATTAATTTTACCTCGATGGTCCTAGTTTATCATTTATAACTTCCAATTACAGCTTTATGTAAGCGGGCACGCCCTTTATGCCTGGAGGCTTTTATTTAGATATTTAGTTCTGTTTACGTTTAGATTTTTTTTTTTTCTTTAATTCTGCTTGAGTATAGTTCTCGATGTTTTTGGTTGGTATATTGGCGTGTGCAAGCTGCCATATGGCCAATAATTTATCATTTAAATTATGTTTTGTGTTGCAAGTTATTTTGCATACTATTGTTTAGAATCATATTTTTTTCTAACTTGAACAGTCAGCTGTGCTGCTGAGGAGTTTGTTGCGCCACTTCTTCTTCCCAGCTAAAGGCACTAGGAAGTGGTGAAGGGTAGGCGTTTTTGGGGGACTGTCTTATGTAATTTTGACGTTCGAAAAGTGCTGATTCTCAACCTAGTTTGAATAAATTACTTTTGAATTTGACCAAAGTTAAAAAAAAAATATAGTTTTTATTTTTAATAAATAGTGGTCTAGTAAATGTTTCTAGCAGTTTTCACATTATGTGTAATTCCATTTACAATTTCATCCGATTACATGACTTAACGAACCCAAACCGACGATTTTTTTTTTTCATAAGCTGATACATGGATACAGAAAAAGAGTTTTTAGTTCTGTTTTTTCTTTTTGTGGAATATGGGGTATAACTTATAAGTAGAAGCATTATAAAATAGGTAATATCTGATAGTGGCGATAGTACCTACCTATGTCCATCTGGCACAAGAGCGGTTTCGCACTGCGTCCGAATCCGACATCGTCTAATAATATTCGTTTATAATACTATACCTAATAGCACTATGTTGTAATTTTTTTTTTGTATAATTCCTATTTTTATTTTCTTCTTTTTTTATTAATTCACATATTACATAGGGACTTGTAGAATTTAATTATTCCACTGCAACCTCATTTCTGAGAAATGTCTCTGATCAATATAATCATATATTTACGAGTACCTTTTAAACAAGAAAGATGCCTAAGTTCTAACACCTAGATATTTTATATCTCCCTCAGCCATTTGTGATTGAAGTGAAACTGGTCTGTTTCTACCTAGTGTGTGCGTTTAATATCTAATTATTAGTTCATTTACCTGCTAAGTATCTTGTTCGTCTGTATTGCAAAATGTCGGAATGAAGACTCGATGGTTCTGAATAATTATGCGAGGTTACCTTTATAGCATTTACCTATTCATAACAAACATGAGTTGTGCAAGGGAAGGTCTTTGCATTCGGTTTTCTTTGTTTATTTTCATATTTGCTAAGTCTTTCATTCATGATAATTACTACCTTTTATTTTTAACAATTCAACGGCCATGCACCAGAAATATTGATTATTTCCTTTTTGTCTCCAATAGGTAGGTAACTAGATATCATAATTTCATAAGTGTATTCATTATCCGATGATTTAATGAGGTCTAATGCTGGGCATAGACCGACTAAGCGTGGCCACATCGACCGTCCAGCACGCGTAGCACGAAAACCATAGAAACGGGTTTTGTCGACGGAAGAATAGACAAAATGACAGATTGTGATTGGTTATCTGTCATTTTGTCTGTGCTTCCGTCGACAAAACCCGTTTCTAATGTGCTCATGCTGAGCGTGCTGGTGCTTCTCACATCTAGCGGACTTCCGCGACCATCACCAGGACGTCGATCCACTTTACGGGTGCATTAACAGACACTAACTTCATATATAAACAAACTTCATCAAATGAAAAGTCCTGAAAAACAGGTAGGTAAGTAACCTTTTATCCTTTTGTGGATTTTTGAAGTGAAAACTTCTTTAGGTGCGTTGGGCATTTTTGAGATGGGAAAAACAATTGAACTCGCGAGTACCTGCTCGTGACACCGTTACCGACCGACACTTCATTTTTGTTAAAGCGATTGTGTTTTTTATTTAGATAGGGTTACGGACCAAAGTTCTATACAAGTAATTTTCTTCCACCAATCTTGTTCAAGTTTTCACTTCTGTCGGCACTCCCGGAATGCCACTGTTTTTTTTCTAGGAGAATAGTTTTAACCGTGGGTGATGAAAAGATCAGAAACGTCGTGTCGACTCATGTATATTTCCATTTTAATTTCAGCACTCGTGAAGTCGTAGACTATTATTTTTTGCGTTATTTAGACAGGATGTATTTTTCTCAGACAGATTTTGTTGGCTGAACCTAATCCTTTACAATTAAATGAGCAATATTTGTATATATATATTTGTAATCACGTTCTGGAAAACGGCTCAAACAATTTCGATGAAAGTTGCAATATAGAGATTTACGGGGGTGAAAAATCGATCTAGCTAGGTTTCATATCTGGAAAAAAATCGTTTTCTCCGTATTTTCACCCGAGCAGAGCTCGATTGCCTAAAGTTTAGTACCAGATGGCTACCTTACAATAATGACATGGGAGCATGGAATTGGTAAATACCTACTATCACGGCAGCATGGAATTAGTAAGTACCTACTACCATGGCAGCATGGAATTAGTATGAACTTTCCTACACTATTAAATGAGCATATCTATTTTCACCAGAGCAGAGCTCGGTCGCCCACGTACTGTGTTACGTATAACACGTACTGTGTTACGTAAGCCTGTGCTAACATGAACTTAATTCCCAAGCCATAATTTTTCTAACAAAATGTCTAAAAATGTTTAATATATTAAAAATACCTCCGTATTAATGAAATATACGACCTTGTATCGTTAGCGTATCGGTTGATTAGGTTTCCTTTAATTTTATACCGGTCTAACGGCCGTCCGTCAATCAATATCTTTCCGACCATTATGTGGAAAACAGTTTGATAAATTGAATTTCAAAGGAAGCCTTTGATTCTAAAGAGCCCGTTACAGAAATTTATTGAGCTGGTTATTTGTTTAACGCGTTCAGTGCCGGGAGCCCTCTCGGAGGGTTCATTTAAATCGCATATGGGATGCCGGGAGCCCTCGCGGAGGGCTCATTTTAAATGTAGATTTTTCTTAACGAATTGGGCAATATAAGCTGTGAAAATAAAATCTGTTGTATATTTTAACAAGATTTCAAACCTAATGCGGGCGACACTCCTCGAGGGTTGACTTTAGTGTAAACGTAATGCCGGTGACCCTCCTAGTCAACTTGCAATATGTATGGCAGCATGGCGTATGAGCTCTATGAAAAATGGGTGGAGTCGAAATGGACGATTACTGACAAATGCTTTCACTGACTGGACAGGTCCACTCAAATCTGTGTGGTTCTTTCCTCAAAAGACCATTTCAGACACTAATCTACATGGTCCTCATATGGCCTGACCAAGATTATGTCTGGACTTTAAAAAAGACTGCGACCTCTGAGTTTGTTTCGGCCTTTCTTCTCAGAGTAGTCAGATAGGAAACGAAAAAGTGATTCCGATATCCTATTTACAGAATACTTAAACAATTTCATTTCATTTCAGTGATAAACAACTCATCAGTGAAACTTATTCGTGTACCTAAGCTTCGTTTGCTCCAATGAAATATGAAGATCCATTATTGTTTACTGCTTCGTTGGTCTAGTGGTCGCAAGCGCTACTGCTGAGGATGAAGTCCTAGGACCGATTCCCGGATCAGGCAGTGTCATTGGGTTTTTCCATCTGGAATTTCTCAGTAGCCAGCTCAGAGTCTGGATTCGTGCCCGGTTGTCAGCAATAGGCTAGCCCCCTTGTACATGGGACTTAAACATAACTGGTGAAATGTGGGTGTACTATAGGTACACCTCTGCCTAACCCTTCGGGGAATACAGGCGTGATGGATAAGTTTATGTATGTTATGTTATTATTATTTTCGAAAAATAATAATGTTTCAAGAACTTACTTCAAATATAGGTAATAAAGAAACGTTACAAGTAAAATCTCACTCGAATTATCTGTAAATAAATGTTGTGCCTAGAAACGCCGACACCGAATTCCAATCCTTTATTTATAAAAGGCCCGTTGCGCTAGCGCATCGGCTTAAATTATAGTGGGTGAATCGTCTGCAGTTAAACGAACCACGACTCATGAAGTTGTTGGAGCTTTTTGTACTTTTTACTGGCAGGCATTAGATCGCAACGTCTCGTCGGCCATTATTAATACGCCGATAAAGACCGAACGGCTTCGGCTGCGGTCGGTCAATTGCGCGGGCGTCGATCCATAGACTGACAGCGTCTCTCGCCATTATAAATTTATTGATTTATGCCACTACACAAGTTGTCTCCAATACCTATTTTTATTAAATGACAAAATTATCAACGTTCTGCATATCACATCACCCACGCAGCCGGAAATGATTTTGTCAAAATTAATTTACACGATCCGATTCTTGTCCATATGGCCTTTATTCCATAACTAGTTCCATTTCTAATTGCTTACTTAAAATTCTGACTGTAGAATATTTATTCGCTGGTCGTTCGTTTGCCCGTGCCATCTGTTCGTCTATAAAAAATTGTTTAATAATTCAATCGTTATTTTACGAGTGACTCCTGCGAGTCACGGCGCGGCGGATTCGCCAATAAGAGACCTAATGTAGCAGGAACTTCAGTACTTAGAGGGAGCCCAGATGTTCATGGGGCGTTATTACCTACCTCGGTGGTCGCGCCGTCGTATAGGTGATAAATAAATGGTTATCTGACCGGATCGACGCATGCGCCGCCCGCCGCGTGGGAACTACGGCTTGGTTTCAAAACAACACGCCGCACTTATGTTACAAGCCGTATAATTGTTACAAGTGATACTAACTTTCTAAAAAGTTGTATAGAGTTACTTGTTTTATGATAAAACTTATAGGTTTCTCCTGTCGATACTCGTATGTTAACCGAGTTTGTTTCCCGTTGGGACAGTAGACGCATTAGAGATTGAATGAAGGTATGTAACCGTGGATAATTATTGGAAAGTTGATACTGACCAAGACAAGGGCAGCACACGGAAAAGTTAATAAATAGTCATCATTTCAGCTTGCACAGATTGGAACGCACGAGAAGGTTCCCTTAAATTCTGAACTAAGCTCGAATTCACAGAATTCGCGTCATGGCATTGACATTTGACGCAGCCTATTTCATGATCCAAATATAGACGCTGAACTTACTCTAACAAAATTCTCAAGTTCATTTCTCAGAAAACTCGCGCACGAAATGTTTTCAAAGTTTTTATTATATTTCGCAAGAGAACGCCGTGAAATGCTTTGGATTCTGTACCGCACGAGTTCTGGCGGCGCGGCGCCCGCGTCGCTGAGACGAATAAAGCTTTTTGCCGGTTGACCGACCACCAAACACTGCAAGCTTTTTCGACTTCCATAACCCTTATTTATTGGAGCATAAGATTGAAAATGGGACGGATTAGTGAACATCTGTGTTGATAGAGATCAAGTTAGAGTGGTACCGTAAGCCAGCGGTTTGACAAAGGGAGTCAATTTGAACGTAGATATCTGAGGATCGTTCGTGACTCATCTGTCTATGGTGATTATCTCGAAACAATATGGCGCCGAACTCGTGAGGTTTGCTGTTCTGTCGTGGAAATGAAATTGGGAATAACTAGATGTTTTTGATCTTTATTGATATGCTTATCGAGTTAATTATTTTGTAAGCTCGGGTCGTTGCAGTCTTTTTTTCTTCATTTCTGAAAGTAGGTATTCGAGATACCTAAATCATTACTACACACACAAGAACAGGCACAAGAAGGTATCTTATAGGTTACTTTCCTAGGTTAGAACCTAGACATCTTTTTCGTTGGAGAGTGAACATGAAATAGTAGGTTAGGTTAGGTTGTTATACGAGGGGCTAAAATAACCCATTGTAACGAGGTAGTTTTACTCCCGAGCTTTAGCGAGGGAGTAAATAGAAACCGAGTTATAATGGGTTTTAGCGCTGTGTGTTACACTCTACTTTTCACTACGATTGCGAGAAAATAAAATAATCCAACACAATATTAAATAGCTAGTTTATTTTATTTAAATGTACAATTTGTACAATTCTGGATATATTTAACGAGATGTTTTTTTTTTGGCAACTTAATTTCAGTACTCTGTGAAGATGTTCTCAATAGATGATGACATTTTCACTGTTGTAAATTATATTACGATCAACAATTCAATTCGTAATTAGAGAAAAATTCTAAAGATTTCGCGCCAATGCCTTTTTATTTTCTTCCAGGGTTGTAACGGATGTCGTATAACGGATGAGGATGCGGATGAGGATATCGAGATAATCGGGTTTGAGGATGCGGATGAGGATACGGATATTGGAAAATTCCTTAATGAGGATGCGGATGAGGGTGCGGATGCAGATGTCGTATGAAAAATAGCCCTTGGTGACACCTGACACCACAATCATGCCACCACTGTCACGTGCGGCCGATCGTCTGTCATAGGAGTAGGACAGAGACACTGCGAATTCAGGCAATAGGACCGCGTCACTCACACTCCGGCCCGCACATAAGCTCGGAGCGATTTAAAAAAAAAAACACCATTTGAGCGAACAACGTAGGTAGGATCACATCCCCATAGAAATAATGAGGATGCGGATGAGGATGCGGAGCTTTTAAAATCAAAACTTGAGGAAGCGGATGTTTTGCGGATATCAAAATTTATGCGGATGCTCCGCAGTTGCGGATGCGGATACGGATATCCGTTACATCCCTGTTTTCTTCTGTAGCCGCAACGCAATGCAAACATTCTACCGAAGAGATAGCCGCATTTAGTTCCATTTTCAAAAATAAATGTTGTTCTTTTTTTAAGTCGAGTCCACAATCATGATTATTCTACATAAGAATAAAGACTTCTTCGTTTTTCAAGGCTCGTTGGAACAGACAAAAATTAAAAAGAAATTACTTTTTCCCCTAGCTCAAGAAATGCAATTTTTTCCCCGCTCTGGTACTCTACAATGACGGCCTTTTTGAGCAAGAGGAGTGAAAAAATATGAACACGGATCAAGATATTTTTTCTACGGCTCGCTAGCGCATGGGAACATTTGCGACACATTCAATCAAGGTATCTGACACCTACTGGAAATGTCATACCATTGTCAGAAGATGATTTCTAATGAAACTGTATCAGATAACCAGATAGTACCTATTTAAGAATATTTGAGTGACTGAGAAATAAAGTAAGTGATGTAAGTTTGGTGACCAAGCTCAAATAGACCACATTCACAAAGATACTGGCTGAATAGGATGGGAAATAAGTAACTTAAGTTAGCTATTTAGTACCTAAGTAGGTACAGGTAGGTACCTACTGAATATCCAGTAATGTTTCATGGAGAGCCGCTGGCAAGTCTACATTTGGCAATTGGACAAGACTTGGCATGCAGCTGAACTCAGCACCCTACCATGAAACTGTTCGTGCTGCTCTCTTGACGATGATCCATTATAATTAGGGTAGGTATTTAAGCTACAACTAGTTATCATGTGCGTCTCGCGTTTTCTACATATCGCAATCGAGACTTCCCATCAGCACCCCAATTACGTAACATACGATCAATCACAATCTGTTTCATTTTGACAGTTCAACAATATTCATTGCGTTACTTACGTTGCTGGCAGACAAATTTTTCGAACATAATGAAGCAATGGATTAGCAATATCCTTCAAAATGATTCACATTATAATTGATTGTGTGTGCAGTTTTAAATCGACGCTGATAAATGATCAATTCCTATTAATTTAGGCGGATTTGGAAAACGTTTGACTCGTAGGTTCCTATTTATTACCGCGTATCTACCTACTGCTATTTAGTAAGCCGATGCTAATAACATCCTTAATCCTTATCCTTAATCCTTAATATTATAAATGCGAAAGTAAGTTTGTTTGTTACGCCTTCACGCTAAAACGGCTGAACGGATTTGGATGAAATTTGGCACATATATAGATGATGCCCTGGAAAAGAACATAGGATACTTTTTTTTTTCCCACGGGATCGAGACTTATGCGGGTGAAACCGCGGGGCGCAGCTAGTAGTATTATAAATGCGAAAGTAAGTTTGTTTGTTACGCCTTCACGCTAAAACGGCTGAACAGATTTGGATGAAATTTGGCACATATATAGATGATGCCCTGGAAAAGAACATAGGATACTTTTTTTTTCCCACTTCGGGATCGAGACTTATGCGGGTGAAACCGCGGGGCGCAGCTAGTAGAAATATAAATGGCTTACACCTAGCCTTTAATTACAATAAAGTTATTAGGTAGGTAGGTACTTTACTTACCTACTCTTACTGTATTAGCGCATGTAACGTAACGACACATTTTTTCTGACGATGAAACTGCGAGATGGAATGATTTTATTCTATTTATTTTACAATAACTTTCAAAACCTAAAAACACTAGTACGTTTCATTGCATAATGAGCCTATAACGTTCCCACTGCTGGGACACAGGCCTCCTCTCGGTGAGAGGGAGTGGACCGTAATCCACCACGCGGGCCCAGTGCCGGTTGGTAGACGTCACATGTCTTCGAATTTTTGGTTCTAGGACATGCCAATTTCCTTATGATGTTTTCCTTCACCGTTTTGAGCGCAGTCGTGATGAAATTATTTACCTACACAAAGTAAAGCGCCTGTCTGGGTTCGAACCCTACGATATACAACTTGTAAGTCGCGGAGGTATCATTGCATTGTAACTAATATTGTAGGCAAGTCTCCAAAACGCCATCTTAATTATTTTAATTTTGGATTGATCTAATCTTCTATATTATATTGATTGATCTTAATCATTTACTAATGAAGTAATGATGCTTTATCATCTAAGATAGGATATTATGCGTGTGTTAAGGGTTTAATAATTAGCTAGTATTTATTTCCCACATATTTTTAAAGGTTGGTAGTTGGCTATTAAAATGGATGATCTTGTAAACCACAAACTGTTCCTCAAAACATCGTAGAACAACAACCATAAACATTTAAAAAGATTTACCACAAGTTCGGTTCGGTCACATCGGTAATCCGATAGCTTACTGTTTTTGGACAAAGAGCTTATGAAATAAGCAGAGGATGGAGCATGGCAAACAAGACATCAATATTTATTGGTCCCTAACAGCTGGATGTTAAGTTAGCCTCCTTACAAATAACCAATTACGTTACCGTGAAACATGATCATAAATCTGGTCCCTCAACCTCAAGTGACGTAACCGGCTAATCCCAGTAGTGAAAGGATACCTTGGAGGTCGAGAAGAACGCATAATGCCCAAAACACGATCGTCTTACACAAGTAGATCTTTTGTTCGACTAGAGATGTTTAGATAAGCATCTAAACAAAGGAGTTTCGCTACAAAAATGATAGCAGATAGTTACATTGACAGGAAAATGGATCGCGGTTACGAAATTACTGTTTGTATGCAAAATTGTTTTGCTTACGATTGCAGCAAGTTGCAGTTATGCAAAAGTAGTAGTAAAATTTCACGCATATTAATATTGTTGACGTAGATTTCATACGCGTTGCGTTTATTAAATAAACTCGTGACTGGGCAGGTAATGCGATACCTGAGTCGGAAAGAAAAGCTACTCTGCTAATAAGAAAACTTAGGTAGGTATTTACATAGCACCTACTGCAAAATTAAGTAGGTAAGTGACTACACCTAGGTAAACATAACTAACCGCTTAACCGCCTGTGTGGTCGTGGCTAGACCACCTGTCTCAGACCCAGAGATTCCGAGTTTGATTCCCAGTGGGGGCAAAAATTTTCTGCTCGGTTTGGTTGATGGTAGGGCTTGTTCCTAAGTCCTCCTGGCTAGCTACCATCATCTTATCTAAGTCTGTCGCCATAACAACAATGTTAATAGCATTGTTGTTTCGGCAGTTGGAGGTAAGATAGCCAGTCTTTAGTTGAGGATTCCGGGTGAAGCTCGCTTCCACCTTCGGCCTGATCATCACTTACCATCAGGTGAGATGAAGACAAAGAGCTTCAACGTAGTGGATATAAAAATAAACGTATGAAAGTTCTTGAAAAGGATGTAAAGCTCAGTTTTTTCACTTAGATACTTACTACCTACATTATAATACCAGGCATTGTTATACACATTTCTATTTCCATGGGCCGGTCGAATCGCATCGGTTCGTCTATCGAGAATCGAAAGAAAAAAACATCGATATCATATCTCGGATCTTAGATAACATATGGGGAGGTTATACCGCTGTTTATGGTATATCGTGGACAATGGGCCGGTGGCCCGGTAATTACCGGCACAGGGCGTGGGCAGACGATAGCGCCTACAGGACTATTGTGGCTATCTCGCGATCTCAGTCTGCTAATAAGACTGGCTGATTTGTGCCTCTCCTCAACCGTCCTTTAAGCAAGCTTTATTTGTTCATATACCTAGCGTGACCGCGAAAGATTTGATAGGACAGAAGGTAAGAAACCGGTGGTCTAGGATAGAAGTTTTCTTTAAGATATTTTTGATATCCGGGCTTTTAGTTAATGATAAAAGAGATGAAACAGGATGTCAGAAAAAGCAAACAAATCTAAAGTGGTGGCTTTGATATACCAACAGCGTAGACAGCTTCGTCTGATTAAAACCAGAGAACGGAAAAACGGATGGGCAGGTCCTGGAAGAGGAACGAGGACTCACATACCTACAAAGATTACTTAAAAGTTTTTTCTCACACTTCGTTTCGTAATTTTCACTCAATTCTTATTAGTCAAGTTACTTATTCAAATAAATTTTGTACGACGCTCCACCCACGCGCATGAACTTTGCATTTTCAGATATTAGGTACCATATTGCGCCATTCAAACCATGAAACACATTGTATATTCAACCCCAACTTGGTTAGTAACAAAGTACCTAACAAAATGTCACAGGACAAAGTTGTGAAGACGACAGGCATTTCACTCCAATTACCTACCTCCCTATAAAGTTTTAACAGTAGAATACAGTGCAGCAGTGTGTTATAGGTACACAATACAAATCACTTTACGAAAACTAGGGCAGGGAGGACCTCGTTAGCATAGAATCTAAACTCTGGAGCGGAGTTTAGATTATATCACACATCACATCACATCTCCGCTCCTCTCCAGTCTTCTCCGCTCCAGTGGACAGGCAGCCTAGGGTGGATACTCGGAAACGTATGTCCGAGAATCTACCCTAAGCCTATAAATTCCATTTATCCAGTCGGGTGAATTCTCAGACATACGTTTCAGAGTATCCACCTTAGGGTGGATAAACGGAATAACCCAAACAGTCTCCTTACAGTTTACGAGGTTGCTGTTCAAAGACAAAGATTTCATATTCTTTATTAGCTAAATAGATAGTGGTAATTTACATGGCTTTGAAAACATACCTAACTATACGCTTCGGAGGAGATTTACTCCGTTGGCTCCGCGACCCCCAAAATGAATCGTAGCCTCCGATACGAGAGTCCGTAATTTTTCGAGGTGGACAATAAACATTTTTAGCTGCACCTCCATCAATTGTAAAAATGATGGTGTAGTTCCTATGTGGGGATAAAGTTGTGACTCCTAGCATTAGCCTAAATCAAGACACGGCGTAGTTTCCATCTCAACTTATAGCAGGCTGCTGCTGAGAACTTCCTAATCCTAACAAATGAACTTAATAGGTAACTTTATGTGAATTCTGGGAATCGAATTCTGGACCTTAGGCTCGGCTGACATGCTATTACTTACCTACTTTAATAGAATTTAAAAAACAAAAATGCTAAATCCTGCATGTTTGAATCACACCTGTTTATAAAATTCTGTCATGATTAACATGGATTTTCCTTTTTTGCTAATCTTATACCACGCAGAACTGATTAGGCCGTTTGTAACTGCAATTTTCAGTTCAGGATTCCATATACGGAATATGAGGACGTTCGAATAGTAGGTAGGTAAGTTTGTAAGCTCTACCGTAAATAGTGTTTTATGACCAGACTTTCTTGTTTCTATGTTGCAAAAAATAGTCATCATGGACACATAACGGTTTGGTACAGATTTGTTTTATTAATTTTATAAATCCTAGACCTACTTTTTGCTTATAACGGTAGATAGGTTGATTAAAAAGTTGCCATGAAAGGGTAGCTCTTAAAAAGTTTGGTACCTATCAGATTTTAGGTAGGTGTAATCTAAAATAAACAAATGGTTTTCAAACATTTCTAAGAAAGATCTCCATGAAACGAAGTTTGTACGTGAACGAGAAGCTAGTGATCCATTCAAGTTTATTGGAAATTAAATAAAAGAACTTACCTTTCTTCGAAAAACTAAAAATAACAAACGTTGATTACAACAGTTTTTTCAAACACTAACAGCGTCCAAAACACAATATCACACGTGAAATCAGTTCGTGTCACTGCAACGTCCGTTTACTTTTAGTTATTATTTTAGTTCGATAAGACCGGACAGTTCACTGTTATTTTGAACCGGCGTCTCGCTCGCAACGAAGCACCGCGTGCATTTCAATGGATGAAAGTGTAAACCGTGGTTTTTGTATAGCGCCCTCTCGTTTGCGCTAGCGAGCGCGAAAAAGACAGAGACAAGCTATACTCAAGTTTGGCTTTTCGAGTGGAGCGACAACTTCGCCCACTATTTTATTGTTATTCTAATTTTTACATCTCGAGACTTCTTACCGGCTGCGGTAACATGTTTACAGAACACCCAAAAAGTTGGGTTTCGAATTTATTTTCTTCTAGTTTTTAATTATAGGGCTTATTGTTTATTGATGAGAGAAATAAATAAAAAACTCAAATGTGGATCGATCGTTTATTATTTTTATTTTCTTCCCACAGGTGGCAAGAACCAGAGTAGCGAGCACAACCTAACGTAATTAAGAAAATGGTAACTATTTTCAGGGATAACCACTTCTAAATGAATTAACAGTTTTCAAATAGGTATAATTTGGTACAATCTAATTTTAAAAGCTCATACATGTATGCTATCGCCGTTTATTTTCGCTATACTTAATTGCAAAAGAAAGGTGCCAATTTTCGCAATAAGTTTCAGTTAGTTAATATCGAAAATTCTTAATCCTTAACCGTGAGAAAAAACAGTAAAGTGTTTATTAAGTTATCAAGTTGTGTAAAATTTTAATAGGTACTCGTTATATGCGGTGCAGTTAAATTTGGCGTCCAAAATATAAGATGTGAAATCCCTTGCTTACTGCTCCTACCCCGGCCTATAAGATATTTTTTTTAAATCTCTAATGATTTTACGAAACTTCAAAGGAAAATAAAATTATATAAATTGATATGAAATGTAAACAAATATGCATGTAACCAAGGCCACTTATTAGCTATCGGTTACAAGCCGACTTGTCCCTGGTGAGAGAGCATTATCAGATTTGGAATTTTTTGTCTACATTGCAAAATTAATTGTATTTTTTTTTTTTTTCAATATGTGCTGGTTTGCTACTTGGCCAAAATATATTTACACAGAAAAACAAGTTTGCTCTCAATAAGAAATAGTATTGCGTAGAACACATTGGTTATTTGCTGACAGTAAAAAAGTTGAATTACCAATAGTTACATATTATTATAACGACAAAGTTCATGCCACTTACAAATGATCATGTGGCGCATTTATAGAGTTGTGATTTTCGGGGACCGGTAAACCATCTATAGGTCCACTTGCGCCAGCTTCTCATTGGCACAGCAACGAAATAACGTGTTAAAAGTTTACACGTAAGCTGTCGCAAGTGACTCTAAGGTCTCGGTAATAAAAATAGGACGTTGATAAACCCATCAGACGAGGGAGCAACAGACAGGTGTCATATAATGATAGTGGTCTCGATAGTTTTATTCACGTCCCATTCAATTTTTATTAAAAGGAGTTTGCATAGGTCTGGCATATCTTTGATTGTAATAAGTCCCCGAAACCGAATACCGTAGCAAACTCCTTTTGTTTTCCAACAAATGTTCAAACATCCTTCAACATTTGTTGAAAAACATTATTATCCTCTGCTGTTCTGGATAATTAGACAATCAAGTGCATAGGCACATTACATTAGATTAATATCTAATCAAACATAATATTATATGCGAACTTGAATCCAATACATTTTTTTTTTTGCTTTTTCTAATATTTTTTTATCGAGGTATCCTTTAGCGAATATCGTTAATGGAATAAGTACAATATAATATGAACTTATGACAGAAAAAATGAAAATACATTACGTGACACGAGAAAATGAATGTGAATTAATTAGTTGAATGAGTTTAAAAATACCCAACCGCTCTAATAACGTAGCTTTAGACAGTACGTGAACATTTCAATATCTGAAACATTGTAGTCGTAAACTGATGTACTTGTCTACCCGCATGAACATAAACATCAAACATTTCAGATAAGGAAATTGACAAAAGAATTAGCGAACATATAATAATGATACATCATTAAGAACTGAAAAATGACTATACATTAAATTCACAATATACTAAATACATACATACAAGGATAGCCTTCCTGATGTAAAATTTGCAATGACATTTTTTTTTACATTTTCCGTTTTCAGTTATTACAAACAGAAGTAAATCACACTACATAAAAATAAATATATAAAACACGACACATAAAATAGAAAAGTATGCACGAATATTAAAGTTTTATATGAAATTTTAACTAGGCAAGGCTTTCAAATGAAATAAATATAAGTTATGGAGCTGTGTACAGAGCGAGCGTGGAAGGTCGACGCTAGATGGCGTTGCGACCGTCCGACTGCGCCGTACACGCGGCGCGACGTCTAACACGCCGACACCAACACCCCGTGTAAAATGAACATATACGAAAATATAACATATACAATTCTTATGTTTATGAACTATAATAACAGTTACGCCTATATGAACTGTTACAATCCATAGTTGGAGCTGTAAATTATGTTACAATTGATGGACATCGCTGCTCACCGTTTCTTCGTGCCGTCATCATGTAACGCAAGACATGCCGATACATCTTATAAAAAGTTAACCAACCATTTTCCGAACGAAAACGTGCGTCCGTAAACGGTGAACAGCGTCGGCCGGGCATATATCAAAGAAGAGCACGACACATAGTTCATCGTAGCCGACGACACTCAGGGGGCCCAGGCCCCCCACTAACATAGTCCAGCTTCATACAAAACTGCTAACACCTCGAATAACCACTATCCGGCAGAACGCAGCGGGCCATCGCGGTATCAAGAATGAACACTAACCCGCGACGCGTTCGCCACCCTACATTATATAATGCGGCAAATCAATAAAATCGCCGCGTGTAAAACTTATTCAACATGGACAAACCATAATGTCCGCTTCCGATATCGTTCGAACCTCGGACATAGAGCCGCATCTCTAGATGTTCGGCTTGGAAACAAGTTTTCAACTGTGGGTACATCTTTCGCGAACAACGGCCGAAAGGCGTACCCACTGCTGGACAGCGGGAGATGCGTCTAATCATCTCCTTACATTAATGTTCGCGTTCAAAAATATTGCAAAAGAAAACAGAACAATTTACTTTACGATATAAAATTTTGAATGAATTTAGATCGCCTGGAAACGTAAACGAAAAATACTAACAAAAATAAAATACCTGTTCTACTTATATTTTATATTAACAAATTATTAAACAAGTCGGGACGATATTATTGTAAGAATTATATTAGAATCGTCCTATCATGTTTGCTATGGAATGCTGTCGTCTCGTTTTGCGTTAAAATGTAATTTTTGAACTAAAACAAATAAAATATATATTTTCTCAACAAAACATTTTAAAATAAATAACTGTATAACGATGCAGAAATGGTGCTTATTACTTCAAGGCCATTATTTAACAATAACGCACAATACCGAACACTTTCGCACATTAATCAATTTTCGTCGAGTATCGACTATGAAGCGAGAGCATTCCATCAAACATTCCTACATCAATATGAAATCTCTACAAAGAAAACATTGAACTAAAATTAACGTTACATTATAACTCCTTCCTTCCCGTCAATATCTACAATCATAAGATATGTTAGCACTTCTAGCCTTCCACTTTGTACCTCGACAACCCTACACACACGGAGAAAGTAACGTTTTAAGGCTTCGCTAATTAATCCTATTATTATTGCTAACTTTTTCATTCTAATGCCACTTGAAAGAGCAATCGAGCCACTAGGGACATCTTCTCGAGACCGATCACGGCGGCACGTCGTTTTCGAATTTGAAAAGCTGCGATTTTTCACTTTCGACATACAAACAATAATACGCTCGAAGAAAAAAGGGGGCGATATATACAGATCGGACGATGGATCAGGAAAGGAAACGATCAACACTGAGACCTTCCGCCGCAGTGGCCGCGCGGTCAGCTCCGAGCTGCGGTAGTAGGCGCTCTGGTGCCGAGTGCAGGCCGAGCTGTGGTAGCTGACGACGTCGCCAGCGCCCGAGTCGGTCTGCACCCGGCACTGTGCGGGTGAGCCGCGGCTACTGCGGCCCGGCGCGGGCGCGGGCGCGCTAGCGCGTGAGCGGGCGGTCGAGCGCGAGCGTGCAGCACGGCAGGAAGCGCGCGTGCGGGTGCGTGCACTGTGCCGCGCAGCGCAGCGCCGCGCTGTGCCGCCGCTTGCGGTCCCCGCGGCCCTCGTCCGGCGCCTCGCCGCCCGCGTACTGCGCGTGCGCCGCGCTGATGTCCGACAGCAGCTCCTCCCACTCGCGCGACAGCTCGTCGGGCGGCGGCGCGGCGGCGGCGGGCGCGGGCGGCGCGGGCGCGCAGGCGCGGCAGGCCGTCTCGCTCCAGATGGAGCGCGCCGCGCTGGGCCGCATCTTCTTGGCGGCGCGGCCGCACTCCTCGCACGGCGCCCAGGCGGCCGCGGCGGCGGCGGCGGCGCTGGCGGGCGGCGCGTCGGTCTGCGCGCTCGCGTCGCGCTGGCGCAGCGGGAAGTGCAGGCGCAGGCCCAGCTCGTCGAGGTCGGGGCAGCGCTGCGCCGCGGTGAGGTTGAGGCGCCCGTAGTCGATGCTGCGCGTCGCGCGGTACTCGAGGTACCGCTCGGTGCCCGCGCCCAGGTACAGCCCGCCCGAGTCGCTGCGGCGGAATTCGACGGTGTCGTGGTCGCCGCAGATGTCGAAGGTGTCGCCGTCGGCGTAGCGCGGCGGCTTAGCGTCGGTGTCGCGGCGGATGGGGCGGAAGTGCGTGCGCGCGGAGGTGAGGAGATCCTCGCGCGGGCGGGAGGACGGCGGGCGCGGGGGCGGGTCGCAGGCGGGCGCGGGCCGGGCGGCGCGGGCGCGCCCGCGGCGTGGCGGCACCTCGGCGAAGCCGCTACGATCGCGGCTGTGATTGATCGCCGTGAAGGAGCGCATCGTGTTGGCGACTGTGGTCAGAGCGTCGTAGATCTCGTCACCTTCGTACAGAGCGAACGACTCGAGCTCGCGCGGCTCTGGCTCGACCACGTCGGCCAGGTTGAGCGGCCGGAAGCGGTCATGCAGAGCATCAGCAATGCGCGAGGGCGAATCTCCGCGGTCGAGCGGAGGCGGGAAGTCTGCAGCTTCGGTGGACCATATGCTCTCAGTGAGGGATATAAGACTGCACTTCTCGGCGGACGGATCGGCGAACAGACGGTCGGAGGGAGATGACAGCAGATCTTGAAAGTCTATGGGAAGGTCCTGGTACTCGTCGTCGGGTGTGTTCTGATCTTTAGACCACAGAGCTTCGATGCTGCGATCGAACTTTGCCTCGAACTTAGCGTACAGTTCCTCTTCCATGGGTGTGCGCACGCGCGGGTTGAGGTCTTCGGTGATGACCCACCCGGCGTCGAGGTCGAGGCTATCGTCCCAGTCAGGCACCATGTTTTCGTTCATTCCAATGTTCCCTGCTGTTATTTCTTTGATCTCGTCTGTGACGGTGTTCTCGCACGTGCCGTAACCCTCGTCTAATGCTATAGCTCTAATGAACTCCTTCACTGGGTCTTGTGTTTCCATATCCCAGACACCCTCGTGTGTAACCCACTCAGGCAGAATCTCTTTGCTGTCAAAGGATCTACTGTAGCTGTTGCAACGTTTCTTGTTGTTTTTCTTCTGACCGTGATATGAATTACGTCGCTCTTTCCCTGAAGTTAGTTTCTTGTTTTTAGTATTCCAATCTTTAGACACTGAAAATTCGCTTTGCATTTTGATCTTGGAATCTGGCGCTGATTTACGACACCACGCCGGCGGTGGGAGATAATACGGTAACGGCGACTCTCGACCTTTCTTTAAAGCCGGAAACGCAGCGTAATATCGACGAACAGCCTCAGTTTCTTCTATAGAACACGTGGGCATGCCTACTTGTGACGCACCTTCTTGATCTTTGATGTCCTGGAGTCGTGTGCACAGTTGATCAACAATGTTGTCAAGATTAGGTTCCTGAAAACAATCAATACAACATTGTCACAAAAACATTCAGATAATAATGTACTACTTTTTACTACTACCAACATAATACTACCAGATAATGATGATAATATCTAATGTACAATAGCAGTGTAGCTGCTTCACATGCATTTAAGTATTGGAGATTATCTCTTAATTGGCAGTCTACTGTCTAAGCTTACTGTCTGAGACTTAAACAGTAAGCTAGTAGCAGTAAGTAATCAGTGTCTAAGCACACTATGCCGAAGGCACCCAACTGAAGTACCGTGGCTGATTTTACGTTCTGACGTATTCAGCTGATATAACACACCTAAGAAATTGTTGTAGATAGATTGTTTTTCTACTTATCTAGACATTATGGAGCTTTGGTTATTGCATATGACTGTAAGCACTATTTGCTTGCAAATTTGGTCATTTGTACAGTATCTTTGTTTTTGAGGGTCTAAAAGTAGAAAAGTGGTAGGCTGTCCACATTATTATATGCCTTATTTTATTAAATGGATGTATTGCATGTATAGCAGCTACAGTAACATAAGTTTTGGGAAGATACAACAGAATGAAAGTAACACCAGCTTTACTACAAAATGAAAAAATACACAAAAAATTAAAATTATTTGTAACAAAAGATCACAAAACGGTAATGTAGGTAGCATGATAAAAAAAAAAAAAACAATTCAATGTTTTATGTCCTGCAAATGCACTCAAAAAGTAGATGTTACGTAAATATGTTCATACAATGAAAATGCAAATAATTATTACAAGTAGCTTTTAACAATGGAACAAAGGAAGAATGCAGCGATGCTCCTAAACTAGAGTGCAAACCAAGGGGGGCATCAAAACACAGTGGTGCGGTGCTTTCATAGGCAACAATCATAAATGAGGAAACTTCCTGTAGGATCAGGCAATTCGTAAATAACAAAAATACAGTCTAATCACTCCCACAAGGAAAATAATAAAAAATACATTTGGATTACACAAGTAACCAGACAAAAACAAATAGTATCATGTTGCCTATAAAAATAACATATAACATTGGAATAGATGCAAAACCGACCTTTTTGTAAGGATTCTTATAATTGTTAATTGTCTTCATTTTTACATTCCCACTGTTATGGTCACTTTCCAGTGTTACTGAGCACTGCATTTCCTCTTGACATTCGAAAAAACAATAATTAGTTCTTACTGATTATTATTTGATCACTAGCAATTTAGCAAATCACTATATTTCAACATTACCTCAATTAGGTACTTGTAATGGTGTTTTATAGCCTACTTACTTAATTTATTTACTAAACAGATCATGCCAAGACTTAATGATGTTAACACTTTTTTACTTTATTTGTTTGTGATAATCAGGGAGCCATTACCTATGTGATGTTTATTGTCTTATTGGTATCTTGGTGAATAAAGTTGTGTTGCCTTTGACTGAACAAAACATGATAGTGACTTTACAAAATATATATTTACATAGAACTGCAATGATATGAGGATAAGTAGGAACTGTTGGAATGACTTACCTGTACCAAGTGTATGGGTATCAGATGATGGAGTGTGGAGTTTGATGAAGTTCTCTCGACGTGGCAGGCCAGCAGGCAAATGCCTGGCTCTCTCTCTTATGCTTACGCATCCTGTCCTTGATAGTGTCTGCCGTTATCAAACACCATCATCTTGTATAATAATCGTGAGTCCATTTTACAATCGCCGTGGGCCGTGTGATATAAATCGATCCTTTAATTCCTCCGTTACTAATACATCCTTAATTTCTTTGGCCTGTTCTTTGCTAGTGGGTCAGTTTTTTTCCTAATGCAGCGCTTGCTTCAATTTTTTTGCAATCGCATTGTCACTAGCTAATAACAAATGACGCACTATGTGCACCCCTTATTTCTGCAAAATAAAACGGTAAGTAAATTTTACTATCATTCAATGTTTTGATACAAAGGTCATTGAGTTTTAGCAAGCACAAAGAATTTGGTGTGCCATGCCCGCCCCGCCGTGCTAAATGGGTCGATGGCGCCAAAACGTCACCCGAGCGAGGGTGAGTGCGGACGAAGCCTCCTCTCCTCGCATTCGCAACGTCACCCGCACAACATTTTTTGCTACACATCAACAAAGAGTAGTTTCACGCGCGGTACAGCAAATCTTTTATCGTCGTTTAGATCTGAGTCATACTCATTCTACTCATTTCATCTACGATACGATGCAATTTCACAAGAAGGCGACAGTGTTACATGATGCACTTTCACTGAGGACGCGCCATGAACCTACTTCCGCATTGACACATGAAACAATCAGAATTAACAGAAATTACTCACCTGTAACAGTTTATACGGGGTTAAACTATCATGTTATATCAATACACACACACCCCACATGAAAAAAAACATGGCAGCCGCAATGAGTGAGTGAGAGTCACACAAAATTATTTTATTTTGCGCAACTCCGTCAAAAGATTGGAATGACGTCTTGTTATTGACCAATCGCATGGCTTCGCTTTTCAAAATCATTAAATATGGCGGCCTGGCGGCCCGTGAGTACACTTCATACACCTTGTGATTCGTCGAAATAGGACTATTGGCTAATCTAGTACGTGGAATTCAAATTCTGTCCAATGAGCATCCAGTATTTAAAACCGGACGTTCGACTTTCACGCCACCTAGAGGCGGAAAATTGAAAAATGGTTATAAATACCTAGGTACATACTTCTCGTTTGTAGTTTTACTTCAGGGCCAAGAGTCCAAAGATTAATTTATTATATTGTAATTACACCTGAAGAATGTATTATATAGGATACTTTCTTTTCCATGAATTAAAACGTCTCGCATCAGGATCAATTAGGTCAATACAGGCGTAGCAATGTTGGTAACTAATATCTACCAAGGTCGCGCCAAGGCAACATGCAGGAAATAAAACAAAATCATTTTTATCGATCTCTTTATTCTCTTACTCTTTAAAACTTTATTTCTCAGTACATAGAATAACAGTAACCGACTCGTTGGAAAAAATGTTACCAATACTGTTGGTAAGGCAGTCAATAACGATAAACAATACCTAGAGAAAGATTATCTTAGGAAGGAATAGGTATTTAATAAACTGGTGCTGCATCATCTGCTATAAACAGCTGGAAATTGATTTTATACAAAACTGTTGATACTCATTTACTTATTATGTGCTTTCATTATTCGGAACGTAATTATTAAACACTTGTTATTAAAAATAAACACAATGCTGTAAGCTAAACCAAACATACTTCTGAATGTCAACTGTTGAAAACAGTACTTCTGCACTAACAGTAAAAATACATAATATACACAGCCAATTTTATAGTAATCAGGTATCTAGGAAAATATTTAGCAGTATTAGTAAGTAATTAATTATCCGTTCATTCCACAATTAAAAAGAAGTAAAAGTGTATCGCTACACAATTTGTGCATAACCACTATATTAAACTAAAATAAAACTTAAAATGAATAGTGATCACAGAAATGCATCAAACAAAAAGAACCAGGAATAAATTAAAACATGAAAAAAAACTAACAACTTTGTACGGCATGGAAAGTTTATGTATAAATTATTAATAATATATATTATAAAGTAAAACGTTATTTACATATTCATGTGTGATTGATTACATGTTACAAAATGCTTATTGTCATTAGGGTAACACATTTATTCCATAAATAATATTTTATTTCGTCTACACAAATATGTATTTCGTTATTCTAGTACAACAGCTATGCTATATGCGGGTATATAAGACGCTATCAGACGGTGCAACTGCTCTGCAATCAAAACGTGACTGGGAACCACGACCAATTATGAATCACGTAAAAATTGCAATGTGTTGCACGTACCGAACGCATTTTATTTAAATACAAACGCCGATCGCCATCTGTGCTAATTTATCGTCACCTAAATCAGCGTGAAGGCGTAAACATGTGTAAGGACAGTCCACTAGTAGAGTTATTTACACCTTGACTAAGTAAAGTTACGTTACTCAGTGGCTCTGAGGCCTTTTACTTGCTTCTTCGCCTTTGGTGACGATACCCTCGCTCTTGGCGATTGCTGCTTGTGCTGCGGCTCTCTTTATTTCTCGCCTCCTCTGAGCTTCTCGTATTATGTCGAATAAACTCTGTAACAATAAACATAATTTCAAGTAAGTCATCGTCTGCCTATCAAGAGCAGTGATAACCTTGGTGTGACCGTCTGACTGCCAAGTCATAGGTCTCGATTTTGAACCTCTGTCTTTTCGGCTTCATGTGCGTATTGTATAATTATCACATAACATCACGGCTTGTTTCCCCGAAGGGTTGGGCAGAGGTGTCCCTGAAGCAGGTACACCCACATTTCGCCAGTTATGTTTAAGTCCCATGTAATAGGGGGCGAACCGCAAATCCAGACTCCGGGCTGCTACTGAGAAATTTCAGATAGAAAAGCCCAATAACACTTTGCCCGGGAATCGAACCCAGGACCTCATGCTCAGCAGTAGCGCTTGCGACCACTAGACCAACGAGGCAGTCAAATATAATTATCACTTGCTTCAAAAACGGTGAAGGAAAATATCGTGAGGCAATGCCTGATACATATTTCTCGACGGCATGTGAAGCCAAGACAGAGGCCCATGGGTGGCTTTAAAACTTTGACACCAGGTTAGTCACTAACCACACAAAAAGAAGATCATCTGCCTAGCCCTTTTCCAACTATGTTGTGGTATCAGTATTTTACATGGAGCGACTGCCTATCTGACCTTCACAACACAGTTACTGGGTAATACGATACCCCTTGGTAAGACTGTTTGTCAGATGGTCGGAGTCTAACGACCCCGACCTTTTATAATTTAAAGTAAGTGTATAAAATGATTGTTATTTTTCGACCTTGTGTGACAAAACAAAACATCTTTATCAGACAATTGTCTTTTCCTCATTATTATACAGTTGAAACAGCTGATTGAGATAAAGTTTGATGACATCCGAACTGCGCATCGGCTTGCAAGTACAGATGTGACGATTGCGATAGAAAAACTATTTTCCAAAAAAAAAAACAACCGACTTCCAAAAAAAAAACACTACAAAGTGAAAAATAACTTTAATTTCGATAGTCGGTGTCTTTGGTTTTGAATTTTCGTTTTTGCCACCGACTTCCGAAATTAGTTATTTTTCATTTTGTAGTGTTTTTTTTGGAAGTAGGTTGATTTTTTTTTTTGTAAAAAGTTTTTAACCCCATACAAATTCGAATACCACTACCTGCTATGTAAATAACAGTGACAGGAACTTAAGATATCATCCATATACTAAGTGGGAAAAAATACGTATTATTGAAGCTAACTCAAAAACCATCCAATCAAAGCTAATAAAATTTAAATGGGACCACACGGGAAGCATCAGCTTTCAAATAAAAAAAGAATCATCAAAATCGGTTCACCCAGTCGAAAGATCTGAGGTAAACAACATTAAAAAAAAACAGTCGAATAGCGAACCTCCTCCTTTTTTTGAAGTCGGTTAAAAACATCTAACTTTGAGATCGACCATTTGCGTCATAGTCGAGGAAAACTGTAACCATAACCGAGTATCCATAACCAAGTAAAAGACCCATATTATCTAATCCCTGGTCACGAACTGTAGTGACCAATATGAAATTCTGTGAACCGACTGCGGGCTCAAATTGGCCGCTGCAGATCCAATCTGAACAGATGGGACTAATCAACCCATCCCAAACACAGTGTGAGTGTCGAGCCCCGAAACAGGATATCTTCTGTCCTGCTCGTCGCGCACGACTACCTGCACCCTCCAGGACTTAACTGAGGCAAACGACAGAGCTATCTAGGTTGATACGTGTTGGTCGTACATCGACGCGAGGAGACGAAGATATTCAACGTGTAACGTTAAATGCGCAAAACCTCAGACACCCCAACTGATTTTTAATTCAATTGACCTATTTCAGAGAGAAAAAAATCATTAAAAATATTGTAAAGGTTTTATGTGCTGTTTTAGTTCGATAAGATTCGTATTTGCATTGAAATAAAAGCTAATATTATCCCGCGTATAAGAAAATTTAAATTGGTCGACAACAATTTGTGTTTGTTTACCTATTTTGGCGGGTTTGCGCATGTGATGGTTTGACCTATTAATAAATAGACACGGCAACGTTTTTAATGAAGATTTTTTGAAAAATGTGACCTATCTTAAAAAGTGGTTCAATTGATTCTGCTCGTTGTTCTGATCAAACTATTTTCAGGTTTTGCGCATTTAACGTTACACGTTGTATACAGTCCATCGCACACATGGTAACAATACAGAATATGTACGTAATTCAAAACTTGTTTATGAGACAAGAAACAAATTTCTATTATTTTTTTTAATTTTAGTGCATTAAAAAAACGCAACGTAAAATAATTAATTATTGTAAAATACCAATTTATTAATTTACGTTGCGTTTGTTTTTGGTGGAACAGAACGCAAACTCAAAATGCGTCGTCTTCGACAATGCCGGAAGTGACGTCAAAAAACTATACATGTAAAAAAATTATGGAGTTTTTTTTTTAGAGCAACAAGTAGTAGTTGAATTTAATTTTTAATACTTTTCTTGAGTTTATATTAAGTACTGTCTTTTATCTGTGTTACTACTGACGTATGGCCCGTGCCTCGATAAATATTATGACATCAAGACGTTACCTTCCCCTCGGGGTCGGTCGGCTTGTCCTGCTCTTTCGCTGCGATGGCCGCCTTATCAAGTGCCTTCTGTATCTTGCTTTCCACCTCCAGAATCTCTTCCTTATCCAGTAACTCGATCAGCTCGGACATCTGCTTCTCCGACAGGTTCACGTTTTCATTGCCTATTATTTCCAGCATCTGAAATGTGGGAAAATGAAGGTTATTTTAGCAAGTTGAGGAATTGGTCATCTTCAATGTCGTTTTTATATGAATATGAAAAAAGAAAACCTTTGTATGCAAGAGAAATATTTTGTGATGTGAGCAGCATCAAGGTAACAGTTGCATAATTTTGATTTTACAGCGGAATTTCTGCTTATAATTTACATACTTATTTCTTTTTTCTACACTTATTTTCAGTGTAATATCTCAGAATTCACAAGCTACATCAGTCATGTAAATAATTAAAACATAAAGAGATTTTTATTTTTAGGTAGGGCATCTCGTAGTTGACCTCTGAGATCATGACTACTTAACCGGGCTTTCCTTGCGTGCCTTAAGCTACTACACTTAAAACCCAGGGGTTATTCAACTATGCTAATTAAAACTAGGTGATCGCTCGCTAAGGGCACCCCTTGTGGGGTACGAACCTCGGCTTAGGGCGTCAACCGGAGGGAGGACATCAAGGATGGGACGGGCTGGATCAAAATTTTGATCATGATTATTAGTCGGGGAATTTAAAGCTACGTGCTCAGCTGCAACAACTGCTGGCACCTCGTTATCGAGCAAGACCATAGACTTAAAATATTTAAGTAAGTACATTTTTATTTATTAGCCAATAAAAGGACTTGTCTTTTAAAATTGCTGCAACTGGCATTGAATACTAAACAAACAAACAGGTGATAGTCGATTCTATTATTCTCACACATAAAGATAAGTAAACACATTATTATTATAATTACATCATTATTGAGATAGACAAGACGTCATGCATACAGAAAATATCGAAACTAACAATAATAATATTAGCTGCTAAGTACTGAAAGTCATGGAGGTCAACGACCGTTGCAGACGTTCTGACTTTACCACATTTTCTAAAGTCAACATTCCATGTTTACATATATATCTGTTCTGTATAATCCACACTAATTCTAGGAACCGAGATGAAAGGATTTCTCCCTATTGATAATCTAATTTTAAACTGAAGAAAAACAGTCGACTTTTAAAAGATAGTACAGAAATATCGAGAATCCAGTATCTTATAAATAAACATACACGAAAAAGCAACATTAATAACCTTCCTTTAGATTTCTTCGATAAATCATTACATAACTACAAACAGTTTTTTTTTTTTAGACAAAGGTAAGAAACACATCGAACCTTAAATGTCAAGTTTTTATCAAGAACGAGCTAATGTAATGTATTTTTTACGTTGACCTTGAAGATTATTAATAAAGTAGTGATAACACGGAAGTCTAGCGTTCAGTACAGAAAGAGGTCATACTGTGATAACGCGTTTATAAATCATTCGCGGGGTATTTGATACGGTCGGTCACGTGTGTGGGTTTGTGGTGGAAAGTTGACATTGACCTTGAGACCTTGACGGTACTAGATACTGTTAGGTCACTTTTTGCACCTTTTACACGTGGTGACATTTGAACATAGAAACGATACTGACAGGCGTGGGCTACATTTTTGGTTAAATATCTGTATCTAAGGAATGTTGGACTTTGTGTCCAAAATATTATCTTTATATATATAATTCTTCTGTGAGTGTGTATGTCACTGAACTCCTCCTAAACGGCTGAACCGATTTTGATGAAATTTTTGGTGTGTGTTTGAATGAGTCCCTGGGTGGTTTAGATTCACAATTGGACCCGGTAGGTGGCGCTGCGATCGAGTTATAGGAAACAGGATAACGTCTGTTCGGTCAGCTAGTATTTCATAAATTGAAATCTCAGACCAAATAAAAAGCAAGACATAGCGCTATCAACAGCGACGTGAGGCCGGTTTCGTAAACATGTGTGCACTTAGTGAGGTGTAGTTTGATTGTAAATGTGTACGTGTGAACGTGTATGCACTGAGCGGAGGTGTAGTTTTGGCATGCTTCACTGTATTGTTTGCAGCGCTCTGTGCTATGTCTAAATATATTTCTTTCCAACAAGCAAAAAATCTAATTAATTTCAGTAAATGTTCTTGATGCATGAACTTGGTTTCGATCAAGATATTACTGTCATACGACCGAAAAAGTTCAAAGTACGGCTAGCATCGGGGGCCATACTTTGAACTTGTACTAAAGCCATCATGGTGATCAACCAGTACGTTTTCCGCGAAATAGTGACATCATTAAAATCAATCTACCTAGCCTTTTCCCAACTATATTGGGGTCGGCTTCCAGTCTAACCGGATGCAGCTGAATACCAGTATTTTACATGGAGCGACTGCCTATCTGACCTCCACAACCCAGTAACTGGGTAATACGATACCCCTTGGTAAGACTGATTGTCAGACTTTCGGGCTTCTGACGACCCGTAACGACTGTCAAAGATCCACGTATGACAGCCGGGACCAACGGCTTAACGTGCTTTCCGAGGCACGGAGGAGTCTCGGTATGTAGAAATGGTCACCCATACACGGACCAACCCCGGCAAGCGTAGCTTAACCTGACAGATTGACCCCAGCGGCTGTTAGTACTTAGCCACGAGCTAGTGACATCATTACTAGAGTCTTTAATGGCTTTTATACTGCTATAAGTAACCTGTAAAAATACAGCAACTGACCTTCAAAACATCATCAATCTTCAACTGCCCGTCGAAGTCATCATCCAGTCTGCCAAGTACATCTTGAATGAGCTTCAGTTTGGCCTCATCGGGCACCTTTTGTAGGCTCTTAATGGAATGCATCAGTTCATCTATTTGGATCAGTTGTTCCCTTGCCTTTTGCGGTTCTGACTTGGTTTGCTCCAATGTGTCCTTCAGGGCTTTTTCCTTGGTGTCTAGCATGGCCAATGCGGCATCCAGTTTGCTTATCATGTTGTTTACGGCCTTGTACAATCTGTAATAAAAAATATTTTTTTTTTTGAAAAATGTGTTTTATTTCAGGCAAAATACCTATATACAAAAAAAAAAATTTTTTTACAAAAAATACAATCGACGACGTCCAAACTACAAAGTGAAAAATAACTTTAATTTCGGAAATCGGCCTTTTTTGTATTTTTTTTTTTCACTTTTTAGTGGGTTGATTTATAATTTATCTAAGTTACAATAGAGCCTAATGTCAACTGCTCATCAAAAATACCCAAATCGCTATAGATGGGCCTATAATATTTGAAGAGTTCCTTCGATTTCTCCAAGATCCCATCACAATGGGAACAAC
Organism: Agrochola lychnidis; assembly: GCA_963680765.1. Classification (NCBI taxonomy): domain Eukaryota; kingdom Metazoa; phylum Arthropoda; class Insecta; order Lepidoptera; family Noctuidae; genus Agrochola; species Agrochola lychnidis. Next base: position 5,707,677 of record OY796859.1, on the reverse strand, counting down.
TTGAAAGTATACCCTTTCAAACAAAAAAATAATTTTTCAAATCGGTCCAGCCGTCTTCGAGTAATCGGGGAACATACATAAAAAAATACTCCGACGAACTGAGAACCTCCTCCTTTTTTTTAAGTCGGTTAAAAATTGAATAAATATGTATGTACTATAAATATGTATGAAACCTTCAAAATGATTCATAAATTATAATTAAAAATTATCAGTCTTCAAAAACATAGTCTTTCGTAATTTTTCGTAATGAGTACATGAACAATGTAAGTTGATTTTTGATACAATTAGTCAAGGCAATTACCTACATTTTATGGGAAAAAACCCAAACAAATATGGCGTATTTTTAAAAGCCGTTGTGCACTAATACAATGCAGAGCATGATTTCATCATTCGCGATAGTTACAGTTTAGGTAGAGTTAGGTGTTTCAATCCTCTACTGAAATTTACTGGTGGACAAGCATTTGAAAGTGACGCCATGTTCTTCAGAATTGATGCATACAATTATTACTTTATGTCCTTTGTTTTCATAATTATAAGGATTTATATTTATCCTTTATTAAAAATAACCAGCACCCTAATTGCGTAATACACGATCCATCACAATCTGAATGATTTTGAAACAGATTGCTAATCCATTGCTTCATAAGTTCGAAAACAAATGTGCTCAACAACGTAAATAACGCAATGAATGTTGTTGAACTGTCACAATTAAACAGTCTTAATCATTTACGAAAATGTGTTACTTAATTAAATAGCAGGTTCTTAATAATTAAATAAAATCTATCCTATCCTACTAATAATATAAATGCGAAAGTTTGTGAGGATAGATGGATGTTTGTTAATCTTTCACGCAAAAACTACTGAACGGATTTCGAGGCACACGGATAGTTTATAGCCTGGATTAACACATAAGACACTTTTTATCCCGATATTCCCACGGTATCGAGACTTATGCGGGTGAAACCGCAGGGCGCTGCTAGTAAGAAAATAGAATGGAGTATAGATAGTGCAATCCACGAGGACGCGCCCCACTCCGCGATTACTGTACTGTAAGCTGAACTAGTACGGCGCGGAGCGGAGTGGGGCGCGTCTTCGTGGATTGCACATCTATAAGTAGGTACTTATTTGATCGTATTGTATAGTGGCCTAGTAAACTTTGGTGCCTAACTCATAATATTTTTAGTAATAATACTAATCCATCAACCAAACAACGTTGCAACGGATTAAAAGTATGATAACAAACACGATTATAGCATGCTATACTGATTGTAAAAATTGTTATCTTTTCAGGCATGCATTGTTTGAATATTATTTTGAATACATACAGAAATAAATAATTAAAGAGGAAGTGATGCTTTGCAATACCTACTATGATTAATTTCAATACAGTCCTTTATCATTGTATTCCCGTATGTGTCGGAAACCGGATTCTATTAAATTACTCAATTTCATTCACATTTTCTGTTAGTGGCCATAAAGGGATATCCTTTCGACCATTACCAATAATTCGAACAGTAAAAGATAATTATGGGACACAATGGGTATCGAGAAGACGTTATGTTATTTATAAATCTGTGTGATTCTTTCATCAAAATACAAGGTCGTCCATCGGCATGTGACCGCCCGAATTTTTCTGAATATTCATGAAAAATAATCGAAAAATAACTTTAAAAGGGGGTCTATCTTTAATGTTTTTCATGTTATTCAATTTTTTATGTTTTGAGTAGTGTTTGCCATATCTCCGATGTTATTGGCTCGATTTGGATTCTGTTTATTATTTCTAAACGCTTATGAGTTATTTTATCGGATTAATTGACATTTTTATTAAAATTTGTCAATTCCAAATAAAAACCAAGACATAGCGCTATAAATAGTGACGTGAGGCAGGTTTCTTAAACATGTGTGCACTTAGTGAGGTGTAGTGTGATTGTAAATGGTTGTACAGTGTGAACGTGTACTAACAGAGCTGAGGTGTAGTTTTGGCATGCTTCACTGTATTGTTCGCAGCGCTGTCTTGGTTTTTATTTGGTCTGAGTTTTGACGTATAAAAGTGTTACTTCATCCAAACCACCCAGTATCATCGCTTAAGCCCCTCCCTTGAATGCCAGTACAGTCGACAAGCGAAATTAACAGCAGCCGGACATGGCTGTCGACCCATGTCAGGACGCGCAATCCAAACGATATTGCGCGTACCTATTTATTTATACCGCATACTTACTTTACTGCGTGTGATTCGCTTTCGTTGTCCTTGTTACCTTTTGGATCGGTCAAACGTTTTGTGAATGGAATGTTGCTGGGAATGTCTTTGACTTGCGTATTTTTTTTGCCAGTTATAAGCGCAGTTCGTCGTAGTGTCTGGTTCTAATCCACAAATCATGTATTAGGGTGAAATAACACTTACGCACATATTTACCTACTAGCTTCTGCTCGCGACTTCGTCCGCGTGGAATAGTTACTTTGGGCGTATTTATTTGGATAAGGATTAATGCCATGTTTATAAAAATACCTTCGCAAATAATGCATTATTTTAGAACAAATTTGGTTAGCATAAAAAAGGTTATAGTGAGCCAACCTTAAAAGATAGACATATGCTGTCGCGGACTTTTTTTTGAACTTTTAAAGGGAAACAATTCTGTCACACATGACTTTTGCGAAACTTTAACCGTTTACGCAGCGCACGCAGCGGAAGCTCTCAAAAGGAATAATAAACTCGATTTTGAAACATTCTTCATTGGTGCTCCGTTCTTATTGGTCTTAGCGTGATGATATATAGCCTATAGCCTTCCTCGATAAATGGGCTATCTAAAACTGAAATAATTGTTTAAATCGGATAGTTAATCAGTAGTTTCTGAGATTAGCGCGTTCAAGCAAGCAAGCAAACAAACAAACTCTTCAGCTTTATAAATTAAGTATAGATTTCTATCGGTCAGAAGCGCAATTTACTACAGCGAGAAATCCATACGCACGTATAACCTTTCAACTGTCATTAACGAGACACAATAGAACTTTAATTGTTATCCACCTCAATGAGGCGTCGTAACAGATAATGAGACAACCGCTGTTGATGCGGATAAATGCAGATCCATGTGGCAGGACTTCTCGCTCTAACAAATAAGGTCGCGAGTATTTATGTTTATTATTATAATAATGCTAGCCTATTGAACAATAAAGGGCTGCAGGACAAAGGGCTTTCTCATACAGAGAAGGCAAGAGCATTGATTACCACGGTTGCCCAATACGACTTATTGGTGATTTGCCCGAATTTACTCGCACGAAACGGGCGAATCGACATTTTTAAATAATATTAGTTTTTCATGAGGCGATTCGCACGAAGTTAATTTATTTGTAGGCGAATCGATTTTTGGAGGAATCGCCCTTAAGACGGGTTGGCGATATTTGTTTATTTAATTATTTTCTTTACTAGCAGCGCCCCGCGGTTCCACCCGCATAAATCTCGATCCCGTGGGAATATCGAGATAAAAAGAATCCTATGTGTTAATCCAGGTTATAAACTATCGGTGTGCCAAATTTCATCGAAATCCGTTAAGTAGTTTTGGTGTGAAAGAGTAACAAACATCCATCCATCCATCCCCACAAACTCTCATATTTATAATAATCATAATTTAAAATAATTATAATTTATAACAATTATAATTTATAACAATTATAATTTATAACAATTATAATTTATAACAATTATAATTTATAACAATTATAATTTATAACAATTATAATTTATAACAATTATAATTTATAACAATTATAATTTATAATAATTATAAAGTTTAGATTTTTCTTTCTATTTTAAAAAGAAGATGCACAATACCTGCGAGCACCCTTCGAAAGCTTGAGGTCCGCTTGCTTAGTTTTAACAATCTCGTCCATCTCTTTGACATCTTCATTGTAGTCTAGTAGTTCTCCCTTCAATTCCTGAATGCTCTCTTTCTCAAGAAGCAAGGATTTCTTTTGTTCAGCTGTGGATGATAAAGGAGAAAATGAGTTCAACGTTTGACCAACGACTTAAAAAAAGGAAGAGGCGAGTTTTTTCTTTTAATGACTTCGATACCTTCACCTTGATAGGTATATCACGATAACATTGGTTGGTTTCTTTGGCGACACCTGCCGCCCCCAACAAAATGAATATATTTACGTTACCCTGAAAACAGAGCTCTTGATAAGCCTTGCGCAGCACTACAAGAAAACCAATCTGAACGCCATCTATATTGAATTTTACAAACTATTATAACAGCGCCATCTAGTGACAGAATCTCCTTTGACTTGCTCCATTGTTTTGGCTGTAGGAAGAGGCTATGGGTTCGGGAAGTGAAAACTGCTTTTGGCGCGTTGGGCATTTTTGAGATGGGATTAAACCATTGATTTCGCGACACTGTCAAAAACTCCTTTTTGTAAACGCGATTGTGCTCTATATTTATATTACGTTACGGATCAATGTTCTATGCAAGTATTTTTACTTTAAAGGTTTTGAAAGTATTTTTTTTTCAAGTTTTCACTTCTGTCGGCACTCCCGGAGTGTCACTGTTTTTTTGTTTCTGTGTTTGTTTACTAAAAAAAGTTTTTAAGAACAATGTTGTCTATAAATAAACAAATATTTAATTTAATTTATCGAGAACATTAAGATGACATCCGCGAATTTAGCTATATTTCATCATCGATCAATATACTAAGTACTTCGCTATAATACACAGAAATCGGAATTAGTCAATTTACGAGCATGCCATCCGTAAAACTATACTGCGAAAAGCTGGCACAGAAAACAGAATTTCTCAGTAATTCTGAGATCGTACGATAGTAACTTTGTATAGCCAAAATCTTCGCCAAATCAAAGGTGAATGGACGTTCCTAACAGCAAAACGGACCTTGGCATTCGTTCAAGAAAATAAATACAATAATACTTTATAGGGAAAACAGTTGATGGTAAAATAAAAGCTCAAATGCTTCAACTTTCTGACAACTGAACGACTTCTTGACAATTCAAAAGTGCCTGTAAATGTTTTAATTGAAATAAATGCTTTGAGTTTGAGGAGCTCGTGGGTAAGCTACACTTGCCGGGGTTAGTCCATGGATGGGTGACCATCTTTAAATACCAAAACTCCTCCGTGCTTCAGAAAGCACGTTAAGCCGTTGGTCCCGGCTGTCATTCGTGGATCTTTGACAGTCGTTACGGGTCGTCAGAAGCCCGACAGTCTGATAACCAGTCTTAGGTACCAAGGGGTATCGCATTACCCAGTTACTAGGTTGTGGAGGTCAGATAGGCAGTCGCTCCATGTAAAAATACTGGTATTCAGCTGCATCCGGTTAGACTGGAAACCGATCCGGCAGATTGATATTTTTGCTTTGAATTTGAGTTAGCGGTCATTCTAATAATATTATTTTTGGGCCATCATCTTTGAAACTGTTTCAAATCTGTGTTATTGCATAAATAGAGAATGACGTCTGATGCATATTTATTTTTAGTCCCAGTCTTCCTATTTTCCGAATGTGTCCGGGTATTAGGTACCATCGGGGTAACGCATATCTAAGCATTTTGAAAACAAAATCCCGTGCACACGACCCTTGTTTTCCGTAGGTAAGCGATACTATAGCGGTCGAGCGCTGCAAGCAACAATAGTCCTTACAGTGTACAGGTATGCGTTTATTCGATAGTACACACGGCTACACATCAAGCTATACATTTCCAGTATAAGCTGACCTCGCATTGTACGGAAATCCTTTACAATGCGAGATCAGCATAAACTGGAAATGTATAGCTTGATGTGCAGCCGTGAGTACAGTCAGCTGCAGAGAAATCTCACCCCCTAGCAATATATTTTTACATTGCTAGGGGGTGAGATTTCTCTGCAGCTGACTACTGACCTACGTACCGTACATACATTACAAAACTTGCGGTTGTGTGGTGGTCGATAAATAGGTATCTATTTCCTATTAGGGCTGGCACAACGTAACGCAGTTGTCACTTGCAAACAAATATCAACCTTGCGTGTATTACAATAAAGTTTAAAAATAAGTACTAACTGTTGTCCTCATCCTCTACATAAAGTAATCTGTTTGTAATTGCTCTATAGAGCTAATTACCTATGTAATAATAGTTGTATCTCTATGTAACATTCGAGAAGTCTTTATTTACAAACAGACATTGTGATTCATTGCTCTGTATATGCACGGTGCTCCGGTGCACTGGGTTTTTTTTGCGTACTGAAATACCTGGTTTATGAATGTTGCATGTTGCCAAACTAATATTGTCTAAACCTACCTATAGCACTATTATAAAAATAACTGAACATAAACGTTAGACGTGCTACACACTTGTTCAGAGGGGTAATTAAGGCCCGGTATCCACCAAAGCGGAGAGAAGTGTAGCGGAGAGGAGATGTGAGCTTTGTGTAGCAGAGATGTGAGCTGTGAGAGATCGAAACCAGTCGAATGACGCTTTCGGGTGTGCGAGGCGCGGGGAGAAGGCAGCGGGGTGCGGGGTGCCCGAGCCCGTGCCGTCCGGCCGCCCGACTAGACACTTCTCCGCTCTGCCGCGCCGCTTGCTCGCTCGCCGCACAAAATTCTATAGCAAAATGAGACCTCTCCTCTCCTCTCCACTTGATCCATTTCCACCCAAGCTAAGCGAAGAAGAGATGTGGAAATAACGAAATCGGATTGGTTTATTCAAACACATCTCTCGTCTCCTCTCCTCCGCTTTGGTGGATACCGGGCCTAACACATAAAATGACACCTGATCGCATTTTTTCATTTTGGCAGTTCTATGACGTTCATTGCGTTATTTACGTTGTTGAGCAGCCGAATTTATTAAACCAAAGAAGCAATGGATTAGAAATATCCATCAAAATTCTCGGATTGTGATTGAAACTGTGTTTCGCAATTAGGGTGCGGGTCGGCATAATTCGGTATACCCGGGCAGCAAAGTCGAAAATAATAAGTATGTAGATAGGTAATTGTTTGGGATAGCCGACCCGATCCGAACATGCTTCAGTAAAGGTAGATGCCGAAGAGAGTTAGCCGATCGGCACGAGCCAAATATGTGTAGTAATTGCTTCGAGTCGGATTCGTGATTCAACGAACATTGCCGAATCGAATGTGCCCACCCGAACAAGTGTGTAGCATCCCTAACTTATTAAAAGTAACTAGAATGTTTTTTCAACAGAGAATTAGTACTTAATGTCAGCCAATCCGGCCGAACCTTGGCAGGCCTTTTGGTCTTATGCGGACACTTCACTTGGCGTATTTTCCCAAATATTGGCGTTAAATGGGCAATACAAAACATACCCTACAGTAATTCAAATTAAGTTTTTTTTCATTTCCAGATACCCTAGAATCCAGGGTATGTATATCTAGGGCCTAGATAAACATTTTTGCATTAAATGTATGATACGTACCTACTCTATCTACCTACTTGAGATATTTTATTGTATGGAAATATTCCAAGTAGTAAACTAACGTAAGAAATAGATATCGAATTATGATAATAAATAATAGGAAGACACCGCGCAAGTTACGGCAGACTTATTAAAGTCTAGTGATTTAGACCAACATACAACCTGTTATTGACTTGCAAATAGCAAAAACGTAAGAAAATTTAAATTTTGCGGGCTACCTTAGCCCCTTAGGCCGCGCGCACTTTGGATGCGTTTTCGTACGAATTTCACTCGTGCGTACACGTACGAACGATCCCGACCTTCCAAGTACACACGGCTACACATCAAGCTATAAATTTCCAGTATAAGCTGACCTCGCATTGTACGGAAATCCTATACAATGCGAGATCAGCATAAACTGGAAATGTATAGCTTGATATGTAGCCGTGTGTACAAAGGGAGCACACAGACTGGGTGCAACTTAGTCGTATGTATACGTACGCATAGTTCCGACGTCCGAAAACAATCCGAACTTGTTGGGATTTGTTCTATTTGACGGAGAAAAACGTATCCAGTGTGCGCACTCAATTGGTACGAATATGATCGCACGTGTACCCACGAGTGAAATTCGTACGAAAACGCATCCAAAGTGCGCGCGGCCTTAAGATAGTACAAACATTTTAAAATTAGCTTCCTATCATGTTGACTCATGTTAAAATATGAACAAGGTAGTGCAATGTGCATGATAATTGATAATGTACGCAGAGAACTAGTTACAACCGGAAACGCGCTGCAGTCTAACTACCGACGCGGCGCGGATCACTGATGGATGAGATAAGGACAGTGCAGTAAAAGAAAATAGATCAACATCACGACGAAGCCGCTTGTAAATTCAAAGACACATAAATGGAAGATCCATTAAATACCTATGACGTTCAAAGGTCATACACGTTTTGAGCACATGTCACACATACATAATCTATTAATATGAATGACAAAACGTGAGGAACACGTAAATGAAGGAAACCACACGAACTTGAACTTCAATACATAGAAAAAAAAAATGGAAAATTGCCAATACGAACTTACCTAATTGTTCTAAAGCGTCCTCAATAACATCAATGTCTTTGCCAGAGAGACCTTCTTCAGACTTCGCTTTAGGTGTGTCAATAATTATTACTGGAGCCGGGTCAGTCATAGGGGAAGCACCTTCAAGGTCAATAATTGGTGCTTTATCCTTGAGCTCTTCCTTCTCCCTCTTCTTGGCTTCAAGAATCTGTTTCTCTCGCTCTGCTTCCTGGTTCTCTTTCTGTTCTTCCTTGATCTTCTGCATTTCTAATTTGATAGCTTCAGCTTTAGCCTGGAATAAAGAAGTTCAATAACTTTAGGATATTTAATTCCAATTCAAGCTACAATTCTAAAGGCGATGGCAGAGTGCAGCGGCGGTGCCGCTCAACTACAATGGCAGACCGTAGCGACACTACTGGTTTCTACGTATTTCTATGAAAATAGTGTCAACAGTGTCGCCTGCTGTTACGGTCAAGACTCATGCGGCGACTGCAAACGGCATACCAGTAGTGCTGTCAGTGGGTAACACTTAATACTCAATACATTTATTGCATTCCACAATCTGAACTCAGGACTAGCCAGACACGTCTAGACTTAGGACACGATGGAGCATACGGTTGAGGTCTGCCCGGCTTGGGCGGAGCAACGCCGTGTCCTCGTAGAGGCAATCGGCGGCGGTGATCTCTCGCGTCCGGCCCTGGTTCAGGCCATGGTACGGAGCGAGAGGAAATGGCAGGCCGTCACCTCCTTCTGCGAAGCGGTAATGCTCGCGAAGGAGGAGGCGGAACGCGTGAGGAAGAGGCAAAGTTCGCGCCCTCGCGCCCCTAACCGCCGCAGGAGACGCCCGGGGCGGGAATCGCGAGCCGATTTCCGGCCACCGTAGGCGCGGGCTTGTGGACGGTGAGCAATGGGTAGCTCGCCGTCCGATAAGGACCAAGCCCGGGTCGACGGCGCGTTGTGTTCCACGCGCGCCTCAAAGAGATGTCAGCAGAATTGACGGGGTCCGCTAGGGCCAATGCCTGCCGGGGGTTCGAAGAAAACCGATAGGGAAATCGTGGCCCCCGGCAACAGGGCAACCGAAGGAACACGGGTGGGTTTTAGTCAGTAAGAGTCCGACACGCCCTCCCGCCACAAGAATAAAAAACGAGCAGAAGGCAAGCTTCCTAACAGAGTTCAAAATTCTTACCTACTTTCATAGGGCTGTCACTCGGTTATTACAGATTAAAAAACCGGGTAAGTGCGAGTCGAGATTCGGCAATGAGCACAGACGGACGGACAGATGGATGGACGGATGGACAGCTGGACAGACGGACAGACGAACGGACACGCACTGTGACTGAGGTGATTCCGTGAGTTTTCCGTTTTCCAATTACGGTACCGAACCGGTAATTATTTTAACAGTTTTTTTAAAATTAAGTAATACTCGTACCTATTTAATTAATCATACTGTGAAATAATTATACACACAATGCGTGCATCGTTGTTGAACTGAGACCCTCCCATTTTTGAAGTCGGGTAATAAAATGAGCAGTGGTGGCCCAGTGGTAACGGTCACGACTTACGAGTCTAGGGTTCGAACCCAAGCAGGCACTTTATATAAATTATTTCATTACCACTGCTCTCAAAACGGTAAAGAAAAACATCGTGAGGAAACCGGCATGTCCTAGAACCAATAATTCGAAAACATATGACATCCACCAACCCGCACTGAGCCCGCTTGGTGGATTACGGCCCACTCCCTCTCACAGAAAGAGGAGGGCTATTTCCCAACAGTAGGAACATTATACCAAGGCTGATTAAGCTTATATGCTAATAAAACACGATAGTAAAGTATGTAAGTAATTATTTATACTGTCAAATAGTTATACATACATAGATGAATACGTTGCTTGCTTTTTTTGAAGTTGGTTACTTATTAAAATACCGTGACTTATAGACGGACGGACAGACGGACATGGCGAAACTATAAAGTTTCCTTTCTGGTTTTACTATTTCACGAACGTAAGTGGTACCTACAAACCTACTAAAACAAAAATACGAAACAAATAGGAGACAAACAATAACTCGCTAATATAGGCGGTAAACCATAAGATTAATAAATAATAATTCTTATGGGAAAACTTTATGGCCATCTTTATTTAGGATACTACCTACCTCGTAACTAAATAATTCTGCAATAAGCATTAAAAATGAGTAGGTATGGGTAGATATAGATAATAACCTGACAAAATCCTTTGGATAAAAAAAATAAACCTTGCTTTTCCTACTATTATTGATACACACAGTACTTACAACAATTTGCCATTTTTATTAACCTAAATGTCCGCGTCACTCGTACCGCTCTGGCACACGGCGCGCGGCGTACCCCTGAACGTTGGCTTCCGAATGAGCCGGCTCAAACCAGTTTGCCTCTAGCGGGCGCCGGTGCACCCCCCGCGCGCCTTGTCTGTGACACTGCACGCACACAAAGCTGTGCGTGTAGTAGTGATCTCGCGCAAAGCGTTAGTATGAAGCTTGCAGTCTGTTCCTTTTTTAGTCTTGTGCTCCCGCTCCGCCCAGAGCGGCAGAAGTTATTTGATAATTTCCCACCCAAAAAAAAAAGGACTAGTGACAATAAGTATTTTTTTTGTTTATGATTTTCGTGAAACTGAAAAAGAGAAAAGCCGCTGCCGCCGTGGATATAACGTCGTGTTCGAAATCGAAACTGCAGGTGCACTGTCGCCTGTGTTTAGTGTCACCCGCAACGCTGCTGACGTCAGTGGTCTGCTGTCGTGTTCAGAATTTTACCTATTATTGTAGTTGGTACATATCAAGTCAGTTTCGCCATGAAACAATGAGTAGCTAATCAAATTATAATATCCCTTTGTTTACAATAACAAAGAATGCACAAGAGAGGCATTACTGAGTAAATAAGAATAAGTAGACTGTAATGCCAAGTGATATTTAAAACTAACTTTTTTACTAAATAAGAAATGTTACCTTGAAGTCCAGTTTGCCTTCTTTCTCCCCAATAGCTGCCTTTGTTTGAGTAGCAACTTGTTCTGGCAAAGCAGATATGGTCGCCTTCAGTTTGTATGTGGTCGGGACATGTTCTGGCACCATCAGGGCTCTTGACAACAGCAGCAAAGATGGTGGCACCTTCTCATTTAAAGACAAGTCAAGCCAATTCCTCAATTCCTTTTTTAAACGCTCTTCTGACACACCATAAGCCCTCATGCCTCTTGCTCTGCAAGCCTGCTGTAACTCACTGAAGTTCAAAGTATCCACCCCCTCTTTAGAAATCACCTTATCATCAGCTGCCAAGGACCTTAGCTTCATCTTAAGATTAAACCGTAACATGGCACTGGTACCAATACTTGTTGCATCTACCACTTTACACAAAGCAAGTAAGTGTGGTCTTTGTAATGAATCTAATGTGATCTCATCCTCAAATAATTTAGAAAACTTCATGATCTCCTCACTTGTTGCAACGTCTCCTGACGTTCTGATTCTACTGAAGAAATTGGAGAACTCTCTGGCCAGCTCTGAATGCCTATCACTGGCCTGCGGAGCCATCGTATCTAAAGTCTCTTGGAAGAATTTTGCTATTTCCAACTTAACTTTTAAATGTTTCTTTAACTTAGCTTCTTTCTGACTGCTACTCTCAAATGTAGATGGCAATGCATTTGGAAACAGTTTAATGTAAAAAGGCAGAAAGAATTCCAAAAATGGAACAATTATAAATACAATAAATGGAACCATTCTAAACAGATCACCTATGGTTGTGACCAGCAGTCTATGTTCCCTTCGTGTCAATGTATCACCTCTTAAAATTTTAAAGAACAAGGTTATTGAGATCCTTACTTCAATGAAAAGTAATCTGAAACCATGAAAGTAATGTTTGACCTCGTTAATAAAGCGTTCTTTGAAAGGCTTCTTTGGTGGTGCATCTGCCGGTGGGCCCTTTAATTTTTCTTCTATGGTTTTCTTTATGGTTTCAACAGCAGCTTCTATCTTCGAGGATGGTTTTAGAGGTTCTTTGTCAAAGTAATATCTGCTGGTTGAGAAAGGTCTGATGGACTGTGGGTGGCAGTAAACTCCTGCATTGAACGGTTTTTGTGTAATATCGTATTGCAGACCAATAGGCTGGATTCTATAATATGACAATGACCTTGAAAATGTCATATATGGTAGGTTTTGATACTGTTTGTTTTCCCATTGTATTGCTAGAAAAATAATACAAACAATTAGAAATACTTTATACCTAAGGCAAATTATTGGCAAGACATTTTGTATGGTTATTCAATGACAAAATCAAGTTGGCTCAGGTTAGCAAATAAAGTAATTGATTCTACTTTAGTTACATTTACTTATTTTGTTCTTATTGAATAGAACCGCACTAGCCATGTGATGGTCATGATGAAACAAAAAAAATAATTAGATAATATTATTGTTGTTAATTAATTATTTTCGCCGACACATAATGGCCTGGTTTTCAAAATAATTAAACACGCTATCTCTAGGTAAAAATAACAGTTTCCACGATGAAGTCATACATAAGTGTACATAATAATCAATCAAATTCCGCTTTAGGTTAAGGTTTAAGATGACACTTTCTGCAAAAAATATTATTTACTTACTAGATTTCTTGACGCAACGACATTGGTTAATAATTAGTCTGATCATATTGGTTGTTATTCGTAGGGCTTTATCTACAGGAAATATTGAAAATATAACAAAAACAAAATCAACCCTTACTACACCATGACAATCGTAAAGAATCACAGATCACAGTCCACAAAGCACAGATAAGAAATATAGACTAGTAAGGTTTTCGTGTTATTTATGGTATGTAACACAAACACACGAAAGCGAGATATTTTCTGCGATATAAATTCTAGGAAAATTCAAGGATTTTCTATAATCAGGCATTACAAAACTGTGAAAAGACTATTGGGAGAGGCAACGAAAAAAAACTTTGCTGTCAAAGGTTAGGCACCTACTGCTTGAAGTTTATTGCAAAAATGTCGTAAAAAGTACAACATAGTAGTTTTACGTCAAAAATAATCTAGCACAAGTTGATTCCTTCTTTTAAATTTTGTACAAAAAAGTGGTATACAAAATTACCTAGAACCAGTTTATACAGCTTCAAAATGTTGGGGTAGCTATGCTACCTTTCTCACCACCTAAGCTTTACTATGTAGAATAAAAGGCGCGTTTTTCTTTATTTGATATCGGAGGCGACCCATGAATGATAAGTGAAGAAGACAGCATTTTGAGAATAAACTAGCTTCTGCCCGCGACCTCATCCGCGTAAAATAAAAACATCACTATTGGCTTAGCCAACGCATAACAGACAGGCTTTTTGCAAGATTTTGTTTCAAATTTTTGTAGCATAATCAGCCTATAAAGTTCTAACTGTTGAGACATAGGCATCTCTGTGGGCATAATAATGTATAACCATGCCAAATTACAGCTTTTCAGTACCAAGAGTCCACCAGTGCTCTCTAAACGGTGAAGGAAAACATCGCGAGAAAACCGGCATGTCCTAAAACCGAAAATTTGAAGACATGTGACATCTACCAACCCGCACTGGGCCCGCGTGGTGGATAACGGTCCACTCCTTCTCACAGAGAGGAAGCCTGTGTCCCAGCAGTGGGAACATTTGTAGGCTGATGATGATGGATGAGACAGAAAGACGGACTTGGCGAAACTATAAGGCTTCCTTAAATTATCTACGGAACCCTAAAAACTTAGAATCGCAATTCTTCGAAAACGATAGACAAACAGACAGACCAAATAAGTAGATAGTGAATGGTGGCTTATCTCTAGGAAATCAACAAAAAGTCCCACGAAACTCCGACCACTACTTTATTTCTTTCATTCCACTTTTTAGGCATAAATTGCACTTGACTTCACTTAGCAACTTATCCAAGTTAGTCTTTGTTGCAAATTAACTCTAGTAACCTGAGTCTAGCCTTATAAGTCAGGTTTATGCTGTGAGACCATAAACTCTATGCAGCCTATGGTGCAGCCAACCTGCATAGAATATATATCTATCTACATAGTCTGTGGTAGATATACTGGTCGTGCTGTAGTTTATTGATTGTCAAATTGTTGTACGCGAACATAACCTAAATGTTTTAACCCATTGAAAAAATATTGTAGTTTCTATAAAAAATACACATCATCACAGCAAGAATAAATGAATATTGTACGCTGCTACTTAAGATCTAGTTTTGTTAATTTAACAAAACCTCCTATTAGGTTTCTTTCGACCGGTAAGTACATTCCATGTTGGTGCATAATTTCTTATCATGGCATGTAACAAAACGATTGATTATTATGGTTACGAACTATTTCAGGAACCAAATTGTCCACCGCCATGGCTTTATCAGCAGTCAAGAACGCAGCAAAAAGGATAGTCTGGGTGGACCTTGAGATGACTGGCTTAGACATTGAAAAGGACCATATCTTGGAAATTGCTTGTGTGGTGACCGATGCGGACTTGAATGTTGTTGCTAAAGGGCCAAACATAGTTATCAATCAGCCAGATAGTGTCCTGAACGAAATGAATGACTGGTGTGTTGCTCAGCATGGTGAGGTATTGATTTCTTCTACTTGATTTTAATTATTAACTTTATTTAAAATGTTTCACATACACCTACACAGTTCTATATCACAATTTACTGTTGAATATGCTGGTGTCATTACAGGCATATTGAGACATTTCTGCATTGTCTCTGAGATGGCCTGCAATATTGTTGAGATTGTCATTCATAGACAATGGTGAATATTTATAATCAGGTAGGCAACTGCTGGCCGGCTTCACGATGCCTTATCATTGTTTGCCACCCAATAATTTAAAAAAAAATTGGCATTTCTTAAGTTACACAAATAAATTAATTTGAAAAAACAAAATACATAGATGCTAGTCTTTTCCTTATAGAATCATACTCAGTCATGGAAGTTTTTAAAGGAATAAACAAAGGTAGAAATATGTCTAGATAGACTGACTGTCTATCTAGACATATTTCTATCTTTGTAGTCGTCTAAAAAAATTGCATCCAACTGTTAGCCACTAAATACTCACACACTAGAAAAGCACTATAACAGCACAACAATGACATGGTGCGAGTGTAAGATGGAGCTGTCACGTACACTAGCATAACAAAGTTGGCTTGTTTGTTTTAGTTTTTTTGCAGCAACACTCTCTAGACATACAAATAATAAAACAGAATAAAGTATAACTGCAACATGGTTTGGATACATGGTTGGATTGGGATACTGAGGACATTCTGACTTGGTTAATTTATTTATAATTCTCTTCATACATTGTCTTTACTCATTCAGTAGTTATTAAAATCAAAATCAGCATAGGTACACAACAGAAGAAGAGAAGCATCATGCTTATTGGCTTGAGAGGTATCACAATAACAATCATGAAGAACTTAATGAAATGTAATGTGTTAATTTATAGACAGAACCAGAAAAAAAAAATACACTAGAAGTTTGATAAACTCAATTTTATTAATTTAACTAATCTTTTTGACATAAGTAAATACATACATAAACTCATGCCTTCATCCTATAGGGGTAGGCAAAAACTATAGAACTCCGCCTGCTACGCTTTTTACATACTCCTTTTGCTTCATTTACATTCATACATCTAATCTTTTTTATTACTTAATGTATTATTATGATATCTTTACGACTGCTCAAAGACATAAATGTAGTGTGATTTACAATGTTTTTGTTATTGTTACAGAGCGGACTGACGGAGGCTAGTCGCAAATCAAATGTTTCACTAAAAGATGCTGAAAAACAAGTTCTGGAATTTGTCAAAACCCACGTGCCTGAGAAGAAATGTCCGTTGGGTGGTAACAGTGTTTACATGGACCGTTTATTTATAAGAAAATATATGCCAATACTAGACAATTATTTACACTATAGAGTAATAGATGTCAGTACAATAAAGGAGCTGGCGAAGAGATGGTATCAAAAAGAGTTTTCATTCATGCCGCAGAAGAAGTTTAGACACCGATCTGTGGACGATATTCTTGAAAGCATAGAGGAATTGAAGTACTTCAAACAGCATATATTTAAATCATCAATGAAACTGCAAACTGAAGTTTGAAGCATTATAGAACTAAATATTTTACGGGTATTTTAAATTGAAATAATTAATTGAATTATGTCATGCATGCTAATGTTATGTTCAACTCCAAACTGATGACTGTTTAGCACAGAAGTCCACAATTAAGTACAATGTAGGTATTAATGAGTACCTAGCTGAAATAAATAGTAAAAGTAAAATTTGGCTTTATTTTCCTTGCACAGATATAAAGGATGGTATCGACGCGAAAACTGTTACCATGGATTCAGTATAATGATTCTGAACCTGTGTTGAAATTTTTCGTCGGTTATTTAAAAAAAAAAAAAAACTTCGCGCCGATGTCCCTGTCACCCTGATTTATTATACACACTATCACACCATAATAATTTTGCATAGTTAAAGGCTTCAACAAAAAAAAAATCTGGCGCACCTTTTTTGGTAAGTACGGAAGGAATGGCGGTATCTTTCTCGATACGTGGATGGCCAAATCTGAAACCGAAGAGGTACTTACAGTGCGCGCCACGAAAGGCCTGCGGAAAATTAAGGAACTACATTTTTTAATGCAATGTGACGCAAATGCAATGGCATAGTCACTTGCGCCACGTCAAAGGGACGTTATAAGAAATAGCGTAAAATACTCGAAAGTACTGCCTCGTAAGTCTAGTTGACACTAATGCTGAGCATACCCTGGGTTCGATTCCCAGGCCGGGCAAAATGTTATTGGGTTTTTCCACCAGGAACTTCTTGGTAGCAGCCAGGAGTCTAGATTTTGCCCGATTGATGGCAATAGGCTCGCCCCCTACCTATTACATGTAACTGGCGAAATGTTCGTGTAATATAGGTACACTTCTGCCTAACCCTACAAGGATTTTATTTTATGTGTACCTTTACTCCTTTTGAAATAGATTAGACATTTAACTAAACCTGTTTTACAGTCCGTTGACTTCCGTGACTTCTATTGCGTTGGTGGCATGACAAATGGTAGCTGCAGTAAACAGTTGGTATTGGTGCCAATTCCCTTGTTCACAAACTAAACTAAAGGAGACGTTTCATTTTTGTATGGGACTCCGGCCATAACATGTACACTTTAGAAAACCTGGGAAACGAACCCCTAAATACAATAAATACTGTTTTTTTCCATACTATCTAATACTTTTTGGGCACAAAATAAAAACCGAAAATGTTTGACGTTTATCAGGAGAAATACGACCATCGACAGCTAGCCATTTTCGTCCAGAAGTACCTACAAATCTACAATCCACAAAAGCAGTTTTTTATTTTATGATGAATCACACTTTCTAATTAATCAAAAAAGTTGTATAACTGTGCGTTCGCACTGGCGAAACATTCACAACGAAACATGTTGGAATCTCTAGTGCCTGTCAATTTTCCATACAAAGTTTGACAGGCACTAGAGATTTCAACATGTTTTGTTGTGATGTTTCGCCAGTGCGAACGCATAGTAAGATGGCTATCGTAAATAGTACATAAATACAAGCCTTTCATATTTATTATGACGTCTACGTGATATTATTATGTAATGTAACATGATTTCTGGACGAAAGCAGTATGCAAGTAAAACGACGCCATGATGAATAGAATATGGCAATAATTTGTTAAACTATTATTTTTTGTGCCGAAGTAATCAGGGGAATTAACAGGAAAGAATATTTTTCCTCAATTCGTGGAATTTTTTCCTTTTTTTACATTAACGTACACTTTATGGCCGAAAATGAAACATCTGCTTTAAGTTCAGTGCATCTTTTTCTTTCTATTTCATTAAGAAAAGGACAGAAGATAAATTTTAGTTTAGTCCTGTCAAATTAATCATCGCCTGTCACTCTCCGTACAAGTTTAGACGTGATTAAAAACTTGCCGACAAAAATTACGTCAATTTACGTCAAGCGCTGATTAATTTGACAGGACTAAACTAAAAATTATCTTCTGTCCTTTTCTTAATGAAATAGAAAGAAAAAGTAGCACTGAACTTTTTAGTTTAGTTTGTGAACAAGGGAATCGGCACACTGTAACCACTTTTTTGCTTTTAATACCATCCTTATGCCTACGATATAGAAGTCAAAATCGGTTGAATGGACTGTAAAAAGGTTTGTTTAAATGTCTAATCTTATTTCAAATGGAGTAATGTAAATGTATCAATTCTCGTACTAGTCAGCAGACCCGGATCTAGATTTTATTGATGCGGGGCAAAAATTTCCGTCTGCCGCCCTCCGCAGATCTTTTATGGGGATGCGCTAAGTTAGCCCCCGCGAAATCAAAATTTTCTCAAAATGAAAATTTTGGCAGCAACATTTACTAATCAAATTGTTGCCAATTCAACAGGGGCGCCAAAACATGTAAAAAAGAAAAAAAAAATAGATTATAAATGTGCTGCGTGCTGGGTGGTGCACTTGTTTGCTACGCTTGAATTTGTCGCCCCCTGAAGTTGGCACCTGGGGCACGGGCCCCGGCTTGCCCTCCCCTAAATCCGGGGCTGCTAGTCAGTAGTAACCGTCATATCAATTACTAACGTAATGGCTATCTCATTTGCATACAGCTTAGTCTGTAATTCATGCAAATGCAGGCTAGCCGCAGTCAAATGGATTTGCCTTTTCGACGGACAGTTGAGCTTCTCCGAGTTAATTAGTTGTCGGCCTGCTGTTTCATTTGCATGCGAGATCGAAAATTAGCTGTTAGTGGGGTTCTAATAGTTATTTAGTTATTTATCTCTCCCTTATAACTATCATTACAGGTTCATCACCTGATGCTATAGTGAGGTCTCTTATAATTATGCTGTCTTTGTTAATACAAATTATTTACTAAGTATTTAAAACTATTAGGAACTTTTAAGTTCTTTAACATATTATAGGTATAGGAAACATTACTCACAACAAATAACATATAGGAACATAACTTTACGAGACAATAAAATACAGTTCTAAGTTCTAATATAAAATAGGGATGGGAACTGAATATTATTGGACTATTGGATTTTCAACGTTCGGGTCAGCAGCGCCGAGGGAACGCGAGCGCTAAAAATCCAACAGTAGTGTTGGGTAACTCAGCACATGTGCTAGCACAGTTGTAGCTACTCACTTGGATCAAAAGAGTTACTTACTCACTCTTTTGAATTTGATGTACAGACGCCAGCACATCAAGCTTCCCAAAACTGTCAAATTTTCCCAATCAACTTTGAACCTTAAACATCAGCGATAAAGTTGAAAATCTATTAAATAAATTTGACAGATTGTAGTAGTTTGATGTGCTGGCGTCTGTACTACCACACACCACACCACAGGGCACAGATAAAGCCGCGTCTCCTGCGCGTGTTTTTCGAAACATTACACAAAAAACCTTACACATAAACATTTCTTTTCATACAAAACGTCGTGTTTGGTGTTTGGCCACGTCTCTTTGTTGCGATGTTTTTATGTAAAAACACGCGCAGGAGACCCCCCGGCTTTAGCTACACAGAACATTTTGTACTTGTAATGTGAGTTTTGAACGAAACGAGTCACTCACTCAATTGCAAGTCTATTTATGATTCTAAGCAAACGAGTTAAGGTCTAAGCTTACCTACTATACTGCGTATGTGTACCGTGTCGTGTTGTCGTAGCTACACACCACACTCGCGACTCGTGCGGCGAGTCATGTGCCTCACTGACAAACTCATAGCACGTACGTGCTCACAGGCCACAGCGCTGCCTCGCCTTATTCGTGGTAGTTCAGTGTGCTAGCACACTTTGTAAAATTAGTGACTCGCACGGTCCTCATTTTAAAAGAGGGTGCTACCCATCCCTATCCAACAGTGCGCTTTTTATTTAGGCTAAGCACTGGCGGACTAGGGGGGACAACCATTTACAATGACACTTCAATGATAGGTACAGACGCCAGCACATCAAGCTACTCGAAACTGTCAAATTTTCCTAATCAACTTTGAACCTTACAGTTCAGCGATAAAGTTGAAAATCTATTAGGTAAATAAATTTGACAGATTGTAGTAGCTTGATGTGCTGGCGTCTGTACAATCAAACTACACCTCACTAAGTGCACACATGTTTACGAAACCGGAAACTTCACGTCACTTTTGACAGCGCTGTCTTGTTTTTTGTTTTGTCTGAAGTACCTACTACCAAGTTTCACAAAACGTAGATGGTAATATATTTGCACTAATTGTGTCTCCAACCATTGCTCCAACCTCATTAGGAGATCATAAGTGTACCCACAGTTATGTACGAGTATATGTTCTGCTCGGCTTTGTGTCTGTAAAGGTCAAAGGGGGTAGGTACCGGAGTATCGGGTTTACTTAATGGTTTCCGAAAGGGACTGGGTAAACTAATAGGTGCTGTTTAGTCGTTATGTGCTTCTAATGTGGCCTTTATAGCTTGTAACTTCCATTTATTATCTATACTCTATACTAATATATAAAGCTGAAGAGTTTGTTTGTTTGCTTGAACGCGCTAATCTCAGGAACTACTGATCCGATTTAAAAAATTCTTTCACGGTTAGATAGCCCATTTATCGAGGAAGGCTATTATAGGCTATATATCAATAGGAGCGGAGCATCAATGAAGAATGTTTCAAAATCGGGGTTTTTTTTTTTCTTTTGAGAGTTTCCTCTGCGTGCGCTGCGTAAACGGTTAAAGATTCGCAAAAATCATGTATGACAGAGTTGTTCCTCTTTAAAAGATCTAAAAAAAAGTCCGCGACAGCATATGTCTATCTTTTAAGGTTGGCTCACTATAACCTGTTTTATGCTAACCAAATTTGTTCTATAATAATCCATTATTTGCGAAGGTGTTTTTATAAACATGATATTAATCCTTATCCAAATAAATACGTTATTCATCACAAGTATTTAATTTAAAACAAAATTGCCCTTAACATCATTCGATTTCAATGAATATCTTAGGAGATATCGCAGTTTTAAAATAAAATCGCAGCAAAGTAATGATCAAGTACTGCGCGCGCATTTATGATGTGCAAGGCAGTCATGTGGGGGAAGGGCGTGAATCGTGATGTAAGATTATAAGACCCAGTACTTTTACCTAACGTTTTAAAGTTCCACTCTTACTGATAAAAGCAAGATGTAGATACCTAAAATAGATCCTTAACGTACAGACGCCAGTACATCAAGCTACCCGAAACTGTCAAATTTTCCCAATCAACTTTGAACCTTACGTTTCAGCGATAAAGTTGAAAATCTATTAAATAAATTTGACAGATTGTAGTAGCTTGAAGTGAATCTGTACGCTTTTTTTTTAAATTCGCCTTCTACGTAAACGAAGTCGCGGGTTAAAGTTAGCGTTAGCCCAAAGTAACTATTCCACGCGGACGAAGTCGCGGGCAGAAGCTAGTTATCTATAAAAGGTGGAGAGGACAATACGACAGTAAATAAAACTGCGTATATTTCGAAACGTTCTGTCTGCAAACGAAAATTCAATCAAAAATATAAAATAGTTTAGTCACTATTATAGCTAGACGACTGATCGGCAAAACCCTTAGGGCGTTTGTGCACTTCAAGAAATTTTACTGTTCGGCAGTCCGATTTTTTACGGTCCGATATGGCACGCCATAAATGTAAATACTAGTTTGTGCACTACCTACACGTAATTTTACCGGGTCGTTTTTTTCCGGTCCGAGATGACAGCAATGAAAGAGGTATTTATGCTTGTGCACTGCGTCCGCGATCAGTATTTCATGAGCGCAGTTATTCATGAGCGGGCGGGGCGGGCGCAGGGGAGGTTAAGGAGGAAGTTAGGTAAGTAGGTAGTTGTAGACATCCGACAGTAGTTAAAAAAAAAATCTTTCGTCCTGCCTCAATTTATTGTGGTTTATGTAAAATGACTAGGTACATTTCACCCATAAGGGGATGAATCCAACATTCTTTTTGTCTACTACGTCTTCGCACGTAGAGTAATAAAGCAAGCAACTGCCGACGTTCCAAGAAACTCCTCGTTCCTAGAGTAAATTACGCGTGCGTAGCGTATAGTTTCAAAGAGAGCTACCCTAAACTGCGCCGCACCGATCCGAGTAAAGACAGACAAGTGCACAAGATGAAACAAAGAAACAGGTTAAAATCGGAAACTATTGCAAAAATGTTAATGGTGGAATTTAATTAAGACGTGTAACTTGCAAAGCGTTTTATGATAAAATTATTAAGGAGGTTGATCTTATAAAGTTCGTTTCTACCAAAGAAAAATATACAAATGACTGATGAAACTTTCTTATAAAAATATGTATTATAATTGAACTTTAGTCAAAAATCCTTTTTTTTTTAGCGTTCGTCCGGCCGTGGGATCCAAAAGTCCAGCTTTTTAGCGGGTAAGTTCGGTTTTCTGATTTTAAAAGATGGGAACGCTAGAGTG
Source organism: Agrochola lychnidis (assembly GCA_963680765.1). Classification (NCBI taxonomy): domain Eukaryota; kingdom Metazoa; phylum Arthropoda; class Insecta; order Lepidoptera; family Noctuidae; genus Agrochola; species Agrochola lychnidis. The sequence goes on along the minus strand of OY796859.1, from coordinate 5,684,767 downwards.
GGGTATCAAAATGAAGGGTTTTGAAAGGTGATTACAAAAATAGTATATTCAAACTTTATGTTTAAAATAAGTTAAATGTAATTTGGAATGAGTAATGATTAGAGATGGGCCGAATGTGGTTTGAACCGAATCCAAACTTCGGCCGAACATTCGGTTAAAATGAAAAGTTCGGCCGAAATTCGGCCGAACTTCGGTTCAATTTCGCGCGCTTTCTCGAGAGCAACACGTCGTGACTTGTTTACGCATTTACTTCAATTATTGCTAGATGTCCCCGCCCGCACACCGCGCTTCCACCGCGTGGCCTAATAAGAAGAACAGATTTTCAAGACTAATAAAAAAAAACTGATTTAATTTAAGGTTTACATTTACAATGTTCCTAACTAAAATAATTGAACATGAGTGAGTAAAAGACATAATTTTATTTTACAGTAATGCTATTCTAATTCTATTAAATTTCAGTCAAAATAGTGCAAGTAGGTTTATTTTTCTTGTGCCGAATAATAATAAATAATATAATAGTAAAATCGTTTATTTATAAAAAGGGGCATATTTACAATAAGTAAGTTAATAATTAGAATGTTCGGCATCTGAACCGAATTTCGGCCGAATGCCGAAGTTCGGTTCAAGCTGCCGAAATTCGGTTGAACCGAATGTGAACCAAATTTCGGCCCATCCCTGGTAATGATAAAAAAGTAAAAAGCTGAAGATAGTTAAGGCTCCGTGCCGCCGCACCGCACGAAATCACTGATTTTGATCAATTTTGTTTATTCGTTGTGAGAAAGGAGACGAGAATTTAAACAAAATTATTTGTGATTTGAAAAGTCCAATTCTTCGTCTTGTACATAGGGGAAAGGGATTTTTGAAATAAATTAAGGATTCGTGGGAAATCACTAAAATTCGCAACAAGTTTTCCAAAAAATGACGCGAGACTGACGTTTGATCGTTTCGTTAGAAGAAACTGCTTTTGATGTTGAAAATTAAAAAATATCATCAACATCATTATATGGTCTACTTGTACATAGGGGAACCACTTTTTTCAACTTTCATACAAAATATAGCAGAAAAAAAATGTTGAAATAACGTAACTTTCTCAAAACTTCAAGCCAAATAAATATTTTTTTCTAATACTTAGAAACACTTTTAAGAAATTTTAAAAATTATATATTAATTTTAAGTTAATTGTTTAATAGAATCTAAATTTTATTTTATAAATAAACAATTACTTCATTACGTAAATAAATGGCAAAGTGAACTATATAAACGATCGCGGAAAATCTATTCCGTCAGTAGCGAACGGGCCTTCCCAGCGTGAGGACGTATCACTTTGCGTCGCAGCACGCACACACGCACGTACGTGTCCGATGTTAACATATTCCAGAAATTGTACGTCGACTACCACATTTTGATCCGCATTTTATTTTAAAGTACTTTGCTTGTTTTTGAAGAACATTAAAATTTTGCATGCCTGGCAATAAATAAAATACCGGTGTACGTGTGTTCGTAATTCTTCTTATCCTAAACGGCTTGACTGATTTAGATGTTTTTTTTTTTAAATTCTTTTTGTGTAACTTGGATGGTTCATAACTATAGTTGGATTCGTGAGGCGCTGTTGTCGCAGGACAACATCTGCCTGCTGGGTTCACTAGTAATATTTTGACTTTAGATTTCATAGTTTTGAATGATTTTTGGTAGGGGAAAAGTTATGGGTTCGCGTCACCGATATGCCCGCGCCGATATGCTGTTGTAGCAATAAGTGAAGTATTTTTGGAACGAAGTTCTTTAACGCTACTGAAGACTACTTTAAGTCAAAATAAAGATCCAAGATGACGGCTGCGAACATTTAAAAATATTTCGTCATGGGTATCGTTTTCATAGTTTTCGAGGATGCTAAAGCTGATAGTGAGGTCAAAATATAAATCCAAGATGGCGGCTGTGACAATATTCAGATTTTTCGTCATAGGTGTCTTTTTCATAGTTTTTGATGATTCTAAAGCAGATTTTGATGTCAAAACGTAAATCTAAGATGGCGGCTGCGAAAATTTTCACATTTCTTCATAACATCACGCCATCAATTTCAAAGTGTTGGGCCCTTTGAAATTGATGGCGTGATGTTATGAAGAAATCTCATTTCCGCAACTTTTTCGCGCAAGTGGGTTCGCGCAAGTGTCTTTCGCGAAAATGTCTTTCGCGCAAGTGTCTCAGATCCCTTTATGGATACTGGTGCCAATTCTCTTGTCACAAATTAATGCCTCAAAACTAGACTAAAAATCACCAAAGTTTCGTTCATTCCTGTCAAACGATGATTTCCCATCGTGAAATAATTATAGAATATATTTTATTTTGACAGCACTAAGATGGCAATATGGTGCCGATTCTCTTGTATACCGAACTAAACTTACTAAACTATCACTAAAATTCCTTACTTTTGGCTATGAAAATCTTGAAGCTATTCTGCAACAAAAATTTTCTAAATTAAATTTAAATATATTTTGACACACTAAAATTATATTTGACAATCGCGAGTCCACGTGGTACTTGTTTGCCCTACCCCGTGAATTTTTTTTAGAGCTGGAGGCGCACAGGGGGCAGCCTTGACGTTTTATATAGAATTTTTACTTTTTGTAAGGAAAATAAGAAAAAATATTACCTACATGTAGAGTGTCAGGGGTTTAAGGGTTTTATAAAGGGGATCGAAATTCTCATTATTTTTGCGATTGGACGCACCATTTTCGAGATATATGCAAAAGAAAAAAAAAAGGTACAGTACTGTTTTTTGCACCTGAAGCGAGGTGTTGGTGTGAATTTTAGTTCAAGATAACTAATTTTATTCCGCACCTTTTTAATCGCGATTAAAAATAGTCAGATTTAGTTAGACATGGGTGCCGATTCTCTTGTACACCGAACTAAACTAACTAAACTATCACTAAAATTCCTTATTTTTGACTATGAGAATCTCAAAGCTATTCTGCAAAATAAATTCTCTAAATTTAAAAATAATTTTGACACATCTAAATCGAATTTGACAACCGTGACTCCACACGTGATACCTAACCACGTGAATCTTTTTAGAGACGGAGGCGCGCAGGGGGGGCAGCCTCGACGTGTTTTATATGGATTTTTCACTTTTTGTGTGGAAAATAAGAAAAAATATTACCTACATGTAGAGTGTTAGGGGTTTAAGAGTTTTATAAAGGGTGTCAAAATTTTAATTATTTTTGCGATTGGACACACCGTTTTCGAGATATAAGCAAAAGAAAAAAAAAATTCAGTACTGTTTTTTCATCTGAAGTCGAGGTGTTGGTGTGAATTTTAGTTCATGACAACCAATTTTATTTCACATGTTTTTAGTCGCGATTAAAAATAGTCATATTTAGTTAGAAAATCTAAATTTTAGGTTAAAAACGTCAAATTCAGAATAGCAAAATTGCCATTTTCACTAAACCCTCAGTGCCATCTTAGTGCTGTCAAACTAAAATATAGTTAAGTTGTGTCACTTTAATCTATTTCAGAATGGGCAATCGTCGTTTGACAGGAATAAACTAAATTTTGGTGATTTTTAGTTTAGTTTAGAGGCATTTGTGACAAGAGAATCTCTTAGACTTGACTAAAGTGACACAACTTAACTATATTTTAGTTTGACAGCACTAAGATGGCACTGAGACATTAGTTTAGTGAAAATGGCAATTTTGCTATTCTGAATTTGACGTTTTTAACCTAAAATTTAGATTTTCTAACTAAATATGACTATTTTTTTATCGTGACTAAAAACATGTGGAATAAAATTGGTTGTCATGAACTAAAATTCACACCAACACCTCGACTTCAGATGAAAAAACAGTACCGAATATTTTTTTTTTCTTTTGCTTATATCTCGAAAACGGTGTGTCCAATCGCAAAAATAATGAAAATTTCGACACCCTTTATAAAACCCTTAAACCTCTAACACTACATGTAGGTAATATTTTTTCTTATTTTCCACACAAAAAGTGAAAAATCCATATAAAACACGTCGAGGCTGCCCCCCCTGCGCGCCTCCGGCTCTAAAAAGATTCACGTGGTTAGGTATCACGTGTGGAGTCGCGGTTGTCAAATTCGATTTAGATGTGTCAAAATTATTTTTAAATTTAGAGAATTTATTTTGCAGAATAGCTTTGAGATTCTCATAGTCAAAATTAAGGAATTTTAGTGATAGTTTAGTAAGTTTAGTTCGGTATACAAGAGAATCGGCACCAATAGAGAATTTTTCATTTTCACTAAATTAATAACTCATTCAGTTGCAAAAACTGTACTTTATCTTTTTTCTGTTCTTTTGCTTATATCTCGAAAATTGTGTCTTATCGCAAAAATAATGAAAATTTCGACCCCCTTTATGAAACTCATAAACCCATAAAACTCAACATGTAGGTAATAATTTTTCATGTTTTCCATACAAAAAGTATAAAATTCCATATAAAACAGAATTGTTATAAATATACTAAACGAATATACACAAACATTCCAGACTTATTTCATAAGCGTACCTACGTAACTTAACAAAATACCGTCTATAGGATCAAAACTGTTTAAGCGATCACTACGCTCGATGTTTAGGCGTGTGTGCGTGAACGGTGCACACAAACATAGCATCGCAAGAATTTACCTAAACTCTGTCGAGGGAAGTCACAGCCAGGAGCCTTAAGTGATTTAATAAAAAACTAAAACACCCAACTGCAAAAAAGCAACACCATATTACAGTTTATTGGTTTGTTCCCCCTTTTTTTTGGGTGGGAAATTATCAAATAACTTCTCCCGCTCTGGGCGGAGCGGGAGGGCGTGTCAGACTCTTACTGACTAAAACCCACCCGTGTTCTTTCGGTTGCCCTGTTGCCGGGGGCCACGATTTCCCTATCGGTTTTCTTCGCACCCTCGGCAGGCACCCCCCACACACACATACGCACATGCACAAAAACAACTTTAACAAACATACACTCAGACACACTTCCAACCATTCGCAATTGTGCCACGTTGACAATTCTATACTATGTGTTACAATGGGGGGGACCTGGAGTTCTAAAGTACAGGCCTAGGCTTAGTTTAGACTTCAGATCTCCCACAAATTATAAAATTTTGTCAAAATATCTGTCAAGATTTATATAAATGTAATTTGTGGAGATAAATAAACATAATTTTATTATTTTATTATTATTTATCGGCCCTAGCGGACCACGTCAATTCTGCTGACATCTCTTTGAGGCGTGCGTGGAACACAATGCGCCGTCGACCCGGGGCCTGGTCCTCATCGGACGGCGAGCTACCCTTTGCTCACCGTCCGCAAGCCCGCGCCTACGGTGGCTGGAAATCAGCTCGCGATTCCCGACGCTCAGGGCGTCTACAGCGGTTAGGAGCGTTTGGGCGCGAAGTTTGCCTCTCCCTCACGCGTTCCGCCTCCTCTTTCGCGAGCATTACCGCTTCGTAGAAGGAGGTGACGGCCTGCCATTTTTTCTCGCTCCTTACCAAGGCCTGAACCAGGGCCGGACGCGAGAGATCACCGCCGCCGATCGCCTCCACCAGGACACGGCGATACTCCGCCCAAGCCGGGCAGACCTCCACCGTATGCTCCACCGTGTCCTCCGGGCGATCCACACAATGGTGACACCCGGGCGTTTCCTCCCGCCTTATCCTGAACAGGAACCTCCCGAAGCAGCCGTGTCCGGTGAGGACCTGCGTCAGGCGGAAGGTAAGGACGCCGTGGCACCTCTCAAGCCACTCCTCAAGGAGGGGTCTTATCGCCGCAATTGTGGCATGCCCAACGCTGGGTTGCGACAATCGCACTCTCCATGACGCCATGAGATCCCGCCGGAGCTCTGTCCGCTGTGCCGCGATTTCTTGCGGCATCGGAGTTAAGCTCCGGCGTTTCACCTCCTCGCGCCACTCCCAGATGTGCGCGAGGACATTTGCCTCCAGATCCCATGGCGGTAATCCGGCAAGGAGGCTCGCCGCCTCGCAGGAGACCGTGCGGTATTTTCGGGCCAGCCGGATGGCCATGATCTTTTGGGACGCGTTCAACCGGCGGGCTGGCCGCAGCCTCAATGAACGCGCCCACACCGGTGCCCCATAAAGGGCCATGGACCGCACGGGTTTGTCCCCCTGCAATACTAAAAATCTATTGAATACAATGCTTGTTTTTATTCTCTTTTCAGTTACGTGTTTTACTTTTTACAGTCGGGTGTTTTAGTTTTTTAATAACTTTTTTTACTTCGGCTTTATGATATATTTGATAGTTCTGAAATATTCTTAAGCATTATTGCCAATATTTAAATTTATTGTCGTATTGTTATCTCCAAATTGTACAATTTCTAACTCTAAGGTAAAGTACGCGTCAAACTTTATGTTTTTTCTGAAGTGCGCTACTCGCTGCGCAGTACAGCACCCCTCACCCCCGCTGACACGTGAAATTGTTACTGCGCAGCGACTCGCCTCGTGTTCCGAGCCGCCATAAAGTTTACATCGGGCTGTACCTCAGTAGTACTCAGTGCCGCTTAGTCTGTGGGTAGGTACTTCTACCTAGTTTGTTAGCAGTCTCCCATAGCGATGATAACTTCTTTATAATAAGTCTGCTAAAAGTTTTGTAGGTTATGGTGTGACGGCGCGTTGTATTTCACGCGCGCCTCAAAGAGAAGTCAGCACAACTGAAGGGGTCCGATAGGGTCGATGCCTGCCGGGGTTGCGGGTTTGTCCGAAAGGGTTACCGTGCCCCCTGGCAACATACAGGCAACCGAAGGAACACGGGTGGGTTTTAGTCAGTAAGAGTCTGACACGCCCTCCCGCTCCTCCCAGAGCGGGAGAAGTTATTCATTAATTTCATAAAAAAAAGGTCTCCACATTTCATGGCTTCTAAAACTCATGTTTGGTGGGGTGGGTTATATTCTAAAGTAGTGGTTTTTGTCATTTAGTTTTATTCGCCTTATAACTTTCTAGAAATTAATATTTTCAAGAATATAAACACGACCATTCTATATAAAAATGATGTCATTAATACACCGACCCCATAAATCGTAACAAGAAATTAGACAAAATCAAACGAAATACTATTGATGGGCAAATTACATCCACAAACTGACCTTGGTCAAATGTTCAGACTCCAGGGATAACAAAATTGTCTTGGAACACGCGACGCGACGAATTTAATTATGATTAAGTATGATAAAATATGAAGCGTTGTAAGGACCTCTGGTGATGACAATTTGGACCTCGTTAAGTGGCCAATGGGTTGTTTGCACCTTTGGGTTGACGCTTTTAACCTTTGCTACGATACTCATCAAGGCTGCTGAGTTTCATTTCCTAATTTAATTTGACCCTGTATAAGCTTATTGGCAGATTTTGTGCATAGTCTACCCATTTGAAGGATCAAATACTATTTGTACACAACACAACTTAGATGTGGCATGAATTTGAAAATTTACATTAATACATTTCAATTTTACGAATGTATTTGGTTATAAGACTACAAGTTATTGCGTTTGCGAAAAGATCATTTTCCCCTGAAGTAGTAATAAAGATTGATGATTTTGAAGGCGCACTCAGTTTGGAAGGTATTCGGTTTAAGGTGAGTGGGGGCAAGATCGAACGATTTTTTGATGAGATGAGCAGTGTTGTATTTGAAGTCTTGTAGAACAGTACATATTAGTATATGCAAAAAAAATCTTTGTAGTGAGTAAAGAGCAAAAAGTGTATTTTTCCATCACATTGATAACATCCTGCTAAATCTGTTAGAAAGCAGAAAAAAAAAATTAAGTAAAATGTTTTTATCATGAAACTGAAACAGGGGGAAAATGAAAGGGTGATGGGGAAAGATCGAAATAGTTTCTAAAATCGTTCAAATAATTATCAGACGTGTTCATTAGTCTAAAGTTTGAAGTGCCCTTAAAACTCTCAACTGTCTGTAGTGTCCGAATACCTTTAGTTAACAAAGATAAAACGATTAAAAAAAAACTATATATCTATCTTACCCCACCGGGGGAATGTTGAAAGTAGAGGTTCTCAAACTTTCCACTTTAATTGGATAAGGTTATACTGACAATAAAACATCAGTATCAGTCAAATAAATCCTTTACCCTTTACTTTATCCTACTATGAAGATACAAAACAAAATTTCGCATCTTTCTTTCATCTTTGTCTTTTAAATGTTCATCTTACCCCGTCAAATATTGATGGGTAAAGACGGAAAATTGAAATAAATCCTAAAATAAGAAAAATAGCCATATTTACATGTTATAACACAACTAAGAATTACAAATAATAAGTAGATATTCCAATAAAACACTCATACTCGTACCTACCACGTAATTAAAGTTACAGGACACGGGGTAAGATTAAAAATCTCGATTAACTTGCGTAAAAGTCGATGTGCAGACATTTGCAATTTTTCACACAAACCACTCACTAAGGTGTGTGTGTGTGACTGAGGTGTGCAACGTAACAAAATAGCGGTCTTAACAATGTTGCCATCACTGCTAAAACTGCACAGAATCTGGCGCTATGGACGACTTTTTGTGTTACCCCGTTTTTCATCTTGCCCCCACTCACCTTAACGAATTTTTCCGATGCTACATCTAAGTTGTGTCGTACTGTACCTAATTGAAAACGTTGCTAAGTTCGGCGCTGTGATAAGACCGTACGAATATTTTATTATGCTGACAGTATTGTGCTCTGCGTCATTTTATTCGTACGGTCTTATCCCAGCGCCGAACTTACCCCAACTTTTTGTGTCGTGGTGAACTAATGATTAGTCAAATTAAGTTACTTATTTTGGTTTTTGCGTTTTGGTTGTCTCTGACAGCAAAATTGTGTTAAGTGGTAGAAAGTGTCACTGCCCTGGAATTATATGGTCCTCTTTTCATGTTCTTCCCTTTTGGCATGAAACGTTTTGGATCGATTCTCTGTTACCTACTTTACTTACACTTCAATTCAACGACTCACTCAACTCACAACTTCTGAAAATTGTATCTAGAAGGGTGTGCCTGCACTTACAAACGATTACCTAACGTTAATGGATTACGACGATTACCTTAGTTGAAAGTGGCAACTATATTGCCACCAGAAGGATGGCAGGCGGTGAAATATGAATAAAAATAAAGTTTATTAGTTGTTATATTTTAGACCATATTTCTTTTCGAAATTGTAAGAATTATGGTACAATAAACGTTAATCTTCAATCTACCGCAGGTAGACCCCACTAATAAATTTTTCGCAGGAAACCACACGTTTACAAGTTACAAGGTATTGTAGGTACAGTTGGCCACATGTCAGTATTAACAAAACCAATAGGGATAATGACAAAAAATTTTTTTTGTCCGTCCGGTTGATTATAAAAAAATATTGGACATGTATTTTTTCTTTTTTACGTATTCAAAAGATTACGGCGATGCAATGTGTTAAAATATGGCATGACGTCACGCCTTGGTACTCTTGGTAGATTTTATACTTAGTTGTGACGTAGTGAGTCCCCACTCCCCTACTTTAATGCGTTTTATCTAATTTAGTACCTGATCGATCGAGCTCTGCTCGGGTGAAAATAGATAAATATAATAGTCCAAGTACCTACCAACGTTGTATCACATTCCTGTGGCTGTGAAAATAGAGAAAAGGTATTTTCCCAGATATGAGACCTAGCTAGATCGATTTTTCACCCCTGTAAACCCCTATATTGCATCTTTCATCAAAATCGTTAGAGCCGTTTTCGAGAACGAATTACAAATATTCTATGTCCGGTACTATTAAATTAGCAGTGTTAGTATATAGTAGGTACCTGGGCGACCGAGCTCTGCTCTGGTGAAAATAGAGAATGCTCATTTAATAGTACTTATACGAAAGTACTTACTAATTCCATGCTGCCGAGTCATTATTTTATGATAGCCACTTTGTTCTAAACTTTGGATGAAAATACGGAGAAAACGCATTTTACGAGATATGAGACCTAACTAGATCGGTTTTTCGCTCCCGTAAACCCCAATTTTGCATTTTTCATCGAAATCGTTAGAGCAGTTTTCCAAAACGTTATTATAAATATACAAATAAATACAAATATTGCTCATTTAATAGTATAGGTTATATTAATATGATAAAGCAAAACATTCGTAATTATCTGACTGACGGACTAAATATAATTTCTTTTTTTTTTTACCCAGGCATGATACTTATTGAAACTCCGTACTACGCTGGGCCAGCTCAAGTTCGAAGAGTTGCCACTGAACGTGCGGTTGACTGTGCAACGGTTTATTTTCAGTCAAAGGCAACACGCAAACAACTTCAACCATTAATTAAATAGAAAGTTTCTACGGCCAATAAATAATTTTCAACTCATAACAAATGGTTTATTTTGACCAAAACTTTATGATGGATCGTCAAAACTTGGAGCACTCACAAATTGTACAGTAAAATTCCAGAGGGTAGTCGGAAGTTCCCTGATGTTGACTTTCGCTCCATTTTATTGACACTTGAAGTCGTAAACGGATACGGACAGAGCCACCTGTCGCATGGACGAGGAACTTAAGAGTTACTTGGAAACTAACGACATGTAAGGCAGCTCAGTTTATTGTGAAGTCAGTTCAGCGCTGACTTGCAACTGAGCTCGTATAAACACTAGTTGCAACGGTTGAAACTAGTGTCTACAACTCGACTAGTGTCGTTTCTGGGTTGAAATTCAACCCAGTCCAGTGCTGACTTTGCGCCCTCAAGTCAGTCCAGTTGACTAACCTACCCGTCTATTTTCAGGCCCAGTAGCTTCCCCCGCTTGACCTACTGCCGATCTCGTCTACATGAACCCACTGGGTTCGAAATTCTGAGTCACTGGGTCCACTCACTGCAGTCACTGCCATCGTATAAACCATTAGGTAGGTAACTAATATTTTTTTAAACAATGCAGGGAAATCAATAAAATCACCAACTTTCAAAACTCCCGGATAACTTTCCAGGTAAAACTACCAAATGACTGGACTATGTTCATGTGTTATTAGCAGAGATCGGAATTGGGTGTGTGAAAATACCTAAAGTTTGCAGCGAGACATATCATAGAGCTGTTACAACCACTTAAGTTAACCGGTTTTGAATTGTACCGGTTTATTTACGGTTTTTTGTTTTACATGTTCTTTACTTTTGAAAAACCGAACTATAAACATAAGCAAGCTGCTAATACAGTTTCAAATAAATTTTTGTTTTGAACTTTTCCGGTTCAAATTCGGTTTTTTAGTTCTACTTGTTCTGTACGTCTGAAACACCGAATTTTACACATCTGCAAGCTGTAATACAGTTTTAGATATTTTTGTAAAAACCGAATTTGAACCGGAAAAGTTCAAAACAAAAATTAATTTAAAACTGTATTAGCAGCTTGCTAATGTTTATAGTTCGGTTTTTCAAAGGTAAAGAACATGTAAAAAAAAAACCGAAACTAAACTGATAAAATTCAAAACCGGTTAACTTAAGTGGTTGTAACAGCTCTATGATATGTCTCGCTGCAAACTTTAGGTATTTTCACACACCCAATTCCGATCTCTGGTTATTAGGTACCTACTTTCATTGCACGACCTTCTTTTTGTGTCGATGGCTCATATTTTTAACCAACTTCCAAAAGGAGGAGGTTCTCAATTCGACTGTATGTTTTTATATATTTGTTACGCGATTACTCCGCCAATTATGAATAGATTTTTAAGATTATTTTTTTGTTTGCTTCAGAGGTGGTCCCATATAAATTTTATTAACTTTGCTTTGATCGTTTTTGAGTTAGCTTCAATTATAGTGTGTGGATGATATGATAAGTTCCTGTCACTGTTATTTACATAGCAGGTAGTTGTATTCGAATTTGTTGGGGTAGGTACCAAAACTAAAGTGAAAAATAAAAACTTTTTATAAAAAAACGACCGACTTCCAAAAAAAAAACACTACTTACAAAGTGAAAAATAACTTTAATTTGGTGGTAATGTCGGTATCCGCATAATTACATATCCGTGGGTCAGCCCAAGATTATACTTTCTACCGTGAACACGTCGTTTCATTTATCCAGCTTAGCAAACAGTTCAAATTTCGGAAGTCGGTGGCAAAAAAAGAAAACTATGTTGGGGTCGGCTTCCAATCTAACCGGATGTAGCTGAATACCAGTATTTTACATGGAGCGACTGCCTATCTGACCTCCACAACCTAGTTACTAGGTAACACGATACCCCTTGGTAAGACTGGTTCTCAGACTTGGGGTTCTAATTACCCGTAAGGACTGTCAAAGATCTACAAATGACAGCCGGGACCAACGGCTTAACGTACTTTCCAACGTAATTTAAAACCAAAGACACCGACTTCCGAAATTAAAATTATTTTTCACTTTGCAAGTAGTGTTTTTTTTTGGAAATCGGTTGTTTTTTAATCCGATCAGTAGGTTGCGACCTGGACAGCTCTGTCGTTTGCCTTATTTCAAGACCTGGAGACTGCAGGTAGGTATACCTTGTTGTGCACGACGGGCAGGCGTGAAAGTGCGGCATATCCTGTTGAGGGGGCTCACACACTCACACTGTGTTTGGGATGGGTCGATGACACTCCATTTAGTCAGATTAGTAAGGATTGGAGGATTATTTAGGTAATACATAGTTGAATTAAGTACGATGTTTCTAAGTAACAGAGGACAGTTGTCCTCAAATAAAATAAAATTAGGTCCAACCGTCTTCGAGTAGGGATTCGAATCGGGGAACAAAAAAAAAGATTCCCACGAATTGAGAACCTCCTCCTTTTTTTGAAGCCGGTTAAAAACAAATCTATAAAATAGTGTCTATCTGAAAACAAAACAATAAAAATTGAAGATAAACTTCATACTTTAGCTCTTTCTTGTTCTTAGTGGCAGTCGTACGGACTTACCCGGCATTACACGACTATGCACTTGCGTTTACCCTATTGCCATCAACCGGGTACAAATCCAGACTCCGGGCTACTACTGAGAAATTCTTGAAGGAAAAGCCCAATAACACTTTGCCCGACCTGAGAATTGAACTCAGGACCTCAAAGCTCAGCAGTAGCGCTTGTGACTAGACCAACGAGGCAGTCACTGAAAACATGTTTCAGTTTATACAGGGTAGCGGGGACATCGACGCAAAAACTGTTACCATGGATTCAGTAAGTACATGTTTCTGAACCCCCATGCGTTGAAATTTTTCGTCGGTTATTTAAAAAACATCTGCTATTTCATAGAAAAGTGCAATACCTAAGTGGTCAAAATGTATGGAAGATTTTTTTTAAATAACCGACGACATGGTAACAGTGTTCGCGTCGATGTCCCTGCCACCCTGTAGGTTTATCTTCCTTTCATCTTACCTTAAAAAGTTTTGTGTTCCATTTGAGTCCTCCGGGCTCCGACAGAGGCTTACCACAAAGTTATGTCTGCTCACCTATACATTGACACTTCATGACAAAAGCCTGTGGCTGTGTGTCAAACAACTTTGAAACTTTCCACCATCAGAGTTGCGAACTTATGATCAACTTTTATACGAAGGTAGGGACGGTCAGCAACGAAAGTCTACAAATAGTTTACTAAGACGCAGATATATGCCAGTGATGTTGAGTGGTTAGCTTGTGTGTTCTGTACTGAACTCACGCAACGCGTCGTACGTCCAGCCAGTAATATGACTCGCCCATCAAGGAGCGCTGTCCCAAATTAGACGCATTATTAATTTATTATTCATAAATCAAAAGGTATTTTAATAAAACATGTATACTAAATGATAAATAATTAAATAATCTTTAAAATCCATCAATTTTTTTAAACCGGTTTAAAAAAAAATGATGGTTTTTGCGTGATTCTCAGTTTTTATCCGCATTAGATATAACATTAGAAATTAATTACACTATGTGTTATTAAAAAGTTATTAAAAAAATGCTCCAATTTAACATATATTTTTTCCACAATAATTTTAAAACTAGTTCCATCGTTCCGTCCACCACCGTGACAATTCAAAATTGTTCGCACGCATTTCACTTCACTGAGCACGTTTTCCGGCGGTACCGTCCACCGAGGAGGGCGCCACCATCAGCGCTGCATTCCGGCCGGTTAGATCCTCACGCCGCCTTCGCTAGACGGCGTTGGCAGATCAATAAACAGTATGTTCCCGTGGGATAATTTCCGACCTCCACGTGGGTGAAGCTGCTGGCAAAAGCTAGTAGCCTATATGAACATAGGTAACCAATGATCGTAATTTTAAGAAAAATACTTACCTTATCCACAGATTACTCTGTGCCTTATCTAATAAAATCAATGTAGGTATCTAGAAAATGTTTTCTACTTAGAACTTAACATTTTACGTGTGCCAGCTGGTCTACCATAAACTTTTAAAATATTTACCAAGTGCAGGGTAGTTCAACTCAGACGACTTGATGGTAAGGATAAGTTCAGAAATGCTGTGACATACCTACTTACCTAGATACTCATCGGTTTCGGCCACGTGATCGCTGGCTCGCCTGCTACTTATCGCGCTCATGGCACAGACGTCAGCACATCAGGCTACTACAATCTGTCAAGTTTATTTAATAGATTTTCAACTTTATCGCTGAAATCTAAGGTTTAAAGTTGATTGGGAAAATTTTAGAGTTTCGGGTAGCTTGATGTGCTGGCGTCTGTACAAACTAGCACGACAGGTTATTTTTCGCCTAAAAATGACCTGCTCTAAAAGTTTATGGTGATGATTACCTCTGAAAAACAAACAAACAATTATACCTTTTAATAATATGTACTTATTAGTTTTGATAATTTAAAAAATAGGAAATAAATATAAGATAAGTAAGATTCTATTAAAACAATCTATGCTGAAAAGCTTTTGATTTATAATATAAAACTAGCAGTGTAATCGATTATCGTTGCTGATCTTACTTCACAGCGCGAATAGAGAACACGTAAACAAATTCAAAAGGCGTGTACGCACGACCGAACAAGAACATGGTGAACACGAACATCGAACATTTTGTTCGCATGTGCGTACCGCTAACAAACATCAAACACTGCGTTCGTCAAAAACGATCGTGGCAATCTAATTTCGTTGTTCTGTGTGAACGGCGTTCGGAGAAATTTTTGCTTCTTCACTGTCGACGACCACGTCCAATGCCGAATCCGTGGCTAGTAAAGAGAGTGGGGCAGTTGAGCGTGAACACATGTCGAACTGTGTTCGTATGGGGCTTTTGCTCGCTTTGCTCCATTCTTTTCGTGTGGTTAGTGACTAACCAGGAGGTCTACTACCTAAGTGAAATCCGTAGTTTCGGCCGAAGTTATGGGCACGGGTATCGTTTAGGGAGTAGATGTTACAGTTTTAAAGCCGCCCATGGGCTTCGCATGGGCATTGCTAATTTAAGTTCACACGTATGAATCAAATGATACGTGTTCGATGTTCGTGTTCAGCATGTTTCGTTCGTTCGTGCGTAGGTACACGCCTAAAGATCTCACACCAATTTTCAACTTCCGTCCGTTTTCAGTTTTAGTATTATGCTACAAGTCTTTTAGAATTAATAAAGCAGCTTATGAACTTTATTTCAAAGAGCAAAGATTCAATATCGATAAGGCTATTTGCATAGAGCTCTACCGTTTCGCAATAAAATGAAGTCGTAAAAACTGTACCCGACCGACTTTTGCTTTGATAATAAAACGTTTCTATGTTGATTAAAGACTTGAAACGTAAAGCTGGGTCTCCACTGTCTTAGCGTATCAAATGTGCTCCGTGCATTAGGTTTGTCGTGGCGGTCGTTTTTTAACACGCTTACCTATATTAGGTTGACCAGTACCCTAATTGCGTAATACACGATCAATTAGAATCTGAATCGTTTTGAAACAGATTGTTAATCCATTGCTTCATAAGTTGGAAAAAAAAATGTGATCAACAAAGTAAATATCGCAATGAATGTTGTTGAACTGTGAAAATGAAACAGTTTACGAAAATGTGTTACCTACGTAATTAGGGTACTGCACAATCCGATGGATTTAGAGGGAATAGCAATTTCTCTCCATTGCTTCATACCTATGTTTGAAAAATTCGTCTGTTCGACAACGTAAATCACGCAAAGTTGTCAAATCACGCAAATGTTGTCGAATTGTCAAAATGAAAGACATTGCCGTTGTAAGTGTTTTGAGGCTCCCGCTGACAGGCACGACGCGACACCGGAAGAACAATTTTCATGTAGGTACTTTTCACAGAAACTGTTCCACTAGAGTCGCGTTGCGCCTGTCTGCCTGTCACTATGCGTTCGCACCAGAAAACATTTAACATGTAGATGTTTCGAAACTTGTCACATGAAGCAAATCTCATTACTTGTTTTGTTGAACTTGCGTTCGCACTGCACGAAACATGAGTAAGTCATAAGACAGATGTTAAGATTTGTTGTTATCTGCGTTCGCACTGTCTAGAAACATACACAACAGACATGTTTTGTATAGAGATTTGTCACGTTTGCGTTCGCACTGTTGTTTGTTTAGGTCAAATTATGTCTCGCAACTTGTCTATTGCTTGATGTTTTGTGTTATCCGAGTATGGTGGTAAACATCTCGTGTTTATATCGAAACATGGATTGGTCCAAAGTCCAAAGTAGACACGGTGAAGTTTTTTTAGAAAGTCGCGCATCCAGTATCTAGGTTTCTTCCTAGGTTTTTGCCGTTCCAGGTATGCAATACTGGCAGCTACAAACAATAAATCGTCTTCATCGCTTGAATCATTTTATTAGGACCCTACTTTTGATATTGGTGCCGATTCTTTTGTACACCGAATTAAACTAACTAAACTATCACTAAAATTCCTTACTTTTTTGGCTGTGAGAATCTTAAAGCTATTCTGCAAAATAAATTCTTTATATAAAATAATTTTGACACAACTAAATCGAATTTGACGATCGCGACTCCGCGTGGTAGGTACTTGTTTGCCGTACCCCGTGAATTTTTTTTAGAGCCGGAGACGCGCAGGGGGCAGCCTCGACGTGTTTTTTTAAGGAATTTTTCACTTTTTGTATGGAAAATATGAAAAATGATTACCTACATGTTGAGTTCTAGGGGTTTATGTGTTTTATAAAGGGGGTTGAAATTTTCATTATTTTTGCGATAGGACAAACCATTTTCGAGATATAAGCAAAAGAAAAAAAAAGATACAGTACTGTTTTTGCACCTGAAGTCGAGGTGTTGGTGTTTTATTCCACACGTTTTTAATCGCGATTAGAAATAGTTAGATTTAGTTAGACAATCAAAATTTTAGGTGAAAAACGTCAAATTCAGAATAGCGAAATTGACATTTTCACTAAATTAATCTCTCAATGGTACCGATTCTCTTGTGCACAAACTAAACTAAATTTAAGTTCAGTGCATCTTTTTCTTTCTATTTCATTAAGAAAAGGACAGAAGATAAATTTTAGTTTAGTCCTGTCAAATTAATCAGCGCTTGACGTAAATTGACGTAATTTTAGTCGGCAAGTTTTTAATCACGTCTAAACTTGTATGGAGAGTGACAGGCGCTGATTAATTTGACAGGACTAAACTAAAATTTATCTTCTGTCCTTTTCTTAATGAAATAGAAAGAAAAAGATGTACCTACTGAACTTAAATTTAGTTTAGTTTGTGAACAAGGGAATCGGCACCAGTGCCATCTTAGTGCTCTCAAACTAAAATATAGTCCAGTTGTATCACTTTAGTCTATTTCAGAATGGGAAATCGTCGTTTGACTGGAATAAACGATATTTTGGTGATTTTTAGTCTAGTTAGAGGCATTTGTGACAAGAGAATCGACACCATTACCCAGTTAATAAACATTGCAATATTTTTGACTTTGTTTAGTAAGTATATTTATAAGTAATTTTGCCTTAGCTACGATTTGGCCACAAGTAAATCACTGTTAACATCATTAGGATTCACAGAACATAAAAGGCCGCATTCCGACTTACGCCAAAAGTGATTATATCGCGAATCCGACCAAAGCCCAAAGTCACAATTAATACTCAATAACCCTTATATTTTGTGACTATTAAATTTGATTGGATTCGCGATATTATCACTTTTAGCGTAACTCGGAATGCGGCCATAATCGGCATGAAATGTCAAAACAAATCTTACAACATGTTGCTAGATTCATACAGATACATTTTGATACGAAACTGGTTTGTAAAAACGTGTGGCGAAACATGTCAAATGATAAGAAACGTCAAACATGTTTCGCGTCAACAAGTTGAGTGACAATGCGAACGCGAGTCGATACATTGACAGAAAACAGAGATTTCAACATGTTTTTATGTGAATGTTTCGCCAGTGCGAACGCACAGTCAGAGCCTTCACGCAAGTACAGTACCTACAATTTTCCATATTTTTTTATAAAATTAGATTTGTTACAGCTGTAGTGGCAATCATGTCATTTGGTTTAAATGTGTCCTTATTCTTATTATTTTGTTTATCTACATCTACACTAATATTATAAAGAGGAAAACTTTGTTTGTTTGGTTGTAATGAATAGGCTCAAAAACTACTGGACCGATTTTAAAAATTCTTTCACCATTCGAAAGCTTCATTATCCACGAGTAACATAGGCTATATTTTATTTTTGGAAAAAAATAGGGTTCCGTAAGATATTTGGGTTTTTCGGACACAAGGTGTAAAAAATCAACCAGAAAAGTTACTTATTTTGCGTACGCTGCCTAAACTATAAAAGACAGAACCATAAAATGTTCTAATTAATTGTAGATCTTATAAATATCTACAAAAAAGTCCGCGACACACTATACCTATTTATGTCGAGTGAGGCACAACAACCGTTTTCTTGAGATTTTATTTTGGACTACATTTAAACGCGTTTATTTTACTCATGCTATTAATCCTTATCAAAATAAATTATTTCATCACTAAGTACAGTTTATGTAGATAATATTTGGTCTTTGAATGATTAAAATTGGACGTTTGGTTTTGAAGTTATGGCGAAATTAAAATATTACGATTTCTGCTGCACGGCCCGTTGCGAAGTGGGCGTCACCAAGGCGGGGGTGCGCGTGCGGGAGGGGAGTTTAGATCTATGAGTAAGGTACCCGTACGGCTCAGTCGCGAGGTCGGCTCCCTACGCAGTGGTCGTGCGCGAAGTCTAATAATTTTCGTGCGATTTTTTTAGATTTCGTTCTTAAAACTACACCTACGCAAAAGTTCTTCTCAGAGCTAAACAACAGTTCTTTTTAGGGCTAACCAACAGTTCTTTTCAGGGCTAAACAACAGTTCGGGACTGCCGGCAGAAGTGAAAACTTAGTATTAATTACATTTAAATATTTTCATCATTAAATCTGTGCAGCCTGCGGATAATGACTGCGTCGTCGATGTTACTGTCGGTGTCTGTGAATTGACCTGGGAATCATTTTGCTGACCGTGTCTTTCCTGGGTAGGCTTTTTGCAGCGGTAACCGACATCCACGCGGGCGGAGCCGCGGGCGACCGCTATGTGAAATATTTTGAATTTTGTTTTTTTATTTTTATTTGAGTACCCCGCAGTATGCGTGTTTGTAAGAAAATGTGCGTAAGTATCCAATTTTCACCCACTTCCAGTGGTCATTTCAAACTTTCCAGATGTATTTCTATTCAAATTACAATTCAATAATGGAGCTGGAAGTTGTATAACCTATTAACTCTTAGTAATAATAGTAGTTAGTTGGCTAGTAATTACTAGTAGTTATACTACTTTGGGCTCATTAGATTAGTCTAGACTAGAGCAGGAGTGGCCGTGAGTCGATCTCGACCATTAGTCCAGTAGATGATGGCAAGGCAAAAAAAAAAAACGTGTGGCACTCGGGGACTGCCGCGGTAAAGCTATTGCATAGCATTTGTAACCTCCATACTTTCTATTTGTCAACGCTACACTTGGGATGATGACGTGATGACATAAAACAAAAATTACGTTCCCATGACAACATCACGTTGTCATGGGAACCGTCATTACATGGTAGGCGGAGTGGGGGGTGTTAGGTTTTATTTTCGTTACGTTACGGAATTTCTTGATTCGGTCGCCGCGCTCAAAGCCCGCGATAAAAGCAATGCAATAGCTTAAAAGTTATATACTTACATCTGACAGCGCAGATCTTTGCGATACACATTCAATCTTGTATTACACGGCTGTCGCGGCATGTCATGTCGTATAGCTCGTGTCAAATTTTCAAACACTGATCGAGCTGCACGGCCGAAACCCGCCGCACCAGCTTGACAGTGCAGTATTGAGCGTCGTATTAATGAGGCCAGGGTACTCACCAGGAAGCTCATCTGCTTCAAGGAGGGCTCGCCCAAGGATGATGTTGGCAATTTCCAACTACAAACCTGACTTTGCTAATCTAGCGGAAAACGCTCAGACGCAATGTTCAATTGCTCACACTAATATAAAGTACCCGGGCGACCGAGACCTGCTCTGGTGAAAATAGAGAATTCTCATTTAATAGTATAGGATAGTTCATACTAATTCCATACTGCCATGATAGTAGGTAGGTACTTACTAATTCCATACTGTCATGTCATTATTCTAAGGTGGCCATCTTGTTTTAAACTTTGGGCGATCGAGCTCTGCTCGGGTGAAAATACGTAGAAAACGAATTACAACTTTTATCGAGTAAAAAAAAATTAAGTTTAAACGACACCTATGACAACACGTTCTCAAAAACGGCTCTACCGTTTTCGAGAACGTGTTGTCATAGGTGTCGTTTTCATAGTTTTCGAGGGTGCTAAAGCCGACCGTGAGGTTAAAATGTAAATCCAAGATGGCAGCTGCGAATATTTCGTTTTTGTTATAAATCATACTACGTGAGAAGGAACTTCGTTCCTGACTGGGGTCCCCCGACCGGACACGTTTTTAGGGTTCCGTAGTAAATAAGGAACCCTTATAGTTTCGTCATGTCCGTCTGTCTGTCCGCGGTCTAGCTCCGAGACCCTTAGTACTAGAAAGCTGTAAATTGGCATAAGTATACATATTAATTACGCCGACAAAGTGGTAAAACAAAATTATGAAAAACATTTTTTTTAGGATACCTCTCCTAGACGTAAAGTGGTGATTTTTTATTTTTTATCGCATAGTGTCGGGTATCATTGGAAAGGTCCTTTAAAAACATTGAGAGTTTGTGAAAACCATTTTTGGATTCAGGGATCCGTTTGCGAAATATTAAGCTTTAAAGTGCTAATTTTTGTTAGAGTCAAGTGTCCCCCCCTCCTGCCAGCTAAATGGTTGATTTTGGAAATGTGAAAAAAATCACAGCAGTAGTTTATATAACGAAATTAAAAGGAAAACTATCACATCTAAGTAGGCTCAACAAGTTAACGAGTAATAATCGACCAACTTAACTTTGCAGTTGTAAAACATGTTTTCCCATACATTCCGTATGGGAGAACATATTTTTCAACTACAAAATTAAGTTTGTTTTTAGGATAAATTCATCCCAACTACGGAACCCTTCATTGTGCGTGGTCCGACACGCACTTAGCCGGTTTAATTTAGTTTGTTTATTTTTGTATTAAATAAATTATTATAAATATAGACTAATAAAATATTTTGTTTACGAAGTGACGTAAATTTTTATGGTGCTGTGCATACTTTTTAACCGGTTGAAAAAGAAAAGTGTTTATTTTTTCAATTTTGGAATAAAATAAAACCTATTCAATACTTTTTTTATAACTTTTAATTTGGTCTAAAAAAGGTCCAAAATGGTGTAGGTATGATGTTATAAAAACTTAATTAATAAAAGACCATAGACACAATATAAAGAGTAGCACCAGTAGCACCACACCAAACATTCGCAAAAAAATTCGTAGCCATTATGCACACATAGGGAGTAATGTCAATACAGGGCCAGACTAGGGCCGATTGCCGGTATTATCTGGGCCATTCTCAAAATGTGACTCGAATTTAAAAAAAAAAAAGAAGTTTTTTTATATGATCCAAAGTGGTCTCAAATGAAAGATACCATGTCCTACAATATGTACCAAGCATGAGCCGAGCTATTTTCACTGTCGTTTTCGCGAAAGAAAGGAAAAAGAAAACTCACCTCCACGGAAGTGACACTAATCCATGGCAGTGACATAATTTTACAATTTTAATGAAGTAATGTTGAATAAAACACATTTTTATATGATATTTTATGTAATCATTTAGTTATTTATTAAACCTTTGCTTTTCTATAGGTGGTACTTATAACTTATTACCTACGTATAATTAACTTTTTATAGGAACATAAATCAACTCTCTAATCAGTTCTTAATATCAGGTTGCAGAAATCACATATTTTGATACTTATAATCAGTCTTAATCCACATTACTTACTTAACTCTTAGTTATTATCACTACTTTGCTAAACTCTTAAAAACAATAATAAACTTTGTACTCAAAAATAGCAAACAAATAACGAAGTAACAAAATTTAAAAAGTAAAGTCAGCAATAACTATATCCCTTGCAAAATATTAGCGAACCTCCACCGTATGCTCCACCGTGTCCTCAGGCCGATCCACACAATGGTGACACCCGGGTGTTTCCTCCCGCCTTATCCTGAACAGGAACCTCCCGAAGCAGCCGTGTCCGGTGAGGACCTGCGTCAGGCGGAAGGTGAGAACGCCGTGGCGTCTCTCCAGCCACTCCTCAAAGAGGGGTCTTATCGCCGCGACTGTGGCGTGCCCAGCGCGGGGTTGCGACAATCGCACCCTCCATGACGCCATGAGATCCCGCCGGAGCTCTGTCCGCCGTGCCGCAATTTCTTGCGGCATCGGAGTTAAGCCCCGGCGTTTCGCCTCCTCGCGACACTCCCAGACGTGCGCGAGGACCTTTGCCTCCAGATCCCATGGCGGTAATCCGGCAAGGAGGCTCGCCGCCTCGCAGGAGACCGTGCGGTATCCTCGGGCCAGCCGGATGGCCATGACCCTCTGGGACGCGTTCAACCGGCGGGCTGGCCGCAGCCTCAATGAACGCGCCCACACCGGCGCCCCGTAAAGGGCCATGGACCGCACGATCCCCGCATAGAGCCTCCGGCAGGAGGCGTTTGGATCCCCTAGATTGGGCAGGAGCCGCTTCAATGCAGCCCCGGCCCGCTCCAGTCTGGGAGCCAAACGTCGGAAGTGTTCCACGAAATTCCACCGGCTGTCGAGGACGAGTCCCAGATACTTCATCGTCGACTCGACACCGATGTGAACCCCTCCCGCCATTACCTGGGAACCCGACGGTGGCGCATTCCGAGGACCATGAAAACCCATGGCCTCACACTTGTGCAGGGCCACCTCGAGTCCCAGCTGCCGGATCCTGTCAACGATTGTCGCAACCCCGCGTGTCGCTAAATCGGCCGCCGCCTGGTACGACCCCCCCTGCGCCAGGACAAGCGTGTCGTCAGCGTAACAAACGACGCTGACGCCGCTAGGGAGGTCGGCGCGCAGCACCCAGTCGTATCCGATGTCCCACAGATGCGGCCCCAGGACCGAACCCTGTGGGACACCGCACGACATCTCTTGCCGGTTCCACTCTCCTTGGTGACCGGGGTAGATGACGGCCCTGTCCGTCAGATAGGCCTCGACCACACGACAGAGGTAGGTCGGCATCCGGTGATACCGGAGTGCCTCCCTGATGCAACTCCAGGGCAGGGTGTTGAAGGCATTGGCGATGTCTAGAGACACCGCCAAGACGACCCCACCCCGGGCCACAGCATCCCCCGTCGTGAGGGCCCGCACGCGCATGATGGCGTCCACCGTAGAGCGCCCCCTGCGGAAACCGAACTGGCTCTCCGCCAGATCCGGCCCCACTCGCACCAGCTGCCCGACGAGGCGGTCTGCAATGACTCTTTCAAAGAGCTTGCCCACCTCATCGAGCAGCACAATGGGCCGATAAGCGGACGGAAAGTCCGCTGGGCGCCCCGGCTTCTTGATGAGTACCAGTTTCCCCGTCTTCCAACGAAGTGGGAACTGGCCCCTCTCCATGCATGCGCTTAGGAGCCCCCTCAGTCGAGGCCCGAGAGCCCCCATGGCCAGGACCCAGGCTTTTCCGGGTATGCCGTCGGGTCCTGGGGCGGTATTCTTCGCCCTCATCTTGCGTACCGCCACTCTCATTTCTACCTCAGTCACCTCAGGAGAATCGTCGTCGTCGGTGTGGTCCGCATCGGGCACCGCAGTAGGCGGAGCCATGGGCGGAGGGGTATGATCCCCTCTTGAAGGGAACAGAGCGCTCACCACGTCCCCCAAAAGCTGGGGCCGGAGACTCTGCGTCAGCGGCGGAGCCCATGGGCGGAGTTTCTCCCGCACCATCTTGTATGGGCGCCCCCACGGGTCCCTGTTGAGAGTCTCCAGCAACTCCTCGCGGGCCAACGCCCTGGCCCGCAGGATCTCCGCTTGGAGGGCGGTCTTCGCCGCTCTGTACCCCTCGTACAACTCCGCCTCAATGGCTTCCGTATCCGGAGGGCGGATACGGAGCCTGCGATGCCTGGCGTACCGGCGTCGCACAGCAACACACGCCTTGCGTAGAGCCTCCAGCTCCTGCGACCACCAGTACAGCTGGCGCGAAGCACGTGTAGGATGGACGCAGGCATTGCCATGTCACACACATTGGACATGGCCTCCCGGAACCACTCCGCCTCGTCGTTGATGTCGGCAGGCCTGTCTGGTGATGACACCCAGGCCTGCACGATCGAGGCTTCCAGGAGAAGCTCCCGGTCCAGCTGCTTCAGCGCCCACCGCGGACCACTCGGGGCCTGTCGGACCGGCGCACTCGAGGTCTGGGTGGAGACGTCAAACCGGATGTACCGGTGATCGGAGTAGGTCTCCACCCCCTCCATGACGCGCCAGTCAATGACACGCGGTGACAGAGCGGGGCTGGCGAACGAAATGTCCACTACCGATTCGCCCCGCATCCGCACACACGTGGGGACAGAACCCCGGTTTAGGACGACCAGGCCTGTCTCTAGAGCCCAGTCCTCCACCATCCTGCCCCGTGTGTCCGTATACCGGGAACCCCAAGCCAGATTCTTGGCATTGAAGTCCCCGAGTACGAGCACGGGGAGGGAACCAAACCCGACGACGACGACTCTTAACTCCGCAAGGGAGTTGTGGAACTCGGCAAGAGTTCGGTTCGGGGAGAAGTAAACACCCACCACGACAGTCTCCCCGAACCGTGCTGCAACGCAACCCCGTCCTCTCTTGACCGACTCGAGGGACGGAGTACCGGCGGCGGCCGACGAAATGAGGGTCACTGAGCCGCTCAGGTCCTCCACCCAGTCATCCCTGGGTGGGACAAAGTACGGCTCAGCGAACACGGCGATGTTAATCGACCACTGCGCCATGCTCTGGAGCAACAGATCCTGAGCGGCGGCGCAGTGGTTGATGTTCGCCTGGAGGAGGCGAAATGGGGCCGTTATTGGCATTCCATCTCTACCTCCCCCCGAGCCCCCTGCGAGGGCCCTGCCGCGGCGGCAACGGCGGCGGTGGCGACGGTGGAGGTGGCAGTGGCCACGGTGGGAGTGTCGGCGGCTGCGGCGGTGACGGCGGTGGTGGCGGAGCGCTTGCCCCTGCCTCTGGCCTCGGCGGGTGGAGCGCAGGCCCTGCTCCCAGCCCGGTGATCGGCCGGCTTGCCAGCCGCCGCACATACGACACAGTGCGGCGTGGCATTACACGAGCCGGCCTTGTGACTGGGCTGACCACAGCGAAAACATAGGTCGCTGCGGTCTACCTCCGAGGTGCATTTGGCCCCCACGTGGTGGCCCACCTGGCAACGGAAGCACCTCAGAGGTCTGGGGTCCAGCAGTTTAACCTGCGCTGAGACCCAGCCCACCAAAAGCCTTTGGCCCTCCCCGGCTATCTTTTTGGCCGCCGTCACGGGGCAGCTCACCCTAATAGCTTGCATCCCCGTGTGGTCAGGATGGATGGTGCCTGCCTTTATCTGCTCGACAGAGCACCCTCCAGCCTTAGCGACGGCGGCCACCACCTTTGCCTCCGTCACGGAGTCGTCCAGGCCCTGGATGCGCAAGTCAGCGCACTTGGTGGGCCTGGAGACTCGGGCCTCGTCCGCGTTTAGGGACGCCCTGAGCTTTTCAGCCAGAGCGTCAGCGGCCGGGCCACTGGCCGCACCGGGGACCTCCAGCATCCGGGCCCCAGTTGCCGTGATCTTGATCTTTATCCCCTTTTTGGCACCTATCTCCTCCAGGTTCATCACCTTGTCCACCGTCGCAAACACGTACTGATAGGACACGCCCCTTTTCTCCGCTTCCGGCTGCAGTGTGACCACCACAGCTGCGGACTTCGGGGCGCGGAGCCTAGCCGCGACGGTTCTCTCTTTGCGCCGCTGCCGCCTCGCCCTCTTTTTTGCCGCCCTGGCCTCCTTACTAGCCTTCTTCTTCTCCCCGGCTACTTGCCATCCGGCGTCGGCCGGAGGAGAAGAATTAGGAGGCGGAGGTGGCCGTTTCGCCGCCGCCTGGGCCGGAGCCCTCGCCGTCAGGGCCGGGGCCTTCGCCGCCTGCGCAGCCGCTCCGCCCTTGGCTTGCCCCTGCCTGCCTTGGCCTGGCTTGGCCGCGGCAGATGCGGCGGCGGCATACGACGCCGCCTTCCTCTGGTCTATAGCCGGCTGGCTTGCCGCTAGCGGGGGGCGCAGGACGATAGCCTCTAAGGCGGAGAACCTGCTCCGCAGGGCTGCCATCTCCTGCCGCACCAGGGCCAGAACCCGGTCCTCAGCAGGCACAGGCACGGGCTCCTGCCCATGCCGCTCCCCTCCCTGCTGCGCCTCCCGGGGGGCGGCTGCTCGCAGCCCAGCCAGGTCCGCTCGGAGCTTCTCATTCTCCTTTCGGAGAAGCTCCATGGCGGCAGTCAACTTTGCGACTTCCGCCCGCATCTCGGACATACCGTCCGACGGAGGCCCAAAGTGCAGCTCCTTTGCTGCCGCCAAGATAGAGGCCGCGGCCGCGGGTATGGCCTTGTCCTTAGAGGATTGAATCCTCTTCAAGGCCACAGCCCTGATCGCGGCTTCCACGACCTCCGCAAACCTGGCTTCCTGCTGCGGCTTGTCGCCGCCGCCAGCGACGTCCGGCTCCCCACCAGAGGCCTCTGAGAGGACCGGCCCGCTGCTGGTCTCTCCCGGGTGGTGCTCCTCCGTGGCGAGACTCTCGGTTCGCCGGGCCTGGGCCCTGGCCACTGGGCCGGCCTGGCTTGACTCACCAGCCTTCTTGGTGGTGAGCCCTCTACCCACACCTTTCCCCTTCTCTCGGGCCTTACCCCGCCGGCTAGTGTGTATTTTCCGCCTGCTGTCGGCAGAGGACCACTCACCATCATCCGATTTTGGGCGCTTCCGGAAGAATTTTCGGATTATTCCGTCAGCACCCACCACTTCGCGCCCCGAGCTAGAGCCCTCTGCGCCCGATGCAGCGTCGGACTCCGACCCCGCATCACTCCCCACCTTCTTGTTTTGTTGTTTTTTTAGTTTATCCATATTTGTTCCCACGAGTATTTTTCATTTTATCATCTGTTGACGCCTTGCATGTGTGCGTGCACAAGGCCTCTACACACACGCATACGGCACGGCGTGGGAGGCGACGCAGCGGTAGCAGCGGCGCGCGCGGGGTACCTGCGCAGAGTGCGCGGTGTGCGCCCCGCCATTCGAGAAAACGAGTCGACGACACCGGTCGATGTGTGTCGAATTTCTAAATTATCTATATTCTTTACTGTTTAGTAAAAGTCATTAAATATTGTCATTATACTTCGAGGTTTCATTAAGAAAAAGTCCACCCATCTCGCTGCCAGCATTCGACGAGTTCTACATTTTGGTCCAAACGAGCCGGATTACGGGCGACGCAACGCAACAAGAATAAAGAAACTGTGCACGAGGCGGCCATTACGTGGACTACGCAAGCATCGACACGTGGAGTCATGCGAAATATCATTTATTTGGAAGGAAAATAGATCATGGATGGAATTCATGGATCATAGTGCCAACCTTTAGTGGAAACAGAGTGCTAAGTGTATCCTCATCTCATTATAAATTCCCTATTCAACGTTGGGCTAACCCACGCTTCGTCATATTACGACGTGTTCTATTCGTTTCTTATAATTCCCATTGTCAGGCCTTTAGTAGCTTGTTATGCCCCTATAAGCAAGGTTATTTATTGTGTTCATAAACTCATTTTATTATTTCGTGTTCACAGCTTAGTACCTACATTGTGAAAACGTGGTCGCTGTTGCCTTCCGCGGCTGAGCTACGTGGGCAGCTGGGCAGCTGAGCTAGCCACGTGGCATGTTTGTGTGCCGTGGGGCGTGTCGCACTCGCTTGCTTGCTTGCTTGGTGGTGTTTGCCCTTGTTTCATTGCACCCTCGCTGCTCCCTTGCACATACAACTTAAGTATAACCTTGCACTTTTTACTTTAAAGAATTTCGTAGCTTGTCTTGAACTTTGTAATCATGGATTACAAATCATTAATTAAAAAACGTGGAACCTTTAAAGCAAAATTAACTCAATTTAAATCATATTTAGAAATAGTAACAAGTTGTGATACTTTAAGTACCTTACAAATTAGTGAATTAAAAATAAGGTTAACAAAAATAGAGGGGTTATATCCTGAATATGATAGTATACAAAGTGACATAGAGAATGTATCTGATATTCCAGAGGACCAGTATAAAGAACGCGAAACCTACGAGATCCAGTACTATGCTGCGATTGCTGCAGCCCAGGAGCTGTTGAGTAAGCAGGAGACCTCTGCGGGCAATGGATCGGATACAGGTGCTAGTACTGTTTCTGGAAATAAAGGTGGGATAAAACTTAAACTTCCTACAATACATTTACCTACCTTTTCGGGTCAATATCACAACTGGCTTGAGTTCCATGACACGTATGTCTCATTAATACATTTAAATGACACTATTCCGAGAATTAGTAAATTCCATTATTTGCGAGCTGCTTTAAAGGATAGTGCTGCTTTAATAATAAGTTCTCTTGACTTCTCCGATGAAAATTATGATGTTGCATGGCAGCTACTATGTGACCGCTATAATAATAGACGGCTGCTAGTTTACAATCATGTTCAAGCCATTATTAATATTGAACATGGAACGCAAGAATCCTTTAAAGTTCTGCGCAACATCATTGACACAATCAATCGTAACGTAAGAGCTTTGAAAACACTTAAGTTGCCCACAGATGGTTGGGATGTGCTCATTATACACATAGTCTCAAGTAAATTGGATTCAGTGACAAGTAGGGAATGGGAAACTTACCGTAATTCATTAGATGACTTAGCCACTCTTGCTGATTTTAACAAATTTCTTAAGAATAGAGCAGATTTATTAGAAACTATTGCGGAGGTTCATAACAATGGTTCGAAAGGAAGACATAGTGGCAGTACCAAACAAGGTGACAGTACAAATAAGCAAAAGACATTTACTGTCAACTCGGAGTCTTCAATCAATAACAGACCGTATAGTTGTCCATTATGTAAGGGTAACCATGCCATTTATAAATGCTCAAGTTTTAATTCGCTTTCTATTGAAGCTCGTATTCAAAAGGCAAGATCCCTTAACCTATGCCTTAACTGCTTACGTAATGGTCATAAATCATTTAAGTGCAAGATGGGTGGCTGCAGCCATTGTCAGAAACGACACAACACCATGTTGCATTTGAATGGGCCATCCAGTACACAGGATACAAACAATGGTAGTACTGATTCTCCACCTACTTCTACACAACCTACTCCGGATACTAGTAGTGTAGTACTCTGCACAGCACAGTCAAACACACAGTTATCATCAAGCTCACAAGATAATGTGGTTCTGTCAGCCACTCATAATCCCCAATGCGTTATATTGCTGTCAACGGCTGCCATTAATATTACTGATCACAGTGGTCAGAAACACAGAGTCCGTGCATTATTAGACAATGGTAGCACATCAAGCTTCATTACAAAAAGCCTATGTGACAAACTCAAATTACCAACTCGTTCAACCTCGACATTAGTTGAAGGGTTAAATCGTCAATCTAGTTGCATATCTAAAAGATGTGATGTCGTTATATCATCACTCATTAGTTCATATTCTGAGAGCATAAATTGTTTTGTGGTTCCACACATTACTCAAGCATTACCTTGCAAACAAGTCAACCATAAAGGGCTAGAAATACCCCAAAATATTACATTAGCGGATCCTTTATTCCACACACCGTCACAAGTAGACATACTACTTGGAGCGGACTTATTTTGGAGTGTATTGTTAAATAATAATATTTCATTAGGTAAAAATAAGCCCACATTAAGTGAAACAAAGTTTGGATGGTTGATATCTGGACCCACACACTCATTACAACATAGCATTGATACAGTCCACTGCAATCATTCAAGTATACATTATGATGATCAACTTCAGGATCAATTAACCAAATTCTTTGAGCTTGAAACGGTCACAGTGCACAAACCTGTATCCAAAGAGGAACAGGAATGTGAAGATAATTTCATACAAACTACTACTCGTGGAAATGATGGTCGATTCATTGTAACAATTCCATTAAAAGAATCGCCTCAACAGCTGGGTAGTTCATATGAACAAGCCCTGTCTAGGTTCATCTCATTAGAACGTAGATTCAAGCGTGACCCTTTATTCAAAAAGCAATATGCTGAATTCATTAAGGAATATATATCGTTAGGTCACATGACTGAAAATACAACTCCAGATAAGGATGAATACACATACATTATGCCACATCATGGAGTGTTACGTGAAACAAGTTTAACAACAAAATTAAGAGTTGTTTTTGATGCATCTGCAGCAACCTCATCAGGGTTATCATTCAACAATATTCAAATGGTCGGCCCTACAGTACAAAGTGACCTCATTAGTATATTAATTAGATTCCGACAGTTTAAACATGTTGTTACTGCAGATGTTGAAAAAATGTATCGAATGGTAAGGGTAATTGAAAGCCAACATATGTTACAACAGATACTATGGCGTTTTGAACCTGACGAACAGCTTAAACAGTACAAACTCAACACTGTAACTTATGGTACCGCATCTGCACCATATCTTGCAACCCGATGTCTAGTTCAGCTGGGAAAAGAATGCACTGATAAGTCCGTTTCAGATGCTATCATTAAAGGATTTTATGTTGATGATTTTATTTATGGGGACAATGATATGTCTAAGCTGATAGACATCTGCAGAGGCGTCATTAACCAACTAGAAAGCGGACAACTACATTTAAGGAAATGGAATTCAAATAATTCACACATTATACAACAACTTATAGGTGAAAATAGCAAAGATGAATTACTTAATTTAAGTAACCATGAGTATTCAAAAACGTTAGGATTACTTTGGGGTTGTAAAGAAGATGTGTTGTTATTTTCAGCAGACATTAAGCAACATGAACACATCACAAAACGCACAATCTTGTCCACCATGGCTCAAATATTTGATCCACTTGGACTCATTAACCCTTGCATATTGCAAGCTAAAATCATTCTACAAAAATTATGGACATTAAAAATTACATGGGATGAAAATGTTTCAAGTGAGATTCAAGTAGCTTGGTGTAAGTTTATTAAATCATTAGGTGACATTAGGAAAATAAGAATACCAAGACATGTCACCTGTGACTATCCTGTCATTTGTGAACTGCATGCTTTTAGCGATGCATCAACACAAGCTTACAGTGCTTGTATTTATCTACGGTCTGTGTCCCAAAATAATGAAGTCACAGTGAAATTGGTGACTGCAAAGAGCCGTGTAGCTCCACTGAAACCAATGACAGTACCACGGTTGGAATTGAGTGGAGCTCTATCAGCAGCTCGTTTAGCTGATAAGGTAAAATCTTCATTAATGGGACTTCACAGTTGCACTTACTGGTGCGACTCAACCATTGTATTAGCTTGGATTAATACTTCCAAGCCCAATCTATTAAAACCATTTGTTTATAACAGAATTCATGAACTGAAGTCTCTTACAGAACCAGGTACTTGGCGTTATGTACCTACAAAGTTGAACCCTGCTGATATAGGGTCGCGCGGCGCAGATGCTCGCAGTCTGGAATCCAATAGCTTATGGTGGTCAGGACCTGCATTTTTAACAGAACCAGAGTCGAACTGGCCTGGCCCACCAGCTACCATTAAGGAAGATGACTTGCCGGAATTCAAGGTTCAAAGTCATTTAAATGTCTCAGAGCAACAACCAGTTGAATTCATGAGCCGATTTTCCGATTTTAGTAAGCTACAGCGCATTACAGCCTATATATTGAGATTTATATATAATTGTCGTTATTCACAAAACAAGCGTATAGGGTTTTTAACTTTACATGAACTTAATCGGTCTTTAATTACATTATGTAGAATTTCACAACATGAATCATTTCATCAGGAGTATAAATTATTAAAAAATAAACAACAATTATCATTAAAAAATAAATTAACTAATTTGAATCCATTCTTAGATTCTAATGATGTCATTAGAGTTGGAGGTAGGCTCTCTAATTCACATTATAGGTATGACACTAAACATCCCATATTGCTACATGCATCTAACCACATCACAGTACTTATTTTTAAATATTATCACAAATTGCTCATGCATGCTGGTCCACAATTACTGCTGTCAAACATTCGTCATAAATTTTGGGCATTAAATGGTAGAAATCTTTCTAGAAAAACAGTACATAGCTGTGTTACATGTTGTCGTTTTTCAGGCAGGATCACACAGCCAATAATGGGCAACCTTCCTGAGCAGCGACTACATGCTGATTACCCATTTATAAACACAGCAGTAGATTATGCAGGACCAGTGATGATTTTGAACCGAAAGGGTAGAGGTAGTAATTTAATTAAGGCATATATTTGCATTTTTGTTTGCTTGGCTGTTAGAGCAGTCCATATAGAGCTTGTGACAGATCTCAGCTCCGAAACCTTTATTTCTGCTCTAAACAGATTTATTGCCCGTAGAGGAAAACCTGTCAACATCTTCTCGGACAATGGTACATGTTTCGTAGGAGCATGTAATGAACTGGCTAGGTTTTTAAAATTAAATGCAAACTATTTAAGTGCACATGCTTCAAATTTATCTATAAACTTTAAATTCTCACCAGCCTATAGCCCACACTTTAATGGGTTAGCTGAGGGTGCCGTGAAATCGGTTAAACATCACTTAAAACGTATACTTGCTCTTGCAAACCTCACTTACGAGGAAATGAACACAGTACTTACTCAGATAGAGGCTATCTTGAACTCAAGGCCTCTAACTCCATTATCCTCTGATCCTTCAGACCTAGTAGCCCTCACACCGTCACATTTCCTTCTTGGACGAACATTAACTGTTTTACCCTCTCCTCCAGCACAAGATACTACAAGGTTGAGCACTTTCTCACGATATATGAGAACTCAGCAGTTGAAGACCCATTTCTGGGATAGATTTTACAAAGAATACATTACAGAACTGCAAAAACGACAGAAGTGGTGCAAAGGAGGAAGAGACCTGCGACTTGGAGAGATGGTGCTGGTCAAGGATGATCGACTGCCACCAAACAGATGGCTGCTCGGGCGAATAACCAGCGTGTATCCGGGCTCCGACGGTGTGACCAGGGTAGCAGACGTGAAGACAACATCGGGCACTCTTCGGCGCGCCTTCAATCGACTGTGCCCGCTACCAGTTGAAGATCGGCCTGATGTGTCTACAAGCCACAGTCCCTTGCCGAGGGGGGCAACTTGTTGACGCCTTGCATGTGTGCGTGCACAAGGCCTCTACACACACGCATACGGCACGGCGTGGGAGGCGACGCAGCGGTAGCAGCGGCGCGCGCGGGGTACCTGCGCAGAGTGCGCGGTGTGCGCCCCGCCATTCGAGAAAACGAGTCGACGACACCGGTCGATGTGTGTCGAATTTCTAAATTATCTATATTCTTTACTGTTTAGTAAAAGTCATTAAATATTGTCATTATACTTCGAGGTTTCATTAAGAAAAAGTCCACCCATCTCGCTGCCAGCATTCGACGAGTTCTACATCATCTCAAAATTGTGTGGTTCGCACTAGTGACTAATTAAGCTACCCATTAGTCAAGCTAACAACCTCCCTCACGGTGCGCCGCCGCTTGGAGGTTTGGGGTGATTTTTTATAGAGGTTGTCTACCTCGCGGCCCGGGCGGTTAAGCCAAGACCCTCGACCCCCGTCAAATGCCAGAGACATGACCTTGACACTCTTCGGGGCTACGAGACCAACGGTGACAGGAGAAAAGACTTCCCCCTGCCCGCCCGACGGCAGGGTTAGTGCACGCCGAGCCCGTTCCTACTCTAACGCTGCTCAACGAGTGCTCTCTACAGAGTACCTGTTAGAGCGTTCCTCCGACAGGATATTGGCATACGGACAATGAGACCCCTAACTGGGGAGTCATTGTCCGCACCCCAGGGTGCACCGTCCCGGAGACTGGCCTTCCCCCCGGACGCATCCATAAGGGAACTCCAGCCCCCAGGCACGCGGGGAGGTTTCCTATCTAAGCACCCCTGAAATTAGGACCTACAAACCAATTCGAGGGAGAAATTTAAAATTTTAGGCAGTCTAACAAAACACAAAATTTTTGCTTAAAAGAATACTTTATGTGCTCGAAATGATAACATTGTACAATTCTAAGAATTTTTGGCACATGCAGGAACCAATTGAGGGGAACCCATTGAGGGGATTCTCTAAACAATGGCCACCGAGCGCGGTGCGACGGCATTTCCAGGTAGAACGCCCAATGAATAGCAAAAAGCGATAAGAGTTGGTTTTTACAGCAAAATGGTCTTAGTTACTGAGGCAACAAAGTCGTTTTTCTTTAGTCAGGGTCAATCGGTCTGTGATGAAGCCGTTACATCTTTTACTTATTAGTCAAACTACTGCCCTTGTGAGTGGACGTTGTCGTGTTGATTCACAATTTACCGTGTTCAGTTGTAGCCCTTTGCGTTCCTGCACGTGTTGTTTGCGTTAGTTTTGAACTTTTTTGTTTCACCGTGTCCAGTCGTAGCCTCGCGCTCCTGCACGTGTTGATTTTTGACTTAATTGTGTTGAGTTGACATTTAGTGCGCTCCTACGCCGTTTTTCTTAATTATTAAGTGACTATGGCTACTTTTTCCAATCAAGAATATGCGGATATCGTATTTATGTTCGGTAGAGCAGACGGCAATGGATCTTTGGCGCGACGGATGTATCAAGAGCGCTATCCGAATCCCAGGATACCGAATGTCCGAGTGTTTTACAACACGTTTCGTCGTCTTGCCCAAGATGGGTTTCACCACGTGGAACCTGGAGTCAACCCAGGCAGACACGAAACTGCCGTCGACGAAGACATTTTAGCAGCCTTTCAAGCGGATCCTACTACCAGTACTAGAGCAGTAGCTCGAAATTTAAACATTTCTCAATGGAAGGTGTGGCATACAATGCACCAAAATGATAAGTATCCGTTCCATGACAGGAGTGTGCAAGGTCTAGTAGAGCAAGATCCTCAAAGAAGAATTCAGTTCTGCCGTTTCCTCCTCAACAGAGACATCGAAGATGCGTGGTTTCTGAAATCAATCTTGTGGACGGATGAAAGTAAATTTTCAAGGGAAGGTATTACAAACTTTCACAACATCTATGAATGGGCCGACGCAGACAACAATCCACATTTTAAGAAGCAGGTGTCATTTCAGATGAAATTCTCTGTGAATGTATGGGCTAGAATAATTGGCAGAACATTGATTGGGCCCCACTTTTTGCCTGATCCATTGAATGGCGAAAATTATTTGCAATTTCTGCAAATTGATTTACCACTGCTGGTAGAGGAATCAGGTGTCCCGATCTTCAAAAGAGACCGAACAGTCATCTTTCAGCAAGACGGCTGTCCAGCGCATTGGACTTTAAATGTAAGGGAACACCTCAACAATTGCTTTCCTGATAGCTGGATCGGCAGGGATGGACCCATCCCTGGGCCCACTCGCTCCCCAGATCTGACCCCGTTGGACTTTTTCGTGTGGGGCCGGGCCAAGGAACTGGTGTATAACAACATAGAAATAAACACTAGAGAAGAATTGATACAAAGAATAAATTCAGCGTTCAGACAATGAAGCAGGAGATGATGTTGAAAATAACGACTACAGAAGTTAGAAGACGGGGCCGTGCTTGTATTAGGAATCACGGCCGTCATTTTGAACATGAAAAATAAATAATTTTAATTCAAATGTTGTTTTAATTAGTCTGCCTAAAATAAAAAATTTCTCCCTCAAATTGGTTTGTAGGCCCTAATTTCAATAATTTGTAAGATATCCGCATAAATGATACCTCAAAAGAAAGAGCGATTATCAAGCATGTCTTCAAAAAGGTTTGAACAAAAAAAGCACCCTCCGTTTTTTTTTTTAATAAGGTTTAAAAGACGTATTGTACAATTTTTTTATTTTTTCTGAGCTTTAAATGTCTGTAAAAAAATGTCTAATGACACAGAAGCCTAAAACATGTTTTGCTTGATTGCTTACACATTACTTTAATTAAATAAATAAAAAATGAATTCATTTATCATTCAATTTGGCCATAATTATGCAGTTTACATTAAATTTTGAGAATTTCCGAAAAAAAAACTTAAAAATTTGGTTAAAAATATTTGGTAAGACTTCGTCTAAGACAACCATGGCTTAAATGGTTCTAAATTGTCTGTACTATCTTCGCCTTAAAGCTTTGCACCCATCTTCCAATCACCCTGTATATCTTTAAATATTGTTATATTGTATTTTTTTTTGCGTTGTTTAGGAACTTTATTTCATATGTAATCGTGAAATAATATTGATTAGTTTATTTATTTCAGAAAATGTATTTGATTTTTGGTTTGTATCATCCTAAATCGTCTTTGCACACGACATGGAGGTGACGTTTCCGTCTTTTTTTGATGATGATTTAAAATATATATTTATGTTTTATAGTTTTTAATAAAAATCCTATCAGTATTCATAATTTCGATGAATTTTACAATAGGAAACTTAAAATTAATTCAATATTCCATTTTTTAACATCAATGCACATTTTATTTTTGTTGAAATGAGAATGGTCCATCTACTTAACCAGATTTAAATAACCAATATGTTACTGAAAGAAAATCCGCGAAAATCGATATTCTCTTAAGAAGAAAGTCAATCAATGAATAATAATAATACCTGTCGAATGAAATTTTAAAGTTCTGTCAGTAGCCTATACCTATTTATGTACCTACACCTACTGGTCATGTTATCCATCACACAGATACAAGGTAACATACCTAATTAGTTTTATAATTTATTACATTATTACGATAGCAACCACACTCTGCAGTATTCTGGAACTACGTCACAAAAAAAAATTAAAAAAATTGTAGGTAAAGTAAATTGAGGCTCTGTTTTATAATTCAACGATATTTACAAAAATATTTCGTCTTTGTTGCGAAATCCGTCCCTGAGTAAATAACGCGGTTGAAACATAGAACGCGATGCAGATGATGTTGCATACCAAGGCCGCATTCCGACTTACGCCAAAAGTGATAATATCGCGAATCCGACCAAAGTCCAAAGTCACAATTAATACTCAATAACCCTTTTATTTTGTGACTATTAAATTTGGTTAGATTCGCGATATTATCACTTTTAGCGTAACTCGGAATGCGGCCCAATATGGCGGCTCGGGATAGATAAGCTATGCGTCAGGAATCATGTCCATCTATAAAAATATAAAGTTTGGTCTGCTTCTCTTTATATGTCTGTGCAAAAGACCAAAGAGTTTTTAATAAGTACTGTATTTAAAAACTGCTAAAATCTCAATCAGTTTTTCCAGGCACCATCTATTGATGTGAATACTAAATATCAACTTGGTCTGCTTCTCTTTATATGTCTGTTCAGAAGACCAAAGAGTTTTTAATACTGTATTTAAAAACTCTTTGCTAAAATCTCGATCAGTTTTCCAGGCGCCATCTATTGACGTGAATACTAAATATCAACTTGGTCTGCTTTTCTTTATATGTCTGTCCAAAAGACCAAAGAGTTTTTAATACTGTATTTAAGAATTCTTTGCTAAAATCTCGATCAGTTTTTCCAGGCGCCATCTATTGATGTGAATACTAAATATCAACTGTCATAGAAAAGCCTCATTTATGCCAGGAATATCGCCCATTATATAAACTTTAAACGAAAACATAGCTGTTGGTTTTTAAAAGGTAGGTAAAAGGTAATGGTAAATGAGTTTTTGTAGCTTTGGTGGTTTGATGAAAAATTAGAACTGATGACAAACTTACATGGTATTACAAATCCAACAAGGCTGTTTGGGTATCGTTCTTATGCCTTTCCACTGACATGAACCGAACCAACGTATTTGGCGCCAACAAAAACGTAACGGCTACGATATAATCTTTCTGTTCGTAATTTGTGAGTTTAGCAGTAACAAACAATTATTGATTAGCCAAATCGTGCTCCAATAAAATAATAATTCATGGAAATTTGCTTTGTAGAAAATATTAAAATGCCTCGTGGACGTCCGAGAAAAAAGACCTGTTTCAATTTCCAAAATTCACGACATAAAAATTCCACATCTGAAACCGGTAATGATAATGAGGATGCTACAATTATTGTTCGACTTGATCCAGTTTCAAATCAAGATCAAGGAATTCAGTCAACGTCTTGGACTCGTCCAATTCGTGCCGCTAAAGAAAGATGTTTACAATTAATATCTGAAGTTAAACACTCAGAACATATGGTTAGTTTGGAGAAATTACGAGAACGTAACAAATTGCGACTAACTACTGAGGATAGTGAGACGAGAAAACAACGATTGGAAGAGCAACGCCGACGTACATCACAGCGTATAGCCAGTGAAACTGTTGAACAGCGTGAACAGAGACTGAAGGATCTAAGATATCGTGCGTCACAGCGTATAGCCAGTGAAAATGTTGAACAGCGTAAAAAAAGACTGGAGGATCTAAGACGTCGTGCGTCACAGCGTATAGCCAGTGAAACTGTTGAACAGCGTGATAAGAGACTGGAAGAACAAAGACGCCGTGCTGCAAGACGTCGAAGACTTTTCCAAGATAATGCTTTACCAACCTATAGACGTGCTGTTGATCCAGTTGTGCAATATGAAAGCTTGGGTCATTTTGAAATTGTATATATATGCGGGGATTTTAATTTTCCCGAAGAACGTGTTACAACTTAAAAATTAAAGCGTTTTCCATAGTTTTTTTTAAACAGTCAAGTAAGTAAAATTACTTTGTGAATTGTGAACACAAAGTCGATAGGCGGAGCACAGTTGGTGCACGAATATACTGCCATAGTGGATATCCAGCTTAGTATTTCACTATATTTACCTACTAACATACTTTGGTACCGGAAAAACTTAGAACTCCATTTCGAAGAAATGAAATGTAGGTAACTAATAAGGTATATGGCACATTAGGTTCTATATACATAGTTCGTGCGAGAAGAAAGAAAGAAAGAAAAATACGTTTATTTGTCACAGAAACACGTGCAAAAAAGAAGAGAACAATAAAACAAAACAATAGATTTAAATATACCTAATCACGAGCACAAAACAGAAATATGCGGCAGCTGCTGGCACGTCATGACTGTGACAAGCAGGCTTCCATTCAGCATGATGATGTGCTATGGGGACCCACAGCACAGCGCTGATTTTCAGTGGACACCCGGCGAAGGCCATTTCTTTCATTGTTATGGACGTTAGTGCCTACATTATTTCTTAAATCTAGTATATAGAACTAATTGCTAGAACTAACCTACGTATTCAGGTCGGTAGATAGGACGCGACTCTGGTGGAACAATTTCTATGAAATTTTCACGGAAATTGTTCTAACAGTGCCGTGTCGCGCCTTTCTACGAGAGCTTTATTTTTTGTGTACATACCTATATGTAGATCTGTATCTACCTACCTAATGAACGCTTTTATTTCTTCTGCGGAATTATATAAGGTACGGTCAAAAACAATCACATAACATCACGCCTTGTTTCCCCGAAGGGTTGGGCAGAGGTGTCTCTGTAGCAGGTACACTCACATTTCGCCAGTTATGTTCAAGTCCCATGTAATAGGGGGCGAGCCTATTGCCATCAACCAGGCACAAATCCAGAATCCAGAAATCCAAACAATCAGTAGGTTGTTAATAGTTTGTCTTTTCAAGGAAAACTTTGATGTTTTTTTGAAGATATTAGCATTGTGGTAGATACCTAGTTACCTTCGCTTGTTGTTGTTTTTGATTTTTTTTGTTCTAATGCCTGGCACTCCTCCATTTTGATCGAATTGAGACCATCCTGTCATTAGACCATCATCGTCATTGGCATTCTCACCTAATGAAACAAACTCCTTTTGATGATAGCCTTGAGCACATGCCATGGTTTTTAGTCCAGGATGACCAATAACTACCTCTTCTAGAGATGCAGTAGTTCCAAGATGAAATTGAACAGCTGATTTTTTAAATAAAACATAAGGCTTCACCTCCATTCCAAACGTAGGTACCTAATCTTACGTCCAATCTAATTTCAACCTAGAAATAGCCCATAAAGAACAGCCGGTACCACCCACATCAAGCCGTCCTAAGCATGCAATATTACCGAGAGTCGAGCTTATATCAACGTAAGCATTTGGGCACGTCTTCACAAAAAAACATAGTAGGTTCAGGTAAGGACTTAAAGCTGTACCTAAGTATAAAAATATTCACGAGGCTTACATGATACAGTTAAACCTGAGTAAGTGAGAATTGGGTAAGCGAGAGAACTCTATAAATGAGAGTAATTTCCTGGTCCCTTCATTTTAATCTTCTAAGTGAGATACAGAAACCTCTTTATGAGAAAGTCGCTTTGAACTCGTGGACCTCTGACTGCTGCTTGTCTGTACCTCTATAAGCGACAGTCGCGCGTTATACAGGTTGGCAGGGACATCGATGCGTAAACTGTTACCATGGATTCAGTACATGATTCTGAAGCCCCCTGCGTTGAAATTTATCATCGGTTGTTTGCGGAAGCCCGTGTTGACGATTTTCATGGTATTATGAGGAAGAGAACAGCGTCAATAATGGGTAGGTTGCGCGGAAGCTCCAACAGCATCCTAAACACATTATTAGACAAAATGGACAGTCCCTTTATAAGGCACTGGGTACGGAGGCACGTGCCAGCGTGTGTTGGGCCACGTCAGTTTTAGTTTGTAAAAGTTTACTAACATAGTTTTTAAGTCATTGTTACTAACACTATATGGATTGTGTGTACTTGTATGTGTAGTCCGAAATAAACAATATATTATTATTATTTAAAAAAAATCGGCTGTTTCATAGTAAAGTGCAATACCTACGCGGTCAAAATGTATGGAACAGCTGATTTTTTAAAAAATAACCGACTAAAAATTTCAACGCAGCGGGGTTCAGAATCATGTACTGAATCCATGGTAACAGTTTTCGCGTCGATGTCCCTGCCACCCTGTATAACATCTGCTGTTTATGGCTCATTCTTAAATTTCATGGTACTAACATTGTTTTTATTCCTCTCAACCTTTTCCGACCAGCCTCAAGATCTATAAGTGAGAAAGGCCACTCCTGTACCTCTATAAGCTAGAAACTCGAGATAGTGAGAAACCTCTATCAGCGAAAAAGTGATTGCGGTCCCTTGAACTCTCGCTTATCCAGGTTCAACTGTATAACATCAAGTCAGTGTTTTCTGATTGGGTTTAGCGAGAGGTGTAGGTCCCATAGGAGTTAGTAAACCCTCATTTCGTCAGTTGTGTTTCAGTTTCATTAGGGAAGGGGGCGAGGAACCTATTGCCAAGCATTACAGACCAACAATCCAAAGGATTTTGAAATCCATTGCTTCATGTTTGAAAAATTCGTCCGTTCGACAACGTAAATAACGCAATGAATGTCGACGAATTGTCGAAATGAAAGGCGATGCAATTGTACGGCCCACGGGTACTCAAAGCTAGTGGCAACATGTCAACTGAAGGAACACGGGTGGGTTTTAGTCAGTAAGAGTCTGACACGCCCTCCCGCTCCATCCAGAGCGGAAGAAGCTATTTGAAAATATCCCACCCAAAAAAAAAAAAAAGAAGTTTGTCACTTAAGAGTCCCCGAATCGATAAATTACAATTGTCAAATTTTACGTGATTGGTACACATTGATACACAAATTGATCGTCTAACAATATTACTAAATACAAATTGATCAATTGCAATTGATCGTTTCGGGGACCCCTTACTGACAAATCTAAATTCCAATAACACGGGCAGTGTGCAACCTGTACCCACCTAGTAATATTCTGTAAATATGTCACCGAGAAAAATCATGTTAAACCCAGCCTCATTATTTGAAAAGCAGCAAAAACTATGTCACGTCTAGCATTTATTAAATATACGAAAGGCGTACGTATAGCTTGTTTATGTAACACTGAATATTTTTATAAAGCCCCTCTAACCTGTGAAGGTCTTAAATATGCCAGAAATTGCTTACTGAGGTAAACTCGATACGGCTGAAACGGGACCGGTAGGCAATAATTTTGGGAAAACATTCCCCCAGCTAGAGTAGGCGATCAAAGGGGTATTAGTCCAATGAACCCTGCAGGTTATAGGTTTTATATATAAACCTCCGGATATTAGTAGATTTGCTTAAATTAGGATAAAAGTTTATAAATATTAAGCTCCATTAAGGTCGTCTGTCCACTGGAGCGGAGAAGAGAGGAGGAGCGGAACTGTGAGGCCTGAGAACACTGCTCGCAACTACTAACTAATTTGGATGTGTTCCATAATACCAAAAATGATGAATGAAAACTTAATATTTTTCAAATTTTTTTTTTCGATAATTTGTAACTTGATAGTATAAGCTATGCTTCTGCAGAAACAATATTATAAATATTGTTGTTTATAATACAGAAAAAACAATATTAAGACATGTCATTTACGCTGTAAAAATGTGCGAAATTTAAATTCGTTTAAACTTCATTTTAGAAAAGTTTTTTGGAAAAAAAAAGATGTAGGAGCCTAGATAAACACTGTCTAAATCCGAATAATAACATGATATGGTGGAAATATGCTCAAATTGCAAATGATTTAGGTATTACGTTTGTATAGAAAATTCATGCGTCGCCGCGTTCTTAACCAATAGAATCTAAATTTCGCTTAAACTCTGGAATGGAGGTTAGATTCTAATAGCTCCGCTCCTCTCCTCTCTTCGCTCCAGTGGACAGGTAGCCTTACACGGTGCAATAAGTTTCTTACCTGTTGCATACAAGCAAACTGAACCAACATAATATGACTTCCATCGTCTTTAAATTATACTGGTGTAACTTATATTTGTGTTAAGTAACTTATATTGTTGTTGCTTCAACTTGTCACTTGTCCGCGTTTAAATTTTCTTACGTTTTTTTGTAATTTTCAGGTCAGTGTCTTGGTCAGGTTTATTTATTTATTTATTAGGGACAAAAAACAGTTACATGCTACAAATTACAGAGAAATAAATTAAGATTTAACAAACATGTAACCCACACCATTGTCCACGTTTTAACAAAAGGTTAAAAGAAGTGCTGAAGACAAGTGATAAAAAATAGAAATAAAAATAAAACAAAAGTCGCTGCCACAATATTGCTGTGTTAGCTTAGCTCACTTTAACATAAATTACTCGCTTGATAAAATATCCAGAGCCATTTTCTTAAATAATTGCTTAGATAAACAAAATATATCCAGTTCCATAAAATGCGTGTTGTAAGAATCAACAAGGCGACGAAGAGGTGCACGTTCCCCAGCGTTAGTCCTGCATATGTCTGTATGGAACAGTTGAGGCACGCGCACCCCCCTTCGAATAACACTTCTGGGTACCTTGTAACACAATTTGTTTGTAAGGTCAAGACAGTCAAATTTACTATTGCATATGCCGTGCAGTGTCATAGCATCAAGTAACAGCCGCCTAGATCTCAATTCTAGAACGTCATACCGTTTTAAAAGCTGCACATAAGGAACCTTTGATTGGAAGCACTCATAGTTCATAGACCGTAAGAACTTCTTCTGTACCCTTTCCATTCTAGTGCCGTATTTGTCGTAGAAAGGATTCCAGATGGGGACGGCATATTCTAACTGGGATCGTACCAAAGTCTTATAAAGCAATAAGAACGTAGAGGGCCGCACAAAGTCACGTGACGATCTCATAATGAAACCATACATCTGATACGCCTTGTTTACTATATTGTCAACGTGCTTGTCGAAGTGTAAACAGGCATCTAGTGTAACACCCAAGTCACGAACAAAGCTAACTTTATTTAAGAGTGCGTTATGAATAGAATAATTAAAATTTATTTTAATTTTCTTTTTGGTAAATGAGATGGCATGACATTTGGGAAGACTGAGAAAGAGTCTATTATTGCCACAGTATGTATATAACCTATCCAGGTCCATTTGAAGAAGTATACAGTCTTGTATATTCTTGCAAGATCTGTAAATTTTTATATCATCCGCATACATTAAAAACTTAGAATTGACAAAACATTGTTTAATGTCATTAATGAATATAATGAAGAGAAGAGGGCCTAAAATAGATCCCTGTGGTACGCCAGATGTAACAACTATAGGGTCTGACTCGTAACCATTAACAACAATTCTCTGGGTCCTGTTATAAATATATGAAACAAACCATCTAAGCAAATTACCACGTATTCCGTTGAAAGCAATTTTTTCTAAAAGCAG
Organism: Agrochola lychnidis; assembly: GCA_963680765.1. Classification (NCBI taxonomy): domain Eukaryota; kingdom Metazoa; phylum Arthropoda; class Insecta; order Lepidoptera; family Noctuidae; genus Agrochola; species Agrochola lychnidis. The sequence continues at coordinate 5,640,126 of OY796859.1, read as the reverse complement.
TGTATGATCCACCCTATCGAAAGCCTTCTGAAAGTCCGTGTACACAGCGTCCACTTGAACTTTTTGATCCAATTTTTCAAATAAGTAGTTCGTAAATACTAACAGATTAGTTGCAGTTGAACGACGTTTGACGAAACCATGTTGCTCGGGTAAAATAAGCTGATGAATGTGGGGGTACACGACGCCATGCACAAGACTCTCGAAAACCTTAGACAAAGTAGAAAGGATAGAGATGGGGCGATAATTTTCTACATTGTTCTTGTCACCAGTCTTATAAACAGGGGTTATAAACGCACGTTTCCAAATCGCAGGAAAAACACCCGCACGCAAACATTTATTAAAAATTATATGTAATGCAGTACACAAGCTATCACGTGTTCTTATGAAAAAGCTGGCTGGTAAGCCGTCAGGTCCGGCCCCTTTAGAGGAATCTAAAGATTTTAAAGCCGCGCGCACAACTTCCGTAGATAGAGAGATTTCGGCCATGCAAGACGAGCTATCTGCATAGCTATAGGTTGTATCTTGATCAAAATATGATTCGCGACCTTAACGAATATTATTTACAGACTTAATCTTTAGCATCATTAATAACATCTCATTCAGTATTAATGATTATAATTCTGTAAATATAAATCATCATCATCATCATCATTTCAGCCGAAAGACGTCCACTGCTGGACATAGGCCTCCCCCAAGCACCGCCACTTCGACCGATTCTGTCCGCATCCAGCGGATTCCTGCGGCCTTCACTAGGTATAAATATTCAATCATAAATATTTTGATTACTTAACACTTTCGACTCTACCCATTTTTCATAGAGCTCATACGCCAAGCCGCCATACATATTGCAAGTTGACTCCAGGAGGGTCACCGGAATTACGTTTGCGCTAAAGTTAGGTAACCCTCGAGGAGTGTCACCAGCATTAGGTTTTGAATTCTTGTTAAAATATACAACAAAATTTATTTTCACATTTTATAATGCCGAATTCGCTAAAAAAAACCTACTTATAAAATGAGCCCTCCGCGAGGGGTCCTAGCATTCCATATATGACTTGAGTGAACCCTCCAGGAGGGCTCCCGGCACTGAACGTGTTAAAATACAACCTGACACTGTCCTGAAAATTGCAAAAAAACGTAAGAAAATTACAATTTCACAGTGAGCCATCAAACTTTACGTAGGCAGGTTTTAGGAGTTTACTCTCTGTCAACTACGCTATTCCTTGCTGGAATACAGACATGATTTTTATGTTGAAGCATCTACTTTTGTATATCTATTAACACTTTCGACTTCACCCACTTTTTATAGAACTCATACGCCATGCCGCCATACATATTGGAAGTGAACCCTCCGGGAGGGTTCCCGCCTCCCGGCATTACGTTTGCGCTAAAGTTAACCATCGTGGCCGGTTAACGGCATTAGGTTTAAAATCGTGTTATAAAACATTGTAAAACGAAGTAAAATTGTGTTTTCAGGGGGTCTTGTCGCTATTTGTAGTTTCCAACCTTTTAAATTTTTTGTGAATATTTGTAACAGCGACCAAAAAATTATAAAAAAAAAATGCTTGGGTTTTAAAACCAGCAACGTACCTATATACTAATAAATCTTGTTAAACACCTATACATCAGATTTTATTTTCACGGTTATAAACCGTGAAAATAAAATAAAAAATAATGCTGAAATCGCTATGAAAAACCTATATTTGAAATGAGCCCTCCGCGATGGCTCCCAGCATCCCATATGCGACTAAGGGAACCCTCCAGGAGGGCTCCCGGTACTGAACGTGAAATAGATTAGACTGGAAAGTACATACCTAAATTATTTTAAAATAGAAGTTAGCTTTATAAATTCATATCATAATCGGCTTCACTAAAATATATTGGTAATTTCCCACCTACGTAAACGTATAATTTATATTAATAGCTATCCATTTTTGTACCTATTTTCTGTAAAATCAGAGAACAGTTTTAGCTCACTGAAATATTTAGAGAGAAAGGTCAAACAATGTTACTGAGCAGCGTAGCGTGTAGGTCATACCTATCGATCTTAATGTTTCAATAATAAACAATATATTGTATGAGTATATATTTCAGACAAATTGCTTTTTTTCACATCGTCATGAAACGTCAATTTGGTTTAATAGCATGAGCCCTTAGGCCGTGTGCACAGCAAACGTACCTTTTGTCAGCCGCCGACTGAGAGCGTGCGTTATCCATTTTGCAGCTTTTTCAACTTTCATTCTTCGTTCACACCAAATCGACAATACCTATGCTATTACTTACGCTATTATAGAAGATCTAACATTGTAACCTTATACGCTATTAGTGAGCCTATACCCTAATTGCGTAATGCACGATCAATCACAATTTGTTTCTATTTGAAACAGATTGCTAATCCTATGCTTCATAAGTTGGAAAAAAATTGCTTAACAACGTAAATAACGCAATTAATGTTGTTGAACTGTCAAAATGAAACAGATTTGTCATAATCGTTTACGAAATTAAGTTACGCAATTAGGGTATCTACTGGTTATAATCGGCGGCTGGCTATACGTTGTGAACGTGGCCTTATATTGAAAATATTTCGCTGTATAAACCCTATTTTCTTGTGAATCAATCAAATCTGCCAATCGCAAGGATTTAAAGTAAGGTACAGCCGTGGGCCCAACTTCCTTTGAAAACTTGAACGGGTGAGTAACTGAAACGAAGGACCCAAGTAGGTACCTACTGAATTCAGGCGCACTTATTCTGGTAGTGACTAGCGCCTTTTAAACATTCAATCTCCATCTCTAGGTTAAAAGTTTAAGAGGGTTTATCCTAAAAGTTGGCAACGTCGTAAATAGCGTCAAATATTTACCTGTTTTTATTCATCATCATCATCATCAGCCTATAATGTTCCCACTGCTGGGACACAGGCCTCCTCTCTGTGAGAGGGAGTGGGCCGTAATTCACCACGCGGGCCCAGTGCGGGTTGGTAAATGTCACATGTCTTCGAATTTTCGGTTCTAGGACATGCCGGTTTCCTCACGATGTTTTCCTTCACCGTTTTGAGAGCAGTGGTGATGAAATAATTTACACAAAGTAAAGCGCCTGTCTGGGTTCGAACCTACGACCTACAACTCGTAAGTCGCGGCCGTTACCACTGGGCCACCACTGCTCTCTGTTTTTATTAATTTAGCAATATTACTGTATGGAATTAAGAAATGTGGCTAACTAGGGAATTAAAATATTGATGCAATAATTAATATCGTAATACAGAATATTTAGTTTTAGATGTTAAAAAAAACTTTTTACAAAAAAATAAAACCGTCTTCCAAAAAAAAACACTACAAAGTGAAAAATAATTTCGGAAGTCGGTGTCTTTGGTTTAGAATTTTCGTTTTTTGCCACCGACTTCCGAAATTATTTTTCACTTTGTAGTGTTTTTTTTGGAAGACGGTTTTATTTTTTTGTAAAAAAGTTTTTATTTTTAACTTTTTAGTTGTGGTACCTACCCCAAACAAATTGGAATACCACTACCTGCTATGTAAATAACAGTGACAGGAACTTATCATATCATCCACATACTAAGTGGGAAAAAATACGTATTATTGAAGCTAACTCAAAAACTACTTAAGCAAACTTTCTAGAGTTATGTAAACAAAATTTCTAGAGTTATGTTAGCACAAAAAAAATGCATACGAGCAATTTTCAATATGGACTGGACTGATTCCTGCAGGCCAGTGTATAAATCCCACAACCTTCTCACAGTTCCTTGCATTTATATTTATGAAATCGCTAAGTTTGTTAAAACAAATCTTTCACTTTTTGAACTTAATAATAATACAAATAAACGAAAAGCCACACAATATTTATTAAAAATGCCTGTTCCTAGGATTGAACTATTCCGACGCAGTTGCGTGTATATGGCGCCACTTAGGTATTTATAATTCAATTCCAAATTTTATAACTGATCTTCCTTACAGAAAATTCTGCGTAGTACTAAAAAAATGGCTCATTTCACATAGTTATTATTCAATAGGTGAATTTCTAAAAAAAACTTCTTGTCGGTCCTATCATTACAGGAATGCATTGTAGAACAGACTAGAATATATTCAAATCTATGATTGTAGTATTTTTATCCTGTTATTTTGTGTTGTCCCAAACATGGACATAGTCCCAAATGTATCATATGTATTTCTTAGAAATTGTATCATATGTATTTTTTTTTTTTAACTAGTTGTGTTGTGTAAATTGAGGATTAATTTACTTTAATTCGTGTCTAAACAACATTTTCAACTTTAGTTGAAGATAATTGCTTTTTAGCCTCACCATAATATTTGCATGCCAAAATATGGCGAAATGTGTCATCGCACAAGAATACTTAAATAACATCTTTGTAACCGCATTTAAAGCAAATAAATGACTTTGACTTTAAACTTAATAAAATTTATATGGGACCACCTCTGAAGTGTGACCTACCAAACAAAAAAAGAATCATCAAAATCAATTCATAATTGGCGGAGTAATCGCGTAACAAACATACAAAAAAAAAAAAACAAAAATAAAAGCATACTGTCGAATTGAGAACCTCCTCCTTTTGAAAGTCGGTTAAAAAAGTATTTGGAAACTTTCCAAATGCGAAATCTTACATCTAAAATTGTTACAACATCAAATTCAGTGTTATAATTGCAATTCATTATTAATATTCTAGGGAACTAGTTAGCCACATTTCTTTTGCCATACAGTAATATTGCCAAATTAATCAAAACAGCGAAATATTTGACATCTATTTGCGAAGTTGCCCAATAAACGCTCTTAATACCTAGGTACGTAGGTACTACGTACTTACTAATCACTGACACAATTGACTTTCTCTTCCTGTCTCCTCAAAACCATATTTTCTTTCAGCATTACATCATCTCTTCTTGGGAACTCTACGTTAAGCCTCGTGCAGACTGGCGCGACGAGACTAACAAAACAATTTCTAAGAAAACTTCACGGAAGAACAATTTACCGGTGTCACGTCGCGCCAGTTTGCACGAGACTTTACGGCTAAATATATACCTGTACCTACCCTAATAGCGTAACTTATTTTCGTAAACTATTATGACGTTTCATTTTGACAGTTCAACAACATTCATTGCGTTATTTACGTTGTTGAGCAGATTTTTTTTCCAATTTATGAACCAATGGATTAGCAATCTGTTTTAAATCGAAAAAAATTGTGATTGATCGTGCATTACGCAATTGGTGTACTGGTTTTACCATCGTTTTGTCAGTTTTCATGTTCATGCTTTTTTTTATTGCCTAATGGGCCTTCTCTTGACCTCGATTTCGCCTGACGGAAAACGTTAATGTAAACTTACATCCATCGTCTGTAGGTAGGACAATAACGGCTCGCATTAACAAGATTACCTAATATCCATACATTACCCAACAGTTGCAATACAAAACAATCAAATGTTTACAACAGACACGTACCGCTACTTTTTCCCGAAATACTTTTCTGGGAAAGCTATACCCGTGCATTCACCTTCCTTCCTATTCGCTTCACGAAAATACAGTAGTATTTTATTTTATAGCGCACTTCGTTTTATTCAGGCAGGTATTATTGGACAACACGCGAATAAATCAGCCTTTTGCCCTAAAGAGGGATGACAAGGGTTACCGGCCCTTTGTCCTTTCCTCACTTAATTGTCGTGATGATCGACTTAAGGGCGCGTAGATTTACAATGTATTAAGCTCCTTTTAATGTCCGCGTGGTTCCACAAAGGCTTCCAAATAGCCTGCGGGTGTTGTAAATTAGAAGAGTTCTTGTGTGCTAATTAATACAAACATAGACTATCACCACTTATTCTTTTGGTAATCCCCAGATTTATACATAGTAGTAGGTACCTACAATTTTTTTTGGTTAATAAATAACGCTAGTAGTAGATAAATTTTTTTGCGCGAACCAAAAGATGCTGCTTATTATTATATTATTTCTCCGCACATCTGCCACCTAACGTACGTTGCTAATCCATTTATGTCATTACCTAAAGACTACATAAATAATAAAGACTGAATGACCAAGAAAAGTAGATTGTTTGCCTAGGGAGCAAACAACTATTTTAAAGGCGAGAGTGTTTCTTTGAATCTACCTACGTCACTCGAGCTTAAAATATACCTTGTTGCTTCCGAGGTGGACACTTACTATTTATCACCCTCTATTAAAAAATACGTAAGTGAAACTTATGAATAGTACCTAGCTACCTACGTTCATTTACTTAATTCTCACTACTTGAGGAAGACACACGAATTTTTTATAAAACGTGAAATCAGAATTTGTGTAAACAATTACGAACGATCTTTAACGAAGGTGGAATGCATTTCGCACGTTTTTTAGGGTTCCGTACCTCAAAAGGAAAAAACGGAACCCTTATAGGATCACTCGTGTGTCTGTCTGTCTGTCCGTCTGTCTGTCTGTCTGTCTGTCTGTCTGTCTGTCTGTCTGTCCGTCTGTCACAGCCAATTTACTCCGAATCTAATGGACCGATTAAGTTGAAATTTGATACACATATGTATTTTTGTGACCCAAACACGAATGTGTAACGTCTATAAATGAATTTTGAATATAGGGGTCACGTTTGGGGGGCAAACAAGAAAATTAAAAAAAAAGTTATGCTAACAGTACCATGTGACAAATCAAAAGAAAGGACTTATTGCGAGGATCTTAAATATATTTTTTATATAATTTTAAAATAAACACTTTTAAAGATATTTAAGAAATTCAATGAAAATTGACCATTCCCCCCCCTTTATCTCCGAAACTACTGGACCAAAAATTTTCAAAAAAATACATAGTATGGCTCTTTACTCATAGATTACAGGAAAACCTATAAGAAGTCTATGGTCTTAAAATAACACGGTAAATCACTCAATATTGTGCGTACAAACTTACATTTCGTCGCTCGGCATCCAATAGGCCCATCTCTCTAGCTACTATAATATCAACAATATCAAAAGTGTTTGACAGTCTGCTTAAAATAAAAATAAAACTGCTTGAAATAAAACTGTAAATGTTCATGACAACCAATTCGGGTTTCGGCGTGGTTTGTCAATAGAAAGTGCAGTGTTGTGTCTTAAACATACTGTCACATACTATACTTATACACAGCGTGGAACGCCGATTTATGCTACCTTCCTCGACTTATTCAAGACTTTTGATCTGGTTGCTTATGACGTATTGTGGAGAAAGATGGAGAAGGATAGGTTGCCAATGGAGCTTAAAAACATTTTAAATATTGGTACCTATGGTAACCAGATCAATAGTGTACGATGGGCTGGAACTTTTTCCAGGCCATACAGGTTGGAATGCGGGGTGAGGCAGGATTGGCGAGCTCAGCAGCACCAGAGTGGGTTGCTATACAGTGTGATTCTTCATAATGTGCACATATCGAAATGAGGGAATCTATGCTTAATTTTAACGAAAGAAAAAATATTTAAAAAAATCTAAATATTTTTTTAAAACTTTTTATGGAATTAAAAAAAAATTGTAACAAAACTGTGTAACTTTTAAACTGAATCAGCTATCACGATGAAACAAACTCCATAATGATTGGAAGTAAGTAGGCGTCCACATAAAATTAAAATTGAGAAAAAAACTACCCTCAATTGAAATAAATGTGTATTTTTAGTAAAAATCTGTATTTTCTCATATTTTTTTACAATAATTGTAAAATTTATAAATAAGATGCCCATGAGAATAAAAACTAAAATAAAAAACTGATACAAAAAATTAAAAAGAAACAAAATAGTTTTGACCACTTTTTCCGTCGATAAAATTAAGCATAGATTCCCTCATTTAGATACGTGCACATTATGAAGACTCACACTGTATTGATGGTATTTGTGTAAATATTAGCTTTGGAGACGATATGGTGCTTCTCGCGCCAGCCAGTATCCCATAGACAAAAACTGTTAGTCGCAAAACTTTCTGTGTGACCTGGTAAAATAAGCTAAAGTTCATAAGTTTACTAACACAATGAGTCCTTGTTACTTGAATAAAGAAAAATATCTGGATGACAATTTTTTTTTTGAACGACGTTTTCTAAAAATGAAACCTAGCTAGATTGATTTATCGCTCCCGAAACCCCCTGCATACTAAATTTCATAAAAATTCTTGGAGCCGTTTCAGAGATTCAAATTATATAATATATTATACAAGAATTGCTCGTTTAAAGGTGTTAGATTTTTATTATTATTATGTTAATACCGCGAATGTGATTTTTTTTACGAAAATCAGATTTTTCATTCTACACGTTCAAATAAGTGATCCTGCAAAATGTTAAGTTTGTTCTTGGGATAAATAAATTCATCTCAACTACGGAACCCTTCATTGTGCGTAGTCCGACACGCACTTGGCCGGTTTTTTTTTTATTTGGCTCGCACGCTGTTATTTAATCATTCAGCCTGTCTTGTTCATGCAATGGTCGTGATTGATCTCTTTGGTGATTGGAACTTTCAGTAACAATATCCACATTCAAATCAACTATTTAGTCTCTAGGGAATAAAGAACTATTTTGATCTCTGTTTACCAAGATTAAACTAGCTCTACTTGAATAGACGTGATCAAAAAAAGGAATGTTGGCAAGTGCTTTCTTAGTTTTTTAGTGAAATTGGGTAAATTTATATTTTTTCCTCCATCTTTTTAGATGGATTGCTACTGACTTAAAAAAAGGAATTATTGTGATAAACCTGTACTTACCCTAACTGCGTAACTTATTTTCGAAAACAATTTTGCCGAATTTGTTTCATTTTGACAGTTCAACAACATTCATGGCGTTATTTACGTTGTTGAGCAGATTTTTTTTCCAACTTATGAAGCAATAGATTAGCAATCTGTTTCAAATCGAAACAGATTTGTGATTGTGTTGTATTACGCAATTAGGGTACTATTCCACCTACTCTACTAGGCCTACTAGGTAAGTAGATGTCTCTTGATTCTGGAACAATGACCAAAAGCGATGAAGATGTACGCCATTGTGTTTGTAACAATAAATATGGGCCAGCAATCAGTTTGCTTTGCATTTTATGTAGATACAGCCTGCTCGTGCCGTCTTTGTTGAGCTCCCATGCAGGAAACGCTTTATATTCCAACGTCAATACAATGCTAGATATAAACTGTTATTGTAGAACGTTTTATTATGAAATGTAAAATATTTGCAGTAATATAAATTGCCGTGAAATAACCTAGGGCTATAAAAGCCTAATTAAAACATTGTATGATATTAAGCGAAGCTAATAGTCCCCCTTATTAATAAAACACGGTATTAAGTTCCGCCATGCGTTATGAGTACTCATAAGCTCAACATAATGTTATTCTGAGTTTATTAAGGGGGCGGAAACAGCTTTCTTTTCTATACTTGATTTTTAACCGACTTCAAAAAAAGGAGGAGGTTCTCAATTTGTCGGGATATTTTTTTTTTATGTATGTTCCCCGATTACTCAAAGACGGCTGGACCGATTTGAAAAATTCTTTTTTTGTTTGAAAGGGTATACTTTTAAGTTGGTCCCATTGTCATTTGGTCACGATCTGATGATGGGATCTTGGAGAAATCGAGGGAACTCTTCAAATATTAAAGGTACATCTATAGCGATTTGGGTATTTTTGATGAGCAGTTGACATAAGGCTATTGTAACTTAGATAAATTACAAACCAACCCACTAAAAAGTGAAAAAAAAAAAAACTTTTTTTACAAAAAACACAACCGACTTCCAACTACAAAGTGAAACTACTACAAGTCGGTTGTGTTTTTTGTAAAAAAGTTTTTTTTTCATAAGACTTTGTGGCAGGTAATAGTACTTACCCTAATTGCGTAATAATACTTACACGATCAAGATCACACAATCATGGCTAATCCATTGCTTCATAAGTTGTTTTTTTTTTTTCTCAACAACGTAAATAACGCAATGAATGTTGTTGAACTGTCAAAATGAAATGGATTAGTCATAATCGTTTACGAAAATGTTTTAACTTTTACGTAATTGATAGCAGGTCTCAATACCTGCGCTTGATAGCAAACTTTAATAATCAATCTGCCTAGCCTTTTCCCAACTATGTTGGGGTCAGCTCCCAGTCTAACCAGATGCAGCTGAATACTAGTATTTTACATGGAGCAACTGCCTATCTGACTTCCACAACCCAGTAACTAGGTAATACGATACCCCTTGGTAAGACTGGTTGTCAGACTTTCGGGCTTCTGACGACCCGTGACAACTGTCAAAGATCCACGAATGACAGCCGGGACCAACGGCTTAACGTGCTTTCTGAGGCATGGAGGAGTAAAGATGGTCACCCATCCACGGACCAACCCCGGCAAGCGTAGCTTAACCTGTTGGATCAACCCGTGCGGTTGTTATTACATGGCCACGAACTCCTTCTTGATAGCCAACTTTAATAAAAATATCTGGACGACTCGTTTTCTAAAAATCGATTTATCGCTCCCGAAACCCCCTGCATACCTACTAAATTTCATGAAAATCGTTGGAGCCGTTTCTGAGATTCAAATTATGTACTTGTATACAAGAATTGCTCGTTTAAAGGTATTAGATGTCCTAAAAGTAGTGCTTTTTATAATAAACTAGCTTCTGTCCGCGACTTCATTCGCGTGACTTTTTTCCCCGTCGTATTGCCTTGCCCGCCCACGCTGTTACTTCCTTTTTGCTTAGCGTTCTTTCTGAATTTACTTCTTTTTACTCTGCTCCTAAGGTCCGTACCGTGATGTTACATAGCCTTGAACCTTCCTCAAAAATTGGGCTTTCAAATGCAAAAACAATTTTTCTAATCAGACTGGTAGTTTCAGAGATTAGCACGTACAAACGAACAAACTCTTTGGCTTTATTATTAGTACATATTACGGGGCATTTAATTATAAAAGCATAGGTATAGCGGCTCGAGGCGGTGATATCGAGGCGACGGATGCGTCAACGAAAAATTTAAAATAATTAAATAATACAACGAAAAAGTAATTACGTATTTTTTTTTTTATGCACGCACGGTTTTGCCTGCGGATAATTTTCTGTGTTATTTAATCATATTTATTCATATAATTCAGCGGTCGGCAACACGCGGCCCGCGGGCCGCATGCGGCCCACGGACGTCTTACTTGCGGCCCGTGAATGTTTTGTAAATAAGTTATAAATAACGCGCAAACTTTTCAATTATAATTATAGAAAAAAAAATATACTTCTCGTCTCACAGATGAGCATTTGAGAGCCATTCTACGAATTGCAACTACAAATTTGACAGCTAACATACAAGAAATAGTCTCCCAAATGCATCACAGTGAAATTTGTATAAAATCGGTAACCTAGTTAGGTACTTTGTAGTTTTCATTTCTGAATGATTTACGGTGGTTATTTCTCTAGCTATAAAGCCCAAACTATAAACATGTAAGTATAACGTGTACGAATTAAATTCCGTGTGGTTTAACAATTTTTAATAGCATTTTTATTTTTTCTATGGGATATGACCAATTATACGTAGGTATGGGCTTCTAGGGTTAATATCACAAGTGCGGCCCGCCTTTAGTTTATTTTGCCACCTTGTGGCCCTTGCCTGCCAAAAGGTTGCCGACCGCTGATATAATTGGTTGTAAAGTAGCATTATATTCTAAGTACTATTTGTTTTATTTTATTTTGTTATCTATTTATATTTAATTTATTAAACCTATCTTGGTTTCCGTACGACTTTTTCCGAGTGACCACTGAAAATCGGCGCTGTGCTGTGGGTCCCCATAGCACTGCATCATGCTGAGTGGAAGTCTTCTTGTCACAGTCATGACGTGCCAGCAGCTGCCGCATATTTATGTTTGTGATTATATTTAAATCTTTTATTTTATTTTTCTCTTCTTTTATGCACGTGTTTCTGTGACAAATAAACTTACATTTCTTTCTTTCATATAATTAATTTAATCGACTACCTATCTATTGCTAAATCTGTTCAAACATAGGTACTTTATCTTGTTCTCAGTCACAGGAAATAATAAGAAAATTGTAGGTAATCGCTCTCAGAAAAACGTTCTGTAATTTATTTACAAACCTCATGAAATATGAACGGTTTAGGTAAGCTCTTTCTAAACGAAGTTTCAGTCTTATCTAGATAAGTAAGAGGCTTATAATTGTCTAATAAATAAGTTCTCGCAACGGGTAGGGTACGTACCCAAGGGTAACAATTTTCCGTAAACATTATTTTGAAATACCGTACCTAACTCTGTTTAGAAGATTGTTTAACAATTACGGTAAAAGAGTCAGTATCTGAAATTTTACGTTGAGCAGTTTTACTCTCGTCTATATAAAAATTGTGGCACTCAGCTATTCTTATTTTTCTGTGAACTTTGTTATTATTAAACGAGTAATATTTGTATATATATATATTTGTAATCACGTTCTCGAAAACGGCTCTAACGATTTCGATGAAAGTTGCAATAAAGGGGTTTACGGAGGTCAAAAATCGATCTAGCTAGGTCTCATATCTGGGAAAATTCGTTTTCTCTATTTTCACAGCCTCAGGAATGTGATACAACGTTGGTATACCTGGATGATGTTTATCCATTTTCACCCGAGCAGAGCTTGGTCGACCTGGTACTAATGTTAATATGCATACTGGCAGCTGTGAAGGTACCTTTTCCATAAAAAAATGCTCGGAAATCAGCACACCGAAATATTGAAAATGTTCAGACTGATTATTATCTGGATGTATACAAGAACCAGCTTGGTTCGCAGCGAACAAGAGATATAAATACGATGTAAGACGAAAGTTGAATACTTTTTCTATGCAATACTGAATTATAGTGGTAAATAATAGCTTTTCCGTACCTACATGAAAAACGTGTGAGCTGACTGAACCAAGCCGATCATAAATTAAGATAGTTTGCAATCACTTACTAAAAGGCACGCTGTGAAAAATAAAAGATATATTTTTTAACTAAATTTATTCTCAAAACTATTCTTTTAGAAATCCTACAATAGTTATCGAGTCCAGGTCCAACACTGTTTTTTCTCCAGACAATGAAATAATTATAATAACAATCATCACGGATCCTCAAAGTATCCATTAGATAATTAAATAAATAATATTTATTATATTTTCTAACATTAACTAATTGTTCTAAACACAATAAATATTCGTCTCTAACATAATTTGGTACATTACTCTACTTACATTGATTTCGGTTATATTTATGATTTTTAATAAAAATATAAGTTTACTTATAATATTATTAATGAATTTTAGAAATACAACTTGTAGTCGAAATTTTAAAATATATTTATACGTAATTAATACATTAATAATAAAGGCAGTTTAGTATTGTGACAAATAATTCCTGAAGGAATAGCATATAACCCAATAATTTGTTTACATAAAATAATTTTTAATTGTAAAAATAATATTTTAATAAACCAGACGTAAAAAGCTCTCAACGAGGCTGAAATAAATCCGTTTAACTGACAATCAGCTGATTATATTAATGGCATCTACTTATCTATAATTATTATTAAGCGCATAATCAACGACTTACATGCTTTATGTTGACACTTTTATCTATAACAAATATTTGATTCTATACATCAGAATTCAGCACACGGGCATCGCAAACATACCTTTTGTATTGGTTTTCAACCATAACTCCACACTGAGGTATTTGGCTACGGAATAAACCTACATATTTAAGCAGGAAGATAATTATGGAAGTTCAGCTTAAAATATTAAGGTAATCTAATGATATGGCTGCGATCGCTTAAATTCGACATAGCAACGTTAGAAAACCGAGGACTGCAAGAGATTTTTTAAATTGAAACGATAATAGGGTAGTTAAATAAATTCGTACGCTAACGATCAAAGTTCGCCGGTGCGCGACAATATTTCCATAAGTTTTCCTCAGAACTGCTTTGATACTCAACTTATAATTGAGTCTTTAACTTCTTACATAAAAGTTTCACGTTCTTATGCTCTCGCTATCTTAATTCTCTTGAGATGTAAATTTTTTTCAACTATTAACATACTATTTTTTCAAGGTACATTTCACACGCGCTCATTTTGCAATATTATATACTACACTTTGAAATCCAAGTTTCTTAGAACTACACGACGAGGAAGGGAAAACGTATTCATCACAACACATCACTCGGTACAAAGGTACCTTGTAAATAATAAAATATCCAACAAATTATGTAGTAACTCGGGAGCTACTGTATCAAATTCAGTATACAACGGTCATATCGTAATTTGGCATATTATCTTTTTTTATCAATATCGATGGCCCACGTATTCTCAAAATACATTATTAAACATTGATTTATAAATCGATTATAAAATAATTTAAAAAAATTGATAGAAATAGGTACACAGTACACGAAATTAGCCCTAAAGGAGGTTATTAACTACTATTTTATATTTTTACATTTAACACTACCTATTTGTTACATGATTACAATTTAAGTTTCATTATCTACATAATAATTAAACATTTATTTACTTGAACTTTTGCATGTTACTCAACGACATATTGCCGATATCATCTTCGTTATATACCGATCTTGTAAAATGATCGGCCGGTCATGAAAGTCATTTCAAAATGACTAGAAGTTTATTATTTTAAGCTTTATCCGGTTACGCAAATATTGCGAACGACTTACGAGAACTTCAAAGTTATATTACTTCTAACTCCGGATACAAGAGAGATGCACTATGAAAATAATGCTCTTAAACATTCTTCTAACGACTGAAATACTTTTAAGCCTCACTCCGATCAACAGCAGATGATTATCACATTCCAAGACAACGCACAATTTATTCGCGCGTAAATACAAATTCGTTGTAGTGGTTCCAACGATTTTCTTCTGAATCCACTCCCGGTTTGAGCTCGGCAGCCCCGCCAGCGGTGCCGCTGCCACAGCTCGCAGTCAGCTTGAAACCGTTCTCTTGCAACATGTCAAAAGCTTGTTCAATGAACGAGTGCTTTAAGAAGAAACGAGAGGTGTACCTGTCAGCAAGTCCGTGGTCCGGATCTCGAGACTCGTTCAGGGTTTCTCCAAACACGTCACGGCAAAGGTTCACCTTTCCACAGACCAGGATACGTGATAACTTGCGGAACTTAACATCGGCGAGTCCGTCGCGGCCGAACGCAAAGCTTCCTCGGTAGCCGACAGTAATGCAGCCCTTCTCGCGGTTAGGTGGACGCGGGTCAGCATCGCGGACCGCGTTCTCTAGTCCGGCGAGTCTGTAGTGTTTGGCTTCACGAGCCAGTCGCTTGTGTTCTCTGAAGCACTCCGGAAGAACGAGCCCGCCGTCTCGGAGATAATCCAAAACATAACGGAAGAGGACTCCGTCGCGATCGAAGAAAATACGACCGCGGGCGTCGCGCGGGTGGTCGGGGTCTTGCAGCGCGGCGGCGGGCAGCGAGTCGGGCTCGCGCAGCAGCGTGTCGCGCGTCGTGGCGTAGTGCACGCCGCCCACGTTGAGCTCCAGGACTTCGGGCGGCGCGTCCGCCATGGCTGAGGGTTGAGGGCGCAGTGTCGGAGCGACTGCGCGTCCCTCGCTCCTCCCTGACCCACTTACCGCGCGTCTCGGCGCCGCCGCGCGAGCCCATCAATAACGCACGCCCGGGTTACTGACTCGAACGTAATTATTTCCTACCCTTTCGAAGGAAAACTCCTCCGTAAAAGCCTTCAAGGTCGACGTCTATTGTTAGCTAACAGATGGTATATAATTCTTTGATTCGTCGGAATGTTATGTTTGCTTTGCTCCTTTATGGACTTAATTAATTGGATTATTGTTATACCACTTGGTGCGAATAAGTACTTCGCGTTACTGCCCGCATATTTGTCATCTGTGCGAAGATTCAACATGTCGTTAAAACATATTGGCAGCCATCACTCATATCTACATGGAAGCAGTTTATATAAAATCCAACAGAGCATAAACCTTGAAAGTCCTACAGGCGTTAATGGGATGCCTCCCAAGGCACATATTTCGGGGGAAACTTTTTCATTCAACCAGCGACCCTAGCCCATTATTTTTAATACTTTCTCCCACGTTTTTCGCATGACGCAAAATTATAAGCTTACCTCCCCGAGTGATATACCTATATTACAATGTTACCTGTAGCTTGGCATAAAAATAACTCAATCAAGAAATAATACTTGAAACTATGAAACAGAACCACCTGTAGGTTCCGTTGGTTTCAGAGTTATTTTCGTGAGTCGATACTAAGTTACTGACTGACAAATTGCGTATTCAGCAGAATGAGATAGAGCCTTGACGTATTGTTTACTTTGCGAATATATCACTTTTCACGTGTTTCACCTTTACCAAATTTTGTTTACTTTGCCGACAAAATGCTGACATTTGACCTTCGTCCCTTCGCATAATATGAGATTAGATTTTCTCGGAGTGGCATCAGCATTTGATAAAATGGAATTTACAGCGAGCTGAGAGTTTTTACTGATTACCGGAGTAATGAGTGAGAGGAGGCCTTTTATTACGGTCTCGGGAGATATGCTTTTGTTTTCTGCACATTTGCGAGATGGAGGTTGACGCGAGAGCTAAATGTAATTAAAAATTCCCGTCGAGTTTTTGTTCCATTTGCCATGTTGTACACGGCATAATTAATAAACTCTACATTTAATATTCATATGTGAATGTGAGGTTTTCAATTGAAACATTTTGAGTAGCAGGTAGGTATCCCAAGTGTATTTAAACTGAACCAAATAAATTATAATACTAATAGCACATTACAGTCATGGGTGTTTCATTCCCAAATATCACATTGTATGGAAATACATACCGAGATTACAAGGCAGTTTTATTTCATTAAGTATATTTACGTTAATCTTTACGGATGTTGAAATCCACAAAAGTAAAGTCCTCGATGTCCGCCTGATTCCTAAACTCGCATTTTTCTATTCTGCTAGATGGGCTCCCTGTCGTCTTCAGCCATTGCATCCTGCAAAACACAGTGGTCTAGGAATTACGAGAAAACTAATTACAAAGTTGGGGAGACTTTAATTTGCACGCTGGTCTCACTGTGTAATGAATCGTGGTTCGTATTCATTACGAGTTGGCCGAGTTACTAGGTCTACCTCCGACGCGACGGCAGTATTAAATTGTAGCAAGATAAAAGTTAAGCATTTCGAATGTTCCTAATAGGTTCGAGCTGTGAATTTCAGAGGCTGCCGTAAATTAAATTCGCCGCAGGGCGCGGGAAATTCTTGATTGCATTTTTTCTCTGCAAAATTATCAGTTCTTGAAGTTCGGAAGGCCGAAATGTGAAAAACATTTTTTGACATTTCATAAGTTTTTTTTTTTTTTATATTGGATGGCGTCAAAATTGAGTCCATTATTTTTATTTATTGATTTCTAAAAGGTATTTCATCACAGCGCTATTTCTATTTTGAATGTATTGGTTGGCTGCCCATCAAAGAAATACTGGATCTTCAAATTCCTTACCAGCTGACAGATATTGCTATAAAACTGTCGATCTTTATTTCAAAGAAATATTTGGGGCTTAGCAGTTTCCTCGTAAAATAACGGTTCGGGGAATTATCTCAAAATACAATCAATAGCCTGTATTATTTTATGTTCAAAGATTGGAAAAACTAGTGTGGAAAATTATATTTCGCTTTTTTCTGACTATGTTGGGGTCGACGTCCAGTCTAACCGGATGCAGTTGAATACCAGCATTTAACATAGTGAGACTAACTAACCGACTTCCACAACCCAGTTACTGGGTAATACGAAACTCCTTGATAAGACTGATGTCAGACTTTGGGTTTCTGACTACCCGCAACCGTAAAGTCAACTGGACCGAAAATTTTAACATCCACCGGTCGAGCTATATAATCCTCAGCCCTAAGAGCTTGTGAAAGCCATTGGGAAATGAGGAGCCATCCCTCTCATGCTATCAAGGAACCTCGATAGCACAGCATCTATAATAGTTGTTATAAAACTCACATGGACTCCACTTTGTCAGTCGGTCCCTGCATGTGGCCGAGAACGGTTCCCTGTTCCGTGTTCTTGCACCAGCCTCGAATACCCAGCTTTTCTGCTTGATCCTTAGTATGCTGCAGAAAAAAAAAACTATTATAACATAACATCACGCCGGTACTCCTCGAATGAGTATATAGAACCGGATACAATTACAAAAATGGCCAGCATAGCTAATATATCGTCTTCGCGCGAACTCGGTAACGTTCGGGTGCAGAAAAATGTCTTCCGAAAAGTTAAAGTGTATAAAGTGTAACATCGTTATAAATGAGTTATTATGTTTTGTGCAGAACAAAATTGACATAATGGACGAAGAAAGTTTAATTCGGTTGTGTGTAAGCTCATATACAACCGCGGAAATTACTGCAGCGAAGGATTTGTTGTTTGAATCAATATCTACGAGTACCCGCAACATTTCGCGACGCAAGAACCGGGAACAAAAAGAAACAGAGGATATTATCTGCATATTTAAGAGTACAGATCCTGATAAAACTCCTATTTTTGTTGCAAGGGAATTAGATAAATTACCTCCAGTGTCCTTCGATCACATTGATGTCACGGCTTTACTAAAGGACATCGTCATATTAAAATCGGAGGTCAGGTACTTAAAAGAATCTTGTGCTACGGTTGACCAACTAAACTCAGTGAAAGCAGAGATAAACGACATGAAATTTGCATCGCTGGTAGATCTGGAACGCACTGGCACCGCAAACGTAAACATAAGACGGGGTGCTTACTTACTGGATAGTGGCCGAGACAGTGGTCCAATCGGTTTGTTAAATATCTCAAACCGTAACAGCAGCAATAGTTCACCTGAGAAAAATGCTCTAACTACTGATCAATTGAACTGGCGATCCCCGGTAGCCCTGCAAATAATAAACACAGGTAGTGATTGTACTACAACATCCGTGCGCAGTGCACTTGATAACACGGCCGCTGTCTCCGCCGTTACTGTCACTGCCTGCGAGCCCCGGCCCCAGGTAAGTGGTGGGAGCGGAGCGGTCAGCTGTTCGCCGACTCACAACGCGAGGCTTCCGTCGTCAAACCAGTTTGATAAAGATATAAGTACGTGTACAGCGCCGGCGGCTAGTAAGGTGAGTGTCACGATGCATGTAAACAAAGCGAAATCATTAGCGGAAATAACGCGCGATGGTGAATGGAAATCGCAGCATCCAAATAACGAGTGGATTTTAGTGCAGGAGAAAAGACTAAAAAACAGACGTTCAGAGTCTCAATTAGTGAGAGGCAAGGCTCCCTGTATGCCTGGGAATAAGTTTAAGTCTGCAAGTGTGACGATACCTCTGTTTCTTTCTAACGTTCACAAAGATACTTCAGAAAATGATATCGCACAGTACGTACTTTCAACAATAAAAGAAAAAGTCACGGTACAGAAAATCAGAATGAAGACAGAAAAAGAATATAATTCATTTAAAATAATGGTTCCGAAAACTAAATTAGACATGTTTTTGAGTGGCGAGTCATGGCCGGCTGATATTACATGCAGGCATTTCAGACCTTATAAAAACCCTCAATCTGTTGGCGTTGTAGAATCTAGAAAACCCGCTTAGCAAAATGCATAAGGTTAATTTCATAACATACAACTGTAAGAACATCAAGCGGTCTATTGAAGGCATAAAACAGCTTTGCAGTTTTGCGGACATAATCGCGCTGCAAGAGACGTGGCTACAGCCTGATGAGCTAGCGTACCTGTCCAGCGTGCATGAGGATTTCGGAAGCACGGGAACGTCTGCTATGGACACGGCTGCCGGCATCATCAGAGGTCGGCCCTTCGGTGGTGTTGCGCTATTGTGGCGTAAGGCGGTGTTCCCGTGTGTTTCAGTGATTGCGTGTGCTAATCCGCGTATTGCGGCAATACGTCTGACGACGAATGATAGACCATTGCTGGTCGTGAGTGTTTATATGCCAACTGATAGCGTAGAAAATTTATCGGAGTTCACAGATTGTCTAAGTTGTATCAGTGCCATTGTAAGTGATAGTGATATCGAGTCTGTTTTTATGCTTGGCGACTACAACGCGCATCCAGGTGAGCGTTTCTACCGTGAACTAATAGATTTCTCGATGGAGCAGGATTGGACTTGTGTAGATACTAGCAGGTTGCAACCGTCGTCAGGAACGTTCACATTTGTTAGCGAAGCTCACGGGAGCAGACGATGGATTGACCACTGCCTTGTGACTGACTCGGCTGTGCATTGTGTAACAGATGTGTTCGTGAAATACGACGTTTATTGGTCTGACCATTTACCGCTAGTTATTACTTGTAATCTCGATGTTGTTAGGCAGAAAACTATTGGCAAAAATACCGTTTGTAATAAAATACAATGGGGAGAGAGGAATGCAGACCAATGTATTGCCTATGAAAATATGTGTAATTCACAATTAAAGCATATTGACTTGTCAGTAGACTTACAAAATTGCTGTGGCAATTATTGTAGTGATCTTTGTCATAAAAAGTTAATTAATAATTTATACAACGATATTGTGAAAATTTTATGTTCGTGTGCTACTGCCACGTATGAAAGTAGTCGAGGTAAGCGAAAACCCCTGGCTGGTTGGAACAAGCATGTGAGCGAGGCTCACAGGAATGCCAGGACGGAGTTCAACATTATGGTGTTGGTACGGTCAACCGCCCACTGGTCCCATTTTTGACGCCATGATGATCTCACGGAAGATCTTCAAGGGAAAGCTTAAGTGGTGCCAAAAACACCAGGAACAAATTAAAATGGATTTATTAGCAAAACACCATGCAAAATCAAATTTTACAGGATTTTGGAAAGCTACTAATAGATTGAATCCTAAGCCTGGCGTTCCTGTGAGCGTCGACGGGGTCTCCTGCCCTAGGGATATAGCTGAAGTGTTTAAAAACCA
Source organism: Agrochola lychnidis (assembly GCA_963680765.1). Lineage (NCBI taxonomy): Eukaryota > Metazoa > Arthropoda > Insecta > Lepidoptera > Noctuidae > Agrochola > Agrochola lychnidis. Next base: position 5,619,233 of record OY796859.1, on the reverse strand, counting down.
ATTCGCAATTAAGTCGACACTGGGGCCGCCGTGCAGGGTGTTCAATGCTGGTCCTGAGCGTGCGGAGGTGTCCACTGTAATTGGTGCAAAGGAAATCAGGCACATTCTGAAGAAGATGACAAGAGGCAAATCCCCTGGGCATGACGGACTCAGCATTGAACACCTTCAGCATGCTGGTATCCACTTACCTCGGGTGCTGGCACTTTTATTTAATCTATGTCTGTGTCATTCACATCTTCCGCCTGATCTAGTGCGAACTCTGGTGGTGCCGGTAGTTAAAAGCAAGACAGGAGACGTATCAGACAAGTCAAATTACAGGCCTATTTCACTCGCCACCGTCATAGCCAAGGTCCTTGACAGCGTGCTTAACTCACATCTAAATAAGCATGTGCAGCTCTGTGATGCCCAGTTTGGATTTCGGCCTGGGCTGTCAACGGAGACTGCTATTGTTAGTTTGAAGCACGCTGTCAGGTATTACACCGGTAGAAATACACCTATTTATGCGGTTTTCCTTGACTTGTCCAGGGCCTTTGATCTTGTCCCATACGATCTTCTCTGGCAAAAACTAGAAGAGACAGCGCTGCCGCCAGAGTTCGTATTACTCCTCAAGCACTGGTATCTGAACCAAGAGACTCAGGTGCGGTGGGCGGGAGAACTGTCAGAGCCATGCCGGCCGGAGTGCGGAGTGAGGCAGGGAGGCCTGTCCTCGCCTCTGCTCTTCGGCCTGTATGTTAATGCTCTGATTGAGCAACTCAGCAGCACGCGTGTCGGCTGCTACGTGGATGGAGTTTGTTTTAACAACATTAGCTACGCAGACGACATGGTGCTGCTGGCTCCCTCGATCGGTGCTCTCCGAAAGCTACTCAATGTCTGTGAGTCATACGCTGCGACTCATGGGTTAATTTATAATAGCAGTAAAACTGAATTCATGGTCTTCAGGTCTGGCACCAGGTGTCCCACTACTGTCCCTCCTCTACTAATGAAAGGTCACCCGATTAACAGGGTATATAAATTTAAATATCTGGGCCATCTGGTTGCTGATGACCTGAGGGATGATAAAGATCTAGAAAGGGAGCGCAGAGCATTGTCAGTTAGGGCGAATATGCTGGCCCGCAGATTTTCTCGATGTACAGACGCAATTAAAATAACCCTTTTTAAGGCATACTGTACAGCACTGTACTCGGGAGCCCTGTGGTTCACATATACCCAAAAGGCTTACAATGCTCTGCGTATCCAATACAATAATGCATTCAGGGTATTGTTGCGATTGCCGCGCTTCTGTAGTGCCTCGGCAATGTTTGCAGACGCACGCACTGACGGCTTTGAGGCACTGTGGCGTAAGAAATCTGCCTCGCTACTCGGCAGGCTGCGTGGCAGTCGCAACACTATCCTGCAATCAATAGCCGCCCGGGCAGACAGCCCGCTAGTGTGGGCGCTTACAAACCGGACCCGTTCTGTTTTAGTTATTAAGTACTAACATAGGCTAAGCTTTTTTGTTACTAACACTATAGACCATTGTAGTCTGCAATAATAATAATAAATAAAAATAAAAATAAATAAAATAATATAATATAATATAGCTGATTAGCTATTCAAAACCATTCGTGCCGAATCGAGTATTAATCAATGTTAACGAAGATGTGCTCTAAAGCTGCTAGTCCATTGACGCGGAGCGAGGCAGCGGAGCGAAGCGAGGGAGTAATGCGGAGCGGAGTTGCGGACTGTGTCTGTCCATTGATGTGGGGCGAGGTAGTTCGGGGCGGAGTTGCGGACTGTGTGGAGCTAGGCGTAGTTGCGGACTGTGCAGAGCTAGGCGGACTTGCGGACTGTGCGGAGCTAGGCCGAGTTCACTCCGACGAGTAATTTGAGCGGGCTGCAATACACCGCGGCCGGATTTTTTCCGTTTCTCCGCTCCGCTTCCTAGCTCCGCTTCTCCCGGTTTTGTATGAATTTTTAAACTAGTTCGCAAATCCCTGTCCACTGAAGCGGAGCGGAGATTTTATGCAATTTCATTGGTTAATATTGGCACAGCTCCGCTCCGCACCTCTCCTCTCCTCTCCGCTCCAATGCAGGCAGCCTTAACGTTGTTCACAAATCCAACTTCCGACAGTTATTGCTGTCGAGGGCAAAGCAGGTAATCGAAAATGTGTTAAAAGCGATACGACAGTCTATCTAATTGTGAATAGCTATGCTGATCCGGAACCATCTGTTAGTTACGCAAATATCTATATTTTGTTCCGTGCAAGAATCAAAACCCAATAACAAACGAAGCGCAGCAACCAACTGCTTAGCCACTGTTTCAACCGTGCTGTGTACTCGTGATTTCCAGCCAAGAATATCAAGGCTAAGAGCTTGTCCACATCACCACGTCACGACGTCATTAACGTGAAACGGTGTGTCTTATTATATGTCTACACTAACAACACCGTACCGTTTCACGTTAACGACGTCGTGTCGTGACGTGGTGATGTGGGCAAGCCCTAAGACCCTCGACAGTTCTACGCCATGGGGTGTGCAGTAAAGGGGAACATTCCTCTCAAATAAAGTGGGATTTCTATTGCTTTACTCTCTTTACGGTGGTAGAGTACAGCAAGAGAAAGCCACAAAATAATAATAACTAGCTGACCCTGCAAACGTTGTTTTGCCATATAAATGTTTAGGGTGGACCATCTTTATCTCTTACTACCTACCCTACCTATCCTATCTTTCAAGCCGGATCAAACTGCACACGGTGTGCAAATTTGATTAAAATCGGTCGAGTAGTTTAGGAGTCCATCACGGACAAACAACGTGACACGTAATTTATATATATTAAGAAGAAGATAAAGATAATGAGACAAGGATACACTGATAAGAAAATATATTGAAATGAAAACTTCTTTAGGCGCGTTGGGTATTTTTGAGATGGGACTAACCACTGATTTCGCGACACTAATGCAATTTACCGACACCGTGGAGTAAAAGACATCAACGCGTTGATTACAGTGGTGCCGATTTTTCTTTTTTCATGTTTTCAGTTCTGGCGGGACTCCCGTAGTGCCCCTGTTTTTTTTTTTGTCTATTACTTTCGCGTTGGTAAACTTTTTGTCTGACCAACTGGAACCCAACAAAACGGCTGTCACGGTACGACTGTAAAAAACTACCGCTATACGCTGACAGCTAAGTAATCTGTATTATCTCTATCTACGGGATACACCGAGATTTAATTGTAAGTGTATTTTTTGGGGCGGGCAAAGAGACCGTGCCTATATATTATTGGTCGTGGGTAACTACGAGTATGACAAGAAGCTTCACGTGCTTATTTATCAGGGCGTATACGCCCGTATACGCCCTGACGTGGACTGTATGAATTAAAAAAAAAAAATTGGCACTCCGAGAGTGCCGACAGAAGTGAAAACTTGAAGAAAAATCGGCACCGCGGTAATCAACGCGTTCATGTCTTTTACTCCACGCACCGCGGTAATCAACGCGTTGATGTATTTTTAATGGTCAAAAGCTGGTGTCGTCACAGTGTCTCGAAATCAATGGTTTAGTCCCATCTCAAAAATGCCCAACGCGCCTCAAGAAGTTTTCACTTCAAAAACATAATCAAAAGTCATTTATTCAAATTACGCTGATAATCAGCACTTTTCGAACGTCAATATTACATGACTCTCCCGCAAAACGCCCGTCTTTCACCACTTCCTAGTGCTTTAGCTGGGAAGAAGAAGTGGCGCAACAAACTCCCCAGCAGCACGACAGTAGGATCCTATATTTGTTTCAGAATCCTAATGTGGGAACTTTACGGTGTTGCCACAGAACAAGGAGACGCCTCGGCGCGGCGGACGCTCCTAGCGATGGTACTGTCAAAACTTTACATACAAAGCTTGTCAGGCAAGCGTCACTATTGCGTCACAGAAACTGACAGCCCGTGACAATTCTAATTATGCTTGTGACAACCAATTGCTCTCAAATGCGCCAAATTCGGGCACGAATATTATTGGTAAAGGCGTCTCAAAGTCAAAGTAAAATCATTTATTTCTAGTAGGTCATTACGCTTTTGAACGACTGTCTCTAGTCGCAGTCGGCAAAGGCGCCGCGACTTCGTGATCTGCGGGTTTTGCCAACACAACGGTCATACGTTATAAGCAGTGATCGGAAAATCGGATGCATATTTACCTAAAGTTCATTTTTGGTTAGGAAATTATGGAAGCGGCTTCTTAAAACATATATTTTTAAATATAAATCCCGGGATTCCAGAAAATTCGGGAATGAGAAACTAGTCTGTAACATGGTGAAGAAACGTCGTCTTTAGTATGTGGTATTTTTTTTTTAAACAGTACCGTAATTGCGTAATGCAACAAAATTACAATCTGTTTCGATTTGAAACAGATTTCTAATCCATTGCTTTAAAAGTTGGAAAAAAAATCTGCTCAACAACGTAAATAACGCAATGAATGTTGTTGAACTGTCAAAATGAATTAAATTAGGCAAAATTGTTTACGAAAATAAGTTACGCAATTAGGGTACAGGTTTACATAATAACATCGCCCCCCGGCAAAAAACACACTTTTTTTTGCCGGGGGGCGATATGTATTTACTTGAAGTTAATTTTAAACTCCCCATCGATTTATGACTATGTTTAGTATAAGAGGAATAGTAGGTACCTACACACGATTTGACTCTATAATAAAAACAGCAGTTGATTCCGAAATCCCGGGATTTTTTCGATACAAAAGTGCATTCCATAATATTAGCCAACACCTTAAACTAAGTAAATATTCCTACACCCGATTTGATTCTATAGTAAAAAAACTAAATTTGTCGATTCCGAATTCCCGGGATTTTTTCGATACAAAAGTGCATTCCATAATAGACAACACCTTAAGTGTCGATAGTTTTTACGGCCAATATCATAATAGCCAAGAGCATCAATTAAGAGAAGGTGCTCTAAGCAATGGGTTTAAGATCTAGATGCAGAAATACAGAAAGCGAAACTCCTTGACACAAGTAATTTTAGGGGGTTTCATTTTTTGGAGCCATGCCATTATTTTTTTTGTATATTAGTTATAGGTACCCAATTATTTTTTTAATGAAATAGACACCTATGCAAGGAAATGAATAAATAATTAAAATGTAATAATTTAACCGTTTTTTAATGATTTTTTTAAAACACCATAAATCCTGCAAGTGCCAATTAATTCTCTGTAGATTAGTTAGGTAGTACATACATGCATTTTTATGTATTTTAAATTAACAATTGGTTACATAAAACAACTACCAAACTATGGAAGATTAAGGATTTTTTTTAATGAGTTACTAAGCAATTACAAAATTAGGTATAATTGTTTGTTATCCTTTTATAAGTTTCAATTATTTCCCAATTAATATAGTTGAATCTGCTAACTTAACAGGAGAGCGAATCCAAGTTGTGTGATATAGGCAGGCGCGGTCGCAGTCCAATATTTTGGGGGTGTCGACCCATGGGTGCCGAGTAGGCTTGCATGAATTTACCGGGACTTTGGCAATGAAATGCGGGACGTAGCAAAAAAGCGGGACCCAGCTGTGAAAGTACAGGAGGCGAAAAATACAAATATAAATAATTTTAAACGGTTTTAGTCAATGTTTTACTTTGGCATACAAGTACAAGACTTACAATTATGTTGTATTGATGATTTTTTATGATTATAATTCTATGAAATGGGGGAGGCCTATGTCCAGCACGTCTTTCGGCTGAAATGATGATGATGAATTCTATGAATAAATATTTGATACGGCCGCGAATCATAGAACCTGATACTGACGTGCTAATTGCAAAAAATATAAGAAAATTTAAAATTTGGCGGGCTACCCTGACGCTTTCTCCTTAAACAAAACGTGCGTTTACTACTCCCGACTTCTGCCCGAAGGTTTAGCCCTAGGTACGTAATAACGGGACAATCGGCGTCCCGCACACTTCTTTCACGAGACGCATTTTCTAAAGCTCTCGAAAAGGGACGTCCCGGCACTCGCGGGACGGTTGGCAAGCCCAGTGCCGACGAATATTTTTAGGACAATATTTAAAAGATCCACTAAAAAAAAATTACACAATGATGTACGCTTTTTTAAATTAATGAACCTCTTCAAACTTATTGGGTTTCTTACGATGCACTGTAGAAATAATAGGTACTAAGTAGGTACTGATGACTTATTTGAAAATTATTAATAAAAACATTTAAAAAAGGTTTAAGTCTGCTGGAAGAAATTTCATAAGAAATAAGCAGTACCTTTGTACTCAAAATTATAATTATGTCGTATCTCTATGTATTTTACTGTGTGTACATAAATAATAAAATAAATAAAAGAAACAAATATTTACTTTACATCCAGTTTTGATCTCCATTATGTACGTACAGTAATGGAGATCAAAACTGGATTTTAAGGGTAGAGGCTGGATATTTAGTATTTTATTGTTTGATTTACAAGTTTACCGAATTGATATCAGTAATAACCAGGAAGCATGGTCCAAAAGGGTGGAGGCCTATACAGAGCAGAGGGTGGAATAAGGCTACCAATGAAGGTGATGAACTTTGTGAAATAGGCCCTAGTAATTCATACCATTCGAAAATAGACACCCTGAACAGTTCCAAAGACTTCAAAATCCATACATTGCAGAGGCATGGTTCTTCTTACCGAAGTTCTTGCACAACTTTTAGCACAACCCGTTATTTTCCTAAATTAATTTAAGCTTATAAGCAAATGACAGCCACTTCAATGAAAATGTCATTGTGATGTCGACTATTGTAGGATAAAAAAGGTTAGCTATATGAAGAAAAAAGACCAAATTAATAAATTAAAAAGTCAAAATATTTGTAACTGAGATTAAAAAGCAGCTGAAAAACCTCAGTGGTATTATTTAGGTAAGTAGTTTACTTAAATTACCTACATACATAACAAGCCTACATAGTTCTCATTTCTGGCACTAGGGCAATTTGTCAGGCAAAGAACAGCAGGCAATTTAAATCTCTTGCTTGGTCTTCTTCGGGCCTGTATCACAATTTCTGAGACACTCAAACTCATTGAATACATTCAAAAATGGAATTTTTAGGGCCTGTATCGCAATCTCGGAGACACTCAAACACAAAAAAAAAAAAATGGAATAGGATTTGTATGAAATTAACTGACAAGTAGTTTATTGGAAACTTGAAAGGTGGTGAAATAGGCCTGTAGCCTGTTCAGGTTTTACTAAGAGGCTACCCAAGGAATTATTAAAGTTTTCTTATTAGAATTTCTTTAGTCATTTCCTCATAACATGGGACTCCAAAGCACATCAACCACATGCAAATAACAGCATTCTTAAGTTACTCTTGCCATAAGTTTTAATCTTAGATTTCATTGAAATTTAAAATTAATTAAATTAACTGCAATTACAAAATGTTGTATATTCGTTTTGAATCCTTAGATGTCATTAAAACAGTTGTATTCATTTATAACGCTGAAGCTACACCTGTGGGGCCGTGACCCGTAGATGTTTTTAATTATTTTTAGCTAAATGTAAACATGCTGTTAGATTATTTTACCAAGGACCAACTCACAAGTTCGAAGACCGGATTAGAAACGTAAGTTATTAAAAGTATATTTTCACAAACCTTTCGGAAGAATACTCCTTGGACCCGGCCAAATACTTCGAAGTCCATAGATTTAGTAGACATAGCAGATACAGTTGTGAAGCTGCTCCTAAAAGCAGCAGTCACAGCTGATAAGACTAATAAACGCAACATGTATGATAGTGAAATAAAGAAACTCAGACGTGCTGTATTTTGAATTTTGCATTTACAATGAAAATTTTGTAAGCGAGGAAAACCTACAATTTTTTCCGGAGCTTTCCGACTGACATTTACGTTTCTTTTGACGAAACGCAAATATTTTTTGGGTACTATTTTTTGTGTGTTAACTTAGTAGACCATTACAGAAGTGAATTATTTTGACTATCAAACATTCAGACAGGATCACAATCAGAAGTCGTATTTGTTTTTGAAAATATTTTCATAATTCAACTGTAACTTGGAACGTAATACGGAAGCGCATTTAGTGATGCCACCTCAAAATACATAAAATGACGTTTCTGATGAAATTCTAATAATTTATTATGAGACGGTTAAAGCGCTTTATGTAAACAAGGCTTTCTCCGACAATTTTTTAAACTACTGACGTACTAGTGTCCAATTTTCACATTGAGAGTATCCTGACAAATATTGGTAAAATTTTTAATTGACTACTTTGGCCACATTCCGAGTTACGCCAAAAGTGATAATATCGGGAATCCGACCAAACTTAATAGTCACAAAATATAAGGGTTATTGAATAATAATTGTGACTTTGGACTTTGGTCGGATTCGCGATATTATCACTTTAAGCTTATGTCGGAATGCGGCCTTTGTCAAGAGAAAGAATGTCACTACTGTCAGTTAATGTCAAAATTCACCTCAAATCGTCAGACTCAGTGGTGAGCGTAATTTGTTTGTTTTTTAGTTTTTTTTTGTGAATGAAGTTTTTGTAATAATCTTTAACATCAAAATCTTTTGCAGAAGCCTACGAAAGTGTCAAATAATTTGTTACGAATAAAATATGGCACTCTTCAGCTGTGGCAGGTATGTTGACAAATTATGTAACATGGTTAGGTTTGTGTAAGTTGGCAATGTTTTGTGCTTGTATTATTGTAATAAATATGTTACAGATGGGGCAGTCGGTCGGTGCTAGCAAGTTTAAATAAGATCCCTAGTGTGCTAGGCTCCGTAAATTACGCTCAAGCTGCAGCGGGAGTGCCAAAAATTGTGTATAAGAAGTTTGAGGAGCCTAAATTGGAGCCCCATGATGATAGGAACGCTCGTCTCAATCGTCCTATGTCGCCACATCTAACCATCTACCAGCCGCAGCTGACCAGCATACTGTCTATCACCCATAGAACGTCAGGTATTTAATTTTGTTATTTGTTACAATAAGTTATGGGCTAATAATGTGTTGCTTACATTAAAGTTGAACATGATATTATTATCTAGATAAAACTACTTGAAAGAGAGAACTTATTAGCACATGACTATTCTATTAGTCTTGTATATTTGAATGGAAAAACTGGTTTTGCTAACAGGTTTAGTGAAGATGAAGTTGTTACTAAAAAAAAATGTTATTATCTAGGTACTAATTTCCGTGGCATTTAATTTGGTGCCTTACATACAATTATTGTTCTAGGAATGATCCTATCTGGTTACTTTGGAGTCCTGGGCATTGGAGCTCTGGTATTGCCACATGATATCTCCCACTACATTGCCATAGTTGAAAACCTCAATTTGTCTGCCGCAACAATATTTTTGGCAAAGTTTGTGTTGGCTGCTCCAGTCGGCTACCATTTCGCAAACGGAATCAGGCATCTCTTCTGGGATATGGCTAAGGGACTCACAATCAAGGAAGTATACTCTTCAGGCTATGCTATGCTTGGACTCTCCATTGTTATCACTTTGATATTAGCAGCATTATAAATTACATTTCTCATTAGGACCAGAATAAAAAATAAAATGTTATTGGGTATTATTTATTTATTGTCAATGTAAGTGATGAAATAAAAGTTAATCAATCAGACTTGTTTTTGAGACCTCCTTTTACTTTTTGTTAGTATTTTTTTAACGATTTACTGCTGTTGGGTGACTGAGATTACCTACCCAAAAGAAGTAAAACAGCTTTCTTAGTATTTTTCTTCATTTAGTAAACTTAAATGTATAAAAACCCTCAATAAAGGGAATAATAAGCATCTTATAATAATAATCTATTAGGCTACACCACAGGTAGAAATAACATCATGAATCTGCTTGAATTTCTCAAAGTCCAATTTCTCAGTAGTCGCCAATCCAGTTGCAGCGTTCTGAAAAAAACAATGTCATATTTATTTTCCAACACAAAACATTCTTGGATGTTTATCTTTTAACTGTTTTGAAATGAGAACTCACGCTGAAAATGACGTTATTGTTCTTGAGGAATTCGCCATAGATGTTGAAAAGGTCTTTTCTGGTGTCAAGTAGCTCGGCCAGACTGAGTGGTGTGTGTGCGATAGAGACGTCCGATAGGAAGTCTTTAGCGGCCAGCCATGTGCGAGAGGGAGCCATAGCGATGTTGCACGTCGTGTAGCTAGCGAGAGCGTCGCGTCCACCCGCCTCGCGGTTCAAGCAGAGTAGTTCGTACTGCGACGCGTCGAAGTTTGGCAGATCCGCACCTAGTGATAGATAAGATTCCGCATTATGACTATTTAAAGCACAATAGGTAGCACGTCCAATATACATACGTACCATCGAAGAAACGCATATCTTAACACCGTAAGGACTATTTCTGCTTGCAGCGCTCGGCCGCTATAGTAATGCTTACCTATGAAAAAAAAACCGGCCAAGTGCGTGTCGGACCACGCACAATGAAGGGTTCCGTAGTTGGGATGAATTTATCCCAAAAACAAACTTAACTTTGTAGTTGAAAAATATGTTCTCCCATACGGAATGTATGGGAAAACATGTTTTTTCAACTGCAAAGTTAACCTGTAGAGCCTACTTAGCTGTGATAGTTTTCCTTTTAATTTCGTTATATAAGCTACTGCTGTGATTTTTTTCACACACCCAAAACCAACCATTTAGCCGGCGAGGGGGGGGGGGGGGGGGCACTTGACTCTAACAAAAATTATCACTTTAAAGCTTAATATTTCGCAAACGAATCCCTGAATCCAAAAATGATTTTCACAAACTCTCAATATTTTTGAAGGACCTTTCTAATGATACCCCTCACCATGGGGTAAAAAAATAAACATTACCACTTTACGTGTATGAGAGGTACCCTAAAAAAAATGTTTTTCGTAATTTAGTTTTACCACTTTGTCGGCGTAATTAATATGTATACCTATGCCAAATTACAACTTTCTAGTACTAAGGGTCTCGGAGCTAGACCGCGGACAGACAGACAGACAGACAGATAGACAGACAGACAGACAGACGGACATGACGAAACTATAAGGGTTCCTTGTTTACTACGGAACCCTAAAAAGGGTAGTGTGCTCGGGATTTTGTTTTCAAATTGCTTAGATATGCATTTCTTCGATACCTATATACTTAATTATACGTATTTGGTAGGTACCTACCAATAATGTTTGGCCAGCGCATAAATTATTATTCGGTATTTTGGTATTTTGTACCCTAATTTAGAGTGTAATTATTATTAGTTTTTAGACATTTATAAAAAATAATTAACCGATAAAGTATAAAAAAATATGCATTTAAAAATACAATATTTTTGAAACTACCTTCTATATTTTTCAGGCGATGGATTCGAAAATACTATATTTGATATAAAAACCCGCCAAGTGCGTGTCGGACCACGCACAAGGAAGGGTTCCGTACCTAGTTGGGATGAGTTTATCCCAAGAACAAACTTAACATTGTAGTTGAAAAACATAGTCTCCCATACATTCCAACTGCAAATGTAAGATTGTACGCACAATATTGAGAGATTTACCATGTTATTTTAAGACCATAGACTTCTTATAGGTTTTCCTGTAATCTATGAGTAAAGAACCATTTTCTGTATTTTTTCAAAATTCTCAGGCCGTATTCCGACTTACGCTAAAAGTGATAATATCGCGAATCCAACCAAATTTAATAGTCACAAAATATAAGGGTTATTAAGTAATAATTGTGACTTTGAACTTTGGTCGGATTCGCGATATAATCACTTTTGGCGTAACTCGGAATGCGGACTATATGCGAATGGACAATTTTCATCTATTTTCTTAAATATCTTTAAAAGCATTTATTTTTAAAATTATAAAAAAAAATTGAGATCCTCACAACAAGCCCTTTCATTTCATATGTCACACGGTAGGTACAGTTTGCAAAACTTTTTTTTAAATTTTCTTGTCTGTCCCGAAAAGTGACCCTGATATTTAAAATTCATTTATTTACGTTAGGTACACGTCCTTGTTGGGGTCACAGAAATTCATGTGTACCAAACAACTAAACTGATCCAGTAGATTCGGAGCTAAGACAGACAGACAGTCAGCCAGACAGACACACGAGTGATCCTACAAGGGTTCCGTTTTTTCCTTTTGAGACACGGAACTCTAAAAAGTTGGCAACCTTAGTTTCGTCACGTAATACACCCAACAGGTATCAATCAACTCAAGGAAAACTACATAAATTACCTTAGTCATTCTAAACAACTCTGCGGCAAAGTGACCTATCAAACAATTTAGGTAGTACTTACCCAAACCTTTTTCTTTGAAAACATTTTGTTTAACTTACTTGAAACAAAGGCCACGTCTCCGCGGTTTTCCTGAAGGCATTTCGAGGGACTGCTGTCACCCGAACACTGCTGGCGAAGTTTTGACACGTCATCGCCTGAAACAATACTTTTTGTATTCGCAATTCATTTGCCAAATATGTAAACAAACACGAGTTATAGGAAAAACAACTGTAATGCTTACGCAAAAGGTTCAGTTTGCACTACAAATACATATTTTTATAACTTTCAACAGTGCAAGTCAGTCTAAAATCAACTTTATTAATACAGGCATAAAGGTGATGTTTGTTTAAGTGGAAATAACATCAATTGGAAACAAGGATTTAAATAGACCTTATTAAGTACCTCGTTGGGTCATAGAACCTGTACCCTAATTGCGTAACTTATTTTCGTAAACAATTATGCCTAATTTGTTTCATTTTGACAGTTCAACAACATTCATTGCGTTATTTACATTGTTGAGCCGATTTTTTTTCCAACTTTTGAAGCAATGGATTAGCTGTTTCAAATCGAAACAGATTGTGATTGTGTTGTATTACGCAATTAGGGTACCTACTGGTTAACGGGTTTTTTCGAGCATCAAACTTTGACTGAAAACCTGATACCATGGCTCATTAGATTCATCGACTCCCTTTGGACGGCGATGTTCCGCCGGGTGAATGATTTACCCTCATAATAATATTTCCCTTTTTGCATGTAGTTTAGGAATAGGAAATGGATTTTGGTATAGGGGTCGACAGTGTTGTACAGACGCCAGCACTTCAAGCTACTACAATCTGTCAAATTTATTAAATAGATTTTCAACTTTATTGCTGAAGCATAAAGTTCAAAGTTGATTGGGAAAATTTAACAGTTTCGGGTAGCTTGATGTGCTGGCGTCTGTACTTAGTTAAATCACTATGACCATGGTGCAAAAACCGACCAAGTGCGTGTCGAAATACGCACAATGAAGGGTCCGGTAGTTGGGATGAATTTATCCCAAATACAAACTTAACATTGTAGTTAACATACATGTAACATACATTCCAACTGTAAATGTAAATTTGTACTCACAATATTGAGAGATTTACCATGTTATTTTAAGACCATAGACACCTTATAGGTTTCCCTGTAATCTATGAGTGAGGAACCACTCTCTGTATTTTTTTCAAAATTTTAGGCTTCTTCAATCTCAGTAGTTTCGGAGATAATGGTAAATTTTCATCTATTTTCTTAAATATCTTTAAATGTATTCATTTTAAAATAAAAAAATAAAAATATTTATTATCCTCGCAACAAGCCCTTTCATTAGATATGTCACACGATACAGTATGAAAAATTTTTTTTTTGAATTTTCTTATTTTTCCCCCAAAAGTGACCCCTATGTTCAACATTCATTAAATTTACGTCCATGTTTGGGTCACACAAACACAGTTATGTGTACAGACGCCAGCACATCAAGCTACTACAATCTGTCAAATTTATTTAATAGATTTTCAACTTTATAGCTGAAGTGTAAGGTTCAAAGTTGATTGGGAAAATTTGACAGTTTCGGGTAGCTTGACGTGCTGGCGTCTGTACCATATTTCAATTTAATCGGTCCATTAGATTCGGAGCAAATTAGCTGTGACAGACGGATAGACAGACACACGAGTGATCCTATAAGGGTTCCGTTTTTTTCGGAAGATTCTTCCTTTTTTTTTGGAGGATGAGTGAACTTTACACCCTATTCCTCATACTTCTATGGACCTTTTTGTCACAGCTGGTCTTTGGCTAGGCTCAAAAAGCTAGAAAAACGTTGTACGTTGAACGTTTCTGAACAAAATAGTTCACAAGTAACGTATCCTGATACCGTACCTCTGGGATTGTTCTCAGGCTTGTCGACTCCGGGTAAACACGAGCCTCCCGAGAAGAAGTCGCCAAAGTGTTTGATGCACTGAAAGAAATAAGTAGTTGAAGTAAAACCTAGGAATATGTTCCTTAAGTAAATAACTAGTTACGAGATTTAAGTAAATAGGTCACTTGACACTGTAACTTTCCCATATCTTGTTGAAGTGGCAATTTATCTATCATATCATAATACAAATAAATAAAATTGAAGTGTCTGTTTGTAATCTATACTGCGTTCGCGATTTAGTTTCCAAACAAGTAAACAAATATGTGTTTTTGGAGAAACAACCTTAACACCCACACATAAAGTTCAGTTTGCACTGAAGTTCCAACATTTTTATGACTTTTTCAGTAAGACTAGTACTTCTGAAATCACTTTAATGTACACTAGCCTAAAGTTGATATTCGTTTAAGTGGAAATGACAGCTTTTTACACAGTGATACAGTTAAAACAAAAAAAAATTGTCTGTCTGTTTGTTCCGGTTAATCTCCAAAAAGGCTTGACCGATTTTGACGGGACTTTTACTGGTAGATAGTTGATGTTCTAGGGAGTAACTTAGGATATCTTTTATCCAAGAAAAATAATTAGGTACACGCGGGCGAAGCCGCGGGCAGCAGCTAAAGAAAGATAAAAAAATAAAGGACCACGCTCTTGGATAGATAGTATCTACTACATTTTTTATGTTTGCAGCGATTCCGGACAATGCTCAAAGTAGGTATCTGTCATTTAGTTAAAGGTGAGTAGATAGCTTTAAACACAGAACAGATAAAGGAGGTTTTATCTATTCTGTGACTTTAAAGAGGTTTTTCTCAAATATGCTTGGAAATTCGAGGATTATTTTGACAACCTTCTTCGAGATAAATCGAAATTGCTGTACTGGTCGAATACATGCGAGTGTCCGGCCGGCAATAATTGAATGAGACTACATTTTATGTGTTTAGCGGCCAAATAAATTACTATAAAAACTCATATTCTGTCATGTTATTTAAAAATGGAACGAACTTTTTACTTCAACACATGGCAACCAAGGAGGTAACTTATCAAAGATATTATTTAAATTTCGATTTGGTTTGCAAATAGAGATGTTAAAGAAGACACAAATACAATATTGGCGCGTGAAAAATTATCGTCGTTTGTCATTGGTTCTGGAAGTTATAATTAATTTACTTAGTTTGAATTTCCGCGCATTATTTAAGAAAAGTACTATACAAGCCTTGGCAACAGTAATGTACAGACGCCAGCACATCAAGCTACCCGAAACTGTCAAATTTTCCCAAATACTTTGAACCTTATACTTCAGCGATAAAGTTGTTAAATAAATTTGACAGATTGTAGTAGCCTGATGTGCTGGCGTCTGTACTTACTATATACATACATAAACTCATACCTTCTTCCCATGGGGGTAGCCCCATGTACTTATTATTTATTAAATAACTCACCTGACCATCCGTAATAATCTTCTTGTTGATGAGGTAGTACAGAGGAGCATCTAAGCCGCTGAAGCTGCCATAACTATTGTGGCAAGACCTACAAATAAAAAACACTTTATTAGCTTAGGTTTAAAAGGGAGTTTGCTTAGAAATTTACGCGAGGATTGTAAATTTAGGAAAGGATGGAAAGGAGGGATTTAATCTTAATCTCTTTATTTACAACAGGTAAATGAAGAGATGATGTTCACCCTGGCACAAAATAGTAGCCCTGTACCCTAATTGCGTAATACAAGATCAATCACAATTTGTTTTGATTTGAAACAGATTGCTAATCCATTGCTTCATAAGTTGGAATAAAAATCTGCTCAACAATGTAAATAACGCAATGAATGTTGTTGAACTGTCAAAATGAAACTTTGTCATTATCGTTTACGAAAATAAGTTACACCTTCAACTGTCACTAACGAGGCACAATAGGATTTTTAATTGTTATAGCCTTCTAAAGGCCAATCGACAGACGATCAGTTACGCAATTAGGATACTGGACTAAAGCTTCGGCCAAACCTGAGCGACCACAACGCGGGAGGCGGGAAGCGAAGCGGGAGCGTCTATCGCGCGGCGGACGCTGTTCGTATTATTATATGGCGCCTTGCACACCTACGCGACCGTAACGCGGGAACACCGCGTCGGCAAAGCGGGAGTGAATGGGAAGCACGTGTTTTGTGTGGTCAGACGTGTGTACAGATCGTTACATTATTACGGACGTCTTATTATTTAAACTCCACGATGACAGACGATAATAATATAGAGATGTTTATCGAAAAAGTAAGAGAATATACTCTTCTATACGATCTGAAAAACCCTGGATATAAAATATACGTAAAAAGGATAAAATATGGGACTCAATCGGCTAGACTCTGATGTTAAATATGAGACTGACATACATAACACTACAATTTAGGTGCTACACAAAGCTATAGACGTGCGGCTGTGACTATTCACTAAACAAAATGAAGTTCGCTGTTCGCGCTGTAGTCGCGCAGGTGTGCACGATAATTCCCGCGTTAGTTTCGCGTTGTTAACGCTCCCGCTTCGCTCCCGCGTCCCGCGTTGTAGTCGCTCAGGTTTGGCCGAAGCTTAACTCTTGAAGCACTCCCAAAGTACATATTTTTTGCCTTGTCAAGAGATTATTTTTATACAAAATTTTGGAGCTACGCTCGTTTCTTGTTGCTACCAAACCTAGGTGATCCAAAAGCTAGTTAAAAGTTAAATCAAAAGAAGTTCATTAAAACTTGCTTCGTAAATTCCCGAAAGAACTTAGATCAAATTCTCTATTCCTAAAATAATAGGGATCGGGGAAATTCGATAGAAACTGTATTTCGGTGATTGGTCCAAATTGACCTGTCGGCGCCAAGGTCCGGATATTTTGCTGAAGCAAGTACAATAAGCAGGAATTACTTTGTGTAGTGGATCGGATATCGGTAACAGTCTGATATTTCTTCTTGAAATACTTTTCGCTTAGGAGGGTAGTTCGTTACGCGATATTGTTAGAGACTTGGGTGAATGGTAAATGAAGTTAGTTTTCTTTTCTGTTGATTGGTTTCTTCAGTCGAGAAGGTAAATTGAATAGGTGACCGGTCCTAAGTTTTTTTTGGGGTTTTTCTTACATTTTATACCTACCTACAGTATTTCTATTTTGCTTAATTTCCTTCGGGTATCATCGGATTTCCGAATACAAACGAATGCAAACCATAGCTATCAATTATTAGATTTATCGTGTATAATAATTTGAATTCAGAACTAAGTAGGTACTTTATTGTTGTTTTGTTTTGATTTCCGTGTGAACTATATAGAGCTGTAAAACTATTTTATTATTTGTCGTGCCTGCGACTTTAGCGGCTTTCCTCCCATTTAAAAAAATAAATTACATTAAGTTAAAAGAGTATTAACAACTCTATATACTTTCAAGTTGATTGAGAGCGTCCGATCAGGGGGCCTACCACCAGTTCAAAAGCAGTATTATTTTAATATTACTTCAGTGGGAGAAAGAGATGGAGCTATACGTCCTGTAGAGCTTCATCTTTTTCCCACACTGAAGTAATATTAAAATAATACTGCTTTATGAGCTGGTGGTAGGCCCCCTGCACCAAGTGCAAAGGGCAACTGATAGAAATCCGACGTCTGACGAAACACGAGGTTTGCCGAGGGACATTAAGAACATATTTGTACTTACTGTACTTACTTCTACATATTTCTACTTGCTATCGAATCTGGGAAATGGGAACTTACAAGCTACTAAACCTGTAACTAATAATAGATTTTAGAAAGCCGAAACGCTGTATAATATGCACTGAGCGATAGTGTTACTTGGTTTTTGCCCTGAACTCCTCAAAAACTCACCCTCTTTACCTCTATATCTACAGATAACATTTTACCACTTCCTTACCTTTTACCCCTCAAGTCTTCCATACTCTTGTAACTGCTATCCTTCTTCACGACAGCAACAGCGTAGTTAGGAGTCTTAGCAGCTCCATATACCTCGTGGAATACGGGATGCAAATTGTATTTGTTGGCAGCGGACGCCACTCGCATATCGTCGACACTTGCCAAGTCTGAGCCGTTGTCTTGTACCTGAGTGTTTTACAAGGATTTTGTGTTACGGGAAACGGGTAAGAACACATTTTCAACACGTCAGAGTAAACATTTAGAAACTTGATATGTTTGGTCCTTCGAGTCGTAATTAAATGTTTGGAGATTCTGACTTCTGTAATTGTAGAATCTTAAAACTTTATATTGCCAACAAATATGTTATATACAGTACGACACAACTTGGATGTAGCATGAATTTGAAAATTCGCATTCATTCATTTCAATTTTACGAATGTATTTCGACGGCCCCCACGTATAGGTACTATCGAAATTACAAAAAAGCAATTTTCGTTTTATTTCACTGATAGCAAGTAGAGATAAAGATGTATGATTTTATATAAAAATTATGTACTAATTTTATACCCTCAATTGTTTTTCAATTGAACAAAATTGAAATTGGCATATTCGGTAAAAAAGTAACCAGCAGTAACCAAGTAAACTATCGAATGTGTAATATTAGAAAAAGTATAATAATTATCAAAAATTATAGTAGACAGTATAAAACGGTCAAATTTTCCACTTTAAATACATCGGTAATATAAAATTTTTGAATTTCATGTTCGACAAAAATCTAAATCTTAACTTAGAATCGCTCTCCTGTGAAGTAGAGGTTTTGCAGTTTCGATACTTTACGTGGTGGCCGTCGATTTAGTTATGACTTTACATGTTATTGCGTTTGCGTAAAGATCATTTTCACCTAAAGTAGTAATAAAACTTGATGATTTTGAAGGCGCATTCAATTCGGATAGTGATCGGTTATACGAATTTTGCCGATGCTACATCTAAGTTGTGTCGTACTGTACCTACCTAATATAAGGGATGTCTGTATCAAAGGGTTATTGCAAAAGTTGTGTCAAAACGGATCCATCATTTCCATCTTTTCAAATACTTGATCTACCAGTTAACCCTTCCAAAACAGTTAGTAAAACGCTCCCTCAATTTCTGTTCAATATAAATACAAAGTTTAAAATTAAAGAAGAGTTTAGAAATGAATTCAATTCGAAGATAGCAGAGAGTTTCAGTCATTCCACGGAAAATTTTAACATAACCCAACAAAGTTTCCAAGCAAACGGAAATTAAAATCAATGAAGCCCAAATATTTTCAAACATAACAATCGTTACTGCTTAGTTTCCGGGAAATGAGCCAATTAAGAATAGCTTTGAGTATGAATAAGACAAGCTCTTTGGCACACTCCGGACCGGATAACTGAAGCATTGATTGTTGTATCTATGCCAGGTGCAAGCAATTAAACTATCATCTAACCGCTATTGCTGCCAATAGATGCCATTTTTCAGCAACAAAATAACGAAGATGAAACGTGTAAGTACCTATAGTTTCTTAGAGGAGGGAAGATATCTTCTGGAGGGTAAAAAATGCCTATTGGAGCCTAAAACTTGCACTGTTTAAAATCGGCAAGGTCTTACTAACTATTAAGACAGTGCTTGTCTTTATTAATACTCAAACTGTCACCACATTTGTTGACTTCAAAGAGGATAGATGTGAAGTAGGTGATTATTCACCAAAGGTCTGTAACGATGGCCCCTAGTCCTTATATAAGCTAAAAATACGTACGCTCTTCAAGCAGTCAGCTTCAGAAGCCTCTTGAACGCAGTCGAGGCGCGGCCGAATGTCGCGACTGAACGCAAACACGGCCATCTGGTGACACTTCGCGAGAGCTACGTTTGATGTCACGCATAACCTGTGGGTTGGTTAGAATGTTAGTGTCAAATACCTGTGAAAATTCATACACATAAGACAAAACATAATTTTCATGCTCGTTTTTGTGAATGTGAATAGTGGGTACCAGCTACATCGACCTACCACTTCACCAGTCATGTTTTAATGCTCGGTTCCTTTAAAAAAAATCGTTTTAGTTACCAATGGTAGTTTTTTTAAGTGAAAGTGAAAACTTCTTTAGGCGCGTTGGGCATTTTTGAGATGGGACTAAACCATTGATTTGGTGACACTGTTACGACACCAGCTTTTGACCATTAAAAAGACATCAACGCGTTGATTACCGCGGTGCCGATTTTTTTTAAGTTTGCACTTCTGTCGGCACTCCCGGAGTGCTGTGCTACTGTTTTTTTTATTACCAAACTGGGCATATAAATAGATTCATAAGCTAATTTTACCAGTGACTGCTACTACTATGCAAAGTTAAGAGGTCTTTGCTTCATTATTGGTAAAGATACAAGAGTTAATTTTTATCAATAACGGTTTTTAAATCATAGGAATCGGCCATAAGTCCCATCGAAGAGGAAGTGAGCCAAGCAGAAATCTTACCCTGGGCTGCTGTAACTGAGTAGGTATATTTCCTATTGCAAAAACCAAAAATCCCTTTGCAATTGTGACCTCTAGACCAACAAGTCAGTATTTTTGCTCGTAGTTTAATTAATATCAGCTGTGCGGATCGCTATACCTAACCCCTCGTATTGTTATTGTCACATTCAGTCAGTGGATAGGTTACTATAAAGAGGGGTAAATCTAGGGGGTTGCTAAGAACACCTATCTGCAGGGTGTACTACCAAGGTGTTTTGAATGGGACAGTTTAGAATTTTTTCGCGATGTTGGTCTCATCGATTTTAAATTTGATTACAACTTTCTGGTACAACCTATACATTGGTGCCGATTCCCTTGTTCACAAACTAAACTAAATTTAAGTTCAGTGCATCTTTTTCTTTCTTTTTCATTAAGAAAAGGACAGAAGATACATTAAAATGTATCTTCTGTCCTTTTGTGCTTTTAAGCGCTGATTAATTTGACAGGACTAAACTAAAGTTTAGTCCTGTCAAATTAATCAGCGCTTGACGTAAATTGACGTAATTTTAGTTGGCAAGTTTTTAATCACGTCTAAACTTGTATGGAGACTGACAGGCGCTGATTAATTTGACAGGACTAAACTAAAATTTATCTTCTGTCCTTTTCTTAATGAAATATAAAGAAAAAGATGCACTGAACTTAAATTTAGTTTAGTTTGTGAACAAGGGAATCTACACCAGTGTCTTTATAATGTGCACATTTCGAAATGAGAGAATCTATCTATGCTTAATTTTATAGACGGAAAAAAAAATGTAACAAAACTGTATAACTTTAAACTAAATGACAAACTTCATAATGATTGGAAGGAATTAGGCGTCCTCATAAAATGAAAATTGTGGAAAAAAACTACCCTCAATTGAAAAAAGAAACCGTCGATAAAATTAAGCATAGATTCCTTCATTTCGATATTTGCACATTATAAAGATAAGACGAATGAT
Organism: Agrochola lychnidis; assembly: GCA_963680765.1. Classification (NCBI taxonomy): domain Eukaryota; kingdom Metazoa; phylum Arthropoda; class Insecta; order Lepidoptera; family Noctuidae; genus Agrochola; species Agrochola lychnidis. Next base: position 5,597,741 of record OY796859.1, on the reverse strand, counting down.
TGTATAAGTACATAATCATTTGGTCCATTGAATGAATGATATAATTATGAATGATATATTTATTTGCAAGAATATAGGTACATATGTTCTTAAGTTCTATGGGTTTCACTATATTCGGCATTACAATGTGGTAGCTTTTAGCGTATTGAGCGAAATTTAAAAATTCCATGACGAGGGTTTCGCTTTGTCTCACAAAGTCAACGCTAGCCGGCTTTGAGGTTATTATGACCGACTTTTAAAAGGTCGATCGAGGTACAGGTTGTTTGGCAGAACGTTGAACATACGAAAATGGTGTATAGGTGGGGTCATCTGCTACTTACTCAGCCCTAATTTATTTGGCCCTGGCCCCCTAGATTTTTTTTTTTAATGCAGGTTGAAATTAGGATTTAAGTATTTTTTACATCTTTCTGTTATAAGAATCTGCCAATATTAAAGATTAAAAAAAAAATGCCTGTTTTACCCATTTTTTTAATAAAAATTACACTTTAAAGTTAAGAAAGTTGTGAAACTAGAAGAAAGCAAAACAAAATTTTTTTAATATCCAGGGGGCCAGGGCCAAATAAATTAAGGCTGAGTAAGTAGCAGATGACCCCACCTATCCACCATTTTCGTATGTTCAACGTTCTGCTAAACACCCTGTATAATAGAATACAGGGAGGCAGGGTTACCATGGATTTAGTACATGATGCTGAACATTTATCATTTAAAAAAAATCTTCTGTTCCATACAAAACGAATCCATGGTAAAAGTTTTCGCGTCGATGCCACCCTGTATATTTTCTTGGTTTGAAATATTGGTACTAGAAGTTTATTTTTGTGAATACGGTTCTACTGTTTCTAGCATAAGAGCCAGTAAGAAATGGAAAATCGAAATATTATACGAATGTGAAAATGGGCATAGCGAGAACTTTTTAGCCGATTTAGGGTTCGTAAAAACCCGTGGGACAGTGTCAAATGTTTTTGAGACACAAAGTTTGGCCTACAAAGACCGGATTTCAATTGTGTGAGCACTGTGAGCATGAAGGCAGGATTTGAGCGTACTTGTGTGAAAATTAATTCATAGGGAAAGTTAAAAGTCTAGTAGATAGGTAATGTTATAAATATCTCTTTTTCATTATCACGTAGGTAGTTTGCGCGACTCTCGGGAGCTAGAGGCCACGCATTACCTGTAGGTCAGTGTGTCAAATGTCTTTCACAGATGTAGGCCGCGCTTTCAGCTCATGAGGGGAGATTAAAACGAGCGGAGCGATGCTGTAGGCGGGTTTTCTTGTTTCAATGTTGCTGTATTGTGAGATTTTTTGTAGGTACCAACCTATTTATTTAGGTACACACGGCTACAAATCAAGCTGTACATCTCCAATTTTTGCTGATCTCGCATTGCATAGGATTTCCGTACAATGCGAGGTTAGCCTACAAGTACTGGAAATCTAAGTATAGTTTGATATGTAGCCGTGTGTACCTATGTATGTGGAGTGAGGAAATCGTGTTTATATGCTACCTGCGTGTTTATGTTTGTCACTCAATTTCAATACATACTAATATATGCTAGTGAAAATACAAAAGTAGTTTGAATGTTTTAAGGCAACGATAACCGACTTTTAATGATTTTATACTGAAGATGACGTCTAAACGAGTAGTGTTAATGATTTGGAAAAAAATATATGTTTAATATTTTAAATATAGGCATATTTTGGATTATGTTTATATTACATAGTGAAATTATTTTGTAAAGTTATGTCTAATGCGGATAAAAACTGAGAATAACGCAAAATTTATCAAGCATATTTTTCTGAAACCTTCACCATTTTAAAGATAATTCAATTATTGATTTTTTAGTATACGTATTTTCTTAAAATACTTTTTGTTGTACGTATAATAAATTAATAATGCGTCTAATTTGGGACAGCGCTCCTTGGTGGGCGAGTTCTATTACTGGCTGGACGTACGACGCGTTGCGTTAGCTCAGTACAGAACACGCAAGCTAACCACTCAAGGTCACTGGCATATATCTGCGTCTTAAGTGGAAAAGTACACTATGAAAAACAAAGTTGGGGACAAGAAATAAGAGAGTACAACTGCTAGTAGGTACTTAATATAAGAGTGACGTCAGACATATCTACGTACTTAAGTATCAGAAGCAACATAAATTCAAATTATTCATAAGTAGGTGGGTACGGTTAGCAAAAAAAGTCGATTCTTCAGTTTTTTTATCTTGGTTAATGAGCAAAACATACATTAAAAATATCTGTAAGTACCTACTCCATGCACAATTTTAAGAGTAGGTATTAACTCTTGGATTATCCAATATATTATCCACGCAAAATACGCGCTTTGACGTGGAGTTGTGGATACCAGCCCGTATTACCCAACTCTTGAATTGGATTTGTGCCCGGTTGATGGCAATAGGCTCGCCCCCTATTACATGGGACTTAAACATAACTAGCGAAATGTGGGTGTACCTGCTACAGGGACACCTCTTCCCAACCCTTCGGGGAAACAAGGCGTGATGTTATGTTCTCTTAGTTATCACATAAAATGCAGAAAAGCAATGTGAGTAGGTATCGAATCATTTTGTAAGTATAAATTTAGACGATATGTACAATTAACAGTGTTAATCAACTTTTGTTGCGGACTATATCGATAGGTATTTATCCATCAAATGAATACCCAATTTTTTTTTCCATTCCCAATCCTATTCGCAATTATGCACGAACACCATAAAACCGGACTTAACTGACCTGACAAGATAATCCGCCTTACAATGTGCAAAGCCGTTCAACATAAATATGAATGTACCTACCTATCGTCTGCACGTGTCTGTGGTAAAACTTTGACCTTGACCTGGCCTAGCGTAACAAGAGGCCAGCTTATAGGGTATTTTGGGGGAATTTCGGCACTGGGATAAGACCGTAGGAATCAAACGTTGCATTAATTACAAAAAAAAAACACCGATTGAATTTAAAAAATATTGCCAAATTATATAGTAATTTGGCAATATTTTTTAACTTCAATCGGTGTTTTTTTTAATAACATTTTTTAATAAATAAAAGAATAATATTTTTTTTTGTTGAAAATGCATGATATAAAAAGATGGTAAAATACAAAAAAAAAAAAACAAGAGCATACATGTTTTTGATTAACAGTCATAATAAGCGTAAAAATTTCTGCAAGCATATTTAACATTTATTTTCAAAGAAGTTTTTGACACTATATTATCTATAAAAACTAATTGGAAATTTGATTCGAACGGTCTTATCCCAGCATCGAAATTTACCCCAACATTACTGGATTTGTTACCACTGTTGTATGTAGATACAACGAGATGCAATTCCATTCAACATAAATATGGCCGTACGCAAATACCAGTTCAATAATATTTACCTGACGATCAGTTCTGGCGGTCCGTGGCCCCTCTCGATGACCTCGGTGTAGTTCGCTTTGTTCAAGTACACTGCTGGTGTGATGGGAATGTTGTCGGCGACGTGGTAGATCTTGTCGGATAGTCCTAGCACCTGTGTGAACCATGACGGCTTGTCTTTCGCGCCTAAGTAATGACAAAAGTATTTGTTTATTGATTACTGTACACTTAAAATTAAAACACAAAAAAAAAACAAGAAAAGAACAAGGGATAAAAAAAGAGAAAAAGAAACAAATAGTAGGAACTTAATTGATTTTGGCGAGCCCTTGCGGAAATCCATTATAAATTAATACAATAGATGTAGTTATATTTAGTAACCAGTACCCTAATTGCGTAACTTATTTTCGTAAACAATTTTGCCTAATTTGTTTCATTTTGACAGTTCAAAAACATTCATTGCGTTATTTACGTAGTTGAGCAGATTTTTTTTCTAACTTATACCACGAAGCCATGGATTAGCAATCTGTTTGAAATCGAAACAGATTGAGATAGTGTTGTATTACGCAATTAGGGTACTGTTCCGCTTAACTATTCCTAAAGAGCCATAAAAAACCCTGTAAGAAATCGACACGTGTTTCACCTCTCAACGAGGCATCATCAGGATGAAGAACCAGTGACCAGCACTCGGTATGGCAACACGCTGTGTTCGGGTTCGCGACAAGTCAATTGTCATCCTGAGGATGTCTCGTTGAGAGGTGAAACACGTGTCGATTTCTTACAGGGTTTTTTATGGCTCTTTAAGAATAGTTAAGCGGAACAGGTTACTAAATATAACTACATCTATTGTATTTTAAGTAGTAAATAGAGCACACAGTAACTGCTTATTTCATCAGAATAAATTATCTACCACCAGTCTTGCGAGTGCGACAGGAGATTTTAGATTTCTATGGAGTTCTGTCAAGGGTGTAAATTATGAAGCGAGAGAAATTTTGATAAAACTTTTGCCTGTTAATCCGATTATAATTTTTTGCTCTTAATTTTTCCATTTGATGAAAAAGTTTTTCTTTTTTTGTTCGTTTAACAACTCCGCAATTTTGCGTTTTAGGGAAATCAGTTTAAGTGTAAAGCTGTGTTATGTTTGTTTTTCATTATGGAGACTAACAAGTGCCAACATTTTTACTGAAAATTCTTTTACAAAAACCTTCTAAAAAAAACTCTTTTAAAAAAATCTGGTGTATTCCTTCAGACTTTGATGAGCTTCTTAAGTTCTGAGTTGAGCTCCACGATTACTGACAAATGCTTGCAATGACTGGATAGGTCCACTCAAATCTGTGTGGTTCTTTCCTCAAAAGACCTTTTCAGACACTAATCTACATGGTTCTCATATGATCTGACCAACAATATGTCTGGACTTTAAAAGAGACTACGACCTCTGAGTTTGTTTCGGCCTTTCTTCTCAGAGTAGTCAGATAGGAAACGCCGAACTCATTTAGCTTATTTTTAATATTTTTTAATATGACGTGTAAAAATGATTCTGATATCCTATTTACAGAATAAACAATTTCATTTCACTAATTTAAATACAAAAAACTTTTTACAAAAAAAACAACCGACTTCAAAAAAAACACTACAAAGTGAAAAATAACTTTAATTTCGGAAGTCGGTGTCTTTGGTTTTGAATTTTCGTTCTTTGTCACCGACTTCCGAAATTAAAGTTATTTTTCACTTTGTAGTGTTTTTTTTGAAGTCGGTTGTTTTTTTTTTGTAAAAAGTTTTTATTTTTCACTTTTTAGTTGTGATACCTACCCCACACAAATTCGAATACCACTACCTGCTATGTAAAAAACAGTGACAGGAAGTTATCATAATATCATCCACATACTAAGCGAGGTAAAAATACGTATTATTGACGCTAACTCAAAAACTACCCAAGTAAAGTTAATAAAATTTATATGGGACCAACCTCTGAAGTATGATCTACCAAACAAAAAAAGAATCATCAAAATCAATTCATAATTGACGGAGTAATCGCGTAACAAACATACAAAAAACAAAAACAACATACAGTCGAATTGAGAACCTCCTCCTTTTGGAAGTCGGTTAAAAACTTACCAATCACAGACAACTGCCGAATCTTCTCTCTCAAAGGAGACAGCTGTGCTAGCACATCATTGTGTCCAATAAGTCCTTGCCAGGGTCTGGCTGCCCAAGAACAGGCCTTGTCTTTCACAGGCACCTTGGATCCATCTACACAAAGGTAGCTGTATCCGTCGGGGTTTTGTTCTGCAGTTCCAGCTGGGGTTCTACCTACTGGGAGCTAGAGGAAAGTAAAAAAATTTTACTGGTAAGTACACATAATTTCAAAGTTGGATGAAGTTTAGTCCTTCGTTACTATCAGCGACAAAAATACTGGGATTATTCAAAATTAATGATAAACTAAGGAAATTGAACTTCCTTTCAATTGGATAAAAATCAAGTCAGAACGATAGGGATGTATCTGAATCACCCCTTGTAGGTATTGTATCTAAGGACCATGTTTTTTTATTTTATTTTTTTCTGTAGGGCATCTCATAACTGACCTCTGTGGTCATGACTATTTAACCGGTCAATCCTGTGGGTGCTTTAAGGGGTTATTCAACTAAGCTAATTAAAACTACGTGAAAGCTCGCTAAGAGCACCCCCTGTGGGGTACGAACCTCGGCTTAGGGCGTTTACCGGAGGGAGGACATCAAAGATGGGACGGGCTGGAGCTAAGGACCAAGTCCATCCAATCTATTTATTTGATTGTGGAAAGGACAATTTTATAGCATTCAACGATGTATATGTAGGTAGGTATACATAAAATCTTAGGAAGGAAAGCTACATCATAGAACGTAACGTATTTCTAAATAAGTAGAAACTCCAATCCATCAAATCACGATAAACCCACATACTTTTTCGAGTATCAATCATATTTGGTAAAGTATATTGGCATTCTTGGCAATGTTTTGCGCAGGATATAGAAAGACGTCATAGAAAGTTTATTAACTTTATTGCTACAAAAATAATACACGATTCCAACATATGCAAGGTGTTCCTTTTGATATCCTATACCTAACTCTAAGAAGCAACTGGATACAAAATAATTCGACGAAGTCATGATTACTTATCTATGTAAAACACATCGATGTCAAAAAAAAAGAACATTAAATTTTTGTCCATAAAAAAATTATATGTAACGTCGCATTTTCTTAGCTTTTTAATGATTGGTTTGAATGAAAATGATTTACTCGTACTTAACAATGAAACTTAGATGCACGCACCGAGAGTGTAGTGTTATGTTATCTTCGAAATTACGTATTTTTGAAACACTTGTTCTAGGACTTTTTGTATTATTTTTACAAGCATATAACCTTAGAGTTATGGAACATCAAAATTAACACATTGTATAGGTAAACAGTATATATACGTAATTACGTACCCTAGGTAAAGAAAGAATTAAAATAGTTAAAAATGTAACTCCAATCAACACAAAATAACAAAACAAATCTAGTACCTACTCATATAGAATGCCAACATTAATTTTGACTCGGTGCAGAAATGTTCTGTTAAAGCTCACTCTTGTTTCATTTTCCATTTCGAGTTTCAACGCAGCTTTGATTTCCCTCGAGTAATGGGTAGGTACGGTAGGCCGCAAGCCAGTGGTAACAAAACCAGTACGAGAATATCCTACTGGTCGAATTTCGGCCACGGCGGGAGCTAAACCAAGTACGCAAAAAGGATAAAAAAAGAATTTCTAATAAGTTCGTCAGACAGATAATAAAAAATATTAGACACGTATTTTTTGCTTTATCATATTGACAAAACGCATTGAAGTTGGGAAGTTGGGGTCACTACGTCACAAGTAAGTATGAAATCTACATACTCGTGACGTCATGGCACATTTTAACTCAATTTATCGCCGTAATCTTTTGATTACGTAAAAAAAGAAACAATATGTTTTCAATATTTTTTAATAATCTACAAGACGGACAAAAAAAAATATGATCATCCCTATTGTGTTCTTCACCGTGGAGTTTCTTGCCGGCTCTTCTCCATAGGAAACGACCAATTGGAACCGTGCACCTAGCTTCGGACGTTTCAAAAGTGCCTATGTAGGTTTAAGTGAAATAAAATATTTTAATTTCTTCCCTCACTGTCATAGTGTGATGAGAAGGCAATCTGACTCGATTGGGGAGAGATCATTCGCAGGACCAACGGCACCGAGGCACAAAATTGTATAAGCTGCACCCTAATTGCGTAAAACACGATCAATCGCATTCTGTTTCATTTTGAGAGTTCAACAACATTCATTGTGTTTACGACTGACGTGCGGCCTACTGTACCTAGTCAGTGCATATAGCAAAGCTCAATAAAGCAAAGAATATTAATAATCTCTGCATCATATTACATTTTTATCCATTGAATGGCAATTGCAATTTTCTGAAGGAAAAAGCTGGTATTGAAGTCTTTTGTTTGATGGCGATGACGCAATAAGGTTTTGCGGCTTTTTTGTTTTATTAAAACTTGGTTGGTATGGATATTTCCTGGTTATTATATATCTTAAAATGCTTCATTAGAAACGGCTTTGGGTTTGGGTGTGGGTAAAAAATCGTGGATCAAACGAAACAGGGCGATAGTTGGGGTTATTGGGAGTAAAAAATATTTTGGTGGCAGAGCTCCAACTTGATCTCCTATTTGAGTGTTTTTTTAAGTAAACACATTTATTTTAAAACAATAAATGGTGTTTAGTTGCTTTTAGGAAATATATCATCACTACAAAAGTGCTTTTATGACAGTGGGTACCATGATTTATGAGTATTGTCACTATTTTAAATATCTTTTAAGTCTCACGAAAAATTATTTATAATTTATTTTTATTGCAAATAACCCCAGCAATCTAAAATATGTTTCGTTTGATCCACGATTTTTTACCCACCAATAATAATAATCATTTAATTTCAGAAGAACATCTATAATTTGAGTAAACATTAACCTAATTAATATCAACCAATAATATACTAAACGATAATGACAAGCGAATAGAATTAAACATTTCCTTATTTTAAAAGGACGTCAAGAACAGATGATAAATAAACTGAGGCTCAAAACCATAACCCACCTTGCGAAATAACGATGTTATCGCACCATATCGTAGATTTTTAGTATTAGCATCAGCAGGAAGTAAATGTCTATAAAGTCTATCCAAAAACCTTTTCCTATCTTTACTTCACAACCGAGCAAAAATCTTCTCTAGCCTAAAAGTTATTTGCATTTTCGGATTTAGATAATCCAATCTAAAAGGTTTACAGGTGACTGAGTCGCTCCGAAATTTGAAAGTCAGTGTACATTGAACGGGCAAAGTGATTTCAGAGAATCCGATTCCCGGATTAGTTCGGAGGATATTTGGGATACGCTGCGAAAACAAGCTTATATGTACTGACATTGAACCAGAAACCGTTTGTAGGTTATGCAATTTGAAAGCTAAATTGGAACACATTGGAGTACTTAGCTAATGAATTTAACACAATTTGCGGAAGGGAGAAAATAAAATTATGAATCTCGCAAAATGGCCAAAGAGATAATTATTTATATACACAAGCGAGACTGGGAAAACAAGTTTAATCTTTTACGTACACTGAAATTAGACTATAGCAACCGTTTGTAGTTGTAGGCTATTCAATTTGAAAGCTAAATTGGAACACATTGGAGTAGCTAATGAATTTAAAACAGTTCGTGGAAGGGAGAAAATAAAATTATGAATCTCGCAAAATGTCCTAAGAGAAAAATTCACAAGAGCGACTGAGATATACGCTATGAAAACAACTTAAGCTTTTACGTATACTGAAATTGGACTAGCAAACGTTTGTTGGTTATTCAATTTGAAAGCTAAATTGGAACACATTGGAGTTGCTAATGAATTTAAAACAGTCCGCCGAAGGAAGAAAATAAAATTATGAATCTCGCAAAATGTCCAAAGAGAAAAATACACAAGAGAGACCGCCACCAAACCTACTGTTTAAATTACTTCAAGACATAATCCCTTAGGACTACATTGTGGATTACAGAAAACCCTCGAATTCTTTTGCAAACATTCACGGCTTTGATAACGATCAAGACCATTCAAAACGTTGGGCTTGCTGCAAAATAAAAGCTATTCTATTTTACTTACTCCAAAGAATTTCCGGACGTAAATGACCTTAGTAAAGGCGACTTGGCCGCCATTGCTTGCCAAGCACCTCAACGCCCCTTCGTATCCACTGTAGTTGTCAGGATAGTCACATATGTCAGGATGCTCGCACATAGAGCATAACTGACTGTACTGGCTCTCTGAAAATATATTCCTTATTTAAAACATCCTTTTAAACCCATTTCGGACGAAAGAAGGGTTGAAAGGTGTGACTCCCTGTGGGCGAAAATGATTTCGACAAGAAAAATGGTTCGTCGAAAACTAACAAAGGTTTTCGGCTAGTATGATTTTCCAAGTCTTTTTTTGTAAGTAACTGAAATGTGAGATTTATTGCTTTAAAAAATACTACAGCTTAGACTTCTTGGCATGGAAACAACTTAAGGACTTAATACGATTTAGCAAATCCGGTAAGATTTGCACGAATTGTTTTGTCACATAAAATGTACGTGTTTAATCCTCGAATTCGGTGCTTTTGAGCATAAAGAGGCTTGAATAACCGAAGGGAAGTTAAAATAACGCAATGAGGGTAAAATGCTTTATATTTACTGAATGTCGACTTACGAGTAACATTCTTCCGCCACAAAAGGCCAAGAACGCCTGATCAAATCTTGTTTCATTTATATTTCGTTTGTCACCATTTATTTTCCGCAACAATAACTTTAAAAACATTAATATTCCTTTAGCATTGTCAATATGGTAATTTAATTCATTTGTATTACGCAATCTCAAAAACATTACCGCATGACCAAAGTTGGTTTTGTGGGAAACAAGTTCTTTGGCAAGCCTTGAAGGACCAATCTAGTACTTAATAAACCTTATAATTATTGGCTCACAATGCAAGAAAGGGGCTTTATGGATGGGAACTATCAAATTGAGTCTCTAAAAACTTATTGATCTTGTAACCATGATCCCCTTTTTTAACAAATCAGTTGCTTTTTAACTTTCTGGCCTCTTTTACCCCAATCGCCCACCGCCAGCTAAACTATGTTAGTTTGCAGTTAATTTAGATTAGGTCACCAGTTTTTCATACACGCACATGTAAAAAACTGACACACTGGCGAACTAAACTACCTAACTTAGTTTAGCTCGCGGTGGACGGCTCGTTTGAAAGTTTTCTAGCCATCAAAAGTTGGTCATAGTAACTTAGCTAGAGCACCCCGATCAAATAGACTTGGTACTTTAGTAAAACTTATTCGTTCAGTCAACGTACTCCAGAAAGAATTGGTCTTAGGATCCGGCGACCATTTGCCCACGATGCAGGATTTTGAGAAGAATGTTGAGAGAGCCTTCAGCTCATTCTCCTTCGGTGATATGCTGTGGTCGTTCATTTTCGGGAACACAGAACGCTTCTGCAGCATCGTTAGAGGTATCTGTTGAAGGAAATAAAATTATGACACAGGTATTTTGTAACTTTTGACTTTGGTCTTTTTGAACATTAAGTATGGAGGATCCGCAATGGTAGCCCGCGCGATTATTATTTTTTACATTTTTTTGAAATTTGCAGGTCAGTTTCAGGTTGTATCTTGATCTAAATATTATTCGCGACCATAACAAAATATATATTTACAGAATTATAATCATAAGAATCATTAATATATCTTTCTAAGTTAGATTTGTTCTTATGGAACAAATCTAACTGACCTGTACCCTGATTGCGTAACAAATTTTCGTAAACAATTTTGCCTAATTTGTTTAAATGTTTGACAGTTCAACAAAATTCATTGCGTTTTTTATGTCGTTGACCAGATTTTTTTTTCCAACTCATGAAGCAATGGATTAGCAATCTGTTTCACATCAAAATAGATTGTGACTGTGTTGCATTATGCAATAAGGGTACTGACACTGACCTGCAAATTACAAAAAACGTAAAAATATTTGAATTTCGCGGGTCACTGCGTATCCACCTTAAAATTGCATTTCAAAAATCAAAATATTAGCTGGTAGGAATATTAATACAGTACGAAAATTGAAAGTTTTCTTTTGAAAACAAGTCAATTAGTCTAGTCATTAATGTATTTACGTCATCTAAGAACACACAAGTCAAGTCAGAACAAATTAAGGACGTGATTCTTTTGTGAAGATAGACAGTCCCATTACGGTGTCCGGAACTTAGGACCAGAACATTCTGGACACAAAACCTTGTTGACATTAATATCTTTGTCATTACTGCCTATGAGAATATTCTTTTGGGTTTTCCTGCTCAGAATTAGTAGAACAGCCACGTATACCAGTGGCGAATAACGTTAAGGGCCCCAATAGCGTGCTCCATAAAAACATATTTCTCACAGCTGACACTTGCTATTTGAGCTGAATTACAAGTAGTAGTTACTCTGCGAATTCTTTTGTTTTGGAAATGTAGTTATATCGTTAGGGTTACGATAAGTGAAAAGCCAAACAGATGAATCGAATATAATATCTGAATAACAATGTCGCCTATCGCCCGTATTTTTCTGAATATTCATGAAAAATTATCGAAAAATAACTTTAAAAGGCCAATAATATTTTTATCTAATATTTTTCATTTTATTAAATTTTTATGTTTTAATGCTCGATTTGGATTCTGTTTATTATTTCTAAAAGCTCACGTCACGTCATCGTTCAAGTCGGACTGACTAAAATTTTTGTTAAAATTTGTCGACTATGAAAAAAAAAAACGGAGGTGAAAACATATTTTGACTTTAATATTGCAATTTTGAATGAAAAATAAATTTTGACATTGTAATTTCTATTTAATAAAAATTTTGACATTGATATTTTCTTATTTAATTTTTTTTGTGTTGTTTTTATATTGCAACTAATTTTGTACGCCATAAATGGCAAAACATGTAGCCACCTCATATTAATTATAAGACCTTCTTACTGTACTCATGTTTTAAAAAATAAATATTATGTTATCTTATCATGTTTTTCTAAAAAACAAGTGAAAGTTCATAAAATCAAAGGTCAGATTTCGAAAAAAAAAAATAAGAAAAAAAAAAACATCATACATAGTAATTTTTTATGAGTATTCAGAAAAATGCGGCCGGGCACATGCCCTTGGGCGACATTGTATACTAAAACAGAGACACTGGAGTTGTGAGAGACCTTTGGAAAGCAATGATTCAGAGGCTGAAGTGAAAAATAGGCATCGATTCGTTTTTCGTAACGCTTCGTCAGGTTTCATATCAACCAGACAGACTATACGTATAAAGATTGTAATTGATTAAAAAAACAATTTGCTAACGAGAAATGGGGATGATGCCGTAAAAAAAAGAAATTCTATTTAGTCCGTCAGTAAGATAATAAAAAAAAATTGACATGTTTTTATTGCTATAATATATTTATAAAAAATTACTTAGATAAAACGCATTAAAGTTGCAGTGGGGGTCGCTACGTCACAAGTAAGTATAAAATCTACATACTCGTGACGTCATGGCACATTTTAACTCAATGTATCGCCGTAATCTTTATATAACGTAAAAATGAAAAAAATACTTGTTAAATATTTTTTTTATAAACTACCAAATGACAAAAATAAAATGGCGTCGTCCCTATTCAGGGTTTGCCCCTGTTGATTTAGTAGCTAAATCATTACCATCCTTATCAAACTTGTCTGACTTAATATTCTAATTTAAACATAGCCCCGTCTCTTTGTAATACTAATGTGTTCTGCCAGACATTCGCCAACTCGACATAATTCATGGAAATACATGTCTGAAAGGTTCTATTAGCATATTTTTTCGTTTTGTACAAATATTTAATTTGCAATTTGTATGCCAGTTCATCGTAAAAACTTAAATAACTATTTGTTTAGCGAAGTTTATTTTGTGTGTGAAAATATGTGCTGACTTTACATAAAGCATAATTTAATAAAATAAGTAAGTATCTGTTTTCCATCCGACTATGCTTTTTCTGGAGCAGTGGTGGCCCAGTGGTAACGGCCGCGACTTACGAGTTGTTGGTCGTAGGTTCGAACCCAGACAGGTGCTTTACTTTGTGTAAATTATTTCATCACCACTGCTCTCAAAACAGTGAAGGAAAACATCGTGAGGAAACCGGCATGTCCTAGAACCGAAAATTCGAAGACATGTGACATCTACCAACCCGCACTGGGCCCGCGTGGTGGATTACGGCCCACTCCCTCTCACAGAGAGGAGGCCTGTGTCCCAGTAGTGGGAACATTTATAGGCTGATGATGATGATGATGCTTTTTGTAAATATTATAATAGCCCAGAGGCTTCGGCGCCCGCTTTTCATGAATGAGCATGCGGGCTAGAAACCAGGCCTAAGGACCTAAGTTACTAGGATAACACCTAAGTCTCGACTTATATAAAACATGATAGTAATGATGAATGCTCGTGACTTTTCTGCATGAGAAGAGGCCCGTGGCGGCATCTACATCGCCACATGCGAACTACGCATCAAAGACATGACGTCACACAAAATCCTGCATCACGCAATTAGAGTTTACCGCGCGATCGACATACATACAAGATCCCGACCGCAACCGTTGGACAACTGCCCTCCAGAAACGACAGACCTCGGTCGGAGGATCCTCCCTTTTCTATAGAGGATGAGTGAACTTCACACCCTGTTCCTCATACCCCTAAAGGCCTTTCGCTCAGCATCGCGGCTGTGTGTAAATTACACGCTGATATTTTTTTCCAATATTGGTAAGAATCTGTTCAATTTAGCTGTTCACGTCTCGATTGAAAGGCGAACCCTTTATATTCCTTTGTAGTCTATTGTTCGACGTACGTTTTTTAATAATCTCGAGTCGAGTTCATTTCGTATTGTGATGCCGATTGAATTACAAGTAGGTTATAGCTATTGAGAAGCACGGATAAGATATACGAGACTGAAATGAACACATACAACAGAATATGTAGGTGTAATAAGCTCTCGACGAATGAATATATTGGCTTTGGTAGGATCGCAGATAAGTGCTTTTACTTATCTATAGGATAGATTTTTTTTATTATGTACACCATATGGATTCAAGATATAAATGTAGAAATTTACATAGGGTCAGTAGCGGGTCTAAGGGAGGGCTAAGGCGGCGCGTTGTGTTCCACGCGCGCCTCAAAGAGATGTCAGCAGAATTGACGGGGTCCGCTAGGGCCGATGCCTGCCGGGGTTGCGAAGAAGTCCGAAAGCGAGATCGTGACCCCGGCAACATGGCAACTGAAGGAACACGGGTGGGTTTTAGCCAGTAAGAGGCTAACACGCCCTCCCGCTCTACCCAGAGCGAGAGAAGTTATTTGAAAATTTCGCACCCAAAAAAAAAGGGGGCTAAGGGGCTCAAGACCCCTCAAAAGCGTCTGAGTTCTTCCGTGACAAATCTTAAAGTGAACTTGTTGTTATTCCAATTAAACTTTTACAAGTACAAATGTCATTAATTTATCCTCAAGTTCTTTTTACAAGATTTTTTGTTTAGGTGACGAATTTTATATCCGCGCGCCACTCATTCTGCGATTCATGCTGCCTGGTTTGGCAACCATGTATATATTCACCGAGAAATCTCTGGTAGTCTACAACCTAACGAAGTCATTGAGGAATTTGCGAAAAGTAGGTAATCCGAGGAAGTTTGTAAAATGTCGTGTGCATTTTTAGTGTTTATTTTGCTAAAATCTATCTTCAGCGGGGTCAAGCCCCTCCCAAACGACAATCCTGGATCCATCACTGCATAGGATGACACAATGGCCGGTCTTGTCGCTAAAAGCGATCTTTGGATAGATTAAAGGGAGAAGGAGAGACAATACTGCAGATCTATCTGTATATCTACATACCTATTCATTTGGAGTTGACTAAACTTAGGTATGTTCTGCTATTAGATATATAACCTAACCTGTAGCAAAAGTTCCTGTAACCTTCTAATTACAGTGTAACAGTTCGTTAACAAACTTCGAAACGTTCTAATTGTGTTTTTGAGCCGTGTTCAAATGAAGTAACGTGTCTAAGGTGCTAAGTAACGTTTTTGTCGGAACTCTTCAAGTAATTACTTTTGGCGTATTTAGGGGTTCGGCAGACATGCTACTTTTAGCATTGACGATCGGCGATTTCATCAATGCACATTTGAGCATCATCATTTGCCTAGCATTTTTCCATATGTTGAGGTCGGCTTCCATTCTAACTGGATGCAGCTGAACCCCAGTATATTACATGGAGCGACTGCTTATCTGACCTCCACAACCCTGGGCAACACGATACCCTTTAGTGACTTGCTACATTTGAGCGCAGTATCAAAATTGCGTTTCTGCGTATGTGTGTTTCTATCGATGCAGCATAGGTAGGGAGTTGTGTGTGAGCTTTTGGAAATCCCTGATCAAAGAAGCCTAGTGGTGTGACCGTTGGACTGCCATGTCTCGAGTTCGAACCCAAGGCGCCTCTGACTTTTCGGATTCATGTGCGCATTGTATATTTCACTTGCTTCAAAAACAGTGAAGGAAAACATCGTGAGGAAACCGGCATGCCTGACAGATATTTCTTGACGGCATATGAAGTCAAGTCAGAGGCCCATGGGCGGCTTTAAAACTCTTGACACCAGGTTAGTCACTAACCACACGAAAAAAAAAACAGACGCTAAAAGTAGCATGTCTACTAAGGTCCTTACTCGTACAACAGAGCGGGTTTATAAGGAAAATTAATTCGTACCTGCTAGGTAATTACTTACTCTCTCTGAAGTCACTATAATGTATTCGTAACATGCCCTCATTTTAGCTTAGGATGGTTTAGGGAAACAGAAACTCTGTCTGCGATAGGACCTAAGGGTACAAATTAATTATTCCATGTGTTAGGTTTACGCAAGAACTAAATGGGAAATTTGGGTTTTAGATTTCAACAACGTTTTGTATTAATCTGTTGACTATGTTCGACATTTTAGATTTATTCGGTAACCTTGTATCATCGCTTAGTAAGTCTGGTCTAGAATATTAAATCATATGCTTTTATTACTTCTTATCTCTAATATTATATTCTGCTTGAACATCCCTGTCTTTGCAGAGAAGATTTTCGTTTGGACTTATTTAATCAACGTTACTTTCGTTTCTGACTCTAATAAAAAGGAGGATTTACTTTCATAAGTAGCAAGGAATCAGATTCGTTCTTTTTGATTTTAATAACAGCTCAGAGCTGCATATACGTAGTGAGAGGTGGAACTTACATACATACATAAACTCACGCCTTCTTCCCATGGGGGTAGGCAGAAACTACAGAACGCCACCTGCTACGATCCTTATATAGTCCTTTTGCCTCGTTTACGTTCATACATCTGGTCATACACGCACGCCGGTTGCGAGTACTACGCACCTGGTTTTTCTGAAGAACATCACCAATAAAGTCACTATATGTCCTCCTAGGGCGTCCCCGCCCGGCCTTTCCCTTTACATCAGCCTTGTAAATACATTTTTTTAGTCGCCTTTCATTCATCCTCTCAACATGCCCAAACCATCTCAGCATACCCTTTTCAATTTTTGTCACTACATCTTCTTTTAAATCACACCGCTGTCTAATCACACCATTCCTCAGCCTATCATTCATAGTCAGACCACACATGCTTCGCAAGGAACGCATTTCCACAGCATTTAATCTACTTTCATGTTGTTTTTGCCACACCCAACATTCACTTCTTTTCTGAAAATAAGGTTCCGCATGTTTTCAGAAAGTGAGTGATCCTCAGTGACCTTCCCCTAAGTACGTGTATCAAAGGTAGCTTTATTTTATAATTAACCGCCTCTGTGGTCTAGTGGTTAGACCACCTGTCTCAGACCCAGAGGTCTCGGGTTCGATTCTCAGTGAGGGCAAAATTTTCTGATCGGTTTGGTTGGTGGTAGGGCTTGTTCTAAGTCCGCCTGGCTAGCTATCACCATCTTATCTAAGTCTGTCGCCATAACAACAATGTTAAAACAGCATTGATGTTTCGGCAGTTAGAGATATGATAGCCAGTTCCTTTGTGGTTGAGGATTCCGGGTGAAGCTCGCTTCCACCTGCGGCCTGATCATCACTTACCATCAGGTGAGATGCAGGATAAGAGCTTCCCCGTCGGGGATAAAAACAACATATATAATACCCAAGTAGGTAGTAGGTGGTACTTGTAGGTAAACTTGACCAATATAGGTACAAAGGTACTATGTTTAAGTCCTGCCAAATAAGGAACCTTATGGAAATTTTCCGTTTGTTGTTTTACCTTCAGACTCAGAATCCATTCACCATTCAAGTATTTATGTACCTACATAAAAGCTACGCCTTGAATAATTTAGGCTTTCAAGCACAAAGAGTGAAACTGGTTAATGACAAGTAGCAGCAATACTAGCTTAAAGGTGTCCGTATGAATTGAGGAGCCATGTCTCATATTTAAACGCGGGTACTACCAATATTTAGTAGTAAATTAAGCGATTTTGTAGGCCCGATCCTGGAATTTGTAGTAAAACACTTTAAAAGATACACGACTTTTAAGGTGGCTCCTCAATTCATACGTCTGAATTGAGGTGCCACCTTACAACTCTAAAACTAGCCGACGGATATTTTTGAAAATTTGGTAGGATTTAGTAGTACTTATGCGTAATCTTTACAAAAAAAATGGGTTTTGTACGGCTGAATTTGAGATAGCTACAATGTTTTGATTTTTCATAAAAATCCATAAATTTCACCGCGCTGTTTCTCGGAAAGTACTCAACCAATTACAACATATTTTTAGTATAATTTAGTAGTAAATACGTTTTAATTTGTAGTATAAAAATGAAATGGAAAAGCTACATAATTTCGCTAATACAACATATTTTATGTGGCTCCTCAATCCTGACGGTCTGTAGAAAATAAATGTGCATAGCTACTAAAGTAGTTGATCAAATCGGATAACAATAGCACCAATATTTAGTAGAAATTTCTACTAAATATTGGCGTAATCCAAAATTTTGTACATTCAGTATTTCAAAAGATATTAACAAAATAAACATTCCTTAACAATTTAGTGTGGTACAAGAGCCCACGACCAAAACCATGTCACATCGTTCAACGGTCAAAACCGTACAAAATCGTTAGTTTAGATGATTCTGAACCGATTCGATGGGAAGTACCGGTCAGAAACATCCCAGTTTTACGGGAGCCCATTTCTGCTTTAAAAAAATAAGCAAGCAGTTGGTTTCATCACAATATGTCTGATATTTAAAATGTACATAGGTTTCGTAATTTTATTACGAAAAAGTTTGTTTTCAGACATTTTTGTGTGTCAAATGTGGACTGAGTGCATTTTCAAAAATGTCAAAAAATTTATCCTATCTGTCTCATAGCAACCTGGTTCAATCGAAAAGTTGTCTGATTAGTAACGTATTTTTTTCTTCTTTTACGTAATCAAAAGATTACGGCAGGTCAGTCTCAGGTTGTATCTTGATTAAAAATAACTTTTCCATAAGAGATATGTTCTAATGGAACAAATCTATCTTAGGGAGATGTATTAATGATTCAACCTACAAACTGCAAAAAACGTAAGAAAATTTGAATGTCGGTGGCTACAACTGCAGAAGATTCTGAATCCAAAAATTTCAGACATTTTCCGCGTCACGTCTAACCTAAGCGCATTTGAAATACCTATGTAAAAAAAAAAATACCAAACTGTTTCATAGCAATCTGTCTGATTTTCAGAATGAAAACAAACGATTTTAAATTCCGAAAACACAATTTTCTGAAACCAGTTAGTATATGTAGTGGCATCACACCCAGAAGACCATTTGAGAAAATTAAAAATGAGGCATAAAATAAAACCCATAGCAACCCGTCTGAAAATCTTGTACCTATTTAGGTGAACATTGGTCAGTTGATGCGAAAAATCATTTTTCAAAATAAATCGTTTTTACGTACGATTAATAAAGAGCTTACCCGCTGATAACTAAATAAATAACTGTTTATTGAAATAAAATTAATTTTTTTTTTTTACTGTCGGACTCATCATCGGTGTCGTAAGCGTAACAAGCACCGCGCGTTAGCCGGGCGATTCCGAAACGTTCTTTCTGTTTTTGGAGTTATATAATATGATATTTAAAATTTCTGAAAACAGGTTTTCAGTAACTATAGAAAATATTTTAAAAAAATTGAATCGGGTTGCTATGAAACAGATAGGTTAAATTTTTTGTCATTTTTTGAAAATGCACTCAGTCCACATGTGACACGCAAAATGTCTGAAAACAAACTTTTATAGTAAAATTACGAAAACTCATTTTTAATATCAGGGGGCCTACCACCAGCTCATAAACAGTATTATTTTAATATTACTTCAGTGGGAGAAAGAGACGGAGCTATACGATCTGTAGGGCTCCATCTCTTTCCCACACTGAAGTAATATTAAAATAATACTGCTTTATGAGTTGGTGGTAGGCCCCCAGGCATATTGTGATGAAACCGTCTGCTTATTTTTTTTGACATAGCAGAAATAGGCTTTCGTAAAACTGGGACGTTTCTGACCGGTACTTCCCACCGAGTTGGGTTCAGGAATCATCTAAACTAATGATTTTATACGGTTTTGGCCGTAAAACGATGTGATATGGTTTTGGTCGTGGGCTCTCGTACCACACTAGATTTTTAAGTAATGTTTATTTTGTTAATATCTTTTGAAATACTGAATGTACAAAATGTTGGATTACGCCAATATTTAGTAGAAATTTCTACTAAATATTGGTGCTATTGTTATCCGATTTGATCAACTACTTTAGTAGCTACGTACATATTATTTTCTATAGACCGTCAGGATTGAGGAGCCACATAAAATGTGTTGTATTAGCGAAATTATGTGGTTTTTCCATTTCATTTTTATACTACAAATTAGAACGTATTTACTACTAAATTATACTAAAAATCTGTTGTAATTGGTTAATTACTTTCCGAGAAACAGTGCGGTGAAATTTATGGATTTTTATGAAAAATCAAAACATTGTAGCTATCTCAAATTCAGCCGTACAAAACCCATTTTTTTTGTAGAGATTACGCATAAGTACTACTAAATCCTACCAAATTTTCAAAAATATCCGTCGGCTAGTTTTAGAGTTATAGGGTGGCACCTCAATTCAGACGTTTGAATTGAGGAGCCACCTTAAAAGTCATGTATCTTTTAAAGTGTTTTACTACAAATTCCAGGATCGGGCCTACAAAATCGCCTAATTTACTACTAAATATTGGTAGTACCCGCGATTAAATATGAGACATGGCTCCTCAATCCATACGGACACGCTTAAAGATGCGACTCGTTTTCGCCTTGAACCCATAATGGCATTATCTGCATTCTGCAAGTGAACTCCTGCCACTGGTTCTTGCATAAAAAAGTAGTCATGCACAATTGATATGTGCATAATATGCACATAATAGGACGAACAAAGACGTTAAGATAGTGATAAATAGGCTTATTGTGTTTATCGGATTTTCCTGGTGCTTTTCAGGGTCGCAGGATCTAACATACAGGATGTTCCAAAGAAAGACATCATAAAAAAAAAAACAGTGGCACTCCGGGAGTGCCGGCAGAAGTGAAAACCTGAACAATTTAAAAAAATACTTCCAAAACCTTTAACGTAAAAATAACTTTTTTTCACTCTCGGTCTTCATCTGTTCTCATCCAATAAGGCCAGCATTTTATTACCTGAATCAAATAATCTCTTACCTTATATCCAACGTTTCTGTTGACCCCTGTATGACAAGACTTGAGGCCCTTCAGCTGATCCAGGTTGTTGATTGGCAGATCATTGTGGACTACTATGACGGCTTCATATCTGAATGGCGCTAAACAATAAGAAAACATTGTTTAAATTAAAATTTGACAAATTTTTGGGATGAATTTGAATTTAGCTGGTGGAGATATTGACTTCCTCAGCTGAAACTGCGATTATTACTGCTAAAAAAAATCCGACAATGTAGCTTGATCACGTAGACAGGTACACAAAACAAGGGCAAGAATTTATCCTATACTATTAAACGAGCAATATTTGTTTAAATAATATATTTATAATCATGTTCTCGAAATCGGCAATTTGATGAAAGTTGCAATGTAGGGGGTGTACGGGGGCGAAAAATCGAGCTAGCTAGGTCTCATATCTGGGAAAATTCGTTATCTCCATATCAGAGTTCTTCGGGTCGCCCAAAGTTTAGAACAAGATGGCTACCTTAGAATAATGACATGGCAGCATCGAATTAGTAAGTACCTAGTATAATGGCAGTATGGAATTAGTATGTACTATGCATGGAATTAGTATGAACTATTCTATTGTATTAAATGAGCATTCTCTATTTTCACCCGAGCAGAGCTTGGTCGACCTGGTACTTCAATTGGAATAAGTTAAATACAATTAAGTCTCGACAGCGATTCTTTGAACAACCTATACTCCGTTTGAAATAAGATTAGACATTTAACTAAACCTTTTTTACAGTCCGTTCAACCGATTTTGACTTCTATTGCGTTGGTGGTATGACAAATGACAGCTGCAGTAAACAGTTGGTTTGTAACCACTTTTTTTGCTTTTAATGCCATCCTTATGCCTACGGTATAGAAGTCAAAATCGGTTGAACGGACTGTAAAAAAGGTTTGTTTAAATGTCTAATCTTATTTCAAACGGAGTATAGGTCTAGCAATAGACGATTTTTGGCTCGAGTGATGATGATGGGGCCAAATTTTCCATGTTCCAGTAAATTCATGGTTTCTTAACGTTAACTAAGTTTAGTGTAATGAGGTGTTAACTTTATGCGTGTGAAGGCAAGTAATTAATAATTTCGGTCTGTTTGCTGTCACGTTATCGCGCTCACCTTTCCCTAAGTTTCACAAATTACGGGCAAAGTAACCGTTACCATCTTTATCTTTAATCTTTTGTGTAACGACTTCCAAACTTTAGTAGCGTTTGTTTTGCTTTAGTTTGTCATTTATTTAGGGTTTACTTTGTGTTTGAAATTATTTAGTGGAAATAAATAATTTAGCATGCGTGTTTGTCAAACTCAAAGTATTTATTTCAAATAAATCATTTACAGGCAGTTTTGGATTTTCAAGTTTATATCTCATCAAGATTAATATTTTTGTCATAAGTAAGTTAAGTCGAATTATTAATTCACTGGAGGAAAATGACAGGTGGTGGCTGTTACCTAGTAAATAAGGTCATATTTATATTTTAATATTAAAATCACAAACGTTGAATAGGAATGATGTCTAAATTTTTTTTGACCCAAGCATCATCGTTAGTTTCATCAAAGTAAGTTTAAAATCTAGAACACAATAAATATTTCCATAATATTTATCAAAGTGACAGCTAGCACCTGTCATTTTACTCCTGTGAATAATGATTCGACTTTAGTTGGTGTACTGTAGTGCTATTCTGTAAAAATCTCACCGTGATAACTTAGGTGAAGTGAGCTGCCGATAGTGTCAATCCTTAGCAACTAACAGCTCACTCCACGCTCATTTCACCTAAGATAACACGGTGAGATGGTTACAGAATAGCACTAGGTACAGGTCGAAAAGGCTAACGTTGAGCATTTTGTCCTGGGTTCGATTCCCTGCACGCGTAGCATGACGCTTTCTATCTCTACGAAGAATATGTCTATTCTTCGTAGAGCTCTTTCTATACAAAGTGACATTTCGCTTCTCTATTTTTGATATCGCACCGTAGAAATCATTCTACAATCTGTCATTTTGCCTATCGTTTCTAACGATCTTTGTCTAGGTTCTTTTACATGTAGACTATTTCAGAAGAAAGTTTTCTATCCCAAACTCTCAAAATCACTAAGGTAGTGAAGACAATTTGATTTTGTAATCGCTATGCTAAAGACAGTAGAAAACTTCATACTCGACGGCCACAAAGTATATACGGTTATCTACAAAATCATGATTTACATAATTTTGATTGTCTAACTAAATCTGACTATTTCTAATCGCGATTAAAAAGGTATGGAATAAAATATGAACTAAAATTCACACCAACACCTCAAATTCAGGTGCAAAAACAGTACTGTATCTTTTATTTATTTATTTATTACAGCATGGAAGACTTACAGCTTAAAAAAAACAACAAAAAGAAAACAATAGTCGACAGAAAGCCAATTACAAGTCTTCACGTTTAGACTTATAATACTTCTTTTGCTTATATCTCGAAAATGGCGTGTCCAGTCGCAAAAATAATGAAAATTTCGACCCCCTTTATAAAATCCTTAAACCCCTAAGACTCAACATGTAGGTAATAATTTTTCTTATTTTCCATACAAAAAGTGAAAAATTCCGTATAAATAAAATACGTCGAGCGCGCCTCCGGCTCTAAAAAAAATTACCAAGGACCAAGGAAATGGTTAAATCCAATATTACTGTTATTTTTTTTTTCTTCCAAAATACGATACTTCGACACTGAGATTTTTTTTGTAGTTGACGTGACTTAATATCTATCAATGAAAATTGAGAATCAAACAGAAAAAAATCTTATGACAAAACAAAGAATTCTGAGTCGAATTAAGAAAAGAGTGAATTTCGTAAAAAGTGCAGTTGAGTCTTTCTACTTTCTTGCCGTCCTGTCTACATGGAATGTCATTTTTGTCTATTCTTCCGTCGACAAAACTCGTTTCTACGGTGATCATGCTACGCGTGCTGATGGTCGGGCAAAGTGTTATTGGGTTTTTCTTAAACTTAAACATATCTGGCGAAATGTAGGTGTAGGGATTACGTAGGTTCACCTCTGCCTAACCCTTTGAGGAATACTGGCGTGATGTTATGATGTTATGTAGATATATTACTCAATACTTCCGTTCTAAAGAAATTATTTTGATATCAGAGCCTTCAACAGAATAATTTATCTATTAAAATGTTTCTACTATCTATACTGCTGTTACAATGGAGGCAGTAAAACAGTTTCGATAGCCTAGGGACATATCATTTGAAACTTTCTCTCGATCAAAAGTTACGTAACCAGAAACAAAATTTGAGTAAGTACCGATTCCATTGAAAGCGTTTGATAACATTTTATCTGTTTGAATAAATTGTACAGCTCATTTTAAAAGGTTATTTTGTTTAAAGAGATTACTTATTTCGTAACAGTAATGTTTTGTGGTATTAGAGAGACGACTCTGAAAGTAAGAAAGAAAAATTGTATTTCATAAACATGTTTGAAAATTTGAATATTTTTTTGATAACCAAGAACCAAAACCAAGTGAACGCCCGGCCGGCAATGTTATTATGAAAACTCATACTGTCGTGTTATTTAAAAATGGAACTAACTTTTTACTTCAACACATGGCAACTAAGGAGGTAACTTATCAAATATTTTATTTAAATTTCGAACTGGCTTAGAAAATAGAGCTGTTTAATCAAGAAGAAACAAATGAACATACTTATTGGCGCGAGAAAAATTTCTTCGTTCGTCATTGATTCTGGAATTTATAATTAGTTTACTTAGTTTTAATTTCCGCGCATGTTTGAGAAAAGTACAATACAAGCCTTGGCCGCAACCAGGCATTGATGGACTCACGTATGTGTGCCTCGGCTTCTTTCACGATCGTCCATCAATGCCCGAATTGCTGGCCGCGACAGTAATGTACTATATTCTGCACTAAGAAAACGCATATTATAAAAAAAAAACATAAAATACACATACAAAGTTGCCAAAAGCCTCATAAACTACCTACCTATCTACATTTTTTACGGTATGAATATGAATATTTTTTTACCTGTTTCGTTTTTTATTTTATTCGCTTCAGTCTACATATTTGCAAAATAAACATTTCTGTAGTATAATAGTTCTTTATATTTGAAGTACACTGCTGGGATTTGAAATTATTTTGCATGATCGGCTAGACAGATGATGGTCTCTAAAACACAGTTTTATTTACTGTGTGTCAAGCAAATCATGAAAAAAAAATAAAGGATTGTGTGGTTTTATGAAACCACGGTAAAAGTGAAACTTCTATAGGCGCCGCCATATTGGCCTTGGCTGCTCTGACGAGCGCCTTTTACTTTATTCCTACTCCGCGGCCGACCGTCACGCGACATGCACCACACAGACGAAAAAGTTTGAGACGATGTAATAAAAGTTTCACTTTAAAAACTTTTACTCGTGGTTATTCAATAGCTACAAGAATATCTAACTTTTATAAAAATCTATTGACCATACAACGAACAGAACCCCGGGGTTCAGAACTGCTTAGAGGAAAATAGTGTAGTTGTTTTTATTTCTAATCTTGGATTCACTAACATTTGTTGCTATACCAACAGCGCCCCTCGGTTTCACCCGAATAATTCTCGATCCCGTAAGAATATCGGAATAAAAAGTATCCTATGTGTTAATCCAGGTTATAAACTATCTGTGTGCCAAATTTCATCGAAATCCGTTCAGCCTTTTTTGCGTGAAAGAGTAACAAACATCCATCTATCCTCACAAACTTTCACATTTATAATATTACTAGCTGCGCACCGCGGTTTCACCCGCATAAGTCTCGATCCCGTGGAAAAAAAAAAAGTATCCTATGTTCTTTTCCAGGGCATCATCTATATATGTGCCAAATTTCATCCAAATCCGTTCAGCCGTTATAGCGTGAAGGCGTAACAAACAAACTTACTTTCGCATTTATAATATTAAGGATTATAGTTGCTATATATTTTCATGTAGGTTCCTACTTCACTGCAAACATTTACACCATAAAGATATGTTTGTTAGCCTTTGTTTGCCCCGATATATCGAGACGGGGTAGGGTTCATACATATTTCATGACATAAGGCTCAGGGTACGTAAGTGCCCTACCATAGAGATAGGAAAACAATCCTCTATGTATATTTTAGGACTGTGTGATGGCATAGATTTCAGACGAGAGAAATCTCAACCTTTTTCTTTTCAGAAACCTTTCGTTAGTTTTATGGTTAGGTTAGGACATTTTTATATTTATGAGCCAGTCTTCGAGCTACAGGTATTTTAATGAAATATGTCTCGAAAAGGTCGTTTGCTACCTTGAAACTGAGACATGTTCTGAGATAAGATAGAATTAACGTCTTAGAAGACTATTAACTTTAACAGAAGATTAGGTACCCTTGCATTAACCTTTCGTGACGTTCTCCAAGACAGAGTAAAAGTAAATCCACATCACGAACTTTAAATTCAGTTTCTGAACTTCTCCGAGACATAACTAAGAAGTCTTTGTGATATTCGATTAAAGCTGAAATAAGCGGGAAATGAGAATACGAAAGATTTCGCCTAAATCAGCTTAATTAGAGAATTCGTCCTTCAGGAGGAAATCTACTTAATAAACTTAAATTAAAATACGGTGTGAAGCGTCAAAAGTTTTTAAATGTGCGACCAATATATTTTGGCAGTTGACGGTGGCGCCAGTTACAAAGACAAGTGTCAACAAAATCGTTTTAAATTAAGAACGTTTGAATGTAGTTCTCTGTTTCGTCGTCTGTCAAAAACTTGGCGCTTCATAGTTCACAAAGCTGGGACTACTTTCGGGCTTTGGCGATTCAAAGCAAATAAGTTTGGAGTGAACTCAAACAGTTGGCACTTTAGTGCTCAACCGAGCAGAATTTAGTGGTTTTCATTAAAGTTTACTGTAGAGATCTTTTGAAGAGGGCTGTAATGAGGAGATCCAACTTGGGAAGTCGTTTTACGAGTCAGTATTTTATGAAAAGGATTTTAATTATGAAAATAAAATATGAAGGAACTTTAAATTCTGTACGAAGTAGACCCTAAGTAAGCGAAACTTAATTAAAGGTTTTAAGAAGTCGTCGGTATGAATTCTGGTAGTCTAACCGTCAAACCCAATAACCTATTTTCAGTAAAAGACAAGTCCCTATTGACGGTAGACATTATAATTCTATCTGTCATTGAATGTCATCCCACAATTCCGTAAGGTCGTTACTCTCTGACAGATTATTGGGACGTCAAAACCATAGATAGATAGGTTTTTCTATCTCCAGCCAAAACTGGTGATAGATAGGTTATTGGGTTCGGCCGTAAGAGAAGTAGAAGGCGGATAACATTACTTTCCAAGGAAGCTTGCAATAGGATCCACATAAAGCAAAACTCCTGAGCAGTTTTCAAATCATAAATTTGGGAAAGAGATTGGTGATTTTCTGATTGTTAACAATCACCAATCTCTTTGCAAAGTGTGGTGTTAACAGCAGTTTTACGAATGTAGGCCCAGCTCGTCGTCCGATAAGGACCAGGCCCGGGTCGACGGCGAATTGTGTTCCACGTGCGGCTCAAAGAGATGTCAGTAGAACTGACGGGGTCCGCTAGGGCCAATGCCTGCCGGGGTTGCGGTTTTTTGTCCGAAAGGGTTACCGTGGCCCCTGGTAATACAGGCAACTAAAGGAAAACGGGTGGGTTTTAGTCAGTAAGAGTCTGACACCCCTCCCGCTCCTCCCAGAGCGGGAGAAGTTATTTGATAATGTCCCACCCAAAAAAGGATTCTGTGAAATCTTATTGAGCAATGAAATTTAAACTGTTGATCTGATGATGATGGCGTGAATAAAACCTTAAAAAAAATGCACTTACCATCTGGTTCCTCTTCAGTCCTGTACTCCTGTACCACCACGAAGTCCTGGTTCTGTATTTTGGTGGCGCAGTACATGTCTTCAGGGTCGACAGGTACGATGTCTGCTTGCCGTTGTTGAACCAGATTTAAGCACTCCACTCTGGAAGGAATTGGTTAAGTTTTTAATAGGATCTTCCTATACTTTTGGAGGTCTTCCTGTACGGACCTCCAAAATCTTAAGTTTATGTTCACACCCACCTTTAGCCGTAACATAAACATAAGGTGTTTAAAAATTAACCTTAGAAACTTTAAGAGGTGGTTTAGACCATCGAACTGAATAACTTTTATTAATGGACCAAATCTGGAATTGCGAAAAATAAAGTCTGCTGTTCCATACTAAATAACACCTACTTACTGTTCTGAACTGTATGGGATAGCTGCTTATTTTTTTCGTGAGTCCGATTGAATCCGAGCAATATTAAATAGGCTAAATCATCTCATCTAACATACAATATGTATGACTTAATGTAACTACTAATTTAATAGACACATATAAGATTGTGCTGTACGTAGGGTTTGCAGTGGTACATTTTTAAACTTATTTTTCCCAGGCCCCCCATTTTTACTGCAGCGAAGCCAAAAAAGGAGGGTTATGTGTTTGACCTGTATGTATGTGTGTATGTCTCTATGTTCCTTCGTAACTACTGAACTGCTGTACCGCTTTTGATGAATGACATGTCGTTAGATTCGTCTTTATTGCGCGATTGTCACTGGGTATATTAAAATGATTAAAAAACAAACTGGCTGGATTTTTGGCGCCAAAACGTACGTTTTCAAAAAATAAATTTGTTCCAAATGTATCGAGTGGGGTGTGGTATTAGTATAAACTGTTTTAAAAAGTGATTACAAAAATATAAACAAGTTATGTTATTATGTTTAAATGTAATTTGAAATGAGAAAAAAAAAATTGAAAACAAAAAAAAATTGCGGGTACCAGCCCGTATTACCTATTACCAGGAACAAACAAAAGTTACACCATACCTATAAACAGTATAATGGTGTGTCGGCCTGCGATACCAAAATTCTATATACGTACATGTACTAGGTATACATACATACCTAGTAGTTAGTACCTACATTTAAGATCACGTAGCAAATAAGTACAAACATACAATGTTTTTGTGTTCAAACTTAAACAATGAAAACGAGGCGTTACGTGGAATACTGAAGTATGAAATGACATCTGCATTGTTTTGATTTTCCGTTAGTTTTTTGTTTCAGTATTGCAGTCTGTATTGTTTGGACGTTCGTGATATTTTTGCGGTGGAAATATCGCTAGTGTGAACTATTTGGCACATATTCATGCATTTAAGTTTTAAGAACAAAACGAGGACAGTTGGTATACAAAAAAAAACTTTTTACAAAAAAAAAAATCAACCGACATCCAAAAAAAAAAACACTACAAAGCGAAAAATAACTTTAATTTCGGAAGTCGGTGGCAAAAAACGAAAATTCAAAACCAAAGACACCGACTTCCGAAATTAAAGTTATTTTTCGCTTTGTAGTGTTTTTTTTGGAAGACGGTTGATTTTTTTTGTAAAAGTTTTTATTTTTCAGTTTTTAGTTGTAGTAGCTACGCCACATAAATTCGAATACCATTACCTGCTATGTAAATAACAGTGACAGGAACTTAAGATATCATCCATATGCTAAGTGGGAAAAAATACGTATTATTGAACCCAACTGAAAAACCATGCAAGCAAAGTTAATAAAATTTATACGGGACCACACAGGAAGCACCAGCTTTCAAATAAAAACGAAAGATCAAAATCGGTTCACCCAGTCGAAAGTTCTGAGGTAACAAACATAAAAAAACAAAAAAAAAATACAGTCGAATTGAGAACCTCCTCCTTTTTTTGAAGTCGGTTAAAACACATTCTATGTTGACTTTAAGTAAGGTGGGTAATTATTTGAGACAAAATTTTCATCGTTTATTAGATACCTACTGAATTATTGCTAAATTAGGACAATTTGCTTTTAGGACGTTTTGATACGGAGCCATATCGGGATAAAAAGTATTTTATGTCCTAACCTAGGTTATGGTCCATCCATGTGCCAAATTTTATCCAAATCTGTTCAGCCGTTTTAGCGTAAAATCGTAACAAACAAACAAGCATACAAACTCACTTTCGCATAAATATTATAATGACATACATTTACATTCAAACCTATAATTCTATTGATTACTTTAACTAGCAGAGTTTACCTAACTGCAAACAATGGAGGTAGTTGAGGTAGGTTTGTTCTAAAAATGTTGCCATAATTGGCTAAGTTGGCCGACCTGGCACGTAACAACCCTTGTTTTTTGAGAGGCAATCTAGAGACACTTGGCTACCTTAAAAGCTAGACTTTCTATTTTATCTACCAGTTTTTATGTTACCTACAATACAATAAAAATCTAGTTTATGTTAGTAAAAGAAGACTTCAAGAATGTCATATTAAAATGAATGACTGGTTTTTTGTATTTTACTTTCAGAGGTTTATTTATGAACGTTGCTCAAACGTCAAAAATGTATGGTTAAACAGTCTCTAATCATTTCTTAACTTTAAACAACACACAAATTACAAGTCACCCTGTATACAATGTCGCCCATGGGCATGTGACTGTTTAACCATACATTTTTGACGTTTGAACGTCACTTAACTTTAAGCAACGTTTATAAATATACCCTATAATCACACAGCAATATTTCACAGCTGATTGCTTTTATTTTTAGAAACTTCATTAAAGAACGTATCATTATTAATCCTTTAATTAATTCTTACTTCCTTATAGAAAAAGGTGAAAGTTGAACATGTTTGTTACTCAATCACGCATAACCGGCTGAACGGATTTGGATAAAATTTGGCAGAGGTATAAGTAGATAGACCATGTCCTGAATACTGTTCATTCAGACAGAAAATATGTGGTTTATTTATGAACGTTGCTTAAAGTTAAGTGACGTTCAAATGTCAAAAATGTATGGTTAAACAGTCACATGCCCATGGGCAACATTGTATACAGGGTGACTTGTAATTTGACATATTCCTTCCAGGACGTACGTAGGAATACGTCAAATTACAAGTAGAAGATGTCTTCTCCGTAATTTGTACGCTTAATGTTATGGTGAAATTTCGAGATAACTGGTGTCAAAGTTTATGTACGTAGATGATTTTTGAAAATGGTTAGCTTCTTCTTCTTTAACTTTTACCTGTTTGATGTTTTAGAAAATTTGGTTACATCGAAAGGTTTGCTAAAGTATAAGGTTGGTACCCCAAGGAAAGGCAATGAAGGCCATTAAATTTGAGAGATGAAAAAAGTGATATTTAGTGACGAATTCTAAGAAATGTGGGTGTACCTGCTACAGGGACACCTCTGCCCAACCCTTCGGGGAAACAAGGCGTGATGTTATGTTATGTTTAATTCTGGGAAATTTAAAAAATCATAAAAATAGGGTTTTCTCGTATCCCATGAATTTTCGCCTAGGCTTTACGGGGTGCTTAATTGTTGCAAATGGGTCACTAACACGTCGTGGAAGGAATACGTCAAAATACAAGTCACCCTGTATAGTATCTTTAGTAAAGGCAGTTTTGGTTACTACCCGCTCTTAATAAGGTAGTAGTCCAGCTCATCCCGCAATCTCCGACTTGATCTGCCGCGATGTCGTCTTGTCTAATGGGACCTACTCGGTGGTGGTAGTTTAGTATTTTTTTTTCTCACCTGTCTCTTGCTGGTACACATTCAATTTGTGTCTTGGACTTCGTCGGTGCATTCGCCATGTCCTGACATGCTCCCAGGTACTGCGATGGGACGCATAGTTTAACTACAACATAATAATGCACAGTTCAAATAAGTATTCGACTCTTGCAGGGCTTGGAGGGGTCAAATATTTATTTATTTTGTTTTTTTTTCTCTTGTGTTTTATGAAATGTCACTGTCGATAACTACGAAAATCGTAATCTGAAGTTCTGAATTTTCATACCTACAATTTATTTTTCTATGAGTTTAAAAGAAAATAGTAACATTCCGGGATGATTTCTACTCCTTCCCGAAAAATCGTGACACAAAAAATTCCGGAATTATTTGCAGTCTTTTTGGCATACATTTTTGAATACCTGTCTTATTCCTGCAATAATTATCCATTATTGTTTCAATGTCAACGAACTCATGTTATTAATCTGATATTACGTGTTTAATATAATAATTAAAAACATGTTATTTGACCTTCGCGATATGAAAACATTTCTGACTAATTTATGACCTTTGCCATTATTGTTTTTATAATTTGAACAGCAAATTAAAATGCCCAAATAGGTATCGGGATGTTACATCTAAAGTAGAGATTGTAAAAGTAAAATACATAAACCAGTATTTTTACATAATCATTTCAACCACGATCTCTGATTTAAGTCTTACCAAACAATTCGATCCTAGACAATTTATCGAGATAATAACTTACACACATAAATCGAACAATAATCGATTCACGAAATTCGGGATTCGAATTGAATAAACACATCCCACTACAATTTGTGGACCATTCTGTTTTAGAAATATTAGAATCGGAAAATAACATTTAAAACTCGAATTTTGTTTAAAGTGTAGATTGTTTTGTGGATAACCTATAAAACATTGCATAAACTCTAAGAACATGCTAAGTATCTATCAGATTGGTTATTTCTCAGCAAAAAGTTACAAAACCCGCAAATATTTACTCATATGTGTCGGGGTTAAATGTCAAAGATTTCGCGTCTTCACATTGGCTTGGCAACATTACTAAAAACTGATAGCCTGTCCGAGATGACTAAAATCGTTTAAATTATCACTTTGGATGCAGTTGTAATATTTTTTAACTAGGTAGGTTCTTTATTGCTTGATACGATACCATCTTTTCCATTGTTATATTCATAATAATTACGGTGAATAAACACGAAACATCGGAAAACTTTAGTCACAACACTTTAACAACACAATTTTCCGCAAAAAAGAAAATTTAAAAACCGAATTCCATAAACAAAACACAATGCTCTCAATTTTTGAGATTAAATGCATTCCATAAATAAAATGCAACGCAGATGAAAAAAAAAATTAGAACATTTTAAAAATAGAACATACATGACAATTTGCTGTGCACACAAACACATGTCAGGGCTAGCAGATAAATGTATTTTAATGCCATGGTCAAGGCAAGCTCGCGTGCTATCGCCTTACTACCGCGGACCGTCCAAGCTACTTCTTTTATATTCTCACGTTATCTTTATTGTGATTGTTTCACCATGTATTAACGAACACGGAGGTAGACACTGTATTCGCGGACGATTGACTTGTGAGGTTTGCGTGGCGCTGTGTCACCTGTGTTGCTAATTGGAAAACGGTGCGCGATACAGACTTCAGATGGTGTAGAAAAGATCCTGAGATAGTCATCGAGACAGACCATCAAAATAATTCTACTACATACTTACACCCAAAGCGTTTAATGTGAGCTTTTCTTTAGGACCAAAGTAAAAATGCTGCATTTTCTTAAGTAGAGGCTTTGTAACACAGGACAGCACCGCCGTTTATCAAAAACGAAAAAAAAAACAGTTTAGCTACACATAAACTTACGTTGTAACTAAACTTCTATTTTCACTGAATAAACCATTAAACAAAATAGTTTAACACCAGTTAAAAGATCAACATTGGCTAGGTATTTCAAACTTATTAGCATAATAACCATACCTTTAAACAAATCGGTCTTACCTAATAATTATGAGGTACCTATGTAAACGTATAAATGTTTTCAATAATTTTTAATATAAAATTAATTTTGTTTAAATTATTGTTTACCTTAGCGGCTCTGCGTCTTTCTAGTATTCGTATCGATCTTCATTCTTCAATATTCCTCTCAGTTTGCAAGAGTCATCGCTCGCTTGGGACCATGGGCTTGATTAAATAATACAATACAAAGCCGAACGTGGCTATTTTAAGACTTATTTTCTTCCTTATTAGCATGGTAGACATGCAAAATATAAATGCGACTTATCGATAGGTTTTCATTTTTCGTTATCGTTACACAATCCTCTTCTATAGAGAAAAATATGAAAACAAAATGATTTCAAAAAAACAATGTATCATCTGCGTTCTTTTTTTGAAAGAACGAAATTGTATGAAAAGAAAAATGCATTGTCATTTTTTTTTCCGGTCGAGCTGGCCAGCACGCGTAGTATGATCACCGTAGAAACGGGTTTTGTCGACGGAAGAATAGACAAAACGACAGATTGTGATTGTTTATCTGTCATTTTGTCTATTCTTCCGTCGACAAAACCTCTTTCTACGATGGTCATGCTACGCGTGCAGGGCTTGGTATTAAAATGATAATTATATTAAGTTCCGAACAGTTGTTTTTGGGATTTTCATAACGGCAAAATATGTTGCCCATCTGCATAACATAGCATCTGCTTATTATATGTGTATATTTTGAAGGATAAAAAATGTCATGTGACTTTTTTTTAAACACACGGAAAATATTTATTCGTCGATTATTGACGAAATTGATGATGTTAATTTGTTTTTATTGAAAATGTTTACAATTTACGGGAAGCATACCTATTTACCTTTAAAGATATATTTAAACTTATTTTAGAATATATTTTGTCCGTATGAGACATAACATTGCACAATAGTTCCGACTAATGAATTTAAAAAAAGTTTTTGGAATGTCAAAACATTGAAAATATGATTGTTTGACGCACAATCACAATTTCAATGTTTTGACATTCCAAAAACTTTTTTAAAATTCATCTTGTTTTAATTTAAAGATAATTAACGATTATTTAAGTATGGACTGGATTCATTGCAACAATTGTTATACTCAGTTAGAACCTGGAACTACTCTGCATTTAACATCATGTGGCCACATGTTTTGTAACAATTGCCTAGAGAAGGGTAAGATTATTCCATAAAATCTTTAAAATAAAAGGATTGTTATCTGTACATGGATTAAATATTAATCATTATGTAAATTTCTTGTAGGCGGTAAAGACAGTACATGTTTAATATGCCGAGCACCGTGTTCCATCATGAAACTTGTTCCAGACGTATGTATTACCTACCAACTTCTTACAATACCTTGGAATGTAATTTTCTCATTTACGATTTAATTTTAAGATGAAACAAGAGATTCAAGATTACTTTACCGATCCAGAGGAATTAATTAAAAAGTCCTGTGAGGTGTTACAGTTTCAGAGGCAACACAGGCGGCGGTTGTTATCTTATTTATTGCAATCAGTAAGTAATTTTCTTGCTTTTAGCTGCCTACTTAATTAAATTCTGTAGATAACGTTTTAGAATTGCCTTTCAAAGTTGAAAACAGCTTTTATACATTTTTATGTTGAGCATAAGCAAATACCTAGTAAAAAAAATGTGTAGAAAGGCAAAAAATCGATAATGGTTTTTACCTAATATTACCTACTAAAACTAGAAATACTTAAACGTTTTTTTATGGTTGATATTTATGCAATAATTAGTTTGCGTCATCATTATTATGTGCATACTTACTATTATAAACCCGTTAATGTCCACCGGATGATATACCTAAGAACTCCATAAAAAAAGATTGTACGTCTTTTGCATAGTCTCTAATCACCACGTTTAGCAAACGGGTTGGTCAAAGTTTGTTTTTTTTGACAGTTGACATAAAGGTAAGCGAATCCTACTGACAAAACATAAAGCCGCGCGCACTATGGATGCGTTTTCGTACGAATTGTATTCGTGCGAATACATACGAACACACATGAACGATTTCAACCTTCCAAGTACTAAGGGAATGCACAGACTGAGTGCGAGTTAGTTGTACGTATACGTACGTTTAGTTCCGACGTTCGGAAATAATCCTAACTTGTTGGGATTTGTCGTGCGTTCAATGCGATATCACTGGAACACTACTTATTTGACGGAAAAAACGTATTCAGTGTGCGCTCAATTCGTACGACCACGGTCGTACGTTTATATACGATAGGGGTGGGTCGTTACGTGATTTTTGCGAAACGTAACGTAACTAGTGACTACAAGGACGTCACCGGTTTTGAAAACTAGTGATTTTAGTAACTAGTTATTTTTCAAATTCTATTCGGTGATTCAACACGGTGATTCTATCGAAGAGTTACAGTTATTTGCGAAACGAAAATACAAATGGTTAACTACGTAATACGTTATTTTTGGAACGAATACTTTTGTTTCGTTTCACTCTTTTCATTCGATCACTGCATTGTGATGGAACTAGTTACAAAAATCACGTCTTTATGTTTGACTCGAAACTAGTTATTTGGTTACATGCCCCGTAGCCAGTTATTGTAACTAGTGACGTTAAATAACGCCCATACCTAACATACGATACAAATTCGTGTCCAAAGTGCGCGCGGGGCACACACAATGCGAGGATTGTGAAACTACACAGTGAATATAGAAGATATCTCGGACTAAGCTTGAGTATAATTACATAATTAAACGAATTTACCTGAAGTGAAGTTCTATTGTAATGACTTGTCACGGGAACGCCAAACACAACCGAGTTGCTACCGGTTTTGCCATTAAAGCATCTTTTTACAACTACTTATACTCCATTTGAAATAAGATTAGACATTTAAACAAACCTTTTTTACAGTCCGTTCAACCGATTTTGACTTCTATATCGTAGGCATAAGGATGGCATTAAAAGCAAAAAAAGTGGTTACAAACCAACTGTTTACTGCAGCTGTCATTTGTCATACCACCAACGCAATAGAAGTCAAAATCGGTTGAACGGACTGTAAAAAAGGTTTAGTTAAATGTCTAATCTTATTTCAAAGGGAGTATAGGTATGTACTCAGGAACATTTATTTTGTATTACGTTCCAGCACCCCGCCTCTGCGCTCGGTCTTACAGTTTGAAAAAACATGGATATTTCTTTATCTAAAGTAATAATATTAAGAGAAAAGATTTGTTTTTTGCATTTTTGTATGACCGGTAAGACTGGAAGCCGACCCTAACATAGTTGGGAAAAGGCTAGGCAGGCAGATTGAGCATGTTTGTATGTTTGTGGTAAATAAACTCAAAAACTACCGGACCGATTTTAAAAAGTCTTTCACCAGTAGTATGCTGTATTACCACTGAGTAACATAGGCTATAATTTATAAAGATATCACACGGGCGAAGCTGCTGGAGGAAGCTAGTTATGTATAAGTTTAACATTAATGTATTTTACACATAAACCTTCCGGAATAAATTCTCAATTTTTTTTTAAAACCGCATCAAATTTCGTTGCGTAGTTTTTAGTAGGACAACGCGTTCACACAGACAGACACAAAAAGTGACTTTAATTTATATTATGTATACTAGCTGCGCCCCGCGTTTTCACCCGCATAAGTCTCGATTCCGTGAGAATATCGGGATAAAAAGTATCCTATGTCCTAACCCAGGTCGTGGTCTGCCAATGTGCCAAATTTCATCCGAATCCGTTCAGCCATTTTAGGGTGAAAGCGTAACAAATAATAAAACTCATTTTCGCATTTATAATATTTATTTTAATCGATTTTCAAATATAATATTAAAGTTAATTAATTATTTACAAAATAAAAATAGATATTATATACTAACTTAACTAGAACTATTTACAAACTAAAATATAGCGTCGAAAAATTCATCCGCATCGCTGTCGACTGGTAATGTACCCAAGAGACTGGCCGCATTGCCACGTTGTATGGCAATGCTTAGCCTCTGGCCAAGGTAAAAACCAGCCCTTGGGTCACGGGAAGTGTCAAATAGCCGTTCTGAGATGTCACGGAAGAGGCCATGCGCACTCGGACCCCACGGCCCGAGGGTTTCAATCCCAAACGGCTCGAAAGTATAGTTACCAATGAGGTTATTATACTTACGCCGCTTGAGGTTTTCTGCAGCCGCAGCAGCAGCACCAGCACAGCACGCCGAGCTAGGAAGATGGGATGGCGCAAGAGTGTCGACACAGGTTGCGTCCCACACTAAAGGCCTACCCACCTTCCATGGAAATAAGGACATGCCGTCCGGTCTCTTGCCATCGTCGCGTGCCAGGCCATTGGGTTCTAATACAGCTGGAACGCCGGCGGTGACAAGAGCTCGTCGGATGATGTCGTTGATGTTCGCGTGCCGCGCTAAGCGGCCCGCACTTCGGCTGCAAGACAGGCCGTGATACATTACAACAATTTATAATATTAGTTTTAGTCCACAGAGTCTTAAGGACTTGTTATGTACATATATCCTTATGTACATAACAAGTCCTTAAGACTCTGTGGACTCTGTGGTCCCTGTTAACATATTGTCTTATTTTCTTCCTATGAGGGTGGCTTACGTTCTCAAGAAAAGGAAATTGAATTGTATGCTCTCCTATTTTTAATATTTTCAGAAATACTATCACATTTTACTTGTTCCAGACGAAGAAATTCTATACGGCACGAACCGAGTTAAAACGCATGACCGAGTTATGTCAGAAACAGCACAACCAACTGAAGGAATATCACAGAACTATCCGAAGTTTAGAAGCTCAGTTGGCGAACCAATCCAGTAACAGATAACTTACTTTAACTTTATTGTAGACTAGCTTTGCAATATTGTTTTTCTCAGCGTGAAAACTTAGTTGAAGTGAGCTGCAAATAGTGTTAATCCTTAGTATCAGTAGTGCTATTCTGTAACCATCTCACCGTGTTATCTTAGGTGAAGTGAGCGTGGAGTGAGCTGTCAGTTGCTAAGGATTGACACTATTGGGAGCTCGCTTTACCTAAGATATCACGGTGAGATTTTTACAGAATAGCACTAGAGCAGTGCTATTCTGTTAAAATCTCAAATATTAAGACGTATCCTCTATCTAAACTTATAATATATCCTCGAAGATAATGGCGATTTGCTATAGTATGGGTTAGTGATTGTAGTATGATGTTGCAACGCCTAATTTTGGTTGCAGACTGACTATTACATAACTGCATAGGCTTGAAGATTACATTCTAGAAAGCTTAGATTAATCACCTGAAGTGATGAAGATGACGTTAGTAAAGTAGGTTATAAAAGTCGTAATAAAATTATAATCATTACACAAAGTTAAATTCAAAAACTTTCGTCATTTAAACATCCCTGTGTAAAGTTTCCAAACAACAGATATAAATAAACAAATAAAAAACGGTGTCACTCCGGGAATGCCGACAGAAGTGAAAACTTGAACAAGATGGCCTTGATGGAAGAAAAATACTTGTATAGAACATTGGTCCGCAACCTTATCTAAATAAAGAGCACAATCGCGTTTACAAAAATAAGGTGTCGGTAACGGTGTCGAGAGTTCAATTGTTTTTTCTCATCTCAAAAATGCCCAACGCGCTTAAAGAAGTTTTACTTCAAAATTGAATATTCCAATTGGGAACCCGTAACAACTAACAAAACATCCCATAAACAATTTTTTATCGCCCTAAATGAAACTGCTGAACGTATTTTGATACCCTTTTATGGGGTAAATATACATATAGGATGTTCTCATATGTACGCAAGGGGATGAATTTTCAGAGCAAGTATCGCCGTTCAACATCCCCATATCGCCGGGGAGCAACATATCCCCGAGCTTCGTACAGTCCACCCCTACTTATAAGCGTAATGCTAAAAGTACGCCGTTTTCGGTAAGTCACTTTTATTATTTTTAGGACAATTTTTTAATATATTTTTACCACAATGGGGAAGCTTTTAGCTTTCATCTCACCTGATCGTAAATGATAATCAGGCTGAAAGTCACTTAGATAAAAGTGTCTTTTGAAAAAATAACCAGATGTCAGCATGTTTTAGTTACCAATAATGCAATAGATAGGTACATATTATTGTAAAACCGAGGTTTTCATTTATCGATGAAAATATTATTAGTTGTTACTTATGTTTAAAAATCCATGCATTAATTTTTTATGGTAAAATGTGAGGGTAGCTATAGGTGAGTCTCAGTGATATGAAATGCACGACATAACTTCACATGACATATACTCCATAGGTTTAGGTAGTTAAATAAAGGTAAACAAAAAAAACCACGTGACGACACAGCTGTCAAGTAACTGACTAAACGTAATACCTGTCACTTCAGTTGTTATGCTACGTCACAGTTGTACTCTTCAATTTAGCAACGTTATACTTCGTTGACGTTTAGAAATTGGGTTCTTTACAATAGACAGATTACAAAATCTTATATGTCAGACAAAAAAAAATGTGCTCAAGCAGTTACATCTACGAAAAGCAGTTGAAGAATGAACGATAAAGTTTAACATACATTAGATAATAAAAGAGGAAACTATGGTAAAACACTAAAATTAATTTAATTTGGTTTTATTGTTTTTTAACAAGAAAGTGTCATCTGTAAAAATCCTTTTTACGATTTGTTTACCTTTTTTAACTATCTAAACCTATGGAGTATAGGTATAATCTTGCAATCTAAATTGGATGGCGGGAAAGACCTGGGATGGAATTGGCATAAGGAAAGGAAATGGTCATTTATGCTAAGATTTATGGTCTGAACTCTGGACTAGTTCGACTTTAGGCATGTGTCTACTGGCCATGTGTTAGGCGATGAACCAATGGACGAACCATTTACTAGTCTTGTTTTCTAGCATAAGAATTGCTCGAATTTGAACACAGTATGTCGCACGTGAGAGCAGTGGTGGCCCAGTGGTAACAGTCGCGACTTACGAGTTGTGATCGTATGTTCGAACCCTGACAGACGCTTTACTTTGTGTCACCACTGCTATCAAAACGGTGAAGGAAAACATCGTGAGGAAACCGGCATGTCATAGAACCAAAAATTCGAAGACATGTGACATCTACCAACCCGCACTGGGCCCGCGTGGTGGATTACGGCCCACTCCCTCTCACAGAGAGGAGGCCTGTGTCTTAGCAGTGGGAACATCATAGGCTGATTATGTGTATGTCGCACGTACCGTGCCCATTTATTTTCATATAGTTACCATTTGTTTTGTTCAGTCTAATAGTTCATAGAACACGTAGATATTTCCCGGGTCTTATCATACACATAACATTGGAAGATATAATGAGGAAAATGTATAAGTATTACAAAGATAATGTTCCTGCTTTGTAAATGCTTTTCGGTTTCGATTCTTAATAAAAATTCCTTGCTCTTGAATAAAGCAAGAAACAAAAGAAACAAAATTTAGCTGAAAGAAACTGCGAGGTCTGAAATTGGAAAACGCTTGTAGGTACTCATTAATTAATCTATAGGTTAATAAAAAGAAGCAGGAAGCTTTTTCACATCACACTGGTACGATTTTTTTTGTGTATATTAAAATTTCATCTAATAGTGTCATTTCGTCTATATTATTATCAAGTATTGGTCGACTCTTCACGTGACCAGAGGGCTGGCCTATTTTTTGGCCAAAGAATCAGCATTGCCATACAACGTGGCAATGCTGCCAGCCTTTTGGGCACTTTTCCTGTTGACAGCGATGCGGACGAACTTTTGGATGCCCTATGATTCTTTCCCCTCCTTTTTATATGCATGTTCATATTGTTATTTTAACTCTGTTAGCAATATATAATATAATGTAAATATTATCATGTTTGAAAATAAAAAGGTAAAATTATTATTTATTAGTGTTGCTATCCATGAAACGTTGACTAATGTTATCATTGCCTGAAGAAATCTCTCTGAGGTTATCATGAAACCAAAATGTTACTTTTAGATTTGCGTTGTTGTGTATGCTTAATTAGAATTACGATGAAGTCTTTGACTGAAGAGGAGGCTCCCTAAATTGTAAGTTAATTTGCATTAATATTCTGAAAAAGTTACGCATACAATCAAAATGGAACTTTAGTATTATGTTTTATTGGATCTTTTTCTTTCCCTAAATAAGATAGTTACCTACGTAATTGAAACATCTTCGCTCAATTCATTTTTTATTCGAAAATCATGTCTTTTTTTAACAAATACAAGATTACTCTGTTTTTTATGTCTAAAATAATTATTGACAGTTAGAAAACATAGTTTATTATCCAGAAATAAGATATTTCTTCTCTAGATCAAGTATTACTTTAGATAAAAACGAAATAAGAATTCAGATTTACGACATTTAGTTCCGTGCTCGAACACGACCAAAGAGCGCACGCGATATCCAACTCTATTACTGATGTGTTAGCGTTTATCACATAGTGGAGTGGTGGAGTGCATGGGGGAAATTGTCTTTGGAGTGCCTGGTCTTAACGTCGAATTCTGAAAGCTTTTTCACTACTGTCAAATCACTTATCAATTTATATTTTCGCCGTACCCCATACAGGATAAACAAACACACCACTTATGTATCAAACAATCTGCTTAGCCTTTTCTCAACTATGTTGGCGTATGCTTCCAATTTAACCGGATGCAGCTGAATACCAGTATTTTACATGGAGCGACTGCCTATCTGACCTCCACCACCCAGTTACTGGGTAACACGATACTCCTTGGTAATACTGGTTGTCAGACTTTTGGGCTTCTGACTATCCGTAACGACAGTCGAAGATCTACGAATGACAGCCGGGACCAACGGATTAACGTGCTTTCCGAGGCACGGAGGGGTGTCGATATGTAATGTATGGTCACCCATCCACTAACCAACCGCAGCAAGCGCTGCTTTATATCCATAAATGTATTACG
This sequence comes from Agrochola lychnidis, assembly GCA_963680765.1. Lineage (NCBI taxonomy): Eukaryota > Metazoa > Arthropoda > Insecta > Lepidoptera > Noctuidae > Agrochola > Agrochola lychnidis. The sequence continues at coordinate 5,555,033 of OY796859.1, read as the reverse complement.
TAGAAATAATATTATCATAATATTGTCTATTTTCAAACTGCTAGGGTACTCCCGTGGTCCCGTATACTAAAATTACAATAAAGATAACATTTTGACCTTAGGTACAGCAGTATCAGTCAAACCTCGTCACTCCAACGCGGATAAGCAAGCAGAGGTCTGCGAACATGAGTGCTCATAGTCAGGTGACTATCGTACTTTTTCGATATGTTTGTTTATTAAGAGCGTTTATTCTGAATGTGGGCAACATCGCGTAACATGATATTTTAGTTCACTAGTTAGCCACATTTCATATTTCCATACAGTAATATTCTGCCGCGCTTGCAATAACTGCAGTATCATTTTTGTCAAAAGTTTGTTAAATATAGATTCGGAATCAGCGTATTGAACTGATTCCGAATCTATATTTAACTCCATTTTGACATTAATGATAGGTACTTACTGCAGTTATTGCAAGCGCGGCAGTATTGCCAAATTAATCAAAACAGTTAAATATTATATAGCTATTTGCGACGTTGCCAACTTTTAATAAGCAGTAATCGGATAATCGGATGCATATTTACCTAAAGTTCATTTTTGGTTAGGAAATTATGGCTTCTTAAAACATATATTTTTAAATATAAATCCCGGGATTCCAGAAAATTCGGGATTAAGAAACTAGTCTGTAACATGGTGAAGAAACGTCGTCTTTAGCATGTGGTATTTATTTAAAAAAAACCGGATTACATAATAATATGTATTTACTTGAAGTTAATTTTAAGCTCCCTATCAATTTATGATTATGTTGAGTGTAAGAGGAATAGTAGGTAGTAGGTACTGTGAGGTTTTATTATGAGATGCAATCTCATGTTGTGCAGGCTGGCAAGAACACTCTATGGGATCCGAACAATCGAACATTATATATTTAAATGAGGATTTTCGTATGGTGTTCATTTGTTGATGAAAGAAAAACTAGTTTAGCCCCTGGTGTCGGTCGCGTAATATTGTCTTTTGCATTTTACTATTGGTTTAAATATAGTCTTGTGCTCCCAAAAGTTCTTTAATTTAAACAGTATACACGATCCCGAGTGCCGCAGCCAAGTGTGGTGCTTACAGTACCTACATACGATTTGACTCTATAATAAAAACAGCAGTTGATTCCGAAATCCCGGGATTTTTTCGATGCAAAAGTGCATTCCATAATAGCCAACACCTACACTTTAGGTAAATATGCATCCGATTATCCGATCACTAGTAATAGCTACAATGAATGATAAAAAGGAGAATTTCTAGAATTATGAAATTATTATTTTTTCTGTAAGTAGATCTTTTAAAACATTTGTACACGTAAATTTTTCGGTCAATATTTTAACACTAATGGCGCTGGCATTTCCTAGCTGACTGATCCCTGAGAAGAAATGCCGAAAAAAACTCAGAGTCTCTTTTAAGTCCAAATATTTGATAACTCTAGCTTCTAGCTGGGTACGTGATCGCAGGGCAAGAAGTAATTATTTTCCTGGGTACTTATACTCCATTTGAAATAAGATTAGACATTTAAACAAATCTTTAACAGTCCGTTCAATTGATTTTGATTTCTATACCATAGGCATAAGGATGGAATTAAAAGCAAAAAAGTCGTAACAATACCAACTGTTTACTGCAGCTGCCATTTGTCATGCCACCAACGCAATAGAAGTCAAAATCAGTTGAACGGACTGTAAAAAAGGTTTATTTAAATGTCTAATCTTATTTCAAATGGAGTATAGGTAGGTAGGTATGTTATTTAATCGCGAACAGATAAATAAAACTGAACTCTAAACGAAAAATTCCAGTTAAGTACCTAATTGGAAACAGTAGCTGTGCAATAGATAGTCGTCACTGATAGATAATTAATTAACGTTTCCAATAGGCGCGTTCGTTTTTTAGGGTTCCGTAGTAAACAAGGAACCCTTATAGTTTCGTCATGTCCGTCTGTCCGTCTGTCTGTCTGTTTGAGGTCTAGCTCCGAGACCCTTAGTACTAGAAAGCTGTAATTTGGCATAGGTATACATATTAATTACGCCGACAAAGTGGTAAAACAAAATTATGAAAAACATTTTTTTTTAGGGTACCTCTCATACACGTAAAGTGGTGATGTTTTTTTTTATTTTTTTAGAGGGGTATCATTAGAAAGGTCCTTCAAAAACATTGTGAGTTTGTGAAAACCATTTTTAAATTCAGGGATCCGTTTGCGAAATATTAAGCTTTAAAGTGCTAATTTTTGTTAGAGTCAAGTGTCCCCCACCCCTGCCGGCTAAATGGTTGGTTTTGGGTGTGTGAAAAAAATTACAACAGTAGTTTATATAACGAAATTAAAAGAAAAACTATCACAGCTAAGTTGGCTTTACAAGTTAACGAGTAATAATCGACCAACTTAACTTTGCAGTTGCAAAAACATGTTTTCCCATACATTCCGTATGGGAGAACATATTTTTCAACTACAAAGTTAAGTTTGTTTTTGGGATAAATTCATCCCAACTACGGAACCCTTCATTGTGCGTGGTCCGACACGCACTTGGCCGGTTTTTTATATTCTGTTCTCCAGTTAAACTCTATCTAAGTTTACTGCTATCATTCATGCATATCATTTGAATATTATGTTTCTATAGCTTTACTCTCCTTTTTATGTACGAACCTCTGGGTCTTGTAGTAGATGTTTGCAGCTCTTGAATTCACTTTGGTCAGCGATAAAAGCGCTTAATGTCAATCTGCATGCAAGAACAAAGCGCCTTTTCCATTGTAATGTTGTTGTTAAGACGATATTTCTTGCTATTAACACCAACTGCGAACTGAATTCCAAACGAATTACGTTTATCTAATATGTTAAATTATTTTCTTTTCAGCGTTCGAATACGTCCAACAAGATTTCATCGACTGTCTTCACTCCGCCTACTCCCGAGTCCGCTGGGTACTCCAACTTTTTAAAGAGTCTCTAATGGTATTCTGAACGCATCCAGAAATTCGCTCGCGTGTGCCAGTGCGAATTTCCATAAAAAAATACACATTTATGTTTTATTACCACTGGCAGCATTGGAAAACGGAATTATTCAGCCTATTTTCTTTAGGCCCGTGTTACATTGTGTGACGGCACGTTGTATATGACACGAATATTATATTATTTTACGTCAAGACTCGAGTTAAAGGGATGAAATGGTTTGGGAAAAGACATGTGGCTTATGTTAATGTACTGTGTCATATTGTACATTATTTTACTCCCTTAATAATGTCTCTCATCTAAACCTGTTTCAGGTTTTTGTTTAGTTATCCAATATTGTGTAAACCCTTGTTCAGAAAGTAGATTTATTTTAGAAGTTTAAGATAAATATGAGACGTCGCTGTCGCCATTGTGTAGTTACCACTACAAAGTGGTTTGAAAAGTCGGAGGTGCTTTTAATGTATTTTTATTTATATATAAACGATGCTCTCGAACCCTTACCTAATTACATTACGTTTAACTCAAATTGAATTCCGATCGCGCTGATTGAGTGAAATTGCGCGTTCGAAATTTGAAATTATGCAGCATTTAATTTATATTCCAGAGGCATATTTTTTTTTAATTTATTAATATTTGGTTCATAATTTAGCTGCATGGTCAATGAGTGAATGATTTTGTTTTACTCAGGAAAATAAATGTTTAATTGATATTATGACTACGCTTAATCGAACCTTCACGGTCAATAAACCAAATCAACTTTTTCTAACACACAATTGTCTCTGCCAAATGATCATAACAAATCAATTTTACTGTTTTAATTACTATTTCGTAAAAAAACTTTATCGGGTGATTTGTTTTCTAGGTTTTTCAGTAGCAGTAGTGAATCGGGCTATATGTCAAACAGTCCATTCCGATCGCCCGGTGTTTATTGCAATGGCTATGGAAAATGTCCATTCAATAAAAGAACGAAGATTATGAGGTTCGATTAGAGTTTATTTGTTTTTTTTTTTATATTAGTTGTTCCTATAAAGTAAATACTAATTCCATGGTGTTCAGTGTCTTCAAAACCATAGACTGCATGGTATATTTTTTAATTTAGACCTCTTTATGTCATTCGAAAAGTTTTAAAGAATGGAACATTCGTTAGTAACAACACCATTCCTTTTTTTTGTTTATCACAACTCATTTACATTCCAAAGGACATGTCCTAAAATGGTTTTTTATTATTCAATCATTCTAACCAGGATAAGTTAAATATATTTGGATAGACATTCCAAAAACTAGTGGTTCTAACTATATCATACATTTTTAAAGACCTCCAATTTTGAGAAAAATCGTTTTTATGTTAGTAAGAATTTACTCCTAAAACGAACAAACCTTTCTAATTATCTAGGATAATATAGTGAACACCCCATAAAATAGTAAACTTGTCAAAATTGACACATTTTACGGTCATTACTGTCAATTCATTGACAGGAATGACAGTACTGTGTCAATTTATGTCATATCGACATATTCAAATAGTAAATTTGTCCAAATTGACACATGCTACTGTCATCACTGTCAATTGATTGACAGTAATGACAGTACCATGTGTCAATTTATATCATATTTGTCATAGTTGCCATCAACAAATAAAATATTTGTAGTTTAAATAGTTTATAATTTTTCTCTAAAATAGAGGTGTCTAAAAATATTATTTTAGTGGTTCCTAGTTCCATATTTTGTCATTTTTATTTAGACATAGTTTGATGCTGGTTAGATTTTTCTCGGAATAAAAAACCAACGACCCTACAAAAAGCGGACATCTCCTTTTGTATTATGTAAATACGATGTTGATGTCGTATTTACATAATACGATGACAGTAAATGGAGCATAAGCATTCCTACAAATGGAAATAAGTCTTAATGTATTACAACGGAATGGGTTCTGCATTCTCTTATAAGGATAGTTTTCAGCATTTTAATTTTATATTTTTGCATGTTAATTTTAAAATTTAAAGACAATTTGCATGTTACTATTTTGTTATTTTAACGAATAAAATGTTTTTGTGGTTCATTTTTTTCCTTTTATTTTTATCATTTTAAACTTCGTATTCCGTACTCACTAACTTTTTAATAACCCTTTATAAGGCATAAGGAATATTCTTACCACCATATTTTGAAAAATTACTTCGTTTGCAGGTAAATTATTTGTCAATGATTGCCTAAATTAATATGGATAAACCAACTGCCTATTGACATTTTTCTGATTTTACTCTGTACCAATTTAGGTTTTACCTTATTTAAAAGAAGCGTAACTTCTTAATTGAAGAGTTATAACATAATTAATCGAGTTAATTAACAATTATTATGGTTTCGTTCAGTTTCTACTTGCCGTTAACTTATTAGGTCAGGGACCAAAGTACCTAGCTATAGGACATAGGTAAGCAACACGCTATTGTAAGGTTTTGAAAACTAAATAGGATAGGTAGTCTTCTTCACTCTGTGTCCAGCGCTCGGTGTGGCAACACGCCATAATAAGGTTCGCGACAAGTCAATTGTCATCCTGAGGATGCCTCGTTGAGAGGTGAAACTCGTGTCGTTTTTAATGGCTCTTTAGGAATAGTTAAACGGAACAGGTTACTAAATATATTAACGTCTATTGTATTTTGACTTTTAGTTCGTAGATTTTTGTTTATTCAGCAAATTGAAAAGGATCGGATCATAAAGAAACAGCCTATAGGTACCTACCTGTTACGTTTTTGAACTACACAGTAATACCAATAGGCTATTTGGCGTTATTGCATCCTGCACAGCCCACCTGGGTTCTAATTGTGTTTGAGCCCCTTGTAAAGACAATAAAAGCTTGTAAAAAGATAGAAACGCGAAGATAACGGTAAAATACTTCTTTCTTTCCTTATCTTTACACCCTCGAATACCTACCTAAGGGCTTTTGAGATAATCAAAGAGCCTATAAACGGAAATATATTTGAACCATAAACAAGCGATCTAAGAATAGAAGAAAAATCTCTAAAAGAATTAACAAGAAAATATTACGATAAAAATAGAGAAATCTTTTTCGAATCGAGATGACTGATATCAAACCTTAAACTAGTTTTTGATTAGAAAATCTTTATCAAATGGAATTCTAAATAACCAAATGAGATCTACTCTAAAACTTGTGATAGGATAGACTTCTCAAGTTTCCAGACATCCAAATATTATGCTTCTACAGTTTGAGTAACATTGCTACCCCTTTATTCACAAATTTTCCATGAATTGAGAAGGGAAACAATAGGTCTGTGTCCGAAAATTTTTTGTCCGTCTTGTAGGTTATTAAAAAAATATTGAACACGTTTCTTTTTCTTTTTTGACGTAAACAAAAGATTACGGCGATACATTGAGTTAAAATGTGGCATGACGCCTTGCTAGATTTAATACTTTTTTTTTTTTTTTTTTTTTTTGGGTGGGAAATCATCAAATAACTTCTCCCGCTCTGGGCGGAGCGGGAGGGCGTGTCAGACTCTTACTGACTAAAACCCACCCGTGTTCCTTCAGTTGCCGTGTTGCCAGGGGGCCACGATTTCCGTTTGTGACGTAGCGAGTCCCCACTCCCCAACTTTAATGCGTGTTTTCCAAGTTGTTTTTGATTATATGATAAAGCAAAAAAATACGTGTCTAATATTTTTTTATTATCTGAAAGACGGACTAAATAGATTTTTTTTTTACCTAGGCAACTTCCGTATTATATAGTTAGGTACTTTATTTTTGCTGAATGCAATTATACATATGTTTAAGGATTTTCGACATACTATTTGCACATCAGTTTTCTATGTGAGGTTACATTACCATCACCAAAGGAGTTTGAAGTAAAACAACAATTACCAAGCTTCAAAAATTCTCTTTATTATCGCCGTTTATCAAAAGGAACAGTTTTTAACGGTGAATGGGCAGGATGCCCTTGTTCTGCTGATAGCCACCGGTGGCCTCCTGGTGACCATGCACTGAGTGAGCCCCGAGGTTGTTGAACTTCTCCAGGACTTCGGCACCACCCTTGTAGCCTTTCTGGAGGTACTCGCCCTGGGAACAGAGAAGAATGGTTAGTATTGTATAGTTTGAGGATGCACAGAAGGGAGTAGAGTTGTGTACTGGTGTTGTCGTTTCATGAAATGATAAAGTAGATTATGAAGTTGCTACGATCCGCCACCGCCAGGTGGCGCACGGCAGTACTTACTGTAGCCATATCGCTGCGCCAGCCAGTACTCAACGCGCCATCAGGGGCGCCGCGAGTATTTGAAAAACGAATATAGAAGAAATCTTTTCAGATTCGAAGGCGGACGATGCCTTATGTTTTTTATAATATTCAGATCTTATTCAACTCAGAATACAGAAAATAAAACAGAATTGTACCAGTTCACGTCCATTATTTCGAAGCCTTAACACATCTTACACATTATGAAGACATGTAGAGCTTTTATTTCTTAGCTTGGAGTTTAGATTTATGTCCGGTTGCTGGCAATAGGCTCGCCATATTACATGTGACTTCAACATAACTGACGGTGAATGAAAACATCGTGAGAAAATCGGCATGTCCTAAAACTAAAAATTCGAAGACATGTGACATCCACCAGCCCACACTGGGCCCGCTGTGGCTCACTCTCTCTCACAGAGAGGAGGCCTGTGTCCCAGCAGTGGGTGCTTTATAGGCTGATTATGCTGAACATAACAGGTAAAATGTGGGTCTACTGCGTGGACCCTGCCTATCCCTTCGGGAAGTACAAGCGTGATGTTGTTTGTAAAGCTCTTTCTGTAAGTACTACCGAAGACACGCATATAAGGACTATTCTTGCTTGCAGCGCTCGTCCGCTATGGTAACGCTTACCTACGAAAAAAAAAGGGTTGTGTGCACGGGATTTTGTTTTCAAATTGGTTAGATATGCGTTACCGCGATGGTACCTAAAGCTTTAAATGTGCTAATTAGCACTGAGGAAAATGGTTCAATCAATTGTATGATTAAAAATTCTTTTCACAGCAACAAAGGACGATAAAATGAAATCATAATTAAAGCAATTATCAAAAGAGAAAGTCTGGACCATTTTACTTTTTCAGAAAGAATCATTTTGTTAATCCGAAAAGTGAGGTTAACGAAACAATTTAGTACAATTTTATTTCCACCATTTTACTTCAAAGCCCTAAAAAGTAGCTCAGACATCTGGTGGTTTTATTCAATGGCTTTTATAGCGGACCTACCCACAGACATTTCTGTTTAACGAGCTTAGAGGCAACTGTTTTCAATTTAAACAATGTATAAACTAAAGTAACATTTTATGAGCCGTAAAAGTTGGTATTTGTTCTTTAATAAATAAGTGTGTGTTTAATTTTATGCTCTGCTTAGGCTTGTAGAAAAATATCGATGTATCAATACATCGATATTTTTTGTTCGGAATATCGAAATGTGTATCGAAATAATTTTCGATACATCGTTATTTCGACATAAAATATCACGTATCGAAAATGTATCAAATACGATATATTTCCCATAGCAACACCGTTGTCGCCACTGACTAAAATCGCTGGAATTCAGAGCTGTAAAAAAGTTGTCTGATTTTATCAATATTTTATTAATTTAAGATTTTACATCAGAAATGATGTTCCTAGTTTGGTATTTAATTTATATGAAGCAAAGAAAAATACTAAAGAATTCCATATAGTATAAATATTATTTAGAAAATTTCACCGAAACATGATTATTTTTTTCTATATATGGAAATCATTTTTTTTATCGATACTATATAATTCTCGATATTATTTGGCACTCCTTGCATCCCTAGCTCTGCTTTTATGAACATTGTTTGAGTGATACTTAAGGTTTCTAGAGCTTAGAATTTATTAAGTAGTTTTGGCGACAAAACAGATGTAGCTGTAGTATTCTATATTATGTTCACAAGATTTCAAAGACCATAGGCTGAAAATGCTTAAAATACTGAAACATGTTTGATGTGAAAACCTGGAAAACCGGTTCTAAATACGCTAGTTAATAAACGATAGAACTGATAAGACCTAATTACAGGTATTATGTTTAAACTTTGGTACTAAAACCTTATCAGCACACCCTAATTTAATGGATGCTCCTATTTATGTAGCCCGAGATAGTTAAGTTACTAGGAATTTAGTTCTAGTTTCCTACCTAGTAAGATAGTAAAGGGCCCATTAGACTGATATAAAATATTAAACATTACTAATACTTTTCGCGTAATACATAGTAACTAGGTATAGTTCCAATCTAGAGGTAAAAAAACTGGCCAAATGCATGTCGGACCACGCACAATGACGGAATCCGTAGTTCGGATAAATGTATCCCAAGAATAACTTAACAATGTAAACTACATCGAAATAATATCATGTTATTGGCTCTGTTAGTTGACACGAATCACAACAACCAATTCTATAAATTGTCACAAGATTTGAATGTTATGAAATGGAATAAGCTTTTACAACTTGAATTAAGAGTATAAAATTGTCTCTTACCTTATTTGCCTTCGAGTCATCGATCTTCTGCTCCGACACGTGATGTCCTTCCTTGCCCTGAGCGTTAGCATCCAGAATCTTCTCCTCATGAGCACCCTTGAATCCTTGCTGTGCGTTCTCTCCGTGGGCAACAGCATTATGACCATTAATCTTGTGGTCGGCTTCATCATGAGCCTCATCGTAGAAACTCTCAGATTTTTCCTCCTCATTCTTGCTACTGGAACTCTTGAATCCCTTGCTCACATGACCTTTCTTGTGACTTTTTGCCTTTTTCAATTGCTCTTCATTTGCACCTAAAATTATATTGCAAAATTTAGTAATAGCTATAAAAAACTCATCTAGGTAAATATTAATAGGTTTCTATTTACTGTACATTGACTAAATATTAATTTACTATTCCGTTTTTTGCTGTGTTTTGCCGAATTGGACGATAAAAACTTGTTGATTGACAAGTGAGCGTGAAATTGTAACGAAATAATGAGTTATTTGGAAAAAAAGTGCTCTATGCGTAAGACATTGATTTATTTAGGGAAAAGTTTAGAATTAGTGTACGTACCGTGTTTGTCCAATTTTTGGTTGCCTTCATAGAATTTCTCGTCACCGGCAGCTTTTTTCTTGGCTTCTTCGTCTTTGTAGAAACTGGACTCGCCCTTTTCGGCTCTGGCGGCAGCAGCGCCCTGCTGGTATCCTTCCTGACCATGTTTAGCTTCTTCTTCAGCTTTCTTCTCGATTTTTTCTAAATTTTCTCCTTCACCCTTCTTCTGAGCGGCATCATAAGCATTCTTGTCGACATATCCTCCACCTACTTGTTGTCCGATAAGTGGGTGATAAAGCAAGCCATTTCCAAGACCGATTCCACCAACTCCTAATCCGCCGATTCCAGGGTGGATAAGACCAACTCCGTTACCGAAGCCGACGCCTCCAACGCCACCCACGCCAACACCTCCGACGCCACCAACACCAATACCGACACCTCCGACGCCCAGCTGGCCAGCACCACCAACCCCTCCGAGGCCGAGCCCCAATCCTTGGCCAATGCCTCCTAATCCGATGCCACCGTAGCCCAGACCTTGGCCTAAGCCTTGGCCCAAGCCCTGGCCCAAGCCAAATCCACCAACACCAATACCACCAACACCAGAAACAGTATTTAGAACAGTAGACGCGGCTCCTTCTATTTGTTCGGGGTAATCCTCACTTTCTTCCACTTCATAACTATTAGATAAAGGCAATCCAGATTTCGCGTCAGTACCGATAGCGTCCAACCGTTCTTTCACATAATCGTAAGGACTCTTCTCATCAGCCAGCTCGACTTTGTTGAACTGAGCTGCAGACAACGCCACCAGAGCGAGGGTGAAAACTTGTGTCAACATCATTGTCAATGAGATCGTTACCGACGTTTCGAGACTGATGTCATTTCAGTATTGCACTGTTATTTATACTAAGGTTAAATTCGGTGGAACGGAATAGTTTTTGTATTAGCCGTGTGATAGTTTTCACAGGGCGTCTGGGGGCCCGTGTCCGGTCGTTTCCTTCCTGTGGTATTGTTTCGACTAGTCCTAATTAGAACGACACGGCTAAAATAAAACAATGTGGTGTGGTCGAAGACCTTGCTTTCCAGTTCATTGGTGGCGTCAGTGGGGCGTTGGCTTGCGCAACCACCAGACCGCTATGGGTAACGCGTTTTCTAGACAATTTTTTATAAATTCTCTCGTGTTATCTCATTTCAGGTAATCTTCGAGCATAAATTCGTGACTCCATAACACCGCAAATGAATTTCAGTCGATAATCCGGCGATCATTTTTAATCTGTCAGTTGCAAAGTCTCGACGGCTGATTAATCTGTTTGAAGCATAAAGTGAAAAGGTTAATTAAAAGCAAAAAATGGCAACATTTAATAAACAGGTGATTAATTTCCTCTCTGCATTATTAAGCATAATGGCCTTGGTTCAGATCGGACGATTTCACGTCATTGTTTTCTTATGCTCAAAATATATGTCGAGGGCTTAACCAAAGGTTAGCTGAGTATTATATTGGGTGACTATTGAGTCGCCAAAGTTGGCCTAAATAAGTCACGGTAAAACCTGCAAGGTGTCGGAAATATTCATCAATATAATGTTAGTTTTCTGTTGCTTTGTGTAACTTTGTCTGCAGTGTAGACAAAGTTACTGGGAGTTTTAGAATAAGTTAGATGGTGCTGACTCCAAACCATCTATAACTCTGTCTGAAACTCCTAGTTTTCGGACTCCCAGTTTTGAGACAACTTTGAATCTTTGCTCATTTTTCTTATGAGGGATACCTTTTGCATTTTACCCTTGTGATGTGATGTCGTTTGAATAATGTAATATCAAACGTATTATAATGAGAAATAGTAGGAAAATGTCATCTGCCATAAGTATATTCAGTGGTTTAACGTTAACGGTAACGCAGTCCTTACCTTCTTGAATAAATCATGTAAAGGTTTTGGAAAAAAAAAGTCCATATTATATTCCTGCCAACATGAAGATCAATTCCTTTCATTGTTTTGTTGCATAACATCTGTTTACATGATATCATGACTACATTGAACTCAACTTTAGGTGATCTGGTAGATAAAATTTAGGGTGAGTTCAATGATCATCATAAGTAGGTACTTTTATTAAAGAGTCTCCTGCCCGTTTCCACCTTCACTAAGTGACATTTAAATGAATCCCAAAATAAAAGGGCACTGTTGGATTTTCAATGCTATGCTTAGCGCTGACAGTTGAAAATTCAACAATGCACTTTTATTTAGGGATTCATGTAAGTGTCACTTAGTTGTCGGTGGAAACGGGCATCAGACTTTCAAAAACAAAAAAAAAACATTGCGAAGTTTGTTTACCAAGTAGGTTCTTTCCTGCTATCAGTAGGTAAATTATGAATACTTATTGAACGCCACATTACTTTAAAACTAAACATAAACAATATCCAGTAGATAGGTAATCGTCACATAATATTTGTTATGAAATAGATAAGTAATTTATTTATGTAGGTACAGTACGACACAACTTAGATGTAGCATCGGCAAAATTCGTAAAACCGATCACCATCTGGGGGCCTATACGTCCTGTAGAGCTTCATCTCTTTCCCACACTGAAGTAATATTAAAATAATACTGCTTTATGAGCTTGTGGTAGGCCCCCTGAACTGACTGCGCCTTCAAAATCACCATTATTTATTACTACTTTAGGTAAAAATTATCTTTACGCAAACGCAATAACTTTTGAAGTCATATACCAAATACATTCGTAAAATTGAAATGAATGAATGCAAATTTTCAAATTTATGCTAAGTACATCTAAGTTGTGTCGTACTGTACACACATGTATTATTTAAAAGTTTTCCTGTTCGTTTTGCAAGTGTTAATCTAAGAGGAAGTTCAAATTAATTATTATTATATTACATGAATTTACATCACGTAAATTAGCATGTTATATAACAGTAGGTATCGTATTCTAGTTCGTTTTGCTTTACCATTGGTTAGCCATTGCCAACTCTGACACAGGTTAAGCCCGTCAAAGACCTATATGTAGGTACGTTTTTTTTGCGTAGTTTTGGTGATGTACTCGAAATATATATTACAGCTCAGTACCTATGATGTCGCTCAAAGAGAAGGAGCTCGTGGCTAAGTACTAACAGCCGCACGGGTCGATCCATCAGGTTAAGCTACGCTTGCCGGGGTTGGTTCGTGGATGGGTGACCATTTCTACATACTGAGACTCCTCCGTGCCTCGGAAAGTACGTTAAACCGTTGATCCCGGCTGTCATTCGTCGATCTTTGACAGTCGTTACGGGTCGCCAGAAGCCTGAAAGTCTGGCAACCAGTCTTACCAAGGGGTATCGTATTACCTAGTTACTGGGTTATGGAGGTGAGATAGGCAGTCGCTCCACGTAAAATACTGGTATTAAGCTGTATCCGGTTAGACTGGAAGCTGAGGCTAGGCAGATTGAGGTCGCTCGAAGATCTCTATGGAAAATATATCGTAATATATCTTGCTATTATATATATTATAGCTACGTCTGTGATGGGCTTTAGTCAATAACCATGGATTTATAGTGAGCGTATGGTCAGTTTCTGTATCCATAAATATACCGACTTAATTATATTTTCTTATGTAATAAAAGTAACGAGAAATGATGGCATAAAATACAAAAGATGTATATGGAGTGTTCACGAAAATATTTATTTTATCTAACGGTTGCAGCATCCAAATAACCCGCACGGGTCGATCGAAGATTATGCTACGCTTGCCTCGATCAGTTCGTGGATGGGTGACCATCCATTATATATCGAGACTCCTCCGCGCCTCGGAGAGCACGTTAAGCCGTTGGTTCCGACTGTGATTCGTAGATCTTTGACAGTTGTTACAAGTCAGATGTCTAAAAATCTGACAACCAGTCTTACCAAGGGGTATCGTGTAACACAGTTACTGGGTTGTGGAGGTCAGATAGGCAGTAGATCCATGTGAAATACAATACCCTAATTACGAAACACGCTTTCAATTATAATCTGAGGGTTTTGAAAAATATTCCTAATAGCTTCATAGGTTTCAAAAATTTGTCTATTTAACAACGTAAATAACGGGTTGGGATACTTGAAATCGAATGACATGAGTCTTTTTGAAGGCCAATGTAGTTGATTTATATTTCTACGCGTATATTGTTCCAACTATTCTGTAAATTCATTAGATGGTCGCTCGAGAAATGGTGTTTCAAGATAATGGGCCTTCGCGCTGCCGATGTTTCAAGCTTATGATGCATCGAGGTAGTGAACTGTCGCGCTCATAATTTATCGATTTCAAGTACTATCGAGTTAACGTTTTCGACCAAGTATTATTCGATCTCTCGTCATTCGATTTCAAGTAGGTATTCCAACCCGTAAATACCTCAATGAACGTGACTGAACTGTCAAAATTAATGACATTCCGATCAATTGTAATTTTTTGTGTGTTACGCAATTACCCCGCTGGTATTCAGCTGCATCCGGTTAGTCTGGAAGCCGACCCCAACATACCTAATGGGAAAAGGCTAGGCAGATTGATTTTGGTTGCAGCATCTGAAGCATGGACAAATGAGTCAATTTTATTATTTATTTACATCGAACTCATCATCATCATCATCAGCCTATAATGTTCCCACTGCTGGGAAACAGGCCTCCTCTCTGTGAGAGGGAGTGGGCCGTAATCCACCACGCGGGTTCAGTGCGGGTTGGTAGATGTCACATGTCATCGAATTTTCGGTTCTAGGACATGCCGGTTTCCTCACGATGTTTTTCCTTCACCGTTTTGAGAGCAGTGGTGATGAAATAATTTACACAAAGTAAAGCGCCTGTCTGGGTTCGAACCCACGACCTACAACTCGTAAGTCGCGGTCGTTACCACTGGGCCACCACTGCTCCACATCGAACTCAATTGATTCATATTGTTGTTAGTAACACTTATAAAACTATGTTAGTAACATTAAAAAAAAAATAAGTAAGAAAATAAAACAAATTCATGAACCTATAATCACTATGTCCGCTTCTCGTTGCACCAGACCTGCAGCTGTGCATGCGGGTCCAGTGCCCCCGGAACGGTCAATCAGGCTTATTTACAATCACCTTTAAAATGCTGTTGGTGCTCCCCCGAATCCTTCGCATCAGGGATGCGGTTCTTTTTCGTATAATGGGCTGAAAGCTGTCTGTATTTGCTTCAGCAAACATGCCCGATGCGCTACAGAACCGCGGGAGCCCCAACAGCACCCTAAAAGCGTTATTGTACTGTACACGAAGAACGTTGTAGGCTCTTTGCGTATGTCTGACCCCACAGGCTGCACGTGTAGAAGGACTGGCAAAATGTCTTGAACAGAGTGAGTTCACTTCACTTCACTTCACTAGTACATCGCGCAAACCTACGAGCCAGCCTAAGTCTATGCCAAGTTAACAAGAACACTCATATTAAATAATTCCATAGAACCAATTATTATCACTTGATAAATTACAATAACAAAAGTAGTGGCAGTCGCCATTTTGTATTCCAGGGACAGATATCTACAGGCAGAATTGATGAATATGTAAATTGAAATCAGCAAAATATCGCTGAATAATGTAGGAATGTAAATCAAAACAGAGTTGATCTGCAAATTATACAAAAACAAAATATGGACTGGATATAATAAATACATTATTTACACCTGCCTACATAAAATGTTGTTTATGACCCGATGGGCATGAAAATCCTTTTTCTTAGGTATACTTACGACTTTTATAACATGTATGGGATATACATTTAGTAGACCATCTCATAAACAAATTGAAAGATCCTAATTGTGTTTTGTTGTTTTAACTTTACGATGTAGGTAAGAAGGTTTAAACGTAAAAGGATTGAATAATTTCCAGGACTATGTTCTCCTGCTTAACTTATCGTAGAGTCCACACGGATATTCAGATCCGGATACCTTTTGACTATACAAATATTTGCTTAGGGTCAGACCATCAAACCTTTACAGCTTAACGCTTACGCATCAAATAGTGTGACCCACAGACTATATAGAAATTGGTGTGACCCGTCAAAGGATGGCCTAACTTGGCCCTTTTTGAGAATGAACGATATCAATATTCACTGAGAAAGTAGCAGGGCTTACAAAGATTTATTCTCCTACATATTTCAGTGTCGGATTCATCTGTATGTAAGTATGCTGACACATTTTTCTCTATTACTCAACCTCCGTGGTATCTAGATGGAAAAATATTATCTCGTTCCGTTATCGCAGTTTTTGTAATATGGTTTAGTGATCTAGTCCTTTACTTGATTTATTTTCGCCTTATATTTTTGATGAAAATTTATAAGAAATATTTTCTGTATTTTTCAAGACATTTTTTGAAAAGTTTGTTTGATTTTTGGATATCTTGACGATAGAAGTAGACTACAAAAGAGAGGGGCTTGTGGCTAAGTTAAGCTACGCTTGCAGCGGTTGATCTGTGGATGGGTGACCACCCATTACGTATCGAGACCCCTCTGTGCCTCGGAAAGCATGTTAAGTCGTTGGTCCTGGCTGTCATTTACAGATGTTTGACAGTTGTTACGGGTAGTTAGAAGCCCAAAAGTCTGACAACCAGTCTTACCAAGGCTTATCGTGTTACCTAGAAACTAGGTTGTGGAGGTCAGATAGGCAGTCGCTCTATGTAAAAGACTGGTATTCAGCTGCATTCGGTTATACTGGAAGCTGACTCCAACATAGTTAGGAAAAGGCTAGGCAGACGATGATCTAGTTCTCCTTTGATATAAACTAATAAATAGGTTTTATTTACCGTTCTAGATTTCAGTTCATATTTTATGTAGATATAGCATGTTTCTTCAATAAGCAAACATGTACAAGACCTACCAATCTCTAGAATCTACATGATTGCTATTTACAAATGGAAGGAGGTTGGAATGAGGGATGCTTATTGCCCTCCCTAAGAAATTGGACGATTTCTTTTTGGTATACCTACTCATACGTACGTAGGTATGTTTTATGGCAGGTAATAGATATTTAATGACCGCGTGTATCAATCTTGTGTCTGGGAACGATGTGGGTTTTGTAAGTGATATTAACGAAAGAAACAATAACAGTTTTGGTATTATAACCTCTAATAACGATATTTTGACAGTCGATACTGGTTTTTTTTTGGCTTTCTCAGTATGAAGGTGTTATAGTTATTTGGGGTTTGTGTATAAATTAAAGATTTATGCAGAAAACAACCCGTGCCTTATAAAATCAAATAGCAAACTTGCAGATTCATACAGATATATTTAGGAAACCACATTTCAGAATAATGGTGCTGATTCCCTTGTTCACAAACTAAACTAAATTTAAATTCAGTGCATCTTTTTCTTTCTATTTCATTAAGAAAAGGACAGAAGATAAATTTTAGTTTAGTCCTGTCAAATTAATCAGCGCCTGTCACTACTCCATACAAGTTTAGACGTGATTAAAAACTTGCCTACTAAAATTACGTCAATTTACATCAAGCGCTGATTAATTTGACAGGACTAAACTAAAATTTATCTTCTGTCTTTTTCTTAATGAAATAGAAAGAAAAAGATGCACTGAACTTAAATTTAGTTTAGTTTGTGAACAAGGGAATGCCGATTCCCTTGTTCACAAACTAAACTAAATTTAAGTTCAGTGCATCTTTTGAAATGTTTTCCAAATTAAAATAACATAATAAATCCGAGGCTCAAGCAGATCAAATATTAAAACAAAATTACGCAACTAAATGTATTCACAACAGTGTTAATAATTATCATTAATGAAGCATAACAAAATGAAACAAAATTTTGTGTGTTTCTTGTTCGAGCGCCTGTTTAAAGTAATACGGCAACAAGTTTTAAATTCAGGTATACGTGCCGTATTACGGCAGGCGTTGATCAACTTTGTTGTTACTTGTTACGAAGAATTAAGCGAGTTTGGTAAAGGATATTATGCTCATATGTTTGTAAATGCTTAAAGACTTTGAAATGGAAGTGGGCAGGACACTAACGAAGACGTGGTGAAGACAGGTGGAGCTGAACCTTATCTGAATAGTTGTCAAGAAACGGTAATAGAAGTTGTAAACAAATCAATAGTTAGAAGGTCGTTTGTTGGTCCTCAGACCCCAGGGGTCTTTCTGAGTCAGATCTAGGTCTTACCCAGGTAAGACCTAGATCTGAATCAGAAAGACCAGGGAAGCTTAATACAAAAATGAGGATGCCTACTCAGCAGTGGGTGCCACAAGACTGTCGATAATGATGATGATGCTCACATTAAAATGTAAGTAACAACCGCACGGGTCGATCCAACAGGTAAAGCTACGCTTGCCGGGGTCGGTCCGTGGATGGGTGACCATCTTTACATTCCGATACTCCTCCGTGCCTCGGAAAGTACGTTAAGCCGTTGGTCCCGGCTGCCATTTGTAGATCTTTGACAGTTGTTGTCCAAGGGGTATCGTGTTACCCAGTACCTAACTGGGCTATGAAGGTCAGATAGGCAGTCGCTCCATGTAAAACACTAAGCTTCAGCTGCATTCGGTTACACTGGAAGCTGACCCCAACAGAGTTGGGAAAAGGCTAGGCAGATGATGATCTAGTTCTCCGTGTCCTTTAAATGAATGGTGTACCTACTTATGTAAATATCACGGTCCTTAGTATGTATTCAAGAACTGAAACTAACTTCACCAACATACCTACTTACCTACCTACTTATTTAACATTTGCCTTTGAACCCGTCGGAAATAAGCAGGGCCGTCTTAACCATATTGGGTGCCAGGGTGCGAAAATCAGCCTGCGCCCCCATGGCAACGAAACAAAAAACAAAAGGGGATGTCCGTTTTTTGTAGGGACGTTGGTTTTTTATTCCGAGAAAAATCTAACTAGCATCACAAACTACATCTAAATAAAAACGACAAAATATGGAACTAGGAACCACTGAAATAATATTTTTAGACCCCTCCATTTAAGAGAAAAATTATAAACTATTTAAACTACAATTATTTTATTTGTTGATGGCAACTATGACAAATATGATATAAATTGACACATGGTACTGTCATCACTGTCAATTGATTGACAGTAATGACAGTACCATGTGTCAATTTGGACAAATTTACTATTTGAAAATGTCAATATGACATAAATTGATACAGTACTGTCATTCCTGTCAATGAATTGACAGTAATGACCGTAAAATGTGTCAATTTTGACAAATTTACTATTTTATGGGGTGTGTTCACTATATTATCCTAGATAATTAGAAAGGTTTGTTCGTTTTGGGAGTAAATTCTTACTAAAATAAAAACGATTTTTCTCAAAATTGGATATCTTTAAAAATTTATGATATAGTTAGAACCACTAGTTTTTGGAATGTCTATTCAAATATATTTAACTTATCCTGGTTAGAATGATTGAATAATAAAAAACCATTTTAGGACATGTCCTTTTTGTGTTCCATTTTTTTAAAAGTAAATTTGTAAAATGAGGAACATTTTCAAAAACTAATTCAATTTCTCTGGCTTTTAAGTTCACAAACTTTTGATATTGTGTTGTTTTGAAATCTACGTTCGATTTGACTCGATCGGCTTGCGCCCCCTAAGACCTTGCACCCCCGGGTAAAGACGGTCCTGGAAATAAGTACAGATCAAAGTACCAAACTCGGTCGGTAAATTCTCTTATGTTGTGCCCTAATGGTTCGTCTCTACACATAACGAATGTTGGTTTAGTGGCTATCTAAATAGCATCAAAGACTATATAAATAGGCTTTCCTGGTTGTATAATATTTGCATGAACAACAAGGCCTATTCGGAGAATTAAAATCAAACCTTTTTTATTGTAATTATTCATTACGTACAGTCGAAAAAGAAACTACATTGAGATTAAATCACATTGTGCGAGAACCTTTTGAACGCCAGCCAAAGTTTACCTAAAACACTTATTATGTCAATCTAATCTCAAGTGCTTTTGATTTTTGGGTAGGCCTTCGGAAAAACGGAGAATTCGTCAATAAAGAGCCATTAACACGGCATGTATTATACCTTCCCGGGTTCCTTGGGAGCTGTTTTACTTGTAAAAATAGATAGTAGCATTTTTTCTTAAGTTCCGCGGGGGGACGCGCGACTTGCTAAGGGTTAAAAGTATCGATGTTATCGTATCGATATTTTCTTCAATTTATGAACACCTCTTTCCGAATCAAATTCATTTTGGAATATTAAATGGAATCGCTACTTTGCACATTCGCGCCATGAGGAAATCTAGATAAAATTTTACACTACGTACGTCTGTGTTAGGTATGCAAATATGCACCATTCGCTTTTGATATTAAAATCATTTTTGGGTTACCATCACTTTGACCTTTTTACGAACTTACAAAGTTAACTTTGCTGCCTCAACAATTTGATGCTAAGTGCTAAACGATTTTTTTTTGTCACGTACAAGCCATTATGTAATCGTCAATCACAAGTGCACTTTCTTTCTTTCGATCACTTTGTAGTGTTTTTTTTTGGAAGTCGGTTGTTTTTAGGGTTCCGTTGCCAAATGGCAAAAAAACGGAACCCTTATAGATTCGTCATGTCTGTCTTTCTGTCTGTCCGTCCGTATGTCACAGCCACTTTTTTCCGAAACTATAAGAGCTATGCTGTTGAAACTTGGTAAGTAGATGTATTCTGTGAACCGCATTAAGATTTTCAAACAAAAATAGAAAAAAAAACAAATAATTTTGGAGTTCCCCATACTTAGAACTGAAACTCAAAAAAAAATTTTTCATCAATCCCATGCGTGTGAGGTATCTATGGATAGGTCTTCAAAAATGATATTGAGGTTTCTAATATCATTTTTTTCTAAACTGAATAGTTTGCGCGAGAGATACTTCCAAAGTGGTTAAATGTGTGTCCCCCCCTGTAACTACTAAAATAAGAGAATGATAAAACTAAAAAAAATATCTGATATACATTACCATGTAAACTTCCACCGAAAATTGGTTTGAACGAGATCTAGCAAGTAGTTTTTTTTTAATACGTCATAAATCGTAAACCGCAATTTACCTTTCATTCAATGTTACTTGCTGCTACGAAACCCTTCATGGGCGAGTACGACTCGCACTTGCCCGCTTTTTTTTTTTTTGGAAAAAGTTTTTATTTTTTGCTTTTTAGTTGTTTATTTGATAGTTGATTAAAAAAAGAATCATCGAAATCGGTTGGCGTGATATTGAGTTATTCGTCCATTTGTTGCGCATATACTTAATGCAGTAAAAGTTGCCATCCCTACTTTGACAGGGTTGACCAACAATCGGAAGTGATTTAGATAAGGAAATAAACGATTGAGTGTCTTGATTAAATCGGCTTTTTTAACCGACTTCCAAAAAGGAGGAGGTTATATGTTCGTCGCGTATGTTTTTTTTTTTTTTTTTTTTTATGTATGTCCACCGATTTCTCCGTCAATTGTGGACCGATTTTGAAAATTCTTTTTTGTTTGAAAGGGTGTGCTCTCGAATTGGTCCCATATAAATTTTATTAACTTTGCTTGGATAGTTTTTGAGTTAGCTACAAAATACGTATTTTTTTCCCACTTAGTATGTAGATGATCTGATAAGTTTCTGTCACTGGTAGCAGGTAGTGGTATTCGAATGTGTGTGGGGTAGGTACCACAACTAAAAAGTGAAAAATAAAAAAAATTTACAAAAAAAAAAACAACCGACCTCCAAAAAAAAACATTAAAAAGTGAAAAATAACTTTAATTTCGGAAGTCGGTGGCAAAAAACGAAAATACAAAACCCAAGACACCGACTTCCGAAATTAAAGTTATTTTTCACTTTTTAATGTTTTTTTTTGGAGGTCGGTTGTTTTTTTTTTATTCCGGAGGTTTCGTTACAAATAAGTAACAGCAATATTTAAGTAACTAAATGAGCATTTTTTTTGTATTTACCACATTGCTGGGCAAACCATGGCCAAAGAGGCGTTTCCCTTTAAGACTTATATGGATGCCATTATTAGAACTGGATTAAATTGAAATGGGACCACACGGGAAGCACCAACTTTCAAATAAAAAAGAATCATCAAATCGGTTCACCCAGTCGAAAGTTCTGAAGTAAAAACATTAAAAAAAATAAACAGTCGAATTGAGAACCTTCTCCTTTTTTTGAAGTCGTTTAAAAATAATCGGTAAGTTTCTCTGCCATACTCGACAAATGGACATTATCGAATTGAATAGAGACAAATCATTTAATAATTAAGATGAAAACCGAAAAGAATAGAATAATTATAATAATCTATATTGATCATCATCATTTCAGCCGAAAGACGTTACTGGATTATCTTTAATACGTACACTTTAATAAAATACAGATATTATTATTGTAGTTTTAGGGTTCCGTAGCCAAATGGCAAAAAACGGAACCCTTATGGATTCGTCATGTCTGTCTGCCCGTCCATATGTCACAGCAACTTTTTTCCGAAACTATAAGAGCTATGCTGTTGAAACTTGGTAAGTAGATGTATTCTGTGGATTTTTACACAAAAATAGAAAAAAAAAACAATAAATTTTGGGGGTTCCCCATACTTAGAACTGAAACTCAAAAATTTTTTTTCATCAAACCCATATGCGTGGAGTATCTATGGATAGGTATTTAAAAATTATATTGAGGTTTCTAATATAATTTTTTTCTAAACTTAATAGTTTACGCGAGAGACACTTCCAAACTGGTAAAATGTGTCCCCCCCTGTAACTTCTAAAAAAGAGAATGATAAAACTAAAAAAATATATAATGTACATTACCATGTAAACTTCCACCGAATATTGGTTTGAACGAGATCTAGTAAGTATGTATACTCCGTTTGAAATAAGATTAGACATTTAAACAAACCTTTTTACAGTCCGTTCAACCGATTTTGACTTCTATTGCGTAGGCATAAGGATGGCATTAAAAGCAAAAAAAGTGGTTACAAACCAACTGTTTACTGCAGCTGCCATTTGTCATGCCACCAACGCAATAGAAGTCAAAATCGGTTGAACGGACTGTAAAAAAGTTTTAGTTAAATGTCTAATCTTATTTCAAATGGAGTATAGAATAAATAAGATTTGCCTACAATAAAAGATTTTCTACATCACATCGTCGCTCGGCATCCAATGCTGCGAATGTGACATTTTTTACGAAAATCGGATTTTTATTTTGTTTCATTCTACGCGTCTAAATAAGTGACCTTGAATTAAAAAAAAAAAAAATGTCACATTCGCAGCATTGGATGCCGAGCGACGACATGCGTTATTTTTTTACATTTTGTAGGGACCTCAGTATTATTTTCAAAACTATTCCATTAAATTTACTAGGACGCAATTTTAACTCATTCGACCATTTTGAGGATACAACTTTAACGGCCAAAGTTAATAACTTTTGTTAATGAGTTAGTTAGATTATAAAATAATCAGCAACGAGATAATGTAATCAACATTGTTAGTTTATTGCTTATTGTTCAGTTTATAATGTCAGGTTAGTGGTTCAAACACAGTAATTAGAAAGGTCAGCCTTTCTAGTGCTTATGTAGAACGAAAATTATAGGTTTATTTACATCACCTACATAATTAACATATTTTAATTTTATTATTTTAATTTTAATTTTTATGTTTTTTTTATTTTGTTTTTTATGGATCATGTGGTCTGCAATAAAGATTTTTATTTTATAATTATTTATATCAATTAATATGGATTTAGTACCTAAGACCAGTAGAGGTACAGTCGTGGCCGCGACTTACGAGTTGTAGGTCAGACAGGCGCTTTCCTTTGTGTAAATTATTTCATCACCACTGCTCTCAAAACGGTGAAGGAAAACAGTGGTGCCGATTCCTTGTTCACAAACTAAACTAAATTTAAGTTCAGTGCATCTTTTTCTTTCTATTTCATTAAGAAAAGGACAGAAGATAAATTTTAGTTTAGTCCTGTCAAATTAATCAGCGCCTTGAACTACTCCATACAAGTTTAGACGTGATTAAAAACTTGCCGACTAAAATTACGTCAAGCGTTGATTAATTTGACAGGACTAAACTAAAATTTATCTTCTGTCCTTTTCTTAATGAAATAGAAAAAAAAAGATGCACTGAACTTAAATTTAGTTTAGTTTGTGAACAAGAGAATCGGCACCATTGTGAGGATATCGGCATTATCTAGAACCAAAAATTCGAAGACATGTGACATCTACCAACCCGCACTGGGCCCGCGTGGTGGATTACGGCCCACTCGCTCTCTCAGAGAGGAGGCCTGTGTCCCAGCAGTGACATTATAGGCTTATTATGCAGTACAGACGCCAGCACATCAAGCTACCCGAAACTGTCAAATTTTCCCAATCAACTTTGAACCTCAAACATCAGCGATAAAGTTGAAAATTTATTAAATAAATTTGATAGATTGTAGTAGCTTGATATGCTGGCGTCTGTACCTAAATTGAAATGCGTTTTTAAGTTGTGA
The DNA here is from genome assembly GCA_963680765.1 of Agrochola lychnidis. NCBI lineage: Eukaryota > Metazoa > Arthropoda > Insecta > Lepidoptera > Noctuidae > Agrochola > Agrochola lychnidis. The sequence continues at coordinate 5,530,613 of OY796859.1, read as the reverse complement.
TCTGTTTTGAGAGGCACGCTATCCAATTCATGAATATGGGTGTGTTTTTTGTAACTTCGACCTTAAGTATCAATGTCATCATCTGCCTAGGCTTTTCCCATCAGAGTTGGGGTTGGCTTCCAGTCTAACCGTATGCAGCTGAATACCAGTATTTTATATGGAGTGACTATCTTACCTCCCTAAGACCCCAGGCTTAGGGAGGTAAGATAGTCGCTCCATTACCCATAATACGACACCCCTTGGTAAGATTGGTTGTCAGACTTTCTGGCTTCTGACAACCCGTAACGATAGCTGAAGAACTACGGTTTAAAACGTGCTTTCCGAGGCATGGAGCAGTCTCGATATGTATTAAATGGTCACCCATCCACGAAACGACCTTGGCAAGCGTAGCTTAATCATCGATAGACCCGTGCGGCTGTCATTATTTAGCCGAGAGCCCCTTATCAATGTAAAAGTCTTTAAATTGGTCTTCATTCATACTACGTCAGGTCTGGACAGGTTTTGTGATGGTAATGTTCTTAGAAAGAGCCTGTGGATACCTAGCTACTAAACCACGAAGTTGCTAACAAATCTTTTTAGGGTTCCGTAGTAAACAAGGAACCCTTATAGTTTCGTCATGTCCGTCTGACTGTCTGTCTGTCTGTCCGCGGTCTAGCTCCGAGACCCTTAGTACTAGAAAGCTGTAATTAGGCATAGGTATATATATTAATTATGTCGACAAAGTGGTCAAACAAAATTATGAAAAACATTTTTTTTAGGTTACCTCTCATACACGTAAAGTGATGATGTTTTTTTTTTTTTTATCCCACCATGTGTGGTATCATTAGAAAGGTCTTTCAAAAACATTGTGAGTATGTTACAACCATTTTTGAATTCAGAGATCCGTTTGCGAAATATTAAGCTTTAAGGTGAAATTTTTTGTTAGAGTCAAGTCTCCCCCCCCCCTGCCAGCTAAATAGTTGGTTTCACATATGTGAAAAAATTCACAACAGTAGCTTATATAACGAATTTAAAAGAAAAACTATCACAGCTGAGTAGGCTTTACATGTTAACGAGTAATAATCGACCAACTTAGATTTGCGGTTGTAAAAACATGTTCTCCCATACAGAATGTATGGGAGAACATGTTTTTCAACTACAAAGTTAAGGTTGTTCTTGGGATAAATTCATTCCAACTACGGAACCCTACATTGTGCGTGGTCCGACATGCACTTGGCCGGTTTTTAAGAAGTCGTCATGTTTAAGAACCTAACATCTTATCGAAATGTCATACCAAATAAACCATGTGTAGGTACTGATTACCTGTAAGCAAAGTAGACTCGACTGGAAAAAATACTGAAACAGGAAAAATAATGACATGATAAATTAGACTTGTCATTCCAATACTCGATCTTTTTCTTATTTACTTGGCTCAGGATTTTTTTCCTACATATTTACCGAAGAGATACATCTCGATGATCATTGGATTTTTATTTAGATTGCCCATTACGTCTGTCTGTAACAGGAAAATAAGCTGAACATACGAAAAGCAATTTCTCACTCAATTAGTTCGATATATTGAGTTGTTTCGTGTACCTTATTTGTCTAATTTGATGTACATTACAAATATCTTCAATTTCTGGTATAACGAAGCTGACTTGCTCATTTCGGTTTTTATTTTTAGTCATTCAAAATATTTGTACAAAAATATGAGGGATATTTAGAATCACGCACGTGAAATAAAAACGCTGAAGGAAAACATCAAAATTCAAAGACGTGTGACATTTACAAACACGCACTGGGCCCACTCCCTCTCACCGAGAGGAGGCCTGTATCCCAGTACTGGGAACATTATAGGCTGATTATGTAAGTAGGTACGTGAAATAAAAACCAAGCAGTTCACTAATCATAATGAGCATCGTATTAAAACAACACGCAGCCCTTCCGTATATCACTGAATTTACTAAAAAGAGACGGAAAGATATAGTTTGCCCTACAAAAAGTACAAAACATGCTTTCGCAGCCAAATTTTTTGTCTACCTAGGACCATTACTTCATAACAGACAAAATGCGAGAGCTGAATTTTATTCTCTAAATTATAATAATTGTAAAAGAACTCTCAAGGAAGCTCTTCAAAGTATGTCCTATGAAGATACAGAGAAACTATTAGTTGTACTTAAATAAATAAAAAATTGTACTAATTAAGTTTAGCCAAGTAATGATAGTTACTCGTACTAAGATTTTAGCAAATAGGATTTATTGTACTATTTAGACCTTTTTACATACCTATTAGATGACTAGATTTTTTAAATTTAATGTGATTATTTAGAAATATTATTATACCTTGCCTCGCCTGAAACACAGGATGATCTAGTTCAGGCACATAACATACTTGAATTTTTCGTAGATTTAAGCATATTTGTATTTAGTGTTTTACTTTTTTATATGAATAAAGTTTTATTATTTATTATTACTAATCCACTCATATCTCTCTAGTTTATAGCCCTGGTAGAGTTCAATCTGAAGCTGCAATATAGAGGAAGGGATTACACATCAAGACAACAACCCACACTGGACCCGCGTGGTGAGCCACGGCCCACTTCCCCTCACAGAGAGGAGGTCTGTGTCCCAGCAGTGGGAACGTTATAGGTTAATTAAACTTATGTTATGCTGCTTTAGAAATACATATACTGTCACTCAGGCATGTTATGTACTGTCTGTATTTCCTGTGCGTGTCCCTAATAAAATATTTTTCTTCTTCTTCTTCTTTCTTCTTATAATACGGTAGTTGCCGAGGTGAAAAAAAAGAAATTCTATTTAGTCCGTCTTTCAGATAATGAAAAAATATTAGACACGTATTTTTTGCTTTATCATATTAATCAAAAATAACTTAGATAAAACACATTAAAGTTGGGGAGTGGAGGCTCGCTACGTCACAACTCAGTATTAAATCTAGCAAGGCGTGACGTCATGCCACATTTAAACTCTACGTATCGCCGTAATCTTTTGATTACGTCAGAAAAGAAAAAATACGTGTTCAATATTTTTTAATAATCTACAAGACAGACATAAAAAAAAAATTGGACACAGGCCTATTGTATATGACTGACAGAGGCGACGACGTTGTACAAAACCAAACTTTTTGTACAACTTGATGTGCCATGTTCATGCTCGGGCACTGTAAATTAATTTAACTCCAGTTTCATCAAAGTAAAAATAGTAATAACACCACCTTCCTTTCAGAAGCAGAGCTCAGATTCACTCACGACAATCTCACATAGCGACCGCTCCACAATCACGTGAAACCATTTTTTCCTTTATTTGCTAGTTACGGGAAAACACAGTCGTGGCTAAGCAGTAAAAATATCTTAGAATTATAAGCGTGCAATTCTATTTGCGGGAGAATTCACGAGCGAGCGCCATATTCCGGCGAAAATGTTAGGAAACGATACAAAGAAAGTGAGACGGTGCTGATGAATATTACATGAGTTTGGCTATCCAGACTTGTGGTTAAATACTGGCCGTGGACTGTCAGGGTTGAAGTACTTCTAGGTAGGTAGACGGGTAGTTTTGTGCGCGTAAATTGATAGCTAAAGTTCCTTAATTAACTACCATTAATTTAATTTTACGTTAATATTTTCTTGGCCTACAAAGTCAAAAGTCAAATAATTTATTTCAATTAGGCACATAAAAGGAATTTTTGAACGTCAAAATTTACAAAAAATTGAATTGATTCTAGTCGCCCCTTCCAAAAGGTAGTTTTCGTATGGAGAAGAATGGGCAAGAAACTCCACCATTACTCTTTTAAAATGTTTTACAATATTTGTATACATTAATTGTATAATTAATTAGAAGACGATGCACCTGGAATACAGCAAGGAACCATGGTTAGAATTACCTCCTGACAGTGTGGAGTGAAAAAGGTTACTTTTATAATAATGGCTGATTGTAGGTAAGCTTAATATGCTCTGTTTTATTATTAAATACTCATAAAATTGCAAAAAAAAGCACCAGACGTCAAGAACCAGACTACTGTCATTTACTAGTTTAGAACACTCAGTCTATCCGGCTTAATACATTAATACAAAATTTGGTTGGTTAGCCTTCTGGGCAGTTTTGCCATTGACAGTGATCGGACGATTTTTTTGATGAAATCAAATTCAAAAGTAATTTATTCAACCTAGGCTGAGAATCAGCACTTTTCGAGCGTCAACATTACATAAGACAGTCCCCCAAAACGCCCACCCTTCACCACTTCCTAGTGCTTTAGCTGGGAAGAAGAAGTGGCGCAACAAACTCCCCAGTAGCACAGCTGTCTGTTCAAGTTAGAAAAACTTGATTCTATACAATAGTATGCAAAATAATTTACATTATGCAACGAACTCTTCCTTTTTTATGTACTTGTATCTACATAATTTTAGTGCTAGCTTGTAAATTGTGTTTTTCATTATTATAGCCAATTTTAATAGCCACATCTAGAAATGTTACTTCCTTTTCTACGTACATAAAATCATGGACTATTAGTATCTACTTTTACCTGATGAGTCGACACAAAATTGCCATTATTTACTTTAAGCGCAAAACTTTATTTCCCAATAACAATCAACTTAATAGCTTGCACCTTATAGTTTTCCGTGTTATTCAGCTTTCTCCATCAAAGTTTTGCCACTCATACTTTAATTAACAATCTAACTTTCGTATTTATTATTTTACTATAGGTAAGGCTTATTATTGTAATCACTATTATCGCAAATGTGGGAAAGTATTAACTTGACTAGTTTGAGACAAAGTTGCGTTCGATTAACTCGTAATATTTGAATATCGTCGTGTCATTGGAAACTCTGTCGAGTGAAAGATCTTTTATGAGATAAATTGATTATTAACTTTCCTTTTATTAAAACTATTCTAATTTTTTACCGACTTCCAAAAAAAAAAACATTCTGTCGAATTGAGAACCTCCTCAATTCGATTGAATGTTTTTTTTTTGTATGTTTGTTACGCGATTACTTCGCCAATTATGAATTGACTTTGATGATTCTTTTTTTGTTTGGTAGGTCATACTTCAGAGGTGGTCCCATAAAAATGTTATTAACTTTATTTGTGTAGTTCCCACTTAGTATGTGGATGATATGATATGTTCCTGTCACTGTTATTTACATAGCACATAGTACCTAGTATTCGAATTTGTGTGGGGTAGGTACCACAGCAAAAAAGTGAAAAATAAAAACTTTCTAGGAAGTCGGCTGTTTTTTTTTGTAAAAAGTTTTTAAATGAACACTAACTTTTGCCCACGGCTTCGCCCGCGTGGATGTCGGAAAATATCCCACAGGAACATACTACCGAGATTTCATACCTATTAACCGAGAAAAAGGTCATCGACTCCTACCGCTGCGCCCGCGTTGCTTCGCGTAATTTTGAAACTGATTTCTTTTAAACTATTCATTTAAATGATATGATATAAGGCATATTTTAATCTAAATTAAATGCCCAATTTAAATAACATATTTTATTGGATAAGGATTAACATATACCGGTCAAAAAAGCTTCGGAAACAACAATTAAATTTTTATCAAAATTCTGAAAGATAAAAATTATTATTGTGGGTTATTTTTAGAAGATAGACATATGCCATCCCGAATTTTTTTGTTGAACTTTTCATGATGAAAAATACCGTAGAACATAAATTTGATGTATCTTTTTCGGTTTACGCAGCGCACGCCAGTAAAGCTCCCAGTCGGCATGATTTTTTCCGACATCTTTGACAATAATCGTCATATTTCAGGCAATTTAGACAAAACCTTAATGAATCCGGAGTGATTCTTACGAAAGTTTTTAATGTATATTAAAACCTTTCGCAAGAATCACTCCGTCTATTGGTGAAAACCGTTTGAAAATCCGTTCAGTAGTTTTTGAGTTTATCGCGTTCAGAGAGACAGACAGACAGACGCGGCGGGGGACTTTGTTTTATAATATGTAAGGAAGGATGTAAGTATAAGGATAAGGATGATTCGTAATAAGCTTGTGTTCTCTATAAAGCTCAAAGCATAGTCCATTTCTTTTTAGACATTGTATAGGCGACCCACAGTAAATCCAGGTAGTTTACAGTTTGTACCTACCATCCATCTCTCTGAATTATCCAGCTTGACTTGACTTATTGCTGGGCCAAGACTTCAGAGCCTACAAAAGTAAGTATAAATAAGTTTTCAGACTACAATAGATCCTACCTCTTTTCAAAGTTACCTAGAAATATATTTACGATTTCGAAGACCTCAGTTCAAGACGCCTACGCTTAATTCCAGGCAATACGAAGTGCCAAAAGGGTCGACCCCTCCATTTATAGTCGGAATAAACCACAAATCCTGGGTTTTATTTGTTAAGGTGAATGTCAAGGTCAATTTGGTTGAAAATTTCGTACTATTGAAACAGTAAAGTTAGTATTTTCGTATAGCCTGGTTTATTTTAGACCATTTTGAGGCTAAAAGAGGTTTTGTGAACCGAAGAAATAAAGTTTATGTTAGATTAATATGAACGATATCGTTCTAATACACCAGTCTAGATTTTATGTTACTAGATTTGCAAAGGTCCCTTGGCCCTTTTTTAACTCGGGAAAAAAAATCACACATTAATTAATCTTTTTTCACTCTCAGAACTTTAATCGATTACTGTAATCAATACCATAAATTATTTTAAAATCTAGTAGTCTGCAGTCTTTTCTAATACTACCCGGTGCCGATTATCTTTATTACAGTGTGAGTATAATGTGCACATATCGAAATGAGGGAAACTAAACTTTATTTTATCGACGGAAAAAATATAAAAAAGTTTTTTTTTTTGTTCTGTTTATTTGAAATTTTTTTTTGCAAAAAAAACAGTTTTTTTTTGCAAAAAAAACATGTTTATTTTCAATTGAGGGTACCTAGTTTTTTTTCCACAATTATCATTTTACGAGAATGCCTAATTACTTTCAATCATTATGGAGTTTGTTTCGTCGCGACAGATCATTTAGTTTAAAAGTTACACAGTATTATTTAAAAAAAAAAACATATTTTTACTCTTCCACGCTAAAACGGCTGAACGGATTTGGACGAAATTTGCCACATAGGTAGAATATGACCTGGGTTAGGACATAGAATACTTTTCATCCCGATATTCTCACGGGATCGAGACTTATGCGGGTGAAACCACGGGTTGCCGCTGGTTCAAAATAATTTGACCACCATAACTGCCCCTTTCATTTATAAAACTCAGCAGTCCTACTTCATTTAATAATAAATGCCTTTCACAATCGTTGTCATCAATCCTTTGGTCAATATTAAGCTGAACTTTCTGAAATTAATTAGCAACCAAATTATTAAATAATTATCAATTTGACCCAATTTCACACACACAAGCACGTATAAATCACAAATAATTATTGAATTACAGCAAAAAAGGTAATTTTCCTCTCGTGTTTTTAAAAGCCTGTTTCACCCAGATGGTAATGGGAAGCCATATTGATTTCCAACTGGTTTCAGCAACGTATATGGGTATAATTGGTGTCTCCATTACATGGCTTGGACGGGCATTGCCAAGAGCTGGCAGGCATCAATCATAGTACGTTGCGAGTTGACACATCGTCCCATTAAGTGATTAAATGGAAATTGGGTCAATATGGTAAATGTGTGTTTTGATAATGAAATTATAAGAGGCAGTCGAGGTATTGGATTAGAGATTCTTTTAAAATGATATTTATGAAAATATTGGTCGTATTTTTGACAGAGAAGTTGAAAGGAACCGAATAGAAAAGAAAGAAAATACGTTTATTTGCGGTAAACATGACGCAAAGAAAGATTTAAAAAAAAACACGTAAATAACAAATTGAGGGAAAATGCATCACATCCACGCAAAACGGCTATATATGTAATAGCTTCAGGGTGTTTATTCAAGACTCTTGATGGCCAAGAATATCTACAAGTTATGTAGATTATTTACGAGAAGCGGTGTTTTTTATTTACAGTGAATAATTTTTCACGTCTTCCATTTAATACCTAGGCCAAATATTTTTTGATATTTAGGTACTATACAAGTACACACATCAACACCGTTTAGGGATATTTTATATAAAGTTCTTAAACTCAAAAAACACTGGCCAGTTTTAAAACCTTTTGAAGAAAACTTTTCCTGTACACCTTTTTGGATGATTCCAAAGAAATTGAAAAAAAAAAAAAAAAAAACAAAAGATTTGCGCGGCATAATTCTAGCGAAGTTCGGTTTCAATTTACATATGGTTTTTGTAAATTTTTGGTGTTAAATTAAAGTTTTAAAACAAGTTAGCTATTAATTTAGAATTTATGCTACAGTATGCATCATGCAGCGGCGCCAAAACGATTATTTTACCTACATACCTGTATGATTTATGATTTATATTTCGTAATAAATTTCTACATAAATAAGTACTTAGGTATATAATATAAGTATGAATCAAAATCAATCTGCCTAGCCTTTTCCCAATTATATATTGGGGTCGGCTTCCAGTCTAACCGGATGCAGCTGAATACCAGTATTTTATATGGAGCGACTGCCTATCTGACCTCCACAACCCAGTAACTGGGTAATACAATACCCCTTGGTAAGACTGGTTTTCAGACTTTCCGGCTTCTGACGACCCGTAACGACTGTCAAAGATCCACGAATGACAGCCGGGACCAACAGCTTAACGTGCTTTCCGAGGCACGGAGGAGTCTCGGTATGTAGAAATGGTCACCCATCCACGGACCAACCCCGGCAAGGTAGCTTAACTTGACAGATCGACCCGAGTGGCTGTTAATACTTAACCACGAGCTCCTCGAAGTAAGATAAGTAAGTAAGATTATATAATGTGTCAATCCACATTGAGAAAACTATCTGCATTGGGACTAACTTACTTGTATTGTACATAAATATAATAAAAAAAATTGGCTTAGGTATATACTTCTATGATGTAGAGGTACAGCATACATAACTTAGGCGAACGACGGACATTTTTCTTTTTTTCTCTGACGGACTTTCCACTTAAATGCGGATGGCTTTTGCTGGTTCAATGGACACTGGTCAGCGAGAATGGCTTCAAAATATGCAACCCTTCTCCGGTGGAGTTATTTGTATCGTGTGTTCAGTAATATTAGTAGGTACTTTCTGAGTTTATCTTAGACATTACTGACATCGGTGAAGGAAAGACATTGTGAGGAAATCTGGACTTATAGTTATCTGAAACCGCCAACCCGTCTAGGGTAAGCGTGGTGATCAACGCTTTTGCCTTCTGTGTATGAGAAGAGGCCTTAGCCGTTGTAGGACAATAATAGCTTTTATTATATTGTAGTACCTAGTCATCCTCATTTAATAGTATAGGAAAGTACATACTAAAACCAAGTTGCCATCGTAGTAGGTACTTACTAATTCCATGTTGCCATGATAGTAAGTACTTACTAATTCCATGCTGCCATGTCATTATTCTAAGGTAGCCATCTTGTTCTTAACTGAGCGATCGAGCTCTGCTCGGGTGAAAATACGGAGAAAACGAATTTTCCCAAGAGACTAGCTAGATCGATTTTTCGCCCCCAAAAACCCCTATATTACAACTTTCATCGAAATCATTAGAGCCGATTTCGAGAACGTGATTACAAATATACATAGGTATAGAATATGAATATTGCTCATTTATTAGTATAGGATTAGGAACAATGTCGTCTATAGTTTTCACTACTAGTTGTTCAAAGACGGAATCTGCGATAAAAGCCACCATTTGCCAATGCCGGTTTTCATGATTTGATAAAGATACTTGACAAAGATTTTGAACGCAGAATTTTGTTAAGGTACAGTTTTCCGTACACCTAGTACTGACATTGGTTATCATTTGAGTTAGATGCATTCAATTATCAGTATTTTACGCGAAGTGAAATGCCATAGTACCAACCAAAATAATATATTTTTTTCTGTTCTTTTATGTAAAATTATCTTGCTGTGGAAGAGCAGAGTCTCCTAATACAGGCATTGTTTGCTTAAAAGGAGGCTCCAATCACCAACCTGTTGTCATGTTTTGGGCGTTTTTTTTCTTTTTTTAACCTTAGGCTGGTTGTCACACTTTCCAGGCATGAGGCTACTGAGATATTCAGTAGCCTCATGCCTGGAGATACTCAACAATTGTCACAGGTAGCTACGTGTGGAGGCGGCGCCATCCGCCGCTGCTGACCGTGCCAGTTGCCAGCACCAACAATTCTGGTTATTAACGATCTTCACGTGAAGATTTATGTATGTACATGCAAAAGAACTCGCAAAAATACTGTCGTTTATTTTATGTTATAGTGTAGATTAGAGTAGGCCATAATGTTGTTGTTTTTTTATATTTTAAATATTGTGTTTTTTTTTTATTTATTTTGGGAATTTAGTAAAGCAGTTGTAATTTTTTTTACATTTTATTTTATGTATTACTAGTTTTTTACGTTTTTCATAGTTTTAAATTGTAAATAAGTTAATTTTAAGACCACGCTATCGCATTAGGTGGACACCTGTAATGATAGTTGTAAGGGAAATTATAAATAAATAAATGAAATAAATAAAGGCATTTGAATAATAATCTACAAAACGACCCGTCCCACGCTTTAAATGACTTTAACCGCGCTTTAATCGCGTAATATTAAACTAAAACAAGCTCACTAACCTTACTAACATACTACAAAGTATCCACATAACTACCTTCAGGCCCCGTACGGAGTCGCATTCCTCGTGAATACCGCATTCCATTATAATATCATCCCTAAATTATACACATGTTCTGTGACAAATGTTAAGGTAAAACACATCTTGTTCGTTAACGTTTGCCACAGAATAAATAGCAGATGGAGTCACAAGTTACAATGTATGGGTGAATGGGAATATTAATAATAATATGCAAACGTCAAAAAGGATTGATAAACGAGGCTATACAAATGAGTAATTCCCCTTCGATTTCATTAAAAGTCCGTAATACGTCAGCTCAAATTCACTCTTTATTTCGCTCGCACGATACTGCTCACGGACTGAGTGAGAGCGAGATTGAGCGGCACGGATGAGGAGAAGGCTGCAAGGTGCCAATAGTTTAGGTAATTTCTTTTTATGGCGAAAATAATAGTAATTAAAAAAATAACCCATGATATTTACTTTATTTATTAATTTATTAAGTATTTTGACTACCAACGGTTTATTGTTCAGTTTGGAAGAAACTTTGTTTTTTTTTTCTATCAAGGAAATTTTATGGAATCGTGTTTTCGTAACACATAGTACTTAACATTAATCCTCAACTTTACCATGTATTTATTTAAAAATTAATGCTGCAGTGTTTTCGATGTGTATGATGTAATTATATACTCTTAACGTCGGGCCGACTCCCAGTGTAAAGAATTTAACATAAAATTACAATCCTCCTAAGTGATACCATGAGTTCATAGATGCGCGTATGAGTTTGAGTTCTAATATTCTTTGTATTCGTTAACTATTTCCAAACTAAACCCCTAAAATATAGCACTGACAAGTTTTATAGCTCATCCCTTCACATCTCTTCAATTTGCTGAGCTAGATTCTGGGTCGTATGTTAATAGCACTTCATTTACTTCCAAATCAGTGACATTACTCGCAGAACGAGGATATAGCATCTAACGACCGCCATATTAATATTCCTGTCCTGCCTTTATTATTACATTAAATGTTATGTTAGTTAATGTACGGAGCGGTTGTTCACGCTTTCGGCTTTAAATATGTCTGCTTTGCTAGCTTGTGTACTTAAGGCGATGATAACCGACTTTTAATAATAATAATATTTATTGAATAAAAACGTTTACAAAAAGAGTACATTTAGTCAACAGTAAAATTCCCCAAACAATTATAATGCCTAAAAATAAACTAAAACATGTTAATTACAAGTGCAAGTAATGATGGTTTGGAATTACAATGTTAGGTAGCAACCTGCCCGATCTATTTACATTTGAATTAAATTGGAACACTAAAATTTAAAGTTAAACTGATATAAAGGTTAATGATTTTATACTGAAGATCACGTCTAAATGATTAGTATTAATGATTTAGAAAAAATATAATGTTAAATTAGAGCATTTTTTGAATAACCAAATATATGAATATTTTAGATTATGTTTATATTACATAGTGAAATTAATTTGTAAAGTTATGTGTAACGCGGATAAAAAACTGAGAATCACGCAACATCTATCAATCATATTTTTCTGAAAACTTCACCATTTTAAAGATAATTAAATTATTGATCGTTTAGTATACGTGTTTTATTAAAATACTTTTTGTTATACGTGTAATAAGTTAATAATACGTCTAATTTGGGACAGCGCTCCTTGATGGGCTAGTCCTATTACTAGCTGGACGTACGGTGCGTTGCGTGAGCTCAGTACAGAACACGCTCAAGGTCATTGGCATATGTCTGCGTCTTAAATGAAATCATGTATTTAGGAAATTTGTCTCTTGCCTTTGCGTTACTTGAATTAATTGGAGTCTTAATCCTGACTTACAAACTGCGAAAGGATTGAAGTATGCTTTTTGATTATCCTACACTTAAGGTTTACCTCATTTTATTTCATCATCATCATCAGCCTATAAATATGTTCCCACTGCTGGAACACAGGCCTCCTCTCGGTGAGAGGGAGTGGGCTGTAATCCACCACGCGGGCCCAGTGCGGTTTGATAGATGTCACATATCTTCGAATTTTTGGTTCTAGGACATGCCGGTTTCCTCACGATGTTTTCCTTCACCGTTTTGAGAGCAGTGGTGATGAAATTAAACACACAAAGCAAAGCGCCTGCCTGAGTTCAAATCCGACTTGTAAGTCGGGGCTGTTACCATTGGGCCACCACTGACCACTGCTCTCCTTAAACGAAACTTATGTTACCCTACCATAACAATCCTGAGAGAATTTACGCATTTTTGGATGTAAAAAAATGTTTCTCTGCCTCATTACTCCTCAAAAAATATACAATACAGCCTGTTACCAACGTCAAAAAAGGTTGATATTTCCCTTACCAGCGTATCAGCCGACACATGTCATTAACAGACTTTAGACCGACTGCCTGTCATTCCTACGAGGGAGTCGGGGACTGACGGGAACCGTAATAACCGGGTAAACCGGCCCGCTTTTGACATAAAAAAATACATATAAATATGTGAGGTTTTTTGTGTGTATTCAAAAGAACTGTATTAACATGATTGTTTTCAGAATATCGATAAGTCAATTAGTTTAAACTATTTTAAGTATATCATCACAAATCTGCCTAGCCTTTTTCCAACTATGTTGGGGTCGGCTTCTAGTCTAACCGGATGCAGCTGAATACCAGTATTTTACTTGGAGTGACTGGCTGACTCCACAACTCAGTAATTGGGTAATATGATACCCCTTGGTAAGACTGGTTGTCAGACTTTCGGGCTTCTGACGACCCGTAACGACTGTCAAAGTTCCACGAATGACAGCCGAGACCAACGGCATAACGTGCTTTCCGAAGCACGGAGGAGTCTCGGTATGTAAAGATGGTCACCCATCCACGGACCAGTCTTTTTTTTTTTTGATTCAGAAGAACTGTCTATAAACCTTTATGAATCTTGAATACACCAGCTTATGATAAACTGAATGAAATACTATCAAGTGAATGTAACAACGTCCCATCATTGATTACGTCACTCTCCTCAATACCGTTCAAAAGATATCGTGAAAATAATTTTAAAAAAACCGGCTAGTTGCATATCGGACCACGCACAATGTAGGGTTCCGTAGTTGGGATGAATTTACCCCAAGAACAAACTTAACTTTGTAGTTGAAAAATATTTTCTATCACACGGAATGTGTGGGAGAACATGTTTTTACAACCGCAAATCTAAGTTGGTCGATTATTACTCGTTAACTTGTGAAGCCTACTCAGCTGTGATGGTTTTTCTTTTAAATTCGGTAAATAAACGAATGCCGTGAATTTTTTCACATATCTAAAACCAACCATTTAGCTGGCATCCCCCCCTGCCAGCTTTACTCTATTTGCACTTTAAAGCTATATTTCGAAAACGGATCTCTGAATTCAAAAATAGTTTTAACACAGTCACGATATTAATTAAAGACCTTTCCAACGATATCCCACACTAAGGGATAAAAAAAAAACATCCTCCTTTACTAGGGGAGGTACGCTAAAAAAATATATTTTTCATAATTTTATTTTACCACATTGTCGGCATGATTAATATGTATGCCAAATTACAACTTTCTAGTACTAACAGTCTCGGAGCTAGACCGCGGACACAGACAGACAGACGGACATGGCGAAACTATAAGGGTTCCTTATTGACTACGGAACTCTACAAAAGAACATTATGCGTCTATCTTTTACCCCAATCGCATAAATACACGTTCTAACTAAGAGAAACAAATAGAAGACTATCGTGACATCTAAATCTTTTACTTCCTTAAATCTCAATTGAATCTTTATTACTTATCAACAACTTATTTACCACCCTAAGTCTTTAAAAATAAGGTTGATATTTGAATGGAACGTGATTGTCTTAGAGAAAGCATTGCGTTTATGAATAGTGTTGCGGATGCTTTAATTAGTTGATGGAAATGGCGTGTGCACGCGCGCTCACGCTCAGGGTTGCCATTTAGTTGCACACGATTGTTAGAAATGTTTCAACTTGACGATTCTCTAAAAAAGTAATTAAATATTACATTTTCATTTAACAAACACTAGAAAATAGGTCAGTCCAATTAGTATTTTTTTTATAGATTTTGACAGATAGTCTGCCTACATCAAAAGACGATTACAAAGTCATCCGTAGCCTTAAAGTGGTCCCCAAATAGGGATACCATTTAGAAATTTGAAAAATCCTGACATTTCTGTCAGGACTTTTCAAATTTCTGACTGACATTTCAATAAAAGTCCGGACATTTTAGTCACAAAATCCACTTATTGTTTGATCTCGTTATGTTGATTATTAAAGAAGATTTATATTTTGTTTCTAGATGAAAGAGAAGTTTATAAATATTAAAGACTTATTTGGTGTTACTTCCAATTTCTAAAACACCTTTCCAAGCGTTTCTTTGAGTCCGCGGCCAAACAGCGCAACCCTCTGGTTGTCGAGGCCGCCAGTTATGTCCCGAGTAAAATCAGTCATGTTCGCCGTCCAAGGCATATCCTCGTAGACCCCGATGACCCCATAACCCTCCTCCAGGAGAGCAATAGGGAAACAAGTACAGTGTACAAACACAGACGCCTCCCGTCATTCCGACCTCGCCGCCGAGGTCCTTTGCGATCTCGACCGCCGCGCCCCTGAGTAAATAATACTCCCCCCCGACCCTTGCTCGAAAACGAGGTGCCAGCAGTTGTTGCAGCTGTGCACGTAGCTTTAAATTCCCCGTCTAATAATAATGATCAAAACTCTTTGATCCAGCCCGTCCCATCTTTTGATGTCCTCCCTCCGGATAACGCCCTAAGTCGAGGCTCGTACCCCACAGGGGGTGCCCTTGGCGAGCGTTCATCCTAAGCTTTTTAGCTTAGTTTATGTATGCCCTGGATGGAGGCTTTGAGTGAAGCAGCTTAAGGCAGCCACAGGATTGACCGGTTAAACAGCCACGGTTTTCGGAACCAGCTGTGAGATGCCCTACAGAAAAAATAAAATAAAATGGTGTTACTTAAATAAGTTTTATTACTCGTATTACATCTAAGCCAAAGAATCCGGACAAATTAAAGAGCTGGACAAAGTCCGAACAAAAGTCTAGAAGTCTGGACATGTCCGGACAAATCCGGACGGGTAACTGTACCCCCAAAGCAACTGAAATAAATCATAAAAAATGTTTATAGACCTTTGACTATAATCTTTTTACCAAAACCGCGGTTTCACCACACGGTTTTTGTGGGACCTACAAAGTCAAATAATTTATTTCAAATATGCACTTTTGTACGTCAAAACTAACATGGAAAAAATTGAATTGATTCTGGTACCATAATATAAATACACGTAGTAAACATGAAATTGTGATACCCAAATTTAGATTAACTAAAACTAGTAAGTAATTTCTTATAAACGGTATCCGCTTTTATAACAAGTTGCCAAAGTCTGTTATAGAACTAAGCGATGGAAAGTTCAAAACCCACATCAAACGTGTCCTTATCAAAAAAGCATATTATAAGATTAAAGACTACGTTGAAGACAAGGAAGTCTGGCAATAATTCCTTCTGCACATGTGGCTTCCCTGGTACCTCATTAACGGCATAACAATGTAAATGTCTATTAACTGCTCCCAAATTACGATTATTATTTTATTTTACTTTTTTTTTTACCTACATCATTGACATAATCTTTTCAGTATTTGACATAATATACCTACAATTTTCTATTTTTTTTTTTTTGAATCAAATTAGATTTGTTACAGCTGACTACAGCTGTATCATGCCACTAGGCAATCATGTCATTTGGTTTAAATAGGTCCTTATTTTTATTATTTTGTTTATCTTTTATATAGATTCTTTTCTTTTAGATTTTGTGAATGTGAGAACGTTGTAGGCTGTAGACTTGTGGACCATTTTCTATTTTACTAAGTACCTGGTACTTGTTGATAGGCCTACACTGTCCTCCCATACCTATTAACACTGTAATTTGAAAACATTGTAGAAACAATTTATTTTGAAAAGAGTAACCGTGGAGTTTCTTGCCGGCTCTTCTCCATAGGAAGCGACCAATTGGAACCGTGCACCTAGCTTCTGACGTTTCATAAGTGCCCTTGTAGGTTTATGTGAAATAAAATATTTTGATTTTGATTTTGATTTTGTACAGCTAAGCTAAGCATAATTATGACCTAAGCTGATAAAAAATATCCTACGTCTACTAATCCTTTGAATCAAACAATACACAACAATGTATCCACGAATTAAATGTACCTTTACACCTTATTACCTACCCTATTACATGGGACTTAAAACATAAATTCCTTCGGCCTGCGGGGAATAAAGGCGTGATATGTTATGTATGTAAATATAAAATAGATAAAACGTTACTGCTACTGTCACGTCACTGCCATTTTCACGTCACTGCCACTGTCACGTCACGTCACTGTTAGTCTGCGTCGTTGGCCTAGTGATCGTAAGCGCTATTCATGAGGTCCTGGGTTCAATTCCCAGGTCGGGCAAAGTGTTATTGGGTTTTATCATCTGGAATTTCTTAGTAGCTGTCCGGATTCTGGATTTGTGCCCGGTTGATAGCAATAGGCTTGCCCCCTGTTACATGGAACTTAAGCATAACTTGCGAAATGTGGGTGTATTAGAGACGCAACTCTGCCTAACCCTTCAGACAATACATTCATGATGTTATGATGATATGATATGATGAAACGTCAAAATTGTATTGATAGCACATTTCTAATAACAAAATCTGTTTGCAGCAACCCTAGAATGCTTCGATGCTCTTGACATTGACTCGATTGCAATTCGATGATGGTAATCACTGCTTTGTGGAGCAACTTGCCACGATGACGGTCGAAAGCCATTTGGAATATGTACTACGTACATTTGGATATACAGGAACATAATATGTGGTACGGTAATTAGTTCATTCATTGAATCATCTTTTCCTTTAACGAGTTAATTTCATTGTCATTTTTTTAAATGAAAACTTCTTTAGGCGCGTTGGGCATTTTTGAGATGGGACTAAACCATTGATTTTGCGACACTGTAACGCAATTTACCGACACCGTGGAATAAAAGACATCAACGCGTTGATTACCGCGGTGCCGATTTTTTCAAGTTTTCACTTCTGTCGGCACTCCCGGAGTGCTACTGTTTTTTTAACCACAACGGGGAAGCTCTTGGCCTGCATCTCCCCTGATAGTAAGTGATGATCAGGCCAAAGGTGGAAGCGAGCTTCACCTGCAATCCTCAACCACAGAGGAACTGGCTATCTTATCTCTAACTGCCAGAACACAACAATGCTGTTAAAATTGTTATGGCGACAGACTTAGATAAGATGGTGGTAGCTAGCCAGGCGGGCTTAGAACAAGCCCTACCACCAAACCAAAGCGAGCTCAAAATTCTGCCTTCACTGGAAATCGGGGTCTGAGACAGGTGGTCCAACCACTAAATCACATAGGCGGTCTTATTTCGGCAATACTTTATTTTTAAGTTTATTAATCTTGTTAAAGTTTTGATATTTGTATTTTAAAGTAGGGTCTAAAAAAATCTCTATTGCAGATTAAAAGTTTCGATTAAGTTGATTAGGAAATATTGGGATCTGTCGTCACAGTATCTATATCAATTGTCTAAAAGACATTCATACTTAATTCATGTCTTGCATCATAATTGTATTTTGCTTATAATTGTATTTCATTGTATTTTGCTTATAATTATATTCATAATTGTATTTTGCTTTGTAAATATGTGAGCACAATGTATCTATCACATATTAAATTATCTATCGTTGCTTCATTTTTAATTCTTTTTACCTATTGTGGTATAGTAATTTTATTCTAGGTGCATCGTCTTCACATATAATAATTATTTAACAAATGTATGTACATATACAAACAATTGTAAAACATTTTTAAAAGAGTAACGGTGGAGTTTCTTGCCCATTCTTCTCCATACGAAAACTACCTTTTGGAAGGGGCGACTAGAATCAATTTTATTATTTTGTAATTTTTTGACGTTCAAAAGTGCCATACATGGGCCTATTTGAAATAAATGATTTGACTTTGACTTTGACTTAATCTTGTCACTGATTTCCTTTTTCTTTGACTATTTCCCTCCAAAAGCATTTTTTTTTTTACTAGCCCGCATTTTCACACTATTGCGCAAATGCCTCTCTACTCTCCTTCCCCCTCTTTCTGTCCAAAACTACCAAGGACCAATCTTTGATAGAGGAGTCTTGTTCATCCCGCCAAGCATCTTTCTTATCCTCCCCATATCCTAAATCCAGCTAATATGCTCTCATCTCCCCAACAGCGGCAACACATGAGCCTCAATGTATCAAGTTACGAGCGAGCTCCGCTTTCTGCGCTGCGCCGGCGCCGATGTGCCGATAGCGAGCACGCGCCGCTTACTAGCAGACACTGAACACGATAACTGGGGAGCAGATGTAGAGGGACTGGATGTGGTAATTTATTAAATGCTTGAAATCTGTTGTCAAATCAACAAACAATTTTCTTATCTATTACCAATTTAACAAATATCTTACTAACATAACTGGCGAAATGCGGGTGTACTATTAGGTACCTACACCTCTGATTAACTCTTTGGGGAATACAGGCGTGAAAAACAACAAAATTGCAAATTGTCTTTGGTCTCTAGCGCATGGCCTTGACATAAGCAAAAGACAAAATTTGTCAAACTTTTTATTCGTTTTCGAATATTGAATACGAGGCTTTTGGCGAATGTGTATTTATGTAATATTTATTTTGTAATGTGCGTTTATTTTGTGCAGAATAAACAATTTTTCTTTCTTTCTTTTCTTTATGTTATGTCACGTAAAATGTTTCTTATGTTTCACAAACACTTGAATTTTCTCTTCAGCTTTCCACAAAAAGAAAATATAAAAGTCCAAACTATTATCATTTTGTTACGGCAAGATCCAGCCTTTCGTGAACAGCCACTAAAATTATTACACTAAAACATCTTTCAGTAGATGTGTCCAAGATTTTGCTACACTTCAGTGCAGAATAACTTGGCAACGATACAAGTGTTGATTGCAGGCTCTAAGTGAATCAGTAACTTTGAACAATTTGTGTGCTCTCAGTGTATTACAAGTTACACCCACTCTGGAGAACAAATATACACTGCATGCAGCTGAAATTGGGTAACAAGGGAGCTACGTGCAAACACCGTTTGCTTACTGCCAACTAAAGTTACTTTTGTTAGCAGTTTAGTTGTGTAAAGATGTCAAGGCAGGCTGGCGTCATTAAGAAAAGTCAATATCCAAAATGGCGGCTTCACAGATTTGAAAAAAAAAATGGATGACGCTAAGACGCGTTTAAAAAGACGAAGAGGAGATGAATATTATACTCAAACAAATAGTTTAATAAAAATTAAAACCTAGTGACATTTGCAACGTAAAATAAGAAGTTTTCTCCAGCATTTTCTACTGTGGGTAAATTAAAATTGTAATTGGACGGGTTTCAAAGAAACCCCAGCACTGCGATATACCAATTATAATTCATATGTGCTTTACAATTTTTAATAAGTTACCAAAGATTATAAGAGAGCTCCCATTTAAATATTTTAAAATTAAACTACGCAAATGGTTAATAGAAAATTGTTTTTATAGTTTTCAAGAATTTCTGCAACATAAAGAAAAATATTTATTTTAAGGTTCTTATTGTTTTATGGCAAGTTTTATTTAGTTTGAAGAATTGTTGTTTCCTACAAAATATTTTTAGGTTAAGTTTAGTTATGTGCGAGTTCATCATCAGCCTATAAATGTTCCCACTGCTGGGACACAGGTCTCCTCTCTGTGAGAGGGAGTGGACCGTAATCCACCACGCGGGCCCAGTGCGGGTTGGTAGATGTCACATGTCTTCGAATTTTCGGTTCTAGGACATGCCGGTTTCCTCACGATGTTTTCCTTCACCGTTTTGAGAGCAGTGGTGATGAAATAATTTACACAAAGTAAAGCACCTGTCTGGGTTCGAACCTACGACCTACAACTCGTAAGTCGCGGCCGTTACCACTGGACCACCACTGCTCGAGTTGTTTTGTGTTAAATATAAAATAAATAGGTACTTATTAAGTATTTAATGTAAAATTAATTTGCATGCCCTAAACAGGCAAAATATGAACTGTACTAAACCACCATCTTTGACAAATGGTAGCACCTGTATTTTCTGCAAATAAATGATTCTTACTCTTATTCTATTCTTAATTAAAAGACGCAACAAACAGACGGGGCGTTCATTTAACGAGCAAAATAAATTGGTTCTGAGCTCTAGAAGAAGTACATGACAGGGTGTCTTATTATTACGAACAAGACGTAGAAAAACAGATCTAATGACCGTCGTTGTTCGGGTTGACCTAGAAAGTCAGACATAGTATTTTGTCACTACATTATTACACAAGGGAACAAAAAAAAAAAAACTACTGGCTGAATTTATACACAACTTTTGCGCGCGGCTTTCCCCGCGTGGGTGTCAGAAATTATCCCACGGGAATGTACTAGTGATATAAAAATTATCCTATGTCTTAACCCAGGTCATGTCCTACCCATGTGCCTAATTTCATCCTAATGCGTTCAGCCGTTTTTACCGTATCAACGTAACAAACAAGTTGACTTTCGCATTTATCAGTTAAGGATTTGACCGAATCCGTGACATTTTAGTTCAAGTGATTGGAGGCATTTTATTCAATTAATATCGTTCCGTCCCTGCTTTATAATATGTATTTCAAGTATTAAGTTTTAAGCTGTAAGTTTTGATTTATTTGCGAGTATCAAAATATGTCACATAAATGTCCGTATTTTTTTATTGAGTGGACTTAAAAGCTTGATATTTTTAGAGAACCAAGGGACTTTAGACTTACGTATTTGATATTAATTTCGACTTGATCTGTCTGTCTGTCCACGGTCTAGCTTCGAGACCCATAGTACTAGAAAACTGTAATTTGGCATAAGTATATACTTTAATTCCGTCAACAAAGCGGTAAAATAAAATTATGAAAAATATTTTTTTTTAGGGTACCTCTCATACACGTAAAGTAGTGATGTAATTTTTTTCTTTTTTTAACCCATAGTGAGGGATATCATTGGAAAGGTCCTTTAAAAACATTGTGAGTTTGTGAAAACCATTTTTGGATTCAGTGATTCGTTTGCGAAATATTAAGCTTTAAAGTGCTAATTTTTGTTAGAGTCAAGTGTCCCCCCCCTGCCGGCTAAATGGTTGGTTTTGGGCATGTGAAAAAAATCACATCAGTAGTTTATATAACAAAATTAAAAGGAAAACTATCACAGCTAAGTAGGCTCTACAAGTTAACGAGTAATAATCGACCAACTTAACTTTGCAGTTGCAAAAACATGTTTTCCCATACATTCCGTATGGGAGAACATATTTTTCAACTACAAAGTTAAGTTTGTTTTTGGGATTAATTCATCCCAACTATGGAACCCTTCATTGTGCGTGGTCCGACACGCACTTGGCCGGTTTTTTTCCTTTTAAGGTACGGAACATAACAATAGAATCGTGAATAAATTCTGTACAAACTACTTTCATAATGTGCATTAATTCAGTAACACATTGTATATACAGTCACATGTCACATCCAGTCCTCCTAACTCTTCGTACAAAATCACGGCCAATTAGCAATTCTCCTGAACTTTCATTGTTTCGCCAGATGTTAGATTGTAATTAAATATGTAATTTGTACTGTACCTACGAATAATTGCGCCGCCATTTCTATGGGATACCATGACCAGCATGGGCCATGGTGTAGTCACTTAATGAAAGTTTTACGGAACTGTCCAGTAACCTTATTTTATTGCTGATTCTAATTTATGATTGCGTGTGGTCTGGGCTTTATGTATAATGTACCATCGAAGAAACGTATAACTATACACCATAAGGACTATTTCTGCTTGCAGCACTCGGCCGATATAGCATCGCTTACCTACGAAAAAAAAAGGGTCGTGTGCGCGGGATTTTGTTTTCAAACTGTTTAGGTATGCGTTTCTTCGATGGTACTTACTAATCATTTTGTTGTAGTGCTGTGAATGTTATAGAAATTGCCTATAGCTCAACGGTTAAAGGGTCGGATTGGAGAATGAGAGGTTCTGATTCTGAATTCCAGTATTTGCATGACGTATTGTCCGGCTCTTATGTCACGAGGATATTGTTTGGTTTAGTAATTGAAATTAAGTGAGATCGGCAAAAAAATACCTATTTACTTTGTTTAAATATTATTTAAATAAAAAAACATTTTATTCAGGCAATACCCATATTACATCAAATCAAATTTAACTATACTGCAACACACAATAGAACAAAACCAATAGAATAAAAATAATGTCAATGCAATTAAAATAGGTACACATTACAAAGTTTACAGAATTCAAATAAAAACGAAATGTCAAATTCAATTAAAATAAACAAATGAGTACCTAATACAAATTATAGGGTCACAGAATCGAAATTAAAATGAAATGTCAAATTACACAGAATTAATATTATTTAATAATATATTAAAGTCAAAGTATTTATTAGTGTGATTTGTGATGATACAGTAGGTCTTATAGTTCGGTTATGGTAACTCAAAAAACTACCCATTACCCTTTTTAACAATATAAGAATTTAAAATCGATATTACCAAAAATTTCAATATTAAGAATAAAATCAATTTTTATAATAACCGTTTAGAATACAATTAATTATTATAATAAATATTCAGAACACAATTAATAAGTCAAGTTTTGAATTTTCAAACATAAATTAAATATTAAATATCTGTGTCTAACAATAAATAACAATTTTCTGTATTCCTTCTGAATAAAACGTCTACGAACTCCGTCAAAGAAAATAAATGAATTAAGAACAATCAATAGAGAAACTATGTTTTTACAACAGGAAAAAACAAATAGGTACAAATTACACAGATTTCTATCCGCCTCTCCAAACTTGCATAAAAAATACTTTCAAGATTTAGTAAAAACTGTATTGTTAAACTATTTGCATAAGTACTGTAATGACGACAAGAAAAAGAAAAAAATTGCAACTTTCGTCTAAATGTTCCACATTTAAAATCTCATAAGACCATAGACAATACTTACGCAACCTCTTTGCTCTTAAGTTAGTCTATTGTATGAACTGAAGAGGTCGTAATACGACAGAAAAAGACGATTATCGTGTGTGATTACTATAATTATTATTACACTGCAGATGTAATAGGGTGGTTGGAACAATAATGTTCTAATAAAAAGTTTTGTTAACACGAACGGTAATTTAGTTAAGTGTTCCATACACGCTAATTAAGCAAATAACGTGCATAAATAATGCAACGTTTTTAACAATGGCATACACACACCTTGATAATTTTATCGAATTGTTATTACGACTGTGTTTTTATCAATTAAACTTTAAAATTACACTAAAAGGTAGAAAACAATTTGAAAAATCAAAGGACACGCCCAGTGGGACAATGAACCATTGCCTAGATGCCTAAATATTGTTATTACCACTTTATTTTCTAGTTTATCAATTGATTTACTCTATGCAGAAAGATATTCGGGAAAAATATATTTCAAAAGATTGTATTTATTATTTATTTATTTAACTATTTATATACACACATATATAAACAGACAAGATAAAAATAACAGAAAAATACGTACAAGGGTGATGCTTATTTCTAAAGAAATCTCTTCTAGTATACCTGCGATAGGACAGAGGATAAAAAGAGATGTAGACACCGTGTGTAAGAGTAGAGAGAAAGTAAAATATATAAAATCAAAAACAATTTACTTAATAAAATAAAACAAATAATATGAGAATATACTTACCATACATACATACTTCTAAAATAAACATCACTGAGAAAAATATTAACATATTATATTATAATTGATATTATTATATTTTATTAATTCCAAACGTATTTTTAGATCGGTTTTCCATTAGTTCCATATTTAGGTATTTAAACGTAGCACGCTAATAGCCTAAAATCCATTAATGCCGTTTAAATTACCTATAATTTAAAACAAAAGACCGGAAAGCCTAAATACCACTGAATTTAGAGCAAAGCAATATTTATTATACTAGCTATTATATCTCATGCTAATATTATAGGCATAAAGTATGGCGATTCCGGTAAGCTCGTCTAATGGAGAGTTCTTTAAATAAATGGGATTCTAATTCCGTAAAATATGGGTCGTGGACGTGGAGTATTAAGAAATGGAGCGCTAACCTGTAAACCGCACAGCAGAAGCTGTGGAAATAGTAGGTTATGTTTATTGTAAGATGCAATTGATTTTTTTCGTGTTGGCAGTGGTAAGCTATGGTTTAGGGCAAAGTGTACACCCATCCAGTACCATGTGGGCATAACTCAAAAGGAGGATGATTGTTAGTCTATATTGGCATACTCTAACCAAAACAACCATGTTCAAAAGTTACACATGATTCATTTTAAAGCGCATTTGGCCTAGATTTTGAATTAATTCCCCGTTTTTAAGTTAAAGCAGCTTTGGGTTTGCTACTGAAGTCATTATCCACGGAGTCGAATATTGCCGAGCCTGTTGCAGTTACCGCCAGTAGGACAGGGTAATTTACTTGACACCCTTGCTATTTATTTATGAGTGAGCACTCCATTCTAACTATTCCAAGGTTTCTATATGAAAGAATGTCTCACAATAGCATGCGGGGCATGTAAGGATCGTTATCTATGGGACCCTTTTCTTAGAGACCACAAAGAAGAAATTTATTGCTTTTGCAAATATTTACTGGGAAGTTTAGTGAATGTGTGCTGAATTTGGCATAAAACAAACCTCTTTTTGTTTTAATTTTGTGGTGGTTGAGAAATACGTAAGATTACGTGTTACTAAATTATTGTGGAGGAAACTGGGAGAGTAAAGCCTCTTCTATCGAGAGAAAACGCTACTTTTAACTAAGTAATAAATAAATATAAATAAAATACAGTCAACTTTTTCATGCAAACTTTTATAAAAATTATTATGTTTAAAACGCTGTATTTAAAATAATGACATAACAATAATAAACGATACTCTAATAATACAAATAAAATTTATTTAATTTTTAATAATATAAATAAAAAATATTGGTAACATTTTATTAAAATAAATTTAATTATGAATATCAATTAATTATGCTGTTTTATGGCAATATTTCATAGTTGTCGTTTTTTAATTTTTAATTATATCTAGATAAAAAATATTGGTAACATTTTATTAAAATTAATTTAATTATGAATCTCAATTTAATTTGAATTTAATTATTCTCTTTTATGGCAATATTTCATAGCTTTCGTAATTATCTATTTCTTTCTTATTCCATGTATGATTCCACTTTCATATAATTTATATCGAGGGTTGACATTTTAATACTGTTGATATTTTCGCTGATATAAATAGTTAAAAAGCACTTGTTTATAAATTGCTTGGTTATCGCACCCAAAAGTTTCCAAGTTTCAGTTTCCCTGTCAACTACCGTTTCAAACTTCCGTAACGTTCAGTTATTTTCCTTATGAATTATAATCTCGATTCCCACCATCCGAAACGCAAATTCTTCAACAATTAGGTCTACCATTGATAGTCTACAAACTAATTTACGGAACACTAAAAATGAAAAAAAAAAAATGGCGTCAAGTCAAGGTGGTCACTTTCACCACGCCGTGACCAGAAAGCGTGATCCTAAATTAACAATGTGTAACAGAGATAGAAGAGTATTATAAAAATGGTATTAGTTTACGTCGTCCAAGACAACTTGCTCATTAAAATTGTTACCTAATTAATTTTATTCTGACTGCAAAGTTTAACTTTGTTTGTGTTACGGATAGCTGTTGGGTTTAACTGAGGGTGACGAGTGATTAAAGTAATCTTGGTTGGCAACACGTCGTTATTTCTTGCGATTTGTTGATCTCGGCTGTCATTTGTAGATCTTTGAGAGTCGTTACGGGTAGTCAGAAGCTCGAAAGTCTGAGAACCAGTCGTGTAAAACAGTAATTGGGTTATGGAATTCTGATGGGCAGTCGCTTCATGTAAAATAGTGGTAATTAGCTGCATCCGTTGGGCACAAATAGTTGGGTAAAGGTAAGGAACGTGATGAAGTGTTTTGTAGATGTAGGAGACAGTAGAGTCTTTAGAGATGGACCAATGGCGTCACTAAGATCTATAGAGGTATGAGGAATAGGGTGTAAAGTTCACTCATCCTCAATAGAAAAGGGAGAATCCTCAGATCAGACGGGTGTCATGTCTGGTGGGCAACTGCTCTTTTTTTTTGGGTGGGAAATTATCAAATAACTTCTCCCGCTCTGGGTGGAGCGGGAGGGCGTGTCAGACTCTTACTGACTAAAACCCACCCGTGTTCCTTCAGTTGCCTATATTGCCAGGAGCCACGGTAACCCTTTTGGACAAAACCGCAACCAGGCATCGGCCCTATCGGACCCCGTCAGTTCTGCTGACATCTCTTTGAGGTACGCGTGGATCACAACGCGCCGTCGACCCGGGCCTAGTCCTTATCGGACGGCGAGCTACCCATTGCTCAACGTCCGCAAACCCGCGCCTACGGTGGCCGGGAATCGGCCTGCGATTCCCAATGCCCAGGGCAACTGCCCTGATGATTGGACATTGTATGTATACCTATTCGTCGCGCGGTAAACTCTGCTTGCGAGATTCAGAATTTTGCGTGACGTCAATGTGATGCGTCTAAGATAATATTATTATCACTCTGCAGGTCCAAGGTTTCTTGACATACACACTAGGAACAACCATCGATCATTTGGTTGCTCATTGCATATTGGTGATTTCAAACCAGTACCCTAATTGCATAATGCAACACAATTAGAATCTGTTTCGATTTGAAACAGATTGCTAATCCATTGCTTCATAAGTTGGAAAAAAAAATCTGCTCTACAACGTAAATAGCGCAATGAATGTTGTTGAACTGTCAAAATGAAACAAATTAGGAAAAATTGTTTACAAAAATAAGTTACGCAATTAGGGTACAGGTTTTCTCACTATATTTTCGTGGATGTGAATTGCCAAATCTCCGAATCAAAATACCTTTATCTACACCCATGCTATAAGACCTCTATAAAAGTTTCTGAAACAGCTTATTGGCAACATTATAACAGCCAGTGGTGTCGATTCCCTTGTTCACAAATTAAACTAAATTTAAGTTCAGTGCATCTTTTTCTTTCTATTTCATTAAGAAAAGGACAGAAGATAAATTTTAGTTTCGTCCTGTCAAATTGATCAGCGCCTGTCAGTCTCCATACAAGTTTAGACGTGATTAAAAACTTGCCAACTAAAATTACGTCAATTTACGTCAACCGCTGATTAATTTGACAGGACTAAACTAAAATGTATCTTCTGTCCTTTTCTTAATGAAAAAGAAAGAAAAAGATGCACTGAACTTAAATTTAGTTTAGTTTATGAACAAGGGAATCGGCACCAATGTCATAGTAACCATTACCTCATCCCAATGAGTGTTACAATCTTGTACTTTTCGTTACGCAATTCGTTTCAACGTTCAAGCAGGGGACAGCAGCACCCGCTGCACGCATCTGTATGTGATGTGCTGCTGCAGGCGATGTACATACGTGTAGTTGTACTGAATTTCGTGGGAATTTCTTTATTCTTGATCTTGAATTACAAACACCCAATGGTTTCAGAAACTTTTATAGAGGATTCATATCATGGGTGTAGATAAAGTATTGTATGCAACTGTTATAATTAGGTATTAAAACACTCATGTGATACTATTATCACACTCGGCTTTAAACCCACATTCGTGTTTTAATACCCCTTATTATACAACAGTTGCATAAATATCTATTACCACATTGCACAGTTGGTTAAGTGTAAGAACATAAACCTTTTTATGAGAAGGTTCACAGGAAGTTTACTTAAGTAAATACTTACTTCACCTGAACGGCTTCAGGTTTCAAGGGTCAATCGGCCCAAACGGATTGAATCGGTTCACTGAACTGACTCCTTTAGGAATACGAACATTTCCTTTGAGCTAAGCGGGAAATATCTTGAGATACATCAAAATATAGGTAGGGAAGGCAAGGCTAGATTTGTTCAATGGTTACATAATGAAAGT
The DNA here is from genome assembly GCA_963680765.1 of Agrochola lychnidis. Taxonomy (NCBI): domain Eukaryota; kingdom Metazoa; phylum Arthropoda; class Insecta; order Lepidoptera; family Noctuidae; genus Agrochola; species Agrochola lychnidis. Next base: position 5,501,844 of record OY796859.1, on the reverse strand, counting down.
AAATTCGAAAACCTTCCAATAACAATAGAGGTAGGTAATGAGTTACATAAGAGTACCTTTTTTGGGGTTCCGTAGTAAACAAGGAACCCTTATAATTTCGCCATGTCCGTCTGTCTGTCCGCGGCTTAGCTCACAGACTTTGTCCGAAAGGGTTACCTTGGCCACTGGTAATACAGGCAACTGAAGGAACACGGGTAGTCAGTAAGAGTCTGACACGCCACATTCCACCCAGAGCGGGAGAAGTTATTTTATAATTTCCCATCAAAAAAAAAAACTCAGAGACTGTTTGTACTAGAAAACTATAATTTGACATGGGTATACATATTAATTACGTCGACAAAGTAGGATATGTGAAAAAATTCACGGCAGTAGTAAATACAACGAAGTTAAAAGGAAAACTATCACAGCTAAGTAGGCTTTACAGGTTAACGAGTAATAATCAACTAAATTACATTTGCAGTTGCAAAAACATGTTCTCCCATACATTCCGTATGGGAGAACATGTTTTTCAACTACAATGTTAAGTTTGTTCTTGGGATAAATTCATCCCAACTACGGAACCCTTCATTGTGCGTGGTCCGATACGTACTTGCCCGATTTTTTTTTGTTATGACAATAAATTAGCTCTATTATGGCAGTTAAAGCCAAAAGCAGGCCCAGTGGTAGAGGCCGCGACTTACGAGTAGTAAGTAGGTCATGGGTTCGAACCCAAGCAGGCACTTTACTTTGTCTAAATTATTTCACCACCACTGCTCTTAAAATATTGAAGGAAAACATCGTGTGGAAACCGGCATGTCCTAAAACAAAAAAAACAAAAAAAACAGTGGCACTCTAAGATCGTCTTGGTGGAAGAAAACTACTTGTATAGAACATTGGTCCGTAATCTTATCTAAATAAAGAGCACAATCGCGTTTACAAAAATGAGGTGTCGGTAACGGTGTCGCGAGTTCAATTGTTTTTTCTGATCCTAACAATGCCCAACGCGCCTAAAGAAGTTTTCACTTCAAAAATCGAAGACATGTGACATCTACCAACTTGCACTGGGCCCGCGTAGTAGTTTACGGCCCACTCCCTCTAACTGAGAGGAGGTCTGTGTGCCAGCAGTGGGAACAGTATAGGCAACCTCACTGCGCCAAGTCGTAATAACAAGGTACAACACAAATATTAATAACACACAACAAAAATTATAATCTTCTAAAACTATCATCACTTTATCTGCCACTTAGCGTTCTGCTCCAGATTCTAATCCGTTCCGGTCAAGAACATTACTCTACGAACATATTTGAACTCATACTCTGCCTAGCCTTTTCCCAACTATGTTGGGGTCGGCTTCCAGTCTAATCGAATGCAGCTGAGTACCAGTATTTTATATAGAGCGACTGCCTATCTAACGTTACAACCAATTGTTGGGTAATATGATAACCCCTTGGTAAGACTGGATGTCAGACTTTTGGGCTTCTGATAATAGATGTATTTTAATAATACATCTATGCTTCTGACAACCCGTAACGACTGTCAAATATCTACGAATGACAGCCGGGTACGTCTTTTTTTTTTGGGTGGGAAATTATCAAATAACTTCTGCGGGAGGGCGTATCAGACTTTTACTGACTAAAACCCACCCGTGTTCCTTCAGTTGCCATGTTGGCGGGGGGCCACGATTTCCCTTTCGGCCCATATTCGCAGCCCCGGCAGTGCCGGGTACGTCTGTAGGCGAGACATGGAAGGATTCTGTAAATTTTCGACACTTTACTAGCTTTTCCTTTGCGCGGCTTTGTCCGCGTGGAGGTCGTGTCGAAGATTGTCGATCTCATATAAACCAATATTAAATTTTATATAAATATTAGCTGACCCCGGTAAACGTTGTTTTGCCAATTATTTGTTTAGGGTGGACAACCCTTATCACTCAGGGGTATGAAAAATAGATAGTAGCCGATTCTCAGACTGAATATGCATATAAAATTTGGTAAAAATCAGTTAAGCCGTTTCGGAGGAGTAAGGTAACTAACATTGTGACACGAGAATTTTATATATAAGATACATCGGAGAAGAAGATTTAACATCTTGGTTGTAATCTATGTTCACAAAATAAGTAATATTTGCATTTGAATAACGGTTTGGCGTGCTTTCCGAGCCAGAACAACATTTTAACTAGTACCTATTAATTGAAATTTCCTCGAAGTTGGTGTCAATCCCATGTGCAGCACTACTGGGCCTCAAGTCTGCTATTACAATAGTGTCAGAATGGTCTATCATTGATTTCATAATTGTTGATTTTGACAAGTTTGGTAATCTACTAATATAATGGCGTCATTATGACTTTCCAATGGTCAGCCACTGACACTCCATTGAAAGAAATGGCACTTATTGGTAATCTCATACATAATGATAAATGAATGACTGACTAAGGCGGTATCATTGGTCGTATTGTACGACAATGCCATTATAACACAATTCTATTACAAGACTATTGACCGACCAATGATCGACCATTATGAATTCAGCAGATTACGAACTTTTCACAAAATGACAATGCGATCGTGTTGGAATGACGAATTTATAAAAATAGCAGACTTGGGCCCCTGTTATACTACATCCATAGACAAATAAATAAAATTGAAGTGTCTGTTTGTCATGTCAAAAAAACAGCTTTTTCCTAAACGCATATTAAAGTATATACAGTACTTATAAAAAAAACATTTTTTTAATTTTTTTTGTCTGTCTTTCTGTCTATTTGGTCCGGTTTATCTCTGAAACGGCTGGACCGATTTTGATGGGATTTTCACTGGCAGATAGCTGATGTTATAAGGAGTCATTTAGGCTACTATTAGTAAAAATAAAGAATAAGAGTCCATGCGGGCGAAGCCGCGGGCAGCTAGTAGCAATAATAATTAAATAAATCTAGATCTTACCTCGTGTTTCTAACACTAACAAGCGGAAAAAGAATCTAGATAGCGTTCTAGATTAGAGCAATTAAAGCTAAGCTTCGGCGTGCTTTGTGCCCTCGTGATGAGCTTGAAAACGCATCGCTTGTGTTTGTCCCCTACTAGTTTTTTTTGTAACTGTTTTTTTTATTTTATAACGGTTAGTCAAACAGTACTCTTTTTATGCCTGATTTTATTAAGAGCGTTTATCCTAAAAGTTGGCAACGTCTCAAATAGTTGTCAAAAATGTAACTGTTTTGATTAATTTGGCAATATTACTGTATGGAAGTAAAAAATGTGGCTAACTAGCGAACTGGAATATTAATAATGAATTGCAATTATAACATTGAATTTGATGTTGTACCCGTTTTAGGTGTAAAAAAGGCATTTGGAAAGTTTCCAAATACTTTTTACAACTAAAACTATTACGATATTATTTATTGCATTTCATAATCATTATTCTAGTTCGCCACTTAGCCACATTTCTTATTTCCATACAATACTGTTGCCAAATTGATCTAAACAGCGAAATATTTGACATCTATTTGCAACTTTGCCCACTTTCAGAATCATCATCATCATATAATGTTCCCACTGCTGGGACACAGGCCTCCTCTCTGTGAGAGGGAGTGGGCCGTAATCCACCACGTGGGCCCAGTGCGGGTTGGTAGATGTCACATGCCTTCGAATTTTCGGTTCTAGGACATGCCGGTTTCCTCACGATGTTTTCCTTCACCATTTTGAGAGCTTTTAGAATAAACGCTCTTAATTCCGGTTATTGCCAGGGTCCGCCTAGGTTCACAATAAAACCCCCGAAACGTTCTTAAGAGTTGCCTGCGTAGGCTAGTTTGACAAGATATTACGATCACAGACTCAAAAAATCGAACTACAAAATTAATGAATAAATTAACGTATAATAATTGCTTTGTTAATTACTCATATGTCATAGATATCTACCATATATTTACATCTTTTGAAGTTGTACCGAGAACCGGTTGTAACATCTCGGATAAAATCGTCGAGACAGATAGCGAGTACCGACTCGTTACAGATAAGCCGATTAATTTACAACGTAGGGGATGCTCCGGAATCTGTACTTATGCGATATTTATAGTTCTCATTACAGTGGACCCTGAGATATAGTAGGTAGGGCTAACTTTATTAAAAGGGCAGGTGTATGAGAACTGTTTGATAAGTTTTGGAATGTATGCATATGCATTATGCCGGATAAGTATTGATCGATGACATCGTGAAAGTTGCTGGCACTCACTGGATGTGGAGAGGAGAAGATAGAGACCGCTTGTCATCTCTGGAGGAGGCCTTCACCTTTTAATGAGAGGGGTTCTTGCTATAAAAACTATTAAATCGTCAAAAAAAAAAATGTAATAATAGTTAATTGATTCAGGCGTGACCTTGCGGAAATCCATAAAAAAATAAAATAGACGTGGATATATTTAGTAACCTGTTCCGATTAGCTATTTCTCAAGAGCCATAAAAAATTAAATTTCTTTCAGGGTTTTATGGCTATTTAGAAATAGCTAAGCGGAACAGGTTACTAAATATATCCACGTCTACTGTATTTTTTAATCTTAATAATTTTAATATCAATTAATACTTTATAGTTTTTTTAAATAACAGAAAAATAATATATTTTTTTAAAATTTTTAATTGTTTTAATTATTAGGTAAATATAATTATGTAATATTACGAATTAGAATATTAAATTATGATTGCATGCAGTATTTATAATATTTTTTGTAATTCAAACAGCAAGAAATAAAAGGCTATTTTTTTTCTTTACATTTTTGTTTTAAGTATAGGAACGTATCTTCAGTTACAGAAATTCCTCCTGATGGCCAGTATTGCCGACATCGTGAAATTCACTTGAATTTCCTACGATACCGTATTTATTACCAAATAAAATAAGTCGTAGCTAGGTTGAAGTGGTTCTATAAAAACTTTTTACAAAAAAAAAAAACAAAACAACCGACTTCCAAAAAACACTACAAAGTGAGAAATAACTTTAATTTCGGAAGTCGGTGTCTTTGGTTTTGAATTGTATTGTAATTGTAGTGTTTTTTGGAGGTCGGTTGTTTTGTTTTTTTTTTTTTGTAAAAAGTTTTTATTTTTCACTTTTTAGTTGTGGTACCTACCCCACACAAATTCAAAAACCACTACCTGCTATGTAAATAACAGTTACAGGAACTTATCATATCATCCACATACTAAGTGGGAAAAAGTACGTATTATTGAAGCTAACTCAAAAACTATTGAAGCAAAGTTAATAAGATTTATACGGGACCACCTCGAGAGCATATCCTTTCAAACAAAAAAATAATTTTTTAAATCGGTCTACAATTGACGGAGAAATCGGTGAAAATACATTTTTTTTAAAACATATGCGATTAACATATAACCTCCTTCTTTTTGGAAGTCGGTTAAAAACGATTGCTAAAAGTAAGGATATGTTATTTGTTCGAACATTTGTAATATAAAGGTATGATTCCGTAGCTGACCGCAGGTGACAGCAGCAGGCGACGTGTCGCCGCGACACGACTGGTTTCTATGTAGTTCTATCAAATCGACGTGTCGCTAGCTACGGAAGGTATTTCATAGAAATTCATAAAAACTAGTCGTGTCGCGGCGACACGTCGTCTGCTGCTGTCGCTTGCGGTTGGCTACGGAATTGTACCTTTTGTCATCATCCCTATTCATCATCTGCCTAGCCTTTTCCCAACTATGTATATTGGGGTCGACATCCAGTCAAACCGGATGCAGCTGAATACCAGTATTTTACATGGAGCGACTGCCTATCTGACCTCCACAACCTAGTTATTAGGTAACACGATACCCCTTGGTAAGATTGGTTGTCAGACTTTTTGGGCTTCTAACTACCCGTAACGACTGTCAAAGATCTAAAAATGACAGCCGGGATCAACGGCTTAACGTGTTTTCCGAGGCACGGAAGGGTCTTGGTATGTAAAGATGGTCACCCATCCACAGATCAATCGCGGCAAGCGTAGCTTAACTTGATCGATCGACCCGTGCAGCTGTTGTTACTTAGCCACAAGCCCCTCATCATCCCTATTGTCCATACTATATTCAAATCACAACTGTCATTCTTTGACAGTTATATGGAATGGCTATATTAACACGGCAAATTGACGAAGGCTGTCAATTTGGATAATTAATTTCCCTTACTGTACCCATGTTCGATATTTTCATATCATCAATGACAGTGGAATCGCTCCCGCTTCAGCTTATCCCCTACACCACAAATCCACAAGTGATCTATTAAGCCCTATTACACTGTCCGTTAGCAAATGAGCCAGTGATTACTATACCTTAGGTTTTACTTTGTAATACGTTCAAAACAAGTTCGTTTTGATTAGAAAGATATTACTTAAGATTCTCTACTTTCTGCAGAGATTTTAAGGATAATTAAGATTGTATCTTTATGTTGTGTGTGTTGACAATCTATTTAGTAAGCAAGGGTATGGTTGTAATTTAGCTACTGTAACCTAAAGGTTAATAATTCTTCTAACTTCGTTTCAACTTATAAAATCATTTGAATGTCATTGAGGATTTTTTATATTAATACTTAGTATCCTATCTTATACTATTAAAAGAGCAATATTTGTATATTTCAAATTCAAATTTAAATTCTTTTATTTAGCTTACACAAAGTTCATAAATATACAACCTAAATAGCATGGTATGAAATTCTCACTAACTGAGGACTTAGAATTAGACAGCGGTTCCCAAACTAGGCACAGCCTGTATCTTGATGACCCAAACACTACACAAAGTTAACAACTTAATGCGTTCTGCTAGCGCAATATTATTATTCATAGTTCTTTAATAAATTTACAATAATTTAAGTACAAAAAACAAATAACATAAATTATACATACAAAAACAGTTAAGGTGAGTAAGTGTGTGGTGTGAGTGTAAGTGAGGGTATGTATTCCTTCAGAGAGTGTGTATTAACATGTGCAGCAAAGTATAATATTTGTTTGTTTATACTATATTTCTACTCACGTTCTCGAAATCGGCTCTAACGATTTCGATGAAAGTCAATATAGGGGTTTAAGGGGGCGAAAAATTGATCCAGGTCTCATATCTGGGAAAATATTTTCAGTCTCGGGAATGTGATACAACGTTGGTATACCTGGACGATATTTTTATCTATTTTCACCTGAGCAGAGCTCGGTATGAAACAACAACGGACTGTATGAAAAACTGGCAAGTTATACAAAACTAACTGCAAACTAAGTTAGTTTAGCTCGCGGTAAATGTTAATAATTCATACTTCGTTTCAACTTATCTTATAAAATCATTTCAATGTCATTGAGGACTTTTTATATTAATACTTACTTATATTACTAAAATACATCATTTTAGTCAACATATTTTAATCAACATAAAAAAAAATCATAATATTCATATTTTAATCAACATAAAACCTTTTTTTTTTCTGGGTGGGAAATTATCAAATAACTTCTCCCGCTCTGGGTGGAGCGGGAGGGCGTGTCAGACTCTTACTGACTAAAACCCACCCGTGTTCCTTCGGTTGCCTTGTTGCCGGGGGCCACGATTTCCCTTTCGACCCATATTCGCAGCCCCAACAGACATTGGCCCTAGCAGACCCCGTCAATTCTGCTGACATCTCTTTGAGGCGCGCGTGGAACACAACGCGCCGTCGACCTGGGCTTGGTCCTTATCTGACGGCGAGCTACCCATTGCTTACCGTCCGCCAGCCCGCGCCTACGGTGGCCGGAACATAAAACCTGACCTGCAAAATGCAAAAAAACTAAAGAAAATTTGAATTTCGCGGGCTACCTTAGCGCATCTCCCTTAAGCACACAAATGTCCAATATCCATAGCTCGATTAATTACTAAGTTGACGACTCGCCTAGCCCACAATAGCAGGTATTCGAAGCCACTACTATCGTCAAGTTTACACGCCAGTACCGCTACTGAATTTAATGCCTGGTTTAAGATCTTGTTGGAACCGTGTTGTAAGCTTAGGAAAGGTTCCGTTGGTTAATTTAAGTAGCGTTAGAGGCTATTACGAAGAAATTCTGCACCCCGATTGCGTGACACACTTTCAATCGCAGTCCGATGGATTTTGAGGGCATTTGTTAAACCGTTGCTTCATAAGTGCGAAAAATTCGTAAATGACACAATTAATGTTGTTGGTTGAGGAGCTTGTGGCTAAGTAATAACAGCCGCACGGGTCGATCCATCAGCTTAAGCTTTGCTTGCCGCGGTTGGTTCTTGGATGGGTGACCATCTTAACATACCGAGGCTCCTCCGTGCCTTGAAAAGCACGTTAAGCCGTTGGTCCCAGCTGTCATTCGTTGATCTTTGACAGTCGTTACGTGTAGTCAGAAGCCCGAAAGTCTCATAACCAGTCTTACCAAAGGGTACCTACTTATCGTATTACCTAGTTACTGGGTTGTGGAAGTCAGATAGGCAGTCGCTCCATGTAAAATACTGGTATTCAGCTGCATTCGGTTAGACTGGAAGCCGACCCCAACATAATTGGGAAAAAGCTAGGCAGATTGATTGAATGTTGTTGAATTGTCAAAATAAAAGTCATTTTGTTATTAGTGTGTTACGCAATTACTCCGCTGGACTTTGATTGTCGAAGTTTGGCGGAGAAGTACTGCCTCTATTGTAAATCTAAGGATAGTTAGGAAATTCCTGTTAAAAATACTCCGAGGAGACGATTAACTGAGACTTTCCTAAGATGGCGAATCCTCGAATAAATGCATAATAACACACAAGGAACAATAAATGTGTATGAGAAATTCACGGAAATTGTTCTTGGAAACTTTAGATTGCACCTAGCCTTGGACCTAGATTGCATAATTTGTAGCCGAAGTAGAACTACATACATACATACATAAACTCACGCCTTCTTCCCATGGGGGTAGGCAGAAACTACAGAACGCCACCTGCTACGATCCTTACAAACTCCTTTTGCCTCGTTTACGTTCATACATCTGGTCATACACGCACGCCGGTTGCGAGTACTACGCACCTGGCTTTTCTGAAGAACATCACCAATAAGGTCAGTATATGTCCTCCTAGGGCGTCCACGACCAGCCTTTTCCTTTACATCATTTTGTTAGTCGCCTTGAAGTACAACTAAATTGTTTTAATAAGGTATTGTGAGCGTCACCTTACTCATTTTTTTTTTTACTATATTTTTTTCAACTGTCGACTGTAAGTAAGGTTGATAACAAAACATTTTTTTTGTCCGTTATTAAAAAAATATTGGACACGTATGTTTTCTTTTTTTACGCTCAAAAAAGATTACAGCGATACATTGCGTTAAAATGTGCCATGACGTCACGAGTATGTAGATTTCTTGTGACGTAGCGACCCTCACTCCTCAACTTTAATGCGTTTTATCTAAGTAATTTTTTATTAATATGATAAAGCAAAAAATACGTGTCTAATATTTTTTTAATATCTGACTGACGGACTAAATAATTTTTTTTTTTGACCCAGTCATCATGCCTATTATACAATGACAGGGACATCGAAATGCAACCTGTTTTAAATGCAATTCTGAACGCTGCGTTGAAATTTTTCGTCGGTTATTAAAGCCATGTTACCCTGTATACCATCAACCATAAGTGCCAATGCAGGAACTATGATTACATCTACCAATTCGATTCTATTAATCAAATCATCATTATCTTCGAAAATTAGGCACACAAAACCAAGTTACAAACCAGTAGCGCTCATTTTTTTACAAATTACAAACACGTATTCATCTTGAGCTGAGAGGCCCTAGTACGAACGAGCGACATAAATGTAGCGTAAATTCGATCGATTTTTGAATCGAAAATACAATTATGCTATAGCATTTTGGTTACACAATTACAATTAAGTACAACCATCAGATGCCTAGCCTTTTCCCAACTATGTTGGGGTAGGCTTCCAGTCTATCCTTCTGCGAAACAGTTATCTCGCAGAAGGAGGCTGCGGAAAGGGAAAGGGAGATCACAAGTACTCTCCCGTCCCGCAGCAGGCTCACTAGGCGTCGGCGGAGAGCAGATAATGCCCTCTTCCAGCCCCCCTAAATGGGTCCAGGGGTGGCGGACTCGGGGACATCCGTCGCCCCCCATCACACAGGACCCGAGATGGCGGCGCGTAGTGTTCTACGCGCGCCTCTATAAGACGTAATTGGGGGAGTTTAACTCCCCCTACGGATCGGGGCCCGCAGAGCGCGGGCCGTCACCAGTCCGGGGCAACGGAAGTCGCATTTGCACCCGCAGCCCCCGACGCAAGTGTGAGAGGGAACACCGGGGTGGTTTCAGACCCCTTTGCCCACCCCAGGGCGGAGGACATCCATGAGGATTTCCACTCTGATAAAAAAAAGGCTTCCAGTCTGACAGAATGCAGCTGAATACTAGTATTTTACATGGAGCGACTGCCTGTCTGACCTCTACAAACCAGACACTGGGTAATACGATACCCCTTCGTAAGAATGGTTGTCAGACTTTTGGGCTTCTGACGACCCGTAATGACTGTCAAAGATCTACATTATCATTATTATGATCTTTATTATCATTATTGTTGGTTAAACCGTTGGTCCTGGCTGTTATCAGCCAGGACCAACGGTTTAACCAAAGGAATCTTGATATGTAATGGATGGTCACCCATCCGCGGATCGACCTCGGCAAGCGTTGTTTAACCTTGAAGATCGACCCTTGCGTGTGTTATTATTTAGCCACAACCCCTATAGATCTGAATAAAGTCTTAAAAAACTAAATGAATATTATGTGAGAAACGAGTATTTTCAATTTTAAAATCGTTTGTATTTACGATTTGTTCACTCCGCACGTGCGTGCTAGTCTCACTGACCCTTACAACCACTTAAACCGATCCCCTTTAAGGATTGACTAGAATTTAAATTTGTGGTTTACGTAAGTACTAATTTACTATCTTTATGCGCTATAAAAATACCCTGGCTTTGGTTGCTAAGTAAATGGAAGGACATTATGGAGACTTGGTGCCTTAATTACTAATTAGAGCGGACTTACCTTTAAAATGATGGCGTCGAATCGTAATTTGTTAAAGTTATTGCATAGCAGTAGGTTTTTATGTCTTGTTATCGATTCCTGGAGATTTGCGGCTTCGTGCGCCGTTCGGAGGACTTCGAAAACGGGTCACTACAGCACGACAAGATCAGTTAATCTTTAGCATCAGCCTGCGAAATCGTCACCAGACCTCAATACAGGTCCAAGAACAGCTTCGAGACTTTCATGGACTGATTGTTTGCGCTCGAACTGATAGAAGGAGACTCAAGGAACGAGGCCTGAAACAACATAAGCCAGTCAATGGTCCCAAACTGAGGAGCTCACAGAATAGCATGCGTACAATTTGCACGCGAACATTTGCATTGGAGTCAACGTCAATGGTTACGGTTCGACGATAGTTCAGTTAGACAGGCCAATGCAAAGGCACACTGATGATAATTTAACTGTTCCAACTTATAAGTACCTGGGCAACCGAGCTCGGTTCTGTTGAAAATAGAGAATGCTCATTTAATATTATAAGTTCATACTAATTCCTGTTGCTATGATAGTAGGTACTTGCTAATTCCATGCTGCCATGATAGTAGGTACTTGCTAATTCCATGCTGCCATGTCATTATTCTAAGGTAGCCATCTTGTTCTAAACTTTGGGCGACCGTGCTCGGGTGAAAATACGGAGAAAACTTATTTTCCTAGATATGAGACTTAGCTAGATCGATTTTTGCCCTCATAAGTCCCTATATTTAACTTTCATCGAAATCGTTAGAGCCATTTTTTGATTGCAAATATATATATATACAAATGTAGGATACCGGATTACCAAAATTGAAGTCAAGAGATGCACTGAAACAAGAGAGTGGTTTGTTTGAATTTACATGAAGAATTTATACAGCAATGAGTATTTATAAGTTCTAAATTACATAACATAATATCACGCCTATAATCCCCGGAGGGATAGGCAGAAGTGTGTCCATAGTACATCCACATTTCGGCAGCCATATTGAAGTCCCATGTAATAGAGGGACGGGCATATTGCCATCAACCGGGCACAAATCCAGACTCCGGGCTGCTACTGAGAAATTCCAGATGTCAAAACCCAATAACACTTTGCCCGACACGGGAATCGAACCTAGATCGAAAAATTTATTTAGTTATACATAGAAAAGTGCAATACCTACGCGGTCAAAATGTATGGAACAATAGATTTTTATTTTTTACCGACGAAAAATTTCAACTCAGGGGTGTTCAGAATCATGTACTGAATCCATGGTAACAGTTTTCACGTCGATGCCGCGTCCCTGCCGCCCTGTATATGCTCTAGTGAAATATTAACAATCTATTAAATTCAGCAAGCTATCCTGAAATAGGACTTATCAAAGTCAAATCATTTATTTCAAATAGGCCCATGTGTGGTACTTTTGAACGTCAAAATTTACAAAATAATAAAATTGATTCTAGTCGCCCCTTCCAAAAGGTAGTTTTCGTATGGAGAAGAATGGGCAAGAAACTCTACCGTTACTCTTTTAAAATGTTTTACAATTGTTTGTATAGGTAGGTACATTATTTAAATAATTATATGTGAAGACGATGCACCTAGAATGAAAATACTATACCACCATAGGTAAAAAGTATTAAAAATGAAGCAACGACAGATAATTTAATATGTGATAGATACATGGTGCTCACATATTTACAAACATTGTAAAAGTAGACGATTTTCCTAAAATTTTGTAATTAATAAGTCAGTGTATGAGGAAGTAATCACAGAAAAATCAATGTCATAAAACACAAAATAATAAATTTTACAATTAAATTAGCAACCAGTTTGATTGTGTCTTCATTCTAAATTGTCCTATGGAGCAGGACCAGCATGTTTCCAAGCACTCTTATCTTGGATATAATCCTCTAATTTGTAATATGCTTGTTTACAGTGTACTTTTTATATGAGTTTTAAATTTTCTTTCATTTGATTGCAATGGATGTGTACTCCATATCAAATTCAAACGACAAAACATCAAATAGTCTCACGTCGTTCATTATAAAATTACCTTCGCCGTCATACCTCTCCTAGAATTACATAAATACCCTTCAAACCCCCATAATCTTTACCTTTATCAATGATTCCTGACTCCATTAATAATTTACTTGTAATTCCCGCTTTCCAATCCTAAGTAGAATCAAGGTATTAACGTGTTGATATGTCAGGTGTGACTGTAAGCGGGGTTGCATAGGAGGCAGCGATAGCGGAAAATGAGTACAACATTCTCAAGGCAAGGGGTTTTCAAGGCAATAAGGCTGCCGAAGACAGGTACGACGACACAAGTGGAACAATTTCTATGAAAACGTCATGTACATGGCTCTACTAGAATGGTGTCGCACCGACGCGTCGCGCCTGTCTGCGGGAGTTTTTAATTTGTTATAATGAACATGGTGCAACTGGCATTCATTATTTATTTCGTTTCAGTAGCTATTATTGCATTTGTACGACACAATAATTGATGACTTAAAGGCTGGACAGAATTGGGGACGGCACGCATTAAAATAATCACAGCATCTTATTCTGTTGTAGAGTAATATATTACTAGAAGGGTATCTGTTACCACTTTCATCAGATCTAATCCCTTTAGTGAATCAGGGTTACCATACTGCCGCGCTAGCGATAATAGCAGTAAGTACGTTTTGCATAGTTTCAAATAATTGGCGCTCAACGTTTTTGTCACATTTCTACCTTTTCTGACTTGTTTTATTAACTTATTTAAATTCAGATTTTTGAATTGTGTAGCCTAAGTATTATTTCATTGTGTAATACAGCAAAGGCAAACGGCAATTTTTTATGGCAATGTCAAAGTAATTTTTTTTTCATATAGTCACTTTTGCACGTCAAAATTTACAAAAAATAAAATTGATTCTAGTCGCCCCTTCCAAAAGGTAGTTTTCGTATGGAGAAGAATGGGCAAGAAACTCCACTGGCGGTAAATTAGATGAGACCTACCACGATGTGCCACAATGTGACTGTGGAGCCACATCACAAATAATGGCTCACCTCTTGTCCTGCACGCATCATGAAAGACCTTTGCGAGGCCAATGCTAACGCTGTTGACGTGGCTGAATTCTGGTCAAAGCTTATAAAATACTAGCTGACCCCGGCAAACGTTGTTTTGCCAATTATTTGTTTGGGGTGGACAACCCTTATCACTTAGGGGTATGAAAAATAGATAGTAGCCGATTCTCAGACCTACTGAATATGCATATAAAATTTGGTAAAAATCAGTAAAGCCGTTTCAGAGGAGTAAGGTAACTAACATTGTGACACGAGAATTTTATATATAAGACTAGCAGCGCCCCATTGTTTCCATGGAAATATCGGGATAAAAAGTATCCTATGAGTATATATTAATCTAGGTTATAAACTATCTACGTGCCAAATTTCATCCAAATCCGTTTAGTAGTTTTTGCGTGATTGAGTAACAACCCTCCAAAAACATACAAACTTTCACATTTAAAATATTAGTACGATGAAAATCGTCAATGCGAAGAAGAAGGTAATTTTTTGTCAGCGGATGAGGCTGATGCCTGCTATCTTCCACGCAAAAAAAAAAAATCGCTCGCATTATAACCTAAGACTTACACCTTTTAAAGAATTCAGGGATCGTGCTACATGTAGCTCAGTTATACTTTACCGCTGTCTTCTGTGCTAACCGACACCATACTTCAGTTACCCCTGAAATATTTAGTTAACTACCTAATTAATTACCTTAATAATTACTTTGCTAAAATGTATATTTTATTATACATGTGAAATTGTACATTCTGGGTACAGTACGTTGTTAGGCGGTTTTTAGTAGAATTTTGTGTAGCAAGTTGCTTCAAAGTTTGGTGTTCTGGTGAAATTAATTAATGTTTTGTTTTTAAATTAGGTTTTGCATGATTAAAATTACCTTTTTACGTTACCAGATTAGTACAGATAATTCACTCCACATTTTAGGTATGAAGCTTCAAGTACGCGGTGAGCCCGTCTTGTCGGGCCAATTCAGTGAGTGTAACGTAGTCAGAAGATATAAAAGTTACGCGATAGAAAGCGAGGCAACTTCTAGGTGAATATAACTGTAGGTAATTAACGCTGTGCGACCTGAATTGCACTTTATTGTGTCGTAACAAGAGTTGCTTTTTATTTAAATGATTCTGTGGAGAGAACCATTTGTATTAATCTGTGCCATAGTCACAGTTTTTCTTGCATAATCAGTCTATAATGTACCCACTGCTGGGACATAAGCCTCCTTTCTGTGAGAGGGAGTGAGCCGTAATCCACCACCCGGGCCCAGTGCGGGTTAGTGGATGTCATGCCAGCTTCGATTTTTTTTGGTTTTCAAACAACTGAAATTCTGAAATCAACATTTGCGTAAATCTTGAAACAAGAGTTGCTTTGAATCCCTAATGCTATGAAAATAAATTCATCAGCGATGGCCCAGTGGTAATGGCCACGACTTACGAGTTGTTCATCGTGGCTTCGAACCCTTATAGGCGTTTTACTTTATGTAAATTATTTCATCACCATTGCTCTCAAAACGGTGAAGGAAAACATTGTGAGGAAACCGGCTTTTCTTAGAACGAAAAATTCGAAGCAAGCACAATTCCACCAACACGCACTGGGCCCTTGTGGTGAATTATGGCCCGCATCTGCGGCTCTTTGCGCCCCGCCTGTGTCCAAGCAGTGGGAACTTTATAAGCTGATAATGATAAAAATAAATTCTTGAAGATATCGATTTTAAACATTTATCGCAGAATATTTTAATCTGACATAACTGCATGCTACATACAGTTTCACTCCACGTCAACAAAAGAGCATGATCAAACATTATTTTCCTACCTACCTTAGTAAATAAACAACATGTACACTGTCCAACGTTGCGGGCAATACGACAGGAATGCGTCATCCGGCGCAACGCAACGGGAAAACTCAGCGGTTTTGTGGCCAGCTCTAATTAAACCACTGCATAATTAGGTTGCGTGCCCGGCCGTGGTAGAGCAATGGACATGCAGGCAACGTGCATTAAGTATGTAGACAATGGATTATGTAAGATGTACCTTTATAAAGCGAAATTACATTATATTGGATCTTCTTTTTGTGTGGTTACTGACTAACCTGGTGTCAGAGTTTTAAAACCGCCCATGGGCTTCTGACTTGGCTTCAAATGCCGTCGAGAAATATCTATCAGGAATAGTTTTGGATTGAACCCTGGATTATGTCAGAAAAATATTATACATAGCTTAGCTTAGTTACGAGTTTGGTGGTTGGTTCATCAGTTTTATTTTTATTTAAATTATTTTATACTAGGTGCGTCCCGCGGTTTCAGCCGCATAAGTCTCAATCCCATGGGAATCTCAAATCATGGTCTACCTATGTGCCAAATTTCATCCAAATTCGATCAGCCATTTTTGCGTGAAAGCGTAATAAGCAAATAAACTGAAAAAAAGGTTTTCATTTGAAAAAAGTAAAAATATAAATATCCTATAAGGAATCTTTTTGTCTTTAATGACGTCACTATTTGGACCCCTGTATTAGTAGGTATATATACGTAAATAACAACTTTTAACTAATGAATGGAAAAAAAACATTACAACAGAGTATTGAGTAACTTAACTAAAACTATAAACAAACAAAATTATGGCGTCGAAAAATTCATCCGCATCGCTGTCGACTGGTAATGTACCCAAGATATTGGCGGCATTGCCACGTTGTATGGCAATACTTAGCCTCTGGCCAGCCCTTGAATTAATTACCGTGAATAAAAACTCCAACCGAGTTGATTAACAGCTGATGTTACCAATTAGTTAGGTAGCCATTGCTACATCAATATATGACAAACAGATTGACAGGTAAAATTAAATCAGTACCTACAGTTTGCTATGCTTAATTAACTAATCAAAACTACTGTGTGATTAGCAGCCTGTCGATGTTAATAACATGATGATTGCATATCAATACATAATTATGGATGTGTTCTGCCATACTCATATTCACAGTATAGTTGTTGCATTTTAACATGGCAACAACGTTCATTGCCCTTTCCCTAATATCTCTCCATAGGAACACAAACAATAACCTAGCTATGGTTTTTCGTTACTGGTACATGTTGAAGATCACGATAGATTCAAGACGTTAACGGTCTTTATAATGAGGTCAACATTTAAATCCAAGATGACGGCTGCGAAAGTTTTCTCATCATGGATGTCATTTTCATAGTTTTCGAGGGTGCTAAAGCCGACAGTGAGGTCAAAATGTAAATCCAAGATGACGGCAGCGAAACTTTTCAAATTTTTCGTCATGGGTGTCATTTTCATAGTTTTCGAGGGTTCTAAAGCCGATAGTGAGGTCAAAATGTAAATCCAAGATGGCGACTGCGAAAGTTATTAAATTTTTCATCATGGGTATCGTTTTCATAGTTTTCGAGGGTGCTAAAGCCGATAGTGAGGTCAAAATGTAAATCCAAGATGGCTGCTACAAACATTTTGTTTAATATCATAAGTAAGAAAGAACTTCGTTCCTGACGGGGGTCCCCCGACCGTACACGTTTTTTTAAATAATAAAAATGATAGAAAATGTAGGTGGGGTCAATGACCGCTATTGCCATGTGAAAACGCGACAACTATAGTTAGTTAGTGGTTTAGTGGTTTATGATTAACAAACAGCAGCAACTGATAAATTAACTCGGTTTGTTAGTTTTAGATTGAGGCATGAAGCTAATATTGTTTGCAGCAAATATTTGATGTTTAAACAAGGTGTTGTGTTTTGAAATTAATGTTTTAGGAGTTAATTAATATTGGTTCCGTTTTAATTACTTGCAAATTGTTTTGGATCTCATAAATCAATTTACTCTCTTTCAATTTACTCTTTTTTCAATTTACTCTCATAAATCAAATTACTCAGTCTTACGTGGCTGGTCTAAATGGTACCAAATTACGTTCACTAATTAAATTACATTAATTTATTATTTCGATAGGGGCTTCGGAGGGGCTTGTGGCTAAGTAATTACAGCTGCACGGGTCGATCGATCAGGTTAAGCTCTGCTTGTCGCGGTTGGTCCGTAGATGGGTGACCATCTTTACATACCAAGTCCCCTCCGTGCCTCGGAAAGCACGTTAAGCCGTTGGTCCCGGCTGTCATTTGTAGATCTTTGACAGTCGTTACGGGTAGTTAGAAGCCCAAAAGTCTAACAACCAGTCTTACCAAAGGGTATCGTGTTACCTAGTCACTAGGTTGTGGAGGTCAGATAGGCAGTCGCTCCATGTAAAATACTGGTATTCAGCTGCATCCGGTTAGACTGGAAGCCGACCCCAACATAGTTCGGAAAAGGCTAGGTAGATAAATTTATTATTTCGATACCGGAAATTTCAATTGTTGTAAAGGACAGGGAATACAATGTCCTTTGCGACAATTGAAATTTCCGGTATCGATTTAATTACAACGTTTGATTAACAGATGTAGGTGGGTTTAGCATAGGTACTTAAATATAAGATACTTATTATTTCGTTTATTTATTTTCTTTTACATTTATTAATTATTTTTCAAATAACATTTTTAAATATTTCTTACTCAGAGTCCGCCGGTGTCGGGGGCAGGGTCCAAGCTACCGGTGGTTAGGGCTGCAGAGACAGGAACCTCCTCACAATGCGAGCCGTATCGAGGAGTACTGCCTTCTGAATCAGGCGCTTGATTCATCCATATTACTCGTATTATTAGTACTTACTATAGATGTGCAATAAGTGAAAATTAAGTGTCCGCACTAATAAACCTTATTTGTGATAATTTTATTTGTTCTGTTCCCACAGACAAACCGTGAAAACATTGTTCTTAAGTTAAGATTTTTTATAAACTTTGTTTGATAAAAAATAAATAATAATAATGAACCATATTCTTGACGTAATCCCTTTCGACCATTTCTCAATTTTCTAGTTTTTATGATACCCATGTATTGAAAAATATTACATTCCTTTTGGGCTCCGCCGCGCCGTAATCGGGTGAAAGGGAAGTCCTGTTATCGGAAATCGTACAATATATCGACCTATTAATTTATCTTGTCCGATGACAAGACAGGGAGGAATCTTTCGCCACCTTTAAGAGGGTTTATCCTAAAAGTTGGCAACGTCGTAAATAGCTGTCAAATATTCACCTATTTTGATTAATTTAGCAATATTACTGTATGGAATTAAGAAATGTGGCTAACTAGGGTACTAAAATATAGATTATGAAATGCAATAATTATCGTAACACCGAATAAGTAGTTTTACATGTAAAAAAAGTATTTCGAAACGTTCCAAATGGCTTTTTTACACCTTAAACGGTTACAACATCAAATTTAGTGTTAAAGTTGCAATTCATTATTAATATTCTAGTTCGCTAGTTAGCCACATTTCTTATTTCCATACAGTCATGATCATCATCATCAGCCTATAAATGTTCCCACTGCTGGGACACAGGCCTCCTCTCAGTATGAAGGAGTGGGCCGTAATCCACCACGCGGATCCAGTGCGGGTTGGTAGATGTCACATGTCTTCGAATTTTCGGTTCTAGGACATGCCGGTTTCCTCACGATGTTTTCCTTCACCGTTTTGAGAGCAGTAGTGATGAAATAATTTACACAAAGTAAAGCGCCTGTCTGGGTACGAACCTACGACCTACAACTCGTAAGTTGCGGCCGTTACCACTGGGCCACCACTGCTCCATACAGTAATATTGCCAAATTAATCAAAACAGCGAAATATTTGACATTTATTTGCGACGTTGCCCACTTTCAGAATAAACGCTCCTAAGTTGTGTTTAACTTATTCTTGGTCTACCCAACACAGACAGTCACACTAAACTTATCTGTCACACTAGGTAATCAACAGAGTTCCCACTGTAGAACTAGGTAGACCCCAGCAAAAAAGGGCCCACATACACAAGTGTTAATTTCACTCGACACCTTTTCTCGTCAGCACTTTGTTAACACATCAACACGCTATAAAGGGTAAGCAGAGGTTGTGGACATAAAAGTAGACGGATTTACGATAGACGGTGTCTCCAATTACGGTTTTTATTGTGAACGGTAAAATGGCTGACTGTCACACCGACGCGTAATGTTTTTAGATGCATTTTCGATTGACTGTTATTTACAGGGTGTTTTTGAAGTGAAAACTTCTTTAGAGCGTTGAGCATTTTTGAGATGGGACTAAACCATTGATTTCGCAACACTGTAACGACACCTCATTTGTGCTCTTTATTTATATTACATTACGGATCAATGTTCCATGCAAGTATTTTACTTTAAAGGTATTGTGAACGCGATCGTGCACTTTATTTATATTACGTTACGGATCAATGTTCTATGTAAATATTTTACTTTAAAGGTTTTGTAAACGCGATTGTGCTCTTTATTTAGATAAGGTTACGGACCAATGTTCTGTACAAGTATTTTTCTTCCGTCAAGGCGATCTTGTTCAAGTTTTCACTTCTGTCGATACTCCCAGAGTGCCACTGTTTTTTTTTTGAAACTACAAATTTTTACTTTCAAACCTTTCAACTGTCATTAACGAGACACAATAGAATTTTAATTGTTATCCACCTTAATGAGGCGTCGTAACAGATGATGGGATAAAGGATTTTTAGGTAATTTTTTTTTTAGTATGTTTTTGACATTGATGTACGATAGAAAAGAGACTTGAGAGATGATGTGGTTAGAAAGAGTGTGACTGCTGAGATCACAACTAATATAAGTTTTGAACAAAAAGACAATATGCTGCGTCGACCCCAAATAAATTTGGTTAAGAGCAACAGAATGATGATACGATCCGTTTCTCTACCATTTTGAACTTCCTCAAATACATTACGACCAGGCACTCCAAAGACAATTTCCAAGCAAACTCCACTCTAATGCACCCCACCACTCCACTATGTGCTAAACACTAACACATCAGTAATAAAGTTGAATATCGCGTGCACTCTTTGGTCGTGTTCAAGCACGGAACTAGATGTAGTAAGTCTCAATTCTTATTTCGTTTATAACTTAAGTAATAATTGATCTAGAGAAAAAATATCTTATATTTGGATAATAAACTATATTACCTTACTGTCAATAATTATTTTAGACATAAAAGCTGACTAATCTTGTTTTTGTTTCAAATAATCTGTAAAAAAGACATGATTTTCGAATAAAAAATGTATCGCCTCGATCGCGAGCTGACGTGTTTTTGGACGCCGCACAGTTTTTATTTTGATATTTAATTAGTTTTACTATTACTTAAATTCGTAATCAAAAATAGGAGTGCATAACTCTGAGGAGCTCTTATACTCTCCACGACTTTGGTCACCATCCTGTTGAACGGCAAGCCCCGCCTCGCAGTCTACAATCATCCTGCTGGTATCCTGCTATCTCCTTCATGCAGCGCAACGCCCAACAGCGAAGACAATAGAAGGTACGCGCCTCCATAACTCCGCCCTCGCTAGCGAAGTCGTCGTTGAACTACCGCTGCTGCTTGTATGCGCTCCTGGTACTCAACGGTGATTACACATTTCAAGTTGACGCCGAAACAAGGATAGGGATATTTCCAGTCGTCATAATCTTGCTGCTACTAGGAAACGGTACCCTGGTGGATTTATTATTGCTGACTTTTAAATTAAAAAAAAAAAATCAAGCTTCACTTAGTTTCTGCTCTCCTGGTACTTGCGTTGCTTTCTCAGAAGAATCATGCCTATGAATCGCACTCCACCCCCCTCCTCGCCCCTACCTACGTCAATTACTACGTTGACCGAGAGCTTAGCGCCCGTACGGGGTCCGGCCCATGACTCATCACTACATCTATGCGCATCAGCGCCCGACCTCTCTCAGATGGCAATAAACATCACTGACTGTAATGCCAGTAAAAAAAGGAAATTTGTGGGCGAGGAAGACATCGCGCCGGTTACTTTGAATACCTTCACTACTTTCTCTGAAAAGCAGGAAAGTCGTTTTGAAGACCTGATGAGTAAGATCAGTAGCATTATACAACAAAACATGGAATTGAAGCATAGTGTCGAAGTTATGTCTAGTAAGTACGATGAGTTCTTGAGTCGTATTTCTATCTTGGAGGCGGAAAGGAAAGATGATAAAAAAATCATTCATCAACTAGAAGAAAAGTTAGTACTTCTGGAGCGTAAATCCCGATCGACCGGTATAGAAATCCGAAACATCCCCAAAACAGACAACGAGTCAAAGGAGGATCTTTGCAGCCTAGTTCTCAATATGGGGACGTCATTAAATATCGATATTGAAAGCTCCAAAATAAAAGACATTTATCGATTAAAATCAAAAGATAATTCTTATCCAATAATTGTAGATTTCACCACAGTTGTCACAAAAGACAAAGTCATTAGTGGAGTCAAAAATTTCAATAAATCAAAGCCAAAAGGAAATAAACTCAATACTTCACATCTTAAAATACTTTCTCCAATAAAACCGGTATATGTCTCTGAGTGTCTTACACACAGAGCGCAAAAACTATATTACCAGGCTAGATCCTTTCAGCGGAGTCATGACTACCAATTCTGCTGGACTGCATATGGTATTGTGTACCTTCGAAAAAAGGTCAATGAGCCGCAAATTCGAATATCTTCGGAGTCTGATATTGAGAAACTAAAGTGTACCGAGTGACTAGTCTTGGAAGTTTTTTCTTCATCATTGTTTAGTTTTAAGCTCTTTGTTATGCATGCCCCAAACTTTTTACTTTTATATTACTATAAGTCTATTTCTAAAACACTATACATAATACACTTTACACATACACATTACTTAACTCTTTTTAAGATGTCTAATGTATCCAAGAATAAATTTAATAAGTACCGCTATTGTCACCATAGTTTTGATAAGTTGACCCATAATTATTATATCGGCTGCCATTGTTACTTTGACCAAAATCTTTTTATGAATCATTTTTAGTGACTTAAATAATTTATCAAACGAAATTGACAATTGTACTGTCTCTAAAGTCTCTATCTGCGATCTAGACAACTGTCATAAATTAATTTCCTTTTCGCCTAGCAAACGTTTGACTGTACTCATGCAAAACATTCGTAGCATAAATTGCAATCTACCGGGACTTAAATTATTACTATCTAGGTTAAAAATTGAATGTGATATAATAGTTCTCACAGAATGCTGGTTACTAAAAACAAGTGTTATACCTAATATACCTGGTTTCAAATCGTTCTCTACTAAAGGTAATTTTAAACAAAATGACGGCGTTATTATTTATTATAGAGATCATATTGACCTAACGTTTGAGGAACCATCCTTTCAAGAAGGAAACTGTCTTGTGGCTCGGCTAGGCAAGCACATGGCAATTGTTTCGATATACCGATCTCCCTCTTATAAAAACACTGATCCATTTCTAGACTCATTACATGAAACACTTTTAAAAGTAGAGGGACTAAATAACGTCATGTTGATAGGAGATATAAATATTCCTATTAATCACACGAAAATCGATCAAACCGGTGAGAAATATTTAAATATGACAGCCTCTCATGGACTACTACCTGCACATACAGAAGTAACCCGTACAGTGAGTGGTACTTGTCTTGACCATGTTTTGCTAAAAAGTTCTTACTGTATACATACATACAATGATTCCTCAAACTACCTTAACTGACCATTATCCTGTGCTAGTTTGTATGGATCTTAAACTACCTCGAACGTTTACAAACTCGACGTACAGTTTAATAAATAATGAAAACTTATCTCAAGACATACTAAAAATTGATCTAACCCTAATATACCAGTCTAAAGATCCAGAATATTCTATCAACTACCTTACATCCACGATACAGAGTGCAATAAATAAAAACACTGAAATTATTGCAACATCAAGGCGTAAAAAGATCATCAAACCCTGGATAACTGCTGGGTTGTTGAGGTGCATGAGAAATAGGGACAGGCTACACAAAAAATTTAATTCATCACCAGATAATGAAGTACTAAAACTTACATATACACGGTACAGAAATTTCTGTAATGTTATTTTAAAGAAAGTAAAACGTGCATATGAGAAATCTGAGGTCGAAAAATCAAAAAATGATCCGAAAAGACTCTGGAAGGTACTTAAAGACATCTCTAATTTAAATAAAGTAACTAGTCACCCAAATGAGCTTCTGAAAATTAACACCTCCTCCGAAAAATCCTTGAACCAAATAAATCATTATTTCATAAACGTGGGTAAGACTTTAGCTGAAAACTGCTTAAACTTGCAAAATAGTGTCAGTCCCGATTTTTCTCAGATGATAAATGTAAATATCTCCAGTCAAAGATTGAACTCATTTGTGATGGAGGATACAAGTGAGGATGAGATTTCGCGCCTTGTGATGGGGTTAAAAACCGAATGCTCAGTGGGCAGGGATAAAATATCGAATAAACTTTTGAAACAACATATTGACTTCCTTGTCCCTGCTCTTACGTGCATTTTCAATCTATGCCTGCAAACAGGTATTTTCCCATCCCAACTAAAATGCTCCGAAGTGCGTCCAATTTTTAAGGGTGGCGATAAAAATGAAATCTCTAATTATCGCCCGATCTCAATTCTCCCCTCCATGTCTAAATTGTTAGAAAAGATTATAAATAGCAGACTTACAAAATACTTGGAAAAAAATAAACTACTTGCTAATAATCAGTTTGGTTTCAGAGCTGGTAAATCTACGGACGAAGCAGTTTCTACACTAACTAACTTTATAGCTGCTAATCTAGATAAAAGGCACAAATGTTTGTCCATATTCCTAGATATAAAAAAAGCGTTCGATACTATTTCTATCCCCATCTTAATTTCCAAACTTGAGAAACTTGGAGTCAGAGGAACACAGCTACAACTTTTCCAGAGCTATCTCTCCGGGCGGAAACAGAGTGTTCGAATAGGTAGTCATGTAAGCGCTGATCTCCCGGTCTCTTTTGGCATTCCTCAGGGCAGCATTTTAGGTCCAACCCTCTTTCTCATATATATTAATGATCTTACAAGTATTATCATTCCCAAAGGCGATATCATTTCATATGCTGATGACACAGCTCTCCTCTTTTCCGCCGATACATGGGACGAGGCTTTCAATGCTGCGCAAATTGGATTTAACATTATTAATGACTGGCTTCGACGTCACTTTTTGACTCTAAATACTGATAAAACTAAATTTCTGACTTTCAGTATTCGTCAACCGTCACTAATTAGGAGTAACTACAGTATAGTGTCTCATCAGTGCTCACTGGGTACAAATTGCTCGTGCGAAACAATAGAACATGTAAATACCATCAAATATTTAGGTGTTTTGATAGACAGTAATCTCAGCTTTAAAGACCATATAAAACTACTTAGTGCTCGAGTCAGAAAGCTCATATATGTCTTCAAGAAGCTAAGACATGTTGTGGATGCAATATTATTAAAACAAATTTACTTTGCCCTATGCCAGTCTGTCATAACGTATTGCATCTCATCCTGGGGAGGAGCTCCTAAAACTATTATAAAACCTATTGAGATTGCGCAACGCGCTATCCTAAAGATCTGCACGTTTAAGCCACGCTTATTTTCAACAAATTTATTGTACCAATACTGTGAAGTACTTACAGTCCGTCAGCTCTTCCTACTTACTACCGTTTTAAGGCAACATAAAGATATGAACTATGACTCTAACCATAAACGTAGGCGCAGGGATCTAATAGTGTGTACTCGTAAAAACCAACCACATACATCTTTCATCAGAAGATTTTTTCTATTTTTGGGACCCTATATCTATAGTAAAATTAACTCTCACTTACATATTTGTTCTCTTAATAAAACTGAGTGTAAAAGTAAGGTCAAAGCGTACTTTTTGACACTATCTTATGAAGAGACAGAAAAACTTTTAATCGTACCAGAGTAACCAGGTTTCCTTTAATCATACATCTTAAAAGATTTATTTTACTTTTTTACTAACTTCTCAACGTATACTATCACACACACATTCACATTCACTCTCGCACACCAAAATACACACTCACCCACACACACTGACTTACTCACTCTCGTCCACACTCCACAACTCATGTAAGTGTAATCAATCAATTTCTCTATTTAAAATACTGTATATCAATACTATTCTGTAAGATTTAACAAAATTGTAAATGTTGGCTAAATTTTTTCCAGTCCATTATCAGAGAGGTTTGGCGCTGTATGCCGAGATACAGGTTTTTCACCTAGTTCGGCTGCAGATGCTCCTATGTTGTATTATTTTCATTATAGCCTACAAATTTATTTTAAGCAATATGGTTGTTATGTAGTGTTAATATTTTTGGTGTCAATAAATAAATAAATAAATAAAAATAAATCGCGTGAAAATGTTCCAATTACGTATTTGGAAAGAAACAGATCCAATAAATTATATTTATACTAAATTTCCATTTTGATTGTATGCGTGACTTTTTCAGAACATTAATGCAAATTAACATACAATTTAGGGAGCGTCCTCCTAAGGAGACGACTAACAAATATCCCCTAAATTAACCAATTAATGAAAAGGTAACGCATCGACGTTAGTAATAAATTAACTACAACTTAATTTACATGCGCTAGCGCCGGGTGAGTGGTGACACATGCTCCCACACATTAGGATTTCCCTGTGATGTAACGTCGTGGCTGCCATTATAAAAACTAATTTCAAGGACATGTTTAGAATAGGAACTGCTTAGATTAGGATCAAATAGGCTTTCCTACTAATCTAATTAAAGAAATGACTGAATTGAATCTCTAATTATTATACGCTTTAATTGGCTTTACGATCGTATAATATTTACATAATTTAAAAGCTATCAACAGTCTTAAAATAATTATAATATGCACAAGTATATAAAAATGCCCGGTTGATGGCTATAGGCTCGCCCCCTATTACATGGGACTTAAACTTAATTGGCGAAATGTGGGTGTATCTACTACAGGTACACCACTGCCCAACCCTTCGGGGAAACAAGGCGTGATGTTGATTATTGATTGTTCAATAGTTGATGTGCATATTCACTAAAATGGTTTAGATTCAACTGCCCTGCATTTTTAAATAAATAAAAAAAACTGGACAAGTGCGTGTCGGACCACGCACATGAAAGGTTCCGTAGTTGGGATGAATTTATCCCAAGAAAAAACTTAACTTAGTAGTTGAAAAATATGTTCTCCTATACATCGATATACGTCATGGTCAATTCTCCAACTGCAAATGTAAGTTTGTAATAGGAAAAAAAAATGTAATAAAAGTATAAATTAACGGCTGTCGGACTTTTTCCTTTATTTGTGCTGTGAGACCTTGCTTCTTGCTCAGTTTCATGATTCTAGATCAACGGGAAGTACTCTATAGGTTTTGATTTATTAGCGAGTATCAAAATATGTCACATAAATGACCGTATTTTTGTATTGCGTTGACTTAGAAGCTAGATTTTTTTAGAGCACTAAGGGACTTTAGATTTACGTATTTGGTATTAATTTCAACTTGATATCTCCACGCATTCCTGAAAAAAAGGGTCTTAACAGACTGACAGACAGACAGACGGACAACGAAGTGATCCTATAAGGGTTCAGGTTTTTCCTTTTGAAGTACGGAACCCTAAAAAACAATGTTAAAAATATTTTCGACCCAGTATCCAAGCCTCACCAAGCAAGGCAATAAAACATTGCACTGTAAAAGGCAATACAGATAATTTCAAAAAGTTTTCTCCCACAACTAAAGATACAGAGTAACACTTCATTCACGTCCCCATACATTACGTTTGCAACACTTCTGTGTAACAACTCTTGACAAGTAAATTTGACAGTTGCCTGCTTTCCCGAAGTCACAAAATAGATTGACACAGAAGGCCATCTCCATGAAACGAGAGAAAATGGTAATGATAAATGATTTTATTTCTGTAAGTAGGTTTGTACAAACACTTTTACACGTCAATCATATTTTTAAAACTAGATGAGGTCGGCGTTTCCTATCTGACTACTCTGAGAAGAAAGGCCGAAACAAACTCAGAGGTCACAGTCTCTTTTAAAGTCCAGACATAATCTTGGTCAGATCATGTGAAGGCCATGTGGATTGGTGTCTGAAGTGGTCTTTAGAGGAAAGCACCACACAGATTGAGAGGGCCTGTCCAGTCATTGCACGCATTTGTCAGTTATCGTGCAGTTCAACTAAGAATTTAAAGAGCTCAACGATTTGACGAACAATACCAAAAAAAAGGACATTTGTGTAGGCCACATAAATTACTCAAACTGTCAGACCATGATTAGAACTAACTGAGAAAAAATTAAAAACAAAACAAAAAGGAATGACCCATATAGTCTTCACATTCACAATAATTAAAATAATATAATATTTTAAAAGTAAATAATGTCATTGTATATATAAAAATCATTAATGTCAATGTATATATATAAAAAAAAACCCGGAAATAATCTTGGTCAGAGTATTTCATTTGAGGACCATGTAGATTAGTGTCTGAAATGGTCTTTTGAGGAAAGAACCACACAGATTTGAGTGGACCTGTCCAGTCAGTGCCCGCATTTGTCAGTAATCGTGCAGCTCAACTCAGAACTTAAAAGGTAGCACGCACACAGACGCCTAGGTGTAGTCTGTTTCAAAGTATGTGATGAAAATGTAAACAAATTGATCAGAAAACATACTATCGAAGAAATGCATATCTGTACACTGTAAGGACTATTCTTGCTTGCAGCGCTTGGCCGCTATAGTATCGCTTACCTACGAAAAAAAAGGGTCGTGTGCATGGGATTTTGTTTTTAAAATGCTTAGATATGCGTTACTCCGATGGTACGTGTGGATGCGAATTTGTAGTGCTACTTACAAATTGATAAAGATAAAGATCAATTATTTGTCCAAAACATGAGTATACACACACATGGCATGCAAGATGTTACAATTAAATTATATCACAGTCATGTTTTACCTTAACGGCGTACAAATATAAGTAGGTAGGTTATTACATTTAATCAATTAATTATAAACCTATCTATTATTAATAACAGTCCAAATTAGAATTAAAAAATTAAAATGTACCTCTTAATATTATAATAAAATTAGTCAGTTTAATGTCAAAGTTATTAATGCTTTGATTTGATTATTCGAATACTTAAATCCGACTATTTGTCTAATGAGGTTAATAGAAACTGAATTTTCGTCATAGATCTGTCAATAATGTTATTGAAACAAAAATTTTATTTCTGGAAAAAGTGGTGAGATATAAAGTTGAAACCTTCTAAATACAGATGAATGTGTTACTTCCCTTTAGTGAGTGATTGGGTAAGAATTAGACCTGAACAGGGTTTGTTTACACTTTTATCAAATACTTTAGGAACATATCATACGTACGGCGATCTCAAACATGTATCAGTCACGTGTCTATGTGTGCGTGTGTTTTTGCTCGTTGTATGGAGTTAACCTTCTGTTCCTATTTATTTTGTGGTGAAGCGGCGCGGGCGCAGCAGAGATGCGGCTAATCGTTATAGTGTTACTATCACTTTCACTCATCTCTAAGGTTGCCATGGTAACGGTTATGGGGAAGTCTGGTTAAGGTTTAATTAGTTTGTCAAGAGATTAAGTGTGGGTTAATAAGGAAAATGTCTATGTAGGTAAAGCATGTTCGGTTAGTTTTGTAATGGCTGATGGAAACTCCTTGATAAGATCGTTAAGTGGTTTGGTATTTAAGTTTGAATCGGTTTTTGTTCTCCAAGAGAATTGATATTGACACCTTTTTTAGCAGAGTCAAGTTTAAGCAAAGCCATCATACAAAAAAGAATAAAAACAACATAAAATTAGAAATATTTTATGTTAACAACATGCGTCTCACATACAGATATTGCACAGAATTTCACAGATATTTTTTAAAATAAAAAAGATATATCTTGGTTCTTACAATAATAAAATTAATAAGTTTGAATATTTTTCAAATACCAATAAAAATGCCAACGCCTGGCAACCCTGCACATCTAACAGGCAAGTCCTCGTCGCTCGTGATTTGTGACTTACGATCTAAGAAAGTTACGGGATTGATTTATTGTTTTATAACTACACCACATTCGAAATCTTTAACTGGTTCACGATAATTTACTGGCTTTGTCGACTTAAATGAGCACTGTTTACTTTCCTATCTATGTTTTAAAGTCGGAAGAGACATCACATCTTCATTTTGTAGGATCTAGTCCTAAACTCAGAAATGAAGCAATGATTGTATGGATATTCTTTGATTTAATTCTCACAGCAAAATATCAACACTAGCAAAATATCAACGCTCCGTTCAACGGTTCAATCCTCAGTCCGTGCAAAAGTCGAAACTGTCACACTTTCAAAATAAAAATGAAATGGCAACTCTCAACAGCCAAACTCAACTCTCAACAGCCAACTAACATTAAATTAGTCGATTACTCTTTAGTGACGGGTATCTGTCCATATTACCAGACGAAAAATACAAGACTGTTTACGTGTCTATGACAACTGACAGGATTCTTGTCACTAACACAAATAATAACAATTGAATAACCTAAATCGTGATTATAATAATATTGTTAGTCTTACAGCTCGGCCATCCTTTAATAAGTGAGTCCTCTCACTTCAAGAAAATAAATATTCGAACACAACTTTAGTACGTATCCAATAATGAATCTATATTTGATTTAATTAAATAATTATTATATCATACTTTCTAATACAATCATCTATGACATGTTATCAATTCTTCTTTACCTAAAACTCTCATCTCGCATGATCTTCTATGATATGCAATCAATCTGTGCGATATCTGTACTCGATATCATTCGTTTCTGCACTAATTGCTCATAGTCTATGCTCATAACATAATAAAGCTATCATATACACACATTCATACATCTTGCACGATCTGCTACGGTCTACAATCATCTGTACGATACTAATTACTCGCATGATCTTCTATGATATGCAATCAATCTGTGCGATATCTGTACTCGATATCATTCGTTTCTGCACTAATTGCTCATAGTCTATGCTCATAATAAAGCTATCATACACACACATTCATACATCTTGCACGATCTGCTACGGTCTACAATCATCTGTACGATACTAATTACTCGCATGATCTTCTATGATATGCAATCAATCTGTGCGATATCTGTACTCGATATCATTCGTTTCTGCACTAATTGCTCATAGTCTATGCTCATAATAAAGCTATCATAAACACACATTCATACATCTTGCACGATCTGCTACGGTCTACAATCATCTGTACGATACCAATTACTCGCATGATCTTCTATGATATGCAATCGATCTGTGCGATATCTGTACTCGATATCATTCGTTTCTGCACTAATTGCTCATAGTCTATGCTCATAATCAAGCTATCATATACACACATACCACACTGTCCATTGCACACCTCGTGCGCTCCACATCGCGCACCTCGTACGCTCAGCATGGCGCACCTCATGCGCTTTGCATCGCGCACCTCGTGCGCTTCGCATCGCGCACCTCGTGCGCTCCGCATGACGCACCTCATGCGCTCCGCATGGGCACCTCGTGCTCTCCGCATCGCGCACCTCGTGCACTCCGCATCGCACACCTCGTACGCTCAGTATGGCGCACCTCGTACGCTCAGCATGGCGCACCTCGTGTACTCCGCATCGCGTTCCTCGTACGCTTCGCATCGCGCACCTCGTGCACTCCGCATCGCGCACCTCGTGCACTCCGCATCGCGCACCTCGTACGCTCAGCATAGTGCACCTCGTGCGCTCCGCATCGCGCACCTCGTGTGCTCCGCATCGCGTACCTCGTACGCTCCGCATCGCGCACCTCGTGCACTCCGCATCGCGCACCTCGTACGCTCAGCATGGCGCACCTCGTGCGCTCCGCATCGCGCACCTCGTACGCTCAGCATGGCGCACCTCGTACGCTCCGCATCGCGCACCTCGTGCACTTCGCATCGCGCACCTCGTGCGCTCCACATCGCGCACCTCGTGCACTCCGCATCGCGCACCTCGTACGCTCAGCATGGCGCACGTCGTGCGCTCCGCATGGCGCACCTCGTACGCTCTGCATGGCGCATCTCGTGCGCTACATATCGCTCATCTCGTGCGCTCCGTATGGCGCACCTCGTGCGCTCCGCATCGCGCACCTCATACGCTCAACATGGAGCACCTTGTGCGCTCCGCATCGCGCACCTCGTGCACCCGTTGCCCGCCCACGACGAGCGCCGCGCATGAGACTCCAACCACGGCGGCCGCGACCTCCACGGTGCCAGCCATGACCGACACCAGTTCCCAGTTCCACCACTGAATGGATACTATCTCGGGCCAGGGTCGCCAGCCGGCGCCCCTGGCCCCCAGCCCCCGCGAGCTCGCCTCACTGTCGCGAAACACCATCTGAAACTCATAACAACGGGCCCGACTCCCCCTCGAACAAGCCGTGAAAAAGTCAAAATGTCGAATACCTTCCAAACGGTAGGCCGCAGCTCAAAAACAACCAGACTTTACTTCCCCTTGCACTCCTCGGTACCACTTCGCACATTCGTCGACCTTATTAAGTCACATGTGGACCGTCTGGCCCTTGACCATGGGGTCAAATTCAGGAATAATATTACCTAACATCGGAAATTTATTGCCTTCTGGTTCGCATCCGACAAAGATTTAAATAACTCATTCAAAAATAACCGAGTCTCACTGTTAGCAAACATAGATTCGTTTACCTGAATATTTCCGCGTGGTTCATCACTTACTGCGGTGTTTGATGGGCTACTTCGGTCAGACGACTGCCTACGGCGTCCGGTATGCTGCTGCTCACTCCCCTTGTTCGTCAGGCTTCGACGCGAGCGATGCTCATCCTCGCAGCTACGTTTACAACTTCACCGACGCCGCCCATCAGTCCGTGTTCGAGGTCGACTCCTCTCGTCTTGGTCATTCTCACTCCGCTTCCTCATCAGGCTGTTTTCACTGGCTTTATTATCACGGCAACGCTTACGTTCCATGCTCACAATGGCTGGAGTAAAACGAAATCGGCTCCTATGCGATTGGTTACTGTCACGGTCCATATTTACTAATATTTTCCAAAACTTGCGGGTGTGTTGTATTTATCCCACTTCTGAGATGTAGGATCTAGTCCTAAACTCAGAAATGAAGCAATGATTGTATGGATATTCTTTGATTTAATTCTCACAGCAAAATATCAACACTAGCAAAATATCAACGCTCCGTTCAACGGTTCAATCCTCAGTCCGTGCAAAAGTCGAAACTGTCACACTTTCAAAATAAAAATGAAATGGCAACTCTCAACAGCCAAACTCAACTCTCAACAGCCAACTAACATTAAATTAGTCGATTACTCTTTAGTGACGGGTATCTGTCCATATTACCAGACGAAAAATACAAGACTGTTTACGTGTCTATGACAACTGACAGGATTCTTGTCACTAACACAAATAATAACAATTGAATAACCTAAATCGTGATTATAATAATATTGTTAGTCTTACAATTTATAGTAGTGGTTTCTTCTTCATCTATTCTTTAACGTAAAACGTTTTTTGAGGATGATATTCTCGTAACATAGAATAAAGTATGTCCATTTTTTTATATTTTTAAATTTATTTAATATATTGCATCACATTATATTTATAAAAAAATATTTTTCTTTAAGTACGCTGTACTGGTACAGCGTCATATTTGTTTGCTGCACCGGTCGACGTCATTACGTCGGCGCCGGCTGTCGCTGAAAACCAGCGCTGGGGCTCTGTCTTGCATAGGGTTTTAGCATAATGCTAAGCGATGGCTGATTTGCATGGATGTGACGCATGCTTCCCCCAACCTTGTCTCTACTAGACGGAAAAAATTCATACGTAAAGTTGTAACGACACTTTTTGCTATAGTTGTAAGCCGTGCGGCGTGCGCGTGTTTCTCTTTCTGTCTCTCTCTCTCTCTCTCATAGAAAGCAAGCCAGTTATTTTCGTTTCGTCTTTATATTTCGCATTGAACAGTGAATAATAAAAAATTATGATTATAACATAAAAAAAAAAAAATTACAATTCCTTCACTAATTAATCGAAAGGAACTTCGTTCCATCCGGGTGTCCCTTGACACCTCTCAAGTTTTTTTTCTGCGTCATGTTTACCGCAAATAAACTTTTTTTCTCTCTTTTTATTTGTGGATTGATCCAGAGCTGCAATACAGTGTTGGAATCCAGTGACACTGAATTGATATTAAACACTTTTAATCCATAAAATTATCTAGAAAAGAACCGGAGTTACTGACATAGCTTGCGGAGTAAGCTGGCTGAAGTGGCAGTGAGCTGGCCATGATTGTTTAGGATCGGTAGAGTAGAAGAGTACTTTTTTTTGTGTGGGAAATTATCAAATAACTTCTCCCCGCTCTGGGTGCAGCGGGAGGACGTGTCAGACTCTTAGCGACTAAAACTTTTTACAAAAAAAAAAACAGAAGAAGACAGAACAGAAGTCGGTGTCTTTGGTTTTGAATTTTCGTTTTTTGCCACCGACTTTCGAAATTAAAGTTATTTTTCACTTTATACTGTGTTTTTTGGAAGTCGGTTGTTTTTTTTTTGTAAAAATTTCTTATTTTTCACTTTTTAGTTGTGGTATTTACCCCACACAAATTCGAATACCACTACCTGCTATGTAAATAACAGTAAGAGGAACTTAACATATCATACACATACTAAGTGGGAAAAAAATCGTATTATTGAAGCTAACTCAAAAACTACCCAAGCAAAGTTAATAAAATATATATGGGACCACACGGGAAGCACCAGTTTTCAAATAAAAAAGAATCATCAAAATCGGTTCACCCAGTAGTAAATTCTGAGGTAGCAAATATAAAATAAAAAAAAATAAAAATAAAATACAGTCGAATTGAGAACCTCCTCCTTTTTTTTTAGTCAGTTAAAAACCCATCCGTGTTCCATCAATTGCCATGTTGCCGGGGCCACAATCTCCCTTTCGGATTTCTTCGCAACCTCGGCAGGGAGTAGACGACTCCTGAAGTGGAGATACGTATCGGCAAGCGGGGTGTGGGCTGCCCTCTAGCTAAATGGACCGACGACCTTAAAAAGATGGCTGGGATAAATTGGATGCAGAACGCGGCGGTCAGGGTATTGTGGCGCAGCTCGGGAGAGGAATATGAGCAGTGAACTGCGACAGGTTGAGTTGATTGACTTTCAATTCAGTCTAGTATCCATTATCCAGCCCTGTTTTTGAATAGAGCAGCCGCTAATTGGGCGATGGCCAACCCAGTGCTACTGGATTCAAGCAATCAATCTGCCTAGCCTTTTCCCAACTTTATTGGAGTCGGCTTCCAATCTAACCGGATGCAGCTGAATACCAGTATTTCACATGGAGCGGCTGCCTATCTGATCTCCACAACCCAGTAACTGGGTAATCCGATACCCCTTGGTAAGACTGGTTGTCAGATTTTCGGGCTTCTGACGACCCGTAACGACTGTCAAAGATCCACGAATGACAGCCGGGACCAAAGGCTTAACGTGCTTTCCGAGGCACGGAAGAGTCTCAGTATGTAAAGATGGGCACCCATCCACAGACCAACCCCGGCAAGCGTAGCTTAATCTGATGAATCGACCCGTGTGGCTGTCATTATTGTATAGAATCATTTTTCTAACTTGAACAGACAGCTGTGCTGCTGGGTAGTTTGTTGCGCCACTTCTTCCCAGCTAAAGGCACTAGGAAGTGGTGAAGGGTGGGCGTTTTTGGGGGACTGTCTTATGTAATTTTGACGTTCGAAAAGTGCTGATTCTTAGCCTAGTTTGAATAAATGACTTTTGAATTTTGATTTACTTAGCCACGAGCTGGATTGAATTACTAGAACAATATAAATCAGCCTTATTCTGCAGTTCTTTATCATTCACCCAGGGCGTTATATTCTGCCGGGGGTTCGAAGAAAACCGATAGGGACATCGTGGCCCCCTGGCAACACGGCAACACGGGTGGGTTTTAGTCAGTAAGAGTCTGAGACGCCCTCTCGCTCCGCCCAGAGCGGGAGAAGTTATTTGATAATTTCCCACCCAAAAAAAAAAAAAAAAAGGCGTTATATTACTAGCATGAAAAAAACATTTTCTCAAACATGCCTGGAAATTCGAGCATTATTTTGACAACCTTCTTCGAGATAAATCGTAAATGCTGTACTGGTCTAATACATGCGAGCGCCCGGCCGGCAATGTTTGTATGAAAATCCACATTTGTCGTGTTTAGCGGCCGAATAAATTTATATGAAAACTCATAGCTGTCGTGTAATTTAAAAACAGGCCAAGTGCGTGTCGGACCACGCACAATGAAGGGTTCCGTAGTTGGGATGAATTTATCCCAAAAACAAACTTAACTTTGTAGTTGATAAACATGTTTTCCCATACGGAATGTATGGGAAATGATATACGGAAAAATATACGGAATGTTTTGCAACTGCAAAGTTAAGTTGGTCGATTATTACTCGATAACTAGTAAAGCCTACTTAGCTGTGATAGTTTTCCTTTTAATTTCGTTATATAAACTACTGCTGTGATTTTTTTCACACATCCAACATCAACCATTTAGCTGGCAGGGGGACACTTGACTCTAACAAAAACTAGCACTTTAAAGCTTAATATTTTGCAAACGGATCCCTGAATCCAAAAATAGTTTTCACCAACTAATGTTTTTGTAAGACCTTTCCAATGATACCCCACACTATGGGATAAAAAAATAAAAAATAAAACATCACCACTTTACGTGTATGGGAGTGTACCCTAAAAAAATGTTTTTCATAATTTTGTTTTACCACTTTGTCGGCGTAATTAATATGTATACCTACTCGTATGTCAAATTACAGCTTTCTAGTACTAAGGGTCTCGGAGCTAGACCGCGGACAGACAGACAGACAGACAGACAGACAGACGAACATGACGAAACTATAAGGGTTCCTTGTTTACTACGGAACCCTAAAAAAATGGAACGAACGTTTTACTTTGACACATGGCAACCAAGGAGGTAACTTATCAAATACTGAAGTCCAATTCAAGCTGAAATATTTCTGGTTTATTTTTATTTGGCAACCTCCTCTTCACCAACTCTCCAACCCGTCTTGAGCAAGCGTAGTGATCAATACTTCGTGCCTTCTCTTTATGGGGCCTGTGTCCTGCAGTGGAACAGTAATAGGCTGGTACTGCGAACCTCAATGGTTCTTGGCAGCAAACGTATATAGGTATGGAGGTAAAACTTTCGCAGACGACCTTCTTCACAAAATAAGCCTACTTCTACTAAATCTTTCAGCATAGCTAAGCACGCTTGTGCTAAGAGTGTGGGTTCAGGTCAACAGTTTAACGAGTAGGGGTCGAGCTCACGATATCTCACCGAGTATGAGATCTTGGCTTTGTATTGACCAATCTGATTAATTTTATTCCTGGTGATGTTTCAGTTAAATACTAATTGTAACCCACATTCCTTAACAACTATTGACCTTACTGAAGATTCCTTGCTGAAACAGAATTATAGTTATAAAGTTAGTCATAATAAAATTAAAAAATATGCAAAACTGAATAGAATAATAAAAAAATGTAATCAAATTAAAAAACAACAAAAACACTTTTCCAAAAATATTCCACTGAGGAAAGAACGTGTTGAATTACTCAATAAATTAAACAATTATCAAATTAAATTAGAAGACAGCAAAAAAATCTATGAAATTGATACACAGCGCTTACAGTCTGACATACAGTTACTCGAGGGAAGACTTAGTTCCCTTTACATTAAATATGTGGGTTCTCAGAACCAAATTAAAGAACATATTCTTGCTGCAAATGAGTTAGTTATGTGTCAGTGTACTTGTCAGGTTTCAAACCCTGTTGCTGTCCAGCCTGAGGCAACGGAGGACCCGTCCCAGACTGAGAGTTTGAATCAAGGTTTTATTCTCAACCAAGATATTTCTGATGTAGTACAAGATCTATCACAAGTGATACAGCCTGAGATTGGTAGTTGTCCATCTTTTAGTAGTCATGATTGTTATCATTCAGTTATGTTCTCAGATAGTATAGGAAGGGGTTTAGGTAAATTAATTAGTAACAACCTGTGTTATTCTATTCAAAATTATTGTATGCCAGGGTCTACCTACAAAAGAATAATGGCATCAGTAACAGGAAATGTTTACAATCCTAAAACCAACATTACTGTATTTGTAGGTAATAGTTCTAAGGTTAAAAAAGACGAAATCACTGACTGTGTAACTGAATTGTTAAAGTTAAATTGTAGTAAAATAATATTGTGTGCTTTCCCATATTTTGAAAAATTGACGAATAGACAAAACAATTATATTCATATGCTTAATAAGCATATGCAATTCTTAGTTAGTCATTATAGTGACAAGTTTGTATTTTTTGACACCAACAGTTTTGTGGAAACTTTAAAATCGACTAGGGATACTGTGTATCTGCCTGTTAGTTTTAGACACATAATAGCACAGCTATTAGCTTTTTTTATAAACTCAGACATAAGTAGTATGTCGCAGTCTTGTATTATTAACACCACAGTGGTTAGTAATAATACTAATAATAAGGTGGTGAACTTGAATAAATGTAGCTCAAATGCTATAAATATTTTTACAAATTGTACGAAGGAGGTTCCATCTCCCTCACTCACTATGAGCTCACTGCCTGGTGATGACACTGAAATCTTGGGGTTAACTCCGGATAGTCATTTAAACTAGTTTGTAAGACAACAGAAGGCACCAGTAAGAATATTCTTATACCTAACAACAACAAGGTGTCTTCTTGCTCCAAAATTAATAACTATCAAAAAGGAGATCAGCAGAATGCCTTGAAATTATTTCATCAAAATATTCAAGGTATTTCTTCCAAATTATTAGAAATCGAAATGTTTTTAGAAAAAACAAAGTTTGACATTGTTTGTTTTACTGAACATTGGTTAAAGGATTACCAAATGCTAATTAATTATGAGAACTATAATGTGGGCAGTTGTTTTAACCGTAAATCTATGCTGCGTGGAGGTTCTCTAATCTTGATAAAAAATTGTTTAAAATCTAAGCAACGTAATGACATAGTTGGTTTATCAGTTGAACATTGCATCGAACTGTCCTGTGTTGAGCTGGATAAGCATGTTGTAGTGTGCGTATACAGACCCCCTAATTA
The DNA here is from genome assembly GCA_963680765.1 of Agrochola lychnidis. Classification (NCBI taxonomy): domain Eukaryota; kingdom Metazoa; phylum Arthropoda; class Insecta; order Lepidoptera; family Noctuidae; genus Agrochola; species Agrochola lychnidis. Next base: position 5,462,683 of record OY796859.1, on the reverse strand, counting down.
TCAGAACTTTTCTTTATTTGAGTCAATAATGGAAGATGTTCTAGCGAAACTTGCATCCAGTAACAAAGCCGCAATTATTTGTGGTGATTTTAATATAAATATTCTGGAAAATAATTCAAATAGCAGTAGAATATTAAGCCTTTTTAAATCGTTCAATTTATCAAATGTTTTTACAGAACCAACTAGAGTAACTTCAACTTCTGCTACTTGTATCGATAATGTCTTCTGCGGTTGTGATTATTTAGATAAAGCCATCGTAAATTATTTACCGTCTGATCATAGTGGACAAACTGTAACTTTTAAATTTAGAACACCTATTCAAAAAGTGCAAATACAAATTAGACCAATAACAACTGGCAAATTAAATAGATTCAATAGTACCCTAAATAATAAGTTAAATGCTCTGGGCCCTAATATGGACGATGCAAATAAATTGTATGAGGATTTCTTTTCAGTAGTGCACACTGAATTCAACAAAACTTTTGAAAAGAGAACAAAAAATATTTGCCCTAATTTTATTTTTAGTGACTGGGCAACTAGAGGTATTAGGATAAGTAGGGAAAGACTGTTCGAGCTGTATGGCCTTAAGCCTTACATTAATACTGAAACTTTCAACAAGTATGTTGCTACATATTCCAAAATTTTTAGAAATACTTGCAAGATAGCTAAAGCTCTGTATATTAGCAACAAGATTAAATCAGCAGAAAATAAAATAAAAACAGTTTGGAAAGTTATAAATAATGAAACTAATAGGAACAAAGTACGAAACACTGAGTACAAATTGGAGACTTCACGTGGTGCCATTAGCTCTAACTTAGAAGTAGCGCAAGAATTTGTACATTTCTTTACTAATATACCATCTAAAACGACAGAAGCTTTAAATTCCTCACCCGATGTCTCAATTAATTTATTAAGAGCGAACGTTCCAGGCTGCCCGGTTGAATTTCAATTTAAACATATAAACCCTATGATAGTTATAAAAGCTTTTCGGCAAATTAAAATCAAATTGACCGAAGATCTATGGGGATTATCTATCAAAGTTTGTACATCCATAATCGAGACTATAGCACCGTACTTAGCTTTAATATTTAATTTGTGTGTGGATCAAGGAGTCTTCCCGGATTTAATGAAATACAGTAAAGTTATACCACTTTTTAAATCTGGGGACAGTAAAGACACTAACAATTATAGACCAGTATCTGTGCTGCCGGTATTCAGCAAGGTTTTCGAAAAGGTAATGCTCAATCAAATGCTTAATCATTTTAACGCCAACCAAATCTTGCACGATCAGCAATATGGTTTCACCAAAGGACGTTGTACAACTGACGCTGGTGTCACCTTATTAAAACACATATTTACAGCGTGGGAGGAGGCCCAAGATGCCATAGGAATCTTTTGTGACCTCTCCAAGGCATTTGACTGCGTGAGTCATGAAACCTTGCTCTTGAAACTTGAGCATTACGGACTAGGTAAACTTGCGCTCAGTTTAGTAAAATCTTATTTAAATGATAGACAGCAGCAGGTTCAAGTAAATGGTGTCCATTCAATCGGTTTAAAAGTAAAAATGGGCGTTCCACAAGGCTCGATATTGGGTCCTTTCCTCTTTTTAGTATATATTAATGATCTACCCCATTTATTAAAAAACCAACCACAAATGGTGTTATTTGCTGACGACACTTCCTTAATTTTTAAGATAAATAGACGTGCATCAAATCTTGACGACGTAAATAACGCCCTACTGCAGGTTCAAAATTGGTTCACTGCTAATAATTTAGTATTAAATGGGAAAAAAACTAAATGCATAAGATTTGCTTTACCAAATGTTAAAAGTAGTGATTGTGACATAGTATTGAATAAGGAGAAACTAGAATTTGTCGATAAAACTGTTTTCTTGGGGATCACGCTCGATTCAAGGCTGCAATGGGGTCCTCATTTAACATCTCTAGCAGGACGGCTAAGTTCAGCAGCATATGCTGTGAGAAAAATCCGTCAATTTACTGACGTAGATACCGCGAGGCTAGTCTATTTCAGTTACTTTCATAGTATCATGTCTTACGGTATTTTACTATGGGGACGGGCTGCAGATATCGAGTCTATTTTTATTCTGCAGAAGAGAGCCATCAGAGCAATATATCGTCTCCGCAGACGCGATTCTCTAAGGGATCTGTTTAAAGATATTAACATCATGACGGTACCTTGTCAATATATCTATGAAAACATCATGTACGTAAGGAAAAATCTAAGTCTTTTCAGTAAAAGAGGTGATAGACACAATTATAGGACTAGAAATAGGGACCAATTAGTTCAACCGGGTTTCAGATTGGCTAAAGTAGACTCATCCTTCATGGGGTGCTGTTTAAAATGTTATAATAAAATACCTTCCCACATACTCCAACTGAACGAAACGAAATTTAAATCATGTATAAAACGCACACTATGCTGCCAAGCATATTATAAGTTGGGGGATTACATCGCTGATAAAAATGCTTGGCTCAGCGCTGGTCCAGCTCCACAAGGGCGCATAAACTAATTGATTAGCATTCGAAAATATTGTTGCAGCTGCTGAAGATTGTAAAACTATCTTTTCCTTGTATAAATTCAATCTCTTTGTATTGTATAATTGCATATCACATGTGTGAGCACTGTGACCATGTTGTACATTCCATAAAGCTACCATTTACTGGGTACGTCTTTCATTGACTTGAATGTGCTCTGGCAGCTGAGAGTATGTCATGCTCACTCAAATGTCTCGCTGATGGTGGCGTGTGTGTTGGATCATTAAGTTCCCTTCAAAATGGTTGAGCTAAATGGTGCTGATCCATGCGTCATGTTCGTGAACGGGCGCCGTCAGTAGGGACTGGTCATCTCTTAGCTGCCACGGTTTATTTTATTTTAATTTATTTAAATTTTTGAATTGTTATTATATTTTTATTACGGACGCTTTTAACGTGCACGTCTTTCTACATTGTTCTCACATGTATAAATTCAACACGAATGATGTAACCAATATTTTGTAACAATATTTTGATTTAAAAGAGTGTCCGTGGAGTTTCTTGCCTGTTCTTCTCCATAGGTACCTACTACGCTTTGGAATGGGCAACTAGCTTCATTTTTCTGACTGACCGACCCCTTGACAATTCAAAAGTACCTGTAATTGGTTTATTTGAAATAAATGCTTTGAGTTTGAGTTTGAGTTTGAGTTACGTCCTTATTTTGTGTATGCTTTTCTGGAAAACGTTTTCTTTTACCCGACTGCCCCAGAAGGAGGGTAATGTTTGTATTTATGTATGTATGTTTGTATGTATGTCTATTTCTTTGGCACGCTCTGTAGTCTAAACGGCTTAATGGATTTTAACATATGAGGTGTCGTTAGGTTTTCCTTAATAGTGGAAGTGACATAGGCTATATAATATTTATATATTGAATCTGCAAACCACATTATTGGTATCAAATAAAAGTTAGTAATGAGTCAATTCCAAATATATAGATACATATTTAATATGAATCAAACTAAAAAGTTTGAAATAAAACAAATGATTAAAAAAAAAAAACAAAAAACCCGACTGCAAAAACTCATAACTGAATAGAGAAAAACAAGCATTATACCTAATCTATAGAATTTTGGTATTGCAGGCGGGGAGAAACCAATAACCTGAAATTTTGGTGAAACTTTTGTTTGTCCCCCGCCTGCAATACCAAAATCTTATAGATTATAATGCTTGTTTTTCTCTTTTCAGTTATGAGTTTTTGTAGTCAGGTTTTTTGTTGTTTTTAATAATTTGTTTTTTAATTTCCTTTCTTTTAACTTTCGTTCTTATCCAAGAAATTGATAATATATCAATACAATATTGCCATTTAACGACATTGTAACACATTATGCAATTCACAACAATACTTACTGTGAATGGAGCGTAATGCTTAAGTACTGAACGGATTCTAAATCTACCAGCGAATAATATGTACTGCAGCTGTTTAGCGAGTCGTAATCCAATTGAGAGTAATAAAAGCAGTTCAGTTGTATGATTGTGTGGAACAATAGTTACTGAAATGTACTTATTTGTGCATGAAACTATTCACATAAACACTTCATGGTTTTTTGAAGTGAAAACTTCTTTAGGCGCGTTGGGCATTTTTGAGCTGGGACTAAACCATTGATTTCACGACACTATAACGCAATTTATCGACACCGTGGAGTAAAAGATATCAACGCGTTGATTACCGCGGTGCCGATTTTTTTTTTCAAGTTTTCACTTCTGTCGGCACTCCCGGAGTGCCACTGTTTTTTACAAAAAACTTTGTAATATTTTGTGAAATATAAACTGCAAAATATTTTTTTGTTAAAAATGGGGTTCTCGATTATATATCATAAAAACCATATCAGCTTTTATTATTATTGAATACTAGCTTCCGCCAGCGGGTTCACCCGCATGATATCTTTATAAATTATAGCCTATGTTACTCAGTTGTAATATAGCATTCAACTGATAAAATATTTTTTTAAATCAGTCCAGTAGTTTTTGAGCTTATTCATTCAAATTTCAAATAGCCTTTATTAGCAATCTTAAAACTAGTTTTACAATTTATATAAATTAAAGGTTTAGTTAGACATCAGAATTCTCCAGACTGCTTTGCTCTTTAGAATATACCTCCTCCAGGCTTTTCCATAGCTCACGATCGTGAGTTTTTCTCCTCCATGTCCCTCCCGCAGTAGTTCTCAAATCATCTTACCATCTTTGAAATGGTCTTCCTCTTTTCCTCTTTCTTTCTCTAGGATACCATTCTGTTACTTCTCTGGCCCATCTTCCGTTTCTGTCCCTGATGACGTAACCTGCCCACTTCCATTTCAGTTTTTTTAGTGTGTAATTCACGTCTGCTACGTTCGTTTTTCTTCTTATAAGATGGATTAAGTTTATTAATTACAAACAAACAGACATACAAAATATCAAATTTTTTGTCTTTATAATATTAGTTTAGATTTAGAATTTTTTAATGTACCTTCATTTTTACTGCTTTTCATATTAAGCACATTTGAGAATACAACTTCATAAGTTACAGTACTATTTCTACCAAATGAATTTTGAATAATATTAAAATTTTCCTTCTATTATTGTTAAATGGTTTGAACACGATTTCCTTTAGTCTTCACCACATCAAGATCTACCGGTTCTTTCTTGCGTTTTCTAAATATAGATTTAGAAACTGAAAAAAGATGCTGGGATAGATTAGACTTTCAATGCGAGTGAGATAAGTAAACTCGTTGTGTGGCCTTTGTTTGTGGGTCAGTCGATGTGAAACCTAGCGTGATTGAATGGTAACAGTATATATTTTTTCTTCAAGTACAATTCCAGCATTTAATTTAATGATTTTTAGGCTAATTCTGGCGATCTAGACATGTTTATTTGACGCGTTATGCGAAAATACCAAACTCCTTAAAAAAATAATTATAATTTACATTTTATTTAAATTGTAAATGTACGAATTGCATTGAAAAAAGAATTCAATTATGTAACGAAAAAATATTTGTCATCATCATCATCATCATCATCATTTCAGCCGAAAGACGTCCACTGCTGGACATAGGCCTCCCCCAAGCACCTCTACTTCGACCGATTCTGTGCTTTCCGCATCCAGCGGATTCCTGCGGCCTTCACAAGGTCATCGGTCCATCTTGTGGGAGGCCTTCCAACGCTACGTCTTCCGGTACGCGGTCGCCACTCCAGAACCTTTCGGCCCCATCGGCCACCCGTTCTGCGGGCAATGTGCCCTGCCCATTAAAATAAAAATATTTGCCCATGAAAATATTTGTATTTTACCTTAAATCGGCTAAAATATACAAATTGATTTGACTTTGCGCACGCGCCGGTGCGCGCGTTGATGTCTTTAACAGGCGCAACAAACATACGACATTTTTTTTCTTTTTTTAAGCTTCATTTTTATTTCTTTGCTCATTTTATTATGTAATAACATTTTAGAATAGGTCATAATTGCCACTTATGAAAACAATAACCATAAAAGGATAACTGTTCCTGCGCAAGATTGAGTTGAAGATATAAACATACTACTACTTTCTGCATCATAAAAAATGTATAAATGGTAATTATGAACCATTTCTGTGTAAGCTTTAGCTGTCAATAATTACTTGAAACATTCTCCCAAGTGTAGTAGCGTCGTAAGTGTGTTTTTGCAAAATGTTAATTTAATGGGAACACGTAATTAATGGCTCACCAATTATAATACTAACTTAGCTTCAGTGTTGGCTATAAATTTTATTTATCTTACTTATCTCAGCTCTAAGATTTAATAGATTAATATCTATTCTATTTATTTTTTCATAAATTATTCGCTAGCATTAATAACAGCGATCTATTCAGAAAACACAGTGAGGTTTTGAAATTTTATGATATGTATTGAGGCTAACCGTATCTCATACCAATTACTCTTTGAAAAATCCTTATTTATTACTTAAGCCGCTGACTTAATAAGACTAACTAGAATACCGTGCGATTTATTACGTCGCTCCGCATAATCCATGCGGTGTAATTATTTACACACGATTAGTACCACTTTTACGTTTACAACAACCTGTCCTTAATAAAACTGCAACAATTTTACTTATGCGATTTCGAGTCGCGTCTGATCATTTCACCGGCGGCGTCGCACGACGGCACGATCGCTCAGTCGCGCCCGCGCAGCCAAACCGCACGCCCGCGTCGCCACGCTCCCGCGCAACACATCGCGAACACTCGTCGCGCATCAAGTGCTACCGTAAACTAAATACATCTGTGACAGTGACATGGTTTTGTGCTTTAATTGGATTCTGTGACGGTGTCATTAGTACCGTAAGTTTCCCATTCAACTTTTACTTAATATTATAAGATGTTGATCGATTCAATCGAGTTCGTGCAGCACACGTCATAAATAAAACTAAGCAACAAATTAGCACGCGACTCGGTACACACAAACCCAATTCATTGAATAGCAATTAATACGCGATCTGCGTTAGTGCGCTTCTGACTTCGTGCACGTATTTAAATTATTTAGAAATCCAAGTCGTCACTTGCAAAAAAATGCACGAAATCGACGGAGCGGCGCGCCGGCGCCGGCGACGTACACGATATGTGGCCGAGCCGACACACTGCTCTGATCCGTATTTTAAGATACTGCGGGTATTTCTCAGTTATTTATCCATTGAAAAGTAAATTCTGCGAAAAATGTTAAGATGCGACAAGTGCAGTTACACCGCTGTACTTATTGGGCGCGATTTTATGCGCCGATTTTAGTCAGCTGTCAAATATTTTTTTGGGCTTGCGCAAAAATATTTTTATTGCGGAATTGGATCTGATTAATACCTGCTGCATAAATTAGAATAGTGCAGCCAATTTTAAAATATCTCGGTTTTCTAAGTTTTCTCTTTATACGAATGCGTATATAAACGTATCTCCTAGTACGCATTCCTAAACTGCAACTATTTGAAGTAGGTTTGTTTTAGTAACTAGGTTCTTATCGAATTTTACAAGTCCCTAATGCCTTTAAATATTTTAGCAAACGCAGAAATAAAATGTTGCAAAAGCTCAAGTCGGTATAAAAGCGGCCCATTTTCTTTTCTTTTCTTATCAGACAACGATTTGGCCCTTAATTTTCTTTATTGATCTGTGGCGGATTTGTGATGTCTGAAGTAGGTAGTCGTAGAATAAAGTAATACTGTCTTTCTTAAGAAGTTATTGGTTCAGTATTATTACAAAACAACAAAAAAAAAAAAAATACGCGAAAATTACACAGTGAATTTGTAATGGCAAAAATGAGGAATGCCAATTTGTCTGTGGAAAAATCACTGCATGTTTTTGGTGAAAACGTGAGTCATGCCTTTTACAAGAGCGATTGAAAACGAGCTTCACGTGGCTGCAACTCTCACATACTTCATCCAACTGAACTAGATTGTATTTCCAAGAGTCGATGTGTGACTAAAGTTCCGATACACTGATCTATATTAGCAAATTATTTCTTTATTGAAAATGCAATTCTATCGGACAGTGCATGAATTCATTTTCGTGTTTCACGGAAAATGCGAAAGATTCCAATACGTACGTGTTTTTACATCGCGCGTGATTTTATTCATTGGAATATTCATTCAAGCTGTCAAATAGTGTTTTTCTAAATAAAGTCTTCGATATATGGGTCTGTGGAACTCACGCATTTTATAGGAATTTTTAAATACTCCGTTTCTGATTATTTCTACGCTAGATTTTTGTAAAACTCTTTGATAATTCTAAACATAAACAATAGAAAAGTTGCGTCATGTTTTTGACGTAAAGTATGAAATATGCAGTTTCGACTTCCTACATCGACTCTGTCAAAAATTGTTTAAGGAACAAGTGCCATCATTGTTCTTGTCGCTCAACAAATAGTATATCAGTAAATCTTTAATGAGTTAAGTAATTAACAGTCTGGGTAAACGTCTAGCCGAGAGACGAAACTTAAATAACTTGATTGCCACTAACGTAAAATAAACGTGCCGAATTTCGATCAAGTGATAACTTGGTAACTTACTAAGTTACCAGTTTGCAATATCGGAGATAGCAGATAGGTACGGTAGCTATATCGCTGGTAACGAGGCAATTCAGTTTGGCCTATTTGATATAACTTAAGTTATGGTAGAACTAAAATGATCAATAAATACCAGATAGTTTTATGTATTATGAAAGGATTTGGGCGTAAAACATCGATTGAAAATGTGAGGTAATGGTGCCGATTCCCTTGTTCACAAACTAAACTAAATTTAAGTTCAGTGCATCTTTTTCTTTCTATTTCATTAAGAAAAGGACAGAAGATAAATTTTAGTTTTCTTTCTATTTCATTAAGAAAAGGGCAGAAATTAAATTTTAGTTTAGTCCTGTCAAATTAATCAGCGTTTGACGTAAATTGACGTAATTTTAGTAGGCAAGTTTTTAATCACGTCTAAACTTGTATGGAGAGTGACAGACGCTGATTAATTTGACAGGACTAAACTAAAATTTATCCTCTGTCCTTTTCTTAATGAAATAGAAAGAAAAAGATGCACTGAACTTAAGTTTGGTTTAGTTTGTGTAAAAGGGAATCGGCACCATTGTGACTGCATGTGGTTTTTATTCTAAGGGCAATTTTTTTAATACCTTCATATAATTTTTATCGAGTTTTCATCGAACTTTTTTATACTTTTTTATACTACGTTTGCGGGGGCCTTAAATATTGCGGTTTCACAGATTTTGTTTAGAAAATTTGTCACACTGTCCTATTTATTGTTCAGATAAAAGTTATTTGATTAATTTAAAATTACCCTTAAGGATGAAAAACGTTGTAATTTATTATATTTCGTAAATATATTGCATTAGCATCAGTTTATGGACCATAAGCAATAAGCTTTCTATCAAAAATATCCTAAGTTGTCTACGCGCATTGGTCATAATATTGATTTGTGTATAGGAATTTAAAACAGTATTACTTTTGACTACATTTTTCTTCAATTCGTTAAACTTAATCCATTTTGGCTGCCTAATGAACCATTACTTCTTTCTAATAATTCAATTAGTACCAAAGTCTCTTTGTCTCTGAAACTTTTACACAAAGAAAAGGTCTTTGACCCGTAATCACTATATCTAGATGCAGCTTAAATAGATTTGACTAAATGATCGTATTATTTGGTCGTGAGAAAATAGGATTCATTGAACCCGGTCCTATTCATGCTAACAGTTAGGACAGTGAATACTGCTGTAAGTGCACTTAGATGTTTTTGACGAAAGCTTTTTAAGAGAACAGGATATGTGGTTCTGTGAGTTAACATAACATTTGTGATTTCGATGGATCAATGGGGTTTTCCTAATCGATGTGGATGATATCTCAAAATGATAAAAAATTGAGGAAAACCCATATGATATCGTAGAGTTTATTTCATAACTTTCTCGTTATTTTTATCCTCATTTGTGTGTGACTTGACTCTTTTTGGGTATCACTGTTGACGCATAAGTGCGTGTCCGTTCACTCTTATGTAAGATGAGAGGTTTAGAGGTGACTCATTTGATTTTCTCAATCAAATCGACCTTCGTGGTATCATTTTCCTTTGCCAACTTAGGATGGACAGTCATGTCCATCCTTTCTTATTTTTTTGTGTGGGAAATTATCAAATAACTTCTTCCGCTCTGAGCGGAGCGGGAGGGCCTGTCAGACTCTTACTGACTAAAACCCACCCGTGTTCCTTCGGTTGCCCTGTTGCCGGGGGCCACGATCTCCCTTTCAGACTTTTTCGCAGCCCCGGCAGACTCATGTCCATCCTGAGTCGAGTCTCCAATTAATTATATTTTTTTTATAATTTCAACTCGTCGTATTTTTATGTCTTAATAAGGCCAGTGTTTCTTACTTAAATTTGAGAAAAACACAAAAATAAACTCAAATAGGTCTTATCCATTTGGGGTTTTTCTTCAAGATAAAGTTGAAACAGTTTTATCCGCTACACTCACTATGACGTAAGTTAATATGGACATTAGATGCCATAAAAAGATATTAGTTTGTTCAGGAAATTGTGAGGAAATCGCATTCATCCTACAATACATAGTTTCCTCAAATAAATCTACTTCTTCATGCTTCATTTCATTAAATGGACATATGCTGCCAGAAGCTTCCTTATTATTTTTGCTCAGTTTTTCTCCGTTCACTTTTGTATTTCATTCATAAATCGTTTTGAAATTGTTGATGGATTCATGAAAAATTTTTGAAGGATTCATTAAAAATTGTTGACGGATTCATTAAAAATTATTGAAGGATTCATTGAAAAAATAGATGGATTCATTAAAAATTGTTGATGGATTCATTAAAAATTGTTGATGGATTCATAAAAAATTGCTGATGGATTCATTAAAAATCTCACCTTGGTGAAGTAAGCTGTCAATAGTGTCAGGCGGAATGATAGCTCACTTCAAGCTCACTTTACCTAAGTTTTAATGTTGACATTTTTACAAAATAAATCAGCAGTTCCTCTCAAAAATATTTAAATATTCTGATTTTACTATAAAACGGTAATGTAGCAGTAATTTTAATTGATGGATATTGTGTGGAAATTCACACGGTGTTCATAAAAACTAGTGTTATATCCTGTATCAAATTTTGTTAACATCACTCATGATCTTTAGATTATTAAATGTGCAATAAACTATACCATTAGCCAAAAAATTTAATTATTTATTTGGATTCGTATACTGTGATGATTTTTTATGTATGTTTCCGGATAACTTCAACAACTTACCAAGGGGTATCGTGTTAGCCTGTAACTGGGTTGTGGAGGTCAGATAGGCGGTCGTTCCATGTAAAATACTGGTATTCAGCTGCATCTGGTTAGACTGCAAGCCGACCCCAAGAAAGTGATGTTTCCGGATAATTTCGATAGTTTTTTGTAATTTGCGTGAAATAAAAGACATATTATGTAATTGCATAAAAAAACGTTTTCACGTGTGATATTGCAACGCACTCTTCTCTCAAAATTTTGATATCCGCTAAAACATTAAACAAAAATGAACTGAAACCAAAACTTAATACCTATATAAAAAAAAAACAGTGGCACTCCGGGAGCGCCGACAGAAGTGAAAACTTGAAAAAAATCGACACCGCGGTAATCAACGTGTTGATGTATTTTACCCACGCACCGCGGTAATCAACGCGTTGATATCTTTTACTCTACGGTGTCGTTAAATTGCGTTACAGTGTCGCGAAATCAATGGTTTAGCCCCATCTCAAAAATGAAAAAAAAAATACCTACTGAATTGACGGCGAAAGGATATTTGAAAAAAAAAATACGCTATCTATAATTATAAAATCGATAAATCTTATTTATGAATGGCTCCGTCGATCTGAATGTACAGTTACGACGTTTCGTAATTGTGTACATTGTACATCGACCACAAAGATGTGATAACTTGTGCACCGTTACTTATTTTTCGCTATCTTTTTGACGTGAATACCAGGATATGTATTTTTTATATTGTAATGGTGTATATTAGTCATTTGGCTAAGTAATAAACTAATAACAGCTGCACGGGTCGATCGATCAGGTTAAGTTATGCTTGCCACGGTTGATCCGTAGATGGGTGACCAAATCCAGACTCCGGGCTGCTACTGAGAAATTCCTGATAGAAACTCTCAATAAATAACACTGACCTGGGAATCGAATCCAATCAAATCAAATTATTTTATTTCACATAAACCTACATGGGCACTTATGAAATGTCAGAAGCTAGGTGCACGGTTCCAATTAGTCGTTTTCTATGGAGAAGAGCCGGTGAAAACTCCACGGTTACTCTTTTAAAAATAATTGGCTTTTACAATATTTTCTAATAACAGGGTAGATAGGTATGGAAGGACAGTGTAGGCGTTTCAACAAGTACCAGGTACTTAACAAAATAGAAAATGGTTAACAAATCTACAGTCCACTAAGCCTACAACGTTCTCACGTTCACAAAATAGAAAAGAATCTAGGTGTATAAAGGATAAATAAATATATAAAAAATAAAAACCTTTTTTAAACGAAATGACATCATTACTATTACAACTGTAACAAATATGAATAATTATCATGTCCATAAAAGCCACTAATAAAGAGTTAAAAATTAAATTGTAGGTATATAATGTAAGTCCAGGACCTCTTGCTCGGCATGGGAAGCCCTCACCTCCTTCTGCAAATCAGTATTGCTCGCGAAGGAGGAGGCGGAACGCGTGAGAGAGAGGCAAACTTCGCGCGCTCACGCCCTTAGCCGCCGCAGGAGACGCCCTGGGCGTCGGGAATCCCAGGCCGATTCCCAGCCACCGTAGGCGCGGGCTTGCGTCCGAAAGGGTTACCGTGGCCCCTAGCAACATACAGGCAACTGAAGGCACACGGGTGGGTTTTAGACAGTAAGAGTCTGACATGCCTTCCCGCTCCGCACAGAGCAGGAGAAGTTATTTGACAATTTCCCACTCAGAAAAAAAAGGACCTCATGTTCAGTTGTAGCGCTTGAGTTTCAAGAAATACTTTTGAAGTGAAAACTTCTTTAGGCGCGTTGAGCATTTTTGAGATGGGACTAAACCAATTATTTCGCGACACTGCTACTGAATTTACCGACACCGTGGAGTAAAAGACATCAACGCGTTGATTACCACGGTGCCGATTTTTTTCAAGTTTTCACTTCTGGAGTGTCGCTGTTTTTTTTCTTTCTTTCTTTCTTTTCGCTAGACCAACGAGGGAGGCGACGTAAACAATCAATCAAACATTAATTATATCTAGCGTCTGTATTATGGACTCTGAACATTTTCACTCATATTTTCTTATTATCTTCTTTCTTAATGAGTGACCATTAAATCGACGTAAAACGTCGTGTTTATTTGCAAGATCATATTATTATTAGCGATTATCTTTACGTGATGTAATAATTATATCTTCATAAATGTGAAAGTTAGTCAGTTTATTATCTAATAAATCTCTGCATGGTATAATCAGTTTGATAATTTCGATTTAGGTACGTGTGGGTGATTTGTGTGAAAAATTCATAATGTAAATATTGAGTTTTGTTTAGTGTTGTGTTGACTTTTATTACATAATTACCTATTATCAATTTGACTCGCAATTATTTTTTAACTCGAAAGCTTTAATTTGGTTACCAAAATTTTTTTTTCGGTTTTAAAACTTTATTTTGCCAGTTTAGAATCAATTTTTTTCTTGTAAATTTAGATGTTCAAAAGATGGCCTACTTAAAATAAAAGATACGACCCAAACTTAAAAAAAAATGTTTGTTCACTTACCTCTTTTTAAATTAAAATTAAATTAAAAAAGTCGACAAAATTAACCAACACTAAAACTACATTACAGATACAATAACTGAGGAAAGTGTTGCGCTTCGGTATTTGCCTCTATACATTAATTACTAGATTTTCACGCATAGTAATGCGCTCATGCAAATCTCTGGTTATATCTAGGCAGGTAGCGCATGCGACTAGGGTTACCAGCTCGAAATTTGAAAAGTTTCGACTAGAGATAACTTTGGTCGACGATGATTTTGGCCGACGATGACTTAGTCCGACTAGTACGTTGTAAAAAGACCGACTGAGTCAGCTAAGCCGATCATTGCGTTCGGTGGAGCTCGGGTGTACTTGAATACAATTAATGTCTACCAAAAGAAGAGTTCTTATTCTTAGATTAGTTATATTATTACAAAGTTTGTGATACAAACTGTAAGACTGATTCTAAAATAAAAATTAATAATAAAGTTTTCGATTTCAATCAATAAAATATTTTTAGGCATTGAAATATGAACTGAAATGCTTTTCCGTATATTCAGTGACTAGTCTGTACACGTATAGTTCAGACTAAAAGTAGGATATTTGCAAAAAAAAAATCCTTTTTCTTTTTTCAATAACTCCGCGTCAAAATTTTGTAAAAAAAAACCATTTCCCCTAAGTCCCGTAAAAATGACAAGGCCGGACATGCAGACATCCGGACGGAGGCCCAAAAAGCCGGACATGTCCGCACTTATCTGGACAGATGGTAAATTATTATTGGTAACCCTGTATGCGACTGTGTTAGTAGCCCGCTCAGTGAGAGTTAGAATGTGTTGCGACGACACAGTGTGCAGTGCCGTGTGCTGCCGGAGGAAATCTAATACTTTTTATTAAGAGAACTGTATAGTGCTCTGGTTTGAGGAGAGGGGCTTGTGGCTAAGTAATAACAGCTGCACGGGTCGATCGAGCAGGTTAAGCTACGCTTGCCGCGGTTGGTCCGTGGATGGGTGACCATCTTTACATACCAAGTCCCCTCCGTGCCTTGGAAAGCACGTTAAGCCGTTGGTCCCGGCTGTCATTTGTAGATCTTTGACAGTCGTTACGGGTAGTTAGAAGCCCAAAAAGTCTGACAACCAGTCTTACCAAGGGGTATCGTGTTACCTAGTAACTAGGCTGTGGAGGTCAGATAGGCAGTCGCTCCATGTAAAATACTGGTATTCAGCTGCATCCGGTTAGACTGGAAGCCGACCCCAACATAGTTGGGAAAAGGCTAGGCAGATGATGATGATAGTGCTCTGGTTTGAGGCAATGCGCTTTGCGATAATTCTGCGTGGGTGGTGAATTTAGCACTCTCTTAACGTTATTTTAACACGTAATGACAGGGAAATCAATCGTTAAGCAAATTGCTTAAAATTGTCCGTTTATTCAAATCACAACTGTCATTTTTTGACATTTCCACAGATAATATAATAATGTGACAGTTAAGAAATGGCTTTATCACTGTAAATTGACGTAGGGTGTAAATTTACTTATCTGTTCATCATCATCATAATCAGCCTGTAATGTTCCCACTGCTGGGACACAGGCCTCCTCTCTGTGAGAGAGTGGGCCGTAATTCACCACGCGGGCCCAGTGTGGGTTGGTAGATGTCGCATGTCTTCGTTATTTTTTTTTTTGGTTCTTGGACGGTTTCCTCACGATGTTTTCCTTCACCATTTTGAGAGCAGTGGTGTCGAAATTAAATACACAAAATAAAGCGTCTGCCTGGATTCGAACCCACGACTTACAACTCGTAAGTCGGCCGTTACCATTGGGCCACCACTGCTCTCAGCTTATTTGTTAATATACCTGATTGTACAATTGTACATATATCAAAATTGTAGTTGTGATGTCGAGACATCCCTTGTGTAATGGTTTTGCGTAGTTTGCGTTTGAGTTGCGACTCGCGGGTTTGGGTTTGAGTTTGTCACTCCATTATGGCCTACAGACAGTTTTTCCGGGTATGGGTGTTTGCGCAACAAAGTTATCACTAATTGCAACTTCGCAAACATACTTGCATAAATAATTTCGTCATGAAATAATGTTTAAAAATTACACATGCTCAAATTGCATGTGCCATTCCATTCATTTCAGTACTTGTTAACTGTCAATGTAGCAATCTTCACTTATATAATCAAAGCCACATAAGTATTAGTAAATTATACAAGGAATAATAAATTAAATAACCGAAGACCTGAAAAGGAAAAATAAATTTAGCGGCTCCATACATTTATTTCGCCTTTTCGCGTAACTCGACAAAATGTTGGGTATGGGGAAATGTAGGGAATGAGGAAATGTAGGGAATGGGGAAATGTAGGGAGGAAGTTTTTCAAAATGACCCAATAAATTAACATTTTGTACATAAATTACTAAAAAATTCACACTTATTTTATTATTTCTAGATTCCGTTAATGAAATTCACGTAAAACATGAAAGAATATTGGGTCTTTTAACTGTCTTTGATAAGATTAAAAAATAACAGTATTATTCGCTAATTTAATATTCTTTAAAATCGTGTATTAGTACCAAAGCACCTCGACTCTTATAATTTTTATAATAGCGCTAAATCGTATACGTCTTATATTTTATGAAAATAATTAAATCTTTCTTTATCTAAATGTTCACAGATTTTTCTAAATATTGGGAGACCATTAATATGCAAAATAAGCATTTTTATTAATTTGCACGGTTGTAATATGCAAATTTTTAATGTTTGCAAACATTCTTTGATAAAGGAGTAAAAATATTTTTACATAAAAAAATTTCGACATCGATTTATAAATATTGACATCTCCACGGGAGGTAACATGATATAGGCATTTTTATAATGTTAGTCTATCAAAGAAAAAACCTACCTACTTACTTGTATTTGAATTTGACCGCACCTTGCTTGACTGGAAGTCGACTCCAACAGATAAAAAAAAAATGAATTCTATTTAAAAAATAAGCAAGCACAAATAAATTATTTATTACTTATAATCAGGTTTCGTCTTATTATTAAACTGTAGTAAACGTAAAAACTACAGAAAAAAGTTTCGATAATTTCTTTTCAAATTATCGGCTTTAAACAAGAGAAAAATGGCCCAGATAAGTGGTTCCAACGAAAGTATTTCTTTTAAAAGAGAAAGTTATTGTGTGAGCCTTTCATAATTATTCATTGTTAATGTTATTAGGGTGCTCGGTTAATTTCCATTAAAATTCATTTAGAAAATTCTGTGAAAAATAAAAAGTGTTTTGTTAAAATGCGGGTTAATTAATTTTTGCGACGGCCATTAAAACGCGTGAAATTCGCGAAAAGTGACAGTTAGTAAGTATAATTTTAGAGTAATTTTTTTCGGAGTGCGTGCTTTAAATTATTTTTAACCGACTTCAAAAAAAAGGAGGAGGTTCTCAATTCGTCGGGATATTTTTTTTTTTTATGTATGTTCCCCGATTACTCGAAGGCGGCTGGACTGATTTGAAAAATTCTTTTTTGTTTGAAAGGGTATACTTTCAAGTTGGTCCCATTGTCATTTGGTCTCGATCTGATGATGGGATCTTGGAGAAATCGAGGGAACTCTTCAAATATTAAAGGCACATCTATGGCGATTTGGGTATTTTTGATGAGCAGTTGACATAAGGCTATTGTAACTTAGATAAATTACAGAACAACCCACTAAAAAGTGAAAAAAAAACCTTTTTTACAAAAAACACAACCGACTTCCAAACTACAAAGTGAAAAATAACTTTTATTTCGGAAGTCGGTGTCAAAAAACTAAAATACTGATCTGATCCAAAGACACCGACTTCCGAAATTAAAGTTATTTTTCACTTTGTAGTTTGGAAGTCGGTTGTGTTTTTTGTAAAAAAGTTTTTTTTTTATAACGTGTTCTTTGAAAAAAATCTTACTGCTACTTACAATACTTTTAATCCTTTCTTGATTAATTTATTAATTCTATTTTACCTGTCTCTGGCAGAGAGTAAAAATAATCGTAGAATACAAAGTAAGTTGATTTTAGATTATTTAAAACTAGCGGACGTCACGCGTTTTCACCCGCGTAGTTCCCGTGGGAGTACGGGGATAAAATATAGCCTATGTTACTTGCTGATAATGTAGATATCCACAGCAGAAATAATTTTTCAAATCGGTCCAGAAGTTTTTAAGTTTATTAGTTACATACAAAAATACAAATCTTTCCTCTTTATAATATTAGTATAGATGTGTTCACTTGCTGAATTATAAACAGAACTGCCTTTAAAACTGGTTTATGAAATAAACTCGTAAACATGGGTAAGTAATGAAGTTATGATAATTGAAAGTTGAAATACTTTCACTGGGACCACCGAGCCAGTTCATTGAGAAATTACTTATTAAATTGTTTCAAATGAACAAGTTTCCTTTTAAAAAGCAATTATTTCCGAAAACATGCAGATAAAAAACGAATTCTGCAGATATTTCCTGCTTTCTTTTGTGATGATTTAATTAATTTAAGTAATGTAACTTGTTGGTAAACCTTAAATAAAAAAATAAAATAATGAATTAATATATTATTTTTATTAAAAAAATAATTCATTATTCGTCTTATAAGATAACACGATTTCTTCAGAAAGATCAGGTGCGTCGTACTCGCAACCAGTGTGCGTGTATGACAAGATATGTAGATGTATGAACGTAAACAAAACAAAAGGAGTATGTATGGACCGTTGCAGGTGGCGTTCCATTAGGTGAGTTTCTGCCTACCCCCATCGGAAAAAGGCGTGAGTTTATGTATGTTTAAATGTGGTTAACACGAGCTTACCCACATAGTTTCCTAGCAACCAAAGCAATATGTAACGATAAGCTACGTTAACCCAGCAATTATGTACCTAATAATTTACCTCTTTGTTAAAACCTTTAATTAAATACGGGGAAACCCGTTTTCAACATAAAGTTTCACAGGAAGAAACATGTAACATTCTCTTTGCAATTAAATTAGCATAGAAACAATTCAGAGAACTTTTTATAACAATTTGAACACACAATAGTTGTCCAATATCTGATTATCTCATAGAATGCATAATGTTTTAATTAAGGAGTTCATCGACCCGACTGAGTGAAGTTCAAGGGTCATTCATTCATTCGGTCTTTTTTCTGTCATTATATTTTTTTTTTGCCAACTGGTCTTAATGATGAAGCAAAAAGGTTAGCTGTATCTGTATTGTGTATTTTTTTAATGTTTTGCGGATTCATTATAATTTATGACGTGCTCAAATGCACGGTCGGTAGTCGTCTCGACTTTCGACTGCTTAAATTTTTTGTTGTTAAGATGAAAGTAAATAACAGTAACGTTATCAACGTTGGTTTTTGGCGTTTGTTGATCTAATTTTGGGTGATTTTTTTAAATTTTCGTGTGATTGTTGTGGCTTTGCTGTGAATTTCAATTGATGAACTGGGAATCGATTTTAGGCTAATTAATTATGTTATTACAATGAATTTGTCTTAATTTTCTGTTACGAACGAAATAGGCCTATGCCAATTTTTTTTTATCCAGCAGGTAGATTGATAAAAAATATTGGACACGTATTTTTTCATTTTTGACGTAATCAAAAGATGACGTCACGCCTTGCTAGATTATATACTGAGTTGTGACATGGCGAGCCCCCACTCCCAAACTTTAATGCGTGTTATCTAAGTCATTTTTTATTAATATGGTAAAGCAAAAAATATGTGTCTAATGTTTTTTTATTATCTGAAAGACGGACTAAATAGAATTTCTTTTTTTTTACCTAGGCATCATCCCTATTGTATGGGTAATGCAAAGACTTGGCTTGAATAACATCCAAGTCGAAGTTCTCATTTAGTCAAGTGAATCTCTTAAATTACGTCTGTATTTAAATAATGACATCCAATTATTTTTCCATAATAAAATACAACTGAATTCGTTATGACTACGAAAGAAGTAAGTATTACAGTCTCCATAACTAATTTTCATTTTAGACTTTTTCTAATATCTTTTCACCCATTATTCATATTCGAGTATAAATTGGATAGTTAATTGATAGTTCTCCAGCGCTTGGTGTGGCAACACGCCGTGTTTGAGTACGCGACAAGTCAATCGTCATCCTGAGGGTGCCTCGTTGAGAGGTGAAATACGTGTCGATTTCTTTCAGGGTTTTTTATGGCTCTTTAGAAATAGCTAAGCGGAACAGGTTACTAAATATATCCAAGTCTATTGTATTTTATAAATTGGAAATTCCATTCATATGAATTTTAAATGAAAATATAATTAATCGGATAAAAAAAATCTGTCTGTGGTTTTGCTAAAATCGATACGTTTTGTTGAGGTTTTTTAAGTAAATAATTATATTTGTTATTTTAGTTCTCAAATGCCGAGAACTAAAATAATAAGCTCGGAGTTTCTTTGAAGGATAAAATCAGAAATGAAATTATCCGGAAAAGAACTGGAGTTATTGACATAGCTTCCAGAGTAAGCAAACTGAATTGGCGATGGGTTGGCCATGTAAGTCGAAGGTCCGATTGCCAGCGGAGCAGACGAGTCCTGGAGTGGAGACTGCGTATCGGCAAGCGTAATGTGGGACGACCCTAGCTAGAAAATTCTATGTCGTATCGCTAAATAAAAGGTGAAGACATTAATACATTATTATGCACATTCTGTCTTATACAGAATATTTAACTGTTCTCTTCGTAATAAATCCTTTCAACTAATTTATTTCTGTATCTATCTATCCGTGACATCACTGCGGGCCCTATCAGAATACCAGCGCTGCGACATTTTTTTTTTAAATGTCGCAGCATATGCTGAGATAGGAGCCTTTTGGCTTCGTACAGGACTTTCTGCTTTTATTTTAATTTTACTTTATTTTTTTTAAATTGTTTTTTTATTATTTTTATTAATGTTTTTATTGAAGGTGTTTAGTTTAATTTGTGATTTCCTGTGCTAGTCTCAATAAATACTTTTTCTTTCTTTCTTTCTTTCTAATAAATATTGTATTTAGGTGCCTATGAATTTATATCAGAACGTGGGTATTAAAGCCTGTTAGTAACACGTGTCAAAACAACTTTGGATGATTGATGATAACTTCAGCTAATAACTTCCCTTTGATAAGAACTTTAATACACGTAGATAAAGTTTAAATAAGTTACTTGAGAAGAGATGAAATATAGGGTGGCAGGATATCGACACACAACCTGTTAGGAATATCGGATGTCCGAAGTTGCAAAATTCCAATGCGCACACGTGTGCATTGTGAATTTAATACAAATAAAAATTGTATGTTAATTATCTTTGTTTTATTTTGTCTTATCTGTCTCTGAGGTTTTTATTTTTATTTATTTATAATATTGTTGGTCACACGGGATTGTCTATTAGAAATTCCGGGAAGATCCATATTAATATCAACATTTCGATGCAAGTACATAAATAACTCTACCTAATTCCGACCTCTGCATATAATTATATAATTAATGTATACAAAATATTGTAAAACATTTTAAGGCGATTAACACACTGTCCCGCACCACGCAGCGTAGCGCGTGAATGCGTTGCTTGTAAGTATATCCGTTTGTATAGAAAACACGCACAGTCCAACACACAGAAAATGCATCCACGCGCGTTCATTTTGCTATGGCCGCCCCGCACCACGCTGCGTAATGCGGTGCAGTGTGCGAATCGCCTAAAAGAGTAACGGTGGAGTTTCTTGCCTATTCTTCTCCATACGAAAACTACCTTTTGAAAGGTGCGACTAGAATCAATTCTATTTTTGTAAATTTTGACGTTCAAAGTGCCTTTTATGTGCCTAATTGAAATAAATTAATTGACTTTGACTTTGTTACTATGGATTCAGTACATGACTTTGGACCCTCCAAAGTTGAAATTTTTCGTAAATTATTAAAAAAATAATATGCTGTTTCCTATAAAACTGCAATAAAAACGCGGTCAAAATATATGGATCAGCAAATTATTTTTTTAACTAACCAACAAAAAATTTCAACGCAGGTGGTTTCAAAATCATGTACTGAATCCATGGTAACAGTTTGCGCATCTACGTAAAGAAAATTGTTGTTCTGTCGATTAAAAATAAAAGAAAACCCTTAAGGGGGATGCTCTAAGGTAGCCCGCGAAATTCAAATTTTCTTTAGTTTTTTGCATTTTGTGGGACAATTTCATTTCATTTCATTTCAATGAAATGAAATGAAATTGTTTATTCTGTAAATAGGATATCGGAATCACTTTTACACGCCACATAAAAAAAAAAAAAAAATAAGCTAGATGAGTTCGGCGTTTCCTATCTGACTACTCTGAGAAGAAAGGCCGAAACAAACTCAGAGGTCGCATTCTCTTTTAAAGTCCAGACATAATCTTGGTCAGGCCATATGAGGACCATGTAGATTAGTGTCTGAAAAGGTCTTTTAAGGAAAGAACCACACAGATTTGAGTGGACCTGTCCAGTCAGTGCAAGCAGGTTAAACGGTCAGGTTTAATGTTAATTAAAATATCATTCGCGACCGTAACAAATATGGCTTTTCATAATTATAATCATTACAATCAGCAATACAACTCCATAAGTTTGCATAACTATCAAATGTCATTATTTCATGAAATCATGACCCTTAAAACTCCCTTAAAAGACCTTTTTCTTAAATTGGGCACTTGTTGTGTTTTTGTTGTTAAATAAAAATAAAAATGAAATGCTGTTCGTTGGTAAGCGCAACACTTGAGAACGGCTGAACGGTTTTTTTTTTAAAGTTCCTCATTTTGAATAAGGTCTTTAGGGAAAAAAAAATTGGAAAAGTTGCCCGGAAAATTGAAAAATTGTGGTAAAACTGAAAGTGCTTTTTTATATGGGATTTTTGTACGAATTATTGAAATTTTGACAGGATAACCTTTGTCGGGTCAGCTAGTCTACACTAATATTAATAAAGAGAAAAGATTTGCATTTTTGTTTGTAGTGAATAAACTCAAAAACTACTGGAACGATTTTAATTTTTTTTTCACATCTTTTTTTTTTCAATATTCTTTTAATATTATAGGCTATAATTTATAAAGATATCACGCGGGCTATAGTAAATAAAAATATATTTACTTCCATTTCTTTTTCCTTTTTTTATTTACATTCTTAAAAGCATCCAACAAGGTAATTTATCAAGACTTCAAAATATAGTGGCAAGCGTTGTCTACCGTTAATTTAATCGAGTATAATTACATATCCTCCTCTATTATAAATATTTTTATTAGTTTAAAGTCCAAACGAAATAGCTAGAAATTGATTAAAATAATAAACATTCAGACTAGCTCCTGTGAGAAATGTACAGAAAAGATTTCTAGGCACAGATAAAAATGTAAAACTCAGTCATCTTTTTTGCATAAACATAGTAGCTTTAGACACTCGGGGAACGAAAAGGCTAAGCAGTTTTTCAAATAAGTTCCTTGCACGCATGGCATGCCCACGTGCGTGTCACATCGTCTGTCGTTTTCGTTTATTATGTAGGTAGGCAGAAATATGTTGAGGGAAAGTAAAAAAAGCCATTTATTCAAACTAGGCTGAGAATCAGCACTTTTCGAACGTCAAAATAACATAAGACAGTCCCCCAAAACGCCCACCCTTCACCACTTCCTAGTGCCTTTAGCTGGGAAGAAGAAGTGGCGCAACAAACTCCCCAGCAGCACAGTTGTCTGTTCAGTTAGAAAAAAAGATTCTTTACAATAGTATGCAAAATAATTTGAGGAGCTCGTGGCTAAGTACTAACAGCCGCTCGGGTCGATCTGTCAGGTTAAGCTACGCTTGCCGGGGTTGGTCCGTGGATGGGTGACCATTTCTACATACCGAGACTCCTTCGTACCTCGAAAATCACGTTAAGCCGTTGGTCCCGGCTGTCATTTGTAGATCTTTGACAGTCGTTTCGGGTAATCAGAAGCCCGAAAGTTTGACAACCAATCTTCCCAAGGGGTATCGTATTACCCAGTAACTGAGTTGTGGAGATCAGATAGGCAGTCACTCCACGTAAAGTACTGGTATTTAGCTGCATCCGGTTAGACTGGAAGTCGACCATAGTTGAGAAAAGCCTGGGCAAATTGATTGATGTTGGTAGGCAGATTTGTTGAGGAAAAAATAAAGTACAATAGACGTGGATATATTTAGTAACCTGTTCTGCTTAGCTATTTCTAAAGATATAAAAAACCCTGAAAAAAATCGACACGTGTTTCACCTCTCAACGAGGCATCCTCAGGATGACGATTGACTTGTCGCGAACCAGAACACGGCGTGTTGCCACACCGAGCGCTGAACGCAGAGAAAAAAAATAAAAGCCTTATGCTCGTTGCAAATTAAAATTGAAATACTTAACCCTGCTTTGACTATCCTTTCCGCAAAGTCTGTGAATATTAAAGCCTCAGCAGAGTTTATCCTATTGAATAAGTTAAGCAGTGTTACAATTATGGTGTACAATAAAACATATTCTATCGATCTCAATACAGATTGCCATTGACAAGCTAAGAAAATCTACCTAAAGGTGCTTAACCCTTTCATTCCGCGACTGTACATCTCTAAGCCTTCGCAAAGTAGATCCTTTATTCCCACGCCATCCGCACCCGTTAAGAAGTCTTATTAAGAGGCTTATTAAGCTGCGCAGGCGCTGCGTGTTCGAATGATTTATATCTTAATGTCTTGTTGGAGAGTTGGACCCGTATTTGCGTTTTCTGTATCAATTATTTGATTGGCGTTTAAATGTACTGGTTGAGCTTTTATTGAATGTTTTATATTTATCGGAGGTAATGGTGCCTTGCGTGTTGAGAGGATTATTTTTTTATTGGAAGCTTACTTTAAGTCGCTGAGAACTCTTTCCAGTGTTGATTATGGACCACCTATTACTATGGTAAAAAAATATGATTGTGTGTCCGCATAGACCTATTTGCAATATGTATGCAATAATTATCGGAGTGGTACTTATATGGCTGACTAGTCGGCCGAGCCGATCATTGCTTTCGGTTGAGTTCGGGTGACATCGGCAATGTTCGTGATTACGCTTTCGGTTCGCCCAGCTTGTTCTAAGTCCTCTTGGCTAGCTACCACTTTCTTATCTAAGTCTGTTGCCATAACAACAATGTTAACAGCATTGTTGTGTTTCGGCAGTTGGAGGTAAGATAGCCAGTTCCTCTGTGGTTGAGTATTCCGGGTGAAGCTCGCTTCTACCTTCGGTCTGATCATCACTTACCATCAGGTGAGATGCAGGCCAAGAGCTTACCGGCAGAGGTTAAAAAAACACTGTTATTCTTCGACCGGATCTATGAACGTTACTTGGCGCGTGTTTTGGCAGTTTGACACTTATGCAACAGTGACCTGTACCTTAATTGCGTAACTTATTTTGACAGTTCAACAACATTCATTGCGTTATTTACGTTGTTGAGCAAATTTTTTTTCCAACTTATGAAGCAATGGATTAGCAATCTGTTTCAAATCGAAACAAATTGTGATTGATCGTGTATTATGCAATTAGGGTACTTAATAACGCTTACTGAAAGTTCGCGCTAAGTACCAAACGTTTAGGGAACTCGCGCACTAGACCAGTGGTCGCAGTGACTAGGTGAACTATAAAAGCCGAAAGGAATTCCGCACTTGGTCGCAACGGCTAATTAGCCGTAGCCCAGGCCACGGACCACGACTGGCCGGAGTCGTGGCCGTCTACTACGTGGAGCCTTTATATCGGCTATAGCTTAGTTTAAAAAAAAAACATTTAATTCAGACCATTTTTGTCCATATTTTGTTAGTACCTATTTATTACATTCTCTTAAAACTATGTTAGTAATTACGAGATCAATTAATACATTTATGTAACATTATAAAAAATAGATAGATAGATATAATATTCTTTATTATATACACCATAAAAACAATAATAATACTCGAAATAAATAGTTGAATGTAAATTAATATAATTGAAATAAACAATAGAAAATGAATTAAAATAAATAATTGTAAAATAAAATTAAAATTAAAATTGAAAGTATTACCCGTTTTTGTATACTTTCTGCAAACCCAAACTAGAACCATATATTTTATAACCGTTACTTTATAGTAACCGAAAGTGGTTACTTCATTAACCGTAAGTGTCAGCACATAGGTACTGCTGTAATGCTTAAACAATGGTTTACGGGCACCATATTGGCCTAACTGACCGTAAAATGCTCTATTTCTTAGTAACAGAACAATAATAAAGAAATAGTAAAACCGTAAAATAGACTGATAATAAATATGGACGTGATTAATGGTTTATAGTTTGTGGGTTTGAAGCTAGCTTCACGGTCTCTGATAAGAGGGTGAACAGAGTTTTAGGCGATAGAAGATCTAAGAACCACTGCTCCTTATTTCCTTAAATCTCATTCAAATGAATCCATTGTCACATTGTAAGTCAAATTGGAATATGATTTGATACTATCAACCATACAACATAAATAATGGAAGTATTTAGATTCATCAGCGCGACTCATAAAATTAAATAAAACTAAATCAAAATATTAAAGTGAAACTTTTATTACATCGTCTCAAACTTTTTCGTCTGTGTGTTGCATGTCGCGTGACGGTCGACCGCGGAGTAGAGATAAAGTGAAAGGCGCTCGTCAGAGCAGCCAAGGGCAATATGGCGGCGCCTATAGAAGTTTCACTTTTACCGTGGTTTCATAAAACCACACAATCCTTTTTTAATTTCACATTTCATAAACCTACATGGGCACATATGAAACGTCAGAAGCTAGGTGCACGGTTCCAATTGGTCGTTTCCTAAGGAGAAGGGCCGACAAGAAGCTCCACGGTTCCTCTATTGTTATAAATATTTCATTATTATTTTATTTCATTGTATAAATATGAACACCAAATACCCTTTAAACGTTAAATGGTAGTCTTTTCCTAATAACCAGACAGATTAAAACGTTCAGATACAAACGTTAGTATCTAAAATCGATGCGAAAAGTTCAAAGGTTCGTTTCTATCTCAGATACTCGTATTCGTCTGGAACCAGATTTTTATGCTTCGAAGCGTGAGATTGATAGCCAAGTCTGCCGCTTGAACTGCGATATCATTTCACAGTATTTGGTTGGCAATTTATTTCACGATTGCTATAACATTTTATGATAGGTTCTTCCTAATGATGATATAACCCCGTGGCCACGAAATCCATGCTCAAGCGATACGCGTCTTGCGACAGCGATTGCGTTAAAAACAAAGAAAGAAAACAGAGGACGTGTCACGAGTCTCCGAGACGCGACTTGCGGATCGACGAGCGGACACAAGCATCACCCGAAGCTGTGAAGGGGGGCCTTACACCGTTTGTCCAACCACTACCGTCAACGGGACGTCAATGACAAACCAGATTAGATTTAGGTGACGGCGATTATTTGTCCACTGCGACCGAACTCTGCGGATCAGTATGTTATGATAGACAAAACAAAAGACGTCACAATCTCGGGTCGAGCTCTAGGAATCGCGCCGAATTACTCGAAACTGCAGCGGCCAGGATGAGGCGCTCGGGTGACGGACACGCGGCCATGTTAAATGTATGTATCGCTACTTCACCACCGTTATCTAGTTCTCGGTGACGTCCCAGTGACGGTTGAGGTGGACAAACGCACTTAGAGTTCATGTTATCTGGGCATTTTCTGGGATATTTTTGTCTCCCGGGATGACTTGTGAATCACAATGCAATCAATCAACCTCATTTGTCAGCTGGAACTGTCTAGTGGGACATATGAATCACATTAAGGGATGGCAATGATAATCTTTAATGAACGGTCAGAGGGATGTTGTTATGAAGTAACATTAGAATAAGAAGAAGAATGATAAGAATATGTATATTTGCATACAACACGGTATAAAAAGATGGTAAATGAACAATTTAGAACAAAACATGTTTTGCCAATATAATAATCAGCATGTAAATTTTTCAGTAGGTTTGACTTGACATTTTTTGTCAATGAAATCTTTAACACTATAGAAACTATCAACACATAACCATTGATAAACTTTATTTTTGAATTATCTAGTGTTTGAATTTTTGAGATCATTTGATAACTTATTATATAAACGTATACACATTGCAAGGCAGCTTTTATTATATTTAGTTAGTCTTGGAAACTCGCTTAGTACGAGCCTGTTGGGGTCTCGTCGGTTTTGGACATTCATCTGCTTTAAGAAATAAATCCTGATTCTTCCTTACAAACATACATATCTCATAGATCTAAAGAGACGGTAGCGGTAACAAACCAAGTTTTTTTAATACAAGTCTATACTCCATTTGAAATAAGATTAGACATTTAAACAAACCTTTTTTACAGTCCGTTCAACCGATTTTGACTTCTATACCGTAGGCTTAAGGATGGCATTAAAAGCAAAAAAGTGGTTACAATACCAACTGTTTACTGCAGCTGCCATTTGTCATGCCACCAACGCAATAGAAGTCAAAATCGGTTAAACGGACTGTAAAAACGATTTATTTAAATGTCTAAACTTATTTCAATTGGAGTAAACATGATTCGTCTGGTTGCAGCCCGTAAATTGCTCTAATGCACTTTTTTTGAGCAACGAATGCTCTATCATACGCTTGCTTAGCAGACGGATTTGTGATTGTTGATTGTTGTTATTTGCAGACAAAATAATGATTTTCATGTTCACTAGTAATGTTGTCTGCTTTTTACCACACCCATAGAAACGGACCAATAGACCAACAGGCAGATTAATTCTCTTTCCTTTTAGGAATAATTACATTATTGCCTACCAATATGATCGGAAACGGTTAACCGGTCAGCAAGGATAGTAAAATGATGAAATGTAAATGTGACTTATACTTAATTTGTAATGAAAGCACGTTAAGCCGTTGGTCCCGGCTGTCATTCGTGGATCTTTAACAGTGGTTACGGGTCGTCAGAAGCCCGAAAGTCTGACAACCAGTCTCACCAAGGGTATCGTAACCCAGTTACTGGGTTGTGGAGGTCAGACAGGCAGTCGCTCCATGTAAAATACTGGTATTCAGCTGCATCCGGTTAGACTGGAAACCGACCCCAAGATATTTGGGAAAAGGCTAGGCAGATTGATTTAATTAGTAACGTTACTTTTATAGAACCTAATTAATGCATATAAGCCAGAACGCGTTACATAAAAATTGCGTGAACCATTAACCATTGTCTGTGTATATATTGAAGGTTATAAGATCGAGATTCCCTGAGAAAATTCAAATGCTTCAAATGTGGAAACATTATCTGCTCGCCTCACACGGTGATCCGCTCGCCGGCGATATTTGCGCAAACATACGTTTTATAATGGGGGGAACTATTCTGAACATTAGCACTAGAAATTAAATTTTTAGAGGAAGACCTAAATCCTTTAGGGAATCTAAAAATGATGGAGGACGACGTGACTTTTCAAGTTTCATAAAAAGTGTAGTTGAGAATTTATTGCTACTTTTGTTGATTTACTTGGGAATGCAGGATCTTGTTCACTATTTATTCGAATCCTAAGCTAGTAATTAATTATATTTAAAATTTATGATAAAAATAATGTTGCAATAATGGGTTGGCTGCTTATCTCATCATCTGTTACGACGCCTCATTGAGGTGGATAACAATTAAAATTCTATTGTGTCTCGTTAGTGACAGTTAAAAGGTTTTTTGACGTATAAAATAAGTTCTACTAATCATTCTACTAAGTAATAATTGAACTAACTATATACAGAGGAAAAAATAAAATGAAATATAGTAACAAATCATTGGGCATCAAAAAATTC
This sequence comes from Agrochola lychnidis, assembly GCA_963680765.1. Lineage (NCBI taxonomy): Eukaryota > Metazoa > Arthropoda > Insecta > Lepidoptera > Noctuidae > Agrochola > Agrochola lychnidis. The sequence continues at coordinate 5,433,123 of OY796859.1, read as the reverse complement.
ATCCGAATCGCTGTCGGTGGGAAAGGTGCCCAAAAGGCTGGCAGCATTGCCACGTTGTATGGCAATGCTAATTCTTTGGCCTAAAAATTGGCCAACCCTTTGGTCACGTGAAGAGTCGACCAACCGCTTGGCTATGTCCCGGAATAATCGATGAGCACTCGGACCCCATGGCCCTAGTGTTTCAACCCCAAACGGTTCAAAAATATAGCTACCGGTAAGGTTGTTATATTTGCGCCGTTTGAGGTTTTCTGCACCAGCAGCAGCCGCCCCAGCACAACTCGCCGTGCTAGGAAGATGGGATGGCGCGAGGGTGTCGACACAGGTTGCGTCCCACACCAAAGGCCTACCCAACTTCCAAGGCATTATGGTCATATGGTTAAAAGGTTATGAGCTACTTTTAATATTTTCTTCATTAGAACATTTTAAAAATGAAATGACATATAGTACCTACATATAAAAGGTAGCAGTTTGGAGGTCAAATCTATTCATGTAGTCAAGCTGCATGGTTGGTACTGAAATTGAGGAGTACCTGAAACAATTACCTAATTGATAGCACTTAAGGTTCGGCCTGAGAATCTAAACCACAAAGGCCAATTTGACTAATGGTACGCATTGAAGTAAATCACAGAATAAATTCCATTTTCTTTACAATAAAAAGATAAATCCAGCTAAAATCAAAGTAATCGCTGTCTTTAGAAACCACAGCAATAAATTATTCCTCCTAGACATAATTCCAGTAAATTTGTCAGACGTTCTAAACGAACCGTGGAAAAGAAAAATAAAATTCACATAATCATTTAACGTAACGACTGAAAATTAACATAACATTTGAAATTCAAATTCCGAATCTGAAATCAGTAAAATAACCGTTACATTCATTTTATTACTCGACTACGAAGTTAAGCAGAATTATTATGTGTTTCACGTGTCTGTGTGTTTGTGTGTAGATGTTCTTTTAAACCTTTATGTCATCAGATTTCATTCATAGGAGGTCTGTGTATTTAGACTTGTTTGTGATAATTAGATTTAGGTTATTCTGAGTGTTGACTAATTGTAGATAAATCTCGATTATTTCATGGATGACGTGCGTGATTGCTGATAATTTCCAGAAAATAATTAATAAGTAATTTTAATTTATGGAGATTAAAATAATAATAAAAATCGGTTGTATGCTTAAATAAAAGCAGTAGATTACAATGCTTCATGAACAGTTGAAATTAATTGTCGCGAAATACCTCATAACTCCACACTGCTGTTTGTTGTAAATCAGAATAGTGTCTCTGGCCGAGAGCGGGAGCAAGAATCCAGCTAATGGTTGCACTGATGCGTTATTGATACACGACGCGACTCGCAACGGTACTGGCAGAGCGCATCACGCCGAGCATGCCGTATTCAGGGCTTTCGCATTAACCACGATTAATGTTTTATGTAAATTGTGCAGCTGATCTATTCACTAACAATCTCACCGCGGAAACTTAGGTGAAGTAAGCTGTCACTAGTGTCAAACCCTAGCATTAGGTGGAATGACAGATCACTTCAAGTTCAATTCACCTAATTTACCACGGTGAGATTTTTATTGTAAACTAGCTGACCCCGGCAAACGTTTTGCCAATTATTTGTTTGGGGTGGACAACCCTTATCACTTAGGGGTATGAAAAATAGATAGCAGCAGAATTTCAGACCTACTGAATATGAATATAAAATTTGGTAAAAATCAGTAAAGCCGTTTCGGAGGAGTAAGGTAACTAACATTGTGACACGAGAATTTTATATATAAGAAGATATTGGCTGGTCTGATTTTCTTCTGAAATGGGAAAAACACGTGTGTCCCATATAAGGTCTCGTGTCATAAAGGGTAAAGCTATTTTTATAATTTCAGATGTAGTTCACTGGGTTAGCTAAACTTAGGAATCAAATACCTAGAATACCGTCCGTTCTTTCGCTATCAAATTCATATCCCAGGACAAAATGAAAAGAAAACTTCAAAAAGCCACATTCTGATTACGTTTACATATAATTATATATTTAAACGTGGGTGTTTAATCCCATTTCACCCACCGGGAGAGGGTGGTAGGCACCTAACTCTAACTTATTAAAGCCTCGTTTTTAAATGATATGAAATGGTTATTATTTTAAAATAACATCATTTAAAATTGTTTTAACGAAGTTTTGAATTAACCTTTTGGGCTTTGTTTGCTTTTAACGGGAGTTAAAAATAAAAAAATTCCTAAACGTTAATTTACATAATATTTTTTCGCCCACACATGTCAAAAGTAATTATGAGTTCTGATAGTCTAGACACTATATCAAATAAATCTAGCGCTATAAACGACTAAGTGGCATACCCATAGATTTCTATAATAATTATACCTATTAATCAAGCAACTCTAGAAACCTGTCTAGAGTTGCTTAATTAAAAGGTTAATGAAAATATGTATAAACAATCGTGTAAATGAGTTTACACGAGTGTGTTTTTGAGTTTTTATTTTGTTGTAGTTTTTTTAGTTGACCCTAAAAAAATGCTAATTCAAATTAGGCCGAATTTTGTTTTAGATAGAAAGAAAAAAAAAGACATTTTCGATTGGACTCTAATAATAATTTAAGTATCCGCACTATGTCACAAACTAAACTTTATTTTTGTATGTTCTATTTACACAGACAAACAGTGAAAACAGTTTAGTGGGGCATAATGTTTTAAGTATAAGACTGCAGCGTTAAAAGTTTTATAAAGAAATAAATATATAATACTAGCTTTTGCGCGCGACTTCGTCTAGGTTAAATTTCTTGTTTCCCCGTTCCACCCCGTCGCATCGCAACGTCCGCGCTATTTATTACTTGTTTTCGCTTAGCGTTATTTCTGACTTTTTTCTTTATGCTCGGCTCCTAAGTGTCGTAGCGTGATGGTAAATAATCTATAACTTTCCGCAAGAATAGAGCTATCTAATGCAAAAAGAATTTTTCAAATCCGACTGGTAGTTTCAGAGATTAGCGCGTTCAAACAAACAAACAAACAAACTCTTCAGATTTATTACTAGTATTAGTCTATGCTAATATTATAAAGAGGACATGAAATTGTGATACCCAAATTTAGATTAACTAAAACAAGCAAGTCATTTCTTATAAACAGTATCCGCTTTTATAACAAGTTGCCAAAGTCTGTGACAGAACTTAGCGATGGGAAGTTCAAAACCCACATCAAACGTGTCCTTATCAAGAAAGCATATTATAAAATTAAAGACTATGTTGAAGATAAGGAAGTTTGGCAATAATTCCTTCTGCACATGTGGCTTCCCTGGTACCTCATTAATGGCATAAATAAGTAAGAGTCTATTAACTGCTCCAAAATTAACATGTTTATTTAAATCTTTATTTATTTTTATTTTTTTTTTTTGTTTTTACATTCGTCCTTGACATATTTATTATTCTATTATTTGACATTATATACCTACGATTTAATTTGAACTTTTTTTTTTTTTTTGTCACTTTTGTGGACATGATAATTACTCAGATTGATTACAGTTGTAACAGCAATCAAAATAGGTTTTTTTTATTTTTATTAATCTATTTATTTTTTGTATAGATTCTTTTCTACATATTTTGTGAATGTGAGAACGCTGTAGGCTTAGTGGATTGTAGACCTGTTAACCATTTTCTATTTTGTTAAGTACTTGGTACTTATTGAAAGACCTACACTGTCCTCCCATACCTAGAAACACTGTTATATGAAAGTATTGTAAAAGCCAATTATTTTTAAAAGAGTAACCGTGGAGTTTCTTGCCGGCTCTTCTCCATAGGAAACGACCAATTGGAACCGTGCACCTAGCTTCTGACGTTTCATAAGTGCCCATGTAGGTTTATGTGAAATAAAAATATTTTGATTGATTGATTGATTGAGGAAAGATTTTTATTTTTGTATGTTTGTATGTTACGAATAAACTTAAAAACTACTAGACCGATTTGAAAAATTCTTTCAGCAATGAATAGCTACATTATCAGCGAGTAACATAGGCTATATTTTATCCCCGTACTCCCACGGAAACGGGAACCACGCGGGTGAAAACGCGTGACGTCCGCTAGTATAGTATAACGTATAAATATAATCAAAAAATATTTGTGAGTATTATTAAAATTTACATCATACTTGCCTGTAATTAGCAGCTGACAGCCCTAAGCGTATCAAAAGCTATTCGTAACCGGCATATTATTTCACTGCGCATATTCATCACTGCATTTTGCAGATACCGCGTTATGATCGATTTTAATAGCGAATTTTTGTTGGTTTTACCTTTTACCGCTACTCAATGATTTGCTGATTTTATTTCGATAGTTATAAGTACTTTCTGCTATTATCTAGCATTAAATATTGCTGAGACGGATGCAAGCGGACTGTATTCTGAGAACAATGACACGTAATTTTTAAATTGGAGCGATCTAATGGTTGAGCCAAATTCTGAAAAAATGTGGATGAGTGATGAGGAATACTTAATAAATAAAAAAGTGAAAAATAAAAACTTTTTACGAAAAAAAACAACCGACCTCCAAAAAAAAACACTACAAAGTGAAAAATAACTTTAATTTCGGAAGTCAGTGGCAAAAAACGAAAATACAAATATAAAACCCAAGACACCGACTTCCGAAATTAAAGTTATTTTTCACTTTGTAGTGTTTTTTTTTTTGGAGGTCGGTTGTTTTTTTTCGTAAAAAGTTTTTATTTTTCACTTTTTAGTTGTAGTACCTACCCCACACACATTCGAATACCACTACCTGCTACCAGTGACAGAAACTTATCATATTATTTACATACTAAGTGGGAAAAAAATACGTATTTTGTAGCTAACTCAAAAACTATCCAAGCAAAGTTAATAAAATTTATATGGGACCAATTCGAGAGCACACCCTTTCAAACAAAAAAAGAATTTTCAAAATCGGTCCACAATTGACGGAGAAATCGGTGGACATACATAAAAAAAAAAAACAAACATACGCGACGAACATATAACTTCCTCCTTTTTGGAAGTCGGTTAAAAAATAAAAAAACAGTGGCACTCCAGGAGTGCCGGCAGAAGTAAAAACTTGAATCACCGCGGTAATCAACGCGTTGATGTCTTTTACTCCACGGTGTCACGAAATCAATGGTTTAGTCCCATCTCAAAAATGCCCAACGCGCCTAAAGAAGTTTTCACTTCGAAAATTGGAATGTGACGGATTTACTTAACCTAACCTATACATATTTATATTTAGAGCAGTTTCAGTGATTAAGTACAAAATACAGGTTAGGCACAGTGGTTATTTTCAAATATATCGAGATGAACAATCAATTTGCCTAGCCTTTTCCCAACTATGTTGGGGTCGGCTTCCAGTCTAACCGGATGCAGCTGAATACCAGTATTTTACATAGAACGACTGCCTATCTGACCTCCACAGCCCAGTAACTGGGTAATACGATACTCCTTGGTAAAACTGGTTGTCAGACTTTCTGGCTTCTGACGACCCGTAACGACTGTCAAAAAACACGAATGACAGCCGGTACCAACGGCTTAACGTGCTTTCCGAGGCACGGAGGAGTCTCGGTATGTAAAGATGGTCACCCATCCACGAACCAACCCCGGCAAGCATAGCTTAACCTGATGGATCGACCCGTGCAGCTGTTATACTTAGCCATGAGCTCCTCGAATATATCGAGATGAACAAAATTAGGTAATATTTAGAAGCCGTCTGTTTAGAAGTTGAGTTGTTATTCTTCTCCATACAAAACTACTTTTTGGAAGGGGCAACTAGAATCAATTGTATTTTCTTGTTGAAGTTCAAAAATGCATTTTATGTGCATAATCTTATAAATAAAATTCTCGTGTCACAATGTTAGTTACCTTACTCCTCCGAAACGGCTTTACTGATTTTTACCAAATTTTATATGCATATTCAGTAGGTCTGAGAATCGGCTACTATCTATTTTTCATACCCCTAAGTGATAAGGGTTGTCCACCCCAAACAAATAATTGGCAAAACAACGTTTGCCGGGGTCAGCTAGTTGATATAAATAATTTGACGATGTAAATAAACAAAAACAAAGAAGACAAAGAAATCTCTTCGATGCAAAATAAAATGTTTTAAAATATGAATGTTGCCGTAACAAGATATTTTCGAAAGTGTTGTTATTTCATTTTCAGTGCTAAGACTCTGCAATAAGAACAAAAATGTTTGTGTGTCAGTTATAAAGTATGCTCGTGTGATGCACCGGACAAAATTGTTCGTCGCCTACATTCGCAAATTGAGAGCTGCTAAATTATACGTTTTTTTTATGAGAACTTTCCTAGTGACCTAATTTTAATGTCGAAAACTGACTTTCTAGTTTCTATACAATTGTGTTTATGACAGACTAACAGACAACGCACAGTCTAATCTACAGAAGATAGATGACAGTAGACAAACAATAGATAATTGGAAGAATGGTAAAAAAAGTGGTGGCACTCCGGGAGTGCCGACAGAAGTGAAAACTTAAACAAGATCGCCTTGGTGGAAGAAAAATACTTTTATAGAACATTGTTCCGTAACTTTATCTAAATAAAGAGCACAATTGCGTTCACAAAAAAAAAAAAAAATACTTCCAAAACTTTTAAAGTAAAAATACTTGCATAGAACATTGATCCGTAACATAATATAAATAAAGAGCACAATCGCGTTTACAAAAATGAGGTGTCGGTAACGGAGTCGCGAGTTCAATTGTTTTTTCTCATCTCAAAAATGCCCAACGCGCCTAAAGAAGTTTCACTTTAAAAAAATGTAACTCCCTAGTTTAAGTAACCTTTTCTTAGGCAAGTTTAATAGGGAATTGAATTTTGTATGCGAAAAAAATCAGGGTCAATAACTGCTCGAAACGTAAATCTTGTAAAGATTTTAATATCGTATCTAATAACTACAGCTGAATCCAAAAAAAAAAGGATAAAAGCTATTATTTCATCACATTATATAATATGTGTAGCGGGCGCATATTGATATACTTTTTCGAGCTCTGATTTTCAATCAAAATTTTGGCAATAAGTAGGTATTCGAAAAAAATATATAAAGACCAAATAAAATGTTAACCTCAAAATGCTTACTTAACCTCATCATTTCTTGAATGTACTATACTACGCCCACACCGCATTAACGTTGAAGTGAACGACCCTCTTACATAATTGGCGATGAGTTGACCAAAAACAAAACACACACGACTTTTTCGCTTAATATCTTCATAAATCTAGATGGATACATTTGTCTGTACGTCGTGGGTCTAAATTGAGTGCAATTTGCACACCACAGGCTTATAACAGCTAAGTGCTTCCACGTATTGTCTTGCCAAACTGTCATGGCCGAACTTTTTCCCGCCAACATTTTGATTTTGACCGTTTTGTTCGCAAATTGACTCGAACTGTATTGTCATCGATATACGTCTTTCAATTTTTTGTTTTTTTTTGCAAATTTTGCTACTTTCTAATGTGTGAAGATAGTTTGGTTTTTTAAATAGCTACTGCGGTAATTATTTTCACAAAAGATTTATCTGTAGTTTCTAATGAGGCTGTAACTCTGGCCGGCGAAGATAATAAATTATCTTAGAACTGGATTTATGGAGGACATCAGGAGTGAAATAATAGGCTCTTAAACGTAGGCTCTAGAGAAGAGAGGAAAAATATTGGAGATAATTTTATTAGAAGTGTTACTTTTTAAGCACAAAACAATCTCGGACCAATCATGAGAGTGGCTGCTAGCATGCATCTGTTTTGTCCACCGTATGTAGGCACAAATATTGTACATCCGCGCAAAGTATTTGTGGAATTTAACTTAAGTGACGCACACGCAGATTTTAGGTCATTCGTACAGTATATGCGATTGTGCATATTCTTAAGAGCCTTTTTCCTACTGCTTTGAACACGGCTTCCAGTTTGAGCAGACCAGGCTGAATATCGACATACTTAATGGAAACAATGTTGTGTTTCGAAAAATTGTGGGCTGGCTATCTTACTTCGGAGTTTTAAAAGCATCAACATTCAACTCAAAGACATCCGTGCTGAACATAAGTTTTCCCTAAGCTGACATAGACCTTATTACGGGCATAGATTTAAATCGTTAGATTTGCCCCTACTTATAACCGCGCGAAAAAGTGTACATACGGAGAAGAGCGAGCTCATACAATAAAAATTGCATTTCCTGCGCATTATGCGTCAGAGGTGTCAAAACGAAACAGAGACGCGACTATCTTTTGACGCGGTAGGGCAAATCTAACGATCTAAATCTTTAGCCACAAGGACCAGTCTCGCAGATTCCTGCAACCTCAATCAGCGGCGTAATTGCGTACAAATAGTAGCAATGGCTTTCATCTTGGCAGTTCAACAACATTCATTGCGATATTTATGATGTTGAGCAGACAGATTTTGCGAACATATGAAGCAATGCATTAGCAATATCCTTTAAAATCATTCAGATTGTGATTGATAATGTGTTACATAATTAGGTTGCTGATACTCGGAAACAAGAAGCACCTTCAAAAGTATTGCTATGCAGTATTATTAATATACAAATGATTTCATTGCCAATTATTCGTTCTTTTTTGCAATTGAACTTACAAAAGCCGTGACAATTCTGAGTATTCATCTACACCTTGTTATCTTGCTAACACAGTGAAAAAAAAGTTTAATTTTATGCTGATTTGGGAACGGCAGATGGTTTATAAACGGTGAGTTGTTTTGGGTATTAAAAGTTAATAGGCAACTATTTTTTATTTATTTATTTGGCAATGGCAGTGATAGCCTAGTGGTGTGAGCGTCAGACTGCCAAGTCTTAGGTCTCGAGTTCGAACCTAAGGCACGCAACTCTGATGACTTTTTAGATTCATGTGCGTATCGTATAGCAACTGCCTATCTGACCTCCACAACCCAGTCACTGGGTAATACGGTACTCCAGTTGACCCGTAACGACTACCAAAGATCCGTAAATGACAGTCGGGAACAACGGCTTAACGTGCTTTCCGAGGCACGGAAGGATCTTGGTGCGTAAAGATGGTCACCCATCCAAGGACCAACCGCGGCAAGCGTAGCATAACCTAGAAAGAAAAAAGAAAGAAAGAAAATACGTTTATTTGTGGTAAACATGACGCAAAGAAAGAACATAAAACAAAAGAACAAGTTGAGGGAAAATATGCGCCACATCCACGCAAAACGGCCATCGCTCAGCATAAAGCTGCGACCCCATGCGAGACAGAGCCCCAGCACTGGTTTTTAGCGACAGCTGGCATTGACCTGATCGACCCGTGCAGCTGTTACCACGTAGCCACGAGCTCCTCTTTTGTAAGTACAAACAAACATTCAAAAGTTTTTACGTTTGGTAATAAACTGTCTTCGCAGAACTAACGGAATTACAACGATCGTCATTAAATTATGATTACTTAATACTTTTCTATCCGGTTTGAATGTATTTAAGTATTTTTTGTTAACGTGTTTAATAGATACCTGTCTATAGATATGCTTATAGAGGTGTTCGTAGGTGACGAGGTAAGACTTCCGTATAATTTGAAGCTGACAGTCATTAAAACTACCGAGGATGACCGCTCAGGGGACACAAAATTGCGTCGGGAATCCCAGACCGATTCCCGGCTACCATAGGCGCGGGTTTGCGGATGGTGAGCAATGGGTAGCTCGCCGTCCGATACGAACCAGGCCCGGGTCGCCAGCGCGTTGTGTTCCACGCGCGCCTCAAAGAGATATCAGCGCAACTGACGGGGTCCGCTAGAACCGATGCCTGCCGGGGTCGAGGGAAAGTCTGAATGGGATCAGTACCGTGGCCCCTGGCAACATACAGGCAACTGAAGGAAAACTGGTGGGAAAAAAAGTGGACACAACATTATATTGTCAATTCTATGACTCTTCCCTCAACTATAACTTCAACTTAAATAGAGACTTGATAGCCATAAAAACCTGGGCTGATAAATTTGGTGTAGCCGTAAACCCTATGAAGTATCAGGCGATCATCATTGGCAGTCCTCGCAGTGTTAGCAAGTTGGATGATACAACCTTGCCACCAGTTCTCTTCAATGGTTCGATAGTTCCTTTTGGCACTGACGTGAAGGACTTAGGCTTGCACATTGATAGCACCCTGAACTGGCGTACTCAAATCGCTAAGGTAAGCTAGAAGGTTACTGGAACGCTGCGGGCTCTATACCGTTTGAAAAATTTATCTCTCTATTCTCGCTATTGCACCGACCACTGTTTGTCTCTGCATCACCCAAAGGTTGACTGGTAGAAAATGCCTTTGGCATTAAGTCCGCCTCTGTACATTTGTGTGCTTGAAGTATTAAATAAATAAATATAACTTCTACGAATAGAAGGTAAACGAAATCGAGGCACCTCAATAGTCCTACTGAGGTCCTTAGTCCTCGTTCTTCTTAGACGTCTATGCCAGAAACTATTTATGAAGAACACATTTACATTCTGGTATCTCCCATTTTTTTAAGCTGATCGATGTTACTTGCATCGTCGTCACCATCATCTGCCTAGCCTTTTCCAAAGTATGTTTGAGTCGGCGTCCAGTCTGACAGATGCAGCTTAATACCAGTATTTTACTTGGAGTGACTGCCTATCTGACCTTCACAACCTGAAGTGTGGTCGGTCGCTATAACAACAATGTTGCATTGTTGTGTTTCGGCAGTTAGAGGTAAGATAGCCAGTTCCTCTGTGGTTGAGGATTCCGGGTGTAGCTCGCTTCTACCTTCGGCCTGACCATCTGTTACCATCAAGTGAGATGAAGGCCAAGAGCTTCCCCACAACTGTGGTTAAAAAAAAACAGTGGCACTCCGGGAGTGCCGACAAAAGTGAAAACTTGAAAAAAAAATCGGCATCAAACTCAAAACATTTATTTCAAGTAAACCAATTACAGGTACTTTTGAATTGTCAAGGGGTCGGTCAGTCAGAAAGATGAAGCTAGTTGCTCATTCCAAAGCGTAGTAGGTACCTATGGAGAAGAACGGGCAAGAAACTCCACGGACACTCTTTTAAATCAAAATATTGTTACAAAATAACAATGGTAATCGACGCGTTGATGTCTTTTACTCCTCGCACCGCGGTAATCAACGCGTTGATGTCTTTTACTCCACGGTGTCGGTAAATTCCGTAACAGTGTCGCGAAATCAATTGTTTAGGCCCATCTCAAAAATGCCCAACGCGCCTAAGGAAGTTTTCACTTAAAAAAACAAACGTTTTCAATTGTACAAATTTTGAAAAGTTGTACATTCAGAAAATCGCATCACAAATGACTGATGAAAGGCCTCTTTACTATCCAATTGTTCACTCTTACTACCGTAACCAAGAGACGATCAACCTACAAACAGCTGATTCATTCCATTTTTTATCTAAAGCAAATATTTTCAAATGTTTATCGACCGATTATATCGCGGTGTAATCGCTGCGTGTGACCGCTAGCGTAATGAGTGGTACGAACAGTTAGGCGCACGCGCCACTGTTTGAGGAAAAAAATGGCTTGTGAGGAGGTAAGCAGAGAGCTTGGTAATGTGGACTTACACTATGTTTTCTTATGTGTAATTATGATGAAGAACACTGGGTTGGGGTTTTTTGTTGAGGGCAGTGGCCTTAGATTGGTTGATGGGATTGTGGGTAGGGATCCTTTGCATGCGAATACAGAAATGCTTTTTAGCTTTTTAACCGACTTCCAAAAAGGAGGAGGTTATATGTTCGTCGCGTATGTTTTTTTTTTTTTGTATGTCCACCGATTTCTCCGTCAATTATGGACCGATTTTGAAAATTCTTTGTGTGTTTGAAAGGGTGTGCTCTCGAATTGGTCCCATATAAATCTTATTAACTTTGCTTGGATAGTTTTTGAGTTAGCTTCAATAATACGTTTTTTTTTCCCACTTAGTATGTAGATGATATGATAAGTTTCTGTCACTGGTAGTAGGTAGTGGTATTCGAATGTGTGTGGGGTAGGTACCACAACTAAAAAGTGAAAAATAAAAAAACTTTTTACAAAAAAAGCAACCGACTTCAAAAAAAACACTACAAAGTGAAAAATAACTTTAATTTCGGAAGTCGGTGGCAAAAAACGAAAATACAAAACCCAAGACACCGACTTCCGAAATTAAAGTTATTTTTCACTTTGTAGTGTTTTTTTTTGGAGGTCGGTTGTTTTTTTTTGTAAAAAGTTTTAATGTATAAAATCACGCTGGGCGTGCCAAAATCTCAATGAAGAATTAAAGGTTAAATTATCAAAGTTTATCCTTTAATTCTCCATGATATTTAAAATTTGGTATTTTGTTACTTCAATGATATTAGAAGAACATTAAAACCTTGAACTGATGTTGCAGCATCACCTGGAATTTGCTTGATACCCAACTCCCTTACCAACTTACAGCACAGGTATCGTGTGTATTTGGGCTCATTGGAATGGTCTCAATGAATAGGTTATAGATGGTGAACAGGATCTGGTGATGGAGTAGGAAAGAGAAATGAGGAAATATTTTAGTTGGGGTTTTTTTTAAAATTTTAATAATATTTCACTTGTTACTAAAATGAATGTAAAGTCAGGGAAAATCAAATTGACACACATAATATAACATCACACCTTGTTTTCCCGAAGGGTTGGGCAGAGGTGTACCCATAAGACACCCACATTTCACCAGTTATGTTCAAGTCCCATGTAATAGGAGGCGAGCCTATTGCCATCAACCGGGCACAAATCCAGACTCCGGGCTGCTACTGAGAAATTCCAGATGGAAAACACTTCAAGGTTTTCCATCTGGAATTTCTGTCCGTCTTAAATGTCCGTACCTATATTAAAATCATAACTGCTATTCTTTGGCAGTTTTAAGAAATGCCTGTAACACCGCCAATTGAATTAGGCTGTCAATTTGCTGAAAAGTTTATTTCCTTTACTGTAACCTAATTACTAATGATACTGGTGCCGATTCCCTTGTTCACAAACTAAACTAAATTTAAGTTCAGTGCATCTTTTTCTTTCTATTTCATTAAGAAAAGGACAGAAGGTAAATTTTTGTTTAGTCCTGTCAAATTAATCAGCGCTTGACGTAAATTGACGTAATTTTAGTAGGCAAGTTTTTAATCACGTCTAAACTTATATGGAGTAGTGACAAGCGCTGATTAATTTGACAGGACGAAACTAAAATTTATCTTCTGTCCTTTTCTTAATGAAATAGAAAGAACAAGATGCATTAAACTTAAATTTAGTTTAGTTTGTGAACAAGAGAATCGGCACCATTGTGTAGTATCTATTAATTGTAATGATCATCATCTGCGTAGTCTTTTCAACTATGTTGGGGTCGGCTTCCACTCTAACCGGATGCAGCTGAATACCAGTATTTTACATGGAGCGACTGCCTACCTGACCTTCACAATCTAATTAAATTGTGGAGGTCAGACTTTTGGGCTTCTAACTACCCGTAACAACTGTCACAGATCTACAAATGACAGCCGGGACCAACGGCTTAACGTGCTTTTCGAGACAAGAAGGGGTCTTGGCATGTAAAGATGGTCACCCATCCACGTTCCAAACGCGGCAAGCGTAGCTTAACCTGATCGATCGACCCGTGCGGGTTTTATTACTTTGCCACAATTCATTGTAATGATGATTACCATAAAAGTAATTCCTGAGATATGATTGCTTACGATGCTCCTCAAATGGGTAACCTGATTCATGATTTACCCTCCGCAAAACGAAATATAAAACAGAAAGTACCACATTAAAACTGAAGCACCTCTTTCCTCAACTAAGCTGCATGAAACGAGAAAAACCCAGACTTTACTGCTTCATAATTATGAATTTACATACATACATACATACATAAACTCACGCCTTCTTCCCATGGGGGTAGGCAGAAACTACAGAACGCCACCTGCTACGATCCTTACATAGTCCTTTTGCCTCGTTTACGTTCATACATCTGGTCATACACGCACGCCGGTTGCGAGTACTACGCACCTGGCCTTTCTGAAGAACATCACCAATAAGGTCAGTATATGTCCTCCTAGGGCGTCCCCGCCCGGCCTTTCCCTTTACATCAGCCTTGTAAATACATTACAAGGCAAGGCAAGGCAAGGCATTCATTATGAATTTACTTGCTTGAAATTGTTTGAACCGTAAAAAGACCATTAAAACTCGGTAAGGTACAGTTTACTGCACGTTGGTAACACTTTGATCTTGAGCTGGTCTAGCGAAGTAGAGTTAAAAAAAAATGTTCAAACTAGAAAAAACGAAGGGAAAGGCCGGGCGGGGACGCCCTAGGAGGACATATACTGACCTTATTGGTGATGTTCTTCAGAAAGGCCAGGTGCGTAGTACTCGCAACCGGCGTGCGTGTATGATCAGATGTATGAACGTAAACGAGGTAAAAGGACTATGTAAGGATCGTAGCAGGTGGCGTTCTGTAGTTTCTGCCTACCCCCATGGGAAGAAGGCGTGAGTTTATGTATGTATGTATGTGTGTTCAAACTAAAAAACAACTTTAATTTTGGAAGTCGGTTGCAAAAAACGAAAATTCTAAACCAAAGACACGGTTCTTCCGAAATTGAAGATTTTCTGACTTTTTCTCTCTGTAGTGTTTTTTTTTTTTAAAGTAGGTTGTTTTTTATTTTGAATTGTATAATGGTGTCTTTGGATCCGTATTTTAGTTTTTTGCCACTAACTTCCAAAATTGAAGTTATTTTTCACTATGTAGTAGTATGTTTTTTGGAAGTCGGTTGTTCTATTTATCGTACCTATCCTACACCAATTCGTACCACTACTTGCTATGTAAACAATAGTGACAGGAAGTATTATAACATGATCAAGATACACAAAGTAGATTAAATATGTATTATCGAAGCTAACTCAAAAACTACCCACGCAAAATTAATAAAATTTATATGAGACTACCGCGCAAGTTTTCTTTACCAAATGGAAGTCGCCTTTGTACCTTTTTGTGTGTGAAAAGTTTAAATAAATAAATAAAGAGGAATTTTCAAAATTGCCCCACAATTGACGAAACTATGGATAGACATATTATATTTAAAAAAAAACACATTCATGCAACCGAACATACAACCTCCTCCTATTTTGAGAGTTGATTTTTTGAAGCGCTGGGATGCGCTCTGTTGGAATCTCAATGCTCGGCTCAAAACCGATAGTTGAAAATCCAGTGCGCCATGAAAAATCGTCACATTAAAAAAACGCCCGTGCGGACATGGGCTAAGAGGCCAGCTATGTTACCACTGACGTGCGGCTTACTGTACTAATCACTACTTCCGAGTAACTTTAGATCATAAAAACGTTAATAACGAATACTTAGCCCAGCGTTGGGCTTTCATTAACGTTCATATAAGATCATTTTCTTTTACGGTTCAGTTCAGCTAAATATGTACTTATTTCAGGCTTGCGCATAAAGGAGGCTATTTTCTTGATGTTATCAAAGAAAATGTTAAGGAAAGCCTCTGTTTATACGTTATAACTAATTAGCCACTTAACGAACCGTATTTATTAGTGGAGTTTCTTTGAGATTTATATTTTTAAATGTGAGGTGGCTTAAGGTATTAGGTATTTTTAAAGTACTTGAAAGTCAGGTATTCTGGTATGGTTTAATAACATCCTATATTATTAAAACTTTTTTTTTTTCTCTCTTCCTTTTTATCAACAATCAGCTGTTTAGCCATAATTAGATGTGGTCTGGGGTGGATTTTGTGTGACTGCACTTCCAGTGAATAGCATCATCTATAGTGGGGACACTTCAGTTCCTTTGGTCGAGTTCCAGTATGTGCAATCTTTTAAGGCGTTTTGTGTGGTCTCTGTCTTAAATTAGAGCTTTAGCTAATGTGTTGCTGTGGTTGTTAAGTCTGTCTTTGTACTTTTTGCTGTAGTTGTTTACTTCTCTTACGGACGGCATTTTTAGGTATTCATGTATTTCTGAGTTTCTTACAAACCAATGTGCGCTGGAGATTGTTCTTAGAGCAATGTTTTGGAATCGCTGAAGTATCTCCAGGTTAGAATTACTAGCAGATCCCCAGAGTTCTACTCCATAGGTCCAAATTGGTTTTATGATGGCCTTGTAGACAAGCAATTTATTGCTGAGAGATATCCGTGATTTTCGGCCTAATAGCCATGAGAAGTTCTTATTATTAAATGAGCAATATTTATGTATATATATGTTACGGCTAAAACCCGAAGTGCGGCTATACCTAGTTTTAGCCGGCTACAATCAGGTGCGGCCGGTAGCAGTTGGTTAAACTTAGGTGTAGCCTATTAATTCGCGTCTAGAACTAGGTGTAACCGGTTGCATTGTGCTAAAACTAGGTGAAGCCAATGGCTGAAAGGTAGGTTAGGTTAGAACTATGACCACACAACAATGCCGCGGCAGCGTCCGCCGAGTATCAGGGTCCGTTGAGGCACAAGATTTACATTCTTTTGTGTCAGGGTGTGAGTATACAACTCTTGTGCCTAAACGGACCCTGACACTCGCCGGCCGCTGCCGCGGCACCGCTCGCTTCGCTCGCTCGGCTCGTGCGTTGTGTTATGTGATCACAGTTCTAACCTAACCTACCTTTCAACCATATTCATTTGCTACAGCTAAATTTAACCTGCCGAAGGTATATATACATATTTTTAATCACGTTTTCAAATACGGCTCTAACGAAAGTTGCAATATAGGGGTTTACGGGGGCGAAAAATCGATCTAGCTAGGTCTCATTTCGAGGAAAATTTTTTTTCTCTATTTTCACCCGAGCAGAGCTCAGTCAACCAGGTATTAGCTAGTAATATTATACTGTCGGCTGTTGCTAATCCATTTGCCGAGATTAGTGTCAATCATGTCATGTCACAGTGTTAGTAATACAAGTAGCTAACTATAACTACAATTGAGTTAAATCTCTGATGGATTGAGCGTGCTGAGGTACAAATTATTATAAAAGCTTTTGCCCACGACTTCGCCCGCGTGGAAGTCGGAAATTATTCCACGGAAACGTACTACCGGGATTAAAAGTATCGTATGTTCTTCTCCAGGTCCCAGGCTACCTATCTGTCAAATTTCATTCAAATCCCTTAGCCGTTTTTGCGTAAAAGTGTAACAAACAAACAAACTCACCTTCGCATTTATACTATTAAGTTAGGAAATACAGACTACAATTAGCCTTATTAATGCATGTTCTTTTACGATTCTATTCATGGGCTTTGCCCAAACAGTTACGAAATACGAACACGAAATACAAAACTGACATTATTCCTCTACTAAATTGCGAATTCATACAATTCAAATGTTTAAAAGTTTTTCTCGTCAAAGAAGGAGAGAGCATTTCTCGTTTTGATTTAAAACTCGTTTAATTGCCACCGTTTGTAGGACTTCGCATTAGAATTTGTGGAACTTCTAATTCGACTTACTGGAGCTAGAATTCGTTTTAATTAAAGCTGAACACCGAACGTTCAGCTGGTCGGTGGTACAGATTATTTTTAAGTTGGGCATATTGTAATACTTTAGTTGTATTTAGCAGTAGATGGTAACTTCTGGGTAGTTATCACCTTGGCAGTATTACCTAGAGAACGTCACTCTGTCACGTTCGTCACTGACTGCGATGAGACGATACAAACTCATTTTTTCCATTGTCTGTATAGAGCGTTGATAGTACAAATGATACTTACTTCAGTTTGTGTACCAACAATTTTAGGCGCAGCGCCCACTATCGGTGGGCATCGGTACGGCTCGGTAGAGTTCGGGCGCTTTACGGCGGCTTCGGGCGCCTCAGAGCGGCCTCGGCAGTCGTTAGCATTTTTCTTAAACTATGTAGATGCGGTCGGTGTTACCTATCAGACTACTCTGAGAAGAAATATCGGAACATACTCATAGTCACCTTTTTAAAGTCCAGATATTGTCTTGGTCAGATCATGTGACAATGCAATTTGGGGATGGGTCATTCCCCAATTTAAGTTATGCATATTTGTGCGAGGGTTTGTGATTTACTGGTTACTTATAGCATTTTTTGGATGATCTGTCTGGTACTGCCCCTAAAGTATTATCTGCACATCTATTCTGTAAAAATCTCACTTTAAGAACGCGGCGACGCTTGTCCATGCAAACGTAATACCTAAATCATTTGCAATTTGGGCATATTTCCACCATATTATGTTGTTATTCGGATTAAGACAGTGTTTATCTAGGCTGCTACATCTTTTTTTTTCCAAAAATCTTTTCGAAACAAAACAAAGTTTAAACGAATTTTATTTCGCAGATTTTTACAGCGTAAATGACATGTCTTCATATTGTTTTTTCTGTATTATAAACAACAATATTTATGATATTGTTTCTGCAAAAGCATAGCTTATTTTATCAAGTGACTACTGACAATTATCTTTTTTTTTTAAATATTAAGTTTTCATTTATCATTTTTGGTATTACGGAACACATCATAAATTTTTGAAAGCTATTAGTGCTATCGCGTCAAGCAATAAATTGTCAATGTGCGCGTGGTAGTATTGTTCACTGTAGGTGTATATCGCTCCGACAGGCACTCACACTAGCGCAACGTGCTTGGAATTGAATTTTGCAAACATCTCGATTTGTAGTTGCGAGCCGTGTTTGCAGGCCTCTTAAGTGAGGTGTCATTTCACCTGATGCCAGGGATTGCTAGGGATTGACACAATTGACATCTCACTTCAAGTACACTTCATCTAAGTTTATAATTTTAATAATTTACTAACAGTAACATTATTTGTTTGCAGGGTGTGTGTGAGTGCAGCAGCTGCAGGTGCGGTGATGCGCCGCGAGCGCCGTCGATCGACACATGCATGCCGCCCGCGCACCCGGTGAGCACTGATACTTTTTACTTTACAATTGGATTATAAACTTATTGTAGACAAGTGCCTTGTTATTAGCTTTAAAGGACGGGGAGTGTGTTTTATAATTAAGTAATTATTAAATTCTAAAGTGAGTTAATTTGGGTATAAAATTATCAAAACTCATAGTTTTGCCTGTAAATCTTTGGCTAGGAAAAATCAGATTTTCGGAAAATCTGATTGTTCCGTATTCCACGCGAGCGAGCGTAGTTATAAGAAAAAGACGATATACTCAATACTCAATATCTTTATTGCTTTACCATAATGTGTACTTAGGTGGTAATTATATAATTTAGATAATTATGGACCCTGTAGGGCACAGCAAAAAGGGTAGGAGAGAGGAAGCCCTATTTTCGGAGATCATTGTTTTTGTGGGAACAAGTTTTAACATACATAATCAAAGTCAGGAGATCGCGAATAAGATACCAAAATAGAAAAACCATATAGAAATACAGTTGTTCTTTTCTCCCATTCAAACTTGTCGATCTGTTATTGAATGTTATCTCAATATAACAAATCACACCCCAATTAATGAAATCACCAATTACCAAATCAAAACACAATGAATATAGTCACGATGATAATATAATATCATAATTACGATGTGTTGTAATTATTACTACAACAGTTGTTTGATTTACTCTCTGGCGCCAATTGGATGGGGAACTGGGTTAGATACATAGTGTGTTGTGACAATCAAGTTTGTGTTAACTGGGACATTCAAGGTAAATGTTATTTACATTTTGATTTTTAATGTGATTTTTGGCAGATAAGATTATTGTAATATCAATATTTTACAAAAAAGTGCAATATTTTTCTATTGTTTAATTTTTAATATTTCTTTAGAAAGAAAGAAAAATAGGTTTATTTGTCACAGAAACACGTGCATACATAAAAGACAAAAGTAATCAGAGAACAACACAAAGTACGTAACAAATCACGAGCATAGCACAGAAATTACTTAGGCGGCAGCTGCACGACATGACTGTGACAAGAAGGCTTCCACTCAGCATGATGCAGTGGTATGGGGACCCACAGCACAGCGCTGATTTCTAGAGGTCACCCAAAAAAAAAAAGTTGTACGGAAATCAAGTCAGGTTCAGTGATTTTTCTATTAAACATGTAACAAAATCTAAGAACAAATTAAAATAAATAGTGCTTAGAGCTTAGCTTAGTGCTTTACATTTTGTATGAAAAAAATATACAGGGTGGCAGGGACATCGACGCGAAAACTGTTACCATGGATTCAGTACATGATTCTGAACCTCCCTACGTTGAAATTTTTCGTCGGATATTTAAAAAAAAATTGATATTCCGTACATTTTGACCGCGAAGGTATTGCACTTTTCTTGGAAAAAAAGAGGATTATTACATTTTTCATTTATTTCATTAAACGTTCTTAGCATTTTTCTTAGTTTACCTTATTGTTTCCTGGTCATTGACATCATTCAAAACCTTGTAACACATCAATAAATAAAAACGCGAAAGTACGTTACGTAACAAAGCAGGACCTAAAATGTAAACACAGTCTGATTCACTTGAAGTCACTCGACAAACCACATGCGTGACTAAAGGGTGAATAACGTCAACAGAATCCGGCATTTTGCAATGAGTCCATTCATGTTATACAATGTCTGGGAAAAGTTTGCAATGTCTCAATATAAGTTGACTTTATTTACTGTGAATAATCCTCAGTTTTTTTGCATTGGAGTTTAATCCTAACTTTATTATTAATAACATTATAAATGCGAAATTGAGTTTGTTTGTTTGTCACGCTTTCACGATAAACCGGCTGAACAGATTTGGGTATTTGGCACATTGGTAGACCATGACCTGGATTAGGACATAGAATACTTTTTATCCCGATGTTCCTACGGGATCGAGACTTATGATGGAGAAACCGTTATTTATAACTAGCGGTGCCCCGCATATGTCTCGATCCTGTGGAAAATATCGGGATAAAAAGTATTCTATGTCCTTATTCAGGTATTGCACGTTCTTCTTTGTAGAAATCTATGTAATGAATCACTTTACTTTAGACAATTTCAAAGTACTCATGTCTGTAAACAAATTTAGTCTGAAATTTAATAGAAACCTAGTACCTAAATCCATAATTTAATTTAATATTAGTTTTTTTTTGTACAGCATTTATAAGAAAGGTGTGCTCATATTTAAGTGTG
Organism: Agrochola lychnidis; assembly: GCA_963680765.1. Classification (NCBI taxonomy): domain Eukaryota; kingdom Metazoa; phylum Arthropoda; class Insecta; order Lepidoptera; family Noctuidae; genus Agrochola; species Agrochola lychnidis. Next base: position 5,412,094 of record OY796859.1, on the reverse strand, counting down.
TGGTATGTAGACCATCAAACTGAACTTATTCATAGGACCAACATCATTATCGCGAAAAAAAAATCAATTGGCCCATACAAAACTTAAAAAATGTATGAAAATAAAATCCACAAAAACCCAAAAGCCATGGTGCTACCATGAATAAATGAATACCTAAAAGAAAACTGTATACCGCCGTGACGCAGGGAGTTGGATTGAAATCCAATATAAACACATTCAACACTGAACACGCTGTAGCTAGTTCCACATTTCACGAATTTATTGACATTTAGTACAACTTGCACTCGAACCTCGTGTAAATTGTGTTACAAGTCAAACTTTACTATCAAGTAGTTTAATTATGTAACTTGAGGTGTATGAGATTGAGGTCTTTTGTGTTAAGGCCACTTACATATAGCATTGACTCTGTGTGCTGATGAGTTGATCATGACGTTAGACGTGACGTTAGATCTGAAAGAAATAGTTAAGCTGAATGTAGAAATACATGTGGTGGCAACTACAGCACAGTGACGTCATGCAAAATCCTGAATCGCGCAAGCAAAGTTTACCGCGCGACGAGTATATATACAACCAGAGTGGTGGGCAGTTGTTCACCAGACACGACACTCATCAGGTCAGAGGATCCTCCCTCCGAGGATGAGTGAACAAACCCTTATTTTTTTTGTTTGGGATTTTATCATATAACTTCTCCTGCTCTGGGCAGAGCGGGAGGGCGTGTCAGACTCTTACTGACTAAAACCCACCCGTGTTCCTTCAGTTGCCATGTTGCCGGAGGCCACGATTTCCCTTTTGGACTTCTTCGCAACCCCGGCAGGTATCGGCCCTATCGGACCCCGTCAGTTCTGCTGACATCTCTTTGAGGCGCTCGTGGATAATAATGCGCTGTCGACCCGGGCCTAGTCCTTATCGGACGGCGAGCTACCCATTGCTCACCGTTCGCAAGCCCGTGACTACGGTGGCCGGAAATTGGCCTGCGATTCCCGACGCCAAGGGCGTCTCCTGCGGCGGTTACCTCTATGTACTCGTTGAATATTAAATAAGATCTTATTGTAAAACTATCCGATAAGTTACTAATGTTGCTATTTCTGACCAGTTTTAACCTTTATTAGTGAATCGCTTTTTCGCCGATGTTTTGATAATAATGTCGTCATTCACCTTTTTAAGACTTTTAGGAGCGTAGAGAAATAATGTTAGATTCTTTTTAAAGCTAGTTAAATAAACTAAACGAGAAAGTATTCTTAAAAGAAAATTCCGTGGAAAGCGAATATCATAGCCACAACACGATGAAATGAATGTACAAAGGAAAAACGAGTCATTGGATGCACACAGCGCTCGATTGGAATCCAATACCGCCATTAATTGGCGAGGCGCGTCGGAAAGATATCGTTTTCGGCACACTGAGTGTACACAGAAAACTACAGAAGCTCGACTTCATACAATAAGTGAAAACAAACGCACGCACACATAGACGCATACGTACGGTCATCACATACAAATACCAGCCGCGAATGTGCTTGCACTCGCTGTTTGACCCTATCCTAGGCGTCGCTGGGGGAGGGCAGCAAGGGATAGGTCCCTTGCGGTCCCCTCCTTCATCGACACCCTAAGCCGTGGTCCGTATAGTCACTTAGTTTATAAATTTAATGCCCTGGCTATCCTGTAGATAAATAAAAAATAAATTAGGGCCTCCCCTAATTTATTAAATGCCTGAATAAATTAAGGCCTCCCTTAATTTATTAGATGCCTTAATAAATTAAGGCCTCCCTTAATTTATTAAGGCATTCACAGGATAGCCTGGTTAAGCAGCCGACAACCTCCTAAGTTGAAATGCGAGATGCCATACACCAAAAAATACTACCATTCGCTGTACGTGAAGCATGTCTATGTGTGCATGCGTTGTCACTCGTTGTATAGAGTCGATCTTCTGTACCTCTATGTATTCTGTGTACTGTGCTAGCTCTTCCGTGAATTGGTTCTATTATCATGGAAAATAAGGTGAAACGTTGCGTTGGGGAAAATAGATAAACATGTTACGTTGATTCTGGGAAATTGTGGGAGAATTTGAGTGTTTTCACCCACGATTTAATTGATGACGTCATTTTATAAGGCTTAATAATCATGCCTGCTATCACTGTAGGGTTAGGTAGAGGTGTACCTATAGTACACCCACATTTCGCCAGTTATGTTTAAGTCCCATGTAACGGGCGGGCCTATTGCCATCAAGCGGACACAAATCCAGACTCCGGGCTCCTACTGAGAAATTCCTGAAAACACCAATGACTTTTTTCCCGACCTGGGCAAAACCTGGGCGAACCTGGGCAGATGGACATGGTACGGACCGAGAGGGCATGGGAGGCCATCACTTCCTTTTGCGAAGCAATAATACTCTCGAAGGAGGAGGCGGAACGCGTGAGGGAGAAGCAAAGTTTGCGCCCTCATGCCCCTAGCCGCCGCAGGAGATGCCCTGGGTGTCGGGAATCCCAGGCCGATTCCCAACCACCGTAGTCGCAAGCTTGCGGACGGTGAGTAATGGACAGCTCGCCGTCCGATAAGGACCAAGCCCGAGTCGACGGTGCGTTGTGTTCCACGCATGCCTCAAAGATATGTCAGCACAATTGACGGGATCCACTAGGGCCGATGCCTGCCGGGGTCGCGGGAAAGTCCGAAATTAATACCGTGGCCCCTGGCAACATACAGGCAACTGAAGAAACACGGGTGGGTTTTAGTCAGTAAGAGCCTGACACGTCCTCCCGCTCCACCCAGAGCGGGAGAAGTTATTTGACTACTTCCCACCCAAAAAAAAGGGGTGCCAAAGCACATCAATGGATTTAATAGCTTTTTCTGACTTCTTTAAAGAGGTAGCACCATGAGAAGGAGGTACATGAGGTAGCTTTTACTCTCTCTATGCGACAATAGCGTGAGTTTTAGTCATCAGTCATCGAAACTAATTATCACAATTCTTTTAGGTCTAAACATTTCACACAAAAAGTAGACTAGTAACAAACTTTTACTTAGAAGAAAATCATTAAAAAATATCAAGGCTACACACCGAACAGCTGACATACTCCACTTATTTTTAATCCTCTAATAACCTGGAAACTGAAACAGTTTGCTAAAACTCAATTATTACTGACAAAAGTACATAAACGTTGTTCTCAAGGTAGTGATGAATTAAAAATACATGGGAACTAAATAATTCTGGGCGGCCATTAGTGATGTTCTCAGAGAATAAATAATACAGACATAAAAGTTGCATTAAAAAGGTAAGTTTTTGGGGTTCCGTAGGAGCCAGGAATTTATCTTCCATCTGCCTGTCACAGAAACGGGTGTCTATGATTAATTCAAATGAAATCGAAAATATTTATTTGCTAGAATATGGTACATACGGGTACACATCGAGCTATACATTTCCAGTTTATGCTAATCTCGCATCGTATAGGATTTCCGTATATTGCGAGTTCAGCTTATACTGGATATGGATAGCTTGATGTGTAGCCGTGTGTACATAAGGTGTTACAGTAAATTTGTTTCGGCATATCCTGCCATGACATGGCGTGTAAAAGTATTCACAATCTATTTATTAAACGTAGATAACGCAACGAAACAAAAAAATGTTTTTAGTTTATTTATCAAACCATCAAGATTCAATTATCAATTTTTATTCGTACAAAACAAATATGTTTCAGAACTGTTGACTCATTTAACTAGTCTTATGAAATGAAATGAAATGAAATTGTTTATTCTGTAAATAGGATATCGGAATCACTTTTACACGTCATATAAAAAATATTAAAAATAAGCTAGACGAGTTCGGCGTTTCCTATCTGACTACTCTGAGAAGAAAGGCCGAAACAAACTCAGAGGTCGCAGTCTCTTTTAAAGTCCAGACATAATCTTGGTCAGGCTAAACTTTGCCCCCAAGTTTTTTCCGCTTTTGTTCCAAGAATCATTACAATAATTACATAAAGGTGTTTTTTTCACAATAGAAACTGCCTCGTTGGTCTAGTGGTCGCAAGCGCTACTGCTGAGCATGAGGTCCTGGGTTCGATTCCCTGGTCGGACAAAGTTTTATTGGGTTTTCTATCTAAAATTTCTCAGTAGCAGCCCGGAGTTTGAATTTGTGCCCGGTTGATGGCAATAGGCTCGCCCCCTATTACATGGGACTTAAACATAACTGGCGAAATGTGGGTGTACCTGCTACAGGGACACCTCTGCCCAACCCTTCGGGGAAAAAAAAATCGCAGGGCATAAATCTTGAATACATTTTCTGCTTCTAAATAAGTCATTACGATATCTGCGGAACCCTTTTACGCGATATCCGATATAAACTTGACACTTTGAAGTTAGATTGCTGTTATTACTCTAATTGCTTGAACAAAAACACTTTCTCTGCATTAATATTAATGTTGGAGTTATTATACAAATATTTTAATACCCGCCTTGGCTTTGTGATGGAAATGGGTAACAAAGTGACAGTCAGGGGAATTCTCTTGTGTACTGTGTTTTTGTTAATTATTTTATTTGAAAGGTAGATGTAAATATTTGGTCACCCTAATGTCACTGGTTTATGTTTTTTTTTAAACAACAAGGAGATAATGTTAAATGAAAGAAAAGTAATCGTAGTTAAATTGGAAAATTCAGCTTTTTATTTTAAATTGATTGTCAATTTAATTTGCGAATTTAGGGAGGTAAGAAGCTAGTGAGAAGCTCGTGGTTAAGTAATAATAGCCACACGGGTCGATCCGACAGGTAAAGCTACGCTTGCCGGGGTTGGTCCGTGGATGGGTGACCATCTTTACATACCGAGACTCCTCTGTGCCTTGGAAAGCACGTTAAGCCGTTGGTTCCGACTGTCATTCGTGAATCTTTGACAGTCGTTACGGGTCGTCAGAAGCCCGACAGTCTGATAACCAGTCTTATCAAGGGGGTCTTATTACCCAGTTACTGGGTTGTTGAGGTCAGAGGCAGTCGCTCCATGTAAAATACTGGTATTCAGCTGCATCCGGTTAGACTGGAAGCTGACCCCAATATAGTTGGGAAAAGGCTAGGCAGATTGATTGTTGGAGGTAAAAAGCTAAATTTTGGATTTTGATATCAATATAGAAAAAACATTGTCGCGATAGTTCGAGCTTTAATGATTAAGCTTAGTGAAAGTGACTGACTCATTTTTAGGGTTCCGTACCTGAAGGGTGCCAAACGGAACCCTGTTACAAATCCTCCGTTGTCGGTCCGTCCGTCCGTCTGTGTGTCAGCGGGCTGTATCTCATGAACCGTAATTAATCTAAACTAATACTATACAGAGAAAAGATTTGATTTTTTGTATGTTTTCTTATTTGTTTGTAATGAATAAACTCAAAAACTACTGGACTAAAAATACTTTCAACAGTACAATACTATATTATCACTGAGTAACATAGGCTATAATTTATACAGATATCACGCAGGCGAAGACGCTGGCGAAAGCTAGTTAGAAATAAAAATATTTCTATTACACATAAAAATTTAATAAACTTAATAATTAAAGGTGATACAAGAAACGTTATTTTTCGGCATTTTTTGCTCGACCTAAATACGGTGCGGAACCCTTTGTGTGCGAGTTTTACTTGCACTTGGCCGGTTTATGTAATTGATTTAAGTTAGAACTGCAGCAATTTTTCTTATCAATTGCTTACATAATTTTCTTCACACTCATTTTGATTTTGTTACTGGGTTTTGGTTTGTTTGTCATTTTATTACTGGGTTGTGGAGGTCAGACAGGCAGTCACTCCATGTAAAATAGCTGCATTCGGTTAGACTGGAAACCGACCCCAACATTCCATAACCACTTTTCCCAACTAAGTACCTACGTTGGGGTCAATACCAGTATTTTACATGGAGCGACTGCCTATGTGGCCTCCACAACCCAAATAAGTACTGGGTAATACGATACCCCTTGGTAAAACTGGTTGTCAGACTTTCGGGCTTCTGAAGACCCGTAACAACTGCCAAAGATCTAAAAATGACAGCCGGGACCAACGGCTAAAGGTGTTTTCCGAGGCACGGAGGAGTCTCGGTGTGTAAAGATGGTCAGCCATCTACGGACCAACCTCGGCAAGCGTAACTTAACGGAAGGCGACCCCAACATAGTTGGGAAAAGGCTAGGCGGATTGATTAAATCATTTTGACTTCAATACACAACTAGTACCCATTTCTAATATTTGAACATACCTACATTAGTTCTAAGTTCCCACGCACACATTAGTCATTCGACTGGTCAGCTGGATAGCAGTAACCTACATATATTGCTACCTATTGGTAATTAATAATTATGCCCAATTGAGATTTATGCGATCCCACGGCCGTAGCCAGCTGTAACTGAAGATGATGTGTTTACGATACGTCGTCGTATGTAGATTCATGGGTTGAATATTGAAATTGAAATGGATGATGACACAAATCACTGGAAATGGTTGGCAAAATTCAAATTCAAAAGTCGTTTATTCAAACTAGGCTGAGAATCAGCACTTTTCGAATATCAAAATTACATAAGACAGTCCTCAAAACGCCCACCCTTCACCACTTCCTAGTGCTTTAGCTGGGAAGAAGAAGTGGCCCAACAAACTCCCCAGCAGCACAGCTGTCTGTTCAGTTAGAAAAATTGATTTTATGCAAAGACACAGGAGGAGGTAGAAGAGAACCTCATCATCATCTAGCTAGCCTTTTCCAAACTATGTTTGGGTCGGCTTCCAGTCTAACCGGATGCAGCTGAATACCAGTATTTTACATGGAGCGACTGCCTATCTGACCTCCACAACCCAGCTACTGAGTAACACGAGATCCCTTGGCAAGACTGGTTGACAGACTTTCGGGCTTCTGACGACGTAACAACTGTCAAAGATCTGCGGATGACAGCCGGGACCAACAGCTAAACGTGCGTTCCAAATCACGAAGGGGTCTCGGTATGATAAGGATAGTTATCCATCTACAAAACGGCCGACTTCGACAAGCGTTGCTTAATCTTGAAGTGCGGCTGTTATTAGGGCACCTATTAATGTTGATATACCGCCTATCATAGTTGAATGAAATGCCAAGTGTTCATGAAATTGAACATTTAAATCCAAGTCAGGACCTCTCTTTTCTAACAGCAGTGTTTCTAATTCTATTCCAGGACTGTATTAATTTTATATGGGATTGAGTTATAATATGAAAATCAAAAGACATTTATAAAATTTGGTTGAGAATCAACACTTTTTAAACGACAAAATTACATAAAACAGTCCCCGAAAACGCCCAAACTTTACCAGGAACTGTGATAGTGTTATCCAACGTCCACGATCAATAAGAAAAATTATTACGTATTTTGGCGAAGCATTTAATGGCTTGAAACCTTAGTCTGCTAGATGAGAAAAACAGTAGTGTATTGTTGTACTTGTATCGGACTGGTGTCTGCAACTAGTCACTGGTGTCCTGAAGCTGGTTTAAAAAGACTTCTTCTTCGATGTATCGATGATATAAAAAAAAAAAACAGTCGCACTCCGGGAGTGCCGACAGAAGTGAAAATTTGAACAAGATCGCTTAGGTGGAAGAAAAATACTTGTATAGAACATTGGTCCGTAACCTTATCTAAATAAAGAGCACAATCGTGTTCACTAAAAAAAAATCTTTTAAAACCTTTAAAGTAAAAATACTTGTTTAGATTTTTTATTATAGAACATTGATCCGTAACGTAATATAAATAAAGAGCACAATCGCGTTGACAAAAATGAGGTGTCGGTAACGGTGTCGCGAGTTAAATTGTTTTTCCCATCTCAAAAATGCCCAACGCGTCTAAAGAAGTTTTCATTTCAAAAATATAAGTTACGACCAGAATTTAGCCATGTCGACAGCGAAACAGAAACGGACTGATTTGTTCTAAGAACCTCATGTCAATCAAGAAAACACCAGCCTCACATAATTGGCTTTCAAACTGAAGGGTGGTCTTTAACACCTAAGACCACCACCACACACCACCATAAATCAAGTCATCGAAACTCAAACGCTTTCGTAGAAAGCCACAGTATAAAAGAGACAGTATAGCAATATAATTAATGGAAACACGAAATGGCGTCATTCAGTAATGAAACTGACCGTTTAATTAACAACTCGAATGATTAATTGTTGTGGTGTGTCGGAGAACGGCGGTTGGACAGTAGTTTGTTCATGTGGAGGACATAATTGATTGGTCGGGTACCTACTGATCAATTTACTCTTTAAAGGTTGGAGTGATATATGTAGTTGTTATGTTACGTAGTATTTTCGTTAACTGAATATTGTGCCTCGTTGGTCTAGTGGTAGCAAGCGCTACTGCTGAGCATGAGGTCCTGGGTTCGATTCCCGGGTCGGGCAAAGTGTTATTGGGTTTTTCTATCAGAAATTTCTCAGTAGCAGCTCGGAGTCTGGATTTGTGCCCGGTTGATGGCAATAGGCTTGCCTCCTATTACATGGGACTTAAACATAACTGGCGAAATGTGGGTGTACCTGCTACAGGGACACCTCTGTCCAACCCATCGGGGAAACAAGTCGTGATGTTATGTTATGTGAATATTGTGATGATATGATTATTTCAACTGTTATTGGTAGGTATATTTATGTTGGGGTAAGTTCGGCACTGGGATAAGACCGTACGAATCGAGTTTCGGATATTTGGGTAATATTTTTAAAGCTGATAACATTATGGTCCTGCAGTATAAATAGTCTTATCCCAGCGTCGGACTTACCCCAAAATATATTATAAGCAAACTATCTATACAACTATATACACCTGTATCTAAACAAAATACAGGCGCTGCCTAGTTTGGGGGACACTGTTTTAATACTATGGTAAATATTCTAGTTACAGTAAGCAGACAAAAACAAATCTGAAAATAATGATATTGTATATCAATATTTTCTGTTTTTTTTTTGTAACAATGGACAAATAAAATTATTCTTATTCTTATCTACGTGTCGCTACTTTTTCAAATAATACTCGTGTTTAATTCATGCAGAGCAATTCAATATTGGTTCTGTTAACATTCCAATTTACAATAACTGCTATCAATCGGTTTTTAGTTATCTTGACAGACTGAAAACTCACTGCTTGATAGCGAGTTTACCTTTCCTGACGAAGATTTCCTTTTTCAAGGGTGTTTTTTTTCAAAATTACTTACAATTTACTTTACTCTGTAACTCAAATATAAAAACGTGAAATAATTTGCTGTTTCTCTTCATATTTTACCTAATTTTCAGTAATGGAAGTTGTGCAAATATTAACTTCCAGCAACTGTGCCTTTCCTGATTTCTCTCGAGAAAACGAATTTGCAAGTCGGTTGTATTTGACTACCTACGTAAATTAGTTATTTTTTTATAAAAGTCATGCCTCATTTTTGTCCAGCACAACCTTTATCTGACAAAAATGAACAAAATAATCTTGTATATGTAGATAGACAAGATTTGTAGTTGCTCTAAGGCCCTTCGCCCACTTCGTTACCTGCTCAAAAGTAACCAGTTACAGGCTCAAATCACCAATGAGCTGCCAGAATGTCATTTACAGCCAATCACAAACTAGTCAATAACCGCCATTAAAATACTAGTGCTGTGACATTCTGGTTACTCATTGGTGATAGATTAGTAGCGTCATAGACGATGGCCTAAGTAGAAACACTTCTCAAAAGTCACAAGTCTATGATTCTTCGAAGACTTGTGATCAAAAATCCTTGTTCGCTCAACTAGTTTCTAGCCTGTTGAATAGCCGACTTTACCTGCTCTAAAAGCTAGAATAAATAAGCACAAAATAAATAAATCAACTTTCGTGTCCAAATACCATTAATAATCAAACACCACCTTTCCAACTTTATCAAGTTTTCACAGTTAAAAACATAATTAGCCACACCAAGTAAAATAAAATAATAATCTAACTCACGACATAATTATTATTATTTTATTATAATAATAACTTAATAAACCAGTTCAAAAGTAATTAGGCAGTTTTTACTACTTTCATTTTTATGCGCTCATTAGTGAAATGCTAAATAAAAACGGACGGCTTTAATAACAGGCGAGGTCGAGTGACCTTGTTCGTGTCGCTAAATTTTAGTGCTAAGTGCTAAACTATAGGTTTTTGAGTATTTGGGTTTAGTCACGAATTCTGACTGGCTAGACAAGACTGAGAGGCTACCTGAAGCTATAGAAATAGCTAGGTAACAACTTCTATAGATACAATTATTTTATCGACACGCTGACCTAAATATAATTTAAAAGTTTTTGGCTATGAGGATAATATTTGTATCACGAATCCGTATAGTTTGATTGTCGTGTCGTGAGTAATAATAATCATTTATAAAGTGTACAATAAGGCACAGACGTCGTCTGGCGAATGAACGGTTTCGAATCATACAGAAGTTGGAATGTCAATCTGCAGACGAAACTGCATCGTGTCGCAAGGAACAGAGAGGAATTCACAAAACTGATGACCAACCCTGAGTAGAGGCACCATAAGAAGAAAAATAAATTTAAATTACACTAAACTCCGTTTGAAATAAGATTAGACATTTAACTAAACCTTTTTTACAGTCCGTTCAACCGATTTTGACTTCTATTGCGTTGGTGTCATGACAAATAGCAGCTGCAGTAAACAGTTTTTTTTTTTTTTTTTTTTCGGCAGGAGTGGGAAATCCTCATGGACGCCCAGACTGCCTCACGGATGAGCCAGTCTGGGCAGTGCCGGACTCTTACCGGCTAAAACCACACTCCTGCCTCACAATTAGTCCACAGACATGGAGGTCCGTGCTTTTGTTTACGAGGTTGCTTTGTTTACATTTTTTTTTAATTATGAATACAAATGCCGTTACTACTCCGGACTTTAGCTTATCTACTACTTAAAACTACGTGAGTCCATTCGATAAAGATATATATATATCTTTTTTTTTTTTTTTTTTGTTTGTTTTTTTTACTTTTTTTTTTTTTTTTGTTTTTTTGTTTCATTGTGTTTTTTTTTGTTTTGTTGTTTTTTTTTTTTTTAAATTATTTTTATTATATTAATCTACACAGGACAGGCATTACTTATTCTAATGTTACACATTTATTTTATTTTATACAAACATTTTACGAGATTTATTGATTGATTTAAACTTCATGGCAGTGCGAGCCGACCAGCCCCAGGCGACGGCTTCCGTTCACGGATATGACGTACACATCTGCGCCGTTCAGTTCAACCATTTCTTAGGGAACCGATCGACCAGATGTGCAACGCCACCATCGGCGGGACATTTACGCAAGCATGACAGACTCGCTCTGCCATGAAGTTTCACATGATTTTGTTTTGATGGTACGTGGAGGGTTGGGATTGGTTATTATTAGTGTGTTGGGAGTATGGATGAGGTCTGGTTTGTGGAGTCTTATTTGAGGCGGGGTGTTACGACCAGGGATTTTGCTAGCCCGAGCAGGTGTTCCACGACTGCTGCGTCTCGAAGTTTCATGGCCATCTTAAGGTTGTAGTCGATGACCGTTTTGGTAGGCGCATCCATCGCCCTCTTCATAAAGCGGCCTGTGGCGTCATCGGCGTCGTCGGAGTAGTAGACGCAACTGACAGTATGTCTCGACAACGCCACCACCGCGTGGGAGATGCTTTCGTGGACCTGGAGCCTCCTGGACTTCGTGTTGACGATGATTACGCTGTCGTAGGTCAACCCCTGAGCCTCGTGGATGGTTAACACGCGCGACCCTTCACCGGACCCATATCAGTAAACAGTTGGTTTATAACCACTTTTTTGCTTTTAATGCCATCCTTATGTCTACGGTATAGAAGTCAAAATCGGTGGAACGGACTGTAAAAAAGGTTTGTTTAAATGTCTAATCTTATTTCAAACGGAGTATAGTAAATTATATCGATTATGAGTTCAGCAGGCCAATTCCCGTAATTATAAATATTCAAATTCTAGGCGCTATTTTATCAGCGGCAGATAAATGTCAAAAAATTGTCAAAAATTAAGATAAATTAGAGGTATTTTTAAAAGAGATTAGACAGAACGCGATTTTTTTTCAATAAGTTAATTTGCCCTCAGAGTACCTACCTATTTGATCGTAGAGATCTTCTTTTTTTTGTGTAGTTAGTGACTAAACTGGTGTCAGAGTTTAAAGAGACGTGGGTATCGTAACGAAACCTACAAAAGAGTGAACATAACTAATTCCATCATAACATGATCCAACATCATTTTTATCTATCCGACCATCCCACACTTTAACAAAAAACCGCGTATCTCACTAAATAATCCACATTAAAGTTTCCCACGTGGCGCGCACTCAGTGCTCTCATGAAATATGCATCGACCACGGACGGACACAGCGGCGCGTGGAAAGCGCGCGTCGAACCGGCTTGATTGTTTTACTTATTGTTGATAAGTACTACTGGTCGCTTGTTATATAAAATTCTACCTTTTAATATTATTCCCTGAATAGTACTTTAGGAGTCTTTTATAGTTTAAGGAAACACTTGTAATAAATTATCGTGTTTTTTGTATTTTGCAAAGATGATAAGAGAATTATTAAGAATAAACTAATTAATACCACCAGAAGCTTGTAAAAGGAATTCTGGGATCGCTACAGTACAATTTTACTGCAGGAGCATTGAAATGTTCTATTCTATTTTTATTAAATGGCAAGCAAAGCCGATGTCGACTATTCTGCCAATGTCTAAAGTGCATTGGAAGAACAAGTGTGTATGGTTGAAAAAAAAAAAAAAATTGTATATCATAAATTAAAAAAAAGGAAAACAACAACTGCAGACACAAGTAAAATTCTTCGATTGATTGATTGAAATGTTAATAGAGCTTTTACAATTGTTCGATTTCTGTCAATAAATCAGCTTATTGCCAATAACTTAGCGTATTGTACCGACGTTTCATCTTTTGCTGGTAAAGTAAGTGAATCTTGCAGCTATTGCCTTTCAGATTTTCTTCCTGTTCTTACTACCATTCTGGGGTTTTCCATTTTCCTCTGGGAGCCGTAACGTTTTCATAAACTCTCTTATTATTTATATCATTCCACAAACAATATAAACATTCAGTTTTGGTAACAGAAATACTAAGGTTACATTAGTGAATTATTAAGCATGTTTTTGGCTCCTTTTTTCAAACCTTAGAAACATCAAAAAAGCCAACAAACATTTTCTAATTACTTACAGTTTTCAAATGTAATAGTGGGCCATCCAATTGCTAATGCGCACAATTGGATTAAAGATCCTAACGATAGATAATGTTGTGGAACAAGTTTACCGGACCACTTCAAACAAGGAGTAATTAAGCAAAATCTCTGAGTGGAAATTCTGTCTTTGAACCCTTTAAAACTTAACTAATTAGAGACTAATTTCACACAGACTAGGTTTGCTTGAACGAAACACTAACTGAGCGTCTCTGGTTTTCTCGGCTTTTGTGGTTTAGTTTTCACCATATGTTCCCCGTTACGTCAAACATTTTCAATTGCTGTGTCGAATCTAGGTGACGGTCGAATCATCTTCAATGGTTTTCGAATAAATATCCTAATCCCAACTAATATTATAAATGCGAAAGTGAGTTTGTTTGTTACGCTTTCACGCTAAAACGGCCGAACGGATTTGGATGAAATTTGGCACATGGGTAGACTTTGATCTGGAGAAGGACATGGGCTACTTTTCTCCTGGATCGCAGACGAAGTCGTGGGCTACGCCGTCATGATAAGTCAAACGGCAACTGTACAATCATCGATAGATCGCTCATGTTATTAACTTTCCTAATATTAAAAATGTCTTTCTTCTAAAATACTTTTACCATATCGGCTGTTGAATTAATCTCAAATATGCCATGTTCATCACCGAATCGTAAGGTATATTTGTTTCACAAAATATTTTACTATTTTCAGAAGTACAGACGCCAGCACATCAAGCTACCCGAAACTGTCAAATTTTCCCAATCAACTTTGAACCTTAAGTTTCAGCGATAAAGTTGAAAATCTATTAAATAAATTTGACAGATTGTAGTAGCTTGATGTGCTGGCGTCTGTACAAACAAATGCCAACAAACTGTGTCCATATAAATGTTTTTCTTTCTTTTTCTTTTTTTCTAACTTAGAGCACCCGTCCGAATAGCACCTGCGACTCAGCAGCCTACTGCTGGGATGTATTTGTTTTACAGGACGTTATTAAATGAAATATATCGATAAAAATCACTAGAATGTATATTAATTACACATACCTTACGTACATACGAAATTCGTTTTATCGATATCTTTCATTTAATAACGTACTGTAAAACAAATACATCCCAGTAGTAGGCTGCTGAGTCGCAGGTGCTATTCGTACGGGTGCTCTAAGTGAACTACTTCTATCTTCAAGCCTACGCGACGCACCTTTGTTCAGAGTAAAACTCTTCGAATTTAATAAATAACGGAGACAGACTTTTATTAAAACTTCACGGGCGAAAAGTTAACGAGAAAAAACTTTAATTGAGTTTCAAACTTAATGACAAAAGTAAGTTTGTAATTTACTTTCGAATTTTATTTTAGAGTAAACAATGGTGCCGATTCTCTTGTTCACAAACTAAACTAAATTTAAGTTCAGTGCATCTTTTTCTTTCTATTTCGTTAAGAAAAGGACAGAAGATAAATTTTAGTTTAGTCCTGTCAAATTAATCAGCGCTTGACGTAAATTGACGTAATTTTAGTTGGAAAGTTTTTAATCACGTCTAAACTTGTATGGAGAGTGACAGGCGCTGATTAATTTCGGAAGTCGGTGTCTTGGGTTTTGTATTTTCGTTTTTTGCCACCGACTTCCGAAATTAAAGTTATTTTTCACTTTGTAGCGTTTTTTTTTGGAGGTCGGTTGTTTTTTTTTTGTAAAAAGTTTTTGTAACTTGTAACAATTCTAAGCTCTTCCAAAAAATCTTTTCTGTGACTTATATCAGGTCGACAATTTTATTACCATCACATCGCCTATTACCAAATTAATAATAGAAGTAATCCCAGCTGTATATTTAACAAATTACCTATAATAACACAAGTTCACGTCGATAAACAATATCGTCTATCAGCGAGGAGTTCGCTCGTAATGAGTAATCTAACCGGTTCCATTCCACGGATCTACAGCTACATAGCTATATGTTGCGGTTTGTGATAGATTAGTTTGATATCGATTTCTAGTCTTCTCCGATAGCTTTATTTTCTAGTTTTGTTTTCTTGTGTCATTTATTATTTCAGTGTTTTGTTTTGGTTTTTTGAGTTTATCTTGGATATTACTGACATCAGTGAAGGTAAAACTTCGAGAGGAAACCTGGACTTATATAGTCAACTAGCTGACCCTGCAAACCTTGTTTTGCCATATAAATGTTTGGGGTGGACCATCTTTATCACTTACTACCCTACCTACCCTACCTATCCTATCTTTCAAGTTGGATCAAACTGCACACGGTGTGCAAATTTGATTAAAATCGGTTAAGTAGTTTAGGACAAACAGTCCTAAACTACTTAACCGATTTTAATCAAATTTGATTAAAATCGGTTAAGTAGTTTAGGACAAACAGTCCTAAACTACTTAACCGATTTTAATCAAATTTGCACACCGTGTGCAGTTTGATCCAACTTGAAAGATAGGATAGGTAGGGTAGGTAGGGTAGTAAGTGATAAAGATGGTCCACGTGACACGTAATTTATATATATTAAGATATAAGTCTGAAATCGCCAAACCGTCTTAAGCAAGCGTGGTGATCGATGCTTCTCTATATGAAAAGAAGCTTTTGCCCTGCAGAAGAACAATATAGTCTACATTTTTTATTATATGTCTTGGTATTCTTCTTTTGCTTTTAGTTTATCTCTTTCTTGTTCTGTTACCTCTTTATTTTATGAGGATTCACTGTTTCTTTGTTAATCCTGCGGGTATAATTTCCCTCATTAGTCGTTTCTTTTTAAAAAAGCTCTCTCTGAATTTATGGTATTCAACTGTTCTTCGTGGGAGTAGCTACAAAATATCGTCGTACTATTTATATTTTGCACGACTGTTAAAGACTTCATTAGGAGCACTCTATAGCTTATTCATATTCAAAAACCTTTCTTTTCAAACTTTCTATCCCAGTGGTTCTGAAAGTTGACTGGACTGAGACCCACCTAACAAAAACTTCCAAATTCGGGACTCACCTCTTGTCATAGTGAAAAAAGGGGCATACTTATTAACTATATGAATGAAGGACTGTTCAAATAAGAAAAAAAAAAAAACGTGTGGCACTCGAGGACTGCCGCGGTAAAGCTATTGCATAGCATTTGTAACCTCCATACTTCCTATTTGTCAGACAACATCACGTTGTCATGGGAACCGTTATTACATGGTAGGCGGAGTGGGGGGTTAATGAAAGAAGAACATAGGTGGCAAAAACAATTTAATTTTAAAATCTAAATAAAAACTAACACCTTAACAACTACAAATCTTACTCGGAAACGAAAAACTAACAAAATTTTTAATGGAAAATTAACCATAACAATTAAAAACAAAATAAAAGTAAACAACATGCAATAAAATATCTTTGAACAAATACAAGAAGAAATCCCTGTGGCCGGGATCGAACCCGAGAACAAGAAATGTCGTTCCACCATTGTGCCTCGAGACCGATCGGTTTCTTATTGACCGTGGCGTGGCGGGTGTTAGGTTTTTATTTTCGTTACGTTACGGAATTTCTTGATTCGGTCGCCGCGCTCAAAGCCCGCGATAAAAACTATGCAATAGCTTAAAAAAAATATTCAGTTACATAAAAAAAAATATAATACAAGGAGTGCTATTTTAATAAGAAGGTCATTATAGTTTCAGCATTAAATTAAATTTTAGTTACTTTTTAATCGCAATGAGTTTGATACGTCCAATTTATTTCTGTATTTAGTTTTAATATTATTAATCATGGCTGAAAAAAAAATTTTAAGGCTCCCCCGATCGCTTATAGTTTGGGAACCACTGCTCTATCTAATCCTGCTGCTACTTTTATCTTTTTGATTGCTGTTTTTTTTTTGCTTTATTTTCTGTTCATCTAGTAGAGTGAGTTCCATTTCTGTGTCAAATGAAAAGGAATTTATTTCTTCTTATTGTTATTAAAAAAAATCGTTCAATAATAATTAATACGTTTCATTAATTGTCAGTTTTAGTTTGTATAAGTTTACTAACATAGTTTTTAAGTGATTGTTACTAAAACTATATGGATTGTGTGTGCTTGTATGTGTAGTCCGAAATAAAGAATATATTATTATTAATAATTGAACTAGGTAGTATTACTGATACCATCAATGAAATATCGTAATACCCAGCCGCCGATACGGCAATAAAATTAAAACGCAGTAGTAGTTTATGAATATTGATAGCATATTCCATTCCATTACTAAATCAAATATATTAGTATCGTATATTCATAGAAATGTTCAAAACCCATCGACCGTCGTTAAATCTTTCAGTATTCAGATGGAAGTCCATCAGTTATTCATATTTCCATTCCATTTAATTATTGAGTATAGTTAACTAGACTTTCAGTTAAATGTATATGGAATATTAGGTATATGACTACATGTATATTTGTTTTATTTAATTGTTCTCTTCTTTTATGCACGTGTTTCTGTGACAAATAAACTTATTTTTCTTTATTTTCTTTTTCTTTCTATGTAAGCTCTAAATCTAGATTTTTTATGAATAGCTTAAATGTTGTAAATGGGAAATAGATGTTAATCGTTTATTTAAATGTAATAAATAAAATGATGTTTAATTTTGAAGGTTATGTTTCTGATACTAAACAGTAAAAGCACAAGTAATTATCGATCAATGGCATTTTCAGTTTGCCAAAAAATAGTTATGGAAATATTTCATTATTTTAAGAAGAAAACTTTTATAGGAATAACTTTTACGCGAATATTATGAATCTAACTAATTCATTTCTTTATATTACATTCTAATTATTTCGTTAAAATTAAGTTAGATTAAAATTGATTATTAGTCTTATGTCTAGATTGTAATTAATTATTAAGAACCTGTACCCTAATTGCGTAAACAATTTCGCGAAATTTGTTTCATTTTGACATTTCAACAACATTCATTGCGTTATTTACGTTGTCGAACAGATTTTTTTTCCAACTTATGAATTAATGGATTAGAAGTCTGTTTCAAATCGAAACAAATTGTGATTGTGTTGTATTACGCAATTAGGGTGCTGGTTCTTTTTAATAAAGGATTAAAAAAAATCTGCATAGGTTATAGTCGTTCAGACATATAAACTTTCGAACAATCAATAAACTACAGCAAAGTAGCTTTTAATAATACTCACCCTCCTACACACACACACATCCACTCATTTACACTCTACTCACCGGAGGCCATCACAACATAAATTATTATTTTAAGATTATTCCCCTTCTTTTTGTCGTTTTCTTTTTATTTTTATTATTGTCTTACTTTTTAATCAAAAATTATGTGTTTTATAAGATGTGTTTAGAGGTCAAACAAAGTTATTTGCTGTGTCGCCTACAACAGGGGAGAGTGCTGATGTCTGAAATACAGATATTATATATCTAGTTCAGACACAGGTGTTCAAAATCTGTTCATAGAAACAAGTGTCATAGAGTGTATCACCATAATAATTAAACTTAAATAATTTTGAAAAATAAATTATACTTATACTTATAAACTATTTGAAAACGCATGAAACACAAACCCCACGGCCAACACGTCAAGAAAATACATATAAAACTGCTCCAATTCAATTTTATATAACCCACCAGTCATCCATACACAATGTCGTAACGAATGTCTTAAAAGTCATACAATACACGTCCCGCATACTAAAATATCCGAGAATACATTACTACAGTTTTTGAGCCGCCTCCATACATTTTAAAGTGAAAGTGTTAGTACTTGCTAAGTGGGCTGTAATAAATTTCAATATGACATCTGTGATATTACGGTTGTAAGGCTGGATGTACATGTACGTATGATTTGTCTTTTATTTTATTATGTCTTTCGGGTTTGGAATAATAAAAAGTATTATAAGTAAGGATTAAGTATGAAGAAGGTTTTGCGAGACGACTTTGATGTTTTTGTTTATGTTAATAATGTTAAATACAATAGACGTTTTTAACCTGTTCCGCTTCACTGTTTCTAAAGAGTCATAAAAATCTTGTAAGAAATCGACACGTGTTTCACCTCTCAACGAGGCATCCTCAGGATGATGATTGACTTGGTAGCTGCGACCAGCGCACGGTCGGTGTAGTAACACGTCGTTTTCGGGTTCGTGATAAGTCAATCGTCATCCTGAGGATGCCTCGTTGAGAGGTGAAACACGTGTCGATTTCTTACAGGGTTTTTTATGGCTCTTTAGAAATAGTTAAGCGGAACAGCTTACTAAATATAATAACGTCTATTGTATTTTATAATGGATTTCCGCAAGGTCACGCCTGAATCAATTAATAATATTATGTAGCGGGTAAGCGTGGTGATCAATGGTTGTTTCCTCTGCAAGTGACTTTTTTCATGTAGTGGGTCTGTTACAGGCTTACCATTATCATCATCTCCCTGTCCTTATCCCATGTTACGTGGGGTTGGCGCACCACTTTTTCTTCTTCCACTCTCCCCTGTCAACCGTCATGACATCATTTACTCCCTTTTCTTTCATAATTATCAACCCTCACACAATCCATCCAACTTCTTTTGGCCTCCCTCTCCCTCTCCATCCATCAACAGTCGTCGTCTGTTACAGATTGATGTTGTTATATTTTCAGATCTTTTTAGATCCTGAGCTGAAATTATGTTAGGGATGTGATATTCTTATTGAATCAACGGTAAACATATCACGTTAGCTTATATTATACGTGATAAAAGTCTGTCTGTAGCATATTAGTATTGCTTATTCCAAAATTCTAGGGTTCAAGAAATATTAAGGTCCCATTTTATCACTAAAATAACCTACCGTTGGTCTATACAACTAATATAAAAATCAGACACAAAAAAATAAAGCTTTAATTTGTTTTGGAAACGTGAAAAAAACCTATGAAAGGATTACAAGGTCAGTTGAAATTATGAGTAAAGAAAATCTGTTTTTTGCTTTGTCGTCATTAGATATCGGTCACTTATGCGTAATTTCGCTAGGTAATTTATTTTGACCCTGTATATGGACTGGACTTTCTGTTATAGAATCTTGCACTTCTTGCAGACAATCAATATGCACTTAACATGATTTGTATGCACCATTTTAAATCTAAGGATTGTAACATTAAAATGCTATGAAAATATGTTCTACTAGTTATTTAGCTTGGCAATTAAACCGTGTGAGTCGTTTTCAATTTGCAGTATAA
This sequence comes from Agrochola lychnidis, assembly GCA_963680765.1. NCBI lineage: Eukaryota > Metazoa > Arthropoda > Insecta > Lepidoptera > Noctuidae > Agrochola > Agrochola lychnidis. The sequence goes on along the minus strand of OY796859.1, from coordinate 5,391,760 downwards.
CAAGGTATGATTAGATTTATAATTAGTACGGTATTTATCTGTACGTTGTTGTAAATATTTTTATTTTATTGTTGGTAGGTGTGATAAATATTGTAACTACATACTCATCAAATTATTTTTTATTAACGTTAATATTTTTATGCGTATCTGTGTCTTCTTGTTTATCAAGTGCTTTAGTCCGGCCGTCAAGGAATACATTTTTGACACCTGTCAGTTTTGTACTAACAAATATGTCTTAAATATAATAGATTTTGACAAGTGTCACGAACGCATTCTCTCGGCGACTTGACTGTAGTTACATAATTAGTACTAATAGATACAGAATCTTGTTAATTAATTAAAAAAATTCGTTCGAGTAGAGTAGTTATTTACACGGTTCGAGTTAATTTTAATTTTACGTAAAAAGCACTCGTTCGTTTTTTTATGAGCTTTTTTTTATATATTGTCCAGATATTACCCCAAACGGCGGGGAAAAAATCTATCAATCAACTGTAATGGCCTGTCTATTACTTCTAATACCGATATATTGACTTATTTGAGTACACCTTGTCAGAATTTACTGATGTTTTTGTTCAACTTTATCCATACATACAGGGTCAAATTAAATTACCTGGCGAAACTGCGCAGACGTGACGCGATATTTATCGATCTAATCGGGTATCTATAACTGGACGTAGTTTTGCAAAAAGGACTCGACCCACACTATGGTCAGAAATGAAAAAGGTCCTAAAGGAACCAACCTTTAAGTCCTTTTTAATTTTTGACCATAGTATGGGTTGAGTCATTTTTGCAAAACTACGTCCAACTAGACATTTTTTTTTTTGAGCTTGGCGACTTCTGGTAGTGTTGTTATTTGAATAATGAGTTGAGAAATTCTGTTTTTTTTTTTGTTTTGTTTTATCGTGTTTAAATATTGATACCTACTCATAACGTCTTTGAAGATTACACAAAAAAAAGAACTGATATTGTAAACTGATAATTCATGTGATAATTGCGGTCGGCGACGCCAAAAAAAAACTCAAAAAAATAAAAATGTTTTTTTTTGTCATGTTTATACATCAATATCCGCCACTTCCACGGCATCCAACAATATGCAAATTGATAATTGCTCACAACTTTTTCATTTTAAATGTTATATTAAATACTGATACTGTGTATCAATCCTAACAGTCAAGATCTTGTCACAGTGCTTCCACTTTAGAAATAGAAAGGACGACTACATGTAATGCTTCATGGTCGGAGAAATTTTTGCATCTTCAGTACATTTGAATCTGTCATCGGGTTTGAAAGTTGAGACACTTGATCTTGAAAGGAAATCACATTAATAATAATATATTCTGAATGACGGACATGTTTTTTTTTGTGCTGTCGATAAATGATCTAGTTTTATGTGCTTATGTACGTTAAGTGGAATGTTAATTTTATATCCTTTCTCTATTATATAAAAAAATTAAGTAGCAGTTATTAAAAGAAGCAGTCCACTTAGAGCACCCGTCCGAATAGCACCTGCGTGAATAGCACCTAGCCTAGTCCACCAAGAGGACCCAGGTGCTCTTCGTGGATGAAAATTTATTTTTACATTTTTGTCCACGAAGAGCACCTACGACTCAGCAGCCAGGTGCTCTTCGTGAACTAGGCTTAGGCTAGGTGCTATTCGCGCAGGTGCTATTCGGACGGGTGCTCTAAGTGGACTACTTCCATTAAAAAGTGTAAAATAACTAGTTAGTGAGTGGTATTTCTAAGTAGTATGGTGGCTTGGACTTTCCCACGTTTTGCGTCACAAATTTATAGTAACTAAAGATTATTTTTTTTAAGGAATACTTCTTTACACGCACTTTGAGCTCTTTCTGAACTGTGAACGAAACTGGGGGTTTAATCATCATCATCATCATCAGCCTATAAATGTTCCCACTGCTGGGACACAGGCCTCCTCTCTGTGAGAGGGAGTGGGCCGTAATCCACCACGCGGGCCCAGTGCGGGTTGGTAGATGTCACATGTCTTCGAATTTTCGGTTCCAGGACATGCCGGTTTTCTCACGATGTTTTCCTTCACCGTTTTGAGAGCAATTGTGATGAAATAATTTACACAAAGTAAAGCGCCTGTCTGGGTTCGTACCTACGACCTACAACTCGTAAGTCACGGCCATTACCACTGGGCCACCACTGCTCTAGTCGCGGCCGTTACTATGGGGTTTAATCACTAAACACGAAATCCGTAGTTTCGGACGATTACTAATCCGTATCACTAACGGATATAAGATTAGTTTGGGTTCCGAACTAAGAATGAATGACAACACGATTTGACGGTTATCCCTTTCCTTGATGCGTTTTTGCACATTCGAAAAATTTATTTAGACACTTGTTTTGACGAATCAATTACTTTTAGACTTTCGAACGGGCTCGTATCTTTGTTGACGGACTTAGAGAGTAGACTTTCGTGTGTACTCGGGTCCAGTCGTAAGTACTCGAATGTATAAAAAATCCGGATAGGTACCTATTTTAAACTTGATATAACAGCTAAAAAAATGTGAATTTGCAAAATATAACGTTAATCCTAACGATAACGTTATAAATATTCCAATCTGGAAATATATCTTATTATTACAATGAAGATAATAATACTCTACGGAGAATACCGTGTATAGAATGCGTATAATTCAGAATATCTGCCGTTCATTGTCCCACATTATTTGAATTTCTGAAGGTTTAGTATGGTTGCCGTGTTTTGTACAAGCATCGTATCTTACATCGAATACTTGGAATACAGATTTGAGAAGATTACATAATTTTAGGACACATTATTACCACTATGAGAAACTATTCAGGACATCTAAGTTTCTTAAGAATTGGTTTTCTATAGTTGTTGCATTTAAGCATGGCAATATCGGTCACTGCCCTTTGCCTAATATCTCTCCATAGGAACTCCAACAATAAACTGTGTATAGTTTTTCGTTATTAAAACATGTTGAAGAATACGATAGATATTGATTCAGGTCGTTAACGGACTTTATGTCAGTTTTTGAAATAAAAAAAATGTTTGAAAATTTTGGTGGGTCAATGACCGCTATTGCTATGCTAAAATGAGACAACTATAATAATAATCTTACTTATTATGCGAATGAATGACATTTGAATGTTTTTAAGAAAAGCTTCGAAATGTAGACGAACGATTGAACGCCCTTCGTCTGACCCTGAGCCTTTTCATCTTATTCTAATCACATTACGGCTAAATGTAGTTTGCAAGAACAATGAATTAAGTATGGTTAAGGACCAATTTGGGATAGAAATAAAATTAAATGTACATAAATAACAACTTATACCTTATTCATTAATCAACTAAAAATATAATATCCTCACTTAACTAAAACTACTAACAAAATATGGCGTCCAAAATTTCCTCCGCATCGCTGTCGACTAGTAATGTAGGTACTCGAGATTGGCGGCATTGCCACGTTTTATGACAATGAATTGCTACAAGATATCCCGAGTTCCGTAGAAACGCTGAAACAATTTGAAATGGCAAAATTTCCCATTTCCTGATAGTTAGATTTCATCAATTTTCACTAAGTGAGCGTTTTCTTTGAAAGAATATTAACACCTAATTATTTCTCAAAAGTGCCGTCCGACCAATTTGCATGAGATTAACAATCTTCACAGAATTCCTTTTCGCGGAATAATCGTCGGACTATTACTGCCCACTCAGAGGTTTTAGCCAACGCGATTTAGTTAGATAATCTCCTTTTCTTCGAATTTTTAGACTTCCCAGGTTTTGCTTGCAACAAAGTTTTTTCAATTAGTTTTTCAGTACTTAGATGGAGAGAAGTTTATACCCGTTTAAAGGTAATGGAGTGTATGTGACGAGTAGTGCTAATTTTATTACTCTGACTTTACCCAAAGATCTTGCATAATAGAGATGAAGACTAAAATTTTTTTGACGTTCAAAAGTGCCATACTTACATGGGCCTATTTGAAATAAATGATTTGACTTTGACTTTGACTTTGACTTTGAAAAGGTTCATTCACCTGTTGTTTTTTTTTTTGTTACATTTAATTTCATTAATACTGTCTTACGATGAGTTGGTGAAGGCCGCAGGAATCCACTGGATGCGAGAAGCACAGAACCGGTCGAAATGGCGGTGCTTGGGGGAGGCCTATGTCCAGCAGTGGACGTCTTACGGCTTAAATGATGATGATGATAGTTACTGTTAATTTTGTTAGTTTTAAGTGCTCCTTTAGTTGACGGTTTGTATTTCCTGTGCGTGACCCAAATAAAATATTTTTAATTTCTTTCTTTCTTTCATTATTGTCTTAGTGGTTGTTCATCAAATATAGAGCTTAATCTTTCCAATGGACTCGTAAGGTCATCCTCCAGAAAGCTCACCTTCCATTTCTTCATTTCAAAAGCTAAAATCATCACAACATACTTAAAACAGATACTTGCGACTGAATCATGCCATCTAATGAGTCAGCGAATTATAAAATTTACATAAGACATGCCGCTGTGGGTCACATGCGCCATCTTGGATGTCCGTGAATTAACACCGGGAATTCCGTAAGATCCGTAAGATGTTATGTTGAGACATTTAGGTCAGTAAGCCTGTGTACTTTTAATTATTTGTCGTATCAGCAGCAGTAGGACTTGTTTCAATGTGTATTTTCTGTGAATAAGGTTTTTGCTTAATCCAAAGAAGTTCATAGATCTTTTTCCAAGTTTAAGTTCGGCTTTTCATAGATTAGCTTATTTATATTGAATGCTCTTTAATTCACAAAACTATCTTAGGAGCTATTTAGAAAATAAGAGAAATGGAAATAAAATAAAAAGTATAAATTATACAAAAGACGGTAACGTAATATTCACGTGGAATTTTTCATGGTCAAATCTCTTAATCTGTCTCGCCTTTTCCAAATTATATTGGGGTCAGCTTCCAGTCTAAACGGATGCGGATGGAAACCTGTATTGGAATGTTGGGCCACAAAAGGGATGAATGAAAGGCAATTGCAAGCAGCTGAGATAAGAATGCTAATGTAAATGAGTATTTATGAGGAAGTCTAAAAGTGACACCAGTGACTGAAAAGTTGTGGTAATAGGTTGTCATAGTATAGACATGTGATGCGGAGGGATGAGGGAAATGTCGTCAGGAAAGTTTTAAGTAAGAAAGTGTATGAGTATACGAGTAGGGGAAGACCCAAGAAATGATGGATGGGCTGTGTGAAAGATGATATGGCTAGAAAGGGGGTGACTACCGAGATGATGACTGATAGAGAAGTATGCAAGAAAGGGACATACTGCGCCGACCCTAAATAAATTAGGATAAGGAAAGGAGAATGATGGAGAGGAAGAAGAATGATGAAGAAGAAGGAGAATGATGATGAAGAAGGAGAATGATGATGAAGAAGGAGAATGATGATGGAGAAGGAGAATGATGAAGAAGAAAGAGAATGATGAAGAAGAAGAAGAGTGATGATGAAGAAGGAGAATAATGATGAAGAAGAAGAATGATAAAGAAGAAGGAGAATGATAAAGAAGAAAGAGAATGATGAAGAAGAAGGAGAATGATAAAGAAGAAGAAGAATGATGATGAAGAAGGAGAATGATGAAGAAGAAAAATAATGATGAAATCTTCATGATTCCTTCGTAATTTAGGTAGAAGCGTGGTCAATAGACATTTTAAAGTGAATAAAAAGTTGTTAACACACAAGCTTTGGAATCAAATTGGTTCTTATAATTAATTGTGATCTCACTAAATAGTATAATTAAATAACGTAATTTTAAGGATTTTGATTTTTTATCTCATCAAATAGTAACAAAGTGTTTTTGTATATAATTTTATTATAAGATATTTTTTGCATGCTGAAATATGTAAGTAAGCAAAATAATATGGAACTTCTTATATTTAAGATCAAAATAATAAACAAGAACAACGGAAAGGTGCGAAACATCCTGTCATCTGAAACCAACATCTCATTCCACTAAAAAGAGCTTATCATTAAATAGAACTTAACATTAACATTAATATGGCGGCTTAATAACATTTAACTATAACAAGCCCTATTCTAGCGAGAATTGTGATCATATCTATGTGTAATTACTGTACGTAATGGAAACAACGCTATTTAGCTAAACGATAAATGTCTTTAAATATGTAAAGGGTTTATTTTAAACAAATGAATGGGTTTTAATGGAAATGGTTTGTTAATAAAGGAATGTTTTAACGTATTTTATCTACTCTCATAGCGTAATATTCGAATTATGAACTACAAAACGACTTTATATTGACATAATTTATAAACAGAATACTGAAATTTAAAAATAGAATCATATTATAACACTTTTTCTCTAACAAAATAATACTATAAAACATTTTTTTTTCTATTACGATACAGCGCTAATCCAAGAAGTTAATATCACCAAAGAGTTTCCATCAACTTTTGGCGGGGGACAGCAGCACCCGCTGTAGCGCATGTGCGGCGATGTGCTGGTGCAGGCGACATTCATTTGTTTTGTAGTACTTACTGAATTTCGAGGGATTTTTAAATTTATTCTTGATCTTTAACTTTGATCTTTTATTTAGTATTTATTTCAATCCCAATGTTTGAGAGTAGATAAAGTAGTGTATGAAACTGCACATAACTAGGTATTAAAACATTCGTGTGATACTATTAAAAACCTAGCCTACGGCTCGGTTTTTAAACACACACTCATGTTTTAATACCCCTTATTATGCAACAGTTTCATAAACTACTATTATAATAATGTTAATGGGTAATAATGATTTCAAATCATAAATCATAATTGATTCATTTTAAAGCTTGAAAAAAAGGAAATAATTCTCGCCTTAGTTTAAAGTTTTTGTTGAGGTTATTAAGCCATCATACGGTGAAAGACCGTAACGCAAGAGCAGTGATTGCCTAGTGGTGTAACCGTCAGACTGCCAAGTAATAGGTCTTGAGTTCGAACCCAAGGCATGCACCTCTGACTTTTTGGATTCATGTACGTATTGTATAATTATCACTTACTTCAAAAATGGTGAAGGAAGACATCGTGAGGAAACCGGCATGCCTGAGAGATATTTCTCGACGGCATTTGAAGCCAAGTTGGAGGCCCATGGGCGGCTTTAAAATTCTGACACCAGGTTGGTCACTAACCATACGAAAAGAAGAAGGCCGTAACTATTATTTTTACCCGACTGCTCCAGAAGGAGGGTAATGTTTTATCAAAAATGAGTTGAATATAGGGCTGAATCCAGCATTAAACAACAGATTCTGTCTGGGTGATAAAGCTGTATTTAATTTATACACGCAGATACATACAAGACTTTAGTGGTATGAGGAACAGGGCGTAAAGTTCACTCATCCACCATAGAAAAGGGAGGATCCTCCGATCAGACGGGTGTTGTGTCTGGCGGGCAACTGCCCAGCGGTTTGAAGTAGAAATCTTGCATGTATGTCGATCGCTCGGTAAACTCTAACTGCGTGATTCAGGATTTGTGTGACGTCATGTCTATGATGCGTAGTTTGTATGTGGCGGTGTAACCGCTACAAGACTATCGACTGAGCTTGAAACTTCACTTCAGACAAAACGATAATTTACTCAAAATCAATTTTGAAGTAGTTTCGGCTCTTTACCGAATGGCGGCAGAATTTTACTTCCCTAATTTTCTTCCCTTTTCTATTTCTTGTTTCAACCGCAGGCAAGAACTCTAATCGTTTATTTTTTTGTATTGGATGGTCTAGTGCTGTCCACGCCCCCGCCTTGAACTACGAAAGATCTAATAGGTTATCATAAGTATCTATATAAAATACATATCTCTCATTAAAAAAAACATACGCTAATACACATACCGGAATAACAGTAGTCGAAAAAAACACGCAGCATCGCGTGTCATCTCAGTGTACCGTAAGTAATATCATGAAACGTAAATTATGGACGTAAATGTAAACTATGCTCTATAAAGTGTCCCATTGAGTTTACAACGATGCGATGTTCTGTCCGCATTCGCAGCGGTTATTATGGTTGACTACCCCTACCATGAAAGAAAGTCGGATTTCTTTTGAGTCCCCGAAACGATCAATTGCAATACGGCAGTTGCCTAGATAAAAAAAAAGTAGTTCTATTTAGTCCGTCTTTCAGATAATAAAAAAATATTAGACACGTATTTTTTGCTTTATCATAGAAATCAAACATAACTTGGAAAATACGCATTAAAGTTGGGGAGTGGGGGCTCGCTACATCATAACGCAGTATTAAATCTAGCAAGGCATGACGTCATGCTACATTTTAACTCAATATATCGCCGTAATCTTTTGATTACGTCAAAAAAGAAAAAAATACGTGTTCAGTATTTTTTAACAACCAACAAGACGGACAAAAAAAAATTTTTGGACACAAGCCTAGTAATATTGTCAATCGCTTCAATTGCATTAATGTGTATCAAACACTTAAAAACTGACATTTGCAATTTATCGTTTCGGGACCCTTGACCTTTTTGATGGCATTTTATTTGAAGATTTATGAACCAGTATTAACACTGTCACGTTGGTGCTACTGCTCAGTATGAGGTCCTGGGTTGGATTCCCAAGTTAGGCAAAATGTTATTGGGTTTTTTCTGACAGGAATTTTTCAGTGGCAGCCCGGAATCTGGATTTGTGCCCGGTTGATGGCAATAGGCTTGCCCCCTATGGCCCAAACATAACTGGCGAAATGTAGGTGTACTGTTAGGACACCTCTGCCTAAGCATTCTAATATTGCTTGGTTTTGTGGCGTGTGGTGTTAAAATATCAATCAGTTGATTTTCAAAGTTTGAGTTTCCTACTAGTGTAAGTACCTGTACCTTTTAAGTAGGCTTACGATTTTGTCAACATGAAACTTTTTTAGTAATAGAGCTGAAGTTATCACAAACTGTATCTTGTCATTTTTGTCTTAAAGCAATGAATGACAATAGATTAATAAGTTGTCTGATAGATATTTTTTTTTCAATTTAAATCAATATAGTTTAAATATTGTGCGCTTTTCAAATTTGTCGTGACGATATTATCGTGGACGTCCACGTCACGGTTTCACTGCGTCACGATAACTCAGGGTTGTAAAATGTATGGTATAAATTTATGAAGATGCTTTTAAATTTCCGTCCACGATAACGTTATAACGTGCACATATTTCCATACATTTTATGGTCGTGGACGCGGATGTCCACGATAATTTATCGTCTCGTTAGAAATTATCATCATCATCTTCCCAACCTTCAGCCTTTTCCCAACTATGTTGGGGTCGGCTTCCAGTCTTACCGGATGCAGCTGAATACCAGTATTTTACATGGAGCGACTGCCTATCTGACCTCCACAACCTAGTTACTAGGTAACACGATACCCCTTGGTAAGACTGGTTGTCAGACTTTTTGGGCTTCTAACTACCCGTAACGACTGTCAAAGATCTACAAATGACAGCCGGGAGCAACGGCTTAGCGTGCTTTCCGAGGCACGGAGGGGTCTTGGTATGTAAAGATGGTCCCCCATCCACAGACCAACCGTGGCAAGCGTAGCTTAACCTGATCGATCGACCCGTGCAGCTGTTGTTACTTAGCCACAAGCCCCTCTCTAGTCTCTCTCTCTTTTAGAAATTATAAAGCTATTAATAAAAACTCGTATGCTTTCAACACAACATATCCCCCTTATCCAAACACAAATGAAAACGCCACATAGGCCTACCCCTAACACAGGAGCCCTGACCCACATTCCATAAATTTTTGAACGCGTACAATACTGCGGTAACGTTCCGCTGTCGCTTAATTAACTCGACACAATGCGTTATAGAAATATGCCCTATTAATAATGTGCCCTATTAATAATGTGCCTGATTAATACCGTGCCCGATTAATAACGTGTATCGTTCATTGTTTATCTTTTGTTCTGAAGGGAAGGGTTAGCTTTTGTGTTTGAAACAAAAGGTTTTGTGTTATTATTTTAGAATGGCCATTTATTTTGTGGGTTATGTGTTTCAATATGTATCAGGTAAAGGTAATAAAAGCTTGTTAATGAAAAGCTTTTGTTTTGTTTCAGTAAAGGTAAAAGAATATGTAAAAGCCTCTTTTCAAACAGAGATGGAATATCTATAGGAAGACCCCCCAAAACCGTTTCCTTCGTAAGGCTATCGGTTCCTCCTAGTACGTTAGGAACGATTAATAATAATTACCCATGTTTGATCCAGCCTCTCCATCTTGCTGTTCTCTTCCAGCGACGCCCTAAGCCGAGGTTCGTACCCTAAAGGAGATGCCCTTAGCGAGCGCCCGCCTAGTATATAAGTTTAGTTTATGCCCCTGGCTGGAGGTATCACCGACCCTGATGACCTCATAACCCTCCTCCAGGAGAGCAATAGGGAAACAACTACAGTATACAAGCACAGACGCCTCCCGTCATTCCGACTTCGCCGCCGTCCTTTGCTATCGCGACCGCGTCCCCGAGTAAATGATACTCCCCCCCGACCCTTGCTCGAAAACGAGGTGCCAGCAGTTGTTGCAGCTGTGCACGTAGCTTTAATTTCCCCGATTAATAATCATGATCATAACTTTGATCCAGCCCGTCCTATCCTTGATGTCCTCCCTCCGGTTGACGCCCTAAGCCGAGGTTCGTACCCCACAGGGGGTGCTCTTAGCGAGCGTTCGCTTAGTTTTAATTAGCTTAGTTGAATAACCCCTGGCTGGAGATTTAAAGTGTAGCAGCATAAGGCACCCACAGGATTGACCGGTTAAATAGTCATGACCTCAGAGGTCAGATACGAGATGACCTACAAAAACAATAAACAAATGTTGAATGATTATTGATTATCACGCTTGCAAACTGCGAATTGTAATTGATCATCATTGACTATTTTTATTAGCTTATATCATTCCACTGCTAAGCAAAGGCCTCTCCCTATGACTTCCAAGGCTTGCAATCCAGGGCTCATGTGGAACATTGGTCGTTTGTCTTGTCCAACTTGTCCCGCTATCTTCTTCAGTCTGCCGCGACTCCTTCCAGCTTTGACCATTGGCCATTTCAGACTATTGAATCTATAAGGCTGCCTGTCCATCGGAGGTAGCCAAACTTAAGATTTTTAACTTTTCTCGTACGATAAGTTTTCAAAATGTCAATGTCAGAGTTTTAAAGCCATGGGCCTCTGACTTACCTTCACATGACGTCGAGAATTATCTCTCAGGCATGCCGGTTTCCTCAGGATGTTTTCCTTCGCCGTTTTGAAGCAAATGATAATTGTACAATATGCACACGAATCCGAAAAATCAGAGGTGCATGTCTTGGGTTCGGGAATTCGAGACCTATGACTTGGCAGTCCGACGGTCACACCGCTAGACCATCACTGCCACAATGTCGATTAATTATCTAAGTATAAGAAAGTCCAAAGAAACTTCTTAAGTAGTTTATTAACTTGTTGTACGAAATTGTATGAGAGCTTCCGAAAAAGACATAAATTATCACGATAGCATAAAAATAAAGACGGTATCAAGTTACCTACATTAATAATTTCAATAAATTATTATCCAGGAAAGTTATATGAATAATAAAATATTATTGAGTCAGTGACAACTTGTACCAAATTGAATAAAATAACGACTTACAGTGTCAAAGGGGAATTATTTGACCATTATAGATATCTACTTAACTTATTCTTTTTGAGTTGGTCTTGCAATAAAATAGATAGTGTTAAGAAACAGGTCTTCATAGGTCAAAATCTTATGAATGAACTGACCACGAAAATGTTCTTTCATCTTTCGAATTGAATAAATCAAGATGTGTGTCGTGTTGTGGCTTTTATGAATCAGAAGGTTGAGTGTTCAGATCACAAAAGGGTCACCAATTTAGAGGTATGAGGAACCGACCTGACGGGGTATCGTGTCTGGTGGGCCATTGGCCAACGATTGATTTCGGGGAAGTTATATGAGTCGAATCCGGTCATTAGTACGGACACGAAACGAATCGCAAGCACGCCACTGGCGACATCAAGTGATCTACCCACAACTAAAGCGCGCGCTTCTACAGAGTCGTGATGTTTTAAGGCAACGGCGAGGATGGATTCAGCCTCTGATCGCATCGGAGTTAAGACGTCGCGGAACTGTTCTCGATTCGTGGTGCTCAGTTATTGTGTTAGTTGTAATTTGTGATCATTTTGTTAATTGGTGATTTTAATAAACGCCGTCGCACCCAGTTTGTGTATAATTTAGCTAGTGTGATTAATTTGATAGTAAATTATAATGTGATCTGAACTGCAAACTGTTTTTGTCCCACAGTTAAAATATCGCTGATTATAACGAAAGAGTCACATACCCGTCTCCGACATATATATGCTGATTGCGCAGTAAACACTGCTTGCGCGATGCAGGATTTTGTGTGACGTCAGAGTTTTCATGCGTAGTTCACATGTGGTGATATAGATCACACACACACACATCACTCCCCTCCAGAGACCGGAGGTCGATAGAGCACGATCTAGTTTTGAGTCGAACGCACGCTCCACTTTGCTCCAAGATCTGGACTTCCTAAAAGCCCCAGATCTCTCTAAGTTAGCTCATAACATTCGTGTAATATCCGTCTTGTTTATAAACTCAAACTCAAAGCATTTATTTCAAATAAACCAATTACAGGTACTTTTGAATTGTCAGGTCAGTCAGAAAAATGAAGCTAGTTGCCCATTCCAAAGCGTAGTAGGAACCTATGGAGAAGAACGGGCAAGAAACTCCACGGACACTCTTTTAAATCAAAATATTGTTACAAAATATTGGTTACATCATTCGTGTTGAACTTATACATGTGAGAACAATGTAGAAAGACGTGCACGTTAAAAGCGTCCTTATTAAAATGATAAAAAAAGAACAATTCAAAAAATTAAAAATAAGCCGTGGCAGCTAAGAGATGACCAGTCCCAACTGATGGCGCCCGTTCATGAACATGACGCATGGATTAGCACTATTCAGCTCAACCATTTTGAAGGGAGCTAAATGATCCAACACACGCGCCACCATCAGCGTGACTAGAACTAACTGAGAAAAAATTAAAAACAAAACAAAATATATATATACATACCTTTATATCATTAGGAAGTACTGAGGTAATACAAGTAACTTCAATTCCAAAGTCGTTTTATAGTATTTATATACCCCTTAACACTTCATTGGTTTAATATAAGCATTTTTGTAAGCTGATTAACATGGGTGCCTATGAAGTTAAATGTACTTGAGATTTTCCAACATTCTTTGACCTTAACTTTTCAAATAAAACAGTATGCATGATTAGCCTATAATGTTTCCTCTGCCAGAACACAGGCCTCCTCTCTGCGAGAGGGAGTTTAGTTTTTATTTTATAATTTACTAGCTGACCCTGCAAACGTTGTTTTGCCATATAAATGTTTGGGGTGGACCATCTTTATCACACCCTACCTACTCTACCTGCCCTACCTGCTCTACCTGCCCTACCTGCCCTACCTGCCCTACCTGCCCTACCTGCCCTACCTGCCCTACCTGCCCTACCTGCCCTACCTGCCCTACCTGCCCTACCTGCCCTACCTGCCCTAACTGCCCTACCTGCCCTACCTGCCCTACCTGCCCTACCTGCCCTACCTGCCCTACCTGCCCTACCTGCCCTACCTGCCCTACCTGCCCTACCTGCCCTACCTGCCCTACCTGCCCTACCTGCCCTACCTGCCCTACCTGCCCTACCTGCCCTACCTTCCCTACCTGCCCTACCATAATTTATAAAAACAAGTTTTCTTCATATCTTTTTTTTTCTAAATTAAGATGTAAGCTATCCTATCTTTCAAGTTGGATCAAACTGCACACGGTGTGCAAATTTGATTAAAATCGATTAAGTAGTTTAGGAGTCCATCGCGGACAAACAACGTGACACGTAATTTATATATATTAAGAAGATTAAGAAGATAAGATAAGATTATTATATGAAATTGCCTCATTGGTCTAGTAGTCGCAAGCGCTACTGCTGAGCATGAGGTCCTGGGTTCGATTCCCGGATCGGGCAAAGTGTTATTGGGTTTTTCTATCTGAAATTTCTCAGTAGCAGCTCGGAGTCTGGATTTCTGCCCGGGTTGATGGCAATAGGCTAGCCCCCTATTACATAGGACTTAAACATAACTGGCGAAATGTGGGTGTACCTGCTACAGGGACACCTCTGTCCAACCCTTCGGGAAAAAAAGGTGTGATGTTATGTATGTTATGTTTATAAAATTCCTTTCAAACTTTATTTTTTTTATGATTTCTTACAAGTCTATATTTTTTCCCATGATCACAATCGATTCTGAAAACCATATCTATCGATACCGATGTATCGATAAAATTCAATTAATAAATCGTGCAAAGCCTCTATCGATAATGAAATTCTATTGTCACTGCTTATTCTTTTGTGATGACTGCGTGAAGTAACTACGAATTATGTACGTAAGTTTAGAAGTTTTATGTTCTGTCTGGTTTTTAGGGTTCCGTACCTCAAAAGGAAAAAAAACGGAACCCTTATTGGATCACTCGTGTGTTCGTCGGTCACAGCCAATTTTCTCCGAATCTAATAGATCAAATAAGTTGAAATTTGGTGCACATATCAATTTTTGGCACCCAAACACAGACGTGTAACGAAAATAAATGAATTTTGATTTTCCGGGATCAAATTGAAAATAAAAATAAAAGTATTGCTAACTGTACTGTTTGACATATCAAATGAAAGGGCTTGTTCTGAAGAAGTAGTTCACTTAGAGCACCCGTCCGAATAGCACCTGCGACTCAGCAGCCTACTGCTGGGATGTATTTGTTTTACAGGACGTCATTAAATGAAAGATATCGATAAAACAAATTGCGTATCTACGTAAGTATGTATAATTAATAAACATTATACCTAGTGATTTTTATCGGTATCTTTCATTTAATAACGTCCTGTAAAACAAATACACCCCAGCAGTAGGCTGCTGAGTCGCAGGTGCTATTCGGACGGGTGCTCTAAGTGGACTACTTCGTTCTGATGATCGAAAATATATTTATTTTATCATTTTGAAATAAAAACTTTTAAAGATATTTAAGAAAATTGACGAAAATTTACCATTCCCCGATAAGATTGATAAACACTGACACTGGTGATTAGTGTTGTTATTAGATAAAGGGCAGCCTATAGTTTTCCTTACTCCCACGCATCCATCATTATCATCCACAGTCCGTCTTAGCCCACTGCTGGGCATAGTCTTCTCTTTTCTTGTGCCAATCCCCACGCTCCTGTGTCAGTCTCATCCAGGTTCTATAACTCAACGATTAGGGATGGTAGTTTATTCATTATAAAAACTTTTTACAAAAAAAAAACAGTGCCACTCCGGGAGTGCCGACAGAAGTGAAAACTTGAACAATTTATAAAATACTTCCAAAACCTTTTAAGTAAAATACTTGCATAGAACATAGTTCCGTAACGTAATATAAATAAAGAGCACAATCGCGTTTACAAAAATGAGGTGTCGGTAACGGTGTCGCGAGTTCAATTGATTTTTCCCATCTCAAAAATGCCCAACGCGCCTAAAGAAGTTTTCACTTCAAAAACAACCAACTGCCAAAAAAAAACACTACAAAGTGAAAAGTAACTTAAATTTCGGAAATCGGTGTCTTTGGTTTTGAATTTTCGTTTTTTGCCACCGACTTACGTAATCAAAGTTATTTTTCACTATGTAGTATTTTTTTGGGAAATAGGTTTTTTCTTGTTGTAAAAACGTTATTATTTTTCACTTTTCGTTGGGGTTCCTTACCCCACAAAAATTCAATACTACCTACTATGTAAATAACAGTGACAGAAAGTTATTATAACATCATCCACGTAGACTAAGTGGGTAAAATATGTATTATTGAAGCTAACTCAAAAACTACTCATGCAAAGTTCGTAAAATGTATATGTGACCACCGCGCAAGGTACCTCTACCAAATGAAAATAATTTTCAAAATCGGTCTTCAATAGACGAAAATATTATATATTAAAAAAAAAATATATGAATATAGAACCTCAACCTTTTTGGAACACGGTTAAAAACTAGTTTTCATACAAGTTGCGGTTCAGGTATAAAGTCAAACAATATTCTCATTTTGTCACCTCTTACGGAATCTAACTTAAGGAAACGGCTGACCTAACCTTAGTCCAACACGCGGTGAGAAGTACGGTGAAGATACTTATTTACTTACTATTAAGAAATAAGAAGGCTATTATCATCGGTACATTTAAGGGCAAATCAAATATTAAAAAATAATGGTACTCAATTTACTACGGCCGTTTTTGTGGGACACGGTACAATCGATGACAGATTCAATTCAGCTTTAATTTGTAGTTAGTGCAGTCAGAATATAATAGCCGTAGAAGGTAAGTAATTAACTCTATTATACATCAATTTGGTAATGAATTTTAGATTGTTCTCAATTTTAGGTAGTTATCATAAATAAACATGCTATTAAACGGTCGGGTTGTGTTATCCTTAATTGCGATCTCTTACTGCGACTGTCTGTAAACGTTTTTATGATTGTGTTAAAGGCAGATGTTAGCGTTATAACCATAAAATAATATATGAGTATTACTATTGTTTTTCAGTGAAAATGTTCACATTAATCACTTCGCACTTTTTCGCTTCAAGCTTCAACCGCTTTACAGCAAACATCCGACGAAAAAACAAACAGGCCATATTTATTTGTTTTTACTCCAAACATTTGCATATGATACAAAAACACGAAAATACAAAATCCTTCTGTGAGGCAGAGTGCCAGCATTAATAAAATATACACAATCCCCAAAAAAACTGGAACAAAATCCTCGACAATCGCAGTAGCCAGCCCATTTAAATTGTAAATACTTTTGTTAACCCACCCGACAGCTGCCCATTAAATCGAAAAAACAAAGTTTTAAGCGAGTACAAAGTATACTGAAAAACGAATCGCTATCACATTTGCGGAAAAACTTAACAACGAGATTTAGAAAACATCAAAATAGTACAACGCCATCTATCGAGCTTTGAAGAAGCTCTTCACTCAAACAACTTGTGTGCCCGACGACACTCGCCCACAATACAGACGAAAGTGAAAATGACCTTAAAACGTGTACAAACAGACGTAGGTACCGTCTGGTTTTAGTTGACAAAAAACAAACAACGTCCCGACACAATAAGACCATAGAAAGTGGACTGACAGTGTATAAACACTTTTTTTCAAACCATTCTTTCTTAATTTCGTTTCGGGAAAATTGGCTGATAATGGGTAAGCCGCAGAAGAGAATGGGTTGAATCGGTCGCGATGAATTTGGGCGTAGCGCGTATGCTTGAGTAGTCCGGATCGCTGGCACAGTAGGAATACACAGCAGTATCTCAACTAGACTTTTTTGTTTTAATTACTTCGACTCCGTCGATGCGTTAGGGTATAAATTTATTGTGGTTAGATAACTCTAACTACGATTTTAAAAAAATACCGCGAATGGGCGGCTACATCATTAAAAAAAAAAACAGTGGCGCTCCGACAGAAGTGAAAACTTGAAAAAAAATCGGCACCGCGGTAATCAACGCGTTGATGTCTTTTTAATGGTCAAAAGCTGGTGTCGTAACAGTATCGCGAAATCAATGGTTTAGTTCCCATCTCAAAAATGCCCAACGTGCCTAAAGAAGTTTTCACTTCAAAAAATACCTCCAGCCTCGCTGCGACAGTCACAGGGAAACTGCATTGCTGATCTTACCTACTAGTTGTATGACGGCACGTGTTTTTTGGGCATTTTTTCCCAGTTGTTCTACTGTTTACTTTCGCCCTGTGCTACCGCTATGCATAAATAGTCAGTAGACGCGACGGTTTTTTTCGGAAAAACGCACCTGATTCAGATTGAATTTTCGTGCTCTCACGTTTTGTTGGACAGGTTGAAGTATTGTAAAGATTACGCCGTGACTGATATCCCTTGCTGATTGCGAACACGTCTGGGTACTTAGTGTCTCTAGTTGCGGCTAGAGTGATGTTTTCTTGTTTCTTGCGTATTTATTTCTTTCTTTTATAAATGTTTACGTGAATTGTGGCTAAGTGTTGTGCTGACCACAGGATGCGTTACTGTTTAAGTACGGTTGGTTGGTACCATTTTGTAATAACAGAAAAATCGTAGATTTAAAATTAAAATTAAAACTTCAAGATCAAAGTTCCAAAAACACATAAATCTGTACTGACAGCAAATAAATAACTCTACTTTTAAGTTTTTAAATCAATTCGCAAAGTTGCTTTGATTAATTTGTTCAACAAAGAATATAATTTATTTTATTCTGTCTACAAAATCACTTTCGCATTCAATTTGGAAACTTATTAGCGTGTTCTATGTCTAAAAGGTCTCGTAAATTATATATTTAGTTCGGAAATGAGACGTTTATTGCAAAAAAGTTGCATAAAACTTGATGTATGTTGATTAAAATGATAATTAATCACATCAAAGTAGATCACGTATCCGCTAACGGTAATTATTAGTGTATCGTTTATTAACAAATAAATAATTAGGGTTCCGTGTTAGAATCTATGATACTAGGTCATTTAAAATTCATATAGGTCATGGATTTTAAATGGCTTATGCGCGTTTTCACCTTCACTAAGTGACACTTAAATGAATCCCTAAATAAAAATGCATTGTTGGATTTTCAACTCTCAGTGCTAAGCATAGTGTTGAAAATCCATAAATGCACTTTTATTTAGGAATTTATTTAAGTGCCACTTAGTGAAGGTGAAAACGGGCATTAGTATCATAAATTCTAACACGGAACCCTAATTATTTATTTGTAATTAAATAGGTCCCTGCAAAACCGAAAATAGTACATTTGTTTTGTCGTTTTTTGAAGCAAAATCTTTTAAGAAAATGTCTGAAACTATTGTTACAATAATTCATACAAAATTCTCATAGAAAATGCACAAATCTTCCCGGCAACTTTTCTTTCAATAAGAACCTGATTAGGACAACGCCGTCGAGGTAGACCGCGGCGAAGGTGGTGTGACGATATAGTTATGTTTGCGGGGCCAACATGGCGTGAAATCGCACAAAAAAGAGAGACTTGGAATGAAAAAAGGGAGGCCTTTGCCCAGCAGTGGGACACAATATAGACTAACAAAAAAAAAAGAACCTGATTCAAACATTTTAAAACAATAAATAGCTAAATCGGTTTAGCCGTTCTCAAATTATGCGCTTACCAACGAAAATCATTACATTTTTATTATTGCATAGCTTTTATCGCAGGCTTTGAGCGCGGCGACCGAATCAAGAAATTCCGTAACGAAAATAAAACCTAACACCCCCCACTCCGCCTACCATGTAATGACGGATGATGACATAAAACAAAAATTACGTTCCCATGACAACATCACGTTGTCATGGGAACTACGTCATCATCCCAAGTGTAGCGTTGACAAATAGGAAGTATGGAGGTTAAAAATGCTATGCAATAGCTTTACCGCAGCAGTCCCCGAGTGCCACACGCTTTTTAAGCTATTTAGATTATCTTTTGGGGTCGAATTAATTGATAATTAATTTATTGTAAGTATTTGTATACGAATACTCAATATTCAATTCTGTACTTTTCAAGATAGAACAGGAAAACTGAAGCTAACATTTTCAATTATGTACGGAATTAACAAACAACGTAGTTCTCCCAAAATGTTACCGTAACTTCTTATTTTTAGTAACGGAAAGTATCACGATAAACTCGTAATCATAAAAAAAGCGATCGTAATCGCATTGTGAGAAAACAATCGATATGAGGACGTACCCTAACCGATTCAATTCGAATCGATTTTTTATTGCGATCATCTCCGCTGTAACCGGTTGTAACAATTGTAACTTTTGGAAGTTATACAATGATTATTAACAATTTGAGTGCTGGCATTTCCTTGTATGGGAACCGCTATGTCTGCGTTTCTTTAAACTTGACTGCGCAGCAAGTGGTGCCGTCTAGTTTTGTTACGAAGTAACTAGGAACCACCGAAAAGGTCGGATAAGAGTGACACTGGCTGGTGACAGTCACTCTAGCAGAGCGTCGCGTCGATGGTTGCGTGGCGGCTATCTTCTAACAACAGCTGATGATGTGAGGGGAGCCGCTGTCGTACCACGTCCACGATGAACTGCTATATTCCGGCACAATCCAGTTGATATTGAAGATGCTGAACCACTAATATGATGACCAATTCTGGTAAAGACTATCCTGCGCCGATATAGGTATATATTTTAAATTTTTCAAGTGAAAACTTCTTTAGGCGCGTTGGGCATTTTTGAGATGGGACTAAGCCATTGATTTCGCGACACTGTAACGGAATTTACCGACACCGTGGAGTAAAAGACATCAACGCGCTGATTAGCGCGGTGCCGATTTTTTTTCAAGTTTTCTCTTCTGTCGGCAATCCCAGAGTGCTACAGTTTTTTTTTGCGAGGCGTCTTTTTTATTACTCCACTCATCTAGGCTTGCTGTCCACTGTCATTTTAACGTAAGGGAAGTGCTGATTCACACCAACATTTTGAAAACTAGTCTCTTTTTTTCCTTTGTCATAATAGAGATGTTATTATATGCAATAGATATGTTATGGTAGAAACACAGGGTAGAAAGCAAGTAATGCAAACGTGTATGGTCTTGCGGTGGATTTACAACACCCAGTGGATTTTACAAGTCAGAATATTTGATAGGAAAGTAAACCATTATAGTCAATGTAGTTTTTTTACTATCATATTATTTATACATTCAAGTTTATCCAAACATAAATTTATTGGAGTTTCATAATTTAGAGAATAAAACAACTTTACAATTAAGTAGGTACTTAACTAAAATTAAACAACAAATAAATTAAAACGAGGATAAAAGCGAAACAGTTGTATTCTGTGTCTGTGGTCGGGCAAAGTGTTATTGGGTTTTTCAATTAAGTATTTCTCAGTAGCAGCTCGGAGTCTGGATTTGTGCCCGGTTGATGGCAATAGGCTCGCCTCCTATTACATGGGACTTAAACATAACTGGCGAAATGTGGGTCTAGGGGGTACACGTCTGCCTAACCCTTCGAGGCGCGATTTTATGTCATAATGTTATCTGTTCTAACGAGCAGACATTAACATTTTAGATACGCAAATGATAAGCGAAAGACATCAACGACCTATTAGAAATGTGATGATAATTATTTAACAAAAACATATCGCAAAATCACCTGATCAAGAAAAAAACAGTTTATATAAACATGCTTGGAAATTCAAACATTATTTTGACAATTTTCGGGGTAATTCGAAATTGCTGAACTGTAGTGCTATTCTGTACAAATCTCACCGTGATAACTTAGGTGAAGTGAGCTGCCAATAGTAATAATCCTAGCAACTGACAGCTCACTCCACGCTCACTTCACCTAAGATAACACGGTGAGATGGTTACAGAATAAGCACTACTGTACCCGAATTACGTAATGCAAAACAATCACATTTTTTTTCGATTTGAAACAGATGGCTGATCCATTGCTTCGTAAGTTGGAAAAAAAAAATCTGCTTAACAACGTAAATAACGCAATGAATGTTGTTGAACTGTCAAAATGAAACAAATTAGGCAAAATTGTTTACGAAAATAAGTTATGCAATTAGGGTACTGGTCAAAAACAAGCGAGTTGGCGGCCGGCAATGTTGCTATGCAATTCCATAACTATCGTGTTTAGCAGCCAAATAAATGACTAATGCCCGTTTTCACCTTCACTAAGTGACACTTAAATGAATCCCTAAATAAAACTGCACTATTGGATTTTCAACGCTAGGCTCAGCGCTGAGAGTTGACAATCTAACAATGCACTTTTATTTAGGGATTCCTTTAAGTGTCACTTAGTTGTAGGTGTAAACGGGCATAAATGATTTAAAAATGGAACTAACTTTTTACTCCGACCCATGGCAACCAAGGAGGTAACTTATCAAAGATTTTATTTAAATTTCGAACTGGCTTAGCAAATATGCCTGTTTAAAGAAAAGAAGAAACAAATGAACATATTGGCGCGTGAAAACTTTTCTTTGTTCGTCATTGTATTTAATCATGTAATTGCGTTTAATAAAAAAATAAAGTTTAATAAAAAACTGTAACCCGACTACGGGAAAATAAAAATGATCTAAAAAGTACGAAACAAGCAAATATTTCAGACCAAAATCAAGACATAGGTACAAAAATGGTCCAGGTAAAGCCGTGGTCGCATGCCTGTATACCATGTTGGTGCCAAGAACACCTACAAAATTATAATTGCATGCGACGACGGCTTTACCTTGACCATTTTTGTACCTATGTCTTGATTTTGGTCTGAAATATTTGCTTGTTTCGTACTTTTTAGATCATTTTTATTTTCCCGTAGTCGGGTTACAGTTTTTTATTAAACTTTATTTTTTTATTTTATACTTTTCCGTTTTTACACTTGATAAACGTAAATAAGAGTAGAGTAATACAATAGTTCAGTAATTAACCTATTTTAAATTCCAATAGCAGTGCATAGTGCTTTGGACGAAACCATAGAGCGATTTATTTCGACGCCAATACCATATATCGATATCGAGCTTCGAAGAAATCCAAAATATAAATATTTCGTTGTACTTGTTTTTCTTCATAAGAGTGGAATTACAAATCGGTACTACTTATTAAGATTTGATTAACTGCACGTTGGTAACATCTTGCGATACTACGTAGCGCAGTCTCACTTTTGCTTGTTTTTAACGATTTAAACATATTTGTTTACTTTGAAAATATAATATTATATACATATTTGTAATGTGCTCGTCAATACCTTTCTTTTGATACCAAACATGTCATGATCATCCCATTTTAATTTTTTTCGAGGTTAGAAATTTACGTGTAAAGTCCACCAAATTAAATTTAGGGAAAAATTATATAGCTAATGTCACCCGGACCATTATTACGAATCTATTGATACCTCATTCATCAAAATCGGTTTAGTAGTTTAGGCGCTACGGTGGAACACACGTAAAAACAAACATACATACATACATACAAACATACATACATAGACTGCTAAAATCATAACCCTTCCTTTTGGCTTTGCCGTAGTCGGGTAATTAAAATAGGTTTTTATTTTTATTAATTGATTTATCTTTTGCATAGATTCTATTCTATTTTTACCCGACTACGGCAAAGCCAAAAGGAAGGGTTATGATTTTAGCAGTCTATGTATGTATGTTTATATGTTTGTATGTATGTATGTATGTATGTATGTTTGCTTTTACGTGTGTTCCACCATAGCGCCTAAACTACTGAACTGATTTTGATGAATGAGGTATCAATAGATTCGTAATAATAGTCCGGGTGACATAGGCTATATACATTTTCCCTAAATTTAATATGGTGGATTTTACACGTAAATTTCTAACCTCGAAAAAAATTAAAATGATATGATCATGACATGTTTGGTACCAAAAGAAAGGTCTTGACGAGCACATTTCAAATATGTAAATAATGTTATACTTTCAAAGTAAATAAATATGTTTAAATTGTTAAAAACAAGCAAAAGTGAGACTGTGCTACGTTGTATCGCAAGATGATACCAACGTGCAGTTAATCAAATCTTAATAAATAAAAACGGTTTGTAATTCCATCCTCAATTCCTCTATGAAGAAAAACAAGTACACACGGCTACACATCAAGCTATACATTTCCAGTTTAAGCTGATCTGGCATTGTAAAGGATTTCCGTACAATGCGAGGTCAGCTAATACTGGAAATGTATAGCTTGATGTGTAGCACTGTGTACAACGAAATATTAATATTTATACACGGGGCACTCAGAAAATTTTGCGATAGGTAATAAAAAAAAATAGACTACAGGTTATATTTTATTTATTAAATCTTTTCAAATAACTCTCCATTGGCGTCTATACACAGTTTCATGCGTCTTAACCAATTTTCATTACACATTTTCCAGTTCACATCAGACACCTCTTTAATCCCAGTTTTCCCTTGAGTTGATTTTTTATTTTGGGGAACAAAAATGACAAATCCATGATTCATCACCCGTAATGAAATCGTAAATGCGCCGAGACGAGCCTGCTTCAAATTTTGCTATCATGTCTCGGCACCATTCTACCCGAACCTCCTTCTGCGTTAGATTGTGTGGTAACCAGCGTGAAACTATCTTCTTTACCTGAAGATGCCCGTGTAGAATTTCATGTACACTTCCCGATCCAATCTGCAGTATATGCTGAATCTCTTCATATGTAATTCGCCTATTCACTTAAATTTAATTTTTCACAGCCAACACGTTTTCTTATGTAACAGCCGTCATAGCCCTATGACGGCCACTTCTTTCTTCGTCCGCCAAAGTTACTTGACCACGCTTAAATTCGTTGAACCAGCGGAAAACAGTCGCTTTAGAAGGGCTTTTGTCTATGAACATCATTCGAAGTCTTTCAAAAGATTCTTCTGGTTTTAGTCGACATTTGAAATCGTACAAAATCATCGCGCGAAAATGTTTTCGTTGTAAATTCAATTTTCAGTGAGACAGAGTATTTTGATTTTGCTCGTAAAAAATGTGGCGGGAATTTCGAATTTGGAATATTGTGTTTTATTTTTTAAATAAATAGTCATAGTTTTAATTAATCGACATCAAAACTAGCCAGTGTCCCATAGACAAAAACTGTTAGTCGCAAAACTTTCTGAGTATGGTGTTGGCGTCGAAATAAATCGCGCAATGGTTTCGTCTAAAGCACTATGCACTGCTATTGGAATTTAAAATAGGTTAATTACCGACCTATTGAATTACTCTTATTTACGTTGTTGTAACGTTTAGCAAGTGTAAAAACGGAAAAGTATAAAATAAAAAATAAAGTTTAATAAAAAACTGTAACCCGACCACGGGAAAATAAAAATGATCTAAAAAGTACGAAACAAGCAAATATTTCAGACAGAAATCAAGACATAGGTACAAAAATGGTCAAGGTAAAGCCGTCGTCGCATGCCATTATAATTTTGTAGGTGTTCCTGGCACCAACATGGTATACAGGCATGCGACCACGGCTTTACCTTGACCATTTTTGTACCTATGTCTTGATTTCTGTCTGAAATATTTGCTTGTTTCGTACTTTTTAGATCATTTTTATTTTCCCGTGGTCGGGTTACAGTTTTTTATTAAACTTTATTTTTTATGTAAATGTGAGAACGCTGTAGGTTTAGTGGACTGTAGATCTGTTGACCATTTTCTATTTTGTTAAGTACCTGGTACTTATTGAAAGACCTACACTGTCCTCCCATACCTAGTAACACTGTTATTTAAAAGTATTGTAAAAGCCAATCATTTTTAAAAGAGTAATCGTGGAGTTTCTTGCCGGCTCTTCTCCATAGGAAACGAACAACTGGAGCCGTGCACCTAGCTTCTGATTTTTCATAAGTGCCCTTGTAGGTTTATGTGAAATAAAAATATTTTGAATTTTTGAATTGATTCTGGAATTTACAATTCATTTACTTAGTTTGAATTTCCGCGCATTGTTTGAGAAAAGTACTATACAAGCTTTTACCGCAACCAGGTCCATCAATGCCCTAATTGCTGGCCGCGACAGTAATGTACTATTTATAACTTCACCAGCAAAAAGACCCTGAAAGTTACAATTACGTAAACACGAAACTCTCTTTCGTCTCTCAAATTAACATAAAAAATAACAACGAAACTGAATTAACACTTTTAATTTCACTGAGCGACGAGTCACGTAGAATCAAAAGTCAGGTCCATCAGCATTTAAGTCACGGGCGAGAAGCATTAGAGATTCTGCAAGCGGCTCGTTTACATAATAGGGACGTAAGAACGTGTCTGTCTGAGAGTTTGAAATCCATTGCGGTTGCTGTTTCTAAGCCATCGATGAGAATACGTAGTGATATGTCAATGGATATGAAATAGTGGTAATAATCGAAAAGCTGTTTAGGTTTGTTTTTCATAGCTTCATTAGTGAAAAACTCTTAATTAAAGTCACCTTTTTCATCGTCAATGGACGTCAAAAACACGTCATTGTCGCTACAGGCTATTAGTTTTTGAAATACTTTTTCTTAAAACCACCGACGTTTATCACTTTCACTCGTTTTTAGATAATTGCTCTCTGTAATTACGCATCAGTGGGTTCGACGATCGAAGCCGGCTTCAGACCACTTTTTTTGTTCTACG
Source organism: Agrochola lychnidis (assembly GCA_963680765.1). Classification (NCBI taxonomy): domain Eukaryota; kingdom Metazoa; phylum Arthropoda; class Insecta; order Lepidoptera; family Noctuidae; genus Agrochola; species Agrochola lychnidis. The sequence continues at coordinate 5,365,596 of OY796859.1, read as the reverse complement.
CTGTCTTTATTTCTGAGGAGATAGTTTTAGGCAATTTAATGAAGTTTTTTTAAGGCTCCGAAAAAAAAGACACCGAGTGAAATCAAAAGTGAATTTTATTCGTTGAACAATTTTGTTGAAAGCACGTGACTATCTTTTATTGGCAGATGATCAATTCGGAAAGGGTTCGTCACCGTATCGCCGCGGTTCGTGAGCTTGTCCCGTGCGAGGCGATTACGTTACGATTCCGATTAGAGTGCGTTGCAGTAGAGAGTTTCATACAAAGAATACTGAATGGCTCGAGTTGATACGGCGACGATCCCTTTCCGAGTAATTTGTATATGACTAGCTTGTTGCCCGCGACTTCGTATACGTGCTTGCTTTTTTATTATTCTTTTATAATATAACTTATTGCTAGTGTTAGTAGTTACAATACAATAGAGAAAAATATAGAATAAACTTGTATTGTGAAAAGGATATCCCCAAATTAATGTTTAGTGATTGTCCTTCTCACAAAACTTTTGATCATCGGAGAGTCGATACTCTCCGCCATAGTTTTTAAAATGCTGTTGCCACTTGCCCGCAACCTTGACAACAGCGACGCAGTTTTCTTGTGAATGACGACGTGGAAGCCGTCAGTTCGGTTTTGCAACAACATTTACGTGAAATAATCCTATGACACTCTGTAATAATGTAGCTATCTATCATCAAAATAATGTTTGTAATCGAATCAGTACCTACTTCCAGAGATTGTTACCTTTTACAAACATATAAACAAACAATTTTACCTCTTTGTAATACCTATTAGTTTTGCTCCTCTGTGCTTCGGAAAGCACGTTATACCGTTGGTCCCGGCTGTCATTCGTGGCTCTTTGACAGTTATTACGGGTCGTCAGAAGCCCGAAAATCTGACAAACAGTCTTACCAACGGGTATCGTATTACTCAATCACTGGGTTGTAGAGGTCAGATAGGCAGTCGCTCCATGTAAAATACTGGTATTCAGGTGCATCCGGTAAGACTGGAAGCTGACCCCAACTTAGTTGTGAAAAAGGAAAGGCAGATTGATTGTAATTTTAGTTTAGAATAAATAGAATTGTAGGTACAGAAATAAACACATCATTAGATAATTAGACAAGAACCTAAGCAGGTCCAAATCTAGTCTAGCGACTCCACTTGTTAAGCAGGTTGTCACCCTCATTTACATTACAACTGCCTTATCAAACACACAAACTTGTACTGCGACAGTCCGACAATCTGATAACGCGTAGTCGCGTTCCCAAAACGCGTTCGATCTATAAACAAATCGAATAGTCGCCCACGTGAACTACGCCTAAAGTTTCGTTCACGGCTTTGAGCGATGCGACTTGTGAGGCGACTTGTGTCAAGCGACACGACTTGTGTCAAGCGACACGACTTGTGTCAAGCGACACGACTTGTGTCAAGCGACACGACTTGTGTCAAGCGACACGACTTGTGTCAAGCGACACGACTTGTGTCAAGCGACACGACTTGTGTCAAGCGACACGACTTGTGACAAGCGACACGACTTGTGACAAGCGACACGACTTGTGTCAAGCGACACGACTTGTGACAAGCGACACGACTTGTGACAAGCGACACGACTTGTGTCAAGCGACACGCTCGGGCATCACTTTTTTGCCCGTCCGTCGCTCTGCAAGTCGCGTCACGGTGACTTGTGGCAAACCCCCTCTCTCATTTGTTAACCGACTTCTTCCAAAAGGTGGAGGTTCTCAATTCGACTGTATGTTTTTTTTTTTTTGTATGTTTGTTACGCGATTACTCCGTCAATTATGAATTGATTTTGATGATTCTTTTTTTATTTGGTAGATCATACTTCAGAGGTGGTCCCATATAAATTTTATTAACTTTACTTGGGTAGTTTTTGAGTTAGCTTCAATAATACGTATTTTTACCTCACTTGTATGTGGATGATATTATGATAAATTCCTGTCACTGTTATTTACATAGCAGGTAGTGGTATTCGAATTTGTGTGGGGTAGGTATCACAACTAAAAAGTGAAAAATAAAAACTTTTTACAAAAAAAAAAAACAAACGACTTAAAAAAAAACACTACAAAGTGAAAAATAACTTTAATTTCGGAAGTCGGTGACAAAGAACGAAAATTCAAAACCAAAGACACCGACTTCCGAAATTAAAGTTATTTTTCACTTTGTAGTGTTTTTTTTGAAGTCGGTTGTTTTTTTTTTGTAAAAAGTTTTTCTTCTCTACTGTCGCAAGACGCGTGTCGCTTGATCATGTAGCGTGTGGCCACGGCGTAAGATCGATTCAGTGTTGTGACTTATCAATTCGATTTGAGCATTGAATTATCAGTGTCTCGATGTTTTGAATTGCCTGTGATTGTTGTAAGTGCCAGCAATTGTATACGATTTGTTCTTGTTTTGTTTGACTGTCATTTGTTAATTTATTTTTGTGTACTTTTGGAACGAAGTTCCTTATCGCGCGTGCGAAAGGGGGCTAGACGGAAAAAATTAAGACCAAAAGTTGTAACGACATTTTTTTAAGACCAAAAGTTGTAACGACACTTTTTTATTTTTTTTAAATTTTAAATATCTCGGAAACGGCTGGGAATATCAAAGTTTTGATTAAATATCCCCCCCCCCTTAATATTCCCCTCTCAGCTAGAACCTACATTCAGTTAGACCCCTTAGACCCCATTTTTGAACCCCTTTTATTTTGACCATCTGTAATTAAGTATATCTTACAACTCTCTTATATATATGACCTCCCTCCTTTTATTATAATGCTGTTTACTTTGTAACTTTTGAATTAACTGCAAGCTACAATATAGTACTAAGACTACCTTATTGGTCTAGTGGTCGCAAGCGCTACCTCTGTTTATGAAGTCCTGGGTTCGAATCCCGGGTCGGGCAAATTCAACAGTCTTAGAACCCGCAATTAATCAGGATGATCCTATGGATAAGACGTAATTTCTTTAAACTGTACATGATTTTGTGTCTTTGAACCTTATAAACATATACTTACAAAGTGAAACATAATTTCGGAAGTCAGTGGCAAAAAACGAAAATTCTAAACCAAAGACACCGACTTCCGAAATTATTTCACATTTTGTAGTGTTTTTTTTTGGAAGTCGGTTGTATTTTTTTTGTAAAAAGTTTTTATTTTTCACTTTTTAGTTGTGGTACCTACCCCACACAAATTCGAATACCACTACCTGCTATGTAAATAACAGTGACAGGAACTTGTCATATCATCTACACACTAAGTGGGAAAAAATACGTATTATTGAAGCTAACTCAAAAACTACCCAAGCAAACTTAATAAAATTTATATGGGACCACCTCTGAAGTATGGCCTACCAAACAAAAAAATAATCATCAAAATCAATTCATAACTGGCGGAGTAATCGCGTAACAAACATAAAAACATACTGTCGAATTGAGAACCTCCTCCTTTTGGAAGTCGGTTAAAAACAAACAATATTTTGTTTAATTTTTTTCGTCATTTTTTGCCTTTTTCGAGTAAATTCTGTGTCAAATTCTCTAATATTCTTCTCGAAGACACCAATAAACGTACAATCCATCTAACAGAATCGCTGGCGATAACATTAAAGTACATAGCGACCTTTAGGATAATGGGGACTCTTATCTATCACGTTGGGAGAGATCGATCGGTGTGAAGGAGATAAATGGAGTGCCCCATAGTACTTACTATTAGTATGATTCGATACTGTACGTAGGAACGGTTTTTTCAATCAGTTTGATTTTAAATCAGAGATTTTTGAAGTGAATACTTCTTTAGACGCGTTGGGTATTTTTGAGATGGGAAAAAACAATTGAACTCGCGACACCGTTATCGACACCTTATTTTTGTAAACGCGATTTTTCTCTTTATTTATATTACGTTACGGATCAATGTTCTATGCAAGTATTTTTACTTTAAAGCGTTTGGAAGTATTTTTTTTTGTAAACGCGATTGTGCTCTTTATTTAGATAAGGTTACAGACCAATGTTCTATACAAGTATTTTTCTTTCACGAAGGCGATCTTGTTCAAGTTTTCACTTCTGTCGGCACTTCCGGAGTGCCACTGTTTTTTTTGCAATCATCGTATTGGATGGGGAGCGGTTCATGGCAAAATAATAACATAGCCGCACGGGACAATCGAAGGTTAAGCTACACTTGTCGCGGTCGGTTCATGGATGGGTGACCAGTACATGGTGTTGGTCCCGGTTGTCATTCGTAGATCTTTGTCAGTCGTTACGAGTCGTCAGAAGCCCGAAAGTATAGCAACCAGTCTTACCAAAGGGTATCGTGTTACCCAGTTACTGAGTTGTGGAGGCTGAATAGGCAGTCTCTCCATGTAAAATACTGGTATTCAGCTGCATCTGGTTAGACTGGAAATCGATCTCAACATAGTTGGAAAAAGGCTAGGCGGATGATGCTGTAGGAGAAGGGGTTTTGGTGGTAGCGCCGACAAAAACCTACCAAGTAACAGATGATGATGATGATGATGATGATATGCAGATGAAATTGGAGCATGTGTCAAGGTTTAATTAAGTTTGAATGTATTAGAAACTTTATTACGTACAAAACAGGGAGACCAAAGAAAATATTCAAATCAATCTACCTAGCCTTTTCCCAAGTATGTTGGGGTCGGCTTCCAGTCTAACTGGATGCAGCTGAATACCAGTATTTTACATGAAGTGACTGCCTATCTGACCTACACAACCCAGTAACTGGGTAATACGACACCCCTTGGTAAGATTGATTGTTAGACTTTCGGGCTTCTGACGACCCGGAACAACTGTCAAAGATCTGTAAATGACAGCCGGTACCAACGGTTAAACGTACTTTCCGAGGCACGGAGGAGTCTCGATTGTAAAGATCACCCATCTACGGACCAACCCCGGCAAGCATAGCTTAACCTGATGGATTTAATGATGCGAATTGAGTGTTAGATGATATGAATAGGAAAAAAATGATGACGACTGATAGACATGTAGCTCCCATGGAAGAAAGAGACGTACTGCGTAGGCACCCAATATGGTAGTTGCCTAGGTAAAAAAAAAGAAATTCCATTAAGTCCGTCTTTCAGATAATAAAAAAATATTAGACACGTATTTTTTGCTTTATCATATTAATCAAAAGTAACTTAGAAAACACGCATTGAAGTTGGGGAGTGGAGGCTCGCTACGTCACAACTCAGTATTAAATCTAGCAAGGCGTGACGTCATGCCACATTTTAACTCAATGTATCGCCGTAATCTTTGATTACGTCAAAAAAGAAGAAATACGTGTTCAATATTTTTTAATAATATACAAGACGGACCAAAAAAAATTGGACACAGGCCTATTAATACGCAATAAATAAAAAATATAAATATACATTCATAACTAAATCACCATTTCCTAAACAATTAAATTTTCATCAAAACTACATAACGTAACATACACAAACCATAAACTGGTAAGACAAAATCGTGCCGTGAATAATCGCGCCGACGAGTCGCCCACGTGCATCAAGCCTAAACACCGGGGCGTGCTTACCAAACACGTGTTAAGACGCGTTTTCACTTTTTATTAGGGCTATTTTCGACTGAACTATTAAGACGTTGCACCAGAGCAGCCCACGGCTAAGCTACGCAAATGTAGGTACAGTATTTTTATTTTCTTAATGTCTCTCAGGAACCATCGCATTTCCGAACACAAACGAATGCTAATTTCCATGTCTATCAAATTATTAGATTTATCAAATCAAATCATTTATTTATTTGCAAACATGGGTAAGAGATACATCGATATTTTTCATTATAATAAAGTCCTCCATATTTTACCACTATATGGGTATGCAAATAGTGTAACAAAATTTAAAACTATCAATAAAATGTCAACTAAATTCAACAAATTACATTAAAAACAGTAAAAAAATAATTTTAAATAATTAAATTAAATAATAATAATACATACCAAACTAACATTTAATTTTAGAATAATCAATATTAATTAAGTTCAAAACAATAAACAACTAATAATTTTCCTAACATAGTAAATCAGATGTAACAGGCCTAGCATCTTTCATTTAAATATTCATTAATATTATAATAGCATTTCGCAATTAAAAATTCGTGTGTTTTGGTTTTAAACAGATCTATATCTTTAATTTCCATAATGTGTTTAGGTAGTTTATTGTAAATTTTGGGTGCCATACCTAAAAAGTTTTTATAGAAAATAGCTTTTTTATGTGGTGTTGCGCATATTTCATTTTTGTGTCGTAAACTCTTTGGGTGGTTCAACATAGCTTGCTACTTCGTAAATGTAAAGACAGAGAAGTGTAAGTAGCTGAAGCTTTCGAAAATGCGGCTCACAACTATCTGTGCTTTGAATGCCACATATTGCCCTTATGCATTTCTTTTGCGCTTTGAACGCCATTTCTCTATCAGTCGAGTTTCCCCAAAACATCATATCTTGTATAATAATTTGAATTCAGAACTTAGTACAAAACAACAATAAAGATTGTTGTTACTTGTTATGTGCTGGCGACTGTACCTCTTCTTGCACATACTCCATAGCAGTGGTCGGTAGATTTTACTACAGCGCACATAATTGCTTACACATATTATTATTTATAGGTATTCATTACTAAGATTGGGAGGTATATTATGAAAGTGAAATGGAACCTTATCTTCTGTAAGTAAGAGCGATTTACTTAATGGGTATGAACGCGAGATTGTTTTATCCGAGGAAGATAATATCGGTAGTTATTTACCTCAGTGTTGCGAAAGAAAATGCTTGGGATAATGGTCATGTGTCGATATTTTTTGTGATGGTTTCGTCTGTATATTTATTTTAATAAGGTATTTAGATTGCTTCAAGTGTGTTACTACCATATTATGGTTTAAACGAATATACGGTGTAATTTTATGTCGTAATAATATCAAAACCTGTTTCTGAAATTCCTAAAGCCTAAGAGATAGTTAATTGATTCAGCCGTGACTTTGCGGAAATCCATTATAAAATAAAACAACGCTGTACGCAGAAAACTCTGCGTTCAGCGCTCGGTGTGGCAATACGCCGTGTTTGGGTTTACGACAAGTCAATTGTCATCCTGAGGATGCTTCGTTTGAAGGTGAAACACGTGTCGATTTCTTTCAGGGTTTTTTATAGCTCTTCAGAAATAGCTAAGCGGAAGAGGTTACTAAATATATCCACGTCTATTGTTTTTTTTTTTCTAAAGCCTTCTCGTTTCTTTATGGATGGAATCGTGAAAATTGATCGTACATGTATGATTCTTTAAAAAGGTTGATAATTATGAGCATACCTACTGTTGCAAGTATTGATACTGGCCTAGAGGTGTGAGGCTTTTAATAGGATATGGCTCTGTTAATTAAAAAACAAACTCCGATTTGCTCATTTAAAAACAAATACGTAATTTTTTTTAGCTTTTACAGACTTTTCACTTTAAAAAACGCAGGGACAGGGTAGCAGGGACATCAACGCGAAAACTATTACCATGGGATTCAGTTCGTGATTCTGAAAGCGTTGAAATTTTTCGTCTGTTATTTTTTTTAAAATCTGCTGTTTCATAGAAAACTGCAATAGCTATGCGGTCAAAATGTATGGAACAGCAGATTTTTTTTAATAAGCGATGAAAAATTCCAGCGCATACGGGCCGATAGGGAAATCGTGGCCCCCGGCAACATGGCAACTGAAGGAACACGGGTGGGTTTTAGTCAGTAAGCGTCTGACACGCCCTCCCGCTCCACCCAGAGCGGGAGAAGTTATTTGATAATTTCTCACCCAAAAAAAAAGAGGGGGTTCACAATCACGTACTAAATCTTATATTTTTTTGATAATTCAATATAAGATTTTAAACGTAAAACTATAGCAAATAAAGTAAACAATTAATTTTATAAAGATTTCAAAACTTACTATAAATAGTAATCCAGAAATAAGGAAATGTAAAATTAAAAATGAGCTGTTGTGACTTTGTTGCACCGAAGGTGCGAATATGTCTTGGAAATCTTACGCCTTATTTTTCTGGCATCTTACTCCAGTTTCCAAGTATAAATAGGGGGCCATATAATATCCTTTTAAAAAGCTTTCAGCAGCATCTCTTTATGATAACACAAACACATATAAGGAGGTTATTGTTATACTAAGCCTGGTTATAATGCACTCTATAAACAGACCCATCGTACCTTACCTTAGCAGCGTATGAGTTAACCCTTTATTATGTACTAACATCAGGCTTGTAAACCTTTATGGGGTAAACAGAGTTACTTAGAAGCACGGGTTGTTATAGGTTAAGAGGTAATAAGCAGAGAATATTGTTAGCAGGTTTACTGTTTACATCAGCATCATATTTTGATGTGATTTTACATTATCACCAACAATGCGTCTTTCAATTGAGGATTTGATTCTTCACTTGAACTTGGTTAAGTTCAATGTCCACAGGACGCTTTAATGGTCGATATCAAGTTGAAATTTAAAAACCTTACTTATTTATTTATTTCATTAGGGGATTCAAACAGTTACATATATACAAATCTTAATAAACAGGTATTGAGAAAAAAAAGAAGATATTACCTACAAAATAATACATGTGTAGCTCACGACGTTATCTAGATCCTAAACTACATATGTAATTGTTAAGGAAGCATTTGCACACGAGTGAAACTTAAAAGGTAAAAAAAAAAAAAAAAAACAAAAAAAAAAATGCATTGTTCCCCCCCGACCCTTGCTCGAAAACGAGGTGCCAGCAGTTGTTGCAGCTGTGCACGTAGCTTTAAATTCCCCGTCTAATAATAATGATCAAAACCCTTTGATCCAGCCCGTGCCATCTTATGATGTCCTCCCTCCGGATAACGCCCTAAGCCGAGGCTCGTACCCATAGGGGGTGCCCTTAGCGAGCGTTCATCCTAAGCTTTTTAGCTTAGTTTATGTATGCCCTGGCTGGAGGCTTTGAGTGTAGCAGCTTAAGGCAGCCATAGGATTGACCGGTTAAACAGCCACGGTTCTCGGAACCAACTGTGAGATGCCCTATAGAAAAAAAAAACATTATTTTTTAAACAATATTCTAAACATATACAGAATGAAATACCTACTTTTGACATTCTTCTGTAACATTTGAGAGTGACTTAAAGTAAATGAGTGCACACAAGGGACAAAACTTCAAGACGAACGAAGAATAAATCAACTGTTTACGTACACATTTTGTCAATGCCTAGGCACTAGGTTTGGACATTAACAAAGCTTTTACTCATGAACCTGTTAAGCTTTTTGCAAGCAAGCTTACTAACACTAACCGTTGTTGACTATCCACTACCCATAAAATAAAGGATTTCTATTACAAATGTGTAAATTTCACTTTCTCAGTTGAGAACAGCGATAAATGTATACAAATTTAATAATACATTTATGAGATATAACCTCAAGTTACAAACGGAAACTTCATATTGTGGTGTCATTACAACATGAGTTTCTGTCCGATGCATCTGAGGTCACGACCTTTTAATTAAACAAATAAATATTTGTAGAGAATCCAATATATATAGACACCAAGCAATTGCTTTAACTACAGCTATTTATTGAATTATTAACAATATTCTAATGTCAAATGGTATTCGTGCAGGTAAAACTATTGTTGAGCTGAAAATCGAGTTGATAGGATAGACTCATTTCTAAAACCGTAGATAAGAAATGTTAAATCCGTATAACCTACTTTGTAAAGGTATTAAGGTAGACCGGGGCTCTCTTATTCTACGATGAATGATGAACATAACGTTAATTTAAAAATCATTGCATCTAAAACGCCAATGAGCTTACAAGCGTCAAAAGCCTAAAGTTATTGTAGATTTAAAAAGAAGAAAATCAAGAATCTTTTAATCACACTTACGATCATTAACATCAATAATGGTAATGAACTTTTAAACAAAACTGCAAGTTTCATTCAATACTTGAATACAAACGCTAATAAAACAAAAGAAAGATATAAAGAAAAACATTCATACAGTCGTTAAGATGACAACGAAGATTGAACACAATGTGATATTAACGTCACAAAAAGTACAGATGTGCTCAGTTAAGTACATCCACCGAGTAATCACACGCCGCAGGCAATACAGCCGACTTGAATAATGAATAGACACATTAAATAAATACGAAATATTTTTCATGTACAAAAATATCTAGACCACGGACCAGAATTTATTGAAATCGAGAAATGCCCTGAATACTAGATGCTATCATAACACGAATGAATGTAATCATCCATTTATTAAGACGCACGACTGACCGCCATGTTTTAGCAATATAGAAACATTTTTTGATTAAAATCGATTCGTGACATACCATTGTAATACTTTCTCTGTATAATTTGAAAGTGTCAAAGTATTGACAATTAAAACAGATGAGAAAACGACCCGAATGGTGGACAATGATTATAATCAGCACAACCGTGAAACAGCTTTTACTAAACAATAGATAAATAAACAAATAAGATCAGTCAGCTGTCACGGTCTGCGTGAAGGAGACAGAAGATTCGGCGTTAATGAATCTGAACGAGATGGGTGCTAGAAAAAAGACGGGAGATCGATCGCCAATGGTGGCGGAAACAATATTTTCACTTGATTTCAATAATATTTCTTTGTGTGGCCGTTACATATCGGGAGCACAGTGTAATGTCTGATTTCTCTATTTGCTAGTCACATTTCTAATGCGTGTGATTAAGGTCAATAGATCTCAATGGCGGTGTGTTATAAACATTGTAATAGTTTTTATGTGTACGGAGATCAGATAAACGATGTTCAATGGCGATGGAAAGGATTGTCATTGCTATGCAAGCCATTAAATACTTTGTAAGTCTTGATGTTCGTGTTAAGTGAGATGAGCAGAGTCGTAATCTGGCGTCAATCTGCGCGGAGACGACTATTTGATGTTAACACGGTACGTTTGTATACTTCACACTTAATGTGTCTTTTATATTGTTTTTGAAGATGATAACACTTTAGCACTTCGTCTTACTTTCTATGCACGAAACTGGTAAATTAAGTTCAAATGGCTGTTATAAGATACATTGCTTAATAGATTTGTAGACCATTTTCTGTTTTGTTAAGTACCTGGTACTTATGTTGATAGGCCTACACTGTCCTCTCTTACCTATTAACACTGTAATTTGAAAACATTGTTAAAGCCAATTATTTCAAAGAGTAACCGTGGAGTTTCTTGGCGGTTCTTCTCTTTCTTTTGATGGTAGTAAACCAAGCTTATATTTGATTGATTACCACACTGGAATCAGATCTAAGCGAAATAGGTAAATATCATAAAGAAATATATTTAAGCCTCCTTACCGTATCCGGTGACAGCGACCCAGACTAATTTTCTTTCCTTCCGTGAACTCTCTGATGACTAGCCAAACCAAATTTGGTCTTAAAACTCCGCAGAAGCGATGGACAAGGACATCAAAAACTGACAAAAAAAAATACGTTTGTCCTGGTATGGTTATGTAATGAGGAGAGAGGAAACGCATGTGACTAAAAGAGTGATGAATATAAATGCTGATGGCTAGAGTGGGAGAAGAAGGCCAAAGAAAAGATGGAAGGATTGTGTGAGGAATGATATGAAAGAGAAAGGAGTGAATGATAGCGTGACGATTGACAGGGGAGAGTGGAAAAAGAAAACGTGTTGCGCCGACCACACGTAACATGGGACAGGAAGATGATGATGATGATATTTTTTTGCGTCAATGACTATAGGTAGTGTAGTTACTTGAAATATCAGATTTTTTTGTAAACATGACAGACGTGATGAGTATTAATATCTTAGCACTACAAAACAAAACAACTGATTTTCTAAACTCATACTTCAAGTCAAGTTACTATACTATCAGCGGTCGTTGACCCCGCAAGATTTGATGCTTTTTAGTAATAGAGCTAATTTTATTTGACCCTGTATTCATTAGAACTTATGAACTTATGATTTCCGGATGATGAGAGTGGTCAAAAGGTTTCGAGTTACAACTAATAATTTTTAAAAGGATGATAAACAGACAAACGAAATAAAAAAAACCCGTGCACTTACAAAAACAACTCTTCAATCCTCAAATTACAGTGAAAGTAACGCAAACAAGCAGACCCAACCTGTTTCAACGCACCCTAAAAGAACAATAGTTGTACATAAACATAAACAAGAACTCCCAGATCAAATAGAACCATCTACTTTCTAAGCAGAGAATCTTGCTAGACGGTATGTCTACTGATGAAGATAGCTGCCATTATTCATTTCGCATGTGCATGTCATGAAGTGTCGCGATTGTGATCTATGACGGCTTAGAAGATGGTGTTATCTGATTTGCGTTCGTCAGCTGTTCCGGATGAGTGCGGCTAGTATTGGTGTGAAGGTTGGACAGTAAGCTGGGGTTTGGGCCAACTTGTTGGGTGTTGGTGGAATGAGGAAAATTGTTACATTAAAAATTGCAAGGTGCAACCACGATCATGTCATGATCGATGACATCGTGGCATGTATTATGTTCAAACAGTTTATTATGATATAATATGAGGTGATATATTTTGAGGCAATGGTCAACGTCGATCGATCGCTGTCTAGTTGCACTCGTATTTTTATTTTGGACAAGATACTGAGTGTATGGCTACTGGAAAAATATTCAATAGCTATGATGTATTATGTTTATGATGTTTGAGGGATAAAAATAGCTTTAAACACATCTGCTGCCTGATAGTGTCAACTTGGATTGTCCATTTCTTTACTAACTTCTTCGAACTTTTGTGCTATTCCTACAAGTACGAGTATGCTTTTATTCATGAGTGTACCTTATCTTCTATATCATATTTGCTGCATCAAACTTCTAAACAGATTCCAATATATCATCAACGCTTTTTACTTCCAGCAGATCAAAATCGTTATCTCCTTTTAATAATGTTCACGCGAATACTTAATGTATTCGCGTGAACATTATTAAAAGCATCGTCTATCCTTTTCGCCAGTGTGTCAAATACACGTCGGAATCAAGGTGCGCCGCGTCGGCACATTTGCTTACTTACCGCGCAAGCGCACACTGCGACAGATAACAACCGCACGATATAAACTAGCTACTGGAATTATTACTAGCCTTTCTTTCTCTTTTTTTGTTGTTGCAAAGTTAGTAGTTAAGGCTACAAAGTTTATAGACGAGATAAACGTTGTCATTAAAATGAAGCCTTAATTTGTAGTTAATGTTTTAAAGTCTGTGTAAGAGCTATTTAAGGAATTAATCAGGTCTGAAGCTATAATGAAACTCAAATGTTGTATTGATGAGATTTTCATCTTTAATGGAATTAATCAATTAAAACTCCCTTTTACGTAAATGTTTTATGGGATCTTAAGAAGCAATAACGGTAAACAAGATCTAAAGTAAATAACGAAAATAAATGCAATGGCAAAAGGAATTTGAGAGATGATATGGCAGGGGGGAAGAATGAAAACGGAAATGACGTGATGAAAGAATAAAAAATGTTTGAGACACTTGGATTTATATACTGGGACCACATCGAGGTTAAAACATGCAAAACATATTGATTTTAGATCAGCAGTGCTAATCTATAAGTTGTATAATTATGATGGTGAAGTAATTGATATGTAAATAACACCTATAGTGCTAAAATCAATTAGCCCCATTCCTCAAAAAATTTCTCAGCATTATTTGCAGTAATAATATTTAATGTCTACCTCCCATTCTCAAACTGACACGAACTTCCTTTTCAAAATGCAAACACGAAAATATTTTTTGATTCATTTTGGAAAATGTTTACTTCATCGTTTGCAGTTTCCAACACTTATATATCATTCTCTTTTGGCGTCATACCAAGAACATGTTTATTGTAGAATGCATCACCACATCCGCCTTCTGCCAAGTTTTCAGATTTAATAACACGATGGGTATTCTATTTACTTGTCATACTAAGTTTTATGAGATTTGTTTTAAAAGGAGTTACGGCACATATAATTGAAAATTTAGAATTTATTGTTGGTTTTTATGATGTCAATACTAGTGCTCTATCTCTTCAATTAATATAAAATAGATGATAAGTTTTTAAAGAGATCGTTTCACAATTTCATAATTACAAATTTCAGAACTCAGAACCAATAATTCCAAGCTTTAGCCAAATGCGGATTATCGGTGACCCAGAAGAGAACATTTCAACTATCCACTTAATCTAGATTTTGGTTTCATTGTTACTTCATCTACTTACTTCGAGCTTCGCAAACTCAATGTTTCCCACACCAATCCCATCATAATCATATCGTCAGGCGACCAGGGTTATCGACATAATAATTGGATTAGCCTCATTCATAGTTCATTATAACTGTATGGAAGTGGACCATTTCGACGATAAGTATTAAATGTCAAATGTACCCGACCGGAGACGCTATGATTTGAAGATGGCTTGCACACTTGTTTGGTAATAAAGTATAAATAATTATTTGTTTGTTTGTTAAGACTGGATTATGTAATTTTTTTGGAAAGAAATCATTTATGGCAAAAGTCCTACTGACAAAAACAAGTTCAGGACAAAAACAATATCGGAATACGACACTGAAATGCAACCGTAATCGAGACACTTAGAATGGTCCCTAGTCAAAGGCGAAACGTCGAAAACCACAGACCGGCTCGGGAATGTCCTGTGGTAAACGCTAGCGGTCGTGTAAACCTATGCTTGTTTAATTAGTACAAGCTGTTACTAACTCAGCTAGAAGGCAATTTTGAGACCAACAACCAAGCTTGTTTATCTTGTAATATCCGTCGTAGTTTCGGATACCAAAGCTGCTTATATTTCAGAAGCTGGAAAGGGGCAATACAATGCTGTGGTAGAACTTTCGGGTTCACATTGACGAGCAAGACCAAGAATATATACTGCTTGTTGCAGTTTCGGAATATATACTGCTTGTTGTAGCCAGAAAGAGGCAACACAAAGCAGCGGTGAAACTTAAGAGTCAAAATCTAGTAGCAAGATGGTGGACATTTTTAAAGGTCATAAGGAACATTTGAAAACGGAGATGGCGGGATGAGCTGGACTCCTTCAACAAGAACTGGTCCTTAGCAGCTTAAAATAAAGAGAATAGGAAAGTGAGTGGGCAGGCCTTTGCCCTGCAATAGGATACATGCAATGTAATGGTTATAGGCGATTAATAGTAATAATAATAAGGGACATTTAAATCCATTGTCCCTTAAGATTTTGAAATTTCCACCGTCATTGTACTGGTTACCAAAACCATAGCCAATATTTCGGGAGCCAGTAGAAATCTAAAATAATATTAAACAGAAAAAATATTAGTTTTTGTGTTTACATGTTTCTTTGTAATGGATAAACTCAAAAACTACTCGACCAATTATGAAAATTCTTTCGACTATAGAAAGCTACATTATCGGCGCTACATGGGCTATATTTTATCGACTTCCACGTGAACGAAGTCGCGGGCAGAAGCTAGTTCACAATTTAATGCTGTAGTGGAGGACTAAAATCGATGAGCAAAATCAACAGTACCTACATTTACCGCGTGTCATAATCTTGGTTACCAAAGCCGTGGCTAATATTTCGGAAGCTAGTTAGGAAGGTGAAACACGATTCTGCTATTAAGCTTTCGGGCTCAAATTAACGTTAAATCATACAGGGTGTCCCGTAAATAATGAATCAAACGTAACGGGTAGGTAGCTTACCTCATTTCCAACAACTAATTTGAACAGTAAAAAAAAACCGATAAGGTAACCAAGATATTTTTTTTTTTCGATTTTTACTATTTTCTGTACCAGCATTCAGTGTTTTTAATGCTGTTGCTGCAAATGGTATCATATTTAGGTGTGATTTTTGTCAAACATTTCTGAATAGTTTACTAATGTTATAAGATACCATTTTTTTAAATAACATTTTATTAGCCTTAGAAAAAAAAAATCTTGAATTGAAAAGTTTTGTTTTTACGATGAAAAGACCAGAATTGGAAAAATTCTCCTGTAAAAAAAATGTATGACACCAAAGTGTACCATTATTTTAAAAACATGTAAAATTACTAAGGTTTGCAAATTGGTATAAAACTTACGCCTAGTCTTTGTCGTTACAATAATAAATGGGCAAATAATAGGGCCCTTTGAACTACCAGCAACTCTAAACGCCGAATACTATCTGCATTTTTTAAGGAATGAGTTGCCAACGTTATTAGAAAATATTCCAGAAGACGTGCGGCAAGCAATGTGGTTACAAAATGATGGTTGCCCCGCTCACTATGCGACGGCAGTAAGGGCGCAACTCAATGGAACTTACCCTGACAGATGGATCGGCCGATTAGGACCAATTTTGTGGCCTCCGCGATCTCCGGATTTAAATCCCTTAGAAAATAGTAAAAATCGAATAAAAAAATATCTTGGTTACCTTATCGGTTTTTTTTTACTGTTCAAATTAGTTGTTGGAAATGAGGTAAGCTACCTACCCGTTACGTTTGATCCATTATTTACGGGACACCCTGTATACATTTACCGCGTTCTCGTTAAGATTACAACGTAATCCTTAAGAATGACACAGTATAATAAAATAACAGTATTATGTCTTCCAGAGACCTTGAAATGATTACCTACGGCTGCACGGTAGATAAAACTTCCGTGTCCGTGCGTACTGCCGCGCACTCGATACTGTTGCGTACTGAAATTACGAAGCGCGTTGCGTCGTTTCGGCCGTTTTCTATGAAGACATAATACTGTTTCTTATTTATACTTTGAAAATGGTTACTATGGAGTAATCTCATAATGAAACTAAGTACATAGTTAAAGTAAAGCCCGTATCACAAGTCAATCAAGTTTTATGGATAATTAATAGCTAATCAAAGCCAGCGATGGAACCTCCATTAATATTACGAGGTTAATATTATGTTTATGACTGAGAAGCAAATGAGGGTAAAACAGTTTAACACTTTCCCGTGATTTTGTATGATTTATTTTATACTAGCTGGTCCGATAACTCATTAAAAAATCGCATAGAAAAAAGGACGTTTACTTTTTCCCGAATCTAAAATTTTTCCCGAAAGTTTTCCATAAAAACCTACTTCGGAATTTTACGAGCATTTTCAAACAAAAAAAATTGCCCAATTCGTTTTGAGATGATGTGCTTACCAACGAACGTCGAACAGTATTTCATTTTTATTTATTTCAGTAGTTAGATAGATTATCATCCTTATTTCTTTGGGGTCAGCTCAGCATGGTTTCTTCTAAGATCTTTCTCATTTTTTTCTCCCTTTTCTAGCCAAATTATTATCCCCATTATTATGAAATTCATGCTAACTGTGGTTGGTTAACAAAATAACAATCAATCAATCTGGCTAGCCTTTTCCCAACTATGTTGGGGTCAGCTTCCAGTCTATATTTTACATGGAGCGACTGCCTACTGATCTCCACAACCCAGTAACTAGGTAATACGATACCCTTTGGTAAGACTGGTTGTCAGACTTTCGGGCTTCTGACGACCCGTAACGACTGTCACAGCCGGAACCAACGGGTTAACGTGCTTTCCGAGGTACAGAGGAGTCTCGGTATGTAAAGATGGTCACCCATCCACGGACCAACCCTGGCAAGCGTAGCTTAACTTGATGGATCGAGCCGTGTGGCTCTTATTACTTAACCACGAAAATAACAATAACAAAATAACAATAGTCAATCAAATTACATACCTAATGTACTTATAATGAGATTTGACAAAAGTAAATCAGGCTTTCAGTTTTTTTTAATAATTAACTCTCTGGTCTTTCTAAAAGCGTAAACGTTTGTCACTGTGTGTGTCAAGCAAAAAAAAAAATCATTTTAAATAGTGTAAAAGCTTCTTAACTTCTATAAGTAAGTGACTGATCCAAAGAGATTGATAACAAGTAAGACTCAAGATTCCGATCACGTTGACTCTGGAGTCATTATGGCGTCTACTTTATCACGAGATTATGTCCGACTTGCAATGGGTCTTTGAAAATTAAGACTCGATTTAAATTCAGAAATGAATTATGGTAGCAAGAGTATTAGGTTCCGTCATTTAGCTTATTATACTGTCCCACTACTTGTTGAAGGCCTCCAAGTTTTTTCAAGAACTGTTTTCCCGCGCCTCCTTGAACCAACCTTCAAAATCAAAATCAAAATATTTTATTTCACATAAACCTACAAGGGCACTTATGAAACGTCAGAAGCTAGGTGCACGGTTCCAATTGGTCGCTTCCTATTGAGAAGAGCCGGCAAGAAACTCCACGGTTACTCTTTTCAAAATAAATTGTTTCTACAATGTTTTCAAATTACAGTGTTAATAGGTATGGGAGGACAGTGTAGGCCTACGAGTATCAACAAGTACCAGGTACTTAGTAAAATAGAAAATGGTCCACAAGTCTACAGCCTACAACGTTCTCACATTCACAAAATCTAAAAGAAAAGAATCTATATAAAAGATAAACAAAATAATAAAAATAAGGACCTATTTAAACCAAATGACATGATTGCCTAGTGGCATGATACAGCTGTAGTCAGCTGTAACAAATCTAATTTGATTAAAAAAAAAAAATAGAAAATTGTAGGTATATTATGTCAAATACTGAAAAGATTATGTCAATGAAGTAGGTAAAAAAAAAAAAGTAAAATAAAATAATAATCGTAATTTGGGAGCAGTTAATAGACATTTACATTGTTATGCCGTTAATGAGGTACCAGGGAAGCCACATGTGCAGAAGGAATTATTGCCAGACTTCCTTGTCTTCAACGTAGTCTTCACGGTGCGGTTCCAGTTCATCTCGGCACTGATGTTTGTTTAGTCAAAATTTGGTCTGAAAGATTTCACCGTCGTTATCTAGTACCCAGAGCTGGGCAAAATACATGCTTTGCTTAAATTAAAATACAAATTACAAAATACCATCTCGCACGTATTTAAAATACGAAATACAAATTATTTTTAAGTCGTGTATTTTAAATATAAAATACAAAATAAAGTATTTTAACTATTTTTATTTAAAATACAAATGACAAAATAGTCAGATGTTTAGAACTAATACAGCCCAGTGTTGCCAACTTTAAAGATTGACGTATTTAGCGGTCGCCATTTTGCTTTCGAGAGCTATCGAGGGCAATTTTT
The DNA here is from genome assembly GCA_963680765.1 of Agrochola lychnidis. NCBI lineage: Eukaryota > Metazoa > Arthropoda > Insecta > Lepidoptera > Noctuidae > Agrochola > Agrochola lychnidis. Next base: position 5,346,479 of record OY796859.1, on the reverse strand, counting down.
TGCAGAACGCACCCCTTAATTAATAAGATCGCTAAATGTATTTATATTCAAATGTATTTTGAAGCCATAAGTATTTAAAATACTACCTACAAAATACCTCAGCGTCAGGTATTTGAAATACAAATTACATTTTTAAGAACTAATTTAATTAAAAATACTAAATACGTATTTGTATTTAAATTACGTATTTTAATAATTACAAGTAATTCAAATACTGCCCAACCCTGCTAGTACCTAACTGGTTTCAGCTCTTAATTAATCATGTAGCTTTTTTGCTGTGTAGAAAATGTTCATTGAATTATACCTAGTTAAGTTCCTCATGAAAACGAGGAACGCCTACCAACTAAAACAAATAAAAAAACGTTACACTGTAGGTTTGTCTATTAGGACCTTCATCTAGAGAAGGACAACGCATGGATTTTATTGGCAAAATCCTTAGAGACGTAAATAATATATAACTGACAAATGCGTGCACTGACTGGACAGGCCCTCTCAATCCGTGTGGTGCTTTCCTCAAAAGACCACTTTACACACCCATCCACATGGTTTTCACATGATCTGACCACGATTATGTCTGGACTTTAAAAGAGACTGTGAACTCTGAGTTTTTTTCGGCCTTTCTTCTCAGAGTAGTCAGATAAGAAACCCCGACCTTATCTAGTTTTTAAAATATGATTGACGTGTAAAAGTGTTTGTACAAACCTACTTACAGAAAAAAAAATGAAATTGTTTATTCTGTAAATAGAATATCGGAATCACTTTTACATGTCATATTAAAAAATACTAAAAATAAGCTAGATGAGGTTAAAAATTGAAAAGGATATGCTGAGATGGTTTGGGCATGTTGAGAGGATGAATGAAAGGTGACTACAAGGCTGATGAAAAGGGAAAGGCCGGGCGGGGACGCCCTAGGAGGACATATACTGACCTTATTGGTGATATTCTACAGAAAAGCCAGGTGTGTAGTATTCGCAACCGGCGTGCTTTTATGACCAGACCGAAGGATCGTAGCAGGTGGCGTTCTGTAGTTTCTGCCTACCCCCATGGGAAGAAGGCGTGAGTTTATGTATGTGTATGTATGAGGTTTCCTTTCTGACTACTCTGAGAAGACAGGTCGAAACAAACTCAGATGTCGCAGTCTCTTTTAAAGTCCAGACATAATCTTGGTCAGGCTATATCAGGACCATGTAGATTAGTGTTTGATATGGTCTTTTGAGGAAAGAACCACACAGATTTGAGTGGACCTGTCCAGTCCAATCATTTGTCCGTAATCATGGAGCTCAACTCAGAACTTAATAAATCCTCAAATATGTTTCCTTGGGATAAACGAATTACCAAGAGAATTGTGTTACATGATATCTTATAAAAATCCTTCGTCTTTAACCATAAATCCTAATTCCCAAAAGATAAGACCAATAAATCCCAGAGAAAACATCATTGACTTCATACAACTTATCTTAATTAACCAGACTTCCTTCTCTATATACATTTTTATTTAGTTTCTGTTACGAAGAATCGTATATTTTCATGTATCGGCTGGTAATTTATTTATGTACACTATATATCCTGGTATTTACGTCTTTCTTTATAACTTCTGAGCCTGATTTTGGCTGCTTTTTTGGTTAATCAATATTTACGTGGCCATCTTTTATAACTTTTATGTACATCAGAAGATGTTCGCATATTTATAAATGAACTTTGTGAAATTATTTAATAGATTACTTCTATAAATAATTAAGGAAGATATTTGATATTTATAGAATTATAATTGGTTTATTAATTTTAATTATTGGGTTTTTAGTAGGTGTTGCATATTTAACTTTATTAGAACGTAAAGTTTTAGGTTGTATTCAAAATTATTTATTTTTTAATATTATTAATATCTTTCTTTATTAAAAAAAGTTACAAAATTGTTACAAACACTAAATACATTTACAACATACAGAAGAAGTGTCTTAAACATAGGTCCCCCCTGGCTCCCAAACTAGGTTTATACCTGTGACTTGGGAGTCAGTGTTCCTCTATTAAAAAAGTCGTTACGTATGTCGTTGGTTATTAAAAAAGCAATGAAAAATAAAACAAAGGCACATTTTCAAAATACCTACAGAACTTATCAATCGATCTGCGTAACCTTTTCCCAACTATTTTGTGGTCGGCTTCCAGTCTAACCGAAAGCAGCTGAATATCAGTACTTGGAGCGACTGCCTATCTGACCTCCACAACCCAATTACTGGGTAACGTACCTTTGGTAAGACTAGTTGTCAGACCCACATAACTTTACCTACAGAACTTATGTAAAATATAAATTAATTTACTAATTTATTATGTTTCTTTTTGTTCACAGGTATGTTCCTAGTTCGTATACTTCCTTGGTAAGAAAAAATCTTCATAATTCCCCAGCAAGAAGTCACTGAGGACAGCATCTTCAATTAGCATTCGAGGTTGGAGGTGCCAATGAGTATAAAGTATTCCACATTGTTATTTCTGGGAGATAAACTTGACCTCATTGTACATTGAATGAGTGAAAGTATAATGATTTAAATCACGTTACTAAGTCGAAACGAATTATATTTTGACATGCACCAAAACACGAAACTTCGATTCGTCAAAACAAATGTCGATGAACGCAACATGCAAGTCTACTCGATGCGTCAAAACATTTCTGAACCTTTCACAAAATCCATATCGCTGAGAACACATAACAAAATCTTTACAAACAGAACCCAGTTCTCTCAACCATGTTATCCGTAAACACACTCGCGTAACAGCAAATTACCGCAATCTCAGTAATTAAACAGGAAAAAGCGGAGGATTGTAAAAGAAAACTGATTTGTAAGCGTCTTCGAAACTTTATGGTCCGTGTGTAAGCGAGCTGGGACATAAATATCGCTTAGCAAGCGTAACCACTACCATGAAATCACGCGAAGTTATCAAGTTCGCTTCGACATAGCTACGTAAAACGATATAACTAAATACAATAGGGTCTGTGTAAATTATTTTATTTATTTATTGATATGGTATAAACAGCTAAGTAATAACAGCTGCACGGGTCGATCGATCAGGTTAAGCTACGCTTGCCGCGGTTGGTCCGTGGATGGGTGACCATTTTTACATACCAAGACCCCTCCGTGCCTCGGAAAGCAACGTAAGCCGTTGGTCCCGGCTGTCATTTGTAGATCTTTGAAAGTTGTTACGGGTAGTTAGAAGCCCAAAAAGTCTGACAACCAGTCTTACAGGGTATCGTGTTACCTAGTCACTAGGTTGTGGAGGTCAGATAGGCAGTCACTCCATGTAAAATACTGGTATTCAGCTGCATCCGGTTAGACTGGAAGCCGACCCCAACATAGTTGGGAAAAGGCAAGGCAGATGATGATATTGATATGGTATTTTAACGACTTACTCACTAAAACATACACAAACAAAAATCACATAAGTACAGTTTAAGATATTTTGAATTTGTCACTTACAGAAGTGCACAGCACTAGCTGACAGAGAACTTAATGAATTGGAGGACGTGTTACAAATCGCTAGTTGAATAAAATTAGTTACAAGCTACGAATACTTTTATTTTTCGTACAAGCTACGAATACTTTTGTTTAAAAATAAAGCAAAAATGAGCTATGTTCACAAATACGATGGAAAGTACAGAAATATTTAACATAATGTAATCTGCGTTCAATGTTTTGTTTACAGACATGTAAACAAACATGTGTTTTTGGAAAAATAACTTTAAAACTTAATTCGTTGGCATCAAGTTCAGTTTGCTATGACAATTAAAGTATGATTTACTTTTTTTCAATAGCTTTTTAAACATAATTTTGAAATTTAGAAATAACGTCAATTGGAAACAAGGAATAAGTGTTGGTAATAAAATAGTTACGAAGAATTTTTGTATGTTCCGGATTGGAGTAAAAACGGCTGAACGGATTTGTTTGAAATTTGGCTCACAGTTTATAATAACCTGGATAACACATAACATGTTTAATTCCGGTAGTACGTTCCCGAGGGACCCGACATCCACGCGGACGAAACCTAGTTTGGAATAAGTGTTGAAGTTTACGAAGATTAGAATATTGACAAATAGGATTGGGTATATGGAAAGTAAAATGAAAGTAGGAATTATTGCGCTGGGTTATTGGAAGACGAAGATAAAACTGACTGCGGGGCGTCTGAAGATCTATACTGCATTTGAAATAAGATTAGACATTTAAACAAACCTTTTTTACAGTCCTTTCAACCGATTCTGACTTCTATACCGTAGGTATAAGGATGGCATTAAAAGCAAAAAGTGGTTACAATACCAACTGTTTACTGCAGCTGCCATTTGTCATGCCTCCAACGAATAGAATTCAAAATGGCTTGAACGGATTGTAAAAAAGGTTTAGTTAAACGTCTAATCTTATTTCAAACGGAGTATAGATATGTGCAATTATGTTTTATAACAGTAACTAAACGTGAAATTACTTAGCTAGTTCGATTATGTTTCTAAAAACAGTGTTTTAGAAGTATAAGAAGAAACCCTTCTCTCATTTTTAATTAAATCAGGAATGAGATATTTTTAATTATAATTACTGTCCACGTTATTATCGAAAATGGCTTCATACTATGGATGAGCAAATATAATTTGTCTTCAAAGAAGTATTAGAAACTTTTTAATTACATCATTGAGTACCTGTTGATTGAAAACTGGACAAATTAATCCGGTTGAATGTTTATGTGTGGAATGGTTTATGACGTCATCTATTAGGGCTCTGAGTAGAAAACGTTTACTGCGTTCAATGGCAATGGCACTATAAAATCTTTCACTAAGTTATCTGCTGTAAATCTAATTTATTGGTACTTGGTATGCATCTTCCTAGGATGTCTATACACCGTTTGAAATAAGATTAAACATTTAAACAAACCTTTTTTACAGTCCGTTCAATCGATTTTGACTTCTATACCGTAGGCATAAGGATGGCACTAAAAGCAAAAAAAAGTGGTTACAAACCAACTGTTTACTGCAGCTGCCATTTGTCATGCGACCAACACAATAGAAGTCAAAATCGGTTGAACGGACTGTAAAAAAGGTTTAGTTAAATGTCTAATCTTATTTCAAACGGAGTATAGATGTGTGTTTAATTAATGTGTTGGGCGACTCAATCAATCAGTAGGTAATAAAAGTTTTTTTTTTATGTCAGCAGAACTGACGGGGTCCGCTAGGGCCGATGCCTGCCGGGGTCGCGGGAAAGTCCGAAACGGATACCGTGGCCCCTGGCAACATGGCAACTGAAGAAACACGGGTGGGTTTTAGTCAGTAAGAGTCTGACACGTCCTCTCGCTCCGCCCTGAGCGGGAGAAGTTATTTGATAATTTCCCACCCAAAAAAAAAAAATCTCTATTCCGTAAACATTTCACCGTGAAAACCTAGGTGAAGTGAGCTGTTATTCTACCCAATGCTAGGAATTGACACTATTGACAGCTCACTTCACCTTAGTTTTTATGGTGATATATAAATCAGCTGGTACCAAATTAATCAGTCTTATTGTCTGTTGTGTATCAATATTACCGACAACTTTGGATATTTAGTTACCAACCATTCGATATAGTATAGCATCGTAGTGCTATTAAGGACGAAGTTCACCTTTGAAACTGAACGCGATCAGCACAATATCAAAACCGCGTTCAAGAGCTATCGGTGTCAATATTCCACAAAAGTGATAACACCGACAGGTGAAATTCGTCCTAAGTAAAGTTCACCTCGGTACCGATGGATTGTTGAAACGAATTTTACGGAATACCAGTAAGTACTGCTGTGAATATCAATTACTTACGGATGACTTGCAGCCACTCGTGGTAAGACCCCCTAGTAAGTTGTAAAGAGATCTCGATTTACGATAGAAAGTTGCGGTTTTCAGAAATTCGGTAATAAAGTGGGCTTCGCGGTACCAGCTCCGGGTTACGACTTGCGATCGAACAGTCGTAACATAAAACTTCCGACAGTGATGTCCCGAAAATGGCCGAGCGCGGCCGAGGTTTGGATATGACATTCTCATAAAGGAAGCTGGGAAATGTATGTGTCGGGATTTTGATTAAAATGTGTCTAGACTGTTTTGGGCACTTCTGGGTGAGGTTGAAGCTTGTTTGTTTATTTTGTTTATTCATAATACTGATGATAAAATGTGTCTTTATATTGCTGTTTCGAGTGAGGTTGAAAACACAAATGCAGTGATCTGCAATAAAAAAAAATGACTGTCGCGGTCCTTTTGGTAGACGATTACTAGCAACAGGTATTTAAAAAAAAATACGAAATGAAATGATTTTTTTATTAAGCATGTAATAAACAAATAGTAGGTATGTAATGAACAAAAATAACAAATTAAGTTATTAATATTAATGTGAAAAATGTAATTTTTTACTTTGAACTGTCTGATGTCTAGTGGAGTAAAGTTAGTGAAAGCTAAGACTTTTTTTTTTAATATTTCTAGATAAAGTTTTAGTTACAAATTTTACTTTTTATATAAGGTCCATACAAAATTGGTTGGCCGGTTCGAAAACGGACCACGGTCCGCCTTTGGGTGACTTCTGACAGGGTCAAATTACATTAGTTGGCAAAAAAACAAAAAAAAAACATTAACAAAAATTTTTTGTAACTGCCGACACTGCCTGCGGTCATTGACCCCTTAGTTTCTTGAAATAATTGTGTAGAAAATCTGTATACTTGTAAGACTGAGAGGAATGACTTTAAAGGTTAGGTTAGCTTAGATTTTTCTCTGACGGAGCCCGCAGAGACGGGCCGGCACCAGTCGGGGTCTGCGTTGAAGAGTAGTACTTAAGTGCCCCTCCAACCCCCGGTGCAAGTGTGCGAGGGAACACGGGGTGGTTTTAGTCAGTAGAAGTCTGACAGACTCCTCCGTCCGCCCCAGCACGGAGGACATCCAGGAGGAATTCCGCCCCGTCACCAAAGAAAAAGGTTAGATTTTTCTTACTGAACAGACAGCTGTGCTGCTGGGGAGTTTGTTGCGCCACTTCTTCTTCTCAGCTAAAGCACTAGGAAGTGGTGAAGAGCGGGCGTTTTGGGGGACTGTCTTACGTTCGAAAAGTGCTGATTCTTCTCTCTAGCTCAGTCTAGCTTGAATATACTTTTGATTTTGACTTTGCAATCTACTGTATGTGTCGTGGCACATCAAAAGCGTCTTGTGGTATTTAAAAGGGAGTCAATAGGTTTCCTGCAATTCAATCGATTCTGATTTCTGACATTGTGAGCTAAGCCGGATATTTCCTTGCAAACCGTATACTTTCTTATAGCGTAGACTACGATAACTGCTTTCAGTGACAATAAATACAGGTTTTATTGAAACATCCAACAGTTTTATGTTCGTCAACGTTTACTTGGTTTTGATTTCCTCTGGGGGAACTACATGGTAGGTACGCTTAAAAAGGATATAATGTATATTTTATGGCTTTATATCCGCTTAACGCGGAACACCATTGTTTTTACGACTACATTTAATAAAATGAAACGATACAGTCTTGTAGTATTCTTCTACGGCTATCTAAGATTATTGCTCAATTTATACTGAGAACGCTCGACTGGCTGTTCACAATGGTGTGCTGGTGCGTACGCATTTGTATGGAGGTGAATGTTGGGTGTGGCAAAAGAAGCACAAAAATAGAATAAATGCCGATGCAGCTGACTACCAGTATTTTACATGGAGCGACTGCCTATCTGACCTTCACAACCCAGTAACTGGGTAATACGATACCACTTGAGAAGACTGGTTGTCAGACTTTCGGGTTTCTGACGACCCGTAACGACTGTCAAAGATCCACGAATGACCGCCGAGACCAACGGCTTAACGTGCTTTTCGATACACGGAGCAGTCTCGGTATGTAAAGATGGCCACCCATCCATGGACCAGCCCCGGCAAGCATAGCTTAACCTGATGAATTGATTCGTGCGGATGTTATTAAAAAAGATGCGACGTGTGATGATTTAAAAGAAGATGTAGTGACAAAAATTGAAAAGATTATGCTTAGATGTATACCGAATAGTTTGTTCGACTGTACACTTGTACTAGTATTCACAGTGAAACGCAACGCGGTTTTAAGTACAGACAAACTATGTTCTTAATGTCCCTCGGCAAACCTCGTGTTTCGTCAGTCGTCGGATTTCTATCAGTTGCCTTTTGCACTTGGTGCAGACTGGACGCTCTCAATCGACTTGGAAATATTGTAGAGTTAATACTCTTTTAACTTACTGTAATTTATTTAAAAATGGGAGGAAAGCTGCTAAAGTCGTAGGCACAGGACAGGTAGGAAAATAGTTTTACAGCTCTATATAGTTCACACGGAAATCAAAACAAAACAACAATAAAGTACTTAGTTTTGAATTCAAATTATTATACACGATAAATCTAATAATAATTGATGGACATGGAAATTAGCATTCGTCTCTCGGGAATTATCGGATTTCTGAATACAAACATTCAAAAATCCGATGATTCCCGAGAGACTTTAAGAAAATTGAAATACTGTACTTTCTTGGAAGATTACGGCTCTAATTGTAGCTCTATTTAACCCGTTGGGATCATAAATCCTTTCCTGAGTCAGCTTTTATGGGTTTACCGAGATGACATGGAGTAGAAAGATATGTACATTTTATGGGTCTAATTTACTTCCCGGTAAGCGTAAAAGAGAGAACTTAGAGAAGGTAGCTTTGTTGCAATGTGTTTGACGTAATGAGGTATTTGATTTTATTTACACCCATCCTATAAAACCTCTATAAAAGTTTCTGAAACAGTTAGCTTATTGCCAACATTAAAACAGCCAGTGTCATAGTAACTATTATATCATCCAAATGAGTGTTATAATGTTGTACAAAATTTCACTATGCAACTCGAATTTCAAAAAAAGAACATTGTCATGCACGCGCGTTTCACTAACACAGCGCCGTAATTTAAAAAAATACTTATATGTTATCCCGCCATTTTTGTTCGATAATTAAAATTTTATTACTTCGTTATTTACAAAAAAAATAAAGTTCAATAAAAAACTGTAACCCGACTACGGGAAAATAAAAATGATCTAAAAAGTACGAAACAAGCAAATATTTCAGACATAAATCAAGATATAGGTACAAAAATGGTCAAGGTTAAGCCGTCGCATGCCTGTATACCATGTTGGTGCCAAGAACACCTACAAAATTATAATGGCATGCGACGACGGCTTTACCCTGACCATTTTTGTACCTATATCTTGATTTATGTCTGAAATATTTGCTTGTTTCGTACTTTTTAGATCATTTTTATTTTCCCGTAGTCGGGTTACAGTTTTTTATTGAACTTTATTTTTTTATTTTATACTTTTCCGTTTTTACACTTGATAAACGTAAATAAGAGTAGAGTAATAAATAGTTCAGTAATTAACCTATTTTAAATTCCAATAGCAGTGCATAGTGCTTTGGACGAAACCATAGAGCGATTTATTTCGACGCCAACACCATATATCGATATCGAGCTTCGAAGAAATCCAAAATATAAATATTTCGTTGTACTTGTTTTTCTTCATAAGAGTGGAATTACAAATCGGTACTACTTATTAAGATTTGATTAACTGCATGTTGGTAACATCTTGCGATACTACGTAGCGCAGTCTCACTTTTGCTTGTTTTTAACGATTTAAACATATTTGATACTTTGAAAATATAATATTATATACATATTTGTAATGTGCTTGTCAAGACCTTTCTTTTGATACCAAACATGTCATGATCATCCCATTTTAATTTTTTTCGAGGTTAGAAATTTACGTGTAAAGTCCACCAAATTAAATTTAGGGAAAAATTATATAGCCTATGTCACCCGGACCATTATTACGAATCTATCGATACTTCATTCATCAAAATCGGTTTAGTAGTTTAGGCGCTACGGTGGAACACACGTAAAAACAAACATACATACATACATACATACAAACATACATACATACAAATATACATACATAGACTGCTAAAATCATAACCCTTCCTTTTGGCTTTGCCGTAGTCGGGTAAAAATGAGTGATACAAGCTTTGATAACACACCACCAGAGATTTCTGATGCAGCAAAGGACATTTCTAACCAATTATTAGGTACCAGAAAAGTCGAGAAAACAATATTGTACAACACCATAGATATCCGTGTACAATAAATACTCTATGGCTTCAGAACCTTTTATAGAGGATTCATATCATGGGTGTAGATAAAGTCTTGTATGCAACTATATAATTAGGTATTAAAACACACATGTGATACTATTTATTATAACCCACTTTCGAGTTTTAATACCCCTTATTATACAACAGTTGCATATATAACTATTGAGATACTCAAACTGTTTCAACAGTTAGTTTGAAGTAATTTTTGATATCATTCGAAATCCACACTAACAAAATAATCCATACTGTCCTAATAATATTATAAATGCGATTGTGAGTTTTTTTGTTACATGAAATTTGGTACAGGGATTCTTTACACCCTCGGGAAGCACATAGGCTTATTATCGACATACCATGCGGGCGAAGCCGCGATCGGAAGCTAGTAATATAATAAATGCGATAGTAACTCTCTCTGTCTGTCTGTTACCTTCTCACGCTTAAACCACTGAACCGATCGTTATGAAAGACAGATAGGTAGCCTGGGACTTGGAGAAGGTTATTTTACATCCTGGACATTTGAGTAAAAAAAATTATAAAAAAAATCCTACATTTTTTATTTCCTATTTTTTTTTAGTCAAATTAGATTTGTTACAGCAGTAGCAATCATGTCATTTGGTTTAAATAGGTCCTTATTTTTATTATTTTGTTTATCTTATATATAAAATTTTCGTGTCACAATGTTAGTTACCTCCGAAACGGCTTTACTGATTTTGACCAAATTTTATATGCATATTCAGTAGGTCTGAGAATCGGCTACTATCTATTTTTCATACCCCTAAGTGATAAGGGTTGTCCACCCCAAACAAATAATTGGCAAAACAACGTTTGCCGGGGTCAGCTAGTCTTTTATATAGATCTTTTCTTTTCTTTTAGATTTTGTGAATGTGAGAACGTTGTAGGCTGTAGACTTGTGGACCATTTTCTATTTTACTAAGTACCTGGTACTTGTTGATAGGCCTACACTGTCCTCCCATACCTATTAACACTGTAATTTGAAAACATTGTAGAAACAATTTATTTTGAAAAGAGTAACCGTGGAGTTTCTTGCCGGCTCTTCTCCATAGGAAGCGACCAATTGGAACCGTGCACCTACCTTCTGACGTTTCATAAATGCCCTTGTAGGTTTATGTGAAATAAAATATTTTGATTTTGATTTAAAATAAAAACTTTTTACAAAAAAAAACTACCGACCTCCAAAAAAAAAAACACTACAAAGTGAAAAATAACTTTAATTTCGGAAGTCGGTGTCTTGGGTTTTGTATTTTCGTTTTTTGCCACCGACTTCCGAAATTAAAGTTATTTTTCACGTTGTAGTGTTTTTTTTGGAGGTCGGTTGTTTTTTTTTGTAAAAAGTTTTTATTTTTCACTTTTTAGTTGTGGTACCTACCCCACACACATTCGAATACCACTACCTGCTACCAGTGACAGAAACTTATCATATCATCTAAATACTAAGTGGGAAAAAATACGTATTTTGTAGCTAACTCAAAAACTATCCAAGCAAAGTTAATAAAATTTATATGGGACCAATTCGAAAGCACACCCTTTCAAATAAAAAAAGAATTTTCAAAATCGGTCCACAATTGACGGAGAAATCGGTGGACATACATAAAAAAAAAAACAAAAAAAAAAAAACAAACATACGCAACGAACATATAACCTCCTCCTTTTTGGAAATCGGTTAATTAGACGAGGAGGCGGACAACAACTAGTACCCATAAAGACGAATTTCGCCAACGAAACTAAACGCGTTCAGCACATTTAAACCACGTTCAAGAGCTGTCAGTCACATAATTGTTTTGTAATATTGACATTGACAGCTCTTGAACGGGGTTTTGAAGTGCTGATCGCGTTCAATTTCATTGGTAAAATCCGCACTACAAAATCATGACGTTTATTCATGCCTAACTTCAAGTGGGTGACTAATGCGAAAGTTCGTGATTTTTTGTATCGTGTTTGTTTATCAAATAACGACTTGAGAAAAAATATACTGTGAATTTCTGCGATGTACGCAAGAATTTGCCTCATTTGTTGTATAAACACATTTTGTTTGTATTAATAATGAGAAATACTACTCTGTTTATGAAACTTCTCTCTTTACTCTTGGTATAGTCCGTGCAATCCACGACGACGTGCCCCACTCCGCGATTACTATACTGTAAGCTGAACTAGTACGGCGCGGAGCGGAGTGGGGCGCGTCTTCGTGGATTGCACGGACTATACCTTTACAATCACAAAAAATAACATAACATAAAGAAAGAAAGAAAGAAAAAGTATTTATTGGGACTCGAACAGATCACAAATTAAACTTATTTAAAACAACGAACTAAATATAAATAAAAAAATTAATAGAATTAAAGGAGAAAGTCCTGTACGAGGACAAAAGGCTCCTATCTCAACATGATGCTGCGACATTTAAAAATAAATAACAACAATTTAAAAAAATCTACTCAATTTTATTTTAACATAACATCACGCCTGTATTCCCCGAAGGGTTTAACAGAGGTGCACCTATATAACACCCACATTTCGCCAGTTATGTTTAAGTCCCATGTAATAGGCGCGAGCCTATTGCCATCAACCGGGCACAAATGTAGACTCCGGGGTGCTACTGAGAAATTCCAGATGGAAAAACACAATAACACTTTGTCTGAACCAGGAGTTGAATCCAGGACCTCATGCTCAGCAGCTTAAACGTAACTATCAATCTGCCTAGCCTTTTCCCAACTATATTGGGGTCGGCTTCCAGTCTAACCGGATGCAGCTGAATACCAGTATTTTACATGGAGCGACTGCCTATCTAACCTCAACAACCCAGTGACTGGGTAATACGATACCCCTTGGTAAGACTGGTTGTCAGACTTTCGGGCTTCTGACGACCCGTAACGACTGTCAAAGATCCACGAATGACAGCCGAGACCAACGGCTTAACGTGCTTTCCGAGGCATGGAGGAGTGTCGGTATGTAGAAATGGTCACCCATCCACGAACCAACCCCGGCAAGCGTAGCTTAACCTGACAGATCGACCCGAGTGGCTGTTAGTACTTAGCCACGAGCTCCTCTTAAACGTAAGTAACCAATAGAAAATGCTGTAAGTAAGCCTTTGTAAAATAAATAAACATATTCAAAAGCGATTTTCTCCGAGATCTTACTCTGTATGTAAATAGCAAATAATATGAAATGTAAGCAATAAAACCAGTAACAACTGCGATGATAGAGTTTAATGTTAAACGTTTCATTTCATTTTATTATTATTGTGCTTTATAATAGTATTATGGCTTGAGGCCGTGGTCTGGAAGATGGCGTGGAAGAAGATTGAGATCAATGTGAATCTATTTTTAGGGTTCCGAACTTCAAAAGGAAAAAACGGAACCTTTATAGGATCACTCGTGTGTCTGTCTGACCGTCTGTCACACCCAATTTGCTCTAAATCTAATCTACCGATTAAGTTAAAATTTGGTACACATATGAATTTCTGTGACCCAAACACGGACGAGTAACGTAAATAAATGAATTTTGAATATGGTGGTCACTTTTGGGAGGCAAATAAGAAAATTTCAAAAAAATTGTTTTTGATAACTGTACCTTGTGACATATCAAATGAAAGGTCTTACTTACTGTGAGGGTCTTAAATATATTTTTTTTAAATAATTTTAAAGTTATTAAAGAAAATAGACGAAAATTGACCTTATCTCCGAAACTACTGAGCCTAAAATTGTGAAAATAATTCAGTTAATAGTTCTATAACATGGTAAATCTTTCAATGTTGTGCGTACAAACTTACATTTGCAGTTGGAATGTATGGGAGAACATATTTTCAACTACAATCTTAAGTTTGTTCTTGGGATAAATAAATTCATCTCAACTACGGAACCTTTCATTGTGCATAGTCCGATATGCACTCGGCCAGTTTTTATTTTGGGTGGGAAATTATCAAATAACTTCTCCCGCTCTGGGCGGAGCGGGAGGGCGTGTCAGACTCTTACTGACTAAAACCCACCCGTGTTCCTTCAGTTGCCACGTTGCCGGATTTTACATGGAGCGACTATCTATCTGATCTCCACAACCCAGTTGCTAGGTAACGCGATACCCCTTAGCAAGACTGGTTGTTAGACTTTCGGGCTTCTGACGACCCATAACGACTGTCAAAGATCTGTAAATGACAGCCGGGAGCAACGGCTTTACGTGCTTTCCGAGGCACGGAGGGGTTGGTATGTAAAGTTGCTTTCTAATGGTTATAAGGTTATACAATAAATTACCCAAATCATATAGGGAACTGCCAATCAATCGTTTTAAAACAGCGTTATTCAAATGGCTCGTAGAAAAATCTTTCTATTCTGTGAAAGAGTACCTAAATTTTAAAGATTTACACTGACATTTTACTTTTATAATTTGACAAATGATTGACATTTTTATTCTTAATTTAATAACTATGATGTACGTTCCAATTTTATTAGCTTCTTATTTTATTTATGTAATTTTGCATGCTAGTTTTAGCGAATTGTTTTAGAACTTGTTAAAAAACCCGACCAACTGTAATGTACTACAATTCTTGCAAATTTCATTTCATTTCATTTCATTACATTTCAACATTTCAACGATGGTCACCCATCCATTGACTAACCGCGGCAAGCGTAGCTTAACCTGATCGATCGACCCGTACGGCTATTGTTAATTTTAGCCGCAAGCCCCTCTATGTTTTATATTTAATTGCTCATCTGATTCTTACCATATAATTTCCACATTAAACAGTTATTATAGATAGTTAATTGATTCAGGCGTGAGTAATTATAGTTTATAGTGACACAGTTTGTTGTTGAATTGCCTATTTATTATTTAGTAATATTCTTCTACATACTCTTTCGGGCTAGCTAAAAAAAAGCGATCATATAAAGACAGACATTGCATTTTAAGATGATATCACTACAGAACAGGAGAGATTTACTGGATTTGTTGTTTTTATTTAAACTTTTTGAATAGTAAAATTGACTGTCTCCATTGTTGAGCAGGATCAAAATCCGTGTACCCGCGAAAAGCCCACCAGTTCCTATAACCCCCTTATGTCCTCCTCTTCGCAGAACGTTTCTTAGGGCTAATTCTCCAAACCCCCTTCTATGTAAATTATTAAATAGCTGCAGTGATCTTATTGATGTGCACTCTGACTCACTTGGTAAGTTCCGAAGCATTATATGCAAAAAAAAAAAACGTGTGGCACTCGGGACTGCCGCGGTAAAGCTTTTGCATAGCATTCGTAACCTCCATGACAACATCACGTTGTCATGGGGACCGTCATTACATGGTAGGCGGAGTGGGGGGTGTTAGGTTTTTTTCGTAACGGAATTTCTTGATTCGGTCGCCGCGCTCAAAATCCGCGATAAAAGCTATACAATAGCTTAAAAAACGTGTGGCACTCGGGAACTGCCGCGGTAAAGCCATTGCATAGCATTTGTAACCTCCATACTTCCTATTTGTCAACGCTACACTTGGGATGATGACATAAAACAAAAATTACGTTCCCATGACAACATCACGCTGTCATGGGAACCGTCATTACATGGTAGGCGGAGTGGGGGGTGTTAGATTTTATTTTCGTTACGTTACGGAGTTTCTTGATTCGGTCGCCGCGCTCAAGCCCGCGATAAAAGCTATGCAATAGCTTAAAATTTTTAAATTATTTCAGTGTGGAAATTTCGATTTTAATTTTAATTTCAATTATATATTTTAAATTGGAATTTTGTTGAAATAATAATTATGTTCGGTGAGTTTATGAATTCATATAATTTTAAGTAGGCACTAAACAACAAATAAATAATGCATGATGTGCTTACCTGTAAGAAATTGGTACACTAATCTATAAGTTTATAGCATGTATCTCATATCTTTGTATCAGTGTATTCAATTGTTAGTGAGCCAAATAAATAAAATAAAATAAAAATACATCGTTGCCCTCTCGTTTTGTTTCCTTTTATTTTCTTGCTTTCATTTCAGGCCCAAAATTGGCGACAGCCTACCGCTCCCGCTATCCCTGAGGCTAAAGCTTCCCATGCTAATACCACACATTCATGGCCCCTATTCGATTTATATGTTAATTTATTTAAGGTTTTCCGTGTTTCGAATTATATTAGAACCATATAAGTACGCTTTTTGTATATTTAGATAGGCGTAATGGGTAATCGATTCAAATTGCTGTAACGATCGGGAGTCATGAATGTTTGATTTCGATTTTATGTGGATTCGAAAAATCGCTTTGCGTGGGATGGGTATACAATTTTGATAGGCATGTTGATCTATTTACGGATTTCCCAAGAAAAATATGCGCTTCGGAGATCATCGTCTATATTCGGAAATACGAACGCGCGATGATGATAGAGCTGTTGCAAACATGAAATACTTGCCTATTTTGTTTTACTGTGATTACAACATTATAGATTCATATAGAATGCAATTTTAAAATAGTTATTTATGCAAATGTTTTTATTAAGGGGTATTCAAACATAAATTCGCCTCGTGTGATAATAGTATCACATGAGTGTTTTAATACCTAATTATGTACAGTTGCATACAAGACTTTATCTACAGCCATGATATTAATCTGCTATTTATGGTTCTGAAACCATAGGGTGTTGTAAGTACAATATTGTTTTCTCGACTTTTAGAAATGGTCAAAAATGGTCAATACCAATTGTCAATTTAATACATAATTGTTGATACTGGCAACACCGAAAGATTCGAGATGTCAAAAATGGCGAACACAACTGTCTTGTGAGTCGAGCGCTCGTGACGATAAGACGTGCTAGTGGCTGTGTCGGTAAAAAGATAGATTGGCATAGTATTGGTTGGAGATCTACTGTGAATTAAGGTAACCTATTAGTTTTATGGTAAATATTAGAATACTGATTGAGTTGTAATATTATGTGGGGAATAGGAGATGTGATGGATTTGATGTTGGCAAAGTAATATAAATGACTGACAAAATATCTTGGTGTTTCATATTATTTTCCTTATTCTCTTCTTTTTCTTTTCCTATTTCTTTTCCTTTTCCTTATCATTGGTATTGGTTAGAAATGTCCTTTGCTGCATTAGAAATATCAGGTGGTGTGTTATCAAAGCTTGTATCACTCATTCTTGTAAACAACAAAGTTATAAAATTTTGCAATACTGTTATCGAACAAAAATGGCGGGATACGACGTGAATTCGAATAACCAATAAGTTTTTTTTTTATTTAATTAGTGTAACGCGCGTGCATGACAATGTTCTTTTTTTGAAATTCGAGTTGCATGATGAAATTTAGTACAACATTATGGTTAATATGACACTGGCAGTTTTAATGTTGGCAATAAGCTAATTGATTAAAAAACTTTAAAAAAAGTTTTATAGCATGGGTGTACCTTAATAAAACATTTTAAAACTTTTGGGTGACAAATGACGATCTGCAACCAAGAAAGAAAAAACTTCATACAATCGCGCATTGATAGTGCACTGCGACTAAGCGCGGCACTTCAAAATTTAGAGGCTTTGCCTTTGTGGGGTGTTACTCTATGGCGCGCCGTTCGTGTTAATTCGGAAACACGAAGATTACCGAACCGTATGCTTTTTTTGGTTTACCTTTATGTGCTTCTATGTGAATTTTAGCAAAGAGTATCTACTCTAAACTTTTCGACGAAGAAGTGTTGCTATCAGCTGCATCACCTTCACTGCTATTAACGACAACCATGGTGATTCTTTGTGCCAATATCCCTTTTGTCATTTTCCATAGTTCATGTTTGGTTGAACAGTATAAAATAGTGGATATTTGGCCAGTATGTACTTTAATTTTAGAAATGCCTTAAATAAAAGTCTATGGTCTTAAAATAACATGGTAAATCTCTCAATATTGTGCGTACAAACCTACGTTTGCAGTTGGAATGTATTGGAGAACATGTATTTCAACTAAGATGCTAACTGCACCCTTCATTGTGCATGGTCCGACACGCACTTGGCCGGTTTTTTACTTGAAACAGCTCTATTTGCAAGCCAAATCGAAATTTAATTTTTTTTTTGATAAGTTACCTCCTTGGTTATCATGTGTCAAAATAAAAAGTTCGTTCCATTTTTAAATTACTCGACAGATATGAGTTTTAATTGTAATTTATTCGGCCGCTAATCACGACTGATATAGATTTTCATAGTAACATTGCTGGTCGCCTACTCACATTTATTTGACCAGTGCAGCATTTTCGAAAGCATATTTGAGAAAATATATTTTACAATACGAAAACATGAAACCCTCAACACAAAATTGAAAGCTGCACCCAAGACGCTTTAATATCGGGTCACAACACTCAACAAATAGCTGTGATTGCTAAAGTTCGCCCGCTGCGCTCTTGGGTTCAATTTTACGTGATACATTTCGTGTTTAGTTTCCATTTATTTGTTCGACGGGTGTTTAGGTCTTGCTAGAGTAAGATGTCTTGGGATTTGAGCTGTTAGATTTTGAATTCCAATGTTTGTTTTAGTTTACAACGAGAATTTGAGCTGAACTTAAGATTCTGCTAGGTATTAGTAGAACATTTAAAAAAATAATCTGCGATGTATCGTTGTACGTAGGTTTATAGAATAGAATTATCGTTATTCAAGTATCGTCATCATCTGCCTAGCCTTTTCCCAACTATGTTGGGGTCGGCTTCCAGTCTAACCGGATGCAGCTGGATACCAGTATTTTACATGGAGCGACTGCCTATCTGACCTCCACAACCTAGTTAGTACTAGGTAACACGATACCCCTTGGTAAGACTGGTTGTCAGACTTTTTTGGGCTTCTAACTACTCGTAACGACTGTCAAAGATCTACAAATGACAGCCGGGACCAACGGCTTAACATGCTTTCCGATGCACGGAGGGGTCTTGGTATGTAAAGATGGTCAACTATCCACAGACCAACCGCGGCAAGCGTAGCTTAACCTGATCGATCGACCCGTGCGGCTGTTGTTACTTAGCCACAAGCCCCTCCAAGTATTCAAGTATCGTATGACTCACAAATGATTAAAAATAACACTTACAACTATATTACAAAAAACTGATACAAATAGTAGTGGATCACCGCTGTGACAACCCATGTGAGATGGCACAACAGCGACCCACGAAAACACAGTCTAGACGACTTGAAATCATGCTTAGGATACTGTTGGAGCTGCTCCACACCCTGCGCACCATGGAACCGCACCTTTTGCACATGGTTGTGTAGAAACAATCTACATGCGCATCCGCGAACATCCCCGACGCAGTACAGAAGCGGGGCAGCCCCACCAGCATCCTAAACGCGTTATTATACTAAACGCGGAGAGCGTTGTACGATTTTTGCGTATATCTATACCCCGTTTGAAATAAGATTAGACATTTAACTAAACCTTTTTTACAGTCCGTTCAACCGATTTTGACTTCTATTACGTTAGTGGCATGACAAATGGCAGCTGTAGTAAACAGTTGGTTCGTAACCCCTTTTTTTGCTTTTAATGCCATCCTTATACCTACGATATAGAAGTCAAAATCGGTTGAACGGACTGTAAAAAAGGTTTGTTTAAATGTCTAATCTTATTTCAAACGGAATATAGTCTATAATGTCATGTTTTAGTCAGCCAATGTTTATGTCTGCGATATAATGTTGTGATGGGTCGCCTCTTATGCACGAGTAACTACCAATGTGATATTTTTTATATGGGCGATACTGATATGGGTGAAGAAAGACATCGTGAAGAAACCTGGACTTACAGTTATTATAAGTCTGAAATCTCCAACTGTCGCCAACCCGTCTTGAGCGCGCGTGGTGATCAACGCTCGTGCCTTCTCTGTATAAGAAGAGGCCTTTGCCCTGCCGTGGGACAATAATAGGCCGAAAATATTATTATTATAATGTTGTTCAATTATCAAAGGAATCAAGTGATGTCATAATATAGACTTAATTTAGTTTAAAAGCTAAGAGTAAAACATAAACGATTCTTCACTTTCTATATTGTTCAGGTAGAAGGCATAGAGATAAAAAAAAAAACAATGGCACTCCGGGAGTGCCTACAGAAGTGAAAACTTGAACAATTTTATTGTACAGGAAATAATGTATCGCGCGTTGATGTCTTTTTAATGGCCAAAAGCTGGTGTCGTAACAATGTCACGAAATCATTTGTTTAGTCCCATCTCAAAAATGCCCAACGCGCCTAATGAAGTTTACACTTCAAAAACACTCTTGATACTTCATAAAATAATGATATTTCATGGTGATGATAAATTGGTATACCACAATGATATATTAGTGAAATCATGTTGATATGGCAGACGGATGCCTGATCTGCACTGATGGATGCAAGTACAATCCGCTTGTGCCTTAAATCCTGCACCCCATAAAATCCAAAAGAGCGTGAAGATAAAAGATAAGGTTCATTACTTGGCAACATTGTAACGTCTACGCTTTAACATCAGTGTTGCCATTAAATTTTATGAGTTCACTAGACCAGATTAAACCACTAAACCTTATCGGGCAATGATCTAGAATTATTTTATTATGGTGTATTTAGCTAATGGGTATATACGATAATAGCCATAAGGACAATAGCTTTTCAAGTAATTATATTAACCCAAGCATTATTTTTTGTAAAATATTAGATGGTAGGTTCTAGAACAGAGTATCCATAGGGTAGCACAATAATAGAGAAGACTTTGAAAGCATACTTATATTATTTTTGCTTTAGTTTGTGATAAAGACAAGTACAATTTTAACAGATAACATTTTAAAAACCCCAGATAAAACATTTCTTCATTTATCTTTCCTACTCCATCACCAGACCCTGTTCACCATCTATTTATAACCTACTAGCGACCCGCCCCAGCTTCGCACGGGTATAAACCGGGTTATTATACATATAAACCTTCCTCTTCAATCACTCTATCTATTAAAAAAAACCGCATCAAAATCCGTTGCGTAGTTTTAAAGATTTAAGCATACATAGGGATATAGGGACAGAGAAAGCGACTTTGTTTTATACTATGATGATGTAACCTATTCATTGCAACCATTCCAATGAGCCCAAACACGATACCTGTGGTGTAAGTTGGTAAAGGATTTGGATATCCTGCAAATTCCATGTGATGCTGCAGCATCAGTTCAAGGTTACTATGTTCTTCTAATATCACTGAAATCGATCAGACCTGTTGAAGATACTCACATCCATTCATCAACTAGAAAAGAGCAGATAATCTTCAAATAGTTGAACCGAGATTGATAAAACTTGTCTAAGAACCATCGCTAGAAAACCTGCTTTCAAATAAAAAAACCGCATTTAAATCGGTACACCCGTTTACGAGCAACGGTGCCACAAACAAACACACACAACGGTCAAACTTATAACACCCCTCTTTTTGCGTCGACAGTTAAAAAGAAATTGGCCGATTCTGAAGACTTACTAGATGGTAGGTTTAAATACCTGGCTACAAACACCTGGTACACTAAAGAGTTCGCCGAAAACATGAACTGAAATGCCCTTATTTATGCTTTTTACCCACGACGGAACGGAGACGGTATATGCGTTTGGGGTGAGAGGATGTTTGAGCAAATCCATGTTGCCATTTTCTCCAAAACTACTAGTTCGATTTTGATGCAGTTTTCAGTTATGGGTTCGGGTTTGATTGGTGCATGTTCTTAGTTAGGTGTTATGATGACAACTCACCACCATGTTGCCATTTTTCTCCAAAACTACTAGTCCGATTTTGAACTCAACGGCCTTCATATCTTTTTAAATGGAAGAATTTGGCTTAGCGGTAGCATAAGAATAATCAGTCTAAAATATTCCCGCTGCTGGGACACAGGCACTCTTCGAGAGGAAGTGGGCTGTAATCTACCACGCGGGCCCAGTGCGGGTTGGTAGATTTCACATGTCTTTGAATTTTTGGTTCTTGGACATGCCGGTTACCTCACGATGGTGGTAGTATTTCTTCGCCGAAATATTTCAAAAGAGATCGATTTCTAAGTTTAGAAGTACCCAATACTGTAACAATATTATAGTCGTGTGTGATTATCACTTTTACCGTCAACAACAACAACTATCCACTTAAACAATATTTACCACTATTTTCTCAAAACCGTTTGAATGGGAAAGCTAGTGATGGTCACACTGCGTCTTCGCTATAATAAGCAACATCAAGGCTCGTTCACATAGTTCAAGTAAACAGGCTCATTACTAGATACAGGAAGAAATTACATACATCAAGATCATGACCAACAATGTCCTAGTTTCCTTCAATTTTTTTTAACACTTTAGTAATTGACGACATTATTTTAAAAATCACCTTAGTCAGTTTTACAGTAGAGAGAAAAACTTCTTCACAACTTCATATATGTAACTTTGGTGGCGAAACTAACTCATATCATGAAATTTTTGACAAAGGTGGTTTTTGAAATAAAATCTTCAATTGCCATTCGTGGTGATTACGACAATTTCTGCTTCAATAGTTCATTGTTGTGGTCGTTGGAAAGCCTGGAAGGCCAATTCCCGTAATTAAAATCATTTATCTCAGTGAAAATCAATGTCAATGTGAGAAAATTAGAGACTTTTTGATTCATTGATACTGAGAATGCGTTCTTAAAAATACGGGAATTAGCCCCTCAGGTTACAAAAAATATCAAATCTGGACTGACACTGTTTCTCGTGCTCTTCTACGTACCCAACTTCTTAGATATTTCTTTCTCTAACGAAGAAGTTGGAGCGTAGAGAGCATTTGTTTTCTACAAATGTGTGAGCTTTACTGTCGCATAAACGCATCTCCACGTGACCAAATGTAAACGTGCCCTCACAAGCCCAGTAGGGCTTCCTAACTGGGACACTGGCCGATGAAAGATTTTAATCTAGTGCGCAATCTTAGACTTAAACGCCAATTTATGCGGTTCTGGACATAAACAAGTTTATGACGCGTAATGTACAGATTTTCTGGTCATTCTGCGGCTTATTAGAAAGCCTGGTGATTGCTAAATTTATAGTTAGTTAAATTCTATGTATTAGTTTTTAGTTCGTATTTGCACTTGGATATTAACTTGATTTGATATGGTTTTAGCACGATGTTTATTATTTTACTGACATTTATTTTTCCAATGAAATAGTGGCCTCGCGAACTGATTGACAAAATGACAAATGATTTTATAGTAGGTTTTACACGTCAAACACTTTTACACGTCAATCATAGTTTAAAAATAAAAACTGTATAACGTCGCTGTTCCTTATTCGACTTCTCTGAGAAGGGCGTTGTTTGTTTCGAAACTCAGACTCGAAATAGAGTCAGATAAAAAGTAGGTTATTTGAAAAGAAAACATGAATTAAAATACCGAAAAGGCACTGTCAATAATTTCCATAGCAGGGCAGGTACTCAAAACTAATGGCACACGTGTACTCACCTGGACTTCGCATTCGACATCTGCACCCGTTTTAAAGTCCACTCGATCTTTAATGTTCAATCAAAAAAAAAAAAAACAGTGGCACTCCGGGAGTACCGTCAGAAGTGAAAACTTGAACAAGATCGCCTTGGTGGAAGAAAAATACTTGTATAGAACATTAGTCCGTAACCTCATCTAAATAAAGAGCACAATCGTGTTTACAAAAAAAAAAAAACTTTTAAAACCTATAAAGTAAAAATACTTGCATAGAACATTGATCCGTAACGTAAAGGCACAATCGCGTTTACAAAAATGAGGTGTCGGTAACGGTGTCACGAGTTCAATTGTTTTTCCCATCGCAAAAATCCCCAACGCGCCTAAAGTTTTCATTAAAAAAAAAAAGTGGTCGTCAACATCAAGTAATACGTCACGTCTACAAACTAATGTTTTCATGAAAATTCACGCCAACAGTTGGCGTCACTTTGTCAAGAGGTCTTCCAAAGAATTTGTAATTTAATTATGACGACGTTCATCATTCATTTCATTCATTCGTTCATCATTCATTTCATTCATTCGTTCATCATTCATTTACGACGAAAGATAATATAAGCGCTTTGACACTGACAGGTGCCCGGACCTGACGTCTCAGTGCTGCCATCTGAACGTCATTTCAGAAAACCCTAATTTTGGTTTGAATATTACAGTTTAAGAATGTCAGTTTACAGCTAAATGAATATTTAAACATGAACCCTACTAAAACTGACAAAAGCAACGTGTAAACAGTCTGTCAGTCGGTGACGTAGTAAGGTCACCATTCACAGTGCTGCGTTTTATTGCTCCCAGAAGATCTCTTTACATCAATGGCAGGGGACCAGTTACGACCTCAATCGTTGTTCCGTGTCATGTCATGTGTTCCGTAGTTTTTGAAGTGAAAACTTCTTTAGGCGCGTTGGGCATTTTTGAGATGGGACTAAACCATTGATTTCGCGACACTGTAACGCAATTTACCGACACCGTGGAGTAAAAGACATCAACGCGTTGATCACCACGGTGCCGATTTTTTTCAAATTTTCAGTTCTGTCGGCACTCCCGGAGTGCCACTGTTTTTTTTTTTGTTTACAAGTTTTTTATTAGTGAACTAATTTTTACCCGCGACTTCTCCCGCGTGGATATCAGAAATTATCCCACGGGAACGTACTCAATCAATCTGCCCAGCCTTTTCTCAACTATGTTGGGTTCGGTTTCCAGTCTAACCGGATGCAGCTGAATACCAGTATTTTACATGGAGAGATTGCCTATCTGACCTCCACAATCCAGTAACTGGGTAATATGATACCCTTTGGTAATTTAAGACTGTTTGTCAGAGTTTCCGGCTTCTGACGACCCGTAACGACTGTCAAAGATCCACGAATGACAGACGGGACTAACGGCTTAACGTGCTTTCCGAGGCACAGAGGAGTCTTGGTATTACCCATGCACGGACCAACCCCGGCAAGCGTAGCTTAACCAGATGATTTGATCCGTGCGGCTGTCATTACTTAGCCACGTGCTCCCCCCACGGGAATGTACTACCTGAACAAAAAATATGCCATACCCATTTCTGCCGACAAACAGCGTGGCTAAGTTCTGGTTGGAGAAGTAAGGGTGTTGTATAGTTATGCTGGCACATGACACATTTTAGTCTATTATTTGCGTTTGGAACACACCTGTGATGCCTCTGTTTTTGCAGAAGTAGATAGTGGTTATTTCCCTCAGGGTGACAGCTTATATGCCTCCAAGTTATGTAAAAAATTAAAGAACAATGATCAATTTGGACTCGAAAAAAAAAGGTTTTGTTACCGAGATGAGACTATTAAATTGTTAATGAAGTGTTTGGATATTTCTTTTTTTAAATGAATAATCGTCGTCAAACGAGTTTAAAGAGTATAGTCAAAAATCGATTCTCCTCAAATTGAACAAAATAAATGACTAAGTAGACATTATTCTGCCTTATATAAATATATCAGCACGCACGCGCTGTATTTGGCGCTCGATTCCACACGCTGTGTTCGAGTTTGCAACAAGTCAATCCTGAGGATGCCTCGTTGAGAGGTGAAACACGTGTCGAATTTTTCAGGGTTTTTAAGCTATTGCATAGCTTTTATCGCGGGCTTTGAGCGCGGCGACCGATTCAAGAAATTCCGTAACGAAAAAAACCTAACACCCCCCACTCCGCCTACCATGTAATGACGGTTCCCATGACAACGTGATGTTTTCATGGGAACGTAACTTTTGTTTTATGTCATCACGTCATCATCCCAAGTGTAGCGTTGACAAATAGGAAGTATGGAGGTTACAAATGCAATGCAATAGCTTTACCGCGGCAGGCCCCGAGTGCCACACGTTTTTTTTTTATGGCTTTTTAGAAATAGCTAAGCGGAACAGGTAAATATATCCACGTCTCAATCAATCAATCTGCCTAGCCTTTTCCCAACTATGTTAGGGTCGGCTTCCAGTCTAACCGGATGCAGCTGAATACCAGTATTTTACATAGAGCGACTGCCTTTCTGACCTCCACAACCCAGTAACTAGGTAATACGATACCCCTTGGTAAGACTGGTTGTCAGACTTTCGGGCTTCTGACGACTCGTAACGACTGTCAAAGATCCACGAATTACAGCCGGGACCAACGGCTTAACGTGCTTTCCGAGGCACGGAGGAGTCTTGGTATGTAGAAATGGTCACCCATCCACGGACCAACCCCAGCAAGCGTAGCTTAACCTGATGGATCGACCCGTGCGGCTGTTAGTACTTAGCCACGAGCTCCTCCACAGTATATATCCACGTCTATTGTGTTTTATAAATATACAACGCAGACATTCTTAATTCCGCTCGCTAGTTGCTTATAAATTGCATATTCACTACGATCGCGAACCAATTTTTAACGATATTTTAATGATTTCATCTTAACTTTCCTTTTCCACAATTTATCGCATAATAATTATAACTAATTATACTGTCTGACACTATACTTTTATCTTAAGATCGCAGTGTTTTTATTGTTAAGATTTTATGGGATTTTTGTTTTTTTACCTTCCCTGTTTACTTGTAGATAGATAGAATATTCTTTATTATGTACACCATAAAAATTACAGACATTAATTTAGAAATTTTACATTGGGTGACACAATGGGCGGTCTTATCGCTAAAAGCGATCTTTTACAGACAACCTTTGGATGGATTTAAATGGAAAAGGAGATACAATACTGCAGGTAGTCAGTGGTGTACCATTTACATATACATCAGATACATAAAGCATATAATTACCTATATAAATATTTATATATATATTAGATAAATAACAGATATACATAAAATTATAAACATGAAACAAGAGCAAGGAACTATATGTAATGATGATGTTTAAGGAATTATTATAATTATGTAAATTTTTATTATATACTTAATATAATAAATACTTATCTATAATTATTACATAATATATCTGAGGAGTTTGTTGTTTAAACGGGCTATTCTCTGGGCTATTACGGGCTATTACCAGTCGCATTTGAGAAATTGTTCAATAGATAATAATGCTTGATTTTCTCTTTTCAATTAGGTGTTTTTGAAGTCGGGTTTTTGTTTTTCTTCTGTATTTACTGATCCAATATATAAATATTATACGACGAGAGCAGTGGTGGTCCAGTGGTAACGGCCGCGACTTACGAGTTGTAGGTCGTAGGTTCGAACCCAAACAGGCGCATTACTTTGTGTAAATTATTTCATCACCACTGCTCTCAAAACGGTGAAGGAAAACAACGTGAGGAAACCGGCATGTCCTAGAACCAAAAATTCGAAGACATGTGACATCTACCAACCCGCACTGGGCCCGCGTGGTGGATTACGGCCCACTCCCTCTCACAGAGAGGAGGCCTGTGTCCCAGCAGTGGGAACATTTATAGGCTGATGATGATGATGATGATAACGACACCTCATATGTTAAAATCCATCAAGCCGTTTAGGCCACAGTGCGTACTAAAGAAATAGATAAACATACATATATACTCTCGAAAACACACGCAATAGTACCTAGTAATAATTACATCGACCAACAGTTAGGTAGTTAGTACTTAAACGTAAAGTCTAGCCCGCCTTGATTTATATAAACCATAACAGTTTACGTTAAGTCGGGGATCAGACTAGAAAATTCATGTACCAATTACATTGATCAAATGAGATTCCGTACGAACCACTAATTTAGCTCTACATACATACATTTTACGGTCGTTTTAGCATATAGTTTAGTATTTTGATTGCTTACCGACCATCCTACCGTACCGAGCCTGGGCGTGGTTGGAGATAATATATCGGAAGAGATACTCGCAATTTATAACGTTCATAAGTTAAATGAATGTTGTATGATTCATTGGTTTACAGTGTAGAGGAAATGTTATCTTTTATGAGGGTAATTATACTCGTTGGGGTTACATTTCCTTCAGTGTAGTTGTAAATGTACAATATTTCTATTTTCTTAATGCCCCTCGGGTATCATCGCATTTCTGAATACAAACGAACGCTAATTTCTATGTCCATCAATTATTAGATTTATCTTGTATAATGATTTTAATTCAGAACTGAGTACTTTATTGTTGTTTTGTTTTGATTTTCATGTGAACTATATAGAGCTGTAAAACTATTTTCCTATCTGTCGTACCTACGACTCTAGCAGCTATCCTATCCTACCATTTTTTAAATAATTTATATAAAGTTAAAACAGTATTATCAACTTTATATACTTTAAAGTCGATTGAGAGCGTCTGGTTTGCACCAAGTGCAAAGGGCAACTGATAGAAATCCGACGACTGACGAAACACGAGGTTTGCCGAGGGACATTAAGAACATAGTTGTATTGTGTAGTTAGAATGATACGTTTCGATCATCAGTTTTACCTAAAGTTTGCTTCTGAATATATCATCAAAGTTGGTTAGATGATCTGAAAGCAGATTTAATTGAATTCTAGAAAGTCGTAGTTCTAGACGATCTTAAAAGTGATGGTACGGGAATCGACGTAAAGGCACAGAATGGTACAGAACGCGCACTCCGTATTTAAGGTATAAAGCTTCAAGTACGCGGCGTGCTTGTCTTGTCGGGCCAATTTAGTAAGCGTAACGTAGTCAGAAGATATAAGAGTTACGCGATAGAAAGCGAGGCAACCTCTAGATTAATATAACTGTAGGTAATTAGCGCAACGCGACCTGAATTGCACTTTATTGTGCCGTAGTAAAAGTCGCTTTTTAATCAAAGGATTTTGTGGAGTGAACCATCTGTTTTATAATCTGTGGTAAACGGAATAACTCGTGCCTACAAGTTTGATACGGGCAAAGAGTTGTTATCTTTTGAGAGTCAATGGGAGTTTATAGAAATACTATCAGAAGCTCTTTCAAAGCAAACACTATCTTTTCAACCCTGAAGTTTATCTACCACGTAAACACAGATTCTATTCTATATTTTCTTCTATTATTTTTTCTATAACAGTGATAGCCTTGTGGTGTGACTGTCGGACTGCCAAGTCATGGGTCTCGAGTTCGAACCCAAGGCACGCATCTCTGACTTTTCGGATTCATGTGCGTATTGTATCATAATCACTTGCTTCAAAAACGGTGAAGCAAAACATCGTGAAGAAACCGGCATGCCTGAGAGATATTTCTCTACGGTATGAGAAGCCAAGTCAGAGGCCCATGGGCGGCTTTAAAACTCTGACACCAAGTTACTCACTACACACGAATAGAAGAAGACAGATTCTATTTTATTGGGTCAATTTAAAGTAAAGGATAAGAAGTAGTCTAGGTTCAGAGCTGCGAGTAGTTCTCAATAACTATTACGAACGGCAGGAAAGTTACGCAGGTTGTTAAAAAGTTTAACAAGACGAAGGGAGAGCATTTTATTGAATTCTGTTTTAAGGCGATGTGTTTGTTATCCTGTTTATTTCTTCAATTTTAATGTGAAGAAACTTAACTCCTAAACTCCTAATTTGGAGGTACATAACTCACGCCTTCTTCCCATGGGGGTAGGCAGAAGAAACAGAACGCCTCTTGCTATGATCCTCACCTCCTTTTGCCTCGTTTACGTTCGTACATCTGGTCATACACGCACGCCAGTTGCGAGTACTACGCACCTGACTTTTCTGAACAACATCACCAATAATAGAAAATAGTTTATTGTCCAGGTAGCAGGTTTACAGGTTAACATCAAGTTGAGACGACATGAGTAGCTTAAAATATTACCTATAGCTAGGTTACAAAATATTATTTACCAATGAGCCCCAATCTAGACAGTTAGTCTGTATCTTGGGGCTCGGGGTACGAATTCTAGAGTGGAGACTAGAGAGGTGATTCCAGGTGTTGTATGGTATATCTGGTGTGTTTGTGTGATGAGAGTGTGGTGTGTGTGATTGTGGTGTTTGGTATGTGTGTATGTGTGCGTATTTGTTCCCATTGTGTAACGTTTGATTCAATAAGGTATTTGGTTGTAATATTAAATATACCAATACTCGGAAAAGATGAACACTCCAGGAATTTATCATTATATAAATCGAGTAAATCGAACTGTTTAGTGTGTACCTATTGTTAAATATTTTTACCTTAGAATGTTGGTAAATAAAAGCCCCTTACGTATTCATACGTCTTCTTTATCACAATTGGTTTAATGTTTAAACTTCTTTTAACTATAACCAACGTTTATAAATAAAGGTAAAGGTCATTTAATCATTGAATTCTTATCCTATACTATTATATATGTATATATACATATATAATCACGTATCATATATTTGTAATCACGTTCTCGAAAACGGCTCTAACGATTTCGATGAAAGTTGCAATGTATTTACGGGAGCGTAAAATCGATCTAGCTAGGTCTCATATCTGGGAAAATTCGTTTTCTCCGTATTTTCACCCGAGCAGAGCTCGGTCACCTAAAGTTTAAAACAAGATAGCTACCTTAAAATAATGACATGGCAGCATGGAATTAGTAAGTACCATACATCGACTTAGTATGACCTATCCTATACTATTAAATGCGCTCAGGTACCTACTTAAAATAATGAGTACAAAATCATGTGAAATGAAGGAAAGAGCTTTTATCCAGAATTGGAACAAAAATGATCGAGATTCGATGTGACGAATTTAAATTTATACGCCTTAAGAGCATCCCCTTAACTAAAAGTAGGAATGTTATAAGAGTTTCCTTTGATAGCGGATTTTCCAAAGTACACTGAAAAAGAAATCTGTAACTTAATTTTTGTTCAGAGAAGTTTTTTGTTATCACTCTGTGATACGAATCTATAATGTAGCTCTTTTAAAAAGTTGCTATCTGTTTGAGATTAGTCGAAATATTTTAAATTGGTCACGTAAGCAGAATTGCTGCTGCGTAAGATAAAAGGGCACTAATTGTGGGTTAAAAAAAATAAGTATTAATATTGCTTTATTTAAAAAAAAAAAAACAGAAAAATCGACTGGTCCCTTGCAAGTCTTGCAACCACTGATAAGTTATATGTAAAGCTTGTTTTTTTTTAACAATGCTTTATCACCTACTAAGATTCGCCATTGAGTTTTGTATGAAACCTTAAAGCATACTTGAATATTAGCGTGATATTATGTTGCTCTAAATTATTCTTAAAAAAAAAATCAACCACAAATTCAAACCGCATACCGACAAATCTTAGAAAAGCAACCAACACACATCGGACAATAATTCTTTACACGATTTCCAACCAGCACTACCACAACGTTTTCACTTAACAAGGCGACCGGTAACTCACGTATGTTGGAAATACGCCACCAATGGATCTTACACACTGACCTATATGGAATTCAAGGCTTTATAAGGAAAACTAGGGATCGGAAAAAGAATCGATACTTGAGTGGTATCGATACATCTCGCCGAAGTATTGACTTAAGTTACGATTAATTCGTTTTTTTCTTTACGTATTAATCCGATCCAACCTGTCTCTTGCTGTCCTCCCCCAGCGACGCCCTAAGACGAGGTCCGTACCCCACGGGGGTGCCCTTTAGCGTGTAGTCGCTTAGTTTCTAAGCCCTAGCTGGGTGCCTTAATTTATTGAGGCAGCCACAGGAAAGTCCGGTAAAGCAGCCGACAACCTCCTAGGTTAACCTGCAAGATACCATACAAAAAAAAAGTATTTGTTGTACTCGATATTGTCAAGCGAGACGCGGGCGATTATCGATATGTTATTCGTTATTCGATATGTACTATTAATGATTCTGTCATGTGAGAGCCTTATAGTCAAAGTCAATCAGTCAATGGAAATTATGGTATCAGAACATTTCTTCGCAAATTGTTGGACTGAAATGGAATGCTAGTAATTATTTTGTAGTCTGTGGTATATGGTAAGTCCAGTTCGTAGAAGGAAGTAGAGAGATAGGTGGCAGTAATTACATCGTTAGGCTGTGGTATTAGGTGCTTTGGGTTTGTAATTATGCCTATTTCAGTGAAGACCTGTTTTTTTTTCAATGAATAATTTTATCATAGATGCTTTATACGAGTAGAGTTTTAAGAAGAAAACATTTAGATACCATATCTATCTTTATACACATAATTCTTATATAAATGTGTTTGACACCTAACTCCTCCTAAACGGCTGGACCGATTTGGATGAAAATTTGTGTGTATATTTGAGTGGGTCCCTGAATGGTTTGAAAATACAATTGGACCCGGTAGGTGGCGCTGTTCGGACAGGAAAGTTTGTCGGGTCCGCTAGTATGTATTTAAAAATCAATTGCCGTGCATTAGTCTCGCAAAATCTCGAAAATGGCTCAACCAGCTATTTTGCAAATAAGAGTACTTATTCATGTACTGCCATCTTCTCATAACAATTAAACAAAAACCGCATGAGCGATCGCCCTGAAAATTTTATGGCTTACTTATGATATATTGAGGTAACTTGAGCTAAAGTTTTGTTAAGCTAAGATGATTATTAATAACTTTAAAAATTCGAGAAATTTCTTGTATTTCTTTGATTTTTTAAAACAAAAATAGCCATTTTAACATGGTTAATTGAAAAAACGGGATATTAAAACCCACATATCTTGTGTATTTTTTTATTGCAAACAACTTTTGTCAAATGAGATTTTAACCTAAAACCCTCAGATTCCAAGTTATTCTTGCAAACGTAAAAAAAAAATACGCATTTTTCATATAAAAATCATATTTTGTTGATTTGAACAATGAAGCGGGTAGGTTCGAGGGGGCGCAACCCACGGATCTATATTCTCTATCGTATAAAGAATCCGAAAAAAAAATTTTTAGCGTTACGTCACGTGCATCCACTCTGAAACAGCACCCAACTGGTCTATATGTTGAATAGCCAACACCTGTCGACGATCCACTGATATCTCAAAACCTACATTTCCCTAAGGGTCACACATGTCAGACAGACAGCCCTATGTCCACATGAACGAGAGCGAGCCAACCTGCTCCACTTGTAAAAGATAAGCCGAAAGTAGAATTACAATGTAGAAAACAGCATACCCGATCCCTCATTCAATTTTGACGGCTTCGATACGGAATGACAAATGGGCCAAACTTCTGATAGCTTATCTGCCATGAAAGAGAAAAGTGTAAATGGTTTAGCCTATGTAGGTCAACCCTAACTATTTGATTCTCTGTTAACATATTCTCTCAAAAGGAGCCAATGGTTAAAGGGATAGTCGCAAATTCGGTTTTTATTTGTTTTATGTGGATTGGGGGGATTATTTTTGGTCGGGTCGTGTGGTTGGAATATTCGGACAAGGTTATGGTGTCGTTTTTAGCACGTTGGTTATGAGTTGGGCCTACGTCGCTATGAAAGGAAAATGTATGAGATGCTGTTATGGCTACCATCGTGATCCTAAACATTTCTTATGCATGTTTGAGCCAGCTTTCAGTTTGTAACCATGTTTTTTTGCCAACATATTAATTTACAATACATTATCATCATCTGCCTAGCCTTTTCCCAACTATATTGGGGTCGGCTTCCAGTCTAACCGGATGCAGCTGAATACCAGTATTTAACATGAAGCGACTGCCTATCTGACCTCCACAACCTAGTGACTAGGTAACACGATATCCCTTGGTAAAACTGATTGTCAGACTTTTGGGCTTCTAACTACCCATAACGACTGTCAAAGATCTACAAATGACAGCCGGGATCAACCCATCCACGGACCAACCGCAGCAAGCGTAGCTTAACCTGATTTATGGACCCCTGCGGCTGTTATTACTTAGCCACAAGCCCCTAATTTACAATACATATGCAACGAAAATATTACGGGAAATACTCAACATAAATAAAAAAAATCTATTTCCTGCATTTTCTGGCAAAAAAAAAGATTTCTAAAAAAGAAGTCTTCTTTTCTTATCAGTTTAAATTCAAGCCGAAATCAACAAACTTTCGTGTTTCGGGACTTCAGACCCTTCCACAGCCACTTTTCTCGACTCTTTACGATTTTTATACGCACTACTGTCGATAAAAGTTTCCCCGACTATGTGTAGTACCTTTACGAATAAAATGTAGGTAGATACACATGTCTGGAATGTGCAACTGGGGTCTACTGGTTCCACGCTCCGTTGTCATCAATTTCCTTAAGCCCTCGGCTTTCCCTTTTTTCAACCATTTTCCTTGTTGTTTTGTCTTTATTTCATTATTTGGAGGGACCCTGTTTTTATTTGCGTGTGGGAGTTACGGCTTTTTATGTGGATAGTTTCGGGAGCTAAGTGTTTACGTCATTTGTGTGTTTTACTTACGTCACTTTGGTATTATAATTAATTGATGTTTTGTTGACGGAAAATGTAAAAGAAGTTCAAATGGGTAGTTTTTGTTTTATGGAATTAACGAAAGTGCTGATCTTGTCTTAAAATGATTAAAATTATAAATTTTCTATAAAAAGTGGGAACACTTTTTTTATTAAACTGTGTTTAAAAATAACAACTTTTCACTATTTGATAATAATACTGAGTGGAAATTGTATGCTTTCTAAGTACAAAACGTTATTATTATTTTAATAGCTGCAACATAATTAAAATAATATGTAGCAAGTAAAGGGTTTGCTTTTGCTACTTAAGTTTAGAGAGTGAATTTCAATGTTACATGCAAATTGAATAATAGTCGGTAATAACAGGTTAAAAGCCCTATCTGGGAGCGTCATTAAATAATCTTGTTCCCCTTAGTGGATTCAGAATCGTGCGTGGCATGGAGAACAGTAGGTCAACTAACTATAGCATGGAATAAAAATTTACTTTGTATATAAAATCGTCAAATTAGTCAGGTCTTGTTATGCTGAGATTTTTAGTGTGTGGCAGTGGCTATGTTTTACTTAGGGCCGATTTTTCAACGTCAGATATTTTTATTCGAGGAATAATTTTGAATTTCGAACGTCAATTTTATTCCACTTATGATAATATATTCCATTATCTGGCGTTGGAGAAATCAGCTGTCAACTAACAAAACTGTCTTAACCCTTCTTTGCAGTTGGGTAAAAAAGCTAACCATAGACACTTATTTAGTCACTTTTTTCATGGCCTTTAAACAAACGCTTTTTGAATACAAAGATGCTTATCTGGCAATTAAGTTAAATTGAAGACTATGGACTTGGGTTAATCAGACAAGCTACTGTATGGCAAAAAAAATCACATCTGCACTAAAAATGTATTATCCGTTCATTGAAAATTAGACAAGCTCGTCTAAAGACTGCGTTTGCATTCACAAATAATTTCCCTTTCAAATTCAATTAACCACTAACAAAGACATGAAGATACACATCAAATAAACTTCTATAACACAACAAAAGGAATCAATCATCGCAAATAAAATTAATTTAATACTGACGCGAGATAACCTGTCAGTCTGTACATCAGTCCGTCAAGCGAAAGTGACAGTTGTGAGCCATTGATACATTTACTGTCAATCATTCGAGAAAGCTTGGTTAAGTACGCCGGCAAATTTACTTGTCAAAACATTATAACGAATTTGAAGAAAGTCAGTGTGCTGTTGCGTGCCCTTAGGTCACTCGTGACTTGGCAATTTTTGTTGAATGGCTTGATGTGTGGGTGAGAGATAATGTTCAGTATTGTTTAGATTGCAGTAGCTTTGTTTAAGTGTTTTCGATTAGCTATAGGGATGCGCAAACTGTGTTGTTTTATGAATTTATGACTAAAATTGTGCTCATGGAACTTGGTGAATATCAAGAAATTGATTTGCTCATTTTAAAGTTTGTGGAAGCAGTAGGGTTATTTGTACACTTAAGAGCGTTTATTCTGAAAGTGAGCAACGTCGCAAATAGATGTCAAATATTTCGCTTTTTTATTAATTTGGCAATATTGCTGTATGGAAATAAGAAATGTGGCCAACTAGCGAACTAAAATATTAATAATGAATTGCAATAATTACAATTTGAAGTTGTAACCGTTTTAGGTGTAAAAAAGGCATTACGGCAAAGACAAGACACAAACTAAATATTTGGTGTTACGATATTAATTATTGCATTTCATAGTCAGCATTTTAGTTCACTAGATAGCCACATTTCATATTTCCATACATTATTTTTGCCAAATTAATCAAAACAGAGAAATATTTGACAGCTATTTGCGACGTTGCCAACTTTTAGGATAAACGCTCTTTTAAAGAAAGAGAAAGAAGAAAAATGCGTTTATTGACTTTACACCAGAAAAATACATCTTAAAATTGTAAAAACAGAAAACACTGATTATAATGCCAAAAGGGCCTCAGCTCAGCATAATGTCAGTGTACCACCTTTTTTTTTTTTGGGTGGGACATTATCAAATAACTTCTCCCGCTCTGGGTGGAGCGGGAGGGTGTGACAGACTCTTACTGACTAAAACCCACCCGTGTTCCTTCAGTTGCCATGTTGCCGGGGGCCACGATTTCCCTTCGGTTTTTTTCTTGGCCCTAGCGGACGCCGTCAAGTCAGTGTACCACCTGACGCTTATTTTCAGCTGCCACCCATTTATTCTTGGTATCTTATCCATGGTAACAGTTTTCGTGTCGATGTCCTTGCCACCCTGTATAGACAATAAAGCATTATTATTTTGTATTCTACCGTAATTACTTGAATAGCCGTTCATCAATGTACATTAATAGGCTGAAACGCCTTTGAAAATAAATTCTTCTCCAGTCTCTTAAAGATACTCGAGAGATTCTCACCAAAGGGCCTCCATACAGACATGAATATTTACATATTCAAATGTAAGCATTCGAATTTTAAATTCAGCATCTGCATGGAACGTCTTAAAATGACGCCGACGTTTTCATCTGTGCTAGACTTTCTTTTAAAGATATTGGTCCGATTCTGTTTTGCACATAAATTTAAGGTTTTTTTATTGCTATCTTTTTCACGCAGAAAAATTTCAAACGAAATGGAAGAATGTGAACTGTCAATTTGACAGTTCTTCAGAAAGTTTGATGTTGAATTTGATGTCAGATAACTTTAAGGAGACACTTCAAAAACTTGTTTCAATGCTTGGTTTTAGGAACGAAGTTTTTTAACGCGGCTTGCGGTAGGAGTAAAATAGTAGAAATCGTCACATAACGAAAAAGCGTTATCCATGTGACTTTCTCACTGTCTCTTTCTAAAATGATAACCCAAGATGGCGGCTGCGAAAATTTAGTTTTTGTTTTAAATCATACGTGAGAAGGAATTTTGTTCCTGACGGGGGTTCCCCGACCGGCATTTTTTTTTTGTGAAACCACCATGTTTACGCCAATTTCACTGGGCTTATTACTTAATGACAGAAGATTACATAAGTGTGTTGATGAATCTGACTGCATCTGCTGAAGTGTAAAATATCAAAGAGGTAATTCACATTCTAAAATTGTCGCCGTCTTTTGTCACTTTATTGGTAAGAGAAAGATAGCAATACTTTTATTTAAATGGTACAGAACAGAATCAGCTCACACAGAATATGTAGGATTCAAATTTATTGTTGTGTCTCTTCGAAGCTCGATATACGCCATTCAATCCATCTCACGATTATCGTCACGATTTCGAAATCGTCGGATAAGTTTCTACGTGTATGTTAATACAAGTAGGAAAGTATGCAATTTGGATCAAAGATTTTTCTTTACCAATATTTCGCTATGTCATTGGATAGATTGGATTTACTTATATTGCTGTAATAAAATGGTTAAGATTAATTTTTCGCTTGAAGCTTAAAGACAGCTAAGTAGGTAATTGATAACTTGAAAACCAAAAAAAGTTAAGTGCCATAGACCCATACCTATTACTATTCTGTGGTATAGGTAAATAGGTAGGTATGCTAAATAAGTCCACGTGTTCACATCACATAGTACTTACTGTAGTCGATAAAATTTGAATCAAATTAATCCAATTCCTCCAATTCTATTAAAAAAATCTCACAAAACCACAAAAAAAAACAATGGCACTCCGGGAGTGCTGACAGAATTCAAAACTTGAACAAGATCGCCTTGGTGGAAGAAAAATACTTGTATAGAACAGTGGTCCGTAATCTTATCTAAATAAAGAGCACAATCGCGTATACAAAAATGAGGTGTCGGTAACGGTGTCGCGAGTTCAATTGTTTTTTCCCATCTCAAAAATGCCCAACGCGCTTAAAGAAGTTAACACTTCAACAACTCTTTTAAAACAACCTCTCCAAGTATAAAAGACGGCACATTCCTTAAAAAAAAAAAACTTTAAACATTCCCTCTGACGTCAGAGAACGTGTCGTAAAATATGTCTGACCCACTAAAGTGCTATGACACGTGTATTTTGGGTGCGAAAGATATTAAGGTAATGGATGTCTGGGCACATGTAAAGTTGGGAAAAGGTGTTGTACTTGTAGCGAGTGAGAGGGTAGGCAGTGTTGTCGTAAAAGTTAATTTTGAATAGTGTTGATGGGTAAACAGAATTTAAGTATTAGAACAGCCGTAAGGAAACTTTAAACATGATAAATATTTAATCATAATTATCTATTACGTTTTCAAAACAAAGTACTAAGGGATATAGTCAACGCGCCTTGGTACATAAGAAATAGTGACCTCCACCGGGACCTCAAGATGGATGTCGTAAACATAGTTATACAAAAATATGCAAAAGCTCATGAACACAGACTTCATCATCACGTGAACGTTGAGGCGATCCAACTCCTTGACAACACTGAATTAGTGCGAAGACTAAAAAGGGTTAAACCTTTTGAGTTAGTTTAGTGTAGAGTAAGTGAACTTAAACTGTAGTGCAAGTGCTGAATTTTACAAAGAACACGTGAATCAAGTGTCTTCCCCTTAACTTATAGTGAATAAGAAAGACGTTATTGGACGACTTCTAAATTTTTATAGTTACTTAGCAGTTTAAGTTATATTTAAATTACTTATTACCTAATAGGCTAGATTGTAATGTGAATAAAGTATCATCAATTGTGAAACTTTATAGAGGAAAAAAAAATATATCTATTATATACACGCTAACAGACTTAAAATAGTAAATAAGTACAAGTATATAAAAAAGAGGGCAAAGAATCAGGCATCAAAAGACCGCATAAAGTGGATGTATTTGCTTCGACATGAATTAAAAGGCATTCAATGTTCGTTTCGAAGGTAGAAATTGAATTAAACCGAACCATGAAAACGTGTCTCGTAGAAATAACTTTTCAGAATATTCAATAAAAATTTCTTTACATTTAGACTGCAGTTTAGTCAGATCCGTGACTAAAAAAATATTTCGTTTCAATTTTTTTCTTATTTTCCTTTCTTGCCCGAAATATGGATTTGTGCCCAGTTGATGGCAATAAGCCGTCCGCTATTACATGGGACTTAAACATAACTGGCGAACTGTAGGTGTACTTTGTACGTACATCTCTGCCCAAGCCTCGAATACCGGTTAAATTTTCAAACCGTTATTATGTACTGGACACAAAAACCTTTACATTCGGTTTCGTTCGAATAAACTGGTTTTTTTAACCGGTTTTGGAAAAGTGCTAACATAAAGGTTTTTTGGATTAAACCATTTAGAGCAATATTAACTTGTTTTTTGTTTAGTTTTTATTCAGCGCAGTATCCTCACAAGTATTCACAAGTTTCAACGCGTTTACGAAATGCGCCCCTCGTCGAATAAACCGGTTAATTAAGGAGGGATTTATTTACATTGAGGAGTCTTTATCATTATAGCTTAAACTGTTTGCATGCCTTAGTTAAGGTATTAGTATAAGGATAATTTAAAACTTAACATTTGTAACTTGTACCTACTTTCTGTATAAATAAAGAACTATTCAAGTCCATTCAAGATAAAGTTTTTAAAACGTTCACTTTCTTAAGAAAAGTTCGGAGCAAAACCGAAATAACCGGTTAAAAAAATACCGGTTACTATCGGTTGTTATTAACCAGTATTTGACTAACCGGTTCCGAGCCTTGCCTCTGCTTACCTTCTAAGAATACGGGCGTGATTTTATTTTATGTGTATTTTCATTTGAAAACTTTCATATTTGTTCAAAGCTTTTACTTTACTTTTTCTAAACGAACTCTAAATTACTTTAGAGACTAAGCTAGACGAAACTGAAGGAGAAACATCCATAAAACTCCTGAAACTTCACTCTTAGAACTAAGTACTAACAGGACCACTATTACTTAAGTAATATGCTCTTAAGTACTGCTAATAATCCTTTCAACTTAGTTACTACATAGTGCTTAGAACAAGTTGCTCGGATAATAACTTCAACTTAATCGTGCTGTTACTATTATGAGTTTACTTTAGTTAAAATTATTGGAACGAGGTGTATAGAGGGATAATCCAATGTCAGCTAGGCGAAAGGTCACATCCTTCTGCGAAGCAGTAATGCTCGTGAAGGAGGAGGTGGAACGCATGAGGGAGAGGCAAATTTTGCGCCCTCACGCCCCTAACCGCCGCAGGAGACGCCCTGGGCATCGGGAATCGCAGGCTGATTTCCAGCCACTGTAGGCGCGGGCTTGCGGACGGTAAGCAATGGGTAGCTCGTCGCCCGATAAGGACTAGGCCCGGGTTGACGACACAGTGTGTTCCACGCGCGCCTAAAAAGAGATTTCAGCAGAACTGACGGGGTCCGCTAAGGCCGATGCCTTCCGGGGTTACGAATAAGGCTGAAAGGGAAATTGTGGCCCCCGGCAACAGGGCAACCGAAGGAACACGGGTGGGTTTTAGTCAGTAAGAGTCTGACACGTCCACACACGGAGCTATTTGATAATTTCCCACAAAAAAAAAAGGGATAGGTACTCTAAATAGTAGTAAGAAGACAAGGATTATTTAGATCCCAAGCTACTTAAAATTGTTCTTCTCTAAAAGCCTAGATAGAATAAGCTAGTCGTAACCCATGTATGTGGAAAAAAAACGTGTGCGGTCAGGGGCCCATCAGGAATGTGATTCCTTCTCACGTATGATTATAAAACAAAATTTTCGCAGCCTCCATCTTGGATTTACATTTTAACATCACTATCGACTTGAGCACCCTCGAAAACAACGAAAACGATACCCATGATGAAAAATTTTAAAATTTTCGCTGGCCGTCTGGAATTTACATTTTATTAAACGTCACTGTCGGCTTTAACACCCTCGAAAACCATGAAAACGGTACTGACGAAAAATTTTAACATTTTCGCAGCCGCCATCTTAGATTTACATTTTGACCAAATTCACACTTTCTTTCTCTTTATCAAATTAGAAGAAGACAGTCGCAAGTATGAATGCTTTTTCGCGTGACGTTTTCTGCCAGTTTACTCCTACCGCAAGCCACGTTAAAGAACTCCATTCTAAAAACAACACTAGGAAAAATTAAATTGCTATCCAATTCAAGAAATTTTTCGTACAGTCGACCGTACGTCAGTGGCAAAGCTGACCTTGATTTTAACCTATACCAAATAATTTACTTGCTTAATGTTGGAACGAAACTCAAAAGCTTACTGCAGTCGCAGTTCTATTTGCTCAAACTTCTTCCACTAAGATAGAATCCAAATGGATGCAAATTAGTCTCACATTTAAATGAAACGTTCATAAAGACATTTTCATTCATTTCTCACAGTAGTGAAATCGGGAAACAAAAGTATAAATTGACCTATTATTTATAGTAAACTAAGCTATCATACAACGAATTAAAATGTAGAAAGTTGGAAGCGTAGCGAAACTAAACGAGTTAAGATAATTCAATTTAATTGAACCACAATGTTCCGTAGAAATTGCAAATCAGGTCCCTTATAGTATTCGATTTCCATGATACTAGGAAATGCAGAAAAACTTATTGTGTTAATGGCTTTCTAACGTCAGTAATCGATTTAACTTGTAGTGTCGGCGAACAGCAGAGAACTGGCTATGTTTGACAAAGGAATCGGTCTGACCAGATTTTTGATAAAAGAGATTGCCAACCGCAATCTTAAGAGGCAGCACTTGAAAGAGAGAGAACATTTTGAAAAAAAATTGCTGAGGTAGACTAGGTCCGAAAGGTGGTGTTGATTCTTGCAAGGAGACATGGCATAATTATGTCTAACAATGGATTGTAACTGGCAATTAATTTACGTCGCGATCGCATCCATCCTCCAGGAGATCGCAGGCTTATTTATTTAAACTTGGCAAGTTCCACAGAATAACTGTTAACAATGTTTAAATGTTTTAATTTTAATTTTCTTTGACTTTTGTTTTGTTAAATATAATTTCGGTATCTGTACCCATGTTTTATGTTGTTTGTTGTCATTTCAATGCTAATTTGCTTTAGACGATCAATTTTAAAATCTCAACATTTCACATATTTTTTAAATTGCTTCTTTTGTTTTATCTTATTAGTTTTATTTTATAGTACTTGTGTCACATTAATTACGTTTATGGGGCATGCAGTGCTAACCTATAAGAAATTGTTACGTTAACCCTAGTTTTTAGTAAAATATTATTTTATAATTTTACCAGTGTAAAAGTAAGTGTTGGTTGGCCATTAAGAAAAATAAAATAAATAAATAAATCAAATTCTGCTATCAGAAGCATTACTTATAACAAAGCCTTATGCAATTGTTAGGTTTTAATTTATTAATACGTAATTGTTGGATATTGTACTGGCAACACCCAAAGATTCGATGTGTCAATTGAGTAGCGCGGGAACCTGCCTTCTGGGTCTGGTGACGGTAAGATGTGCTTAGTGGATGTGTCGGTAAAAAGATAGATTGGCGTGGTATTGGTTGGAGATCTACTGTAAATTAAAGTAACCTATTAGTTTAATGGTAAATATTAGAATACGATTAAATAGTGATATTATGTGGGGAATAGGAGATGTGATGGTATGGTGTAGAATATTGAATTTGATGTTGGCAAAGAAATATAAATGGCTGACAAAATATCTTGGTGTTGCATATTATTTTCCTTATCCCTGAAATATTATGAATATGTAGTTTTATTAAACAGTTTTAGATTATGATATTGGGGTAACGACTTTAATATTCATTTGGGTATTAGTATCTATTTTGAGGTTAAATAATTATATTCGGAACTAAATTAGTTATTTTAGAGTAAGGATGGTTCTTATTTCACAATGCATAATTATTATGCAGCTCCTGATTTTGTTATGAAGATTTCAAAGAGGCCATACCACCAGCATTCACGGCATTTGACAATTAATAAGACAACGCCATTATCATTTAACTTAATTGATTGTTACCTGTCAAACCTATACCGTTTAATATTTTCGCTTTCGCTAAGCCGATAGTGTAGGAAACCCGTAATGATGGTTAAGTATGGACAATTTAGCGATGAAACGGTTTATGCATGACATCTAATTGTGTGATACACTTCCCATTTTCCATTTTGATTTCCAATGAAAGTACAATTTCTCTTGATTGTCTGTAATGTTATAATGATATGGTACGGTTTGGTCTGTTGGTTCGAGTTTGTGAGAATTTAAAGTACTTGTCTAGCGAGTGGCACATATACTACTGTTTGGTGCAAATTCTCGACGGATAACAGTGATTGATAACTAAATTTTTAGTGCTAAATTCATGTTTTATCCTATACTATTAAACGAGCAATATATGTGTATATACTTACATATATACATTTGTAATCACGTTCTCGAAAACGAATGAATGTTCTCTCATATCTGGGAAAATTCGTTTTCTCCGTATTTTCACCCGAGCAGAGCTCGGTCGCCCAAAGTTTAGAACAAGATGGCTACCTTAGAATAATGACATGGCAGCATGGAACTAGTAAGTACCTACTAGAATAGCAGCGTGGAATTAGTATGTACTTTACATGGAATTAGTATGAACTATCCAATATTATTACTTGAGCATTCTCTATTTTCACCAGAGCAGGTCCAGTGGTAACGGCCGCGACTTACGAGTTGTAGGTCGTAGGTTCGAACCCAGATAGGCGCTTTACTTTGTGTAAATTATTTCATCACCGCTGCTCTCAAAACGGTGAAGGAAAACATCGTGAGGAAAT
Organism: Agrochola lychnidis; assembly: GCA_963680765.1. Classification (NCBI taxonomy): domain Eukaryota; kingdom Metazoa; phylum Arthropoda; class Insecta; order Lepidoptera; family Noctuidae; genus Agrochola; species Agrochola lychnidis. Next base: position 5,302,456 of record OY796859.1, on the reverse strand, counting down.
CGGCATGTCCTAGAACCGAAAATTCGAAAACATGTGACATCTACCAACACGCACTGGGCCCGCGTGGTGGATTACGGCCCACTCCCTCTCACAGAGAGGAGACCTGTGTCCCAGCAGTGGGAACATTTATAGGCTGATGATGATGAGAGCTCGGTCAACCAGGTACTATCATTTAAATTAGCTTTTAATTTCATTAGCAGTACTTCATCTTAATAGATACAAAACACAAATAACATAATGTTCTCATAGTACTACTATTATCATTTTCAACTACACAAAATTCATTAAATTTTGCAAGCATAATACTAAACAGACTTCATAAAAAAGAGCTGACAGACGATAGCCAATAAAAGTTTTATCATATTCTACAGTCCTACACCATATAAAAAGGCAGACGACACACAAGACAAAGTGTCAAACTCCAGACAGATACAACATCAATACTAAACAACAACTGTGAGCATAAAAACAATAACAGCATCAGTATTTATAGTCTCACAGTGTTCTGCAGCTCCGTGATTAGTTCGCACGCCTGTCTCCACTCGTCTAGTTGATGAAACTGACGAGGAATTAGATCTACTGGAAGAGATATAGTACTAAAAAAAAAAAAGAAAGAAAGAAAAATTCTACACAAACTAAACGCATATTATAAAAAACCGGCCAAGTGCGTGCCGGACCACGCACAATGAAGGGTTCTGTAGTTGGGATGAATTTATCCCAAAAACAAACTTAACTTTGCAGTTGAAAAACATGTTTTCCCATACATTCCGTATGGGAAAACATGTTTTTGCAACTGCAAATATAAGTTGGTCGATTATTACTCGTTAACTTGTACAGCCTACTTAGCTGTGATAGTTTTCCTTTTAATTTTGTTATATAAACTACTGCCATGATTTTTTTCACACTTCCAAAACCAACCATTTAGCTGGTAGGGGGGGGACACTTGACTCTAACAAAAATTAGCACTTTAAAACTTAATATTTCGCAAACGGATCCATGAATCCATAAATGGTTTTGACATACTGTCAATGTTTTTGATGGACCTTTCTAATAATAACCCACACCATGAGAAAAAATATCACCACTTTACGTGAAGGGGAAGCAACATCTTTATATATATAATTCTTCTGTGAGTATGTATGTCACTGAACTTCTCTCAAACGACTGGACCGATTTTGATGAAATTTTTTGTGTGTGTTCAAGGGGATCTGGGAATGGTTTAGATTCACAATTTTGTCCGCTGGACAATGTTTTGACAGGACAACGTCTGTCGGGTCCACTAGTATATATATATTTTTTTTCATAATTTTGTCTGACCGCTTTGTAGGCGTAATTAATATGTATACCCATGTCAAATTACAGCTTTCTAGTACTAAGAGTCTCGGAGCTAGACCGCTGACAGACAGACAGACAGACGGACATGACGAAACTATAAGGGTTCCGTAGTAACTTAGACTCGTGGATAACAGCCGCACAGCTCGATCCATCAGGTTAAGCTACGCTTGCCGGGGTTGGTCCGCGGATGGGTGGAAGTCGACCCCAACATAGTTACTAGTCTGTGGACTGCAAAAAAAAGTGAGTTGCTTCGTTCATAATATTATGCTCTTTCAGTACTCAAGTCTTTATATCTTTGTAAACTAGACTATCAGCTTTTTACCGGAGCACTTCTATTTAAAAGCTTCAAGGTATATTAACTCAGGTGGTCCCAGATAATGACGATGCAAGACTGGTTGACACAACCCAGTTTTCTCTGACGATACTTTTTAAAGAAAAATCCAAGAAAATTGTGAAGGTTCTAAGCTTGCCCAGATATTTTATCACGTCATTTTATTAGGAACATTTTAAGCCTTTCAAGACCAATTCTGTTAAAAAAATCCCAATTTTGGAATTTCATGACTAAATTAAATATAATAAAATTGGATAAGTATTGTTTATTTGTTTGAAAATAAGCATAAAGCTTGCTTAATCAGCCATAATGTTCCTATTGCTAGAACACAGAACTCTCGGTGAGAGAGAGTGGGCCGTAATCCACCACGCGGGCCCAGTGCGGGTTGGTAGATGTCTTCGAATTTTTGCTTCTAGGACATGCCGGTTTCCTCACGATGATTTCCTTCACCGTTTTGAGAGCAGTGGTGATGAAATAATTTGCACAAAGTAAACTGTAGGTTGCACTCGTAAGTCGCGGCCGTTACCACTGGGCCACCACTGATTCAATCAACAATTACTTATTAAACTTTCTTAGTAACATTACTTACATTCATGCCAATATGAATCTTTAGCACAACCTCAAATTCTCGTTACCAAATAAGCACCCAAATAATTTAAAAGCAAAAGATTGATACGAACCTTCCTAAACTATAACTCAACAAGATTGTTTTACAAAGGTCGTTTTTTTAATAAAAATTCCGGCCATGTACGGAGAATATTTATGTCTTTGACGCAAGTTGGAGGAGGGGTTTCCTCTTCCGAATCGTTCAACTCTCTCTTCTAATAAAAGTCCTATTGACAGATAGATCAGTATACACGATATGTTGGAACGTTGGGCCTTGAGAAAGGAGGTGATATTTATTAGAGGATCGGGTCATCATCATCATGATTTAACATTACACACACCACTCTTTAGCGGCTAATCTCATTCAGCTATCATGCCGAAATCGTCGGTCCAGCTAGTTTTTCGGAGAATCATACTAGACGGAAACGTGTGGAATGAAAAAAATGGCAGTGGCACTGCGGAAGTGCCGACTGAAGTGAAAACTTGAACAAGATCGCCCTGGTGGAAGAAAAATACTTGTATTTGGTTGGTCCGTGACCTTATCTAAATGAAGAGCAAAATCGCGTTTACAAAAAAAAAAAAAAAACTTACGAAACATTTATAGTAAAAATACTTGCATAGAACATTGATCCTTAACGTAATATAAATAAAGAGCATAATCGCGTGTCATTAAAATAGGGTATCGTCATGGTGTCGCGAAATCAATGGTTTAGTCCCATCTCAAAAATGCCCAACGCGCCTAAAGAAGTTTTCACTTCAAAAATGATGATAACGTCTAAAGATTGAGCATCATCATACAATAAGGCCGCGTCCTATTTAAAAGCGATTACGCGATCGTCGCGTGCATATATAACTTTTTGTTCGATCAATCTGAACGCGTGGTCGCACTGACAGAGGAAATTTTCCGTTTTTCCGAACAAAAAGTGAACTATGCACGCCGGGTAATTAGACAACCACTGTAGAATTTCAAAGTATGGTTATAGTGGCGATTTTTTATTGGAGTAAAATCTATGTAATTTACCTACAAGTGATTTGTAAAGAATATAAATTAGACAGGTAACTAATTTGAGTTTTAAGTAACAACATTTCATTTTTTTTCTGTCAGATGAAGTTAAACAGCAATTTACTTCCCAAATTGTAATTCGATTAAAAACAAAAGTATTTTCATCAGAAAAAGTCTCAAAGAACTCAAGCTCACCGGTAATTATTTCCAACCAAAAGCTTTCAATTTCAATAATTAATTTATTTCACCGTTCCAACTCGGAACAAAAGCCATCAATGGAAAGATTTACATCACCGCTTTTACTTTCCATTTTTTAATGGTTCCCTCTGTTTTTATGGCCTGAAACTTAAGTGCCGGGTTCTAGTTACGTCAGAACTAAACGTTTTGTAGTAATACCGTCGGCGATCGTAAAATGTGATTCTTTTTCACTTTCACCTTTATCCAGGATTTTGAGTACATTTAGAAGGCAAGAGGAGATGCCTGCTATCTTAAGCGGAGTAATATTCATAAATGTTGATGTCTTGTCTGCTTTGAATTGTTTTTGATAGATATATTTTTGTTGGTATTTTGTAATGTTTTTGGAATTTGTTGCTGTAATCCTTTATCTGTCTTCAAACCTAAAGTGTTGTTCCGTTATTACGGAAAATTATTAATTTACAATTTCATTACTTACATATAAATTATATTTTTAATTATTAGAATTAAAAAAATATAAAAATATTCAACTAAATTCTAAATTCAACGTATGGTATTTGGATGACGGAACCCTAGGAGGTGATGTAGACTCAGTTTTAAAAGATCTTTTTTAAAAGAAAAATTCAGTGCCATTGGCCTCGAACTTAACCTTTCAAAATGTGAAATTTATCTTCCACAGACGACTGACAGACAGACTACCATAGCGAAATTTAATACTATAGCACCAAATATCAAAATTACGGAAAGAAACTCTCTTCACCTCCTAGGGTCCCCAATTTTTGATGAATCCTTTCCAACGTTCATTGAGGAGAAAATCCAAAATTTCAACGATGTCTCGGAAAGACTTTTCAAAATTAATATCCATTCGGCCTTCACACTCATTCGATACTGCTGTTTTGGACCAAAATTTACTTATAGCCTCCGTTCCTCCCACCTATGGAAGCATCCACAACTTTTAGAAAAAGTAGACCAAATTATTAGAAACACTTTAACTTCAATCCTAAATGTGGCCCTGGACGACCGAGCGTGGCAGCAAGCTACACTCCCCATTCGCCTGGGCGGTCTCGGCGTCCGCAAAATTTCAAGTATAAGTTTACCGGCGTTCCTCTCCTCGGTCCACAGTACCAATGAATTAACTAGGAACATTTTATCTTCCTCACTGGCCGATTTTGAGGTACCGTGCCTGACCGAAGCGTTGAACGCTTGGAAAATGGCTTGTCCCAATACGGATCTACCCGACAACCCCTCTTCCCAGAGACGATGGGACGTGCCGCTCTGCAGTATTATACGGAACACCCTGTTAAACACGTCACCTAATACTGTTGAGCGCGCCCGTCTGCTGGCTGTGGGAGAATGGGAGTCAGGCTTGTGGCTTCAGGCGCTCCCGTCATCCACCATAGGCACTATGATGGATGACTCATCGTTTCGGCTCGCTACGTGTCTCCGTTTGGGTGCACCTTGTGTTGTTCCGCATCGGTGTCATTGCGGTGAAGCTGTCGACAGTCTCGGGCACCATGGCCTGTCCTGCTGCAGGAGCGCAGGTCGCATAGCACGGCACGCCAGCATCAACGACATTATTCGTCGAGCCCTTGCCACCGCCGGCGTACCAGCGGTATTAGAACCAAACAGCTTGGTACGTGACGATGGGAAGAGACCAAACGGGATGACGTTGTTGCCTTGGAAGATGGGTAGGCCTCTGGTGTGGGATGCAACCTGTGTCGACACCCTTGCGCCATCTCATGTTCCTAGCACAGCGGGCTGTGCTGGCGCCGCTGCTGCGGCTGCTGAGACCCTCAAGCGGCGCAAATACTGTAACCTTATTGGTAACTACAGTTTTGAGCCGTTTTGGGTCGAAACGCTCGGATCATGGGGCCCGAGTGCGCGTCTCCTGTTTAAGGAAATTTCTCGCCGACTGGTCGACACTTCACGTGACCAGAGGGCTGGCTCGTTCTTTGGCCAAAGAATTAGTATTGCCATTCAACGTGGCAATGCTGCCAGTCTTCTGGGCACGTTTCCGGATGACAGCGATGCGGACGAATACTTCGACGCCTAAGTGTCGTTTTGTTTTTATTATTTTTATTTATACAGATAGTTAGTTAGTCTTTTAATTTAGTACTTAATGTAAATAGTTAGATTATTTTTTTTTATCTTTATATGTTAATTAATGTAACTGGTTCAGTAGTACTTTAAAATATTTAAAAATACAAAAATAGTAAGGAATAAGGTCCAAGCTCTACCGGTGGTCAGGGCTCCTGAGAAAGAAACCTCTTAACAATGCGAGCCATGTCTAGGAGTACTGCTTTCTGAATAAAGCCCTTGATCCAGCTGCCCAACGAGAGCCTCCTTAGGTGTTGGTCGAGGCTCTTGGCAATTAAACCATTGGCTGATAGGTACGACTATCGGCACAATAATCGCTTAGTCCACATCCCACATGTCGACAACCTCGCAACCTCGCAAGCCAAGATACTTGATTTGCTTGTCTTTCTCCGCTTTCACAAGATTCCCGTCATGCGTTATGTTAAGTATTATTTAATAGTTTACATATATATTTTTTAATCAATTGTACCTACTTTATTTTCCTATAGCCAGATCAAGATTTAAAATTGCCTTCGATTAACATGCTTCCCAGATAGTATTAATTCAACATCTTCTTGTAACCAATAAAAAAATAAAGTTTAATAAAAAACTGTAACCCGACTACGGGAAAATAAAAATGATCTAAAAAGTATGAAACAAGCATATATTTCAGACAGAAATCAAGACATAGGTACAAAAATGGTCAAGGTAAAGCCGTCGTCGCATGCCTGTATACCATGTTTGTGCCAGGAACACCTACAAAATTATAATGGCATGCGACGACGGCTTTACCTTGACCATTTTTGTACCTATGTCTTGATTTCTGTCTGAAATATTTGCTTGTTTCATACTTTTTAGATCATTTTTATTTTCCCGTAGTCGGGTTACAGTTTTTTATTAAACTTTATTTTTTTATTTTATACTTTTCCGTTTTTACATCTGATAAACGTAAATAAGAGTAATACAATAGTTCAGTAATTAACCTATTTTAAATTCCAATAGCAGTGCATAGTACTTTGGACGAAACCATAGAGCGATTTATTTCGACGCAAACACCAGATATCGAGCTTCGAAGAAATCCAAAATATAAATATTTCGTGGTACTTGTTTTTCTTCATAAGAGTGGAATTACAAATCGTTACTATTTATTAAGATTTGATTAACTGCACGTTGGTAACATCTTGCGTTACTACTACGTAGCGCAGTCTCACTTTTGCTTGTTTTTAACGATTTAAACATATTTATTTACTTTGAAAATATAATATTATATACATATTTGTAATGTGCTTGTCAAGACCTTTCTTTTGATACCAAACATGTCATGATCATCTCATTTAAATTTTTTTCGAGGTTAGAAATTTACGTGTAAAGTCCACCAAATTAAATTTAGGGAAAAATTATATACCCTATGTCACCCGGACCATTATTACGAATCTATTGATACCTCATTCATCAAAATCGGTTTAGTAGTTTAGGCGCTACGGTGGAACACACGTAAAAACATACATACATACAAACATACATACAAACATACATACATAGACTGCTAAAATCATAACCCTTTCTTTTGGCTTTGCCGTAGTCGGGTAAAAAAAATATTTATACATTTATCAGAATTCAGACAGCAATTAATCGAACTACAACCACAGATGAATATAGATTGTTCACTCCTCATTTTAGGTATGAAGCTACAAGTACGCGGCGGGCCCGTCTTGTCAGGCCAATTCAGTGAGTGTAACGTAGTCAGAAGATATAAGAGTTACGCGATAGAAAGAGAGGCAACTTCTAGGTGAATATAACTGTAGGTAATTAGTGCTGTGCGACCTGAATTGCACTTTATTGTGTCGTAAGAAGAGTCACTTTTTATTTAAATGAGTTTTGCAGAGTGAACCATCCGTATTCATCTGTGCTACAACATAAATCCACTAGATAACTTCGACAGGAAACCTATATTTTCCTGTACTTCAACCACCTAGTCTGTGATTAAACCAGAAAATTGTATCGCAAATATTTTAACGACAGCTAAACGAATTAGTACAGACAGGTATGATAAGAACTCTTGGTAAATGGTATTTTGATGGTAAATGGTATTTTGATGATCTTGTCTGGTTGCTTGGAACGCGGAAATGAGCTGTGAAGTTTCTAATGATCGGTTGATTGATCTGTTTTATCTTTGAGGAGATGATTAATTAGTTTGAGTACCACGTTTATAAGTGATTCTGATGAGATGTTTATTGATTTTAAGAAAGATAATTTTTGTGTTGGTGGTCGGAGCAGTCTTCATGGTACGACGGCTGCGTAACAGGCGAACCGCATCTCTCGAGGTGGCAAGGGCCGCATTGGCGGGTCTACAGACTGCGCAACATGCGACACCGGCACGGGCAGAGGCCTCTACTCCAAGGTTAAATATAGTGTTAGTGCGCGTAATCAGTGTGAGATTCCGTGTGTATCAGATTACAGTGAAATTCCATAGGTGCATAAGTTAGACAAGTGTACAGTGCCTATGTCTCGTAAAACAGAGTTCAAGTGGAGACTCTAAACATAGAATAAGGACCGATTGGAATCACCTTTTCAATCATCTAGTATAAGGACCAATTGACTTCACCTTGTTACTCATCTTTTCACGTTCATCCCATATTCATCTTCCCGCTCGGGAGCATGTACGGTGCAACCTCACATTCTGCAATTCAGCAGTTTACGCAACACATTCATTTCAACTCATATAATTAGTTTAGTTCGCGTTGAGCTATCAATGCAGCCAGGCGTTCTCGTTACAGCCAACAAGGGCTGCGTCACTCACTTCATTTCTACACCATCAGTTCATTAAGCTCATTTTACTTTAAAGTACCTTTGGAACAATACAGTAGTGTTTTGATACTTAATCTTCTTTCACTCCATTCATCCAACATCTAAAAGTAGATGTATGTCTATCAAGGGATCATACATTCTTTTTGGTGCTTCCTTTATATGAAGGATCCAAAATAAAGGAAGTGAATTAGAAAGTGGGTGAGTTTCTGAGTATGTTTCGGCATTGCTTTTCAGAGATCAGTCAGCTAGAAAATGCGCCAACTAGTTTTAAAACAGTGACCAAAAAATTTATGTGTAAAATTGTCTTAAAAGATCTATGTTCTTACAGAAATAAACATCATTAACATTTCAAATAATGCTATGTTCAATGTGTAGAAATTTTGACAAATATGCTGGAATGAGCATTCTTCAGTCTTTTTAGATTTTTCGCATGACAGAAACTTTGCTTGTCACCTTTATCATGTCATTTTAAAGATTTAAGAAAGGAGGAAACGTATGTGTGACGAAGAGAGTGATGAATATAAATGTTGATGGATAGAGAGGGAGAGGAAGGCCAAAGAAAAGATGGATAGATAGTGTCAGGAATGATATGAAAGAGAAGGGAGTGAATGATAGTGTGACGGTTGACAGGGGAGAGTGGAAAAAGAAAACGTGGCGTGCCAACCCTAAGTAATAATGGGACAAGGGAATGATGAAATTTTAAAGACTTAACTAGTTGAGTGTACTTAACTACTTAACTAGTTGAGTAATTGAGCGCGGTTTTACCGCGCTCAATTACAAAACAAATTCACAAAAAACCAATAAGAGCGTTTATTCTGAAAATGAGTAACGTTGATGTCAAATATTTCGCTGTTTTGATTAATTTGGCAATATTACTGTATGGAAATAAGAAATGTGACTAACTAGCGAACTAGAATATTAATAATGAATTGCAACTATAACACTGAATTTGTTGTAATCACTTTAGGTGTAAAAAAGGCATTTGAAAGGTTTCAAAATACTTTTTTTTTACTTCTAAACGCTATTAATTCTTGCATTTCATCATAAATATTTTAGTTTGCTAGTTAGTCACATTTCATAATTCCATACACTAATATTGCCAAATTAATCAAAACAAGTAAATATTTGACAACAATTTGCGACGTTGCCAGCTTTTAGGATAAGTCCTCTTAAAAACAATTGTGTATATAAATCAAAACGACGTGTTTATGTAACCTCTATTTACTTACATCAACACTACTCGCAAAATCACCTTTTCACCGCCACATAAAGCAAGTTGTTTGTGAAATAACAAAAGTTTTAATGTAAATTTTCGACCACCCTCCTCAAAATAGTTCGTGTAACAGAGTTTTTGAACTCGCCTTGTGACGTGGGATAGAATGGGAGATTATGAGATTTAGAAGTAATTTTTGAAGTTTGTCACTTGTCCCCCTTTCGTGTCCCAAACGATGTATTGTTGGAATTTGTTCAGGAATTTCTGAGGTCTTTCGTATGAAGTGATGGAATTGAGTTTTGTGTTTGTGATTCTTTTCGTTTGTTGAAATGTTCTTTGATTTCTGGCTTGATTGATTGATTGATGTCTGGGCTTGGATATGAAACTTATTTTTTAGGGTGGCATAAATATTAAATAGATTATTTACGTGCGCCTGTGCCTTAAATCGATGAGATCATGGGGGGGCCTACCACCAGCTCAAAAGCAGTATTATTTTAATATTACTTCAGAAAGAGATGGAGCTATACGTCCTGTAGAGGTTCATCTCTTTCCCACACTGAAGTAATATTAAAATAATACTGCTTTATGAGCTTGTGGTAGGCCCCCAGTGCTCTTGGTTGAGATTCATAGATATGGTAATCCAGTTTCATCTAAAGCTGTAAATGTCCTTTACTACCTACTAGTTTTTGGATTCAAGGCCTTACAAAGTCAAGGAGAAATGACTAAAATTGACTTTGGCCTTTTTAACCGACTGCGGCGATATCCAAAAGGAGGGTAATGTTTTACGTCTGTTCTATATAGCCTCTCAATCAATCTGCCTAGCCTTTTCCAACTATCTTGGGGTCGGCTTCCAGTCTAACCGAATGCAGCTGAATACCAGTATTTTACATGGAGCGACTGCCTATCTGACCTCCACAACCCAGTAACTAGGTAATACCCTTAGTTGTCAGACTTTCGGGCTTCTGACGACCCGTAACGACTGTCAAAGATCCACGAATGACAGCTGGGACCAACGGATTAACGTTGGTATGTAAAGATGGTCACCCATCCACGGACCGACCCGGGCAAGCGTAGCTTAACCTGATGGATCGACCCGTGCGGCTATTATTTACATTATAAAGTTGTAAAGACCTACATATTAACTTCTTCCCTCAAAGCTTGAAAACCAACACCTTATAAACCTCGCACTCAGCAAATCTCATAATTCATTAATAATATAAACTTATTATTGTTACAATCTATCATAAATATTAACGACGTCTGCTTGCCCAAGTTATCGCACTGACTTTAATAGTCGGCCATATCAAAAGTGGGCCAGCAAAAATATGTACCACTGGGCATAAAGGTTTGAGTACTTTGTGCCCATAATATGATGTGGTGATAACAAAATATGGGAATTATATGATTATCTTTTGTTTTACGAGGGGTAAAGAAAAGTGTTGTATTTGACGGACCTTTTAAAAAGTTTTGCTTGAAACTCTGTAGTAATGTAACCCTTTTTAAGCTGTGTTAAATGTATACAGAAAAGAATATCTCGTTCTTTCTTTCGGTATCTCAAAGTCTGTTCAAGGATTTGACGAATTCATCGTCATGTTCGTGAACGGGCGCTGTCAGTAGGAACTGGTCATCTCTTAGCTGCCACGGCTTATTTTAATTTAATGTTTGAATTGTTTTATTTTTTATTACGGACGCTTTTAACGTTCTACATCATTATCACATGTATAACTTCAACATGAATGATGTAATCAATATTTTGTAACCATTTTGATTTAAAAGAGTGTCCGTGAAGTTTCTTGCCCGTTCTTCCCCAAAGGTACCTACTACGCTTTGGAATGGGCAACTAGCTTCATCTTTCTGACTGAGCGACCCCTTGACAATTCAACAGTGTGCCTGTAATTGGTTTATTTGAAATAAATGCTTTGCGTTTGAGTTCATCATCGTCATTTCAGCCGAAAGAATTCCACTGCTGAACTTAGGGCCCCCAAGTACCACCACTTCGATCGGTTCTATGCTTCCCGCATCCAACGGTTTCCTGATAAATAAATTCCTATATTTGCCAAATTAAATGTAGTACAAATGTAACAAAAACCGTTGATTAAATGTTTTTTGGCTTTTGCAATCTAAAGTATCGATACCTATTAATTTGCCCAGACATTATTCACTTTTTACTAGCTTTACTGAACAATAATTCATAGCCATTGTTTTCGTTTTAACTCTAAATTGCTGTTAAATAATTCATTTTCAGTTTCGTTTGTCTGAAATAATGTGTTTTCAATTTATTTCGTCGAGAGCAGGTGTTCGAGTTGAATTTAATTTTCATTGTATTAAAGTTTAGTTATTACAAATTTTATTCCACTGCTAAGTTATGATTGAATTTAGTTAAGTGTTTTGGGTCTACGAAAAGTATTGTTTTGAATATTATTAGTAGATTAGCTTTTGTCCGCGGCTTCACCCGCGTGGATGTCGTAAAATATCGCACGGGAACGTTCTACACGTGTTAAACCAAGTTATAAACTGTGTGCCAAATTTCAGGTGTTGCCAACCCCTACCAAAATTAATTCTATTCCTACTGATGTTCAATTAAAATTGCAGGTTTGTTTGAAGCCCCTAAAGTTATCCCCAAAAAATGTCTGCCCCTGAAATTTCCGCTTTTTACACTTCTTCCCCCTAAATTTAGGGGGAAAACCCCAAGGTTGGCACCACTGCCAAATTTCAGCCAAATACGTTCACGTTTTTGCGCCAATCTAGAACATATTTCTTAGAAATGTAGATTCATGGGACTCTTTCACTTTCATCGAGTCAAGTTTTAATTTCCCATAAGTAAGGAGAAGGTCACATGGTTGAGTTTAATTTGTCGACCGGAGGGCCTAGACAAAGTGACATTCTATCAGCGATAACGATGGTGGAAATATCAAAAATGTACATATTGAATTGACATAAGCTATTGCAAAGCTTTTGTCAACCTGTTGAAAGTCGTTATAGAAATACGAAACGCGAAAGCGAAGCCACTTGTCTAGCACCAGGTCCCGGTTTCTCAGCTACCACGTCTTGAGATATTCTTATTACAATGAGATTTATCCTGTAGGTACTAAGCTGCTAAGAAGATAATCAAACTGAGGTTAATTCATTATATACTTATATCATACTTATGCTCTTTTTCTTTCCTTTCCAGGTGTGGTTGTGATGACATGGTGGTGGGCGCTGGCGCTGCTAGCGCTGTTGGCGCCCGCCCGCCCCGCGCCCCGGGCGGGCAACGGTGAGCTATTTTACAGTAAGCATCACTTTGTGCACTACTTCCCGCGTGATTGCGCTCCTGCTGGCAACCGATAGTGTCTTGGGTCAAGTTTATGTCATCAGTGTTTTGGAGAGCTTGAGAAAATAATGTTGCTATAACTCTCCATGCATCACGGTCGATAGAAATTGCTGCTATGAGGAATAGCAGTTAAAGTGATATTGTAAGAAAGTAATCCTTTCAATATCATCAGAATCTTTCCAATACTTTCCATTGAGTTGAAAACTTTATTCTACAAAACGTACAAATTAAATAAATTCGTTATAAATCTATAATTTATTGTAATCTTGGTATCTTCTGCCTTTCAAATTAGGTAGTATTTTGAGCCTTATTTTAAAGAATGAAGACTTATTAAATAAATTACTTATTGATTGACACTTTTTCACTCTCCGCTCTCTCTCTCTCTCTCTATTTGTCTTTGAGCTAAGACTTAGACGTTGATTTTCTTTTTAAATAAGTCTAGACCGCGTCGCTATCGGTTGCTCCAGTTAAGGAGTAGACGCACAAACGCGATGACGTAGTAATCACAGTGTTTGTACGGTGCGTGTGCGCAATCAGGCGACTGTTCACTACTTATCAGCAAAGTGACGTCAGTAAGCACTAACTTACTTTCAATCTTCTTTGATATTAGTTGTACTTATTTAGCGTCTAACTTAATTATGTATTTTTACTTAAAAAGTCCTCTTACAAAATTATTGAAATGATAAAAAAGATTTTCCGATTTTAACCATTTTGTAAGTACTTTTTTTAAACCTATACTCCATTTGAAATAAGATTAGACATTTAAACAAACCTTTTTTACAGTCCGATCAACTGATTCTGACTTCTAATACAGTAGTAAAAAGGATGGCAATAAAAGCATAAAAGTTGTTACAATACCAACTGTTTACCGCAGCTTCCATTTGTCATGCCACCATCGCAATAGAAGTCAAAATCGGTTGAACGGACTGTAACAAAGGTTTAGTTAAATATCTAATCTTATTTCAAATGGAGTATAGATATATAATTTGTTCTACTTATGAACTTTATAATTTACTTCCTAAGTTAAAGTCATCTTTAAGACCTTAAGCTCCGAATTGATTAATTTTACTTTTTAGTTTCCATAATGAAACAGAATTTTCAGACGACTGATTTATGTCCATAATATTTTTCACCTTATCAAACAAATTGCAAAGTTACTTTTCTTTTATTCTTTGGCCCGTATTTATAGCTCTTCAATCTTTGTGCCGAGTTCCGTCTTCTCGTATGAATGAACCCAATTCCAGCATTTGGCAAAATACGAAGAATCAATTACAACGGACAGCTTTTATTAAAATATTCTTCAAAAACTTCGATTATTCTGCTTTCAAGAGAATAAAAGAAATGTCAGGAGTTCTGAATTGTTGGAATGAACGTGAAATTACAGCGCCGATATTTCAATGGTTACCAAAAGTTTTTTTTTCTTTTTTTTTCAACTCACAAGATGGACTTAAGACACTTTGATTACTCGCAGATAATAGGACTTTTATCTTTAATTTAAAATTGTCTTCGCCAAGAACTTTTTTATTTGTGCTAGAATAAAATATATCTAGTTTTGTAAAGAAATGAAAGATGAGATGAAGAGATTTGCTTTTGGCAAAGAAAATAGTTTTTCTTTTTTCTTTTCAGTCTTCAGTATATATTTTACTTTATTGGACAGAAGATAATGGAAGCGAAATACGGTTTCTTTTTATAGAAATGTAACATTTATTTACTTGTTTGTGTGTTGTTTGAAAAAGATTGTTTGACTCAAAGAATATTGTTATCCTCGACGAGAAAATATGGCAACTGAAATGTTTTCTGTTGTACGACTACTTCCTAAGTTTAGTTTTATTTTATAAATGATTTGATTTTTTTTCAATTTTATCAATTAAACTACAAATAGTTGTCGACACCTGATTTTTAACCGACTTCAAAAAAGGAGGAGGTTAAATTGTGTTCGTATGTAGGTTTTTTTTATCGTTCATCGATATTTTTGTCAATTGTGGATCGATTTCGAGGATTGTTATTTCATTTGGTAGAAGGAAGTTTGCGCGGTGGTCCCATATAAATTTTATAAACTCTGCTTTGGTAGTTTTCTAGTTAGCTTCGATAATTACATATTTAATCTACTTTGTGTATCTTGATGATGTTATACTAAGTACTTCCTATCACTGTTGTTTACATAGTTAGTAGTGGTATGTGAATTTGTGTGAGGTAGGTACCATAACTAAAAAGTAAAAAAAAAAAAAAATTCAAATCCACTGACACCGACTTCCGAAATTAAAGTTATTTTTCAGGTTGTAGGGTTTTTTTTAATTTAGTTGTTTTTTTTTTGTAATAAATGTTTTTTATTCCTGAGTTCAGTGCTATAAAGAATAAAAATAATAAGACTACTAAACCAAAAATAGTTCAGAAACTTTAGAGTCCGTTAGAATATCAAATTTATTGTTCAACATCATAATATTCGACCGACCCGATATTTTGGCTACCTAACAGCCTCAATTTAGTTCCTTTGTAGCTTGAAACATTGTTTTAGTTGTTGGGTCACTAACAAAGACTATGGTTTATAATACGTTGTATACCATAAACTGTGAATATTATTAACCTTTAGATTTTAAATAAAACAAAGAAAGGAAGAAAAAGTATTTCTTGACACTCGCCCAGGAGATCATAAATTAAACTTATTTTATCTAAAACAACCAACTAAAAATAAATAAAAAACCAGCCAATTGCGAGTCGGACTCGCACACGAAAGGTTCCGTACCATTAGGTATCTAAAAATTGCGGTTTACGATTTATGATGTATTACAAAAAATTACTTTTCTCGTTCAAACCAATTTTCGGTGGAAGTTTAGTTTTATCATTCTATTATTTTAGAAGTTACAGGGGGACACACATTTTACCACTTTGGAAGTGTCTCTCGCGCAAACTATTCAGTTTAGAAAAAATATATTTTAGAAACCTCAATATCATTTATGGGTTGATGAAAAAAAAAATTTGAGTTTCAGTTCTAAGTATATACCCCTAAAATTTATTGTTTTTTTTTTTTCTATATTTGTGTGAAAATCTTAATGCGGTTCACAGAATACATCTACTTACCAAGTTTCAACAGCATAGTTCTTATAGTTTCTGAAAAAAGTGGCTCTGACATACGGACGGACAGACAGACAGACATAACGAATCCATAAGGGTTCCGTTTTTTGCAATTTGGCTACGGAACCCTAAAAACAAAGTAAAATGAAAGCAGAAAGTCCTGTACGAGGCCAAAAGGCTCAGCATGTGCTGCGACATTTAAAAATAACAAAATAATAAATATCTAATAATAATATTGATTTAATAAAGCAAGAGAGAGCGATGAGACGGGGGAGAGTGCCATTGACAAAATTGCTAGACTGAGTTAGCTTGGCCATAGTATAAAGAGATGTAGTAAGCTATCTTCATAGAAACGCACCGCGCGCGGCTTGTATGTGTGGGGCCATAGTATCTATGCGTCGCCGCACGCACACTTAACAAAATCTCGACCGGTTTCTCACGAGAAATTTTGATTTTGATTTTTTTGATTTTGTCACCTCGGGCGGTGACTAGCAGTCGCGCACGTACTATATTCAAATTCAAAAAAATTCAAAATTCAAAAGTCATTTATTCAAACTAGGCTGAGAATCAGCACTTTTCGAACGTCAAAATTACATAAGACAGTCCCCCAAAACGCCCACCCTTCACCACTTCCTAGTGCCTTTAGCTGGAAAGAAGAAGTGGTGCAACAAACTCCCCAGCAGCACAGCTGTCTGTTCAAGTTAGAAAAAATTATTCTATACAATAGTATGCAAAATGCATTATGTAAGTTCATTATGCAACACAAAACATAATTTAAATGATAAATTATTCGCCATATGTCAGCTAGCACACGCCAATATACCAACCAAAAACATCGAGAACTATACTCAAGCAGAAATAAAAAATAAAAACTAAACGTAAACAGAACTAAATACTCGTATCTAAATAAAAGCCTCCAGGCATAAAGGGCGTGCCCGCTTACGTAAAGCTATTTAAAGCTATAATTGGAAGTTATTATAAATGATAAACTAGGACCATCGAGGTAAAATAAATAAACAGTTAGTTACTAGTTACAATAACAAAACCATGATCAGCAAGACGACCAGTCACCACAAGCAGCACCCGTTCACGAGCATAACGCAAAGATCAGCCATTACCTCCTCGCCATATTTGAGGTATATAACATGTAATGAGAACACACTTTGAGAACAAATTCACCTAGTTGTTATTTTATTACGTGTTACATTTCAACAATCTGTACAGGACAATATAGTCCTCTCTGTCATCTCTTTGTAGTCTAGTTTCGAATATTGGATCATAAACAAATTCTGTCGTTTATAAACTTTGTTCGCGGTCACTCGCGCCTATCGCTATGTGCCGTAAACTGCGGATTATCTCCGCTGATTTTATGGCCCATGAAGAGTTACGGTTTCAGAGGTTGATGGGTTTTTCATCCGGTTGGATTGTTTAAAAAATACATATTTTTTCAAATTCATTACATTTATGTGTGCCATGTCGTTTTTTCCAATCGCTGTATTTAAAAATTTGTGTACAGACTCGTAAACTCGAAATAAATCTGTCTCTTTGTTACATAATATGCCTTTGATAACTTTTTTCCAAACTTGGTATCAGATATTTAGAATAGATATTTAAAAAAAGTGGTGGCACTCCGGGAGTACCGACAGAAGTTAAAACTTGAACAAGATCGCCTTGGTGGAAGAAAAATAAAGAGCACAACCGCGTTTACAAAAAATAATACTTCCGAAATCTTTAAAGTAAAAATACTTGCATTGAACAATGAACCTTTAGGAGCATGAGGCAGGGTGTAAAGTTCACTCATCCACCATAGAAAAGTGAGGATCCTCCGACCAGACGGGTGTTGTGTCTGGCGGGCAACTGCCCATCAGTTTGAAGTTGAAATCTTGTATGTATGTCGATCGCTCGGTAAACTCTAACTGCGCGATGTAGGATTTGTGTGACGTCATGTCTTTGATGCGTAGTTCGTATGTGGCGGTGTAACCGCTACATCACTCCCCTCCGGAGACCGGAGGTCGATAGTTGGCTGAATCTTGCGATGCTTCACGGTGCCAGCTATGGTTCCAGTGAGTCGGAACCGGGTGCCACATAGTTCGCAGTGAGTCGGAACTGTCTGTGGTGATTGCGGTGATTCCCCAGTGAGTCGGGGTGATTGAGGCTGAGGGTGATGACCAGGAATGCGCGTTCGCTGCATGCTGGTGGTCAGGATACCCGTTGAAGCCGTGGGTGCTGGCCGGCTGTGTGAGTCACCTCACTTAAGCTTGCGGGAGTGATGATGATGATGACGTCACGCCGAAGTAATTGCTCGAAGGCTGCGCTGATGTATCACGTCGGGGTCACCAATTTAGGAGCATGAGGCAGGGTGTAAAGTTCACTCATCCACCATAGAAAAGTGAGGATCCTCCGACCAGACGGGTGTTGTGTCTGGCGGGCAACTGCCCATCAGTTTGAAGTTGAAATCTTGTATGTATGTCGATCGCTCGGTAAACTCTAACTGCGCGATGTAGGATTTGTGTGACGTCATGTCTTTGATGCGTAGTTCGTATGTGGCGGTGTAACCGCTACAAACCGTAACGTAATATAAATAAAGTGCATAATCGCGTTTACAAAACCTGTAATGTAAAAATACTTGCATAGAACATTGATCCGTAACAAAGAGTCACTCATCTCAAAAATGCCTAACGCGTCTAAAGAAGTTTTCTCCTCAAAAAAAATATCTGAGAAAACATGATCATTCATTATTTTCTAAGCAAACAGTTCACCATGTTTTATCTCCTCCATACAAGCATTAATTTATTCCAATTGGTCTATAAACCATATAACTTGAATCAACCTTATTATTTCCATATAAATGCTATCACAACATTGTAGCCATTATATCCTTGCATTAACGCTTACTTCTGTATACCGACATGTTTATGTTCCTAGACCTATTCAGATATTCACACAAATCCTGGTCACTGCGCATTATTTTAAAAGTTATTAGTTTGTATTATTGTATACAGGAATTTTAATGGTCTAAAACTTCTTCATAATGGGTTGTGTGTCGTTTTATGTAGGGACTAGTGCACCCTGTGGCTATGTCGAAGATTATAGATTTTTCAGATATCTAGGTACTGAAACGTCACTGCCAAATTTCGTCAGTTCGAGTCGATGCCGAATGAACGGAATGTTGCCATTTGCCAAAAAAATATGTTATTTAAATTGGGCATTTAATTTAGATTAAAGTATGCCTTTAAATCGTATAATTTAAATGAATATTTTAAAAGGTTACAGTTTCAAAATTACGCGGAGCAACGCGGGCGCAGCGGTAGGAAGTCAATGACGTTTTCCTCTGTTATTAGGTATGAAATCTCGGTAGTACGTTCCCGTGGGATATTTTCCGACATCCACGCGGGCGAAGCCGTGGGCAAAAGCTAGTTTGATATAAAAACATATATAATTATTTTATATTTATTTTATTTTTATATCTTATTGTATGCTGCACCGGTCGACGTCATAACGTCAACGCCGGCTGTTGTTGAAAACCAGCGCTGAGGCCGTTTCTCGCATAGGGTCACAGCATTATGCTGAGCGATGGCCGTTTTGCGTGGATGTGGCGCATATTTCCCCCCAACTTGTTATTTTTAGGGTTCTGTACCCAAAGAGTAAAACGGGACCCTATTACTAAGACTTCGCTGTCCGTCCGTCTGTCTGTCTGTCACCAGGCTGTATCTCATGAACCGTGATAGTTAGATAGTTGAAATTTACACAGATGATGTATTTCTGTTGCCGCTATAACAACAAATACTAAAAAACAGAATAAAATAAATATTTAAAGGGGCTCCAATACAACAGACATGACTTTTTTGCCGTTTTTATAGATAATGGTACAGAACCCTTCGTGCACGAGTCCGACTCGCACTTGGCCGGTTTTTTGTCTTATGTTCTTTCTTTTAATTCATGAAAATCTGTTCAGTAACAGAAGCTTGACTTTTATATCAATTTATCATAATTATATCAATGCGAAAGTCAGTTTTGTCTGTTTATAACGCTTCAAAATGGCTGATAAACTATGCAACCGCATGTCAGTGATAACAAAAAAACGAACGTAATATCGCGGCGACAAATTTTATAAGTTATTTGAAATATTTTTTGGAAATTCTACGTTATTTTCTTTAATATTTTAACATATTATTTCGCATCTTGGCACCTACAGAATGTTTGTATGCAAAAGAATAGAATATGTGTTATTTGCGAAAATTTTCCATATTTTTTGCGCAATAACTGTAAATTACGGAGAAACGGTAGAGCGGTTACTTGATTTACGGATATTTTGCTCAAAATATGAATATAATGGAGAGATATCGTTGTTTCCAGATGGTTTTGTAACCGCATATCTATTTGTCAAAGTTTTTTCTCAATGTGTGCGGAAAACAGCAATCTCAAAATGAAAAATTGTTTGTACTTACCTAAATTTAGAAAATGAGCAGTCTGCAGTAAACTGAAGATAATTATGGTGTCGGTTCTGAATGTCATTTTAATCTGAACTTAAGAGAGATAAATTGTTTTTTTTTAAATAGATAGATAGAATATTCTTTATTATGTACACCATAAAAATTACAGACATAAATATATAAATTTTACATTGGGTGACACAATGAGCGGTCTTATCGCTAAAAGCGATCTTTTAGTTTGTTATTTTTCTTTCCCGCTAAAAAGACTGAACGGATTTAGATGAAATTTGGTAGATGGGAAAACCATGACCTGATTTAGCACATAGGATACTTTTTATACCAATATTCCCACGGGATCGAGACTTATACGGGTGAAACCGCAGGGCGCAGCTAGTTAGTCATACACCGTTTTACCTTTAGCCTGTGATAACAGTGGTCAGGTTTTTATAAATCGGTTGGTAAAAGCTCCTTTGAGTAGCAGACTTTTACAAAAATTGTTTGTAGAAACAAGTTCTGTACCTTTTGTATATACAATCTTTAACAATGAGTTGAGTATTTATCTACTCGTTACCTCAAGTCATGAAGTTGCATGACTTCTCAGACATGTTAATAACAGAAGCAGCTGATCGATCTCAATTCTCATTCTCACTTTTATCTATTCTTTCAAAGACACGCAAAGTCTCATGGCACCTGTATTTTTATGTATTTCAAAATGTCTGAAAAGAAAAAAAACGTGTGGCACTCGGGGACTGCCGCGGTAAAGCTATTGCATAGCATTTGTAATCTCCATACTTCCTATTTGTCAACGCTACTCTTGGGATGATGACGTGATGACATAAAACAAAAATTACATTCCCATGACAACATCACGTTGTTGTGGGAACCGTCATTACACGGTAGGCGGAGTGGGGGGTGTTAGGTTTTATTTTCGTTACGTTACGGAATTTCTTGATTCGGTCGCCGCGCTCAAAGCCCGCGATAAAAGCTAAGCAATAGCTTTAAAAGAAAATACGTTTATTTGCAGTAAAACATGACGCAAAGAAAGAACACACAACAAAAAAGGACAATTTGGAAAAAAAAGCGTCATATCCACGCAAAACCTCTCTCTCTCTGTAATCTTTTATACAGTGTTAGTCTTTATAATGTGCAAATATCAAAATGGGGGAATCTATGTCTAATTTTATCGACGGAAAAATAATAAAAATATCTAAATCATTTTTATGTTTTTTTTTTAACAAAACGGTGTAAATTTTAAACTAAATAATCTATCGCGATGAAAAAAACTCCGTAACGACTGGAAATAATTAGGCGTCTTCATAAAATGAAAATTGTGGAAAAAAAACTACCCTCAATTGAAAATAAACATGCTTTTTAGTAAAAATCTGTTTTTTTTTTTCATCAAATCTTACAATAATCATAAAATTTCTGAATAAGACGCCAAACCGAATAAAATACAAAAAAAAAAAAACATAAAAGATTTTTTCCATCGATAAAATTAAGCATAGATTCCCTAATTTCGATGTGTGCACATTATAAAGACTCACATCACTGCTTCACGTGGATCGTACGGTTTTTATGACTTGATAAAACCTCGAGATTTCTTTATTATATGCAAGTTCAGTATTAATCTTCACTAATATTATAAAGAGAAAACATTTTCGTTTTGTTTGTAATGAATAAACTCAAAATATACAGGACCGATTTAAAAATTCCTTCAACAATAGAATACTTTATAAGCACTGAGTAACGTAGGCTATCCTACGTTTTATATAATATTAATACATTAATGTTAATTTAATTTATGTTAAGTATACAGGTTTGTGGGATGTATGTAGGTTATGTATAGATAACCTTTATGTAAGTATATAAACCTGCTTATCGCGAAGTAAATGCTTTATCACGGGCCATTTAATCCGACTGGTATAGTCCGTAAAATATGACCGTATGTGTTTTACGCTTCATCGCCGACGGAGCCGTGAGAAAAAAAATCTTGGTTTATTATTTTAGAAAAAAATATCATCATCTTTGTTGGCTTTAATTGTGATAATTGCATAGCAATGAATACTAATGCAATCTAAATTGTGCAATCTACATCTGTTAATTATTGAGATAACGGGGTGTAATTGCACATTGGAAGCTCGTTTTATATCTTTACAGAAGCATTAAAGCTGAAATATTTGTAATGTGAACTGCACTGTGGTATGTTACACTATGCATAAAAATAAATGTATGTATACAACATGTAAAAAAAAAACCTGTCCAATCCACGAGGGTGTTGTTAGGTATCGTACTGAGAGTCTTTTTATGTGAAAATTAAAAAAAAAAAGAAAAAAATTACCACATATTTTTATAATAGGAAATTTTACCGGCATAATACATGGGGTAGGGAGGCCTTTGCCCAGCAGTGGGACAATAACGGCTAAGAAAAAAGAAAAAAAAATAATGGGGCGCCAACTTATGACCCCTGTTGAAAATTTGCTAATTATGCATTTGGGGTAATTTTGATACTAAAAATGTGAATCTAAAATAGCAATACCTTTTTTATTTTCAATAATAATTTAAAAATATATTTTTAAGCTATTGCATAGCTTTTATCGCGGGCTTTGAGCGCGGCGACCGAATTAAGAAATTCCGTAACGTAACGAAAATAAAACCTAACACCACCCACTCCGCCTACCATGTAATGACAGTTCCCATGACAACGTGATGTTGTCATGGGAACGTAATTTTTGTTTTATGTCATCACGTCATCATCCCAAGTGTAGCGTTGACAAATAGGAAGTATGGAGGTTACAAATGCTATGCAATAGCTTTACCATGGCAGTCCCCGAGAGCCACACGTTTTTTTGGTAATATTATTGCAGTACCTATGTGCCTCTTTCGGATCGGACAGGGTTTTTATTACTTACATGTTTTAGGGGTTACACCACACGTCAGTTCACATTACTTCAATATTTTTATTTTAATAAAAATTACTTGTTATTACTTGTTAGTATACCACATAAAGCAAACAGGACAAACATATACATAAGTAACTAGGTACTTCACAAGCTACAAGAAAATATGTGTAAATTCATTACAATTTTCAATTTTTATTTACACATATTTTCTTTTCAATTTAAGTCAATTTTACACAAAACGTGTGAAATTCTTTCTACTTTTCCGGAAACGTTTACGTAGTTTATTTCCGTGTCCCAAACTCTAGGTCGTGTAAGAAAGCGAAGTGGTTTCACTTTCATACAAATTATGGTGTGATGGGATCTAACACACCTTTATTTGTCTCACGTGGCCCTTACGTGGGGACGCCATGCTGTCTGTGAGGACGGGATATGTTGGAAACTACATTTGTATGTAGTGTTTTTGAAGTGAAAACTTCTTTAGGCGCGTTGGGCAATTTTGAGATGGGAAAAAACAATTGAACTAATGACACCGTTACCGACACCTCATTTTTGTAAACGCGATTATGTTCTTTATTCATATTACGTTACGGATCAATGTTCTATGCAAGTATTTTGACTTTAAAGGTTTTGGAAGTATTTTTTTAAATTGTTCAAGTTTTCACTTCTGTCGGCACTCCCGGTGTGCCATTGTTTTTTTTTTATGAAACCACGTTTTTGTAGTTTTGAAAATGCGGCGTGTTTTGATCATTTACTGTATTTATATTGTATCTTTGGTGGAATTAAATGTTTCGAATTTATTAATTATTCTTAAACAATCGTGAAGTTTTATATTTTTCTGATGGAAAGAAAAAAAAGGATTGTGTGGTTTTATGAAACCACGGTAAAAGTGAAACTTCTATAGGCGCCGCCATATTGGCTTTGGCTGCTCTGACGAGCGCCTTTCACTTTATCCCTACTCCGCGGCCGACCGTCACGCGACATGCAACACACAGACGAAAAAGTTTGAGACGATGTAATAAAAGTTTCACTTTAAAAAGAAAAAACACACACACACAGCTTACTGCATGTCAGACTTACGAAAATTAGGAAACCAAATTAATGAGTAGGCACAATTATTTTTATTGAATGTAATTTCATTAGTAAATCAGGAAAAGAAAGAAAATACGTTTATTTGCGGTAAACATGATGCAAAACAAGAACAAATACACGAAAAGAACAATTTGGGGGAACATATGCGTCACATCCATGCAAAACGGCCATCGTTCAATATAATGCTGTAACCTTATGTGAGACAGAGCCCCAGCGCTTGGATGATTGATGATGGTTTGGATGGATGAGCCTACGAGCTGTATTATAATTTTTAATCCATGTTTGATGACTTTCTGGGATTTTGAATAATAATAATATTTGATAAGATAACATCTCCTACCCAACTTAATCCCACGTGCATCCATAACCCAAGAACTTTGCACGATCGTACAAACCCAATACCTACTCAAGAACATCAAAAAACCTCGTAAAGTCTCACATTTCCACGATAAGTGCTCTCCCTACTGCTATAGTAAAAGCTTTCAAGTTGTTTAGTGAGTACACTCTTCACTTTCGATCGCTGCCTTCCACTTTACTACCCGGCTGTACCGATCTTGTACAAGTACTTGACGACTCGATGGTACTGATAATGTTGGGCTAGTATCAACATTTTCAGGATTTATAAAGGCTGGGACGGATATCTATTTTTAGAACACTAAAATCACAGACTCACAGACAGAATCTGTAAAATAAGATGGCTTTCAATCAATTTACTAAACTTAGTTACTTTGGAAGAGAAATGCCTTTTAGCCTACCTTACTTTACAGTTCTACTAATGTAATTTGCCGATACTCAATCACGGAGGAATAATACTCAAATCTCGTAAAGATTTTACTGCAAACTTCGATTTATATAAAACTTACAACATTTGCTTTTATCGTATTTGAGAGGCTTACAGCTACGAATAGAAAAGGTAGTGGCAAAGTAAATAACGACAAGCCATTTACAAACCTCCACAGTTTGAAAAATACAAGAGATTTTTTGACGAACTCAGGAACTTTAATCAAGGACAAAATTAAGCACTGGATTTATAGGTATTACCTAACTTTATGTGTACTCTATTCGAGACAAATTTCACACACAGTGCAATCAACTACAGCACGCGTAGCATGACCACCGTAGAAACGAGTTTTGTCGACGGAAGAATAGACAAAATGACAGACTGTGATTGTTTATCTGTCATTTTGTCTACTCTTCCGTCGACAAAACTCGTTTCTACGGTGGTCATGCTACGCGTGCAGCACTACAAAAACTACAATACTTTCTCTAGGACCATTAAATTCAATTCAATTAAATGTTATTATTGACTTAGACAACAGTGATTCATCCATTAGTTTAGCCCGTACGTGTCTTGGCAAATGACCCTAAATCGAAAAAAAACACTTTTTTGAAAAAAATGCTCATTTTTGACTAGCTGTATCTTTGCAACCAATAGGCCTATAGTGCTTGGATTGAGCTCAAATTGTAGCAAATGTAGATTGCTTCCCAAAAATGTAGCATACAGATACCTAAAAATGCGTCATTAAGGTATATCGAGGGTCGAACTAACTTGCCACGTGAGGCGACGCTGACGAGCGCGCTCCGCACTCTCAACCTCATTGCTGATCACGTCGATATAATTCTGTTGCGCTTTGAGTGAATTTGAAAGAATACCTATAGAATTTATTATGGTACAAACAGTGGCACTATTGAATTTTTAAGTGTACTACAATATCGCATTGGGTCTAGCCTCTAAGGATATTTGTATGTTTGGAGTGAAGAAATAAATAAATATAAAAAAAAAAAACTGAAACAAGTGCCAGAACTTCGCAATTTTTTGAGCACCATGGAGTAGCACAAGGGTTGGAAACTTGGGTATAAACTACTCTTAGGAGACCTAACAACATTAAAAAAAAAATTGTAGTTACATGCGCGTTTGCGACGTGTGCATTTTCTTGTGTCGCTATTGACTGGGCTACTATACCCACTGGACCTGACTTGATTTCCGTACATCGTCTTTTTTTTTCGGGTGACCACTGAAAATCAGCGCTGTGCCACAGTCTATGAACTGTGGCTGTGCTGTAGGTTCCCCATAGCACTGCATCATGCTGAGTGGAAGCCTTCTTGTCACAGTCATGCATGACGTGCAGGTGCCGACTAATTTCTGTTTTATGCTCGTGATTTATTATGTACTTTTTGTTGTTTTCGTTTACTCTTGTCTTTTATGTATCTATGCACGTGTTTCTGTGACAAATAAACCTATTTTTCTTTCTTTCTAAATAAAATAAATAAATAAAAACATTCATTTGACACTTAAAATACAAGTTACAAACAAGTAGGTCGTAATAATACAGCACAAAAATGTATTGCCAAGAATCTGATCCTAACCCCCAAACTGGGCCTGAAGGCTTCTCTTTCTAGTAATAGAAGTCAACTATTATAAAAAGTCAAATAAACAAAATAGTTTGCATACCTATGTAATTCAAATACAGTACAGGGTCTTCCCCAATATTTAACAATGTAGATACAAACTTTTTTATTTTGAAGATATTATGTTTCAAATAGATGTAGGTGCACTTGGCAAGTGGTGCATTATGAAAGATTTTTTCATCTAACAAAAAAAATATTAGTCAATAGGAATCAAGTTACAGAATACATCAATTCATATTTGATTATTTGATACTGGAAAATCCGATAGATATTACATAGAGTTAGTACAGTTTTACTAATTTAACAGAAATACCCAGAGGCTTAGAAATAGGTGCGTTATCTATACTAATATTATAAAGAGGAGAGATTTGTATTTTTGTATGTAACGAATAAACTTAAAACTACTAGACCGATTCGAAAAATTCTTTCAGCAATAGATAGCTACATTATCAGCGAGTAACATAGGCTATATTTTATGCCCTTACTCCCACGGGAACGGGAACTACGCGGGTGAAACCGCGTGACGTCTGCTAGTTGTTCATTTAAATGCTTACGAACAATAAAATGACTATTAAACTACTTGAACTAGATAGCTTCAGAGTATTTCGCTGTCGCAAATAGTTATTTGCATTTCAACAAAATTCTGTATCTCAAAGACAATGGAATTTTCACCAATGTTGCCTCAACGATGTTGTGTTCAAGATCTAAGATTAAATGTAAGGTGGACCGTGGAATGTAGTCTTTGGTTAATGCGTCTACTGATTCTGAAGTCCTTAAGTTTATCTATATTTCTACTAATATTATAAAGAGGTAAAATTTGTTTGTTTTCTCTACTAATATTATAAAGAGGTAAAATTTGTTTGTTTGTTTGTTTGTAAGTTTGTATGTAGGGGGTAATCTCCGGAACTACTACGTGGATTTGGAAAATTCTTTTTGCATTGCATAGCCCAATTCTCGAAGAAGGTGAATGAAGGCTATGTAACATCACGCTACGACCCTTAGAAGCTGAGCAGAAAGAAAAAAGGAACAAAAAGCGCTAATTGAAAATGAAGTAAAAGCGCGGGTGGGGATGGGATGCGACTCGGTCGGTAAAAAATATGAATAAAAAAAAAATACAAATAATTTTTTGTTAGACTTGAAACATATTTTAAGAAGTGCTCATACCCATAAATCATGTTACCCACTGTCATAAAAATACAAGCACTTTTGTAGTGATGATACATTTCCTAAAAGCAACTAAACACCATTTATTGTTTAAAATAGGGATTATTAAAAAAAAAAACGGTATTTTCTTAAAAAACACTCGATTTAAGTGTTTTTTAAAAGCACATCAACAGTCCCCCACTTAACAGCACCGTCATCGGTGTGTGAAGCCCCGAAGCCCATAACAATCACTTATCCGTGCCATACCTTTATGTCATGTTATGATTACGAAGAGAAACTCTACCTTATCCACCAGCCATCAGTGATAAGTTAGAGATAGTGGGCGTAATTGTAGGATTTCCGTGAGATGTGCAAACGTTTCACCGCGTGTGGAAAGTGGAGGAAATTGAGTCGTGGACCGAAGTTTATGGGCCTTTCGGATCATAGAAAAAATGTGGGTACGGAGACGGTTATTACGTCAAACATGATCAAGATTTCTGATAAGATAAACTTCGTCCACGATAGTGT
Source organism: Agrochola lychnidis (assembly GCA_963680765.1). Classification (NCBI taxonomy): domain Eukaryota; kingdom Metazoa; phylum Arthropoda; class Insecta; order Lepidoptera; family Noctuidae; genus Agrochola; species Agrochola lychnidis. The sequence continues at coordinate 5,274,002 of OY796859.1, read as the reverse complement.
GAGAGAGCTTAGAGATTCGTTTTTTATTTATTTTTCTGTTGGGCGTCTCATAGCTGTCCTCGGAGGTAATGACTATTTAACCAGGCTTTCCTGTGGCTACCTTAAGCTTCTACACTCAAAGCCTCCAACCAGGGGCAAAAACTATGCTAATTAAAACTCTCGAAGGGCACCCCCTGTGGGGTACGAACCTCTGCTTAGGGCGTCACTGGGGGGAGGACATCAAAGATGGGACGGGCTGGAGAGATTCATTTAGCATAGGCTCAAACTACGTGTAGGCTTCAATAGCTAGAGTAACGGCCACTCTACGTAAAATTAATATCTCGAGGACAAGAAGGTTCCTAAAATAGGTCCAAAGTGTTTGCACACTTTCAACCTATTTTAGGCGTCCACTAATGCTTTGCTCAAGATTTGTAGAACCTTTCATATCTATTACTTAGTTCTGTTAACACGACGTAAGCCCTAACATAATTGGCGCTGGGCACGCCACAATTGCGGCGATAAGACCCCTCTTTGAGGAGTGGCTTGAGAGACGCACGGCGTCCTCACCTTCCGCCTGACGCAGGTCCTCACCGGACACGGCTGTTTCGGGAAGTTCCTGTACAGGATAAGGCGAGAGGAAACACCCGGGTGTCACCATTGTGTGGATCGGCCTGAGGACACGGTGGAGCATACGGTGGAGGTCTGCCCGGCTTGGGCGGAGCAACGCCGTGTCCTCGTAGAGGCGATCGGCGGCGGTGATCTCTCGCGTCCGGCCCTGGTTCAGGCCATGGTACGGAGCGAGAGGAAATGGCAGGCCGTCACCTCCATCTGCGAGGCGGTAATGCTCGCGAAGGAGGAGGCGGAACGCGCCCTCACGCCCCTTACCGCCGCAATAGGAGGAGACGCCCGGGGCGGGAATTGCGAGCCGATTTCCGGCCACCGTAGGCGCGGGCTTGCGGACGGTGAGCAATGGGTAGCTCGCCGTCTGATAAGGACCAAGCCCGGGTCGACGCCGCGTTGTGTTCCACGCGCGCCTCAAAGATATGTCAGCAGATTTGACGGGGTCCGCTAGGGCCAATGCCTGCCGGGGGTTCGAAGAAAACCGATAGGGAAATCGTGGCCCCCGGCAACAGGGCAACCGAAGGAATACGGGTGGGTTTTAGTCAGTAAGAGTCTGACACGCCCTGGAGCTCCGCCCAGAGCGGGAGAAGTTATTTGATAATTTCCCACCCAAAAAAAAATAATAATTATGTAGGTACATATTTTGAAAGGTCAAAATAATATTAGTTTTGATTTCAGTGTTTGCATTAGCATTCGACAACAGATATACCTAAATACCCAAGTAAACTAGTCTACCTGTCTCAATTAAATTAAACCACTGTTGGCGGCTTAATTTACTAGTTATGTAAATTATGGAATTATTTTCAACACACATCACAAACAAAATTCATCATTCTCTGCCTAGCCTTTTTCCAAATATGTTTGGGTCGGCTTCCAGTCTAACCGGATGCAGCTGAATACCAGTAATTTACATGGAGCGACTGCCTATCTGACCTCCAGAACCTAGTTACTAGGTAACACGATACCCCTTGGTAAAACTGTTTGTCAGACTTTTGGGCCTGTAACGACTGTCAAAGATCTACAAATGACAGCTAACCAACTACACCAAACTGTTGAAACAAAAACCAAACACAAATATAGCCCTTAAAACAAACAGTAGGGCTCTCTCGTGTCAGTCGGTCATTTCGTCCACAACGACTACTTTCGACGTGTTGGAGAAACTATTTGCACATCGCGCGGAAATCCTACAATTACGCCCTACAATGGAGGTAATAGTCCATGAGGCAAACGCCAAGAAATGTTCCGTCGGACACGCGGACTAGTTTGATTCCGGTCGTGTGTCTTAGTTTTGTTGGAGTAGATAAGAGAGTGTTTGACGGTAGTTTATGAAGAGACACTAATTTGAAGAAAAAGGTAGGTATGGCAATGCGGAATGGCTTTTTATTAAATGTAGGTAAATGCTTGTGTAAATATCTTCTAATTAAAATGAATCATCATCATCATCATCATCATTTCAGCCGAGAGACGTCCACTGCTGGACATAGGCCTCCCCCAAGCACCGACACTTCGACCGATTCTGTGCTTTCCGCATCCAGCGGATTCCTGCGGCCTTCACAAGTCATCGGTCCATCTTGTGGGAGGCCTTCCAACGCTATGTCTTCCGGTACGTAGTCGCCACTCCAGAACCTTTCGACCACATCGGCCATTCGTTCTGCGAGCAATGTGTCCTGCCCATTACCCATTAAAATGAATAACAAACGAAAACTGCTCAGTTTGAGCTTTTTCTAACCTAACCTAACCCAATTAGAAATCCCTATGATTAGCTACAGATTTAGTATAGCTTTCCTTTTGAAATTATTTCCATTTTGGAGTAATAGTATTTTTTTTACTGAATAGGTGGGCAAGAGGAACTCAAGCTCAGTATAACTAAGTACTTACCTCATTTATTAAATCTCTCCCATTTTACGTTCTGGAAAGCGACCGTGAAAATCTCACACGAAAATTCACGCCCTTATTTCCAAGTAAGTTTACTTAGTCAAGTTCGCGTTAAGTTTTCCATACAAAGTGTTAGTAGGTACGCGATATTTCAAGCGTTTTCACTCTTTTGTAGCGACAAAGTATTAAATACTTGGAACTGAATAATGGAGTTGTCTTACTAGACTCACAACTGTCGGGTACATACATACAAGTTTCAAAGAAAAAGTTGTTAGAAAATTTCTAAGTTTTTCTTAGAGCTTATGTTCAAGATTTGTTTATATTTGTACTGCCATTAGTGGGGCACATACCTACAGAATGTTGCTTAGGAAATAGGACATGTGACCGGATTTTTACAATACTACTCTGTCATTGGACGAGAAGTTGACGATAAATCTATAGAGGAATGAGGAACAGGGCGTATAGTTCCCCCATCCCCCATGGAAAAGGGAGGATTATTTACTAGAGTGCGCGCAAGATAAGAATGCGCGCGACTGGTGGCGCTGGCGTGCTTAATTCTATACTATAATATTTAAAATATTTAATTTAATCGAAGGACGATAGGCGAAACGTTGGGAAGGCGACGTCAATAAAGTAGCTGGTCCAGAGTGGATTCAGAGGGCGAGAGACAGAGAAAGATGGAAATTTTTAGAGGAGGCTTTTGTCGAAGGACAAGCTGTTTAGGAAAAAAATTGCACCGAACGTCAATATTTAAGAAAAAATTTGTTGGTATAATATAGTAAAAAAAAAAATTGTAGAACCAAGAATAAAGGCTTATTTTATTTTTTAATAATTTTTATCTAATATTAATTAATTAAATAATTCTATACTTAATTTGACCTTACATAAACGACAAGACGGCGGCGTACGATTAGTTCCAAAATCAGCTGCGCGCAGACTTATCTAGCGCGCAGTCTAGTCACAAATATCCCTTCAACTGACAGCTGTCAAACGCATTAAAAAAAGTCTGACCGTGACCTTGGCGTGGCCCCACCCCTTTTCGAACTGCTTGCGTTTTATTGCGATATAATGTGTCAAGCGGCTATACAATGGCGGCACTATGTAATGACTTGTGACATTTGCACGTTTTTATGAATTTCCGTTAATATTAAATAGATACTGTCGTACTAGTAGGTACTACATTGTTGTACTTGCCGCAGTAATGACGTACTGCAGGAAATATAATCTATCGAATCGCTATGCAATATTATTTAAAAAATTAAGCTGTCACAGGCTCCATCATACAGTGCCGCTAGTAACTATATTCTCGAAGTTCGTTACAATTAAAAATGTAAGTTAACAAAGGTAATGGTAACTCAGGTTACGTAATTCGTCTTAAAAGCTTAAAAGTTTCAAATTATAAGGCTGGTTGTACAGCTGTCCGTGAGACCCGCACGGGCCGCTCGCACACGGGAGACACGTACGGGTAGCGCCCGCAGTGCTCTGAAACGAGGGAGTTAGTACGATACGGTTGCTAGCGTTGTACGGGCTCTACCCGGAGTGGGTCGCGTACGGACCAATCCGCGTCGCTGTGAAAAAATGTTCTAGCGTCTCCGTTCCGGGAGCCCGTACGAGCGGCCCGCACGGGTCTCCCGGACAGCTGTGAAACCAGCTTAGGACGAACTGATCTAAACAAATGAGACTCATCTGGCTTACAATAAGATTGAATGCTATCATTTGTTAGGTATACATTTACATATTCAATATGGGTGTTAAATTCAATTAATTCTATGAGATTGATTGGTTCATTGGATTAGTAGAAGTCTGCTCTAGTTTTTGTTCCTAGGTGAGAAGGTAATTTAGGTCTGTGCTTAATTAATTGAATTGATTTTGTAAGTGAGACCTAGGCCCTTGACCCAGCGCTGTGGCTTTGTCTCGCATAGGGTCGCAGCATTATGCTGAGCGATGGCCGTTTTGCGTGGATATGACGCATATTTTCCCCACAACTTGTATTTTTTTGTGTTCTTTTTTTGCGTCATGTATACCACAAATAAACGTATTTTTTTTCTTTCTTGTTGCTGTGTATGCAGGTAGATTTTTTATATTTTTTTTGTTAGGTTAGATTTTATTGTCATGAACAGAGTTGTCACCTTATTAACTTAAAGTTATGATCTGGATAAGTAAGTAAATAATAAAATGGAGAGATATTTTTAAACTCACAATAAAAAATTTACGTAAAAATTACTGTCAAGAGTGTCGACACAAATTAATAAAAAAAGTTCCCTATCGTAATCTCCCAAATTGGATATCTCTGGTCATCCCATCAAAAAAAACTCTAACCGACACTTCGCCGAATGAACTACAACCGATTCACAATATTAAGTTACCTCACTCACATACAATGCGTGTCAGATGTCACTTTCGTTCACTCAGTACATAAACACTTTGTACAGTCAACAAAACAGATAGATAAATATGGCTTTGTTCAAGTTTAGAAGTTAGAAAGAAAGAAAGAAAGGAAAAGTATTTATTGAGACTCGCACAGGAAATCACAAATTAAACTAAAACACACTCATAAGACGAAGGTCATGGTGTTTGAAAGAGGAGAGGATGTATCGGTGTGTGATGTGAAAATAAATGATAAGAGTGTGGAGCAAGTAAGTGAGTTTATATATTTGGGGAGTCTGTTTACAAGGGATGGGAAGATTGATGGAGATGTGGAAAAGAGAGTAAACGCGGGAAACAAAGTAAATGGTGCTATACATGCGATTGTGACCAACCAGTCGATGTCTAAAAAGGCTCGACTGGCTGTTCACAATGGTGTGCTGGTGCCCACGCTTATGTATGGTAGTGAATGTTGGGTGTGGCAAAAACAACATGAAAGTAGAATAAATGCTGTGGAAATGCGTTCCTTGCGAAGTATGTGTGGCCTGACTATGAATGATAGGCTGAGGAATGATGTGATAAGACAGCGGTGTGATTTAAAAGAAGATGTAGTGACAAAAATTGAAAAGGGTATGCTGAGATGGTTTGGGCATGTTGAGAGAATGAATGAAAGGCGACTAACAAAATGTATTTACAAGGCTGATGTAAAGGGAAAGGCCGGGCGGGGACGCCCTAGGAGGACATATACTGACCTTATTGGTGATGTTCTTCAGAAAGGCCAGGTGCGTAGTACTCGCAACCGGCGTGCGTGTATGACCAGATGTATGAACGTAAACGAGGCAAAAGGACTATGTAAGGATCGTAGCAGGTGGCGTTCTGTAGTTTCTGCCTACCCCCATGGGAAGAAGGCGTGAGTTTATGTATGTATGTATGTACACTCATTAAAACATTAATAAAAAAAAGAACAATAATAAAAAAAAAAACAAAGTAAAATTAAAATTTTGAAGTGTTGTTGTTTGTGTGTAGGAGGTAATCAAATTAAAATCTTTACAGATCTTTGACACTCCCTACGCAAGTATTTTTAACTAGGTGCTAAATCTAAATCTAAAATAAAAATAGCCCAAGTTACTCCTTATAACATCTGCTATCCCCGTCGGTTCAGCCGTTTCGGAGATTAGCTGGAACAAACAGACAGGCAGACAGAAAAAAATGTTATTTATTTATTAAGCAAGGCACACCAACGACATATTTACAACGATAGTTATAACAGGTATCACGAGTCTTGAGTACTGTGTAAATACATCACTTATGGGCATGCACAACATTCTTATTATAAGGTGAACAATTATTCGACAAATTATGAATTACAAGTTATAAGTAAGTACCGTTTATACTTTCATATGCAATAAGTAAAAAGTTGTTATTTTGACATTACAAACAGACACTTCAATTTTTTTTATTTTATTATTTGTATGTATCTGCAATGTTAGAATGTTATAGGAGAGCACTGGAAAATTTAATTCCCGCCGCAACTGTTGAAAAACTGTGTTGAGTTGTTGATTATTGCACGCTTCGATACAGTTTTGTTGACGGTACTCGACGTACCCGGGTCAGTCGCGTGTGCAGGTGTTGGCACACTTTGGTACTGGGTGCGTTCTTGCCGAGATTTATTGAGAATTTTATGTTTTTGTGAAGATTTCTCGATAAAAGTGTATTGTGGAGAAGTTTAGATAATATATGAATTTATTATGTGTGAATAATTTAACTATCCAAAAAGCTCCACTTTCGGAAATCTATACTGAAAAAGGAAATAGTAATTTTTACATGTTACATGCAACAATCGCAAAACAAGTCGTTGGAAGCAGTAGTAGATTGTAATACAAGGGGCTAAAATAACCCATTCTATCGAGGTAGTTTTACTCCCGAGTTTAGCGAGGGAGTAAATAGACACGAGTTATAATGGGTTTTAGCGCCGTGTTACATTTTACGTTTCACTACGATTACGAGAAAATAAAATAATCCAATACAATATTAAATAGTTTATTTTATTTAAAAAAAAATTACAATTTGTTCAATTTGAATTTTTAAAGTAACTTTTTATCCCGGTATGCGGCAGAAAAAGCTAATTTTACATAAGAATAAAGAATTTTTCATTTTTGTAGGCTCGTTGGTTACAGAAAGAAAAAAACTTTTTCCCCTAGAGCAGGATATGCTATTTTTTTCCCGCTCTGGTACGCTACAATGACGGGCTTTTTGAGCTAGAGGAGTGAAAACAATATCGCAGTACAGAAAACATAAATAGGTATTCGAAAACTTGAATACATTAATGCATAGGCTTAGATATAACTTTATAGTCACAGTAATTCATATTTCGCAAACTCATTAGTTTCTTTCTAGCCACAATAGTGACGAGAAAATGAGGAAATGGCTGCGTTGAAATGGACGCGCGAGTCTACACTGCCCGCTAGATTAGCTAATAATAAAATTATGCAAAAAGCCAACATGATTGTCTACTTAGAAGCTCACGCTACTTAAAGCGAACAAATTGATCGTTTGACTAGATAAAGCTCACAATTTCAAGTAAAACATAAGCATTCAGAAAGAGAAATTGATAGTGTTGATAATAACCAGGTAGTTGCTAATCTTGGCTGGTTTGTTTACGAATTTATCTCGGGTTTCTCTTCTCGATTTGTGAAATGGTGTGGAAAGTCGATTTAGGAGTACCCTAAGCTCTATCGAGACGTAGGTACTTGAGAATTTTAAGTGTTTGTTAAATGTCACGGTTATTATGCAAAATAAGTCTTCACTATGTTTATTTTAGTGAAGATTGTTTATTTTTTAATTTGACAATTATGTAAATTTTTCGAAAGCTTTGCAAGTTGAAGAGCTTTTGAGATAATGTGTTGGTTGTCCAATTAACACCTCATCATAAAGGCTTTATTAGAAAGTGACTATATACGCTTATCAATATTTATGTTGTCTTTTGTCGGTATTAATATATATGGCTATAACCTTTTGAATATATTTGTTATCAGGTTTGCATGATATAACGGTTCCGAAATACTTTGTTCGCTGTCCATATATAGAGAGCAGTGGTGGCCCAGTGGTAACGGCCGCGACTTACGAGTTGTAGGTCGTAGGTTCGAACCCAGACAGGCGCTTTACTTTGTGTAAATTATTTCATCACCACTGCTCTCAAAACGGTGAGGGAAAACATCGTGAGGAAACCGGTATGTCCTAGAACCGAAAATTCGAAGACATGTGACATCTACCAACCCGCACTGGGCCTGCGTGGTAGATTACGGCCCACTCCCTCTCACAGAGAGGAGGCCTGTGTCCCAGCAGTGGGAACATTTATAGGCTGATGATGATGATGCTGTCCATATTGTTTCCGGTAATCAATAGACATTCACAATTTTTACCAAAAGTGTCAAAGACACCTCAGACAGTAAGAAATAGCATTCTCTTGTGATAGTAAGAGTCTATGCACTGCTCCCAAATTACCATGTTTATTTTAATTTTTAATTGTTTACATTCGTCCTTGACATATTCATCCTATTATTTGACATTATTGTATTCCTACGATTTAATTTCAATTCTTTATTAGCGGCTTTTGTGGACATGATAATTATTCAGATTTATTACAGTTGTAATAGCAATCATGTAATTGCGTTTAATTAAAATAGGTTTTTATTTTTATTAATTTATTTATCTTTTGTATAGATTCTTTTCTATTTTGTGAATGTGAGAACGCTGTAGGCTTAGTGGACTGTAGAGCTGTTGACCATTTTCTATTTTGTTAAGTACCTGGTACTTATTGAAAGACCTGCACTGTCCTCCCATAACCAAAAATATATATCCCATAACCAGAAATACCTTCCGTAGCTAGGGACACGTCAGTTTCATAGAAATACATAGAAACCAGTTGTGTCGCGGCGACACGTCGCGTGCTACTGTCACCTGCGGTCAGCTACGGAATAGGCCTTTTTATTTTATTTTTTTGGGTGGGAAATTATCAAATAACTTCTCCCGCTCTGGGCGGAGCGGGAGGGCGTGTCAGACTCTTACTGACTAAAACCCACCCGTGTTCCTTCGGTTGCCCTGTTGCCGGGGGCAACGATGTCCCTATCGGTTTTCTTCGAACCCCCGGCAGGCATTGGCCCTAGCGGACCCCGTCAATTCTGCTGACATCTCTTTGAGGCGCGCGTGGAACACAACGCGCCGTCGACCCGGGCTTGGTTCTTATCGGACGGCGAGCTACCCATTGCTCACCGTCCGCAAGCCCGTGCCTACGATGGCCGGAAATCGGCTCGCGATTCCCGCTCCGGGCGTCTCCTCCTATTGTGGCAGTTAGGGGCGTGAGGGCGCGAAATTTGCCTCTCCCTCACGCGGTCCGCCTCCTCCTTCGCGAGCATTACCGCTTCGCAGAAGGAGGTGACGGCCTGCCATTTCCTCTCGCTCCGTAAAATGGCCTGAACCAGGGCCGGACGCGAGAGATCACCGCCGCCGATCGCCTCTACGAGGACAAAAAAAAAAAAAAACTTACGGAATAGGCCTGTGTCCAAAAGTTTTTTTTGTCCGTCTTGTAGATTACTAAAAAATATTGAACACGTATTTTTTCTTTTTTGACGTAATCAAAAGATTATGGCGATACATTGAGTTAAAATGTGGCATGACGTCACGCCTTGCTGGATTTAATACTGAGTTGTGACGTAGCGAGCCTCCACTCCCCAACTTTAAAGTGTGTTTTGTAAGTTATTTTTGATTAATATGATAAAGCAAAAAATACGTGTCTAATATTTTTTTATTATCTGAAAGACGGACTAAATAGAATTTCTTACCTGGGCAACTACCGTATTCTACCTTTAATAAGAACTAAAATTCTTAATAATTTTCAATCTAGCCTAATCAGCTATTTAACTCTAACTTATTATTTTACGTGAGAGATAATGTTATAACTAGTAATAGTATCAATTCGTACTCAGTTATTATATTAAAACAAATGAAAAATCATTCCAACACCTCGTAGGTTTTTTATTTTTTCAAAAACATTCAATGTACGTTACTGACTTCGTTAAAGCTCCCGCAGACAGGCATGACGCGACGGTACGACGACGTGACTCTGGTGAAACAATTTCTATGAAATCTCCACGAAAAATTTTCTACCGATGTCGCGTCGCGCCGTCGAATCTGGCCTTTACTATTTTAATATAATATGTGTATAGAAGTTATCAACGAGTTGATTGTCATAAAGTCTTAACAAGCCTCGTTCTGTGGCGATTGAGCCTAGAATCGATCGCTTTCTATTATAACAGATATTTTTATTATGTGAAAACGGCCGTAAACGTTGGGTTTTCGACTTAATGCTAGATAATTAACTGGTTGATTATGACAAAGTTTTGGACCCGGGTTTGCTTGTGTAGAATAATTATTACTTCAAGTTTCGTGCACCATCCAGTTGGTACCCGTTTTACATAGTATAATATTTAAAAAAAAACCTGTACGATCCGTGAGGATGTTGTTAGGTATCGTACTAAAATTCTATTTATGGGTAACATTCTGGAAAAAAAAATCGCAACATTTTTTTTCAATGGGGATTTTACCGCTTTATTACATGGAGCGCTGGCGGCCGTTTTTAGTGGATGTCTACAAGTCCACTTATGACCCCTGTTGAAAATTTGCTAATTTTTAATGGATTTGGGGTAATTTTGGAATTAGAAATGTGAATTATAAATAGCAATAACTTTTTATTTTCAATAATAATAATAATTAAAAAAAAAAAAAATACTTTTTGGTAATGTTATTGTAGTAACTTTGTGCCTCTTTCAGAATGGACAGTGTTTGTTTTAACATATTGTATAATCTAAATAAGAGATATGCATTTTCTTCCCAAATGTGCAATGTAAATGTTATAATATTTGAGAGGTTTATTTTTAGCTTTTTTGCAGTGGAAGTTTATCAAGCCAGTGGTTTCTGCCTACCCCCATGGAAAGAAGGCTTGAGTTGTATGTTATATGTTTATCAAACTCTAAACATTTAGTGTCCATGTTTTTTGCTAACCTCTTTTGTTCCACTGCTGGGAAAAGGTCTCTCCCATACTTTTCCAGTCTTCCTTATGTTGTGCCTTCTCCGGTCAGTCGGTCAGGAACGAGTTCAGATCGTCACGCCAGCGCTTTTTAGGCCTGACCCGGTGGCGACGCCCGTCATCAGGCACCCACTATGTGGCGATCCTGGCCCATCTGTGTGACCCGCACAGTCCCGCAGACTTATCACCAACATCGGCGACACTTGTCTTGGAGAATATTATGGTGTTGCGAATTTTGTCGGTGAGTTTGATTTTTAAAATGCTACGCTCCATTGCTCTTTGGCAAACCTTGAGTTTGGATTTCTGAGCCTCGATCAAAGATCAATTCTGAGCGCCATAGGTTAGGATAGGCAGGATACACATGTCAACGAGCTTGCGCTTTAAAGAAATTGGAAGGTCGCCTTTCATTAGCGCCTTCATGGACCAGTAGCTCCTCCAGGCATTTTCGTCTCCACGGAAGATCTCTTTGTCCTCGTGTCGAGCTCTTTGTCCATGTAAGAAAAATAATCGGTTATTTATTTCCCGAGCTTTATGTAAACAGACAGACATAACATATTGTGTCGTATTAGATAAGATTAATGATTTGTACGAGTTTCACAGCAGTGATTTTATGTTTTTGATTAAATCTCTGATGATTATCATGTTTATTTACGATGAACTAGTATTCAGTCGCGGCTTTTGCTGTTTGTAGGTATTCAGAATTGCAGATTTTATGTTTTAGACCTGGTTTAGAGTCTTCAAGGATATATAAAGAGTTGATTTTATTTCTCATTTGAGTAACAATTTTAGTAATGAGGTTTCTTACTATACATAATTATTGGTTATATACGCCGGTAATCCGTTAAGGGGATGTAGGAGAGGTCATTTGCAACCAAATTACCCTTGATGACCTTTGACTTCTATGTAAATGTAAAAAAAAATCGAGTCATTTAACATTTTTATTTCATACATTTTAAAATAATGTCTGGTTAAGGCTCCGTGCTACCGCACCGCACGAAATCACTGATTTTGATCAATTTTGTTTATTCGTTGTGAGAAAGGGGACGAGAATTTAAACAAAATTATTTGTGATTTGAAAAGTCCAATTCTTCGTCTTGTACATAGGGGAAAGGGATTTTTGAAATAAATTAAGGATTCGTGGGAAATCACTAAAATTCGCAACAAGTTTTCCAAAAAATGACGCGAGACTGACGTTTGATCGTTTCGTCAGAAGAAACTGCTTTTGATGTTGAAAATTAAAAAATATCATCAACATCATTATATGGTCTACTTGTACATAGGGGAACCACTTTTTTCAACTTTCATACAAAATATAGCAGAAAAAAAATGTTGAAATAACGTAACTTTCTCAAAACTTCAAACCAAATAAATATTATTTTCTAATACCTAGAAACACTTTTAAGAAATTTAAAAAATTCTATATTAATTTTAAGTTAATTGTTTAATAGAATCTAAAATTTTTTTTAAATAAACAATTACTTCATTACGTAAATAAATGGCAAAGTGAACTATATAAACGATCGCGGAAAATCTATTCCGTCAGTAGCGAACGGGCCTTCCCAGCGTGAGGACGTATCACTTTGCGTCGCAGCACGCACACACGCACGTACGTGTCCGATGTTAACATATTCCAGAAATTGTACGTCGACTACCACATTTTGATCCGCATTTTATTTTAAAGTACTTTGCTTGTTTTTGAAGAACATTAAAATTTTGCATGCCTGGCAATAAATAAAATACCGGTGTACGTATGTTCGTAATTCTTTTTATCCTAAACGGCTTGACTGATTTAGATGTTTTTTTTTTAATTCTTTTTGTGTAACTTGGATGGTTCATAACTATAGTTGGACCCGCATGGCGCTGTTGTCGCAGGACAACATCTGCCTGCTGGGTTCACTAGTTATATTTTGACTTTAGATTTCATAGTTTTGAGTGATTTTTGGTAGGGGAAAAAGTTATGGGTTCGCGTCACCGATATGCCCGCGCCTATATGCTGTTGTAGCAATAAGTGAAGTATTTTAGGAACGAAGTTCTTTAATGCTACTGATGCTGCTGCTGCTTTAGTCAAAATAAAGATCCAAGATGGCGGCTACGAACATTTAAAAATATTTCGTCATGGGTAACGTTTTCATAGTTTTCGAGGATGCTAAAGCTGATAGTGAGGTCAAAATATAAATCCAAGATGGCGGCTGTGACAATATTCAGATTTTTCGTCATGGGTGTCTTTTTCATAGTTTTTGAGGATTCTAAAGCAGATTTTGATGTCAAAACGTAAATCTAAGTTGGCGGCTGCGAAAATTTTCACATTTCTTCATAACATCACGCCATCAATTTCAAAGTGTTGGGCCCTTTGAAATTGATGGCGTGATGTTATGAAGAAATCTCATTTCCGCAACTTTTTCGCGCAAGTGGGTTCGCGCAAGTGTCTTTCGCGCAAGTGTCTCAGATCCCTTTATGGATACTGGTGCCAATTCTCTTGTCACAAATTAATGCCTCAAAACTAGACCAAAAATCACCAAAGTTTCGTTCATTTCTGTTAAACGATGATTTCCCATCGTGAAATAATTAAATTCAAATTCAAATTCTTTATTGCGAACTAAGTGTACAACATTTTGAAGATGTTAACAATAGGTAGGTTCTTAGAACTTAGTTGCCTGTTAAGACATTGCAATTAAATGGATATAATTTTTTTATAAAAAACATAAACATATTCAATATTCCAGTTATACATTTTACATTATATTATATTAATTATCATTATTCATACATTTGATATTATATCATACTATTCTTATAATTTATATCACATTATAAAGTATCACAAACATTTAAATATTAAATAATTATTTTTCTTCAAGGAATTCTTTAATAGAGTAATATGCCTTTTTAATCAGGAAGTCTTTTAGCTTCCTTTTAAAAATACCGATTGAATGTTGGTTCTTAATGTCTATGGGTAACTTATTATAGAATATATTTTATTTTGACAGCACTAAGATGGCAATATGGTGCCGATTCTCTTGTATACCGAACTAAACTTACTAAACTATCACTAAAATTCCTTACTTTTGGCTATGAAAATCAAAAGCTATTCTGCAACAAAAATTTTCTAAATTTAAATATATTTTGACACACTAAAATTATATTTGACAATCGCGAGTCCACGTGGTACTTGTTTGCCCTACCCCGTGAATTTTTTTTAGAGCTGGAGGCGCACAGGGGGCAGCTTTGACGTTTTATATAGAATTTTTACTTTTTGTAAGGAAAATAAGAAAAAATATTACCTACATGTAGACTGTGAGGGGTTTAAGGGTTTTATAAAGGGGATCGAAATTCTCATTATTTTTGCGATTGGACGCACCATTTTCGAGATATATGCAAAAGAAAAAAAAAAGATACAGTACTGTTTTTTGCACCTGAAGCGAGGTGTTGGTGTGAATTTTAGTTCAAGATAACTAATTTTATTCCGCACCTTTTTAATCGCGATTAAAACTAGTCAGATTTAGTTAGACATGGTGCCGATTCTCTTGTCACAAATGCCTCTAAACTAGACTAAAAATCACCAAAATTTTGTTTTATTCCTGTCAAACGACGATTTCCCATTCTGAAATAGACTAAAGTGACACAACTTAACTAGATTTTAGTTTGACAGCACTAAGATGGAACTGAGATTTTCATTTAGTGAAAATAGCAATTTTGCTATTCTGAATTTGACGTTTTTCACTTAAAATTTAGATTTTCTAACCGAATCTGACTATTTTTCGCGATTAAAAACGGTGGAATAAAATTGATTGTCATGAACTTTAAATTCACACCAACACCTCGATTTCACATGCAAAAACTTTTTACAAAAAAAAACAACCGACCTCCAAAAAAAACACTACAAAGTGAAAAATAACTTTAATTTCGGAAGTCGGTGTGAGAAATCGGTGGACATACATAAAAAAATAAATAAAAAAAAAAACATACGCGACGAACATATAACCTCCTTTTTGGAAGTCGGTTAAAAACAGTACTGAATCTTTTTTTTTCTTTTGCTTATATCTCGAAAACGGTGTGTCCAATCGCAAAAATAATGAAAATTTCGATTCCCTTTATAAAACCCTTAAACCCCTTATACTCTACATGTGGGTAATATTTTTTCTTATTTTCCATACAAAAAGTGAAAAGTTCCATATAAAACACGTCGAGCGTGCGCGCCTCCGGCTCTAAAAAGATTCACATGGTTAGGTATCACGTGTGGAGTCGCGATTGTCAAATTTGATTTAGATGTGTCAAAAATTTTCTTAAATTTAGAGAATTTATTTTGCTTAATTGTGCCGATTCCCTAGTTCACAAACTAAACTAAATTGAAGTCTTTTTCTTTCTATTTCATTAAGAAAAGGACAGAAGATAAATTTTAGTTTAGTCCTGTCAAATTAATCAGCGCTTGACGTTAATTGACGTAATTTTAGTCGGCAAGTTTTTAATCACGTCTAAACTTGTATGGATAGGCGGTGATTAATTTGACAGGACTAAACTAAAATTTATCTTCTGTCCTTTTCTTAATGAAATTGTAAGAAAAAAGTGCACTGAACTTAAATTTAGTTTAGTTTGTGAACAAGGGAATCGGCACCAATAGCTTTGAGATTCTCATAGTCAAAAGTAAGAAATTTTAGTGATAGTTTAGTTCGGTGTATAAGAGAATCGGCACCAATCAAAATTTTAGGTGAAAAAAGTCAAATTCAGAATAGCGAATTTTTCATTTTCACTAAATTAGTATAGTAATTAGTGTGTAGTTATTCAGTTGCAAAAACTGTACTTTATCTTTTTTCTGTTCTTTTGCTTATATCTCGAAAATTGTGTCTTATCGCAAAAATAATGAAAATTTCGACCTTTATGAAACCCATAAACCCATAAAACTCAACATGTAGGTAATAATTTTTCATGTTTTCCATACAAAAAGTATAAAATTCCATATAAAACAGAATTGTTATAAATATACTAAACGAATATACACAAACATTCCAGACTTATTTCATAAGCGTACCTACGTAACTTAACAAAATACCGTCTATAGGATCAAAACTGTTTGAGCGATCACTACGCTCGATGTTTAGGCGTGTGTGCGTGAACGGTGCACACAAACATAGCATCGCAAGAATTTACCTAAACTCTGTCGAATGAATTCACAGCACGGAGCCTTAACCAGAATGAAAAAAACCAGATGGTTTTTTTTTTGAACGACGTTTTTTAAAAACGAAACATAGCTAGATCGATTTATCGCCCCGAAATCCCCTGCATACAAAATTTCATGAAAATCGTTGAGCCGTTTCCGAGATTCAGATTTTAAATATACATAATAAATATACAAGAATTGCTCGTTTAAAGGTAGATAGGATAAAATAGATAAAATGTCACATTACTCGAAAATGGTTGACATTGACATAGGGGTTATCAGGGTTAATTTGGTTGCAAATGACCTCTTCTACATCCCCTTAACGGATTGCCGACGTATAACCAGTAACATTGTATTTTGTAGATGTTTATTAATTTCTTCTTGAGTGTGAAAACCATTTCCACTCTTTAAGGGCGAATTTCGCCAATGTGATCTAGAGATGTCAGTGTCAATATTCCAAAACAATGATGACATTGACATTTCTTAAAACGCGGTTTAAAAGTGCTGACAGCGTTCAGTTTCATCGATGAAATTCGCCCTAAGTCATCAAGTCATCATCTAATTCATAACATAATTTCCACCAACCTGAACCACCCAACAGTTGGCCATACGCGATATTGGGCCAATATTTGATCCATAATTTATTGTTAATTAATTATCTTGTTATATTTGCACATCTTAATACAGTTTATCACGAATCAATTTCCGCATTATGCAAATTGATTAATTAAAATATTTAATTATGTCCAAACAGATATATCTCTAACCTTTTTAGTAATGTTGATATACCGTATAAACCTCGTTTTTGGTCGCATATAAGAAGTTGATAATTAATAAACATTAAGTTAGTAAATGATAATGAGTTAGGTAAAGTAAGTCACCGATCTAGATATAAATTAGGAAGATACGACTCAATTAAAAAATTAATAAAAAGATAAGGATATCATCAGATAAGAATCTTTAGATATTTATATGGTATTTAAAAATAACCCTGTAAATATTTTGACGTTTAGCTAATTTGTTTTGCTGAGGTATACCGTTTACTGGTTAATTGAGGTTGCGACTCACAAAACATCCGCCTTTGCAAAACATTTTCGTAAATTTCATAAAGTTTTGAGATAGTATAGACTCGCTCAAGAAGAGGACTATATTTGTTCGATTTAATATAATTATAATTACAATTACTATGACATTAATTTGCTTGACATTACTGTTATAATTTATTAGTTCAGTTATAATATAATGTGAAATGAAATTGACTTTCTATGTATATTTTTAATGACAATGTAATTTAATAAGAAAACTGAATAATAATAATTTTATTATGTCATAATGTTCCTAATGTATTTGCACACCTGACATGGTTATAATACAGTGAGCCTTAAGAACCATTCTGTAACATCCTCTGAACCTGTGTTATGCAAATAAATGATTTGATTTGATTTGATTTATGTTCAAAGGTCCAACTATAGTTTTAGCCACACAAGGGTTGACTCCTAACACTTCTTTCTATTATAGTCTTTGCAGATATCAGACGCTTCACGTTTTGTTAATTTTTGTTTTTCATTTGAAATGAAACGTCTGAACACAAAAGTTATTTACTAGTGAACCGATTCAAAGATGTTGGATTTCAGCACCTGGCATCTTGTATTCGCCTACCGAATGATCGAAAAATGAAATAAAATGAGCCGATGAACGATAATTGGTATGTAATTTTGTCGGAGTCGTGTGAATGTGGAAACAAAGACAAGCGTCTGATATCAGCTTTAGAACTTCAAAATTTGTTTAGAACTTCAAAATTTGTTAAGTTACTCCTCCCTCTGAAATCATGGTAATTCCCAACACGTAGACAAAAACAGGGTAGTAACTGTGGTCATGATTCTAGTAACAAAAAAAAAACAGTGGCACTCCGGGAGTGCCGATAGAAAACTTGAAAAAAATCGGCACGGCGGTAATCAACGCGTTGATGTATTTTTAATGGTCAAAAGCTGGTGTCGTAATAGTGTCGCGAAATCAATGGTTTAGTCCCATCTTAAAAATGCCCAACGCGCCTAAAGAAGTTTTCACTTCAAAATTAGGCAAAAATGGGGAGTTTTCAAAGCTAAATCTGCCAATCCCAGAAAAACACAAAAATCTCAAACAACAGCCTCGTAGATATAGTGGTCGCAAGCGCTACTGCTGTAGAGGTCGTGGGCTCGATTCCCAGGTTGGGCAAGGTGTTATTGGGGTTTTCCATCTGTGTGTCATTTCTCAGTAACAGACTTTTCTTTTGTTCTTTGGGTGGGAAATTATCGAATAATTTCTCCCGCTTTGGGCGGAGCGGGAGGGTGTCAGATTCTTACTGACTAAAACCCACCCGTGTTCCTTCAGTTGCCATGTTGCCGGGGGCCACGATATCCCTTTCGGACTTCTTCGCAACCCCGGCAGGCATCGGCTCTAGCGGACCCCGTCAGTTCTGCTGACATCTCTTTGATGTGCACGTGGAACACAACGCGCCGTCGACCCGGGCTTGGTCCTTATCGGACGGCGACAACGGCGACGGCTCACCGTCCGCAAGACCGCGCCTTCGGTGGCCGGGAATCGGTCTGGGATTAGCCTGGAGTCTTGGTTTGTGCCCGGTTGATGGCAATAGGCTCGCCCCTTATTACATGAGACTTAAACATAACTGGCTGAAATTGGGAGGTACACCTCTGTGTATTATTTTGTTATATACAACCCAAAAAAAACTTTTTTACAAAAAACACAACCGACTTCCAAACTACAAAGTGAAAAATAACTTTAATTTCGGAAGTCGGTGTCTTTGGATCAGATCAGTATTTTATTTTTTTGACACCGACTTCCGAAATTAAAGTTATTTTTCACTTTGTAGTTTGGAAGTCGGTTGTGTTTTTTGTAAAAAAGTTGTTTTTTTCACTTTTTAGTGGGTTGGTTTGTAATTTATTTAAGTTACAATAGCCTTATGTCAACTGCTCATCAAAAATACCCAAATCGCTATAGATGTGCCTTTAATATTTGAAGAGTTCCCTCGATTTCTCCAAGATTCCATCATCAGATCGTGACCAAATGACAATGGGACCAACTTGAAAGTATACCCTTTCAAACAAAAAATAATATTTCAAATCGGTCCAGCCGTCTTCGAGTAATCGGGGAACATAAATAAAAAAAAAAAAAAATATCCCGGCGAATTAAGAACCTCCTCCTTTTTTTTGAAGTCGGTTAAAAAGTAATAAAATAAATAAATAAAATACTACACAAAAGAAAAATTGCGCTCAACGTAACTTTAAGCTCAACTAGAATACATCAAAGCGCCACTTATGCTTGTAACTTGACTGACAGAAGCCGATTTACATAACTTATCTTATTGAAGGGGCCGCCATCAATCACCTTAGGTGGCTACTGTGATCAATCACACAGTTTATCAGAATGACGTGGCTTTTGGGCCTAGTACATACGGCTACACATGAAGCTATACAGCTCCAGTATATACTGATCTTGCATTGCATAGGATTTCCGTACAATGAGAGCTCAGCTTATACTGCAATGTATAGCTTGATATGTAACCGTGTGTACCTATATATTTTGGGTATAAAGTTACGGTCATATTTTCAGGGTTCCGTACCCGAAGGGTGCCAAACGGAACCCTATTAATAAGCCCCCGCTGTTCTTTCGTCTGTCTGTCAGCGGGCTGTATCTTATGAACCGTAACAGGTAGACGGTTGAAATTTTCACAGATTGTGCATTTCTGTTGCCGCTATAACAACAAATAATAAAAATAAATTTTAAAAAATTAAAACGCCGAAAAAATCACGTTCATCATCAGCCTATAAATGTTCCCACTGCTGGGACACAGGTCTCCTCTCTGTGAGAGGGAGTGGGCCGTAATCCACCACGCGGGCCCAGTGCGGTTTGGTAGATGTCACATGTCTTCGAATTTTTCGGTTCTAGGACATTCCTCACGATGGTTTCCTTCACCGTTTTGAGAGCAGTGGTGATGAGATAATTTACACAAAGTAAAGCGTCTGTCTGGGTTCGAACTTACGACCTACAACTCGTAAGTCGCGGCCGTTACCGCTGGGCCACCACTGCTCTCTCTTACGAAAAAATCACGTTATCATACTAAATATTGTACGGTGGTATGGAACCCTTCGTGTGCGAGTCGGACTCGCACTTGGTTGGTTTTAAAAGTTTGGGTAATTTGTCATTATTTATTGTTTGTATTTCGATCGAAAACCGAGTTATCTACATACATGACACGTTAAATTTTTTGCTCGCTATTTCATTTTCGATCAAACGTAAATCCCCTGTTAAACTAGACGCAGGGTGTTAAAAAAAATTTCGTAGTTGTCCGTCAGTCAGTGAATCACGCACGAACTGTTTGTATCCTAAGTATATAAGAAAAAATTATTTCTTTAGTGTCTTTAATCATTTTTAAGCTATTGCATAGCTTTTATCGCGGCCTTTGAGCGCGGCGACCGAATCAAGAAATTCCGTAACGTAACGAAAATAAAACCTAACACCCCCCACTCCGCCTACCATGTAATGACGGTTCCATGGGAACGTAATTTTTGTTTTATGTCATCACGTCATCATCCCAAGTGTAGCGTTGACAAATAAGAAGTATGGAGGTTACAAATGCTATGCAATAGCTTTACCGCGGCAGTCCCCGAGTGCCACACTTTTTTTTTTGTCGGAAACATAACATGCATACATAACGTCACGCCTGTAACCCCAGAGGGTAAGATAGAACTTTACCTGTAGTACACCCACATTTCGCCAGTTATGTTTAACATAACATAACATCATAGTTATGTTTAAGTCCCATGTAATTATTATTCTTTTATGTGATTTAAGTACTTATAAATTATATTTTTAATAAATATTAGAACAAAGAAAATACAAAAACATTTCAAAATATAAAAAAAAATAGTAGCCCACCGGTATCAGGAACAGGGTCCAAGCTACTGGCGGTCAGGGCTCTAGAGAGAGGAACCTCCTGACAATGCGAGCCGTGTCCAGGAGTACCGCTTTCTGAATCAAGCCCTTGATCCAGCTGCCCAACGAGAGCCTCCTTAGGTGTTGGTCGAGGCTAATTATTATTAATCTTTATTAATCGGATAACAAATCCAGCGTGTTAGTAAACAATAATATAACTTATTACTAGTGTTAGTAGTTACAATACAGTAGAGAAGAAAATATAATAAATTAGTATTGTGGAAAGGACACCCCTAAATTAATGTTTAGTGATTGTCCTTCGTAATAGGGGGCGAGCCAATTGCCATCAACCGGGCATGGGTTTTTTTTGTCGGGAAAGTATCTCAAATATAATATAATATTTAATATAATATTTTTTATTACCAATAATGTTGATTCAACTCATCTATCCTAAACAAAAACACAATGTACAGAGTTTAGAGCATTTTAAAGATAGAGTTAACGACGATGTCTGTGCTAGTATTAACTGTGTGACAGACATCAGCTCCTTCCTCCTACAATCATTGTTTGCTATTCGTTTCAATATAATGATACTAAAAATAGTCCTTGTACAAATTAAGTTACGCTCATTTTAAGTAATAAAAAAATAAAAAAAATCCCTTGAATTGAATGTAATTATTAGATTGAAAAAATAAAAAATATCTTCAAAGACCTTTCCTACATTTTCTAGGCTATATCCAGCCAGCCTTTCGAGTTACGAAAGCCATCTTATGCGTAGATTTTCAACTATAAATGCCATATTAGGTATCTTGTATGCTATGGTATCTTGGTACTATCCGCGCTTTCCCGACAATCGATACAAGCATCAGATTTTATTACGCACTAACATAACTATCTATAATCGCATATTTGCATGAATAATTATTGCGTTTGTTTCAAAGTGCCGGGAGATGGCTATTTGTAAAAAAAAATCGTTTAGTAGGCAGTGGTGCCGATTCCCTTGTTCACAAACTAAACTAAATTTAAGTTCAGTGTATATTTTTCTTTCTATTTCATTAAGAAAAGGACAGAAGAAATTTTTTAGTTTAGTCCTGTCAAATTAATCAGCGCTTGACGTAAATTGACGTAATTTTAGTAGGCAAGTTTTTAATCACGTCTAAATTTGTATGGAGTAGTGACTGGCGCTGATTAATTTGACAGGACTAAACTAAAATTTATCTTCTGTCCTTTTCTTAATTAAATAGAAAGAAAAAGATGCACTGAACTTAAATTTAGTTTAGTTTGTGAACAAGGGAATCGGCACCATTACCTGCATACACTTTTCGGGTATACTCTACTATTAGTCGCGTTTTAACATGGCAATAGCGATCATTGCTCTCTCCCTAATTTCTCTCCGTAGGAACCAAAACAATAAACTATGTATGGTTTTTCGTTATTGGGACATGTTGAGTATCGCGATAGATATTGATTCACGACGGTAACGGACTTTAATTCAGTTTTTGAAATAAAAAAAATGCTAGACAATGTTGGTGGGTCAATGACCGCTGTTACTATGCTAAAACGCTACAACTATAGTTAAGTTTCGGACAAACTCTGAAGCCCATTTGCACCACAAATTACTAAAGTGTTATACGAATTTAAAACATTGTTGGGTCTGAGTCTTATACCCAGTGGTACACAATTTATTTGGGTCACGAAATTGCCAATTTGCACGTTAACCGAATACTTCTATAAACGGGCATGACACTCATCATTTCAGTCGAAAGACGTCCACTGCTGGACATAGACCCAGTGGTCTCCCAAGCACCGCCACTACGACCAGTTCTGTGCTTCTCGCATCCAGCGGATTCCTGCAGCGTGCGGCATTCGGCCTGTGACACTCACAGAGCTATTATTACTAAATAGCTGACTTGACAGACGTCCTGTCCAAAAAAAGTTCAAACAAAAATCCAAAAGTAAAAAGGACTCTCAGTTTTTTCCATTTTCCAATTTTCCGGGCCACTTCCAATTTTTCTTTGACTAAAAACCTCATTCGGACTATTGCGAACATTTTAAATTAAAAACAAAAAATAACCAAATCGGTCCAGCCGTTCTTAAGTGATGTGCTCACCAATGAACATTCCATTTTATTTATATAGATAAATAATAACTGAGTCACGCTATGCTTAATCAGGTGATCGAATTCAGGGCTTGTCTACACAATCGCACTTGCAATGTAATTGGCAAAAAATTGGCACAAAATTATAGAGTAAGAACATGACACCTGTCAAAATGTAGGTTAGTAGAAAATCAATCACCTTCCGAATGCCTACTCTTTATTTTATTTCTCCCAATCGATTTTTAGGGTTCCGTACCAAATGGTAAAAGGAACCCTTATGGTGCGACTCAGTCTGTCTGTCCGTCTGTCTGTTACAGCTGGATATCTCAAGAACTACTAATGCTATCAACTAGTTTGGAATAGTTTTGGATGACGTTTGCCCAACTATTTTGCAAATAAGAAATTTTTTTTTGCAACAGGGACTGAACGGGGGTCTTAAAAATTCGAAGTGAGGCTACTAGGGCATGTGGGGTATCATAAGAAAGAAAGCTATTTGTACATTCTTAAACGTTTTCTTTTTTTTTAGTTCGAATAGTTTTCGACTTTTGAGGAAAAATTAAAAAATGAAGATGTCTCTAAATAAAACACTTTTTCAGAAATCATCAGCAAAAATTACATTAGTTCCACTATCGGTCAAGAGATGGCGCTGACCTAAAACTGCAATATTCTACACCGCAGTGTGCAGTGTTAAAATTCTCTGTAGAATATAGGCCTCGCCGATGAAAATTTAAAATGATACGGAACTTCTTGACTGATTTTTTATCATTCAATAAGATACGAAGGTTTCGATCTAGTGCCAGCTAAGGCCTGAATTGAATTTCCTAGCATTCGGCATTCGAGGCTTTAAATTGATTTTGCCTGTATGAGTACTTCAAATTGAATAAGTTCGTGAGAATTTATGTGGGATAGAACGGGTCTGTTTAATACAGCGAAAGTAATTTGAAAATAAAGAGCTTTTATTCTTGAATGGCAATGGCAGCTTGACATTGAGCACCGTGATGGAGGAATTTGAAAGATCAAGTTGCAGTTGACGTGGATAGTTCATGAATAAAATACTCCCGAACAGTCTTACCTTACAATACTGGGACATCCAAAAAAACAAGTTGCAGGATTATTATAGGAAAAAAAAAGTAGATATTTAGTGAAACCAGTACCTTAATTGCGTAACTTATTTTCGAAAAAAATTTTGCCAAATTTGTTTCATTTTGACAGTTCAACAACATTCATTGCGTTATTTACGTTGTTGAACAGATTTTTTTTTCCAACTTATGAAGCAATGGATTAGAAATCTGTTTCAAATCGAAACAAATTGTGATTGTGTTGTATTACGCAATTAGGGTACTGGTTAAATTGTAAGCCGACGACCCTCACATAATTTGGGAAAGTGATAGGTATGTAATATGCATTTAAGAGCTGCTATACAACGTGTAACGTTAAATGCGCAAAACCTCAGACACCTCAACTGATTTTTAATTCAATTGACCTATTTGAGAAAGAAAAAAAATTTAAAGGTTTAATGTGCTGTTTTAGTTCGTAAGATTCGTATTTGCATTCAAATTGTGTGTATTTAACTAATTTGGCGGGTTTGCGCATGTGATGGCTTGACCTATTGATAAATAGATACGGCAAAGTTTTTAATGAAGATTTTTTTTTAAATGTGACCTATGTATATCAAAAAGTGGTTCAATTGATTCTGCTCATTATTCTGATCAAACTATTTTTAAGTTTTGTGCATTTAACGTTACACGTTGTATAAGATGAAATCTAGGTAGAAGACTCGAGTCCACAATCGAAAAGACTAAAATATGTCGCTGCTGGAAGCGATGCATGGTTTTGTAAAATACTTACCAAGTCTATATTATAATAATACAACCAAATACAATCTGATATCCAAGCGAAGCCGCGGACAAAAAACTAACTAGTGAACCTAAACCTATAAAACGATATCTGCTCTGCTCCACTTTTTCACGGCGCAATAATACGAGCGATAAGCAACGCGAAATTGTTTATAAGTCCTTAGCACAATTCTTATGGGAATAAGGTTTGTTACTCACTGGAGGACGAAAGTTCCTTGAGAGAAAAAGTTGAATAGGCAAAAAATCTTTTGAACTTCTACGAGGAATAAAAACTTTATGTAAATAATATAAGTTTTGGAGCCAATTTTATTTTGCCTGTTTATGTTTCACTTTTTCCATTTTTTTTAAATGTCCTTATAGTATATTTATTAAGCTCTGGCTCATTCTACTTGAAAAGGGATTTATTTTTATAAGTCATAATTAAAGCTGTTGGAAAAAGTCTTAAGTTCTAAACTATAATAACCTTAGATCAATAGATAACTATACACAAAAAGAACCCATATCTCGTCCAGTTGCCTATCTAGCCACATATTTATTATAATTGTGTTTCATAAAACAGCGAGATAATTGAAGAACTGAAAGGAATTTAAACTTGTGCTAACGAGGCGTTGGTACCTACAGCTGTAGGCAAGGTGCGGAAATAATTCATTGAGATTAAATAATGCAGTAGGTGTAAATGAAGACAGGTTGTTAGCTTGCCGCACTGAGCAACGCGGCAACCTGTTTCCTTAAGAACTTCTTCATTCTTTAATTAGCTGGCAAGTTAATTGTCTGAGGAGTTGCATACCGGATATTTGGTGTAAGTTAAAATATTGAATCGAGCGGCCGAATTGAGATGTCAAATGTTGATTTAATTAAGAATTTCGCTTGGATGACATTTTAAGAGCGTAAAAACTGTCAAAGTAGGCATAAATAAAATAGGTTACAGACCGGACAAGACAGTCCGTTCATTAAAAAAAACTAAGTAAAAACATGGTTGCCAACTAGCAACCCAACCGCATACCCGCGACTTGGTCATGGTTGCGCGCCCGCTAATGAGACCTAAGCTTTATATACACTTCTTGCCTATATTAAGCGGAATTTGCATTCTAAAGTATATCTCCCTGCTTAAGAGATTTGTCCCTTAATTTATTTCAAGTTTACGTGACGTTGTGAATCCAAGGTGACTTGAATTTTTCATGAAAATTATAGGTACACATTTTATTTAAAAAATGTTTTTACTGAAGTTGCTTGCCTTATTTTTTACAAAGATTTTAGCTACTTAAGCCTGAAAAGTCTTCTTTTTGAAACTGTATTTATTGAAAAGAACGCGTTTAAAAATGGCACAGCGAATTACAGTCAATGAAAAAATGGTTTCAACAAATAACTGAAAAAGGATGTATATTTCATTCCAAAATTGTTATTTAGTGCTAGAATAAAGTCGTGGTTGAAATTGTTAGTAGTAAGTATACTATTTCCAGAATGTTCAGTGTTTCAGGAGCTTCCAATTTATCAATGTCTAAATGTTCAAGTTGAGTGATAAACGGCTGAAACGTTCTATTCTATACCCTACCAAAACTGAGAATGCCATTTGAAACGGTTTCACTATTGTTTCTTAGAACATTTCCTAGGTATTAAAATATTTGTAAAAATATTGTTTATTGATAAAATATAATAAATTACTTCTCCCATAAAATAATGTACACATGATGTGGTAAAAATAAAGTCAGCAACGGGATAGCAGCAGTGTCAGTATTCCTTAACAATTATGATACTCAAAGTTCTTGAACCCAGTTTAAATGTCCTGTACGCGTTTAGTTTCACTTGTTAAATTTGCCCTTGGGTATCGTCATAGTCGCCCCTCTTGTAGCCAATTTTGAAATTGAAAACAAAGTGGCAAAAAAAAAAGTAAATTATCATCCCAAACACAATCATCTCATTGACAGTGCTAAGCATCACTCAACCATGGATGATCTGTAGACAGATGTAATCGAACGCCTTTCCAACATTCAACATGATTGACAACTGATAAAGCAGCACTAGCACACACTACCCATTAAAAACTATCAGCAACTTTATTAATCAACACAGTAGCGCAGTGTGCAAGCCGCCTTAGACGTCGTTGGGTCGGCTGACGATCCAACTAACTGTATTCCTACGAACGATAGTGAAAACGCGAGCCGTCTACACGTAAGTCCAGCCGTATTCTGCTACTGAACAAGATAAGAAGGAATTTATTTAATGTAGTAGCTGGACCATGACTTTGAACTGTGTTTTAGGATTTTATTTTAAGTTATAGTAGTACCTATCTATTGTGATGAGTTATCTGATGTTAAAGATGAATGAAAAATGATGACTAATATATTTCAAATATTTAAAATTTCATAAAAAATATTACCGACCTTTAAGTCGCCAAAGTACAAAACTAACTTAAATTTTGTATCAGTTAATGGAATCGAAACTTCAGCACAAAAAAAAAAAAAACATAA
Organism: Agrochola lychnidis; assembly: GCA_963680765.1. NCBI lineage: Eukaryota > Metazoa > Arthropoda > Insecta > Lepidoptera > Noctuidae > Agrochola > Agrochola lychnidis. The sequence goes on along the minus strand of OY796859.1, from coordinate 5,246,569 downwards.
TTCATAGGCAACATGTAATAATCCAACACAATTTAAATTACTTCTCGCTTATCAAAGATCGGCAACACATAATCGCCGTGTGCGCAGTCCGCCTTACATACCTGATGTCGTTGGCTCAGCCGGCTTCGAGCTAACTGTACTGGTCAAACGATAGTGAAAACATCGGTCGTTCGCTTACTCCACTTTGTGGCTCACTCAGATGCGGTATAATTCAACGGGGTTACTGTTTTCATTGTTGTGCGGTACGGTTTTAGAAGTAAAAACTTTCTTAGGCGCACTTTGCGCTCCTTCTGAACAATTAATGAAACTGAACCGTCACGCTTGGGTCGGTGACGCTAAATCGCATATACGAGTACTCGGCTCCTGTCGCAAGTTTTCACTTATATCGTACGATCATAATGACACACCCTCTTTGTTAAGGTTCCGTAGTAAACAAGGAACCCTTATAGTTTCGCCATGTCCATCTGTCTGTCTGTCTATCTGTCCGCGGTTTAGCTCAGAGACCCTTACCACTAAAGAGCTGTAATTTGGCATGGGTATGCATATTAATCACGCCGACAAAGCAAAATAAAATCTTTAAAAAAAAAATATAGGGTACCTCCCTTGCACGTAAAGTGGGGATGATAATTTTTTGTCTCGTCTATCCCATGGGGTATCGTTGGATAGGTCGTTCAATAACAAAATATTGCGAATTATTTGAATAATTTCTGGCCTCCTTTCATTTATTGAACTGAAAGCGCACCAGCCACATCTTTAATCTTTACCGTCATCGTCACCAATCATCAATTTTCCATACAATTCAAGTAGGTACAGCACAATACAAACCCAATATTTCTTCAACAATGGACACGCCCGATCCCCCGCGAGTAGCGTAAAATTAAACGATGCTATTCACTGAGATCTCCTCAGATACGTAAACTAGCTTGACTCTAGTTACTAGTGTATTTATGCTAGTTAGCGCTATAATAGCTCGCTCATTACACCTGCACTTTGCCGATACGCTAATGCTTAGCGAATGTTGAGTAAACTGTAGTGGAGTAATGTGCTATTGTGTTTTGTTTTATCTTCGTTTTCTTTGCTTGTCTGATCTTGATTCATACGTGGTTCTATATTAGAGATAGTGTGATTTGATTTTGGAGAAATTGAACCTTGACTGTGACAATCATTTGGGAATAGCCTATGTCCAGCAGCTTACGTATTCGGCTGAGATACGATAAAATTTGAGTGTGAAGAATTGGAAATTTAAATCGAATGGTCATTTTGAGCACAACACTGCTGAATATAAATCAATGTAAATTTCTAGAGGCGGTGGTTGCATTTCTTGATGCAGATCAACATGACCAAATTGACTTTCATTTCTTTTCATTGTAAATGTTTCTCATACCTACAAAATCACCTTATTTACACTCATAAATACATTTACCCTATATGTGTTCTAACCTGGAATCTGTACAGCTGTTCGTTTCGCATTAAGGCTGTGACGAACGACCTGATTCTGTATGAATGCTTCTTGGGAACCGCCGCGTTGTAGCCAGCGCCCGCCACTTTTGGTATGGCCGGCGGCATCATCGAATATGGCTTGCTTGTGGAGTATTTTATTACCACTTGTTGGACTGATGAATGTTTGGCTATCAGTAGGCTTGATTTTGTTTATGAGGTGGGCAGATGCCGTCGAATTAGCCCCGACGAATTGTTGGCAAACTCCCATTTTGATTTTCTTTATGACTTCCGTCGTTTCCTCTTCATCTGGGTCAGATGGCTCTGCAATATATTTGTCAAATGCTAAACTAATTCACTTTGCTAGATTTGAGAATATGTTAATAATTCCATTAATAGGCAATGGACCCGTGAACAAGACAAAGATATTACGCAAGCAAATTCAAATATCACTTCAGACGGTATTCAAACGTTTCCACTCTAAATCAAATGCCCATTTTAAAGTGCCCTTTCAGCGCTGCCCATTAAGCTGTCCCAAGACTAAAGCTCATAATCCCGGCTTCCAAATCAAACGTCTGGAAGGATCGAAGTCTGAATGGATTAATTTAATAGCAGGTGAAGTTAAAATGGATCCCGGTTGAATCAAATGGACCATGAAAAGATCTCCGGGTAACAACGAATGTAAGACGGGTAAATTATTTTTGGATTGGACTCTTCAATTGTTTTTTTCGTTATATTGGAAGATGCTTCGAATTCAGATGATGCTATTTTAAAATGAAATTTTATAATATTATTTCATAATTAGACCTAATTATTGTTTTTGCGATTATAGACGTAAATTAATTGATAAGTTTGCTAATAAATTAGCTAACAAAGATATAAAACACATTTTGTTGTAAACATTTTGAGCCTATTTGAAATCTTCAATTATGACTAACCTTTGAGAATCGTAACCGAATACTTGAAGCATAATAAGACATAACAATTCTGTTCTATCACGACAATGTGAGTCACGCGAACATAGAGGGCACGTACTCGCACAGGTTAAACTATTTGCTATTAACTCTAGATCCATCAGTAGTGCTGAAAGTCATGTTCAACAATTACGTATTGAGATTAAAGTTCAGTGTACGGCTAAGCCATGTGGTCTAACTTTAAAGGCTACTCCATCCCTCGTAGGAATACATTAAAAGATTATATCAGGTTGATGGGCGGCAGATGTTATATCTATCATTTATAAACATATTAGAATAATTGTAAACTGTACCTACCTTGGCATTGAAAGGAGTTACCAAAAAATAGTTAGAACAACAAGAATTATTTAAATCTGAAATTAACAGACCATTTCAGAGCTTATAATCAGATTTTCTCGACATGGTTAAATTTTGATGTCATTGAACAGAAAACTAACCATAAGAATTCCTCGAATCCTTTTCACCAAACAAGAATTTCATTAACAAAATCTTCATAAAACTGTTATGGTCTTACGGTACGATTAAATGGTTAACATTGAAGGTCATCATCACCGTTTACCTGGATGACTGTATAATTGTCTTTAAAAAAACGGCTGCCTCAACTTTCGACCCTTTTCAAGTGTTATGTTCGAATTAAATTCCGAAACGAGATTTCATGTACCGTTCACGAAAACGAATTGTGGAAAGGACTGTGTACATTGGTCGATTGGTTTTTGCTGGCCAATTGTGTAACAGAATTTATTTTCATGTTGTATCGGTAGTATATGTAGAATTTAGAGCTCTGCGTAAGGTTAATTTAGATTGGGAGTTTGTTAGGCTATGTCAATGTTTGTTTTATGCTCGGATGCTGTAGATTGTTTTTATGATTAAAAACAAACATGTAAGTATTGGTTTTCAGTAATAGGTTATCTCGTGTGTTGGGTAATGTTTTTTAGCCTTTAGGGAAATACGTTAATGAATTTCGTTATTCCAAAAACGGACTCTTTTAATTTCTGGACATTTTCAACCAGAGCACGTTCTTTGAATCCAATTTTCTACGATAATTTCTATAAAAGTAATTAAGAGATGGAATTCTATTAAGCACTTATTTAAAAGCTTACTGGAAGCTTCATATTTTATGGATAAGCCCCTATCATAACTTTAAAACATTACGCTTTTTAAGACTTAAATTAAAATTAACTGAAGTATTCGACAGTATTTATGTCGAAATTATCTTATTCGCGGAATGGCCGCTGTCAAAATAGTTATTTTATTGTTCGGAACTAATGCTCAAATTAAAAATAGTTGCAACGGTCTTAAGCGTGGTATATACTTTCCAATTTATTGGTAGTAACAAGGTCGTGAGATAGACCAAGAAAAATCGGACAATCCGAACTGCTCACAAAATATATATATGGTCTGTTATCCTGTCGGAGAATCGGAGATTTTATTTGAACGCTTTCAAAATTGAATCTCCAATAGTTGGATTGGGTGAAATATTGTGCTGGGATTTATCGGAATGGAGAATTTAGGTCGGAAAAGCAAAATTCTGTCTATAAACATGGACACGGACACTGACAATACAGTCAAAATGTACTGTATCTATTGTGCGTACGAGTACTTCAGAATTTATATTGCACATAGAATGTTCGTCACTGACACAAGATATTAACGAATACGTCAATAACTTCTCCATAAATTTCATTGGTATAGAGGGTTGAGATTGTTGATAGGAGTACCAACGTGTCACGTTTTGCATAATCTACCCACACGTCTGAATGTTCGGGAATTTCAGACAAGACTGACACTTTGGAACTATTATGCCAATGCTCATGCATATTCATTGCGTCCATATCGTTGACAATATCTCATGTAACACTTTGATTTGTGTCAATCGTCTGTTATGTTGGTACAATGCCCTTGGGATCTTGAAGTTTGATTTGGCGTTTTGCCTTTGGTCATCCCAAACCTCTAATTTCTTACTTCTTTCTGGATAATTGTTATCACTTTTATCGTCATATTATTATGTAATTTCGAATTCTTAGCTAGGCGGCGCCTTTATTTGCCATAAAACTAATTTTAATCCACCTATGTACTACAAAATCATAAAATAAAAATAAAATTTGCGCGATCAGCCAGTGTATATCCTCTTTATCGCACTGTAAACGTCGATAAAGTTTTATTTTATCTCTGCATTGGTCATATTCCCTCCTTTTTACGACACTTAAATTAAACTTGTTGAAATGTTTAAGGCCTTATTCGGTTCAACTTAAACGAGTAAAACATTTACCAGCTGTTTATTTTAGTGTGTGATTCCGTTCCATTCAGTTTTACTGTCAGCGATTAAATTCTTCTTTCTCGATATTCCGCGTAAAGGTTAGCATAGGTTAGGCTTTAGAGATTTATATTCTTGTTGTATCTTAAAGTATGGTGTTCATGTGTTTCTACTTTACGTTTCATATTTATTATTGCTTTTATCCCAATTTATTCAGAGTCATCCTTGTCTTCAAAGCATCTCATTCAGCCATCATCTCAGTATTCACTTTTTCCCTAACTATTTGATCTTTCACATATTTTTCTACAATTGTATTCAAGAATTTTGTAAATCTTTTATAACCTAATAGAGTGCAACGGTATTATTTGATATGAGAATACCCGTCTGCATTGTATTCCCTAGGAAGATTTTTGCTCTTACAAAAAATTCTCTCATGGGGCAAACCGTTGAAATCAGGACAACACTATACGCAATTATTTTGTTTTTAGTATATGACTACATTTTAGATAGAGCTAAAATTAAAGTGTAAGTTTCCCAAATGTAATTCGCTAAATAAACTTTGAAGTGTTTTTCTAACTTAAAAGAAACTAAACTTGCTGAAATCAACGCTGCAGAGACATACCACCACCGATTCTAACTGTATTATGCTATAATCATATTTTTTTATCCGTCATCATACCATGATGTCATCAGCTATTTCAATCCTAACGATTTGATCACCGTTACTGTAATTTTAAACTGACAGTACAATGTACCTTGTTATACTTTTGTTGAGATTATCCTGATGAAAAAAGACGTTCATGTTCTTAATAAATGTGAGTTTGGAAATGGGTGTTTTGAATTTGGCAGTGTTATAGGAAGATTATTTAAATTTTTCGGTTAGCAAGTCATCTTAATTAATTTAATTAATATCTTTGTATTAATTGAAGTAATTATGATGGTTTGAATGAGGGAATTCAAAATTGAAATTGTAGACTTTTTCATTTACGATGAATTCTTCTGAATTTCCAACCTTTGTTTTGATATACCTGCCTGTCTGTTTTCAGAAAAAGACGGAAATGGAAATCAAACACGAAACAAAAATACTTTAAGTATTCCATTTTTAGTTCTTTTAATTAATGTCAATTTTATAATGTACATTTTATTTGTGCAGAATAAACAATTTTTCTTTCTTTCTCTTCTGTCGTAACATTGCAGGTAGTTTGAAGAAAACGCTAAAACGCTTTTAAGTATCAGTATCAGTGTGCGTATAAATATAATAATCATCAACTATGTTGGGGTCGGCTTCCAGTCTAACCGGATGCAGCTGAATACCAGTATTTTACATGAAGCAACTCCACAACCCAGTTCCTGGGTAACACGATACCTCTTAATAAGACTGGTTGTCAGACTTTCGGGCATCTGACGACCCGTAATAACTGTCAAAGATCTGTAAATGACAGCCGGGATCAACGGCTTTACGTACTCTCTGAGGCCTTGGTATGTAAAGATGGTCACCCACCCAAGGATCAAACCCTTGTTTTTTTTTTTTTGGGGTGGGAAATCATCAAATAACTTCTCCCGCTCTGGGCGGAGCGGGAGGGCGTGTCAGACTCTTACTGACTAAAACCCACCCGTGTTCCTTCAGTTGCCGTGTTGCCAGGGGGGCCACGATTTCCCTATCGGTTTTCTTCGAACCCCCGGCAGGCACTGGCCCTAGCGAACCCCGTCAATTCTGCTGACATCTCTTTGAGGCGCGCGTGGAACACAACGCGCCGTGACCCGGGCTTGGTCCTTATCGGACGGCGAGCTACCCATTGCTGTCCGCAAGCCCGCGCCTACGGTGGCCGGAAATCTTCCTGTGATTCCCGACGCCCAGGGCATCTCCTCCTGTGACCCACGGATCAACCCTGGCAAGAGACCTGATTGATCGACCCGTATGGCTGTTATTACTTAGCCACAAGACATCAAATGTAAAAAAAAAAACATCTTATCTTAAAGGCAACGGATCTTAATACCCTCACAAGATCATTTTCTAAGCTATTTTCGTTTCCAAATTGGCACTTAAAGTTAAAATTTCTCCTAAGAAATCTATTAAGCTAATTGATAATTAAGAATTCATTAAAATAAATAAATAGGTGTAATTATCATATAAATGTTACGTTATATTGTTAAGTGGTGCTCATTTTGAGTCTGATATTTGATATTAAGTATATTTGAATGAAAAATGCGAAGTTAATTAACTGTTAATTAAATTTGTTTGAAATATTGTAAGTGATTGGAAGAAACGGGGCTATGATAAACATTATTATATCAATCCGTAACAACCGGAAACTTTTTATATATAATGGTAGCATTCAGAAAGAGCTCTTCGACTAATTAATAATAAACTGTCACATGGAGCAATCGAAGGTTTAAGCTCAATTCTCAATTCTTTATTGCATTCTATAATGTTGGTAAAACAGTTGGTAGGCTTAAAATTATAGAAACAATTATAGACCCTGTTGGGCACAGCACAGTAGGAGAGAGGAGGAAGAGCGCTTATTTGAAGAGTGTTTATATTATTTAAGTATGTCTTCTGGTAATACTAGCTACTCTTGCCTCGGTCGGTTCGAGGATGGGTGACCAGTATCCATTACAATAATATCGAGACCTCTTCAAGTATGTTGGGTTCGACTTCCAGTCTAACCGGATGCAGCTGAATACCAATATTTTACATGAAGCGACTGCCTGTCTGACCTCCACAACCCAGTTAACTAGGTAGTGGGTAACATGATACTCCTTGGTAAGGCTGGTTGTCTGACTTTCGAGCTACTGACTGCCGATAACGACGAATGACAAGCCTTGGAAGGCACCGATGGGTCCCGATATGTTATGTGTGGTCACCCATCCACGGACCGACCTCGACAAGCACAGCTTAACGTTAGAACGACCCGTGCCGCTGTTACCATTTAGCCAGGAGCCCGTGTCGTCTAACTTTTTAAGTGTATTTAACTCTCCCAGACAAAGACAAAGCTCTAAGAACGATGTAAGACGTAAAACTCATCATTACTAAAAACGGTAACCGTATAGCATACCATTGTTTGCCAAAACTAACAATAGAAATGTACAGATCATTTATTTCCGACTCAATTCAAAGTGCTATTCTTCACGGTACCGCCGCGAACTAATGTTAATACAATTACGGTGAAAGCTTCACGCGAAAATATACCTTATTGCTGAATTCGTACAGGTGAAAATTCTGTGTGAGTTTTCAGCCATTGATCGTGTAACACAGCGAGGGTGTTGCATTTAATTGATATGCCTTGTTTTTTGTCGTAGAAGTCGATCTTTTTTTTCTGAAGAAAATTAATCGATGCTCAAATATAAGATCAGATACGTTCCGTTAGCCATTATGTTCCGATTTACGGTATCGATACAATTGTTTCTTTTTTTAATTTGATAGTGAGTTTTTTTGCAGATGTGAAATGTTAATTAAATTGAAGATTAGACTGAAATCATTTATCATTTTGATAACCGTTAACGAATTAATAAAAGGTGCAAAAAGCTTTTTGTAAGGATGAGGAACCCTTTTTTTTCTTCGCAAAGATATCCTCATTAGCTCCCTGGGATAATTATTACAGGATTTTGTTGGCTCTTCAGTGTCTGTTCCAAGGACCTTCTAAACTAAAACATCCAGCTTTCACGCCTATCTACGTTTTACTGTTTTTCTCAAAATAATATACTCACAGAATCCTTGAGTCTCTAATCTTAAACACTCCTTAACTCTTTTATCACAAACAAATCCAATTTCAGGTCCCCAGATTACCGAGAAACAAAACAAAACACTGAACTCTTTCATCGCGTTACCTGACACACAATACGAAAATCTTTTCTCCCAATAATGTGTGTCAATCAGAGATGTTACGGAGCTTCGATTCCGACTCCGAAAGGTTGGAACTTCCGATTAATCATCACCTCCGACTCCGACTGCGGCTTCGATAATTTTGAATCGGAGTTATACCGAAGATCGAAATGCAGCGATTCACGTGACTAAAGTTCGTTTTTTAATCCCAGAGACTAATTTGACATTTCAAGTGATTGTTGTTTGTTTTTCAATTTGGAGTTTGACATTTGCACCTGTCAAATTAGTCTCTGGGATTAAAAAACGAACTGCAGAGCGCGTTCAAACAAATTTTAACTTGTCGCCCGAGTAATTTTTGTACACGCTCGTGCTCGAAGTCTCAGTTTTGTGTATGCCTGACGTGTCAGGGTAATTTGTTAAATTAAGATAAAAGCGGTGTATTTAAGTAGTTTAATTGTTGTGATAAGCTAATTTCAATATGACGCAAAAAAAAGTGTTATATGGAACTTCCTTGTTCTACCTCCGCCTCCGACTTCGGCTTCGCTCCGACTCTGACTCCGATCAATCAAATTTAAACCTTCCGACTCCGGCTCCTCAAAACAACCTCGGTACCACCTCTAGTGTGAATGTAAGAAAGAAATAAATTAAATAAACCAGTAAAAGCCTCAACCTCGAACTCGAAATTGGATCTCTGAAGGAAAGAAGTCTCTCCATCTGCAATTACTGTAATCGAACAAAGGGAGGACTCATTACGTTTTAAAGGAAATTCGCCTTTCACCAAGGCTTTTATTTGAAAGAAAATAATGCCTTGATTGAGTTTTTGATTTCTATGCAAATGTTGGGAATAAAACGTGGATTGGTCCTGTTTGATCCTTTTTTAATCTTGTGTTTTTAGTGTCATTGGGGTTGGTTTCATATTTGTTGTTTTTCGTTTAAGGAGTTCTTTTGTTGATAAAGTATAACAACGATCAAGTTTGACTGGATAAATAATAGCTTCTTCATAAATTATTTTTTTGCATCGTAAGTTTTCATAATCATTATTGTTATCACCCGTATATCAAGCGATCTTTTTCGTTTTTTGAAGTGAAAACTTTATTACGCGCGTTGAGCAATTTTTGGTTGAGGAAAATCTTATGAGTTCGCATCACCAAAATGCTAATGTTTTAACAGTATATCTGTATAGCTATGAGTATGACGTGTTTTGCTTGCTCAGCAGTGAAAAAAAAGTGGTGGCAATCCGGGAGTGCCGACAGAAGTGAAAACTTGAACAAGATCGCCTTAGTGGAAGAAAAATACTTGAATAGAATATCAGCCCGTAATCTTATCTAAATAAAGAGCAAAATCGCGTTTACAAAACCTTTAAAGTAAAAATATTTGCAAAAATGAGGTGTCGTCATGGTGTCGCGAAATCAATGGTTTAGTTCCATCTCAAAAATGCTCAACGCGCCTAAAGAAGTTTTCACTTCAAAAACCTGTGACTTCATAGTTCTGCTGAGCATGAGGTGCTGGGTTCGATTCCCGGGTCGGGCAGTGTTATTAAGTTTTTCCATGTGGAATTTCTCAGTAGGTAGCAGTTCTCGGAGTCTGGATTTGTACCCGATTGATAGCAATAGGCTCGCTCCCTATTACATGGGACTTAAACTTAACTGGCGAAATGTGGGTGTACCTACACGTCTGCCTAACCCTTCAAGGAATATCGGCTTGATGTTATGTTATTTCATGGATGATTGCTCATTTATTTATTATATACTTTATTGTACACCAAATTAGACATTAAAAAATAAAAAGTTATACACTACAAATAATACAATGGGCGGCCTTATCGCTTACTATGATCTTTTCCAGGCAACCTTGGAATGGACAGTGATTTTTTGGACATAAAATGGGGCTGTCTTTGTTGCAAATAAAAAGTCTATGATAAGCCTATGTTTTTTTTCTGAATATGTACCCATGTTTAATATTATAGGTAGCAAAATCCCATGAAAACTTTAATTAGTGCCACATTTTTCTCACAAACATTTCCACGTTACCAAGAGAAGATACAATCTATTTTTCCCCGATCACCATGGCAACGCAATAAATAAACCGAGCTCGTAGTCTTTGGAGGTTATTTATGCTGTCTACCCCACGCCTCCCTTGGACCTGAATAATTGTTACCCCTAGGGCTATTTAATGCCTAGCCCCGGCGAATTACATTGATTAAGAATACAGATGCTGTACTGTCCTACAAGCCGTTTATTAAGCTTTAGTTTCCGCAAACTATTGGCCCTACCAAGGTGATGAGGTTGTGAGAAGTTTTGATATCTAGTCCAGTATAGAAGATTTTATCAGATGCCTTAACTCATCATCTGTTACGACGCCTCATTGAGGTGGATAACAATTAAAATTATATTGTGTCTTGTTTATGACAGTTGAAAGGTTAAAAGATATTGGAGCCAATGAATGTTATTTGTCCAAAATTATCTTTCTAGCCTTTTCCAAACTATGTTGGGGTCGGCTTCCAGCCTAAACGGATGCAGCTAAATACTGTATTTTACATGGAGCGACTGCCTATCTGACCTCCACAACCTAGTAACTGGGTAATACGATACCCCTTGGTAAGACTGGTTGTCAGATTTTCGGGCTTCTGACGACCCGTAACCACTGTCAAAGATCCACGAATGACAGCCGGGACCAAAGGTATAACGTACTTTCCGAGGCACGGAGGAGTCTCAGTATATTAAGATGGTCACCCATCTACAACCTAACCCCGGCAAGCGTAGCTTTACCTGATGGATCGAACCGTGCGGCTGTTATTACTTCGCCACGAGCTCCTCTCCTGTTGTTTGTCAGAAATTATAAATTCAAATTGAAGAATAGGTTAAAATTCTTTGATAAATGATATACGACATGAAAAAAGTCATCATCAGCATCATTCTCCGTTCTTATCCCAATTTATTTGGGAACACGAAATTTCTATAGTAATAATGGCTTCTGGAATACTTATACAACGATTACGAAAACTTTTTTAATCTTGGGCACGAAAAACTTGATTTCTATCACTGAACATCATATGAGGTGCAATAGGCATAATGTTTCTTGGGTCCTTTTTTATTTCTGTATCTTTAATTGCACACTAGTCTGTCATCTTTTCCTCCGTTTGTGTATTGCATAGTATCGATATGGATCTCGAATATTAATCACTCGAGTTCTAAATCGATATCTCATAGTATAAACCCGTAAGAGTATGCTGCGCGTCCTTGGTATTCAACGGTATCCAGGATCTTAATAGCTACTGGTTTTGACGCATTAAAATTATGAGCATGGCCAGCTAAGAAATAGCTGAAACAGTTCACTGGTCATGTTACCTTCAGGGTTACTACTTGGGATTACGATCGAAGTCAGTTAAACAATTTATTTAACTCTTTACATCTTTTGTGCGGTAATATCAAGACTATTCTCTCAAGAAAAGCACGTCATTTTCGACATAATTATTTTGTCTTTTGCGGATTTGTATACTTTTTTATAGTATATCGATGGCAAAGAACAAATATTATCTTTTCCTAAAATTCAGCTACGTGAACTCCGCTCACTGACACAGTCATTCACAAGACCAAGTGCCCAGGTGACAGGGCATGCGGCGCAAGATGGAAGGTGAGCCATCCAAAACAGGACAATAAAATAGCTAAGAAAAAGTGGCTGTAAAGGTCACAATAGATTTTCTTTTCGACTTTTTAAGGTACAATTTGTTTTTGTAAAGAAAATCCTGGCTAAGTAGAGTTTATTGGTTAATTTTCTATCCTGACAAATGGGTGCGCTAAGTTGGATTTACTGCCGAGTCACCTAACTTTAACTTAAACTTGATGAACATTATTAGACATCTATTAGTTCCACAATACTTTTCTTCTTTCTAAAGTTTTATTTACTTAAAGGTTAGTTTTTAATATAATTCTCTCTTGCTTTTCCACTGATACCTACTTCTATTTCATGTTGTTACCTATGAATTTAGTAAGCATATCGTCATCTTTACCCTTATCAAATTGTTTACTTTCTACAGGAGTTTCTGCACTGTCTGTTTTCAGAAGCTTTATAACAATCATTTAGACTTATTTGATTAAGAATCTCATTTCATCAGCTTTATGCAGTATAATATAAGATTCATAATGCTTTGCTGCTATATCAATTTCTTCTTTATTAAGATTACGTCAACTCTCTTTATCAACTCCTTGGTTGACCTCAACGACTCCAAAATCTATTTATTCAGACTTAAAAGTATTCGTCTCCTCTTGTTCTTCCCCATTTCTTCCATGTTCAGCTGTTAAGTCAAAAACAACATCATCTTAATATGTTTATTCACTGTTAAGATCTTCCATGTCTACATGCTTATCAACCCTAATACTGCGCGTCGGCGTCGGCGTCGTCGTAAACAGTTATTATAAGTGTTATTATAACAATTAGCAATTTTATTGGCAGTACACGTATTTTGATAATTGCCCAGCTTCAGTTACTTCCGCAATTAGGCGTGTTGATTTGCAAAGTGGTTCAATGAGCTGCTAATTTTAATAGGGTGAAGGGTAGGTATAGTTATGTTGAAACAGATGTAACAAAATATTAATGGTAAATGATCCATCTTGGTTATCATTATCGCATAATTGAGTTACTCGAGACCATAATCAAGATGGATTATTATATACATAGTGTTTTCTTCGCATAGTAGGTTAATGAGTAGTTTTTTTTTGTCCCGAAATTGAATATTTTTTCGTTTTTCTTTCTTTTTGCAAACATTAACTTCTAATTTCCGTAATCACCATTAGTTTCAAGTAGCTAGATAGTAATAGAATGCCACACAGCAAATTCAGTAAGTTCTTCTAATGAATGAAACGGATGAAATCTTTCCTGTATAATTTTGACAAGCATATATGAGTAGGATTTTCGTATGTAATCATAACTTTTCTCACTGTATAAAATATTAATATCCTTTGTTTATGTACATGGCGATATGCCAGTAACTCAAGCCATTACTATAATTCTTCGGCACAAAAGTTTTTGGCTCGTAATGTTACGATCCATTACACTTAGCCATTTTCTTTGGTTTTATTTCTTGCAGTAATTAATTACTGGTCTTAAAGAAGTAGTAACGTAGCCGTTAATGTATTGGATGGAATCGTGATATATTTGGTCGTAAATAGGAGGCCGTATCGATTTCCGAAGACCACCCTCTACTTAACTGTAAGCAACGTCTGACATCATACGAAAAGTGCTGGAAAACAACAAGAAACGTCCTTTTTCTCTAAAATTTGATTTAAAGTTGACTTTGTAAAAATTCTGATAACTCTAACCCTCGAAATTGAGAACCCATAATAAAATATATATCTGTGTGGACTTACAAAAGTTGCAATGGGTTTGTATCGTGGTGCAAGTTTGGGCCAGTCCAAAGGATAGACCATAATTATTCTCATATAATGTTGGGTGCGTTTTAATCTAGTCAGGTATCACTTCCCAATACAAATACAGATTACTCTCTGCATTGTTATGTATATACGTTTACATATATCTATGAAAATTTCCAACCCCTTCACAGGCTGATTACCCCTTGAAACTTTCGTAACAAGCTCCATTCACTCAGTTACATAAGTTACAAGAAGTTAACTCATTTGTTCAAACAATAGGGAGATTTCATACAGTTCCTTGTAAACAACAATGTGGGGAAGCTATTCACTTTGTTCCGATACTATGCGAGTACGTAATCGGATGGCAAGGATTGGTCAGCGGGTGATTTTGTAACGAGGATTGAGTTGTGTGTGACGTAATTTGTACGGACAATGGTCGTCATGACTTGTGAAGTCTTTAGTTCTTGTGATTCCTGTGAATGACGTAACATCTCGCCTCGCAGGCGGATAAGTAGTAGGTAATTATTACAATCACATATTGCTTTTTTTTTACCGGTCTTTCCTGTGGGTGCCTTAAGCTACTACACTTAAAATCTCCAGCCAGGGGTTATTCAACTATGCTAATTAAAACTAGGTGAACGCTCGCTAAGGGCACCCCCTGTGGGGTACGAACCTCGGCTGAGGGCGTCAACCGGAGGGAGGACATCAAGGATGGGACGGGCTGGATCAAAGTTTTGATCATGATTATTAGTCGGGGAATTTAAAGCTACGTGCTCAGCTGCAATAACTGCTGGCACCTCGTTATCGAGGAAGGGTCGGGGTCACATTTTGCTAGTAAGGTATAAAGGATATTGCCATCATTGGGTACACATTCATACACCATACTGCCAGTGTTATTTTCATGAATGAACTCGGATAACACCGCGACCAATAGACTAACAAGGCAGAATTCTGTGAATCAGGTTTAATCAGACATCCAATATATTGTCAAGGGTAGTTCCTATTATGGAGAACTTCATCGTCTGCGTTAAAGCCATCAGGCTGTAAAAGACTCGACTCTTTACAAATTGTAGAGACAAAAGGGGTACTGGGTATCTCCGTGGTAGTTCATAAAGTCCATATCGTAGATAAAGAATGGATCCTTAATAAGGTCATGGACAAAGAGAAATTTATCACTTCATTGGTGACTGGTATTGAGAGTTTTACGGTAGGTACTTGAGCGAGCATTAATAAATTAACCCTTATTCTAAATTTTTCTTTATAAACCTCGGAAACGCTGGCAAATAAGGTCTTCAAAACACAAAAGAAAAAGATTAAAGCCCCACACGACGAAAACCCTAAAGATAAACAAAACAACAAACAATTTAAAATACCACAGCAGCCATTAACAAAGAATATAGGGCAGACGGATACAGACGAATTTTCCGACATATTACATGACAAAATACCCTGTGAAGGTAACAAAAACCTCTCTCCATTGTCCCAGCCTTTTACCTTCATAATGATACATAAATAAATGAACACAGAAAAGTTTCAAAAGGTTTACATCACACCCTATTGTTGATAAAAACAAAAGAGGGGTAACAAAATAAAAATTCATGCTATTAAGGTCAAACGTTTCACGGTCTAGTTTTTCGAAATTCGTGATACAGAAATATTACGCAATTTTAGGACACGGTTGTAATATTACGAAACTAGGACTCGGTAAGAGTTCGTTTCGGAAAAATATGTATATGAAATAATGTCTTTTGATTATGATGACAGACATTGTTCGTCTGATGTAGAAATAAATGGAAGCACACAATAAAAAGAAAATTACTATCATTTCGTACGATTCTAATTTGATTTCTTGTATTGTAGTCTTTTGTTATGTTAACGAAGTACTTTATTTTGCTTTGTGGGTTATCCTTGGATGTTGAAAGAGAAGATTTATTATATTAGATGAATGGATAGCTGAAGTTGCCCGTAGTTTTTCCTATTGACTAGATTCTCTGTTGTCTGAACTCTTTCAATGATGATAATGGGCATTTATTTTGCCTTTTGTGGATAGTAAGGCTGCACTTCCACCAGAGATGTGCGAGGATGCACAGCGAGGGAGGTGTTTGTTAAGAACTAAGAGAATCGCTTAACTTACCTAGCCTCGCTCAGCGCAGCTCCGGTGGAAACGGCTTTTAGCGGCGCGAGGTTTTTGTACGTACAAAACAAGCGAGTGATGGGTGCGAGGGATATGTGCGAGGGATGTATGTTAGGGATGGACTCGAGTGAGAAATCGTATTTGAAAAGAGCCCGCTACACATCCTCGCAGCGCTCATCTGCGCACTGTTTCACAGCGTCACTACGCATCCTCGCACCGCTCAGCTACCTCGTAAATCTCCAGTGGAAACGCAGCCTCAAGGTCTAAATAAGTCTGTTATTATAGTATTTTATCATATAACAAAATTACACCCGAGCATTGAGAGAAAATTCTACTCACGAGCGAAATAATTAGTATGAGAAATCTCCATTCAGAGAAACGTTAAACGCTAAATGCACTATATAAAGTACACTAGTTTTCTTCTAATTAAAAGCGCAAATAGGCCAGTAATTTAACTAACATGTTTAATTAAGAACTAGTACTACTTAGTTTTAATGGTGTAATTACTGCCCTCCAGCGCTGATCGCCTAGATTAAGGGATCTTAAGATGTCTGTGCATCTATTACCTTCTCAGTTCATCATTAATTCAGTAAAATGTTCGCCACGGACTCTTAATAAGGTATAATTAGAAAATTGGTAATGGAAACTTGTCATAGACTTTCCGATTGTAATCGGTAGTTTTCTAAAGAAATTGCTTTTCATTTTTTATCTGTTAGTTAATCGGGATGCGGCTCAATCTTGTAACGCCTTTGAAGTTTATAATTATCTTGTTTTCGAATTACAAACACGTTTTTCTTTCATCATCATCATCATCATCAGCCTATAAATGTTCCCACTGCTGGGACACAGGCCTCCTCTTTGTGAGAGGGAGTGGGCCGTAATCCACCACGCGGGCCCAGTGCGGGTTGGTAGATGCCACATGTCTTCGAATTTTCGGTTCTAGGACATGTCGGTTTCCTCACGATGTTTTCTTTCACCGTTTTGAAAGCAGTGGTGATGAAATAATTTACACAAAGTAAAGCGCCTGTCTGGGTTCGAACCTACGACCTACTCGTAAGTCGCGGCCGTTACCACTGGGCCTCCACTGCTCTCTCTCTCTCTGTTCTTTCTCTTTTCTTTCATATAGAAGAGTCCAAAAAAAATCAGGACCCATTTTGTAATCAAACTGTTTTGTTGCAAATTAAATCTGACCCAAAATCAGTAATGAAAGCAAAATCTTTTTATAGCAGAGCTTTTTCCCGGGCGTAGGGTACAATCAATACTAATCAACTCATCGGTTCATTAACCCACTGTTGTTAATTCAAATTAAAAGGAAAAGTAAACCTGCTTTCCCACATTACTATTCAAGTACAACCAAAAAACCTTGTCCCTTGAGCACCAACTCAACCTTCACCCTACATTATTCAGGTCCATTCATGTTACCTCATGACTATTCAACAGCCAACGTCCCAAGACAATCGACTTTTCCGAATCATTCAGAATTCATTGCCGTCAACCTTCTATGATGTAATTCGACATTGATTTATTTGAATCAATGGACGCGCAAGTTCCAGGCGATACAAGTCACGTAACCGTTTGAAAGGGAAAGTTTTAGTCCAAAGGGAATCAACGGTTATTCCTCTCGTGTTCATTCATAAATCAAGAGCGACAGGGGACGAGACTAGCCTTAATTGACAGCCTACATTTCAGACGCATTTTGAACTTTAAACTCGAGCAGCAAAGTCTATTTTCGTAATTGAATTCTGCAGGATTTGAAAAGTTTACTAAAACGTTTCAGAAAGGTAGACGCTTATTGAAGCTGTCAGTGAGATGAGATATTTAATATTTCATCGTATTTTTGGTCGCTCTGAGATAAAACATATTTTGCTATTCCCTCTGAAGCCTTTATAAAAGTTATATGGACATGATAAAGCCATTTTCCTGGTGTTTTCCTTACGATGAGGCTTACGATAAAAGCTCTTCGGACCCAACGTTTTACGTGACCTTTCGATTTATATTTTTAGAAGATGTTACTTAGGTTTCTTTGTGGTTGATATTTTTTTTTCCAGGAAAACGTTGAATTTGGTTTTATTGTGCTATGAAAAGTATATTTCTCTATGGACTAATAGGTACCTATTACCATTTAGATAAGCTTTCGAATGAAACAACAGTCATAAAAGTGTATGAAATAAACAAAACACATAATTCTGTCCCACAAAACATGATGTTTTGAAAGCATTGTATTAGACAGGAAAATCAAAGAAAGGAAGTAAACAAAGGTTAAATTGTCGTTGCAAAGAAATTGAACGCATCCTCTGGGTCAGCAATGTTCAAACTTTTTGAATTGAATCTTCTTAAGCTGCGCAGCGTCGCGATCTAAGAACGCTAATTTGTACGGTACGGTGGTATGGCGTCTCGATACGGATACAGGTACGCTCCAATCCATCGCGAGTCGGTGTTTTCTCCCCGTTCAAAGGACACCCACAAACTTGATACAGGAATAAACACGCGATGATCGCAGCGACGATACGGATATACGGGCTATTTTACTTTGCATCCAGAGTTTTTGGATCGCGACGCTACTAAACTGAGGTACGGTACGGATAAAAGAACGGACGCAGCTTTTAGCGGCGATGAGATAGTTGGACGAGAATTTTATTGAGAGTGAAATTTTAAGGTCGCGTCACGTATATACCTATATAATACTAGCTGCGCCCCGCGGTTTCACCCGCATAAGTCTCGATCCCGTGGAAAAAAAAAAGTATCCTATGTTTTTTTCCAGGGCATCATCTATATATGTGCCAAATTTCATCCAAATCCGTTGAGCCGTTTTAGCGTGAAGGCGTAACAAACAAACTTACTTTCGCATTTATAATATTAAGGATGTCGGAGACGGGTATGTGACTCTCGTTATTATCAGCGATATTTTAACTACTGTGGGCGTAGTGTGGGTAGTGTTGGTTAATGTGCAATAGAAAAACAGTTTGCAGTTCAGATCACATTATAATTTACTATTAAATGAATCACACTAGCTAAATTATACACACACTAGGTGTGACGGCGTTTATTAAAATCACCAATTAACACAATGATCACAAATTACAACTAACACACTAACTGAGCAGCACGAATCGAGAACAGTTCCGCGACGTCTTGACTCCAATGCGACCAGAGGCTGAATGCCCTCCTCGCCGTGGCCTTAAAACATCACGACTCTGTAGAAGCGCGCCTTTTTTGGTGTAGGTAGATCACTCTTGATGTCGCTAGTGGCGCGCTTGCGATTCGTTTCGTGTCCGTATTAATGACCGGATCCGACATATATAGAACCTTACGTAGACCACAAAAAATCAAAATGTCTTAGAAAACTGCAGAAATTATTTCGTTGCCGTAGTAAATGATTCTATAATACACCCGATTCGTTAACACACTTACGCGGCAGAGATTTGCATCGATTTGTAGGTGAAGAGATTTCGCAGATAATTATTTAGATCGAGTACCTACGGAGAGGATACTTAAGAGTTCTGAAAATAAATAATTCATCAGGTCGTCTCAAATTATTTTGCAATGCAAATTAAGGTAGATAATAATGTATTAATCCTTAATTATTTCAGTAGAACATTTTCTTTAATACTGTACTTTTACCATTTGTTGTGTTTATTTATTTAACTTTATGTTAAGATTTTTATGTCTATCTACCCCAAAAACAAAGACGTTATGATTACTTGAAACGTTAATACCTCAAAAACGTAAAGCCTCCAGCTTAATTTATAGTAAATCAAATGACACTCATTTGAAGAGCTAAATTAAAACAAAATTGTACATCGTAAATGAGATTTTTCATGAAATTGACAAGACTTAAGGTAAAGAATAAAAGTAATATAAGTAACTAGGCACATGCTATTTCCAAAATTTTTGTGGAATAGAAACAAACAAAAATTTTCAAACTCAAAGCATTTATTTCAATTAAACCATTTATAGGCACTTTTGAATTGTCAAGGGGTCGGTCAGTCAGAAAGATGAAGCTAGTTGCCCGTTCCAAAGCGTAATAGGTAGATTCCTATGGACAAGAACGGGCAAGAAACTCCACGGACACTCTTTTAAATCATAATAAAAATAACAACAATTAATTTCTCGAATAACATCACGAAGTTGCCTTTAATTTTCACGCATTTTCGATTCTAATACCATTTTGAAATTCGCTCATAGGCTGCGCTTCCATACAGAATAAAATGGCCGCACCCCTAGCTTTGAGTAACACTGTCCCCGACGCAATCTCGGCGTGAATAGGCTTCCGCAGGGGAATATGCTACAGGAGATACTGCAGAGACTGACATCCTACAGGAAAAGGATTGTGAGGAACGGAATCGGAGCAATTGTACAATGAAATAACATGGAAATCGCGACAATTGTACTTTTAATGGAGGAAGATGGAATGAATGTAGGTTTTGATGTTATTGTCGGGAAATAACTGTGTCTGTTTATTTTTGGTAGGGAAGAAATCCAGTATAAAGTTTATTTAACAAGTACTGGGTCGACCGAGCAGGTAAAATAGATAAACATATCGTCCAAGTATATATAAACACGTTGTCACATTTCCGAGACTGTGAAAATAATAGGATAGGTTTGTAATAGTATAGGATATTATTTTACTTTTTAAATTATTATTATTTTATTTTTATTGTTTATTAATTGAACAAAACAAAAATAAACAGAAACATTACAAAAACCTCAATAGGTTTGTCCGGATGTTGAAACACTTTAAAGTAATCTTAATGCTAACGAAATAATTTATGGTTAAAACATAGTTTATAAAACATTGTAAGGTAGTTTGAACAATAACGAAAAAAGTACAAAAACGACGACGGCGCGGGTCAGGCAGTCCGTCGATGCTAATTACTAATTGAATGAAATTTAAACAGGATGATGCATTTTCAAATTATAAAAATAAATACAAAAAAATCTTTGATCCTCAAAGATTTTTTTGTATTTATTTTTATAATTATTATTGAAATGATGATGGTAATATTCGGAATTGATTAATTTCAATGATAACTAAGTAAATTATTTGATGGGCAATTTACAGCAACTACACCGAATCTAACTTATGGTTCCGAAACATATTAACATGTAGGGTACACCATATTTGGAAAATTTACAACATATAAGTACACCATATTTGGATGACCAGCGAAATAGTTGAGTAACGTCACAATCCCAATGCCATTAATTTTAACACTTTTACAATATTCATTGCGTTATTTATGTTATCGAGCGGTTGTTATTTTCAAACATACGAAGGAATGGAATATGAATTTCGTTCAAAATCCTTCAGATTGTGACAGAAAGTGTGTTACACATTTGGGATGCCGTTTCTTAAAAAAACGAGCGAGCCTTATAGTAGCCGCATATGATATGTAACATCTAACATCTCACCTTGGTAATAAGCAACATTAAAGGGGCGGGGCCTCTTCAAGGTCGTTTCTGACTGACAACTATAGCACCACACGCGCTCATTGATCAAATCAAATAGCGCGCGCTTTCCCGGCTTCCCGTTACACACTTCCGTCCCTTTTCACGAAATCACTCCCACAGACTGCAGGAAAGAGAGGGGAAAGATGTTACACATAAAAAAAAACTGTTCAGTATGAGATATATTAGGTATTTAAAAATAATAGTAGGTATTTATTGAACACTTTCAGATTGCAATTCAAGTTAGCATCAAATCTTACTTCTGATCAAACCTTTCTTGATCAGTATTCGTGTAAACGACTCGTAAATAAGCCGATCTCAACATAAATAAATTGGACTTGGCTGTCGGCACAGTTTCCCTTGCCTTAATTAGTGATGAGATAAGCAACACCTGTGTTTGTCGCGGCCATGTTTGTTTGTAGTTGTGTTTGTCTGTTTGTTTGTTTGTGTGGATTTTCTTAAGCTGGTTCTTGTGGAGTGAGGGATAAATACGTTACGTTTATAAGTAGGAATAAATAGTTCAACTTTTCTACATAATAATTTATTAGGTATAGATTTTTCTTTTTTTATCCACTTCGGGGAAGCCACTTCTAAAATCTGAAAAGATAAAATACTCGACGAATGCATAACCTCTTTCTTTTGAAGTCGATAAAAAAAATCGTTTTATTTCAGATAACTAAAAGGATCCATAAATTGTTAGTAACATGTATGCACTTAAACCACTATTGTTAGTACTTAAAACTAAAGACGAATTTGTGAGAAGACCACCCAACATCTAGACACAATAAGAAATGGTATTGGTCTAACTATGGTATAAACCTTCTCACAAATTGACTTATTATGGCGGAGGAAGTATCTGCCGCCACAGCCTTCAGGATACTATTGTGACTGCCTCTTATTCTGCTCAGGAGTGAGGCCGTTTTTTGCGGATGATGGCATGAAATCCGTCGGTATGGATTACCGCGAACATTTCAGAAGCACTGCAAAAACGAGTTAAAATAATTCCTTTTATTTATCACCCTTTTCTGCAATAATTTCTAAAATCATAATTATTTCTGACGGTTCTGTATCTTTTATATTATTTTATCATATTCTACCCACATCTTCAAACTATCTTCCGTTTACCGGAAAATCGGGTAGCAATTTCATAATTCAAATCATTTTCTGTTGCTTACAAATTCAAATATTGACTCATAAAGTTAAGCCTCAGTTCCTGTCCACTCCACGAGAGAAAATCACCGTGAGGATAAGTAAATATGATTGTAAGCTGAGCACACACTTTCGCCGGGCGTCGCGTGCGCCGATCGCATCGGTGTTCTACAGAACAAGCTTGTTGATACGGACCGAGTTAGTGGCGATTAGCGGGGTATTATGTGTACCTTTTATTTGTTAGAATCTTCGTTTTAAGTAAAGCCTAAATGAAGATTTTTTTCAACAATCGAATCTGTCTTGCTAAATTGTATTATATGATATTTATCTCTGTCATCATCATCAGCCTATTGCAGTCCACTGCTGGATATAGGCCTCTCCAATTGCACGCCATTCAGCTCGATTCTCGGCAACTCTCATCCAGCTGCTACCAGCTACCCTTCGAAGATCGTCACTCCACCTAGCCTGAGGGCGTCCTACCTTACGTTTGCCAATTCGCGGTCTCCACTCAAGAACACGTGTACCCCAACGGTCATCGGTTCTACGGCTGATATGGCCGGCCCACTGCCACTTCAGCTTGCTAATTCTGTGAGCTATGTCGATAACTTTGGTTCTCTGCCGGATCACTTCGTTCCGGATTCGATCCCTCAGAGAGACTCCAAGCATATTTATCTCTGTAAGTAGGACAAACACTATACACTTTAAAAATACCTATATTTTTTTAACTAGATTTAATTTTCTCATCCGACCACTTTGAGAAGAGCGAGAGAGTGTGACGTATGTCGCAGTCTCCTTTATAGTCCAGACAATTTCTTGGTCTGATCATGTAAGGACTATGCAGATTATCGTCTGATATGGTCGGTGGTTGATCACAGAGCAGTGCTCAGTGGTAATGGCCGCGACTTACGAGTTGTAGGTCGTAAGTTCGAACCCAGACAGGCGCTTTACTTTGTGTAAATTATTTCATCACCACTGCTCTCAAAACGGTGAAGGAAAACATCGTGAAGAAATCGGCATGTCCTAGAATCAAAAATTCGATGACACGTGACATCTACCAACAAGCACTGAGCCCGCATGGTGGAATACAGCCCACTCCCTCTCCCAGCAGTGGGAACGACTTTACAACGATGCTGAAGATATTCTAACGATCACCTCATGAATACATTTCTCAATACTGATACAACCTGTAATTACTGAGTCACTTTAACCTGATTGCATTTTAGTAAAATAATAATCAATGTTTGTGAGGAACTTTGGCTCCTGAGATACAAGTATATTTTTACTTAGTTCAGGAGCCAGCTGTTCTACCTGATTTTGACCTCCACTTGTACAATCACGTTTATTTAACTCTATATGTTTTCTCTTTGTACAATAAACTTATTTTTACTTTATTTTTTTACATAAAAAATAAAATATTATTATTGGTTGATTATGCTTATCTGATCACCATTGTAGATTGTGGCTTATACCTACAGGAGACGCAAGGAATAGCCATGCGGACATCACGCAAAATCTTCATTTTTCCTCATTTAGGTGAAGCCAGTATTATTTTAAACATTGGGGCATGATTGTGATAACATTGATTATGAGACTGGCAACTCTCCATAATATAATGCGTTCTCGATTTGAAAAACGGAACCATAATGTAATTTTATCTACTCTCATAGCGTAATATTCGAATTATGAACTTCAAAACGAGTTTATATTGACATACTTTATAAACAGAATATCGAAATTTAAAAATAGAATCATATTTAGAACACCTTTTCTCTAACAAAATAATACTATAAAACAATTTTTTTTTCTATTACGATACAGCGCTAATCCAAGAAGTTAATATCATCAAAGAGTTTCCATCAACTTTTGGCGGGGGACAGCAGCACCCGCTGTAGTGCATGTGCGGTGATGTGCTGGTGCAGGCGACATTGATTTGTTTTGTAGTACTTACTGAATTTCGTGGGATTTTTAAATTTATTCTTGATCTTTAACTTTGATCTTTTATTCAGTATTTGTTTCAGTCCCAATGTTTGAGAGTAGATAAAGTAGTGTATGAAACTGCACATAACTAGGTATTAAAACATTCGTGTGATATTATTAAAAACCTCGCCTACGGCTCGGTTTTTAAACACACACTCATGTTTTAATACTCCTCATTATGCAACAGTTTCATAAACTACTATTATCAGATGTCAATGTCGCCAGCACGTTTTTAAAAATAGAATAAATAATTTTCTTAACCCTTTTTATCTTCTTCCTTTAAGCCAAACTACTACAAACCGGTAGCTAACTCTATGCACTAACTCACAATATATTACTTGCAATTTATCGCCACTAGAAAATTATTTCTCGATGAAAATCCTGGGTCTAACAAAATACGAGTAGAGGTCTTTGTACTAAACTAGGGACTGAAGGTGTACCTTCAGTACCTGTTCCACTGACATATTTATCGTTATTGGTACATAATGCTGAGGAAAATCTGATACAGAGGACACCAAAGTTTATTGGTCAGGATTTATTGATCTAAACGCGTTGATTGTAGAATTTGAGTTACAAGACAAGATGTCGTGTGATACAAAGTGTGAGGTAGTGTTTCTGTTCTGGTGTCGTCACTGAGCTATGGTACAGAATAATGCGCTAGGCCTATCGAGTGCTAACCAGTTGATAATAATATTCTTGTATGAAAACAACGGTGGCGCTCACACTTGCGAGAAAAACTTTTGTATAGTTACCACAATAGAAAATACTGTTTTGACTTTGGTGTGCGCAGTCTTACATTGATTGTTTTCCATTTTATAAATGGACACTTTGCAATTTATAGGCCTTGCAAAAAAACTATGTGGTCATTGGAAGGATTGTAACATTTGCTTGAAAGGCTTGTGTACAATTTTTTTTTTATGTCCGTCTTGTAGATTATTAAAAAATATTGAACACGTATTTTTCTATTTTGACGTAATCAAAAGATTACGACGATACATTGAGTTAAAATGTGGCATGACGTCACGCCTTGCTAGATTTAATACTGCGTTGTGACGTAGCGAGCCCCCACTCCCCAACTTTAATGCGTGTTTTCTAAGTTATTTTTGATTAATATGATAAAGCAAAAAATACGTGTCTAATATTTTTTTATTATCTGAAAGACGGACTAAATAGAATTTCTTGTTTTTACCAAGGCAACTACCCTATTATATTTATTAATATACATATGCTTTATAGCGGTGTGGTGGTATCTAGATCACCACATGCGAACTACACATCACACTGACGTCACGAAAAATCCTGCATCGGGCAAGCAGAGTTTACAGCACGACTAGCATAATTATATACAACGTCCCGAAATCCCTGGTTGGAGGATCCTCCCTTTTCTTTAGAGGATGAGTGAACTTTACACCCTGTTCCTCATACCTTTATAGCAGCACACACTTGACCCTTCATTTAAGACGCAGATATATGAGAGTGACCTTGAATGGTTAGCTTGCGTGTTCTGTACTGAGCTCACGCAACGCGTCGTACGTCCAGCCAGTAATAGGACTCGCCCATCAAGGAGCGCTGTCCCAAATTAGACGCATTATTAATTTATTACACGTAAAACAAAAGGTATTTTAATAAAACACGTATACTAAAAAATTGGTAATTTAATTATCTTTAAAATGGTGAAGATTTTAGAAAAATACGCTTGATAGATTTTGCGTCATTCTCAGTTTTTTATCCGCGTTAGATATTATTTTACAAATTAATTTCACTATGTAATATAAATATAATCAAAAATATGCCTATATTAAAATATTTAAAAAATGCTCTAATTTAACATATATTTTTTCCAAATCACTAACACTACTCGTTAAGACGTCATCTTCAGTATAAAATCATTAAAAGTCAGCTATCGTCCCCTTAACATGAATAAAAAGAGCTTTTATTTTAATACATGTGACATATTTTTCCAACAAACGTACGCATTCTAAATATTCGAACAATTACACTATTTTTATCCCCTTCTACAGAACTACAAAGTAATTTCAGTCTCAACTACAAACATCTGACATTGAATAGCGTTCTCTCGAGCTAGCGTTCATTTTTCATGAGCTCTTCATTTTGCAGCGAGCGAGCGGCCTTGCACTTCAAAGATACTGCTTTTAAATGGGGCTGGGTAAAAATAGAATCTTTATTGTTAAGATATGACAGGATGTGGAGATTACTATTCAAAATTCTTGGTTTTCATGATGATAACCATAAACTGTGGTGGCAGGGACATCGACGCAAAAACAGTTACTATAGATTCACTAGGTATAAGCTGACCTCGCATTGTACCGAAATCCTACACAATGCGAGATCAACATAAACTGTAAATGTATAGCTATACTCCATTTGAAATAAGATTAGACATTTAACTAAACCTTTTTAATAGTCCGTTCAACCGATTTTGACTTCTATTGCGATGGCGGCATGACAAATGACAGCTGCAGTAAACAGTTGGTTTGTAACCACTTTTTTTGTTTTTAATGCCATCCTTATGCCTACTCTATAGAAGTCAAAATCGGTTGAACGGACTGTAAAAAAGGTTTGTTTAAATGTCTAATCTTATTTCAAATGGAGTACAGATGTGTAGCCGTGTGTGCATTCTGAATGCCCCTAAGCTGAAATTTTTCAACATATATTTAAAAAAAAACTACTGTTTTATAGAAAAGTGCAATACCCATGCGGTCTAATATATGGAACAGCAGATTTTTTAAAAATAATCTACGAAAAATTTCAACACATTGGGATTCAGAGTTATGAACTGAATCCATGGTAACAGTTTTCGCGTCGAAGTTCCTGCCACCCTGTATGAATACCTGCATACTAAATTCACACACACATTACATACATACAGGGTGGCAGGGACATCGACGCGAAAACTGAATGGTTTCAGTTTTCGCGTCGATGTCCCTGCCACCCTGTATATTATGGGACAAGGAATTATACATTTTCCTTCGTAGTTAAACGTTTTGACGAAGTTGCTCTAATCTTGGTCAAAATTACCTCACGCTTACTAATTTTTACCAATCCAAGCTTATTCACACGAATAGAAATCCTCGACATGAAGGTTTAATTGGGTATAAAAATATAACTAACGTAACATCATGTAAATAAACTTACCGAATCCTTCCTGAAAAGAAAAATATATCATTATTAAAGAAAAAAAAGAAAGAAAGAAAAATTGTTTATTCTGCACAAAACAAACGCACATAACACAAAAAAAAAAAAAAAAAAAATACATAAAAATACACATTCACCAAAAGCCAAAAGCCTCGTATTTAATATTCGAATACTAATAAAAAGTTCGACAAATTTTGTCTATTGCATTCGTAGAGAAGTAAGTTTATTACATTTTCCAAATTTAATACTAACAAACAGCTCAGAACGTCTGCGAATGTGCACTGCATTGAATTCGAATTTCGATTTACTTCTTCCCGGACCGTATATTTACTTGCACTCAAATTCAGCGCTTTCAAGCGCTCCGATGGTAAATAGCTGAGAATTTTTCCATCGGAAAATTGAATTTAATACATTTATCACGTAGAAGATGGCACTATGGGAAAAATCAACAAGAATTGGTCTACTCTGGACCAAAATAAGTAATAAAGGAAGCTTTTGCTCAGTAAGGAGATGATACAGATAGATTATAATTAACATCAAGCTACATGCTTGATGTTGCGTATGTAGCTCAGCGCTGAGCCTAGCGTTGAAAATTCAATAGTGCACTTTTATTTAGGGATTCATTTAAGTGGTGAATTTATAAGAATTAGAATCTCTTATCATAGACTGATTTTTAGGGTTCCGTAGTAAACAAGGAACCCTTATAGTTTCGTCATGTCCGTCTGTCTGTCTGTCTGTCCGCGGTCTAGCTCCGAGACCCTTAGTATTAGAAAGCTGTAATTTGGCATAGGTATACATATTAATTACGCCGACAGAGTGGTAAAACAAAATTATGAAAAAAAAAAATTTTAGGGTACCATACACGTAAAGTGGTGATATTTTTTTTTTATCCCATGGTTTGGGATATCATTGGAAAGGTCCTTCAAAAACATTGTGAGTTTGGGAAAACCATTTTTGTATTCAGGGATCCGTTTGCGAAATATTAAGCTTTAAAGTGCTAATTTTTGTTAGAGTCAAGTGTCCCCCCCTGCCAGCTAATAAATGGTTAGTTTTGGATGTGTGAAAAAGATCACAGTAGTAGTTTATATAACGAAATTAAAAGGAAAACTATCACAGCTAAGTAGGCTTTACAGGTTAACGAGTAATAATTGACCAACATAACTTTGCAGTTGCAAAAACATGTTTTCCCATACATTTCGTATGGGAGAACATGTTTATCAACTACAAAGTTAAGTTTGTTTTTGGGATAAATTCATCCCAACTACGGAACCCTTCATTGTGCGTGGTCCGACACGCACTTGGTCGGTATTTTTATCATTGTTTTGGTTTAAGTAACAAGTTGTTGTTATAATTTTAATTTTTAATCATATTTTGTAAATGTTATTGTTCTTTTATTTGTTGCATAACCTAAGTCCAAAAACAAATTCTCTGTTGCATGTTTCTAAAGAGGACGTGGTCATGTGGTAGTTAGCGTTTATTCCATACAAACGCATTCCTCTGTTTACCTGGTTAATAATACTAGAGCGAATATTTACGATATAATGCATAGTCACCACTGCTATGTCCTGTGTATGACATTGGCATGGCCACCATTAGGGATTCTAATTTAATAACACAAAAAAATTGTCGCTAGTTGAAATTTGTCGCCAAATACCAGAATTTGTCTGTTATTGGTTCAAAAGTTATAAGGGTTTATAGGGACATTGCTCGCTAAACAAACACTTTCACACAATAGGCATAACGGACAGTCCTCTGTGCAGGGCGTGCATGGAGGCTGAGAAAACCGTAGCGCATGTGCTCTTTGAATGCATAGGCGTCACCCAGATTAGAACAGAAACCCTCGGGTCACCCAGAACCTACACAGATGTTCTGAACAGACTAGGAGATTTAATTAGCTTCTGGAGGGAGGTGGGCTGATTGGAATAACCACCAAACGACCGCCACGGCCCACGCACTATGGTCCACTTTACGGACTAAGTGCGGAAACCAAACCCTATAACATAGAACATAGGTGACCGATCTCAAAGCTGTAGACAGAGTTGTGTATAAGTAGGCTATTACTATTATGGACTAGTTTTTGTCCGTAGTCTCGCCCGCGTGGATGTCAGCATAATCCACAAGAACGCAGTATCGGGATAAAAAGTATAAATAAAATGTTCCAACCTAGTTCATGGTCTATTCTTGTACACACGGCTACACATCAAGCTACACATTTCCAGTATAAGCTAACCTCGCATTGTACGTAAATCCTATACAATGCGAGATCAACCTAAACTGGAAATGTATAGTTTGATGTGTAGCCGTGTGTACTAAACAGCCAAATTCGTTACATACAGAATTAATAATGATCTAATGAGTTTTCCCCTGAGATATTTTTCTGTCTAAGTGGCCCTTTGGCCGTCTTAGTACCCCACGTTTTTTCCTAAATCCTTTGAATAGAACTAAGAAAGTCAAGTCAAATCAAATAATTTATTTGTATAATGTTGAAAAGGTGTTACAGGTATAAAAAATACTTTATATTATAACCTAATGAGGTGTGCAAAATTAATAAGTATATTAGGTACTAATCGCAACATTAAATACAGAATAGTTTATAAATTGAGTTACATTAAAAATATAAATTCCAAAAAAAAATAAGTCAAATCAACATACATACACATACATAAACTCACGCATTCTTTCCATGGGGGTAGGCAGAAACTACAGAACGCCACCTGTTACGATCCTTACATACTCCTTTTGCCTCGTTTACGTTCATACATCTGGTCATACACGCATGCCGGTTGCGAGTAGGTACTACGCACTTGGCCTTTCTGAAGAACATCACCAATAAGGTCAGTATATGTCCTCCTAGTATATGGCCTTTCCCTTTATATCAGCCTTGTAAATACATTTAGTTAGTCGCCTTTCATTCATCCTCTCAACATGCCCAAACCATCTCAGCATACTCTTTTCAATTTTTGTCACTACATCTTCTTTTAAATCACACCGCTGTCTTATCACATCATTCCTCAGCCTATCATTCATAGTCAGGCCACACATGCTTCGCAAGGAACGCATTTCCACAGCATTTATTCTACTTTCATGTTGTTTTTACCACACCCAACATTCACTTCCATACATAAGCGTGGGCACCAGCACACCATTGTGAACAGCCAGTCGAGCCTTTTTAGACATCGACTGTCAAATCAAAATTTCAATAATAATTATATTTGTCATTATAAAATCTAAAATGAGATAATATAAGCTCTAAAATCATTAATTGAATAGTAACATTTTTATTACCCACGACGGAACGGAGACGGTATATGCGTTTGGGGTGAGAGGATGTTTGTACAATCCATGTTGGCCATTTGTCTCCAAAACTACTAGTCCGATTTTGATGCAGTTTTCAGTTATGGATTCAAGTTTAATTGGTCCATGTTCTTAGATAGGTGTTACGGTGACAACTCACCAGGGGGCGCTGTAGCAAACATTGTTTGTGCAAATCCATGTTGCCATTTTTCTCCAAAACTGCTAGTCCGATTTTGATCCAGTTTTCAGTTATGGGTTCGGGTTTGATTGGTGCATGTTCTTAGATAGGTGTTACGGTGACAACTCACCAGGGGGCGCTGCAGTAAACATTTGTTTGTGCAAAACCAAAACCACTAGTCCGGTTTTGATGCAATTTGTGGTTGATTAATGAGGGTTCTTAAATAGATGTTACGGTAGTAACTCACTAGAGGGCGCTGCAGTAATATATTTTATATTAGTTACTACATATTAAAGACATTTAAATTTTATTCTTTTTCAATTACTTTTTAACCGTCGTGGGTTTTTTAAAAATTTGTAATTTTGCTTTTATCTTGTGCACCTAGGAATTCGTGCAAACCTAATTTGAATGGGTCCATTTTGTGTAGGTCTGTGATAGTTTTTGGCAACTTATGCGTAGCTTCCCTTGTTAGGTCACTAGACCACTGGGGTGAATGAATAGCATTCTGAGTAGGCGTTCGTTTCACGAGCTCCTCATTCCGCCCGGAGCGCCCGACCTTATATTTCAATGGCAGTTTTTAAATGGGATCCCTAAGAATAGAATTGCTGTTATTTAAAGCCTAATTTAACCTTTAGATACGGTAATGTTAAGGAGTAAATATGACTAGAAAATATGAGCGTGGTTATAATTGAATTTAGATTACACTTACTAAAGAAAATGTATTGAAAATATACACGTTTATTATAATATTTTATTTATTTAGGTTAGCCAACAATTGTTTACACAATACATAAAAAATAAATTTCATAATAGTACGTTAATAAGTGCAACAATTACTTACAGGTTAACACAACATGCGCCATTTATGGTTTTACATTATATTACAAAGCCAAAATAGATATTTACAATTAAAGTTACTCAATAATTTTTGGTAATTCAAGTGTAACAATAATAATTTAAAAAAATGCATTCTAAATATTAAAAAAAAACAGATAGATAACAATAATATTTTATTTTTTTGTTAAATTATTAACAAATAAAAATAATAAAAATCTCATAATTAAAAATAAATAAATGAGATCTGAAATTAAATTTAAAATAAATGGGGTATATTATTATTTTTTTGTTAAAATATTAACAAATAAAAATAATAAAAATCTCACAATTAAATTTAAATAAATGGGATCTGAAATTAAATTTAAAATAAATGGAATCTGAAATTAAAATTAACAAAAACACTGGCCTTTTTACCTATTAGTCATTTCCTCTTAAACAATCCACATTTTCAGATTTTTAGAGCATCGGTGCCAGTTGCGTAGTTAAACTGAACCTACAGGTAACTGTTTTTAAAGAAACTATGCCGTAAACCATATTACACATATTAACCGTAAATTATTTTAGTTCAGGAAAGTAAAAACAATATCCATTGAATACGACTGCAATAAACTGAATTACACGACCAGACGTAACAAGAGCTGTACTTAGCAGTTCCAAGCTAACTATAAATTATCCGGTCGCAGCTCGAGTAGCGACAAGCTGTTAGACCATTACAAATGAACATTATAACGACTATTATAGCTTCGAGGATAATCAGGTGATAATTTGTTTGATTTAGCTCAAAGAAAATATGTGTTATTTTACAATGACTATTTAATAACAGACCGTGCTAAAATTACTGGTCGGTGATTGAGGCATCGGTGTTGCAGAGTTGAGCAGTGGTGGCCCAGTGTTCGAACCCAGACAGGTGCTTTACTTTGTGCAAATTATTTCATCACCACTACTCTCAAAACGGTGAAGGAAAACATCGTGAGGAAACATGTCCGAGAACCGAAAATTCGAAGACATGTGACATCTACCAACCCGCACTGGGCCCGCGTGGTGGATTACGGCCCAGTCCCTCTCACAGAGAGGAGGCCGGTGTCCCAGCAGTGGGAACATTTATAGGCTGATGATGATGTGAGTTGCTATTCCGCAAAGTTTAAATGCTTTATGAAAGACGATGTGGTTAATCAAAATCAAAGCATTTTTTAAATACGCAACCAATCACAGGCACTTTTGAATTGTTAAGGAATTGGTCAATCAGAAAGATTAAACTATTTGTCTATTCCAAAGCATTGTCAGTTCCTCTGGAGAAGAACGGGCAATAAACTCCATGGACACTCTTTTAAATGAAAATATTGGTAGGTACTATTAAAGTCAAAGTCAAATAATTTATTTTAATTATGCACATAACAGACACTTTTGAACGTCAAAATTTACAAAAAAATAGAATTGATTGTAATCGCCCCTTCCAAAAGGTAGTTTTCGTGTGAAGAAGAATGGGCAAGAAACTCCATCGTTACTCTTTTAAAAATGTTTTACAATATTTTGTGTACATTAAATAAATAATTATATGTGAAGACGATGCACCTGGAATAAGATTACTATACCACAATAGGTAAAAATAATTAAAAATGAAGCAATGACAGACAAATTAATTATATGATGGATATATGGTACACACATTAATCAAGCAGATTCTTCTGCTTATTCTTTTTTCCTTTAACCACCCCTCAGCATGAGAGGGGTTCTTTAAGATTTTTTGTAAAAGGCCAAGCCAAAAGGTCATACAGTGGTACCTACCGAATAAGTTTCCCCAAATCTTGCCCGGTCAAGTAATATAAATCTTTAAAGTTTATAAGAAGGCAGTCATTGGTGCCGATTCCCTTGTTCACAAATAAACTAAATTTAAGTTCAGTGCATCTTTTTCTTTCTATTTCATTAAGAAAAGGACAGAAGATACATTTTAGTAGGCAAGGTTTTAATCACGTCTAAATTTGTATGAAGAGTGACAGGCGCTGATTAATTTGACAGGACTAAACTAAAATTAATCTTCTGTCCTTTTCTTAATGAAATAGAAAGAAGAAAATGCACTGAACTTAAATTTAGTTTAGTTTGTGAACAAGGGAATCAGCACCATTGTCACAGTGAATTTATCGTGTAAGAGAACTCAAATTCTCATTTCAATGCAGCTATCTTTAAGTCAACCAAAAGCTAAATTACTGCGGCGTAACAAAATAATTATAAAATTCTACAGCGATCGCAGTGACGGATACAGCTGTTATTTTGTATTTTCTGTGTATAAAATTGCATTAGTATTAGTATTATTACAATAAAATCACGAGTAACACGTACGCGTGTCTGTTATTTCTTCTTGAAACGAACTCTCTTTAACAATGTTAGCTTGCCATTGTACAAGTATTACAGTAGTTCAACTAAAGTCCTACAATAGACGTGGATATAAGTATTTAGTAACCTGTTCCGCTTAGCTATTTCTAAAGAGCCATAAAAAACTCCTGAAAGAAATCCTGAGAATGACGATTGACTTGTCGCGAATCCGAACACGGCGTGTTGCCATACCGAGCGCTGCACGCAGAGGGCGTGCGTTCAGAACACGCCGTGTTCGGGTTCGCGACAAGTCAATCGTCATCCTAAGGATGCCTTGTTGAGAGGTGAAACACGTGTCGATTTATTCCAGGAGTTTTTTATGGCTCTTTAGAAATAGCTAAGCGGAACAGGTTACTAAATATATCCACGTCTATTGTATTTTATAATGGATTTCCGCAAGGTCACGCCTGAATCAATTAACTATAGAGTAGTTCAACAATTTTTTTTTAAAGATAGTGCATATTGACACAGTAAGGCATATATGTTTAGTAGAAAATTATGAATTATCGAATAATTTAAAGCATCCTTTTCTTCTGGCCCTCTGTGATGCGATGAAAAAGTCTTGTGGTGGAGTACTTATTGTGATTTCGTGGGTCGCTGTTGTGCTATCTCACATGGGTTGCCACAGCGGTGATCCACTACTATTTGTGTCTGTTTTTACTAATATAGTTGTAAGTCTTAGGCGCGGCGCCCACTATCGGTGGGCATCGGTGCGGCTCGGTACGGCTCGGGCGCTTTACGGCGGCTTCGGGCGCCTGAGGGCTGCTTGGGGCGGCTTCGAGCGGCTTCGGTTGCCTGGGAGCTGCCTCGGCAGTCGTAAGCATACCTAAGGACGCCGAGGCTGGTTTTAGGTAGCTTCGGCAAAACTAAGAATAGTTCGGGTGGCAGACACGTCGCAGAGCAGTCGTAACGTTACGTGAAAATAATTGTGCGTGTGTATTTATAATGGTGGATTGGGACTTAGTTCTCATTGTTCATCTTGTTGTAAAAGAAGAGAAATTTGGACCCTTAAGGCAAAAAAGAAGATTTTGGGTGAATAAGCTTTGGAAGCAAAGGTGTACTTTAGATGAATTTCATAACCTGTTTAATGATTTACTATAAATGAATAAAACAAACGTATGGCCATTGCCTTTTATTTTCCTCTGGGTGTTGCCAAGCTAATGGAGGTGCGCGCGGTGAACGTTATGACTGTTCTGCGACTTGTCTGCCATGAAAATGCCACCCGAGCTGCCCGAAACCAGCCTCGGCGTCCTTAGGTATGCTTACGACTGCCAAGGCAGCTCTGAGGCGCCCGAAACCGCCCTAAGCAGCACTCAGGCGCCCGAAGCCGCCGTAAAGCGCCCGAGATCTATCGAGCCGACCGATGCCCACCCATAGTGGGCGCCGCGCCTTATTAATCATTTGTGAGTCATACGATACTTGAATAAAGATAATTCTATTCTATTCTATATCGATAAGGTGCTTCACCCCGTAGCATTAAGCACTGGGTCCTGAATTAAAGCTCTTTCAGGACCTGATTGATGTCAAAGTTTTCAGGTTGGAAATAAAAGTAAAATTACAAAAAAAAAATATGAAAATACCTACCATGGAAAATACTAACACCATTTTATTATACTACCACCCGACACAAAAATACTTAATCTAAAAGAGAATCATAACAATAAATACCACTTTCTCATATGTTTTTTTTTTCCTTTATGGCGCGAACAAAGAAGCAAGTTGATTTAAGAATAAAAGAAAACAGAGCAATCATCCGAGATGTTTGCTATTCCGAGAGAGTTTTCCTTGTGACTTGTGACCCATAAGTCAAGCGAGATTATTACTGGAACAGGCGGCAAGCTAACGTTCTGTCATTTTTTATTCACTCTTGTTTAACTAAAAATGTTGGAAATCTTGGAGCCGTGCCGCATATGCTTTGCATGATGTTCCTTTTTGGAATTTATGAAGTTTGTCAGCTCGGTGGAAACCAAACTACTTTACTGGCGCTATTGATGTCACCAACCTTTTTGAACCTTTGATAAGTTGACTTTGCTTAATAATTGAATGGAAAAATTACTATATATTAGTATATTAATGTAAAAGGTTATATACGTATGTTGTTAAAAATAGCACTAAAATGCTTTGCTTTTATTTCTTCCTGGTCTTTATGGTCCTGGCATCCTTAGGTAGTTAAAAAAAAAAACACTATGACTTTATTCATAAATTAATGTGTACAGCACGCATTCCAAAGACAAACCCAACTTGATATACTGCCAATCCACCTCCACAATAAAGCTACATAGATGGATCAAATTGCGCCTTCGGCGAGCCGTTTGTAGACCACCACTTGTAAATTTATTGGCACTACCCCCCCTCCCTCTGTGTATGATTTACACCATTGGGTGTAACAGAAACGTGCCAGCGACTTGCAGATTAGATTGTCCATACTTCAACAGGCAATAAATAGAATCTTTCGCGAAATGGAAAATAGACAATGCATTTAGTTAGGCGATTTTAACGGTAAGGTGTAAGTGTTGTGTTTAGCAACTATTTAGTTTCTGAAAGGTAGGTATTGTTCTTTGGTGTTTTAAGCTGAGTTTAGAATAGCGATTGAATTTCGATGCTGATGGAAAGCCTCGGAAACGTGTTGGTATTTTGATAGGCATGATTCTTTGAGGTTTGTCTTGAAGAGTTTGTTATGCTTCTTTTTCGAAACGTTAAAGGATACATTTTTGATAACTTTTCGTTCGAAAAGTGCTGATTTTTAGCCCATTTCAAGCGAGTTTTATTAAGTTTTTTTATCCTGTCAGTTATTTACTTTACAAGTTATGTCAAGGGCCTTTTTAGGGTTCCGTTAAAAAACGGAACCCTTATAGATTCGTCATGTCTGTCTGTCTGTCTGTCTGTCTGTCTGTCTGTCTGTCTGTCTGTCTGTCTGTCCGTCCGTCCGTATGTCACAGCCATTTTTTTCCGAAACTATAAGAGCTATGCTGTTGAAACTTGGTAAGTAGATGTATTCTGTAAACCGCATTAAGATTTTCACACAAAAATAGAAAAAAAACAAATAATTTTGGAGTTCCCCATACTTAGAACTGAAACTCAAAAAATTTTTTTTCCTCAATCCCATACGTGTGGGGTATCTATGGATAGGTCTTCAAAAATGATATTGAGGTTTCTAATATCATTTTTTTCTAAACTGAATAGTTTGTGCGAGAGACACTTCCAAAGTGGTAAAATGTGTGTAACCCCCTGTAACTTCTAAAATAAGAGAATGATAAAACTAAAAAAAATATATGATATACATTACTATGTAAACTTCCACCGAAAATTGGTTTGAACGAGATCTAGCAAGTAGTTTTTTTTTAATACGTCATAAATCGTAAACTTATCGTTACTTGCTGCTACGGAACCCTTCATGGGCGAGTACGACTCGCACTTGTTATATGTATGTTTTCTCGGACTTTTTCTGAAAACAACAAACCCAATTTTCCTAAATTGAAAGGAACTCCTATTTGTGTCGAATTGGATCGGTTCCCTTTAACGTTCACCCTTTTTATTTTGGGTTTAGGGTGTAACCTTGTTTTTCAATTAATCTTCAGTTGTCGAGTTAATTGATGAAACATGTTTATTTTTGTGAAATTCATGCAGCTGTTCGTGTTTTATTTTTGCAGAAAACCATTTATTTTGTGTTTATATCAAATTGCGACGGATTCTAACGATGCTATGATTTATGATGTTGTATTTAGTTACAGCGTATTCATTTAAATGATTTATTAGATCGAGAGTGGTCGTACGCTGTTATTGTGGCAGATATTTTCAATGAAATTTAATATTGACAAATGTTTTTTCATATAAATTACATATATTGACCTTAAACGGACATTGTTAAGTTTAAGAGCCCTTGGGCTGAAAGGATTTCTTCTTTAAAACAAATGATCCAATTTACTCTATGTATTTTTTCTTGGCTTACGGTATCTTGTAGCATGTTCTAAGTCCACCGCACCTTCAACTTTATTGCTATATTCACAATTACTAAAACCATCTTCTTTTGGAAGATGGTTAATTACGTTATTATTTTGATGTGATTTAATTTAATTTGATTTTAATTGATTTGATTCTATTTTATTTGACATTATTTTATTGTATTATTGACTTTATTGTAAAAATGACGTTATTTATTTTAATTTGATGTGATTTAATTTAATTTGATTTGATTTTAATTGATTTTATTGTATTTGACATTATTTGATTTTATTTGTAACATTTATATTAATTTATGTTTGGCAATGGGTGTTATTTACCTGAAAATAAATGAATTTATTATTTTTTTTTTTTTTTTTTTTTTTTTTCCAGGTTATCAAATGTCGCGCAAATCGTGCGTGGCAGGCGGCGCGCGCGGCGCTTGCATGTGGGTGCAGGAGTGCAACCGGGTAGGGGGCACGCATGCTGGCGTGTGCGTCGACGGCTTTATGTTCGGGTCCTGCTGTCTGGTGCCCGACAAGCCGGTGGTTGTGGAAGGTAAGCTGCCTCCTTGGTAGTCAAGTTCTTCTTTTCTTAAGGAATGTGTTGTGAGGAAGGCTTTGAATATGAATATGAGTAGGTAGAACAAAACCGAAGAAAAGATGGATGGATGGATTGTGAGAAATATGATATTCCTAGAAACGGGGTGTTTTTGAAAATAACGGCTAATTAACAGAGATATAAATTGGAAGACGAAGACTTACGTCTCCGACCACAAATAAATTGGGATAAGGAGAGAGAAATTTTTTGTAACATGAGGATAATTGCTGAAGTTAGATATGCTTGGATAGTAGCGAGATTGAATGCTGGAGGTGCTCTGAACGTATCTCCACTTGTAGACAATAATGGTGCCGATTCTCTTGTTCACAAACTAAACTAAATTTAAGTTCAGTGCATCTTTTTCTTTCTATTTCATTAAGAAAAGGACAGAAGATAAATTTTAGTTTAGTCCTGTCAAATTAATCAGCGCTTGACGTAAATTGACGTAATTTTAGTCGGCAAGTTTTTAATCACGTCTAAACTTGTATGGAGTAGTGACAGGCGCTGATCAATTTGACAGGACTAAACTAAAATTTATCTTCTGTCCTTTTCTTAATTAAATAGAAAGAAAAAGATGCACTGAACTTAAATTTAGTTTAGTTTGTGAACAAGGGAATCGACACCATTGCCATTATAATTGCATTAAAAACTCTGTCGGTTTTGAAAATGTAACAACAACTATTTTTATTTTTCTTTCCAAGTACCGCCATCTGGTGTTTACAGTAAGAACCAAAATTACCTTACCATCATTGATTTTCCAGAACCCGCACCACCAGTCACTGTCACTGAGAAGACGTACACAACGCCATCTAGTACAGCTCGCACTACAACTCAACCACCAGAGACATCGACACAAACCATCTCGCGGCCGAACTGGCAAACGCAGCGGCCGTCGTTCATGACCAAACCAATAGATGGCGCTCCGACGTCATACAGCTACCGGCCGCCAGAATTAAACTTACCTTCATTAGGAAATTTAGATTCAAGTAGCGAACAAAATAGTGATATAGTTAATAAAATACCTTATAACAGTGTAAATAAATACCAAAATGTAAATAGGCCGAACAGTGAAGCGGAAACTAGTCCCCACAACAAGATTTCGTCTAGTCTTAGCATATTATCTGGAGTACGGCCTATGGCGGAGCAGCA
Source organism: Agrochola lychnidis (assembly GCA_963680765.1). NCBI lineage: Eukaryota > Metazoa > Arthropoda > Insecta > Lepidoptera > Noctuidae > Agrochola > Agrochola lychnidis. The sequence continues at coordinate 5,206,481 of OY796859.1, read as the reverse complement.
TTCGGAGAACAGCATCAACTCAGGTGGGTCTTTGTTTTCAAACTACTGTAATTTGTTTATTATTAGCAATGACGGTGCTGCCATCTATCCTAATCGGATAGATGGCAGCAGTATGAAACTTTGAGATCGGTATGCCTTGGTGGGTGAGGTACAGATTACTGAACATTTAGCTTAGCGTTCAGGTTCTCTATATGAGTAGAAAGGTTACAAGCTAGATGGCAGTATCTCTAATAAACATAAAAATCACGCCAGTCTTCTCTGAAGGGTTGGGCAGAAGTATTTATTACACTCACGTTATGTGAGCCCTAATAGAAACAGAAGCTCTAAGCAGTAATTATTAGTGCATAATCAGCCTATAATTTTCCCACTGCTGGGACACAGGCTTGCTGTCGGTGAGAGAGAGTGGGCCGTAAAACCACCACCCTCGCGCAATGTGGGTTGGTAGATGTCACGTCTTAATTTTTTTAAATTCCTGTAATTGCTGGTTTCCTCACGATGTTTTCCTTTATCGTTTTTGAGAGCAGTGGTGATGAAATAATTTGCACAAAGTAAAGCACCTGTCTGGGTTCGAACCTACGACCTACAATTGGTAAATCGCGGCCGTTAACACTGGGCCACCATAGCTCTCCAGATGATTAGTGTATAAAAGTTAATTGTTTTTTTATTGATTCATTTGCCATTATAAATTTTTTATTTTATTGCAATTCCTTTGACAACATTCACATAAACCATTAGCTAGCTTATCTTGCTGGTTCGCTTTGATTGACTGGGTAATCAAATACATTTCGTCTGATAGATTTATTCAGCTGTACACCGCAAAACGCTGTTTTGATCGTTTGGAAATTGATTGATTGCAATGCTGTTTACTCAAGCAACTTGAATTTAAACGATTGATAATTTCTTACACTTCATTTTTATAACATTTTATCAAATATTTCCAGGCCAATTCAATTCAAGGCCGAGCAACCTGAATACGATCCACTGGCAGGTCACGACGGAGCCATCCTTTATTACGAAGCCTCGACCTTCATGGGAGAAGCCAGCGGGGAAGCCCAAACCAACGAAGAAGTTCACGACGACCACCAGCAAGCCACACAAGAACTACATCAAGCCTAAGGATCCGGCGCTGAATATGATTAACAGGACTGAGGAGTCTACTTCTACGCCGATTCAGACTACGGCTGCTACCAACACTGTTGGTAAGTATAGGAATAAATAATAAAAGGAAAACAAAGCAAAGAAGGAAAGGAATGGGAGGCAGAAAGAAAGAAAGAAAAAACCTTTATTTGGACACAGTTCGCGAAACACAAAACACAAATTACAGTGGAAATAAAAAATAATGTTTTTAAAACAATAGTGTGTGCCTCACGGCTGCGCCAAAAAGGTTCATTTCAGCATTAATGTCAGACAAATGCTGTCTGACGCTGGTACAGGTGGAACAGGTGTATACTCTTAGTTAAATCAGATATGTAGGTACAGTATGTAGGGCAAGCATTCACTAAGTCGGTTTCACCGAGTAACTGAGTATCAGTTATTCAAATGTATTAAATGTCGTTCTAAGCATTTTCAATTGTTGTGGATAGTGTGGTAGTGTGAGGGGCTTGTGGCTAAGTAATAACAACTGCACGGGTCGATCGATCAGGTTAAGCTACGCTTGCCGCGGTTGGTCCGTGGATGGGTGACCATCTTTACATACCAAGACCCCTCCGTGCTTCGGAAAGCACGTTAAGCCGTTGGTACCGGCTGTCATTTGTAGATCTTTGACAGTCGTTACGGGTAGTTAGAAGCACAAAAAGTCTGACAACCAGTCTTACCAAGGGCTATCGTGTTACCTAGTAACTAGGTTGTGGAGGTCAGATAGGCAGTCGCTCCATGTAAAATACTGGTATTCAGCTGCATCCGGTTAGACTGGAAGCTGACCCCTAGATAGTTGGGAAAAGGCTAGGTAGATGATGATGAGTGAGGCAACAAGTCATCATACATAAGTACGCCTGGCTAACTACCACCACCTTATCTAAGTCTGTCGCCATAACAACAATGTTAATAGCATTGTTGTTTTTCGGCAGTTAGAGGTAAGATAGCCAGTTCCTCTGTGGTTGAGGATTCCGGGTGAAGCTCGCTTCCACCTTTGGCCTGATCATCACTTACCATCAGGTGAGATGCAAGCTAAGAGCTTCCCACCAGAGGATGAAAAAAAAAAACACATACTGTAATAATAAACTCTAGGTAAGTTAGATCTGCCTTCGTTTATTAGACAACATAAATGGATTACAATTTAAACCCTGATAAAATGTCCACAATGAATTCCCATCATAGCATTAAAATCCGTTTAACCTCTCTCACAGAATTAAAATCACCGAATGCAAATTACATAGACTCGACCCAAATAGACTTCCCGCTCACAAATCTTCGTGGCCGTTAGGAACCCTTACATTATATGCATTATTATAAGAGCCATTAACTAGAGTTGAAACTTTTTACGGTTTTCCACAGTTTCCCCTGTAATTTACGTTTGCGATAGGTACCATTTCATAATGCATTTGGTTGATTCTATCCTATTCTGGAGTAATCTCGACCTCATTGCTGCACTCAGAGTGCAGAGCGAATGTGCGGAGTTACAGCGGTTTGCATTTTAAATGGGAATCATAATTTATGTTTATCTCGTAAAAGTAACATTTATTTGGAATGAGTATTGGCTTTTTGACCTTTTTTAAATGAATGATATTAACTTTACTTTTATGTTGTGGAAGGTTCAATGCAACATAATAATTGTGTTCTTTTATTGTAAAAAAACTTTTATAAAGTAAACAGACATCTCACCACCATAATTCAAAAAGTGTGTGATGAGGATTAGCTTATCGTGTTCATATGATTTTTACTGACGCTAAACCCTCAAGTGTACAAATAAAATAAATATAATTTAAAAGGTAATAATAAATTATTATTAAAAGCCTATGGCTGTCGTATGACCCAGTTACTGGGTTGTGGAGGTCAGATAGGCAGTTGCTCCATGTAAAATACTGGTATTCAGCTGCATCCGGTTAGACTAGAAGCTGACCCCAACTTAGTTAGATCGATGTCCCACTGCAGGACAAAGGACCTAATCCCTACTCTCTAGCCCCTTCTCTCTATTTAAAGAAACAACAATGGCTCGTATTAAATCATCATCATCATTTCAGCCGAAAGACGTCCACTGCTGGACATGGGCCTCCCCCAAGCACCGCCACTTCGACCGATTCTATGCTTTCCGCATCCAGCGGATTCCTGCGGCCTTCACAAGGTCATCGGTCCATCTTGTGGGAGGCCTTCCAACGCTACGTCTTCCGGTACGCGGTCGCCACTCCAGAACCTTCTGCGAGCAATGTACCCTGCCCATTGCCACTTAAGTTTGGCAATTCTTCGGGCTATGTAGGTTACCTTTGTTCTCCTAAGGATCTCTTCATTTCTGATTCGATCACGTAGGGAAACTCCAATCATAGCCCTCTCCATTGCTCTTTGGGGGACTTTTAACCTTTTAGCGTATTAAATAAAATCTTCTTATTTTTCCAGAATGTGGCCTCACAGCAATGTGGCCACGCCCAGAGTCGAGGATCATGGGCGGCAAAGACTCCAGTTTTGGTCGATGGCCGTGGCAGGTGTCAGTCAGAAGAACGTCTTACTTCGGCTTCTCATCAACGCATAGGTGTGGAGGAGCCATTATCAATGAGGGATGGATCGCAACTGCTGGACACTGTGTTGATGAGTAAGTACTTCTTGACAGTTGAATTGTTTACTTAATGCACAAGCTACCTAGTTTAAAGCCCTATTTACACGATGCACGTTTCCTGCATATGACATTAAAAAAATTGCAGCAACTAGACTGCCTCGCAAGATAAGTTTACGTGGCTGAAATCGGAACTAACTGTATGCCGTTGTCTTGTCGTTTATGTGATGTCAAATTAAGTAAAGGATTATTTAATTAATTAATAATAAGATTAATACACAGATTAGTACCTACAGATGGGACACTCCGCAAAATCATTAAAAATAAAACCGACTCTTGCTGCGACACAATAAAGTGCAATTCAGGTCACGCAGGGCTAATTACCTATACTGTTATATTTACCTAGAAGTTGCCTCTCTTTCTATCGCGTTACGTCCACTGAATTCGACAAGTCGGGCCCGCCGCGTACCTACTTGTAGCTTCATGCCTAAAATGCGGAGTGTCCCATCTGTATTTCATCTGTGATTAAGATTAAATTATTTAGATAAATTAAATATTTTAAATATTAAAGTATACAATTAAGCACGCCAGCGCCACCAGTTGCGCGCAAACTTATCTTGCACGCACTTTAATGACTTGAATCGTGTAAACCCGGTTTAGACGGTGCAACATTTTTTGTTGCTTCAATTTATGGAACCACAGGGAATTAAATCGCACCGTGTATATCAGGCTTACGTCATAACAAGCAGTGAAATCCTTGCTAAGCTCTGAAACTGTCTAGTTACCTAGCTTGTAATTTATTATTATAATTTTAGTGATAGGTTTTCGAAACCCCTTATTATACCGGTCGATGGGTAGGGCCGGATTTAAAGATGTGGAGGCCCTGGAGCAACCAAGAAGAGGAGACCCCGAATTTATTTTGGAACAGATGAAAAAAAATTCAATCATTTATATAATATACTAAAATATACAAAAGAAAAAAGAAAAAAGATGGAACTTTGCGAGCTTATTTCGTCGAAAAGTCATTGATAGTTTCGGTGAAATTCATTTTTCGGAGTAAATCCATTTCCAGTAAATTAATATTTATTTCTGTCTATCCGTGACATCACTGCGGGCCCTATCAGAATACCAGCGCTGCGACATTTATTTTTTTCTAAATGTCGCAGCATACCTATATGCAGAGATAGGAGCCTTTTGGCCTCGTACAGGACTTTCTGCTTTTATTTTAATTTGTTTTTATTTTTATTAATGTTTTAATGAGTGTGTTTTAGTTTAATTTGTGATTTCCTGTGTGAGTCTCAATAAATACTTTTTCTTTCTTTCTTATTTCAATACGTAGTAGGAATAACTTTGGTAGGCGGTTCTGTTTCATTGTAGTCCGAAGTCTATTTTTTTAATTTTCATCTTCGAAAATGACCGTCCTTGAGTGCAGGTCGACCCCATCAACACCAAGTACATTCTCAACGTAATTTCAATATTTGGAAAAGTAGCTTTGAAATTTTGGTTTTCGTGTATTTGGTAGTAGAAGATCTCCTTAGATTGATCTTTTTGATAATCATTTTATATAAAACGATCAATTTAGCGAATTGGACCAACTTTAACTTTAAAAAAAAAAAATGTGGCGGCCTATTTTGTGGAGCCCCGGGGCCTTGGCCCCTGTTGCTCTGCCTTAAATCCGGCCCTGTCGATGGGGTATTTCAACTACAACTAGACGAATATTGCCAATGCTTTCAAAGTACAAGACACATCTCATCACCACCCCAAGTGATGGCAGTATCATGACTTGTGTACCGTCTTAATAAATATTCAGCTACTGTTATGAAGCTTTTAGTTCACCTTTCCCGAGTATTTGTAGGTACTGTAGAGGTGTAATCCAAAAAGCATAGCATGCAACCTCCGCGGGTCAAATTAATGGCACACATACGACACAAAACATTGGTTTTATATTTAGAATAGGAAAAAACAGAAAAGAGTGAGCCCTTCGAGCTGTCAGGCGGGAGCTAGAATATAAAATAAAAGGCTGGTTTCACAGCTATCCGGGAGACCCGCACGGGCCGCCTGCACATGGGAGACCCGTAAGGGTACCGCCCGCAGTGATCTGAAACGAGGAAGCTAGTTCCGATACGGTTGCTAGCGTTGTACGGGCTCTGCCCGGAGCGAGTCGCGTACGGACCAATCCGCGTCGCTGTGAAACAATGTTCTATCGCCTAACGTGTGTCTCCGTTCCGGGAGCCCGTACGGGCGGCCCGCACGGGTCTCCCGGACAGCTGTGAAACCAGCCTTTTAATGTAAAAACGTAGCTCCAATTATCCTTTCAAGTCATTAACGAGACACAATAGAATTTTAATTGTTATCCACCCCAATGAGGCGTCGTAACAGATAATGGTGCCGATTCCCTTGTTCACAAACTAAACTAAATTTAAGTTCAGTGCATCTTTTTCTTTCTATTTCATTAAGAAAAGGACTGAAGATAAATTTTAGTTTAGTCCTGTCAAATTAATCAGCGCTTGACGTAAATTGACGTAATTTTAGTCGGCAAGTTTTTAATCACGTCTAAACTTGTATGGAGAGTGACAGGCGCTGATTAATTTGACAGGACTAAACTAAAATTTATCTTCTGTCCTTTTCTTAATGAAATAGAAAGAAAAAGATGCACTGAACTTAAATTTAGTTTAATTTGTGAACAAGGGAATCGGCACCATTGTGTTATAAAATAATATTACCCTATACATAACATATATAAGTGTTTTATTCGTCCCGATACCGGAGACTCGCGTAGAGTCTACAGTACCATCAGAATATTTTTACAAATTGTCATACTGAAACTTGCTTACACCCAAATATAAATGAATAAAATTCGCAACATTTTCAAACACATATTTTTCACCAAACTTGATTCTATTAACTATTTTGTATGTTTCAACTGGAACTCGCATCCCGAAACAGTGTTAAAGAATATTTCCGCTCGTGCTCTGCGAACAAATACTTTCATTATTTTGATAGTCTGTGCACTGATTCTGTGTTTTGATAAAACAGTCGTGTTTATAAGAAAACCGTATGAAAATTGGACTGGCAATACTCCAGCTTTTACATAATAATATGGTTGGAGAATATGGTTTTATATACTCACATTGTTCTGTTAAAATACCTACAAGAACATGAAGCAATAGATTTATTTAAATTCCATTGAATAAAATCTTCTTGTTCTTCAACTCTGTACCTTGTATAGCTACTCAATGCCGTTTAGGTCTGTCCAATTACACCACTGAGGCATCTATAGGTACATATTATGATAAATTATAGAAGGTTTTAGTGTATGTCTGTGTGACCGCAGTATTCTAAACCATGCTACGGAATTTTATGCGGTTTTTAGCTTAATTTAGAGAATTTCCTGTTTTTTGTGTACTTAACATTCTTATTACACACACTAGCTTTTGCCCGCGGCTTCGCCCGCGTGGGTGTCGGAAAATATCCCACAGAAACGTACTACTGAGATTTCATACCTAATAACGTAGGAAAAGGTCATTGATTCCTACCGCTGCGCCCACGTTGCTAAGCGTAATTTTGAAACTGTGATATCTTTTAAACTATTTATTTAAATGATATGAGACAGGCTAACTATTCATTTTAATGATATTTTTTTGGATAAGGATTAATACTATACCGGTTAAAAAAGCTTCGGAAATAACAATTAAATTTTTATCAAAATCTGAAAGATAAAAATGGTTATTGTGGGTCATCCTTAGAAGATAGACATATACCTTTGCGGACTTTTTAGTTGAACTTTTTAAGATGAATAATACTGTAGAACATAAATTTGATGTATCTGTTTCGGTTAACGCAGCGCACGCCAGTAAAGCTCCCAGTCGTCATGATTTTTTCCGACTTCTTCAACAATAATCGTCATATTTCAGCCAATTTACACAAAACCGTAATAAATTATACACTAAAACCTATCGCATGAATCACTCAGTCTATTGGTGAAAACCGTTTGAAAATCCGTTCGGTAGTTTTTGAGTTTATCGTGTTCAGACAGACAGACAGACGCAGCGGGGGCTTTGTTTTTTAATATGTAAGGATACATCTTCTTGAATAAATTCTATAATATTAAACCTGCAACAATAAATAAATCTCGATGTTTTTGTCTAGTTGTAAACAACTGCGCCAAGGGCTAGTTGACTATGTCGATCCTACCGCAGCGAGTATTTATTTTAATTACTTGACTCAACCAAAAAAAGTCTACCTCTAAAGATTAGCTTCTTCTTTTAAAGCACCTCAGCGTAAATACTTCACAGAACTGTCGACTTAAAAAGGCTAGCCGACTTGAAACAAACTGCCCACAATTTCGCAATTCGCATTCCACCCTCCTTTTTATCACGAAAAAGTCTTAAACATCTTAAGTCTTCTTGTGAAATGTTTTATCAGAATCCATCTAGTAATCCCGAGATTAACGCATTCATACAGACAGACGGACGGCTTTTTTTATTTATTTTTTATATTTCCCATTTCTTAGTCGTCTCTAAGTAGATTACTGTAAAAACAAAGTAAAGGGAACAGCCTAAATACCGTAAAAAGGGAATTAAAAGCGAAGTATATTTAATGGCGGCTGTCTTATACCGGATAAGGTTTTACAAAATTTAAAGACTGCAACTTTATGTTCCGCAACATAGATACAGTTTTTTTACGATTGCGATAAAAGTAGGTATCTACCGTTGCTTTTTACTTTTGAAAAAAATTGCGGTTGTATTACCGGTTTCTGGGAGACAACAACAACAACAGAAAACAACAAACAAACATCTGCAACTTAAACATGATGGATATTTGTTAGTGTTCTAACATGAGCTTTGACATTCTTTATCACAGGCTGTAAGATTTTTAGAAACTGGGGGATGGCGTAACCACTTTTCCCAGTTTTGCAGTAAAAATGAAATGACGTTCAACTTGAATGTGTGTTGGTTTTGCGGGAATTAAGGCGCACCGTCTGTCGAGCTGGGCGAGTTTTAATGGCTTCTACATACAATGGACGATTGGAGTCGTACCTACAGTAATACGTTTAGTAGTACAGTATTTATATTTTCTTAATGTCTCTCCGGTATCATCGGATTTCCGAATACAAACGAATGCTAATTTCCATGTCCATCAATTATTAGATTTATCGTGTTGAATAATTTGAACTCAGAACTAAGTACTTTATTGTTATTTTGTTTTGATTTCCGTGTGAACTATATAGAGCTGTAAAACTATTTTCCTATCTGTCATGCCTGTGACTTAAGCAGCTTTCCTACCATTTTTTAAATAAATTACATTAAGTTAAAAGAGTACTGATAACTCTATATACTGTCAAGTCGATTGAAAGCGTCCAGTTTGCACCAAGTGCAAAGGGCAACTGATAGAAATCCGACGACTGACGAAACACGAGGTTTACCGAGGGACATTAAGAATATATTTGTACCGTGCCTACTTTGTGTTAGGTATGTGCAGTTTCTGCGTTCAAAAGTATCGTCCATAAGTTTCGTAAAAAGGGACTGAGTTTGTCAAGAGGAATGACAGCAATGTCCTCTTGTGTAATAAGAATTAAAACTGTTGTAAGCACTGATTCGTCTGAAAGCATACATGCATGATTATAATGCATCAGAAATTATGGCAAACGATTAATGATGTACCTACCCAACCCACTTTTATTTTTATTAACACCTATATGTTATACGTTATTAGGAACGAACATGTAACAAACAAAATTATTTAATTACTTATCTACCGCATCGCTTATAATAGCTCTTTTTGCATCACTAATGAAATCATTTTCTACATTCCAGTCTTCTAACGTCACAAATAAGGATCCGGGTTGGCGAATACGACTTCTCATCCGTATCAGAAGAATTCCCATTCGTGGAGAGTGGAGTAGCTAGAAAGGCAGTCCATCCAAAATACAACTACTATACATATGAATATGACTTGGCCTTGGTGAAGTTGGAGGCTCCTGTGCAGTTTGCTCCTCATATTTCGCCGATATGTTTGCCGGCCACTGATGACCTGTTGGTTGGGGAGAATGCTACAGTGACTGGTTGGGGAAGGCTGTCCGAAGGCGGTGTGCTGCCATCGGTTCTACAAGAGGTAATTATTGAAGATTGTAATACGTCACTGAGACGTCCATTGCCGGTATTGGTTGATAATGAAGATTTTTTGAAGTGAAAACTTCTTTAGGCGCGTTGGGCATTTTTGAGATGGGACTAAACCATTGATTTCACGACACCATGACGACACCTCATTTTTGTAAACGCGATTGTGCTCTTTATTTCGGATCAATGTTCTATGCAAGCATTTTTACTTTAAAGGTTTTGTATACACGATTGTCCTCTTTACTTATATTACGTTACGAATCAATGTTCTATGCAAGTATTTTTACTTTAAAGGTTTCGGAAGTATTTTTTTTTGTAAACGCGATTGCGCTCTTTATTTAGATAAGGTTACGGAGCAATGTTCCATATAAGTATTTTTCTATCACCAAGACGATCTTGTTCAAGTTTTCACTTCTGTCGGCACTCCCGGTGTGCCTACTGCCATTTTTTTAAATTTATTTATCACTGTTAATGATTTTCGAAGTGTTCTGATTCTGATTAAAAGTTTTGCGATGGACGTGTTTTTTTTCCTTACAAATATAATGTGTTTGGACTTTGAACAGTTCATTCATTTCTAGACCTAGTATCATAAAAAAAATCGAATCTACTTCTTGCCAAAGAAAAGTCAATTGATAATAAATTAATATCTGTTTCAGGTGCAAGTACCAATAGTATCGAACGATCGATGTAAGTCAATGTTCCTGAGAGCTGGGAGGCACGAGTTCATTCCGGACATCTTCTTGTGCGCTGGCCACGAGAGGGGAGGTCACGACTCCTGTCAAGGAGACTCAGGAGGACCTTTGCAGGTAAACACTTAAAATAAACATAGAAAATAAAAAGTTTTTGTTCATTAGTTAAGATAGTTAATTGATCCAGGCGTGACCTTGCGGAAATCCATTATAAAATACAATAGACGTGGATATATTTAGTAACCTGTTCCGCTTAGCTATTTCTAAAGAGCCATAAAAAACTCCTGAAATAAATCGACACGTGTTTCACCTCTCAACGAGGCATCCTCAGGATGACGATGGACTTGTTCATTGTAAAGAACTGTAAAAAACCGAGAAGATTTCGCATCAGAATTAAATAAGGACGTGTTTACATTTGTAATTAACAATTCTTTTTAATGCTTTTTATGGAAAACGGACAAGTCGTTTAAAAGGCATAATAGCTGCTAGCAATTCATACCATCCCATCAAAAGTTTTCGGCAGCACATTAACCCATGGAAGCCCCATAATACAGCAGTAATAAAACAATTCCTCTCCCACAAAGTACTAGTTAAATGTTGATTAACCCTTCCAACTTTCCCCATGTCCCTTAATTTCACCTACTCCTTTTCGGGTGAACTATCGTTGTGAAAATTCAAACAATTTTAGTTACTTTAAGCTTCATAAGTATTAACAAATCTTGGGTGCTCAAAACTTTCATGAATAACATTACAGGTTCCAAGAAATAGTTTTATAGGAGTTTCGGAAACTCATTATACAAAATCTTCAGCAAACTTAACTTTGGTCTTCTGGAATGTTCGCTGAACATGTACAGGCTTAGAAACAAGTAAATAATTAACGCCTTGTTAGTTAACAAAATTTTAAAGAGCTTTGCAAAATGACAAGAAAAGGCTTGGTGATTAAAAGCTCCTATAGAAACTTCTGTTTTTGGTATAAATTAGTCTGATGTCTAGATTAGTTTTCATAAACTTGATCTAAGTAGTGAAACGTCTTTGACTTATTTTCTGGTAGATGGATGACCAGATAAAGGGATAATATTTTCTGATGTCTAAGTTATGATATTTATATTATTTGCTCTTTAATTCCAGGTCAAAGGAAAAGACTCAAAGTATTTCCTAGCTGGAATCATCAGCTGGGGCATCGGATGCGGCGAAGCGAACTTACCAGGAGTTTGCACCAGGATATCAAAGTTCGTTCCTTGGATTCTGCAAACAGTCAACTCCTAAACCGAAGCACATGATAAGTGCTTATCAAAACCCGAAGAAAAGGTGAAGGTGATTGAGTTAAGTGACAAAGTGATGAACAGTGAAACAAAGACACGAAACGAATTGGTGACAAGTGCAGCATTAAGTTACCTTCAAAAATGTTGATTGGATTCAACGTTTTCTGAGGCGTTTTATTAGGAATATCTCGCCAGAAGCTTGCAGAACTCGTGAAAGCGAGATTTTGCATCAACAACCGTTACCGGAGCTTCAATATGGTGATATTTTTAAGCTTCACAATAAACGCCCTGATGACTGCTTTGACGCTGTAGAACTTAAGCATGAGTACATGACGACAGTGATCTTACTATCTTAAAATTGATGAAATTAGTGCTATTTAAAAATGTATTCGTCAGATAGGCAGTCGCTCCATGTAAAATACTGGTCAGCTGCAACCAGAAGGACTGGAAGCCGATCCCAAAGTAGTTGGGCTGTTTTGAGGTCAGCTTCCAGCTGTACCGGATAAAGCTAGGCAGATGATGATTGAAATGCTGTCCTACATACAACAAAGAGTATACTATGATAATGATGACGTAGTAGGTAACGTTGTTTGAAATGAAAAGCTCTTAGTTCCAATGAGAATTTTACTAGAATCGAATACATTTTGGCAGCTAACGTAGCTAATTCGACGCACCCTGATGTGCCGTAGGCAAATTGGGTTAGTAAACTAACCGACAGGCAGTCGAAATAGCTAACGTGCTTGGTTGCTTATTTACCTTAAAAGCCAAAGGTGCAGCTTGGCTAAAGGCTAAATGACTATTATTCATAGCAAAATGTAGTCATGATGTTTCTTAATTATTGTCACTGTCATATTCTATACTATTAAATGAGCAGTATTTGTATATATACAGGGGGCAGGGACATCGATGCAAAAACTGATACCATGGATTTAGTACATGATTCTGAACGCCCCTGCGTTGAAATTATTCGTCGGTTATTTTTTTTTTTAAATCAGCTGGTTTATACATTTTGACCGCATAGGTAGGTATTGCACTTTTCTATGAAACAGCAAATAACCGACGAAAAATTTCAACGTAGGGAGGTTCAGAACCATGTACTGAATCCATGGTAACAGTTTTCGCGTCGATGTCCCTGCCACCTTGTATATTTGTATCATGTTCTCAAAAACGGCTGTAACGATTTCGATGAAAGTTGCAATATCCTCTCTATATTGCAACTTTCATCGAAATCCTAGGTCTCATATCTGGGAAAATCCGTTGTCTCTATTTTCACAGTCTCGGGAATGTGATACAATGTTGGTATACCTAGACGACATGTTTATCTATTTTCACCCGAGCAGAGCTCGGTCGTCCAGGTACTTCATAATAATATCTACAGTTGCTCCTGCATCATGAATTTGTAAGATAGTAAAACCAGTCGTAACTATGTACGATTACTCTGCCTTATGCACTTGAAACAATTCTTTGTAAATACAAACTATTTTATGATCATTTTTATCTGTACTAGTTTAATTTAATACATCCTAAGGTAAATCTGTATGCTCAAACGTATTGTAAATATTTTTGCGTATGTATCTTGCCGTTTTTAGTTAAGGTTGTACTAATAATACAGTATTATTTACTTGTTTCCAGCATTTAGTAAAGGAATCGAAAATTTTGTAAATATTATCCGAATTTATTTTAGTTCCTTGTTAGGAAATCGAAGTGTTTTATAATGAGATGACGAAGAAAGGAGACTACTAAAGTTGTTTTAAGTCAAAGATGAAATCAATACTCATTCAGAATCATTATGAAGAAACTATTTGCATATTTGCTAAGAAATCTAGTTTCTTTAATAAAGCTGTTGTAAAAGAATACAATATACTAGTGAACCTGGCAGACGTTGTCCTACCCAAACAGCGCCACCTACCGGGTCTAATTGTATTTTCAAACCATCCAGGGACCCACTCAAATATACACACAAAATTTCTTCTAAATCGGTCCTGCCGTTTAGGAGGAGTTAGGTGACAAACACGTACAGAAGAGTTCCGACAGACGTTGTCCTGTCAAAACATTGTCCAGCGGACAAAATTGTGAATCTAAACCATTCCCAGATCCCCTTGAACACACACAAAAAATTTCATCAAAATCGGTCCAGTCGTTTGAGAGAAGTTCAGTGACATACACACTCACAGAAGAATTATATATATAAAGATATGAATTAAGGTCCAGTTTGTACATACTAACCCACTTTTCATCTTTAGTAAGTCTTTTTACTTCACTATCTGATTGTTAAGCACTTTCGAAATTAACACTTTTATACGTATAATAGTAATGATTAATATATTTTTGTAAATTGATATAAATTAACTTGTTATAAACAAAGGGGATGAATGTGAATATTACCAAATCGCGCATTGTTACTGCATTTAGTAAAATATCGAAGTTCTTCAGTGCTGTTTGTTTGATTTAGTTAACTATTGCGATTTTATTAAATGATAGTTTATGATGACGTTGATTGTTTCACAATAATATTATTGTTAATAATTATTAAAATATTGAGATATTTTTTTAATGTTTCGTTTTATTTCTTTATTTCAGGGTAATTACTTTTACGTATTTACATCATTTGCTTAGACATTTTCGTGCATTCCTTGTTTAATTAGTATAAAATCAATAATCTTCAAATTGATGATTCATTTATTGTGAATGACTTGATAGTTTACAAATTATGTATTTAGCAATACAACGTAATGCATGAAAATCATATCATTCATCACCATAAAATCCATAGGCAATCATCTAATTAGTTTTAAACACTTAAACAAAACCCCCTCTAACCTGCCTTTCTAAAATCCAGTTGATTACCTAAAAGAATCCACAAACTAAGTCAACGTCGATAAATATAGGACAGCGTGAATTGAATCCCCAGAGTGGTTGGTCCACTGAATAGACAAGTACAGAAGCTCTAAAACAAAAGCAAAAACCGGTGTACGCAAACGTAGATATACGCGCCACGAAAGATGAGATTTAACCACACCTTCCACCGCTCTATCTGCCGCCCCAATAACGCTCCGGTTTAGACATACCACTAAAGAGACCCATAAATCGTCAACTGCGCAAGTTAAACCACGTGGTGTGTCAAGTCTCATCTTTAGTGGCACGAACTGTACGAAAATGGCGGTCTCAAACGAATGCCAGTCGCGAGTGCTCTTGCACTCCTGTACGAGAAGGTTATCTATGGGTGCGTGCGTTTTGTCTCGTTGCATGGAGCCAACCTTCTGTACCTGTCTATTTCGTGCCCGAAACGGTTGGCCCACAAAGTTCCACAGGGTCATTAGGAATCTTAAATTTGGGTCAGATTTTGATGAGAGAATGCGGTTGGGACACCGTGCAATCAACTGTGGAAGTCAGAAGGTAAAATGGGATAGCTCTGGCTTTAAATTAAAATCTTTGCACCGTAACATTTTACGGTGATTCAAGGGATTATTACTTCTGGTCTGATTCTGGGAAGTAGTATAAAAACGTAGATTTCAAACATTGTAATCTTGAGAAAAAGATGATTATGTAGTAACTAATCTTAAATCATTGCAAGCAATGATAATATCTAGTTAATGTTTGAGACAAATAAAATTAAATCATTTTAGATATTAAAAATTTATTGAAACATAAAAAAAACATTGATACAATAAAAAAATATTTCATAAAAAATCTTTTGAAAACATGCAACATGCTTTAGGGCCAGCACATCCCTAGAACCTGCATTGGCAGTAACAACCACGACTGGAAGTTCTCAACCGATCTATCACTAGTTACCATCATATAACTTCTGTACCATGTAGAAATGACACAGTCGTAATAAAATAGTAATGCCCTTTTAAAATCTGGAGTGCAGCTTTCGAAAGCCGGATGTATGGCATCCGGAGTATTCTTACAGTGTATGCTGTTAAACTTGACACTATACATAGGTAACGGACGAGTTATAAGAGTCCTGGGGATGCCAAACTCCAGGTCTAAAATCCAAGGGGCGTGACGCTGCAAATTTGGCATTTTACAAAATTCATCGATGATCGCGTTCGGATCAACTGTCAACATTCTTGCTGTTGGAAACAATTCTTTTGGTAAACTTAGATACACTTCAAGAGGATCACTTTGAGCTTCTATATTAGCAATATTTATTGTTTCCATATTTTCATCATTTAAAAAACTAGTTTGTTCCAATTCTGTAACAGTTTCTTCTTGCATATAATATGTATATTTAACATTAGCTACCTCTGTGACGCCATCTATTAGTTCCGAGGAATAATTAAATTCATTTATGTAATTAGAAACATTTGTACCATTATCTTGTACAAATGTTTGTGATATTATTGGAGTTAAAATAGGTTGTACCACAGTTCCACCAAACGGATAAATACTTGTCGCAAATATTGTGCTAGGACTAGGTAAAATCACTGGTAAAGGTTGAATGGTGGATAGGGGTGTATTCATTGGATGCCAATCGTTCAAAGCTGGAGGACAACTCAATTCTAGTTGGTAAGGATAAGGAGTGGTGACCAACGGAGTTGTAGGCATCAGAATAGGAGCGGGTAACACTTTTTTGCTGCAAAGCCCATAGCAAGGTGACGAGGTACCCTGACTCATCCTTTTCTTCCTCAGCTTGAGAATGATATGGGCTTGAAGAAGCTTCTTATTCACTACATTTTTAGCTTCTCTTATGTAACACAGATTTTTTGGTTGCAGTGTGGTTGTTGGGTTCAAAAGCGTTTCATGGTTTATATATGAAGTTATATCTGCTGATGTTGTGAGTGCTATTATGAAACAAACCTGAAATTGAATAGAAATTAATTAGTTGATTATCCCAGAGGACTTGGAAAACAATATTGGTAAAATGTTCAATGGTAATGAAATTGAACATTTTAAGGCACGATTTAATAATTTATTTTGGTGAAAGATTTTTTAAATCGGTTCAGTAGTTTCCGAGTTTATTGATTACAAAAAAATAAAACTACTCTCTTAAAATTTTAGTGTAGATTTATTTATTTCTTTCTTTAAATAAGACTGAACTGACTGACTAAAATCATTTATACAACAACATTGATCACAATTAAAGCTCTTGTAATTGGTTTTTTTGTTGTGTTCTTTCATATTTGTATCTTTTGCTTACTACAGTTTGAATTTAGTGTCAAATTGTTTTGAAGTATCATTTTCGAATATCGTTTCAAGTTTGAAATATAAAGATTATGATTCTTACCTTTCTATGCTTGGTTTAATGTTTGTTACTGGTACCACTGCAGGATTTGAATAATTAAAAACAAAACATTAAAATATTATCAAGTAAAAGTTACTTTCATCATGGCATGGTTTTTGATACTTGATAAGGGTAGGATTGTGACTCAAATACTGTTTACAATATTTCAAATGTGGGTAGTAAGTAAAAAGTTTGAAGTTTCACAAAGTATTCGCCCACAGATAACAAAATATTATTATTTGATAGTGTGGTAAGAAAAACTATTTAATATAATTTGAAACAATACCAAAATAAATTACATTTTAGGTGAACTTAATTGAAAAACAATATTCATTCGCAATTAGCGAAATAAAAACGGAACAAATTAAACTGTGTTTTGATCAAACGAAAACACATTATAATTTTAATGGGTGTAATAAAAGTTTCAGACAGAAAATAATCTTTTAGGTACCTACTTTGTGTGAAATATAAACAAAATCTTGTCGTTAATTTTAGTAAAATTATATCTTTATGTATAAAATTCTCGTGTCACAATGTTAGTTGCCATACTCCCCCGAAACCGGTCGATCGATTTTTATGAAATTTTATATGTATATTTGGTAAGTCTGAGAATCGGTCGTAATCTATTTTTCATACTCCTAAGTGATAAGGGTGGTCTACCCCATACATAAATATGGCAAAACAACGTTTGCCGGGTCAGCTAGTTCTGAATATAAATATAATGTAGGGTTGGATTCAGATCGAATGTAATCATAGTAATGCAGTCTTTTAATACTGGTCGCATTCGGAAACGACTTTAGGCATGAACAACTTTTGGCTTTTCGCTAGATGCGTGAAATGTGAGTGAGTGTTTTCGAGATTCGTATTTCTCCGGTGTATATCTATGTATGTAGTCTATGTTCCGGCGCATGCGACGACATCACCGCCTGTGCCGGTGTTCTTGAGAGTAGCATTATTAGCGTTCCGTACCTCAATAGGAAAAATGGAACCCTAATAGGATCACAGCCAATGTGCTCCGAATCTAGTGGACCGATAAAATTGAAATTTACTACACATAATTATTGTATTTTTATGACCCAAACACGGACATGTAACGCAAATAAATGAATTTTGGGGTCACTTTTGGGGGAAAAAAGAAAAAAAAGTTTTGCTAACTGTACCGTGGGGCACATAAAATGAAAGGGCTTGTTGCGAGGATCTCAAATATATATTTTTAATAAACGCTTTTGAAGATATTTTAGAAAATTGATGAAAATTATCCATTCCCCCTACTTAGCTTAAAATTTTGAAAAAAATACAGAGACTGGTAAATTTTCTTTACTTATAGATTACAGGAAAACCTATAAAAAGTATATGGTCTTAAATAGTTTGCCGTGTAGATGCTAAATATCTCAATATTGTGCGTACAAAATTACATTTGCAGTTGGAATGTGTGGGAGAATATGTTTTTCAACTACAATGTTAATTTTGTTCTTGAGATAAATTCATCCCAATTACGGAACCTTCATTGTGCGTGGTCCGACTTGGCCGGTTTGAAATAACCGACTAGGGAAATTAAACAGCGAGTGTTTTTTTAGCTAGTTTTCGGTTTAGGTAAGTTTATCGTGAACACAGTGAATGCAGTTTTTTTTTCATGTTTCCTTTAAATAAAATAACCTATCTTAAGGATTTAAGTGGTTTCTCTTCAGAGCCCATTAATTTTTCCACCCTGTATACAAAGATAAGGAAATACGCGATGCCAAAAATGACACGTCAACTACGAATATGTGAACAATGTTTTCGTCTTATAATTGTATCTAATATAATTCTAATATATAATTGTATAATATCATAAAATTACATACAATTGGTAGGCAAGTCACTCATTCGTCGCTGTGATTACTTTACTATACACTACACATACCTATCTACTATATTTTTGGACATAAACCTCGAAACCGAATTATAGCTCGAACGGACTGTACGTAGGTACTTTTATTCCGGAATCGAATCGTGGCCCCGAAAAATCCCGAGGGATAGCCCTGACACATTTCTCATTGACCGACCGAATTTTCTTTTCAGAAATTATTTATACCATAACGGGAGACCATTTTCATGAGTGGCTGATTATATCCTGACTTTTACAGAGTGGAAAAGTGTTATTGGGCTTTCCATTAGGACATTTTCAGTAGCAACTAGGGGGCCAAAACTATTAACGCAATATTGTGTCGTGATGGCCGATCATTGATAGCGTAATTGTTGATCGTAACAGTTTTGGTAATCAACTAATTGAAAATCGAGTCATTCTGACCCTATCATTATGATATTATGATTATAAGAATTGCCAAACTTAAGTGGCAATGGGCAGGGCATATTGCTCGCAGAACGGATGGCCGATGGGGCCGAAAGGTTCTGGAGTGGCGACCGCGTACCGGAAGACGTAGCGTTGGAAGGCTTCCCACAAGATGGACCGATGACCTTGTGAAGGCCGCAGGAATCCGCTGGATGCGGAAAGCACAGAATCGGTCGAAGTAAAACTTCAAAAAAGGAGGAGGTTCTCAATTCGACTGTATTTTTTTAATGTTTGTTACCTCAGAACTTTCGACTGGGTGAACCGATTTTGATGATTTTTTTTTTATTTTGAAAGCTAGTGCTTTCCATGTGGTCCCATATAAATTTTATTAACTTTGCTTGGATGGTTTTTGAGTTGGGTTCAATAATATGTATTTTTTTCTCACTTAGTATATGGATTATATCTTAAGTTCCTGTCACTGTTATTTACCTAACAGGAAGTGGTATTTGAATTTGTGTGGGGAAGGTACCACAACTAAAAACTGAAAAATAAAAACTTTTTACAAAAAAAATCAACCGACTTCCAAAAAAAACACTACAAAGCAAAAAATAACTTTATTTTCGGAAGTCGGTGGCAAAAAACGAAAATTCAAAACCAAAGACACCGATTACCGAAATTAAAATTATTTTTCGCTTTGTAGTATTTTTTTTGGAAGTCGGTTGATATTTTTTGTAAAAAGTTTTTAATTCTTCTCGTCTCCGCTTCGGACATCTTCGCTTTGGTAATGTCCGGGCCTAAGGCTTGCCGATGACATTACATTGAAAAAAAAAAAAAACCAATTGAATTTGTTAATATCGTTTACATTGACAAGTCGTAATCTCATAAAAATTTGACATTTCGTTTGACCACTGACACGTGATTGCACAATGGTAATATTGTTCTCTTGGTATGGTTGTCAATATTACCAATAATTGAATTCCGTATTGGGTTCAGTAGTTGGGATGAATCTATCCCAAAAACAAACTTAACTTTGAAGTTGATAAACATGTTCTCCCATACGAAATGTATGGGAAAACATGTTTTTGCAACTGCAAAGTTAAGTTGGTCGATTATTACTCGATAACTAGTAAAACCTACTTAGCTGTGATAGTTTTCCTTTTAATTTCGTTATACATACTACTGCTGTGATTTTTTTCACACATCCAAAACCAACCATTTAGCTGGCAGGGGGGGGACACTTGACTCTAACAAAAATTAGCACTTTAAAGCTTAATATTTTGCAAACGGATCCCTGAATCCAAAAATGGTTTTCACAAACTCATAATGTTTTTGTACAACCTTTCCAATGATACCCCACACTATGGGATAAAAAAATAAAAAATTAAACATCACCACTTTACGTGTATGGGAGGTACCCTAAAAAAAAATGTTTTTCATAATTTTGTTTTACCACTTTATCAGCGTAATTAATATGTATACCTATGTCAAATTACAGCTTTCTAGTACCAAGGGTCTCGGAGCTAGACTGCGGACAGACAGACAGACAGACGGACATGACGAAACTATAAGGGTTCTTTGTTTACTACGGAACCCTAAAAAATAACACGACTTGACCCCAGGAGTCTGGTTGCTACTGAGCACGGTTAATGGGCTCGTCTCAAGTAGGAGTGTTTTACATCTTACCTACCCTTTCAGAGAAACCAGATGTGATGCTATGTATGCCATATTCAGGTACTTCTGAACCTTAGACTGAGCCCTTAGAGACATACAATTTATTGTGAACATAACAACTAGGTACTCTGCAAAGCAAATCGTACTTTCCCTTAACACATACATATTTTTCTATAATGTGACAAAGCTTTTAAAGTTCTACGTTGTAATCGTAAACTAGAAGGCTTTTGAAGTAAACTGTTACATACGAGTATGAAATAAGGTTATGATTACGGTTTCTGAATAATAAATGTTATACTAACTGAGTTTAAAATTAAATATTGTTAGGATATAAAATTATGTAGGCAGTCAAATATATTTTTAATTTGTTGATTTTAGTGAAACTTAAGTTGCATCTTTTTGAAGTGAAAATTTCATTAGGTGCGTTGGGAATTTTTGAGATGGGAATAAACCATTGATTTCGCGACACTGTAAAGCAATTTACTGACACCGTGTAGTAAAAGACATCAACGCGTTGATTACCGCGGTGCCGATTTTTTTTCAAGTTTTTAGGGTTCCGTTGCCAAATGGCAAAAAACGGAACCCTTATAGATTCGTCATGTCTGTCTGTCTGTCCGTCCGTATGTCACAGCCACTTTTTTCCGAAACTATAAGAGCTATGCTATTGAAACTTGGTAAGTAGATGTATTCTGTGAACCGCATTAAGATTTTCACGCAAAAATAGAAAAAAACAAATAATTTTGGAGTTCCCCATACTTAGAACTGAAACTCAAAAAAAAAAATTTCATCAATCCCATACGTGTGGGGTATCTATGGATAGGTCTTCAAAAATGATATAGAGGTTCATTATATCATTTTTTTCTAAACTGAATAGTTTGCGCGAGAGACACTTCCAAAGTGGTAAAATGTGTGTTCCCCCCCTGTAACTTCTAAAATAAGAGAATGATAATACTAAAAAAAATATATGATGTACATTACCATGTAAACTTCCAACAAAAATTGGTTTGAACGAGATCTAAAAAGTAGTTTTTTTAATACGTCATAAATCGTAAACCGCAATTTACCTTTCATTCAATGTTACTTGCTGCTACGGAACCCTTCATGGACGAGTACGACTCGCACTTGGCCGCTTTTTTTCTCTCGGCACTCCCAGAGTGCCACTGTTTTTTTTTTAAATTTGTTTGGTATACTAACTACTAACTTAAATTGTCTTTGTTAATTGTATGACACGGCGAATGACATAGTTTAGTTTTAGTTTAGAAAAAATCTTTAATAACATAAAAATACACGTAGCTGTAATACCTACCTATTTAAAAATAAAGTAACAATTACACTAATATTAATAACAACACTTTTACAGGCTAGGAGCACCTTTATAAGTATAATTATAATAAGGAGGCTCTCGTTGGGCAGCTGGATCAAGGGCTTGATTCAGAAAGCGGTACTCCTGGACACGGCTCGCATTGTCAGGAGGTTTCTCTCTCTGGAGCCCTGACCGCCGGTAGCTTGGACCCTGTTCCCGATACCGGTGGGCTACTATTTTTTATATTTTTAAATGTTTCTATATTTTTTATATTCTAATATTTAAAAATGTAATTTATAAGTATTTTAATGAAATAAAAGAATAATAATGGTTACAAACTTATTACACATGAGGCATTTATTAATTAAACCTTTAATATTAACATTATTAAATTATTGTAATAATTTCATTTATAAAATGAGGGGGCAAATACTTCACTATGCGCTCAGCGTAAGTGCGACTGGTGCAAGCTGTTGCTCAGGCGAATTACGTCATGCATCAATTTAATAAACAATTAATTTCCCTGAGTGTAATTAATAGTAATTAAATATTTCCCATTTCCACATCATTTTCAGGCCGCTTTTCATGTTTCATACTCCGTTACCTACATTTATAAAAGTAAGTCTTCTGGTGTTGTGGCTGTAATCCAGATGATACACATAATTTTCTTTCTTTATGTAGGTATGCAGACTATTAATAATTTGAGACATCAAGGATTGAAAAGGACTAAGCATAAATACCAACAAGGTGTATAATACACATTGCACTCAGAAAAAGACGTTTTGCTTGACATACACTTTAGGATAAGTACCTCGGCGACCGAGCTCTGCTCTGGTGAAAATATAGAATGCTCATTTAATATAGGATAGTTCATACTAATTCCATGTAATAGTATACAGGGTGTTTGGTAGAACGTTGAACATACAAAAATGGTGGATAGGTGGGGTCGTCTGCTACTTACTGAGCTCTAATTTATTTAGCCCTGGCCCCCTGGATATTTTTTAATTTTTTTTTCTTTCTTCTAGTTTCACCACTTTCTTAACTTTTAAGTGTATTTTTTATTAAAAATGGGTAAAACACATTAAAGATTTTTTTAAAAACAATAATATTGCCTATTATTGTTTTTTTAAATCTTTAATGTTGGCAGATTCTTAGAAAATTATTGCTTTATTCAGATGTCAGCTAGAAAAAAGTTATGAGTCCTCAAACTTACAGAAAGATGTAAAAAATACTTAAATCCTATTTTCAACTTGCATTAAAAAAAAATATCCAGGAGTCCAGGGTCAAATAAATTAGGCCTGAGTAAGTAGCAGATGACCCCACCTATCCACCATTTTCGTATGTTCAACGTTCTGCCAAACACCCTGTATACTAATCCCATGCTGCCATGTCATTATTTTAAGGTGGCCATCTTGTTCTAAACTTTGACCGATCGAGCTCTGCTCGGGTGAAAATACGGAGAAAACGAATTTTCCCAGATAAAAGACCTAGCTAGATCAATTTTTCACCTCCGTAAACCCCTATACTGCATTTTCAAGTTTCCACTTCTTTTGCCACACATTCACTTTTTCCATCAATAGACTGTTTTATAAGCTAAAAGACTTACTCGAAGAACCATTTTATTTCACGCCGACCAACTGCTATCTAAACTTACCGCACCATAGAGAATAGAAGTTCACAAACTACGACATTATCAGTTCACAAGTAAACGCAGTCAATATTTAATATTTCAGTCAAACAAAATAACAGCTCTCTGCAGACAAACTCCTTCAGAATTTAATTTTAAATCCGCGTTGCTATTCAATGGGGCATTGAATAAAAAAACACGTACAGAAGCGAAACTCATAAATGTGATGGACGATCGTCGGTCGCAATACGCGCAATACGACGAACTTAAAAGAACCTTGGTATTTTGGTATTCATCATCATCATCATAACTGGCAAAAAAGTTTACTGCTAGATATAGACGTTCTCAAATCCCGCGGATTTGTGCGGTGGTGCATGGTCATCGGACCACCCTGTGGGAAGCCTTCCAACGCTACCCCCTCCGGTACGCGGTCACCACTCCAGAACCTCTTTCCTCTTGCTTTATATTACGATGTCAAAAAAACAGAGACAAAACAGGCAGGTATAGCAAGATCATGGTCATCTTATTACCGTAGTACTCATGACGTCATCCGATAAATTGCGGTCGCTACGTGGCAGCATTGCCGTTTTACATCCTGAACCGTCAGGATTTGTTCGGAGCAGAGGGTCTAAACAAAGTGACATTCTATCAGTTGCTGCAAAAGTCAAAAATGTATTAGATTGACATAAGACCGGAAAGCTTGTGCCAATCCTGTTTGTTGCAAACGCTTTGAAAGCAATTGCTGCTTTTTTAGGCCTTCTGGAGTGACGCTTCTATGCATTTATTATTCTATGTCAGGCGTCTGTTAAAAGAGTCCGCTTTCGCGCAAATTGCTGGCGTACCGGCGACTCCTAACGATCGTCCATTGTACGAAATACGTCACCTGGACTTGTTGTTACAATATCCTGGACTTTTTGTGAAGGATTTTGAATTCTGGTGGTAAGAAATGATGTTTTTAATTGCAGATTTTTTTTGTAAAGGATTTTGTGTTGCTAAAGAAACATTTAATGAAAGTTTTAAAATGCGGGTATCTATATTCTATAAATTGAATTGACGACAATAGCATTAGTTTTGATATCCCACAAAGTAAGACTTCTTATTTATCGAATTCGTTTAAATTATTAACCAAAAAAAGAAGGAATATCGGGTTTTGAAAACGATATTTACATATATGTCGGAGACGGGTATGTAACTTTCGTTATTATCAGCGATATTTTAACTACTGTGGGCATAGTGTGGGTAGTGTTGGTTAATGTGCAATAGAAAAACAGTTTGCAGTTCAGATCACATTATAATTTACTATCAAATGAATCACACTAACTAAATTATACACACACTGGGTGCGACGGCGTTTATTGAAATCACCAATTAACAAAATGATCACAAATTACAACTAACACAATAACTGAGCACCACGAATCGAGAACAGTTCCGCGACGTCTTGACTCCAATGCGACCAGAGGCTGAATACCCTCCTCGCCGTGGCCTTAAAACATCACGACTCTGTAGAAGCGCGCCTTTTTTGGTGTGGGTAGATCACTCTTGATGTCGCCAGTGGCGCGCCTGCGATTTGTTTCGTGTCCGTAGTACGGACACGAAATGACCATGACCGGATCCGACATATACATGTTTCCAGATTAGTCATATAATAATGATATTATTCTTATATTTTTTTGAGTTCTTTTCAATAATTAATTAACCATAACTGGGAGGAAAGTAGATCGAGATTTATTGAAATATTCCCAGATCTGTCACTTATATATTTCTTTTTTTAATAAAAGTATTTTGGAGGACCTATTGATGATGGGAATTTCAAACAATAACTATAATAACATTAGCAATCTAACTGTAGTTTGACCGAGACCGCCTTAGGAATGCGCAGTGAGGTGAGGGGCAGCGTTGACGAATGAGCGGCGGGACGCCGTGAGCGTTGACGAATAAGTGGCCTGCACTGCCCCTGTCTCACTGCACACATATATTATCTAAGACGTGGTATAACGGTTTTGGTCAAACTATAACTACCTAACTCTCACTTAACTACTAACTCTAATATCAATCAAAGTCGCCTATCTAAAATTGTCCTAGAGTTCAATCACCGGTCAGTCCAGCCTGCGTCAGTTCATCACCCGTATTGGCTGTCCGTCAGCCGTCAACCGTCAGTTGTGATTGAACGCCTGTACAACAGTTGTGAGCACTACTTCAATATTTCGCTACAAATCACTCTGACATTTGCTGTAGGAAATGTTTGGTGACTTTATTACTTACGAGCTAAGCCTTCAGTTCTGCTCGCGTAGACTATATAGTGATTTGTTTTGATACTAAAATAAACGGCGGAATAAACTAAACGGCGCCGCTTCTCACGATCCTTAAGGGTCCCCGAAATGACCAATTGCAATTGTCAATTTGTACGTGATTAATACACATTGATGTGCAAGTTGATTGTCTACCAAATGCAATTGAAGCGATTGACAATATTACTACAATTAAAATTGACGAAAATTGATCAATTGCAATTTTGATCGTTTCGGGGACTCCTAAGCTTACTAACGGTATTTTTTTTATTAAGGGTTACATTACTAGCTTAAAAAAAATGTAACTAGTATTTTACGTAGAGGATAGTCAAAGGAAGGATAGAGTATTTATTGACTTTTAAAAGTACCCAACTATCTTCAAATAGTTTTAATTAATATTAATTAATTGATTATGAAGAATTTGAAAGTGTGTTCAGATATTCTTTTCAGTTAGTTACTTAAACCGTTTATTTGACTTTTAGGTGTCACAGCAAACAAAAAAAAATTTTTTTTTAGAACTTTTCTTCATCAGCATAATGTGTTGAAGTACACTTTGTTCGAGGCAATATGGCTTATTTCAGTCTCATTTGGGTACTAAAATACAGTAAGATATACAAAAAATACCTACTCTTACTTCTTGTATAAATACATACCTATTCAGGATGGCAGGGACATTTACGCACAATCTGTTACCATGGATTCAGTACTTGATTCTGGACCCCCTGCGATGAAATTCCTCGTCAGTAATTTAAAAAAAAATCTGTTCCATACATTTTGACTGTGTCGTCTGTTAGTACTGTGTGTCTCCCATACCTATTAACACTGTAATTTGAAAACATTCATCTGCCTAGCCTTTTCCCAACTATGTTGGGGTCGGCTTCCAGTCTAACCGGATGCAGCTGAATACCAGTATTTTACATGGAGCGACTGCCTATCTGACCTCCACAACCTAGTGACTAGGTAACACGATACTCCTTGGTAAGACTGGTTGTCAGACTTTTTGGGCTTCTAACTATCCCGTAACGACTGTCAAAGATCTACAAATAACAGCCGGGACCAACGGCTTAACGTGCTTTCCGAGGCACGGAGGGGACTTGGTATGTAAAGATGGTCACCCATCCACGGACCAACCGCGGCAAGCGTAGCTTAACCTGATCGATCGACCCGTGCAGCTGTTATTACTTAGCCACAAGCCTGTAATTTGAAAACATTGTAGAAACAATTTATTATTAAAAGAGTAACCGTGGAGTTTCTTGCTGGCTCTTCTCCATAGGAAGCGACCAATTGGAACCGTGCACCTAGCTTCTGATGTTTCATAGTGCTCTTGTAGGTTTATATGAAATAAAAAAAGTGAATTTTTGGTATTGAACTCTTGTAGGAAACAGTTTTAAAAAAAAAATAACCAACGAGGAATTTCAACGTACCCTGCGTTGAAATTCCTCGTTGGTAAATTCCTCGTCCTCGCCAAGAAATATGTACTGAATCCATGGTACCTGCCACTCTGAATAAGTAAGTTTTGTAACCAGCCTATCTGAAGCAACAGTTGGCAAAACAGCGATCTTGTACGTCATCAAAAATAGAAGCAACAAAAACACGGAAGATATTAAGGAGACATATTTAATATGACATAACGTCGGAGGAACAACGCTAAGGGAGGGACAAATAAAAAAATCAAAGCGACAAGGGTCGCCTCAGGGGACATAGCTGTCCTTCATGTTATGGACTTGTCCTATCCTCGCACGAAAATACGGATATAATAAAAATGTAAACAACATGTTGAAATGACGAATATCATCTATTATTTTTAATGGAAATGTGGGATCTAAGAATAGGTGACCTGTTTCTTAGTTTTTAGGGTTCCGTAGTAAACAAGGAACCCTTATAGTTTCGTCATGTCCGTCTGTCTGTCTGTCTGTCTGTCTGTCCGCGGTCTAGCTCCGAGACCCTTAGTACTAGAAAGCTGTAATTTGGCATAGGTATACATATTAATTACGCCAACAAAGTCGTAAAACAAAATTATGAAAAACATTTTTTTTTAGGGTACCTCTCATACACGTAAAGTGGTGATGTCTTTTTTTTTATTTTTTTACACCATAGTGCCCCTCACTATGGTGTAAAAAAATAAAAAAAATTGAAAAGGTCCTTCAAAAATATTGTGAGTTTGTGAAAACCATTTTTGGATTCAGAGATTCATTTGCGAAATATTAAGCTTTAAAGTGCTAATTTTTGTTAGAGTCAAGTGTTCCCCCCCCTGCCGGCTAAATGGTTAGTTTTGGGTGTGTGAAAAAAATCACAACAGTAGTTTATATAACGAAATTAAAAATAAAACTATCACAACTAAGTAGGCTTAACAGGTTAACGAGTAATAATTGACCAACTTAACTTTGCAGTTGCAAAAACATGTTTTCAAATACATTCCGTATGGGAGAACATATTTCTCAACTACAAAGTTAAGTTTGTTTTTGGGATAAATTCATCCCAACTACGGAACCCTTCATTGTGCGTGGTTCGACACGCACTTGGCCGGTTTTATATTTAGAACAGGCAATCGAGAAGAAGACGTGTCAGTACAGACTTACAAAGTGCACTTATACAATTGAGTTTGTCCGGGAAGTTAAGTTTTTAGGAGTATATATTGAAAGAAAGAATTAGCATCACTGGATTCATCCGTATCATCTGCTTGCTATGCCTTAAGGTTGAACTAGTCGCGGGCTCGAACTCATTGGTGGGCTTGGTCAAAAAGCACGCTATCTCACCTGGCATCGTGTCCGACAGAGATAGTATCAGTGATGAGCAGTTAAACGCTGGTCTACATGCACAAACTCTAGTTCGCACGCACACAAACACCGTTCAGAACGATTTTAGTAAAACAAGCACGTAAAAAATTACGAAAAGTCCTTTGGAAGGTGGAGTTTTATAAAAAAAAAACTACTGTATAAATCAATTACGAATAAAGTTTATTATAATCTTCGACAATTGAACTTTGTCGGAATGAGCTTTGTTTTGGAGATTTTATACTTCTTTTATTACTTATTTACTCCCAAAGTTGCGTTAAAATTAGCAGGAAAAACGAATCTTTGTTGGCTCATAACTTTTTAATTATTTTTTTTTTACTATTCTGCTTCTGTACAGACAAAATTAATAATAACAACGATTTCATGTTTTACTTTGGATGTACAATGTGTAACAGTGGAGTAAAACCCCCCCGAAATTTGTATGGAAAAAGTATCGGCTAGTTGCTCCTTAAGAACTCTTAGTGATGAAGTGAGCATAATACAATTAAAAAAAGTTGCACTGATTGAGTCCAAATTGAGGTATAGCATATACAGTTTTGGGGAAACAGCTACGATTACAACTGGCATAGGGCCTTCTCCAAAAAAGAGCGATCCGAACCATTGTCCGCATTTCTCAACGAGACACCTGTCGACCATATTTTAAAAAACTTAGTAATCCCACAGTACCTAGCTTTTATGTAGTAGTACTGTTAAGCAATTAAAAAAATATGTTTTTGACTATGAAACTGACGAGGACAGAATGGTAAGGGAAAATACGTAAAGGAAAGATTTTGGAAACAAAATGATCCCGGCTTTTGAGTCCACAGTATCAGGCAGTTAAAATATTTAATAAATTACCACTTGAGTTAAAAGCATACTGTACACAGGCTCATTCAAGGCAAGGCGTTGGAAAGATGTCTCTATTCATTAGATGATTTATAGCCCTATTCTGTTAAAACTGACATATGTCATTATTTGTCTATGGGTTATAATTATTGTAGTCATATTTTATTTTTTGATTATTGTTTGCTTTTATCTTGCTGTTGATTTTTGACATATGGTTTTATAATTAACTAGCTGCGCCCCGCGGTTTCACCTGCATAAATCTCGATCCCGTGGGAATATCGGGACTATGTGTTAATCCAGGTCATAACTATCTGTGCGCCAAATTTCATCAAAATCTGTCCAGCCCTTTGAGTGTGAATAAGAGACAAGCATACACATACACACACACTTACAAACTTTCGCCTTTATAATATTAGTAGAATATAGTAGGATTCTGTTAAAACTGACATATCTCATTATTTGTCTATGGATTATAATTATTGTAGTCATATTTTATTTTTTGATTATTGTTTGCTTTTATCTTGCTGTTGATTTTTGACATATGGTTTTATAATTAATTATGTTGTCATGGTATTTTACATTTATTTAATTTTTTATCGAATTATTATTTCCTAATTTAAATTGAATTGCATGTATTTTATATTTTAATAATATTTTTTTGTGTATGCTTATGTTTCATGTTGAATTATATTCGAACACAATGTGAATTGTTACAGAATAAATGAATTGTATTGAATTGACTTGAAGCAAGTGTCCCCTCAACATAAAGTAAATTAGCAAGACGTTATTGGACGACTTCTTAATTTCATAGTTACTTAGCAATTGAAGTATAAATTACTTATTAACTAATCGGCTAGATTTTAATTTGAATATCACCAACTGTGATACTTTATTCAGATAAATAAAAAAAACAAATACAATTTTAACTGTTAAAATTTAAAAAACCCCCGACACAAACATTTCCTCATTTTTCTTTCCTTCACCATCTATCTATAACCTATTCATTGAGACCATTCCAATGAGCCCAAACACGATACCTGTGCTGTAAGTTGGTAAGGGAGTTGGGTATCCTGCAAATTCCAGGTGATGCTGCACCATCAGTTCAAGGATATGATGTTCTTTTAATTTCATTGAAGTAACAGAATACCAAATTTCAAATCGATCAGATCTGTGGAAGATACTCACATCCATTCATCAACTAGAAAAGAGCTAATTAATTCATTCAGACATGACCTTGCGGAAATCCATTATAAAATACAATAGACGTGGATATATTTAGTAACCTGTTCCGCTTAGCTATTTCTAAAGAGCCCTCAACGCTCGGTGTGGTAACACGCCGTGTTCGAGTTCGCAACAAGTCCATCGTCATCCTGAGGATGCCTCGTTGAGAGGTGAAACACGTGTCGATTTCTTTCAGGAGTTTTTTATGGCTCTTTAGAAATAGCTAAGCGGAACAGGTTACTAAATATATCCACGTCTATTGTATTTTAGAAAAGAGCTGTTAATCTTCAAATGGCTGAACCGATTTTGATAAAACATATCTAAGAACCGTCGCTAGAAAACCTGCTTTCAAATTAAAAAAAACCGCATTTAAATCGGTTCACCCGTTTAAGAGCTACGGTGCCACAGACAGACACACATAACGGTCAAACTTATAACACCCCTGATTTTGCGTTGGGGGTTAAAAAAACGGTCGTCCGTCAACTGCTACAAGGGTGTGCACGAAGAGGTTTGTTGCGTCAGCTGTGTACTTCATTTGTTTGCGAGTCACACATTAGTGCGTACTGCGTAGCTTAGCCGTGGTGCCCACGCGTTCCATGAATGATAGATCGTCTGTGAATACTAGTTGTGCACGGTCTCATCGCCGTACATTTTTGCTGCTTACCCATTGTAACCTACTATAGGCCCACGATGCGCGTCATAATAGGCCTGTGTCCAAAAATTTTTGAAGTGAAAACTTCTTTAGTCGCGTTGAGCATTTTTGAGATGGGATTAAACCATTGATTTCGCGACACCATGACGACACCTCATTTTTGTAAACGCGATTGTGCTTTTTATTTATATTACGTTACGCATCAATATTCTATGCAAGTATTTTTACTTTAAAGGTTTTGTAAACGCGATTGTGTTCTTTATTTATATTATGTTACGGATCAATGTTCTATACAGGTATTTTTCTTCCACCAAGGCGATTTTGTTCAAGTTTTCACTTCTGTTGGCACTCCCAGAGTGCCATCACTTTTTTTTCTACGTCTTGTAGATTATTAAAAAATATAGAACACCAATTTTTTCTTTTATAACATAATCAAAAGATTACGGCGATACATTGAGTTAAAGTGTGGCATGGCGTCACGCTTTGCTAGATTTAATACTGCGTTGTGCCGTAGCGAGACCCATGACTTGGCGTCCGACGATCACACCACGAGGCCATCACTGACCACTGAACTTAGATAAAGAGGAAGATGAAAGTAAATAGCATTTATTTTAATTGGAGATGTTCAATTACACTCCGTTAAACTTGCAACAATACTTGTAGGTTTCTTTACTTTCTTTCTAAAACAAAGCAAACCAGCATACAATGAAAATACGGAGTAACCCCGCACAGAAAGTACGAATAACCTTTATTTCCTGAGAAAATATTAAGAAGCGTTCCCAGTAGCAGTCTCCTTTGACCGGCGAGGGCGTGGGCGGTTGGATTCACGTGCAATTGAATTGTGGCGCGAGGTGTGAGCGGGAGCGTTTTGTAAATCCATTGTTCTTATCAAGCATTAGCACAAGAAAATTGTTAATTTTGAATGCAATGAAATTGTATTTTTTCTTATTATTATTTATGAATTAAATGTCAAAATATACCAATTATAATAATGTCAAAGATGAACAAAGAAAAAAATAAAATAAATAAAAAGTCAAAACACACAAAATATTGATAAAATGTAATGTCAAAATTTATAATTTAAAAATTAACTAACCGAATAGAAACAGTTTGTTTAAAAGCCCGGCAAATATTGTTTTCCTGAATTTATTAGTGGGCAACACTCTGATGCCTGGGGGTAAATTGTTGAAGATTTTGCATGCCAAACAATTGGAATTCCTGCTATATAAATGTATACTAGGTAGGTACGAATAATTTATATGGGATTCCCCTTTTTTTGCAAATGTTCCAATGGTATGACCATTGGAACATTTGCGGATACATTTTTATAAATAAACAAGTTTCAAAAATGTAAAGGCAAGGAAGTGGAAGAATTTTTTAAATAATGGCTTACAATGCTCTAAATATTCTGCCCCATACACAGCTCTGACATATTTTTTTTGTACAATGAGCTCTGTTCACATCTATTGAATTTCCCCATATAACAAGGCCGTAACGCAGCACTGACGAAACATAGCCATGATATGCATTAAGGGCTGTTTCTTTACTGGCTATTCGTCTCAGTTTTCTCGAAGAGCAAATATAACCCCTTTGGTAAGACTCATTGTCAGACTTCGACCCGTAATGGGACCAACGGCTTAACGTGCTTTCCGAGGCACGAGGCACACAAATTTTTTTTTGCAACAGACACTTACCGGGAGTCTTAAAAATTCGAAGTGGGGCTACTAGGGCATGTGGGGTATCATATGAAAGAGCGCTATGTGCACATTCTCAATTTTTTTTTCTTTTAGTCCGCATAGTTTTCGACTTTTGACAAAAAAAAAAAAAATCTTTTCCCCCCTCTACTTATTTCCGAAATTTGCATAGAGAAAAATCTGAAATTATTGTGTGTGATAGAAGTTTATGTAAAGGTTACAGGAAAAATAAAACGATGTCTCTAAATAGCACACTTTTTCAGAAATCATCAACTTAAATTACATTAGTTCCACTATCGGTCAAGAGATGGCGCTGACCTAAAACTGCAATTTTCTACACGACAGTGTTAAAATTTTCATACGAATAAAGGCCTCGCCGATGAAAATTTAAAGTGGTACGGAACCCCGGTGCGCGAGTCCGCTCGTGACCGGTTTTTGTTCCGTGAACCGGAACGAGAGGTCGCGCCGCCAGAGGACGCCTTCCAAACATGGTGGACCATGGTGCCTTCATTGATTGCGTAACGTTTGCCCACGTTCAATCTTGGTAGTTTACAGGCTGATAATATAATTGATATTAGTTGCACAAGCCTTCGCAAATATATTCATTATGACATTATGAATCCATAGGTAAATAAAATACACAGTTGACTGCATTCAGTAAAGTTAAAATCTCTAGCGACGGAGGCACAGCTAGTCACCACACTGTGATTAATCTGTGGTATTGGTTGACTGTGAGAGCTCCTTACCTCTATGTTACTGGCAGACTTACTCAAAGTCAAAACTCAAACTCAAATCATGTATTTAAAATAAACCAATTACAGGCACTTTTGAATTGTCAAGGGGTCGGTCAGTCAGAAAGATGAATCTAGTTGCCCATTCCAAAGCGTAGTAGGTATCTATGGAGAAGAACGGGCAAGAAACTCCACGGGCAATCTTCTTAAATCAAAATATGGTTACAAAATATTGGTTACATCATTCATGTTGAAGGTATACATGTGAGAACGATGCAGAACGTTAAAAGCGTCCGTAATAGAAAATAAAACATCATCTGCCTAGCCTTTTCCCAACTATGTTGGAGTCGGCTTCCAGTCTAACCGGATGCAGCTGAATACCAGTATTTTACATGGAGCGACTGCCTATCTGACCTCCACAACCTAGTGACTAGGTAACACGATACCCCCTTGGTAAGACTGGTTGTCAGACTTTTTGGGCTTCTAACTACCCGTAACGACTGTCAAAGATCTACAAATGACAGCCGGGACCAACGGCTTAACGTGCTTTCCGAGGCACGGAGGGGACTTGGTATGTAAAGATGGTCACCCATCCACGGACCAACCGCGGCAAGCGTAGCTTAACCTGATCGATCGACCCGTGCAGCTGTTATTACTTAGCCACAAGAAAAAAAAAAACAAAATAGATGTGGTTACAAAATATTGGTTACATCATTCATGTTGAAGTTATACATGTGAGAACGATGCAGAACGTTAAAAGCGTCCGTAATAGAAAACAAAACAAATAATAAAATTCAAAAATTAAATTAAAATAAGCCGTGGCAGCACTAAGAGATGACCAGTCCCTACTGACGGCGCCCGTTCACGAACATGACGCATGGATTACCTAAATGTGGTCCGCTTTAATAGTGTACCTTGCACCATCCGGGTTAGTTGGAGAGCAATTGCTTGTGGTCCTTTGTCTCCAGTACGTTGCAGTTACACGCCGAGCCCGAGACATGGTCATCATCAGAACTCACACACGGAGCACCTACCTAGTTGTGGTGGCTTTATTATTCTATTTCTTTCAATTAGAAAGGTATGTTGTCAGGTATTCACCACGGTAGACTACGCCAGATACCTTTGGTGAACAAAGAGTAGAGAATCAGACCAACATTTTTTTATTTCAATAAAAGCTGGTGCAGACTGGCGCATTTTGTAACGCTACGCGATAAGAAATTAATAATAACAATAATATATTTAACCCGCAGGGCAGCATGTGGCGAGCTGTTGGGCAGTAGCGACCCCACGGACCCTATCTCCCGGGAGAAGTCTTGTTCCTCACCTCTGGCTTGCCTTTATTGGCCGGCTGGAGTGAACATTGACGAGGAACAGAGCTCCCGCCTCATTCTTGCCTTAATTGGCTGGCTTGAGTGGAGATTCGCAAGAGCAAACGTGCTCGGAGGAAGGAAGTATTGCAGTAAGATGCTGGTAGGGATCTTGACCGTACTTCCGGGATTGTCCTGATAGCCGTGGAATACCTCTCCACTCCTCATAAGCACCTCAGGACGTGTTGCCCCCTTGTCGCTACGACACTATGTGCTAGCGACCGTTTCCGGGGGCCCATTATTGAGCGTGCAAGTCACTCCCTGCCATTTTATCCGTGTACATTTAAACATAGATCAGGCAGGGGCCATAGTCCTTCCATAGCTCCAGGTAACCAGTCCACTTAAGCCACCCAAACCCATAGTCCAATATCTTTGGTTTCCATATTCTGCAATAGTCCTAAACCAACCGAGGGTTGTCCTTGGGTGTCCTTGCATAGTGCGAACAGGGATAATCGTCGGTTGGTGCCTCAATACTCAAAAATGTCTAAAGGGCCTCTGCGAGTTGGCTTCGGCCCCTCGTACGCCTTCCAAAGGTCCGGGACCCCAGGGTCCCGA
Source organism: Agrochola lychnidis (assembly GCA_963680765.1). NCBI lineage: Eukaryota > Metazoa > Arthropoda > Insecta > Lepidoptera > Noctuidae > Agrochola > Agrochola lychnidis. Next base: position 5,170,474 of record OY796859.1, on the reverse strand, counting down.
GATATGTCAAAGACATTTAAAAACAATAATATTTTATTGAATAAAAACGTTTACAAAAAGTGAACATTTAGTCATCAGTAAGATTTCCCAAACAATTATAACGCCTAAAAATAAACTAAAACTAAAATATGTTTATTACAAGTGCAAGTAATGATGGTTCGGAATTACAATTTTAGGTAGCGACCCGCCCGATCTAGGTTAATTTAAACCTGTGTTTCAGGTCATCACTTTACATTTGAATTAAATTGGAACACTAAAATTTTAAGTTAAACTGATATAAAATAATTTATTTATTTTATTAACAACTATGAGAAAAAGCATATTGGTACAATAATATCTAAAATTAAACCTATGTAAATATACAAAAGTAAATACTTACAAGGGATAAATTATCATCACGACAAAATTTCTAGAAGTTTTTTTTTATTACTCTCTTGTATCTCGCGGCGATATCGACGCGATGCCATATATAATAATTGTGTTCCTTTGGTGTCGCGCTGCGGGTCGCGCTGCCTGATCTGAAAGATGTTGCGTGGCGATAATATCGCAGAATCGCCACGCGACACGTTGCGCGTCTGCATGAGCCTTAACTATATTGTTTTTGGCGATACAATTGGTGTTGATTTGTTTTTCTTATTCTTCAACATTCTAAAACATTAATCCTTTCTTCTGCACTATGGTTTTCTTCTGCATAATACTTGAAGTTCACAAATACTTACTATAAACTTGTGTGGTTATTAGCATACGAGAAAAGGCTGCTCAGCCAACTTTGTGATAAAATATCTCTCCAATAATGATATCTATTGGACTATTTTTTACCACAACGTGTATTAATTTTTTTTCCTTCCTATCCCAATTACTAACATTGTCATTTATAGTAAACATTACCTTCAACACTTTCAAGCACCTACTACTTTAGCTATTACAATAAAATTTATATAATTCAGCCATTACAATAACAACAAAAAACCAGTCAAGTGCCAGTCGGACTCGCACACGAAGGTTCCGTATTAAGATCTAGTAAAAAACGCAGAAAAAAACTCTTACACACTAACACTTTACACTTCATTTAATTTAATACAATTTTAATAAAGTTATACAAGAAACGTGTTTTTTTCGGGCTTTTTTTAAATGAAAATTTTATTGTATGGGCGCCTTTAATTTTTAACTTTGCGTATTTTTAAGATAGTTAATTGATTCAGGCGTGACCTTGCGGAAATATATTATAAAATACAATAGACGTGGATATATTTAGTAACCTGTTCCACTTAGCTATTTCTAAAAATACACAAACAACAAATAATAAAAAATACACAAAAAAAAAATTCAAGAGCCATAAAAAACTCCTGAAAGAAATCGACGTGTTTCAACTTTCAACGAGGCACGTGTCGATTTCTTTCAGGAGTTTTTATGGCTCTGGTTTTTTTTATGTATGGCTGCAATAGAAATACACAATAGTGTGAAAACTTCAACTGTCTACCTATTACGGTTCATGAGATACAGCAAGCTGACAGACAGACGGACGGATGGCAGCGGAGACTTAGAAATAGGGATCCGTTTGGCACCCTCCGAGTACGGAACCCTAAAAACTAGCAATACAAGAAAACTAACCACTTACTACTTAGACTCGCAATATCCATTACAGTAAAACTTGATGTTTAATCTTAGACCTGTGGAAAACAGAACAGTACAAAGGACTGTTTAGATTAGATTTTTAGTACTCTCCTTTGGACTATATCTTTGCGTTATACCGACCTTATGGCAGTCGTTTAATTCTGCTTTGTTTGAAGGTCTGTCGTTGAATTGTAGGTATGAAAATTAAAGCGCTACCTACTGTCACTTATATCCAAAAAACTTTTTACAAAAAAAAAAAAAACAACCGACTTCCAAAAAACACTACAAAGTGAAAAATAACTTTAATTTCGGAAGTCGGTGTCTTTGGTTTTGAATTTTCGTTTTTTGTCACCGACTTCCGATATTAAAGTTATTTTTCAGTTTGTAGTGTTTTTTGGAAGTCGGTTGTTTTTTTTTTTTTTGTAAAAAGTTTTTATTTTTCACTTTTTAGCTGTGGTACCTATTCCACACAAATTCGAAAACCACTACCTGCCATGTAAATAATAGTGACAAGAACTTAACATATCATCCACATACTTAGTGGGAAAAAGTACGAATTATTGAAGCTAACTTAAAAACTATCAAAGCAAAGTTAATAAAATTTATATGGGACCACTTCGAGAGGATACCATTTCAAACAAAATAAAGAATTTTCAAAATCGGTCCACAATTGACGGAGAAATCGGTGGACATACATAAAAAAAAAACAAACATACGCGACGAACATATAACCTCCTCCTTTTTGGAAGTCGGTTAAAAATAATCGTTTTACTTACTACAGTGAACTTAGAAACTATAGGTACCAAATCAGACATAAATTATGTTAGTACTGTTAAGGCATAGGCCTGTGACCAAAATTTTATTTTTGTCTGTCTTGCAGATTATTAAAAAATATTGAACACGTATTTTTTCTTTTTTGACGTAATCAAAAGATTACGGCGATACATTGAGTTAAAATGTGGCATGACGTCACGCCTTGCTAGATTTAATAGGTACTGAGTTGTGACGTACCGAGCCCCCACTCCCCAACTTTAATGCGTGTTTTCTAAGTTATTTTTGATTAATATGATAAAGCAAAAAATACGTGTCTAATATTTTTTTATTATCTGAAAGACGGACTAAATAGAATTTCTTTTTTTTACCTTGGCAACTACCGTATTAATTCCGAAAAGTATGCTTTACAAGATTCCGAATTTTGAATTAAGAAGAAATACGGTTGTTGGTTTCTTTATTTTAGTAGGTACACACGGCTACACATCAAGCTATAAGTTTCCAGTTTATGCTGATCTTGCATTGTGTAGGATTTCCGAACAAGGCGAGGTCAGCTTATACTGGAAATGTATAGCCTGATGTGTAGCCGTGTGTACCTATGTTTATTTGTGCAATATTTCTGCTTTCGTTGAAATACTCTAAACTTTTCGTATGTAAAGGACTGTGGGCAAAATACACCCAGCTCTGCCACAGTTAAAACCACTGTAGTATTGAAGACATTACTTCTTCCTTTACTCAGGCCAAGGCTCATCAAAATCTGTCACAGGGTTATTCAGTTCCGACAATGTTAGGTGACCAGTGCTCGACGAATGACTCGGGAGAAAGCATGGCTCCCTGTCGTTTCGAGCGACGCAGGTGCTCTCGGGGCATAACTGCTTCGGGAAGTACCTGTGTCGCATAAACAGGGAGCCAGACGCTCGGTGCCATTACTGCATTCACTGTCGGGAGGACACGGCGCGGCATACACTGGCAGAGTGTGACGCTTGGGAGGAGCAACGCCGTGCCCTCGTATCAGAAGTCGGAGCTAACCTGTTACTGTCGGCTGTCGTTCGTTCGATGGTCGGGAGCGCCGAGTCATGGGATGCGGTCAGTGGCGGGGCAAGACCAAAATTTGATGTGGGCGAGGTACATTTCGCGAGTCCCTCTGGTGGCACAAGAAGACGAAAAAAAAAAACCGGCCAAGTGCGTGTCGGACTACGCACAATGAAGGGTTCCGTAGTTGAGATGAATTTATTTATCCCAAGAACAAACTTAACATTTATTCCAACTGCAAATCGTCGCTCGGCATCCAATACCGCGAATGTGTAATTTTTTATGTTTTTTTTAATTGCAGGATCACTTATTTGAACGTGTAGAAAAAATAAAAATCTAACACCTTTAAACGAGCAATTCTTGTATACATATATGTATATATTATATAACCTGAATCTCTGAAACGGCTCCAAGAATTTTTATGAAATTTAGTATGCAGGGGGTTTCAGGAGCCCGGGTGTCATCACTGTGTGGATCGCCCGGAGGACACGGTGGAGCATACGGTGGAGGTCTGCCCGGCTTGGGCAGAGCATCGCCGTGTCCTCGTGGAAGCGATCGGCGGCGGTGATCTCTCGCGTCCGGCCCTGATTCGGGCCATGCTACGGAGCGAGAGGAAATGGGAGGCCGTCACCTCGTTCTGCGAAGCAGTAATGCTCGCGAAGGAGGAGACGGAGCGCGTGAGGGAGAGGCAAATTTCGCGCCCTCGCGCCCCTAACCGCCGCAGCAGGAGACGCCCTGGGCGTCGGGAATCACGTGAAGATTTCCGGCCACCGTAGGCGCGGGCTTGCGGACGGTGAGCAATGGGTAGCTCGCCGGGGTCCGCTAGGGGCAATGCCTGCCCAAAAAAAAAAAAAAAAAGGGGGTTTCGGGAGCGATAAATCGATCTAGCTAAGTTTCATTTTCAGAAAACGTCGTTCAAAAAAAAATAGTCATCCATATATTTTTGTTTATTCAAGTAACAAGGATTCATTGTCTTAGTAAACTTATGAACTTTAGCTTATTTTACCAGGTCACTCAGAAAGTTTAGCGACTAACAGTTTTTGTCTATGGGATACTGGTTGGCGCTCAGAAGCACCATATCGTCTGCAAAGCTAATATTATTTACACAAATACATAATGTGCACATATCGAAATGAGGGATCTATGCTTAATTTTACCGACAGAAAAAATATTTTAAAAATCTAAATATTTTTTATACTTTTATGGAATTAAAAAAAAAATGTAACAAAACTGTGTAACTTTTTTTTTTATTCTCTTGGGCATCTTATTCATAAATTTTACAATTATTGTAAAAATTGATGAAAAAAATACAGATTTTTACTAAAAAAACACGTTTTTTTCAATTGAGGGTAGTTTTTTTCTCAATTTTAATTTTATGTCGACGCCTACTTACTTCCAATCATTATGAAGTTTGTTTCATCACGATAGCTGATTCAGTTTAAAAGTTACACAGTTTTGTTACAATTTTTTTTTTAATTCCATAAAAGTATTAAAAAAAAAAATAGATTTTTAAAATATTTTTTCTGTCGTTCAAATTAAGCATAGATTCCCTCATTTCGATATGTGCACATTATGAAGAATCACACTGTATAACAACCCACTCTGGTGCTGCTGAGCTCGCCAATCCTGCCTCACCCCGCATTCCAACCTGTATGGCCTGGAAAAAGTTCCAGCCCATCGTACACTATTGATCTGGTTACCATAGGTACCGATATTTAAAAATGTTTTTAACCTCCATTGGCAACCTATCCTTCTCCATCTTTCTCCACAATACGTCATAAGCAACCAGATCAAGTCTTGAATAAGTCGAGGAAGCTAGCATAAATCGGCGTCCCACGCTGTGTATAAGTATAGTATGTGACAGTACGCTTAAGACACAACACTGCACTTTCTGTTGAGAAACCACGCCGAAACCCGAATTAGTTGTCATGAACATTTACAGTTTTATTTATTTGTGTATTAAGCAGACTGTCAAACACTATTGATATTGATATTATAGTAGTAGCTAGAGAGATGGGCCTATTGGATGCCGAGCGTCGAAATGTAAGTTTGTACGCACAATATTGAGAGATTTACCGTGTTATTTTAAGACCATAGACTTCTTATAGGTTTTCCTGTAATCTATGAGTAAAGAGCCATACTATGTATTTTTTTGAAAATTTTTGGTCCAGTAGTTTCGGAGATAAGGGGGGGGGAATGGTCAATTTTCATTGAATTTCTTAAATATCTTTAAAAATGTTTATTTTAAAATTATATAAAAAATATATTTAAGATCCTCGCAATAAGTCCTTTCATTTGATATGTCACACGGTACTGTTAGCATAACTTTTTTTTTTAATTTTCTTGTTTGCCCATCAAAAGTGACCCCTATATTCAATTTTTTTTATTTACGTTACACATTCGTGTTTGGGTCACAAAAATACATATGTGTACCAAATTTCAACTTAATCGGTCCATTAGATTCGGAGTAAATTGGCTGTGACAGACGGACAGACAGACAGACAGACAGACAGACAGACAGACAGACAGACACACGAGTGATCCTATAAGGGTTCCTTTTTTTCCTTTTGAGGTACGGAACCCTAAAAACAGTTAAACAGTTGTAAAATTTTTTGGTATAGGTCGAGTTATAGGATAGGCCGTTCAAAAATATTGCGAGTTTGTGAAAACTTTCTATTCAGGGATCCGTTTGCGTAATATTTAGCTTTAACACTTTTTTTTTAGTGCCAGGAGCTTTCCGCTCTCCTGGAGGGCTCGTGTCAATTTATCGTTTTAGTACGAGTATATTTTTTTCGACGCGTTCACGGCTTTTATGTAATGCATAAACCTTCGAGGTACGAGGCCCCTCGGACTGCGAGGCCGTAGGTGGTGGCCCACGTCGCCCACGCCTTACGCTGCCTCTGGATGCGGTGATCTCCTTCTGTAAAACCGTCATTTCGCAGAAGGAGGCTGCGGAAACGGAGAGTGTTTTAAAATATTTTAAAGTTCATAATTAATTATAAATTCAATTAGGTAAGTATGTTTATAATTAGTTGTTTATTCGGTGCTAAAAGCTTTTATCAAATGCGCTATTTAACAATTTATTATTAATTAAAGTGTTCCAATGTTTTCAGCAGTAATAACCGTGTGGTCTGCCGTGATTTAATATTCATAATAACCACAAAGCCGCTTTTGTGTTGTTGTGGCGATGATTTGGATTAATTTAGAGAAGTACCTATGGATTTTATTTAGAATCAAGACAAAATCAAACTGGTTGCTAATTTAATTGTTAAATTTATTATTTTGTGTTTTATGACATTGATTTTTCTGTGATTACTTCCTCACAGACTGACTAATTAATTACAAAAATTTGGGAAAATCAATTCCAATTTTACAATTTTTGTAAATATGTGAGCACCATGTATCTATCACATATTAAATAATTTGTCGTTGCTTCATTTTTAATTCTTTTTACCTATTGTGGTATAGTAATTTTATTCTAGGTGCATCGTCTTCACATGCAATTATTTAACTAATGTACGTACCTATACAAACAATTGTAAAACATTTTAAAAGAGTAACGGTGGAGTTTCTTGCCCATTCTTCTCCATACGAAAACTACCTTTTGGAAGGGGCGACTAGAATCAATTTTATTATTTTGTAGATTTTGACGTTCAAAAGTGCAATACATGGGCCTTTTTGAAATAAAAGATTTGACTTTGACTTTGAATAGGGCGGTAAGTTCCTACTTTGCTATGTATACTTATTTGGCATAGAATAATCAGTCTATAATGTTCCCACTGCTGGGACACAGGCCTCCTCTCTGTGAGAGGGAGTGGGCCGTAATCCACCAGGCGGGCCCAGTGCGGGTTGGTTGATGTCACATGTCTTTGAAATTTTGGTTCTAGGACATGCCGGTTTCCTCACGATGTTTTCCTTCACCGTTTTGAGAGCAGTGGTGATGAAATAATTTACACAAAGTGAAGCGCCTGTCAGGGTTCAAACCTCTACGACCTACAACTCGTCAGTCGCCGGTGTTACCACTGGGCCACCACAGCACATTTGCTCATTTGGTATGGTCTTTATTAATTATGCAAAAAAAGTACTTGACTCAAGTTTAAAACAGAAGTGCCTTCGTTTTGCTAGTTTCACGCCCCTTAAGGCGAAAGCGTCAGGGTAGCCCGCGAAATTCAAATTTTCTTACGTTTTTTGCAATTTGCAGGTCAGAAATGTCATGATTTTATGAAATTGATACCTTTGACACCTTTGCTAATTTATGGAGTTGTATTGCTGATTATAATGATTTTAATTGAGTAAAACCAATTTGTTACGGCCGCGAATCATATTTTAATCAACATAAAACCTGACATTGACCTGCAAAATGCAAAAAAACGTAAGAAAATTTGAATTTCGCGGGCTACGCTGACGCTTTCCCCTTAATAGTACTACTAGCTATGGTTCTATTTTTGTATTTATTTTCTTTAGTTAGAAACGTTCCTTTTACCTAATACATTTTCAACACAATATATAGCAATGTCAATAAAGCGTTTACTTACCCCATTCACTCAAGGGGCTGGCGATACGTGAGCACTTTAAGCAGCTCTTGATAGGCCTCCCACAGTCTTCATCGGCCTTTTCGTTACCAAGTAATTTCTCTCAACTACAATTTTGCCGCCTGCCGTAGAATACTACTGAAAAAAAAAAGCGCCCAAGTGCGAGTCGGACTTGTCCATGAACCGAACCCGGGTTCCGTAGCAGCAAGTAACATTGAATGAAAGGTAAATTGCGGTTTACGATTTATGACGTATTAAAAAAAACTACTTAGTAGATCTCATTCAAACTAATTTTCGGAGGAAGTTTACAGGGTAATGTACATCATATATTTTTTTTAGTATTATCATTCTCTTATTTTAGAAGTTACAGGGGGGGACACACACATTTTACCACTTTGGAAGTGTCTTTCGCGCAAACTATTCAGTTTAGAAAAAAATGATATTAGAAAACTCAATATTATTTTAAATGTTTTTATTGTTAATTTGTTTTGTATTTAATTTTGTTTCCTTTATAATTATTTTCGAGTTTTATGTTTTGATTTACTTTATCAATATTATTATTTTACTTTGTCAAGCTTTAATGTTTTTACCTAGATTATAAGAGAATGATGTGGTCTCCCATAATTGGAAGCGCACACTCGTATTTGTCCTCGTATTTGTAATCTTGCATGTAATTGTGTAGCCTCTGTTGGAGATCCAATAAATAAATAAATAAATATCATTTTTAAAGACCTATCTATAAATACCCCACACGTATGGGTTTGATGATTTTTTTTTTTGAGTTTCAGTTCTAAGTATGGGGAACCCCCAAAATTTATTGTTTTTTTGTGTAAAAATCTTAATGCGGTTTACATAATACATTTACTTACCAAGTTTCAACAGCATAGTTCTTATAGTTTCGGAAAAAAGTGGCTGTGACATACGGACGGACAGACAGACAGACATTACAGACATGACGGTTCCGTTTTTTGCCATTTGGCTACGGAACCCTAAAAAAGGACTATGACATTTCCCTTTGTTTACAAATCAGTGCCTATTCCAGTGGTTGGCAAACTCATTAGTAAATAGAGCCAAATAAATATTAGCCAATCCTCCCGCATCCCGGCGCGCGTCGAGCTGAGCGTGTACAAGATGTACATACGCCCAGTCTTGACGTACGCCGCCCCCGCTTGGTTCGCCCTCACGAGCGAGGCGAGCCGAAGGCTGCTCCGCGCGCAACAGCATCTTGCGCTGCGGACCATATTAGACGCCCCTTGTTTCGTGAGGAACGATATCATCCAGCGAGACCTCGGGATTGAGAGCCTGGATGAGTTTGTGGGGCGGCTCGCGAAGGTCATGTTCGCGCGGGCTGACGCATCTGCCTGGCCCCATGTCAGGCAGATAGCGCCATTGCACGCGCGGCCACCTGACGCGAAAGCCCTGCCCCGCGACCTGGTAGCGGACCCTGACCCCATCGCACCGGATTGACGCCTCGGGTAAGCTGCATCCAGGTTACACGCAGCTTACTCGAAATAATAAGACTCTACAGATGTACACACACATCTGTTGTGTGGCGTGTACTAGGTTAATATAGGCACGTCACATAACTGTACAGACATCCATCACTATACATGCATCCATACACAACACGCACGGGCGCGATGCGGGTCGCGATGTGCGTCTACACTGAGCGGTGTTACTCTACAACACTAACCGCTCATACATACGTGACTGCCTACCCCTCAATCCGTAAACGGCTCGATCTGTAAGCGGGGAGAGGGGGAGACTACATATTAGACCTGTAGGGCGTCGAGTCGGCATCTCCGTCGCTGGTCGTTCTCGCTAGGCCTCCCCAGGGCAACCGGGGGTCTCACCTGGCGGGGTCAGGCCGCCGGGATGTCGTGAAGAAAGCGGCGCCAGGGCACCGTGGCGCGCCTACATAAATATTCAGAGCAACCAATCACACCGACGCATTATTGCTTAACAATATGTGGTCGTTTCCATTGCCGTCCGAGGCAAACATAATCGAGGGGCCCATTTTGATGGGTCAACGTAAAGCCTCCGCGGGCGAAGGGCGAGGCTCTGACCTCTTTCGAGTAGCCAATCCTTTCTGTGTGTCCAAACTGTCTTAACACTTTTCTTAATGTTTATAACTCCCATCCTCTTTCACTTCACAACGCTTCCTAAAAATTTGATAAGAAGTCAAAATCAAAATCAAAATATTTTATTTCACATAAACCTACATGGGCACTTATGAAGCGTCAGAAGCTAGGTGCACGGTTCCAATTGGTCGTTTCCTATGGAGAAGAGCCGGCAAGAAACTCCACGGTTACTCTTTTAAAAATAATTGGCTTTTACAATACTTTCATATAACAGTGTTTCTAGGTATGGGAGGACAGTGTAGGTCTTTCAATAAGTACTAGGTACTTAACAAAATAGAAAATGGTCAACAGGTCTACAATCCACTAAGCCTACAGCGTTCTCATATTCACAAAATATGTAAAAAAGAATCTATACAAAAAATAAATAAATTAATAAAAGTAAAAAACCTATTTTAATAAAACGCAATTATATGATTGCTATTACAACTGTAATCAATCTGAATAATTATCATGTCCACAAAAGTCACTAAAAAAAAGTTGAAATTAAATCGTAGGTAGTAGAATGCCTTCATCATCATCATCATCATATCGGCTGATAATAATATGATGAAGATATTTTACTTATTAACAAGTTAACCAGTAGTTGGTCTGCCTCTTTGGTCTAGTAGTAGCAAGCGCTACTGCTGAGCATGTAGGTCCTGGGTTCGATTCCCGGGTCGGGCAAAGTGTTATTCTGTTTTTCTATCTGAAATTTCTCAGTAGCAGCTCGGAGTCTGGATTTGTGCCCGGTTGATGGCAATAGGCTCACCCCCTATTACATGGGACTTAAAACATAACTGGCGAAATGTGGGTGTACCTGCTACAGGTACACCTCTGTCCAACCCTTCGGGGAAACAAGGCGTGATGTTATTATGTTAACAAGTTAACCTTTCGATGTCCTGTTAATTGTTGGTGAAAATACTTCGGAAATGAATCTTTGAAATATAGTTAGAATTTTAAATTAAACTTGACAGAATGCGGCGACGCATGAATTGTCCATACAAACGTAGTACATAAATCATTTGCAATTTGAGCATATTTCCACCATATTATGTTGATATTCGGATTGAGACAGTATTTATCTAAGCTCCTACGTCTTATTATTTCCAAAAACTTACCTTTAAATGAAGTGTAAGTGAATTACATTTTTACAGCGTCCATGACATGTTTTCATATTGTTTTTTCTGTATTATAAACAACAATATTTGTAATATTGTTTCCGCAGAAGCATAGTTTATGTTATCAAGTAACAAATTATCGAAAAAAAAAAAATGGAAATACATTAAGTTTTCATTCATAATTTTTTGTATTACGGAACACATCCAAATTGAACATAGATTTTCGAAAGCTAGTACCTAGTACAATCGCGTCAAGCAATAATTGTTAATGTGTGCGTGGTAGTATTGCTCACTGTAGGTGTATATCGCTCCGACAGGCACTCACACTAGCGCAACGTGCTTGGAACTGAATTTTGCAAACATCTCGATTTGTAGTTGTGAGCCGTGTCGCTGGCCCGACTCCTGCGCGTATAGATACGCTCGCAATCATCGATATTTTTTACAGAGCCGCACTCTATAGGTCAAAAAGCCGCATGCGGCTCGGGAGCCGTAGTTTGTCGACCACTGGCCTATACCAATAGAAGGAAATTAAATTAATTTCTAGCTACTATCTCAAACAGATTCTCCTTCCCTTCCAAGAAACATTCTGTAACGGCTAGGGTTGCACAAGGTAGGCTGCGCAGGCCATTAACGGTTAGGTAGACACTAAAACAGCTAGACAAGTCATTTCAGCCGAAAGACGTCCACTGCTGGACATAGGCCTCCCCCAAGCACCGCCACTTCGACCGATTCTGTGCTTTCTGCATCCAGCGGATTCCTGCGGCCTTCACAAGGTCATCGGTCCATCTTGTGGGACAAGTAAATTCATATATTTGTAACACAGTAGTTGGTAGAAAATACACGGCTAGGTCGTTGGTAAGGTCACTGACACTGAATCTGAGAACTCGCACACTTAGATTAGGAAGGAAGGGTACCGTCCTTGGTAGCACATGGTAGATGTGGGGGCCTGTTCAGCACAGGCTCCGTTATAGGTCGGACGGCCCTTGTAGGCTGCTGGTAATCAGCGTCGGCAGCACGTGGAGGTCGCCTGTCAGCACAGGCTCGCCGGGGTAGGCCGCAGGTAGGTAGGCATTGGCACACATGGTAGGTCGCCCGTCAGCACAGGCGTGCGGCGGTAGGCAGCAGGTAGGCAAGACTTCGTCAGCGTGCAGCTTTGAGCCCGTACAGAGAGCCTTGAAAGGCGCAGTAGGAAGCGCATGTCAGGTGGATGCGAGTAGCAGTAGGCCGCATGCAATGTGCCAGCCTCTTCGCCTCATTAGCAACCAAGGTACGGTATGGGAAGCAGGGTAGGCAGTAGCTTAGCACATCGCAGCGGCTTACAGGCACAGAGAGTGCAAAGTCAGTGTGGCACAATGACAGATGAAAAGTGAGGTTAAGTATGTGAACACGCGAGCATAGAACAAGACAAACAATATAGCAGAGGGCTCATTAATAGCTTATATTATAATATCATTAATGTGGAACTCACCCTAGGTCGGGGCACACAGAGTCCTGAGGGTTACTTCCATCAGGAATGCGAGCGTTATTCGAAACAGAGTGTCTTTAGAAAATTAGTGTTGAGCCACGTTTTTAGAGACGTGGTTAGTTATTTATTTGTATCACTCGACTAATTACGGTTGAGACCGCTCACAATGCTACAATTCCTCTTGTGTAAGCTGTAGTACCGTGTAAGTTACAGACACATTCATATCACTTGAAGATATCTATGTCACAGCTTAGGAAGGTAAACTTGTATCTATGTTGGTATCAAACGGGTCTCAACTAACAATTCAGACGATATTCCCGTGTATCTGAATATCCGGGATGCGACACTGCGTTGGTACTGCAGGTCAAAGTTGTATGCAAGTAGCGTTGGCAAAACAATTGGTATTTTATTTAATTAACACAACAAAATGTTACGTTGGATTTCAAACTCGTGACAATCGCAATTGTGTGGTCACACAACACTGGCCAGCAGTGTGGTAACCATCGGACTTCGAAGCTATAGTTGTTGAGTTCGAACCCAAGGCACGCACCTCTGACTTTTCGGATTCATGTGCGTAATGTATAATTATCACTTGCTTCAAAACTGGTGAAGGAAAACATTGTGAGGAAACGCCCATGCCTGAGAGATATTTCTCGATGGCATGTGAAGCCAAGTCAGAGGCCTATGGGCGGCATAAAAGCTCTGACACCAGGTTAGTCACTAACCACACGAAAACATAGAAAAAAACTGTGGTCTTTTTTTTTTCATGTTATTGTTAAACTTGTAGCGGTTACACCGCCACATACGAACTACGCATCAAAGACATGACGTCACACGAATCCTGCATCGCGCAGTTAGAGTTTACCGAGCGATCGACATAGATACAAGATTTTAACTTCAAACCGATGGGCAGTTGCCCGCCAGATTACAACACCCGTCTGGTCGGAGGATCCTCCCTTTTCTATGGTGGATGAGTGAACTTTACACTCTGTTCCTCATGCCACTAAAAACTAACTGTAGGTGTCAGTTATCTCAAAAATATCTTGATTATGAGATACTGAAGACATAAGCTGTTCCCGAACTGAAAATTAAATGTGTCCTGCAATGCGGCAACTATTTCAAGGTTGTATTAAAGGAACAATTTAAGTCTTCATTTAGAACATTTTAATGGTTCTGTTCTTAAATAACAAATATTGTCATGTCTTTAAAAACTGGACATCTATCAGGGGTTTAACAAAATCTATTAATAAAAAAACACACATTGTGCCAATTTTTTCTGCCTAAATCCCTGCTATTGCCGGAAATCTCACTTTGTCATAACAAGCGACCATAAATTGTCAATGAAATGCAAACAACACTTTTATCCATATAAATGTGGGCCATGAAAATGTCACTCAAAATGTTTATAAAAGATTTTTGCGGGAAATGAATGTTAAACAGGTGATACGAGCAAAATTCTGACAAAATATGTATGTATTTTTAGCTTGGAATACTTGTTTTTTAAGTGTGGGGTAATAGTATTCTAAGGGAAATTACAATCCAGCATTTATTTGTTTTTAGGGTTTCGTACCTAAAAAGGAAAAAACTAAACCCTTATAGGATCACTCGTGCGTCTGTCTGTCTGTCTGTCACAGCCAATTTGCTCCAAATCTAATGGACCGAATAAGTTGAAATTTGGTACACATAATTATGTATTTCTGTGACCCAAACACAAACGTGTAATGTAAATAAATTAATTTTGAATATAGGGGTCACTTTTGGGGGCAATAAAGAAGAAAAAAAAAGTTTTGCTAACAGTACCGTGTGACATATCAAATGAAAGGACTTATTGCGAGAATCTTAAACGTATTTTATATAATTTTAAAATAAATGCTTTTTAAAGATATTTCAGAAATTCGATGAAAATTGGCCATTCTCCCCCTTATCTCCGAAACTACTAGACCAAATATTTTGAAAAAATACATAGTATGGCTCTTTACTCATAAATTACAGGAAAACCTAAAAAAAGTCTATGGTCTTAAAATAATATGGTAAATCTCTCATAATTGTGCGTACAGACTTACATTTGCAGTTGGAATGTGTGGGAGAACATGTTTTTCAACTACAATGTTAAGTTTGTTCTTGGGACAAATAAATTCATCTCAACTACGGAACCCTTCATTGTGCGTAGTCCAACACGCACTTGGCCGGTTTTTTTTTACTATTCTAAATTGCGACTGACTAATTTATAGCATAACTAGCAGTGCCCCGCAGTTTCACCCGCATAAGTCCCGTAGCAATATCGGAATAAAAAGTATTCTATTTGTTAATCCAGGTTACAAACTATCTATGTACCAAATTTCATTCAAATCCGTTCAGTCGTTTTTGCGTGAAAGAGTAAGAAACATCCATACACTCATCCTCACGAACTTTCGCATTTATAATATTAATTTATATAATATCAATAAGCTCTAAGCACTTACAAAGACCACCGTGATCTTGAGAGTTAGATGGGGTGTAACTGACACCTTCGTCTCATGTTGATAAGAACTGGACGAGGTGTGAGTTGACACCACCGTCTCGCGCCGACATATATTTAAATTAATTAATTCATTCATTCTCGAACTCGTGGCTAAGTAATAATAACAGTCGCATTGGTCGATTCATACAGTTAAGCTATGCTAGCCGGGGTTGCTCTGTGGATGGGTGACCATTTTTAGATACCGAGACTCCTCCGTGCCTCGGAAGGTCCCGTCATTCGTGGATTTTTGACAGTCGTTACGGGTCGTCAGAAGCCCGAAAGTCTGACAACCAGTCCTTACCAAGGAATCGTATTACCCAGCTACTGAGTTGTGGAGGTCAGATAGGCAGTCGCTTCATGTAAAATACTGGTATTCAGTTGCATCCGCTTAGACTGAAAGCCGACCCTAATTTAGTTAGGAAAAGGCTAGGCAGATTGATTGATTAATTAATTAATTAACAATTAATAAAGTAGGTTAAGTAGGAAGTAGGGTAAATGAAGTTAATGGGCACGGCAAATGATGCTTTCAAAAATAATCTTCGATTGATTATTCAGTGTAGCAGACTCATCATTTCAGCCGAAAGACGTTCATTTCATGCATCACCACTTCGAGTGGATTCATGCGGCCTTCACAAGGTCATCGGTCCACTATGTGGAAAGCCTTCCAACGCTACGTCTTCCCGTACGCGATTGCCACACTCTAACCTTTCGACCCCATCGGCCATCTGTTCTGCGAGCAATGTGCTCTGCTTGGCCACTTAAGTTTGGCAATTCTTCGGGCTTTGTCGGTTACCTGGGTTCTCCAGCGGATCTCTTCATTTCTGATTTGATCACATAAGGAAACTCCAAGCATAGTTCGCTCCATTGCCCGGTGCCGGTGCCGTGTGGTGCCGGCCTTAAAGAATACCACCAACCTATTTCTTCCCGAGGGTATCGAAAAGGCAACTAAGGGACTTACAAAATTATGGGCAGTATAGTTTTCTTTGCATTTTTAACACTGTTCAGCGATCGCCAACCCGCCTGCCAAGAGTGGCGATTATGGCAATCCCCCCAAAATGTACAGACTAAATAACAGATATTCGAGGCAGTCATTATAACCTACAGGCCTAAATAATATAAAAGTAATACGACCAAAAACACAAATAAATGGATAGAAGTTAAGACCAGGCACTCCAAAGACAATTTCTACGCAAACTCCGCCCCCATGCACCCCACCACTCCACTATGTGCTAAACGCTAACACATCAGTGATAAAGTTGAATATCGCGCGCGCTCCTTGGTCGTGTTCAAGCACGGAACTAAATGTCGTAAGTCACAATTCTTATTTCGTTTATAACTAAAGTAATAATAATTGATCTAGAGAAAAAAATATCTTGTATATTTGGATAATAAAGTATATTTCCTTACTGTCCATAATTATTTGAGATATAAAAGCCTAGTAATCTTGTTTTTGTTTCAAATAATCTTTAAAAAAACTTTTTTACAAAAAAAAAACAACCGACTTCCAAAAAACGACTACAAAGTGAAAAATAACTTAAATTTCGGAAGTCGGTGTCTTTGGTTTTGTATTTTCGTTATTTGCCACCGACTTCTGAAATTTCACTTTCTGAAAAAGCAATATTTTGTAAAAATGTGATGAGCAGTTGGCATTAGGCTGATGTAACATAGATAAATTACAAATTAAAAAGCAAGAAATAAAAACTTGTTTACAAAAAAAACAACCGACTTCCAAAAAACCACTACAAAGTGAAAAATAACTTTAATTTCAGAAGTCGGTGGCAAATAACGAAAATACAAAACCAAAGACAAAGACTTCTGAAATTAAAGTTATTTTTCACTTTGTAGTGGTTTTTTGGAAGTCGGTTGTTTTTTTTTGTAAACAAGTTTTTATTTCTTGCTTTTTAATTTGTAATTTATCTATGTTACATCAGCCTAATGCCAACTGCTCATCACATTTTACAAAATATTGCTTTTCCCGATGCAGGGACGTTAATCGTTAAGGAGTTCTCCTGGTACTTCACCATCAGTTTCACTTATCCATATGCATTGTGACAAGCATAAATTGCTTGACAACCATATTAAAGTAATCGAATCGCAACCCATTAAATACTTATTATTGAATTGTCCCGATGGCCATCTGTGGTCTTCATTATCAGTTTCACTTCACCAAATGGTGCTTTCCAAGAACAACTGCACGAGTTACTATAAAAATACCCGAATTGCTGTAGTTGTGCCTATAATATTTGAAGATTTCCCTCGATTTCTCCAGGATCCCATCATCAGATCCTGACCAGATGACAATGGAACCATTTCGAGAGCATACCCTTTCAAACAAAAAAGAATTTTGCAAATCCATTTATAAATGAGTTATGCCCGAACATACATAAAAAAAAATTTAAACATCCGAATTGATAACCTCCTCCTTTTTGAAGTCGGTTAAAAAGAAGATCGAGCGAAAATGTTCCAATTACGTAACTGTCTTATATTTGGAAAGAAAAAGACCCAGTAAGTCATTAAAGTTCCATTTTGATTGCATGTGTGACTTTTTCAAAATATTAATGCAAATTAACATACAATTTAGGGAGCCTCCTCTTAAGTCTAACATGCTATCCGTACCACATAGGAGAATCAGCATACATCGAGTGAAAAGTTTGGTATCGCTACGTTGGGCCCAACTTTGGCGCCTTGTCGCCTTCTACATTACACGGACTATTGGCACTCTCCACCAACTGCGAACTTTCAAGATATAGTTACGTAATGGTTTTAAGTTCTAGAGCAACTATTTTGGGTATACAGACCGAGTGTCACAACACGAAGCCACAATCATGAGTAACAAAGAACAATTTCCAACCAACCGCTTTGTGATAAGCTTACTTTGCATTACACGACTGAGCGTTACATCTCACCCGCACCGCCATGAATCAAACGACTATGGATATTTAGATAGAGAGATACACTTTGATCGAACAAAACTGTTTTTTTACTTCTGATGAAGTTAAACGTTAGTTAATTGTAGTGATGCAACGAATACGAATACGAATATTCGTATTCGCCGAATAGTAGACATTTACCGAATATTCGTATTCGGCGAATACTAATACGAATATTTAGAAATTAATATGTTTTTACGCAAATCTAATTACTTGGAAAACGCGCGTCGTCGGCATGTAAAAATACGACGTGTGCAAGGGCCTTAACCGCAACGACGACGTGACGGGGGACCCCCCGGCCATAGTTTATACAGTGCCGCGGCCCAAGAGTTTCCCTATCATTACGAACCATGGATTGTTTCATTCATTCATTCCACAAGTCAAGCAAGAGAGTATTGTTTTATTTATTTTCTGAGGTTGCTGTGAAGTGAAAGAAGTTGAATAGAAAATGTCTTTTCGTAAACGAGTTCAAAGTGACATATGGAAACACTTCGATAAATTACCAAGTAAGTAGTTATAGGTAATAGAATAGGTACTCTTTGTCATCTACATAGTATAGTAAAAGTAAAATTTAATTTCAAAATGTTTTTTTACAGGGGATTCGCAAACTAAAAACGAGATAGATGCTTATCTAAAGCTCCCAAATTTATCGCCGACTGCTGATCCACTGGCCTTTTGGCGAGAAGATGTCCATTTTCCAAGTCTGAAAAAACTCGCCCAAAAATATTTTTCACTGAAGCCATGTACAGTCGCCTCGGAAAGACTTATCAACGGCTGAGAACATCCAGACTGAAAAAAGAAATCGCCTAAAACCAGAAAATCTTCAAATTTTATGTTTTTTAAATAAAAATTTACCTACTGTACATTTTAATTATTAGAAGAATAGAAATTCATCAAATAAATTAGTCTTTTATTACCATGGCAAGATATTCGTATTCGCCGAATAGTAGGTTTGATATTCGTATTCGTATTCGTAAAAGTAGTATTCGTTGCATCACTAGTTAATTGATTCAGGCGTGACCTTGCGGAAATCCAAAATAAAATACAATAGACGTGGATTTATTTAGTAACCTGTGCCGCTTAGCTATTTCTAAAGAGCCATAAAACCTCCTGAAAGAAATCGACACGTGTTTCACCTCTCAACGAGGCATCCTCAGGATGACGATGAATTTGTTGCGAACCCGGACACGGCGTGTTGTCTGTTATGTTGTCTGCGCTCAGCGCTCAGTGTGGCCTCGTCTATTGTAAGTTAAACGTTGTAAGTCAAGTTTATCCACTCTCGTAACTTGAACAAACAATAGCAATGAACTTATACGTATTGTCTGTTTTGTTTCAAAGCGGTAATCGAATCCGCTTTATCCAGCTCATAAAGCGAATACTTTATTGCAATATAGTGTCAAATGTCTGACATTGTAAGGTCTCGATCGGTCTCGATTTACCGCTTGACTGGGTTAAAGACCACCCATTCGAAAACTCCCATGCATGGTTGATAGGAAAGAGATTGTAAACATAGTTTAAAAAATACACATACATACATACATAAACTCACGCCTTCTTCCCATGGGGGTAGGCAGAAACTACAGAATGACACCTGCTACGATCCTTACATACTCCTTTTGCCTCGTTTACGTTCATACATCTGGTCATATACGCACGCAGGTTGCGAGTACTACGCACCTGGTCTTTCTAAAGAACATCACCAATAAGGTCAGTAAATGTCCTCCTAGGGCGTCCCGCCCGGCCTTTCCCTTTACATCAGCCTTGTTACATTTTGTTAGTCGCCTTTCATTCATCCTCTCAACATGCCCAAACCATCTCAGCATACCCTTTTAAATTTTTGTCACTACATCTTAAAAAATCTTGCGCTTTTTTATGTGAGTCAACTTAATTATTCGGTGTAATTCAATTCCGAGAAGGACCTTATTGATGATGTTCTTCAGAAAGGTCAGGTGCATAGTACTCACAACCGGCGTGCGTGTATGACCAGATGAACGTACTCGAAAGGTAAAGGAGTGCGTAAGGATCGTAGTAGATGGCGTTCTGTAGAAGAATCTACAGAACGCCATCTGCGGCAGAAAGTGGGCATGGGAATAACACGTGAGTTTATCATCATCATCTGCCTCGCCTTTTCCCAACTATGTTGGGGTTAGCTTCCAGTCTAACCGGGTGCAGCTGAATACCAGTATTTTACATGGAGCAACTGCTTATCTGACCTCCACAATCCAGTAACTGGATAATACGATACCACTTGGTAAGACTGGTTGCCAGACATTCGAGTTTCTGACGACCCGTAACGACTGACAAAGATCCACAAATGACAGCCGGAATCAACGGCTTAAAACGTGCTTTCCGAGGCACGGAGGGGTCTTGGTGTGTAAAGATGGTCAGCCATCCACGGACCAACCGCGGCAAGCGTAGCTTAACCTAATCGATCGACGCGTGCAGCTGTTATAACTTAGCGACAAGCTCCTCAACGCGAGTGTTAATGTATGTTATGTTTGTAATGCAATTATACTTAGGGTCTGTTTCACCATCTCCGATTAGGTTCTCGTTAACTTACTCGGCAGATAAAATCCTACAAATTCTGGTCGTTTTGAATTTATTCGGTAAGTAGTGGCTATTCGGATATCTTGAAATAGGCCCTTAAAGTTGTTTAAAACCAGGTGAGTTACCTTGAAGGTTGCCCTTCTTTATTGTCACTTTCGTTATTGGCTTTTGAGTCTGCATGCAGAAAACCAGCAGCATCTTTAGTTTTGCTAAGTTCATCAAATATGACACTTAATCGTTCGAAATAGGTGTATACAAGGTGTCCGGTAAATAATGGATAACCTTGAAATAGCATATAATATATGTATATATTTTTATTGTATTTTTTTTAGAACGGTCATAATGTTTATTAAATGCTATTTCTAGGACAGCCATTATTTACCGGACACCCTGTATAAGGAGAGGCTATATCCAACAGCACGCGTAGCATGACCACCGTAGAAACGAGTTTTGTCGAC
This sequence comes from Agrochola lychnidis, assembly GCA_963680765.1. Classification (NCBI taxonomy): domain Eukaryota; kingdom Metazoa; phylum Arthropoda; class Insecta; order Lepidoptera; family Noctuidae; genus Agrochola; species Agrochola lychnidis. Next base: position 5,149,387 of record OY796859.1, on the reverse strand, counting down.
GGAAGAATATACAAAATGACAGATTGTGATTGTTTATCTGTCATTTTGTCTATTCTTTCGTCGACAAAACTCGTTTCTACGGTGGTCATGCTACGCGTGCAGGAGAATCTACCAAAATCCAATAGGCTTCTTTAATTTTCATCACGAAGCTTTAAAGGTATACTTCAATTACTTTTCTATCGTATACCTTGCCGCCCAATATCCATTCAAACGACAAGAAATTCACAAGAGACGCATTTCTTAAACAAGATATTTGGACGAATAATGTCGTAGGCTTAAGGACACCTAAGGGAAGGGCATAAATAAGTCCTGCTTTAGTACCTTTTAACTTCGAAACGAATTACTTTGAATTGTCAAGTGAATCTTGTTTACGCTGAGATTGTATTTTTTGTTGGAAACTTATATTGCTCGCGTAGACGGCTTTAGTAAGCAAAAGTTTTGACGAATTTATTATAAAACCGTTTTGCGAAAAAGCTTGAAGGCTGTAAAAGATAAAAAGAGTTTGTTTTTCTACTAACAGGCCTTTGTTACTTTAAAACCATGTCTTTAGATTTTGTAGTTACCTACGTTCTTTAAGCATTGTTTTTTAAATTATATCTGTGCTATAAAAGTAAATTGATTTTTCCACCGAGACTTGGTCCAGAACTTGACATTTACGCTTTGCTCAGAAATTCAGGTCAATTCCCAAACAGATTTTTATTAATAGAAAATACCACTACGATATATTTTTTTTTTAATTTTTAGGGCACATGAAAACGCCCATTTTTAATCAAAATTAAAGGTGTTAATAGTACATTGCGATACGAGTGTGCTGTGTCATTACACAGTACACTTGTATCGTAATCAATGCACAATACACACGCGTTCCATACGACGTTTTTCAACACACTTGCGGGGAAAAAATAGACTTGTTGTAAGAACTTATGCTACAATAACCTAATTATAGAGATGATACATTTAGATTTATAAAGTTCAACTGACCTTTGTTGCTGGGTACTGACTATCCGGAGCTTCTTTTAAAAACTTTTCAACGTTCGGTGGGTGACAATACTTTAGATTTCGTATTTTTGATAATAATTAACCACACAACGAAAACGTTAACAAATACATAAAAGAAAATGGCGGGCTGGTTTTGTTTTTAGGTGTTAAATAAAGGCACTGTCAAATCCGCTAAACAGCTTACATAAAAAATATAGCAAACACAAAATAATGTTGTGAATACGCAAATTAATGTTAATGTGTAGTGAAAAATATATAATTTGATGAAATATTATGTTAATTTATCATTTTTATTTATTTACACAGTAGGCATAAAGCATGAAGTCTCGTTGATAAGATTAAAAAAAGCTCACATCTCTGCTCGGGTGAAAATAAAGAATGCTTATTTAATAGTATAGGATAGCTCATACTAATTCCATGCTGTCATGATAGTACATTACTCCGACTAGTAAAAACCTGTGGCGCACATTACCGCACTAGTGCGGTTATATAAAGTAAGAAGCACCCGTGTTTAATACACTGCATTATGAACCTAAAAGCGGTTTAATAAGAACCACTTTACGAACACGTTGGAAAATAATTTTCTACCTGCTTTAAGTCAAACGAAAGTAAAACACCTAAAAGATTAACGTCAGCTGAATCTCCTTTAAACACAGACATAAACATAAAATTACCAGTTACAACATAGTTACACGAATATAACTGTAGCAGTGTAAACTAACAATTTAACTTTGTTGGTTTAACTAGTTTTACAGCAACAGTTTCATGTTGATTGTTATTGTCTGAGATAACTTTATTATGTCCAGTCTCCAACTTAATCTTTGTGTAAGAGCGATGTTAAGCTGAACGTCTGTTGATGACTATGAAGAATCTTGTTTTATTTAAATTATCATGCTGTATGTCTATAACTAGCTGTTGCCCGGAGCTTCGCCTGCGTGGAACCTTTAAGTCTTTTTTTATAAAATAATAGTACCCTACGTTACTCCTTATAGGTAACATTAGCTATCTGCCAGTGAAAGTCCTGTCATTATCGGTCCAGCCGTTTCGGAGATTACCAGACCTTTATACTTCAAGCTGTTATTTTGACATTACAAACAAGACACTCCAATTTTATTTATTTGTATGTAAAAATGTATGATAAAGATATCAATTTATGTATTTCAGAGACAGCACGCGCTTAGCAAGAAACCCCATTAGTTCAAAAGTTGAGCCAATCAGAATGGCTGACAGCGCAGTCAATGTCCAAAGCTCGAAGACGGAAATCCATTGCATATGTTAGTTCAAACATTTGAATAATATGATATGACTCCGGGCTGCTATTGAGAAAATCCTTTTAGAAAAATCCAATAACACTCTGGTCCCACCTGGGAATCAAACCTAGGACTCCATTCCTCAGCAGTCGTGCTTGCGATCACTATACCAACGAGGTGGTCAAAGCAGTCGAGGTAGTCGAAGTGAAGATGTGCTGTGTACAGTTCTGCTAAAACCTTTGGGGAATATAGTCTGATATTATGTGGTATAATGTTACTAATTTTCTGCTTTGAACATAAAATATTACGAAGAACTCAATGTCAAATTCATCTAATTGTTTGTTATGTTTTCTACATGTAAGAAGGTTTACTTTTTGAAAATCTAGAAATGGATGTCTATTTCAGTATGCGAATATAAATATATCGTGTGGAACTGCCCTCAATTTATTCGTCAGCAACTCAATCGAGTATAATTTATTTTCCCTGCCCACCCTTCGACCTTTACCGGGGTTTATATCCGGACGGCTTGTATGCATTCGTCCAATAAATCCAGTTTATGTCGATTTATTTTAGTCTGTGTAGGTGTGAGGGATGAACTAATTTTGAATTTAAAAGGTCCTGATCTTTTCCTGTTTTGATTTTCTTTGATCATATAAAGTTTAGGAAGATATAGACTATGACAATTATTGCTACTTCTACCTGTATAATAGCTAAATCAAAAGATTTCATTAAAATAACATTTTCATGAAACAGGTTTTGTAAAAAGGGGAATAAAAAACGAATTCAGATAAAAACAGCCTTTAATAATTTCAAATTGATAGGTACAATGACATTAGGATTGGACATAATAGTTATATCTTGCTTAGTTAATATTTCAATCAACAATATTCACCTTGACATGTTCCAAAAGTTTTGATTTAGTTCTATTTATTTTCTTGTATTTTGGATTTGCTTTCACCGATCTTCTCACGCTGCTTCTGCTCATCACTCTATCGAAAATTTCTTCACTGGTATCCTCGCTCCCATCATCAGAGAAATGGTTGTTCATACTATCGTTTACTTTGTTTGGTCTTAGGATTACAGGCTCAATATTAGCATCAAAGAAAATTGATTCATCAGTGATGGGTCTCTCATCTTCACTAGCAGACTTCTCATTACTCGTTTGACGATTAAAGATCCTGTTATTTGCGGTTGGCACTTGTAATTTATTATTTTTATTATCATCTTTCTTTTTAGCACCTTCTCGATTAGATGGTTTATATTTAATTGGAGAAAAGTCAACTCTTCGGAGAAAACTTATAGTATCCCCAAATCTTCGACTACACTTTCTAGTTGTTTTCACTTCAGGCTTAGTTTCTTCGGCTTTGCAGTCTTCGTTCTCTAACGCTACTCCTGAGTCAGAATTGGAATCGACCATTATATTAATTTCTGGTACACTAGCTGTTAATTCTTTATCTTTCAACTGATTAGTTAATTCTTCTATTTTCTCAGCTTGTCTCTGTATTATGAAATCCTTCTGTGCGAGTTGTTCTGTTACCGATTCTGTTCTCAAAGCTAAATTTACTTCGTATTTTCTCAATTCACCCGACAAGAATTCCAATTCCTTTTTCCTATTCAATTCCAATTTCTTTATAAAATCAGCTTGTTTCGTGTATGTTTCTTTCAGCCTCGCAACTTCTTGTTTATGTGTCGTGTTGAGGAATTTAATAACGTTTATTGCCTCTTGAAGTGTCGCTGGCTGCATTATATTTTCTTTTGTGGCGTTCCCCGACATAATTGCTTCCATTTTGGATCTGTAACGATAAAATGACGACATTAATGGATGTTTAGTGACAAGAATTGCGCAATATAATTTATGTTTTTATGGTTGATGATGAACAATTATTTTTCGATTGGTTTCTAGTTATACTATTAGTGTGGTAATGATTGCATAAAACCAAAAATATAAATGTATTGGGTAATTAGGTATTACTTATTGGAATTGAATTTTATGCAGTAATGATTCGTTTTACTTTAATGAGATTTAGAAGTAATGACTAGAATCATTTCGCATGCTTTGATAATATCGCTTTGAATGTTTTGTCGAAATTTTCATTAGCAAATCTCTTAGAAATGCTGACTGCAATTGGTCCTAGTAATGCAGTCAAATTTATTTTACTTATATTACAAGTCCGTTATCACAGTTATGGTATTTTTTGCAATTGTTTTATCAACTAAGTATTCATAGAAAAATCAACACGTGGTGGACGATGATCTCACTGCTAACATACCTGGGTACAGTTTATATTTCTTGTAATAACACTACATTGCTGTAATAACATGTTATCGTTAGCACTTATGGTTCTTTTTGTTACAAAAAGTGGTACCTATCTGCTTTGCAATCGTCGATTCTGGATGTCAGTAGAAAAGTATAGGTAGGTACTTTTCTTTAACATTATAAACGTATACACAAAAGTTAGGTAAGATATTAGGATATACATAATACAATATACAATGTACAATATACAATGTCGCCCATGTGCATGTGACCGCCCGTATTTTTCAAAATATTCATGAAAAATTATCGAAAATCTGGGGGGTCTATTTTAATATTTTTCACATTATTAATTTTTTTTTATTTTGAGTGGCGTTTGCCATATCTCCGATGTTACTGGCTTGAACTAGATTCTGTTTACTACTTCTAAAAGCTTATGAGTCGATTAATTATTTATTTTATCGGATTAACTAACATTTTTTATTAACTTTAGTCGACTATGAAAAAAAAACCGGAAGTGAAGATTTTTTTTTCAAAAACAAAATCAGTATTTATTTAAAAACACAAGTGTGGAAGACCATAAAATCATAGGGGATTGTGAAAAAAAATTTAGAAAAAAAAATAGATAGACCCCATATTTTTCATGAATAAAAAAAAAATACGGGTGGTCACATACTAATGGGCAGCTTTGTATACGTTTGATTAAACGTTGATATTGTGATAAGTTTAAGCTGGTGTTTCATTATACACTGTCACTAAACGTAACGCTACTTGTAGTAGTTTATAAATACATACTTCATTGTATCTAAAAACCATCAAACAGTTAACAGGCGTGTAATCCATAATTATAAAGTAAGCTAAACATAAAGTTCAAAATATTTTTTATTTTGTATACCACTCTATTCGCTCAGACAAAATAAAAAACCAAGATATAGCGCTGCGAACAATACAGTCACGAAGCATGCCAAAACTATACCTACGCTCAGGGGGCCTACCACAAGCTCATAAAGCAGTATTATTTTAATATTACTTCAGTGTAGGAAAGAGATGAAGCTCTACAGGGGGCCTACCACAAGCTCCTAAAGTAGTATTATTTTAATATTACTTCAGTGTGGGAAAAGATGAAGCTCTACAGAACGTATAGCTCCATCTCTTTCTCCCACTGAAGTAATATTAAAATAATACTGCTTTTGAACTGGTGGTAGGCCCCCTGTTCATACACGCTCACACGCACACATTTACAACCATTTGCAATCATACTAAGCTCCATTTATTATAATAGCATTAGAAAGAATCGTTTGATCTGGTATGGGCATGTGATGAGGAGAGAAGAAACGCATGTGACTAAAAGAATGATGAATATAAATGTTGATGGATGGAGCGGGAGAGGAAGACCAAAGGAAAGATGGAAGTGTGAGGAATGATATGAAAGAGAAGGGAGTGAATGATAGTGTGACGGTTCACAGGGGAGAGTGGAAAAAGAAAACGTGTTATGCCGACCCCACGTAACATGGGACACGGGCAGGAAGATGATGATGATTAGAAAGAAGGAAGATTTCTATGCAAATAAATAATTATTCTATTCTATTCTATTCTATTCCAATACGAAAGCACTGGGGTCTATGCATGCAATGTAACCTCTGGTGCTTTCGTATTGGATTTGTTTTGTTGAATATAAGTAGGTGTATAATACTATAATTTCTTGTAACTTGTGATCTCATGATAGTGTGATAATTAGATTACGTTACTGTAAGCTAATAAATGTATGTAACTCTAACTCTATGGATATTTATCTGAATTAGACAAATAACGGTTAAATAACGACAGTTATTGGTGCCGCTTCCCTTGTTCACAAACTAAACTAAATTTAAGTTCAGTGCATCTTTTTCTTTCTTTTTCATTAAGAAAAAGACAGAAGATAAATTTCAGTTTAGTCCTGTCAAATTAATCAGCGCTTGACGTAAATTGACGTAATTTTAGTAGGCAAGTTTTTAATCACGTCTAAACTTGAATGTGACAGGCGTGATTAATTTGGCAGGACTAAACTAAAATTTATCTTCTGTTCTTTTTTTAATTAAATATAAAGAAAAAGATGCACTGAACTTAAAATTAGTTTAGTTTGTGAATTCAGGGAATCGGCACCAATGTGTAATATTTTTGAAATTACTGCACTTTAGATTGTTTTTTTTTTTAATGTAAATAGTAAATAGATTACATTGCTTTGTATTTATCGTGCAATGGCGGAGTTTATTATACATTTATATTGAAATAACGAAACGGTGAAAACCGTTATTTGCCTAATGTTATTAAAAATGGAGTATACACGTCACTAAGTGCACACATGTTTACAAAACCGGCTTCACGTCACTGTTGACAGCGCTGTGTCTTGGTTATTAATTTGGTCTGAGTGTACTCATTTAACAATATTTATGAACATACTATAAAAATATCTCTTTGAAATTACGAATACCTATATTTCATTCGAAATAAGATTAGACATTTAAATAAACCTTTTTTACAGTCCGTTCAACCGATTTTGACTTCTATTGCGTTGGTGGCATGACAACTGATAGCTGCAGTAAACAGTTGGTATTGTAACCAATTTTTTGCTTTTAATGCCATCCTTATACCTACGGTATAAAAGTCAAAACAGGTTAAACGAAGTGTAAAAATGTTTGTTTAAATGTCTAATCTTATTTCAAATGGAGTATAGTTAAAAATAAGAAGTAGTTCACTTAGAGCACCCGTCCGAATAGCACCTGCGTCTCAGCAGCCTACTGCTGGGATGTATTTGTTTTTCAGGACGTTATTAAATGAAAGATATCGATAAAAATCACTAGAATGTTTATTAATTACAAATACCTATACTCCGTTTGAAATAAGATCCACGAAACCAACTGCTTACTGCAGCTGCCATTTGTCATGCCACCAACGCAATAGAAGTCAAAATCGGTTGAACAGACTGTAAAAAAGGTTTAGTTAAATGTCTAATCTTATTTCAAATGGAGTATACGTACATAAGAAATTTGTTTTATCGACATCTTTCATTTAATACCGTCCTGTAAAAGAAATACATCCCAGCAGTAGGCTGCTGAGTCGCAGGTGCTATTCGGATGGGTGCTCTAAGTGGACTAAGTACTTCAAAAATAACGCTATACTCTTCATAACAAATACACAAATCTACATTCGTTTGTCTTGTTATCTAATTTGACAACTCTGTGACTAAACTATTTCTTTCTATGATTCGACGATATTGGAGAAGTCATGCAATTTTATATTGATCATAGTAGGTACTGAAAGCAGTAAAAATTTACGTTGTTGAAGTGTATACTTTATTCAAAACAACACAAGTTAGTACTTGTGTTGTTTTGACCAAACATTGACATGATATCGAAACAACCTATAAAAAACTCGGAACAACCCAAACCTTACAAGCGGAGATTACCCAAATCCCATAAAAGAGAAAAGAGAACCACAGGGCACGAATAAAACATAAAACCTTATAGAACTATTTCCCATACAATTTTACCTTTACCTTTTGCCACCCTTTATCGGAACCCAATTTGTTATACTACGGAATCTGCGACAAGCCAACGGAATTTATGACTGAGAAAACTCGCTTTTGAATCCTTTCAATTGTCTTTGAGATAAGACAAGTACGAGCATTTTTGTTCAGTTTAAGTTACTAGGTTTTGGTTCAGTCAACCTCGGAATTGCTTCATCATTTATGACATCAATTCCTACTGATTTGAAACTTCAATATAAGGTTCATCGTCATAATTTCAGCTGAAAGACGTACACTGCTGGACATAGGCCTCCTCTAAGCACCGCCACTTCGACCGGTTCTATGCTTCTCGCATCCAGCGGATTCCTGCGGCCTTCACAAGTTCATCGGTTTACTTTCCTGCAGCCTTCTAACGCTACGTCTTCCGATACGGTACATTTGCGGCCTCTATTTCACTAAGGTTCAAATTATCTGTCACATAAACATACGCACGGACGTAATAAAATCGCGGCGGGATTTTATAGCGTTGAGAATCCAATGCACTGGGACGCACTCTCGCCCCAGCGCGTTGAAAAAACACACTGTTGGATTTTCAACTCTCGGTGCTAAGCAGAGCGTTGAAAATCAAGTGCACGAAAAAATATCGCCGCGATTTTATTACGTCCGTACGAACGTCGGCTTAGGCCGTGTCGTTTCATGATGCGCAAGCACCATTCAACCTTCGGGTGACAAAGCAATTACGAAGTCGACTATACTATTGTAACTATAGTAGGCCACACGTCAGCAGTAAACACAACCAGTATAAGCTGACTTTTTATTTTATTGAAAATTCGTACTATAGTTTGACCAAAATCGCTGTACCGTGCCTGGTAGGTAAGCCGACGTACGCATGGATGTAATAAAATCGCGGCGAGATTTTATCGCGCACTGGATTTTCAACTCTCGGTGCTAAGCCGAGCGTTGAGAATCCAACGCGCTAGGATGCAAACTCGCCCCAGCGCGTTGAAAAGACACACTGTTGGATTTTCAACTCTCGGCGCTAAGCAGAGCGTTGAAAATCAAATGAACGAAAAAACATCGCCGCGATTTTATTACGTCCGTACGAACGTCGGCTTAGGCCGTGTCGTTTCATGATGCGCAAGCGCCATTCAGCCGTAGGGTGACAAAGAAATTACGAAGTCGACTATACTATTGTAACTACAGTAGGCCACACGTTAGCAGTAAACAGTAAGCTTCAACACAACCAGTATAAGCTGACTTTTTATTTTATTGAAATTTCGAACTATAGTTTGACCGAAACCAAGAAGAGCTCGTGGCTAAGTAATAACAGCCACACTGGTCGATCCATCAGGTTAAGCTACGCTTGCCAGAGTTGGTCAGTGGATGGGTGACCATCTTTACATACCGAGACTCCTCCGTGCCTCGGAAAGCACGTTAAGCCGTTGGTCTCGGCTGTCATTCGTGGATCTTTGACAGTCGTTACGGGTCGTCAGAAGCCCGAAAGTCTGACTATCAGTCTTACCAAGGGGTATCGTATTACCCAGTTACTGGGTTATGGAGGTCAGATAGGCAGTCGCTCCATGTAAAATACTGGTATTCAGCTGCATCCGGTTAGACTGGAAGCCGACCCCAACATAGTTGGGAAAAGGCTAGGCAGATGATGAGTTTGACCGAAACCGCTGTACCGTGCCTGGTAGGTAAGTGCGCGACGAGACGGGAAGGCAGTGTAGGCCGCTCATTCGCCAACGCTACCCCCCACCTCGCCGTGCATTCCTGTGGCGCGGTACAGCAGCGTTCCCGGCAGTGTTGCCAACCCGTATGATAATTATGGGGGCGTACGATAATTTGGCCTATGGTACGATGTACGATAATGAATGTCTAACGTACGATAATTTTGAGATTTGCTGAAAAAAAAAAATCAGTTCCATTATCAAAACGTATTTGTTAAATACGCAAAAAATGTCAATGTCTATTGTCAAGTGTGTCAATAACAACAAGTAAGTATCTCTCTCGTTTTCCCTCTATAGTTTTTTATTTTATTTTACAGTGAAAACACAAAAATTTCAACTGAAAACTATGAATAAGCATGTTTAAGGTTTGTGCTGAGCTAGCACCACTACTGGTGAAACTTGCTTCCCTTTTGACTCTATTATAAAATAAACCATCTTTTGATAGCAATTTGTTATTTAATTTGAATTTAGGGTTTTTATTTTTGATTTTTCTTTTGTACAGACGCCAGCACACCAAGCTACCCGAAACTGTCAAATTTTCCCAGTTAACTTTGAACCTTAGACATCAGCGATAAAGTTGAAAATCTATTAAATAAATTTGACAGATTGTAGTAGCTTGATGTGCTGGCGTCTGTACGATAATTTTGTCCAAAGTAGGATAATTTTGACATGGGAACTCGATAATTTGAACTTTTGGAGTTGGCAACACTGGTTCCCGGTCAAACTATATGCTAGGCCAGCTCAAAGTATTACCATTGACGTACGGTCGAGTGTACCTACCATTTTAGTGTCAAATGGGGATTAGGGTAATCCGAAATAGGGAATACAATAGTGTCAATGGGATTAAATTATCTTAATCCAACAAGAGTTTATAAGTCATTGGTATGCAGGTATTGATTTAGCGAATACGTTGCAAATCTGTTGTGACAGCTAAACATGGCTTTTGTGTAAACTAAAAGGTTTTGAATAAGTTTCTAGGAAATTTGTCTAAAACTTGGAGTCTAATATTTGAAGTAGTCCACTTAGAGCACCCGTCCGAATAGCACCTGCGACTCAGCAGCCTACTGCTGGGATGTATTTGTTTTACAGGACGTTATTAAATGAAAGATTTCGATAAAACAAATTTCGTATGTACATAAGTATGTGTAATAAATAAACATTCTAGTGATTTTATCGATATTTTTAAAAACAGTATAGGACTATTGAAAATATGTTACCGCGCGCTGGAATAGGTAGTTACATTTCAAGTCTTAATATTTACCTACTCGTTTATCCATAGTCATAGTCATATCCTATCCAGGGTCAAATTGAATCAGCTTGCAGTTTTTTTTTCGTGTATTCTTCACGGACATGATGGGTCATAACTTCAAGTATCTAACTACACTACCATCGGTTGTTGACCCCAAAATAAAAAACTCAAATATTTTTTTTGAAGTGAAAACTTCTTTAGGCGCGTTGGGCATTTTTGAGATGGAAAAAAAAACAATTGAACACACGACACCGTTACCGACACCTTTTGTAAACGCGATTGTGCTCTTTTTATATTACGTTACGGATCAATGTTCTGTGCAAGTAGTTTTCACTGGTTTTGGAAGTATTTTTTTTAATTGTTCCAGTTTTCTCTTCAGTCGGCAATCCCGGAGTGCCACTGTTTTTTTTTGGTTTATTTTGGTAAGATGTGTATGCATTACGTCAGCGCAGTTTTGCTAGTTGATTTGATTTGAACTTGTGTTTTTATAACACTACTAGCGGACCCGACAGACGTAGTCCTGTCAAAACATTGTCCAGCGGACAAAATTGTGAATCTAAACCATTCCCAGATCGCCTTGAACACACACAAAAAATTTCATCAAAATCGGTCCAGTCGTTTGAGAGAAGTTCAGTGACATACACACTCACAGAAGAATTATATATATAAAGATGAGACACACATAAGAAATGACACCGTAATCAAGCATCTCAACTTCGCTTCAAGTACAAAGTTACATAATGTCGTAGGATGATTTGATAATTCGAATTTTCGCGAAAACCCTAGGGATATTGCGAAAACACGGACAGCTTGGAAGCAAGGTGAAATAGGTTAGAACTGTGAACAACCGCGCGCGAGCCGAGCGACCGCTACTTCCAAGTTGCTCGCAGATTTTTTTTCACCATTGTCTAATTATCCATGTTTTTGCAATATCCCTAGGGTTTTCGCGAAAATTCGAATGATCAAAATCATCCTATGACACACGTGTTATTATTTTATATTGCAAGTGCAAGCGCTTCACCTATCACGTTTCGTTAACGCCGCGCTTATGCGCTGGCGCACCTCTAGGGAAATCATAGAAAAGTTTTGCTAGATTTAGAAGATTGATTAAAGTAGTATTTTGAATTGTTTTAGGTTCAATTTTGAAAATAATATTTTAGTTTTCAACTTATTTCATGTACAGTCGAGCGAGGTATTTGGTATGCTAACTTGAAACTACTTTTAAATAATGCTGTGAGTATGCTGAGCTAGCAATTGCATTACATCACTCAGGAATCCGCTGGATGCGGAAAGCACAGAATCGGTCGAAGTGGCGGTGCTTGGGGGAGGCCTATGTCCAGCAGTGGACGTCTTTCGGCTGAAATGATGATGATGATGATGACTCTCTAGAATGTACCTTACTCTCTTGAGTAGGTATGCCATATGATTAAAAAAGTTATTGAGATTAAAGACAGTCAAATGAAAAGATAGAAATATTTTTGCCTGTATACCTGTTCGACTTTACATAATAACTACTTGTATATCTGCAGTTTATAAGGCGAATGAATATTACTTTCAAAACTCAACAATATTGATATCTATTCTCAATAGAACATAAACATAATACATTATTATCTAGTTAAAACAAAACACCAACCTAACACAAAAGATCCCAGGACGAACACAATGGCTAGAAATCCAATAACACTTGCACTTCAGTACTTGACTGTACTTGGACTATTTACTTGAGACACAACTTATTCGCTTGGCGTTCCAACACTGACTGAATGTACCACTGGACTCCTGTCAGGTGGTATTTAATAATAATATACTAATAAACTAATCACCTGTCACCTTGCTAATCGATTTTGAACCTTAGTCTTAAGAAACATGGTAGATTTTAAACAATGGCGTTACGAACAAAGGGGATTATAATATTTGACAGGTATTGAAATACGATGGTTTTCTAGAAAAACACGCGGTTTCGGGGATTCCTTTGTGTCATTGTTGTGTGGGGTGCTAAAGTACTTAACAGGTAACAAAGTAAGACATCTGCTGTACGGTGTAATGGGTACTTAGTTTTATTGCAAGCTGTTGGGTGATTTGTGGGTTTTGCAGGTTGCGAGAAATACTCCATAAACTATCTAAAAGTTCTTCATAAAAGTTTTGTTTAGAGAAATCGTTGTCGACAATGGTGCCGATTCCCTTGTTCACAAACTAAACTAAATTTAAGTTCAGTGCATATTTTTCTTTGTATTTCATTAAGTAAAGGACAGAAGGATTGCCTCGTTGGTCTAGTGGTCGCAAGCGCTACTGCTGAGCATGAGGTCCTGGGGTCGGGCAAAGTGTTATTGGGTTTTTCTATCTGAAATTTCTCAGTAGCAGCTCGGAGTCAGGATTTGTGCCCAGTTGATGGTAATAGGCTCGCCCCCTATTACATGGGACTTAAACATAACTGGCGAAATGTGGATGTACCTGCTACAGGGACACCTCTGCCCAGCCCTTCGGGGAAACAAGGCGTGATGTTATGTTATGTTATGTAAAGGACAGAAGATAAATTTTAGTTTAGTCCTGTCAAATTAATCAACGCCTGTCACTACTCCCTACAAGTTTAGACGTGATTAAAACTTGCCTACTAAAATTACGTCAATTTACGACAAGCGCTGATTAATTTGACAGGACTAAACTAAAATTTATCGTCTGTCCTTTTCTTAATGAAATAGAAAGAAAAAGATGCACGGAACTTAAATTTTGTTTAGTTTGTGAACAAGGGAATCGGCACCACCATATTTTTCGTCGAATAAACCAATAAATAGTTACTTGGGAAAGCCTGTGGTGAGTCACTTGTACACTTGGAACATAGACCAACGGGCCCAGATATTGACAAGTGGTGACAGTTGCCTAATAGCATTATCTATACTTCTATACTATATTAATATATATAGAGTGTTGTATCTTAAAATAATATGTAATATGAAAGAGAGGTATTGTGAGTTTTTATAGAAAGAAACAAAGAAAAATATTTAATTTGGACACGCACAGAAAATACAAACGGTTATAACAACTAATAAAAACTTTTTACAAAAAAAAAAACAACCGACCTCCAAAAATAAACACTACAAAGTGAAAAATAACTTTAATTTCGGAAGTCGGTGTCTTGGGTTTTGTATTTTCATTTTTTGCCACCGACTTCCGAAATTAAAGTTATTTTTCACTTTGTAGTGTTTATTTTTGGAGGTCGGTTGTTTTTTTTTTTTGTAAAAATTTTTTATTTTTCACTTTTTAGTTGTGGTACCTACCCCACACACATTCGAATACCACTACCTGCTACCAGTGACAGAAACTTATCATATCATCTACATACTAAGTAGGAAAAAAATTACGTATTTTGTAGCTAACTCAAAAACTATCCAAGCAAAGTTAATAAAAATTATATGGGACCAATTCGAGAGCACACACTTTCAAACAAAAAAAGAATTTTCAAAATCGGTCCACAATTGACGGAGAAATCGGTGGACATACATAAAAAAAAAACAAACATACGCGACGAACATATAACCTCCTCCTTTTTGGAAGTCGGTTAAAAAACTGGCCAAGTGCATGTCGGACCACGCACAATGAAGGGTTCCGTAGTTGGGATGAATTTATCCCAAAAACAAACTTAACTTTGTAGTTGATAAACATGTTCTCCCATACGAAATGTATGGGAAAACATGTTTTTGCAACTGCAAAGTTAAGTTGGTCGATTATTACTCGTTAACTTGTAAAGCCTACTTAGCTGTGATAGTTTTCCTTTTAATTTCGTTATAAAAACTACTACTGTGATTTTTTCAAACATCCAAAACCAACCATTTACCTGGCAGGGGGACACTTGACTCTAACAAAAATTAGCACTTTAAAGCATAATATTTCGCAAACCGATCCCTAAATCCAAAAATAGTTTTCCCAAACTTACAATGTTTTTCAAGAACCTTTCCAATGATACCCCACATCATGGGATAAAAAGAAAAAACACCACTTTACGTGTATGGGAGGTACCCTAAAAAAATGTTTTTCATAATTTTGTTTTACCACTTTGTCGGGCAAATTACAGCTTTCTAGTACTAAGGGTCTCGGAGCTAGACCGCGGACAGACGGAAATGACGAAACTATACGGGTTCCTTGTTTACTACGGAACCCTAAAAAGGAGTATCTAAAACTATCAATTTTTTTCGAATTACTAAAAAGAAAAATAATAAACGACCTATCTTCTTCTTCTGCCTAGCCTTTTCCTAACTATGTTGGGGTCAGCTTCCAGTCTATCCGGATGCAGCTGAATACCAGTATTTTACATGGAGCAACTGCCTATCTACCTCCACAACCTAGTTACTAGGTAACACGATACCCCCTTGGTAAGACTGGTTGTCAGACTTTTGGGCTTCTAACTACCCGTTACAACTGTCAAAGATCTATAAATGACAGCCGGGACGGCACGAGGCACGGAGGGGTCTTGGTATGTAAAGATGGTCACCCATCCACGGACCAACCGCAGCAAGCGTAGCTTAACCTGATCGATTGACCCATGTGGCTGTTATTACTCAGCCACAAGACCCTCAAAAAATAAAAAAACCGGCCAAGTGCGTGTCGGACCACGCACAATGAAGGGTTCCGTAGTTGGGATGAATTTATCCCAAAAACAATCTTAACTTTGTAGTTGATAAACATGTTCTCCCATACGGAATGTATGGGAAAACATGTTTTTGCAACTGCAAAGTTAAGTTGGTCAATTATTACTCGATAACTAGTAAAGCCTACTTAGCTGTGATAGTTTTCCTTTTAATTTCGTTATATAAGCTACTGCTGTGATGTTTTTCACACATCCAAAACCAACCATTTAGCTGGCAGGGCACTTGACTCTAATAAAAATTAGCACTTTAAAGCTTAACATTTTGGAAACGGATCCCTGAATCCAAAAATGGTTTTCACAAACTCACTATGGGATAAAAAAATAAAAAATAAATCGTCACCAGTTTACGTGTATGGGAGGTACCCTAAAAAAAAAAGATTGTCATAATTTTGTTTTACCACTTTGTCGGCGTAATTAATATGTATACCTATGTCAAATTACAGGTTTCTAGTACTAAGGGTCTCGGAGCTAGACCGCGGACAGACAGACAGACAGACGGACATGACGAAACTATAAGGGTTCCTTGTTTACTACGGAACCCTAAAAAATGACTTGTGCGAGGCCAAAAAGGCACAACCAATATTATAAATGTGGTCCTAACCAATATTATAAAATGTGAAAGTGAGTTTGTTTGTTTGTTACGCTTTCATACTAAAACGGCTGAACAGATTTGGATGAAAGTTGGCTCATGAATAGACTACAATCTAGAAAAGGATATATACTTTTCATCCCTGATCCGCAGACGAAGTCGTGGGCAACAGCTAATAAGCTAATATGCTAATATATAAATAAAAAATAAATAAATATATCTTTACACTAATATACTAATTACTAATATGACTCATATCCATACTATACATCTTATATATAAAATTCTCGTGTCACAATGTTAGTTATCTGACTCCTATGAAACGGCTTTACTGATTTTTACCAAATTTTATATGCATATTCAGTAGGTCTGAGAATCGGCTACTATCTATTTTTCATACCCCTAAGTGATAAGGGTTGTCCACCCCAAACAAATAATTGGCAAAACAACGTTTGCCGGTGTCAGCTAGTAATATTATAAATTCGAAAGTAACTCTGTCTGTCTGTCTGTATGTTACCAATTCACACCTAAACCACTAAACAGATTTCGATAAAATTTGGCAAAGAGATAGATGGCATCCCAAAGAAGGACATAGGCCACTTTTTGTCTCAAAAATAACCCTAAAGGAGGGAGGAGGTATAGGGGATGAAAGTTTGTATGGGAAACCTATCATTTCTTAAGTTAGGGCTATGAAAATTAAAATTTATGCTTTTGGTAACAAATAAAGGACTACGTATTTCTGCGTTTTTCAAAAATCATCCCTCAGGAGGTTAAAATAGGGTATGATTTTCAAATTCACATGTAATATTGTGTTTTTATGTGTCTTCCTTTCAAGAGATCTATGGGATTGGAAATGTAGTCATAGTCCGTATCTTGAATTAACATTTAGTCTTTATTTCATCAAATCGGCCCTCTCGGTCAAAAGTCAGTACAGTTTAAATTCTTAAACTAACCTTTCTAACATGTAGGTATTATGTGTTCAAGGGCGGCAAGAGTATGTAGGTATTACAAATCAATGGTTATAACGTAACACATAACATAACATCACGCCTTGTTTCCCCGAAGGGTTGTACAGAGGTGTCCCTATAGCAGGTACACCCACATTTCGCCAGTTATGTTTAAGTCCCATGTAATAGGGGGCGAGCCTATTGCCATCAACCGGGCACAAATCCAGACTCCGAGCTGCTTATAATAATAGTAAAATTAATAATTAGTATTTTAAGAAAGGAATTTATAATCTTATAAACCTGTTTTATTTATTTTTTAAACCGGAGAAGTGTGAGTAAGACTTGCGACCTGAGGGTTCCGCCTAAAAGCTGTGCGGATTGAAGGACAAACTTAACTTTTCAATTGAAAAAGAACTTTTAATAGGCTAATGAAATACACACTGAATGTTACTTCAAGACACGGCCTATGAATTTTTGATCCCAGATTGAAGAAAAAACTTAACTTTGCAGCACATATTTAACTATAAATTACCAATTTTCGGATTTTCCACTTTACTTGACCTTATTTCTCGCCAAACTTCATGCTGCTGGGCCAACGAGAAGTACCAAATGGACTGGTTTATTTCCGAATGTCAAAATGTCAATGCGGCATGAATGGCCGTATTTTTTTAACCGACTTCCAAAAGGAGGAGGTTCTCAATTCGACTGTATGTTTTTTTTTTGTATGTTTGTTACGCGATTACTCCGCCAATTATGAATTGATTTTGATGATTCTTTTTTTGTTTGGTAGATCATACTTCAGAGGTGGTCCCATATAAATTTTATTAACTTTGCTTGGGTAGTTTTTGAGTTAGCTTCAATAATACGTATTTTTTCCCACTTAGTATGTGGATGATATTATGATAACTTCCTGTCACTGTTATTTACATAGCAGGTAGTGGTATTCGAATTTGTGTGGGGTAGGTACCACAACTAAAAAGTGAAAAATAACAACTTTTTACAAAAAAAAACAACCGACTTCAAAAAAAAAACACTACAAAGTGAAAAATAACTTTAATTTCGGAAGTCGGTGACAAAGAACGAAAATTGAAAACCAAAGACACCGACTTCCGAAATTAAAGTTATTTTTTACTTTGTAGTGTTTTTTTTTTGGAGTCGGTTGTTTTGTTTTTGTAAAAAGTTTTTTATTGAGTTGACTGGAAAGTTTGATTTTCGTTACAGCTCCAAGAGACCGGATCTAAGTTATTGATATATATGTAGATTACAAATGTTTAGGAGGAATGTATATGTTAATGCCATTTAGGTGTATATAACAAGTTATCTAATTCACTTAAGGAACTTCCTATCCCCATGTTCAAGAGAAAGCTGACAAGTTCTCTATTAGATAATTGCTTTTATGACATTAGCGAATATATGGAATATTGTAAAAATCCAAGATGACATGGACTTAATTTTGAAATTTTAAAGTAACGATTATCTAATTGTAATAATACCCATTAATTCTTAATATTGTGTTCAAGTGTTGTTGGAACGTCGTGTCGGGTGTGCGTCGTTTTTTTTTTACAGTAGTTTTGATTTTTTATATTGTTATTGTTTTATTTTGTAATCCCCTAGTGGGATTCATATGTCCGTAGGTATGTCCGTGGCATCAACGCGGGCTCTATCAGAATACCAGCGCTGCGGTATTTATTTATTTTTAAATATCGCAGCATCATGCTGAGATAGGAGCCTTTTTGGCCTCGCACAGGTCGTTATTATTTTTATTTTATTTGTTAGTTTAAAATGCTCCTTTTTATATTTGTTAATTTTTATTTTTTATTACTGTTTTATATTTCCTGTGCGTGTCCCAAATAAAATATTTTTCTTTCTTTCTTTCTTTCTAATGGACCTATTGTAAATCACAAATCTTAAAATTAATATTGTACTTAGTTTAAAATTGACAATTGAATATTTGTACACCATAAACTTTGTGGTAGAATGTATAGAACTAATAAAAATATTAACACCATAATTTTTCATTTTGAGGTACGGAACCCTAAAACAAATTTACTATCTGCCTGTTACCTTTTCATGCCGTAACGGCTGAACGGATTTAGATGAAAAGCATACGGATAGGCCATGACCTGGGTTAGGACATAGGATACTACGGGGCGAAACTATAGGATACGCGGGCGAAGCCGCGGGCGAAAACCAGTATATTATAAATGCGAAATAGAGTTTGTTACGCTTTCACGCTAAAACGGCTGAACAGATTTGGATGAAATTTGGCACATGGGTATACCATGACCTGGGCTAGGCCATATTATACTTTTTATTTCGATATTCCCTCGGGATAGAGACTTATGCGGGTGAAACCATGAAGCGCTGCTAGTCGAAATTTCACACGGAGAAATATCTCGGGCAGAAGCTAATCAGCCTATGAAGTCCCCACTGCTGGGATACAGGCCTCGCCTCTGTGAGAGAGGTCTATGGGAGCCATAACCCACCACGCGGGCCCAGTTTGGTTTGGTGGACTTGCGCCAATAAACACCGTTATTACCAAAGGGATCGATCTATGTGTTGTTGTACACCTGGTGTTTCTTAAAGGTTGATTTAGGATCAAGAACACCTGCTCTCAAATCAAATGTCAGCTTGGTTCACTGAAATATCTAATATTATTGTGAAGTTTCCTGCCGGCTCTTCTCCATAGGAAACGACTAATTGGGACCGTGCAACTGGCTTCTGACGTTTCATAAGTGCCCGTGTAAGTTTTTTTTTAGTGAAAACTTCTTTAGGCGCGTTGGGCATTTTTGAGATGGGAAAAAATAATTGATTTCGCGACCTGTTACCGATACTGTGGAGTAAAAGACATCAACGCGTTGATTACCGCGGTGTCGATTATTTTCAAGTTTTTACTTCTGTCGGCATTCCCGGAGCGCCATTGATTTTTTTTTAATTTTATGCAAAAAAATTGTTTTTTTTTTTTGTTTAGGCTACCATAGTGACTGATAACATCTCATTGTTGATTGCACAATATTTTTTTGTCTACTACGGCGAACCTCTTGGCCTGCATCACACCTGATGATCAGGCCAATGGTGGAAGTGAGCTTCATCTGGAATCCTCAACCACAGAGAAACTGGCTATCTTACCTCTAACTGCCGAAACACAACAATGCTGTTAACATTGTTGTTATAGAGACTGACTTAGATAAGATGGTGGTAGTTAGCCAGGCGGACTTAGAACAAGCCCTACCACCAACCAAACTGAGCAGAAATTTTTGCCCCCACTGGGAATCTAATCCGGTCTGAGACAGGTGGTCTAACTTCTAGACAACAGAGGCGGTTAAAATGAATCAAAGGGCCTAGACGAGTAACAATCGCTTTCAAATCGTTCCATATTAATTTCTACAATAACTTTCAATGGGATTGACGTAAGCTTTTCGGTAGCTTTTGTCAATCCAATAATTTTTGAAGTGAAAACTTCTTCAGGCGCGTTGGGCAGTTTTGAGATGGGAAAAAACAATTGAACTCGCGACACCGTTACCAACACCTCATTTTTAGGGTTCCGTAGTAAACAAGGAACCCTTATAGTTTCGTCATGTCCGTCTGTCTGTCTGTCTGTCTGTCCGCGGTCTAGCTCCGAGACCCTTAGTACTAGAAAGCTGTAATTTGACATAGGTATACATATTAATTACATCAACAAAGTGGTAAAACAAAATTATGAAAAACATTTTTTTTAGGGTTCCTCCCATACACGTAAAGTGATGATGTATTTTTTTATTTTTTTATGCCATGATGTGTGGTATCATTGGAAAGGTATTTTAAAAACATTGTGAGTGTGTTAAAACCATTTTTGAATTCAGAGATCCGTTTGCGAAATATTAAGCTTTAAGGTGAAAATTTTTGTTAGAGTCAAGTGTCCAAGTTTCCCCCCCCCCCTGCCAGCTAAATGGTTGGTTTCACATATGTGAAAAAATTCACGACAGTAGCTTTTATAACAAATTTAAAAGGAAAACTATCACAGCTGAGTAGGCTTTACAAGTTAACGAGTAATAATCAACCAACTTAGATTTGCGGTTGTAAAAACATGTTCTCCCATACATTCTGGATGAAAGATTTTTTTTTCAACTACAAAGTTAAGTTTGTTTTTGGTATAAATTCATCCCAACTACGGAACCCTACATTGTGCGTGGTCCGACATGCACTTGGCCGGTTTTTGTAAATGCGATTGTGCTCTTTATTTATATTACATTACGGATCTGTGCAAGTATTTTTACTTTAAAGGTTTTGGAAGTATTTTTTTTTTGTAAACGCGATTGTGCTCTTCATTTAGATAAGGTTTGATTCGGACCAATGTTCCATACAAGTATTTTTCTTCCAGCAAGGCAATCTTGTTCAAGTGTTCACTTCTGTCGGCACTCCCGGAGTGCCACTATTTATTTTTTCCATCATCGTTTACGCTAATAAAATATCAATTTGTCTCTTATTTAGAGGACATCGCCAAGCGATTGGTCGACTCTTCACGTGACCAAAGCGCTGGCCTATTTTTTGGCCAAAGAATCAGCATTGCCATACAACGTGGCAATGCTGCCAGCCTTTCGGGCACTTTTCATGATGATAGCGATGCGGACAAAATTGATGCCCTAAGATTATTTCCCCTCCATTTTTAAATTCTTGTACATATTATTATTATTGTTTTAAGTCTGTGTTTAAGTTATTGGTATTTTAAATCATTGTTTCCCGGTCGTATTTTCTAAAAATGTATTTAAATTTACCTAGTGCTTACGGGATTTACCGGCTACCTGGAATTCGGGATAGGCCCAGCCAAAAATACGACAACCCGGGTTTACTCGGCAACATTTTGTTAATTTCGCACAATTATTAAATCTCTATTAAATGGAAACGTTTCGACCCGTCCCTATATGAGTACCTATGCATCTAATAAATAATATTAAATGTTTTATACGTATCCTATACTCCATTTGAAATAAGATTAGACATTTAAATAAATCTTTTTAACAGTTAATTCAACCGATTTTGACTTCTATTGCATTGGTGGCATGACAAATGGTAGTTGCAGTAAGCAGTTGGTATTGTAACCACTTTTTTTGCTTTTAATGCCGTTCTTATGCCTACGATATAGAAGTCAAAATCAGTTAGACGGACTGTAAAAAAGGTGTGTTTAAATGTCTAATCTTATTTCAAATGGAGTATAGTTATAAAGGGAAAGCCTATTATTATAAATTTATAACCATACAATACTGTAATACACATACTCTGTAACATACTGTATGTATCGCTGTTTGCTTAAATAAAGAAAAAAGATAATAAATAAGAAATATCAATCATTTTTCTAACCCTAAATTGCAACGCTTCGTAAAAAATAACTAACCGTGCGAAAACTTTACCCGCAAAACTTTTTATGCGGTATAAAATATAATCCAGCAAGTTTCTTATACATTAAATTTTCTATAATGATATTACGAATCTGAGCTTTTATTGTTACTGAATACCTCACCGCACATTCAAGTTGTTAAAGTTAGCCAATTATAACTTTGCATGACTTATCCAATGTTACGAATGGAATATTTGAAAATTTATTCGTGCACGAGTTATGCAATCGTGATTTAAATTCATAAGATATGTGTGGTGTGGTACGTAGATTTGCATTAATTTAAGGGTATTTTATCTGAATAACCTTTGGTTTCTAAAAGGTTATTCATTTTGAACGCGTAAAAACTTATAAGAAAATCATCACCAAAGCTACATGAAGTAAATAATGTGGCGACAAATTTGATATTCATGTGTCTGTAATAATTAATATCAGCTGGTACCATAAATGTCCCAAAAAAGTCCATTTTAACAGTTAGAATTTTAAAAGCTCCCGACACAAAAATTTCCTCAATTCTCTTTCCTTCTACATCACCAGACCCTGTTCACCATCTATCTATAACCTATTCATTGAGACCATTCTAATGAGCCCAAACACGATACCTGTGCTGTAAGTTGGTAAGGGAGTTGGGTATCCTGCAAATTCCAGGTGATGCTGCAGCATGCGTTCAAGGTTACTATGTTCTTCTAATATCATTTCAAATTGTTCAGACTTGTGGAAGATACTTTCATCAACTAGAAAATAGCTGATAATCTTCAAACGGCTAAACCGATTTTGATAAAAGCTATTTAAGAACCATCGCTAAAAACCTGCTTTCAAACTGAAAAACCGCATTCAAATCGATTCACCCGTTTAAGAGCTTAGGTGCCACAGACACACACACATAGCGGTCAAACTTATAACACCCCTTTTTCGCGTCGGGGGTTAAAAAAAAACAAACTGAAAAGCATTTTCACTGACCCAACTTCGACGACTTCAAAAACCTAGGGCTATTTAGCCATGATCCTTTTTTTTTTTTGCTTGGGAAATTATCAAATAACTTCTCCCGCTCTGGATGGAGCGGGAGGGCGTGTCAGACTCTTACTGACTAAAACCCACCCGTGTTCCTTCGGTTGCTCTTTTGCCGGGGGCTACGATTTCCCTATCAGTTTTCTTCGAACCCCCGGCAGGCATTGGCCCTAGCGGACCCCGTCATTTCTGCTGACATCTCGTTGAGGCGCGCGTGGAACACAACGCGCCGTCGACCCGGGCTTGGTCCTTATCGGACGGCGAGCTGCCCATTGCTCACCGTCCGCAAGCCCGCGCCTACGGTGGCCGGAAATCGGCTCGCGATTCCCGCCCCGGGCGTCTCCTCCTATTGTAGCCATGATCCTCACTGCAAGTAAAATAATTTAAATTTAGAAATTGACACATGTATAATTTTAACATGAATGATCTAACCAATATATTTATGTAACAATATTTTGATTTAAAAGAGTGTCCGTGGAGTTTCTTGCCCGTTCTTCTCCATAGGTACCTACTACGCTTTGGAATGGGCAACTAGCTTCATATTTCTGACTGACCGACCCCTTGACAATTTAAAAGTGCCTGTAATTCTTTTATTTGAAATAAATGATTTTAGTTTGAGTTTAAATTTGGATTGAAAATAAATTAAAAACAGCTCGTTATTCTGAAGAACTACAGTTTCCATCCTCAAGGGAAAAATGTGCAGATTTCTGTTTCCCTAAGAGCAGTTGCGAAAAATACTCTAGGTATTTAACAAGTAACTATGTATTATTTTAGCAACTGTAATTTTAACTACTGCTGTTTTAGTAAATTTTATTGCTCATTACGTGTTTTGTTACCCGACTGCCCCAGAAGGAGGGTAATGTTTTTTAAGATTGTGTTAAGCAGTTTCAGGCCGTAACTTGTATAACATTTAAACCTTTAATAACTGGCAAGCTTTTTATAAGTGTAATTTTGAGGAGCTTTTTTTACAGTCAGGAAGTGTGTCGTGGTCAAAGCTCGATCTTTCTTTCTATGAGAAAAACATACAATGGATAAAATACTACCAATGCTAACCAAGTGAGATTTGCATAGCCTAGCAGGTATAGTATTTTTACCCGATTACGGCGAAACAAAAAGGAGGGTTATGTTTTTGACCAGTATGTATGTATGTATGTTCATCTGTTACCTCATAACTTCTAAACTGCTAATCATAATTTGACTATGTGATATCACATTAAATGCAATATGGCGCCCTCTAGGGGATATAAAGTTGTGAATTTAAAAAAAAGTTTTTTGATTGTACCATGTTGGGAATAAAATGAAAGGACTTGACAAGTACATTACAAATAATGTATTTAAATTATATTGTCTGAGTAAAAAAATATGTTTAAATTGTTAATAAAAACAAGCAATAGTGAGACTGTGCTACGTACGGCGTGGCTGTAAAATTAATACCTTTTATATACAAGAAAACCCGAATAAAAAAAAATAAACTGCTCCGCAAACACTTTATCACGAAATTATAACCCCAAAATAATTTAAATAAAAAGTAAGTTCAAAAACTAAAACCCGACTACTGAAAAATCACGCTCTAAAAACTATGAAACAAGAAAATATTTAAGACAGAACTAAAAAACAACAGTACAAAAATAGTCAAGGTAAAGCCGCGGTCGCATGCTATTATAATTTTGTAGGTGTACAGTTTTATACTTTTTAGAGCGTGATTTTTCAGTAGTCGGGTTTTAGTTTTTAACCGACTTCCAAAAAGGAGGAGGTTATATGTTCGTCGCGTATATTTCTTTTTTTTTCTTTTTTTTTAATGTATGTCCACCGATTTCTCCGTCAATTCTGGATCGATTATGAAAATTCTTTTTTTGTTTGAAAGGGTATGCTCTCGAGGTGGTCCCATATAAATTTTATTAACTTTGCTTCGACAGTTTTTGAGTTAGCTTCAATAATACGTACTTTTTCCCACTTAGTATGTAGATGATATGATAAGTTCCTGTCACTGGTAGCAGGTAGTGGTATTCGAATGTGTGAGGGGTAGGTACAACAACTAAAAAGTGAAAAATAAAAACTTTTTACAAAAAAAAAAAACAACCGACTTCCAAAAAGAAGAAGAAGTCGTTTGTTTCTTTTTTTGTAAAAAGTTTTTTAGAGCGTGATTTTTCAGTAGTCGGGTTTTAGTTTTTGAACTTACTTTTGTTATACGAATTTTTATGAGACTCCCGTGAGATTTAAAAAGCAATTAACCGTCTCTGTGGTCTAGTGGTTAGACCACCTGTCTCAGACCTAGAGGTCCCGGGTTCGATTCCCAGTTGGTGTAACATTTTCAGTTCGGTTTGGTTGGTGGCAGGGCTTGTTCTAAGCTCGCTTGGCTAGCTACCACCATCTTATCTAAGTCGGTCGCCATAACAACAATGTTAACAGCATTATTGTGTTTTGGCAGTTAGAGGTAAGATAGCCAGTTCCTCTGTGGTTGAGGATTCTGGGTGAAGCTTGATTTCACCTTCAGCCTGATCATTATTTACCATCAGGTGAGATGCAGGCCAAGAGCTTCCCCGACGTGGTTAAAAAAAATTGTTACTAATTAGAATTTGAATTGCAAATTGCAATTACGTAGCAGATAACATTTTACTACTATCATTTCTATATCTAGTGATATTCCTATTCAACAACTTCAGTTGTTACTAATTAAAAAACTTAACTAAACTAAAACTAACTAACTTATTTAAATAAATAAATAATTATCGTCCCTTAGGAATCAACTTAATCAGCTCCATTTTCATACGAAATAGAGAAAATTACCTTTCACTAATAACATTTTCTATCAAATTATTTTTCAATAGAAAGAAAGAAAGAAAGAAAGAAAGAAAAATGCGTTTATTGGCATTACAGCAGAGAAAATACACCTTATAACTATAAAAAACAAAAAACAATGATTATAATGCCAAAAGGGCCTCAGCTCAGCATATTGTCAGATGACAACACAAAGTGTACCACCTGACGCTGATTTTCAGCTGCAACCCACGAGTGCCATACGCTAGAATAATAAACAGATAAGTGTGTGTCCGCTTTAATAAATCAGAATAAAATATAATGTAATAAAAGATAGGTTAATATAAAAAAAAAAAAAAAAAAAAAAAAAAAAAAAAAAAAAAAAAAAAAAAAAAAAAAAAAAAAAAAAAAAAAAAAATAGCTCACAAAATCAAATATACTGTAGTGACATACATGTGTGTGTGTTGTGTTGCGAATAAATACCCAATATCTGTGTCATAATAACTAGGTATCACATTTTATATACCATATCTATTAGATATTTAAAAAATCAAAAACTATCATCCTTCTAAAGTAAGAAGGTAGGTATGTACCTTCAAAGGCAAAATCATGTGACTGCGTTGGATCTTCTAAAACTACTTAAAATGACAATAATAAATGACTAGTAAGAAAACAGATTATGAACAAAAATTAGAAATTGATAAAATAGGCAAAATTTCTAAAAAATTAACAGCCGGCATTGGAGTTATGACGTCGACCGGTACAGCATATAATGAGATATATCTATATGATATAAAGATAAAATAAAATAATAATTTAAAATGACTATATAAAATGCAATATTTAAAATGGCAACATTTCGCTCAGTTGGCATGGACTCGCGCGCCACCGGCATAGATTGTTACATTGTTTTATATGGCAGATATGTCGGCTCGAACATTTTCAGCCTCCTTTTGATGATTTAATAAAAATTCTCTTAATTTAAATTTGAAAGTTGAGTAACTTTTACTATATTTTATGGGAGGAGGGATATTATTCCAGCATTTGGTAGCTGCGTAGCGAAAACTGCCTCTAAAAGCTGCCGACTTATGCTGTGGGATGGAAAGCTGTTGAGAACATTTTCTGCCCTCACCGATTCTGTGTCTTCTCGTCCACGATAGTCTGTTATACAAATAAGAAGGAGAATGAGACTTAATAACACCAAAAAGTAGACCCGCCAAGTGGAGTTTACGTCTAGCTTTCATTTTTAAAATGTTGTGCTCATTGAAGAAAGGTGTAACATGTCCCCTAAAGGGAACTTTAAAACAGAAGCGTGCACAGGCGTTTTGGAGTCTTTGGATCATTTTTTCTGTTTTTGACAGTAGTCGTTGGCCGTACACCGTGTCCGCATAATTCAGCTTTGATAAAACCAAAGACTCCACAAGCAAGACTCGCAATTCTTCGCTAAGATAGGGACGGGCTTTGTATAAAATTTTAAGTCTATAATAGCAATTACGGATTGACTCGGATACGTGTTTGTGAAAACGAAGTTCCGTGTCCATGATAAGACCCAAATTACGTGCTTCGTAGACCCGTTCGATAGGCTCTCCCATAACAGTCACACAGCTGGCACAGGGTTTAATTTTACGTAACTGGTTTTCGGTTCCAAAAAGCATATACTTGGTTTTGATAGGGTTCAAGGCAAGCGTGTTAGCGTTGGACCATTGCACTATGTTTTCAAGATCTGCATTAAGATCGTTTAATGCTTGTTCATAGTCTTCTGGCTTAAATGATATATATACTTGTGTGTCATCCGCATAGATATGGTATTTACATTTATTTATATTCTTTATTATGTCGGCACAATACAATATAAACAATATTGGCCCAAGAATCGAGCCTTGTGGAACCCCCCTTCTCACTGAGCGAAGACTAGATACAACTATAGAGCCGTCCGCCCGCCGTATTTCAACAAATTGCGTACGATCGCCAAGATAGCTTTCAAACCATTTTACTGTGTCCTCGTCAAATCCATAAAAAGCCATCTTTGACAATAATAACGGAACGTTAATGCAGTCAAACGCGCGTGAAAAATCAAGCAACACCAAAAGAGTGCACATGCCATTATCCTGAGCTGACAAAATATTGTCCGTCACATCCAACAAAGCCGTGGCTGTACTACGGCCCTTCCTAAACCCTGATTGAACATCTGGGAGGATCTTATTTGTATCTAAAAATTCAACCAATTGCGCACATACTACTTTCTCTAAAACTTTTGAAAGTACTGGCAGTATACTAATAGGTCTCAGATCCTTCATGTCCAATGCATTAAGAGTCTTCGGCAATGGGTGCACTTTGGCAATTTTCCATAACTCAGGGAAAGATGAGGATGTGACAGATGTATTTACTAAAGCAGTTATGGCGTCCAAAGTCACAGGTAGTGTCAGCAATATCATATTTATGTTAAAGCCATCGCAACCTTCAGCATTCGATTTAATAGCAGTCAATATGCTCGCGATTTCTTTGCATGTTGTAGGTCTCAAACTAAACGTGGAACTATTATTTCGTGCAGATTCAAAATATGTAAGCAATGAATTACTAACTGTATCTGCACCCGGCACATTCAGAAAATGGTCACAAATTTTGTCGGGATCGTTAAAATGCAGAGGTAATTCTTTACGTTTAGATGGCAGCAGGGTAGACTTTAGGTTTTTCCAAAGCGCTCTGGGGTCATTTATTTGGCTGTTGATCTTGTGTTTATAGTAAGCTGATTTTTCGTAAAATAGAGACCTAGAAACAAGTGACTTAAATTCTTTGTAATAAATCTTTTTAGAATCAGATTTCTTGTTTTTTAAATACTCTGCATGTGCTTTGTTCCTCAAATGCATCATAAATTGAACATTGTCAGTAATCCAAGGGTAACAATACTCCTTAATAACACTAGTTTTTAGAGGTGCATGGATATCAAATAGTGCCAGTAAGTTCGAGTTAAATTCACTGACCATTGCATTAACATCCTGCAGCTCGGTTAACGCTTTCAAGTTAAGTATCTCGAGATCCTGATCAAAAGATTCCCCAATAATGTCCTTTAGTGGTCGATAAGTAATGGTTCGCGATGGAATTTTCAGGCGTTTAAAACTAAACTCTCCGGAAATCAACGCGTGCGCACCTAGATCCGGTATTACATCAACTGATACAGAGCGTGGTTTAACATTTGTACAGATGATGTCTATCAGAGAGTTACCATGCACTGTAAAGTGCGTGGGTGACTTTACCAGTTGCTTAAGACCTAGGCAGTTCAAAAATGAGACTAACTTGTCCGTCTTTGAGTCCGTGTCACTAAGCATGTTTATGTTAAAATCACCCATCAAAATCGTGTACTCACATTGCGTTAGAGAGTTTAATGAACCAGATACAGCGTCTAGGAAAAGATCAACATCCTGCCAGGGCGGGCGGTAGGCGGTACCTATTGCTAGCTTAACTCCGCGAACACTAATTGTGATCCACATCTGCTCGACCTTAGCGTGCAATGGGCTAGCAGAGTACGAGTGGCTTCGAATATTTATACCGTTCTTGATATAAAAACCAACACCGCCACCGCGCCCGTTCTTCACAGACAAAGGGCGCGGTATATGCCGTAGCCTATACCCAGGTACGGAGGGTGCGCGCCCTTCTTCGCCTGTTCGCAGCCACGTCTCATTAATAGCCATAATATCGACGTCCAAACCCAGTAATGCTGCTACAAACTCGTCGTGCTTCGTGCCCAAAGAACCCGCGTTCCAAAAACCAACCTTAAGGTATGCAGTAGACATCATTGAATCTGTAATCCACTACCGATAAACAAAAAGATCATAGAATATACTAGATAAGGGAACTCACAGATTGATAAAATAAGCATGTAAACAAGATTGTTGTGGCAAATAAATAAAGTGTAGTGTATGTAAATTATTGTAAACGGCATAGAAAAAATATATGAAAATGGACTGGCACCGCGGGCAGCGTTGATTATAAGCATAGATAATACGTAAAATTCACAAATTATATGTAAAACATGGCAAATTAAAAAACGAAAAATAGTAATATGATGACACCGACAGGAACATGTATAATGTATTGTACAATTTATCACAAAAATGATCAAAAACCAGAGGGATGTATTTAACAACGACATGCAACCATGAAATAAGAATAAGCTAGATAGTAAGAAAAACAATGGACAATTTTGAATATACTCGGGTGACACCGTGTAATGTGACAATAAAACATAAAAAACGTTGATAGCAATTTCTACGTTATGCACGAACAAACCTACTGAGAGACAAAAAAACGCGAGATGTCCTTTTTCGTTCTGATGTGTACAGCCGACTTTCCCTCTTCTTTACGAGCAAGTATGCGGCCATCTTTAGTCCAGGTGTATTTCCATTCCAGGCGACTAGAAGCTTGGCGAGTCTCATAGAACAATTGCCTGTTCAATAAATGTATGCAAATTATTAAATGGAAGTTTCAAACTCTAGGGAATTGATAACTTCGTCTGTCACGTTGACATTGACGTGAATTAATGTCATTTTAATATTTGGAGGGTAGACAAAGAAAAATGAAATTAGAAAATAGTTCGTTCGAGAAGCCGTTTGAAATATGTTTAAAAAACTGTGATAAAGAATGTCAAATATTATTTCATATTCAAAAAAGAATTCAAATTTATAATTTGGAATTTGAATGGCATCGTTTAAAAATAGATGTTTTGTTTATCTGCCAATTTTTTTAAATAAACTGTAGGTTAAGTTTTATCTATTTTAACATTTATGAGCAATGGAGAGCATTTTTAAAAAGCGTTAAAAAAAATCGGAAACTATGATACTATCCTTTATTAACCCAGTACGCACAAAAATTTAATTAGTTACTCAAGAAATTCACAGTTCAAAAATAATAAATTGACTAATCGAAATCATTTTTACGACAAGGTTTTTATTAAAAAAAAGTCTTCTTGGTACCTAAGATCTATGGCCGTCTGAACCTTTTTAAACTCTTAAATTACTGGCCATACAAATAAGAAATAACCCAACGAAAACCCACAAAAAGTACCAAAATGCTCTATTCACGTCCAAAGTAGAGTACCTCTGTAAATTTCAGTAAATACATTTGCCAACGTTTCGACATCCGTACCTACCCTCGTCTACATTCCACAATAGATGAAAACATTTCTCACAAGCGTAACTTATTTGTACCTGTCACAATATTCTCTATGTATGTATGTGCGCTTCTGTGTCTAGATTTGGGTCTGCCTGGGTTTGGTGTAGACGTTAATTATGAATTCCTTTGTTAAATTTCTGCCTGTGTAGAGCAGTGGTGGCCCAGTGGAAATGACCTCGACTTACAAATAGGTTAGTTGCCATGGTAAAAAAAAAGAAATTCTATTTAGTTTCCGCTTTCAGAAAAAAAAAAAATATTAGACACGTATTTTTTGCTTTATCATATTAATCAAAAATAACTTAGAAAACACGCATTAAAGTTGGGGAGTGGGGGCTCGCTACGTCACAACGAGGTATTAAATCTAGCAAGGCGTGACGTTATGCCACATTTTAACTCAATGTATCGCCGTAATCTTTTGATGACGTCAAAAAAAAATACGCGTTCAATATTTTTTAATAATCTACAAGGTGGACAAAAAAAAATGGAATTTATAATAACGCTCTTTTTTGGTTTCACTGCAGTCGGGTAAAAAAGACCAAGACTCCATCGCTGATGGGCTGTACACCCATGTAATAAAAGTAAATTAATTAATTAATTTCAGGTAATAAAATTAAAATCCTACTAATAATCCTACTTTACCTTTATTATTTATTTATCCTTAATATTATAAATGCGAAAGTAAGTTTGTTTGTTACGCCTTCACGCTAAAACGGCTGAACGGATTAGGATGAAATTTGGCACATATATAGATGATGCCCTGGAAAAGAACATAGGATACTTTTTTTTTCCCACGGGATCGAGACTTATGCGGGTGAAACCGCGGGGCGCAGCTAGTATTAAATATTATAAATGCGAAAGTTTGTGAAGATGGATGGATGGATGTTTGTTACTCTTTCACGCAAAAACTACTGAATGAATTTGGATGAAATTTGGACACATAGATAGTTTATAATCTGGATTAACACATAGAATACTTTTTATCCCGATATTCCCACGGGATCAAGTCTTATGTGAGTATAACCACGAAGTGTTGCTAGTCAAATGAATAAATTAAATCAAATTAAATAAAAAAACAAATTAAATCAAATCAATTAATGTCCTATAGACAAAGTAGTAAAGTCTCCTTCCAGGAATTAAGTATCAGTCATGATTGATGTTTGACGTTCCAAATTGTGGCTAGAGGTCATAAAACCATGCTCTGTTTAAAAGGGTTCTAGAATTGCAATGCATAAATAAAATTCCTACAACGAGGGTTCTAAAATTGCAATGTATAACTAATATTCTTATAACGACACTGGTGCCGATTCCCTTGTTCACAAACTAAACTAAATTTAAGTTCAGTGCATCTTTTTCTTTCTATTTCAATAAGAAAAGGACAGAAGATAAATATTAGTTTATTCCTGTCAAATTAATCAGCGCCTGTCACTCTCCATACAAGTTTAGACGTGATTAAAAACTTGCCGACTAAAATTACGTCAATTTACGTCAAGCGCTGATTAATTTGACATGACTAAACTAAAATTTATCTTCTGTTCTTTTCTTAATGAAATAGAAAGAAAAAGATGCACTGAACTTAAATTTAGTTTAGTTTGTGAACAAGGGAATCGGCACCACTGTGGTGAGTTTGTGGTTTTGCTTCGAGTAGTTGCTTTGTGACATATTGCGGTGGGATAGGTCAGTGGCCTGTCAATACGATCGTAATTAATTACTATATATGTATATCCTTTTGGAAACGTGATGACGGCTAATAGCTTGATTAGCTCCCGAATAGAAAAAAAAACAACAAACGATCAATATTCTTTTAATGACTATGAAAATCTACAAATAATATGTTATCCAT
The DNA here is from genome assembly GCA_963680765.1 of Agrochola lychnidis. NCBI lineage: Eukaryota > Metazoa > Arthropoda > Insecta > Lepidoptera > Noctuidae > Agrochola > Agrochola lychnidis. The sequence goes on along the minus strand of OY796859.1, from coordinate 5,116,074 downwards.
ATATACTACTAATAGCTTTTGCTCGCGGTTTAGCTACATTGAGGTCAGGTATTATCCCACGGGAACGTACTACTGAGATAATAAGTATCCTATATCCTAACTCAGGTCATGGTCTATTCTTAAACCAAATTTCATCCAAATCCGTTCAGCCGTTTTAGTGTAAAAGTGCAACAAACAAACAAACTCACTTTCGCATTTATTAAAGTTACTTAAAAGTAACTTCAAACTAAAAACAAAACTCCAGATTTAAGCTCTCGAAATTCCCCAATGTTATATACGACCACACTCATCCTTAATAGAAAAAGGTGGGGCATAAATCCCTAAAATATGCGATACTCCACACACAATACAAATATTTGGTTACATTCAACGTAACCGCACATAAAAATGACGTATAACTTTTACGCGGAACCCGGACCACAGATTAAGAATGTGTAGAAACAAAACACCCGCACCGAACGGCCAGGCCACAGTTTCGGGCGTAAGAAACAGAGTTGTAGTCGTCGGAGAAGGAAAAAAAACAAAGAAACGCTAAATGAGTGGAGTGTGTGGTCGGTGATGTAAAAAAGGGTTATCTAAACTAATATTAATTAATATACAAAAAAAAAATATCTCTTTACTACGTGTATATTATAAGAGAAAAAATGTTTTTCTTTTTGGAAAAGATTGAATTTTTTGTATGTTTGTTTGTTACGCTTTCACATTAAAACAGCTGAACGGATTTAGATGGAATTTGGCACATAGGTAGACCATGACCTGGTTGGAACATAGGATACTTTATATCCCGATACTCTCACGGGATCGAGACTTATGCGGGTAAAATCGCGGGGCACAGCTAGTTACTAATATGGCTTAAAGAGATGTTAGCAGAAGAAGACGTGCTGATCCAAATCCAAAAAAAATTACTCGGGATGACGACAGGCGGATGCTGAAGAAGGAATTAATCATTGGATCTTAATATACGTGCTTCATGCTAGATCATTGACAACACTGTTTTTGTTTCAAAAGTTTCACTTCTGTACAGTTTTCTTATTCTATGTTCCTCAACCGCTTCGGAATTGGGCAATTCTTCCTAAATTTAATTTCCACTGCTAGCTTATATGAGTCGGGATTGGTGTTCGTTACGTTTGATGGTGGGATGAAGATCTGATGGGATTTTTATTTTAATTTTGTGTGTAACGTGTCTTTTTGTCATTATATTTGGCCTTTGTTGTATTTTTATTGAGTTTTTAATAACCATCCGGAATATTCTACCTCACGGTGCATAATCAAAATGGCTTACTTGTCGTTGATATAAGACGAAACAACGGTGATTTGAAGATTGATGATCACAGGAGTAAAATGTTGCTATCAACACACTGGACGGTTTTGTCAATTTTCTGCCTAGCCTTTTCCCAACTATGTTGGGGTCGGCTTCAAGTCTAACCGAATGCAGCTGAATACCAGTATTTTACATGGAGTGACTGCCTATCTGACGTCCACAACCTAGTTACTAGGTAACACGATACCCCTTAGTAAGACTGGTTGTCAGACTTTTGGGCTTCTAACTACCCGTAACGACTGTCAAAGTTCTACAAATGACAGCCGGGACCAACGGCTTAACGTGCTTTCAGAGGCACGGAGGAGTCTCGGTATGTAAAGATGGATACCCATCCACGGACCAACCTCGGCAAGCGTAGCTTAACGTGATGGATCGATCCGTGCAGCTGTTATTACTTAGCCACGAGCTCCTATCCACATTCGTGATAATCGCTTATGAATTAATAAGACTACAACTTATTTTTATTGTAGGTACTGTGTAACTATTCAAACAGTCCCATTGTTCTATCTTTATTATTCTGCCTGATTTCCGGTCTATAACCAACACATAAATGGCTAGGTTCTTAAGTATTGGCATAGATTTTGTTATTAAGTGTTAGGAACAGCTGATTTCTGATTTCCACGGTAACCCAAATTGTCCCATAGCAGTGTCCCTCTAAATGTCGTATTAAGAACGCGGCGACGCATGAATTGTCCATACAAAATATGTAATACCTAAATCATTTACAATTTGCGCATATTTCCACCATATTATGTTGTTATTCGGATTTAGACAGTGTTTGGCTCCTACATCTATTTTTTTCCAAAAAACTTTTCTAAAATGAAGTTTATACGAATTTAATTTCGCACATTTTTACAGCGTAAATGACATGTCTTAATATTGTTTTTTCTGTATTATAAACAACAATATTTATTATATTGTTTCTGCAAAAGCATAGCTTATATTATCAAGTTACAAATTATCGAAAAAAAAAAAAAAAAATTGAAAAATATTGAGTTTTCATTCATAATTTTTGATATTACGAACACATTCAAATTTATCATAAATTTTCGAAAGCTAGTAGTTCTATCGCGTCGAGCAATAATTGTCAATGTGTGCGTGGTAGTATTGCTCACTATAGGTGTATATCGCTCGGATAGGCACTCACACTAGCGCAAAGTGCTTGGAATTGAAATTTGAAAACATCTCGATTTGTAGTTGCGAGCCATGTTCGCAGGCCTCTTCAGATAAAACGAAAAGAAACGACTCCTGCCGATTTTACCCGATTTGTTAATTTTCCGACGAAATTAAATAATGTTACTCAGCCACTGGCTGGGGTTCATAATTGTCAACGTCAAATGTTAGTCTCTTTCCTGCGATATGTCAAATAAAATGGTGTATAATTATGGGGCAGTTATGTGTGTTGCTGTTTGTACTTATCTATCGCTCTCTCCTTCAAACTCAATCTGGTTCGGAGCTGAGTCAGTGATCAATAGTTAAAATTGTCCTACTGCCAGTATTTGCCTTTATCTAAATCATTAGTGGAAAACTCTTCGTTGATTATTTGTAATTTAGGATACTAAATAACCCACTTTAACTTTTCCACCAGCTTTGAATGCTATATTCATAAAAAGGGAAGGACTCCTATTGGATGCACTGCTATGCTATTCTTGATATTCGCATTGTTGACAAAATTCTTTACTTCCTTTTGTCGTGATTTCTTTGATTTAATTTAAAAAATGTATTATTTCAGTATCGATTTATAATATCCACTGTGGCAACACTGTCTAAGTACAAACAATTAATATTATAACAAATTTCTAAATGTATTTTCATTATGGCAACTGAATGTATTATTGTTTTACTTTGGCAACACTTAGAAATGTCGTTTATGATATTATTGTTATTTCTTGGTGGGGCAAAAGTCGTTTTAAATGGTAAAATGTAATGGAAAAAGTCGTCGTTTGATTGTGAAATAGTACAGTGGTGTGGATTAAAAGTATTAGCAAGAAAAGAGTGTTTTCTTTATACTTTATTTTCTTATCAAGCCAAATTCTACCAAAACAGAGACCAACACCCATAATACCGAACAAAAACATTCATATATCGCTTCGACCGTTACAAGTCCCGCTCAATGGGGCAACGGATTTACGCAAGAAAGTTTTATTAGGATCCGGATAAACGTACCGGGAGCGAATATTTTTATCTGCTCCTAACGTAAGTCTGTTGATTTGCGTACTACCCAATATTGGAGTTATTTAGAGGTGTTTTCTGTAGGAATTGTGGATTTCATTTGCTAGGAAAATTATATTAAATGTTTAGGAAATCCATAATAAAACTTACTCTTCTATCTGAGTAGTATAGGGCATTTAATGATGTCGGTACCTATAAATTATGGGAAAATAATTATAATTTGTGCATATTTATGGACTTCACTTTAATGATCTAGTAGGTGATGAACTGAGAACACAATTTAACAATCTTCGAAAGTTCAAACTAATATTAATATGTACAGGTATATTAAAAAGGGGGGGGGGGGAATAATCATAGGGCATCAAAAAATTCGTCCGCGTCGCTGTCAATAGGAAAAGAGCCCAAAAGGCTGGCAGCATTACCACGTTGTATGGCAATGCTGATTCTTTGGCCAAAGAATAGGCCAGCCCTTTGGTCACGTGAAGAGTCGACCAGCCGCTTGGCGATGTCTTGAAAAACTAGGTGGGCACTCGGACCCCATGGCCCTAGTGTTTCAACCCCAAACGGCTCAAACATATAAGTCTCAATAAGATTGGAGTATTTGCGCCGTTTGAGGTTTTCCGCACCTGCAGCAGCAGCCCCAGTACCGCCCGCCGTGCTAGGAAGATGGGATAGCGCAAGGGTGTCGACATACGTTGCATCCTACACCAAAGGCCTGCCTACCTTCCAAGGCACTATGGTCATTCCGTCTGGTCTCTTCCCTTCGTCACGTGTCAAGCCATTGGGTTCTAAAACAGCTGGCACTCGCGCGGTGACAAGAACACGACGGATGATGTCATTGATGCTGGCATGCCGTGCTATCCGGCCTGCGCTCTTACTGCAGGATAGGCCATGGTGTCTGAGACAGTCGACATCTTCACCGCATATAATATCTCCAACTAATATTATTTGGAGATATTATATGCACAAATACAAGTAGGTATTGTGTACTGTGTGTATAGTAAGTAATCTTCAAAACAATCACTTCTTGCATTAGGTAACCCATTATAACCCTTACCATCTTCCAAAAAATACTCCTTACAAATCGAAACTCCCATGACCAATTCATAAAGATATACTACACTTCAATACTTACAAACTTGACGGCTGTCGGAAACTACCGAACGGCAAAGTGGGTAGCACTTTGCCGTTCGGTAGTTTCCGAACTTGAGGGCTAAGCTCGTAAAACATAAAATATGACGTCATATTACATGACGGGATATCAGGATGTATGAAATGAATGTTTTTACGTCACTAAAATGTTACGATGCAATTTTCATAAAGTGATTCATGGGCTGATAGGATGTGAAGTATAAAGTTGGGTCGACTTGAATTCTTTTTCGGTTATAATAATGATGGCCACGGACTGATTTTTTACGGTTATCGGTTACAGATAATAAAGGGATGATTGATTTTATATTGATGTTCAAAACCGGTGTAAACTTTATGGTCAACAATTTAGTGGACTGTGATTAAATCTCTTTTTTTTTTCCAACTATGTGTATTAGGGTCGGCTTCCAGTCTGACCAGATGCAGCTGAATACTAGTATTTTACATGGAGCGATTGCCTATCTGACATACACAACCCAGTAACTGGGTAATACGATACCACTTGGTAAGACTGGTTGTCACTCTCGGGCTTCTGACGATCCGTAACAACTGTCAAAGATCCACGAATGACAGCCGGGACTAACGGATTAACGTGCTTTCCAAAGCACGGAGGAGTCTCGGTATGTAAAGATAGTCACCCATCCACGGACCAATACTGGCAAGCATAGCACTAATCACATTTTTTTATTGCATAGTTACTGTTCATTCTCTAAACATACATACATACATATATAAACTCATGCCATCTTTCCATGGGAGAAGTTCATTTCCTAAAATACGAATAAAACTGGCGATGTCCTTGCTATCACCCAAATAAGCTCGCAAAACTAAGTCACCATGAGTAACTACTACTAAGGTTATAGAATAGTCTACTTTACGTCCACGAAGAATCTATTTGGAGTGAGGCCAGTCTGGCAACTTCAGATAAGCAGTTGGTTAGACCGAGTGTTCCAAGACAATTGGTTTCTTATATATTTTACAGAAATGAAATGGTTACAATGGAACTATTTTGTAATAAAGTTAGAGAGCCATTTCTGCGCTGCGTGCAGTGCGGTTTCTTCGATTTTATGGTTTGTGCAATGTTAGTGCGAATTGTATTTGAAAAAAACCGGCCAAGTGCGAGTCGTACTCGCCCATGAAGGGTTCCGTAGCAGCAAGTAACATTGAATGAAAGGTAAATTGCGGTTTACGATTTATGACGTATTAAAAAAAAACTACTTGTTAGATCTCGTACATCATATTTTTTTTTTAGTTTTATCATTCTCTTATTTTAGAAGTTACAGGGGGGGACACACATTTTACCACTTTGGAAGTGTCTCTCGCGCAAACTATTCAGTTTAGAAAAAAATTATATTAGAAACCTCAATATCATTTTTGAAGACCTATCCATAGATACCCCACACGTATGGGATTGATGAAAAAAAAATTTTTGAGTTTCAGTTCTAAGTATGGGGAACTCCAAAATTATTTGTTTTTTTTTCTATTTTTATGTGAAAATCTTAATGCGGTTCACAGAATACATCTACTTACCAAGTTTCAACAGCGTAGCCCTTATAGTTTCGGAAAAAAGTGGCTGTGACATACGGACGGACAGACAGATAGACAGACAGACATTACGAATCTATAAGGGTTCCGTTTTTTGCCATTTGGCAACGGAACCCTAATAAATGTGGATTAATGTTTGTAGGTATATTTCAAGAGTTCAGAAGAGTTAATGAGAAAATGAAATTAAGTGTTGACTGACCTGATTTCGTGAAGCGTCCTGACCTGTCTTCAATTTAATTGGATACTTGTTGTGCCCGGGAAATCGAAAAAAATAATTAAATCGAAGTAATAATTTCAAGTGTTTGTAATCATTGCTAATGTCATCAATGTTTGACTTCAATCATGAAAGAAACACCCGAATAGTTTCACAAATATGCGTGGTTTTCACAACTCCTCTTCCTGTGAGTAACTTGAGGTTCAGAAATTTCTTAATTAAAACTTTATTTTAATGTTTTAGTCAGGCAACTAATTTGCCTATTACCTACCTGCCTATGTTTAAACTCAAGAAGCTAATTCTAAACATTTACATATAACAAATATTTGACAAACTCGAACATGTTATTGCGATATTGCAGTGCCAATGGCATGTATGCTGAGGCCCGCGTAGACAGCTTTGCTGCAGTCATGCGCAAGCGTTGCACTTCCGTCCTAACGCGCATGCGTGCTAGTACCAACAGCATCTTGAGTGTTTTGTCGGACCGATGGGATTCTCCGGTGTTTGAGCGCTGGATACGACTGCACGTGGTCAAGTGAACACGCGCACGGGTATCGGAGTTTCCAATAGTGTTTTGTAATTTGTATTTAGTTTTTAAAGGTCTTGTCTTGTCATTACTAACATTAGTTTCTCATAAGCATTTCTGTGTTCATCATCATCAGCCTATAAATGTTCCCACTGCTGGGACACAGGCCTCCTCTCTGTGAGAGGGAGTGGGCCGTAATCCACCACGCGGGCCCAGTGCGGGGTGGTAGATGTCACATGTCTTCGAATTTTCGGTTCTAGGACATGCCGGTTTCCTCACGATGTTTTCCTTCACCGTTTTGAGAGCAGTGGTGATGAAATAATTTACACAAAGTAAAGCGCCTGTCTGGGTTCGAACCTACGACCTACAACTCGTAAGTCGCGGCCGTTACCACTGGGCCACCACTGCTCTGTGTTACTAACAACTATAAGGATGTATGTTAAAAATCCGAAATAAATGAATATAATATACATGTTCATATCTCATTACTTCCAAATGATTTACTCTCTCACTGATTTACATTTGATTATTAGGTCAGTTTGTTAGTGGAATTCCGTAGATTATTATCCATACCGCAAATCAATTTGCTATTCCATCTGGATTCACTCCAAATGTTTGGTAATTGGGATGCTCTAATTGTATCTGTTTGTTTGTTCTGTTAACTGGTGTGGTTTTGTAATGGGGCATTGACGCGATACTTCGTGTGACGTCAGTTAGTGGTGGTCATGTCATGAGAATGCAGCAATGCAATGTATGATACTCCCTGGCCGCACCAAAGTGGAAAATGAAAAAAACCATGTTTCTAGATAAATAAATTGTACCTCAACGAATAATGAAATATAATGAAGTTACATTTATCTAGAAACATGTTTTTAACCCCAGAAGATGGTTCTTAGATACGTTTTATCAAAATCGGTTCATCCGTTTGAAGGTTATCAGCTCATTTCTAGTTGATGAATGGATGTGAATATCTTCCACAGGTCTGATCGATTTGAAATTTGATATTCTGTTACTTCAATGATAGTATAAGAATATAGTAACCTTGAACTGATGTTGCAGCATCACCTGGAATTTGCAGGATACCCAACTTCCTTACCAACTTACAGCACAGGTATCGTGTTTGGGCTCATTGGAATGGTCTCAATGAATAGGTTATAGATAGATGGTGAACAGGGTCTAGTGACGGAGTAGGAAAGATAAATGAGGAAATGTTTGTGTCGGGGGTTTTTTAAATTTTAACTGTTAAAGTTTTCCACTGTAGTGCAGCTAGGGAGTATCACACCAATGCAATGCAATGCAATGCTATACATACAGCAAAGTCTTAAGGCTATTGAACCTGTTACCGGGTTAGATTACATGCTCAATAGCCTCAATAGTAACCTTAGTATGAGTCTACATTTACTTAAGACGCAGATATATGACAGTGACCTTGAATGGTTAGCTTGCGTGTTCTGTACTGAGCTCAAGCAACGCGTCGTACGTCCAGCCAGTAATAGGACTCGCCCATCAAGGAGCGCTGTCCTAAATTAGACATATTATTAATTTATTACACGTAAAACAAAAAGTATTTTAATAAAACAAGTGTACTAAAAGATTAATAATTTAATTATCTTTAAAATGGTGAAGTTTTCAGAAAAATACGCTCGATAGATTTTGAGTCATTCTCAGTTTTTTATCCACGTTAGACATAACTTTACAAATTAATTTCACTATGTAATATAAACATAATTAAAAATATGCTTATATTAAAATATTAGGAAAATGCTCTAATTTAACATATATTTATTCCAAATCACTGACACTACTCGTTTAGACGTCATCTTCAGTATAAAATCATTAAATGTCGGTTATCGTCCCCTTAACTCTTACTATTGCTGTTCACTGCTATACAAAGGCCTGTCCCAAGCTGCGCCACAACATCTGTTTTTCTGTCTACTGCATCAAGTCTGTCATAACTGACTTTTCAACGTCGTCGGTCCGGCAAACTCGGGTGACATACGCTAGTCTTGCATGCCTCTTGCACTAAGTAACTTTGCCCAAGTTTTGTATTTGGTTGGCATAGTGACTGATGATGGGTTATCATCAGATCGAAGTTGTTAGTACCACCTAAATAGACGTGTCTATTATAAATTCGTTTCCAAACTTAGACAGAAATCACACTCCAAAAACCACCGAAGAAGTGGCAAAAAACAGTTGAGACCAAACCCATTGAAGGGGGTGTACATACGACAAAAAACAAGAACAATATCGTACACAAACGGGAACAAAGCTCTGTCGCTCTTGAGGACAGCAATAAAGGTTTATCACAATTTTGTTTTAGAATATTCAGGTGGAATGAAATTGGATGAGGGTCACACCGAAGTGTAACATTGTAAGGTTTTCTTTTATAAATTGTTTTATTTTTATTTGAGAATTTTGGAAAGACTACATGCGAACTACGCATCAACCTTTTTTTTTTTTGGGGTGGGTAATTATCAAATAACTTCTCCCGCTCTGGGTGGAGCGGGAGGGCGTGTCAGACTCTTACTGACTAAAACTCACCCGTGTTCCTTCAGTTGCCATGTTGCCGGGGGGCCACGATTTCCCTATCGGCCCATATTCGCAGCTCCGGCAGGCATTGGCCCTAGTGGACCCCGTCAATTCTGCTGACATCTCTTTGAGGCGCGCGTGGAACACAACGCGCTGTCGACCTGGGCTTGATCCTTATCGGACGGCGAGCTACCCATTGCTCACCGTCCGCAAGCCCGCGCCTGCGGTGGCCGGAAATCTGCCTGTGATTCCCGACGCCCAGGGCGTCTCCTCCTGCGGCGGTTAGGGGCGCGAGGGCGCGAAATTTGCCTCTCCCTCACGCGCTCCGTCTCCTCCTTTGCGAGCATTACTGCTTCGCAGAAGGAGTTGACGGCCTCCCATTTCCTCTCGCTCCATAGCATGGCCCGGATCAGGGCCGGACGCGAGAGATCACCACCGCCGATCGCCTCCACGAGAACACGGCGATGCCCTGCCCAAGCCGGGCAGACCTCCACCGTATTCTCCACTGTGTCCTCCGGGCGATCCACACAGTGATGACACCCGGGCGTTTCCTCCCGCTTTATCCTGTACAGGTACCTCCCGAAACAGCCATGTCCGGTGAGGACCTGCGTCAGGCGGAAGGTGAGGACGCCGTGGCGCCTCTCTAGCCACTCCTCAAAGAGGGGTCTTATCGCCGAAATTGTGGCGTGCCCAACGCATCAAACACCTGATGTCTGACATCGCGGAAGCAGAGATCAGCATACATAGTCATCAGTGATAGCCTAGTGGTGTGACCGTCAGACTACCAAGTTATAGGTCTCGAGTACAAACCCACAAAGCACGCACTTCTGACTTTTCGGATTTATGTGCGTATTGTATTATTTGCTTAAAAAATGGTGAAGGAAAACATCGTAAGAAAACCGGCATGCCTGAGAGATATTCCTCGACGGCATGTGAAGTAAAGTCAGAGGCCCATGGGCGGCTTTAAAACTTTGACACCAGGTTAGTCACTAGTCATTAACACGAGAAGAAGAAGCATACATATAACTTTCCGACATCAATCGTCGGGCAGTAGACACAACACCCGTCTGGTAGGAAGATCCTCCCTTTTGTATAGAGGATAAGTGAACTCTGCACCCTGTTCCTCATGCTTTTATACTGGTGACCCCGAGCAAAAACGTCAGCGCAGTCTTCGTGCAACTACTTTAACGTGACGTCATCATCATCACTCCCGCAAGCTTTCATCAGGCGAGTCACACACCCACGGTTTCAACGGGTATCCTGACCACCAACCAGTATGCAGCGGATGCGCATTCCTGGTCACCCTCATACCTCTCTCAGGTTTTTTGAAGTGAAAACTTCTTTAGGCGCGTTGGGCATTTTTGAGATGGGAAAAAACAATTGAACTCGTGACACCGTTACCGACACCTCATTTTTGTAAACGAGATTGTGCTCTTTATTTATATTACGTTATGGATCAATGTTTTATGCAAGTACTTTTACTTTAAATGTTTTGCAAATTTTTAAGCTATTGCATAGTTTTTATCGCGGGCTTTGAGCGCGGCAACCGAATCAAGAAATTCCGTAACGAAAAAAAACCAAACACCTCCCACTCCGCCTACCATGTAATGACGGTTCCCATGACAACGTGATGTTGTTATGGGAACGTAATTTTTTTTATGTCATCACGTCATCATCCCAAGTGTAGCGTTGACAAATATGGGAGTTACAAATGCTATGCAATAGCTTTACCGCAGCAGTCCTCGAGTACCACACGTTTTTTTTTTTTTTTGTAAACGCGATTGTGCTCTTTGTTTAGATAAGGTTACGGACCAATGTTCTATACAGGCATTTTTCTTCCACCAAGGCGATCTTGTTCAAGTTTCCACTTCTGTCGGCACTCCCGAAGTGCCACTGTATTTTTTAAATTTAATTTGACAGAATTACTTATCAATTTGTTGTGATGTTAGAGTCATTTAGTAACAAATGTTCTTAACCAATAACTTTTAAAAGAACCCATGAACTATAACTTACTATTAATAACCCTCCTGCCCTTATCCCGATTTATTCAGTTTGAAAAATATCCCACGGGAACGTACTACCGGAATTAAAAGTATTCAATTTCAAGTAGCCTTTATTTCTGATACTGTACATGCAATTACATTTCCATCATATAAAACAAATTGTTATTTACTTACATTATTACAAGTTTTGCCCGATTTAATTTTAATTGATTCATTCATTCACATTTCATGCATTTAATTATATTATTATTATCATCTAAATTCTAATAAATATTGTTGTACATTTTTTGGTTTCATTCATTATTGTTAAATTATTATTAATCATTGACATCGGTAACATTAGTATCAGCTTGCCCTTTGGCAAAGGCCTCCCCTAGGGTTTGCCATAATTTTCTATTTGTGGCTTTTCTTCTCCATGTCGATCCTGCCGTCTTTTTAACTTCATCCTCCCATCTCGCTCTTTGACGCCCTTTGCTTCTTTTTCCATCTCGAGGGTACCACATTGTGACATCTTTAGACCATTTATTTCTCTTGTTTCTTATCATGTGGCCTATCCAGTTCCATTTAAGTTTTTTCACTGTCAAAGTGACATCTGTAACTTTGGTCTTACGTCTTATAATTGATAGTTTGATTTTGTCCCGTAGCTTGATGTTTAGAAAAAGTATACTATGTCCTAAAAAAGGTCATGGACTACTCATGTGCCAAATTTCATTCAAATCCGTTCAGCAGTTTTAGCGTGAAACAATCAAACTAACTCACTTTCGCATTTATAAGATTAGTTAGGATTCTGTAATACTCTTGTCTCCATATTTACCAAGGGTTGGTCAGCGTGGTTTAAAATTAAATGATAACTCCGGTACCCTAATTGCGTAACTTATTTTCGTAAACAATTATGCTAAATTTGTTTAATTTTGACAGTGCAACAACATTCATTGCGTTATTTACGTTGTTGAGCAGATTTTTTTTCTCCAACTTATGAAGCAATGGATTAGCCGTTTCAAATCGAAACAGATTGTGAATGTGTTGTATTACGCAATTAGGGTACAGATAATATTTACCATGAAAAGTCTTACGTTATTTATCCTTTCTTTTTGAAACCCTACTAAATTATATTAGCCATCCTATTCGTTTGACACAAATGTAAGCTTTTTTATGATATTACACTTCTATATAATAAGCACCTGTCTGGCGAGAGGTATTGTTCTTTGGGTACAATTCACAAACAGGCTCTGACGAAAAGGGCACCGATTTGAAGGGAAAACTCTCTGCAATAAGAAGATGAGAGCGCTCTCCTGAGACACTGTCTTTAGGTAAGGTGCCAGTGTAAGCGAAAAATGTTATTATAATAAAATAATTCATCATCTGCCTAGCCTTTTCCCAACTATGTTGGGGTCAGCTTCCAGTCTAACCGGATGCAGCTGAATACCAGTATTTTACATGGAGCGACTGCCTATCGGACCTCCACAACCCAGTTACTGGGTAATACGATACCCCTTGGTAAGACTGGTTGTCAGACTTTCGGGCTTCTGACGACCCGTAACAACTGTCAAAGATCTACAAATGACAGCCGGGACCAACGGCTTAACGTGCTTTCCAAGGCACGGAGGGGTCTTGGTATGTAAAGATGGTCACCCATCCACGGACCAACCGCGGCAAGCGTAGCTTAACCTGATAGATCGTACCGTGCGGCTGTCATTACTTAGTCACAAGCCCCTTAAAATACTATAATAATTATTAACATAATACAGCAATCATTGTGCCGATAGTCGTGACGGCCAATGGCATAATAGCCAAAAGCCTTGACCAACACCTGAGGAGGCTCTCGTTAGGCAGCTGGATCAGGGGTTTGATCCAGAAAGCGGTACTCCTGGACACGGCGCGTATTGTCAGGAGGTTCCTCTCTCAGGAGCCCTGACCACCGGTGGCTTGGACCCTGTTCCCGACACGGGTGGGCGACTATTTTTTATATTTTTAAATGTTTTTTTCATTTTTTACAAGAATATTTAAAAATGTTAATAGTATGTTTTAAAATAAAATAAAGATATTAACATAATATTGAATATGTTATATGAATAGGTTTTTGTTGTGATTTTTTTATATAAAAATACTAGCAACGCCCCGCGGTTTTACCCGCATAAGTCGCGATCCCGTTGGAATATCTGGATAAAAAGTATCCTATATATAAATCCACATTTTAACTATCTATATACCAAATTTCATCCAAATCCGTTTAGGAGGTTTTCCGTGAAAGAGTAATAAACATCTATCCATCCATCCTCACAAACTTTCGCATTTATAATATACGTATTATTAGTAGGACGTAGGATAGGATTTAAAAATATAATTTATAAGCATTTAAATGAAATAAAGGAAATAATTAAAATATATTTATAATGCATTATGATAATATATTTCTTTTTCTTTGTTCCTCTCAAACAGAGCACTTGCCATCTAACCTCTTCACCACCCTTGGTTGACTGGTAGAGAATGCCTAAGGCATTAAGTCCGCCTTTGTACCTTTTTTGAGTGCAAAAGTTTGAATAAATAAATAAAATTAATAATATTTGATAATATGATATTAATCGGGTAAAGGGGCTCGTGGTCGATCTCCAATCGAGGTCGGTCTATAACACACCGAGACCCATCCATTCCTCAGAAAGCACGTTAAGCCATTGGTCCTGTAGCGGTTACACCGCCACATACGAACTACGCATCATAGACATGACGTCACACAAATCCTGCATCGCGCAGTTCGAGTTTACCGAGCGATCGACACACAAGATTTTAACTTCAAACTGATGGGCAGTAGCCCGCCAGACACAACACCCGTCTGGTCGGAGGATCCTCCCTTTTCTATGGTGGATGAGTGAACTTTACACCCTGTTCCTCATGCCCCTAAATTGGTGACTCCGAGTATGAACGTCAACGCAGCCTTCATGCAAATACTTCGGCGTGACGTCATCATCATCATCACTCCCGCAAGCTTTGGTGAGGCGACTCACACAGCCGGCCAGCATCCACGGCTTCAACGGGTATCCTGACCACCAGCATGCAGCGAACGCGCATTCCTGGTCATCACCATCAGCCTCAACACCCCGACTTACTGGGGAATCACCTCAATCACGCCGACTCACTGGAGAATCACCACAGACAGTTCCGACTCACCGCGAACTATGTGGCACCCGGTTCCGACTTACTGGAACGTCACACAAATCCTGTATCGCGCAGTTAGAGTATACCGAGCGATCGACATACATACAAGATTTCAACTTCAAACCGATGGGCAGTTGCCCGCCAGACACAACACCCATCTGGTCGGAGGATCCTCCCTTTTCTATGGTGGATGAGTGAACTTTACACCCTGTTCCTCACCCCTAAAGTCCCGACTGTCATTCGTAGATCTTTGATAGTTGTTACGGGTCGTCAGAAGTTCAATTGACAACCAATATTACCAGCAAGGTGTATGGTGTTACTCAGTAACTGGGTTGTGAAGGTCAGATAGGAAGTCGCTCCATGTGAAATACTGGTATTCAGCTGCATCCAGTTAGATTGAAAAACGTCAAAGAAACGCTGAAGAAAAGCCGAGAAGTGCTTGTTTTACCTTCCTATACAAAGTCAAAACAAGCACTGATCACTTTAGCTCATTGCATAGTGGATCATGAACTACAAAGTTCTTCACAATCATTCTTTCAGCTTATTTATGGCAATCTTCACATAATCTGGCGTTTGTCAAACGCTTTCTCTGTTAAAACAAAGTTGGTCTAGTTTCAATACAATCAGGTCTACGCGACAAAACTACAGAAAACCCCGCCAAGTGCGAGTTGACTCGCACACGACGGGTTCCATACTACCGTATAATATTTAGCTAAATACGCCAATAAAAATCGCGTTTCTTTTATTGGAATCCCCCCTTTTTTAATTTTTATCATTTGTTGTAATAGCAGCAATAGAAATACATAATCTGTGAAAATTTCAGGTACATCCCGCTGACAGACAGACGGACAGATGGATGGACGGATGGATAGCGTAGGTTTATTTATCAAAACTTTATGCACAAGTAAATTATACTGTAAAAAGGTCGACTTAATGCACGAGGCATTTTCTACTAGTCAACCTTAGGGTGATGCAGAGATAAAACATGGCAGGTGCAACATAAGTGATAGATAACTTGAAAATATGAATACATAGATACATACATATAAACCGAATAAACTTTGTCAGGAGAAATAACGATAGGTAGAGGAGAAAACAAATCCTGCAAATCAGCGCTGCAAAGATTCAGGTTCAGTATTCAGGTTTAGCAATAGGGTTCCGTTTGGCACCCTACGGTTACGGAACCCTAATAAAATGATCTTGTATTATGAATGTTCAAGTCAAAATTCAAAAGTCATTTATTCAAACTAGGCTACGAATCAGCACTTTTCGAACGTCAAAATTACATAAGACAGTCCCCCAAGACGCCCACCCTTCACCACTTCCTAGTGCCTTTAGCTGGGAAGAAGAAGTGGCGCAACAAACTCCCCAGCAGCACAGCTGTCTGTTCAAGTTAGAAAAAATGATTCTATACAATAGTATGCAAAATGCATAATGTAAGTTCATTATGCAACACAAAACATAATTTAAATGATAAATTATTCGCCATATGTCAGCTAGCACACGCCAATATACCAACCAAAAACATCGAGAACTATACTCAAGCAGAAATAAAAATAAACGTAAACAGAACTAAATACTTTATCTAAATAAAAGCCTACAGGCATAAAGGGCGTGCCCGCTTACATAAAGCTATTTAAAGCTATAATTGGAAGTTATTATAAATGATAAACTAGGACCATCGAGGTAAAATAAATAAACAGTTAGTTACTAGTTACAATAACAAAACCATGATCAGCAAGACGACCAGTCACCACAAGCAGCACCCGTTCACGAGCATAACGCAAAGATCAGCCATTACCCCCATTACCCCCAAGCCATTAGTCTTTTTCGCTGTTACCAGAACCACAACCCAAACCACCTTGATTCCTGCGGTACCCAAGTGAGCATTTCACCGGTCCCCCAAATAGGTACAGACACAGCGACAACCTTATTTTTAGGGTTCCTTATTGTCTTTATATTCGCGGTACATGGAACGTTTGGGATTTTATATATATTTTCCTGTTTACCTGTGTTTTTTGCGTAAACTACGCGCCACGACAGTTGGATTATTATAAATATGTCATGATATTGTTTCGTTTGTGTGTTCTTAAAATATGGAGGAAGATTCTTGATAAGAGAAAATACAGGAAGAAGGTAAATATAGCGCAGTTTATCGACAATAGGTAGGCATTAGAAAATTGTATCTTTCTCAAAATAGAACAGAGGCGGCTATCTTCATTTGCATCAAAGTCAAAGTCAAATCATTTATTTCAAATAGGCCCATGTGTGGCACTTTTGAACGTCAAAATTTACAAAATAATAAAATTGATTCTAGTCGCCCCTTCCAAAAGGTAGTTTTCGTATGGAGAAGAATAGGCAAGAAACTCCACCGTTACTCTTTTAAAATGTTTTATAATTGTTTGTATAGGTACGTACATTAGTTAAATAATTATATGTGAAGACGATGCACCTAGAATAAAATTACTATACCACAATAGATAGGTAAAAAGAATTAAAAATGAAGCAACGACAGATAATTTAATATGTGATAATGATAATACATGGTGCTCCCATTTTTACAAAC
This sequence comes from Agrochola lychnidis, assembly GCA_963680765.1. Classification (NCBI taxonomy): domain Eukaryota; kingdom Metazoa; phylum Arthropoda; class Insecta; order Lepidoptera; family Noctuidae; genus Agrochola; species Agrochola lychnidis. Next base: position 5,098,896 of record OY796859.1, on the reverse strand, counting down.
ATTGTAAAAGTAGACGATTTTCCTAAAATTTTGTAATTAATAAGTCAGTGTGTGAGGAAGTAATCACAGAAAAATCAATGTCATAAAACAAAATAATAAATTAGCAACCAGTTTGATTTTGTTTTGATTCTAAATTGTCCTATGGAGCAGGACAACAGCGCAGTAGACAACCAGTGCTTGCCGGTGCGAGAAGCGCTGGCATACCGGCGCCGGTTACCAGCTCTCGACGTAAATACACCCTGAGAATTATGCCGTACCTAACAATGCGATGAATAAAAAACTGCATGAGATCGACCAATAAATAATAATAAACGTTTATTTGGACTCAATGAAATATAGCTTAATACAGTTATATTCCTAAGAACCAGGTTACAAATAATGTAAGTGATTAGACGGCTAAAACTAAATGAACTCTGAATTCCATACTAGGTAAAACCTGTATCTTGGAAAACAGTGCTCTTCCGTGCTAAATTAGGTGTAAAAACTTACAAAATACATACATCAAAATTCTAAAATTACAGACTATGTTAGAAACTACATAAACCTAAATCTAAAACTTGACAGGTGAGTGATGTGATGTGAGTGTGTTGTGTAGTGTGTGTAGTGCAGTAAGTATAGGATGTGAATGTGTGTGGTAGATGAAGTGTGGATGAAGGGTGTGAATTTGTGTGGTGTATGTAGTGTAATCTGCGGGTATAAAACGACCATATTAAGCAATTGCTCTAAAAGCAATTCATTTTCTGAATTCCCAGCATTTCCTCTGTGGTGACACATAATTTAGGTGAATCATATTCAATTCAAATCATATCAGAATAAAATTATATTTGGTATAAATATTGCCGCATGAAAAAAATGAAGACCGTAATTTTACCGTATAATTTTTCTTTACAGTTTTTATTACCTAATCAAATGAGATTTTAATTTTAATTTCTACAGTATAAATGTTATTTCATTATAATACAAAACTGTCAAACATGAATTGCGTAATATGAATTGAACGCAGAAAATATTATGAATTGTCAGTTTATGACAGTTTGTGTGGTTCATAATATTATCATAATGATTCTGCCAAAGCGACCGTTTTAGGCCCGCTGTTTGCCCAGCATGATCGTCACAATCCCTCTATATTGGTTCGACTGTTGAAACTCAGACAGAGGCCTGAGTTACAACAGTCGGACCAATATAGAGATTTATGAGGCTGCAGTGAGCAGTAGGCCACTATACAAGGTCACTGCGGGTTGATAACCGAGCTTGGCGTCTATAGCAATATCTTTTTCTGTTCTCTTGCTCAAAAAGTCCGTCATTGTAGCGTACCAGAGCGGGGAAAAAATTGCATATCTTGCTCTAGGGGAAAAAGTAATTTTTGTCTGTAACCAATGAGCCTACAAAAACGAAAAAGTATTTATTCTTATGTAAAACTAGCTTTTTACTACCGCATATCGGGATAAAAAGTTTCTTTAAAAATTTAGATTGAACAAATTGTATATTTTTTAAAATAAAATAAACTATTTAATATTGTATTGGATTATTTTATTTTCTCGCAGTCGTAGTGAAAAGTAGAGTGTAACAACATACGGCACTAAAACCCATTATAACTCGGTTTCTATTTACTCCCTCGTTAAAGCTCGGGAGTAAAACTACCTCGATAAAATGGGTTATTTTAGCCTCTCGTATAACAATCTGCTATTTCACTCCTCTTGCTCAAAAAAGCCGTCATTGTAGAGTACCAGAGCGGGGAAAAAATCGCATTTCTTGCTCTAGGGGAAAAAGTAATTTCTTTTTAATTTTTGTTTGTTCCAATGAGCCTTGAAAAACGAAAAAGTCTTTATTCTTATGTAGAATAATCATGATTATGGACTCGACTTATTACTGGTTCACAAATAAAAAAATAAAGTTTAATAAAAAACTGTAACCCGACTATGGGAAAATAAAAATGATCTAAAAAGTACGAAACAAGCAAATATTTCAGACAGAAATCAAGACATAGGTACAAAAATGGTCAAGGTAAAGCCGTGGTCGCATGCCTGTATTATGTTGGTGCCAGGAACACCTACAAAATTATAATGTCTTGATTTCTGTCTGAAATATTTGCTTGTTTCGTACTTTTTAGATCATTTTTATTTTTCCGTAGTCGGGTTACAGTTTTTTATTAAACTTTATTTTTTTATTTTATACTTTTCCGTTTTTACACTTGATAAACGTAAATAAGAGTAGAGTAATACAATAGTTCAGTAATTAACCTATTTTAAATTCCAATAGCAGTGTATAGTGCTTAGGACGAAACCATAGAGCGATTTATTTCGACGCCAACACAATATATCGATATCGAGCTTCGAAGAAATCCAAAATATAAATATTTCGTTGTACTTGTTTTTCTTCATAAGACTGGAATTACAAATCGGTACTACTTATTAAGATTTAATGAACTGCACGTTGATAACATCTTGCGATACTACGTAGCGCAGTCTCACTTTTGCTTGTTTTTAACGATTTAAACATATTTGTTTACTTTGAAAATATAATATTATATACATACTAGTGGACCCGACAGACGTTGTCCTGTCAAAACATTATCCAGCGGACAAAATTGTGAATCTAAACCATTCCCAGATCCCCTTGAACACACACAAAAAATTTCATCAAAATCGGTCCAGTCGTTTGAGAGAAGTTCAGTGACATACACACTCACAGAAGAATTATATATATAAAGATTTGTAATGTGCTCGTCAAGACCTTTCTTTTGATACCAAACATGTCATGATCATCCCATTTTAATATTTTTCGAGGTTAGAAATTTACGTGTAAAGTCCACCAAATTAAATTTAGGGAAAAATTATATGGCCTATGTCACCCGGACCATTATTACGAATCTATTGATACCTCGTTCATCAAAATCGGTTTAGTAGTTTAGGCACTACGGTGGAACACACGTAAAAACATACATACATACAAACATACATACATAGACTGCTAAAATCATAACCCTTCCTTTTGGCTTTGCCGTAGTCGGGTAAAAAAGAAATATATTTTATTTTTGAAAATGGAACTAAATGCGGCTATCTCTTCGGTAGAATGCGTGCATTGCGTTGCGGCTACAGAAGAAATAAAAAAGCGGCCAAGTGCGAGTCGTACTCGCCCATGAAGGGTTCCGTAGCAGCAAGTAACGATACGTTTACGATTTATGACGTATTAAAAAAAAACTACTTGCTAGATCTCGTTCAAACCAATTTTCGGTGGAAGTTTACATAGTCATGTACATCATATATTTTTTTTAGTTTTATCATTCTCTTATTTTAGAAGTTACGGGGGGTGGACACACATTTTACCACTTTGGAAGTGTCTCTCGCACAAACTATTCAGTTTAGAAAAAAATGATATTAAAAACCTCAATATCATTTTTGAAGACCTATCCATAGATACCCCACACGTAAGGGATTGATGAAAAAAAAAATTTTGAGTTTCAGTTCTAAGTATGGGGAACTCCAAAATTATTTGTTTTTTTTCTATTTTTGTGTGAAAATCTTAATGCGGTTCACAGAATACATCTACTTACCAAGTTTCAACAGCATAGCTCTTATAGTTTCGGAAAAAAGTGGCTGTGACATACGGACGGACAGACAGACAGACAGACAGACATGACGAATCTATAAGGGTTCCGTTTTTTAACGGAACCCTAAAAAGGCATTCATAAAGATTAAAAAAAAAAACCGGCCAAGTGCGTGTCGGACTACGCACAATGAAGGGTTCCGTAGTTGAGATGAATTTATTTATCCCAAGAACAAACTTAACATTTTGCAGGATCACTTATTTGAACGTGTAGAATGAAAAATCTGATTTTCGTAAAAAAAATCACATTCGCGGTATTAACATAATAATAATAAAAATCTAACACCTTTAAACGAGCAATTCTTGTATAATATATTATATAATTTGAATCTCTGAAACGGCTCCAAGAATTTTTATGAAATTTAGTATGCAGGGGGTTTCGGGAGCGATAAATCGATCTAGCTAGGTTTCATTTTTAGAAAACGTCGTTCAAAAAAAAAATTGTCATCCAGATATTTTTCTTTATTCAAGTAACAAGGACTCATTGTGTTAGTAAACTTATGAACTTTAGCTTATTTTACCAGGTCACACAGAAAGTTTTGCGACTAACAGTTTTTGTCTATGGGATACTGGCTGGCGCGAGAAGCACCATATCGTCTCCAAAGCTAATATTTACACAAATACCATCAATACAGTGTGAGTCTTCATAATGTGCACGTATCTAAATGAGGGAATCTATGCTTAATTTTATCGACGGAAAAAGTGGTCAAAACTATTTTGTTTCTTTTTAATTTTTTGTATCAGTTTTTTATTTTAGTTTTTATTCTCATGGGCATCTTATTTATAAATTTTACAATTATTGTAAAAAAATATGAGAAAATACAGATTTTTACTAAAAAAACACATTTATTTCAATTGAGGGTAGTTTTTTTCTCAATTTTAATTTTATGTGGACGCCTACTTACTTCCAATCATTATGGAGTTTGTTTCATCGTGATAGCTGATTCAGTTTAAAAGTTACACAGTTTTGTTACAATTTTTTTTTAATTCCATAAAAAGTTTTTAAAAAATATTTAGATTTTTTTAAATATTTTTTCTTTCGTTAAAATTAAGCATAGATTCCCTCATTTCGATATGTGCACATTATGAAGAATCACACTGTATAGCAACCCACTCTGGTGCTGCTGAGCTCGCCAATCCTGCCTCACCCCGCATTCCAACCTGTATGGCCTGGAAAAAGTTCCAGCCCATCGTACACTATTGATCTGGTTACCATAGGTACCAATATTTAAAATGTTTTTAAGCTCCATTGGCAACCTATCCTTCTCCATCTTTCTCCACAATACGTCATAAGCAACCAGATCAAAAGTCTTGAATAAGTCGAGGAAGGTAGCATAAATCGGCGTTCCACGCTGTGTATAAGTATAGTATGTGACAGTATGCTTAAGACACAACACTGCACTTTCTATTGACAAACCACGCCGAAACCCGAATTGGTTGTCATGAACATTTACAGTTTTATTTCAAGCAGTTTTATTTTTATTTTAAGCAGACTGTCAAACACTTTTGATATTGTTGATATTATAGTAGCTAGAGAGATGGGCCTATTGGATGCCGAGCGACGAAATGTAAGTTTGTACGCACAATATTGAGTGATTTACCGTGTTATTTTAAGACCATAGACTTCTTATAGGTTTTCCTGTAATCTATGAGTAAAGAGCCATACTATGTATTTTTTTGAAAATTTTTGGTCCAGTAGTTTCGGAGATAAAGGGGGGGGAATGGTCAATTTTCATTGAATTTCTTAAATATCTTTAAAAGTGTTTATTTTAAAATTATATAAAAAATATATTTAAGATCCTCGCAATAAGTCCTTTCTTTTGATATGTCACATGGTACTGTTAGCATAACTTTTTTTTTAATTTTCTTGTTTGCCCCCCAAACGTGACCCCTATATTCAAAATTCATTTATATACGTTACACATTCGTGTTTGGGTCACAAAAATACATATGTGTATCAAATTTCAACTTAATCGGTCCATTAGATTCGGAGTAAATTGGCTGTGACAGACGGACAGACAGACAGACAGACAGACAGACAGACAGACAGACGGACAGACAGACAGACACACGAGTGATCCTATAAGGGTTCCGTTTTTTCCTTTTGAGGTACGGAACCCTAAAAAGGCGTTGGCACGAAATTTTTAGAATTTTTCTCTAATTACGAATTGAATTGGTGACCGTAATATAATTAACAACAGTGAAATATCATCATCTAGTGAGAACATCTTCACAGAGGACTGAAATTAAGTTGCCGGAAAAAAACCGTTAAATATCCAGAATTGTACAAATTGTACATTTAAATAAAATAAACTATTTAATATTATATTGGATTTTTTCATTTTCTCTCAATCGTAGTGAAAAGTAGAGTGTAACACACGGCGCTAAAACCCATTATAACTCGGTTTCTATTTACTCCCTCGCTAGAGCTCGGGAGTAAAACTACCTCGTTACAATGGATTATTTTAGCCCCTCGTATAACAATCTACTATTTGACCGTTCATTGTAGCAATTATTTAGGGCTGTTTATCAGTTAACTTTTACAGTTGAAACATGAGTATTATTAGGATATATTATTCAAAACCTGCTCATTAATTTACAGCTCATTACTAACGGTGACCAGTGCGGTGATACAACCACAAGGGAATCATCATTTAGATGGGATGAACTAATTACTGCGTGCGTATCATTTTCCGGCTAAAGCTGACCGAATTTAGGTTGATTTATTATTAATAAGTTGCAGATTGGATGTTGAGGTTACCAAGTGTTGGTGTAATTTAGGACAGACTTCGACTTCGGACAGTTCTTGTTGAAGAAGCAATATTTTGTGGGACATATTCACCACCTCGCCTCGACACCTCGGAAGCTCTACTGCTGAACTGATCTTCAAACTCAAACTCAAAGCATTATTTCAATTAAACCATTTATAGGCACTTTTGAACTGTCAAAGAATCGGTCAGTTAGTCAGAAAGTTGAAGCTAGTTGCCCATTCCAAAACGTAGATCTCTATGGAGAAGAACGGGCAAGAAACTCCAAGGCCACTCTTTTAAATATAGATATTACAAAATTCTGGGTACATTATTCTGGTTGCTTCTAAATGTGAGAACAATGTACAAAAAATAATCAAAGCAATTGAAAATATAAGATTAAAAATAAGCCCTGGCAGATAAGAGATGACCAGTTCTTGGATTTGAATCACAAGTCTGGCAACGTGTAATTGAGTTTTTTCCAACAGGAATTTGTAAGTAGTAGCCCGGAGTATAGATTTTTGCCCAGTGAAAAATAACTTTAATTTCGGAAGTCTTTGGTTTTGTATTTTCGTTTTTTGCCACCGACTTCCGAAATTGAAGTTATTTTTCACTTTGTGGTGTTTTTTTGGAAGTCGGTTGTTTTTTTTTGTAAAAAGTTTTATTTTTCACTTATTAGTTGTGGTACCTACCCCACACAAATTCGAATACCACTACCTGCTACCAGAAACTTTTCATATCATCCACATATTAAGTGGGAAAAAAATACGTATTATTGAAGCTAATTCAAAAACTATCCAAGCAAAGTTAATAAAATTTATATTGTACCACCTCGAAAGCATACCCTTTCAAAGAAAAAAAAAAAGAATTTTTAAAATCGGTCTACAAATGACGGAGAAACCGGCGGACATACATAAAAAAAACATACGCTACGAACATGATAACCTCCTCCTTTTTGGAAGTCTGTTAAAAAGGTGTAATTACTTAGTAAATAACTTATATTTGTGTTTTATATGTATATTAGTAAACTGAGTATACTATCGAATACACACACATACATAATCTCGAAGTGAAGGGTGCGCGAAGTACGTTGCGCAAAGGAACGTAACGCCTCACTTTTAGTTAACGCTCGATTTTACTCCTCATAAATCTTTTATACCGCGGGCTAAATATGAAAATCGTTTCTTAAGGAGTAAACTCCAAAAATTTTACTTCTCTTGAGCACTTTATTTGAAACGTTTTTCATTAGTGGACTGAAAGTAAATCTTCGCAATCCATCAACGAATTGACAACGGATTTCATTTTGTTTAGCCTTCATTATTTTGATGTAGTCTGGACTTAAAAGTTTTAAGGCCTTTGTAATAATTAAGACCTTTGGGGAATTTACGAGTAAATCTTAATTAAACCAGTCATTCGGAGGATTGATGTTTTAATAAGTAAAATTTTATGCTCGTGTTTTCTGCCGAAGAACGCAGATTCACGTCACGGTTTTAAGCATCATTGCAATTCATTTTGATATTCCTTTGTTTTTTTTTCTTTTGAAGGTTTTAATGGCCAGCTTAAGTAAGAGAGATTTTTGCTTCATAAAACAGTGGTTGTTTCAACAAGTGCTAAGAAGATACAGGAACTAAAGTTTATGATTTAAGATTAGATTAAAATGAAAAATATTCGCTTTGTCATTTTAACATAAAGTAAGAATTGAAAATTTCTCAAAATGTGGTTTATTTCACTACTAAGAAATGCCATAGTAGATGAGCCAAAGTACGCAGTTGTCAGTTTACCCTCAAATAAATCTTGAAGATAAACTGTTCAGTTTATATAAGGCTCCTAAGAAGGTACATTTTTGCACTCAAATCCAAATCCAACAACTTACAGAACAAATTCATGGAACTCAAATATTTGACTTCAGAAGTTGAGAAAAAGATGACGTAGCTAAATGAGAAAGTGATGCTTAGAAATTGGTACTTCGGTACCCTTTCGGTAGTCACTTTAGCACTTTTCTTTGAGTGTCTGTTGAGAATTTCTTAATTGGTACATTGCAAAAGTTTTAACGAGGTGAACGGTGATATTTCATTCGTAAATTTCTGAACACTTTTGTAATGAAGTGCTTGTGAAATTAAAATGCTTTCGGTTGTTTTGTTTTATAGTGAAATAATTAATAATATGCAAGAATTTATTCGGTTTGAATTACCATTTTGATGTAGGTATGTCCGCTTCAAATGAAATAAACTTCTGTTGAAGCGGCCATTTCCTAAGGATTTTTTTATCTTAAAAATATAGTTTTCAGGTGATAAAATAATGCGTCGGAAATCGCAGGTTGAATCTCGGCCACCGTAGGCGCGGGCTTGCGGACGGTGAGCAATGAGTATCTCGCCGTCCGATAAGGACCAGGCCCGGGTCAACGGCGCGTTGTGTTCCACGCGCGCCTCAAAGAGATGTCAGCACAACTGAAGAAGTCCGCTAGGGCTGATGTCTGCCGGGGTTGCGGGTTTGTCCGAAAGGGTTACCGTGGCCCCTGGCAACATACAGGCAACTGAAAGAACATGGGTGGGTTTTAGTCTGTAAGTTATTTAATAATATCACAACCAAAAAAAAAGTGTTAAAATAACGCATAACTAAAAAAACATAAGATTCTACCCTGTGACTCCACCCTGGAATGTAAATGTGGTGCTGAGTGTTCTACAAACGATGGAATACTTAATATCATGTCCTGCGTGTCCTGTCGTCTGCAGGTTACAGGAACTGATGGACGCTACTGATGGCGCCAAACACGTGGCCGAATTCTGGAGAGAGTCCATTTAGATTGCCATCGATACGCTAAGAATCTGTGAAAGAGACAACGACCTTACAAATTATTCAGGTGTTAATAATCACAAAGATCCCTCGTAATACTTTGAAAGCTCTATCGATTTACATTAAGTTATAAAGTAAATAATTATACCTACCTATCCATTCATCATCATCATCATCAGCCTATAAATTGTTTCCACTGCTGGGACACAGGCCTCCTCTCTGTGAGAGTGGGCCGTAATCCACCACGCGGGCCCAGTGCGGGTTGGTAGATGTCACATGTCTTCGAATTTTTTGGTTCTTGGACATGCCGGTTTCCTCACGATGTTTTCCTTCACCGTTTTGAGAGCAGTGGTGATGAAATAATTTACACAAAGTAAAGCGCCTGTCTGGGTTCGAACCTACGACCTACAACTCGTAAGTCGCGGCCGTTACCACTGGGCCACCACTGCTATCCATTAACTGTTATTAAGAAAATTGTTATTATTACTATTAATAATTTATTTCAGAATAAAAACATTCCATACATTGTTAGTAAATAGTACTTATAACTATGTTAGTAAATTATTAATTATTATTATTATTTACTAGGTCTTTGACATTTCTCGGGACCCTAGGGTCCCGGACCTTTGGAAGGCGTACGAGGGGCCGAAGCCAACTCGCAGAGGCCCCTTAGACGTTTTTAATTAAATGAGGTAATTATTATTATTATTTACAATTTCACTATTTAATATTATATAAGGCACCTCCAGATTCGTGAACGGTGTTCCAGTGCCTCACAACCGGACAATCAACCCTTCCCAAAATTGCATTCAGAAGGCTGTTGGTGCTGCCCCGCACGCGGCGCATCAGAAAGGCAACTCTTTTTCTTACTATTGCCCTAAAGCAGTCCGTGCTTAGGACACTGTTTTTTTTTTCTGTGTATTTTATGTAATATTTTTTTTTGTGATGTGCGTTTATTTTGTGCAGAATAAACAATTTTTCTTTCTTTTTTTTTACCATAAAAACTAATGTCTATAGTTCAAACCTTGTCAAATGTCAGTCTAATGTCAAACTCCAAACTCTGTCAAATAGGTACATGTTTGTCGTTTGTATATCCTGAACAACTGCTTTGCATGGGCCTATTTATTAGTAACCCCCCACGCAAAAAGAGGGGTGTTATAAGTTTGACTACTATGTGTGTTTGTCTGTGAGTCTGTCTGTGGCATCGTAGCTCTTAAACGGATAAACCGATTTGAATTCGGTTTTTTTTATTTGAAAGCAGGTTTTCTAGCGATGGTTCTTAGACATGTTTAATCAAAACCGGTTCAGCTGTTTCAAGATTATCAGCTCTTTTCTAGTTGATGAATGGATGTGAGTATATTCCACAGGTCTGATCGATTTGAAATTTGGTATTCTGTCGCTTGAATGATATAAGAATCTTGAATGGTACCTTGAACTGATGCTGCAGGATCACCTGGAATTTGCTTGATACCCAACTCTCTTACCAACTTACAACACAGGTATCGTATTTGGGCTCATTGGAATGGTCTCAGTGAATAGGTTATAGATAGATGGTCAACAGGGTCTGATGATGGAGTAGGAAAAAGAAATGAGGAAATGTATGTGTTGGGGATTTTTTAAATTTTAACTGTTAAAATTGTACTTGTATAAAATTTACTGATAATTTGTCAAAAAATGCACACATTTACACATATTCATGAGCGCGAGCGCTCAAGCACTAAGACTACGAAAAGAACTTGTGAAATTGTTGAAAAGTCGGATTATTGCCAAACTGTCCCTTAACTTCTTATACAAAAGAATATTACATACTTACCCCACACACCTACTACAAATCTATCAGTACTTCACTATCCAGTGTGAGTTACAAGATGAGGTTCCATTGTCGTTACCGTAGTTTGATGCACCCCTTTGTTACCGTGAGACTCAACAATGGGCATCTCAAATACAGTTCGTGTGGAGTATTTGTCTTTTTGGTATCCGATTACTGGAACTGAATGGTCGTATTTGGATAGGTAGCCTTAATGTACCGATCCTATATAAAATACCTATTAAACAGATGTAATGTTCAGGTAACCAGCTTCAAACCTGAATCGAGCCACTCAGCATTTTTTTGTATAAAGGTCAATAACTTTTGAAGTGAAAACTTCTTTAGGCGCGTTGGGCATTTTTGAGATGGGACTAAACCATTGATTTCACGACACTGTAACACAATTTACAGACACCGTGGAGTAAAAGACATCAACGCGTTGATTACCGCAGTGCCGATTTTTTTTTAAGTTTTTACTTCTGTCGGCACTCCCGGAGTACCACTGTTTTTTTTTTTTTTTAGATGGTCGATACCAGAATGATGGCCAGTATGTATTTTGATGTTTTAGGCTTTTATGCCTACGTGTAAAAAAGCGCTGGCTCGATTATGGAGTCCTGGGACATTTTATGAAGAATTAATGCTATCATTTGTCCAGTGTCAGAGAGAGACGGAGTTACACATGGCCTATAGCACTATCCCTTTTTCGCACGGAATTGTTATGGCATTAATACTTTATACAAGGATCTTGTATTGTAAAATAAGCACATGTTGAGTTTGCGAAAAAGTTTTTGTACTTCTTCGCCTGTCTCTCATGTCTATATGACATTCCCTTTCTAGGCGCAATTACACTTATGTTTAAGTTCTATGTAATAAGGGCGAGCCTATTGCCATCAACTGGGTACAAATCCAGACTCCAAGCTGCTGCAGACACTGCCATAAAAAAATATGCTTCAATATTTTGCACACTATTAGAACATCAAACAAAACAAAAAAAACACAAACAAAACACATCAAAACATTGTGAGGAAACCGGCATGCCTCAGAGATATTTCTCAACAGCATGTGAATCCAAGTCAGAGGCCCATGATTTCCGGCCACCGTAGGCGCGGGCTTGCGGACGGTGAGCAATGGGTAGCTCGCCGTCCGATAAGGACCAAGCCCGGGTCGACGGCGCGTTGTGTTCCACGCGCGCCTCAAAGAGATGTCAGCAGAATTGACGGGGTCCGCTAGGGCCAATGCCTGCCGGGGGTTCGAAGAGAACCGATAGGGACATCGTGGCCCCCTGGCAACACGGCAACTGAAGGAACACGGGTGGGTTTTAGTCAGTAAGAGTCTGACACGCCCTCCCGCTCCGCCCAGAGCGGGAGAAGTTATTTGATGATTTCCCACCCAAAAAAAAAAAAAAAATTCAGAGGCCCATGGGCAGCTTTAAAACTATGAAACCAGGTTAGTCACTTACCACACGAAAAGAACGAAAAGATAAGAAACAAAGAAAAAACACGCCATTTTTGTGTCCCAGTTATCTCCAGAACCAAGTAATCTTTAGGGAATCATCGAGACTCGACACGATGAGAAAAGTTTCGCTATTGATCCCCCTTAACGTTCCTCTTAAGCAGTTACCGAGGCAGAATATTGATAAAGCCCATTGTTGTAGCTGACATATGGTACTGAGTTTCCTTGTATATATAGGAATATGGAAAATAATAATAAATTGTGTATATTTTTTTCTAAGTTGTATGAATTTATGAATTTGTCCCATGGGATAGGCTCGCCTCCTATACATGTCTCTTAAACATTACTGGTGAAATGTGCACACTCCTGCTCAACATAACATCACGGCTTGTTTCAACTTCGAAGAAACAAGCCGTGGTGATGTTATGTTATGGTGTATGATTTTTTTTTAAGTTTTTTTCCCTAAATGTTTTATTTCGCAGGGACTTTTGGATAAGAAAAAACCCAAGACTTTGCGAAGATCTCTGTTTTCCATCGTTTCATAAACCACCAATTACAGATACTTTTGAATTGTCAAGGGGTCGGTAAGTCAGAAAGATGAAGCTAGTTGCCCATTCCAAAGCATAGTACTCGTACCTATGGAGAAGAACGGGCAAGAAACTCCACGGACACTCTTTTGAATCAAAATATTGGAGTACAATAGTCAAAATATTGGAATAATACTAATTAAGAAGTGTAATAGTCCGACAAATCAAAAATTAATAGTAAAAATCTCAAGTTGTCAAAGATTTAAAATGTTTATTTCTATTGTAAATCAGCACAAGACAAGACAAGATAAAAGGGATAAACCATAAAGTACGATACATTCTTTGAAAAGCAGCAAGTGTATGAAGGGTATTAAATAGAAGGTAAAATACAGGTTAACTATTTGCACTATGCAGCATAGTTGCCCTATTCCTCCCCCCACTTTGCTGTGCCCGACAGGGTCCACAATTATCATGTCTTTGTAAAACCTACCACCTAAGTTCACATTGTGGAATGCAAATAAATATTGAGTAGTTCACGTTTACATTTTTTTTTGTCTCATTTAATGCTGCACCGGTTGACGTCATCAAGTCAACTTCGGCTGTCTCTGAAAACCCGCTGTGGTTCTGTCTCACATAGGGTCACAGAATTATGCTAAGCAATGGCCGTTTTGCGTGGATGTGACGAATATTTTCCCCTCAACTTGTTCTTTTTGTGTTCTTTCTTTGCGTTATGTTTATCGCAAATTAACGAATTTTCTTTCTTTTACTTCAGCATTGTTTTTCTGCCACTTGCTCTTAATCCTTAAAAACAATCGCCACTAAACGCCTTCCAATTCCGTCTTGCGAAGAATAAAACAAAGGGAAGAAAAAAGAATCCTTATCGATTTCGCAATATTGTGTAATTAAGGTTAAATGGCCACTAAGTGTTGGAATTAATTAAATACTTGTTAGGAAGTGCCGATGGCCGGCCGTTTGGGCAATCTGATAAGATGAGTGTCGTAAGCTAATCGTTGTTGGCGCTAATGTGTTTTTCAACACGTAGGCGACTTTAGTGTGGTTTTGGTGGCATTGTAACTTTATGACGTATTACGTGCAGTCACGGTAAAGTCAGGCAAATTCATTGCTAAGCAAATTGACACATTACGTCAATTAGCCGTGTGCCATTTTAAACAACTGTCGAAGAATGACAGTTGTGATTTCAATATATTACGGACAAAACGAGGTACGTACATAAGTTGTTTGTCGAAAGGACTAATGCGCGATAGCCGTTGGAGCAGACGAGTCCGTTTTTTTTTGGGTGGGAACTTATCAAATAATTTCTCCCGCTCTGGGTGGAGCGGGAGGGCGTGTCAGACTCTTACTGACTAAAACCCACCCGTGTTCCTTCAGTTGCCATGTTGCCAGGGGCCACGGTATCCCTTTCGGACTTTTCCGCAACCCTGGCAAGCATCGGCCCTAGCGGACCCCGTCAGTTCTGCTGACATCTCTTTGAGGCGCGCGTGGAACACAATGTACCGTCGACCCGGGCCTGGTCCTTATCGGATGGCGAGCTACCCATTGCTCACCGTCCGCAAGTCCGTGAGCAGTCCTGAGTCCTGGAGTGGAGACCGCGTATTGGCAAGCGTAGTGTGCGACGTCCCCCAGCTAGATGGACTGTCAACCTTAAGAAGGTGGCTGGGACAGACTGGATGCGGAAGGTTGAGGACAGAGTGTTGTGGCGCAGCCTGGGACAGGCCTATGTCTGAGTTGATTGATTGATTAACGAGGACCATAACGAGATAAAAACTATCAATTGTGAACTTGTGACATCATATGATTGATCCAAATGGTATAATATTAAGATGAACGCTTATTCTGAGTTGCTCAGCTCAGGTGGATCAATCAATCTACCTAGCCTTTTCCCAACTATATTGGCTTCCAATCTAACCGGATGCAGCTGAATACCAGTATTTTACATGGAGCGACTGCCTATTTGACCTCCACAACCCAGTAACTGGGAAATACGATACCCCTTGGTAAGACTGGTTGTCAGACTTTCGGGCTTCTGACGACCCGTAACGACTGTCAAAGATCCACGAATGACAGCCGGGACCAACGGCTTAACGTGCTTTCCGAGGCACGGAGGAGTCTTGGTATGTAGAAATGGTCACCCATCCACGGACCAACTCTGGCAAGCGTAGCTTAACCTGAGATCGACCCGAGCGGCTGTTAGTACTTAGCCACGAGCTCCTCCTCCTACACAGCTCAGGTGGATATAAGCTGTATTCTAATGTATTGTTCTAATCGTTTTAATCAGAATGTACAGATTAATACAGATTCATTAGACTACGTTAATTTTAGGCATACTTTAGATACTACCAAATTTTCTGTTTGATTTTCTTTAATAATCTAAATCCTTGATTCTCTATTATTATACTCCTAGATGTGATGTGGATAAATAAAAATACGCAAGTAAAAATGTTTCTGTTCATAAATGATTTTCTTCCGAATTGAAATTCTAAAGAAAGTAATCAAATCCACAGGCAATGAGTGAAGAATTTTAATGTACTTAGGTAGGTATACGGTGTACCTACCTAGGTACATTAAAATTCTTCACAGTGCTTGCTAAAATGGTGAGGTATACCGTATACCTCACCATTTTAACAAGCACTAAGCGTGAATACGTTTTTCTTCTAAAAAGCTTTCACGTCTACTAAATTAAATTCTTCCTTTAATTTATAATGAACTATAAAACTCATAAATTTAATTAGATATAGAGAACCCAGAAATATTGCAGGTAGTAAAAATATTTTAAACACCGTTAGGGTTGTACGGCATCTTATTTTAAACCTGGTATAAACTATTGCATTTTCGTTTGTGTAAGCTCGTTTTTTTCCAGACATTAAGAAACATTCTTAAGGGTGCATTAAAAGCGTCCATGCACTTATTACAAGCATATGTCTAGCTCACATATTTCATGTTGGTACCTTTGAGAAATGCAGATTTCACTCCTGGACAGAAGCTTCCTATAGACCGTAAATTAATGAACTATCATGGAAAATATTCCCTTAAGAGGGAGGCGTCAGAGTAGCCTGCGAAATTCAAATTTTCTTACATTTTTGCAGCAATAGCTCATCAGTAATAGTGATTAAGAAGAAGATAAAGGTGTTGAATGTCATGATTTCATGAAATCATGACATTTGACACCTTTGCTAACTTATGGAGTTGTATTGCTGACTGTAATGATTATAATTGAGTAAAACCATATTTGTTACGACCGCGAATCATATTTTAATCAACATAAAACCTGACACTGACCTGCAAAATGCAAAAAACGTAAGAACATTTGAATTTCGCGGGCTACCCTAACGCTTCCCCCTTAATCATCACCTTACTAAAGTCCCTCCAAAATATCGTGAGCGGCCATATTGATTTTTCATCTACTCGTTACAGCCCTAGTGTGTTAAAAACGCAGCTTCATTCGCTTGCAATATAATTTTTTTTTAGTTTTCATCACTATTAAAATTGCCAAGGTTTGTTTAGCTTTTCACATGGATGAATACGGATAGAAGCAAAGTTAATTGCACGTTTAAAAAGCTCGTCCGGTGTGAATCACTGGGCTGTGCAATACTTGGGAAAAGATTTTACCTTTCACTTGTGTTTTGTAAGCTATGTAAAAGGATTAAGGTGGATTTTTATTCAAAAATACTTCGAATTTGGCACGGTCTTTATTTATGAACTGTATGGAAAAGCTCATACTTTGGTTTAGTGACAAGCTTGATAGAGGTGCTGACAATTTTGTTGTAATTGTTTATTTTGAAGAAAAAAAATACACAATATTAGAAACTATGACTTGTATATTTTTTCATCTTTTATAAAACCTAACACAAATTATTCATTTGAATTCACTGATTTAATTTTAACAAGATTTATGATACCTATACTGCCCAAAGCTAAGCCCAAAGGCGGTATCTCTGAGATACGCCCTTTTCGTTTTTTTTGTACCATTCAATAGCTTTAACAATTTCCCATCTAATGGTATAAGCGAAATAGCGCTATATAACTTAAAACATTTAAAAAAACCACTAAGAAGTTTTTTATATCTCCATTTTTCCATACATTACAATTTACAAAAAGTAAATTTTCTCAAAACTTACTCCGGTTGAGATACCGCCTTTGTTAGCAGGGCAGTATATTATGTTTGAAGCAATCTCACAATCGAATTAATAAAATCAATTTTATTACTTCCATAGCTCAAAAGCATCTACATATATCACCGACGGGAATTTATGAAAAAAAATAAAACTTCTCAAAACAGTGTTGCCGGGACATTTAAAAACTTTTATACTTTACTACGTTATACCTCAAAGAAACGGAAAATTTATGAAAAAGTCGGTGAAACTCGTAAAACGCCGAGACGTGTTAGTCCGGTCGTAAAGAATGCGTAAATTTTTGCGTCGCTGCGTAAATTCCTTGGTCTGTGTACACAGTTTCTATTAAGGTGAAGGTTGCCTTGCCATTAGAATATGGTACTAAGGGCTTATTATAACGCCAGTCCGCTTGGGACGCTTTGACTTCTTTAGTACTGCAG
This sequence comes from Agrochola lychnidis, assembly GCA_963680765.1. NCBI lineage: Eukaryota > Metazoa > Arthropoda > Insecta > Lepidoptera > Noctuidae > Agrochola > Agrochola lychnidis. The sequence continues at coordinate 5,081,394 of OY796859.1, read as the reverse complement.
TTGAAGAAATCTGAAAATGGAACCAAATACCTTTTGGTAGATTTATAAACCAAAGCTTGACTGGCAGAGAATGCGTTTTTTTTTTGCGTTTTTTTTAAGTGAAAACTTCTTTAAGCGCATTGGGCATTTTTGAGATAGGAAAAAAACAATTGAACTCACGACACCGTTACTGACACCTCATTTTTGTAAACGCGATTATGCTCTTTATTTATATTACGTTACGGACCTATGCAAGTATTTTTTTTCACTTCTATCGGCACTCTCGGAGTGCCACAGTTTACTTTAAAAGTTTTGGAAGTTTTTTTTTTTTTAAACGCGATTTTTCTCTTTATTTAGATAAAGTTACGGATCTATACAAGTATTTTTTTCCACCAAGCCAATCTTGTTCAAGTTTTCACTTCTGTCGGTACTCCCGGAAAGGCACTGTTTTTTTTCTTTTTCTTTTTTTACCTTCGGTTTTTGTGGTGTAGGTCGGTCTGAGTTGATTTATGAAGCTAAAATCGTTAATACAAAGAGAAAACAGAGAAAATTTTATTTTTTAGGTTTTTTCTGTGTAGGTACTACTTGATTTCTACGAAGAGAGGTTAATATGAAGCTTGCATCTATGCTGAAATTATGTAGTCTCTGAGTTTGTTTCGGCCTTTCTTCTCAGAGTAGTCAGATAGGAAACGCCGAACTCATCTAGCTTATTTTTAATATTTTTTTTATATGACGTGTAAAAGTGATTCCGATATCCTATTTACAGAATAAACAATTTCATTTCATTTCATTTCATTACGAAGAACCTTCCCACAGCAGCCTAATTACCTAACTCACTTATAATGGCAATGCCTTCGATTTTGACAGTTCAATAATATTCATTGCGTTATTTAAGTTGTCGAGCAAACGAATTTTTCTAACATAATTATTATGAAACATCGATTTTCTGTCTAACCATATAGATCACCGTAATCGGGAGTGAAAAATCTGATATTATTAAGTCTGTCTGGTATCTGTTGGTTGAGTTGACTCGGACCGAGCTGTCACTAACCCTAAGCCCTAATGAATTTCCTTTAAAATTCTTCATATTGTGTTACGCAATTAGAGTGTGGATTACTTCGCAAGGAAAATTGGAATTATGATAACACTCGACTTCTTTCGCTCCATCTTTCTACCTTGATATATAATACTTTCCACATTACCATTACGTACAAAGTTTTATAAGAAGTATCAAATTATGAATTCGCTCGCTATAATACAATGTTAAAAGTTAAATAATAACAGCCACACAGGAATATCTTCAAGGTTAAGCAACGCTTGCCAAGGTCGGTACTTGGATGGGTGAGCATCCATTACACACCGAGACCCTCTGTGCCGAAAAGCACGTTAAACCGTTGATCCCAGTTGTCATTCGTAGATCTTTGATAGTCGTTACGGGTAGTCAGAAGCCCGAAAGTTTGGAGAGATTGTTAAAAGTTGAAAGCTGTATGTTCATAATTAAACTGGCTTTAATACGGAGAGTAGTGATTATCTACGATCAATTTTCCTCTATAGCTTACACAGGTAGGTATCAAAGAATTAATTTGAATCCTTGTTGTAGTCAGCGCTCCTGTATTCAAGCGCTTACGAATTAATAGACACTGTAATAGAAGTGAATGATAATACTGATATAGTAATATTGGGTTCGATTTATTTGACAGGATGATACTTTAACTTCAGGCTTACTTCTGCTCTATTTTCATCATCATCATCATCATCAGCCTATAAATATTCCCACTGCTGGGACACAGGCCTCCTCTCTGTGAGAAGGAGTGGGCTGTAATCCACCACGCGGGCCCAGTGCGGGTTGGTAGATGTCACAAGTCTTCAAATTTTCGGTTCAAGGATATGCCGGTTTCCTCACGATGTTTTTCTTCACCGTTTTGAGAGCAGTGGTGATGAAATAATTTACACAAAGTAAAGCGCGGCTAAAAATAGATGTTTAGCATCATACTATGTAGTAGTAAATGATGCGAGTGAGGCTGGTAGGTCGGTATTGTAATGAGCAAAATTCAAAAGTCATTTATTCAAACTAGGCTGAGAATCAGCACTTTTCGAACGTCAAAATTACATAAGACAGTCCCCCAAAAACGCCCACCCTTCACCACTTCCTAGTGCCTTTAGCTGGGAAGAAGAAGTGGCGCAACAAACTCCCCAGCAGCACAGCTGTCTGTTCAAGTTAGAAAAATGATTCTATTCAATAGTATTCAAAATAACTTACATTATGCAACACAAAACATAATTCAAATGATAAATTATAGGCCATATGCCAGCTAGCACACGCCAATATACCAGCCAAAAACATCGAGAACTATACTCAAGAAATATTTAAAAAAAAAAACTAAACGTAAAAAGAACTAAATATCTATATAAAAGCCTCCAGACATAAAGGGCGTGCCTGCTTACATAAAGCTGTAATTGGCAGTTATAAATGATAAACTAGGACCATCGGGGTAAATGAACAGTTAATTACTAGTAACAATAACAAAACTATGATCAGCAAGACGACCAAGCAGCACCCGTCCACGAGCATAACTCAAAGAGCTCATGCCACAGAGCACGCATCACCACGCCGCGCCTGTGCCGCCGGCATAGCAGGGTCTAGAGTCGATAGTAGGTACTAAAGTTTGACCGATGCCACCTTAGGAATGCTCGGGGGTCGAGGACAGAACATCGTGAGCTTTGATGAATGAGCGGCCTGCACTGCCCTCCCCCCATCTTGCCGTGCACATGCCTATAAAGGCGCGGTAAAGAGGAATCGGTAAAAAAAAAATCCTTTCCGACCCAGATGCCCCATAACACTCCTCCAGGAGAAGAATAGGGCCACCAGTACAGTGCACAAAAGACGCCTCACGTCATTCAGACCTCGTCGCCAAGGTCTTTTGCGATCGCGACCGCGTCCCCGAGTAAATGATTCTTCCCCCGACCCTTGCTCGAAAACGAGGTGCCAGCAATTGTTGCAGCTGAGCACGTAGCTTTAAATACCCCGCATAATAATCATGATGAAAATCTAAGTTTGATTCAGCCTGTCCCTTCTTGCTGTCCTCCCCCCAGCAATGCCCTAAGCCAAGGTTCGTACCCCACAGGGGGTGCCCTTAGCGAGCATTCGCTCAATTTTAATTTAGAATAGATTATGCCCCTAGCTGGAAGCTTTAAGTGTAGGAGCTTAAGGCACCCGCAGGAAAGCCCGGTAAAGCAGCCAAGACCTTAGTGGTTAAAACTGTGAATTGCACTAGTCAAAAAAACAAAAGAATCGGTCAAACTACATTAAAATTCGTGACGTCGAATTGTCACAGACCGCCTCAAAGCTATCAGACACTATATGCCCCATTTGATAAATAAAATTATGATGAGTAGTTTAGAACTTATGAGAGAACACATGACCATTTCCACATACATACCGGTTAAAGTCATAACCCTACGCCGTCATCGGGTAAAAACAGACGGATTCTTAGATTAATATCTTTACATAACTACATTACGACATATTATATCATACCCTACTGAATTTCATAAAGCCAAGTATTACGTGTTTGATAAGGGAAGGCACATATGTACATCAAATAATCCTGTTTACATGAGAAATGTAATATCAATGAGCCGCTCAATGAAACGTTGCAATCAGAAATTGATAATGGAAATGTTTCAATCAAAGTGTTCGTATTCATTATAATTTAAAGGGTATATTCAAATATTTCTGTGTTGACGTAGGTTTTGGCTTTGTTGGTTATTCACAAATATTTTGCTTTGTGAATTTGGGAATGATTTTCTGCGGGAATAAATAAATCACGGGTGTAAAAATTCCCTTAACGAAGCCGCGAGTAACTTGATCTTCCCATTATTATGTTTTTATGAAGTGAAAACTTCTTTAGGCGCGTTGGGCATTTTTGAGATGGGAAAAAACAATTGAACTCGCGACACTGTTACCAACACCTCATTTTTGTAAACGCGATTGTGCTCTTTATTTATATTGCGATACGGATTAATGTTCTATGCAAGTATTTTTACTTTAAAGGATTTCTAAGTATTTTTTTTTTTTGTAAACGCGATTGTGCTCTTTATTTAGGTAAAGTTACGGACCAATGTTCTATACAAGTATTTTTCTTCCACCAAGATGATCTTGTTCAAGTTTTTTAGAAAATACAACTATGGGACATAATTATCTTACCTATTAGCACTTAAAATCCCTATTGGAATGATAATGATATTCATTCATTTAATAAGCACCTATTTCAAATCTCCATTATCAAATATTAACACTATTACTGCCTACAGTGTTCACAAGCTTATTAAATGGTTCTCAGAATCGATACGTTAAGCTGTTAGAACCCTATGCAATGAAATCGACTAAATCGTCTAAAATTAGTGGCTAATCTGCACAAAGTCAAACATAATCGTTGCTTTTCTGCAAATCACCATAATTGCATTTTAAACCTCGTGCAGACTGGCGCGACGGGAAATGAAATGATTTTTTTATTCTGTAAATAGGGTATCGGAATCACTTTTACACGTCATATTAAAAAATAAAAAATAAGCTGGATGAGTTCGGCGTTTCCTATCTGACTTTTCTGAGAAGAAAGGTCGAAACAAACTCAGAGGTCGCAGTCTCTTAAAGTCCAGACATAATCTTGGTCAGGCTATATGAGGACCATGTAGATTAGTGTCTGAAATGGTCTTTTGAGGAAAGAATCACACAGATTTGAGTGGACCTGTCCAGTCAGGGCAAGCATTTGTCATTAATCGTGGAGCTCAACTCAGAACTTAAGGAGCTCAAATTGACGAACAATACCAAAGAAAGGACATTTGGGTAGGCTGTATAAACTACTCAAACTGCCAGATCATCATTAAAACTAGCAGAGAAATAATAATAATATCCACATAGTCCTCATATTCACAATTATTAAAATAATATAATACTTCATAAAGTAATCATGTCATTTTGAATACTATAACAAAACAGTTTCTAAGAAAACTTCACGGTAGAACAATTATCAGTGTCGCGTCGCGCCGTCGCACCGCGCCAGTCTACACGATGCTTTATTAGCAGTAAATAACTGTGGACATTTTGGTGGCGCAAGATATTTAATTTTTCACTGTAGTTGCTATTTTATACATGAAAAAGAAAATTCTGTTTCATTATTTACTAGCTGCACCCCGCGTTCACCCACATAAGTCTCGATCCCGTGGAAATATCGGAATAAAAAGCGTCTTATGTCCAAACCCACGTCATGGTCTATACATGTGCCAAATCCGTTTAGCCGTTTTAGCGTGAAAGCGTAACAAACAAACCAACAAACGAACTTACTCTTGCATTTAAAACTTTAGTTAAGATTTATCTGTTCTGCTAGTCGTTATTAACGGACAGAAAATCCTATTTACGATTGCAAAATTAGGACTGTATGTTCTCATCAAAACTTCAGTGCCTGAAGCACTAAAGCACTGAAGTTTTGATGTACGCTTCAAAGTTATCAAAAGCTCTAAAAACCACATTAATTCCTAAACGTAATTACGCAATTAAAGCCTAATTTTACGATCACTATTTTGTTAATGTTCGTCATTATAAAATTAGACTCCGTACACGGACTGTAAGGCAATCTTGTGCCTTGTATTTAGACTTTAATTGCAGCATTTTTTTGTATCAATTTTTATAACTTTTTCTGCAGTTATTATAAATGATATTTTATTTCTGTAAATTTGTTTAAAAAACTCTTTTACATGTCCAAAAAAAAAATTATGAAGCTGCTGAACCACTTATACGATGACCACATGGTAAAGGCTATCCTGCGCCGTTATAAATATTAAAAAAAAAACCAACCGACCTCCAAAAAAACCACTACAAAGTGAAAAATGACTTTAATTTCGGAAGTCGGTGTCTTGCGTTTTGTATTTTCGTTTTTTGCCACCGACTTCCGAAATTAAAGTTATTTTTCACTTTGTAGTGTTTTTTTGGAGGTCAGCTGTTTATTTTAGTAAAAAGTTTTTATTTTTCACTTTTTAGTTGTGGTACCTACCTCACACATATTTGAATACCACTACCTGCTACCAGTGACAGAAACTTATCATATCATCTACATAATAAATGGGAAAAAAATACGTATTTTGTAGCTAACTCAAAAACTATCCAAGCAAAGTTAATAAAATTTATATGGGACTAATTCGAGAGCACACCCTTTCAAAAAAAAAAAATTTCTAAATCGGTCCACAATTGACGGAGAAATTGGTGGACATACATAAAAAAAAAAACATACGCGACGAACGTATAACCTCCTCCTTTTTGGAAGTCGGTTAAAAACTAGATGGGGTCAGTGTTTCCAATAGTTTGACCGAGACCGATGGCGCGGCGAGGCGGGGGGCGGTTTCGGTGAAACTATAACCGACTACACTGAGAAGAAATACTGTAAACAAACTTTGAGGTTTCTTTTAAAATCCAGACATTATCATGGCGCACCCTAATTGCGTAACACACGATCAATTACCATCTGAATGATTTTGAAGGATATACCTAATCCATTGCTTCATTATGTTAGAAAAATTTGTCTGCTCAACAACGTAAATAACCCAATGAATGTTGTTGAACTGTCAAAATGAAACAGATTGTGATTGATCATGTGTTACGCAATTAGAGTGCTAATCATGTTGACAACTATGTGCATGAGTGATTGAGCATCCCTTACGCATACATTATACCTTAGAAAATTGTGAAAACAATATTACTATTAATTAAATAATTAATGATTTTTTTTTTGCTATTTCGCTTTCACTATGTTGACTTTATGATCGTGCAAATATTTATAGTACATTATTGCAAAGGCTGTGAAATAGGCAATTGCAGGTCGAGTATGAGTTTGAAGGCCGAGCCGTAGGCGAGGACTTCACTAATACGAGACAGGCAATTGCCATTTCCGCCGAGGCAGATATAGTGCTTTTCTCAAAATAATGCAGGGAAATAAAACATGCTTTTTATATTATAAATTTAATTTAGTTAATATTAAAAGTTACATTAGTCATATTGGGGGAATTACTAAAAGAAAATGTTATTGATTTCCCTGATACATATATGTTTGTTTAATAAGTATGTAAATAACAAATCAAGACGAATTTTCAGCTTTGCCACCAATTTTCTATTTATCATCTGTGCCGAAAGGTAAACGCATTTATGGCTATGCAGCCACGTGAACGCAATTTGTACTAAGCAGACTTACTTTGGTATGCCAAAAATGATAAAAGAGATCCAATCAAAGAGTATATAATAACCCCAGCACGCCCTTTCAGTGCTTTTTGAATTTGGAACATAACAACGATTTGATTTTCTTTGACCGTAAATTCAATACTTCGCATGTTCTTTTTTCGAAAATAATGACAATATTTCCATGCATGTTTGAGAAAATGTATTTGAAGTTTCCATTCGTTAATACCAAGATCATAAATGAATCATTATTCATTATGTAAGTATGTCATATTCCTGACATCCCTAACAGTCAGAAGCTAGAGAATAATATACATAATAATTGGCAATGTTAGAAGCACGTGTTTTGCAGTAACACGTGTAAAATGTGTTTCCTTTCTCTTCAGGTTTACTCATTTCTAGAATCACTTTGAGCACATGTCTTGCATGTGCGCAAATATACCTGTGAGACACGTGTCTTTGCGTTTGAGTAATTCAGTTCAAATGTTGTGTTTTTTTAGTAGATTGATTCTTGCAAAACCTGTTCAAGTTACTGGTAGTGTTCATATGGACAAGGATTGAATAGTATGCAGAATGACGCCAAAATGTTGCAAACAGTGCCTTTTTTTGAAGTGAAAACTTCTTTAAGCGCGTTGGGCATTTTTGAGATGGGAAAAAACAATTGAACTCGCGACACCGTTACCGACACCTCATGTTTGTAAAAGCGTTAGTGCTCTTAATTTATATTACGTTCCGGGTCAATATTCTATGCAAGTATTTTTACTTTAAAGGTTTTGAAAGTATTTTTTTTGTAAACGCGATTGTGCTCTTTATTTAGATAAGGTTACGGATCAATTTTCTATACAAGTATTTTTCTTCCACCAAGGCGATCTTGTTCAAGTTTTCACTTCTGTCGGCACTCCCGGAGTGCCACTTTTTTAGTTTTTGACAGATCAAGGGGCCAGTGACAAGATATTAGCAATAAAGATGATGGATGAGTAAAAAAAAAATGGAAATGGATTGACATTAAACTACCGAAAAGCTTATGTCAGTCCTGTTGAAAATCGTTGTATAAAGAGGAAACGCTTTAAAATTCACACAAACCTACAAGGGCACCTATGAAACGTCAGAAGCTAGGTGCACGGTTCCAATCGGTTGTTTGAAAGCGATTGCCATTTGTCAAGGCACAGTTGTGTTCGCCTCGTCATCTGAATCTCTATCTGTTGTACACACTCCTAGCTCTAGTTTTAATTTTATTGCTGTTCCAAATGATAATAATAGGGATGATGCCTGGGTTAAAAAAAGAAATTCTAGTTAGTCCGTCAGTCAGATAATAAAAAATATTAGACACGTGTTTTTTCCTATATCATATTAATAAAAAATGACTTAGATAAAATACATTAAAGTTGGGGAGAGGGGGTCGCTACGTCACAAGTAAGTATAAAATCTTTAACTCAACGTATCGCCGTAATCTTTTTGTTACGTAAAAAAAGAAAAATTACGTGTCAAATATTTTTTAATAAACTACCTGACGGTTTTTTTTTTTTTTGTAATCTTCCCTATTCAATTACAATTTTCTGCCCTTTCTACCGTTAGTTAAACTACACGGCATTACTACGATATCACTTAAAGTACCAAATAAATAATTCGGGATAATTCACTCTACGCCCATTTGTATTTATTTAGATTAGCTCATTCGACCCTTGGTAAACCTTAGTTGATACAATAATCATTTTATTACGAATCTAATACCTTTCTGTAGGTTAATGACCTCGAAATAGGTTGGACTAATGTTAGTGCACTATTAAGTTTTAATGGGATTACAATGTTGGACTAATTAGCTTTTATTATGGGGCTTTGGTAATGGAATTTTTATAATTAAAAAATTTATCTACTTCAGTAAGACATAGTTCTCTTTTATCATATACCTATGGGGATCGAATCCGGAACGAGATGATCCGGCAGAGAACCAAAGTTATCGACATAGCTCACAGAATAAGCAAGCTGAAGTGGCAGTGGGCCGGCCATATTAGCCGTAGAACCGATGACCGTTGGGGTATACGTGTTCTTGAGTGGAGACCGCGAATCGGCAAACGTAAGGTAGGACGCCCTCAGGCTAGGTGGAGTGACGATCTCCGCAGGGTGGCTGGAACTGGATGAGAGTTGCTGAGAATCAAGCTGAATGGCATGCAATTGGAGAGGCCTATGTCCAGCAGTAGACTGCTATAGGCTGATGATAATGATGATGATGATGACAGGGATAAAACGATTAACGATATAAGTGCGATAAATAGATAGAGAGAGAAAACTTTCACGTCTAGTCGCGATGGCGGGGCTGTCTTCTCCAAGCAGCATGGCGGTGGTAGCAGAGAAAGCTAGATACCTGCAATTGGGATTATTTTGTACCACTACGAATGGCATAAAACGAGCATTTGACAGTTTGGAGAAGGTGTGTTCTTGATGAGCAGCGGTAGCCAAATGAAAACGGCCACGACTTGCGAGTTGTAGGTCGGTTCGAAACTTTGAAACCAGGCAGAAAATTATTTCAACACCACTGCTCTCAAAACGGTGAAGAAAAACATCGTGTGGAAAACGGAATGTCCTAGAACAAAAAACAGTGCCACTCCGGGAGTGCCGACAGAAGTGAAAACTTGAACAAGATCGCCTTGGTGGGAGAAAAATACTCGTATTGAACATTGGTCTGTAACCTTATCTAAATAAAGAGCACAAGCACGTTTACAAAAATGAAGTGTCGGTAACGGTATCGTGAGTTCAATTGTTTTTTCCCATCTCAAAAATGCCCAACGCGCCTAAAGAAGTTTCACTTTAAAAGTTCGAAGACATGTGGCATTCACCAACTCGCGCTTGGTGGATTACGGCTCCCTCTCACAAAGGGGAGGCCTGTGTCCCAGCAAAGAACATTATAGGCTGATCATGCTATGCTATGTGTTCTTGAGTAGAGACCGCGAATCGACGCCCTCAGGATAGGTGGAGTGACGATCATCGCAGGATGGCTGGTAGCAGCTGCAGAGAGTGACAAATTGCATGCGATTGTAGAGGCAAAGCCTTCCTAAATCCAGCAGTAGACTGCTTTAGATTAACAATGATAATGCTGATTTTTTTCTGAGTCAACCGGACAAAGTCGCTGGTAATAGCTAGTGCTATATTATCTTGTTTAATTTTATTATGCCCCAGACTAGGACGGGACGTACTTATGCTTCGAAACTGAAAAGTTAGCATTAATTAAACTTGTTCTAACGCTCATAAATACGAGTTCTCCCAAGTAATATACTAACTACTAAATAATATTATTTTGAGAATGAATAAACTACTTGCATTTAATTAAACAAGTTATTTACTTATAGAAAATAATTACTCGCGTAGAATAAACTTTGCCTTTTATTTTGAAAACTTATCTATTTCTACTCTCGAGTCGACACTAGTTAAGCTTTTGCTATTTTTGAAGAAGTTGTTATTCTAGTTGTATATCTCTTTGTGAATATCTTCAGGTAGATGTTTATTCTACAAATCGTTCTGTGAACGGATCCGATGAAGTACAAGCACCATCTATTACTACTTTAGAGGTATGAGGAACGGGTCGTAAAGTTCACTTTTAATCTATTGAAAAGGGAGATCCTCCGACCAGACGGGTGTCGTGTCTGGCGGGCAACTGCCCAACGATTGATGACGTGGAAGTTAAAGGAGAACATTCGCCGTCCATACATTTTTAGGCTAAATGTGAAAGTGCCGGCTAAATAAAAAAATAGTTATATTCCGTTAGGACATGTTATTCTCTTCACTTTTCACTATGGGACCAAATCTGTAGGGCCGAATGGCAACAATTTCGCACACTGTAGTTATCTGGAGAATAACCCTAGAGCCTTAGTTTCACAGTAAAAGATGATAACTGTAATGTTTACTGGCATAAAAATCTATTACTATAATTAGATTACTGTTATTCTTTTAACTAAAATATACTGAAAACAGTATTTTTCAAACTCGTATAACAGCGTAGGGAATGGTCCTACAGATTTGGTCCCATAGTAAAAAGTGAAGAGAATAACATGTTCTAACGGAATATAACTTTTTTTTTGTTTGGCCGGCACTTTCATAATTTAGCCCAAAATGAATGATGGTGTTTGCGCGGTAAACTCTAATAATGCGATGCAGGATTTGTGTGACATCAGAATTTTGTGTGACGTCAGGTCTTAGTCAGGTTAGTTCGTATGTGGTAGATGCCTCCACACTACTATCAACATTGTTGCGTTTCGGTTTTAACCGAATTTCGTATGTGTTGGTAAAATTACCAACACATACGACTTTTTCTCACTTAACCCATCATCTGTTACGACGCCTCATTAAGGTGGATAACAATTAAAATTCTATTGTGTCTCGTTAATGACAGTTGAAAGGTTAACGCGTCGGTAAACACCTTGGTGGTGTTTTAGAGGTATGAGGAACATGGTAGAAAGTTTGTCATCGTCCAAAAGGGAGGATACTTCGACCAGACGGGTGCTGTCTGGTAGGCTACTGACCGATGGTTGTCGTCGGGTTTTTTCCGCGGATAACTCTACTTAGGCGATGTAAGATTTGCGAAGAATCAGTGCTCGGTGACACGACGCCGTCGCTGTGCCACCACCGCGCCGTCGCCACGCCGCGTAACCATGTAGATGCTGCCGCCGCGGAGTCGCCGCTGGATTTTGCCATATAACTCTATAATCCGCGGTGGTGGGGCGGCGGCGGTGCGGCAGTGGGGTGCCGACCTTGTATATATACACAGCAAGGCGTGGCGGCGGTGTTCCCCCCGACCCTTGCTCGAAAACGAGGTGCCAGCAGTTGTTGCAGCTGAGCATGTAGCTTTAAATGTCCCGCATAATAATCATGATGAAAATATAAATTTGATCCGGCCTCGGCTTAGGGCATCGCTGATGGGAGGAAAACAAGAAGGGATCTTGCTGTCCTCCCATCAGCGATGCCCTAAGCCGAGGTTCGTACCTCACAGGGGGTGCCCTTAGCGAGCATTCGCTTAATTTTTATTTTAGAATAAGTTTAAAAAGCTTCTGGCTGGAGGCTCTAAGTGTAGAAGCTTATGGCACCCACAAGAAAATCCGGTTAAGCAGCTAAGACCTTAGTGGTCAACAACTGCGAATTGCCATTTAATTAATAAAATTAATGAGCTTGTTATAAGCATTTGTTTTGAAAACTTAAGAAAGAATTATTATTCTATTAATTTATACTAAAAAAAATTAAGCCCTATAAAAAAAAAGGTTGCAGTGTATCTAGTTGTCTAACATACAACAGAAAATAGACCATCTTCGGCTTCTTTAACCAAAATATCACACACAAAAGAGAAATAACTCGAAGCCTCATAGCATAAAATCCACCTTATGGAACACTAATGCCTCTCAAAATTATGTTCAAGCTTCCTCAAGTAAAAGCAACCTCATCAACCGTAATGTGAGTGCATGCCTTTTATATTTTACACAAATAAGACACGTAGGGCTTTAAAGCCAGCGCACCTGGGTTTATACGGTAATGAATATTGCACTGTTATGCTGAACATATACTAGCTGGGATTACGCCGGAGTTTCCCGTGGTTAGCCGAAGTTTTACGAAAGGTGGGAGGTATTGAAAAACGGGAGTGGGAATTTTTGTGGGGAGTTTAAAATGAGGGAGTATTTCTTTAATTACATATTATATACCTAAGGGCTGTATTTTAGTGTTTGTTTATTATAATCACCAGATAATGGTATAAACTAAATTTAAGTTCAGTGCATCTTTTTCTTTCTATTTCATTAATAAAAGGACAGAAGATAAATTTTAGTTTAGTCTTGTCAAATTAATCAGCGCTTGACGTAAATTGACGTAATTTTAGTAGGCAAGTTTTTAATCACGTCTAAACTTGTATGGAGTAGTGACAGGCGCTGATAAATTTGACAAGACTAAACTAAAATTTATCTTCTGTCCTTTTCTTAATGAAATAGAAAGAAAAAATGCATTGAACTTAAATTTAGTTTAGTTTGTTAACAAGGAAATCAGCACCAATAGCCCTTAGAAGTTCTACATGAGGCACGATAAGGTAGAACCAAACTGACTAGACGAAAAAAAAAAACAGTGGCACTCCGGTAGTGCCGACAGAAGTGAAAACTTGAAAAAAATCGGCACCGCGGTAATCAACGCGTTGATGTCTTGTTAACGGTCAAAAGCTGGTGTCGTAACAGTGTCGCGAAATCAATGGTTTAGTCCCATCTCAAAAATGCCCAACGCACCTAAAGAAGTTTTCACTTCAAAAATTACGAAGTCAAATTACCTTATAGGGTATGTTCACACCAATGCGCTTTCATGTTCATCATGTGTTTTTATCTGACGCATGCAAGAAGCGACTAGTTCAAGCCTAGCGCATGCCTGTAGCTCATGCTGATCCGTCACCCGAGGGTTCACGTGTAACATTCCGAGCGTCTTACATGACAAAATGATGGAAGATAAAGTGAAAACGTTGGATATTATCAAAGATTATCGCACATACAGCTAGTTGCAGAAACGAACTTTAACTTTTAAAGCTGTCATTAAATACTAATCTTCTATTAACATGTTTTAACTTGTTGCAGATAGCAACATTAGACTCGATTTTAATGGTTCTTTGATGAAATTAATGAAATCATTTGCGTTAATGTCCATTACGTAATGGGGCATTAATGTTTGTCTTTGTGTAACTGTGTGATAATGATGTATTGTGGAACCACAAGTACAAATATTAAACAAATAAAATAAAAAGCCTCGACTAAAACTAAACTGCCTCGTTTGTCTAGTGGTCGCAAGCGCTACTGCTGAGCATGAGGTCCTGGGTTCGATTCCCGGGTCGGGCAAAGTGTTATTGGGTTTTTTATCTGAAATTTCTCAGTAGCAGCTCGGAGTCTGGATTTGTGCCTGGTTGGTGGCAATAGGCTCGCCCCCTGTTACAAGGGACTTATACATAACTGGCGAAATGTGGGTGTACCTGCTACAGGGACACCTCTGCCCAACCTTTTGGGGAAACAAGGCGTGATGTTATGTATGTAAAATAAAAAGAAACAACGCGTTGATTTCTCTGAGCCAAAAATATAATTATGATGTGAAAACGGTTAAAAGCAGATACTCCTTTTCTTGCGTTTTTTCCTTGCAATTAATACTAAATAATCGCCGCAAAAATAGCTACAAGTTCACACGCGTTCATCTTGGTGGCTGATCAGGGTACACAGGTGTAGACGATAAGCTGCATGCGTCATATGGAATTCAATATTGCATACGCTTGACGCGAGACGAATCGAAAGTTAAAGACGCAAGATAAACATGAAAGCGCACTAGTGTGGACATACCTTAATAACATGACGGGTGTCAATATTTTCTAAATAGGTATGATAATTGATTATAAAACAAAAAAACCGGTCAAGAGCGAGTCGGACTCGCGTACTGACGGTTCCGTATAATTTTAAATTTTCATCGGCTCACCGATGCCTCAGCCTTTATATATATTCGTCAGAGAATTTTAACACTGCCCACTACGGTGTAGAGTATTGCAGTTTCAGCTCAGCGCCATCTCTTGACCTATAGTGGAACTAATGTAAGTTTTGTTGATGATTTCTGAAAAACTGTGCTATTTAGAGACATCGTTTTATTTTTCCTGTAATCTTTACATAAACTTCTATCGCAGAATAATTTCAGATTTTTCTCTATGCAAACTTCAGAGATAAGGGGGAACGGTTTTTTTTTCATTTTTCGTCACAGTCGAAAACTATGCGGCCTAAAAAGAAATGAAAAATGTTTGAGAATGTGCAAAGAGCGTTCTTTCATATCCCACATGCCCCAGTAGCCCCACTTCGAATTTTTAAGACCCCCGTTCAGTCCCTATTGCAAAAAAAAAATACAGATTATTATTTCTTTCTTATTTTCAAAATAGTTGGACAAATGTCATCTAAAACTATTCCAAATTTCAAGTTGATGGCTTTAGTAGTTTTTTAAATATCCAGCTGTGACAAACAGATGGACAGACAGACTGAGTCTCACCATAAGGGTTCCTTTTTACCATTGGTACGGAACCCTAAAAACGAACTGTTTAAGGGGTCAACGGCCGCTGGTAGTATAGTAACTTGAAAGTATGAGTTTAGAAAATCATATTTTTAACACAGCAAAGAAATTATGCTAAAATATTATTTATGTATGCAGTTCTGTCTAAGCAATAAACTGTTGATGTCACCTTCATACCTCAACATTAATCATAATAAAACACTTTTATATTCCCAAACGATCCTTAAATTAGAAGAAAAACTTAAAAATGGCTTATTGGTGATTCACCCGAACTTACTCGCCCGAAACGGGCGAAACGACACTGTTAATAATGTAATCTTTTCTTGAGGCGATTCGCACGAAGTTAATTTATTTGTAATCGAATCAACAACTCCAGAAATAGATTCGATTGCTCTAGCTAGAAAGTGAATTAAAATCATAGAACTTTGTAACTTGATAGTGTTATGTTATATTTTAGGCTTATTGGTAATTTGCCCAAATTTACTCGCCTGAATCGGGCGAAACGACAATTTTAAATAATATTGTCTTTTCTTGAGGCGATTCGCACGAAGTTAATTCATTTGTAGGCGAATCAACAACTCCAGAAATCGATTCCCCTATAAGTAAATTAGATTCGTGAGAATAACGTAAAAAAAAAAAAGAGTAAAGTCTCGATTCGCCCGTTTCGGGCGAGTAAATTCGGGCGAATTACCAATAAGCCAAAAATATAACATAACTCTATCAAGTTACAAAGTTCTGTTATTTTAATTCACTTTCTGGAGCAAAGTGCACTTTCAATTCGGTCGGGTAATACTGAACTTGTCAAAGGACTTTTATATCGAGTGGCTATTCGGTGGAGCTAGCACCTGAGTTTTACGATAATGAATATTACGGGTTGGCTTAGGGCGAGGTTATCCCGGGGGTAGGAGGTACTTTTTAGCGATACAAGAGGGAATTTTGGATGTGAAAGTCGGATAGATTGCTGGCCGCTTATCATTTTTGTTGTAAAACCTTATTTTATACCACTCCTATAAAAATTAGAAATACACGTGTATACATAGAGTCTGCGCCACCACTGAAGTCCGGCGGAAAATTGTGGAACCACTTTTTTGAAGTGAAAACTTCTTTAGGCGCGTTGGGTATTTTTGAGACAGGAAAAAACAATTGAACTCGCAACACCGTTATCGACACCTAATTTTTTTAAACGCGATTGTGCATTTATTTATATAAGGTTACGGACCAATGTTTTATACAAGTTTTTTTTAATGCAATTTGATGCAATATGGCATAGACACTAGCGTCGCGTCAAAGAGCCTTCTTTCGTGGCGTGCACTGTACCTAAATATATAAACTCACGCCTTCTTCCCATGGGGGTAGACAGAGTCTAAAGAAGATACTATACTAGTCTACTTACCGTTCGATTCTTCTTCCGCATTCATCTCTTCATTGCTGAGGTATCATGTTGTCAGTAGATAGTTTTATCCCCAATTTTGCATGCGTATCGATGTCTTCACTAGTAAGTACCTATTATGAACTTTTGCAAAAGTAACTCTGATTATCACTGGTAGAGTTCATTCCAAAAAGGCTAGTAATGTAATTTTCAAAGAAAAGAAACTGCTATTTTTATGTATCTACAAAACAAACTATGAATCCTGTAACTTGCTATATCAAATAACTTTTTCCGCTCGGAGCGGGAGGGCGTGTCAGAGTCTTACTATCTAAAACCCACCCGTGTTCCTTCAATTGCCATGTTGCCAGGGGCGGCGGTATCCCTTTCGGACTTTCCCGCGATCCCGACAGGCATCGGCCCTAGCGGACCCCGTCAGTTCTGCTGATATCTCTTTGAGGCGCGCGTGAAACACAACGCGCCGTCGACCCGGGCCTGGTCCTTATCGGACGGCGAGCTACCCATTGCTCACCGTCCGCAAGCCTGCGCCTATGGTGGCCGGGAATCGGCCTGCGATTCTCGACGCCCGCGAGTTTGTTTCGGTGTATCTTTTTACCCGACTACGGCAAAGCCAAAAGGAAGGGTTATGATTTTAGCAGTCTATGTATGTATGTATGTATGTTAGTATGTATGTATGTATGTTTGTTTTTACGTGTGTTCCACCGTAGCGCCTAAACTACTAAACCGATTTTGATGAATGAGGTATCAATAGATTCATAATAATGGTCCGGGTGACATAGGCTATATAATTTTTCCCTAAATTTAATTTGGTGGACTTTACACGTAAATTTCTAACCTCGAAAAAAATTAAAATGGGATGATCATGACATGTTTGGTATCAAAAGAAAGGTCTTGACGAGCACATTACAAATATGTATATAATATTATATTTTCAAAGTAAATAAATATGTTTAAATCGTTAAAAACAAGCAAAAGTGAGACTTTGCTACGTAGTATCGCAAGATGTTACCAACGTGCAGTTAATCAAATCTTAATAAATAGTAACGATTTGTAATTCCACTCTTATGAAGAAAAACAAGTACAACGAAATATTTATATTTTGGATTTCTTCGAAGCTCGATATCGATATATGGTGTTGGCGTCGAAATAAATCGCTCTATGGTTTCGTCTAAAGCACTATGCACTGCTATTGGAATTTAAAATAGGTTAATTACTGCACTATTGTATTACTCTTATTTACGTTTATCAAGTGTAAAAACGGAAAAGTATAAAATAAAAAAATAAAGTTTAGTAAAAAACTGTAACCCGACTACGGGAACATAAAAATGATCTAAAAAGTATGAAACAAGCAAATATTTCAGACAGAAATCAAGACATAGGTACAAAAATGGTCAAGGTAAAGCCGTCGTCGCATGCCATTATAATTTTATAGGTGTTCCTGGCACCAACCACAGGCACAGGCACAGGCATGCGACGACGGCTTTACCTTGACCATTTTTGTACCTATGTCTTGATTTCTGTTTGAAATATTTGCTTGTTTCGTACTTTTTAGATCATTTTTATTTTCCCGTAGTCGAGTTACAGTTTTTTACTAAACTTTATTTTTTTATTAGAGTAATCAAATAGGAAACAATGACCCTATTGTTGGGTAAAAGTGTTCGTATAAACCTACTTACAGAAATAAATATCATTTATCAAATCATCAATATTCTCCTGCCCTATCCCATTTTATTTGTGGTCGGCTCAACATGTCTTTTTCTTCCATAGTTGTAGTCACTCCCTTTCTAGCCATATCATCTTTCACACAGTCCATCCATCGTTTCTTTGGTCTTCCCCTACTCGTACAGCCATCCACATTCATACTCAAAACATTCCTCACGACATTTTCCTCATTCCTCCGCAGCACACGCCATACTATGACAACCGATTTCGACACAACTTATTTATCATTATATGATCATATTACGAATCTCTCATGCTCTTCTCTGTTTCATCGTTGGTGCGTTTCGAAGAATAAAATTATAATATTTTTAATTTGATTTTGTTGTGCGTTTCGAAGAATACATTCGGTGCGTTTCAAAGTTGGTGTGCTTCGAGTAATACCTCAAAAATTTGCACTAAAAGCTGCATTCTACACACACCCTTACCTCAGCTATTTACCTAGTGGACCAAAGGAATTTATAACGTTAAGTTGCACGATGGAAAATATGCAACTGCTATATACTCATATAACCTATATAGGTCGTGAAGTAACGAGGATAATAAGTTATACATGAAGAGAGCTTTCGCTTGTACAATGTGTATTTATTTCGTGGAGAAAAGATGCCGCTTTTAGTCAATTTATTTGTATTATATAAGTAATGTGTGTCATTTTAGATAAATGAGCTGTTAGAAAAAATTGAGAGATGTCAAACTATGATCATCCATTCACTAGCAGACCAGTACCCTAACTGCGTAATGCAACACAACCACAATCTGTTTCGATTTGAAACAGATTGCTAATTAATACATTGCTTCATAAGTTGAAAAAAAATCTGCTCAACAACGCAAATAACGCAATGAATTTTGTTGAACTGTCAAACTGAAACAAATTAGGCAAAATTGTTTACGAAAACAAGTTACGCAATTAGAGTACTGGGCTAGCGTAGCTTAATCTTACGGAGCGATTCATCTATGTGGATATTATAAAATCACGATTTCACCGTCTCCCCCATTTTTATTGGTTGGTAACTGCATTGGTAAGAAAAAGTGTCCTAAGTACGGCGGCTCCACGCATTTATAATAAAATTCTAGACGTCATAAAAGAATTAAATTTTACACGATTTAAGAACAAAATGAAATTGTTCTTAATTGATAAATATTATTATACTATTGACGAATATTTAAATGATGAATTAATTTAGAATTACAATGATTAATTTTGACATTAAATTATTTTGACATTTTGATTATTTAGATTATTTTTTTTGACATTTTAATAATTCCTCATTTAAGTCTGACATAATTGGAGTATTGGATAATATGTAATTGTTTCAATTTGATTTCTAGTTTAATACCATAATTATGCATGTTTTTCAAATATTTTTTTAGGAAATTTTTAATGTACAATCCTCAATTAGATTTGCACACCATATTTGTACGCCTCCTGGTATAACATAGCGCTCTGTTCACCAAACATAAGATCTGTATTTCTTTATTTACTTACCTATGTTAACAAATAAATAAATCACTTAAAGGTTTCAGATTTTGTTACAATATTTCAGTGCCATTCGTTTCACAATACCAAGGCACCATCAACCTTATAGCTCTATTTCCATGTCCAAAATTAGGTCCTAAATATCCTATTTTTACCTTACCAAACGATCCTGACACAACCATCCAAACGACGAGAAAAACAGCTGACGTAAGACAAAACGGCAACCATATTGAAATCGCCAAGGCATTCAACCTTGACCTGCTGAATGACATGTTTGCCGATCTTGCCCAACATACCATAAAACCGAAAGCAATCCACGGTGAGCTTGTTCCACCCTGTCCTACCCTGTTGTACCCTGTTCAACCCTAATAAATCTACCTATGTCCCATTTAGGATTTTTGTTTACATCGCCATTACGTGTTTCGAATACCTCACTTGTTTCGAACGTATTTTTGCACGAGTGATCGACTTTTGTTTTTTTATTGCTAAATACCGGTGTGAATGGGTTTATTAACCAGCATCCTAATTGTGTAACACACTTCAAATTCAAAATGTTTTATTTCACATAAACCTACATGGGCACTTATGAAACATCAGAAGCTAGGTGCACGGTTCCAACTGGTTGTTTCCTATGGAGAAGAGCCGGCAAGAAACTCTACGGTTACTCTTTTAAAAATAATTGGCTTTTACAGTACTTTCAAATAAAAGTGTTACTAGGTATGGGAGGACAGTGTAGGTCTTTCAATAAGTACCAGGTACTTGACAAAATAGAAAATGGTCGACAGATCCACCGTCTACTAAGCCTACTGCGTTCTCACATTCACAGAATAGAAAAGAATCTATCATCATCATCATCAGCCTATGAATGTTCCCACTGCTGGGACACAGGCCTCCTCTCTGTGAGAAGGAGTGGGCCGTAATCCACCACGCGGGCCCAGTGCGGGTTGGTAGATGTCACATGTCTTCGAATTTTCGGTTCTCGGACATGCCGGTTTCCTCACGATGTTTTCCTTCACCGTTTTGAGAGCAGTGGTGATGAAATAATTTACACAAAGTAAAGCGCCTGCCTGGGTTTGAACCTACGACCTACAACTCGTAAGTCGCGGCCGTTACCACTGGGCCATCACTGCTCTTGCGTTTAATTAAAAATAAAAACCTATTTTAATTAAACGCAATTACATGATTGCTATTACAACTGTAATAAATCTGAATAATTATCATGTCCACTAATAAAGAATTGAAATTAAATCGTAGGTATATAATGTCACTTGCAATCGCAATCCGAGTGTTATGAACCACATTACTAATCCATTACTTTATAGTTAGTTCTGTCTCAAATAATGCTTAGCGATGTTTTAATATAGTGCGTTTGTATGTTTTGTTTGAGATGGAGAAATTGTATTTGGCTTTTTGAATAAAAGGAAATTTATTAGGTATTTATTAAAGTGAAACTTTTATTACATCGTATCAAACTTTTTCGTCTGGCTTCACGTGTATGGGAGGTACCCTAAAAAAAAATGTTTTTCATAATTTTGTTTTACCAAAGTGGTAAAACAAAATTATGAAAAACATTTTTTTAGGGTACCTCCCATACACGTGAAGTGGTGATGTTTTATTTTTTATTTTTTTATCCCATAGTGTGGGGTATCATTAAAAAGGTCTTACAAAAACATTATGAGTTTGTGAAAACCATTTTTGGATTCAGGGATCCGTTTACAAAATATTAAGCTTTAAAGTGCTAATTTTTGTTAGAGTCAAGTGTCCCCCCCCCCCCTGCCAGCTAAATGGTTGGTTTTGGATGTGTGAAAAAAATCACAGCAGTAGTTTATATAACGAAATTAAAAGAAAAACTATCACAGCTTAGTAAGCTTTACTAGTTATCGAGTAATAATCGACCAACTTAACTTTGCAGTTGCAAAAACATGTTTTCCCATACATTCCGTATGGGAGAACATGTTTATCAACTACAAAGTTAAGTTTGTTTTTGGGATAAATTCATCCCAACTTCGGAACCCTTCATTGTGCGTGGTCCGACACGCACTTGGCCGGTTTTTTTATTATTATATATAGGTTTGAAAAATTTGTCTGCTCAGCAACGAAAATAATGCAATGAACGAGGGTGAACTGTCAAAACGAAAGGCATTGCCATCGATTGCCATTGTAGGTTGTTACGCAAATATTCCGCTGATGCCAAGTGTACAAGATGTGACAAAATAAACACCACAGTGGGCTTTCAGAACTAACGTTCCGCTAATGTTAATATGTAGATGCAATTTTTTTAAAGAAAAAAGCGGCCAAGTGCGAGTCGTACTCGCCCATGAAGGGTTCCGTAGCAGCAAGTAACATTGAATGAAAAGTAAATTGCGGTTTACGATTTATGACGTATTAAAAAAAAACTACTTGCTAGATCTCGTTCAAACCAATTTTCGGTGGAAGTTTACATGGTAATGTACATTATATATTTTTTTTAGATTTATCATTCTCTTATTTTAGAAGTTACAGGGGGGGGACACACATTTTACCACTTTGGAAGTGTCTCTCGCGCAAACTATTCAGTTTAGTAAAAAATGATATTAGAAACCTCAATATCATTTTTAAAGACCTATCCATAGATACCCCATACGTATGGTGAAATTTTTTTTTTTGAGTTTCAGTTCTAAGTATGGGGAACTCCAAAATTATTTGTTTATTTTCTATTTTTGTGTGAAAATCTTAATGCGGTTCACAGAACACATCTACTTACCAAGTTTCAACAGCATAGCTCTTATAGTTTCGGAAAAAAGTGGCTGTGACATACGGACGGACAGACAGACAGACAGACAGACATGACGAATCTATAAGGGTTCCGTTTTTTGCCATTTGGCAACGGAACCCTAAAAACTTGTTGAAAATTAAAAAAATTTTTTTTTAAATTAAACTTGATAATTAATATTTTATTTTAGGGGCTTGTGGCTAAGTAATAACAGCTGCACGGGTCGATCGATCAGGTTAAGCTACGCTTGCCGCGGTTGGTCCGTGGATGGGTGACCATCTTTACATACCAAGTCCCCTCCGTGCCTCGGAAAGCACGTTAAGCCGGCAGTCATTTGTAGATCTTTGACAGTCGTTACGGGTAGTTAGAAGCCCAAAAGTCTGACAACCAGTCTACCAAGGGGTATCGTGTTACCTAGTCACTAGGTTGTGGAGGTCAGATAGGCAGTCGCTCCATGTAAAATACTGGTATTCAGCTGCATCCGGTTAGACTGGAAGCCGACCCCAACATAGTTGGGAAAAGGCTAGGCAAATGATGATGAAAATGAATTAATATTTTATTTTGATCTAAAGTCGCTTGGCAATCAAGTGGCATAGTTACGTTTTTTTAATATAGATATTATCGTTAATCTTCTTCTTTTCGTGTGGTTAGTACTAACCTGCTGTCAAACTTATTAAAGCCGCTCATGGGCCTCTGACTTGGCTTCACATGCCGTCGAGAAAAATCGCTCAAGCATGCCGTTTCCTCACGATGTTTTCCTTCACCGTTTTTGAAGCAAGTGATAATTATACAATACGCACACACATGAATCCGAAAAGTCAGAGGTGCATGCCTTGGGTTTGAACTCAAGACCTATGACTTGGCAATTCGACGGTCACACCACTAGGCTATCACTGCTGTAAATCGTATTATCGTTCAAAAAATATTTAATTTAATCAGAAATGTTCATAGCGATAATTTACTTTTGCATCAAAGTAAAACTAGTTTTTAAGCTATTGCATAGCTTTTATCGCGGGCTTTGAGCGCGACAACCGAATCAAGAAATTCCGTAACGAAAATAAAACCTAACACCCCCCACTCCGCCTACCATGTAATGACGGTTCCCATGACAAAATGATGTTGTCATGGGAACGTAATTTTTATTTTATGTCATCACGTCATCATCCCAAGTGTAGCGTTGACAAATAGGAAGTATGGAGGTTACAAATGCTATGCAATAGCTTTACCGCGGCAGTCCCCGAGTGCCACACGTTTTTTTTTAGATTTCCGATACCTATTTGAAGCACTTTTCAGTGTTCAAAGCGTAAGCGGTGTTAGCCGATTTGAACTTTTTATCATAGGAACGCGCCACTGTTGAGCATGTTGGGCATAGCATTATTAGATTTTTTCATAAGTAATTTCTAAGTAGCTGTCCGGAGTCTGAATTTGTGCCCGGTTGATATCAATAGGCTCGCCCCCTATTACATGGGACTTAAACATAACTGGCGAAATGTGTGTGTACTATAGGTACCCTTCTGCCTAACCCTTCGGAGAAATACAGGCGTGTTTTTATATGAAAATATACTATTAATATACTAACCTAAACTTTGATCCCAAAATTTTAAATATTTAACATCCAATTTTTGGGTCACCTAATGGGTCGCAATTAGTTATTAATTATTTCTGGACTCCCAATCCCGAGGGTCTGCGTCAATTTGCGCGATAAAATCCTACGATACTCCCAAAAAACCTTTTTAAAAAACAACACCTAAACATGCCAAAAACTAATTTTTCAAAGCCCACTTCTGCAAAAGACTACGTAAAACAAAATTTCCACATTCCCACCTTCCCACCCTTGGGTTTGAAACGTAAAACAAACGTTAATTGGGTTCCGTCGGATGATTGCGTTCATCAAAACTTCGGGGCAAGCGTGTTGCGGGTTCCGTAGGTACCAGGCGGTCGATAGTGCTGCAATTAAGTATGTTGATCACGTTCACGGACGTGTCAGCAATTAGGAATTGTTAAGTGATGTCGGAAGTGCGAACGTGTATCGAGGTATTTATGCTAGTGTTAAGAGGAAATGAATATAGGAAGCTTTTCGAGGGGCTTCTTTTAGGAGGGGCTTGTGGCTAAGTAATAACAGCTGCACGGGTCGATCGATCAGGTTAAGCTACGCTTGCCGCGGTTGGTCCGTGGATGGGTGACCATCTTTACATACCAAGTCCCCTCCGTGCCTCGGACAGCACGTTAAGCCGTTGGTCCCGGCTGTCATTTGTAGATCTTTGACAGTCGTTACGGGTAGTTAGAAGCCCAAAAAGTCTGACAACCAGTCTTACCAAGGGGTATCGTGTTACCTAGTCACTAGGTTGTGGAGGTCAGATAGGCAGTCGCTCCATGTAAAATACTGGTATTCAGCTGCATCCGGTTAGACTGGAAGCCGACCCCAACATGGGAAAAGGCTAGGCAGATGATGATGAAGAGGAAATGAATATGGGAAGCTTTTCATATTGTTCTAATAATATTACATTAGTTTTAGTAGTTTTAGGAATTTCTCAATAGCAACCCGGAGTCTGGATTTGTGCCTGTTTGATGGCAATAGGCTCACCCCCTATCACATGGGACTTAAACATAAATCAACTGCCTCATTGGTGTAATTGTAGCAAGCGCTATTGCTAAGCATGAGGTACTGGGTTCGATTCCCAGGTCAGGCAAAGTGTTATTGGGTTTTTCTATCTGGAATTTCTCAGTAGCAGCCCGGAGTCTGGATTTGTGTCCGGTTTATGGCAATAGGCTCGCCCCAATCATGGGCCTGAAACATAACTGGAGAAATGTGTGTGTACTAATAGGTACAGCTCTGCCTAACCCTTTGGAGAAACAGCTGTGTTGTTCTAGAGCTCTCTGAGAACGAGAACGTTTATGGAATTACTTCCTTAATGCCTAATTTAGCCGCTAAACAGCGTTGTTGCGTTAAAATTTGAAGAATGTGGGTGCTGCCAGTATTATTACAGACATTTGCGACATTACAGCTTTCTCTCTTGGATAACAACTTATTTCCTTTACCTCTAGTGTATGTATTGCAGATGTTTATAGCAAATTTTTACCATCAGCAACGTGGGCCGTCGGCTTATTTGCTATGCAAATAATAGTGATGGATAGTGATGCTCATGGTATATTATATGAAGATTATTATAGCTTGACCAATAGTACTGTATCGCGCCTTAGGAATACGCGGCGAGGCGGGGGGCAGTGTTGACCAATGAGCGGCGGGCTGGACGCCGTGCGCCGAGAGCTTTGACGAATTAGCGGCCTGCACTGCTCCCCCGTCTCGCCGCGCGCCTTCCTAAGGCGCGGTACAGCGGTATTATCAAACTATAGGACCTATGTAAGTAATAACAGCCGCACGGGTCGATCCATGAAGTTAAGCTACGCTTGCCGAGGTTGGTCCGTGGATGGGTGACCATCTTTACATACCGAGACTCCTCCGTGCCTCGGAAAGCACGTTAAGCCGTTGGTCCCGGCTTTCATTCGTGGATCTTTGACAGTCGTTACGGGTCGTCAGAAGCCTGAAAGTCTGACCACCAGTCTTGCCAAGGGGTGTCGTATTACCCAGTTACTGTTGCTCCATTTAAAATACTGGTATTCAGCTGCATCCGGTTACACTGGAAACCATCCCCAACATAGTTGGGAAAAAGACTAGGTAGATTGTTGTGAGTCCATACATAGTGTGGTGTTCACCACGATATTGGATGTATTCGAGTAGGTAAATTAAACAACAATTCACTGTATAAATGCAAAGGTCACACGTCTTCATTGTTCGGGCGCCAGCAAGTAAATGACCCCTCTGCGGGCACCTCTGTGCTAGTTTATTATGTCGATGTTGCTACGTTACAAAAACAGCCAGTTGCAGAAACGAACTTTAACTACTAATCTTTCATTAACTTGTTGCAGAAAGCAACATTAGACTCGATTTTAATGGTGAAATTAATGAAATCATTAGCGTTAATGATCCGTTACGTAATGGGGCATTAATGTTTGTCTTTGTGCAACTGGCTCACAATTTAAAACAAAATAATCCTTTAGGTGAAGTTTTAAGCTATTGCATAGCTTTTATCGCGGGCTTTGAGCGCGGTGACCGAATCAAGAAATTCCGTAACGTAACGAAAATAAATTCTAACACCCCCCACTCCGCCTACCATGTAATGACGGTTCCCATGACAACGTGATGTTGTCATGGAGGTTACAAATGCTATGCAATAGCTTTACCGCGGCAGTCCCCGAGTGCCACACGTTTTTTTTCAGTAACAAAGTCTTAATAAACTATAAGCAGAGAAGAGTCAATTCACACTTCAAAAAACCAAATAACACGAACGGTACCGAATCACGCCGAATCTAACGCTCTCATTTGAATGTGTAAACACAGGAGCGTACCCGAAACGTTGGAAACTGTGGCAATGTATGCAAAAAAGTTGAATGACACCGCACAGCAATAAAACCGACCACCAACGGTTTACACTTACGTACGTAGCACTAAATAAAAAAATGTGCAGTAGAATGTATTTTGGCCTAAATACTATGGGGTTCTGTATTTAAATACAGAATTCCAAGTTTGTAAGTTATATGCCCTGGCTGGAGGCCTTAATTTACTAAGGCATCCACAGGACAACCCGGTTAAGCAGACAAAAATCTCCTTGGTTAACATACGAGAGGACTTAAACAACAAAAAATTGCTATCCTACAATTTTTGTAGTTATGTTTTTTTTCTTTTAAGCTATTGTATAGCTTTTATCGCGGGCTTTGAGCGCGGCGATCGAATCAAGAAGTTCTGTAACGAAAAAAACCTAACACCGGGGGGTGTTAGGTTTTTTTCGTTACGGAATTTCTTGCGAAAAAAACCTAACACCCCCCACTCCGCCTACAAAAATGACAACGTGATGTTGTCATGGGAACGTAATTTTTGTTTTATGTCATCATCCGTAATCATCCCATGAGTAGCGTTGACAAATAGGAAGTATGGAGGTTACAAATGCTATGCAATAGCTTTACCGCGGCAGTCCCCGAGTGCCACACGTTTTTTTTCTTAATGTCGTCCTTTATGCTGGTACTAAGCTGTAGGAGCCTCTTTGAAGCATCTTCTCCTTTTCTTGTGTTAATTAACCATACATCAGTTTCACCACTCGTAAATGTTTTTTAATCCACCTCAACTTAATTACTTTTCCGTTACTATAACCACTCTGCAATCACCAGTGTTACTAGAGGCTGTGTCCAAATTTTTTTTTGTCCATCTTGTAGATTATTAAAAAATATTGAACACGTATTTATTATTTTTTGACGTAATCAAAAGATTACGGCGATGTATTGAGTTAAAATGTGGCATGACGTCACACCTTGCTAGATTTAATAGTGCGTTGTGTTGTGACGTGGCGAGCCACCACTTCCCAACTTTAATGCGTGTTTTCTAAGTTATTTTTGATTAATATGATAAAGCAAAAAAATACGTGTCTAATACACTCATGGACAAATTTAGAGGAACGCAAAAAAAAGTGTGTATAACAATGAACCGGTCATATCTGGCCACAGTTTTCCGTTAACGTCCCTGTCTTGCGAGTCTCGTATACTGTCCGGTTTGCCGAAACCTCTTGACAACTCGGTGTACCACAGATTTTGATACTCGTAATGTTTGGGCGACATGTTTGTAGGTGTTCCCAGCTTCAATTAAAGTAACAGCCTTCGCAACTTGAGTGGTGTTTAGATCTGGCATCCTCAGTTTATTTGCAGTAACAATTCACACTTAACACGATAAACAGGGCAGTCAAATCAAAAATTTTAACAAAATCTTTTAAACTCAAACTCAAAAGTATGAAATTTTTTTCGCAGTATGAAAGAACGCAATGTTATGCAATAATTACATAAAACAAATGAAATTCGAAAAAAATAACATTCCAAAACTTTGTTTTTTTTTTAACAGCATTTAATAATTAATGTTTGTAGCCAGTACACACGTTAATTACAACAGGAGAAATTAAACTCTTTTTTTGCGTTCCTCTAAATTTGTCCATGAGTGTATTTTGTTATTATCTGAAAGACGGACTAAATAGAATTTAATTTTTTTTGCGACTCTTCTTCAATAGCTATAAAACATCCCAAGCTCGTATTAATCGTGTAGGCGCAATTCCCTACCTTTGTGGCAAAAATTTACACGATCAAAGTGTGAACTGTTGACACGCAAGAGGAATTCCGATCCACGCACCCACGTAACCTACAATCCGGGACCAACCACAAAGACCTACATTTAAGGAATCCTAAAACCAGAATTTTGCGGCATTTTGTTACTTCGCACTTTTATTCGGGACCAATACAAATTCCGGAAGCATTGGTAACATTCGGCCGCTAGAATTTATATTGAAAAAAAAAGAAGACCAATAAATAAAAATGTTTTTTGGATAGCGTAATCAATTCAACCTTTTTGCGGCCCACTGGACACAATTTGAAGACAGAATGGAGACTTTTCAACTAGAAAATAGGATACAATTGTATTGATTTTAATATCTTTATTGTCAATACAAAATATGGAGGCTTTGTTGCAAATAAATGTTCGGACAGAGGTAGCCTTTTGCTTTGAAATTGGTTTAGATTCGTTCAGTGCTTTGGAAATTTTCAATTTGATAATTTCAAAGGAATTTGTGTTTGATAAATCATTCATATAATTTGTACGTTCATTCAATAATAATAGTTAACAAATGTAGAACTACAGTTTTCATTTTAAACATTTACTGTGGTTAATTGATTGGTATTTAGTTTTCTGCTACAGTGACATGATAACACGTGTACGCACGTACGAACACGAACATAGCGAACACAAACATTAAATCTGAAAATTTGGTTCGTACGTATGGACGGCATATTCGAACACAAATGCGAACATAGTTCGAGTCGAGTTCGCGCACAACAGTCGCTGCTGGAAGAGAACTGAGGTACGGGTAGGATTAGCTACCTCTGCCGCCCCGCCCGCACCCCGCCAGGATCTATACGAACAATTTTGTTTCGTGACATTTATTAAAGCTCTTCGAACACCGTCCATACAGAACATACTAAAAGGATCGCCGCAAACATCTTTGACGAACAGAGTATTCGATGTTCGTTAGTGGTACGCACTTGCGAACCAAGTTTTGCGTATCATGCAACGCAACAAATTTTGTTCGTACGTGCGCACACGGCTATAGATTCTTGCTAGCAACCAATGATAATTTATGTGTATTGCCTCCGCCATATTAAAAAGTTTCAAGCCTATTTCATATAAGCTAAGGTAGAAGCCAGAAATGTACTTACTAGTAACTTGCACGAAAGTAAGGCAGTAGCTTGCATGCTATTCAAAATGAAAACTATTTATTCAAATTAGGCTGAGCATCAGCATTTTTAAAACGTCAAAATTACATAAGACAGTCCCCCAAAACGCCCACCCTTCACCATTTCCTAGTGCTTTAGCTGGGAAGAAGAAGGGCGCAACAAACTTCCCACAATAATATTATGCCTTAACTACTTCTGATTCGTCATAATGCAATGGCATGCAAGTTCAAACCAATCAACTCAGCCTATTGCAGTTCACTGCTAGACATGTATTCTTAGCATCATAAATGAGAATCAAATTAATGTAGATACTCCGTATTTTAGCAACGATGTTTTAAACAAATAAAATAAAGTAAAAATGAATTTGATTTCGACTTGGCATATTACAGTAAGGAGCATATGTATAATAAAGATAGTTTTGTGAGATAATGGTGCCGATTCCCTTGTTCACAAACTAAACTAAATTTAATTTCAGTGCATCTTTTTCTTTCTATTTCATTAAGAAAAGGACAGAAGATCAATTTTAGTTTAGTCCTGTCAAATTAATCAGCGCTTGACGTAAATTGACGTAATTTTAGTCGGCAAGTTTTTAATCACGTCTAAACTTGTATGGAGAGTGACAGGCGCTGATTAATTTGACAGGACTAAACTAAAATGTATCCTCTATCCTTTTCTTAATGAAATAGAAAGAAAAAGATGCACTAAACTTAAATTTAGTTTAGTTTGTGAACAAGGGAATCGACACCAATAATGTAAGAAATAATTCTTAAAAAACTCTAATCATAAATTAAAGTAAGGAACATGTTATTTAAATTGAATGATTTGAAGTTTAAGGTAAATTATTTAATACGATGACTTCTTTATTTTTCTCAGAAGAAAATATGTTAATGACCGTTAAATAATTTTTTTGTCATAAATCTAAAACGATTTATGACAAGCAGTCCAAAAATTTGTACTGTAAGGATTTTTTTTTGCGATAGTGAAATTTTAATGACTCCAATCGATAGAGCGGAAAATTCTGAATCCAATGATATAGGTATAAAACTCATTTTCGCCAAAATGTCCCTTACGATAATTGATACTTCTGGTGTCGATATTATGCTTTGCACTCTATTATCAACGAGAAGAAAAACTCTTTTATAATCATGTGAAAATATGGTCCTATAAAAATAGGTCGTAAAGACGACGTTACGAACACGTGTCATACATTAAAATTCATAATAAAATAAACTAAGTTTGACTTTTATTTCGTAGACAATTTTTTATATTATAATGATGTTGAGGCTGTAAAAACGTTTAGTCAATTTAACTTTTCAGGCCAGAAAATATTGTGAATATTAAATTTTGAACTTTTGACAGTTTCTACATCGCCACATGCAAACTACGCATCACATTGCGTTTAAAACTAAAGTAAAATCCAACCTTTGTTCAAAGGCATACTATTGTATCAATGACTACTTACTTAAATGATAAGAATAGTTGGTCGCTGTGATTAACTCAAGACAATGTTTATGTTCTTTCTCCAGAATTAGCTTGCCTACTGACAGTTTTTATGAGTTTATATAATTGTTTATTTTATTTGAATTTATAAGTCAATTTATTTTCTAAGAGTCAATTTATTTTCTAAGAGTCAATTTATTTTTATTTTAATTTATTGTTGACATAATCCACTCATTACAATATTTTTGTGATGTATTGCAAATTATGGTTAGCTAGCGACCTCGACAATTGATCATATTATTTTTTGCCTGAGTAACCGGCAGCAAGTTCGTCATGCTCCCTTAGATGTCATTGCTTGCGGTAGCGTCGGGGATCGGGTTGCCTCCTTCCCTCAAATATGGCGAGGGGGGTAATGGCTGATCTTTGCGTTATGTTCGTGAACGGGTGCTGCTCATGCTGACTGGTCGTCTTGCTGATCATGGTTTTGTTATTGTTACTAGTAATCAACTGTTCATTTATTTTACCTCGATGGTCCTAGTTTATCATTTATAACTTCCAATTATAGCTTTACATAGCTTTATGTAAGCGGGCACGCACTTTATGCCTGGAAGCTTTTATTTCGATATTTAGTTCTGTTTACGTTTAGTTATTTTTTAAAATTCTGCTTGAGTATAGTTCTCGATGTTTTTGGTTGGTATATTGGCGTGTGCTAGCTGACATATGGCCAATAATTTATCATTTAAATTATGTTTTGTGTTGCATAATGTAAGTTATTTTCCATACTATTGTATATAATCTTTTTTTCTAACTTGAACAGACAGCTGTGCTGCTGGGGAGTTTGCTGCGCCACTTCTTCTTCCCAGCTAAAGGCACTAGGAAGTGGTGAAGGGTGGGCGTTTTTGGGGGACTGTCTTATGTAATTTTGACGTTCGAAAAGTGCTGATTCTCAGCCTAGTTTGAATAAATGACTTTTGAATTTGAATTTTGAATTTGAATTGACGTCACGCAAAATCCTGCATCGCGCAAGCAAAGTTTACCGCGCAACTAGCATAACTACAATGGTCGGGCAGTAGCTCACCAGACATAACACCCGTCTGGTCAGAAGATTCTCCCTGTTCTATGGAGGATGAGTGAATCGCCTTTCTCCTTGTACCTCCATAATTCTAAATATCGTAATCTTTTATCTGAATTAGTAACTGTAGTTACTAAAGTAATTTTGCAGTTTCTTTTAAAATAAACTACGGATTTAACAAGACCATAATGGCGGAAAATGTTACCTTCCCATAGTTGAAACATCGGAATTTCTCCGTCTTAAAACTTTTCTAAAAACTAATTAGTGGTTGAAAGAAAATATCTCATTATATGTGGATATTTATTCATAATAATTGTATACAATTTCATTTGCATTCATATGATTTAACATAGATAATACTTTACACATATATAAAACATATAATATAGATGATCACATACATAAGTACAAAAATAGAAGTTAAGTACACTGGATTATGTGTATCGTACTAAATAATTAATTGTTTACAAAATAAGGTTCCTGCAAATTTAATTTGTTCTCTTTTTGTATATTTTTAAAAATATAAAAACGCTATTCAACATGACTATACATAAGTGTACCTAGCTTTTTTATACCGTTTAATGAACGCCTGGTATGCTTAGGCATACCAGGCGTTCATTAAACGGTATTGTATTCTAAAAGTGCTTCCATAGGGTTCAATTTCAGAACCAAAATAATAAATGTCCTATCGAAAAAACGCATGTATGTACACTGTAAGGACTATTCTCGCTTGCAGCGCTCGGCTGCTATAGTATCGCATACCTACGAAAAAAAAGGATCATTTGCACGGGATTTTGTTTTCAAATTGGTTAGATAAGCGTAACCCCGATGGTACGTACTACTGTTCTTTTAGAATCTAAGATGAACATTCTTTTAGCTAACTGCAGGTTAATCGCGTAACACATAATTATAATGACAATTGGTCTCCATGGGTTTGATTTTGACAGTTCACCCATCACATTCATTGCGTTGAGCAGACGAATTTTTCAAACATATGAAGCAATGGATTAGCAATATCCTTCAAAACTCTCAGATTGTGATTCAAAGTGTGTTACGCAATTAAGAATGCTGGATTGCTTTTAGTAGTTTACTTACTTTTACTAGGGGCAACATTGATCGCGACTACTAAAGTAATCATTACTACCAAATTTCTTGGTAGATGCTTTTGAAGACCTGTCTAGACCATTTTAAATGTCCCAAAATAAATAGTATAATTTTGGTAAATAATATAATTTTGGAAAATAATATAATTTTGGTAAATAATATAATTTAGGAAAGTAATATTATTTTGGTAAATAATATAATTTAGATAAGTGTTTCGATAGGTCTTTACAGATTGGATGAAAACGGAAGCAACGTCGTCGAAAAATGTTACGCGTGAATAGCTTATTTAAAATTAAGCTAATAATTTTCCTAAACAATTAATAATTAAATTAATCGATTATTTCTCTAGTAAAGGCACAATACTACCGAGAGAATCGGCGTAGAAGTCAGGTCTAATTGTCTTATGTGCTAGCATTGTGTCTTTAGATAAGTTTGTCAGTAGAAGTAAAGTTTTGAAGCCTGTTGCTCTGCCTAGCCCGACGTCTTGCTCAATCCTGAAAGGAAAATTAAAGGCAAATTAAAAAAATATATATTTAAACATAAGCTGGAAGTAGTAATTTTAGTTAATTTGGAAATACAGTAACTTTTACTGAATTAGCAACATTAACTTCAATTGAAACTACGACATTTTTTAACTACTAACTAGTAAAAAATGGATAATAATAAAGCTACCGAAAAAAAAAATCTTAAAATCTGTGGTTGAAATTAAAAAAAAAACTAAACTTCCGAAAAAAATAAATACTAAGTTTCTGAAAAGTCAATATGTTTTACGAATCGCTGCAAAACCGACTCCACGTAGTCTTGTCTGCCCTACCCCTAGAGTGTAATTTAAGCCCGCGTAGGCGTGGAGGGGCGAGCCGGCCCGCGAGCTGAGGAGCTGGTGGTTTTATCACCACCGCAGCTTCGGCTCCAGCCGCGGGCGGCGAGCGTTAAAACCATCTGCGACGATAAGCTCGCGTGGGACCGCCGGAGCCTCGCAGCGCCGGAGCCGTGACAGAAACCATGCCTGCTGCATATTGCATGCTTGCTTGCATTCTGCATGTATGGTGTATGCTTGTTTGCATGTTTGAAAAATATTACGTCAGCAAATTCTGTATAGATTTTTCGGAATTAGGGAAAAGGCTAGGCAGATGATGATGCACATATTTTAATTTTTTTCCGGGGCATTTATTACTACCCGTGAAAAAGCACAAGCAAAGCACAAGCTTCCTCTACCTAATAAAAAAATAATTGTCCAAATCGGTCCAGCCGTCTTTGAGTACTGGGGGAACATTCCATATAAAATAAAGATTTCGACGAACTAAGAACCTGCTCCTTTTTTTGAAGGCGGTTAAAAAAAATACAGTCTTGTGTAAAGCTGCAATTTATTTTATTTAATGGTGATACAATAAAAGAAGGAACAGTTCTAATAATAAACTGAATTTCCTTAATATTCTGAGCACGTGTATCGGATTAGCTTTCATTCTTTGAAACGTTATTATCTTCGTTGGACGTACCACGTTGAACAAAATAATGTGCGGGAATAAAAGGAGCCATCATTCTCATATTTCTACTGTCCATATACCAAATTTATTTAAGGTCAGTGTATTGTTTTTGAAGTGAAAACTTCTTTAGGCGCGTTGGGCATTTTTGAGATGGGAAAAAACAATTGAACTCGTGACACCGTTACCGACCCCTCATTTTTGTAAACGCGATTGTGCTCTTTATTTATATTAAGTTACGGACCAATGTTCTATACAAGTATTTTGCTTCCACCAAGGCGATCTTGTTCAAGTTTTCACTTCTGTCGGCACTCACGGAGTGCTACTGTTTTTTTTTCTTCCATATTATTATATCTCTTTTAGGTTATGGTTTTTGGGTATGAAGTAGTCTATAGTTCTATCTCTCGAAATCTTGTTCATTGGCAAACTGTCTCTTTTCTTAATAACCATCCACATTCATACTAAAATAGTATAATAGGTAAACAACATTTTAAAACTTACATGTCTCCAATAAATAGGACTCGGCTAGGGTCGGTGACTCCCGCCTTCTTCATCGCGAACTCTCCGAACGGTTTTCCTGGCTTGCCCAGAGCAACAAACGCACGATTTGTTTCTTCAGCCACTAACTCCGAGAATACTCCAGTAGCTAAAATTATAATGACAATGTTAATGGTCAAAGTCAAATCAAAGAGTGTACCTAACATTATACATATATATGTCGGAGACGGGTATGTGACTCTTTCGTTATTATCAGCGATATTTTAACTACTGTGGGCGTAGTGTGCGTAGTGTTCGTTAATGCGCAATAGAAAAACTGTTTTCAGTTCAGATCACATTATAATTTACTATCAAATTAATCACACTAGCTAAATTATACACACACTGGGTGCGACGGCGTTTATTAAAATCACCAATTAACACAATGATCACAAATTACAACTAATACAATAACTGAGCACTACGAATCAAGAACAGTTTCGCGACGTCTTAACTCCGATGCGATCAGAGGCTGAATCCCCTCCTCGCCGTGGCCTTAAAACATCACGACTCTGTAGAAGCGCGTGCTTTAGATGTGGGTAGATCACGTCCAGTCGCCAGCGGCGCGCTTGCGATTCGTTTCTTGTCCGTACTAATGACCGGATCCGACATAAATATATATAATATATTTATTCAGACAACACTGATCCATTACATTTTTATTGTTGGTATAAACTTAAAAACTATGTTAGTACCTAATGACTAAGAGAGACTTGGTCCTCTGGGTGAGGCTCCACACCAGTGGGCTGTCTAGCTTATTGCCTATTATATTCAGGATGCTGTTACTGCTCCCACGCAATCTGTTTAGCAGTGAGGCTGTCTTTTTGCGCCAGGTGACATCAAAGCCGTCTGTGCGTGACTCAGCGAACATTGTTGACGCACTGCAGAAGCGCGGCTGACGTAACAGCGCCCTGAAGGCATTATTAAACTGGATGCGTAGAGAATTTTACCCCCTTTGGGTATATCTGAACCACAGACTCGCTGAGTACAGAGATGTGCAATACAATAATTATGATATTATGTATAAATTATAAGCTCAAAAGAACGCATCGTGCATTAACGAACCTGTTTGCTCCCGCATTTACGATACATAACACATGGTGGCTCTTTTAATACACGGCACAATTAAAAGTGACATAATCATATTTACCTATAGTTTTGACACCAGGCTTGTAATAAACATGTCTGTCCGTAGCACCGCATAGGAACAAAACTTCAGGTCTGCCCAAATATGTGATGGCTTTGTTTATTTTGGGCAGGTTCACTTTGAAGTCACAATCCATGACCACAGCTCCTATTTCAAGGTCATCTATGTTGTACTGGACATATTCTTCATAGCAGTCTGGTCCTACATCTGGCTACAAATAAAAATGTATATAATTTAAATACCATAAAAGGATGTTTTCTAAATAATAAGGATGGAGACAACAATTTATTTGTGTCGGTTACGTAGATTTAAAAAAAATATTGGACACGTATTTTTTCTTCTAACATAAAAAAAAGACATGGCGATACACTGAGTTAAAATGTGCCATGACGTCACGAGTATGTAGATTTTATATTTACTTGTAACGTAGCGACCCCCACTCCCCAAATTTAATGCGTGTTATCTAAGTTATTATTACATTTATTCATTTCAATTCTTATTCGATTACATTTTTAAATATTACTTAAAATAAAAAGGATAAAAAAACATTTAAAAATATAAAAAATAGTAGCACACCGTTGTCGGGACCAGGGTCCAAGCCACCGGTGGTCAGGGCTCCTGAGAGAGGAACCTCCTAACAATACGCGCCGTGTCCAGGAGTACCTCTTTCTGGATCAAGCCCTTGATCCAGCTGCCTAACGAGAGCCTCCTCAGGTGTTGGTCGAAGCTCTTAGCTATTATGCCATTGGCCGTAACGACTATCGGCACAATGATTGCTGTGTCCACATCCCACAAGTCGACAACCTCGTGAGCCAGATCAAGATACTTAATCTGTTTATCTTTTTCAGCTTTCACGAGGTTCTCGTCATGCGGGACCGCTATATCAATAATCATTGTGCGACGCTCTAATCGATCTATCACCACTATATCTGGCTTATTGGCTACAATAGTCCTGTCAGTGATGATAGATCGATCCCAATACAACGTGATATTGCCATTTTCGAGGACTGGGTCGGGCACATATCTATAGTACGGTACTTCCGATTCTACAAGACTATATTTCAGAGCAAGTTGCTGGTGGATAATCCTGGCTACAAGGTTGTGCCGGTAAGTTATTTATTATTAAGATAAACAAAAAATACGTGTCTAATATGTTTTTACTATCTGACTGACGGATTATATAGAATTTTTTATTTTTTGACCCAGGATTCATCCCTTATGAAACTGCTAAAAAAAACAACTAAAAAAATTGTGTAGAGAATCGAAGGCACACACATTTTGTAGTTGATTAAAGTAACATGTGCAGCGAGCTTCAGTTATCCCGTACCCCACAATACAGACGCGCGCCTTTCGATTTTTTCTTTTTTTTTCTATTGTAATAGTTATCGTGAGCAAATAAATGCTAAAATAACTTTCCATGTTTTAATTATCTCTGTACACATTCTATACAGGGTGTTTGGCAGAACGTTGCAACATACGAAAATGGTGGATAGGTGGGGTCATCTGCTACTTACTCAGCCCTAATTTATTTGGCCCTGGCCCCCTGGATATTTTTTTTTTGAATGCAAGTTGAAATTAAGATTTAAGTATTTTTACATCTTTCTGTAAGTTTGAAGACTTATAACTTTTTTTCTAGCTAACATCTGAATAAAACAATAATTTTATAAGAATCTGCCAATATTAAAGATTAAAAAAAAAATCAAAAATATTGCCTGTTTTACCCATTTTTTATAAAATATAAACTTTAAAGTTAAGAAAGTGGTGAAACTAAAAGAAAGCAAAAAAAATTAAAAAAAACATGTAGGGGCCAGGGCCAAATAAATTAGGGCTGAATAAGTAGTAGATGACCCCACCTATCCACCATTTTCGTATGTTCAACGTTCTGCCAAACACCTGTATAAGTTCCACAAACTCTGAATTAATTTTTTTTCACCAGTCTTTAATCACGTCAGATATCTTTTGATCACGTCACACTTTTGTGGGTGCGTGTAATGTTCTTAGGAATGTCTTAAAATTAATAAATTAGAAACACCACTTACCCCTTCTTTAATTTCAAAACCGTAGGATTTCAATACATTGTTGGTCTCCAGACAGCTTATACTAAATACTTTCTTGTTAAAATTGACTGATTTTAAGTACTCGGCTATGGCAATGGAAGGTATGGTGAGGTAATCCTGAAAATAAAAACTGAATTAGGCTGATTTATTTTTTACTGAAAGCAACAAGTCAATTAGTTTACAACAGGTTCATTATTGTACGTAGTCGCTTACGTTTCAACATCGGTTTAATGCAAATAATAGCCCATTTGAATGTTTTAGTAAATTATATTGGTAAAAACTACCAATGTTTATAGTCTACATTATCAACGGTGACGACTCCATAGACTATTCTAATTACTAATAATCGACTGCCGAATTGGTCTAGTGGTCGCAAGCGCTACTGCTGAGCATGAGGTCCCGGGTTCGATTCCCGGGTTGGGAAAGTGTTATTGGGTTTTTCTATCTGGAATTTCTCAGTAGCAGCCCGGAGTCTGGATTTGTGCCCGGTTGGTGGCAATAGGCTCGCCACCTGGGACTTAAAACATAACTGGCGAAATGTGGGTGTACCTGCTACAGGGTCACCTCTGCCCAACTCTTCGGGGAAACAAGGCGTGATGTTATGTTATGTTATGTACTTATTATAAAGAGGTAATTTTTGTTTGTTTGTTTGTAAGTTTGTATGTAGAGGGTAATCTTTCGCGGACGAAGTCGCAGGCAGTAGCTAGCAGTATAATTTTATTATGGCAGATCCATTGGAGCAAAATATTTTTATAATGCTTCTGCACATACCAGATGGTAGTTTGCACTTAGCAGAAACTAACAGGCGCAACACAATAATTTGTTTTATGATACGTAATTATAAATGTCACGAGATAAATCTAACAAGGTATAATAAGGTTTAATATATTTTTAAACAAAAAAGACAATTCAAAAAGACAAAAGTATAAAAAAAAAAAATTAGGTACAAAAAAAAAAACAACCGACTTCCTAAAAACACTACAAAATGAAAAATAACTTTAATTTCGGAAGTCGGTGTCTTTGGTTTTGAATTTTTGTTTTTTGTCACCGACTTCCGAAATTAAAGTTATTATTCACTTTGTAGTGTTTTTAGGAAGTCTGTTGTTTTTTTTGTTGTAAAAAGTTTTTATTTTTCACTTTTTAGTTGTGGTACCTACCCCACACAAATTCGAAAACCAGTACCTGCTATGTAAATACGTATTATTGAAGCTAACTCAAAAACTATCGAAGCGAAGTTAATTAAATTTATATGGGACCACCTCGAGAGCATACCCTTTCAAACAAAAAAAGAATTTTCAAAATCGGTCAACAATTGACGGAGAAATCAGTGGACATACATAAAAAAAAAAACTAACATACGCGACGAACATATAACCTCCTCCTTTTTGGAAGTCGATTAAAAACCATACAGTCAAATTAAGAACCTCCTCCTTTTGGAAATCGGTTAAAAAAGCTAATCATTCAGCTGCACTTGGATAACGAAAAGATTATTAAGAAATAATAAATCATATCAAACTATAGTACCTATACTCCGTTTGAAATAAGATTAGACATTTAAACAAACCTTTTTTACAGTCCGTTCAACCGATTTTGACTTCTATTGCGTAGGCATAAGGATGGCATTAAAAGAAAAAAAATAGTGGTTACAAACCAACTGTTTACTGCAGCTGCCACTAGTCATGCTACCAACGCAATAGAAGCCAAAATCGGTTGAACGGACTGTAAAAAAGGTTTAGTTAAATGTCTAATCTTATTTCAAATGGAGTATAAGTTCCTAATATTGCATTTTACCACGTTGAATAAATGTAATATGTATGGGCGAAAAGATTTTTATGTCTGTCACCACGAAGATATTTATGAAGCAATCATCTTAGGAGAATGCTGAGGTAAAATATTTGTTAGCTGAGATTCCATTAGTAGCTAATAGTATTAGATATGCTCAAATCTTGGTAATCCGAAAAACGGGTTGTGGTTCCAAATTATTTGTAGTATAACTAACATCGTAAATGAAGCCTACTTACGTTCGAGTAAAGGTGGCCATACACGTAACTGCAAGGCAAGCATAACAAGCCTTTATTTTGCGTGGGAAATTATCAAATAACTTCTCCTGCTCTGGGTGTGTCAGACTCTTACTGACTAAAACCCACCCGTGTTCCTCCAGTTGCCATGTTGCCAGGGGCCACGATTTCCCTTTCGGCCTTATTCGCAACCCCGGCAGGCATCGGCTCTAGCGGACCCCATCAATTCTGCTGACATCTCTTTGAGGCGCGCGTGGAACACAACGCGTCATCGCCCAGACTTGGTCCTTATCGGGCGGCGAGCTATCCATTGCTCACCGTCCGCAAGCACCGTGACTACGGTGGCCGGAAATCGGCTCGCGATTCCCGACGCCAAGCATGATAAGCCTGAATGGACAATCATTTTATGCAAGCATGTTTGAGCGTCTGTAAAATGATTTTGTGCAAGCGGCATCAAGATTGATAGAATTTTCATAATGCGGCTTGAACAAGCCACGCTTGTACAAGCATGATTGAACGCGTGTATGTAGATTAAGCTTGCTGAATCATATACACGTAGTTGAATACAATTAATGCACTGAAGCACGCGCATCGTCGTTTTCCAACGCTTGTACAGTGCTAGTTTGTACAGTGTTTAGCCTATGGAAGTTGTGTATACTTGTACAAAATGATTGTTCATGCTGACTTGTCATGCTTGCAGTTACGTGTATGGCCACCTGGTAGGTAAGGCTTGATTAGAGGGTACTGTAAAGTTAATCTTATCTTAGTAATGACGCTGACATAAAACAATCCATTTGGCAAAGAAGTTAACAATATGGCATAAAGTTTTATTGAAGTGAATGAATAAATCTTGTTTAACACACAATGACTAATTTTCTTGTTGCTATTTTGAATCATCATCATCATCATTTCAGCCGAAAGACGTCCACTGCTGAACATAGGCCTCCCCCAAACACCGCCACTTCGACCGATTCTGTGCTTTCCGCATCCAGCGGATTCCTGCGGCCTTCACAAGGTCATCGGTACATCTTGTGGGAGGCCTTCCAACGCTACGTCTTCCGGTACGTGGTCGCCACTCCAGAACCTTTCGACCCGCTATTTTGAATACTAGTTTGTAATTATAACAATCGTATTTTGAATTGAAAGTTAATTATAGTTTTGTTTTGATAAGGTGACTGATTAGGAAGTAGGTACATTTACAAATGAGGATTCTAAAATCCTGAGCTTCATGGAAAAAAACTGTTTAAATTGTATCTATGCAAAAAGGCCATACTTTTTCCTTCCTGAATGTGTCTGAATTTCAAGGTTCAGAAGAATTTAATGACTTTATAAAGGCTATAACTCAAGATTTGAAATGTCTGACTTATCATGTCAAGCACGCATCCACCACGTCCATAAACCACTATCAGCAAACCATTCGCAGGTCTGTCTCACTTCTCAGAAATAAATGGCTTGGAAGTAACGTTAGTTTTGAAACAAAAACGACATAAAAAATAAAGTTTAATAAAATACTGTAACCCGACTACGGGAAAATAAAAAAAAAAGCGGCCAAGTGCGAGTCGTACTCGCCCATGAAGGGTTCCGCAGCAGCAAGTAACGATAAGTTTACGATTTATGACGTATTAAAAAAAAACTACTTGCTAGATCTCATTCAAACCAATTTTCGGTGGAAGTTTACATAGTAATGTACATTATATATTTTTTTTAGTTTTATCATTCTCTTATTTTAGAAGTTACAGGGGGGGGGACACACATTTTACCACTTTGGAAGTGTCTCTCGCACAAACTATTAAGTTTAGAAAAAAATGATATTAGAAACCTCAATATCATTTTTGAAGACCTATCCATAGATACCCCACACGTATGGGATTGATGAAAAAAAAAATTTTGAGTTTCAGTTCTAAGTATGGGGAACTCCAAAATTATTTGTTTTTTTTCTATTTTTGTGTGAAAATCTTAATGCGGTTCACAGAATACATCTACTTACCAAGTTTCAACAGCATAGCTCTTAT
Organism: Agrochola lychnidis; assembly: GCA_963680765.1. NCBI lineage: Eukaryota > Metazoa > Arthropoda > Insecta > Lepidoptera > Noctuidae > Agrochola > Agrochola lychnidis. The sequence goes on along the minus strand of OY796859.1, from coordinate 5,038,621 downwards.
AGTTTCGGAAAAAAGTGGCTGTGACATACGGACGGACAGACAGACAGACAGACAGACAGACAGACAGACAGACATGACGAATCTATAAGGATTCCGTTTTTTAACGGAACCCTAATGATCTAAAAAGTACGAAACAAGCAAATATTTCAGACAGAAATCAAGACATAGGTACAAAAATGGTCAAGGTAAAGCCGTCGTCGCATGCCATTATAATTTTGTAAGTGTTTCTGGCACCAGCATGGTATACAGGCATGCGACCACGGCTTTATGTTCCTTTTGGCTTTGCCGTAGTCGGGTAATAAAATTGGTTGTCATAGCATTTATGTTGCCCAGCATATCACGCGGTATTGAATTGTCAACCAGATATGTAACGAATGATGCCCATTAATTGTACTTAGTCATACTGTTGCTTTGCAGATATTTGTAGCAATAGATAACAATAATTAAATTATATTTATTTATTAAAACTTTATGCACAAGTAAAAAAATACTGTACAAAGGCGGACTTAATGTCTAAGGCATTTTCTACCAGTCAACCTTAGGGTGATGCAGAGACAAAACATGGCAGGTGCAACATAATGACAGATAACTTGAAAATGAATACATACTAATACATAGATACATAAATACATACATATAAACCGAATAAACTTTGTCAGGAGAAATAACGATAGGTAGAGGAGAAAACAAATCCAGCAAATCAGCGCTGCAAAGATTTTGCCAACTTTTCACGAATATGTTCACGTGCTTTCACTTTGAAAGATAACCGACTGGTTGCCATCCTGATGTTCAGAGGGAGCGCATTCCAAAGAAATACCGCCTGGACGAAGAAAGAAGAATGAATAAAACCGGAGCGGTGAGAAGGACAACGTAGAAGACGATTGTTGGTAGAACGAAGATTTTTACTATGGGCACAGCATAGGTGTAACATGGGAAGTGAGGTAAGTAGGAGAAGTGGGTTTGTCGAGTATAGAATACAACATAGACAGAGCCCTCAACTCAAATTATATATTGATTAATTTTAATTATTTTTATTTGATAATTGGTAACGCGGTGGATAAAAAGCTATTGTACTTCTCACGTTGCGGTTTGCGTCCGCACTATCTGTGGTAACAACATCCGCAACCGTCGTATGTTATTAAAAACCAGAAGAGTTTAAAGGCGTCCCTCTAAATCTGTATGGAACTGGTATAATATTTGTGTGCTATATCTTAAGGTTGAACTAGTCGCGGGCTCGAACTCATTGGTGGGCTTGGTCAAAAAGCACGCTATCTCATCTGGCATCGTGTGCGACAGAGATAGTATCAGTGATGAGCAGTTAGACGCTGGTCTACATGCACAAACTCTAGTTCCCATGCACACAAACACCGTTCAGAACGATTTTAGTAAAACGAGCGCGTACAAAATTACGAAAAGTCCTTTGGAAGGTGGAGTTTTATTAAGAAACTACTGATTAAATCAATTACGAATAAAGTTTATTATAATCTTCGACAATTGAGCTTTGTCGGAACGAGCTTTGTTTTGGAGATTTTATGCTTCTTTTATTCCTTATTTACTCCCAAATTTGCGTTAAAATTAGCAGGAAAAACGAATCTTTGTTGGCTCATAACTTTTTAATTGCTTTTTTTTTACTATTCTGCTTCTGTACAGACAAAATTAATAATAATACAAAACGATTTCATGTTTTACTTTGAATGTACAATGTGTAACAGTGGAGTAAAACCCCCCCGAAATTTGTATGGAAAAAGTGTCGGCTAGTTGCGCCTTAAGCTGGTTTTTCACCTGTCCGGGAGACCCGTGCGGGCCGCCCGTACGGGCTCCCGGAACAGAGATACTCGTGAGGCCCTAGAACATTGTTTCACAGCGACGCAGATTGGTCCGTACGCGACCCGCTCCGAGTAGAGCCCGTACAACGTATCCGGTATCGTACTAACTCCGTCGTTTTGAACAGACAGCTGTGCTGCTGGGGGTTTGTTGCGCCACTTCTTCTTCGCAGCTAAAGGCACTAGGAAGTGGTGAAGGGTGGGCGTTTTTGGGGGACTGTCTTATGTAATTTTGATGTTCGAAAAGTGCTGATTCTCAGCCTAGTTTGAATAAATGACTTTTGAATTTGAATTTTGAATTTTAGAGCACTGCGGGCGCTACTCGTCGGTACGGGTCCCCCGTGTGCGGGCGGCTCGGGTTTCCCGGACAGCTGTGAAACCAGCCTTATACCTTGTCTGCGCTTACTTGCGTCAGACACGACATAGTCAATGAATATGATAAAATGTTACATCTTGAGTTTGGTCTTTGAGTAAGTACCTATTGCATCACGTACTGATTTGGTTTTAAAACTGTATTGGACAAATGAAAAGCCAAATCTATCTCCGCAAACTTTGAAAAATCTTTGGAAAATCTTAGAGAATTTCCTTTATTTGCTTCCTCGTTCTTAGTTTACGAGGTGGGCAGATTTCCAAGTGGTTGGTCTTCCAACTATGGATTGGCTAGAAGCCCAGTGACGCGTCGAGTTTATAGTTCAACGTTTTGCATAATAAGAGACAGTTTCCTTTTCAGCGGATTTTCTGCATTTGGAATTAAATGAGGTTGAGTTATTTTATTTTGCTAATTTTTTGGGACAATTGCAGACGTTTTTCTCTAGATCTTTGAAAGCAATTAACAAATCTAAGATCACTAGAGAGAATGATGAACTCATTTACTCATTCATTCATACGTATGTTAATGATAATGACAGTTTAAGACGCAGATATATGACAGTGACCTTGAATGGTTAGCTTTCGTGTTCTGTACTGAGCTCATGCAACGCGTCCTACGTCCAGCCAGTAATAGGACTCGCCCATCAAGGAGCGTTGTCCCAAATTAGACGCATTATTAATTTATTACACGTAAAACAAAAAGTATTTGAATGAAACACGTATACTAAAAGATTGATAATTTAATTATCTTTAAAATAGTGAAGTTTTCAGAAAAGTATGCTTGATAGATTTTGCGTCATTCTCAGTTTTTATCCGCGTTAGACATAACTTTACAAATTAATTTCACTATGTAATATAAACATAATCAAAAATATGCCTATTTAAATATAAAAAAAATGCTCTAATTTAACATGTATTTTTTTCAAATCACTAACACGTTTAGACGTTATCTTCAGTATAAAATCATTAAAAGTCAGTTATTGTCCCCTTAAGACAGTTTAGGGAAGAGGAAATTTGCTGTCAGCCGTATTCACGTAATATCGATTATAATATCCAATTCTATTAAACGAGCAATATTTGTATGTATATTTATTTGTTTGTTTATAGATTTCTACTCACGTTCTCGAATGAAAGTTGCAATATAGGGGTTTACGGGGCCGAAAAATCGATATAGCTAGGTCTCATATCTGGGAAAATTTGTTTTCTCAGTATTTTCACCCGAGCAGAGCTCGGTCGCCCAAAGTTTAGAACAAGATAATGAATAATAACATGACATTATTGACATTAGAATAATGGCAGCATGGAATTAGTAAGTACCTACTATCATGGCAGCATGGAATTAGTAAGTACCTACTATCATGGCAGTGTGGAATTAGTAGGTACTATCCTATACTATTTAATGAGCATTTTCTATTTTTACCAGAGCAGAGCTCGGTCGCCCAGGAACTATAGTTTATTTTACGTCATACATATAGAAGTTTCCATTCCAGTAGATTTGTCACGGTTTTATAACGTTATATATGTAATTTTTTTACGTTTAAATGGTTTTTCATAATTGCATTTGTTTTCCTATTGTTTTCAGTTCCGCTTCTATGCTTCCACTACTGCTAACCATGAGGCATAGTGAAGCATCAGAAGTATAATTTAAATAACTGACGAATGAAATAACAAGTTGGCTTTACATAATTTCTGAATCGAGAATATATTGACGGCAGTAAGGTACAAAAAACTTTTTACAAAAAAAAACAACCGACTTCCAAAAAACACTACAAAGTGAAAAATAACTTTAATTTCGGTGTCAAAAAACGAAAATTCAAAACCAAAGACACCGACTTCCGAAATTAAAGTTATTTTTCACTTTGTAGTGTTTTTTGGAAGTCGGTTGTTTTTTTTTTAATGATTTTGCGGAGTGTGCCATCTGTATTAATCTGTGCTAATATTAAGTCACGTAGACACAAATTTAAAAAAAAAAACAAGAAGACACGCACATATACTGTTAATCCAAAATTAAACCAAAATATCAGTCACATAGCCGTTTTCATGTCGGTTTTTTAAACTTGCGTTGTTTAGTGCGACAACAATAATAAGTCATGTCGGCTTTACAAATAATAGTTAAATGAGGAAAATTATTGCAAAAATACCTTTATTTATTATAGCAATTAACAATGTAGAATACAAAAGTACTGTAAAATACTACATTATTATTTAAAACTAGCTTTTGCCCGCGGCTTCGCTCACGTGGATGTCCAAAAGGATCCCATGGAAACGTACTACTGGGATAAAAAGTATCCTATGTGTTAATCTAGGTTATAAACTATCTATGTGCCAAATTTCATTCCAATCAGTTTAGCCGTTTTTGCGTGATTGAGTAACAATTATCCAAACACACAAACATGCAAAATTTGAACATTTATAATATTATATATTATAGTAGGATTAAATATGCTTAAGCAATTAGGAAGTCTCACGTAGAAGCGGATATTATATTATGGCAGTTGACTTATTTACTTTACTTTTTTGTACATCTACTTATAGCCATCATCTGCCTAGCCTTTTCCCAACTATGTTAGGGTCGGCTTCCAGTCTAACCAGATGCAGCTGAATACCAATATTTTACATGGAGCGACTGCCTATCTGATCTCCACAACCTATACTCCATAGGTTTAGGTAGTTAAAAAAGGTAAACAAATCGTAAAAAGGGTTTTTATAGATGACACTTTCTTGTTTAAAAAACGATAAAACCAAATTAAATTTATTTTAGTGTTTTACTATAGTTTCCTCTTTTATTAATGTATGTTAAACTTTATCGTTTATTCTTAAATTACTTTTCGTAGATGTATCTGCTTAAGTACAATGTTTTTTGTCTGATTTATAATATTTTGTAATTTGTCTATTGTAAAGAGCCCAATATCTAAATGTCAAAGAAATATAACGTTGCTAAATTGAAGAGTACAACAGTGACGTAGCATGATAACTGAAGTGACAGGTATTACGTTTAGTCAGTTACTTGACAGCTGTCTCGTCACGTGGTTTTTTTTTGTTTACCTTTATTTAACTACCTAAACCTATGGAGTATAGTTACTAGGTAACACGATACCCCTTGGTAAGACTGGTTGTCAGTCTTTTTAGGCTTCTGACTACCCGTAACGACTACAAAAAACCTTGTTACGACAAGGTTTTTTATATATATACATCTACTTATAGTATTTTGGAAAAAATATATATGAAATAACAGTAATTGACCCGAACCATTTCCTTGGCAATGCCCTATTAAGTAAAAGTTGTGAAATAAAAGAAGATAGCTCTTTCTTTCAGTTTTGTGTTCAAAACGGTCTCCTGTGAAATCATAATTTTGTAGACAACCGTTTATACTTTGCGTCGATATTACACTTTGTACTCCGTTTATTAAGATAGTTAGTTAGTTGTAGTCTCTACGTTCAGCGCTCAGTGTGGCAACACGCCGTGTTCGGGTTCGCGACAAGTCAATCGTCATCCTGAGGATGCCTCGTTGAGAGGTGAAACACGTGTCGATTTCTTTTAGGGCTTTTTATGGCTCTTTAGAAATAGCTAAGCGGAACAAGTTACTAAATATATATTGCATTCCCTATATTAACTTCTGCATTGAGAGATCTAAATATTTGTTTGGCCTTGAGCAAATCCTAAATCCGAGTTGTATGTATAAGCAATGGCATTTACCCAAGACCTTGTCTTCGAGATATCTCAGTTTAGTTTACAAATAAGACAATATAATTTGTAACTTACGAAGCCATTCTCAATTTCAGCATCTTTGAATCGATCTTCATAATTTCCTTTGCTTCTTAAACTATTGTTTGAAACGAAATGAACTGTCTTTCCATGTTTCTTCATCAGGCTGAAGAATTTGCCAGCACCGGGCATGGGACCTTTGGTCCATATTACTCCTGAAATGAAATAAATTGTAAAGTATTATGCTCAACTAGCTGCGCCCCACGGTTTCACCCGCATAAGTCTCGATCCCGTGAGAATATCGGAATAAAACGTATCCTATGTGTTATTCTAGATTATAAACTATCTGTGTGTCAAATTTCAGCCGTTCGAGCGTGAAGAAGAGACAAACAGACACACACAGTCACAAAATTTCGCCTTTATAATATTAGTGTGATATTGAGAACCTCCTCCTAGGACAAGCAAGTACCTACGTTATTATTTAGCTAAATCCGAACTTTACATTTTAAATGCGAAAGTACCTAATTCTGTCTGTATCAGGGCTCGGAAACGTTATTTAAAATAACGTTTCTAACAGTTCTTTGTACAACATTTTGTTCGGAACGAAAACGAAATGTGAACGTTTATTCCGCAAAACAAAAACCGGTTTATTCCGACAAGCACAAGATAAACTTGTTTAGTTAAATTGCACATTATCTTTATTTCATTAGATCAATGATTCCAATGCGTTTGTTTTAAGGGTTGTGTTGGGTATTTAAACCCAAAAATGGTTAAAAAAAACGGTTAAAAACGTTTTATTAACCGAGAACGATTTAAATTTTGTTCTTCTTCAAAAACGTTTTTATATCGTCCCGTTCGAACGTAACTGAAACAAATTGTTTCTTAGGTTTTTAAGACGAAACCGTTTCGAAAAATATATCGTTATCCAAGTCCTGGGCTGTCTGTTGCCTATTCACGCCTTAACAGCTGAACGGATATCGATACAATTTGGCACACAGGTTTATCATGACCCGGTTTAGGACATAGCATACTTTTATCCCGGTGGTACTTGCCCGTGGGATAATTTCCGACCAACATGTGGGCGTAGCCACGGGCAAAAGCTAGATAATCAATAAAATCTGTGGCCATATAATTTTCTCCTTAAGTATACTTCAAGATGGAGAATACCCACCTGTACCACGCCACTACACTATTGCAGTGCAAAGTATATGCTTTAACGGCAAAGTATCAAGTACCAGGTAGAGTATACTATCTAGATAGATGGAATACTCTACCTGGTACTTGATACTTATAAAATTGCCCTCACCGTACAAAATCGCGCGAATTAATGTCTATACTGACAAGAATAAGCTCACTCAATAATAATGTCATTTCCATGATAATTAAGAGGGTTTATCCTAAAAGTTGACAACGTCGTAAATAGCTGTCAAATATTTACCTGTTTTGATTAATTTGGCAATATTACTGTCAAAGTCAAAAGTCAAAAACGTTTATTGCGAACTAAGTGTACAATGTAGGTGTTAATGTATGGAATTAAGAAATGTGGCTAACTAGGGAACTAAAATATTGATTATGAAATGCAATAATTAATATCGTAACACCGAATATTTAGTTTTAGATGTAAAAAAAGTATTTGGAAACTTTCCAAAGCCCTTTTTACATCTAAAACGGTTACAACATCAAATTCAGTGTTATAATTGCAATTCATTATTAATATTCTAGTTCTTCCTTATTTTTATTCAGTAACATTGCCAAATTAATCGAAACAGCGAAACATTTGACATCTATTTGCGACGTTGCCCACTTTCACCCCAGCGCCGCGGTATTTATTAAAATATCGCAGCATTATGCTGAGATATGGGCCTTTTTGGCCTCGCACAGGTCGTTACTATTTTTTGTTAGTTTGTTAGTTTAAAATGCTCTTTTCTTATTTTTTAATTTAATTTTATTTTTTATTTCTGTCAATATATCCTGTGCGTGTCCCAAATAAAATATTTTTCTTTCTTTCTTTCTTTCTTTCAGAATTAACGCTCCTAAGGCAAGTCAAGTCTCTGTGACATTGTATACTAGATTTTATCGAAGGAATTTCTGCGGGGCTGTATTGTCTATATTATGTAATTTTATTTATCTATTTAGATATTGTACCCAATTGTTTCACTCAGATATACCACTAGCTATAGGCCATCACATTCACAACGGATAACAACAACAGTATCTCTAAAATACAAAATGATTTAGACAGTACAACCGTTTCAGAATCAGCAATAGTGGAGCCTAATGACTGTACTCACCTACTAAACACCTCGGGCAGTAACCTAAGATTGATAACACACAATATCAGAAGTATCTATCGGAACTTAGATCACTTTCTTGTATTTCTAAAACGCATAGACACCCAATGTGACATTTTGGTTTTTACGGAATGCTAGATATCGGAACATAGGCCTCTACCACAAATAGATAATTACAGACTTTACTACTCCACTACTAACCATAATAAAAGTGATGGAGTCGTTATATACATTCACATGGATTTATGCCATACTGTGGAGGAACCAGTACTCGTTGACGCTAGCTGTCTACTTATAAAAAGTAAAGATATTGCCATTCTCTGTGTGTATAGGTCGCCATCTAACCATGCTATAGACCCCTTTCTTATATCTCTTGAAACAAACTTACGATCAATCCGAGAGTCTCATACAGTTGCTGTTCTTGGTGATATCAACATTGACATCAAACCCCTCAACGACGATCGGAAAAGCGAACAGTACCTCAATCTTTTAGCTGAAAACGGCCTTCTGCCTGCTCACCTTTTTCCTACACGCGAGTCTAACTGCTTAGATCATATTATTCTTAAAACAAATCGTAAAGCTCAAACATTGGTAATTAAAACTAACATCACTGATCATTTACCCGTCTTACTTAATTTAACACAACCAAAACAAGACAAAGGCCCAAAATACAGACAAATTATTAACTATGATAACGCGGTGAATACACTTGTGAATATTGATTTATCAAGTATTCTTGATATAGATGATCCAAATAATGGAATTGACATTTTGATAAAGTACGTCAAAGATGCTTTAGATTTAAACACTACAGTTCGTAAAGTTCCTAATAGGAAGAAAATACTTAAGCCATGGATTACTACCGGTTTACTCAGATGCATCACCCATCGCGACGCCCTACACAAAAAACTGAAGGCTTCTCCTTCAGATGAAGTTCTAAAGATCTCCTATTATAGGTATAGGAACTTTTGTAATGATGTTCTAAATAAGGTTAGAGAGAAATATGAAACTTCGACGATTGAAAATTGTAAGAATCCAAAACAAACTTGGGAAATGATACGAAAAATCACCAACACTACTAAAAACAAAAATCCAGCGGGAGAATTATTATTAAGTACTAAACCACACGAAGCCCAGCAATCCGTAGATAAGATAAATCAGTATTTTGTAAGCACTGGTCAAACACTTGTAGACACTATCACTAAATCCGTCGATATATCTAAAATAAAATGTAATATTAAAACAGATCGTAACTTAAAATCAATCGTACTGCTGGAAACAGATAATACCGAAGTCGAGTCATTAATTCAAAATCTTAAAAATGACTCCGCTACTGGATATGATGGCATACCTACCACATTTCTAAAACGCATAAAAAATGTAATAAGCCCCTCACTGACACATATTTTCAACCTATGTATAAACAAAGGTATTTTTCCAAGCTGCTTTAAGCATTCACTAATTCATCCTATTCATAAAAGTGGGTCTAGGAGCAGTGTCGAGAACTATCGTCCGATTTCGGTCTTGCCTGCAATGTCCAAAATATTTGAAAAGCTTATCAACAAACGCCTAATGAGTTTTCTAAAACAAGAACATATTATATCAGATTCTCAATATGGTTTCCAACCTAACAAATCTGCAGAAGATGCGGCGATACAGCTTACAAATTTTGTAGCAAGTAACTTGGACCAGGGTCGGAAATGTGTCGGAGTTTTTCTGGATCTAGCCAAGGCCTTCGATACTATTTCAATTAACCTACTTCTGACGAAACTTGAAGCGATCGGCATACGCGGCTTACCTCTGCAACTCGTGAAAGATTTTCTCACCAACAGGTACCAATCTGTGAAAATAGGCGACTACATTAGCTGCCCCCTCCCCATCACCTGTGGAGTTCCCCAGGGAACCGTTCTTGGCCCAGGGCTTTTCCTGATATATATCAACGAACTTTGCCAATATGAACTGCCAAAGGGAAAAATATTCGCATACGCGGATGACACTGCGCTCATATTTCAGGGAGATTCCTGGGCTGAGGCACGGTACTTTGCCGAAAAAGGACTTCATCAGGCATCCCTGTGGTTAAATAAAAATTTACTAACATTAAATATCAATAAAACAAAATATATAACATTTTCGATGAATAAAACAACACAACCAAATAACTTCACTTTAAAAGCACATATTTGTAATAATACCCAGTCATTAACATGCTCCTGCGCACCAATAGTAAAAACCACCAATATTAGATATCTCGGCACTCAAATAGATGATACCCTTTCATGGCATGCACAACTAGATATTCTGTCTGCACGTACGCGTAAAATGATATGGATTTTTAGAAAACTCAGAAATGTACTCAAATTGAAAATGTTAAAAACGGTTTACTTTGCCTTGGTTCAATCAATCTTGGGTTATTGTATTCCGGTATGGGGTGGGACCTGCAAGACAAAAATCATAAAAGTTGAACGCGCACAAAGGTCATTACTCAAAGTAATGCTCAGAAAACCCTTTCGTTATCCCACGATGAGCCTATATAAGGACTGCAATGTCTTGACAGTGAGGCAACTATTCATCCTTCACACCACACTTCGCAAGCATAAAGAACTAACTTACGATGCTAAGTCAACATATCCTGCACGTAGAAATAACAGAATATGCAAGGCAACTAAACACAACACGGCATTCTTCACGAGACACTCATGCTTCCTTGCTCCTTATCTATATAATAAACTCAACTCTTTTTTAAATATATTCCCAAAACTCACGCATGAATGTAAATCTATTATACAAAAATATCTTCTGAATTTAAATTACAATGATACGGAATCCTTACTTATAATTTCTAAATAACATCTCTGTTCTATCTGCAGTAAATCAAGAGCAATTAAAGCTCAGTTATCCATAACCACGCATACATTTATATACATACTCCTACAAACACAGATGAGCGCAACCGTACTCTCATTCATCGCACACACAACACACACACACACACACACAAAACATACACGCACGAACACACTCACAACACACACACCCACTCACCCAAACACAAACAATATAATTATTAATTAACTACACCTCTAGTTGTAATTTGTAATTGGTACCAACTTACTCGCCGCGGGAGGAAGACCTGGAGTCCTGAAATACAGGGCTGCCCTAGTTTAGGCTCCAGTCCACTCCATTTATTTTATGTACCTATACTGTGTTTAAATTAGTGTGGAAAATAAATGAATTTTTACTTTACTTTACTTTTACTTTACTTTACATTGTGTCAAAGTGTCAAAACGGAACAGCAATGCGGCCATCTTTTGACGTGATATGGCAAATCTACGATTTAAATCTTTGTAATTGAGGACTAAAATAAAATGTGAATATCAGAATGACTGGCCAAAATGACCGATCAGCTTTAAAATATTACTAAAATCTAATACCTATTTGCTATTATTTGATACCTTTGTTTAAATAATTGGTACCTAATTAACAACTGAGAAAATGAATTTACAAAATGGGCAGTCATTCTGATGTCAGGGTGACTGCCCACATTTAGAATCTCCACGTAAGGGCTCCAAAATTTAAATTCGCCTTGACAAAAATTTAGTACCTATTTGATACCTAAACATATATTTTTTCTAGATTTTTAGGGCAAATAATAAAGATTTTTTATAGAATGACTGGCCAAAATGACCTAGCCGCTTTAAAATATTACTAAAATCTAATACCTATTTGCTACTATATGATAGCTTTGTTTAAATAATTGGTACCTTATTAACAACTGAGAAAATGAATTTACAAAATGGGCAGTCATTCTGATGTCAGGATGACTGCCCACATTTAGAATCTCCACGTAAGGGCTCCAAAATTTAAATTGGCCTTGACAAAAATTTAGTACCTATTTGATACCTAAACATATATTTTTTCTAAATTTTTAAGGCAAATAATAAAGATTTTATTAGAGGTTTTTTGATTATTATGTAATACAGAAAGTCATATAAATATATCACAATGAAAAATAAAACAATAAAACAGATTAATAATTTCTTGTATATATAATGCTATGTGCGTAGAAGCTTTTATTGCTTTTTGTTATTCTGGTGGACAAATTTTAAAGATTGGAGTAGGTTGATGTGCTGGCGTCTGTATTATCAAAGTTAAATTCTACTCCAGTGTATGGGATAAAGTTTTGAGTAAATACATATAATAATACAGGGTGTTTGGCAGAACGTTGAACATACGAAAATGGTGGATAGGTGGGGTCATCTGCTACTTACTCAGCCCTAATTTATTTGGCCTTGGCGCCCTGGATATTAAATATTTTTTTTTGCTTTCTTCTAGTTTCACAACTTTCTTAACTTTAAAGTGTAATTTTTATTTAAAAAATGGGTAAAACAGGCATTTTTTTAATCTTTAATATTGTCAGATTCTTATAACAGAAAGATGTAAAAAATACTTAAATCCTAATTTCAACCTGCACTAAAAAAAAAATCCAGGGGGCCAGGGCAAAATATATTAGGGCTGAGTAAGTAGCAGATGACCCCATCTATCCACCATTTTCGTATATGTTCAACGTTCTGCCAAACACCCTGTATATTTAGCCAAAATACGACACTATATTACTGAAGTAATCTGTTCGTGATAACGTTCAAGGTTACTTGAAATCCGAAGACTCTAATGTCAATAATGTGAATATGTGTAAGTTACCTATATATTTTGATTATTCAAGTAAGTAATCCTTTATTTATTTATGTAAGTATGGCATTGACCAACTAGATTTGTTGCCGTCTTTTAACTTATCAACCATGGCGTTATCAGCTTATAACAGCTGTTCATGTCAGCCTCGGGAATCATCGGATTTCCGAATACAAACGAATGCTAATTTTCATGTCCATCAATTATTAGATTTATCGTGTATAATAATTTGAATTCAGAACTAAATACTTTATTGTTGTTTTGTTTTGATTTCCGTGTGAACTTCATAGAGCTATAAAACTATTTTCCTATCTGTCGTGCCTGCGACTTTAGCAGCTTTCCTCCCATTTTTTTAAATAAATTACATTAAGTTAAAAGAGTATTAACAACTTTATATACTTCCAAGTCGATTGAGAGCGTCCGGTCTGCACCATGTGCAAAGGGCAATTGATAGAAATCCGACGACTAACGAAGCACGAAGTTTGCCGAGGGACATTAAGAAAATATAAATACTGTATGCTACTATAGTCAAATCTATGAATAGTCTAACCTATGGACATATTTGTAATATTAAAACTTCAATCAATTATTCTCCTATACACATGCAAAACTATGTTGAACAAGAGGTCAACAAAATCTAGAATCGATACCGGTTTTGTACTGATAGTAGCAAGCAACGCGAAGTACATAATATATCACTATGATTATAAATCAATATGACACAAAATAAAATTGCACTAGTGCGAAATAACATAGCAACAACACTTCCAAACAGAAACACCAAATAATTAATTCCACAAACCATCACAATCCGAGAACACATGATCGAAAGAATCGAGAAATGCTTTAAAACCCTCGGGTTTCAACTCCTGTAGGTTCACTGGCATCGATTCCATATCGAGAATCGGTTATTCTGTTAACAATACACTGTTTATATGCGGTATTTATCGGTGTTTTATGAACACACGTGCGATTATAACCTCGTCGCGTAAGTCACTGCGCTTGCGTCAGGCAGCGCGTAAATATAAACTGACGGGTTGGCGTGTGTGTTTCCACGTGTATAATCTGTACTGTATTTTAATGACGTAATTATTGTGCAATATGGCGTTAGTTTGATTAGAAGAGTTTTAGAACATTGTTTTAAAGATTGGCAACTATAATGGTGCCGATTCCCTTGTTCACAAACTAAACTAAATTTAAGTTCAGAGCATCTTTTTCTTTCTATTTCATTAAGAAAAGGACAGAAGATAAATTTTAGTTTAGTCCTGTCAAATTTATCAGCGCTTGACGTAAATTGACGTAATTTTAGTCGGCTAGTTTTTAATCACGTCTAAACTTGTATGAAGAGTGACAGGCGCTGATTAATTTGACAGGACTAAACTAAAATTTATCCTCTGTCCTTTTCTTAATGAAATAGAAAGAAAAAGATGCACTGAACTTAAATTTAAATTAGTTTGTGAACAAGGGAATCGGCACCATTATAGCCATTCTTGGACCCGATATCGACAAAGATAAATATATAGGAAAATATATTCGATTTTTTGCGTATGACCAGCGTCATTACGTTTTCAAAATGTGACGGCTGGGTTTGTTCTAATGAATTATAGTAATTGTTCTGCGTTTTATCGCATGTTTGCGTATAACCTACATGATATTGTTTCGTATTGCTTATCAACTTTTGTGTTTTTTAATATTATACTTATACTGGCGACCCGCCCCTATTTCGCATGGTTTTTACTGTTGTGTAGTTTAGTAGAACAACGTCGTCACACAGACATCATGGAATACGAAAAGCGACTTTAATATTAAACATATATAGTGGTAATTTAATTGAGATATAAAAGACTGAGAGTTTACATAGTTTTAAATATTAAGAGGGTTTATCCTAAAAGTTGGCAACATCGTAAATACATACCTGTCAATTTACCTGTTTTGCTTAATTTAGCAATATTACTGTATGGAAATAAGAAATGTGGCTAACTATTTCCCTAGAATATTAATAATGAAATGCAACAATTAAATATAGTAATACCGAATATTTCGTTTTAGATGTAAAAAAAAAGTATTTGGAAACTTTCCAAATGATACAACATCAAATTCAGTGTAATAATTGCATTTCATTATTAATATTCTAGGGAACTAGTTAGCCACATTTCTTATTTCCATACAGTAATATTGAGAAATTAATCAAAACAGCGAAATATTTGACATCTATTTGCGACGTTGCCCACTTTCAGAATAAACGCTCTTTAACTTACATTCTAACAGAAAATTATTCATTAGAAAATGGAAACACACCAAAACAGACCCTAATAAACCTTCAAACACAAAAACCCCAAGAGGATCTTACTAGTTTCATAATAAACTTATAGGATCTTGAAATTGGTTGAGTTTATTTTACCTTACGGGTTAATTCCGATACCTAGGGTACAGAAACAGATAAATTTCCTAGGCTAGTTCGCTGCCTCATAAGATCTCCCTAGAGTGCTACTAAAGTTTAACGGATAATAAATCTAGTCGGTCTATTTAAAGGGTTGTTCACCCCGAAGTCCCGATTCCCGATTGATCGATCGGTGATAAGGAGTATATGGAGATTTCGTGTTATAAATTTATTTTCTTTAAGGAAAATTAACTTTCATAATATTTAATAATTATTTATACTGAATAGTAATTTAGTAATTTATTTCTCTCAAAAAGGTATAAATTTATTACATGGCATTTAGGTTACAGGCAGATTCAAACCTTTGTGAGAGCTGAAGTCTATACTGGGTTCGGGACCTGTATGACAGATCTCCAGGCTCAGTAATAGTTTATTAAAATTGTTGAAAGGTTAACCTGACCTATTTCGTTTAAATTTTTGCTGACAACATTTCTTACTGAGTTGAGATATCCAAGTCGGTGCATAAAAATATGTTTTGTCGTAGTTTTACATTTAAGAAACCTAGTTAATTTTCTAGGAATAGATTCAATGCAAATGTATCCAAAACTATTAAATATTTCTAAAAGATTTTCGCAATGAAAACATATACTTAACAGTAAAGACAAAGGCATTGTCATACCTTTCAGTTTTAATTTTCCATGGTTATTTAAAAGTTAGCAAACTATGTCAATGTACAATAAAAAAAACGTGTGGCACTCGGGGACTGCCGCGGTAAAGCTATTGCATAGCATTTGTAACCTCCATACTTCCTATTTGTCAACGCTACACTTGGGATGATGACGTGATGACATAAAACAAAAATTACGTTCCCATGACAACATCACGTTGTCATGGGAACCGTCATTACATGGTAGGCGGAGTGGGGGGTGTTAGGTTTTATTTTCGTTATGTTACGGAATTTCTTGATTCGGTCGCCGCGCTCAAAGCCCGTGATGAAAGCTATGCAATAGCTTAAAAAAAACTAGAAAAATTCCATAACTACATCACACGGCAATTATCCTCAAAGGAACAAAAATAAAATCCAATGGAGACGCGCAACACACTATCGATCGAGCGTCCATGACGCGATCCCGACCTTGATATTAATTTCTACCGTACACTTACTACTGCTACTGCTCTAATTGATATCATTATAATGTTGATTATAAAAATATTGTGTTCGTGATATAATTTATTTTTAACTTGCAAACCGCTTCACATGATTTTTACGAATTGACAAAGCATCGAGATTTCTGTATTCTATTAAGTAAGTTTAATGTTAATGTTTTATGGGGATAAACCTTCCAGAATAAATTCTTGATATGATGGCAAAACCCGCATCAAGATTCGTTGGGAAGTTTAGAAGAACAAAGCGGTCACACAGCTAGATACAAAAACCGACTTTTATATCTATAGATGTATGTGATTTTGCTTCTATGTGCAAGCAGAAGTGGAATAGTTAACAATGAGAAATTACGTCACACAGCCTAACTAATTATCATAATTGATAAATGCGAAAGTGAGTTTGTTTGTTACGCTTTCATGCTAAAACGGCTGAACAGATTTAGATGAAATTTGGCCCATGTGGAGACAATGATCTGGATTAGGACTTAGAATATTTTTTTCCAGATATTTCCTCGGGATCGAAACATATGCGGGTGAAACCGTGGGGCGCAGTTAGTAATAATATAAATGGTTAACATCAATACCTATCAAAATCAATGAACAAAAATTGAGGAAATAGTTTATTCTGACAGAAAATTATAATTAAAAAAAAGAAAGAATAAATTTTAATTATCCTAACTATATCCTTGTATTTATATTTAAATAAAAATTTATTCCTCAATTTTCGAAATTGCACATACCACTGTTAATCTCTGCATCATCCAAAGGTTGACTGGTAGAAAATATCTATGGTGTTAATTTCGCCTCTGTACATTTTTGTGCATATAATATTAAATAAATAAATGCGATGATGAGTCCTACGATGATGAGAATGTTATCCGTGTCCCTGCTGATCCATGTTGATCTTTGCGTCATTGATAAAAAGCAGTTTAATTATAATTTATATTTATCTATATAATATTTCCAACGTCGACCCTCTACCGTTGCCTAGCAACCAACAAAGCAAACCTAAATAGTCTTTGACAGTACGTAAAGATTACGAAGTGAGAAATTTTTAAAAAAGCAGTCAAAACATATTTCATGAAAAGTCGTTTAAATATTTTTTTGTATGAACGTTATGAAGTGTGCGCTTTTGGATTTTCTAAATATTTGAATTTACTGGCAACTAGCTGCACCCCGCGTTTTCATCCGCATAAGTCTAGATCCCGTGGGAATATCGGGATAAAAAGTAACCTGTCCTAATCTAGGTTATGGTCTACACATGTGCCAAATTTCATCCAGATCTGTTCAGCCGTTTTAGCGTGAAAGCGTAAAAAACAAACAAACTCATTTTCGAATTTATAATATTAGTTAGGATAGCTTCACAATTCTCTTCCACTGGTCGAGAACGTTCGACCCATGGTCAGAACGAACCGATGTACAACACAACATTATAAATTTGGTTTTATAAAGTGCGCTTAATGGCGAAGCACTCAATGTGTAATAATGGAATTCGCTGGGGTTGTCAGACGAAGGCGGAAATAAAAATAAAAAAAACTCTCAAACACCGTGCAGATGGCGACACTGTATATCTACTGCATGTAATCTCTATGTTTATCTCGAGGACAAAGCAGAGTAAAATAATTTGTAAAATTAATTCGGGAGAAACTAAAAATTTGCTAGTGTGAAAATGATTTTTGGGTTACAAGACAGTGCCATAGATCTTCCACAAAATTCTTCCAAACATTTCCTTATGTAGCTAACTCATCGTATGACACATTTCTGTAACTGAAATTGTATTGAATCAATTATTTTCCTTTTAATATTTAGAAGTTCCCACGTATAAACAATGACGGATTTCAAAAACAATAGCGTGAGTACTGTGAATCACTAACAGTGTCAATTGCGGTTAACCAAAAGGTTAAGCTAATACTTAGTAACAATTATATTAGTATGTTAGTCCGTCCGCAAATTGAGGTCAGACTGTCTTCGGACAGACTTTTGCAGAATACCTACATTGATGGATCACATATTCGCAAAATCAGTCTTACTGAAATGAAATGAAATTGTTTATTCTGTAAATAGGATATTGGAATCACTTTGACACGTCATGTTAAAATTAGCTAGATAAGTTCGGCGTTTCCTATCTGACTACTCTGAGAAGAAAGGTCGAAACAAACTCAGAGGTCACAGTCTCTTTTATTAAAGTCCAGACATAATCTTGGTCAGACCGAGGACCATATAGATTAGTGTCTGAAATGGCCTTTTGAGGAAAGAACCACACAGATTTGAGTGGACCTGTCCAGCTCAACTCGACGAATAATACCAAAGAAAGGACATTTGGGTAGGCCGCATAAACTACTCAACCATCATTAAAATTAACTGAGAAAGAAAAAAATTTATAAAAGAATAGAAAATAAAATAAAAATATCCACTCCGCTTTTCACCCATATACATAAAACACATGAGTAAAGAATCCATTTCTTACTCTTTGCCTACAAGCTGTGATACTTGTCATCAAGTTTTGTAAAATATTTGTCATGTAAAAACCTCAGACCAAATAGAAAACCAAGACATAGTGCTGTCAACAGTGACGCGAGGCCGGTTTGGTAAACATGTGTGCACTTAGTGAGGTGTAGTTTGATTGTAGTTCGATTGTAAATGTGTGCGTGTCAGCGTGTATGCACAGAGCGTAGGTGTAGTTTTGGCATGCTTCACTGTATTGTTCGCAGCGCTCTGTCTTGATTTTATAATTGGTCTGAGGTAAAAACGCGTTTGTTTTTTATGTTTTGTACACAACTTGTGTTACAACTTGTAAACGATAAACGAAAACGGTAGACACAACATGTAGAAAACATGTTTTGTAATATCGCACGCTTAATATAAGGGCACAACTCGAGATATTGAGGTTTTGAGTATTGTGTTAGAAGGGCTCAATATCAACTGTTCTACCACTTGGCTTTCACAGAAAGAGAAAAAGACAATATTAAAGTGAATACTTTAATTGTGTCTCTTTCACACCACCCTCTCCGTGGTAAAACAGTTGATATTGAGTCCATCTAACACAAAACTCAAAACCTCAATATTGCGAGTTGTGCCCTTATTTATTTATTTCAGACAAAATTCTAGTCCATATCTGTCACATTTTCATTTAAATTATAATCTCACCGATAATAACTCAAAATACAATAACCTTTAAATATTCATTGAAAACCAAAATAACTTAAATAAAAAATTGTAAAAATGTCAAAATGATAAAATAAAATGTCAAATATACAAATATATAATAAAAAATCAATAAATAAAAAATAAACAATAATAAATATATTATAGTCAATATATATAATATTACTAAGGGTACGATTATGTGCATCTTTGTGTAAACGCGGGGATATAATGTAGTTGTATGTATATACCTATGTATCTAGACCAGTTCCCATTCTCTTGCTTGAGCGCTTGAATAGCTTTTCATTCTACTAGCGACATAATACTGTGTCGCTGCAACACAGGGTCTTCGGTAAGTGGTGTTATATTCACTAAGCTTGTGTACTGTGGAGCAATGGTGGCCCACCGGTAACGGCTTCGACATGTAAGCAGTTTAATCTTATATATAAAATTCCCGTGTCACAATGTTAGTTACCTTACTCCTCCGAAACGGCTTTACTGATTTTTACCAAATTTTATATACATATTCAGTAGGTCTGAGAATCGGCTACTATCTATTTTTCATACCCCTAAGTGATAAGGGTTGTCCACCCCAAACAAATAATTGGCAAAACAACGTTTGCCGGGGTCAGCTAGTAATAATAATAAATTCATTTATTTCAGGTAAAAAAATAGCATCAATTAACAAAACACAAATTAACAAAATATCATCAATAAAATAAAATCAAACATCAATTAAAATAAAATAAAATGAAAATAAATTATGTTGAATCGAAACAAAAAAGAAATCAATTAAAAAATGAAAGCAAAATAAATAAAAAATTAAATCAAATAATATCAAAAATAAATACATTATTACGTACAACAAGCACAGACAAAAACGAACACTCTCACAGTAACAATATGTCTGCTGCAGCATTGCCAGATGTAAGGGCAATCCAGTCTGTTGGCAATTATATTTACTTTCATGATCTGCCTAGCCTTTTCCCAACTATGTTGGGGTCGGCTTCCAGTCTAACCGGATGCAGCTGAATACCAGTATTTTACATGGAGCGACTGCCTATCTGACCTCCACAACCTAGTGACTAGGTAACACGATACCCCTTGGTAAGACTGGTTGTCAGACTTTTTGGGCTTCTAACTACCCGTAACGACTGTCAAAGATCTACAAATGACAGCCGAGACCAACGGCTTAACGTGCTTTCCGAGGCACGGAGGGGACTTGGTATGTAAAGATGGTCACCAATCCACGGACCAACCGCGGCAAGCGTAGCTTAACCTGATCGATCGACCCGTGCAGCTGTTATTACTTAGCCACAAGCCCCTCCAATTATCTTTACTTTGTGTAATTTATTTCATCAGCACTGCTCGCAAAATGGTGAAGAAAAACATCGTGAGGAAACTCGCATGTCCTAAAAACGTTCGAAGACATTTGACATCCACCAATTGGTACATGGTGGATAATGGCTAGCCCCCACAAAGAGGAGGCCTGTATCCCAGCCGTGGGAACATTATAGGCTGATTATGCGTATGCTTGCGTGTTGGTTATTTTCAAGAGTATTTTCGTTTCATGATTTCAGCACTTGAGAATCAATTGGGGATCCTGAAGATGAACTGTTCGCAATTTGTACCTTTAATTCCCAAGCGTGACTTCAGATTTGCGCTTCCGAGAGAAGAATAGGCTAACCCTGGTGTTCCCATGGGCGTCGTAAAAGGTTACTAAGGGATGTTGCGCTAAAACCTTTATCATTAACCCATTTGCCTAACCGATGTTAACATTTCTTAGAACCTTTTATCTAAACTAATCTATCAAAACTAATCCTTATCCTTAATATTATAAATGCGAAAGTAAGTTTGTTTGTTACGCCTTCACGCTAAAACGGCGGAACAGATTTGGATGAAATTTGGCACATATATAGAAGATGCCCTGGAAAAGAACATAGAATACTTTTTTTTTTCCCACGGGATCGAGACTTATGCGGGTGAAACCGCGGGGCGCAGCTAGTAATAATAATATTTTAAAGAGAAAATATTTGATTTATATATATTTGTTTGATACGCTTTCACGCTAAAACGGCTGAACGGATTTGGATGAAATTTGGCACATGGGTAGACCATAACCTGGATTAGGACATAGATTACTTTTTATCCCGATATTCTCACGGAATCTAGACTTATGCGGGTGAAACCGCGGGGCGCAGCTGGTTGCCAATAAATTCAAATATTTAGAAAATCCAAAAGCGCACGCTTCATATCGTTCACAAAAAAATATTAAACGACTTTTCATGAAATATGTTTTGACTGCTTTTTTAAAAATTTCTCACCTCGTAATCTTTACGTACTGTCAAAGACTATTTAGGTTTGCTTTGTTGGTTGCTAGGCAACGGTAGAGGGTCGAAATTGGAAATATTATATAGATACACTAGCGGACCCGACAGACGTTGTCCTGTCAAAACATTGTCCAGCGGACAAAATTGTGAATCTAAACCATTCCCAGATCCCCTTGAACACACACAAAAAATTTCATCAAAATCGGTCCAGTCGTTTGAGAGAAGTTCTTTTTATCCCAATATTCTCACGGGATTGGGACTTATATGGGTTAAACCGCGGAGCACAGTTAGTCAAAAATAAATATTATGAATAGCAGTGGACTAGAAACATTATCATAATCAGTTACTGGTTGTTTTTTGGAAATAGTTTAGTAGGGTAACAGATACTTTTGATTTGTTTATTAAAAATAAAGAGAACAGTTACCTATACTATAATTGTAACAAACTGATAATTTATTGAATAGAATACGTAGGTACACTTTATTATATACACTACATGAATAAGACCCACTTGCACGTTCATGGGTTATTAAATAACTCGGAGTTAACAGCTAACACAGGGTTAATAAAATAATTTATCTTGCGCCACCAAGAGTTAGAAGTAAACCTAGAGTTAAACTTTTGAATATTTAACCCACCGATGTTGAAGAGTTAAGTTGTTGCAATGTTCTCAACTCAAAAAAAAACACTAACGTCAGGTTAACTAACGGATCTGCCGGGGCTGCGAATACGGGCCGAAAGGGAAATCGTGGCCCCCCGGCAACATGGCAACTGAAGGTACAGGGTGGGTGGGTTTTAGTCAGTAACCCAAAAAAAAAGGTTAACTAACGGGTCAGTGACAGCCCGGCCCGAGTCAACTCAACCCGACCCGGTGTTACTTTTTTGTGGCGCAACGCGTAATAAGAGTTATTACTTCTCTGCGTTATTAAATCATTTAACCCAACTAAACGTGCAAGTGCGCCTTACAGATATAAATTTAGTAACAAAATAAACGTAAAATGCGCGAATGTAGTTTTACTACTAACTCCTTCATACTTGCGCCTTTGACTACACTTACGGGAAGTCCCTAACTAATAGTAACATCAAAATTAAACAGAAACAATGTACTTTATCGATTATCAATCATACATACATATAGCTTCCTCCTTGTAACTACGGTAGAACAAACATGGAAGGTTTGTTATCACAATAAATCGATACTTCAAGTACCATCCACTTCTATCTATAATATAAATTGGATGTGGAAGTGGATATAGATTCTATATCTACACCGTCTATCAGAAAGGTCTGGTCAAATTGAAGAGTGTCATAAAGACCATCGAACTGAACAACTTTCTCTGTATGGTCTCATCAACCGTATACTTTGTGAACGCAGCAACCTACTTGTATGTCGTGCGTTACAAATATTATGCTATAATTAGAAAGAAAGAAAGAAAGAAAGAAAGAAAAATATTTTATTTGGGACACGCACAGGAAATACAGACAGAAATAAAAAATTAAATTAAATTAAAAAATAAGAAAAGAGCATTTTAAACTAACAAACTAATACAAAAAAATAGTAACGACCTGTGCGAGGCCAAAAAGGCCCATATCTCAGCATAATGCTGCGATATTTTAATAAATACCGCGGCGCTGGTATTCTGATAGGGCCCGCTGTGATGCCACGGACACACCTACGTACACATATAATCCCTCTAAGGGATTACAAAATATTATTATAATTATTATAACGTTTTAAGCAATGCACTTTGAGTCAGACAATAACTGTGAAATTAACCACTTGTCAATGAAAGGAATCATTACCATTTTAACTTGTTAACCTTATACATTTTAATATAACTTTTAAATCAACTTGTGGTTCTTTTACTCCATAACCAAACCAACATTAACGAAGCGATAATAAAAAAAAAAAAAAAAAAAATATATATTTTATTCACAGACAACGAAGGCCCATAGTGTTAGTTACAAAAGCTTAAAAAGTATGTTAGTAGTTACAAAAGTTAAAGTGAAAATATAATTTCGATTCATCAACCCGCACCTCTCACATGCAGATTGATGAATCGTTTGAACTTAGCCGCGTCCAACCTATCTGCTATCATTTTTAGGATACTGTTGCTACTCCCCCGCACATTTTTCCAAACTGACGCGCTTTTCTTTCGCATAATTGCAGAGAAATCATCTATATGCGCGTCAGCAAACATGCCTGAAGCACTACAAGACCGCGGGAGCCGCAACAGTGCCCTAAAAATGTTATTATATTGAACTCTGAGGGCACTGTAGGCACTTTGTGTGTACTTAACCCATAGACCGCTCGTGTAGAAATTTTGACAGTATGCTTTAAATAGCGTCAATTTAACGTCAACCGTACAACGAGCGAATCTATGTGCCAGCATGTTTAAATTTATAATGTATGATGCCTACAAACATTGGCTCCTACATTCTCCATGGGACCAACATCGTAAACGAAAAAAAATTATCACTCGTCCCATACATTTGGGTCGAGTAGGTAATGAAGTTTTGTATGGGACAGTTTTTGACATCTATTTCAACTTGATGCCTCCACGCGTTCCTGAGAAATAGGGTCTTGACAGACAATGACGTCATCCTTTAAGGATTTCAATTTTTCATTTTGAGGTGTCTTATATTCTAAGCACTATTTATTTTGTTTTGTTATATGTTTAATAGAATAATCACTGAACCTGACTTGATTTCTGTACATCATTTTTTTTTTTTCGGGTGACCACTGAAAATCAGCCCTGTGCTGTGGGTCCCCCATAGCACTGCATCATGCTGAGTGGAAGCCTTCTTGTCACAGTCATGTCGTGCAGCTGCCGCCTAAGTAATTTCTGTTCTATGCTCGTGATTTGTTATGTACTTTGTGTTGTTCTCTGATTACTCTTGTCTTTTATGTATGCACGTATTTCTGTGACAAATAAACCTATTTTTCTTTCTTTCTTTCTAGGTACGGAACCTTAAAACATATTTATTATCTGCCTGTTATCTTTTGATGCCGTAACGGCTGAACGTATTTAAATGAAAGATATACGGATAGGCCATGACCTGGGTTAGGACATAGGATACTCTGAATCCCGGCTGCACGTTCCTGTGGGATATTTTCCGACATCCACGCGGGCGAAGCCGTGGGCAAAAGCTAATATTATTATAATAGATTGTTCAGAAGCGAACGGTTAACATTGTAAACATTAGTATGTTTACTATATTCCTAGCTATTAATATGTATACATTTTCATAAATTTCTGTCTTCATTATGCATAGTACGACAGTGAGTGTCAGTAAGACATTGTGTTATGCAAAATCCTTTATGTAATGTTGAAATGTTGAAGTTGTAAGATTAAAACATCACAGGCATCTGCTCCATTTTAACACTTTCTGACGAGCTACTGTTTTGTAATTGTAAGACAACATATAAATGTTAGTATTATAACTTTTCTTCTAAATTTATATCTAAATTATATAAATATAATATAATAATAATATTATAAAGAGAAAATATTTGATTTTTTGTTTGATTGAATGTTTGTTTCTTTGTAATAAATAAACTCAAAAACTACAGGAACGATTTAAAAAATTAATTCACCAGTAGAATGCTATATTATCACTGAATAACATAGGCTATAATTTATAAAGATACTAGCTGCGCCCCGCGGTTTCACCCGCATAAGTCTCGATCCCATGGGGGAAAAAAAAAGTATCCTATGTTCTTTTCCAGGGCATCATCTATATATGTGCCAAATTTCATCCAAATCCGTTCAGCCGTTTTAGCGTGAAGGCGTAACAAACAAACTTACTTTCGCATTTATAATAAATTAAGGATTATGCGGGCGAAGCCGCTGGCGGAAGCTAGTAAAATTATCAGGGATGGGCCGAAATTCGGTTCACATTCGGTTCAACCGAATTTCGGCAGCTTGAACCGAACTTCGGCATTCGGCCGAAGTTCGGTTCAGATGCCGAACATTCGGCACAATAAAAATAATACCTACTTGCACTATTTTGACTGAAATTTAATAGAATTAGAATAGCATTACTGTAAAATAAAATCATGTCTTTTACTCACTCATGGTCGTTTATTTTAGTTAGGAACATTGTAAATGTAAACCTTAAATTAAATCAGTTCTTCTTATAAGTCTTGAAAATCTGTTCTTCTTATTAGGCCACGCGGTAGAAGCGCGATGTGCGGGCGGGGACATCTAGCAATAATTGAAGTAAATGCGTAAACAAGTCACGACGTGTCGCTCTCGAGAAAGCGCGCGAAAGTGAACCGTAGTTCAGCCGAACTTTTATTTTAACCGAATGTTAGGCCGAATTCGGTTCAAACCATATTCGGCCCATCTCTAAAAATTATAACGAGAAAAGATTAGTTTTTTTTTGTTACACTTTCACGCTAAAACGGCTAAACGGATTTGGATGAAATTTGGCACATGGGTAGACTATGACCTGGGTTAGGACATAGTATACTTTTTATCCCAATATTCCCACGGGATCGATACCTACGGGTGAAACCGCGGGACGCAGCTAGTACATAATATATTCCTGTGAAAACTCTGCTCGGAAAAGACAAAGGGCTATGGAGATTCAATCCCGCATTCACTTCTACTCCAGTACGTAACCTTACATTATGGTGACAGAACCCACCAAGACTGGCGAAATACAATCTGCCGGAGGACTGCACCTCAATTGCGTAACACACGATCAACCTACAATCCGAATAATTTTGAAGGATATTGCTAATACATTGCTACATATGTTCGAAAAATTTCTGTGCTCAACAACTTAAATAACGCAATGAATGTTGTTGAACTGTCAAAATGAAACAGATTGTGATTGATCGTGTGTTAGGGTGCTGGTTGAAATAGAATAGATGTTAAGGCTTTGTGCAGAAAGGGTGAATTTCGTGCAAGTACCTGCATGCACGAAGTTTCAGACAAATGTCTGCTCGCAAGTCCAGATAACCAGATCGTTTACAGTGCATATTTTGGGTGAAGTCAGTTTAGTCAGCCTTTAAAGAAAAGTTACATTTACCAGAAGGTAGAGATGACTTTTTTTACATTAAGTGTTACTGATATAACACTAACACAACAACACACACACACACAACAATACACACGCACAACAACACAACCCCACACTGCATACACACACAAAAAACACACTTATGATTTCATCGTTATAGTTTTGCTGTAAAAAATAAGGTAAAAAAGAGCACAAGCAAGCCACAGTTAGTCGGGTTATCGTAACAGATCGATAATCACGGCCGGTCTAATAATAATTTATGTACATATCGCAATATTGTTTCCAACTGCTGTAAGATTGTTTCCATGACTATGGGTTTATCTTTGTATCGGTTATGCTGGTAAATGGAAGTGGAGGTATGGTAGATAGTTTAGTTAATAAACCAACCGTCCGTTCAATTGATCATCATCATCGTCATTGGTCGACGTCATAACATCAACGCCGGCTGTCACTGATAACCAGCGTTGGGGCTCTGTCTCGCATAGGGTCGCAGTATTATGCTGAGCGATGGTGTTTTGCGTGGATGTTCTCCCAACTTGTTCTTTTTTGTTTTCTGCAAATAAACGTATTTTCTTTCTTTCTTTCTTTATTGGCAGCCTTGTTCTGCTCACTGCTGAGTATAGGCATCCTCCCTTTTGTGTTTGTTCCCTGGTCTGTGCGTGTCTCATCCAGGTCTTTCCCGCGATCTTCTGTAGGTCGTCCACCCACCTGGCCGTGGACAGATACTTATCTGGGGGCACGGCAGTACCTCCGCCAAGTTGAGCAATGACAAACAAACAAATAAAGGCACAGCCTTACCAGTCTTTTCTCGATACCTACTTATTTCAAGAAAAGGTAGGTACAAGTTTGAATTAGCTTTGTTGTTCAGTACCCTAATTGCGTAACTTATTTTCGTAAACAATTTTGCCTAATTTCTTTCATTTTGACAGTTCAGAATCAGAATCAGAATCAGTCTTTATTTGTAAAACATAGGTATTTAGTAATTTACTTATTGGTGTTAGGTTAACATATTTGAGCGCTATGTTTTGCCGTGAAGGCGTACAAATTTTAATTAAATAATTTAAAAAAAAACTAAAAATACTTAAAAAACTAAATAAAACTAACAATAATAAAAAACCGAAAATAAACTAAAAAATATATATTAAAAATTATCATTCATAAAATCTTGAACTGTATAATAACATTTTTCTATCAATAGAGAGGTGAGAACTTTCTTAAATTTTGATAGGGGCATATTTTTTATACTATCGGGTATTTTATTATAAATTTTCGAAGCCATTCCAAAAAAGCTCTTTTTTATCAAAGTGGTTTTACATTATTATCATTGCGATTTTCATCCAACAACTTTATTGCGTTATTTACGTTGTTGAGCAGATTTTTTTTCCACTTATGAGGCAATGGATTAGCAATCTGTTTCAAATTGAAACAGATTGTGATTGTGTCTTATTACGCAATTAGGGTACTGGTTTTTAAGTCAAGGTCTTTTAAAAACCTTTAATAGAATTGTACACGAGGAGTGCGATAGATTAGACTAGTAAACAAAATGAATATAAATGGTTCATAATATTCCAATTAGGAAGGACAGACAGATTTAAACACAGAATTTCTTGACTTCTTGTTAAAACTATTTTGTATTTTTAAATAATTTTACATTTCGACAGTATTTCTTGTGAGGCAGAAAGTAAAGCTTAAAGCAAGCCAATACAGTACAGGAAAAAAATGTTTAAATTTTTCTTGTTTCTTTTTAAAAAAAAAATTGTTTCTCTTTGGCATCTTATTTATGAATTTTACAATTATTGTAATTTTTTTTTAAATAAAATACAGATTTTTGCTAAAAAAACATGTTTATTTTCAATTGAGGGTAGTTTTTTTCTCAATTTTTATTTTATCAGGACGCCTAATTACTTCTAATCATTACGGAGTTTGTTTCATCGCGATAGATTATTTAGTTTAAAAGTTACACCGTTTTGTTACAATTTTTTTTTCATCCCATAAAAAATATAAGAATAATGTTGATTTTTAAAAATATTTTACTGTCGTTAAAATTATACATCAGTAGTTGAACGACCCCTTGTAAAACAGAACTGTTTGCTATGTAATAATTTATGTCTATTAAAAAATCTTTGCAATTGCTCTAAAATTAATTTCTCAAAATTTTTACTAAAGTTAGGTAGGTAGTACTGAAATAGGTCTATAATTTGTGGGGTCTGATGTACTACCTGATTTAAACAAAGGTATTATTTTACTATTTTTCATAAGGTCAGGAAACTCCCCACTGTCGATACAATTATTAAAGATAAGAGCTAAAGTAGGTGCTACAATGTCAATAATAGACTTTGCAACTTCTGCAGAATTACCCCACAGATCTGCAGTCTTTTTTTACATTTAAAGTGGGAAAGGTTTTAATTATGTCTCTACAGGTAATATGTTCAAAAACAAATTCCGAATCATAAACATTAACATTTTCCTTTAGCAAAGACTCAGCAGAAGGAGGACAACGCCGTCGAGGTAGACCGCGGCGAAGGTGGCGTGACGATCTAGTTGTGTTTGCGGGACCAACATGGCCTGAAATCGCACAAAGCAGAGAGATTTGGAAGGAAAAAGGGGAGGCCTTTGCCCAGCAGTGGGACACAAAATAGGCTAACAAAAAAAAAAACTCAGCGACAGAAGGTGATGAGTTTAAGGATTTAGTAGTTGAAACATAGTCCAATAACCTCCTTTTATTTTATAATTCATCATATTTAACGAACTGGGAGTTTTAATTAGTTAAAACAATCGTAGTTGTTAATGAAGTAATAAAATATTGCGTAAGAGAATCATTATTCACACGTTTTAATACTCGCATATAGCTTATCATTATTATAATTTACGTGCTATCTATCAGTAAGTAGACAACGTATTGTATAAAATTATAATTAATATGTCAAGATAACAATATCTCCGCAGATTATGGTGTTTGTACAATTGATGCATGTCACTGCAACATGAGATAATGATAATTTAATAATGTTAATTGATGATGATAATAAAAATAAATGGCAAGATATTATTTGTGCATAATTTTTTCAGAATAATCCCATACTAATATTATAAAGAGGTAAAATTTGTTTGATTGTTTCTTTGTTTGTAACTTTGTATGTAGGGAATAATCTCTGGAACCAGTCAGATTTGAATTTTTTTTTTTTGTATTGGATAGCCCAATTTTTTAAGAAGGTTATAGGTTATAGTCGAAGTCGCGGGCAGAAGCCAGTATTGTGATAAAAATATTTTCATACGTCATACCTTTGGATGTGTTGTGGTAATTCCTGGCTGTGCCAAACAAAAATTTTTCTTTATTTCTTTACTCATCTTTTTACATTAAAGCGACATCCGTCTTCTAAAAAATTGATTTTGTAAGTACCTTTGGACCTAAGGTGGTCTGTCGATCTAGGGCAGATCGCGAGAATCCGCTGACAACCACTAGTCACAAGGACACTAGTCCTTGGTTTCTTGCATCCAGCGGATTCTCGCAAACAAACAAACACTAGTTTGTGGCGATACTTGGGGTAAGCCCTATGTCTAGCAGTTTACGTCTTTTGGCTGAGATTTATTTATTTAAGATTGATGGAGATGTGGAAAAGAGAGTAAACGCGGGAAACAAAGTTAATGGTGCTATACATGCGATTGTGACCAACCAGTCGATGTCTAAAAAGGATCGACTGGCTGTTCACAATGGTGTGCTGGTGCTCACGCTTATGTATGGTAGTGAATGTTGGGTGTGGCAAAAACAACATGAAAGTAGAATAAATGCTGTGGAAATGCGTTCCTTGCGAAGCATGTGTGGCCTGACTATGAATGATAGGCTGAGGAATGATGTGATAAGACAGCGGTGTGATTTAAAAGAAGATGTAGTGACAAAAATTGAAAAGGGTATGCTGAGATGGTTTGGGCATGTTGAGAGAATGAATGAAAGGCGACTAACAAAATGTATTTACAAGGCTGATGTAAAGGGAAAGGCCGGACGGGGACGCCCTAGGAGGACATATACTGACCTTATTGGTGATGTTCTTCAGAAAGGCCAGGTGCGTAGTACTCGCAACCGGCGTGCGTGTATGACCAGATGTATGAACGTAAACGAGGCAAAAGGACTATGTAAGGATCGTAGCAGGTGGCGTTCTGTAGTTTCTGCCTACCCCCATGGGAAGAAGGCGTGAGTTTATGTATGTATGTATGTATGTTATTTATTTATTTAAGGATTACCAACGAGTTACATTACAATTATTATCTTTTACAATAAGAAAACTTAATTATAATATACTATCCTATAACGCACACTCAATTACAGGTAACCACAGCTTACACATTATCGAGTACATAATGCTGTGAATACATTATTTAAATTAAATTAAGAATACAAATGATGAGAGATGATAATGATGATATTTCAAATAGTTGTCACGTCAGTACAAAAGCCTATAATATAAACTGCCTATCTACTTCATCAGCATTTTCTGCCTGGCCTTTTTCCATTTAACCGGATGCAACGGAATACCAGTAATTTACATGCAGCGACTGCCTATCTAATTAATCTAATTATTTTTTCCAATCTAAAATAAATCGATTAGTTTCAACATTGACATTGGAAGGGAACACGGAAATCGTATAATTTTCTCTACCGTGAACGATTCCAATAATTGCTAGAGAGGCGATTGTTTCACTTGGATTAAGTTTTTTTATAGATATCTCGATTTGCTGGCTGCGGAAAATTCCGATTGGATACTAAATTGATGACGAATGAGAAAATACATTGCTACCTAGATGTTTTTACTTGTGTCTATTAATTCGGTAAGGACCTTTTAAATGTCTGACGTTGACATGTGCAATATTAGTGCTCATATACACGAGTGGCATACGTCAACGGCAGAGGCAACTGCAGTCACTGACATGAGTCGTTAGCCGCCGCCGACACGTCTACGGCTGACTTTGACAACGTGCCGCTGACATGTCTACGGCTGACTTCGACAACGTGCCGCCAACATGTCTACGGCTGACTTCGACAACGTGCCGCCGACACTTCTACGGCTGATTTCGACAGCGTGTCGCCGACGCGTATACGGCTGACTTCGACAACGTGCCGCAGACACGTCTACAGCTGACTTCGACAACGTGCCGCCGACACTTCTACGGCTGACTTCGACAGCGTGCCGCCGACGCGTATACGGCTGACTTCGACAACGTGCCGCAGACACGTCTACAGCTGACTTCGACAACGTGCCGCCGACACGTCTACGGCTGCAGTTGCCTCTGCCGTTGATACGTGCCGCTCGTGTGTCTGAGCATATGCGGTAGAGAATATGTTTTTTCTAAAGAAATTCTTTTGAATTTTTAAGTTACGTACACACGGCTACACATCAAGCTATACATTTCCAGTATAAGCTGACCTCGAATTGTATGGAAATCCTTTAAAGTGCGAGATCAGCATAAACTGAAAATGTATGGCTTGATGTGTAGCCGTGTGTATCTCTTATTTTTATAAAAAATAAGATAGTTTGACAACGGTCAAAGAGTCTTAACTCTTAACTCGTGGAGGTAGGAAGATAATAATCTGTTTCTTCACTAGCTAAGTTTCGTTATCATATTTCCTTCCTTTTTACCTAAAATATGATAACACCTACAAAACTTTGATCGTTCAATACAAGCCCATCTTGATGAAATCTACCCTTCGGTCCCAACTCGACCCATAAAGTGTGACAAATTTAATCAACATCGAAAATCATCAAAGTTCAACGGACCCTTTTAAAAAGCATGCCGTCTACAAAATTTAACTTGAAAGATATAATTGGAATGCTTTGCAAAACCCTGTAAAGGGTACCAACTTACCAGGATATGAATTTTTCCTTTGCAAAACTTTCTTTATAATATTTTCTTAAAGTTGCCAAGTTTAAACTGACTTGGAAGGTATTGTCATACTTTTGTTATTAGATGTTGCTAAGATAGTTTTTGTATGTTAGATGTTTCATTTAATTTTCGAGTTTCTGTATATAACATTTTTGTCTTTATAAAGTTGGGTTTAAAAATTTGAAGAAAGGGTTATTAGAAAAGTTTATTTTTATATCTACTAAACGAACTTAAACAAATTTTATTAATCAGAGATACATGGAAACGAATTTGATGTTTTCTAAAAATGCTTAATGCTCGTTTTTTAATCTCAGAGACTTATTTGACAGGTGCAAATGTCAAACTCCAAATTGAAAAAAAACAAACAACAATCACTTGAAATATCAAATTCGTCTCTGGGATTAAGAAATGAACTTTAAGTGCATTAAATGAAATGAAAACCCATCTAAAAATAAAGAAATAAGTTTGATTATCAAATGACACAACTGATTTTTCATGAATTTATAAATCTGTCGTCTGTATATACAGCGTGGCGTTTTAATGGTGACATTAATTTAACACACGCATACGGGTAAGCGTTTTCTTTTTATGAAAATATTTTAATTTCATTAAACGTTTTTTTTAATTTTTCTAAAATGGCATCTTGGTGCAAACTGTACACAAAAACTGTAGCGCAGAGGTCATTTTACCGGGATCACGGATCATAACATTGTATCAATAAAAATAAAACGAATAACGTACAAAGAGACGGCGGATTGAAGGAAAGGAAGAGCCTTATGTTGGCAAGCGTTTGAAAATTTTAATTTTTCAGTTAACGAATTATTTATTCTTAGTATATTTTTATGATTACTGGCCACTAGCCCTACCCTTGTGTTAAATTAATGTCGCAGTTGTAGCAGCACGTTGTATATTATTTAAATTGTAGACCGATTTTGAAAATTACTTTTTCATTTGAAGAGGAACCTTGCGCAATGGGCCCATATAAATTAAATTTTGGTAGGTAGTTTTTGAATTAGTTTCTATAATAAGTATTTAATCCAGTTTGTGTATCTTGATGATGTTATACTACTTCCTGTCACTGTTTTTCACATAGCAAGTAGTGGTATACGAATTGATAGGTACCATAACTAAAAAGTGAAAAATAAAAAAAACAGTGGCACTCCGGGAGTGCCGACACAAGTGAAAACTTGAACAAGATCGCCTTGGTGGAAGAAAAATATTTGTATAGAACATTGGTTCGTAACCTTATCTACATAAAGAGCACAACCGCGTTTACAAAAAAAAAAAAACCTTTTACGTAAAATACTTGCATAGAACATTGATCCGTAACGTAATATAAATAAAGAGCACAATCGCGTTTACAAAAATGAGATGTCGGTAACGGTGTCGCGAGTTCAATTGTTTTTTCCCATCTCAAAAATGCCCAACGCGCCTAAAGAAGTTTTCAATTCAAAAATTTCGTTATACTAACCACAAACCACCTATAGCCACCTACCTACTTATTCTCACTAAATACAAAAAAAAACTAAGATTCACTAATCTCGCGTGACCCAACAATGTCATTACACAAGATCAGAGCATGATATATGCCCCACAGCACCACAATCCCTTCATAATGTTACACAAGGCAGTTTTTCATCGCAGTGGCCGGGCGATACGAGGTGATTTATATTCCATGTTGGGTTGCCCTTGCCACTCTCACCTGGCTTCAGACTGTCTTCAAGATGTATGTTTTGCCCTTGGAAAGGTTTTTCCTGTTATGATTTGTGGGGTGCTAATGAAGAATTATCTTGATGGGTAGTGTATCTTTGTAATTTATGGCAGCGCTATTTTCTGTAACTAATTCGGGTTAATGTCAATATTATTTTGAGCTCAGAAGGGTTGCAAAGAAGGGTTGTTGAATTCGAGGGAGTGGCAATGGAATCCTATGGATGATTGCAGACAGACCAGTATCGTCAGCTGTGGGAAGGCTCATCAGGCTGCATGTTGTCTTATGATTTTTTTTTTAATTGTTTAATTTTAGTCCAATTCTATTTTAATTTTAGTCCATTTTTATTTTAATTTATTTTATTTTATTTTAAATTTTTCAAAAAAATTATTTGATTTTAATTTATTTTCAATTATTTAATTTAATTTTAACTTTTTCAAAAAAATTATTTGATTTTAATTTATTTTCAATTATTTTATTTTATTTATGGATGGGTGACCAGCTTTACATACCAAGTCCCCTTCGTGCCTCGGAAAGCACGCTAAGCCGTTGGTCCCGGCTGTCATTTGTATATCTTTGACAGTCGTTACGGGTCGTTAGAAGCCCAACAAAAAGTCTGACAACCAGTCCAAGGGGTATCGTGTTACCTAGTAACTAGG
Source organism: Agrochola lychnidis (assembly GCA_963680765.1). Classification (NCBI taxonomy): domain Eukaryota; kingdom Metazoa; phylum Arthropoda; class Insecta; order Lepidoptera; family Noctuidae; genus Agrochola; species Agrochola lychnidis. The sequence goes on along the minus strand of OY796859.1, from coordinate 5,003,454 downwards.
TTGTGGAGGTCAGATAGGCAGTCGCTCCATGTAAAATACTGGTATTCAGCTGCATCCGGTTAGACTAGAAGCCGACCCCAACATAGTTGGGAAAAGGCTAGGCAGATGATGATATTTCAATTTATATTTCAGTTTACTTTAATTATTTATTTCAAGTAGGATTATATTATGTTACCTAAATGTATTATTTGATCTCGTCATTACTGACATAGTTTGAAGAGAATGTAATAGGTACTAACAAAATATGGACAAAAATAGTCATTTTTTTTTTGTTCCATATTTTGCCGCATTTTAAAATAACTGGAATAGGGTTCTATTAAATACTTCAAACCAAGAACTTAAGTGAAATCTATTCCATCTTGGAAGGTTAGAAAAGGTACAGGCTGCTAAATGCTTTGTATTCAAATAGATTCGGTCAATGAAGAAAATATTGCTTGGCGACGTTCAATCGTCACTACCCCAATAAAGCCTCTCACCCTCACACAATGACTTATTTCGACACTTCCCTTTTACAAGCAACCCGCTTAAAAGGGTACAAAAATACCCTAAAATCAGTATGCCAAAAATCTTTCATTCATTCATAACAGTCATACAAACCTATTCCATTTATTTCCTCCTGTTACCCTTGCTTTTCCAAACTTTTCTTCGGTTTTTTTTTTCTATTTCCCTCGTCACGTTTCAAAGTCACAGCCCGTGACTTTGCATTCGGTTAAGGTAACAACATACACGGCAAACCTTTTCCAACCCTTTATTATCAAGTCTCGATGCCTATTTATAAGCATTTGTTATGACAATATTTTAAAGGATTCGGTTTTATTTACACCGTTACGTATTTTTTAAGCTATTTCGTGAAGGTACACTGGGAAGCTGGTACCCTGAGCTGGTCTAGCGAAGTAAAGAGTTTTAATTGAATAATGGCCGATTCCTATAATTTATGGTTAAAATTAACATAACATCATGCCTTGTTTCCCCGAAGGGTTGGGTAGAGGTGTCCCTGTAGCAGGTACACCCACATTTCGCCAGTTATGTTTAAGTCCCATGTAATAGGGGGCGAGTCTATTGCCATCAACCGGGCACAAATCCAGACTCCGAGCTGCTAGTGAAATTTCTGATAAAAAAACCCAATAACACTTTGCCCGACAAAAAAAGTAAAAAAATAAAATTAAGACTTGTATCTTTACCAATAATGAAGCAAAGACCTCTTAGCTTTGCATAGTAGACCCTCCCTTATAGAAGTAGCTATCACAGGCAAAATTTGCTTACGAATCTGTTTATATGCCCAGTTTTGCAACAAAAAAAGTAACAATTGGTAAGCAAAACGATTCGTTTATGTTTATAGGAATCGAGCATAGAAGGCCAGCATAGACTAGTTTTGGTACTACTGACTTGTGGTCGTCCAAATATGTATTGTAATCACAATCATTCCGTTCAGTTTTCGAAACGTTGATTGCTTAATATCAACCTTAAAACAAATAGCAACAGGGTCCATAATTAGTTACCTTAGCCACTCCATTTTGGGTACTACTCCTACTAAATACCAACGATAGGTTTCCAGAAATAATATTTTATTTAAAAGGAAACATACCATACCTGGGCGATACTGCAACTACACGACGACACTCAGTGCGAATTGAGCGATTGTATTCCATTTTACATTGAAAAGTCTCGATACTGGAAAATAAGATCACATTCACCGTCACATTTCTCATATATTTTATTCAAAGCAATGTGACACTGTAATATTTTTATGCATAACATCATAATATCAGGCTGTATTTCTTGTTCTACTGAAAAATCAACTATAAGTAAAGGTGTCGTGATGACCAATTGGTTAAGGCCTCGCGAGACTTCAAATACGGGCAAGTACCAATGTGACTTTTTCAATTCATTAGTACTTTCTCAGTTTATCTTGGACATTGTTAACATTGGTGAAGGAAAACATCGCGAGGAAACTTGAGCTTAATCGCCAACCCGTTTTGAGCAAACGTGGTGATCAATGCTCGTGCCTTCTCTGTTTGAGAAGATGTCTTTGTCTTGCAGTGGAACAGTAATAGGTTGGTATTATAGTAAAGTTGTTTGTATGTTAAAATGAAATTGTAAATTCTGTAAATAGGTTATCGGAATCGTCACATCGATCTAACTACTCTGAGAACGTTGCTCGATCAAGGACGCCACAAACAATATTTATGTTACACAACGGTGTAATTGAGACCATTTTCACCAAAAGAGGAAATTGCCTCCGTTGAGTGGTTTCATTCCAGAAATGTCAAACGGCTTTTAGATATTTTTTTAGTCACAAATGTGGGAATATTTTCTACTGAAAATGGTCCATTTGAGTATTCAAATTCAAATAATAGTTTTGATTTATATATTTTATATGAATACTACAAATACCTTTAACTGAGTCTGAGTGGTACTGGAAATAAATTGATAGCTTTTACCGATATGTTTTTCAAATGGTAATTGGGTATAAATGCAAAGCAATTGTCGAATTATCAAGTTCCTTTAACAAACAAGCGCGATACAAAGACACCGTGCCTTTGTGTCGCGTTGCGTGTCGCGCCTGTTTGTAGGAACCTTTATACATTCGGTAAATATTATGAGTTTCACAGTTTCAATATCAGCTGCACGGGTCGATTGATCACGTTAAGCTACGCTCGCTGCGGTTGGTCTGTGGATGGGTGACCATCTTTACATACCAAAACCCCTCCGTGCCTCGGAAAGCACATTTTAAGCCGTTGGTCCCGGCTGTCATTCGTGGATCTGTGACAGACGTTACGGGTCGTCAGAAGCTCAAAAGTCTGACCACCAGTCTTACCGAGGGGGTATCGTTTTACCCAGTAATTGGGTTGTTGAGGTCAGATAGGCAGTCGCTCCGTGTAAAATACAAGACAGTATTCAGTTGCAGTCGGTTAGACTGGAAGCTGACCCCAACATAGTTGGGAAGAGGCTAGGCAAATGATGATGAGTTTCACAGTTTGTTTAGAATGCAAAGCCTCACATTGTTTTAGTGTTTAAACTTTTTAATGTACGCTCATTATAAAATTGTAAAGCATGTTATCTACGTCATCATCTGCCTAGCCTTTTCTCAACTATGTTGGAGTCAGCTTCCAGTCTAACCGGATCAAACTGAAGACCAGTATTTTACATGAAGCGACTGCCTATCTGACCTCCATAACCCAGTTACTGGGTTACACGATACCCCTTGGTAAGACTGATTTTCGGGTTTTTGACGACCCGTCACAACTGTCAAAGATCTGCAAATGAAAACCGGGACTAACGGCCTAACGTGCTTTCCGAGGCATGAAGGGATCTTGGTATGTAAAGATGGTCACCCATCCACGGACCAACAGTAGCAAGCGTAGCTTAACCTGATCGATCAAGCCGTGCGGCTGTTATAACTTTGCCACAAGCCCCTTTTTTTGTTTGGTTTGTAAATTATCAAATAACTTCTCCCGCTCTGGGTGGAGCGGGAGGGTGTGTCAGACTCTTACTGACTAAAGCCCACCCGTGTTTCTTGCCTGTATATTACCAGGGGCCACGGTAGCCCTTTCGGACAAACCCGCAGTGCCACAAGCCCCTTTTTTTTCTTTTCTTTTTTTGGGTGGGAAATTATCAAATAACTTCTCAGCGGAAGGGCAGACTCTTACTGACTAAAACACCCACTCGTGTTTCTTCAGTTGCCATGTTGCCGGGGGCCACGATATCCCTTTCGGACTTGCTCGCAACCCCAGCAGGTGCCACAAACCCCTCAAAGCACATTTAGGTTTTATTCACAAAAGCATAAGCTCCCTTTTCAAAGCTTAAACCAGGATCAAAAGAGATACCACGACACGCTCGACTGCGCACGGACACTCACAAAATTAAGTAACAGTGCCGACCAAAGAGAATACTTGCTTTGTCACTGACAACCTCGCAATGTTATGACAACTAGTGTCAGTGACATCATGAGATCATTAAGCCGTTTGACATGACGGTCGACGGCAAAGGACTGGACAGATTAAATCTTGAGGATTTGATTTTGGGATTCTATGATGGAATTTATGCAGAAGGTTTGATTGGTCTGTCGTCAAATTATATTGCGTTGTGCAGAAGTATTTAGGAGATAGACATTCATACGTAAAAAAAAATAATAGAGTTATTAGTTATTGATTGATATGTTACAGGAACGTTATAGCGATTTGCAAAAGTTATAATTGCTGAAAAAAAAAAAAACTGTTGCATACGAAGACCTTTAGACCTGTGTAGTATTATTTTTATCAAGTAAAAACTGTTACTTAGCTGAACTATACTGCCAACCTGCTGTGCTTATTATAAACGCAGTAAGGAAGGATTTTTGTAAAATTCGGAATCCTAGTAAAGAGCAAAAAACTTTAGGCCCCATTTACTCGAAACTGCGAATAACCTCCTTACTGCGCTACTAATTAGCGCGGCGGTATATGGTACAGATGTATTTTTTCTTGACACTATGTCATTCAGATGTATAGTTTAGGAGCTAAGGTAGGTTTATTGGTTCCGCAAAATACAGTAATTTTTACGGTTGATCAGCGACCGTTCCAGAGTCGTCTAAATACAGTTTGGTTCGTAACCTTACTTCTGTGATGACAAACAACTTGTTTGTTTCATGCATCTATTTGGGTAAAGCACATTCATCCATTCTGTGGAGTCAAACAAATGAAGATCGTGAAGATATCTTGAATGCAAGCATCCCGAAACGACATCTTAATATATATAAATTACGTGTCACGTTGTTTGTTCGCGATGGACTCCTAAACTACTCAACCGATTTTAATCAAATTTGCACACCGTATGCAGTTTGATCCAACTTGAAAGATAGGGTAGGTAGGGTAGGTAGGTTAGTTAGTGATAAAGATGGTCCACCCCAAACATTTATATGGCAAAACAACGTTTGCAGGGTCAACTAGTAGGATATAGATACTAGTTGCCGATATCAAACTGACTGATAATAATAAAATGATCCAATAACCTATAGGCAATTTATGACCATAAGATTGAACAAGAAAAAGTTTTTTTCCCGAGCTATGCACAAGTTTAATAGTAACACATTTTCCTCCTAAAGTTCCAAGCAGTGCCTCGAAACAAAAAAGTACCCTTTCCCCTTCACTCGGAAACCAGTGAAAGTACACAAAACTCCTTTGACTTACGTAAACTGTTCCAGATATTATCGCCAGGTCTAAGACAAAGTTATGACCACCAACCGTTTCGAGTTAGCGATAAAGACCTTCGAGATAATTTTCGGAGCCAGCACCGACTGGAGATAATAATAAAGCAGGGCAAGATGAATTAAATGGAAACAGAAATCTCATTCTATCAAAGATCAAGTAAATGGGAAATTGTTGCTAGGAGTTATGCTCTTTGCATAGTAAGCCGAACCTCAGTGGCAACAAAATTAGTATACTAGCTCTTCATCAATTGCCTAGCATTCCAATCTAACCGGATGCAACTGAATACCAGTATTTTACATGGAGCGACTGCCTATCTGATCTTCACAACCTAGTTACTAAGTAACACGATAGCCCTTGGTAAGTCTGGTTGTCAGACTGTTTGGCTTCTAACTACCCGTAACGGCTGTCAGAGATCTACAAAATATGACAGTAGGGACCAACGGCTTAACGTGCTTTCTGAGGCACGGAGGGTCTTGGTATGTAAAGATGGTCAGTCATCTACAGACCAACCGCAGCAAGCGTAGCTTAACCTGATCGATCGACCCGTGCGGCTGTTATACTAGCTTCTATTGAAAAGGCTATACTACGCCAGGTTAGCTTAAAGTTAATATGTTTTCCACTGACTCACGTGCGGCCTACTGTACTCTTGAAGTTATTCTTACCCCTAATTGCTTGGCTTTTGTTGCGTTTTATGTCTACAAAAGCTTAACCAAGAAAGGTCTATGTTAGACAAACACCAACCCCATAGTTTCTATCAGGAAAGCTAGTTGCTATTGCAGAATCGTTTGGTGGAAACTGTTTTGTGCCCTATGCACCAAATGCCGTGGTTGTCATGAGGACTTCTGATTCTGATGCGGAGGGAAACTTCGACATAGCTCCTTCCTTAGTTGTTTAATGATTATTTAAGATTAGACATTCTGTACTTTCTTATGTTGTGGTCAAAAATAACTTTTTTCATCAAGCCTAGGAGGAGGGACGTTTGGAGAAAGATGTCAAAAATGAACACTCACAAAAGGGCTGTTAATGTTCGAATTAACATATTTTTGTTTGCTACGAATACTTAAGCGAGTAAAAAGTTGTTTTATATAAATAACGTTAAACGTAATGGGCTTTTTGATCCTGAAATAAAATTGCCTTGAATGTTACTATTAAGTGGAATTTTGAGGCAGTAGGTAGGTAAGTAAAAGAAAGTCTTGCGTAATTGTTTTGAAATTAACATAAATTCTCTTAGGCACCTACTTATTTTTTGAACGAGTGAATACGACCTCCTAACAGAATTGACATGTGATGAAACCTTGGTCTTCTTTCTCAAGTTGGTTATAGATATGTGAAATTTAATCCTTTAAGTACTTAGGTTTATACAAACACTTTTACACGTCAAAATATTAAAAAAACTAGATGACGATCGTTCGATTATTGAAGTGAAAACTTCTTTAGGCGCGTTAGGCATTTTTGAGATGGGAGAAAACAATTGAACTCGTGACACCGTTACCGACACCTCATTTTTGTAAACGCGATTGTGCTCTTTATTTATATTACGTTACGGATCAATGTTCTGAGGAGCTCGTGGCTACGTAATAACAGCCGCACGGTTCGATCCATCAGGTTAAGCTACCCAAAAATTCGAAGACATGTGACATCTATCAATCCGCACTGGGCCCGCGTGGTGGACACTCCCTCTCACCAAGAGGAGGCCTGTGTCCCAGCAGTGGGAACATTATAGGCTGATTGTGCTCATGTTACATTAAAAATGAACAATCATTAAATAAACAAGGAGGAGCATTTTTAATTATGTGTTCAATTCCAAGCTTAGTGATTATCTGAGTAGCTTGAACATTCACGGAAACGCATGATGTTTTAGCTACAATGCCTACAATTTTTTATATAGTTTATTACCTACAAACATTACACATATTATGTACAAGTGTGTAAATAACTTATAACTAATTCGATAGAAATAACAAAATTATATACTAACTTAACTAGAACTATTTATAAACTAAAATATAGTGTCGAAAAATTCATCCGCATCGCTATCGACTGGTAATGTACCCAAGAGACTGGCCGCATTGCCACGTTGTATGGCAATGCTTAGCCTCTGGCCAAGGTAAAAACCAGCCCTTGGGTCACGGGAAGTGTCAAATAGCCGTTTTGAGATGTCACGGAAGAGGCCATGGGCACTCGGACCCCACGGCCCTAGGGTTTCAACCCCAAACGGCTCGAAAGTATAGTTACCAATGAGGTTATTATACTTACTTACTCGAAAAACAACATTGAATTTTTGACGTTCAAAAGTGCCATACATGGGCCTATTTGAAATAAATGATTTGACTTTGACTTTGACTTTGAATAGTTACGCACATATCCCTCTTCTGACACAGTCGGGTAAAGAAGCTTCATCAAAGCAAACATTAAACAAGACCCAGAAAATGTCCCGGGAAATCATTAGAAGAGGAAAGTACCTACGTACTTGTTGAAAACATAAATTGACTTTCCCGCGCCTAAATACCCCTCAGTTGCCATTTGTAAAATGTAAAAATGTAGAATATAAATGCAAATATGGACATTAACAGCCCTTTTGTGTGGGGTCAAAAGTTTTGTCAGTGAATATACTCCGTGTTTGAGAGGTAATTTCATTTGGCATTCGAACAAAGTTTCTTTTCGTAGGTGGAATATTAGCAAAAAATATGGCATTACCGTAACAGGAAGCTTGTAACAAGGCAATTTGTCCTCTGAAAAGATCTTGTAGTCTCCAGAAATATGCTTCTTCAATATTTAAAGATATTAAATTAGTACCTAATAACTAAGTGACCTTAAAATGATGCACGAGGAAGAAGGAAAATAAGGGAGATGCTGTTTAATGTATTAAGAGGGAGGCTTCTTGAAGATTCAGGTAATCAATGTCTGGGCTTTAAAAATCACTGAATCCTGAGTTGTTTTGGTGTTTTTGGTCAGAAAAGTCCAATAGGAAATATCAACCTAATCTAGTTTAAAAAATATATAGACGTGTAATATGTTTTTGCATAACCTACCTAGAGAAATATTATGTCATTTGTTAATCAGACCTACATAATATTCAACTTGAAAACACAGACCTAGGTCGTCATTACTAAATTTACAGTTCAATTCTGGTATATTTTTCTGTTTTTTCGAGTGCCGTAAATTATATAGGTAGTTAATAGGTTTTTCTAACTACTACTATTTTATCACTATATTTTATATATTTTTTTACTTTTTCATTTTGTTATTTGTATTTTGTATTTCACGATCTGTGTCCAAATAAATGTTTTTCTTTTTTTTTCTTTATTTCTTCTTTATTGATAATGTTTTTAGGGTTCCGCACCTGAAGGTAATCCAAACAGAACCCTAAGTATTACTAAGTCTCCGCTGTCCATCCGTCTGTCTGTCTGTCAGCGGGCTGTATCTCATAAACTGTAATAGATAGACATTTGAAATTCTTTGATTGTGTATTTCTTTTGCCGCTATAACAACAAACAAAAAAAATTAAATAAAGTAAATAATTATAGGTCCCATACAAGAAACGTGTTTCTGTCGACGTTTTTTGGTCGACCTTATTACGGTACGGAACCCTTCGTGTACGACGCTAACTCGCGGTTGGCTGGTTTTTTTCTATTATTAGATAACTCTGTAGTTAACCAATAAGTTTCCTTGTAATTAATATGAAACATATAGCCACCAGGTATGTTCCAATATAAGCTGATTTCTGACAATATACCCCAATTAATTTAGACCAAAGTGGAGCTTGGGTATCAAATTATTAGCAGTTCTAAGAACCTATCGAGTTATATTGCTTGTTAGGCCAATAATGCGATATATTCGAAGTACCTATCTAATGATATTATATGGAATTTTCTATAGAATAAATGTCTAACCTATTTTTTATCTACTTTTGAGGGAGCTTCAAAGCTATTTAGATTCTGGAATAATAGTATTTTTTTAAGCGCCTGCCGTTTTGATAAGAGCAACTAAACTGCTGAGAAAAACTGATAATTATAATAATTTTGAAGAAATTATGATTTTCAGGCTCTTCGACTTTAAACTACCTTGAACGACTGTCATGGGCATTCCGACCAAAAGTTTAACATGATGTCTGAGACAAAATGTATTTTTTACTAAAATGGTCAGCCATTCACGAACTGACCGTGGTCAATCTGCTTATCCTTTACCGGAATACCAGTATTTTACATGGAGCGAATGCTTAACTAATCTCTACAACACGAAATCCGATACACACGATACCCCTTGGTAAGACTGGTCGTCAGATTATTGGGTTTCTGACTACCCATATAACAACTGTCAAAGATCTATGTTTTGTGTTGCATAATGTAAATTGATTATGTTGCGGAATGTAAATTAATTATGTTTTGTGTTGCGTAATGTAAATTATTTTGCATACTATTGTGTAGAATATTTTTTTCTAATTTGAACAGACAGGTGTGCTGCTGGGTGTTTGTTGCGCCACTTCTTCTTCCCAGCTAAAGGCACTAGGAAATGGTGAAGGGTGGGAGTTTTTGGGGGACTATCTAATGTAATTTTGACGTTCGAAAAGTGCTGATTCTCAGCCTAATTTGAATAAATAACTTTTATATTTGAATTTTGAATTTGAATTTCTACGAATAACAGCCGAGACTAACGGCTTAAGGTGCTTTCTGAGGCACGGAGGGGTCCGGACCCATTCACGAGCTGATCGCAGTAAGAGCAGCTTTACCTTACAAATTGAACGTCGAATTTATATAACTTCACACAAAAGTAAATAAAAATTCTAAAACAAAGTCCAAAATGTAACTCAATCAATGCAGGGATCGTTCCGGTGACAACAAAGTGAAAAGTAAATGTTTACAGTAATCAGAGGCGAAAGTTTACAAACTGAGGTATACCAAACAAATAAATACAGGGGATTTAAATTAAAAAGTTTTTTACTTTGTAAACTGGCTAACGAATTTAAACTATAAGTTGATTTGAGGCTGTGATAGGGATGAGGTTTGTTTTTGGTGATCTTGGGGCATTGAGATGTTAAGAGTTTGATTGGAAAGAACTTAAAATATGGAACGGTTACGAACGAATGAACCGAACGAAGCAATCGATAATGAACAATCAATTGGTACCTACAGTATAACTATTTTCTTAATGTCCCTCGGCAAACTTCGTGTTTCGTCAGTCGTCGGATTTCTATTAGTTGCCCTTTGCACTCAGTGCAGACCAGACGCTCTCAATCGACTTGGAAGTATATAGAGTTGTTAATACTCTTAACTTAATGTAATTTATTTAAATGCTTACAGAATGTAACGAATACTTCGGACGCCTCCCGTACCCCTGACGTGGTAAAATGAGAGGAAAGCAGCTAAAGTCGCAGGCATGAAAATAGTTTTACAGCTCTATTTAGTTCACACGGAAATCAAAACAAAACAACAATAAAATGCTTAGTTCTGAATTCAAATTATTATACACGATAAATCCAATATTTGATGGACATGGAAATTAGCATTCGTTTGTATTCGGAAATGCGATGATTCTCGACTGACATTAAGAAAATAGTCAGACTGTACGTGTTTAAGAATTTCGTGCGATAGTTTAGTTTCTAGCATTTCCCGAGTCAAAATAATCTAGTATTTGGTTGATTCGATATATTTGTTTATTCGCATTATTATAAATAATATCACGCCTTTATTCCTCGAAGGGTTGGGCAGAGGTGTACCCATCTATAGTATACCCACATTTCGCCAATTATGTTTGAGTCCTGTGACGAAATCTAGATTTTAATTTTTTGTATTCTCATATTTATTGTATTGTGATCTGATAAGTTTTGACTCAACTTATGTTAATTTTGTTCTCTAACTCAACAGCAAAGCGACATTGTGTTTTGCAATGCCCTGATAGGGTTCATGTACAAAAATCGACAATAATGGTCTTGAGTTTGATTCCCAGGTCGGGTGCGGTAGCGCTTATGACCACTAGACCAACGAAGCAGTCAAAAAATGAGAATAAGTATTACCCACCTATAATATAGTTATTCCACATAATCTCCGCCATCGAATCATGTGAATGTTTGATTCTTTCCCCCTTCAATCAAATTTTAATGACTCAAATCCTACATATTTCTTCTTTGATTCAAAGTGTAAAGTGTTCGTATACAAAAAAAAAACAAAAACATGTAAAAAAAAAGCGTGGCACTCGGGGACTACCGCGGTAAAGCTATTGCATCCTACCAAAAACATTCTGTAAAAAACTAGCCAAGTCTCGATGGAGCTGCTTGTTTATCTCTAAAAAGTTATGAAATCTAGACAAAGTCGTGCCAAGTCTAAGGTTCCTTACTGCGATTTCTTTATTATTATAGTTAATGTTGTGTGACTTGGCCGTTGAATATTCTTTATACGTTAGTGGGTACAAGTCAATTTTATTTACAAGTAATGTTATATCTGTTGTAACTACCTATGTTTGTTAAGCGAAATAATAGCCCATACTGGTATTGGTAATTGGACGCTAGTGTCTCATTTTAGGCTGTTGTTGATTGTGCAACACATGCATTCAGCATTGACAATGTTGACTTCTGCTCTCTTCTTTTTGGAGCGTCAAATCGACCACCGATCTAACATAAAATAGACGTACAGACGGACTTCTATCAATGATTAGAAGTCCGTCTGTACTGGTTTTTTTTTATACTGTTTGTTTCAGGCTCGCCTATACCTTTATTAAGCCTACAATTGACTGGTTATTGAATCAAAATTTTCCAAGTGGCAATTTTCCATCGTCAATGGGTAGCGGTTCTGGCGACAGATTGGTGCAATGGTGTCATGGAGCAGCTGGTTTTGTACCCTTGTATACCTTTCAACGGCCAAGTCACACAACATTAACTATAATAATAAATAAATCGCAGTAAGGAACCTTAGACTTGGCACGACTTTGTCTCAAATACGAAACTTTGCTTTCGCTTAACTTCGGAACTAAATGACTTACAGACTTGAAATTTTGGATTTTAAGTATGTGATTATAGCTTACTAGATGACGAAAATTTCTGCGTTCTGGTCTTATTCAGAGGTTCTCAAATAGGGGCCTGAAAATGCAACGAAATGGTTCCAGTAAAGGATGGTACGGCAGTGTTTGCTTCACGCTCGAGTTGGCGAGGGCACTACCGTGCCCCCCGATAGCATTTGTAACCTCCATACTTCCTATTTGTCAACGCTACACTTGGGATGATGACGGATGATGTCATAAAACAAAAATTACGTTCCCATGACAACGTGATGTTGTCAGTTGTCAGTCAACGTGATGTTGTGCGTTCCCATGACAACGTGATGTTGTCATGGGAACGTAATTTTTGTTTTATGTCATCATCCGTCATTACATGGTAGGCGGAGTGGGGGGTGTTAGGTTTTATTTTCGTTACGGAATTTCTTGATTCGTTTGCCGTGCTCAAAGCCCGCGATAAAAGCTATGCAATAGCTTAAAAAATCCTGTCTGATTCGTGAGGTTTTGTTAGGTATCATACTAAGAGTCTATTTATATAGTAACATACAGGAAAATGGAAAAAAAAAATCTCATTTGTTTTTCATGGGGAATTTTATCGGGTCATTACATGGGGCGCGGGCGGCCGTCGTTTAGCGGGTGTCTACAAGTCATAATTTATTGTTGAAAATTTGCTCATTTTTAATGAATTTGGGGTAATTTTGATACCAAAAATTTGATTTTTAAATGGCAATGACTTTTTTATTTTCGATAATAATTAGTATATTAATTGTTTATTACTTTTAGGTACCTAATGTTATAACTTGTAATTTATTATTTTACAGTTTTAACACAGCTAACTATTTACATTAGGTACTAAATTAAAAGACTAACTAGCTATCTGTATAAATAAAAATAATAAAAACAAAACGACACTAAGGCGTCGAAGTATTCGTCCGCATCGCTGTCATCCGGAAACGTTCCCAGAAGACTGGCAGCATTGCCACGTTGAATGGCAATGCTAATTCTTTGGCCAAAGAACGAGCCAGCCCTCTGGTCACGTGAAGTGTCGACCAGTCGACGAGAAATATCCTTAAAAAGGAGACGCGCACTCGGGCCCCATGATCCGAGCATTTCGACCCCAAACGGTTCAAAGCTGTAGTTACCAATAAGGTTACAGTATTTGCGCCGCTTGAGGGTCTCAGCAGCCACAGCAGCGGCGCCAGCTGGTGCCAGCAGCCGCCGTGCTGGGAACATGAGATGGCGCAAGGGTGTCGACACAGGTCGCATCCCACACCAGAGGCCTACCCATCTTCCAAGGCAACAACGTCATCCCGACTGGTCTCTTCCCATCGTCACGTACCAAGCCGTTTGGTTCTAATGTTATAGCAATACCTATGAGCCCCTTTCGAATAGGACATGGTTTTTTTTAACATATTGTGTAGATTTTCAGATATTTTTTAAGTGAAAACTTCTTTAGGCACGTTGGGCATTTTTGAGATGGGACTAAACCATTGAACTTTACGACACTGCAATTTACCGACACCGTGGAGTAAAAGACATCAACGCGTCGATTACCGCGGTGCCGTTTTTTCTTTAAGTTTTCACTTCTCTCGGCACTCCCGGAGTGCCACATTTTTTTTTATCGGTCATATGTCAGTAGACTTGAGTCTTACATCCTAGCATATTCGATTTTTGGGTCGGCTAAATAACAAAAGGTTTTTAATAGCTAGATACTCCATCATTTATCGGTCATTAATTTATGTACTTAATTCTAGTTACATTAATGGTCTCAAAGAAACGAATGGGCCGATTAACGTACTTTTTGCTTAAAAGGGCCATTCTTTTGTCGAATATAATGAGCATTGGAAATTACACTTTAGTGAGAAGGAGAACCAGTGATGTATTATTTTTTTCATTGTTACTCCCTTGAAAAACATGAAGACCCATTAAGAGGCCTGCGAACACGGCTCGCAACTACAAATCGGGATGTTTGCAATACTCAATTCCAAGCACGTTGCGCTAGTTATTGCTTGACGCGATAGCACTACTAGCTTTCGAAAACTTTTGATTTTGGGTGTTTTCCGTAATACCAAAAATGATGAATGAAAATTTAATATTTTTCCATTTTTTTCGATAACTTGTAACTTGATAATATAAACTATGTTTCTGCTTGTTTATAATACAGAAAAAAAACAATATGAAGACATGTCGTTTACGCTGTAAAAATGTGCAAAATTAAATTCGTTTAAACTTCATTTAAGAAAAGTTTTTTAGAAAAAAAAAGACGTAGGAGCAGGAGATAAACACTGTCTAAATCCGAATAACAACATAAAATGGTGGAAATATGCCCAAATTGCAAATGATTTAGGTATTACGTTTGTATGAGCAATTCATGCGTCGCCGCGTTCTTAAAGACAAAACATTACCTAGATACACCTAGGTAGGTATTATTTTCTCGGCGGGTACGTATCCATTAAAATTAGGGAACTCTTCTTTTGTTCAAAAATATACCTACGTCATTTTTGCGCTTTCAGAATTTAAGACATAAACAAATGAGTGTTTTTAAAAGTCACCGGCGTCGGTTGTAGCGACAGAAAACAATGTGAACAAAGCCTGTGAAATATACTTTCTTTGAGCGAAAGTGCGAAAGTTATGGCTTGAAACGTCTGGGGTATTATAAACTTTTATTTACATTGCTACAGTGATCTTTCAAGGATCTCTCAAAACGGTACAGGAAAACATCGTGAGGAAACTGGCATATCCAACAACCGAAAATTCGAAGACATGGGACATCTACGAACCCGCACTGGGCCAACGTGCGCGCTTACATCCTTTAAAATAGGTATAGGAAGCGTACATAAACCTTGTCATTTTCTTAATTTTTCTTCTTCTATTCTTCTTTACGACCTAGATGCGTGTACGGGAGTTTACTCCGAGAAAGCAACGCACAAGGAACAATAGAGAGCTATGGGGGAGACCAGCACTGCAGCACCAGACAAAAAAAAACAGTGGTAATCAACACGTTGATGTCTTTTTAATGGTCAAAAGCTGGTGTCGTAACACTGCACAGTGTCGCGAAATCAACGGTTTAGTCCTATCTCAAAAATGACCAACACGTCTTCAAAAAAAATTCTTTCTACAAAGCATTTACAGTAACTTAGCTCCATATCCTAATGACAATGGATTTACCACACTTTAACCCAAAACGTGTAATTTCAACTAAGAATGTTTCAAACAGAGGTATGAGCTTGTCTTAATTAAGGCAAGCTCACACCGGCGGACGTCGGGGGATGGCATCGAAGGGGATGTGCCGCCGGTCAACACACACTGATGATTTGCGATAGCGCCAGTGGCCGCCGGCGCACTACTGAATGCCGTGTGCAGCGGGCGGCTCGGGTGGTGCGGGTAATTGTATGCTATCGGACTCCGGCGCTTACCGTCGCATTCCCCCGCATGTCGTCGCATCTTACCGCGGTATCCTCCAGCGCGCTCTACAATACCGCAGAGAGAAATCCCCATGTGATGCTCCGTGGTCAGTCTCTGAGTTTTGGAATCTATATCTTAAAAATACCCTGCCCCGCCGTCCGTCGATGTGTGCCAGGCTTTACGGGTAATGGTTCATTAAGATGAAAATGTTGTTTACCACAATTCTCTTGTTTTGAGTACTAAGTTTTCTGTTTCAAAGACTCAGTAATTTGTTACTGTAACAGGAAAATCAAGGTAAAACCACTATTGTATTTTGATTACACATTTCTCACATATCAAAAGGAAATTGGGCTCTTTTATAGAGGTTTATTTACACCACACATGTGTATGTGTGTATTTATTTCAAGTAATATTACTTGAAATAAAGAGAGAGAGAAAAAAGAACGAATTTGTGAAGAAAAATAACGTGGAAGACTTACTAGATATCGGTAGGTACTATAGTTTGACTGATACTGCTGTACCGGGCGTAAGGAATGCCGGTGAGGCGGAGAGTAGGATGCTGTGAGCATTGACGAATGAGCAGCCTGCATTCCCCCTGTCTCACCGCGCACATACATAAGCAGGGTTGTAACGGATGTCATATAACGGATGAGGATGCCGATGAGGATATCGAGATAATCGGGTTTGCGGATGCGGATGAGGATACGGATATTGGAAAATTCCTTATTGAGGATGCGGATGAGGGTGCGGATGTCGTACAAACATACCCCTTATTTTTTATAGTATTTATATTTGTATTATACTTTGTAGGTAATATAATCATTTGGTAGGTTACCGTAGCGTAATTCATCTATAAAAAACTTCACTTCTATGAGCTAACAAAAAGAAAACAATAATACGCCACGTATTAGCAGCTTGCTTATGTTTATAGTTCGGTTTTTCAAAGGTAAAGAACATGTAAAACAAAAAACCGTAAATAAACCGGTACAATTCAAAACCGGTTAACTTAAGTGGTTGTAACAGCTCTATGATATGTCTCGCTGCAAACTTTAGGTATTTTCAGCCAATAGGAACGCGTAACTCACTTATCGGCCCGCTCATATAACTCGGCGCGAGTTTAAAATAAATCAATATTTGAGCGAACAACGTAGGGTCACATCCCCATATAAATTATGAGGATGCGGATGAGGATGCGGAGCTTTTAAAATCAAAATTTGAGGATGCGGATGTTTTGCGGATGTCAAAAATTATGCGGATGCTCCGCAGTTGCGGATGCGGATACGGATATCCGTTACATCCCTATACATAAGGCGCGGTATAGAGGTATCGGTTAAACCATAGCTGAGCCCTTTAATTGATTCTGGTTTTGGAAAAGGCTAGGTAGTCACTTATACTACTACATATGTATAATATGTAGGGCGTCTTCAGGCTAAGTGAAGCGATGATTTTCGCAGAATACTATAGCAGCTGGATGAAAGTAGCCGAAAGCTTACATTTGGAGAGGCCTTATAAGCTGATGATGATAATGATGGCGACGGTTTTTACCAATGTGAAAATTAAAGCCGAACAGAACAAAACAATACCCCAGGTTCGTGAATACGTTTCCATTAAAATGAAGGGGCTCTTTTGTTAAAAAATATGTCTTTTCCATTCAGTATTCAAGACCTATGACCTCATTAGAAGGCTGAAAGTCACCCAAATTGTAATAGAGAGCGCTATACTTGGAGTTTCTCTACGTGATCGAATTAAAAATGAAGAGATCCGTAGGAGAACCAAGGTAACCGACGTAGGCAGAAAAATTGCCAAACTAAAGTGGCAGTGGACAATGCACGTTGCTCGCAAAACAGATGACCGATGACGGTTTTAGAGTGGCGACCGCGTACTGGAAGACGTAGCATTGGAAGGCTTTCCACAAGGCTGGTAAAGGCCACAGGAATCCGCTGGATGCAAGAAAAAATAAAATTAAATTTTATTTGCAAGAATTGTAGTACATTACAGTTGGTCGGGTTTTTTAATAAGTTCTAAAACAATTCGCTAAAACTAACATGGAAAATTACATAAATGTAGGATGTTAATTACGAACGCATTATAATTTTAAGAAATAAGCAAAGATGATATGAATATGAATGCAGCGATGAGTTAATGAGAGAGAGGAAAAGAAAGCAAGGAAGATGGCGAGAGAGCTATAAGATGTTAAGACGTATAAACGATTATAAGAAGTTTTTAAAATAATTAAAGAAGTAATTCAAGTTAAGAAGACTTTATTTCGGTCCGTCACCACCCCCTACATAAATAAAATGAGAAGCTAATAAATTTGGAACATACATCATAGTTATTATAATGAGAATAAAAATGTCAGCTATCTGTCAAATTATAATAGTAAAATGTCAATGTAAATCTTAAAAATTTTGGTACTCTTGCACAGAATAGAAAGATTTTTCTATGAGCCATTTGAATAATGCTGTTTTAAAACGATTGATTGGCAGTTCCCTATATGATTTTGGTAATTTGTTATACATAAATATCCTTATAACCATTGGAAAGCAACTTCTGTGATAACAGAACCCTAATTGTGTAATACACGATCAATCACAATTTGTTTCAATTTGAAACAGATTGCTAATCCATTGCTTCATAAGTTGGAAAAAAAATCTGCTCAACAACGTAAATAACGCAATGAATTTTGTTGAACTGTCAAAATGAAACAAATTTGTCATAATCGTTTACGAAAGTAAGTTACGCAATTGGGGTACAGATCGAAGTGGTGGTGCTTGGGGGAAGCCTATGTCACGCAGTGGACGTCTTTTGGCTGAAATGAATGAATGAATTTAGGCCCTAAACGAATGTT
Source organism: Agrochola lychnidis (assembly GCA_963680765.1). NCBI lineage: Eukaryota > Metazoa > Arthropoda > Insecta > Lepidoptera > Noctuidae > Agrochola > Agrochola lychnidis. The sequence continues at coordinate 4,985,028 of OY796859.1, read as the reverse complement.
TTTAAAATTCACCGTTACTACTCTACGTCATCTATCGAACGATGATAATTTTTTCAAAACTTTGATCACGTAACCGACAGCGCATCACTTCAAACGGTTCAAAAAGAAACATTATTCTTTCTCCCATCCATGAAAGCGACTTTAAACATTCTCCAAACGGAGATTTGCCAAAATATAACTCGACGAGATGACGGTATACATCATAGTAAATGAGAAAACTTTGATTGGACTAAACCTTCAGATATTCATTAGAGGCCTCAAACGAAATTACCATTCGTAAAAACTTGGCCCAGTTTGGAATATGGTACGTACGGCTGGGATGCTAGAATGGAATTTAGGTGGCCTTGGGATTTCTCGAATTAGGTTTGTAATAATGCCTTCTATTATTGCTTTATACAGTGTGAGTCTTCATAATGTGCACATATCGAAATGAGGGAGTCTATGCTTAATTTTATCGACGGAAAAAATGGTAATTTTTTTTTTTAGTTAAAAAAAAAAAAAAAAAATTTTACAAAAAAAATTTTTAAAAAAAAATTTTTTTTTGCTCTCTTTTTATTATTATCTTATTTATAAATTTTACAATTAAAAATTGAAGAAAAAAATACAGATTTTTACTAAAAAAACATGTTTATTTTCAATTGAGGGTAGTTTTTTTCTCAATTTTAATTTTATGTGGACGGCTACTTACTTTCAATCATTATGGAGTTTGTTTCATCGCGATAGCTGATTCAGTTTAAAAGTTACACAGTTTTGTTACAATTTTTTTTTTAATTTCATAAAAAGTATAAAAAACAATATTTAGATTTTTTAAATATTTTTTCTGTCGTTAAAATTAAGCATAGATTTCCTCATTTCGATATGTGCACATTATGAAGACTCACACTGTATTAATACTAGCGACCTGCTCCTGCTTCTCACGATTTATACGACTTGAAAAAACATGGAGATTTATTTATTATACAGGTTGTATCAGAAAAGTGTGGTCAAAAGATGTTGGGCTAAATTATGAAAGTCAAACAGAAAGAGAGTAATATTCCGTTAGAACATGTTATTCTCTTCACTTTTTAGTATCAAACCAAATCTGTAGGGCCATTCCCTACGCTGCTGTGGCATAAAAGCTATTACTATAATTAGATTACTGTTACCTATTCTTTTAAAACATACTGAAAACAGTATTTTTCAAACTCATATAACAGCGCAGGGAATGGGGCTACAGATTTGGTCTCATAGTAAAAAGTGAAGAGAATAACATGTCTTAACGGAATATATTTTTTTTTTTTGTTTGGCCGGCACTTTCATATTTAACCCAAAAATGTATGGACGGTGAATGAGGCCATCATGACCATCAAACTGAACCACTTCCTGCATGGGACCAACATCGTAATAAATTATCAACTGCTCCATACTAAACTTCAATACCTACTCGACTCAATATGGGACGGCTGATAATTTTTTTGCGATTTCGATCTGGGTCCCATGGTGAAAGTTGTTCAGTAGTTTTTTTTTTTTCTAACTGAACAGACAGCTGTGCTGCTGGGGAGTTTGTTGCGCCACTTCTTCTTCCCAGCTAAAGCACTAGGAAGTGATAAAGGGTGGGCGTTTTCGGGACTGTCTTATGTAATTTTGACGTTCGAAAAGTACCTACTGATTCTCAGCCTAGTTTGAATAAATGACTTTTGAATTTGATGGTCTGTACTACACTCTTAAAGACCACCTTTCTTATACACCGTGTGTATAAAATTCTCTCAATGATGGTATGAAAACTGCATCGAAATCCGTTGCGTTGCTAAGCAGAACAACACACAGAAAAACATAAAAAGGCAGGCTTAACTTATAATATGAAAAGGGAAAGGGAGGCCTTTGCCCCGCAAAATAAATAGATAGATTTATGTAGATTTTAAAGCAATAAATTATGATACAAATATGTATTTTGTGTAATGAATATTATTCATGTAATTTGTATAAGAAACATGTGTTGACTATGCCCTTTGAACGATGACAAAATTTGCTTAATTTTGTGAAAATTCAGATAGCTTTTCTCAGCTCAAAGGTTAGGATGAGTTGATGACATTTAAATATACTTACGATAGACGGCACAAAGCAAACAACATCAGAATCTACTTGGTAGAGCTTAAAGGTCACATCTCGCTCAGTTCAGTTCTATGTCTCGTGTCATACGCCCTTCATGACAGGTCGTATTGTGCGCAAAAGAAAAGTATTTTCGAAAAGATATGCTGATTTGTACATTGTGATATTGCAAACCTCGTAGTGACGGGTTATTTTTCATACGTTTTGTATAGATTCGTTGCACACGTGTGGCCGATGGTGGCCACTCGCTACAGCAGAACTCAACACCGCAGCAAGAGGTGACAGCCACCGGTGGTTGTGGCCGGTGGCTCGTTTGCGCCTAGCCTAAAAGTGTATTGTGTCAAACTTGACAATTATGTGATTTTGGTATATTATGCTAGATGGGGTTACTGAGACATGGGATCACAGTTTTTCTATGAAATTTCTTCTTATTGCCTTTCTATGGTATCTTAAAGGCTCTTACAAACAGACGCGACACGCGACGCGACACAAAGGCACTACTCGTCGCGCGACGAGCTGTGCCTTTGTGTCGCGTCGTGTGTCACACCTTAAATCTCTTCGATTGCTGTTATTTTGGACCACCAATCACAATAGCTTAGGATCACCTAAGCTATTGTGATTGGTGGTCACCATCAGGTGACCTGTGATTTGACAACAGTCTTTTATAAAAAACTTAAAAAAAAAATACAACCGACTTCTAAAAAAACACTACAAAGTGAAAAATTACTTTAATTTCGGAAGTTGGTGACAAAGAACGAAAATTCAAAACCAAAGACACCGACTTCCGAAATTAAAGTTATTTTTCACTTTGTAGTGTTTTGTTTTGAAGTCGGTTGTTTTTTTTTGTAAAAGTTTTTATTTTTCACTTTTTAGCTGTGATAGCTACCCCAAACAAATTCGAATACCACTACCTGCTATGTAAATAACAGTGACAGGAAATTATCATATCATCCACATACTAAGTGGGAAAAAATACGTATTATTGAAGCTAACTGAAAAACTGCCCAAGCAAAGTTAATAAAATTTATATGGGACCACCTTTGAAGTATGATCTATCAAACAAAAAAAAAATCATCAAAATCAATTCATAATTGGCGGAGTAATCGCGTAACAAACATACAAAAAAAATAAACATGCAGTCGAATTGAGAACCTCCTCCTTTTGGAAGTCGGTTAAAAAGCACCATATTATCAAAATTATATTATTACTATCTTCCACCAGCGGCAAATTATAGCCTATGTTACTCAGTGATAATACAGCATTCTAATTGGTGAAAGAATAAAAAAAATCAGTATAGTAGTTTTTGAGTTTATTCCTTACAAACAAAATTAAAAATCTTTTCTTTTTATAATATTAGTGTAGATGTATGAAACGCTTATGAAGATAAATTTATTTTCTACATAAAATAAACATTCTACTTGAAAATAAATACAAGTACAACAAAATTCAAAGAACACAGCTCTAATTCCAATGAATTTTTAACCGCCTTCCTCTTGGTCTGTTAAGCCAACAGAATAATGTCCGGGCTTACTAATTACAGGCGTACGTAGAAACTATACTACCTACCCTAATTACTAGGAATAGATAAGTGGCTATAGAACAAAGGGTAAGTTAATTGAGTATAAGTTGTTACGGGTTGTGGCTGGTTTTTAACCGACTTCCAAAAAGGAGGAGGTTATATGTTCGTCGCGTATGTTTTTTTTTTTATTTTTTTTATGTATATCCACAGATTTCTCCGTCAATTGTGGATCGATTTCGAAAATTCTTTTTTTGTTTCAAAGGGTATGCTCTCGAGGTGGTCCCATATAAATTTTATTAACTTTGCTTCGATAGTTTTTGAGTTAGCTTCAATAATACGTACTTTTTCCCGCTTAGTATGTGGATGATATGATAAGTTCCTGTCACAGCTGTTATTTACATAGCAGGTAGTGGTTTTCGAATTTGTGTGGGGTAGGTACCACAACTAAAAAGTGAAAAATAAAAACTTTTTACAAAAAAAAACAACCGACTTCCAAAAAACACTACAAAGTGAAAAATAACTTTAATTTCGGAAGTCGGTGGCAAAAAACGAAAATTCAAAACCAAAGACACCGACTTCCGAAATTAAAGTTATTTTTCACTTTGTAGTGTTTTTTGGAAGTCGGTTGTTTTTTATAATAGATCCATTTCATGGCTTATTCTGAGAAACACACGACACCTTTTTATAATGAACAATCTATCAATCTTGCATATATTTAGCAATATGTATAAGATTTTATGTAATTAAAGGATTTGCACGAAAGCCAGTGACTACTCCGTTTATTCTTGTGCCTCTCAGAGGTCTTAAGGAATCTTTCTTTTTAGTCTACGAGCAACTGTTTGGGTGTTCATAAGATTGACTGCTAGTATATTTGGATGATTAGTGATTCGTCCGAGATTTCTTCTATAACACTTTTGAAGCAGAGGTCTTGGTGGAGTGTAATGTTTGAGACATACCAAGGTGCATTCGTTATTTCGTTCAGGGCTTATTGAGAAACACACGTCACCTTTGTATTATGAACTATGTATGTTTTTTATTCGGGTGGGCCCCCATGATCTAGTTGAGGTAGCAGTAATCTGCTGTTTATTGAAACTGCAGAATCGGTTTACAGTCCAGCAGTGGATGTCTTTTGTCTGAAACGAGGTGATATATATTTAGAAGGATACTGCTGCGCCCCGCGGTTTCACGCGCATAAGTCACGATTCCGTGGGAATATCGCAATAAAGAATACCTTATGTCCTAACCCAGGTCATGGTCAATTTTATCCAAATTCGTTTAGCCGTTTTAGCGTGAATGCGCAACAAACAAATAAACAAACAAACTCACTTTCGCAATTATAATATTACTAGCTGCGCCCCGCGGTTTCACCCGCATAAGTCTCGATCCCGTGGGATGAAAAAAGTATCCTATGTTCTTTTCCAGGGTATCATCTATATATGTGCCAAATTTCATCCAAATCCGTTCAGCCGTTTTAGCGTGAAGGCGTAACAAACAAAATTTACTTTCGCATTTATAATATTAAGGATTATTAGTTAAGGATAGGATTGTGGTGATGAAATAAATAAATATATATTATTGAAGGTAGTTTGAAAGGTAGTATGATGAAAGTATTTATATCATTAGGTATCTACCATTGTTGAGTATCAAGCTCCAGGTGTGCTGCTGGTGGTCTTGACTTGTAATAAAACTACTTGATTTCGATATTTGACAAGTACTGTATTTCTGAGGCTGATTACAATTTTATGAGATGACCGATATGTGTGCGCACGCTCAAGGCGTCGGTGAGCGAGTGAAAGGAGGGGGGAAGCCCGCGATCGCAGTGTGGTGTGTGGCCCGATGTGACGTCAGGAACATATTCCCCGCGTTGAAGAGAAGTCTTCAAGATGATGTTGAAGAGACCGGAAGAGGGCATATGTTGTTGTATGCACGTGTTATGATGCCCTTCTTCGTCAGGATGTCGGCGACTCGACAATGTCCGTCAGAGCCAGTCTTCACTGCAACTACTCTGCCCAGCAACCACAGAAGAGGAGGAAGATTTGTGTTTCTCACTAAGACCATGGTGCCTGTTTTCAGCTCTTGCCCAGCTGTTTGCCATTTGGTTTTCTGCTGTAGGAGAGACACATACTCATTAGAGAAGCGCTGCCAAAAATGTTGTCGTAGTTTTTCGATGCGATCGAAGCGCTGTAGCCGCTGGATATTGACATCGGTGATTTGAGGACGAGGGACTGACGTGAGTGATCGTCCGATGAGGAAGTGTGAAGGAGAAATATAAGAAAGATCTGATGGATCAGTGGATAGAGGTGTTAAAGGTCTGGAATTTAAAATAGCTTCTATCTGAATCAGACAGGTTGAGAGCTCTTCATATGTTAAATGAGTTAAGCTCATGACTCTACGCAATAAGTGTTTGGTGGACTTTACTGCACTTTCCCAAATCCCACCGAAATGTGGGCTGTAGGCAGGTATAAATTTAAATTCGATGTCTTTGGTTGCAAGATCTGACTCTATAGTATTAGATGAAACCTTTAAGAAGCGTGAAAGCTCATTGAACGCTCCCACAAATGTAGTGCCGTTGTCGGAGTACACGCGTTGAGGCTTGCCCCGTCGACTAATAAATCGGCTGAAGGCCGCAAGAAAAGCTTCCTTGGTGAGGTCGGAAACCAGCTCCAGATGAACGGCTCTGACTGCAAAGCACACAAAAACACAAATGTATGACTTCAGTAGCTTACATCCTCTACCCCTACGGTCGGCTATCAGCACTGGCCCGGCATAGTCAAGACCTGTATTAAAAAAAGGGTACTCTAGATGAGTCCTATCGTTTGGTAAGTTGCCCATGATGACCTGAATAGGCTGAGCTTTGAAGCGAGTGCAGCGAACGCAGTTACGCACGACATGTTTAGCTAGGTTTCGGCCTGCTAAAGGCCAGTAGGTAAGTCTAGTATGTGCTAAAAGTAACTGTGGCCCTGCATGAAAGAGTGTTTTGTGCTCTCTTTCAAAGATAATTTTTGTTAAATGATGTTTGCTACATAAAAGGACAGGATGCTTAACATTGTAACTATAGTTGGAGTTGTTAAGACGTCCACCTACGCGTATTAAGTTGTCTGAATCAATGAAGGGAGAAAGACTTATTAATCGATTATTTTTATGTAAGGTCTGATTAGTTTTAAGACATGTATATTCCTCAGGAAACATTTCCTGTTGAGAAATCTGTAATATAAGATTCTGTGATGATCGTAATTCTGAAACTGATAAGTAAGATGTATTTTTAATATTCTGTTTTTGACAATTATGGATAAATCTTTGTATATAGGCTATGATTCTTATGAGTGATGTAAATGATGATTTTTTATTAATTAAATTTGAAAATATATTGTTATTATTTTGGTTATCTGTGTCAGCAGTTGTATGTAAAGATGTTTCTGGTAAAGATTGAATTTGTGTATTAGGTAAAGTAGGAAAATTGATTTCTTTATGATTAAGAAAATCAGGACCCGACCACCAAAGAGTGGACGAGCTGATACAATCAGCCTTCACCCCCCGAGATGTGAGATCAGCGGGGTTGCTCTTAGAAGGCACATAGCTCCACGTCTGTCCGGTCGTAGCTTCTTGGATTTCACTCACTCTATTGCGGACGAATTGCTCCAGCCGACTTGGCGATGTAGACAACCATCCAAGCACGATCATCGAGTCGCACCAAAAGAAACAGTGATTAAACTCGAGAGTGAGTGATTTACGCACCTTCAGAAAAAGTCTTGTGCCCAGTAAAGCACCACACAACTCCAGCCTTGGTATGGTTGTGGGCTTTATAGGGGCGACCTTGTTTTTGGAAGCTAAAAGGCGAACGCAAACTGTTCCATCGACTGCTACCGTTCTCACATAAATACACGCGCCATAGGCGCGTTCAGAAGCGTCTGTGAAAGTGTGTAGCTCTAATAAAGAAGCATTGCTACATGATATCCAACGAGGAATGTGAACAGAGTTAAGAGCTGGAAGTGATTGTATGAACTCAAGGAATTGAGATTTTATTTCTGTTGGTACTTCGTCATCCCAGTTACATTTAAGTATCCACAGCTGCTGTAACATAAGTTTAGCCTGAACTATGCATGGCCCGACAAGGCCAATGGGATCAAACACCTGACTTATAAAATAAAATAAAGATAAAGATAAATAAGATAAAAGATAAAATATTACGCTTTGTAATTTTTGAAGTGTGTTTTAAATCTATAAAAAAGAATAATCTGTCTGTTTTACAGTCCCAGTATAGCCCAAGTGTTTTGCTAGGAGTGTCATTTAGGTTTAACTTTTTATCTTGATTTTCTGGTTTTATATTAGTGACTGACTCTAATATCTTCGGACTATTTGATTGCCACTTTCTAAGGTGAAATTTGGCGGACTCGAGAGTATTCACTACCCCGTGACATAAATCTATGACTGACTCAATCGAATCGCCGCCACTCAAATAGTCGTCTACATAAAAATCACGTCTGATGGACTGACTAACCTCTGGGTCTGAACATTGATCTGCAAGCGAAACTAGGCATTTTGTGGCCAAGTATGGGGCTGATGCTGTACCGTATGTCACTGTATTCAGTGCATAGGTCTTTAAAGGGTCTGAGGAATTGAATCTGAAAACAATTTGTTGTAATGGGCGCTGAGATGGTTCAACTAAAATAGCTCTGTACATTTTTTCAATGTCACCTGTTACAACAAACTTGTGTTGCCTGTATCTCAAGAGTATGGATAGCAGATCCTCCTGTACTGTTGGACCTACCATCTGAATGTCATTAAAGGACTTGCCCGAGGTGCTGGAGGCTGAAGCATCGTAAAACACGCGAAGTTTTGTGGTAGAACTTGACTCGCGCACAACACCATGATGAGGCATAAAATAATTAATTTCTGAATGATTTGTTTTTGAATGTTCTGTCATATGATGAAGGTCAATATATTCTTGCATGAATTGCAAATATCTGTATTTAAATGTGGAGTCCCGTTCAAATCTACGCTCTAGGGAGAGGAAACGACGCTTCGCCATCGCATAAGAGTCACCTAAGCACTCGAGCGAGTCCTTCAATGGTATGGTGACAACGAATTGACCATGCGTATCCCGACGGGTGGTCTCTTGAAAGAGTTTTTCACAAGCCTGTTCTTCTGAAGAGAAACAGTTTGTAGACGACACCGTATCAAGTTCCCAGAAGCGAGTCAGCTGATCTGACTCCTCATGTGAAAGAAAGTGACAAACAGAAGGTTGTGTATGAAGACGAGACCGACTGACGCGACCCGAAATAAGCCAACCTAGTTTGGATGACTGTAATCTAGGCTGATTATTGCCTAAACTAATAGTCTCGGAACCTAAGACGTCCCAGAATACCTCAGCACCTACTAGAATATCGATAGCAGTAGGTACATTGAATGACGGATCTGCTAATTGAATACCTGGCGGAATGGTAATATACCTTTTATCCACATAAGAGCCAGGCAGCGTTTGTGTGATATTAGGTAAAACAAAACAGCTTACTTTCGCCTGATAGCCACCATTATAAGACCGCAAATGAAGACTGCAGCTTTCTGAGGTATTGGAAACTTGACCGTTTATACCTGAGACGGTGGAGCTAGTGCTGCGTTTTACCAGGCCGAGCTTCCCACAGAGCTCTTGGGTGATGAAGTTGGAGGTGCTGCCGTTGTCCAACAGTAGTCTGGCAGTATGAAGGTCTCCATTGACGTCTGTCACCTTTGCTAAGGCTGTGGATAGCAAAATGTGAACCTGATTAGTTTCTGAACAGGGTAATACGACGTTTGTTGACAAAACAATGTTTTCCCCTGTCCGTTTTTCTGTTGATTCCCTATGTAAGAGGGTATTGTGTTTGATCTTGCAATATTTGCAATGCGAGAGACTGCAACGCTTTTCGGTATGACCAGGTCGAAGGCAGTTCATACAAACATTGCTTTCTGATGCTTTTTTAATGCGTGCTTCTATGTCAAGATTTCTGAAAGGCTGACAACTAAATAAAAAATGATTCTGAGAACACATAGAACATTTAACATGGTCTGAATTGTTATTATTTTTATTTTTAGTTGTTGTAAGGAAGTTTTTAGTTTTGTTGTATTCATTAGTGTTTTTTGTTGTTGTTGTGTTTTTATTATAATTTAAGGACTCAAGTAAATCTGCTCTGTTTGTTAAAAATTTAATATAATCTTTTAAATTTGGAAAGGCATTTAAATTATTTTTATATTCTTCCCACTCCCTTCGTGTGACCTTGTCAAGTTTTTCTGACATCATGTATATAATAAGGGTTTCCCCTAGACCCCCTTGCTCAGAAGGCTGCCCTAAAGTTGACAAGACACGAAGATTTTTATTTGTAACGTCAATCATATTCCGTAATGATTTACAAGATTCATGTTGTATTTGTTCAAGATTAAATAAGGCCTGCACGTGATTATTAACAAGTAGTCTTTCATTGTCATACCTTTCGGATAATAACTGCCAAGCTGTACCATAGTTATCTGCTTTGAAATCTATGCTTTTTATTACTAATGACGCGCTGCTGGTTAAGGCAGCACGTAAGTAGTGAAATTTGTTGATGTCTTGTATGCTGTCATTGTTATGAATAAGAGAAAGATACGTATCTCGGAATTCAAGCCAGTGCTGATAGTCCCCGTCGAAGTGAGGCAAGTCTATCTTAGGCAGCCGAACGAAGTCGTGCCTGCAGCCAGAGCCGTGGCGCGGGAGATCATCGATGGAGGTAGCACACACGAGCGCGGGCGAGGAGGCGTGCGCGGGAGCGAGGCTCGCCCTCGCGCGGGCCACCAGCGCGTGGTACTGCGTCTCGAACTGCTCCCTCTCGTTATACATTTCGTCCGCATCCTCCGACAACAGCTCCAACTCTGTCTGTAACACGTCGAATTCCTTATAAAGTGTTTCCATTAAACTAAGACGGTTTTTTAATTCTGCTGCTTGGAAGGTATCTAACTCATTTCCCGTGCTAGGTAATAATCTTAAAAAGTTGCTGAAATGCGTAAGCTTTGCTTTGTAGCCACCACGCCTCTTTATAAGTTCCCTTAATTTTGCATCAGACATAATGAGAAGGTAGGTAAGTCGTTAAGGCAAAGCAAAAAGTTTGAAGTGCAAGCAAAGACAAAGAAACCAGTATAATGTAAGTTAAGTTATAAAATTATGCGTAAACAGCTGGCCAAGCCTACGGTAAAATCAGCTGATATTGCTAACGAGCTCGGCGAGTTAACCGGTGCAATAAGTACAATATCGAAAAAAACACTAATGAGGTTGTTTACGTGCTAAGCAAACACGTGCGGTTAGCGAACAAAGGAATGTCTTAAGAAATTAAGTTATTCTGCAAAATGACGATGATTTGATTCTGTAAACTTCCACTGAATAGGTAAGCTATATATGAAGAGATCTATGTATGCCTGATCCGTATAGCACTATTTTAGAATTCCTGGATAGAAAAGGCAAAAAGACAGGAAAGTAGACAAGGATAATGGAACGGACTCACTCAGATTAATGTCCCTCCGGGTAGACTGTCCTTTAAGTGTCCTCTACGGCGTAGATGAACGCGCGGTACGGACGGCCAGTCCAAAGTCCACTGGAGGCGCGTGCGTAGCACAAAAAACGGCGATCTTCTTTAACTCGAAGGACCATATGTTGAGTATCAAGCTCCAGGTGTGCTGCTGGTGGTCTTGACTTGTAATAAAACTACTTGATTTCGATATTTGACAAGTACTGTATTTCTGAGGCTGATTACAATTTTATGAGATGACCGATATGTGTGCGCACGCTCAAGGCGTCGGTGAGCGAGTGAAAGGAGGGGGGAAGCCCGCGATCGCAGTGTGGTGTGTGGCCCGATGTGACGTCAGGAACAACCATGAATTTAAAAATCGACAAACTGTTTTTTTTCACCGAACAGTATTCGACCGCTGATCAAGTAAGTAGTCTAAATTAGCCATGCTATTAGAACTACCTTCGCCCTTAAATGGGCACCCAATAACACTAATTAATTAAGAGATTATGAAGCAAATTTATTTTATTTTATTCAAACTATAAAATCAATCTATTTTTGTTATCAAATTATTGTTAAAATGCATTTTTAGATTATTATTTAATTAGAAACCAATGAACATTTTATACCATGTAAGTTAAATGTATTTTTTGGGAAATAAAAGGCTTAAATAATAAGAACTACAGGATAAATCCTCTTAAAAAGCTGCTATAAGAAGGCTTTACGTAAATATTTTGGTAGTAGTTTTGAGTCACTAAAAGAGGCTACCATTTAGTTCTCAGAGATTTTCGTAGTAAAATCTAAGTAAAAATGACTAAAACATTTTATAAACCTGGGATGTAAGCCGGTCCTTCAATTTACTTGGATTTTTCTGTAGAATAATAATATAATATAAAATTATTTATTTATTGACACCAACAATATTAACATTACAAGCAACTATTTTGTGTAAAAATATTTTTTAGGCTATATTGAAAATAATATAATTATAAATAATTTTATTTTTCCCCTCTCTCCATCCATTCTTTCTGAAATAACATTTTTGTATGTATAAATGCAAAATTATTTATCATCTCTCTCGAGTTTCATAACTAAATCAAGACATCGTGACATAAAAATATGACGATTGATTCACACATATGAAAAATTGCCTTTCCAAAACTCAGTAACATTTTCCCGTGAAAATTGTTGCATGAATCGAAAGTAGGGTTTGGGCTGACAACATTAATTTTCCGGTTCACGTATTACTTTTATTCCACTCACATTCATACAATTATGATCTTTATGGTTATGAAATTATTAATCAAAATCGTGTGGATGAAATTTCAAGGGGTGCAGATAAAATTTTGTTGGGAGCCGACGACGTTCGCGTTTCGTAAGTCCTTGTGAGAAATGTCAAGATTTGGTGTCGACATGTGAACATCTGGCTAGAAATACAGTCTCCACGTTTTCGTGCTTCGGTCTCATTAAAAGGCAACCCAGGAATTTTGTTTGATGACGATTATACATACTTATTAGAAGTATTTCTATCTTTTTTTAGTCCTGAAATGTATTTACTCTTGTCTTGATGTCGGAACTTGAGGCATCTTATGGAAAAGATTGTGTGTGTTTGGATTTCGTTTTGTTTACGTAACATGTAAATATTTTTTTAACGGTTTTACTTTGTTTCTCTTTTGCATAATTGTTTTTATTATGTCTACACTCATTTGAACTCACAAGTCAGGAGTTTAAATATACCTAAATATCGAAGCTAAAAATATCTTAGTAGTTAAAACAAAAAGGACAAACATTTAAAAGTAGTTATTACTGAAGTCAAAGTACTTTATATTCTAATAACTAGCTTTACCCAGCCCGGCTTTGCACGGGTAGCATTAAGTACTTATTTATGGCGCTCCTACCTATCCTACCTACCTACTTCTATTTATTAATAAGTACTTTAACATTTAAAGCATCATTACAAAAATTGGAAAGCCGCTTACATCTACGTCTGACGTAACTTCGAATTCTATTCTCATAAAGATAAAAAGCGAAAATATAAACTTACTTTTAACCGACTTCCAAAAGGTGGAGGTTCTCAATTCGATTATATGTATTTTTTTTTTGTATGTTTGTTACGCGATTACTCCGTCAATTATGAATTGATTTTGATGATTCTTTTTTGTTTGGTAGATCATACTTCAGAGGTGGTCCCATATAAATTTTATTAACTTTGCTTGGGTAGTTTTTGAGTTAGCTTCAATAATACGTATTTTTTCGTCACTTAGTATGTGGATGATATTATGATAACTTCCTGTCACTGTTATTTACATAGCAGGTATTAGTATTCGAATTTGTGTGGGGTAGGTGCCACAACTAAAAAGTGAAAAATAAAAACATTTTACAAAAAAAAAAAAACAACTTCAAAAAAACACTACAAAGTGAAAAATAACTTTAATTTCGGAAGTCGGTGACAAAGAACGAAAATTCAAAACCAAAGACACCGACTTCCAAAATTAAAGTTATTTTTCACTTTGTAGTGTTTTTTTGAAGTCGGTTGTTTTTCTTAAAATAACTTAGCACAAATTCACGTCTTGTGTGTGTCTTGTCAGTCAGTTAAAAAGACAGGCCGCTAAAAGGAGAAGTTGCCAAACTAAAAAAATCCCACGTCGCGCGAACTGGAAAGCAAATGGCAACAACATGCATATTTTTGTGCAAAACTATTTAAATTCGGAACCACTTGGATGGGGAGTCGAGATTTTAAATTTAGACACTTTGAAATGCTAAGCCGGCGTGCATACACGTAAAATGGCACGAACGTTTTGCAAGTAAAACTTTGTTTCGGCAATTTCTGTGTTTTGTCAAAACATTTTTGCTTTTGTACTATTATTTGTGAGTTTTGTAAAAAATGTGTTTTAATGTTAGCGCGTTGTTGTGTGTCTTTGTGGAAACGATATTCACTAGTTTATGTTTAAATTGTGTTATGAATGTGCAAAAGGGTTTTAATAAAAAGCAGAATATTTTTTGTTCATACCATTAGACTTTTCTGTTTATGTTTTTCATTGTAAAGCACATTTTTTCAAAAATAATGCCTTATTCTCTTTCGCTGGCACAGCGGTGTAATGATTTTGTAAAACAATAATGAAGAATAGGACTTTTTTCCACAAGCGAAAGATGGCGCTAGTGATTGCACGAACTTTATACATCCGTTTAGATATTCATCTGTAGAATATCGGTATTAAAGTGTATTTGTTTTAAATAGTTAATTGATTCAGGCGTGACCTTGCGGAAATCCATTATAAAATACAATAGACGTGGATATATTTAGTAACCTGTTCCGCTTAGCTATTTCTAAAGAGCCATAAAAAACTCCTGAAATCCGAACACGGCGTGTTGCCACACCGAGCGCTGAGTGCAGATTCTGCGCTCAGCGCTCGGTGTGGCAACACGCCGTGTTCGGTTCGCAACAAGTCCATCGTCATCCTTAGGATGCCTTGTTGAGAGGTGAAACACGTGTCGATTTATTTCAGGAGTTTTTTATGGCTCTTTAGAAATAGCTAAGCGGAACAGGTTACTAAATATATCCACGTCTATTGTATTTTATATTTGTTTTATATAATTAATAAATCATTATTGTTTAAATTCAAATTAATTTATATACAGTTAATCATAAGCCCTAATGTATTTTAGTTAGTCAAGTGATTGTATGTACTGTTTACTCTGCTCTGATTGGTCGTATAGCCGGCTGAATGTTCACTTTTGTTTAAAGTGGGGAACATACAGTTGGTAACTGATTTGTTTAAACAGAGCCAGTCTGTTGAACAGTAAGCATGTCTTACGGATCCGTGTTTTTGTTATAATACTAAATGAATAAATGATTGTTAATATAATGATTATGTTTAAAAAATGAATAAACGTAATTAATTCTAAACCGGAGGTTATGATTTCATGACAGCGGGTTCCAGCGACTTTCATGAGAAAAGTTGGTTAATATTCCCAGAAACTGAACTGCATACGTCACGTATTACTGTTAATATGACACGCTGAATCATTATTCAATTCATATCAGAATCATATTTAGTATAAATATTACCGCATGAAAAAATTAAGACCGTAATTTTACCGGATATGTTTTCTTTACGGTTATTATTAATGAAATGAGATTTTTATTTTTTATTTCTACAGTTCAAATGTTATTTCATTATAATACAAAACTGTCAAACACATGAATTGCGTAACATGAATTGACTGCCTCGTTGGTCTAGTGGTCGCAAGCGCTACTGCTGAGCATGAGGTCCTGGGTTCGATTCTCGGGTCGGGCAAATTGTTATTGGGTTTTTCTATCTGAAATTTCTCAGTAGCAGCTCGGAGTCTGGATTTGTGCCCGGTTGATTGCAATAGGCTCGCCCCCTATTACATGGGACTTAAACATAACTGGCGAAATGTGGGTGTACCTGCTACAGGGACACCTCTGCCCAACCCTTCGGGGAAACAAGGCGTTATGTTATGTTATGATTCTGCCAAAGCGGCCGTTTTGGGCAGGGGCCTAAAACGGCTTCCACTCAGCATGATGCTGTGGGTCCCCCATAGCACAGCATAATGCTGAGTGGAAGCCTTCTTATCACAGTCATGTCGTGCAGCTGCCGACTATTTCTGTTTCATACTAATGTTTGCATATTATGTACTAAGTTATACCTATTTTGTTTTCTGCTTATCTACTCTTATCTTTGTATGCAAGTGTTTCTGTGACAAATAAATCTATTTTTCTTTCTTTTCTAATAATTTAATTAATTAATATTATATAACATAACATAACATCACGCTTTGTTTCCCCGAAGGGTTGGGCAGAGGTGTCCCTGTAGCAGGTACACCCACATTTCGCCAGTTATGTTTAAGTCCCATGTAATAGGGGGCGAGCCTATTGCCATCAACCGGGCACAAATCCAGACTCCGAGCTGCTACTGAGAAATATCAGATAGAAAAACCCAATAACACTTGGCCCGACCCGGGAATCGAACCCAGGACCTCATGCTCAGCAGTAGCGCTTGCGACCACTAGACCAACGAGGGAATTAATATTAATAATATTAAAATGAAATCATTAATATAGATTTAATATTTTAAATATTACAGTATAGAATTAAGTACGCCAGCGACACCAGTCGCGCGCAGACTTACCTTGCGCGCATTCTAGAGTAAAATTTTATGAAAAATGTTTAATAAGCAAGAGTTAATAACCCAACAAAGTTGGACATTCTCTGTATTACCTCAATTTCTTTAATGGACGTTTCTCGTAAGATGCTCTAGACATAGGAAATGTAACAAATAATTTAGTAGAAAGCTCCTTACTCTCTAAGCGTCGCTTAATCACGCTACATCTGCAGTGTAGACAGCATGTGTAACTAACACTAGTTCAGTGTTGAATAATAGTTGCGAGATGAACGGAGCGGAGCTGAGCGGGCTGGAAGATTTTACATTATTCACATTGGAACAAAAATAGATCGGTAAAAAGTGGAATCTTATGAGATAGATGAACGCCGTACCTAGTATTGTAAAGGTGCACATTGAGAGTTAGAAGGTATAAAACAGTTGGGTATTGTTATCCTGAGTATCAAAATTGTTTTATCTACACTCATGCTATAAAACCTCTATAAAAGTTTCTGGAACAGTTAGCTTATTGGCAACATTATAACAGCCAGTTTCATAGAAACCATTACCTCATCCCAATGAGTGTTACAATGTTGTACTAAATTTCATTACGCAACTCGTTTCAACGTTCAAGCGGGGGACAGCAGCACCCGCTGCACGCATGCGTGTGTGATGTGCTGCTGCAGGCGACGTACATACGTGCAGTTGTACCGAATTTCTTTATTCTTGATCTTGAATCACAAACAGCCAATGGTTTCAGAAACTTTTATAGAGGATTCATATCATGGGTGTAGATAAAGTATTGTATGCAACTGTTATAATTAGGTATTAAAACACTCATGTGATACTATTATCACAATATAAACCCACGTTCGTGTTTTAATACCTTTTATTATCTCATCATCTGTTACGACGCCTCATTGAGGTGGATAACAATTAAAATTCTATTGTGTCTCGTTAATGACAGTTGAAAGGTTATACAACAGTTGCATAAATAACTTGTGAAGTGCTTATTTGAATTATAGTTGTAATTTTAATATGCCTTTGTTATTTATAAGATGTGAAGGAACACACTATGAGGAAACCTGTACCCTAATTGTGTCCGTATGGATTGAGGAGCCATGTCTCATATTTAAACGCGGGTACTACCAATATTTAGTAGTAAATTAAGCGATTTTGTAGGCTCAATCCTGGAATTTGTAGTAAAACACTTTAAAAGATACACGACTTTTAAGGTGGCTCCTCAATTCAGACGTCTGAATTGAGGTGCCACCTTACAACTCTAAAACTAGCCGACGGATATTTTTGAAAATTTGGTAGGATTTAGTAGTACTTATGCGTAATCTCTACAAAAAAAATGGGTTTTGTACGGCTGAATTTGAGATAGCTACAATGTTTTGATTTTTCATAAAAATCCATAAATTTCACCGCGCTGTTTCTCGGAAAGTACTCAACCAATTATAACATATTTTTAGTATAATTTAGTAGTAAATACATTCTAATTTGTAGTATAAAAATAAAATGAAAAAACTACATAATTTCGCTAATACAACATATTTTATGTGGCTCCTCAATCCTGACGGTCTGTAGAAAATAAATGTACGTAGCTACTAAAGTAGTTGATCAAATCGGATAACAATAGCACCAATATTTAGTAGAAATTTCTACTAAATATTGGCGTAATCCAACATTTTGTACATTCAGTATTTCAAAAGATATTAACAAAATAAACATTACTTAAAAATCTAGTGTGGTACGAGAGCCCACGACCAAAACCATATCACATCGTTTTACGGCCAAAAACGTATAAAATCATTAGTTTAGATGATTCCTGAACCCAACTCGGTGGGAAGTACCGGTTAGAAACGTCCCAGTTTTACGGAAGCCTATTTCTGCCATGTCAAAAAAAATAAGCAGACGGTTTCATCACAATATGCCTGGGGGCCTACCACCAACTCATAAAGCAGTATTATTTTAATATTACTTCAGTGTGGGAAAGAGATGAAGCTCTACAGATCGTATAGCTCCATCTCTTTCTCCCACTGAAGTAATATTAAAATAATATTGTTTATGAACTGCTGGTAGGCCCCCTGATATTAAAAATGAGTTTTCGTAATTTTACTACAAAAAAGTTTGTTTTTAGACATTTTGCGTGTCACATGTGGACTGAGCGCATTTTCAAAAAATGACAAAAAATTTAACCTATCTGTTTCATAGCAACCTGATTCAATTTTTTAAAATCTTTTCTATAGTTACTGAAAACCTGTTTTCAGAAATTTTAAATATCATATTATATAACTCCAAAAACAGAAAGAACGTTTCGGAATCGCTCGGCTAATGCGCGGTGCTTGTTACGCTTAAGACACCGATGATGAATCCGACAATAAAAACAAAAAAAAATTTATTTCATAAACAGTTATTTTCAAACGTTATCCACGTTTCCTTTTGTCCAATTTATTTAAAAAAAAACCTTTCTATTTCAGTTTGATGGTTTCGGGTAAGATCTTTATTAATCGTACGTAAAAACGATTTATTTTGACAAAATGATTTTTCGCATCAACTGACCAATGTTCATCTACATTACAATATTTTCAGACGGGTTGCTATGGGTTTTATTTTTGCCTCATTTTTAATTTTCTCAAATGGTCTTCTGGGTGTGACGCCACTACATATACTGGTTTCAGAAAATTGTGTTTTCGGAATTTAAAATCTTTCGTTCAACTACATTCTGAAAATCAGACAGATTGCTATGAAACAGTTCGGTATTTTTTTACATAGGTATTTCAAATGCGCTTAGGTTAGACGTGACGCGGAAAATGTCTGAAATTTTTGGATTCAGAATCTTCTGCAGTTGTAGCCACCGACATTAAAATTTTCTTACGTTTTTTGCAGTTTGTAGGTTGAATCATTAATACATCTCCCTAAGATAGATTTGTTCCATTAGAACATATCTCTTATGGAAAAGTTATTTTTGATCAAGATACAACCTGAGACTGACCTGCCGTAATCTTTTGATTACGTAAAAGAAGAAAGAAATACGTTACTAATCAGACAACTTTTCGATTGAACTAGGTTGCTATGAGACAGATAGGTTAAATTTTTTAACATTTTTGAAAATGCGCTCAGTCCACATTTGACACACAAAAATGTCTGAAAACAAACTTTTTCGTAATAAAATTACGAAACCTATGTACATTTTAAATATCAGACATATTGTGATGAAACCGACTGCTTGCTTATTTTTTTAAAGCAGAAATAGGCTCCCGTAAAACTGGGATGTTTCTGACCGGTACTTCCCATCGAATCGGTTCAGTATCATCTCAACTAACTATTTAGTACAGTTTTGACCGTTGAACGATGTGACAAGGTTTTGGTCGTGGGCTCTTGTACCACACTAAATTGTTAAGGAATGTTTATTTTGTTAATATCTTTTGAAATACTGAATGTACAAAATGTTGGATTACGCCAATATTTAGTAGAAATTTCTACTAAATATTGGTGCTATTGTTATCCGATTTGATCAACTACTTTACTAGCTATGCACATTTATTTTCCACAGACCGTCAGGATTGAGGAGCCACATAAAATATGTTGTACTAGCGAAATTATGTAGTTTTTCCATTTTATTTTTATACTACAAATTAGAACGTATTTACTACTAAATTATACAAAAAATATGTTGTAATTGGTTGAGTACTTTCCGAGAAACAGCGCGGTGAAATTTAGGGATTTTTATGAAAAATCAAAACATTGTAGCTATCTCAAATTCAGCCGTACAAAACCCATTTTTTTTGTAGAGATTACGCATAAGTACTACTAAATCCTACCAAATTTTCAAAAATATCCGTCGGCTAGTTTTAGAGTTGTAAGGTGGCACCTCAATTCAGACGTCTGAATTGAGGAGCCACCTTAAAAGTCGTGTATCTTTTAAAGTATTTTACTACAAATTCCAGGATCGGGCCTACAAAATCGCTTAATTTACTACTAAATATTGGCAGTACCCGCGTTTAAATATGAGACATGGCTCCTCAATTCATACGGACACCCCTAATTGCGTAACTTATTTTCGTAAACAATTATGCCTAATTCGTTTCAATTTGACAGTTCAACAACATTCATTGCGTTATTTACGTTGTTGAGCAGATTTTGACTGTGTTGTATTACGCAAAAATCAAAATCAAAATATTTTATTTCACATAAACCTACAAGGGCACTTATGAAACGTCAGAAGCTAGGAGCACGGTTTCAATTGGTTGCTTCCTATGGAGAAGAGCCGGCAAGAAACTCTACGGTTACTATTTTCAAAATAAATTGTTTCTACAATATTTTCAAATTACAGGCAGTTACGCAATTAGGGTACTGGTTAATATAAGTCTGAAATCGCCAACCCGTCTTAAGCAAGCGTGATGATCAATGCTCGTGCCTTCTCTGTATGAGAAGAGGCCTTTGCCCTGCAGTGGGGCAATAATAGACTGGTATTCAATAAATATTTATAAGATAGGTACGGTTATAAGGTAGCTATGTAAAATCGAAAAGTTTGTGGAGTTTCCTTCAAAATAAAAGTGCATTTTTTTTTTAAATGGGAATCGATAAATAAAATACTGTTAAGACGAGATTCATGATGAGACAGAAACAACACAACTTCAAGAAGTTTTGCTATAGGTGTAGAAAACGTAGAAATATCCTCAGATAAACTACGCAGCAAGTTTTTCAACTTTAAGACTATTTTCATTAGAGTCTGAAAGTGCATTGGACGAGAAAACTTTATGTATCAAAGCCAATCGATCTTTAGACATTCTTTAACAAAGGCTAACTTTATAAAAGTGAATTTTATTGATGTTTTTCAGTACATTATTGAATAGAATAGAATTTATTGAAGTGAAAACTTCTTTCGAAAAACAATTGAACTCGCAACACCGTTACCGACACCTCATTTTTGTAAACGCGATAGTGCTCTTTATTTAGATAATGTTACGGACTAATGTTCTGTACAAGTATTTTTCTTCCTGCACAATAAAATTGTTCAAGTTTTCACTTCTGTCGGCACTCCCGGAGCGCCACCATTTTTTTTTTATTTGCATTTACACATGGAACAATAATGGTCTTAATAATAGGGTTATGATCTACATATCTTGCCATGAACTGGCATACAAAAACGTAAATAGGAACGATTTTAAAATTTATAAAAAAAACTTATTTTGCCCATACATAATCAGCCTATAATGTTCCCCCACAGCTAGGACCAAGTCTCCTCTCTTTGAGAGGGAGTGGACCACCACGCGTGCCCAGTGCGGGTTGGTAGATGTCACATGTCTTCGAATTTTTAGTTCTAGGAGATGCCGGTTTCCTCACGATGTTTTCCTTCTCTTTGTCATAGGAGTCACAGACAGTCGGCTGTGCAGAGCCTGCATGGAGGACGATGAGACAGCAGCTCATGTGTTGTTAAACTGCCCGGTGGTCGCTACATACAGGGCAAAGTACTTCAGTAACCCAGGTACCCTACGTGAGATTGTCAGTGACACCAAGGCGTTGCTGGCCTTCTTTGAGGAGCTGGGGTGGATCGAATAACCGATTTTCCCACCCGTACGAAAAATAAGCGCTTTGACGTGGAGTCGCGGATAAAAATCCCTCGGATAACGTCGCGAGTAAAAGCTCGTGTCCATAGTATAGTTTGTTTTGATAACATAAGTACCTAGGTACTAGATATATTCTATGCAGGTACATAATTCCTACCTATGTCATACTAGGCAAGTTGGTACTCAGATAGAGCCATGTTGTAGTGCAGTATTTATTATTTACACCCGTTTCTCAGTCACCACAGGCCCATAGTCGAAGTGTATGATATAGGCATGTAAGCTAATGTGCACGTATGTAATACAGTTAATGAGGAGTGAAATATATTAGTGACTGACTTAGGATTGTAGGAGTAACATATTGTTTTATGCAAAGGTAGAAGAATTGGCGAATATTTTTGCGAAATATCTAAGAGTTCAAATAGCTACTGTTTTCGAAAAAAGTAACGACGATGTTAACTTCTGAAAAACTATAAAAAGTCCGTAATAAAAAAAAAAAATTCTCTGTTTATACACAAACGCTCATTAACCGACTTCCAAAAAGGAGGAGGATATATGTTCGTCGCGTATGTTTGTTTTTTTTTTTATGTATGTCCACCGATTTCTCCGTCAATTGTGGACCGATTTTGAAAATTCTTTTTTGTTTGAAAGGGTGTGCTCTCGAATTGGTCCCATATAAATTTTATTAACTTTGGTTTGATAGTTTTTGAGTTAGCTACAAAATACGTATTTTTTTCCTACTTACTATGTAGATGATATGATAAGTTTCTGTCACTGGTAGCAGGTAGTGGTATTCGAATATGTGTGGGGTAGGTACCACAACTAAAAAGTGAAAAATAAAAACTTTTACAAAAAAGTTTTTACAAAAAAAAAAAAAACAACCGGCTTCCAAAAAAAACACTACAAAGTGAAAAATAACTTTAATTTCGGAAGTCGGTGGCAAAAAACGAAAATACAAAACCCAAGACACCGACTTCCGAAATTAAAGTTATTTTTCACTTTGTAGTGTTTTTTTTTGGAGGTCGGTTGTTTTTTTTTTGTTCATAGTTAACATTTTCTCGCGTTTAAATCCACAACAGTTGCAGCTCAACATCGGTTCGACCCCAAGTTGAGTCGCAAAAATTACGTCTTTATGACGATAGTGATGTTAATGGCTCAAAAAACTATTGTAAAATTACTAATAAGTTATGGCCATAAAAATATGATACAAAAGTGTAAGACGGTGATAATCAAGAATATTATTCTAGAAATTCTTAAATAAAAATATTTTCACTATGGCATTGGCATATGGCAATGGGCATTGTTAATACTTTTGTGTTCTAATACAAAAGTATTAACAATGCCCATTGCAACTCCCAGTCCATGACAAAAGAAAACACAACTCTCACATTTTAATCACTAAAAAATTTCCCGCGTTTAAATCAACAACAGTTATAGCGCATCATTGCATTGTTTTGACCCCAAGTTTATTTATTTATTTTATTTATTTATTTATTTATAAAAACATACACTATCATCACAGGCTTACCTAATACAATAGTGTAGCTATAGTTACATTTAAGATTAGAGTTACAATTTTATTATATAATTATCAATAACAAAGAGTAATTTTACAAAATGTGGCCCGTGTGAATTCACTCAGAGTACAATTGAAGCAGTCAATCTGTTGTGACACCATATTGAGTGTATGCAAGGCGCGTGTCAGTGGCGCGTGCTGCAGCAGGTTGGTGCGAGCGGGCGGCACCCACAGCAGTGGCGGTCGCCTCCGTCGCCCCACGTGCCCATCCGGTACACATAACCCAACCGTGCGTAGAACGCCTGGGTTGTGTATTTTACCACGCATAATCTTAAATAAGTAAGTGGCAAGAGCTACTTCCCTTCTTACTTCCAGTTTATTATAGCCTACCATGCCCAGCACAAATAGAGTAGGATACAACAGTGGATACCCTGGATACACACCATACTGCTTTAAGTACAGGAATCTCATAAATTTGTTCTGGATCCGTTCTAGCATTAGTTTGTACTTGGCTTCATGTGGCGACCAGACGACAGCATTGCATTCCAAATGACTTTTTACAAGCGCTTCGTACAACGATCTCAGAGCTCTGATGTTTGTGAACTTGTTTCCTAGCCGTAACACCAACACAACATCAGTAGTATGCTTACGGAAATTTAAATCAGTTGTAAAGCGCACGCCTAAGTCCTTAACCTCTGAGACACGTTGCAGTCGGATTCCATCCATCCAAGTTGAGGCGCAAGTATAGAAAATACGTCATTATGATGAATGTGATATTAATGATACCAAAAATCTAATAAATCATTTCTGTACCTTCAGTGAAAAGATGTAACTGGAAAATCATGATTTTGAGAAAATTAATGTTAAAGTTTAAAAAAAATCTGACTCTTTGTCTACTTTACTAAAATGAGTACTGATTTTTGACATTGGTAAACAATATCTTAGAGCACGATTTAGTGTAAGAAGAAACAGATTAATTTGTAGAGTTTTTTATAATTTAAAAAGAAAAACAGTTGTATCACCTAACAACAAATATTAAAGTCGTTTTAAGTGTAATTTAAAATGACTTGAACCATTTTTTTACACATTATTTATTGGTTGGTTTTGGATGATTATGTGTACCTAAATATATCAGTTTGTACTAATTCACATAGATCGCGTAATAAGAGTCACATACATTTGTATTAATATACACTAAGGTACTTGAAATATTTGTTCAGTTCACATTGATAAAATGTATTTTATTACACATTAATAAATGTAAAAAAATGCTTAGTTGGAGCACTTTACACCAAAATAAGCTTACTCAATTTTAATCCTGGAGGGGTACCAATTAGACCAAAAAATTGAATATTTTTAACTGTTAAACTTAGTGTGAGAATATTAGAACTGATATAAGTCAAGATATATCACTTTTCACTGAAGGTACAGATTTATGATCACAAAAATATGAGACGAAAGTATAAACAATGCCCATTGCAACTCTAAATAATATAGTCCGTCACGAAAGAAAACTGCTCTGTTTACACACAAACGCACATTTTAATCACGGTAAACATTTCCCCGCGTTTTAATCAACAACAATTGCAGCTCAACATCGGTTCGACCCCAAGTTGAGTCGCAAGTAATAGTATTACAGAAATGACGTCATTATGGTGAGTGCGGCGCGGCACGGCAGCACTGAAAAGGACCGTTGCAATTAAATTTAATGCGATACTCTATTTTCACTGCATTTGCGTAGGCTTAGTGAGTGCGTTGCGAATATTATTAATGGAATGGACTCTTTTAGTGAGTCCTACTTGATTATTGTAATTTGGAGGCGTTTTGGTGGTTGGTCTGTTGAATTGTGGAATGGTGTGACGTACTTTAATCAGAGTCACAATTTGATTAAAATTTTTGGTGTTTGAGTCTTTGCAAACTAATATTGTTTTATTGAGTTCAATTTTACTACTACTGGGTACTACGTACGTGTTTAGTACTTGGCTATTATAAGAAGAAAATGATTTAACAAAAAGTATCCAGGATTTTTTTAATAGAATCTACACAGAATTACAAAACCTGAAAGAGATTTAGAAAAAAAAACAATCTCAGACAGAGGATAATTAAAAAATGTAATTTTAAATGGTTTGTGCTAAGTCCAAGTCATTATATGAAAAGAAGTAAATAAAATCCAATTAAAAATCTAGATTTTCTATTTTCAAAAACCTTTATAATCCTTAAAGCCAGCTTAGACTAAAAAGTCTTAGCCAGAATTTCGAGCCCGAATTTCAAACCACAATCAACGCTTTGCTAAGCGCGCAAAATCTGTTTGCCATCCCAAATCCATATGGGGGACAGCAAAAAGCCAGGCTCACCCACTCACACTGATTAGGTATCGTTGAATCGTTAGCGATCATCCATCTTGGTGTCACGCTGGCTCAACCCGTCCGCCATTGTCTCAGGAGTGTCCAAAACTTGGCACAGTTTAATAAGAACTGGTTGATGTATAGCTAAACTGTTTGAGGGTTATATGGATCGTGGTTGTGGGCGGTGCGGTTTTGAATGTGAATAAAGTTGAAAGTACATGACGTAAATATCACTTAGTGTTACGTAGGTAAACGGAATAAGAAAAAATAAAATATGTTTGTCCTTTTTGTGAACTAAAAAAGTGTTTAGTAAATAAATAAAAGAAAAACCAAAGAAAGGATGAATGGATTGTTAGTAAGCATGTGAGCTGACTGCTAATGTAAGTGGAAGAAAAGTAACTCAGATACTTAGGTAGATAGAACTACTGCAGATCCTTGGCTTTAAAATAATACCTATGTGTACTTTTAAAAGACATGTATCTGTCACCGTAAGATTGTGAGCACCGTTAGTTTATAATCTATCGGTATTATTTCCTTTAGATCATAATCTGTCGAAAAATTGTGAACTGGGTGAAATGGGTTGGGTTAGGTTAGAACTGTGACCAACCGCGCGAGCCGAGCGAGCCAAGCGAGCTCTGCCGCAACAGCGACCGGGGAGAGCGCTACTTCCAAGTTGCTCGCAGCTAGGCAGGCTATTTAGTATTAACGAAAGGTGCGTTACGACGCAAGAAAGTTTTATACTAGTTCACAATTTGTCGGTTTTCCATGCATAGATTGTAAACTATCGAAAAACAATGCGTTAAATTGTAAATGATTTGTCACAGTTCACAATTTTTCGACAGTTTATAATCTAACGGAAATAATACCGATCGATTATAAACTAACGAAGTTTATAATTCTACGGTGACATATCCATTCGCAATACAGACTGAAAAACCAAAGCGGGTATCAACAATTTTTTTTGCAAATAGTTCATTTTTGTCAACGATCTCACCAAAAATTCCTGCCCCTATGTTTATAGGCCGTCGATATTTGAACTAGTGAACTAATGTTTCTTGTTGTTGTTTAACTCTTGTATACTACTTAAGTGTTACCTTTCGTGTACGAACCAAGTGGTTTGGGTTATATTAATTTTGCTGAGATATTGTTAGAAGTTTCTTGTTGAATTAGCAAGGAGCATACGTACCTACGCTGCCTTTATGTAGTTGGTACATTGTTTAATGCATGTGTTCGTTAATGTACCGAGATAGTTGTTAGTGCTAATGCTAATCTAGCTGCCGTGTACGCACTTCAAACGTTGCATACGTAACAATGTTGGATTTGTATGTATGTGTGTGTACCATTAGTAATCTAGTGGTTTACTACAATACTAACAATTCAAAATCAAGGGTGAAAATAATTAGTTGAGCTGAGTCTAGTGTCTATTTCGATAAAATGGTCTTTTTAAATGTAGTCCGTAAAAATATTGATCATCTATTTCTGATATAAAAAACAAGTGCCAAAAAAAAAAATGGTGAAGTGGATGATGATTTCGAAAACATTTTTATGCATGTTTAGAGGTATGAGGAACAGGGTGTCAAGTTCACTCATCCTCTATAGAAAACCGGCCAAGTGCATGTCAGACCACGCACAATGTAGGGTTCTGTAGTTGGGATGAATTTATCAAAAGAACAAACTTAACGTTGTAGTTGAAAAAAATATTCTTTCATACGGAATGTATGGGAGAACATGACATGTTTTTACAACCGTAAATCTAAGTTGGTCGATTGTTACTCGTTAATTTGTAAAGCCTACTCAGCTGTGATAGTTTTCCTTTTAAATTCGTTATATAAGCTACTGCCGTGAATTTTTTTCACTTATCTCGGGACACTTTACTCTAATAAAAATTTGCACTTTAAAGCTTAATATTTCGCAAACGGATCTCTGAATTCAAAAATAGTTTTAGCATACTCCCAATGTTTTTGAAAGATCTTTCCAACGATACCCCACACCAAGGGATAGAAAGAAAAAAATAACATCTCCACTTTACGTGTAGGGGAGGTACCCTAAAAAAAAATATTTTTCATAATTTTATTTTACCGCTTTGTCAAAGTCAAAGTCAAATAATTTATTTCAATTAGGCACAAAAAGGCACTTTTGAACGTCAAAAACAAAAAATAGAATTGATTCTAGTCGCCCCTTCCAAAAGGTAGTTTTCGTATGGAGAAGAATGGGCAAGAAACTCCACCGTTACTCTTTTGAAATATTTTACAATATTTTGTCGCCATGATTAATATGTATACCAATGCCAAATTACAACTTTCTAGTACTAACAGTCTCGGAGCTAGACCGCGGACAGACAGACAGACAGACGGACATGACGAAACTATAAGGGTTATTTGTTGACTACGAAACCCTAAAAAGGGAAGATCCTCTAACCAGACGGGTGTTGTGTCTGACGGCCAACTGCCAATCGGTTGAAGTCGGGATCTTGTATATATGTCAATCGCGCAGTAAACACTAATTTCGCGATGCAGGATTTTGTGTGACGTCATGTCTTTGATACGTAGTTCGCATGTGGGGATGTAGATGCCGTCACACATGTAATTAAATATGAATCTATCAAGGTTGAATTAAAGCACTCTATGATGTTAACAACAGTAGAAAAACAATCACAAATCTGAAAAACCAATCAAAAGCAGAGCCCCAGAAAGAAAATCATCCACTTCACAAGTCGTATAAAGCAAAAGAATAACCCAAAAACGTTAACAAGAGCTTGTAAATAGAACGTGGGTGTACAAAATGGCCTAAAGTTGGGCCATTTAGTGAAACACGAACGAATAAGGCGTCCATCGATCCCTGTACATTTATTTGTGTTGCAGAAGTCCCGTAAATATCTTCAATGGAAGTTGCAAATTGATTTTTCCTTTTAGTGTTTGCTTTGTTTTCTGTGTGGTTTGGGAATTGGATGGATTGAGGTCGAAATATAAAAGTTTTTGAATTCGTTGGTTTGGTAGGTGAGAATTTAGAAATTCAATTTTAAAAGCAGTGGTCTCTATGTCTGAGTGGTATGTGCAACCCTTGGTTTCTGGAGTGGCCTTGATTTCGTCTTAAATGACTTCTTGTTTTATTTAATTCTGCGTCCATAAGTTACTTTCATTAGAATAGAATAATAATAATTTTTATTGGTCCATTGTTAAAAAGTCAATATCAGAAAATAATGATATTGTATGCTTATAATGTAACTAGAATAATTACCATAATATTAAAACAGTGGTCCCCAAACTAGCCAGCGCCTGTATCTTGGGGGTCTGAGTTGCGTTAACTTAAATTTTAATTCGAAACATGTTTGCGTTAGCTTAAATTTAATTTTAGGATGTTTGAAAATAGACAGAATAGTTAATTAAAATAAGGGTAGCGAACTATCAAAATAAAAATAAATTGAACAAAATAATACAATTCTAAAAAAAAAAATATAAATATTAGTGTGTGTGTGTGAGTGGGTGGGTGGAGGTGTGTGTGTGAGTGTGCGTGGTGATGAGTTGAAAGTGTGGGTTTTGTGTGAATAAATTGCTTGTACCTATATTACTACTTTATTATGTCTCTTATTTCTAAAATACTCACTCCAGCAAAATCTTGACTTCCATTTTTCTCACTGTATCTTGCTGTAACTTCACCACAATGAAATCTAGTTATTAAGCCACTCCATCAAACTTGAGTACACGATGTACTTTACCCTACATCACAACTCAATGATATCACGGAATGACCATTTTATGTAGACCCGCAGATGAATTTTTTTCTTCATCACCAGGGTTCAGTATAAGCTGGTTCTTTACAACGTGTATTGTATTCCCAACGTAGTCTTGGATAAGGGTCTTGGAAATTGTTTTACGTGTCACATTATGTAACGAACGAGACTGTTCTCTTTGAACGCGTTTTGAATTGTTAAACTTATCGACCGATTTCTTGGTGACGAGATTTTAATGTCACATTTTGGATGGAGTTCAGCGTAAGAATGTAATACATTTCAATTCGGTTTATAAAGAGTTGAGCAAAATTTTCAATAGCTTGTTGAACACACGATATAGTAAGGGATTCTATAGGATTTAATGTTCAACTAATTAGTTTGAACAAAACAAATCAAATCTTTTTATTGTGGGCATAGGTTATACATACAGATGTTAGGTAAATTACAATTCCATTATGTCTTGCCTAGTAGGCATACAATAATAGGCCTGTGTCCAAAAACTTTCTTGACGTAATCAAAAGATTACGGCGATACATTGAGTTAAAATGTGGCATGACGTCACGCCTTGCTAGATTTTATACGACGTTGTGATGTAGCGAGCCCCCACTCCCCAACTTTAATGCATGTTTTCTCAATTATTTTTGATTAATATGATAAAGCAATAAATACGTGTCTAATATTTTTTTATTATTTGAAAGACGGACTAAATATAATTTCTTTTTTTTACCTAGGCAATTATCCAATTATATTAACATGCAGTTAAAAATAAAAAATAAAATCTTAGGCATCACATAAAAATTAAATCTTAGAAAATAACAATTATGGTGACAGATTGTAGTAGGCACTAATTATTTAGAAAGTCTTGGATCGTGTACTAAACTTTGTCAATTAAAAAATTACGCAATTTATGTTTGAATAGTGGCAGTTCCTTGGTGCTTAAAATGTCCACAGGTATTGTAAATTTTAGATGCCATTCCAAAAAAACTTTTTCCCATAAGAGCAGTTCTTTGTAGTATACCAGATATTTTTAGTATATACCTTTTTGATTTCAGTTCACCGAATTGATTACAAATACAAATTGAATGCTTCATTAGATTCAAATATAAATCATCAAAATCAAGTGAACTAAATTGTCAGTTATAGCATATAGTATGCAAATCGCTCCATTGATAAAGTTGAATTGAAAGCTTATCAAGAGAACTACTAATTGGACATTCTAGGGATCAAAAATTTGCGTTTAACGTCAAAGGGATGCCATAATAATGACACTAAGCCGTCGAATATCAATTTCCAGACCTCCTTATAAAGATGTCCTCAAAATCGGTGAACACAAATTTAAATACAGGTCCAGTGAATGTTGTTTAATTAATTTCCCATTTTGTTGTATTTCCAGTTCAGCCATAACCTTTTTATTTGATTACCAATGGTCTGCGGTCGTACTGTTGTGGAATTACGCGCTCCGGTGAACGTTACGCGCGCCTGTGATTGGTTGGTTCTTTATTTAGTTCGATTGAAGTAATTTTCGCGTTATGATTTTATACAGTGTGATTCTTCATAATGTGCACATATCGAAATGACCATCTATGCTTAATTTTAACTACAGAAAAAATATTTAAAAAAATCTATATATATTTTTATACTTTTTATGGAATTAAAAAAAAATTGTAACAAAACTATGTAACTTTTAAACTGAATCAGCTATCGCGATGAAACAAACTCCATAATGATTGGAAGTAAGTAGGTGTCCACATAAACTTAAAATTGAGAAAAAAACTACCCCCAATTGAAAATAAAACATGTTTTTTTTTAGCAAAAATCAGTATTTTTTTCATCCATTTTTACAATAATTGTAAAATTTATAAATAAGATGCCCAAAAGAATAAAAAAAAATTGATACAAAAAAAAAAAAAAAATTGCCCATGTTTTCCATCGATAAAATTAAGCATAGATTCCCTCATTTCGATATGTGCACATTATGAAGACTCACACTATATTATAGTGCACATAATGAGATAACTTAAAGGAAGGAGGCCAAAAAAACAACGGAGATGGTGGCCAATAGAGAGGTGTGGAAGAAAAAACACATGCTGTCGACCCAAATAAATTTGGATTAAGACAAGAGGACCATGATGAAGATGAGATAAAAGGTGAACAGAAAGTCATTACCGAAGACATTTCTCAAATTAAGGTCCCATTAAAATAGATGGGCAAATTTTAAAACAGCGTTGAGTATGTCTAACCAAAGATATCCAAGTAAAAAAAAACGTGTGGCACTCGGGGACTGCCGCAGTAAAGCTATTGCATAGCATTTGTAACCTCCATACTTCTAATTTGTCAACGCAACACTTGGGATGATGACGTGATGACATAAAACAAAAATTACGTTCCCATGACAACATCGCGTCGTCATGAGAACCGTCATTACATGGTAGGCGGAGTGGGGGGTGTTAGGTTTTATTTTCGTGACGAAATTTCTTGATTCAGTCGCCGCGCTCAAAGCCCGCGATAAAAGCTATGCAATAGCTTAAAAAAAACACAGATTAAAGTGATTTTATTTTGACCTTAAAATAATTAACTAACCACTAATTTTTAGTCTATTTTCGTTAGCAGATTTTTTTTCTTGTAAAGTATCTAATGCGTTTTTCCTATTTTTTTTTTTACCATTGTCCTTATTTTGGTGGTTCGAATGATTTCTAAAAGTTTGTCCATCTATTTAAATGGGACCTTATATTATGTTGTTATTTTATAACATGAAGTAACTGTTTATCTACGGTTGCAGTTTGAATGATAAAAAAAAAGGAATAGAAGTCAATCGTGCAGTTTACATAGGTAGATTTTTTGTGTTGTGAAAAACGAATTCAATTAATACAAACGAACCACGGACGGTATGATACACAAATGTTTACATATAAAGCTTTTACAATAAATTGTGATCGCAGGTGCTGCTTGCGTTCGAGTCTGCCCACAAAGTTCCGTAGTCCAATTTTATTTATTTGTTTGTAGGTATGCAGAAATAAAAAAGTTTTTATTTTTCACTTTTTAGTTGTGGTATTTACCCCACATAAATTCGAATACCACTACCTGCTATGTAAATAATAGTGACAGGAACTTAAAATATCATCCACATACTAAGTGGGAAAAATACGTATTATTGAAGATAATTCAAAAACTACCCAAGCAAAGTTATAAAAAATTATATGGGACCACCTCTGAAGTATAACCTACCAAACAGAAAAGAATCATTAAAATCAATTCATAATTGGCGGAGTAAAAAAAAAAAATATACAGTTGAATTGAGAACCTCCTCCTTTTGGAAGTCGGTTAAAAAATAACAACTACAACAGAACAGTGGATTTGAAAATTTGCGCATGCATTCGTTTCACATTTAAGCCCGTATACTTATATAAATACCAAACACCCTGGTACCTACCTATATAGTACTTAGGTATAAAAAAATCAAGTCAGACAGACGAATTAAAGGTTTATAAATCACCATTGTATGGCTGAGATACGTACCCCTAGCAGAAAAGAGCTAATTTTCTTCAAAACGGCTGAAAATATTTTTTTTAATTAAAAAAAGCAAAGGACCACCTTATTTAATCCAGCCTCTTAATGAGAAAACTGTATAGAAACCGGACCACTCGTTTGGGAGTTACGATGCCACAGACAGACATACAGATACGCAGAACGACAGAGCCGTCAAACTAACAACACAGGGGTAATAAACGCGGACTTAAGGTACAACAACCTGTTGGTATAAACTGCCACAGCTTATTTTAATTTTGTTTTATTTTTGAATTATTTTTTGTTTTTATTATTGGTACCTTTAACGTGCACGTCTTTCTACATTGTTCTCACATGTAAAATTTCAACATGAATGATGTAACCAATATTTTGATTTAAAAGACTGTCCGTGGAGTTTCTTGCCCGTTCTTCTGTATAGGTGCCTACTACGCTTTGGAATGGGCAACTAGCTTCATCTTTCTGACTGACCGACCCCTTGACAATTCAAAAGTGCCTGTAATTGGTTTATTTTAAATAAATGTTTTGAGTTTGAGTCGAGTTTAGTTAAACAACCAATGGCCTTTTAAAAATTACTAGTGAAGTTTTATGCACGTAATGGGTGATTGGAGCTATCTAATACCTTTTTTTTTTTTTTTTGGGGTGGGAAATATTCAAATAACTTCTCCCGCTCTGGGCGGAGCGGGAGGGCGTGTCCGACTCTTACTGACTAAAACCCACCCGTGTTCCTTCAGTTGCCGTGTTGCCGGGGGCCACGATTTCCCTATCGGTTTTCTTCGAAGTCCCGGCAGGCACTGGCCCTAGCGGACCCCGTTAATTCTGCTGACATCTCTTTGAGGCGCGCGTGGAACACAACGCGCCGTCGACCCGGGCTTGGTCCTTATCGGACGGCGAGCTACCCATTGCTCACCGTCCGCAAGCCCGCGCCTACGGTGGCCGGAAATCTTCCTTAGCTAAATAATAAACATTTCAAATTCTCAGTTATAGTAATAGTAGGTACTTGTTTGATGTATAAAATTACATAAAGAACATTTTAATTTAATCACTAATCTGTATGGAATGGAGCGCACGTAATTTTGATAAGATCTTATATCCTCCGATCTCTTGATTATCTCTGAGCGTTAATTTATAATCTTGTAGGTAACCTATAGTTTATTTCCGTATTACAAAAAGGAGAGATTGATTAATCTTGTTGTTACCTGTACTTTGTTTTCTACCTTTGAATTTGCCGCATGAGAACATGGTACTATTTCGAACATATAGTTTCATAATTATCTCATCATCTGTTACGACGCCTCATTGAGGTGGATAACAATTAACATTCTATTGTGTCTCGTTAATGATAGTTGAAAGGTTATGTATTTTTGACAGTAAGAAGTAAAAAAAAAAAGTTTTCCCCACTGTGTGTAATAATAAAATTGTAGGAACACCACCAAATCTTTTTGAAGAATTCTCAAATGATAATGAGTTTTTTTATTTATTTTACTCAAAAATGCATATAATGTGGTCATTATTTTGACAACCTTGTTTCAGCAAAGTCGACCTTGCCGTTCTGTTTCAAGAAGCGGCCGGCAAAACATTGTATTTTGACGTTTCAACGTTTTAAAAATCAAATGCAAAAAGATTTTATTTAAAACACAGCTGTTTGTATTTATAGGGATAGGTGCAAAAAGATTTTATTCCATATTTGACTATATAGTTCCAACTACCATTGTTAAAAAAAAAAAACAAAGAAGTAACAAAAGCGCGGTTCAGCGAAAATTTTATTTTTATTTAGTGACTTTTTTGCTAAAAATGAGCTCTCAAAGCGAAAATTCTTCCGATTCAATGTATTTAACACCGCCAGACATTAAAGATGAAGCTAAATTAGTGGTTGAAAATTTAATACCGCGAAACTCAAAGGAAAAATATAAATTTGCATATGAAAAATTTGTGCAGTGGAAAATCAGTAGGAAATCTAAATCTTTACTTGCTGGTTTTATTTAGATTAGGTACTTGCATTTTTGAGTAAAGCACTATACAAGCCTTAGCCCACTATGACTGCTTCGCTGGTCACGCTATGATTGCCTCGAGCTAGCCTAGCTACGCTCTAGGCCTTCCAGCTTGGCCATCATTGCAGCCCTTGCTGTCCTCGCTGTAAAGGCCTCGACCTACGGCCTCGTCCTTTATCTCAGCTCGTCCATCAAGTGCTGCACGCTGACCGCGCTGTGTCGGCCTGGAGCTGCGCTAAGCTGCGCTGTCGGCCATCATCAGCGCGACCAGCAAAGTAGTCATTATAGACCGCGGCAGTAATGTACTATTGTTCCATATTCTCAAGCCCTTAAAAGAAAAATACAAATCCATTCTTGTTATTGCCAATTAATTGTCATTGTTTAATTGTAATTGTTCCGTACAGTAATATATATATGTTATCTACCATGTTTTTATCCCAAAAAACAAACTTAACATTGTAGTTGAAAAACATGTTCCCTGATACATTCCAACTGCAAATGTAAGTTTGTGTGTACAATATTGAGAGATTTGCCATATTATTTTAAGACCATAGACTTCTTATAGGTTTTTATGTAATCTATGGCTAAAGAACCATTCTCTGTATTTTATTAAACATTTTAGGCTCTGAAGTTATCGAGATAAGGGGGAATGGTCAATTTTCGTGTATTTTCTTAAATATCTTTAAAACAATTTATTTAAAAATTATACGAAAAATATAGTTGAGAGCTTTACATTGAGCCCTTTGCCCTTTCATTTGATGTCAGTTTTTTTTTTAGTTTTTTGTATGTCTCCTAAAAGTGACCCCCGTTTTCAAAATATATTTATTTACATTACACGTCCGTGTCTGGGTCTCAGAAATTTATATTATGTACAAATTACAACTTAATCGGTCCATTATAATATTCGGAGCATGTGACAGACAGCCACACGAGTGATCTTATGAGGTGTCCGTTTTTTCCTTTTGATGTACGGAACTCTAAAAAAAGCAAGTAGTAAGAAGGTAGGTGCTAGTTGAAAATAATAAGGATTTGTTGGTTTTCAAATCTTCACTTTATTAAACGAATAAGTTAAAATCCAAACACTTTAATTAAATAGATGAGAAGACCACGTTTATTGCGGAGTCAGGAGAGTTTTTCAGATCAAGGGTGACAGATGCAGCAGGACATTTGAAATACTCCGGCAAATGGGACATAGCCTGAGCATTCGCACTGCCAATTACACGAGAGCAGAAGTTTTTGGGATTAGAAAAACTTTATTCGAGCGACATTTGAAATGGATTCGAGTGCTGAACGTACACTACGCATTTAGGAATACGTTTATTAGAAAGCTCATGTCCAGCAGTGGCCAGATAACAGCTAAAACGAAATGACCATAAATGGTAAATGATTTTATTTCTGTAAGTAGGTTTGTACAAACACTTTTACACGTCAATCATATTTTAAAAACTAGATGAGGTCGGCGTTTCCTATCTGACTACTCTGAGAAGAAAGGTTGAAACAAACTCAGAGGTCACAGTCTCTTTTAAAGTCATAATCTTGGTCAGATCATGTGAAGACCATATAGATTGGTGTCCGAAATGGTCTTTTGAGGAAAAAACCGCACAGACTGAGTGGACCTGACTAGCCAGTGCTCGCATTTGTCAGTTATCGTGCAACTCAACTCAGAATTGAAGGAGCTCAACGATTCAACGAACAATACCAAAGAAAGGACATTTGGGTAGGCCACAAATTACTCAAACTGACAAACTATGATTAAAAATAACTTAGAAACAAATAAAATACAAAAAGGAATGACCCATATAGTCGTCACATTCACAATAATTAAAATAATATAATACTTTAAAAAGTAAATATTCATGTCAATATATATTTAAAATTCATTCATGTCAATGTGTATATAAAAACCCGGAAATAATCTTGGTCAGATCATTTTTGAAGACCATGTATATTTGTTTCTGAAATGGTCTTTTGAGGAAAGAACCATGCAGATTTGAGTGGACCTGTCCAGTCAGTGCAAGCAGTTGTCAGTAATCGTGTAGCTCAACTCTGAACTTAAAAGGAGCTCAACGAATCATAGAGTTTCTTCTATTCGTTACACATTTATAAACAATTAAGAACAACAAAAAAACATAAATGAAACAGCTCTTATCATTGCCAATTAATAAAATTTAGATTAAAATGAAAAAGTAATCGATTTGATTGATTAGTCCTAATAATTATCAGATGGTAATGTTTCGAAAAGTATATAAGTGGGAAATGCAGTAACTACTTACAGTTCGGAAGTGAAAATGGCAGTAAAATTATTGACTTTATTTGTGGTGGCAGTGGCTTTGACTCAAGGTACTAAACTAATAATATTTTAAATAGCAATTTCAGAGTTTAGTTTATGAGTGGCTAAGTAATAACAGTCGCACGGGTTGATCCGAAAGGTTAAGCTACGCTTGCCGGGGTTGGTCCGTGGATGGGTGACCATCTTTACATACCGAGACTCCTCCGTGCCTCGGAAAGCACGTTAAGCCGTTGGTCCCAGCTGTCATTCGTGAATCTTTGACAGTTGTTACGGGTCGTCAGAAGCCCGAAAGTCTGACAATCAGTCTTACCAAGGGGTATAGTATTACCCAGTTACTGGGTTGTGGAGGTCAGATAGGCAGTAGCTGCATGTAAAATACTGGTATTCAGCTGCATCCGATTAGACTGGAAGTCGACTCCAATGTAGTTGGGAAAAGGCTAGGCAGATTGATTTTGTGTTCATGAGTTTAAAAAAGATTGTGATGGAGCCATAATTTTCGTTTTTCACTCGGTTGATAATAACGGGCTTGGGCCAAAAATCTTTCTCATTTTAAATAACTTACAATGTATCTAATTGTCTTTTTTTGTGCATTTTTAGTATGCTATATGGCTATATGGTTTTCTTAATTTAATTTTCTCAAACATGCTTGGTAAGTCGAGCATTATTTTGAGAACCTTCTTCGAAATCGAAATTGCTGTACCGGTCAAATACATGCGATCGGCAATGTTACTATGATAATTCAACCGTCGTGTTTAGCGGCCGACTATAATAAGTCATAATTATCTGTCTTGCAATTTAATAAATTAATAGTTTAAAAAACACTAGAAAAACACGCTTTTATAAATGCACGTAAAAACAAAAAATCACAAGTGTAAACACGATTATGATACGATATTCCATCATGGAATGCCAGTGCCTATCTTCTGGCTTCATCATCAGACCTTGAAACCTAATCGTGGTCAAAGTTCATTACAAGAATTTTCTAAGACATCCAAAACAGCTATGATACGATTTTCCATCATGAAGTTCCAGTTCATATCTTCCGGCTCCATCATCAGATCAGTTCGACAGTACCATATTATTGTATTATCATCAGAACTACATACAGCTGCCAATTTTCATTAAGCTACGATCCTTGGAAGATGGTTAAATTAGTTACCTTAGATTCCATTAGATAGTTAGTTACATACAGGTCGACCTAATAAAAGCGTGTTAAAGATGTAATGAACTTTTTAGTTCGACACATGGCAACCAAGGAGAAAACTTATAAATTATTTTATTTCGACTTGGCCTGCAAATAGAGCTGTTTAAAGTATACAAGAAACAAATCAACATATTGACACGTGAAAAATTATCATTGTTCGTCATTGATTCTGGAATTTATAATTAACTAGCTGCACCCCGCGGTTTCACCCGCATAAGCCTCAATTCCGTAGGAATATCGATATAAGAAGTACCATATGTGTTAATCCAGGTTCTAAACTATATATGTGCTAAATTTCATCAAAATCCGTTTAGTAGTTTTTGCGTAAAAGAGTAACAAATATCCATCCATCCTAACAAACTTTCGCATTTATAATATTACTAGCGACCCGCCCCGGCTTCGCACGGGTATAAAATATATAGCCTATGTCATATGGTGTAAAGGGCCATATAGATCTATATTAAATCAACAGTGCATTTAAGGTATTAAATTGGATAAGGATGAATGCTGTATTGGTTAAAATCGCTTCCAAAATTAGCCATTATATGTCGTAAAAAGTAAATGACAAAAAAAGAAATTGTGGGATATCCATAAGAGATAGACATATACCATCGCGGAGTTTTCTGTAGACCTTTTCAATGTGTACAATACTTAGTACTTTATTTTGATAAATCTCGTAGGGTTCAGCCTGCGTTTGCAATGTAAACGGAAAAAATGTAATTATTTACGACATCGCATTGGAAACCTCAAAAATAACAGTATTTCTCTACTATTTAATGGATATTATTATACATATAAACCTTCCTCTTCAATCACTCTACCAATTAAAAAAAACCGCATCAAAATCCGTTGCGTAGTTTTAAAGATTTAAGCATACATAGGGATATAGGGACAGAGAAAGTGACTTTGTTTTATACTATGTAGTGATTATTATATTACGAGTACTAGCTTGTGCCCGCGACTTCGTTCGCATGGAAGTCGTAAAACACCACATATACTAAAATAATAGTCACATTTTGCAGCAGCTCGTCCTGCAGGTCGACACCCGCAGCCTTTAGTAGCAATATCCCATTGCTTGCGAAGTTTTTCGTTTTTAGTGAATTAATGAACGCCTGTGTTCCTGTTTACCTAATGGCACAGCACTGATACAATGACTGATACATTCTTACAGATTATTCTTGACGAATGGCTATCACCAAAATAATACACATGTTCATTCTCATCTCAATCTCATTTTCTACGAAATGTATGAGAAGTTTTTTGCAATTTCTGACTTTGCTCGTACTCAAACTTCAGTTGGCCCGATATGGTTTTTTGACCTTAGTAATAAGAATAGGATCTAAAAAGTGTTTCTGAAAATTGCCCATTTTCTTGCTGAAGGTACAATTTTTTCAAAATCTGTGAATGCAGATCAAAATGTTTCAAAAAGTTAAGGACAATCTCCTAAGACCGTTTTCTTGTAGCGACAACGAACGGTTAAGGTATATGCCCTTATTGCCCCATTTCAAAATCAACCCTGTATATGATATGATTGACTACTTAGCTCCATAAAGGTATAGCGTGATAATAATTTTTTTAAAGGTTAAATCCGTAACTATCTGCAATATTCTAATCTTATGGATAGTCTTTTACAATTTGCGGTAAACTATAGAAGAATACGAACATAATACAATATTGCTCATCCCCCATAGCAAATTGCGTAATAATAATATTTGAAAAATCTATTGTGATGTTTCTATTAGTTGACTTATAGATTATTTATACCAATTTTCAAGTTATTCAAGCCACACAGTAAAATCCTCCCCTGTAAAAATGACTACCCCTTTTCACACCGTTAGGGGTAAATTTTCGAAAAACTCTGATACCTATACGTTTTTATTTATTTTCAGTCTTAAGTATAAATACTGAGTTTCGAGTTAATCAGACCGCGCGGTAAAATTCTTCTATACAAACTTTGACAATCCTCCCAATCCTCCTTTAGGGTGTAGTTTAGAAAAACTAAAAATGCCAAACTTTGTAATTTATAATAGATAAGTATTTTTGCCAAGTTTTAAGTTTATTTAGTTAGTTTAGTTTTTTTTTTGTTTGTGTGAATAAGATTGTGTGTGAAGAAGACACACAAACAAAATTCCCCCTTTTCATCCCATTAAAGGTCGAATTTCCAAAAAATCTATTCTTAGTGGATGCCTACGTCATAATAACTACCTGTGCGTCAAATTTTAGCCCAATCCGTTCAGTGGTTTGAGCTGTGCGTTGATAGATCAGTCAGTCAGTCACCCTTTCTTTTTGTAGATATATATTAGTTTATTATATTACCAGCGACCCGCCCATGCTTCGCACGGGTGCAATCTACTTTCCGCGCAACTTTCTTAATTTTTTCTTTCAAAAGAACCTTCTCCTTTCAATTAAAAACACAAAAAAAAAGAATTTGCGAAATCAGTCCAGCCGTTCACGCGTGACGCCGTGACCAAGGGGAATAGGGAATATATATTCATTTACTAGATAATATCTAGGAAATGAATATATACATACTAAGTAAATCTAAATATAAATATAATGTTATTATATTTATATTTAGATTTACTTAATTCGAATTTCCACGCATTATTTGAGAATACTACTTTACAAGCATCGACAGCAACCAAGGATTGATGGACACATTTTCATGTTCGTCTATCAATGCCCCTGTTGCAACTATTTACTCTATTCAATCATGTTATGAAAACAGAATGTTTTGTTGTGATTCATGTTTTAAGAGATGATACGTGGTTTTTACTTGCACAAGTTCATTAAAGTATGTGATTGTGACAATTAGGTGTAACATATGTATATCCATTTTCGTGCTTTCATCTTCATATTTCGTCTTCAAAGTCATACTCAAAGCATTTATTTCAATTAAACCATTAAAAGGCACTTTTAAATTGTCAAGAAATCAGTCAGATGCTGAACCATGCGTCATGTTCGTGAACGGGTGTCGTCAGTAGGGACTGGTCATCTCTTAGCTGCCACGGTTTATTTTAATTGTTTTTGTATTTATAGTTTTATTACGTGCACGTCTTTCTATATTGTTCTCACATGTATAATTTCAACATGAATGATGTATCCAATACTTTGTAACAATATTTTGATTTAAAAGAGTGTCCGTTGAGTTTCTTGCCCGTTCTTCTCCATAGATACCTACTACGCTTTGGAATGGGCTACTAGTTTCATCTTTCTGACTGACCGACCTCTTGAGAATTCAAAAGTATCTGTAATTGGTTTATTTTAAATAAATGCTTTGAGGAGTTTGAGTCCGTACAGAAAGTTGAAGCTAATTTTGGCGTCTAGCGCATTCTAACTTTTCCCAAATACTAATAACCACTGTCTCTTCACAGGTCAAGCCGTCACCTTAATCTCGCTACCGGACCAGTACCACCAACCGTTCCTGACCAACCCGCTCATTGGAAAGACCGTGACCATCCCAAAGTCTTTCCTTGACACCCTTGAAGAATGCCGCGTCATATTCCCTAATGGCTTCCCCTTTGAGGCTTACCCTAACAATAACCTACCTCCCGGTCCAATCACTTTCTTGCAAGCCGTCCAACCCTTCACTAGTTGCGCTATTGGTTTCTTGAATGCTCCTGTGTCTGCCAGTGGAACTTATGAGCTGGTGTCCACGGTCCGTCATTCGGCAGACAATAGTCAGACTCGAACCAGTCAGAGGCACCATCTGACTTTTGTTGAAATCGATCCATGGAAGGCTGATGCTCCTGATGCTGCTGTTGCTCAAGAATGATTTGTAATTTAAGATAATGTTTCTTCGAGTCAGTTTTCTTTGTTGTAATCCAAATCCAATAAAAAAATTGTTTCCTTAATTTGTTTGTTTGTTTTTCATTCCTATTTAATAATAATAATATCCTACAATTCATAATCTACAAATAAACTAGCAAATAAATAATGATATTCTTCTTCTTTTGGTACCTCTCCAATAAAGGAAGGTTAACCATCAACTTCGAATATTTTTCCTTGTCATTTGCGTTGAAATCATATTCAAGTAATCTTTATTATGAGATAAAAAAAGTCAACCGTCTTCCAAAAAAAACACTACAAAGTGAAAATAACTTTAATTTCGGAAGTCAGTGTCATTGGTATCGAATTTTCGTTTTTTGCCACCTTCTTCCGAAATTAAAGTTATTTTTCACTTTGTATTTGTGGTATTTACCCCACAGAAATTCGAATACCACTACCTGCTATGCAAATAACAGTGACAGGAACTTAACATAT
Organism: Agrochola lychnidis; assembly: GCA_963680765.1. Classification (NCBI taxonomy): domain Eukaryota; kingdom Metazoa; phylum Arthropoda; class Insecta; order Lepidoptera; family Noctuidae; genus Agrochola; species Agrochola lychnidis. The sequence continues at coordinate 4,942,356 of OY796859.1, read as the reverse complement.
CATTCACATGCTAAGTGGAAAAAAATACGTATTATTGAAGCTAACTCAAAAACTACCCAAGCAAAGTTATAAAAAATTATATAGGACTAAACAAAAAAAGAATCATGAAAATCAATTCATATGGCGGAGTAACCCCGTAACAAACATAAAAAGAAAAACATACAGTTGAATTGAGAACCTCCTCCTTTTGGAAGTCGGTTAAAAAGTACTAATATCTGAATAAATACATTCTCATCCACTTATATCATCAATAGCAACACTCCTAAAATAGCCAATCAAAAGTTAACTAACAAATCATCCACAAACTACCTGCCAACAGCATTGTTTTGCGAAGCGGGAGCTTGACAGATCAAATTAATAACTCGAGTTCGAATATCCCCATGACGCTGCCACAGTTCACAAAGTGCCTGAGAAGTCAGGCCCAGTCAGGCAAATGTTTAATGCAGTTAAACAACTACGCTTCAGTTGGTAGCCTGCCTTATTCATTGATATGTATTTTGATGTGGGTAAGCTGAGGGTCAGTTGGTTGCTAATAAGGGTTAATTCAATTATTTGGGTTACCTTTTGAAGGTAAAATTGAATTATAGTTTTAGTTGGTTTTGGATGTGGTTTTGCATGTTAGGATAAGTCACTTTTCTCTCGAGTTGGCACGTGTCATGAAAATAACTAATGTCACGGTAAAACGATTAGCTAGTCTGCATGATAATATAAATACATACTGTAGGTAGTCTTAGCCCATCATCTGCATAGCCTTTTCCCAACAATGTTGGAGTTGGTTTCCAGTCTAACCGGATGCAACTGAATACCAGTTTTTTACATGGAGAGACTGCCTATCTGACCTCCACCACCTCGTTACTAGGTAACACGATATCCATTGATTAGACTGGTTGTCAGAATTTCGGGCTTCTGACTAGCCGTAACGAATGTCAAAGACCAACCCATCCAGGAGTAGTCTTTTTTCATTATCCATTATTTGTGGACAAGCATTTACTAGTACCTTACTGACGACACGCACTGCTTGCCAGCCACTCTTGCTTATTTTAAATCTTCTTTATTGTCCATGAATAACGCTAGCTTTTTGTCTATGTATTATTCAAAAGTAGAATCGAATAAAAACAAAACAGAATTTGGAGCGAACAAACCAGCAACATTATTACAACATGTTTAAAACAAAACACAGAATCCAGATTTAAAATTTCATCCAGCCAGCTCGTATTTTTTTCTTTGCCATTTTTATTCACTTGATTAAGTTTCAGAGTGCTTCGAATTAAGAATAGTGCTTCCAGTAAGTTTCTATTTTTAATGTAGATTCTGTAGTTTGAAGTGGCAAGTTTCTGATGCAATCTGATGTAAATAGCTCACAGTTTTTTACTAGCATTAAGGGTAAGTTATGTAAAAGGAAATGGTTTTTAGTTTTCGTTGTTTTTAGTAGTAAGGAAGTTGTGTTTTTGTTTGATAAGATTGCTTTTTAGTTGTTTTGTTAGTCAATGCATTTACTATTTTCGTCACATTTTTGGTACGGCAGTACAAATTGAAGTCAAAGTCCAGGTGAAGTGCCAGGATTTAATTATAATTATGATTATTCCAAAATGCGGTTTTGCTATTTTAGTGGTATGAGGAACAGAGTGTAAAGTTCACTCATCCACCATAGAAAAGGGAGGATCCTCCGACCAGACGGGTGATGTGTCTGGCGAGCAACTGCCCGTCTGGTCGGAAAATACTTCCGTTTCTATGGTGGATGAGTGAACTTTACACCCTGTTCCTCATTCCACTAAATTAGTGACCACGACGTGATTTCATAGGCGGCAGCGGATTTCTTGAAATTGTAAGGAGGCGGTCTAAGTGACAATTGTTTCCGCTACACTATTGCTGCATAAGTATAAACAGAATTATTTAGCTGATAAGTGTGATAACTTATTAGTGTAGTTGGTTCAATGATAATTATAACATAACGACCCAAAACTCAATAGCTGACCCTAGAACAAAAACCGGCCATGTGCGTGTCGGACTGCGCACAGTGAAAGGTTGGGATGAATTTATCCCAAAAACAAACTCAACTTTGTAGTTGAAAAACATGTTCTCCCATGTATGGGAAAACATGTTTTTGCAACTGCAAATTTAAGTTGGTCGATGATTACTCGTTAACTTGTTGACTCTACTTAGATGTGATAGTTTTCCATTTAATTTCGTTATATAAACTACTGCTGTGATTTTTTTCACATATCCAAAACTAACCATTTAGCTGGCAGGAGGGGGGACACTTGACTTAAAAAATTAGCAATTTAAAGCTTAATATTTCGCAAACGGATCCCTGAATCTAAAAATGGTTTTGACATACTCACAATGTTTTGAAGAACCTTTTCAGTGATACCCCACACCATGGGATAGAAAAAATAAAAACATTTACGTGATTCAGGTAACCAAATTTTTTTTTACCACTTTGTCGGCGTAATTAATATATGTATACCAATGCCAAATTACAGCTTTCTAGTACTAAGAGTCTCGGAGCTAGACCGCGGACGGACAGACAGACAGACGGACATGGCGAAACTATAAGGGTTCCTTGGAACCCTAAAACGTGGATTGTCTTACTTAACGATGCAAAAGTAAATAATAATACACTATTATGCAAAAGTTTCCTCTTAAAGCAGACAAGAATTCCTAACTAGCAACAAAATAGTCGAACTACTTCATTAAAAAATATAGCTCTAGTATATTTAAATCTTTGCTGTTGTACTATTTGCAGAACAACATATTTTCACATAACAGACTGGCCTAGAAACCGTATCGCCTTTGTACTAAAACTCCGGATTGTTAAACATAGTTAAAACCATCCGGTGAAACTAGCCGGACGACTCATATCCGGATTTATCCGGGAGCAAAAGGTTCTAAGTTAAGAGAGATTACGGAATACAGATTTAATGAACGTGTATGGAACCAGAATGGAGTCAAAGTCTTTGCGTTTTTAAATTAATTGAATTGAGTTTTATAGCTTGTAATTAGAAAAAAACAGTGGCACTCCGGGAGTGCCGAAAGAAGTGAAAACTTGAACAATTTTACTGTGCAGGAAATACTTTTCTTTTTTGAAGTTGTTAAAAAAAGGGAAATGTCAATCATGTCGTTGTCATGTCTCAATATTTGGAATGTCATTAATCCCAAAGAAAATGTATCGCGCGTTGATGTCTTTTTAATGGTCAAAGCTGGTGTCGGTAACAGTGTCGCCAGTACAATTGTTTTTTCCCATCTCAAAAATGGCTAACGCCCTCAAAGAAGTTTTCACTTCAATAAACCTTTTTTATTTTATTTTAACCTACAAAATTTATAAACTCAGATTCATGCTATTTTATAATTATCAAGTTTTTTTAATATTATTGTTTTTATTACGGTTGAATATCTATTCAAACGCATCCTGTAGAAATAACAACATAGACCAGTTTGATGTTTGAGCATGAAGAAAACACTACCAGGTTTTACTTCACATCATTTAGATTGATGATTGTAGATTCCTGTAAAAGGTGGAATTAATTTTCCTGCTGGAGAGTTTGTTGCGCCACTTCTTCTTCCCAGCTAAAGGCACTAGGAAGTGGTGAAGGGTGGGCGTTTTGGGGGACTGTCTTATGTAATTTTGACGTTCGAACAGTGCTGATTCTCTGCCTAGTTTGAATAAATGACTTTTGAATTTTGAATTAATTGTTGCAAAGAAAATAACTTCTACTGTAAAAGACTAAAATAACTATACAAATTTTCTACGCTAGTCCATAAATATAATAACGCTAAACGGTTATAACATAGACTTCATAAGTCATGTTTTTTGCTTGAACCAAGAGCTAGCTCCAACGGCACTAGTGCTTTTGACAAGTGGTTACATGACAGCGTGTTACTTCGAGGTGTCAAAATGGTAGACCACAGAGCATAACCGTTTTAAGAGATCTTAGGATTTTGAGTTTTTAGCTCTGATTTTTGAAGAGTTGGTGATTATAATTATTTATATTTTTGGTGAAGATTTACAAATACCTAATGATGGGTAAAGGTGTGGTTTTAGTAATAACAGCCGCACGGGTCGATCCATCGGGTTAAGCTACGCTTGTCAGGGTTGGTCCGTGGATGGGTGACCATCTTTTTATACCGAGACTGCTCCGTGCCTCGGAAATAACGTTATGCCGTTGGTCCCGGCTTTCATTCGTGGAATTTTGACAGTTGTTACGGGTCGTCAGAAGCCCGAAAGTATAAAAATTACCAAGGGGTATCGTATTACCCAGATGTTACTGGGTTGTGGAGGTCAGAGAGGCAGTCGCTCCATGTAAAATACTGGTATTCAGCTGCATCCAGTTATACTGGAAGCTGACCTAAACATAGTTGGGTAAAGGCTAGGCAGATTGATATTGAGTAATGGTATGGTTTTGAGTATATACCTGGTAAAAATATTGTCCATTTGGTAATGTTTGTTGAGCACTTGGCGAATATTTTTAAGCACTTGAGAGAATAAATTTTAAGTAGGTAGGTACTTGTTGAAGATAGAAAGGATTTGGTGGTTTTCGAACCTTCACTTTAAACGAATTAGGTTTAAATCCAAACACTATATGTAATTATAAAGCCCAGCAAACTTAATCCAATCCTTCTTACCGCACTTATCGAATAACCCTATCGCACCACACCCCGTAATTTAAACTAAGAATCTTAGGAACTTAACATTTGACATTATCCCATATAATCCTTAAACAATTAACTCCGCAATTTGATCTCGACGTAATCCTATACAAAATATGGTCATATGTCCCAATAGTGAGGAGGGTAGGTCGTATATCGTGGGTAAAGACGGTCACAGACCACAACACCACTGATGTTTGCCCCCTTTATTTAAATTGATAGTTATGGGTACTGGCTTTCCTCAATTTTGGAAGGCTTGTATTATTTTACGGACGTTTTGAGGCGTTAGTTTGAGTTTTTGGACAGCCAAAATGAGAAATCAAGATCAAATTTGATAAATGATGTAATTAATACATCTCGTTTGCCAACCTATCCCAAACATACGGACCTTACATGTGAGGTAAGAATGGCAATAAAAATACGACAGGTTCCTTTTAAACATCGATTAGAATCAAGTTTTTCTAACTGAACAGACAGGTGCCGCTGGGCAGTTTGTTGCGCCACTTCTTTTTCCCAGCAAAAGCTCTAGGAAGTGGTAAAGGTCGGGCGTTTGGAGGGACTGTCTTATGTAATTTTGAGGTTCGAAAAGTGCTGATTCTCAACCTAGTTTGAATAAATGACCTTTGACTTTGATTTTTGTTTAGTCTGAGATGGTCTTCTGAAGAAAGAACTACACAGATTTGAATGTACTTGTCCAGTCATGCATGTGTCAGTAATCGTGTAGCTGAAAAAATCTGACTGTAATCAGAGAATTTGGTCTTACATTCCCAAAGGTTCTTGGTATAGCCAAAACCTGAGCACACGCTGAACACTGAGCAGTCAGCTGATTGACTTATAGATATTTAAATTCGTTCTGATATGAGACAAAAACTACTTGAAGCCAAAGACCTTTTCTAACAGTAATATCACTTTGTGTTATTAGGCCAATCAGGCTTTTTTATTCAAAATTCAAGTCATTTATTCAAACTAGGCTGCGAATCAAGACTTTTCGAACGTCAAAATTACATAAGACAGTTCCCAAAACGCCCACCCTTCACCACTTTCTAGTGCTTTAGCTGGGAAGAAGAAGTGGCGCAAAAAACTCCCCAGCAGCACAGCTGTCTGTTCAGTTAGATTGTCTTTTTAGGCAACTTTTAAATACATAACAAGGTTTTTAAGTTACGATTTTAAACCTTCGACCCACGACAGTGTTATGCAATTTAACAACACATAGCATCACGCCTGTAATCCCCGAAGGGTTAGGCAGAGGTGTATCTATAGTACACCCACATTTCGCCAGTTATGTTTAAGTCCCATGTAATAGGGGACGAGCCTATTGCCATCAACCGGGCACAAATCTCAGACTCCGGACTGATGCAATTTAATATATTAGCAACTGCATGCATAACCAATCTGGTAGCCAAGCTTAATAATTCATTTAAAATCACGATATGACTTTCAATCAGATCTGATAAGGATTATCAATATTGCTTTGATAACTACTATTTTTACATCAAATCTTTGAGTGTTATCATCACGTTCAATCCACTCACCCATTACGATGGTGAGATTATGACTACCTGGTCTACTGATAACGATTTACTGCGGTCTTTAGTCTGTTAACCAAGTTTATCTCAGTGATTTTATCTGGCAATAGAGATAAGTGATTAGTATTATACAGTAAGGCAGGAAAAACCATTAAAAAAACGTGTGCGGTCGGGGACCCCCGTCATGAATTAAGTTCCTTCTCAGGCATGATTTACAACAAAAACAAAATTCTCACAGCCGCCATCTTGAATTTACATTTTGACCTCACTATAGGCTTTAGTACCCTCGAAAACTTTGAAAACGACACGATGACGAACAATTTGAAAATATTGGCAGTCGCCATCTTGGATTTATATTTTGACCAAGTTAACAGTTTCTCTCTCTCTCTCCGGCATGCAGTGTAATCGGGCTGATGTGTACTATTTTATGTAATCACTTCACTCTTTTATTTTGTTTTTTTTCTGCCGGCGTTCTCTCTCTCTTTTTTTCTTTCTCTTTGAATTAGAAGATGACAATCGCAAGTATGAACGCTTTTTAGCGTGACGATATCTGCCAGTATGCAAGCCGCGTTATAGAACTTCGTTCCAAAAATCTGCTGTTCCATACAAAAGTGTAATACTAACTAACACGATCAAAACGTATGGAACAGATTTTTAAAATATATTTTAGTGTTAGTCAAACACTATAAAGAAATACTAATAAGAATACTTAATTAATAAATAAATAATACCATTTATTTCAGGCGTCACAGGTCCATAGAAAAATACCTTATCCTAAAAATACATATTTTAATATTTATAACAAAACTTAAAAACTTGTGTTAATAAATAGCTTAAAACTATGTTGGTACTTAATACTCAATAGCGACGGATTGGTATTTTCAAGATGGCAACTGAAGGAACACGGATGGGTCAGTAAGAGTCTGACACGCCCTCCCGCTCCTCCCAGAGCGGGAGAAGTTATTTGATAATTTCGCACCCAAAAAAAAGGAGCTGTCTTTTGTAACTGTTGACACTCAAAAAGTAGATTCTCGGCCTGATTAAAATAAGTCAATAGATTATAATTATATATTATTATTGTTTGTAGGCGCAGCACGTGGTGTTCTATAGTTTCTGCCTACCCCCATAGGAAGAAGGTGTGAGTTTAAGTATTATAGTTTGTGCTGATACGGGAAAAGTATAAGGACTTCGAACTAAAAACCTATGGGTTAATATTCGAACAGAGCTTGAAATCAATACGGGTGCCAAACGTGCACTCAGTTAAGGGAATCTGTCACTGTTGCCCGCGAAACATAATACAAAACAAAAAAAAATATTATTACTAAATTATAATCATTTAAAATATCAATATAGGTCTTGAAAATATCATCATCAGCCTATAGCAGTCCACTGCTGGACATAGGCCTCTCCAATTGCACGCCATTCAGCTCGATTCTCGGCAACTCTCATCCAGCTGCTACCAGCCACCCTTCGAAGATCGTCACTCCACCTAGCCTGAGGGCGTCCTACCTTACGTTTGCCAATTCGCGGTCTCCACTCAAGAACACGTATACCCCTACGGTCATCGGTTCTACGGCTGATATGGCCGGCCCACTGCCACTTCAGCTTGCTAATTCTGTGAGCTATGTCGATAACTTTGGTTCTCTGCCGGATCACTTCGTTCCGGATTCGATCCCTCAGAGAGACTCCAAGCATAGCCCGCTCCATGGCTCGCTGAGCAACCTTAAATTTGTGGACCAGCCGTACCGTGAGTGTCCACGTTTCGGCTCCGTAAGTCATAACAGGCAGGACGCACTGATTGAAGACCTTCGTCTTTAGGCTCTGTGGAATACGTGATAATATATTTGCTGCAAATAAGACTATTTGGTGAAATTACGACGAACTAGCTGCGCCCCGCGGTTTCACCCGCAGAAGTCTCGATCCCGTGGGAATATCGGGTTAAATGTATCCTATGTGTTCATCCAGGTACTGTGTGCTAAATTGCATCCAAATCCGTTCAGCAGTTTTTGCGTGAAGAAGAGACAAACATACACACACACAAATTTTCGCATTTATAATATTAGTGTGATAAATAAAAACAAAGTAAAAAAGCGCTGCAATTTAAAAACACGTAACAAAAATTGAACTTCGCAGGCTACATTGAAAGGCATTTCGGAGAACGTTTATTAGGAAACCGCTGTCCAGCAGTGGCCAGTCAACAGCTAAAACAATATGACCCCTATTTGATTCAGGCGTGAACACAATGTATCGATTCACCGTATCGCTAATGCCTCTATCAGAGTTAGTTACTACCAACTGTTGACGCGTCAGTCTGCAATGCGGTATCAGGGCTAACGAATGCTTTCCCAACGTTTATTTTGATGTTGAAATAGTGAAAGGAGACCTTTTTAAATAGTAATTTTTTTTTTTTTGGGTTGGTACTTGGTATAATGTGCCTGCGAGCAGTGGTGGCCCAGTGGTAACGGCCGCGACTTACGAGTTGTAGGTCGTAGGTTCGAACCCAGACAGGCGCTTTACTTTGTGTAAATTATTTCATCACCACTGCTCTCAAAACGGTGAAGGAAAACATCGTGAGGAAAAGGCATGTTCTAGAACCGAAAATTTGAAGACATGTGACATCTACCAACCCGCACTGGGCCCGCGTGGTGGATAACGGCCCGCTCCCTCTCACAGAGAGGAGGCGTGTGTCCCAGCAGTGAGAACATTATAGGCTGACGATGATAATGTGCCTATTCAGTTTTCAGTGCCTCGGTTGTAAGAACTATTGATTCAAAAATCTCTACAAATGTATCTTTTGTAGAATAAAGATGAAAATGATACTGCAGCTACTATTCTGGCTTCAAAACTAAGTGATCAAGTTTAGGATATCGGTTATATTGGTTCCGAGATGATCCTTTTCATACTGCTGTTAAGCCATCTAGAAATATTGGGATAGCTCCGATATAAGTCAATGGTCAAAAAAATAAATCGGAAAATTTTCACGCTTTCCAAACGAACACAACCAAATAAATACCTTGTTAAATAAATCGGTAGTAGTTTTGTCGAAAAGTTTAAATCCAAATATATTTTTCAACGATGACATTTTCCGAAAATGTCATATTACGCAATCAACATAAAGGAAAAATGAAACCGTACGCAATCATCATTGGGAGTCGGGATTGCAATTTTTTCAAGCATTAAATCGAAAGCGGATTTTCCGAAAATTCACAATTTGACGAAATTGAACTTCACTATAGTCATAATACCGGTCTGTGATATTACCATTGTAAGGTATTTGTTTCTTCTTTTAGAGAGAAGGAAGGTGCATTACTCATCACGTTTCATAGAAGAGCGGTTCTGCCATATTATACAGACTGTCATGAAAATCTGTTAATTTAACATTTAAGTGTCAAACAGTATTTGACATATAAGTTTCAAAAATGCTCTGAATTTGCAGTCGTTATTGTGTGACCATTCACTTCAAATCAAATCAAATCAAATCAAATGTTTATTTGCCAGAAATACATTGTTTTGGTTCAGGTGAGATCTTATAACCTAAGTGTCATTGTATTCTGCCTGCAAGCAAGCGTGCAAATTTTTTATTAAGTTTACATTCATTCCTATTTTATTACTATTATTATTATATACTATTATCATGCATTTATTCACTATATTTATATTCTTCTAATTATAGGTAGGTATTGATTTTCAATTTTATGTTCCATATATTCCTTAAAACTATAAAAACAACACTTTAGAAGCCATTCTGTCAATTTTGTCTTGAATACATTACCCTGTAATAATTTTAAATCATTTGGTAAGTTATTGTAAATTAAAACACACATATTAAATACATTTTTCTTATAGATATCCTTATGACAGGGTGGCTGGTACAGTAGGTTGTGAAACTTAGTCCTTTTTTGTCTAGTTAGGACCTCACTACGTTATTTAAAGTAGTGCATGTGTTTTTTTGTGAAGATGCAGATATCTTTTATATACATGCAAGGTAATGGAAGAATTTTACATTTTTGAAATAAAGGTTTACAACTGTCTAGGAACCAAGCCTTGTTGATAACCCGGATGCATCGTTTTTGAATTTTAAAAACTCTGTCAGTATCGGTTGAGTTACCCCACATAATTAATCCATAGCTCAGGACAGATGACACATAAACATGGTAAGCTGATAGGGCGGCTTCTACAGAAACATTTTGTCTTAATGTTTTTAACGCAAACACAAATCTATCAAGTTTCTGACAAATTGACTCTATATGACTTTTCCAATTTAGATGTTTATCTACATTAAGTCCTAGAAATTTTAAGTCGTCTACTTGTTCCACTTTTTTATCTTTAAAAATAATATCTAAAGTTAATTGTTTTGTATTGTAGGAGTTAAACTGGATTAATTTTGTTTTACTAATGTTTATGTTCAAATTATTATTTTCCATCCAGCTTACTATATCTGATAGGGCCTTTTCGGTAACTGATTTATAAGCGTTTTTATCCTGATCTTTTATAATAATGGTGGTATCATCTGCAAAAAGAATACAATCCTGTAAAGTGGCTTTCGGAAGATCGTTTACATAAAGCAAGAAAAGTAGAGGGCCAACAATGGTACCCTGAGGCACACCATTTTTATTTATTATTGCCTTTGATTTAAAGTTTTCTTTAAAATATATTCTGCTACCTTTTTTTACAACTTTGGATATCTCTGTACACTGCTTAGGAAACCAAAGAGCGGAAATTAGAAAATATTGTAAAAAAACATGTCGCACTCGGGGACTGCCGCGGTAAAGCTATTGCATAGCATTTGTAACCTGCATACTTACTATTTGTCAACGCTACACTTGGGATGATGACGTGATGACATAAAACAAAAATTACGTTCCCATGACAACATCACGATGTCAGTGGGGGTGTTAGGTTTTATTTTCGTTACGGAATTTCTTAATTCGGTCGCCGCGCTCAAAGCCCGCGATAAAAGCTATGCAATAGCTTAAAAACAATTGAACATCGAATGCATGCTGAATATGTGCTGTGTACTCTCCCTTGGAGCTGTCTACATTTTATCGGTCGTGCATATACCTACCTAATTATACTATAAATAAAGGGCTCACGTGAACTTCTACCTTATCATTGTAAAGGTGGTGTCTAATATTACACAAAACAATTCAAATTCAAAAGACATTTATTCAAACTAGGCTGAGAATCAGCACTTTTCGAACGTCAAAATTACATAAGACTGTCCCCCAAAAACGCCCACCCTTCACCACTTCCTAGTGTCTTTAGCTGGGAAGAAAAAATGGCGCAACAAACTCCCCAGTAATCAAAAATTGAGTAAATAATAGATTATGCAGAATTTACCTGACTATTGTAGCTGTGTTGTGAATTAGCTTCAGTGAATGTACTCGAAACAAATATTAGGTTAGCCTACGGATATTTGTCCACAGAAATATTCCTAACATTCAGTTTGAAACTGCCACCACAACCACAATACAAGAGAAATTCAAGCATTCACTAGCTCACTAATAATATAACATGTAGACAACGTCTACTCCTGTGTTTACACCCTTGTACAAGTTGTGATACATGTTTTCTACAAGTTTTGTAAAAAAACTTGTGAAAAACATGTTGTGTCTAAAACATGTGCCAAATTATTATCGATGTTAACAAATATGGAAATAACACCCCACAAAGAAAATCCACATATTTATTTTCCCAATCCTTTTGCATTGATACTTCTCAACTAGTAAAAATACCGATGTACTGTTAGAAAAGTCATCTAGCTCACAGTGTAGTGGGTTGCTTGTGAAATAAAACTTTGTTACAAATAATTAAATTAAATTTATTTCATAAGCTTAATACATAAGCAGAGAAAAGGGTTAACAATGAATTTCTTAAGTAACTTAGATCCTTAAAGTAATAAGACTAAGTACATGCACGAATTTGTGAAATTCCTGACACCCAAACTAGGACATGTTGTATCTCAGGTGTCAGCGTTCCTTCCTGCCAGACATATTGTGGAGCGTAACTTATTGTATAAATTTTATATTAGGAAAAACAACAGAAAAAATAAATACTTAACTATTATGTATTACCTACCTATTTAATATATATGTGTGTGTGGAGAGGTGAATGTAGTGTAAGGAAGAGTGAGTGTAGTGTGAGAGTGTTTAAGTGTGTGTGGGGGTGAGTATGTGTGTGTGAGATATAATAAAAAGTAAAGAGGAGCTCGTGGCTAAGTAATAACAGTGGCACGGAAGTGGATCTAGTTTCGTTTGGCAGTTGTATGGAGTAAAAGGGGTTAAAGCTGGTACGATTTGGGTCCCCGATTATAACGTTTTCGTTCTTTTAAAAGGTAATGCGTATTTTTCGAGAAATTAATAAAAATTGTTTTTAAACTCAAATTAGATAAAAAGCGAAAACGAAACGTTAAAATAGAATGCTATTTTGTCCACCTTTTCGACATTTTTGTCAACAACTCGTCTTTATTACTTGTTCATGGTGTAAATTATAAACGAAAACAGTGTAAACACAACATGTAGAATACATGTTTTCTACGTTGGTGTACACAAGGGGTTACGATTTCAGAACATGTTTACGTAATTTAACTAAAGTCAGAGAATTCGCTTTCAAAATCCCGTGTAACATTAAGGCTTATTATGAAAATTCCTCTTCTAATGAACTATTCAAGTATTCACATTTTTATACATGCTGTTTATTTTTTCAAAAGATGACATAAAATACCGAGTTCGGATGCACAATGGGTGCTGACGAGGGCTATTAGCATATCAGTTGCGTCGTTAGACTGGGTTTCAGGATTCTCTATACAAATGAAACAAGCGCTGGAAAGGAAAAGTTTTGTGCGCCATTATGAAAAATATAATTTAGAGCTTGTTGAATTGAGAGTCGGGATTTGTTTGGGATTATTTTTTTGTTTTCTTGTTTGGCCTTTTTTCTTTTAACGTTTTCATGATTTCTATGTGGATCATTTCAAACTGTGATTTAAAACAGTAAACTATATATCACCAGTTTAATGTTTTTTTTTTCTAATAGCTAAAAAGAAACCGAATTTGATACTTAAAGAACAATACTCGTGATAATTAAATAGCAAAGTAGGCACACAAATCCTCACATAAATACCCAAAGTACAACCACCAAGCACAATCACTTACACAAACTCGCTCACACAAACACATACACAAAAACACAACAAACACACACGCACACAAACCACTCAAGAGCATGCATGCACTAAATTTGATTCCTACATTTTAAATGATTTTATTTTTAATTTTATTGCATAAAATGTTTATATCCAAAAAACAGGTGAAGACATTGATTCCTGTAAGACAGGTACCACCTAGCTCAGGAGTCAGGGCTTCAAATTAATATGTAACGTCTTTTTATATGTCAATAAAATATTTTTATATATTTTTTTTTATATTAAGAAAAATACCTACCTATATTAAGTAAAATCCCTAAAATTTGTTGTTCAGCATATCGACTAGCAACTTAAAACTTGAAAGGGAACATAGGGCATTAGTGGTCAGAAGTAATATGCTAGCCCACAGGTTTTCGCGTTGTAGTGACCAAGTTAAATTCACACTATTTAGAGCCTATTGTCAGACTTTCTACACGTGCAGTCTGTGGTTTAGGTATCCGCAGAGGCCGCTCAATGCCCTACGTGCCCAATGTAACAATGGATTTAGGATGTTGTTAGGGCTGCCCCGCTTTTGTAGTGCCTCTGGTATGTTTGCGGAGACCAGGGTAGACGGCTTTCATGCCATCGTGCGCAAGCGGCTCGCGTGGTTATGAAGCAGAGTCCGGAGTAACACTAACAGCATCCTACAGGTCATTGCGGATAAACAGGATTCAAATATCCTGAAAACATTTACTCGTGTTCACATTTTGTAACCTTACTTGTAAGTATTATGGACATGGTCTGAAATAAAGGATTTATTATTATTATTATAACACGTAACATTGACCGAGGGTGTAAATTTTTTAAAGCTTAGAAACGTGCCGCCTCGATACGGCAGGGAGTTAGTCAACACCCCCCATCCTGCCGGAGATACAAAGTTGTTTTTGTAAAGATTTAGATATGAAAAGGTTGATAAATAAAATGTAGACGGAAGTGGAAACGAGGAGAGAGGAAGTGGGCAAGTCATCCCCTACCTACCAGTTCACAGGAGCCCCATATTCAGGGTCAAGGTCAAACGACTTGAAGGTCAAGGTCAAATTTAAAAAATTATGTTATATTGTAAATATAAAAATTTCGCAGTAAGGCGTAGGCGTAGTTTTTGAATTAAGGATATGAGCCCCAGTCATCCCCTTCGAACCTACCTTGTGCGGGTTGGGGTGCTCCAAGTCCCGCGCTCGCTAGGCTCGCTCTTGCATCCCTGAAAAATTCGTTTTTTTTTTAAATACCTAAAAAAATAATGCATCTCCGACAAAAAAATGGTTGCGGAGGGTTCAGGAAACCCACAAATAACCTCACTTTCTTTCTAGAGAGGCGGCACGTTTCTAAACCCAACCCCAATTAACTTCCCTGATTGTACAAGTACCTGCTTATCTACCGTTTAAACGTGTTTTTCTTTTTATTCAGTCGACTTTTATTAGGAAATAAAATACACGACAGAAAATTATGCTAGCAAAAACAATAAATTATGTGTTCTACAAAATTTTATGCAATTTCAATCGTCAATTTAGCAGAGGGGCTTGTGGCTAAGTTACAACAGCTGCACGGGTCGATCGATCAGGTTAAGCTACGCTTGCCGCGGTTGGTCTGTGGATGGGTGACCATCTTTACATACCAAGACCCCTCCGTGCCTCGGAAAGCACGTTAAGCCGTTGGTCCCGGCTGTCATTTGAAGATCTTTGACAGTCTTTACGGGTAGTTAGAAGCCCAAAAAGTCTGACAACCAGTCTTACCAAGGGGTATCGTGTTACCTAGTTACTAGGTTGTGGAGGTCAGATAGGCAGTCGCTCCATGTAAAATACTGATATTCAGCTGCATCCGGTTAGACTGGAAGCCGACCCCAACATGGTTGGGAAAAGGCTAGGCAGATGATGAATCGTCAATTTAGCAGCTTTTTTTACACGTCATTGTCGATTATACTCGAACATCACTCGAACCAAATTTTTTTGTTGCTCGTAACACTACAAACTTCACATGGGAATGTGAGTTATTTATGTAGTGTAGGTACATATATTGGCACCAGTGCACATTGCTTCGAGCGTGAAGTGCGGGGACGACACGGGATTGACCGAAAAATGCAGGAATTTAATGGTAATTCACTGCGAGTTTATTCAATCCAGGTTTTACGACGCTGAAGTCGCGATTTTCATGTCAACGGTCATCAAAAACAGATGAACACAATTTTAATAGTCTGGTCACGCTTATTCTGCATAAGTAAAAAAATGTATTTGAAAATCTTTAGATGGCAACACCATACTGTCCTAGGAAAAAAGAATTTGATACTTTGTTTATTTATTTATTTAATACTTTAAGCACATACATGTACAGAGGCGGACTTAATATCATAGGCGGACTTAATGTTTGTCTTTTTTTAACCGACTTCCAAAAAGGAGGAGGTTATAATGTTCGTCGCGTATGTTTGTTTTTTTTTTTCTTTTTTTTTATGTATGTCCACCGATTTCTCCGTCAATTGTGGACCGATTTTCAAAATTCTTTTTTTATTTGAAAGAGTATGCTTTCGAGGTGGTTCCATATAAATTTTATTAACTTTGCTTCGATAGTTTTTCAGTTAGCTTAATTTTTTTGATTATTGAAGCTAACTCAAAAACTATCGAACTATACTTATTACGTATTTTTCCCACTTAGTATGTGGATGATATGATAAGTTCCTGTCACTGTTATTTACATAGCAGTTAGTGGTTTTCGAATTTGTGTGGGGTAGGTACCATAACTAAAAAGTGAAAAATAAAAACTTTTTACAAAAAGAACAACCGACTTCCAAAAAACACTACAAAAAGAAAAATAACTTTAATTTCGGCAGTCGGTAAGAAAAAACGAACATTCAAAACCAAAAACACCGATTCCGAAATTAAAGTTATTTTTCACTTTGTAGTGTTTTTTGGAAGTCGGTTGTTTTTTTTTTTTTGTAAAAGTTTTACTATGGGTAATTTTGTTTATATTCTGATTTATTCCTGGTAAAGAATAACCACTTTAACACGATGCAGTGTGGATTTGATACAGTTTTGTCATCGTATGGAGGTTGAGCATAGACACGACATAGTCTGTTACATATAATCTATGCAAAAATCAAAAAGCAAAGTATCAAAATCATTAGATCTACTTACAACCCCGAAACTGACATAACTGACTGTTGTAAAAGTATACCATAAATAAAACTTTTTGGTGTCGCCCATTTATTCCATTGCAAACTTAGCGTGGCCAGACTCTATTTGCCACAGATAAGTAGTATTTTTATTTAAAGAATTTGATACTTCAAAAAAATTGTGATTTCATAAATGCAACAATAGCCAAAATGAAAGAAATAATAATAATAACCCCACCGCCGTATCTCTACGTTGACGTCGTGGTGGGGCTTGCGCGCTCCGAATTCTGGGTCTGTGCCGGTAGTTTATTTTGCCGGAACAAGTCTAGGATGAGGAGCCAGACCAAGAGAAATACAAAAACCCGCAGGGCAGCATGTGGCGAGCTGTTGGGCAGTAGCGACCCCACGGACCCTATCTCCCGGGAGAAGTCTTGTTCCTCACCTCTGGCTTGCCTTTATTGGCCGGCTGGAGTGAACACTGATGAGGAACGGCGCTCCCGCCTCATTCTTGCCTTAATTGGCCGGCTTGAGTGGAGATTCGCAAGAGCAAACGTGCTCGGAGGAAGGAAGTATTCCAGTAAGTGCTCGTAGGGATCTTGACCATCTTCCGGGCTCTGGGATTGTTCTGAAAGCCGTGGAATACCTCTCCACTCCTCAAGCACCTCAGGACATGTTGCCCCCTTGTTGCTACGTCACTATGTGCTAGCGACCGTTTCTGGGGGCCCATTATTGAGTGTGCAAGTCACCCCCTGCCATTTTATCCGTGTAAATATAAAACATTGATTAGGCAGGGGCTATAGTCCTACCATAATTCCATATAACCAGTCCACTTTAGCTACCCAAACCCATAGTCCAATGTTTTGTTTCCATGTACTGCAATAGTCCTACACCAACCGGGGGTTGTCCTTTGGTGCACTTGCATAGTGCATACATGGATAATCGTCGGTTGGTGCCTCATTTCTTTAAAAGCATCTAACGGGCCTCTACGAGTTGGCTTCGGCCCCTCGTACGCCTTCCAAAGTACCGGGATCCATGGTCCCGAGAATAGATAAAAATTAAAAATAATAATAATATGTTTATTTGACATAAAAGTACACAGATACAGGTTGAAACTTAATTACACGTGGAAATAGGTTAACACAAAATATTGAACAATGACCCCCATGCTAGGAAAAACCTGTGTTACAGGGGTCAAGGTCATTTGCCACAGATAAGTAGTATTTTTATTTAAAGAATTTTATACTTCAAAAAATTGTGATTTCATGAATGCAACAATAGCCAAAATGAAAGAAAGAAAGAAAAAGTATTTATTGAGACTCGCACAGGAAATCACAAATTAAACTAAAACACACTCATTAAACCATTCATAAAAAATAAAAACAAAATAAAAGCAGAAAGTTCTGTACGAGGCCAAAAGACTCCTATCTCAGCATATGCTGAGACATTTAAAAAAAAAAAAATGACGCAGCGCTAGTATTCTGATAGGGACCGCAGTGATGTCTATTCATGAAAATACAGAAATAAATATAATAAAATAAAAATAGATGTGAGAAATACTTTAAAAAATAAACTTTATATAGTCCGCGTGTCTGCACCCGACGTAACATCAATTACTTGTCTATGCCTTTAGTATCTGTGGTACTCTAGGTGTACTCTAAATGAATAGCAGTGGTTACTTATTAAAAAATTCGGTGAAGTCATCGCTCTCAAACGAACATAAACCATTACCGTAATAGGAGGCATAGAACCGTCGCTCGAGCCCAGTCTGTACAGTACAGTAGTCCCTCGTACACTACGCTCAACGCTCTCTTGGACGTTAAGCCGGACTGGAGTATTGTGAGATGAGCGTATGACTGTCGAGTGAATGTATACTTTTATAATACTAAAACTTTTATAATACTAATACTAATTCTTAAATAATGTGTTTGTGTCTTTAACTAATAGTTAGTTGATTCAGGCGTGACCATGCGGAAATCCATTATAAAATACAATATATGTGGATATATTTAGTAACCTGTTCTGCTTAGCTATTCCTAAAGACCCATAAAAAACCCTGAAAGAAATCGACAAGTGTTTTACCTCTCAACGAGGCATCCTCAGGATGACGAAATAATCAATAATAATATATAATTTAATATAAAAATAAATAAATAGATTGACCAACACATATTATATTCAGAGAATAAATAAATGAGTAATACATAAATAAATATAATAACTACAACTGCTGCAAAAAAAAAAAACAAAATAATAATAGACAAATAGGACATAATTTAAATATTGTGAGGACTTATTGGAATTCAACCTCACACATTATGCAGGCTGGCAAGAACGCTATGGTAGCCGAACATTCGAACGTTATATATTTAAATTAGGATTTTTATATGGTGTGCATTTGTCAATGTAAGAAAAACGAGTTGAGCCCATGGCGTCGGTCGCGTAATATTGTCTTTTGCTTCATACTGTTGGTTTAATTATAGTCTGTTTTTCCAAAAGCTTCTTTAATTTATCACACTTCACACGATCCCGACTACTGCAGCCAAGTTAGTTGCTCACAAATGGTGGAGGCGCCTCTCTAAAGTGTAGTCGTCACAAATGGTGGAGGCGCCCTTCTAAAATTTATAAAGATAGTCGTTACAAATGGTGCTCATATATGGTAAAGGCGCATAATTCTGGAGAGCCGAAGAAAATACGAGATCCACGCCGGAAATAGAAGATAAGTGGTTTATATTAATATTTTTTTTGTAAAGCGAGATGGCGCATCAAATACGGTTTTTCTCCGGCATAAGCAATATATGCCTAGAAAAATTTATTCCAGCGTTCAAGCTAATGGCCACCAACAATGAATGGCAAGATAGTGATTGGGCGCTCATAGTACGCGCATTTCTGGAAGGTCCAGCGTTATACTTTCATAGATCTATATACCACGACGGTATACCCTTTGAGTTATTATGTGACAAGCTAAGGGCAGAGTTCCCGTGCAAATGCCACAAAGAAATATATAGGGTGCAAGAAGAGAAAATTGCACAAATAGTGCCTGATGTAGGCGTACAGGAGAAGGTAGCGGTAATGAATGTAGATAATCATACCAATTTATTTTCTAGTGGAAGACAGGATGACCCACTGGAAGAAATGCAAAGCTGCCAAGAGGGCAGAAATGAATGTGATGTTGATGATGATGATGACGAGCGCAACTGCCTAGGATGCAGTCTTGCGAGTAATGAAGACGAATCAGTTCAAGTGTTCGAAAAGGAACACGTGGAAGAAGCTACAAAATCGGGTCAGTCCAGTCCATTTATTCTTTATAGTCATGTTTCAGAACACCAAGAACTGTCCTTAATAGGTGAGAATAATGATCACGATGAGGAAATAATTAAACACAACTTCGTTGATGATCAAAACTATACAGATATTAGTACAAAATTCTCCGAAGTACAGAAGGACGAACATCTTCTGTGTGCGACCGAAATAAATGGGAGTGGCTGTCTCTCATTGCCTAATGAAATAAAACAGAAGGCTCACAATATTTCAGCATCAAGTGATGACGATATTCGTGTATTGAATGATAATTTAGAATTAGATGAAGGTGTGCTGAATCTTCAATTGCGTACCTCAAAGATGGGTAAACATAAGTTTCGGGTTCGAAAAATATTAGTACGAAAGTCAATGCAGAAGATCACTAAGAACCTCACCTCCATTCGTTTAGATATGAGCTACAGGTTCAGACAAACAATAAATAGTAGTCTGAAGTTTGTACATAAAAATCTAGGTTGTTATTTTGGTAAAAAGGGTTTTATTTTGAATAAATTAAAAAGGTCGAAAGTTTATGGATATTTTATAAAAAAGTTTTACATTTTAGAATACGAGTTTTTAAAATTAAATAATAAGAAGTTCAGCGATTTTACCCCTATCAATAGATTAAAACCTTTTCATAGTAGTATTTAATTATTAGTTTTTATGCCACTTATTTCATTGTCATATTATGTCATTCAGATGTAAACATCATTTGACACATTATTTTAGTGATAAATATGAAATATTATTTTAATGCGTTATAATTTGTTTCTCGTTTCATATTATGGGGAGCAATCATCGGACGCTGCCGGGAGCGAGTGAGGTGTTGTCACTCCTCACATCGCGGAGAAGTCTGAGGGAATGAGCCACTGTCTGCGTCTTCAATGTTATGTCGTTTCGTCTAAATTAGCATGAACGTACTCCAGAATTTATTAATGCGAATTAGAAGAGGCAAATATTTTTGGAAACTGTGATCCCTTCAGGAGGGAGGGGAAGTACTCTGTCTTGGTTGACACCAGCCTCGCTAACGGGGGCATAGCCCTTGCAAGGTGTGTCTAGTTGACACAATTGGTTCAACTTATGACTGAGGTCTCACAGTTTAGTCAGAACTTACTGACATTCGATAAAGATTGAGTCTTGTGAGGATAATATGAGGTGTTGAGATTTTCCCTCTGGAGTATGGTCGTGAGTTTTTAATGTTGTTGAGCGCTTACTTCTTGATCCTTCGTTCCCTCTGGCTCAATTATGTCCGATGGAGTTAAGGCTTAGGATGTAGAGTTCATTTTCATAAACCCCCTCTGGGTAGATGTGAACTGTCACATCTGTTTGTTTGTTGTCAGAGGCTTGCTGTATCTTTTGCGATGGTTTTGGTACAGTGAGGTTTAAACAGGAGTACGTTAATTTTTTAAGTGCAAGTTAGCACATATTGTCATTTACCTAACCTGGTATCAGGACTTTGCGATTCGTACGTCCTGACTTAAGCCTTCTCCTGCAAGAGAAAGACCTCACCTTGTATTTTAATTGCCATCGTTAGGTAACGTTTCTTTTAGGTATAGGCAGGAAGGGTACGATTGTTCGGATACTTTGAATAAAGGTCTCTGCCTGATCCCTTTATTCAAGTGGGGCGTAGCTCATGTGAGGACTTATTGGAATTCAACCTCACACATTATGCAGGCTGGCAAGAACGCTATGGTAGCCGAACATTCGAACGTTATATATTTAAATTAGGATTTTTATATGGTGTGCATTTGTCAATGTAAGAAAAACGAGTTGAGCCCATGGCGTCGGTCGCGTAATATTGTCTTTTGCTTCATACTGTTGGTTTAATTATAGTCTGTTTTTCCAAAAGCTTCTTTAATTTATCACACTTCACACGATCCCGACTACTGCAGCCAAGTTAGTTGCTCACAATATTTAGTAATAAGCTTCCTGTCTCCTACTTATTTATAATTTTGCTGTGCCCGACAGGGTCCATAATTGTTTCAATTAATTTTTCCTTACCACCTGTATGTGTACATTATGGATTGCAATAAAGATAAACATAAACATAAACATAGACGATTGACTTGGCGCGAACCAAAACACGGCGTGTTTTACGCAGTCGGGTTTTTAGACTAGAATCAATTCTATTTTTTAAATAAAAATAAATAAATAGATTGACCTACACATATTATATTCAGAGAATAAATAAATGAGTAATACATAAATAAATATAATAACTACAGTCTACAACTGCTGCAAAAAAAAAACAAAATAATAATAGACAAATAGGACATAATTTAAATATTTAGTAATAAGCTTCCTCTCTCCTACTTATTTATAATTTTGCTGTGCCCGACAGGGTCCATAATTGTTTCAATTAATTTTTCCCTACCACCTGTATGTGTACATTATGGATTGCAATAAAGATAAACATAAACAGACGATTGACTTGGCGCGAACCAAAACACGGCGTGTTTTACGCAGTCGGGTTTTTAGACTAGAATCAATTCTATTTTTTGTAAATATTGACGTTCAAACGTGCCTTTAATGTGCGTAATTGTAACAAATTATCTGACTTTAACTTAGAATTTTTTAATTGAGGTACTTTTTTATTTTACATTTTTTTTTTGTATTTGCAGATGCAATATAATTATAAATATTATATAGCCTATGTCACTCCCCCAATTAAGACGAAACTAACGACACCTCATAATTATGTTAAAATCCATCAAGCCGTTTAGACTACAAAGCGTGCTAAAAAATTATAGACGTACATACATACATACTCTCGAAAAACATTACCTTCCTTCTGGGGCAGTCGAGTAATTAATTAATTATGACCTTTTTAGTTGTATATTGAAATACAATATTTACTCGGATGGAAAAACAAAAAACGTCACGTAACCGTAACCATGTTCGCAAAACTAGGTTTTGGTTAGAATATGAAATATGAGCCACCGGAAAAAATTGAATTACCTTTTATAACAGGTTATGAATAATTTATACGTGAAATGTCACGTTTTCAATATAGTGCTGGTACTTATTTAATCTAGTTAACAGACGCTTCGATAGTCGAGTTATTTTTGTATGGGAACTAGATTTGGTTTTTAGAATTTTAGTGGTTGTAATATTTTTATTTAGAATTATCAGGAATGAAGACCAGGCCTTTGAAATTAATGAGGATTTTTTTTCTCGTAGGTTAGTCTTCCTTAATCGTCCAGTAAATTGTCACATCACCATCAGCAAAGTCGGGGGAAAAATACAAAAAAAAAAAACAAAAAATACACAAAATGTTGAACAGCTCCATAAACATCACAAATCATGACCCATAAATTAACAAACCTATTTCCCATTGTCCTATTACATTTATTACCAGTCGAACTGCCCATCCAATTTAAAATCGAAACCATTTTACGGGATCGACTTTATTGGTCAATACGATGCGAGCTCTAATAAAATATACGATAAACAAGTTACCGTTACTGTTCAAATTATAAAATGGCGGTGCTGCGTGCTGGTGTCAATTTTTATAGGCTACAATGTTCCTGGCTGAATATAATTCCGGGGTATGACATCAAACGGATTTTATTTAAATTGCATTTGGAATATGGCTGTGATTGGTCTGATTTTTAAATTCTTTTTTTTTCGTTCTACAAAATTGTGTTGGCCTGTATTACTGAAAATGGAATGATAAAATTTTATACGATCATTCTAGTGTCGTTTAAATGCGTTCTAAATGGTTTAACTAGTGTCCTATTTGTGTTAGCTCTAGTTTGTTTTTATGTGAATCGCTCAATGCAGGTAGGTATTTTATTCAAATTCAAATGCAAGAATATTGTTAAATATATGGTAAAAAAACCGGCCAAGTGCATGTTGGACTACGCACAATGAAGGGTTCCGTAGTTGAGATGAATTTATTTATCCCAAGAACAAACTTAACATTTATTCCAACTACAAATCGTCGCTCGGCATCCAATACCGCGAATGTGTAATTTTTTACGTTTTTTCTAAATTGTAGGATCACTTATTTGAACGTGTAGAAAAAATAAAAATCGAACACCTTTAAACGAGCAATTCTTGTATATATGTATATAACCTGAATCTCTGAAACGGCTCCAAGAATTTTTGTGAATTTTTTTTTCGGGAGCGATAAATCGATCTAGCTTGGTTTCATTTTTAGAAAACGTCGTTCAAAAAAAAATTGTCATCCATATACTTTTCTTTATTCAAGTAACAAGGACTCATTGTGTTAGTAAACTTATGAACTTTAGCTTATTTTACCAGGTCACTCAGAAAGTTTTGCGACTAACAGTTTTTGTCTATGGGATACTGGCTGGCGCTCAGAAGCACCATATCGTCTGCAAAGCTAATATTATTTACACATATACAGTGTGAAAGAAAGAAAGAAAGAAAATAAATTTATTTGACACAGGCACACAGTTTTCAAAAACAAAAAAAAAAACAGGAAAAGCAAAGAAAGCTTAAAACAGTATTCATAATATGCACATATCGAAATGAGGGAATCTATGCTTAATTTTACCGACGAAAAATGGTCAAAAGTTTTTTTTTGTTTTTTTTTATTCTCTTGGGCATCTTATTCATAAATTTTACAATTATTGTAAAAAAATTATGAAAAAAATACAGATTTTTACTAAAAAAACATGTTTATTTTCAATTGAGAGTAGTTTTTTTCTCAATTTCAATTTTATGTGGACGCCTACTTACTTCCAATCATTTTGGAGTTTGTTTCAGTACGATAGCTGATTCAGTTTAAAAGTTACACAGTTTTGTTACAATTTTTTTTAATTCCATTTATGGAATTTAAAAAAAATTAAAATATTTTAAGAATCTAAATATTTTTTTTATACTTTTAAGTATAAAAAAAAATATTTAGATCTTAAAATATTTTTTCTGTCGTTAAAATTAAGCATAGATTCCCTCATTTCGATATGTGCACATTATGAAGAATCACACTGTATAGCAACCCACTCTGGTGCTGCTGAGCTCGCCAATCCTGCCTCACCCCGCATTCCAACCTGTGTGGCCTGGAAAAAGTTCCAGCCCATCGTACACTATTGATCTGGTTACCATAGGTACCAATATTTAAAAATGTTTTTAAGCTCCATTAGCAACCTATCCTTCTCCATCTTTCTCCACAATACGTCATAAGCAACCAGATCAAGTCTTGAATAAGTCGAGGAAGCTAGCATAAATCGGCATCCCACGCTGTGTATAAGTATAGTATGTGACAGTATGCTTAAGACACAACACTGCACTTTCTGTTGAGAAACCACGCCGAAACCCGAATTAGTTGTCATGAACATACACAGTTTTATTTATTTGTGTATTAAGCAGACTGTCAAACACTTTTGATATTGATATTATAGTAGCTAGAGAGATGGGCCTATTGGATGCCGAGGGACGAAATGTAAGTTTGTACGCACAATATTGAGAGATTTACTGTGTTATTTTAAGACTATAGACTTCTTATAGGTTTTCCTGTAATCTATGAGTAAAGAGCCATACTATGTATTAATTTGAAAATTTTTGGTCCAGTAGTTTCGGAGATAAGGGGGGGGAATGGTCAATTTTCATTGAATTTCTTAAATATCTTTAAAAACATTTATTTTAAAATGATATAATAAATATATTTAAGATCCTCGCAATAAGTCCTTTCATTTGATATGTCACACGATACTGTTAGCATAACTTTTTTTTAAATTTTCTTGTTTGCCCCCCAATAGTGAAAATAAAAAAATTGAATGTAGGGGATATTCAATTTTTTTTTATTTACGTTACACATTCGTGTTTGGGTCACAAAAATACATATGTGTACCAAATTTCAAACCGCTCCCGCCGCAATCCGCAGCTTCTAGAATGTTCTAGAAGACAAACGACGTGCACCTTTTTTAAACAAGTAGGCTGTCATCCGTCAGCTGTGCAACGCATCAGATTACAATTTTTACGAAACGTGTTCTTCGCCCCGAAACCCTAGTGTATTTATATTATTACTAGCGGACCTGACAGACGTTGTCCTGACCGAATACCGCCACCTATCGGGTCCGATTGTGAATCTAAACCATTCCCAGATCCCCTTGAACACACACAAAAAATTTCATCAAAATCGGTCCAGTCGTTTGAGAGAAGTTCAGTGACATACACACTCACAGAAGAATTATATATATAAAGATATTGTGATATTTGTATGTTAAACTGGGAGGATGCATGCGATCTTTATTTTGTTTTACCAGGCATGGGGTCATAACCTGCTCAAAATGGGGAGGATATAACGCGATCTCATTTCAAACCGCTCCCGCCACAATCCGCAGCTTCTAGAATGTTCTAGAACACAAACGACGTGCACCTTTTTTAGACAAGTAGGCTGTCATCCGTCAGCTGTGCAACGCATCAGATTACAATTTTTACGAAACGTGTTCTTCGTCCCGAAACCCTAGTATATTCATATTTATATTGTGATATTTGTATGTTAAAACTTTAATTTCGGAAGTCGGTGTCTTTAGTTTTGAATTTTCGTTTTTTGCCACGGACTTCCGAAATTAAAGTTATTTTTCACTTTGTAGTTGTGGTACCTACCCCACACTAATTCGAATATCACTACCTGCTATGTAAATAACAGTTACAGGAACTTATCATGTCATCCACATAACAAGTGGGAAAAAATACGTATTATTGAAGCTAACTCAAAAACTACCCAAGCAAAGTTAATAAAATTTATATGGGACCACCTTGAAAGCATACCCTTTCAACAAAAAAAGAATATTTAAAATCGATACATAATTGACGAAGAAATCGGTGGAAATACATTTAAAAAAAAACATACTACGCTACGAACATTATATCTTCCTCATTTTTGGAAGTCGGTTAAAAAGTAGCAAAAATATCTGCTCAAAATATTTTGGTATTTTTTGTACAAAGAACTTTTATCTAAGCCACAAGAATATCCCTTCATTCAGGGCATTGGTTACTTCCTAACCTAGATAGATTCTTCCTGTTTCTCACCTTCATCGTAAGTTCTCAAGTCGTTCCATCTTGCGTTCTTGTCACCGATCGTTGCTGTAAATTTATTATCCCATTCCGAGAAAAATCTTCACGATTTTCTTGAAGCTACGTCAGTGGAAGCCATCAGAATCGACGTATGAATTTATTGAGCAATATGTCGTGTTTAAGCTTCATAGGTTAAGGAATTTAATCTTAAAGATATTCTTTGCGAAAATCCACGACACTGTAATTTATGGAGCGAAACTGGGGTATAGATATGGCAGTCACCACTAGTTCAGATTTTCTGAACAATAGACATAATAGTTGGCCAAAATTATTCGTATTAATCCATTTGAACATTCACTAATATGTTTTACATGCACGGCTCATCGGCTCTACTCCCCACGCGGTAGACAGAAATGCCACCTGCTACGACTCTTTCATATCGTCAACTGCCCTAACTTTGCCTCGCGTCCTGTTTGCCTATAATGAAAAAGATATAATATCTTTTTCATTTTACTTGTATGGATGGCAATTTAAACTTTATTATTCTAAATATTTAAGAGGTATTTTTTATATTTCTAATAAAACGCGCGCAATCGTTACCTATATTTAAGAGACTCGTAAAGGAACATTACTTGTCGTTGTGATCTTGTTCTCGTAACTATAATTATCTATAGTCTTCATTTATTTTTGTTGCTTATACATATATTTAGTAAGTATGTATGTATTTATGTATCTATTATTTAGGATATGTATATATCTGTGTATCTGTTCTAGTATATTGTATATTTATTATTTGCACCAACGATAGCCCCATTTTATGTCCAGGCAAATCACTGTCCATTCCAAGGTTGCCTGGAAGAAATCGCGGAAAGCGATAAGGCCGCCCATTGTATATTTTGTAGTGTTTGATTTATTTTTTTGTTGTGTATTTTTGTGGTGTATAATAAAGTATTATAAAAATATGTCGGAGACGGGTATGTGACTTTCGTTATTATCAGCGATATTTTAACTACTGTGGGCATAGTGTGGGTAGTGTTGGTTAATGCGCAATAGAAAAACAGTTTGCAGTTTAGATCACATTATAATTTACTATCAAATTATACACACACTGGGTGCGACGGCGTTTATTAAAATCACCAATTATCAAAATGATCACAAATTACAACTAACACAATAACTGAGCACCACGAATTGAGAACAGTTCCGCGACGTCTTGACTCCAATGCGACCAAAGGCTGAATGTCCTCCTCGCCTTGGCCTTAAAACATCACGACTCTGTAGAAGCGCGCCTTTTTTGGTGTAGATAGATCACTCTTGATGTCGCCAGTGGCGCGCTTGCGATTCGTTTCGTGTCCGTACTAATGACCGGATCCGACAAATAAATATTGTGTTAAAGTTTCGATTGCCATACAAGTAAAATGAAAATATCTTTTTCATTATAGGCAAACATAGGACGCGAGGCAAAGTTAGGCCAGTTGACCGGTACTCTTTTTGCTTCGTATACGTTCAATTAAACGAATTCTTGTAATAGTAGTCCAGTCATGAAATGCGAGTTTTACCTGTAAAGTTTTCCGGAAGTTTTGAAAATTGGTGATATATTGATTTCGACGTGCTCTTTTTGAATAGGTATTCACTTTGCCACCTCGTATCTTTGCCGATCGCGTCGCCATATTGGAAAAATGGCGCCCAAAAACACGTTTTTGACAATGTCTCCTTTCCAACTGATTTTACGATGAAAATAGTTGTGAAATGAAATAAACTAGAGGAAATTTCTTTTAATTTATAACAAACTTTTTTGGTAAATTTAATAGTTCTATCGTACAAGCTCCGCAAAATCTGCTCCAACACGTGTTTTGGCCAATTAACTTATTTTCACACTACCATGAGGAAGAGTAATTGGCACGTTTTTATGGTTCCGTAGTTTTTGAAGTGAAAACTTCTTTAGGCACGTTGGGCATTTTTGAGATGGGTCTAAACCATTGATTTCGCGACACTACGACCTCATTTTTTAAACGCGATTGTGCTCTTTATTTATATTACGTTACGGATCAATGTTCTATGTAAGTATTTTTACTTTAAAGGTTTTGTAAGCGCGATTATGCTTTTTATTTACGTCTTTATTTACGTTACGGATAAATTTTCTATGCAAGTATTTTATCTTTAAAGGTTTCGGAAGTATTGTTTTGTGTAAACATGATTGTGCTCTTTATTTAAATAAGTTGTTCTATACAAGTATTTTTCTTCCACCAAGGCGATCTTGTTCAAGTTTTCACTTCTGTCGGCACTCCCGGAATGCCACCACTTTTTTTTTGTGATATTGCCAGTAGACTTAATCCACATATAACGCACTGGTACAAAATTTAACGCATTCTTTTTCGCTTTGAAATCCTTGGTAAGATTTTTTTTTTGTGTTTTTTGTGGACCAGGTTTTGCGAGGAGCGAAACGTTACAGATAGAAATTTCTTCCAGGTCATCCACCAGGGGGTTACTCGTATTGCTTCACGGGAGTTTTGAAAATTTATAATTTTATTGATTTCAACGTGGTCTTTTCGAGTTTTCACTTTGCCACCTCATTTCTTTACCGCTCGCGCCGCCATATTGGGGCCGCCATATTATAAAACTGTCCAGGTAACCCACTTTTTGAACATCAACTGACTGTACTATACATTCTGTCATAACTCATGTAAAACATATTATTCAATAACAATTTGAACTAACATAATTCAGAATGTGTGAAAATCTACTTTTAACACACATTATAAGGTTTTTTGCTGTATACAATTACATGACAAGCCCTTAAAACTCAGAAGGATGAAGAGACATTAATGAAATAACATGATTGCAAACATGTGACCGGATTACAAGCTTCAGAGAAATGTGACTTTTCATGCGAGAATTCAGCTGAATATCGCGCAAAGGCGGGTGTATTTACCATAACACACACACATACACAACGTAAGGTTTTTATCAAAGAGGGATTTCTAGTGATTAAATACTGTGTGGGATGTGAGAGTCAGTTTCACGGAAAAATGAAGTTCTTGGGAAGAAGTATAAAGAAAACACTATTTTCTTGCTAATACTTTTAATCGAAACCACTGTACTATTTCACAATCAAACGACGACTTTGAATTATACCATTTAAAACGACTTTTGCCCCACCCAGAAATAACGGTAATATCATAACCGTCATTTCTAAGTGTTGCCAAAGTAAAACAATACATTCAGTTGCCATAATGAAAATACATTTAGAAGTTTCTTATAATATCAATAATTTGTACTTTGACAGTGTTACCATAGTGGATATTATAATATTCACTGTGGCAACACTGTCAATCGATATAAAAATAATATATTTTTAAAATTAAAGCAAAGAAATCATGACAGAAGTATCTAGTATTCCATAAGTTTGGGTTTTTTTCAAAATAATAGACAGGTGAGAGTTAGTCAGGTAACAAAATCATCATCTGCCTAGCCTTTTCCCAACTATGTTGGGGTCGGCTTCCAGTCTAACCGGATGCAGCTGAATACCAGTATTTTACATGGAGCGACTGCCTATCTGACCTCCACAACCTAGTGACTAGGTAACACGATACCGCTTGGTAAGCGATACCCCTTGGTTAGTCAGGTAACAAAATATAAAGTCTAAAAGGGTTGGCAGGAATAACTGGTACACCCACACTTTATAAATCTATGATTTAGTTCCATGTACAGACGCCAGCACATCAAGCTACCCGAAACTGTCAAATTTTCCTAATCAACTTTGAACCTTATACTTCAGCGATAAAGTTGAAAATCTATTAAATAAATTTGACAGATTGTAGTAGCTTGAAGTACT
Organism: Agrochola lychnidis; assembly: GCA_963680765.1. Lineage (NCBI taxonomy): Eukaryota > Metazoa > Arthropoda > Insecta > Lepidoptera > Noctuidae > Agrochola > Agrochola lychnidis. The sequence goes on along the minus strand of OY796859.1, from coordinate 4,911,787 downwards.
GACATCTGCACATGCATGGAACTAAATCATAGACTATAACTAAATCATAGGTGAATAATTATGATGATGATATTTACTTGGTGTGGTACAGTTATTGTAATAGTACAACAAATTAAGGCTCGTGCAGACTAGCGACATGGGTAATAATTGTTCTACCGTGAAGTTTTCTTAGAGTCGCGTCGCACCTGTTTGGACGAGCCTTTATGGCTGCTGAAATTGCGACTTTTCTTCGTAAGTGGAATCGCTTTCTTCTTAGATTTTCTATAAAAAGAAGAAAGACAGCCAGAAAATTCTTTGCACCAACAAAAAAAGTGGATTATGATAAGAAACTTTAGGCACATTTAGTTAAGCCTGATTTACACGGTGTGATTTAAATGCTTGTGGCATCAAATTATTAAATATTATAAATGCGAAAGTGAGTTTGTTTGTCACACTTTCACGCAAAAACGGCTGAACAGATTTGGATGAAATTTGGCAAATGGGTAGAACACTTTTTATCCCGATATTCCCATGGGATAGAGATTAATGCAGGTGAAACCACGGGGCGCAATTAAATAAAATTAAGTATAGAAAAAAAAAGTGTGCGGTCAGGGGAGCCCCGTCAGCAACGAAGTTCCTTCTCACGTATGATTTAAAACAAAAACTAAATTTTCGCAGCCGCCATATTGGATTTTCACAGTCGCAAGTATGAACGCACGTTTTCTCGTGACGATTTCTTCCAGTCTACTCATACCGCAAGCCAAGTTAAAGAACTTCGTTCCAAAAATTACACCATCTAAATAGTGTTTAGACGATGCAAATCATTTGTTGCCACAACTTTATTGTGTGACAAAGGAAAGAAACTTGCATCGTGTAAATGGGGCTTTACAGATACAAAAATTACAAAATCAATCAAAACAAAATACAAAGTACCATATACAAAGGGAAATAACCAGGTAGATGCTGTCAATCTACCTGACAGACCCTTAGTAACCAACGGAAAAATGCTGAAGCGACCCCATTTATAACCGAGACCAAATCGCAGAACACGATTGACATTTAATTTAATATCAAAGGCTATTCGGCCATTTTAAACTGTTGGGGTCCATATCGCGATCTTGTTTCGTTTGCACAAAGAGATCCGTGCTGTCGACAATAAATTGGGTTGGTCTTATTCATGGAGTGGAAAATGGTGGAGTTCTTGATTAAATAATTATTGATAAAATAAAAATAGATAAAGCAACTAAGTACTTATCTACGGCGCATCTACCTACCTAATTAACTCTACCTACCTACATAACCAAGATGGCGGCTGCGATAGTTTTAAAAATTTTCGTCATGGGTGTCGTTTTCATAGTTTTCGAGGGTTCTAAAGCTGATAGTGAGGTCAAAGTGTAAATCCAAGATGGCGGCGTTTTCATTGTTTATTCTACCCACCTATACCTACCTACCTATAGCTACCTACCTATACCTACCTACCTATACCTACCTACCTATACCTACCTACCTATACCTACCTGCCTATACCTACCTACCTATACCTACCTACCTATACCTACCTACCTATTCCTACCTACCTATACCTACCTACCTATACCTACCTACCTATACCTACCTACCTATACCTACCTACCTATACCTACCTATCTATACCTACCTACCTATACCTACCTACCTATACCTACCTACCTATACCTACCTACCTATACCTACCTACCTATACCTACCTACCTATACCTACCTACCTATACCTACCTACCTATACCTACCTACCTATACCTACCTACCTATACCTACCTACCTATACCTACCTACCTATACCTACCTACCTATACCTACCTACCTATACCTACCTATCTATAACTGCCTACCTAATTATTGTTATTTTTTCGTGAATTTTTCCGATGTTTTAATAGTTATTCTGCAAATCGGGGCGGAGACAAATCCAACTAATCAAAGATCGATCCAGCCGTTCTTGAGTTATAAATGGTGTAACTAATCCGACTTTGTTTTATAAAAAATAAATATAGATTTTGGTCGAAGAAATATTGGATTGGATTGGTGGGAGAAGATACAAATTAAGTAGGTGGACATAATAAGTAAGATGTGAGTGCAAGATATGCATTGTATTTAAAGAACTACAAGCCTTTTTTTTGGGTTAAAGGCGTGTCAGACTCTTACTGACTAAAACCCACCCATGTTCCTTCAGCTGCCATGTTGCCGGGGGTCACGATATCCCTTTCAGACTTCCTCGCAACCCCGGCAGGCATCGGTCCTGGCGGACCCCGTCAGTTCTGCTGACATCTCTTTGAGGCGCGTGTGGAACACAACGCGCCGTCGACCCGAGTCTGGTCCTTATCGGACGGCGAGCTATATATTGCTCCCCGGTGCAACGGTGGCCGGAAATCGGCCTGCGATTCCCGACGCCTAGGGCGTCTCCTGTGGCGGTTAGGAGCGTGACGGCGCGAAATTTGCCTCTCCCTCACGCGTTCCGTCTCCTCCTTTTCAAGCATTACTGCTTCGCTACAACTACAAGTCTGCTGTGCGTGTACGTGAGTTGGCGAGAATCGAGCTGTATAAAATACATAATCAGCCTATAATGCTCCTACTGCTGGGACACAATCCTCCTCTCTTTGAGAGGGAGTGGGCTGTATAATCTACCACGCGGGCCCAATGCGGCTTGGTAGATGTCACATGTCTTCGAATTTTTGGTTCTAGGACATGCCGGTTTTCCCACGATGTTTTATTTCACATTTTTGAGAGCAGTGGTGATGAAATTATTTACCAAAGTAAAGCGCCTGACTGGGTTCGAAACCATGACTTACAACACGTAAGGCGGGGCCGTTACCGCTGGGCCACCACTGCTCTAGAATCGAGCTGAATGACGAGCATTTGGAGAGACCTATGTCCAGCAGTGAATGCTGTTGGATGCTAATGAAATTGATTTAAAATATTTTATGTTCTTATACCTAGTCGAATCAACTGAAAGACTTTTTAAAAGCCAATAGATATACAAACAATAAAATATAAACAATAACAGCACATTTCGATTGATCGAGGTAAAGTTACGCTTGCCGCGGTCGGGGCGTGGATGGTTGACCATCGATTACAAAACCGAGACTACTCCGTGCCTCGGAAAGCACGTTAAGCCGATGGTCCCGGCTGTCGTTCTTGGATCCTTGACAGTCGTTACAGGTAGTCAGAAGCCCGAAAGTCTGACAACCAGTCTTACCAATTTATATATATCGGTATCGTGTTATCCTAGAACTGGGTTTTAGAAGTCAGATAGGGAGTTACTCCATGTAAAACACAGGTATCCAGCTGCATCCGGTTGGACTGGAAGCTGATCCCAACATAGTTGGGAAAATATTTACAATAAATTGTAGTGAACTGAATTGCATTATTTTACTTGAAATACAGTCAGGGTTTTTTTTTTGTTTTACACCCTTTTTTTTGGGTGGGAAATTATCAAATAACTTCTTCCGCTCTGGGCGGAGCGGGAGGGCGTGTCAGACTCTTACTGACTAAAACCCACCCGTGTACCTTCGGTTGCCCTGTTGCCGGGGGCCACGATGTCCCTATCGGTTTTCTTCGAACCCCCGGCAGGCATTGGCCCTAGCGGACCCCGTCAATTCTGCTGACATCTCATTGAGGCGCGCGTGGAACACAACGCGCCGTCGACCCGGGCTTGGTCCTTATCGGACGGCGAGCTACCCGTTGCTCACCGTCCGCAAGCCGCGCCTACGGTGGCCGGAAATCGGTTCGCGATTCCCGCCCCGGGCGTCTCCTCCTGTTTGTTTGTTTTACACCCTACGTCAATTTGCCGGGTTATAACCATTTCATACTACTGTCAAAGCATGATAGTAGTGATTTGAATATGCGGACAATTTAAGTTGGTAGTCAATTTGCTTAACCATTCATTTACATGAAACTACCTCGCACCACAGACCATGCCTCGTACCATGACTGCCTCGTTGGTCTAGTGGTCGCAAAGTGCTACTGCTGAGTATGAGGTCCTGGGTTCGATTCCCAGGTCGGGCAGTGTTAAGGGCCTGTACTACCTCAAATGGCTTAGCATGATCCTCCGTTATATCGAAAATACTGCAGCATTAATTTTGAAATAAATATATGTTAAAGTTAAGGATTAATGTTAAGTACTATGTTAGACGAAAACACGATTTCATAAAATTTTCTCGATAGAAAAAAATTCCAAAGTTACCTCCAAACCGAACAATAAACCGCTGGTATTCAAAAAATACTTCAAATTAGATCATGAAACTTTGCATAATAACTAAACTAACTATAAAGCAGCGAGTATATATATATATTTTTTTTAATTACCTTTACTTTCGCCGTAAAAAGCAATTACCTAAATTATTGGCGCCTCGGAGCCGCTAGCACCCCATTCCGTCTAGCTCTCACTCAGTCCGCGAGCAGTATGGTGCGAGCGAGATAAAAAGTGAATTTGAGCTGAGGTTATATAGGCTCTTAATGGGTTTTTCATCTGGAATTTCTTAGCAGCAGCCCTGAGTCTGGATTTGTGCCTGGTTGATGACAATAGGCTCACCCACATGGGACTTAAACATAACTGCCGAAATGTGGGTGTACTATGGGTACACCTCTGCCTAACCCTTCAGGGATTACAGGCATGATATTATGTTATGTTACGTTACATGAAACTATTTACAATCTGTTAACTCCAATGAACGTCAATTTTGTTAAATTAGCAAAAACACATTTTTTGGATGTAAATCGATGTCGCTCATAATATGAAATTATAATATACAAAATTACATAAATATCTAATCAAAATACGAAGAAAATTACTAAGTTTTTGAATGAATATTCAAAACAAACTTAGTTTTAATTAATAAAATTTTGCCAATATGTTAAACAAAGACCTTACTAAAAATTATTTTATGATACAAAACTAAATTAACTTGTCCAAAATCATATAGTTTGAGACAGTTTTAGAGGTCTTTAAAATCTTGAATATTCATTTAATATTTTGTATTACTTTCAAAACTAATGTAAAATGATTAACTAGTCAAAAATCTCGAATTATGCCTAAAATAACAGCGCCATATTTATGTAGCTTGGTTTTTTCTTTAGGCGAGGAGCTCGTGGCTGTAATAACAGCCGCACGAGTCGATCCATCAGGTTAAGCTACGCTTGCTGGGGTTGGTCCGTGGATGGGTGACCATCTTTACATACCGAGACTCCTCCATGGCTCGGAAAGCACGTTAAGCCGTTGGTCCCGGCTGTCATTCGTGGATCTTTGACAGTCGTTACGGGTCGTCAGAAGCCCGTAAGTCTGACAACCAGTCTTACCAAGGGGTATCGTATGACCCAGTTACTGGGTTGAGAAGGTCAGATAGGCAGTCGCTCCATGTAAAATACTGGTATTTGTTGGGACTGGGAAAAGGCTAGGCAGATTGATTGATATTTTTCTTTAGGCGCCCCTAGTAATAAACGCGTAGTAAAGTCTGTTATGCCAAACTTAACCTCAAAGTCAAAGCATTTATTTTAAATAAATTAATTACAGGCACTTTTGAATTCGCAAGGGGTCAGTCAGTCAGAAAAATGAAGCTAGTTGCCTATTCTAAAGCGTATTAAGTTCTTATACAGAAGAATGGGCAAGAAACTCCACGGACACTCTTTTAAATCAAAATATTGTTACAAAATATTGGTTACATCATTCGTATTGAAATTATACATGTAAAAACAATGTATAAAGACGTGCACGTTATGAGCGTTCATAATAATAATATTTTAAAAAGCCGTGGCATTCCAGGAGTGCCGGCAGAAGTGAAAATTTGAACAATTTAAATAAATACTTCCAAAATCTTTAAAGTAAAAATTCTTGCATAGAACATTGATCCATAACGTAATATGAATAAAGAGCACAATTGCGTTTACAAAAATGAGGTGTCGGTAACGGTGTCGCGAGTTCAATTGTTTTTTCCCATCTCAAAAATGCCCAACGCGCCTAAAGAAGTTTTCACTTCAAAAAATTATTCAAAAATTAAAATAAGCCGTGTCAGGCAGGTAGAACATAAAGAATGTATGGTAAATGAGTATTTTATACCTACAGGTTGTCTCTTAAGTCCGCGTTTATTACCCCCGACGTATAAAGAGGGGTGTTGTAAGTTTGACGGCTCTGTCGTACTGCGTATATCTGTATGTCTGTCTGTGGCATCATAACTCTCAAATGGGTGATCCAGTTTCAATGCGGTTTTCCCAATAAGAGGCTAGATTAAATAGGGTGGTTCTTGCTTTGTTTCATAAAAATCTGTACAGCTGTTTTGATGATAATCATCAGCTTTTTTCTGATAGGGGTGGGTATCTCAGCCATACAATGGTGATTTATTAAACTTTCATTCGTCTGTTTGAGTTGACTTTTTATACCTAAGTACACGGCTACACATCAAGTTGTACACTTTCAGTATAAGCTGACCTCGCACTGTTCGGAAATCCTATACAATGCGAGATCAGCATAAACTGGAAAAGTATAGCTTGATGTGTAGCCGTGTGTACTTTAATGGTAGGTATAGGATGTTTGGTAGAACACGGACTATGAAATCATAGTATACAAAAACATAGTATACAAGTATACAAATGTAGATTAGTAGATTTATTTATTTATAAAATATTTATAGAAAACTGGGCATCATTAGAAGCCTCAAAAGTTTTCAGAGGATCTGTTAAATATATCCCCTTGTTAAGACCAGGAAATCTAAAGACAATTTCCATGCAAGCTCCGCCCCCATGCATCCCGCCACTCCACTATGTGCTAAACGCTAACATTTCAGTAATAAAGTTGAATATCGCGTGCGCTCTTTGATCGTGTTCGAGCACGAAACTAAATGGCGTAAGTTTAATTATTATTTCATTTTTAACTAAAGTTAATAATTGTTTTAGTGAAAAAAATATCTTGTGGCTGGATAATAAACTATATTTTTTTTGCTGTAAATATTGATTTTAGACATAAAAGCCGAGTAATCTTGATTCTATTTAAATAATCTTTAAAAAAGACATTATTTTCGAATAAAAAATGAATCGAGCGAAAATGTTACAATTACACACACACAGTGTTTATTACTGTCTTGTACATAGAAAGAAAAAGATCCAATTATTTTTTTTAGCATTTATTTCAATTAAATTATTTACAGGCACTTTTGAATTGTCAAGGAATTGGTCAGTCAAAAATATGAAGGTAGTTGCCCATTCCAAAGCGTAGTAGGTACATGGAGAAGAACGGGTAAGAAACTCCACGGACACTCTTTTAAATAAAAAATTGTTACAATTTTTTTACAATAAATCACTATACCTAATAAAGTTCCATTTTGGTTATATGCGTGACTGTTTCAGAATATTAATGCAAATTAACACGCAATTTAAGGAGCCTCTTCTTAATAAGATCTTTAAGGTAGGTATTTGTCTTTCCAAAACATTAAAAACTTTACCTACACATGGACTCATTTTTATGTCAAACATTATTTATTATGTCATCTTTCGTTGTCAGTTACAATCCGTTGATATTATCATTTTTTGTGAAGCGTGAATACCCAATATAAGCCATTCGACATTCTGCGTTATAACCAATATTACTTTATTGGATTGTGTTACTAGCCAGCTCTTTTTGGAGCCAGCACACCGCGACAAAATAAAACCATATTTTTAAGCCTTCGAGCAGAATAATACTCGCTTTTTTCGAATAAATTTTCATAAACCTAGACTTTTAACATCAACAGCAACTAAAATTGACACAAAATTGTGTGCAAAACCGAGTGAGGTTGACCCATAATTTTTTTAAAGGAAACTTGTTTAAATAATTTATTTTTTACATCTATTAGCTGTAGTAAGCTTACCAGTTTAAGTTGACCCCCCAAAATTGTTATAGCAACCATCTGTTATCAAGGTGCAAAGAAATAGAGGAACAAACTGAGCTCATTTTAGAGTGGTCATTAGAAATGAGAAACGTGGAAATACAGCGATTCATTTTGGAAGCGTGTGCGAACTAATCTAATACCTTTAAACGAGCAATTCTTGTACAATCTGAATCTCGGAAACGGCTCCAACGATTTTCATGAAATTTTGTATGCAGGGGGTTTCGGGGGCGATAAATCGATCTAGCTAGGTTTCATTTTTAGGAAACATGATCGAAAAAAAAAAAACTCGGGCCAAGCTCGGTCATCCAGATATTTGAGATTAATTGTTAAATGAAAGGTTGTAGACCATACAATGCGAAATGAAGTATAGTCTGTTTTTTAAAGTGAAACTTTTATTACATCATGTAAAACTTTTACGTCTGTGTGTTGCATGTCGCGTGATGGTTGGCCGCGGAGTAGGGATAATGTGAAAGGCGCTCGTCAGAGCAGCCAAGGCCAATATGGCGGCGCCTATAGTTCGCTTAAAAGTTTCACTTTTACCGTGGTTTCATAAAACCACACAATCCTTTTTTTTTACAAACGCGTACATGACCCATCTCACTCTGTCAATATCGGAAATGTGCGAGAGACATACTCAGTACTCGTTTGTTAAAAAAACAAACTATAGTACGTCTTTATAGTGCAAAAATACATATTTAGAGTTCAATTTTCATTTATTTTGTAAATTCTATTCAAACATCGATTAAATTCAACAATATTCATAATATTTATTAGCTTATAAAAGTTCACTAAGAGTCCCCTTCAATTGCATGCGATTTTATTAGATGCTCAGCTGCTCTCATCTGGCTCTTACCAACAATCCTGCGGAGACAGCAACCTTTTTTTTTACGAAAAAGTCTTTCTCATCTCCCACGCTACAGCGACTGACTTTTTGACTATTCTCTTAGGACGAATGTCACCAATTTTTAATTAAATTTATTATTCTGGTAATGAAGTGTCAATGTCAGTCAGAGCTGTTAGTGTCAATATTCCATAACAATTATGGTACCAATTATAAATTGTTCTGTCTGTGTGGTATGCGTATATTTTATGTTCTAACAATTAATATATTTTTTTTTTTTTGTTTGTTTCAATCCCGTACTAACCCAACAAGATCTACATTATTCAACTGTATCAATCGAAGAATTTTACTAGTGTATATAGTTGTTGTTTTTCTTTTATTTTATGATTTACATTTTTTTTTTTCAATTATACACACTTGTTTTTCCAATGCATTTTAGACAATGGTAGAATAGTCGACATCGGCTTGCCATTGCCATTTAACAAAAATAGAATAGAATAGAACAATAGGCTTGTGTCCAAAATTTTTTTTTTAGTCCGTCTTTCAGAAAATAAAAAAATATTGGACACGTATTTTTTCTTTTTGGACTTAATCAAAAGATTACGGCGATACATTGAGTTAAAATGTGGCATGACGTCACGCCTTGCTAGATTTTATACGACGCTGTGACGTAACGAGCCCCCACTCGAACTTTAATGCGTGTTTTCTAAGTTATTTTTGATTAATATGATAAAGCAAAAAGTACGTGTCTAATATATTTTTTTATCTGAAAGACGGATTAAATAGAACTTTAATTATTTTACCTAGGAAACTACCCTATTATGGTAACACTGACACGCGGTTTAAATGTGCTGATCGCGGTCAGTTTGAATGGTGCAATTCACTCTAAGTAGGTACTATACAACAGCTGCAGGCACGCCCAAACTCAAGTGCCATATTTTTCGTCCAGCGGCAGCCCAGTCCCACTTAATATTTTATGCAAAGACAGAACCCGTCTACCACCGTGACAGACTTCTGTTGTTTGCACGGGAGAGATCAAAAAGGGAATTGGCTCTAAATCCTTGGTCCCGTGTTCTGAATAACAAACTAATTTATCCACCGTTCGACGTAAATTTTAATACAAATTTCGCGTGTCCCTACAATTTTGTAGGAGGAATGTTGTATTTTTTACAGGCTTTTAAAAAATCTTGGTGTTTATGTTTACTAGGTTTTTAGGGCACCTGGTTTTGTGCGTTGGTGCTTTATCATTTAATGGAACCTTCTTTGATGTAGATACTAAAGTTCTTTTGAGATTAAATATTCAAGGAGACGCGACGTCATATTGAAAGGAAAATGTATAGTCTTGACGTTTTTCCGTATAACAAACGTTGACTGAGGAAAACTGGCTCGGTTTTTGTTCAAATTAAAATATCTTATGCTGTAAGTAAAGAATCACATTAATGGGATGTAGCTTTCGTTTATAGAGGTGTTCCTTTTTAGACTTTTCTACCATCCAGTAGAATTCCATCCATTCCGTCCAGAATTGGATGAATTTCCATTGAATCTTCACTGCAGAGTCTATTTTCGCGATAGAGATATCGTGAATAACTAATAGGTTTTGATGCTATGGGTAACTAATGAAAATATCAAAGAATTTAAGGTATACGGGGTGGCAGGGACATCGACGGGAAAAATGAAACCATGGATTCAGCACATGATTCTGAACGCCCATGCGTTTAAATTTTTCGTCGGTTATTTTTAAAAAAAATCAGCTGTTCCATACATTTTGACCGCGTAGGTATTAATTACACTTTTCTATGAAACAGCTGATTTTTTTTAATAACCGACGAAAAATTTCAACGCAGGGGGTTCGGAATCATGTACTGAAACCATGGTTTCAGTTTTCGCGTCGATGTCCCTGACATCTTGTAGATAGTGCAATCCACGAAGACGCGCCCCACTCCAGTCCACTCCGTACTATCAGCTTACAATACAGTAATTGCGGAGTGGGGCGCGTCTTCGTGGATTGCACTATCTATATCTGGCATGAAGAAACTTATTCTATGAATAAATTATTAAAATTATCCACAATATAATTATTTAAATCATCCCCAAAATAATTATTCAAATAATTCTCACAATATTTATTTAATCGTCAACCAACCTATTTCTAATTTGCCTTCATTACTCTAGCCTCATTACCCTTATCTTACCTAAAGATCAATCTATTTGTCTTTGTCACACACACACGAAGACACCTGTCCTACTTACCTGTACGTAAAACATAGCATAGCTGGAATAGTTATCTCACCACTAAATGCAGTGGCTTACCACTGCCTTGCGGTAACCAGTGATTTATACACCTCTAAACTAAAACTTATAGCCGCTGCCTGCGCTTTAGAAGCTCTAAAAATATGCTTCAGCCGCTGGATTGTGACTGAATGACGGTTCTATAATAAGGATGTAATTTTATGAAGTTGGCATTTAAATCCTTTATTGTGTTCAGTTTTGATAGCGCTGCAATTCAATTTTCTTTTAAATGAATTCATTTACTTATACGTCTATTAATTAGAGTGATCTAAGAGATGGTTGAAACTTTCGTGTTTTTTTTACAGTTTTTTCTAACAATTTTATTCTTCCTGAATCCTCGTCCTCATAATCCTTTTATGGTACAATAAGAGTATTTTATGAAACAGAATTTAATAAAATCTTCAAAAAAAAAAAAACATATTGGCACAATCTTTTTTTTTAAATGCATCTGCAACATAGAGAACAGTTCTCTAAAATCTCAGTAAAGCTGATATCAGGCGCTTTACTCTTTCTTCATTTATATCTTTCAATGGCATTTTTCATTCGAATTGAAACATCTGATACAAAAACAATCATTAAAAGGGATAAACCAACGATGTTGAATTTCGGCATTCGGCATCTTTCATTCGCACTCCGAATATTCGGAAAATGAAATTAACAAGTGAACGCAGCGCCAGCTCGAGAATTCCTGGCGCCCTAGGCGAAAGGCTGGAACGGCGCCCTTTTAAGAAAATTCATAACAAAATAAAACTATGTTCTTTCTTTTTCGTGTGGTTAGTGACTAACCTGGTGTCAGAGTTTTAAAGCCGCCCATGGGCCTCTGACTTGGCTTCATATGCCGTCGAGAAATATTTCTCAGGTGCGATCGGTAGAACGATCGCGGTCAAACTATAATAGTCAAATCAATTTTGAACAAAACATTATAACATACAACAAGAGAAGCAATAAATTTGAAATCGCGATTTTTTTGCAATGGAGCGAATTTAGGCTATCAACTAAACTCGCTTTTGATTTCCATACCGATGGTTTCGTAAATGTCCATGAGTGCATTTTGGTAGAAAAATTGGTAGAAGATTGGGAGTATTTTCAAGTTGTAGGTAACTAAAAATTAATGAACAGTATTATTTTTTAATTTCGATGCCGCCGATTGCCGCCACCCTAATACGAGCGCCCTAGGCCGTCGCCTAGTTCGCCTATATGAACGGGCCGGCCTTAAGTGAACGTTTATTTCTGTTATTTTACCGGTGTCTTGAACGTGGAATGAAACAAATCGGTGTGTGCTCATGACCATACGATAGAAGTGAAAACTAATAACTGGAGCCGATTATACCTGATTAAGAATCACCAATCGACTTGTGCGGAGTATACCAAATTCAGCGTTACCGACCCGAGCCTGGCAGTTCAGTTTCGTTCACTTTTTTTGCGTTAAAGTGCGTCTAAAGAAGTTCTCATTTCAAAAATGAACATTCACTCGAGTTAACCATTCAGTCGAGCAAAGCGTCTGACGTCAGCTTAACATTAACGTATCGATGCAAAACCTGCAAATATGAACAAGTATCTAATTAAAATTCGATTAAAACGTGCTTTGATCAATTCAAACAAGTTTCTGCATGATTGGAGTGTGTGTGAATGTTATTTAACGATTATGGTTCGAGAGAGGCGATTGAATTTTTTAATTAGATTGGTTAAACTTATAATTCAAATTAATTAGGAAAGTTACAATTAATAAAAAATCCTTAGGACTATTTAATATAGTAATAGTAATGTCTAAAATAAATACTATTTCGCTAACGCCACAACCTAATAGAATTTCCGCCTCGATGACGTTTCTCTGCGAAGATACGAATTTGAACCGGGTTGCGTTACACAGCTTCGGTGGAGTTATCTGGACACCGACCTCCAGCTGGATGATGTGCGCTGGAATTCCACTTGCCGTTAGCGAATTCAGAAATTCTACGAGGTGAAGTGTGGCATCATCTTCCTCCACAACAGTGTTAATGGAGGTGTATATCACTTCACCTCCCTTCAATTTGCGAGAGAATACATGTATATTTATTACCGTAAGGTTGTGAGACCCGTTAGTTTATAATCTATCGGTATTATTTCCGTTAGATTATAATCTGACAAAAAATTTTGAATTGGGTGAAATGGGTTAGGTTAGGTTAGAACTGTGACTAATCGCGCGCGAGCCGAGCGAGCGGAGCGAGCGGGGGCGCGGCAGTGAGCGGAGCGAGCGCTACTTCCAAGTTGCTTGCAGCTAGGCTGGCTATTTAGTATTAGCGCAAGGTGCGTTACGTCGCAAGCAAGTTTGATACCTATAGGAGATTCAGGTGCAGGGTGGATATTGATGGCCATAGAATAAAATTAATACACTTTCTCTGAGTACACACAATATAATCACAACACAGAAACACTAATTACAACACACAAAAATAGCTTACGCACTAAACAGAGACTAATCGAGGCGAAACAGATTAATAACTACCGAAACACAAAACTTATCCTCTGTTCCCAAATCTAGAATCTATCTAGGTCCCGTAAGGCGGAACTTCGCTAAGGGTAGTCGACTTTATTAGGCATATAGCTCTACACTTATTCGACATTACCCAATAGGAGACTGAACATTGACTGAAAACTTATACTGAATTACTGACTACTAAAACACTAAGTTATAACAAGTTAAAATGATTAGAATACTAATTTACTATTTAGATCGAAACGCACTGACTGAACAATATGTGACACCTTAAGTAGTTTTCTACCCTAGCGCGCCCGCCCTGTGGCTAGCATACGCAGTTTATTCGAAAATCCTATGGAAGTCTAGTTCTTCAAGGTGAGGGGGTCGGTATGCGATCGGGGATTGCGGGGTACGCCAGTTTTCGGGTGCGCCAGGGGAGGTGAGGGGAACGAAGGGAAAGAAATTGCGCAGTTGGTCTGCTTATGTATTACGTCCTATGTGACGCCTTTGTTCTTTCCTCAAATCGAACATCTCAACTACTTTTCCTTATGTAAAAGGTGTCTATTTATAGTAGATAGCCTAACTAAGACATTGTGTATGTCAGAACCCTTATTTATTGCCTAGATTGGCCTGTAAAACATCTTTTAGTTGGTAAATAAGGGAAATCTTTATGTCTTAGTTACTAATCGATTTACACTATTAAACTGAGGCTATCACTATACTTATTATCTATATATTTAGCTAGGTTACTTCACAATACGGGTAATAAAAGTAGTAACATTCAAAAGACTTTAATCAACTTAACCTAGGGTGGTGTGAAGTACCTAGCAACTGATTATAATTAATCAAAAGGAGATCGCTGTGCTTCTCAACAATCCCACCCCCTGTAAGAGGGTTCAACCGATTACTAAATCATTGGTAGGAAGCACAACGATCTTTACAACAGGTCGACGCAGGACCCCATGATTCGTCCTTACATCTACCACTCTCACTATAGAGTCTGACCCGGGGTATACTGTTTTAATGACCCCTTTGGTCCACTGGTTTCGTGGTTTACCGTTGTCTACGATCACTACCACGTCACCCACTTTCACGTTCGGCACATTGTTGGCCCACTTATGACGTTGTTGTAGCGTCGGCAGGTATTCGCGCAGCCATCGCCTCCAAAAGAGGTCGGCCAGCGCGTTCACCCGTCGCCACATGCGGCGGGAGTCGAGGTCGACTGCATGCCCACGCGTACAGGGAGCATCTCCCGCGGCTGTGCCAAGCAGGAGATGGTTGGGGGTCAACACCACCGGGTGCTCGACGTCGCTGCTCACGTATGTCAGAGGCCGGCTGTTTATAGTAAGCTCGGCCCCAGCAAGGAGGGTGTAGAGTACCTCCTCGCGAGGGGCGCGCTCGTGAAGCGTCGCCTTGAGTGCGTTCTTGACTGATCGCACCAGTCGTTCCCAGCATCCATAACTATTATTCATCCAGACTGCAAACAAATCGAACGACAACGAAGCAATGTGGAAAGGAAAGTGGAAAGGGAAATAAAAGGCCCGCGGTGCGCAATGAGGGCACCGCACGGCAAGGATGGCTGAGTCGGTACTCAGCGATGTCGCCAGCTTCAGGTGGGCGGCGTGGGTGGTGAGGCCCGTAAACGACATGCCCCACCTCCTCTCCTAGCGCCAGCCGATGGCGCTCTCCGAGGCTAGGTACGCTGCAGGGGCTCAGCCTGCCGCGTACCCTTGCCAGCCCTTCCTTGAAGAGCATGGGGCCGAGACTTCGGAGTTCGCTGCTGTTAGGCAACGGATGCGCCTCTCGAAGCGCAGTGATGTCGGCTCCGTAGCTCTCCCTTTGCATTAGATGCAGCAGACGCGTCTCCGCCTCGCGAAGGTCTGCTGTGGTCACGGCGGATGAGACTCGCCGTTTGCGGCAGCGATCTGCGAACACTAATATGCGCGCCACGACATATGTGGCGCGCGTCCAGGTGGGCAGCCGCTCATAATTTAGCAGCGGTTCTGCCGGTGTCCCCGTCGTGTGCACCCGTTGGACTCGTTCCAGGTGCTCTTCCACCGCTGCGCCGGTGTCGACGCTCACTGGCCACTGCTCCTGTGGGCAGCGAAGAAACGAGGGCCCCGACAGCCACTCGTCACCGTTATTGGGCCAGTCCATTCGGGTGGCCTTATCAGCCGGGTTCATCGCCGAGGGAACCCAGTGCCAGTCGCCCTGTTTCGACCTGCGGTCTATCTCCGCTAGTCGGTGGGACACGAACCTTTGAAACTCCAGGGCATCGGAGTTTATCCATTTTAGGACGGTCTTACTATCCGTCCACAGATACTTGCGAGCTATAGGTAAACCTAAATCCTCTTCTACCGTGTTGGCCAGTCTACAGGCCAACACAGCGGCTTGCAGCTCCAGACGCGGGACGGAAACCAACTTCTGTGGCGCTACTCTGGCCTTGCCTATTATCATGGCTAAGTCTCTGTTCCCGGAACTATTTATCCCCGCTATATAAGCTACAGCCGCGTAAGCGGACTCGCTTGCATCACCGAAAACGTGGAGCTCAATACCCTCCGGCCGCAGGCCGTACCAACGAGGGATGGTTAAGTCCGTAAGGTGGCGCAGCTTATGCAGCCACTCGAACCACGTTTTCGCTTCTGCCTCTCTCAATCTCTCATCCCACTGTATCCCCGTGTGCCATACCTGCTTCATCAATATGCGGGATTGTATGACGCACGGATACAAAAAACCTAGTGGGTCAAAAATGGACATAATGAAACTTAAGAATTCCCTTTTGGTGGGGATTACCGACCCCTCTATTATACTTTTAGGGAGTCTTTTAAATGATAGGTCAAACGCTAATTGATCCGCACCTGGTGACCATATCATTCCCAGTGTACGCTCTGTGGTGTTTTCACCTTTATCGAGCGAAACTCTGTCAGGCATGTCAGTTTGTAGTCGGTCACGCAGCTCTTGAGAGTTAGTGACCCACCCCCGTATATTAAACCCGCCCTCGGCGTGGATGCGAGTCACTTCCTCGACCAATTGACCGGCTTGCGCGACTGACCACGCACTGTCAAGATAGTCGTCCATATAATGTTTTGTGTGTATGGCCGCTACCGCCTCGGGAAATGTACTTTTGTACTTAGTTGCGTTTTTATTTAAAATGAAAATGGCTGATGTAGGAGACGACACGGCACCGAATATCATCGAATTCATGACGTAAACGCTAGGTTCCTTATTGCCGGTCGCGTTCCACAGAAATAGCTGACCTCCTCTGTCTTGTTCCCTTATTTTAATGCGTAGGAACATGTCTGCGATATCCCCGGTGTAGGCAATAGGCCCTACTCTGAATTTAAAGAGGACACCCAAAAGTGAATTTAAAAGGTCAGGCCCTGTTAATAGGTTATCATTTAACGCGGTCCCATTGTAAGTTGCTGCGGCGTCAAAAACTAATCTTAATTTCCCGGGTTTGTTCGGGTTTTTTACTCCGAAATGGGGTAAGTACCAAACCGGGTCATATGAGACCCCGCCTTTAACTGGACTGGCGTACCCCTCCGCTATGGGCTTATCTATTTGCACCGTATGGGTGGCAGCACACAATGGGTCTTTATCGGGTAGCTGCGGGTCAACCTGACGCCACAGCGAACATACTTCCCGATCACCGCTCTCTATATGATGACTAGTGGAATCTAGTAATACATTTATGTTTTTAACTACTTGGTGCGTCTGAGGCACCTCCGGGGTTCCACTATGAGTAGCCCCAGGCTCTAACTGACTTTTATCTGTTTTATACAAGTCACTGTTAGGCACAATAAAACAACTTATACAATTTACACATTGGTCACTAGTGTGACAATTTCCTACGGGTCCGTGCACCACCCACCCTAGACGAGTCAAAGAGGCAACTGGCTTACCCGATTTCCCTCGTCGAGTCTCCCGGCTGGTCAGCAACTCCCAATTGTCCTGCCCCAGCAACAGAAGCGGCCGGACACCACTCATCTCTTCGCAACCCAAGTGGCGAAGGTGGGCATGCTCCGCCATTAGTGTGGCGGGCACCGATTGTGCGGGCAAATCTAAGTTATTTAGCGTGCGGCATTTTATATTATATGTTTGACCGCTAGGCCCGCGTACTGTCGCGTCGATCACACGCGATGCAGAGTCTACGATTTCTAGACCCCGCGCACTCCGTAGCACTAATGGTAAATGTTGACCTTTGACATCTGTGGCTAAAGAGTCGTCTATTAGTGACACAGTGGCCCCGTCGTCGAGAAGGGCATGGCAGGGTTTATCTATCCCGCCTATTGTTATACATACCGGCACTATTTTTAGCAATGCCTTGCCGGTATAATCACTGACGTTAGTAACAGTTTCAGTCTTTCTGTCGGCATGTAATAATATATGATGCGGGAAACTACACTTTGAGCACTTATTTGCACGACAAAAGATCTTGCTATGATTCTTCACTAAACATTTGAAACATAGCCTGTTTTTCTTAACGAAATCCCATCGTTCGTTTAACTTTAACCCCGTGAACTTTTCACACTTGATAAGCTTATGTTTCTTTCCACACATTGTACAAATATCGTCCTCGACTGCCTCGGCCTGTTTTTCTTCATTCGAAGTCACATGTAGGCGTTGTACTATTCTGGGTTGCCTATTGACTTGAACATTGCCTCGTGGCTTAAATGTGCTAATTGGTGTTGCGGGCGTGTCTAAATTCATTTGAACATAATATGAAGTGGCTCGGGCTAGATGCGTCAAAAATTCTGCGAATAACTCCAGACTAGGAGACACTCGCACATCTATACCCTGACTCGATGCCACGCCCATTGCAAATTCCCCATATTTAGCACGTTGTACAGGTGTAAGTTTATCAAGGAGTTCACTTACCAGTTGGGGGTTGTTCAGGTATCCAATCGCCTTGACGCTCCTTAGGAGTGAAACGCAATTACGCACTGTTGTCGAGAACTTTCTGAGCTCCCGACCACTTTCTGTTACTTTCGGTAACGCACGCACTTTTCTTAGGGCACACTCGAGCACTAGATTTGGATGCCCAAACTCTTCGTCCAAAACCTTAATTATTTCGGACGGGCTGGTCGACGTACGGAGTAAGTCTTCCACTGCTAGCTTCGCGTTTCCTTGTAGGGACGTTTTCAAACGCGCTAGATTCTCGTGTGGCTTGAAGTTATACAGGGCTGTCGTATCGTGGTACATATTCTTATACGACAGCCACTCCGCTGGGTCACCGTTGAAGTATGGCAACTCGTACGCCTGCCTCGGTACCGGACGCGGTCGCGCTATGTTTGAGATAGCGTCTGCTAGTTGGTCTATTTTCCTATCCCGTGACCTACTTCTGTCGGTGTCGTTCGCATATGTATTCTCCCATTCAGGCGCATTTCTTCCAGCCGTTTCTCTCGGCGGCGCTCGCGGTGTACCGGCCGTCGCGACGGGCGTAGCGAGGTACGTTGCCTCGGTAAAATGCACCGACGCGGGCGCATATTCTTGCCGGGGCGCGGGCGTTTCATTTTGCGGCACTGACACTGGCATATCGCGGGTATTTTCTGACGACACGGGCACTAATCCAGATTGTAAGTCTGTAAGTATAACGGGCACGGGTACCTGACTAGCGGTGGCGGGCGTTGCTTCAGTAATCCAGTCTTCTATCCGCCGAGTTGTTCCTTCTTCATCGGAGGAAACTTCTTCGGCGGCGGCGTCTATCTCAGCTAGATCCACATCCAGCTTCTTCTGTATCAGGTTTTCCTTCAGGCGCACTATTTCCTTCTCAGCCTCGTATTGAACCCTTCGTCGAAGGTAGTCGGCACTTCTCTGGCCGCTTTTCGACGATACGTGGCTTGTCCTTGAACCTGCCCTCCGTCGTAATTCCGACCTCACTGGCGTGGCCACTCCACGATGGTCTATCACACGACCGGGCCCGGCCAGTGGGATCACAGGGGCAGGAACCATTGACGACGTAGTAGGCGCTATTGAAGGTGACCCAGGTGCCATTTCAGTCGGCACCCCAGAATCAGCCTCTAACCCTTGACGCTTGTTCATGTCAGCCTCCAACTTTCGTAGCTTGCTCCTAGTTGTAATAGTGCTTCTGGTACTCATCTTAAACTACAGCGAATCTGGCTGGCGAAGGACCAAAAATTATAGGAGATTCAGGTGCAGGGTGGATATTGATGGCCATAGAATAAAATTAATACACTTTCTCTGAGTACACACAATATAATCACAACACAGAAACACTAATTACAACACACAAAAATAGCTTACGCACTAAACAGAGACTAATCGAGGCGAAACAGATTAATAACTACCGAAACACAAAACTTATCCTCTGTTCCCAAATCTAGAATCTATCTAGGTCCCGTAAGGCGGAACTTCGCTAAGGGTAGTCGACTTTATTAGGCATATAGCTCTACACTTATTCGACATTACCCAATAGGAGACTGAACATTGACTGAAAACTTATACTGAATTACTGACTACTAAAACACTAAGTTATAACAAGTTAAAATGATTAGAATACTAATTTACTATTTAGATCGAAACGCACTGACTGAACAATATGTGACACCTTAAGTAGTTTTCTACCCTAGCGCGCCCGCCCTGTGGCTAGCATACGCAGTTTATTCGAAAATCCTATGGAAGTCTAGTTCTTCAAGGTGAGGGGGTCGGTATGCGATCGGGGATTGCGGGGTACGCCAGTTTTCGGGTGCGCCAGGGGAGGTGAGGGGAACGAAGGGAAAGAAATTGCGCAGTTGGTCTGCTTATGTATTACGTCCTATGTGACGCCTTTGTTCTTTCCTCAAATCGAACATCTCAACTACTTTTCCTTATGTAAAAGGTGTCTATTTATAGTAGATAGCCTAACTAAGACATTGTGTATGTCAGAACCCTTATTTATTGCCTAGATTGGCCTGTAAAACATCTTTTAGTTGGTAAATAAGGGAAATCTTTATGTCTTAGTTACTAATCGATTTACACTATTAAACTGAGGCTATCACTATACTTATTATCTATATATTTAGCTAGGTTACTTCACAATACGGGTAATAAAAGTAGTAACATTCAAAAGACTTTAATCAACTTAACCTAGGGTGGTGTGAAGTACCTAGCAACTGATTATAATTAATCAAAAGGAGATCGCTGTGCTTCTCAACAATACCAGTTCACAATTTGTCGGTTTCCCATGAAAAGATTATAAACTAGCGAAAAATAATGCGTTTAATTGTAAATGGTTCGTTGCAGTTCACAATTTTTCGACAGTTTATGATTTAACGGAAATAATACCGATAGATTATAAACTAACGATGTTCATAATTATACGGTGACATATACATACGAATGCATTGGTGGGTAGTAACAGTTACTTTTAAAATTCATAAATGTACTTTCTCAGTATAACTTGGACATTGCTGACATCGGTAAAGAAAAAACATCGTGAGGAAATCTGGCTACTTAAAAAAATATAAGTCTGAAATCGCCAACCCGTCTTGAGTAAGTATGGCGATCAATGCTCGTGCCCTCTTTGTATGAGAAGAGGCCTTTGCCCTGCAGTGGAACAATAATAGGCTGGTATTATAAGTAACAGTTAGCTTCATACATTTTGATTTTAACAGTCTGTCACAAGTAGGGTTACTATTTGACAGGTATTTGCCGCATTTGACAGGCAATTTACGGTTAAGACAGGCATGCAACCGGCGCTAAGATGAGACAGGTATTTTTTAATTGCATAAAGAACGAAATCGCCTGATAACAGAGTCGGTAAAAGCGTTATTAGTAACCCAAGAAATCTTTAAAAACGTGTCGTGTGAAAATTTTAAATTTATATTTTAGAAAAAAAAAGAACTTTTGATGAAAATTAATGTCTTCGGAAAAATATTACTCAGTGTAGTAAGTTCGTTTTTTTTTTCTAAATTAGTTTAATGATCGTAAATGGATATTTTTTATTATTTAGAATAAATGTCATTCTTTAAAACTATCTGTTGCGTACTTAAAACTTAAGTAATCTACGAAAGACAGGAATAATCTCTGAAAAAATCTGCCATTTCGTACATTCTAGGTAAGCATCCTCCCTAACATAGATGATACAAGAATTTCCAACTAAGTTTAAATGATGTTCATCTAAGTACAGTTCCAGAATGTTATTATGTTCAGGAACGAATAAGAGAAATAGACATGGATTTATTTCTAAGAATTGCCGTTGAAAAGATAAGTTTCTAACAATGTAGCCATTTCGTTAGAAGTTCTCAGGAAAGATTTTGAAGAATGTATTTGTCTATCACTCACAAAATTATTCCTATAGATATTAAAACAACCTTCTATTACAACTAAGAATAATTTCTGAAACAAATCGCCAAGGTAAGCGTCCCGACTACCGTCCCTTATAAATCTAGTTCCCATCGGCTTTATTTGACGTCGGATAAATTTATTGGGTGCTAAATGTGGCCCGCGACCTGAGAATAAATTATTGGCAAACATGTGACTGGGGATCAAGATAGCATTTGTTTTAGAAGTGGTATAGTATTGATAAGTGGACTAAAATAATAATATCTCATCACCGATTTTTTTTTTATTATTTCATTATATTAAAAATTAAATTACAATAAATTACATTAAATTGAAATTAAAATTAAGTTCTACGTTTCAGCATAATTATAAGCGTCTTAGCAGGTAAACACAGTGAAATAATACAGATACGATTTGATTAGTACATGCACATAATTGAGACAGGAAAGATGCCTTGAGTCTCCTCAAGAGCCCGTAAAAATCAGTAACTCTGTTCTCAGCGAACATGCCAGTCGCACTACACCGCCAGGGCAGCTTTAATATAGATCTAAATGCGTTATTATATTGTACACGAAGAGTGTTATGAGCACTCTTCGTGTACCTGTACCAGAGCTGACTGGTGTAGAATGACTGACAGTAAGCCTTGAACAGAGTTATTTTAACTTGGTTGGAGCAGTGAGAAAAGCGTCTAGCCAACATGTTGCTTCGACATGCGATACTGCGCCTCTGCCGTTCCAGATCAGGATTATCTGCTAAATCATCCCTAATTATGTGACCAAGATATTTAAACTTAGTAACAATATTTAAGGCAGATCCACACAAATTGATCGGTAAGATATGATCGGGGCCTTTACTATATTTAAATATCATAACCTCCGATTTCTGAACATTTTAAGTGAGATAATGTTCAGTTGCATATTTCTCGCAGATCGCAACAAGTCTCCTTAAACCGTTGGCTGAGGGACTGAGCAGCACCATGTCATCTGCATAACTAAGATTGTTTAAACCTATAATACATCACCAATACGACAACCGACTCGGGTACTGCTCAGTTCCTCAATCAACTCGTTAGTGTACATGTTAAATAAAATCGGCGAAGTGAGTCCACCCTGCCTCACGCCGCACGTCAACCTATATGTTTCCGACAGGGCATTATTCTATTTCACTTGATTGCATTGATTTGCATACCAGTATTCCAAAATGTCTACAATTTTTTGATGGCATTTTAGAATTTCTCAACTTATCCCATAATAGTCCATAATTGTTACTATCAAACGCGCGGCTTAGATCTAGGAAACACGCATACACACTAGTGTTTCTTTGTACATATTTATATACTGTGTTTCAAGGCAAAGATAGCTAAATCAGTAGACAGGATTTAGCTTCTAATCTAACCAGATGCAGCTGAAATCATAATAAAATAAAATCAATTTTAAAAACTGCCTCGTTGGTCTAGTGGTCGCAAGCGCTACTGCTGAGCATGAGGTCCTGGGTTCGATTCCCGGGTCGGGCAAAGTGTTATTGAGTTTTTCTATCTGGAATTTCTTAGTAGCAGCCCGGAGTCTGGATTTGTGCCCGGTTGATGGCAATAGGCTCGCCCCCTATTACATGGGACTTAAACATAACTGGCGAAATGTGGGTGTACCTGCTACAGGGACACCTCTGCCCAACCCTTCGGGGAAACAAGGCGTGATGTTATGTATGTTATGTATTTTAAAAACTTTCACGCCTTGTTTCTCCGAAGAGTTAGGCAAAGGTGTAGGTACACTCAAATTTCGCAAGTTATGTTTAAGTCCCACGTAATAGGGGGCGAGCCTATTGCCACCATCGGGCACAAATTTCAGGCTCCGGGCTGCTACTGAGAACTTCTAGATGGAAAAGCCCAGTAACACTTTACCCGACTTGGATATCAAACCCAGGACCTCTTGCTCAGTAGTAGGCTTGCAACCACTAGAGCAACGAGGCAGATAATATCTATTCTATACAGTTTTATTTTCTGTTGCCTCAGAATTATCATTTGTCCAATTCAAAACTTTTTTAAGTGCGTTGGGCATTTTTGAGATGGGACTAAACTATTGATTTCGCGACACTGTGACGACACCAGCTTTTGACCATTAAAAAGAAATCAACGCGTTGATTACCGCGGTGCCGATTTTGTTTCAAGTTTTTCTAAAGTGAAACTTTTATTACATCGTCTCAAACTTTGTCGTCTGTGTGTTGCATGTCGCGTGACGGTCGGCCGCGGAGTAGGGATAAAGTGAAAGGCGCTCGTCAGAGTAGCCAAGGCCAATATGGCGGCACCTATAGAAGTTTCACTTTTACCGTGGTTTCATAAAACCACACAATCCTTTTTTTTTACCGGTGGGATCCAAGCCCATGCCGCTCAAACAAGAATGAATTTCCTTATTAACCTTCCTCAAAACCTACAGTTTACAGATAAATACAGACGAGCTTAAAACCAAATTGGGGGCTTCTGTACTTTCCTCTTATACCAAATTATATCCTACGCTTTATTTTAATACCCAAAACCATGAAAGCAGAAAGAGAAGCGAAGAATTCAAAGCCAAAATTCCATTACCCGAAAATTTTGCTTAACCGCGCTAAATGCACGCGGGCTTATGTTAAAAGGTCCTAATTGTCCCGTACATAAGTAGGTAGGGCTGTGCCTCTGTGAATAGAGTCTTGATGTAAATTCAATTTAATTATGTAGATGGCTCCCGTGCTCAGCAGCCCTGTTCGACAGCGTATGATACACGTATGTCATATGTCGTGTTACAGTACATTCATTCGGGTTAATGCAGATTTTCGTGTGTTATTACTTTATGAATGAGGATTTCAGTCCGGTGGAAAAAGTAATTGGGTTAAACAGAAAATTTTGTATTGGAAAATTGTGTTGCTGTTGGATAATATTAATTACTTCGTCTCATATCTCTCTTTAAACGAATATGAGCTTTACTTTTATGTTATTTTGAGTTAATATCACATTAATATAGGTAGGAACAACATTATAAGGAAGAAACACTGTTTTCTACCCTGCTATGTACCTTATTCTAAAAGGTTATTTAAAATTCAATTCAAAACAACGAGTAACAATGTTTTTTTTAGTATTTTGTCTACACCCATGCTAAAAATCCTCTATAAAAGTTTCTGAAAAAGTTAGCTTACTGCCAACATTAAAACAACCAGTGTCATAGTAAAAATAATATCATCCAAACGAGTGTTATAATGTTGTACTAAATTTCATTATGTAACTCGAGTTTCAAAAAAAGAACATTGTCAAGCACTCGCGTTTAAAAAAAAAAACTTATAGGTTATTCGAATTCACGTCGTATCCCGCCATTTTTGTTCGATATTAGTATTGCATTTATTTTGTTGTTTACAAAAATGAGTGATACAAGCTTTGATAATAATAACACATCACCAGATATTCCTAATGCAGCAAAGGACATTTCTGACCAATTACTACCAAAATAGTTGTGAAAACAATATTGTACAATACCCTATGGTTTCAGAACATTTTATAGAGAATTCATATCATGGGTGTAGATAAAGTCTTGTATGCAACTGTTATAATTAGGTATTAAAACACTCATATGATATTATTAAACCCACTTTCGTGTTTTAATGCCCCTTATTATTTAACAGTTCATATATACGCATATAAAAAGACATGAAGAAAGGAACAGAAAAATACGAATGGAAATTTCTTGTAATATAAACAACTTTCACTATCTTTATTATGAATGACTAGCTTTTGCCCGCGACTTCGTCCGTGAGCCTATAACCTTTCTCAAGAATTGGGTTATCCAACGCAAAAATAATTCTTCAATTCCGACTGGTAGTTCCGGAGATTACCCCAAGATTACATACAAACTTACAAAAGTTCAATATCTACTTTACCAAAATGTATGAAACGGCTGATTTTTTTTTCGTGATTTCTGAGTTGCTCCCATAGTGAAAGTTGTTTATATTCATGAGTAGAACACCCTGGAAAAATTCCGAGACGGTAAAAAAAAACATCCGGTAGATATAGATATTCAACTTCTTTCAAACTAAGTAAACTTCATCTTAGTGTATTCTAAACCCACCTAAAAACTGTAAAACTAATAGCTTTAGCTTCACACTATAAAATGTGGATAGTTAAAAATAAAAATCAACGTACTGGGGTGAGGACGGCACGCTTGTGCCTTGAGAATGGCATTGCGCCAAAGAATGCCTTTATTGCTCCCCGGAATTTCCTTTGAAGGAATTCAATAACGCTAGATCGAATTAAAATATAATATTGTGTTAGTTTCATGCTGATCTGGGTGTGGAAGAAAATTCTTAAGACGAAGAATGTAAAGTTCGAAAGATTTAACGGAAAAAAAAAACGTGTGGCACTCGGGGACTGCCGCGGTAAAGCTATTGCGTAGCATTTGTAACCTCCATACTTCCTATTTGTCAACGCTATGACGTGATGACATAAAACAAAAATTACGTTCCCATGACAACGTGATGACCGGGGTTCCAAGTAAACTAACTACCTAATGAAAGAAGAACATAGGTGGCACAAACAATTTAATTTTAAAATCTAAATACAAACTAACACCTTAACAACTACAAATCTTCATCGGAAACGAAAAACTAACAAAATCTTTAACGGAAAATTAACCATAACAATGAAAAACAAAATAAAAGTAAACAACATGCAATAAAATATCTTTGAAACAAATTCAAAAAGAAACCCCTGTGGCCGGGATCGAACCCGACGACAAGAAATGTCGATCCACCGTTGTGCCTCGAGACCGATCGGTTTCTTAATGACCGTGGCGAATATGTTGAACCGTCATTACATGGTAGGCGGAGTGGGGGTGTTAGATATTTATTTTCGTTACATTACGGAATTTCTTGATTCGGTCGCCGTACTCAAAGCCCGCGATAAAAGCTATGCAATAGCTTAAAAAAAGTATGGAAAAAGTAATACCAGAAGGGATGCCAAAAGCAGTCTGTTTCAGACGTTTCAAAAGGTTTGCAGTATTGCTTCAGTGCGAGGAAGAGCTCGCTGAGGTCACATACTGTTGTAAGGACCTAGGACTTTACTGCTATCGTAATAATAAGTTAAAACCATCTACGTGTTATTTATCTTCACCGTGGTGGTATAAAGCATCCAAAGGACTTACACTAACGTCGGTTACACATACCGGTTTTATTGTTTTTTTTAGGGCATCTCGTAGTTGACCTCTGAGATCATGACTACTTAACCGGGCTTTCCTGTGGGTGCCTTAAGCTACTACACTTAAAGCCACCAGGTTATTCAACTATGCTAATTAAAACTAAGTGAACGCTCGCTAAGGGTACCCCCTGTGGGGTACGAACCTCGGCTTAGGGCGTCAACCGGAGAGAGGACATCAAGGATGGGACGGGCTGGATCAAAGTTTTGATCATGATTATTAGTCGGGGAATTTAAAGCTACGTGCTCAGTTGCAACAACTGCTGGCACCTCGTTATCGAGCAAGGGTCGGGAGGGAGTATCATTTACTCGGGGAACACGTACCGGAGTCGTGCGTTGTTCCTTTGTAGTCTTTGTTGCTGCTGGACAGCACTCTAGAGTGCACTTCCTTGTTTATTGTACACTAGCTTCCGCCAGCGGCTTCACCCGCGTGATATCTTTATAAATTATAGCCTATGTTACTCAGTGATAATCAGTGATTGGAGTAGGTAGATTGATTTTACGTACTCGCATCATGAATAGTCATAGAAAACATAACATGAATAAGCCTTTTTTACTGAGATTTAATTTTGGTACTTACGGGATTTAATCAAATATTGTAAAAGTAAGGATTTTTAAACTACTACATTAGAAATTTCGACAACCATGCATTGGTAGGATAGCGGAGAGGTAAGTCCCATCTTTCGTCACACGCACCAAAGAAAGAAAGAAAGAAAGAAAGAAAGAAAGAAAGAAAGAAAAATATTTTATTTGGGACACGCACAGGAAATACAGACATAAATAAAAAATTAAATTAAATTAAAAAATAAGAAAAGAGCATTTTAAACTAACAAAAAATAGTAACGACCTGTGGGAGGCCAAAAAGGCCCATATCTCAGCATAATGCTGCGATATTTTAATAAATACCGCAGCGCTGGTATTCTGATAGGGCCCGCTGTGATGCCACGGACACACCTACGTACACATATAAATCCCTCTAAGGGATTACAAAATAAATAAAACAATAAAAAATTATAATATAAACAAATAATAAAAATCAAAACCATTCAAGAATCGACGCATGCCCAACGTGACGTTCCAACCTCCGCATCACTTGTCAGGTATGGACTATTACAATCTATGACAAGCGAAGGGACGCGGCGCGGGAGTGTATTGTCTATGGCGCGATTCTGGGATGCAATCGGCTGTCAATTTAGCTGTGCAGTGTTTTTTGAAGTAAATAGAGAAAATAAATAATATAAATCAACGAATATACTACTGTATAATAAGAGGTATTGATACAAATAAAGCAGTGAGCGAATAATATAAGATAAGGCAAGAAAGTGGTGCAAATAAATAAAATAAAAGTATCTTTGTGTTGTGAATTTGTGATTGACTGTGCTGTGTTGTGTAAATCGGAAGAAAGAGACTCAGTCACCGAGCAAAACAAAGCGATTGGGCAAAATCGTGCTGCTAGGAAATAAGACTCCGCTAAGGTCACCAATACCAACTGCGTGCAGACCGCCCATTGTGTCACCCAATGTAAAATTTCTAAATTAATGTCTGTAATTTTTATGGTGTACATAATAAAGAATATTCTATCTATCTATCTATCTATAAACTGGTTTCCTTTTGAATTCGTAATAAATGTTGCTTATATTTTGTACTAAAAGTTCCAACTGTTTTTATAGCACGAAAAGGAGGTGGCAAGTCGTTCCAGCAGCGAGAGGCAGCGAATTTAAAGCTTCCACGGAATGCAGCAGTTCTGTGCGTTAAAGCCAACATAAGGTAAGAAGATGCTCTTGTTTTAACTTTATTTATGTCACGTCACCAAGTTAATTTCCTATATAGATATTCTGGACTTTTTGTGAGAATGGTGCCAAAGAGTAGGGTAGCCAGATGAAGCTTTCTGCGATCTGACATTCTCATCAAATTACCCTTATTTAAAAATGGAGTTATGTGAGATCGAGGAGGGACATTGAAACAAAATCTCGCACAAGCATTCTGTACTCGCTGGATCAACTTTTCACTTCTACCGAGAATGCACGCACCATACACAGTGTCAGCGTAGTTCAGCTTGGATAAAACAAGTGACTCACACAGCATGACACGCATATCCACACTTATGTAAGGCCGTACACGGTACAGAAGCTTTAATTGGTAAAAACAGTTGCGCACAGCCACAATGATGTGTGTCTCAAAATGTAGGTGCTCGTCAAATACCACCCCAAAATTACGGGCTTCTTGAACCCTATCAATAGAACACCCATCAATCTTTAAGTCCAGATTGTACCCTAACATTTTATTTAGAAAATCTCTTGATCCCATGAGAATATACTTGGACTTAACTGGGTTTAGAACCAGAGAGTTTCTCACTGACCAAGCTGAAATTCTATCCAAATCCTCATTCATTCTTTTTACAACTTCAGCAGACTGCTGAGGGCGGAATGAGAGATACATCTGCAGATCGTCAGCATATAAATAGACAGTTGACGATGTCAGCACTGTAAAGAATGAAAAGAAGCGGGCCAAGGATCGATCCTTGCGGTACGCCGCGGTTCACTCGCTTGGGACTAGAGGCTACAACATCTCCAAAACTGTCACTTGTAACCTGGACAAATTGAGAACGGTGACTCAGGTAACTCTGAAACCATTGGACTGTTTCTAGCTGACATCCGTAGTAAGCCAGCTTGGAGAGGAGAAGGGAGGTATTGATTGAGTCGAAGGCACGCGAAAAATCTAGGAGTGCAAGCATGGTTCCCATGCCTTGTTCTCTGGCTTCCAGGATATTGCCAACTACAT
This sequence comes from Agrochola lychnidis, assembly GCA_963680765.1. Classification (NCBI taxonomy): domain Eukaryota; kingdom Metazoa; phylum Arthropoda; class Insecta; order Lepidoptera; family Noctuidae; genus Agrochola; species Agrochola lychnidis. The sequence continues at coordinate 4,882,055 of OY796859.1, read as the reverse complement.
CAAGAAGAGCTGTGGCTGTGCTGTGCCCCTTACGAAAGTCTGATTGGGCCTTTGGCAAAATACTGTGCTGCTCAAGATATGCCCGAAGCTGGTTAGACACAACTTTTTCAAGAATCTTTGAGAGACACGGTAAAAGGCTAATTGGGCGAAGATCTTTCACACTGGTGGGATTAGACACCTTAGGGATGGGCCTAACTATAGCCAATTTCCATAGATCAGGAAAAGAGGACGAGGCTATGGATCTGTTGATGATGGCCGTTATAGCTGCAAGGGTACGAGGGAGAGTCATCATCAGCATCTCCAGGGAGATATGGTCAGAACCCTGAGCATTGGACTTAAGACTATGCAAAAGCCTCAACACCATTTCCTCCTGGACTGGCTCGAGCTGGAAATGAGTATTACTGAATCTGTGGTGTTCAAAGTAAGTCAAATCTGCTTTACTGACCCTACCACTGCCAGGCACATCCAAAAAGTGGTCATTTTATTTTTTCAGGGTTGTTGCAAAAGTGTGGTAGACTGTGCTCTGGTTTTTTTGAGATAGCTATGGAAGATTTATGTGGCTCCATAGCTTCTTAGGCTGTTTAATGTTTTCACCACAGTAACTATTCCCAGAATCCCGCTTTACGTTTGCTACTTTTTACTCAAGTTTAGCCATACCATAGTTTTTTTTACTATAGAAGGCCGATCACCTATATACTATTAAAAATACAACATTTGAAATTCCTTACAAAAATCTTAATAATTTCAGAATCCCGGAATCCCGGAGGCATATCCATACTAATATATACATGCCAGTTCATTGACCCTAAATCAATCTACCTACTCCAATCACTGGTGATAATATAGCATTCTACTAGCGAATGAATTGTTCAAATCGACCCAGTAGTTTTTGAGTTTATTCCTTACAAACCTTTTCTCTATATAATATATTATAGTTTAGATTAGTGTATAGTCAGTGCGCAGCTGCTAGTCACCGCCTGAGTTATATGAGTGGCGAGACGGGGGAGGTAGACAAAGGTAAAGCTAATTCTGTCTGAAAATTTTGTCAATGGCACCCTTCCCCGTCGTCAAACCTTAGCCGGTGACTACCAGTGGCGCGCCGTCCATACTACGCATGTCCGACGTGAGTCTTTTAAGAGCGCAATCAGCGTGACCATGATTCCAACTCATTAATGGTATTTTCTGAATTATGCCAGATATTCATCATCTGCCTAGCCTTTTCCCAACCATGTTAGGGTTGGCTTCCAGTCTACCCGGAAACAGCTCAATACCAGTATTTTACATGGAACGACTGTTTATATGACCTCCACAACCTAGTACTGGGTAACACGATATACCCCTTGGTAAAGTCTTACCAAGGAGTATATCGTGTTACCCAGTACTAGGTTCCAAAGTCTGACAACCAGTCGGTTGTCAGACTTTCGGGCTTCTGACGACCCGTAACAACTGTCAAAGATCTACAAATGACAGCCGGGACCGTGGCATGGAGGAGTCTCAGTATGTAATAAAAACCGGCCAAGTGCGTGTCGGACCACGCACAATGAAGGATTCCGTAGTTGGGATGAATTTATCCCAAAAACAAACTTAACTTTGTAGTTGATAAACATGTTCTCCCATACGGAATGTATGGGAAAGCATATTTTTGCAACTGCAAAGTTAAGTTGGTCAATTATTACTCGTTAACTTGTAAAGCCTACTTAGCTGTGATAGTTTTCCTTTTAATTTCGTTATATAGACTACTGCTGTGATTTTTTTCACACACCCAAAACTAACCATTTAGCTGGCAGGGGGGGGACACTTGACTCTAACAAAAATTAGCACATTAAAGCTTAATATTTCGCAAACGGATCCCTGAATCCAAAAATAGTTTTCTTAAAATCCATAATTTTTTTTGAAAGACCTTTCTAATGATACCCCACACCATGGGATAAAAAAATAAAAATAAAAACATCATTACTTTACGTATATGGGAGGTACCGTAAAAAAAAATGTTTTTCATAATTTTGTTTTACCACTTTGTCGGCGTAATTAATATGTATACCTATGCCAAATTAAAGCTTTCTAGTACTAAGGGTCTCGGAGCTAGACCGCGGACAGACAGACAGACAGACGGACATGACGAAACTATAAGGGTTCCTTGTTTACTACGGAACCCTAAAAATGGTGACCCATCCACGGAACAACCTATTATATCGACCCGTGCGGCTGTTAGTAGGTACTTAGCCACGACCACTTCAAGACACTACATTCCAAAAATAGGTCGTGTCTACCTATTGTCTAAATTAAGTCAAGCGTACCATTCTAACAATAGATTGCCTAAACTTGGCAATCCCGAATACTTAGTCATATTAGTTTCTGAACTATGTAATATAAACGGATACCGTACATTCGAGTATTAGCAAATTATGTCACATTTACTGACAACCAGCACAATTAACTTGATTGCTCTGACGGCAGCTGCCAAGCAATTATTTGCGTTCCTTATTATTTATTTTGCGGTCTTATCCTGTGGCCTTATTCCGATCTGTCGTACCCACTTTACCATTATTGTCTAAGACTACAAATATTGTCTTACATAAAAGTAATACTTGAGGAATCTGTCGGCCTAAATTACTTAAGGTCGGTTTGAAAACGATATCTAGGACGATGAATAACGAGGCTAAAACAAAGGCATTGTTAATAATACCTAAAGGTAAATAATATTTTCTTACAATTTGTGCGCGAAAAAACGCCGAAGACACACGTTTCTCGTATGGAGACCCCATTTAATAATTAACTTTATCTACTCTCATAGCGTAATATTCGAATTATAAACTTCAAAACGAGTTTATATTGACATACATTATAAACACAATACCAAAATTTAAAAATATAATCATATTATAACACTTTTTCTCTAACAAAATAATACTATAAAACAATTTTTTTCGATTACGATACAGGGCTAATCCAAGAAATTAATATCACCAAGGAGTTTCCATCAATTTTTGTAATGGAATTTTTAAGCGGGGGACAGCAGCACCCGCTGCAGCGCATGTGCGGTGATGTGCTGGTGCAGGCGATATTCATTTGTATAGTTGTACGGAATTTTATGGGATTTTTAAATTTATTCTTGATCTTTAACTTTGATCTTTTATTTAGTATTAGTTTCAATCCCAATGAATGAGAGTAGATAAAGAAGTGTATGAAACTGCACATAACTAGGTATTAAAATATGAGTGTGTGTGTTAAAAACCTCGCCTACGGCTCGGTTTTTAATAGTATCACACGAGTGTTTTAATATCCCTCATTATGCAACAGTTTCATAAACTACTATTATTTAATTTTTATTATTTGTTGTTATAGCAACAATAGAAATACACAATCTGTGAACATTTGAACTGTCTAAGTATTACAGTTCATAAGATACAGCCCGCTGACAGACGGATGGCGGAGGCTTAGTAATAGGGACCCTAAAAAATATCAGAATTCTCTATTATAAGTGCACTAAAAATATTCATGCGATCATCGACTTGTCTGGTGATTATGGAGTTTTCTTCGCAATAATTTAGCGATCTACGAGTAGTATGAGAATTTTTTGATTTTGATATTTTCGCGCTGTCGCAATCTAAATTTAAAAGAAAGGCTTCACAATGTCTTGCAAGTCGCCTATAAGACGGATGCTCTTGTCATCTGCTTCCTTCGATTCGTCGGTATTTAGTGTTTTTCTTCTAATTATGTACTTCTTTTCTTTTTTCTTCATTTAACATGCGTTCGTTTTCATACTCCGATGTCACTTCGTGGACTATAGTGTGGATTATACGTTTTTTCGACTGTAATATAACTACTTTTTGTAAATGCTGTAATGTATAACTGTTTTTTGTCCCAAATAAATAAAATAAAAAACTTTTTTACAAAAAACATAACCGACTTCCAAACTACAAAGTGAAAAATAACTTTAATTTCGGAAGTCGGTGTCTTTGGATCAGATCAGTATTTTAGTTTTTTGACACCGACTTCCGAAATTAAAGTTATTTTTCACTTTGTAGTTTTCGGTTATGTTTTTTGTAAAAAAGTTTTTTTTTTTTCACTTTTTTGTGGGTTGGTTTGTAATTTATCTAAGTTACAATAGCCTTATGTCAACTGCTCATCAAAAATACCCAAATCGCTATAGATGTTCCTTTAATATTTGAAGAGTTCCCTCGATTTCTCCAAGATCCCATCATCAGATCGTGACCAAATGACAATGGGACCAACTTGAAAGAATACCCTTTCAAACAAAAAAAATATTTTTAAATCGGTCTAGCCGTCTTCGAGTAATCGGGGAACATACATAAAAAAAAAAATATCCCGACGAATTGAGAACCTCCTCCTTTTTTTTGAAGTCGGTTAAAAATATCCTCAATATCATCTGTCTAGCCTGTTCCCAACAATATTGGGTTCGGCTAACAGTCTCATCGGATGCAGGTGAATACCAGTCAGTATCTTACGTGGACTGACTGCCTTTCTGACTTCCACATTTCAGCGATCAGCGATCTAGGTATGTATCAATCAATCGGGCTTGCGGGCGGTGAGCAATGGGTAGCTTACCGTCCGATAAGGACCAAGCCCGGGTCGACGGCGCGTTATGTTCCACGCGCGCCTCAAAGAGATGTCAGCAGAATTGACGGGGTCCGCTAGGGCCAGTGCCTGCCGGGATTGCGAAGAAGTCCGAAAGGGAAATCATGGCCCCCCGGCAACATGGCAACTGAGGGAACACGGGTGGGTTTTAGTCAGTAAGAGTCTGACACGCCCTCCCGCTCCACCCAGAGCGGGAGAAGTTATTTGATAATTTCCCACCCAAAAAAAAAAAGATATGTATCAATCAATCAACTCAGCCTATTGCAGTCCACTGTTGGACATAAGCCTCTCCCAGGTTGCCCCATAATATCCTGTCCTCCACCTTCCACATCCAGTCTGTCCCAGTCAACTTTGTAATAAAGGTATATATGACAATAGGCCTGTGTCCAAATTTTCTTTAAATGAAGTGTAAGCGAATTGCATTTTGTACATTTTTACAGCGTAAATGACATGTTTTCATATTGTTTTTTCTGTATTATAAACAATAATATTGGTAATATTGTTTCCGCAGAAGCATAGTTTATGTTATCAAGTTACAAATTATCGAAAAAAAAATGGAAATACATTAAGTTTTCATTCATAATTTTTTGTATTACGGAACACATTTATCATAAATTTTCGAAAGCCAGTAGTACTATCGCGTCAAGCAATAATTGTCAATGTGTGCGTGGTAGTATTGCTCACTGCAGGTGTATATCGCTCCGACAGGCACTCACACTAGCGCAACGTGCTTGGAATTGAATTATGCAAATATCTCGATTTATAGTTGCGAGCCGTGTCGCCGGCCTCTTAATACTGCGTTGTCAAATAGCGAGCCCCCACTCCTAACTTTAATGCGTGTTTTCTAAGTTATTTTTGTTTAATATGATAAAGCAAAAAATACAGTGTCTAATATTTTTTATTATCTGAAAGACGTATTAAATAGTTTTTTTTTTTTACCTATGCAACTACCATATTATAATTTTTGATGATGATGTCCGTCAAGAGGGTGATTTTTGTTCATGTTATATGTAAAAGGGTTTGGCTTCCACACTTAATCCTTCAGGTGGACCATAGTGCGTGGGCCATGGCGGCCGTCGGTGGTTATTCCAACCAGCCCACCTCCCTCCAGAAGATGATCAGATCTCTTGGTATTGCCCAAGGGGATGATTCTACCTGTTTTGCTAAAGAATTTTCGCTATGAAACACTTGCATGAACAAGATTCGTAAAAAAAGTCAGTTTACGGACGATAATTTTACGTGATAACGTCACAAGCCGAACGCTTAGGCCGATCGTGCTTCTTGTTCGTGAGTTTCTTGCTGGCTCTTCTCCATAGGAAACGACCAATTGGAACCGTGCACCTAGCTTCTGGCGTTTCATAAGTGCCCATGTAGGTTTATGTGAAAAAAATCATTTGAATTTGTTCCACGCTTTCGCTTGCACGCTCGGCTCAGGTGGAACGTGACACTTTTTCGTGCGTGCAGCCGGCGTTCATCGATTTATTTATAAGACGTTATCACATCAAAAAAAATCATATGTGTATAAAAATCATACGAAATAGTCTGTCTACTGTTAAATATTGTAAAAGATAAGTTAAAAATAAAAAACTTTTTACAAAAAAAAAAACAACCGACCTCCAAAAAAAACACTACAAAGTGAAAAATAACTTTAATTTCGGAAGTCGGTGTCTTGGGTTTTGTATTTTCGTTTTTTGCTACCGACTTCCGAAATTAAAGTAATTTTTCACTTTGTAGTGTTTTTTTTGGAGGTCGGTTGTTTTTTTTTTTTTTGTAAAAAGTTTTTATTTTTCACTTTTTAGTTGTGGTACCTACCCCACACATATTCGAATACCACTACCTGCTACCAGTGACAGAAACTTATCATATCATCTACATAATAAGTGGGAAAAATTACGTATTTTGTAGCTAACTCAAAAACTATACAAGCAAAGTTAATAAAATTTATATGGGACCAATTCGAGAGCACACCCTTTCAAACAAAAAAAGAATTTTCAAAATCGGTCCACAATTGACGGAGAAATCGGTGGACATACATAAAAAAAAAAAGAAAAAAAACAAACATACGTGACGAACATATAACCTCCTCCTTTTTGGAAGTCGGTTAATAAAAATGAAGCGTCTACTGTTTTATAGTTTTTTTTTTTTCACGATTTTGAAATGAGTTTCTTGGTGAAAGTTGTTTAGTATAGCGGGTAGAATCACCCCCTTGACGGATGCAGTTGCAGATATCTAAATCACCAGCCTGTATAACTCAAACAAGTATATAAAGTTATAACGTAAAGTTCATTCGCTCGTATTAATTTAAGAGACCCCTCCGTGCCGTAGTCACGTTCTCAACTTCTTGAAGTCCCATGTGTAATTCTAGGTGGCGTGTGTTGGATCATTTAGCTTCCTTCAAAATGATTTAGCTGAATGGTGCAATGGTGCATACGTCAAGTTTTTGTGAACGGGCGCCGTCAGTAGGGACTGGTCATCTCTTAGCTGCCACGGCTTATTTTCATTAAATTTTTTTTTAAGTGAAAACTTCTTTAGGCGCATTGGGCATTTTTGAGATGGGAAAAAACAATTGAACTCGCGACACTGTTACCGACACCAGCTTTTGACCATTAAAAACACATCAACGCGCGATACATTTTCTTTGGGATTAATGACATTCCAAACATTCAGACATGACAACAGCATGATTGACATTTCCCTTTTTTTTACCGACTTCAAAAAAGAAAAGTATTTCCTGCACAAAAAAATTATTCAAGTTTTCACTTCTGTCGGTACTCCCGGAGTGTCACTGTTTTTTATTTTTTATTACGGACGCTTTTAAAGTTCTGCATCGTTCTCACATGTATAATTTCAACATGAATGATGTAACCGTATTTTGATTTAAAAGAGTGTCCGTGGAGTTTCTTGCCCGTTCTGCTCCATAGGTACCTACTACGCTTTGGGAATTGAATGGGCAACTAGCTTCATCTTTCTGAGTGACCGACTCCTTAACAATTCAAATGTGCCAGCGCTGGTTTTTTGGCGCTGGCGCTGACGTTGACGTTGGTTAGTATGTTGCAGACGTATGACGCATTCAAGATCTTTTAGAAAAGGGAGGATGGCGGGAGCAATCCATATAGTGCGTATTTTTTACAATATGGACGAATTTGAGAAACCGAATACTAACCTAAATAATCTGACACAAACATTTAAAACTAAAATATATTTTAATCACCTAAACAAAACTTTGAAGATACGATTTAATTATACACTCATTTTGTTTTAATTTTAAACAAACTGAAGAAAATTAAATAATGAAAGATAATTTCGTTTTGTTTGTTTCTTTTTAAATAAGTCAGCAAAAGAACAAAGGTCCGTCACTCCCTAAGCTCCCTTCACAAAATACACACAGAAAATTAATGAAACACACAGAATTTTAACACGGAAATGTAAAACTTCAACTTATTAATAAGTTAAGAGAACTTGGTTCTACTTGCTGGAAGTTTTGAAATACGAGCAGGTAAGCATGTCTGTCGAAAGACAAGTAAGAAAGTAATTAACATTTTTATTATTTAATTTAATTAAGGAGTGTGACTTGTGAAGTTTTTAAGTCAGACGAGGGGGAGAAGATAAATTAATTCTCTTCATCATTAAATTCTCTGGTCACGTAAAATACTGATTTTAGAAGTATAATGGAATAGAACATTCTTTATCAAGATGCCATTGGATGAAAAACAGATGCTAAAATAAAAGAAAAACAAGAATATCGTCGAACGGATGAAAATCTTATTGTATTTCCACAAACTCAAGAAGTTGTTAAAAACTAACAAACTCAAGATGTTCCTCAATGTTAACAAGAAATAAAAACTGAAATAAAACTAGCGAACAAGCACTAAAACTCTTAAACCGTTTACGACCAATGACGAGACGTAGAGCTAGTATAATTGCAATAAAAGCACTTTAGTAGTTTCACTGCTACTAAAGTGTCACAATACGTAAAGATCCCATTAAACTTTGGCAATTTCCAACTTTTCCTATTAGGCTTACTGCACACTTATCGTTCTTACACGTTACGAATACTTGTGTTTGGTCGTTTATTGAAAGTTCGTGTGTAGGTTTTTTAGATTTATGATCTTGGATTTTGGGAGAAGTGTCGGGACTGTTTTTCTAATCTAATACGATTTATTAATTGTTTTATGAGTTAGTTTCTTTTCTTCAGTTAAATACTATATATTCTAATTATGTAAAAAAGAAGGAAAGAAAAATTGTTTATTCTACACCAACTAAACGCACATTACAAAAAGAAATACTTATAATACACATTTACAAATTAGCCAAAAGCCTCGTATTCAATATTCAAAACGAATAAAAGTTTGACAAATTTTGTCTATTGCTTGATGCCAGAGACCAAAGACAATTAATAATAATAATAAATTCTTTATTCACAAAAAACATAAACTTTGACAATAGATAGGTATACAGAAAGGTAAGCAAACTTAAGTATAATTATACAAAAGTGAGGTCGAAAGTCCAAGAAGAAATGTACCCTGCCCCCAAACTAGGAAAATCCTGTATCTTGGGCGGCACAATTTTCAATTGCTTGCGTAATGTGAGTAAGTTATGTGATGTAAATTAGTTTTTCTTCTAAGTTTTCGTGAAGAAACTGTTGAGCGTAAAACATTTTTAGTTTATAAGAAAATATCATGTTTTAAACAAAATTCTTCTGTTACCCTTAGTTGTTTTTCTTTTAAATATTTCCCAAGTAACTTACCTACTTAAACACAGCAACTGTTAGTGACTAAATTAACACCAAAGCGTGAGACTGGTTCTCCTTTTATTTTATACAGCATGTTTCTATTTGTATGTGGAGCATCTGCTATCAAATTTCCCTTGAGAAACAAAACTTTAGTCGCAAGGACTAAACGATAGTCTTTTAATCTAGCTTCTTTCAAATAAACACTATCTATTTCAACTTTGCACGAGGAGAAATGAAGCACATGGCATAATGAATAATATATCGAAATTTTGATAGAGGGGGAGAGGTGACCAAAGAAGAGATGAATTTATAGATTGGGAGAGAGGATATGAAGGAAAAGGGAGACAGCAATAATTTGACGAGGGAGAACGAAAGTGAAAACTTATAACGTCGATGACCCCAAGTACTTATTATGGATCAGAGGGCCTAGACACGTGGTCTAGGATTGACATTAGGTTTTCGGTCAATTCAAAACATTTTTACTGTTCCATCATGGTTATCGCTGATAGAATGAAGGGCTCGTGGCTAAGGAGGCTAAGTAATAACAGCCGCATGGCTCGATTCATCAGGTTCAGCTACGTTTGCTGGAGTTGGTCTGTGGATGGGTCACCATCTTTACATACCGAAACTCTTACGTGCCGCGGAAAGCCGTTGATCTCGGCTCATTTGTAGGTCTTTGTCAGTCGTTACGTATCATCAGAAGCCCGAAAGTCTGACAACCAGTCTTACAAAGGGGTATCGTATTACTCAGTTACTGGGTTGTGGAGTTCAGATATGTAGTCACTCCATGTAAAATACTGGTATTCAGTTGCATCCGGTTGGACTGGAAGCCGACCCCAATATAGTTGGAAAAAGGTTAGGTAGATTAATTGTTATAGCTGATAGAATGTCAGTTTATCGCGGCTATCATCATCATCAGCCTATAAATGTTCCCACTGCTAGGACACAGGCCTCCTCTCTGTGAGAGGGAGTGGGCCGTAATGCACCACGCGGACCCAGTGCGGGTTGGTAGATGTCACATGTCTTCGAATTTTCGGTTCTATGACATGCCGGTTTCCTCACGATGTTTTCCTTCACCGTTTTGAGAGCAGTGGTGAGCGGCCATAAGATCAGTCAAAAGAAGAAGATCATCTATTTCAGCTTTCGGAATAATATAACTTTACTACATAAATCTGTAAGTACCTACTGTACGGGAAAAAAACCTAGAATGTTTGGCTCCTTAGAAAGCACCTGCTACAGACAAAAGTTTAGGCAATAATATATGTTTTTCTAAACCAACCCAACCTAGAATGTTATATCGTGGTAGAAATAAGTTTATTGCTAGTATTATTTCTCCGCTTGTCTAGACTTAAGTGGATACAAAAATTAGAGTTTTTGTAAGGACGTATTTTTCTTCGACTTATGTTGGCTTCTATAACATTAGTGTAATAATAAGCTTTCTTGTTGCCATTGTTGAGTTGAAGTGAAACTAAATTAGAGATCCGAAATGATGTTTATTTTGTAAATAGCTCATACTCAAACAAATGTTTATTTTTATTTATACATAAGGAGCTTTCGACAAAGTCTAGACAATCCTGCAAACCAACCACCGCGACAAGTGTCTAAAACTTCGGCAAATTGTCACCTAATTGGTCTCCATTGCAATTAACAATGAATTTTTTGATGCTCCATGAGCTCTTCCCCCTTTTTGGGATGAAGTTCTTTAACGCGGCTTGTAAACTTACAGGAATCTTCAAGCTAAAAAAACTTTTACAAAAAAAACAACCGACCTCCAAAAAAAAACACTACAAAGTGAAAAATAACTTTAATTTCGGAAGTCGGTGTCTTGGGTTTTGTATTTTCGTTTTTTGCCACCGACTTCCGAAATTAAAGTTATTTTTCACTTTGTCGTGTTTTTTTTGGAGGTCGGTTGTTTTTTTTTTTTGTAAAAAGTTTTTCATTTTTCACTTTTTAGTTGTGGTACCTACCCCACACACATTCGAATACCACTACCTGCTACTAGTGACAGAAACTTATCATATCATCTACATACTAAGTGGGAAAAAAATACGTATTTTGTAGCTAACTGAAAAACTATCCAAGCAAAGTTAATAAAATTTATATGGGACCAATTCGAGAGCACACCCTTTCAAACAAAAAAAAGAATTTTCAAAATCGGTCCACAATTGACGGAGAAATCGGTGGACATGCATTAAAAAAAAAAACATACGCGACGAACATATAACCTCCTCCTTTTTGGAAGTCGGTTAAAAAGTGTTAATACTTGCAACAGTCTTCTTCTAATTCAAAGAGAAAGAAAGAAAGAGAGAGAGAATGCCGGCAGAATAAAACAAAAAAAAAAACAAGAGAAAAGAGTAAAGTGATTACAGTATCGTGGGATAAAATTGTACACATCAGCACGAGTACATTGCATGCCGGAAAGAGAGAGAGAGAGAAAGTGTGAATTTAGTCAAAATTTAAATCCAAGAAATTTTCATATTTTTCATCAATATCGTTTTCATGGTTTTCAAGGGTGCAAAAGCCAATAGTAAGGTCAAAATGTAAATCCAAGATGGTGACTCTGAAAGTTTCACATTTTTCATCATGGGTATCGTTTTTATGGTTTTCGAGGGTTGTAAATCCGATATGAGGTCAAAATTAAAATCCAAGATGGCGGGTTCTTCGGGCTTCGTTCCTAACGGGGGTCCCCCGACCGCTCACGTTATTTTGATATTATTTGCACATAATATATAAGTGTTAGCCTGTTATAATGATATTTCTTTATAATCAAATAGATTCATAAAATTTTAAATGCTTTCCTATTAATAACCATCTTTTAGATCCTACAAGATAGGACCCAAGTTCTTGATATTACTAACCAAAGTAATCTTTCTCGAAATAAATTTGAAATTCTATAGAGTTCCAAGTTTCTAGTGGCAGCAAAAGCCGGTTATTCCGTAAACCTTATTATAAAGACATTTATTTAACAGTCACCCTTATCTGATCAAGCGTGGAGATAAAAGTGTCTTCTCTTAAGCTTTTGAAGTATTAAAGGGATAAATTAGATTTTAAATATCGCTTTTAACGTTCGGCAGTTCATTCGAGGTTGCTTTAACGTTGTTCGCTTATGAAAAGATACTTGTTTAGATAACATAAGGCAATTTGCAGATAATAAGATTGTTGGGAGTTATTTTGAGGAAGCCATGTTGTGTAGGTTTACATGTAGTATAATAAAGTTATCGAGATATCAAAAATTCTCTTACTAGAAATTTATAACTCTAGATTTGCAGCTACGCGATAAAAGCCCCATGAACTTTAAACCGATATTCAAATTCTCAAACTGCAACCATAAAAATATAATTTTACAAAGAACCTCGCGAGTAGCTCAGAATAAACGCAAAATAAACCCGTATCCAGTAGCTAACAAATAAAAACACTACAATAAAACAGTTGAGCATAAACAGCTCCGAGAAAATTTTATTCGAAGAATTAAAACGCTGACAGGACCGAAAAAGCTTGAGGAAATTCATGGAGACTAAGAATTTATATAGTCTTACCTGAACTCTAGGAAAACACGAAGAAACTTCGAGGTAGCATCATGAACAAAAGTTTATTATACTATCTGGATGCAAACCTTACCTACCATTTATCTTTGTCGACGGAACTTAAAGGAAACTCCGGTAAAGTATTTAGTTGAGGAAATTAAAGACAAATTCAGTGAGCACGTTTTTTGAGAATCTACTTAATTCTGTTTTTGAGTAGTGAGCAGCAGACGAGTCTTGAAAAACTCTAATGTGGATAAAAATAAATATTTTTTTCATTATTTTACAGTGAAAGTAGTTTAGTCCATATTTTTTAAATGACTTCTTAAAAAGGAGGAGGTTCTCAATCCATCTGTATATTTTTTTAAATAATAATTTATTTATTTCAAAAAGTACAGTCTATCAATATAATTTTACAATTTACAGATAAATCAGAAAAAGAGTAACTATTAACATAATTGAATCTGTCGTATTGAATATTTTTTATATATGTTCATCGATATTTTAAAATTATGTATTAAATTAATTAAATTAATTTTAATTGTGATTAAAATTGTGGATCGATTTTGAAAATTATTTGTCATTTGATAAAAGATGCTTGCGTTGTGATTCCATAAAAAAATATATTTTCATGTAAACCAGCAAATGTATAACAAGGTGTGTATAAAGTTAGGTCACCCTTTTCAAGGCATATTGCACCTCACTATACACGTGCAGCCTCTGGGCTCACTACACTTAAGCGTGCTACAGTGCCCTCCGTGTTCAGTATAACAACGCGTTCAGGGTAGTGTTGAGGCTCCCCTGCTTCTGCAGCGCCTCGGGCATGTTTGCGGAGGCGCGCACCGACTGTTTTCACGCCACCATGAGCAAGCGGTGCGCGTCCTTAGTGCGCAGGGTGCGGGCCAGCTCCAATCTGTCCTGAAAATGATCGCTGATGCGATTTGACTACCCCTTCATACGACAATGTTGTAACAGACATGTATAGCCAGCCAATCTGATTGACATTGACCTATATTTTTAATGACTTGTTTGATGAAATTATTATTTTTAATTTAATATTAATTCTGTGACCCTTATAATTTGTACCTATTTAATTGCATTGACATTTTATTCTATTGTGATTTATTCTGTTGCAGTATAGTGACATTTTTGTTCTATATAATATGGGTTTTGCCTGAATAAAATATTTCTTTTTTGTAACTTTGTTGGGGTCGTTTTTGAGTTAGTTTCAATAATACGCAGTTTTTCCACTTAGTGTACCTATGTTGATGATGATAACTTCCTGTCACTGTTATTTACATAGAAATTAGTGGTATATGATTTTTTTGTGTGGTACAACAAAAAGCGAAAAAATAATACAACTTACTTCCAAAAAACTTTGTAGTATTTTCTTTGGAAGTTGTATTTTTTTATGTCACTTTTATCGATGTTGAAAAGGATCAATATTTATACATATAACGTAGAATTTTGATCAAAATGCTGGATCTGCTTCGTATGGTGACAAACTTGAGTCTCCATGTCAAAATCCGGCCTTTGATAAAAAAACAGAATTTAATTTGAAAAAATCTGGTGTCATCTAAATTCTGCGACACATACAACAGATAAAAAAACCGGTAAATGAAACACAAAATTCTAAATCATTGCACGAACTCCAAGCTTAGTGTAAATAAACAGATTTCCAAACATTCATTCGACGGATACCTATTCGTTTAAATAGCTATTTTCAATAGCACGCCGATTTAATGCAATGCCGCCATGCATTTTAGTAGCTTTAATTTAATCTGCAAGTACAATACTGTTCTGAAAATCTGATTCGAAATCCAATTGTATGGGAGCTCTTGTTCTGTCCATTATTTGATCATTGATTTATACGATAATGAAGTTCACGTTTTTAAATCATGTAAATACGTGTGAGTAAATAAAGCACGCATCTTTCTCTTCTAATTAAAATAAAGGTGTACTTATAAATCAAATAAGATTTATAAAGTGTTCTCGAAAACAAATAAACTTATTTATCTACTCTCACAGCGTAATATTCGAATTATGAACTTCAAAACGAGTTTATATGTACATACTTTATAAACAGAATACCGAAATTTAAAAATAGAATCATATTATAACACTTTTTCTCTAACAAAATAATACTATAAAACAATTTTTTTTCTATTACGATACAGCGCTAATCCAAGAAGTTAATATCACCAAAGAGTTTCCATCAACTTTTGGCGGGGGACAGCAGCACCCACTGTAGTACATGTGCGGTGATGTGCTGGTGCAGGCGACATTCATTTGTTTTGTAGTACTCACTGAATTTCGTGGGATTTTTAAATTTATTCTTGATCTTTAACTTAGATTTTTTATTTAGTATTTGTTTCAATCCCAATGTTTGAGAGTAGATAAAGTAGTGTATGAAACTGCACATAACTAGGTATTAAAACATTCGTGTGATACTATTAAAAACCTAACCTGCGGCTCGGTTTTTAAACACACACTCATGTTTTAATATCCCTCATTATGCAACAGTTTCATAAACTACCTACTATTATTGTTAGAATAGTAAGTTATGATAATAGTGTAGTGTGCGTAGTGTATTTGATAGGTTTTGAATTTGTAGAGGCAGGATTTAATGTTTACTAAATTGACCACTAACTTAAATTGTCCGTAGGTATTTTCAAATAACAAATTGTCATTCTTGACAATAACATGGGGCACTGGGGCACTCAGAAAGTTTTGCGATACTGAAAAAAAAAAATACTACAGGTTATAATTTTTTTATTATTACTTTTCAAAGAACTCTCCATTGACCTATGCGGGTGCCGTCTTAAAGAAAGAAAAGAAAGAAAATTCGTTTATTTGCGGTAAACATGACGCAAAGAAAGATAAAAAACACGTAAAATAACAAATTGGGGGAAAATATGCGTCACATCCACGCAAAACGGCCATCGCTCAGCATAAAGCTGCGACCCCATGCAAGACAGAGCCCCAGCGCTGGTTTTCAGCGATAGCCGGCGCTGACGTGATGACGTCAACCGGTGCAGCATATAGTGAAATAACAAATCAAACATAAGATAAATACAATACTAGTCCTAAATGTTTATACAAATATAATATTTAAAATGGCAACATTTCGTGCCGTCGGCGACTCACGCGCCGCATACTTATTACAATCTGTGCAAAAAAAAAAAAAAAAAAAATCTGTGTAAAAATATTTGCTTGACGTTTTGACTTATTGGCTAATTATTACATGTACTCAGCACTGGTTACGTAATAATTATAACATGGCGTATTATGTAATGAATGTTATGATGCAAAGCAATATATGAACAAATAACACAGGATGTACTAGATGAATGTTTAGCTGTGGTTTTTGTGAACAGTGTTTGTAAAGTATTGGAAAGGTGTAGATGACAAAAACTCGGTGACTACAATAGGAGATCAAGTAAGTGCTAGTAAAACAAATCGCGCAATCAATCGCAATTTCGCTCATGCGAAACCCCGTCATATCCATAGGATGCAAAAAGTCCAAAATAAATTCCTCCGTAGGGCCACAGGTTCCCCCTGGTTCGTCAGGAACGAGGCACTCCACCTCGACCTAAAGATTCCCACAATCCACCAGTTTTTAAAACGCCTTTCCAAGCGTTTCTTTGAGTCCGCGGCCAAACATCGCAACCCTCTGGTTGTCGAGGCCGCCAGTTATGTCCCGAGTAGAATCAGTCATGTTCGCCGTCCAAGGCATATCCTCGTAGATCCCGATGACCCCATAACCCTCCGCCAGGAGAGCAATAGGGAAACAAGTACAGTGTACAAACACAGACGCCTCCCGTCATACCGACCTCGCCGCCAAGGTCCTTTGCGATCTCGACCGCCGCGCCCCCAAGTAAATAATACTCCCCCCCGACCCTTGATCGAAAACGAGGTGCCAGCAGTTGTTGCAGCTGTGCACGTAGCTTTAAATTCCCCGACTAATAATAATGATCAAAACCTTTTGATCCAGCCCGTCCCATCTTTTGATGTCCTCCCTCCGGATAACGCCCTAAGCCGAGGCTCGTACCCCGCAGGGGGTGCCCTTAGTGAGCGTTCGTCCTTAAATCTTTAGCTTAGTTATTTGTGCCCTGGCTGGAGGCTTTGAGTGTAGTAGCTTAAGGCAACCACAGGATTGACCGGTTAAACAGCTACGGTTTTCGGAACCAGCTGTGAGATGCCCAACAGAAAAAAAAAAAAAAAAACTCTTGAATACAATTTTTTATTTCCAACACGTTTATTTATGTAACAGCCGCCATAGGGCGGCCACTTCTTTCTTCGTCCGCCAAAGTTACTCGACCACGCATAAATTCGTTGAACCAGCGGAAAATAGTCGCTTTAGAAGGATTATTGTCTATTAACACCATTCGAAGTCTTTCAAACGATTCTTCTGGTTTTAATCGTCATTTGAAATCGTACAAAATCATGCGCGAAAGTGTTCTCGTTGTAAATCCATTTTTCAGTGATTTTGATTTTGCTCGTAAAAAAATGTGAAGGGGATTTTGAATTTGGAATGTTGTGTTTTTTTTGTAATAAATAGTCATAGCTTTAATTGACATCAAAACCAGCCAGTGACCCATAGACAAAAACTGTTAGTAGCAAAACTTTCTCAAGTGACCTGTGTATATGGAATGTGTACTTTATAATCTATCGGTATTATTTCCGTTAGATTATAAACTGTCGAAATATTGTGAAATGGGTGAAATGGGTTAGGTTAGGTTAGGTTAGGTTAGCGGTGCCGCGGCAGCGGCCGACGAGCGCTACGTTACAAGCAATTTGACTCCAATTCACAATTTATATAGATTATTAATTTTTCGACAAGGTATAATCAGGGAATTATCTAACGGAATTTTCATAATTATACGGTGACAGCCAGAACATGGCAAACTGACGTAGGTAGTTTATCAATTTGATAAATCTTTCATTTTCTGGACTGTCCATTTCGAACGATATTTCAGACTAATCTAACGCATATGAGACTTCTTTCGTCCTTGGTGCGCAGGGTGCGGGTTAGCCCCAACATCGTACTGGCGATGATTGCGGGAAGGCTGGACTGCCCCTTCATTCCGCATTGTTCCAGCAGACATGTTGCTGTACCGGTGTCGGAGAGAAGTGATTGATTTGATTGATAAAATTACGTTATTTAATTTGATGTGATTTAATTTAATTTGATTTGATTGGTTTTATTTTATTATTGTTTTTAAGCTATTGCATAGCTTTTATCGCGGGCTTTGACCGCGGCGACCGAATCAAGAAATTCCGTAACGTAACGAAAATAAAACCTAACACCCTCCACTCCGCCTACCATGTAATGATGGTTCCCATGACAACGTGATGTTGTCATGGGAAACGTGATGTTGTCATGGAGGTTACAAATGCTATGCAATAGCTTTACCGCGGCAGTCCCCGAGTGCCACACGTTTTTTTTTATTGTAAAAATTACGTTATTTATTTTGATTTAATTTGAGGTGATTTAATTTTAATTTAATTTAATTTGATTTTAATTGATTTTATTTTGTTATATCAGACATTATTTTATTTGAGATTATTTGATTTTATTTATGAAATTTCTATTAATTTATGTTTGGCAATGGGTGTTATTTACCTGAAATAAATGAATTTATTATTATTTATTTATAACAGTGTTATTTTTATTAACCTGTCAACGGGGTGCGGTTCTTGGTCCATGATTTGAAGTGGGACTTAATCATCCTTTAATTTTATTTTCCAACCCCACAAGTGTTCTTCATAAATGGTACAATTATTATTTGAAATGAATGCCACAAGGTTTCATTCTAGGTCCACTTTGCAAGAGTCCCAAAACGATCATTCAGTGCAACAATGCGTTATTCCGATGTAGCTCCGAAGCGTGAAGCGATCCTTGCATACATTTAGTGACGGTTTGTGGTCTTGTGGTCACATGTCCCACCCTGTCCGAATACCCGCAGGCATGCTGCTACATGTCACTTTAGATGGTGACATCTTTGTACTGCAACTGTTATAATTCAACGTTTAATTAAATGTGTACGACCACTATCATAATTCTTTACAGTTATCTTACAGTTTTTAATATAACTAACTATTTACACTAGGTACTAAATTAAAAGACTAACTGTCTGTATAAATAAAAATAAAAACAAAACTAAGGCGTCGAAGTATTCGTCCTCATCACTGTCATCCGGAAACGTGCCCAGAAGACTGGCAGCATTGCCACGTTGCATGGCAATGCTAATTCTTTGGCGAAAGAACGAGCCAGCCCTCTGGTCACGTGAAGTGTCGATCAGTCGACGAGAAATGTCCTTAAAAAGGAGACGCGCACTCGGGCCCCATGATCCGAGCGTTTCGACCCCAAACGGTTCAAAGCTGTAGTTACCCATAAGATTAATAGTATTTGCGCCGCTTGAGGGTCTCAACAGCTGCAACAGCGACGCCAGGACAGCCCGCCGTGCTAGGAACATGAGATGGCGCAAGGGCGACTATCATAATAATTTATAACATAACATGATAGTATGAATAATAAAAATAAAATGTGTAACATGATAGTAAATTTTCATATTTCACACATTGTTTCTACATTTGCTGTAGTTTCCGTCACCACCACCAACAGAAAGGTAATTTGGCGCTGAGATGTACATTGTACAGAGCATTCATGCATACATTGGGAACTTTGTGGTCAGCGCGTTACGACCTGCCCCAACATGTTCTGGCTTGTGCTGTTCAATTTGTGACGCCTTTGTGCTGATATGTGTGTGCTGAATGTTGGGCTTTAAAATTGAACTTTCTGTTTCAAGAGATCTTGACGATTTACCGGCAATAAAAAAAAAAATGCTGCCCGTTATCAACTTAACTGTGCCGTAAGGCTTCTGAGAAAATTCATTTTTCATGACATTTTTTATTTCATACCCCGCAATAAAAAAAATAAAAAGGTCCTTTCGTAATTTTCGCTGACCTTTTATGTAAATGAAATTGAACTTTATTATTTCCTATTTATCTTTCATTCGCTAAAATTAACTTGCGTTTATTTTTATTTAGCAAATATACGTCAGGCTGTTGCTCGTTTCATCATCATCATCATCATCATCTGCCTATAAATGTTCCCACTGCTGGGACACAGGCCTCCTCTCTGTGAGAGGGAGTGGGCCGTAATCCACCACGCGGGCCCAGTGCGGGTTGGTAGATGTCACATGTCTTCGAATTTTCGGTTCTAGGACATGCCGGTTTCCTCACGATGCTTTCCTTCACCGTTTTGAGAGCAGTGGTGATGAAATAATTTACACAAAGTAAAGCGCCTGTCTGGGTTGCTCGTTTGTTTAATTGAAATTGTCGGTTTAAAAACATGTTTATAGGGTTTCGTACGTCCGAGTGAAATCCTTATAAGATCACTCGTGTGTCTGTCTGTCCGTCTGTTACAGCCAATTTGTCACGAATCCAATGGATCGTTTAAGTTGAAATTTGGTACACATGAATTTCTGTGACCCAAACACGGACGTATGACGATAATAAATTAATTTAAAGAATGGTTGCTTTTGGGAGGCAAATAAGAAAATTAAAAAAGCAAGTTAAGCAAACTGTACCGTGTGGCATATCAAATGAAAGGGCTTATTTTAAAATAAAAAATACAGAAAATAGTTCTGGTTTTTAAATAACATAGGAAATCTCTCAATATTGTGCGTACGAACTTTATTACATTTAATTTTGCAGTTGGAATGTATAGGAGAACATGTTTTTCAACTACAACGTTGTTTGTTCTTGTGATTAATTCATCCCAACTACGGAACCCTTCACTGTGCATGGCCAACATGCTCTAACCCGGTTTTTCAAGCCACCTGCTACAGGGACACCCCTGCCCAACCCTTCGGGGAAACAAGGCGTGATGTTATGTTATGTATGTTTATGTGTTCCTTTTACTTTTAAAAAGGGCAAGATTTTGTAAGTGTCCAAATGATTTCATTACTTTCGTTAACAGTGTATAAGCAGTGATAGCCAAGTGGTGTGACCGTCCAACTGCCAAGTCATAGATCTCGAGCTCGAACCCAAGGTACGCACCTCTGACTTTTTGGATTCATGTGCGTATTGTATAATTATAACTTGCTTCGAAAACGGTGGAGAAAAACATCGTGAGGAAACCGGCATGCCTGAGAGATATTCCTCAAAGTGAAGCCAAGTCAGAGGCCCAAAAACTCTGACACCAGATTAGTCGCTAATAATTCGAAAAAAAAAGAAAGACAGAATACTGATGATCCCGAGGGCTAACACAAGTGGCAATCGCTTTCAAAGCGTTTCGTACTTTTACAGTGACTTTCAATACCAGGATTGACATTTCGGTAGCTTATGTCAAACAAATACGTTTTTTTACTTGTCCATTATCGTTATCGCTGGTTAGAATGTCACTTTATCTAGGCCTTCTGATTGTCATTATACCCAGCTCATTTACAACGCCCAGGGAGCGAACCAAAGCTTTTCTCTCTTTTTATTTTCTTTTATTTCCCCATAAAGTCTCTATTCTTACAATGCTGTAGCAGTTACAACGGCACATACGAATTTCGCATCAAAAAGAAATGACGTCACATAAATCTTGCATCGCGCAATTAGAGTTTACCGCGCGAACGTATAAGGCATCAACCGTCGGGCACCCCCCGACCCTTGCGCGACAACGAGGTGCCAGCAGTTGTTGCAGCTGAGCACGTAGCTTTAAATACCCCGTATAAGGTGAAAATCTAAATTCAAAAATTAAAATTAAAAAGTAATTTATTCAAACTAGGCTGAGAATCAGCACTTTTCGAACGTCAAAATTACATAAGACAGTCCCCCAAAACGCCCACCCTTCACCACTTCCAGTGCCTTTAGCTGGGAAGAAGAAGTGGCGCAACAAACTCCCCAGCAGCGCACCTGTTTGTTCAAGTTAGAAAAAATGATTCTATACAATAGTATGCAAAATGCATAATGTAAGTTCATTATGCAACACAAAACATAATTTAAATGATAAATTATTCGCCATATGTCAGCTAGCACACGCCAATATACCAACCAAAAACATCGAGAACTATACTCAAGCAAAAATAAAAAATAAAAACTAAACGTAAACAGAACTAAATACTCGTATCTAAATAAAATCCTCCAGGCATAAAGCGCGTGCCCATTTACATAAAGCTATTTAAAGCTATAACTGGAAGTTATTATAAATGATAAACTAGGACCATCGAGGTAAAATAAATAAACAGTTAGTTACTAGTTACAATAACAAAACCATGAACAGCAAGACGACCAGTCACCACAAGCAGCACCCGTTCACGAGCATAACGCAAAGATTAGCCATTACCCCTAAGTTTGATCCAGTCTGTCCTTTCTTGCTGTCCTCCCCCCAGCGATGCCCTTAGTCGAGGTTCGTGCCCCACAGGGGGTGCCCTTAGCGAGCGCTAGCCTAGTTTTAATTTAGAATAGTTTTTGCGAGTGTAGAAGCTTAAGGTAGCCACAGGAAAGCCTAGTTAAGCAGACAAGACCTTAGTGGTCAAAACTGCGAGATGCCCTAGATAAAAAAAAAACCGTCGGGCAGTTGCCCGCCAGACAACGACACCCGTCTGGTTGGAGGATTCTCCCTTTTCTATAGAGGATGAGTGAACTTTACACCCTGTTCCTCATGCCCCTAAAATGCTGTTAAGACGCAGATATATGACAGTGACCTTGAATAGTTAGCTTGCGTGTTCTGTACTGAGCACACGCAACGCGTCGTGCGACCAGCCAGTAATAGGACATGCCCATCAAGGAGCGCTGGTCCCAAATTAGACGCATTATTAATTTATTACACGTAAAATAAAAGGTATTTTAATAAAACACGTATACTAAAATATTAGTAATTTAATTATATTTAAAATCATAAAGTTTTCAGCAAAATACGCTTAATGGATTTTGCGTCATTCTCAGTTTTTTATCCGCGTTAGACATAACTTTACAAATTAATTTCACTATATAATATAAAACATAATCAAAAATATGCCTATATTAAAATATTAAAAAAATACTCTAATTTAACATATATTTTTTTCAAATCACTAACACTGCTCGTTTAGACGTCATCTTCAGTATAAAATCGTTAAAAGTCAGCTATCGTCCCCTTAAGGTGAACGACAAAGCATATTACACCTATCTACAGACGACGTGAGAATTACCTTACGATGCTACTCGATAGAATGTAGAATGTAATCTGTTAAACTTTCAAATGAAGTGTCATTTAAATACCCGACATTTATACGAAATGACGGTTCGTGTTTCAGTACAATTCAGCTGGCTAGCGATACGGTGGGACTTTCCGACTTTATATCGCCATATTAGTCTGGATTCGCACTTTAGGGATGTCTATATTGAATATCGATAGTTATGTGGGTATTTTTTTTACTGAGCAAAATTCGACCTAGACAACCTTAAAATGGAAGAAAACGCAAACTTTATTTTGAATTTATTTCATATAACTTATTTGTACTTCATCTTTATTACTATAACTTTCGTACTACATATAAATTTTTGACTCTATAAAACTACTTTCCCACGTAAGCCTCTCAAAGAAAATGAAAGCGCTTTTGCTTTTTTCATTATAAAAAAGCCTCTTGTCAAACAACAGCTAAGTAGACACAAAAATAACGAAAATTTTTAGTAGTATTGCTGTAACTTAAATACCTAATCTTAGATAATTTACATGTGTTATCAATTAATCAACTATCAACTTTAGCATCATGTAATTTTAGTTGATTTTTTATTAACCATTTTTATTAAGTGGTTCCTAAATCGGTTGCAATGGAATTTGACCTTTGGCATGTAAAACATTAAGTTTATGTTACCAAAACTTATCAATAATCTGAGATTCTAAATTGAAATACATTTGATTTATATTGTAGTCGAAAAAGAAGAAGCGTCCACCACTATTTCCTTCTTCTGCTGCATTGTTTTGTATAGTAAATATACAGCGGACGGCAAACAGCTCGCACTGATTCCTAATATTAACATAATCCCGTATTTTGTTGGAATTATTCATCTGTAGTGCACTTGCAGCACAAACATCTGTTTCTAGTTTTTGTGGAGACATTTGTTTTGGTCTCGGATTTGACCAATACATTATGGATTATGTTCGTGGTTGGCTTTTATTTATTCAAATTTTGTTCCGAAGCTTCCCAGGGTTTTTTTTTTGTCTTGTGATTCTTTCGCGGAACTTAGTTAAAATATTTCACAAAATAGTTTTTTTCTTTCTCGTTTCTCGATTACGTTGTTTGGTTCTATTATGAAAAATATTTCAGATTTTCGATTTATCAATAAAAAAATAAAAAAAAACAGTAGACAAAAAAAACTAGATTTTAGTTTAACACCTAACTAGTAAACGACGGTTTCACCTCCAAAATCATTAGAAGAAAAAAGTAAGAAAGAAAATACATTTATTTAACGCAGACAAAAAGGCACAACACAACATTATAGTACAAGAAAGAAACAAAACGGTAGCAAAAAAAAAAAAGTGAAAGAATGAAGAATAAGAAAAAGAAGAAGTGAAGTGTGTGAAGAATTATTATAACTTATTTTAGAAAATAGGAGCATAAAAACCGGCCAATTGCGAGTCGGACTCCCAAACGAAGAGTTCCGTACCACCGTACAATATTTATCGCAAAAAACATCAACAAAAAAACGTTTCTTGTATATTCCCCTTACAATTTAAACTTTTGTGTTTTTTATATTATATTTTTATTATTTGTTGTTATAGCGGCAATAGAAATACACACCTATTACGGTTCATGAGATACAGCTCGCTGATAGACGGACGGACGGACCGCTGGACAGCGGAGGCTTAGTAATAGGAACCCTATTACTAAGTTTTCGCTGTTCGGCAGGCGGTCCGCCAGCGCTGTTTGTTTCCCTTCGGGTACGGAACCCTAAAAATGAAATTAAAACTTTTATTAGGTATAAAAGTTACTTCCCTAGCTTACAAAATATAACGACTAGTAATAAAAGTAATACAAAAGATAACAAAGTATTATAAATTTTCTAATAACGGATACATAGTTGAACTTTTAAAGTCAGTGAAATGAAAGAAATTGCTTCAGAAACCAATTATCTAGACGAGAAACTGCAAATAAGAAATAAAGTAATTGTATAAAACGGTTCTTAGTTCTTGCTGACTCTGTAGATATTATACGGTTTTATTATTTATTTATAGTTTAATTTTCTCATGTTTTGTTCCGTTGAGAGTGCAACATAGCGATTGTTTATTTTATAAAAAGTAAGTAGACAGTTTAAGCTCTTGTTTTAAGAGGCATGCGTTAAATTAAGTAAGCATTGATGATTTGAATAACAATTTTGTAAATATGTATCTGTTGCGTTCGCGAATCATATTTTGATAAGCATACAACGTGATACTGACCTGCAAATTGCAAAAAACGCAAGAAAATTTGAATTTCGCGGAGAACCCTTTCGCCTTAAGTGATTCGCTCCAGAAGTAAAAATTTGTGATAAAATCGATAAAAAATTACAAATCCATAAATCCAGGTATTAGACGAATCAGTTTGTACAAAAAAAAACGGATGAACACAAAGATTTAAATCGTCAGATTCGCCCGGCCACTTTTAAAGATTGACAAGTTTCGGTTTCGTTGACATTACATTTGAATATTATTGTCTTGCTCATTCATACTGAAAATCGTATCTATCTTTTCAGGCAGTATGCGTGTCTCAGCATGGACATAATTTTTCGCGCATAGGTCGCGCGTATGGTGAGGGCAAATCTAAAGATTAAAACCTTTGACTGTACAAATAATACCTTTATACGGCCAATACAATATCAAACGATGGACAAATTAGTGACGCAGAATAAAATTATTTCACATTTGAATAAATATTTAAAGTAAAAGTGTCGTACCTATCTAACGATCACAATTCTGGCTTTCAAATAAAATAAGATCACCTTTGGGACGATTGCACTAAATCAGTAAAAGAAAAAAGAAATCGGATTCTTAAATTGAAAAGCGTTTATTGTCCTTTTACGTCTTTGTTCTAAAGAGGATTTACTACACCCACACAACACTACACTTTGTGGCCACCTAAACGAAAATTGTGTCTGCAAGTAATGGCCTAATTTCTTGAAATTGCGAACTGCTTCTATCACAAACACTAACCAAGATCGATCCCCTCCATCTCCCTTTAATCTTCGCAATATTTTCAGCTTCGACACATTAGTGCTGTTCCAATTAGTGTTGTGTCGTTAGCGTGTAATTTACTGTCACAATCAGACACTAGAGTACTCTGATGTAGAGGTATTACGTGTCATAAGGAATCTTTTCTTGGAGATTCGTCATCATCGTTGTTTACTTGACTTATCGTTGATAGTTACTTGATAATTATCATTGATATCATGATTTGAAAAGTATTAGTTTTATGTTTCACCAAAAATTCGGATATGTATAATGGAGAAGGTGCCAAACTCGTACCCGAATTCTAGGTTGACTCTATTTAACACGCCAAGAAGAAGAATATAATTTGGATTACTTTCTTAAGTATCTAACTCTACACTTTTATTGGAAACTTTTATAGTGCTCAAAGGAAATCGGGAAGTTTGTTTTTTGTGCGTTATTTATCTACAAACATCAAACAACAATCACATGCAATGCATTGTAATAGCAAACAGGATAGGTACTTTATGTCAGAAAACGAGTAAGTTTGCATACGCTCTACACACATTATCACCTATAATAAGCATGGATGCCCTTCTTATTGCTTATTATGGGATAGTAGAATCACATTTACGTTATGGGATTATATTTTAGGGAAACTCTACTGAACTACCGTCTTCGAGGCACAAAAAAGATCCATTCGAGCGATGTTTAAACTTAAACCGACTGATTTAAGCAATTGTAAACCGTACTTTAAAAATAAAAAAATATTAACATTCCCTTGTCTTTACATATTAGAAGTAGCTGTGTTTGTAAATACAAATCCGAGTCGTTTTAGACGTCTATCGGATGTAGTACCCCGCAATAGACGCGATAATAGTGTGCTATGTCTGGAGTCAGCCAAGACATCACTTATGCGCAAAAGCGTCTACTGCATGGCTCCAGTCATCTTTTCCAAATTGCCAAAGACATGGAAAGAGCTTCCGCTTTCATTATTGAGAAGTAATTTTTAAGCTAGTGTATATATATTATATTTTGTACTTAGTTCATTGTGTAATTTTTAAATTGTATTTAATTATTTAGTTATAAGTTGAATGTTTTAAATCTTTTTCATGCCTACGTGGTAAAATATGGCTGAACTCTTATATTTTTTATCATCATTTGCTGTTACTCATATTTGCAAAATAAATTATATTTGTCGTTATCTTTATCTTTAACAGCAAATCAATTTTCACACCTTCCCCCATAAGACCTAGGCCAAATATTTATTATTCTGGTGCTGTAAGTGGAATACATAACAGGAGTATGACCAAAAGTTAGCAAAGTAACGAAAAGAACATACGCCCACCTCGTTCAAAAGTTAACAAAATAAATTATTTCAAAGCAATTCAATTCCTTCTAAAACACGTAACAAAGTCCCAAGTAGTGCTAAGACTCACGAGCCAGTGATTAAAGATTGTACTCTGCTTCGTTGTTACAATAAATGTGGTCTTGTTACTCACCACCACCGTTGTATGTCTCGCACCGATGTTATGTAATAAATAGGGGGTTGACTGTACTTTTGTGACTTTTCGTTAGTTGGACATTACTTTTGTTTCTTCAAACATCACAGGAGTTCGTTTTCAAGGATTTGAAGGATAAATTACGACTGGTTTCTCTTACGTTATAAAATGAATTTAAAATAAAATGTGTGATAGGCCATTTCCTTCGGAGATCCTTGTTCTTTTACGACTTCACTAAAGTAGCTCACGCTCAATTTAGTAAAGATTTGTTTAAATCAAAATTAAGGAGTTTATTCAAAACATCGAAAACATGAAAAACATCGTGAAGAAACTAGCATGCCAGAGAGATATATTTCTCGACGGCATGTGAAGCCAAGTCAGAGGCCCATGGACGGCTTTAAAACTGGTTAGTCACTAACCACACGAAAAGAAAAAGAGGAGTTTATTTCCAGGTAACGATGATTCAGCCTTTACCGAGAAATAAGTATTAACATAGTAGTTTTAAGATTAGTTTTTTTACTAGATTCTTTAAATTTGTATTTATTATCAAGCGCTTCTCGCCATCAAAATAGAAAGTTTGGCGAGTAAAATTGTAAAAACAAAACGTTATCTGCATCAATTGGGTACCCCGGTTGTATTTTTAACCGACTTCCAAAAGGAGGAACACAACGCGCTGACGACCCGAGCTTGGTCCTTATCGGACGGCGAGCTACCCATTGCTCACCGTCCGCAAGCCCGCGCCTACGGTGGCCGGAATCTGCCTGTGATTCCCGACGCCCAGGGCGTCTTTGCCTTTAGAACTATGATTTGGCAGTCTGGCACTAAACTTTTTCAAAAACAAAAATCATAACTGAAATTTCCAGTTAAAGTTAAATTAAACATTAAATTAAATTACAATCGAGGAAAATTTAATTCTATCTGTAATGTAGACTAGCCTGATCTAGGTTTATGAAAACCTGTGTTTCAGGCCATCAATTTACATCAAACATTTAAAAAGAAGACAACAATACATATAATAGAAGCTAAAATAAAAAAGAAGACATAAAATTTTCAATGACTTAAACAGTAACTATTTGGGTATATTATTTTACAACTAGATTATGTAAGATATTATGTTTAAATAAATTAACGAATAATATTAAAGTAGACAAAGTATTACTAATTTGGTAAAGGAAGAAACTTAATATAGAGTATAGATTTAAGATAGAGTATGTAGATATGAATTTTATTTTAAAATTTCTAGTAGTTTTTCCGTGTCTGCATAATTGAGTTTTGCCAAATATTCTTGTACAAGTAAGTTACACCTATTATAACTTAAACTATAAATCTTTAGGACTCTGTTAAACTGGTTATACAAGTAGGGTCCTAAGAATAAATAAAAACGATTAGTAAAAGCATGTTTAGTCTGAGAGTTAGTACAAACCAAATCTTTCCTTCTCCTATCTGAAGGTACTGGGTTAAAATAAAGTTCAGTGTGTTGTAATAAAACTACATTCAAAATAAATAATTGACGTACTGTTAGCACTTTACATGCCATATAAAGCTGGTGTGTTGGAAATCTAAATGGACGAAAAGTAGCAACCTTTAAAACTGCTCTTTGGGCGCGTTCTAGGTGCAGTAAAATTGATTTAGCGGCACCACCCCAGGACGTTATACAGTAGGTAATAATAGATTGACACAAAACTAAATAAACCTGCCTAATTAATTTAAAGTCGGCAATGGTACGTAAATTTTTAAAAATGTATATTAGTTTACGCACTCTGGTGCATAATAAATCGATGTGTTTGCGGAAATTCAGGTTTGTGTCAATTGTGACGCCTAGATATTTGATATGGTCGGTTTTGGCTAAAGTGGGACAAGTGCATGCAATGTCAGCATAATGTAAATTACAATTGTTATGCGCTTGAATGTTTGGATTAGTAAGCGTTGGATTAGTGTTTCTCATTGTAAATAATAGGTACTTGGTTTTTTCTGTATTTAATGTTAAGAGATTTTTATGGAGCCAATTAGACACAGTATTAAACCCATTTTGTGCTACTTCATAAACCTCATCCTTTGATTTAGCTGCGAACAATAGAGCTGTGTCATCCGCATATGGCATAATTACACCCTTTTGAAGTGTCAAATTGCACAGGTCATTTATATAAATTAAAAACAAAGTAGGACCCAAAATACTGCCTTGTGGGATTCCATAACAGCTATTCTCAAGATCAGAACTCATGTACTGACCTATTTTTACACACTGATGGCGGCCGCTAAGGTAATCAGTTAATAGTTGCAATTGTACTCCTCTTATTCCCAGCATTTCCAGCTTGTACAAAAGCAAAGTACAAGAAATTGTGTCAAAAGCCTTAGCAAGGTCTAAAAATATCCCTATGGTGTGCATGCCATTATCCAGGTTTGTGCTTACAAAATTAGTCAGATGGTGAACAGCTTGGCTTGTTGATCTTTTAGGCCTAAAACCAAATTGATGATCAAAGAGTAATTTATTACTTTCAAGATATTTTACTAATCTACTGTTTATAATTTTTTCCAAAATCTTTGAGAGGCCTGTTAAAACTGAAATTGGCCTGTAATTATTCACACAATTTTTGTCTCCAGCTTTAAACACGGGGGTGACTATAGCTTTTTTAAGCAATTTAGGAAATATTCCTTTTGTTAAACATAAATGAAAAATGTGAGTCAAGGGAGGGGCAATGACGTATTTAAATCTTTTGAGTATGCTGTTAGGTATGTTATCACATCCTACGGCACAAATTTCCTTTAATCCATCTATTATACTTACTACCTCATTAACATCAATATCTAATAAGACCATAGAGTTTCGTGTTGCATATGTCTTAGTTTGGCTTTGAATGGAAAAATAACTATTAGATAATACAGATTTTTCAGCTAAGTTTTTTCCTACGTTTATGAAGAAGTTGTTAGCTTTATTTGCTGCTTCGGTAGGGCTTAGCTCAGAAGATAAAAGATCAAGTGCTGGTTCGGGATTTTTTGACCTAATAGTGTTAGTTTTTAAGAATTTCCATATAAGTTTAGTGTTTTTACCTGCTTTCTGTAGTTGACTTTGATCATATTGGTTTTTTAGCTTTTTCGACAGATTATTACAGAAATTCCTATATCTTTTGTAAGTAATTGATAGTAGTTCGTTATCCGGTGCATTTTTTAATTTTCGGTGA
Source organism: Agrochola lychnidis (assembly GCA_963680765.1). Taxonomy (NCBI): domain Eukaryota; kingdom Metazoa; phylum Arthropoda; class Insecta; order Lepidoptera; family Noctuidae; genus Agrochola; species Agrochola lychnidis. Next base: position 4,851,360 of record OY796859.1, on the reverse strand, counting down.
AGTTTATCTCTATGTCTGATACAGCGAACAAATCCGGGCGTAATCCATGGTTTAATATTACTATATTTTCTAGGTATTACTTTAGTAAATGTATTTTTCCTTATCGTAGATTGCAACAAATCGACAAAGTATTGTAGAGAAACATTTGGATCATGCGAAATGTAAACGGGGTCAAAATTAATACCGCGAAAGTCAGTTTCAAGACTTGTCATATTGAGTTTAGTATAGCTACGCATGCAGTTATTTCTAGGTGAGGATATTTGTAATGTTAGTAAAACAGCTTGATGATCGGTAAGTGACGAATTAGTAACCAATGTTTTGGATGAACTTTTCGATTTTATGAGGATATGGTCTAGACAAGAGCCGCTCTGGTGGGTTGGTTGATAATGAGCTGGTAATAGTCCATGAAATTAGCAAATATTTAGGTAATTATGTGAATGAGTATCGATTTTTTCGGCAGCAATGTTTATGTTGATATCACCTACCAGCACGATATTTTTAAATGAAGATAACTTTTCTAAGTTACTATTAAGCGAATCCAAAAAACCATCAATACTTTGGGATGGAGGCCTATAAATAGCCATAATTACTGTATCGGGAATAATTTTAATTACTAAGCAGTTGCAGCCTAGAAAATGGGGTTCTTCTACTAATGTTTTTAAATTATTTTTAATATAAACCACTATGCCATCATTCTGGTTGAGTGTTCTATCGCTTTTGTAAAGATTAAAGCCATCGAGAGATGGTATATTGGCCGTTTGTTTGGATAACCAACATTCTGTTAGAACGATAATGTCGAAGCATATATTAAGATCTTGTAACAAAACTTGGAAACCATTAAAATTTCGGGTTATACTGCGTATATTTTGTGTAAGTAAAGTCAATGTTTTATCCCCAGTATAGACTATGTTTTTGCATTCCTCAACATTGCAGATTTTAGCTTCAGACACGGAAAACGCATCTAGATCACAGATTAGCTGATTGGCCATAAAATAAATTATATGTAGAAGTTAACTTACTATCTATGTGCTTAATTAACTAGTTAGTCGGCGGCGCTCCTAGGCGCCTTCATAATCAATAGAATTAATATAATTGTCTTCTGCATATTTACGTGCTGGGCAATTTAAATCTCCAGTTGGATGATCATTTTTCCTCTTGAAGTGTTTGCAGGTCGCACATTGAGGCGGAGAACCTTTATTACTGCATTCCTTAAATGAATGTCCTGTTTCGCCACAGAGGTTGCAAGTAGGGCTCGTTTCTCTACAAAATTTGGCTGCGTGTCCGAACTGCTGGCAGTTAAAACACCTAGTTACGATAGTGAAATCTCTCACTGGACACGATGTCCAATTTATGAAAATTCGGCCTTGATCCATCATAATTTTCCTGATATTAGCAGGAACTTGCAATATGTAGTTGCAAGTAGGACGATCTTTCTTTCCTGACTTATGGCTCAATTTTATATTTTCTAAAAAGGTCTCACGAGTAATGTTAGGCAATTTTTCTGTCAAGTTTTGGACGTAAATGCAATCAAATCCTCTTTTTCAGTCAGGGCTACGGGGACACCAATGACAGCAATCCTAGGGCGGCGTTTGGAAGGTTCTTCAACTGTAAGGCCTGAGGAAAGTAGTTTCTGTGAGCTTTTTAATTTATTAATGTCGTCTTTGTTATCCGTCCTAATGATGACGCCTCCGTTTCTAGTTTTACTTAGACCGCGAACATGGAGTTTTAATTCCTCAGGCGAGATAATTTTTTGTACCAAAGACTTGGTGTCGTCACTAGTTTTGGTTTTATCGCTGGGATATATAGCGACCGAACTGAGATTTGCTGGGCGAATAAATTTATCAGAGCCTTTCATCACTATGTTAGCATAAGAAGTATTTTCTGGTGCGGTTCGGCTCATCTTCGTTTCCACGACTTTTTTGAACTGGCAAAGGGATTCCGCAACATTCTGCTGCACTTGAAGGTGCTGGATGGTTGAGTGCGCCTGGATAGACTTCTGCTTCAGGGATTGGTACAGTACGGCCATCTGAGACGTCCCATGATTGACTTTCCGACAGAGATTGGTGACACGAAGTTTTTGGTCGGAATTCATTTTTCCCTCGGCCACAATCGTGCAAATTTCGTTCAAAACTGTGTCGATGGATCCAAGCCATCTCTGAATCTCCGACGTAGAGACGACTTCAGTCGGTAGTTCGTTCTCCGTGGTTGCTGGCGGCGCTGGTTCTCTTGTCTGACTTTGATCGGCAGGCGATGGCGTCGGTGGGGGACTTCGTCGTACCAATTGGCTACGGCCAAAGGGGCTATCTCCTGGGTTAGACATAGTACTAACGCCGAAAACGCTGATTGTCTATAAAACTATTTTGGTCATCTTTCACAACGAACAAATTGTTAGTCACACTCGTCACTTGCACAATAAACTGACTCCGCAATTATTGTAATAACATTATTCGTAATTACTTATCAATATCGTTATAATCAACACAAAAAACACGTCCGCTTAGTCTCGCGGCAAATGGCATTCCTCCTTAGCTTTAGCGTTAGCTCCTTGAAGCTTCTTGTGTAAATAATCAAAGATTTATATTCATGTTAACTAAGCCAGAAAACATGTTATGCTAAGATAAGAGAGGATTTACGTTTCTGAGATATCTTAATTAAAATCAGTGAGACAGTTTACACACACGTTTTATTAAATCTTAGCTACCTAATGTTTTAACTGAACAGTTACCACTTAAGATTCATATTCTTGGCAATGTTATGCATTGTGTTTTAAACAAAAAACGTGTGGCACTCGGGAACTGCCGCGGTAAAGCTATTGTATAGCATTTGTAACCTCCATACTTCCTATTTGTCAACGCTACACTTCGGATGATGACGTGATGACATAAAACAAAAATTACGTTCCCACGTAACAAAAATAAAACCGTAACGAAAATAAAACCTAACACCCCCCACTCCGCCTACCATGTAATGACGGTTCCCATGACAACGTGATGTTGTCATGGGGTTAAAAACAAAGTTGATAAAAACAAAGTCGATAAAAACAAAGTCGATAAAAACAAAATCGATAAAAACAAAGTCGATGAAAACAAAATCGATAAAAACAAAATCGATAAAAACAAAGTCGATAAAACAAAGTCGACAAAAACAAAATCGATAAAAACAAAGTCGATAAAAAGAAAGTCGATAAAAACAAAGTCGATAAAAACAAAATCGATAAAAACAAAGTCGATAAAAACAAAATCGATAAAAACAACGTCGATAAAAACAAAGTCGATAAACACAAAGTCGATAAAAACAAAGTCGATAAAAACAAAATCGATAAAAACAAAGTCGATAAAAACAAAATCGATAAAAACAACGTCGATAAAAACGAAGTCGATAAACACAAAGTCGATAAAAACAAAGTCGATAAAAACAAAGTCGATAAAAACAAAATCGATAAAAAGAAAGTCGATAAAAAGAAAGTCGATAAAAACAAAGTCGATAAACACAAAGTCGATAAAAAAAGTCGATGAAAACAAAGTGGATGAAAACAAAGTCGATAAAAACAAAGTCTATAATAACAAAGTCGACAAAAACAAAATCGATAAAAACAAAGTCGACAAAAACAAAATCGATCAAAAACAAAGTCGATAATAACAAAGTCGACAAAAACAAAATCGATAAAAACAAAGTCGATGAAAACAAAATCGATAAAAACAAAATCGATCACAACAAAGTCGATAAAACAAAATCGATAAAAACAAAATCGACAAAAACAAAGTCGATAAAACAAAGTCGACAAAAACAAAATCGATAAAAACAAAGTCGATAAAAAGAAAGTCGACAAAAACAAAGTCGATAAAAACAAAATCGATAAAAACAAAGTCGATAAAAACAAAATCGATAAAAACAACGTCGATAAAAACAAAGTCGATAAACACAAAGTCGATAAAAACAAAATCGATAAAAACAAAGTCGATAAAACAAAGTCGACAAAAACAAAATCGATAAAAACAAAGTCGATAAAAACAAAATCGATAAAAACAAAGTCGATAAAAACAAAATCGATAAAAACAACGTCGATAAAAACGAAGTCGATAAACACAAAGTCGATAAAAACAAAGTCGATAAAAACAAAGTCGATAAAAACAAAATCGATAAAAACAAAATCGATAAAAAGAAAGTCGATAAAAAGAAAGTCGATAAAAACAAAGTCGATAAACACAAAGTCGATAAAAAAAGTCGATGAAAACAAAGTGGATGAAAACAAAGTCGATAAAAACAAAGTCTATAATAACAAAGTCGACAAAAACAAAATCGATAAAAACAAAGTCGACAAAAACAAAATCGATCAAAAACAAAGTCGATAATAACAAAGTCGACAAAAACAAAATCGATAAAAACAAAGTCGATGAAAACAAAATCGATAAAAACAAAATCGATCACAACAAAGTCGATAAAACAAAATCGATAAAAACAAAATCGACAAAAACAAAGTCGATAAAACAAAGTCGACAAAAACAAAATCGATAAAAACAAAGTCGATAAAAAGAAAGTCGACAAAAACAAAGTCGATAAAAACAAAATCGATAAAAACAAAGTCGATAAAAACAAAATCGATAAAAACAACGTCGATAAAAACAAAGTCGATAAACACAAAGTCGATAAAAACAAAATCGATAAAAACAAAGTCGATAAAACAAAGTCGACAAAAACAAAATCGATAAAAACAAAGTCGATAAAAAGAAAGTCGACAAAAACAAAGTCGATAAAAAGAAAGTCGACAAAAACAAAGTCGATAAAAACAAAATCGATAAAAACAAAGTCGATAAAAACAAAATCGATAAAAACAAAGTCGATAAAAACAAAATCGATAAAAACAACATCGATAAAAACAAAGTCGATAAACACAAAGTCGATAAAAACAAAGTCGATAAAAACAAAGTCGATCAAAATCAAAATCAAAATCAAAATATTTTTATTTCACATAAACCTACATGGGCACTTATGAAACGTCAGAAGCTAGGTGCACGGTTCCAATTGGTCGTTTCCTATGGAGAAGAGCCGGCAAGAAACTCCACGGTTACTCTTTTAAAAATAATTGGCTTTTACAATACTTTCATATAACAGTGTTTCTAGGTATGGGAGGACAGTGTAGGTCTTTCAATAAGTACCAAGTACTTAACAAAATAGAAAATGGTCAACAGGTCTACAATCCACTAAGCCTACAGCGTTCTCACATTCACAAAATATGTAGAAAAGAATCTATACAAAAAATAAATAGATTAATAAAAGTAAAAAAAAACCTATTTTAATAAAACGCAATTATATGATTGCTGTTACAACTGTAATCAATCTGAGTAATTATCATGTCCACAAAAGTGACAAACAAAAAAAAAAAAAAAGTTCAAATTAAATCGTAGGTATATAATGTCAAATAATAGAATAATAAATATGTCAAGGACGAATGTAAAAACAAAAAAAAAATAAAGATTTAAATAAACATGTTAATTTGGGAGCAGTTAATAGACTCTTACTTATTTATTCCATTAATGAGGTACCAGGGAAGCCACATGTGCAGAAGGAATTATTGCCAAACTTCCTTATCTTCAACATAGTCTTTAATTTTATAATATGCTTTCTTGATAAGGACACGTTTGATGTGGGTTTTGAACTTCCCATCGCTAAGTTCTGTCACAGACTTTGGCAACTTGTTATAAAAGCGGATACTGTTTATAAGAAATGACTTGCTTGTTTTAGTTAATCTAAATTTGGGTATCACAATTTCATGTCGACTACGTGTATTTATATTATGGAAATCGCTTCTTATTTTGAAAAGTCTTAAGTTTTTGCGAACATACATAATACTTTCTAAGATATAAAGTGAAGGCAAAGTCAGTATATCAATTTCTTTAAATTTGTCTCTAAGGGACTCGCGAGGGCCCATTTTATAGATCGCGCGGATTGCCCTCTTTTGTAAAATGAAAATTGAATCTACGTCAGCTGCCGATCCCCACAGCAAGACGCCATAAGACATAATACTGTGGAAATAAGCAAAGTATACTAACCTAGCTGTGGCTATATCAGTCAACTGTCTTATTTTTCTTACTGCATATGCAGCTGAACTTAATCTACCTGAAAGAGTTCTAATATGGGCGCCCCATTGTAATTTTGAATCTAAAGTAATTCCTAAGAATATAGTTTCCGTTATTGCATCTAGGTTTTTGCCATCAAGTTTTAGATTTAGACCTACTTGAGGTACATTTGGTAATGAGAACCTAATACATTTCGTTTTGTTCGCATTAAGTAAAAGATTATTAGCTGCGAACCATTTTGAAAGTACAGCCAGACTATCGTTAACATGTAATACATCTGTATCTTTCCTGTCTATTTTAAAAATAAGAGAAGTGTCGTCAGCAAATAGAATTATATCTGATAAGTTAGTCATCATGTAAGGAAGATCATTTATATAAACTAGAAATAAGAAAGGGCCGAGAATTGAGCCTTGAGGCACGCCCATTTTAACTAGAGACCCCGAAGACGTCGCCCCATTAACATTTACTTTTTGCTGCCTGTTTGATAGATAGGAAAGAACAAGATCAGCAGCTTGTCCACGAATTCCGTAGTGGTGTAATTTACAGATCAGTGTATTGTGGTCAACGCAGTCAAACGCTTTTGAGAGGTCACAGAAAATGCCAATTGCATCCTGGGACTTCTCCCAGGATTCCAAAATGTGACTGATGAGTTTTACTCCTGCGTCAGTCGTCGACCTACCTTTCGTGAAACCAAACTGGTGACTATGTAAAATCCCATTAGAATTAAAATGTGACAACATCTGGTCTAGCATGATTTTTTCATATATTTTACTCAATGCTGGTAGCACAGATATTGGTCTATAATTAGAGGGATCACTCTTACTACCCGATTTGAAAATTGGTACTACTTTACTATGTTTCATTAAATCAGGAAACGTACCGCTATCTAAACATTGATTAAATATGCCTGTTAGGACAGGGGCAATTGTGTCAATGATATCTTCAAGAACCTTAACGGAAATCCCCCATAAGTCTTCAGTGTTTTTTATGTTAAGACTTTTAAATGCTTTTTTAATTGTGTCAATAGAAATGGGCTTGAATTCAAAACTTGGAATGTCTCTACTGAAGTGTTCTTTTAAAAGAGATTCAGCTAGTATAGATGATGAGGGGAGAGATTTCGTAACCTCTATTGGGATGTTGGTAAAGAAGTTTTCTAGTGTCTCAGCAACTTTTAACTTATCTGAAATGGTTACATTATCAATGTTTAATGACAATTCATTCTGATCTCGCTGTTTTGTGTTTCCAGTTTCTTTGTTAATTACCTGCCACACAGCTTTTATTTTATTGTTAGAATTATTAATTTTGTTACTTATTAATTTAGATTTAGCTTGGGCGCAGACTCTTTTAAATATCTTAGAATATTTTCTTACATAATTATGAATTACTTGATCAGAAGTCAATGATTTTTCGTTATATAAATTATATAAAATATCTCTGCTTTTTCTAATGCCAGGAGTGGCCCATTCATTAAATTTTGGTTTGGTATTGATTGTTACTGTTTTTACAGGACATGCTTTATGGAATTCTTGGCATACTGTAGAAAATAATGTACCATAGTTTATGTTGGGGTCTTGTGAATCAAAACTAGCTGTTGAAAGATTGCTAAGAACATTATTATTAAACATTTTCAATTTATTTTTAGTAAGAGGTCTTAACTGAATAGTTTTATCTAAACGTAACTTTTTATCTGATTCAAATGATACAAGTTGACCAGTATGGTCAGACCTAACGCCACTAATTAAGGATGAGTCTTGTATTTTACAATTAGTAAATATATTGTCAATGCATGAAGCTGAGGTTGCTGTTATTCTAGTCGCTTCATTAAATATACATTTTAAATTGAATGAATTAAACAATGATATAAGCTTATATTTATCAGGTGAGTTAACTAATAAATCAATATTTAGGTCACCACAAACAAAAACTAATTTATTATCTTTAAAAAGTTTACTTAGTATTTCTTCCATAATGATTAAAAATGATGACAAGTTTGAAGCTGGTGGTCTATAAACACATAAGAAAGTATGGCCTTCAACCTCTGCACATGCTACCTCACATAAGCGATCAACAGAGCAAGCAGTGATATCCTTCCTTTCCTTATGTCTGAAACAACTATTACATAATATCAAGGTACCACCCCCTATTGAGGACCTGTTGTACGCACTGGCAACTGAAAAATTATTTACATTAAACAGCATCCTATCTGGTTTTAACCAGGTTTCACAAAAGCATAAGATATCCATATGATATTTATCTATTAACAATTCCACGTCTAGGATTTTGCCAGAGAAGCGATTAATATTTTGATGATACAATAAAATATTCTTATCATGCTTCTCTTTTGTCGAGTCTAAAAGTTTAAAGAGCCTATCACAGTATTATTAGAAATACTAGATAATACTATTTCGTCACTTAGCCTAGTCTCAGTTAAATTATCAATAACTGCGTGTATATTGTAAGCTAACAAAGTAGCCAATACATGTTGACTTTTCTTGGGAAGAAACATATGTTCCCGAGTTAAAACAAAATCTCTAACAAAATTGTTAGTATCAAAATACAATAAACGGTCACTATGACGACATGTCAAAATATGCATTAAGTTATTTAAACTATAAATGTAATCATTTTCTTCAGCATACAAATTACCAGAATATGGCAATGCACATAATATTAATTTACCTAATTTTAATTTAAGTAGGGTGTCGACACCATTAACTATGTCCCTTTTAGTGATGCTCAGACTGTTTCCAATTAAAAGAACTACAGTAGTCTGCTCATTCATTTGTGTGTTTTTTATTTTATGAACAAGCTCATTAAAATGCAGGTTATGGTAACAACAGTTAACTATGGCATGTTTAGATTGGTTATTTAATAAGGATCCAAAACCTGCTCCTAATCTATCAGAATATACTAAAACATTACTTTGAGTGGGATTGATAGTTTCTATAGTATGAGTTAGAATGGGTGAGGTGACAGGAACAACATGCTGTGACATGAGAGGTGGCGGAGTGGGCGCACAACTACAGGTGAGATTGTTTGTCAGTGACTCGTACCTCTCTGCATTGTACTTCACCAAATCCACCAACTCACAGGCCTCCTGCAGGCGCTCGCTTAACATTTGTTGACAAGACTCATACTTACAAGATATTTCCTTAAGTGTATTTTCCCTGCTCAGTAATTCCTTTTGAAGGTTTTGTATTTCAACATCATACATTTGTCTGCTAGTTTCCATCTTAATATTACATACATTTAGTTGGTTTTTTAAATTAATACGTTCTTTCCTAAGATTAATATTAAACTTATAAATTCTTTGTGACTTTAAGAGTTTCTTGTACTTTTTTATATTTTTATTAATTTTAATATACTTCTTAATTTTATTATGACTAGTTAGAATTGGACATCTAGTTAAGGTATCGTCCCCAGTCAGGTCTATGGCAACGATGGGCTTCTCACACTCCAGTCCGGATACACTACCAACTAGCTCGTCGAAAAGGTTATTGGTGTTGGCAACCTGTTCGCTGGCTTTCAAAGAGTTGATGGTGGAAATAGTGTTGTGTGCCTTGCATAATTCCACTTCAAGGCCTGATATACGTCTCAGTGCCTGGTCATGAGTGTCACTGCATTGTTGAAAGTCTGACACTAGTTGACGGAGATGGTGGTGCTGGTCAAGTATGTCCATATGCTGGGTGTGAAGTTCTACAAGCTGGCTCTTTAGTTGAGTGTTTTTGTCATTAATCCTCTTGACTTCAACCTCACTGTCCTCTCTTTCCTGGAGCAGCTGGGTGCATTCTTTTTTTGATGCCTCCAGCTCCTTCAGTGTTGCATTCAATTTGTCACTCATGTCACGAACTGTGGCTGCGCGGGTCATCATATTCAAAAGTTTCCCCAAATGGCACCTGGAATGTGACAGAAAACAACTGAGTGTATGAGGAATCTAAATGAGTTGAGAACTTGAGAAGGTAGGAGGGTAAGACAGTTAGCAAGAAATAGAAGAACAAAAGATGAAGTTTTTAGAAAATATTATAAAAATGTGGAGGTATTTAAAGAAAGTAGGAAGCTAATTAATTTATTTTGGGGCTTATCACATATCAGAATTATTATTGATTAAAACAAAATCGATAAAAAGAAAGTCGATAAAAGAAAGTCGATAAAAACAAAGTCGATAATAACAAAGTCGACAAAAACAAAATCGATAAAAACAAAGTCGACAAAAACAAAATCGATAAAAACAAAGTCGATGATAACAAAGTCGACAAAAACAAAATCGATAAAAACAAAGTCTATAAAAAGAAAGTCGATAAAAACAAAGTCGATAAAAACAAAGTCGATAAAAACAAAATCGATAAAAACAAAGTCGATAGTAACAAAGTCGATAAAAACAAAATCGATAAAAACAAAGTCGACAAAAACAAAATCGATAAAAACAAAGTCGATAAAAACAAAGTCGATAAAAACAAAGTCGATAGAAACAAAGTCGATAAAAACAAAGTCGATAAAAACAAAGTCGATGAAAACAAAGTCGATGAAAACAAAGTCGATAAAAACAAAGTCGGTAAAAACAAAGTCGATAAACACAAAGTCGATAAAAACAAAGTCGGTGAAAACAAAGTCGATAAACACAAAGTCGATAAAAACAAAGTCTCTAAAAACAAAGTCGATAAAAACAAAGTCGATAAAAACAAAGTGGATGAAAACAAAGTCGATAAAAACAAAATCGATAAAAACAAAGTCGATAAAAACAAAGTCGATAAAAACAAAGTCGATAAAAACAAAGTCGATAAAAACAAAGTCGATAAACACAAAGTCGATAAAAAAGTGTCGATGAAAACAAAGTCGATAAAAACAAAGTCGATAAAAACAAAATCGATAATAACAAAGTCGATAATAACAAAGTCGACAAAAACAAAATCGATAAAAACAAAGTCGATAAAAACAAAGTCGATAAACACAAAGTCGATAAAAACAAAGTCGATAAAAACAAAGTCGATAAAAACAAATTCGTCAAACAGTTTTGTCTACTCTTCCGTCGACAAAACTCGTTTCTACGGTGGTCATGCTACGCGTGGTGAGGGTGAATGGAGAGAGAACCGATACTGTTCTGCTCAGTAGATTCACTGAACTCCATGTGTTGCGAGATCGATGAGCCTACTGTACAGAGGTAGACGGTGTGTCTACTTTCTTCTTTTTATTTTACTTTTAGTTTCTAACATTAGTTATAACCGAAATTATTGTTACTAACAACCTTGCCTTGCCTATGGACTTTTTTGTCTGAAATAAATGTTTTTTATATTATTTATTTTTTGTTATTTTTTAATTTATATTATGCAGGACTAATATTTTTTTTATTTTTTTCCAAATTACGTCTATCATTTCAGGGTAACCTATTGCGATAATTATCTAACTCTTATCCTAACTTATTATTAACTTTTTTTTAACAATTATAATTAAATTTTGTAACTTATTACAAATAGGTAATGCATTATTTGTGAACTCAATCAGAGAACAACAGAATAGGTCCGAGTTATTACCTACGAGTTTAAGAGTGCCGAGTGCACGCGTCAGTGGCGCCTCACTCAAGAGCGTTTATTCTGAAAGTGGCAACATCGCAAATAAATGTCAAATATTTCGCTGTTTTGAGTAATTTGCCAATATTACTGCATAGAAATAAGAAATGTGGCTCACTAGTTCCCTAGAATATTAATAATGAATTGCAATTTTAGGTGTATAAAAGGCATTTGGAAAGTTTCCAAATACTTTTTTGCATCTAAAACTAAATATTCAGTATTACGATATTATTTCATTTCATTATTAATACTGTAGGGAACTAGTTAGCCATATTTCTTATTTTTATACAGTAATATTGCTAAATGAATCAAAACAAGTAAATATTTGACAGCTATTTACGACGTTGCCAACTTTTAGGATAAACCCTCTTAAAAGATTGTCCGAGCACGCGGCTCCACCAGCAATCGTGGCTGTCGTTGTTGACACACGTACCTGTCCGTAACATAGTTTTTTTTTTAAATAAATCCCACGTAAGCAACAACGCGGCATACCTCAGTTGTATACAGATACATCTTTTTTTTTTTGGTGGGACATTATCAAATAACTTCTCCCGCTCTGCACCCAGAGCTCCGCCGAGCAGGAGGGCATGTCAGACTCTTACTGACTAAAACCCACCTGTATTCCTTCAGTTGCCATGTTGCTGGGGGCCACGATTTCCCTTTCGGCCTTATTCGCAACCCCGATACAGATATACCTGAGTTGTATACAGGTTGTACACGCTGATCACTAAACTGGAAAACCCGATGTTAGATTTAAGTTTTTAGTACTATTAGATTATAATTGTGTTTAGTTATTCTGCAATAAAGGCTTAATGATAATACCTCTGTTGTATACAGGTATACCTCTGATTTATACAGGTATACCTCAGTTGATTGTACAAAGAACACAAACTCGTGAAACTATACTCGTTTGCATTGGAAAGCTGTCTGTTAACTTGATGAATATGGGATGGAACTGGGATTTCAGAGTTATTTGTTAGTTATATTTTTGGGTGTTTGTGCTACACTTCTGGTTTGGATATGTACAGAAACAGTGTCGTATATTTTTGTACTCGTATTATTATTCCTTTGTTTATTTGCTGTCATACCTATATTTGTTTTTTTTATCCAACTTCGAAGTGAAAACAGGTTCAAAACTCGTGAATGTGTAGTTTTTTTTGTTATTAAACTTAACGTCTGTTTTTTTAACCGACTTAAAAAAGAGGAGGTTCTCAATTCAACTGTATTTTTTATATATATTACCTCAGAACTTTCGACTAGGTTAACCGATTTCGATGATTCTTTTTTAACCGACTTCCAAATAAATAACAAAAAAGCGAAAAATAAAAACTTTTTACAAAAAAACAAACAACCGACTTCCAAAAAATACACTACAAAGTGAAAAATAACTTTCATTTCGGAAGTCAATGGCAAAAAACGAAAATTCAAAACCAAAGACACCGACTTCCTAAATGAAAATTATTTAATAAGATTTCTGGCTCAAAAAGTTATAAAACGATTCGAAATAACTCCATTGATTTCGCCAAAGGTAAAACAATGGACAGAACTAGACAAGGATGGAAGAGAACAAATAAAAGAGACGGCTAAATGAGGAACATAATCTATTTTATCGAATAGTGCCTTGCAGTGTAAACACCCATTAAGGAACTGGGAAGTATGGTCTCACTAAAAGCGATTATAGTTTTTGTATTCAAGAATGTCCGGTGCCTTTATTATAATAATAGATTGAAATAAAAAAATAAAGTTTAATAAAATAAAATAAAAATAAAATAATCTTTATTTCGGACAAGGGACATCCATATATGGGTTAGTAAACAAAACAAAAAAAACTTATATCTATGTTAGTAAACTTATTATCTATTTTAAAACAAGGCTGTTGTTCGACATGCATCTTCGAACAACATCACCTAACAAAGGAGAATCGTACCTCCCGGCTATGGTCCTCAGGATGGAGTTGGAGCTCTCCCGCACTCTGCAGAGCAAAGAGGCAGATTTCCGTCTGACGATGGCGTGGAAGCCATCGACGCGGGCTTGTGCGAACATACCTGATGCACTGCAGAAACGGGGCAGCCCCATCAACATCCTGAACCCGTTATTATATTGGACCCGTAGAGCGCTGATAGCCTGCCGAGTATAGTTGGTCCACAGGCTGCACGTGTAGAATATTTGGCAATAAGCTTTAAAAAGCGTTATTTTTACTGCTCTGCTACAGCGTGCAAACCGGCGAGCCAACATGTTACACCGGACTGCCAGCGCCCTACGTTCCCTCTCAATATCTACTTGGTCATTAAGGTCGTCGGTTACATAATGCCCCAAGTACTTGAACTGGTACACTCGCACTAAGTCATTCCCATTAAGTTTAATCGAGGGCACATACTCAGGACATTTAGCACCGTCAGCCTTAAAGACCAAGAACTCACTTTTCTTGACATTGTAGACTAAGCCATGCTCGCGAGCATAGCGCTCACAACAACTAAGCAGCTCCCTAAGCGCCCTAACCGTAGGGCTCAGCAGCACCATATCGTCAGCGTAGCTGATGTTGTTGACACTGATGTCATCAATGCGACATCCGATTTTCTTGCTGCTGAGCTCAACGATTAGATCGTTCATGTAGAGGTTAAACAGTTTAGGTGATGTTATCCCTCCCTGTCTTACCCCGCACTCCAGCCCGTACGACACAGACAGCCCATCGGCCCATCTCACACTGTTCGTTTGGTTGTAATACCAATACTGGAAGATACGCAACAGCTCCGCTGGCACTTTTCTCTCCCGCAGCTTTTCCCACATTACCTCGTAAGAAACAAGGTCAAAGGCACGGGAGAGATCTAAAAAGCAAGCATACACTGGTGTTCGACGTTTTGTGTAGTATTGCACCGTATGTTTGAGGCCGAGAATCGCACTTTCAGTGCTAAGATCATTACGAAACCCAAACTGTGCGTCGTGTAATTTTAACAAGCTATCCAACCGTGCGTCCAGCTGACTGTCGAGTATCTTCGCGATAATAGTAGCCAGGGAGATGGGTCGATAGTTACACTTATCAGACACGTCGCCCGTTTTATTCTTAACAATAGGCACGACAATAGTTTGTAAGAGATCACAAGGAAGGTACGAGTGACACATACATAGCGAGTAAAACATAGCGAGCACTCTAGCTATGTGAGGACCGGCATGCTGCAAGTGCTCAATGCTTAGACCATCGTGACCCGGGGACTTTCCTCTCGTCATTTTCTTAATGGTGCTTGACACCTGTTTGGCTGAAAAACGAACCAAATCAGAATCACGACAGCATCCGTCATCGAGCACTCGCAACGAAGAGCCCAGCGGTGACTCCACTTTAAAGTGGTCCATAAACATGTTGGCGATGAGTCAGTCGGCATATAAACACTGAACACTAATATGCATCTGTCCCCGAGTGAAACTTTAATTGCCGTTAAACGCGCACTGAGACAGCTGATTACCGTCACTGATTCAAAGGCTCGCTTCCGCCACAGGATAGCAACTCCACCATACGGTCGCCCTCTTAATATTCCTGCTGAGGTGTCAACAGCTGACTTTCCTGTGTACTCGAATTCGCTATGAATTTGTCCAAGATAGGGTATATCATGTGGAAGCAGCCATGTTTCCTGGAGGGCAACTATGTCAGCTGACTGACACAGAAAATGAACTGCCTCAACAGATCGCTTCACCGATTTGCAATTAAAACTTACAAATTTACTCGTCTGATAATTGCTACTATCCATTATTATTGTTGTGTTAATGTATGCTTAATTATGCCAGTCTTCGTCTTGTAGGCTTCATTTACAAAACGTCTAAAAGTAATTCCGTCGGGCCATAATTCATTATCTAGAAATAGTTCTAGTTTCGTTTTGGGGACATACAACTTATAGGAGTTGTACCTCTTTTCTGTTTTTCTGTTAATTTTAAACAGAGTTACGTCTTCGTGTGTGCTGTCTTTAATATAAGCAATAATATCAGTTTCATTCGTGGTTTTACACACATTTGATATGAACAATGGTACCTTGATGACAGCTGCCTTAAATTTCCCATCTGGACCTACGTGCGCTTTTCCCATCTTTCCATGAGATGAGGACTTCTTGTGCTTCTTATTTGTAACAACATTCCATTTGTCTCCTACTATTATTTCTTTACACTTGTTACTCGCCTTCAGTACGTCTGCCATTGACTTACGCTCATTACCTTGCGGTGCAGGTGAGATATTAGTGGGAACGTTCGAGTTAATGAGATTAGAGCTCGCGGTAGGGGTACTGCATTGTTCATTTGATCGGCTGTCGTCGTCGGTGACTCGTTGTTGTGAGTCACCAACGTTATCGAGCCGCTGCACAAGCGAGACAGTATCGCACGGATTTATGTTAACCGTTAAGCTCGCACCACCAGCTGATTGCTTCGCCTCGTTAACGATCTCTGGAGTTGATAAAAGTTTTTTCTGTTCACCCACATATTTAGGAAAATAATCACTAATTATCGATTGCGACCTGGATTTCGGGGATTTATCATTGCTTCTTGAAATTGAATGCTGTTGTAAAGCCATTGGACCACTGTCAAAGTTGTGTAAGTCTTCAATAAATGCGCCTCGCCTTCTATTGACAAAATCGAAGTTATTGTGTACAATTGAGGCACTCTTTAGATTGTCTAACTCAGTTCTTAACTCCAGTAGTTGAGACGCTGTCGCACAGTCATTCTTTAAAACTTTGATATCCGCTTGTAACACGAGAATATCCTTTAATAGTTTCGTCGCGTCTATGTGGTCAAACGTAACCGGTGGTAGTTTTTGTAGATCACGCGCAACGAAGATGGGTACTATCTCTGGATCAGTGAGCTTTAGAAGACATATGATATCCTCGATGTCCCGTGCACTTTTTCCTTTACTTTTACGAATTTTCCGTTTTGAGTTTGGAACTGAATCGAAAAGCAGTGTCTTCGCCGTCACAATTTCACTGTCTGCAAAAGTATCACTGCATATCCGGGTGAGGGAAACCTCATCCATAACATCCGCCTTGTTTTGTATAAACGCTAATAGCTCATTTATCACTATATTACAATTTGCACATTTGACAATATCTGACGCCATTGCACCGAAATTAATTACGAGTACGCTAGTAGTACGTACGCTCACATTCGCGCGCGAACGACGACTGACTGACTGATTAACTTAATAAAAAACTGTAACCCGACTACGGGAAAATAAAAATGATCTAAAAAGTACGAAACAAGCAAATATTTCAGACAGAAATCAAGACATAGGTACAAAAATGGTCAAGGTAAAGCCGTGGTCGCATGCCTGTATCATGTTGGTGCCAGGAACACCTACAAAATTATAATGGCATGCGACCACGGCTTTACCTTGACCATTTTTGTACCTATGTCTTGATTTCTGTCTGAAATATTTGCTTGTTTCGTACTTTTTAGATCATTTTTATTTTCCCGTAGTCGGGTTACAGTTTTTTATTAAACTTTATTTTTTTATTTTATACTTTTCCGTTTTTACACTTGATAAACGAAAATAAGAGTAGAGTAATATAATAGTTCAGTAATTAACCTATTTTAAATTCCAATAGCAGTGTATAGTGCTTTGGACGAAACCATAGAGCGATTTATTTCGACGCCAACACCATATATCGATATCGAGCTTCGAAGAAATCCAAAATATAAATATTTCATTGTACTTGTTTTTCTTCATAAGACTGGAATTACAAATCGGTACTACTTATTAAGATTTGATTAACTGCACGTTGGTAACATCTTGCGATACTACGTAGCGCAGTCTCACTTTTGCTTGTTTTTAACGATTTAAACATATTTGTTTACTTTGAAAATATAATATTATATATATATTTGTAATGTGCTCGTCAAGACCTTTCTTTTGATACCAAACATGTCATGATCATCCCATTTTAATTTTTTTCGAGGTTAGAAATTTACGTGTAAAGTCAACCAAATTAAATTTAGGGAAAAATTATATGGCCTATGTCACCCGGACCATTATTACGAATCTATTGATACCTCATTCATCAAAATCGGTTCATTAGTTTAGGCGCTACGGTGGAACACACGTAAAAACAAACATACATACATACATACATACAAACATACATACATAGACTGCTAAAATCATAACCCTTCCTTTTGGCTTTGCCATAGTCGGGTAAAAAACAGTGGCACTCCAGAAGTTTTCACTTCTGTCGGCAAGACAGAAGTGGAAAGAAAAACATCGAGATTTATTTATTTAAATTAATAATAATGTATTATACACGTGTGCGTAGTTTCGAAGAACAACGCAACAACACATACAGACGAAAAGTGATTTTAATTTATAATATGTATAGATATAAGAACTTTTTCCTTTACAGATAGTGCAATAGTTGTTTTGTTTAATAAATATTAATATTTAGTGTTTCTTCTTTGGTACCGGCACGAATCATTACATACTCAACGAGGTAGGTAATGGCTGATAGTAGCAACATTTAGGAATCGCGTAAGTTCACCGCGTTCCTAAATCCAGGACAAAAGTTATTTACATAACATAACATCACAACTTGTTTCCCCGAAGGGTTGGGCAGAGGTGTCCCTGTAGCAGGTACCCACATTTCGCCAGTTATGTTTAAGTCCCATGTAATAGGGGGCGAGCCTATTGCCATCAACCGGGTACAAATCCAGACTCCGGGCTGCTACTGAGAAATTTCAGATAGAGAAACCCAAAACACTTTGCCCGACCCGGGAATCGAACCCAGGACCTCATGCTCAGCAGTAGCGCTTGCGACCACTAGACCAACGAGACAGTTTTATTACAATCAAGAACAAAGCTTTCACTCTCCCAATTATAATCAAACCTTTGGGTAGTTCCATTTACCTGATGAACTACGATCATAATAGGAACAAATCTAATCTGAAAATTGAGCTAGATGGACAAAGATTCAATTTATCACTAGATAATGGTATTATTTTCGCAGTTTTGTTCAGACAGACTAGACAAGGCCTATTGTTTTTTTTTCAATGTAATCACCTTTGATTAGGACTTTCTTCGAAACATAACAATAGAACTACTTTGATTCAGCAATTCTCAAATTCTTCTGAATTCTATTTATTTTTCGATTAGGAGAAAATACTGAAAGACAAGGCAATAATTTAATCATGATCAGCTGAGTCCAGTTAGATAGGTCCAACTTTGAGAAAGAGGTCAATCGTCGAATCCGACTCGGCTGAGCGGCGTTCGGGAAGCTACGTACTATCTTCTCGTCTCATATACCATAGTGTCTCACGACAAAAGTTTTTGACCAGTGTGTGTTGCCAGTGATGACCAGTGATCGGAGTAGGTAGATTGATTTGGAGTCAATGAACTGGCACGTATATATTAGTATGGATATGCCTCCGGGATTCCGACATTTTGAAATTATTAAGATTTTTTTAAGGAATTTCAAATGTTGTAATGTGTAGAATAAAGAATACATCAGTATGAATAAGAATGTTTAACCTTTTGCTGTCTTTTTAATAGTCCAATCGAACCGACTCGACCGATCGGACTCCAAGAAAAAGTAAGGTATAGGTACTATAAAAACAATATAATAATATATTTTAAATGTTTATCTATCGCATTCTATAAATTTCTTATGTAGTAGTTGAAAAATCCTTACTTTACCAATATTTGATTTATTCCCGTAAGTACCAAAATGAAATCCCGGAAAAAAGGCTTATCCATGTTATGATTTCTATGACTATTCATGATGCGAGCAAGTAAAATCAATCTACCTACTTCGATCACTGGTGATGACCTATGCTGCCCTGCTAAGCCCAAAGGCGGTATCTCAACCGGAGTAAGTTTTGAGAAAATTTACTTTTTGTAAATTGTAATGTATGGAAAGGAGATATAAAAAACTTCTTAGTGGTTTTTTTAATGTTTTAAGTTAGATAGCGCTATTTCGCTTATACCATTAGATGGGAAATTGTTAAAGCTATTGAAAGGTACAAAAAAAACGAAAAGGGCGTATCTCAGAGATACCGCCTTTGGGCTTAGCAGGGCAGTATGGCACTGAAACGTGGCCGCTCACAATAGGCCTCATTAGAAGGCTGAAGGTCACCTAAGGGCAATGGAAAGGGCTATGCTAGGAGTTTCCGAACATGATCGAATCAGAAATGAAGATATCAGTAGGAGAACTAAGATAACCGACATAACCCGAAGAATTGGAAAACTTAAGCGGCAGTGGGCAGCACATTGCTCGCAAAAAAAGATGGTAGATGGAGCCAAAAAGCTCTGGAGTGGCAACCGCGTACAAGAAGACGTAGCGTTGGAAGGCCCCCCACAAGGTGGGCCTATGACCTAGGGAAGGCCGCAGGAATCCGCTGGATGCGAAAAGCTAAGAACCGGTCAAAATGGCGGTGTTCGGGGGAGGCCTTTGTCCAGCAGTGGACGCCTTTCGGCTGAAATGATGATGATGATCAGCTGAGATACTAGTGCAGGCTATCCAATGTTTTAAAAACATAATAAAGTAAATAATATGAATAAATAATCAAACGATGAGAAAGAAACTGACAAGATTCATCACAAGACACCAGACGCTATTGTAACTTTGCAATAAGTACAACTCTGCACCCAACTCACTATCAGAAACACTCTTCCCTCCAGCAAAAACAACTGACTGCAGAAACAAAATGGCGCAGATCATAACAAATGGCCGCCATTCCCCGCCATCACTGGAACCCCATTCGCCGAGCGTGTCCAAGACAAATTCCTTAACGTGCCTAATTGTGCTAACATTTACTTCCGTAATCACGTAGGTACAACGAATGAACGGGGCTATAAATAAACTAGAATCCTACGGATCTCCGGTCTTCGGAGCTATGTTCCGATAAATAGCGGAATGATTATTTTTATCGTCCGAGCAATATTGCCTAAGTAAATATTGGAAATAATGGAAGAAAATAGGCGTTATGGGCCACATTATCTGATTGTGTGTTTAGGGTATCTAATGGGCCTCGTGAGTTATGTATTGTGGGGTTTGGGGATAGAGAGAATACCTGTAATAAGGTTGTTTGATTGGATTATGATGTTATAAGCAGCTCAGTTGGGCAGTTTTTGATAGCTCGCACTGCACATTTTGATTTTCTTTAACAGATATTCTACTTAATAAAAATCTTAAATTCACTCACTGACAGAAAATTCAAAATTCAATAGTACATTATTGTAAAGGCCGTGAAATAGGCAATTGCAGGTCGAGTATGAGTTTAAGGCCGAGGCGTAGGCGAGGACTTCACTAATACGAGACAGGCCATTGCCATTTCCACCGAGGCATATATAGTGCTTTTCTCAAAAGAATGCAGGGAAATAAAACATACTTTTTAAATTATTCATTTAATTTAATTAATATTAAAAGCTACATTAGTCATATTGGGGCAATTAATAAATAGAACATTACTGCCGCGGTCTATAATGACTACTTTGCTGGTCGCGCTGATGATGGCCGACAGCGCAGCGTAGCGCAGCTCCAGGCCGACACAGCGCGAGACACACTTGATGGACGAGCTGAGATATAGGCCGAGGCCGTAGGTCGAGGCCTTTACAGCGAGGATAGCAAGGGCTGCAATGATGGCCAAGCTGGAAGGCCTAGAGCGTAGCTAGGCTAGCTCGAGGCAATCATAGCGTGACCAGCGAAGCAGTCATAGTGGGCCAAGGCTTGTATAGTGCTTTACTCAAAAATGCAAGTACCTAATCTAAATAAAACCAGCAAGTAAAGATTTAGATTTCCTACTGATTTTCCACTGCACAAATTTTTCATATGCAAGCTTATATTTTTCCTTTGAATTTCGCGGTATTAAAATTTCAACCACTAATTTAGCTTCATCTTTAATGTCTAGCGGTGTTAAACACATTGAATCGGAAGAATTTTCGCTTTGAGAGCTCATTTTTAGCAAAAAGTCACTAAATAAAAATAAAATTTTCGCTGAACCGCGCTTTTGTTACTTCTTTGTTTTTTTTTTTTTTTAACAATGGTAGTTGGAACTATACAGCCAAATATGGAATAAAATCTTTTTGTACCTATCTCTATAAATACAAACAGCTGTGTTTTAAATAAAATCTTTTTGCATTTGATTTTTTAAAACGTTGAAACGTCAAAACAGCGGCCGGCAATGTTTTGCCGGCCTGTTAGAGCGACCAGCAAAACTTTGCCGGCCGCTCCTTGAAACAAAACGGCAAGGTCGACTTTGCTCAAACAAGGTTGTCAAAATAATGACCATATTACATGCATTTTTGAGTAAAGAAAATGTTATTGATTTCTCTGGTACATGTAGGTATGTTTGTTTATTATGTATATAAATAACAAATCAAGACGAATTTTCAGCTTTGCCGTCAGTTTTATATTTATCATCTGTGCCGAAAGGCAAACGCATTTATGGCTATAGGTACAGCCACGTGAACGCAATTTGTACTAAGCAAAGAGACTTACTTTGGTATGCCAAGAACGATAAAAGAGATCTAATCAAAGAGTATTTAATAACCCCAGCACGCCGTTTCAGCGCTTTTTGAATTTGGAACATTACAACGCTCCAGCAATATTTTGCTGGAGCGTTGTTGTTAACCGTGCAAACCTATATGGCTACCTACCTATTATAATGCATTATAAATGTTTGAACCCTTTTTACTATTAAAGTAATGAACGTTCGAGGAGCTTGTTAGGGTGCGGGGGGGCTGAAGAATGTGGGCGCGCGGCAGGCAAGCGCGGGCGTACGCCGCGCGCTGATCCGAAAGTAGTAGTCGATGTGATCAAAGCAGCGCACACGTACAAACTCCTCGTCCGCGACATTTCATATAATCTTTACTCTTGGTTTCTTCATTACCTCCCCTACAGTTGTAATGTTCCAAATTCAAAAAACGCTCCTGCAATGGATTTGATTTTCTTTGACCGTAAATTCGATGTTCTTTTTTCGAAAATAATGACAATATTTCCATGCATGTTTGAGAAAAATATTTTATTTCACATAAACCTACATGGAAACATAAGAAACGTCAGAAACTAGGTGCATGGTTCCATATGGTCGTTTCCTATGGAGAAGAACCGAAAAGAAACTCCACGGTTACTCTTTTAAAAATAATTCGCTTTTACAATACTTTCCGATAACAGTAGGTATATTGATATAGAGAACGCACGGCTCAAACCGCTAGGTCTAAAACCATCAAATTTTGCACAAGAGTTCTCTATACAGTGTGTACTCTTACTTACTCCATTAAATCAACATCAAGTAGGTAATGAAGTTTTGTACGGGACAGCGGATATTTTTTTCTTGATCACGATGTTAGTCTAATGGAGAAAGTTGTTCAGTTTGATGGTCAGTACACACTCTTCAATTTGACCACACCTTTCTGATATATCCAACGAAGGTAAGAACAAAGGAAGAATTTAAATGTATTCCTCTAAAGTGGTTAAAAATGGGATGAAAGTTTGAGTGGAAAGTCGTAATTTTTTGAAAATCGGAAATCACATTGGGCACACGACTTGTTCTTAACATTTTGTTTTCTCGCACGTTACTATCTATTTTATTAACCTTCATTTCGTTGCCAGTAATGTGTTTATTTTGATTAGATACATACATACATACTACCTAGCCTTTTTTCCAACTATGTTGGGGTCGGCTTCTAGTCTAGCCGTCTGACCTCCACAACCCAGTTACTGAGTAATACGATACCCCTTGGTAAGACTGGTTGTCAGAGTTTCGGGCTTCTGATGACCCGTAACGCAATCATTACGGGTCGTCAAAAGTCCATTTGACAGTTCAAAGATTTACGAATGACAGCCGGGACCAATGGCTGAACGTACTTTCCGAGGGACGGAGGGGTGTTGGTATGTAAAGATGATCACTCATTCACTGACCAACCGCGGCAAGCGTAGCTTAACCTGATCAATCGAAGCCACAAGCCCCTATATATACAAACATATATACATAAACTCACTCCTTTCTAATATAACGTTAACATTCCCAATCCAAATACAGTTATGTCTGAGCTACTAGTAAACCAAAATCCTAAATTGCAACACCAATATCCTGCAGTTTATTCATAGGCGAGGCTTCAGTAAACGAATTAATCTGTAAAAACATTTTGCCATTCGCGATTCAAACAGACAATTCCAAGAATTACGAAGATATTTCCAAGCATTATTACCACAAAATAGATAGGCACAGAAGGCCAGCTTCATACAATGTTCAAAAATAAGCGCACGTACACGTACTATCGAAGAAAATCATATATCTAAGCAGTTTGAAAACAAAATCCCGTGCACACGACCCTCTTTTTTCGTAGGTAAGCGTTACTATATCGGCCGAGCGCTGCAAGCAGAAATAGTCCTTACGGTGTATAGATATGCCTTTCTTCGATAGTACCTATGGTCTGGCTCAAAAGTATCTCATTAAAATGTAAACAAATTTATCATAAAATGCCAATGGATGGTGAATAAAGTCACTAACAAATTGAGTGATTTGACTTGATTATTTCAATATTTAAGCCTGAAATTCTAATTTGAAATCACCTTAAAGATGTTTTTCATTTGACTATTTGAAGTTATGACTTCAATTTATTCGATGATTTTTCAATTACAATTTAATAATGTTATTCTAACAATAACTATTGGAAAAAGTCGTGAGATGTAAAGATTAATGTGTTACCAATTCCGTTTAGTGAGTGATTGGTGACGAATTTGACGTAGGTAAACAGGCTTTGAGTACATTTTCAGAAGATACTTTTAAACAAACTATATTCGCGTACGTACGGCGACTTCAAACTATGTCAAACGAATGTCAATTGTGAGTACGCTTGCATTCACTGTACTATCGAAAAAATACATATCTATACACCGTAAGAACTATTTCTGCTTGCAGCGCTCGAGACGCGTGTGTGTGTGCATTTTCGATAGTTGTACGGAGTCGACCTTCTGAACCTATCTATATAATGTGTCCCATTTTGAAGGTATTTTCAATGCACATTCTGTCTGCATGTTACTTATTTGCTCTGCAAAGGAAACGAACAAAAACTGCACGTTTAAATTCTACTAACAAGGCTTCAAGTTCCCGTATGTAATGCATACTTACTAGAATTTATTTAGATTTTTATTTTAATCGGAAAAGGATGTATTGAGTGAAGTGGTATTGCAAACTTTTATTTTTATTTCATGTTCTTTTGTGAATTTGTACGTAGAAGGAAGAGGTTTTTCATGTATTCGTAATTATATTTAAGGGTTTTGTGTGAATAGGTGGTTAGTTGATATTCTTTTCTCGTTTTGGCATGCAATTTATGGGAATAGTTTAAACCATAGTAAAAATATTTGCCAGACAGCGTAGTGATAATGGATCTAATTGACTGGGTACGCCGGACGGACATTTTACATCGTGGAGACTATTTTAATTCTTGCTATTTTTTGTACGATGTGTTTGTATTTTAGCTGGGTGTATATGTTCATCATCATCATCATCATAATTTCAGCCGAACGACGTCCATGTTGGACATAGGCCTCCCCCAACCACCGCCATTTGGACCGGTTCTGTGCTTCTCGCATTCAGCGGATTCCCGCGGCCTCCATCAGGTCATCAGTCAACCTTATGAGCGCCTTCCAACGCTACGTCTTCAGGTACGCGGACGCCTCTCCAAAACCTTTCGGCTTCATCGGCCATCTGTTCTGTGAGCAATGTGCCCTGCCCACTAACAGTTAAGTTCGGAAATGCTTCGGGTTATGTCGGTGAACAGAGCCCGAACGATGACGACAACGATTTCTATTTTTAATACACTTTTGTGTGTTAAAAATAGAAATAAGATGAGTCAGCTCGTTCTTTACAAACATTACCCAGTACCCCACGCGACGTTGGCGAAAAGGTCAAACCTATTTGACCTTAAAGCAGCTTTCCTTTTGAGTACCTACGGAACTTCACGCTTGGAGATCCCAAGAAGATAGGCAAAGGTAGCCACACTTATATTAAATATTATGTTATTCATAATTCCCTTGTATCAGGGAGCCTTTTGCAACTATCCGACACCTACATAGGTAGATGATTTTCTGTAATTTAATGTAGGTAATGATAAAATTCCATTGCCTGGTTGTTACACTATAAATATTAGAGCTATTCTACTAGTATGGAGTCGGAACAAACATTATAATTAATTATAATTCACAGCTAATAATATATTATACTGAAATAACAACACCGTAGGATGTGCGTCTAAAACAAACGTATAGAATTATAAAATTAAGACATAAATTTACATACATTTTACTTGCTTGCGCCTGGTGACGAGAACCATCACGGGACACTGCTCGCTAAACAAACACTTCCACACAATAGGCATAACGGACAGTCCTCTGTGCAGGGTGTGCATGGAGGCTGAGGAAACCACCACGAACGTACTCTTTGAATGCACAGGCGTCACCCAGATTAGAACAGAAACCCTCATGTCACCCAGATCAATCCCAGATGTTCTGAATAGAATAGAAGATTTAATTAACTTTTGGAGGGAGGTGGGCTGGTTGGACTAACTACCAATGGCCACCATGGCCCACGCACAATGGTCCACCTGACGGACTAAGTGTGGAAACCAAACCTATATCATAGAACATGGAACTTACCTGTGTTATCGTGATGCTGTGACCTGGACGCAGACGTCGAGGATAACATAGTCCCGTAAGAAATTATCGTGACGTCCAATCGACGACGACGTGAAGTCGACTGGTCCTGAATATTTAATTAAGAAAAGCTTAACTGTATTATGTGCGGTAAAGCAGTAAGGCTAGGTAGACTGCAAGTTGTCTCTGCAATTATGTTCGTTTTCTAAGTATTGAAAGCGGGAGTAAGTGTTACATATAGTGGCAGACTTGCCACTTCTAAGTATTTTTGTTAATAAAAATGTAAGTATAACAAGCAGTAGCAGCTGTTTGTGTAGGTTCCTCCTTCTTCTTCGCTTTGGTCTTTGACAGAGCGGTCGTGATCACGATGAACGCAAACTCAAAGCATTTATTTCAATTAAACCATTTACAGGCACTTTTAAATTGTCAAGGAATCGGTCAGTCAGAAATATAAAGCTAGTTGCCCATTTCAAAGCGTAGTAGGTAGGTACTTATGGAAAAGAACGGGCAAGAAACTCCACAGACACTCTTTTTACACATGTGAGAACAATGTAGAAAGACGTGCACCTTAGAAGCGTCCGTAATAAAAAGATAAAACAAAAAACAATTCAAAAACTAAAATTAATTCAAAATAAGCCCTGGCAGCTAAGAGATGACTAGTCCCAACTGACGGCGCCCGTTCACGAACATGACGCATGGATTAGCACCATTCAGCTCAACCATTTTGAAGGGAGCTAAATGATCCAACAGATGCGCCTCCATCAGTGAAACATTTGAGTGAGCATGACATACTCACAGCCGCCAGGGCACATTCAAGTCAATGCAAGACATATTACCCAGTAGATGGTAACTCTTTAGTACATAGTGCTCACACCTGTGCTATGCAATTATATAATACAAAGGAGATTGAGTTTATACAATGCAAAGATGGTCTGGATTAATTAAGAAAAACTTAACTGTATGATGGGCGGTGAAGCGGTAAGGGTAGGTAGAGCTACTGCGAGTTGTCTCTGCAATTGTGTTCGTTTTCCAAGTATTGAATACGGGGTTGTGTTACATTTAAGTGACAGACTTTCCACTTTTTAGTATTTTTGTTAGTAAAAATTGAATTATAAGAAGCAGTAGCAGCTGTTTATGTAGGTTCCTCTTTCTTCTTCGCTTCGGTCTTTGACAGAGCGGTCGTGGTCACGATGAATTGTGTCCAATCACAGGTGTAGTCGAAGCTCGCCTCACGATTTCTCTCCATCTGGTTCTGTTAGGAGTAGGTGTAGGTTTAACCAATGACCTGACTTGATTTCCGTACATCTTTTTTTCGGGTGACCACTGAAAATCAGCGCTGTGCTGTGGGTCCCCCATAGCACTGCATCATGCTGAGTGGAAGCCTTCTTGTCACAGTCATGTCGTGCAGCTGCCGCCTAAGTAATTTCTGTTCTATGCTCGTGATTTGTTATGTACTTTGTGTTGTTCTCTGATTACTCTTGTCTTTTATGTATGCACGTGTTTCTGTGACAAATAATCCTATTGCCATATTTGTATGTAAATATATTTGTGATCACGTTCTCGAAAATGGCTCTAACGATTTCGATGAATGTTAATATAGGGGGCGAAAAATCGATCTAGCTAGGACTCATATCTAAGAAAATTCGTTTCTCCATATTTTCACCCGAGCAGAGTTCGGTCGCCCGAAGTTTAGAACAAGATGGCTTACTTTAAAATAATGACATGGCAGCATGGAATTAGTATGTACTATCCCATACTATTAAATGAGCATTCTCTATTTTCACCAGAGCAGAGCTCGGTCAACCTGGTACTTATCATAAATTGTCAAAGGTTTTGTCCGAGGTAGAAAGAAGCATGTATTACTGTCGCCTAGCAAGTAATTTGTCCATGTTTAAAGGGTAAATCCGGATTCATATTAGGCTGACGTATTGTGTCATTACTAGCCAATTAAACGAGTCTGTGAGAAGATCATCGTATTATAACGAGTTTTGATTGGATAATACTGAGTCAGAAAGCGTCACGACATAACACAACACAGTAATATGAATTGAGTTTTATGAAGTGAAAACTATACAGCGTGTATCAGAAACGTGTGGTCAAATTTAAGGGTCATAATGGATTATGTACGGGTGAATCGCGAAAAAAATATCCCATGCATATAGTTATTGTACATAGTTTCGTTTTTTGTTTTTTGTAATCCCCTAATGTGATTTATACAACGTGTAACGTCAAATGCGCAAAACCTCAGACACCCCAACTGATTTTTAATTCAATTTACCTGTTTCAGAGCAAAAAAAAATCGTTGAAATTTTTTTAAAGGTTTTTATGTGCAGTTTTAGTTCGTAAGATTCGTATTTGCATTGAAATAAAAGCTATTATTATCCTGCGTATGAGAAAATTTAAATTGGTCGACAACAGTTTGTGTTTGTTTACCTATTTTGGCGGGTTTGCGCATGGATGGCTTGACCTAATACTAAATAGGCACGGCGATGTTTTTAATGAAGATTTTTTTGAAAAATGTACCTTATAAAGTAAAAGTAGTTCAATTGATTCTGCTCGTTATTCTGATCAAACTATTTTCAGGTTTTGCGCACCGTGGCATCACAGCGGGCCCTATCAGAATACCAGCGCAGCAGTTTTTTTTATTTTAATTTCTCAACATTATGCTGAGATACAAGCCTTTTTAGCCTCGCACAGGCCGTTATTATTTTTGTTGTTAGTTTGTTAGTTTAACAGCTCCTTTTTATTTAATTTTTAAAGTGAAACTTTTATTACATCGTCTCAAACTTTTTCGTCTGTGTGTTGCATGTCGCGTGACGGTCGGCCGCGGAGTAGGGATAAAGTGAAAGGCGCTCGTCAGAGCAGCCAAGGCCAATATGGCGGCGCCTATAGAAGTTTCACTTTTACCGTGGTTTCATAAAACCACACAATCCTTTTTTTTATTACTGTTTGTATTTCTTGTGCGTGTCCCCAATAAAATATTTGTCATCCATTCATATAAAACTTCAATATCTACCCGACCCTAATGTATGGGATGGCTGTCTACAACAACAATCTAGAATTATTACTATTTAGAATATAAACAATAATTCTAGTTCAAAACCGTTATAATCCATTCCCTCAAATATCATGCGTCCCTCTGAGAAGTAATTGTTGCTATGGAATCCTTAAATTAATCCGACCTAACGCCGAAAGGTACGAAATAAATAGGTACAGAAGGTCGGCGCTTAGCAACGAACGAACGCACACACGCACACAGACACGCTTTACGTATAGCGAGTGCATGCGCTCTTACGATTGGTGTACAGTATTTCTATTTTCTCCGAATACAAACGAATACATGAATGCATTTCCATGTCCATCAATTATTAGATTTATCGTGTGTAATAATTTGAATTCAGAAGTAAATACTTTATTGTTGTTTTATTTTGATTTCCGTGTGAACTATATAGAGCTGTAAAACTATTTTCCCTATCTGTCGTGCCTGCGACTTTAGCGGCTTTCCTCCCAGTTTTTTAATAAATTACATTAAGTTGAAAGAGTATTAACAACTCTATATATATGTACTTTCAAGTCGATTGAGAGCGTCCGGTCTACACCAAGTGCAAAGGGCAACTGATAGAAATCCGACGACTGACGAAACACGAGGTTTGCCGAGGGACATTTAGAACATATTTGTACTTTACGTTTGAGATCACCGTTCGTTCGCGGCTATGCGTGCATGCGCTTGTTTTCGGTAATTGTATGAAGACGGCCTTCTGTAGGTACCTGTTTATTTGATATTATAGGCATGCGAAATTCGTCTAACTTTAGCCTTATTAGGAGGAACATGTCTCAAATGGATTTACAATTTAGAGATGTTGGTTTGAGATGTTTATTAACATTCTGTGTATTGGTTGGATATGGGTAAACATAGTTTTGGTAAGTTTGTTGTCGTTGGAAAGGGGTGTTATTAATTTTGGAAGTTAATAATTTACTTAATATTTTCAAAATTCTTAAGTTAGGAAATGTCGTGATTTTGTTATATATATGTCGTGGATGGATGGCGCCACAGTACAGTGGACAGCGCCATCTAACAATTTGATTCGTAAACGAATAATCATGTGATCGGAAACGCAAGCGAGCCCTACCTCCACCGACGTCCTCCGTCGGTGGAGGGGATGCAGTGATGACTGGGGGAGAGACCGAGTGTTGCGACAGTCTACGTTGGACAGTCAAGCTCGGACAGTCTTGGCAAACTCTCAGTACCAACGCACGTGTTTGTTTCCGAAGCATGTGTTTATTTCATACGCTAGTTTATTAAAGTTATTTTAAAAATTATCGTTTCGTTCGAGTACCTACAACAGTGCCCACACTAAACTATGTCGGATCGTGAAGAAGACCCGATGTTTCGCATCTCGGCCACCCATGATGCGACATAAAGATACAGGTGCCCCTTATTGATGCAAACAAACTTTAGAGAAAAGGAAAAAAGAGCGTCATCCATACTTTATAATCATTGATCCATGGGAACCATGGAGTCATCAATCTCAACACTATGAATGTAAACCATCAACTTATAAAATTTTAGTGCTGGATGTCGACGTTTATGATAAAAAAAGACAGGGCCAACTTATTAAAATAGAAGTGTCGAATTACTATTTCACCAACTATGAAAACAAACCGGCCAAATGCGAGTCGGACTCGCGCACCGAAGGTTCCGTACAAACCGCGTTCTTGAGGAAAGGGGTAGTAAGTTTAAAATTATTAAAAATATTTTTATTATCGGATGTAACTAAAAATGTATACTTTTCGCAATTTTCGTACCAAATTTCAAGATTCTGAGTTCACGGGAAGTACCTTGTAGGTTTTGATTCCCTTGCGAGTGTCGAAAATTTGCAGCATAAACGGCTGTATCTTTTGATTGCGTTGGCTTAGAAGTTTGACAGGACACATTTTTTCACAAGTCCAAGGGACAGTAGACTTAAGTATTTGATATAAATTTCAGCTTGATACCTCCACGCGTTCCTGAGAAAAAGGTTCTTGACAGACAGACGGACAACAAAGTGATCCTATAAGGGTTCCTTTTTTTCCTTTTGAGGTACGGAACCCTAAAAATGTAAAAGATTACTCGGGTAAGACCATCCAGGTTCCAAGAAATAATATTCGTAGAAAAATAAGCTCCTCACAAGTTATTAATATTGGGAACCTAGAAAGGTTTATTTGGATCATAGGCTAGGGACCGTTATTTCATTTTCGGTTTTCTATCTAGGATTCAGAGTTATGCAAGGCCGTTAAAGCCTCCCCGCACTATAAATCTATCGGGCACGTCCGTCGAATCGAATCAACAGGTCGGATAGAGCCGAAAATCTATGTAATATTAAAATTATTCAAGATGATGGACAGAATAACCGTCCTCGTGATCGGGAGCTTCTGGAGGTCATTAAAATTCGGTTGCCAAGCGGTATAGTTGTGGCAATATCATCTTTAAATCTATTGAGCTTGATCATCTGACGTCCGGCGAAGATCATTAGTTTACCAAGACAAAGAGTATTAACGTTTTAAAGTGAAGATATACTGGACTCTGATTGCTGAAAGGTTGGAATCGCGCCACAACATCAACTTTAAGTCATTTGTGGTACGAGTTCCAACCCACCATCTACAGACTTGCCTGAAAGAGGACTTTTGGCCGAAAGGTGTCGCATATCGACGTTTCCGAGGACGGTTACGCGACACGATGCAGCGATACACGACGCCGTCAACATTACGAGTATAGTCATAGTTGTATAAGGTTTTTAATATATATTAGTTTATTATTGTATAAGATTATGTTTATTCTATGTATGGGCCTTAGTTGCCTGATAATAAAATGATTATTATTATTATATTGCAGATCCATTGTTTCCACTTATAAACACATCGGCTCCAACAGCCATCGCTTCTACGAAGGAAAGTCCACCTTCTGTCAGATTATCATGTTTTGCATGCAATGTTCCACGACGAACCATCAAAGGAGGTTCAAACTAGCCGACTTTCCGTAGACGGATAAGTGACTTTTTTGGGACAACCAGCATTGTACGATCGTTATCAGAATAAACACAATTTTATTGAATCCCTCTCAAAATATTTAACAAACTTAGTTCCCATTAAGCGATCTCATTGAAATTTAATATTGTAAATCTCATCTGTGCGTGTCGTAAAATAAATATAAAGATAACTGGAAAGTAGGATTTCAGTGAACGGTGATGAAATTCAACTCGTAAAATGAATAGAGTCGAGGCTTTATGAGGCTGTAAAGCCGAGGCCTCGTGACCACTCCTTGTAAAGCGACAGTGTAAAGAATATTTTCTTTTTTTACATAACATCCTTTGTTAGTAGATTGATGAAGTCTCCGTTCGCAGTCATTTGTCATTTTTATTGAAGAAAGTATTGTATAAGATGCTGTTTTGTGACCTCTGAATGTTGTATGTTATATTTGTATGTGCTGCACGAAGGCTGGCTTAGTACTTTGGTTGGAACTTTTCTGGAATAGCAGTGTAACCTCAAAATTTATCTACTCCATCCTGCAATTGACCTTTTCAAATGTAAACGATCAATTGTCATGAAATAGGATTATTTTTGTTTTAATAAATAACATACATACAAAACTCACGCCTTCTTCCCATGGGAGTAAGCAGAAACTACAGAACGCCACCTGCAACGATCCTTACATACTCCTTTTGCCTCGTTTACGTTCATACATCTGGGCATACACGCACGCCGGTTGCGAGTACTACGCACCTGGCCTTTCTGAAGAACATTACCAATAAGGTCCGTATATGTCCTCCTAGGGCGTCCCCGCCCGGCCTTTCCCTTCACAGCAGCCTTGTAAATACATTTCGTTAGTCGCCTTTTATGAATAAATCAATAATATAAATAAATAAATATCTTCAAATAAATCTGTTTTCATAATTTATTTTTGGTCCATTGGATCCCGGTAGATGTACACCCATTGGCCCATCCACTATGAAATTCGAGACGCCGCTTGTTAATTTTTCGCAGTGAAATATATCGAGATTGTTTTGTCCTACCTAAAATTACAACAACAACAACAATTTTATCAATAGTGTATTATGCACTATCCATATGAGCATATGGATAGTGCATAATACATGTGTGATAAAATTGTGGCCGCTACTGCAAACAAGTATCAACGTATCTACAAGATGGCGGAACCCGTCCATCAAATAGTTTATGTGATTATATGCCAAAAAGAATCGCAGTATATATTTAAACAAAGAATCAGGTATCGCTTCGACCAGCAATAATATGTAGATTGTCGGAGAAAATTTAAATACAGAAGTATGGTCTCTATTCCGTTCCGACGTACGTAAACAAATCCAATATGCATTTATTCGGAATTCTGTGGCTCTAGCTCATTTGAATAACTTTAGAGGATTTCGGGGACTGTCTATAGGTACTTTTGGTACCTAAAGTCACCGACCTATGCCCGGTAAATGTGTCTTTTTAAAGGAAAATCAAGGACCTCTGTTACGAATTTTCGTGTCGTGATTTTTTATTGGGTTGTCTTTTCTTTTTTCGTTCCTTTTTGGGGCTTCAAAGATTTCACACGCTTTGTCGGAATTTTATTGCGTTCTAAAAATAGTTACATCTCCTAAGGCAGGTTTATACGAGCCCAGTAATTTGACAGAACAGTAAGTCAGTTTAGTGTTGACTTGCAACTGTGCTCGTGTAGACACTAGTTTCAACCCAGTCTAGTGCTGATTTTGCGCCCTCAAATCAGTCTTCTACGGGACTTCTGAGGGACGCTACTATAGCTGTGTGTACAGTAGCTTCCCCCACCTGACTTACTGCCGATCTCGTCTGTGTGAACCCACTGATTGGGTCCGAAATTCTGAGTCACTGGGTCCAGTCACTGGCATCGTATAAGCTAGGTCTACGAATTTAAATCTTTTTATTTTCAATACCTACTAAAAACATTCGCTAAAGGCTGTTTATCTCAAAAAATATGGAAGACCGTAAAAATACAGAAACATAAACTTTCAATAGAACCTCATTTTCATTGGCAGTCTAGACATTCCATTTGGCGATTAAAAATATTACCTTTTTTACACCGTTATAAAAATTAAAAATCTTTAACATGCTTCTAAAAGTGGTTTGGAAGATACAGTTAATTGCATGTTAGGACAATCTACAATTGACTGTATCTACCAAACCACTTTACCACTATTATTAGGCCATAGTCTACTCTAAGGCAAAAGAATCCCATGGGGGTACTGCGTTCAACAAGCTACTATCTATCAGCCATGCCTACTCTGCTACGCGCCATTTCGCCATGATATCCCATGAGATGTGAACTCAAACACAGTCTGAAGTTTAGTGATATGTGAAATGGTATTTTAGAATTAGGTCAGTAAGTTTCATAGTAGCCTGGTTTTTTCCTTGGTTAGGTTCTAATCTAAATTTAAACTAATCCTTAATATTATAAATGCGAAAGTAAGTTTGTTTGTTACGCCTTCACGCTAAAACGGCTGAACGGATTTGGATGAAATTTGGCACATATATAGATGATGCCCTGGAAAAGAACATAGCATTCTTTTTTTTTCCCACGGGATCGAGACTTATGCGGGTGAAACCACGGGGCGCAACTCGTATTATAATAAAGAGAAAAGATGAGATTTTTTGTATTTTTGTAAGTTTGTTTGTTGCGCTTTCACAACTAAACGGCTGAACCGATTTTGATGAAATTTAGTATGGTAATACTTTGAATCCTAGTAAAGGATATATGCTACTTTTTATTGTCATAACACGCGGGCGAAGCCGCGGGCAGAAGCTAGTTTAATTAATAAACTCAAAAACTACTAGACCGATTTTTAAAATTCTTTCACCAGTAGAATGCTATATTATCACTGAGTAATATAGGCTTTATAAATATATTACACTGGCTGAAGCTAATTATACATATTACAAAACTAAGAAGCTTTTCGAGTCTGTCTGTGTGTCCGTTTAGTTCTTCTAAACTACTCAGTGGACTTTGATGTGGTTTTCAACGTCCTTTAGAAAATGTATTCCGGAAAGGAAGGTTATGTGTATAATACTGGTATTCAGCTGCATCAGGTTAGACTGGAAGCCAACCCCAACATATTTGGAAAATGGCTAGGCAGATGATGATTACGCTAACTATTAACTATGATAGATAGAAACAGTAAAAATGTTAACAGTATTATTGTATTTCGTTAGAGGTAAGATAACCAGTTCGTCTGTGGTAGAGGGTTCCGGGTGAAGCTCGCTTCCACTCTCGGCCTGATCATCACTTACCATCAGGTGAGTGCATCTCAGCCAAGAGCTTCCACGTAGTGGTAAAAAAGACCGCTTTTTTTTAAGTGAAATCTTCTTAATACCATTTTTGAGATGGGAAAATCACCGATACCTCATTTTTGTAAATGCAATTGTGCTCTTTATTTATATTACGTTTAGGATCAATGTTCTATGCAAGTATTTTTACTTTAAAGGTTTTGGAAGTATTTTTTTGAATTGTTCAAGTTTTCGCTTCTGTCGGCACTCCCGGAGTGGCACTGTTTTTTTTTCTGAGACAGTATGTATATGATACCGCTAACCTCATCTTCAAAACACACATCGTATAATCGTCATCTTATTTTTACTTGATTAGGTAATGTCAGGGAAATTACTAAAGATTAAAGAAACAAAGATCAAAGTAACTAGGTACCAACTTCAATTTTCCGTATAATGTTATTTTCGAATCACAACTGGCATTCTTGATAAATGTATGAAATGGCTTTATCACGGTAAATTGACGCAGTGACTTTTTGTTTTCAATTTGATAAACAATTTATTTTCCTGACTGTGCCTATACTCCATTCGAAATAAGATTAGACATTTAACTAAACCTTTTTTACAGTCCGTTCAACCGATTTTGACTTCTATTGCGTTGGTGGCATGACAAATGGCAGCTGCAGTAAACAGTTGGTTTGTAACCAGTTTTTTTGCTTTTATTGTCATCCTTATGCCTACGCAATAGAAGTCAAAATCGGTTGAACGGACTGTAAAAAAGGTTTGTTTAAATGTCTAATCTTATTTCAAACGGAGTATAGGTAAATATACAATGGGTAAAGTTTTGCCAGTTTATCAAGATCAATCGTTAATCTGTGAAGTACTTTCACGAATTGAAGAAGTCGAAAGAACGGATGTCGATAAAACAACCTTCCATTAAACATTCGCAAAGAACTTTCAAGTATTCTCACCTCTTCCAACTTTTCGAAATCCTCGTGAGAAACCTGTTTACCCCCGGAGAAAACAAAACAGACCCATTACATTAAATCTAGAATATCATTATCATTGATAAAGCGAACGCTTTCAGTTATTTGTATTTTATGCGCATATCTAGCATCATAAATGTGTAAAGAGATTGTGTCTGTACAATGCCAAAGAATAGTATTCATAGAAGTGAAACTTCAAGTCCAAACGAGCAAATGCATGTAGCAACATCTACACCGCAACATCATCATCATTAGCCTATAAATGTTTCCACTGCCGGGACACAGGCCTCCTCTCTGTGAGAGGGAGTGGGCCGTAATCCATCACGCGGGCCCAGTGCGGGTTGGTAGATGTCACATGTCTTCACACCGCTACATGCGAACACGCAAAATCCTGCATCGTTTAAGCAGACTTTACCGCTCGAATCGTATATACTACGTCCTGACTTGAATCGTCGGGCAGTAGCCAGATGCAATACCTGTCTGGTTGGAGAATCCTCCTTTTTCCATAGAGGATGAGTGAACACCCTGTTCCTCATACTCTATACTGGTGATCTTGACGTGATGCATATTCCTTTTCTACAATTTTTTTTAAATTGTAGTATTTTTATACCAAAATATTAAGAATACCAAGAAATGAAAACTCATGTTCTTGTTCTGTTCTGATTTTATAAACTACTGCTAAACCCAAACCGAAAGCATTTCAAATGTTTACATTTGCGAGGCGTAAGAATCGTTCAATGCAATCAAAATTAAGTACCTATCGTCGAATTTGGTGCGCGTCGCATTACGGGTTCAATTATCGGTCATTATGGTAACCCTATTTAAAAAGAAAAGAAAGAAAGTTAATTTGTATATTCTGCACAAACAAGACATAAAATACACACACTAATACAAAGTAGCCAAAAGCCTCGTACCTATTCAAGAAAAAAAAGTTAAAAGTTTCACGATGTTGTCTATTGCTTGATGTCAAGGCAGATCACAATTATTAATCTACACGAGGTTTTTGTGCAATGGCGTTTACTAGATGGCAGCACTGAGACGTCACGTCTGGGCACATGTCAAAAGTGTCAATGCGCTTATATTTTCTTTAGTCGTGTCTGATTGTTGAACGAATGAATGCAACGAATGATGAACGTCGTCATATATTTTGTTTTTATTGTCTAAATGGAAGACCTCTTAGCAAAGTGGCGCCAACTGATGGCTGAATTGAAAACCAAAGACAGAATTCGGCTTCAACGAACGTAGGTTGTTGGATGGTGGTAAACAATTCAGTGACAGTTGTCATTCGAAAGGAGATGTCCGCTTTTTGTAGGTACGTAGGTTTTTTATTTTGAGAAAAATCTAACCAGCATCAAACTACATCTAAATAAAAACGACAAAATATGGAACTAGGAACCACTGAAATAATATTTTTAGACCCCTCCATTTATGAGAAAAATTATAAACTATATAAACTACAAATATTTTATTTGTTGATGGCAACTATGACAAATATGATATAAATTGACTGTCATTACTGTCAATCAATTGACAGTGATGAGTGTGATGAAAGTAATATGTGTCAATTTTGACAAGTTTACTATTTTATGGGGTGTGTTCACTATATTATCCTAGATAATTAGAAAGGTTTGTTCGTTTTAGGAGTAAATTCTTACTAAAATAAAAAACGATTTTCCTCAAAATTGGAGGTCTTTATAAATGTATGATATAGTTAGAACCACCAGTTTTTAAATGTCTATCCAAATATACTTAACTTATACTGGTTAGAATTATTGAATAATAAAAAACCATTTTAGGACATGTCCTTTAAGTTGATAAGTTTCGCATCTATTATTTTCTTATTCTATGACAAAACATATACATATTTATGAAATAGTGTGTATTAGAAATGGTTTCGTTAAAGCTTAGTAATTGTGATTTGCAGCCGTTGGTATGAATTTTTTTGGTCGTTTTTTCGGTGAATTTAGCAGACAGCTTTTTCTGACGGAATGTGAACGTTTTACTACGCAGTTGCTCATATTATTAAAGGACACGCAACTAAGTCATGGATTTCTAGCTAACAGATTTATTTAGGTAGGATTTATAAAAGTATCTCATATTTCATTTTACATTTCAGACTTTTAGTGAAAAATTACGATTAAATCCTACTAATATTATAAACGCGAAAGTTTGTGAAGATGTATGAATGGATGTTTGTTACTCTTTCACGCAAAAACTACTGAAGGGATTTGGATGAAATTTGGCACACATAGCTTATAACCTGGATTTACACATACTTTTTATCCCGATATTTCCACGGGATCGAAACTTATGCAAGTGAAACCGCGGAGCGCTGCTAGTATTGTATATTTGTATCTACAAAATACATGACGTATTTAATTGGGAAATATTTAATTGATCCTTTAAAAACTTATTGATCGCAACTTCTAATGATGTGCACTTTTTTAAATTAATGAACCTCTAAAAACTTTTTAAATTCTAATGATGCAAACATTTTTTTAAAATAAATGAGCCTCTTTTTCATTTTATAATCTTTTCTCACATTTGGCCACAGTAACTAAGCTTAGTAACTGCGACCAAACGGGTGAGGTTAGGTTAGTGTTTAGAGGTATGAGGAACAGGATGTAAAGTTCACTCATACACCATGGAAAAGGGAGGATCCTCCGACCAGACGGGTGTCGTATCTGGCGGGCAACTGCCTAATGATTGATGTCGGATAATCATGTACCTATAGGTATGTCGTTCGCGCTTTAAACTCTAATTGCGCGATGCAGGATTTATGTGACGTCAGGTCTTTGATGCGTAGTTCGGATGTGGCGATGTAGTTGCCGATACAAGTGCTCATGAACACGAGCGGCACGTTGCCAACGGCAGAGCAGAGGAAACTGCAACCGTCGACACTCGTCGAAAGCAGCCGTAGACACGTCGAAAGCAGCCGTTGACGCGTCGAAAGCAACCGTCGGTGGTTAGAACTGTGACCAACTGCACGCGAGCCGAGTGAGTGAGGCAAGTGGTGTCGCGGCAGCGCTACCTCCAAGTTGGTCGCAGCTATTTAGTATTTTTCGAATCCCAAAATAGAAATTACTTGAGGCTTACAAAAAGAGGTACAATCAATAAATTAGAGTGATCAATAATATTTTTAGGAATGCAAAATGAGAATTATTTGAGATTCGATTAAATCAATATCTATTCAATTGATCAAATTTTAATAAGATCGAATGTATTTGCAATTTCAATAGATACTTATCAAGGCTATATTCCCAACGTCACATTAATGTACTTCAATTTTGTTTTAATTCTACCGATGACAATAATCTCTAAAGATACCAAAATGAGAAACATTTATCATTTTCACGAGTCACGTATTACCTGAGCAAAATTAAAGACCCAACTTGTATTTTCAGTACCTACTAGCATTAGTTATTATTCAATACACGAACGAAATAATGCTCTCAATACATTTCAGTCAATAGTAGACATCGAAATTAGTCTGACTAATTTGATTTAGAGCTGCCTTTATAGTTTGCTATCGATTTGTCTGACTGTGTATGTATATATCTAAATGTTTATACATCTCTTTGATTTTGATTTGTT
Organism: Agrochola lychnidis; assembly: GCA_963680765.1. Taxonomy (NCBI): domain Eukaryota; kingdom Metazoa; phylum Arthropoda; class Insecta; order Lepidoptera; family Noctuidae; genus Agrochola; species Agrochola lychnidis. Next base: position 4,811,254 of record OY796859.1, on the reverse strand, counting down.
ACTGCCATTGTGTTGACAGATGTTGAATTTTTACGTTGATTAAAACTGTATGTAGCTGACATGAGATTACGGCTAGATTTTGACAGTTTTTAATTACAAGAATTAGTTTGCAGGCATCCTCAACCTCAGTAATGCTCGCGAAGGAGGAGGCGGAACGTGTGAGGGAGAGGCAAAATTCGCGCCCTCACGCCCCTAACCGCCACAGGAGGAGACGCCCTGGGCGGCGGGAATCGCGAGCCCATTTCCGGCCACCGTAGGCGCGGGCTTGCGGACGGTGTGCAATGGGTAGCTCGCCGTCCAATAAGGACCAGGCCCGGGTTGATGGCGCGTTGTATTCCACGCGCGCCTCAAAGAGATGTCAGCAGAATTGACGGGGTCCGCTAGGACCGAATTGCGAATTAAACCGAAAGGGAAATCGTGGCCCCCGGCAACATGGCAACTGAAGGAACACGGGTGGGTTTTAGTCAGTAAGAGTCTGACACGCCCTCCCACTCCGCCTAGAGCGGGAGAAGTTATTTGATAATTTCAAATCCAAAAAAAAAGGCATCCTCAACCTTTCATCGTCGTCCCAACATAGAAATGGGACTTGTCAAAAAAATCATGTAATCTTTTATCTTATTTTCGATTTTTTCTGTACATAATGTGTGTAAATAAACACAAACTATATAAACTTTTTCTTAACCATTTTAAGTCTTTTGAAGACACGTAAATAAATACGCATGAAAAGTTAGTAAAAGCTTTTGAAAATGCAAATCAATCAGCTAAAAACCAATAGAAATAAAGCTCATTTTGATAAAATAATATCACGAATAGTAATTTCGTTCACCTTTCTATTAAGTACAGAGAATTTAGACTATTCTAATCGATTCTGAAAATATTTCAACTATCAGCAGAAAGGCATCGTTGTTTACCAACATCGATATTTTCAGAGTCTGTTCTACTTTCTAAGGCTTTGATTAAAAAGGCAAGGGTGAAGCTTTGTCTCAACACTGAGACAGACTTTTAATCTGAAAGTTGTTTCAGAAAGTGGCACGAGCAACACTGAAGAATAATTTTCAGGAGCTCTAAGATGGATCTTAGAGCTCAGCGAAGTTTTTGATGTTGATAGTTTAAGAAAAGTAAAAGTAAAAGTTACGAAAATGACTTTGGACAAACCTCTTAACATAATGAAGTAAGAAGTCTAAAATTAGATACAAAAAAAAATCTTTTCAGTAAAAATAGATTGTATTTGGCTTGCTACGAGAACGAGTCTTTGGAGTGGAACCTTGAAAATGACTAATGAATTTACAATTATAGAATTCCTTTCATGATGTCACGCCAGGATTCCCAAAGGGGTACGCAGAGGTATACCTTTACCTAGTACACCTACATTTCGCCTTATAAGTTTAAGTATAATAGGGGGTGAGCCTATTGCCATCAACCGAGCACAAATCCAGACTCCAAGCTGCTACTGAGAAATTCCTGATGGAAAAACCCAATAACGCTTTGCCTGACCTGGGAATCGAACCCAGTACTTCACGCTCAGCAGTAGCGCTTGCGACCACTAGACCAACGGGGCAGTCGATGTGAAAAAAGTAGAAAAAATATAAAAAAATCACATCGAGAGCAACTTTGGCTTTTTTACTCGGCAGTTCCAATCAGTTTTATACTTAATGGAATATTGATCAAACTTTTAACTAAAAGCTATAAATTTTGCTAGCTTTTTACCGTGGCTTCGCGCGCGTGGACATCGGAGACTATCCCACGGGAACATTCTACCGAGATAAAAAAGCATCCTGTGTCCTAACCCTAATTGCGTAATACAACACAATCACAATTTGTTTCGATTTGAAACAGGTTGCTAATCCATTGCTTCATAAGTTGGAAAAAAAATCTGCTCGACAACGTAAATAACGCAATGAATGTTGTTGAACCGTCAAAATAAAACAAATTAGACAAAATTGTTTACGAAAATAAGTTCTACAGGTCAGCTAATGTGTCAAATATCGAAGCCATTCAGCGGCAAAGGCGAGAAAAGGGAACAGCCAGACAGACAGACAGACGTAGGTACCGACAGAGTTACTTTCCCATTTGTAATATTAGTTAGTATGGAAGAGAAAAGCAAACAATAATATAAATACATCGTGTATAACATCAGATCCAAAAAGCTTTCGATCCTTTACATTTATTTTGATGCAAAAACTACTAACAAAATGTCTGAGTAGGTGAAAAGTAGGTCTCCGAAGAGTTTAAATAGCTCGCCTTTACGTACTCCTAAAACAAAATATTCAGCGTATGTTATCCTTTCATCTTTCTTCATAAAAATAAAATGTTTCTAAGTTTAGTGTCAGATTTTATTTTTATTTTTATATTTATGAAGAAGTGCCATTTAGTGAAAGCTCAATAAAAATAGTTTTATGGAAAGCTTTTCAAAGCCATTTACGTTTTGGGTTATAAAGAATAGAATCGTTTAGTCCGTATTTTTTTTAGTGTTGTGATATTAAAATTCTTTGTAACAGTTTGTGAGTTGAAGTTTGATATAAACATTTTATTTAGTAAAGAGTGTGAGAAAATAGGAATCATGTAATCGATTTGACTTTGTTGGTCTTCAAAAGTTTCGTTGTGTGTTTTACGTTAGATAAATGTTCTGATATATTTCTATCAAATACTGACATTTTTCAAACATTCCCTGCCTCGGAAAGCACGTCAAATCGTTGGTCCCGGCTGTCATTCGTAGATCTTTGACAGGTGTTATGGGTAGTCAGAAGCCCGAACGTTTGACAACCAGTTTAACCAAGAGGTATCGTGTTACCGGGTTAATTACTGGGTTGTGGGGGTCAGGTGGGCAGTCAGTCCATGTAAAATACTGGTATTCAGCTGCATCCGGCTAGACTGAAAGACTAGGCAGATTGACTGTAATTTTTCATACAGACTACGCCATACTGTTCGGTATCACGTTGCGACATACAAAACGCAAAATTTTACGTCACCGATAAAAAAGGGCTGTAATAAAAATTCAACATCTAATCTTTAAATTATTTCGTTTTATATTTCACCAGAGGGCCGTGAGTGTAAGATAAGTGAGCCATAATATACTTATGACCTTTCATGGATTTAGGGGTGACCGCAATTTTAATGTAGTTGATGCTGTAAAATGATAAAATGGCCGTATAGCAACCAAGTAACTTAAATATTACTTTATAATAATGCTATTAGCGAATACTTATTAAGACTTCTTGAAGAAATTCAATATTTGTGAGCAATATAACTAACATATTAGCTAAAACTACGAACTTAGACATCTGCGAGTCTCTGTTTAAATGTAATAATAAGGGTTTATTAGATTAAATTTAATTTAAGTATCTATAGATGTTTTTTTTTTTGTCTGAATTAAATTATTTATTTTTGACGTATAAAATAAGTTCTACTAATAATTCTACTAAGTAATAATTGAACTAACTATATACAGAGGAAAAAATAAAATAAAATATAGTAACAACAATGATTTGTTACTATATTTTATTTTATTTTTTCCTCAAAAAATTCATCCGAATCGCTGTCGGTGGGAAAGGTGCCCAAAAGACAATATAGCATCTATAGATGTTATATTTGTTTTAATGTCCTTTAAAAATTTATTTCATTTTCCAAATGTTACCTATTATTAATGTTTTAACTTTGCTAGCTTAGTTGTTAACTTTATTGTGCATGCTGTGGTCTCCTATAAGTGAAGGAGTACACCTACTTAAAATCTGATGTTGCCCTGTATTTATGTGTTTTTGGAGGAATGTCTTATGTAATTTTGACGTTTAAAAAGGGCTCATTTTCAGTTTGTTTGAATATCTATTATATTATAATGTCTCGATATTTTTGTGAATAAGTACTTAATTACTAATAAGATTAATATTATGAAAGTAGGCTATATGGGCTTAGTTCGAAATTTTGGATACAAACTAATGTAATCTAACACTAAAATATATTAATTATGTACAAGTTTACCAAGGAATAAAAATAAAGGAAGAACTCATTGGGCATCAAAAAATTCATCCGCATCGCTGTCAGTGGGAAAAGTGCCCAAAAGGCTGGCTGTGTTGCCATGTTAGATGGCAAATTTTGATGTTGGTTTTGATTATCAGCCATGAAATATTGCATGTACACTGTAAAGACCAGTTTTGCTTGCAGCACTCGGCTGCTATAATATCGCTTACCTACAAAAAAAAAGGGTCGTGTGCACGGGATCTTGTTTTCAAATTGGCTAGATATGCGTTATCCCAAATGGTACATCAAATTGATTCACTGAAATTGCGGACTGTAGGCTTTCAGAGTAAATTATGTACTTAGGTAGTTCGTCTTACTTGAAAATTCAATTCAATTCAATAGAGCATAATACAGATTTAAGTAATTGCTAATAATAGCTATATGAGTAACCAATTTATCATCAACTTTTCAGAAATATCGGTTTTCGAAGTCAGAATTAGTTTTGAAAGTTGAGATGAGATGAGATATCAATCATGAAAGATAAATGAATATTCTAAAAAATACCAACCTCAGATCGGTTATGGTATATGCCACCTATAATATTCGACAACTCTGTTATTCTGCATAGCTCGAATGTTAAGGATCTTGGTCTGCATGTCGACACTTATCTTGACTGGCAAAAGCAGGTCACAACTGTTGGTAAAAAAAACTTTTTACAAAAAAAAACAACCGACCTCCAAAAAAAACACTACAAAGTGAAAAATAACTTTAATTTCGGAAGTCGGTGTCTTGGGTTTTGTATTTTCGTTTTTTGCCACCGACTTCCGAAATTAAAGTTATTTTTCACTTTGTAGTGTTTTTTTTGGAGGTCGGTTGTTTTTTTTTGTAAAAAGGTTTTTATTTTTCGCTTTTTAGTTGTGGTACCTACCCCACACACATTCGAATACCACTACCTGCTACCAGTGACAGAAACTTATCATATCATCTACATACTAAGTGGGAAAAAAAAAGTATTTTGTAGCTAACTCAAAAACTATCCAAGCAAAGTTAATAAAATTTATATGGGACCAATTCGAGAGCACACTCTTTCAAACAAAAAAAGAATTTTCAAAATCGATCCACAATTGACGGAGAAATCGGTGGACATACATAAAAAAAAAAAAAAACAAACATACGCGACGAACATATAACCTCCTCCTTTTTGGAAGTCGGTTAAAAAGTCACCGGAATGTTGCGGTCGCTCTATCGGTTGAAAAATTTCTCCCATCACACATAAAGGCAATGCTTGTTTAGTCTCTAATCTTTCCCATTATTGACGATGTGTGTAACTATGAACTGAAAGCAGATCTCCTCAATAAACTAGACCATCTTCTCAAAAACTGCATTCATTTTGTTTTCAATCTTCGTAATTAGGACCATGTATCCGCGCATCGATTGCTTTTTGAAATGGTTACCCATTCGTCAGCGCAAAGAAATCAACTCTCTGCGCTGACGAATGGGGCCCTATCTATGTTACTTCTCCTTCTTACCTTACTTCCCATGTTCAATACTTATGCTCTGCACATAGTAAAAATCTTCGTTCCATCAACAATCGTCTTCTACGATGTCCTTATCACCGCTCTGGTTTCATTCACTCTTCTTTCTTCGTCCAGATAGTCTTTTTTTCCAGGTGCATCGTCTTCACATATAATTATATAATTAATGTATACAAAATATTGTAAAACATTTTAAAAGAGTAACGGTGGAGTTTCTTGCCCATTCTTCTCCATACGAAAACTATCTTTTGGAAGGGGCGACTAGAATCAATTCTTTTTTGTTTTTGACGTTCAAAAGTGCCTTTTTGTGCCTAATTGAAATAAATTATTTGACTTTGACTTTGACTTTGGAATGCGCTCTCTCTGAACATGAGGACGGCAAACAGTCGAATTTCTTTAAAAGTAAATGCACGTATATATTCGTACGAAGTTAGCAGAATCATCCCAGCGCTGATTTGCAGGATTCGTTTTCTCCTCTACCTGTCGTTATTTCTCCAGACTCAGTTTATTTTGTCTATATGTTTTTTCTATGTACCTATCTATGTATTTATTCTTTTTCGAGTTATCTATTAATTATGGTGCACCTGCCATGCTTTGTCTCTGTATCACCCTAAGGTTGGCTGGTAGAAAATGCCTCAGGCATTAAGTCCACCTTTGTACAGTATTTTTTTACATGTGCATAAAGTTTTGATAAATAAATACTTATACTTTTGGCCATTGGATGAATGCTCCAAAGTGAAAAGGCCTTAAAACCTGGTTTTTATCAGTCCAAATCTGTCACTTGAATTGGTGCAGGTCATAAATACGTGGATGCAAAAGAGAACCCAGCCCATCCCATCCTTGATTTCCTCCCTCCGGTTGACGCCCTAAGCCAAGGTTCGTACCCCACAGGGGGTGCCCTTAGCGAGCGTTCACCTAGTTTTTAATTAGCATAGTTGAATAACCCCTAGCTGGAGGTTTTAAGTGTAGCTTAAGACACCCACAGGAAAGCCCGGTAAGCGATAAAAAAAAAAAAATATGTGTGGCACTCGGGGACTGCCGCGGTAAAGCTATTGCATAGCATTTGTAACCTCCATACTTCCTATTTGTCAACGCTGCACTTGGGATGATGACTTGATGACATAAAACAAAAATTACGTTCCCATGACAACATCACGTTGTCATGGGAACGTAATTTACATTACTTGGTAGACGGAGTGGGGGGTGCTAGGTTTTTTTCATTACGGAATTTATTGATTCGGTCGCCGCACTCAAAGCCCGCGATAAAAGCTATGCAATAGCTTAAAAAAAAACAAAAGAGAAGACCATATTCAGCAATGCAATGGTTAAGACTAAAACATATCATCATAACTGACTTATTTTGCTTGATATTTTCAACAAATTTCCATGTTTAAGTACCTATATGTAAATCAACGAAGCACCTTAGCCCACTTTCTTATCTAACCCCTGATTCCCAATCCAATGGGCACCTACCGAAGCGAGACTTAACGGTATAACATTTCAAAAAGCCATTAAACTTAAATAAAAAGCACAAGTCCTAAGCGGCCATAAGTCTGGGAGCGACACAATGCATAGAGAGTAGGCACTGTATATCCAGCCTGGTATAAATTTAGCCTTTTTGACAGTCGCCAAAATGGTATTGTCACCTTTATTTTTATTGGACGGTTTTGATATGGGATTATTTTAAGGTTTTATTTGTATTGGTATTTCGTGGCATTTGCGCAGGATTTAAATTTTACATTGGTAAAGTTTAGGAAAAGTTTGGTAAAGTGTGGATAAGTTATGGGGGAGTAGTTTGTCCAGCAGACTTAAAAACAGGTTGAAAAATAATTGGGACTTAAGGTACAGTTCCGTAGCCGACTGCACTCGAGCTGTCGCCACGATACCACGGTATTCTATGTATTTCTATGATGGCGACATGTCACTAGCTACGGAAAGTATTTCATACAAAATCATAGAAATCAGTCGTGTCACGGCGACACGTAGCCTGCGGTTACGAAATGGTACTTTTTAACCGACTTCCAAAAAGGAGGAGGTTATATGTTCGTCGCGTATGTTTGTTATTTATTTTTTTTATGTATGTCTACCGATTTTTCCGTCAATTGTGGACCGATTTTGAAAATTCTTTTTTTTTTGAAAGGGTATGCTCTCGAGGTGGTCCCATATAAATTTTATTAACTTTGCTTTGATAGTTTTTGAGTTAGCTTCAATAATACGTACTTTTTCCCACTTCGTATGTGGATGATATGATAAGTTCCTGTCACTGTTATTTACATAGCAGGTAGTGGTTTCCGAATTTGTGTGGGGTAGGTATCACAGCTAAACAGTGAAAAATAAAAACTTTTTACAAAAAAAAAAAACAACCGACTTCCAAAAAACACTACAAAGTGAAAAATAACTTTAATTTCGGAAGTCGGTGACAAAAAACGAAAATTCAAAACCAAAGACACCGAATTCCGAAATTAAAGTTATTTTTCACTTTGTAGTGTTTTTTGGAAGACGGTTGTTTTTCTTTTTTTGTAAAAAGTTTTTATTTTTCACTTTTTTATCAAATGTTATTGCAGTTGGAACTGAATCTACTACGAATTTTATGATACCTACAAACTACTCTCGATGCTGTTCTATACATTTTTATGTATTTTCTTTACTTTTCTGCATAATTATGATGACCAATTCGAGATTGAGTTGCTAGTTTCTTTCGTAGGCACTATAGAACGTTTTCAAATATAATCAAGAAAAAAGTAAGTTCAAAAACTAAAACCCGACTACTGAAAAATCACGCTCTAAAAAGTATGAAACAAGAAAATATTGCAGACAGAAATCAAGACATATGTACAAAAATGCTCAGGGTATATAGCAATATTTTCTTGTTTTTTTTTTTAAGCTATTGCATAGCTCTTATCGCGGGCTTTGAGCGCGGCGACCGAATTAAGAAATTCCGTAACGAAAAAAACCTAACACCCCCCACTCCGCCTACCATGTAATGACGGTTCACATAACAACGTGATATTGTCATGGGAACATAATTTTTGTTTTATGTCATCACGTCATCATCCCAAGTGTAGCGTTGACAAATAGGAAGTATGGAGGTTACAAATGCTATGCAATAGCTTTACCGCGGCAGTCCCCGAGTGCCACACGTTTTTTAGTTCGTGACTATGTCCTCTAGAGGGCACCATATTGCAAATATGTGACGTCACATAACCTATAGCGGACGATCAAGACGCTTCCAATGATACCTCATTTGTCAAATTATGATCGGTAGTTTAGAAGTTATGAGGTAACAGATTAACATACATACATACACACATACATATATACCGGTCAAAATCATAACCCTCCGTTTTACTTCGCTGTAGTCGGGTAATAAGTATGATAAATCTTTTAATAGGTACTGCAGACTTACCTAAATCAGTTGCTGTTAAAAATCTCGACATTAATCTTAAAAGACGAGCACAAAATAAACAGCACTATAAAAATCCTCTTAAAAATGGAAGCATTAAATGGCTATCATCGTAAATCCTGTTTTAATATTCACAATCTAGATCCAATCTCGTGATTGGCTGAAAAACCTTTCACCTTGTTTTTTTCAAGTGATTGATTGGCTCTCGCTAGAGACAATTAAGATGACCCAAGATATTACGCTATCTATCTTGTTGGAACTCTACATGACTGATTTATATTGATGGTAAAGCTTGGTTCAGATTAGAACAGTGATTTGGTCAAGTAAACGAGTCGAGTGGTTTTAACTGATTATTAGATATTTGCGACCTGCTCTTGCTTAGTACGGGTTTTAAGACTTAAAAAAAATATCAAGATTTTTTAAATATTTGAACGTTAAACAATAATTTTAAATGATTTAAAAACATAAATTTTCTAGAATATAGTGTCTAAATGGTAGTGAGATCCGCATCAAAATCTGTTGTGTAGTTTATTTTATATTTATTTATTTATTCAAAATCTATAATAACAATAGCATATTATAAAGTCTGCCAAACTGCATAACAGTTTGTCGGCAGCTATTCTCGGATTTCAAATGTTGAAATTTTGAAAATTAATGTGCTTAAACTTAGCAAACTATAATATATATATTTTTTTTTTGTTAGCCTATATGGTGTCCCACTGCTGGGCAAAGGCCTCCCCTATTTCCTTCCAAACTTCTCTGCTTTGTGCGATTTCAGGCCATGTTGGCCCCGCAAACATAACTAGATCGTCACACTACCTTCATCGCGGTCTACCTCGACGGCGTTGTCCTCCTTCAGGCGTCCAGTGAGTGATGATCTTTGCCCATCTCTCCGGGTGCATTCGTGCGACGTGGCCGGCCCACGAATGCACCCGGCCGGCCCAACTATAATATATATATATATAGTCGAGATTAAAAATTACATATTTTTCTAAAAGGCATTTTCGCCAACTTGTTACAAACATAGATTTGGACACAAATATTTTTAAGACCCTGTTGTATCACCAAAAATCGCATTAATAAAAACTTTGAACTTTGACACAATGAGAGATAGTGTTTAGAAGAACAACGCGATCAAATAGAGAGATACACGAAAAGTGACTTTAATTAATAATATAATATGACTAGCTGACCCGTGCCCACTTCGTTGGGCGGTAAACATTTTAACTTGTGATGAAATTATGAGTGTAGTTCGGTTAGTACTGAGTGCTATGATTTATTTCCTGACTGCCAAAAGGAGGGTTTTGTTTTTATTGCATATAAATTAGAAAGACGCTGCGCACGTTCAGCGCTAGATTCCCGAGCACGGGCCTGCGATGTTCTCGCGCTTTGGCTAGCGAGCCTCTGCGAGCGCTCAGCGCTAGACTCCCTATCCCTTGTTGCAGAGACATGCTACCTTAAATCACTGAGACGCTGCGCACGTTCAGCGCTAGATTCCCGAGCACGGGCCTGCGATGTTCTCACAATTTGGCTAGCGAGCCGCTGCGAGCGCGCAGCGCTAGACTCCCTATCGCTTGTTGCAGAGACATGCTACCTTAAATCACTGAGACGCTGCGCACGTTCAGCGCTAGATTCCCGAGCACGGACCTGCGATGTTCTCCAGCTTTGGTTAGCAAGCCGCTGTGAACGCTCGGAGCTAGATTCCCCAGCGCGTGCTTGCGAAATATTTTCTCTATTCCTCGAGAGGCGCTGATGATTTTCAAGAGCAGACTCTTCCGTACGGCGTACTCGAGCTGCTCTTGGCTCACCGCGATTCAGAAAAATGACGTTATTGCACAACGCCATCTATGGGTAAATGGATAAAACGTCCGTACAAAGCATGTTCTAATGCGGTTCGAGAATGGACGGTGGTATTTTGCGATTTAGTAATTTTATATTATCTTCGAAACTATTTAACCAATTGACATACATAATTGAAAACAATGTATGGCAACCTGGTCCGGTTGCCATACATTGTTTTCAATTATGTACAACTGTTAAGGCAGCGCATGCAAATAACTCTGTTGTAAGAGCTATTTTTTTCCGCCTGGCTAGACAAAAATTGAGATAGTTCGGCTAATATGCATGATATCTTTATAATTTATAGCCTATAGCACTCACGAATAATGTGGCTTTCAACCAGTGAAACAATTTTTAAAATTGGTTCATTACTTCCGGAGATTACCCCCTACATACAAACTTACGAACATACAAACTTACAAACAAATGTTACCTCTTTATAATATTATATAAGTATATAAGTATAGATTATGTCACTCACCACAGTCATCACGCAATAAGATAAAAAAATTCATAGCTGAGTAACCATACCAATTTTAATGAAAAACATCAGAGTGTTGCTTGAAATATAAAGTGGTATAAAATCGGGCGGACTCTTAACTAGATTTCAATTTTCCAATACACGTGCTAAATGATTAAACATGGGTCCAATCAGGATGGATAATGAAGACCGGACGAACTGAAAATAATTGAGCCTATAGGTTAATCCCGGCAATATCCGGAATTAATTGCGTCAGTGGGGGATAAGAAGATTATAAGTACGTCGAAATGAAAAGCAGTTCATGATGAAAACAAGGAACTGATCAAAAGATTTTCGAAGGGAAAACTTCTTTAGGCGCGTTGGGCATTTTTGAGATGGGACTAAACCATTGATTTCGCGACACTGTAACGACACCAGCTTTTGACCATTAAAAAGACATCAACGCGTTAATAACCGCGGTGCCGATTTTTTTTTTTCTTCTGTCGGCGCTCCCGGAGTGCCACTGTTTTTTTATACGGGCCTAAAATAAAATCTTGTAATAAAAATAAACTACTAAAAGAAAAAAATAAAGAAAGAAAAAACATTTAAACAAATGCTTTAACGTAGGGATGGTAAACCTTTCTACATCTATAGTCTAATCAATGAAACAAAAGATAAAATGATATCAATGGGGGGATGTAATCCGACAGAATACAAAATCACGTCATGCATCGTAAGCTATTAATATTCATCCTTGTTATCAGTAAACAAAACGTCTTTACAGTATTTTCACAAAATGAAATAATCACCGATAAAACTATTCTTGAGGAGCTCGTGCCTAAGTACTAACAGCCGCACGGACCGATCCATCAGGTTAAGCTACGCTTGCCGGGGTTGGTCCGTGAATGGGTGCGTGCATTTCTACATACCGAGACTCCTCCATGCCTCGGAAAGCACGTTAAGCTGTTGGTCCCGGCTGTCATTCGTGGATCTTTGACAGTCGTTACGTGTCGTCAGAAGCCCGAAAGTCTGACAACCAGTCTTACCAAGAGGTATCGTATTACCTACTTATTAGGTTGTGGAGGTCAGATAGGCATTCACTCCATGTAAAATACTGATATTCAGTTGCATTCGGTTCAAAGTCAAAGTCAAAGTCAAATAATTTATTTCAATTAGGCACAAAAAGGCACTTTTGAACGTCAAAAACAAAAAATAGAATTGATTCTAGTCGCCCCTTCCAAAAGGTAGTTTTCGTATGGAGAAGAATGGGCAAGAAACTCCACCGTTACTTTTTTTAAATGTTTTACAATATTTTGTATACATTAATTATATAATTTATATGTGAAGACGATGCACCTGGAATAAGATTACTATACCACAATAGGTAAAAATAATGGACCGGTTAGACTGGAAGCCGACCCTAACATAGTTGGGAAATGGCTAGGCAGATTGATTGAAAACTATTCTTGAAAAACTGTCATTAAATGTCAATATTTTACTATCAAGCCATGGTGCCTCAATTAAGGCCAACAATTTGTGCCATTGGTTGACCATCCCTACTCCAAGACTACAGAGATTCGAGACTAATAGCTGTTTGCCTGAGACAGTCGTATTGTTGGTTGGATCTTGATTAAGGCTTCGTGGAAGCACGACAAATGTCGAGCAATATATTGACCGACCTGTTGAACTATTCACAATGCTGAAGCAAGTTGCTCGAAAGAGGTTCTTTCATTTTGCATTAGGTAGTCATGTCGCAGGCTACGCTGTGCGGAGTTGCAACTTGGAAACGTGTTACTGAACAAATATTTTATTGTGAATGAGATGTGACGTAAAAAGGGTGAATAATTCAGTTGACTTTTTTTCTTTTTGAGTAAAAATATGCGATGAATGCAATGTTCTTGGATTGATTCAAATATAACAAAAAGCTTCTTTTTACATAAAAACCTTGCTCAAAGTTAAAAGCAACGATCGGTTTGCTTAACCACATGTTGTTTGACGTTTAAACCTGTCTTAATTTTAAGTAACATTTATAAATAAAGAGGAATATTTAAAAAAAAAGAGCAGTGGTGGCCCAGTGGTAACGGCCCCAACTTACAAGTTGTACGTTGTGGGTTCAAACCCAGGCAGGCGCTTTACTTTGTGTAAATAATTTCATCACCACTGCTCTCAAAACGGTGAAGGAAAACATCGTGAGGAAACCGGCATGTCCTAGAACCAAAAATTCGAAGACATGTGACATCTACCAACCCGCACTGGGCCCGCGTGGTAGATTACAGCCCACTCCCTCTCGAAGAGAGGAGGCCTGTGTCCCAGCAGTGGGGAACATTATAGGCTGATTATGATGATTTTAAAAATATGACAGAACTAGCAGCGCCCCGCGGTTTCACTCACATAAGTCTCGATCCCGTGGGAATATCGGGATAAAATAGTATCCTATGTGTTAATCCAACTTTCTGTGTGCGAATTTCATTCAAATCCGTTCAGTAGTTTTTGCGTGAAAGAGTAACAAACATCTATCCATCCATCCTCACAATCTTTCGCGTTTATAATATTAATAGGATTTACCCGCACGAGGAACTATCAAGATGCAAGCATACTAAATCAAAACACGGAATAAAAAATCTTTTTAGGTGTCTCCACGGTTGTAAAACACGGAATTCCGCAAGCGAGTTGATGATCGCATTAACACAGACGACTGCTGCTGTCCACCCCAATGGCAATAATTCTTTAGTTGCCTTTTATGATATCCAAGTGAATCCACCTGGAAGATACTCCCACAAACTGGGAAGTGCGCGTGATACTTTTACTATCAAATAAAATCGTACCGTTAAGTTTGAGTTAACACCTTAGCAAATAAAATATCGAAGGCAGTAAAAAGTTATCATAATGATATTATTGGTTTTGATATCTATGCCAGTGACACTATCCTCGTAACATGAGGTTGTGAATTATCTATATATTTAAAAATAAATCCCTATTTCCCTTGGTCACGACATCACGCGTGAACGGCTGGACCGATTTCACAAATTCTTTTTATTTTGTGTTTGTTATTGTCAGGAGAAGGTTCCTATGAAAGAAAAAAATTAAGAAAATTGCGCAAAAAATTAGAAAATTTAAGAAACTTAACGTCCATGTTAACTTTTCTAATGTAACCTTAGCGCTTTTGACATAACTGTGAGTCGTTTGACAGTTGGAGCGATTGACAGAATGCGCGCTGCAAACAGGAAAGACAGGACAACGTCTGTCGGATCAGCTAGTTTCTAATAAATCCTAATTATTATTTAATTTTCTGATGATCGTATCTTGAACTCAGCTTCAAGTTTTTTTCCAAATTGATTTCATTTTATTGTTTATCATTTTAGAAATTACCAGTTTTTTTTTGCGTTTACCATTTCGGAGCTTACCATTTTTGGTGTACGTCACTTCTAAATAAAAACACAACTAACTCGTAGTCCATCGTAATCAAATTCAAAGCCAATTATTTCCTTACTAGCCAATGCACTTGCTACTCGCTCACTCACTGGCACCATCTTAAACAGCCTCTAAATACAAGTCGATAGTTATTAGATTAATTACACAGATGACATGTAAGTATTATTTATTAGGGTTTCTTACTAATGGGTCAGGTCTTAATGGGTCAGAACTCAGTCGTCGAGATGATCTATCGATGTTTTACTTTAATATGTGTAGTTTCTAATTGGGTTAACCGTTTGAGTTGGTCGTAGATATGGAATTATTATCGATGCCATCTGTCTTGAACAGAATGACAGTTGAGAATTTTATAGGATGTTTATTGGAATGCAAGTGAGAAGGAGATGCTCCTAGAAAGTGTTAGTATTTGATTTTGCCTGCTTGAAATATAGAAAAGGAAATGAATATGAAAGTTAATCAGTTACTTTCTGGTTTAAAACAGTATAAAAACATTTCGGCGCAGTATGTCTTTCATGTTCCATAAAAACTCAGTAATCCTTCATCTCAATATTCAATCTCTTTCTAGCCACATTATCTTTTATAAATTCCATACATCGTTTTGTGTTTTCCATTCTCATAAAGCCAAAAACAAAATCAAAACGATTCTCACGAATTGTCGCTTAATCCTCCACATCAAATACCCATTCCATAAAATACGATTTCCAAAACGTTACTCTACTTGTTTTAAAACAATATAAAGATATAACATAGCATTTTATTTAATTAAAAACAACTCAATTATATGCCAAATGTTGCCCTATCTTTAATAATACAAAAACTAATATCAATAATGTGTATAATTTAATAATAATTATTATAAAGAGGAATTTTTAAGCAATTGCATAGCTTTTATCGCGGGCTTTGAGCGCGGTGACCGAATCAAGAAATGCCGTAACGTAACGAAAATAAAACCTAACACCCCCACTCCGCCTACCGTGTAATGACGGTTCCCATGACAACGCGATGTTATCATAGGAACGCAATTTTTGTTTTATGTCATCACGTTATCATCCCAAGTGTAGCGTTGACAAATAGGAAGTATGGAGGTTACAAATGCTATGCAACAGCTTAACCGCGGCAGTCCCCGAGTGCCACACGTTTTTTTTTTTATAGGTTTGTATGTACTGTAGAGAGTAATCCCCCGAACTACGTCGGATTTGACAAAAAAAAATTGCTCTTGATAGTCCAATTCTTATGGAAGGTTATTGGCTCGGAAACGAAGTCGCGGGCAGAAGCCAGTTTAAAATAAAACAATAGAAAGATACCTATAACTTATTATAAACATTTTGATTTCAAAACAATCTAAAAGATGTGTGTTAACATTAATGTTTGCCCGGCATCAGTTTCCACTATCTCAACTCTAGAAACATCACAATATGAATCTAACTTCAATGTAAGCTAAAGATGAAAGGCCACACAAAGTTCGCTCGCTATCTCCACTTTAAGATTTCTCATTGTATTGTCAGTAATGCTATTCAGAATTCCTGCATCGTCAGCGCTCTACTTGTGGCTTATTAGCTGCACATAGGACCTCTTTGCGAGGATATGGAGAGATCAGTGCAAAGGTTTCTTTTGTATATATAAACTCCTTAGGATATCTTTGTTGTTGTTTAGTTCTGGAATTATTATTTTAGTTTCTTTTGTGACATGGTTGGAGGACTATTTGTCAACTATCAAGAACACTGGTTAACCCCATCACCGCCCGCCATCTTCATCATCTGTTTAGCCTTTTCCCAACTATGTTGGGGTCGGCTTCCCATCTAACCAGATGCAGTTGAATAACAGTATTTTACATGGAGCGACTCCCTATCTTACCTCAACAAGTCAATCACTGTGTAACACTATACTCCTTGGTAAGACTGGTTGTCAAACTTTCGGGCTTCTGACTACCCGAAACGACTGTCAAAGATCAACAAATGATAGAATAACACTACCACCACCAACTGTATAACTTGGTGGATGTAGATAACTACTTAACATATCTATTTAAATACTGATTAAAAACATTTTATAGACAATTTCAATAGATTCAAAAACAGCCTTTTATTTACAAATGTATTGCAATACGATATTTAAAATGATAATTGGATATTTCGCTTCGAAATTCTGTGCCTCAGTACAAATTTTATATTTATTATGTAGGTACAAGCCGCGCCTAATAATTCATATGGCACAGGTGCTCAACGTATTGAAACAGCATTTTTAAAATGTTGTCTTATTTTGGTATTGGATTTAAGACTGCATTTATGTATGATTGTTTATGGATTTTTATTTTATCGTGTACTTTACATATATACATACAAAAACTCACGCTTTCTTCCCATGGGGGTAGGCAAAAACTACAGAACGCCACCTGCTACGATCATTACATATGTAGCGGTTACACCGCCACATACGAACTACGCATCACAGACATGACGTCACATAAATCCTGCATCGCGCAGTTAGAGTTTACCGAGCGATCGACATACATACAAGATTTTAACTTCAAACCGATGGGCAGTTGCCCGCCAGACACAACTCCCGTCTGGTCGGAGGATCCTCCCTTTTCTATGGTGGATGAGTGAACTTTACACCCTGTTCCTCATACCCCTAAACATACTCCTTTTGCCTCATTTACGTTCATACAACATCTGCGCACCTGACTTTTCTGAAAAACATCAGCATCAGGTCAGTATATGTCCTCCTAGGGCGTCCCCGCTCGGCCTTTCCCTTCACATTTGCCTTTTAAATATATTTTGTTAGTTGCCTTTCATTCATCCTCTCAACTTGCCCAAACCATCTCAGCATACCCTTTTCAATTTTTGTAACTACATCTTCTTTTAAATCACACCGCTGTCTTATCACATAATTCCTCAGCCTATCATTCATAGTCAGGCCACACATGCTTTGCAAGGAACGCATTTCCACAGCATTTATTCTACTTTCATGCTTGTTTTGCCATACCCAACATTCACTTCCATACATAAGCGTAGCACCAGCACACCATTGTGTATTCAGTCGAGCCTTTTTAGATATCAACTGATTGGTCACAGTCGCATGTATAGCACCATTCACTTTATTTCCCTCATTTACTCTCCTTCCCACATCTCCATCAATCTTCCCATCCCTTGTAAACAGACTCCCCAAAAAAATCACTTACTTGCTCCATACTCTTATCATTTATTTTCACATCACACACTGATACATCCTCTCCTCTTTCAAACACCATGACCTTCGTCTTATTCACATTTATATTCATCACTTTCATCTTATATGCTTCATCCATCAGTCACCATGTCTTGCAACTGTGTACTTTATAATTAATTTATTGCGGGATTTATTGCTTTTAACCTCGATTTCGCTTAATGGAAAGCGAAGGATGAGGTCTACGATGGGAGGAGCGTGACCAGAAGAAACCTGTTCAATAATTTTTTTTTGCAGCAGACTTAATATAGCAATAGATTATGGTTCTTGTACCGCTATTATGTCCTTTACCGAATCATGGGCATGAATGGCTGTAGCATGCTTATGATACTACATTTTTATCTCTACATCGCTTGGTTCGTACAAGCGTTTATAAAGTTATCATCACTCATTCCTACATTCTTTCTTTCTTTTCTGCTTTCTAATAGTTTTTGTCTTCCTTCACTCTGCTATTTACTTTTTTCTTCGTCTCTTCTTGATCCTCCATTTCCACACAAATCAAAATCATCGTAATGTACAAAATTATATTTTGCGCTACAACTGCAGATGTCTTTACAAATACTTACCGTGAGCTCACGGCTAATTAGTGCTCGCCCTGATTCCTTTCCACTTCTTAGTGGTAAAGACTCCGCTGTATGCGATGTTAATCAATTATGAGCATGTGAATTAACAACAATGGATTACAAGAGAAATGAATATTAGAACTCCTGTAACAATGTTTTCGTCCTTTTCCCAATTTAAGCGCATGAGTTGCTGTGAGCATGCTTAAGACACAGTATTCTTTTACATAAAAGATTTATTAATAAAGTAGTCGTCACATGACACTACAATTTCAGAGGCATTAAATTTTTGAAAACAAATATGTTTCCTTTTCTGTCTTTTCTTTCCCTTTTCTGAGTATCCTGTCATCAAACCTATATGAATTTGATAAAATTTCTTCTTAATCTCCATTTCCACACTAAATAATATCCTTGTACATACCTACTGCACTAAGATAATTTCAAGCGCCACAAATACTGCAGATGTCTTCACAAGAACACACGTCGAGAGCTCACGACTAATTAGTGCTCGCCCTGATTCCTTTCCGCATCTTAGCGGTGAAGACTCCGCTGTGTGTGATGTTAATAAATTATGAGCAGGATATGTGTCTTTACAACAAAGGATTACTGGGAGGGATGAATATTTTAAGAGATTGAATGGTAAATTAACAGGTAGAATGTTAACGACAAGGATTTTTAGAACATTCAAGAATATTTTGGTAAAAGAACAGGTTGCAATTGAAATGATAACTTTGATTATTTTTCTTTATGAACTTGTAATACCTACTAAACGAAGAGAGTGGTTTTTGGAAAAGAATCGAAGCGTTCAGTTACTTAAATAACTACTCTGACATTCTCTTTTTTTGAATATTAAAAAGACAATTGTGAAATACACGGAGCAAAAACCACTCCTCAAAGTGACAAGTAAAGAGCATTGCTATTCGTTAACGATTTCATACCAATAAGTAAACTAAATGATAATAGCCGCACGGGTTCATCGAAGGTAAAGCTCCGCTTGCCACGGTCCGTCCACGGATGGGTGACCATCCATTACATATCTAGACCCCTCCGTGCCTCGGAAAGCACGTTAAGCCATTCGTCCCAGCTGTCATTTGTATATTTTTGACAGTCGTTACAGGAAGTCAGACCCCCAAAAGTCTGACAACTAGTCTTACCAAGGAGTTCCGTGTTACCTAGTAACTGGGTTGTGGAAGTCAGACAGGCAGTAGCTCTAGGTAAAATACTGGTATTCAGCTGCATCCGATTAGACTGGAAGCCGACCCCAACATAGTTGGGAAAAGGCAGATTGATTAAGTAAGGAAACCCTGTTCCTTGCCATGTTTTCTATCTTTACCATTGTTTTCCTCCAACACCAACAGGAACACAGTGCAATAACATACCTAACATCATCTCAAAAGTACACCGCTCAACATAAATACGTCAAACTCAACACAAATAGGAACTTGGTACGACACAACTTGCGTGGGTGACTGTACGCCTCACAAGCGAATAGACTCTTAACAGGATCGAAATGAAATCGTACTTTATTGAAACTTTTATCCCGTTTTATTTTGTGTTTACGCAGTGTGAAGCTGTAGTCACAGCGCGGATAAAGTCATAAATGTAAAGAAGTAGGTAGGTATGTGTTATTTTCTGGCTTCTCATGAAAAGTAAGACAAATCTATGAATTTCTCGATCACAAAGCCAGAAAATAACACATACCTACCTACTTTTTTACATTTGTGACTTTATCCGCGCTGTGTAAACACAAAATAGAACGAGATAAAAGTTTCAATAAAGTACAATTTCGTTTCGATCCTGTTAAGAGTCTGTTCGCTTGTGAGGCGTACAGTCATCCACGCAAGTTGTGTGTATGTTAAAAGTAATAAAGTTGTGTCAATTAAATGGGTAAAACCCGCAGAATTAGATGCTCTACAAGTGATATATATATTTTTTATTTAAAAACTAAATATGTCTTGAAGTCATCAATTATAAAACTAAATAAAACCGACCAAGTGCGTGTCGGACCACGCACAATTAAGGGTTCCGTAGTTGGGATGAATTTATCCCAAAAACAAACTTAACTTTGTAGTTGATAAACATGTTCTCCCATACGGAATGTATGGGAAAACATGTTTTTGCAACTGCAAAGTTAAGTTGGTCGATTATTACTCGATAACTAGTAAAGCCTACTTAGCTGTGATAGTTTTCCTTTTAATTTCGTTATATAAACTACTGCTGTGATTTTTTTCATACATCCAAAACCAATCATTTAGCTGGCAGGGGGGGGGACACTTGACTCTAACAAAAATTAGCACTTTAAAGCTTAATATTTTGCAAACGGATCCCTGAATCCAAAAATGGTTTGCACAAACTCATAATGTTTTTGTAAGACCTTTCCAATGATACCCCATACTATGGGATAAAAATAATAAAAAATAAAACATCATCACTACGTGTATGGGAGGTACCCTAAAAATTTTTTTTCATAATTTTGTTTTACCACTTTGTCGGCGTAATTAATATGTATACCTATGTCAAATTACAGCTTTCTAGTACTAAGGGTCTCGGAGCTAGACCGCGGACAGATAGACAGACAGACAGACAGACAGACTGACATGACGAAACTATAAGGGTTCCTTGTTTACTACGGAACCCTAAAAAGATATCAATATAAATAAAAAAATCCGTCTAGAAAATTATTACGCAGCTTTTGATATCTAAATCACGAGGATGAGATATCGGGAAGTGCTTTGATTTTGTACCGTTTCGTGAAAGAGTCGCGCGTAGCTTTGCATATATAATTGTGGCTTGTGCTTTCGAAATTGACTTTGACATTGAACGTTTTGACATAAACTGTATTTTTTTTTGTGTAATAATGGTATTTGTTACTTTAGACATATTGTCAAGCTTATCTCTTTTTCTGTTTATACTTTTATTTTGAGTTTTTAAGCTGTTTGTGTTTTTGAAAAACAATAAACAAATGTAACGCGTTTTTAAGCTATTGCCTAACTTTTATCGCGGGCTTTGAGCGCGGCGACTGAATCAAGAAATTCCGTAACGAAAATAAAACCGTAACGAAAATAAAACCTAACACCCCCCACTCCGCCTACCATGTAATGACGGTTCCCATAACAACGTGATGTTGTTATGACAACGTGATATTGTCATACAAATGCTATGCAATAGCTTTACCGCGGCAGTCCCCGAGTGCCACACATATTTTTATTTTGTTGAGTTCATTTTTAATGTATGCACCTCGAAGGTTGTATAATGTTCGAGATCTGTGGTTTTTTTTGTATAATTGGAGCCTACGAGTACTCTATTTATCTTTGATAGCATACCTACCATTCTATCAAACAGATTTACAAAATGCAATGTTACCAATATTACAATAGTGTTTAAATGCATAAAAAGGAAATTTTCTCAGTTCAATTTCACGATCAAAACATAACAGAAGCTCGATCACAATGAACACTTAATTTATTTAGTTAAACAAGTTCCAATTCATTACGTCAGCTTTTCTTAGATAAATTACGTAATATCACGTTTCTTATAAATCATATCATTTTTCTTCCAAGCAGTCGTAAGTGGTGAAATCGGCTTTCGTACCGCAGGACCAGTAATGAGCGCTTATCGCTTCCCTTTGGTGCTTTAGTTAGATAGTGAATATTGTAGTCGTAATATGATGTGATTTATGAAGAGGATTATATTTTCGACTTTATATTATTGAAGTGAAAACTTCTTTAGGCGCGTTGGGCATTTTTGAGATAGGACTAAACCATTGATTTCGCGACACCATGACGACACCTCATTTTTATAAACGCGATTATGCTCTTTTTTTATATTACGTTACGGATTAATGTAATATGCAAGTATTTTTACTTTAAAGGTTTTGTAAACGAGATTGTGTTCTTTATTTATATTTCGCTACGGATCAATGTTCTATGCAAGTATTTTTACTTTAAAGGTTTTGGATTTTTTTTTTTGTGGTAGCGACTGTGCTCTTTATTTAGTTACGGTTACGTACCAATGTATAAGTATTTTTTTTCCACCAAGGTGATCTTGTTCAAGTTTTCACTTCTGTCGACACTCCCGGAATGCCACTGTTTTTTTTTTTTAGTATACATACATTTGGAATTTCAATTAAATTATTGGAAATCATCATTTGCCTAGCTTTTTTCCCAACTATATTTGGGTCGGTTTCCAGTCTAACCAGATGCAGCTGAACACCATATTTTACATGGAGCGACTGCCTATCTGACCTCCACAACCCAGTTACTGGGTAATACGATACCTAATGGTTAAAAATAACTGTATGAAATGCCAACTATTATTTCCAGAGCACCAACGGAGTGCAATATAAATGACGCTTAAAAAAGAGTGTCCATGGAACTTCTTACTCTTTTTTCTTTCATTTCCGCAACTAGCTTCATCTTTCTCTCTAATTGGTTTGGTTGAAATAAATACTTTGAGTTTGAGGACATCCAAATTACGGGAAAAGCAATACAATCTTCGTTCTGCGGTCTGAAATGAGTAGCAGAATTACTCGATCACTGTGTTAGAAAACCAATGCGTTTTATTTTCTCCTTTTAAACTAAACGAGTTCCATCAGACAAGAATAAAACGCTGCTTTAAAACTAAAATCTATCCATTCCAAACTTTTACATTTATTCCAATCCAAATGCGCACTAAAGAAAAATCCACTTGACAAAATGTCCACTCTATTCCCACAAAATCTTTGCACAAGGAGAACGTTAAATACAAAAAGAGACAACTCTATAAATATGTGGGCACATTTTAGGGGTCCGTGGCACCGTCATTATGCCGTAATCACACGTTCGGTCTTCATCCGAACTTGTCGGGTGATTGATCGAACCTAGTCGGGTATTGTCGGGTTTCGTTCTTTTATTAACTTTCGGTTCGATCCTTTGCTTTTTTATTTTTCCGACCAAATGTAGTTGGTTGAGCTTTGTTTTATTAGTACGTATTGTTTTTCATTTTGTGTAAGTCTTGCTCTGTATTTTTTACGGATTAGGTGGAATATTAAGAGAGTTTCATATGTAGCTGAATTTGGTAGGAGAAAATACGTGCCCGAGGGCCAACAATGATTGGGTTAGAGGTTCTTATTTCGAATTTTGTCAAAAAAATAATCAGTTATTTAACATTGTTATGTGTAGTAGGAAGATTACTTAGGACGTGTGAAGTCAGACCTTGGAAATAGTATTATCAGGATTTGTCATATCAATTTGTCAAGTAATTAATCAATTTGTAAGCTAATCGCATAGATTAACGATCGTTAGGGAATTAATAAGATCGCGGAGTTCAATTAATTTCGTCATAAATTTTTCACTTTCATCCCAATAATATGCAAAAAGGTTTTAAATTAATATTTCTTAAAAAGATCTTCGACTTTTTATATTTTTATCGTCATAATCGAAGTTCGATAAAATTTTAATTATAAAGCTTAAGATTAATATATGTAGGGGTGATACTAAAAATATTATCTAAATATATGAAATTAAAAGTTTAGATACTCAGAATAATAGTAATAGTAATTTTATACTTTGTTTAATAGTATCAATGAATGAACCAATATTTGTGGGTGTGTGAATAATCAATAATGGTTATTGAAATTATAGTTTCACAATTTTTGCAATCCAGTGGTCATAAGCTGGAGCTGCAGTGCTGTTCATTCAGCTTCACGTGACAAGATTGATTTTATTAGTTGTATTTTGAATTTTGTGTATTTTGTGTATTTTGAATGTATAAATGATCACTAAAGGCTTGTGCAGACCAGCGCGACACGCGACGCGACACTTTGTGTCGCGTCGCGTGTCGCGCCTATTTGAAAGAGCCTTAACATAGTTTTAAGACCTTTGTAACTTACAATTTGTGGACATATCAATTAGTCTCAATTTATTATTATAAGCGTGAATGAGGATCGACGAATGACCTTCGATGCCCAAGTCAAGGAAAATGTCGTCAAAAGGTTTTTCCATCTGGAATTTTTCATTATCAACTTGGAGTCTTATAGGCTGTAAAATGTGTTTAACTTTGCCTTCCAATTTCCAAATAAAAATAAAAGTTATAAAATCATAACCCAAAAAACAAAAAAGAAAACGGAGTCACACGTGTTAGGACGAAAATTGAACAGATTACGTGTGACTCCAGATTTTTTATTTGTCTGTCTATGATGTCTTGTTTAAACCTTTTTAGTTGATTCTTTTGTCGTAGTTGGGTTTCAGTTTTACAACTTTTATTTTTATTTAAATTATTTTGGGGTTATAATACATGTCGGAGACGGGTATGTGACTCTCGTTATTTTCAGCGATATTTTAACTACTGTGGGCGTAGTAGTGTTGGTTAATGCGCAATAGAAAAACAGTTTGCAGTTCAGATCACATTATAATTTACTATCAAATGAATCACACTAGCTAAATTATACACACACTGGGTGCGACGGCGTTTATTAAAATCACCAATTAACAAAATGATCACAAATTACAACTAACACAGTAACTGAGCACCACGAATCGAGAACAATTCCGCGACGTCTTGACTCCAATGCGACCAAAGGCTGAATGCCCTCCTCGCCTTGGCCTTATAACATCACGACTCTGTAGAAGCGCGCCTTTTTTGGTGTCGATAGAACTCTCTTGATGTCGCTAGTGGCGCGCTTGCGATTCGTTTCGTGTCCGTACTAATGACCGGATCCGACATACATATATTTTTGAAATATGCTAACTAAGCCCTTTCATTTGATACCTAAAATGGCATAATAAAAAATAAAAATTGTTCTTGACTTTGTATCCTCTAGAGGCCATATGCCATCTAATGTGACATCACATAGCCTATAACCAGCGGACAATTAAGACGCTTTCAACGATACCTCATTTGTCAAATTATGATGAGTAGTTTAGAAGTTATGAGGTCACAGATGAACATACCGGTCAAAATCAAAACCCTCCTTTTTGCTTCACCATAGTCGGGTAAAAAATTACGACTGATTCCACTATATAATAGTTAAGGCACCAATCAAAGTCCCAAGCGGAGCACAAAAGCCACACCGGTATTGGCAATCTATCTTAACTCCGTGATTGGCGCCCGCCGAACCGCTCAGAGGAATCTACCGGCGACAGTTTAAACGGCCACGCCATTGAACAATCAGTTTATGAGGTGTATATTATCCTGGTAGATTGACTTGTGGCCGGGAAGTAAGGAAGGTATAAACGTTGTAATGCACAAGTGAAAATGACATTTTTCAGAGCGCATTGTACATCACTCTACACGTGCTGCTTGTGGGCTCATTATACGCAAAGATCATTCAGCGTCCTGCGCGTCCAATATAACAATGCGTTCAGGGCGTTGTTGGGGCTGCCGCGCTGGTGCAGTGCGTCGGGCATGTTCGCGGATGCACACGTTGACGGCTTCCACGCCTTGCTCCGACAGCGATGTGCCGCGGCGCTCGGCAGGTTGCGCGCCAGCACCAACTGCATTCTGGCTGTGATTGCGGATAGGCTGGACATGCGTTACGTGTACGGAAATAAGTTTTTATGTTTTTTTTTTTTTAAATTACTAACACTAGTTTCATAAGTTTTAATGTACTGATATTCTATGGATTTCAAAGTCTGAATTAAAAAGTTTTTATTTAATTTATTTTTATTTTTATTGCGAATATGATCATCTTGTTTCTACCGTCATAGCAGACGAAAGACGACCTTTGTTGGAAGTAGGTTTCCCCAAGTGACATGTTTCCGATGTAAGTCTTTTAAATCAATGGTCAACGTATACACGCCTACTGCGCAATATTTACCGTGAATTTACAAAGTGTATACAGGGTGTTGCGCTGACGGTTGAACATACGAAAATGGCGGATGCGTGGGGCCGTCTGCTACGTGTTTAAGCCCAATAATAAGACCCAGGCAACACGGATCTTTTTAAATAACCTTTTAAATTTTATTCGAAACTCCAAACGTCAATAACTTCATTTAAAAATAACAATACTGGCAATATTTTTATTTTATTTTCATCTTTAATAATTGTAAAATCTAACATGTGAAAGAATTTTTGCTTGTAAGTAATTAATTTCACTTTTCGCAAATGTAAAGTTCCGTGAAAAAGGCCCAGGTAGTTAAAATTGACGAATTAATCTAGTTGATTTAAAATAAAATGTGCATATTGCATACCGTTAGAACGGGTATGAACCAAAGATATTTTCTTAGAATTAGAACTGCTCTACTACTTTTAGGTTCTTTTTTTTTAACGCAGTTCAAAGTTTTGCTTACAGTCTTTATTTTTAATTTATTTTTAGTTCAAGGGCTCGTTATTAAATTTTATAGCAATTATCTGGGATGGCACGGTTGGCGCAGTGGTTAAGCGATTGACTGCTGCGCTGCGTGTCGCGGGTTTGATTCCCGCACGGAACAAATATTTGTATGACCTACAAGTAGTTGTTCCGGGTCTGGCTGTTTGTGTATGTGAGTTTTAAATGTTTGTAAAAGCACCCATAATACAGGAGAAATTCTTAGTGTGAGGCAAAGTTTTTATAAAAAAAAAAAAAACGGATTTTATAAGATTTTACAGTTATTCTAGACAAAAATTTAAAAAAAAAAAGTGTGGCACTCGGGGACTGCCGCGGTAAAGCTATTGCATAGCATTTGTAACCTCCAAACTTCCTATTTGTCAACGCTACACTTAGGATGATGACGTGATGACATAAAACAAAAATTACGTTCCGAACCGTCATTACATGGTAGGCGGAGTGGGGGTGTTAGGTGTTATTTTCGTTACGGAATTTCTTGATTCGGTCGCCGCGCTCAAAGCCCGCGATAAAAGCTATGCAATAGCTTAAACCTGTTGCCAGTTTTGTTATTTTTAAATGAAATTATTAACGCTTCAAGTTTGAGCAACGAGAAAATTCGAATAAAATAAAAAATAAACATTTTAAATATTCCGTGTGGTCTGAGTCTTGTTATTGGGATGAAACATGTAGCAGACGTCCACACGGATCCGCCGTTTTCGTATGTTCAACCGTCTGCATAACACCCTGTATAATAAAAGTTCTCCAGACCGAATTTCGGCCATGGCGACCAATTTCAACGGCGACCAGCCTTCGGCGCGGGAGATATTATAGTGCAGGCGTGTGTACGCAGACACAGGTGCACTCTCTCTTTCCTCACTCTCATAGTCCGATGGAACGGCAATGTGACACGACCGGAGAGAGATCAGGCGCAGGACCCACGGCTTAACGTGCTTTTCAAGGTAAGGTAAGGTACAAAGGTATATAACAAGTATTCAACATGTTATGTCTACTGTTTTTATATAACCCACACCTAAAACAAGTTGTAAACAAAACTTGTAGTAAACTTGTCAAAAGTTTCTAAAAGGTGAACAAAATAGTTAAGAATACATGTCTGAGATAACATCAATACATGTACTGCTTAGAATACATGTTTTATTCACGATATGTTTCTGACAAGTTTTTGGGGTATGAGGAACAGGGTGTAAAGTTCACTCATCCACCATAGAAAAGAGAGGATCCTCGGACCAGACGGGTGTTGTGTCTGGCGGGCAACTGCCCATCGGTTTGAAGTTGAAATCTTGTATGTATGTCGATCGCTCGGTAAACTCTAACTGCGCGATGCAGGATTTGTGTGACGTCATGTCTATGATGCGTAGTTTGTATGTGGCGGTGTAACCGCTACAAAGTCAGTATCACTTTTTGTATGGGTGTCAACGTGGGGTGAAAGATACTCGTTAAATATGTTTTACTTGATTTTGATACTTCTTGGCATTTGTTTCATGTGACAAATAAATAAATATGTTTTTCCGTAATGTTGTAATAATTATTTCGTTTCAGTAATATTGTGTTGGATCATTAACCAACACAATACACACACAGCACCAACAGCATCCTGTTTATGATAGCAAGCAGGCTAGATTGTGCGTTTGTGAACCACTGCTGCAAGGTATCGGCTGGGCCTGTCACCTTGCAGCAGTGATGTCACAAATTGTTTCTGTGTTTTAATTGTTTCTGTGTTTTAATTGTTTCTGTCTTAATGTTTTGTCGCGAATTGTTTCTGTGTTAATGTTTTTGTAGGAGCCAATGGTTGTAGGCACCGTACACTATTACTTAGTTAATGTTAATTTAGTTATGAAGCACAAAGAAAGAACCACAAGTTGTTGAGTTTAAAGTTATATTAAAATGTATAAAGTTCACAAGTTAAAGTGGTAGTGATTCCTTCTCTTGACTAGTGGTTAGTTCCACCGTTATAGTCTGACTCGATGTGCATTACTTAAAACGTTATAATTATAGCCTAATATTAGTGACGCACGACATCCAAGTAGGTTGCTGCGTTTGCAAAGTAAATGTACGGTTGATGAGACCGTACAGTTTTACTAACGTATTTTGTAAGTTACTAACACTATATGAGTCTTGTTACTTGATTTATTGAATAAAATTATTATTATTAAGTTCCCTTCAAAATGGTTGAACTAAATGATGCTGATCCATGCGCCATGTTCGTGAACGGGCGCCGTCAGTAGGGACTGGTCATCTCTTAGCTGCCACGGTTTATTTTAATTTTTGAATTGTTTTTGTTTTAAGTTTTGTTACGGACGATTTTAACGTGCGTCTTTCCACATACATTGTTCTCACATGTATAATTTCAACATAAATGATGTAACCAATATTTGTAACAACTTTTTGATTTAAAAATGTGTCTGTGGAGTTTCTTGCCCGTTCTTCTCCATTGGTACCTACCTACTACGCTTTGGAATGGGCAACTACTGATCGACTTCTTGACAATTCAAAAGTACCTGTAACTAAATGCTTTAGTTTTTGAGTTTGAGTTTTTAGGACAGCAAGAATAATACATTCTTTATTGGCATAAAAAATGTGTACAAAAAAGTGAAGCCCTGACTCCTGCGCTTGGTAAAAAAACCTGTATTACAGGGGCCAGTGTCTTCTCCCGATCAGTAGGTTTTAGATTTTATGCAATATACATCGTTTGAATTTCATCATCATCATCATCATCAGCCTATAAATGTTCCCACTGCAGGGACACAGGCCTCCTCTCTGTGAGAGGGAGTGGGCCGTAATCCACCGCGCGGGCCCAATGCGGGTTGGTAGATGTCACATGCCTTCGAATTTTCGGTTCTAGGACATGCCGGTTTCCTCACGATGTTTTCCTTCACCGTTTTGAGAGCAGTGGTGATGAAATAATTTACACAAAGTAAAGCGCCTGTCTAGGTTCGAACCTACGACCTACAACTCGTAAGTCGCGGCCGTTACCACGGGGCCACCACTGCTCCCTGAACGTTTGAATTTACTTTACGATAAACAAAAAAATATAATATAAACCATCATAAAACATCATATAAAGAAGGATTATAAATGATGAACAAACGTGAACCCGGACTATAAACAAAGATTACCAATTTTTATTAAAAACTCCGGAAAATTTGAGAGAGTAAGGTAAAGCTTTTCCGTAGTCGGATTTATTTTACCAGTTAAAAGGAAATTTGTTTAAACATTAACTACGGCTGCCACGAAAATGTATTTCTTTTTAAATTAATAATAAAGAAATAACAAACGAGCAAAATTTCACTCGAAAATATTTTATTTACATCAACAGTCTTTAGTTAATTAATAATTCTGATTTTCTGAATTAAAGTGCGTTGATTTTCGTCATTTCTGTATCTAGTATTAATTAGCCGAAGTTTTCAAGAAGTATTTAAACAGTTAGGCTTAAAACTAAGGCTCAAGACTATATATTTATCCATTGACAGACTATTCATTTTGAGTGATGTTTTTGATAACAGTAACTAGGCTAGAAACGATAACTAATAGACTAAGACAAGGATAAGTGGTAATTGCCCGAAACTAATGCTGACGAAAAAGTCGATTACTCCACGACTTAGCCTACACGATGTGTCTACGCAGCTACCTCGTAGCATACGCGGCTACGACGTAGCATACGCGGCTACGACGTAGCATACGCGGCTACGACGTAGCATACGCGGCTACGACGTAGCATACGCGGCTACGATGTAGCATACTCGGCTATGACGTAGCATACGTTTTCAAGAAGTATTTAAACAGTTAGGCTTAAAACTAAGGCTCAAGACTATATATTTATCCATTGACAGACTATTCATTTTGAGTGATGTTTTTGATAACAGTAACTAGGCTAGAAACGATAACTAATAGACTAAGACAAGGATAAGTGGTAATTGCCCGAAACTAATGCTGACTAAAAAGTCGATTCAATCTCCACGACAGCCTACACGATGTGTCTACGCAGCTACCTCGTAGCATACGCGGCTACGATGTAGCATACTCGGCTATGACGTAGCATACGCAACTATAAGGTGTTGTCCATACTGCAACGTGTCTCACGACAGGGTGCGGACAACGCGACATCGCGCTGTCTTGCTCTCACTATTCTACTTCTACTCAGTGTCTACACTGTATTCGTCCGACGAACGCTTACGCCAGTCAAGTGCAAATACATCAGTAAACCGCAACACTTTCAATTGCCCACTGACTCTGTGGTATTTGGTGTACTCATCTACGCGATGAATCTCGCCTATGCGATTGTATCAAGTGCCTGGAGAGGTTAGTACTAAGGAGCAACACATCGTTGTGGTTTGGTGCGACCTCGTCGTTGTGCTTTTGTTACGGTTCTTCTGCTGTGTTTTAGGGCTCCCACACAAAACTCCGAATTCGAGCTTGCAGTGCGCAGGCCTAGGTCGAGCTCGCAGATTTTTGCAATGCGATGCGAATTCGCAGTTTTGTGTGGGAGCCCTTATATGGATTGTGTTTTCCCACTATTTCTTCGGTTTTGATTTATTTGGATGACGTAGCGAGCTCATTCGTCGAGATTAATCCAGGTTAATGTAAGTTAATCCATTCATATTGGATACAACTTTAAAAGGATGGTGACGAAAAATAAAGTTGAGATCGCAGTGCTGCGCTTTTTATAAAGCCCTATTTACACGGTGCAAGTTTCTTGTCTTATAATAAAATTTAAGCAACTTTTACTGTTGCTTCAAGATATACTACGCCACTGGCAATTAAATCGTACAGTATAAATCAGGATTTACAGTTTGCCACAGACAAATAAAATGCACAATGTGTCTAGGGTTGCCAACCGTACTATAATATATAGTATTGTACTACATTTCGAGTCTGCGTACTATATACTATTGAAAAAATATATAGTACGCAAAAATACTATATTTTCAAAACTGAAATCTTACAAACAAATCCTTCATAGAAAAAAAAAGTGAACGCTGCTCTGAAATAACAATATTGCAAAAGTAAAGGAATGTAGTGAATTTACTGAAAAAACTACAGGCCAAAAATAGCAGCCTATTTGAAAAAATACTGAAAATAATTTATAATGTTTATCCCGCCACTTCGGCTTCACAGAAAATATATTTTCGGTTATGAATTCGAAATGTCGAGAAGAAAGAAACAGAAGCGTATCTCATAAAAAAAAAAAATGAGCTTTTGATTTACATTAATTTAAACATTTAATGTAATAAAGCATTATGACTCTTGAATTTTAGTCATTTTTTTTTATGCTAAAAGTTAAAAAAAAATAGTTTTTATGAAAACAAATAAGCAACAAATATATCATTGTCTATATTTAGATTTTTCAATAAAATACTATATTTTTTTGAAGTGTACTATATTTTTTATAGCTTATTTTGAAAAATACTATATTTCGCCAAAGAAATGTTGGCAACCCTACATGTGTCAGTCAGTAAATCAAGTTTAACAAAACAAAAGCACATCGACCTTGCCGCGTCACACCGCATTGTACCTAGTGTATCTAGCGCCTTTTTCTTCATATCTACACCAAAACTTTCCCTTATCAATTTTTTCTTATATTATTTTATACTTTTACACGCCTCCACAGTACGTAAGCTGGAAAAATACTGATATTCGCTAAATAAGCTTGTATTCTGCAAATATTAGGTTACTTGAATATACCACAAGGTTTTGTGAGTAGGCTTTCAAAAAAAGATATCGCTAACAAATACAATGAATAGAACATAGTATGGAATAGTGCGTGTTTTTGTCCCTTTGTTGTCATGCTTTTGTGTTAGAAAATATTTTGTTCTGAGATAGCAACTATTTGAAAAACTCCACATTCTTACATAATATAGGTATCAAAGGACATGACCAGTGGGGCAATGGGTGCCTGCTTATGTATAAAAATTAATGTGCAGCAAATATTGTTTTATTTTTGCAATTACTGTATTCTATAGTTTACAGATAAAAAAGTTTCACGAGTCTAAAAGGTCAGGAAACTGAGAAAAAGAAAGATAATTTTTCACAAAATAACTCTATTTTTCGATATGAGATGGCGCTAGGCATTGTGGTTATCAAGTATAACAATGATTGAATCATTCTTTCAATTGTGGTACTTTATAAGTTGTAGGTCCAATTGGGTACAAACTTTTAATTAATTTCCCGGATAAAGTAAAACATTTATGCGTGTACAAAAGTACTATGACCTCTCGTCCCAATGATGTACAAAACTCCAAATAAAAAAATCACTTAGGATAAGCATAATCAGCCTATAATGTTCCCACTGCTGGGACTCAGGTCTTCTCTAAGTGAGAGGGAGTGGCCGTAATCCACCACGCGGGCCCAGTGCGGGTTGGTAGAGTTGGTAGTTTAGGACATGCCGGTTTCCTCACGATGTTTTCCTTCAACGTTTTGAGAGCAGAGGTAATGAAGTAAATTACACAAAGTAAAGCACCTGTCGGGGTTTGAACCTACGACCTCGGTAGTTACCGCTGGGCCACCACTACTTAAAAAAATCACTTAACGATTTCAAAACTATCTGCTAACAAGCTTTGAAAAATCTAATTTAAAGATTCTATTGAAAAAGGTACATTTAATTTACATAAAGCGAAATTTGTCTAAAAATCTGTAATTGCTCTGAGGATTTGTATTAAGCATACCAAACCAGCACCACAAACGATAAAAGAGTTAGGCCCTTTGTACACGGAACGGTTTCTTTACGGTACAGCGTATAAACCGCGCTGGAGAAAAAACGTGCCAGTCAACAAGCTTCCACAGTAATCCATGCTACACTGACAACCGTGCCTACACACAGCGAATAAACCATTGTTTTTCCCAGTAAGAAAAACGTGTATGTGTAAAGGGCCTTTTTTTTTTTTTTGGGTGGGAAGTTATCAAATAACTTCTCCCGCTCTAGCTCGAGCGGGAGGGCGTGTCAGACTCTTACTGATTAAAACCCACCCGTGTTCCTTTGGTTGCCCTGTTGCCGGGGGCCACGATGTCCCTATCGGTTTTCTTCGAACCCCCGGCAGGCACTGGCCCTAGCGGACCCCGTCAATTCTGCTGACATCTCTTTGAGGCGCGCGTGGAACACAACGCGCCGTCGATCCGGGCTTGGTCCTTATCGGACGACGAGCCACCCATTGCTCACCGTCCGCAAGCCCGCACCTACGATGGCCGGAAATCGACTCGCAATTCCCGCCCCGGGCGTCTCCTCCTATTGCGGCGGTTAGGGGCGTGAGGGCGCGAAATTTGCCTCTCCCTCACGCGTTCCGCCTCCTCCTTCGCGAGCATTAGCGCTTCGCAGAAGGAGGTGACGGCCTGCGATTTCCTCTCGCTCCGTACCATGGCCTGAACCAGGGCCGGACGCGAAGATCACCGCCGCCGATCGCCTCTACGAGGACACGGCATTGCTCCGCCCAAGCCGTGCAGGCCTTAAAATCCTTTCATTTTGTATTTCTCCAAACTCATAAAACCTATCACTCAATCAAAGCATAAAATAATCCGAACGAATGAAATCGAACCCAAACGGTTCAGTTATTAAAAAAAACCGATAATTATCAGAACGATTTATGTTTTTCAATTCAATGTAAAATTAAGCCCATCAACAAAATTACTTTCGCTTATAAATTGCGATCAATTAGAATATAATTTGATCCCATGTGGAACGGGATTATGATTTTAAATGGATTCTGATGATTATATCAATTAATATAAATATTGATAATTTTATTTTGATTATTGAATTGCGGCCACGCTGAAATTACCAGAAATGTTTAGTCAAAATTGACACAAAAGAAGGAAAAATATTGTAAAAGAACTTGTGGCAAAACAGTAAAAAGGGGTTTATTGATATATTTTTTTTACTTTGAAAATCTCCGTAGTAAAATTATTTCATTATATTTTATAATCACATATTATTAAAAACTGTGGTCAAAAAAATATTACTAGGTATCTATTGATACACCAAAAATAAATATTTCGCATCTAAAACCTTTTATTTAGATGCCAAATAATTAAAAGTTAGCAGTGTCCCTGTTTCTTCTACCAAACTAAACTTCAGGAAGTTTAAAACATAAAAATAATACTATGCAATACTTTAGAACTGACGAAAATTGGAACGTGTCACGTAAAAATATTACGAGCAAATAAAACGGGTGTGCTCAAAAATTTGAGTCTGAATTTTACAAAACGGGTACCTACTCTCACCTGAAGGGTTTTACGACAAAGCAGCAAGCTCGGAAATAAAAAAAGTCGTGACTGCTTATTCGTCCAAGAGAAAATTCTGGGACTAATCTTGAACAGTAATTCAACATGTAAGTTCTAAATTCGCCCCATATTTCTAAGCAACAGGAAATATCTTCCATAAATCAGCATCGACTCGAAAATCTGGAACATAACTCGACCTTAATTTCCTACAAAATTATCGTTATACTAACTGTAAAGTTTTAGTTAATTAACTGATCAGGGAGTCACTAATGTCCCTATAATGTAGGGGTTGATAGGACGTTACTTCACACCCTTTCGTATCTAGATAGTAGTGAGGGAGCTTCAGTCGTGGCCCGAGCGTTGGGGAGGTCGCACGTCCCGAGCGATCACCCACCTATTCTGTTATAACTTCAACGGGAGCGTGGCTGTGAATTAAAATCGGTGATCTAACTTTTTTGTGTTTGTGATTAAAACGGGGATTCTATAAACTTGCCATAGAAGTAAGTAGCGTAGTCTGTTTTTTTAAAATATTTTTTTAATGGCTAACTATTAATGCACGTTTGTTTTAAACGTGTGTGTAATTGCGGCTGGAAAATACACGCTAATGAAACGTATATTTTGACGTGAAAATTATTATATGGTTGATCATTTTTGGTGCAAACAAGCTTTATTTATGATCTCTAATTTGTCGGTTGCGGACATTTTGCGCTTTGCCTGTGTAACTATAATATTTAGTTTCGTCTTGATACGGTCGAATTTATTTTAAGTTTAGGATATTAGCTGTGAAACTTATTCATCATTTCCTTCTTTTGTATAAGTTTGTATCATATCTAAGATATAATATTATATAGACATAATGTGCCATATCCGTGCCACCACTAGTCTCCACGAAACAAAGACAATGTTACTTCAAAGTTATTTGATAGAACTTTTATTCCTTCAGGGCAAACCGACATCAGACTTTCATGTCAGGTACGCTACAAATTAGGCAAGCTTTTTATCGAATACCACCGATAAACCCGACCGGGCGATACTTCGCGATAAAAACGTAACATTTATTATTCTTGTCTGAAATACTTCGCCAACGAATTTCAAATAAATAATTGACCCAACGTTAACGTGCCCCAATATTTTGTGCCGATATTTCAACGTTTGCGTTCCGAGCACCTATTTAGATTGCCCTGCAACAGTAATTTTGATTTATCTTTATGATTTTCAAGCGGCCAAATGGTACGAAATTGGCAGCTTTTAACATTTCAAGATATTTATCACGATGTTTAAGTACAAATAAAACTGTAATAATTTCAGAAGTCTGTTCACTTTTATCATTCTTGAAATTGCAAGTCAACTCATTAGCATTGGCTGTGGTGTAAGTCAGTCAATCACTATAGCTAGAATTCCGAGTTCAAAGCAGATATACTAGTAATTTTTTTTTGCAAATGGCCGGAATATCGCTTCAAGTTAATTGTCATATCACGGTTACTTCCACAAACGGTTTTGTCAGACTTTTAACAATTGATCAATAAATTTCATTGAGAATTGGATCAGGCTTTTGGAAAGCAGGTAGCATTAGCCTATCGCCGCAAAGGATATGGTTACGCCGATAAACGGATTAGTGACCAAAAGTTGGTTACAGCGGCAAACGGGTTGGTCACCCAACAATTTAAAAGTCAAGCCATGTGTGAATATAGCATCGGCTGGTAACTAATCAATTCACCCAATTTGGAAGGCATGTAATTGGAACATGTTAACTAGGGACCGGATACCGGAACTCCCGTCCTGATTTGGGAATAAAAATAGGGAAGGATACTAACATCCTACGCAATTGCAAAGGTCAAATATTAGGAAATTGCTGATTATGAATCTCGTTAACAGTATCTAGCAACTGGTTACTGGAATATATTAATCTGTAAGCACATAAAATGAGACAGGAAATCATTATTTTTACACCAACTCCTGGGTATTGTCAACGTTGGAATTACTATTGGCCAGTAATATCGATGATTGGGGTTATCTTATATTCGGTGAACTCAAATCCTTTCGATAGTCTATGAGGCTATCAGAATTAGGCTTTTTACACGTCTGCCCCGGAAGAAGGGGAATGTTTTTCGAGAATACGTATGTATATAATTATGTATGTCTATTTCTTTGGCACGGCCTGTAGACTAAACAGCTTGATGGATTTTAACATATGCGGTGTCATTAGATGTGTTTTAGTTGTGGGAGTGACATAGGCTATATAATATTTATATATTGCATTATCAAATACAAAAACAGGAAGGGAAGGTTTTTTAAATAAATTATAACAATATTGGTATCAAATAAAAGCTAATGAGTCAATTCCAAATACTCAAATAAGCTAAAAAGCTGGTTTAGTTCCACCTGCAATACCTTACAAAAAACAAAGTTCAATAGATAGTAATGCTTGTTTTTCTCTTTTTAGTTATGTGTTATGCAGTCGGTTTTTTTGTTTTTTTTATCATTTGCTATATTGTTTTTTTTTTTGGGGATTCGGGTTTTTTAACATCATCTTAGCAATGACATCTGGAACTCAATTATACTACTTTTCAAATAATAACAGTAAGAAATCATGACTATCAGTGATTCTTCGTTGAAAAATTATAAAACACTATAACGAAACTTTTGTAATTTATAAAATGTCTAAATAATAAATAACATAATGATTCTTCCGTGGTCATTGTATCGAATGTGAATGATTTATTGATGTTAATGGATTGGATAAACTTACTTCTAAAAATATTTTCCTATTGATTATTTGAAATATTAGGTACTGTAGTTATGTCATGTTATGTCTGCTGGGGAGTTTGTTGCGCCATTTCTTCTTCCCAGCTAAAGGCACTAGGAAGTGGTGAAGGGTGGGCGTTTTTGGGGAACTGTCTTATGTAATTTTGACGTTCGAAAAGTGCTGAGTCTCAGCCTAGTTTGAATAAATGACTTTTGAATTTTTGTCAATAACTTCAGCTGAAAACCAAGGTTTTATAACAGGTCAATAATATTACACGTTGTTGAATGATCATAACTGTCACCTTCCTGTTCTTATTCTAATTCATTTTTAGCCTGTCATCTCCGTAGTAATCTAGCCAAATCATCCTTCAAACAGTTGAATAACGTAGATATCCATATATACATTAATGAATTCATCAATTTCGCCCCCAGAGCAAGAACTATTTGCTAACAACCTCCATTCTGTAGAAATTAGATATGATGGATGACCCACCCAACTGGAAATTCTGCCTAGTTGGATTGCCTTACTTCACGAGCAAAACTTTCACATACGGATTTTCATCTCCAACTTTATACACAGCAGGCCCAACTCTTTAATACAACAATTTAATTAACAAACTATGTAAATCAGATTCAGACCAGGTAGTGTTTCACTTAGCTGACTTTGAGTTCAGGTTTAATGAAGTTCACAGTTCTGTTCTTGTTTAAGCTCCTTTTAATATTATGCATAATGTACTTTCCACACATTTTGTTGCACTACCTAGGTGTTTTAGGGAAACTAGTTTATAAGACGTGAATTCGAAAGTAGTGCTTTTAGTCTTTGTGGTTTTACTTTGGAGTTTAGCTAAGAGTTGCTTGCTTTATCTCCGGGCGTGTTTACTATGCAGATTCTTAGTCTTTTATCTTACAATATTGGCTTCTTTCTGGCTAGTGGAGTGGATTTTGAAGGAGGAATTTAAAAATGTTGGTATTGAATTCTTACATAGATTTTTACTGAGATAGTAGCATGTATTGGTTCCATTGTAGGACAAAGACTTCTTGAAAGCGGAGGACTTTAATACTGAATAGGGTAATTGCCTAGGTAAAAAGAAGAAATTCTATTTAGTCCGTCTTTCAGATAATAAAAAAATATTAGACAAATATTTTTTACTTTATCATATTAATCAAATCACGTTAAGCCGTTGGTCCCAGCTGTCATTTGTAGATCTTTGACAGTTGTTACGGGTAGTTAGAAGCCCAAAAAGTCTGACAACCAGTCTTACCAAGGGGTATCGTGTTACCTAGTCACTAGGTTGTGGAGGTCAGATAGGCAGTCGCTCCATATAAAATACTGGTATTCAGCTGCATCCAGTTAGACTGGAAGCCGACCCCAACATAGTTGGGAAAAGACTAGGCAGATGATGATCATATTAATCAAAAATAACTTAGAAAACACCCATTAAAGTTGGGGAGCGGGGGCTCGCTACGTCACAACGCAGTATTAAATCTAGCAAGGCGTGACGTCATGCCACATTTAACTCAATGTATCGCCGTAATCTTTTGATTACGTCAAAAAATAAAAAGTACATGTTCAATATTTTTTAATACCTAATCTAAAAGACGGACAAAGAAATTGTTGGACACAGGTCTATTATAATTATCATCAGCCAATCTATTGCTGGTCATAGATCCCTCTAGTCACATATTGTTCAACTTAATCCTCGGCAGCCCTCATTTAGCCATATTGCGGAGATCGACGTTTCTAATTTTTTGAGGATATACAATTAACAGCGCCCCACGGTTTTACCCGCATAAGTTTCGATCCCGTGGGAACATGGATATAAAAGGTATTACATGTGCTAGTTATAAACTATCTGTATGCCAAAATTAGATCCAAATCCGTTTAGCAGTTTTTGCGTGAAAAAGTGAGAGACATCCATCCATCGATCCATCTTCACAAACTTTCGCGTTTATAATGTTATACTAGGATAATGGAGTAATTGTAACATATTATTACTACACGTGTCTTTTCTAGTTACAATTAACATAGTCATTATTTTCGGGTTTTTTTTAAATTACCTTCGTCAGCCAACGAAAAAATGGTCATCCAATTATAAACTGCAAACATAAAATAAGGTCATGGATCAAAAATACGAACTTTTCAGCTGCAAACGAGACTGCATTTTTCACATCTGGCGCTTTTTTCATTCAGGTTCTGTATTTCAACGCAAAATGTTCACCCCACGTTCATACTCTTTTTCCCTTGGTATCACAGGGCAATGTGCGAGGTTCACTAAAACTCATTTATTATGTAACATTTCGTTTGAGGTTTAAAAAATATCTCTAAGCCTACTAGATATTAAATTCTGAGGCACGTTGCAAGTTTATGTTTTATGAATTTTTGTGTATTCATTTCATTTGAATTGCGTTGCGTGAACTTTATTATTGCATAAGTTTTTATAAAATGCTCAGTTTATTATACAGTGACCAATCTAAACTGTGTTATGGCAGTTGTTTGATGTGGCGACGCTTTTCGGCTAAAATGATGATGATGGCGATGGCATGATATACAATGTCGCCTTTCGGCATGTGACCGGCCGAATTTTTCTGAATTATCATGAAAAATGACCAATTTTTTCTAAATATTCATGAAAAATTATCGAAAAATAACTTTAAAAGGGGGGTCTATCTTTAATATTTTTCATGTTATTAAATTTTTTGATGTTTTGATTAGCGTTTTCCATATCTTCAATGTTATTGGCTCGATTTGGATTCTATTTATTATTTCTAAAATGCAGCTTATGCTTGCTTGCTGCTTATGATTTCTTTTATCGGATTAACTAACATTTTTATTAAAATTTGTCAACTATGCAAAAAAACGGAGGTGAAAACATTTTTTTTCAAATAAACGTATTTAAAAAAAAATATAAGCGTAAGTTCATAAAATCAAAAAGGGGGATTTTGAAAAAAAAATAATTAAGAAATGAAAAAAAAAAGTAAATGTAGACCCTTTCAAAGTTATTTTTCGAAAATTTTTAATAAACATTCATAAAAATGCGGGCGCCCCCGATGGGCGACATTGCATAAGCTTCAACCAAATTGTTTCACCTTTAATCGAAACCAAAAACTAAGTATAGCTGACTTTGACCTATTAACTTTTACGTTAACACTACATTTTTTATTTTTTCATCAAAATTAAAAGTTCTAAGGAAATTTAGAGAATTGCCGCATTATAATACCAAAATCATAGGAATTAGTGAAAGACACAGAGTCAATGAAACAGCTTAAATGTGTACCTACAACGTTACAATCCTAAATCGATATCTGAATGAAAGGTTTCTAGGAATTACAATCCATTGCTTGCCATCGGCCTCGTGTCATCAGTCGCGATGAATGGTCTAATCACCGGTCATTTTAAATAACTATTGGGTTTCAGTATCTAGGTTATCAACTGTTACATTTTCTTCATTATCTTTTCATTTCATTTTATTTACTACCTTCTAGCTTTTGCTACCGGGATTAAAAGTACCCTATTATTTATTTATTTACTTAATAAGGCATCAAGACCCAATACACTAATCACAAATACATACAATTCATTAAATTCATTACACCGATACAAAATAAGTACATTACAATTCATTAATTAAAATTCAAAATTCCATACAATCACAAAATAAATTATATTAAAACCCTATGTCTTTTTCGGGTGACCATTGAAAATCAGCGCTGTGCTGTGAACCCCCATGGCACAGCATCATGCTGAGTGGAAGCCTTCTTGTCACAGTCATGACGTTTGGCTGCCAACTATTTCTGTTTTGTGCTCGTGATTATATTTAAATCTATTGTGTTTTATTTTATTGTTCTTTAGTGGCATGAGGAATAGAGTATAAAGTTCACTCATCCACCATAGAAAAGGGAGGATCCTCCGACCAGACGAGTGTTGTGTCTGGCGGGCAACTGCCCATCTGTTTGAAGTTGAAATCTTGTATCTATGTCGATCGCTCGGTAAACTCTAATTGCGCGATGCTGGATTTGTGTGACGTCATGTCTGTGATGCGTAGTTTGTATGTGGTGGTGTAACTGCTACAGTTCTACTAAAGTAATTATCTTATTTTAAGAAAGTGTTTCTGTGAAAAATATATTTATTTTTCTTTCTTTCTTTCTGTGTTAATCCAGGTTATGTGGCATATCTATCAGAGTGCCAAATATCATCCAAATCCAGTCTGCCATTTTTGCGCCAATCCGGGAAATACATCCAGACAAACATACAAACGGTCAAAAATTCTAAAAACTATATTTTTGGCATCAGAGTCGTTCCCACACATCGCAGCAATAACTTTTTTTCATAAATATTCAATGTACCGTTTTGACTTCGTTACAATTTCTTTATTATAATTAAATAGATGTAGATATAGATAGATATCAAGACTACAAACAAAGGTACAACAAATGTTAACCTTGTATTTATACGAGTGCATATATAACAGTTTTTTTAAATCATCAGAATCGTGATGTTTTAATGCCACGGCGAGGAGGGGATTCAGCCTCTGATCGCATCGGAGTGAAGACGTCGCGGAACTATTCTCGATTCGTTGTGCTCAGTTATTGTGTTAGTTGTAATTTGTGATCATTGTGATAATTTGTGATTTTAATAAACGCCGTCGCACCCAGTGTGTGTATAATTCAGCTAGTG
Organism: Agrochola lychnidis; assembly: GCA_963680765.1. Lineage (NCBI taxonomy): Eukaryota > Metazoa > Arthropoda > Insecta > Lepidoptera > Noctuidae > Agrochola > Agrochola lychnidis. The sequence goes on along the minus strand of OY796859.1, from coordinate 4,768,913 downwards.
TGATTAATTTGACAGTAAATTATAATGTGATCTGAACTGCAAACGGTTTTTCTATTGCGCATTAACCAACGCATGCCCACAGTAGTTGAAATATCGCTGATAATAACGAAAGAGTCACATACCCGTCTCCGACATCTAAAAAAAAAAAAACAAACAATCTAAACACTAGTGATGGGCCGACTGTTGGTTTTGCCAATCAGCCGATTAGCTATAGTGACTAATTGGATATTTCGTATTTGATTATTTTTTTATTTATATTCTGGGAACGTCTTTAGTTCAATTAAATACTAAATGTAATTTATTGCCGTATTGACGTATTGGCCCCACCCTACTTGAATAGGTTAGTAATCAGAATCCAAAAATAAATGACAAATGAGAGATATTCGTAAGATTAAAAGCAGTCCGCCAAATACCAACATTGATAGTGGTTCCAACCCCAAAAAACTATAATTATAATGTGTTTCTACACCAGCATTTTTCTTGTTTTTTCCATATTTTTTTAGCCTGTAATAATGTATTAATTTGTATTGTATTTACTTCGATAACTTACTCTGTTTTATGTAAATGTTGTGTCTCAAATTGCCTGTGTTTATCAAGACTGTACGCCCGATTGTCTGTTATTGTAGTTTCTGATAATGATAAATATCACAAAAAATGTAGGCTTAATAAACTTAATTATAAGTGTGCTTTGTGCTTGTCAATGTATCGTCTTGGTATGGGTATTATTATGTGTTTGAAACAATTTCTGCCGCGCATTATGCTACCGATTATACCAGTTATTAACCTTCTTAATAGGTTATATCTCGAATGCGTCTTTTGCTGTATCGTCAGAGCTCAGTGTTGCTGTATGCCTGGTCTAATTTTTATTATTAAGAAACATTATTTTTACTTTACTGTTATTTTGTTAATTGAGCATTACACGTACAAATACCTGTTAATTGAACTTTTATCGCTGGTAATTTTTATGTTAGTACACCTATTTTCTAATGCTGAGTAATAAGCATCTATCCATATACTACCAAAACTGTAGAGGCATCCGCACAAAATTACACACGCTTTACATGAACATCCTGAATGGTAACCACGATATCATCGTACTCACGGAAACATGGTTAGTTCCAGAAATTAGCAATAATGAGTTTATTGATCAGCGCTATGTTGTGTACAGGTGTGATCGTGATCGTATTACCACTAAAAAACTGGATGGCGGCGGAGTGTTGGTTGCGTTTCTGCGAACACTTAAATCATCTGAACTCGACGTTTCTGTTATTCTTACTAATCCACAATATCGCAATCTTATTGAACACATCCTTATAGAAGTTCCTAGTGCACTACCGGCCAAGCGTCATGTTATCAGTGCCGCTTATATACCTCCCAGAATGGCTACCTCTGTATATGAGCAACATTTTGAAGTCTTACAGCAGGTACTGGGTGACCCTAGTGTGGACTGCTTCTATATAATAGGCGACTATAATCTCCCAGAAATAACTTGGATTCCACTGGGCCCAGCTGGACCTCTTATCGGCAGCGGATTGGGTACGGGTGCTTCCATAACATGTAGTAAGCTAAATAACTTAATGTCACTGTTTGATGCTGTGCAATATAATGTAGTGGCAAATACTAATGGCAAAATTCTTGACCTACTTATATCCAACCACCCCTGTAAGGTATCGGCTGCGTTGTTTCCTCTGCTTCCAATTGACACGTATCACCCTCCTTTTATCTGTGACATAAGTCTAAATGTAAATATTCAACCCATGAAAAAGCGACCGCTACGAAAATACAACTTCTACAAATCTGATTACGAGCACATTAACCGAAAAATTCAGGATATTGACTGGACGGACCTTCTTGTCCCTTTGGGATCCGAAGAGGCACTTAGCACATTCTACAATAAGATTGATGATATAATTAAACAGCACACACCACTATCAGCATCCAAGACCGCTGGTTATCCGGTCTGGTTTTCTAAAACATTGATTGGCACGCTCAATAAAAAACAAAAGGCATGGGTTAAATGGAAGAAATACGGCAACATTGCAGACTACGAAAAATTTTCGCAGCATAGAGCCTTTTTTAAGGAAAATTGTAATAAATGCTTCTCTAAATACATTCAGTCGATTGAGGATAGTATACATGCAAACATTAAGGATTTCTGGACATTCATTTCCAACCGCAAAGACAAACCCGGTATACCGGCAAAAGTTCAATATAAAAACAATGTGTCCAACGACCCTCAATCGATTTGTAACATGTTCTCTGATTTCTTTTCTTCTGTGTATGAACCTGCTTCGTCTGCACTCTCTCAATGGGAGTTACCTTCTGAAACAGTGTCTAACGACATTGTTGTTTCTGACCTACACTTTAAGGAAGAATCTGTTTTGGCTGAACTGAAATCCCTTGATCAGTCTAAGGGACCAGGTCCTGATGGACTGTCTGCGTTTTTCCTTAAAAATACTGCTGCCTGTATCTGTAGACCACTGGCTATAATCTACAACAAATGTATCACAGAAGGTGTTATGCCAACGGTGTGGAAGCAGGCTAATATCACACCTGTACACAAGAATGGATCTAAGCGCAGTGTTGAGCAATACCGACCTATTTCGATTTTATCTACCTTGTCGAAGCTTTTTGAGAGACTGGTACATAATGAAGTGTACCCTATCCTACATAACACTATTATACAGCAACAACACGGTTTTGTGAAAAAGCGATCCACGACAACTAATTTATTGGTATTTGCTAGTGACCTATTTGATAACATCGACAATCGTATACAGGTTGATGCAGTGTACACGGACTTTCAGAAAGCTTTTGACAAGGTGGATCATGAATTGTTGCTGAACCGAATAGCTTTCAATGGTATTCGTGGTAACTTGTTGCGCTGGTTCATTTCATATATCACTAACCGTTGTCAGCGGGTTGTTATTAACGGATACAACTCTCTTGCTACTCGGGTTACATCTGGTGTCCCACAAGGCTCCATTCTCGGTCCTCTTTTGTTCGTTATCTTTATAAATAAAATAGGTATATGTTTTCATCATTCAAAATTTTTGTTATATGCTGATGACCTTAAAGTATACAGACCTATTCATAGCATTCAGGATTGCTATCTTCTCCAAGAGGACTTGGATCGACTGACAGACTATTGTTACAGTAGTAAGCTCCATCTGAGCATTCCCAAGTGCAACTACCTAAATTTTACCAAGAACAAAAACATCATAAGGTTTTCTTACTCATTATGTAATGGTTTATTGAATAAGGTGAATTCGGTTCGTGATCTTGGCATATTGCTTGACTCAAAACTCTGCTTGGATTTGCATATCGAGCAAATTGTAAATAAAGCATATAGGATGTATGGATTTATAATGAGATCCACTCATGACTTTAAGCGTACCTCTTCGTACCTCTGCCTATATAAAACCCTAGTCCGTTCCCAGCTCGAATATGCTGTATCCATCTGGAACCCTTACTATGGCAAATACATTGACATGATAGAAAACGTCCAACGTAGATTTCTTCGTGCAATGCACTACAGGTGTCACAAAACATATCTACAATATAACCAGTTGCTCAGTAAATACAAGCTTTTGACACTTAGCTCTAGACGTAAACAATTAGAAGCAATGACATTGTATAACATTGTTAATGGCAATTTTGACTGTATAGATTTAAATAATGTATTGTGCTATGCAGTTCCCAGAACTGTCCATAGACGGCGGGTGCGTGCAGGCAAACTCTTTGCAGTAGGTACCTGCCGATCTAACACTGGTCTACGTTCACCAGTTTGGCGAATGGCAGCAAACTACAATGAAGCATTCGAACACATAGACATATTTACATGCTCTTTGAAAAGATTTCGTAGCCTTTTATATGAGACACTTGAACTCTCAGACTAATTGTTTGTTGTTGTTTTATAATACTTCTTTTTTCTGTTTTTATAATATTAGTGTAACTGACATGCATGAACAGTTCACCTCCTAGTGACTTAAGGTTTTATTTATTAATGGTAATCTGTGAACAGCGCTGTGGGCTACATTATTACTTATGTTATTTATATTTTTCTGTGTGTAATATTACATAATGTAGCTGTTTGTTGTTCCTATTGAATAAAATAAAAAAAAATAAAAATAAAATAAAATATTATTTCAAATGAGTTTCATTAGAAGTTGAGCCAAAGAATAGTTCTTAGTACTTAACTGCATAAAAATTCGACTTTAAAACTTCATTCCACGCAAACGCAAATATAAAGGAAAAACAAAAGAAAACTAACAAGCTCTCCGAAAATTGCATAACACACATCACACACACACAATACATTGCATATTGCTCCGTATTGCTTTCAGCTGGCAAACTGCTTTCTTAAATAATGCTTTCACTTAGTTATAACGCAAAACACAAATAATTATAATGTTTTTCAGTATTTAAAAAGATCTAAATATGTTTTTTGTATTTTTTTATGGAATTTTTTGTATTAAAACTATTTAACATTTAAACTAAATGAGCTATCAAGATGAAACAAATTCCATAATGATTGGAAGTAATTAGGTGTCCTCATAAAATGAAAATTGTAGAAAAAAAACTTAACCTCAACTGAAAATAAACTTGTTTTTTTAAAATACCTACTCTTTTTTTCATGAATTTTTACAACAATCGTAAAATATCTCAAACGACGCCAAAAAGAAACAAAAAAAAAAGGTTAAAAAAAATTCGCGGGCTTTGAGCGCGGCGACCGTGACGAAAATAAAACCTAATACCCCTCCGCCTACCATGTAATGGTTCAACAAAAATTACGTTCCCATGACAACATCACGTTGTCATGGGAACGTAATTTTTGTTTTATGTCATCACGTCATGATCCCTAATGTAGCGTTGACAAATAGGAAGTATGGAGGTTACAACTGCTATGCAATAGCTTTACCGCGGCAGTCCCCGAGTGCCACACCGAGTGTTTTTTTTAAATTAAGCATAGATTCCCTCATTTTGATAGGTATGTGCGCATTATAAAGACTTACACCGTATTATAGACCAGATAATTCCCGTATTTTTAAGAAGATCTAAATGCGAACGGCATTTAGATCTCAGTCGCAATCTGTCAAAAAAATCTTTATTTTCCCCACATTATTGACATTCATTTTTTTTACGCTGACCCCAAATAAGTTGGGATAAGGGCTTAAGAATAACGATAATGATTATTGTTTCTGAGATAAGATAGTAACTTGAATTTAAACTTTTATGATGAATGAGAATTGGTTTTCATGTACCTACAGAATTCGAAACAACTACATTCTGCGCCCCGCCTATTCACCCGCATAAGTCTCGATCCCGTAGGAATATCGGGATAAAAAGTATCTTATGTCTTAATGCAGGTCATGGTCTACTCATGTGCCGAATTTCATCCAAATCTGTTTAGTCGATTTATCGTGAAAGCGTAACAAACAAACAAACTCACTTTCACATTTATAGTACTAGCTTCTGCCCGCGATTTAAACCAAAAAAATAAATTAAAGTCCGACTTGTAGTTCCGGAGATTACCCCCTAGATACAAACTTACAAACAAACAAATTTTAGTTCTTTAAAATATTAGTATAGATTAGTTAGAATATCGTTAACCACTTTAAATCACTCTAAGACCAATAATTTTACTGTCTACATGATTTTAGGTTTCAATAAATTGAAGTGAACAAAAGAGTAAATATTATTCTAAGTACTATTTGTTTTATTTTATTATTTATTTATATTTAATTCATTAAACCTATCTTGGTTTCCGTACGACTTTTTCGGGTGACCACTGAAAATCAGCGCTGTGCTGTGGGTCCCCATAGCACAGCATCATGCTGAGTGGAAGCCTTCTTGTCACAGTCATGACGTGCCAGCAGTTGCCGCATATTTCTATTTGTGCTCGTTATTATATTTAAATGTATTGTTTTATTTTATTGTATTGTTCTCTTTTTTTGTGCACGTGTGTCTGTGACAATTAAACATATTTTTCTTTCTTTCTTTTCTTTCTTAAATGAAGCGACCAATTGGAACCGTGCATCTAGCTTCTGACGTTTCATAAGTGCCCTTGTAGGTTTATGTGAAATAAAATATTTTGAATTTTGAATATTTAAGAACTATTTTTCAAACCACTGATCACCGCTTCGCATGTCTAGAAAAAATTACTGACATCGATATATACCAATCAGTTGGTACAAATTGTAGTTTTTGAAACAACAATTATATCAAGTCAAAGCAGTTATAATCATTATAAACCTTTAGTAGTCGTATTAGAGTTTGTATTTACATGTGTGCGTATCTAATTAGGTAATTGTAAGGTTGGAAATCCCTTTGCATACTTTTACCATTTGGTTTTAGGGATCGAAAACATGGAGCAGCGTGGAGGTCTGATGTCATTAATAACGTGCCTTGATACTTTGAGGTCAGTACACACCTGACACCTCACAGGGGGCCAAATGTAGATTCCTCATTTTATGTACGGTCAAGTAGCAATAATGCGATAATTTTTAACCGACTTCCAAAAAGGTTACATGGTCGTCGCGTATGTTTTTTTTTTACGTATGTCCACCGATTTCTCCGTCAATTGTGGACCGATTTTGAAAATTCTTTTTTTGTTTGAAAGGGTGTGCTCTGGAATTGGTCCCATATAAATTTTATTAACTTTGCTTGGATAGTTTTTGAGTTAGCTACAAAATACTTGTTACTTGCACCTTATTATTTTTCCGACTACGTCAATGTCAACATTTTGAAAGAAAAACTTTTTACAAAAAAAAAACAACCGACCTCCAAAAAAAACTACAAAGTGAAAGAAAAATAACTTTAATTTCGGAAGTCGGTGGCAAAAAACGACAATACAAAACCCAAGACACCGACTTCCGAAATTAAAGTTATTTTTCACTTTGTAGTGTTTTTTTTTGGAGGTCGGTTGTTTTTTTTTTTGTAAAAAGTTTTTTCTTTTAAAATGTTGACATTGACGGAGTCGGAAAAATAATAAGGTGCAAGTAATAATTAATCTTAACTAAAGTCTCTTTAATAAATCTAAAACATATTGTTTTAGATTTATTAAATTGAAGTGTCTGTTTGTAATGGCAAAATAACAGCTTACGGCAACGTACTTTGTCGTAAGCTGTACGGTACTTATGACAAAAAAAATATAGTTTTTTATTTTTGTCTGTTTGTTTGTTTATTTTGTTGAATATAAGTATATAATACTATAATTTCTGTGCGTTATTGTAACTTGTGATATAATGATAGTGTGATAATTAGATTAGTTACTGTAAACTAATAAATGTGGATAGGTACTTATCTGAATTAAATGTTTATTTTTATTTTTTATATTGTACTTACTTATCTCGGGACCGTAGGGTCCTGGTCCTTTGGAAGGCGTACGCGGGGCCGAAGCCAACTCGCAGAGGCCCCTTGGACAATTTTAAATATTATTATTATAAATCTCCAAAACGGATGGACCGATTTTGACGGAACTTTCACTGGCAGCTATCTGATGTTATAAAGAGTAACTCAGAATTTTATTTTAGAAAAATAATTTGTGTCCACGCGGGCGAAGCAGCAAGCAGCAGCTAGTGTGATATTGTAATAGAAGATTACATAACTATATTCTTGTAAAAGAAGCTAAAACGATTATAGCTATTTTCCAAACTACTGCCAATAACTAAATATCAAATCTAAGTTAAAATTGCTGTCAGAAACACTAGATGAAACTCTAAGTGGATTCAAAAATGATTTGAAATCGAATAAGAAAATATAATCTTCGTTTTTATCAGTTTGCTCTTGCCTTTTATTCAGTTACAATTTGTATAGAAGCGCAATTTTGCGTTCGGTTCGTGAAAATAACCTCTACAAAAACATTTGAACACATTACGGGTATTACAATTATTTATTGGCGTTTTTTGATCGTATTTGTTCAATATAAATGCTTTGGGGTACTTTTAACAAAATGGTTTTTATCTTATTTGGTTTATGTTGCTCGAAGGTTTTATCGACATCAGCATCATATCAGCTGGAAGCTGTTATACATTACGATAAAGGCCTCGACTAAGAATCGCCATAACGACTGGTCTTAGTGAAACGAAATTGTTTATTCTGTAAATAGGATATCGGAAGCACTTATACACGCCATATTAAAAAAATAAGCTTAATGAGTTCGGCGTTTCCTATCTGACTACTCTGAAAAGAAAGGCCGAAACAAACTCAGAGGTCGCAGTCTCTTTTAAACTCCACACATAATCTTGGTCAGGCCATATAAGGACCATGTAGATTAGTGTCTGAAATGGTCTTTTGAGGAAAGAACCACACAGATTTGAGTGGACCTGTCCAGTCAGTGATTGTCAGTAATTGTTGAGCACTAACTTAGAACATAAGGAGCTAAATTCGACGAACAATACCAATACCTACATTTGGGTAGGCCACACTGGTAATGTTCTTCAGAATGGTCAGCTGCGTAGTACTTGCAACCAGCATGCGTGTATAAAGGGATGTATGAATGTCCACGACGCAAAATAAATATGAAAGGATCGTAGCAGGTTGCGTTCTGTAATTTCTGCCTACCCCCATCGAAGGAAGGCGTGAGCTTATGTATGTATGTAGGAAACATACTTAATTTAAAGGTTCAAGCTTGTTCTTTTTAGCAATAAAGAAAAAAGAAAGAAAAAAAATTGGTCCAGGTTAAGGTACACAATATACAAAAAAAAAAACAGAGGAACCTTAAAACAATATTGTGTGCCTCACGACTGCGACAAATAGGCCCAAAAAAAAACTAAAACTAAAAAAAACTAAAAAACAAAAAAACTCTTAACAAAAACTAAATGCATCTATGAAGACACGACAGTGATATTGAGTTTTAACTACAGGATGGAAATGTCATTAATTTATTTAAAAGTTCTCCAAATTACCGAATGTATTCAGGTTATCATCATCTTGTATCAAACTTAGAGCTGTAGCTTTAAAAAAAAATACTTTATTTCAGACCTTGATCCATATGATGTTAGTAATACACACTACTTATAAGCTATGTTAGTAACAAACGAAAAACAACATTTAATTCATATATCTGCTGCACTCACCAGACGCACCGGGTATATGTACATGTACACGTACCCAATGCTCCATAATGGTGCAGCATGGTTTATTACTAATGACCTTCAGAGTGTCATTGCTTTGACCCCTTTTCGAAGTCTAATTTTGGCGATATTTTTCTAGCATAAAAAATACATAACATTTATTAAAACAACCTCAAGCTACCGCAAATCGAAACAAAGGATCTTATCAGTAAGGAACACTATGAAATCAAAGTAGGCTAGTAGATTGTTCCACTGCGGTTGAAATCGTAGCCTGTGGCGTTCGGTACCCTGCATCGCCCATAAGATTTCATGCGTGGCCTCGATTTGAATACATAACGTAATTGTGTGTGTTTTATTGTATTGTACATGGAACACACAATATTATATCGCCGCCCCCGCAGAATAAACGCGTAAGTGCTATTGAGGCGGTTTTGATGTTAATCCATATTCATTATGTATAGGTAAAAATACATCACCTCAATTTTTTCCAGATTTTTACATCAATTATTTACGAAGTTACATACACACGATATACCGTAACATAATTCCGACCTTGATGATATAAAAACTTAATTACCTATTACATTATCAGAATGTTTTCGACTGCACCAGAATTAACGCGTAATAGCCCATTAACGGTATCACTGTACTGCGAAAAACGCAAGTAATATTACATTGCAAAACAAAAAAAAAACAATAGTTGATAAGAAAAAATAACTCAAAGTAACATTAACGTTAAAAAAAAACTAAAACATTTCTGTAAAATGTTTTTTTATCAATGGCTCAAAAACAGTACCTGTTTAACACTTAACATTAATTAGATTATCTACAAAAAAAAAATCTTTTAAACGACGTAAAAAACAAACTTCTATTCGGTGTAGTCATAAAGTTATGGATCAATTTAGGTTTTTTATTTTTCCTGTAAAATTGACTTTTTACACTTGCGCGTTTATTCTGCGGGGGCGGCGATATATAAGTTTATACAAACCTACCTGTTGGTATCGTGTGTTTATATATATTTTTTTACCATTATCTTGATCAAAGAGTTCAAAGTTAATGATACGCTCGATTTGAATAAGTCGGTTGGTTGTTGTAGAATTGATTTATGTTTACTTTATATAATTGTAATAATAATGATCAGAGAACTTGGGGTTTTTCATGCTTGATGGACAGGTTATACAGCATTTTATTTTTATGTTAGCTTACACTGTTCCCCTGCTGAACAAAGGCCTCCCCAAATCCTTACAAGCATCTCCATCCAACCTTTACGGTACGCATCCAAGTCGTCTCACCACCTCTTCCTGTCCATCTTCATGTCCATCCTCAGGCACCCACCGTGTGGAGACAGTTACCCAATGGTCACGATGCATGCGGCTGACATGACCCCACAATCCCATTTTAGCTTGGCAGCCTTTTTGCCTACGTTTAAGATTCCCGTTTTGGAGCGCAGCGTGGTGTTTCGTATTCTGTCAATTCGTTTTATACCCAGAATGCTTTTTGGCAAATCCGAAGGCAAAGTTATACAGCATGGATTTAAAAAGATATCTACTGTCCCATACAAAACTTCAACAGGTCTACTCGACTCTAAATATAGGGGCTTCATCCATACTCATCCCCAGTTCAAACTCGCCCGGTTCGTATAAATCTAACTCTCTAACTTTTCTTACCATCAGTACTTTTGCACCTTCTAGCTATACAGCTAGAAGGTGCGAAAGTACTGATGGTAAGAAAAGTTAAGCCGAGGTTCGTACCCCACAGGGGGTGCCCTTAGCGAGCGTTTACCTAGTTTAAATTAGCATAGTTGAATAACCCCTGGCTGGAGGTTTTAAATGTAGTAGAAAGTTAAGGCACCCACAGGAAAGCCCGGTTAAGTAATCATGATCTCAGAGGTCAACTACGAGACGCCCTACCAAAAAAAAAAGGTAATAAAATTGCTTGTATGATTTTCATAATACACAATACAAAATTAACAGTAGGTAGATAGGTACTATTAGTGCTTTTTCAACGTCTATAAAATACAAACAATATTAATAAACAACATGTCCCATGAAGAAAATTGTTCAGTTTGATGGTCTGTAAAAACTTTCTGATACATGCTGAATATTTATTTTATTATGGACTAAACAAATCAGTATATTAACTTTTCGTTGTATTTGTATGAAGCCATAGGTAGGTAAAAAGGTACCAAGTTAAGGTTAATTTCAAATTCCAGAATCCTAAATTACTTAGCTTTGTTAAGTTATTTACCTATCTCAACGAACCCTATAAAATTCAAGTAGCTCAATCCTAATTGATTCCAAGTAACAAATATTAAATGCTTTCAAAATCGCTTTGTACAGAAATTCAACCATTGTGCCGTTTGATTCGGTTCCTGCTACTCGTAACAATAGTTCGGAGTGCTTTGGTAATAAATTGATCCACTGAGTGGTAGGATACTAGGGAGTACGGCGGCTTAATAAAGGTATGAAGCCATACATCCTAATATCTGCCATCACAACTTTAAACAGATTTTTTTATCTGTAACATCTCTCCTCTCGCTTTCCTGCAACCTGTGGGCGTGATTTTGTGAAAAGCGACGGTAGTGTGTAACAGAAAGCCGGAGAAGCACGCGCTAATCGATTTGACCAATGAGCGCGCGCGATGCTAGAGTTGGCCGTCAGATGGTACCAACCCATTTTTACGAAAGGTTGGTACTGTCAGCCAAGATTTCAGATTTTTTATGCGACTACTGTAAGGCACGCTTGTTTATTTTTATATATTATTTAAACAAATTAATACTACTTTACTGCATATGCTCAGAGGGCATTCATAGCCCAAAAAAAGTGTGCAAGGTCAATTTTCAATCTTAAGTGAACAGACTCTTGTAAACCTGTATTTATTAAGCAAAAGCTGCTTACCCTCCAGTCTTTATATGTATTTGAAACTGTCTGCAAATTTGTAAGAAATAATTACTCGCTTTTTGAAAAAGATGAAAAGGCTATGTCAAAGAGGAAAATAGTACAAAAGCCACTAGTAGTCCCGCGTAATAGACTAAAAGTATGTAACAAAAAATTGTTATACCATGGCGGTGAAAATATATAACCACTTAGCCGAAGAATTAAGAAGTGCTACAAATTTAGAATTTAATAGAAAACTGTATAACTGGTTGTGTGAGCGATGTTTTTATTCCATCAATGAATATTTTGAGTGTAAAATGTAAAACTTATTTATTATAATTATTATGACATATACACATTGACATTACTAATATAATATTGAAACATTTTACTATGCTTGCTATTTTTTATTGACATGACATCATTATTATTGATCGTTATTTTCAATATAAATTATTATTTTAAATGTATAGAATCGTACTAATTTTATTAGTTGCATTGTAATCTAAATTAAAATTATGAAATTATGATTAGTATTTTTATTTTATTGCTAATTACTAAATGTGTACCTACTGCATGCTATAAGTATAACCAAGATGTAAATCTAAATATTTGCACGGCTGAAATGCCGAATATAGTGAAACCCATAGAACTTAAGAACATATGTACCTATATTCTCGCAAATCAATATCATTCATTCATTCATACTTTGTTTACAAAAGTAAATAATTTAACGAAATACAATGTTTATTTAACTACACAGTTTAGATATTGAAATTTTTTTTAGGCATACAATCGCATGCTATTTGCTAAGATAAAAAAAAAATTACGCACGTCTCTGCTTTCCAGCCCTAGAGTGGAAATGTAAAGTAAAAGGCTCTCGCCAAATTATGTAGGTACCTAAATGTTAAACAAAAATTCAAGCATTGTTCGGTCTGATTCGGTTCCCGCTACCCGAAACAATAGTTCAGAGTGCTTTGGCTTAATAAATCGGTCCTCTGAATGGTAGACGTAATAACTTTCATTGGTAATGTTAACGTGGCGCCTTACATTGTTGCTACAACGTCTAGTTCATTAATCTTTGTTGAATTGTCTTAAGACCGTTGTGGATTTTGAATAGTTTGATGTTTTAAGACTTTTTTATTTTAAAGAGGCTTTGAGCGCGGCGACCGAATCAAGAAATTCCGTAACGAAAATAAAACCTAACACGGGGGTGTTAGGTTTTATTTTCGTTACGGAATTTCTTGATTCTCCGCCTACCATGTAATGACGAACGTAATTTTTATTTTATGTCATCACGTCATCATCTCAAGTGTAGCGTTGACAAATAGGAAGTATGGAGGTTACAAATGCTATGCAATAGCTTTACCGCGGCAGTCTCCGAGTACCACACGTTTTTTTTTTTTATTGGATGGGAAATTATCAAATAATTTCTCTCGCTCTGGGCGGAGCGGAAGGGCGTGTCAGACTCTTACTGACTAAAACCCACCCGTGTTCCTTCAATTGCCTGTATGTTGCCAGGGGCTACGGTACTCCTTTCGGACTTTCCCGCAACCCTGGTAGGCATCGGCCCTAGCGGACGCCATCAGTTCTTCTGACATCTCTTTGAAGCGCGCGTGGAACACAACGTCGATCCAGGCCTGGTCCTTATCGGACGGCGAGGTGACCGTTCGCAAGCCCGCACTTACGATGTTTTAAGACTTGGTGGTGTTTTATCTGTTTTTGTTACTGTTTGTTTTTTCAAAATCAACGTTAGCATTATATGTTAGTGACGCAGAATTTTTCCAATATCTAGGTATTCCCAAAAGTCAATACCTACCCATCTATCTAACATAAAGTAATGAAAGTCCGGTATTTAAGAATATAATATAATAGTTCGGAGTGTTCTCTGTATAAGTTTGAAGTCGGTAGACGTTATAACTTTCATTGGCAATGTTAACGTGGCGCCCTCTATTGTCGCTACAATGTCTAATTCATTAGCCTTTATTAGATTGTCCCGGTCTAAGGACATTCTAATATTGTGTTATTGAGGAGTTCGGTTGTTTTTTAATGACTGAATATCTGGATGATTACATTTTTTTTTAACGACGTTTTGTAAATATGAAACCTAGCTAGATCAATTTTATCGCCCCCGAAACCCCCTGCATACAAAATTTTATGAAAATCGTTGGAGCCGTTTCCGAGATTCAGATTATATATACACATATATACAATAATTGCTCGTTTAAAGGTATTAGATTTTTTTGTTGATTTTGAAATTATAGGTAAAAAAATGCATAAGTATAATCAGCTTATAATATTCATACTGCTGGGATACAGGCCTCCTCTCTTCGAGAGGGAGTAGGCTGTAATCTACCACGCGGGCCCAGAGCGGGTTCGTAGATGTCAAATGTCAATTTTTGTTTCTAGGACATGCCGGTTTCCTCACGATGTTTTCCTTCACTGTTTTGAGAGTGGAGAAGAGGTGACGGTGACAGTATACTGCGTCTGTAAAAAAAAGTGGAGATGAAAGAAACTTTAGCAATGAAGGACATAATAATGTAAAAGTTATGCTAAATATTCCTCTTTGTTCATGTTTTCGGCAGTTCTTGTCAAAAGTTCCTATTCTGACCCGTAATATTAAATAATGAATTTTTGAAGTGAAAACTTCTTTAAGCACGTTGGATATTTTACCATTGATTTCGCGACCTGTTACCGACACCGTGGAGTAAAAGACATCAACGCGTCGATTACTGTGGTGCCGATTTTTTTTCAAGTTTTCACTTCTATCGGCACTCCCGAAGTGCCATTGTTTTTTTTTTTAAATCCTCAAATGAAACGTGTTTTATCATTTTACCTTTAAACGCCTAGCCGTTATGACTGATTTTATTTTCCTTTTCTACCTTCATCAGTTTCCATTCCATTTACGTTCCATAATTTGAGACTTTCCACCGCAGTGCACGCTTGGTATTCCGATCACAGCCACCAAAGGTAAACCAAATGACGATCAACTTTACGATTTTTGAAAACACAACTGGATCAAGATAAAAATAAAAATGGCGAATGAAATACTCAGTTGGTATTTTCTTATCTGTAAACTGATTACTGTTCTCGTATTTCCACAGAACCAACTTTAGTACTGTGAACCGTAATCTACCGAGTTAGCAGAAAGGGTTTTATGATTTTTTTATTGCAGCACCTTTTCCATCAAAGTTTATATAACTTGGGTAGAACAGATCTGGCGAATTTCAAAGCGCGATGACTATAATATGAAAGTTCGCTCCAGTGTGAGGGTCGGACGCTAATGATGTACTACTGCGACTTTTTGTTGTTTGGATTTTAAAGAAAACAAGTGTTCAGAGTTTGAAGTTGTGAGAATGATTTGATTATTACTTTTGGTGTTGAAAAAGAATAATGAATAAATTAAAGACTGTGAAGTCCTGAAGATACGAGTTAAATTTAAAACAGTGGACATGTGTCTCAAGGCAGAAATGAAATACAATGAGGTACAATGTCTAGAAATGAAATTGTTTACTCTGTAAATAGAATATTGGAATCAATTTTACAAGTAATATTTAAAAAAAACATTGGCACTCCGGAAGTGCCAACAGAAGTGAAAACTTGAACAAGATCGCCTTGGTGGAAGAAAAATACTTGTATAGAACATTGGTCCGTAACCTCATTTAAATAAAGAGTACAATCGCGTTTACCAAAAAAAAATACTTCCAAAACTTTTAAAGTAAAAATACTTGCATGGAACATTGATCCGTAACGTAATATAAATAAAAAACACAATCGCGTTTACAAAAATGAGGTGTTGGTAACGGTGTCGCGAGTTCAATTGTTTTTTCCCATCTCATAAATGCCCAATGCACCTAAAGAAGTTTTCACTTCAATAAAGAAAAAAAACGAATAAAAACTATATAAGTTCGGCGTTTCCTATGTGAATACTCTGAGAAGAAAGGCCGAAACAAACTCGGAGGTCGCAGTCTCTTTTAAAGTCGAGACATAATCTTGTTCAGGCCATACGAGGACATGTAGATTAGAGTCTGAAATGGTCTTTTGAGAAGCTTTTGTTATAGCCCAATATGGTATAGGTACTAGCTTCTTCATCAACTTTGTCCATGTGCAATCATAAAATATCCTGACACTTGGTAATAGTGCTTCGCATTAGTGAAATTTTTTGGGAATTAAATCAGTAGATCCAAAGATTAAAAACCTACATCAAAATTCAAAAGTTTTACCCCTTTATAAAATATCTATTATAGGTGTAAAATATATATAAATTAAAAGGTGCCTTATAGAATACCTACTTACTAAAAACATTTTTTTTAAATGCGAAGTTTCGCGACGAGTTAAAGCTAGTAATATCCTATATTATTAAATAAGCAATATTGGTATTTAGATACATATATATGTCGGAGATGGTTTTTAATTACAATTGTGGGTAGTCAACAGAGTTTGGTATGATTTGTTTTTCTTATTATTCATTTATGTGATTTTTACTATCAACTATTGTCTAATAAATCGGACATAATTTATTAAGTACTCTTTGTACTCGCTAATTGATTTTGGCTACTTATTTCGATAATTGTAACGAATGGTTTTGTTCAAAACAATTAATGACATGTTACTTTAATTTTTAAATGATTTACGTTGTCAATTCACTATTGTTTATTTACGACAATTATTATTGTATTATTTGATTACTTTATAATGGAAGTCTTATTAGATTTACCACATTTTAGTGTTTTGTATCAAGTAAACACGTGACGCACTACCGCGCGTCATCGGACAGAGTTGTCATAGTGGGATTGTAAGGTGGGGCATCGTCTTATAAAAGAGCGTGCACTCTGTAGGCGAGTCAGTCGTTCCATAGTATTGGAGTCGATCCATAGACTACTATTAGAGTCGTCAGTCGATCTTCGGATGCGAATCTATAAAGAGCCCCTGCTCCCGACAAAACTGTCGGTTTACCTGGTACAGCACTGCTGTATATTCACATAGCTGTATTGGCTTGCTGATAGTGAGTAATACACATTGTCATTGGGTGGCTTGGCCACTATACGAACTATAAGACCTTAAAAGTCTGTTCGATTGTTACTACCTATTCACCTACTTTATCTTGTTACTAATTACCATTTGTATTGTGTTTTACCTTATATGGTGTAACTAGTACTTACTATAATAAATACCCTGTAATTGTTTATACAGTCTTGTTGATCCCAATAAAATGGGAACTCCAAACCCTGACGAAATACCTCTCGGCACTCCTGATCCTACATCAGAAGTGGGATTAGGTTTAGCCCAGGAATCGTAAGGTGTTGGTGATCCATGGCGAGTAATGTTAGCGCTTCAGAATCATAATATGGCTCAGTTAAATTGAAGCGATTAAGACGCACTCCGTTCCGTCTACTATAATTTGCTTGCCCGATTTTGACCCAGACCTACCCGATTCCAATGCTCAATCTTAGAGTACAAGCGTTGATATTAGCTTATCGGAAAAAGCCTCTTCTAGGTGGCACTCTTATTATTGCCCTCACTAAACTCTTAAAGGGCAGTGCTAATGTATGGTTTTCCAAAGTATCATATGCAGGCATGACCTGGACAGACTTTAAGAGTCTCTTCTTCTCTCGTTATAACGTTTCGGAAACTGTTGCCGCTACTGTCATTGACCTTCATAATAGTCAACCAAAAGGAGAATCTTTAGCCGCATATGCCAGTCGACAGTTCACTTCCCTGACATCTAAATGGAATAGCCTAAGTGTCGAGCACATTGGTGTTTCTACTGAACATGTCTTCAAATTTGATTCCCGTGCTCATCGGCTAGCATTTACTACCGAAGTACGTACTAGGCATAAACTTCTACAAGAACTGAGTATCTTGTCTCATCTCCAACCAGCACGATTCTTCTCAACCTAAGAGGTTCAAACCAGGTGCAATAGTATGTCACTTTTGTGGTTTATTGGGGCATAAATGTACTAACTGTCGCAAGAAGGTCGAGAAAACTAAATATCCTGGACCAGCCAGTTCGCCACATAAGGCGACACCAAAGATCGTCTGTTACCGCTGTGGGGAGTCGGGACACGTCGCTCCTCGCTGCCCAAATGTGACCGGAAGGCGGCCGGAAGGTCCAAGTGAAGATGCCGTAGGAGTTGCCCTTCGAGCAGCCAAACATCCGTGAAACGAGTTGAAGCTTGTGATGTACAGCCTATCACTGGTGTTCTACAGCAATCTGGTGAGTCGCTTTCATTTTGTTATGACTCTGGGGCTAAATGTTCTCTTATTGCTGAAACATTTGCTGAAAAGTTGTCAGGCAAACGTATTACTTGTGTGGTCGATATAATGAGAATAGGAGATTTGATGGTTACCATTTAGAGATACTCTTTCATGTGATACCGGATGCCTGTACAAGTCATAGTATAATGATAGATAGGTTGTGAGATATTAAAATTATGTTTTGCTGTTAATATGACTGAAAAAAAAGTCTTACCATTACAACAGTTAAGATTATTGATCAATGCTCTATTGCTGAGACTCCGAATTTTCATGATGTTGATATTGATATTCCATCCTAATATAAACCACGGTTGATTGAACTACTTCAAAAATATGCTCATGCTTTTGTAAAGGAACTACCAGATACTCGAGTCACATCGGGTGAACTTTAAATACGACTCATTAATCCACATAAGACGGTCCATTGCCGGCCGTACAGACTTACTCCTGACTAAGAGCAGTTAGTTCGTTCCAAAATTAATGATCTGATAGACGCTCAAATAGTTAGACCTAGTTGCTCTCCGTTTGCAAGTCCTATTTCATTGATAAAGAAGCGCGACGGATTTGATCGAATATGCGTAGACTACCATGAGCTCAATAGTAAGATGGTAGCAGTAGGTTTCTACTGCTCTTTATAGCTGACCAAATCGCAAGAATATGCAGTGCTAACTTTTACACTTAATTTGGCTGTACTTCTTGGTTTTATTAGATACCTTTTCATTCTCATAGTTTTGAGGCTACTGCCTTTGTTGCAGCCGATGGCTAATTTGAATATTTGGCTATGCCATTTGATTTACGAAATGCTCCTATTGTTTTCTAACGTGCTGTAATTAATGCATTTGTGATTGTGACCCATCAACCCTGGGTATAGCTTAAAGTGCTGAATACGATAAAGCCCGATATGGAGACTTTGTACTTATTGCTAATGAGGGATGAAACAAGATCCTAAAATTTTATGGTGATAGATATTTGTTAATATCTTTGAGTACCAATAGAATTTACAAATATGCCCATGATTGTGTATTGTGTACGAAAATTGCCTGAATGTCCAGTTATTTTAGTGATGATGTCAATGTTGACACTGATGATGATTCATCTGCTGCTCGCATACTATAGCTGAATTGACAAGATGTCTATGTTGACTCTTGTTTATCTTGACGCTTATTTGGATGTCTATGTTGACTCCTGGATTTGGACGTTGAAATTTGACGCTTATGCGGGTTGTCTATGTTGACGCCTATGCGGGTTGTCTATTCGACTCGCAAATTACTTGTCGAATCCCATGGTGTAATTTTGGCTGGGAGACTATGTCTCTACTTTAATTGAGCTATGTGTTGTCTGCAGCAGTATGGTCATTTTGAATGGTTGCCATGCAACTGCTTTTGATTATAATTTTATTTGACTAATTCAGGATTTTTCTTTTCAACATACCTTCTGTTATGGCTTTTGTTTGTCAGAAAGGCCGATCGATATTCACAAAGTGATTTTTTTTCTCAGGATTACACGAGGCCGTGTAGAACGTCAGTTCTGGCCGTGTCGGAGATGGTTTTTAATTACAATTGTGGGTAGTCAACAGAGTTTGGTATGATTTGTTTTTCTTATTATTCATTTATGTGATTTTTACTATCAACTATTGTCTAATAAATCGGACATAATTTATTAAGTACTCTTTGTACTCGCTAATTGATTTTGGCTACTTATTTCGATAATTGTAACGAATGGTTTTGTTCAAAACAATTAATGACATGTTACTTTAATTTTTAAATGATTTACGTTGTCAATTCACTATTGTTTATTTACGACAATTATTATTGTATTATTTGATTACTTTATAATGGAAGTCTTATTAGATTTACCACATTTTAGTGTTTTGTATCAAGTAAACACGTGACGCACTACCGCGCGTCATCGGACAGAGTTGTCATAGTGGGATTGTAAGGTGGGGCATCGTCTTATAAAAGAGCGTGCACTCTGTAGGCGAGTCAGTCGTTCCATAGTATTGGAGTCGATCCATAGACTACTATTAGAGTCGTCAGTCGATCTTCGGATGCGAATCTATAAAGAGCCCCTGCTCCCGACAAAACTGTCGGTTTACCTGGTACAGCACTGCTGTATATTCACATAGCTGTATTGGCTTGCTGATAGTGAGTAATACACATTGTCATTGGGTGGCTTGGCCACTATACGAACTATAAGACCTTAAAAGTCTGTTCGATTGTTACTACCTATTCACCTACTTTATCTTGTTACTAATTACCATTTGTATTGTGTTTTACCTTATATGGTGTAACTAGTACTTACTATAATAAATACCCTGTAATTGTTTATACAGTCTTGTTGATCCCAATAAAATGGGAACTCCAAACCCTGACGAAATACCTCTCGGCACTCCTGATCCTACATATATATGTCGGATCTGGTCATAAGTATGGACACGAAACGAATCGTAAGCGCGCCACAGCACTGGTGACATTACGTGATCTACCCACACCAAGCGCGCTTCTACAGAGTCGTGATGTTTTAAGGCCACGGCGAGGAGGGATTCAGCCTCTGATCGCATCGAAGTCAAGACATCGCGGAACTGTTCTCGATTCATGGTGCTCAGTTATTGTGTTAGTTGTAATTTGTGATCATTGTGTTAATTGGTGATTTTAATAAACGCCGTCGCACCCAGTGTGTGTATAATTTAGCTAGTGTGATTATTTTATTGTAAATTATAATGTGATCTGAAATGTAAACTGTTTTTCTATTGCGCATTAACCAACACTACTCACACTACGCCCGCAGTAGTTAAAATATCACTGATAATAACGAAAGAGTCACATAGCCGTCTGCGATATATATTTGTAATCACGTTCTCGAAAACGGCTCTAACGATTTCGATGAAACACGGCGGCGAAAAATCGATCTAACTAAGTCATATATCTGGGAAAATGCGTTTTCTCTATTTTCACAGCCTCGGGAATGCGATACAACGTTGGTATATCTGGACGATATATTTATCTTTTTTCACTCGAGCAGAGCTAGGTCGACCAGGTCCTTTATAACAATAGGATAGATTAATAAATCTACTCAAGCTAAAAGAAAATGCGTGTTTACTAAACTTTTGATCCGTTTATTTAAAAACACGACCAACAAATAAAACATCACTCAACTTCACAAAAGCGATTATCACAGAAATTGTCATCAAAACATCAAATAACAAAAGTTGAAAGGGCATCAACAATCGCGCTAGCCCTAAACACTTTATTATTCTCAAAATTTGTGCTCCTTTGTGCTCTAAAGCGGCATTTTCAAAACAAAAACTGATTTCGAGACCGTATTATGAGCAGAAACCGTTTATACGTGTGCCATTGTAAAAGTTAGGGCGTATTTGATAATAATTGAAAAAGTTATTGAATACCCTAAAATGCTTTGCGATTATTTTGCGATATAAATTACAATTTCCATCGTATTGTGAATGCGAGTTCGCTTTGATGGCGGCTTTTAAAAGTATTTTAATAGAATTTTAAATTTCGTGAGCATTCAGATGAAAGAAAAACGTGTAGAAACACTTTTTAGTTCTGCATAATTTGTTTTAACTGGAAGCAATCGATTATTTGTTGCTTGCTGAGTTAACGATATGCTGAGTTATGATATTTAATTTATTAAAGCGGACACACACTTTCCTGTTTATTATTCTAGCGTATGGCACTCGTGGGTTGCAGCTGAAAATCAGCGTCAGGTGGTACACTTTGTGTTGTCATCTGACAATATGCTGAGCTGAGGCCCTTTTGGCATTATAATCATTGTTTTTTGTTTTTATAGTTATAAGGTGTATTTTTTCTGCTGTAATGCCAATAAACGCATTTTTCTTTCTTTCTTTCTTTCTTTCTAACGATGAACTGGGTGATGTATAAAATTGTTTTCGGGTAAATTAAAGTTTTAAATAAATATAATGATCTTCTTTTCGTGTCAACGGTACTTTGCTTGATTTGTATAATACTTGCTTCACTCCGCGGTTTTACCCGCATGAGTCTCGATCTCGTGGGAATATCGGGATAAAAAGTAACCTATGTCCTTATCCAGGTCACGGTCTATCCATGTGCCAAATTTCATTATAATCTGTTCAGCCATTTTGGCGTGAAAGCGTAATAAACAAACTCACTTTCGCATCTATAAGCTGCGCCCCGCGGTTTCACCCGCATAAGTCTCGATCCCGTGGGAAAAAAAAAGTATCCTATGTTCTTTTCCAGGGCATCATCTATAGGTATATGTGCCAAATTTCATCCAAATCCGTTCAGCCGTTTTAGCGTGAAGGCGTAACAAAACAAACTTACTTTCGCATTTATAATATTAAGGATATTATTAGTTAGGAAGTTAGGATTAGAATTGTTTGAGCCCAGTAGATAGCCACGGTGATTGCGGCATCAGTGGCAGTGTTACACTTAGGACACTCCAGCAAGTGGGACATGATCTGATCAGAAGCACCGCACTCGCAATGGTTGTTGGAAAAAGTTGCGGAATATGGTAGGAATAGGTCACGTTTGAACTTTGTAACTACGATCTATATTATGAAGATGAAGCTAAACTCTTAGCAATGGAGGAGGGTTGTTTTGTAATAGTTTAAGATAGCGCAAAAGGTAAAAAAAGCATCTACTAGGTACCCAATGGTTTCGCATAACAACTCTTTCAGTTAGAAAATCTAGAGCTAGTACCAGCTAGCCTACCAGAAGTGCACAAAACTACAAAGTTTCTAGATGAACATGTAACCAATACTGGCCTACCAAATAGGAACCTCAATGATACGGAATATTTCAAACTGAATCGAATAGAACTCGGGTTGCATAGTTTGCATGATATTGAGTCTCTATTCATAGGAAGGAAGTTGACCATAGTAGTCGGAATTTAGCTATTCACATACAAACAATTCAGCAATCGTTTATTCGATTGTCGATTTCAATCGAATAAACTATTTTGTTGTATTGTGTATGTAAATGCCGCAATTGATAAGTATTTGTTTGGGTAAATAGTTTAGCTTTGTTTTGTAACGTTTGCTAACCGATATGTTCTCGAAAACTAGTATTAAACAAACATTTCGATGATGACTCTTTGTAATTAAAATTATTACCTTTGGTGTTGAAAAAAAAACAATATCTGCTATACTGTGACATAGTTACTAAGCCCGATCACTCGATTGTCTACAAAATTTTAAACAATCCAAAACAAAATTTATATTTACCAAACGAGTAGATAACTAAACATACCTAACTAATAAAACCTAATCTTCTATTTCAGTTAAAAATAATAAATAATACAAACAAAAATAAATTCTAAAAACAATAAACTAAACACAACTCCAGCTTAATATTCCAATTAGGTACATTAGATAACGCCTGTAAATTATTTGCCTTTGATACAGCTATTGATTCGGCTATTAAAACAAGAAAGAATCGTTATTTTCTGCAATTACAGTTTATTTATTATCAATAAAGGTACCTAAGTGAGGTTCTCGTAAAAACGCTGAAAATGTATAATGCCAATGGATATAGCAAAAGTTTAAGTACGACTTTCTGCGATATTTATTAAGGTTGAATTATCAGACCTGATATTTATTGAAGCAGAAATTCTGAACATAAAATGTTTATATTAAATGCTTTGTAAATATATAACATTTCGTTCCACGTAAACCTAATTATTATTTAATTTATCTAACATTTTTATAGATTTAGAAGATATATTAAATTATATTCACAAACGTACCTATAGAATCCTGTTGATCCCGTATTTAAGTTGATTTATCTCATTAGCTCAATATACTACATCAAGCCTTTCATACAAGACACTTCATTTTTGTACCATTTACCGTCATTCGTGGTGACTGACAGCAGATGACATTAGTGACAGCAGCTAGCTCTATTCTATTCTATTTTTAATAAATGGCAAGCAAAGCCAATGTCGTCTATTCTGCACAATGTCGAAAGTGAGTTGGAAAAAGTAAGTATGCATGATAAAAAAAGAAAAAATTAAAAAACAATTAAAATTCTTCGATTGATACAACTTGTCCCTTGCAGTCATGTTGGCACCGTTGCTTGTCAAGCTTAGTTTCAATACTAATAGAGTTCAAAATTACGACTAACAAAACAGTGCCACTAATCGCTTCACTTGTTCTTCCCTATAATATGGTTTTTCTTTTGTACTGTACCATACCTGGGAACTTTCTGGTTACAGAGATATTACAGGTCGTTCTTAGTTTTTTTGACGTATTTTACGAGTACAAGGTTTAAATTTTATAACTTAACTTTAAATATTTCCACGACTCCTGTACTGTTGCATGCATAATGCTTTGCTACGCACCGTCATAGACAGCGAATTTTCAAATTAAAAAATAAAAGTCGTTTCCCAGCAATTGTTTTTACACAAAGTTACTGTTACAAAATGCGTGGATGATGATTTTATGATTGGCATTTTTACACCATTTTTTATTATTATTTTCTTGCGAAATGTGGGTGTACTATGGGTACACCTCTGCCCAACCCTTCGCGGAAACAAGGCGTGATGTTATGTTATGTTGTTATTTTTACATCCTGTAGATTCATACACAACAGATATCATAAACGTATTTTCTTTTTCTTTTTTAAGTTAAATTTCTTTGGGCGCGTTGGGCATTTTTGAGATGGCACTAAACCATTAATTTCGCGACATTGGTGCCGATTCCCTTGTTCACAAACTAAACTAAATTTAAGTTCAGTGCATCTTTTTCTTTCTATTTCATAAAGAAAAGGACGGAAGATAAATTTTAGTTTAGTCCTGTCAAATTAATCAGCGCTTGACGTAAATTGACGTAATTTTAGTCGGCAAGTTTTTAATCACGTCTAAACTTGTATGGAGAGTGACAGGCGATGATTAATTTGACAGGACTAAACTAAAATTTATCTTCTGTCCTTTTCTTAATGAAATAGAAAGAAAAAGATGCACTGAACTTAAATTTAGTTTAGTTTGTGTACAGGGGAATCGGCACCATTGTTACCGATTTTACCGACACCGTGGAGTAAAAGACATCAACGCGTTGATTACCGTGGTGCCGATTTTTACTGTCGGTAACAGTGGCAATCCGGGATTGCCACTGTTATTTTTCTTTCTAAAAATAACTAAGTTTTTTTATAAAATCAGCATTATTAGTTTTATAGCCACGAGCCACAATTTATGGCAATTTTATTTTCGAAATCGTTTTATGCGCAGCGTGATAGAAACGTGTTTGGCTTCGGGCATCAATCTTTTTATTTTATTTTATGTTTTGAAGCGTTTTAGTTAAAATAATTCAACGCAGCAATAGCAATAAAAAAAAAATCATGTGTGCACATGAATAAAAATGTCAGTAGCAGACAAAATATTAGTTTTAAATGGAAAACGAGCACTTGTGTTCGTAGATATGTTTGTTTCAAAATTTAGCTCAATATGTTAGTTTTTTTTTCATAAATTCATGTGTTTTTTTAAATGTGAATTTGAACATGCTATTGTGTTATTAATTATGTAAAATTCTGTGTATAACATTGTCGATTTTTTATCCAACTATGGCACAAGCCCTAAAGAAAGGTAATGTTCTCCGCTGCCAATTAGTATTCGGTGACTTTGTCAGACTGTTTATTTTTGAATCTAAATCCGTTCCTATATTTTCTGTTTCCAAAATCAATCTGCCTAGCCTTTTTCCAACTATGTTGGGGTCAGCTTCCAGTTTAACCGGATGCAGCTGAATACCGTATTTACATGGAGCGACTGCCTATCTGACCTCCGCAATCCAGTAACTGGAGAATACGATACCCCTTGGTAAGACTGGTTGTCAGACTTTCGGACTTCTAACGACCCGTAATAAGTGTCAAAGATCTACAAATGACAGCCGGGACCAACGGCTTAACGTGCTTTCCGAGGCACAGAGGAGTCTCGGTATGTAAAGATGGTCACCCATCTACGGACCAACCGTGGCAAGCGTAGCTTAACCTGATA
The DNA here is from genome assembly GCA_963680765.1 of Agrochola lychnidis. Classification (NCBI taxonomy): domain Eukaryota; kingdom Metazoa; phylum Arthropoda; class Insecta; order Lepidoptera; family Noctuidae; genus Agrochola; species Agrochola lychnidis. Next base: position 4,742,719 of record OY796859.1, on the reverse strand, counting down.
GATCGACCTGTGCGGCTGTTATTACTTAGCCACAAGCCCCTATATTTTCAATTTCCATTCTTCTCTATTAACAATATTCTACGTATATTTCTTCCGTCATAGATTTGTTTTAAGACGTTATTTCAGTGTGTCTAATCTTATTCTATTAAAAGAGAATAATTTACATGAATAATCAGCATTCATTAAAATCAGCAAGCCATTAATATAGAATGGGCTCGACGATTTGTTATCCTTGCACAAGAAAACAGATCCGAAGTAGAATAAATAATTATTTGAATGCGGAATAGAAAACTGAGTGCGGTCAGGTTTCGGCCTTCGACGTAGTCCTCCAATTACGGAATCGGTTCCAAGAAATATACCAAATTGTGTATTCTGAATTGTAATAACATTTTAAGCTATTTCGAGACAAAAGCTACTAAGCATTACTGAACCGGACAGGTATTGGAAATTTTATTGTACATACCAATAAATAGGCAGGTACAATAAAATATAGTAGGTATTAGATGGTATTCAAAGATAGAGGATTTTTTGAAGTGAAAACTTCTTTAGGCGCGTTGGACATTTTTGAGATGGGAAAAACAATTGAACTCGCGACAACGTTACCGACACCTCATTTTTATAAACGCGATTGTGTTGTTTATTTGTATTTCGTTATGGATCAATGTTCTATGCTAGTATTTTTACTTTAAAGGTTTTGGAAGTATTTTTTTAAATTGTTCAAATTTACTATCTCTGCTATCGGATTAAAGGCGTGATGTTATTTTACAAAATGTTATTTATTTTGTGTTCTTTTTAGTTAGAGTCAGATGACTAGACCGTCTGAGAATAAATCCCGTCATCGGGTATTAAAAAAAAAAACTTTAATTTGAAAACCCATCCGCCACCATCCACCTCTCCATTACCTAACTAACAATCTTTGTTCCTGTAAACGATCCTAATCTTTCGACCTTAGACATAACCCATTAGCTGATAGACCTATAATAGGAGATGATCACTTATCCACGATCGGATACCTAAACGTAGACTTGGGAACAATTAATGCGATAACAGAGGACTTGCCGAGATTACATCAATTAGTACCAAAACACAGGTAGTTACGTTGTTTGTTGGAGCTAGTTTTAATTAAGGTTACAAGGTATCGGGACTGTACGCATGCGTATTTGGTAAGATAGGAGTTGTTTTAGCAAAGAGATTATCCTTAGACGATCACAAAGTTGGTAATGTAGGGGTTTATACTAAAGCAGATGAAGACGTCAACAATGGTAAACACGCTAAATATGAGTCAGATATAGTTTGGTTCGAAAATCAAGTTCTTGACGATCTTGGTCAAAAATGTTTGATAGCCGTGTCGGTTTAAGCTAGATGACATAATGAAGAATGAAAGGTAAGATTTTGCCTGAAAGCCTAAGTAGTCGGGTTTGCTGGAATTTTAGAGGATAATAACGCAAGCAGATATAAAGATGAAACTGGAAAACATTTTCAAAATATTTCCATAAATTACGATTCTGCTTTTGCTGAATTCACCCACGTTAATACCTCATTAAAATGTATCACCAATTACATACGACGAAGGGAAACGCCTTAAGAAAAGCCTCCTGTTAAAATATAAATTCTGAATGTATGTAGGTCTCTGAGAACCGTAAGAGTCAACGCCACCTGTCGCTTGAAGCATTAACACATTCTATGTCGAGCTACGAGCAACACCAGCGACTGTTGTTTCCTTAAGGGTTACCTATTTTACATTGTATAGAAAATCTTCTTTGTCCCTGCAGAGTTAAACTTTTGAAAGCTTGGAATAATGTTTGTATGATTTTGTTGTCATCGTCTTCATTTCCATACCAACTTAAAGTCTGCGATCTGAGTCCTGGATGTACCAACATTGTTTTCTCCTTAGGTTGATCCGTATGGGTTGTTCTTTCCCATTTCATCATACGCACCGACGTCATCATCATTAACATTGATTATGTTCTGCTTTTACACAGAACTCGAAAGGGCTGTTGCAAAATAGTTTCCATAATCACCAAGCTTGTCACAATGTATGTTATCATTAGCAAAAGGCTTTTCGTCAATTCCTAATGTTACACCGTTGTCATGTATCCCCAGCTCTTTGCCAATAGTTTCATAAAACAGTATTTTTATAACCCAATACCATTCCATATCGAAAGCTCTATTTCAATATCCAAGCAAAAAAGAAAATACTATTTCAAACCTAAAAGTTATTCATTCATCCAAAGATTCTGTACCTACATCACAGCTATCCACACTTCATAGATTATTCCATAACTCATATAAAACCTTTTTCTTATTACAAAGAGGTCTTGTTTCGAATCCCACGTCATGTAGGTCGGGTGAAGGGTATCTTCAGTTTTTCACATACGGGATTTTAAGTATCTTTGTTTTGTATTCAATTTGTATGATACATTGACTTTTTCTATCATTTTTAGTATGAGGGTTAACCCTGAAATCTGTTTATTTGTGTCCAAAAGTTTATTTACGTAATAGTGAATATAGTTTATCATTATGATGCTGCTCTATTTCAGTAAAATATCCCTATTATTAGTAATCTTCTTCAAGGTCAATTGTTTTTTCCACTTGACGGATTGAGAATTTGACCATACGCGACTAAACGAATACAGAAGTGACCAATAATTGTAATTGCTTGAAAATACGTGTGCGTGCCATCCAAACAATGACTTCTAAGCAATTGCCAGGCCATCTACCAAGTACAAAATTGGATTAGATTATCAAAAACTATTAAGAAATAAATGAAAATCCATTATGACTAAGCCCGAGAACCCTCTGAACCATGAAATCCTATTTCTATAAGTATTTTCATTATTCGCTTGGAATAACCAATTATCTAAAAATAGACTCTATGAGAAGATCTAATCGACTAAAGAAGATTTCTATTGAATACAATATTATCCGGTCTATTACTCTCTGTCTCACCCTAAAGATAAAAGCCTATTCACTGCGAAATAACTTCCCTCAGAGTAATTTTCAACTAATTTCGCATCTTTTTTTGCCCCGAAACCATATGTATCTACCACACGAAAACTGCCAACTCAAAAACCCTTTTCACATTTACACTGAAAAGGTCTGTTATCCAGTTAAATCACTCCATTTATAACGGTGTGTTCAGATGCGTTAAGTCAGCGTTTCGGAATTAGCGGGCTTAATTTTCCGTGTACTACTCGACGCGTCGTTTTTTAAGTAGGAAAAAGAAAAAACTGGGTTGACGTGGGATAGACCTGAGTGTGGTTTTAGTGACGTTTTGAGAAATTAGATTCTGTTACGCTTTTGAAGTTAATACAATTTTTTTATTACTGTTTTGATTTATTAATCTTTCAATTATATCTTCTTTTAATCTTGTCCATATTCATACGTTTGGTTTGAATACGTTATAGTCGGATCGACATACAAATAAATGTATACACAGTTATTTCAGAGACCATCACTGTCCTCGAATCTAAACAACACACCCTTCTGTCATATTTCAAAACAAATTACTGGCATCACACGCACCCCTCTTTTCCCACAACTGTTAACCTCTGAACTCGTCCTAATGTTGAAAAATGTTAGTTTAATTTCCTTCCATATGCCACCGTCAGACCATTTGTTTGGATATAACTCAACTGCTTAATGTACCGAGAAATATGCTGAGCTGTGTTGTAACGTTACTGTCGACAGGGATATCTGTCTATACACATTCATTTGTTTCATTTTCCTCTCTAGAAATATGACCAGTTATTTCTTTTTTGTTTGTTGTGAATTTGATTTTCTGTTGTTTTGAGTAGTTTTGTTCAAATCTGTTTAGCTTTGTTCCTTAGGTATTGTTTTTTTTTTGTAAAGCTTTTTCCCATTCTATTTGTTTTCAGATTACATACTTGTTTCTTTTTGCAGCAAACCTTTTCAAATGTTCTTAAGGTGTGTCTAAACATTGAGCGGCAATCGCGCGCTGCCTGCCGCGCTTTAGACAACTGCTGCGCGCGAACACTTTTGTACACCTTTTTTTTTTTTTTTTTGGGTGGGAAATTATCAAATAACTTCTCCCACTCTGGGCAGAGCGGGAGGGCGTGTCAGACTCTTACTGACTAAAACCCACCCGTGTTCCTTCGGTTGCCCTGTTGCCGGGGGCCACGATTTCCCGATCGGTTTTCTTCGAACCCCCGGCAGGCATTGGCCCTAGTGGACCCCGTCAATTCTGCTGACATCTCTTTGAGGCGCGTGTGGAACACAACGCGCCGTCGACCCGGGCTTGGTCCTTATCGGACGGCGAGCTACCCATTGCTCACCGTCCGCAAGCCCGCGCCTACGGTGGCCGGAAATCGGCTTGCGATTCCCGCCCCGGGCGTCTCCTCCTGCGGCGGTTAGGGGCGTGAGGGCGCGAAATTTGCCTCTCCCTCACGCGTTCCGCCTCCTCCTTCGCGAGCATTATCGCTTCGCAGAAGGAGGTGACGGCCTGCCATTTCCTCTCGCTCCGTACCATGGCCTGAACCAGGGCCGGACGCGAGAGATCACCGCCGCCGATCGCCTCTACGAAAACACGGCGTTGCTCCGCCCAAGCCGGGCAGACCTCCACCGTATGCTCCACCGTGTCCTCAGGCCGATCCACACAATGGTGACACCCGGGTGTTTCCTCCCGCCTTATCCTGAACAGGAACCTCCCGAAGCAGCCGTGTCCGGTGAGGACCTGCGTCAGGCGGAAGGTGAGAACGCCGTGGCGTTTCTCCAGCCACTCCTCAAAGACGGGTCTTATCGCCGCGATTGTGGCGTGCCCAGCGCGGGGTTGCGACAATCGCACCCTCCATGACGCCATGAGATCCCGCCGGAGCTCTGTCCGCTGTGCCGCAATTTCTTGCGGCATCGGGGTTAAGCCCCGGCGTTTCGCCTCCTCGCGCCACTCCCAGACGTGCGCGAGGACCTTTGCCTCCAGATCCCATGGCGGTAATCCGGCAAGGAGGCTCGCCGCCTCGCAGGAGACCGTGCGGTATCCTCGGGCCAGCCGGATGGCCATGACCCTCTGGGACGCGTTCAACCGGCGGGCTGGCCGCAGCCTCAATGAACGCGCCCACACCGGTGCCCCGTAAAGGGCCATGGACCGCACGATCCCCGCATAGAGCCTCCGGCAGGAGGCATTTGGATCCCCTAGATTGGGCAGGAGCCGCTTCAATGCAGCCCCGGCCCGCTCGAGTCTGGGAGCCAAACGTCGGAAATGTTCTACGAAGTTCCACCGGCTGTCGAGGACGAGTCCCAGATACTTCATCGTCGACTCGACACCGATGTGAACCCCTCCCGCCATTACCTGGGAACCCGACGGTGGCGCATTCCGAGGACCATGAAAACCCATGGCCTCAGACTTGTGCAGGGCCACCTCGAGTCCCAGCCGGATCCTATCGACGATTGTCGCAACCCCGCGTGTCGCTAAATCGGCCGCCGCCTGGTACGACCCCCCCTGCGCCAGGACAAGCGTGTCGTCAGCGTAACAAACGACGCTGACGCCGCTAGGGAGGTCGGCGCGCAGCACCCAGTCGTATCCGATGTCCCACAGATGCGGCCCCAGCACCGAACCCTGTGGGACACCGCACGACATCTCTTGCCGGTTCCACTCTCCTTGGTGACCGGGGTAGATGACGGCCCTGTCCGTCAGATAGGCCTCGACCACACGACAGAGGTAGGTCGGCATCCGGTGATACCGGAGTGCCTCCCTGATGCAACTCCAGGGCAGGGTGTTGAAGGCATTGGCGATGTCTAGAGACACCGCCAAGACGACCCCACCCCGGGCCACAGCATCCCCCGTCGTGAGGGCCCGCACGCGCATGATGGCGTCCACCGTAGAGCGCTCCCTGCGGAAACCGAACTGGCTCTCCGCCAGGTCCGGCCCCACTCGCACCAGCTGCCCGACGAGGCGGTCTGCAATGACTCTTTCAAAGAGCTTGCCCACCTCGTCGAGCAGCACAATGGGCCGATAAGCGGACGGAGAGTCCGCTGGGCGCCCCGGCTTCTCGATGAGGACCAGTTTCCCCGTCTTCCAACGAAGTGGGAACTGGCCCCTCTCCATGCATGTGCTTAGGAGCCCCCTCAGTCGAGGCCCGAGAGCCCCCATGGCCAGGACCCAGGCTTTTCCGGGTATGCCGTCGGGTCCTGGGGCGGTATTCTTCGCACTCATCTTACGTACCGCCACTCTCATTTCTACCTCAGTCACCTCAGGAGAATCGTCGTCGTCGGTGTGGTCCGCATCGGGCACTTTTGTACACCTGCCGCGCACAAATATTTTTAGGAAACATTCGTCACTAATTGTGTTTGGACGTATATCTGCGTATAGAAATGGACAACGTAACATGCATCGATTCGTTTCATTGAAATGTATGGATCTTTTAATGAGTTATGGATCCATCAGGTAAAGCTATGCTTGCCGGGATTAGTCCGTGGATGGGTGACCATCTTTACATACCGAGACTCCTCCGTACCTCGGAAAGCACGCTTAGCCGTTGGTCCTGCCATGCGGATGTCATTCGTGGATCGTTGATAGTCGTTACGGGTCGCCAGAAGCTCGAAAGTCTGACAACCATTCTTACCAAGGGGTATATATAGTATTTTCCAGTAACTGGGTTGCGGAGGTCAGATAGGCAGTCGCTCCATGTAAAATACGGTATTCAGCTGCATCCGGTTAGACTGGAAGTCGACCACAACATAGTTGGGAAAAGGCTAGGCAGATTGATATTGCCAACTGAAGCGCGCGGCGTGTCTCGGATGTGCCGCGCAGTACTGCCGCGCAAACATTCGTCGGTTTAGTCCTAACTAGAGCACTGCCGCGCTCTTGCCGCTCAATGTTTGGACACACCTTAAGAACTTTAGAAAAGGTTTGCTACAAAAAGCCCCCTTCTTGGGCACTGGGTTCAAGCACAAGTGCGTGTGCCCAGGGCCCCAGTGGGCGGCAAACACTTAAATTAAATTAATTATTTTAACTACAAGGCTGATGTAAAGGGAAAGGCCGGGCGGGGACGCCCTAGGAGGACATATACTGACCTGATTGGTGATGTTCTTTTGAAAGGCCAGGTGCGTAGTACTCGCAACCGGCGTGCGTGTATGACCAGATGTATGAACGTAAACGAGGCAAAAGGACTATGTAAGGATCGTAGCAGGTGGCGTTCTGTAGTTTCTGCCTACCCCCATGGGAAGAAGGCGTGAGTTTATGTATGTATGTATGTATTTATTTTAACTAATAATAGTTTGTAAATCGTTTCTACTAACAACGTTATGGGCCAAATGTGTCTGAAATAAAAATATTTTATTTTTATTAAGCTACTGCATAGCTTTTCGCGGGCTTTGAGCGCGGCGACCGAATCAAGAAATTCCGTAACGTAACGAAAATAAAACCTAACACCCCCCACTCCGCCTACCATGTAATGACGGTTCCCATGACAACGTGATGTTGTCATGGGAACGTAATTTTTGTTTTATGTCATCACGTCATCATCCCAAGTGTAGCGTTGACAAATAGGAAGTATGGAGGTTACAAATGCTATGCAATAGCTTTACCGCGGCAGTCCCCGAGTGCCACACGTTTTTATTTTTTTATGTTTGGACACACCTTTATCCTCTCGGAGTGCAGTGAAATTGTAGTTTCTCTGTTAGAATACTGTGATCCAGGCTGATTTGAATCAAATAATTCCAATTCATTCTACGAACGAGATCAATCAAATATTTCCTCGAAGTTATATACTCGTTAGCATTCCTATGGTTTCTATGGCCCGCAGGTATAATATAACATACAAAAAAATATTTCCGTTTCATTTTTATGGTTTCAGCATTGAATAGGTGAATTGCTTCCTATTTTATTATTAAATGGGGATATTACGTTTCGTCTTTACTTTTAGAGAAAACATACGAGTAATTTGATGTGAGCTCTTTTCAGATTGTTATTTGTAAAGCTTATGCGGAAATCAAAGTCAAACAAGAATCGTATTATGGGTCCTTGTACGCTTACATCAGCACCGTAAGTGGTTGGGTTTTGTCTAAAATAAGACTTCCTTTTTATTTCGTTTTAATACGTTCTTAAAATTTAACGTCAGGAAGTAACATCCCATCTCACAATCGGACTCGCGCACCAAGGGTTCCGTACCATTTTAAATTTTCATCGACGAAGCCTATATTCGCCAGAGAATTTTAACACGGCGGTGTGGAATATTGCAGTTTTAGGTCAGTGCCATCTCTCAGCCGATAGTGGAAATAATGTAATTTTTGTTGATGATTTCTGAAAAGGTGTGCTATTTAGAGATATCGTTTTATTTTTACTGTAATCTTCACAAAAACTTCTATCACAGAATGATTTCAGATTTTTATTTATGCAAACTTCGGAGATAAGGAGGTGGAGGAACGGTATTTGTGACAGACGGACAGACAGACTGAGTCACGCCATAAGGGTTCTTTTTTACCATTTTGGTACGGAATCCTAAAAAGACATTCCTGGCCATGAAAAAAACATTCACTTTTATTGAAAAAGTGTAAAGAAGGTTCGATTCCCTGGTCGGGCAAAGTAGGTATTATTGGGTTTTTCCTACAGGGTAGCAGCCCGGAGTCTAGATTTGTGCTCGGTTGATGTCAATAGACTCGCCCCCTCTCACATGGGACTTAAACATAACTGTTGAAATATGGGTGCAAGCACTTTTACAATGCTTTTGAAGACTTACTGTATAAGAACTTCATTGAAGTAATACAAAACCAAGGCTACTTAAAGTAATATTAACATCAACTAGAGGAGTTAACTAGAACACAACATAATACCAAACAAAATAAAAAGTCTTATAAGTTATCATTTTTATTCAAAGAACGAACGAGATCCTTTTCCCCACTCGATCCTCACTTTATCACTTTGAGTCTTCAAAAGAAAACCTAAACACACTTAAAAAGGACCGTATTCCTAGATACCGCAAGCCACTCTTATCGGGCAATAAATCAATTTTCCTTGGCCAGTGAAACAGAATCGGTAAATGACGTCCTTAGCCTTTGTTAAAGTAATAATACTGATATATTGGACCCTGTCTCTCGGTCCTTTGATACGACTTTGATTTAAGACGATGATCTGTACAGACTAAGCGGGAATAAATGACGTGTGTCTACATTTGTGGAAATGTTTGTTATCTGAGTACTTAGGTGTAATGGTAGATTCATCATCATCATCATCATCATCAGCCTATAGCAGTCCACTGCTGGACATAGGCCTCTCCAATTGCACGCCATTCAGCATTCAACTCTCATCCAGCTGCTACCAGCCAACCTTCGAAGATCGTCACTCCACCTAGCCTGAGGGCGTCCTACCTTACGTTTGCCAATTCGCGGACTCCACTCAAGAACACGTGTACCCCAACGGTCATCGGTTCTACGGCTGATATGGCCGGCCCACTGTCACTTCAGCTTGCTAATTCTGTGAGCTATGTCGATAACTTTGGCTCTCTGCCGGATCACTTCGTTTCGGATTCGATCCCTCAGAGATGGTAGATTGCTTGAAGTTTATTATGATGTTACTGAAAATTGTCATGAATTACACTAGTAGGTAGGTAGGATTTCCAAAAGAACAGGTCTTAAAATGAACATGGACAAAACGAAGGTTATGTCGAATGCCCATGTAACACCTTCCCTTATGAAGATCGGAGACTCTACACTCGATATTGTGAACGATTATGTTTACCTAGGAAAAACTGTCCAGGTAAGTCCAACTTTGAGAAAGAGGTCAATCGTCGAATTCGACTCGTCTAAGCGGTGTTTGGGAAGCTGCCTACAATCTCCTCGTCTCATATACCATAGTGTCTCAATACTAGAAGATATTATTATCTAATTATTTTCACATATATCGTTGTTAAAGGTTAATCAAGATGCTGAATAATATTTTGTACTTTATTTACAAGCACACTATAACTAATGGCTAACAAAACTATCAAATATTCTAACAGCAGTGCTCAATCTTCTATAGATAATCATGGGCTTTCGAAAGGCTGCCACAAATAATGATGGCGAAAGGGAATATTGCCATAATCCCCAGCTTCACGTATGGGTATTATTGATAAAGTATTAGACAAGAGAACGTTGCTACCAATCCTCTTCACCTAATCTCTAAGTCGAGTTTATGATACACATGGGTGAGGATGGCTCCTACAATGTCCCGGAAAATATTTTCGTTTCATGTCCTACAAAGAAAGGATATGTGTATGACTTCAAAACGGTCTGTTTCTATTACATCTGGGTGATAATCCATTTCACGATAATTGTTAGCTATAGCGATGTAAAGGGAAAGGCCGGGCGGGGACGCCCTAGGAGGATATATACTGACCTTATTGGTGATATTCTTCAGAAAGGCCAGGTGCGTAGTACTCGCAACCGGCGTGCGTGTATGACCAGATGTATGAACGTAAACGAGGCAAAAGGACTATGTAAGGATCGTAGCAGGTGGCGTTCTGTAGTTTCTGCCTACCCCCATGGGAAGAAGGCGTGAGTTTATGTATGTATGTATGTTAGCTATAAACCAATCCACCATAAAAAACAAATTATTTCAAAAAACCCGACTGCAAAAACTCATAACTGAAAAGAGAAAAACAAGCATTATAATCTATAGGATTTTGGTATTGCAGGCGGGGGACAAACAAAATTTTCACCAAAATTTCAGGCTATTGGTTTGTCCCGCCTGCAATACCAAAATCTTATAGATTATAATGCTTGTTTGTCTCTTTTCAATTATGAGTTTTTGCAGTCGGGTTTTTAGTTTTTTTAAATAATATGTTTTATTTCAAACTTTTTAGTTTTATTAATATATAAATATGTATATATATTTGAAATTGACTCATTACTAACTTTTATTTGATACCAATAATGTTGTTTTTTTTTTTAAACCTACCCCTCTGTTTTTCTTGTATTTGCAGATGGAATACATAAATATTATATAGCCTATGTCACTTCCACTATTAAGACAAACCTAACGACACCTCATATGTTAAAATCCATCAAGCCGTTTAGGCTACAGAGCGTGCCAAAAAAATATACATACATACATACATGCAAAAATACATACATACAAACAAACATACATACATACTCTCGAAAAACGTTACCCTCCTTCTGGGGCAGTCGGGTAAAAAATTTAGTCTTTTTGTAATGTCGTTTTCTTGTAGACGAAAATTATGTATTTCATATCTGTCAACCCTCAAATTATGTAAATACTCACCATCTTAAACACACTTAACATTTCAAACATACTTGACACACATCAGGATCCTGTTACACAAAACCTCTAGTATATTATTATTAGCACAACCATAAGAAGGTTTTCGTTTATCTCTGAATATGAGGAGGGGAGTGGCACTCTTTGGAGCTTAAGGGCTCATATAACAGGATATGGAACCCTAAGTAGGCCGTGTTTGAAGGATTACTCATGCTTTGCAGATTGAGTTCATCCTATTTAATGATCGAATCTAATACCTTTGTCAACAAATTTAGTTGTAGGGATTCTGATTATGTAAACAAGGATTTGGGATATGTCTTGTTAGTTTCTAGTTGAATCGATTTTGTGTTGAGAGCTTCTATATTGTTATGAAACAATTGTTGCTTTGTGTCTGTTATGTAGTCTACCACAATTACTGCTTGTTCATTATTCCTTAGGCCTTAAGGTATATCATGAACAGATTGTTCTCGAGTTTCTATAGATAATTTAGATTGTCCCTGTATATAATAGCAATCACGTCATTTCGTTTAAAATTGGTTTTTATTTTTATTAATGTATTTATCTTAGATTCTTTTTAAGCTATTGCATAGCTTTTATCGCGGGCATTGAGTGCGGCGACCGAATCAAGAAATTCCGTCACGAAAATAAAACCTAACACCCCCCACTCCGCCTACCATGTAATGACGGTTCCCATGACAACATCACGTTGTCACGTGATGTTGTCATAGGAACGAAATTTTTGTTTTATGTCATCACGTCATCATCCCAAGTGTAGCGTTGACAAATAGGAAGTATGGAGGTTACAAATGCTATGCAATAGCTTTACCGCGGCAGTTCCCGAGTGCCACATGTTTTTTTTTTTTGTGAATGTGAGAATACTGTAGGCTTAGTGGACTGTAGATTTGTTGACCATTTTCTATTTTGTTAAGTACCTGGTACTTGTTGAAAGACCTACACTGTCCTCTCATACCTATTAACAATATTATTTGAAAATGTTGTAAGAAAGCCAACTATTTCTAAAAGAGTATCCGTGGAGTTTCTTGCCGGCTCTTCTCCATTGGAAACGACCAATTGGAACGGTGCACCTAGCTTCTGACGTTTCATAAGTACCCATGTAGGTTTATGTGAAATAAAATATTTTGAATTTGAATTTAATTTGTTGATCTGATGTATTATTTAAATCAGTAAAAGTAAGTTTCTTATCCCCTATTATTACTACCTGCAGCACTATAACAATCTCCAAAATAATGTGATATACACTTTCTGTTTTGATAGCGATTGATACCGATATGACCTTATGTGCTAATGGCAACTCCTTAAGAAAGTCATCAAGTCTTTCCACCATCTTGAATTTCAAATTTTCCTGTGACAGAGATACCTACATAAATTAAACAATCACGAACAACCTTCTCCTCACCCTGACCCATTTTAAGTTACCCCCAAATTATTACTCTTAATTATTATGTAACAATTCCCATGTAGGCCAGAAACAATGAACAATACCCTCTTCATCGTTGACAGCCGCGAACTGTACTGAACCAGTACCTACATGTTTTTTGCCGTAACCCTTTGAATTAATTTTGTTTCGATATACGATACAAGTTGTAATTGTATGAGTGGGCGGGTAGACGGGATTCTAATTTGAGGCCCCTTGTGTATTACGTTGAAATAATATTGAGTCTGTAGAGGTTTGGTAAATAAAATACTATTCGCAGTTATTGTTTCTGAACTAACAAATAGTTTTCCTATCTATTCTTTTTTTTTTATATCTCAAGTTTAGTATTTTCGTTACAAATTGGATTTCTTTTGTAAATGGATTTACGTCAGGGTTTTACTTATTAATTGGTTTTGTGCCAACAAAATTGTTAGTTTTACTAAGTTATTATGTAAATGTGTATAAAGTCGGTCTATCTATGGTAGAGTTTGTTTTTGATTCAACTATCATTACTTGCCTTACTGCAGGGATTTTTTTTTTCAAGGATATCAAAAGAGTACTTAGATATTGATCACAATACTTCTACTACAAAAGGAAAATCCTTTTTATTATTAACGCATTTTATAAGCCAACGTCAAAACATATCAATTATTTACTTATTTATTTAAATATTTAGCACTCAAAAAAGGTACAAAGGTGAACTTAATGTTTTAGGCTACCAGTCAACCAAGGGTGGTGAAGAAATTAGATGGCAGGTGCTCTGTTTCAGAGAAACAATATATTTAAAAAAAAAAATTCATTTTTTGCCACCGACTTCCGAAATTAAAGTTATTTTTCACTTCGTAGTGTTTTTTTTTGGAAATAGGTTGTTTTTTTTTTTGTAAAAAGTTTTTATTTCAGACTTTTTAGTTGTGGCACCTACCTATCCCACACAAATTCGAATACAACTACCTGCTATGTAAATAACAGTGACAGGAACTTATCATATCATTCACATACTAAGTGGGAAAAAATACTTATTATTGAAGCTAACTCAAAAAGTATTCAAGCAAAGTTAATAAAATTTATATGGGACCACTTCGACAGAATACCCTTTAAAAAAAAAAAACAAAATCGGTCCACAATTGACGGAGAAATCGGTAGACTTACATACCTACGCTATGAACATATAACCTTCTCCTTTTTCGAAATCGGTTGAAAATATAAAAAAAAAACATATTGTAAAGAATTATATTATTATGATACGATTTTAAAAAATTGGTGCTCCTAACGTGTTCATACCAAATAAAATAATAATTTTCTGTTCCACCGTTAAAGGCTTGAATATTTAATTTCAATGATTGTACATTTATTTCCATTATAGTCTATTAATTCCCATTTGTGTGCCATGTTTTATGGGGCTTACTCAATGTAAATCCGATGAATTGTTAGCAAATGGATTAGTGTGTCAAAACGCGAGTGCTACTCTGCAATTTTGAACGAAATGAATGCCATTACCGGATGCCGTCAGTTGGGACTGGTCATCTTTTAAAAGCGCGTACAGACGCGTGTAATGTGTAATGTAATTTATCTTGTAATGTAATGCTAACTGCGTGTGGACGGGACTACGAGCATTACATGTAATGCTCGCGCTGCTCCATCGGCTGGCTTTTCACGTGAACGCGAACACATACCGGATTCGCTTATATTATTTTACGCGTTTGTTCACGTCTTCTTACTTTTAATTTTTACTTTATTATTTACTCTTGCTATTTATTTGTCTTTTATTTTCTGTACTCTGGACGCTTTTAACGTGCACGTCTTTCTGACTGACCGACTCCTAGACCATTTAAAAGTGCTTTACGGAATTTATTAAAAGAAATGCTTTGAGTTTGAGATAACCATGCTTTGTTAAACTTTGCAGTCAGGAAGTGAGTTGTCTGCCGTCGGCCTTTGGTTTTTCAGTTAAGTTGTTAGAATGTTAAATTATCTAACTTGTAGACAATTTTCTAGAGGTTTCGAAAAGAAATGACTGTGTGCCCCACTGTCTGAATATTTTTTAGATTTAAGGGTGAGTATAGGGAAATGCTTGGAGTTTCCCTATGTGATCGAATCAGAAATGAAGAGATCCGCAGGACAACCAAGGTAACCGACATAGCCCAAAGAATTGCCAAACTTAAGTGGCAATGGGGAGGGCACATTGCTCGCAGAACGGATGGCCGATGGGGCCGAAAGGTTCTGGAGTGGCGACCGCGTACCGGAAAACGTAACGTTGGAAGGCCTCCCACAAGATGGACCGATGACCTTGTGAAGGCCGCAGGAATCCGCTGGATGCGGAAAGCACAGAATTGGTCGAAGTGGAGGTGCTTGGGGGAGGCCTATGTCCAGCAGTGGACGTCTTTCGGCTGAAATGATGATGATGATAGGGAAATATGGGGTAACGTCATTGCCTCATTGCTCGCACCTCTCGTTTAACTTTTTAAACTTTTTATTACAATAATAAAAGCCAATTATTGTCCCATTATCAAAGGTCTCGTTTTTGTTTAATACGTTTATCATCTTATTAAAAACTGTACTTAACCTGAAACTTATTCATAAAATACGCTACTTAAAATTGATTACGTACGGAACTCGCGGCAATAATTATACACAAGCGAGATTGTCATCACAATCTTAATTTCGTCAAGTATTCGTAATGAAAGCACAAAGTCTAATAGAAAATTAATTATTAAGAGTTACCTAATTGCAGGTTTTACGATGGCATGCCGTAAAACTGTTAAATTTTGACGTAAAACAAAGTTAAAATTACAGTTTCCGTGTTAAATAATTATAGGAAATTCGCTAATATCAACATCGAGTTTTTAAGGTACCATAACTTTAATTTTAGTTCGTTTTTGTTGAATACTTCAAATTACTTAAACACGCAATTAATGTATTTGGTAGTTTTTGACGTCATTTAGTGGCAGTTTGGGATTGGGAGGACTTTGGGATTTTGGTTGACTCAAAATGCTACGCAATTTCGAGGTTTTCTTTATTAGTTCGCAGTGAGGGCTATTGCATATAAATTCGCCGCTAGAGGCGCTAGTGTTGCGTGAGGTCTCCGAAATGTCTGAATATGTCACCGAACGTTCACTGTTTGTGGAATTTTCTATAAGGATTTTTTACTTAATATTCATAATTTTTGTAAATATTATGCAATTCCTGATTAATTATGGCTTAAGATTTTAAGTAACTCAGGATCTAATTTGGTATCACTTGGAGGAAGAATAAAGTCTGCTTCATGCTTGTCAATTTTAGGAACATTATAATGTAAACGTTCATTTGATGTTTTAAAATATAATAAAAGAAACATTTTATAAAGTAATGGGTACTTAAACATATCCAACACATAATAATATCAAATAAAAGTAGGTACCGTACTGACAGGACCTTACTCGTCAGTGGCGCCAACTGGTGAGCCCAAAAACGGTCCCCATTAAGTCAAACGTAAAATAAATAATTATACTCCGTCAAACATTTAATTTACAGAAAATGCGGGTAGCAACACTGCAAGTAGCAAGTGGATTGACGTTTTAATATTCCCTCATAAAACATTAATCTATTCATTACTGAAATGGAACAAAGTAACAGAAAATTTAATACATATTTCCTTGTTACAGATAAAAAATGCAAGCCAGGAAACGTCAGAGGAAAAGGCGGGTGAAGAGAATTAGTGTCGTGCGATGGACGTGCCATAGAAAAATGTAATTTATTTTAACGAAGTTAAAAATCAAAATGGGTTTAGCAATGTTGTGGCCAACAATGGGTAAATTCACGAACAGAGATTTGTTGGTGGTTGTTTTGTTCCTGTGCAGGACAATAGTTTGTGACAGTCAGTGTCCAAAGTTTGCGGAAAAGCCACTGGAGACGAGAGTTCAAGATGCGTCCATAGTTTTTAGGGCAGTGGTCGTACAAACACATTACCAGGTGAGTTCTTTTTATATAAATTTTATATTCATTATGTGTATGTGTCGTGATTATTCCGTCTGTCATAGACACAATTTTTCCATTGTTTCTCGCGTGGATATCGTTTGTGTTATTATTAAAATATAAGTACTTATCAATATTAAACTTAGATTATGTACTGTTTTAACTGGATTATCGTTTTATGCTAGTTGTAAAAGTTACTGTAGTGTGTTGGACTGATTCAAAATAGGTAGCAATCGAAAATATAAATATTAGGTATAGAAATAACATTGTTAAGATTAGGTAATAGTTAGAAACGCAGACGTCTTATAGAAAATTACAGAAAGAACCTTGTAAGCATTAGCATATTTTCTATTAGCTAGTGGATATTTCACAGGGGTTTTGTCAAACCAGTGATATTATAATTTCACTAGTGAAATTATGATATCTAAATTCTGATATAAATAAATAAACACGAAACTTTGTCAACCGTCTCCATTTTTCACAATTTAACGCACTTTTTTTAGTGTTATTGTAATTTCACGGGAACATTGTAGTGATTTTATAATAACCCTAGGTATATTATGAGTCCAGTTTGTAGTGGGGTCTTCATGCGTTTTAATTGGTCAACTCTTCTTCATCCGCAAATTGCAAAAAAAGTGTTGTAACACAAAAACCAATCACTGACCGTCTCAAAATTTAACGGGCTTGCACATACAGTGAAATTGTCAAAATATTACTGCCTTGCAATATCTCTGCAACAGATATAATGTTCACTCTTCTATTTAATTTACTTCAATCAATAACCAAGTTCAAAGTTTCTTTAATCTTTTACCGTGAACCCACTCAGTACAGTTACTAACGGGGATGCAGCTGTAAGAATTTCCAATCTACATCGCTACTAAACTTTAAAAGAAGTGTTTACATTTTTCTTCCCCGCTTTCCCTCCTCCGTCCCCATTCTCCTCTTATCTGGAATGAAAGAACAACAAAATGCCAGTTGTTTTTATTTTTCGCAAGCTTTAAAAAGAGCTGGTTGAATAAAAGTGTTGGTTGCTACCAACATTTTTATACAATGTGAAACAGAATAAATGGAAGAGATAATAATTAAAATATTGAGCTTAACATAATGACAATACAACCTTGAACAATGGCGGTCGACCACTTTTTACCCTTATTTCGTTAGTTATAAGGTTGAAAAATGGTCCACCGCCACGTACCATTGAAGAAATCTATAACTAAGCAATTTGAAAACAAAATCCTGTGCACACGACCCTTTTTTTTCGTAGGTAACCGTTACTATAGTGGCCGAGCGCTGCAAGCAGAAATAGTCCTTACGGTGTATAGGTATGGGTTTCTTCTTTGGTACCTACACGTATGTACAATACAGAAACTTATGCTGTTATTTGTGGGTAATAACTTTATCGAAACTGAGAATGGCTCGTGG
This sequence comes from Agrochola lychnidis, assembly GCA_963680765.1. Taxonomy (NCBI): domain Eukaryota; kingdom Metazoa; phylum Arthropoda; class Insecta; order Lepidoptera; family Noctuidae; genus Agrochola; species Agrochola lychnidis. The sequence goes on along the minus strand of OY796859.1, from coordinate 4,724,699 downwards.
CTAAGGAATAATAGACGCACGGGTCGACCTTCAAGGTTAAGCAACACTTCTCGAGGTCAGTCCGTGGATGGGTAACCATCCATTACATACCGAAATTCCTCCGGAAAGCAAGTTAAACCGTTGGTCCCGGCTGTCATTTGTAGATCTTTGATAGTCGTTACGGGTAGTCAGAAGCCCTTAAGTTTGACAACCAGGCTTACCAAGGGGTATCGTGTTTGGTTCCCAGACTCGAGCGGGCCGGGGCTGCATTGAAGCGGCTCCTGCCCAATCTAGGGGATCCAAACTCCTCCTGCCGGAGGCTCTATGCGGGGATCGTGCGGTCTATGGCCCTTTACGGGGCACCGGTGTGGGCGCGTTCATTGAGGCTGCGGCCAGCCCGCCGGTTGAACGCGTCCCAGAGGGTCATGGCCATCCGGCTGGCCCGAGAATACCGCACGGTCTCCTGCGAGGCGGCGAGCCTCCTTGCCGGATTACCGCCATGGGATCTGGAGGCAAAGGTCCTCGCGTACGTCTGGGAGTGTCGCGAGGAGGCGAAACGCCGGGGCTTAACTCCGATGCCGCAAGAAATTGCGGCACAGCGGACAGAGCTCCGGCGGGATCTCATGGCGTCATGGAGGGTGCGATTGTCGCAACCCCGCGCTGGGCACGCCACAATCGCGGCGATAAGACCCGTCTTTGAGGAGTGGCTGGAGAGACGCCACGGCGTTCTCACCTTCCGCCTGACGCAGGTCCTCACCGGACACGGCTGCTTCGGGAGGTTCCTGTTCAGGATAAGGCGGGAGGAAACACCCGGGTGTCACCACTGTGTGGATCGGCCTGAGGACACGGTGGAGCATACGGTGGAGGTCTGCCCGGCTTGGGCGGAGCAACGCCGTGTTCTCGTAGAGGCGATCGGCGGCGGTGATCTCTCGCGTCCGGCCCTGGTTCAGGCCATGGTACGGAGCGAGAGGAAATGGCAGGCCGTCACCTCCTTCTGCGAAGCGGTAATGCTCGCGAAGGAGGAGGTGGAACGCGTGAGGGAGAGGCAAATTTCGCGCCCTCACGCCCCTAACCGCCGCAGGAGGAGACGCCCGGGGCGGGAATCGCGAGCCGATTTCCGGCCACCGTAGGCGCGGGCTTGCGGACGGTGAGCAATGGGTAGCTCGCCGTCCGATAAGGACCAAGCCCGGGTCGACGGCGCGTTGTGTTCCACACGCGCCTCAAAGAGATGTCAGCAGAATTGACGGGGTCCGCTAGGGCCAATGCCTGCCTGGGGTTCGAAGAAAACCGATCGGGAAATCGTGGGCCCCCGGCAACAGGGCAACCGAAGGAACACGGGTGGGTTTTAGTCATTAAGAGTCTGACACGCCCTCCTGCTCCGCCCAGAGCGGGAGAAGTTATTTGATAATTTTCACCCAAAAAAAAGGCTTGCCAAGGGGTATCGTGTTACCCAGTAACTTGGCTGTGGAGGTCAGACAGGCAGTGGTTTCATATAAAATACTGGTAATCAGACTGGAAGCCGACCCCAACATAGTTGGGAAAAGGCTAAGCAGATTATGAACTTAATCGAAACAACAAATTAGGTATAGTTGATCTCGTTATTGCTTTGAGACATTTGACAACAATTCCCAGTAGTTTGAAACGTCACTAAGGTTGAGATTGTCTAACAGTCACATAGGCAATTAAACCTTGTCGTTTTATGACATTCAAGCGACATTCACCTGATGGCGGCTGTAGCTTTCTGTCCGAGTGCTCTCGCGGAAAAGTCTCGTGCGAAGGGCTTCAGCCCGAATGCGGCCATGTACGCTCTCGCCTAGTTTAGTAGAAGTTGTAAACCCCGAAAAAATGGACGCAGACATTGAACGTCTTCTCTGTCAATCGGCGCAAGCTACACTGGAGACACGACAATGTTCGCAGTTACAATGTATAGTACATAAAATGGCTTAGGTACCCATATAACTACATAGTACCCACAGCTTGTTACGCATAGTAATTAACATTGTGGTTGTAGAAACATCGCGTTGTGAGATAAAGTTTTAGAACAATGCTTTCATATCCATATCATTAGCGTTGTCGTATGGAAATGTTTTTCGGCTTTAGAAATAGATCTGCTTTAATTTAATTATTATTAAATTGGTTTGTAAAGACTGTTGTTGGTTAGTCGTAAGCGCTACTGCAGAGTATGAGGTCTTGGTTTCGATTCCCAAGTCGGGCAAAGTGTACCTAGTGGGTAGTAGTGGGTGTATTGTAGTGTGTGGTATATTGTGTGTGTGTGTGTGTTTGTGGAGGGGGTGTGTATGTGTTTTCCAACAGGAATTTCTCAGTAGCAGCCCGGAGTTGTAACTGGTTAATGGCAATAGGCTCGCCCCCTATTACATGGGACTTAAACATAACTGGCGTGTAAAATGTGGGTGTACTATTTATACCTCTGCCGTACCCTCCGGGGATTACAGGTGTAATTATGTTATAGTCTGTTAAGAATCGGAATACCCTGTGGTCAGGAGTAGGTACACATTCGCAAATTGGATGAGGATGAGGAAATAATCATAAGATACTGAATTCTGATAAATCTTCTACACTAATATTATAAAGAGGAAAGATTTGATTGTTTTTTTGTTTGTTTGTTTGCATTGAATAGGCTCCGAAACTACTTGACCGATTTGAAAAATTATTTCACTGTTGGGAAGCTGTCTCCGGTGAACATAGGCTATATTTTATCTCTGTACTCCTACAGGAACGGGAACTATGCGGGTGAAACCGCGTGACGTCCACTAGTAATTTATATTTTGCTTTAGTTTTTGTAAGGCATGCAACACATTTGTTCGGGTAAGCATGATTCGGCACAGCAGGGCAGCAAAATCGAATATAATGAGGATATAAATGTACGGCAAACGTCACTCAGCTAAGCTCAAATTGTGCCGAGCTGACCCGAACATGACTCGCGCGAGCGAGTGTAGATGTCAAATGGAATTTGCCGATTGACACGAGCCGAATCTAAGCCCGAATATGTGTAGTATTTGCTGAATCGAATGTGAACCCGAACAAGTGAGTAGCACCCCTTACTTTATTAATTATTGTCACTTTGATTAGAAATATATTTAGTTTTATCCTGTCATAATAATTTATTAATATCAAGTCTTTGATCCTGAAGGCTATAAACCAAGAAATTCTTCGAATCGTCTGCCTTTTATGTTACGAATATAGGTAGTAAATAATATGTCATCAAAGGCAAGGCGTAACATTTTACTGCGTTCGACCTCTATCAAAAATGAAACCTCAAAAGGATGTCTTTAGTATCATTGAGATTAAACTGAATTTACTTATCTCCTGTTCTAAGAACAATGGGCCTTTATTCGAGACGATGTCTTATTTTATCATTGGTTTGACTTCAGACAGGTATATTATCAGCCTATAATTGTCTGGTTTTGAATAGGATCCTTTTGAATAGTATTACGACTGATCTTGAAGGTATTGGAGATAATAATCAAACATTTATAATAATAATTGTCCTCCAGACTGAATTTTTACATTCACATAAATAATAATTATTTAACTAATGTACGTACCTATACAAACAATTGTAAAACATTTTAAAAGAGTAACGGTGGAGTTTCTTGCCCATTCTTCTCCATACGAAAACTACCTTTTGGAAGGAGCGACTAGAATCAATTTTATTATTTTGTAAATTTTGACGTTCAAAAGTGCCATATATGGGCCTATTTGAAATAAATTATTTGACTTTGACTTTGACCATGGCGACCAATCTCAGTCAAGACAAGCCTTTGACGCGGGTGATATTATAGTGCACATGTGTGTGTAGACACAGGTGCATACTTTCTTCTCTCACTCTCATATTCCAATTAGACGGCAATCCGTCCCAACCGGAGAGAGATCCAGGCGCTAGACCAACGGCTTGATGTGCTTTTCAAAGCATGGGGTATCACACCGCCAAATTCCAAACTCCGGGTTCTATATTCTATATCTTCTATCTATCTATTCTAGTCCTCATTATCGGTTTTGGTAACGGCAACCCTTTGAAATTATTATTTCCTAGCGTATATACGCTAGGAAATAATAATTTCTTAATAGAGTCAATTTGCCGAAGGAAAACCGTATCAACGTAACATACAGAATTACTGCAGGCGCTGCACAGCAAACACACCGGATGCCGGAGGGCGTTCAACGGTCTCCGGCCACCATAGGGTGTGGCCTTTGGGCGAGTCATATGACTCGCCAGACCAAATTTAGTTTTAAAATACCCAAATACGGGTTGAGTTGACTCTGGCCGAGCTGTCACTGACCCGTTACTACTACCGACTGTGTAAAGCAAAGTCTAACAGTAAGCCAGGAAGATATTATTTTGTTGGACCGGGCGTCGTGGGACTGCGATCAAAAAAGTTGTCAGCAAGAATTATCACGTCACCTATTTAATTCACGTGGGAATTAAAGAGAGAGCAAACTTTGGTTCCAAAAATTGTGAAAATATTTTACACGGATTTTGTAGCGAATTATTAGAATTTTCTTCTTCAGAGGTAGAGATGATTGGATTGACCACAATGATCCCAAACGAATCATGATCTGAAAAGCAAAAATATTAACCAAAATAGTAGTAAGGAAGGTACTAGTGGAGTATGAGAGTATGTCGAATGCTCACTCAAATGTCTCGCTGATGGTGGCGTGTGTGTTGGATCATTCCCTTCAAAATGGTTGAGCTAACTGGTGCTGATCCATTCGTCATATTCGTGAACGGGCGCCGTCAGTGGGGACTGGTCATCTCTTGGCTGCCACGGTTTATTTTAATTTTTGAATTGTTTTTGATTTTATTACGGTCACTTTTAACGTGCACGTCTTTCTACATTGTTCTCACATGTATTATTTCAACATGAATGATGTAACCAATATTTTGTTACAATATTTTGATTTAAAAGAGTGTCCGTGGAGTTTCTTGCCCGTTCTTCTCCATAGGTACCTACTACGCTTTGGAATGGGCAACTAGCTTCATCTTTCTGACTGACCGATCCCTTGACAAATTAAGTACTTGTAATTGGTTTATTTGAAATAAATGTTTTGAGTTTGAGTTTTGTAAGGATCGCAGCAGATAGCAGTCTGTAGTTTCTACGTACCCCATGGGAATAAGGCATGAGTTTGTGTACGTATATGTTTGTAGATAGGTTTTTATTGAAATCTACAAAGTCATAATTATTGACTGATTAAAATATTTTAAATGCACTTAAAATGACGCAAACAAACTTCAGTGGTGTGCTTAATTAAATGCAGTAAATGAAATGAAATGAAATCCGAGTTTGGTGGAGCCGCGAGAAATATTGCCAATTCAATGAATTAATGATATTTCAACAGTTAATGTTGTATTCAACTGGTTTATGTTAATAATGCGGTAAATTGGTAAATGTGTCAGGTTCTGTGTTCAACATCAAGTTTAGGTATTGTTCTGTAGGTACAGAAACAGTTAGACCCATCTCAAATATCATCATCATCATTGGTAGCTTGTTCCACCCACTGTTATGTACAGGCCTCCTCCCTTCTCTGCCATGCTTCCCTGGTCTTTGCGAGTCTCATACAGGTCTTCCCTACGATCTTCTGTAGGTCATCCACTGCACCCTGGCAGCTATTGGCCTGCCAACACTCCTTCTTTTTATTCGACTACGGCGAAGGAAAAAAGAGGGTTATGATTTTGACCGGTATGTTTGTATATTCATCGGTTACCTCATAACTTCTATACTACCGATCATAATTTGACAAATGAGGTATCATTGGAAGCCTCTTGATCGTTCGCTGGCAAAATAGTGCCCTCTAGAGGCCATAAAATCATGAACTTCATTTTTTTTTAATATTATGCCATGTTGGGGATCCAATGAAAGGGCTTGACAAGCAAATTACAATTATGTAAATATATCATATTGTCTAAGTAAATAAATATGTTTAAATTGTTAAAAACAAGCAAAAGTGAGACTGTACGGCGCGGCTGTTAAATTAAACCAAAACAAAAAATAATTAAAACTTCTCTGCAAATAGGTACTTTATTACGAAATTGTAACCCCAAAATAATTTAAATAAAGAGTTAGTTCAAAAACTAAAAACCAACTACTGAAAAATCACGCTCGAAAATGAATGAAATAAGTAAATATTTCAGACAGAAATCGGATAATAGTAGTCGGGTTTTAGTTTTTGAACTTACTTTTTTTAAATTCATATGTAACTGTTCGAGCTAGTGTTTAGTGTTAGTGAATAGTGTAAAGTACAAAAGTGCCAAACAAACACAAGAACGAAGTGTATTCGCCTTAATAGAGACAATAACAAAAGTGCTATTGGACACATTCTTAGTAAAGACAATTTAATAGTTTAGGTTATAATTAAATTACTTATTAGTCTATTTATAAGGCTAGATTGTAATAAGATTAGGGTTCATCCTATTGTTGAAAACTAGGACAAGGGAAAAAAAATACATTTAGTTTTTTTAACCGACTTCCAAAAAGGAGGAGGTTATATGTTCGTCGCGTATGTTTTTTTTTTTTTTTATGTCTGTCCACCGATTTTTCCATCAATTGTGGACCGATTTTGAAAATTCTTTTTTTGTTTGAAAGGGTGTGCTCTTGAATTGGTCCCATATAAATTGTATTAACTTTGCTTGGATAGTTTTTGAGTCAGCTACAAAATACGTATTTTTTTCCCACTTAGTATGTAAATGACATAATAAGTTTCTTTCACTGGTAGCAGGTAGTGTTATTCGAATGTGTGTGGGGTAGGTACCACAACTAAAAAGTGAAAAATAAAAACTTTTTACAAAAAAAAACAACCGACCTCCAAAAAAAAAACACTACAAAGTGAAAAATAACTTTACTTTCGGAAGTCGGTGGCAAAAAACGAAAATATAAAACCCAAGACACCGACTTCCGAAATTAAAGTTATTTTTCACTTTTTACAATTTTTTTTGTCATGCGAACCGAGTCTTATTTGTTATCTAGTGAATACCACCTTGAACAAACGGTTGTTGAGGAATTGCCTACAAGTTAGCTTTGATAAAAAAATATAATAGTTTCCTCAATGTTCCATTTTTGTGATTGTTTCGTACGTGGTTCCCAAAGGGGTACAAAAGTAATCAATAGGTTTGATAAATACATAGAGTTGTTGTCTGAGCGCTGTTCGAAGGAATGAACGAACTCGTTTAGCTTATTTTTAATATGACGTGTAAAAGTGATTCCGATATCCTATTTACAGAATAAACAATTTCATTTCATTTGATTTTGTGTAGTTTCTTACTTAGCCAATAATATAACCCGTTCATAGTAACTGACAGAAACTGGTAAATGAGCAGGTGTTGTTTATAAAAGTCTGATAACAATCGAAGCCCATCAGCGGGGTAATTGGGTAACACACTTACAATGGCAATGCCTTTCATTTTGACAGTTTAACAACGTTAATAGGCCTGTGTCCAAAAATTTTTTTGTCCTTCTTGTAGATTATTAAAAAATATTAAACACGTATTTTTTCCTTTTTGACGTAATCAAAATATTACGGCGATACGTTGAATTAAAATGTGGCATGGCGTCACGCCTTGCTAGATTTAATACTGCGTTGTGACGTAGCGAGCCCCCACTCCCCAAATTTAATGCGTGTTTTCTAAGATATTTTTGAATAATATGATATAGCAAAAAATACGTGTCTAATATATATTTTTTATTATCTGAAAAATGGACTAAACAGAATTTCTTTTTTTACGTAGGCAACTACCCTATTGCGTTATAAACGTTATTGAGCAAACGAATTAAAAAAAAAAATGAAGCAATCAAAGTCAAAGTCAAATCATTTATTTCAAATAGGCCCATTTAAGGCACTTTTGAACGTCAAATTTACAAAATAATAGAATTGATTCTAGTCGCCCTTTCCAAAAAGTAGTTTTCGTATGGAGAAAAATGGGCAAGAAACTCCACCGTTACTCTTTTAAAATGATTTACAATAGTTTGTATAGGTATGTACATTAGTTAAATAATTATATGTGAAGACGATGCGCCTAGAATAAAATTACTATACCACAATAGGTAAAAATAATTAATTAATAAATGATAATGAATTAAAATCAATGGATCATCAACCGACTAATGAGATAAAATGAATTCCTGATTACTAACTTGATTAAATCTTACTTACTATACTTGAATTACTCAGAGATTCCTTTGTGATAAATATGGAACGCTTAAGATCTCTCACACATCAAATACAGCATTTCACCTTTGATGTAATCCAACTTCGGATTGGAATAAGGTACGCATACTTAGAGTATGCTCTTATGTCTGTTAATCAAAAGAAAATATCGATATCTTACTTTTGTCCAATTAATTACAATATGCTGCCTGATTTCACAAGAGATTGTTGAGATGGTAGTGCTGAAATCATTATTCAGACGCCACAATTTCTACTGTTTTCTGTAATTCTGTCACTCTTTAACGGCTGAACGGATTTGTATGAAATTTGGAACACGGATAGTCCTGTACCTGTTTTATATAATATGCTTGTTATATAATATACTTGTTATCCGGGGACATGCAGAAGTTTTTTTTTTAAATCTTTTGCATAGCTTTTATCGCGGGCTTTGGGCGCGGCGACCGAATCAAGAAATTCCGTAACGAAAAAAACCTAACACCCCCCACTCCGCCTACCATGTAATGACGATTCCCATGACAACGTGATGTTGTCATGGGAACGTAATTTTTGTTTTATGTCATCACGTCATCATCCCAAGTGTAGCGTTGACAAATAGAAAGTATGGAGGTTACAAATGCTATGCAATAGCTTTACCGCAGCAATCCCCGAGTGCCACAAGTTTTTTTTTTCCATTTTACCAGGATATGAGTGAAACCGTGGGAAGAAGCTAGAAAAGCTGTGTCTGTGTAATTTTGAAGAGGTGTCGTTTTATTTAGAGAATTGATAATTACTTAGTACTGTGTAGGTATAATGTTTCTTATTCAATTTAAGACGCAGATACATATATGCCAGTAATCTGAGTGGTTAGCTTGTGTGTTCTGTACTGAGCTCACACAACGCGTTGTATGTCCAGCCAGTAATAGTAATAGGACTCGTCCATCAAGGAGCGCTCGCTGTCCCAAATTAGACGCATTATTTATTTATTATACATAAAACAAAAGGTATTTTATATATTATTAAAGACTAATAATTAAATTATCTTTAAAATGGTGAAGGTTTCGGAAAAATACGCTTGATAGATTTGCGTGATTCTCAGTTTTTTGTCCGCGTTAGACATAACTTTACAAATTAATTTCACTGTGTAATATAAACATAATCTAAAATATTTCTATATTAAGTTATTAAGGAAATGCTCTTATTTAAAATTTTTTTTTTTCAAATCATTAATTGACATTACTCGTTTAGACGTGATCTTCAATATAAAATCATTAAAAGTCGGTTATCGTCGCCTTAAGTTTTCCACATGTTGAAGTATGCAAAACAATATTACAAAATTTAAACAAGCATATTACAAATTAGAGGATTATATCCTAAATGAGAATGCTTGGATGCATGCTGGCCTGGCTCCATAGGACAATAAATTTAGAGTCTAGACAAAATCAAACTGGTTGCTAATTTAATTGTATAAATAATTATTATAACTTCTATTTTACATTCTGTGATTACTTGAACTCACACACTAGACTTATAAGTTTTACTTGTAATTTTTTTAGGAATATCGTATAGGTACCTACTTTTACAATTCTTGTAAATATGTGAACACCATGTATCCATTACATATTTTTTTTTTCTGTCATTACTTCATTTTTAATTATTTTTACCTATGGTGGTATTGTAATCTTATTCCAGGTGCATTGTCTTCACATATAATTATATAATTAACTAGCTGCGCCCCACGGTTTCACCCGCATAAGTCTCGATTCCGTAGGAAAAACAAAAAAAAAGTATCCTATGTTCTTTTCCAGGGCATCATCTATATATGTGCCAAATTTCATCCAAATCCGTTTAGCCGTTTTAGCGTGAAGGCGTAACAAACAAACTTACTTTCGCATTTATAATATTAAGGATTAAGGATGTATACAAAATATTGTAAAACATTTTAAAATTATCAGTAGAGTTTCTTACCCATTCTTCTCCATACGAAAACTACCGTTTGGAAGGGGCGACTAGAATAAATTCTATTTTTGTAAATTTTGACATTCAAAAGTACCTTTTATGTGCCTAATTGAAATAAATTATTTGACTTTGACTTTATGAAGCGTGTGTTTTCAAAATATTTTAATATGAATTAATAACACAATGGTGACCTGTAATACAGGTTTTTATTTAAACCTATTTCAGGCACCAGTCTCTCACAAAGTTAGCTCCTTGTTCGTGCACTATTGTCAAACACTAGCATTAAATATTAAAAAAATATTAATAACAGTTACATTAATTTCCCTAAAATTTCTGTACCGGGAAAGTCTCAGACCTATAAGTTATAAATAAAGTAGGTTTAAAGATTTCTTAGATCGTGTTTCTAGGAAATAGATGTCAATAAAACTGAGGATTTACAAGGAATTCAATTATATCAGCTTTCAAGAAATCTAATAGAATCTCAAGGCTTTTCACGCCAACTGAATTTCTCTTTAACCTCTCATAAACGAATTCTTATTGATAACCTTGCCTTTTAGATTCTGAAACAGTTCTAGGACAATTGCTTCTCGGATGAACTGTTCGCCGACAGAACGATTCACATATGAGTGTTTCACCGATAGAACTTATCATCGGCGGCGGCATGGCGAGCGATGCGCCAACATATCCTTTCGTATATGAGAAATTCGTCGATAGAACCTTTCAATGGCCAACGATTGGCCGACACAACTACATGCAATCAATCTGCCTAGCCTTTTCCTAACTATGTTAGATTCGGCTTCCAGTCTAATCGGATGCAGCTGAATACCAGTATTTATATGAAATATAGGAATTTTAGTTAATTCCACAAACAATGTACAGCGCAGTAAAATCATAAAAGCGCTTACACACTTTTTTTTACCCAACTGCCCCAGAAGGTGGGTAATGTTTTTCGAGAGTATGTATGTGTGTATGTACTTATGTCTATTTCTTTGGCACGCTCTGTAGCCTAAACTGCTTGATGGATTCAACATGTGAGGTGTCGTTAGATTTGTCTTAATTGTGGGAGTGACATAGGATATATAATATTTATATACTGCATCTGCAAATACAAAAAAGAGAGGGGTAGGTTTAGAAAAATATGTACTACATTATTAGTATCAAATAAAAGCTAGTAATGAGTCAATACATATATATTTTAATAAAACTAAAACGCTTGAAATAAAGCAAATTATTCAAAAAAACAAAAAACCTGATTGCAAAACATATAAGTGAAAAAAGAAAAACCAATACCTGAAATTATGGTGTGAATTTTGTTTGTCCTGCAATACGAAAATTCCATAGATTGTAATGCTTGTTTTTCTCTTTTCAGTTATGTGTTTTGTAGTCGGTTTTTTTATAAATAATTTGTTTAGCATGTGGATCCTCTGACATGTGATCTCTACCGTCCTGGAGCTGGCAGGGGTCTGTCATCCTCTTACTGACTAAAACCATATAGGTGTTCTTCAACTCCCTCTAATTGATTGGATTGAAAACTTTATCTAAATGCGTTTTTTTTTCTACACCAATAACTGGCTTTTTCAATTGTTATGGAGTCGGTCAGTCGGAAAGATATAGCTAATTGCCCCCCTTCCAAAGCGTAGTAGATTCCTATGGAGAAGAACGGGCGGAACTGCATACGTTGAACATCGAAAGCTGGATCTCTTTTAGGCATTCTCAGCACCCCTAGAAGGCCTCCCACAAGTTGGACCGGTGATCTGGTGAAGGTCGTAGGAATCCGCTGGATGTAAGAAGCACAGACCCGGTCGAAGTGGTGGTGCTTGGGGGAGGCCTATGTCCAGCTGTGGACATCTTTCGGCTGAAATGATGATGATATATCGAAAATATATGGTTAAACAATCGCTAATCATTACTTAACATAAAACAACGTTTAGAAATAAACCCTTACATGTTTAGCTAAATGTTTAATATCTAGTTAAAATCATAAAAATCTTATTAGATAACTAACATACCAGTAGGTATGTTAGAAAGCATTCCGCCCCACTAATGACATCATAAACTCAACAGACGCCAAATTAATGAGAAAAGCGTCACATAACTACCAACAAATTCTCCTAGGACCGGTCCCCTATGAAGGATTGAGACGATAACATAATATATAAAGCTTGCTGTAGCTTAATTAAGTACAGCTCGGATCGTCTGATAAACTTGTTTAAGTTAGGGTCGCTTTGGTATTTATTTACTTTAGCTTCATACGATATCTTAAACATGGTAATACTAGGAATACCTTGATAGTGAATTAATTATATCTAAATAAATGAACAATATTATTTTGATATATTTAGTAACCTGTTCTGCTTAGATATTTCTAAAGAGCCATAAAAAACTCTGAAAGAAATTGATACTTGTTTCACCTCTCAACGAATTCTCAGTATGACGATTAACTTGTTGCGAACCCGAACATGGCGTGTTCGGGGTGAAATACGTGTCGATTTCGTTCAGGGATTTTTATGGCTCTTTAGAAATAGCTAAGCGGAACAGGTTACTAAATATATCCACATAATATTGTTTTTTTTTTTGTTAATTGTTAATTATCACTTTTAGCGTAACTCGGAATGCGGCCTTCGTAATGTCTCTATGTCAGTAACAACGTAAAATTTTTCACGACGAATTTGTCAAGAGTGCATCGACAAAGAAGAAAAGCTATTTGTAAAAATCGTAGATATTGAGTAATTATTTTTCTTTTCCTGTATCACTTTTTTCATTCTTGGAAGATTCGTAAACAAATCTCTAGAGTCCGGCCGAAAACGAAATTCGGCCAGTTTTGCATTTTCGGCCGAAATCCTAAAACGTTTTTTTTATAAAGTATCGTTAAGTTTTTTTTGGTAAATGTAAAACAAATGTAGTGTCAATCTTTGAATTATTATGATTAATAGTTCAAACTTAAATCACATGATTTTTTGTTTTTTCGCAAATATGTTTATAATAATAATCAAAAAATCTGATTTTGTATGCATAAAAAAGTAATATTTTCAGTCATTTTCTGAGTTATACAACAACTAAAAACACATTTTAGTTGTTGTGACTATAGATTTTCTCTGCATTAATTAATTGAAAGTATTGATTAGCCGTTTTTTCGGCTAGAAACCGTTATTTCGGCCAAAAACCGAAAATGAAATTCGGTCGTATTCTACAAATCTCCCTTATTTGGAATTAAATGAAAATGTGTAGTATCTACTGACTTTGATATAATGTGTGTTAATTTTATCAAAGTTAGACGGTAGACATGTCTACTAATTAACAGCTTTCCCATTTTCATACACAAACACCTACATTGTTCAAAGTCAAACCTTTCATTAAAATTAGACCATACAAAGGTACTTTGAAGTACCTGGTAAGTCAAGAAACGTAATGAGAATAGAGATAATACAACTTAAAAAGCCAAGGACAAGCCCCGCCACGTTCCCGCCCACAAGATAAATAAAGCTAGGAATAATAAGCATTATTTTGTATTAGTATTCAAAATGGAAGCCGACCACAATAAATTGTTAGGGAAATGTTAAGACGACAAGATAATTTTAGACAACGATACGATTTTAACAATAAATAATAATTATTTTACAAAATGTTCAAACGTTATGGATACAACGGTTCGGCTTCAAAGACTTATGCCCGTTTTCACCAACACTAAGAGGCACCGAAATTTATGCCTAGGTAAATAAAAGCAACGCTCGGCCCACCGAGGTAAGTTGAAAATCCACCAGCGTGATTTTATTTCGACATTCACTTATGTGTTCCCTAGTCTTAGTCAAACAGGCAGTGTTTGAAGCCGATTTGTAAATAGGGTTCTGTACAAATTGTAAGCCAATGAAAAGCTAGCTTTGTTCTGATAACGAATACCTTTTGATTTATTCATTTCTGTATCTGCTTATACGAAACTGTTTGTTAAAGCATTTTCTTGGAAATTGTATTGAGAGTTTCAACTTTAACGCGAATCTCAAGGTTTTGTTCCTGTATATTCGCTTACTTTTTAATAATATTAGTTCCATAGTTCATAGCAATTTTAGGTTTTATTTTATTAACTTTCTTTTGTACTTTTTTGCGACCAGATTTTAACAACACTTGCGACAAAGTTACCACAGTCATCATCAACGACTTACAATAATATTTATTGGGGAAAATGTACTACTAAAAAAAAACATTCTTAACTAATATATTCATGATTCTAGGTCAACAAGAAGTATCATACTGCCCTGCTAAGCCCAAAGGCGGTATCTCTGAGATACGCCCTTTTCGTTTTTTTTGTACCTTTCAATAGCTTTAACAATTTCCCATCTAATGGTACAAGCGAAATAGCGCTATCTAACTTAAAACATAAAAAAAACCACTAAGAAGTTTTTTATATCTCCATTTTTCCATACATTACAATTTACAAAAAGTCAATTTTCTCAAAACTTACTCCGGTTGAGATACCGCCTTTGGGCTTAGCAGGGCAGCATAGAGGTTTTAATTTATTTGCGAGTATCAAAATGTATCGCATAAATAGTCGTATTTTACGCTTACGTATTTGATATTAATTTCAAATTTATACCTCCATGCGTTCCTGAGAAAAAGGGTCTTGACAGACTGATAGGCAGACATACAGACAGACGGACGGACAACGAAGTGATCCTATAAGGGTTCCGTTTTTTACCCGGCGAAGCAAAAAGGAGGGTTATGATTTTGAGCGGTATGTATGTATATATGTTCATCTGTTACCTCATAACTTCTAAACTACCGATCATAATTTGACAAATAACGTATCATTGGAAGCGTCTTGATCGTCCGCCATTATAATTGTGTAGGTGTACAGGCATGCGACCACGGCTTTACCTTGACCATTTTTGTACCTATGTCTTGATTTCTGTCTGAAATATTTTCTTGTTTCACACTTTTTAGAGCGTGATTTTTCAGCAGTCGGGTTTTAGTTTTTCCTTTTGAGATATGGAACCCCAAAAAACAAAACTAACACTCAACTCCCCCTTAACACCAGAGCTATCTTTACGGTCGTCCGCAGCCACAATCCCACAAATTAGGTCCACTGTCGGCTTGGCAAAGATCCGCTATTTGCGAGGCCAACGCTCGCAAGTCCGTATCACAAATGAAAAACAATAATGAGGCAATTTTACTGGCTCGGTAGTGGAGGGTTGGGTAATTAGGACTTCATTTTAACCCTCTCGACCCTTTCGTTTGATAATATTTTGAATTTAAGTTGGGTTTGTTTTTTGTTTTGGGTTTGTATAAGTAGATAGTATACATAAAGTGGTTGAAAGGACTGGGAACAAAAGCATGGTTTTTTACGTATGCTTCAGAGTTTTGACAGAGGCTTCGTTAGACTGTCGGATTGTCGATCTCAAGTAAAGTCTTCGTCAAAATTAAATACTTTTGGCTGTGGAGGCATCATTGCCACATACGAACTACGCTTCACACTGACGTCACCCTAAAATCTGCATCCCGACATCAATCGTCGGGCCCACCAGACACGACACTCATCTTGTCGGAGGATCCTCCCTTTTCTATAGAGAATGAGTGAACTTTACACCCTGTTCCTCATGCCTCTATAATGGCTATAAAATTATAAGCTTCAAGGTAAAAACATTGCTGTATAAAACGAATGAGTACCCTAAACCAAAAGCATTTTTCACTCCTCTTGCTCAAAAAGTCTCAATACTCAATACGTTTATTGCATTCCACAATGTGAACTTAGGTGGTAGATACATAAAGACATACATTCGTTTTGGAGCATTGTGGGCCCTGTCGGGCATAACAACATAAAAATTAGGAGGAGTGCTATTATAGATATTTGTTAACAATTTTAATAACGAAAGTGTAGATTAACACTTTCGTTTTGTGTAGGTAGGTAGGCTGATAACTAATTGTGTACATATAATTTTTACCACTCATATATTGGATTTAAACATTAATATTTATTTAAATTATACATATATTATTATTATCATTGGTAATTATAAATAAATTATTATTGCGTTTTTTTTTTTTTGATTGTATTGTTTATTTATTAAATTTATCATTTAAATATTCATTTACATTATAATAACATTTACAGATTAGAAATTGTTTTAATTTATTTATAAAGATATTAAATTTTTGTTCATTTTTAATTTCATCAGGTAGTTTATTATATATTTTAACTGACATTACTAAAGTGCTTGTGGAGTGAATTTTTAGCTTTGAACCTGGTTGGTTTAGTCTGTTTTTGTGTCGTAGTGTGTAGCGAGTCTGTATGTTTTCGCGTGTAGTAAAGAGTTTTTGATTATTTCTAACAAATTTGCACATTTCCAAGATATATATGCAAGGTAGGGTTAGAAGTTTATGTTCTTGGAAATGGGGTTTGCAGCTGTCTGTGTTATCTATGTTAACTAGTATTCTAATCAGTCGTTTTTGTAGTATGAATAGTGTTGATGCGTCTGTACTATTTCTCCATAATATTACGCCGTAGTTTAACCATGCGTATGCATAGGCATAATACGTAACCAGAGCAGTGGAGAGATTTGTGGATTTTTTTATTTCACGGAGGGCATAGGAAAATTTTGATAGCTTTGACCTGATTTTTTTAATATGTGATTTCCAATTTAAATGTGTATCTATGGATAAGCCGAGTAGGTTGAATTCTTTTACTGTTTAAATTTTTGCGTCGTTGTAAATAAATGTTAAGTCTAAAGGGGTTTTCTGACGTGGATGGAAGGACATGATTTTAGTTTTATTGAAGTTTAATTCAAGGTTGTGTTCTGTCATCCAAGTTATTATTTTATTAAGTATGCTTGTAAGTATTTCGGTT
This sequence comes from Agrochola lychnidis, assembly GCA_963680765.1. Classification (NCBI taxonomy): domain Eukaryota; kingdom Metazoa; phylum Arthropoda; class Insecta; order Lepidoptera; family Noctuidae; genus Agrochola; species Agrochola lychnidis. The sequence goes on along the minus strand of OY796859.1, from coordinate 4,707,769 downwards.
AAGTTGGTATTGTCGTGGCAAGAAGTTAGTACTGAGATATCGTCGGCAAACAGAACACATGATTCATTTATTACTGTAGGGAGGTCATTTATATAGATGATAAATAAGAGGCATCCAATAACACTCCCTTGGGGGATTGAGGCGTTAATTTGCTTGCTATCTGACCCAATGTATTGGATCTGTTTTTCATGTTCGTTGTAGTATTCTACTTCAACTTGGTGTTCTCTATTTTCCAAATATGATTTGAACCATTCATAAGATTTTCCGCGGATCCCTATCCCTTGTAGCTTGTTAAGTAGAATGTCGAATTGCACTTTGTCGTAGGCTTTTGTCATATCTAATAGTATACCTACGGCATATTTTTTCTTATCAATTATATTTATGGCTTCCTGGATAAAATTATATACTGCTAGAACTGTAGAGTGGTTTTTTCGGAAACCATTCTGGGATTCATGAATTTTTTTTTATTTTTCGCAAAACGAATAGACGCGATTACACATCGCTTTCTCGAATACTTTCGAGGCTGTAGGTAAAAGAGCAATAGGGCCGTCATTGTAACGTACCAGGACGGGGAAAAAATAGCATTTCTTGTTCTAGGGGAAAAAATACGTTTTGTCTGTAACCAGCGAACCTACAAAAACGAAAAAGTCTTTATTCTTATGTAAAACTAGCTTTTTCTATCGCATATAGCGATTAAAAGTTACAAAATCTGATTGATCAAATTGTATATTTTTATTTAAATAAAATAAACCATTTAATTTTATTATTTTATTTTCTAGCAATCGTAGTGAAAAGTAGAGTGTAAGACACGGCGCTAAAATCCATCATAACTCGGTTTCTATTTACTCCCTCGCTAAAGCATGGGAGTAAAACTACCTCGATAGAATGGGTTATTTTAGCCCCTCGTATAAAAATCTACTAGTATTTTTTATTTAATCATTTTCAACATGATCCTTTCCGTGTTTTCACACTAACCACAAATATGGTTCGCAAAAAAAAGAGCGATTTCAAAACCTACCTGCCCGGCTGCCGCTGACATCGGGGATTTATTTTTAATTACTGTTGGTTTACGGACCGTATTTTCTACTATGTACAAAGCCTTTAGCACTACTTACGTACTTAAACCTTTTTTTAATTTTCATATTCGTTTATGTAACGTCTTTTATACCCAATTGCGATGAAGCCCAATTAGTTACGGATTCTATTGGCATCATAATATCAGTTGGATAAAATCAAATATTGAAAAGCCATTTCATAGACGGCGGTCTAAAACAAGTATTCACAGAAAGAAAATTATTTTCCAGTTATTATAATAACAATTATTCATAGTTTATTAACCAGCCAAAGGAGACTTTTTCTCTAACTTTTCTCTTTTTAACGAAATAAGAATTGAGACTTACCTACGCCATTCAGTTCCGTGCTTGAACACGATCAAAGAGCGTACGCGATATTCAACTTTATTATAATCTGTTAGCGTTTAGTACACAGTGAAGTAGCGAGGTGCATGGGGGCGGTGCTTGCGTCGAAATTGTCTTGAGAGTGTCTGGTCTTAAGATCCAGTTTTCCTTAGAACCATCATCATCCCCAAGTATGTTGGGGTCGGCACTCAACCGGATGCACCAGAACACCAATATTTTAATTAAAACCAAACCAAGTAGAATATTAATAACTGAGAAAATATTATAACAGAACATAAAACGCAGTTTGTTAAACTTTCGAGTCAAAACGACATTGTAACAAAGCAAGCACTCCAATTTAAAATATTAAATGGCTTAACCATACGACTAAACGTTGTAGCGTAGTACGGGAAATAGCCGGACTTTGCCAAGCCAATGTTATTCCAGATTTGTGTGAATGACACTGTAACGATGTACAGAATTTGGCTCCGGTGCAAGGATACATCGTGTGATTTCATGTGGTTGTATGTTACGTAGTTGGGTATATGAATAAATTAACATCATAATTTGCAAGCTTTTTGTAAAGCCATTCGCAGCCAGATAAAGGATATCATTCATTTTGGACTGAAAACTGAAAGTGCCAGGATAAAAATGTGTAATATTCCGATAGAACACACAATTCCTATCATTTTTTACTACGACACCAAATCTGTGCGCCCTTTGGTTACAGTGTTACATACTTTTAAAATACAATAAAAATGTTATTATTATGTAATATGATAGCGCGTAGGTTTGTGCGTTGTTCGAGGGAGGTAAAAATAACGCTCTTTAGAGCTTATTGTACATCTCTCTACACGTGCAGCCTGTGGGCAAAGTATACTCGTGCGGCATACAGCGCCCTCCGCGTCCAGTTCAATAACGCGTTCAGGGCGGTGGTGGGGCTGCCCCGACACTGCAGCGCCTCAGGCATGTTCGCGGAGGCGCGCACCGACTGCTTTCACGCGACGATGCGCAAGCGGTGCGCGTCTCTGGTGCGCAGAGTGCGGGGCAGCCCCAACACCGTCCTGGCAATGATTGCCAACAGACTGGATTGCCCTTACATCCGGCAATGCTGCAGCAGACATATTGTTACTGTGTGAGTGTTCGTTTTTGTCTGTGCTTGTTATGTATGTAATATGTATTTATTGTTTTTTGATATTATTTGATTTAATTTAATTTAATTTGATTTATTTTGTTTTCATTTATTTAATTGACTTCAATTCAACATAACTTATTCTCATTTTATTTTATTTTAATTGATCTTGGATTTTATTGTATTTTAATTTATTGTATTTTAATTTATTGTATTTTAATTTATTGATGTAATTTATTAATTTGTGTTTGGCTATGGGTGTTATTTTTTACCTGAAATAAATGAATTTATTATTATATTCTTTTATTCCATTAAAATACTTATAAATTACATTTTTAAATATTAGAATATAAAAAATATAGAAACATTTAAAAATATAAAAAATAGTAGCCCACCGGTATCGGGAACAGGGTCCAAGCTACCGGCGGTCAGGGCTCCAGAGAGAGGAACCTCCTAACAATGCGAGCCGTGTCCAGGAGTACCGCCTTCTGAATCAAGCCCTTGATCCAGCTGCCCAACGAGAGCCTCCTTAGGTGTTGGTCGAGGCTCTTGGCAATTAAGCCATTGGCTGATACGACTATCGGCACAATGATCGCTGAGTCCACATCCCACATGTCGACAATCTCGCGAGCCAAGTCAAGATACTTGATTTGTTTGTCTTTCTCGGCTTTCACGAGGTTCCCGTCATGCGGGACTGTTATGTCAATAATCATTGTGCGCCGCTCTACTCGATCCACCACCACTATATCAGGTTTATTGGCAACAATAGTCCTGTCAGTGATGATGGATCGATCCCAGTACAATGTGATATTTCCATTTTCGAGAACTGGGTCGGGCACATACCTGTAGTACGGCACTTCCGATTCCACAAGGCCGTATTTCAGAGCAAGTTGCTGATGGATAATCCTGGCTACAAGGTTGTGTCTATGCAAGTACTCTTCGTTAGCTAGACGAGAACACCCGGAGATAATGTGTCGGATTGATTCTCCCGGACGGTGGCATGCCCGACAGATGTCAACCGTGCCATCCTTCACAATAAATCTCCGGTAATTGTTCGTCATGATAACTTCATCCATAATTGCACAGATAAAACCTTCGGTCTCCCCGAAGAGGTCACCGAAACGTAGCCAGGTCACGGACGCCAGTAAATCTACATCGGGTCCATGTAGGGCCCGGAAAAAGCGTCCGTGAAGCTCCTTACTCTGCCATACCTCCCTGCGATCGTTAGTGTCGAGCACTACAGGCTTGCGCCAGTTCTCTTTAGCCAAGGAGAGCGGGGTAAGACCCTTGTCCACCGCGACCACATCTCGATGCATCCCCACGTCGGCTTCTAGGAAATATTCCCTAAGACTGCATATCTCGCGATTGTGTAGGGTCTTAGCGTTTAAAAAGCCTCGACCTCCACACTTTCGCGGGATATACAGTCTCATTACCGATGACCGTGGGAGATGCATTCGATATGCAGTCAGCAGCGTACGGACCCTCCTATCCAGGGCGTCGAGTTCGGTCTGAGTCCATTTGAGTATGCCTATTTAACACTTTATTCAGGCGGCCAAAGAAGCGTTCCCTCAACGATTGTTTCATGTCGGCAACATTGATGCCTAATGCTTCCGACATACCCAAGTACTTGTAGGTTTCGGTTGAGGAGAGGGATCTAAGGTGTATGGAATCCGAGAGTTGGGTTCCCACGGATTCCATAATCCTCCCTCGCTTTACATGCATGACTGCACATTTTTCCACACCAAATTCCATCCTGATGGCGCTACTGAACGTTTGGGTTACCTTCAGTAGCTCCATCAGTCGCAAATTGTTGGGGGCAAAGAGTTTCAAGTCATCCATGTAAAGGAGGTGAGATATCACCTGACCACCCCTTCTCAACCGGTAGCCTAGACCTGAATCCTCCAGCAGTGTGCTTAGAGGATTCAAGGCTAAGCAGAACCAAAGCGGACTCAAACTATCGCCCTGAAATATTCCCCGCTCAATCCTGATCGGTTCATCAATTCCCCGGGTCTGTCGACATCCTGGATAGAGAAGGACCGTCCTCCATTGCCGCATACATGACATCAGGAAGGTGCGGAGAGTCGCATCTATCTTGTACAGCTCCAGCACCCTCATGAGCCATGTATGCGGCACCGAATCATAGGCCTTCTTATAATCTATCCAACAAGTCGACAAATCCTTCCGGGATCTACGAACCTGTTGGCTGATGGTCATGTCTATAAGGAGCAGCTCCTTGGTACCGCGGGACCCATTCTTACATCCATTCTGAGACACAGACATAATTAAGTTGTTGTTAATATGGTGTGAGATTTTTGCTCTAACAATGGATGTAAGAACTTTATAGACCGTCGGTAAACATGTAATTGGTCTATAATTTTTAGGTTCCACAGTACTGCCCGATTTATGGAGCAGGTGGGTAACTCCTGTTGTGAAGAACAATGGGAGGGACCCAGTCTCTAGAGATGACTGGAATTGCGAGGCTAAGCAGGCGTGTGACCTTTGTAGCCATTTAAGCCAGAAATTGTGCAGTCCGTCCGGTCCTGGAGATTTCCAGTTAGGCAACGGACGGACTGCACGGGCCACATCCAGAGGACTAATGATAATGGCCTCCATGTCTGGTATTGGATCACATGCCTGCTCAACAACACGCATCCAATCACCTTCAGTGTGACTGGCGGGCACCGACCAAATGCTTCGCCAAAAAGTTTTCATGGCATCACTATCTGGTGGACGTGCGTCAGTCACACCTTGATTGGGAGTGGGCCGCTCCCATGCTCTGTATACCCACCTTTCATCGTTCTGGAACATGCGGTTCTGAGTATACCGATCCACTCTTCGCCTGTACCGACGGATACGGTTTGCCCATGCATAAACTTTCTGCTTCAGGAAGTCGATGCGCTCTGTGACATGGGATACATATTCTTATTATTATTATTATGTTGTTATTTTCATACATTTGATCATTTATATTTAATTATTCATACTGTGTATGTCCTTTTGATGTGCAATAAAGTGAATTCTATTCTCTATTAAGAAAGTATTTTCATCATTGATACTCCACGCGCCCTGTTGTGTTCCAGATGGTGAAATTACAACCAAAAACTTGCTTTCTATGATTGATCGTGCATTTGCAATGCCTCCATTGATCTGTTTAAGTGTGAGTAGTAGCTAGCTAAAAACTATTTACCGAAACATGCAGAAAATTACTTTTTTACCTGCTATTTCAATTAAATAAGATGTATTTTAAATTCATCAACATTTATAATGTCTGGAGTAGCCTCCACGAGTGTACGTCCGGTGCACCCTGGACAGTCAGTCCCGCTCTGATTGGGTAATACATAGGGTTGCCATTCGATAGATTGGGACTCTCACCGTTATTAGGCCTTCTGTCCCGACTCCCGAGAAAGCACTATTACGCCACGTTTTATCGCGCGGTCATGACAATTCAAATACGCGCGCTAACGTAAAAACTTTTTGGAGGTCAAAGTTGATACGGAAGAGTGGAAAGCCAAAAATTCTGGCCACAACGCCACTGTGGGAAGAATATTTTCATGAATGTCGAGCCAATGGACTGATGAAAGAAATCGACTGCTGCCGGAGACTGTGAAGTCAATATTCAAATTCAAAATAATTTATTTCAGGAATACACCCATATGAAATTCACAACAGATTACAAATTCAATTAATTAATACAATTTATAAATTATTACAATATTATTATAAAACAATCAATATTACAAGAAATTAATAGAAAAGTATTATTTTAGCTGGAATACTAATAACTAAGAAATAAAATAACCGTACGTGACGTAACGTATATGGCCCTCAATATTTCATTGTCATATTTATACAAAATCAATCTTTTTTTTAATATTACAGTTGCAGTGTCAGGTTAACTTCAATATGATTTGCACGCAGTTTTATAAATATGTTAAAGAACAGAAATAATTACTTAAAAAAGTAAATTCTTCAGCAACATGATCAAGCTACATCTAGCACTGCTTCCATACATTAGAAATTGTATTTTTTTATTCATAAAATATATTTTTTTTTCTTTTCTTTCCGACACATGCCTTGCCAAATATGAAAACCCTACTAATGCAAAGTGTATCAGAAATGCGTAGTCATATTTAAGGGTGTGGTATAATAGACCATAATTAAACAACAAACCATACAAAGCTTCAATACCTAGTCTACCAAAAGGTATGGTACAGCTGATAATTTTTTCGCGATTACGATGAATGGTCCCATCGAGAAAGTTGTTTAGTTGTATAGTCTGCACCACACATCTTGATACATGTTGTATATTTACCATGACATGAGTTATTTCATGTACCGTTGTACCTAGTTTGTACCAATACGAGAGAAGAGAAGAACTATTGATATTTTTTGCATTTTAAAGACTGGTTCATGAAATATGGACTAGTCGTTGATGCATCGTAGTTTACTGGTTAACCACTCCCGCCGATGGTCGACGAAATTGAAACCCATAATTAATTCAATTAACTAAACCACGTAGCCGCATTGCATAACCACATCCATGTAAAATAGGTACCTAACATACAAATATAACACTATGCCCGTATGCCCCGAAGGGGAAGACAAAGGTGCTTCGTGTTACGTCCGTCGTTGGATTTCTATCAGTTGCCCTTTGCACTTGGTGTAGACCGGACGCTCTCAATCGACTTGGAAGTATATAGAGTTGTTAATACTCTTTTAACTTAATGTAAATTATTTTAAAAATGGGAGGAAAGCGGCTAAAGTCGCAGGCATGACAGATACAAAAATAGTTTTACTGGGCTATATAGTTCACATGGAAATTAATAAAGTACTTAGTTCTGAATTCAAATTATTTACAAAATTGATAGACATGGAAATTAGCATTCGTTTGTATTCGGAAATGCGATAATTCCCGAGGGACATTAAGAACATAGAAATACCGTATCATATTACCCATACTATATTTCGTTGTCTAACCCTGCATCCTAATGAAAAACGATCCTCGCGCGAATACACGATCGTTCGACTTTTTTTCAGTTCAAAAAAAGGAGGAGGTTCTCCTGAGGGAGATTCGACTGTATTTTTTTTTACGTTTGTTATGTCAGATCTTTCGACTGGGTAAACCGATTTTGATGATTCTTTTTTATTTGAAAGTTGGTGCTTCTTGTATGGTTATATTTCAATTTGGTCTAGTTCTGACAATGGCATCTGTGAGAAAACCATATAAGTCTTAAATTTGCATTAAGTATGTGCGCGAAAAATGTACGAATAACTCAATATACAACCGATTTCGACGATTTTTTTTTTAACCGACTTCCAAATAAACTTAGTATGAACTTAGACTTCCAAGTGCCATAACTAAAAAGCGAAAAATAAAAACTTTTTCCAAAAAAAAAACCGACTTCCAAAAAATAAACACTACAAAGTGAAAAATAACTTTCATTTCGGAAGTCTGTGTCTTTGGTTTAGAATTTTCGTTTTTTGTTCAGTAAACCTGACCACGTGGTCGCACCGACAGAGGGCGCTTTCTGGTTTTCCGAACAAAAAGTGACATAATGCATGCGACCGATCGCATTCGAAGGACGATTGCTTTTAAATAGGACGCGGCCTTAAACCGTTCACAAATCCAGACTTCCGGTATTCTACTGAACCTTACAATACTTTAAATGATTCGGAAATTGAATCTAAGATCACATGTACAGCAGTCTATGACCACCGGACGCACTAAGGATACTAAGTTTGTAATTTGTTACCGCATTTATGGCTAGTAAACGAAATTCTTAGACATAAAAACCGTAACTATGTAATTTACGGCACTCATGCTTATGGTAAGTTCATTAAATAAAAAAACTTTTTACAAAAAAAAAAACAACTGACCTCCATAAAAAACACTACAACGTGAAAAATAACTTTAATTTCGGAAGTCGGTGTCTTGGGTTTTGTATTTTCGTTTTTTGCTTCCGACTTCCGAAATTAATTATTTTTCACTTTGTAGTGTTTTTTTTTTGGGGGTCGGTTGCTTTTTTTTGTAAAAAGTTTTTATTTTTTACTTTTTAGTTGTGGTATCTACCCCACACACATTCGAATACCACTACCTGCTACTAGTGACAGAAACTTATCATATCATCTACATACATACTAAGTGGGGAAAAAATACGTATTTTGTAGCTAACTCAAAAACTATCCAAGCAAAGTTAATAACATTTATATGGGACCAATTCAAGAGCACATTCTTTCAAACAAAAAAGAATTTTCAAAATCGGTCCACAATTGACGGAGAAATCGGTGGACATACATAAAAAAAAAACAAACTTATGCGACGAACATATAACCTCCTCCTTTTTGGAAGTCGGCAAAAAAAAAAAGTGGGAGTGCCGACAGAAGTGAACACTTGAAAAAAAAACTTCCGAAACCTTTAAAGTAAAAATACTTGCATAGAACATTGATCCGTAAAGTAATTTAAATAAAGAGCACAATCGCGTTTACAAAAATGAGGTGTCGGTAACGTTGTCGTGAGTTCAATTGTTTTTTTCTATCTCAAAAATGTCCAACGCGCCTAAAGAAGTTTTGACTTCAATTATGTTGTTTTTGTTCAATTAAAATTATAGTAAAGTATCAAGGTTATCACCATTTATTAAAAATTAATTTCAAGGGAACGATCGCTACTTTCGATTAAAATTATTCAAGATGAAGATTTTCTAAAACTGCGACACTGGACACAAATTAAAAAAAAAAAAAATGCGATTATCTCGAATCTACACTTTGTATAGTTACGGTTGTCTGAGTTAGGAGGGCAGTATAGTTTATCTAGTCGGTGCAACCAAAAGTCGTGGTCGTTTATTGCGCGAGATCCCTAAATATTAGAACTAAACTAGATAACAATATAAGGTCCATATTTCAGCCTGAAGCCTAGGACAATTTTCGAGAGTAACTTTTTATGGTTTAATTTTACCAAATTGCTTTACACCAACCAGTCTGGTGGCAAATGTGTCTGTTTTATATTACGGGATTTATTATGTTTTTGGGTGAATTTTGTAATATTATGTCTGTGGAATGTCATGTGATAAGTGCCTAGGCTGTTTATGGATCATAAAATAAATAAATTAGGTACCATCTATAATATTTTCTGTAGTTGGTTGTAGAAAAACTCGCAATATGTTACGCTAATGAAATATTGTAACTGCTAAACTAAATATTAAAATAACGTGTGGCACTCGGGGACTGCCGCGGTAAAGCTATTGCATAGCATTTGTAACCTCCATACTTCCTATTTGTCAATGCTACACTTGGGATGATGACGTGATGACATAAAACAAAAATTACGTTCCCATGACAAAATCACGTTGTCATGGGAACCGTTATTATATGGTAGGCGGAGTGGGGGGTGTTAGGTTTTTTTTCGTTACGTAATTTCTTGATTCGGTCGCCGCGCTCATAGCCCGCGATAAAAGCTATGCAATAGCTTAAAAGTCGGTAGTAAAAAAGAGAAACACGATAACAGTGAAAACTTATGACTCCAGACGAGTGCACGATATTCAGTGTCACCGACCGACTGGAGCCGAGTATACCCGATTAAGCGTTACCAACCCGAGCGTGACGATTCAGTTTCGTTCACTGTTCAGAAAGAGCACACGCGCGTAAAGAAGTTGTCACTTTAATAATAAGTACCTGAGCGACCGAGCTCTGTTGAAAATAGAAAATGCTCATTCAATAGTATAGGAAAGTACATACTAATTCCAAGCTTTTTTTTTTTTTGGGTGGGAAATTATCAAATAACTTCTCCCGCTCTGAGCGGAGCGGGAGGGCGTGTCAGACTCTTACTGACTAAAACCCACCCGTGTTCCTTCAGTTGCCATGTTGCCGGGGAGCCACGATGTCCCTATCGGTTTTCTTCGAACCCCCGGCAGGCATTGGCCCTAGCGGACCCCGTCAATTCTGCTGACATCTCTTTGAGGCGCGCGTGGAACACAACGCGCCGTCGACCCGGGCTTGGTCCTTATCGGACGGCGAGCTGCCCATTGCTCACCGTCCGCAAGCCCGCGCCTACGGTGGCCGGAAATCTGCCTGTGATTCCCGACGCCCAGGGCGTCTCCTCCTGCGGCGGTTAGGGGCGCGAGGGCGCGAAATTTGCCTCTCCCTCACGCGCTCCGTCTCCTCCTTCGCGAGCATTACTGCTTCGCAGAAAGAGGTGACTGCCTCCCATTTCTTCTCGCTCCGTAGCAAGGCCCGAATCAGGGCCGGACGCGAGATATCACCGCCGCCGATCGCTTCCACGAGGACACGGCGATGCCCTGCCCAAGCTGGACAGACCTCCACCGTATGCTCCACCGTGTCCTCCAGGCGATCCACACAGTGACGACACCCAGGCGTTTCCTCCCGCTTTATCCTGAACAGGTACCTCCTGAAACAGCCGTGTCTGGTGAGGACCTGCGTCAGGCGGAAGGTGAGGACGCCGTGGCGCCTCTCTAGCCACTCCTCAAAGAGGGGTCTTATCGCCGCAATTGTGGCGTGCCCAGCGCTGGGTTGCGACAATCGCACTCTCCATTCCGCCATGAGATCCCGCCGGAGCTCTGTCCGCTGTGCCGCGACTTCTTGCGGCATCGGAGTTAAGGCAAGGAGGCTCCCCGCCTTGCAGGAGACCGTGCGGTATCCTCGGGCCAGCCGGATGGACTAATTCCATGCTGCCATGATAGTAGGTACTTACTAATTCCATGCTACCCTGTCATTATTCTATGTCATTAATCTTGTTCTAAACTTTGGGCCATCGAGCTCTGCTCGGATGAAAATACGGAGAAGACTAATTTTCCCAGATATGAGACCTAGCTAGATCGATTTTTCGCTCCCGCAAACCACAATATTGCAACTTACATCGAAATCGTTAGAGCCGTTTTCGAGAACGTTATTACAAATATACAGGGTGTTTGGCAGAACGTTGAACATACGAAAATGATGGATAGGTGGGGTCATCTGCTACTTACTTAGCCCTAATTTATTTGGCCCTGGCGCCCCGGATATTTTTTTTTTAATACAAGTTAAAATTGGACCCTTTATGCAGAATAGATCCAACCAACAATTTTTATGAAATTGAGTTACGTACATGACGGGAATCTATACATCGAGTTTTATATTTGCACAAAAGATCCTGGCGGTGTGATGACATTGCCCTAACAAAAACTACCAGATGATTATAACTTGGCCTGATATTTTTGTTTACACTTCTAAACTTCAAATCGCATTTACTCAAAATCAACAAAATGTTGGTTGGATCTTTTCTGCTTAACAGGGTCCAATTAAGACTTAAGTATTTTTACATCTTTCTGTAAGTTTGAAGACTCATAACTTTTTTTATAGCTAACATCTGAATAAAGCAATAATTTTATTCAAAAATATTTCCTGTTTTACCCATTTTTAGTAAAAATTACACTTTAAAGTTAAGAAAGTGGTGAAACGAGAAGAAAGTAAAAAAAATATTTTTTTAGATATCCAGGGGGCCAGGGCCAAATAAATTAGGGCTGAGTAAGTAGCAGATGACCCCACCTATCCACCGTTTTCGTATGTTCAACGTTCTGCCAAACACCCTGTATATATATACAAAAATATTTCTACAAATATTGCTCGTTTAATAGTATAGGATTTATTGAGGTATGAGGAACAGGGTGTAAAGTTCACTCATCCTCCATAGAAAAGGGAGGATTCTCCGACCAGATGGGTTTTGTGTCTGCTGGGCTGCTATCCGACGATTGATATCGGGACCTTGTATAGTTATCACGCGGTAGACTCTACTTGCGCGATACCGGATTTTGAGTGACGTCAGTGTGTTGCGTAGTTCGTATGTGGCGATGTAGATGCACCACAAATTAAATAGGTTATTATTATTCATTCGAGTTACAATGACTCATACACAATATACAAAATTCAATACATCACACATACCTATACTAAACAATACGTCATAACATAACATTACGCCTTGTTTCCCCAAAGGGTTGGGCAGAGGTGTCCCTGTAGCAGGTACACCCACATTTCGCCTGTTATGTTTAAGTCCCATGTAATAGGGGGCGAGCCTATTGCCATCAACCGGGCACAAATCCAGACTCCAAGCTGCTACTGAGAAATTTCTGATAGAAAAACCCAATAATACTTTGCCCGACCCGGGAATCGAACCCAGGACCATGAGGTCCTGGGTTCGATTCCCGGGTCGGGCAAAGTATTATGTAAGGTGCTGAGCATGAGCTCAGCAGTAGCGCTTGCTACCACTAGACCAATGAGGCAGTTAATACATTAATATTACAATAAAATATAAAACAAAAACCACCTTACATACAACACTTACACTAACACAACATTAATGGCCGACGACTGTAGGTGACGTGCAAGTCACTGCAGCGTCGTATGTAGGGACAGTCGAGTCTGTCAGCTATCATTATCAGGACGCTGTTGGGGCTGCCGCGCACCCTGCGCACCAAAGACGCGCTCCGCTTACGCATTGTTGCATAGAAGCAGTATGCCCTGGTTAGTATGCCCCTGAGGACCCAGACAAATTGACATTCTATCAGGGATAGCAATAGTGAGAAAGTAAAACATGTACATTGACATAAGCTAGCGAAAAGCATAGAGCTTAAAATAGTTGTAGAAATACGAAACGCTTTAAAGAAGCGATTGCCACTTGTCATGACCCTCTGGACGACTTCGTTGTGTTTCTTGTTCCCCGACCCACCCCGTCGCCTTTCGCTTAGCGTTCTTTCCGCCTTTTTTTGTTTTTGCTCGTCTCTTTAGGGTCCTGGTGTGATGTTAAATAGCCTATAAGCCTTCCTCAAGAATTGGGTTATCAAATGCAAAAAGATTTTTTTTAATCCGACTGGCAGTTCCAGAGATTATCGCGTTCAAACAAACAGAAAACAAACTCTTCAGCTTTATTATTAGTAATAATATAGATTTCTATTCTTCTTCTTTTTTGTGTGGTTAGTGACTAACCTGGTGTCAGAGTTTTAATACCGCTCATGGAACTCTAACTTGGCTTCACATGCCGTCAAGAAATATCTCTCAGGCATGCCGGTTTCCTGAGCGTCGGGAATCGCGAGCCGATTTCCGGCCACCGTAGGCGCGGGCTTGCGGACGGTGAGCAATGGGTAGCTCGCTGTCCGATAAGGACCAGGCCCGGGTCGACGGCGCATTGTTTTCCACGCGCGCCTCAAAGAGATGTCAGCGGAATTGACGGTGTCCGCTAGGGTCGATGCCTGCCGGAGTTGCGAATAAGGCCGAAAGGGACATTGCGGCCCCCCGGCAACAGGGCAACCGAAGGAACACGGGTGGGTTTTAGTCAGTAAGAATCTGACACGCCCTACCGCTCCGCCCCGGGTGGGAGAAGTTATTTGATCATTTCCAACCCAAAAAAAAAGTTCCTCACGATGTTTACCTTCACCGTTTTTGAAGCAAGTGATAATTATACAATACGCACATGAATCCGAAAAGTCAGAGGTGCGTGCCTTGGGTTCAAAGTCGAGACCTATGACTATAGTTTTCTAGTAATATACTTTAAATTCGACCTAAGTTTAAAAATGACAGGTGATATCACACCTTCATTATCACCCAAAATGTAACTTTCACCTTACCAAGTAATTCTTAGTACTGGTTGGTTATATCAAGTTAAATAGTGATAGGTACCTTAATTTATTTATTTTTTAAGTTATTATGTGAGTTTCTTAGGTATCAAAAATTGATTATGCACTACTTCCTTTCTAATTTTATTAAGTTTCGACAACGACTATTTAGATACGATTTAAAGATATGTGATATTAATGGTATAGCATGTTTTATTTATATTCAGAAAAAAAATGCAACATATTGTAGTTGTAAACTTTTTTCGAGAAATTATTCGTCAGATTGTAAAAACCGTTGACTGAAAATCACCGAGAAAAATTTTCAAGATTTGTTCACGAAAATTTTACGTATTAAAATCCTAAAAATAATTTGGTTTAAAAAAGACTAGTTAGTTACATTTTGTATTAAAATACTTTCATGAAGTTTTGAATATGCTGACACAAAATAACTTTCAACTGAACAATTGAACTTTACTGAAATTACTGAATAACTCAATAAAAAACTTTTCTAATAACATAAACATGTATTTCAATAAGATTGCACGCTTGAACTCGATAACATTGAACACATTGTCACCTAATTCCAAAACGTGTAATAACGCCTAACACTGAATATCAGATCACGACCCTATATTGAAGGTCATAAGGTTAATATTATCCTGCAGAGATAACCTGCCATATAATTTTATGGGGCACTATGTTCTTATTATTCTAAGTTCAATAAAGGTATGGATGGATCTTAGATATGAAGTTATGGTTAATCTTGGGTTATCGCGCCTATGATGTTATGGCTCATAGTAATTTTGTACGGGATTTAGATTCCATGGGTTTGACATTTATGAAGTTTAATAACGAATGTGGTTCCCTCTTGCTAAAATAACAGCTTGCATTCGTCTGGGAATGCTATAGAGGATATTTCTTAAAAGTAGCAGATACACTCACACATACACACTTTCATACACTCTCGCATACACTCTCTTATTCACTATCACAGACACTCTCACATACAGACACACTACGCACTGGTATTCACACTCGAATCACACTCTCACTGACATACTTGTTTTTATTTGATATTTTAACTACCTACGGATTTATTTTAAATAGATTGAGATTATGCTATACTCTGAAAGAGCGGAGTTTCCTAACTCAGGCATTGTTTGAAAAAAAGAGTTTCCAAACACGAAACTCTTTTTTATAAATAAGCAATTACATTCTTCAGGTCCCTGATGTTTTGCGGAGCGGGTTGCATTGATCTTGCTCATCGCTTCAGAACAACCCAGTTATGGTCTATTGGATTGTGGTCGGGACTTCGAGCTGGCCAATTCAAACGACTAATTCCGACCTCTTGCAGATACGCTTCCACATCACCAAAACGG
Source organism: Agrochola lychnidis (assembly GCA_963680765.1). NCBI lineage: Eukaryota > Metazoa > Arthropoda > Insecta > Lepidoptera > Noctuidae > Agrochola > Agrochola lychnidis. The sequence continues at coordinate 4,692,261 of OY796859.1, read as the reverse complement.
GTGACGCCAGAATGAAGTTTATTCTTGGGTTATTGTGTCTATGATGTTATAGCTTATATTAATTTAGAACATAATTCTATGGTGTTTAGAGGTTGATTTTATGGGAATGGCAGGTACTCAGAAGCCCAAGGCTGGCAACCAGTCTTACCAAGGGGTATCGTGTTACCCTGTAACTGGGTTGTGGAGGTCAGATAGGCAGTCGCTCCAAGTAAAATACTGGTATTCAGCTACATCCGATTAGACTAGAAGCCGACCCCAACATAGTTGGGAAAAGGCTAGGCAGATTGATTGATTGACAGGTGAAAATCGTCCTTAAGTTCTGAGTTGAGCTCCACGATTACTGACAAATGCTTGCCCTGACTGGACAGGTCCACTTAAATCTGTGTGGTTCTTTCCTCAAAAGACCATTTCAGACACTAATCTATATGGTCCTCATATGGCCTGACCAAGATTATGTCTGGACTTTAAAAGAGACTGTGACCTCTGAATTTGTTTCGGCCTTTCTTCTCAGAGTAGTCAGATAGGAAACGCCGAACTCATCTAGCTTATTTTTAATATGACGTGTAAAAGTGATTCCGATATCCTATTTACAGAATAAACAATTTTATTTCAAATAATTGTTTGTTTAGAGACTAGTAATGCTTTTTTTTGCCTTGAAGTAGTTTTGTACTATGTCGATGACAAATGATGATGTTTTGTGTTTTGTTTTGTGTTGTATACTATGTACTTAGTTGCTTACCTAGAGCATGAACGCAGGTTGCGGTTTTATGAACATTTTAAAGAAGCATACTTCTAAAATATTTCACGTCCTGAGGGACTCCAACTTTTATGATCCCTACAATATTTACAGCCTTTTCTATAATAAACTTTACGTAGTACTTTTTTCATAGTACTAGCATAGCAAAAGCAGTCTATAATGTTCCCACTGGCCAGTGCGTGTTAGTGAATGTCACATGACTTCGAATTTTAACTTCTAGAACATACCGGTTTTCTCACTTTCCTTCACCGTTTTGAAACCAGTGGTTATGAAATAATTACACAAAGTAGTGTCTCTCCGGGATCGAACTTACAACCTACAACTCATAAGTCACAGCTGTTTCCACTGGGCCACCACTGCTCTCGCAATCATTTTGCTCTCTCTATAACACTAGGATACCTGTGTGCCTTAAAACCTTCTTTTGGTCATAATTTGAAGTATTAGGTAATAGTAGTTTATGAAACTGTTGCATAATAAGTGGTATTAAAACATGAGTGTGTGTTTAAAAACCGAGCCGTAGGCGAGGTTTTTAATAGTATCACACGAATGTTTTAATACCTAGTTATGTGCAGTTTCATACACTACTTTATCTACTCTCAAACATTGGGATTGAAACAAATACTAAACAAAAGATCAAAGTTAAAGATCAAGAATAAATTTAAAAATCCCACAAAATTCAGTAAGTACTACAAAACAAATGAATGTCGCCTGCACCAGCACATCACCGCAGCGTGCAGCGGGTGCTGCTGTCCCCCGCCAAAAGTTGATGGAAACTCTTTGGTGATTTTAACTTCTTGGATTAGCGCTGTATCGTAACAGAAAAAAAATTGTTTTATAATATTATTTTGTTACAGAAAAAGTGTTATAATATGATTCTATTTTTAAATTTCGGTATTCTGTTTATAAAGTATGTCAATATAAACTCGTTTTGAAGTTCGTAATTCGAATATTACGCTATGAGAGTAGATAAAATTATTAAAATTAGTATCAGCCTATTATTGTCCCATTTTTTATAGCAGGTCTCTAGTTCGAACCCAAGACACGCACATCTGACTTTTCGGATTCATGTGCGTATTGTTATACTTGCTTCAAAAATGGTGAAGGAAAACATCGTAAAGAAAACCGGTATGTCTGAGAGATATTTTTCGAAGGCATTTGAAGCCAAATCCATGAGGCCCATGGGCGGTTATAAAACTTTGACACCGAGTTAGTCACTAACCACACGAAAAAGAAAAACGTGTGGCACTCGGGGACCGCCGCGGTAAAGCTATTGCATAGCATTTGTAACCTCCATACTTCCTATTTGTCAACGCTACACTTGGGATGATGACGTGATGACATAAAACAAAAATTACGTTCCCATAACAACAGATGACAGCATCACGTTGTCATCGGAACCGTCATTACATGGTAGGCGGAGTGGGGGGTGTTAGGTTTTATTTTCGTTACGTTACGGAATTTCTTGATTCGGTCGCCGCGCTCAAAGCTCGCGATAAAAGCTATGCAATAGCTTAAAAGGAAAGATTGTTCCATTGCACACCTCTTTCCAAGCAGAGAAGGCACGAGCATTGATCACCACGCTCGCTTAAGACGGGTTGGCGATTTCAGACTTATATTAACCATAAGTCCAGGTTTCCTCACGATATTTTCCTTCACCGATGTGTCCATGACAACATTGGAAAGTACGTATGAACTGAAGCTATGAGAAGCGAAGTCTTTATCACTGGGCCATCAAAAATGTATCTAAATTATAATTAAATGTAGAATATTTTACTTTCGTCTTTCTTAACGTGGTATTAATAAGATATCTTCCCATAAAAACTTGTAACAGAGTGCCGTGTAGTACTCATAAACTTGTTCGTAACTCCATGCTCGAAGTTTGAGATTCATGTAGAACTGCTCTGCAAATATGACATATTATGTAACAGTATAAGAAACTTTAATGTTTATAGCGTTTTAATTAATGACATTAAACAACAACCTGGCTGTGTTTCTTGAAGGGGTGGGAAGCTCGTATTTAGTAAAGATCGTATAAGTCTGTTCTCAAAGATTTCTGTAAAAGTAAAGAAAACTATGTGAGATGTTCATGTTCCTGTGAGGCGGCGTGCCTCTTTGCCGGATTACCGCCATGAGATCTGGAGGCAAAGGTCCTCGCGCACATCTGAGAGTGGAGCGAGGAGGCGAAACGCCAGGGCTTAACTCCGCTGCCGTAAGAAATCACGGCACAGCGGACAGAGCTCCGGCGGGATATCATGGCGTCATGGAGAGTGCGATTGTCGCAATCCAGCGCTGGGTACGCCATAATTGCGGCAAAAAGATCCCTCTTTGAGGAGTGGCTAGAGAGGCGCCAGGGCTTCCTCCGCCTGACGCAGGTCCTCACCGGACACGGCTGTTTTGGGAGGTTCCTCTTCAGGATAAGGCAGGAGGAAACGCCCGGGTGTCATCATTGTGTGAATCACCCGGAGGACACGGTGGAGCATACGGTGGAGGTCTTCCCGGCTTGGGTGGAGCATCGCCGTGTCCTCGTGGAGGCGATCGGCAGCGGTGATCTCTCGCGGCCGGCCCTGGTTCAGGCTAAAGTACGGAACGAGAGGAAATGGGAGGCCGTCACCTCCTTCTGCGAAGCAGTAATGCTTGCGAAGGAGGAGGCGGAACGCGTGAGGGAGAGGCAAGCTTCGCGCCCTCACGCCCCTAACCACCGCAGAAGGAGACGCCCTGGGCGTCGGGAATCGCAGGCCGATTTCTGGTCACCGCCGTAGGCGCGGGCTTGCGGATGGTGAACAATAGGTAGCTTATCAAAGTCAAAGTCAGAGTCAGAGATGCCTACCAGGGTTGCGAAGAAAACCGAAAGGGAGATCGTGGCCCCCGGCAACAGGGCAATTGAAGCAACACGGGTGGGTTTTAGTCAGTAAGAATCTGACACGAACTTCTTAGAGAAAATATTTGATAATTTCCCACCTAAAAAAAAAGCATGCCGATTTCCTCACGATGTTTTCCTTCAGCGTTTTTGAATCATCATCATGACCATTTCAGCCGAAAGGTGTCCACTGCTGAACATAGACCGGTCGAAGTGGCAGTGCTTGGGGGAGCCCAAGCACTGCCACTTCGACCGGTTTTGTGCTTTTCACATCTAGCGGATTCCTGCGGTCTTCAGAAGGTCAAATTATTTTAATTATTAGTCCTGTATAATATAAATACACACTTGTAAAAATTCATTTTAACAATGTAAAAATTAGCCAATATGTCAAAACGTCAAGCAAATATTTTATGACAGCTACGCGCACAGATTGTAATAAGTCTGCGGCGCGTGAGTCGCCGACGGCATGAAATGTTGCCATTTTAAATATTATATTTGTATTAACATTTAGGACTAGTATTGTATTTATTTTATTTTTGGTTTGTTATTTCACTATATGCTGCACCGGTTGACGTCATCACGTCAGCGCCGGCTATCACTGAAAACCAGCGCTGGGGCTCTGTCTCGCATGGGGTCGCAGCTTTATGCTGAGCGATGGCCGTTTTGCGTGGATGTGACGCATATTTTCCCCCAAATTGTGATTTACGTGTTTTTTTTATTTCTTTGTGTCATGTTTACCGCAAATAAACGAATTTCTTTTCTTTCTTTCTTTCAACAATATAAGATAAATCTCCAAGAATGTGAATCTTAAGTGGTAATTGTTCAGTTAAAACATTAGCTAGCTAAGATTTAATAAAACGGGTGTGTAAACTGTCTTACTGATTTTAATTAAGATATCTCAGAAACGTAAATCCACTCTTATCTTAGCATAACATGTTTTCTGGCTTCGTTAACATGAATATAAATCTTTGAATATTTACACAAGGAGCTCCAAGGAGCTAACTTTAACTGGAAATTTCACTTATAGTTTTTGTTTCTGTTTGTGTCTAGTTTAAAAAAGTCAAAAAAATAAAAAAAAAGTGTGGCACTCGGTGACTGCCGCGGTAAAAGCTATTGCATAGCATTTGTAACCTCCATACTTCCTATTTGTCAACGCTACACTTGGGATGATGACGTGATGATATACGTTCCCATGACAACATCACGTTGTCATGGGAACCGTCATTACATGGTAGGCGGAGTGGGGGGTGTTAGGTTTTATTTTCGTTACGGAATTTCTTGATTCGATCGCCGCGCTCAAAGCCCGCGATAAAAGCTATGCTTAACAATTAAGTCATTTATTCAAACTAGGCTGAGAATCGACACTTTTCGAACGCCAAAATTACATAAGAGAAAAAAAAAACGTGTTCATGTTCAAAAGTAAAAGTAATTTACGAGCTTTGGTGCAGTCAACTTTTCATGTGAAAGTGTTTGTTTTTTAATCGACTTCAAAAATTAGGAGGTTCTGTGTTTGTCTGTATATTTTTTTTGTATGTTCATCGATTTCTCCGTGATTACTAAACCGATTTACGTGATTCTTTTTCATTTGGAAGATGAAGCTTGCATGGTAGTTCCATATAAATTTTATTAACTTTGCTTGGGTAGTTTTTGAGTTAGCTTCCTGTCACTGATATTTACATAGCAAGTAGTGGTATAAGAATTTTTGTGGAGTAGGTACCACAATTATTAAAAAATAAAAAATAAATTACAAAAAAAAAACAACCGACCTCCAAAAAAAAACACTACAAAGTGAAAAATAACTTTAATTTCGGAAGTCGGTGTCTTGGGTTTTGTATTTTCGTTTTTTGCCACCGACTTCCGAAATTAAAGTTATTTTTCACTTTGTAGTGTGTTTTTTGGAGGTCGGTTGTTTTTTTTTGTAAAAAGTTTTTATTTTCCACTTTTTAGTTGTGGTACCTACCCCACACACATTTGAATACCACTACCTGCTACCAGTGACAGAAACTTATCATATCATCTACATACTAAGTGGGAAAAAAAAACGTATTTTGTAACTAACTCAAAAACTATCCAAGCAAAGTTAATAAAATTTATATGGGACCAATTTCAGAGCACACCCTTTCAAACAGAAAAAGAATTTTCAAAATCGGTCCACAATTGACGGAGAAATCGGTGGACATACATAAAAAAAAAACATATAACCTCCTCCTTTTTGGAAGTCGGTTAAAAACTAGCAGACGTCACCCGGTTTCACTCGCGTAGTTCCCGTTCCCGTGGGAGTAAGGGGATAAAATATAGCCTATGTTACTCGCTGATAATGCAATGCAGCTATCTAATGCTGAAAGAATTTTTCAAATCGGTCCAGTAGCTTTTAAGTTTATTCGTTACATACAAAATTACAAATCTTTCCTCTTTATAACATTAGTATAGAAAAACACAAACGTCGGTGGCAAAAAACGAAAACATAAAACCAAAGACACCGACTTCCGAAATTAAAGTAATTTTTCACTTGGTAGTATTTTTTTTAGAAGTCAGGTGTATTTTTTTAGATATGTAGCAAATTCGTTCTAGGTGTCTTGAGCCAACGCCTACTAAGCTTAAGACACCACAATGATGGACTAGAATTAAATTCACTTTAATATTGAGAAAGATAATAAATTGCCTTTACTCTGGATCACAAAATAGAAATGGCTGCGGCGGAATGGTCACAGTAACAAAAATATTGTCTGACAGATACGGTACCGTATTAAGAAAACCGCTTGCAAATAATAACTGGAAAAACCTATAGGAAAAACCTATAGGAAAAATATAGAAATGTACGAACTTATTTGCCACTTCAATGCATGCACATGATAATTGTTTGACTTTTTAGTACCCAAGAATGACAACGCATAGACTAGCAGTGTTCTATGTATTACAGCCATGAACACTCGGACTATGAGTACTCGGACTATGAACTGAGTCGTCGGGCCATAATGTCAGTAGCAATAAGAATGTGCAACGCCTTGTGTTTTATCGATAGTTTCTACCTGTGCGAGCGAGACAGACTAATAACAATGATTTATGGCCCGACGACTCAGTTCTTAACGCGGCGACTATAAGTACTTATAAACATTTTCCATCAAATGTGCAATTTTCCTTTTCACAAACGTGAAACATAAAACTAATAATATTACTCAACTTTTAAAATATTTCCTTCCAAAGCTCATAAACATGTTTTCTTAAAGACATAACTTTCTGCAACTGCACCGTCCCGGAGGCCAGTCCTTATGTTCCGGAAGAACTTTGTCTCTTTGTTCTAAGAGGCAAAGAAATATTCCAGAGACAAGGGAAAATATTAATATTTCTCGACTAAAACCCTCACACAAACGTATGAGAAAAGACAGATACCCATGTTACATAAACTCCTCCAAATTTCCCGAAAGAAAAACAAACTCTATCACGGTAGAGTAAGGTAGGTTTTTCCACGTGTGAAGTTTTATTGCTCGTCGGGTGATTATCTTCACGTTTTATGGATATGTCGCAGTCATTTTGGTAAATCCGTATTTTGTTTCTTTTCCCACAAAGACAAATAAGTGTAGGTATGTATTTTCTTTGTACGTAATTTACTTTTGTGTAAAATTATAATTTTCTGAGGAGTGACTTACAAATGTTGGCTTTGTTTAACGAGATGAAGTAATTTATTATTTGGTTGGCTTTTCTTTTTTTCCTCAACGTAAAGTAGGACATCTGTTTTTTTTTTCTTAATTTTGATCTCCGGATAAGCTGTGATACAAATGAGTTTCGTTTGTTATTTCTTAGATGTTGATAAATTATTGCCCGTTTTGACTAATACTAGGCGACATCTAATTGTAATGACTAAATAAACAATAGCAAACTATTTAATTTTCAACGCTAGGCTCAGCGCCGAGAGTTGAAAATGTATAACATCAGCTATTTCCCAAAATATCACTTCTAACACCAGAAAAAATCACCAACAGAAATATTCAATAACAAGTAATTTATTTATAGCTCCTCCAAAACCGTAATAAATTTAGATAGCCTTCATCAGCAAGGTCTTTTATAAATAAATTTAAAAAAGAACACAATAAAGGATTTATACAAAATTACAATTTCCTTTCTGTCTGTAGTTCCAACGAGTATAATAAATAATGTTATTTCACGGACGCACATATAAAATTACGAAGATGCCTAAATAAACATGCCTTTTATCTTTAATTTATTTTACAGGAAAATAATTTGATGAAGGTTTATTATTAATTTACTCTGATCTTTACATAATTACTTCTAAAAGGTTTTAATTTTATTATGCAAATAATTTATTTAAATGTAAACAAATCAAATTGAAAAACTCACGTAGGTACTTGCCCGGCTTTGAATCCTCAACCTCGTGCATTTTTAAACAAAATTAATTAAAATATTATTGGGCGATACGTTAGCAAAAAAAAAACAGTAGCACTCCGGGAGAGCCGATAGAAGTGAAAACTTGAACAAGATCGCCTTGGTGGAAGTAAAATACTTGTATAGAACATTGTTCCGTAACCTTATCTAAATAAAGAGCACAATAGCGTTTACAAAAAATAAAACACTTCCAAAACCTTTGTAAAAATACTTGCATAAAACATTGATCCGTAACGTAATATAAATAAAAAGCACAATTGCGTTTACAAAAATGAGGGGTCGGTAACGGTGTCGCGAGTTCAATTGTTTTTCCCATCTCAAAAATGCCCAACGCGCCTAAAGAAGTTTTCACTTAAAAATTACGAGCAGGATAAAAATAATCTGTTGGTATTACGTACTAGCTTTTGTCCGCGACTTCACGCGCCGATTGACACGGAATTTAGATTCGAATAATCCTGGACTTAAACTTCAAACAAGTTTCTTCTTCAGTAGGCTGTGTATATGTATACAGAGTTATTGGTTATATCTTGGCAATCCATTAACGGGATGTAGGAGATGTAATTTATGACCAAATGACCCCTTTTGAGTTCTATATGTATAAATGTCAACAATTTTCGAGCTATTTGACATTTTATGTTTTTATTTCATTCATTTTAAAATATCAAATTACTCGAAAATGGTTGACATTGGCATAGGGGTCTTAAGGAGTCATTTGATTGCAAATGACCTCTCCTACATCTCCTTAACGGATTGCCGACTATAACTAATAACCCTGTATATGTCAGTTAATTAATTTATACAAAAACTTTTAGACATTTCAACATGACAGGTACCTGTTTTTACTGTATGAGATTCAGCCTGTAATTAATTATTTTTTGTTTGTTTCAGAGTAAAACATTAGACTTGGCTCTAGTGTCAATATACAGAGGGGGTGTAGAGTTGGCTTCCATCAGCCAATATGCTGGTTCACCATACAATACTACAGATAGGTAAGAAATCTTGTTTATTAACCGTTACAAAACAAATTGTGATTAATTCACATCAAATTAAGGCACCTGCCCCACCAGGAGGAGACGCTCAGGGCGTCGGGAATCGCGAGCCGATTTTCGGCCACCGTAGGCGCGGGATTGCGGACGGTGAGCAATGGGTAGCTCGCCGCCCGAAATGCACCAGGCCCGGGTCGACGGCGCGTTGTGTTCCACGCGCGCCTCAAAGAGATGTCAGCAGAATTGACGGGGTCCGCTAGGGCCGATGCCTGCCGGGGTTGCGAATAAGGCTGAAAAGGAAATCGTGGCCCCCGGCCGAAGGAACACGGGTGGGTTTTAGTCAGTAAGAGTCTGACACGCCCTCCCGCTCCACCCAGAGCGGGAGAAGTTATTTGATAACTTCCCACCAAAAACAAGACACCTGCCCCACCGTCGACGAGGAAGTGACGAGCTATAAGATATACATTTATTAATAGTTGATCGATGATATGGCAAGTACTCGTTTGTCTCAGTGACGCAAGAGCTACCAAAGAAAGTACTTGCTCAGCGACAGCTCGCTTGGCAGGCAGAATACTCGCTGACAGACTCATGCTTGGTACATAGGCATTCCAGCGTAATAGGGAAGATGCGTAGGTAAAAAAAAAAAAATTTAGTCCTTTCAGATAATAAAAAAAAACGTGTGGCACTCGGGGACTGCCGCGGTAAAGCTATTGAATAGCATTTGTAACCTCCATACTTCCTATTTGTCAACGCTACACTTGGGATGATGACGTGATGACATAACGTTGTCATGGGAACCGTCATTACATGGTAGGCGGAGTGGGGGGCGTTAGGATTTTTTCGTTACGGATTTCTTGATTCGGTCGCCGCGCTCTAAGCCCGCGATAAAAGCTAAGCAATAGCTTAAAAATATTAGACACGTATTTATTGATTAATCATATTAATCAAAAATAACTTTGAAAACACGCATTAAAGTTGGGGACTGGGTGTCGTTACCTCATAATTCAGTATAAAATCTAGCAAAGCGTGACGTCATGCCACATTTTAACCCAATGTATCGCCGTAATCTTTTGATTACGTCAAAAAAGAAAAAATACGTGTCCAATATTTTTTATTACTCTAACAGCTGGACAAAAAAAAATTGGGCACAGGCCTATTACTCGTTGTCGTCGGTATTGCGTATATGGAAACCCTTCCAGTATTCAGCACCCCAGTACTTCTGAGCTGTGGAAGCCACTAAGCGATTGAACGCGCGGTTTGATAGATTTAATGATAGCCTGCTTTTAGTTCTGTAATGCGGGAAGGTTTATAAACGCAATACTAGCGTTTTTAAACCCATGTTGATTGTAAATGCAGTTGGTGTTCTTTAAATAAATAAATGGATATGAATTCCTACCGCTACTCAGACTGGTTCACTAATGTTTCACCAAAACACCGTTGACATTTTTTTTGATATTAGTTGTTATTAGAAAGAAAGAAAAGAAAGAAAGAAAATTCGTTTATTTGCGGTAAACATGACGCAAATAACAAATTGGGGGAAAATATGCGTCACATCCACGCAAAACGGCCGTCGCTCAGCATAATGCTGCGACCCCATGCGAGACAGAGCCCCAGCACTGGTTTTCAGTCATAGCCGGTGCTGACGTAATGACGCCAACCGGTGCATCATATATAGTGAAATAACAAATCTAGGGATCTGGTTAAACGAAGCGTTTTAATTATAAAGTCTTGAATACTTCCCCAGAAACAACACTCAAATCCAGATCGTTTGCAACTCTGAATTGCGGAATGGTTTAAGGTAACTTTCTGTGAATTAATGCTAGTAAACCCTCTCGCAGCTCAGAAGTAGCTACTGGGATTCTGAATACTGAAAGAGTTTCCATAAATGCGTCGGCGGGCGTCGGGCACTCACTGTTCGTTGCTCACCGACTTGGTTTTAGTTGCTAGCTCTACACGTTTCTCGTTTATCGCCAGTGATTAAAATCTTTGATAGCTAGTCGTTTTTTTATCGGCGGTGGGACTGGTGGCTTAGATAAGTAAGATTTATTGTAGATGAGGCTTTAAAATCTTTTTAAAAACTAGGTTCTCAATTCGACAGTTTTTAAGCTATTGCATAGCTTTTATCGCGGGCTTTGAGCGCGGCGACCGAATCAAGAAATTCCGTAACGAAAATAAAACCTAACACCCCCCACTCCGCCTACCATGTAATGACGGTTCCCATGACAACGTGATGTTGTCATGGAGGTTACAAATGCTATGCAATAGCTTTACCGCGGCAGTCCCCGAGTGCCACACGTTTTTTATTTTTCTGCATGTTTATTACGCGATTACTCCGCCAATTATGAATTGATTTTGATGATATTTTTTTTGTTTGGTAGGTCATACTTCAGAGGTTCCATATAAATTTTATTAACTTTGCATGGACAGTTTTTGAGTTAGCTTGAATAATACGTATTTTTACCCACTTAGTATGTGGATGATATGATAAGTTCCTGTCACTGTTATTTCCATAGCAGGTAGTGGTAATCGCATTTGTGTAGGGTAGGTACCACTACAGAAAAGAGAAAAAAAAAACTAAAGCCTAAAAAAAAACACTACAAAGTGAAAAATAACTTTAATTTCGGAAATCGTGTCTTTGGTTTTGAATTTTAATTTTTTGCCACCGACTTACGAAATATTTTTCACTTTGTAGTGTTTTTTTGGATGTCGGTTGTTTTTTTTTATGTGAAAAGTTTTTTCTTCAAGTTTTTATTTTTTATTATTGATGAACCACTCGTCTGACCACTTTCTCACCTGATGGTAAACGATGACGTGGTTGTCGATAGAGCACGTTTGCCTAAAGTTTCGGATTTTATCAATAATGTAAGAATAACCCCGATGCTGCAAAATGCGTAAACACTCTTATAAGATTTATAGAACACCTACAATTTTGGTGGAAAGTTCTGTGTAAATAAAGTTGACTTTCATTCAATTGTGATAATCACAGAGCACGGAATCGACGCGCTGGCAGCGTCTATAAACGGTAGTAATACTAAAACTCGTGGCACTGAAAGTGCGTTGAGCCCGTAACTTATTTATTTATACATAGAATAAAAACTTTTTACAAAAAAAAAACAACCAACTTCAAAAAAAAAAACACTACAAAGTGAAAAATAACTTTAATTTCGGAAGTCGGTGTCTTTGGTTTTCAATTTTCGTTCTTTGTCACCGACTTCCGAAATTAAAGTTATTTTTCACTTTGTAGTGCTTTTATTTTAGGATTTCGATTTTTTTTTCTTTTTTCTGTAGTGGTACCTACCCTACACAAATTCGAATACCACTACCTGCTATGTAAATAACAGTGACAGGAAGTTATCATAATATCATCCACATGCTATGTGGGAAAAAATACGTATTATTGAAGCTAACTCAAAAACTACTCAAGCAGAGTAATAAAATTGATATGGGACCACCTCTGAAGTATGATCTACCAAACAAAAAAAGAATCATCAAAATCAATTCATAATTGGCGGAGTAATCGCGTAACAAACATACAAAAAAAAAAAACATACAGTCGAATTGAGAACCTCCTCCTTTTAAAAATACATAGAGATACGACATAATTATAATTTTGAGTACAAAGGTACTGCCTGTTTCTTAAGAATTTTTTTCAAGCAGATCTACGAAAAGAGAAACAAAAAAAATTTTTAGACAATAGTGTGTGAGAAAAATAAATATGAATATGTGAAGTCTTAAACTTAAATATTAAATATATCTACACGTGTAACGCAATAAAATAACATATACTTAAATAAATACATATCGCTAAAATATATGAACATATATAAATACTGACAACAAACAAGTCCTAAAACGGACCATCTTCAAAGCCGAATGCCCCCTCTAGCAATAGTCGCCGAAGCTTCTCCGTGTACTGTGGTGATAATTATGTAATTAATAAAATATTTTCCTTACCGAGTTCAATGAAGGACGTTCAAGAACTTAAACCCATCATTAAATTAATGATTCTGACCTTATAAAATATTTTAATAGGCTGATAATTAGTAAGATACTTTTAACCTATCATTATCAGAAAACGTTAATCACCGTTTTGGAAAAGACCGATAAAATAGAAGTTGCTTATTATTATGAAAATTCAAGGAAGTCCTGTATCTTGTTTATGAATACCTATTAGGTAGAGAAAAAACTTTTTCTAAAGAAACTTCAGCTGTGGTTAATTTTGCTTATCTATCAAAGGTTTACAACTCTTTTTCAAAATACTATCCTTCCAAATTGTTGTTATTATGTCCTTCAGATTTCTTGGGTTTTTTATGAGAAAAGCTTAACGAAAAGAAATTGCATTGTTCTTCATAATTTAATGATAAATTTTGGATTTTCATTTACATAAATTTTTATATCTTCTTTGGATAGAGTGTTAGTTTTTATCCTTGTCACTATTTTTCTCATTTAGAACGTTTTAAATGTATAATCCATCCAACAATGTCAACAAATTGCTTCTGATAACCCTCTTTCACTGTAATAACCTTATCAGCTTGTAGACTTGTTCTTGTCTTTCCGCCATTTTAAATTACATTTCATCCGTCTTCTATAACAAGGGAACCCCCCGGAGGTGTGATAGTGGATTTAATTATGTTTGTCTCATTAGCGTCTTACATATTACGCGCTAATATGACTCCCCTGTCTCCATTTACAATATACACCGTCGTAATTGTTATTTGTGCCATTACGTCTAAAAACATTAATTCTACCTCGAGTATAATAACTTGATGGTTCTTTGAAGCGGGAATTGCTATAAAGCTTGATCTTTCTTTCGTTTTCCTGTGGTTGGTGACTAACCTAGTGTCAGAGTTTTTATGCTGCCCATAGACCTCTGACTTGGCTTCACATGCGGTCGAGAAATATCTCTCAGGCATGCCGGTTTCCTCACGATGTTTTCCTTCAACGTATTTGAAGCTAGAGATAATTATACAATACGCAAATAAATCCGAAAAGTCAGAGTTGTGCCTTGTGCATATCTTGGGTTCGAACTCGAAATCTATAATGACTGGGAAGTCCGACGGCCACACCACTAGATTATCACTGCTTTTTTTAAATCTTTTGATTATAACTAACAATATAAGCTTCTTTTGACCTTTATTATATTCCCAACTAAGTTGTACTCAATCCCTTTTCCTTCAAATATTTGACTCGAAACTTTACCCAAATGTTGCTTTACCAAACTCTGACGTTTCACCGCAACCCTGTCACAAATCATCTCGCTTACATTGAGGATGTTAAGATCAGAGTGCCACGTAAGACCTCAATCTTACCGTGTAGCGTAATAAACCGGTTAACAAAACAAACTAAGTGAAAGCCACCGCGGCGGTATTGAAAGCACTGAAGTTTGCCCAAGAAAACCGGAGTAAACACGCACAAGTTTAGCAGTGTGGGCTAAATTATAAGCGTAGTGACGGATGTGTTAAGTGAGAAGTTGTTATAATTGTAGCAAGTTGTGGCTTTGAGTTACGGTTGCGTTTGTCGGTCTAATTTTGTAAGAGAATGTTGCAGAAATTTATTACAGCAATAACACTACAAAATAGAAATAAATAGTTTATTTTGAAAAATATTATTTTGCATCTTATGATTTTCCAACACAATGAAACACGCGTCTATGCAACAGATAAATTTTCCGCGTTGTACGCGTTAACCCCTAAGTGCCAATGTTGCTGTAATTTTATTCCTTGGATATTTACATGAAATGAGAAAACGCTATATTTTTGCCTCCATTGTACGGATTGTGATGCCTGAAATCTCTTCCAAAGAGCAAGTTCCCCATTTCCAGATACAAAGGAGTTCAGAAAACCACTGCTGTCGTAATTTACAAACTTAGAATCGTAAACTATCGAACATTCTAGAAAACATCTTTAAAACTTTCAACCGATAAACGCTTATCGCTTTAGTCTTGCCACACAGAGGAAGCAAGTTAAAGATTAGTGCGGAACTCAATTAAACCAACGAAGTTTCTGAGAGATCGCGATCCGTATAATTAAATTTTCCCAGCAAAAGTGCTGCGTGATCGGAATGTACTTCGGATGCAGGCGTCGGTGTTTATCGCTCGCAAACTCAGTTTTATTGAAATAAGGTTGAAGATACAGAGTAATGGAAAGCAGTTTCTTTGCGAATGTTTTGAGAGTTACGATAGAGTGTAGGATCTGGTTTTTACTTTATTTTCTTACCTATCGTAAGCGATTGTAATTGTTTTGCTTTAAATAATGTATTGTTAGCAGAATAATTCAGAAACTTAAAATTAAACATTTAGCTCAATTTAAAATGAGACCGATATAATAGTGAGAGTGTCTTACCTAACAAATGCCTACTAAAATAAAAATCGTTTTGTTTCATATTCAAAACAAAGCAAACACAATAAACTAAACTGTGTGTGAAAACTAGCATAGCACGTATTATATTTTATTTTTCTACGAATCCAATCATCTACGAAAAGTGACTACAGATTCAATTTACTGCGGTCTTATACCTAAGCTGCGCTCTGACAAGGCATTTAGTCGGATTCCCACTCAATTTAGGACATGTTGGGCTCGTATCACGAAAAGAAGTCACGTAAGCTCGTCGTAAAAAGTTTTTGCCAACTACCTCTTTTGGATTCGGCGAGCGGATACCGTCAAGTTCTATTAAAAGTAAAGTTACATAACGAGGTGTAAGGACGGTGGTAACAAGAAGATAAGAAAGTTACATGATAGGATTGGCTTTGTTGTGGAATCATCAATAATCATTTGTGTTTATACAGAAAGTTACTTTTTAAGGATTAAATGGTAACCAATATTACAATATAGTTTATATGGATGATTTTATCAGGTCATGAAAACTTTTTAAAGACTTCTTCAAAGTCTGGACCTCAGTATTCTTTAATAACATAACATAACATAACATAACATCACGCCTTGTTTCCCCAAAGGGTTGGGCAGAGGTGTCCCTGTAGCAGGTACACCCACATTTCGCCAGTTATGTTTTAAGTCCCATGTAATAGGGGGCGAGCCTATTGCCATCATCCGGGCACAAATCCAGACTCCGGGCTACTACTGAGAAATTCCAGATAGAAAAACCCAATAACACTTGCCCGACCCGGGAATCGAACCCAGGACCTCATGCTCAGCAGTAGCGCTTGCTACCACTAGACCAACGAGGCAATTCTTTAATAACTGCTTAGTAAATTTGCTCAAGATGGCGGTGATATTACAACAGAAGTGGATGTTGGCGCACGGCAAAATGTAGCAAAGTTGGACCTGAATATTACCAAAGGAAGTAGAGATAATATCTCTACTAACGTAACTAACGTAGAAAGTTAATAGAGACATGTCTGTTAACCTTTCAACTGTCATTAACGAGACACAATAGAATTTTAATAGTTATCCACCTTAATGAGGCGTCGTAACAGATGATGGGTTAACTTTCTACGTTAATATTATTATGAATACAGAATTATGACTGCATTCAATCAAATATTTGACATATCTTACTTCCTACTAATCCTTCCTACTACTTAAATTATCTATACATATAATAAAATCGTAGCGAAGTCAAAACTGTACATTGAATATTTTTGAAAAAAAGTAATTGCTACGAGGTCTAGGATCGATTCTAATGCCGAAAATATTTTTTTTAGAATTTTTGTCTGTTTGTCTGTTTGTCTGTATGTATGTTCCAGCATGGCGCAAATTCTACCGGACAGATTCTGTTAAAATTTTGCATAGATATTCCCTGTGTGTCTGGTCAAACTATAGGGTATATACTATCACGCTATTTACTATGGGGGACGAGCAATATTACATTATGTTGTATTTTTATGTTCTAGCATGACGCAAATTCTACCGGATAGATTCTGTTAAAATTTTGCATAGGTGTTCCCTATAAGTCTGGTCAAACTATAGGGTATAAACTATCACGCTATTTACTATGGGGGACGAGCAATATTATATTATGTTCGTATTTTTGGAAAAAAAAGCGCCAAAATTTTAGGATATTGTAGATAGTTATCGATTTAACTTTTTAAATGATTATCATCACGCTATACTTTTATGGAACTAAGCAGTCAATCATGAAATATATAGGAACGGCTATTTTAGACAAGCTTCAACAAAGCAATTAGCTCAACGGTTGGGCGGTTGCTTTGCAAACATGGGGTTGTAAGTTCGATTCCCACCTACGGTTTTTTTTCTTTTTTTTCACATTTTGTTATACGATTATTATTTTTTTTGATCATGTACCTATAATCTATAGATATAATAAAATCGTAGCGAAGTTATTTTTTTTTAAAGAAAGTTATTGCTACAAGGTATGGGATCGATTCTTATGCGGAAAATAAAGTTTTTAGAACGTTTGTCTGTACCAACTGTAGGGTATAAACTATCACGCTATTTGCTATCGGGGATGAGCAATATTACATCATGTTCGTATTTTTCTCTGCAAATTGTAAAAGGACGCGCCAAAAGGTTGGGATATTGTAGATAGGTAGTTACCAATTTAACTTTTTAAATGATTATCATCACGCTACCTTTTATATAGGAACGGCTATTTTAGCTAACTTTCAACAAAGCGAATAAGTAGGCGGTTGGACGAATGATTTGAAGTCCTGAGGGCCTACCACCAGCTCAAAAGCAGTATTATTTTAATATTACTTTACTTCAGTGTGGGAAAGAGATGAAGCTCTACAGGATGTATAGCTCCATCTCTTTCTCCCACTGAAGTAACATTAAAATAATACTGCTTTATGAGCTGGTGGTAGGCCGCCCGGGGTAGTAAGTTCGATTTACATCTGTTTTTTTTAAACTCTTTTTGTAAAACGATTTTTTTTTTGGATTGTGTATGTAATAGTTCATAGAATGTATTAATTCACAAAAAATGGAAAACTTCTTAAGCTATGGGAAACTACTAAGTTACAAGTACTTTACAGTCACAAAACATTCTAGGTTGTATTCTGATCATTTTAGAGCAAAAGACTGTAGGAATAAAATGTTTTTTTTTTCAGGTTTTGACAGCAGATTTGTCCAAGCGATTTTAAAATATGTATGTGTGTGGATCTTCTGGAATCGCTGCCACACTGCTTCCTGGTGGCAAAACAGCGCACGTCATGTTTAAGATTCCCATCGATTTAGAGAGCAACGAAACGCCTGTTTGTGGGGTGTCACGCAACAGTAACAAGGGATGTGTGCTTAGGGGATTGCGCTTCGTCGTATGGGATGAATGCATTATGGCAAAAAGGAAAGCAGTGGAAACTGTAAACAGAACCCTGCAGGACATCCGCAGAAACCAAGATATGATGGGTGGTGTCACAGTTTTGACAAAAACAGTGAATACTTCGTTGAAAAGGTCGACTCTATGGTCGAGAGTTCATAAACTGCGCTTGACCATCATCATACGACCTCGGCTTGGCGGTAATTCAAATGCTCAAGTATTCTCCGATGTTCTTCTAAAAGTTGGTGAAAGCACTCTACCAGAGACTCTTGGTAGAGTAGATCCCACTTTAGAAGATCTTATTCGTCTGATATACGAGGATATCAGTCAAATACCGTACCAAGAGAATTCTTAGGCGTTTTTCCGTTTTAACTCCGAAGATGATCAAGCTGCAGCGATCAACCACAGTATTCTCTCACAAATTGAAGGGAGTGAAGTGATATACACCTCCATTAATACTGATGTGGAGGAAGATGATGCCAAATATCACCCCGTAGAATTTCTCAATTCACAAATGGCAAGTGGACTTCCAGTTGTATATCTGTGTAACGGAAACCAGCTCAAAGTCATGTCTTTGCAGAGAAACGTCATCGAGATGGAAATTCTAACAGGTTGTGGCGATGGTGAGACAGTGTTTATAGCGCGTATAAAGTACAAATTCCCCATAATTACCAGTTAAAGCGCGTGCAGTTCTCTGGGAGTGTATGCTTTGCGATCAACAAGTCACAGGGGCCGACACTGAAGGCTGAAGGCTGCGGGTGTCGACCTCAGTATAAGCTGCTTCTCACACGGACAACTATTACGTCGCTTGCTCCCGAGTCACCATTCCTGACTCTCTGTATATTTTGGCTGCTGAGAATAAAACTACAAACGAAGTATACAGGGAAGTTTTATAAAAATATGGCTATTATTGTGGTATATTGTGATGTCTTACGATTTCCATGCGAACGAAGTCACGGGCAGAAGCTAGTATATATATATATTAAGTGAAATATTATAAATGTGAAAGTTTGTGAGGATGAATGGATGTTTGTTACTCTTTCACGAAAAATCTACTGAACGGATTTGGATGAAATTTGGCACACAGATAGTTAATAACATGGATTGACACATAGGTTACTTTTTATTTCGATATTCCCACGGGATCGAGACTGTGGGGCGCAGCCGCAGCTATTTGTTTTATATAAGAAAAATATTATAGACTAATACAACCTCTAAAGACCGTTAATGACGAAACATATTAGCTGGTAATCAACAAAAGTGCATTTTTCTATTGCGAGACAGATCCTTTGTCTTTTTGCGCTAGAAAAACTCGTTAAGTTTTTATCCAGCGATAGTGTAATAAAGTTATAACATTGTGATGCACACGTTTATGTTTTTATTACTATTTACTCTGCAGAGTAGTGACTTTTAACACTGAATTTAAAATAAAGTCCCCAGAAAACATCAGCTCGGTAAATCCATGAAAAGTTCTTTTATGTACCGTTGAAGCTATGAAACTAGCTGCGCTTAAGGCTCAAGCAACTTGTGAAAGTGCAGTGGATACAATTATTGCGCTGCTCAAATTAGACTAAAACATGTCTATTTCTAATTAAGTTGTAAATGTGAACTTTAACTTTGGAAGTTTATTAAACCATATTTTGAAGTTTTACTTGTCCAACAGCTGCAAGTGATTTTCAAAAAACGTGTGATTAATTATGAATGTTCAGGTTTCGAATTCAGATGGTTCAACTATCAATACAAACCTGAATCTAGATTATAGTAATAATATTGTCGTATTCATTGGTAGATGCTTTATTGTAAAAGCTTTAGATTTAGAAAAGGATTGCCCAAAGGCACCGGGAAAGTACACAAATAAAATGAGCTTTAAAATCTTGCATCAGCAAACCATTTCGGAACTCTCAGACTGTTTGAACATGACCTGCTCGAGATTTTGCTCAAATAGCAAGGATTTTTTGACATTCATTTAATTCCTAAGGGAGCAACAGCAAGCTTTTGAACCGTGCCATTCTTATTTTTACGCGACTGTCCGAAGAGGAGTGTAATGTTTTCAGGGTTCGTGAATGTATGTATGTCAGTTGCTTTGTTCCACCATGACTTTTAAATGCCTGAACATATTTGGATGAATGACATATCGTTAGAATCCTTACATCATCCAGAGTGATATAGGTTAGAGGCATATAGTATGGGCAGTCGGGACACCTTTTAGATTAAAAAGTGTTCCACACAACGACACAACGGTCCCCCGACAGAAATGACAATTTTATTTATCTGTTTAGTCAGCGAGTCAATGAGTGACCTTTTGCTTTGTATATACAGACTAACTAACACAACTTGTTTTTTTAAATTTTTACTTAGCTTTTTGGCAGGGCAGTAGTGTTTTTTTTTAATAATTGATTTTTTATCTGTCCTGTTTGTTGATAACTCCCAAAAGAGACCAAATTTAAATTTGACGTGCGATGAAGTCTTAAGAATGATAATTTTAGGAAGTAATACAAAAACATTGTTCATTGTAATATGGTCAATAAAACCACTGTTCTTTAATTGCCTACATTTTAACCATTCATTATCATAATCAACTTCTAAAATTTCTATTTATGGTAAAATAAATCTACCATTTATTGTTTTATCATACCAGAGCACCCGGTAACGTCCTCAATAAATAACATTAATAACAAAAAGAGCAATTTTAATGTACAAGTTATACAAAGTTCTGACTCAGGAATTACCAGACAAATGAACATTATATCGAGGATTGTGTCTCTGAATAATTTACTACGTTCACGTTTGAGCTTTTAATGGCTTTTGTATGAAGGTAAAATTGTATCATTTGTAAGCATTCTCAAATAATTTGTTCCTTTACTTCTATCTTTAAATAAAACAATGGACCGCCAAAGCGATTGTAGCAAATAAAAGTTTGAAGCTCATTTTCTTTTTACATTCTTGCAAATAACGGAGAAGTAGTGAAACAGAATTTGATCTTTTATTTTGTTTTTCAAGAAACGGAAAACTTGTTGCACTTTGTTACTTTATCAATTTAACTACTCTTTCAATGGCTTAAAAAGGAAGAATTTAATCTCTTGATTCAAAACTAATCTCTATTGCGAAGATTTTACTTTATCTTCATTATTATTATTAATTTAAGAAAGCAATTAGCATACGTCCATTTCAACACAATCTGTTTCACAAAACACCACAGTACTGTCAAAAATATTGAAAGGATTTTCATAACATGACAAAATAAAAATTAAAGAATTTACCATGTCATCCAAGTTCACAGAAATATTTCATTTTTCTACAGACAAAACGCGTTTATAAAATGCTCTCGAATAAATTAAAGCAATAATGTGACAAGGAGACATGGAAAAAGAATTTGCTCTTAAAAAAATATCATCTTCACTTGTATTTTTAGAGACAGCATTAACGACTGTATTTAAGTTTTCATTTTCAAGAATGCTTGGCACACTTACTGGAGTTTTCTAAGACATTTCTTGACCGTCTTTTCTATTACGAGTACTGTCGGGTTCGAGCTAAACTGTGCCACTGCTTAACCTACTACTTTTAAAGCGACGTGAACTGCGAATTGAGTAAATGGAGAAACTTAGAACAGCATTCGCTTGCTTATCATCACTAAATAAAAAGAACATGATTATGAAAGTTTAAACGGTTAATTAACGTAATAAAAATATTACAACACAACCTTAACCGCTGAGTCTAGAATAATGGAGTTATGCACAAGACTTCCTTAAAACGAAGGTACGCAATACAGTGTGATTCTTTATAATGTGCACATATCGAAATGAAGGAATCTATGCTTAATTTTAACGACAAAAAAAAAACTTCTTATGGAATTAAAAAAAAATAACAAAATGGTGTAACTTTCTATCGCAATAAAACAAACTCCATAATGATTGGAAGTAATTAGGCGTCCTCATAACCTCATAACATTGAGGGTAGTTTTTTTTCACAAAATTGTGAAAAAAAATCTATCCTCAATTGAAAATAAACATGTTTTTTTAGCAAAAATCTGTATATTTTTCATAAATTTTTACAATAATTGTAAAATTTATGAATAAGATGCCATAGAGAAAAAACTTTTTTTTTAATATTGGAAAATTTAAAAAAAAAGGATAGATTCCCTCATTTCGATATGTGCACATTATAAAAAATCACACTGTATAGAGGATTTTTGATTCATACAATTATAACCATTCAAAACCCCCTAAAAGGGTTAAAAAGCGGATGAAAATTTGTATCGAATTTCGTAATTATTGCCTATAGGAAATTCCTCTGGCTTAAAGGTGCATGAAAACAAAATAAATTAGTTTAATGGCAGAATTAGTATAGGCACTAAAGTCGAGCTCCTAGTCAACCTACCTATCTCATTTTATCAGAAACTTTGCTAGACACTCCTTAAAATAAATTTAATTATTAGAAAATCCCGATGATATCTTTCCGAGCATAATATTCTTAGTCATTTCGTATCGCCTTGAGCAACTTTGTACCATGAAAATAGCTAACATTATAATATTACAAAATTATAATATTGGTGGAGTATTTCGTCAAAGCAACCGGTACGTTAAAGAAAATGTATCGCTTTAATGTAATCCCGAGCTAGGTAAAGAAAATTCAAAGTGCCATATCTCATGCGACCTCATAAGTTAAGAGTTTCTATATGATCATACTACATTATTCAGCTTACCTTTGAGAAGCGTGAACACATTTAAGATTACCTATTTTGGTAGACCTCCCTTTTATAATTATTTAAATTATTGAAACGAAGTTCTTTAACGCAGTTTGCGAACTGACAGAAACGTCACGCGAAAAGGGGTTCACACTCGCGATTGTCTTCTTCTAATTCAAAGAGATAGAAAGAGAGGGGTAAAAAGTGAATTTATACACTCTCTCTTTTTCTTTTGAATTTGGTCAAAATGAAAATCCAAGATGGTGGCTGCGTAAATTTTCACATTTTTCGTGATGAGTGTCGTTTTCAAAGTTTTCGAGGGTGCTAAAGCTGATCGTGAAATCAAAATAAAAATCCAAGCTGGCAACGGCGAAAATTTTCTAATTTATCGTCATGGGTATCGTTTTTATAGTTTTCGAGGGTGCTAAAAATGTAAATCCAGATGGTGGCAGCGAAAATTTTGTTTTTGTTTTAAATCATACGTGAGAAAGAACTTCGTCCCTGACAGGGTCCCCCGACCGTACACGTTTTTTTTTTTATTTTCCACTCAACTCGAACCTGAGCCAATATGAACCAACCCTTCCTATAAGCGTCAAATTTGTCCCGCGATCAACGCTTGGATCTTCCGCAATGCCGTTGGACAATAGACGATGATTATTTATTTATTTCATTTTGTCAACAGGCAGGTGAATCTAAAAATAAGTCCACAACTTGGTGACTGCTTCAATTGGAGCATGACACCTTCGCAAAGTGAGCTGGTGGTCTTCGCCAGGATCAGTGATCCTGCTGTAGACTTGGAGACAACGCCTCCTGATGGTCCGTGGTTAGAAGCGACAGCTTCTGCAGTACCATGGAGTCTTGGCGTTGATATAGCTATATGGAACGCTGTTGGTAAGACTTTTGAATATTTTTACACTTTGTTTATCCTGATTTATTAATAATAAGATCAATTTCGTTTGGAAAAGTTAAGTCCTAGTTACGCGAAGCTAGTTTCTTGCGCGTGGCATACAATAAAATAGAAGCAACAAAATGACTTCCATCGTATTAACACTGTAAGCGATGCAACTTTTATATTGCTTTAAGTTTTGGCAATTAAATCGCATCGTGTAAATAATGTCATCACAATGGTGTATGAAATCTTGGGCTAAGGGAGGGGCTTGTGGCTAAGTAATAACAGCTGCACGGGTCGATCGATCAGGTTAAGCTACGCTTGCCGCGGTTGGTCCGTGGATGGGTGACCATCTTTACATACCAAGTCCCCTCCGTGCCTCGGAAAGCACGTTAAGCCGTTGGTCCCGGCTGTCATTTGTCAGTCGTTACGGGTAGTTAGAAGCCCAAAAAGTCTGACAACCAGTCTTACCAAGGGGTATCGTGTTACCTAGCCACTAGGTTATGGAGGTCAGATAGGCAGTCGCTCCATGTAAAATACTGGTATTCAGCTGCATCCGGTTAGACTGGAAGCCGACCCCAACATAGTTGGGAAAAGGCTAGGCAGATGATGAATGGTGTATGAAATCTTCTTTGAATTTTAAATGACGAGTTATAACTTACACGATTTACAACATTGCGATTATCGTGTCCAAGTAGAAAGTACAATATCAATCTGCCTATATAGCCTTTTCCCAACTATGTTGGGGTCCGTGGGTAATACGATACCCATTGATAAGACTGATTGTCAAACTTTTGGGCTTCTATCGACCCGTAACTACTGTCAAAGATCCACGAATGACAGCCGGGACCAATGGCTTAACGTGCTTTCCGAGGCACGGCGGAGTCTCGGTATGTAAAGATGGTCACTTATCTACGAACTAACGTCGGCAAGCATGGCTTAACTGGATGAATCGACCCGTGCGGCTGTTATTACTTAGCCACAAGCTCTAAGTAGAAAGTAGCATTTGTCTAAATTAAGAAACTTTAAGGGACGCAAAAGTTTCTTGGGATAATAATTATTAGTGTGTAAACGAACTGTGGTACCATTCAAATAACATAATTCCGTAGCCACAAATTCAATCCCAGCCGGAGACAGAACGCCATTACCTGAATTCCGTTAATGAATACTAAAATTTCCCTGTTAATTACACAGTGAAGTTAAAGAAATAGATGAACGAACTTTGCAATTTACGGCTGAAGTTTGAAGAGTAAACTAAGAGAAATGAGTTTGTATTTTCAAATCTGAAATCGCCATTTATAACAAACACTATGAAAATTTACGAACCTCGGAATGTTATGAGAAACTTTTAATGATTTGATATTTCTATTGAGTTTGGTAATAGATTTAAAGAAAAGAAATAAAGAAAGAAAGTCAATCGTCATCCCGAGGATGCCTCGTTGAAAGATGAAACACGTGTCGATTTCTTTCAGGGTTTTTTATGACTCTTTAGAAATAGCTAAGTGGAACAGGTTACTAAATATATCCACGTCTATTGTATTTTCTAATGGATTTCCGTAAGGTCACGCCTGAATCAATTAACTAAGTCTAAAGAAACAATGACTCTGAAAGTCACATTTAGATTCCAAATCAACAAGATTTAGAATTTCAATGTATTAAAATATAAATCTTGATCGTTCAGCACTCGTGTTTTTAATCAAAAGATACTCCTTTGTATTATGTGAAGTTGAAAAACATTCACATCAACAAACTTGTTTAATTTGCTCCAAAACAAGACTCTAAAGTGTAACCGACCGAACATTTCACTGCTCAACTTCTAGCCACCTATCAAAAACAGAATGAACTCCACCTTAAACAGCTTTACAAACGAAATTTCATCGCTACCGTTACGAAAGTTCTCCACTAATAAAACTACGTAAAACTACTGCAATAACTCGCGGAGGAGAGTTCATCTATCAATATTGCAGGCTGGGCGGGTTGGGGGGAGTGGGGGGCTTGCAGCAGGACCTGCGGAGGGGGACGACAGACCCGCAGGAGATACTGCTCGAAACCCACCTGCGAGGGGTACGGGGAACAAGGAAGGGCATGTAACTCTTTCAACTGTGAAGGTAAGTAGATTTTCGTCGTAATTAAGGCAACGGAATGCGAACTTACTTTGAAATGCGAGTTTACGGATTAAATCGCGTTTATTGTTTAATTTCGCCTGTTCTAAACCCTTTTGGGTGGGCACGTTGTTTTTTCATTACTAGAAGCTTAAACCTTGGTTAAAAAATAATGCTTTTGCTCTCCTGTATAAAGCTCTTCATACATCACGAATAATATAAAAAGGTCATGCATTAAACAAACTTCACAACACACATATACTAAAAATACATGTCCTACTAAAAAGCAATTTCAATTTAAGTTCTATTCCGCAAACCTCCACTCAATTCTAAAACCTTAAAAGCAAACATTTTAGTAAACGTTCCGCACCACTAGAAAACTGTTCCCCGTCTAAACGTAGACGAATATTGGATTTTAAATTATTTCCAGACTAGCTCGTTAACTGACATCGTAACAACATGAAATCGATAGGTCGACTGGAGTTGCCCAACTACTACCGATCAAGCATGCACGATGTAGGTGACATTTTGATGAAGTGATTTTAGCGTCAAAACAGCATGTTGCAGAATTAATTTTTAATTGAGTTTGACGTGGTACATGTCATTGTAATTGACGAGTGTAACGAGTAAACATTGTATAACAGTTTTATTGTTAAAATTGTGTGTTACTGTTTCTGATTCCAACTCCTGATGTAAAGTCAGCAGGAAAATTAATTGCAAAGCAAATTGATTACCAACTTGAATTGTCCGTATCTTCAAATCAAAACTGTCGTCATTTATTTTAACAATATAATTCCCTGATTGAACAATAAACAACAATTTTTTCATGACAAAACACGTCCTACCTACTCATTAATTTACGAAAATTAATTGCCAACACAAAGCAACATTAAATTAAAACCTTATTCACCTGGAAAGCAATAACGTCAACATACATTATAATTGAATTCTTCTCAGGTACAATAAACCCGTTGGCGCCGGGAGCTAGGCGCAATTTCCACCCTGCCCAGGCTCGGTGGGGGCCAGTAGCTGATCGACCGCATGCCTTCAGTCTAAGGCCTAATTCTTACATCTGGATTGCGTCATCGGAACTATTCTCAGCAGGGAAGACTTTCCCCAGAGAATTCACATTATTCATCTCATTGAGATTACGGCCCGAGGTAAGTTGAATATGAATCAAAATGAATTTAATTACGAAGACTGAAACGAGCTGTTATTGGATGATAATTTTAATTCATCATATTCATGTCAAACAATGGGCATGTCTGATTTTTGAATATAACCGTACATTTGCATTGATGAATGAAATTATATTCCGATTCGAAGCTACCGAAGTTCATTGGTGAAAAGGAATGACGAAATTTAAATAAATCCTATTTCGCAAAGTAAGAGGGAAATAAAAATACTGGCATTGCTTTCATGGAAATAAAGCTATTTCTTCAGCGAGGCAAATACTTTATAATAAATTGCTATGCTGACTTCCAAGTAAATTGCTCAAAGAATTGATATGATAACTTTATAAAACATTTATAACGTTATCAGAGAAATACTTGAAGAGTAAAAATATCGTTGTTTCAAACTTTAGCTTTTGTTTAATGTAATAATATGGTCTTAGGTTTAATAATATCGCAAGGTTTAATTCATGGTTAAATCAAGATAGAGTACAATCGTTATCTTAAACTTAATAAATATTGTATTTAAAGAAAATGTCAGACAATGGTGCCGATTCCCTTGTTCACAAACTAAACTAAATTCAGTCTAATTCAGTGCATCTTTTTCTTTCTATTTCATTAAGAAAAGGACAGAAGATAAATTTTAGTTAAGTCCTGTCAAATTAATCAGCGCTTGACGTAAACTGACGTAATTTTAGTAGGCAAGTTTTTAATCACGTCTAAACTTGTATGGAGTAGTGACTGGCGCTGATTAATTTTACAGGACTAAACAAAAATTTATCTTCTGTCCTTTTCTTATTCAAATAGAAAGAAAAAGATGCATCGAACTTAAATTTAGTTTAGTTTGTGAATTGTTGAATTAATCACTTAGCACCTTCAGGAAAATTGTGGTTTAAAACCCAGCCTTAATTTTAACTTCTAGAGACGGAATTTGAATAAAGTTTTTTTCGCGAAAAAAGTGAATAAGGATTACTGCCTGCCTGGTTTAAGCGTGGTCATAATAATGGAAAGATTAAACTAAATATTTAATGAAATTTCAAGAATATTAGAATGTACATTTTTGAAGAGGGAATTATAATTTGAAAACCACGAAAACCTTCACGGGTATTTAATAAATATCTCACTGAGGCTTTAGAATAATCCTAGTAAGTATCTACTTACTTAAAACTATGAGCTTTGCAAAATAATATTAATAATAAGATGTGGGGTGCAAAAATATTTTGATTTCAAATAGAATAGGTACTGATGAAGATAAAGATTTATAGCTGCATTAGGTATTTGTCACACCACCGAGGATTAGCGAAAAACGAGTAAAAACAGAGCTAGAAACGAGTTGGCGAGCAGCAAGTGTGTAGTTCGGATAGTTTTGTCACTGGGCTATGAACGAGTGCGACGAGTAGAATAACTGGTATGCGTATGTACCAAGCGAGAGTTCTACCCGTCAAGCGAGCTCTTGTTGACAAACTTGTGGAGAAAGAGTTCTCGCTGGCGTTGTGAACAGTCAGATATCAAAGAAAGAAAAAAAAACTTAGTGTCCTTCGGAAATCAATCATCGCATTTCCGAATACAAATGAATGCTAATTTCCATGACCATCAGTTATTCGATTTATCGTGTGTTATAATTTGAATGCAGAACTAAGTACTTTATTGCTGTTTTATTGTGATTTCCGTGTGAACTATATAGAGCTGTAAAATTATTTTCCTATCTGTCGTGCCTGCAACTTTAGCGGCTTTCCTCCCATTTTTAAAATAAATTACATTAAGTTAAAAGAGTATTAACTACTCTATATTCTTTCAAGTCGATTGATAGAGTCCGGTCTCCAGCAAGTGCAAAGGGCAACTGATAGAATTCCGACGACTGACGAAACACGAAGTTTGCCGAGGGACATTAAGAAAATAGAAATACTGTATATATCTTTTTTACTGTCATGGGTACGTTTGTTGAGCGAAAAATAGTCAATAGCTAGTCGTTTCCTTGGTCGCTGGTTGGACAAGTACCTTAGCCTCCTACATACAACGTGTTCCTTTGAATGTCCCATAACTCTCCATAATATTTGCTATAAGTAAAAATAATACAATAAGTTCTAGAACAAGTGTTCAAAAAATATATAGTTTCGAAGATAACATCAATCATACTAAAAATGTCACCCGTATTATTTCAGTAAATTCATTAATAAGTAAGAGTAAATCATTTAATTCAAACCTATCTTTCATATTTAAAGCTAAGAAAATGCGGCGTTGTCATATTTCACGTAAGGGTGTTTTTGAAGTGAAAACTTCTTTAGGCGCGTTGGGCATTTTTGACATGAGACTAAAACATTGATTTCACGACACTGTCATGCAATTTACCGACACCGTGGAATAAAAGACATCAACGCGTTGATAACCGCGGTACCGATTTCATTTTTAACCTTTCACTTCTGTCGGCACTCCCGGAGTGCCACTGTTTTTTTTTAATGAAATGATTTATTTTGTATGAAAAATAAAAACAAAAAAAAAATCATATGCCAGTTGATTCTTTGACATGGTCTCATTAATACCCTGGAGTTATTGGATATCAAAAGGAACACGTTATACATCCGACGCATCTAATTACCTTTTACAACCGACTGTTTGAACCGGTCAATATTTTTACCACGGCATTTTCATTCAAGAAGAAACGAACGTACAAGATACTCGCTCCAAAAAAAAGAAATCATTAAACCCAATTTTTTTCCCTCAGAGCGGTGGCTACGGGCAAGGAACCTTGTTTTCGTTGCGGTCACGAAGACGCACAGGATCTTTCCTATCCCTGGAGCTGGCTGGCCGAGGGGCAGCCAGGCTGGTCCATGCTGGCTCGGGGACATCACGCTCTATATATTTAGCCGTACCTTTATATGACTTCCGCTGGCATCATATTGCTATCAGGTATGTTATCTGAGTCTTCTGTATATAATGGCTTCTTCATCCTATCTGTCTATTTTATAGTCTGATTTTGTATTAATTGGTAATCTTTCGGGGGCTGTAAATACTAACGGATTTCATAACTAAATCAATTGTGCGATGAGTCTAACTCTGAAATTTTGAAAAATAAAAAACGTGATTCATATACAAATGCAATTCTTAACCATAAAAATGAGAAAAACTGTAAAAGAAAAAGATTGCCAATGAAATCAAAGTCAGCTGTATAAGTATTGATAATATTTTTAAGTTTTGCACCTACAGACCTTTTTTGAAGTAAAAACTTCTTTAGGCGCGTTGGGCATTTTTGAGATGGGAACAAACAATTGAACTCGCGACACCGTTAACGACACCTCATTTTTGTAAACGCGATTGTGCTCTTTATTTATATTACGTTATGGATCAATATTTGCATAGAACATTGATCCTGTATGATCCTGATGTATTTTTACTTTAAAGGTTTTGGAAGTTTTTTTTAAATTGTTCAAGTTTTGACTTATATCGGCACTCCCGGAGTGCCGCTGTATTTTTTTTTCTTAGAATAAATCTGAAGCGTGATTAGCTATTGGTATAGTAGACTACTCCGCAGCCGATGGTAATACTTTGAATTTGAGCTGGCCAAGCGTAGTACGGAGTTACAATTAAATTGAGGCCAGCTTATACCGGTTCTGTTACAACTGCGGCTTGCTGTACCTAGGCTAGCCTTTAAAGTGTTTCCTTACTGGAAACTAAGTTTTCCTAGAATAGTCTTATGAAACCAAGATGTTGGATCAGAATTACCGATCTAAGTGTATTGATTAATTATACTGCTAACTTTAGAGTTAAACTAACTTCAAGATTCTTGGTAAAATTGATAGAAACTACAACATTACGATCATAACTAAATTCTGCTTATTGCCAACTTTCGATATTGTTTAATTCTAGTAATTCTTGTACTCAAGATCCTTTGTTAAGTTTTGTTTAAAAGAAGATCAGTAGGTAACTGCAATATCTGGTTTCGTAAGTTTTGTTTCATAATAATGTTACTTGGTATTGGTTCTATAAATATTTATTATGAAAAAAAAATTTTTTTACTGCTCGTTAAAGCGTTTTTAGGAGGTTTCGTCAACAGCAGAAATATTTTACAGAATAATAAGAAATAAACATTTTTTTAGCCGTTATGTAGTAGGGGCGGTGTACATGGTGTAAGGAACATCCACGTACAAACTGATACCATGAATTCAGCACAAAATTAATTAAATTTTAACGGCGGTTATTGAAAAAAATCTGCTGTTTCATACACAAGTAAAAGAAAGAAAATACGATTATTTGCGGTAAACATGACGCAAAGGAAGAACACAAAACAAAAATAATAAGTTGGGGGAAAATATGCGTCACATGCACGCAAAACGGCTATCGCTCAGCATAATGAGATGCCCATGCAAGACAGCCCCAGCGCTGGTTTTCAGCGACAGCTGGCGTTGACGTTATGACGTCGACCGGTGCAGCATACAATGAGATAATAAATACGATATAAAAAAAACGTGTGGCACTCGGGGACTGCCGCGGTAAAGCTATTGTATAGCATTTGTAACCTCAATACTTCCTATTTGTCAACGCTATACTTGGGATGATGACGTGATGACATAAAACAAAAATTACCCGTCATTACATGGTAGGCGGAGTGGGGGGTGTATTTTTCGCTACAGTATTCCTTGATTCGGTCGCCGCGCTCAAAGCCCGCAATAAAAGCTATGCAATAGCTTAAAATTAAATAAATATACAACAATTAATTTTAAATGGTTGTATATAAATATAATAAAAGTAAAATGGCTAGTGCAATACCTACAAGGTCAAAATGTATGGAACAATTGAGTTTAAAAAAAATAACTGACGAACTACGCTAGTAGTCTAGAATTATGTACTGGATTCATGGTAATAGGAGGGCGTGTCAGACTCTTACTGACTAAAACCCACCCGTGTTCCTTCGGTTGCCCTGTTGCCGGGGGCCACGATTTCCCTTTCGACACATATTCGCAGTCCCGGCAGGCATTGGCCCTAGCGGACCCCGTCAATTCTGCTGACATCTCTTTGAGGCGCGCGTGGAACACAACGCGCCGTCGACCCGGGCTTCTAAGACTTGTTATCGTAGATAAGTCTTATAGCTACTTACGATAACTCAGGCGCCTTTAACATTCCAGACATATACACTAAAATTGCTGCTAAAATTAGTTCTCCAAAAGAAAATAAAGTTAAAAACTAACATAGAAACGCCAGACAAACATGGCGACAACGACGTAGTTTAAATAAACAGAGAACCAGTTAGAAAATCTCGTTACCCCATTACGGAGCAGCCATGACACTTATTTAATTTTGTGTGTAGCTACGAAATGAAAAGTTCAAGAGAATTTTACTGTTTCAGACGTTTAATTAAATATTTTAGTATATTTTTTTAATGAAATAGGTAATTATACTCAAATTTTTTTAAGGGCTGGGTTAATTAAATATGTTCTAGAGTTTAGAGCTTTTGTTTTCGTTTTAATAAAGGTAGTGACAGACAGACGCGTAATTATTTTAAAAAGTTGTTATAAATTTAAGAGGAGGAGGAGCTCGTGGCTAAGTACTAACAGCTGCACTGGTCGATCCATCAGGTTAAGCTACGCTTGCCGGGGAGTGGATGGGTGACCATCTTTACATACCGAGACTCCTCCGTGCCTCGGAAAGCACGTTAAGCCGTTGGTCCCGGCTGTCATTCGTGGATGTTTGACAGTCGTTACGGGTCGTCAGAAGCCCGAAAGTCTGACAACCAGTCTTACCAAGGGGTATCGTATTACCCAGTTACTGGGTTGTGGAGGTCAGATAGGCAGTTGCTCCATGTAAAATACTGGTATTCAGCTGCATCCGGTTAGACTGGAAGCCGACCCCAACATAGTTGGGAAAAGGCTAGGCAGATGATGATATTTCAATAATTTTTTTATTGTACACGCTCCCAGACGTAATAACAATTAAGCTTCATTGTGTCTTGTTCAGTGTCCTTGAACCGATTAATTATAGGTAATGGCGACATCAACGTACCTATTCATATTTATTTTGTTATTTTATATACTTATTTGCCATTTTTAGAGTTCCGTAGCCAAATGGCAAAAAACGGAACCCTTATGGATTCGTGATGTGACGTCTGCCTGTCCGTCCGTATGTCACAGCCACTTTTCTCCGAAACTATAAGATCTATGCTGTTGAAACTTAGTAAGTAGATGTATTCTGTGAACCGCATTAAGATTTTTACACAAAAATAGAAAAAAAAATTGGGGGTTCCCCATACTTAGAACTGAAACTCATTTTTTTTTTTTCATCAAACCCCTGTCTATGGATAGGTCTTTAAAAATTATATTGAAGTTTCTAATGTCATTTTTTTCTAAACTGAACAGTTTGCGCGAGAGAGACTTCCAAAGTGGTAAAATGTGTGTCCCCTGTAACTTCTAAAATAAGAGAATGATAAAACTAAAAAAAAATATGTGATATACATTACCATGTAAACTTCCACGTAAAATTGGTTTGAACGAGATCTAGTAAGTAGTTTTTTTTTAATACGTCATAAATCGTAAACCGCAGTTTACCTTTCATTCAATGTTAATTGCTGCTACGGAACCCTTCATGGGCGAGTCCGACTCGCACTTGGCCGCTTTTTTCTAGTCTAAAAACAAATCATTTTTCTCTACATAATTATTAAAACTGCTCAGAAAAATATTTACCTACTTATTTATCACTACAGTTCCCAATTTACTTAAAATATTATGAAAATGAAAATATTATATTTCATTTCTGAAATCTGCTTTTATAAATACTTACCTACGTTGAAATTAAATTCAGGACAGGAATGACAGTTCTTTAAAATTGGCAGCACTAATTGGACGTGAATTACGTTCAATATTTATTCTGACAATTATTTCTACTAATTATTTCATTTTCGATTGAATTATTTTAAATTACCGTGTAATGAAGGGTTAATTTTAACTGCGGTTAAAACCTGTCTTGCGATAGAAATTAACAATTTAAAGTAATTAATCTTTTCTTTGTTGAGTCATTATAATGTAGGTTAAATTACTGCTAAATTAAAAATATAAATGATTTTCCCACTGCACTTTCTCAAGCTTTTTTTATATTATTATATACACCGTGAAATTTGAATCAAAATTTTGCTAGAACAAACGTTATTCAGACCATGGTCTACTACCATTCTACAGAATTCAATAAAAAACATAATTGGTTTTTGAAAAAAGACAAAGTTTATGTCAAGATTACAAAATTTCGTTTATAGAGGTACATTTTCCTGTAGACAATGCTGTGTCACGTGCGTGGTGTCTGTGTTGTAGGGAGTAACGATAATATTGACATTTTAAACTTTGTCTTTTTTGTGTTTTTTTTCAAAAACCAATTATGTTTATTTTTATTGGATGCTGTAGAATGGTAGTAGACCATGGTCTGAACAACGTTTGTTCTAGCAAGACTGTGATTCAAATTTCACGGTGTATAGTTACTTTTTGCTCCTGATTAGGGGTTATATTTAAGACATTATCTAGTCATAATAAACACTGAAGTAAATCCATTAATAACTTAAAATTACACATTTTTGCACATAAAATTCTCCAACATTCTCAGACAACACTAAATGAAATAGTTTAAATGTCAAACCGAAACTACGAGTATCTTGCTTCTATAAAAAAGGCCCGAATCACACTGAGATAGTACATAGATAGAATCACACTATAGGGACCTGAACACCGAAGCTATAATACCCACGGGAGGTATAACCCTATCAGCCATAACGTTGGTAACAGGAATAGTTCGATAAGGGTAGCAAAGGAATCGAATAACTTCGTTTTGTACGGTATTGGAAAATACGTAATAAATGGTAAATGTTTTAGTTTTGTGGTCTTAAAAGGGTTTTTAGATAAGCGGGGCAAAAGTAGAAGTTCAGTGGGCACTTCCTCGATACATTTTGAATTAATGCAAAGTATTATTTTTACACTCATAGGCTGAATAATCGCAGGTTGGTAAAATGGGCATAACTCCACTCGATTGGTGGTTGATACTGGTTGCCACTGACGGCATTACAAGACCAATTCAAATACTTAAGAAACCTTCGAATAATTCAAGTCGTAATCTCAACTAACCGACAATCGATATAAAAAGTAGGTTATTTGATTTAGTTACTTGGTTCTAATCGTGTGTTCTTGTCAAACAAAAAACATGAAAAAAACTTTTAATTATTTGATTAGTTTACGAAAGTTCTAGGAGAATAATAAAACCGTAGTAATTAATTAATGAATATTTTACTGTTACGTTGTAGTAAATTTCTATACATGCTAAAGGCAGTTATTTAGCCTATGTCCTTTTAACTTATTTTTTGACAGATTAAGACTGAGATTAGAAAATGAACGTTCTTAAAAAAGGTAACCACCGAGGGGTAATTCAAAACAGCAATAAGGTGTAATCAACACAAAATGTTTTGCCAATGAAAAATTGAATGCATTGTATGAAATAAAATTGAGTCTAAGTCCATCAAAAAATAAAATCCGAGATAAGATTTTAAAATAACAAAAATACGAGCTTAACTACACCATTTAGGTACCAAAGTAAATCCCAAAAGAATTACTGTACAAAACCATCTGAATTTTCACATCGTTGAAATTCCTTTTTTGCGAAGGCTTTCAATCTGTTTGGGTTTAAATCCTGGGAATTTTCAATTGAATAAGGTTTAAATGAATTTGAAATATAAAACATTTTTTAAATTGAAAGTAAGGTGGTTTATGTTTACTGAAAATAAATAGTTGCAAGATTTTAAATTGACTTAAGAGTACCGTCGTCAGCATAGGGAACATTTACTTTTATTTATTTAAACTTTTCACACTCAAAAAAGTACAAAGGCGGACTTAATGCCTTATGCATTCTCTACCAGTCAACCAAGGGTGGTGAAGAGATTAGATGGCTCTGTTTGAGAGGAACAAAGAAAAAATTATTAAAATTATATAATTAGAAATAAAATAGGTAGGAACAACGTACATAAATAGGTTATAACTTATAATACACATACATACATATTTTATATAATATATACTTATATGTATATACAAATATTCAAGGGAGAGAGGTGTTGAGATGACTCTACTAAATTTGTTTTGAAAAAAAAAAAAGAATGGATTGATTATGAAAGAAAGAATGAACAAAGTCAGAAGTATGAGAAGGACAAAGTAGGAGAAGATTGTTAGAAGAACGCAGATTCTTAGTGTTTGAAGAACATAGATATTGGAAGTGAGACACAAGATAAGAGGGAGGAGTGGGAGAGTTGAGAAGGGAGAAAAGCGTGGTCAAAGCGCGCAAACTTCTTTTTTGGCGAATGGATATTCATTTGAGCTCAGACCTATAGCTCGACACATGATCACTCTAATTGTCCCACCGCAAGGCAAAGGCATCTTCTTAAACATAGAAGGAATGAGCATAATATTACTACCATGCTCTCTCATTTCGAATTAGCGACTTCAGAGCATTTCCTTACAATATATTTTAAATGTCACATTATCAAATCCAAGGGTATGAAGAACACAAGCGATTAAAAATATGTCCCAAAATTGTGGTTTAAAGACAAGCGTTTTATTATTTTTAATTGTGTTTACTAACCGTAACGAAATGTAATAAAAGAAAATCACTCAAAAATAGTAGCTTAGTCGTAATTTTAGCCAAAAGACGTCCATTGCTTGACATAGGCCTCATCCAAGCACCGCCACTTCGATCAGTTCTGCGCTTTCTACATCCAGCGGATTCCTGCGGCCTTCACCAGGTCATCCGTCTACCTTGTGGGAGACCTTACAATGCTACGTCTTCCGGTACGCGGTCATCACTCCAGAACCTTTCAGCCCCATCGGCCATCGGTTCTGCGAGCAATGTGCTTTGCCCAGTGCCATTTAAGTTTGGCAATTCTTCGAGCTATATCAACCTTACCTTAGTTCTCCTACAGATGTCTTCATTTAATAGCATAGTAACTATGTGTTATTATTTTCGGATGATCTTTTATTACTTTATTTAAAACTTAATCAGAATTTTGATATGTCATCCCATGTAACCATGCGCTATATGAACTCATTTATACGTGTTACAACAAAACACTGTATCTGTATTTTAAGATACACTGTATCTGTATTTTATTGTATTTTTATCTTAAGATACACTGTATCTGTATCTCAAGATACAGTGTATTGTAATTGCACGGCAGACTGTATCACATAGACTAACGCCATCTTTATCCCCAGTGTCCACGACGACAACACAGTCCGCGCGTACGTCGACTGTCGCTGGCTAAGGACCGACGTCCTTGAGAAAGATGCCCTTGACACTCCCAGGGACGCCGATCTCATCATCGGTTATCTCTTCTCTGTAAGTATGCGGTTTATTAAATTAAATCTAAGTACAAAAAAGTGCGATATGACCCGCCTGTAGTGAGCGATGGTTCATATCAAATTTAAGGGGGATTATTGCAATATGGCGGCGCGGCCTGCCCAAGTGTGCGTCAGCTCACATGCACACAAACTTGTGAGCTTAAGTACCTATATCGTCGCACGTCCGCGAGTTCGAATACAGCAATCGATTACTACACAACAGTCGTTCACTAGCCACTGATCGCGTCAGTCGCGTCATTTTATTCATTATGTCTTCGTGTGTTACGAGTCCAATTTTTATAAAAACAAATAATTCCTGATAATTTTACTTCTGTTTTATTTATTTCTCTTTTGGTAATAATGAATCTTCGAACCGTCCGTAATAATTTTATAATAATTTAATCACTCTACATTAACAGTCCTTCGACAAATACACCCGCAAAACAACAACACAGCCTTCCTCTACTATCAACTTGCAATGTCTTATCCGATTATAACACAATGTTCTGCTGACAGGGCGATCTGGAACAGCTGGTGTTGGTGCCAAAAGCCGGCCAAGCTCAGAAGCAATGTTCCAGCCAAGTGGCTGGCATCTCCACGCCTTATGTCACAATACACGAAACGTAACTGGGAATTAGAAGATTATCTCAACCTGTAAATTGGAGCAGGAATACAACAATTTAAGAGCACGAATTGCAAGGAATTTGTGGCTATCATTTTGAGAAAAATATTTGAGTAAAAATATGTATAGTTAATTGTTAATTATAAAATACAATGGACGTGGATATATTTAGTAAACTGTTCCGCTTAGCTATTTCTAAAGAGTCATAAAAATCCCTGAAAGAAATCGACACGTGTTTCACCTCTCAACGAGGCGTCCTCAGGATGACGGTTGACTTGTCGCGAACCCGAACACAGCGTGTTGCCACACCGAGCGCCGCTCTCTTGGTTCAGCGCTCGGTGAAACACGTGTCGATTTCTTTCAGGGTTTTTATGGCTTTTTAGAAACAGCTTAGCGGAACAGGTTTCTAAATATATCCACGTTTATTGTATTTAAAAATATATGTATGTAAAGGTGTGTAAATTTTGAGAATGGAAGAGTTAATTGTTTTACCATTAATGTACCTTTTGGGACGAAAAACAGAATAAAATATGTGGAACCAAATAAGGGCTGGTCTTCATTTCCATGCCCATGTACGCAAGAATTATGGTAACTGCCTACAGTATTGCAACACATTCATCCAACGAACGTTGATCAAATGGAACCTTATTAAAATTTACCGTTTTAATTTTATGATACGATGTACGGTCGTTTCCATAAGCACATACCTCACATGAACAATGGCCCTTTTTCATTAAAACTTCGAGGGACGTTGAAATTTTTGCGAAGAATAATAATGTACCCAACATTTTGGATGTAACAAAAAATCAATAATATAGTAAGCTCAATAAATATGGAATAAAGTATTGTATAAATTAGGACCATAACGCTGTATAGAATAAATAGATACCATGTGAACTGCAATGATAAAGACATTGGTTAAACACTTATTTATAGAAAGAAAGCTAATTGTATTTTGGCAAAATTGTAAATTTGTTTTCGTTACGCTTACGTATTTGACGTTTTTCCTAACGTGCGGTAACTTTTTCATACGTAATAATTAATTATTCGAAAGCAACTTTAAAATTAATTGAACAAAGTTTTAATTGTAAATGTATGGTTTTTTTTTTCTTGGCTATTTCAAGGAGACAGTCTTTGTTTTAATAATGTTTTACGTAATTTTATGACATAATGTCTGTATATTAATTAACATGACACGATATAATAATGAAATCGATATAACTGTAATAGAATATAGCATTTGAGATAATAGCGTTTCTTACATTAGCTGGCCTAAAGTTGTAAATAAACTCTTTGATAGTGACATTCAATAATAATTGTAATTATATAATGTTAGGACATTGATTTTGAGATATTATTTATAGCGAATCAGTTGATCTCATTACTTTAAATTTATGAAATATTTTATTGTTTAAAATAAACTGTGTAATGTTATGAAAGGAACTGTTTATATTTCTCTTGGACAATGAAATAAAGAAGATTATACATGTGTGCGGTTTTAATTAAATTCCATTTTAATCAATATAAGATGTTCGCGCATCTTGTATATAAATGAATTGCATCAAAAAGATAACATGTAAAAAAATGCAAGTCTCCCAACGCAGTTTTTCTACCGCAAAAAGATGTGAGATCTAAAATAGAACCAAGTTTGTCAATTTATTCAGTACCTATCTATTTGTTATCTTTATTTTTTTAATAAATAGAATGACTTGGCCATCAAAATCAAAATCAAAATATTTTATTTCACATAAACCTACATGGGCACTTATGAAACGTCAGAAGCTAGGTGCGCGGTTCCAATTGGTCGTTTCCTATGGAGAAGAGCCGGCAAGAAACTCCACGGTTACTCTTTTAAAAATAATTGGCTTTTACAATACTTTCATTTAACAGTGTTTCTAGGTATGGAGGACAGTGTAGGTCTTTCAATAAGTACCAAGTACTTAACAAAATAGAAAATGGTCAACAGGTCTACAATCCACTGAGCCTACAGCGTTCTCACATTCACAAAATATGTAGAAAAGAATCTATACAAAAATAAATAAATCAATAAAAGTATAAAACCTATTTTAATGAAACGCAATTATATGATTGCTGTTACAACTGTAATCAATCTGAGTAATTATCATGTCCACGAAAGTCACTAAAAAAAAAAGTTGAAATTAAATCGTAGGTATATAATGTCAAATAATAGAATAATAAATATGTCAAGGACGAATGTAAAAACAAAAAAAAATAAAGATTTAAATAAACACGGCAAACATCGCACGGCAACATAATCATTAATCACATAAGAATAATCCATTATTTTAAATAGTACTAATTAAATAAAGCGCAGTGCTAATATTAGGTAGATTTGTATATAAAATGTAGATTCAATTGCCGTGTGCGATTGCCAAGTCAATCTATTTATTAAAGAAATAAAGATGACCAATATGTAGGTACTTTACAAATAGATAGGTATTTCATAAACTACTGATTCAAATTACATTCAATTTGAAGTATAACTAGTTATACTGAGCTCTCTTGGTCACTGAAAATTCAGTTTTCTAGCTTTATCCACAACGAAGTTACAAGGGATTGAAAATGTCCTGAATGGCTTCAAGAAAAGATGGTACAGCTGTGCCTTTATGTTTGTTTTGCTCAACTTGGCGGGGACACTGCCGTGCCCCTCGATTTGAATGCATATTAC
The DNA here is from genome assembly GCA_963680765.1 of Agrochola lychnidis. Lineage (NCBI taxonomy): Eukaryota > Metazoa > Arthropoda > Insecta > Lepidoptera > Noctuidae > Agrochola > Agrochola lychnidis. Next base: position 4,651,522 of record OY796859.1, on the reverse strand, counting down.
GTCAGGAATTTTCTTATGAAGGGAGAAAATACACAGAAATGTTCTACCAGAAATTAATATACGAATATCTGACATAATTTTTTTATTGCATTATTTTCATTGGCAAAACGTAAATATTTTGCAATGTAAACATGGAAATATGTATAACCTTCCACCAACTTGGCATTAAATTAAAAATGATGAGAATTTAAGAGAAAATTCTCATGCTTGGAGGCTTTGTTACAAAAAGGCTTGCAATAATTATTATTCCCGGCAAAGATTTTTTTTAAAGGATTATTAAAAATACTTTTACTTTAAAAATTATAGAGAATATTTAGGCATCGATGGACTAAGTAAGAACATTTATGAGGATAGTAGTGAAATTGGAGCATTCTTTCCAGAACAGGTAAATAAAGAAATAAATAACGTCTGAAATATTTCTACTAACAGTAAGTGCCAATTTACCGCAGCGCCAATACCACTCCACTTTCGATATTTCCACACTAAAACAAATTTTGTGGTATGGGAAATAAACTCTTACTGCCTCAGTTGGTATTAGCAAAACATATTGTATATGTTTTAGCAATATTAAAACGTGGAGTAATCGTATTGATTATGACTAGGTAAAAGCCTAAATGCTATTTTTCTGAGACGATAATCTCCGTGATCCTCTTCGCAATTGATATTATTTTTATACTCCTGTTACACTTTCTTTATTTAAGGGGATATTACACTATCATAAAATATATTTATCTCGGTTCAAAGCTCTTCTCTTCGACTATCACTCTCTCACAAATGAATCATAATATCACCGTCATATATCTATGACTAATAGATATTGATTATAGCTATAATTATCATAGTGAACCAAACAACCAAAATTCTTCATCTATTGTTTAAAATATAATCTATTTTGAGCAAGACAAATTCCCGCAGTCTTTGTTCTAAAAACTACGGAACCGAATCCAATACTATCATCGTTATAAAGTTAGACCTCAGTTGGGATGAAGATGCCAATCCTAGTTAGAATACCTCATTCAAAAGTTTTGAACACTAGAAATAGGATCTCAAGCTATTTGTGAACGTCATGTAAGGGAAGAATAATCTAAGAGATAAATTAATAGACCAGTCGTTGTACTAGATGAATTTGTAACAGATGGACAAGAAAATGTTATTACGATTATAATTCAAACGGTAGTGTTAATTCCCCCAAGTGTTCCAATATCGATTTTTGATGCACATAAAAATAGTGCACATACAGAAAGTGCAACGAAAACCAGTACCCACTTAATTAGTTTTCCTAACGATAGCAGAAATTCTCATCTAGAATAAGTGTGTAGCTTTCAGACATTAAGTCACAAAAGAAAATCACTGTTCACAGTATTCTATGCAAAGAAAACAATGTAAGAATTGGTAAAGAGATTGAACGAGCAATATTTATTTAGGCTATTAAAGGTGAGTATAACTCCCAACAAACAATAACATTAGCAAACACTACTGAGAATCGAGACAAAAACGTAAATGTGAGGTTGAATTGACTGAAGAAACAACTTAGTTTTTGGAGAAGAAAAAGGAGATTAACATGGTTGGTAAGTCTCTGAATCTGAAGATAAATATCAATGAATTGGTAAAGAACATAATAAACAAAACAAATGAAATAAAAACAATACAGATAAAGAAACTACTAATGTTATAAAGTGTAGTTAATACTACTAGATATCATTTACAACACTTTCATAACAACACTTTTAAACACAATAAGGAATTACGTGACAAAAATATTCTGAAACAAATATTGATAAAGTAAACAACAAAATACGGGTACCTACCACAAAGGAAAATTCCTACCCAAAAATTCATAATCAAACATTAATGTCATTACAATTTTAAAGGCATCCACAACGTGATTTATTTGACGCAGATCTTCGCTCATAAGATCACAATCTCGAAGGGAATTCCAATTACGATGGTAGCGTGCGTGATAGGAATACAGACATCCACCTACATAAAGCAGAAGAGGCACAAACGCCTAGAATTGGCATTAGTCTGTTTCTGACATTGTCAAACGGTATTAACAGATTCCGTTTAACAATGTCTGAAACGGTAGATTGGATAGGATACAGGTTTCGATTCGAGAAAACTGAGTGTTGGGTATTGTAATTACGATTTCTGCGTCTATGCTTTCTGGAAAGCTGTTAAAGATTAGATTGCATATTAGCTGATTAAATGGGATGCGATTTGTGTTTAACAACAATTATAAAATAAACACTAAGTAATATAATTTATTCTATCTCGTCTGATGTTTAGATTCAGACTCAATTTTAAAAGCCTCTAAATTCTCTTTAGAATCATTATTCATTTGTTTACCTATAAATCTATTTACTTGTGTACCGTCTACATATAAAACTGTTATCCAAGAAAATATCACTTCCAGCAATATCCTTAGCATCGTTCGACCGATTTCTCCCACTAATATTTATTATTGGATTTTCTATACATTCCAGGATGAAAGCCTACTAAATCTGAGTTCTTGTATTTATGATGTGGACGTGTTGCCTACAATTTTGTCCAGCTCTTATAGGACCTATCTAGGTTAGACATTTTCAAAGTCCGAAGAAGCTTTTGCGTCATAGAAATGTTAGCATTCTAACTGTCAGATATTTCCGAAGTTTGTTGCTGTTTAGAATATTGAATTAGTGTGTTTTTTTGGCATTGAAATAAATATCCTAGATAAATGGTAAGATGTAATAGTAATTATTGTAAAACAATTTTATAATGTAACTCGTAAGATGTTAATGTTTCTGAGTATTAATCAGGTTAGAAACTTCTTAGCAAGGTACTTATAAATAATAAACATTATAAACTATTTAATTTTATTTTTATTTTGTTGTGTGCGTTTTGACATTAATTGATTTGTCATTTTATTTAATGTTATTAATATTATATTTTAAATTTTTGCTATAACTTCACTTAATTTAATTCATTGTCTTATTTAATTTAATTTTTATTTTGCTGTGTGCGTTTTGACATTAATTGATCTGTGACTCAAATAGTGACATTTATTTTATAAAATTGCCAAAGTTGTGTATTGTTTTTGTATTTAATATGGGTAGTGGACCTGAAATAAATATTTTTTTATTTTTTATTATGTCGCAAGTCAATAGAGTTTAAAATCCCTTCTTTGTGTTCCAAGTGATAACAACACAACACAAGGCTGTGACACAGGTAATGGCGTTAGTGTCTGTCACGACATATTCGTAGACTCGGTAGTAAAACAACATGTTCGCGCTAAATGTGGTTAGGTTACCTCACGTAACAAGCCTTGAATCTGTAGGTGGATTAGGATCTGTTTAAAATAACGTGAGTTAATCTCAAACCTGAAGGACAACTCTCGTAGTAATGTTCAATATCTAGTCAGTTTTAGTCGCTGACATGAGATTGAGATTGCCGAAGGTAGCTAGGTGGATAAACAAGTATTGGCAGATTGACACCTTTTTTTTGTGTGGGAAATTATCAAATAACTTCTCCCGATCTGGCGTGTCAGACTCTTATTGACTAAAACCCACCTGTGCTCCTTCCGTTGCTTGTGTGTTGCCAGGGGCCACAGTAACGCTTTCGGACAAACCTGCAACCGCGGCAGGCATCGGCCCTAGCGGACCCCTTCAGTTTTCCTGACATCTCTTAGAGGTGCGCGTGGAACACAACGCGCCGTCGACCCGGGCTTGGTCCTTATCGGACGGCAAGCTACCCATTGCTCAGCGTCCGCAAGCTCGCGCCAACGGTGGCCGGGAATCGGCCTGCGATTTCCGACGCCTAGGGCATCTCCTGCGGGGCAGATTGATACTGACGTTAGATTGCTAACAATCGGTCTAAAATTGTAATTGTGTATTCTCTCTCTAATATCGAAGAGGTCTTTCCCTAACAGTTGCAGTGGTAAGTAGCCAGCTATTGACATAGGTGGGTAATTAGGCATTTTGACTTTTTTACACAAACAAATTGTAGCTTAAAGTCAACTGTAGTAAAAATCTATAAAATCATTGATTCAGATCTGACTCGGAGCCAAAAACATGTGTATAATTATTAGTTCTCAAAATTAATAAATGAATTTGAAATAACAGACTCAATAGCATTCCAATTTCAATTGAGAAAAGTCAAGTGAAACTGTAAATAAAATAATGACGTATTTGAGTGGTTCTTGTTAATTGCACTGAGAGCATTTACTTAAAATATTATTATTGTTAAAGGTTTTTATTAAAAGAGATTTATAATTCGGGATTGATTGTTTTGGTGCATCCGTCCTACTAAAGATCTGTACTGCTGCTAAAACAGTTGATAAAACTACTCTATCGTCTGCGAAACCGTTGCGTAACACCCTCTAGTCTAACTGGATACAGCTGAATACCAGTATTTTACATGGAGCGAATGCCTATCTGACTTCAAAGTTACTTAACCGTAAGACTCCTTGTCAAATATTCGGGATTCTGACTGTAACAACTGTTAAAGATCTACAAATGACAGCTGGGACCAACGGTTCAAGGTTAACGTAGATTAAATTTAAGATAGTTAATTGATTCAGTCGTGATCTTGCGGAAATCCATTATAAAATACAATAGACGTGGATATATTTAGTAACCTGTTCCGCTTAGCTATTTCTAAAGAGCCATAAAAAACTCCTGAAAGAAATTGACACGTGTTTCACCTCTCAACGAGGCATCCTCAGGATGACGATGGTCTTATCGCGAACCCGAACACAGCGTTTTGCAACACCGAGCGCTGAGTGCTCAGCGCTCGGTGTGGCACCTCACTCCCTCCGCTTGACCAGACCGAGCCCGTAGAGTGCTTAAGTATCCCCGCAGCCTCCGATGCAAGTGTCTGACAGACCCCTCCGTCCGTCCCAAGGCGGATGACATCCATGATGATTTCGAGCACGTTTACAAAAAAAAAAAACGTGTGGCACTCGGGGACTGCCGCGGTAAAGCTATTGCATAGCATTTGTAACCTCCATATTTCCTATTTGTCAACGCTACACTTGGGATAATGACGTGACGACATAAAACAAAAATTACGTTCCCATGACAACATCACGTTGTCATGGGAACCGTCATTACATGGTAGGCGGAGTGGGGGGTTAGGTTTTATTTTCGTTACGGTTTTATTTTCGTTACGAAATTTCTTGATTCGGTCGCCGCGCTCAAAGCCCGCAATAAAAGCTATGCAATAGCTTAAAAGGCTAGATTCGTTTGAAAAAAGCTCGAAATTAAAAAAATCCTCTGTAGTTTAAACCTGGCTCTAAAGATGAACCTTGTTTTTTTATACGGCCCATTGTATTTAGGAGGCATATCAACCAGTAGTTCTTTCCCTTGGTTAACCTTTATGACTAGGGTAGAACGATAAGAAAACATGATACAGTTTATGTCTTTGGTTACACCGCGACCAGCTCGTGTATTTGTAATTCGATAGTTTATCAACATGTACATAACTACTGGATAAAGTTTAACGAGCCTTCTACTATTATGATATCGCTTTTGATGGTTGAGGTATTATAATGTCTTACAAAATTGAGATATTTTATAGCCTACTAGCTTTTACCTTCGGCTTCGACCGCGTGGGTGTCGAAAATGATCGATATTCCAAATTATAAAAAATATTGTATATGTTTGTTCGGATTATAAAATATGTGTGCCAAATTTCATCCAAATCTGTTCAACCGTTTTTGCGTGATTGAGTAACAAACATCCAAACATACAAACTTTCACGTTTATAACTTAGTAAGATGGTTACACTCTCTAAACAAGTTGCAGGTAACATTAGCACATAATTTCATCAAATTCTATTCCTTTTTATAATATTTAAGTAATGAATAGTGCCTATACAGTACCTGCTTGCTAGTCCTACTATGAAATAGGTGTATAGTGCAATTCTAAACCTCATGAAAGAATTTATATTGCGTTGTTTTACATTTATATAAAAAACGTGTGGCACTCGGGGACTGCCGCGGTAAAGCTATTGCATAGCATTTGTAACCTCCATATTTCCTATTTGTCAACGCTACACTTGGGATAATGACGTGACGACATAAAACAAAAATTACGTTCCCATGGCAACATCACGTTGTCATGGGAACCGTCATTACATGGTAGGCGGAGTGGGGGGTTAGGTTTTATTTTCGTTACGGAATTTCTTGATTCGGTCGCCGCGCTCAAAGCCCGCGATAAAAGCTGTGCAATAGCTTAAAAATGTTTCCTTTGTTCAGTGGAAGTTTTTTCTTCTTTTATTTAGACCCTAAAAAACTCACCGTTTCATGATAGTGCCGCAATTTTTGAAAGCATATTTTTTCCTCTGAAAGAAAAACTATATGCATTAAAAAAAAACAAATGAATCTACTAAAATAAGTCCATAAAAATTAACAAAAGATACAAATTAATTGGATAGGTCAGAAACAATGGAAAGTTGTGAAAGCCTTCGCCATTGCTCAGTGAAACTTTCAAAATAAAAACAAACAATACTGTAAAGTTTTTAAAACCGAGTTGAAAGCCAGCTGAAGTTGTTGCTTCAACTTTTGAATCAAAAAATGTATAATCAGTAAAAAATAGAGTACTTAGTTGAAGCTTAGTAACTGGCTTAGTGTTTTTGAAAAAGTTTGTGTAGCTTAACAACATTTGGTCAGGTTTTGGTTGAATGAACACTTTGAAAATGTGTTCATTCTCTCTATATAATGACTTTCTGAACTAATTAAAATAACCTGTTATGTTAAAAGGGCTAGTGACAGAAGATGCTGGGATTTGGTAAGCATTCATACTACTAACAGAGGGTTTTTTTACGATTTTTATCGCACGAAACAGAAACGTATCATCGAATAAATAAAAATTAAGAACAAATATTTCTGTATTTTTATTTACAAACAATATAATATTTACTTATTATACAAGTTAACTGTCTTAAAATAATCATATGCATATATAAAATGAGGGGAGAGAATCACAGGATATCAAAAAATTCGTCCGTATCGCTGTGTTGACAGCGATGCGGTCGAATTTCATGAATATGCCCAAAAGGCTGGTATCATTGCCACGTTGCATGGAAATGCTTATTCTTTTGCCAAAAAATAGGCCAGTCCTCTAGTACCAACATGACTAAATGACTGGCCTGTATTTCGGTTTAGAAGCGGGTCCGTAAAAACACCTCAAACAAGATTTTAATATTTCATTCCTTACATTTTACGGTTCGATGAGGAATTGAGATTTGCAAGGCGATACAGCAGCATGAAATTAAACAGACTTTGAACTTACTATCCCGTTGTTCAGCGGGAGATTTATACAATCCGGGTTTTGCATAAGGTTCCTGCCATTGTCATTATGACAATTTCCTTTTGATAAACACCTTTCCTTTTTGACCAGAATCTTGAAAATAAACAAAATATACAAGAACTCGTTGTGATCATTTTGTACCTCGTCCAAAAAACCTTTCGAAGCCAAAAGTAGCCCCTTTTCTTCCTAACCCTAAAATAGTCTATTATGCTGGATTTGCTCTCAATAACAATATCGCTGTAGACTGTCAATAGCCAGAGTAATTCTATCCATCAGCCAACAAAGAACTGGGCGAGTTCACAATACCTATTGTGATTCCCGTTACGACTTATTACGTTGTAATAAGATTAGTTTCTTGTTTAGCCGTTGGTTCTTGTCAGTTTATTGATCGATCGTGTTTAGCGGAGATTAATTTGGAAGAAATTGGTATTGATTGAATTGGTGATATAATAAATTTCCTTATTTATGATCCGTACTAGGGGTCAAGCTGGCCATCAATGGAGAGACACCTGGATAGTGCTGTTTAGAGCCGCAGCGGGAAAGAGGTTTCTAAGAGATAGATATAGTTTATGGACCGGAGGGTGACACTTTTTATATCCCGGAAAAATCCACCGTATGAGACCAAACCGTGTTGAAAAGTTAGTTTTTATTAAATTGTTTCAATGGCTATACTAAAATCATAAGATTTTCTTGTTTAGACCAGCAGTGCAGATTTCTATTTGAACTTTCATAATTTACTAAACTTTAAGTTTAGCAAAATTCATAAAACGGTACAAATTAGCATTTATTAAAGTAGAAGACGATAACTCAGCGATTTGCCACTCTCCTGAATAAGAGATTTTATATCGCTTATAAAACATCTCTTAAACTGAAAAAGATTTTGCTTAGCTATTTTTGGTCTATTGCTGACAAATTGCTAAGACCCTCAAGCGGCGCAAATACTGTAACCTTATTGGTAACTACAGTTTTGAGCCGTTTGGGGTCGAAACGCTCGGATCATGGGGCCCGAGTGCGCGTCTCCTTTTTAAGGATTGTTCTCGTCGAATGGTCGACACTTCACGTGACCAGAGGGCTGGCTCGTTCTTTGGCCAAAGAATTAGCATTGCCATTCAACGTGGCAATACTGCCAGTCTTCTGGGCACGTTTCCGGATGACAGCGATGCGGACGAATACTTCGACGCCTAAGTGTCGTTTTGTTTTTATTATTTTTATTTATACAGATAGTTAGTTAGTCTTTTAATTTAGTACCTAATGTAAATAGTTAGCTGTGTTAAAACTGTAAAATAATATTCATGAAGAGCTGACAAATTATATTTTGTGTAATAAATAATCTATATCTAATTAGCAGACCTGACAAACGTTGTCCTGTCCGAACAGCGCCACCTACCGGATCTAATTGTATTTTCAAATCATCTAGGTACCCACTCAACGTAAATATTTAATTATATTTATTGTTTTAAAGGTACTTTATTGAGACATTTCACAATTATTATGTTAATGTTCAATTGATGATAGTTTTTTTTCCTTCATTTTATGAGGACGCTTAATTACTTCCGATCATTATGGAGTTTGTTTCATCGCAATAGATCATTTAATTTAAAAGTTACTCCGTTTTGTTTAAAATTCTATAAAAATATTAAGATTTTTTCAAATATTTTTCCGTCCGCAGAACTAAACTCAAACTCAAACTCAAATCATTTATTTCAATTAAACCATTTACAGGCACTTTTGAATTGTCAAGGAATCGGTCAGTCAGAAATAGGTATGAAGCTAGTTGCCCATTCCAAAGCGTAGTAGGTACCTATGGAGAAGAACGGGCAAGAAACTCCACGGACACTCTTTTAAATAAAAAATTGTTACAAAATATTGGTTACATCATTCATGTTGAAATTATACATGTGAGAACAATGTAGAAAGACGTGCACATGAGAAGCGTCCGTAATAAAAAGATAAAAAAGAACAATTCAAAAAAATGAAAATTAAAAATAAGCCCTGGCAGCTAAGAAATGACCAGTCCCAACTGACGGCGCCCGTTCACGAACATGACCCATGGATTAGCACCATTTAGCTCAACCATTTTGAAGGGAGCTAAATGATCCAACACACGCGCCACCATCAGCGAAACATTTGAGTGAGCATGACATACTCACAGCCGCCAGAGCACATTCAAGTCAATGCAAGACATATTACCCGGTAAATGGTAACTCTTTAGTACATAGTGCTCACATAGTGTGCTATGCAATTATATAATACAAAAGAGATTGAGTTTATACAATGCAAAGATGGTCTTACAATCTTCAGCAGCTCCAACAGTATTTGCAAATGTTAATCAATTAGTTGTGGTTGTGGAGCAGGACCAGCATTGAGCCAAGCATTTTTATCAGTGATGTAATCCCCCAACGTATAATATGCCTGCCTGCAAAGTGTGCGTTTTATACAAGATTTGAATTTCGTCTCATTCAGTTGAAGTATGTGCGGAGGAATTTTATTGTAACATTTTAAACAGTATCCCATGAAAGATGAATCTACTTTAGCCAGTCTGAAACCTGGTTGAACTAATAGGTCCCTATTTCTAGTACTATAATTATGTCTATCACCTCTTTTGCTAAAAAGATGTAAATTCTTTCTTACGTACATGATGTTTTCATAGATATATTGACAAGGTACCGTCATGATGTTAATATCCTTAAACAGTTTCCTTAGAGAATCGCGCCTGCGGAGACAATATATGGGTCTGATCGCTCTTTTCTGGAGAATAAAAATAGACTCGATGTCTGCAGCCCGTCCCCACAGTAAAATACCGTAGGACATGATACTATGAAAGTAGCTGAAATATACTAGCCTCGCGGTATCTACATCAGTAAACTGACGGATTTTTCTGACAGCATATGCTGCTGAACTTAGCCGTCCTGCAAGAGATGTTAAATGAGGACCCCATTGCAGCCTTGAGTCGAGCGTGATCCCTAGAAAAATAGTTTTATCAACGAATTCTAGTTTCTCTTGATTCAATACTATCTCACAATCACTACTTTTGACATTTGGTAAAGAAAATTTTATGCACTTAGTTTTTTTTCCATTTAATACTAAATTAATTAGCAGTGAACCAATTTTGGACCTGCAGTAGGGCGTTATTTACGTCGTTAAAATTTGTAGCACGTCTAAAAAAATTATTAAATAATAATCCTAACTCATTTAAAAACAAACTATGTAAATGGCTTAATGGACATAATTTTTATGACATTATTGATCTGTATAACTTGAAAATATAAAATGTGTATGTACAGGTATTAATAAAAATGTTTGTGATGACTATTATTGTATTACCAATTATTAATTATTTTGCATGCAATTGATACATAATCTGTATATTTAAACATGTGGACATTATATCAAACAAGACTGTAACACCTAACTGTATAATTTGTGATAAACCAGAAGATGTCCAACACCTCCTTATAGATTGTATTCGTAATGATTTTGAAAGGCAACATTTATGTAAAAAATTAAAATTAAGTGCATTTGATTTGGGTAAATTTCAAAGTATTCTGGCTTACCCTGCAAGCAATAAAGCTAAGCTTATTTATAAATTTATATTTAATAGTCTTAAGAAAATTTTGTAAGTAACTTACTTAAGGAAATGATGGGGCTGACATGACCTGTTAATGGTACAAGTCCCTAATAAATAAAGAGAAAAAAAAAAAGACTGTAACAACTTAATACCATGCTTAAGGCAAATAACATAAGAGTTCTCTTATCACACACACACATTATAAAGACTCACACTGTATAAACGACTTTAAATTCAATAGTTAGATACGTATAGCTACAAAAACATTTCTCTCTACCCTCTTTTTACGCTCCTTAAATAGTTTGCCATAGAAATTCGAAGGACTATGTACATAACAATCTAAAACCGACCAGCCCTAAAGTTTACAAGGTAAAGTAGTTTACACAAACCTTTTTGCCTAGAAATCAATGTTATAAGAAAACAGAATTAACGAGCGCCATTTCTTGCCTACTTTGATAATAAGACTAAATAGTTGAGTCAAGTTAATTTGCTCCGTGTCATAGAATCATGATTACCAAGCAAAAGTGTCCGCAAACAGTGAGCTTTGCTAGGGTTGCCAGAGGGACGGATTTAGTTCGGATATTCCGGATATCTGGAGTACTTTTTCCATGGTTAGGGCAAGGTCATTAATTATTTCATTATTTATTTATTAACTGCCTCATTGGTCTAGAAGTCGGAAGCGCTACTGCTGAGCATGAAGTCCTGCGTTCGATTCCCGGGTCGGTCGAAGTGTTATTGGGTTTTTCCATCTGAAATTTCTCAGTACCAGCCTGGAGTCTGGATTTGTGTCCGGTTGTGCGCAATGGGCTCGCCCCTATTACATGGGCCTTATACATAACTGGCGAAATGTGGGTGTACTATAGGTACACCTCTGCCTAATCCTTTGAGGAATACAGGCGTGATATTTTGTTATTAAGATTTACTAAAGTTTTGTATACACTACAAAAAAATCTGGAAACAACTGAAAATATAGAACGAAATGTAAGAAACAATTTATAGGTAAATACAGCATTATCTTACTATTACCTACTTGGTGTATAATCTAAAGTAGAGCAGAGCGAGCAGTTTAATGGGTATAAAATTATAAATAATAACTTCCGTCAGCAGCTTCGCCCGCGTGATAACTTTATAAATTATAACCTATGTTACTCAGTGATAATTTAACATACTACTTACTGGTGAAGGAATTTTTTAAATCGGCACTTTAGTTTTTCAGTTTATTCATTACAAACAAAAATACAATAGTACATTATGATACTTGCTTTTGAGCGCTTGCCTTTTGTAAAAACTCATAAATACAAATTCCATGCCGTCATTACTCCGACTTGTAAATAGTTATATGTGGTGCACATTACCGCACTAGTACGGTAATATAAAATTAAAAGCACTCATATTTAATACACTGCATTTTGAACCTAAAATTGTTTCAATAAGAGCCACTTTACGAGCATGTGTGTTGAAAAATTTTATATATTTATCCACTTTTTTGTCGTTTATCGTGACATTTTCCGTCCTGCATTTCCTTACCAAACGCTTAGCCACACCTAGTATTACTTGAATAGTAAGAAAGTTTTAATGAATGTACTTAACGAGTTTGTTCTTCGCAACACTTGCGGTCCCTTATTAAATATATATTGTCTTTTCAAGTGAGATTGCTTTTTTGGAACTAATTAGCATTCATTTTATTAATTTGTGTCGTAATTTTATCAAAATCATCTCTACAGTGTGTATCAAAAAGGTGTGGCTTTTAAGGGTGTGGTAAGAATAAAAAAAGCGGCCAAGTGCGAGTCGGACTCGCCCATGAAGGGTTCCGTAACAGCAAGTAACATTGAATGAAAGGTAAATTGCGGTTTACGATTTATGACATATTAAAAAAAAACTACTTGCTAGATCTCGTTCAAACCAATTTTCGGTGGAAGTTTACATAGTAATGTACATCATATATTTTTTTTAGTTTTATCATTCTCTTATTTTAGAAGTTACAGGGACACACATTTTACCACTTTGGAAGTGTCTCCCGCGCAAACTATACAGTTTAGAAAAAAATGATATTAGAAATCTCAATATCATTTTTGAAGACCTATCCATAAATACCCCACACGTATGGGATTATGATGAAAAAATTTTTTTTGAGTTTCAGTTCTAAGTATGGGGAACTCCAAAATTATTTGTTTTTTTTCTATTTTTGTGTGAAAATCTTAATGCGGTTCACAGAATACATCTACTTACAAAATTTCAACAGCATAGCTCTTATAGTTTCGGAAAAAAGTGGCTGTGACATACGGACGGACAGACAGACAGACATACATGACGAATCTATAAGGGTTCCGTTTTTTGCCATTTGGCAACGGAACCCTAAAAAACTTATCTTTTGAAAGGTCAGATTATTGACCTTCCAAAAGACAAGTTTCTTATTCTTGAATATTCTATAATATTTCTTATTCAATAAAGTTCAAGCTAATTGCTTGATCTTTAATGTAGCGTCGTAAGTAAAATTAATCGTTTTAATAATTGCCAGCTGTAAAGCGTTAGCATATTTAGAGGTAAGTCACCTTAACATGATTTGAGACACCCACTTATTATAACATACGAGTATCCTTAATTATAATTACTACATTTTCAATTGATTGAGAGCAGTGGTGGCCCAGTGGTAACGGCCGTGACTTACGAGTTGTAGGTCGTAGGTTCGAACACAGACAGGCGCTTTACTTTGTGTAAATTATTTCATCATCACTGCTCTTAAAACGGTGAATGAAAATATCGTGAGGAAACCGGCATGTCCTAGAACCGAAAATTCGAAGACATGTGACATCTACCAACCCGCACTGGGCCCGCGTGGTAGATTACGGCCCACTCCCTCTCACAGAGAGGAGGCTCGTGTCCCAGCAGTGGGAACATTTATAGGCTGATGATGATTGGGGGGCTTGTGGCTAAGTAATAACAGCTGCACGGGTCGATCGATCAGGTTAAGCTACGCTTGCCGCGGTTAGTCTGTGGATGGGTGACCATCTTTACATACCAAGACCCCCTCCGTGCCTCGGAAAGTACGTTAAGCCGTTGGTCCCGGCTGTCATTTGTAGATCTTTGACAATCGTTACGGGTAGTTAGAAGCCTTAAAAGTCTGACAACCAGTCTAACCACCAAGGGGTATCGTGTTACCCAGGTACTGGGTTGTGGAGGTCAGATAGGCAGTTGCTCCATGTAAAATACTGGTATTCAGCTGCATCCGGTTAGACTGGAAGCCGACCCCAACATAGTTGGGAAAAGGCTAGGCAGATGATGATGATGATGATGATGATGACATTTTCAATTAAATTATAAAGGTTTTGCGATGTATTGTTTAACACATTTTAATTTTAAAGAAAGAAAAAAGCATTTATTGAAACTCTTACAGGAAATCAGAAATTAAACTAAAACACACTCATTGAAACATAAATAAAAAAACAAAGTAAAATTAAAATAAAAGCAGAAAGTCCTGTACGAGGAAAAAAGGCTCCTATCTCAGCATATGCTGTGACATTTAAAAATAAATGTCGCAGCGCTGGTATTCTGATAAAGAAAAATTATTTTTAATAATTTTTCAATTTTTGCCAACAAACAAAAGTTAATAATGCATTCAACCACAATAAACTGAACTTATTAAATATGAACGAAATCAATAAAATACTGAATGATAAACGAAATATTTTATTACTTTAATATATTACTCGGCTATCAGTTACGTTTTGGCTTATGTCAGAGCATATCATTTAACTAGCCCCCGAATAGTTATAATTTCACGTTTAGCTCTTGTCAATCTAAACTGGGGTTTTTAATTCAATACCGATTTAGTTTCAACGGTTTCATGCAATTACTTGCAGAATTGTGTAGAAATTAAAGCCTGTTGAAAGCTATTGAAATCTGTCAATGCTCAAATATAATACTGGCTCTCTGTTTATTTTAGTCAATCAAACAATAACTGCTTTTGATGAAATTAAACTAATAGATAACTAAAGTTGTTTGCACAGAGAAAACTTTTTAATATTTTGGGAATGCACAAGTCATTACCAAAAAACACATGTTCTAATATAAATATGAATGTTGTTGAACTAAAAAGTTTCACACTTCTCAAACAACATCTATCATCAGATATCCATAGACATGAATATGACCAAAATTAAATGCTTTAAATGTGGAAAGAGTGGACATAAAAAGTCAGACTGTCTGAAGGAAAGAAATCAGGTTTGATCTCCAAACTGGGCCCATAACCTTTTGATAAAAATAAACTAGAAAACCAGGAAATTGCGAGGCATGTGTTTTGCCGCAGTCTGAGGTCTCGGGCATAAAAAAATCATTTTCGCAGCACCATTAAACATAGCTGCTAGCATAGAAGCAGTCAACGCTAGCTTCGGCAAACATGCCCGAGGCACTACAGTGTCGTGGCAGCCCCATCAGTGCTCTGAAGGCGTTGTTATATTGGACACGGAGGGCTTCGTATGCTTTTTGGGTGTGATTCACCCACAGGCTGCACGTGTACAATGAGGTACAATGAGCTCTTATAAGTGTTTGCTTGACCGACTTGGAACAGCGTGCAAACCTGCGGGCTATTATATTTGCTCTAATTGATAATGCCCTCCGCTCCCTCTCGATATCAGTATCGTCACTGAGACCGTCTGTAACTAAATGCCCTAGGTATTTAAAATGGTTCACTTTTACCAAGGGAACTCCGTACAGTTTGATGGGTGGTACCATAAATATAGATATACCTAGATAACGCAAGAGCTTACTTGCGTGCCATTTTCGTGCCCAGCTTACGTACAATAATCGTAAGCTGCCACTTTCGCGCTCAGTTTGCATCGGTGCCACGCTTGTCGGAAGTCAGTAAAAAAATTATAAATGGTTAATTACGCTGTTATAAATTGAAAAACTGTGCAAATGCGAGGAGAAAAAATAAAAGAAACGTTTCCTAATGCTTGTGACGTCATAGTTGGTAGTCAAAAAATGACACGCTTGGTTTTCATACAGATCGTGATACTTGCGTAATCTAGGTCTATCTATATCTGTGGCATAGCTTTGAACAAAACATTTACTACATTTAGATCAGATTGCACTTACTTAATTGCTCTACAGGACAAAAGGTTTTTCTCATACCTAAAGCAAACATTAACCAACTCGTATTCTCATCGGCTCTTCAATTTCTTTTTCATAACATCACGCCAGTACTCCGAAGGGCTAGGAAGAGGTGTAGCTATATTATACCAAAATTTTGCCAGTTATATTTAAGACCCATTTAACAGAGAGTTCCATCAACCGAGCACAAATTTGTACTCCAGGCTGCTACTGAGAAATTCCTGATAGAAAAACCCAGTAAGACTTTGCTCAACCTGAAATCGAGCCCAGCAGTGCTATTCTTTAAAAATCTCACCGTGATAACTTAGGTGAAGTGAGCTGCCAATAGTGTCAATCCTTAGCAACTGACAGCTCACTCCACGCTCAGTTTACCTAAGATAACACGGTGAGATGGTTACAGAACAGCACTACAGGTCCTCATGCTCAACAGTAGCGCTCGCGATCAATAGATCTACGCGGTACCTTTAAATTCATTTCTGATTACTAAGTTCACCATTCATAGTTAACTACTCTATTAAAGGTAATTAACCGTAAAATTCTCCGTAACCATTCGTTTGCTAACAGTTTGACGCAACTGAAGTGTAAAATGTAATTAGTTGTTGAATTTAATTTAAATACAGATGAGTACACACCAGGTTGAATGTGATGTGCAATAAATCACAATTCGAGCACGTCTA
Organism: Agrochola lychnidis; assembly: GCA_963680765.1. Classification (NCBI taxonomy): domain Eukaryota; kingdom Metazoa; phylum Arthropoda; class Insecta; order Lepidoptera; family Noctuidae; genus Agrochola; species Agrochola lychnidis. The sequence goes on along the minus strand of OY796859.1, from coordinate 4,634,882 downwards.
ATTCATTCATTTGAAATTTTCGCATACGTGTATTGCATTTAATTTGCAAATAAACATGTCGGATCCGGTCATTAGTACGGACACGAAACGAATCGCAAGCGCGCCACTGGCGACATCAAGAGAGATCTATCGACACTAAAAAAGGCGCGCTTCTACAGAGTCGTGATGTTTTAAGGCCAAGGCAAGGAGGACATTCAGCCTTTGGTCGCATTGGAGTCAAGACGTCGCGGAACTATTCTGGATGTCGTGGTGCTCAGTTATTGTGTAAGTTGTAATTTGTGATCATTTTGTTGACTGGTGATTTTAATAAACGCCGTCGCACCCAGTGTGTGTATAATTTAGCTAGTGTGATTCATTTGATAGTAAATTATAATGTGATCTAAACTGTAAACTGTTTTTCTATTACGCATTAATCAACACTACCCACACTACGCCCACAGTAGTTAAAATATCGCTGATAAATAACGAAAGTCATATACCCGTCTCCAACAAACATAAATACTCTAGTAAAGAAAATGCTAAGGTATTTTTGTAAACGCTAGTAAAAATTACTTATGGAATTTATTTCCTATCAACTGGTACATTTAAAGCCTCGTGCAGACGCGACGCGACCACGGTTATTATTCATCCGTGAAGTTTTCTTATAAATTGTTTTGTTAGAGTCGCACCGTCGCGTCTCGCCAGTCTGCACGAGGCTTTATGAACACAAATCATAGTTCAGCAACGGGCTCGATGTGTCATGTTGAGATTGACGCTTGCACGCTACGGGTCGTGTTTTCGATTTCCGCTTGGTACAAAATATAGCTCATATAGGTAGATTTGCGGGTTTGGATGTTTGTGCCGCTAATCTATAAATATACTAGAAATCCTATCCTAGTCCTAAACGTTAAGAAAAAAAAAAACCTTACTTTCTGAATAAATAATTCGAATTGAAATGCAATCTGCAGGGGTTGACAACCCTTCTTTTTTTTTGGCTGGGATCTTATCAAATAATTTCTCCCGCTCTGGGTGGAGCAGGAGGGCATGTCAGACTCTTACTGACTAAAACCCACCCATATTCCTTCGGTTGCCATGTTGCCGGGGGCCACGATCTCCCTTTCGGACTTCTTCGCAACCCCGGCAGGCATCGGCCCTAGCGGACCCCATCAATTCTGCTGACATCTCTTTGAGGCGCGCGTGGGACACAACGCACCGTTGACTCGGGCCTGGTCCTTATCGGACGGCAAACTACCCATTGCTCAACGTCCGCAAGCCCGCGCCTACGGTGGCCGGAAATCGGCCTGCGATTCCTGACACCCAGGGCGTCGTCTCCTCCTGCGGCGGTTAGGGGTGCAAGAGCGCGAAATTTACCTCTCCCTCACGCGTTCCGCCTCCTCCTTCGCGAGCATTACTGCTTCGCAGAAGGAGGTAACGGCCTCCCATTTCCTTTCGCTCCGTACCATGGCCTGAACCAGGGCCGGACGCGAGAGATCACCACCGCTTTCACGAGGACACGGCGATGTTCCGCCCAAGCCGGGCAGACCTCCACCATATGCTCCACCGTGTCTTCCAGGCGATCCACACAATGGTGACACCCGGGCGTTTCCTCTCGCTTTATCTTGAACAGGAACCTGCCGAAACAGCCGTGTCCGGTGAGGACCTGCGTCAGGCGGAAGGTGAGGACGCCGTGGCGCCTCTCTAGCCACTCCTCAAAGAGGTGACTTATCGCTGCAATTGTGGCGTACCCAGGGGGGGTTGACAACCCTGATGTTGATACGAAATAAAATAATTAACTTACATACAACTTGACATCAGTGACACAAAAAAGATAATGAAATATCAAATGACACTATGCTAATCTAAAAATGACAAAAAAGGCCACTCCAGCCACTTTCATGCAAATTTAAAAAACTAAGGAAAACGAGCTATTGTGGTGTGTCGTTAATATTTCATAAATATTCATGTCCTTTCCAACGTGAAGAGATTAAAGCTGCACTTATGTGGTGGTACTCTCTGGTACCCTGTTGTAAGTACTTCAAAATTGCAAATACGATGGAAGTTTTACGAGTTGTTAATCTTTGCTTTGTGTTGCTGTGGAATTCTTTTTCTGTCTGTGACTTCTGTTGAATTTTAATTCGTGTTTTCAAATCAAACTCAAAGCATTTGTTTCAAATAAACCAATTACAGGTACTTTTGAATTGTCACGGGGTCGGTCAGTCAGAAAGATGAAGCTAGTTGCCCATTTCAAATCCTAGTAGGTACCTATGGAGAAGAACGGGCAAGAAACTCCAAGGACACTCTTTTACATCAAAATATTGTCACAAAATATTGGTTACTTACATAATTTATGTTGAAATTATACATGTAAAAACAATGTAGAAAGACGTGCACGTTAAAAGCGTCCGTAACAAAAAAAAAAACAAAAAAAAAAAACAAAAATTAAAATAAACCGTGGCAGCTAAGAGATGACCAGTCCCTACTGACGGCGCCCGTTCACGAACACGACACATAGGTCAGCACCATTTAGCTCAACCATAATAATACTTGACCGTATGACGTTAACAAAAAAAAGAAGAATATGGAAAGTAAAACAGTGATACTCGTTATGTGGCAAGTTAACTAAATACATATTTTTTAATCTAACAAAGACACTTGTGTTCAATAGAATGTCCTATAATAATCATTTGAAATAAACGATATTCGATATCTTTTCCTACATAGCTGCCTCCTTATCAGGGGCGTAGCTACCGCCGTATCTGCCGTATCAATTATACGGGGCCCCCGGGCCACGGGGGCCCCCAACGTGCGTAAGCAAAAATTCAGAAATTACAAAAGTCAAAAAAGCAATTTCTTTTTTTCCCGCGTAAAGCGTGCGTTCAAAAATTGGCAACACCCTACATCGGCTATCGCAGGCTGCGGGATTTCCCCGTTAAAGTCATTTACTTCAATGGGGGAATCCCACAATAATTTGAATTGTATGTAAAAATTTTGGAAAAAGTCACAGATAAATAATTATGATGAATAAATATTTCTTTTAATTTAATACAAACATTTTTTTCTTTTGTGAGAAATCTTTACCCTTCATAAGGGCCCCCAAAAAAATTTTTATAGGGCCCTATATAAAAATTTGTTTGGGGGCCCCAAGGCACGCTCCGCCACTGCTCCTTTTCGTACTCTAAACTGCAACAAACGAAATGACGGATAATACAAGAAAAGTACACAATAAAGTCTTCAAACCCCGCCACTGCATGCAGGTGGTCTAAAACACACGCTGAATTTATAGCCTCATACGAGCTTGGATGTGCCACAAAGTTAAGCAATGATCTCAATAAGCTCTCGCCAATTTGGAAATAAAATGGCATGCCAGACCGGCTGGCATCCTGCCAGTGTTTTATGCCAAGCATAAAATGTGGAATTCGACACATGCTTGATATCTCGCTCCATTTGATTTATCGTTTTGTTTTGTGGCATTTTCGTTAATTTGCTGTGACAAATTAATGGGTCGGTTGTGAACGGATGATTGAATAATTCGGTTTTAATTGATGTTGTGTTTCTGATTATTATGTTTCAAAGCATTTTCCTGGGGTGGAGTAATTTCATAGTCGAATGCACGCCTTACCCAAAGGACACTCACTATACCAAAGTTTTATTGAGATATATTCCAAACTACATAATCACAAAACCAAGGTCAGATCGAGGTCAAGAGTATTCCCATTCAGCAATAAAAATAAAAAAAATTGAATGCTACAACCCAACCCTGATTCTGACAAGGAATAATTTGTGTTATTTGAATTGGTAGAACTTCAGTAGTTACGATTCAAATAAAAATGAGAAACCAAAACAGTATCAAATGGTTTGAATTAAAGTGAAAATTACCCGAAGCCGACCAACGGTGATACAAATTCAAATTCAAATTCAAAAGTCATTTATTCAAATTAGGCTGAGAATCAGCACTTTTCGAACGTCAAAATTACATAAGACAGTCCCCCAAAAACGCCCACCCTTCACCACTTCCTAGTGCCTTTAGCTGGGAAGAAGAAGTGGCGCAACAAACTCCCCAGCAGCACAGCTGTCTGTTCAAGTTAGAAAAAAATAAAAATGACTCTATACAATAGTATGCAAAATTATTATGCAAGACAAAACATTATTTTAATTAAGTATAAATTATTGGCCATATGTCAGCTAGCACACGCCAATATACCAACCAAAAACATCGAGAACTATACTCAAGCAGAATTAAAAAAAAAAAAAAACTAAACGTAAAAAGAACTAAATATCTAAATAAAAGCCTCCAGGCATAAAGGGCGTGCCCGCTTACATAAAGCTGTAAATTGGAAGTTATAAATGATAAACTAGGACCATCGAGGTAAAATAAATGTACAGTTAATTACTAGTAACAATAACAAAACCATGATCAGCAAGACGACCAGTCACCACAAGCAGCACCCGTTCACGAGCATAACGCAAAGATCAGCCATTACCCCCCTCGCCATATTTGAGGGAAGGAGGCAACCCGACTCCCGACGCTACTGCAAGCATTGACATCTAAGGGAGCATGACGAACTTGCTGCCGGTTGCTCAGGTAAAAAATAATATGATCAATTGTCGAGGTCACTAGCCAACCACAAATTGCAATACAAACTCATAACAAAAACATTGTAATGAGTAGATTATGTCAACAATAAAATAAAAATAAATAAATTGACTCGTAAAAAATTATTTAAAAAAATTGACTCATAAAGTCAAATAAAATAAAAAATTATATAAACTTATATAAACTGTCAGTAGGTAAGTTAAATCTGGAGAAAGAACATAAACATTGTCTTGAGTTAATCACAGCGACCAACTATTCTTATCATTTAAGTAGTCGTTGATACAATAGTATGCCTTTGAACAAAGGTTGGATTTTACTTTATTTTTAAACGCATTAAAAGGCAAATCTAGCAAAGAAGATGGTAGCTTGTTATAAAAGGTTATACCAAGCCCAACAAATGAGTTATGAACCTTATGAAGCCGGTGAAAGGGAGCTCGTAGTTTGTCCTTATTTCTAGTGTTAACATTGTGAATATCACTGTTTTTAGTGTATAAGTGTATATTTTGCCTAATATATAAGATGTTGGCGAAAATGAATTGTGATGCTACCGTGAGAATACCAACATCTTTAAAAAAATCTCTTAGAGAAACTCTAGCACGTAACTGGTAAATTGCTCGAACAGCTCGTTTTTGAAGAACAAATATATTTTGAATGTCAGCGGCTTTGCCCCACAGCAGAATACCATAGGACATAACGCTATGGAAATAACTAAAATAGACTAACCGAGCTGTATCAATGTCAGTGTATTGTCTTACTTTCCTGACAGCGTAGGCGGCCGAACTGAGCCTTCCCGCTAGGCTTGATATATGTGGGCCCCACTGAAGTTTGGCATCTACTGTTATGCTCAGAAAAACTGCCGAGTTCACAGTTTCAAGCACCTCTTTATCTAAGACGATGTTGGGTCCTAGATTTCTAACATTTGGTAGAGCGAACTTTACACATTTCGTTTTTTTGGCATTGAGAACTAGGTTATTTGTCGTAAACCAATCCGTAACCATTGAGAGTGCACTGTTTACGTCGTCAAAATCTTGTCTATTCCTATACAGGTTAGTAAGTTCTAGTTATTAGACGAGATATTTAAAATATGGATTTCAGAAGGCTAGCATTTGAAAGGATCGAGTGAGCTCAGATATTGAATACAGTACTTTTCTTTAAGTTATTAAGACGCTGTACCAGTACAGCGTCTTAATATTTGTTTGCTGCACCGGCCGACGTCATTACGTCGGCGCCGGCTGTCGCTGAAAACCAGCGCTGGGGCTCTGTCTTGCATAGGGTCGTAGCATAATGCTGAGCCATAGCCGATTTGCGTGGATGTGACGAATGCTTCCCCCAACCTTATCTCATTTTTGTATTTCAAACTATTTTGTTGCGTCATGTTTACCGCAAATAAACGTTTTTTTTTTCTTTCTTTCTTTACTTAACTGTACTGTACCTAGGTGAAGCTTGTCCACTTTGAAATGACGCGCCCAACTAACGCATTTTTCGCACACGGTAATGCGGTAGTGGGGCACGTCATTTTAGAGTGGACAAGCTATTATGGCATGGTAATTATCGTAACGTTCACTATCTTAATCCAATACAGCCTGACCCTTGTTATCTTCCCCCAGTGACGCCCTAACCCGAGGTCCGTACCCCACAGGGGGTGCCCTTAGCGTGTAGTCGCATAGTTTCTAAGTTTTATACCCTGGCCAGAGGCCTTAATTTATTGACGCAGCCACAGGAAAGTCTGGTTAAGCAGCCGGTAACCTACTAGGATGACATGTTGGTTGTCTGTAAGTCGGTTTACGGACGATAATTTTACGTGATAACGTCACAAGCCGAACGCTTATGCCGATCATGCCTCTCTATCGATTGTTCTGCGCTCTCGTTTGCACGCTTGGCTCAGGCGGAACGTGACAGTCTTTTGTGCGTGCAGCCGGCGTTCATCGATTTATAAGACGTTATCACGTCAAAAAAACGTTCACCATCGTTAAGATAGAATAAATGCAAGAGTTAGATAGCTATCACTGCATGGTCATTACAGAAGTGCCTTCTTTTTGTTTTACGTTTGGTATTATCGGTACAATAAAATATGATGGATGGAATTTAAGGCATTAAGTCTGCCTTTGTACCTTTACAGTGCAAAAAGATTAACAAAAATATAACCTTCCAAATAAAACATAATCCTGTTGTTTTAACAATTAAACATAAAGATAATAATGATTCAAAATTGCATCAAGCTAAAATATTCGAAGGTGAAGATAAATCAATTAATTGTCAAAAAGAAGCAAAGGATTTAAACTGAATATCGCACTACAGGTCCTCGAGCTCGTCAGAAAACAATGAAATTACGTTAGCTGTCTTATGAAAACTTAACAAATACAAAGACAAATAATTATTTCAATTAAGCACTTAGTACCTGGGCGACCGAGCTCTGCTCTGGTGAAAATAGAAAATGCTCATTTAATAGTATAAGAAAGTTCATAAAATTCCATGTATAGTACATACTAGTTCCATGCTGCCATGATAGTAGGTACTTACTAGTTCCATGTTGCCATATCATTATTCTAAGGTAGCCATCTTGTTCTAAACTTTGGGCCATCGAGTTCTGCTCAGGTGAAAATACGAAGAAAACTAATTTTTCCAGATATGAGACCTAGCTAGATCGATTTTTCGCCCCCGTTAACACATTGCAACTTTCATCGAAATCGTTAGAGCAGTTGTCCAGAACGTGGCTACAAATATTTGCTCATTTAATAGTATAGGATAAGACACTTTTGAACGTCAAAATTTATAAAAAAGGTACTTTCGTATGGAGAAGAATGGGCAAGAAACTCCATCGTTACTCTTGTAAAATGTTTTACAATATTTTGTATACTTTAATTAAATAATTATATGTGAAGACGATGCATCTAGAATAAAATTATTATACCTCAATAGGTAAAAGAATTAAAAATGAAGCAATGACAGATAGATACATTTTAATTATGTGATAAATACATGGTGCTCACATTTTAACAAACATTGTAAAAGTATACGATTTTCCTGAAATAAGTCAGTGTGTAAGTTTTAGTAATAGTAACAAACAACTAGCATCATAAACAACATGAGTACCTACCTAGTTCGCGTTACAAACATGTGGCAACAAGCCAGACGAAGCGAGTGTCGACTGTGCGATACCAAAGTGTTGTCTCTGAACGTTATATGTGCAGTCGCAGTATGAAAAGGTCTACTGTCGTGTGTACTGTACTGTCTAAGTTGCGACAGACGCGCTTTTTGGTGTATCCTGTTAGCTGTTTCAGACTTACATCCTAATTGCGTAACACACTTTCAAGTAAAATCTTGCGGATTTTTGAAGTGAAAACTTCTTTAGGCGCGTTGGGCATTTTTGAGATGGGACTAAACCATTGATTTCGCGACACTGTAATGGAATTTACCGACACCGTGGAATAAAAGACATCAACGCAAGTGACGTCACGGACGGTTTACGATACACATCAGCTGTTCGTGTCTGCACTATTAAAAAATAAAACACAGTTCTATATCGCGTGAAATTCGTATTTACGTTAGCACAGTAGTGTAACTTACGTGTGTGATTGTTTGCAAGACAAATAAACAACAGTTCGGTAGTGTTAGTCCGTAAAAACAAACTACATTTTTCTTTGTACATTCTATTTTTAAATGTCGCAACATATGCTGAGATAGAGAAGCCTTTTAGCCTCGTACAGGACTTTCTCTTTTGTTTTAATTTTACCTGGTTTTTTTTTTTGTTTTTTTATTTTATTAAGCTATTGCATAGCTTTTATCGCGGGCTTTGAGCGCGGCGACCGAATCAAGAAATTCCGTAACGTAACGAAAATAAAAACCTAACACCCCCTACTCCGCCTACCATGTAATGACGGTTTCCATGACAACGTAATGTTATCATGGGAACGTAATTTTTGTTTTATGTCATCACGTCATCATCCCAAGTGTAGCGTTGACAAATAGGAAGTATGGAGGTTACAAATGCTATGCAATAGCTTTACCGCGGCAGTCCCCGAGTGCCACCCTTTTTTTTTATTAATCTTTTAAGGCGAAGGTGTTCAGTTTAATTTTTGATTTCCTGTGCGAGTCTCAATAAATACTTTTTCTTTTAACGCGTTGATTACCACGGTGCTGATTTTTTTTCAAGTTTTCATTTCTATCGGCACTCCCGGAGTGCCACTGTTTTTTAAGGAAATTTCCGATTGAAAATTCGTCTGGACTCAACAACGTAAATAATTTAATGAATGTCGTTGACTTATAAAAACGAAAGGCAATACTTGCCATTGTAAGTGTGTTAACCCCAATGTATGATGATCAATATTGGAAGTGGGTTTTTCAAATGGCATTGCCTTTAACCTTTAACAATACCAATAAAATTTACATAAAAACTCATCCCTACCTACGTTTTTATTTCCAAGTTAATTAAAAGGGATTATAAACAATATTACGACGTTTAAAAAGAGTAATTTGCCTTTCCCTTGAAATTGTTTTTTAATTATTTCCTGATAGCAATAAACTGCTGTTTATGTTTTCCTTAAGAGATCTAATAAAAATAGACTGAGTATACAATACTAGCTTCAGCCTGCGACTTCGTCCGTAAGCCTCTATCCTTCCTCAAGATTTGGGCTATCCAATACAAAAATATTTTTTTAAATCCGACTGACAGTTCCGGAGATTGCACACTACATATAAACTTACAAACAAATACCTCCCTATAATATTATACAGCGTGGCGCTTTAATCATCATCATCATCAGCCTATAGCAGTCCACTGCTGGACATAGGCCTCTCCAATTGCACGCCATTCAGCTCGATTATCGGCAAATTTCATCCAGCTGCTACCAGCCACCCTTCGAAGATCGTCACTCCACCTAGCCTGAGGGCGTCCTACCTTACGTTTGCCAATTCGCGGTCTCCACTCAAGAACACGTGTACCCCAACGGTCATCGGTTCTACGGCTGATATGGCCGGCCCACTGCCACTTCAGCTTGCTAATTCTGTGAGCTATGTCGATAACTTTGGTTCTCTGCCGGATCACTTCGTTCCAGATTCGATCTCTCAGAGAGACTCCAAGCATAGCCCCGCTCCATGGCTCGCTGACCTACCTTAAATTTATGGACCAGCCGTACCGTGAGTGTCCACGTTTCGGCTCTGTAGGCGCTTTAATGGTGACATTAATTTAACACATGTATACAGATTAGCGTTTTCTTTTAATGAAGATATTTTAATTTAATGATTTATTTTCAATTTTCTAAAATAGCATCTTGCTGCAACCTGTACTTAACAACTGTAGCGCAGAGGTCATTTACCGGGATCACGGATCGTAACAACGCATCAATGAAAATAAAAAGAAAAACGAGCAAAGAGAAGGCGAATTGAAGGAAAGGGAGAGCCCTATGTCGGCGAGCGTTTGAAAATTTTAATTTTTCTATTAACGAGTTACTGAAGTGAAAACTTCTTTAGGCGCGTTGGGCATTTTAGAGATGGGACTAAACCATTGATTTCGCGATACTGTAACGACACCTCATTTTTGTAAACGCGATTGTGCTCTTTATTTGTATTACGTTACGGATCAATGTTCTATGCAAATATTTTTACTTTAAAGGTTTTGTAGACGCGATTACCTGTGGTTACCTGTAATTGAGTGTGCGTTACAGGATAATGTATTATAACTAAGTTTTACTATTGTAAAAGATAATAATTGTAATGTAACTCGTTGGTAATCTTTAAACAAATAAATAAATAAGGTTACGGACCAATGTTCTATACAAGTATTTTTCTTCCACCAAGGTGATCTAGTTTAAGTTTTCACTTTTGTCGGCACTCCCGGAATGTACGTTGTGTAATTAATGCCTTACTCACTCTTATCATAATATTTTTATAAATTATAGCATAGGTTACTCAGTGAAAAGTGTGATGACATAGAATTCTATTGGTGAAAGAATTTTTAAAATCGGTCCAGTAGTTTTTGAGTTTATTCATTACAAACAAATATTTTCGATTTATAATATAAGTGTAGATAAATAATTTCAGCTCACATCACGGTATTAAGCCCATAACCGCATATATAATAACATACTGTACTATTATATATTACAGCTAGCTACCACACACGGAGATGATGGAATAACATATTATGTTTTGCCTGCATTTCATAGATGGTCGGCCTAGCGGCCTATGCAATAATGTAAATGACGGTATAGGTTGGTGACGTCATAGAAATATACAGCCTGGCAGGGACATCGACGCGAAAACGGTTACTATGGATTCAGTACATGGTTCTGAACCTTTTAAGCTATTGCATAGCTTTTTTCGCGGACTTTGAGCGCGGCGACCGAATCAAGAAATTCCGTAACGTAACGAAAATAAAACCTAACACCCCCCACTCCACCTACCATGTAATGACGGTTCCCATGACAACGTGATGTTGTCATGGGAACGTAATTTTTGTTTTATGTCATCACGTCATCATCCCAAGTGTAGCGTTGACAAATAGGAAGTATGAAGGTTACAAATGCTATGCAATAGCTTTACCGTGGCAGTCCCCGAGTGCCACGACTAAAAATTTCAACGCAAATAGGGCGTTGAAATGTTTGTCAGTTATTTTTAAAAAAACAGCTGTTTCATAGAAAAGTGCAATACCTACGCGGTCAAAATGTATGGAACAGTAGTTTTTTTTAAATTACGGCAAAAAAATTCAACGCAATTTCGATGGGGTTCAGAATCATATACTGAATCCATGGTAACAGTTTTCGCGTCGATGCCACCCTGTATATTAAAGCTGCGTGTGCGGTCACTCTTAACATTTAAAAATTATATAATTGTTTTGCTTATTTGAATTTCATCTTGACATGGTAAACTTGTATTGATATGATATGATATTTTAACAAACATAACATAACATAAACTCACGCCTTCTTCCCATGGGGGTAGGCAGAAACTATAGAACGCCACCTGCTACGTTCCTTACATAGTCCTTTTGCCTCGTTTACGTTCATACATCTGGTCATACACGCACGCCGGTTGCGAGTACTACGCACCTGGCCTTTCTGAAGAACATCACCAAAAGGTCAGTATATGTCCTGCTAGGGCGTCCCCGCCCGGCCTTTCCCTTTACATCAGCTTTGTAAATACATTTTGTTAGTCGCCTTTTATTGTGTTAATAATAATATTATATTGAGGGAGTTTTTATCATTTTAACTTAAACTGTTTGCATGCTTTAGTTAAGTAGTTAGTATAAGGATCATTTTTTAACTTAACATCTGTAACCTGTACCTACTTTCTGTGCAAATAAAGAACTATTCTATTCTATTCATCATTAGCAACTACCTACTACTGCTGTGACTTACTACAATTTTTCTAACTTCGCTTTACAGTCGTCCCCTTTCAGTTCTGCACCGTCAACTAAGTTTGCACTTGTTAGCGGAAATAGGGGGCGTGTGGCACACGGAAGTGACGTTATATTTCACACTCGCCATGTAACGTGGTGCATGCTTTTATAAAATTTTAATAATAATAATATATGACTTGGATTGTCTAAGAAAGTGGTTTGGTCATGTTGAACAGTGTATTATTTTCAGTAAGGGATAAAAAAAGCTTGGCATTGATTCATTATGAACAAAAAAAGAAGTATTCTAATAAAAAGTTATTGCTTTTTTGCGATCATACATTTTCAATTTTTATTTTGCGGGAAAATAAAATATTTGGAAAATCCAATAGTGAACCGTGACCAGCGAGTAGACCGTGCGTCATGTTAAAAACCCAAATACTGCTCCACGATTTGTAATCTGATCATGACGACCTGATTGCCTACCGTGTGTTGGATTGCTGAGAGATTAGGAAGTAGTGGGATGGCATAAACCAGTTAACCACTTCGATTATCTCACAATTTTTAAATATTTCAACAATTTTCAAATTCGACCTTTTTCAGCACTATCGACTGTTTCTTCGGCACCTCTAAATATTTTTTTTACATTTGTACCTCATTAAGTACCTGATTAAATGAAGATGTCTTTTTCGTAATTTGTACGCTTACTGCCATAATAAAATTTCGAGATAACTGGTGTCAAAGTTCAAGTACTTAGACGATTTAAAAAATGATTATTAATCTTCTTCCTTTAACTTTTACCTGTTTGATGTTTTAGAAAATTTGGTAACATCGAAAGGTTTATTAAAGTATTAAGTATCCCGTGGAAAAGCAAGGAAGGCCATTCAATAAGAGAGTTTAGAGAAAAGTGATATTTAGTGACAAATTCTTTAAAATTTTCAAAATAACATAAAAATTGGGTTTTCTCGATTCCCATAAATTTTCGCCTAGGCTTTATGGGGTGCTTAATTGTTGCAAATGGGTCACATTATCACGTCCTGGAAATAATACTTCAAATTACCAGTCACCCCGTATAAATTAAGTAGGTTCTGTGTAAAAGCAGGAGTGTAATAATAAAAACAATTGCAGAAAGGAGGCAAAACAAATTTTTCGATCGCAGAGCACTCTCTAATGCTTCGCATTATGAGTCGTGCAATAAAATAACATAAACTTCACGCCTGTATTCCCCGAAGGACTATGCAGAGGTGTACCTATAATGACATCCACATTTTGCTAGATGTTTGAGTCCCATGTAAAAGGGGGCAGGCGTAATGCCATCAAACGGGCACAAATTCAGACTCCGAACATCTAAGAAATTCCAGATGGAAAACCCAGTAACACTTTGCCCGACCCGGGAATCGAACCCAAAACCTCATACTCAGCAGTAGCGCTCGCGACCACTAGATCAACGAGGGATAAATAAAACCTTGTTATTAATTAATTTCGAATAGAAAAAAAGTATTGTTTTTTTTTTTTTGTTTAACTCAATCAATCTGCCTAGCCTTTTCGCAACTATTTTGGGGTTGGCTTCCAGTCTAGCCGGATGCAGCTGAATACCAGTATTTCACATGGAGCGACTGCCTATCTGACCTTTACAACCCAGTAACTGGGTAATACGATACACCTTTGTAAGACTGGTTGTTAGACTTTCGGGCTTCTGACGACCTGTAACGACTGTCAAAGATCCACGAATGACAGCCGGGATCAATGGCTTAACGTGCTTTCCGAGGCACGGAAAATAATTATTTGTTATATTAAATATATAAATTTTTTTTTGGTTGTCGGTCATACATTTCTGATTTTCTACAAAATAAAACCACAACACTATTCACTATCATACTTCTTCAAACGTCCCCTAAATGCCCCAAACAGCCCTAAATACCAACATACAATGTATACCGGTTGTTATAACTCCAGTAATATATCGTAAGAAAGAAACAAACAGAATGATCTATCAGGCTAAAGTAGTCAGACTCGTTTTAAGAAGATTTACGCATACAATACTGTTAACAAAATAGGGGCTATGAAAATACTTAGGCAGCTAAGTACCTGTTAGGTAGGTACTTAATTGCCTAATTAGATTATGGGAGATTTACAGGTTTTTGTTTTGTTGAAACAAATTGGAAGGTTTTTTTTGTACTTTACAAAAAAACCTCTGTAGCTTATTTATTTAATTAATCACGACTAGGTTTTAGAGGAAGAAAAGATCGAATTAATAGTCATGTTTTGATCACTGGACAACTTCGACTTTGATCTTTCTTTTTTAACCGACTTCCAAAAGGAGGAGGTTTTTTTTTTTGTATGTTTGTTACGCGATTACACCGTCAATTATGAATTGATTTTGATGATTCTTTTTTTGTTTGGTAGATCATACTTCAGAGGTGGTCTCATATAAATTTTATTAACTTTACTTGGGTAGTTTTTGAGTTAGCTTCAATAATACGTATTTTTACCTCGCTTAGTATGTGGATGATATTATGATAACTTCCTGTCACTGTTATTTACATAGCAGGTAGTGGTATTCGAATTTGTGTGGGGTAGGTATCACAACTAAAAAGTGAAAAATAAAAACTTTTTACAAAAAAAAAAACAACCGACTTAAAAAAAAACACTACAAAGTGAAAAATAACTTTAATTTCGGAAGTCGGTGACAAAGAACGTAAATTCAAAACCAAAGACACCGACTTCCGAAATTAAAGTTATTTTTCACTTTGTAGTGGTTTTTTTTGAAGTCGGTTGTTTTTTTTTTGTAAAAAGTTTTTTTTTTGTTCTTTGTTGCTGTCTGTTGTCTGTTGTTTTGTCATTCTTTTTCGTATGGTTAGTGACTAACCTGGTGTCAGAGTTTTTATGCCGCCCATGGGCATTTGATTTGACTTCACATGTCGTCGAGAAATATCCCTCAGGTATTGAAGTTTTCCTTCACCATTTTTCAAGTAAATGATAATTATACAATACAAATGTTAATTTTAGATGTTATTAAGTGACTGTGCTGTTGGTGTGCTTATGATAAATAAATAAATACGCACATGAATTCGAAAAGTCAGAGTCAAAGTCAAAGTCAAATAATTTATTTCAATTAGGCACAAAAAGGCCCTTTTGAACGTCAAAAACAAAAAATAGAATTGATTCTAGTCGCCCCTTCCAAAAAGTAGTTTTCGTATGGAGAAGAATGGGCAAGAAACTCCACCGTTACTCTTTTAAAATGTTTTACAATATTTTGTATACATTAATCATATATGAAGATGATGCACCTGGAATAAGATTACTATAATATACCACAATAGGTAAAAATAATTAAAAATGAAGCAATGACATAAAAAATAATTATGTAATGGATACATGGTGTTCACATATTTACAAGCATTGTAATAGTAGGTACCTATACGATAGAGGTGTGCCCTGTGCGTGCCTTGGGTTCGAACTCGAGACCTATGACTTGACAGTCCGCCGGTCACATCACTAGGCAAACACAGTAGTGTTAGCTTACCACACAGTAGTGTTGACCGGCGGACTCTATTTTTCTTTCTTTCTTTCTTTAGAATAGTAATTCTAAAGAAAGAAAGAAAGAAAGAAAGAAAAATAGATTTATTTGTCACAGAAACACGCACATACAAAGTCAAAAGTAGGTAAGCAGAAAACAAAATAGATATAACTTAGTACATAATATGCAAACATTAGTATAAAACAGGAAAAGTCGGCAGCTGCATGTCATCACTGGGACAAGAAGGCTTCCACTCAGCATGATGCAGTGCTATGGGGACCCACAGCACAGCACTGATTTTCAGTGGTCACCCAAAAAAGACGAACGGAAATCAAGTCAGGTTCAGAAATTTGTAAATAATGAAAACGTATAACAAAATAAAATAAACAGTACCTACTTAGAATTGTAATACAACTATACAACGAGTTATAAGAATAAATAATCAATTAATAAGTAATTAATCTGTAAATTGATTTAGGTATTTACATTGGATAGCTCCTACTAATACTATTAGACAAAGAGCAGTAAGATTAAGTCTAACCTTTAATAACCTTTCAACTCTCATTAACGAGATACCATAGAATTTTAATTGTTATCCACCCCAATGAGGCGTCGTATTTTATTTTTTTGCTGAACTGGGCCTTTTGTCGCAGCAGTGAGGCACACTCCCCTGCTAATTTCTTACATCGCTCTTTACACTTATTGTTTGATTTAATTTTTATTTTTTTATCTGCTGTTAATTTATGTTGTGTGCTTTTTTGGTCTGTGCTAAATAAATGTATTTTCTTTCTTTCTTTCTAACAGATGATGAGATAAGGAAAGTGAAAAAGCCTCAAGGTACTGAGAGGCAATTAAACGTTC
Source organism: Agrochola lychnidis (assembly GCA_963680765.1). Lineage (NCBI taxonomy): Eukaryota > Metazoa > Arthropoda > Insecta > Lepidoptera > Noctuidae > Agrochola > Agrochola lychnidis. The sequence goes on along the minus strand of OY796859.1, from coordinate 4,618,595 downwards.
GTGATTATTTGCCTAAATCGTTGGTCTCATGGTCATAAGTGTGCAACTGACGACCATGAAGTCCTGGGTACGATTCCCATGTCAGGCAAAGTGTTATTGGGTTTTCTATCAGGAATTTTTCGGTAGCAGCCCGGAGTCTAGATTTGTGCCCGGTTGATGGCAATAGGCTCGCCCCCTATTACATGGGACTTTTAACTACGAGCATGTTTGCCTTCTACAAGAATACACATTATTATACAACCTTAATAGTAGAGTAGTGGTATCCCAGTAGTAACGGCCCCGACTTACGAGTTGTAGGTTGTGGGTTCGAACCCAGGCAAGCGTTTTACTTTGTGTAGATTATTTCATCACCACTGCTCTCAAAACGGTGAAGGAAAACATCGTGAGGAAACCGGCATGTCCTAGAACTAAAAATTCGAAGACATGTGATATCTACCAACCCGCACTGGGCCCGCGTGATGGATTACGGCCTACTCTCTCTCACAGAGAGGAGGCATGTGTCCTAGCAGTGGGAACATTATAGGCTGATTATGTATGCAACCTTAATAATAGACTTGACACTTGGCAACCGCTTTCAACATATGAGACACAAACAACCACGTAAGCTTTTAAATCTAATTCAATTCAAATCCCACACATTTCGAATCCTAGTTCAAGTCAACGCTGCACTTTTACAACTTCGCTTGCCAAGTGAGCTTCACTTTGTTGTCTTTTAATTCCGGGATCAACTTCGATCGATAGTTTACGATATTGTGGCGTGAACATACACAAACTTGGCCCGAGTTCCGGACTCAAACTAACTTTGTTTTCCTGTTTGTGTTCTGTTAGACTGAAAACATGGTATTGCACGGCTCTGCTTCTGTCCTGTGTGGGGAACGTAAATATGTAATTAGTTGATTGGTTTTCTGTTGAGATAAAGCTTTGTTTTTGGTACAAAGGACGTGGCTAAGTAATAACAGCCGCATGGGTCCATTCATCCCGTTAAGCTACTCTTGCCGAGGTTGGTCTGTGAATGGGTAACCATCTTTATATACCGAGACTCCTCCGTGCCTCGAAAAGGATTCCGACTGTTTTTCGTGGATCTTTGACAGTCGTAACGGGTCGTCAGAAGCCCGAAAGTCTACCAACCAGTCTTACCAAGGGGTATCGTATTACCCAGTTACTGGGTTGTGGAGGTCAGATAGGCAGTCGTTACATGTAAAATACTGGTATTCAGCTGCATCTTGTTAGACTGGAAGCCGACCCCGACATAGTTGGGAAAAGGCTAGGCGGATTGATTGTCCATTTGGAATTCAATTGTACCTTTCAAATGGTGAAATAATTTTTGAAATAGGAGCTGTGGTTCCGGAGATTAGAAAGAAAGAAAGAAGAAAGGAAATACATTTATTTAACACAAACCAAAATATAATTAAAAGGAGATAAAAAAAAAATTTATATCAAATAAAAAGTGTAAAGAGCGATGTAAAAAATTAGCAGGGGAGTGTGAAAATGTCAGACAAAAATAAGTGCCTGACGCTGGTTTTCAACTGGACCTGAAAGTGTGATGTGACGGATGTAAATCAGTTTTATAATGTAACGTGTGTATGCATACTTAAATAAAATAAATTTGTGTCAGATAAAAAACAAAAAAAAAAAAAAAATACGGTCGAATTGAGTAACCTCCTTTTTTAAAATCAGATAATAAAATAACGAATATGTAGGTATAAAAATTGTGTGATTACCACACACACCACTTAAACCTACACAAACTCACAAAATTCGCTCAATCTCTTTATAATATTAATATAGATAAAAGCAATAAAATGCAGTTTTAAAAGCTGACAGACAATGTTAATACCAATCTGCAATTACAGACTGTAAATAAATAAACAGTTACTGCGAACTGCTACGGATTACCGTTTTCTGCTACGCGGCTACGAATATTGCTACGTGGCTACGAAGCTACGCCGTAGCATTTATCTTTGATGTTCAATGCAATGTGTTTTTAATAAAATTATTTTATGATTTCCATCTATGCGGGTCTATTTTTTCAAAATTCATTTATTTTAGCGATTATTAATAAAATGTGTGATTTTAAGAGATACTTAAACATTTAATGGTAAAGAATAAAGTTACATTATTATGTCACCATTTTGATTTTTTTCTTGTTTTAGACTTCGCTTATAAATATAGGTTATATTGATAGAGTCATCATCATCATCAGCCTATAAATGTTCCCACTTCTGAGACACAGGCCTCCTCTCTGTGAGAGGAAGTGGGCCGTAATCCACCACGCGGGCCCAGTGCGGGTTGGTAGATGTCACATGTCTTCGAATTTAGATAGAGATATAATGATAGATTTTGATAGAGTACGTTCAGACAATAGGTAACCCAATTTAAATTCACTTTGATAACCTGAATCCTAGATTATTCCACCATATTTCAAAGAAATCTGTCTGGTTTTTTGTAAATACGAGATTTGCATGTACCTACAAGTAAGTGCCTTTTCATTAGTTCAAAAGTGTCTTTTACCAGAAAAAAATAAAATTCGCTTTGTTCACTCTAAGTAGTCATTCGTCTATTAGTAATCTAATTTTTTAGGAAAAGCTGTGATTTTAATCGAGAATTAAATTAATTTAAATTAACTATCTACATATACATCTACACGAATAAATAAAATTAAAGTATCTGCTTGTAATGTCAAAATAACAGCTTTTTACTAAATGCATATGGAAGTATAACGAAATTAATAACAAAAAACTTTTTTTTTTCTGTCTGTCTATTTGTTCTTTGTTCCGGCTAATCTCTGAAACGGCTGGACCGATTTTAACGGGAATTTCACGGGCAGATAGCTGATATTATAAACAAGAAGAAAAAAATAACGTTTATTTGCGGTAAACATGACGCAAAGAAAGATAAAAAAAAAACACGTAAATAACAATTTGGGGGAAAATATGCGTCACATCCACGCAAAACGGCCATCGCTCAGCATAATGCTGCGACCTCATGCGAGACAGAGCCCCAGCGCTGGTTTTCAGCGATAGCCGGCGCTGACGTGATGATGTCAACCGGTGCAGCATATAGTGAAATAACAAATCAAAAATAAAATAAATACAATACTTTTAGTCCTAAATGTTTATACAAATATAATATTTTAAATGGCAACATTTTGTTCTGTCAGCGACTCACGTGCCGCAGACTTATTGCAATCGGTGCGCGTAGCTGTTATAAAACGATTTGCTTGACGTTTTGACGTATCGGTTATTATGTACTGGTTATGTAAGGAGTAACAAAGGCTACATTTATTTTAGAATAAGAAAAGAATTAGGGCCCAAGCGGGCGAAGCCTCGGGCAACAACTAGTTATTAACTAACCACAGAACCTTCCACAGAGAGGAGGCCTAAGTCCCAGCAGTGAGGACATTATAGACTGATCATGCTATGCTAAAATTGGAAGAAAGTAACAATATTAAATAGATCACAATAATACCATTTATTTCAGGCGACACAGGCCCATAGAAAAATACCTTAACCTCAAATCAATCTGCCTAGCTTTTTCCCAACTATATTGGGGTCGGCTTCCAGTCTAACCGGATGCAGCTGAATACCAGTATTTTAAATGGAGCGACTGCCTATCTGACCTCCACAACCCAGTAACTGGGTAATACGATACCCCTTGGTAAGACTGTTTGTCAGAGTTTCAGGTTTCTGACGACCCGTAACGACTGTCAAAGATCCACGAATGACAGCTGGGACCAACGGCTTAACGTGCTTTCCGAGGCACGGAGGAGTCTCGGTATTTAGAAATGGTTACCCATCCACGGACCAACCCTGGCAAGCGTAGCTTAACCTGACAGATCGACCCGAGCGGCTGTTAGTATTTAGCCACAAGCTCCTCAAAGAAAAATACCTTAACCTAAACATACATATTTCAATACTAGCTGTGCCTCGCGGTTTCACCTGCATAAGTCTCGGTCCCGTGGGGATCGGGATAAAAAGTGCTATGTGGTAATCCAGGTTATAAACTATCTGTGTGCCAAATTTCATCTAAATTCGTTCTGTTGTTTTTGCGTGAAAGAGTTACAAACATCCATCCATCCTCACAAACAATATTATAGTAGGATAAATATAAATAAAGAAAATACATTTAGTAGGAAGGTAGGAAGTGGTAGGTATTATTTATATTATTATAGGAGAAAGTAAGATAAAGCTTGTGTTAATAAATAAGGCTTAGACTATGTTAATAGCACTTCACTTTGCACTAGCTTGTCTTTGTATTGTCTTGTGGAACTTGTTCGCGGAAGCGACGGAACACCACAATATAAATGTAATCCCATTTAATACAGTTGGAAAAAACTACATTAGTTTTTATTTCTAAATGATGAATACGTGTAATGTTTTTGGTAAAAGCTTCTAAAAAAATTCACGATGTCAGTGAAAACTTATTAAAATATTATCGTTTCAATTTTTGACACTATCCAAATATATCCTCGCGAATTTTAGCGCAAATATAAAAATGTAAAAAATGTAGTTTTTAATATTATATTGTAGAATTTATTTTATGTTTACGATCAAAGTTTTTGAATATTGCAACAGTGATGACCACGGAACAGAAAAAACAGTGGAAGTGCAATGCAACAAAATTACTATGAGAACCGTTGTCGCCAAACCCTCACAAATAAACTGATAATCATATAATGCACTACAAATAAGCCGATCGTTTGATTTGTCGTTTAAATTTTAGTCAAAACTAGCATAAGTCACAGATTCTACATTTGGAAAGAAACCTTAATTCTCTTATAATAGAATTAATTTTGCGTTCATGCAGAAAGTATCAACGACGTTTTGTAATCTAAAGTCAAACTAGATTCGATCGCCAAGTAAATTCTGCTACCCAACCATAGATGGCGGTATTCTCAGTTGTCGCAATTATAAACTTAATTGCGTTAGTCGTAAGGTTGACATTCGCGTCATAGGTCGTGTCTTGTCTGCTACTCGATCAAGGCAGCAACACATTGAATTTTCAATAACATTATCGATATCGATAGATACCCGATTTCATAATTCGAGAAAATAAGACTTGTTTGGAGTTGAGTAAAACTGTAAGATGAATGACGTAGTATTATTTAAAAATAGAATCTTACATAATATATAAGATTTTAGTTTTAAATAATATCTTCTATATAATAAAAATCAATTGCTATTCGTTGTTCTCGCTAAAACTCAAAAACGGCTTGACTGATTTGAATAATTCTTTTTTGTTGTGTTCGCCCGAACACAGGAAAAGTTTAAAAAAATGTCGGGTAGGTAGGTAGGTAGGGTACGTTGGATAGGAAGAGTAGGTGGGTAGGGTAGGTAGGTACGAAAGTAGGGTAGGTAGGTACGAAAGTAGGGTAGGGTAGGTAGGTAGGTAAGAAAGTAGGGTAGGGTGGGTAGGGTAGGTAGGTACGAAAGTAGGGTAGGGTAGGTAGGTAGGTAAGAAAGTAGGGTAGGGTGGGTAGGTAGGTACGAAAGTAGGGTAGGGTGGGTAGGTAGGTACGAAAGTAGGGTAGGGTGGGTAGGTAGGTAGGTACGAAAGTAGGGTAGGGTGGGTAGGTAGGTACGAAACTAGGGTAGGGTGGGTAGGTAGGTAGGTACGTAAAATAGGGTAGGTAGGTATATTATTTTTATATGTATGTAACTATATTTTATTAGGTATATTGGGAGAAGTACTAATACAACGCAGGCGGAGCCGCGGGCGGCAGGTACCACAGGTAGTAATGAATGAATTGTGAAAATCATCTTACTTGGGTGTAGTATCTGTGCTTGGGTTAAAATTAAAAATGCGTTGTTCTGTCTTTTTATTTATTGTCCTTGAAATAGAACGTATTTGTTAAAAAACTGGCGTTTCGAAAGTCTTATTTTTAATTTTAACAAATGGTGTACGCGAACATTTATATATTTTTCGACTATTGCCTTCATCAAATCAGTGACGTGATTGGACGCAGGAAATTCGCCTATTTGATGGGAGGCAATATCATTAAATAAAACAGTTCCTATAAACTTTCGCATAATTAGAGTTATCGCCACTTCCTTTCGAAAAACCCCTATGTCAACGTTTTTTAAAAATGTTTCCGCAGTCTTACATATTTTGACAACATCTGGCGAAGGATACAACAATCCACCTTGATCTCTCGCAATTATTTACTATTACTATAACTTTTTATAAATAAAAAATTTGAAATTATGTATTATCCTTGAGGCGGGCGCCGGCAACACGGTGTGGAAGCTTTTATCACTGATCTTACACACCGAAATGACTTGAAATTATCGGCTGAACAATGTAACGCGTCTCAAACATTATGTAAAAGTGTGATTACCATTTCGCTATATAGCATCTATGCAACCTTATATTTCGTGTATAAATGTTAGGCGACATTATATCTGTATTGTAATGTTATACAACAAATATTAAATTAGGTACTTATTTTCTTTTATCGATAACTATCTATAACATCAATACCCGACCTGACTACATCCCTAATTGAGTAGCGAAGAACTTTCGAGAACGAAATAGTGAATACATTCAATCCAATATAAACTTTATTTTAATCGCGTAAAGTTGATTTTAACTAAACGTTCTATTAAATTATTAGTAAATTGACAAAAACTAAGATCTTATTAGAAAATAAATAAAATCATATTTACTGATGGTACGAAACACCTCCATTTTTAAGATTATTTCTCCTACTATTATTTTTGCACTCCAAAACAGAACAATACGGCATAATTACGGAAAAATAAATTTGTCGCGAGACTAGCAGCTCGATGCGTTGTTAGAACACGACTGAAGTAAAGTTGCGTAACAGCGCTTAATTGTGACACGCGTGCCACGCCTACTTTGCACTTCCACTGTTTTTTCTGTTCCGTGGTGATGACCGAGCAGACTACGGGTAACGAGTATCAGGGCTACAAAAAACAGCTGATGCACTAACGCATTTTAGTTTTTTATATAAAACGTTTATTTATATTATATAATTAATATTTCATATTGTTCCTAGCTTGTAAATGTTAAAAAATGTAAATGTGAAAGTCTGATAAATAATTTTTGGATGAAAACAATTGATCGTTATGCAAATTCATTAGGCCAAGAATTACTGAATCATTTATTTCATGAAATAACTAATACTAATATGATAAATATAATAATATGAAATTTCAAAAATTATAAAAAATACAAAAGTAATATTAGCACCGGGAGCAGGACCCAAGCTACTTGAGAAAAGCGCAGTAAAATTAAAACCTTTTTTCCCTGGAAACCCGGATCTGCACTACCTTTTATTTCCCGTAAAATACCCAAAATTTTATGATAAACAAGCTAATAGAAACCTTGTAATAACTGTGAGAGGACTATTTTCCAGTGACAACCTACACAAAGGAAACCACAAACTATGTATCATCAATAACAGTTTCACTCATCACGATATCAAAGTGCAATTTGCACCTCAAAATACATACCAATTCTGCAAACCATTCCCGATTCAATGAAATACGAATTAGTTTATAAATGAATCAATTTCGTATTCAGAACCTCATGTATTAAATAAATTAGAGTCCCTTCTTTGTTTTATATTCAATGCTGATAGCCTACTGTTAATTGCTGTGATCAAAAAGTCGTTAGGGCTAGAATTAAATTACAGAATGTAGTGCAGATAGTTGTAATGTCCTTTGAAGGGGTCAACTGGGTTAGAAGTGGGTACCTACCCTTTTCTTGTAAGTGTCATAAAAGGTGACTTGAGAATTAAGTCAAGATTATTGATCGTGAGGTACTCATATTGCAAAAACGATTAGTAAAATTGACCTCAGGCCCCTGATTATGATTTGTTACGATCACTAATGCGTTCGGCAATCACAGTAATTAGATTTGTTTAATTTTTAATCAAACATTGATTGCTTGCAGGGATTGGGCAGCTAGTCACCTCATCGATTTTCTTTAGTTAGTTAATTAGACGAAGTCTAAGGGACTTACTAGAGAATGGGCAGCAGCGTTCTCTATTCATTTTTAACAGCATACTGCGATCGCCAACCCGCCTGCCAAGCGTGGCGATTATAGCATACCCCCCGAAAAATGACAAGCACCAAAACGAAATGGCCCCTAGTGTCCGGCGGCCCACCTGCCCTTGGCTACGGTAGTGATCAAGGCCACGGTAAGGCACCTTTGCCTCACCGTGGCCTTCCGCATCTTCTTCGCACCTCTGTGCGAAAAAGATGCGGAAAGCACAGAATCGGTCGAAGTGGAGGTGCTTGGGGGAGGTCTTTGTCCAGCAGTGGACGTCTTTCAGCTGAAATGATGATGATGATGAGTTACTTAGAGATTGCGATTTCTAATTATTGCATTTACGCGTATTATCAAAAACTTTCTCTCATTGAGGACCAGTATCCTAATTGCATAATATACAATCAATCACAATCTGAATAGTTTTGATACAGGTTGCTAACCCCAATGGATTAGCAACCTGTTTCAAAACTCCAACCTATGAAGCAATCTTCATAGGTTGGAAAAAAAACCTGCTCAACAATGTAAATAACGCAATGAATGTTGTTGAACTGTCAAAATGAAAAAGATTAATTTTAATCGTTTACTAAAATGTGTTACGTGATTAGGATACTGTTTTACAAAGTCAATTTAAAAAATATCTACTAGATAAATGTCATTATTTTTGGAACATCGAGAGGAAATTGAGATGTCCTAAAACCAAAAATTCTAAGATATGTCCCTCTCGAAGAGAGGAGGCCTATGTCCCAGCAGTGGGAACATTATAGGCTGATTATGCTATTTCAGGTACAGAATTCTTAAGAAACTGCAGGCCAGATAAAGTTACCGACAAGGCTCTGAACCGGTTTAAAAAATACGGTTGAAAACCCGTTTATTTGAGTTTTACTCCGAACTTTTTTAGAACGTGAACGTTTTAAGAACTTTATTTTAACCTAAATTAACCGGTTTATACGACGAGCGGCATGTTGGTAAATGCGTTGCAACTTGTGACTACTTGTGAGGATGCCGCGCTGAATAAAAACTAAACAAAAAACCGGTTAATATTGCTCTAAACCGTTTAATCCGAAACTCGGACTCCTCTAAAACCGGTTTCTAAGTGCGAATCCGAATGTAAAGGTTTTTGCGTCAAGTACTTAATAACGGTTTGAAAATTTAACCGATATCCGAGCTTTGGTTACCGAATAATACTTGCTTGTAGGTAATGAAATAGGCCGTAAATTACCATTTTCTTTTACGTACACATAACTACAAAAGAATTATAGTAAGAATAAATTTATTTGCATCATAAAAATACAACTATTTTTAACATTTGGTTGGTAGACACTACAAACGTGAATAAATAGGTTCATAACATAACATAACATCACGCCTTGTTTCCCCGAAGGGTTGGGCAGAGGTGTCCCTGTAGCAGGTACACCCACATTTCGCCAGTTATGTTTTAAGTCCCATGTAATAGGGGGCGAGCATATTGCCATCAACCGGGCACAAATCCAGACTCCGAGCTGCTACTGAGAAATTTCTGATAGAAAAACCCAATAACACTTTGCCCCACCCGGGAATCGAACCCAGGACCTCATGCCCAGCAGTAGCGCTTGCGACCACTAAACCAACGAGGCAGTCTCTTATTAATACTAAAGATATAGGGAGATTATTATGGTGTCTAGTATCTAATTGAAAATATCGATAAATAGTTTTGATAAAGCAGGTAAGTAATTACTATCAATTTTAGAGTTTAAAGCTGCCTGTACATATTATTTGATATTTGAAACCGAACACCTTTTCTGCAAAATTGCCAGTTTTCCTTCAGACCTCATGCCCAGCAGTAGCGCTTGCGACCACTAGACCAACGAGGCAGTCCAATAAATAGGTTCCTGCACTTAAATACTAGCCAACAATGTTATATTATATTTTTCACCTTTCTAACGTCATATAACTGTTGTTCGTAAAGTACTTACGTCACATAATAATTATTAAATACATATTTAAACACTAATCACTCACCAACAATTACTAACACCGATATTGTTATTTAGGTTGTAGCATTCGATTCACACTGTACTCCGTTCTAGTCGAAACTATATCACGGTAGGACAATCTTCCTCTTACACAATTAACCAGTTCTAAATACAAATAGTATTCCACTATTATTTCACAGTACAGTATTTCACAGTTCAATTCAAAGTCAAAGTCAAATAATTTATTTCAATTAGGCACAAAAAGATACTTTTGAACGTCAAAATTTACAAAAAATAGAATTGATTCTAGTCGCTCCTTCCAAAAGGTAGTTTTTGTATGGAGAAGAATGGGCAAGAAACTCCACCATTACTCTTTTAAAATGTTTTACAATATTAATTACATAATTATACTAGCGACCCGCCCCGGCTTCGCATGGGTATAAAATATATAGCCTACGTCACTCACTGAAAAAATGATTCAAATCGATCCAGCAGTTTTGATTTATTCATTACTGCCCGTGGCCCGCACGCGTCACATTAGAAACCTCAAAAATAACAATATTTCTCCACTATTTAATGGATGTTATTATACATATAAACCTTCCTCTTCAATCATTCTATCTATTAAAAAAAACCGCATCAAAATCCGTTGCGTAGTTTTAAAGATTTAAGCATACATAGGGATATAGGGACAGAGAAAGCTTTGTTTTATACTATGTAGTGATGTGAAGACGATGCACCTGGAATAAGATTACTATACCACAATAGGTAAAAATTGTCACTATTTTAACTTTTGCGTTTTAAGTAATCTCACAAATAAAATAAAGTACCCAATTCTCCCACTTTCCACCACATTTAGACATCATGTTTTTACGACGGAGCCGGTCAATCGGAACTTTTTTATTCCCAGCATTCCCCACATATGGTACCGGGTTAATGAGGTCAGGTCTTTTTCGGGTCCAATTGAAAATAGGGTCGTGATATATCTTCCAGCAATATCTCATGGGGACTCTCTTTATGTGAGGAGCTTGGGGAGCAATAGATTTCTTGAGGAAGAATTTAATTTTGTTAGAGAAGTTAGATTAGTTTTAGAGTTTTTGTGATTTTGGTGTAGGTTTTATTAAAATAAAACTATTAAGTTTGTCTTTGGTAGCTGCGATTTATAAATTTTTCAAAATTCTATTTTTAACCGATTTCTGAAAAGGAGGAGGTTATCAATTCAGATGTTTATTTTTTGCGATAATAGAATTTATTTACACACACGTATTTACATGATTTAAAAACTAATAGAATTTAAATAATCATAATAATATGTACAAGTATATAAAAGGGGGGGGGGGGAAATAATCGCCATTTTTACGATTGTTGCAAACTGTACAGAGAATTATCAAAAATATCAATTTATTTATTTATTAGACCAGAAATAGTAAACATGTAACACAATTTGTTTTAGCTACTTAAAATTATTATGCTTAAATTAATTTAGTAACAATTGTGTCCAATTATTAGCATCTGCTGCCGAACTAGGTTTATAGCCTGTGATTCAGCATGCAGCGCCTCAAGCCCTTGAACTGGGTATGCGAGTATGAGCTTACGAACAAAAGGAAACAGTTTATTTTAAAATATGAACTTAATTTACTCAAAAAAACAAAAATGAAATGGTTGCTGACCTCTGAGTGTGTGAAGGTGAAGGTGAGTGTATGTGTGTGAGAGGGTGTGTAGAATGGTATAAGTACTCAATACTCAATACTTTATTTCATTCCACAATGTATGTGCTTAGGTGGTAAACATTTGAAAAGAAACAATCGTGGACCCTGTTGGGCACAGCAAAAGAAATATAGTAGAGATGAGGACTTATTGTTTATCTTATAATCTAATTTATTCAAAAAAAAAAACATTTATTGTGTATTTTTAACGTTTTTTTTTATGTTTTTGCTATAAAATAACTCTATTTAATCCCATCCATATAGTTAAAAACTTCTAAATGAGCCCAGAGAGTACGTTACTATTCAAAAAGCGAAATCACTTCAAGATATTTTTCTTCTCAACTACTTGATTCTAGTGACAGCTGCAGTAATTATATTATTCGTAAAGTTAAATCCAAATTACGCCCACAATAGATGAATCAGGTCAATGATATTTGCCATAACTGTCCACAAGCTAAATATTATTATGTGCATACGTTCACATTAAACTTGGTCATAAAGGTTGTGCCAAGCTGCAGCGCCAATATCGTAATGACACTTGGCTTATGGATTACGAATAAATGAATATTTATTAGAGCTTTTGTTTGTGTTGACTATTACTTCGTGGCGAACTGGTGATCATTTATCTCATGACAGTTGTTTGGGTATAAAATATTGGTTTTGACTGATACAGTAGCATAATGACTGAAAGGCTGACCGTAAATAATTATAGAATAGAATAGAATAGTTTATTGTCACAAGAAAAATACATTAGTATACACTGATTAACAAGATGCTAACTACGCTGCAGAAGTCTGTATACAGATATTGTGAGCCCTGCCTCTCAAACTAGGATAACCTGTATCTTAAGAGACAGTGTTCAGCTGTGGTGTTACTTAAGATTAGAGATTATACAACTGCGGACTGTGCCAACCTATAGTTAGTGTTAATAAGATTTATACATATATATTCTAAGAAAATCTATATCTATACTTCTATACTTCTATACTAATATATAAAGCTGAAGAGTTTGTTTGTTTGTTTGTTTGTTTGCTTGAACGCGCTAATCTCAGGAACTACTGATCCGATTTGAAAAATTCTTTCACGGTTAGATAGCCCATTTATCGAGGAAGGCTATAGGCTATATATCATCACGCTAAGGCCAATAGGAGTGGAGCACCAATGAAGAATGTTTCAAAATCGGGGTTTTTTTTTTCCCTTATGAGAGCTTCCTCTGCGTGCGCTGCGTAAATGGTTAAAGTTTCGCAAAAATTATGTATAACAGAATTGTTTCCCTTTAAAAGCTCTAAAAAAAAGTCCGCAACAGCGTATGTCTATCTTTTAAGGTTGGCTCACTATAACCTTTTTTATGCCAACCAAATTTGTTCTAAAATAATGCATTATTTGCGAAGGTGTTTTTATAAACATGATATTAATCCTTATCCAAATAAATACGTTATTCATCACAAGTATTTAATTTAAAACAAAATTGCCCTTTACATCATTCGATTTCAATGAATATCTTAGGAGATATCGCAGTTTTAAAATGACATCGCAGCAAAATAATGATCAAGTACTGCGCGCGCATTTGTGATGTGCAAGGCAGTCATGTGGGGGAAGGGCGTGAATCGTAATATAAGATTATAAGACCCAGTACTTTTACCTAACGTTTTAAAGTTCCACTCTTACTGATAAAAGCAAAATGTAGGTATCTAAAATAGCTCCTTAACGTACAGACGCCAGCACATCAAGCTACCCGAAACTGTCAAATTTTCCCAATCAACTTTGAACCTTGAAAATCTATTAAATAAATTTGACAGATTGTAGTAGCTTAAAGTGCTGGCGTCTGTACGTTTTATTTAAAAAATCGCCTTCTACGTAAACGAAGTCGCGGGTTAAAGTTAGCGTTAGCCCAAAGTAACTATTCCACGCGGACGAAGTCGCGGGCAGAAGCTAGTAATTAATAACTAATTAGGCAATAATGTGGTAATTAATACATTTGTTGTGTAATATTGTGGGGTTTATTTATATTCGTTGCATAACATTTTGAAGGACACTATACGCCCATAAGCGTCATAACAATAAAACTTTTATTGTGTTTCGTGTACTGTCTTTCAAAGTGTAAAAGTTAAGTAATGATTATTATTATTATTTTTGTTCTTTTACATTTCTTGGGACCCTGGAGTCCGGGGTCTTTGGAAAGCGTACGAGGGGCCGAAGCCAACTAGCAGAGGTGTTTTTATTTATTTTATTTATTTCTAAAACACTTAACCTATTACATTTTGCTTTTAGCCTAACAACGAAAAACGAAAACCTCTCAGGGCCAAATTTACTTGAACGAATCGCCAAACTCAGATAACTGAGTGTGGCGATTCGTTCAAGTAAATTTTACAAAAATGTTACTTACATAGTCTACAATGATACAATAATTTTTTAAATGATGATAATAATTAAGTTCTGGTTTACCATTTTTTTTATAGTCTGACCGAAATAGCTATACCGCGCCTTAGGTATGTACGCGGCGAGACGGAGGGCAGTGCAGACCGCTCATTCGTCAACGCTAACGTCTAAGTCACGGTACAGTGATATTGGTCAAACCATAAGTTTTAACGTCTCTTTACTTTAAGTAACGTTTATAAATAAAATAAAAAATTTCACCCAGGTTAGGGCACACAATAAAAAAAACTGAGAAAGCTTTAAACAGTATTATGTGCCTCACGGCTGCAACAAATAGGCCCAGTTCAGCATAAATGCCAAGCAACTAGTGCCTGAAATATATGCATATGTGGTTGGTCACCTTTATAGATACGTAAGGTCTTAAGGTCGTATGGTCTTAGTACAATTAAGTGGTAGCCACGATTATTGTTACTTCTTAGATTTATTAAGTACCCTAGGTCAAGCGTAGAGTTATCTTGATCTGCATTTGACTGTAATCTTTTTGACTGGATTGTCTTTTAAACACAAAATGGACTATACCACAAGGTATATCATTAAAAAAGATTTACTAAGAGTGTCATATGTATATTGGTATCTACTCGAGTCACATATCAAATTAATAGGTATCATGCTTGTATTACACGAGCGTGCGTCAGTCATTGTAATTTAAACCTAATGTCAAAGACATCAAAGTCACATTAAAAGCGTTCGAGATATTTTGCAATAACTTTACTAATGAAATTACGTTTGGCACTCTAGATGCTATATTGGAATGCTATTATATAAACAGTAAACAGCCAGCAGCTGTCATATATCCAAGCTGTATCCTACATTCCCTCTAACGAAAACAAATAAAAATCCAATCTCAACTCTGCCACTTCACTGTCAATCATTCACACCAGAAGAATCAGAAGCGACACGAGACGATTCATAATTTTCTTCCTAACCTCTATCGACCGAAGGGTATTAATATCTCTAGATTTATTTCTTTGCCCACAATCTTCTGACCGGTCATAAATCATGACGAAAGCCGAAAGCCGAAGCCGGCTTGCCCATCGTGGACATCACGCGTAAACGTGAATTATGGTCATTGTTATCCGATACTGGGATTGTAAGAAATTGCGCGAATTCCCGCGTTTATTTTTGATTGGGTTTATGAAGGTCATATTTCTAGATATTGGTGTAAGTAATGGAATTGGGATATGTTCTGTGATTAGTTTGGTTTAGTCATGGTTGGGAAGAGAACAAATGGTGGTACATTAACCTTTCTTTAGTGGCACATTTTGGGTTCATTGACTTCGCTCAATCATTTCAAAAGTGCTTGGCGATACGGTGGTATTTTATTCGAAATTGTATTTTCGCAGTCTACGTAGGTTTCTCCTATTAATTCTTACTTGATACCTATAAATTATTTCTAAAACCTAACTTTTCAAACCGCTTTACTAAAATACGATCTTAGTTCTGCATAGCCTTTTCCCAAATATGTTGGGGTCGGCTTCCAGTCTAACCAGATGCAGCTGAATACCAGTATTATACACGGAGCGACTGCCTGTCTGACCCCCACAACCCAGTAACTAGGTAACACGATACTACTTGGCAAGACTTGTTGTCAGACTTTCGGGCTTCTGACGACCCGTAATGATCGTGACAAAGATCTAAGAATGACAGCCAGGATTGGCTGCTTAACATGCTTTTCGAGGCACCGAGGAGTCTTGATACGTAATTGATGGTCACCCATCCACGAACCGACGAGAGGTCGCAGAAGATTCCAATGGCATCTTGTGCTTTTTCCCAGGCATTCAAAATGTTCTTTATTAGGGTGACACCGGCGGGCGTCAGTGGTACAACGCCCTTTGGTGAAACCGTACTGTTGTTCATGAAAGATGGTTTTTTTATTAAAGTGACGTAACATTTGATTAAACATCAACATTTCAAACACCTTACTGAGAACTGACAGAATTGACACAGGCCTATAATTGTTGGGTTCTTTACTATCACCGGATTTGAACAATGGAACTACGTTACGGTGTTTTATGAGATCCGGAAAGACTCCTTGGTCTATACGGGTCTCTTAAATATCTAAGCTAAATAGGGCGCAATGGTTTCGATAATAGATCTACAGATTTTTACAGACATTCCCCGGAGATCTTCTGTTGATTTAATTTTAAGATCTTTAAAAGCTTTTATAACAGCCTGGGGGTTTGTTTCAGTCAGTCACTTGAAACTATTTACTATTCACATAATTTTGTAATTCTTGCTTCTAAGAACCGTCTGGACCGTCTTCAAAGTCACTGATGGATCTTACACAACTGTAAAGGTAATAAAAGGTGTTCACATTTCATACAGACAGATTCCACGAAAAGGTACTCTTAGGCACCTGCTCCACCGCCGTCCGGCTATTGACAAGAAGCGAAAAGAGCTAGAAACTAAAAACAAGTCAAGGAGCAACGAGCAACGAAGCAGAACGGAGCGCAGCGAATACTCTAGCGAGTGTTCTAAGCGCCAAGCGTGCGACGCTGAGCGTAATAAAAGAAATCAGCAGAAGAAGAAAAAAATCTGAGTATCAGGATCATCTGAGTATTCTAGCAGAATATCAGCATCAGGTACATTTGCCTGACACATGCTGAGCTGGACTCCTATTTGATGTAACCTTGATACGCACACCGCACCTTATATACTTGATTATTTCGAAGCATGTCATAATGTCACTCCATTTCTATACGAATGTTTTTTCTTTTTTGTATATTGGCATCTTGTTTTAATATAAATGTTCATGTAATTTGTTATCATTTAATTGTGCTTATATATGTCTTATGTGTGCACTGAATAAATATTTTATCTATCTATTTATCTATCTACTACTCTCTATGATAGCTATTGTCACTACGACAAACGAGTACTCGCCAGTTGTGCGAACAGTCAGCGATCAACTAATAATATAAGTTTATATTTGACTTTCACGGGACTTACAATCTTTTGAACGTTTCTTGAGTGAGAAAATCGTTGATTTGTCGTTTTCTCGTCGGCGGCGGTGGGACAGCTGCCTTAACGTCGGGAAAGATTTTCGTGCTTCTGAATCCCGAGAACTGCTCTATTTTTAAAATATCGATAAAAAGAAAATAAGTATACGGTATATATAAGGAACGGTCTATGTTGTTGTCAATCTAGATTCAATCTATCTTCGAGTAAAAAGGTCCTATCACAAACAGATGAGATATTTTTTTCTTTTATCCTAAGAATTCGTGTAGGCACGTGTAAGTAAAACTATGAGATAAAATGGATCATATGAGCTAGGCGGTAGAATCTAGTAACATTTTTGGTCACATTGATTTATATTTACCAACATAATGGATTATCTAAACGAATGTAGCCCTGATTGATCTATAAAGAGGCATATTCTATACAATATTATAAGGAGGCAAAATTTGTGTGTTTTTTTGTAGCGAGTAATCTTTGAAACTACTGGTCCAATTCCGATTCTTTCACTAATGGGAAGCTACAAAGAGTATTGCCAAGTGTCATAGGATATATACTATTAAACGAGCAATATTTGTTTATATATTTGTTTGTATAAAGATTTCTACTCACGTTCCAGAAATCGTTTCAATATAGTGGTTTGCGGGGGCGAAAAACCGATCTAGCTCGGTCTCATATCTGGGAAAATTTGTCTTCTCCATATTTTCACTAGAGCAGAGCTCAATCGCCCAAAGTTTAGAACAACATAATATAATAATGTCATGACATCATTGACATTAGAATAATGATCATGGCAGCATGGAATTAGTAAGTAACTACTATCATGGCAGTATGGAATTAGTAGTTACTGTCCTATACTATTAAATGAGCATTCTCTATTTTCACCAGAGCAGAGCTCGGTCGCCCAGGTACTTTTAATTTAAAACAAGGAATTTCACGTAGACGAAGTCGCGGACAGAAGCTAGTAAATTATACGAAAGTCCAGCAGTAGAATGTTAACTGGCAGTTATTCCTAAGTTAAATAGGACTTTCTTCTGCAAGTTATGTTTGTTATATTGACCTTAGACCTTCTAAAACAAAAGAATCACTTCCATTAAGGAAACAGATGGTTTTTTTACGACTATCATCTCATTAACTTTACTACTGTTCCAGTCACTAATTTCTTATTTTTCTCATCAGCTTAATACTCAGAATTCTACTAAAGACAACGATGTTATAAATTGGCAATTAAAGTTGCTAGTGGCACATTAGCCCCGGGCTGTTAATGTTCAGACACAGAGTAAAAGGAAATGGAGTGCACACGTGCGGAAACAAAACGTATTTGACATTAGCATAACATCGCTATATGTCGACCTTGGCAATCATCAATAAGGAAATAATTCAGAAAAATATGACGCAAGCGACCAAAAATGATGATTAATATGACTTTTTCCTTGTTATAGACGGTACCCATAATTAAGTTATCATCCACCCAAACATTTTGTTTTCGACGCTTATTTATGGGCATCGTGCGTACTATGAAAGAGTGAAGTATTATCCCAGCGTACTGATGACAGGTTCGACTGTCTATTATGATGGACAGTCGAGCCTGTCATCAGTACAGCGTCGTATGCGCTGTAGTGATTTGCGCGCCACCGATAGTCGTCGTCCATTAATGTAAGTGTTTTGTTTTGCATTGTAATGTATTGTTTTTGTATGAGTAATGTATTGAATATTGTGTATGAGTCATTGAAACTTGAGTCAATAAATAAATAATTATTTTACTGACTTTTATATAGAGAATTTCCAAATATGAGAATAGTACGTATTTAACTTGGCTACACCACCACGACTATATTATTTTTAAGTATTGTATCAAAACTTTTGAAAGCTGTTTTAAGGCACCTATCGTTACTAAGTGCTGATAAATGGTTAGCCTCTTACAAAAAAAAACATAGACGTTATTCATTTATAAACTAAAATTATAAAACCCTTAACCTGTCAACACTCCATTTTCTCCGTACTCCATGTTTAATGTTCAAAGTAACGAAGGCGTTTATTTGAACTTATCAGCGTACGGTTTGGCAACCTGCCATCGAGCGTGTCAATGCCTACTGTTAGGATAGCTTTAATATTTAAGTTGGCTACTGTTGGTGGTTTGTTGGAGCGAACGGGTTGAGAATGTGAGTAAATAGCGGGGCTATGTATCAATTTAATTTGAGTGATTTATATTGTCAGCAGTTTTTGTAGATGGATTTTTTTTATTCGGTGCTTTGAGTTTTTATTTAGTTCACAGCCGATGTTCGTTCATATTATGAACATTTGCAAATATGGACTCGTACGTAGAATAAAGAATGATTTTGTACTCAGCTTTTATCAAGGTCTTTGACCGCGGCGACCGAATCAAGAAATTCCGTAACGAAAATAAAACCTAACACCCCCACTCCGCCTGCAAAAATTCCGTTCCCATAATTAGGAATGTAATTTTTGTTTTATGTCATCATCCGTCATCATCCCATTTGTAGCGTTGACAAATAGGAAGTATGGAGGTTACAAATGCTATGCAATAGCTTTACCGCGGCAGTCCCCGAGTGCCACCCTTTTTTTTTTTAATTTAAAAGAAACAAATTCATTAGTCAATCAATAAATCAATTCAATTTCTTTAATAAAGCAACCATGACTCATTTGTTAGTAAACTTATCCTATGTTAGTAATTAAGACAAACATTCTAAACAAATTATTGTACACTATACACAGCGGCAGTACTATCCGACGCTTCACCGCGGCTGCACCATTCCGTGGGAAGTGGTGCAGCAGCGATTCACGTACGGACAGTCCAGCCTGCTCAGAATTAGAGACAGGATACTGTTGTTACCGCCCCACACACCACGCACCAAGGACGTACAGCACTTACGCATTGTGGCAAAGAAACAGTCCATATGTGCGTCCGCGAACATCTCTGATGCGCTTGCATTAGTGTTCTCTATTTTTTTTAAATATTGTTTTCTGTATTTTTATTGTTAAACCTACCTAAACTTTTACCTAAACGAAACACACTGTTTTTGCCACTTGATTATCAGTTACTGTGTTAGAATTAGTAGAATATTTAAATAAACAAAAAAACTTTTTTTTTACAAAAAATACTACCGACTTCCAAACTACAAAGTTATTTTTCACTTTGTAGTTTGGAAGTCGGTAGTATTTTTTGTAAAAAAAAGTTTTTTTTTTCACTTTTTAGTGGGTTGGTTTGCAATTTATCTATGTTACAATAGCCTAATGTCAACTGCTCATCAAAAATACCTAAATCGCTATAGATGTGAAAATATTTGAAGAGTTCCCTCGATTTCTCCAAGATTCCATCATTAGATCGTGACCAAATGACAATGGGATCAACTTGGAAGTATACCCTTTACCTTTACCCTTTCAAACAAAAAAGTATTTTTTTAAATTGTTTCAGCCGTCTTCGAGTAATCGGGGAACATACATTAAAAAAAACTCCTTTTTTTAAGTCGATTAGAAATAAGGTCCAAAATACTACAAGTAACATTAAAAACAAACCGGCACTTAATAGCAATAATTCACTCCCACCACGTAATCATATTCTCTCCACAAACTCCTGAAGTTTTCAGTCGAAGCGACTATGTCTGTGGTGTCCAAACTGTAATAAACCCTGCCCTTTACTACCGTTTCAGTTCATTCATTCAGCAATAAAACTCAAAAGGAAGTGTCGACAAATATCAAGAAGTAGCTGTGATTAGGGATACCAATTTTGTTCGAAGAAATTAGGATATAATGTAAATTGTGCTGAGTTTACAAAAATTTAAAATAGTATCCTTAGATGGTTTCGTCATGTTGAGAGGATGAACGATAGGCGATTAACAAACGGTATTTATCGGCCGGGATGGGACTCCCTAGGAGGACATATAGTGAGTGACCTTTTTGGTGATGTTCTTCAAAAAGGTCAGGTGCGTAGTACTCGCAACCGGCGTGCGTGTATGACCAGTACCCTAATTGCGTAACTTATTTTCGTAAACAATTTTGCCTAATTTGTTTCATTTAGACGGTTCAACAACATTCATTGCGTTATTTACGTGGTCGAGTAGATTTTTTTTTTCCAACTTATGAAGCAATGGATTAGCAATCGGTTTCAAATCGAAACAAATTGTGATTGTGTTGTATTACGCAATTAGGGTACAGATGTATGAACGTAAAACGAGGCAAAAGGAGTATGTGACGATCGTAGCAGGTGGCATTCTGTAGTTTCTGTTTATCACCATGGCAAAAATGCGTGAGTTTATGTTTGTGTGTATGTTACAATTTTTTGTTACCTACGATAAAGAATTATCAGTTTAGGAAAGGCCTATGTCCAGCAGTGGACGTTTTTCGACTGAAATGACGATGATACCAAGAGAGTGATTGAAGGCACTGCCTATGTTAATACGGTAGTTGTCAAGGTAAAAAAAAAGAAATTCTATTTAGTCCGTCTTTCAGATAACAAAAAATATTAGACACGTATTTTTTGTTTTATCATATAAATCAAAAATAACTTAGAAAACACGCATTAAAGTTGGGGAGTGGGGGCTCGCTACGTCACAACGTCGCATCAAATCTAGCAAGGCGTGACGTCAAGCCACATTTTAACTCAATGTATCGCCGTAATCTTATGATTACGTCAAAAAATAAAAAATACGTGTTCAATATTTTTTAATAATCTACAAGACGAACAAAAAAAATTTGGATTCAGGCCTATTATTGCACTATGCAGTCTTTCTGACTTAGGTAGTCATACAAACATACACTGGTTACTAAATATATCAACGTTTATTGTAGTTTTTGTTTTGCAAGATATTGGGTGTTGGTCTAATTTATAGTGACCAAAACGCATTGCAAACATTTGCTTTCGCTAAATTAATGTTTGGTTTGTTAAATCTAAAAATCGAACTTATTCCTATGAATGATTGTGGTTCTCTTACAAAGGATCAAAAGTTAAAGGGGATTTCTGAAACTTTTTATTATACTTCGACGGAAAAACTTTATCTTCCTTTGAACTCGCGTTCATCTTTAATCTGACTTGACTGAGCGATGGATTAAAATAAAGTTTTTAAGCCAAGCTATTTCATGAACGAATTCAAATAATAGAATATCTTAGAATTACACGGTTTGTCCACCTCTACCGTCATCGGGACGTCATCGTCAACGAGAAAGTAGATTTCGAGAACGTGAGTAGGTACAAGTATATAATGGATGACCTTTTTTTGAATAACGTTTTCTAATAAAAAGCAAAATTAAATATTTTGAAAAAACGACGATTAAAAAGTAATTGAAAAAGGATAAAAGTTTCGCACAAATAAATGTTTACTGCAGCGCCCCCTGGTGAGGTGTCACCGTAACACTTATCTAAAAACATGCACCAATCAAACCCAAATCCATCACTGAAAACTGCATCAAAATCAAACTAGTAGTCTTGGAGAAAAATGGCAACATGGATTTGCACAAACATCCTCTCACCCCAACCGCATATACCGTCTCCGTTCCGTCGTGGGTAAAAGTGAAACGTAGCCATATCGATTTATCGCTCCCAAAACCAAATACCTGAAACCGCATACAATATTTCATGAAAATCGTTGGATCCGTTTCCGAGATTCAGATTATTATATACATATACACAAATATTGCTCGTTTAATATTGGGATAGGATTTCTTCGGTTTGATTGCAGCAAAACCTCTTTATCAAAGTCTAGGAAATATTAAAGGTTCAGTATAAAATCTATCTTAGGTGATATTATATTCATAACATTTTCTACTACCGCGAGTTTCTCAAGACAGAAACCAGACGCAGAAGAGAAATAATATTTTGTTCCCTAGGTATCCCAGAGGAACAACTGATCATAGTGAGTGTAGGAATGATGTCTAATATCATTTATGTTTGTATTATAATATTAAAGGTACTTACGAATCATATGCGGATAGATTCCCCAGTGATATCGGCCTAGACTTACGAGTTATAAGTCATGGGTTCGAACCCAAGCAGACGTTTTACTTTTTAACCGACTTCCAAAATGAGGAGGTTCTCAATTCCACTGTATGTTTTTTTTTTGTATGTTTGTTACGCGATAACTCGGTCAATTATGAATTGATTTTAATGATTCTTTTTTTTTAGGTAGGTAATACTTCCATATAAATTTTAATAACTTTGCTTGGGTAGTTTTTGAGTTAGCTTCAATAATACGTATTTTTTCCCACTTAGTATGTGGATGATATGTTAAGTTCCCTCACTGTTATTTACATAGCAAGTAGTGGTATTCGAATTTGTGTGGGGTAAATACCACAACTAAAAAGTGAAAGTTTTTTTGTAATTTATTTCATCAGCACTGCTCTCAAACGGTAAAGGAAAACATCGTGAGGAAACCGGCTCTGCTCAGCATGCTCTAGAATCAAAACTTCGAAGACATGTGACATCCACCAACCCGCACTGAGCCCGCGTGGATTATGGCAAAGAGGAGACCTGTGTCCCAGCAGTGGGAACATTAAGGGCTAATTATGCTTAGGCAATCATACAAACTTGATATGCACGATCATACTGGATAATTGTAATTACTTTAACTAAGAGATCAAACCTAAAAACGGCGATAAAAATCTAATGTTCCCTACATTTGTTTAGTTATTAAAATTTAACTCATTAGCATCAAAAATCCTGCCTAAAATTATTCAAACCAGGACTTATCCCAGAGAAAGCGTCACCCTACCTAAGAGAATACTCGGCTCCCTTACATTTCTTGACCTAATTAAGGAGTTACTCTGGGCAGTAGAAGGAACACAAGTGAACAGCACAGCGCTAACTTGGTCGGGTGTCATCATCATGTCCATTATAAGACAACCCTTCTTTCTTTTTAAAATGCACCTTATTTTTATTGCAATAAAGTTCAAGTTACAATTTTCAGGGGTCTAGGTTAAGTGGTTGTGGTATAGAATGTTCTTCTATTAGTAAGCTTGTTGGCCAGTACTAAAACTTTGTTAGAGGCTTGGTTATAATACATAGGGACTTTGTTATTGATTTTGAATGCCGAATAATTACTTAGCAGCATCTGATAATTGAGGGTCTTATGGCGGAATTAGGGTTTCATAGAATGATTGGTTTTCATGTTTACTTGGTTATAAATAATACATACATATACTCCTTTTGCCTCGTTTACGTTCATACTCTAGTCATACACGCACGCCGGTTGCGAGTGCTACGCACCTGACCTTTATATATATCTATATCCTTTTATAGATATGTCCTCCTAGGGCTTCCCCAAAAAACCAAACCAAATCATAGATATCATCTGTTCAGCTGTTAAGACGTGAAAGCGTAATAAACAAACAAAAACGAAAAATCGATCTATTGAGGTCTCAGCCTGTAAATGTTCCCACTGCTGGGACACAGGCCTCCTCTCTGTGAGAGGGAGCGGGCCGTAATCCACCACGCGGGCCCAGTGCGAGTTGGTAGATGTCATATGTCTTCGAATTTTCGGTTCTAGGACATGCCGGTTTCCTCACGATGTTTTCCTTCACCGTTTTGAGAGCAGTGGTGATGAAATAATTTACACAAAGTAAAGCGCCTGTCTGGGTTCAAACCTACGACCTACAACTCGTAAGTCACGGCCGTTACCACTGGGCCACCACTGCTCAAAATTTAGGTCTCATATCCGGGAAAATTCGTTTTCTATATTTTCCCTCGAGCAGAGTTCAGTCACCCAGATACTAATGCTAATACAAGAAGAACTCCACTAAAATTAATTAATAGAATATTAATTGGCCCTGACCTAAGCTGGTTAGAAAATTCCGCTGATTTTGAACTAAATTGGCGTTTTCCGTACAGAATTCAAGCAAAATGGTTGATTACACTAAACTTTCCTTGGTTTCTTTGTCTTTCATGTTATTTGATTGAGCACGTAGGTACTATAGATATATAGTTTTTGGAATAGGCAAAAGGTTTTTGTAATCAATAATGGTTGTTCTATTTTCCTGAGAAGATTTTTATAATTAAGCAACTAATGTATCGACATAAAAGTTAAGGTCTTTTTTTCCATCATTTTTTTTTTCTTTAAGAAGTAATAGAAAATGAAGTTTGAAACATAATTTTCGTATTAATATTATTGAACCGATTATATTCAAAGTAATCTTTTCTCCTAGATATTAAAAGATGTTTAAAAAGTTATTGTTCTGGCTGTTCCTCTGAACTTTATATACAAAACCGATAAAATAAATAATAACAGAGCATTTCCTTCATAATTTATTATATGGGTTTTGCGGCAACCCAAATTGATTTCCGAATTTACTTTGAAGGCCGTTTATTTTAATAATGGGATGTTTTTGTTACTTACTGTTTGAAACTTTGGTTTTATCAATGACTGTATCAATAGTAATTTAATTTTTAAATCATAGTAGAATAAGTCGAAGCAGAATACTAACGGTGTGTTTCTATGATTGTTACTAACAAAACCTGGTTCCATGGTGAAGTAGAATTAAGATTTTATAGGTACAGTGGGCTGCATCAATTGGATACCCAGTTGTATAATTTTTTTAATATAACTGGGGTACCTAATTGATGCAGCCCACCGTACATCCGCAATAATCACCTAGAGTATACAATTTATATTTACAAGCGTGTTGCGTGTCGCTTTCTTTTTAAATTGATGTGACATTTATTGTATTTAACTGTATTTATGACGAAAATTTTTATGTAATCTTATTTGTTTTTTATTTGAGTTTTAATTTTGATTGTATTTTTATTTTAGATTTTTAATTTTATTTTCAATGAATTTTATATTATTTTATTTTAATTTTATTTGTAAATGTGTATGCCTATTCTAATATGAGTCTATGTTACTCAAATTAAATTATTTGAATTTAAGGTATGATTCCGAACAACGCTGCACGCGGCAGTGCTGCCGTAGCAGTATGTACTACACTCACTACTGTTGTGTGACGTGTCACTACATTTCGAGCACGGCAGCAATGCTGCACGACATTACTGCGCGACATTGCTGCTGTGCTGGGAATGTAATTTCATAATATAAACCAATAGAAAATGCATAGTGACGCAGCAGCACCAGCGCGTGCAGCGTTGTTTGGAATCGTACCTTTACTCACTTCTTATTTTGAACTTAATTTACAATACTGAGTTATCAATGTACTGTGGGTAGGACAGTAACACATTAATAATTTATGTAGTCATACATCTTAATATCGTGCGCGATAATAGACGACTATAAATAAAATAAATCTTCGTCGATACATAAAACCAAGCAAAAGTCAAACAAAGTCAAGTCTTATAAAAAAGGTAGGTATTATCTGTGCCGTGCAAGGGAACGCACTCAAGGCGTCGCCTTGAAGGTATTAGCAGGGATTATACGCGAAAGAGGCACTATCAGCCGATTCCGTCGTCAGATTTGGAGGAAATCACCATGACAGGGCGCTTATGTCGCAGAACTGAAGGTGGGAATACACAGGCGAAAATTATAAAGAGCAGAATTTAAGGTCATTCTATTTATATAACCTCATGTCTGTAGTTCCTGACGGACTAGCAGGGGTGTAGCTATACTACACCCACAGTTAGTCAGTTACGTTTAACTCCCATGTAATAGGGGGCGACCCTATTGCCACAAACCCTGACTCCGGGCTGTTTCTGAGAAATTCCGGGTAGAAAACCTTTGCCCGACGTGGGAAGCGAACCCAGAACCTCATGTTCAGCCGTAGCGCTTGCAACACGAGACTAATGAGGCAGTCTAAACCAACGACGCAGAAATACTATTTTTAATCATGAATTTTCTGATCAGCAAATGATAGTGTGTGAATAAAGAAATATAAAATACACAGTTTAACTAGACGGTGCCTGAGGCAGCTGTGCGGTGTGAGTCGTCACGTCACAACACCCCTCCCGCACCGCGCAGCTACCTCACACACCGTTTCAGAGTGGTAGGTCTTGGTCAATCCGTGAAGGTATTATGATGTAACTTATCAAGAAAAGCGAGCGACTGAGAATCTCCAAAACTGATAAGGCGGTTTAGCCACATAATCGAAGTAAATGGTAGATAATATATTGGAACAAGTCTCTTCAGATTAAGCCATCTTAGTAGCTGCCAAAAAGAGTTGATATGAACAAGGCAGAAGATATCATTGTTCTAGCACGCGGCTCTGGTAGAAATCGTGATATCACGTCACGTCAGGCAAAAGCTAAGGCTACTGATGCCAAAATTCTGGACTTCACAAAAACCATCGTCACAAATGTCCGGACCACATCATCATCATAATCAGCCTATAGCAGTTCACTGTTGGACATAGGCCTCTCCAATTGCACGCCATTCAGCTCGACTCTCGGCAACTGTTATCCAGCTGATACCAGCCACCCTGCGAAGATCGTCACTCCACTTAGCCTGAGGGCGTCCTACCTTACGTTTGCCAATTCGCGGTCTCCACTCAAGAACACGTATACCCTAACGGTCATCAGTTCTACGGCTGATATGACCGGCCTGCTGCCACTTCAGCTTGCTAATTCTGTGAGCTATGTCGATAACTTTGGTTCTATGCCAGATCACCACACCAACTATTTGCCAATAAATTAAGTTTTACGCAAGCTTTAGCGTTGCCTACTTCAGCAAATAAATACCGTAGCAGAAAAGTAATAACTACTAACTTACGATATTTTACTGAGCTCGTTTTCACAGTTCGATACCTTTCTAGTCCGTATGTCACCATTGTTATTGAAGGTCCAAGATTATTTCGCTATTACGTTTTTTGGAGCCAACCGGCGCTCAAGAAAATTTCACCCCCAAGCTTTCAACTAAGAGGATTTTTTGTCCAATTTACTACTTGTTAGGGACTTGTGTTTTGTTTTATCTTGATGACATTTTGGGCCTAATTGGGTCGTCTTGATTATGGTCAGTCTGTGTCATTATGATAAGGGTCCACTGCGTCATTTTACCTGCAGTGTAGTTTAATTTTGATCTTGTTTTCTGTAGAGACTTTTGTAGCATCGGTGTGATTAATTTCAGCATAGCATCGGTTCGTCTTCAATCAGTGCGCCCTGCATATTATGACCTACGGAGCCGAAACGGTACACTCTCGGTACGGCTGGTCCATAAATTTAAGGTTGCTCAGCGAGCCATGGAGCGGGCTATGCTTGGAGTCTCTCTGAAGGATCGAATCTGGAACGAAGTGATCAAGCAGAGAACCAAAGTTATCGACATAGCTCACAGAATTAGCAAGCTGAAGTGGCAGTGGGCCGGCCATATCAGCTGTAGAACCGATGATGCACGCCATTCTCTGGCCTCTGCCTATGTCCAGCAGTGGACTGCTATAGGTTGATGATGATGATGATCGGTTGGTCTGTGGATGGGTGACCATCTTTACATACCAAGACTCCTCCGTGCCTCGGAAAGCATATTTAAGATGTTGGTCCCGGCTGTCATTCGTGGATCTTTGACAGTCGTTACGGGTCGTTAGGAGCCCGAAATTCTGACAATCAGTCTTACCAAAGGGTATCGTATTACCCAGTGGTTGTGGAAGTCAGATGCCTATCTGACTTCCACAACCGTCGCTCCTCGTAAAATACTGGTATTCAGCTGAATTCGGATAGACTGGAAGCCGACCCCAATATAGTTGGGAAAAGGCTAGGCAGATTAATTGTTGTGATTAATTTTACTATAATAACTTCATGATTTTTTATATCAGACAACAGCTCTAAACAAAAAAAAATACTACAGTCAGATCAGAAATATTTTATTATAATTGCACCTTCTTAATTGCCTTACAATAGGGCAAAGGGTTTTTCTCACACCTGAAGCAAACATTAACCACCTCGTATTCTCATCAGATCTTCAATTTCTTTTTTCATAACATCACGCCTCGTTTTCCTAAAGAGTTCGGCAGAGGTGTACCTATAGTACGCCCACATTTCGCCTATTATGTTTCAGTCCCATGTAATAGGGGGCGAGCCTATTGCCATCAACCGGGCACAAATACAGACTCCGGGCTGCTACTGAGAAATTCCAGGAAGAAAACCCAATAACACTGCCCGACCTGGAATTACCTCATGCTCAGCAGTACACATGCGACTGTAGCGGTTACACCGCCACATACGAACTACGCATCATAGACATGACATCACACTAATCCTGCATCGCGCAGAGTTTACCAAGCAATCGACATGTATACAAGATTTCAACTTCAAACCATTGGGCAGTTGCCCGCCAGACACAACACTCGTCTGGTCGTAGGATCCTCCCTTTTCTATGGTGGATGAGTGAACTTTACACCCTGTTCCTCATCCCACTAAACGACCACTAGACCAAGTATGCAGTCATATTTTTTTTCCTATTATTGAAAATTAATTTAGAGTACACCTGGTGCCAAAAAAAAAAAACGATATTCAGATGGACCAATTCATGTAAAAAAATCTCCAGTAAAAACAACTTTAAATTAAAATACCAGTAAAATCAAGACCGCAGACTCAACAGAAATATCAATTTAAAAAGAAATGCTGACTGTTTGCCACTTAGAGCTGTAACACTCGAGCCGTGAACTTTAATGATCTCTTATTATTAAGCCATGAGGATAACGCGGCCCGTTCATTCTTCAGAATGACCGTGTTAATTATATTTTTAATAATATATACGGCTTTATAGCCTTTTTTAACAAATTAAAATGTAACTGGATAATGGTACTTACATATATAATTAAGACTACTTACTTGTGTCTGTTTATCTCGTCTTCATGGTTCCATAATTCGGTAAGGAAGGGAAATCTGCTACGCTGAAAGACTACCTGAAAGACTTCTCATGTAATTATTCACCGTAGCGAAAATCTTAAGTAAGTTGCACTTAAGAAAGTGTGTCGTTACACTTGTGTGCAAACTGTAATTTAATTTTGTAGCGGTACATTTTGTGCAACAGACATTGCGTGCTCAACTTTATGCGTAATGATGTGTAATTTTTTTTCTGAAACAGTTCTGCGCTTTTTATTCACAGGAAACTCACTTTCACAAAACATGCCACTAGTCATTTTAATATGCAAACCCATGGTAACAATCATAAATTTCTATGGAATCACAGCCAAAATATTCGACAGCATAAGGGCTATTTTTGTCTGCTAGTTGCACGACAGTATCTGCTTTACCGATTCAGCATTATATTGTGTTGACTGTACTGTATTTATTTCGAAGTTGTAATATCTTCATCAATCAGCATTTTTCATTTGGCGATTTCCGTAATTGCATTACAATATCCCATCTAATTAGGCATATCAAAGTCAAATAATTTATTTCAGTTAGGCACATAAAAGGCCCTTTTGAACATTAAAATTTATAAAAATAAAATTGATTCTAGTCGTCCCTTCCAAAAGGTAGTTTTCATACAGAGAAGAATGGGCAAGAAACTCCAACGTTACTCCTTTAAAATGCTTTG
Organism: Agrochola lychnidis; assembly: GCA_963680765.1. Lineage (NCBI taxonomy): Eukaryota > Metazoa > Arthropoda > Insecta > Lepidoptera > Noctuidae > Agrochola > Agrochola lychnidis. The sequence goes on along the minus strand of OY796859.1, from coordinate 4,588,106 downwards.
CAATATTTTGTATTAATTAAATATGTGAAGACACAATAGGTAAAAATAATTAAAAATGAAGCAATAACAGAAAAAATGATTGTGTGGTTTTATGAAACCACGGTAAAAGTGAAACTTTACACGGTCAGCTGCTGCGAACTATAGGCGCCGCCATATTGGCCTTGGCTGCTCTGACGAGCGCCTTTCACTTTATCCGTACTCTGCGGCCGACCGTCACGCGACATGCAACACACAGACGAAAAAGTTTGAGACAATGTAATAAAAGTTTCACTTTAAAAAATAATTATGTGATGGATACATGGTGCTCATAAATTATTTACAAGCATTGTAAAAGTACCTATACGATATTCCTAAAAAAATTACAAATAATACTAATAAGTCAGTGTGTGAGTTCAAGTAATCACAGAATGTAAAATCAATGTTATACCTACTAATAATAAATAATACAACTAAATTAGCAACCAGTTTGATTTTGTCTAGGCTCTAAATTGTCCTATGGAGACCAGCATGTTTCCAAGCATTCTTATCTTGGATATAATCCTCAATTTGAAATATGCTTGTTTACAAATAGTACTTTTAACATAAGTTATAATGTTAATTGTAATATCAATTCCACCACTATCAATTCTGTAACAAATCAACTTCACAAACTAGATACTGAAAACAAAACAATGGCTTCCCACCCCATCTATAACAACAGAAACCGATGCCACAATTTACAGCGTACTCGAAAAGGAACACAACGCTACCAGCATCAGCAGAGGGAAAGAACAAAAGAATGAAAAACATTAATGAAGCAATTTGTTTCATGTCCACACTATACGGGACAGGATTAACGATATCTAGTCTGAAAAGAATGAAGGGGTATGAGGAATGGGGTAGGGGGAAAGGTCATTGTGTAAGTGACAACGAAGTTTAAGGCAGCTTTACTTCTGGTGTCAAAAATAATAAATAAAAATAAAAAATTGTTTATTGATCAAGAAGGTACAGATGGTGAGAAAAACAAAGCTTACACTAGTTACAAGCAAGTCGTGCAAAGTTATGTAACTACATTTTATGGTAGAACATATGGATGTAAGTACATGGAACATTTGTTGACAATTTACGTTACCCTGTCTCTTAAACTAGGGTATACCTGGATCTTAAGAGATAGTGGACGGCCATAAAGTTGTGAAGTTATGTATAGTCATTAATAAAAGCAAGGTTTTAATAAAAAAGACTCGAATTTGAAGTTAGGTTAGTGTGTTGGGTTTAAAGAACTTTATTTCTCATAAGAACTTAAAAACTAGTAGTTCACTTATAATGAGATACAAAGTGATTTTATCTAGTACTATTAACATTAGTTCAAAGTAGAGGAGGAGCTCGTGGCTAAATACTAACAGCCGCTCGGATCGATCTGTCAGGTTAAGCTACGCTTGCCGGGGTTGGTCCGTGGATGGGTGACCATTTCTACATACCGAGACTCCTCCGTGCCTCGGAAAGCACGTTAAGCCGTTGGTCCCGGCTGTCATTCGTGGATCTTTGACAGTCGTTACGGGTCGTCAGAAGCCCGAAAGTCTGACAACCAGTCTTACCAAGGGTATCGTATTACCTAGATACTGGGTTATGGAGGTCAGATAGGCAGTCGCTCCATGTAAAATTCTGGTATTCAGCTGCATCCGGTTAGACTGGAAGCCGACCCCAATATAGTTGGGAAAAGGCTAGGCAGATTGATTAACATTAGTTCAAAGTCAAAGTTAAATAATTTATTTCAATTAGGCACAAAAAGGCACTTTAAACGTCAAAAACAAAAAATAGAATTGATTCTAGTCGCCCCTTCCAAAAGGTAGTTTTTGTATGGAGAAGAATAGGCAAGAAACTCCACCGTTACTTAGGGTGTTGGAGGCATTAAATCAGCATAGTTTGTTTTATGTTATTTCAAACGTTGTCGTGTATTGCCTTAATCTGCGCTTGAATGTGTTTATATTGTCACATTTTTTTATATCTTGTGTTCCTTGGAAGGAAGCTCAATGATATGTCGGTAATAAAGGAATGACTCGATATAAATGAAATTGTAACCAGTCGTCCCGGGGCAAATTACCTACTCTTTATGGTGCCAACGATCTTGGGATGGGATAAGGGTGCTTTTGAGCAATAAGTACCCACGTAAGCTTTTAAAGACCGCGGTCAAAGTGATCCTATGTCTTCTTTGAAATCATGTTTATTTTTCAAACCGACTCCTCTAATTTAACCCAATTTAGAATAGAGAATAGAATACATTATATTGTTTCTGCAGGTGGAACATAAATAAAATTCAAAATTAAGAAAAGTATCTCTACAACATACATCTAGGGTGTACAATAATAAGAAATATATAAAACAAAAATATTCTAACATGGACAGGAAAAACAGAAAACTAAACTATGCACTAGAACTATTCCAAGTCTTATAGAGTGTTTGGAAAAAGGATCAACAATTTTTTTTGAGGGATTGGGATTGTCATTAGCTAGCACAAAATTGTTTTATTTTTCGTTTTTAAAATTAATTTAAATTTGAAATTTTTCGTTCCATATCACTATTTTAAGACATAAGAAGCACAAAAGTTTCTAAAAGCAACCGTAAAAAAAAAAATGTAATTGCCGATAACGTCAAAAATGATCGCGTTCTATTACAACCACAAACAAGAAAATTGTGACGACATTTCGGGTAGTAAAAAAAAAGACAGTGGCACTCCGGGAGTGCCGACAGAAGTGAAAACTTGAAAAAAAAATCGGCACCGCGTAATCAACGCTGAGATGTCTTTTACTCCACGCACCGCGGTAATTAACGCGTTGATGTCTTTTACTCCACGGTGTCGGTAAATTGCGTTACAGTGTCGCGAAATCAATGGGTTAGTCCCATCCCAACGCGCTTAAAGTCAGTAAAAAAATTGTGTCGGTCCTTCTACTGAACAACCTGTATAGAAGAAGGTTTATTTTGTAGATTTAATTATTTTTTAGATCTAACCTTCTGTGCTCCTCTGTCCGCTGTTCTTCGGGTAACCAATGTGGTTGGGTGGTGTTTCACTAGATCATAGTACACTAGAAATAGGTGACGCGTAAATTGAGCGGCCATTTTCACACAATAGCCTGGGCCACTGTGACCTAAATGAAATTTCCGGGCCATATTTTTAAGGGAAGTGACGTGATACTGAGGGATAATATCACTTTGGGATAAGGAAAGCTTTTTTGGTGGCTAGAAAGATTGCCTTTACGTTATAAATATTGAGTTATCTGTGCGTATAGTTTTGTTGTATTAAATTGGGAAGGGCTATGCTTGAAGTATCCCAACGTGAACGAATCAGAAATAAAGAGATCTGCAGGAGATCAAAGGTAATTGACGTGGCAGTAGACATTGCTCGCAGTACAGATGGCTGATGGGGCCGAAAGGTTCTGGAGTGGCAACCACCTACCGGAAAACGTAGCGTTGGAAGGCCTCCCGTAAGACGGACCGATGACCTTGTGAAGATCGCAGGAATCTGAAGATTGTAAAACTATCTTTCCCTTGTATAAATTCAATCTCTTTGTATTGTATAATTGCATATCACATGTGTGAGCACTGTGACCATGTTGTACATTCCATAAAGCTACCATTTACTGGGTACGTCTTTCATTGACTTGAATGTGCCCTGGCGGCTGAGAGTATGTCATGCTCACTCAAATGTCTCGCTGATGGTGGCGTGTGTGTTGGATCATTAAGTTCCCTTCAAAGGTTGAGCTAAATAGTGCTGATCCATGCGTCATGTTCGTAAACGGGCGCCGTCAGTAGGGACTGGTCATCTCTTAGCTGCCACGGTTTATTTAAATTTATTAAATTTTTTGAATTGTTATTATATTTTTATTACGGACGCTTTTAACGTGCACGTCTTTCTACATTGTTCTCACATGTATAAATTCAACACGAATGATGTAACCAATATTTTGTAACAATATTTTGATTTAAAAGAGTGTCTGTAGAGTTTCTTGCCCGTTCTTCTCCATAGGTACCTACTACGCTTTGGAATGGGCAACTAGCTTCATTTTTCTGACTCACCGACCCCTTGACAATTCAAAAGTACCTGTAATTGGTTTATTTGAAATAAATGCTTTGAGTTTGAGTTTGAGTTTGAACCCGCTGGATGCGAGAAGCACAAAACCGGTACAAGTGGCGGTGCTTGGATGAGACCTATGTCCAGCAGTAGACGTCTTTCGACTGAAATGATGTATTAAATTGCCATAATACTGGGATCTAGTTGTGCTTACTTTCATCTTCTATCATGTCGGCACTCAGTTTCCGGAACAAAAATCTACACAATTATTTAATTAGCTTACAAATTGTCAACTGCTATGATTGGTTTACTGAATTTTGAACAGTCGGATCACTTAACATCGGGGGTTCGAAGAAAACCGATAGGGAAGTCGTGGCCCCCGGCAACAGGGCAACCGAAGGAACACGGGTGGGTTTTAGTAAGTAAGAGTCTGACACGCCCTCCCGCTCCGCCCAGAGCGGTAGAAGTTATTTGATAATTTCCGACCCAAAAAAAAAAAGATTAAGAAAAGAAAGAAGAAGAAGAAAGAAAAGAAAAATATATTTATTTAGCACAGACCAAAAAAGCACACAAATAATTAATAGCAGATAAAAAATAAAAATCAAAATCAAACAATAAGTGTAAAGAGCGATGTAAGAAATTAGCAGGGGAGTGTGCCTCACGGCTGCGCCAAAAAGGCCCAGTTCAGCAAAAATGCCAGACAACAATAAGTGCCTGACGCTGGTTTTCAACTGGACCTGAAAGTGTGATATGACGGATGTAAATCAGCTTTATAATGTAACGTGTATATGGGAAGAAGGCGTGAGTTTATGTTATGTTATGTGTATATGAATACTTAAATAAAATAAATTTATGTCAGATAAAAAAAAAAAAAATAACGAATATGTAGGTACAAAAATAGTGTAATTGTGCATAAAATTGCAAAACAAAACAAACAAAGACTGACAAATAAATGAGTATGTGAGATGGACACATGATAGACCATTGTATACTTAAATAAAGAAATCCTTCGAAAATGAGCCTGAACAAACAACCTGTTTTGAACGATGACAGACCCCCATGTTCCAACACATTGTCATAATTTATAAATGCAACAAGAACTTCCGTCCCGAGGATATACGGAACGTTTTATTATTACTTAACATTTTATTAATCGGGTGCTAATAAATGAAGTAGGTTGATAACTCAGGCTTTTCCAGACGAACGCTTTGTGTGTACTGGAATCTGTATGGGGTAAGCCGCTATATAATATAATAAGAAGCAATACTGAAATTGCGCTATTTATTTCAAAAGGACGTGTTCAATTTTAAGCGCCTATCACATAACTGTTGTTTTATGAAAACAACCACCGCATATTCAATTTTGGAACTAATTCTAAGTTCACTTGTCAAATGCAAACGGAGTTATTTATCTACCAGCTTGCATGATGTAAGTAAGGTTCCCTTTTGCAGACAACCTTTACAGTACCGTAACTCGTGGAGGTTATATTGCTACACATCATATCATGTTAGCTTAGCAGCTTTAGATGGCAAGGTGCATAGAAAAGTATACCAAGAAACAACTTATTATTTACTCGTTTCTGCAAGAAAATGTAAAAGGTTTTAAGATCAAAGTGCTAGTCTAAGTGCATGTTATCAAAGTTTTATATGCGTTGTGTACCTTACTATGTCACGTAATAATATTTGTATGATGAAAACAATCTTTATAACACATATCCTCTATATGTTAAAGCTAAAAGTGTCTGAACCAACAGTGTTTTGCATTTATTGTATCACCCCCTTTAAAAACTAGTTTGTAGTTCCTTTGTTCGCTATGCAATATTCGTACCTCCATAAGGTCCGATCACACGTACGTACTATAACCACACCACAACCACACTACAACCACGACAAAAACTTCATCACACATCAATCATCGAATGAACATGAAAAGTTTATTGACACTGACCATATTTGGCCGTCAAAATCAACCCTTTGGGCGATACCGACCACATCAAGGCCACGTCGCACCCACAACGTTGCATCGACGTGACGACGCTGTGCGTACAATTACTCAGTTCTTTATAATAAAAACCATAACAGAGAAAGAAACGGCAATGATTCCTCTCCAAAGTCGATGAATCCGTCGAGTCAAGGCTTGCTTCTTACACGAAAACCGGAGTCGATATATCTATCAGCAAACACTTGCCGCAACGTAACCACATCGCAACCACATCGAAATTTTGTAGTTTCCACAACATAACTGCAAGGAGCGGCAGTGACAATATTCACACGTTACCACTGCTTGCCCACATTTAAATTATAATTAATTTTATACTAATTGTCACTATCTATCCGTCTATTCATAATCAACCACAAATAAACTACATCCAAGACTATTTGCAATTTGTAGCAAAACCAATCGATTGGAACGTGATCAATCAACTAAGTAAATAGCTCTTCAATTATAATCAATCACTGACACAATCAATTATGGCGTAAATTAAGTTATTAAACGCTTATTAAAGTAGATTTGGCGAATGATTTGACGAAACAAATGCTTCTTGTTGATGGAAGTTTTGAAGGCTTTTATTGCAAACATAATGAATGAGAAGAGTATTCGTGAAGTTTCTTACCCGTTCTTCTTCCCCACGTAGAAGAACGGTAACCTACTATGCTTTGGAATGGGCTACTAGCTTCATCTTTCTGACTAACCGACCCCTTGACAGTTCAAAAGTGCCTGTAATTGGTTTATTTAAAATATACGCTTTGAGTTTGAGTTACTATGGTACTGAAACGTGGTCGCTCACAATGGGCCTTATCAGAAGGCACCCAAAGGGCAATGGAGAGGGCTATGATTGGAGTTTCCCTACTTGATCGAATCAGAAATGAAAAGATCCGCAGAAGAACCAAGGTAACCGACATAGCCCGAAGAATTGCCAAACATAAGTGGCAATGGGCAGGGCACATTGCTCGCCGAACGGATGGCCGATGGGGTTGAAAGGTGCTGGAGTGGCGACCACGTACCGGAAGACGTAGCGTTGGAAGGCCTGCCACAAGATGGACCGATGACCTTGTGAAGGCCGCAGGAATCCGCTGGATGCGGAAAGCACAGAATCGCTTTCGGCTGAAATGATGATGAATAATGAGCTTGAGTTTGAAAAATACCTAGGCCAGATGACATCATAGTAATTAACACTTAGAAACTAACATTAGATTAACTTCAAAAAATCTTAGACTTAAGAAATAATAAAGGTGGCCAATTAAACTATTCTTAGAATGAACTAATATAAAACACCACATCGGCACATTCGACCACTCTTATTTTATAAGCAGAAAATGGAAACTCACCAAAACATGCCAAGACTTACATAACGTTTTCACTTTAAAAAAGTTTTCATATCGAATATAGAGCCAAGCCCCTTTTTTTTGGATTAGAAATTATCAAAGAACTTCTCCAACTCTGGGTGGAGCGGGAGGGCGTGTCAGACTCTTACTGACTAAAACCCACCCGTGTTCCTTCAGATGCCATGTTGTCGGGGGCCACGATTTCCCTTTCGGTATTCTTCGCAACCCCAGCAGGCATCGGTCTTAGCGGACCCCGTCAATTCTGCTGACATCTCTTTGAGGCGCGCGTGGAACACAACGCGCCGTCGACCCGGGCCTGGTCCTTATCGGGCGGCGAGCTACCCATTGCTCACCGTCCGCAAGCCCGCACCTACGGTGGCTGGAAATCGGCTCGCGATTACCGACACCCAGGGCGTTTCCTCTTGCAGCAGTTAGGGGCGTGAGGGCTCGAATTCTAACTCTACAAATCTTACATCTTGGTTACAATGTACGGCTTGGCTGTTTCGCGGCCGGCGCGCGTACAGACAATCCTATACGCATAATTTCTTACCATAAGTAAGAAATTTAGGCAATGGTCTTTAATAGGATAATCTAGAATCTAGATAAAATCAAACTGGTTGCTAATTTAATTGTATAATTTCTTTATATGACATTGTTTTTACATTCTGTGATTACTTCTTCACACACTGACTTATTAATTGTAGAATTTTAGGAAAATCGTCTACTTTCACAATGTTTGTAAATATGTGAGCACCAATGTATCTATCACATAATTAATTTATCTGTCGTTGCTTCATTTTTGATTATTTTTACCTATTAATATACCTATTTATATAATAATTTTATTCTGGGTGCATCGTCTTCACATATAATTATTATTTAACCAATATAGGTAACCTATACAAAATATTGTAAAAACATTTTAAAAGAGTAACGGTGGACTTTCTTTTCCATTCTTCTCCATACGAAAACTACCTTTTGGAAGGGGCGACTAAAATCAATTCAATTATTTTGTAAATTTTGACGTTCGAAAGTGCCATACAAGGGTCTATTTGAAATAAATGATTTGACTTTGACTTTGAATGTTGTGTCATGCAATATTTCAATGGATAGACAAATTAAATTTAGTGTTTTATAAGTCTGCTAACTACATCTTATCCTGAGACATTGAACTCTCTAGCATTATTCAGGCCGTAGCTATGAGGGTTTGACAATACGACGAAACGTTTCGAGAAAAGGTAGGTAATGCCCCAGCTTTTTGTTTTTGGATCGTCTTAGTCAGCACTACCGTGCCCCCAGATATTGAACTAATGAAAGCACTTACCAAAAAGACCATCGAAATTGACGATAGAACGGAAACACGAATGCACTGTAAAATGAATAGTACTTTAGCCAATCGAAGTCCATGGAATAATAACCGTTCCGAATTCCGAAATCAGGAATTAATTTCAGTTTATAATTGTCATTCCAGAGCAGTTACATCGAGGGATAAATACGTAATGTATGATTCGATACTTGGTACTGTATTACTGGAATATTTAAAATCAATAGGCTTGTGATTAATCCTTTGATAGTAGATATTTATGTATGTTGTTAATAAACAACCGTCAACGATGCGTAATATTCATTTTGTGTTGCGAAATTACCTTTTCAATAGGCTTTTTCTAAGAACTTTTACTATCTTTGTTGGAAGTGACTAACTGGTGTCAGAGTTTTAAAGCCACCCATGGGCCTCTGACGTGGTTTCACATGCCATCGAGTAATATCTTTCAGGCATACTGGTTTCCTCACGATGTTTTCCTTCACCCTTTTTGAAGCAATTGATAATAAAATTATACAATACGCACATGAATCAGAAAAGTCAAGAGGTGCCTTGGGTTACTTTTACTACGAAATATACATTGCATCTCTAGAAAAACGATATTGTTGTCCAAAGAAAAATAAATGATACATCTACCAACTGTATTTACAGATCATCAAAATTGTATATAAAAATATGTAGGTTTATCTGGAATTTGAATTTCCTACCAACAGTTTTCGAGGTATTAAAATTTAGAATCATATTTGATTCCAAATTTAACCTAAAAGAACACTCACAGATTTCAATTACAAATTAATTTTGACAAACAGAAACCATTTAAGTAGAAGAGAAATAACCGTATCGTATTTTGAACTGTTTATTTCCCCAAATCATGAAATGATAACTGTACATACCTCAGACTGGGTGTATCTATTTACATAAATGAAAGTCACTTTTCGTGTCCTTCTGTGTGACCGCGTTATTCTTCGACAATACGCAACGGATTTTGATGTGGTTTTCAATATTATTTAGATGATTTATTCTGGAAGGTTTATGTTACATCAATTATAACTAATATATAATAACGAAATCTTCGTCAAAACCATGCGAAACCGGAGCTGGTCGTTAGTGTAGCGGTTACACCGCCACATACGAACTACGCATCATAAACATGACGTCACACAAATGCTGCATCGCGCAGTTAGAGTTTACCGAGCGTTCGACATACATATGTACAAGATTTCAACTTCAAACCGATGGGCAGTTGCCCGCTAGACACAACACCCGTCTATTTGGAGGATCCTCCCTTTTCTATGGTGGATGAGTGAACTTTACACCCAGTTCCTCATACCACTAAAGTTAGTAATAATGACATATATAATGCAGTATCTCTACGTTGACGTCGGTTGTGATGGGGCTTGCGTGCTCCGAGCTCTAGGTCTGTGCCGGAAGAGTTTACTTTGCCGGAACGGGTCTGAGATGAGGAGCCAGACCAAGAGAGATACAAAAACCCGCATTTGGCGAGCTGTTGGGCAGTAGCGACTCCACGGACCCTATCTCCAGGGAAAAGTCTTGTTCCTCACCTCTGGCTTGCCTTTATTGGCCGGGTGGAGTGAACACTGACGAGGAACGGAGCTCCCACCTCAGTCTTGTCTTAATTGGCCGGCTTGAATAGAGATTCGCAAGAGCAAACGTGCTCGGGGGAAGGAAGTATTCCAGTAAGTGCTCGTAGAGATCTTGACCATCTTCTTGGCTCTGGGATTGTTTTGAAAGCCGTGGAATACCTCTCCACTCATCAAGCACCACGGACCCTCTTGCCCTCTTGTCGCTACGTCACTATGTGCTAGCGATAGCTTTCGGGGGCCCATTATTGAGTGTGCAAGTCACCCCCTGCCATCTTATCCATGTACATTATATATCATTGATCAGGCAGGGGCCATAGTCCTACCATAGTTCTTGGTATACAATCCACTATAGCCAGCCAAACTCATAGTCCAATGTTTTGTTTTCATGTTCTGCAATAGTCCTACACCAACCGGGGGTCGTCCTTGGGTGCACTTGCATAGTGCATGCTGGAATAAAGATAAAGAAGATAAAGATAAAGATCATTTATTTGTCTAAAACATGAGCACAAGCGAGCGCATGAGCGTGGATAATCGACGGTTTATGCCTCAACAATTAAAAATGTCTAAGGGGTCTCTACGAGTTGGCTTCGGCCCCTCGTACGCCTTCCAAAGGTCCGGGACCCAGAGTCCCGAGATATGTCAAAGACATTTAAATAATAAAATAAAAATATAATAATAATGACAATGCCATTCTATCGACCTTTAAAAGCTCAAATATCAGTATAAGATCTAATCTACGAACCACTATAAAATGTACGTGAGAATATTTTTCTGAGTAACATGTTCTCTTGAAAATTTAATCAACTCTCTAAGTGATGACGTGGAGACGGCTCTATGCGACGTGCACCATTAATATTTTCTCCTAGCTTCTAGATAACGTAATATTTATAAAGATAAAACTAGCATTTTAGTTATGCTTATCTTGTGGATATATTGTTTCGGTGATATTATAATTCAGGAATATTAATTGTTTATCAATTATCAACTTAATGTCCGTATAATCAAATCACAACAGGGTCATTATTTGACAATTGTGTTATATGTACAAATATTATTATTATTATACGACAAATTATCGTGTGTCCAATTTAATTTACCTGACTGTAAATACCTACATACAGGATCCTTTTAAGTTCACAAAACATCAGAGACGTGACGTGTTTCGTATCGATATAATACCTGCTTGTTTCTGTTCCACTGCACGGCAAAGCTCTCTTCTCATACAGAGAAGGAACGAGCATAGATCACCATGCTTGCTCAAGACGGTTGGCGATTTCAGATCTATATCTATCTATTAACTATAAGTCCAGGTTTCTTTACGATATATTCCTTCACTGATGTCAGTGATGTCTAAGATGAACTTATAAAGTAACCAGTAACCTGCCCAGATTTGAACCTATGTCCTTTTTTTTTTGGGTTGGAAATTATCAAATAACTTCTCTCGCTCTGGGTGGAGCGGGAAGGCGTGTCAGACTCTTACTGACTAAAATCCACCCGTGTTCCTTCAGTTGCCCTGTTGCCGGGGGCCACGATCTCCCTTTCGGTTTTGACGGCCTCCCATTTCCTCTCGCTCCCTACTATGGCCCGAATCAGGGCCGGACGCGATAGATCACGGCCGCCGATCGCCTCCACGAGGATGAACCCACGACCTCGTGCATGAGAAGCATTCATCGTATCAATATAAAATCATGAAAATCTATTAAGTGTTCTTGTGTTAAACATCTTCCCTATTTGGTAGACTTCTATTATTCGATTCATTTTCATCAACATATGATTTATAATCTACATAATTATGTATACTTAGCTCTGATTTGGCACTTGGCACCAACTTCTACACACTCAATCATAATAACGAAGATATAGCTTGCAAAACTAGGTGGAAGTTAGATCTAATCTAGAATTATGTTAGACCATTTTGCTTTGTAATCACACAGTCACAGTCTAGGCACATAAGACATTTCAACTTTGCCTTTGGTATTGCAGGCAGGGTACATTGGTCGCGTTCTGCGAGCTGATGAGAGATGGCCGATGGGATCGACAGGTTCTGGATTGGCGACCGCGTACTTGAAGACGTAGCGTTGGAAGGCCTCCCACAAGGTGGGCCAATGACCTTGTAAAGACCGCAGGAATCCATAGGATGCGAGAAGCACAGAACCGGTTGAAGTGGCGGTGCTTGGGGGAGGCCTGTATTCAGCAGTGGACGTCTTTCGGTTAAAATGATGATGATGATGATGATGATGATGATAAGAAGTGGTGATCATTTACAGGTAGACTGCCTGCTTGTTTGTCTGAGACTGGGAGAAAACATCTAAAACATGACATTATATCACATCTGTATTCTCAAAAGGTGTATGCAGAGCTATTATAGTGTACTGGTTTTATTGAGTATTTTGTTATTCGGTGATGTATAGCTTGAAAAGAGAAACGACTAGAATCAATTGTATTTTTCGTAAATTTTGAAGTTCAAAAGTGACAAAAATCAAAATCAAAATATTTTATTTCACATAAACCTACATGGGCACTTATGAAACGTCAAAAGCTAGGTGTACGGTTCCAATTGGTCGTTTCCTATGGAGAAGAGCCGGCAAGAAACTCCACGGTTACTCTTTTAAAAACAATTGGCTTTTACAATACTTTCATATAACAGTGTTTCTAGGTATGGGAGGACAGTGTAGGTCTTTCAATAAGTACCAAGTACTTAACAAAATAGAAAATGGTCAACAGGGCTACAATCCACTAAGCCTACAGCGTTCTCACATTCACAAAATATGTAGAAAAGAATCTATACAAAAAATAAATAAATTAATAAAATTAAAAAACCTATTTTAATAAAACGCAATTATATGATTGCTATAACAACTGTAATCAATTTGAATAATTATCATGTCCACAAAAGTCACTAAAAAAAAGTTGAAATTAAATCGTAGGTATCTTCGTATCGTAGGTGTCTTTAATGTGCTTAATTGAGATAAATTCTTTGACTTTGAACCTGCAGGTTAGACCTACGACAGTCAGTCAGTTGAGTAGTCAGATATTAAACAAATTCTTAAAATTATCGGAGTACAGTAGAACCCGCTTAACACGATCACGCTTAGAAGGATTTCTCGCATAATACGTCATTTTACGTCAGTCCCTACAACTTGAGACATGTTCTCATACATTTCTTAACGCTTAATACGATTCATCATCCCGTTTAATACGCCTACATGCGCACGCGTGTTGTCTCTCGCGGCAGCGGCGAGCGTCTGTCCTAGTGGTGTTGATCATTTGTTTGATACAAAATGTCTACAATTAGGCGAAAGGCATTGTCACTTCAAGAAAAAATTAACATATTTAAAGTTTTTGATGAAAAATTACAAACCAAAAATCAAACTCAGTTAATATACGAAATTAGATCACACTATGTATGTGTATTACGTTTTATTTTTCACTATCCCCTCACCCCCTATCCCATATAAGACGCTTTCTCGCTTAAGACGCGTTTTTAGTTGGGTCCCTGTGTTCTACTGTACCTGAATTGTCGACTTATTTGTTACATGTTTTGTTTGAGATGACAGTTAAGTACTCTGAAAAAGACAAAACTTTAAAATGCATCAGAATGGTGCTGATTCCCTTGTTCACAAACTGAACTAAATTTAAGTTCAGTGCATCTTTTTCTTTCTATTTCATTAAGAAAAGGACAGAAGATAAATTTTAGTTTAGTCCTGTCAAATTAATCAGCGCTTGACGTAAATTGACGTAATTTTAGTCGGCAAGTTTTGAATCACGTCTAAACTTGTATGGAGAGTGACAGGCGCTGATTAATTTGACAGGACTAAACTAAAATTTATCCTCTATCCTTTTCTTAATGAAATAGAAAGAAAAAGATGCACTGAACTTAAATTTAGTTTAGTTTGTGAACAAGGGAATCGGCACCAATATGTATCTACACTAAAAATAACTGACACAGTTGAACAAGTAGCTTTCACAAAACTCTACTTTGTTTCTTAAATGGTAAAATTTAAATCCAGATCGTTCGTGCCACAAGTGACTCACGTATTATTCGAGTTTCAAATTGGGTCTCATTCATTCCTCTGCATTGTAGTGATGAATGAACAAAACGTTTCTTTTTGTTTTCTCTAGTTATGGGAGTTGAATGAGTGAATGAGGTAAGGAAGGAAGAGAATCAATTTTAGCTCAGTTTTAAATATGATAAGGATTCAGACCAAATAAAAATCTAAGACATAGCGTTGTCAACAGTGACGTGAAGCCGGTTTCGTAAACATGAGTGCACTTTAGGTGTAGTTTGATTGTAAATGTGTGCATGTGAGCGTGTATGCACAGAGCAGAGGTGTAGTTTTGGCATTCTTCACTGTATTGTTTGCACCGCTATATTCCGGTTTATTATTTAGTCTGACGATTAGGAATGGAAAAATATATTGTAGCAAATCTAATAAAAGCTTACTTCCTTCTTATGCGAACTATGGTAAAACTGTCAAAAGGGTGTATCCGCTATGTCAGGAGTCACCAAATGGTAGACTGCGGTCCGCATCCGGACCGCTGACCTATTTTGTGCGGACCTTAAGTAAACAATTTTCTAAAGCTAAAAATTCATCTAAAGAAAATCAATAAAATTTTTACGTACCTAATTAAATTTAGATCGCGCTTTGTCTTCAATAGTTCAAAGTAAAAAAAAAAACACAATAATATTAATAACTTACTTAGTTATTTTTGTTCATTATATAATAATTGGTTATTAAAATGTATTCAGGTTTCTTTACGTTTTATTTCTTAACTGATATTCTTTTATATCTTGATTGCTAGTAAACATAATTATACCTAACGGACCACGACAGTCGTATTATTTTAAAAAACGGACCCCCAATGAACCTAATTGATGAACCCTACGCTATGTTTTATTAATGTCAGAATCAAGTTAAATAAAAAATTTTGTATAAGCCCTCTTAAACACAACGTATAAATGTTTAATTAAGTGCTTTTTCTCCTACAAAACTAAAAATTGGTTCCTTGGATTTAGTAAAAATAATGTTTATTTCAGTAGTTTAAAAATAAATGAAAGTACCGCCTCATAAAAAATCAGAAATTGCGTACAATCACGTAACCAAGTTATCAATTTAAGATTCTCATCATAAATAAAACAAGAAATTCTCTTCCAAGATTTTTTATGATTTTCTCGCCTTGTAAGAAAGTAAAAAGAAAAAACTAAATAAACTTCAAGCACCTACAAATGAACTTAAACTAGGGCAGAAGTCTGGAGGGAATCGTGTCTGTACAGCGAAAACATTTCTTCAAAATAATAAATACTTTAGCTTACTTTTTAGAACAATAACACAATTAAAACTTCTAACTACCACTTCTTGATGTTGTTTGAGTATAATTTTGCAGTAAGTGTTTATACTTGCTTTATTGATATTTTCTTAATAGTCTCATTAGCCGTTTGGTTCCAGGAACAAGTGACTTTCTATTATTGATAGGAAGTCGCCTATAAGCGCGTTGGTGTCATAAAAGATAACTATACAACATGTAAAAAAAATCCGTGAGGGTATTGTTAGGTATCATAGTACTGAGAGCCTATTTGTGTAGTATGCCTATTTGTGTGGTAGTGTATTTATGTGGTGCAATTTATGTGGTATGTGGTGATGTTCTTCAGAAAGGCCAGGTGCGTAGTACTAGCAACCGGCGCACAGTGGGAAAAAAATTACTATTTTTGTTCAAAAATCTGCCTACACCACAATTTTTGACGTATCGCTGCCATTTTTTTTGCCACTTTGGTGCGTCACTGCCACTTTTCCTTAAAAGTTAATACCATAACCTCAAAAAATCGGGAAATGAAGCAAAAAGCAATTTCTAAAAAAAATATTTTATCAAAAATCAGTTTCCAGGGGTTTTTCAGATCCCTGGTCATAAATTTATTGTCTGTTTATAAACATTCAAAATTTCGGATACAAAAAGGCGGCCCAAAAAAAAAAATTTGATTCATTTCCTGATTTTTAAAAGAAAATAAAAAAAAAGAATTTTCGATTTTTGGAAAAGTGGCAGTGATACACCAAAGTGTGTTATTTCAAGAGTATATAAAAAAAAATGGCAGCGAGACGTCGAAAATTATGGTGTAGGCAGATTTTTGAACAAAAAAAGTCATTTTTTTTCCCACTGTGCGGCGTGCGTGTATGACCAGATGTATGAACGTAAACGAGGCAAAAGGAGTATGTCAAGATCGTAGCAGGTGGCGTTCTGTAGTTTCTGCCTACTCCCGTGGGAAAAAGGCGTGAGTTTATGTGTATGTAAAAAATAAAAAAAAAGATCCGCCACGTTTTTTTAACCTACTAAACGATACGACCGCCCGCGCGTAATAACGCGCGGGCGGTCGTATCGTTTAGTAGGTACTGTTTACAAGTTATAACCCCAGTTGAAAAATTACATTTTTTTAAGGATTTGGAGTAATTTTGGTACTATGAGTGTGAATTTCAAATAGCAATTACTTTTATTTTTCAATAATAATTTTAAGAAATTCTTTTTGGTAATGTTATCGCAGTACCTATGTGCCCCTTTCGGATCAGACAGATACTTTCTTTTACATATTTGTGTAGGTGATACCAAAGATTATGAGCACCTTCGTACTTTAGCTAGCAAATAAAACATACCTACTCACTGCGTTATACTGCTTTCAAGGCAATGACGGAAATCAGTGACCCAAAGAATCCTTATTAAGGTTATCACTCAAGGTTACACACAGCACCGCACCAGCGCAGTGACGGCCCGGCATCGTCTCGAAAAAATCCACCCGCTTTTCGCCAACGCACCGTCAGCAAGTCGGCCGCCGACCGATGACCTTTAGACTAGTCTTTTACTAGTCATGTTCAGTAACAGACATTATATGCTCCATAGCTCTTTAAAAAGTGTTTGGCATGTCGTGTCACCCCCCAGTTTTCCAAGGTTTTGTATTTTGTCTTTTATTGAGTCCATCTCGTTTCACATTCACTCACTAACGCATAAAGCACTAACACATAACTTTTGCATAATAACAACACATTACATCATTGGCCATTTTGTAATTCTTACATCACAATTTCTTTGGTGCATGTTGGGAGTACGTCAAATAGGACGCGTCGAAATGTTGCGACTATTTAAAACGTAAAACGTTTTTTGAGGATGATATTCTTGTAACATAGAATAAAGTAGGTATGTCTATTTATTTTTTATGTCCGTTTAGTATATTGTTTCACATTTTAATTATAATAAATTATTTTTCTTTTTTGCTGCACCGGACGACGTCACGCGTCATTACGTCAGCGCCGGCTGTCACTGAAAACCAGCGCTGGGGCTCTATCTTGCATAGGGTCGCAGCATAATGCTGAGCGATGGCCGATTTGCGTGGATGTGACGCATGCTTCCCACAACCTTTTCTCATTTTTGTATTTTCAGCTCTTTTTTGCGTCATGTTTACCGCAAATAACGTTTTTTTCTTTCTTTCTTTCATATGGGTAGATATTATAGATAGCATTTTAGATTCATGAGTAAGTAACACACAGGTGATTTTTTATGTTAATACGTGGCTAATAATCAGGTGTTCCACCTGACGGTAGGCGCTCCGGACCCACCATACTCCTACGGGTAGGGTGGGACTGAAACATACCACAACAGAGATGTGCCACCCTAGTTACATTACGTACATATTGATTTCTAGGAACGGAACTACTGCGAATAACAGGTAAGTAATAAACCTTACACTATTTCATAAACCCCTTGCACAAGTTGATGAACTGTTTTTCAAATGACATTATCCTAGAAATAAACCACAATTGTCACCCTATTCTAATAATGCCAACTAGGAGTTTGTGGCTAAGTAATAACAGCCGTCGATCCATCAGGTTAAGCTACGCTTGCCGTGGTTGGTCCGTGGATGGGTGACCATCTTTATATACCGAGACTCCTCCATAGCTCAGAAAGCATGTTAAGCCGTTGGTCCCGGCTGTCATTTGTGAATAGTAGTTTGGTAGTCGTTACATCAGAAGCCCAAAATTCTGACAACCAGTCTTGTCAGTCGAGGTCAGATAGGCAGTCGCTCCATGTAAAACATACAGTTGCATCCGGTTAGACTAGAAGCCGACCACAATATAGTTGGGAAAAAGCTAGGTAGATTGATTCTCTTGAGAGTGTTCATTCTAAAAGTAAATCAAAACAGCAAAATATTTGACAGCTATTTGCGTTGTTGTTTACTTTCATAATAAACCCTCTTAATATCAACTCCTCAATTTCTACAACGATGTAAGCTGATATTCCTATTCATAACCAAAACAACCAATTGTTCTTTTATATAAATAAACAAAAGCCATTTATTGTTTACAAAACACATAACAACTTTCCTTATAACCGATACGAGATTTTTCCTCCTAAGATCAAAAGAAAGTGACCTCCTTCGCCTATAGTATACGATAGTTCTAAATATAAACACAACTGGGCCCTTAACTTCCTCTTCAAATAGTGGAGGGTCCTTCGAAGGGAACACAAACTGAGGGTCTGAAGTTCTAGGGGATCTTAAAGCCATGGAAATACAAACACTTGTGAGGAAGGTTTTCGGATCATGTGTTTTATGTTTATGTCCAAGTACAATGAGGAGATTATGGAAAGGAATACAAGAATAATTAAATCTTATATTAATTAATGTTGTACCTTCTGTTAAATATGCATGATTGTAAAAATATCTAATTTTAAAATTGGTAAAACATTTCAAATACAGTCAAACCTGAGTAAATGAGAACTGGGTAAGCGAGAAAACTATAAACGTGAGTAATTGACAGGTCCCATCATTTTAACCCTCTAAAACCACTTTATGTGAGAAATAGAAACCTCTATATGAGAAGGTCGTTTTTTACTCGACCTCTATAACTGAGACTGCTACTTAATTGTACCTCTAAGCGTAAGCGTAAAAATTTAAGAATGAGTTAGCATAGCATATGTTAAATTACGCTCGGCTGTTGAGCCTAATTTAAAATATGCTATGCTAACTCATTCTTAAATTTAAGAATGAGTTAGCATAGCATATGTTAAATTACGCTCGGCTGTTGAGCGTAATTTAACATATGCTATGCTAACTCATTCTTAAATTTTGTGGAACTCACGTTGTTTTTGTTCCTCTCAACATTTCCCAACCATCTTTAACCTCTGTAAGTGAGAAAAGCCGCTTTTGTAACTCTATAAGCTAAAAACTCGAGATAGTGGGAAACCTCCATAAGCGAAAAACAGACCACGGTCCCTTGAACTCTCGCTTATTCAAGTTCGACTGTATTCAATTTACTTTGGACGTCTTCTTCTTGGCGTATCGATGACAAAAAGTTCATGTTTGGCCCAAAATGCAGCTACGCTAACTCCGCTCACTGACAGTGACAGGGCATGTGGCCCAAGATGTAAGGTAGGCCATTGTCTGTGGGGAGATGCCGCATATGTACTTGAGATCTAAGCCGTCCATGAACCCCCATCTGTGGAGATATTTGGAAAATGAGTTTTACTTTCTGGCATGCCTTCATGACCAAACAATTTAACCAATTATGATAAGATTTGCTAGCTTCTTCTTATTTTTTACGTTTCGGTTTAACTCAAATTTTGTTCGACTTGACTGTGAAGGGTCTTCACACTTGCACTGTATTTGAATGGTTCGAGGATACCCAATTTGACCATATTATATCTACAATGTTCAACCTAGGTCCTAGAACTCGATTTTCTAGCAAATTAATAGAAGTCAACAACTCTGTAGTTAGTACGCGACACAGAACACATTTTCAATAAATGTTTTTCCTGTTATCTGTCATCATAGTGAAACCATAGCATAATTATCGCAAATCATAGTCTGTAGGGACAATTCATTACGTAAAGTTGCATAAGTGACGTTTCAAAACCACAATGGAGGTCAAGTAGGTAGGGGTGAATAGAGGGGGCAAATACGGACCTGGGTAGGATATTCATTCGAACAAACAGGAAGCAACTGTGTATCATGGTTTGTAGTGTTTTGTAAAGAAAGTATTGAGAGTGACGTGGTGATGACAGATGGAGTAAAGCCCTTACTGAATGGTTGCCGAGAGACTGTAGACTGAGTGTTGGCAGATCAACAGCCAGATGGGTGGATGACTTTGATAAGATCGCGGGTAAGACCTAGTTTAATAGTAATCATATTTATTTCTCTCTTCACAAACTTCAGTTATAAACTATGAGACAAAAATTGTAGCGTTTTGACAAAAACGCATAAAATATGATCCTTCGCGAGAGACTGGCGTCCATACTAGGATACCCTGTGTGACGGATCACCAGGCTCTCACACCGAATTTAATCTAATTATCATTACAATGGTCAATTTTCAAACTCTAGACAAATTAATTATTGATCAAGAAAAAAAAACAGACAATATGTTTAAATTATTTAATAATAAAAATAAAAAAAACGTGTGGCACTCGGGGACTGCCGCGGTAAAGCTATTTCATAGCATTTGTAACCTCCATACTTCCTAGTGCTTCCTATTTGTCAACGCTACACTTGGGATGATGACGTGATGACATAAAACAAAAATTACGTTCCCATGACAACATCACGTTGTTATGGGAACCGTCATTACATGGTAGGTGGAATGGGGGGTGTTAGGTTTTAATTTCGTTGCGTTACGAAATTTCTTGATTCGGTCGCCGCGCTCAAAGCCCGCGATAAAAGCTATGCAATAGCTTAAAAACAACAGTGGCACTCCGAAAGTGCCGTCAGAAGTAAGAACTTGAAAAAAAATCGGCACCGCGGTAATCAACGCGTTGATGTCTTTTACTCCACGGTGTCGGTAAACTGCGTTACAGTGTTGCGAAATCAATGGTTTAGTCCCATCTCAAAAATGCCTAAAGAAGTTTTCACTTCAAAAATTGTATGGTGTAATGCAGGTGAAGTGTGAGGATAGGTAGAATTATGGTGTGAGTTGAGACTCGCAAGAACCAAGGAAGTATGGCACAAAAAAGAAGGAGGCCTATTCTCAGCAATGGGTGGAACAAGGCTGGCAATGACGACGATGATGATTTATTGTGTTATGTTATAAGTAATACTTAATTTAACTCCACGTTTTATAATTTTTACTCAATGGCAGTCGGTTTATGGCACAATCAATGTAAAATGTAGTCTCTCAATATGTCACAAATTACCACATTTTCGGGAGAAGTTGAACAAGTTTTCCTTCCAGAAGGGTCATTGAACGTTCGGGTTAAAGTTACTACTACATATCACTAGGCACATCTCAAGTCTATTTAGATAGGTATTATTCCTTTTAAAAATAATACATCACAGAAACCACACGACAGCCAACAAACTATGTATTTTCCTAGGAAACCACGCCTAGCAACTGTCTACAGACTTTCTCCACAAATATCCGAACACAGCTCATAATGTAACGTCAGCAAAGCGAACTTTGTCTCAGAAATACTAGAATGATGAATGTGTACAGTCAGAATATAAGGCAGGAAATGGAACCGCGGAGCCATGTTACAAACGTTATTGAATTCGTAAACTAAAACGACGCACGAAAATGTAATTTCATACTTTTTTGCCGATCGTACGCGAGCTTTCTTTAGGGTTGACAGATTTTATTGAAACGCGAAAATGAGCATGAAAATAAATTGAACACGTGTTTAAATCAAAAAAGTATAAAAGGGTAGAATGAGGATCTGATCTGGGAAAGAAAAGATTTTTATTGAAAGCGTAAAAAATCGAGTCAGGGGAAATGCGTTATTGTTATATTTTCCTGTATGAAAAATTATTATAGGTATGTTATAGGTTTATACGACTATACCTATCGTAATTTATAAGGTTTCTTTTTGTTAATTTCTTAGAAACCTTACGTTTCTTGTAGAATTTTAGTACACAATGCCTTCATATCTAGTTTCTAAATAAAAGTTTGATGAAAAGTAATTTTAAGTTCTTTTACTACCGAGACAACAGCCAGCCCTATTCTTTTACAGCCCTATTGGGAAATACATATTTTTATGTACTAAGAAGACTTTAATTTATGCTTTTTGCTTATTTATCTTCAAACTCGTCCCTTGGGCTGGCAAAGATCGCTATTTGTCACTGTCAAAAACGACATCAATTTAATTTTCGGCCATTCGCCTCGGATATTGTTACATGACTGTTGTGTCCGAGGGTTCCTTAATTTTCAGGGCTTAACCATCAGTATTCATTACTAAAAATTTCACTTGAAAACATAATTAAGCATACTGTGGCTACAAAGCCTCCGTGGGTTGTTGAACTCGGTTATTCTATCCAACATTTCAAATTGGATACAATTTGTAAAATCAAGACAATATATGTAAATACAAAATATTAATTATATTTATTTCTGTAAATTGGGTTTGATAGACACTTTTGCACGTTAATAAAATAATATGTTCAAAACTAGATGAGGTTGGTGTTTCCTATCCAACTACTCTGAAAAGAAACACCAAAACAAACTTATGGACATATACATCGCCACATGCGAAATACGTATAAAAAACTTGACGTCACACAAATCCTGCATCTCGCAATTAGAGTTTACCGCGCGAACACCATATATACAGGGTTACTGGTAACTCGACGTATTCCTTGCAGGACGTCATAGTAGGGTTAAAATGCAACAAATTAAGCCACCAAATGTTCTACCGAAATTCAGTAGTTTTTGAATTAGTTAAGAGTTTTAGTTTTTTTATGAAAAATCCCAGATTAAATCATTTGAAACCAATTTAAAAATGATTTACGGCGCGACTGTACTGAAATTTAAGTTATTATCATAGTTGACGCCGTAGCAGACCTTTGTTAATAATTAAAAGTTCAATAATGCCTAAAACTTTGGCAAATATCACTAACCAAACATTTAATTTTTTGTAATTTTTGCTATTACTTCATAAAAAATGTAGTCTAGTGCAAAAAAAATAATGCTACGCCTGGTGTACAAATTACTAAGAAAATGTCTTATCAGCTACCCAAAAAGGTATGAAAGTTAATACAAAATCATGGACTACATTATGAAAATCGTTTTTGATTTAGTACAGGCGTGCGTTTCACAAAAAGGTGCGTTTCGAAAAATCAAAAACAAAATCGTGAACATTATTATTCTTTTTAATCAATATTAAAAACTTTAATTACACACATTTCACACGTCTTGTTCGATGTGCTGCCCTCGGTTTCGAATACATGTTCTTATTCGCTTCCTTACTTCGGTTTTTGTTATTCTTGATGTGATTGTTGCCCTCATCTGGTCCGCCGCATTTGTAATTCTCTCCCTTAGTTCTTCAATTGAATTTACTGGGGTCACATAAACTAGATCTTTCATATGACCCCAGACGTAAAAGTCTAGCGGCGTCAGATCAGGGCTTCGTGCAGGCCACGGAATCGGCCCACCGCGCCCTATCCATCGGTTTGGATAGTTTTCATCCAGCAATTGTCGAATTGTGATTCGGAAGTGGGCTGGACATCCGTCATGTTGGTAAATCACGTTTGCTCTTCTTTCTTCCGGTACATCCGTGAGCAGTGCTGATAAATGATTTCTGAGGAAATCTTCATAAAGTTCCCCATTTAGTGTTCGGGGTAAAAAATGTGGGCCAATTAATTTGTCGTCAATAATACCCATCCAAACATTAAGCGAGAACCTTCGCTGGGATGCGGTTGGTTTCAGTTTTTTAGGGTTTGCTTCTGCTTTCGGTGCCCAGTAATGTAAGTTGTGGTAATTTGTGATACCATCACGATCAAAACATGACTCATCGGTCCACAGAATGTTTTTTAAAAAGTTTTCGCTGTCGGCGTCGGCACTTAGCATAAAACGACAAAATTCAAGCCGTCTCGGCGGATCTCCTTCTTCTAATGACTGGACTGGTTGGTAATGGTATGGATGTCGGCCTGACAAGTGAACTACAGACCAGACTTTCCACTGTGATATACCAAGCTCACGCGCTACGATGTTTGTCGATGTGTTAGGATCGTCAATAAAACGTTGAAGAATAAGCTCCTCGTCCTCAGCCGTGTATCTCCGGGAACGACCAGTGTCAACTTGCCTGCTTCTTTGGACGCTGCCAGTTTCAGATATTCGCCGATAAGTCGATCCAAGACACAAACGTGGGGGAGTCGGCGGTTGAGAAAGCGAAGTTGATATTCTCGCCGCGCCTCAGCAGCGTTACCGTCACAAAGTCCGTAACAGTACATTATGTCAGCGTATTCAGGATTAGAATATGCAGCCATAGTCAGCGCATATGAAGGCACAGCACAGCACAAGAGCAAGATACGCAGCAACAGTTAGGGAAATAGCCAGTAACAAAACACGAGCTTGCGCGACGTAGAGTTGAAACTAACTAACGCTGACGACCAAATTTTGCAAAATCGCACCCCTTGTCATGCCGAGAGAACAATAGCGACCAGTCACAAAGCTCTCCGAGTGTTTGGAGTTCAAGCGCAGGTAAAAACTACGAATAATACGAATACGAAACAATAGGTTGACCGTCTCGCAATTTTACCTGCCCCCCATAAAACTCTTCTCTTCCCTGGCACACATGCAAAATATTGACAATCATACCTTTCTGAATAACTGATAAGACAAGGATATTTTCCTAGTAATTTGTATACCAGGTGTAGTATTTTTTTTGCACTAGACTACATTTTTTATGAAGTAATAGCAAAAATTACAAAAAATTAAATGTTTGGTTAGTGATATTTGCCAAAGTTTTAGGCATTATTGAACTTTTAATTATTAACAAAGGTCTGCTACGGCGTCAACTATGATAATAACTTAAATTTCAGTACAGTCGCGCCGTAAATCATTTTTAAATTGGTTTCAAATGATTTAATCTGGGATTTTTCATAAAAAAACTAAAACACTTAACTAATTAAAAAATTACTGAATTTCGGTAGAACATTTGATGGCTTAATTTGTTGTATTTTAACCCTACTATGACGTTCTGCAAGGAATACGTCGAGTTACCAGTAACCCTGTATAACTTCCTCGACATTAATCGTAGGGCAGTTGCCCGCCAGACGCGACACCCATCTGGTCGGAGGATCCTCCCTTTTCTATAGAGGATGAGTGAACTTTACACCCTGTTCCACATGCCTCTAAACACTCATTGGACACAGTCTCTTTTAAAGTCCAGGCATTATCTTTGTCAAAACCAGGCAGTTTAGTGTCTAATTGTCTTTTGATTGACTTTTGTCACTATGTTCACTACTACAAGAATCTGTTGACACTTAAATGAAATTTTATTAAAAATCTAAGATGGCGGAGTTATTTCGAATTTAGTTCACGCGCCAAATAACCTTGTAGCGCTTTAGTCAATTTATAATTATTAACAGTCCTCAATGTTTATTTTTTTTTTCACCCTTATCAAAAAAGTAACTTTACAAAAGAATTAACGATAAAACAGTTGCGCAACCCATTAAAAACTTTCGACACAAAAGTTAAGAACTGTCACGCTGAACTGTCAAATCATGATTCACAAAGTTACTAACGAATTTCACTTGTCGATGTTACAAAAAGAATCGCTTGCTCAGGTCTTGTCGTAAAAGGTCACAATAAGTTCAGTGTCGAACCGAACACTGGAAATTTCTTTTTAGCCTTAATTAAACTTTTGTTCCAATGTTTCGGAAAGATTTGAAATAAAACAACACAGGTTGTTCCTGGAAGTATGGATCAAATCGAATAGAGGCGTGGGCAAGGTTATTTCCAAACTTTTCAACCCTGGGAATGTTGTGCAATTTTTTACGGTTCAAAAGTTATTTCCAATTTTTGTTTTTATCAATCATTTCACATAGCGAGTCGGACTCGCGCACCGAGGGTTCCATGCCTACCCATTATACCGCCATTATAAATTAGTATCATTTTTATTGGCAAATTTAGATTTTCGCGAAAACTTGTAAGTACCAATTTTAATTTTTTTTTAATTTTTCGTTTTTTACGTTGCTTTTTGCCAAACGTGATTCTAGGTCAACGGGAACTACCGTATAGGTTTTCGACCCAAAACCTAGAGGGTACTTTCGGTTGACCTAGAATTGTCAATTTTGGTTAAAAGCAAGGTCTTACAGTACAAGTAAAGGGAAAATTCCGAAAAAAAAAAAAAAATGAAAATTAAGGTAAATTTTGGTACTTACAAGTTTTCGCGAAAATCTTCCATATCTTTTTATCGTGTTGACTCAGGACCTTGATTTCAACTTGCTAGGTCCAAGTTCTAGGGACAGACTGTATATTATCTAGGGTGTCATAATTTTACTCCTTTTATAGTAAAAAATCTTGGATTACATCATCAAGAATTTAATGAATCAATGATGAACTCAGGGTAACAATGTATTATTTTAGAGGAATGAATCCAATGAATAACAACATTGTTGAAACACCTCTCTTAACTGAACTAAGTATCCGAAAAAAAATAACATCGCGTGTTCTGTTTGCAGAAAAAATATGAAGATCCGACCTTGAAAAATTAAAAAAAATTAAATTAAATTTATTTATTGGCTTAGACAACAATGATCCATATGTTAGTTAGTTAGATACAAAAAGAAAACTTAAAAACTATGTTAGTGTGTTACAATTATAACTAAGTACAAACAATATTTACATACATTCACCGAATGTAATGAATCACTCCTGCCTAACCAACACCTGCATGAAGTGATTCATTATCGGCGAGTCAAATTTGTCCACTAACATCTTCAGAATGCTGTTAGGACTTGACCGCGTTCTCTCTAGCAGCGACGCCGTTTTTCTTCTCACCATTGCGTGAAAATCGTGAACACGCGCCTGCGCGAACATGCCAGAGGCACTGCAAAAGCGCGGCAGTCCCAAAAGCATTCTGAAGCTGTTATTATATTGGACCCTCAGGGCGTCCATTGTTTTCTGCGTGTAGCTGGCCCACAGGCCGCTCGTGTAGAAGGTCTGGCAGTAAGCCTTAAACAACGTTATCTTAACCTCCTTACTACAACAAGCAAACCTGAGAACCAGCATATTGCTTCTGACAGCAAGAGCCTGGCGCTCGCGTTCGACATCTTCATGATCCTTAAGGTCCTCCGTTACGTAGTGCTCCAGATATTTGGTTTGTTTCACCCTTTGCAGGGGTTGGCCATTGAGGGTGATAATTGGCTCGTATGACTGTTTCCTACCGGGGGTCTTAAAGATCATGAACATGCTCTTCTTACAGTTATAAATTAGACCGTGGCTAGCAGCATACCTTTCGCAAAATTCTAAAAGCTCTCTTATGGAGCCGGCCGTTGGACCCAGTAGCACCATATCATCCGCGTAACTGAGGTTATTGACGCAAACGTTGTCAATCCAACATCCAATCCGTTTACTGCTGAGTCCAGCGATCAGCTCATTGACGTAAAGGTTGAAAAGCTTGGGCGAGGTCAGCCCGCCCTGCCTCACCCCACATTCCAACCCATACGCAGCAGAGAGGAGAGAAGTTTTATTTCAGAATGAATTCTTTTTCAATTTTTTTTCCTTTTGCAACATTTGATGATTATTGCCGCGTTGAACAAAAACCAGCTCAGTGCGAGTCGTACTCGAACATGAAGAGTTTCGTAGCACCGTACAATATTAAGCAAAAAACGCTGAAAAATACACGTTTCTTGTATGGTTTATTATTTCATCATCATCATCATCATCAGCCTATTAATGTTCCCACTGCTGGGACACAGGCCTCCTCTCTGTGAGAGGAAGTGGGCCGAAATCCACCACGCGGGTCCAGTGCGGGTTGGTAGATGTCACATGTCTTCGAATTTTCGGTTCTAGGACATGCCGGTTTATTATTTGCTGTTATGCAATAGAAGTACACAATCTGTGAAAATTTCAATTGCCTACCTATTACGGTTTATGACATACAGCTCGCTGACAGACAGACGGAAAGTGGAGGCTTAGTAATAGAGTGCCGTTTGGTACCTTTTGGGTACGGAACCCTACAAAGAGTTTTTAAACCTTGGCCTTAACAATCTTTTAAGGAAGGCAATTTTGCCAAGTAAGCCTCCCATTTCTGTGTTAAGTTCATTAACAAAGATTTTTTTTTTACCTAACTTTACATTATTGGTTCAGGAGTGACAAGCCTCTGCGACCTCAAAAAATATGAACAATGAAGGAGTATCCGACATAGCCCGAAGAATTGCTTCAGTGGAATTGGGCAGTGGGAGTGGTGACCGCGTTCTGGAAGACGTAGCGTTGAGAGGCCTCCCACAGGGTGGACCGATGACCTTGTGAAGGCCGCAGGAATCCGCTGGATGCGAGAAGCACTGAATCGGTGGAAGTGGCGGTGCTTGGGGGAGGCTTATGTCCAGCAGTGGACCTCTTTCGGCTGAAATGATGATGATAATGACGAGTATCCTGATTGACTTAAATAAAACTTGCAATTGGAATTCTAGCAATAAGCAATAAACTCCAAGGCTGAGGACTATTTACGAGTAACTAAATACAGTATACGAGAAGGTACAAAAAATAAAATATATTTAATCAGTTCCTGTGTAGAGGAACTTACAATAATATTGAATAAATTCTACCTCTGCCTAAAAAGGCACCCAATTACATTTCGGCCTAGATTTTGTAACTTACCTACTACATTTTGGTAAGATATTTTTTCTGAATTACTTTACTACTTAGCCAATAAATCCGAGAACAGAAATACATAACGCAAAATCCGTTGTATTTTCACCCAAAATTCTTAACATAAGGCCATGTTCACGATCTCGGGTGATTCGACTCGCGACGCGATTTGCGTCAAGAGAAACGCCCGCGCGACTACACCCAACCCGACGTCCCTGGCGATGGCGACTTGTCAGACCATCCCCGCCGGTGTACCTGTTCTAAAGTCGTGGCCGCCGCACTGTTCGCTGGTACTCGTATTTGATTCACTAGCTCGCCAAATCGCACGTTACCAGTTTCGAGTAACACGCGCAAAACCATTGCTCTGCAAGTTGCGTCGCGGCACTCATCAACTTCTTGCATTTGTTTTCTCCGCAGTTAGGCGGTTGACCCACCGCCGGCAATTAACGAGTAGCAAGTAAAGCTAGCAACTTAAGCAATGAGTGTGTAGTTCCGATAGTTTTGTAGCTGGGCTATCAGCGAGTGTCAAAATGCGACGGGCGATTACTCGCACCACTCGCTCGGGGCGAAATTATCGCTGTTTGGCCTCTCGGTGTGAGTTCTGGACCGCCAAGCGAGCATCGCTGAGCAAGTATCGCTGAACGAGTATTAGCTTTAACTAGCTGCTCCCCGCGGTTTCACCCGCAGCAGTCTCGATCCCAGAATATCGGGATAAAAAGTAGGTATCATATGTGTTAATCCAGGCTATAAAATATTTGTGTACCAAATTTCATCCAAATTGGTCCAACTGTTTGAGCGTGAAGAAGAGATAAACATACACACTCACAAACTTTCACCATTATAATATTAGTGTGATAGCTTCTGTCGCTCAGCGACAAACTAGTGGAGTGAGTCCTCGCCGGCGGCGGTGTGAACAGTCAGCGATCAACTATTAATATATGCATCTCTTTTGTTTATATGGAATGTATATCTATTGTACGTTTCTTGAGCGAGAAAATAGCCGATAGTTGGTCGCTTCCTCGCTGGCGGTGGGACAACTGCCTCACTGACACAAGACGCGTGTCACTTGATCGTGTAGGTCGTGGCCACGGGGTTTAATAGACAGGCAAATTGAGGCAGATCTCGCGACGAAATCCACTAAAAGCCACTACCAATACATACCATTATTCATCCAATTAATACCTTCTTTATTACTGTCATCTATTTCATTAATTACATTTCAGCGCTCGTATCAAATTTGTCTGACTAACTTCATTACTTAGGCATTAAGTCGGGAGAGGTAATTACCAGAATAAATGGACGAATATTTCTTTCTATTTGATTTTACTTAGTCTGTGACCTACATCAGCGGTTCGTGTCAATGTCAGAAACATGTAGCTTACTAATCTAGTTCTTTCAGGTGCTTAACTAAGTAAATAATTACTTTTAAAGTAACTGTTTTTGGCTAAGGCCCGCTGTACACACACGTTTTTTTTGCCGTGAAAAACTACGATTGATTCGCCGTACTTAGGCACGGTTGTCAGTGTTGTATGGATCATTAAGGAAGCTTGTTGATAGACACGGCGCACAGTGATGGAAAATGGAAACAATTCAACCCTCGCGGCTGTATCAATCGTACATTCATGATTAATTTTTTTTTTTTACAATTTATTATTATTTCTTTGAGAAATGCGAAAAATTTTAGTTGTAAATATTTTAGTTTTTTTTTATACTAATTTATTGAACAATGAAACAAAATGCAAAAATGATAAATACAAACCGATTTTTTCAAGTGCAATTAAATTCAGTGGTGTTAAGGGGTAGTTTAGGGGTAGTTATAATATAATAAGGGTTGAAAATAGTAGTTTTAATTTTTCAATAAATGCCTCAATTATTAGATTTTTTCTGGTTTATAAATATGCCTCACTAAATTTCAAATTTTTTGCACTTCTCAAAGAAATAATAATAAATTGTAAAAAAAATAAAAAATAAAACATGAAAGTACGATTGATGATACGATTGACAACTGCGAGGGTCGAATTATTTCCATTTTCCATTCCGTGCGGCAGCACTATGGTATGACACCATCACCGTATGTATCGTGCGGAGGTTTGCCGTGTGATGCAGGTGTTGGGAAGGAGGTTGATAATAAATGATAATATCAATTACAACTTTGTATATTGTTACCAGTCCAGCGACATGTACAGGAAAGAGAGCAAAAATAAAGTTACACGATTTTTTATAACATTTCAAAGGACAGTTGTCTACCCTTACTACTCAACCAACATGAATATTGCAACAGATTAAATGAACTGAACTACTAATACAAAAAAAATACGTTTAAACTAAAAATTGTAACAATGCCTTTACAAAAATATAATTTATAAGTAAATTAATCTCTTAGATATTTTTAACAACGTACCACCTAGTTTAATGGAACTTACAAACTCAATAATTTAGTATTTCAACATAGATAAAACAAATAAATGAAATGGCAACAACAAATAAATTGGTCAGTGTGACCCTAAACAAACTTCTACATAAGTACTTAGTAGTTCACACGATTTTTAGGGTTCCGTAGTAAACAAGGAACCCTTACACTTTCGTCATGTCCGTCTGTCTGTCTGTCTGTCTGTCTGTCTGTCCGCGGTCTAGCTCCGAGACCCTTAGTACTAGAAAGTTGTAATTTGGCATAGGTATACATATTAATTACGCCGACAAAGTAGTAAAACAAAATTATGAAAAACATTTTTTTTTAGGGTACCTCTACTACACGTAAAGTGGTAATGTTTATTCATCGTATCATTGGAAAGGTCCTTCAAAAATATTGTGAGTTTGTGAAAACTATTTTTGGATTCAGGGATTCGTTTAAATGGTTGGTTTTGGGTGTGTGAAAAAAATCACAACAGTAGTTTATATAACGAAATTAAAAGGAAAACTATCACATCTAAGTAAGCTCTACAGGTTACCGAGTAATAATCGACCAACTTAACTTTGCAGTTGCAAAAACATGTTTTCCCATACATTCCGTATAGGAGAACATATTTTTCAACTACAAAGTTAAGTTTGTTTTTGGGATAAATTCATCCCAACTACGGAACCCTTCATTGTGCGTGGTCCGACACGCACTTGTTCTACGATAGCGCGCCGTACCATAAAGAAATTGTGCCGTGTACAACGGGCCTTAAAGTACTTTATATTTTAGTAATTAGAATCTGTTTGCGAGACAATTTTCTTGACCTTTCAAAATACAGTGGGAATGTAAGCATTAATTAATTTTATTATGATACTAGCCGCTGCTCGCGGCTTCGCCCGCGTAGGCGCCTCGCTCGTGCTTCACATGAGTGCAATCGCGATATGTCAAAGTATTGAGATATCTTTATTATGGGTTAGTTTAATATTACATAACATAACATCACGCATATATCCCCGAAGGGTTC
Source organism: Agrochola lychnidis (assembly GCA_963680765.1). Taxonomy (NCBI): domain Eukaryota; kingdom Metazoa; phylum Arthropoda; class Insecta; order Lepidoptera; family Noctuidae; genus Agrochola; species Agrochola lychnidis. The sequence continues at coordinate 4,555,832 of OY796859.1, read as the reverse complement.
AGCAGAGGTGTACCTGTAATACACCCACATTTCGCAAGTTATGTTTAATTACCATGTATTAGGGGGCGAGCCTAATGCTATAAATGCGCTGATTCGTTTTCTCCTCTACCCATCGTTATTTCTCCTGACTAAGTTTATTTTGTTTATATGTATGTATCTATGTATTAATATGTATTCTTTTTCGAGTTATCTATCAAATAAGTTGCACCTGCCATGTTTTATCTCTGCATCATTCTAAAGTTGACCGGCAGAAAATGCCTCAGGCATTAAGTTCGCCTTAGTTCATTTTTTTTCTTAAGCATAAAGTTTTAATAAATAAACCGAGCACAAATCCAGACTCCGGGCTGCTACTGCAAAATTTCTGGTAGAACAACCCAAAAACACTTTGCCTGACCTAGGAATTCCAGGACCAAATGCTCAGCAGTAACGCTAGTGACCAATGAGCAAAATTTTGTAAAAATTTCATATTACCGACTCCAAAGACAAATAATAAATAATAATAAAAGCTTTTATTGATACCTCACAATTATAAAATACATTATTATTAATAAAAAAATACATTTCAATTCGATTATAATAAAAACATAATTTATTGTTTACTTAATACTAATATAATATCACAGTACAGTCAAAATTTGAATAATGTTGGTTTAAATGTGAAGAAAAATATCAAAAATAAATAATTGAATAAATTATACATTGAAATGATTAGCAATTATCATTGTGAGTACATAAATTCATAAGTAAATAGTAGTATTTTTTTTTAGTCCTATACCGGCCGACAAGTGAAAATAAAATATGGAAGAATTCACCAAAAAATACTAAAAATATTCACGATCGCATGGATGAGTAAAAACTTGAGTTACAAAGACAACACAAGCCAAAAATTCAAATTTATACTCCAGTAAAATGGAACAAGTACAAATAAATACACTTATTTAAGTAGGTACATTAAAATTACTCTGTTTCTAAACAAACAGTTTAAATAGTAATTTAACAAAGGCAATAAGCCAGGACAGTGTAGCTCCGGGACGTGTTTTCATATGGCGTAGGTGGCTCGAGGTGGGTGATTAAAACTAACATTTATAGAAGTTTGTGGGCATTCGGCAAGGTAATGTGTGGAGCTTATTTATGAATTACTCACTGCGCCCCGCGGTTTCACCCGCATAGGTCTCGATCCCGTGGGAATATCGGGATAAAAAGTATTTTATGTCCTAACCTAGATTATGGTCTACCCATGTACTAAATTTTATCCAAATCCGTTGAGCTGTTTAAGCGTAAAAGCGTAACAAACAAACAAACTCACTTTCACATATAATATTAGTTAGGATTACGCTGTACTCTTATAAGGTTCCTTTTCTTTAATTGTTGACAAATGAAAGGTAAACTTAAAGAACGCTAATTAATTTAGTAACCCCCCCTCCCTCCTTTATATGCATTATTAATTTTGTCACCTTAAAGGTACAAATATGCTTAATAAATGTACCCCTTAAAGCTACAAATATGCTTGCTTTGGACTAATATTCGTCGAATAGCTGTTCTTAATATCAGCTCTTCTTAATTTTATTATTTCCTGATTTTGAGGATCTTCGAGGGCTTTCATGATTACGTATAGTTCCTGGCTCTTGTTTCATGTTTATAATTTTATGTATATCTGTTATTGATATAATATATATATATTTATATAGCTAAATATATACTTTATTAAGCTTGCTAAGTGTATCTATTGTATATGTAAATGGTACTACTGACTACCTGCAGTATTGTCTGTCCTTTTCCATTTAAATCCATCCAAAGGTTGTCTGTAAAAGATCGATTTTAGCGATAAGACCGCCCATTGTGTCACCCAATGTAAAATTTCTAAATAAATGTCTGTAATTTTTATGGTGTACATAATAAAGAATATTCTATCTATCTATCTTTTTCAATCCCATCTGCATGGTTCACTCTTGTATGCAAGAGCTAATGTGGTCTAGAACATGGCTTAGTATTTGAAGCAGTACCAGCATTGAAGCTTATAAAATACTCATAGCATTAATTATGACCATCTGTTTTATCCCACGTTTAAGAGAATTGTTTTTCATTACTCTGATGTTATCTCGCCTGAGGTGTTTCTTTATAATTAATTAAATTTTTCTATTCTCCACCTACCTACTTACAAACCTACAATGTAATTTTAGTAAGTAGTAAACTTTAGCAAAATATTAATCCTTCGCTAATCACCTTTGCTTGACAATCTAAATCCCCGTATGTTATCACTAAGCGGAGCTGCAGTGTCACCGTATGCACTTACCAACGCAGCTAGACCCCCGGCTCCCTTCGTTGTGTTCCAAATTGCCAATAAAAACCAACTGCTAGCCTTTTTTAGAGCTCAACCTTAATTGGACGCTGTTCCAACTATTCTATACACTTTAGATGTGTTGTCTTGTTATTAAAACTATTCTATTTAGTTCCCGGTAAAATTTTATAATTAACATAATTCCACAATGTTGTAGAATGAAAAATTAATGTAAACACTGCACAATATTAATCTTCTTCTTTTTTGTAACTGCTATAGTATGATAGTCTTTTTCTTTTTTCGTGTGGTTAGTGACTAACCTGGGGTCAGAAATTTATGCTGCCCATGGGCCTCTGACTTGACTTCATATGCAGTCGAGAAATATCTCTCAGGCATGCCGGTTTCCTCACGATGTTAATAAAATTAAGATCGTAAGTAGAGTAGTTAAAACTTTCATGAGACATGATCGTTTACGATTTTTTTTCTCGTTTCTGGTTTGACATTAAATGTTAAGACTTATTTGTCTTATTCATGAAAGCTAATTTGTCTTGATCCCGCCTGACTCTGAATTATTCGTAAAAGTGAAAAACTCCTGTTATTTTCCTTAAATATTTTTGATAAAATGGCACCTTTTTTTGAAGTGAAAACTTCATTAGGCGCGTTGTGCATTTTTAAATGGGACTAAACCATTGATTTCGCGACACTGTAACGCAATTTACCGACACCATGCAGTAAAAGACATCAACGCGTTGATTACCGCGGTGCCGATTTTTTTTTTATTGGTAAATTATCAAGTAACTTCTCCCGCTCTGAGCGGAGCGGGAGAGCGTGTCAGACTCTTACTGACTAAAACCCACCCGTGTTCCTTCAGTTGCCTTTATGTTGCCAGGGGCCAAAGTAACCCTTTCGGACAAACCAAGTTTTGAATAGACTCATATATTCCATTACCTCTACCAACATACACGTTATTATACTAATCGAGCACAACTAACGCTCCACACCAATACCGAGAATACATCGTAAGCACTCCATGCACAAGGATTTCCAGTGTCCTGGGTGCCATTACAATTGTGGTTATCCAATCAGACCTGCCTTGTACATCACTGTACACTAGACAAAGATTTAAATCTATAGAATTGCCCTCACCATACTTACTTACGCGAAAAAGTGTATATACTGAGATGAGTGAGCTCACACATAATTAAATAGCATTTCCATAACAATCAAGTCATTGTGTGTCAGAGGTGTCAAAACGAAACAGAAGTGCGACTATCTTATGACGCAGTAGGGCGAATCTAACGATTTAAATCTTTGACAACAGATTGGTTGGAGCAATCAAGGATGCGTTATTCGTCTTAAGACCAACGATACACGTAATTGCTCGAGAGTCAAACATGCATGAACCATCGTTTTGTACTAACTGACGGAAAATCATTAAGGTATGCTTGCACTACAAATCAATTTGTACATGTGTTAGCGCTAAACGTATTAAAACAGCGTTTTATTTCTGTCAATTGTTTCAAATGTCAGAGACAGAATGATGTTTTATTTAAATATGTATAGCGTTTAACTTGAAACTCAAACTCAAAATTCAAACTTAAAGCATTTATTTCAAATAAACCAATTACATGTACTTTTGAATAATTGTCAAGGGGTCGGTCACTCAGAAAGATGAAGCTAGTTGCCCATTCCAAAGCGTAGTAGGTACCTATGGAGAAGAATGGGGAAGAAACTCCACGGACAATCTTTTAAATCAAAATATTGTTACAAAATATTGGTTAAAATTATACCTGTGAGAACAATGTAGAAAGACGTGCACGTTAAAAGCGTCCGTAATAAAAATATAAAACAAAAACAATTCAAAAATGAAAATAAACCGTGGCAGCTAAGAGATGACAAGTCCCTATTGACGGCGCCCGTTCACGAACATGACGCATGGATCAGTACCATTTAGCTCAACAATTTTGAAGGGAACTTAATGATCCAACACACATGCCACCATCAGCGAGACTTGTTATGTCTAATTAATGTTTAAACAATACTATTGAAAGAGTAACTTTGGAGTTTCTTGCCATTGTTCACCACATGAAACTACCTTTTGGAAGGGGGCAATTAATCAATTCGATTATTTTGTGAATTTTGACGTTTAAAAGGAACCTTTAATGGGAAAAAATTTATTTTAAAAACGCATTTAGTGACTTGCGGTGCAAGCGGTCTTCAATGTGGAAATGGATTTGTATTTATTAAGAAGCAGATTCGAATAAAAGGAACGGAGTATTCTTGGTATTAAACTTGTGGACCGGGTTAAGAATACAACAATCCGTTCCATCACTAAAATATCTGATATCACTCGGAAAGCTACCACGCTTAAATGGAATTGGGCTGGACACATCTGCCGCATGTCAAACGATCAATGGGCCAAACTTACGACCCAGTGGGTCCCGCTTAATGGCAAACGACATCGCGGCAGGCCCAGACGGAGATGGCGGGATGAGCTGGACTCCTTTAAGAAAGATTGGTCCTTGGAAGCTCTAGACAGAGAGGGGTGGAAAGAGGGTAGAGAGGCCTTTGCCCAGCAGTGGGACAATAACGGCTAAGAAAAATAAAAAGATTCGAGTAAGAATATTGTATTGGGCTGGTTTTCGTGTGAAATCGAGTGGCACGTGTAGCGTTTATATCTATAAAATTACGCCAGACGATGGATATTTTTAAAGGTCAAACTTTCCACCTTCTTTCTTTTTTGTTTTAAGGAGGTTTTTCTCAGCGACGCAGAACGAAATTAAGTCGGATAATCGGCCTTAAAAAGGAAGAGGTTTTCAATTCGTTGCTATGCAATAGAGATGATGACTAAAAATATATTTTTTGTCCATCGTGTAGATTATTAAAAAATATTGGACACATATTTTTTCTTTTTTTACGTTATCAAAAGATTACGGCGATACATTGAGTTAAAATGTGCCATGACGTCACGAGTATGTAGATTTTATACTAACTTGTGACGTAGCGACCCCCACTCCCCAACTTTAATGCGTTTTATCCAAATATTTTTTTATTAATATGATGAAGCAAAAACTACGTGTCTAATATTTTTTTTATGATCTGATTGATGGACTAAATAGAATTTCTTTTTTTTTACCCTGGCATCATCCCTATTATGGGGCCAATTTCAAAAGTGCAATACGGACGATATGGCATTTTTGCAACAGTAGATTCTTTTTCTCAGAGTTTATAGAATAATTCATACTCATGATTTATATCACTTATTAAAATATTTTACACTATTATTCTTATATACCTTGTATTAATTTACGTTTTACGTTAGTTAGTATTAATTCCCTTTATTCACAGAAACAGATACCTTGTTGGTTTAATGTTGGCAAGCTCTACGACTGAGCATGAAGTTCTGGGTTGGAATCCCAGGTCGGGAAAAAGGTTTTTGTTTTTTTTTTTTCTATCGGAAATTTGTTAACCGCAGTCTGGATTTCTGCCCGGTTGATGGCAATAGGCTCGCCCTTGGAATCGCAGGTCGATTCCCGACCACCATGGGCGCGGGCTTGCGGACGGTGAGCAATGGGTAGCTCGCCGTCCGGTAAGGACCAGATCCGGGTCGAGACGGAGCGTTGTGTTTCACGCGCGCCTCAAAAAAATGTAAGCACAACTGAATGCCTGCCGGGGCCACTACCTCCCTTTCGGTTTTCTGTGAAGAAAACTTAAAGGGAGATCATGGCCCCCGGCAATAGGGCAACCGAATGAACACGGGTGGGTTTTAGTCAGTAAAACTCTTCTCCCGCTCCGCCCAGAGCGGGAGAAGTTATTTGATAATTACCTACCCAAAAAAAAGGTGTCGCTAGGGCCGATGCCTGCCAGGGTTGCAGGTTTGTCCGAAAGGGTTACCGTAGCCCCTGGCAATATACAGGCAACTGAAGCAACACGGTTAGGTTTTAGTCAGCAAGAGTCTGACACGCCCTCCCGCTCCGCGCAGAGCGGGAGAAGTTATTTGATAATTTCCCACACAAAAAAAAGTTAATATTCATTCTCTTTATTTACAGAAACAGTGACATTCAATAGTTTTCAACATCAATAACGAGTACATTTTTCAGAATAACTTCAAGAGTCGTGAATAATTACGGTCGTGGATCATTAATCAGATATTCCATTTCTCTTTTATACTTTCCTGAATATATACTGAAATAAGAAAAAAATGGCGATGCTTTTGTTAACTTTGTTTACTTTTCTACGTTATTTCGAAGAATTGAATATTAATCATTTTTAAGTAAACAAATGACTTACAAGTTGTTTAAGGTCATGGGTTCAAACCCAGGCAAGCGGTTTAGTTTGTGTAAATAATTTCATCACCACTGCTCTCAAAACGGTGAAGGAAAACGTCGTGAGGAAACCGGCATGTCCTAGAACCGAAAATTCGAAGACATGTGACATCTAACAACCCGCACTGAGCCTGGGTAGTGGGCTATGGCCCACTCCCTCTCACAGATAGAGAATGACAGTGTACCAGCAGTGGGATCATTATAGGCTGATTATGAAGTAAATGAATATGTTTGCTGTCTTCGCACGTAAAATACTGGTATTCAACTGCATCATAATCATTATGAGGTTTATTATATGATAAAAAACTTTTTTACAAAAAACACAACCGACTTCCAAACTACAAAGTAAAAATAACTTTAATTTCGGAAGTTGGTGTCTTTGGATCATCTGATCCAAAGACACCAACTTCCGAAATTCAGTATTTTAGTTTTTTGACACCGACTTCCGAAATTAAAGTTATTTGTTACTTTGTAGTTTGGAAGTCGGTTGTGTTTTTTGTAAAAAAGTTTTTTTTTTCATTTTTAGTGGGTTGGTTTGTAATTTATCTAAGTTACAATAGCCTTATGTCAACTGCTCATCAAAAATACCCAAATAGCTATAGATGTGCCTTTAATATTTGAAGAGTTCCCTCGATTTCTCCAAGATCCCATCATCAGATCGTGACCAAATGACAATGGGACTAACTTGAATGTATACCCTTTCAAACAAAAAAAGAATTTTTCATTTCGGTCCAGCCGTCTTTGAGTAATCGGGGAACATACATTAAAAAAAAAAAAATATCCCGACGAATTGAGAACCTCCTCCTTTTTTTTGAAGTCGGTTAAAAATAAGAAATTACAGACGATACCTTGTGCTTTTAGTTTATCATCAATTTTTTTTTTGGTGAGCTTGAGCAGATGGAGGGCATTAGAAGGAACATTAAACAGACTATTCCTAACACGTTTATATATGTCATAAAACACAAAACTATGCTCTTACTGAGAGGAGGTTTTAGTCCCAGCAGTGGGGACATTTTAGCCTGATTATGCTTAAGCTAGCTTGTATGGAACCTCACTTCGCTCGTTATGGTTCGTATCTTCCATTTTCAAAAACCACAAAAGAAAAAAAACAATGGCACTCCGGGAGTGCCCACATAAGTGAAAACTTGAACAATTTTACTGTGCAGGATGTATCGTGCGTTGATGTCTTTTTCATGGTCAAAAGCTGGTGTCGTAACAGTGTCGCGAAATCAATTGTTTAGTTCCATCTCAAAAATGCCCAACGCGCCTAAAGACGCTTTCAATTAAAAAAATTGCATGGCTTACAAATAACTGTTATATAATGTCTGTAAAATAATGTTAATATTATAAAGTCTTGTGACTGTATACTCTCCCACAATGACTTTGGTAAAACAAGAAACTAATTATTATTTTCTATTATGTACTATAATTCTTTTGGTGATTGGCGTAGACTTTCATAAACTATTTATTGCTAAGCCGAAAGCCACACCGCCAGTACAAATGTACACGTGCTAGGAAATACACAATTAAAATAGCAATTTAGTAGAAACTTTCTAAGTTTGTAAGAAACATTACTGAGAAAACTTTTTGTAATAAATGTCTCGCTTGCTCCGTTTTAATTAAAAGAACAATAATTCAGTACATTTAAATGTATATTTTTCAAAGAAAATAGACACGTGGGAGGTAACCTGCGTGGGTAGGCTATTAATAAAACTTTTATTTTTTATTGTCCTTTTGATAATCATGTTTCTAATTGGGTTGATAATACTGTTGGAAAAAGCATAAAATATATAACAGTGTCGTCAGAGAAGCAAGATTCTCCTCCCATGTGTCATAATGAAAAGAATTAAATCCAATATTATAAAGAAAATAACTCATAATTATAGTCGACTGTTATAAAAAGAGTGGCACTCTGCACTGCCGACAGAAGTGAAAACTAGAACAAGATCGCCTTGATGGAAGAAAAATACTTGTATAGAACATTGGTCCGTAACCTTATCTAAATAAAGAGCACAATCGCGTTTACAAAACCTTTAAAGTAAACATACTTGCATAGAACATTGATCCGTAATGTAATATAAATAAAGAGCACAATCGCGTTTACAATGAGGTGTCGTCATGGTGTCGTGAAATCAATGGTTTAGTCCCATCTCAAAAACGCCCAACGCGCCTAAAGAAGTTTCCACTTCAAAAAACAAAATTGCTGTAAAGGTTCCTCATATTTACCTACGGGCTCATGGCTAAATGATAACAGCCACGCTGATCGATCGAAGGTTGAGCTACGCTTGCCGCGGTTGGTTGTTGGATGGGTGGCCATCCATTACATATCGAGACCCCTTCGCGCCTCGGAAAGCACATTAAACCGTTAGTCCCGGCTGTCATTCGTAGATCTTTGAAAGTTGGTACGAATACATTACACTGTCCTCTCATACCTATTAACACTGTAATTTGTAAACATTGTGGAAACCATTTATTTTTAAAAGAGGAACGGTGGAGTTTCTTGCCGGCTCTTCTCCATAGGAAGCGACCAATCGGAACCGTGCACCTAGCTTCTTACTTTTCATAAATGCCCTTGTAGGTTTATGTGAAATATGATTTTTGGAATTTTTTTAATACTCAAAAGCCCAAAAGTCTGACAACCAGTCTTACTAAGGGGTATAGTGTTACCCAGCTGGATTATGGAGGACAGATAGGCAGTCGCTCCATATAAAATACAGGTATTCAGCTGCATCCGGTTAGACTGGTCCCCGCCATAGTTGGGAAAAGGCTAGGCAGATTAATTGACCTCATATTTACGTACTTGTGTATGCAGAATTAAAACTCATTTGTACAGCATTGTCGTGCCTACTTATGCAAATTGCTCACAATTTACATGTCAAAAAGTCAAAAGAGTACGTAAATAATAAAAGAAAAAGCAATTATCATTATTAGAAACATTCAAAGTTCCCTATTGTAACTATAATTGAGTTGAAAAGGATGTTGAATATACAACAGCTTTTTCTGTTTCCATAATGGCTTGCCAAAATGGGGTACTGACACGCACTTGGCTCATTCTTTGATATTTTTATTGTATCAAATTGCAGTTCTGTGGTAAGTTTCTTTAGTTTCATATTAACTTTACGCCAGTTTTCACCGAAGGCATAGGCAGAGGTGTACTTATAGTACTATCAACCGAGCACAGATCTTGACTCCGGGCTGCTACTGAGAAATTTAGAAAAATTTAATTAACTCGACCCGGGAGACGAACCCAGAACCTCCTGCTCAGCAGTAGCCCTTGCGACGACTAGACCAATGAGGTACTTTAATTTCATATTATAGATGTATATTTTCAGAAATTAAGCTTATTCAAGCGTATATTCATGTCACTGAGCAAAGTAATTCGCTTGACTTAGTTCTTGTTTCAAGGCTAATGTAATTTATGAAAAGAATAAAAACAATAGTTTTTTTATAACATTGGAATTTTCTCGTGAAGTGAACGTGCTATAAAATAATTTAGAGAGCTATAAACAACAGTTTTAGCACACACGTTTTATACACTGCGGGATAAAAAATACCATACTTTTTGTCACTTTTATTGGGTAGGTACCGTCAAATAGAAATATATTTTTTGTTTTTGTAACGAGGTGGCGAAAAAGTAGAAAAAAGCATGTCTACAAGTTACCAATTGACATCATTATTAAATATCCTTTCATTACCAGCGAAGTAAAGAACAACTTCCAACAAAAGTAAGTATACAGAACCAATAAGCAATAATCAAAGCTGTTGACACAATTTGTGCCGCCATCTTAAAAAAATAACCTTCCAACATATATCAGAGCCTAAACCAATAAAAAAAAACAACGTGCCAAATGAAATACTAGAAATCTAATAAAGAGAAAAACTGTTTTTTGTTCAACTTTCATCGGAGTATTCTCTTGTATGGAGAGCTCAATATTATCGAGTAACGAAATGGTGCTAGTATTGAGCACTCAAAAACCGTTTGAATAGCTTTTACGTTTTAGTTTCAATTTATTTTAGATATTTTGAGGCGAATGCTTTTAAAAAAGGAATTTTAATTTTATAAATGGACAACTTAGGCAAGCATTGTACCTGGGCACGCCACAATTGCGGCGATAAGTCTCTTCTTTGAGGAGTGGCTAGAGAGGCGCGACGGCGTCCTCACCTTTCGCCTGACGCAGTTCTTCACCGGACACGATTATTTTGGAAGGTTCCTGTTCAGGATAAAGCGGGAGGAAACGCCCGGGTGTCACCATTGTTTGGATCGCCCGGAGGACACGGTGGAGCATACGGTGGAGGTCTGCCCGGTTTGGGCAGAGCATCATCGTGTCCTCGTGGAGGCGATTGGCGGCGGTAATTTCTCGCGTCCGGCCCTGATTTAGACCACGGTACGTAGCGAGAGGGCATGGGAGGCCGTCACCTCCTTCTGCGGAGCAATAATCGTCGAGAAGGAGGAGGTGAAACGCATGAGGGAGAGGCAAATTTCGCGCCCTCACATCCCCAACCACCGCAGGAGACGCCCTGGGCGTCGGGAATCACAGACCGATTTCTGGCCACCGTAGGCGCGGACTCGCGGACGGTGAGCAATGGGTAGCTCGCTGTCCGATAAGGACCAGACCCGGGTCGATGGCACGTTGTGTTCTACGCATGCCTCAAAGAGATGTCAGCAGAACTGACGGGGTCCGCTAGGGCCGATGCCTGCCGGGGTTGCGAAGAAGTCCGAAAGGGAAATTGTGGCCCCGGCAACATGGCAACTGAAGGAACACTGGTGGGTTTTAGTCAGTAAGAGTCTGCCACGCCCTCCCGCTCCGCTCAGAGCGGGAGAAGTTACACGATAATTTCCCACCCAAAAAAAAGGGCAGAAATTGTACATCTAATGTTTTATTGACTGAAGAAAAAATTATATACCTAAATTCAATGCCCTATGGTTTAGTGATGCGCCTATAAGCACCAAAAAGCACCAGTTTTCAAAGAAACAGTTTAGGCACCACCCTATTGACTGTCTTTGGTCACCAAATATTTTTTTTATCCAGCGTATTATAGGGCCATTCTTCACGTTTAGCCGGGGTCTGTATTGAGGAAGTAATGAAGAATATATCTTTAAGTAAACTTTTCTGCTAATATGCAGCATGCTACATGCTACCACCGATTTCTAAACTCAAATTCAATTTCACAATTTTTTTTTAAATTTTCTTTTGTAAACTACTATGTGAAAATGAAATTTATAACCACAGTAACGCAACTGCACATTACCACTAAAACCAAAATACAACAATACAACACCCGGTGCTCAATCACGTAATAGATGACTATCGTTAAAATCGTCGCCTAGCGATGAATAACGCGACTGTCGTCATTGTACACCCAGCATTATTAATGAGGCTCTGCCGTAGTAAAATATTCCACCCTATGGAAAGTGTTTTATTTTATTTAAGAAGTCGCTGATTCTCTTTTAATAATGGTGTTTTATTACGTAAGATTTTTGAGGAAAATATTTAATTTATTTGGTCATTTATTTTGGTTATCAAAGGACGTTGCGCAATTTTTGACCTCGTGGCATCAAAAACGGGTCAGTAAGTTTGCCAATTTTGCTTTTTCTGCACGTTTTTATATTAAATAACATAACATAACATCACGCCTTGTTTCCCCGAAGGGTTGGGCAGAGGTGTCCTTGTAGCAGGTACACCCATATTTCGCCAGTTATGTTTAAGTCCCATGTAATAGGGGGCGAGCCTATTGCCATCAACCGGGCACAAATCCAGACTCCGAGCTGCTACTGAGAAATTTCAGATAGAAAAACCCAATAACACTTTGCCCGACCCGGGAATCGAACCCAGGACCTCATGCTCAGCAGTAGCGCTTGCGACCACTAGACCAACGAGGCAGGCGGTTTTTATATTAGAGTAGGTAATTTAGTTAAAAGTAGTTTAGGAGTAGAAAAAAAATCGAATTTATTCACATTCATCGATACTATCGTTTGTTATTTTTGGTGCTTCAATAGATTTCATAAAAACTAGTGGTAGGTATGTACAGAAAACGGCAAAAATGTTTATAACAAGTACAATTTTAACAGATAAAATTAAGAAGCCCCCAACAAAAACATTTCCTCAATTCTCTTTCCTACTCCATCACCAGACTCTGTTCACCATCTATCTGTAACCTATTCATTGAGACCATTCCAATGAGCCCAAACACGATACCTGTGCTGTAAGTTGGTAAGGGAGTTGGGTATCCTGCAAATTCCAGGTGATGCTGCAGCATCAGTTCAAGGTTACTATGTTCTTTTAATATCATTAAAGTAACAAAATACCAAATTCCAAATTGATCAAACCTGTGGAAGATAATCACATCCATTCATCAACTAGAAAAGAGCTGATAATCTTCAAACGGCTGATCTAGCTTTGATAAACATGTCTAAGAACCATCGCTAGAAAACCTGCTTTTAAATTTAAAAAAATGCATTCAAATCGGTTCACCCGTTTAAGAATTACAGTGCCACAGATAGACACACAGACAGCCACACGTGGTGGTCAATCTTTTTTTTTTAATTCTATTTTAATTTGGGACTTTTATAATCGCAATGCGTATGACAGTCCCATCATACCCTAAACAAATAGCAACAAATCTCACTGTTATGGATTACATTTGGGCCATAAACCTGAACAGACTTCGCATCATCACCATTCAATCTCAATCCACCACCAATCTATTCTATTCACCAGTCAATCTTATAACACCCCTCTTTTTACGTCGGGGCACAGATAATATAATACTACGTAGTCGGGGGTTAAAAATAGTGAAATGTTCAACACAATTTTCACCTAAAATATTGATTAAAATTCTGAGGTAGGTTCATAAAGCATCTTCGCACACATACTATTATAATATTAGTGTATTGTATTGCAACGTGGGGTAAAAAAGTACCTACATGAACACCCTATCGATGTTTTAAAATATTAGAGTTTGTGCTCACAAAATTGCAACACACAAAAACAGTGAGCCTTTGTACATATTATAGATCACCATTTATTTATGCATAACTGATTTTTAATCCTACATCTGTTGCATGTGGTTTTAAAACCGTACCAGTTACAATATGTTCGAAAAAGCAAACTGAATTAATATTTTGAAATTAATAACTCTGAAATAAATAAACCTGTCAGTATCACGAATGTGAGAGAATATAAAATCTTTTGTATTAAATTTAAATCACTGAAATATTTTTTAGGGTTCCGTTACCAACGAATGAAAAAACGGAACCCTTACAGGATCACTCGTATGTTTGGCTAGTTTGTACGTCCGTCACAGCCAATTTGCTAAATCTACTGGACCAATTTAGTTGAAATTTGGTACACATATGAGTCTCTCTGAGGGATCGAATCCGGAATGAAGTGATCCGGCAGAGAACCAAAGTTATCGACATAGCTCACAGAATTAGCAAGCTGAAGTGGCAGTGGGCCGGCCATATCAGCCGTAGAACCGATGACCGTTGGGGTACACGTGTTCTTGAGTGGAGACCGCGAATTGGCAAACGAAAGGTAGGACGCCCTCAGGCTAGGTGGAGTGACGATCTTCGCAGGGTTGCTGGTAGCAGCTGGATGAGAGTTGCCGAGAATCGAGCTGAATGGCGTGTAATTGGAGAGGCCTATGTCCAGCAGTGGACTGCTATAGGCTGATGATGATGATGATGATGACACATATGAGTTGTTGTGATCCAAATATGGACGTGTAACGAAAATACAAAGACTTAGAAAGTCAACATAAAAGATGTAGCACAACACTAATGGTTACTACTGTTGTTGATGAACAATGATGCGATATTTCAAAATACAAACCTAAACAAAATATAACTGCAGTGACAACATTCACTTCCATCAATTCCTCAGAAGGCACAAAACTGAGTGACAACGCTCGTATCACAGATATATCGGGTGACCTATGAATATAAACAACTTGTTATAACCGAAGGGGGGGGTTGGAGATGGAATAACGCAACCGATACGAACAAGCTCATATATTGGACTGACGCAGCAGTCTAAGAACTAGTCTACCCTACATGTATATTAATTATAAATATATATGTACCCACATAACATCCCTCCACCTTTAGTCAGAAAAACTTCTTATAATCTACCACAGTTCTAGTACGTTTTGACCGAGTGTCTGGCTCAGGTTCTATAGAGGGGGCTGCCGAAGTCTCTTCCTTTTCAGCGGAATGGTCACCGTGCATAGATGCAGGCGGTTCTGCCTCAACTGGTAGTTCTTCTACCGAGTATTCAGATTGCAGCTGCCCGGAGCTCGTCGAATGTGATGGCATTACGAATGCAGGAATGATTTCTTCACATGGCCCATCTTCCCTCCCTCTGTATTTCAGTAACTGGTTAGTGTGTCTTTTGACCGTATGATCCGATTCACTCAGTTTTACTAAATGCACTGTTTTGCCAATATTTCTAATAATAACGCCACGTGACCAATAATGTTTTTGCTGTTTATAAAGTTTCACTAAGACTTGGTCACCCACACTGAACGAAACGTTACGATTACCACGATAATTGTCAATCTGCGAACACTGTTTGACTTTAACAACTGTGTCGAGTGCTGCGTCGGATGGCGTCGTGGTGGTCGGTGTCAGGAGATCCAATCTACATCTCAACTTATGACCGAACAAAACTTCAGCGGGTGATCTGTTTGTGGTCGAATGTTTGGAATTCCTATAGTTTAGCAAAAATTCTGATATTTTAATATTTAAATCTCTTAAACATGAACCTGATAACAAGAATGATTTTATTGCTTTTTTAATAATCTTAACATAACTCTCCGCTTGTCCATTGCTAGCCGGATTATATGTTGGTGAAGTTAAATGAGTGATATTATTCCGAATACAAAACTGTTTAAATTCATGCGATACAAAAGAAGTGCCGTTATCCGAGCAAATCGTATGAAATAAACCAAATCGTGACATTACTTCGCATAGTTTTTCTATTACTACTCGTGAAGTACCACCCGATGAAACATCAAATACTTCCACCCATTTTGAATACGCGTCCACTATAATTAAAAATGTTCTGCCGCTAATCGGGCCTAAAAAATCAATATGTACACGATGCCACGGCTGCGCAGGGAAAGGCCATGGTGTGAGGGGGGCGCGAGGGGGCGCGGCGCGCTGCGATGCACACACTGCGCACGCGCCGATGTGCTGTTCAATGGCGACAGACATACCCGGCCACCAAAATCTATTGCGTGCCTCTTCTTTCACTTTTGTGATTCCTAAGTGACCTGAGTGTAACTCGTTTAACACTTTGTATCGCAGACTTCTAGGAATCACTAATCTGTGACCCCTCATTAGACAACCATTTTCTACCGATAATTCCAAGCGGTGGCTATAATAATCCTTAACTAATGGTTCTTTAATTTTATTTGGCCAACCATTTGTCAAATAGTCTATGACGGTTGTTATAACCTTATCTAGCTTAACTGAATCCTTGATATCCGTCAGCGACAAAAATCTTTCACCTTCATAAACAAAACGCACATAACTAGATTTATCGACTAGTGACTCATCACGTGCTGAGTGTGTGTCGGTCGTTTTTAAAACTTCTGCTACCGATCGACTTAGGAAATCTGCACAATTATGAACACTGCTTACATATTCTATATTATAATTGTATGCGGACAGAAAAATAGCATAACGCTGTAAACGATTTGCTGATATCTCGGGAATTCCCTTGTCCGGATTAAAAATTGAAACCAAAGGTTTATGGTCAGTTCTTAAAATAAAAGGTTTGATTCGACCATATAAGTATTGATGGAATTTCCTAATTCCAAATATTATAGCAGTAGCCTCTTTTTGGATTTGGCTGTAGCGTTTTTCTGCAGCATTAAGTGAACGTGACATGTACGAGATAGGTTTTTCTATACCACCTTCGACCTGTGATAAAACGGCGCCTAGCCCGCTCGGTGACGCATCAACCGTTAAAATTAACAAAGCTTCCGGATTAAAATGCGCTAAGGTGGTTTCAGAAACTAACTTGCGTTTAATGAACGACACTGCTTCGTCATGTTTCTTGGTCCATGACCAAGGCTCATTTTTTTTTAGCAAATCATGCAGTGGACTTAAAATTGATGAAGCATTTTTAATAAAGTTTCGGTAATAGTTAACCATTCCTAAAAATGATTTTAATTCTGACGGATTGGTAGGAATTTTACTTTGCAGAATAGCTTTAATTTTCTCCGGAGATTTATGTATACCATTACGGTCAATGACAAACCCCAGGTAGGTAACGGATTCTTGGAAGAAAGTGCATTTGTCTATGTTTAAAACTAGGCCCGCTTCCTGTAACCTACTGAAAACTTCATTTAACCTACTCATCATCTGATTTTTGTCCGCCCCGCACACTAAAATATCATCAAGAAACAACAGAGTACCATCTAATCCTGATAGAAGCGCTTCCATGTTACGCTGAAAAATGGCTGGCGCACTAGCCAGACCAAATACTAAGCGAGTAAACTTATATAATCCTTTATGTGTGTTTATGCAAGTGAGCATTTGTGACTTCTCATTAAGACATAACTGATTATATGCATGCGAAAGGTCTAATTTACTGAAATACTTGCCGCCGTGTAACTTAGTAAACAGCTCGTCATACCTAGGTAATGGATATTTATCGACAAGTAGCTGCTTATTGATAGTCACGGAGTAGTCGGCACAGAGGCGTATGGAACCATCTCGCTTTAAAACAGGCACTACCGGACTTGCATACTCCGCGTATTTTACTGGTACTATCACACCTAAACCTACAAGACGGTTTAACTCTTTTTCAACGCTTTCGCGAAGAGCAAATGGTAACGGTCTAGCCTTAAAAAAAATCGGCTTAGCGTCTGATTTTAATGGTAAATCTACCTTAACGCCCTTAAAACAACCTAATTTACTTCCAAACAAATGTGGGTATTTTGAAGAATTTCCTGATAAAAAATCGTTGCAGTTATTCACAGAACATATTTGTAAGTTAAACCGAGAAAAAAAATCTCTGCCTAATAAGGGTGGCCCTCCATTCCGTACAACATATACTCTTAATGTGAATGATTTGTTGTTATATGTGAACATGAGATTTATTTTACCTACAATGTGTAACTTATCGCCGTTGTAACTATGCAAAATAACATCACTGACTTCCAACGTTATGTTTTCAAAGTGTTTAAGATACATTTGCTCAGAAATAACGGTAACTGGTGAACCCGTATCTATTTCAAAAGTAAGATTGATACCATTGACACAAACAGATTCCCGCATCGGTTCACCGCGGATGGTGCGGATATTATAGCACACGTGCTTACCATCATCGTCTTCATCCCCACAGCACTCGACATAATGTTGTTTTTTTACATTTTGTTTACACATTCGCTTAAGATGTCCTTGAACGCCGCACTTTTTGCACTTATACCGCACAAACCGACACGTTGATGCCTGATGGCCTGCGTAGCCGCAGGCTGTGCAGCCGCTGACGTTTTGAGCACGCTCGCCGCTAGCTGTGCGTGTTGCTGCCCCACGCCCGCGCCGCTGCGGGCTTCTGCCGCAAGCTGTGCCATGCTGTGCTGCCGTGTCCATCTTCATCACTTGAAGTGTTGTACCCATGTCCACTTGCTGAGTTGTTTCTTGTGCCCCCATACGTGCACTGCGTACGCCTTCAGCTATTTCCAGGGCCTTACTGAGCGACAACTCCGACATCGCCTTGGTAAATAATTTATCTCTCTCTGGTCCTGGTGCCATACCCAGCACAAAACGGTCGCGAAGCTGTTCATCAAGATTTGACGCCACGAACCCGCAGTGTATTGCAAAACCACGTACTCGTGCCGCCCATTCTGGCAATCCTTCGCCGACATGTTACGTGGCACTGTGGAATTTGTATCTTTCCGCGAACGTGCACTTCTTTAGCTTAAAATGTCCATCCAATAAAGCAACTACTTCATCATAGCTCAAGGTACCGACCTGCTGCGGTATAGCTAAATCGCGAATCAATCTGTAACTTGATTCCGAACAGTTGCTCAGCAGAATAGCTCGACGTTTAATACCGGCTTTATCCACATCTACCCCAATTTCGTTTGCAAGAAACCACTGTTCCAGTCGTTCTTTGTACAATTGCCATTCTTGATGTTCATGGTTAAACACTGTTAATGTGCCGACCGAAACTGTAGCAGATACTTTCGTCATTTTTAAATACGATAAGTACGCGTAACTCGTACTTTGTCCTCGTCGCCAACTGTTATAACCGAAGGGGGGGGTTGGAGATGGAATAACGCAACCGATACGAACAAGCTCATATATTGGACTGACGCAGCAGTCTAAGAACTAGTCTACCCTACATGTATATTAATTATAAATATATATGTACCCACATAACACAACTTTCACTATGGGAGCAACTTTGAAATCACGAAAAAAAATCAGCTGTTTATACAAAAGTTCAATACCTACTTGACCAAAATGTATGAAACAGCTGATTTTTTTTCGTGATTTCAGAGTTGCTCCCATAGTGAAAGTTGTTTATATTCATGGGTAGAACACCCTGTAAAAATTTCAAGACGGTAAAAAAAATCATCCGGTAGATAGGTAGATAACGCAAGTATCACGATCTGTATGAAAACCAAGCGTGCCATTTTTTGACTAACTAATATGACGTCACAAGCACTAGGAAACGTTTCTTTTATTTCCTCGCATTTGCATAGTTTTTACAATTTATAACAGCGTAATAAACCATTTTCAATTTTTTAACTGACTTCAGAGAAGCGTGACACCGATGCAGACTGAGCGCAAAAATGGCAGCTTACGATTCATCATCTGCCTAGCCTTTTCCCAAATATGTTGGGGTCAGCTTCCAGTCTAACCGGATGCAGCTGAATACCAGTATTTTACATGGAGCGACTGCCTATCTGAACTCCACAACCTTGTTACTAGGTAACACGATACCCCTTGGTAAGACTGGTTGTCAGACTTTTTTGGGCTTCTAACTACCCGTAACAACTGTCAAAGATCTACAAATGACAGCCGGGACCAACGGTTTAACATGCTTTCCGAGGCACGGAGGGGTCTTGGTATGTAAAGATGGTCACCCATCCACATACCAACCGCGGCAAGCGTAGCTTAACCTGATCGATTGACCCGTGCAGCTGTTGTTACTTAGCCACAAGCCCCTGCAGCTTACGATTATTGAACGTAAACTAGGTACGACAATGGCACGCGAAGTAGTTGCTCTTGCGGTATATCTATATCTGTGGCTCATATATTTACGATAATTGTACTGAGAATCACATAGTTTCTGAAATTACGAAACTTCTTGATCGTGTACCACGATGTCACTCCGTATATGGCCGCCGCGAGAGTGAACTCGATCAAAATCAATTTCATAATGAGGTCGCCAAGGTTACCAACGAGTTCTTCAATGGTTTCTGGGTCGGTAATATTGGTGTTGTTGTCAGCCATGGTGAGCGTTGCGTACGCAGTCTGATGCGCTGATGAGCAGTGACACGCGTCCACAAAGTTACACGCTACAAAGCGCTATTTAATTTAAATTTAAATTAATATCTTTATTTCAGACAATATAGTCCATATTTTCTACATATTGAGGGTTAGTAAGGGTTGTTAGTAGTACACATAAAATACAATAAAAGGTGTTAATAATTTGTTAGTAAACAAGTTACACAATAATCCTATTTCCTATTTCTATGCAGATGTACACCTGCCCAGTACACAGTAAAAGGACTGTCGATTTTGCACGCTATCGTTCTGAGGACAGTGTTGGTACTACCACGGACCCTGCTCATCATCAATGCTATGATACCAGATCAGTTATTTCATCAATACACTAGCTTCTGCCTGCGATTTTGTTTGCGCGGAAGTCGTAAGACACCACAATTATACTAAATTAACAGCCGAATTTGTATAAAACTTGACTATATACTATTGTAGCTAATAGCACAACATTGGTGCCGATTCCCTTGTTCACAAACTAAACTAAATTTAAGTTCAGTGCATCTTTTTCTTTCTATTTAATTAAGAAAAGGACAGAAGATAAATTTTAGTTTAGTCCAGTCAAATTAATCAGCGCCTGTCACTCTCCATATAAGTTTAGACGTGATTCAAAACTTGCCGACTAAAATTACGCCAATTTACGTCAAGCGCTGATTAATTTGACAGGACTAAACTAAAATTTATCTTCTGTCCTTTTCTTAATGAAATAGAAAGAAAAAGAAGCACTGAACTTAAATTTAGTTTAGTTTGTGAACAAGGGAATCGGCACCATTGATACGCTTAGATACTGATGTATTTTAACAGATTATTCCTGACGAACGGCTATCACTAAAATGATATAGGTAACAGTAGATTTTAAACACACGGGATTTCTCATTAGCAGTCACCTAACCATGGATATTTATTTTATTAAAAACATATTTGACTGATTAGAAAACTAATACTACCATACATAACAACATGCTTGTTGTGATCAAATATGGATCTCAATTTTTTATTATTATTTTATCAGAAATACTTTTACAGATATTTCAGAAATTAGATGAAAATTTACCATTCCCCCCCTAATCTCCGACACTATTGAGCCTAAATTTATGAAAAAATACATGAAATAGTTCTATCAATCTGCCTAGCCTTTTCTCAACTATGTTGGGGTTGGCTTCCAGTCTAACCGGATGCAGCTGAATACCAGTATTTTACATGGAGCGACTGCCTATCTGACCTCCACAACCCAGTAACTGGGTAATACGATACCCTTGGTAAGACTGATTGTCAGACTTTCGGGCTGCTGAGGACCCGTAACGACTGTCAAAGATCCACGAATAACAGCCGGGACCAACAGCTTAACGTGCTTTCCGAGGCACGGAGGAGTCTCGGTATGTAGAAATGGTCACCCATCCACGGATCAACCCCGGCAAGCGTAGCTTAACCTGACAGATCGACCCGAGCGACTGTGGCACAAGCACAGTGTATTTTGCCACAAGCTCATCTATACTTATAGATTACAGGAAAACCTATAAAAATTATATGGTCTTAAAATGACATGGCAAATCTCCCAATATTGTGCGTAAAAACTTACATTTGCAGTTGTAATGTATGGGAGGATATGATTTTCAACTACAATGTTAAGTGTGTCCTTGGGATAAATTCATCCCAACTACGGAATCGTTCATTGTGCGTGGTCCGACACGCTCTTGGCTGGCCTTAAAACTTTAATTATTCTACTGTTATTATTACTTTCAAAGAGCCATTTCCTAATTATTCTAACTTTATTAGGATCTAAGTCAAAATAACGTTTGTTGAACAATTATATCTACTTTAAGCCTCCACAAGGCAAGCTCTGCCTAGCGTTGAAGCCAAAGATAACTACTTTTCCCAGATACACACTAACAATAAAAACCACCAAATATACTTTTTTGACGTTAGTAATTTCACAATTAAAACCCAGTTAATTTTGCCACCATTTTCAAGAATTATCCTCAAAAACAAAAACATTACTGCTCACAAACATGCAGCATAAAAAAAGTCGTTTCTAACAATCATGCATACACATTTTTTTTGCCATTCTCCAGATACCAAAATGAAATTACTCCGTGTAAGCAATTTTCCTCGTATACCTATCTCGAACTGTATATATATTTTTTCCTCAAACGCTGAGCTGCCTTATAAATCTCGAGACAGCGTACAGTGACGTTACGTATCAACCAACAGCCTAAAATAAATCATAACTGAGCTTTCTCTTTTTGTGGCCTCAAGTGTACAATGTTTTGAAGGTGACACTCCATATTGTGGGTTCTTTAGGGAACGTTTGGGGTGTGTTTTGATTATTTATTACTTTTTGAGTTTAATTGACATTGGTGAAGGAAAAACTTCGTGAGGAATCCTGGACTTACAGTTAATGTGAGTTTGAAATCCCAAACCCGTATTGAGCAAGCGTGGTGACCAATGCTCAAGCCTTCTCTGGATGAGAAGATGCCTTTGCCCTGCAGTGGGACAATAGTACTAAGCAGTTTGTGATAGTTTGTTGAGAAAAATATTTTAAATTCGAAATCCTCGATTCTTGGCATTAACTGCTCGTCTAATCTTCTCCCTATGCAGAAAACCTGAAATGTCTATTTGTGTATTTACATATCTAACCTTTCAACTGTCATTAACGAGACACAATAGAATTTTAATTGTTATCCACCTCAATGAGGCGTCGTAACAGATTATGAGATGAGTAAATACACAAATAGATATTTCAGGTTTTAACCTATACTATAAAATTAATATTTGTGTATATATTTGCAATCATGTTCTCGAAAACGGCTCTAACGATTTCAATTAAAGTTGCAATATAGAGGTTTACGGAGACGAAAAATCTATCTAGCTAGGTCTCACATCTGGGAAAATTAATTTTCTCCGTGTTTTCACCCGAGCAGAGCTCAATCGCCCAAAGTTTAGAATAATGGCAGCATGGAATTAGTAAGTACGTACTATCATGGCAGCATGGAATTGTATGTACTTTAAATGGAATTAGTATGAACTATCCTATACTATTTAATGAGCATTCTCAATGTTCACCAGAGCAGAGCTCGGTCAACTAGGTACTAAATCGTTAATTTTTTGTTTTATTTATTTTGTAATCCCTTAGAGGGATTTATATGTGTACGTAGGTGTGTCCGTGGCATCACAGCGGGCCCTATCAGAATACCAGCGCCGCGGTATTTATTAAAATATCGCAGCATTATGCTGAGATATGGGCCTTTTTGGCCTCGCACAGGTCGTTACTATTTTTTGTTAGTTTGTTAGTTTAAAATGCTCTTTTCTTATTTTTTAATTTAATTTAATTTTTTATTTTATTTCTGTCTGTATTTCCTGTGCGTGTCCCAAATAAAATATTTTTCTTTCTTTCTTTCTTAATACAAAAAATCGTTAATACTGAAATTGATCTAATTTGGTTTGGCTATTAGTAGGTTATTCTACTACATCTCTGCCATCTCCTTCTTCCTGACTAGTCTAATTTATTTTATATAATATTATTTTTTCCTACTTCTTCGCCTTTTCTTATCTAAATAACAGCCTGTTCTGTGTGCGTGTCAAAGCGTAGCTGTGTTCCGTTTCTTTTTTTTTTATGAACTGCCTTACGTAATATCTCTTGGTACCAACAACTGTTCTATCTAACTTGTTTTTATTGGATGTTTTAGTGACATTTTCTGTAACATGAGTTGGTATTTGCTATATTGTTCTGGGATTCTTTTGATACTAGCTTTTGCCCGCGGCTTCGCCCGCGTGGATGTCGGAAAATATCCCACGGGAACGTACTACCGGGATTTCATACCTAATAACAGAGGAAAAGGTCATTGACTCTTACCGCTGCACCCGCGTTGCTACGCGTAATTTTGAAATGAATAGTTTAAAAGATATCACATCTTTTAAACTGTTTATTTAAATGATATGATTAAGAGGCATATTTTAATCTAAATTAAATGCTCTATTTAAATAACATATTTTTTTGGATAAGGATTAATACTATACCGGTCAATAAAGCTTCGGAAATAACAATTAAATTTTTATCAAATTCTGAAAGATTAAAATGGTTATTGTGGGTCATCAGATGAAGATAAACATATATGAACAATACCGTAGAACATAAATTTGAAGTATATTTTTCGGTTAACGCAGCGCACGCCAGTAAAGCTCCCAGTCGTCAATAATCGTCAAATTTCAGCCAATTTACACAAAACCTTAATGAAATATACACTAAAACCTTTCGCATGAATCACTACGTCAATTGGTGAAAACCGTTTGAAAATCCGTTCAGTAGTTTTTGAGTTTATCGCGTTCAGACAGACAGACAGACGCGGCGGGGGACTTTGTTTTATAGGTAATATGTAAGAATAAGGATGGAACAGGGATTTTGCAATGTATAAAAATACAAGAGCAGTGGTGGCCCAGTGGTAACGGCCGCGACTTACGAGTTGTAGGTCGTAGGTTCGATCCCAGACAGGCGCTTTACTTTGTGTAAATTATTTCATCACCACTGCTCTCAAAACGGTGAAGGAAAACATCGTGAGGAAACCGGCATGTCCTAGAACCGAAAATTCGAAGACATGTGACATCTACCAACACGTACTGGGCCAGCGTGGTGGATTACGGCCCACTCCCTCTCACAGAGAGGAGGTCTGTGTCCCAGCAGTGGGAACATTATAGGCTGATGATGATGATGATAAAAATACATGTCCTTTCTTTTCAGAACGAAAATAAATAAAATTGAAGTGTTTTGCCTTTATTTATCAACTTACAGGTCGGCCGCGATTTACGGATCGTAGACCGCGCTTTATTTTATGTAATTTTTTTCATCACCACTGCTCTCGGTGAAGGAAAATATCTTAAGGCCCGTGTGGTGGATTACGCCTCTCACCGAAAGGAGGCCTGTGTCCCAACAGTGGGAACATTATAGGCTGATTATGCTTAACCTATCAACGTACAAGAGTTACTCAAACTTAGTGTCAATGTCATCAACACTAACTTACATTGTGTCAACATCGCTAACTTCATACTTCTGGCTTTGAAGGTGTTAATTAAAGACTTATTTAATCAAAAGTAGCGTTCTGTAGTTTCTGCTTACCCCATAGGAAAAAGGCATGAGTTTTATGTATGTTTGAAGGTGTTAATTAAAGACTTATTTAATCAAAAGTAGCGTTCTGTAGTTTCTGCTTACCCCATAGGAAAAAGGCATGAGTTTTATGTATGTTTGTGTATTTAAGAAAAATAATGTGGCGGTCACGGGACGCCCAGCAGATGTAATATCGAAAAGAGCGGCGGTGGAGGGGGCATGACGGCATAAGAGAGCGTCATGCCGTTTGCCGTCACGGCATACGAGTCGGTCTTACCAAAGCGCCAATACATGTTTTACATCTAATGGCGACGATAACCGTCTCTTAACGCTCGTGCAGATCAGCGCGACAGGCAGCGCGACGCGTGTCGCGCCCGCGATGTCGCGCTGGTCTGTACGAGCCTTTATTGATTTTATATTGAAGATCATGTCTAAACGAGTGATTTGGAAAAAATATATGTTAAATTAGAGCATTTTTTATAACTTAATATGCTTTGAATATTTTAGATTATGTTTAAATTCCATAGTGAAATTAATTTGTAAAGTTATGTCTAACGCGGATAAAAACTGAGAATCACGCAAAAACCATCAAGCGTATTTTTCTGAAACCTTTACCATTTTAAATATTATTTAATTATTGATATTTTAGTGTACGTGTTTTATTAAACTACCTTTTGTTTTATGTATAATAAATTAATAATGCGTCTAAATCGGGACAGCGTTCATTGATGGGCGAGTCCTATTACTGGCTGGACATACGACGCGTTGTATGAGCTCAGTACAGAACACGCAAGCTAACAACTCAAGATCACTGGTTTAAATCTGCGTCTTAAGTAAATAAACGAATTATTTTACAACACACCCAAATAATTCGTAATACTATCAAAAGTAAGTGTTAGACTTAGGTATGTTAATTACTAATCAAGCCACATGTAAGTGGACAGAATATCATCCTAAAAATCAATCCCAGATTTATTTACCTTATCCATCAGTACTCAAATAACATCCCAGATGTTGGCCACTCAATATTTACTTGAAATTAATTAAGTGGCTCTATCTCTTAGGACATATTTCAAAAAAATCTCTCATAATTTTCTTTTCCCTCCTTCCAATTACATTATTAAGCTATGGTATTTGAAGTTTTTATAACAAGTCAAAGCCTCTTTGATTGAATTTCATTCTCTTTAGGTTGACCGAAGATTTTCATCTAATTTATTTTGCTTTTATGTAACAGTGGAAAAATATACTGCTTTTTAATTAGCGTGATTTCTTTGCAAAGACAAGAAGCTGAAGTGAGGGCATCGTGTCACCCAGTAACTGGGTTGTGGATGCAGTCGCTTCTTGTAAAATACTAGTAGGTATTTAATTGCATTCGGTTACATTTCAAGCCGACCCAAACATAGTTGAGAAAAGTCTCGGAAGATGATGATGACAAGAAGCTGAAGTAAATTGTGACCATGTTAGGATTAGGTATGAGGTCAGACGTTTTTGACAGGGGTTCGCGATCAGAAAACGTTGCAAGCATAGAGCACTCTAGGGCCGAGATAAATAACCGTAACTTAACACGTACTCTGGATTAGCGTTATACCTGTCACTTTCGCAGAACTGTCTAACGTCAAAGCACTCATGTTAAGTAACGATTATAGATCTTGACATAAACCTAGATGGAGAGGCTATCTTAAGAAGGTAGTGTAGACTGTCTGAATGTAGGAGGCGTTGAACTGGGTATTATGGCGACACTTAGAAAAGACATGTGTCTAGAAGTGCATTAGATATAAGTTGATTAAATATGAAATGGCTTTTAGTTTTGAACGCGCGGGTACTGTTTCAAATATTCGGAATTTCGCTCAAGTTTGCTCGCAAAATCTATACTTAATTTATAGAGCTGAAGAGTTTGTTTGTTTGTTTGCTTGAACGCGCTAATCTCAGGAACTGCTAGTCCGATTCGAAAAATTATTTCAGTGTTAGATAGCCCATTTATTGAGAAAGGCTATAGGTTATATGTCATCACGCTAAAAACAGCGGAGCACCAATGAAGAATGTTTCAAAATCAGGGTGTTTTTTTTCCTTTTGAGAGCTTCCGCTGCGTGCACTGCGTAAACGGTTAAAGTTTCGCAAAAAACATGTATGACAGAATTGTTTCCCACGACAAACTATGCTTATCTTTTAAGGTTGGCTCACTATAACCTTTTTTATGCTAACCAATTTTGTTCTAAAATAATGCATAATTTGCGAAGGTTTTTTAAAAACATGATATTAATCCTTATCCAAATAAATACGCCCAAAGTAACTATTCCACGCAGACGAAGTCGCGGGCAGAAGCTGGTACTTCCATATTAAAACCCACACTCGTGTCTTACGATCCAAAAAATAAAGGTTGACCTTTTCGTTAGCGGTCAACCATTCTTCTCGATGCTCTGCTAATGTCACTCCATACGGGTCATTAACTTTACGACCCAGCATACTTCGAGAATTTCAGAACATACTAAAACTTTATGAGTCTATTTTAAACGGAAACAGTACATGAAACGGCCATTTTTGGCCAAAAAAATGTCCGTCTCCAGTTGCGAGAAATATGAAGCTAGAAGATTTATTTCTCGGACAAAAAAACTTCTCTGTCGGGACATAATGAATACCAGGCCAAATATCTTAACATGGTTCGGAGTAAAGTGTGTACTGTTTGAGACACATGGTAAGGAAGTTTAACTAGCTATTTCCTTAACTTAGCTTTTCCACTTAACCACTCCAGGTTTTCCATTGTATCAATCTGCCTAGAATTTTCCCAACTATGTTGGGGTCGGCTTCCAGTCTAACCGGATGCAGCTGAATACCAGTATTTTACGCGGAGCGACTGCCTATCTGACCTACACAACCCAGTAACTGGGTAATACGATACCCCTTGATAAGACTAGTTCTCAGATTTTCGGGCTTCTGACGACCCGTAATGACTGTCAAAGATCCACGAATAACAGCCGGGACCAACGGCTTAACATGCTTTCCGAGGCACGGAGGAGTCTCGGTATGTAAATATGGTCACCCATCCACGGACCAATCCCGGCAATCGTAGCTTAACCTGATGGATTGACTTGTGCAGCTATTATTATTTAGCCAGTTTTCCATTATGAAATTCAAAAAATTTCAAAATTCAAAAGTCATTTATTCAAATTAGGCTGAGAACCAGCACTTTTCGAACGTCAAAATTACATAAGACAGTCCCCCAAAAACGAAGTCACTTTATGCTAGATTAATAATACCAGCTTGTTACTGTCTTTCTACAGGGCAAAAGCGTCTTCTCGTACAGAGAAGGCATGAGTATGGATAATCACACTTGCTCAAGACTGGTTGACGATTTCAAACTTATATTAACTACAATTCCAGGTTTCCTCACGACGTTTTCCTTTACCGATATCAGTGATGTCCATGATAAACTTAGAAAGTACATAATTATACATTGAAAAACCGGCCAAGTGCGTGTCGGACCACGAACAATGAAGGGTTCCGTAGTTGGGATGAATTTATCCCAAAAACAAACTTAACTTTGTAGTTGATAGAAAAATCCACATCTCTTTAATAAAATAAGTGATAGACATAATTTTAATACTAGAAATAAAGATAAACTAGATCAACCATTTTTCAGGTTATCTAAAGTACATACATCTTTTATGGGGTATTGTGTTAAATGTTACAACAAAATACCTTGTGATATATTGCAATTAAATGAAAGAAAATTTAAAACTCATATAAAAAGTACACTTTGTAAACAAGCATATTACAAATTAGAGGATTATATCCAAGATAAGAGTGCTTGGAAACATGCTGGTCCTGCTCCATAGGACAATTTAGAATCAAGACAAAATCAAACTGGTTGCTAATGTAATTGTAAAATTTATTACTTTGTGTTTTATGACATTGATTTTACATTCTGTGATTACTTCCTTACACACTGACTTATTAATTGTAAAATTTTAGGAAAATCGTCTACTTTTACAATGTTTGTAAATATGTGAGAACCATGTATCTATCACAAATTAAATTATCTATCGTTGCTTCATTTTTAGGGTTCCGTACCTCAAAAGGAAAAAACGGAACCCTTATAGGATCACTCGTGTGTCTGTCTGTCTGTCCGTCTGTCTGTCTGTCTGTCTGTCTGTCTGTCTGTCTGTCCGTCTGTCACAGCCAATTTACTCCGAATCTAATGGACCGATTAAGTTGAAATTTGATACACATATGTATTTTTGTGACCCAAACACGAATGTGTAACGTATATAAATGAATTTTGAATATAGGGGTCACGTTTGGGGGGCAAACAAGAAAATTAAAAAAAAAGTTATGCTAACAGTACCATGTGACATATCAAAAGAAAGGACTTATTGCGAGGATCTTAAATATATTTTTTATATAATTTTAAAATAAACACTTTTAAAGATATTTAAGAAATTCAATGAAAATTGACCATTCCCCCCCCTTTATCTCCGAAACTACTGGACCAAAAATTTTCAAAAAAATACATAGTATGGCTCTTTACTCATAGATTACAGGAAAACCTATAAGAAGTCTATGGTCTTAAAATAACACGGTAAATCACTCAATATTGTGCGTACAAACTTACATTTCGTCGCTCGGCATCCAATAGGCCCATCTCTCTAGCTACTATAATATCAACAATATCAAAAGTGTTTGACAGTCTGCTTAAAATAAAAATAAAACTGCTTGAAATAAAACTGTAAATGTTCATGACAACCAATTCGGGTTTCGGCGTGGTTTGTCAATAGAAAGTGCAGTGTTGTGTCTTAAGCATACTGTCACATACTATACTTATACACAGCGTGGAACGCCGATTTATGCTACCTTCCTCGACTTATTCAAGACTTTTGATCTGGTTGCTTATGACGTATTGTGGAGAAAGATGGAGAAGGATAGGTTGCCAATGGAGCTTAAAAACATTTTAAATATTGGTACCTATGGTAACCAGATCAATAGTGTACGATGGGCTGGAACTTTTTCCAGGCCATACAGGTTGGAATGCGGGGTGAGGCAGGATTGGCGAGCTCAGCAGCACCAGAGTGGGTTGCTATACAGTGTGATTCTTCATAATGTGCACATATCGAAATGAGGGAATCTATGCTTAATTTTAACGAAAGAAAAAATATTTAAAAAAATCTAAATATTTTTTAAAAACTTTTTATGGAATTAAAAAAAAATTGTAACAAAACTGTGTAACTTTTAAACTGAATCAGCTATCACGATGAAACAAACTCCATAATGATTGGAAGTAAGTAGGCGTCCACATAAAATTAAAATTGAGAAAAAAACTACCCTCAATTGAAATAAATGTGTTTTTTTAGTAAAAATCTGTATTTTCTCATATTTTTTTACAATAATTGTAAAATTTATAAATAAGATGCCCATGAGAATAAAAACTAAAATAAAAAACTGATACAAAAAATTAAAAAGAAACAAAATAGTTTTGACCACTTTTTCCGTCGATAAAATTAAGCATAGATTCCCTCATTTAGATACGTGCACATTATGAAGACTCACACTGTATTGATGGTATTTGTGTAAATATTAGCTTTGGAGACGATATGGTGCTTCTCGCGCCAGCCAGTATCCCATAGACAAAAACTGTTAGTCGCAAAACTTTCTGTGTGACCTGGTAAAATAAGCTAAAGTTCATAAGTTTACTAACACAATGAGTCCTTGTTACTTGAATAAAGAAAAATATCTGGATGACAATTTTTTTTTTGAACGACGTTTTCTAAAAATGAAACCTAGCTAGATCGATTTATCGCTCCCGAAACCCCCTGCATACTAAATTTCATAAAAATTCTTGGAGCCGTTTCAGAGATTCAAATTATATAATATATTATACAAGAATTGCTCGTTTAAAGGTGTTAGATTTTTATTATTATTATGTTAATACCGCGAATGTGATTTTTTTTACGAAAATCAGATTTTTCATTCTACACGTTCAAATAAGTGATCCTGCAAAATGTTAAGTTTGTTCTTGGGATAAATAAATTCATCTCAACTACGGAACCCTTCATTGTGCGTAGTCCGACACGCACTTGGCCGGTTTTTTAATTGTTTTTACCTATTGTGGTATAGTAATTTTATTCTAGGTGCATCGTCTTCACATATAATAATTATTTAACAAATGTACGTACATATACAAACAATATTGTAAAACATTTTAAAAGAGTAACGGTGGAGTTTCTTGCCCATTCTTCTCCATACGAAAACTACCTTTTGGAAGGGGCGACTAGAATCTATTTTATTATTTTGTAATTTTAAACGTTCAAAAGTGCCATACATGGGCCTATTTGAAATAAATGATTTGACTTTGACTTTGATAAACACATTCTCCCATACGGAATGTATGGGAAAACATGTTTTTGAAACTGCAAAGTTAAGATGGTCGATTATTACTCGATAACTAGTAAAGCCTACTTAGCTGTGATAGTTTTCCTTTTAATTTCGTTATATAAACTAGCTGTGATTTTTTTCACATATCCAAAACCAACCATTTAGCTGGCAGGGGGGGGGGACACTTGACTCTAACAAAAATTAGCACTTTAAAGCTTAATATTTTGCAAACGGATCCCTGAATCCAAAAATGGTTTTCACAAACTCATAATTTTTTTGTAAGACCTTTTCAATGATACTCCACACTATGGGATAAAAAAATAAAAAATAAAACATCGCCACTTTACGTGTACCCTAAAAAAAAATGTTTTTCATAATTTTATTTTACTACTTTGTCGACGTAATTAATATGTATATCTATGTCAAATTACAGCTTTCTAGTACTAAGGGTCTCGGAGCTAGATCGCGGACAGACAGACAGAAGGACATGACGAAACTATAAGGGTTCCTTGTTTACTACGGAACCCTAAAAAGGCTAATAAGCAGAAATATTATATTCCGCCTCTTAACAGATTTTGAATTATCACCGAAATTTTGGAGATAAGCTGCCATAAAAAAAATCGAATATTAGATATAAACATCTAGATATTAATTAATATTACTGACATAAACTGAAAGTAAGAAAAACATTTATTTGGACACAGTTCGTGAAACACAAAACACAAATAAAAAAATTAAAATAATGTTTTAAAAACAATAATGCCAGAACCAACTGAGAACAAAGACAATGGTCAACAGCTCTAACTGACTACAGTGACCATTTCATAGTTTTTTTTTAGCCAATCTTAAACTTGCTAGTTATAAACTTATAATAGGGATGATGCCTGGGTAAAAAAAAAGAAATTCTATTTAATCCGTCAGTCAGATAATAAAAAAAATAGTTATGTATTTTTTGCTTTATCATAATAAAAATATGACAAAGATATAACGCATTAAAGCTGGGGAGTGGGGGGTCGCTACGTCACAAGTAAGTATAAAATCTATATACAAGTGACGTCATGGCTCATTTTAACTCAATGTATCGCTATAATCTTTTTTACGTAAAAAAGAAAAAATACTTGTTCAATATTTTTTTATAATCTCATGCCTATTGGCATACAGTTTAGTTCTCCGATCATTCGAGAGTTTTCGCACAACTTCCCGCAACAAAAAGTTGGACAATTCAAAGAACAATGTATCGCAAAGTTAACACGAACCATAGAGAAAGAACTACTAACGAAGCGTGTCACGCCAGCCGTCGCCATCGCCGCGTTTTATATGGCCATTGTGAGCGGAACGTATCAAACGAAGACGTAGATATTATGCCTCCTATACATAGGGGATTTGTTAGAAAATGTGTTTGTAATGACTGTGTTTCTTAGGACTAAGTTCTTTAAAGCGGCTTGTAAACTTTCAGAAATCGTCACGCTAAAAAGTGTTATTATAATACTTGCGACTGTCTTCTTTTAATTCATAGAGAAAGACAGAGAGAGAGAGAGAGATCGCCAGCAGAAAAATACAAAAGAAAAGAGTAAAGGAATTATAGTGTCGTGGGATAAAATTGTATACATCGACCCGAGTACACTGCATGCCTGAGAGAGAGAGAGAAAGTGTGAATTTGGTTAAAATGTAAATCCAAGATTCGGCTGCAAAAGTTTTAAAAATTTTTGTCATGGGTGTCGTTTTCATAGTTTTCGAGGGTGCTAAAGCCGATAGTGAAGTCAAAATGTAAATTCAAGATGGCAGCTGCTAAAATTTTGTTTTTGTTTTAAATCAAACGTGAGAAGGAACTTCGTTTCTGAGGGGCTGTCCCCCGATCGCACACGTTTTTTACGGTTTTTGGTAGGTAGGTTCTTAGTTTTATAACATTTTCTTTGAATGTTACAAAGGAAACTTCCACATTAAAAACTTTTCGAGATGCTCTTTAATAAAAACCAAATAAGAATTCTATTCTATAATATTTTCTTATTGTAGTCATGTTTGGTATTTTCTCGGTAACCTTCACCTTCAAATTTAAAATATTCTAGTTTCAACTGTGTTCTTGAAGAATAGGCTAATGTTAGATTTGGTATCATATGTCCATATAAAATATGACATGAAAATGGAAATTCAAGAATGCTTATGCCTGTACTTATTCAACATCGATGCTAGAACGACACTCAACCTCAATAAAAACAATTATAATCCGATTTTTATAACTGTGCGCCTGTCAACGTCAAAATTTTACAGTATAAGTGGTTTAAATAATAACAATAAAAAAATTATGAACATTAAGACAGAACCGTCAGACAGACATTTGGGACTGCCAAACTGTTGCAGTATTTAAAGTGAGTGAAAGAACACCTTTCCACTTCGTCATAGTTGCGTTGGTATTTATTTTGTAGTTTATGTATATATTTTTGTTACATTATATTAGTGTTATTTATTTTGGAAGTATGCATGTTTGTATGTATATAAGTAAGTATATTTTCATATTATTAGTTTTATTTAATTAAGTGAATTGTTTTGATTTTATGTATTTTACTTTCTCTCTACTCTTACACACGGTGTCTACATTTCTTTTTATCCTCTGTCCTATCGCAGGTATGCTGGAAGAGATTTCATTAGAAACAAGCATCACCTTTGTACGTATTTTTCTGTTCCTTTTGTCTTGTCTGTGTATTATTTGTGTGTACATAAATGGTTAAATAAATAAACCGTGGAGACGACACGAGTTATGTAGATCATATTAAGATGGTGAGCAATGGGTAGTTCGCCGTCCGATAAGGACCAGGCCCGGGTCGACGGCGCGTTGTGTTCCACGCGCGCCTCAAAGATATGTCAGCACAACTGAAGGGGTCCGCTAGAGCCGATGCATGCCGGGGTTGCGGGTTTGTCCGAAAAGGGTTACCGTGGCCCCTGGCAACATACAGGCAACTGAAGGAACACGGGTGGGTTAGTCTATAAGAGTCTGATACGCCCTCCCACTCCGCCCAGAGCGGGAGAAGTTATTTGGTAATTTTACAGCTAAAAAAAAAAACGTCGGGGCACTGAGGAGGTAACTGGGCGGATGAATTCAATACTATAGCGGTTATACCGCCACATACGATTATACGAACTACGCATCAAAGACATGACGTCACACAAATCCTGCATCGCGCAGTTAGAGTTTACCGTGCGATCGACATAGATACAAGATTTCAACTTCAAACCGATGGGCAGTTGCCCGCCAGACACAACACCCGTCTGGTCGGAGGATCCTCCCTTTTCTATGGTGTATGAGTGAACTTTACACCCTGTTCCTTGTACCACCAAAATACTAACAACTTAGGATTTTGACAGTTCCGAGCGCACAGTTCTAAAAATCGAGTTGTACTACCTACCAGTTATCTATCTACTAATAAACGACTGTCTAATAATCCCACTCATACACGATTTTAAACGTCCATTAGCATGACCATTTCTGACGCATAATTACCCGACGTGACTGCGGTCTGACACCGCAATCACCAATGTGGGAACCAAGCGTAGTGATTACGGTTTTATCCAACGATATCGTTCAGAGTATCGGTCTCTAGGGCAACCCGAATTCAGGAGTGAACAGTTACCGACCGATACTGATAAAATATTATTATCTGTGATAACGGATAACCTTGACGTGTGTCTGTTTCGGAAAATAATGTCATAATTTAAACCTCAGGACAATAAAGGTTTAAATTATGATGTTAATATCGGATGGGAAGCATTTAAAATATTATCGTTTTATTTAGAGGAGCTACTAGTCATAAAAACATAATAGGAACCATTCGTCTAGTTGGATATGAACTCAATACATACCCTCTCAACACTACACACACACACACACACACACACGCACACACACACACACACATACAGACAAACACAAAATACATCACACCCTCTCCTTCATCTCACATCACCTTGAACTCCACTACACTTCATACAAATTTAACATTTATTATTTTTGTTGTTTTCTTCTCCAACAAATAGTTGGTTATAACATGGAAATGTAATAATGGCTTCATTAATGTTTTTAATTGGTATTTTTACCTGTAGGGGGGAGTCCCTGGTGTCCTGAAATACAAGTCACGGCTTAGTTTAGGCACCACAAATGAACATTGTCCTGCATGATAATTTTAATTTTTTCCGTTTTTAAGTTTTAGTTTAGGTGTTATTTGTGGAAGAAAAATAAACATTTTTATTATTATTTTTATTTTACAAATATAATTTATATCGATTTATTTATGGTACCTTACCTACATTCGCTTTCAATCTGGTAATGTTGCCATTTAAATAAATTACATAGGCTATGAGCTACACAAGTGTGCAGCAAGATACCAGGAAGATTGCATAACTTAACTGTACTGTGGCGGCGATAACCGACTTTTAATGATTTTATATTGAAGATCACGTCTAAACGAGTAGTGTTAATGATTCTCAATAAAATATATGTTAAATTAGAACATTTTTTAAATAACGTATTATATGAATATTTTAGATTATGTTTATATTACATAGTGAAATTAATTTGTAAAGTTGTGTTTAACGCGGATAAAAAACTGAGAATCACGCAAAATCAATCAAGCGTATTTTTCTGAAACCTTCACCATTTTATAGATAATTTAATTATTTATGTTTTAGTATACGTGTTTTATTAAAATTCGTTTTGTTTATGTATAATAAATTAATAATGCGTCTAATTTGGGACAGCCTTGATAGGAGAGTCCTTTTACTTGCCGTACGACGCGTTGCGTGAGCTCAGTACAGAACACGCAAGCTAACCACTCAAGGCCACTGGCATATATCTGCGTCATGAGCAAGAAAATGCTTGCATTATCTATAATGTAATGCAAGTTCCAATTACATTGAAATGCATACGTACAAGCAGGGGTTATAACATTACTGCGTGCAAGTTTATTGCACAGTAAAAAAATATTTTTATGTCTTCAAGGTCAAACACAGGCAAAGTCTGGAAAAAATCCATCTCGTATAACAATTTCTAACAAAGGACGATTCAAACTAAACATGTTCACAGGTGCGATTTTTATTTAGCTATAAAAATATCGTAAAACATACTAGTTTTTGTTATGATATTTTTGCACGGAACAACCGGATTTACGTGCGTTTAGGTCCCGTTTTATTTAAACGACAGTGCTCGTTCCGGATTTCATGAGTAACTGTTGGATATTTATGATTTGTTTTTATTTACATTTGTCTGAATTGGCATTGGGATCACTTTTGGGCCGCAACGGTGGTAGACCCCTCTCACGCTCTCTCAAGTTCATAGTAGTGATAGTCAGTGGTGTGACCGTCGGATTGCCAAGTCATGGGTCTCGAGATCAAACCCAAGGCACGCACCTCTGACTTTTCGGATTCATGTGCGTATTTTATAATTATCACTTGCTTCAAAAGGGCTTGCTTCAAAGGGGCTTGTGGCTAAGTAATAACAGCCGTACGGGTCGGTCGATCAGGTTAAGCTACGCTTGCCGCGGTTGGTCCCTGTATGGGTGACCATCTTTACATACCGAGACCCCTCCGTGCCTCGGAAAGCACGTTAAACCGTTGGTCCCGGTTTTCATTTGCAGATCTTTGACATTTGTGACGGGTCGTTAAAAAACCGAAAATCAAGGGGTATCGTGTAACCCAGTAACTGGGTTGTGGAGGTCAGATACTCAATCGCTCCATGTAAAATACGGTATTCAGCTGCATCCAGTTAGACTGGAAGCCGACCCCAACATAGTTGGGAAAAAGCTAGGCAGATTTTTATCAGTTGCTTCAAAAACGGTGAAGGAAAACATCGTGACGAGCCTGAGAGATATTTCTCGACGGTATGTGAAGCCAAGTCAGAGGCGCATGAGCAGCTTTAAAACTCTGACACCAGGTTATTCACTAACCACATAGAAAGAAGCAAAACGAGAGAGGGTTTTAACTTTTAACCAAGTGCAAAAAAAATTGGGAAAAAATATTTCAATTGTTTTGATTAAAAAACAACGTAATGCGCACAACAAATATGTACTGAGAAAATAACATTTAGATAATAATTTGAAACTGACAAGCTGATTCTGATAAACATTTCACTTGATATATTATCCTAGAATACACCAAACATTAATCATTCATTTGCTCAATAAACATTTAAATCCCAGCCTGAAATCAAGCACGAATTCCCGTAGGTAAATCGACCCGACCCATTGACCGTAATATCGCAGAACAATGAATACCATAAGGCCGTTTTGCAGACAATAAATGCATTGTACAGCCGAATGTTATTGACAGAATCGTAACATGGGTTCATGTGTGTTCGACGTTTTGACATATGACTTACTATTAGCGAAGGAAACAATGGTCCAACTGCTTTGTATAAGAGGTGATATGTCAACTGCTTTAGTAATCATGTTTCGGTTTTCTGTATCAATTTGGGATGGGATTGTTGGTAATAGTGAGATTGGGAGAGCAGGGAAGATATTTGAAATAATGCGAATTTCAATGCGCTCTTCGGTTGAATTGCTAGTGAAAGAAAGTTCATTTTTTTACCAAACTTAATCAACACCGCGCCACCTGGGCCCTATTTAACTAATAACTGACAATGCGGCATATTTGTCAAAGAAAACTAAACTGTCTCATTTCCACAACAGGTGCTGTTTAATAATGCAGAATACTATGTGAGAAACTTGTTAAATTGTCGAATTGTCGCCTGTCACGTGTCGGTTCTCCTAAATAAGCCTCTGGTTGTTGTTTGTATATCTACATCTTTATTATATTGTGCACTATAATAGTGTGTAATGTGCCTTGCAAGTCGCATCTTAGTGTACGGCCTGAGTGATAAAGCGTCTAGTGGAGCGTTCAGCGTGGCGTGCAAGCGGCGATAGAGCGTTCGCCGAGTGGCTTTAGTGCACGCTTATCGTTCGTGTGAGCCGGTCACATTTCTCATCATGGCGTCGGGGTCGCACGATATTATTGATATGTATTTAGAAGAATACAAGGTCCAAGTGAGTTAATTAAACAAAGAAGGCTGTGTGGGGAGTTTTCTACGTAGTAAAACATTGCAAACACAAACTGGTTTGAACTTGCACGCGACACCACGCTCGACGCCCCGCTCACCGCAAACAAGCACGCTCCCTCGCCACGCCGCCCGCTCGGCCGCCACTCAGGACACTCGCGACTGATTGCATGTGTTTAACACGAACGTCGCACGCCCCGCCCCGCCGGACGCTCGAGTCGAGCGTGCACTCAGTTCGTACACTAAGAAACCTCCTTAAACCCACTCCCCACTCCACTGACTTCTACTCCTTCAGTGTGCACGCGGTTCGGTTGTGGAATTCACTTACGCCCGACATTAGGGACTGCCAAACTGTTGCAGTATTTAAAAGAATAGTGAAAGAACACTATCTTTCCACTTCGTCATAGTTACGTGGGTATTTATTTTGTATTTTTATATATATATTTTAAGGTTATTTAAGTTTTATTTTTTAGGTTGTCTGTAAAAGATCGCTTTTAGCGATAAGACCGCCCATTGTGTCACCCAATGTTAAATTTCTATATTTATGTCTGTAATTTTTATGGTGTACATAATAAAAAATATTCTATATCTCTACATTTTTTTTAAATTTCATTATTATTCATAATATATTTGTGATATTTATTTTAGAAGTAGATATGTATGTTTGTATGTATGTAAGTAAATATATCCTCATAACATTTGTTTGTTTTTCATTTCTTTTGTTTTTTTTTCGTCACGGGTCGTCAGAAGCCCGAAAGTCTGACAACCAGTCTTACCAAGGGGTATCGTATTACCCAGTTACTGGGTTGTGGAGGTCAGATAGGCAGTCGCTCCATGTAAAATACTAGTATTCAGCTGCATCCGGTTAGGCTGGAAGCCTACCCCAACATAGTTGGGAAAAGGCTGGGCTGATTGATTTGAACATTTGTTTTATTTTACTAAGTGAATTGTTTTTGATTTTATGTATTTTACTTTCTCTCTACTCTTACACACGATGTCTACATCTCTTTTTATCCTCTGTCCTATCGCAGGTATGCTGGAAGAGATTTCTTTAGAAATAAGCATTACGTATTTTTCTGTTCTTTTTATCTTGTCTGTTTATATATGCACTATAATAGTTAAATAAATAAAATAATATCTCCCACATCGAAGGCTGGTCTCAGCTGAGATTGGTCGCTATAGCTGAAATTCAGTTTGGAGGATTATTTTATTATGTTCTATTAGTGGATACTGAGCCAAACTATCACCCCTCGCAGTATGTCACACTATTTACTGAATTTCCTGTATAAATTCCTCATTTAACTACGTCCGGTGCCGGGACTGTTAGCTTTGCTACTTTGCTAACAGGAAAGTAATTAACACGGCATGAACTAGGTTAATAATTTATGGTTTGTGTTTGTATAAGAGAAGAAGAGAGGAGTTCCAATAAAAGGGATACAAATCTGATACAGCATCACAACACAAAAAGCGACTTTTGTAAGACAGATCCTGAGAATATAACAACAACACGGGCGATGATATTGACGGGCGATCCGTGCACGTATGTGTATGCATCGTCATCATCTGCCTAGCCTTTTCCCAACTATGTTGGGGTCGGCTTCCAGTCTAACCGGATGCAGCTGAATACCAGTATTTTACACATGGAGCGACTGCCTATCTGACCTCCACAACCTAGTGACTAAGTAACACGATACCCCTTGGTAAGACTGGTTGTCAGACTTTTTGGGCTTCTAACTACCCGTAACGACTATCAAAGAACTACAAATGACAGCCGGGACCAACGGCTTAACGTGCTTTCCGAGGCACGGAGGGGTCTTTGTATGTAAAGATGGTCACCCATCTACAGACCAACCGCGACAAGCGTAACTTAACCTGATCGATCGACCCATGCAGCTGTTGTTACTTAGCCACAAGCCCCGCTCCACTGGAGTACCAAACTGTTGCAGTGTTTAAAAGAATAGTGAAAGAACACTATCTTTCCACTTCGTCATAGTTACGTGGGTATTTATTTTGTATTTTTATATATATATTTTAAGGTTATTTAAGGTTTATTTTTTAAGGTTGTCTGTAAAAGATCGCTTTTAGCGATAAGACCGCCCATTGTGTCACCCAATGTTAAATTTCTATATTTATGTCTGTAATTTTTATGGTGTACATAATAAAAAATATTCTATATCTCTACATTTTTTTTAAATTTCATTATAATTCATAATATATTTGTGATATTTATTTTAGAAGTATGTATGTTTGTATGTATGTAAGTAAATATATTCTAATAACATTTGTTTTTTTTTTCATTTCTTTTGTTTTTTTTTCGTCACGGATCGTCAGAAGCCCGAAAGTCTGACAACCAGTCTTACCAAGGGGTATCGTATTACCCAGTTACTGGGTTGTGGAGGTCAGATAGGCAGTCGCTCCATGTAAAATACTAGTATTCAGCTGCATCCGGTTAGGCTGGAAGCCTACCCCAACATAGTTGGGAAAAGGCTGGGCTGATTGATTTGAACATTTGTTTTATTTTACTAAGTGAATTGTTTTTGATTTTATGTATTTTACTTTCTCTCTACTCTTACACACGGTGTCTACATCTCTTTTTATCCTCTGTCCTATCGCAGGTATGCTGGAAGAGATTTCATTAGAAGTAAGCATCACCTTTGTACTTATTTTTCTGTTCTTTTTATCTTGTCTGTTTATATATACACTATAATAGTTAAATAAATAAAATAATATCTCCCGCACCGAAGGCTGGTCTCAGCTGAGATTGGTCGCCATAGCTGAAATTCAGTTTGGAGGATTATTTTATTATGTTCCATTAGTGGATACTGAGCCAAACTATCACCCCTCGCACTATGTCACACTATTTACTGGATTTCCTGTATAAATTCCTCATTTAACTACGTCCGGAGCCGGGACTGTTAGCATTGCTACTTTGCTAACAGGAAAGTAATTAACACGGCATGAACTAGGCTAATAATTATGGTTTGTGTTTATATGAGAGAAGAAAAGAGGAATTCTAATAAAAATGATACAAATCTGGTACAGCCTCACAACACAAAAAGCGATTTTTGTAAGACAGATCCGGAAAATATAACAACAAAATAAAAAGCAAAATTATTTATTTTGAAAAAACCCACGACGGATAAAAAGTTATTGAAAAAGGATAAAAGTTTTGCACAAATAAACGATTAATGCAGCGCCCCCTGGTGAGTTGTCACCGTAACACTTATCTAAGAACATGCACTAATCAAATTTGAACCCATCACTGAAAACTGCATCAAAATCGGACTAGTAGTTTTGGAGAAAAATGGCAACATGGATTTGCACAAACATTTTCTCACCCCAACCGCATATACCGTCTCCGTTCCGTCGTGGGTAAAAAGTTCATTGACTGGCGATCTGTGCGCGCAGATTCAAGGTCTAACATCAAAATTCAAGTACGATGCATAGATCTCGAGATAAATATCTGTGACAAACGGACAAAAGCAATCTACATAATATACTTAGTTTCCGTTTTTCCTTTTTGGATCGGAAGCTTTTTTGCTTTTTTAACGAAAAAAGACGATGCAATTCATTTCTTCAATCTTCCTTTACCTGCCAATACTAACACATCCCCTCATCTTTAGCAACCGTTTTCCAAATAGGAATTCAATCC
Organism: Agrochola lychnidis; assembly: GCA_963680765.1. Taxonomy (NCBI): domain Eukaryota; kingdom Metazoa; phylum Arthropoda; class Insecta; order Lepidoptera; family Noctuidae; genus Agrochola; species Agrochola lychnidis. The sequence goes on along the minus strand of OY796859.1, from coordinate 4,513,552 downwards.
TACTCAACAAGGAAAACGGGAGAGATTCCCCATTTTCCGGAACACTCGATATCTAGTGACAGAATACAAGTAAAACGTAACAGTAATAACGTATATAATCGAGGACAGCAGAAGTCGTCATCAAGTTGTAACAGCAATGGGAAACTGGGTCTTTGGTGTAGTGCAGATTAAAGGCAGTAAATCAACTAATGAGCTATGTGGGATGCAACTACAAGAAGCAATGATTAATTTTAGTAAGAGCTTAAATATATTTTAATAAAACACGTATACTAAAACATAAGTAATTTAATTATCTTTAAAATGATGAAGTTTTCAGAAAAATACGCTTGATGGATTTTGCGTCATTCTCAGTTTTTTATCCGCATTAGACATAACTTTACAAATTAATTTCACTATGTAATATTAACATAATCAAAAATTTGTTTATATTAAAATATTAAAAAAATGCTCTAATTTAAAATATATTTTTTTCCAAATCACTAACACTGCTCATTTAGACGTCATCTTCAGTATAAAATCGTTAAAAGTCAGCTATCGTCCCCTTAATGTGACCGTGAGCCTAACTTTTAACATCAGCCTAGACACGATAGAGATCCTGTCTATAATCTCTAGTCTAGGTTTTTATTCTATAGTAAATACAAATCTCGAAGTCTTTAAAACTGTTCTTTTTCAACAATATAATTTATAAATGATTGTCTGATCTACAAAAATATTATTTTTGAAAGAGTAAAAGCATATTACCAACCAATATTATTTCTGTTTACCTCTAGTTCTCCCCAAAAACTATTTTTTGCTTACTTGCCAAAAAGTCCAGCAGACTTGATTCACTCTGTTGCCCCAACATTGGCAGTTGTCAGTCGGATCACGCTCCCGATGGGCGAGTGGCCCATGAGTGCCTCAACGTGACTGCCGACCGATGAATATTTTCAACAAGCCTTTGTTTTTAAAGTGACTGCGAATCGAACATTTGGGGAAATAAAAAAGCTGAATTGGGGAGTTGATATTTCCTGGTATTGTGAAAATAGTTTATTTCACGTTGGTTGAAAGAAAAAAACAAAGAAAAACCACGTACCGTACGTACTTTCATAAAAAGTAAGGAAAAATAAATCTCCCGGAAATTGGAAATTAAAATTAACCCTCTAGAGAGAAAACATACAAATTAATACTCAAGATTCCGAAGATCAAATAACATGAAAACCCAGATTTAAACAAAAGATGATGCAAATATTTATACCAAACATTGGAACACAATACACGACCCGAAAGGGAACCCAATACTCCATCAGACCAGTAATCGGTAAACGACGATCATATTTCAAAAAGCCCAAACAATAGCTCCCTCTATTGACAGCGTCCCGAACTAATTTTCCGAGGTGTGGACAGACATTATAAAGGCGCATACATAATGGCTGCTAATTTATTCGACAAAGTTCTTTGTGATCCTATTAATCCAGTTTGGGTATTTTACATGCGACCTACTTGCACTGTAAACCGTTGAAAGCATTATTGTTTACATATTCAGGTACATCTTAAGATTGAAAGTAGACTCCTGCATAGTTTGGCAATGGTTGATATGATGACGATAAAATTGACCACTATATTAAACTACTGCATATAACAAAGGAAAATAACGCTAGCCAGCGAAATGTGGGTACCTGTGCCTAAGCCCCGGAATACACCAAAACGAGACGAGACGAGAGGAGAGGAGATGTGTTTTAAATTCTCTCGAGATTAGAAGAAATAAAAAACCGGCCAAGTGCGTGTCGGACCACGCACAATGAAGGGTTCCGTAGTTGGGATGAATTTATCCCAAAAACAAACTTAACTTTGTAGTTGAAAAATATGTTCTCCCATACGGAATGTATGGGAAAACATGTTTTTGCAACTGCAAAGTTAAGTTGGTCGATTATTACTCGTTAACCTGTAAAGCCTACTTAGCTGTGATAGTTTTCCTTTTAATTTCGTTATATCAGCTACTGTTGTGATTTTTTTCACACACCCAAAACCAACCATTTAGCCATCAGGGGGGGGGGGGGACACTTGACTCTAACAAAAATTTGCACTTTAAAGCTTAATATTTCGCAAACGAATCCCTGAATCCAAAAATGGTTTTCGCAAACTCACAATATTTTTGAAGGACCTTTCCAATGATACCCCTCACCATGGGGTAAAAAAATAAACATTACCACTTTACGTGTATGAGAGGTACCCTAAAAAAAAATGTTTTTCATAATTTTATTTTACCACTTTGTCGACGTAATTAATATGTATATCTATGCCAAATTACAACTTTCTAGTACTAAGGGTCTCGGAGCTAGACCGCGGACAGACAGACAGACAGACAGACAGACAGACAGACCGACAGACAGACAGACAGACAGACAGACGGACATGGCGAAACTATAAAGGTTCCTTGTTTACTACGGAACCCTAAAAATGACCTAATCATTAATATATGTAAGATCCTTCATGAAAAAACCGATGCTCCTGAACTGCATTATGAACTGTCCCATCTTTTTGCTCCGATAAACTATAACCGTGGAAGGAGGCATAGATTGTTCGCCGTGCCTCGGAGTCGAACCGTTGCTCGAGCCCAGTCTCCCGTCCCTCGCACACTTTCTGCGCTCAACGCTCTCTTGGGCGCTAAGCCTGACTGTGATGTGTTCGCAGATGAATGGAAGAAGATCTTGTCAGTATGTCTGGAGTATTGTGAGATGAGCGTATGATTGTCGAGTAGTTGTATACTTTTGTTTACTGTACCTTAATAATCTTTTGTCTTTAATTAACTAATGTAATTGGCTTTGGCCGTTTTATGTTAAAAAAATAAAAATAAATAAATAAAACAACCACTAGAATTTCGTTTTTCACACATCTTCTCTCCACTTATACCACTGAGCGAAGATGTATCATATTTGCATGGCGCGATCGAAACGGAGATGTGAGCTGTGCCTCACCGAGATTGAGCTGGGCGGCGGTGCAAAGCGGAGATGTGAGCTGTGCATCGCAAGCCGACCACGGCGCGCAGCGGAGACGAGAAGATATGTGCGTTCATCTCAACATCCAACGCTCGCCACACGCAGGTCAGTTGCGCTCTAGCCAGCACACATTTCCGCTCTAGTTTAGCCAGTACGCATCTCCGCAAAGCTTCGGTGAATACACCCTAGCTGGAAAATATCTCTTCTCGTCTCCACTTCGGAAATCTCAACACATCTCCGCTTTGGTAGAGTCGGGGAAAAAAAAGTGTAATACAGGGTGCAAGGGTCATCGATGCGCCAACTGGTACCATGATTCTAAATCCACCAGCGTTGAATATTTTCATGAGTAATATCAATTGTTGCACCCATTTTAACCGTGTAGACAGTTTTGTATGAAACAGCAATCATATACTGAAATCATGGTAACAGTTTGCGATGCTTCGATGTTCCCTTACACATTGTATATATGAAAAAAACCGGTTAAGAGCGAGCCGGACTCGCGCACCGAGGGTTTCGTATCATTTTAATTTTTTATCGGTGAGGCCTATATTCGTCAGAGAATTTTAACACTGTACACTGCGGTGTAGAATATTGCAGTTTTAGGTCAGCGGCATCTCTTGACCGATAGTGGAACTAATGTAATTTTTGTTTATGATTTATAAAATAGTGTGCTATTTATAGACATCGTTTTATTTTTTCTGTAATCTTACGGTATTTTTTTTTTCATTTTTCGTCACAAGTCGAAAACGATGCGAACCAAAAAAAAAGAAAAATGTTTGAAAATGTGCAAATAACGCTCTTTCATATGATACCCCACATGTCCTAGTAGCTCCATTTCGATTTTTTAAGACCCCAGTTTAGTCTATATTGCAAAAAAAAATGCATTTTTATTTTTTTCTTATTTGCAAAATAGTTGGGCAAACGTTATCTAAAACCATTCCAAATTTCAAGTTGGTAGCATTAGTATTTCTTGAGATATCCAGCTGTGACAGACAGACGGACAGACAGACTGTGTCACACCTTAGGGGTTCCTTTTTACCATTTTGGTACGGAACCCTAAAAATTGAACGCTTTTTAGACATCATTTATTATTTTACTGAAAGCATTGCTAGTCAAAAGGCTTTTTTTTTTGGGTTGAAAATTATCAAATAACTTCTCCCGCTCTGGGTGGAGCGGGAGAGCGTGTCAGACTCTTACTGATTAAAACCCACCAGTGTTCCTTCAGTTGCCATGTTGCCGGGGGGCCACGATTTTCCTTAAGCATACTCTCGAAATCTCGTGCTTAACCGAACTAATATACATAATATTATTACGAAGGTTATGGTAGTAACTGCAATTTGGAACCTTTACTAGTGGTTGCACGCAGTTTCAGTCGCATCCTCGGAAAACATCTTCATTTGCCCGGATTAACAGTTCAACAGTAGATACCGTATTGGACACGGATGGTCTCAACGTCTCGAGACACTGATCACGTCCTCAGTACGGCATTGATTTTCTTAGAGTTTGTTTTAAAATGCCGGTCGTGGTACGTGATTGGCATGTAACTCTGGTGTACAGTAACACTTTAGCTACTATTCACCGATGGGAGGTGCGGGGTGTGGGCGAGACAAGCGATCTAAGCGCCGCACGGCGAACGACGATGCAAAGAAACAATATTTAACTGCCCAGACTGTTACGTGCCCTTGTGTTACTATCCGTTTCAAATTATTTCATACACGTAAGGATTATATGGACTAAAAAAATTAAGCTATTGCATAGCTTTTATCGCGGGCTTTGAGCGCGGCGACCGAATCAAGAAATTCCGTAACGAAAAAACTTTTTTTCACTATCCGACCATTTTTCATTTGAGATTTTGAAAAAGAAAAAAAAAATTACCTATGTTTTTTATTCTTATCCTAAAAATATATTATAAGACCATTCTAAAAATAAAATAAAAATTATAGATGTATCACAAATAGTTTTTATTTTATAAGGCTTATAATATCGGCAAAAATCACAGGCGTACCAGGAAAGGCGCGCTTTAAAATAGTCGGCTGTTAAAATGAAGAATCCTATGACCAAGATGTGGTCTGTCTGTTCGTTGTTACATGATGCTTGATGGATTATAATTCAACTTAATTGTTACACTGAAATTATGTAGTGGTGCCGATTCCCTTGTTCACAAACTAAACTAAATTTAAGTTCAGTGCATCCTTTTCTTTCTATTTCATTAAGAAAAGGACAGAAGATAAATTTTAGTTTAGTCCTGTCAAATTAATCAGCGCCTGTCACTACTCCATACAAGTTTAGACGCGATTAAAAACTTGCCAACTAAAATTACGTCAATTTACGTCAAGCGCTGATTAATTTGACAGGATTAAACTAAAATTTATCTTCTGTCCTTTTCTTAATAAAATAGAAAGAAAAAGATGCACTGAACTTAAATTTAGTTTAGTTTGTGAACAAGGGAATCGGCACCATTGTTTATCAAATTGACACACGCTAATTTGCCGATTTATAGCCTGACTGACATTTGTGATTTGAATTTAAGAACAATTTAATCATCATCATCATCAGCCAATAAATGTTTCCACTGCTGGGACACAGGCCTCCTCTCTGTGAGAGGGAGTGGGCCGTAATCCACCACGCTGGCCCAGTGCGGGTTGGTAGATGTCACATGTCTTCGAATTTTCGGTTCTAGGACATGCCGGTTTCCTCACGATGTTTACCTTAACCGTTTTGAGAGCAGTGGTGATGAAATAATTTACACAAAGTAAAGCGCCTGTCTGGGTTCGAACCTACGACCTACAACTCGTAAGTCGCGGCCGTTACCACTGGGCCACCACTGCTCACAATAACAATTTAATCAACAACAACAATTCATAACAGCATCAACAATTTAATTCAAAAATTCAAAATTCAAAAGTCATTTATTCAAACTAGGCTGAGAATCAGCACTTTTCGAACGTCAAAATTACATAAGACAGTCCCCCAAAAACGCCCACCCTTCACCACTTCCTAGTGCCTTTAGCTGGGAAGAAAAAGTGGCGCAACAAACTCCCCAGCAGCACAGCTGTCTGTTCAAGTTAGAAAAAATGATTGTATACAATAGTATTCAAAATACTTACATTATGCAACACAAAACATAATTCAAATGATAAATTATAGTCCATATGCCAGCTAGCACACGCCAATATACCAGCCAAAAACATCGAGAACTATACTCAAGCAATATTTAAAAAAAATAAAAACTAAACGTAAAAAGAACTAAATATCTATATAAAAGCCTCAGACATAAAGGGCGTGCCCGCTTACATAAAGCTGTAATTGGCAGTTATAAATGATAAACTAGGACCATCGGGGTAAATGAACAGTTAATTACTAGTAACAATAACAAAACCATGATCAGCAAGACGACCAAGCAACTCACGTCCAAGCATGACGAACTTGCTGGTTGCTCAGGCAAAAAAATAATATGATCAATTGTCGAGGTCGCTAGCTAACCACAAATTGCAATACAACTCATAACAAAAACATTGTAATGAGTAGATTATGTCAACAATAAAATAAAATTAAAAATAAAAAACTCATATAAAATGACAGTAGGTAAGCTAATTCTGGAGAAAGAACATAAACATTGTCTTGAGTTAATCACAGCGACCAACTATTCTTATCATTTAAGTAATCGTTGATACAATAGTATGCCTTTGAACAAAGGTTGGATTTTACTTTAGTTTTAAATGCATTAAAAGGCAAATCTAGAAAAGAAGAGGGTAGCTTGTTATAAAAAGTTATACCAAGCCCAACAAATGAGTTATCAAATGAGTAATTTAATCGCTGCCACAGCGGACTGTCCCTTTCAGGGACACTGGTTGGGCACAGTCATAGGTCTGCATAAATAATTAATTTGTGAAAACTAATAGTAACCTATTTACCTAAGCACTATTGTTACTATCACCAAAACACTAACTTAATTATGGACCTTAGTCTGAAATAAAGGATTATTTAATTTAATTATAAGTTTTGACTGCCTCGTTGGTCTAGTGGTCGCAAGCGCTACTGCTGAGCATGAGGTCCTGGGTTCGATTCCCGGGTCGGGCAAAGTGTTATTGGGTTTTTCTATCTGAAATTTCTCAGTAGCAGCTCGGAGTCTGGATTTGTGCCCGGTTGATGGCAATAGGCTCGCCCCCTATTACATGGGACTTGAACATAACTGGCGAAATGTGGGTGTACCTGCTACAGGGACACCTCTGCCCAACCCTTCGGGGAAACAAGGCGTGATGTTATGTTATGTTAAAAGTTTTTAGTCAGTTTGGAGAACAATTAATTTGCCAGATTTTACATAATTATTATTAACTGAAAATCATTATTAAAGCCTCTAAATCTCAGATTTTTTACAAAAAGACCAGTGTTCACTTCGTATGAATTAAGGCGGCTAAAACTCATGTTTTGTAAATACGTAAAGTGACAGTACTGCAGTATTCATAAAAACAGCAAATCCACATAAATAATTCTCGTATAATTTTAAGCTAAGCAAGAGTATCCGGTGCCAGAAGCCAGTATTAACATAATTTTATACTGTGATACGTTGCAGAGTCCCGCAACAAGTGAAATATTTTCCAATATGTCCGTGCGATAAACTCGTGGGGATTTGTTTAATATCACGTTGGTACTCGTGATTCATACCAATCACATTACTGGATGTTTGTGCTAGATTCCTTTTAGCATATCATCACGCCTGAAATCTCCGAGGGTTAGATAGAGGTGTACCTATAAATGGTACATCATCATTTTGACAGTTATGTATAAATCCCGTGTAATGTGGTGGTGTAGTTTGTGGTGTTGTGTGGTGGTGTAGTGTATGGTGAGGTGTCGTGTGTGTCGTATTATGGTGTGAAACTGTGTGTGGTGTGTGTATGAGGTGTGTGTGTGTCTGGTATGTATGTGTGTGTGTGTGGTGTGTTGTGTGTGTGTGGTGTGTTGTGTGTGTGTGGTGCGTGTGTTTTTTTATAGTGGGCGAGACTATTGCCGTCAACCGGGCACAAATCCAGACTCCGGGCTGCTACTGAGAAATTCCTAATGGAAAACCTAATAACACTTTGTCTGACCTGAGAATCAAACCCAGGACCTCATGCTCAGCAGTTACGCTTGTGACCACTAGATCAACGAGGCAGTATATTAATAGAAAAATAATTTCTTTCTCTTTAATATGAACCTAAGAATCTTTTCGGAAAATGAACAAGGAATTTTGAAAGCCTAATTAAGATTCTGAAAGGAAAATCTGGCAAGTAAAGTCATTAGTTTATTAAAAAGAACAATTATAACTAATCTTCATTGAAACGATAAGTATTCAACGTAACTAATTGTTAAAAAAATAAATAAAACATGTGGCACTCGGGGACTGCCGCGGTAAAGCTATTGCATAGCATTTGTAACCTCCATACTTCCTATTTGTCAACGCTACACTTGGGATGATAACGTGATGACATAAAACAAAAACTACGTTTCCATGACAACATCACGTTGTCATGGGAACCGTCATTACATGGTAGGCGGAGTGGGGGGTGTTAGGTTTTATTTTCGTTACGTTACGGAATTTCTTGATTCGGTCGCCGCGCTCAAAGCCCGCGATAAAAGCTATGCAATAGCTTAAAAAACAAAAACCACTTCAAGAGGTCAGAAATGTGTGGTGGTATTTTATTAAGGAAGCAAATGTACCTGTTTAGTGTCCACTTGCCAATTGGATCTTCAATTTGCTATAGTATGAAGTTTCTAATTGAGAAACAGTCTTCCTTAGCTGAGTCCAATTGTATTTAACCTACTTAGATTATTGCTACTACAAAATTTGCTGTTGCAGTAACTGTTGAGATGGGGTCAATATTTTCTTCTGTTTTTCTAGCTGTGCAAAATCAAAACCATTTTATTTTTCCTGCTGTCGTGTTTTATTGGAGTTTTAGTGCAGAAAATATCTTAATAGAAAAAAAAACAGTGTCACTCCGGGAGTGCCGTGCCGACAGAAGAGAAAACTTGAAAAACGCGTTGATATCTTTTACTCCACGCACCGCGGTAATCAACGCGTTGATGTCTTTTTAATGGTCAAAAGCTGGTGTCGTTACAGTGTCGCGAAATCAATGGTTTAGTCTCATCTCTTCTTCTTGCAACACATAGTTTAACCTCAGATAATATTTTAATACGTAGGTTAAACTAACCCATTTCTCTCTAAACACACACTCACCTACACACACACTCACACACAAAATACACACAAACCCTCCCCATCCCCATCCCCATACACATATTTACTATCACGTGAATAATCCTATTTCTGTTCTTTTATGTTAAAATTATTTTGCTGTGGAAGAGCGGAGCGGCATTTTTTGCTTAAAAGGAGGCTCCAATCACCTACCTGTTGTCATGTTTTTTGGTTCAGAAGTAAACAACTTTTTTTTTTAATTTTATTTTTTTTAATTTAATCTCAAAAATGCCCAACGCGCCTAAAGAAGTTCTCTCTTCAAAAAAAAAAACCCAGTTACATTGATTGGTACCACATTTTTCCATCGTTAATAATTTTCAAAGGGAATTTTCTTTTCTTTAGGAAAAAGGTTTTAGTATAGCCTACCGTTATCTAATAACAACGGAGCCAGACTACTTTAAACGTCTAAAGAAAACTTGAGGCTGTAGTCAAAGAGATATCGACCAAACTTGATATCAATGAAAACGCTTGGCAAATAGTAAAGAACAATAAGATTAAAGAATCTTTGCTTTCAAAGGACTACGCGAAATCTTCTTTTGTTTGTCATAATGCTCATCACACCGTAGCGTAATGTACAATTGAAAATTCTTACGCTGCAATTTTGACAGCGTGAAAATGTTCACTTTTTACCAAAAATACAACAGACAGTTAATAATAATAATAATAACCCCACCGCCGTATCTCTACGTTGACGTCGTGGTGGGGCTTGCGCGCTCCGAACTCTAGGTCTGTGCCGGTAGAGTTTACTTTGCCGGAACAGGTCTAGGATGAGGAGCCAGACCAAGAGAGATACAAAAACCCGCAGGGCAGCATGTGGCGAGCTGATGGGCAGTAGCCCACGGACCCTATCTCCCGGGAGAAGTCTTGTTCCTCACCTCTGGCTTGCCTTAATTGGCCGGCTGGAGTGAACACTGACGAGGAACAGAGCTCCCATCTCATTCTTGCCTTAATTGGCCGGCTTGAGTGGAGATTCGCAAGAGCAAACGTGCTTGGAGAAAGGAAGTATTCCAGTAAGTGCTCGTAGGGATCTTGACCATCTTCCGGGCTCTGGGATTATTCTGAAAGCCGTGGAATACCTCTCCACTCCTCAAGCACCTCAGGACATGTTGCCCCCTTGTTGCTACGTCACTATGTGCTAGCGACCGTTTCTGGGGGCCCATTATTGAGTGTGCGAGTCACCCCCTGCCATTTTATCCGTGTAAATATAAAACTTTGATCAGGCAGGGGCTATAGTCTTACCATAGTTCTAGGTAACCAGTCCACTTTAGCTACCCAAACCCATAATCCAATGTTTTGTTTCCATGTACTGCAATAGTCCTACAACAACCGGGGATTGTCCTTTGGTGCACTTGTATAGTGCATACAGGGATAATCGTCGGTTGGTGCCTCATTTCTTTAATAGCGTCTAACGGGCCTCTACGAGTTGGCTTCGGCCCCTCGTACACCTTCCAAAGGACCGGGATCCATGGTCCCGAGAATAGTTAAAAACTAAAAATAATAATAAAATAAATTTATTTCTCTCTCCACAAAGGTTGGCTTAGAAATAACATCTTAGGACTAGACAATAAATGTAGACAAAAGCTCCTTTGCGAGAGACTGGAGTCCGTACTAGGGAAACCCTGTGTTACGGATCTCCAGGCTCCCAGTGTTTAGGTCATCATTAGGTACATAGCACAAGTTTAAAGTACAAGCATAATCATTTGAGTTTCTATGAAAGAGAAGCACATGAGGGAAAATAATTAAAAAATAAATAAATATTAAAACGAAAAGAATAACAAAAATAAAATTTTAAAAATAAAAATAAAATAAATTACAAAAAAAAAAACAATTGGTAAAAGGCGTTGCGTGTGTAGTGCGAGATGTATGAGTGTACGGTGTACTGTGCGGTGTGTGTGTGACAGTTGTATTGTGAATGGGGGGATATTATGACTAGAATGATCTCGAATAAATTCGGATAAGGGAAGGGGAATAAGGGGGGTTGCAGTAGGCCGGGGAACTTTGCTGGCAGAACAGTGGGCCGATAGGGCCGAAAAAGGTTTTGGAGTAGCAACCGCGTACCGGAAGACGTAGCGTTGGAAGGCCTCCCACGAGGTGGAGCTATGACCTTGTGAAGACCGCAGGAATCCACTAAATGCGATAAGAACAAAACCAGTCGAAATGGCGATGCTTGGGGAAGGCTGTCCAGCAGTGGACGTCTTTCTGCTGAAATGAAGAAGGGAAAGGTGGATATTTTTTTTTTTTTTTGTAGTGCAAGCTTCTTTAGGCGCGTTGGGCATTTTTGAGATGGGAAAAAACAATTGAATTCGCGACACCGTTACCGACATCCCATTTATGTAAACGCGATTGTGCTCTTTATTTATATTAAGTTACGGATCAATGTTCTATGCAAGTATTTTTACTTTAAAGGTTTTGGAATTGTTATTTTTTTCTTTTTACTTTTGAACGTGAGCTTTAGACTTCAGTGAACTATAAAAGAAAAAGAAAATTATACTAAAATTATTCGACAGAGTACTGATCCTAGTTTATTATTGAAACAGTTTTGATTGAATCCTTTGCCACCATTTACAGAATTCACGGAGAAAAAGAAAATAAAAAGAGTACCATTTTCTTTCTGATATTAAACTTCAAATTGAAAAACATAAATTGTATTTACTCAATTTACCTAGTGCAAAACAAAGCTGATAGCACTTCGCGAAATATTCTGGATCTAGTTAAAATAGGAGCTTTCTGTTAGAAGATATTGAAACCGAACAATTTTAAAGCATTATTTCGCTTGCTGTAGTTTATTTACATTTCTGTTTTGTTTAATGCAGGCAATATTTAAAACCGGTTCAGTTGCAGGTGGTTCCACTATTGCTATAATATTTCAGTTCTATATTGAATTAAAAATAAGTAGATGCTATAAAGAGCAGTGGTGGCCCAGTGGTAACGGCCACGACTTACGAGTTGTAGGTCGTAGGTTCGAACCTAGACAGGCGCTTTACTTTGTGTAAATTATTTCATCACCACTGCTCTCAAAACGGTGAAGGAAAACATCGTGAGGAAACCGGCATGTCCTAGAACCGAAAATTCGAAGACATGTGACATCTACCAACCCGCACTGAGCCCGCGTGGTGGATTACGGCCCACTCCCTCTCACAGAGAGGAGGCCTGTATCCCAGCAGTGGGAACATTTATAGGCTGATGATGATGATGAGATGCTATATCAATGTGGTTTGCACAAAATCAATGTAATAACTCAGATGAAATGGCACAATCAAGGATCTCGTGAGTTTAAACAGTAGTAATATTCCCGGAAAGCATAAGTAGAGGAAAAAAAAATAACACACATTACAACTACTGAAAATATGTTATTGAGTCAAAAATACAAATCATTTCTTAATTAAGGCGCTGACAAGAGGCAACTTTTAAAATTTAATGTTAAAAGTAGGCTTGTCTTAAACAAAATAAAATCCACATCTATAATAGTTTGTGGTAGCGGGAAAAATATATGTTAATCATGAATTATAATTATTATTGTCATTGTTTTATTTTCAATTTTATATTATTATTGTCATTGTTTTATTTTGTAATCCTGTAGTAGGATTTAAGTGTCCGTAGGTATGTCCGTAACATCACAGCGGGCCCTATCAGAATACCAGCGCTGCGGTATTTATTTATTTTTAAATATCACAATATCATGCTGAGATAGGAGCCTTTTTGCCCTCGTACAGGTCGTTATTAATTTTATTTGTTAGTTTTAAAATGCTCCTTTTTTATATTTGTTATTTTTTTTAAATTACTCTTTTGTATTTCCTGTGCATGTCCCAAATAAAATATTTTTCTTTCTTTATTTCTTTCTTTCATGAACATATTTCTCAGAACATTTTTTGATAACAATACCAAAACACATGTTGAAAAAAATCTCTATACAAATCTACGGTAAACCAAACCTTGAATTTCAATCCGAAATACCTGAATTAAAATATCAACGTCCATTGGTATTTTAGTTAGTAACAAGAACGTCTTATTTGAATGAAACACGAAATTTTTGAGAAAAATAGACAAATGCTTCATATTTTGCAATAAATTACAAGCGCTGTATCATTGCGCTTCTTTCTTTTTTATGCTGTCCGATAGTGACCGCGGTTTAGCTCTTGTCAGCAACTTAAACTAGACAAACATCTCTATAATGTTATGTTTAAAGTTCATTTTATGTCTGTATACGACCTAACATAATTACACAACGGTGTCACACACAGCCAAGTTAAATGCAACGGACAAAGTTGAATCCATTTTAAAGTTAGTTCCGGCGGGGCTTTTAGCGCAATAAATGCCTTCCTTCCTCCACTTTCTTAAAAGTTTCCTTTAAAACAAAAAGATTTGTTTCTTATTCTAGAACAAACGGCCGTCTTAAGCATCGCTACTGTCTCGCAAGCGATTTTCTTAGAACTATTTTCGCAATTTGAATCGAAATAAGGTATTCTCCTTTTGGCTTCCGATTTTCTTTTGTTAATCCGTTTTGCTTTTATTTTTACTTTTAAATCTTTGTCTCTGAATTGAGTGATAAGTTCAAGTATTTTGGTATTCGCTTGGATAAAAATCATAGACCTTCGATTTCGCGCGCTATCGAATGGCATCAATAAAATAGGAATATTTTTAATCGACTTCCAAAAAGGATGAGGTTATATGTTCGTAGCATATGTTTGCAGTTTTTTTTTATTTATGTCCACCTATTTTTCCGTCATTTGTGGACCGATTTTGAAAATTATTTTTTGTTTGAAAGGGTATGCTCTCAAATTGGTCCCATATAAATTTTATTAACTTTGCTTGGGTAGTTTTTGAGTTAGCTACGAAATACGATTTTTTTTCCCATTTAGTATGTAGATGATATGGTACGTTCCTGTCACTGGTAGCAGGTAGTGGTATTCGATTGTGTGTGGGGTAGGAACCACAACTAAAAAGTGAAAAATTAAAACTTAAAAAAAAAAAACAACCAACTTCCAAAAAAAAACACTACAAAGTGAAAAATAACTTTAATTTCGGAAGTCGGTGGCAAAAAACGAAAATACAAAACCCAAGACACGACAAAAGTTTTTTATTGATGCCATTCGATAGCTCGCACCGTATTACGTTATAGATAGTGCAATCCACGAAAAGGCACCCCACTCCGCTCCGTACTAAAGTACAGTTTACAGTACAGTAATCGTGAAGTGGGGCGCGTCTTCGTGGATTGCAGAGTCTGTACTCTTATTTTTATCAAAAATGACTATGAAGTTTTGTAATGAAAACTACATAACATAACATCATTCATGTATTTCCTCGAAGGGTTAGGCAGTGGTATACCACACATGTACACACATGTATAGTACACCCACATTTCGCCAGTTATGTTTAAGTCCCACGTAATGGGGCGAGCCTATTGCCATCAATCGGGCGCAAATCCAGACTCCGAGGTGCTACTGAGAAATTCCAGATGGAAAACCCAAAAACACTTTGCCCAACCCGGGAATCCAACCCGGGACCTCATGCTCAGCAATAGAACTTGCGACAATATTTTGATGGACGGAAAGTATTTTTTTTATTTTTTTTTTCTGTTGGGCATCTCACAGCTGGTTCCGAAAACCGTAGCTGTTTAACCGGTCAATCCTGTGGTTGCCTTAAGCTACTACACTCAAAGCCTCCAGCCAGGGCACAAATACTAAGCTAAAAATTTAAGGATGAACGCTCACTAAGGGCACCCCCTGCGGGGTTCGAGCCTCGGCTTAGGGCGTTATCCGGAGGGAGGACATCAAAAGATGGGACGGGCTGGATCAAAAGGTTTTGATCATTATTATTAGTCGGGGAATTTAAAGCTACGTGCACAGCTGCAACAACTGCTGGCACCTCGTTTTCGAGCAAGGGTCGGGGGGGAGTATTATTTACTCGGGGGCGCGGCGGTCGAGATCGCAAAGGACCTCGGCGGCGAGGTCGGTATGACGGGAGGCGTCTGTGTTTGTACACTGTACTTGTTTCCCTATTGCTCTCCTGAAGGAGGGTTATGGGGTCATCCGGATCTACGAGGATATGCCTTGGACGGCGAACATGACTGATTCTACTACGGAAAGTAGTTACACTGTATTATTTTATGTAACGAATGACTTTTACTGCCTTTCTGCTAATTACCTATAGTTGAAAATATTTTTTATTAAGCTATTGCATAGCTTTTATCGCGGGCTTTGAGCGCGGCGACCGAATCAAGAAATTCCGTAACGTAACGAAAATAAAACGTAACACCCCCCACTCTGCCTACCATGTAATGACGGTTCCGATGACAACGTGATGTTGTCATGGGAACGTAATTTTTGTTTTATGTCATCACGTCATCATCCCAAGTGTAGCGTTGACAAATAGGAAGTATGGAGGTTACAAATGCTATGCAATAGCTTTACCGCGGCAGTCCCCGAATGCCACACGTTTTTTTTCGTTATTGAACAAAATGAAATCTTTCATTTTCATTTCAAAAGAACTTATGTTAAAAAAATGTTTTTCGGAAAAAATATCTTACAACACTTATATTATGTCATTATTTTGTTATATTTTTGTAGTTTGACGAAGGTCTGAAGAATTGGTAACCTTTAATATGACAGATAACGCCTCACACTATTTTTATCGTGAAAACCTGTCATAATTATTTTCGTGATGTTTGATGTATAAAACTTTCAATAGACATACAAAATGTTTGAAGCTGAAAGTACCTAAATGTGTTTATCGTTGAACCTAAAATTATTTTGTATACTCTCGGTGACTAAACAATTTTGTGAATTAAAATATTGTTAAACCATCAGTAATAAAGTGAAATGTTACTTCAGTCTGGCCAGCTTTCTATATTAATTTTAGTAACATAATTTATTTTTGTTTATTTTACTTAGCGCCTCTGACATCTTCAAATGGAAAAAAACCGGCCAAGTGCGTGTCGGACCACGCACAATGAAGGGTTCCGTAGTTGGGATGAATTTATCCCAAAAACAAACTTAACTTTGTAGTAGAAAAATATGTTCTCCCATACGGAATGTATGGGAAAACATGTTTTTGCAACTGCAAAGTTAAGTTGGTCGATTATTACTCGTTAACCTGTAGAGCCTACTTAGCTGTGATAGTTTTCCTTTTAAATTCGTTATATAAACTACTGTTGTGATTTTTTTCATACACCCAAAACCAACCATTTAGCCGGCAGGGGGGACACACTTGACTCTAACAAAAATTAGCACTTTAAAGCTTAATATTTCGCAAACGGATCCTTGAATCCAAAAATGGTTTACACAAACTCACAATGTTTTTGAAGGATCTTTCCAATAATACCCCATACAATGGGTTAAAAAAAGAAAAAAATACATCACCACTTTACGTGTACGAGAGGTACTCTAAAAAAAATATTTTTTGTAATTTTGTTTTACCACTTTATTGGTGTAATTAATATGTATACCTATGCCAAATTACAGCTTTCTAGTACTAAGGGTCTTGGAGCTAGACCGCGTACAAACAGACAGACGGACATGACGAAACTATAAGGGTTCCTTGTTTACTACGGAACCCTAAAAATACACCTTTCAAATTCAACTTAGTGTAAATAGTAGCTACTGGCAACTCGTCTTAATAATAAATAGTCAATGATTAGGAAGGAAAAGCTATCGAACTCAAACTCAAAGCATTTATTTCAAATAAACCAATTACAGGTACTTTTGAACTGTCAAGGGGTCGATCAGTCAGAAAGATGAAGCTAGTTGCTCCTGTCCCTAGCTGATCCTTTACCATTTTCTCCTTCATCTACCGATCCTCTGCACAAACTCGCGTTTTACCATTCTTCTTCACCACTACCACAAATGAGTGAATTGCATCAATTATTTGTTGTTGTCCGCGCTGTGCTGTGGGTCCCCCATAGCACAGCATCATGCTGCCTTCTTATCACAGTCATGTCGTGCAGCTGCTGACTATTTCTGTTTTATACTCTGTTTGCATATTATGGACTAAGTTATATCAATTTTTTTTCTGCTTACAGAATCTTGTCTTTGTATGCACGTGTTTCTGTGACAAACAAATCTATTTTTCTTTCTTTCTTTTCTTTCTAATATTATAGGTTGACTGACAGAAAGGCAGTAAATAATGTGACTAGAAATTGCACTTTACCTTTAATTTTTTTTATCGTATCTTAGAAACTACTTGGGATAACTATTTTCTTGTATTATTTTTAGAATAGTCATAAGGTCTATTTACATGCTATTTCAAGTTTATCCATTCTTTACCGGACACCCTGTATATTATTGTATCTCTGGGCACTACGTAAAAAGCTGCATTCAAATAATTTTTCGTTGCTTTTACACTTACTGACAGCCTTGCTACAAGCTAAACCTCTTAACACTTGATTTTACTTTGAGTAAAAACAGTATTTACCTATGTCAATTAAAAAAATAAGTCCATCGTTATAAGGTTTAGATCACAACCCAAATCAATTAGACTTATCAGAATTTCGACATAAACCCACTTTCATCACTTTTCTCTGATTTACGCGCTTTGTTTACGTTTAGAATATTTTCAGTTTGACGTTTTGGATCATCGTCGTAGGATAATTTTTAATGTATTTCATTTAAATTGAAATATTTATAATTATGCAAAATATAACACAGCTAACTATTTACTAGGTTCTCAATTAAATGACTGAATTACTATAGAAATAAATATAAAAATAAAAGGACACTTAAGACGTCGAAGTACTCGGCCGCATCACTGTCATCCGGAAACGTGCCTAGAAAACTGGCAGAAGTCGATATACAACACCAATATTGAATATTAACGCAAAACTGATACAGCAAAAATGCAAAGACGGTTTCCTTACTGTTACGGGTACAATGCTTGTAAATATGTGAACACCATGTATTCATTACATAATTATTATTTTTTCTGTCATTGCTTCATTTTTAATTATGTTTACCTATTGTGGTATATTAATATTATTCCAGGTGCATCGTCTTCACATCTTTATATATATAATTCTTCTGTGAGTGTGTATGTCACTGAACTTCTCTCAAACGACTGGACCGATTTTGATGAAATTTTTTGTGTGTGTTCAAGGGGATCTGGGAATGGTTTAGATTCACAATTTTGTCCGCTGGACAATGTTTTGACAGGACAACGTCTGTCGGGTCCGCTAGTATAATTATATAATTAATGTAAACAAAATATTGTAAAACATTTTAAAAGAGTAACGGTGGAGTTTCTTGCCCATTCTTCTCCATACGAAAACTACCTTTTGGAAGGGGCGACTAGAATCAATTCTATTTTTTGTTTCTGACGTTCAAAAGTGCCTTTTTGTGCCTAATTGAAATAAATTATTTGACTTTGACTTTGTTAAATCTAATTCCTAAACGAAACAAAAGAGAATCAACAGGACTCATTTAAAACTTTCTCGAAACACGTGTAGTTTATTCCCACTTCTTCTGTCTTTATAATTTGCGCATATCGAAATGAGGGAATCTTTATTGACGGAAAAAATGTTAAAACAAACCATCTTATTATTTTTGTTTATTAAACGTACGTCTTACTGAGAATTTTTACAAATAAATGAAAAAAAAAAAACAGATTTTTGCATTGGACATGTTTATTTTCAATTGAAGTGGTTTTTTCTACAAATTTCATTTTAAGAGGACGTTTAATTACTTCCAATCATAATGGAGTTTGTTTCATCGCGACAGATCATTTAGTTCAAAAGTTACACCGTTTTGTTTACACTGGAGTCAAAGTAGCGAACAAATTTTTAAAATATTCAATAAAAAAATATTTATATTTTTAAAATATTTTTTCCGTCGCTAAAATTAAGCATAGATTCTCTCATTTCGATATGTGCATGTTATAAAGACTCACACTGTATAGTAGTATAATAATTTAAAGTAACAAGTAAAATAACACCAGTATATTAAAGTGATCACTTGTTGTGGTACAGTGCGGGTTAAATCCGTGATTTATAACTCAAAACGCAACAGTGAATATTTTAATAGTAAATACTGAAATATCGGGTGGGGTTTAAGTGATAAACTTTGTAGAATACGCTAAGAGATAGACTGCTACTGGATATATAATTATTTTATTAACACTATAGAAATATAAGGGTAACCAATTAATTAATAAAAATAACAAAATTTTAACTAAAACTATTCACAAACTAAAAAATCGCGTCGAAAATTCATCCGCATCGCTGTCGACTGGTAATGTACCCAAGAGACAGGTGGCATTTCCACATTGTATGGCAATGCTTAGCCTCTGGTCAAGGTAAAAACCAGCCCTTGGGTCACGGGAAGTGTCAAAGAGCCGTTTTGAAATTTCACTAAAGAGGCCATGAGTTGATTTTGACAATAGTGAAAAAAATGTGATGTCGCAGCTGTATTTTTAGTTAGGTAAATAGGAAGTCAAAGTCAAATAATTTAATTTAGTTATTATTAGGCCATTAAAGGGCACTTTGGAATGTCAAAACCAAGAAAATGGAATTGATTCTATGAGGCGCCGCTTCCAAAAGGTAGTTTCGTACGGAGAAGAATGGGCAAGAATCTACATAGTTAGTCTTTTAAAATGTTTTACAATATTTTATATATATAAATTATATAATTATATGTGAAGACGATGCACCTGGAATAAGGTTACTATACCATAATAGGTAAAAATAATTATAGTAATAGTAATTTAGTAATAGTAATTTTTATTTCCAAAACTTCAGTACACATTACATCAATGAGGTCTCGACCCCTGAACTAGGACATCCTGTATGACAGGGGTCGAGGTTTCTCCAGTTACATGGACCAACATGAGAAGACTTAGACTAAATATAATTAAGTGATTTTTAAAATTAGTAAAAGAATATTGGAATAAAATGAAAAAATAGACGAAAAAATAATTAACAAGATAAGAAATAATAATAACTCTAAAACATTTTCTGTATTAAAATAGAACGGGGTTAGCAAATTCATGGCGATATGTATGATGTGTGTGTAGATGTAGGTGTGTGAATGAAGGTTTGTGTGTTTAGGTGTGTGAATTTGTGTGTGTAATCCGAGTCTATCCACTAGGTGAGATTACTGATAAGGTTTTCAGTATCATCGTAGCTATAACTTTCAAGCCAAAGTAAGATTTCCTTTTTTAACAGGAAATTGCTCACGTCTCTAACTACTTTGAACTGATTAAATTTGCCATAGAGACGTGGCGCTATGCTGTTAAAGTGCTTTCTGGCAAACTTGCTCTTTACCCTTGCTGCGGGATATCTGTCTGTTCTTTTGTTTGTTTTTGGCAAGTTGGGGACTGTGAGCCTGTGATATCTCCGCAGGCACTCACATACAAACATTTTCCTGACGCTAAGCACCCGCGCCTGCTCATATACCAGAGTGGTAGGGGTTCTGTAGCTTAGGGATAGCAGCACCTTCAAGACTGCCCGCTGGGAACGCTCTATTTCTATCATGTGGGTCTTGGCAGCTCCACCCCATGCACAGATACCATAGCCCAAAACGCAGTGACACAAGGCTTTATACGTTTGTATTAGTAGTTTATGGCTGGCAACATATCTCAGGGCTTTAAATATATATATAAGTTTTCGAGTTTTTTTTGCTGTGATTGAGATATGTTGGCTCCACTTCAAGTTATCGTCGATTGTGACACCGAGGTATTTCGTGTTGCTGACTCTCTCAAGCCTGGGGCAGGCACAGGAAGATTGAGAACATGACCCTCTATTACAAGGGAACGCATGGATAGGCACATTAAAGTTTGGACTAGGCCTGCCTGACTTTGACATGCTGAAACAGAGATATTTTGTTTTACTTGTGTTAATTGAAAGTAGGCTGTCTTCAAGCCAGGCAGTAACTCTAGAAAGCCCTCGTTCACTTACCCGTGCCAAACTCTCCCAGGAGGTGTCGTGGAACAGGAGCACTGTGTCGTCAGCAAACATTGTCATTTCGGCTTGCTGGATTGGAAGGTCACAGAGACGATTGATGTACACCAGGAAAAGTGTTGAGGCTATTGGACTTCCCTGGGGAACACCGTAGGCGCACAGTGCTTCGTCACTCATCTGCCCATCAATGCGGACTCTTTGGAATCGGTCAGACAAGTAGCTTTTGAACCACTCCTGGGGTACACCTCTTACGCCGACGCCCTCCAATCGGCTCAGCAGGATGGGGATTGACACCGTGTCGAAGGCTTTTTGGAGATCCAGGAAAATACCGACACATTTGTCTCCTCCATCCAAGCAGTTCGTGATTGCCGTGGTGAGCTTCAGAACAGCGTCATTCGTAGAACGTCCCGCTCTGAAGCCGTATTGTTTGTCCGATATCAGGTTGTTTTTTTCAAGGTATCCAATGAGACGCTTGTTCGCCAGTTTTTCTAGGATTTTAGAGAGAGTGCTCAAGAGAGATATTGGTCTGTAGTTAGTCACTTTTGTTTTGTCACCGGCCTTAAAAATGGGAGCTACAATGGCTTTTTTTAAACAGGCTGGAAAGACACCCTGCATGAAACTAATGTTGCAGAGGTGTGCAACGGGCGAAGCAAGTTTGTGCTTATATTTTTTTAATAAAGAGACGTGGATGTTATCCCACCCAGGGGCACTTCCATTCTTAAGGCCAGTGATCACCTGAATAACCTCAAACTCATCTGTAGGTCCAAGCGTCATCGAGTTCAGACAATTATTTGACCTCAAGTCATGTTTCGCCAGCGTATCATCGGCTAAATTAAGCCTAGTGAGAGTTTTGTTAGCCAGTTCTTTCCCGACTGACGTAAAATATTTATTTACTTTGTTTAGAGAATTGATGGGGTTATCTTCTGACCGCAGGAGTTCTGACGCACTTTTACCAACACTCTTCATATTACATATTTCTTTTATAGTATTCCATGTTCCTTTGATATTGTTTTGGTTTTTTTCTAATTCCGTTTGATAGTACGAGTGCTTTAAATTTTTGATAATTTTGTTGCAGGTATTCCTGTAATTCAAGTATTCTTTTTTCAGGTCTTCTTTGTTTAGAGCGTTTTTTAGTTTAAGATGCAATTTATCTCTTTTCCTTATACTCTTTACTACACCAACGGTCATCCAGGGCTTTAGTGGCTGTTTCTTTTTTGAGATTATTTTAGTAGTAGAGTTCTTAGTAATAACGTCACGTAGCACCTTTATAAAATAGTCTGCTGCTTCGTCTACATTGTGGATTTCGAAAAAGAGGTCCCATTTGATGTTATCAAGGTCAGTATCTAATTGCTCGTAGTTGATGGTTGTTTTATAGTGTTTCGCATAGGTTTTCACGATATTTAGCTTATTCATGTATAAAAGTATTGGACTGTGATCTGTAAGTGGTTCAAAAACAAACGTTTTCACCCTATTTCGTGTTTTGATCATGAAGTGATCAAGACAATTATCAAGTCTAGTTGGCTTATCAATTCCCTGCCTTAGTCCATGTGAGGCCAGCATATTCAAATAATCAGAGGTGTAACCAGTTGTGTTTTCAGACAAAGTATTTATGTTTATGTCTCCTGTAAAGACAATATTTTCACAATTTATGTTGAGGAGTAATTCGTTCAGTGAATTAACATAGTTGGTTGGATTCGTGAAACAGGGTGGTCTATACGAAGCAATAACAGTCACTTTATTGGCCTTGACGACAAGGCAATTACCGTCTGCAATCAAATACTCCTGCACTTGAACGTTGTCGAGGTTCTCTCTCACATAAATGACAACACCATCATTCTGGTTATGGCTGCGCTGGGTACTATACTGCAGATAATGGTTTATTTGTTCAATCTGCGTACTGCTATTAGTCCAGCATTCCGTTAGCACTATGATGTCGATAACTATGCTAATATTAGCTAGAAATCCAATTAAGGAGTCAAATTTTTTTCCAATACTGCGAATGTTCACAGCCAGGACCAAAAAAGCACCTTTATCCAAGGCTGGGTTGATAAGTGCATGACTTGTTGACAGGTCTTCGATTCTAGAGCACTCAATGTCGCCACTATTTTCTATTTCGTTGGTAATATTAACGGTATCAGGATGGAATTTTGGTTTCTTTTGACACGGGGATTATTTTCACGGAGTAAGAAAGAACATTATTTGTTATTGTACGATAGGTTATAGGAAAATACCCAGTTGTGTGTAATATGGTGTCTGTATGAGTAAATATTTTAATTTGCGAATGACATGTGAGTGTAATAGTGTTGGCAGTGTCTAGAAGATTATGAATGTGGATGATGTTATTATGTGCTGCTACCGTTTCTCGTTTGAGCTGGAGTGACAAGAGAATAGAAAAATGGTACGTAGACATCGGTTCGAAAACGGGGACCTGATGTGAACATTTGTTTATACAAAATAAGTGGCAAAATAATAATAATAAAACTAACAAGGTAATGAGAGAAGAGAGACTTGAAGCTAGTCACAGTATTTTTTTTAGGTTGGCTAGGGTGTCTTCATTTGGAATACGACAGGCTGCATCGCCTTCTCTCTTTCGTATGTAAATACTTCCGTGGGCTGTCCAGCAGAATTTGTACTCGTTACTCTTTGCAAAGTCGCGTGCAAGGGCGTACAGCCGCTTGGTACTAGTAGTTAGATTTTCTGAAATATAAATAGGTAACGGAGGCCCAGGCATGTTTATTTTCGTCGTAGTCGGTAATTCATTGTGCTCCTTTTTATATGATTTAATGGAACTTATGACATCCTCTTTTATAAGTACCGAGGTCAGTTCAACGATAATGGTGTTATTCGAAGGACCTTTGGAGGTAATACGAAAAATGTCTCTTATTTCTTTTTTCGAGATAGGTGTGTTCAAACAGTTACCAATGTTTTCAACAATATTAATGAGGTCCTTTTTTGTTTCTTGTTGCTTTTTGGGTATGTTGCGAACCTCAATGCTTCCTGAACGTGCGTTCTTTTCGAGGGACTCCACCTTGCTCTCAAGTTGTCTAATATAACTGTTGGTTTCTTTGCGCTCCGTATCCATCTCAGTAAATTTTGCTTTCATTTCATCATATTTCGCCGAAATAAATTGAACGTTCTTATTGAGTTCCTCATTCTGAGTTTTAATTTCGATAATTGTTGCTTGTAGGGTCAGTAGCTTTTTTTCCTGTTCCGAACTCGTTTTGGAGAGCAAGTCTTTCATTTCGTCTAATTTTGCAAATAGCTCTTCTTTGTCGTCATCCACCCATTTACGTTTTGGATCGTGTGGTTTTTGGCGACACGTAATATTTTTTTTGTCGCGTTCATCAACGAGTTTTGTCAAGTTAGGTGTTGACACCGACGGTGGTGGAGATCGGTTAGTGGGCATAGTAATTATTTGAGATCAAACCAAGTAGAAACTCTCAAAAAGAATCGCAGATGGCTGGATGCGAACTTGCGCCACACCGAGCCCACCGAATATTTGCCGGTTGCTTGTGCCGTTGAGCCAAAGCTTTGATTGGAGACTGTATTGAAATATGTATTCCCTTAGAATGACTACTAGTTCCGTGCAATTTGGGTTGATGATAATTTGTTTTATTCTTTTACACACACCCGCTTTTTGCAAAACTGACTTTAATTTTGTTACGAAGTATCACTTTAACTAGGAGATTTATCTGTTTTTAACTAGTGGAATTATTGTGATTATTGCACTACACTATTGATTGCACTTTATTCATGAGATGTGTTGAGATTTTTACTTATTTTGCGGCTTGAAATCTTCAAAACACATTTATTTTAACTTAGCGATACATATGCCAACCATGCAATTAATTAAATTGACACAACAATTGTCACAATTAAAAATGAAGCAATGACAGAAACTTTACTGTCTCTTTCTGAACAGTGTACGAAACTGAACCGTCACACTCGAGTCGGTGGAG
Organism: Agrochola lychnidis; assembly: GCA_963680765.1. NCBI lineage: Eukaryota > Metazoa > Arthropoda > Insecta > Lepidoptera > Noctuidae > Agrochola > Agrochola lychnidis. The sequence continues at coordinate 4,488,502 of OY796859.1, read as the reverse complement.
TTTCTTGCCCATTCTTCTCCATACGAAAACTACCTTTTGGAAGGGGCGACTAGAATCAATTCTATTTTTTGTAAATGTTGACGTTCAAAAGTGCCTTTTATGTGCTTAATTGAAATAAATTACTTGACTTTGACTTTAAAAGAAGTTTTCACTTTTTAAATCGCTATAAGCTTATCATTTGAACCCTCTACAAAACTACAAGCGGCAAATGTTAGTGCATATCGCGTTTCATTATGAAACCGCTACACCAGGTGCGCGGGTAATACGCGCTCGTTCAACTTATATTCAGATTAATTCGTTCTGTGTTAGGTTATTAGATTCCTGTTTTATCACCAGTGGCTGTGATTGATTTGAAAGAGTACTACAATGTTATGTTTCAATTAGATTTATTTTGATTTGAATTTATTTGGTTTTATCTGATTTTATTTGAATTTACTTTATATGATTTCTATGAATTTATGTTTGACAATGGGTGTTAATTTACCAGAAATTAATAAATTTATTTATTATAATTTATTAATAATAATTGGCAAAGCAGTGGTGACCCAGTGGTAACGCCCGCGACTTACGAGTTGTAGTTCATAGGTTCGAACCCAGACAGGCGCTTCACTTTGTGTCAATTATTTAATCACCACTGCTCTCAAAACGGTGAAGGAAAATATCGTGAGGAAACCGGCCTGTCCTAGAACCGAAAATTCGAAGACATGTGACATCTACCAACCCGCACTGGGCCCGCTTGGTAGATTACGGCCCGCTCCCTCTTACAGAGAGGAGGCCTGTGTCCCAGCAGTGGGAACATTTATAGGCTGATGATGAATTGGCAAAGACAGAGTCTAGATTATTTTATAATGGCCGCAACTATTATAGGTTCGTTTCATAGCACATCATACTTGACTTACTATGAGTCAAGTATGATGTAGCTAAAGCTCTAACTTTATGTCTATGGTTTATACTAAACACCGCTAATTGCTAGCTAAAAGCAACGATTCAAGTAAAAACATTATGGTCGTTATAATGCCAAATACTTAATATTCCCCCTTATTCTTCTGTTTTATCTTTTTGTCGAGCCGATGGTAAGTATTGCATGTATTATGTTAAATGAGTTGAGCCCAGTAGGTGGCCATGAAAATCACGCATCAGCATGTGGCAGCGGCATTTAGATCCTCAAAAGAGCAGGTGTGTGGACACTTTGGACACTCCAACATAGGACAAAATGGGACAAAAGTCTCAATAGTAGTAATAACCGCGGCCAAAAGTTACAACCCTAGTCATATTTTGATTTAAAAGAGTGTCCGTGGAGTTTCTTGCCCGTTCTTCTCCATAGGTATCTACTACGCTTTGGAATGGGCAATTAGCTTCATCTTCCTGACTGATAGATAGATAGAATATTCTTTACACCATAAAAATTACAGACATTAATTTAGAAATTTTATATTGGGTGACACAATGGGTGATCTTATCGCTAAAATCGATCTTTTCAGACAACCTTTGGATGGATTTAAATGGAAAAGGAGAGACAATACTGCAGGTAGTCAGTGGTGTACCATTTACATATACAACAGATACACAGATACATAAAGCATATAATTACCTATAAATAATAATATATATTACATAAATAACAGATATACATAAAATTATAAACATGAAACAAGAGCAAGGAACTAAATGTAATGATGATGTTTAAGGAGAGAGGAAGTGTTCTTTAACCAGAATAGTCTAAAATTTTCCGATGACCTCAGATATCTATTATGTGTGTCATGAAGGAACTTGAAACGTTCTTTAGGATAAGAGAAGGTTGTAGGATTGAACAAAATACTGTAGAGCTGAAATAAGATATGAGAACTGATATGAGACTGGCCGACCCCTTGACAATTCAAAAGTGCCTGTAATTGGTTTATTTATACTTTGAGTTTGAGTTTTGAGTTCGAACCAGTAACTATTACCTTCAGATTTTTCATTTTCAACCTCCAGGCGACGAAGACATAGATTTTCTATTGTTGCATGACTCCCGGGAGTCATGCGAGGCTTTGTGAATTAATAAATAGAACTTCAATACATACACTAAATGTATCACCTAAAAACAGATGTCAATTCCAATCCACAAAGATAATCCAATCTTCTAATCGAGACCCTTCTGAGAAAAACCCGCTGCTCGATTTTTCTTCACTCCCAGATCAAGAAAGATGCAATTTGATTAAAACTCAGTCCGGTACAATTTTTCTTTCACTTCGTTTAAAATCAATTTTCGCGACTTCGTTAGCTCTATCTTTGGAAGATAAATTGTAGGCGACTCCAACGTTTTCATCTACCATTAATTCTACATTCACGATATCAATCAGCAATTACTGAAAGGAAACGATTTTAATACTAAGGTTCTTTTGGAGGGAAGTTTTGTGGAGGGCAATGAACTCTCGAATAGTTTGATTTGTAGGGTTGTCACGTTTTCTTTTAGCGGTAAAGACTCGAATGACGGAAACTTGAATTTGACGTCGATTTGGTTGGTAGGTATAATTTAGTTTGTTTTCGTTGCGAATGAAAATAAAATACAACGTGCTCTATGTCTTTATTGAGTTCCAAGAATTGTTAAAATATTCTCTGAGGAAAAATGTACAGAATGGAATAAATGTATTTATTTGCAATTATTCTATGTTGTCAATTTCCTTAACAACTTTTACATGTTTTTTTTAAATTATTGTTTAATATAATAATAAATAATAAATTCATTTATTTCAGGTAAATAACACCCATTGCCAAACATAAATTAATAGAAACGTTACAAATAAAATCAAATAATGTCAAATAAAATAAAATCAATTAAAATCTAATCAAATTAAATTAAATCACATCAAAAACAACAGACACATCTTAAACATTAATACCTTAATATTGGTGTCCAAGTAAATATAACTAACTATATACAGAGGAAAAAATAAAATAAAATATTGTCAATTGTTTATAGATTTAAAATGTTACCCTACTTTATTCACAAATTTGATATAATTGTACTTCGTAGATGAATGTATGATTTCTTTTATTGGCGTAGTTTAGAAATCCACAACATGAATTGCCACCCATGCGACAGGCCTGTCAAATGACTGGGCCCCATGTCCATTTAAAACTAAAGAAAAACAACTTCTTGGATCCTGTTCAAATGTCCATCGCAAGTTTCAAAAATAAATTAGGTAACATTAATTAGACTTTTGAAATTTTCACCTTTTTCTCATTGCATAATGGTCAAATTCCCATTCACAGAAAATCTAAATTACATTATTATCACAATCGCCAATCATACGGCAGCACATTCGATTATTATTTTCAAAATGAGCACAATGTTTGGGCTGTGCCCAATCAAATATGCAAATAGTGCGGTGACGTATAGTGATGGTATTTACCGAGCGATCGGCCGGTATTAGGGCGAAAACATACCGGTGTTTGGTCAATGTTAACTGGGATATTGAATGGGTATTTATACAATACTACATATAGTCAGGTTGAGGGGATTAAGTCAGTAGTTGCAGAGGCTTGCCCGTGATAGTAAAGGACAGGAAATGTTTATAGAGTTAGGGAAATTAATTGCTTATCAAATCGGGTTATGCATGACAGTTGCTAAATCATTCTTCGACGATCTTCGCAGGGTTGCTGGTAGCAGCTGGATGAGAGTTGCCGAGAATCGAGCTGAATGACGTGCAATTGGAGAGGCCCCATGTCCCGCAGTGGACTGTTGTTGGCTGATGATAAAGATGAAGCTCTTCGAGATTACTACACAGAATATTCTATCCTACTGTATTATTTATTATTATGTCCTACTGAGGATGGATGGATGTTTGTTAGAAAGAAAGAAAAATGCGTTTATTGGCATTACAGCAGAGAAAACACACCTTATAACTATAAAAAACAGAAAACAATGATTATAATGCCAAAAGAGCCTCAGCTCAGCATATTGTCAGATGACAACACAAAGTGTACCACCTGACGCTGATTTTCAGCTGCAACCAACGAGTGCCATACGCTAGAATAATAAACAGAGAAGTGGGTGTCCGCTTTAATAAATAAGGTATCAGAATAAATAATGTAATAAAAGATAGGATAACATAAAAATAGCTCACAAAATAAAATATACTGTAGTGACATACATGTGTGTGTGTTGTGTTGTGAATAAATACTCAATATCTGTGTCATAATAACTAGTTAATTTAATAAAAAATCAAAAACTATCACCTTTTACCTTTTATATTTTTTTTTTGTTACTCTTTCACGCAAAAAATACTAAACGGATTTGGATGAAATTTGCTACGCAGATAGTTTATAACCTGTATTAACACATAGGATACTTTTTATCCCGATATTCCGACGGGATCTAGACTTATGCGAGTGAAACCGTACGGCGCAGAACTCTCTGTACGGGAGAAATTATCAAATAACTTCTCCCGCTCTGGGCGGAGCGGGAGGGCGTGTCAGACTTTTACTGACTAAAACCCACCCGTATTCCTTCGGTTGCCCTTTTGCCGGGGGCCACGATTTCCCTTTCGGTTTTATTTGCAACCTCGGCAGGCATCGGCGATAGTGGACCCCGTCAATTCTGCTGACATCTTCTTGAGGCGCGCGTGGAACACAACGTGCCGTCGACCCGGGCCTGCTCCTTATCAGACGGCGAGCTACCCATTACTCACCGTCCGCAAGCCCGCGCCTACGGTGGCTGGAAATCGGCTCGCGATTCCCGATGCCCAGGGCGTCTCCTCCTGCGGCAGTTAGGGGCGTGAGAGCAAATTTTTCCTCTCCCTCACGCGTTCCGCCTCCATCTGTACTCGCCCTTACAAGCCGATACCCAGTGTTAGGATTATGCGGTAATATTGGTTTGCACAAGCACCGTGATTAAAATTAGTTGGATGAAACGGTGAAACATGTGATTAATCCCGATCATCCAATTCATCCCGAAGGTAGCCAGATAAGCCGTCTCGTCGCGATCGAAAATGTAATGGATTTTATGCAAATAATGAAAGTTTCGCTAAAATTGGATATTGGTTTGAATTGTAATGACATGTGTCCGTTGCATGAAAGTAAATAATATTGTGGGTTATTAATTAATTATTTGGATGCTTGAATGTCGTGATTTTTAGGTTTTGTGTCAGTTTCAAATTTCAGTAGAAAACATTTTTAATAAAAAAAAAGAAAGAAAGAAAGAAAAATAGGTTTATTTGTCACAGAAATACGTGCATACATAAAAGACAAGAGTAATCGGAGAACAACACAAAGTACATAACAAATCACGAGCATAGAACAGAAATTACTTAGGCGGCAGCTGCACGACATGACTGTGACAAGAAGGCTTCCACTCAGCATGATGCAGTGCTATGGGGGACCCACAGCACAGCGCTGATTTTCAGTGGTCACCCGAAAAAAGAAAAGATGAATGATTAGATCTACCTTCCGCCAGAGACTTCGCCCGTGTGATATCTCTATAAATTATAATCTATGTTACTCAATACTCAAGAATTCGACCGGTGCAAGAATTTTTTAAATCGGTCTAGTAATTTTTGAGTTTATTAATTACAAACAAAAGTACAAATCTTTTATCTTTATATTATAAGTGTAGACGAAACATCCCAAAAAGCAACCAGCCGAAGTCGAAAAAATGGAAATAAAAACACTTTCGTGATATGAATACAAAAACTTAGAACGATATAAAAATTCTAGGCCAACACAACTTATTTTCAAGGTCTGAGATGTTACCAGGCCATTGACCGTGCCAAGATTGTTTTTAGAACTGAAAGGCTAAAAACATCTTGACTGAAGAATGTCTGACAAAAAAAATCCTTTCATTATGAATGAATATTTCATCTAGGTACATAAACTTAGAAGTCTTCTAAAACTGGACCAATCATAACAACCAACATTGTACACTCAACAAGAAAAATAACATAATTCTGAAGAATTCCTTTCAAAGCCAGCACTTTCATTATGGTAATGATTCAACCAATCTTTGATATCGCTCCGATTATGACCAGTTAGTCGTTCAATGTACTCGTTTAGGAACAAAAGGGCCCCTTTTTCGCCTTCACTAATATTTTTCTTGGTCATAATGTTTTTATTAAAGCGATAAAATATTATTTGGGTGAAAGCGGTTATGGTTCAGCGTCTAATTGAAAATGGGGAAATGTTTTTTGGATGATCGTATTTTTAAAGAGATTTCGTGTTTGGGGAGTAGATCAATTTAATGTTAATAGAATTTTACTGGGGTAATTGACAGTATTGTCGAAGCGTCTGGTTGCTTTGAGTTTTTCTGCTATATTTTTGCCACCCGCAGTTTTACTTTATTTGATAAATTAAATTAAATCGTTCAACCAGGTTATTCTGTTTTAAGATAATTATTTATAAATATCAAGGTGAGTGATGAATGACATGAACGAAAAGGGAGAGAATAACAGCGTTTTAGAGGTTAATAAAATAAATAAATCGTTTATTGGGAAGGTGGGCGACTGCCCCTCGATTGATGTCGGGACGTTGTAACATACTCGTCGCGCAGTGAACACTGCTTGCGCGATGTTGGATTTTGCGTGACGTCATAGTGATCATATGTGGTGTTGTAAATGCCTCCATATCGTGACGGTTGATAGTGGAGAATGGAAGAAGGACACGTGTAGGAAGATGATGATGAAGCATGTGTTTTTCAATAATAATTAGAATCAAATAATAAACCAAAGACCATATCATGGACAGAATTCTGCACAAACGTATCCATACTCCAAGAACTCGGTATCAAACAGCGTCTATCAGCACTAGTACAGTCTCGAATACTGGAGTTCTTTGGTCATGTCTCCAAGCGGAATAATGACTCCATAGAGCATCTAGTGGTGCAGGGCAGAGTGGAAGATAATAGACCACGAGGGAGGTCACCAATGAGGTGGACCGATCAAATAAAATCCGTGGTTGGGGCCCTGTTAATGGATGCAGGCTGTCAACAGCACCAGAAGGAGAGAGATTGTGAAGCGGGCAACGATTACGCCTGCGATTGGACATAGTTCATCGTGACCATGACTGCTCTGTCAAGAGCGAAGGGAAGAAAACAAAGGCCGTCTGATTCCACAAGCCCTTAAATTAAAAATAATTTCAGAGTACAAGGTGGCTTCAATAAACGGCAAACTAAACACCCACTAATGATTATAATCATTATTATAATCCCCAAATTATCATGGCAACATTAAAGAAAGAGTTGAGCTAAAATTAAGCAATCAATTTTCGAGAACCCACCACCAAAAATTAAAAATGTTCTAAATTAAGATTCCTTATTTATTAAACTTACAAGCTTTAGAAAATTAATTAAGTCTATTACGAAATTTTCCTTTCAATTTGTATCTAAATCTGTTTATAACAAATCCCTGGGGCTCGCAGTGGGGATTTATTTAAGAGCGTCCTGTATACGGGGCAGGCTCAGTTCATCGATAGTTGTGATAGTTTATTAGAAAATGTTACAAACGATTGATTCTTATGACGAAATGGACGGGGGCTGAGTGCAAGCGATAATCAAGTTTTAGTATGTTATGCAAAAGAAAATGTAGTTGGCCAGAGAAAACGTGTCGAAGTTAATGATAACATATTGACATCGCCCTGCTCCATCTGCTATTAATAACTCAACTCAAATCACCAACCCGACTGCTAAGTTTAGTGATTAAGGAAATTCTCTTTGTTTGCTTATATTGCAGTGGTCATGTGTGAACAACTTGCGACTGTACTGTATGAATCAGAATGCTGGGCCGTGATGTATAAAAAAAGATTGCATGCAGTGGAGATGAGAATGTTGACATGGATATGTAGAGTGACGACGTCTTCACATAATTATAATTATTTAACTAATGTACGTTCCTATACAAACAATTGTAAAATATTTTAAAAGAGTAACGGTGGAGTTTCTTGCCCATTCTTCTCCATACGAAAACTACCTTTTGGAAGGGGCGACTAGAATCAATTTTATTATCTTGTAAATTTTGACGTTCAAAAGTGCCACACATGGGCCTATTTGAAATAAATGATTTGACTTTGACTTTGAAAATGGATAAAGTCAGAAATGAGTATTTAAAGAGAACTTTGAAAGTGGCACCAGTCACAGAAAAGTTGAAATGAAATCGTTTGGCTTGGTATGAGGAGGGAGGACACGAATGTAACTAAAAAAATGATGAATATCAGTGTTGATGGATGGAGAGGGAGAGGAAAGCCAAAGAATAGATGAATTGATTGTGTGATGAATGATAATATGAAAGAGAATGATGATGTGGCTAAATAATCCCCAGGAAAAATGAACTTGACCAATACTTGTGGTATTTTTAACCGACTTCCAAAAAGGAGGAGCTTATATGTTCGTCGCGTATGTTTGTTTTTTTTTTTTTAATGTATGTCCACCGATTTCTCCGTCAATTGTGGACCGATTTTAAAAATGTTTTTTTTTGTTTGAAAGGGTATGCTCTAAAATTGGTCCCATATAAATTTTATTAACTTTGCTTGGGTAGTTTTTGAGTTAGCTACAAAATACGTATTTTTTTCCCACTTAGTATGTAGATGATATGATAAGTTCCTGTCACTGGTAGCAGGTAGTGGTATTCGAATGTGTTTGGGGTAGGTACCACAACAAAAAAGTGAAAAATAAAAACTTTTTACTAAAAAAACAACCGAACTCCAAAAAAAAAATACTACAAAGTGAAAAATAACTTTAATTTCGGAAGTCGGTGGCAAAAAACGAAAATACAAAATCCAAGACACCGACTTCCGAAATTAAAGTTATTTTTCACTTTGTAGTGTTTTTTTGTGGAGGTCGGTTGTTTTTTTTTAAACTAAGTTGTAATTTTCAGGCTTTATGATTAGATCGGAAAACCCTTAAATGGGTACAAACAAACCTATAAACCCCTTTCTAATTTGTAGCACATTTATTCAACAAAACAGGATAGAATTAAACTCGATTCGACGTCGATTTGGTTGGTAGGTATAATTTAGTTTGTTCTCGTTGCGAATGAAAATAAAATACAACGTGCTCTATGTCTTTATTGAATTCCAAGAATTGTTAAAATATTCTCTGAGGAAAAATGTACAGAATGGAATAAATGTATTTATTAGCAATTATTCTATGTTGTCAATTTCCTTAACAACTTTCACATGTTTTTTTTAAATTATTGTTTAATATAATAATAAATTCATTTATTTCAGATAAATAACACCCATTACCAAACATAAATTAATAGAAATGTTACAAATAAAATCAAATAATTTCAAATAAAATAAAATCAATTAAAATCTAATCAAATTAAAATAAATAACGTCATTTTTACAAAAAAATCAATAATACAATAAAATAATGTCAAATAAAACAGAATCAAATCAAAATCAAATTAAATTAAATCACATCAAAAACAACAGACACATCTTAAACATTAATACCTTAATATTGGTGTCCAAGTAAATATAACTGACTATATACAGAAGAAAAAATAAAATAAAATATTGTCAATTGTTTATAGATTTAAAATGTTACCCTACTTTATTCACAAATTTGATATAATTGTACTTCGTAGATGAATGTATGATTTCTTTTATTGGCGTAGTTTAGAAATCCACAACATGAATTGCCACCCATGCGACAGGCCTGTCAAATGACTGGGCCCCATGTCCATTTAAAACTAAAGAAAAACAACTTCTTGGATCCTGTTCAAATGTCCATCGCAAGTTTCAAAAATAAATTAGGTAACATTAATTAGACTTTTGAAATTTTCACCTTTTTCTCATTGCATAATGGTCAAATTCCCATTCACAGAAAATCTAAATTACATTATTATCACAATCGCCAATCATACGGCAGCACATTCGATTATTATTTTCAAAATGAGCACAATGTTTGGGCTGTGCCCAATCAAATATGCAAATAGTGCGGTGACGTATAGTGATGGTATTTACCGAGCGATCGGCCGGTATTAGGGCGAAAGCATACCGGTGTTTGGTCAATGTTAACTGGGATATTGAATGGGTATTTATACAATACTACATATAGTCAGGTTGAGGGGATTAAGTCAGTAGTTGCAGAGGCTTGCCCGTGATAGTAAAGGACAGGAAATGTTTATAGAGTTAGGGAAATTAATTGCTTATCAAATCGGGTTATGCATGACAGTTGCTAAATCATTCTTCGACGATCTTCGCAGGGTTGCTGGTAGCAGCTGGATGAGAGTTGCCGAGAATCGAGCTGAATGACGTGCAATTGGAGAGGCCCCATGTCCCGCAGTGGACTGTTGTTGGCTGATGATAAAGATGAAGCTCTTCGAGATTACTACACAGAATATTCTATCCTACTGTATTATTTATTATTATGTCCTACTGAGGATGGATGGATGTTTGTTAGAAAGAAAGAAAAATGCGTTTATTGGCATTACAGCAGAGAAAACACACCTTATAACTATAAAAAACAGAAAACAATGATTATAATGCCAAAAGAGCCTCAGCTCAGCATATTGTCAGATGACAACACAAAGTGTACCACCTGACGCTGATTTTCAGCTGCAACCAACGAGTGCCATACGCTAGAATAATAAACAGAGAAGTGGGTGTCCGCTTTAATAAATAAGGTATCAGAATAAATAATGTAATAAAAGATAGGATAATATAAAAATAGCTCACAAAATAAAATATACTGTAGTGACATACATGTGTGTGTGTTGTGTTGTGAATAAATACTCAATATCTGTGTCATAATAACTAGTTAATTTAATAAAAAATCAAAAACTATCACCTTTTACCTTTTATCTTTTTTTTTTGTTACTCTTTCACGCAAAAAATACTAAACGGATTTGGATGAAATTTGCTACGCAGATAGTTTATAACCTGTATTAACACATAGGATACTTTTTATCCCGATATTCCGACGGGATCTAGACTTATGCGAGTGAAACCGTACGGCGCAGAACTCTCTGTACGGGAGAAATTATCAAATAACTTCTCCCGCTCTGGGCGGAGCGGGAGGGCGTGTCAGACTTTTACTGAATAAAACCCACCCGTATTCCTTCGGTTGCCCTTTTGCCGGGGGCCACGATTTCCCTTTCGGTTTTATTTGCAACCCCGGCAGGCATCGGCGATAGTGGACCCCGTCAATTCTGCTGACATCTTCTTGAGGCGCGCGTGGAACACAACGCGCCGTCTCGACCCGGGCCTGGTCCTTATCGGACGGCGAGCTACCCATTGCTCACCGTCCACAAGCCCGAGAAATCGGCTCGCGATTCCCGATGCCCAGGGCGTCTCCTTCTGCGGCGGTTTGGGGCGTGAGAGTGTAAATTTTGCCTCTCCCTCACGCATTCCGCCTCTATCTGTACTCGCCCTTACAAGCCGATACCCAGTGTTAGGATTATGCGGTAATATTGGTTTGCACAAGCACCGTGATTAAAATTAGTTGGATGAAACGGTGAAACATGTGATTAATCCCGATCATCCAATTCATCCCGAAGGTAGCCAGATAAGCCGTCTCATCGCGATCGAAAATGTAATGGATTTTATGCAAATAATGAAAGTTTCGCTAAAATTGGATATTGGTTTGAACTGTAATGACATGTGTCCGTTGCATGAAAGTAAATAATATTGTGGGTTATTAATTAATTATTTGGATGCTTGAATGTCGTGATTTTTAGGTTTTGTGTCAGTTTCAAATTTCAGTAGAAAACATTTTTAATAAAAAAAAAGAAAGAAAGAAAGAAAAATAGGTTTATTTGTCACAGAAATACGTGCATACATAAAAGACAAGAGTAATCGGAGAACAACACAAAGTACATAACAAATCACGAGCATAGAACAGAAATTACTTAGGCGGCAGCTGCACGACATGACTGTGACAAGAAGGCTTCCACTCAGCATGATGCAGTGCTATGGGGGACCCACAGCACAGCGCTGATTTTCAGTGGTCACCCGAAAAAAGAAAAGATGAAAGATTAGATCTACCTTCCGCCAGAGACTTCGCCCGTGTGATATCTCTATAAATTATAATCTATGTTACTCAATACTCAAGAATTCGACCGGTGCAAGAATTTTTTAAATCGGTTCAGTAATTTTTGAGTATATAAATTACAAACAAAAGTACAAATCTTTTATCTTTATATTATTAGTGTAGACGAAACATCCCAAAAAGCAACCACCCGAAGACGAAAAAATGGAAATAAAAACACTTTCGTGATATGAATAAAAAAACTTAGAACGATATAAAAATTCTAGGCCAACACAACTTATTTTCAAGGTCTGAGATGTTACCAGGCCATTGACCGTGCCAAGATTGTTTTTAGAACTGAAAGGCTAAAAACATCTTGACTGAAGAATGTCTGACAAAAAAAATCCTTTCATTATGAATGAATATTTCATCTAGGTACATAAACTTAGAAGTCTTCTAAAACTGGACCAATCATAACAACCAACATTGTACACTCAACAAGAAAAATAACATAATTCTGAAGAATTCCTTTCAAAGCCAGCACTTTCATTATGGTAATGATTCAACCAATCTTTGATATCGCTCCGATTATGACCAGTTAGTCGTTCAATGTACTCGTTTAGGAACAAAAGGGCCCCTTTTTCGCCTTCACTAATATTTTTCTTGGTCATAATGTTTTTATTAAAGCGATAAAATATTATTTGGGTGAAAGCGGTTATGGTTCAGCGTCTAATTGAAAATGGGGAAATGTTTTTTGGATGATCGTGTTTTTAAAGAGATTTCGTGTTTGGGGAGTAGATCAATTTAATGTTAATAGAATTTTACTGGGGTAATTGACAGTATTGTTGGAGCGTCTGGTTGCTTTGCGTTTTTCTGCTATATTTTTGCCGCCCGCAGTTTTACTTAATTTGGTAAATTAAATTAAATCGTTCAACCAGGTTATTCTGTTTTAAGATAATCTTACATATACAATTCTCGTGTCACAATGTTAGTTACCTCACTCCTCCGAAACGGCTTCACTGATTTTTACTAAATTTTATATGCATATTCAGTAGGTCTGAGAATCGGCTACTATCTATTTTTCATACCCCTAAGTGATAAGGGTTGTCCCCGGCAAAACAACGTTTGCCGGGGTCAGCTAGTTATTTATATATATCAAGGTGAGTGATGAATGACATGAACGAAAAGGGAGAGAATAACAGCGTTTTAGAGGTTAATAAGATAAATAAATCGTTTATTAGGAAGATGGGCGACTGCCCCTCGATTGATGTCGGGACGTTGTATGTAATGCTCGTCGCGCAGTGAACCCTGCTTGCGCGATGCTGGATTTTGCGTGACGTCATAGTGATCACATGTGGTGTTGTAAATGCCGCCATAGCATGACGGTTGATAGTGGAGCATGGAAGAAGGACACGTGTAGGAAGATGATGATGAAGGATGTCATCATCATCTGCCTAGCCTATTCCCAACTATGTTGGGGTCGGCTTCCAGTCTAACCGGATGCAGCTGAATACCAGTATTTTACATGGAGCGACCGCCTATCTGACCTCCACAACCTAGTTACTAGGTAACACGATACCCCTTTGTAAGACTGGTTGTCAGACTTTTTGGGCTTCTAACTACCCGCAACGACTGTCAAAGATCTACAAATGACAGTTGGGACCAACGGCTTAACGTGCTTTCCGAGGCATGGAGGGGTCTTGGCAAGCGTAGCTTAACCTGATCGATCGACCCGTGCAGCTGTTGTTACTTAGCCACAAGCCCCCTATGATGATGAAGGATGTGTTTTTCAATAATAATAATATAGAATCCTCTATTTTGATTAAACCAAAGGCCGTATCATGGACAGAATTCCGCACAAACATCTCTATGCTCCAAGAACTCTGCATCAAACAGCATCTACCAGCACTAATAATAATCCTCCGGACCGAAATTCGCCTATGGCGACCAATTCAAAATTCAAATTCAAAAGTCATTTATTCAAACTAGGCTGAGAATCAGCACTTTTCGAACGTCAAAATTACATAAGACAGTCCCCGAAAAACGCCCACCCTTCACTACTTCCTAGTGCCTTTAGCTGGGAAGAAGAAGTGGCGCAACAAACTCCCCAGCAGCACAGCTGTCTGTTCAAGTTAGAAAAATGATTCTATACAATAGTATGCAAAAAAACTTACATTATGCAACACAAAACATAATTCAAATGATAAATTATAGGCCATATGCCAGCTAGCACACACCAATATACCAACCAGAAACATCGAGAACTATACTAAAGCAATATTAAAAAAAAAACTAAACGTAAAAAGAACTAAATATCTAAATAAAAGCCTCCAGACATAAAGGGCGTGCCCGCTTACATAAAGCTGTAATTGGCAGTTATAAATGATAAACTAGGAACATCGGGGTAAAATAAATGAACAGTTAATTACTAGTAACATTAACAAAACCATGATCAGCAAGACGACCAGTCACCACAAGCAGCACCCGTTCACGAGCATAACTCAAAGATCAGCCAGCCATTACCCCCATATTTGAGCGGAGTCCACCAATCTCAGCGGAGACCAGCCTTTGGCGCGGGAGATGTTATAGTGCAGGAGTGTGTACGCAGACACAGGTGCACTCTCTCTTCCCAAATTCTCATAGTCCAATGGGACGGCAATCCAACACGATCGGAGAAAGGATCAGGCGCAGGACCAACGGCTTAACGTACTTACACGAGACCTAATACTGAAGTTTTTTGGTCATGTCTCCAGGCGGAATATCGACTCCATAGAGATTCTAGTGATACAGGGCAGAATGGAAGATAATAAGCCATAAGGGAGGTCACCGATGAGGTGGACCGATCAAATAAAATCCGTGGTTGGAGGCCCCGTTAATGGATGCAGGCTGTCAACAGAAATAGAAGGAGAGAGATTGTGAGGCGGGCAACGACTACGCCTGCGATTGGACACAGTTCATCGTGACCATGACTGCTCTGTCAAGAGCGAAGGGAAGAAAACAAAGGCCGTCTCGTCTGATTCCACAAGCCCTTAAATTAAAAATAATTTCAGAGTACAAGGTGGCTTCAATAAACGGCAAACTAAATACCCATTAATGATTATAATCATTATTATAATCCCCAAATTATCATGGCAACATTAAAGAAAGAGTTGAGCTAAAATTAAGCAATCAATTTTCGAGAACCCACCACCAAAAATTAAAAATTTTCTAAATTAAGATTCCTTATTTATTAAACTTACAAGCTTTAGAAAATTAATTAAGTCTATTACGAAATTTTCCTTTCAATTTGTATCTAAATCTGTTTATAACAAATCCCTGGGGCTCGCAGTGGAGATTTATTTTAGAGCGGCCTGTATATGGGGCAGGCTCAGTTCATCGATAGTTGTGATAGTTTATTAGAAAATGTTACAAACGATTGATTCTTATGACGAAATGGACGGGGGCTGAGTGCAAGCGATAATCAAGTTTTAGTATGTTATGTAAAAGAAAATGTAGTTGACCCGAGAAAACGTGTCGAAGTTAATGATAACATATTGACATCGCCCTTCCCCATCCGCTATTAATAACTCAACTCAAATAAAGAAAGAAAGAAAATTCGTTTATTTGCGGTAAACATGACGCAAAGAAAGATAAAAAAATGTGTAAATAACAAATTTGGGGAAAATATGCGTCACATTCACGCAAAACGGCTATCGCTCAGCATAATGCTGCGACCCCATGCTCACCTCAGACCTCTGTCTCACCTCTGTCCCCAGCGCTGGTTTTCAGCGATAGCCGGCGCTGACGTGATGACATCAACCGGTGCAGCATATAGTGAAATAACAAATCAAAAATAAAATAAATACAATTCCTTAATATTTATATAAATATAATATTTCAAATGGCAACATTTCGTTTCGTCGGCGACTCACGCGCCGCAGACTTATTGCAATCTTTGCGCGTAGCTGTCATAAAACTATTTGCTTGACGTTTTGACATATTGGTTAAATAATACATGTACTGGTTACGTAATAATTATAACCAACAAATCACCAACCCAACTGCTAAGATTGGTGATTAAGGAAATTCTCTTTGTCTGCTTATACTGCTGCCGAGGTCATGTGTGAGCAACTTCCAACTGTACTGTATGAATCGAAATGCTGGGCCGTGAAGAAGATGTATGAAAAAAAGATTGCATGCAACGGAGATGAGAATGTTGAGATGGATATGCGGAGTGACGAAAATGGATAAAGTCAGAAATGAGTATATAAAGGAAACTTTGAAAGTGGCATCAGTGACAGAAAAGTTGAAAGGAAATCGTTTGGCAAGCAAAACGATTATATGAGGGAGGACACGAGTGTAACTAAAAGAGATGAATATCAATGTTGATGGATGGAGAGGGAGAGGAAAGCCAAAGAAAAGATAAATTGATTATGTGAGGAACGATAATATGAAAGAGAATGATGATGTGACTAAATAATCCCCAGGAAAAAGTGAACTTGACCAATACTTACTTGTGGTATTTTTAAAACTAAGTTGTAATTTTCAGGCTTTATGATTAGATCGGTCAACCCTTAAGCATGCGGCGACGCATGAATTTTCCATACAAACGTAGTACATAAATCATTTACAATTTGAGTATATTTCCACCATATTATGTTGATATTCGGATTGAGACAGTATTTATCTAGGCTCCTACGTCTTTTTATTTCCAAAAACTTACCTTTAAATGAAGTGTAAGCGAATTGCATTTCGTACATTTTTACAGTGTGAATGACATGTTTTCATATTGTTTTTTCTGTATTATAAAATATATATATATATATATTATTTGTAATATTGTTTCCGCAAAAACATAGTTTGTTATCAAGTTACAAATTATCGAAAAGAAAATGGAAATACATTAAGTTTTTATTCATAATTTTTTGTATTACGGAACACATCCAAATTTATCTTAAATTTTCGAAAGCTAGTCGTACTATCGCGTCAAGCAATAATTGTCAATGTGTGCGTGGTAGTATTGCTCACTGTAGGTTTATATCGCTCCGATAGGCACTCACACTAGCGCAACGTGCTTGGAATTGAATTTTGCAAACATCTCGATTTGTAGTTGCGAGCCGTATCGCTTCTTAAATACAGACAAACCTATAAACCTCTTTCTAATTTGTAGCACATTTATTCAACAAAACATTTTAACAAAACAGGATAGAATTAAACTCATAACGACAAGGTGGAAGCCTTAGAATTATTGTGGCTTTAAGCGAAAATAGAGTTGTTCCAAACAATTTGCGAAGTACGAAACTAGCTGGCAACCTAGCCTAGAATAAAATCTGTAAAAGCAAACAATTTCGGAGTATACGTGTTTTAGTAATTAAAGTTAGATTGCGCTTCGTTTAAACTAGTTAACAATTTTTAAAAGCATATTTTTAACGTTAGCGCAAAGTTGAATGACGGAAACATTTTTTTAATTTTTTGTTTAAAATCTCAGTGAAAAAGATTTAGTTAATTAAAAAGGTTGGCTATGTGTGTGAAAATGTTTTCAGTGAAGGGGAAGTGTATGAAAACGGTAATCTGATTTATAAAAAGATGCTGGCAACAGAGTGTGGAAATACTCTAGTTGAATTTCTATGGATAGTTCAGATATTTTTTAATGCAGTACATTTTATTATTATTGATAATGTTTGACTAAGACAAGATCATTTATTTATCTAAAACATGAGTGGATATACACACACATGGCATACAAGATGTTACATTAAATTCTATCACAGTCATGTTTTGCCTCACTATAAAAATGTTGTGCACATTGCGTTTAAGCTCCTCTACAGATACCTAGTGCTTATTAATTAGTTAGGTAATTCAATTATATATAACTAGCTTTTGCCCACGGCTTTGCCCGCGTGTATGTCGGAAAATATCACACGGGAACGTACTACCGAGATTTCGTACCTAATAAAATAACAGAGGAAAACGTCATTGACTCCTACCGCTGCGCCCGCGTTGCGCCGTGTAATTTTGAAACTGTGATATCTTTTAAACCGTTCATTTAAATTATAATTATGATTTATAGGCATATTTTCATCTAAATTAAATGCCCAATTTAAATAACATATTTTTTTGGATAAGGATTAATACTGTACCAGTCAAAAAAGCTTCGGAAATAACAATATTTTTTTTATCAAATTCTGAAAGATAAAAATGGTTATTGTGGGTCATCCTTTGAAGATAGACATAATTGCCATCGTGGACTTTTTTGTTGAACTTTTTAAGATCAACAGTACCGTACAACATAAATTTGATGTATCTTTTTCGGTTTAGGTAGCGCACGCCAGTAAAGCTAATCAGCAGCAGCAGCAGCTGGCTAGCAGTCGGCATAATTTTTTCCGACTTATTCAACAATAATCGTCAAATTTCAGGCAATTTACACAAAACTTTAATAAATTTGACACTAAAACCTTCCGCATGAATCACTCCGTCCATTGGTGAAAGCCGTTTGAAAATCCGTTCGGTAGTTTTTGAGTTTATCGCGTTCAGACAAACAGACAGATGTGGCAGGGGACTTTGTTTTATAATATGTAAGCATTACAAAGTAAAATTTTTACTACAAAGCTCAGTAAAGCATACTCGCTTACACTCATATACACCTTTAGGCATACTTCCGAAGTTTCCGAACGCTGCTCGCAACCAATGGGCTTTAAAAGTGGTCGCAAAATTTCAACTGTCGCGATACGGATCCCCAATTAGAGAGGTCCAAGCCCCATTGATCCCTGTTCTGGGAAACGTCCCAGGTATTAGGGGAATCAATCGATTTATTGTTTACGTTGTAAGTACGGGTTTAGGTGCTGAAATGTAGGTGTTTGTTTTGATTTAATGTTGGCATTTCGTTTTAATTTTAACGTCATATTTTTGATGTGTAACATATTTCCTACAACCTCTAAAATAAAATAAAAAATCTGTGGGAGAAGAGACGGAAGTTTGTAATAGGAATTCGGGGAAGCGCACGCTATTTGATTTGATCAATGAGCGCGCACAGTGCTAGAGTTGGCCGTCAGATGGTACCAACCCATTTTTCGAGAATTTGTAAATAGGATGATAATGATGATGAATATTGTTTATATAATTTATATACGTCTGCTAAGATGTCAGATGTGACACATCAAATGCGACTAATGTAAGGCCGCTCGTTTTTTAAAGAAAAATCTGAATTTCCCGTAAGTTGATTATGAGAAAATTATTTTTAGAACTTCCTTATTTATTTTGCGCTATTTCTGTCTTTTAAGGATGATTGACAGGCATGAAAATTGACTGTAAAAATGGTGATCCTTCAGTTTTATTATTCAAAGTGTAGTCTAAAAGCTGTTGCGAGTTAAGTATCAAAATTCCCTCAATATTTCTCTAACTGGCCATCAAAACATGCACCACAATCTTGGTAACTGTTCTTGCAACCAAAAGCCTCGTTCATTTCTCGCCCAGTAGGCCACAATAGGCTCGCCTATTCCCTTCTTCTTTGTAACACTCTTGACAGAGTGGTCGTG
Source organism: Agrochola lychnidis (assembly GCA_963680765.1). Classification (NCBI taxonomy): domain Eukaryota; kingdom Metazoa; phylum Arthropoda; class Insecta; order Lepidoptera; family Noctuidae; genus Agrochola; species Agrochola lychnidis. The sequence goes on along the minus strand of OY796859.1, from coordinate 4,469,044 downwards.
GTCTTCATGTAGTTTCTTGTCCAGGGGCCGATGTGATTCGCCTTACGATTTCTCGCCATCTACTCCGATTTTTGGTGTTTTTAGTGCACCGGATTTAACTTGAACAGTCCATGTTATGGGTGAGCGTCTGCGTAGCCTTGTGCCCTCCACTCAACACTGCACGACAAGGCGCTCTATAGCTAAAAAAAGCTTGGGATTGAACTGCTCGCTTTGCTAAGCCTTGTGATAAAACCATGAAAGTAGATATTTTAATTATTATGTAAAATCAACATATACCACTTTTATATACACATTGACATTGTTGAAAATTATATTCAAAATGACATCATTACTTTGTGAAGTATTATATTATTTTAATTATTGTGAATGTGAGGACTATGTGGATATTATTTTTATTTCTCTGCTAGTTTTAGTGATGGTCTGGCAGTTTGAATAGTTTATGCGGCCTACCCAAACATCCTTTCTTTGGTATTTTTCGTCGAGTTGAGCTCCTTAAGTTCTGAGTTGAGCTCCACGATTACTGACAAATGCTTTCACTGAGTGGACAGGTCCACTCAAATCTGTGTGGTTCTTTCCTCAAAAGACCTTTTCAGACACTAATCTACATGATCCTCATATGGCCTGACTAAGATTATGTCTGGACTTTAACAGAGACTGCGACCTCTAAGTTTGTTTCGGCCTTTCTTCTCAGAGTAGTCAAATAGGAAACGCCGAACTCATCTAGCTTATTTTTAGTAATATTTTTTTATATAACGTGTAAAAGTGATTCCGATTTTCTATTTACAGAATAAAAAATTTAAATTTTTTTCATAGAGTCGCCCTCACCCCTCGAGACGTGTCCGAAGTATTTGAGGATGCGCGTTTGGACCAGAACAGATAGACGCTTTTTGATACCGAGTTCTTGGCGTATAGAGGTTTTGGTGTGAAACTCCATCCACGATATCCCAAGCATTCTTCTCCAGTACCACATTTCTAGAAAATCTATCTTCTTTTTCTCGATGTCACGCAGCGTCCATGTCTCAGCAGCGTAAAGGAACATGGAAAAAACCAGGGTTTGAACAAGCCGGATCTTAGTGGCTTTTGTAATATCTCTGTTCGTCCAGACTTTTCAGTTTCTTTCGCTCCCTATAATATGGGATTTAAATATAACAGGCGACATATGGTTGTACTATAGAAACATATCTGCCTAACCCTTCGGGGAATACAGGCGTGATGTTATGTGTAAAAAACCGACCAAATGAGTGCCGGACCACGCACAATGAAGGGTTCCGTAGTCGGGATGAATTTATCCCAAGAACAAACTTAACATTATAGTTGAAAAACATGTTCGCTCATACGAAATTGAGAACATGTTTTTGCAACTGCAAATGTAAGTTGGTCGATTATTACTCATTAACTTATAGAGCCTACTTAGCTATTGTAGTTTTCCTTTTAACTTCGTTACATACACTATTGCCGTGAATTTTTTCACATGTCCAATCCAACCAACCATTTAGCTAGCAGGGGGGGCACTTGACTCTAACAAAAATTAGTACTTTAAAGCTTAATATTTCGCAAACGGTTCCCTGAATCCAAAAATGGTTTTAATACGCTTACAATATTTTGAACGAACTTTCCAATGACACCCCCCTATGGGACAGACAATAAAAAATAAAAACATCCGCACTTTACGTGTAGGGGAGGCAACATCCTGACCGAGTCACGGGAAAGTTCGAAATGGATACCGTGCTCCCTGGCAACACACAAGCAACTGAAAGAACACGGGCGGGTTTTAGTCAGTAAGAGTCTGACACGGGCTGCCGCTCCACCCAGAGCGGGAGAAGCTATTTGATAATTTCCCACAAAAACATAATTATATTTTATCACAGCGTGATTAATATGTATACCCATGCCAACTTACAGCTTTTTAGTACTAAGAGTCTCTGAGCCACGGACAGACAGACGGATATGGTGAAACTTTAAGGGTTCCTTGTTGACTACGGAACCCTAAAATCCTAAAATCTAGCGCCTCATACAGCAAAATCCATCGAGAAGACCCCATTATCCTGAACAGATAAAGTTGATACCATTTAACGAGCTCCCGGCATACCCCGGTGATACATCACCGTGATTGTTCGGATCAGCAGTCGCGATGCGTGCGCGGCCTGAATGGGGAGACGTGACCGGCAAATAGTAGGTCTAATGTGGATATGGAGATGAGGCCTCCTGTTTTAGAAGAGGATAGGATTTCATTCATATTATCTCTGATAGCTGCGCCCCACGGTTTTACCCGCATAAGTCTCGGTTCCGTGGGAATATCGAGATAAAAACTATTCTCCTAACCCAGGTCATGGTCTATATATGTGCCAAATTTCATCAAGATTTGTTCAGTCGGTTTAGCGTGAAAGTGTAACAAACAAATATACAAAAAAAAACAAATCTTTTCTCTTTACAATTTAGCTTACTTGCTTGTAAAAGTTTTGTAGTATAGGAAAGGAAATCTCTGAGAGATGACGAGTGGAGTGTAGTGAAATTTTTGGAAGAAACGACGTAAAAAGACGGATGATAGTTGTTATAAGAATTTTGAATTTTCTATTGCAACTGCAAAAATGCATTGCAATTGCAATTTCAATTGCAAAAAGAGAACAGCATCCTAATTACATACACTTTTAATCACAATCTGAATGATTTTGATATTATATTATGTTCGAAAAATTTGTCTGCTCAACAACGTAAATAAAGCAATGAATGTTGTTGAACTGTCAAAATTAAAGCCATATTAATGGCTTGTAAGTGTGTTAAGCAATTACCCCGCAGGAACAAACCCCAGATACAGTCTGATAAGTCTATAATAGTAGGTCTAATCTGAATATGGAGATAAGCTCTAGAAAGAAAAGAAAGAAAAGAAAGAAAAGAAAGAAAAGAAAGAAAAGAAAGAAAAGAAAGAAAAGAAAGAAAAGAAAGAAAAGAAAGAAAAGAAAGAAAAAATGTTTATTTGCGGTAAACATGACGCAAGAAAAAAAATATTATATTACAAAAATGAGAAAAAGTTGGGGGAAGCATGCGTCTACTGTTTTAGATACAAGATTTGAAGTGATAGGCTTTCATTCATATGTTCTGATGACAAGGTAGGATTATTAAATTAAATCTTTTATTTCAGACCCACAAATGTAGTTCATTTGGTTAGTATACACACGATTTAGAAACTAGTATTAGTACTTACATCTACCAAAAAACACAAACTTTATATTAATACGCCACAGTGGCATGTAGGCGTATCCAATGTCCCAGTATGGGGCTGTCCCGCCTATCAGCTATAGTTTTCAAGATGCTGTTGGGGCTGGCGCGTACCCCACGCATAATGGAAGCGCAACGCTTGCGCATGATGGCATGAAAACCATCGATTCGCGCAGAAGCGAACACCGGAAGCACTGCAGTAGCGCGGCAACCCCATCAACACTCTGAAAGCATTATTGTACTGTACGCGCAGGGCGCTGTATGCTCTCTGCGTGTAGTTGACCCACAGACTACATGTATAAAACGACTGACAGTACGCTGTAAATCGTGTAGCCAAATTATGACGACGGCAGAAGTTGAAAACCGAAAGGTAAACAACCAGTCTTACTAGAATCTGGTTGTGAAGGTTAGATTGGAAGCCAACCCTAACATAGATAGAAAAAGGTTAGAAGGCTAGAGACTTGAGTTGGGGGCAGGATGATGATGACCAAGGTAGACCTTGAAATAGGCAGTTTTAAACCATGAATTTCACTGTTGTTTTCTCACTTCTTCGGTGAGAAAAGGTGATAAGAAAATTAAAATTTATTAGATAGAGAAACTATTAGAAATGTCGCTTAGAAAGAAAGAAAGAAAGAAAAAAACGTTTATTTGCGGTAAACTTGACGCAGGAAAAATTGTTTGAAATATAAAAATGAGATAAGATTGGGGGAAGCATGCGTCACATCCACGCAAATCGGCTATCGCTCAGCATTATGCTATGACCCTATGCAAGACAGAGCCCCAGCGCTGGCTGAGAGCGAACTGTTACACTTTTTCCTCAAAGAAATTGGTACCAAAAAAAAAACATTAATTATTATACAAACATATGAAACCTGAAAACTCTAGAAGCTCTCAAGCGTAATAAAAACAAAAGGAAGTTACTACATACTTTCAGCCCATTGGATACACACACAAAAGCGTTACTATAAGGGCGCAGTTTCATTGCTGCCCACAAGCACATTACGCTCGTGTACTTCGCTTTGTTTGAAAGTGTAGAAAGGATCAATCACTGCGATTTACAGCCAAACTATGCACCAGATATGTGGCTTGATGAAGTCACCAACACACGCATGGCCTGCTTCGAAGTTTACTCAAGCAGTGCAACGCAGAGCTCGTTAAACTTGCGTCACACAGAGGCTTCAGTGGTCGTCATTTGTTTATTCCGAAAACTGTATGAACTGTGCTTCGGTGGAAAGATAGACACACGCACCCAAACGAATGAACCTATAGGTTATACCGGGTTCACACGGTTCGATTTTAGTTCAACAACTTTTAAAATACAATAGATGTTGATATATTGTAAATTGTTCCGCTTAATTATTTCTAAAGAGTCATAAAAACCCACCGACATAAATCGACACGAGTTTCACCTCGCAACAAGGCATCCTCAGGATGACGATATACTTGTCGCGAACTCGAACAACGGTAACACGCCTCGTTGAGAGGTGAAACACGTGTCGATTTATTTCGGGGGGTTTTTATTACTCTTTAGAAATAGCCAAGCGGAACAAGTTACTAAATATATCCACTTCTATTGTATTTTATGATGGATTTCCGCAAAGTCACGCCTGAATCAATTAACTATTCAATAACTTTTATTGTTAAACTAAAAATACTTTGAATTTGAAATTGATTGAAAGTCTGTTCAAACGGTTCAAATCGCTTTAGACTTAGCAATTGACCAACTAAAATCGAACCGTGTGAAGCCGGTATTACGTGCGTCGCCTCTCCGAGCATAACTTTCGCAGCAATCGAATCGCGCCTTAAAACAGAGGACCGTCTGAGTGACTAATTATCCCCGTATCCCCTTCGGCCTCGTAATTAACATAACAATTAAACATACACAGTTATGTCCTTAAATTATAAGCCTGCTCCATTGAGACTTAAATCACAATGGAACTTTGGGATCGGGATGTGTAAACTTTAGCTGGATATTCCGAATATCGTCCGGGTACCCGGGTAATACAAGTATTGTTGGGAAAGGGTAGTATAAATATTTTATTGTTATACAAAATAGGCGTTGAGAATTATTTTGTTTCAAATTAATTGGACAATGTTGGGATGAGTTATAAAATATTGGATTTTGGTTCAGTTAGAGCCCGTTGTTGCTATCAACATTGCTCTCCCAACTATTTGAGGGAGCAATAGATTAAAATAGATTGGCTTGATGAAACTATGTAGTAAAATGTTTTTGATTATACATGGTGGCGTTGAGGTTACTGCGGTTTATACAAGCCGATATAAAATGTCCTTTACAATAATGAAATAAACAATAAATTAAAAAACAAAAAGTTGCGTAAATATTGGCACGAAATAATAATCATCTGCCTAGCCTTTTCCCAACTATGTTGGGGTCGGCTTCCAATCTAACCGGATGCAGCTGAATACCAGTATTTTACATGGAGCAACTGTCTATCTGACCTCCACAACCTAGTGACTAGGTAACACGATACCCCTTGGTAAGACTGGTTGTCAGACTTTTTGGGCTTCTAACTACCCGTAACGACTGTCAAAGATCTACAAATGACAGCTGGGACCAACGGCTTAACGTGCGTTCCGAGGCACGGAGGGGACTTTGTATGTAAAAATGGTCACCCATCCACGGACCAACCGCGGCAAGCGTAGCTTAACCTGATCGATCAACCCGTGCAGCTGTTATTACTTAGCCACGAGCCCCTCCTGGCACGAAATAATAATAATCTATACTAAATCTTGACTTGGCTCGCGAGGTTGTCGACATGTGGGATGTGGACTCAGCAATCATTGTGCCGATAGTCGTATCAGCCAATGGCTTAATTGCCAAGAGCCTCGACCAACACCTAAGGAGGCTCTCGTTGGGCAGCTGGATTAAGGGCTTGATTCAGAAAGCGGTACTCCTGACACGGCTCGCATTGTTAGGAGGTTCTTTTCTCTGGAGCCCTGACCGCCGGTAGCTTCGACCCTGTTTCCGATACCGGTAGGGATACAATTTTTTATATTTTTAAATGTTTTTATATAATTTCATTCTAATGTTTAAAAATATAATTTATATGTAAATAATGAAATAAAAGAATCTTTACTAACAATATATAATACTGCCCGAGGCTTCGCACGCGCTAACCCTAATTCTTTTTCTAAAACAAAAGTAGCCTAAGTTACTCTTTATAACATTAGCTATATTCAGCGAAAGTCACGTCAAAATCGGACCAGCCGTTTCGAAGATTAGCTGGAATAAACAGGCGATAGATAATTTAAAAAAAAAGAAGTGTTTTCGTTGCATGTACCGTATAGACTTTCATTTGCATTTAATAAAAAGCTGTTATTTTGACATTACAAACAGACACTTCAATTTTATTTATTTTTGTATGTGTATAGATTATTAAGAGGTATGTGTTTGTATGCCCATATTTCTGTACGCAGCTAAGACGTGGACATTACGAGAACTGGAAAAGAAAAAAGTAGATGCTCTAGAAATGTGGTGCTGGAGAAGAATGCTTGGGGTATCATAGACAGAATTCCGCACAAACGTCTCCATACTCCAAGAACTCGGTATCAAACAGCGTCTATTAGCACTAGTACAGGCTCGAATACTAAAGTTTTTTGGTCATGTCTCCAAGCGGAATAATGACTCCATAGAGCGTCTAGTGGTGCAGGGCAGAGTGGAAGGTAATAGGCCACGAGGGAGGTCGCCGATGAGGTGGACGGATAAAATAAAATCCGCGGTTGGAGGCCCTGTTAATGAATGCGCTAAACTGTCATACAACAGAACCAGATGAAGGGAGATCGTGAGGCGGGCAACGACTACACCTGCGATTGGATATAGTTCATTGTGACCACGACCGCTCTGTCAAGAGCGATACGAAGAAAAAGAAGAAGATGTGTTTGTAAGTTTGTATATAGGAGGTAACCCCCGAAACTACCAGTCGGATTTGAAAAAATATTTTTGCATTGGATAACCCAATTCTTGAGGAAGGTTATAGGCTACAACCCTGAGTAGCAGAGCAAAACTTCGTCACGCGGACAAAGTCGCGGGCAGAAGCTAGTGTTTCATAAATTGAATAGGTAGCAGTGTTCGAATATTTCGCTTTCGAAATGGAAACTTGAACCAATGCAAATCGCAAAGCGTAACGACAACGTTCATACATCTTGTGCAATCATGGGCTTCCATTGATCGTATCATTGCTTGTACGCTTTGATTATTTATAATAATATGTCTAGATAGAATGTTGCTTCAAAAGAACAAAACAAACAGGCGAACTTTGTTATGTTGATGTGTGTGACAGCTACGTCTTACACTCGCGCCATGTCATTGTGCTTTTCTAGTGAGAATGCATTTAGCGGCCAACAGTTGGACGCTATTTTTTTCGACGACTTCCCAGCTTTGACTGTCTATCTAGACATTTATATGTTTGCCTGTATGTTTGATAAACAAGTATGATAAAAAAACAAAAAAAAATAGTAGGTAACTTCAACTACTAAAATTTATATCTCATCAATCATCATATATACAGGGTTATTGGTTATATGCACAATAACAGTTTTCGAGTAATTTGACATTTTATATTTTTATTTAATACATTTTAAAATATAAAATGTCAAATTACTCGAAAATTGTTGACGTTGGCATAGGGATCGGTCATTTGGTTGCAAATGACCTCTCCTACATCCCCCCCTTAACGGATTGGCGATATAAAACCAATAACTCTGTATATTGAATAATTGACTGCCTTGTTGGTCTAGTGGTCGCAAGCGCTACTGCTGAGCATGAGGTCCTGGGTTCGATTCCCGGGTCGGGCAAAGTATTATTGGGTTTTTCTGTTTGGAATTTCTCAGTAGCAGCTCGGAGTCTGGATTTGTGCCCGGTTGATGGTAATAGGCTCGCCCCCTATTACATGGGACTTAAACATAACTGGCGAAATGTGGGTGTACCTGCTACAGGGACACCTCTGCCTAACCCTTCGGGGAAACAAGGCGTGATGTTATGTTTATGTTATTCATAATAATATTATATTTATTGTATTTATAACACATATTTTTCTCGTTTCGGTGAAATAAATAAATATTCCTTACATAAACCAAAGTGGAATATCGCAGTCTAATGGTTCTATTCAACTTTTAATCAAGAACTTGATCACTTGGTCTCGCACTTAACTCTCTTGAATCACCACTCAGCACCCTAGTTTATTGGATTACGTTCTGTCACATTTGCCCACGTTATTGTGACATAACTTGGAACCCTGCCCACCCAAGACAGATAGCACAGCTGTAATAATATTACCTCCATCCATCTTGGATGTCAATAATACAAATAGTTGGTATTGGTATATTTAGTGTTATGTGAACCTGAATGTAGGTTTGATGGCGCATGGACTGGTCCGAAGAGATATCTAGTGATTTGGGGTAATAGATTCACTAGTTTATGACCTGACCCGTACTGTTACTAGAATGGCAGACCCTTGAACAAAGAAGCTCTTGAATTTGAGAGTTTTGATATCTTGATTTAAAAAAACTTTTTACAAAAAAAAACAACCAACCTCCAAAAAAAAAACATTATAAAGTGAAAAATAACTTTAATTTCGGAAGTCGGTGTCTTGGGTTTTGTATTTTCATTTTTTGCCACCGACTTCCGAAATTAAAGTAATTTTTCACTTTTTAATGTTTTTTTTTGGAGGTCGGTTGTTTTTTTTTGTAAAAAGTTTTTATTTTTCACTTTTTAGTTGTGGTACCTACCCCACACACATTCGAATACCACTACCTATTACCAGTGACAGAAACTTATCAGATCATCTACATACTAAGTGGGAAAAAAATACGTATTTTGTAGCTAACTCAAAAACTATCCAAGCAAACTTAATTAAATTTATATGGGACTAATTCGAGAGCACACCCTTTCAAACAAAAAAAGAATTTTCAAAATCGGTCCACAATTGACGGAGAAATCGGTGGACATACATAAAAAAAAAAACATACGCGACGAACATATAACACCTCCTCCTTTTTGGAAGTCGGTTAAAAAAGTGTCTATGGAGTTTCGTGCCCGTTCTTCCCCATAGAGATCTACGTTTAAGAATGGGCAACAAGCTTCAACTTTCTAACTAACTGAATCTCTCCTTATCAATTCAAAAGTGCCTGTAAATGATTTAATTAAAATAAATTTATTAAGCTATTGCATAGCTTTTATCGCGGGCTTTGAGCGTGGCGACCGAATCAAGAAATTCCGTAACGAAAAAAACCTAACACCCCCCACTCCGCCTACCATGTAATGACGGTTCCCATGTTTCCATGACAACGTGATGTTGACATGGGAACGTAATTTTTGTTTTATGTCATCACGTCATCATCCCAAGTGTAGCGTTGACAAATAGGAAGTATGGAGGTTACAAATGCTATGCAATAGCTTTACCGCGGCAGTCCCCGAGTGCCACACGTTTTTTTTATTTATTTCATTTTTTGGAAAACTTACAGCTAAACACACAATAAGTAATAGTTGTGAACAAAATATGGCCAATTACAAGTTTCCACATGTTGTACTTAAAATGCTTTGAGTTTGAGTTTAATACTTACACTCCTTGACCTGTATGCCCTAAGGAATTTTTCTAAGAAAATAGACAGCAGAGCTCTCATATAGTTTTTTTTTTTGTGCTGCTCGTTTATAGTAGTAAATCTAACAGGATTGATAAATTATTGTAGCAGCTGCAGCAGGGAATATTAAGTAACGACTAAAGGGGTATTATTCAGAAATAAAACGTTGAATAACCCCTGGATGGAGGTTTTAAGTGTAGTAGCTTAAGGCACCCACAGGAAAGCCCGGTTAAGTAGTTATGATCTCAGAGGTCAACTACGAGATGCCCTACCTAAACAAAAACAGATATAAATCGAAATATACCTACATAAATAACAACATCAAAAATCAATCTGCCCAGCTTTTTCCCAATTATGTTGGGGTCAGCTTCCAGTCTAATCAGATAATTAACCAGTATTTTACATGGAGCGACTGCCTATCTGACCTCCACAACCCAGTAACTGGGTAATACGATACCCCTTGGTAAGACTGGTTGTCAAACTTTCGGACTTCTGACTACCCGTAACCACTGTCAAAGATCTACGAATGACAACCGGGACCAACGGCTTAACGTGCTTTCTGAAGTACGGAGAGGTCTCGGTATGTAATGGATGGTCACCAATTCACGGACCGATCTCGGCAGGCGTTGCTTAACCTTGAAGATCGACCCGTGTTGCTGTTATTATTTAGCCTCAAGCCCCTCTGATGATCGATAAAATACCTAGAAGACTAAATTGAAGTGACCTATTTTAGATCGTTAGTCTACAGCCTCACTTCTTGTAACATATATGCTACTAGCTGACCCTGCAAACGTTGTTTTGCCATATAAATGTTTGGGGTGGACCATCTTTATCACTTACTACCCTACCTACCCTACCTGCCCTACCTGCCCTACCTGCCCTACCTGCCCTACCTGCCCTACCTGCCCTACCTGCCCTACCTGCCCTACCTGCCCTACCTGCCCTACCTGCCTTCCTGCTATTTATAAAAACAATTTTTCTTCATGTCTTTTTTTTTCCTAAATTAAGATGTAAGCTAAGTTCAAGTTCAAGTTGGATCAAATTACACACGGTGCGCAAATTTGATTAAAATCGGTTAAGTAGTTTAGGAGTCCATCGCGGACAAAAACGTGACACGTAATTTATATATATTAAGAAGATTTCCAATCGAGGCGTGCACGCTAAATGCATTAGATTGTTCAGGGTAATGAATTACTAGCACTTAGCTAGATAAATTCACATCGTGGGTCTAAATTGACAGTGGTCGATCTTGCTTTTTGAGCGATATGGGCATCACTACTACAGTTGATATTTCAATTCTGGGTCATTAAAAGCAAAAGACAAATTCAAATTATTTTATTTCACATAAACCTACTTATGTAACGTCAGAAGCTAGGTGCACGGTTCCAATTGGTCGCTTCCTATGGAGACAAGCCGGCAAGAAACTCCACGGTTACTCTTTTTAAAATAATTGGCTTTTACAATATTTTCAAATAACAGTGTTAATAGGTATGGGAGGACAGTGTAGGTCTTTCAACAAGTACCAGGTACTTAACAAATTAGAAAATGGTCAACAAATCTACAGTCCACTAAGCCTACAGCGTTCTCACATTCACAAAATAGAAAAGAATCTATACAGGGTGACAGGAACATCGACGCGAAAACAGAAACCATGGATTCAGTACATGATTCTGAACCCCCGTTGAAATTTTTTGTCGGTCATTTAAAAAAAATCTGCTGTTTCATAGAAAAGTGCAATACCTACGCGGTCAAAATGTATGGAACAACTGATTTTTTTTTTTAATAACCGACGAATAATTTCTACGCAGGAGGGTTCAGAATCATGTACTGAATCCATGGTAACAGTTTTCGCGTCGATGTCCCTGCCACCCTGTATAAAAGATAAATAGACAGAAAGTAGGTAAAGCTCTTGTCGTCAATGGACTTCATAATCTTAGTTTGATAAGCATAAAATCAGCCTATGTTCCCACTGCTGAGACATAGACGACCTCTCAGTGAGAGGGAGTGGGCCGTAATCCACCGAGCGGGCCCAGTGCGGGTTGGTAGATGTCACATGTCTTCGAATGTTTTGGTTCTAGGACACGCCGGTTTCCTCACAATGTTTTCCAATTGTAATAAAATGTTCAATTTTCGTATGGTCCAGGCAGGGATATAATTCTGTGGACCCACAACACACACGTCTGTCTGAGCATTCTCAGACAGACGTGTGTGTTGTGGCCAACTTTAAATGCGCATTCATTTGTAGGTTCGTTCCTGTTTGGAGTATTGCAGCCACTTATGGGATGGCTCTGCAAAATATCAGCTTGCTGCACTTGACTCGGTGGAACGCAGAGCAAAAAGGCTCAATGGTGAAGAGGCGCTTGGGGCTAAGTTACACAGCCTGGCTCATCGCCGTAATGTTCCTTGCTTGTCGGTCTTCTACAGACTGTACTTCGGAGAGTGTGCGCAGGGGCTCTACGACCTGATTCCACTATTTCTCTTTCACCACCGAACTACCAGACATACTGCGAGGTACCATCCACACTTGGTCGATATACCGACTAGTCGTACTCAGCGCTTCTCGTCCACATTTATTATGCGCACGGCCAAAGTATGGAACTCTCTGCCAGCGTCTGTGTTGTCTTCCACGTATAACTCATCAGCCATCAAAGTAAGAGTGAACAGGCATCTTCTGGGCACGCTCGTTCCATTATAGACCTCGTCCATCGCTTTCTATCAGGCGAGATCGAGGTCTAAAGCTGGTCCATAACAAAAATAAAAAACGTGTGGCACTCGGGGACTGCCGCGGTAAAGCTATTGCATAGCATTTGTAACCTCCATACTTCCTATTTCTCAACGCTACACTTGGGATGATGACGTGATGACATAAAACAAAAATTACAACATCACGTTGTCATGGGAACATGGGAACCGTCATTACATGGTAGGCGGAGTGGGGGGTGTTAGTTTTTTTTCGTTACGGAATTTCTTGATTCGGTCGCCGCGCTCAAAGCCCGACATAAAAGCTATGCAATAGCTTAAAAAATTGATATCCCACAATTAGCAGTCGCATTGTCGACCAAAAGTCCAATGAGCCGTAATAAGTGATTTGCCATCATCCGGGGTTGGAATTATGCCAGGTTAATAACAGAGATCGTACTTTATCACGAGCCTAATACTATTGGCAATCCATCACACATGCGTAAACCATTCAAGGTAGCACACCATTTAAGTCCTTGCAATCACAGAATAATAAAGAGGACCTAGTAATCCTCCAGACCTTTCGAAAGACATCAATAATAGTCTTGAATCCTCTGCCATTGAGACAAGTATTTTCCATATTAAAAATGGTCCGATCATAAATCATTCTTCCGTAAACGAACAACAATAAAATGAAAAAGAACGCAACAATAACTGGCCATAAAGAAAAATAAGAAAAATTATGACACCATTAAATAACTATAAAGGAATTGTTAAAGCAATAACACAGTACGAAATAAAACAAATTTTATGTACTGCGAGACCTTAATGAAGGCTGGATGGACAACATTTTGTTGTAATCGCCGTCGATTCCGTTGACAAAAGCGGATATAATAAAGGAAACGTGAATTGCGTCATACTCGAAAGGGAGACATACGGTGAAATATTTTGACATACAAATTATTTTTTCAATCTAATAATTACATTCAATTCAATTTTTTATTATTTTATTACTTAAAATGAGCGTAACTTAATTTGTACAAGGACTATTTTTTGTATAATTATATTGAAACGAATAGCAAACCATGATTGTAGGAGGAAGGCGCCGATGTCTGTCACACAGTTAATACTAGCACAGACATCGTCGTTAACTCTATCTTTAAAATGCTCTAAACTCTGTACATTGTGTTTTTGTTTAGGATAGATGAGTTGTATCAACATTATTGTTACTAAAAATATTATTATTATATTATTTTTTAACTGCTTTCGATCTAATCAGATGATGACGAAGAAAACCAGCACTGTAAATAACGTCCCTAACTGTTCATCGCTATCACAATCCATTTTATTAAACCTTATCAATTTTATGATATATTAATATGAGCTTTTGACTGCCCCCTGGGTCGATACTCAGAGTCTTGATATGTAAACGACCAAATAATTAAACCGATCATAGAAAATATATTATCGTACCATGGATTTAATATTATTGTTTTGTAATCCTTTTGGAAAAGCTTATTTTATGAGGCATCATTTAATGAAGAAAAAAAAGATTTTTCACCCTTGAAGAGTAGTTACTCGTACTACGCTTCAAGGGTGAAAAATCATTTTTTTAAGTGAAAATTTCTTTAGGCGCGTTGGGCATTTTTGAGATGGAACTAAACAATTGATTTCGCGACACTGTTACGACACCAGCTTTTAACCATTAAAAAGACATCAACGCGCGATACATTATTTCCTGAACAACAAAATTGATCAAGTTTTCACTTCTGTCGGCACTCCCGGAGTGCCACTGTTTTTTTTGGTTTGCCTTTACTATCCCACTGCTGGGCATAGGCCTCCTCAAATCCTTTCAGGAACTCTTTTCCCGCCCCACCTCGAAACAGCTCTCATAGTGCGCGTTCAGGTCGTCTCGCCACCTCTTCGAATAATTCACCTCGAATAATTCTTACCGAAGGAAAATGTTTGTACCATTCAACAGCCGTATGTCAACAATATTAATATCCTTTCACGAATAATATCAAGAAGAGAGAGCGCAACAAATAAACGTCATCTCAAACAATGGCCCCGTGACCGCTGATGAGACGCCATTTAATATAGTCATGATTACAGTATCAATCTTTACTATTGTTGTTTGTTTGTCAGATGATGTTTTGGGCTGTTGAATAATGACAGCGAAAGGTAGGTATTCCGAGGGCCAAGTATTTTGTGGTGTTTCTGTAAAAAAATATTTTTGAAATACAGGCTGTCCTTGGAAGTATGGATCAAATCAAATAGGGGCGTGGGCAAGGTCATTTCCAAACTTTTTAACCCTGAGAATATCGATGCAATTTTTTACGGTTCAAAAGTTTTGACCAATTTTTGATTTTTCAATGCTGTGCTTTTCAGGGCTATCAATTAAATTATTTTTTCAGGACATTGTAGAAAAGTGGGCCTTTTGCTGTGGTAATACTTTTAAGCAGCTAGAAAATATGTATTCAATAATAACAAACATTTACTCCAAAGGCTTCGGTCTGGCAAAAAATTTACTCAGTTTTCGTGCGATTTTCATGGGAAAAAGTTACACTAGCGAAAGTTGACTTATACGATGACCACTTCTGGTAAAGGTTATCCTACGCTCTTAAAAAAATATATAGGTATATATAAAATCTTAGCATCATCATCAACCTGACTTCGCCCACTGCTTACCTATCTTTTTTGAGTTTAATCTCCACGTTCCTGTGCCACCCTCATCCAGGTTTTACCTGCGATGGCAACAATGTCGTCTGCCCATCCTGCTGCCGGATATTCAGCACTTCTTTTTCCAGTCCTCGGACATTTGAAATGTGAAGTTTTAGCATAATTTTAGATTTCAATAGCTATATTTCATAATTTTAGAATTCAATAGATTTCAATCCGATAATAAATGAGTTCTGAGCAAAGATTTAAATCAAGAGATAGTTGCGTTTCTATTTCGTTTTGACACCTCTAACACACAATGACGCAGTGACTTGACTTGATTGTCATGGAAACGCTATTTTAAAGTGTGTGAGTTTATTTTTCTCAGTATGGACACTTTTTCACGAGCACATCTAACGATTTAAATCTTTGGTTCAGAGTAACATTATGAGCATTCTTCTGGTCTTAAGCGTAACTGATAAAAAGTAATCTTTACAGCAGCAAACAAAGTAAAAAGGCAACTAAAAATTATTCCACGTGTAACAAACACAAAAGTTCAAATATCTACGCACAACAAAAATGTTTGTTTTAATTAAACATAAAACACGAACATCGGCCAAAACGTGCTGATAAATTGACGGGCATTTTTCATGGCACCCATAATTGAGGGAATATAAAAAATAACAACGCCACAATGTTGATTGTAATTTTCAATGTGAAATATTTTACCTTTGAAGTGGACTTATGGGCTTTGTTTTGTATTTAACTTCTTTATCACCTACTGCTTTTTAAGGTTCCGTACTTTAAAAGGAAAAACGGAACCCATATTCACTTCGTTGTCCATCTGTCTGTCACGACCCTTTTTCTCCGGAACGCTGCCCCCGATAGAAAAAAAGACGCATCTAAATTTTTTTCCAGATTTGAGTTATATACATTGCCAGAATCAGAAAAAAGGCTCATCTGCCTGATATATAACTCAAATCTGGAAGAAAATTTTGATGCGTCTTTTTTTCTATCGGGGGCAGAACGTGTGAAGGTATCAAGTTGAAATTAATGTCAAATACGTAAGTCTACGGGCCCTTGGGGCTCTAAAAAAATAACCTTCTAAGTCAACGCAATAAAAAAACACGGCCATTTATGCGACATATTTTGATACTATTAAATTTATTTATTTATTTAGGATCTCCAACAAAAGATGTACACAATACATGATATATAATTAAAGAGCAACATCGGGTATTAAGTAGGTGTACTCCTTCACTTATAGGAGACCACAGCATGCACAATAAAGTTAAAAACTAAGCTAATAAAGTTAAAACATTAATAAAAGGTAAAATTTGGAAAATAAACTGAATTTTTGAAGGACATTAAAAAAAGTTGCAATATAGGAGTTTACGGGGGCGAAAAATCGACCTAGCTATGTCTCATATCTGGGAAAATTCGTTTTCTTCGTATTTTCACCCGAGCAGAGCTCGGTCGCCCAAAGTTTAGAACAAGTTAATGAATAATGACATGAGAACAATGACATTAGAATAATGACATAGCAGCATGGAATTAGTAAGTACCTACTATCATGACAGCATGGGATAAGTAGGTACTATACATGGATTAGTATGAACTTTCCTATACCATTAAATGAGCATTTTCTATTTTCACCAGAGCAGAGCTCGGTCGCCCAAGTACTAATTAAGTATAATCTACGTCATGAACATCTCACCTATTAGCTTTGAAGAGAAAACCCCTTCTTTATGGTGAAGGTAATGGGAAATACTCACAGATTGCCAATTATGCTGCGAGATCTCATTTAATTTTAATGAATTTTGTTAAGACATTACCAGCTCCCACCGGGAGAGACACAATCTACCGTGATCAGTGCGGAAGTCGTTAAATTGACATCGAATAGGCTGTTCAATGAAGATTTAACATAACTAAATAGGGGTTTAGGGCAATCTTAAAGTTATTACGGTGACGAACATCAGTCTATGTCACACTTGTTGACTGGTCCACTGTATCAGAACTCCTGCAAATGAGACGACCTCCAAGTTGCCCCAGGCAGTACTGAAATTGGCGTCGGCAGAGACAGATAATTAATGCCCTCTTCTGGCCCCCCTAAATGGGTCCAGGGACAGTGCACTCGGGGACGTCCTCCGCCCCCTATCATATAAGACCCGAGGTGGTAGCGCGTAATGTTCCACGCGCGTCACTCTTAGACGTCGCAGGGGGAGCCAAATACCTCACTCCCCCCGCTTGAGAGCAGACGGAGCCCACAGAGGCGGGCTGGCACCAGTCGGGGGCTGCGTTGAAAAATGCTTAACTACCCCCGTGGCTCCCAGTGCAAGTGTGCGAGGGAACACGGGGTGGTTTTAGTCAGTAGAAGCCTGACCGACTCCTCCGTTAACCCTAGGATGGAGGACATCCATGAGGATTTCCACCACGTTACAAAAAAAAAACAGTGGCACTCCGAGAGTGCCAACAGAAGTGAAAACTTGAACAAGATCGCCTTGGTGGAAGAAAAATACTTGTATAGAACATTGGTCCGTAACTTTATCTAAATAAAGAGCACAATCGCGTTTACAAAAAAAAAACACTTCCAAAACCTTTAAAGTAAAAATACTTGCAATGAACATTAATCTGTAACGTAATTTATACAAAGAGCGCAATCGAGTTTACAAAAATGAGGTGTCGGTAACGGTGTCGCGAGTTTAATTGTTTTTTCCCATCTCAAAAATGTCCAACGCGCCAAAAGAAGTTTTCACTTCAAAAAAGGCTGGCATGGTTATTCGTTTTTTTCATGTATAATCGGGGCAAGCCTTTTGCCACTAACCGGGCACAAATCTATACACTTGGTTTCTGAAACTTCCAACTAGATGAACCCAAGAACAAAAACCCGCTCCAAGAATGGTACTGGAACCTTACGCTCAGCATTTGCACTCTAGCCCAACGAAAAAGCTTTATTTATATAAGTGGCTACTTTTCGCATGAAAGTACCTAAATTAGTTCTCGCTACACCATCGTTCTAAAACGTCACGTCTTCATCACATATCTAAACTTTCACTATATCCGTCAGCTTATCTTGTACTGAGATTTTTACACGGAGGGTCCTTGTAAAAATCCCGGCGTTCAAGAATATTCTTCCCTAGAATTGAACATTAATAAAGCTGAAGCTGTTACTAGAGCTTGAATAATTTTGCATACTGTATAAGGTTTGTAGATCAGGAGTTGAGTTGTGAATTGCTGATTAAAATCGTTTTGATTATTCGATTTTTGTTGGGGTTTATTAACGTTTATTTCTTCATATTTTCAGTTACATAACTTGAAGTCAATTAGGTACAGTAAAGAAAAAAACTTTGATTTATAAATTGTATTACTAAAAGTTGCTTTCGATTCTCGGAATCAATTAAAGTTGTTTGGTTTCTCAGATTTACTTTTAGCTAAACTTAAAATTTCTAATTTTAAGCAAACCATGTTTTCTTTCCTTTTTAAATAACTAAATTAAAGTTGCTTAGCTTTTGCCAAAAATTTGGTAAATAAATAGAGCTTTAGTATTTCGATCCACTAAAAATTAAACCGCCTGCATGTAACACTGAGTGACTGCAACTGCCCATAATTTAACTTCACTCACAGCATTTTGATTACATTTTTTTTACAAAACATTACGCACACACGTTGATGTATTTCTAACTGAATAATTTTTCTCACTCGGACTGATGAGTCTACAACATTTGAATTATAATTGCATTAAAAAAACGACATCATTGCCAATGTTCTCAAAACTGCGAAGCCAAAACATTATGAAAAAACCGAGGAGTTAGGGAACCAAAAATTTAAGGCATAACACGATACCCACATTGGGCCTTAGTAGTGAATTACGGTCTACTCTCTCACTGGGAGAAGGCCTGTAACCCTCCCAGCACTGGCAAAATGTTGAGATGATTATGAAGGGAAAAACAAAAGAAGATCTCAACTACTCCTTCACTCGTTGAATAAAAATAAAGACACATACCTAACAAAAAGACCAATCCTCCAGTCTCAGAGAATCCTTAACACTACAGCTGCAATAAGTCCTATTTAACGTTACCGACGAGAGCGCATTCAGTTTAATACATCCTCCTGTAATGTAACATTCATCACCGAGCGTTATATTTCACTTGCACGTCGACATAACCGGACGCTGCTGGCTAATGGCTTGTCCACACTATGGTTACATTAGGAGATTTTCGTAGATTACGATAGGAATTAGATGCTAGTCTGGCAATGTTTTGGTCGCAGTTACTCGCCAAGTGAATAAGTAATGTGGGTTGTTTGCTGACATGTAAAAGAGGGCGATTAATGGAATGAGAAGGTTCTCAATTACCAACAAGTGGGTGTCTGCCTTTTTGTCTGATAAAAATAAGAAACTACGTACCTACTTACGTAAAAAAGTCGATCTCTAAAATTCAATAAACTGAGTATTTTCAGAAAGGTTCAAGTCGCAATCTAATCTCAGCGCCAATCAAGGTCAAAAATGATTCAAAATGTAGGCAAATTACAGAGTTTTTTTATATTCAAATTCTTTATAGCGAACTAAGTGTACAACATTTTGAAGATGTTAACAGTAATTAGGTTCTTAGGGCCCAGCGCACACCGCTGGAGGCGCGGTGGAGAGCAATTGAAGACAACAATTTAATATAAACCTTAACTACCTTGATATACGGTCAATATAAGAATAAATTCGCACGCGGTGCTCGGAGCGCCCCCAAGCTACTACAAGAGCATGTGCGCGACTGCTCCAGTCGCCGCCGTGCTGCTCTGCGCTCTGCCGCACTACCCCGCACCCAGCTGGCTGGCGGTCAGATGCCTGGAGAGTTTTAACTAGTACTACGGAGTAGCTGCGCGCCGCCGCGCGTCTCTCCGCTCGAGGGCTCTCAAGGGCTCTTGGTGCCGCTCGGAGCCTGCGGTATCCGCCCGCGCGTTTCAAGAAAATGTGCTCGGCCACGCTTCCAGCGGTGTGTGCTGGGCCTAGAACTTAGTTGCCTGTAAGGCATTGCAATAACAAAATAAGAATGCAATAAACTTTGTTAGAAATACAGTAATTGCCCTTTTTTTTTTTTTTTGGGTGGGAAATTATCAAATAACTTCTCCCGCTCTGGGCGGAGCGGGAGGGCGTGTCAGACTCTTACTGACTAAAACCCACCCGTGTTCCTTCGGTTGCCCTGTTGCCGGGGGCCACGATTTCCCGATCGGTTTTCTTCGAACCCCCGGCAGGCATTGGTCCTAGCGGACCCCGTCAATTCTGCTGACATCTCTTTGAGGCGCGCGTGGAACACAACGCGCCGTCGACCCGGGCTTGGTCCTTATCGGACGGCGAGCTACCCATTGCTCACCGTCCGCAAGCCCGCGCCTACGGTGGCCGGAAATCGGCTCGCGATTCCCGCCCCGGGCGTCTCCTTCTGCGGCGGTTAGGGGGGAAATTTGCCTCTCCCTCACGCGTTCCGCCTCCTCCTTCGCGAGCATTACCGCTTCGCAGAAGGAGGTGACGGCCTGCCATTTCCTCTCGCTCCGTACCATGGCCTGAACCAGGGCCGGACGCGAGAGATTACCGCCGCCGATCGCCTCTACGAGAACACGGCGTTGCTCCACCCAAGCCGGGCAGACCTCCACCGTATGCTCCACCGTGTCCTCAGGCCGATCCACACAATGGTGACACCCGGGTGTTTCCTCCCGCCTTATCCTGAACAGGAACCTCCCGAAGCAGCCGTGTCCGGTGAGGACCTGCGTCAGGCGGAAGGTGAGAACGCCGTGGCGTCTCTCCAGCCACTCCTCAAAGACGGGTCTTATCGCCGCAATAACAAAACAAGAATGCAATAAACTTTGTTAGAAATACAGTAATTGCCCCTCAGATCAAAAAAGCTTGCTGTGCCTTTGTGGCAGAAATGAAATCACGTTAGCCTAAATGCCTCACGGTTCTAACTTCTAAGCCTTACGTTATTGATTTGATTCCCAGATGAAGTTTTCCTATAAGAACCTTTTTCATCATCATCATCATCATTTCAGCCAAAAGACGTCCACTGCTGGACATAGGCCCCAAGCACCACCACTTTGACCGATTCTGTGCTTTCCGCATCCAGCGGATTCCTGCGGCCTTCAGAAGGTCTTTGGTCCATTTTGTGGGAGGCAGTCCAACGCTACGTCTTCCGGTACGTGGTTGCCACTCCAGAACCTTTTGACCCCATCGGCCATCTGTTCTGCGAGCAATGTGCCCTGCCCATTGCCACTTAAGTTTGGCAATTCTTCGGGTTATGTCGGTCACCTTGGTTCTCCTGCGGATCTCTTCATTTCTGATTCGATCACGTAGGGAAACTCCAAGCATAGCCCTCTACATTGCCCTTTGGGTGACTTTTAGCCTTCTGATAAGGCCCATTGTGAGCGACCATGTTTCAGTACCATAAGGTCACCTCAAGAACCTTTTTAAAAAAATAAAAATATTTATGGCAGATCCATAAAAAAACACAATTTAAAAAATAATAAGTGACCGTAATAAAAATACAATAAAATGGCATACATACACACAAACATAAACTCACGCCTTTCTTTTCTTGCACATTCATACAAATTTAAAACATTGGCACCCCGGGAATGCTGATAGAAGTGAAAACTAAAACAATTAAAAAAAATATTTCCGAAACCTTTAAAGTAAAAATACTTGCATAGAACATTGATCCGTTACGTAATATAAATAAAGAGCAGAATCGCGTTTACAAAAATGAGGCGTCGGTAACGGTGTCGCGAGTTCAATTGTTTTTTCCCAACGCGCCTAAAGAAGTTTTCTGATAATTAGAATAAATTGTGAGTTGTGAATGTGACTGATGAAATAGCAAAAGGCTTCACACAGCACCAAACATCTTCAGTAAGACGGTCGTCAGAGAATTCAGACGTGAAGTCTCTGTTGAAATTACATTCAAACCAGGCTGAAAACGCGACAACGTGCTCTAATTTCGCGTTGAAACTAATACCGTGTGAGCTCGGCTTAACAAAGTGTAGCGATGGCATTTACCAAGAAAATTGTATCATTACTGTAACACAACACCAGAGTGGTTTACAGTTCCCCTGGTATTGCCTCTATATATCAACCGGATGTGTTCAAGAGATATCACTTCATGTTCACAAGTTATAAGTGGAAGCGGTAGCGGGATAAAAAAGGAAGAAAATAAATTAATTGTGATTTGCCAGCTTATAATTTTCGGACAAAATCGTATAGTTTACTTGAAATGTATTTCTTATACAGGATGGCAACGATATTGATGCGCTAACTGTAACCATGAATTCAGCATAAAACATTTCGTCGGTTACCTACCAAAAAAAATTGCCCAGTTGCGTGAGTCACGCACAATGAAGGGTTTCGTAGTTGGGAAAAACATGTTTCGTATACATCGATATACGTCACGGTCATTTCTCCAATTGCGAAAGTAAGTTTGTAATCGCAAAAAAAAACTTTTTATGTGATAAACTATAAATTTTCGATTTTCGGACTTTTTTCTTTACTTGTGCTGTAAGACCTTCGCGCTTCGTGCTAAATTTCATAATTATAACGGGAAGTACCCTGTAGGTTTTGATTTATTTGCGAGTGTCAAAATATGTCGGTATATTTTTTAATGCGTTGACTTAGAAGCTTGATTTTTTAGAAGTCCAAGGGACCACAACCTGTCTTTGATATTAATTTAAACTTGATACCAACACGCGTTCCTGAGAAAAAGGGTCTTGACAGACTGACGGGGACGGACAAAGAATTGATCTATAAAGGTTCAGTTTTTCTCTTTTGAGGTACGGAACCCTAAAAAACAGCAGTTTCAGAGAAAAGTGTAATAAATTTTAATTTTATTCAATAAATCAAGCAACAAGACTCATAGTGTTAGTAACTTACAAAATACGTTACTAAAACATTAACACATAAACAATTAACACAGAAACAATTTGTGACATCACTGCTGCAAGGTGACAGGCCCAGCCGATACTTTGAAACAGTGGTTCACAAACGCACAATCTAGCCTGCTTGCTATCATAGACAGGATGCTGTTGATGCTGCCCCACACCTTACTAACCAGGGATGCGCACCGCTTCCGCATCACAATGTAGAAGCAATCAACGCGTGTTTCAGCAAACATCCCTGATGCGCTGCAGTATCGAGGCAACCCCATCAGCACCCTGAATTGTATTGAACGCGAAGGGCGCCATATGATTAATACCTTCACGATCAAAATATATGGAGCGACTTATTTTTTTTATAAACGACTAAAAATTTCAACGCAGGGGTTTCCAGAATCAGGAGAAGAAGCCCAGGGCGTCGGAAATCGCGAGCCGATTTCCGGCCACCGTAGGCGTGGGCTTGCGGACGGTGAGCAATGGGTAGCTCGCCGTCCGATAAGGACCAAGCCCGGATCGACGGCACGTTGTGTTCCACGCGCGCCTCATAGAGATGTCAGCAGAATTGACGGGGTCCGCTAGGGCCGATGCCTATAAGGGGGGGCGGGTTGTGAATAAGGCCGAAAGGGAAATCGTGGCCCCCCGGCAACAGGGCAACCGAAGGAACACGGGTGGGTTTTAGTCAGTAAGAGTCTGACACGCCCTCCCGCTCCGCCTAGAGCAGGAGAAGTTATTTGATAATTTCCCACCCAAAAAAAATAAAAATAAAATGGGGTTTCCAGAATCACGTACTTAATCTATGGTAAAGATACTAAAACAACAATAAATTAGTTGTGACTTCCCCGATAGTACAATAGTTTGTCCATAATTAGGTATTTTAGTCATGACATACGCACGTGTTGAATGTGACCTATTTATTTAACTAAGCCATGACTCACCACGTCGCGTCGCCGAATATTTTGATTTTGATGCCTACATATTTCTACACATACTGTCCATGACTAACGGCTAACATCTGCATTCGTTTTAAATATATTACAGAACTTCGTTAAATAAAAATGCTCAAACAAGGAAAACCAAGTTATATTTCTTATATTGGACGCGTGCCGGAAAAAACTCGTTTGGAAGACATACCCTTTACAAACGAAGAGGCTCCAAGATCTCTAATAAAATACATCGTTACAAGTGCAGAAAATTCACGACATGGGGGAAACAGCTCTTCCCTAGTTGACTGAACCTAACTCTTATACATTAGACCAAACACCTCGGATCCTTGAAACTATTCAACTATTACAACTGTCAGACGGCGGTCTGTCGCAGGCGATATATCTCCAAAATATCCGTTTCAATCTCCAACAGCGACTGTGACGTCATTTACAATCGTCATATCACTCGTAAATCGTGGTTATGTTGGCGAAATAACTAATACTTACTTACATAAGTAACCAAGATACAAATGAAACTTGAGTTCTTGCTGGTTTTATGTAGTTTGCATTTTTTTAGGGTTCCGTGCCCAAAGGGTGCCAGCATGGTGTCATTTCGACTACCGCTTGCTTACCTAATGGAGGTTATCCCCTGAACCTCGGAATTCTATGCCCCGAACTAGGGGATCTCTGTACGGGCTGATGGCAAGACCTCTCGCCTGATTCTGCACGCTACAGAGGTCACATGAAGGCCTGCCTACCTGCGGCTTACCACCTGTGCTGACAGGCGGCCTCTACGTGCTACCGACGTTCACCACCAGCGTCTTACGAAGGCCGTCCGGCCTACTGCTGAGCCTGTGCTGAACAGGTCCCCACATCTACCACGTGCTTCCAAGGACGGTACCCTTCCTATCTATGTGTGCGAGTGCTCAGAGCTCAAGGATCAGTGACCTTACCCACGACCTAGCCGTGTTTTTTTACCTATCTTAATTATATGAATTTATCCATCCAGCTATTTTAATATCTATCCTCTACCTACCTATCAGTTAATGGCCTGCGTTACAGTGACCCTATTACTAAGGCTCTGCTGTCCGTCCGTTCGTCTGGCACAGATCGCTAACCCATCTTAAGCAAGCGTATAAATAGTGATCAATGCTCGTGCTGTCTGTTTGAGAAACTGCTGCTGGCTGGTATTATTCGTTTTTAGAGTTCCGTACGTACGAATGAAAAAAGGGGCAAATGAAGGGCAGGGGGGAATGAAATAGGATCAGTCGTGACTGTCTATCCGTCTGGCACAGCCAATTTGCTCCGAATCTAATCGACCGGTTAAGTTGTTTGGTAGACATATGACTTTCTATGCCCCAAACACGGATGTGTAACGTAAATAAATGGTTTTTTTATATGGGGTTCACTTTTGGGACACAAATAAGAAAATTGGAAAAAAAAGTTTTGCAAACTGTACCGTGTGACATAAGAAAATAATAAAAGGGCTTACTATGAGGGTTTCAAGCATATTTTTTTAATAGTGTTAAAATAAATAGTTTTATAGTTATTTAAGAAAATAGATGAAAATTGACCACATTCGCCTTTTCTCTGAAACAGTAATTATTGAGCTTAACAGTAAAATAAAATAAATATTTTCAGACAGCCAAGGCCCATAGTGTCAGTTACAAAAAGCTTAAAAAGTATGTTAGTAGGTCAAATCAATCTGCCTAGCCTTTTTCCAGCTATGTTGGGGTCGGCTTCCAGTCTAACCGGATGCAGCTGAAAACCAGTATTTTACATGGAGCGACTGCCTATCTGACCTCCACAACTCAGTAACTGGGTAATACGATACCCCTTTGTAAGACTGGTGTCAGTCTTTCGGGCTTCTGACGACTCGTATTGACTGTCATAGATCCACGAATGACAGCCGGGACCAACGGTTTAACGTGCTTTTCGAGGCACGGAGGAGTCTCGGTATGTAAAGATGATCACCCATCGATGGACCAACCCCGGTAATCGTAGCTTAACCTGGTTGATCGACCCGTGCGGCTGTTATTACTTAGCCACGAGCTCCTCAAAAGGTAAGTTAGTAGGTACAGAAATAAAAGTGGAAAATAATTTCGATTCATCAACCCGCACTTCTCACATGCAGATTGATGAATCGTTTGCACACAGCCGCATCCAACCTATCTGCTATCATTTCCAGGATGCTGTTGCTACTCCCCGCACATTTTTCCAGATTGACGCGGTTTTCTTCCGCATAATTGCATAGATATCATCTATATGCGCGTCAGCAAACATGCCTAAAGCACTACAAGAACGCGGGAACCGCAACAGTGCCATGAAAAAAAAATGTTTTCTTTTTTTGTAACACAGAAAATAGTTCTACACTTAAATTACAGGAAAACCTGTATAAGTCTATGGTCTTAAAATGACAAGGCAAATCTATCAACATTGTGCGTTTATTTGCAATTGGAATGAATAGGAGAACATGTTTTTCAACTGTAATATTAAGTTTGTTCTTGAAATAAATTCATCCCATCTACGGGAACCTTCATTGTGCATCCTCCGACACGCACTTGGCCGGTACATGTTTAATATTCTGGCTGTAGATTTATATTTTTTATTTGGCGATAAACACAGTATTTAATTTCATTCTTTTCTTATCTGTCCTATAAGAAAAGGCCTTTGTCTAAAGTTATGCCTTAAATTGAACCAGACTTAGCCTATCATAAACATAAAATCTATAAGTTACTTCGTTAATAACTGAAAATGGACCTAATTTACGCCGACATCTTGAGAGCAAAATTATGTTATTTTATTAATATTGAGAGATATTTTCCAAACTATCAAAATTATTGGGAATGACTTGCAATTTCCAATAAATTTCTGAGTAAATTTGGTTATTAAACAACGGTTTAGATATGGATTTATCGCCAATATTGTCTTTGCCTAGGCCAACACTTTAAAGCAGAGGTAGCAGAGGTGCCTTCACGAAAAAGTACTAGTTGTACTATAAGGTACACATTTGCCTAACCTTTCAGGGCATACAGGCGTGCAATTATATTATGTATGAAAAAAGTAAATAGCAAATATGTGACTCATTCCTTGTGGGTTGAGTATTCCCAAAGACCGTCAAGTATATAGAAGTTTTAGAAATCAAGACTTAAGGATAATTTCAACTAAACGGTTCGCAGCACATTGGACCGGAAAGGATACGAACGGATGCGGCGACAGCCGATCGCGTCCGGCAGGATGTCGACGTATACGATTGGCTCCGTACCGTCGCTTGCGGACATAATCGTTTCTGCGCTTAGTCAAATAGTTTAATTTCTACCATGTTGACGTGTTCTAATTTTTTAAATGGTTGAAGTTGACGTAGTATTGTTGGCTAAAGGCGAACGGAGCCGATCGCGCGTCGCGGAAGACGCCTGCGGTCAAGCTGCTGTGCGCGGCTTGGTAATATAGACTTTAAATACTGTGTATACGATTTAATATTGTTTAAAGATTTTAAAATCCATTCCGATCCGATACGATGCGAGCCGTTTGGTGGAAATCATCCTTTAATCAAATAAAATCTGTTCTCCACTCTGACATTAATCTCCACACATAATCTTATAAAACAAACCACAACAATAACTCTGACAAATTCAGAAAATTACAAACACAGACTGTTGCAGAAAGATGGCGAGATATAATAAACACATTGTACACACTTTGCTCGTGTACAGTGAAATGTACGCAAAATTACACGCGAGGCTCTGATTTAAAAATTTCCTCACAAAAATTTCTCCCCTATGCCGTATATTTCCCGACAACCAACATCCTCCGTCTGTGGTATTCAAATATTTACGTTAGACTTGAAGTTAAAGTGCCATACTGGTAAGAAGGATGATAAACGAAATCTTGATTTATGTATTTGGAAGCAAGAATATCAAACTATGGTAAGCATTTGTCGCCGTGGTAAACCATTATCTTCCTCTTACATCTCAATTTATTTGACTTCTTTCCTAGCCATATCATCTATACATATATCTGCCTAGTCTTTTCCCAATTATGTTGGGGTCGGCTTCCAGTCTAAACGGATGCAGCTGAATACCGTATTTTACATGGAGCGACAGCCTATCTGACCTGCACAACCCGTAACTGGGTAAACTGGGTAATACGATACCCCTTGGTAAGACTGGTTGTCAAACTTTCGGGCTTCTGACGAGCCGTAATGATTGACAAGGATATATATATTTATATCTTCGATATATATATAGTATATATACAGCTATAGTAATGCCTGTGGCTGTGTTGCGCCGACCCCAAGTAACATGGGACAAGGGCAGGAAGATGATGATGATACAGCTATAGTAATAGCTTTTTTTTCTATTTTGTGCTCGTGATTACATGTTTATTTAAATATATTATTTTATTGTGGTTCTACTCGAGTTAATTATCTTTTTGCATCAACGTGTTTCTGTGACAAATAAACTCACATTTTTTTCTTCTTTATTTCTTCTAAATGCATATGAAAGTTTATACGGTACTTCTGCTGCAGCATTATGCTGAGCGATGGCCGTTTTGCGTGGATGTGACGCATATTTTCCCCAATTTGTTATTTACGTGTTTTTTTTTTAATCTTAATTTGCGTCATATTTACCGTAAATAAACAAATTTTCTTTCTTTCTTTTTTCTTTACTTATAACCAAAAAAAAAATTTCAGAATTTTTTTGACAAAAATTAAAAAAAATATGAAAATTCAAAACCAAAGACACCTTCTGAAATTAAAGTTATTTTTCACTTTGTACTTTTTTTTTTTTTGGAAGTCAGCTGTTTCTTTGTATTCCCGTATCCATACCGTATTCACACTCAAAAGCTTTCTCACGACCTTCTCAATACGAAACTCTCTATAGATATAATTATCATTTTCGTTTATTCATCTTGGTTCCTATTAGGTTACATTTTTAAATATTTCTTAAAATAAAAGAATTAAAAAAACATTTAAAAATATAAAAAATAGAGGTCCGCCGGTGTCGGGAGCAGGGTCCAAGCTACCGGTGGTTAGGGCTGCAGAGACAGGAACCTCCTCAGAATGCGAGCCGTATCGAGGAGTACTGCCTTCTGAATCAGGCGCTTGATCCAACCGCCTAACGAAAGCCTCGAGAGATGTTGGTCGAGGCTTTCGGCCATCAGGCCATTAGCCGTTACGACAATCGGCACAATGATAGCCGAGCTCACATTCCACATGTCAACAACCTCGTGTGCTAAGTCGAGATATTTTATTTGTTTCTCTTTCTCAGCTTTCACGAGGTTCTCGTCATGTGGAATGGTAACATCGACTATCATTGCGCGGCGCGCTAATCGATCTATCACTACTATATCAGGCTTATTTGCTACAATAGTCCTATCAGTAATGATAGACCGATCCCAGTACAACGTGACATGGTCATTTTCGAGAACTGGGTCGGGCACATACTTGTAATACGGTACCTCAGAGTCCACAAGTTTATATTTCAAAGCAAGTTGCTGGTGAATAATCCTAGCCACTTGGTTATGTCTGTGCAAGTACTCGCCGTTAGCTAGACGCGAGCAACCAGAGATAATATGTCTGATGGACTCACCCGGACGATGGCATGCCCGACACACGTCAACCGTACCGTCCTTCATAATATGTCTCCGGTAGTTATTCGTCAAGATAACTTCGTCCATAATTGCACAGACGAAACCTTCGGTTTCCCCGAAAAGGTCACCGAAACGTAGCCAGGATTATCATCATTATTATAGGTAAAGGATTAAATAAATAAAGCAGCCTATGTTGTGCCACTGCAGGGCAAAGGCTACCCTTTCCTTTTTCCTCTCAACACAATCCTGCGCCAACAATAAGAACCAATCCCGCCTATATGCGTCAAGCTCGTCCCGACATCTACGCCTGGATCTGCCGTGATCCCGTTGGACATTTTCAGGGACCGGGGTGGTGATTTTAGCCCACAATGCATCCGACATGCAGCAAACGTGTCTGGCCCAGTCTCACCAAGGATTACCTACTCAATAATTATGTAGAACGTTTTACTTAATAAAACATGTGATAAATGGCTAGGAATGAAACAAACACTGAGATGATAGCGTTTTATAAAAGAAAAATGGCCTCCAGAGTCTACCCCAAAATAAAATTGTATAGGGTTGAAATATAAAACCAGCGAAAAACTAACCAACTTGATAAATCGTGACACTTATATTTAAAATTTTAAAACTGCTGCCAATTCTTAGTCTAACAAGCAAATGCTTAAAATAGTGCCAAGTTTTCATGGCACCATCTTAATGGGAAGATGAGTTATGGCACTAGGAAATAGATCTTAAGTCCGTTCTCGGAATGGACACAGAAATGGAGTGTCAGATATAAATTTTGTGAAACTAGAGTGATGTATAGTTATTGTCCTTTTTCTTCTGAATGTTCGAGACATATCTGACTGAATCTAGCTATCATTGAAATTAACTAAGATGATTTTTTTTTATTACCTAATGTCTGTTCGAAAAATGAATGATGAAAATGTAAACAAAACCAGTTCAGTTTAAATTCTTATGCAATCGTAATCAATACTGAAGGGAATTAGTAACACATTAATATTTAGAAGGTTTCAACTTTATATCTCGCCACTTTTTCTAACGATTATTGTTTGAATAACATTATTAAATTGTTATTGAAAAATCATCGACAAAAATTGAGGTTATAAAATTAACTTCAATGTTGTCAAATGAAAAACATATTTTGTGTCCTTTAATGTTATTTAAAATTAGAGATTCGGATTTAAGTATTCCAATAATCAAATCAAAGAGCTCAATTTGTAAGTGGCACTGAAATGAAATGAAATGAAATTGTTTATTCTGTAAATAGGATATCGGAATCACTTTAAGAAAAATTGGCATCCACAGCGTTTTCTAATCCATTTGTTTGCTTTTTCATCACATAGTTTTGAAACAGACAATACTCTCTTCACTTTGAAGTGATTATAAGTCATACATAATTGGGTACTTACCACAAGATTTTTTTTTTTGTCAGCAGTATTCAGTTATCGTAGGTACCGAAAAGGTGTTCGATTATTTTGTCGACAGTTTCGACCAAAGAATAAGTGCCTTTCAGAATCACAACGTCCACGATCAGAATCATAGCCTCCATAAAAACAACGATTTCCCAACAAAAGTTCACATTTAAACTAACCGTGTGTCTCTTAAAACCAAGAGCAGAGATACACACATTAGGTTGGAGCCCGCAATCTGCTGGCGGCATCGAGAATCTGTTAAGGATACGATCACTCGATACGATGGCGTTTAAGATACGCCCCTTTCTGATACTTCGCGAAACGGAACGTGTCGTAAATCGAATCGGAATTGGAATCGAGATTACGTTGGGTGGTACTCGATTTTTTGTGAATCGATTTAAATTTGAAGTGATTTTGGGCTGGTTTTATATTTACTGATTTTTACGAGCAATTTTGGGGTAATGATATGATTATCGGTTTGGGAATTGCTTTCCTGATGTTGATGACGTAGCATGTAATTTTGTTGACGTACTCATTCTTACGTACTTGGGTAAAAAGTTATGTACGTACAGTACTCGTGAATCTATTACTTTAAGCATTAATTAAATACGTAAACATCCATTACCAGATTAACACTTTAACTAACAATTTTATTAAAGACGAATTGACTTCTAAACTAGAAAGTCAAAGTTTACAGAACTTTCCAAAATAACGAATTATTTTATCAATCCATCTTAAAAATAAAGTTTCCAAACTAACTTCTATTATTGTCCATCGTATCTGCAAAGAGTTTTAAACAAAATCCAGTCTCGATTTTTATAACCTTTAAAATGAAATCGAACTAAATTCTAGGATAACTCTGACTACTCTAACACATTTTCAAATTAATTGTGGGAGTTTTCGGCGATACCACTAGCAATGGGAAATATCTTTAAAATCAATAAGAGATGATATTATGTAAATGAACTAAAGACTGCCTCGTTGGTCTAGTGGTCGCAAGCGCTACTGCTGAGCATGAGGTCCTGGGTTCGATTCCCGGGTCGGGCAAAGTGTTATTGGGTTTTTCCATCTGAAATTTCTCAGTAGCAGCTCGGAGTCTGGATTTGTGCCCGGATGATGGCAATAGGCTCGCCCTCTTTTACATAGGACGTAAACATAACTGGCGAAATGTGGGTGTACCTGCTACAGGGACACCTCTACACAACCCTTCGGGGAAACAAGGCGTGATGTTATGTGAACTAAAGAATCAATAATTTTGCATCCCATAAACAGTTTTAGCTAATTGTTTTAGAAACTAAAAAAACTTCAACTGTAATGTACTAAAGTTCTTGCAAATTATTACACATTTAATTAATGTCGTTATGTTAGTCGTGGGAGTATTTTACATTTTGGTGATACCATTTGCCATGATAAAAGCCTTTTTTTGCAGGGAATCATCAAACAACTTCTCCCGCTCTGGGCAGAGCGAGAGGGCGTGTCAGACTCTTACTGACTAAAACTAACCCGTCTTCCTTCAGTTGCAATATTGCCGGGGGCCACGGTACCCCTTTCGGACTTCTCCGCAATCCCGGCAAGCATCGGCCCTAGTGGACTCCGTCAGTTCTGCTGCCATCTCTTTGAGGCGCACGTGGAACACAACGCGCCGTTGACCCGGGCTTGGTCCTTACCGGACGGCGAACTACCCATTGCTCACCGTCCGCAAGCCCGCGCCTACGGTGGCCGGGAATCGGATAAGGACCATGGCAAATGCCTTAAAAAAAAACAATAAGAGAATTTAATAATTATTAGGTACTTGTATGTTAGTATTAATTCAACGTGTGAATCCCTTATCGGGGTACTACACACATTGTTGGGTCGGCAAATTCGATTCGGCAGTATTTATTGAACAACGGAGCCGACCCGAAGCAATTACTACACGTAATCGGTTTCATTCGGATCGTGCGATCGGCAAACTTCGTTCGGCATCTACCCTCGCTGAATCATGTTCGGGTCGGCTCGGCACAAATCGAGCTAAATTCAAATTCATATAATTTAATTCGGGAATACACCCATATAAAATTCACAACAGATTATAAATTCAATGAATTAATTATAATAATATAAATTATTACAAAACAATCAATATTACAACAAAGCAATAGATAAGTGTTATTTTAGCTGGAATATTAAATGTCATATACGATGAAATAATTAACCTCGTATATGGTCCTTTTTTTTTTTTTTTTTTTTCTTGTGTGGGAAATTATCAAATAACTTCTCCCGCTCTGGGTGGAGCGGGAGGGCGTGTCAGACTCTTACTGACTAAAACCCACCCGTGTTCCTTCGGTTGCCCTGTTGCCGGGGGCCACGATTTCCCGATCGGTTTTCTTCGAACCCCCGGCAGGCATTGGCCCTAGCGGACCCCGTCAATTCTGCTGACATCTCTTTGAGGCGCGCGTGGAACACAACGCGCCGTCGACCCAGGCTTGGTCCTTATCGGACGGCGAGCTACCCATTGCTCACCGTCCGCAAGCCCGCGCCTACGGTGGCCGGAAATCGGCTCGCGATTCCCGCCCCGGGCGTCTCCTCCTGCGGCAGTTAGGGGCGTGAGGGCGCGAAATTTGCCTCTCCCTCACGCGTTCCGCCTCCTCCTTCGCGAGCATTACCGCTTCGCAGAAGGAGGTGACGGCCTGCCATTTCCTCTCGCTCCGTACCATGGCCTGAACCAGGGCCGGACGCGAGAGATCACCGCCGCCGATCGCCTCTACGAGAACACGGCGTTGCTCCGCCCAAGCTGGGCAGACCTCCACCGTATGCTCCACCGTGTCCTCAGGCCGATCCACACAATGGTGACACCCGGGTGTTTCCTCCCGCCTTATCCTGAACAGGAACCTCCCGAAGCAGCCGTGTCCGGTGAGGACCTGCGTCAGGCGGAAGGTGAGAACGCCGTGGCGTCTCTCCAGCCACTCCTCAAAGACGGGTCTTATCGCCGCGATTGTAGCGTGCCCAGCGCGGGGTTGTGACAATCGCACCCTCCATGACGCCATGAGATCCCGCCGGAGCTCTGTCCGCTGTGCCGCAATTTCTTGCGGCATCGGATTTAAGCCCCGGCGTTTCGCCTCCTCGCGACACTCCCAGACGTGCGCGAGGACCTTTGCCTCCAGATCCCATGGCGGTAATCCGGCAAGGAGGCTCGCCGCCTCGCAGGAGACCGTGTGGTATCCTCGGGCCAGCCGGATGGACATGACCCTCTGGGACGCGTTCAACCGGCGGGCTGGCCGCAGCCTC
Organism: Agrochola lychnidis; assembly: GCA_963680765.1. Lineage (NCBI taxonomy): Eukaryota > Metazoa > Arthropoda > Insecta > Lepidoptera > Noctuidae > Agrochola > Agrochola lychnidis. The sequence continues at coordinate 4,434,792 of OY796859.1, read as the reverse complement.
AATGAACGCGCCCACACCAGTGCCCCGTAAAGGGCCATGGACCGCACGATCCCCGCATAGAGCCTCCGGCAGGAGGCGTTTGGATCCCCTAGATTGGGCAGGAGCCGCTTCAATGCAGCCCCGGCCCGCTCGAGTCTGGGAGCCAAACGTCGGAAATGTTCTACGAAGTTCCACCGGCTGTCGAGGACGAGTCCCAGATACTTCATCGTCGACTCGACACCGATGTGAACCCCTCCCGCCATTACCTGGGAACCCGACGGTGGCGCATTCCGAGGACCATGAAAACCCATGGCCTCAGACTTGTGCAGGGCCACCTCGAGTCCCAGCTGCCGGATCCTATCGACGATTGTCGCAACCCCGCGTGTCGCTAAATCGGCCGCCGCCTGGTACGACCCCCCCTGCGCCAGGACAAGCGTGTCGTCAGCGTAACAAACGACGCTGACGCCACTAGGGAGGTCGGCGCACAGCACCCAGTCGTATCCGATGTCCCACAGATGCGGCCCCAGGACCGAACCCTGTGGGACACCGCACGACATCTCTTGCCGGTTCCACTCTCCTTGGTCCTCAATATTCCATTGTCAGATTTATGTATTCGGTGCATAAAGCAGGCCTGCGACTTTCTCATGACTGCGTAAAAGTCATCTACCCCGTTTTCGGCAAACATGCCGGACGCATTACACCGCCAAGGCATACCCAGTATGCATCTGAATGCGTTGTTATATTGAACACGCAACGTGTTGTAAGCACGCTGCGTGTATTTGTACCATAGGGCACAGGTGTAAAGGTTTCGGCACTATGCTTTAAACGGTATGAGTACATTTTTACTTGATTTGAACACTTCGCAGATCATCTTGCCAGCATATTACTCTTAGCAGCTAAACCAAGTGGCTTTTCCTCAAGATAAATTTAAAGTAAAGTATTTAAAAGTAAAAAGCTTATGATACAAATGAGAGCATGCACAAGAATTTGGTACATAGTGTTAGGGTTCAATTTATGAATACGTAATTGTTGGATATTTTACTGGCAACACTCAAAGATTTGATATGTCAAAAATTAAGAAATAACGACCTTCTGGGTCGGGCGCTCGTGACGGGAAGACGTGCCTGGTGGCTATGTCGGTAAAAAGATAGATTGTCATAGTATTGGTTGGAGATCTACTGTTAATTAAGGTAACCTATTAGTTTTAGTAGTTATATTCATCAGTTATATCAGTTGTGTATTTAGTTGCAGCACATTTTAATTTTAATAAATTATTTTTCTTTAAGTACGCTGTACTGGTACAGCGTCTTAATATTTGTTTACTGCACCGGCCGACGTCATTACGTCGGCGCCGGTTGTCTCTGAAAACCAGCGCTGGGGCTCTGTCTTGCACAGGGTCGTAGCATAATGCTGAGCGATAGCCGATTTGCGTGGATGTGACGCATGGTTCCCCCAACTTTTGCTCATTTTTGTAATGTAATGTATTTTTTCTTGCGTCATGTTTACCGCAAATAAACGTTTTTCTTTCTTTCTTTCTTTTATGGTAAATATTAGAATACTGATTGAATTGTGACATTATGTGGGGAATAGGAGATGTGATGGTATGGTGTAGAATATTGAATTTGATGTTGGCATAGAAATATAAATGACTGACAAAATATCTTGGTGTTTCATAATATTTTCCTTGTCCCTGAAAAGCAGAATCGCGCCATAGATAATACACTCCCGCGCCGCGTCCCTTCGCTTGTCATAGATTGTAATAGTCCATACCTGACAAGTGATGCGGAGGTTGGAACGTCACGTTGGGCATGCGTCGATTCTTCAATGGTTATAATTTTTATTATTTGTTTATATTATAATTTTTTATTGTTTTATTTATTTTGTAATCCCTTAGAGGGATTTATATGTGTACGTAGGTGTGTCCGTGGCATCACAGCGGGCCCTATCAGAATACCAGCGCCGCGGTATTTATTAAAATATCGCAGCATTATGCTGAGATATGGGCCTTTTTGGCCTCGCACAGGTCGTTACTATTTTTTGTTAGTTTGTTAGTTTAAAATGCTCTTTTCTTATTTTTTAATTTAATTTTATTTTTTATTTCTGTCTGTATTTCCTGTGCGTGTCCCAAATAAAATATTTTTCTTTCTTTCTTTCTTGAAATATTGTAAATATGTAGTTTTATTGAACAGTTTTAGAATATTGGGGTAACGACTTTAAGATTCACTTGGGGATTAGTATCTATTTTGAGGTTAAATAATTATATTCAGAATTAAATTCGTTATTTTAGAGTCAGGATGGTTCTTATTTCAATAGATACATTATTTTGTTTTTACTTACGCTACTGAAACTTATACTCAAACTAAGTCAATGCTTGCATTTCGTAATAAATATCAGCAAAATTATATTCAATTTTGCGGCCCGGTTTCGCCGACTCATGTCGATGTGTAGCATCTCTGACAAGGGATTCACACGTTGAATTAATACCACCATTCAAGTTTTGAACTTCAAAACATGTCACATAAATCCGCGCTGAAGTTTGATACGTAAACTAGTTTGACAGTTTCTAAACCGTCAGCTAATTATAGCAATGATGTAATTTTGGTTTAGATAGTGTGTACTAAAATCAGTGTGTCAAACAATTAATTAAGTACCACCTTTAGCCTACCGTGGTGTGTAAACGAGGGACATACTTTAAAGGAGTGTATACTAGGTACTCTTGTCATATGTCCTGTCCATCTCCACTTTAGTTGTTTGTATGTTACGTATGTGTCGTTAGATCTTAGAATTGATCATTTCATGAAAAGATCGACCATTTCATGAAATGGTTGTGTTTAATGAAATGAGTATTCAATAATTTGGCCAGACCACATCATGATGTGGCCAGCGATCGATGTTCTACTTCATGAAATGCAATCATTTCATGAAATGGTCGATCATTTAATGAAATGATCAATTCTAAGATACGACATATGCATTCTTGAATTTAGTTTCACTTCTTTAAATTTTTCTCGTTCTTGTCTTTTAACACCTATTTATTGTACTTCTCTCAATTCCGTTTTGGTAAAGTTTTATTTTGTTTGCCCGTTGTTCGGTCAGTGCCCAGTGGAGATGGACAGGCCATATGACAAGAAAGAAGAAGGAAAAATGGACAAGACTAATAATAGAATGGTACCCACTAGACTGCAAAAGGAACAGAGGAAGACAAATTAAGAGATGGGAAGATGATATCAAGAAAATAGCGGGTCCAACATGGACTTGAATGGCAAGGGATAGAATTGAATGGCGATCTTTAGAGGAGGCCTTTGTTGGAAGACAAGTTGAGGAGTAACCACTGTTTGCCGAATTAGAATCAGTTAAACATGAATAATAATAATAATAACCCCACCGCCGTATCTCTACGTTGACGTCGTGGTGGGGCTTGCGCGCTCCGAATTCTGGGTCTGTGCCGGTAGTTTATTTTGCCGGAACAGGTCTAGGATGAGGAGCCAGACCAAGAGAGATACAAAAACCCGCAGGGCAGCATGTGGCGAGCTGTTGGGCAGTAGCGACCCCACGGACCCTATCTCCCTGGAGAAATTTTGTTCCTCACCTCTGGCTTGCCTTAATTGGCCGGTTGGATTGAGCACTGACGAGGAACGGAGCTCCCACCTCATTCTCGCCTTTATTGGCCGGCTTGAGTGGAGATTCGCAAGAGCAAACGTGCTCGGAGGAAGGAAGTATTTCAGTAAGTGCTCGTAGGGATCTTGACCATCTTACGGGCTCTGGGATTGTTCTGAAAGCCGTGGAATACCTTTCCACTCCTCAAGCACCTCAAGACATGTTGCCCCCTTGTTGCTACGACGATGATGATCAGTCTACTTTAGCCAGCCAAACCCATAGTCCAATATCTTTGTTTCCTTAATTACAATAGTCCTACACCAACCGGGGGTTGTCCTTGGCTACACTTGCATAGTACGAACAGGGATAATCGTCGGTTGGTACCTCATTTCATTAAAAACGTCTAAGGGGCCTCTGCGAGTTGGCTTCGGCCCCTCGTACGCCTTCCAAAGGTCCGGGACCCTAGGGTCCCGAGAAATGTCAAAGACGTAAAAATAATAATAATAATAATAAAGCCTTTTATTCCGAAACCAGACAACAAAATTTACAGTAATGGTTACAACAAATAATCACAAAATGTCTCGAATTTCGGTGTGCCTCATGGCATAGGCCTCCTCTAACAGCTTCCATTGTTGTCTGTCGTAAGGTATCCTCCTCCAGTTTGAACCTGCTGTCAGCTTTATGTCATCCTCCCATCGGGAAAGCTGTCTTCCTTGATTTCTTTTGCCATCCCTTGGATACCACTCTGTCACTGCCTTGCTCCACTTTCCTTTAGTGTCTCGCATCATATGGCCTGTCCACCTCCACTTCTGTTGGTCTATTCTTGCTAGAATGTCGGTCAGTTTTGTTCTGGACCGGAGATCTGTATTTCTTATTCTATTTTGTCTCTTTGAGCCTACCATGCTTCTCTCCATTGCTCTTTGACACTTAGCAAGCTTTCCTCTGAGCCATTTGGTGAGTGCCCATGTCTCACATCCATATGTTAAACATGGGAGTATACATGAGTTGAAAGTCTTTCTTTTCAGTGTCATGCCTAGGTCTTTAGACTTCATTATCTCCTTGAGGGACCAGTATTTTTTCCAACCAATTGCAATCCTCATATTTATTTCCTGGCTAATTTGGTCTTTGGTAGAGATGACTTGACCAAGATATATGTAGTCTTCTACATATGACAGAGCTTCGTCCTTTATTTTTATATCTACTTTTATAGAGTTAGTCATTAGTTTTGTCTTGCTGTAATTCATTTTTAGACCAATTTTTTCGCTTTCTTCGCTCAGACATTGTATCATGATTTGCAAGTTTTCTGGGATTTCTTCGAATAGGACTAAGTCATCGGCAAATCTGAGGTGGTTCATTTTCAACCCATTTATATTAAGACCAAACTTTTCCCAGTTCAAGTTACGAAAGATGTTTTCTAAAACGGCTGAAAACAATTTTGGAGATAGTGGGTCACCTTGCCTCACACCTCTTTCTATGTGAAATTCGTTTCCCAGAGATTCCAATTGAATTCTAGCCTTACTGTTGTTATAAATGTTTTGAATGACGTTGATGTATGCTGCTGGTATTCCTTGTTGCTTTAGAGTTTCCCATATGTATTCGTGGCTTAAGCTATCGAACGCCTTTGCGTAATCTATGAAGGCAATATATATAATTTTATTGTATTCTTTGTATTTTTCGATGACCTGTTTGACTGTGTGGATGTGGTCAATAGTCGAAAACCCTTTTCTAAAACCGGCCTGTTCATCCAACATTGGGCTTATTCTATCCAGTATGACTTTTGCAAATATCTTATACACATTTGACATCAGGCTTATTGGTCTGTAATTTTCAATATCCTCCTTGTCGCCTTTTTTGTGTATTAAGATGATGTGAGATTTTGCCCATCTCTCAGGAATATCACCACTCTTCAGAATCTCGTTAAATATTTGAGTTAAAATGGGTATCAGTTCTTCCATTGATCCTTGGAGTAGCTCATTGGTGATTTTGTCTGGTCCTGGAGCTTTTCCCGCCTTTTGACTCCTGATTGCTTTCTCTACCTCTTCTGATAAAATTGAAGGTAGGGGTTCTAGAGCGGCTTCGAATACTGATTCGGTATGTTTATTTCTCACTACATCTGGTGTTTGTTTTGCGTATAGGTGCCGGTAGAAGTCTGTTGCTAGTTCTTTGATGTTCTTCCTCTGTGTAGTGATCTTTAACCTCCTTCTAAGTTTTGGTATCCATTCTTTTCCTGTCTCCCGTAGTTCCTTTAGTGCTTTTTTGACACCGCCGGTTCTTTGTATATGGTATTCTAGGGTATGTAGTCTTTTGATTTTACGATCCCTTCTGATGCTTGCTTTAAGTTTTTTACTTGTTTCTGTTATCAACTTTATGTTTTCTCTTCTAATTTGGTTCTTTATCAGTTCTTTCCTTTCGTTTATCAATTGCAAAGTTTGGTAACTAAGTTGGTATTTGTTACTTTTTTCTTTCCTGTTTGTGATCAAATGGTTTTGTATTTGTTTCTCTAGTATATCATATTTCTGTGTCACCGTTGAATCCTTTGTTGTAATATTTTTCGTTTCTTCTATATGTTTTGTGTTATTTGTGTTATGTAGATCCCTTGGTTGGTCAAATCGGTTGGTGTTTATGTAGTTTCGAGAAGTTTTAATGGGGTACTTTCTTAAGGAGCTGCGTATCATACGGTGGTTTGTGTTGAAGTTCAGCTTACTTATGACGACAGTGTCTGTGAATGCTCTGGGGTGGTTGCTTATTATATAGTCGATTTCGTTTTTGTATGACCCATCGGGGGAAATCCAGGTCCATTTGTTTTTGTTGTTTTTCTTGAAAATTGAATTCAGTAGAGTTAGTTTATGTTCCATAATAAATTCAACAAGTTTCTGGCCGTTGCAACTTCTCTTACCATAACCAAATTTTCCAAGAACATATTCTTCGTTGTTTTTTCTCGGCAGTTCAGCTTGCTCTGTTGGAGCATATACTTGTATAATTGACCATTGTTTCTTATATCCCGGCAGTTTAATATTAAGAATTGCTAATCTATCTGAAATTCCAATAAATTCTTGTATATGTTGTTTTAGGTACGTTTTAATCAAAAATCCTACTCCTCTCTGGCCGCCTGTTTCACCTTTCTGGAACAGGATATAATCTGTATATTCTTCAATTTTTTCGCCTTGTCTTCTCATTTCACTTATGCCCAGTATGTCGAATTTTATATCTTCTAGAGCCTTGTATAATTCCATCAAGCTTTCAGGTGTCCTGAGAGTTCTTGTGTTTAGTGTTGCAATGTTAAATACTTCGCATCTTTTAGTTAGAGTGTGGTGGTCTAGTTCTCCCGCGGGGACCAGCCGTGGTGGGAGACATTTTGTTGTTAACTGTTTCTCATGTTGCTGTGGTTGTCCGGTTCGTGGTGCCCGATCTCTAATTTCTGTTTGTGGTCTTGTCCGAGAACGAGATTGATCTCCCTCGTAAGTACTGAAAGGCATCCAGCTTCTTCATTTTTGGGTCGTTTTTTATGCTACCGTTTTCGTTCATGGGGCTCGGAGTTTCAGATCTTTTCCTTTTTTCGTTTTCATTTCTCTCCTTGTTTCTTTTTTCTTTGTTCTTTAAATATATGTCTTTGGGCAGATCATGCGTAATATAGGTATTGGGTTTCATTTTCTTTTTATTTTTCAGGATCTGGATCTTTTTGCCTAGGGTCGTGGTAGCAAGAAGAATTGGTCTTGTCTTCCCGTCTTCGTTCCCTTTTTTGCCCAGTCTCTGGACTCTATTGATTTCTCCCTGGTTAAGTTGAACCTCTATATCCGTTAGTGTAGATGTTACCAAGGTTAACAAGTCCTCTTGTTTTTCGTCCTTCAGTTCTGGAACCCCATGGATTATTACGTTGTTCCTTCTTCCATTTGTCTCAAGGTTTTGGATTTTTCTGCTTAATGCCTCGACTTCGTTTTTCAGTTTCACATTTTCTTCAATAATAGGTTTAATTTTTTCGTCAACCTTCTGCAGTATAGCTGCAGTAATATTTTCTGTTATTGTGTTTGTTTGGACATTCAGTTGTTCAGTCATTTTTGTTAAAAGCAGTGACATCTCAGGTGACAATTGTGTAGACATCTTGCAATAACAAAACGCAGAGCTGTTAAGTTTTATGTTTCCGAACGCAGCCTTTTATTTTTTAGTTGGTAGTGAAGTAACTTCTTTAGTGACTCTGGTTTGCTGTTTTGACAGATAACCTCAAATTAGCTTTAACGAGATGTTTTATGTTTCATGTACACTTTATTGGCGTGTTTATGTTGTTTTTCTGTTGTAATTCAATGCACATTCCCACACAAAGCCTTCAGAATAGCACTTGAGTAAGTAGATCTTACTAAATCCGTACACTTTTTATATAAAACCGAGGAGCGTTTTGTCAAACGATTGACGTAAGTAAACACCGGGCAATCTATTTATAAACATGAATAGTGTAACAGTTTATAAAGTATATTAGATTTAGATAGTATTAATGAGTTTTTAGGCATACTTACAAATTTTGTAAGTAAGATCAACAATAGAGGCTTTTATTTATTTATAGTAGGTACTCATGTACAAAAGTGATTCGATATCCTATTTACAGAATAAACAATTTCATTTCATGAAAATGAAAATGAACAATTATTACTATGGTAACAACACTGAAATCGCAAAAAAATCCGGCCAAGTCGACACGAATACGAAGAGTTCAGTACTAAGATCGAACATAAAAACGCCGAAAATAAACATGTTACTTACTTGTATGGGGACCCCTTTAATTATTTACTTTATTAAAATTTTATACAATCGGCGAAAACAACTGTCTACCTGTTTACGTTCATGAGATACAGCCCGCTGACAAACAGACGGACTCACGACAGACTAACAGCGAAGGCTTAGTACAGAACCCTAAAAACTACTGCGGTTCGCATTACTCGACAAAAGGGATCAGTAGATTTTTAAGCTATTGCATAGCTTTTATCGCGGCGACCGAATCAAGAAATGCCGTAACGAAAATGAAACCGTAACGAAAATAAAACCTAACACCCCCCACTCCGCCTACCATGTAATGACGGTTCCCATGACAATATCACGTTTTTGTTTTATGTCATCACGTCATCATCCCAAGTGTAGCGTTGACAAATAGGAAGTATGGAGGTTACAAATGCTATGCAATAGCAGCTTTACCGCGGCAGTCCCCGAGTGCCACACGTTTTTTTTTTTCATATTTCCGAGTTGATACAATAGTCAAAATTGTTAATTTTTATGAGTACTATACTCCCTTAAAGTACCTATGTCCGTTTAACCTAACATGTTGTATATGAGTCATTCGCTACGAACCGATAAATACCAGGCACTGATACAGAGCGTTAAAAATGGAGCCACCATTTTTCGCCTCCGCGCGCCCTTTGCAAATAGAGTTGCGAAACCGTTTGAAAATTGAACAAGAGGGTTCGACACTAATTGACTCAGTCCCGGTTGGAGCTACAGGCAGATAGACGTGCTCTATATATTTCTTTAAAACGAAACTGACGAAAATAATTTTGAAACAGTCTAAAACCATGATCTAGATAGTTAAGGTCAGCGTCAAAAAGATATTTACATTGGCAAGATTATTGTCCACTATCATTGTTTGACGAGTCCTGGAGTGGAAACCGCGTATCGGGAAGCGTAGTGTGGGACGTCCCCAGCTAGATGGACCGATGACCTTAAAAAAGTGGCTTGGACAGATTGGATGCAGAAGGCGGAGGACAAGGTGTTGTGGCGCAGCCTGGGAGAGGCCTATGTCCAGCAGTGGACTGCAATAGGCTGATATGATTGTTCCATAATATTTTATAAATATGTAGTCACAAAATATAGGTATAACACATTACTTAGCTGTAGCTACACATTAATTCAAAATTATAACACACAGATTGTGGACTTGCCTATAGAAGAATTGCCAAACTTAAGTGGCAATGGGCAGGGCACATTGCTCGCAGAACGGATGGCCGACGGGGCCGAAAGGTTCTGGAGTGGTGATCGCGTACCGGAAGACGTAGCGTTGGAAGGCCTCCCACAAGATGGACGGATGACCTTGTGAAGGCCGCAGGAATCCGCTGGATGCGGAAAACACAGAATCGGTCGAAGTGGCGGTGCTTGGGGGAGGCCTATGTTCAGCAGTGGACGTCTTTCGGCTGAAATGATGATGATGATGATGATTGTAGACAATCAAATGAATTCTTGTCGATATTAAACTTTTGTACTCTAAAGAGTGACACAGGTAATAATTATTTTTCATCTTGAAAATAAGGACAAATCATGAATGTGTGTGTGTGTATTTATGTCTTATACAACAGCTGTTCTTGGGTTTTTACATTAGGAATTTCTCAGTAGTGTTCGGAGTCTCGATTTGTGCCCGGTTGATGGCAATAAAGTCGCCCCCTATTACATGGAAATTAAACATAGCTAGCGGAATGGGTATATCTCTGCGTAACCCTTCGGGGAAACAAGGCGTGATGTTATGCTATAATGTAGGTATAAATTCTGTTATTAGATTCCTCAATACGAAAATATTACTTTGACATTCGATATTGAATCCCAATACCCAATACCATATTGCCTTTTAAATATAGACATAGATTCGTGTTTATCGGGAATATTTCTTGCTATTTACGAATACTGTAATATTCTATTTGATCGAGATATGTTCTGATAATATCACTATTTCCAGGTACTACTTACTGACACATCGAAATCTATTTATAAAAAGGTAATCAAACTCTAAAAGTACTCCAAATGGTCCTTGACTTCAAGTAAGTATCATGAATCTGGAATAGTAACTGTTGTCTTTAGGCCATGTAACTGTGTTCCGTACGAGGTTTAAATAATATAATGTAGTCACACTTAAAGCTAATTTCGCATCATCATTTCAACCGAAAGACGTCTACTGTTGGATATTAGCCTTCCCCAAACGTCGGCACATGGGCCGGTGCTGTGCTTCTCGCATCCAGAGGATTACTGGGCTTTCCCAAGGTCATCGGTCCACCTTGTGGGAGGGCTTAATTTCTCATGACCATACAGTCATAACTAATATCAAAATACCATTGTTTTATTCAAGATAGATACACAGTTTACAGAGATTTGTAACGGGCACGCACTATCTATAACATCATCATTTCAATCAAAAGGCATCCACTGCTGGATTGGTTCTGTGCCTCTCGCATCCAGTGGATTCCTGCGACGATCACAAGGTCATTGGTCCACCTTGTAAGAGGCCTTCCAATACTATGTCTTCTGGTATGCGTTCGCCACTCCAGAATCTTTCAGCCCTATTCATCTGACAACCTGTTCTGCGAACAATGTGCCCTGCCCATTGCCACTTAAGTTTAGAATTCTTCGGGCTATGTCGGCTATCTGGTTCTCTTTCGGATCTCTTCATTTCTGATTTGATCACGTAGGGAAACTCGAAGCATAACCCTCCCTTTGATCTTTGGGTGACTTTGAGCTTTCTAATGAGGCTTATTGTAAGCGATTACGTGTTAGTGCCATAAGGTCATAACTGGCAATACGCTGTGGTCAAAGACTTCCGTCTGCGTTATATGGGACGAGAAACTATTGTGTAGGATCTCGAACGCTGTCCAGCCGAGTCTGATTCGACGATAGACCTCTTTCTCGAAGTTGGACCTACCTAAATGGACAGTTTATCCTAAGTTAACATAATCTTCCACAACTTCGAGTGTAGAGTCTCCGATCTTCTTGACGTTTGTTTTGTCCATATTCATTTTAAGACCCACTTCATTCGGAAGCTCTACTGATGTCATCAAGTATTTTACTGAGGTGTTGTACCTACAGAATATAACTACCTATTCACCCGAGTAGCCCCGCAGGGCAGCATACAATGTGTGTGGAGTCTTTTAAACAAAACTCATTCACAAAAAACTGTCACAATTTATTTGCAAAATCTAACACAACATTCCCCAAAACCGAATTCCATGTAACATCAATAAGGTTCTTAAATCTGACATCACTCAAGATATAAGTCAAGTAAAGAGCAAGAATATTTCAACCCAGCCTTCTTACTTCTGATTTATGCCCAAAATATTCTCGGACGTAATATTGAAAGGAAAACCTCGTTTACATCGCAATTTCCTTTATATCCCAAAATGTCTCGAAAGCACTTTTTAAAGAGATAGCACATTTAGATAAAAGGCTAATTTATTCATTGGCGGGAAGAAAGGAATAAGCCTGCTTACCTACTTGCCTTCCAATTGAATCTTGAGTCGGTAATTTATATTTGATGTTAAATTAAAATTGTGTTTACCTAGTATAATAATTTTGGAAGCGGATTATGTAATTTCAGTTAGAATGCTTTAAATATTTTTTTTGGTTGTTATTTAGATAAAGTAATTTTGCTGAGTGAAATTATTTTAGTGAGTTGACAACTAAATAAATTATATCTGTTTTGGAAGTTGAAACGAAATTAAATGTTTATGGCAGTTTTTTTTTACTATCGGACAGGTTAGGTATCGTACTGAGAGTATATTTATGTGGACTACAATGGAAAAAAGAAAAAAAGTTTAAGTTTAATAGGTAAGTAATTGTTTTTGCTCTTATCTACTGAACAATTATAAAACTTTCTGAAAAATGCCAAAACAAAGAGGATTCGAAATAAATACAGATCATGTTGCAAAACAAATGAAAGAGATTCAACTACATAGTTAACTACTTTGTATTAATAAGTCGTATTTAACAACGAAAAATCCAGAAATTTCAATGTAAAAGACGACTTAAACGTGCATAAAAATTATAAGAAAAAAATAATTTAACACAGGACAAACAGAATACAACGTTCACGAAAAAGTCATGAACAGCAAAACGAAAACCACAACTGAATTTAAACCAGCTTGAAAAATTTAAACAGTTTTAACTTCATAAAGATTGGTCGCAGAAGATAATTTTATGAGAGAAAAATAGATTACACGCCACTCCGGAGTCTTCCAATATGCATAATAATGGTAATGGATTCAGAGACGCAAGATGGAACCACCGTAGTATGTGGTTCCTTCGAGAGATGAGCGGGCAAAACTCCGTACATTTCATTTTGCATGGAACAGACTGGGCACGAATTTTGACTGGTTTTTGGAAACCCAATTGGATTTGAACACTTTGAACCTGGGGTGAGAATCGAAGTAATTTTGTCAAAAATCCGGTGCATTTTTGGAGTGGACACCGACCTAAAAGTTTTTACTACTTAGTAGGTATATGTACAGTGATCGAATTTTATTTCTAGATGGATCGTTAATTTGAACTAGGAGCAGTATTAATTTTGCCTTACGATAAAATAAAAGTCCATTTTCTTTAGATTACATCCATGCTTCAAATTCCATTTTATTTTTCCTCGACAAGTACAAATGATGACGCCACTCGATCATTATAATATATTCAATAACGTATTCCACGTTTTGGACAAGATTGAACTCAAACGCGAAAGCTGGTAACTACCGAAATTAATCACTCAAGGCAGAGTCATTTTGTCTTCCGTGTTTCTTTAACAGTTAATAAATTACTTGCTTTAGAAGTGATCCGTTCCTACCGAGTAAGGAAAATATAATTAGCTCAATTATCTAGTAAGCTATTTGTTACCGGATTGTGGAGGTATAAATCACTGTTATTCATCTAAAACCGGTAAGACTGGAAGCCGACCCCATCCTAGTTAAGAAAAAGGCTAGACAGATGAAGATAATGATCAGTTAAGCTTTACACTAAATTTGAAAATGTATGCTAAAAGTTAAAACTACATTTTTTGAGAAATATTTATTATTTAAACAGTAGTTAGTAATACAAAAGCTCCTTGTGAAAGAACTCGTCTGAGGTTTACCACTAGTGCAACTATTTCTATTGTCAGACAGAACTACTGTCTTCTGGTTTTCCGAAGTTAGAACAAGGACTTGAGACATTTGCCTGCGGTGCATCTGAGGGACCTTTCCCGTGTTTTTAAGACTGTTCTAATGTCAGTCTTAATGTGGCAAAAATAAGAACTACTAATGCTATCAACTTGAAATTTGGAATGGTTTTAGATGACGTTTGCCCAATAATTTTACAATTAAGAAAGAATTTTTTTATTGCAACTGCGACTGAACGGGGGTCTTAAAAAATCGAAGTGGGGCTACTAGGGCATGTAGGATATCATTTTGCACATTCTCAAACATTTTTCTTTTTTTTTAGGCCGCACAGTTTTCGACTTGTAACGAAAAATTAAAAAAAAATACCGTTCCCCGTTATCTGCGAAGTTTGCATAGAGAAAAATCTGAAATTATTATATGTGATAGAAGTTTATGTAAAGATTACAGGAAAAATAAAACGATGTCTCTAAATAGCACACATTATTCAGAAATCATCAACAAAAATTACATTAGTTCCACTATCGGTCAAGAGAACGGCGCTGACCTAAAACTGCAATATTCTACACCGCAGTGTGCAGTGTTAAAATTCTCTGACGAATATAGGCCTCACCGATGAAAATTTAAAATGATACGGAACTCTCACTGCGCGAGTCCGACTCGCTCTTGACCGGTTCTTTTATAAGTTTTTAACCGACTTCCAAAAAGGAGGAGGTTATATGTTCGTTGCGTATGTTTGTTTTTTTCTTTTTTTTATGTATGTCCACCGATTTCTCCGTCAATTGTGGACCGATTTTGAAATTATTTTTTTTTGTTTGAAAGAGTACCTATGCTCTCGAGGTGGTCCCATATAAATTTTATTAACTTTGCTTTGATAGTTTTTGAGTTAGCTTCAATAATACGTACTTTTTCCCACCTAGTATGTGAATGATATGATAAGTTCCTATCACTGTTATTTACATAGCAGGTAGTGGTTTTCGAATTTTTGTGGGGTAGGTACCACAACTAAAAAGTGTAAAATAAAAACTTTTTACAAAAAAAAAACGACTTCCAAAAAACACTACAAAGTGAAAAATAACTTTAATTTCGGAAGTCGGTGACCAAAAACGAAAATTCAAAACCAAAGACACCGACTTCCGAAATCCTTTTTTTTTTGACAATCATTGTCGCTGAGATGATATTGTGACTAGATTTTGAAGATGGTATCCTGGTATTGTAGATCTACATAGGCGGATTTTCGCTCATTCCTCGCTCAGTTTTCCACTACAAATGACCCACCCTCACCTGAAATGGGACTGTAGATTCAACGCCAGTGTAGATTTGAATTTTAAAATTCAGTGATTATTATCCATTGAAATAAGTGAAAAAATACTATTCAGTGGAATCTTGGACAGCTTTTAAAAGTAGTTTGGTAGACTTTATGAGAGTCATTTATGTGAAATGGAATTTTAAAATTCTAGTGACTAAAATGTCACTTGTTTTGGTAGGCGAGCGTTTGAAAATGTTTGTTTTTTTAACAGTCTTCATTTTAGCGTTTGAGGTAGTTTCGGTTTGCGAATTCGTTACTTGGTTTTCTCAAAATTATTTTGGCTTTGATAAAATTAAACTGCAGTTGGTATTAGTTTTTCAGTTATTTGATGGCAGATTATTTTGTAAATATCCCGGATACATAAAACATCTGTACAAAATTATTTTAAAGTCGACTGATCCTATAATACTTAAAAAATGTCGGAAGGTGTCGGGGGACACCCGTTTGGAATGAAGTTTCTTTCACTGTGTATAATGTATTAAATAACAGGCACAATTAAACAAATTAACAACGTTTGAGGATAACTAAATGAATTAAAATTGCAAGTGTCATAACTCATAACATTTAAAATGTTATACTTTTTAGGGTTCTGTACCTGAAGGGTGCCAAACGGAACCCTTTTACTAAGCCTCCGCTCTCCGTCCATCCGTCTGTCTGCCAGTGAAATTTATTTCATGAACCGTAATAGGTAGACAGTTGATATTTTCACAGATTGTGTATTTCTATTGCCGCTTTAACAATAAATAATAAAAAGTTAATAATTAAAGGGATTCCCCTTTAATTATGAACTTTATTAAATTTTAGACAGTTGACATTTTCACAGATTGTATAAAAATTTAATACAGTTGGTGATATTAAAAGGGAAATTATTATTACTAACATACAAGAAATGTGTTTTTTTCGGCATTTTTTGATAATACGGTACGGAACCCTTCATGTACCAGTTCGACTTGCATTTGGCCAGTTTTTTTGGTCTAGCTCTCAATTGTCAATTGTGCAGAGTAAAACATGCGTTAGAAACTTCGTTCCAATATAATATTTTATTTAACCGTTTTCATATCTAGTATTTTTCAGACTTTTTACTTTTTTAAACCAGATAGCTGTTCACGCACCTTTGTCCGATTTCTAACTAAAACTTTATTCCGTTTTATTTAAGCATTCTTCGAACGATTTATTCAGTCCAGAATCCTCAACTCTCGAATCAAATACTTTCGTAAGCTTTTTTTTATTTTATTTCATTCTTATTCTCTTTGATTACTTTGAGGCATCATAATTTAATTACTAAATCCCAGTAAAAAGCAAAACATGTATCCCTCGGGAGTTGCTTTGAACCCCATATGGGTTCGTTTGTATTGTGAACAAAATGTATGATTAATGTTTCCAGTAGATTGTTTTTTTTACAAGTGCTTATTTGCGCCTTTGATTTAGTATGACACGTGTTCTCTCTTGATTTGAAATTGTTTTTCTTTTGTTTTTAAATTCGCACTTTTCATCTTTCTCTTCTTTGTTTTCTGGATTTTTGTTGGAATATCAAATACGTTGCTGATGAGTTCCGTGAATCGAGCTTTATCTTATTTACTGACAACAATCTTATGGGTAGAATTTCCTGGTATAGAATACGTATGTACTTTTTTTGATTAATAACACTATCAATGTTCGTTTATGAAGGAAATGTGATATAATTTCTATGTGGCCTGAATAACGCAAATTCACAGAAAAAAATATATTTCAAAACGGTGAAACAAATAGGTAACGGTACGTACAGTATAACTATTTTCTTAATGTCTCTCGGCAAGCTTCGTTATTCATCAGTCATCGGATTTCTATCAGTTGCCCTTTTCACTTGGTGCAAACTGGACGCTCTCAATCGACTTAATACTTTTTTAATTTAATGTAATTTATTTTAAAAAATGGGAGGAAAGCTGCTAAAGTCGCAGGCACGAAAATAGTTTTACAGCTCTATATAGTTCACATGGAAATCAAAACAAAACAACAATAAAGTACTTGGTTCTGAATTCAAACTATTATACACGATAAATCTAACAATTGACGGACATGGAAATTAGCATTCGTTTGTATTCGGAAATGCAATGATTTCCGAGGGACATTAAGAAAATATATTGTAAAAGGATCTTTTGGCGCCTGAATGACAATGACAGGGGGGCGTTGTTGGTTAATATTTGTGAAATTGTCATAGAAATTGTATAGATAAAACAAAATGGCAGCGTTAGTACCGATTTTGGCCACAAGCCAAAATAATTTTGTAGCGTTGTAAGTGCTTCACTGATAGCTGAAACAGTTGATGCACAATTGCACGTGACTATGAACATACAACAAACCAATCGAACACAGACTAGCATGAAGAACTTAAAAACAACCGACTTCAAAAAAAAAACACTACAAAGTGAAAAATAACTTTAATTTCGGAAGTCGGTGTCTTTGGTTTTGAATTTTCGTTCTTTGTCACCGACTTCCGAAATTAAAGTTATTTTTCACTTTGTAGTGTTTTTTTTGAAGTCTGTTGTTTTTTTTTTTGTAAAAAGTTTTTATTTTTCACTTTTTAGTTGTGATACCTACCCCACACAAATTCGAATACCATTACCTGCTATGTAAATAACAGTGACAGGAAGTTATCATAATATCATCCACATACTAAGCGAGGTAAAAATACGTATTATTGAAGCTAACTCAAAAACTACCCAAGTAAAGTTAAAAAAAATTATATGGGACCACCTCTGAAGTATGATCTACCAAACAAAAAAAGAATCATCAAAATCAATTCATAATTGACGGAGTAATCGCGTAACAAACATACAAAAAAAAAAAACAACATACAGTCGAATTGAGAACCTCCTCCTTTTGGAAGTCGGTTAAAAATACAATTAGATCCTCATACAGATCTTAACATAACACTAATCATACTAAGTGTCGTACATAACCCGACATTATACAACACTAATACATACATCTTGTATATCGTGTACGTCCCTATGTGTATACTAATATAACTTGTATATTGAGACAAGTCGTGAGATGTATCGCATAACAGCGCCCCACTAATGGCGATGCTGTGTCTAATTATCACTCAAGTATAATTACTAATCATTTAACCTGTACTACTAATTTGTCGAAGACGGATGGTACTTAATAGCTTGTAGGTATTTAAGGTGATTTTGTGTGGTGTCTAAATTTTTGTGTGAATAGTATTGCTGATATGCTTTCGAGACTTAAAGACTCTCGCAGACAGGTGCAACGCGATTCTGGTAGAGCAATCTGCATGAAGTTTTCTTAGAAATGGTTCTACAAGAGTCGTGTGCCGCTGTTGCGTCGCGCCTGTCTGCAGGAGCCTTAACTCATTTTACACTCCCATAAGTTTTCATTGGTAAAAAACGTATTTTGAATCACTACAGCTTCACGAACACAACAATTCCATAGGCAGGTGGATTTTTTGAAGTAAAAACTTCTTAGGCGCATTATGAATTTTTGAGATGGGAAAAAACAATTGAACTCGTAACACTGTTACCGACACCCCATTTTTGTAAACGCGATTGTGCTCTTTATTTATATTAGATTACGGATCAATGTTCTATACAAGTATTTTTCTTCCACTAAGGCAATTTTATTCAAGTTTTTACTTCTGTCGGCACTCCTATTTTTTTTTTGTTTTTCAATATTGATGTCCTCTTTAGTTGAAAGATATTTTAAGGTAAGGGTTTTAGAGATGTTGTATGTGGCGCCGACACCAAGAAATAGTAGGATGATTTTTAGCAGTTACCAAATAATTTCATAGAAACTTTCCAATTTTCGATTGTGCCTCGTACCTACAGAACACACTAGATCTCTATTAAAAATTTCTGGTTTAATATCATTCAGCTTAATGACTTGCCTTGATAATTATTCAGATTGATTACAGTTGTAATAGCAATCCTATAATTGCGTTTTATTAAAATAGGTTTTTTACTTTTATTAATTAATTTATTTTTTGTATAGATTCTTTTCTACATATTTTGTGAATGTGAGAACGCTGTAGGATTAGTGGATTGTAGACCTGTTGACCATTTTCTATTTTGTTAAGTACTTGGTACTTATTGAAAGACCTACACTGTCCTCCCATACCTAGAAACACTGTAATTTGAAAGTATTGTAAAAGCCAATTATTTTTAAAAGAGTAACCGTGGAGTTTCTTGCCGGCTCTTCTCCATAGGAAACGACCAATTGGAACCGTGCACCTAGCTTCTGACGTTTCATAAGTGCCCATGTAGGTTTATGTGAAATAAAATATTTTGATTTTGATTCCGACTACAAGGAACAAATATAGATACCGATAGATATAAGATATCAAAACAAACATCAGAACAACATACATCGGAGTGAGTATCGCAGTTTTGTATCAAATCAAATGGAAAACCCATTCAGATGTAAAGTGAAGTGAACAGTTTTGCGCCACTGCTCATGAAAAACCTTGTGATGTGCAGTTTTTTTACGTGTTCCGTATATTTTGATATTGTATTTAAAATACGAATAAGTGAAAAACTGTATTCTGTTGGATATTATAGTAAGGTTGCAAGTGTTGCGCTTTATGCTCACTGGCAGTTATATTTTAGTCTGTGGTTATGTATTTTTATTTACTGCCTAATGACAGCTCTTGTTTTTAACCGACTTCCAAAAGAAGGAGGTTCTCTATTCGACGTTATGTTATTTTTTCTTGTGTTTACTTTGCTTAGAGTATATATTTCTGGAGCAGCCTTACGAACACTTCCCCCTCTGTAAAAGTACAAGAGCAAATGCTCTAACACGGTCATAAAAACTACTTACAAATCGATTCGAACGCACAACGTTAATCGTTTTCGAGTCGCGAGGTTCTCATCAGTGCTCCGTGAAAATGCCTAGTTGTGCTGTTAAAACATGTAAAAAGCGTTCAAATACGTCAAACTTAAATAAAAACGAAAATAAACCTTCCTTTTTTTTCGTTCCTTTCACTGTTTGTTATGTATTAGTTTAAGTTTTTAGAAGCTAAATGAGTCTAGACGAGTCTGTATTAAAAAAACTTTTGAAACTTGACTGACACCTTGAAACTGACATTTTCGGGCATAACACTTTTTCGTTACGTGACAATTTCTACCAGTCAACTCCTACCGCAGGTTGTGCTAACTTTGTTCCAAAATATATCCGAATTATAAGCAAAAAATGAAAAAAAAAAAACAGCTTCAAAACTTTAAACCTGAAAATAAATAACTGGAACAAAACGGAACCCTCAACTGTGTTCGTTTTCAGGATTTGTTTTTACTTTTCAGTATTTCTAGGTAACAGACAGGGTGCAGAGTTGAAATTTTGCACCGGGGCCAATTTTGTGCCTCGACTAACAAGGGATTTGGAAAAAGGTGGTGCCTCACTTGGTTACATCTCAATTTTGAGCGTAACAAACATGCTATGGTATAAAAAAAATTGGGACTTTTAACTGAGTTTATAAAAAAACAGCATTCTTTACGTTTTTCGTTACTCTCGTTTCGGTTTTGCAGTATATTTTTTGTCATAAATTCTTCCAATTTCAAGAATGAAGTTTTCAATACTTTACTCGCGATTGTTATTATTTTTAGTAAATCTTTATGAGTTTTAAACTTTTCACAGGAAAAGCAAGCAAATATGGTTTGAAAATGTCCGTTCTGCAGTATTTTTTGGAATAAATATTTCCCAGTAACTATTTTCCATTTGAAATAAGATTAGACATTTAAACAAACCTTTTTTACAGTCCGTTCAACCGATTTTGACTTCTATACCGTAGGCATAAGGATGGCGTTAAAAGCAAAAAAGTGGTTACAATACCAACTGTTTACTGCAGCTACCATTTGTCATGCCACTATCGCAATAGAAGTCAAAATCGGTTAAACGGACTGTAAAAACGGTTTAGTTAAATGTCTAATCTTATTTCGAACGGAGTATAAGTAACAATAACGTTGTGCAGTTGGATAAAAGTCTTGATTCAGAAAGCGGTATTTCTGGTCAAAGTTCGTATTGTTTAGGAAGTTCCTCTCTCTGGAGCCCAAACCACTGGTAGCTTGGACCCTGGTCTCGATACCGATGGGCTGCGTTAAGGTTTTTTTATATCTGATATGAAAATATATTTAAAAATGTAATTGGTATATTTAAACCGTAACAAAGAAAACGATAACATTCGCAAGAAAATTATTGTTTTTTTTTTGTAAGTCTTATGTTTTTTCACAGGACAAGTTAGCAAACACAGTTTGAAGTTAGAAGTTGAAGAATAACATAAATGCTCTATTACCATAATATATATCTTTTAAAGTAGTATTGTTAAAGTAAAAACTTCGAAAAGACTAAAAGTTCCTTTGGGACCTTGAACTAAATTGTTCTTTTTCATTTCAGCGGCTTAATTTAGCAACACTTCTTATCAAGGCCTTTGATTTAAGTCCTACCTACTACTAGACTTATGAAGGACAAAATATTATTTATTTATTAAAACTTTTCACACACTAAAATGTACAAACAAAGGCGGACTTAATGCCTTAGGCATTCTCTACCAGTCAACCAAGGGTGGTGAAGAGATTAGATGGCAGGTGCTCTGTTTGAGAGGAACAAAGAAAAAAATATTAAAAATATATCATAAGAAATAAAATAACAGTACATAAATAGGTTATAACTTATAGTACACATACATACCTACATATTTAATATAATATACATATCGGCGCAACTACAATAGTTCGTTGTTCGTTCGTATTGAAATATTTAAGATTCATTATTTGATTGTTTAAAATTAGTTTACAAACAATTGATTAATTAATTACGATGTAAAATTACGTTAAGCATGTTAACTACTACTTCTATTTCCAAAAATAATTATAATTTGCATAGTTCAATACTTAACCTAAAAATATGCACGTGCGACAGTGCCTATAAATACGGCCGCACTGAGCGCTCGAGTCATTCTTGTTCGAGCCGCTGGACAGTGCGGACCTCTCTGAGACGTCGTTACGCTGTCAGTTAAATAAACAAAGCTTTGAAACAAGTCCTGAAGTTTCCTTTATAAATCGAAGATGAGTGATCACCAAGAAAATAACATCAGTGACGTCAGCTATGCTGACGTCACACTTTTTAAAAACAATACGGAGGTCCTTTCTCCGTCATCAGAAGTGGGATTGCAAGAAGCTCCTACCCAGGCCACTTCCTCATCAGCTCGTTCACCACCTGATCAACCGGAATCAATCAACATACAGCAGCATGGGCCTGTGTTCGTCACAAACGCACCATTGGAAGCTGTATTACAAGCAAGACCGCAAACATACACTCACCATGGAATGCAGATGGATGGGATACCACCACAGTTCCTGATGCAAATGATGGAGACGATGCAGAAAATGTCTGAGCGCTTATGTGCTCCACCCACCGAATCAAAAATAAGGATCAAGGACGTCTACTTACCGTCTTTCGACCCGGACACCCATGTCGGTGTACGAGAATGGTGCCAGCAACAAAAACCCACACAGCACATTGGCTGCTCTGAAACGTACTGTGTATCTATTTGGCACACCAGTCCAAATCATAGTCGATGGAGGAGGAGAATTCCTTGGCGAAGTTTAAAGACTACTGTGATCAGATCAGAAGAAATATCCACGCTATAGCCCCAGGAGTCAGCCGAGCGAATGGTCAAGTTGAAAGAGTCATTGCAACCATCTGCATTGGTCATGATCAAAAACTAAGAAACAGAGCAGTGGCATACTGTACTAGAAGAACTTCAACCTACACAAAGCTAAAATCCATCATTTTCAAAGAGGAGACTACGTATTGATCAAAGAATAATCCTCGCAACCAAACCTTGCTGGACCTTAAATTCAGCGAGCCATATGAAGTCTGCAGAATACTGGAAAATGACCGATATCTGGTGAAGAAAGTTATTGGCAGAGGACGACCCCGCAAGGTTGCCCATGACCAGCTTCGCCGTGCTCCACAACCTGCTAAACAGTTGACCGTATCGGCGGGAAACGAATCACCTACTCACCGAGACTCTGCAGCACCAACTGAGCCTATTCCAACAACCTCACGAGAAGAGCTGCAGGAACAACCTATCCAAAACGCATCAGAATAAAGGGTAAGAAACTCAATTCAATTTTAATAATTCCAAATAACCCTACGAGAACCTTTAACACATCTATAACACTCCGAGAACCTCCGAGAACCTCCGAGAACCTCCGAGAACCTCCGAGAACCTCCGAGAACCTCCGAGAACCTCCGAGAACCTCCGAGAACCTCCGAGAACCTCCGAGAACCCTTCGAGAACCTACAAACCTTTGAGAACCTACAAATCTTCGAGATCCTACAAACTTTAATATTTTCAAACATACAAGACAGTTGTGTGTTATGGCATTATTTGTAACAACCAACATAAAGCAACGCAAGTTGCTTAACAGATATCCAACTCAGAGAAAATATTTCTTTGTTTACAGGTGATCACAAATATGTATAACAACGAGAATCAACGAGGCTGGTGCAGAGCGCGCACCGCCTGTCAGTATGGCCGTATCGGCGCAACTACAATAGTTCGTTGTTCGTTCGTATTGAAATATTTAAGATTCATTATTTGATTGTTTAAAATTAGTTTACAAACAATTGATTAATTAATTACGATGTAAAATTACGTTAAGCATGTTAACTACTACTTCTATTTCCAAAAATAATTATAATTTGCATAGTTCAATACTTAACCTAAAAATATGCACGTGCGACAGTGCCTATAAATACGGCCGCACTGAGCGCTCGAGTCATTCTTGTTCGAGCCGCTGGACAGTGCGGACCTCTCTGAGACGTCGTTACGCTGTCAGTTAAATAAACAAAGCTTTGAAACAAGTCCTGAAGTTTCCTTTATAAATCGAAGATGAGTGATCACCAAGAAAATAACATCAGTGACGTCAGCTATGCTGACGTCACACTTTTTAAAAACAATACGGAGGTCCTTTCTCCGTCATACATATATTTATTCATATATACAAATTATTAACGTTTTATACCTATTTATTATTTGGAGGGGCTTGTGGCTAAGTAATAACAGCCACATGGGTCAATCTATCAGGTTAAGCTACGCTTGCCGCGGTTGGTCCGTGTATGGGTGACCATCTTTACATACCAAGACCCCCCGTGCCTCGAAAAACACGCTAAGCCGTTGGTCCCGGCTGTCATTTTTAAATCTTTGACAGTTGTCGCGGGTCGTCAGAAGCCCGAAGTCTGACAACCAGTCTTACCAAGGGGTATTTTATTACCCAGTAACTGAGTTGTGGAGGTCAGATAGGCAGTCGCTCCATGTAAAAACATAGTTGGAAAAAGGCTAGGCAGATTTACCTATTTATTGTATAAATCTTTAAGAAAACGTTTAGTTAGTACATTTAAGTACGCAGCAATATTATGTAGAAGATAACCAATTATATTACCGAGTGCCATATTATTTTGATATCATCATCATCATCATCAGCCTATAAATGTTCCCACTACTGGGACACAGGCCTCCTCTCTGTGAGAGGGAGTGGGCCGTAATCCACCACGCGGGCCCAGTGCGGGTTGGTAGATGTCACATGTCTTCGAATTTTTTGGTTCTGGGACATACCGGTTTCCTCACGATGTTTTCCTTCACCGTTTTGAGAGCAGTGGTGATGAAATAATTTACACAAAGTAAAGCGCCTGGGTTCGAACCTACGACCTACAACTTGTAAGTCGCGGCCGTTACCACTGGGCCACCACTGCTCTTATGATATATACTTAGAAAAATATGATAAATTTACATAATTTTTGGTAACTGTTCAGACACACCCTTATGAAGCTTATATGTACATAGGTTTGCTAATCGTAACTGACAACCTTAGCGAAGATGTTCTAAAAGACTTCAACCATAAAACACGATCAACTGTGTAAGTACGTACTAATTCCATGCACGTGATAGTCAATCAGTTTGACACTTGACTTCCTCCCAACAACGTGACGGCTTCCACACCCCGATCAAAGTTCCGAACTTAATACCCGTAGGACGAAACTTTAAAATACCTCAAAGATATTCGACCCTAAACACAAACAAAGGCATTAACGTGCTGAAATACTGTTGAGAACTTCGTTACGAAGTTATTTAGCTGTTCCATAGAATAAGATTCAGAAATTAGGAGAGTTGCAGGAGAAACTGGGTAACCGACAAAGCCTAAATAATTGCCAAACTTAGGCTGGTTTTACAGCTGTTCAGGAGAACCGTGCGGGCCTGTAGAGGCTCCCGTAACGGAGACGCACGTGAGGCGGTAGAACATTGTTTCAAAGCGACCCGTATAACGCTAGCAACCATATCGTACTAATTCTCTCATTTCAGAGCACTGCGGGCGCTACCCGTACGGGTCACCCGTGTGCAGGCGACCATGCAGGTCTCCCAGACAGCTGTGAAATCAGCCTTAAGTGGCAGTAGGCGGTGCACATTACTCGCAAAAAGTATGGCCGACGGGGCAGAAAAGTTATAGAGTGGTGACGACTGTACTGGATGGTGCAGTATGTGTGGGCTCTCCACAAAGTGTACCGACGACCTGAGGGCCTAAACAAGCGGTAATGGCTTTCAAAGCATTTTCTATTCCTACAACGATATTAAAGGGATTGACATAAAGCCTGCTCCATATTCTCTGCAAAACTACACGAGACTTGCCGATTACGACAGTGTAGAAGGAATTTTCGTCTATTATTTTTTTATCTCGTGTATATTCGTATCATCTCCGTTCCGTGTCAGTACATCAAAGAACTCTCGAGTAGTTTTGTGTTTACGTGAAACCATTCCTCTACATTCTCGCTCGCTCTCGCTGTCAGGGTCAGTTGGCCGTCAGTCACCGTTCAGTCAACGCTCTCGTCTCCCCCTATCTCGATAAATGTTCTTTTCGAGACCTCCTGCCGAGAATGTGGAGCAGGCTTTTAAGCTTTTCGGTATCATGTGTTAGTCCCATGCATTTCTGACTTTTGCACCATCGTTATCACTGATAGAATGTTTTTTGTATCCAGGCCGTTGGTGAAGGTCATAGGAATTCGCTGGCGACAAACAGAAGTCTGTGAGGCGGACAGTGTAGAGCAAGGTCGTTGAGGCAATTTTTTGGCTCCCAAAACTTACACAAACGACCATTGTTGGTCATAGACTAGTAGTGGACGTTGGTGTCAGTTTACTTTGACTGAAATTTTCAATTTCAATTTATTTAGGTATTTAAGTAACTGTGACTCACTTGTTAGTAAACTTATTCTATGTTAGTAACTATGACAAACTACATCCTAAACAAATTCTGTGGTGTTAAAGTAAAAGGGGATAAGTCAATAAACACAACTTTTCACCAGAGGCGAAAGAAAAAAACGCTCTTCGGTTTCAAAGGATAAATGTATATAATCAAGAATATAAAAGATGTATACTACAAATTTGTTACTATTTTCATTTAACAATATTGCCTCTTGTTTATCGTAATTTGAAAACATAATTGTATTTGTTATTAATTAATATAATTGACATGTCTCGTTTTTCCTTATAAAGAACAAAAATATTATATTCATATTATTGACTCATCTCTATGCAATATTTATTAAATTTTCTTCTTTTGTTAATTATTCATTGTTTTTTTTTTTTAGAATTTGGAAATATTATTCATTTTAAACTAATATAAAAATTGGGACGGTTAAATAGGACATGCCGACAAAAAAAAAAAACTAGGAACTTAAACATCGTTGAAGTCTTCAATATCGGGATCTATGTCACTAGTGTTAGTACTAGTTTGTAATTTATTGTAGAATTCATGGCAACTATTGTGAACTGAGAGAATACTTAAAAGGTATTTCTTTTTTCCTGGCTTATAGGCACTTGACACTCATAGCATTTGTTAGGATTTAAGGATTCATTTGCTTTGCCCCTTCGACAGAAAGTATTGTCCTTAAACTCGGTTGAGTTGTTTAATTTTGTTTTAAATTTAATAACACCTGATTCGTAGTCGCCACTAAATCTAAACCATTTCACATCATACCATATAAATTTATCACCAGATGAATCTACTTTTCGTAGCTGCAATGGCCCTTTAAACAATTTTGCGAATTTCAAAACATATCGTTTGTCATTATTATGACGGAAATGTTTGTACTCGTCATTCTTACCAGATTATACCAATCTCTCGGTACATGTATAGCCATGTCAGTTCTTTTTTTTATATGTTCGATTTGGGCGTGAACAGAATCGCACTCCATGTGCGTATGCCCGGGTACCTACATAGATACTAAGAACTTATGGTCTATTAGCAAATCAGTACCCTAATAATACAACACAATCACAATCTGTTTCGATTTGAAACAGCACAACATCGTTCGATTTGAACATTGCTTTATAAGTTGGAAAAAAAATCTGCTCAACAACGTAAATAACGCAATAAATGTTGTTGAACTGTCAAAATGAAACAAATTAGGCAAAATTGTTAACTTATTTTCGTAACAATTTTTACGAAAATAAGTTACGCAATTATTAGGGTACTGGTCTCAGTTTGCCTATGCATAAAAACATAGCAGCAACTTGACTATTTTTATTTTGCCCGCCACACGTTTCGGAATAAAACGTTACTGTATTTACATGGGGTGGCAATGACATTGAAAAAGTAAACAGGCAAGATACTATTTGGTTAGCTCCACATTTAGCAAAAGCTTCTTTTGCTGTAACAGTCATAAATATTTCGTTTTGAATGTCCATAAAAGCCGTTTGTAAAAAACGATATAAGTTTTTAGAAAGGGGGTTGGGAGACATTGCTGCAGATCAAAACAATAAACTCTTTTAACGTCGCTGGACTCTTCTTTGTCTTTTTTTTCATTGAATATGCCGAGTCAGCTTCAAGTTGGTGGATATCATGGTCCCTCTTTAAAGTTTCAGAATCTGGCGGCAATGCCAGTTTTTATCTTGTTTGAGTCACACGTATTGCAAGTATCCAAAGAGGGTTACTTAAAAGACAGACCCATTGTACGAAAAACATTTCCTAAATACGTGTATGATACGGGATTGGCCACTTTTTCTTTGTACATTTGATACAATAATGTCAATGAGAGCCCTGTCAGTAAATATTTTTTGTTAGTATTAGTAAAGGTAAAAATTGTAATAAAACAATCACACTTACGTTCAGTAGAAATTTCACTTAGAGCCAATGACATTATCTTATGAATTCTGTTCATTTCTAAGAATTTCAACACTCTTAAACCCTAGCAACACAATATTATGATTTTTTTACGCAGGACAAAACACGTCAACTTCGCGCGCGATATGCAACTGATGGAATACGACGATTGGCATTTATAGACGAGTCGACTTATCTCATTATGCATATAACAATTTAAAAAATACTTACACAATAATGAGATGAGTAAACTTAACTCCTTTGACTTTTTTTTGTATTTTGCTGTTTCTGACTAAACTCGTTTTATAATTTGAGTTTTACGAAATTGTAATACAAATACCGACTCACCTCCTTTTTACCTTAATAGATATTAATGTTTAGTATCGAATTATGAAAATAACTCATTTTTCAATATTTATGACTTATCCCCTTTTACCTTAACACCACAGAATTACTGTACACTATACACAGCGGCAGTACTATCCGACGCTTCACCGCGGCTGCACCATTCCATGGGAAATGGCGCAGCAGCGATTCACGTACGGACAGTCCAGCCTGCTCGAAATTAGATGATAGAATATTTTCTGATGCGGCCGAAACCTTACCGCCGCGACCTTATGCTCCTAAAATATGGCAGTTAAAATGCGTTTAGATCAGGAGTTTCCCATCTACACATTTTTATTCTATGACTATTCCTATGAAGTTTGTAAAGCAGGGTCAAGAAGCTCAGGCCCGTACGTGATTTTTTTACGAAACAATGTTGTTGAAAAACTTATAAGAGTTTTTAGTTGTTATGTTAATTTTGTTGGTTGTTTAGTTAACTTTTTTTTCGAGAATGATGAAGAGATTTATTGGTAGTTACTGAAAGATACTTAAATTTCGATTTTACTTTGCTAGTATAGAATAGTTTAAACATTTTTGCTCGTCAGTCTAATGTTTTAGCTGTTTAAACCAGCAGCTAAACAAAACTATCCCCATATTCAGAACTAACAGCGCCCCGCGGTTTCACCCGCATAAGTCTCGATTCCGTAAGAATATCGGGATAAAATGTATCCTATGTGTTAATCCAGGTTATAAACTGTCTGTGTGTCAAAAAATCTTTACATTAGTTTTTTCGTGAAAGAGAGAAACATCCATCGATCCATCCTCACAAACTTTCGCGTTTATATATTATTAGTAGAATTACTCGAATACTATTTAGTTGCCCTTAAAACGCACTTGATTAATAGCATAGAATCACAAACCAAATTACTGTTCAAATGAAATCAAACGCTTAAAAATAAAATAAACTATTCACTTTAGAACATTAATTTTTCTTACTACAAAAGATTTCTTGGAACGTATTTACGAATCAAAACGAAAAATTAAGTTTTTATTCGTTTAGTAATGAAGAAAAGAAAACCAATTAATTGTTCTGTCTTAGATTTTACTCAACTAATGAAATTCCTTCTAGACTTTGTGTACGTAAAATAAATGAAAAATGTGTTAAAAGAAAACAAAATTGGATTAAATTGTACTTATTTATAACAACATTCTGTTATAGTAGAATTATGTATCCTATACTATTAAACGAGCAATATTTGTATGTCGGATCCGGTCATTAGTCCGTACTAATGACCGGATCCGACATACAAATATTGCTCGTTTCTCTTGATGTCGCCAGTGGCGCGCTTGCGATTCGTTTCGTGTCCGTACACGAAACGAATCGCAAGCGCGCCACTGGCGACATCAAAAGCGATCTATCTACACCAAAAAAGGCGCGCTTCTACAGAGTCGTGATGTTTTGAGGCCAAGGCGAGGAGGGGCATTCAGCCTTTGGTCGCATTGGAGTCAAGACGTTGCGGAACTGTTCTCGATTCGTGGTGCTCAGTTATTGTGTTAGTTGTAATTTGTGATCATTTTGTTAATTGGTGATTTTATTAACCGCCGTCGCACCCAGTGTGTGTGTAATTTAGCTAGTGTGATTCATTTGATAGTAAATTATAATGTGATCTGAACTGCAAACTGTTTTTCTATTGCGCATTAACCAACACTACCCACACTATGCCCACAGTAGTAAAAATATCACTGATAATAACGACAGTCACATATCCGTCTCCGACATGTATATATTTATAATTACGTTCTAGAAAACGGCTCTAACGATTTCGATGAAACTAAAGTAAAGGTGTTTTTGGGGGCGAATAATCGATCCAGCTAAGTTTCAATGAGATAATTCGTTTTCTTCGTATTTTCACCCGAGCAGAGCTCGGTCGCCCAAAGTTTAGAACAAGATGGCTACCTTAGAAAAATGACATGGCAGCATGGAACTAGTAAGCACCTACTATCATGGCAGCATGGAATTAGTAGGTACTATCCTATAGGTACTATTAATTGAGCATTCCCTATTTTCACCAGAGCAGAGCTCGGTCGTCCAGGTACTTTGAATTACTTGTGTTATGTTCATGCCCTTCATTCATTTGTATTCTGTTGTGTTTTATTTTAATTGAAGCTTTGTTTAAATTTTACTTTATAATTGTAGCTTCTGTTCAGTTGCTTTTTAGGGTTCCGTACCTCAAAAGGAAAAAACGGAACCCTTATAGGATCACTCGTGTGTCTGTCTGTCTGGCTGTCTGTCTGTCTGTCTGTCTGTCCGTCTGTCACAGCCAATTTACTCCGAATCTAATGGACCGATTAAGTTGAAATTTGGTACACATATGTATTTCTGTGACCCAAACACGAATGTGTAACGTAAATAAATGAATTTTGAATATAGGGGTCACTTTTGGGGGACAAAGAAGAAAATTTAAAAAAAAATTTGCTAACAGTGCCGTGTGATATATCAAATGAAAGGGCATGTTGCAAGGATCCTCAACATATTTTTTATATAATTTTAAAATAAACACTTTTAAAGATATTTAAGAAATTCAATGAAAATTGACCATTCCCCCCTCTTATCTCCGAAACTACTGGACCAAAAATTTTGAAAAAAAATACATAGTATGGCTCTTTACTCATAGATTACAGGAAAACCTATAAGAAGTCCATGGTCTTAAAATAACATGGTAAATCTCTCAATATTGTGCGTACAAACTTACATTTGTAAGATAAGTGCAACAAAGAGTATGATAAGCTATTTCCCATCTGTAAAGTTTTACCCGTAGATAAAAAAGTAGATTATTTGGTAGGTCTGGAATATTATTATAGTGAAGAGTATAAAGTTAATGTTAACAACAAGTACAACACACGTAGGGTTAGAGAGAACAAATTGGTTCAACCACAGATAACAAATTATTATGGTAAGAGAACATCTAAGTATTTGGTACCTAAAGTGTTTAACAAACTAGATTTATTAAGAGAAAAAGTTAAAATTAGTAAAGGATCACTTAAGACAAAATTAAAAAACATTATACAAGATAGCAGATAAAATTAAAAACATTGTTAATATATAAGTAGTAGGTATGTGCGTAAGGTGGTGCATTGTTATGTAAAAGAGCGCCTCTCGCCATCAAACGTAAAAGTTTGGCGAGTTTAGAATTAAATAACACCTCTGTATTATAATATCAATAAAAAAATTAAAAAAAAAAAAAAAAAAAATTTCGTTGCTCGGCATCCAATAGGCCCATCTCTCTAGCTACTATAATATCAAATATCAAAAGTGTTTGACAGTCTGCTTAATACACAAATAAATACAACTGTAAATGTTCATAACAACTGATTCGGGTTTCGGCGTGGTGCAGTGTTGTGTCTTAAGCATACTGTCACATACTATACACAGCGTGGGACGTCGATTTATGCTAGCTTCCTCGAGTTATTCAAGGCTTTTGATCTGGTTGCTTATGACGTATTGTGGAGAAAGATGGAGAAGGATAGGTTGCCGATGATTAAAGTTATAAACATCTTTAAATATTGGTATCGGAAACAGATCAATAGTGCACGATGGGCTGGAACTTTTTCCAGGCCATACAAGTTGGAATGCGGGGTGAGGCAGGGAGGGCAGCTCACCCACGCTTTTCAACTTGTAATGTAAACGAACTGATTGGCGAGCTCAGCAGCACCAGATTGGGTTGCTATATAGATGGTATTTGTGTAAATAATATTAGCTATGCAGACGATATGGTGCTTCTGAGTGCATCAATCTGTGGTCTTAGAAACTTGGTTGCCAAATGTGAGCAGTATGCCAAAAGACAAGGTTTGATGTAAAACTCCAATAAGTCGGAGTTCATGGTCTTTGAGGCTGGGGGTAGTATACCAGTTATGTACCACCTGTATTATACAATGGGACTCCATTACAAAGAGTATTTACGTTTAAATATCTTGGTCATATATTGACCCCTAACCTATATGACGGACTCGATATTGAGCGGGAACGAAGGGCGTTGTCGGCAAGGGCGAACATGCTGGCTCGCAGGTTTGCACGCTGCTCACTTAAAAAGTCAAAATTACTCTGTTTCCAGCTTATTGTACAACGTTTTACACGTACAGCCTGTGGGCTAGATATACCTAAAGGTCGTGCAACACCCGTCGTGTCCAATACAACAACACTTTCAGGGTATTGGTGGGGCTGCTCCATTTTTGTAGCGCATCGAGAATGTTCGCGGACGCACATATTAATTGCTTTTACGCAACGATGCGAATAAAGTGTGCATCTCTGGTGCGCAGAGTGCGGGCCAGCTCCAAAAATAACCTAAAAATGATCGCTAGCAGGCTGGATTGCATGTACATCAATCATTGCAGTGTCATCTCCCATGGGGTGAAATAAATTTAAACTAGATTACGTGGGGCACTCAGAAAGTTTTGCGATACTAGAAAAAAATATAGTACCTACAGGTTATAATTTTTTTTATTATAATATATCTTTTCAAAGAACTCTCCAGTGGCGTCTATACACAGTTTCATACGTCTAAACCAATTTTCATAACACATTTTCCAGTCCGCATCAGACACCTCTTCAATCTCCTTCTCAAATGCAGCCAGTACATCTTCCGGTGATGAAAACTGTTTTGCTTTGACTTGATTTTTTATTTTGGGAAACAAGAAAAAGTCGTACGGAGCTAAATCGGGACTGTAAGGAGGATGACCTATAAATTTGACCGGTGCGCTGTCCAGAAAGTCCCTTGTTTTGAGCGCTGAGTGAACCAGCGCGTTGTCGTGGTGAAGCAGTAGCCCACGGAGGCCAGTGTTCGGTCGCTTGATTATTTGCGCTGTTATAAATTGTAAAAACTGTGCAAATGCGAGGAGAAAAAATAAGGAAACGTTTTCTAGTGCTTGTGACGTCATAGTAGATAGTAAAAAATGGCACGCGTGGTTTTCAAACAGATCGTGATACTTGCGTTATCTAGGTCTATCTATATCTATGATTAGCAGTAATACTTTTCTTAAATAATTTTGTAAACCAATGTTGAATGATATTATGATGTTAAATAAATCATCATCATCATTTCAGCCGAAAGACGTCCACAGCTGGACATAGGCAAGCACCGCCACTTCGACCGATTCTGTGCTTTCCGCATCCAGCGGATTCCTGTGGCCTTCACAAGGCCATCGGTCCATCTTGTGGGAGGCCTTCCAACGCTACGTCTTCCGGTACGTGATCGCCACTCCAGAACCTTTTGACCCCATCGGCCATCCGTTCTGCGAGCAATGTGCCCTGCCCATTGCCACCAAATTATGAAAATGTTAAATAAATAAATTATGAAAATTAAATGGCAGGTAAAATACAATATAGAAAGAAAGAAAGAAAAAGTATTTATTGAGACTCGCACAGGAAATCACAAATTAAACTAAATACCTTCAATAAGAACATTAATAAAAATAATAAAAAAACAATAAAAAAAAAACAAAGTAAAATTAAAATAAAAGCAGAAGGTCCTGTACGAGGCCAAAAGGCTCCTATCTCAGCATAATGCTGCGACACTTGAAAATAAATAAATGTCGCAGCGCTGGTATTCTGATAGGGCCCGCAGTGATGTCACGGATAGATAGATACAGAAAATAAATATATGATAAAATAAAAATAGATATGTGAAACACAAAAAAATAAAATATAAGTAGTCCGCGTGTCTGTACCCGACGTAACATCAGTTACTTGTCTATGCCTTTAGTATCTGTCACAGAGCATGTATCTGTGGTAGTCAAAATTCACCTATGACAAACAATGTTATGAAAAATAAAACACTTGGATATAGATTATCTATGCTGTAAATGTTATATACTCTGTGGTCGTTCTCTGTTATGGCGTCCGTGTAAGCTAATGAATAAATGTTTTGTGCGTGCTAACTAAAATGTATCAAGGACTTTTTATTTATTATCCAATAGGTTATGGGCCCAGCAGTCCATTGTAAGTCAGATCGACATAGTTTCGAAGTAAAATAAGCGATTGGGATCCGCCATCATAAAGTCAAAGGTTGAACGTGGGGTTACATAGGTTTATTTTTCAGCAGTTTGAATTCTAAAGCAAGAATCAATAAAATAAATAAAATGGAAACTAAGGTATTATATATCCCCAAACTGGAGCAAGGCAATTTTTCAAACTGGTTATTCCGTATCGAGATGGCCCTGGATGAAAAAGACTGCAAAGATGTTCTCAAGGAAAAAATTGAACTCAAAGAACCTGAATTAAGAGGCAAAGACGCCAAAGCACGCAATCTGATTATTCAATCACTACCAGACAAACACCTGGAATATGTGAGGAATGCAAGAACAGCATTTGAAATGATTGAAAATTTAAGACGAGTATTTGAAAGAAAAAGTACATTGTCCAACCTATATCTAAGAAGACAGCTAATGAATCTCAAATGTAGAAAGCAAGATAGCGTAGAAGAACACTTCAGCAAGTTCGATAAAATAATCAGTGATATAGAATCAAACGGGACAAAAATGGAGGAAAAAGATAAAGTTTGTCAACTTCTAATAAGTATGGAAGAAGCGTATCAACCAATAGTAACAGCGCTAGAGGCCACAAACACAGAGCTCGCAGTAGAATTTGTCAAATGTAAATTCTTGGATGCCGAACTGAAAAACATGAATGACAAACAAAGGCCTATGACTTCAAACAAAGAGTATGTTTTTCAGGGTAGCTCGTTAAAATGCTACAACTGTGGTGAGTCTAACTATTTTGCTCGAGACTGTCCTCGTAACACAAAAGCAAGTTCCTATCAAAACCAAAGAGCAGAGGAAAGAAAGGTAGAGCAAATTACAGGGGAAATAACAAACAAACAAGTTATAATAATTCTAAGCCCAGTCAGGCTAATGTCGGAGAAGAAAAAGATACAATATCATTCTTAGCTGCCAACACAGCAACCAAAAGAGAAAATCTAAATGAGATAGAGTTTGTGATTGATTCTGGAGCATCACATCATATGGTAAATGAAAAATACGAAAAATATATGATAGATATACAAGAAATACCAGAAATAAAGATTCAGATGGCAAATGGAAATATGATAGCAACCAGAAAGAAAGGTAATTTATGTGGAATAACAAATGAGAGTCAAGAAATCAACATTAAAGATTGTCTAATTTTAAAAGAACTGTCACAAAATCTCATATCCGTGTTGAAACTTAATGAAAAAGGACATACGGTAACATTTGATAGAAAAGTGACCATAATAAGGAATCAAAAGGTACAAGTAGAAGGTCAAAGTAATGGGAAGCTGTTCACCATAAAACTCAACTTACATAAAGAAGAAGCATTGCTCACAAACAAGATAGATGCAAATTTATGGCATAGAAGGATGGGACATTTAAATTATGGAGGTATGAAAATACTTGGTTTACCACTATCTAATGAGCGTTGCTCAATATGCATGGAAGCCAAAGGAACCCGCTGCCCATTCTTTTCCACACCTAAACCAAGAACAAGGCAAATTGGAGAGTTAGTTTACTGCGATATTGGTGGACCCATCACACCTTCAACCAACAATGAAGAAAGGTACTATCTAACAATAATAGATGACTATTCACACTTTATGGAAGTTCATTTACTCAAAACGAAAGATGAAGCAAAGTTATATATCATGAAATATGTAATGAGAATGAAAAATAATAAGACAAGTGTGAAAAGAATTAGAACAGACAGAGGAAGAGAATTTATAAATGAAGAGCTAAAAGTATTCTATGAAGAAAATGGTATAAAACAAGAGACTACTTGTGGGTACGCACCACAACAGAACTCTGTATGTGAGAGGATGAACCGCACATTAGTTGATAGGGTAAGAGCTATGTTATTGGAAACCAATTTACCAAAGTATCTATGGGGAGAGGCAATTAGAGTTGCAGCATATACCATAAACAGATCTCCCACAAAAGCACTCCAAGGAAACACACCATCTACAATATGGTATGGAAAGAACCAACTAGATAAGCTGAGAGTTTTTGGCTCAAAGGCATGGTGTATGATTTTTCCCAGGCCAAGCAAACTGGAACCTAGAGCAAAATCTATGATTATGATTGGATATTGTGGATCAAGGTACAGATTATGGGACCCAAAGACAAATGACATAATAGAGACACGAGATGTACATTTTGATGAGTCAAACTACAAATATGTCGAAAGGGATGAAAAAAGTGTCTCTGTTCACTATGAAGAAGAAAATCAGCCATTAGAATCTAAAGAAAGATCAGAACAAGAAGAGACAAGTAGCAATCAAGAAGACAGTCAAATATCAAAAGAAAAGAAACGGTCTACACTAACAAAACAAAATCAAGTACAAGAAGCTGAACCAGAATTGACAAGTGACGAATATGAAAGCTCAGAAGAAAGAGAAGAGCATAGTCAAAGAAGTAGAAGACAAGTAAAGCTACCAATAAAATTTCATGACTACGACATGTCTAATATAGCCTATGCATTATTATCAGAAGATCCTTTAAGTTACAAGCAAGCAATAGAGCAAGGAGAATGGTCAGAAGCCATAGAGAAGGAACTAGAAGCACACAGAAAGCTACAAACATGGGAAGAATGTGAGTGACCAAAAGGTTACAAAGCTATTGACACTAAATGGGTATTCCGTACAAAATCAGACAATACAAAGAAAGCTCGATTAGTCGCAAAAGGGTTTCAAGAAGAAACAACTCAAAATGTCTATGCGCCAGTAGCCAGAATGACAACTGTAAGATTATTCATAAATAAAGCAGTTCAAGAAAATTTACCTATCAAACAACTAGACATACCTACTGCATTTCTAAATGGAAAGTTGAAGACAGATATATACATAAAATATCCTGAACGAATAAAAAAGAAAGAAGGAAAGGTATTGAAGTTAAAAAAAAGCGTTATATGGTCTGAAGGAATCTCCACGATGTTGGAATGAAAGATTAAATGATTTTCTAACAAAAAATGGATTTACTCAATCGCTAAGTGATTTCTGTTTATATACAGCAAGAAATGTATACATACTAATATTTGTCGATGACATACTAATAATAGGAAATGGACAGACAATTATAAACAAATTAAAAGAAGAATTTCAAGCGAAAGATCTGGGAAATATAAGCAAGTTTCTAGGATTGGAAATAACAAGATCTAAGGAAAGAATGGAAATAATAGAGAAATTTTTATTAAAATTTAATATGCAAGATTGTAAAGGCATAAGTACTCCGATGGAAATTGGCTTGAACATGGATGAGCAAGAGGAAATTTTGAACAATGTTCCATATAGAGAACTTGTAGGCTCACTGATGTACGAGTATATACCCACAATAAGCCGGCCAGACATTGCTTATGCAACAGGATTTCTCAGCAGATATATGCACTGTCCAACACCCACTTTATGGAAAGCTGGGAAGAGAATCCTAAGATACCTGAAACAAATAAAAGAAAAAGGGTTAGTTTACATAAAACAAGATAATAATAATTTACATAGTTTTTCAGACGCAGATTGGGCTGGAATTCGAGATGATCGTAAAAGTATCAGTGGATTTGCAATATTCCACCGAGGCAATCTAATAAGCTGGAGTTCAAAGAAGCAATCAACTGTAGCCCTGTCGACGGCTGAATCGGAATATGTAGCTGCGGCACTAACAGTGAGTGAAATAGTGTTCATTATTGGAGTATTGAAAGACTTGCACTGTGATAAAGACTTAAGTTGTTTATTGCAAATTGATAATCAAAGCACAATAAAAATGATTGAAAGTTATGAAAATAGCAAAAGGTCCAAACATATTGATATAAAGGTACATTTTATCAAAGATATTATAAACAAAGGTCTGATTAAGTTAAAGTATGTAAATTCAAATGAAAACAAAGCTGATATACTTACCAAATCATTATCAAAGGTTAGGCACAACTATTTATGTGAATTACTTGGTTTGTATTGAAGCAATTTTATGTGTAACTTTAAAATGTAAGGATGAATATTTGTTTTGATAATGTATGGTAGATTAGTCTCGCAATGTTTAGTGGAGACAGTATGATGTTAAAATAAGCATTTTATGTTATAGTTTCTATTGTATTTAGGCAACAAGTACGATGTTATTTTAATTTAGAGAGTACCTAATTGAGGTTAAGTTTATGTCAGTGTTTACGTTTTAGTTGTCAATGTCGACGAAGTGTCAA
The DNA here is from genome assembly GCA_963680765.1 of Agrochola lychnidis. Classification (NCBI taxonomy): domain Eukaryota; kingdom Metazoa; phylum Arthropoda; class Insecta; order Lepidoptera; family Noctuidae; genus Agrochola; species Agrochola lychnidis. Next base: position 4,396,347 of record OY796859.1, on the reverse strand, counting down.
ACTACATCGTGTGTTGCCAGGTATTTAGGGATACCAATTTTTTCTAAATATATTGTAGCAAGTCCAAGTTTATTGCCATGTATAATTTTAATAGAACTTGAACTTGAGGCGGGGTATTGGATATAGATTATCTATGCTGTAAATGTTATATACTCTGTGGTCGTTCTCTTTTATGGCGTCCGTGTAAGCTAATGAATAAATGTTTTGTGCGTGTTAGCTAAAATGTATCAAGGACTTTTTATTTATTATCCAATAAAATGCGAAATAACTGCTGTGTCTCAGTAAACCACAGAGCATAATCGTTGTCAAACGCTCGCCACCATCGACAGACGCGTGCATATCAAGGGTAAGTTTAATGTGTGGTATCCTTTTGAAGCTGAAGTAAGTATAGTTTGAATTTAATTCTGAAAGTACCAACTGTCTTTATAGCACGAAAAGGAGGTGGCAGGTGGTTCCAACAACGAGAGGCAGCGAATTTGAAACTACCACGGAAAGCAGCAGTTCTGTGCGATGAGGCCAACATGAGGTACGAAGATGCTCTGGTTATAATTTTGTATATTATTGTTTTAATTTTGTAATATTGTATATCAGGCTATACTGTCACCCACGACGCACCTCAAGTGGAGTTAGGCAAGACATCTGGTTAGAAGCGAAGATGGCTGATAGCTGTAACTGATAGGTGGCCAAGGTTAGGTCAAATAAACCAGGACCGTTGATGATATTGTCAAAGTCGGGAAACACCTGGATGTAGGACGCACGAAACCGGGAAGTATGGCAAAAGAAAAAGGAAAGACTACACCTAGAAGTGGGTGATTCCAGGCTGAAATGATGATGATGATGAATTGTATTGTACTTCACATGTCCTCTTCTAAATCAGAGAATAATCGAGCATTGACAACCATGTTTCTGCATTGTGTGTTGACAATTTAAAACCAGTACCTTCTCACTTTATTCTCATGTTACCTACTTCACCTCTAGATTCCATCGCTTTCTTTTTACGAGGTTCTCTTCTTCTTGTCATAAAAAGGACTTTATCAGATTCTGAAAACCGAAGAAATCCTTTTTATAACCTTGCCAACTTTGCAACTGACTTACAATAAATAAAACAGAAGAAGGGTTTTTAAATTCGACACGCTTACCTATTTTTATTTAAATAAATATTTTTCAATATGTCTTGTAGCAAACGGATACCAACCCAGTATTAAATACAACTGGCTTAGGATCCTTCAAATGTCTAATTGTATCAGAGAAGCCTAGAGATTACATCCACCTGTGTGCTAATATCGCCATGCAAGCGGCATACTAAACGTTATTGTGCAATATTCGCTCGTAACTGTACAATAATGTACAACGGAGGCTTTTGCTACTAATATGTGCTCTACCTCTATGCCTACTCATAGTTATGATGCAAGTGAATGTCATCGGGGACGTATTGACATACATACCTCTGTTATTCAAAGAAAAGAGATTTCATTACCTGTACATACTTGTGTAATCGTAACAGGCCTACTCTCTAAGTCCGTCAACGAAGATACGGGCCTGCCCGAAAGTTGATCCGTCAAAACAAGTGTCAAATTATATTTTTCACAAAAACACATCGGGAGTAGGAACAACTGTCAAATCATGTTGTCATTCATTCTGAGTTCGGGCCCGAACTTATCCCATATCCGAGTGATACGGAGTAGGGAGCGCCAGTAAATTCGGCCGAAACTACGGAGTTAACCCCCAGGAATAGATGTAGAGGGCTACCTACTTTCTCTTCTTCGGGATTTCAATACATTCTTCTTAATGTAATTTTGAACTTAGGTAGGGATTTATATGATCTTGTGTGTCTAAAAATCGGTAATGACTTATTTGTGATGAACAATTTCAACATGCTTTTTAGACTGGTTTAATAAATCTTGCGGTAAAAATAATAATACTAGCCTACTATTGTGCCCAATGCAGGGTGAAGGCCTCGTCTCATACAGAGAAGGCACGAGCATCACCAAACTTGCTCAAGACAGGTTGGCGATAGTTCTGAAATATTTCCGGTCACACCACAATTTGAAGAGCAGTGGTAGCCCAGTGGTATCAGCTGCGACTTACATGTTGTATATAGGTCATGAGTTCAAACCCAGGAAGGTCCTTTACTTTGTGTATTTAATTTCATGACCACTGCTCTCAAAACGGTGAAGGAAACCTGCATCGCGAGGAAACCGGCATGTCCTAGAACCAAAAATTCGAAGACATGTGACATCTACCAACCCGTACTGGGCCCGCGTGGTTGATTACAACCCACTCCCTCTCACAGAGAGGAAGCTTGTGTCCCAGCAATAGGAACATTATAGGCTGATTATGCTACACCACAATTATATAAAAAAACAGCAACAAAAAAATTGGCACTCCGAGAATGCCCACAGAAGTGAAAACTTGAACAAGATCGCCTTGGTGGAAGTAAAATACTTCTATAGAACATTGATCCTTAACATTATCTAAATAAAGAGAACAATCGCGTTTACAAAACCTTTAAAGTAAAATACTTGCATTTAACATCGATCCGTAACGTAATATAAATAAAGAGCACAATCGCGTTTACAAAAACGAGTTGTCATTACACGCGACATGCAATGGTCTATGGATCATAGTTTAATCCCATCGCAAATGTGCCCAACGCGCCTAAAGAAGTTTTCACTTCAAAAATCCGATGACTCAATATCAATACAAAAACCCGAAACTCGAATCAATGGAATCAAGATCAAAGAGAGAGAAAATCTGAATCCAGAATATCTAAGATGTTACATAGCGTGTTTTATTCATAACTAGCGCACCCCAGAAGGTCGTGGTTTGCCCTTTTACGGATTACATTATCATAAATCCGTTCTTAGCCGTTATCTATAAATAATACATAGTAACATACAAAATGTGGTTAAAGTCGTCATAAGATATTCCAGAAAAATATTGTAGCAGGAAAAATATTATATTTGCGTAACCCTACTACGAATGAATCTGTGCAAAAAAAGTAACAGAAACAGAGGACTTTGTGAATCATTCAATCCAATCTGAAAAAAACTTTTTACAAAAAAAAACAACCGACCTCCAAAAAAACACTACAAAGTGAAAAATAACTTTAATTTCGGAAGTCGGTGTCTTGGGTTTTGTATTTTCGTTTTTTGCCACCGACTTCCGAAATTAAAGTTATTTTTCACTTTGTAGTGTTTTTTTGGAGGTCGGTTGTTTTTTTTTGTAAAAAGTTTTTATTTTTCACTTTTTAGTTGTGGTACCTACCCCACACACATTCGAATACCACTACCTGCTACCAGTGACAGAAACTTATCATATCATCTACATACTAAGTGGGAAAAAAAATACGTATTTTGTAGCTAACTCAAAAACTATCCAAGCAAAGTTAATAAAATTTATATGGGACCAATTCGAGAGCACACCCTTTCAAACAAAAAAAGAATTTTCAAAATCGGTCCACAATTGTCGGAGAAATCGGTGGACAGACATAAAAAAAAAAAAACAAACATACGCGACGAACATATAACCTCCTCCTTTTTGGAAGTCGGTTAAAAAGTACCACCATGACTAAACTATCAAGCAGTATCGCTATCTCCTGGATTTAAGACAGTGCATTCTAAAAGGGGGCAACGTTGCAAATAGATGTCAAATATTTCTCTATTTTGATTAATTTGGCAATATCACTGTATAGAAATATGAAATATGGCAAACTATTGGACTAAAATGTTAACTGTGTAATGCAATAATTCATTTATTTATTTATCAACTTACTTTTACCATTACAGGACCATTACCCAATGCGATAAATGCGCTTATCTTAACTTAATTAAAAAAATACACGTATCCTAACTTAATTAAAATAATTTTACTAACATCTAAATATCGTAACACCGAATATTTAGTTTTAGATATAAAAAAGTATTTGGAAACTTTCCAAATGCCTTTTTTAAATCTAAAACTGTTACAATATCAAATTCAGTGTTATAATTGCAATTCATTATTGTTCAGTGTTAATATTTCACTAGTTAGCGATATTTCATATTTCCATACAGTAATTTTGCCAAATTAATCAAAACAGGTAAATAATTGACAGCTATTTGCGACGTTGCCAACTTTAAGAATAAACGCGCTTATTGGAATGTACATATCTGGCTAAATAACAAGCAAATAATACTTCCTGTGTTGGTATTGCATCGACAGCTGCTGGTATCCATAAATAAGCTGTCATCATCTTTCTGCCGTCCATACTCTTGGGGTCGGCGCAATACTTTTTTTTCTTTTCTTTTTCATAAGCACTGATGACCACTTTTCTTAGTAAAGACATCTTGTTAACTTGAAAAAAAAATTTAGCACTATAAATCTAAAACTTTTTGTCATAATTACAATTTTGTCAAGCACAATAAACCTATACACCTCACTTCTAAACATTCCTTAATGAAAATTACAAGATTAATCCCAAGAGTTATAGGCTGAAAACTCTTAAGTCGACGTTATCTCTATTCTACTTAAAAGGACAATTGATTAATGAAAATTTATTATTGTTTTGTCAAGAGTTAATTAAAGCGAAGAACTCCGGGTTCGTGCCTTAGCGTAATTTTAACTTGGTGACACTTTTCCAAAACTTTGGGCCGAGAAAAATTTGCTTCAAGTCGACATCTTGGCGTTTTCATTTAGTATGAGGAAATTGAAGTTAATGCTGCTGACATGTGCACGAAAATAGTCATTTTACTGAGAAGAAGGCGTGAGTTTATGTATGTATAATATGTATAACTATATGTAGGTATTGTAGATCAAAATAAAATAAAAGGTCAATACAATTCAAATGATATACAAACAAAATTATAAATGAATGAAATGCACCGACCTCAGCCTGGTTTAACCAGACTCGATAAATCGAATGAACCCCAAGATTTGCACTAGCCCCTGGAGCCTAATGTTCCTGTGGCTACAGAGGCCATTGCACATCAAGGAGCAGACCGGGAGACGCGGTAATGGTAGGGAAGACGTGCCCTTAGGATATGGAAGGATTTGCGAGCCGTACCGGATATGCATCCTAGAGTAGGCAATGGAATAGTGGAGAGACGATTTATCTATGGATAAGCATCTTTTTATGACATCGCTGTTACGTTGGTTCAGGTCCAACTCCACTAGTGCTACTGCTCTTTGCTGTTTCCAATGTCTTCGTCTGAGGTCTAGATGCTATCCGTTTCAGGGTGGAAAAGAGATGAAGCTCTACAGGACGTATAGCTCCATCTCTTTCTCCCACTGAAGTAATATTAAAATAATACTGCTTTATAAGCTGGTGGTAGGCCCCCGGGTCTCTTGTAAATCTCGCTAGCAGTCTTCTTAATCTTATCTCGGTCTTCAGCCATGTCCATCCAAAAACCGATTTCCTTGTCGAAGTAAGTCATGTCCTGTTTTCAGGTTGACGCGATTGCAAATATTATCGTTCAAAGTAATGCAGACTATTCAGCACAAATAATGATAGTAAAATTATAAACGATCTATTGTCATAGTGCTAAGATTTCGTATTAAATCTAAGATAAAAATCGAATTAACAACACATCATTGAAACGTGGACGACGACAACAGTCGACTTTCTTAACGAGGTTACAGTAAACAAAAAATCACGAAAGCAGATTTTCTAAAACCAACAATAAGTCTTCAATGAGCCTTTTCGCTAAAGCTTAGTACCCAATTTAATAATAACGCTAACAAAACATTAGGTTACCAAAACAACCATTAGTAAACATCATTATTGCTAAATAAACAATCAAGCAAAATATATATTCCAATGAGGTTATCATTTGGATCAATCATAATGAACCAACTCCTACGCAACTGTCTATATAAATACACAAAGAGCCTCTCGTTCCTATCAATTCTATTCAAGAGATATGATTACAAATGCTTATGTAATATTTCACTAATGACTTAATTTATGATTCGTCTAGACATTCTCTGTGACAAAATAATTTTGACTGAACGATTATTACCACTGATTATTTTGTCAAAGGAAAGATATGAACATTTTCTTATGAGGAATAGAGATATTTAGGTAGATAACATAGTTTTGACAGTAATTTTAGCAATAAAACTCAAAGCGTTTATTTCAATTAAACCATTTACAGGCACTGTTGAATAGTCAAGGTAGATTCGAAGACTTATAGTTCCATCCTTTCAAGATATAGAAAGGTAATTTTAATGTTATTTGTACCATAATAGTCACAAGAATTTCTAAGCATTAAAGTCATAACTAAATTATAGAGAATTGAAAATGGTTTCGTTTCCAAGAAAACGAAATTACATAAAAACACAAACACACACACACATTTATTACATAAAATAATAAAATATCATTCATGAATAAAAACCCATACGGTCTTATTCCGAAATACGGTTTTCTTTTGATAAGGTTTAAATTTAAAACCATTGATTCAAATGAGTCAGTAATTTAAAATTTATTCCTAAAATGGTGAAGTTTTTTATACAAAAACTGACTTTAGACTAAGTTGTTTTTTTTTATTTAACAACTAGCGGACCTGACAGACGTTGTCCTGACCGAATACCGCCACCTATCGGGTCCGATTGTGAATCTAAACCATTCCCAGATCCCCTTGAACACACACAAAAAATTTCATCAAACGATTTTCCAGTCGTTTGAGAGAAGTTCAGTGACATACACACTCACAGAAGAATTATATATAAAGATATATAACAATATCTAATTGAAGATTTATAGCATGTCATAAGAAAACCTTTGTTTTGGAATAAGACCGAACAAGCATAATATTTATAGAACAAATTCTAACCAAAGATTAGATTAGATTACCTATATTGCTTTGTAAGAGAAAATTTATTTAATGTTTGAAAGAAAGAAAATATATTTTATTTGGGACACGTACAGGAAATACAAACCAGTTATAAAAAAATTAACATATATAAAAAAGGAGCATTTTAAAACTAACAAACAAAATTAATAACGACCTGTGCGAGGCCAAAAAGGCTCCTATCTCAGCATGATGCTGCGATATTTAAAAATAAATAAATACCGCAGCGCGTTTGACAATAACTATAGCAGCAGCGGTGAGGTTTGGTGAAATCTCAGGTGTTTTATCAATAGTCATCATCATCATCATCATTTCAGCCGAAAGACGTCCACTGCTGGACACAGGCCTCCCCCAAGCACCGCCACTTCGACCGATTCTGTGCTTTCCGCATCCAGCGGATTCCTGCGGCTTTCACAAGGTCATCGGTCAATCAATAGTGTGAGAACAAAATTTTAAATAAAACCAATCACGATCGAGAGATAGGTATGACGTAGCGTATGGTAGCGTTTCTTGCCTCGAGATGTCGCTATCAGTCCTTGACGTGCGTTAATGGAGTAGGAGTTTACAACAATAACACGTCAACCATACTATTTTTTTGGATACTAGGAATTCATAATAACGCTGGAATCTGGTAAAATGGGCAAGGAACATAACAAATAACAAAACATCACGTCTGTTTTCTTAAAAGGGTTAGATAAAAGTATACTTAAGCTTCGGCCAAACCTGAGCGACTACAACGTGGGACGCGGGAGCGAAGCGGGAGCGTTAACAACGCGAAACTAACGCGGGAATTATCGTGCACACCTGCGCGACTACAGCGCGAACAGCGAACTTCATTTTGTTTAGTGAATAGTCACAGCCGCACGTCTATAATAGCTTAGTGTAGCACCTAAATTGTAGTGTTATGTCAGTCTCATATTTAACATCAGAGTCTGACTCTGGCCGATTCATCAGAGTCCGGCCGATTGAGTCCCATATTTTATCCTCTTTACGTATATTTTTATATCCAGGATTTTTCAGATCGTATAGAAGAGTATGTTCTCTTACTTTTTCGATAAACATCTCTATATTACTATCGTCTGTCATCATGAAGTTTAAATAATGAGACGTCCGTAATAATGTAAAGATCTGTACACACGTCTGACCACAAAACGCGTGCTTCCCGCTCACTCCCGCTTTGCCGACGCGGTGTTCCCGCGTTACGGTCGCGTAGGTGTGCAGGGCGCCATATAATAACACGAACAGCGTCCGCCGCGCGGTAGACGCTCCCGCTTCGCTTCCCGCCTCCCGCGTTGTTGTCGCTCAGGTTTGGCCGAAGCTTTATAGTACACCAATAATTTGCCATTTATGTTTAAGTCCCATGTTATAGACGACGGGAATGCTTGCAGTGCTTAAAAGAAAAATTCACAGTTTACCCTAAATCCTTTGAATTTTTAAAACAACTCTGAATTTTTATTAGATTATTTCGGTTTAGTAATTTTTTGCCGAAATCAATCTTAAAAGACACACAAGAGTAGGTAAACTTCACATATTCTGTAAACTATTAGAATTGTAAAGGTCATTCACACCAAAAAGTAATTAATCTTCATTCAAAGTTTTGGGAACGTTTACAAGCTAAGTTTCGGAGTAAAATACTTATAGCCCGTGAAATTAAGATAATTTGAATATTGTGAGCATTTTAAGGTAGAATTACAAAGGATAGCTACATTTTCTTCTCTCTCTCTTCGTTCAATGCTCAAACGGTATAAAAGTCGTAGAGATGAGGAGTAATTGCGTAATAAACACACTTACAGTAGCAATATCTTTCATTTTGACAGTCCAACGACATCCATTGCGTTTTTTACGTTGTTGAGCAGACCAATTTAATACTCAATACTTAATTGCATTTCACAATGTATGTGCTTAGGTGGTAAACATTTGAAAAGAAACAGTCGTGGACCCTGTTGGGCACAGCAAAAAAAATATAGTAGAGATGAGGACTTATTGTTTATCTTATAATCTAATTTATTCTAAAAAAAAAAAACATTTTATTGTGTATTTTATATGAGTTCTAGAGATTTACCATTTAAATATTCATGTACACTGTAATAAAATTTATTTAATAATAGATTTTTTAATTTATTCGTAAATAGATGGAGTTTTTTTTCTTTTCTGATTGATTCAGGTAATTTGTTATATATTTTTATTGACATAACTAGAGGACTTGTTGAATATATTTTTAGGCGGGATTTTGGTAAACATTTTGAAGGATATTGCTTATCCATTGCTTCATAAGTTCGAAAAATTTGTCTGCTCAACAACGTTAATAACGCAATGAATGTTGTTGCACTGTCAAAATGAAACAGATTGCGTTTGATCGTGTGTTATGCGATTAGGGTGCGGATGTCGATCTTGGCAAAGTGACTGGTAATAGATGAAAGCAAATGGCCCAGGATTGAGCTCATCATTATCATACTCGCGATGGCAACAATACCATCCGCCCATCTCACTCAATGATGTGCATTTTGAGAGACCTATTATTATATATCTAGCAGTGGATAGCTGCTGTATGATCTGCTTTGCTGCTTTATTTGCAAATAAATGTATTTTCTTTCTTGATGATGACGATAATGACGATAAGATGAAATTTCTTTCTACTCGTATCTTTACTTTCTATCCTCTCCACTAGGATCTTGATTGCGTCCGCTTTATCTGCAATTTAATCAGAATAAATCAAAACCCCACCAAAAAATCTATCTGTAATGAAGTTAAAATTAATATTTGACTGCAACATAACTGAAAGCTTGTGAATAAACGAGTACACGTTATTAAAACCACCAATTAATAATTAATATCAACCACAATAATTTCAAATAATTAATAGCATTCATGTTTAAGTATAATGTGCTATTGTAGTCACCATACGGGAGACCACACAACCATATTTTCTAATTATAAAATAATATATTACCTTACTTTATTGGTGATGTTCTTCAGAAAGGCCAGGTGCGTAGTACTCGCAACCGGCGTGCGTGTATGACCAGATATATGAACGTAAACGAGGCAAAAGGACTATGTAAGGATTGTAGCAGGTGGCGTTCTGTAGTTTCTACCTACCCCCATGGGAAGAAGGCGTGAGTTTATGTATATATGTATGTAAAATAATATATTTATTATGTAAGCAACTTTTTATAATATAAGGCCGCGTCCTATTTAAAAGCAATCGTCGCGGGAACACGCGATCGATCGCATGCATGTCACTTTTCGTTCGGAAAATCGGAAAGCGCCCTCTGTTGGCGCGATCACGCGTTCACCGAACAAAAAGTTCGAATGATCCTGTATTCGTTCAACGCTTGCTTTTAGATAGGACGCAGGGTACAGCTGCGTCTCCATAGAAGCGAAGCGAGTAAGCAGAGATGAGCGAAGGAGAAGTGAATAAAAGTGTATTAGCGTTTGACAATATCCCTGCGACAGTGTATCTGTCGCAGGGATATTGTACAACACAACAATTATAACAAGTAAAAAATAAAAATAAAAAAGGAAACAAAACCAAAGTGTAAAATAATCATTTATCTCTTCTTCATCCGCCTTTAAGATCTACATAACAATGTGTAAAAGTTTATTCATTTTATGATATAAGTAAGGCATGACATCGGAAACAGACCAATCATTGACCGTCTCACAATTTAACGGGCTTGCACATACAGTGAAATTGTCAGAATATTACTGCCTTGCAATATCACTGCTTGGGTCCAGTGGAATTATAATGTCACTGAAATGAGCTCGTTAAATTGTAAGAAATGGATGCGGTTGACAAAGTTTCCTGCTATTATAATTTCACTAGTGAAATTAGGAAAGGGAAATGGTCACCTATCCACGGACCAACACCGGCAAGCGTAGCTTAACCTGACAGATCGACTCGAGCGACTGTTAGTACTTAGCACGAGCTCCTCTGCGAACTCATCTGCGTTCAATTATTCATATTACGCAATTTATCTGTTTGACAGATTTGTATTATAATGAAATTTTGTATTACAGTTTTGTATTAGGTACATTTAAACTGTAGAAATAAAAAATAAAATCTCATTTGATTAATAAAAACTCTAAAGAAAAATTATCCGGTATCTTTATATATTATCAAATATAATTCTGATATGAATTGAATTGAATATGATTCAGCTAAAATATGTGTCATCATAGAGAAATTGCTGGGAATTCAGAAAATGAATCACTTTTAGAGGAATTGCTTAATGTGGCCGTTTTAGACCCGTGGTCGCTGCGACCACAGGTCGTACAATTGGCAGTCTAGTGCGCGAGAATCCTAAAGTCGGCTGTAACAACCCGCACTGGGCCCGCGTGGTGGATTACGGCCCACTCCCTCTCACAGAGAGGAGGCCTGTGTCCCAGCAGTGGGAACATTTATAGGCTGATGATGATGATGAATGAAAATATAGTAACACTAGCTTTTGCCCGCGGATTCTCCCATGTGGGGGTCGGAAATGATCCCCCGGGAACATACTACCGAGATAAAAAGTATCCTATGTTCTAACCCAGGTCATGGTCTACCCATGTGCCATTTTATCCAAATTTGTTTGTTTTTCTATCTGAAATTTCTCAGTAGCAGCTCGGAGTCTGGATTTGTGCCCGGTTGATGGCAATAGGCTCGCCCCCTATTACATGGGACTTAGCATAACTGGCGAAATGTGGGTGTACCTGCTACAGGGACACCTCTGCCTAACCCTTTGGGGAAACAAGGCGTGATGTTATGTTGTTCAGCGTGAAAGCGTAACAAGCAAGCAAATCACATAATTTCGCATTTATAGTTAGGTTAAATAATATCACGCCTTGTTTCTTCAAAGGGTTGGGCAGAGGTGTACCTATAGTACACCCACATTTCACCAGTTATATTTAAGTCCCATTTAATAGGGGGTAAGTCTGTAGCGGTTACATCGCCACATACGAACTAAGCATCACAGACATGACGTCACACAAATCCTGCATCGCGCAGTTAGAATTTAGAGTTTACCGAGCGATCGACATACATACAAGATTTCAACTTCAAACCGATGGGCAGTTGCCCGCCAGACATAACACCCATCTGGTCGGAGGATCCTCCCTTTTCTATGGTGGATGAGTGAATTTTACACCCTGTTCCTCATACCCTTAAATTGGTGACCCCGAGTATGAACGTCAACGCAGCCTTCGTGCAAATACTTCGGCGTGACGTCATCATCATCACTCCCGCAAGCTTTCGTGAGGCGACTCACACAGCCGGCCAGCATCCACGGCTTCAACGGGGATCCTGACCACCAGCATGCAGCGAACGCGCATTCCTGGTCATCACCCTCAGCCTCATCACCCCGACTCACTGGGGAATCAACTCAATCACCCCGACTCACTGGGGAATCACCACAGACAGTTCCGACTCACCGCGAACTATGTGGCACCCGGTTCCGACTCACTGGAACCACAGCTGGCACCGTGAAGCATCGCAAGATTCAGCCCACTATCGACCTCCGGTCTCCGGAGGGGAGTGATGTAGCGGTTACATCGCCACATACGAACTACGCATTACAGACATGACGTCACACAAATCCTGCATCGCGCAGTTAGAGTTTACCGAGCGATCGACATACATACAAGATTTCAACTTCAAACCGATGGGCAGTTGCCCGCCAGACATAATACCCGTCTGGTCGGAGGATCCTCCCTTTTCTATGGTGGATGAGTGAACTTTACACCCTGTTCTTCATACCCCTAAAAGTCTATTGCCATCAACCGGGCACAGACTTTGGGCTGCTACTGAGAAATTCCTGATAGAAAAACCCAATAACACTTTGCCCGATCTGGGAATCGAACCCTGGACCTCATGCTCAGCAGTATCGCTTGCGACCACTAGACCAATGAGACAGTTAAAATGTAGTAATTAGGTTTATTCGGAACATAAAACTGACTATAATTACTTCTGTAATTTTCTGTAGTAATGAAGGTAGTCCTCTAAAATTAATTATTACAAAACTCGCTTCGAATTTCTGTTTTTAATTATTTTAGTTGTTATACTTTTGGATTGGTAGGTATTTTGTTTCTTAAAGATTTCAGAAGTAAGTATTCATGGTATTAATTAAGTGAAGTTCGAAGAAGTTATGGATTAATTAATTAATGTTTCGATTTATTTGTAACAGTTGAATAGGTTTCTATTTTTATTATTATTTTATTCATCTTTTATATAGATTCTTTTATAACTTGTGGACGATAGACTGTAGATTTGTAGACCATTTTCTATTTGTTTTAAGAACCTGGTTTTTGTTGACGCCATACACTGTCCTCCCATACCTATATTAACCCTGTAATTTGGAAATATTGTAAAAGCCAATTATTTTAAAAAGAGTAACCGTGGAGTATCTTGCCAGCTCTTCTCCATAGGAAACGACAACTTGGAACCGTGCACCTAGCTTCTGACATTTCATAAGTTCCTTTGTAGGTTTATGTGATATAAAATATTTTCATTTCGATTATTTCTGATACTGATGTGACGTAATATTTTGTTAATGTATTGTCTTTGGTGTGAATTTTCATTATGTCGTTGAACTTGATAATACCTTTTGGATAATATTTAAAATCTTTGTCATCCTTATTTTGCAGTACTTAGGCAGAAACAGTAACAACTTTTACATTCATTTCATTCATTTATTTCATCATTACATTCATCAACATTGATTGATTTAAATAATGAAACAGTAATCTGTGACAAAAACCTTCATAAAAGGTTTTTCAATGGGGACCGGGTATATTTGAATAGAAATAAAAATACATTGTTTACAATTAAAGTTTTTTTTTTTTAAATGAAAACTTCTTTAGGCGCGTTGGGCATTTGTTGAGATGGGAAAAAACAATGGAACTCGCGACACCGTTACTGACACCTAGTTTTTGTAAACGTGGTTGTGCTATTTATTTATTTATTAGGTAGGTTACGGATCAATGCTCTATGCAAGTATTTTTACTGTAAAGGTACTGAAAGTTTTTTTTTTGTAAACGCGATTGTGCTCTTTATTAAGATAAAGTTATGGACCAAAGTTCTATACAAGTATTTTTCTTCCACCAAGGATCTTGTTCAAGTTTTCACTTCTGTTGGCACTCCCGGAGTGCCCTAGTTTTTTTTTTTTTGGTGGCGTACTTTTTGGTATTATTTATGGAATACCATATTATTTAAATGACCGATTCGGCTTCGTATGGTAGCGTGAATACGAGAAGTCCAATTTTCTATAACTTTTTGACATAATGGCACCTCTATCTCATTGATGACGCGTGTGATGTTACTTTTTAGATCTTCAACAGTTCTTGGCTTGTTCACATACACCAGTGGTTCCTCGACAGCCGCGGCGGCGAGCGTTACAACCACCTGCTCCTCAACTCGCGGGCCGCCTCGCCCCTCCGCGCCTACGCGATTTTAAATTACACTCTAGGGGTAGAGCAGACAGGACTGCGTGAAGTTGGATTCACAGCGATTCGTTTCTGTCACTAAAACCTAATTTTTGCAAAAGTTTTAGGACTAACAATTTTATTTGAACATTCGGAATAATACACATTATATAATACAATACTTAGGACATGACTTTATTTTATGCAAAATTAGGAGATTCAATTATTATAGTACACGATATTAGGACAGAATAATTTTAGAAGTAAAGATAATTATGTAAAACAAAATTTCGACTTTTTGAACATTATGGTTACTGAAGTTTATAGCAAACGTGTTATGCAACAACAATTGGACAAACAATTTTAGGAGAAGAAAGGGAGTACCAATTAAATGCATGCAAGGCATGTCTTGTCCCCGAATCTTGAGATCAGGAACCCGTTGAATTTCTCTTTCAAACGAAACGTTTAACGAATTGAACTGCCGTTTTGAAAGTACATTTTAAAGCGCTGTTCAACTGTACAGCGACTCATCTTGATAAACGCCGAACATTTAATGACACGTCTGTCAAAAAATCGCGCCAATGGACAATCTAATATGGCCGCCATCAGCTGTCAAAGATACCTTGTCCCTATTCAAAACAAGAATGCTACAATAGCAATAAATGAATGTTGCAGGAATTAGGTATGAAGACATCCTGCATCAGCTTGCAGAGTTCGCAACACACGTTCATTGATACTCACGGAATTATATTTTGGCGAGCTCTTGATGTGCATATAACTACAATGATTTCAATTTAAACAGCTATTAAAATATTTTAGTATAATTACAATGACATTACGCATGTTTGTCAATATACCATCGCGGATACTGGCGGTGGACAACTTTTCAACCTTATTGCTAAGAGCATAAGAGTGAAAAGTGGTCAACCGCCATATTGTCCGCAGTTGTGCTTACGTTAGATGTTTTTTTCTCGGAAATAACTAAACTGCATCAGTCTTTGGCAAAACGTCTATCATAATAACTTAATTTCACTTTTGACGGTGCGGGCCTTGGGTTCGAACTTGAGACCAATGACTTGGCAGTCTGACGGTCATACCACTAGGCTATCACTTACCGCTGACTTTTCGGATTTATGTGCGTATTGTATAAACTTGCTTCAGAAAATATCGTGAGGAAACCGGCATGCCTGAGAGATATTTCTCGACGGTATGTGAAGCCCAGTCAGAGGCCCATCGGCGGCTTTAAAACTCTGACAATAGGTTAGTCACTAACCACACGAAAAAAAGAAGACTAACGGTTTTGCGTTTAACAAAAACTAGCAATGTTATAATGAGATTTTGATCAACCAAATTCAAAATTATCACAGAAAATTTAACTGAAATTTTTCAGTCATTAGTCCCAGCATCAACAATTTTTTTTTTTTATCTTCCACATTACACTTGAAATAAAACGGAATTAATAAAAAACGGTAAAGCTATTGCATAGCATTGTAACCTCCCATGACACAACATCACGTTGTCATGGGAACCGTTATTACATGGTAGGCGGAGTGGGGGGTGTTAGGTTTTATTTTCGTTACGTTACGGAATTTCTTGATTCGGTCGCCGCTCTCAAAGCCCGCGATAAAAGCTATGCAATAGCTTAAAATAAAAAGTAAGGCACCTTATCTTCTCGTATATTCCTGTCAATATGCGGCACACCTTCCATAAAAGCTGACTTGACATAACCTTAGGGTGTCACATGAACTATACGCCAGAGGTCTCACGGGTCTCGTGAAATTTGTATACACGGTGACACATCACTTTTAGAATATCGGTAAATAGTTTGAGGAAAATGTATTGTACTTTTGGGGAACGTTGTCGTCAATTCTTTATAGTTCCTTAATCAAATAGACGTGTGTGTGATAGAAGTATGTATTTTAGTTCGTAATGTTGGAAATTTTTCATTCGCAAACAATAAGTAATTTTCACAAAGCACCTGTCGAACCCAGAGAGGCGCTTTACTTTGTGTAAATTATTTCATTACCACTGCTCTCAAAACGGTGAAGGAAAACATCGTGAGGAAACCAGCATGTCCTAGAACCGAAAATTCGAAGACATGTGACATCTACCAACACGCACTGGGCCCGCGTGGTGGATTACGGCCCACTCCCTCTCACAGAGAGGAGGCCTGTGTCCCAGCAGTGGGAACATTTATAGGCTGATGATGATGATGATGAAGTAATTTTAAGAAAATATTCCTACTATTTAGTGAGTTTTTTCAAGGCTTCTGGTGCTTAAATAGAAAAATGTAATTTCCCTGACAGAAAATTCAACTAGAACATAGCCATTCAGCATGGCGGCAAAGATGTATAACGTAGTCCTTAGTACATTCCCGTTTTTATTTTTATATTAGTCATTCATTTCGTAATCCAATCAAAATACACATTCACTGCTGGGAACTGCAGGCGGGTTTTCACATATCGCTATTTCTACAGGTAGAGGCAATGCTGGTTTGGTCTATAGTTTTATACCATCCGCTGTTTCCAGCATTACAATTTTACTAACATTAATATTTACCATTCCCCCTCTAAAAAGCTTATTTTACCCACTGAAAACAGTGAATAAAAATGGTTTTCACATACTCATAATGTTTTTGAAGGACCTTTCCAATGATACCCCACACACAGGGAAAGAAAAAAACATCACCACTTTAAGTGTAGGGGAGGTAACTTAATTTTATTTTACCACTTTGTCGGTGTAATTAATATATACCCCATGCCAAATTACAGCTTTCTAGTACTAAGGGTCTCGGAGCTAGACCGCGGACAGACAGACAGACAGACGGACATGACGAAACTATAAGGGTTCCTTGTTTACTACGGAACCCTAAAAAGCACTCACTATCACTATTTTGGTGTTTGAATTTAGAACACACCAATATATTCGACCTTCATCTCAATGCTACACAACCTCCTTGCGAAAAAATACTCGATACAAACTCCATGTGCAAAGAATACTCGACAAACAAACTCTTTGTTCAAATAACTCTTTGAGATTTGATTGGTCGACATTTTCGATAAGGAGTTTAGCATTAGAATAAAAACTGTTTTGTGTTCTTTGCTGTCACTAGTAATTTGGCGGTATTTTAATAATAATAAGAAAATTACTCTTAATTTTAGTAATTATTCCAATTTTAATGGGAATTTTAATTAATTTAACCTTCCTTATTTCTTCATTAAATGTCTATTTTCATTCGCTATTTTTTTTCTTTTCTCGTAGTCATGGTATAAAGTATAGTATGCAACTCTTGAATAAAACGGATTTGTATCGAGGGCCATGAATCACTCGCGTCGCTCAGGATTCTAACACTTGAATCACTCGCTTTGCTCGTGATTCAATCATCATGAATCACTCCCTTCGGTCGTGATTCAATCGTTAGAATCCTTCACTTGCTCGTGATTCATCTATGGCCCTCGCTTTAAATCCGTCCTTTATTCACTAATTGCATAATATACTATTACTAGCTGACCCCGGCAAACCTTGTTTTGCCAATTATTTCTTTGGGGTGGACAACCCTTATCACTTAGGGGTATGAAAAATAGATAGTAGCCGATTTTCAGACCTACTGAATATGCATATAAAATTTGGTAAAAATCAGTAAAGCCGTTTCAGAGGAGTAAGGTAACTAACATTGTGACACGAAAATTTTATATATAAGATACAAATCTGCGACTATTCTTATCTACGATTCTATTACACAATTACGATTCTATAGACGCGAACAATTGAATAAAAAAGATAACTATTCGTGCATTACATGTCATTCACGAGCGTATAGGGCTAAGTCTTCAGTGCATTACATGTAATGCATGGACAGTGAAAGTGTTAAACCTACACCAATACAAAAGGAACCTATATCAAGAACTTCTAGATACCAGGTTTACACAACACAAGTATGCAAATAAAGCCAAACACACACACCACATACCTATCTAAAGTCAACCAATCAAAGGTTACCATAGCATATTAATCCTTTGTCGTGCGTCCAGGCAGAATCGTAAACTATTAACGTTGGTCTACTATGCGGGCTACTAAATAATGTAGGCTGTGTCTTGATAGTTTGACAGGTTTCTATAGAGGGTTATTTATAGAGTAAGCTGTGAGTTACTGTTGGTAGAAATGGTAAAATATTTCATACCAGCTTTACCCGGCCGGGCTTCGCACGGGTACCTTGCACTAAGTACTTATCTACGGCGCACCTACCTACCTACATTCCTACCTATCTACCGAGATATCATCAAAAAAGCCGACCCACACAAAATGTATGAGAACGTGAATTTTCTTCATACATTTTTGAAGTGAAAACTTCTTTAGGCGCGTTGGGCATTTTTGAGATGGGACAAAACCATTGATTTCACTACCTGTCACCAACACCGTGGAGTAAAAGACATCAACGCTTGGATTACCGCGATGCCGATTTTTTTTCAAGTTTTCACTTCTGTCGGCACTCTTAGAGTGCCACTATTTTTTTTTAAATTTAAATAAATAAATATATTTGTATTATTGTTTATAATGAATAAACTCAAAAACTACTGGACCGATTTAAAAAATTCTTTCACCAGTATAATGCTTTATTATCACTGAGTAACGTAGGCTATCCTACTAATATTATAAATGCGAAAGTTTGTGAGGATGGATAAATGTTTGTTACTGTTTTACGCAAAAACTACTGCACGGATTTGGATGAAATTTGGCGCATAGATAGTTTATAGCCTGGATTGATACATAGGATACTTTTATCCCGATATTTCGTTTTTTTTAAACTATATTTTTAACCGCGGGGCGCTGCTAGTAATATCACGCGGGCGAAGCCGCTGGCGAAAACTAGTTATTGGTATAGATAGATTATTATATTAATAACTGATTCCTCTGAATTACAACGCATAAAAGACTCCGACTACAAATAAACAACAAGAGTTCTTTCCACAAGCATTATAAAGAAACTAAAGTTATAGATACCATCGGTCAGTCTAGTTTTTAGGAAGACTTTTAGATATTATCTTCCTAGCTAAGTTATCGTTTTAGTCTAGTGGCTTAAGTGCCAGATTTAAGTGCCTTAGCTGGAGTGGAGCTAGAGTTAGTAAAACATATTTCAAGTGAGCTGAGAATAAAGTCTCATTTTTGATAAAGTTCTTAAATTGCTGCATTTCATTTAAGGGTTGAATTCTTTCTCAATGCATTTTCTATTTCTTTTATATTTGACGTATTAGCTACTTTTTATCTGATATTATCTGTCGCAGATGAATTGTTGAATCCGCTGTTTTACATAACCGGTAACTGTTTTACTAAACAGCTCCGTTATGTAAAACAGCTGAACGACGTTTAAATTGTGATTTTCCATAATCATTGAACTATAACTCGCAGAATTGCATAAACATTTTGCAATTATCAATGCAGTGGGTCAACAAACAGAGGTTATGTAAAACAGCGTGAAATAAAACGTCAGATTGTAGATTTTGTTCTAAATTTTGGCGCTCGGTGTGTTGACACTTATATACACTTAATAATGAATATATAGTTTTCAGAGTTTTGCTCTTACCTTGTCTTATCTTCGTTTGGTTCAAACCCACCTTAACTCACTCATTCATCACACATCCACACCACACACGTATAAAATACACAAAACACGTTTAAATATAATGCATGTAACTTTATTATAATATTTTAAGGTGAATTTATTGTACTGGAATAACATTCGATTATTGTCACTTCATAAATCTTACCGACTGATGTTACTTAAGTGCCTACTTATAGTACCTACTATGTATTAGAGTTGTAAGACGAAAGAGACTAGTCTCCACGACACAGGGAATCCTAGTGTGGAGGCTAGTGCTATTTGAATTTGTACTGTTTACTTGAACAATAAAGTTTTTATATTTTATATTCTAAACCAATTGGTCATGGTGCCTTAACTTAGTTACTGCGACCGATTTGGCATTAGAAGCCATATGGCTTCAAAAGCTTATTGTGATTACAGATAAGCCATTCTGCATTACGTCTTGACGTCGTTTTATTAAACGTAACTGATGTGTATGCGCTTGCTACTCACACATATTCGTTCGTATATTGTGAATGTGTGAGTGGATCCATGTCAGTGAGTAATAAACCAGCGTTCAATGAAGACACTCGTTTCATTATCTGCGCACCCTCAGTTAGAAACATATCATTGGCGACGAGGACGATCTTACCCGCAAATAGAATAAAAAATGGCGAAGTCGTTTTTAGGAAATTTAACTACGTTTGATTATAAATCATGTGAGTGGTTAATTTATAAAGGCCGGTTGACTCAATTCTTCAAAGTCAACGATGTGAAAGAAGAGAATAGAAGTGCAATATTAATAACACATCTATCAGATGATTCGTATCGGTTGGTGCGTAATTTAGCATATCCAGTTGATTTGGAGGAACTGGACTATAAGAAGCTAGTGGAGTTGCTTGATACTCATTTTAAACCGAAGCAATGCTCATATTCGGACAAGGCAAAAAAAAAAAAAAATTTTGCGGGGCGAAAAGGAGCTCAGGCGAATCGTTGAGCGATTGGGCTGCACGATTGCGAGGATTGGCGAGCTACTGTAACTTTGGCGCCGCCTTAGACACGTTCCTTACGGATCGTTTCGTCCTAGGCCTAGGAGCGGGGCCCGAGCGTGACAAATTGTTTGAGCAGAATGCTTCTACCTTAAGTTTGTCGAGAGCACAGGAGATAGCAGAACGAGCAGAAAGTGCTAGAGAAGCCAGGAACGTAACATCCACTGATATGACTGTGATCAAAGAGGAAGCAGTGAACAATATATCATGCAAAGGTGGATGCAAGCGGTCGAACAATGGAGGCGGTAAACGTGGAGGCAATGGCGGCGGTGGTGCTGGCGGCGGCGGCGCTCGTACGGGCTCGCGAGATGGGCGCGAATCAACGTCGAATGTCTATCGTGATCAGCGTAACGAAGATTTCCGTTGTTCGGTATGCGGTTTAAAAAATCACGATAAGGACAAGTGTCGCTACAAAAATTATAAGTGCCAAAAATGTGGAAAAGTAGGACATTTAAAAAAAGTGTGTTCTAAAAATAATAAAAACGGCCGTGTTCGCGTTAATAATATCGGCAGTGATAACAGTGAGGACACGGATGGCAGCTGTGATGAATGTAATAATTTCAATATAAGGTATGTAACCGATAAACCGTTGAACTTAATGATTAAAGTGGGTAATGTGACGGTAACTATGGAGTTAGATTCAGGGTCGGGTGTTTCGGTAATGTCAAAAAAATTTTACTCAGAACTATTTGCACATTACGAATTAAAAGATTGCAAAATCAAAATGTGTTTGTATAACGGACATAAAATTTCACCGTTGGGGTATTTCCAGCCTACCGTCGAATTCCGGCGATAAGACCCCTCTTTGAGGAGTGGCTAGAGAGACGCCACGGCGTCCTCACCTTCCGCCTGACACAGGTGCTCACCGGACATGGCTGTTTCGGGAGGTACCTGTTCAGGATAAAGCGGGAGGAAACGCCCGGGTGTCATCACTGTGTGGATCGCCCGGAGGACACGGTGGAGCATACGGTGGAGGTCTGCCCGGCTTGGGCAGAGCATCGCCGTGTCCTCGTGGAAGCGATCGGCGGCGGTGATCTCTCGCGTCCGGCCCTGATTCGGGCCATGCTACGGAGCGAGAGGAAATGGCAGGCCGTCACCTCGTTCTGCGAAGCAGTAATGCTCGCGAAGGAGGAGACGGAGCGCGTGAGGGAAAGGCAAATTTCGCGCCCTCGCGCCCCTAACCGCCGCAGCAGGAGACGCCCTGGGCGTTGGGAGTCACGAGAGGATTTCCGGCCACCGTAGGCGCGGGCTTGCGGACGGTGAGCAATGGGTAGCTCGCCGTCCGATAAGGACCAAGCCCGGGTCGACGGCGCGTTGTGTTCCACGCGCGCCTCAAAGAGATGTCAGCAGAATTGACGGGGTCCGCTAGGGCCAATGCCTGCCGGGGGTTCGAAGAAAACCGATAGGGAAATCGTGGCCCCCTGGCAACACGGCAACTGAAGGAACACGGGTGGGTTTTAGTCAGTAAGAGTCTGACACGCCCTCCCGCTCCGCCCAGAGCGGGAGAAGTTATTTGATAATTTCCCACCCAAAAAAAAAAAAAAAAAAAAAAAAAAAAGCCTACCGTCGAATTTAATGACGTTAAAAAGAACATCAAATTATTTGTAGTAGATTCAAATGGCCCTCCTCTTCTCGGTCGTGATTTTATGTCCGCCTTCGGTTTGATTTTAACCAATATATATAAAATAAGCCAAGACGATGACGTTAATACATTATTGGAACAGTATCCGAATTTATGGAAGGACGAACTTGGTTGCTTTAATAAATTTGAAGTCCATTTGCAATTAAAGGAAAATGCAGTGCCAAAATTTTTTAAGGCTCGACCAATACCGTTTGCTTTGAAAGACAAAGTAGAAACAGAATTAAACAGATTAGTTGGTTTAGGTGTACTAATTCCTGTTAGTATTTCTCGCTACGCAACACCCATAGTACCGGTCCTGAAAGTTAATGGCACGGTTAAGATTGCAGGGGATTTTTCAGTGACACTTAACAGGGATATGGTTATAGATAAGTATCCGTTACCAAGAATCGAAGAAGTGTTTGCGAAACTAGGCGGCGGTAAACATTACTCGAAAATAGATTTAAAAAATGCGTATAATCAATTTACACTCTCTGAGGACTCCCAAGAGCTAACTACCATTAACACACCAAAGGGTTTATTTAAATATACACGCCTGGTCTACGGTCTCGCAAATGCTCCAGCTGTGTTCCAAAAGGCGATGGAAGTACTGCTGTCTGGTATTGAGGGTGTTAGTATATGGTTAGACGATATTTGTTTAACTGCGCCAACGAAAACGCTTCATATGACGAGGTTAGCTCAGGTTTTAAGCAGGTTGAATGAAGCAGGTTTGCAACTTCAAAAGGAAAAATGTGAGTTTTTTAAGGAGAACGTAACTTACTTGGGTTATGTTATCGATAACAACGGATTACGTACTAACCCCAATAAAGTTAAGGCCATATTAAACGCTCCGGAACCAACAAACATAACAGAAGTAAAAAGGTTCCTTGGGGTTGTCAACTACTACAGAAATTTTATTCCAAATGCGTCAAGCATTATGAGCCCGCTCCACGAGCTGCTGCGTGGCGGCACACGGTGGGAGTGGGGTCCGCAACAGCGTCGCGCAGTACGTCGCGTGTGCGCCGAGCTCGCCTCGGAGCGTGTGCTGGCACATTTCGAGCCCAGTGCACAGCTAGTGCTGACGGTGGACGCGGGCCCGCACGGTCTCGGAGCAGTTTTAACTCAGCTGGGTAGCGATAGCTACGAACGACCGCTAGCATATGCCTCACGCTCGCTCTCGGCGAGTGAACGCAATTATAGTCAAATTCAGAAGGAGGCGACGGCAATAATATTTGGAGTCAAACATTTCCATCAATACCTATACGGCAGAAGTGAACCATTTGTTCTTAAAACAGATCACCGTCCCTTAGTATCAATATTTAATAATAAAACGGGTATATCAACAACTACGGAGTTACGTTTGCAAAGATACGCTATTATATTATCTGCATACAATTATATTGTTCAGTATATATCTAGTGAAAATAACCTGGTCGCCGATTATTTTTCCCGAGCACCTATACCTGAGACTGTGTGTGAAGGAGATGGCGAATATGACGCATATTGCTCACTTAATTTTTTAGATACGAATGCGCCAGCTGTTTTGTTCACAGATGTGAAGAATGCTACTTGTAGTGATAAGACTATACAAACTGTTATTAAATATACAAATGTAGGTTGGCCGCGAAAAATTGTTTGTGAGTCTGTTCGCCCATATTTTTTATGTCGTACGGATTTGCAATATGAAAATGGAATATTATTGCGAGGTCATAAGGTGGTAATTCCGATGACATTGCGTGAACAAATGTTGCGGGAACTACATAACACACATTTAGGCATCGTTAAAATGAAATGCAACGCACGTAGTAGGATGTGATGGCCCGGAATAGATGAAGATATTGAGAGGTGGATCGGAGCATGCGATGTACTCGTAATACACACAAGACAATTGATTGAGCTGAATCAATATCCTCGGATGCTCAGCTTGTTCTTTGTCCTTCAACTTCACCGGTTCCGATCACTTCACCAATAATGCCCGGACCGGCCGGCGATACGAATTCAGTAAGCACCGGAATGAGTGCTGTTTCAAATAAACCGGTAGAGATGGAAGCGAGTATAGCACCGGTCACTATGACTGAAACTAGCGTTACAGCAAACAAAAATAAGTCAGTAGTAGTAGATATTGTGAGCCGAGAAAATGCACAGCAGTCTGTAGGTGACGCATCAGAGACCCAGGTTCCTCAAGCCTCGGTCGCCGCGCAGGATTCAATAGCGATTCAAGACATACGTGCACGTTCTAAGCGCGCAAGGAAAAAAATAGATTATTCTGTATTTTACAAATAGATAGATATAAGTAGGTATTAAGTTTTGTTAATCAAGGTTTTAGTTTGTACTTACTGATTCTGTTATGTTTATTATTATTATGTTTCTTTGTCAACAGGTTTCAAAATTAATGTGGAGGAATGATGTGTATGCGCTTGCTACTCACACATAGTTCGTATATTGTGAATGTGTGAGTGGATCCATGTCAGTGAGTAATAAACCAGCGTTCAATGAAGACACTCGTTTCATTATCTCCGCACCCTCAGTTAGAAACATATCAGTAACGCAATGATAATCCACCCGAACGTTGGTCAGCTGTTTTACATAACGGACTTATTTTTGTAAAAAAGCTAGCGGTTATGTAAAACAGCTGATTCAACAATGTATATGCGACATATATTTATTAAATAACGCTTATCTGTACCGTTTGGTCTTGGCTGATTCAAATATTTATATTACAGTGTGTCTTTAGGTGTTGCCAACAATTTTAACATAATTATTATAACTTCTACCAAGCCAGCTTATATATAGTTAAATTTACCTCTTGACTAGTCTAATCACTGTCTAAGAAATTGGCTCCAAAATGCCAAAGGTAAGTTTTCTGTGTGAGTTTTCTCAAGAAACCACGTTTGCAGTCACTTTTCGTGTAGTAAATCTAAATATTCATACAGGCTGCTTTCACTAGCTTGCTTTCTAAGCAGCTCTTTTCTGTCAAGAGTTGTTGTGTCCTATTTTCCTCAATTAACTCTTAAGACTAGTTCAAAGCAAGGACTCTTCCCAATTCTTTCAGAAAAACTAGAGTGTCGAGGCCTATTGGAATATTTAAATATCGAAGACGCATTTCACAAAGGTTTGATCCAAGTATAGCATGTCAGCCTAAAATGTTCTCACTGCTGGGATACAGGCCTCCTCTCTGTGAGAACGGGCCGTAATTCACCACGCAGACCTAATACGGGTTGGTAGATAT
The DNA here is from genome assembly GCA_963680765.1 of Agrochola lychnidis. Lineage (NCBI taxonomy): Eukaryota > Metazoa > Arthropoda > Insecta > Lepidoptera > Noctuidae > Agrochola > Agrochola lychnidis. Next base: position 4,370,642 of record OY796859.1, on the reverse strand, counting down.
TATATGTCTTCGAATTTTTAGTTTTATGACATGCCAATTTTCTCTCGATGTTTCCCTTCAACGTTTTGTGAGCTGAGTAGTGATTAAATCATGTACGTAAAAGAAAAGTGCCTGCCTGAGTTCGATCCTAATACCTACAACTCGTAATTTGCCAAGTAAAGCAGTAAATGTTAATGTGTAACACCATAGAACTGATGGACGCTAGTGATGGCGCCAGACACGTAACCGAATTTTGGGCCGAGTCTATTTAGATTGCCATCGAGACGAATAAGATCATGAAGTTAAGCATTTTTATTTCGGTAACAAAACAAATAGGTAATATTTTGAAGACAAAAAAACATCACCAAGAATAAACAAAAGAAAAGTCAAGTTACAAAAAAATAACACAAAGATCGTTGAAAGAAATTTTAATAAAAATACTTAAGCAAATAAACTTGGAAGCAATTATTGGTTTTTGTCCTTTTGTTTCTCTTATTCCGTTACATAGCTTTCGTAGTCGCGGACTATAAATTTCAAAGTGGCGGCCATAAATTTCTTATTTTACGCTTTCCGCGAATATTTAGCGATATGAACCGGAATATCTCTTTTATTGTCATATAGATTATCTTTATTTCTTTCGTTTTATGTTATATGAATGTAATGGCTGCCTTTTATTGTGTTGTAATATTTTGTAAGAGCTGCAGCTGTAAAATTGAGATAAAATTCATCTGATTAACAGAATTTAAACGTCTGTAATAAGATTTGTGATGAGCTTATTTAAATTCGTTGCTTACACGGATGGATTATTTTATCAATGTTAGCCGGCTTTTGTTTATCATTTTGGTCCGGAATATCGAACAACTTTTATTATTATCTCTATAAAAGTTGACCTAAGTACTTTCTAAGTTTGAAGTAAACGTAAAGGACAGAAATATCAAGGTCAGGGTAATGATATTGGAATTAATTTTTTTGTTACTTTATTTTAGTTTTTAACACAACTAACTATTTACACTAGGTACTAAATTAAAAGACTATCTGTATTAATAAAAATAAAAACAAAACGACACTTAAGCGTCGAAGTATTCGTCCGCATCGCTGTCATCCGGAAACGTGCCCAGAAGACTGGCAGCATTGCCTTGTTGAATAGCAAAGCTAATTCTTTGACCAAAGAACAAGCCAGCCCTCTGGTCACGTGAAGTGTCGATCAGTCGACAGGGTAATTAATTGTTAGGCAAATTGATTACAAACTTAAACTATTGTCCTTATATTCAAATTACAACTGTCATTCTCTGATAGTTTTATAAAATGACTATAAAGCCTGGCGTTGACTACAGACGAAACGCGTCGAATCGAAGAGAGCCGAGTCGAGTCGCATTTATTCCTACTACAGACGAAACGCATCGAATCGAAGAGAGCCAAGTTGAGTCGCATTTATTCCTACTATAGACGAAACGCGTCGAATCGAAGAGAGCCAAATCGAGTCGCATTTATTCCTACTACAGACGAAACGCGTCGAATCGAAGAGAGCCGAGTTGAGTTGCACTTATTCCTTGAGCGTCTATCTCAGCAGAATCGAATCGAAATGTTCATTCTTCGCAACTGTTTATCAAAGTAGGTTGCGTGTGCATGATGAACAGCTCGGATGAAGAAATGTTTTTATTTCAAATACTTTTTGATGAAGAAGAGGAGAATAGGAGAAAATAGAAACGGCGTGCTCCCAAAAACTGGGGACACGACTTTAATTTTAAAAGAATTACCTACGGCAAATTTCACCATTTATTTCCAGATTTAAAAAGGATCCTGTTAAATACATACATACATACATAAACTCACGCCTTCTTCCCATGGGGGTAGGCAGAAACTACAGAACGCCACCTGCTACGATCCTTACATAGTCCTTTTGCCTCGTTTACGTTCATACATCTGGTCATACACGCACGCCGGTTGCGAGTACTACGCACCTGGCCTTTCTGAAGAACATCACCAATAAGGTCAGAATATGTCCTCCTAGGGCGTCCCCGCCCGGCCTTTCCCTTTACATCAGCCTTGTAAATACATTTTGTTAGTCGCCTTTCATTCATTCTCTCAACATGCCCAAACCATCTCAGCATACCCTTTTTATATAATATTTAATATCAAATATATTAATATATATTAATATATTAATATCAATATCAGATCCTGTTAAATATTTTCAATATTTTCGTTTGTCTTACGAAATTTTTTCGAATAAATGCGCAACCGATTCCCCGCGTCGATTGAGGCGCGCCGAGTAGAGTCGAAACGCGTCGGCAAAAAAATTCGCCTGTTGAGCATTGCGCGCGGGTGATTCGATTCGGTGCGCCTCGGCTCGTCGCTAATGGACGCAGTTTCAAAGTAAATATATAAGAGGCGAATTTCTACGATTCGATTCGCCTCGAATCGGCGAGACTAGTGGATGCGAGCCTTCTTAACACAGACAATAATTAAGGTAGAGTGTCAATTTTCTTAGCAATGAATTTCCTTGACTTTACAATATTTTAACAATATTTTGCACCATCGTGATGACTGATCCTTTTATAATCTTTCAAGCCTAGCTAGCTGGCTGTTTCTCCGTGGGCGTGGAAGTTATTCGTCAAAGATACGAAGCCTTAAAAGTCAAATACAAGGCCTAAAGGTCAAAGTACCTTAAGCCTAGCTATCTAGCAACACAATAGCTCCAATAAAGTTATCCTACGGAATTACGCAAAACGAAACAGAAATATGAATATTAATAAAACTTGGGATTGAAATTTTCAACCAAAGCGAAAAGAAGCTTTTAACGTTGTTGTGTAAAAATTTGCGAAATCACAAAAGGAAGATTTTCCCTTCCAAATGGTTAAACTTCTAACAGATTGTTAAATTAATTTTCTCCTAAACAAACAAGCTTATAATATCTCCTTAACGTTGAAATGTATATTAGGTAGCCGTTTTCTTTTTACCCAGTTTCCGAGAAAATGGGATAAAATATTTAATCATTACTACGTTTATATTTTCAAGCACCCTTGTTTTATAGGTGAATCGCACTTCAGGTTCACATTACGAATAGAGCCTAAAAAAAATGTTATGTTTTGTAAAGTCACTTTGGTAAATCAAAAAACTTACAACATTAAAATGTTGACTGCATCGTTGGTCCAGGCAGTGGTCGCAAGCGCTATTGCTGAGTATGAAGTCCTGGGTTTGATTTCCGGGTCGGGCAAAGTGTTATTGGGTTTTTCCATCTAGAATTTCTCAGTAGCAGCCCGGAATCTAGATTTGTGCCAGGTTGATGGCAATGAGGAAACCGACATATCCTAGAACCAAAATTTCGAAGACATGTGACATCTACCAACCCGCACTGGGCCGGCGTGGTGGATTACGGCCCACTCCCTCTCACTGAGAGGAGGCCTGTGTCCCAGCAGTGGGAACATTTATAGGCTGATGATGATGATGATGGCAATAGGCTCGCCCCCTAATACGTTGGACTTAAACATAACTGGCGAAATGTGGGTGGGTGTCCTATGGTATACCTCTGCCTAATCCTTCGGGGATTACAGGCGTGATGTTATGTTATTCAAATGTTGCTTTACAGATTTTGAAAACAGACTCATCAAAACTGTCAGCTAACAATGGATGTTATCCTTTCAACTGTCATTAACGAGACACAATAGAATTTTAATTGTTATCCATCTCAATGAGGCATCGTAACAGATGATGAGTTAAATCGTTACCTGATTTTAAATGATTAAATCGACAAGAGATAAAGCAACAGACCAGAGTATTCTTTAGTAAATGTTTTATTTGGAACAACTTAAGTTTACAATTTTACAAAGGAAAACGAAGATAGCCACAAAAGTAAAATACTGTGGCGCAGCTATCAACGTCCAACTCATATATACACACAAAGACATTATTCCAGACTTCCCAAAGAAAGTTAATTAATTAATTACAAAATAAAAACAAAAAAAAGGAGGAAGAGAGGAGAAGGAATCTGCACTCAGCGCTCGGTGTGGCAACACGCCGTGTTCGAGTTCGCAACAAGTCCATCGTCATCCTGAGGATGCCTCGTTGAGAGGTGAAACACGTGTCGATTTATTTCAGGAGTTTTTTATGACTCTTTAGAAATAGCTAAGCGGAACAGGTTACTAAATATATCCACGTCTATTCTATTTTATAATGGATTTCCGCAAGGTCACGCCTGAATCAATTAACTAAAAAAAAAGGAATAAAAAGAGAATAAGCTCTATGTGGAGGTTAATATGTAGTATAAGTGTAGAGTGGAGGTGGGATGAAGTGTGCATGTGTGTATGTATGTGTGTGTGTATGTTTACCGTGTTTATGATGCCACAAGTTGCTCAGTTTCTTCATAAGACAAGGATTTAAGCCAGTCAATTACTGTTCTCTCCAATAGACTTTTAGTCATACAAATTAATAATTAAACGAAATATATTTCTTCTCAACTTGTTGACACTTCACGTGATCAGAGGGGGCCGGCTCGTTCTTTGACTTGCCAGTCTTCTGGGCATGTTTCCAGATGACAACGATGCGAATGAGTATTTCAACGCCTAAGTGTCATTCTGATTTTGTATTTATTTGTATACTTAATTAGTTCGTTAGTAATTTAATTTAGTACTTAGTCTGCCTAGCCATTTTCCTACTATGTTGGGGTCGGCTTTCAGTCTAAACAAATGCAGCTAAATACCGTATTTTACATGCAGCAACTGCCTATCTGACCTGCACAACTCAGTAACTGGGTAATACGATAACCCTTGGTAAGACTGGTTTTCAGATTTTCGGGCTTCTGACGACCCGTCACGACTGTCAAAGATCCACGAATGACAGCCGTGACCAACGGCTTAACGTGCTTTCCGAGGCACGGAGGAGCGTAGCTTAACCCGAAGGATCGAATCGTGTGGCTATTATTACTTAGCCACGAGCTCCTTTAATTTAGTACCTAGTGTGAATAGATGATTAAAGTAACTTAAAAAACATTGCCCTTTCTATCCATCTTCCTTACATCTTTTATCCAACAAAATAAGCCCACATACAGGCCCACCTAACAAAGTGCACGGCAACATAAATTCTTAGCGCATTGCTCACGTACTAACTTTATACACATCACTGTGACGTAGACTTAAAAATTGTACTCCGCCGAGTAAAATAGAAAACGTGTGTTGCTTGCTGTATGAGCTTACATGTTTTTTCAGGAAGACATAACTTAGAAGTTACATCGGCAAAGAATAGAATAGATCATGTACAGTTTCTTAATTTCCCTCGGGAATCATCGCATTTCCGAATACAAACGAATGCTAATTTCCATGTTCATCAATTATTAGATTTATCTTGTATAATAATTTGAATTCAGAACTAAGTACTTTATTGTTGTTTTGTTTTGATTTGCGTGTGAACTATATAGAGCTGTAAAACTATTTTCCTATCTGTCGTGCCTGCGACTTTAGCAGCTTTCCTACCATTTTTAAAATAAATTACATTAAGTTAAAAGAGTATTAACAACTCTACAACAATATATTTGCATGTCGATTGAGAGCGTCCGGTCTGCACCAAGTGCAAAGGGCAACTGACAGAAATCCGACCGCTGACGAAACACGAGGTTTTCCGAGGGACATTAAGAACTTATTTGCACTGTACATCATATTTTTAAACACCTTATTGTATCACAGCTTCTTCTTCTTCGTGTCGCTGGCACGACAGTAATTTAAATTTTGCTTATCAAGAACTTCGCCACTTCCTTGGCGTTATTGATGGCAGCACAGAGGTCTCTGAGAGTTGACTGCATGTTTTCGGGCACAGAGGGGTTGTTAGGAGGTGTAACATAACTCATTTAAAATATTGTCAATTTTAGGAATACAATGATGGTCTACCCGAAAATTTGTGAAAACCTTGCCAAACCAGGCAAAATTCTTCAGGCACGATGACTATTGTTCTTGAAATCTTTACAGTGTAAAAAAGAGATGAAGCTAAGCTTTCTATGAAACTTTATTTTCATCGAAGGTTAAGCTACTCTTGCCGAGGTCGGTCCATGGATGGGTAACCATCCATTACATATCGAAACCCCTCCGTGCTTCGAAAAACACGATAAGACGTTGGTCTCGGTTGTCATTTGTAGATCTTTGACAGTCGTTACGGGTCGTCAGAAGCCCAAAAGTCTGACAACTAGTATTACCAAGGTGTATCGTGTTACCCAGTAACTGGGTTGTGGAAGTCAGATAGGCTGTCACTTCATGTAAAATACTAGTACTCAGCTGCATCTGATTAGACTAGAAGCCCATAGCAGAGCAACGTAGTTGGGAAAAGGTTGGGCAGTATAATACGTTTAATGAGTCGTGGGTCGGAAATAAGAGATTGCTATGAGATGATTGCTTTCGTTTTTCAGTGAGGTAGGTAAAATAATGCAACCTCTAAGTTGTGCCGCACTCTACTTAGTTACGTGAGATGGCGTATCAGTAACTTTGTTATTTAAGTTATACTTTGTTGAATATTGTAGGTGAAAATTGAAAAGCTTCAGTTACTACAAATGATTCTCATTGGTACGGTTTCTCTTCATTTATTTTCTGGAGCAGGTTTTAGCACTTTATTCCTTCCAAACTGTGTACAGTACAGGTTTACATGTTTTGTATTCGTTTGAAGGCTAAACTTTTTTGTTGTACAGCAGTAAGGTCTTCATAGCAGTGGTGGTAATGACCGCGACGAGTTGAAGGACATAGGCTCGAACACAGTCAAGCGCTTTACTTTGTGTAAATTATTTCATCACCACTGCTCTGAAAACGGTGAAGGAAAATATCGTGAGGAAACCGGCATGTTCTAGAACCAAAAAATCGAAGACATGTGACATCTACCAACCCGCACTGGACCCGCGTGGAGGATTACGGCCCACTCCCTCTCACTTAGAGGAAGCCTGTGTCCTAGTACTGGGAACGTTGAAACTGACGTTGAAATATTTAATTTGATTATAATTTTTAAATGATTTTCTATTCCTTATCTTAAATTCTTAATGAGTTGACATTAACATTTTTTGTTGTAGGTAATTTTTATTTTTATCATGATGCTAACTTTGATGATGTTGTGTTATGTTGCTAATTTTTTAATGTGTTGTTTCTGTTGTGTGTGTGTGTGTCTATGTGTATGTGTTAATATTTTTATTTTTTGTATCATATAGAAGATTTCAAACACAATGTAAATTGTTTGTGAATAAATAAATTGTATTGAATTGAATTGAACGTTATAGGCTGATCATGCTCTTTAGGTTAACAGATAATCACAATTTTCTCGTTCTATTGCTTTCAGTTTTCTCGTCTTGTTTTTCTTTTCCGATGTGACGCATATTTTCCCCAACTTCTTTTTTGTGGTTGTGTTTTTTTTTTTGCGTCATGTTTACCGCAAATAAACGTAGTTTCCTTCTTTTCTTGATAGTGCAGCGTTCTTCTGCTTTCTCTTTTAAAATGTTAATAAAACCAAAAAAAAAAAAATTGAATGAATGAAATGTTTACTTTCCTGTCGCAGGTATGCTGGAAGAGATTTCTTTAGAAATAAGCATTGCTTTTGTACGTATTTTTCTGCTCCTTTCTTCTTGTCTGTTTATATGTGTGTGCATAAATGGTTAAGTAAATAAATAAAAGTATTTTTGCTACTTGGCCCAAAATGTAAGGGTTTAATAAATTATCTACTAGGTACCTACTTAGAGTGACTTCCAAAAAAGGTTCTACCAATTCACTTATTAATGACTAGCGGTGGGCAGGGCACATAGCTCTCAGAACAGACGGCCGATGGGGACGAAAGGTTCTGGAGTGGCAACCATGTACGGAAGACGTAATGTTGGAAGGCCTCCTCCCACAAGGTAGACCGATGACCTTGTGAAGGCCGCAGGAATCCGCTGGATGCGGGAGGCATAGAACCGGTTGAAGTGGCGGTGCTTGGGAGAGGCCTATGTGCACCAGTTGACGTCTTTCGGCTGAAATGATGATGATGAATGACCCATCCCTGCTTCGCACGGGTTTTCAAAACATCGAAATTTCTTTATTATATGTTTTTAGCGGTTACACCACCACATACGAACTACGCATCAAAAGATATGACGTCACACAAATCCTGCATCGCGCAGTTAGAGTTTACCGAGCGATCGACATACATACAAGATTTCAACTTCAAACCGATGGGCAGTTGCCCGCCAGACACAACACCCGTCTGGTCGGAGGATCCTCCCTTTTCTATGGTGGATGAGTGAACTTTACACCCTGTTCCTCATGCCACTAAATGTTAAATTTAATAAGAATATATTACACTCATAAACCTTCCGGAATACATTCTCTAAATGATGCCGCATCAAAATCAGTTGCGTAGTTTAGACGAAAAACGTGCTCACACAGACCGTCACAGACAAACACTAAACGCGACTTTAATTTTATTATGAATAGATTAGTTAAATCTCTAAATCTTATACAGACAACCTATTGCCATAAGACACTAATATTCAACGTAAATCCCGTCCAATTTGTCCATTCTCTTCCACTCAATTATTACAGACCTCAATCTCAAACAGCTGACTATCGAAGTATCTTAACAATAACTAGTTGGAAAGCTTTCGAAACTAATTGTGTGCAAATCTGTCTCTGTGAGAAATTTCGATAATTTGCTTTGGCCAAATTAAATGGGGTTCGCCTGATTGGCTCATCCTTTGAATATAAATGATCGTCAATTTCCATTGGCCAAGACGGTTCGACATGATAATGTTGAATAGCAAATTATGCTGAATAAAATGTACATAATAATTAGTCTTTCAGCCCCGTTTACAAGCTAGCCTTTAACTGGGATTTTTGATTAAGAATTTATAAAGACTGTTATTATTTTACCAGAAGATTAGTTAGGAAGGAATATTCTTCCGTAGATATCATTATAGTAGAAGAAAGAGCATTATTTTAGTTCTTTTTTGGACTCACAAGAAACAATAATGGCAGCAAAAGTAGTTGTAACGGGCACTAGAAACGCAAATGAGTGTAAGATATTGTCGCGAAAAAAGTATTGAGTTTGAACGGGATAAGAACCAGGGGCCTACCACCAGCTCATAAACAGTATTATTTTAATATTACTTCAGTGGGAGAAAGAGATGGAGCTATACGACCTGTAGAGCTTCATCTCTATCCCACACTGAAGTAATCCTTAATATTATAAATGCGAAAGTAAGTTTGTTTGTTACGCCTTCACGCTAAAACGGCTGAACGGATTTAAATGAAATTTGGCACATATATAGATGATGCCCTGGAAAAGAACATAGGATACTTTTTTTTTCCCACGGGATCGAGACTTATGCGGGTGAAACCGCGGGGCGCAGCTAGTATTAAAATAATACTGCTTTATGAGCTGGTGGTAGGCCCCCTGGGAAGACCAATCATTTCAGCCGAAAGACGTCCACTGCTGGACATAGGCCTCCCCCAAGCACCGCCACTTCGACCGATTCTGTGCTTTCCGCATCCAGCGGATTCCTGCGGCCTTCACAAGGTCATCGGTCGGGAAGACCAATGAAACAATAAAAATATGTAAAAGTTGATATAGCTAGAAATGGTGCAAAAACTGGATTATGGCTAATACCGGGGTCACACCAACGGGAAACGCCGTTAATTATCGCGATGATAGACTTTATTACGACGGGTTAAGGTCCATCATCGTGATAATTAACGGCGTTTCCCGTTGGTGTGGCCCGAGCATAAGAGAAGTGTTAGTAGGTATTGAAGATGAAGAGCATGCTGCACCGAACCCTCATGAATTAATATAAGGGATGTAGGACGATGCTGATATTACCATATGTCAATACAAAACGTCATACAAATAGATCTCTGACAGCTACGCGCACAGATTACTCTAACCCGGCGGCGCGCGAGTCGATGTCGACTGAACGGAATGTTGCTATTTTTTTTTTACTTGTAGAACTATTGTATATTAAATTTTATTTTATATCTTATTTATATCTCATTGTATGCTGCACCGGTCGATGTCATAACGTCAATGCCGGCTGTAGCTGAAAACTAGCGCTGGGGCTCTGTCTCGCATAGGGCCGCAGCATTATTTATTTATTTATTTAACACTCATTCAAAATTACAATTAGGAGGTATCGTTGGTCCCAAACTAGGCACAGCCTGTATCTTGGGCACCGTTAAATATATTATGTACAATATTTTGATAATTTTTAAATAAAATTAAAATTTGAAATTGGCTAAAGTTAAGCAAATTAGCCTCATCGAGACTAAAACTAAATATACAAACAAATTAATTATGATAATTAATAAAAAACTGAACTTAAATCTTATACTAAAATTATAATAAAAAATTTGGTATTTTTCGGTTTATGCTGCTGTTCTGTATTATGCGAGTGAGTGTGTATTTGTGTGTGTGAGTGAGAGTGTAGATAAGGGTCTTTGTGTCGGTGCAGTGTGAGTTGATTTTATTTCGTTATGCTTAGGATTATTTCATTTTAGGTGTATGATTGTTCCAAGAGCCATGTGAGCATTATGCTGAGCGATGGCCATTTTGCGTGGATGTCACGCATATTTTTCCACAACTTGTTCTTTTTTGTTTTGTCTTTTTTCTTTGCGTCATGTTTACCGCAAATAAACGTAGTTTCTTTCTTTTTTTTCCTTTTCTTATATTGCTAGATACAACACCAGACAAAACACTGAGAAGCAAGCAAATTGACACAACAATGAAGTGTCAATACATTAATAAATGGAAGTTCCAGAAGTTTCTCCGTCTGCAAACTAAATTGACATTTGATAAAGGTTCATGACAGAAAATGGAGCGTCTGCGACTTTAATATTTACAATCGTCATACCTACGTGTCTCGTGGTACAGTCATATCTACCAAGGAACTTTGTGTTACCCAGTTGCTGGGTTGTGGAAGTCATAAAAGCAGTCGCTCCACGTAAAATACTGGTTTTTAGCTGCATCTGGTTAGATTGTAAACGGAAAACGCTGGACACATGATGATACATATCACGTGGTAAACAAAATGCATATAGTAGTAAAATGTATTAAATTACAATTGCCTTTTAATTAAACCATGCAACACACTTAACCATGATTTTAAAATAAAAATAAGCTATGAGCTTTCACTAAAACCAATTTTCATAAATTGGTTTTCAGTAAAACCAATTTTCATAAATTGGTTTTTAGTAAAACCAATTTTCATAAATTGGTTCAAGTAAAAGTCTGTTCATGCATCATGCATGTTATAATATTCAGCGCCATTTAAAACTTAATTTTCTTAGCAAATCGTTAAACCAACACAATCACTGAAATAAACGAGAAATTGCTATTTAATTTCTCCGAAAAACCTAATAGGTTCCAGTACCAGTGATAGAAATTTGGTTGGTAAACTTTTAGCCATTTTAGTATTCATAATCTAACATTATACTGGGTAGCAGGAATTTCAACGCGAAAACAGTTACCATGGATTCAGTATATGATTCTGAACCCCCTTGCGTTGAAATTTTTCGTCGGTTATTAAAAAAAAAGTGAAATGTGCAATATCTACGCGGTCAAAATGTATTGAACAGCTGATTTAAAAAAATAATCAACGAAAAATTTCAACGCAGGATGGTTACAGTTTTCGCGTCGATGTCCCTGCTACCGTGTATAGGCCAGTAGGGGACAAAAAAGAACATATAGAAATAGGACCTAATTTATTGATGCTTACGTTTTCAGTCGTTCAGACGACAGGTGACAATTAGAAGTGAAAGTGATAAGGATATTCGTAAAGAAAAATTCATGAAAAAATATTTTGAGTCAGGTAAAAAGTAGCGAATACTTTGCTATTGTGGTCTTACAACAAAGGACGACTTTGGTATTCCAGACTAAAAATAGATCACCTGTCGTCCCGTGTCGTCTTTTAGACGTCGTAAGTGTTGACTAAAATATTCGAAGCAGACAATACATTCCATTCTACGTAAATATCCTCCCTAAGTGAAGACAAAATGTTGACTCCCAAAACACACAATGATTAATTATGCTATATTAGTGATTAACAAAGTTATGGTCTACTCGTTGATGAACAAAAAGGTGGGAAAACATAAAAAAGATGTAAAAATAGTTAAATTTTTAATTAAAACCACAAAAAAAATCATCTCTGAACAAAAAATATCATGCATGCTGGTTTTAATTAAACTGCCTAATTAAAGAAATTACAGTTGACAATGTATTTGAGTACAGACAAGATTCAAATCTGTATGGCCGACACAGATATAATAAAAGAAAATAGGCTCTGTTATTGTACTTCAAGTAATAGACTCCCGAGACCATTTTAATTTTGAAAAATAATTAGTCCACAGATAGTATATGAGGAGCCTGGAGGTTGTTATTAATGATCTCCAGGATAATACAAAAGCGACTGTAGTACATTGAGTATCAGTAGAAACAGTTTCGTCACTTAATTAAACAATAATCTTGCTTTCTAAGCAAAAACTAATCTTCATAAAATAAGACAAAACAAGTCCTAAAGCGTTTCGAAATTGATACAACTCAATCGCGACAAAAAAGTTAAGCCACAACAGAATCCAGAAAGTCATCCAAGTACGCCAAAAAACGTACTCTCTCCAATAAAGATCCCCATACAACCGCCATGTTCGATTCAGTCGCAATAATATTCAAATATAAAACACGCGGGAACGGTACGTCCCGTTTGGAATGCAATCGTGCGAGAAATTAGGGGCGAGTAAGAAACATGTACACTCTAAATTGAAATCTGTCTCGGGTTGTTGAGGCACTTCGGTGAAGTTAAAGTTAGAAGACATGCGCGGGATTAATTGGATGGTCTTAATTATTCTACACCTGGAAACATTTGAAACAATGAAGGCTTCGTTGCCATTAGAACACAACATTATGATATAGGTACTTTCTTAATTAATATGAAGAAACTTTCACAAAGGTAACAAGTTAAATTTTATGATGACTTTTAAGTACTCGGCTTACTGAATGATGATAAAGTACGTAAAAAGTACAAAAAAATATTGCGTATCGGAGACAACGAAAACCGAGGTAAAAAGAAAGGGATAGAATAGAAATGCTAGCATACACCCAAATAAATTTAAATATCTGATGATTAACTACATTTTCTAAAAATAAAACCTAGCTAGATGGATTTATCGCCCCCGAAACCCCCTACATACCTACTAAATTTCATGAAAATCGTTGCAGCCGTCTCCGAGATTTAGATTATACATATACATATATACATGAATTGCTCATTTAAAGGTATTAGATGGATTGAGTGGTGTTGCAAATTACTTCTTTAAATATTTTACTAAAATAAACACCCGTAACTCTAAACCCTCATAACTTGAACCAACCATAATGCTGTCCGTTATTTCGTGAAGTGAGTTTTACGTCGTGAATACGTAATTCATGGCAACCTTTTGAGGTTTCCACTGGATTTTTTCTTGTACCCTTTTATATGTTTCAACGGTAAACCCCGGTTTGTACAACCCTCATATTGTGCTACTAAATCTTATTGAAATTGGGTACCTAATTGGATTGCTTTTGACTAACATTTTAATATCCAATTTGAAGTAATATTTTCTTTACTGGAAATTAAACAAAAGAAAGATAACAGATGACATTTGGAAAACCAATTTTATAAAAGGTTTAAAGATGAATAAAAAACTATCGTGAATACAAACCAACATTGATTTGGAATAGATATCCAAGAAAGACGCTGAACGTGTTCTATTAAACGTTTAACTGTCTCGAAAGCAAGTAACGAATTGAAGCCAAAGAAAAACAGAAGGAGTTTTGATGTAATTCCTTTTCCAATTTCGTCTTCGACAAAACAGGAAATAGAAAATAAAAGGAGTTTATTGTGATAGCCTACAGTTTTAAGGGATTCCATCAGGTTGATGTACGGCTTTAAAGTATTGTTTGCTTTGATCACCAAATTATTATAGACATTAATTATTTTTTTAAACTCGGCTGCAAATGTGTCATGATTTCCAAATATGAATTAGATTTTGTGAATATAAAATTAAAAGTATGTGATTTGCCTCAAATGATTTATGTATCAGTGTAATCATGAAGTTTAGAAGTATGTCATTTGACAGTTACCGTAAAAGTACTTGTTTTTTTTTTTTTAACGGAACAGAATTGGAAACATGACGTTTGGAGCGTCGCTTAGCTTCTAAGCCAGTTCAATTTGAGCCTCGAAATCTAAAGGATGTCTTCAAGAAGTCTAAAGTCTATAACGTTATTTTATTGAGTGCCTAATTAAATAGTTTGTTAAATATCGTTAAAAGTATACCAAGTTTGTATGTGTGCAAGAATATAAATATAGAAATATTAGTACTGAAATGGTGTATCATTACAAAGGATTATAATAATAATAATTTGCTGATTTATCAGGCAATTAGATACAATACAAAAATACTTACAATTATACATGTTAGTAAACAATTTTACTTTTAAACTTTTAACTTATATTTATTTGTATAGTTAGTTAGTCATTTAATTAGTACCTAGTGTAAATAGTTGTGTTAAATGATATAAAATATATTACAAATAAACAAACTCTTAAGACTATGGTACAGACACATCAAGCTACCCGAAACTGTCAAATTTTCCCAATCAACTTTGAACCTTAATCTTCAAAGATAAAGTTGAAAATCTATTAAATAAATTTGACAGATTGTAGTAGCCTGATGTGCTGGCGTCTGTACATACAATTTAAATTATCGTCTTAATTAATATTTGTTTGCTGCACCGGTCGACGTCATTACGTCGGCGCCGGCTGTCGCTGAAAACCAGCGCTGGGGCTCTGTCTTGCATAGGGTCGTAGCATAATGCTAAGCGATAGCCGATTTGCGTGGATGTGACGCATGCTTCCCCGAACTTTTTCTCATTTATGTAATGTAATTTTTTTTTTCTTGCATCATGTTTACCGCAAATAAACGTTTTTTCTTTCTTTTTTTTTTTTTCTAAATAAATAATTGAAAATGAATTATATTGAAATAAATAACTTATTGACCGATGACCAAGTGAAGGCCGCAAGAATCCGCTCGAATCTAGACGGTCGAAGTGGCGGTGCTTGGGGGAGGCCTATGTCCAGCAGTGGACGTCTTTCGGCTGAAATGATGATGATGATGAAAATGACTTATAATGCAATGTTAGTAGGCACTTAAATTCGTCTACTGACAGAGTGGTATTTATAAGATGCCTCACTATGAGGCTACCGACACGCCTATCGGCTATTTTTTCTTTCAGGAGGCTGTTATGATTTTGTAACAGTCCAGATTCTTTTTTTACGAAGAAATCATTACAGTTCAAACAGTTTTAAGTAAAGCAATTTTAGTCCCAAGTTTATACGACCTTACAGGTTCCCAGAAGAAATCTACCCTCAAAACGTTACCAAAGTAAAAAAAATCACTGTCAAACTAGTACGTTCAATTGTTGTTTATGTTGAGCTGTTTAATAAATAACCCGGGGGTGAACCCTATTGACCTATGCGGTAGACAGGTGAACTTGGAACCTTGATTGTTTGTTTAGGACCAAGGCCGTTTGTGAGGCGTTTGATAAAGACCTCATATTGTGGATGAAATAATTATCGTAGACTAGAGGTAGATATGTTTTGGTAAGTTACCGGGAATTCTTTAGGGATTGAGGTTTTGATTGATGAACAAAGAAAGAGAAAGTACGGGTTCACTCGTAGATCTTTGGCAGTCGTTACGGGTAGTTAGAAGCACAAAAGTCTTACTAAGAGGTATCGTGTTACCAAGTAACTATTTCCATGAAACTAAAAGAATATCCTACTAATAATATATATTTATAATTATGCAAGGTCGCAGGGACATCAACGCGAAAACTGTTACCATGGATTCAGTACATGATTCTGGGCCCCGCTTTTTCTTTTCTTTTTTTGGGGTGGGAAATTATCAAATAACTTCTCCCGCTCTGGGTGGAGCTAGGGCGTGTCAGACTCTTACTGACTAAAACCCACCCGTGTTCCTTCGATTACCATGTTGTCGGGGCCACGATTGCCCTTTCGGCTTCTGGGCCCCCCTGCGTTGAAATTTTCCGTCAGTTATTTTTAAAAAAATCAGCTATTCCATACATTTTGACCGCGTAGGTATTGCACTTTTCTATGAAAGAGCAGATTTTTTTATTTAATAACCGACAAAAAATTTCAACACAGATGGGTTTCAGAATCATGTACTGAATCCATGGTAACAGTTTTCGCGTCGATGTCCCTGCCACCCTGTATATTATAAATGCGAAAGTTTGTGAAGATGGATGGATGTTTGTTTCTCTTTCACGCAAAACCTACTGAACGGATTTGGATGAAATTTGGCACACAGATAGTTTATAACCTGGATTAACACATATATTCCTTTTTATCCCGATATTCCCACGAGATCGAGACTTATGCGGGTGAAACCGCGGGGCACTGCTAGTCAAACATAAAGAGCTCACCACAATCGCCATGCAATATTATTATTTTAAATTAAAGTCATATTTACCTAATGAAATTGAATGAAGACTTTTCCCTATAAAAACACTGTCTGACATTTCAATACCAAAGCCAAAAAACTGTACCTAGTACCAAAATTGGTAGAACAAATCGTTTTGTATTGGTTTTACGCCAACCGACTCCCTACAGAGCAATCCGGGGTTTAGATAAACATGATTTATTCCCGTGATATTATGCGTAATATTATGTCACCCAGAGGACAGCTTTGTCTACAGACTGGTTAATTTGAACATATGGTTATGTGAGATACTTAGATCTTAAGTTAGTTTCTTCTTCTTCTTATCTAAGATCCCACCTAGAGACGACCTTCACCCATTTGTTTAATGGATGAAAAGTATTTTATATTTAAAAGTATGTTAAAAAATGCATCACGAGTGGGTTGGCTAAAAAAATTCTGGCCAGACTATGAGTAATTAAAAATTTAAAAAAATAATCTTATATATAAAATTCTCGTGTCACAACGTTAGTTACCTAACTCCTCCGAAACGGCTTTACTGATTTTTACCAAATTTTATATGCATATTCAATAGGTCTGAGAATCGGCTACTATCTATTTTTCATACCCCTAAATGATATGGGTTGTCCACCCCAAACAAATAATTGGCAAAACAACGTTTGCCGGGGTCAGCTAGTATTTTTATAAAATTGCACTCATTCGTTTAACGATTAATTCGTTTTAGTTACAAATGTTTCTTTTAAAAAGCACTATCCAATGATATATCACTTATGTCTATTGAACGCCAAGAATATTCCTAAACTTAGGTGGTCAAGACAAGTAGACAACTATTTAAGTCATTAACTCCGAATTGACTAACAATAATTGGCAAAAGTCGAGTTAGTAGCAAAGGTGCTCCTTGAAAAGCTCTTTCAATTGGTATTCGTGTATATCTTGCAATGTTAAAAAAAGTCATGTCTAAATTTTTTATTACCCACAGTCTGGCCAGGAATTTTTTAGCCAACCCGCTCGCGATATGTTTTCTAACATATAATTTGATTTCAAAAAATCTTTTTCATACAATAAACAGATGGGTGAAGGTCGTTCCAAGGTCCTCATGTATCTTCACCAACAAGTGTAGGTTTAAAAAGTCTATTTATGTATGATATCAGAGGGACAACAACCATATTTGACTCCTAAGATACAGGCACATACACGTAGTTTAGGAGTCAGGGAATTTAAATTATTGTGACCTAGTTATAAGCCTTATAATATGCTCTTAGTTCTTTGGTTCTTGTACTGTGATGGCTTTTGGTGAAATAAAGAATATTTATATTTATTTTTAAGAATGCTCGTGTTCTAATCTGTCTCAAACTGACAAAAAAGCCTCTAATTTCCCTACATTTTTGTCAAATTTTTGACGTTGATTGTCGCTGAGATGACACTGTGACCTTGAATTTTAAAGTTTTTATTTACGAGATCACCTTCTGATCAATAATTCATTAGCAAACTTTGAAGATAACTATTATCTTGCGTTATGTTGAAAAAGTTTGGCATTACGATAAAAAAGACTGACTGTTCTTATTATACACTCTTTTGCTCGGTCTTCGTTATTTTATTCATTATTCTGCTTGTATCTATCTCTATTAGACACGGAATATGATACAAGTATTTGTTTCTATCTTAATTTTTTTTATATTCCTTTAGGAGCATGAGGAACAGGGTGTAAAGTTCACTCATCCACCATAGAAAAGGGAGGATCCTCCGACCAGACGGGTGTTGTATCTGGCGAGCAATTGCCCATCGGTTTGAAGTTGAAACCTTGTATGTATGTCGAACGCTCGGTAAACTCTAACTGCACGATGCAGGATTTGTGTGACGTCATGTCTATGATGCGTAGTTCGTAGGTGGCGGTGTAACCGCTACATTCCCATTCAAAGCAATAGGTACTTGTTCACTCTGGCTGGCGGGTTCGAATCGCAACCGGAATGTTGAATGTGAACAATGGTGGCAAAATGAAAAACTGATGACTTTCCTTTGGTATCTTGATGTAATGTATTAACCATACATAAACAATGTTTGATGTGGACTTCCTCTTAAAATTGTACAAATGATTTAACTACAAAGACCGGTTGGACTCCTATTTTCCGAGCCATAGACAAAATGACATAGCCCAACCATAGAGTTTTACTCAAAATCTATAAACTAGTGTTGCAAGTAATTAATTAATTTCGACACAAATACAGATAAAATATGATTAGGTTATAGAATTCAGGACTTACAGCTAACAATTATTAAAAATATAAAACATTTTAATTTGCGTTAACAGGTAGGTACTTATACAAATTAAACAGGTCATAAATGACATAATTAAATCAGTACCATAACATTTCAAAAGTCAATTACAATAACCCCATTACAGTCGAATAAAATCAATACCTAACAATACAAATTGACCTTCACGTCGATTATTACAGTTGAACGAAAACAGTTACGTTTAAATCTATTACGGAAAGTTACGGGTTGACCGCATTCGTTCGTTATATTAATGTAGCTTACGGTTCAAATCCTCTAGGGCTCGATCAATTTATAAAACCTTTCCGGGTATGTACCTACATGTGTTTTGGGAGATAGTTTTAGGTGCAAAATATTGGTAGGAGTAAAGGTTAAATCAGCCATTTTATAAAATAATTTCATTATGTATCTTTATACATAGCCCTCTCCATTGCCCTTTGGGTGACTTTTAGCCTTCTGATAGGCAATGGAGAGGGCTATGCTTGGAGTTTCCCTACGTGATCGAATCAGAAATGAAGAGATCCGCAGGAGAACCAAGGTAACCGACACAGCCCGAAGAATTGCCAAACTTAAGTGGCAATGGGCAGGGCACATTGCACGTAGAACGGATGGCCGATGGGGTCGAAAGGTTCTGGAGTGGCGACCACGTACCGGAAGACGTAGCGTTGGAAGACCTCCCACAAGATAGACCGATGACTTTGTGAAGGCCGCAGGAATCCGCTGGATGCGGAAAGCACAAAATCGGTCGAAGTGGCGGTGCTTGGGGGCGGCCTATGTCCAGCAGTGGACGTCTTTCGGCTGAAATGATAATGATGATGATCTTTGTACACATTTACATTACTTAAATCTAACAGACTTAACAATAATGTGTACAACCCCACCGTCGTATCTCTACGTTGACGTCGTGGTGGGGCTTGCGCGCTCCGAACTCTAGGCCTGTGCCGTTAGAGTTTACTTTGCCGGAACAGGTCTGGGATTAGGAGCCAGACCAAGAGAGATACAAAAACCCGCAGGGCAGCATGTGGCGAGCTGTTGGGCAGTAGCGACCCCACGGACCCTATCTCCCGGGAGAAGACTTGTTCCCCACCTCTGGCTTGCCTTTATTGGCCGGCTGGAGTGAACACTGACGAGGAACAGAGCTCCCCCGCCTCATTCTTGCCTTAATTGGCCGGCTTGAGTGGAGATTCGCAAGAGCAAAAGTGCTCGGAGGAAGGAAGTATTCCAGTAAGATGCTGGTAGGGATCTTGACCGTACTTCCGGGATTGTCCTGATAGCCGTGGAATACCTCTCCACTCCTCATAAGCACCTCAGGACGTGTTGCCCCCTTGTCGCTACGACACTATGTGCTAGCGACCGTTTTCGGGGGCCCATTATTGAGCGTGCAAGTCACCCCCTGCCATTTTATCTGTGTATTTTATATAAAACATTGATCAGGCAGGGGCCATAGTCTTTCCATAGTCCTAGATAACCAGTTCACTTTAGCCATCCAAACCCATAACCCAATATCTTTGTTTCCATATCCTGCAATAGTCCTACACCAACCGGGGGTTGTCCTTGGATGCACTTACGTAGTGCGGACAGGGATAATCGTCGGTTGGTGCCTCATTTAATTAAAAATGTCTAACGGGCCTCTGCGAGTTGGCTTCGGCCCCTCGTACGCCTTCCAAAGGTCCGGGACCCCAGGGCCCCGAGATGTGTCAAAGACATATAAAAATGTGTACAAGAAGGTATATAAAAAAAGGAGGGAATATATTTTTTATTAATTGTAACCTCTGAGTTTGTTTCGGCCTTTCTTTTCAGAGTAGTCAGATAGGAAACGTCGAATTCATCTAGCTTATTTTTAATATGACGTGTAAAAGTGATTCCGATATCCTATTTACAGAATAAACAATTTCATTTCAATAAAAGGCATCAATTTTTTTAATAAAATTAGATTCGTATTATAGAACTTCAGTCAAGGCTCTAGCATTACTTGAAATTAGTTTGAAGCCATTTGCTTGGTTGAAAATTTAATCAGGGCTTGAGATACCGGTATTTTTTGGGAACCGGTACCATTGATATTTTTGTGATACCGGTACCAGAGTAGTAAGTACCTGTACTGTTGGTACCGGTACCAGACTTAGTACCTATATTATTGGAATTTCTAATCAGTGTCGGTACTGTACCGGTACCAAACAATGAATATTTCCGTAAGTAAGAGTGAGAAAAAAGGACATAATAGTAGGCATTAGAAAAATAACTTCGAGGTTGCCAACCGTACGAGGTGCCACGAACAAATATGAGATTTGTGGTATGCGCCGGGTACCTTGAATTTGTACGGTACTTGTTAGGTGGAGTGTCGGTACCCGTCTGGCTTGTACCCAGGCACCGAAATCGCAAGAACCGCTAAGTACCGATACAGAACCTATACTTGTTCTTGTCTTTTATGTATGCACGTATTTCTGTGACAAATAAACCTATTTTTCTTTCTTTCTTTACTTTCGGTACCGGTACCAAAACCTGGTTGTAGGAACTACAGTAGCAATAATGCACACGAGGCAAATTGCAATGAGCCCCGCGTGAACGGTCGAGCGCCAGTCGCCCGCGCCGCGCCCTAGTGTTAACTTGTGTCTTAACTATGTATGGTAACCAACCCCACTGTAACGTATTCCTGAATTATCAATACACTTAATATTGGACTCCAGACTTTCATTTACATCCTTCACCAACCAAACTAAAGGTTCCAACACTGGTTTTAAGTAATGATTGAATCTTGAATGAGGTTCTCTAATTTGGACGGTTTTTTTTTTCATAATGTAATGAGAATCAAATAATTAGTTTTTTGATCAGAGGTTATTTGAAGGTAGATGTTATAGCATTGAACTTTGTTGGATTTACTATCTCATGTTTGCAAAGCCTCCTTTATACGTCCACATCTATCAAAATTTGTGGCAAAATTCTCATTCTTACTTAGAATAAACAAATATTTTGTTCTTTGTGAGGCAACCAAGACTTTAATAGTCAACTAAGTAAATATCCAAGGTGTATTCCAACGAAAATTACAAATACCTTTTTAATGACTGTTACAAATGACACATAACATAAAGTCCGATGACGATGTGTGTTATGTTTATGTCCCATGTAATGCTTTGGGGGTGAGCCTTTTGCCATCAACCGGGCACAAATCCAGACTCCGGGCTGCTACTGAGAAATTCCTGATGAAAAAAAAACCCAAAAACACAGCCCAACCGCAAAAAACAATCAATCTATCTAGCTTTTTTCCATTGTTGGATGCAGCTGAATAACAGTATTTTACATACATGGAGCGACTGCTTATCTGACCTCCAGTAACTGGGTAATACGATACCCCTTGGTAAGGACTGTTTGTCAGACTTTCGGGCTTTCGGGACTATCAAAGACCCACGACGGCAAAAAAAAACGTGTGCAGTCGGGGACCCCGGTCAGGAACGAAGTTCTTTCTCACGTATGATTTAAAACAAAAACAATTTTTTTGCAGCCATCATCTTGGATTTACATTTTGACCTAGCTGTCGGCTTTAGCACCCTCGAAAACTAAAAAAACGACGCCCATGACGAAAATTTTAAAAATTTTTGCAGCCGCCATCTTGGATTTACATTTCAACCCTACTATCGGCTTTAGCACCCTCGAAAACCATGAAAACGATACCCATGATGAAAAATTTGATAATATTCGGAGCCGCCATCTTGGATTTTCATTTTGACCAAATTCACACTTTCTATCCCTCTCTCCGGCATGCAGTGTACTCGGGCCGATGTATACTTCAATTTTATTCCACGACACTGTAATCACTTCACTCTTTTCTTTTGTTTTTTCTGCCAGTGTTCTATCTCTCTGCCTCTCTCTCTATCTTTCTTTTTGAATTAGAAGAAGACAGTCGCAAGTAACACTTTTTAGCCTGACGATTTCTGAAAGTTTCCAAGCCGCGTTAAAAAACTTCGTTCCAAAAACAAAACACAAAAACAACTGCACAAATCAATAAAACAATTTCCAATGTAAACTTTTCTCAACACGTTTTCCTACAAAACAGTAAACTAGCGTGCAAAAAAAGGGTTACGGATCGAATTTTTCGTCGAGAAATTTATCGAAAAGTGGCAAGAACTCCTGTTTTGGACGAAGGCGTCCGCTGCTAATTAATTACGATTGCTGTTTAACGAACCGTTGCGTCCCAAGGAAATGGCTGCAGATTTTTTTGTCCGCCCGTGTAAAAAAGATTGGTGGAAGCCAATTCCGCGGAATTTTTTGTATCTCTTTAGGGAAAAATGGCTAAAAGAAAAGTCTGTTCTTTTCGTAAAAATATTTCGCAATCATTTTAAAGGTGAATTTTAAGCTGTAGAAAGGTGAAGTAAAATCTGTTTTTGCCTCAAGGTTTATACAAACACTCTGTTTGTTATGTAATAACTAATGATTATTTATCATTTAAACTTCTTTTATATATGATATACGTATGTATTTGTGTGTGGAGCTCATGGCTAAGTAATAACATCCATACGAGTCGATCCATCAGGTTAAGCTACACTTGCCGGGGTTGGTTCGCGGATGCTCCACAAGGGCGCATAAACTAATTGATTAGCATTCGAAAATATTGTTGCAGCTGCTGAAGATTGTAAAACTATCTTTCCCTTGTATAAATTCAATCTCTTTGTATTGTATAATTGCATATCACATGTGTGAGCACTGTGACCATGTTGTACATTCCATAAAGCTACCATTTACTGGGTACGTCTTTTATTGACTTGAATGTGCCCTGGCGGCTGAGAGTATGTCATGCTCACTCAAATGTCTCGCTGATGGTGGCGTGTGTGTTGGATCATTAAGTTCCCTTCAAAATGGTTGAGCTAAATGGTGCTGATCCTTGCGTCATGTTCGTGAACGGGTGCCGTCAGTAGGGACTGGTCATCTCTTAGCTGCCACGGTTTTTTTTTAATTTTTTTATTGTTGTTATATTTTTATTACGGACGCTTTTAACGTGCACGTCTTTCTACATTGTTCTCACATGTATAAATTCAACACGAATGATGTAACCAATATTTTGTAACAAAATTTTGATTTAAAAGAGTGTACGTGGAGTTTCTTGCCCGTTCTTTTCTATAGGTACCTACTACGCTTTGGAATGGGCAACACTAGCTTCATTTTTCTGACTGACCGACCCCTTGACAATTCAAAAGTACCTGTAATTGGTTTATTTGAAATAAATGCTTTGAGTTTGAGTTTGAGTTTGATGGGTGACCATCTTTACATTCCGAGACTCCTCCGTGCCTCGGAAAGTACTTTGAACCGTTGATCCCGGCTGTCATTCGTGGATTTTTGACAGTCGTTACGAGTTGAAAGTCTGACAACCAGTCTTCCCAAGGGGTATTACCCAGTTACTGGGTTGTGGGGGTCAGATAAGCAGTTGTTCCTTGTAAAATACTGGTATTCAGCTGCACCCGGTTAGACTAGAAGCTGACCCCAACATAGTAAGCTAGGCAGATTGATGTATGTGTGTAATTGTTGTATAAGTAAATGGTACATTGGTAGACCACAGACTACCTGCAGTATTGTTTCTCCTTATCCCTTTTAATACATCCAAAGGTTGTCTTTAAAATATCGCTTTTAGCGATAAGACCACCCACTATGTCACCTTATGTAAAATTTCTACATTTAAAATGTAATTCGTAAGGTGTACATACAGAGCATTCTATTCTTTTCTTTTTTTTACTACTACATGGATGCTCTTGGCCTGCATCTAATCTGATGGTAAGTGATGATCAGACCGAAGGTGGAAGCGAGCTTCACCTGCAATCCTCAACCACAGAGGAACTGGCTATCTTACCTCTAACTGCCGAAACACAACAATGCTGTTAACATTGTTGTTATGGCGTCAGACTTAGACAAGATGGTGGTAGCTAGCCAGGCGGACTTAGAACAAGCCCTACTGCTGGGAATTTAACCAGGGACCTCTGGGTCTGAGAAAGGTAGTCTAACCACTAGACCACAGAGGCAGTATATCTACTTTTACACACTTTAAACATGTTTTGACTTAGTTAATTGATTCAGGCGTGACCTTGCGGAAATCCCTTATAAAATACAATAGACGTGGATATATTTAGTAACTTGTTCCGCTTAGCTATTTCTAAAGAGCCATAAAAAACTTCTGAAATAAATCGACACGTGTTTCACCTCTCAACGAGGCATCCTTGTCTGCACTCAGCGCTCGGTGTGGCAACACGCCGTGTTCGAGTTCGCAACAAGTCCATCGTCATCCTGAGGATGCCTCGTTGAGAGGTGAAACACGTGTCGATTTATTTCAGGAGTTTTTTATGGCTCTTTAGAACTAGCTAAGCGGAACAGGTTACTAAATATATCCACGTCTATTGTATTTTATGTTTTGGCTTGATGATGAATTCATCAACGTCAAAGGTAGTTGTAGGTTATTACATTATGTGAAAGAGTAAGAGATTATTAACACTAATCTTGTGTAATCCACCAGAATCCTTAAGACGCAGATATATGACAGTGACCTTGAGTGGTTAGCTTGCGTGTTCTGTACTGAGCTCACGCAACGCATCGTACGTCCAGCCAATAATAGGACTCGCCCATCAAGGAGCGCTGTCCCAAATTAGACGCATTTTTAATTTATTATATGTAAAACAAAAGGTATTTTAATAAAACACGTATACTTAACAATCAATAATTTAATTATCTTTAAAATAATGAAGTTTTCAGAAAATTTTGAGTCATTCTCAGTTTTTTATCCGCGTTAGACATAACTTTACAAATTTATTTCACCATGTAATATAAACAAAGTCCAAAATATGGCTATATTAAAATATTAAGAAAATGCTCTAATTTAACATATATTTTTTACAAATCATTAACGATACTCGTTTAGACGTCATCTTCAGTATAAAATCATTAAAAGTCAGTTATCGCCCCCTTAATAAGAATCAATAAAACGAATTCCTTTGTAAAAGCGCCGCTGAAAACTGCTTTCAGGAAATGTTAAAATAACTGTTATGACTCGCATTAGAATTAATTTGGAGCAATTCTACGACACGGTATTCACATATGGGCCACATGTAGAAAGCTATGAATTTCCTAATTAGTCATGATGTTATAATTTCTTTTAGATAGGAGGTGAATAATGAGATGACGTCTGATAGATATGAATGGAAAAACGGCTTGATATACGAACCTTAAATAAATATGAACAAAAGCTAGGATTTTTTTCATTTCAGTCGAAAGACGTCCACTGCTGGACATAGGCCTTCCCCATGAATCGCCTCTTCGACCGGTTCTATGCTTCTCGCATCTTGCGGATTCCTGTGGCCTTCAAAAGGTCATCGGTCTACCTTCCAATGCCTTCCAACGCTTCGTCTTCCCTCTTCTTTGGCATAATTTAATAGAATTTAGGGCATTCTCTTTTACAGCTTTCAATCTAGATTTTAATTTGCCAAACTTCGATAAACATTTTATAGAGCTTTCCTTCATTACCGAGTGATCATCGTAACTTTTTAAATTATCAGTAAATCACCCAAGCACTCAACAGATTTGGATAATTCCTTCAAAGAGAGATTCCTAAGTAAATGTTTATAAGAGAAAGCTTTTCAGTATCACAGTAATGAAAATAATTATTTGAGCCTAACAAGGTCTAGTAATTTAAGGATAAGGGAGGAAGTAATTTGCTAAAATATCTTCTCGAGGTCTTTGCTTTAGTTTTGTTATCTTAAGTAGTACTTTGGACTAAGAGGGACTTTTTAAGCTATTGCATAACTTTTATCGTGGGCTTTGAGCGCGGCGACCGAATCAAGAAATTCCGTAACGAAAATAAAACCTAACACCCCCACTCCGCCTACCATGTAATGACGGTTCCCATGACAACGTGATGTTGTCGTGGGAAACGTGATGTTGTCATGGGAACGTAATTTTTGTTTTATGTCATCACGTCATCATCCCAAGTGTAGCGTTGACAAATAGGAAGTATAGAGGTTACAAATGCTATGCAATAGCTTTACCGCGGTAGTCCCCGAGTACCACACTAGTTTTTTTTTTAATATTATGTAGTAGATGTACTTTGTTAAATACTTCTACCCAAAGTCTAACTATGAGTCTATGTATTTATTTTTGGAACGAAGTTCTTTAACGTGGCTTGTAAACTTTCGGAAATCATCACGCTAAAAAGTGTTAATACTTGCGACTGTCTTTTTCTAATTCAAAGAGAAAGAAAGATAGAGAGAGAGAGAACGCCGGCAGAAAAGAATAAAAGAGAAGAGTAAAGTGATTACAGTGTCGTGGGATAAAATTAAAGTACACATCGGCTCGAGTACACTGCATGCTGGAGAGAGAGAGAGAGAAAGTGTGAATTTGGTCAACATGAAAATCCAAGATGGGGACTCTGAAAATTTTCAAATTTTTCATAATGGGTGTCGTTTTCATGGTTTTCAAGAGTGCAAAAGCCGATAGTGAAGTCAAAATGAAAATCCAAGATGGTGGCTCTGATTTTTTTTTAATTTTCGTCATTTGTGTTGTTCTCATAGTTTTCGAGGGTGCTAAAGCCGATATGATAATAAGATGGCGGCTGCAAATAATTTGTTTTTGTTTTAAATCACACGTGAGAAAGAACTTCGTTCCTGACGGGGGTCCCCCGACCGCCGCAAAGGTTTATTTTATTTTCTTGCGACCAAGAGGTGTCCCTTCAAATAATTTTTACATGCTAATCATAGAATAATTTCTATCAAAACTCAATAATTATATAAAATGTCTGCATGTTTACTTTCCCAAGCATGTAAGAATGAAATGAACGATAAAGTTTCGCAATTCCAAACAAATGCTGCAATTTTTTATACAATTTGTCAGATTTGCATTAGTTTATTGTAATTTATACCTTAACTCCAAGAAAACAAGGTTCTAAATATCTCCTTGTATCTTCTTAAAACAATTATATTATAATTCGGTGGGCTCAGCAATTATAAAAGTAGAAGTAGTTTATTACTTTCTTTTATTAACAGGACATTAAATATTTAATTAAGAATTGAAATGGACGTTTTTGTTTTGACTGAAATGTCCATAAAATTTAATTAGCTAGCTAACAGCGAAAATTTTTATTTAGATCTTGTGCTCTCAGCTTTGTTTCTTATTAATGTAAATCAGACATAACATCATAATCTGTATTTCCCGAAGAGGGCTAAAGTGTACACACGGCTACACATCAAGCTATACAATTCCAGTTTATGTTGATCTCGCTTCGTTTAGGATTTCCATACAATGCGAGGTCAGCTTATACTAGAAATGTATAGCTTGATGTGTAACCGTGTGTACCTCCATTTTTAGCCGACTTCAAAAAGGAGGAGGTTTTTTTCGATGACAAAACTTCTTTAGGCGCGTTGGGCATTTTTGAAATGGGACTAAACCATTGATTTCACGACACCGTGACGACACTAGCGCTGATGTCTTTTTAATGGTTAAAAGGACCATTAAAAAGACATCAACGTGTTGATTACCGCGGTGCGTGGAGTAAAAACCATCAACGCGTTGATTACCGAGGTGCCGATATTTTTTCAAGTTTTCACTTCTGTCGGCACTCCCGGAGTGCCATTGTTTTTTTTTAATGGTTTTTTACGTTTCCTCCATTATTAGGCCGCGCGCACTTTGGATATGTTTTCGTACGAATTTCATCCATGGTCGCACGAATTGAGTGGATACATTTTTCTCTTTCAAATAAAACAAATCCCAACATTTTCTGACGTCTGAACTATACATACGACTAAGTCCCACTCAGTCTGCGCACTCCCTTTGTACTTGGAAGGTCGGGATCATTTGTGCGTGTTCGTACTGTTATAAGGTCCTCCGCGTTAGGATTTTTAAAAAAAAGAATTATTTACTCGAAGATGATTATATTGAGATTTAACATGGATATTATAAATCGATGATAATAGTGATTATACGCGAGAGACCCATGAGCAGGACCGTCTGCCAGGAAGGTTGAACGTGAACTGGCTACCACTACCATGACGTATGAAACTGACATATGGATGATAAGCTGGCTGCGCCGAGTAGGCGCTGACTCAGCGTCAGCCCCTACAGAGTTAGGGTATAACACCTCCCCCTTTAAGAAATAACTTCGGGGTTGCTACGAAATTATGTAATTATTTATATGTAAGATCAAAGCAATCAAGTATTTTAAAGTCTAGTCCTAATAGTTGGAAGGGAGATTTTCCTCAATGTCGGAACTACTGTTTTCTGTATTAATCTTACAAATTTGTTCTGGTTTTGATGAAAAAGATACTTTAACTGGGGTTCTGCTGCCGGGTCGTATACATTTATAAGCTTTAAAACAAACAAATGATAATATAAGAATAGTAATTAATACAGTGATAATGGAGTAATGCATCCCATATTTTAAGATGTGTGGTTTACTGTCAAGGACGTTGTCTATATTACTTAATTGTTTTAGGAAGATATGTTTATTAAACTTCAGATCGTCTAAATCAGTGTTTAATCATTTTATAGGGGATACATTGCTGATTGATTGGTTTAATTTCATTACATTACAGCAAGTGTCATTTAATAAGTTAAAGTCAGGAAAAGTAATGGGTGTAGATATGTTTAATGCGGTATATTTTGGGATTAAGGTGGTTCCCTTACAGTAACCTATGCAGTTTTTAGGGATTGTAAGTATTCCGGTGCCTAAGACATTAATTTCTAATAATTTTGAGTTTCGGCAGTCTATTGAAACTCTATTTGACACTGACTGTATGTAAATCCATTTATTATTTTCTATGGGTTTCCACATATCTAAGTTACCATAAATAAATTTAGTTTCACAATATTTTGGGGTTTCACTGATCACTTTTGACATATATTCACTTTCACAAATTGGTCTGATGTCTGACGCATACACTGTTGTGATGTCGCACACATATTTTCCCGCAGTGATGATTTTGCAATTTTCCAAATCGTTTAATGTGCTGTATTGAGTTTTGTCTTTGGTCATTGCAATGTATTTAGAACTGGGTAAAATTAAACTAAAAGTATTAGGCTTACTTATACTGTGAGGAGTAGGCAGAGCAATGTTATGAAATAATACGTACTCTTTGATGGACACTAAAGGTACTTGTAACACGAAAAATATCTTATTACTAGTATAATAAGTAACTACACTAGATACATTCAAGATTAAATGAATAGAGCTTAAATCTAAATTAACAGGTAGCTTCAAATCATTGGGTAAATGTTGGTAGTTATCGGCAAGTTCCCGGAACAATTGTTGTGACGTAATCATTGATGGGTGTAAAATATTTTGATTACTAAACAGGACTGCGTTTGTTATGTCTTCGAGTTGGAATGACATAGTTAAGATTGATACTTCTAAATTATTAAGTATGTGAAGAATTTCCAATCGTAGCAACAATTCATTTGTTTCATTAGTTACGTTCATTAAATTGATCGAGAATTTGTCGATAGCATCTTTTAGGTTGACTTCATTAATTTTAATTTTGTTAATGGAGTTATTAAATGATGAAATTGTCGATGTGGATAGTAAAATATTATCCTTCATTAATGAAATCAACTTCTTCTCATTATTTTGCAGTACATTTATAGCGTCATTAAACCTGAGACCATCGTTTTCATCCAAATTACCAAATATTTGTTTAATCAGAGTACCTAGTCCTCCTACCCAAGCGCGTTTTGACCGTTTTTCTAACAAATGTGAGATAGACGAAAATTCTTTGTACATGTCGCTATAGCGGGCATTTAAGGGTTCTATTATGTTATTACAACTATTTTCTATCAGACCAATTCTTTTACATAAATATTTAGTAGTATTAAGAGCGGAATTTATATTTTCAATATGCGGGCCTATGTGCGAAATGTCTAAGGGCATCACGACGTTCAGCAGTCCACTGCTAAATTTCAATGTGCCGAGGTAATCAAAATAGAGGCCAGGACTTGATTTTATCTGCTGAACATAGTAGTCCTGTTGGCTTCGAGCCTGACTCGGAGTTCTGTAAATTAATAGCTACGTTAAATGAATATAATATGTGTACTTATAAAGTAACTTACTTAACTATGTATGTATTAATATTTAAGTTTAGATCTACAGCTATTTAAGATACTACGAGCTACTTCTGACATCGGCTGGCTTCACCTCATCGAAATGATGGGTGACATGACGCCGATTAATAAGCAAGGTAAGTGTATTATTACTATTAACCTTTACTATTTTATAAGGACCTTTCCAGAGAGGGGAGAGAGCCTTACGTAGTCTCAAATGATTTTTGAGATACACGAATTCACCGACTTTATAACTAACAGAGCGAGTATGATTATCATAATAAGACTTTGAGGATACCTTGGATTTCCTCATGAAATCTAATGCTTTTTCTCGTGAATGTTTTAGTCGGTTCTGTAGCATACGGACATATTCTGGATAGGTAGCTCCTGGAGATTCATCATAAATAGAATTAGGGATGAATGGTTTACTACCGAACATTAGTTCGTAAGGTGTGAAGTGAGTTGTAGAATGAACGGCAGTGTTGTAAGCGAGCATGGCTGTGTATACGTAACGAGGCCAATTTGACTGTCCTTCGTTAGTATAGGACTTGAGGTATTCTTTAAGGGTTGAGTGGCTTCGTTCCAGGGCGCCTTGGGTTTGTGGATGGTAGGGTGAAGACCATAGATTTTTTATTTTTAGGAATTCACATGTTTTTTTAAAGAGATCTGATGTGAAGTTGGTACCCTGGTCGGTGAGAATCATTTTGGGGATGCCAAATATGGATATATAGTGGAGCAGACACTCGCTTGTTTCTTCTGCTGTAGTACTCCGAATAGGATATGCGGAGGAGAATTTGGTAAGGTCATCTTGAATTGTTAATATAAATTTTAATTTTGCAGGACCTGCTTCAGGGAGCGGACCTACAACGTCCAGTGCAATTCGTTGACACGGTTCAGTCGAAGTGCTGGTAATTTGCATAGGAGCACGATTGATTTTTCTGAGTGCTTTATTTTCTTGGCACGACTTACATTGTTTTACGTATGTTTCTATATCGCTACGCATGCCTTTCCAATAATACATTTGTTTTATCCTGTTATACATTCGTGATGAACCTAGATGACCTGCTATGGGGATATCATGGTTATCGTGCAGGATCTTTTTAATTTCAGTTGGAACAGGATATATAATATTGTTATGAAATATATTGACCTTGATTTGCGTATCGTGGAAAAGGTAAGTAAGGATATTATAAACTTTAACAAATGAATGTTTTTCAAATGGATTTTTAAAATCGGATATGCCGATTTCATTAACGCTTCCAAATATTATTAATTCATTTCTTATTCTTTTCAGGGTTTCGAAAATTTCCGGATAGGAGGCTTCGTCAAAATAGTGGACTTTGGTAAACAACAGGTAATATATTTTATTATTAATTTCTATTTTCAAGGACGAGAAAAGTTCTTTCTCGGAATTGTGTATTCTAGTGCTAGTTTCAGGGTCGATCAATATATCTTGGATATATGAATTAGATTCGTCTAGATCAATAGACGTGGGAACTAGAATTACTTTTGCAGGACATTTTAAAAGGCTTTCATTGTGTTCTACAATTTCAGTATTAAAAGATTTATCTTTATTAGCCATAGATTTCAGGAACATGGGATAATCGTCGACAGGGGCATTTGGGCTAGCACTTGTAGACGGTTTGGGACTATGACCAAGTTGGGGATTGGAAGTTGTTAGTTCGTCCAGTACAGGATTAGGTAATGTAATTGTTTCATTCTCGATTTCTTCTCTGATGGTGTCTGGGACGTTAGAAGGTAAGTTTATATCGGGTAATGGTAAGAGATCTTCGATTGGATCGAGAAGATCAGGAGAAGGTTCGATATCTATATCGGGATTGAACGATGGTGGGTCTATTAGTAGATCCATTAGGTCTCTATCTAGTTCTTGGGTGGATTCTTCGTCACCAAGAGGGTTAGAAGTTACAGGATCAGTTTGTTGAACAGGATTTACCGGAAAACGAGATAGGGCGTCGGCGTTAACGTTAACTTTTCCCTTTTTATACTGGATATCATATTGAAATTCTTCTAATTTTAAACGCCAGCGAACAAGTCTAGATCCAGGGTCTTTACAGTTAAATAGCCATTGTAATGGTCTATGGTCTGTAAGGATTTTAAACCGATGACCATAGAGATACGGTCTGAATGTTTTGGTGCCAAAGATAATGGCGAGGCATTCCTTCTCCGTGACGCTATAATTGCACTCTGCTTTGTTAAGCGTGCGGGATGCATATGCAATAGGGCGGTCTTGTCCTACTAGGCCCTGGGATAGGATTGCGGATATCGCGTAATTTGAGGCGTCACAGGTTAGAAGGAAAGGTTGCGTAAAGTCTGGATATGCAAGGACTGGAGCGGAAATGAGCTTGGATTTTAAGGATTCAAAAGCGAGTTGTTGCTCATTCTGCCACTCGAAGGTGACGTCCTTTTTTAACAAGGAGGTTAAAGGTTTAGCTAACATGGCAAAGTCGGGTATAAACCTTCTATAGTACGATACTAAACCTAGGAAGGACTTTATGTCTTTCGGAGATCGAGGGACTGGATACTCTGTTACTGCACGAATTTTATCAGGATTTGGTTTGACACCATCTTCGTTGATGATGTGTCCTAAATAAGCTACTTCTTTGCGAAGAAATTCGCACTTTTCTGGTTGTAATTTTAAGTTAAATTTACGAAGTTTGTCGAATACGGCTGTCAGGTTATCTACGTGTGAATTTAGGTCGTATGAGTAGATTACAATGTCATCCAAGTAGACAAAGCACTTTGTACCTTGTAGACCCGTAAGGCAATTATTCATTAGTCTTTGGAAAGTGGAAGGCGCATTTTTTAACCCAAACGGCATTCGCGTAAATTGGAAGTGACCTTGAGGTACGGAAAACGCAGTTTTGGGTGCATCATCAGGAGAGATTAAAATCTGATGGAAACCGGATGTGAGGTCCAAAGTCGTGAAGTATTTACTACTTCCTAATTGATCAAGGATCTCGGATATTTGTGGTATAGGATATGTTTCACCGATGGTGATGTCGTTCAATTTCCTATAATCGATTACTATTCTCCATTTACGTTGTCCTTGAGAGTCTGCCTTTTTGGGAACTATCCAAATTGGCGAGCTCCAGGGTGAAGATGACGGTTCTATAATATTTTGACTCAGCATTTTACTGACTTGAGTTTCGACTTCCTTCTTATGACATTCCGGAAATCGATACGATTTTGTATGAATAGGAATATCGCTACTTGTTTTGATTTGATGATTGAGGGCTGTAGTGTGAGTTAACTGATCATCTGGTAGATGAAAAATATCGGAATATTGAGAACAAAGTTCTGTGAGGGCTTCAGATTCTTCTTGATTTAGATGATCGGTTCGTAGTGAATTTAAGACTTGCGAAGTTCGGTTGGATATTTCTTGATTATTCATGCTAACTTGAAGGGCAGCATGTAAGGGTTTGATTGTAAGTTTTAGATTGGGATTAATTTTTATGAACGATAATGAGGTATTAGCTATCGTTAGATTAACACGAAGGTTATCTTTGACCTTTACGATGCAATTAGAAATTAGGACATATTTTGATAAATGTTGATCCATAATAATACCTTCTTTTAGATCAGTATCCTGTATTGAACACTCAATAACAGTTTCAGTACGTGGCGGGATAATATAGAATGGGTCAAAGAAGTTTAGTTTAACTTCGGATTCTCCCATTCTGAGGGTATCGGTTGTATAATCGATTTTACAGCCGAAAAAGGTCAAGAAATCTGATCCTATAATACCATCATAGGGTAAACTTATGTCCTTAATGACATGAAATCGGAATGGTGTGACTTTATTGTCATTTAATTTTAATTTTAATTGGAAATGGCCTTCGGTTTGGGTCGGCTCGTCACCGGGGTCAATACCCTTAAGTTTGATTGGTTCTTTCACTAGTCGTGGATTTTCTTGGATACTGGATAGTTTTAATAGACATATGACAGAGCCTGAATCGACTAATAAGGATAAAGGGGTATCTGAAACTTGTGAGTTTAAAAATACGTATGGTAGAAACCTCTTGGATGTATCTAGGTTTACTTCGTATATCTTAGTACTGGTTTCATTGGATACTGGTGAGACTGCTAGATTTTTATTTCTGTGATTATCGATTTGGGGCTGATTACCCTGTCGTTTGACCTGGGATATGTTAATGGTAGGGTCGTCAGTTTGGGGCTGGTTACCCTGTTGGTTGGCCCGTAATTTATCTAGGTTAAGGTCGTCAGTTCGGGGCTGGTTACCCTGTCGGTTGACCTTCCCTAGATAAGGGTAAGGATTAGGATTGTCAGTTTGGGGCTGGTTACCCTGTCGATTAATCCGTGATGAATCTAGATTAAGGTCGTCAGTTCGGGGCTGGTTACCCTGTCGATTGACCTTCCTTGGATGAGGATAAGGGTTAGGACTGTCGGTTTGGGGCTGGTTACCCTGTTGGTTGGTCCTATGAGTTGGTTTTTGTTGTTGGGTGCCGATACTTATGCTTCGTCCCGTGCGGCACCCTCGCGAGACTCCATTTCGTTTAAATTGTTGGAGTCATGGACATAGGGCAAAAAGAAATCATCCGTGGGTTCGTCATCAGATGTTTCGCGGATATGGCTGATTTTATTATTGTTATTATTTCGAATGTTATTATTCGGTTTGAATTGGAATTTGTTATTATAGAATTCACGTTTTTTACAATCTTTTATTTCATGACCAGCAGTTTTACAATACCGGCAAAACAGCGCATCGGTTTTATTTGGATTTGACGTAGTGGATTGTGTGTAGGGGTTTGGTTTTGAAGGCCCTGGTTTTGGTTTATTATTGACGAACTTTTGTTCGACCTGTGGACGCTTATACAGGCTTTGTTGAATGCGTTCTTCCGAAATCGCTAAATTAATGGCTTCATTTAATGTCTTGGGAGATCTACACCTCACAATGTTTGATAAACGGGGATGTAACCCCATAAGAAAGTGATGGAGAGCTAAGTCCTCCATAGCTGCGGTACGACCGGGCAATTCCTTTGCCTTAGTATTAGATAAGGATATTTCGGTTAACAGTTGTGAGAGGCAGGTCTCCACACGAAGCGAAAATTGGCTAACATTATCTTGCGGGCTCTGCCTGCTCTCTTGAAGATCGGTGAGAAGGTGAGCATAATGTTTCCGCTCACTAAATTGTGCTTTTAAGAATTCTCTAAGTTGTTCCCATGATGTGAATTCTTTTATGGAGCAGGCAATTTCCGCTTTACCACCCAACTGGCTGAGAATATATTTAAAAAGGATTGGTCTTTGTGGTTCTGATGCAAGATCATATGCGTTGTTACAATTTATAATAAATGAATTGACAGTTTCCCGGTTGCCGTCAAATGATTTGACGAATTTAAACAAAGTATTTAAGTCTAGTTCGGCCATTGCGCTACGTGCAGTAGTAGCCCTTGTGACCCTGGGACTAGGAGATCTAAC
Source organism: Agrochola lychnidis (assembly GCA_963680765.1). Taxonomy (NCBI): domain Eukaryota; kingdom Metazoa; phylum Arthropoda; class Insecta; order Lepidoptera; family Noctuidae; genus Agrochola; species Agrochola lychnidis. The sequence continues at coordinate 4,334,406 of OY796859.1, read as the reverse complement.
AGGTGATTTTTCTGTATCACTTCGAGACTGTTCTGAAGTTGGGATATCAAGTTTTAATTTACTTTCCTCTGTTTTAGGAACTGTTGGCATAATTAAGTTGTTTAACCATAAATGAAGAAAACGGGTCACAGGTAGTATAAGGTCTTACAATGGTAATTACAGTAAATGAATCCAGTTAATAAGTCGCAAGTAAATAACCTTGTATAGAGTATTAAATAATATCTCAGCTTTAGACTAGACAATGACCAAAGACTCACAGTACTAGCAGTGCGTGGGCGACGGATGTTATGGCGAACAGGAACATTCCGTTGTGATAAGCCGCGTCTCTGTGGCTGGAATCTGAGTCGCTAGGATCTTGAATAATATGGTCAATTAATTGGTATTGACCTCAGCTTCGGATGCAGGATTGAACTTGCAGGAGTAGCAGCGCTACGCGCTACGCGCTGCTCAGGATAGTTGACGGTGGATATTAACTTATTTATTATTTTCAGGGCACATCAGGATATAGTTCACTACACACTTGGTTTTGCAGAATATTTCAACCACACTGAATACACACACTGGCGATACACTGGTTGGTACACTGGCGATGTTTTAAGGACACTGGGGATTTTCGTATCCCACCGCTGCCACCAATTGTTATAAGGTCCTCCGCGTTAGGATTTTTAAAAAAAAGAATTATTTACTCGAAGATGATTATATTGAGATTTAACATGGATATTATAAATCGATGATAATAGTGATTATACGCGAGAGACCCATGAGCAGGACCGTCTGCCAGGAAGGTTGAACGTGAACTGGCTACCACTACCATGACGTATGAAACTGACATATGGATGATAAGCTGGCTGCGCCGAGTAGGCGCTGACTCAGCGTCAGCCCCTACAGAGTTAGGGTATAACAGTACGTGTACCCACGGTTGAAATTCGTACGAAAACGCATCCAAAATGTGCGCGGCATTACAATTCCATGCCTTTACTAACATTTTTATTGACACTTTAAAGTATAACTTTCATCACTACTATGAATCTGCCTAGCCTTCTCCCAACTACGTTAGGGTTGGCTTCCAGTCTTACCAGATTCAGCTGTATACCAGTACCTATTTTACATGGAGAGACTGCCTATCTGGGGGCCTACCACCAGCTCATGAAGCAGTATTATTTTATTATTACTTCAGTGTGAGAAAGAGATGAAGCTCTACAGGTCGTATAGCTCCATCTCTTTCTCACACTGAAGTAATATTAAAATAATACTGTTTATGAGCTGGTGGTAGGCCCCCTGACCTCCAAAATCTAGTTACTGCTGGGTAACACGATACCTCTTGGTAAGCCTGGGTAACCTATCGGAAACAAATTATGATATTAAATTGAACTTATACACTTAGGCAAGTCAATCATTTCAGTCTGTAAACAGCTTAAACACCAAAGCTTTATCATCACCATCATCATTTCAGCCGAAAGACATCCACTGCTGGAAATAGGCCAAGCACCGCCACTTCAACCGGTTCTGTGCTTCCCGCATCCAGCGGATTCGTGCGGCCTTCCCCTTTTTAACTTCTCCCGCTCTGGGTGGAGCAGGAGAGCGTGTCGACTCTCACTGACTAAAACCCACCCGTGTTCCTTCAGTTGTTTTATTTTATTGTATTGTTCTCTTTTTTTATGCACGTGTGTCTGTGACAATTAAACTTATTTTTCTTTCTTTCTTTCTTTCTTTCTTTTAGACTTTTCCGCAACCCCGGCAGGCATCGGCCCTAGCGGACCCCGTCAGTTCTGCTGACATCTCTTTGAGGCGCGCGTGGAACACAACGCGCCGTCGTGCGGCCTGCCCCTAAGCTTCATTTTCCTTTGATTTATCAACACTAGTATTTCAACGGAATCCGTCAAATACATTTTTCACGCGCTTTGCCACGGCTTGAATATAAAGGTTTTTTGTTCCATTCAGCTTTTAGTTTTGTTTAGCAGCTGGACATTGTTCATGGATAGGGTTCATGTAAAATCAGATTTTGGTATACAGGTTCACTGGTGACGTTAATTTTAGGATTTTTGTGACATTTTATGGAGTTTTTGTTTTTATGGTCAGGCAGGATGTAAACCACAATATTTTTTTGTATAATCTCCCATAACTAATCTATATCTACAAAAAATATAAAAAACCGTGTGGCACTCGGGGACTGCCGCGGTAAAGCTATTGCATAGCATTTGTAACCTCCATACTTCCTATTTGTCAACGCTACACTTGGGATGATGACGTGATGACATAAAACAAAAATTACGTCCGGGAACCGTCATTACATGGTAGGCGGAGTGGGGGGTATTAGGTTTGAATTTCTTGATTCGGTCGCCGCGCTCAAAGCCCGCGATAAAAGCTATGCAATAGCTTAAAAGTCATATTTCGTGTTTATCTGTGTGATTGCGTTGTTCTTCTAAACTACGCAACGGATTTTGATATGGTTTTAATTTTTAATCAAATAATTGATTCCGGAAGATTTATATATTTAATACATTCATAATGAACTTACATAATTATGATAAAAAAATATTTGTTTTGTCAATTCGTAAAAACCGTGCAAAGCAGGTGCAGGTCACTAGTACCTACCATTAACACTTTCACTGTCCATGCATTAAATGTAATGCACTAGTAGTTATCCTGTTTATCCTATATTCCTGCGAAATTAACCAAAATTTAATAATAGAACCATTTCACCCATTTCAAACATTTCACGTCCGTACATTGCATGTGCCGTTTGGCCTTAGTTTTAATTTTACTTTGTTTTTTTATCATTTTTTATTTCTGGTTCTATGAGTGTGTTTTTAATCTGTGATCTCGTGTGCGAGTCTCAATAAATACTTTTTCTTTCTTTCATGTAATGCATTTAAATGATCATCATCTGCCTAGCCTTTTCCCAACTATGTTGGGGTCGGCTTCCAGTCTAACCGGATGCAGCTGAATACCAGTATTTTACATGGAGCGACTGCCTATCTGACCTCCACAACCTAGTGACTAGGTAACACGATACCCCTTGGTAAGACTGGTTGTCAGACTTTTTTTTTGGGCTTCTAACTACCCGTAACGACTGTCAAAGATCTACAAATGACAGCCGGGACCAACGGCTTAACGTGCTTTCCGAGGCACAGAGGGGACTTGGTATGTAAAGATGGTCACCCATCCACGGACCAACCGCGGCAAGCGTAGCTTAACCTGATCGATCGACCCGTGCAGCTGTTATTACTTAGCCACAAGCCCCTCCTAATGCATTTAAATGATATGTAACGGTTATTTGAGGCTGATAGACAAATTTTATATAGTATAGTAGAATTCGAACTGCCTCGTTGGTCTAGTGGTCGCAAGCGCTACTGCTGAGCATGAGGTCCTGGGTTCGATTCCCGGGTCGGGCAAAGTGTTATTGGGTTTTTCTATCTGGAATTTCTCAGTAGCAACCCGGAGTCTGGATTTGTGCCCGGTTGATGGCAATAGGCTCGCCCCCTATTACATGGGACTTAAACATAACTGGCGAAATGTGGGTATACCTACTACAGGTACACCTCTGCCCAACCCTTCGGGGAAACAAGGCGTGATGTTATGTTATGTTATGTTAGTAGAATTAGTAAATGACCTTAAAAAACATCACAATGCAATATTATTATTGGACGCATGGTGATAGGATTACCTTGGGACAGTGAAAGTGTTAAAATAATAGTTAAAGTACCTATTCATTTATTTTGAGTCTAAAAGACAACTCAATAAATCTGTAGTCGTTTTGCACCTCAACATCGGTCATCACTTTTCCAAAATAGTCCAGCACGCAACATTTCAAAATTCTAGTCTGTCCTAAATTCATAGAAAAAATTGTCTTTCAAAAAATTTGTACCTTCTACCACAATTGCTACAAAACAATCATAATTATATTTTTGTGGTATAAGAAAAATTGCTCGAATCTTCTATAGATTTCTATTTACTCAACTGAGTAAATAAATCACATGAAAAACAGCCAAAAAGTACAAAAACAGACTAATTCAAAAACACACATCAGTCGTCGAACGTCAAAGCATCTCAAAACAATCCATCAAGCAACAAGGAGGTACTATCAACGGTTGTACCGCGCGCCATTTATCTTGGGACCATCGCAGGAACAAATTAAACACTTTAATACATGAGGCGTGACTAAAAAAGGAAAAGGGGGATGAAAAAAGTGCCCTATCGAGTGGCGGTGAAGATGTTTGTGAGACTGGAAGTGAAGTAGATAACAAACAACCTTTTGAAAACGAAGAGTTCAACTAGTTTATAAACAATTTCTGCTAAAGAGTGTTTAAACAGACTTTCTGTATAAAGGCTCTTAAGCAGAAATTGATTGATTAATTGTTGCCACTTTGGGCGACGTCGCAAATAGCTGTCAAATATTTGTCTGTTTTGATTAATTTGGTAATCTTACTGTATGGAAATAAGAAATATGGCTAACTAGTGAACTAAAATATTAATCATGAAATGCAATAATTAATATTGTAACACCTAATATTTAGTTTTAGATATAAAACGGTTACAAAATCAAATTCAGTGTTATAATTGCACTAGTTTGCCATATAATAATATTGCCAAATTAATCAAAACAGGTAAATATTTGAAAGCTATTTGCGACGTTGCCAACTTTTAGGATGAACGTTCTTAAGGAGTAACTGGTGTTACAGAGAAAAGGATGCTATATGATACCTATTATTTTAAAAACTAAAAACAGTTTTAGTCAATAAAGGAAAATGAGAAGGCCTTTGTCCTGCGGAGAGACAAACATATTGTTATTCTAACAGAAATCTAAACTCGATAGCCACAAAAACTCTATAAGATTTTGCTTACTGTGTAGCGGTTACACCGCCACATACGAACTATGCATCAAAGACATGACGTCACACAAATCCTGCATCGCGCAGTTAGAGTTTACCGAGCGATCGACATACATACAAGATTTCAACTTCAAACTGCGGGCAGTTGCCCGCCAGACACAACACCCGTCTGGTCAGAGGATCCTCCCTTTTCTATGGTGGATGAGTGAACTTTACACCCTGTTCCTCATGCCCCTAAAACTGAGATGGTATTGCTAGAAAAGGAGTGACTCCTGAGATTATGGATGACAGGGATGATTTGAAGAAAAAAACTGTGGCACTCCGGGAGTGCCATCAGAAGTGAAAACTTGAACAAGATCGCCTTGGTCGAAGAAAAATACTTGTATAGAACATTGGTCCGTAACCTTATCAAAATAAAGATCACAATCGCGTTTACAAAAAAAATACTTCCAAAAACTTTAAAGTAAATATACTTGCATAGAACATTGATCCACACACATAACATAACATCACGCCTTGTTTCCCCGAAGGGTTGGGCAGAGGTGTCACTGTAGCAGGTACACCCACATTTCGCCAGTTATGTTTAAGTCCCATGTAATAGCGGGCGAGCCTATTGCCATCAACTGGGCACAAATTCAGACTCCGGGCTGCTACTGAGAAATTCCAGATAGAAAAACCCAATAACACTTTGCCCGACCCGGGAATCGAACCCAGGACCTCATGCTCAGCAGTAGCGCTTGCGACCACTAGACCAACGAGGCAGGCATTGATCCGTAACGTAATATAAATAAAGAGCACAATCGCGTTTACAAAATTGAGGTGTCGGTAACGGTGTCGCGAGTTCAATTGTTTTTTCCCATCTCAAAAATGCCCAACGCGCCTAAAGAAGCCGCTTCAAAAATTTTACTACGCCAATTTCAAATTACTTGATATAAGTGCAAGAGAAGGATGACAATGGCAAGGCTTTCTAGGTATAGGTTAACAGTTATATAGTTTTACCAAGTAACTTTATAAAGAAAAAAAAATAAAAAACGTGCGGCACTCGGGGACTGCTGCGGTAAAGTTATTGCATAGCATTTGTAACCTCCATACTTCCTATTTGTCAACGCTACACTTGGGATGATGACGTGATGACATAAAACAAAAATTACGTTCCCATGACAACGTGATGACCGGGGTTCCAAGTAAACTGACTACCTAATGAAAGAAGAACATAGGTGGCACAAACAATTTAATTTTAAAATCTAAATACAAACTAATACCTTAAAAACTACAAATCTTCATCGGAAACGAAAATGAAAAACAAAATAAAAGTAAACAACATGTAATAAAATATCTTTGAACAAATACAAAAAGAAATCCTTGTGGCCGGGATCGAACCCGAGGACAAGTAATTAATGTCGATCAACCGTTGTGCCTCTAGACCGATCGGTTTCTTATTGACCGTGGCGAATATGTTGAACCGTCCTTACATGGTAGGCGGAGTGGGGGGTGTTAGGTTTTTATTTTCGTTACATTACGGAATTTCTTGATTCAGTCGCCGCGCTCAAAGCCCGCGATAAAAGCAATGCAATAGCTTAAAATACAAAATTAAAAACCTACCGCTTCCAGCTACACTAAATCCACAACAGCCGTTAGCCATCAGTTGCGTTCCGTACGCCGGCAAAAAACTCAAGTCCCCCTCGATATCCGGATTCTAAATCTGTTCAACTACCCGCGTTTGACGTTACCGAAACGATACCTTTGATTAGTAATTTTGTATTTCTGTACACGTAAATAGTTTGAATTGACTCCGAATTGAATGGGACGTAAAACGCGTTTGGTGGAGTTTTATGAGAGCGACCTTTTTGGTAGTTGGTTCAGAATTGTTAAAGTAACGGTAAATGAGAAATGGATGGTGTTTTGTAATGGGATGTGAGTTACAATTAAGAAAAGGTAAATATATGAATAGACTTACTCGTTATGCTGGATGGTTTTAGGAGACAAACCGTTGCACTCCCCGCTAACTGACGTAACTAGCAATCGATATTTTTCCAGGGCAACAGTTTTTCGGTTGCGTTAGCTGTAGCTTTATTAATGAATTAAAACTTTTTATAAATAGCTCTTGACTTAATCTTTAACTCACTAACTGTAGATGTGTGCATATACGACAGGTGGTGAGAATATTTTTTCCCTCAAACAAAACTTACGCAAAACAAAATACGTGATTGTCTTCTAACGGTAAATGACACAGATGCGACGATCAGAGAGAACTTTTTCGAAACAAAGTTCTGAACACGTAGGTAAAGTCAGTGCAGATACGTCAGTTTATGAGATACGACAGTTAGCGAGGAGGGCGACGAAACTACTGAATAGGAAGTACACCCAAACTGAAACGGAAAATTAAATATTTATCTACAGAATAATCAATATAGTCTTGATCACCTTCGTGGTTCCATCATCCTACTATATTAATGTTATAAACGTAAAAGTTTTTTGAGGATGGATGGATGTTTTTTACTCTTTCACGCAAAAACAACTGAACAGATTTGAATGAAATTTAGCACACAGTTAGTTTGTAATCTGAACAAACATATGAAATACTTTTTATCGCGATATTCCTACGGGATCGAGACTTATGCGGATGAAACCGCAGGCTGCTGCTAGTATTAAATAAATGAGAAAATTCTACAAGTGTTGGTCAACTTTCCCAAAGTGGGAAATAATAAGTTTATAGTCCTTATTCATCAACATCATCCATCATTCAGCCAAAAGAAGTCCACTGCTGGACATAGGCCTCCTCCATTCCCCAAGCACCGCCACTTCGACCGGTTCTGTGCTGCTCGCATACAGCGGATTAATGCGGCCTTCACCAGGTCATCGGTCCATCTTGTGGGGAGCCTATTATTCTAATCCAGAAAATATTATTGAAAATAACCTGAAAGTAGTTTAAGCTGATTTTAATTCATTTAAGTATACATAATTCACTTCTTTCTAAAATAAAGTTTATCATTTAACTGCAGTAGATTTTTACAGCCATACAAACCATTTTCAATCCATTGCAGATCCAAAAGCGTCACATATACAATTTACGGTCCAAAGCGAGCGTTGGTGCTAAAAATACTTGAACTAATATGCTTGAATCAAGTTCTCCAAAATTAGAATCGTCTAGACATCAACTGACTGCACTCTTCAAGAATGTCGCTGGGACGAATCATACAAAAAACTAATTATACAATTTCTCAAGTATGTAATTCGATACTTACTAGGAATTTTATGTCCTTTGAAAAACTCGAGCCAAACTCGAATCTTTGATGTGAAGTTTTCGGCTGTTTGAGTCCAATTCTGGAAACAACTATTACTAGGAAAGACGATTATAATATATTTTTTGGACTTATGATTTATTATATAAAAAGTACCGATTTAAATGACGTTATAATCCAATCACATAAGACGCTTTTTAACTTCTCCCGCTCTGGGTGGAGCGGTGTCAGACTCTTACTGACTAAAACCCACCCGTGTTCCTTCGGTTGCACTGTTGCCAGGGGCCACGATGTCCCTTGTCCCTTTCGGCCCTTATTCGCAGCCCCGGCAGGATCACATCAGACCCGAGACAAGAAACTATTATGAAGACCACGACCGCTCTAACAAGAGTACTACGAAGAAGAAAAAGATTATCAAATGAAAAAACATTTTAGATCTGTTGTTTGTTTAAAAATAGATTCAATTTTATATCCTGGACATCTGTTGATGAACGGTCTAACTTTAAAGACGTTTCATTCAATAACTTATCAATACACGTAGTGACAGCCTAAATTGCTACATTCATCGTAATTTTCAAGGAAACTTCCCTTTAAAACTTCTTCTTATTTAAAAAACTCTTCCCCATTTAATAAACCCACAACGACTCACATCCTTCTAAGCACGTGCTCAAACTTTTTTAAATCGACACCCATATCGACAACCCTATCCATTCGTGATTTACGATCTTACCCGAAGTTTTACGACGTCATTCGGGCAACGTCACCGGCACGATTCCGTTAATGAGAATGGGAACTATCAGTCAGCAACCGGCCGGAATCAACGGTATTGGATAGAAAACGGATATCTATTTCTGGATTTTATCTTTCCTTCTATGTAAGTGCACGTGCGGTAAAAGTGTGAGATCTCCTTATTCAATTTAACGGTCGTTTTACTTTATGTGTGGAATAATGCTGTGGATTTCGAACGCGACCATTAGGATTCGATTGGTCTTGGTTTAAAGGATGTGTGTCTGTGAAAGTGTGATTTAATGGACACATTTTCTCGTTTCGGCTATCTATTTTAGAAAGGGCAGAAGAGTAAGATATTCTTGGTTCGTAATTGGTTGATGACTGAAAAAGTACCTATGATTGTAATCCACTATGTTGCAAAGTCTGTATAGCTTTATATAATCCGTTTAATGTCAATATTATACTTTGATAACACTTTTAAATACACCAAAATACGTCAGCACTCTCTGTGAGTGTTCAATCTCGACTGCCATGTTCCCAAGTCTGACTGTACACGTGTCTACCGTTTGACAGCTAATTGCTGTCAATCGGCAAAAGTCAGTTTAACAACTAATAAATACCTAATAAATGCAATTTCACTTGGGGTAACAACTTTACAAAATAAAATACTAAAACTGCAAATACATGATTATTATTAATTAATTCATTTATTTCAGACAAAGTCCATAAAAAAACATTACATACATTAAATTAAAAACATAAAATTGATATAAAAATCACACACAGTAAAATAATCCTCAAACATTCAATTATAATAAATTTAAAATACAAACAAATGTCAATTGAAACTTAATAATATAAAATTGAAATTGAAATAAAATTCAAATAAATACAAACAAATATCATCCAAAACGAAAACAACATAAATTACATAATACGAGGGGACGCGCTACTATGAAGCTGCATCCACCTCTGTAACAGGGGGAGATCCCACCGCTCGGACAATACCTTCAGGATGCTGTTCGAGCTGTTTCGTAGTCGACTTAGTAGCGAAGCGCTCCGTTTCCTTATGATCGCGAAAAAATCATCTGTCCGCGCCTCAACAAACATAGTCGAGGCACTACAACACCGCGGAAACCCTAACAACATCCTGAAAGCATTGTTATACTGTACGCGCAGTGCGCTGTACGCCCGCTGCGTAAAGTTGGTCCACAGGCTGCACGTGTAAAATGACTGACAATATGCTTTAAATAAAGTTACCTTTACTGGTCTAGTACATCGTGCGAACCTGCGAGCCAACATATTACACCGGACAGACAGCGCCCTACGCTTCCTCTCAATGTCCTGATTGTCACACAGGTCATCGGAGACACAGTGGCCCAAATACTTGAATTGCTTCACCCTGTTTAAAGGAATGCCGCAAAGAGTGACAGGAGGTACAGATGATTATAATTGATATATAAAATAAATAATATTTAGAACATTACATAAAATTAAATTAAATAATAACAAAAGCTAACATTATGCATTGTTAAATTAACTAGGATCAATGAAACCATAACGTTAGATTTGATTTGGATAACAGCAATATATCGCTTTAAATAGCTTTTGTCTGAAATAGAAGCCGAATTTGCCAAAGATGCGAGCATTTCACTAAGGTTGAGATCTATAAATATTTAATGTTACTAAACTTAGCACGTGCTTTTTAGCACGTTAGCCTCAATAATATAACCACTTAATGGATCAAAGGACACAGCGGTTCGCGGGGCAACGACGCAGCCGATGAACTTGCCAGAAGGGGGTCGAGCATGGCACCAGTGGGGCCTGAACCCATTGCGCCACTCCCCTTCGGGTACCTACGCACTCTGGTAAGGAAAAGAACCAGGGATCAACATCACAAACTTTGGTTGGACCACGGTGAATGCAGGCAGGCCAAGGAGGCACTCCCTATGATTGATGGCCGCCTCACGAAACAGGTTCTCCGACTAACGAAACAGCAGCTGCGTACAATTACAGCAGCTGTAACTGGCCATGGGTCATTTAATAAACACCTCTTTGTCATAGGAGTCACAGACAATCCGCTGTGCAGAGCCTGCATGGAGGACGACGAGACAGCAGCTCATGTGCTGTTAAACTGCCCGGTGGTCGCCATATACAGGGCCAAGTACTTCGGTAACCCAGGTACCCTACGTGAGATTGTCAGTGACACCAAGGCGTTGCTGGCCTTCTTTGAGGAGCTGGGGTGGATCGAATAACCGATTTTCCCACCCGTACGCAAAATACGCGCTTGACGTGTAGTTGTGGATACCAGCCCGTTTTACCTAGCACGTGCTTTGACTAAGACATGTTTCCGTCTCTATTTTGCAGATGTAGTTCGACAATGGTATGACAATGGCATGAAGAATGCTTAATAAAAGTAAACGCTAACGTTTATAGATCTCGGCCTGAGAAATGCTGACTTACGGAGTTCAATAAAATACATTATTTTATATATTTTTTTAACCCATTATTACTTATTACACATACAATTGAAATGAGATCAAACGTTTAGGAAGTGAGTCAGAGTTTCTTTTAAGTAGGTACGTATTATTTTCGTGATGGAGATGAAAAGATATTTTATATGGATAATATGCTTTCATAGATCTTTCATTGTTTTATGATGACGTGTCTGTAGATATTTATGGAAAGAATCATGACGTATTTTGTTCTTAATTTTATTTGATTTACTTCTTTGAGGGTATGTCAATACTGGCTCTTTTATTTTCTTGTTTGTGCTTTTTAGGGTTCCGTACCTCAAAAAGAAAAAACGGAACCCTTATAAGATCACTCGTGTGTCTGTCTGTCTGTCCGTCTGTCACAGCCAATTTTCTCCGAATCTAATGGAACGATTAAGTTGAAATTTGGTACACATATGTATTTTTGTGACCCAAACACGGACGTGTAACGTAAATAAAGGAATTTTGATTATAGAGGTCACTTTTGGGGGGCAAACAAGAAAATTTAAAAAAAAAAGTTTCGTTATCGTGTGACATATCAAATGAAAAGGCTTATTGCGAAAATCTTAAAAATGTTTTTTTTTTTAATTTTAGCATAAATACTTTTAAAGATATTTAACAAATTCGATGAAACTACTAGACCAAAAATATTGAAACAAATACATAATATGGATAATATAGATTACAGGAAAACCTATAAGAAGTCTATAGTCTTAAAATAACACGGTAAATCTTTCAATATTGTGCGTACAAACTTACATTCGCAGTTGGAATGTATAGCAGAACATATATTTCAACTACAATGTTAAGTTTGTATTTGGAATAATATATTCATCCCAACTACGGAACCCTTCATTGTGCGTAGTCCGACACGCACTTGGCCGGTTTTTCTGAGTAAAACTGGCCTCATTTCTTTTTGTAACCGCATCTAAGCGTAGATTTCTATTTTCTCTAAAGCTCGATTATTTGAAACATCATCTTTTAAACGACGCTCTTAAAAAAGCCGTCGATAGCGACACATACCATATTTAGAAGGCAAAGAATCGGGTGCTGTGACTTGGTAGAATCCTATGTCTAGCGATAGACCGTGCCATGAGGATTATACCAAACCCTGAAATGACTCCTGTTAACATAAAAAAAATATGGCCGAATGCATAATCTCCTCCGTTTTTAACCGACTTCAAAAAGGAGAAGGTTGTCAATTCGACTGTATGTTTTTCTTTTTAAGTGAAAACTTCTGTAGGCGCGTTGGGCATTTTTGAGATGGGACTAAACCATTGATTTCACGACACTGTAACTACACCAAATTTTTGTAAACGCGATTTTGCTCTTTATTCATGTTACGTTACGGATCAATGCTCTTTATTTAGATAAGGTTACGGACCAATGTTCTATACAAGTATTTTTCTTCCACCAAGGCGATCTTGTTCAAGTTTTCACTTTTGTCGGTACTCCCGGAGTGCCACCACTTTTTTTAGAATTTTTGTTACGCGATTACTCCGCCAATTATGAATTGATATTGATGATTCTTTTTTGTTTGGTAGGTCATATTTCAGAGGTGGTTTCATAGAAATTTTATCAACTTTGCTTGGGTACTTTATGAGTTAGCTTCAATAATACAATTTTTCCCACTTCGTCTAAATGGATGATGTAATGATGTTAGAATAAGTTCCTGTCACTGTTATTTACATAGCAGGTAGTGGTATTCATTTATGTGGGGTAGGTACCACAACTAAAAAGTGAAAAATAAAAACTTAAAAAAAAAAAACAACCGACAAAAAATTACTTTCTTTTCGGAGGTCGGTGCCAAAAAACGAAAATTCAAAACCACACTTTTTTTCCGAAAATAAAGTTATTTTTCACGTTGTAGTGTTTTTTTTGAAGTTAAAAATCAAATTGCAAGCTATGTTGAAATATACAGGTAATTTTAATAAGCCACGTCAGATACCTAAATATGACGAAACATTTATAATTAGAATCTCTGCCTACCATCCATACTCATGAAACAGACCACGTATACGAACATTTTTGTTCAAAAGTTTTCGCAGGAAATGCCTAAACTTTTGAGCTCATCAAGGCTAATAAAGTTTAATTACAGATGTCATATCCTGCTCCATGCAGACCGTACAAAACTAAGCCCCGAGCAGAAGTAACTTTAATAACGGGCAGTTGTTAGAAAATCTCTGAGTTTAGTACTGGACTTAATAATGGTAAGGTTATTTTGTATCTTTTAATACAGGGTAGACTTTTGTTTAATATGTATGTACAATGTGTAATTGAATTAATGCAAATTTATGAAAGTAGTTTGTTCAGAATCGTTTACTGCATCAATTTCTGTCATCTATACTTATTACTTATAATAATATTATATAACATAACAACACGCCTTGTTTTCCCGAAGGGTTGAGCAGAGGTATTCCTGTAGCAGGTACACCCACATTTCGCCAGTTATGTTTAAGTCCCATGTAATAGGGGGCGAGCCTATTGCCATCAACCGGGCACAAATCCAGACTCCGAGCTGCTTCGTATGGAGAAGAATGGGTAAGAAACTCCACCATTACTCATTTAAAATGTTTTACAATATTTTGTATACATTAATTATGTAATTATATGTGAAGACGATGCATCTGGAATAAGATTACTGTACCACAATAGGTAAAAATAATTAAAACAGAAGCAATGACAGAAAAAATAATTATGTGATGGATACATAGTGTTCACATATTTACAAGCATTGTAAAAGTACTTATACGATATTCCTAAAATTTTTACAAGTAATAATACTAATAAGTCAGTGTGTGAGTTCAAGTAATCACAGAATGTAAAATTAATGTTATGATAACAATAAATTATACAATTACACAAGGACATGTTGAATAAAAAACTTTAGGTATCCAGCTGCGAGCTGCAATCAACATCATCACCATTATCATTGGCAACCTTGTTTCACCCAAGACTGAATATAGACCTGCTCTCTGTTAGGCTATGCTTCCCTGGTCGGTTCGAGTTTCAACCAGGTCTTCCCCACGAACTTCTACCGTCATCCTCCTTTCTGATTGATGGTTTACCAACGCGATGAGCTGCAATAGGCAGAATTAATTATGGATATTAAAAAATATAAAGTGTGGTGATCAGGTTAACACACATTAATGGAAACCACGTACTCTACATTACGTATTTTAAGCATACACAATTAAAATTATTAATAACAATTAACATTATAGCCGTGGGACCTTTTTTTTTTCGTTTTAGTATTTATCACCATTAAACTTAATTTGTGATTATTTAGCAACAATACAATAAAGTTTGTATTGAATTATTGATACTATCGCCTTGCGCATGTCATGTGCCTTATTAATATTATCAAGGGTGGTTTATTTCGTGTCAATTTTTACGCTATTTATTTTGTAAAAAAAAAACAGTTTTCTATGTTTTTTATAATTGTTAATTTTATAATTTTGCACATATAACATCACGCCTTGTTTACCTGTAGAAGGAACACCCACATTTCGCCAGTTATGTTTAAGTCCTATGTAATAGGGGGCGAGCCTATTGCCATCAACCGGGCACAAATCCAAGCTCCGGGCTGCTATTGAGAAATTCCAGATAGAAAACCCAATAACACTTTGAAACACCCGGGAATCGAACCCAGGACCTCATGGTCGGCAGTAGTGCTTGCGACCACTAGACCAACGAGGCAGTCGAAGCAACGAGGTGTTATTATTTTAACATACTTTTAACAACTTATAATAACCGCTGTACTATCTAATCGCCACTCTGCATGAATATACAGACGGCACGGCACGTCTTTTTCAGGTGACTACTGAAAATCGGCGGCCATCATGCAGCCTTCTTGTCACAGTCATGACGTGTCAGCTGCCGACTATTTTTATTTTGTGCTCATGATTATATTTAAATCTATTGTGTTTTATTTTATTGTTCTACTCGAGTAATTTTCTTTTTTTATGCACGTGTTTCTATGGCAAATAAACTTATTTTTCTTTCTTTTTTCTTTATTATACAATAGGTACCTTTATGCCAATTCTTCCGATAGTAAACTGTCTAATTATGGTTATGATTATTATTTATTTTATTTATCAAACAAAGTTTATAAAAAATCTTAACTTAAAAACAATGCCCCGCAAAACCGTTTTCACGGTTTGTCTGTGGGAACAGAACAAATAAAATTATAAATAAGGTTTATTAGTGCGGACACTTAATTTCCACTTACTGTATGCACATCTATAGTAACAAACGAAAATATCCTTACATCAAATGACTTATAACACAAAAATTAAATAAACTACCAAATCACTCATCTGCTCTCCCCAACAATCTGCAAACCACTTTCCTAAGAACATTTCTTACAAACTCCTGAGAAAGAACCGCTTAAGTGACTTGGCAAATTTACCCTTCACTTCCTGATTTCTTATATCAGCAGGCAGTTGGTTGAGAAGGTATGGTACTCTTTTATCAAGCGTTGGCGGTGGACGTTTTTCAGCTCATGGTGTGAGAGTGATGACTATGATCATTGGATGGTTTCTTGTTCTTTTCTCGTCACTTATAAATTGTAATTAAATTTATTTTCTCCCTCGTTATTTTAATAATATAGGTATCTATTCGGTTTTTTTGTATCTATAAGATTTTCTTAGTTCATTTAAACGGGAAGACGCTGCTGTCTGCATTTCACCAAATTCCTCGTCTTTTACGACAGCCGCCGTCAGAGAGCAAATGACGTCGATTTTATACCGGGAACCACACAATAAAACCATTTAATTAAATATGTAAGACAAAAGCCGTAGTAACCACATCCTCTTGTCTTCGACTGCAAAATTAACTTAAACTTCCACAAAAGTAACAACTAATTAATTCCACAAAAAGATGAAGCAGACGTTCGAATATATTTTCGAACAAAAGTATTTACGGAATTCATTGAACAAAATGATGAAAAATTAATTTGATTGCGCCGGTTGCATCGGAAAGCATAATACATTACAGTTCCGATGCAATCGCATTTTTACGGATGTAATTTTATTCAGAGAATTTCAGTAGAATATTACGTGTGTGGAATTTTTAATTGATAGATAGGTTTAATATTAATATGAAGTTCCAATGTTTTAGTAGGTTAAGTACATGTCATATTTGTGTACATCATACAGATAAATTAACGTAGTTTTTTAGGGTTCCGTACCTCAACAGAAAAAAACGGAACCCTTAAGGATCACTCGTGTGTCTATCTGTCTGTCTGTCCGTCTGTCACAGCCAATTTACTCCGAATCTAATGGACCGATTAAGATGAAATTTGGTACGCATATGTATTTTTGTGACCCAAACACGAAAGTGTAACGTAAATAAACGAATTTTGAATATAGGGGTCACTTTTGAGGGCAAAAAAGAAAAAAAAAAGTTATGCTAACAGTACCATGTGATATATCAAATGAAAGCACTTATTGCGAGGATCTTAAATATATTTTTTATATCATTTTAAAATAAATAGTTTTAAAGATATTTAAGAAATTCAATGAAAATTGACCATTCCCCCCCTTATCTCCGAAACTACTGGACCAAAAATTTTGAAAAAAATAAATAGTATGGGTCTTTACCCATAGATTACAGGAAAACCTATAAGAAGTCTATGGTCTTAAAATAACATGGTAAATCTCTCAATATTGTGTGTACAAACTTACATTTCGTCGCTCGGCATCCAATAGGCCCATCTCTCTAGCTACTATAATATCAAAAGTAACAGTCTGCTTAATACACAAATAAATAAAACTGTAAATGTTCATGACAATCAATAATTCGGGTTTCAGCGTGGTTTGTCAACAGAAAGTGCAGTGTTGTGTCTTAAGCATACTGTCACATACTATGCACAGCGTGGGACGCCGATTTATGCTAGCTTCCTCGACTTATTCAAGACTTTTGATCTGGTTGCTTATGACGTATTGTGGAGAAAGATGGAGAAGGATAGGTTGCCAATGGAGCTTAAAAACATTTTTAAATATTGGTACCTATGATAACCAGATCAATAGTGTATGATGGGCTGGAACTTTTTCCAGGCCATACAGGTGGGAATGCGGGGTGAGGCAGGATTGGCGAGCTCAGAAGCACCAGAGTGGGTTGCTGTATAAATGGTATTTGTGTAATTAATATTAGCTATGCAGACGATATGGTGCTTCTGAGCGCGTCAACCTGTGGTCTCAGAAAGTTGGTCGCCAAATGTGAGCAGTATGCCAAAACACATGGTTTGATGTATAACTCCAATAAGTAGGAAATCATGGTTTAAGAGGCTGGGGGTAGACCGGGTTATGTTCCACCTGTATTACTCAGTGGGACTCCACTACAAAGAGTAGTTACGTTTAAATATCTTGGTCATATATTGACCCCTGACCTCAGTGACGGACTCGATATTGAGCGGGAACGAAGGGCGTTGTCGGTAAGGGCGAACATGCTGGCTCACAGGTTTGCACGCTGCTCACTTAAAATGTCAAAATAACTCTGTTTCGAGCTTATTGTACAACGTTTTATACGTAGCCTGTGATCTAGATATACCCAAAGGTCGTGCAACGCCCTTTGTGTCCAATACAACAACGCTTTCAGGGTATTGGTGGGGCTGCCCCGTTTTTCTAGCGCATCGGGAATGTTCGCGGACGCACATATTAATTGCTTTTACGCAACGATGCGAATGAGGGGTGCATCTCTGGTGCGCAGAGTGCGGGCTAGCTCCAACAATATCCTAAAAATTATCACTAGCATGCTGGATTGCATGTACATCAGTCACTGCATTGCCATCTTCCATGGGGTAAAATAAATTTAAACTAGATTACGTGGGGCACTCAGAAAGTTTTGCAACACTAGAAAAAAAATATACCACAGGTTATAATTTTTTTATTATATCTTTTTAAAGAACTTTCCATGCACAGTTTCATACGTCTAAACCAATTTTCACAACACATTTTCGAGTCCACATCAGACACCTTTCCAATTTACTTCTCAAATGCAGTCAGTGCATCTTCAGGTGATGAAAACTATTTTCCTTTGAGTTGATTTTTTATTTTGAGGAACAAGAAAAAGTTGCACGGAGCCAAATCGGGACTGTAAGGAGGATGACTTATAAATTTGACCGGTGTGCTGTCCAGAAAGTCCCTTGTTTTGAGCGCAGAGTGAGCCAGCGCATTTTCGTGGTGAAGCAGTAGCCCACGGAGGCCAGTGTTCGGTCGCTTGCTGCTTGCAGTAGTAAAAACTTTTGGCAAACATTTGGTAACATACCATTCAATATTGATGCTCCTTTGACCTCGTCAGGGTACTGACACCAGATAACCCGTCAAAGAAAAAAAACTTGCGATCAAAATTTTGTCTGCACATTAAAAAAAAAACGTAAAAAAATAGCACATTCGCGGTATTGGATGCCGAGCGACGATTTGCAGTTGGAATGTATGGGAGAACATGTTTTTCAACTACAATGTTAAGTTTGTTCTCGGGATAAATAAATTCATCTCAACTACGGAACCCTTCATTGTGCGTAGTCCGACACGCACTTGGCTGGTTTTTTTTTTTTAAATTGATTAAACTTACAACCAAAAATACAGTTATTCATGAAACTCTCAGTAAAAATATAATATATGACAAAAAGTTGTGAAAGATTTAACCGATTCTGGTAAAAACGAAAGTTGGAGCTTATTCTGCACTATAGAAATCGATTTCAGTCTTACAACAACCTAATTAATTCTTCTTCTACGTTTCAAGTTAATTACGAAACCATTCTGTTTCAATTTACCAAAAGTTCAGTTTACATAATGAAGAAAAACGTCAAATCTTATTATAGCAACACATTTTGGACTTACTTTTCCAATAAATAGCTGACACACACACACGCAGTTACATAAACTATGAGCACTCTTCCCACCCTAATGTTTCCATCAGTTACAGCTGAACTTCAGTTAAAACAGAATGACATCGGCATACCTTTCAGTCGCAGCCGAGTGAACGAACCCGAGTACACCCGAACACGCTTGCGCTTGCGGCGGTCGAAAATAGCCTGACAGAGGGCGCTCGCTCCCCTCTTCTTTTGTTCCTATTTTGAAATTCAAAAAATAGAAATGAAGGGTGTTTCGGGATGTGCGTGAGTCAGTGTCGGACGGCGCGCCGGCGCGTGCGTTGTTTCCGCCGCGGAAATCGGATTATTTGAATTCCGGAATTCCGTTTTTTTTCCTCTTTTGAAGTGGTGTTGAGTGGCTGTGTTAGTAGATACGGATGTGTGATGTGTATTGTGTTTTATGAATATTTTTGGAAATTAGAGTTTTTTTCTGGGTATGTATATTACTTTCAATATTTTTCGTCTTATAGCTTTAATATTTACGCCACGTGCTGAAACTGTTCGCAAATTTTTTGCACATTATTAAAATTAATAGCGGGTATGTTTCATGCTTAAACCTATTATTAAGGAATTTCTTTTGAAACTGATTCTTATACAGAATTGGTTTTAAAAGAAATTCCTTAGAATATTTTAAATATATTTTTGAGTCGCATATTTGTGGCTGTTGTATTGTAATATCTATGCAACCGGCAAAATATACCTGCATATACTTTTAACAAATGAGTTGATTGGCGAAATCCAAATTAAATGAAATATTCATAACTTTACTCGAATTCTATATGCATCGGCAATATTTTAAACCACCAATGAAAAGGTTTTCTCGTGACTGCGAATGCAACTAACGGATAAAAGGATCTAACTCTATTAGATCACACGCTCTGAAAAATAATGCGTTTAAATATTGTACTCTGTTGGTAGTATTTAGGAACCCACCAAACACCGAAGATTGAAATAGTTTAGCGACCTCATTATTTGTAAATATCGTAAAAATACGTCATTGGCTCGCTAACAACTACATTTTCTAGTTATTTTAAATGTATTAGGTTCTAGAATATTCGTTTGAAATGAACTTGCTAATAAAAGCCTAAAGGTTCTTAGGCACAACAATGTTTCATAAATATTAAACTATCAGCCTGAAATTATTTGAAACCTTGTAATGTGAAATTATTAAAAGCGGCGCTTAACGAATTAATAAAGAGTAGCCACCGACCTCATTTATATGAATTGCTAGTGACGTGCTTGGTATTTGCGTATATTTTGCGAGCGTAATATCCGCGGTACTTTCTCTTGCGGATATACATAATTTGGCTTTGTTTTTCGGTTAGCAACGTTTTGTTCCGTAACTTTCGTTTTTTGATAGTTTATCGATATTCATTTAGCGAAATATGAATGAATATTGATAAACTTAAACCGAAAGGTTTAAGTAATATCTGAAACTAACCATACCTACTCACAAATTAGTAAGTAGGTATGGTTACTTTAGGATACAAAATTGTTTTCAGATATTGTCACTTTAAACAACCAAATTCAAAAGTAATTCTAAATTGCCGATAAGATAATGTCCAATTAATTTATTTAGCGACCATTATTGTTATATATACAAGCTTAGGTTTTGTTTACATTAAACCTCTTAAGGGGTCATTGTACAAAAAATCAGCTGTTCCCTACATTTATATTCGTATATCTCGTCAAAATAAAGGGAACACCTGTTTTTTTTTTGTCCCATAGTGAAAGTTGTTTATAATGATGAGTACAATGACCCCTTAAGAGGTTTAGTGTAAACAAAAATTAAGCTTGTATAATATCACTATTTTAAATCCGATTAATATTTTGTATCCGAAAAATTCGCAGCACTACTGTTAACGTTAATAATTCGCTCGTCCGTCCGTACTGTAAAGGGGCCAACATACGATCCAAAGCGGTCGATAACATTCACAAAGAATACTTCTGAACATTTCCACTATACGTAAACTATTTAAATTGTTTCAGCCACTTAATAGTGAGCCATTGATTTGTATTGGGATTTAGAAGATGAGTTCAGGGATTTCCTTAACGAAAGATAAATAAAGAATCAGCTGTTTATTAGTTCATGTTATAGAGGAACGAAATGGGTTATCGGACTCGTAGTGTCAGTAATAATTGTTATAGCATACTGTATTTTATACGCTGTGGATTAGTGATTATATTTAAGTTGTTGGTAACTGGACTTGGAACTTATTGTTTGAGTAAATAATGTCACAGGCTAGAAATATCAGTATCATCATGAGAAAGCTCACAGTTGTTATAATGGATAAAATCATAACCTGTGCTATACAGGGTGGCAGGGACATCGACGCGAAAACTATTACCATGGATTCAGTACACGACGTTCGTCGGTTATAAAAAAAAAACAGCTGTTTCATAATTTTTTACCGCGCACTTTTGCTATGAAACAGCTGTTTTTTTTTTAATAACCGACGAAAAATTTCAACGCAGATTCAGAATCATGTACTGAATCCATGCTACCAGTTTTCGCGTCGATGTCCCTGCCACACCCTGTATTAGGTTATAAATATGTGTATTCAGATTATGTCACACCTAATTCTCAAGTAATATGAAAGCAACACAAAAACAGCTCAATTTTGAAATATGAAAACATTGAAGTCTAGTTTTGAGAAGACAAAGAAAGAAAATAAATTTATTTGACCCAGGTACATCATAGGGTGTAATAATATAGAGTCCAGTAAGACGTTTTGCAAACATACTTTTCTCAGCCCTAAAAAGTGCAAAATATTGGTTGAATAGTAAGTTTATTTATGAAGAAAAACTATGAAAACTCCACTCCATGTGGAAATACACTAGCTTTAAATTACAAGAGAAGAAGACAATAGAAGACATAATAGAAGAATAGAATCGTCAGTTTTCAAACAAAACCAAGTAGGTAACTTCAACAGTCACATAAATTGAATAGTCTGAAATGACTCACCTAAACCATAAATAATGTCTAGGGAAACGTCCATAAATCACTATTTTCCTAGAAATATAGCGCTATAAACGTGCTATGAACAAATGAATTGAATAATTACATTACCTTGACACGTAAAGACAGCTGATATTATTAAAACTTAATTTATAAATAGTTGGCCGCACGCGTCGAATTGATATACAAAAACATTCCTTGAAATAATTGGGGAAAGCAGTGTAATAGTTTTTGAGGTTAATATGTCTGTATTCTAGACAGATGATCAGTTTTGGGTCTACATTTAAAACTATAGTATGTCTGTGTGTACTGTCTGGATTTGTATAAGTGTGATGGCAATAACAAATAAAAAAAAACATATAATTCAGATTCATCTAGGTACGATTACATCCATATTTATTAGTGCAATAGCAAGCTTACAAACTAGTGTTAGTAGTAATAAATAATATTGACATAGAATAATAATTTAATTAAATAATATATAATAAGAATTGCATTTTTATTGTATCTTATTTAATTCAATTAAATAGTAAGTGGCAGGTCCGGGTGACAATAGCTGCCATGGCTTATTTTTAATTTATTTTAATTTTTGAATTGTTCTTTGTTTTATCTTTTATTGCGGACGCTTCTAACGTGCACGTCTTTTTACATTGTTCTCACATGTATAATTTCAACATGAATGATGTAACCAATATTTTGTAACAATTATTTATTTAAAAGAGTGTCCGTGAAATTTCTTGCCCGTTCTTCTCCATAGGTACCTACTTACTACGCTTTGGAATGGGCAACTGGCTTCATATTTCTAACTGACCGGTTCTTTGAAAATTCAAAAGTGCCTGTAAATGGTTTAATTGAAATAAATGCTTTGAGTTTAAGTTTCAGTTGAATTATATGGGACTGAAACATATCATAATTATATCCTACTACATCCTAAGTAGGTGGACCTCTGCCCTTCGTGAAATAAAGGCGGTTGCAGGTGAAAGGAGTCATATTTTATGATTTTAGGAAGAGAAAGAACAAAATAAAATGATCCTAATATACTAACCGAGCTTTAGATATAAAAACCACACACAATGAAGGGTTCCACAGTTGGGATGAATTCATCCCAATAACAAACTTAACATTGTAGTTGAAAAACAAATGTTCTCCCATACATTCCGACTACAAATGTAAGTTTGTACGCACAATAATGAGAAACTGACCATGTTATTTTAAGACAGTAGACTAGAATTTTTTTGGCTCAGTAGTTTCGGAGATAAGAGCGGGGGATGATCAATTTTCATAAATTTTCTTAAATGTCTTTAAAAGTATTCAATGAAAGACTTCGAATTTTAAGACAGACAGACACCCAGACACACGAGTGATCCTATAAGGTGGAACCCTTTTAGGATCACTCGTGTGTCTGTTTGTTTTGTTTTTTCCTTTTGATGTACGGAACCCAAAAAGGTACCTAGCTTAGTTGTTTTATTCACACCGATTTGTCTACTTTTATCGTAGCACACTGGTAGTAAGCAGCTTATTTACTTCTACATCGTGGAAAAGCAACGACTGAAAGTAAGCCAGTTGACTCCGAGCGCTTTAGCTGATCGATACTCTTAGCCAACTGTTGTATGCTGAATCTATTCTAATCCATACTACAACTATTTTAGATTTACCTACAGAATTTCTCACGGTGTGTTGTTCTATCAATGCTCTCCAAGATAAACGTACGTGCCTTAAGTCGTTGGTCCCGGCTGTCATTCGTGGATCTTTGACAGTCGTTACGGGTCGGGAATAGGAAAAAAAATAAGAAAACATAGGGAATATAATAAATATGAATAGGAAATATTATACGGAACTTAAAAAAGCCCAAGTTAAGCACCAACCCCAGCAAGCTACACTTGGCAGAGTTGGTGCGTGGATGGGTGACCATCTTTACATACCAAGACTCTTCCGTGCCTCAGAAAAGTACGTTAAGCCGTTGGTCCCGGCTGTCATTCGTGGATCTTTGACAGTCGTTACGGGTCGTCAGGAGCCCGAAAGTCTGACAACCAGTCTTACCAAGGAGTATCGTGTTACCCAGTAACTGGGTTGTGGAGGTCAGATAGGCAGTCGCTCCATGTAAAATACTGGTATTCACCTGCATCCGGTTAGACTGGAAGCTGACCCCAACATAGTTGGGAAAAGGCTAGGCAGATTGATTGCTATCCAAGATAAACGTATATAGTACATAAATAACTTTAAAAAGGTGATAGTTATTCTACTATAAACCTTTCGATCAACTTTTGTTTGTTTCCGTTATCCTAAAAAAATAGAAACGAAAACAAAGTTAAATACAAGTATCAAATAGAATATCCCTCTGAAATAGCTAGTATCAAAAACCGTTGGAACGGTACACGGCTCTAGAATTAAGCTCGAAATGAAACGTTTTAAAATAGGAGTCGGTATTCAAATATGTTTGTGAATATTGTCTAGCATAAATAGAGTTGCCCTACTATTATATTTGTTTATATTTGCGCGCGAATGAGAGGTCGTGACGTCATCTTCCGATGTTTATATTTCCGTGGCGGCTTCCCAAGAAATGTTTCAGTTAGGGATTTTTTTAGTACCATATCGATGAAATAATTGACAAAAAGTATAAGGTGATAAGATTTTTTAACCGACTTCAAAAAAGGAGGAGGTTATCAATTCAACTGTTTTTTTTTAATGTTTGTTACCTCTGAACTTTCGACTGGGTGAACCGATTTTGATGATTTTTTTTTTATTTGAAAGCTGGTACTTCCCGTGTGGTCCCATATAAATTTTATTAACTTTGCTTGGATAGTTTTTGAGTTGGGTTCAATAACACGTATTTTTTTCCCATTTAGTATATGGATGATATCTTAAGTTCCTGTCACTGTTATTTACATAGCAGGTAGTGGTATTTGAATTTGTGTGGGGTAGGTACCACAACTAAAAACTGAAAAATAAAAACTTTTTACAAAAAAAACACTACAAAGCGAAAAATAACTTTAATTTCGGTAGTCGGTGTCTTTGGTTTTGAATTTTCGTTTTTTGCCACCGACTTCCGAAATTAAAGTTATTTTTCGCTTTGTAGTGTTTTTTTGGAAGTCGGTTGATTTTTTTTGTAAAAAGTTTTTTAATTTTATGAAGGCTATAGAAAAAGAGACAGGGCAAAGAGAAGTTGGATGGATCATGTGAAAGATAATAATTATGGCAAGGAACGAAGACCACAATCTTGACAAGATTGTGGAAGACAAAGATGTAGGTACTGAGCTAACCCCAAATAAATGAAGATAGGAAGATCATGATCATACAATAACTGACTGAAGATTTTGTCACAGAAATTGTAACAAATAATTCTTAATTGTTACAATAGCTTTTGCCCGCGATTTCGCCCGCGTGCATGTTGGAAAATATCCCACGGGAACGTACTATCGAAATAACCCTATGTGATAATCTAGGTTACAAACTATATGTGTGCCAAATTTCATCCAAATCCGTTCAGCCTTTACAAACAGACAAACGGACAAAAAATCTTCGTAACTATTTTATTATTTGTAAAGATAAATAATTATCTTAGCCCTCATAAACAAAAACAGAGGGTAACAAATACCACATAGCAACGCTAAGCATGCTCACAAAGCCTCTTACAACGCAACTCCTTCATAAATTTCATCCACGCTAAACATCCGCCATCTTGGTATCCACACCCTTTACTGAAACTGGAATTTATTATGTCTCAGTAATTTTGATAAACGCGAAAGCTCAAAGACAAAGCGGATTCTGTATCTTGGAATATGTTGGGCAGGATGCGAATGTGGTGTAAACGTGAGATGGCTGAACGTGTTCTGACTTGTTGAGTCTGAAATGACGGAGAATACAGTGGGTGGGATTATATTTAGATTTAAAAGGAGAGCTTGTAAATTGCAGTTAGTTGGATGCAGACAACTATAACAGCTGACAATGAATAGACTGACATTCTTTAGAGTATACTCAAGAATATGAACAGCTTTTACAGTGAGACCAATTTCGAAATTTCGAGAAAACATCTTGAAATAAGAACCATTCTTATTCTAAAATAACTAATTTAATTCCGAATATAATTATTTAACCTCAAAATAGATACCAATCCCCGAATGAACCTTAAAGTCGCTACCCCAATATCATAATCTAAAACTGTTTAATAAAACTACATATTTAAAATATTTCAGGGATAAGGAAATAATATGCAACACCAAGATATTTTCTCAGTCATTTATATTTCTTTGCCAACATCAAATTCAATATTCTACACCATACCATCACATCTCCTATTCCCCACATAATATCACTATTTAATCGTATTCTAATATTTACCATGAAACTAATAGATTACCTTAATTTACAGTAGATTTCCAACCAATACCATGCTAATCTATCTTTTTACCGACACAGCCATTAAGCACGTTTTACCGTCATGAGCGCCCAACCCAGAAGGCCGTTCCCGCGCTACATTCTGACACATCGAATCTTTGGGTGTTGCCAGTACAATATGCAACAATTACGTATTTATAAATTGAAACCTAACAATCTGTTGTTTATTTTCGAAAAAAGAAAGCCCCGCTACTTGCTACAAAATTGGATATCATCTTGAAAAGTTTTCCCTTCAGAGAAGAAGAAAAGTAATTTAAACTAAAATAGCTAGTTGGTTATTTAGTGAGAAAAGTTTCGTTTATAATTTGTCGGTCTCAGTCTTAGAAATTCCACATACATTTCTAAACTAGAACACAAACAATTTCGTAAACATCAACTTCAAAGAGAACATAATTCCCTAATTACACGATTAATTTGCAACAACTTAAGCTTAATTTAATTATGCCACTTCTAACGGTTCAATTATGTAATTAAAACAATATTAAACTAACTTGGTAACCCTTTGACCAACTATTTTACTGTTGTTTGAAGGTCAACAATAATAATTGTTATTGTCTTTAGGGTTAAGTTGTGTTATTATCTTCACGTCGTCATCTTGCTGTTTGTTAGGATCTGACACAGAGTACTTTACTTTGCAATAACATCACGTTTTGTTCCCCCGAAGGGTTGGACCTATAGTACGCCTAAATTCGTACTTTGTTTTAATTACAAATAATAATTAGTAGTGTGGCCAGTGGTGGCCCAGTGGTAACGGCCGCGACTTACGAGTTGTAGGTCGTAGGTTCGAACCCAGACAGGCGCTTTACTTTGTGTAAATTATTTCATCACCACTGCTCTCAAAAAGATGATGGAAAACATCGTGAGGAAACCAGTATGTCCTAGAACCAAAAATTCGAAGACATGTGAGAACTACCAACCCGCACTGGGCCCGCGTGGTGGATTACGGCCCACTCCCTCTCACAGAGAGGAGGCCTGTGTCCTAGCAGTGGGAACATTTATAGGCTGATGATGATGATGATGATGAATTACTGACGTAGGTCGTAGTATTTCCGATTAAATTGTACCGTAAATAACAATGTTATCAAATTAGAATTGTTACAGCTGTAGTGGCAATCATGTCATTTAGTTTAAATAGGTCCTTATTTTTATTATTTTATTTATCTTTTATAATAGATTCTTTTATTTTGGATTTTGTGAATGTGAGAACGTTGTAGGCTGTAGACTTGTGGACCATTTTCTATTTTGCTAACCTGGTCTTCACATGTAATTTGAAAACGTTGTAAAAACCATTTATTTTTAAAAGAGTGACCGTGGAGTTTCTTGCCGGCTCTTCTCCATAGGAAGCGACCAATTGGAACCGTGCACCTAGTTTCTGACGTTTCATAAGTGCCCTTGTAGGTTTATGTGAACAATTTTTTTTTTTTAATTTTGAATGTTAATTTACGTATAGTACGTTCTACCTGTGGCAGAAGTTCAAAATCGAGAATAGTTAGCTAGCAAGAAAAAGGATATCATAACATAACATCACGCATATTTCTCCCAAAGGGTTAGGCAGACGTGTAGGTACTAGGCGATCAGAGTGTCTTTATTTATCTAACAGTAAACCTTCAATCACTAAGAATACAAAATTAAATATCTAAAAGTTCCTCCCTTTTAATCCTGAATCGCCATCCAACATACAGACAAAATCTAATAAGAATTCAAGCAGTAGCTGCAACTGAATCTGTCTCCAAAAGCCCTCCAAATACCCAAGACGTTATAAAACTCTAAGAACCTACAAATCCTCACACATTAATTTTATTCCTAAAATTCTCTTTTGAGTAATATTTACGAGTGTCTCATCCTTCCCTCCAATTTGTTGTACAATGGCAGACAAAAGGTGCGGATACACTGACGTCCGTATATTCCGACGTTTGGGTACACATCATATTGAGGGAGAAATTCCGCCGGTGCATCCGGTTCGGCGTCCTTTGTAGGACTTGTGTATAATGGAGTGTGCGTTTGATATAATTATGGAGTATTTTTTTGTATTCGTATGTTACTGTTACCTTTATTGGTACTTATTGAAAGAAGTCTGTTAGTTTGGTACTTACTGTAAACATGCTTCGAGAAAAATTTAAGGTACACAGTGGGAAAAATTACGAAAATATTGTAATTTTTAATAAAATTTAATTTAATCTCAGGCACGGCACAATTGCGGCGATAAGAACCCTCTTTGAGGAGTGGCTTGAGAGACACCACGGCGTCCTCACCTTCCGCCTGACGCAGGTCCTCACCGGACACGGCTGCTTCGGGAGGTTCCTGTTCAGGATAAGGCGGGAGGAAACACCCGGGTGTCACCATTGTGTGGATCAGCCTGAGGACACGGTGGAGCATACGGTGGAGGTCTGCCCGACTTGGGCAGAGCAACGCCGTGTCCTCGTAGAGGTGATCGGCGGCGGTGATCTCTCGCGTCCGGCCCTGGTTCAGGCCATGGTACGGAGCGAGAGGAAATGGCAGGCCGTCACCTCCTTCTGTGAAGCGGTAATGCTCGCGAAGGAGGAGGCGGAACGCGTTAGGGAGAGGCAAACTTCGCGCCCTCACGCCCCTAATCGCCGCAGGAGGAGACGCCCGGGGCGGGAATCGCGAGCCGATTTCCGGCCACCGTAGGCGCGGGCTTGCAGACGGTGAGCAATGGGTAGCTCGCCGTCCGATAAGGACCAAGCCAGGGTCGAAGGCACGTTGTGTTCCACGCGCGCCTCAAAGAGATGTCAGCAGAATTGACGGGGTCCGCTAGGGCCATCGTGGCCTCCGGCAAAAAAAAAAGGACAGCAAAATAATGCCGTGATAACTACACATTGATTTTTGTAAATAAATTATGTAGGTTTTGTAATATCTAGAAAAGTCTTCATCATCATTTCAACCGAAAGACGTCCACTGCTGGACATAAGCCTCCCCCAAGCACCGCCACTTCGACCGGTTCTGAGCTTCTCGCATCCAGTAAATTCCTGCGGCATTCACCAGGTCATCGGTCAACCCTCCAACCCTACGTCATTCGGTACGCGGTTGCCACTCCAGAACCTTTCGGCCCAAAAAACAAAACCTTAGGCAAAATTAATGAGTTTTCGAGACACCCACGAGGATCGACGTGGCTATTTGATTACGATAATGACTGCATCACTTGGTGGAGGCAGTCATCATCCATTTGTTGTAGAACCATAAAAAAATCAAGCGTATAATCAATCTGCCTAGCCTTTTCCCAACTATGTTGGGGTCGGCTTCCAGTCTAACCGGATGCAACTGAATACCAGTATTTTACATGGAACGACTGCCCATCAGACCTCCACAACCCAGTAACTGGGTAATACGATACCCCTTGGAAAGACTGGTTGTCAGACTTTCGGCCTTCTGACGACCCGTAACGATTGTCAAAGATGCACGAATGACAGCCGGAACCAACGGCTTAACGTACATTCTGAAGTACGAGGCAAAATCAAATATAAGTTGTGACATAAAATTATCAATACGATGGCCGCGTTCACACTAAACGTATAGCCGGCTACTGACTAGGTCTATGTTAGGTGTGAATGCGTCCTAAGTGTATTTAACAGATCCCACTAGTTTCCAGCTACAAAACAAATATTATACAGTACGATTCTTCATAATGTGCATATATCGAAATGAGGAAATCTATGCTTAATTTTTTTTTAAACAATTTTTTTTTAACTTTTTATGGAATTAAAAAAAAATATAACAAAACTGTGTAACTTTTAAACGAAATCATCTATCGCGATGAAACAAACTCCGTAATAATTGGAAGTAATTAGGCATCCAGATAAAAAGAAAATTAAGAAAAAAACTACCCTTAATTGAAAATAAACATGTTTTTTTAGCAAAAATCAGTATTTTTTTCATCAATTCTTACAATAATTGTAAAATTTATAAATAAGATGCAAAGAGAAAAAAATAAAATTTTTTTTTTTTTTTCCTTCGGTAAAATTAAGCATAGATTCCCTCATTTCGACATGTACATATTACGAAGAATCACACTGTATTCTTAGAAACTGAAAAAGGATAAAATTAAATATGGTAGGTACTATATAAATAGATCATATTATTGTTATCAAAGGTCTCCCACACAAGCTGTTCAGGATACCGTGATTTCAAGCCGCCGATGTAAAGTTGAACATAAATAAAAGATTGCCCACGCCTGAAGTGGTTTGACACCTACATCAAATATTACAAATTATAATATTTCAGTTATATTAAAACATTCTTGTTTGAACCTGTGGTTTTCATCCTAACTAATTATTATAAATGCGAAAGTGAGTTAGTTTGTTTGTTACACTTTCACGGTAAAACGGCTGAGCGGATTTAGATTAAATTTGGTATATGGGTAGACTATGACTTGGTTTAGGACTTAAAATACTTTTATCTCGATATTCTTACGGGATCCAGACTTATGTGGGTGAAACCGAGAGGCGCAGCTAGTTTTTCACATTTCTATTCGAGTGTTATCTCTTCTGTTTCTCAAAAAAAAAACATCGTCTTAAAAAAACATCGTCTATCTTCTCTGAAAATAGTACAAAATAAATCTGGACACAAAACTCGGAAAATAATGAACTCTCCTAACGATGGTACTGTGATACTGTATGTCAATGATCCTAACTCGCGTTGTGCAATCGATGTTGGCAGTGTTTGAGTAAAGGCGCATACTGCATATTGGTAGATTTTAGAATATATTACTATAGTAGTTTATGAAACTGTTGCATGACAAGGGGTATTAAAACATGAGTGTGTGTTTAAAAACCGAGCCGTAGGCGACGTTTTTAATAGGATCACACGAATGTTTTAATACCTTGTTATGTGCAATTTCATACACTACTTTATCTACTCTCAAACATTGGGATTGAAACAAATACTAAATAAAAGATCAAAGTTAAAGATCAAGAATAAATTTAAAAATCCCACGAAATTCAGTAAGTACTACAAAACAAATGAATGTCGCCTGCACCAGCACATCACCGCACATGCGCTACAGCGGGTGCTGCTGTCCCCCGCCAAAAGTTGATGGAAACTCTTTGGTGATATTAACTTCTTGGATTAGCGCTGTATCGTAACAGAAAAAAAATTGTTTTATAGTATTATTTTGTTAGAGAAAAAGTGTTATAATATGATTCTATTTTTAAATTTCGGTATTCTGTTTATAAAGTATGTCAATATAAACTCGTTTTGAAGTTCATAATTCGAATATTACGCTATGAGAGTAGATAAAATAATTATGTTATTTACTAGCTGCGCCCCGCGGTTTCACCCGCAGAAGTCTCGATCCCGTGGGAATATCGGGATAAAAAGTATCTTATGTTTTAATCCAGGTTATAAACTATCTGTGACAAATTGCATCCAAATCCGTTCCGTAGTTTTTGCGCGAAGAAGAGACAAACATACACACACACTCACAAACTTTCGCCTTTATAATATTAGTGTGACTATTTTCAGAGAAGACAGACGATGTTTTTTTTATTATTATTTTGAAGTAAGACTAATAACAGGGCTTGTTATAGTATTTATATAACATTGTGAGAACTATAAGACAACTAAATAATTTAATACTCTATAATATACCTACATACAGCGTGTATCAGAAATGTGTGATAATTATAAGCAATAGCGCGTAAAATATAATCGGAGAGGCAACTTAATACCCTAATATATTTGTATAATTATTAATAATTGTATAATTTAAAAAATTCCCACCCCCTAGATCATTATAATTGAAATAGTGTCTTGTATAGGTATAAATAATTCTTGAAACTCCTTAACGATGATTTATCACCGAAAATGAGGATGAATTTTATCAAAACCGGATGGCATTGATACATTGATACGCACTTCTAGAGCTAAAATTTACAATGCCATGTAACCCCCCCATATTTCCGCCCCCGTCCATTCGGACGCTACGGAGGGGTTCGGTATCACTTCAAGACTCAGATTACCACTTGCCATCCGGTCGCCTCTCCGATTAAATTTTACGTGCCATTGTCTTGAATATGTGGTCATATTTAAAGGTCTGAAATGTGAAAAAATTATCATCTCTCTCATACAAAACTTCATTAATACTCGACCCAAATGTATACGATAACTGATTGTTTTTTCGGTATTACTATTAGGTATTATTTTTTCCTATCAAGAAAGTTATTCAGTTTAATGGATTCAGACCTTTAAATATGACCACACATTTATGACACATGCTATATACCACACTTAACCCTAGACAAATAGTAAAAAAAAAATGGAACCAAAAAACATGACAACAGGTTGGTGATTGGATCCGAGCCTCCTTGTAAGCAAAAAATGCCTGTATAAGGAGACTCCGCTCTTCCACAACAGCAAGATAATTTAAAATTATTTTAGATAAAAGAACAGAAATAGGGTTATTCACGTGGTGGTAAATATGTGTATGAGGAGGGTTTGTGTGTATTTTGTGCGTGAGTGTGTATGTAGGTGAGTGTGGGTAGAGTGAATCATTAACTAACTGACTAATCATCGCCTTTTTTTTGGATGGGAAATTATCAAATAAGTTAGCGTGTCAGACTCTTACTGACTAAAACCCACCCGTGTTCCTTCGGTTGCCATGTTGCCGGGGGCCACGTTTTCCCTTTCGGTTTTCTTCGCAACCCCAGCAGGCATCGGCTCTAGCGGACCCCGTCAATTCTGCTGACATCTCTTTGAGGTGCGCGTGGAACACAATGCGCCGCCGACTCGGGCCTGGTCCTTATCGGACTGCGAGCTACCCATTGCTCACCGTCCTCCGCAAGCCCGCGCCTACGGTGGCCGGGAATCATCGCTTAGGAGGCCGGCTGCGATCTGGCAGACAGATTTACTTATGAATTAAGGTAGTTAAAGGCAAAACGAATAATGCATATGGCTCTAACAAAAACTAGACTAAAGGAAAGTATTATACATTAAGATGTTTCAATGTAAACATCATACAAATCAATAAATTATGGAAACTGAATTAAAAATGAATCCGTTTTCCATTAATAATATTACGGGCGAAGCATTTGTAAAATCGAGACACTCATAAACTTAACAGGTGGACGGGAATACTGAATTTTTCAGCACAATACCATTCCCGCTGAAATTGTTCGAAATACCGAAATGTTGCCGATAAAAATTGTTTTGCGTCGAATTTTTGTTCATTACAGCTCGATCGTGTGGTGCAAGTAGGTATAGAAAAACATTAAATTCAGAATAGTTTTTTTAAAGTGAAACCTTCTTTAGGCGCGTTGGGCATTTTGAAGATGGGAAAAACAATTTAACTCGCGACACCGTTACCGAAACCTCATTTTTGTAAACGCGATTGTGCTCTTTATTTATATTACGTTACGGATCAATGTTCTATGCAAGTATTTTTACTTTAAAGATTTTGAAAGTATTTTTTTTTTTTTTTTGTATACGCATTTGTGCGCTTTATTTAGTTAAGGTAACTGACCAATGTTCTATACAAGCATTTTTTCTTCCACCAGGGCGATTTTGTTCAAGTTTTTACTTCTCTCGGCACTCCCGTAGTGTTTTTTTTAAGGCAATAAGTATGACAAACATTTGATTAGACTATGTTAACTGACACAAATAAAAAGGTTGGCATTATGCGAACTAATGTATGGTGGTTTCAAAATGTTGGCTTTGTACTACCGATTACTTGGAAATTCAAAAAATGTTGACTACGTACGAAAGTAGGAATCTTGCTACGAAATCCTATCATTTTAGTTTTGAGTGAGTATCTAAACTTACTTGCTTATGAGCGAGTTACTTTTTCGATTTTATTTACCCAATAGCGATTTTAGTTTAACCTTAATTGCTCATAATATTCTTGTAAGTCAGACTTAAGAATGTTGTAAGGTATCAAGAAAATTATTAGAACCAACTGCCAACATACATTCGCTTTTGCCTTGGACCAAACCCTTGCAATACGAGAAAACCGAGCCCACGAATAAGTTTATTTCGACGACACTAATTGGAAGAACAGATAAATGATTACCATTTTAATTGTTTTTCAAGTTTTGATTGAAGAAAGACCCAAGTTTGAGACATCAATCTCCGTTTCCCGGGAAATGGTGGAAAATTTCAAAATATCAATGTTATTAACCTGAATAATGGATTTAGTTCTTGTTTGACTTTACTATTAATCTCCGAAAATCACTAAGAAAATATAAATATCAATTCTCGGAATGAAAGATTTAACTTCTGTGATCTCGACTAAATTAAGACTGAACGTAATCTAGCTAGGCATAAGTTATGATTTCAAGAATAAGATAAATCAAAACTAAGATAGATTGACTTGTTAAGAACTAAACAGAAATATAATTACGATAGAATGGTAGTCGAAACGAAATACGAGACGAGACTAATACAAGACTTCTTGTTGCCAGGTCTAAAAATTAATGAGATTAGATAGGGTCACAACTACCACTAATACAACTAACAAATAAGATATAAACAAAATATCACGACTTCTTTCCCTGAAGGGTTAGGCAGTGGTTATTTTTTTTTATGGTATGGCATCTCGTAGTTGACCTCTGAGATCATGACTACTTAACCGGGCTTTCCTGTGGGTGCCTTAAGCTACTACACTTAAAACCTCCAGCCAGGGGTTATTCAACTATGATAATTAAAACTAGGTGAACCTCGGCTTAGGGCGTCAACCGGAGGGAGGATATCAAGGATGGGACGGGCTGGATCAAAGTTTTGATCATGATTATTAGTCGGGGAATTTAAAGCTACATGCTCAGCTGCAACAACTGCTGGCAGCTCGTTATCGAGCAAGGGTCAAGGGGATTTAGGCAGTGGTGTACACCCCATATAGGTAACTAGCTTTTTCCCTCGGCTTAGCTCGAGTGAATGTCGGAAATTATCCCATGGAAATGTACCACCGGGATAACAAGTATCCTATGTGTTAAACTAGGTTATAAACTATATGTTTGCCTCGTCTAAATCCTATTAGTAGCATAAAATTATGATTGAATACTATCGTGAATTCATGCAAGCCTGGTACTTTGTACACGACTGCCCAAAGAGGAGAAGTCGGGGACCGTTGTGTCGTTCTGTGGAACACTTTTTAGTCTAAGAGGTCCCCCGACTGCAATGATAATTTTATTTATCTGTTTAGTCAGTGAGTAAATGAGACCTTTCGCTTTGTACATACATATTAACTAATACAACTTGTATATTACTTTTTAGTTCATTTCTGGCAGGGCAGTTGTTGTTTTTTTACGATTTGCCTGTCGGCCCATATTCGCAGCCCCGGCAGGCATTGGCCCTAGCGGACCCCGTCAATTCTGCTGACATCTCTTTGAGGCGCGCGTGGAATACAACGCGCCGTCGACCCGGGCTTGGTCCTTATCAGACGACGAGCTACCCATTGCTCACCGTCCGCAAGCCCGTGCCTACGGTGGCCGGAAATCGGCTCGCGATTCCCGCCCCGGGCGTCTCCTAATGCGGCGGTTAGAGGCGTGAGGTTGCCTTTCCTTCACGCGTTCCGCCTCCTCCTTCGTAAGCATTACCGCTTCGCAGAAGGAGGTGACGGCCTGCCATTTCCTCTCGCTCCGTACCATGACCTGAACCAGGGCCGGGCGCGAGAGATCACCGCCGCCAATCGCCTCCACGAGGACACGGCGATGCTTCGCCTAAGCCGGGCAGACCTCCACCGTATGCTCCACCGTGTCCTCCGGGCGATCCACACAATGGTGACACCCGGGCCTTTCCTCCCGCCTTATTCTGAACAGGAACCTCCCGAAGCAGCCGTGTCCGGTGAGGACCTGCGTCAGGCGGAAGGTGAGGACGCCGTAGCGCCTCTCAAGCCACTCCTCAAAGAGGGGTCTTATTGCCGCAATTGTGGCGTGCCCTACAGTAGCGTCCTGAATTACTAAGTTTTTTACAATATAAGTGTAATTGTTTTATTGTAGAATCATAATAGGTACTTTATTATAGCTACTTAGTACTTTGGAATAGGCTGGAATCGATAAATCGCTCAGTGCGCAGGTAAACGGCCAGCGTTCTTTTGACCCGACAATGGCTTAAAATATTGAGCCCGTCAAATTTAACTTAAAACAACCTTGAGCGATCAAAAGCCTTTCTATTGTCAACCTCTCTTTAGGATAATATTTCTAATCGAAAACCCAACACTGTTACACAATAATTTATATTTGTTAACGTAATCTTGACAAAGTTCCATGAATACTTGCTGGTTTTGTCGTGTAAAATGAGTGTTTTTGATGTTATGTTACTAAGTAAACGTTTACTTTTACCTTGTTGGGAATGTTTTGGCATTTTATAGACCAAAAAATTCCCAACGAGGATTTATTTAAGAGATTTATTACAATATGCATAGCCGTGTGTGATCCTACTATCCTTAATCCTTATCCTTAATATTATAAATGCGAAAGTAAGTTTGTTTGTAACGCCTTCACGCTAAAACGGCTGAACAGATTTGGATGAAACTTGGCACATATATAGATGATGCCCTGGAAAAGAACATAGGATACTTTTTTTTTTACACGGGATCGAGACGTATGCGGGTGAAACCGCGGAGCGCAGCTAGTGATATTATAAACGCGAAAGTTTGTGAGGATGGATGCATGTTTGTTACTCTTTCACGCAAAAACTGCTGAACCGATTTGGATGAAATTTGGCACACAGATAGTTTATAACCAGGATTAACACATAAAATACTTTTTATACCGATATTCCCTCGGAATCAAGACTTATGCGGGTGAAAGCGCGAGGCGCTGTTAGTATTGTAATAAATCTTTCTAACATCAATTTCTGTGTGCTTCTGTGTGCTTTGTAGCAGCCATAAAGCACACAAGAATCTACAATCACTTTTATTACAACCACTCTTCCGTAATAAAGTGCTCAATATCATTATTTTTTCAACTCCCTTTTACATTACGTAATATAAGAAGTAACGTAAAAAAAGTTAAAGCGATGAAAATCTGATTTTCTATCAGGATGTGAAACCCAAGCCACCGATTATGATTTTTTTTGGACAAGTTTATTTTGTCATAATCGGGTAAAGGGTCAGAAATACTAAGGTTAGTATTTCTGACCTTTTAACGGTTTCTATTATAATATACTGATTTACAATGCCTAACCTCTCAAACCTAAATTATTTCACGAATTTATTGCAAGAACAGCACGCGTTTCCTTATCACGTTTTCGACTCGATTAGAACAAAAGACGTTCCGTTTGGCTCCTCAATCGTATTCAATGCGCGCTCATTTCCATACTATTAAACCCCTATGCTAGGCATGTGCCGTGGTTTCGGCCGAGACTGAATTTGTTGGCCGATACCGATAACGAAACTTTTCGACGTGAATTCATTCTTTTTTTTTATCAGTAATTATATTCATTCAAGGGTCTTACTTCAAACCCTTCAAAATGTATTATTAATTTATGTTACACAAAATTGTTTGAAATTAAGTGTCACGTTATTTTAGTGTACCTAACAATTTTGTATAAGTACAGGGGTTAAAAAAAATTGTCTTCAATAATTATGATTTAAAGCTTCAGTAAAATGTTAGGCAAAAATATTTAGTTTTAATTCCACAATAAATTGCTTTTTACTGTCATGGATTTCCGCAGAGTAACGCTTCCATAACTTATTTTAAAACTTGAGTAGGTATTAGGTAATAGACTTTTATTGCTGCCCTTAGGTATCAATACAAAAAATTGTGCAGTAAAAAGCAAACCTTGAGAAACATTAGTAATCTTAATAAATCCTTTACAAGGTCACAAAGCTAGCGTAGTCGAGCTCTTAGCGTGCTCAGTCGAGCAAAGAAAGCATTAGCCTGGATAAATTAGCTTTAAATCTACAAAGCGGACAGATTAGGGATACACTGTCTTTACTAAAAGCAGGACTTCCTTTTATTATTCCTTTTATCCCTATTCATTTCAGCAATTACTTAAAATAAGATGAATTTGCTGGAGATTAAGTCTCAATGTGGGCAAAGTAATCTTAGTTGGTATCATCTAAAACAGATATTTCTGTTTCTCTCTGAATTATTAATGGAAGTTTTTGCCACTAATCTGGACTTAGGTTAATCTAAACAGACATTTTTGTTTTGAAAAAGAAGATTTCTTTTTCATCTAGGCGTATCAAGTTAATTAGGTTATATAGAGTCCAATAACTGGCCGAAA
This sequence comes from Agrochola lychnidis, assembly GCA_963680765.1. Taxonomy (NCBI): domain Eukaryota; kingdom Metazoa; phylum Arthropoda; class Insecta; order Lepidoptera; family Noctuidae; genus Agrochola; species Agrochola lychnidis. Next base: position 4,295,701 of record OY796859.1, on the reverse strand, counting down.
CTAAACATTAGGCCGAGACCCAAAATCTCAGCTTCACTATAACCTCCATATCTGGGTGAAATGAGTACTATGTGCAGGCAAAATGAAATTCTCCCTTATTTAGGCTTGTTTTACTTGTTATACGTATTAAATTGTAAAAATATACGAATGTTAAAATTATTTTCGTCATCAAACAGAAAAGTAGCGGTTGAAATTAACCGTACATTCATGACAATTTTTTCTACTGACTATATTTCTTCGTATTTGTATCGGTGCAAAATAAGTACTTGTACATCAATATCAAAAAATGCTTGCTCCTGCTAATAAATATTTACGCAGAAAAAACAACCTCAAAATTCGCCGAAACTGAATTATATAATTTGGAAAAAAATACACGTCCGTGTTTTAATATTTCACGCCTGTCACAGCATGTCCAAAAGTGTTTCGGCCCACGCCATTCGGTACCCGCAGATTAACCGTCGAGGTCGAAAACCAGTCTCTTGGGGCTCTCCTGAAAAAAATAAAATGCCAAAACTTTTTTAACTTACCTTTTTTCCCGGTTGCGCACGCTTCACGGAAAACTACTAAAATAAACCGCATTTTAACGACCCTCTGTGAAATAGAGCTCAATTTTTTTCTTTTCTTTTTTTGAATTACGGTACAGGTTTTGTAGCTGGAGTTTTTGGTCCAATTTTTGATTACTCGACTGTGTTCCGAACGGGTTTCTCGATAGAATGAACAGGTTTTCGACGAATGTTTTGTTCGGGAACTCGTGAAAAGTCTGGCTTAAAGATTTAGTTTGAGATGGGTGTAGTATTGACAGATGTTTAAGCCTGTGCAAGTCTGCTTTTGTCTCTAAACTTGTAGTTAAATTCCTGTTTTTAGAGTAGGTACAAATAAACTTAAATCTCTGAATTCAGTTATCTTTTTGTATTTCATGTGGGTGTATTCCTGAAATAAATTATTTTGAATTTGAATTTTTGAATTATGTACCTTGACTGTTAATAAAAACCGATAATTCTAGAATAAGATTCATTTAAAAGGTAAAACAAAATTAAACCTTCCATCGGTTTTCCAGAATAAATCGAAATACTTTTAAAATTCAGAAGCAGTAATAAGGGAAAGAATACAAGAAACAACGTCGACACAAGTGCCACCATAAAACAAGCAAAAAAATCTCCAAAAAACTTCCTTTTAGATGCCCTTGAACCTGAAGTGAAAGCAAATTTTCTCATCAGCCGCCATGTTAGCTTTTATTAGGATTCCTCAACGAAGATATAAAAACTTCTGATTATAAAACGATAGTTCGAGATGGGTCTTGTCGTGTTTGACGAGCGAAAGAATTGAATTATGCTAATATAGTGTTAGGATATTTTTATGAAGGGACACGTTTTGTAGTAGTTGTGTGACAATACTGAATAGATATTCATGATTTTTCTTTGCCGACAAGTGATTATAGTGCTTGAGAACGTGTTAAGTAAAAAAAAAAATATTTTGCCTGGACAGCTATTGCAAAGTAATGTTCTAGTATTATATAAAGCTAATTCAGCCCATATTGTTCCCACTGCCACGCGGGGTCATTGCGGGTTGGTAAGTGTCACATGTCTTAGAATGTTCTAGGATATGCCGGCTTCCTCGCGACGTTTTCCTTCACCGTTTTGAGCGCAGTGGTGTTGAAATTATTTACACAAATTAAAGCGCCTGCTACCAACAAACATTTCGTAAGTCGGGGATAGTTTCATAGCAATTTCAATTAGGTATTATTAATATCATTGAGACATTTATAATGTTTTGTACTAAATGGTTTTCATATACTGACAATTCATGTACCGTACAAAAGATAATAATATAAACAATAGCCAACACTAGAATGTGGTTAAAATTTTGGCACGATCCCTAATGATCTTTTCAACGAAAAGGTCAATAAACCTAGCAACAATAGTAAACTCAATTTTAGCTAGGCCAAACCACAGCAAAAAGTTACATACATACAATCATTGGGGACCTAAATTAAATCAAGGTTACTAAGGAACCCGATCCCCTATCCCAACTCCACTATAAAAATAACATGGCGCAAAACTGAGCACAACTCATCAAGCTGATTCCACGTGAATTTTGCATACGAAGTAAGCTTTTTTAATTTTTTTATACCGTTTCTACGTAATGATACGTTTGTATCGGGTCCATTCACACTTGCCATACCGTTGCTGATAAATTAAATTTCGCAGCGTACCTACTGACGGCCGGAGCGATAAACGAAATAACACAGCTACACGGGAGCTACTGTGGGAAAACTCACTGGACTTCGCTCGGTTTTTCCGTGTAAATGTCCAGCACATTCGTATTTTTTGGTAGTGGAAGGGTGATTTAATGGTGTGGCAACCGGCCTGTTTTTTCGTGGCCAATTTTAGCCAATTTGAGGCCAATTTGTATGCGCTTCCTGGCACGTTTCCGAAGCATGATATGTGAGAGATTTTCCGTACCTCAATTCGCAAGGTAATTCTGCACCTATCAATCATGCGTGCTCTAAACCAGCTGGATTGCAGCTCGATTTTTGAATCGAGATACGGGAAGCGAATGTGAATCCGAAAATTGAGCTACATTAGAGCAATTCCACTCAAGCGCTAAAATACGTGCGTGATTTGGGCGATAATTTGGAGCTCGCTACTGATGACTTTCACAAGTTGGAACGATCTACAATTTCGGCTCCAGATACGCCATTTTAAAGCTCCACCACTTCGTATTGTCGAGAATTCGATTTCTACTTCCAAAAACCGGCCAAGTGCGTGTCGGACCACGCACAATGAAGGGTTCCGTAGTTGGGATGAATTTATCCCAAAAACAAACTTAACTTTGTAGTTGAAAAATATGTTCTCCCATACGGAATGTATGGGAAAACATGTTTTTGCAACTGCAAAGTTAAGTTGGTTGATTATTACTCGTTAACCTGTAGAGCCTACTTAGCTGTGATAGTTTTCCTTTTAATTTTGTTATATAAACTACTGTTGTGATTTTTTTCACACACCCAAAACCAACCATTTAGCCGGCAGGTGGGGGGGACACTTGACTCTAACAAAAATTAGCACTTTAAAGCTTAATATTTCGCAAACGAATCCCTGAATCCAAAAATGGTTTTCACAAACTCACAATATTTTTGAAGGACCTTTCCAATGATAAAAAATAATAAATATACATCACCACTTTACGTGTATGAGAGATACCCTTAAAAAAAATGTTTTACTTTATTGGCGTAATTAATATGTATACCTATGCCAAATTACAGCTTTGTAGTACTAAGGGTCTCGGAGCTAGACCGCGGACAGACAGACAGACAGACAGACGGACATGACGAAACTATAAGGGTTCCTTGTTTACTACGGAACCCTAAAAATAGGTCCTTATCATTAAGATTTACGTAAGAGTTTCGTTCTTTGCCTCCAAAAAGTACCGGTAAAGGGTGAGCCTTTTTCATTCTTAATACTTTCCCGTCTGCACCCGCAGAACTATCCTTTTGTGTCGTAACTCGTAAAAACCGTCTCATGAAAAACGATCGTAAGGTGTAAGTTTTACCAGGTCGCCGTCTAAAATAATAAATTGTCGCCAACACAAACTTAATAAGGCAGTATCTATGAGAAAAATTGCTTCTGTAATATTTCTAGACTTTTGCTATGAAAAGATATCTGATTATTTTCGCTTCAGGCTGTTTTCGGAGAAGTCAATTTATTTGGTTGATGAATAACATGGATACTAATAATACAGATGTTTTATTAATACTGTAGGGGCCTTCAAATTTTTTGTACAAGATTTTACCTTTTTATTTGGGTGTGAAATTATCAAATAACTTCTCCCACTCTGGATGGAGCGGGAGGGCGTGTCAGACTCTTGCTGACTAAAACCCACCCGTGTTCCTTCAGTTGCCATGTTGCCAGGGAGCCACGATTTCCCTTTCGGCCCGTTTTCGCAGCCCCGGCAAGCATTGGCCCTAGCGGACCCCGTCAATTCTGCTGACATCTCTTTGAGGCGCACGTGGAACACAACGCGCCGTCGACCCAGACTTGATCCTTATCGGACGGCGAGCTACCCATTGCTCACCGTCCGCAAGCCCGCGCCTACGGTGGCCGGAAATCTGCCTGTGATTCCCGACGTCTAGGGCGTCTCCTCCTGCGGCGGTTAGGGGCGCGAGGGCCCGAAATTTGCCTCTACCTCGAACAAAAAAAATTGAACGAGTAATCGTGGAATTTATTGCCGACTTTTCTCCGTAGGAAACGACTAATTTGAACCGTGCACCTAGCTTCTGACGTTTCATGAGTGCCCATGGAGATTTATATGAAATAAAATATTTAGATTTTTTACTCTGAGTTTAATTAACAAGGGGAAAAAATTGTGGCAACATGCCGTGTTCGAGTTCACGACAAGTCAATCGTCATCCTGAGGATGCCTCGTTGAGAGGTGAAACACGTGTCGACTTCTTTCAGGGTTTTTTATGGCTCTTTAGAAATAGCTAAGCGGAATGGGTTACTAAATATATGCACATCTATTGTATTTTATAATGGACTTCCGCAAGGTCACGCCTGAATCAATTAACTATCTGAACATGGGGACAAAATCCTGACTAACACTATTCATCCCCACTAACAAATCATATTACTCTTCTCTGAAACCAGTCGTTTCCGCCAGTGTCCTAAAAGCAAAATATTTATTTTCGCTACCGTCACCCGATTAACGCGAACGTCCGGCTTATCGGCATCATCAGTAACATTTGGAACAATTCTACTTTGATACGTGCCCATTCGTAAAACGGAGGCTTTAATTAAGCCTTTATTGCCTCGAAATCGATTGCTATCATTTGCATATGAGTGTTTTTGTTTACGTGAAAATGTGGAGCGAATTATTTTGTTTTCATCTGTTTTGTTCAATATTTTTGATGGTTCTGTTATAAAAGGTTTTGAATTTAAAGTCTGTTTGGATGTGGTTGGTAGAGGGCGACACGTGTATTGGCGCCGGATATTTCATATTCAATTCCGATGTTAAGGTCTGTCGACGTAAGCTGTTACTCGTCGTGTAGTGTGTCATTGTGAGTTGTCCACATCTCACTGTGCTGACAAGAGATCTGTTTATGCTTGAATGCGTTGTGAAGCTTTGAATACACAAAACCAGAATGTATTGATATTATCCAAAGAAATCTTAACCCAAATATGACTTCAAGGACAGTTTCAGCGCTCATTAATTATTTTACGAATGATCTATATACAAGTCCAATAATTATTGAGAAATCTTGATTTAAATATTAAGAGTTGCCAACGTTGTGAATAGCTGTCATTTATTTACGTGTTTTGATCAATTTAGCAACATTACTGTATGGAATTAAGAAATGTGGCTAACTAGGGAACTAAAATATTGATTTTGAAATACAATAATTAATATCGTAATACCGAATATTTTGGTTTAGATGTAAAAAAAGTATTTGGAAACTTTCCAAATGCTTATTTTTACACTTAAAATTGTTACAACATCAAATTCAGTGTTATAATTGCAATTCATTATTAATATTCTAGGGAACTAATTAGACACATTTCTAATTTCCATACAGTAATATTGCCAATATTGCATATTGCCATCATGAGGAAACCAGCATGTCCTAGAACCGAAAATTCGAAGATATGTGGCATCTACCAACCCGCACTGGGCCCGCGTGGTGGATTACGGCCCACTCCCTCTCACAGAGAGGAGGCCTGTGTCCCTGCAGTGGGAACATTTATAGGCTGATGATGATGATGATGAATATTGCCAAAATAATCAAAACAGCGAAATATTTGACATCTATTTGCAACGTTGCCCACTCTTAGAATAAACACTCTTAATTACCTTTTTATGAGGAAACCTCTTGGATACGTATTCCTCCAATTCTACAAGAAAACGTTCAACAGCCCACATTCACATTCACCCACAAATCGCCCGGGACAATTGAAACACCCGCTTAAATAAACAAGAAGAACATTAATACATAGAACGACTCCGAATGTGTCTCCAGTGCCACATTTGGGGGCTCTGAAGTGAAAACCAATAACGTAAATATGCCTTGACTGTAACCAACTTCCGAGGAAGGTTACGAGTCAAATAATTTCGGGAGCAGATAGATTAAGGTTTGAATATTTTGTTGCCACAGGCATGTTTATAGGTACACGTACGGTAATAATCCTCTCAATAAGAAATATAATAATAACTCTCCTGCCCTTATGGGGGACGTGTATTTTTCTTCCACAGTTATCTATTAGTTGTTATCTACGTAGTACCTTTGTAGCCATATCATCTTTTACACAGTTCATTTATCGTTTATTTTGTCTTCTCCTACTCAAAAAGATGTTTAGGTATACAGTATGTTAACTAACAGAGGGCGTTCCCGTTAACCCGCAATAGTATGGCGTCAATTATACAGGGTGGCAGGGACATCGACGCGAAAACTGTTATCATGGATTCAGTACATGATTCTGAACCCCCCTACGTTTAAAATTTTCGTCAGTTATTAAAAAAAATCTGCTGTTCCATACATTTTGACCGCGTTGGTACTGCACTTTTCTATGAAACAGCAGATTTATTTTAACCAACCAACAAAAAATTTTAACGCAGGGGCGTTCAGAATCATGTACTGAATCCATGGTAACAGTTTTCGCGTCGATGTCCCTGCCATCCTGTATACATGCATATTTTTTGTACTGAAATTTTCACAAAAAACATATTAAATTAATACGTTTAAAAAAATACTCTGTACAGGCGCACTTGTCTTTCCACGTTAAAAGATAAGCGCGCATGTACAAAGTATGTTAACTTATGGAATATAAATAATTCCATCAAATAAATTCCTGTCGATATATATATTTTTGAGGCTCGCTGTACCGAATTACGTCAGTGACGTGTTCATTTACTTAAAAACTTCTTATGTCTGCTGCGGTACAGACAATTTTCTTAGAACGAACTTTATGTATGTTGAAAATAATTCAGGAGGCTTTACTTACACAGTATAAAAACTGATAATACTTTTTGTCAGCACGTTCTGTTTTTATAACAAAATTCTAAGACTACCGAGCAAGATAAACAGTTACATATTTTTGTGATTCTATTGTCATGAAAAGCCAAAATAAAACATTTAGAGGGTTAACAAAAGAAGGTTACAGAACTCAAACGCAAATTATTTGGGATCAGTCGTTATAATTAAGTTTTTAATGATGACTAGATAGGATTCAAGCAAAAAAAAATGGCAGTGGCACTCCGGGAGTGCCGACAAAAGTGAAAACTTAACTTGAACAAGATCGCCTTGGTGGAAGAAAAATACTTGTATAGAACATTGGTCCGTAACCTTATCTATATAAAGAGTACAATCGCGTTTACAAAAAAAAAAAACGTGTGGCACTCGGGGTCTGCCGCGGTAAAGCTATTGCATAGCATTTGTAACCTCCATACTTCCTATTTGTCAACGCTACACTTGGGATGATGACGTGATGACATAAAACAAAAATTACGTTCCCATGACAACATCACGTTTCCTATGACAACATCACGTTGTCATGGGAACCGTCATTACATGGTAGGCGGAGTGAGGGTGTTAGGTTTTTATTTTCGTTACGTTACGGAATTTCTTGATTCGGTCGCTGCGCTCAAAGCCCGCGATAAAAGCTATGCAATAGCTTAAAAACTTCCAAAACCTATAAGTAAAAATACTTGCATAGAACATTGATCCGTAACGTACTTAATATAAATAAAGAGCACAATCGCATTTACAAAAATGAGGTGTCGGTAACGGTGTTGCGAGTTGAATTGTTTTTTCCCATCTCAAAAATGCCCCAGCGCGCTTAAAGAAATTTTCACTTAAAAAAATGTGGCCGCAATATTTTGAGCCACAACACGTACTCAATGATTTGTTAGTTTTCTCTCCACCTACCTGAGTCTAACTATTCAAAGAGTCTAGGTCGTGACCCATTCATTAAAATGAACGTGACTAAATATAGGACAACCTTGACAGGTCGCCGTGACGTGTATTAATTAACCCACTAACTAATTGAAACAATTGTTCTACTTCGTAATTACCAACTACCTTTTGAATGGAACTTTCTAGATTTGTAGGTTGACATAAATGTAGATTTATTAACGAGTTATATACGTAACGGGTAGTGAAACTTTGATGCCTTTCAGCCTGTAAATAATTTATTTTTAACCGACTTCCAAAAGGAGGAGGTTCTCAATTCGACTGTATGTTGTTTTTTTTTTTTTTTTGTATGTTTGTTACGCGATCACTCCGTCAATTATGAATTGATTTTGATGATTCTTTTTTTGTTTGGTAGATCATACTTCAGAGGTGGTCCCATATAAATTTTATTAACTTGGGCAGTTTTTGAGTTAGCTTCAATAATACGTATTTTTACCTCACTTAGTATGTGGATGATATTATGATAACTTCCTGTCACTGTTATTTACATAGCAGGTAGTGGTATTCGAATTTGTGTGGGGTAGGTATCACAACTAAAAAGTGAAAAATAAAAACTTTTTACAAAAAAAAAACAACCGACTTCAAAGAAAACACTACAAAGTGAAAAATAACTTTAATTTCGGAAGTCGGTGACAAAGAACGAAAATTCAAAACCAAAGATACCGACTTCCGAAATTAAAGTTATTTTTCACTTTGTAGTGTTTTCTTTGAAGTCGGTTGTTTTTTTTTTCTACGAATTTCTTTGTATTCACAGACCGTGATTTTGGTGGCCTTACTTCAGCTGTAAGCGATAGATTTACTTACAAATACTATGTGTAGGAAAAGCTATGCTCGAATAAGAATACATTAATATTTTGCGGGGACAGTGGTAGCCCAGTGGTAAGGGATCCGACTTACCAGTCGTAGGACCCAGGCAGGCACTTTGTGTTATGTATTTATATCATCACGACAGCCATTACTCTAAAAAAGGGTGAAGGAACCGACCTGTCCTAGAACCACAAATCTGAAGACATATTCATTCATATGTCTCTCGTCATAAAGATCCAAATTCGTATTAAACTATTCTACGAGAGGGGAGATTAATAAACAATATTATAAACCATTATTTAAGTCATTGAGATATTTTCTTTCGACAAAAGAATGCTTGTGGAAATCCTACATAGGCTTCCGTAGTCAAATTCACATTTATAATATAATCACTTAATTCAGAAAACATCCATATTCCACACACATTTTAAAAACAACTATACTCCGTTTGAAATAAGATTAGACATTTAAACAAACTTTTTTTACAGTCCGTTCAACCGATTTTGACTTCTATACCGTAGGCATAAAGATGGCATTAAAAGCAAAAAAAGTGGTTACAAACCAACTGTTTACTGCAGCTGTCATTTGTCATGCCACCAACGCAATAGAAGTCAAAATCGGTTGAACGGACTGTAAAAAAGGTTTAGTTAAATGTCTAATCTTATTTCAAACGGAGTATAATTCACATCAAAATAAAACAAACATAACAAAACAACATACACAAAATAAAAACAGTTAAGCACACAGTTACACACATTAAGACCGGGAGGAACTGTCCATTGCTCACAGTGCAGTATGCAAACGTATCCAGTGGCGCAGCAGTGGAGAATCCTACCTGTCCGCGAACACGCTTATTATACCATTGCTACTGGACCTAATACGACTCAGCAGTGACGCACACTGCTTCCTTATAAAAGCATGAAACCACACGTAGGGATTTATCCCTAGTACAACCACTCAACGAGTTCTTACCAAGCGGTATCTTATTGCCCAATACCTGGGTTGTAGAGGTCGTATATGCACTCGCTCCATGTAAATACTTGTATTCAGCTGCAGCCGGTTAGACTGGAAGCCAATCCCCACATGGTTGGGAAAAAGCTAGGCAGACGCTGATGATTATTCCAACTTAGGGGTGGGTCGTTACGTGATTTTTGCGAAACATAACGTAACTAGTGATGTAAGTAAGTAGTTATTTTTCAAATTCTATTCGGTGATTCAACACGGTGATTCTATCAAAGTGTTACAGTTATTTGCGAAACGAAAACATAAATGATTACCTACGTAATACGTTACATATTGTGATATGTTGCGTATTACGTAGGTAATCACTTATGTTTTCTTTAAGTTTTTGGAACGAATAAGTTTTTGTAGCTACATAATTATGCAGTTACATTTTTAACGTAATACTAAAGTTATTACGCGCGAAAGAAACAACATGCGTCGCAACGTACTTTTGTTTCGTTTCACTCTTTTCATTCGATCACTACATTGTGATTGCAAAAATAACTAGTTGCAAAAATCACGTGTTTATGTGTGGCTCGAAACTAGTTATTCGGCTACATGCCCCGTAGCCAGTTATTGTAACTAGTAACATTAAATAACGCCCATACCTATTCCTATTACAACTCGTAACACAAATACAACCAAAACAAGAGTACGTCAATCACTTCAGGATCCCAAAACATTAGTCCAAAAGTTTTCATACATTCCTTTAGTACCAGTAATACACGTCGTTGGTCTACTGACCAATGCGAGTTGAAACTATAAATTCCCATTAGGGAGTAAGAACAAGGTTTTAAATGCCTTATAAATCAGCTTCGACTGTTTACTGGGTACTGTCGAAGTGCCGTAAATAATGTAACCAAGGTACTGCGGGAAGAGTTTGTTCTAGTTTTTGTGTGTTAGTTACCATTGTGTAACCTTTCAAATCGATGTGTGTGGTAGAGTGCTATAACTATAACTTATTATTCAAACATTTTGAATTCTTCTTCTTTTGCCAAAATGTAAAATATTTTGGCAAACTGTTTTGCACTTTGGCAAATACTGATTACTGTTATACATATTATGAGCATGTTTTTTTTTGTCATGTAAACACAATATTTAAATCGTACGTTCCAAAATAATGAATCTATTTTAGTTACTTAAAAATAAGAAGAAACGCGTGTTTATAGTTTAAATTATATACTTATTTAAATTAATTTACATTATTTTTCATTTTATATCATGACATTCGCCTTATTATCAGCTCTTCAGCTAACTCCTACTGTTTTTCTGCTATTTATATTACAAATTAGCATTTGTGTCTTATTATGCCATCAACATGTAAACTCATAATTCATAAAGGTTGTGAAACCATGCAGGTTAAAGGCTCCTACAGTACCTAACTAGATCTTTGATTTAAAACCCTAATCTCATTGCTAACAACAATGTATTCCATTTCAAAAACAGCCCGTAATTTACGATCTATCCACACCAAAACAGTCCTCAACACGAGCTTATAAATCAACATCGGTTGTTTACAAACTCCGACACTATTAGTGCCAAACTACTGTAAACAAGTTGCAAGAAAACGATAAAATTCTAGTGTTAGTGCCTTAAGTTTATCCGTTCTTTAAAGTTGTTGTGTAGCGGTCTGTAAAGTGCCAAGTACTGCTCGTATATTTAGGTATTAAGTGCGCTAAGAATATAGTTTAGGGGATTGAAAGTAGTGGGACTTGGAAAAGAAAAGAAATGTAATTTCGAATGTTTAATAAATCAACTAGAAGGTTGTCAACTTATCATGCACTCTTATGTCTTTTGTACACACACGTTTTTTTTTTTGCTGTGAGAAGCACGGCAAATAGCCGTGTGTAGGCACGGTCGTCAGTGTTGTATGGACTGCTATGGAAGCTTATTGACAGACATGTTTTTATACGATTTATACGCTGACATTGAATCTATCTTTATTTTGCAAAAGAGAGCTGTCAGAGCCATTTATAATCTACGTCGCCACGAATCTCTCAGAGAACTTTTTAAAAGGATTAATATTATGACGGTACCTTGCCAATTCATTTATGAAAATATTATGTATGTAAGGAAAAATCCACATCTCTTTAATAAAATAAGTGATAGACATAATTTTAACATATTGAAATTAAATGAAAGAAAATTTAAAACTCATATAAAAAGTACACTTTGTAAACAAGCATATTACAAATTAGAGAATTATATACAAGATAAAAGTGCTTGGAAACATGCTGGTCCTGCTCCATAGGCCAATTTAGAATCAAGACAAAATCAAACTGGTTGCTAATTTAATTGTAAAATTTATTATTTTGTGTTTATGACATTGATTTTTCTGTGATTACTTCCTCACACACTGACTTATTAATTACAAAATTTTGGGAAAATCGTCTACTTTTACAATGTTTGTAAATATGTGAGCACCATGCATCTATCACATATTAAATTATCTGTCGTTGCTTCATTTTTAATTCTTTTTACCTATTGTGGTATAGTATTTTTATTCTAGATGCATCGTCTTCACATATAATTATTTAAATCATGTACGTACCTATACAAACAATTGTAAAACATTTTAAAAGAGTAACGGTGGAGTTTCATGCCCATTCTTCTCCATACGAAAACTACCTTTTGGAAGGGGCGACTAGAATCAATTTTATAATTTTGTAAATTTTGACGTTCAAAAGTGCCACACATGGGCCTATTTGAAATAAATGATTTGACTTTGATATCGTAGGGAAACCGTGTCGTGAACAAAGGGACTTATAGCAGACCAATATTAATATTATTAATATAAAAGTGTCAAAAAGTAAGGTGTCTCGTGAAATGTCAAGTGATTTTTAGAGGATAAGCTACGCCAATGGCGAATTACCGCGTGTGGACCAAGGAAAAGTAATAATAAGTCTCTGGGAACGAATCCTCAAAACCCTCTGTCTCGGTGGGACGTCACCGTCGTGTCGCGGCTAAACAGCCAGCGAATTTTAATTTTATCAAGCTCCTTCGGGACTTAGGAAGCGACTCAATGTATTGTTCGAAATTTTAGACATTCCACCAGTCAATTTGAAAATTCAAAAAACAGGAAAATTATTGACCAAACAACGTAAACTCTATGCTGACAATCCACCAGCGTCGAGGATTTATGCAGGATAATGCTGCACTATAATTGTATTGTTTTTGTTTATGCTTGGTGCTTCTAACTTAAGCAAAGATAAATCCGTGTGTTGAAATATTCAATCGTGTAATTTTGTTGGATTACAAGCGGTCTCTTAACAGGTTGGGAAAACTTTAGGGGATGACCTAGTCATAAATTACTTCTACAAGATTAAAACCAACATTTTTTTAATTTTCTTCTTTTTCAGTGATTTAATTATTATCTTCTTTAAAAGTTTATAAGACTTTTAAATTAATTGCTTTTCAAGAAATTTACTTTTCAAATAAACATTTAAGAAAGATTTCTCTAAGTCATGTTTAAGTGATATTAATGATTTCTTCTTTAAAAACAATTATTTTATAATATGGTACCCTTGAAAATCACACCGTACTGTAACAAATATTTCCCGAAACTATTCTCAGAAAAGGAATTTTAATCGCATTTCTGTTTTCTTGCCAAAATCTTTGTGACATTAGATTTATTTTCACGAATTTCTTGATTGAAGTCTACGTTTACGAAACACTTCGAATTTCGTGGAAATCGAAATTCTTGTAAACACAATCATTATTCAGTCACAGTTTAGTATTTTTTTGGTCAGGTTTTTTTGTTAGAATCCATTTGATTTCGATAGCTAAAGGTTTACGTACACCGTGCGATCAGTAATATTACTTAAATATTTTTTGTAGAGCAAAATTATAACTAAACCATTTGCGTTATTGCCCATTGTTGAGGTTTTTTTCAATTTTCAAGATAATTTTACATAATTAAAAGCTAACAGTATTAAAATAATAATAATATCGATACTGGAAATTTCAATTGTCGTAAAAGACATTGTATTCCCTGTCCTTTACGACATTTGAAGTTTCCAGTGTCGATATATACAAGTATAATTATAAAAAAGGGAGGGGAAATAATAACAGGGCATCAAAAAATTCTTGCACGTTGCTGTCAACAGGAAAAGTGGCCAAAAGGCTGACAGCATTACCACGCGTGACAATTTGGTGGCTTTGGTAAAAAATAGGCCAATTGAAGAGTCGACCAACCGCTTGGCGATGTCTCGAAAAACTAAGTGGGCTCTCAGACCCTAATGAAAAAATATTTAAAAAATCTTTTTTCGTTCTGTTTGGCGCCATGTTGAGGAATTTTACGATAATTGTAAAAAATGATGTTTTTTTTAAAATTTCCTTGAAAATATAAAAATATTTCGATTTATAAAAATATTTTTTCCGTCGATTTAATTAAGCATAAATTCCCTCATTTCAAAATGTGTACATTATAAAGACTCATACTGTAAGTATTAATGTAACTTGGGACAAGTAAATTTTGTTATTTGTTTTTATGGTATATTAAGATTGAGAAAAGATGGGTACGGCTGTGCCTTTCTTTGTTTATTTTTGCTCGATTTGGCACAGATATTTGAAAAAAAAAGTAGGAAAGTTTTAAATGCCCACCTGCTATGTCAATTATAAATAAAAATAAAAACGTGTGCGGTCGGGGGACCCCCGTCAGGAACGAAGTTGTTTTTCACGTATGATTTAAACAAAAACAAAAATTTTCATCTTGGATTTACATTTTGACCTCACTATCGGCTTTAACACTCTCGAAAGCCATGAAAATAATACCCATGACTAAAAATTTTCAGAGCCGCCATCTTGGATTTACATTTCGACCTCACTATCGGCTTTTGCACCCTTGAAAACTATGAAAACGATACCCATGACGACGAATTTGAAAATTTTCAGAACCGTCATCTTGGATTTTCTTTTTGACCAAATTCACACTTTCTTTCTCTCTCTCCGGTATGCAGTATACTCGGGTCGATGAGTTCAATTTTATCCCACGACACTGTAATCACTTTACTATTTTCTTTTGTTTTTTCTGGCAGCTTTCTCTCTCTCTCTCTTTCTTTCTCTATGAATTAGAAGAAGACAGTCACAAGTATTAACACTTTTTAGAGTGACGATTTCTGAAAGTTTACAAGCCACGCTAAAGAACTTCGTTCCAACATATAAAAACTGACAGCTTCTCATCCTATCAAAGCCGAATCATAACGATCTACCTAAATATTCTTGTCACAATTATCGACTTCAATTACGCGACGTTCTAAATGCAGTCTCGAACGTTGGTATCAATTTATTAAATAGCTAGTTTGTCAGCATTACTGCAGGACTTTCCTCGATGCAATAATGACAGCAATTTTAATTATGGAGAGCGATCTTCGTTATTAAAATTTAATATTATGTCTAGGGTATTAATATTTAGATCGTTTAACTTTATACTCAAGTTTGTTTACGTAAGATTTAGAGTTGATTAGAATAGGAGAAACTTGTTTCAATCAAAATTATTGGTCGTATCTATAAGATAATGTAGTGGATTTTGTCAAACCATATTATTCGTAGAGATTGATCTCCTGTTTCACAAATTCATACATTTACAATGGGTTCAAAAACTGCAGTATACAGGTTGACTGGATCTGGACCTGCCATAGCAAATTCGCACAAAGAGGAGGTCATTTACTAATTATTGAACCGTACTTTCCCAATTGGCAAACGTAAGGTAGGACGCCCTCAGGCTAGGTGGAGTGACGATCTTCGAAGGGTGGCTGGTAGCAGCTGGATGAGAGTTGCCGAGAATCGAGCTGAATGGCGTGCAATTGAAGAGGCCTATGTCCAGCAGTGGACTGCTATAGGCTGATGATGATGATGATGACTTTCCCTAGCTAAAGTTTTATAGTTTGGGAGATATGTCAATTTTTATGGAGATTTTTTCAATTTGTTCATTTTTGCTTTATTTTGTAGTTTTTATTATTATTTGTTAGTAGTCATAAAAATTTGTGATTAAAACACCTCGGAACTTCCCACAAACTAGAGTTCAAAAATAAGACAGTATGGTTTAAAAAAAAATACAAAAAAAAATCTTTACGGTCAAGGGAAACTAAGGTCTAATAAATTTGCAAATGCATATAAATAGCAAATCTATATGCGAATTTGCTATGGCGGGTCCAGATCCAGTCACCCTGTATACTTACAAGGAGCAAGACATTCAGACGTTTTCATGACATAATAAAAATCACTGACAGGCATGAAAGCACAGTAAGTGCAAGTAAATCATTTTCATTCAAACCAATCATTCTTATATAAAGCTAAGAAAATGCGACGTTGGCATGTTTATTTTTTATGTACAAATTATTGTCAGTTTAGCTATTGCATAGCTTTTATCGCAGGCTTTGAGCGCGGCGATCGAATCAAGAAATTCCGTAACGAAAAAAACCTAACACACTCCGCCTACCATGTAATGACGGTTCCCATGACAACGTGATGTTGTCATGGGAATGTAATTTTTGTTTTACGTCATCACGTCATCATCCCAAGTGTAGCGTTGACAAATAAAAAAAAATCTTTATTTCACCAAAAGCCATCACAGTACATACAAGAACCAAAGAACTAAGAGCATATTATAAGGCTTATAACTAGGTCACAATAATTTAAATTCCCTGACTCCTAAACTAGGTGTATGTGCCTGTATCTTAGGAGTCAGAAATAGGAAGTATGGAGGTTACAAATGCTATGCAATAGCTTTACCGCGGCAGTCCCCGAGTGCCACACGTTTTTTTTATTATATCTTCAGGCAAGGATATTTTTCCATAAATAATCGTGATTGTCGAAATAAAAGGTATGAAAAAAAAAAATTGTATAATTCATATGCCAGTTGATTCTTTGACATGGTCTCAAAAATAACCTATAGTTATCGGATATCAAAAGGAACACCTTGTAAAATTAAGTGAGCACTTAGGAAGAATTTTTAAATTAGTCCCCATAAGTAGTATATAGGTATGGGATGAAAGTTTCTATCATCATCATCAGCCCGAAATACCCAGCAGGGTATAAAAGTTCTAGTCCCTACGTCGCGCGACTATAGGGAACTAACCCGTCTACTGAGAGCGAGAGGTGTGTCATACCACACCTACTCTCTCCCAGAAGAGAAACAAGTTCGCGTTGTAATAAAACGCATCCCTAGGGAAATCCTCCCCTCTGAAATTCTCGCCGACCTTCAGTCGCAGAACGTCCCGGTTGACGAGGTCCATCGTATGCACCGCTCCAGAGGCGGTGACCTCTACGACATGGTCCTCGTTATCTGTCCGCCCGTTGAGGGCTACCATCCGATTTTCCAAATTCGTTCCCTGTGTCATCTCACAGGGTTCGAAATTGAAAAACCAATTAAGAGTGGCATTGTCGGACAATGCCACAGGTGCCAGTTATACGGCCACTCACAGCGGAATTGCCATGCTACACCCAGGTGCGTAAAGTGCCTGGGAGAGCATAGCACTTCCGATTGCCCCCGTCCCAAGGACCGTACCCTATGTACCGTACCTCCTAGCTGCGTTTTATGCGGCAAAGAGGGCCACCCGGCTAACTACCGGGGTTGTTCTAAAGCCCCTAAGGCCTCTTCTCCCAAGCTGGGGAAGCGCTCCGGCGCCCGCCAGCAAAGGGAAACTCCCTCCTCATCCTCTTATAGGATTCCCTCCGCCCTTATGCCCCAACGACTAAGCCCTCAGAGGCCTAGTCCGTGGAATTATCTCCACCACCAGCAGTCTTTCCCTGCCTTGGTGCCCTCTTACGGTCATTTCCCCCCCCCGCCGCCCCCCCATCTCCTCCCCCCCCACCTTAGGGACCCCCGCTTCCGTGGCACCGCGCCACCCGCGCCCTCCGCGCGTCCCGCGCACTCTGCGCCCCCCGCGCCCGCCGCGCCCCCCGCTAAACCCGCGCCTGCTCCCCAAGCTCCGCGTCCCCCGACTGCCGGTCCCGCGACCGAGCAGATGTCAGGTGTTGCCTCGTTCAACATAATCACATCAAATTTCGCGTGTTTTGCCTCCCCGCGTGCAAAGGAAATGGCAAAACTCATCGTCGCCGCCCAAGGCAATATCATTAGGATTCAATCCATTTATAATGCGTATCCGGACATTACGCAAGCCCTAGAATCCCTCGCCCAAACCCCTAAATCTTTCAATGGATAACGAGGCCTTAGCTAGATTCAAACCCCGATCCCTAACAATAGGTTACTTCAACGCCAACGGCATAAAATCCCAAAGGGAAGAAATAGGGCTCTTCCTCCGCGATCATCAAATAGACGTTCTCTTAATACAAGAGACTTTCCTAAAGCCTTGCCATCGTGATCCGTCACTCGCCAACTACCGGATAGTTCGCAATGACAGGTCGCGATGTCACAAGGGTGGCACCCTGATCTATTATAGAAAGCAGCTTCACTGCATCCCACTAGACCCTCCCCCCCTCTCGGTATTAGAAGTCTCCGCCTGCCGTCTAGGCATGTCAGGTCACGAGCCGATCACTCTCGTATCGGTCTATAATCCCCCCGGTAACACCACGGGGCATTACCATCACCAACGCCTCTCAAACGACCTCTCGATTCTACTCGCTATGAGTAACTCGCTCATTATAGCGGGCGATCTAAATGCCAAACATCCCTCTTGGAACAGTTCGGTAACCAATCTCAGAGGTCAACACCTGTTCGACCTCTCAAACTCTCTGACCTTTGACGTCATCGCTCCCATGACTCCCACCCATTTTCCGCTGACGAACCCAAATCATGCCCCCGATATCTTAGACGTGGCGCTCCTTAAGAACGTCAACCTAAAGTTAGATTCAATAGAAACGGTACAAGAGCTAGACTCTGATCACCGCCCGGTAGTCATGAGACTACACCCCCGCATAGGTCTTTCCGACCCGAACGCCCCCCCTATCACTAAGAGGATCACGGACTGGAAGAAAGTAAGCACACAGCTGAAATCCAACACGTCCCCTCAATTAGACTCTATCCCCGACCTTTTCGACTCGGTCGCCGACACCACGGCCGCGATCGACTCACTCACTAATCACGTACAAACCGTCCTGAACGATTGTTCAAGGGAAGTTCCAGCGACGGACGACCGTCGCTGGAAATTGCCGGACGACGTGCGTGCATTACTGACTGAGAAGAACGCGGCCATACGTGCCTACGATAGCTTTCCCTGTAACGCCAACAAAGCCCATATGCGCTATTTACAGAGATCTGTAAAGACACGTATAGCGGAGCTGCGGGACGCGAGCTGGGGAAAGTTACTCGGCGAACTTGAGCCCACCCATCAGGCCTTCTGGGAGCTCCAGAGGAAACTCAGGTCTCCCCAGGTCTCAGCCATGCCCCCCCTGACCCGTCCCGATAAATCCATCGCATTTGACGATGCCGAAAAGGCTGAATGCCTCGCAGACAGCCTCGAGGCCCAATGCACTCCCAGTTCCCTACCTGTAGACAAAGCTCACCTGAAAAAGGTCGACGCCGAAGTCGAACGTAGAGCCTCCCTCCCTCCCGTCGATGACCCTGATTGTCCACTGCCCCCCGTCCTCCCGGACGAGGTGCACGACATCATCAAGGGTCTTAAAGTCCGCAAAGCCCCCGGTTCAGATGGCATCACCAATAGGGTGATCCAACTATTCCCTGCCCACCTAATAATGCTTTTGACCACCATCTTCAATGGTGCCTTAAGCAACAATATCTTCCCCCAGTCATGGAAGGAGGCCACGGTTATCGGTATCCCTAAGCCCGGCAAGCCCAAAACCGAGGCCTCTAGCTACCGTCCCATCAGTCTGCTCAAGGTTCTCGGAAAAATCTATGAGAGGCTTATTTATAAGCGCCTCAGAGATTTCGCCGAGACCAAGGGCCTCATCCCCAACGAACAGTTCGGCTTTCGAACTGAGCACTCTAGCGTGCATCAGGCCCACCGCATCGTAGAATCCATAAGCGCTGGTTTCCAGCGCGGGACTATGACCGGTGCAGTATTCTTCGACGTAGCGAAAGCGTTCGATAAAGTCTGGCACAACGGCTTAATATACAAGCTGTACCAACTCGGCGTGCCAGATCGTCTCGTACTCATCTTACGAGACTTTTTATCGAATCGCGTCTTCCGTTATCGTATCGAAGGAGCGTTATCCACTCCCCGTCCCATCCGCGCAGGTGTCCCCCAGGGCTCTGTGGTGTCCCCCCTCATTTTTACGCTATACACGAGCGATATCCCAAAAGGTTGCGGTAGGTCGCAGTTGGGTCTGTTCGCAGACGACACTGCCATCTACTTCAGCTCTAGATCCCCCGACATCATTCGCCTAAATCTCCAACGCGCAGTCAATAGACTGGCAGCTTGGTTTACAAAATGGCGGATAGAAGTCAACCCCGATAAAAGCCAAGCGGTTCTCTTTACGAAGCCGCGTTCAAGGCTCAAAAACCCCCTCCCCCGACCAATCACCATGTTCGGCAAGCCGATCCCTTGGGAGAAGCGAGCTAAATATCTCGGTGTCGTTCTAGACCATCATTTGACTTTCGCAGAGCACATAAAGATGGTTCGTTCGCGAGCCTCTTTCGCTCTCGGTAGACTCTTCTATCTGGTGAATGCACGTAGCAAATTGTCACTTAGGTGCAAATTGCGCGTTTACACGGCGTGCATTCGACCGATCATGACCTATGCGGGTGCCGTCTTCGCTCATGCGAAACCCCGTCACATCCATAGAATGCAAACAGTGCAAAATAAATTCCTCCGTAGGGCCACAGGTTCCCCCTGGTTCGTCAGGAACGAGGCACTCCACCTCGACCTAAAGATTCCCACAATCCATCAGTTTCTAAAACGCCTTTCCAAGCGTTTCTTTGAGTCCGCGGCCAAACATCGCAACCCTCTGGTTGTCGAGGCCGCCAGTTATGTCCCGAGTAAAATCAGCCATGTTCGCCGTCCAAGGCATATCCTCGTAGATCCCGATGACCCCATAACCCTCCTCCAGGAGAGCAATAGGGAAACAAGTACAGTGTACAAAAACAGACGCCTCCCGTCATACCGACCTCGCCGCCGAGGTCCTTTGCGATCTCGACCGCCGCGCCCCCGAGTAAATAATACTCCCCCCCGACCCTTGCTCGAAAACGAGGTGCCAGCAGTTGTTGCAGCTGTGCACGTAGCTTTAAATTCCCCGACTAATAATAATGATCAAAACCTTTTGATCCAGCCCGTCCCATCTTTTGATGTCCTCCCTCCGGATAACGCCCTAAGCCGAGGCTCGAACCCCGCAGGGGGTGCCCTTAGTGAGCGTTCATCCTTAAATTTTTAGCTTAGTATTTGTGCCCTGGCTGGAGGCTTTGAGTGTAGTAGCTTAAGGCAACCACAGGATTGACCGGTTAAACAGCTACGGTTTTCGGAACCAGCTGTGAGATGCCCAACAGAAGAAAAAAAATCATCATCATCATTTCAGCCGAAAGACGTCCACTGCTGGACATAGGCCTCCCGCAAGCACTGCCACTTCGACCGATTCTGTGCTTTCCGCATCCAGCGGATTCCTGCGGCCTTCACAAGGTGACGCTACGTCTACCGGTACGTGGTCGCCACTCCAGAACCTTTCGACCCCATCGGTCGTTTTGCGAGCAATGTGCCCTGCCCATTGCCACTTAAGTTTGGCAATTCTTCGGGCTATATCGGTTACCTTGGTTCTCCTGGAGTTTCTAGTTTCTATAGAAATTCGTAATTTTTGCCGATGGGAAATCCTTTTAGACGCATGGCTTGATTCTCCATAATTATTTAAAGGATTATTTTTGGAAGCAAAAATATCCATACATGTTCTCACCAGTAACCACAATCAATAACACAAGAAACTTCACATCGCCATCCATATTTATCTGTATCCGCCATCCGCCTATTTACATATTTATCATATCGCCGACAAAAAAAGAAATGGCGGCTAAAAACCGTGAGATATGTTAGCATTTACATATTTATATAAAAAGATGTTTTCAATTTTCCTCTTGGCTTTTATTTATTCGAGTTTTTTCTTTTGCGGTGGGAATGAGAAACTTTGGATGTAGCTATCGGCTTTTTTTTCGTAAATTGCGTGTCATGGGAGGGATGGGGTTATAGGAAAAGCTGTCTGTAATTGCCTTGGGTCGATATAAAAAAAGGATTGTGTGGTTTTATGAAACCACGGTAAAAGTGAAACTTCTATAGGCGCCGCCATATTGGCCTTGGCTGCTCTGACGAGCGCCTTTCACTTTATCCCTGCTCCGCGGCCGACCGTCACGTGACATGCAACACACAGACGAAAAAGTTTGAGACGAAGTAATAAAAGTTTCACTTTAAAAGATATTTTACCAGGGCTTTGTGAAATTAATCTATGGAATTTTATAGGGAAGTTTCTCAATATTAGATTAGCTTTATAAAATCACAGACAGCTTGGTATAAACTCAATGACATGACATAATAACATGAATGTATCAAAACCATTTTCTTTAGCAAGCGTTGACTTCAAATCCAGATATTAAATAAAAACATGTTTTTCATGGTTTCAAAGAACAATACGGGGTGGCAGGGATGTCGACGCGAAAACTGAAACCATGGATTCAGTACATGATTCTGAACACCCCTGCGTTGAAATTTTTCGTCGGTTATTTTAAAAAAAAATCAGCTGTTCCTTATATTTTGACCGCGTTAGTATTACACTTTTCTATGAAACAGCAGATTTTTTTTAATAACCGACAAAAAATTTCAACGCAGGAGGATTTAGAATCATGTACTGAATCCATGGTTTCAGTTTTCCCGTCGATGATACCCTGTATATAATAATATTACTAATCTTACTTTTTATCTACTCAAGAACAAGAAATGACCTCTATATTCCTACTTGTTTTTCAAAGAAACCATATACCAATAATAGTCCCATCACAACACGAAAAATAATTACCTCGCCTCCCGTTACAAAACTTTTCCAACATTACCTACATCGACAACTGGTAATCAATAATATCATTAACAAAATACCGTAGTTTTCCTCAACATCCAACAAGCTTGGTTCGTGTAACGTACCCTTATTAAACTCATAAGGTACATACGAGTATATATAATACCCTGGGGGCCGAAATATACCAAGTCTGAAATATCAGCCGTCTGCGTCTTGGTTTTCTCTAATTATTTTACTTTCTTGAGACAAAGGTGTAGTTACTTTTGTAAGAGAGAAAAAAAATGTTGAGCAAAGTTTTGAGGATGAATGTGGATGGCTATAAGAGTAGGGGAAGACCGAAGAAACGATGGATGGACTGTGTGGAAGATGATATGGATAGAAACAGGATGACTACCGAAATGACGACTAATAGAGAAATAAAGAAAGTGAAAACCGGCCAAGTGCATGTCGGACCACGCACAATGAAGGTTTCCGTAGTTGAGATGAATTTATCCAAAAACAAACTTAACGTTGTAGTTGAAAAACATGTTCTCCCATACGGAATGTATGGGAAAACATATATTTGCAACTGCAAATATAAGTTGGTCGATTATTACTCGTTAAGTTGTAGAGCCTACTTAGCTGTGATAGTTTTCCTTTTAATTTCGTTATATAAACTACTGTTGTGATTTTTTTCATATACCCAAAACCAACCATTTAGCCGGCAGGGGGGGGGACACTTGACTCTAACAAAAATTAGCACTTTAAAGCTTAATATTTCGCAAACGAATCCCTGAATCCAAAAATGGTTCTGACAAACTCACAATATTTTTGAAGGACCTTTTCAATGATATCCCTCACCATGGGGTAAAAAAATAAAAAAATAAACATCACCACTTTACGTGTATGAGAGGTACCCTAAAAAAAATGTTTTTCATAATTTAGTTTTACCACTTTGTCGACGTAATTAATATGTATACCCATGCCAAATTACAGCTTTCTAGTACTAAGAGTCTCGGAGCTAGACCGCGGACAGACAGAAAGACAGACGGACATGACGAAACTTTATGGGTTCCTTGTTTACTACAGAACCCTAATAAGAATAAGGGCAAGAAAATGATGATGAACACTTTTGTTGCCATGGCAACATTAGGTATTGCTTGATATTGTAACATTACCATGTACCTACATAAAATAAATAGGTTGCTGTTGCCAGCTCACCCACCACATTTTTCGATCCAAACTCATCCAATTACAGATGATTTACATTGTAAAATACTCAATAATATAGCATATAAATTCATCGTATTTACATACATACATACATAAACTCACGCCTTCTTCCCATGGGGGTAGGCAGAAACTACAGAATGCCACCTGCTACGATCCTTACATACTCCTTTTGCCTCGTTTACGTTCATACATCTGGTTACACACGCATGCCGGTTGCGAGTACTACGCACCTGGCCTTTCTGAAGAACATCAATAAGATCAGTATAAGTCCTCCTAGGGTGTCCCCGCCCAGCCTTTCCCTTCACATCAGCCTTGTAAATACATCATCGTATTTGTTAGGCTTTTTGTGTCCGTATGGATTGAGGAGCCATGTCTCATATTTAAACGCGGGTACTACCAATATTTAGTAGTAAATTAGGCGATTTTGTAGGCCCGATCCTGGAATTTGTAGTAAAACACTTTAAAAGATACACGACTTTTAAGGTGGCTCCTCAATTCAGACGTCTGAATTGAGGCGCTACGGCTTTTTTACTGCTTTTCATTTTTCAGTGCTTCGTGTGATCGGTGTGAGTTTTTTCATCTATAAACTATTTCACTAGTGAATTACGACATCTTAAAAATCAAATATTAATCACGATTTTTACATTAATTAAAATCAGTAACTTATTCATCATCTGCCTAGCCTTTTCCCAACTATGTTGGGGTTGGCTTCCAGTCTAACCAGATGCAGCTGAATACCAGTATTTTACATGGAGCGACTGCCTATCTGACCTCCGCAACCTAGTGACTAGGTAACACGATACCCTTTTGTAAGACTGGTTGTCAGACTTTTTGGGCTTCTAACTACCCGTAACGACTGTCAAAGATCTACAAATGACAACCGGGACCAACGGTTTAACGTGCTTTCCGAGGCACGGAGGGGACTTGGTATGTAAAGATGGTCACCCATCCACGGACCAACCGTGGCAAGCGTAGCTTAACCTGATCGATCGACCCGTGCAGCTGTTATTACTTAGCCACAAGCAACAAAAAACAGCAAAAACAGTAACTTATTACAGTTTTTTTTAACCTCAACTGGTAAGCTCTTGGCCTGCATCTCACCTGATGGTAAGTGATGATCAGGCTGAAGGTGGAAGCGAACTTCACTCGGAATACTCAACCACAGAGGAACTGGCTATCTTATCTCTAACTGCCAAAACACAACAATGCTGTTAACATTGTTGTTATGGCGACAGACTTCTCAGCCCTACCAAGGTGGTAGGGCGTGTTCTCGGAGTTTATTTTACCATTCGGTGTGCAAGAATAGCATAAGTATTTATGTCGGTTCATGACCGAACCCAATAACCTATCTATCACCAGTTTTGGTAAACAAGAGACAGAAAAACCTATCTATGGATTTAAGGTCCCATTAATCTGTCAGAGAATAAAGACCCTACGGAATTGTGGGACGGCATTGATAGAATTATACTGTCTAACATCAATAGCGATCTGTCTTTTACTGAACATAGGTTATTGGGTTCGTCCGTCAATTAAGTAACTATCTATCGTTAGGTTTTCAGAACCTACTTCCCGATAACTTATTTATCGTCTGATGCAGCATTAATAGTGCATGTTTTAATTTACCGAAATATCGTATTTCAAAATCTAATCAGTTGTTATCTGTTTTAAATCAGCATATAAATTAATCAGTAAATAATATTTCAGTAATAAATCCTATTACGGATTCACTATTAATGTACTAATTAGCTTTTAATTGTGGTAATATTGCATTGGTAATTTTTGATTAATTTTAGTTTTGTTATTATCAAAATATTATTACAAATGAGTTGTTGCAAAAAATAAAGCGATTATTACAGAAGCAAAAGTAATAATATCGAGATTTTGTTATTCAATAATTTACTGCGTAATAACAGCCGCACGGGTCGATCCATTAGGTTAACCTACGCTTGCCAGGGTTGGTCCGTGGATG
This sequence comes from Agrochola lychnidis, assembly GCA_963680765.1. Classification (NCBI taxonomy): domain Eukaryota; kingdom Metazoa; phylum Arthropoda; class Insecta; order Lepidoptera; family Noctuidae; genus Agrochola; species Agrochola lychnidis. The sequence continues at coordinate 4,269,845 of OY796859.1, read as the reverse complement.
GGTGACCATTTCTAAATACCGAGACGCCTCCGTGCTTCAGAAAGTACGTTAACCCGTTGATCCCGGCTGTCATTCGTGGATCTTTGACAATCGTTACGGGTCGTCAGAAGCCCGAAAGTCTGACAACCAGTCTTACCAAGGGGTATCGCATTACCTAGTTACTGGGTTGTGGACGTCAGATAGGCAGTCGCTCCATGTAAAATACTGGTATTAAGCTGTATAAGGTTAGACTGGAAGCCGACCCCAACGTAGTTGGGAAAAGGCTAGGCAAATTAACTGCGAAAACGAATATATTTGCCAATCATAGTATTATTGACTAGTAATCGTGATTTACCCATCTGTCATTTAGTAGAAGGCTAGAAAGACAAGAAAAATTAAACAATTTATACAGAGCGGGGAACGTCCATACGACAGTGAATCAAACTTCATTATACATTTTACTAATATCGTTCCTACTCCGTACGCTTCGTATGTTCCGTGTCGTACGCTTGGAGTCTCTCTGAGGGATCGAATCCGGAACGAGGTGATCCAGCAGAGAACCAAAGTTATCGACATAGCTCACAGAATAAGCAAGCTAAAGTGGCAGTGGGCCGGCCATATCAGCCGTAGAACCGCTGACCGTTGGGGTACACGTGTTCTTGAGTGGAGACCGCGAATTGGCAAACGTAATGTAGGACGCCCTCAGGCTAGGTGGGGTGATGATCTTCGCAGGGTGGATGAGAGTTGCCGAAAATCGAGCTGAAAGGCGTGCAATTGGAGAGGCCTATGTCCAGTAGTGGACTGCTGTAGGCTGATGATGATGATGATGAATGTCGTTCCTAGCCAACAAACAAAAATTCAATCAAATACAAGGGGTTGATACTACTTGATACAAATTATACCTAGAGCCTTGGGGTCCGAGTGCTGTTCCAGTATTTCAGGACATCGCCAAGCGGTTCCTCGACTCTTCACGTGACCAGATGACTGGCCTACGTTTAACCCAAAAAATCAGCATTGTCATCCAACGTGGCAATGCTGCCAGCCTTTGGGCACTTTTCCCATTGACAGCGATGCGGACGAATTTTTTGATGCTCAATGAGTTCTATCCCATTTTTTAACCGACTTCCAAAAGGAGGAGGTTCTCAATTCGACTGTATGTTTTTTTTTTGTATGTTTGTTACGCGATTACTCCGCCAATTATGAATTGATTTTGTTGATTCTTTTTGTTTGGTAAATCATACTTCAAAGGTGGTCCCATATAAATTTTATTAACTTTGCTTAGGTAGTTTTTGAGTTAGCTTCAATAATACGTATTTTTTCCCACATAGTATGTGGATGATATTATGATAACTTCCTGTCACTGTTATTTACATAACAGGTAGTGGTATTCGAATTTGTGTGGGGTAGGTACTACAACTAAAAAGTGAAAAATAAAAACTTTTTACAAAAAAAAAACAACCGACTTCAAAAAAAAAAACACTACAAAGTGAAAAATAACTTTAATTTCGGAAGTCGGTGTCTTTGGTTCTCAATTTTCGTTCTTTGTCACCGACTTCCGAAATTAAAGTTATTTTTCACTTTGTAGTGTTTTTTTTTTGAAGTCGGTTGTTTTTTTTTTTGTAAAAAGTTTTTATTTTTAATATCATCCACATACTATGTGGGAAAAAATACGTATTATTGAAGCTAACTCAAAAACTACCTAAGCAAAGTTAATAAAATTTATATGGGACCACCTTTGAAGTATGATTTACCAAACAAAAAGAATCAACAAAATCAATTCATAATTGGCGGAGTAATCGCGTAACAAACATACAAAAAAAAAACATACAGTCGAATTGAGAACCTCCTCCTTTTGGAAGTCGGTTAAAAAATGGGATAGAACTCATTGAGCATCAAAAAATTCGTCCGCATCGCTGTCAATGGGAAAAGTGCCCAAAGGCTGGCAGCATTGCCACGTTGGATGACAATGCTGATTTTTTGGGTTAAACGTAGGCCAGTCATCTGGTCACGTGAAGAGTCGAGCAACCGCTTGGCGATGTCCTGAAATACTGGAACAGCACTCGGACCCCAAGGCTCTAGGTATAATTTGTATCAAGTAGTATCAACCCCTTGTATTTGATTGAATTTTTGTTTGTTGGCTAGGAACGACATTCATCATCATCATCATCAGCCTACAGCAGTCCACTACTGGACATAGGCCTCTCCAATTGCACGCCTTTCAGCTCGATTTTCGGCAACTCTCATCCACCCTGCGAAGATCATCACCCCACCTAGCCTGAGGGCGTCCTACATTACGTTTGCCAATTCGCGGTCTCCACTCAAGAACACGTGTACCCCAACGGTCAGCGGTTCTACGGCTGATATGGCCGGCCCACTGCCACTTTAGCTTGCTTATTCTGTGAGCTATGTCGATAACTTTGGTTCTCTGCTGGATCACCTCGTTCCGGATTCGATCCCTCAGAGAGACTCCAAGCGTACGACACGGAACATACGAAGCGTACGGAGTAGGAACGATATTAGTAAAATGTATAATGAAGTTTGATTCACTGTCGTATGGACGTTCCCCGCTCTGTATAAATTGTTTAATTTTTCTTGTCTTTCTAGCCTTCTACTAAATGACAGATGGGTAAATCGCGATTACTAGTCAATAATACTATGATTGGCAAATATATTCGTTTTCGCAGTTAATTTGCCTAGCCTTTTCCCAACTACGTTGGGGTCGGCTTTCAGTCTAACCTTATACAGCTAAATACCAGTATTTTACATGGAGCGACTGCCTATCTGACCACCACAACCCAGTAACTAGGTAATACGATACCCCTTGGTAAGACTGGTTGTCAGACTTTCGGGCTTCTGACGACCCGTAACGATTGTCAAAGATCCATGAATGACAGCCGGGATCAACGGGTTAACGTACTTTCCGAAGCACGGATGAGTCTCGGTATTTAGAAATGGTCACCCATCCACGGACCAACCCCGGCAAGCGCAGGTTAACCTAATGGATCGACCCGTGCGGCTGTTATTACGCAGTAATTATTGAATAACAAAATCTCGATATTATTACTTTTGCTTCTGTAATAATCGCTTTATTTTTTGCAACAACTCATTTGTAATAATATTTTGATAATAACAAAACTAAAATTAATCAAAAATGACCAATGCAATATTACCACAATTAAAAGCTAATTAGTACATTAATAGTGTATTCGTGATAGGATTTATTACTGAAATTTTATTGAAAATGTACTATATACTGATTTAAAACAGATAACAACTAATTAGATTTTGAAATACGATATTTCGGTAAATTAAAATATGCACTATTAATGCTGCATCAGACGATAAATAAGTTATCGGGAAGTAGGTTCTGAAAACCTAACGATAGATAGTTACTTAATTGACGGACGATACCAATAACCTATGTTCAGTAAAAGACAGATCGCTATTGATGTTAGACAGTATAATTCTATCAATGCCGTCCCACAATTCCGTAGGGTCCTTATTCTCTGACAGATTAATGGGACCTTAAATCCATAGATAGATAGGTTTTTCCATCTCTTGTATACCAAAACTGGTGATAGATAGGTTATTGGGTTCGGCCGTGAACCGACATAAATACCTATGCTATTCTTGCACACCGAATAAAGCATGGTAAAATAAACCCCGAGAACACGCCCTACCACCTTGGTAGGACTGAGAAGTCTGTCGCCATAACAACAATGTTAACAGCATTGTTGTGTTTTGGCAGTTAGAGATAAGATAGCCAGTTCCTCTGTGGTTGAGTATTCCGAGTGAAGTTCGCTTCCACCTTCAGCCTGATCATCACTTACCATCAGGTGAGATGCAGGCCAAGAGCTTACCAGTTGAGGTTAAAAAAAAACTGTAATAAGTTACTGCTTTAAATTAATGTAAAAATCGTGATTAATATTTGATTTTTAGGGTGTCGTAATTCACCAGTGCAATAGTTTATAGATGAAAAACTCACACCGATCACACGAATCACTGAACAATGAAAAGCAGTAAAAAAGCCTAACAAATACGATGATGTATTTACAAGGCCGATGTGAAAGGAAAGGCCGGGCGGGGACGCCCTAGGAGGACTTGTACTGACCTTATTGGTGATGTTATAAAAAGTTTTTTTTTGTATACAGATGGCAAGGACATCGACGCGAAAACTGTTACCATTAAAAAATTTCAACGTCGGGGGGTTCAGAATCATGTACTGAATCCATGGTAACAGTTTTCGCGTCGATGTCCCTGCCAACCTATACACTTGTACATACTATAGATACCTATATATTTTAGTGTTAGCTTGTTTATTGTTATTAAGGTTATTTTTTTTTCATTTGAGTAATAAATGATCAAATACATAACATCCAATTAGTCTCAATTGCTAGTCGACTGGTTGGCAAAATCCACAGTCGGGTCATTACTACTATTTAGATTGTTTGAAAAACAAAGTTTTTTAATTGCGATGTATGCATTTAGGTATAAAATAGTTTCAAAATACTCTTATGCACTAAACCCGAGTCGTTATAACATGGCAATAGCGGTCATTGCCCTTTCCCTAATATCTCCGTAGGAACCTAAACAATAAACTATACATGGTTTTTCGTTATTGGAACATGTTGAAAATCAAGATAGATGTTGATTCAGGACGTTAACGGGCTTTAACTCAGTTTTTAAAATTAAGAATGTTAGCAAAATGTGGTGGGGTCAATGGCCGCTATTGCCATGCTTAAGCGACTGGGGTATAATACGAGTATTGCTAGTGTTTACATTTATTGTGGTATTTTCGTCCCAACATGATGTACAATGTTGCCCAAGAGCATGTGCCCGCCCTCATTTTTCGGAATATTCATGAAAAATTATCGAAAAATTACTTTAAAAAAAAATCATTTAATTCAGACAATTTTTGTCCATATTTTGTACCTTTCACATTCTCTTAAAACTATGTTTAGTAATGACTGAAAGTAAATTAAAATAAATTACTGAAAATAAATTAAAATTAAATGAAATAATTAAAATTAAATGAAATAATTAAAATTAAATGAAATAATTAAAATTATATGAAATAATAAAAAGGGGGGTCTATCTTGCCTATTTTTTTTTCATAGTTCTTCTATGATTTTATGAACTTACGCTTGTGTTTTTTTTTTTAAATACTGTTTTTTTTTAGAAAAAAAATTATCACTTCCGTTTTTTTTGCATAGTCGATTTTTTTTTTTATATAGAAAATGTTAATTAATCCGATAAAGTAACTCATAAGCTTTTAGAAATAATAAACAGAATGTAAATCGAGCCATCGGAGATGAGGCAAACGATACTCAAAACGTAAAAAATTTAATAACATGAAAAATATTAAAGATTTTAAAGGCATTTTTCGAAAAAAAAAAAAAAATGAATATTCAGAAAAATACGGGAGAGCACATGCCAATGGGCGACGTTGTATATAGGTCACTAAAAAACATCAGAAGACTTACCTATCTTTCTTTGTGATCACATCTAAAAGAACAAAGCTAAAAAAAAAAAAACATGAAAGCATAGTTACTAACTGCCAATTAAGAAAACAAGTACCCAACAAAGAAATTAAATGTAAAACAGTTTCAGTAGATTTGCAAAACGATATTGCTATAGAAAGAAGTTTCCTCAAGTGGAAAAATACCCCCGATGAGAGGAATGTGGGTCAGTAATTGTTGGCTAACGGACGAACATTTGTGGCTGACTTTACCCTATATTTGATTATGGGAAAAACACCCTTACTTTGGGGGTATTTACAAGGTTGAATAGTTTGGCATAGATTTGGCTAAATTTTATTTGTGATATTAGACGCTAAGGAAATGAGATACACACATAGTTTAGTTTTGCAGAGCAGCTTCGACCAAGTCTAAAAATTTAATTTTATAGTGTCATAAGAATAATGAGCCTCAGGTGCTTATGCTAGGCCAATTCTTGGCTAAAATATCAGTCAGTCAAAAGAAGGCCAGACTTCAATTCTGTGAGATAGAACGTCGGTTAAGCAGAGGTGTACCAATAGTATACCCACATTTCGCAAGTTATACTTAAGTCCCATGTAATAGGGGCGAGCCTATTGCCACCAACCGGACACAAACCTAGTCTCCGAGCTGCTACTGAGAAATTCCACATAGAAAAACCCAATAGCACTTTGCCCAACTTGGAAATCGAACCCAGGACCTCATGCTCAGCAGTAACGCTCGCGATCACTACACCAACGAGGCAGGCAGCTTATTTATTCCGACATATAAAATAAGCAGATGGCGGATCGTAGCGTTCTGGAAAATGGCATGAGTTTATGTACTAATTAATGAAATATAATAGACGTGTCACGGCGTGTTGCCACACCGAGCTCTGAACGCGTCTGTCGCGTTCTCTCACTCGGTGCTGGTGGTAGTTCGATGTGGCAACACGCCATGTTCGGGTTCGGGAAAAGTCAATCGTCATCCCGAGGATGCCGCGTTGAGAGGTGAAACACGTGTCGATTCCTTACAGGTTTTTTTTTTATGGTTCTTTAGAAATAGCTAAGCGGAACAGGTTACTAAATATATCCACGTCTATTGTATTTTATAATGGATTTCCGCAAGGTCACGCCTGAATCGATTAACTATATTAATTAATGTATAAATAATAAGCGAAAACATCGTGTAAATAATGGTTTACCAAACTCTGAATCATAAAGGAACATAATATCAGCATACCCATAGCTTAACGCTCCTGTTATGTTGCATCTAACATCGTAACGATGTCCTCACACAAAGCAACATGCCAAGTACAAAGCACAAGAAGCTTTCCCAGAAATATCCATAGCACTAACAACAAGGCAAATGCAGCAAAATAATTCCGGCATAACTTTCGACCAGAAATTCCAGTCAGAAAGTCCAAACTCGTTCTGGAATGTATTCCAGGTGTGGTACGGGTAAAGTTTGTCCACAGCTAGACCTAACGTGTGGACACACGGGTAGAAGGGAAGTTTTGTGATTTAATAGTTAATAAAAACTAGGGTCGATCGTTATAGTTCCTAAGTGTAGACTATATTTTTTCCAGACTGCCCCAGAAGGAGGGTAATGGGTTTCGAGAGTATGTGTGTATATATTATGTTTGTCTATTTCTTTGGCACGCTCGTTAGTATAAACGGCTTAATACATTTTAACATATGAGGTGTCATTAGATTTGTCTTGTCTGTGGGAGTAACATAGGCTGTTATAAATTTTCGTTCTCAAGTTATGGCGCGACCAAGGGAAATATGGATTTTTTTGAATGTGTATATTGCATCTGCAAAAAGAAAAAAAAAAAGAAAGGGAAGGTTTTTTTTTAAAGTAAATTACTACAATAATGTTATCAAATAAAAGCTAGTAAATGAGTCACTTCCAAATATAATATTTAAATGAATAAAACTAAAAGACTGTTGAAATATTAAACAATAATTTTTGCTTATAATTCTAACAGTTTGGGGAGATAAAATATATTTTTTAAATGCAGAACAGCAAATCTTTCTTGCTTCTCATAATTTTTTTTTCAATAAACAATAAATATTTTGAACGATTTGGCTCCTGAATGACATTAATAATATAATAATAATAATCATTTATATATATTTTTTAATCCTTTTTATTTTAAGAAATATTTAAAAATGTAATCAAATAAGAATTGAAATGAATAAACGGAATAATAATCATTTTAATTCAGAATAACCCATAATTTGTTAGTAAACATTAATTAACCTTCCGCTAAAGGACCGTTGTTGCCAATTGGCAACAAGACTCCACACGACATACAACTGTCAATCGTATTCGCTGTAATCAATATTTTTGTTTGAAATTTTTTGCAGTCTATGGTCAGATAGATATTCTTGTCAAATAAATCGACTAAAAGCAAAAATATAAATGGGCAACACTATAAAAAAATGTTGAAAATGACATTCCCGCGCGGTCAAAATGACAGTAAAAACGTCACTCCCGGGATGCGCGCGTTCGCAGTAATAATTCGTTTTTTAATGGTTTTAGTGTGTAAATCGTCGGAAAGTGGTGATATTTTCATTTTGAAGTAAATATTACATCGTTTTAGATAATATTCGCACTAAATAACATTAGATTATACCTATTTTGACCCAACCAAAAAAAGTGTAAACAAACGTGATGGTGAAAGTTCTCGTGATAGTGAAAGTTGTGATATTTTGTGAGTTTTCTGTATGGATCTGATCGGTAAGTGTTTTATTTATTTTCAATACTAAATTTTTCAGGGTTTTAAATTTTTTTTACAAAAAAATATACATAAAAAATATTTTTTTGGTACGGAGAAAGTTATGAAAGCACTAGAAATTCTAGATCAGCAAAAACCTAGATTTTTTGAATTTTTTTGGAAAAAAATTTTTCTCTGAAAACGCTTTTATTAGATAACTTATCTATCCATAATGTACCCTGAAAAATTTCGTGTGAATTGGTACGGTAGTTTTATTAGAAATCGTAAAAACATTAGAACATAGAAAACAAAAAAAAAACAGGTAATAAAGATTAGTAAACGTTGATAACAAAGACTGTAACCATTTACAATGTATCTCTAATCTATTCGAGTAGCAAAAAACATAAACAAAACACTATAGACGTTATCATGAAACCCGATGCTTTTGTTTATTCAAGTGCGGTCGTAAATCTGTCACGGCGCGGACCACCCGCGGTCCCTTATCGGTTAATAACTATGTTAGTAAACATGCAGGTTGGACAAATAATGGACGAGCGGGCAATCAAATTTCCCCGCAATGACACTCAAGAGACTGTTCGAGCTGCCGCGGACCCTCTGCAGTAGCGACGCAGCACGCTTACGTCTGATCGCTGCGAATCCATCAGTGTGTGCATCAGCAAACATTCCCGACGCACTGCAGAAGCGTGGCAGCCCCAACAGCATCCTGAATGCATTGTTGTATTGGACTCGAAGAATATTGATGGCTTTCTGCGTACAACTTGTCCAGAGGCTGCACGTATAAAATGTCTGACAATATGCTTTAAAAAGCGTCAATTTGACTTCACACGTGCAACGAGCAAACCTACGGACAAGCATGTTGCATCGAACCGCCAATGCTCTTCGTTCCCTTTCTACATCCAGATCATCTTTGATGCCCGCTGTAACAACATGGCCGAGATATTTAAATTGTTGAACACGATTCAAGATGTTACCTGCAAGTTTAATGAGAGGAAAACTTTCTGAGGACTTTGCTCCAAAAATAAGAACCTCACTCTTTTTGGCATTGTATCTTAAACCGTGTTCCTCAACATACCTCTCACACACATCCAAAAGCTTTCTTAAGCCTGAGAGTGATGGGCTCATTAGTGCCATATCATCGGCATAGCTGATATTATTAAACGCTACTCCATCTATATAACAGCCAGCCCGCAAGCTACTGAGTTCACTGATGAGTCCGTCTATGTATAGGTTAAACAATATCGGAGAAGTCAAACCACCCTGTCTGACCCCACACTGCAACCTATATTCATCAGAATTGGCCTCAGCCCAACGCACACAGTTCACCTGGTGACCATACCAGTACCTAAAGATCTTTATAATTTCTAATGGTATATTTGCTTTACGTAACTTACCCCTACTTCTAAAAGGGGGCGTTGTTGTTTAGCATTTGTAAAGTTGACACAACATTGTATTAAAAAACAAGATGGCGGCTTTAGTTCCTATTTTGGCCACGCGCCAAAAGATCCTACTAGGTACCTTTCGTTGTACCTAAATTATTCCCAATATTGTATCAGCACTGTAATATTTCACAGTATTATTACAGCCTTCTGATAACTTTGCATCGAGTTTTCACAATGTAGAAAATAATCTACAGGGTCAAATTAAGTTAATAAGCAAAACTTCGCAGACGTGCTGGGTATCGATATCAAAACACGACAGAAAAAAATCGCTGAGACTGTTGTTATTTGAAGAAAAAATTGAAGTGAAAATCTGTTTTTTTTTTTTTTGTTTTATCGGGTCACGTCATCACGTCTGTGAAGTTTATAAATCTTTGAAGTGAAAACTTCTTTAGGCGCGTTGGGCATTTTTGAAATGGGACTAAGCCATTGATTTTGCGACACTGTAACGACACCTCATTTTTGTAAACGCGATTGTGCTCTTTATTTATGTTACGTTACGGACCAATGTTCTATGCAAGTATTTTTACTTTAAAGGTTTTATAAACGAGATTGTGCTCTTTATTTATATTACGTTACAGATCAATGTTCCATGCAAGCACTTTTACTTTAAAGGTTTTGTAAACGCGATTGTGCTCTTTATTTAGATAAGGTTACGGACCAATGTTCTATACAAGTATTTTTCTTCCACCGAGGCGATCTTGTTCAAGTTTTCACTTCTGTCGGCACTCCCGGAGTGCCACTGTTTTTTTAACTTATATTTCAATTGCATTACACTACCAGCGGTTGATAACCCCAAAAACTCATCAAATTAAACTCTTTTTCATTTTATTATGTTAAGATATCGATATCGTCTGCGTAATTTCGCTAGTTAATAAATTGAATTAGTCATATTTTTTCGTATTAACTCTAAACAAAAATAATCCTTAGTGAAATGAAATGAAATTGTTTATTCTGTAAATACGATATCGGAATCACTTACACGTCATATAAAAAAAAAAAAAAAAAAACTAGATGAGTCCGGCGTTTCCTATCTGACTACTCTGAGAAGCAAGGCCGAAACAAACTAAGAGGTCACAGTCTCTTTTAAACCAGACATAATCTTGGTCAGGCCATATGAGGACCATGTAGATTAGTGTCTGAAAAGGTCTTTTGAGGAAAGAACCACACAGATTTGAGTGAACCTGTCCACTCAGTGAAAGCATTTGTCAGTAATCGTGGAGCTCAACTCAGAACATAAGGAGCTCAACTCGACGAACAATACCAAAGAAACGACATTTGGGTAGGCCACATAAACTATTCAAAACTGCCAGACCATCACTAAAACTAGCAGAGATTTAAAAATAATATCCACATAGTCCTCACATTCACAATAATTAAAATAATATAATACTTTACAAAGTAATCATGTCATTTTGAATATAATTTTCAACAATTTCAATGTGTATATAAAACTGGTATAATATGTTAATTTTACATAATAATTAAAATGTCTAGTTTTATGGTTTTATCACAAGGCAGACAAGCAGTTCAATCCCAAGCTTTTCTATCTTCTAAATAACCTGAAGTTGTATAGTACCCTCTTTCCTAGTATCCTTCAGACCCCATAGAAACTTACCCAACCTTAGATAAATCCCACTAAAAATACCCTCTGCTTAACAGGGCTAATAATACCCACCAAGGAATCCCTTACACCCCATAAATCTCTTATAATTAATATCCTGTTTCCACTGTGAATAGATATGATGTATATACAGCCGTTTGTAGCTATTTTTTGTCCCACCCCTTAATGGGGAAGCGTAATGATATAATGGTTGCACGCGATGGCACAAAAAATGAAAGGAAGGGGTTCTTTTCGACTAAAAGTGTATGAAAAATGATAGGGTATTTTGCATAAAGGTGAACGCACATGTATGAGCTGGGAACCGAGACGGAGGGACTCCGGATCAGCATCACCTCACCTCGTCAACTCGATAACTAGGCATCAACGCAACGGTGGAACGTTACTGGATTGGCTCAGCACTTTCGAGATGTCTGCGATGACCTTAATTCTCCAGTTAATTAGAACAAGGAGAGTTCTATCTTAGATTCACTGATCCCTTAGTTAAATTGTTTCCTAATCTATCATCAAGCAGTGAACTAAAGCGATGATTGTTGCTTAATAATTATACGTATATCTGAAGAATGAGGAATTTCCGTTAAAGTATTTGAAATAAAATTATCTGTGAACTTAAATAAAGTACTTAAAGTCCTTTCATAGTAATTTTGCATCATTGTAAAAATCACATTGATCTTTATTGTCCTAACAATAAGGTCACTGTTGGGTTGCTGCTACTGACGACTCTCAAAATCAGAATGATCTTTATTTTCGTTACAATAAGAGTGCTGTTGGGTTGCTGCTGTCGAAGGTTAAATAGCTGTGAAAGGACTGTGGAATGCCTCTGTTATGACATCCTCTCACATCTTCGTAAAGTTCTCTTCAAACAGTAGGTCCTGTACTCGAATATTCTTTCAAAAAAATGGGACACGTATCTAATTTAAAAGGTAGAAATATTCTTCAAGAGCAATACAAGAAGGCGAAGTCAAAGACAGACAAAGCTAGTCAAACGAACTCATCCGTTTATCTACAATTCTACATCCATTGATTTACATCTCTGCTTGTGCAAAGAAAGTTCTCGTAAAATATTCTCAAGGTATCTCGTAAAACACGAGTATGTATCTCATTTACGCGCACTTGAGCTTCATAACAAACGGTGGGTATCACACCGTAGCGTAACTTTGTGAAAAATGGCACACAAATTTACCTTTTTTGAAATTAGTGCCCGGTTGATGGTTACAGGCTCGCCCCCTATTACATGGGACTTAAACATAACTGACAGAATATAGGTACACCTTTGCGGAACCCTTTAGAAAAACAGCCGTGATGTTATGTTATGATAAGTGTATTTGCCTTAGGATAAAGAAAATTCTAGGGTAGTAAATGTTTTATAGATTAGATTTTATTGCATTACTAGCTGCGCCCCGTGGTTTCATCCGCATAAGTCTTGATACCGTGGGGGAAAAAAAAAAGTATCCTATGTTCTTTTCCAGGGCATCATCTATATATTTGCCAAATTTCATCCAAATCCGTTCAGCCGTTTTAGCGTGAAGGCGTAACAAACAAACTTACTTTCGCATTTATAATATTAAGGATAGTGGGACGAATTGATGAATGGAATGGAAACCGAATTAGGTACCTACTCTCGAAAACGGTCACGGGCTTAATTATTTCACGATGGCGATACTAAATGTTTATCTGGCACACCCTGGGAAGTCAGCTTCCGGGGCACCACCTTGCTAATTTCCTAATATTTATAGGCAAAAAATAGTATCTTGTAGTTTGAGTCAATGCAAGAGAAAAACGGGTAACAAAGACATGTCTTAATGTGCTTTTCCGAAGCGGCTGCATGCGTAAAACCGCAAGCGGTTACGTCGCCCAATCGCAATGACAGACCGCAGTGACACGACTGGTTTCTATGTTATCACTTTCGGCATCTACTGAAGCGTTTTCATAGCATTACATAGAAACCCGTCGTATCACTGCCATAAAGAACTATGCCCTGGACTACGACAAGCCAACTTGACATTCCTTTGATAGCTACGGCAAAAACGTGTGCGGTCGGGGGACCCCCGTCAGGAACGAAGTCCTTTCTCATATATGTTTTAAATTAAAAACAAAAATTTTGCAGCCGCCATCTTGGATTTACATTTTTGACCTCATATCGGTTTTAGAAAACTCAAAAACTATGAAAACGACACCTATGATAAAAAATGATAATTTTCGCGGCCGCCATCTTGGATTTACATTTTGACCTTACTATTAGCTTTAACACCCTCGAAAACACTATGAAAACGACACGCATGACGAAAAGTTAAAAAAAAATTCAGAGCTGCCATCTAGGATTTTCATTTTGACCAAATTCACACTTTCTCTCTCTCTCTTTTTTGAGATCGGCATGCAGTGTACTCGGGCCGATGTGCACAATTTTATCCCACGACACTGTAATCACTTTACTCTTTTTTTTTTTTTTTTCTGCCGGCATTCTCTCTCTCTCTCTTTCTTTATCTTTGAATTAGAAGAAGACAGTCGCAAGTATTAACACTTTTTAACGGGATGATTCCTAGCCACAAACATTACAGCTTGGTGTGACAGTCAGCCGTACGTTAACGTCATAAAATCAGTGAAACCCGAACAGACAGCATAGACGGTTATGGCCTCGCGGGATTTATAATGAGGTGCTCACACTGTGTACTTAACTGTATATTGTGTACTTAAATAGTAGCTTCAAGTTTCCGTTAAGTATTCTAGGTGGTATGAAAATAACCTGTTCGAAAATTTCGTGCGGTTTTCCGACTGAGTAAATATTTTGCCATAGCTGTCCAAAGCTGGATTTCAAAAGGGTTTCTTGAAAGAGCTTGGATGGTTACTTTAATTCTGAAGATGCAGAAGAAGCTAGATATAATGATGATACCTAGTCATATGTGTGTCATGAATTTCGATACAGATTATCTCCAAAAACCTAGGAACAAAATCGGTTTTAAAAGGGTTTATCCTAAAAGTTGGCAACGTCGTAAATAGCTGTCAAATATTTACCTGTTTTGATTAATTCAGCAATATTACTGTATGGAATTAAGAAATGTTGCTAGCTAGGAAACTAAAATATTGATTATCATCATCATCTTCAGCCTATAATGTTCCCACTGCTGGGACACAGGCCTCCTCTCGGTGAGAGGGAGTGGGCCGTAATCCACCACGCGAGCCCAGTGCGGAATGGTAGATGTCACAATGTCTTCGAATTTTCGTTTCTAAGACATGCCGGTTTCCTCGCGATGTTTTCCTTCACCGTTTTGAGAGCAGTGGTGATGAAATAATTTACACAAAGTAAAGCGCCTGTCTGGGTTCGAACCTACGACCTACAACTAGTAAGTCGCGGCCGTTACCACTGGGCCACCACTGCTGCCAAAATATTGATTATGAAATGCAATAATTAATATCGTAATATCGAATATTTAGTTTTAGATGTAAAGTATTTGGAAACTTTCTAAATGCCTTTTTTACACCTTAAATTGTTACAATTTAGTGTCACAATAGTGCAATTCATTATTAATATTCTAGGGAACTAGTTAGCCACATTTCTTATTTCCATACAGTAATATTGCCAAATTAATCAAAACAGCGAAATATTTGACATCTATTTGCGACGTTGCCCACTTTCAGAATACTCTTTAACGTTATGAGTCTAGTCAAGTCAATGTGACCTATTATTTTCATTGATTTTTCTAACTTTTTTTTAAATCAAACTTTTAAATGAAACCAAAATTTTCCTGACCTATTTATTTTAATTAAAAGCGAGACAGTAAGGAATCAAATTGCATCATTTTCCTCCTCAAAGAGTATACAATCATGAAGTCGACGAAATCCGAAACTTCAATATAAATTGTTAATTCTCTGAAAGAGCAGTAGGAAGACGCTTGCTGTGAAATTATGAGGAGGTTCTCAATTCGACTGTATGTTTTTTTTTTTTTGTATGTTACACGATTACTCCGCCAATTATGAATTGATTTTGATGATTCTTCTTTTGTTTGGTAGATCATACTTCAGATGTAGCCCCATATAAATTTTATTAACCTTGCTTGGATAGTTTTTGAGTTAGCTTCAATAATACGTATTTTTTCCCACATAGTATGTGGATGATAAATTATGAAAATTTCCTGTCACTGTTATTTACATAGCAGGTAGTGGTATTCGAATTTGTGTGGGGTAGGTACCACAACTAAAAAGTGAAAAATAAAAACTTTTACAAAAAAAAAAAAAACAACCGACTTCAAAAAAAACACGACAAATTGAAAAATAACTAATTTCGGAAGTCGGTGACAAAGAACGAAAATTGAAAACCAAAGACACCGACTTCCGAAATTAAAGTTATTTTTCACTTTGTAGTGTTTTTTTTTTTTGAAGTCGGTTGTTTTTTTTTTTTGTAAAATTTTTTTTAGAGTATGTAAAAAACTGTAAGTAGAAGCATTTTTTTAAACTATGCAGGCAATGATCTAACTATTCACTAGTTTAAATAAAAAGATCGAAGTAATTAGAGCACAGCCAGCATATTTTTAAAAACACATTTAATAATACATTGCCCCAAATTCATATGACATCCAAAGTCCAGACATTTTGCATAACAGACATAACACAGCAACTGCAACAAACTCCTATAAAAAAAAAACGGGAAGCACAAAACATTGTACCGGGGAATATGATGGAAAATATTATACGAGGACTTGGCAACCGAACAAAGTTTTTTTGCGAGGCAATTGACACGAATCGCGAAAGTAGAATTCGCGGCCAAGCGTGGGTGAGCCACCACAACATGGAGTTAAAAATAAAAAAATAGACAAATTATCTATGACTGTTACGACAGACTGACATGGAAGTTTGTGATCTATTGACGTATTACCATGACGTATTGTTGGATTAGTGATTCTTATTTGTTTTTAGAAGCTTGATGATCCTTTAGATTGTGTTTTGTTTGTGTTGGGTCAGTTTTTGTGGGTCAATCTCGCCTGTGTCTTCAACATCAGATACAAAATTATGCTGTCAATCAGGTTATGTTTTGACATGTTGATACAAGTGATCTATTATTGCTCAATGATTAATGTGAATGGATTTCATATCATAGGAAAAAAACGATAAAACGGTGAAAGAATACATCGTGAGGAAACCGGCCATGCCTGAGAGATATTTCTCGACGGCATTTGAAGCCAAGTCAGAGGCCCATGGGCGGCTTTAAAATTCTTAGTCACGAAAAAAAGAAGATATCATTGTGATTGGAAACTTTAAATCTTAAATTGTTTAATAAATTGCCAGATATCTTTCTAGTAATCTAACCACACATTTTTTTTTTTTTTTTTTCATTCTTTATCTGCCCAGTTTTTACAATGACATTTGTTATATCAGAACAATGCTACAAGGCTCGTTTGGCCATTGTAGTAAACATTTGTGGAATTGTTTTGTGAAAAACCAAGATGGCAGCGGGCTTTTTAGTTATGGTCATACGCAACAAGATCCATATACAACTTTATGTGAATATTGATACTAATTAATTTAAGATCAGTTTAAAAAAACCCAAAAAAATACAAATAATTCATTATTCAAAACCTCATAATTTTGGAAGTTGGTGTCTTTAATTTAGAATTTTCGTATTTTGCCACCGACTTCCGAAATTAAATTTCATTTCATTTCAAAGTTATTTTTCACTATGCAGTGGTTTTTTTAGGTTGTTTTTTTTTTTAAATAAAATTATTATTTTTCACTTTTAAGTGGTATTCGAATTTGTGTGGGGTAGGTATACCCCACACAAATTCGAATACCACTTGCTGCTATGTAAATAACAGTGATACATAACTATTCTAATCATCATCCACATAGACTAAATGGGAAAAATACGTATTTATTGAAACTAACTCAAAAACTATTCAAGCAAAGTTAATACAATTTTATAAGGGACAACCGCGCAAGCTTCTTTTACCAAATAAAAAAAAAAACAAAATCGGTCTACAATTGACGAAAATATCGATGGATCCTATATTAAAAAAAAATACATACAGGCCAGAAAGACCAGGTGCGTAGTACTCGCAACCGGCGTGCGTGTATGACCAGATGTATGAACGTAAACGAGGCAAAAGGACTATGTAAGGATCGTAGCAGGTGGCGTTCTGTAGTTTCTGCCTACCCCCATGGGAAGAAGGCGTGAGTTTATGTATGTATGTGTATGTATACATACAGGCGAACATAGAACCTCATTTTGGAAGTCGATAAAAAAACCCAAAAAAAAATGCATTTTTTTAAGTAATTCTCATTCAAAAACGATTCCCAATCGTTCAAAATACCCATGACCACGTACGACAACGTAATCCTACGCCCGTCATACAACGTTATGCAACAACCGAAAGGTATCAGATAAAGGAATCGATTTCTACCGAGACTACATCCCGGGTACAAATAGGGTCCATCAGAACCTTCCCGGAATACAAACTGTTGGATTTGGACCCTCGGCTCAGTTCGAAGAGGTAACGAGCACAGAATGTGTGTTACCGTTTCGTTGTTAGGGTTCCGTACCTCAAAAGGAAAAACGGAACCCTCATAGGATCGCTTCGTTTTCCGTCTGTCTGTCAGTCTGTCAAGACCTTTTTTCTCAGGAACGCGTGAAGGTCAAAAAATCAATCTGCCTAGCCTTTTCCCAACTATGTTGAGGTCGGCTTCCAGTCTAACCGGATGCAGCTGAATACCAGTATTTTACATGGAGTGACTGCCTACCTGACCTCCACAACCTAGTTACTAGGTAACACGATACCCCTTGGTAAGACTGGTTGTCAGAGTTTTGGGCTTCTGACGACCCGTAACGACTGTCAAAGATCCACGAATGACAGCCGGGACCAACGGCTTAACGTGCTTTCCGAGGCACGGAGTAGTCTCGGTATGTTAAGATGGTCACCCATCCACAGACCAACCCCGGCAAGCGTAGCTTAACCTGATGGATCGGATCGTGCGGCTGTTATTACTTAGCCACGAGCTCCTCTCAGGAACGCGTGAAGGTATCAAGTTGAAATTAATATCAAATACGTAGGTCTATTGTCCCTTGGAGCTCAAAAAATCTAGCTTCTAAGTCAACGCAATAAAAAATACGGCCATTTATGCGACATAATTATTTTGATACTCGCAAATAAATCAAAAACTACAGGGTTACTTCCCGGTGACCTAGAATCATGAAATTTAGCAAGAAGCAAAGTCTCTAAAAGAAGTCTGAAAATTGCAAATTTGTAGTTTTATCACATGAAAAAACTTACATTTGCAGTTGAAGAATTGACCGAGACTTAAATCGATGTATCGGAGCACATGTTTTTCAACTACAAAGTTTGATTTTGGGATAAATTCTTCCCAACTACGGAACTCTTCATTGCGCGTGGTCCGACACGTACCTGACCGTATTTTTTTTTTGTGTCAGGATTCTGCTGTGTTTGGTTTTCAAATGTACTGTTTTGAGTAGTCATTTAGAAGAGCTTTAATTAAAATGTGACTCAGATATAAAACGAGAATAAAAACCTTACACTCAAGTAAGATTCAAAAGTGGTTTTCTCCTAAAGTATTGAAACTACAAAACATAATGCTCACTATGTTGTAAACCACTCCATGGACGTATGAAAGTCCCTCCTATGCACGGCGCGTTGCAGTACATGCAGCGGGCATAATACTGCTCCCACACTATAGGCTTCGGCACGAACAAACCTTGTTCTAGGTTCTCAGAGCCCTTGGGTGGCGGACGGATTTATAGTGTTACGAACATGGTATTCTCGAGCGGCACGCGTCAACGTCGAAGGCAACTGCAGCCGTATACACGTCTACAGCTGCCGTTGACACGTCGAATTATTCCTCGTAGATACACTTTCCGCGTAGATACACTTTTGAAAATTATTCGATTGTTTTCCTTATAGATACACTTTTTAAAATCCTGAACAAATAGTCTTCTTAGAAACACTTTTAGGTACAGTATAATTATGTTGATGGGCGAGGGGCTTGTGGCTAAGTAACAACAGCTGCACGGGTCGAGCGATCAGGTTAAGCTTCGCTTGTCGCGGTTGGTCTATGAATGGCTAACCATCTTTACATACTAAGACCCCTCCGTGCCTCGGAAAGCACGTTAAGCCGTTGATCCCGGCAGTCATTTGTAGATCTTTGACAGTCGTTACGGGTAGTTGGAAGCCCAAAAAGTCTGACAACCAGTCTTACCAAGGGGTATCGTGTTACCTTAGTAACTAGGTTGTGGAGGTCAGATAGGCAGTCGCTCCATGTAAAATCCTGGTATTCAGTTGCATCCGGTTAGACTGGAAGCCGACCCCAACATAGTTGGAAAAGGCTAGGCAGATGATGATGGATGATTTTAAACAATGATACACCGATAAATTATTGTTAAAAATAGACACAAATAAACGGAAATAAAGTTTACACATTGTTAACAGTAACAGCTATTATACTCCTACTCACACTACACTCTGACTTCTATATAATCAAGTGCACGTCAACCATGAAAACGATACCCATGATGAACCCGCGTTTTTTTTTGCGTCTTACTTATCGCAAATAAACGTATTTCCTTTTATTTTACTTAACATCACCGCACCGCATAGGCGGGCCTTACGATAATTAAAAAAAAAAACAATAATGGACAATATTCTATGGTCCCATTACCTATTTATGAGGAATCCTTCTTCTTTATTGAAATTAACATTTACTCTTTTCTGTTTTGCTGTACTAAACGAAAGCGTATCTAATGCCCGTTTTCACCTTCATTAAGTGACACTTAAATGAATCCCTAAATAAAATTGCACCGTTAGATTTTCAAATCTTTAATGCTGAGCCTAGCGTTGAAAATCAAACAGTGCACTGTTATTTAGGGATTCATTTAAGTGTCACTTAGTGAAGGTGAAAACGGGCATTAGAGGAACAAAAGCGAGAATTTTTCAAAAGTGTATCTACGCGGAAAGCATATCTACGAGGAACAGTTCGACACGTCTACGGCTGTCGTTGACGCGTGTCGGAGCTGCAGTTGCCTCTGCCATTGACGTATGCAGCTCGTGTTAGAACACTTAGAAATATCATACCCTCATCATATTTATATTTTTTTTTTAACTATGGCCTTTCGCAGTTTTAACCACTAAGGTCTTGGCTCCTTAACCGGCCTTTTCCTGTGGTGGCCTTAAGCTTCTACACTTAGAGCCTCCAGTCAGGAGCGTTTAAACTATTCTAAATTAAAATTAAGCGAGTGCTCGCTAAGGGCACCCCCTGTGGGGTACGAACTTCGGCTTAGGGCATCGCTGGGGGGAGGACAGCAAGAAGGGACAGGCTGGATCAAAATTAGATTTTCATCATGATTATTATGCGGGGAATTTAAAGCTACGTGCTGAGCTGCAACAACTGCTGACACCTCGTTTTCGAGCAAGAGACGGGGGAGAGTTTCATTTATTTGGGGTCGCAATCGCAAAGGACCTCGGCGGTGAGGTCGGAATGACGGGAGGCGTCTGTTTCTGTGTACTGTACTGGTGGCCCTATTCTGCTCCTGGAGGAGTTTAATGGGGTCATCTGGGTCGGATAGAATATGCCTTGGGCCGATCTGACTGATTCGGGATGGATCATACCCTCATCATATTTCGAACTTTCCGTTATAAATAGATATTCATGAAGACATACCTAAAACGCGCAGCATACCATGGTAAAAACACAGATCAATTAGTGCTGATGCTAATTATAATTAATGCTTGAGCTCAATGATCCGTGTTTTGACATTTATTTTCCCGTAATTGCATTAGTAATAAGCACGACTATGACCTGCAAATACAGTTCTATCCCAAAAGATAATTTACACTAATAGGTAAAAAAAGTAGTAATAAAAAGAAAAGTTTTATATTTATGTTTGTAATGAATGAACTTAAAAACTACAGGACAGATTATAAAAAAAAATTCACCGTAGAACGCTAAACAACATGTAATTGGTAGAACAAAGAAACTCGCATACAAATTTGAATTTAGAACTAAGTACTTTATCGTTGTTTTGTTTTGATTTCCATGTGAACTATATAGAGCTGTAAAACTATTTTCGTGCCTGCGACTTTAGCAGCTTTCCACCCATTTTTTAAATAAATTTTATTAAGTTAAAAGAGTATTAACTACTCTATATACTTCCAAGTCGATCGGTCTGCACCAAGTGCAACAAGGCAACTGATAGAAATCCGACGACTGACGAAACAGGAAGTTTGCCGAGAGACATTAAGAACATAGTTACTGCACATGGCTAACATTAAACTAGCACTAGCTACACGAACCATAAAAACATTACACTCCTTTTTGGGCAGTCGTGTAAAAAAACCTATCGTACTGAGTACATTTATACTGAGTGTACTGTTTGTACTGAGTATATTTATGTGGTAATTCTCAGGATAAAAAAAACTCTCTTTTTTCAATGGAGAATTTTACCGGGTTACATGGAGATGGCCGACGTTTAGCGCGTATCTATAAGTCATAATTTATGAACCCTGTTGAAAATTTTCAATTTTTTTGTGGATTTGGTACATAAAATGTGAATTTTAAATAGCAATAACTTTTTTATTTTCAATCGTAATTTAAAAAAAATCTTTTTGGTAATGTTATTACAGTACTTATGTGCACAGTGTCGATGCCTGCCGGGGTTGCAAAGAAGTCCGAAAGGGAGATCGTGGCCCCGGCAACATGGCAACCGAAGGAACACGGGTGGGTTTTAGTCAGTAAGAGTCTGACACGCCTTCCCGCTCCGCCCAGAGCGGGAAAATTTATTTGATAATTTCCCACCCAAAAAAAAGGTACAGGGTACGGGGTTTTTTTACATATTGTATGATCACTGAGTAACAGGCCAAGTTTTAAAAGATATCACCTGGGCAAAGCCGCTGGCAGAAGTTAGTTTTTATATACAAATATCCTGTATGAAAAGCAGACTATATCCTTCTTCAGGTCCCAGACTAGCTAATTGTCAAATTTTGATAACGAGCTTCAGAGGTTCTGTCGAAAAAAAAATTAAAATTTACTTTCGCATTTATAATATTAGTTTGGAAGTATTGATCTTAGAACAAACCATAAGTTATTAACCTAAATAAGAAAATACTCGGACTTTGCTCCATACCAGCGAGTTGCCAAAGTCCCGTGACAGGTAGAACCGTTGCTTGCTAATGATCTTTAGTTATGTACTGAACAGTATAACTATTTTCTTAATGTCCCTCGGCAAACTTCGTGTTTCGTTAGTCATCAGATTTCTATCAGTTGTCCTGTTGTACTTAGTGCAGACCGGACGCTCTCAATCGACCTGGAAGTATATAGAGTAATTAATACTATTTTAACTTAATGTAATTTATAAAAAAAATGGGAGGAAAGCTGCTAAAGTCGCAGGCACGAAAATAGTTTTACAGCTCTATACAGTTCACACGGAAATCACAACAATAAAATGCTTAGTTCTGAATTCAAATTATTATACACAATAATCCTTAATATTATAAATGCGAAAGTAAGTTTGTTTGTTACGCCTTCACGCTAAAACGGCTGAACGGATTTGGATGAAATTTGGCACATATATAGATGATGGCCTGGAAAATAACATAGGATATTTTTTTTTTTCCTACGGAATCGAGACTTATGCGGGTGAAACCGCGGGGTGCAGCTAGTATGTAATAATTGATAGACATGGAAATTAGCATTCGTATGTATTCGGATTTTCTTAACGTCCCTCGGGAATCGATGATTCCCGAGGGACATTAAGAAAATAGTCAGACTGAGGTGTATTCTAGATCACACAGCTTAGCGACTACCATTCCACTTCCGTGACCGACTTGGTATGTTATGTCATCTGTGAACGTCAATATTATATGTAGATGTGTAGTGCGTCGCTTCATGTTCAGATCTATACTCCATTTGAAATAAGATTAGACTTTTAAATAAACCTTTTTTACAGTCCGTTCAACCGATTTTGACTTCTATTGCGTTGGTGGCATGTCAAATGGCAGCTGCAGTAAACAGTTGGTATTGTAACCACTTTTTTGCTTTTAATACCATCCTTACGCCTACGGTATAGAAGTCAAAATCGGTTGAACGGACTGTAAAAAAGGTTTGTTTAAATGTCTAAATCTTATTTCAAATGGAGTATAAATCTAACACAAACACATACACACGTAAACTCTCCCCTTCTTCCAATGAGGGTATGCAGACACTATAGAACGCCACCTGCTACTATCCTTACATAATCTTTTTGCTTCATTTACGATCATACAACTGGTCATACACGCACGCTGGTTGCGAGTACTATGCACCTGACCTTTCTGAAGAACATCACCAATAAGGTTATTATATTATTACTAGGGCGTCGCCTGCCGGCGTTTCCACTCACATCTGCCTTTTAAATACCTTTTTTGTATCTAAATCTATATATTATTAAAAATGTATCAACAATACCTTTTATAAACATTGAACAAAGAAATCCTAACTAAAATGCGAAAGTGAGTTTGTTTGTTACGCTTTCAAAGTAAAACGGCTAAACGGATTTGAATGAAATTTGGCACATGGGTCTATTATGACCTGGATTAGGACATAGGATATGGTTTATTCCAATATTCCCACGGAATCGAAACTTATGCGGGTGAAACCGCGGGACGCAACTAGTACTGTTATAAACCTTAATATACTTAAATCCAACAATTCTTGTAACAAAATCTTTGACCAGTACGTAAAAACGTTTCTGCCTACGAACCAGTCGTTTCATAGAAACAGTTTGAAATTATGAAATACTATCAGTGCCCAGCGGTTTCACCCGCAGAAGTCTTGTTCCCGTAAGAATATCAGGATAAAAAGTATTCTGGTCATGGTCTACCCATGTACCAAATTTCATCCAAATCCGTTAAGCCGTTTTGGCGTGACAGCGTAACAAACAAACATACAAAAATAAACTATTTTTTTTCTATGTAATAAAGTATTAGTTAAGATTTACGACATCCTGAAATAATGTTATATTTCTGGACATCTTCCATTTAACAGTAGTTCACGCCTCTACGGTCCTTAGAAATGACTCAAAACTTCATCTAAATAATATCAAACGAAGAATATAGCAACAAAATAAAACAAAAATTCCTCCCAAAGAGGAATCACGAGTATCATTATATCACCTATTTATAGAATTCATATTGAAAATCGTCTGATACCCTTCGTTTTGACCATTCAGTTGTGACTAATAGAAAATGAAGGATCTAAGTCGAACGGACGTTTTTCGTGACATCTTCTCATAAATATTTCTTGGGAATTTTCTTTTCGAGAGATTCCCTTGAATCTAAATGGCTATTTCGTAGCGATGTTGCGTTTTTTAAGTAGGAGCGAAATAAATTACAACAGGGTGAAATTAGTTGGTGAATATAAAATATATTTTGCTATTAAAAAACAAGAAACTTTTACGAGTGTTAAGAGTTCATATACCTCAGCGCAAACTCACTCTTTATCTCGCTCGCACACTATTGCTCGCGGGCTAAGTGAGAGCGAGACTGAGTGGCGGGGAGAAGGCTCCAAGGCGCCGATAGTTTAGGTAATTTATTTTTATGGTGAAAATAATGGTAATTAAAAAAATTATGGAATCGTATTTTCGTCAAACATAGTACTTAACATTAATCCTCAAGTTTACCATATATTTATTTCAAAATGAATCCTCCTGTGTTTTCGATATAACGGAAGATCATGCAAAGGAATTTGAGGTACACTTTTAATGAAAATGAGATGCAAAACTATGCCTCAAAATACTGTTAGAAAGAAAAACTCTGACACGAACACACGAAGCAAACGTAACAACATCCGCAATTCAAACGATTTTAAAATTGAAAATACTTATTTCGCTAAAATTTTTTAGTGCTAAGATTTTATTCATATCTATTTACTTATTTATTTACTTTCTCTCATGCACATCACACATTTACAATATTTTACTGTCGGTTTTTGTATATGAACCCTGTCAGGGCACTGCAAAGCACAATGTTGGTTTGCTGTTGAGTTTGTGAAATTGAGTCAAAACTTATGAAAATACAATTAAATACATTTCAGAAACAAAAAAACGTGTGGCACTCGGGGACTGCCGCGGTAAAGCTATTGCATGGCATTTGTAACCTCTATACTTCCTATTTGTCAACGCTACACATGGGATGATGACGTGATGACATAAAACAAAAATTACGTTCCCATGACAACGATGGGAACCGTCATTACATGGTAGGCGGAGTGGGGGGTGTGTGACTATGTGTTTTATTGTGTTTGATTGTATATTGTTTATTACTGTTACTATTAATTGGAGATCATATCGCCGTCTAGACATGTATTTTTACTTTAAGCTATTGCATAGCTTTTATCGCGGGCTTTGAGCGCGGCGACCGAATCAAGAAATTCCGTAACGAAAAATACCTAACACCCCCCAGTCCGCCTACCATGTAATGACGGTTCCCATGACAACGTGATGACAACATCACGTTGTCATGGGAACGTAATTTTTGTTTTATGTCATCACGTCATCATCCCAAGTGTAGCGTTGACAAATAGAAAGTATGGAGGTTACAAATGCTAGGCAATAGCTTTACCGCGATAGTCCTCGAGTGCCACACGGTTTTTTTTTTTTTGAGTCACTAAAATTAATTTTAATTTCGTAAATCAAAGGCGTAAGTGCTTACATACTTTCATCGCTTGTATAAAACTCCTATAAATTCATCACACATTTTAACCAAATTCCATGAAAAGCCATTCATTATCCTCAGTGCAACGAGTCTCGAATATGCAAATTCCTAACATAATTATTGCTGTGTTATCAAGTGTGAGAAGGGAACCAGTGAATAGTTAGCACCTAATGGAATACGTCATTAGGGATATAATCAATCTAGTCTAAGGGTATATGATATAATATCGCATGGCAAGCTGTATCCGACTGATTCATATCCATAATGTTATCCCCTA
Organism: Agrochola lychnidis; assembly: GCA_963680765.1. NCBI lineage: Eukaryota > Metazoa > Arthropoda > Insecta > Lepidoptera > Noctuidae > Agrochola > Agrochola lychnidis. The sequence continues at coordinate 4,243,631 of OY796859.1, read as the reverse complement.
CGGATTCATAGAAGTGTATGGTTTAGTAATGAGTGATAATGACAGTTTGATCCTGTTGTGAATGGCGAATACCACGTCTATTCTGTTTGAGAAAAGGTCGTAATCTTGAAAGACCAAACCATGAGCCAACAAAGTATTAACCAACATTTTGCTTGAACATAGTTAAAATGAAGAATAAGAGTATGCTTAGATGGTTTAGTCATGTTGCTAAGATGAATGAAAGGCGACTAACAAAGTTATTTACAAGGCAGGTGGGAGTGAAAACAAGTCGTTGGTCGTGTCTGTCTGTGTGACCGCATTGTTCTTCTAAACCACGCAACGGATTTTGATGCAGTTTTCACCATCATTTAGAAAATTTGTTCCGGATGATGTAAGAGCATAATAAACTCGCTTATGCCCGAGACTTCGTCCGTGTGAATTTTTGTAGAAGGAGGTGACGGCCTTCTATGCCCTCTCGCTCCGTACCATGGCCTGGACCAGGGCCAGACGCGAGAGATCTCCGCCGCCGATCGCCTCCGCAAGGACACGACGATGCTCCGTCCAAGCCGGGCAGACCTCCACCGTATGCTCCACCGTGTCCTCTGGAGCTGTCATTCCACCTGATTGACACTACTCACAACTTACTTCAAGGTCACTGTTGAAAAAATCTACAAGTAATTAAAAAATAACGATACATCCCAAAAATTCTCATCAGGAAACCGTAGCGACTTCCCACAAATTCCTTGCAATCCTAAACTTCGGTTATTAACGTTCAAATATTCGTCAATATCGCCTGAGGTCTGTTTACTCGGTTTACTAATTGAAAAACTTGAAGGGATTCTGTTGGATCAATCTTTTCGATCGCGAATTCGCGAACTTAATTTGTAATAGGTAGTTGTTTTGTGAATGGGGTTTTTGCAGGTAATTCAAAACTTTTTCATTATAGGTATATTATACAATAAAATTATTGCCTATTTTACATTTTAAAGGATTTTTTTAGAATTAATTATTTCATGTTGCGTATGAACTGTAAGTAGGAGAAAAATTGTTGGAGTTTTTAATAATCATTGTTTTGAGCAACAAGCAATAATTTTTAATACTTTTCTTGCTTTATATTACCGTCTTTTATTATTATATACGTGTATTATTATAAAGTAAAAAAAATACATGAATTTTCCTTATTTCAGTATGTATTTTTTAAGGACGGAAAAGCAAATAATTAATCAAGTTGTAAGTTTTTTTTTTTTTGTCGATATTAGTACAACAACTATTTAATTACTAATGTTTTAGTTTAGACATAAAAAAGTACCAAACAGACGAATAATAAAAAATAAAAATATTCATATATTATTTGGTAAATTTATGATGTTTGCAAATGCATTTTTTTCACCAGTTTTTTTTTTTTGTAACTGAATAAAGAATTAGTCAGTAACTAAAGGTTAGATAGAGCCTTCGTCTTTTCGAGTCGATGGTACTTTTTAAATCAGTAGTGCCCAGAAGGTGGTCACGTTAACAGCACCGTTAGTGGCGTTCATTAGATCCTCAAAGTGCACGTGTCAGCAAATGGGTCATGATGTTGACAGCACCACACTCATATTATAAACAGCTGGAATACAGTAACTACATTAATAAAACTGTTCTCATAATGGTTTACACATACAGAATTACAAGTGCCCAAAAAAACAGGCACTCCAACACACTCCTTGAAATGTTCTGCATTTGTAATCTTGAAATATCTCCAAATGTAAACGTATACATTCTTAATACGCATATTTTCTGTTCGCCTTTTTCGGAAATTGCAATGACAGATAGCAGGTGGCTGAAGTAATTTGAAAATTATTTAGGGGATCCAACTTATGTAATCATCAGCAAGTAATGCAGTATTGTTTTTAAACTATTGCATAGCTTTTATCGCGGGCTTTGAGCGCGGCGACCGAATCAAGAAATTCCGTAACGAAAATAAAACCTAACACCCCCCACTCCGCCTACCATGTAATGACGGTTCCCATGACAACGTGATGTTGTCATGGGTACGTAATTTTTGTTTTATGTCATCACGTCATCATCCCAAGTTTAGCGTTGACAAATAGGAAGTATGGGGGTAACAAATGCTATGCAATAGCTTTACCGCGGCAGTCCCCGAGTGCCATACGCTTTTTTTTTTTAGAACTGTTTGAATCAACAGTAAAGAAAGTTAGTATTCACACATTTTGATAAGAATTCTGATTGAAATTTCCTAAAAAATTATGAGAAAAAAAAACAGTCGCACTCCGGGAGTGCCGATACAAGTGAAAATTTGGAAAACAAAATCGGCACTGCGCCGCTGCGGTAATCAATGCGTTTATGACTTTTACTCCACACACCGCGACAATCAACGCATTACTGTCTTTTTAATGGTCAAAAGCTGGTGTCGTAACAGTGTCGCGAAATCAATGGTTTTGGTTTAAGAAGTTTTGACTTCAAAAAAAATTAAAATTTATTCTCTTTTTGTGCATCAGCATACTCAAATCAGTAACGGTATGCTGTAAAAACTATTTCAATATTGATCAAGAATAGTCGATGACATCAACTTTAGCAATACAAAATTAATGACAAAAATCAGTAAAAGTCCTTTTAGAAGCCTTATCCTATACCTAAACATTTAAAGGGTTATGAATATTTGCAATATCCGAAACATTTTTATCATCCATAGAGCCACAACTTATTAAAACCGGCCAAGTGCGTGTCGGATCACGCACAATGAAGGGTTCCGTAGTTGGGATGAATTTATCCCAAAAACAAACTTAACTTTGTAGTTGATAAACATGTTCTCCCATACGGAATGTATGGGAAAACATGTTTTTACAACTGCAAAGTTAAGTTGGTCGATTATTACTCAATAACTAGTAAAGCCTACTTAGCTGTGATAGTTTTTCTTTTAATTTCGTTATATAAACTACTGTTTTATTTTTTTTCACACATCCAAAACCAACATTTAGCTGGCAGGGGGGGGAGACACTTAACTCTAACAAAAATTAGCACTTTAAAGCTTAATATTTTGCAAACGGATCCCTGAATGCAAAAATGGTTTCCACAAACTCATAATGTTTTTGTAAGACCTTTCCAATGATACCCCACACTATGGGATAAAAAAAATAAAACATCACCACTTTACGTGTATGGGAGGTACCCTAAAAAAAAATGTTTTTCATAATTTTGTTTTACTACTTTGTCGGCGTAATTAATATGTATACCTATGTCAAATTACAGCTTTCTAGTACTGTCTCGGAGCTAGACCGCGGACAAACAGACAGACAGACAGACGGACATGACGAAACTATAAGGGTTCCTTGTTTACTACGGAACCCTAAAAATTAAGCCCAAATATTCTTAGTTCTATTTAAAAGCGGTAGAGTTTGCCAATTACAGTCGGAATAACTTTACCGAAAACTTTTAATCAATCTTTTAAACCTGCAACTCGGTTTATGTAAGTGAAAACGGATCCATACATTCAGACTTCCAATTGCAAAATGGATTCCGAACTTGGGCATTTAAACTTGTTAGCAAGTACTGCCTTGGCTGCAAGTTATTTTTCCCCGTAAATCTTTTGAGCCAAAATTATGTTAAAGTTAAAGAAATTGCCATGTTTGTTGGTTACGTTTTCGTTTGGTTCTGTCGCGAACTGTGGAAAGAAAACTTTGATTTTTACGCCCAAAAATGTTGGTGTGAATTTATGGTCGTACGGTTCGGCTAAAGTGCGAAGTAGGGAGTTTGAAGTTTTTTGAATTTAGGTGCTGCTTGATAAACATTTTATTTAATGTTTTGGCAGCTCGTAAATATTCAGACCCACTTCTCATGCATAATGTAGCGAGTATTTTTTTTTTTTGACCTGATGATTATTACTAGGTATGTTATTTTTTTAGTTCATTTTAGACACTACTAGCGATAAATACTTTGTGGTTCAAAACCTCCAACAATAAGCAAGCTGATAATTTATTTTAAATAGACACTTTTGAACGTCAAAATTTACAGAAAAATATAATTGATTCTAGTTGCCCTTTCCAAAAGGTAGTATCTTAAGGAGAAGGATGGGGAAGAAACACTATTAAGAATAATTATATGTATCTGAAGACGATGCAACTAGAATCAAATTAAAAAAAATATTGTTTATGTTGGGGTCTGCTTCTAGTCTAACCGAATGCAGCTATATTTTACACGGAGCAACTGCCTATCTGATCTCCATAACCCAGTTATTGGGTAACACAATACTTCTTAGTAAGACTGGTTGTCAGACTTTCGGGCCTCTGACGACCCGTAACGACTGTCAATGATCCACGAATAACAGCCGACACCAACGGCTTAACGTGCTTTCCGCGACACGCTCTCGGAGCTTGGAATGTAAAAATGGTCACCCATCCACGAACTGACCGCGGCAAGCGTAGCTTAACCTGGTCGATCAGTTCGTGCAGTTGTTATAACTAAGCCACGAGCCCCCTCAAAACAAGACCATAACAAACCATTTCATCATCCTTACATCAACAAAAGATAAATCCCGTACAACTTGCAACACAACACGTTTCGCGCAAGTTATTCGGAACTGCAACCATCACTGACTATAAATCATCCGTCGCATTGTTTGCTCGACAGATGGCGTTAGCTATATGTGTTAATATGCTTTCCGCGTTCCAACCTGTCTACGTGTACGGAGAACGGTGCAAATTAACAGTTTGTAGAGAGCCTTTTGATAGGTGACGCGAATTTAAATGAGTTATAAAGGTAACCGTTTTGAAAACGGACTCTTTTGAATGGTTATTAATGTGACAAACATGTGTAATAAGTATATAGTAGATGATTTAAATAGGCGTTTTTAACCCCCGACTCAAAAAGAGGGGTGTTTTAAGTTTGACCGCTATGTGTCTGTCTGTGGCACCGTAGCTCTTATACGGGCGAACCGATTTGAATGCGGTTTTTTATTATTTAAATTAAAAAAAACGTGTGGCACTCGGGGACTGCCGCGGTAAAGCTATTGCATAGCATTTGCAACATCACGTTGTCATGGGAACCGTCATTACATGGTAGGTGGAGTGGGGGGTGTTAGGTTTTATTTTCGTTACGGAATTTCTTGATTCTGTCGCCGCGCTCAAAGCCCGCGATAAAAGCTATGCAATAGCTTAAAAACTATATGATTATAAATTTAACATTTAATTTGAACGTTTTTATCAAAATCGGTTCAGCCTTTTGAAGATTATTAGCTCTTTTCTAGTTGATGAATGGATGTGAGTATCTTCCACAGGTCTGATCGATTTGAAGTTTGGTATTCTGTTACTTCAATGATACTATAAGAACATAGTATCATTGAACTGATGCTGCAGCATCACCTGGAATTTTGATCATCACAAGTATCGTATTTGAGTTCATTGGAATGGTCTCAATGAATAAGTTATAGATAGATGGTGAACAGGGTCTGGTGATGGAGTAGGAAACAAAAATGAGGAAATGTTTGTGTCAGGTTTTTTTTTTAATTTTGACTGTTATAATTGTACTTGTTATAAATCTATAAAAAGGCTGTTGTTAAAACTCTAACGTTTAAAAACACAACTGAACATCGACCAATGTTTGTTGGATGGCGATGTTTTAGCAAGCTAAAGGACGTATTCAAGAAAATAGTATCTCAAGGATACCTACCACAGTGTTGGCAGTTCGCCAAATGAGCAGCTGTGCTAAGATTCTGGGAAAGATCTTAGTGCGATGAGAGCAGACCACACCAGTAGCATAACACAAAAAGTAGTCTAGGTATACAGTATACGAGTAAGTAGTAAATTAAATTAATTGTCCACCTCACTCAATCTTACTATGAAACCAACGGTGTTTCCAAGCAGTTCTTTTTCTTCTTCGTGTCGATGGCGCGACAATATTGAGCATTTTGTTGGCCAAATATTTCGAGTCAAAAATCATGGGGGATTTACACTAGGTCGATTTTCGTCAAGCGGCTGGTCGCTTACCAATTTATTTGCCTCACAAGCCGAATCGCGACAGCAGCGCGTTCAAATGCATAGTTTTTTATTGAACTATTCTCGCTCCGTACGGCGCTGCCATCGAGAACAGTTCCATATAATACTATGCATTTTTTGCGAGAATACGACCTAAAAGGTCGCCAACGCACGAGTTTCCTTGCTGAACCAGATGCTCATTTGTTTTTATGAATATATTTATTAATACTTTATGCATAAGTTACAAAGGTGGACTTAATGCCCAAGTCATTTTCTACCTGATAACCTTGGAAGATGCAGAGACAAAACATGGCAGGAGCAACATAAGGGATAGATAACTCGAAAAAGAATAAATACTAATACATAGATACAACATGCATATGTCGTGGCCAGATCTTAGAATTTACCATTTTATTAAATGGCCAGCTAAAATTGATCATATCGTTTAAATGCTAACGTATACTGGCCATATCATTAATGAAGGGTATCCATAGTTTAAGGTGTAGTAAAAATTGCCATATAACTGCGCCCAACTTGGAAGTAGCGGTCGCCAGCCGCTGCCACGGCACCGCTCGCTACGCTTGCTCGGCTCGCGCGCGATTGATCATAGTTCTAACCTAACCTAACCCATTTGGTCTGGGTGCCACATAAGCGGCGTATTTGGTTTTTTAATAATTTTAAGTGCTATGTTGCATTTCACGCCGCAGCAGCGGCTGGCGAGCGCTACTTCCAAGTTGATCGCTTTCCATAATTTGATATTTAGAAACCCAATAAAAGTCCATCGACTTTTTTTGCGAGGTCGCCGCCACGATGCACAACAAAAAAAAAAGCGACATAAACGCCTCCACCGGTGAATAATGTAACTATTTTACGATATGATCACTAATGTTTGGCCACATCATGAAGTAGTCGTGCGTTTAACTGTTCATATCGTCAAACGTTGAGTATTCAATGATGTGGCTAGACCACATCATGATGTGACAAGTGGTTGATGTTCATTTCACGAAATAATCAATTCTAAGATCTGGCGATCTGGTTCTGGAGTGGCGACCACGTACCGGAAGACGTAGCGTTGGAAGGCCTCCCACAAGATGGACCGATGACCTTGTGAAGGCCGCAGGAATCCGCTGGATGCGGAAAGCACAGAATCGGTCTAAGTGGCGGTGCTTGGGGGAGGCCTATGTCCAGCAGTGGACGTCTTTCGGCTGAAATAATGATGATGATGATGATGAAGATCTAGCTACGACACATACATATAAACAGAAACATCATGTTCTAGGTTTCAAAAACATGAAGTTAGTTCTGAAATTTAAATTCAGCATATTCGCATAACTCATAATTTAAACGGCAATGTTTCCACCGCATCGCTAATGTCAAGTGTCAAGCACATCTCACCCGTACGTCCGCAGCAGTACGCGTTTGAAATGTATTTCATTTAAACCATTAGTGCGCTACTATGCAAATAAGTTTAGCTTAGCTTATTTTAATTTTGACGTAGTGTTTATGCTTTTAATAAAACTGAAGGTTGTTTCACTGTTATGTTGTAAATACTAGTCATAATAATAAGCACTATACAAATACTTAATTAAGAATGGTTCGCGGATCTTGCTACGCTATGCCAGCTACGGCGTAGCTGGTGCTACGATTGCTACGAAGACTTGGTGTGAAAAATAAAAGCCCAATAATTTGATACAAACATTTTTTTTCTGAGGAGATATAGATATAAAGTTTTTGTTTAAATACCCAAGGTAAAAACTGGACGGTAAGAAAAATGTGGTCCTTTGAAAAAGGTGCGAATACTTTACAAAAAGCACATCACTACATAAAAGGTTCAGCTAGTTAAGATTAGCTGAAGTTTTTAAAATACAGTAAGCTGTATTTTTTTGTGTATTTTGTAGAAAAGGACTGCAACAAATAAAAACAATAGCGTAAAGCTTATTTTATTTCAATTCTATTTTAATTTTGTATTTTAAGTGTGTTATTTGTAAATGTGTATGCCTATTCTAATAATAATATGAGTCCATGTTACTCGAAATAAATGATTTGAATTTGAATTTATTACCGTTTTTATGTTGTAAAAAAGAAAATAACTAAATTTAAAATTGTCATTTTAAATTTAGTTATTTTCTTTTTATATAAATAATATAAATCTCGGTCTGTTTAAGTTCCATATAATAGGAAATATAATAAATAAATATTAATAGGAAATATTATATGGAACTTAAAAACTGCCTAACCCTTCGGTGAAAACCAGGCGTGATGTTATGTTATTTGGATACTGACTTAACTATTTTTACTACCTTAGATACACATGCACAACCACATAAACCACACGTTTGACACACGTACGCGGCCATCATTAAATCTAGTACTAACAACGATGCGTGAACGTAAAGCTTAGTTCTAATGAAGTGACTGCGGAAAGCCGCGCAAAGGGCCCTCGCGGCCTACTCCCTTTGACTCTAGTGTGTATGCTGCTTAATGCACATGTACTTTCAGTTGGCGGATGATGGAAGTGAAACCTCCGACTGTCATTCGTAATGAGAAAGACGTTAGAGATGATGTGTAGGTGTTGTACCTAAATATTTTATAGGTATTTTGTAGCATATTCAGCCAATAATATTCCCACTGCTGGGACACAGGCCTCCTCTCGACGGGATCTTAAGACGCCACTAAATGCTAATGGCCTTGAGTGGTTAGCTTGCCTGTTCTGTGCTGAGCTCACGCAACGCGTCTCATGTCCAGCCAGTAATAGGACTCGCCCATCAAGCAGCGCTGTCCCAAATTAGACGCATTATTAATTTATTATACATAAAACAAAAAGTATTTCAATAAAACAAGTAAATTAAAAGATAAATAATTAAATTATCTTTAAAATGGTGAAGGTTTCAGAAAAATACTTTTGATAGTTCTAACGTGATATTCAGTTTTTTATCCGCGTTAGATATAAATTTACAAATTAATAACACTATTTAATATAAACATAATCTTAAATATTCACAGATTAAGTTATTAAAAAAACTTTTTACAAATAAAAACAACCGAACCGGCAAAAAACGAAAATACAAAACCCAAGACACCGACTTCCGAAATTAAAGTTATTTTTCACTTTGTTGTGTTTTTTTTTTGAAGCCGGTTGTTTTTTTTTTTGTAAAAAGTTTTTATTTTTCACTTTTTAGTTGTGGTACCTACCCCACACACATTCGAATACCACTACCTGCTACCAGTGACAGGAAGTGGGAAAAAAATACGAATTTTGTAGCTAACTCAAAAACTACTCAAGCAAAGTTAATAAAATTTATATGGGACCAATTTGAGAGCATACCCTTACCAAACAAAAAAAGAATTTTTAAAATCGGTCCACAAATGACAGAGAAATCGGCTGACATACATAAAAAAAAGACAATCATATGCTACGAACATATAACCTCCTCATTTTTGGAAGTCAGTTAAAAATGCTCTAGTTTTACATATATTTTTTCCAAAATATTAACACTACTCGTTTAGACGTGATCTTCAGTATAAAATCATCAAAACTGGCACTGGGCCCGCGTGGTAGAATAAGGCAAGAATAATCGTATTCTTGCCTTATTCTACCACGCGGGCCCAGTGCGGGTTGGTAGATGTCGCATGTCTTCGAATTTTCGGTTCTAGGACATGCCGGTTTCCTCACGATGTTTTCCTTCACCGTTTCAGCAGTGGTGATGAAGTAATTTACACACAGTAAAGCGCCTGTCAAGGTTCGAACCTACAACCTACCTTTTGTAGATTATGAAATTTCTAATGGCAAATATTACGTAGTTCAACCAAGTTGATTGAGATTTGTTGAAAGGCGCATAGAACCTTATGTCGCACATTAAAAGATTTTGTTTTAGGTTTTCAAGATTAGATTTGGTCCCTTTATCCGAATTTAAATAACTGCTGTTGTTGAAGTGAAAACTTCTTTAGGCACGTTGGGCATTTTTGAGATGGGACTAAACCATTGATTTCGCGACACTGTAACGACACCAGCTTTTGACTATTAAAAAGACATCAACGCGTTGATTACCGCGGTGCCGATTTTTTTTCAAATTTTAACTTTTGTCGGCACTCCCGGAGTGCCACTGTTTTTTTTAAGCTATTGCATAGCTTTTATCACGGGCTTTGAGCGCGGCGACCGAATCAAGAAATTTCGTAACGTAACGAAAATAAAAACCTAACACCGCTCACACACTCCGCCTACCATGTAATGACGGTTCAACATATTCGCCACGGTCAACAGGAAACCGATCGGTCTCGAGGCACAACGGTGGATCGACATTTCTTGTCCTCGGGTTCGATCCCGTCCACAAAGATTTCTTTTTGTATTTGTTCAAAGATATTTTATTGCATGTTATTTACTTTTATTTTGTTTTTCATTGTTATGGTTAATTTTCCGTCAAAGATTTTGTTAGTTTTTCGTTTCCGATGAAGATTTGTAGTTGTTAAGGTGTTAGTTTGTATTTAGATTTTAAAATTAAATTGTTTGTGCCACCTATGTTCTTCTTTCATTAAGTAGTCAGTTTACTTGGAACCCCGGTCATCACGTTGTCATGGGAACGTAATTTTTGTTTTATGTCATCACGTCATCATCCCAAGTGTAGCGTTGACAAATAGGAAGTATGAAGGTTACAAATGCTATGCAATAGCTGTACCGCGGCAGTGCGAGTGCCACACGTTTTTTTTTTTTATCTTTTTGATATATTGACCAACATAGTGCTTAGTTCTTAGTTAGTACTTTAAAACTACTTGATTGATTTTCATGCAGTTTCCATCATTCCTTGTATGAAGTTTAGTTTGTATTGTACGTACAGACTTATTACTTAATTATTAATCTCCTGAATAAAACCGGGTTAGCTTTGTAGTACCTATTCCTATAACATAATAAAACACGACATAATAGAAGCAAATTTTTAATTAGGAAAGTAACGTCATGTTACAAGTAAGAAACAACTTTTAAACATATTAATTCTGTATAATTCACGTCTTGGAGCGTCAGACGTACCGTATCGTACAAGATGAGATTACACGCACCCATTGTCATGCTAGAAACATGCAGAAATTCAATTCTGTACAACTATTAGTAACGCCGAGATTTAAAAACAAGAGTACGAAGAGACTTTCAGGACGTGCGTAATGAAATCAAACTCGTTATGTATGTACACGTAGCTTAAAATATGACGTAGTTTCGTGTAGCGTGTGTTCTCCCAGCACGTGTTTTGTCCAAGCATAATTCCTGTCACAAAGGCACAGAAATGAAGAGTTCCGCAGGAGAACCGAGGAGACCAACATAGCTCGAAGAATTGCAAAACTTAAGTACCCTGCGCCCACTGCGGCAAAAGGCTGGCAGCAATGCCATACAACGGCAATACTGCCAGTGCAAGCCTTATGGGCACTTTTCGTATTGACAGCAATGCGGACAAATTTTTTGATGCCCTATGATTCTTTTCTCTCCCTTTTTATATACTTGTACATATTATTATTTTAAAACTGTTGGCATTTAAATTAAGTAAATAATATAAATTAAAATCCATAGATTACGGAAAGATGAAATAAAGTTAATGTTGTTGTCACATTCGCAGTGACAAATAATACTAATGACTTTTTCACGTCATTAAATATATTTTAATAAGGTCTACAGTTGTTGTTTTTCTTTTATTTTATGATATACATTTTTTTTTCTTTTTTCAATCATACACACTTGTTTTTCCAATGCACTTTAGACATTAGCAGAATAGTCGACATCGGCTTTGCTTGCCATTTAACAAAAATAGAATAGAATAGAGGTAGCCATTTGTAGACTCATTTTAAGAATTACACATTTTTTAACCGACTTCCAAAAAGGAGGAGGTTATATGTTCGTAGCGTATGTTTATTTTTTTATGTTTGTCCACCGATTTTTCCCTCATTTGTGGACCGATTTTAAAAATTATTTTGTTTTTTGAAAGGGTATACTCTCAAATTTGTGCCATATAAATTGTATTAACTTTGCTTTGGTAGTTTTTGAGTTAGCTACAAAATACGTATTTTTTTCCCACTTAGTATGTAGATGATATGATAAGTTCCTGTCACTGGTAGCAGGTAGTGGTATTCGAATGTGTGTGGGGTAGGTACACCAACTAAAAAGTGAAAAATAAAAACTTTGTAGTGTTTCTTTTTTTGAAGTCGGTTGTTTTTTTTTTGTAAAAAGTTTTTTTGTTTATACTTTTTTGGTCCTTAGAAACAAAAATATATTCAAACCTTCTGTCGTACCTTTTACTATGACATGATACCAAATAGAACCAGGTGGCGTGTTGAATTAAAACGTGAACAAAAGACGGTACACAATGAAGCAAGAATGAAAAGCGTACGAAGAGCCTTTCAGGACGTGCGTAATGAAATCTAACCTGTTATGTATGTACACTGAGCTTAAAATATGACGTAGTTTCACGTAGCGTGTGTTCTCACATCAACGCTTATCGCAGGTAGTTTGTAAAGGTATTGTTGGATAAAGGTCAGAAAGGTTATATTTTAGGTATTGTGCTGTTATTTTTGCTGTTCTAGTTTGGTTATCGAACTTTTTATAAAATCCTTGCCTTATTTCAAGATTTGTTTGTCAAAACTTTGACTAGATAATGTTAAAGTCAAAGTCAAGTCATTTATTTCAAATAAGGCACTTTTGAACGTAAGTTGGTCGATTATTACTCGTTAACTTGTAGAGCCTACTTAGCTGTGATAGTTTTCCTTTTAATTTCGTTATATAAACTACTGTTGTGATTTTTTTCACACACCCAAAACTAACCATTTAGCCGGCAGGGGGGGGGGGACACTTGACTCTAACAAAAATTAGCACTTTAAAGCTTAATATTTCACAAACGAATCTCTGAATCCAAAAATGGTTTTCACAAACTCACAATGTTTTTAAAGGACCTTTCCAATGATACCCCTCACTATGGGTTAAAAAAATAAAAAAAATAACATCACCACTTTACGTGTATGAGAGGTACCCTAAAAAAAATGTTTTTCATAATTTTATTTTACCACTTTGTCGGCGTAATTAAAATATATACTTATGCCAAATTACAGTTTTCTAGTACTAAGGGTCTCGGAGCTAGACCGCGGACAGACAGACAGACAGACGGACATGACGAAACTATAAGGGTTCCTTGTTTACTACGGAACCCTAAAAATGAAGCAACGACAGATAAATTAATTGTGTGATAGATATATGGTGCTCACATATTTACAAATTTACATTTTCGTTGTTATGGCACTATGTTTTAATCCTTCAATTTACCTTAAGCCATGTATTGTTCTTTCGTCTCTTGTTTCATCATCAGTTTGACCAGAATTAGGAATGCTCAATACGGTGATGACCATAAAAAAATTACCAGTTACATCGTATCCTTAATATTATAAAACAAAGTCCCCCGCCGCTTCTGTCTGTCTGTCTGAACGCGATAAACTCAAAAACTACCGAACGGATTTTCTAACGGTTTTCACCAATGGACGGAGTGATTCATGCGGTTTTAGCGTATAATTTATTAAAATTTTGTGTAAATTGGCTGAAATTTGGCAATTATTGTTAAATATGTCGGAAAAAATCATGCCGAATGGGAGCTACATAAGCATGCGCCGCAGAAATCATATAAGTTACATAAAATTTATTTTCTACAGTATTGTTCATCTAATTATCTCATTGTTATTTCCGAAACTTTTTTGACTGGTATTTTATTAATCCATATCCAATAAAATCTAATATTTAAATTGGGCATTTAATTTAGATTAAAATATACCTACCTTGACATCATAACATTCAAATGAATACTTTAAAAGATATCACAGTTTCAAAATTATGCGTTACTACATAATAATGGTTGACGACAACGCGGGCGCAGCGGTTTTAGTCAATGACATTTCCTCGGCTATAGGTATGTCATCCCAGTAGTACGTTCCCGTGGGATATTTTTCGACATCCACGCGGGCGAAGCCGTGAGCAAAAGCTAAGTGTAAAATAAAAGTATTTTCCTTGATGAGACAAAAAAAAACTACAACAAAAGGAAGGACCATTCTTACTTCAACTTCCCCATCAATTCTGTCACTCTCCCCTTGATTCAACACTCCAATTAAACCTACACTCCAATAAGAAAAGCAACACATATAAAAGTCCCATAAACAGCCAACCGTCTTCAGCAGATTTCGCCAAAAATACCCACTTATTCCCACTTCCCCTAAATTCGGGGTAAAAGACGGGATGCATAATTTTCGAGCGAGCAAATCGTCTGAAACATTAAGTGAAGCTAAATTCGCGAAATAAACAAAGCCACAGGTGTGGGTAGCAAATTAAATACAAAGTGTATAAGACTGGCCTTTGTATAAATAATTCGTCCTTTAATTTGAGTGTATTATACGGTGGGCACGTGGAATTAGGGACTCTAGATGGAATTAAGAGGATCAACACACACGCGATATTATGTATGTTGCGATTTTTGTTTTATCATACACAGTTTTACCGGGTAAATTGTAACTTTATTTAATTAATTGTGAATTTTTCTTCTAGCTCTGTTCTTCTAATGAGTAGCATAGAACAGGCGTGCAACTGCTGCGTTTGTGTCTTTTCTGTTTACAGTTAAGCTATTGCATAGCTTTTATCGCGGGCTTTGAGCGCGGCGACCGAATCAAGAAATTCCGTAACGTAACGAAAATAAAACCTAACACCCCCCACTCTGCCTACCATGTAATGACGGTTCCCATGACAACGCGAAGTTGTCATGGAAAACGTGATGTTTTCATGGAGGTTACAAATGCTATGCAATAGCTTTACCGCGGCAGTCTCCGAGTGCCACACTTTTTTTTTTACTATTTATCTATCTATCATTATAGCTTGATTATGCTGTTATGTTATGCTATGTAAGGTTTAATCTATTCTGTGACTTTATTGTAATTTAACCACCATTTATTCAAGACAGGAAGATCTCGAAATATTTCGGACACAATATTTATACACAGCAACAAAACAAAACATCGTAATAACATTTTATCATCCTGTAATTAATCAAGACAAATATCGGACAAACAATACAATAAAATAATGTTATCGTCCGGTTAATAGGGGAAATGCTATTGGGCAATAAATTGTGCGGATTAATATTGGAAACCATAGTAGTTAGGAGAATGGGAAACGAGAGAAGTTATGTATTAAGTGCAGTGCAGCAGCCTCATCAGTTTTGAATATTTACGGGTATTATAATTTATTCCACTTTAAGCAAAGAAAATTGTTTGATGTTTATCATTTTAATCTACACAAACAAAAAAAAAGTTAAAGATCAAAACCGTAAAAGAGTAAAACCGTAATTTTATTTAAAATAATTCGTGTGATGATCCCTTAAGTTGTAAAAATGAGAAACATTTTGCTCAAATAACAGTTTATTTTATATATTTACGCTTCATCTAAACCAAATTGAATATCCTTTTGTTTTACGAGAATAGGGTTTTTATTAACAATATTAAATAGTTAGTTGAATTATAGAGGCTCATTCTTATCTTTCAGATAATTCTATTAAAACTGAATAGGACCTTAAAATTTATTATGTGTAAGGCCTGTTACACAGTTGAGTTTTCAAATAACTTTTTTTTTTTATTTTTTTTTTATGCTACTTGACGTTATGCCTTTTTTCAATAATTATGTGTATGTCAAAATATACACGTGGCACGCTTGGGAGTATACAATTTATATTTCCAAGAGGTTACCGTACGTGTCGCTTTCTTTATAAATTGAAATAATGTAACTGTAATTTATTACTAAAATTTTAATCTAATCTTATTTGTTTTTATTTTAATCTTGATTGTAATTTTAATTTTATTGATTTTTTAATTTTGATTGTAATTTTATTTGTAAATGTGTATGCCTATTCTAATATGAGTCTGTTACTCGAATTAAATTAATTTAATTTGAATTTTGAAAAAAATGCTGGCCAGGTGTACCTAGATGTAAAGTTAAGTACTACACGACTGTATAAATAATATTAAAAGATGGAAGAAGCCTGTATCCAAAGCTATTTTATAACACAGATAAAGGACTTGGGTCTATCCCTGTCAGGACCTCCACTCTGTTCCAATCACTCTTAGCATGTCGCAAAAAAAACAAAGGCATGTTACGTGGCTTTCCTGCGAGAGAAATGCCGAGAATAGCTAAACTTGATGTTCACAAGGAAAAAGTACGAATCAAACGACGATCACAATGCCCGAGCTTTTTAAGTTTGAATGAAATATGTACGATCTGCCCATTACAAACGCACATAAAAACAAAAACCAGAAATTAACTAGACATAACGCGACAATATCGTGTACAGTATAATAACGCTTTAAGGATGTTGTTGGGGCTGCCGAGATACTGTAGAGCATGTTTATGGAAGCTCAGATTGATGGCTTTCATGCCATCATGAGAAAGAGAGCGGCCTCCATATTAAGTATAATTTATTTTTCAAAAATATACATCTGTTTAATTATTATGGTGATACACTCTATAACACTTGATTCTATGAACAGATTTTGAACATCTGTGTCTGAACTAGATATATAATATCTGTATTTCAGACATCAGCGCTCTCCCCTGTTGTAGGCGACACTTGGCAAATAACTTTGTTTGACCTCTATTTAGATCTTATAAAACAAATAATTTCTGATTAAAAAGTAAGACAATAATAAAAATAAAAAGATATTGCACCGTATCCGAGCAAGGTCGGTTAGACGGTCCTTTAATTAGACACTGAATCACACTCCATGTGTCAATTTGATGTCGTTTGTTTTATTTTTGTGGTTTACTAACATAGTTCCTAAATACTTACTAAGAATACAATTATGGATGATTCTGTAATGGATATTCTGAAATAAAGTTATTATATATAATATTAATTTGTCACATCCATTCACCGAACTTCTTTGTCCCTCGTAATATACCCCTTTATTTCATCTGTTCAACTAGTCTCCAGTCTCAAGTGTGCCATGTCTTGCAGCATCAATAATTAATAAGTTTCAAGCTCTAACATACTACTACGTACTGGTTTGGACATGTTGAGACACTCAAATGGAGAGGAGACATGTCGTGGGCTAGAGATATAGTTTGGGTGCAAGTATTCTGAAACTAGGTAGTGGATTCTGAGTTTAAATGGTGGTCTTAAAATTGTGTGAATGCCATCATAATTTGTTAGTAAAAATAAATATCAGAAAGATAGAAACCGGCTAATATTGCAAGCTGCGACTATGACGCCTTAAACTTTATGTCAAACCTTGTTTAAGGATTTTATAACACCAAAAGATCGCTGGATGCCCTGCGCGTCCAGTATAATAACATCTTCAGGATGATGTTGGGGCTGCCTCGCTTCTGTATTGCAGCGGGGATGTTTGTGCTGAATCGCACTGATGGCTTTCATGCCGTCATCCTGTGTAGATCTGCAGAATGCGTGACAGGTGCAACGGAATTCTGAAGACTAGACTAGGATAGGATTTCTTCTCCGTTATGGAGATCCCTTGTTAAGAGGGCAATTTGCATTGTATGTATTATTTTACTTTTATTTTTGTGAACTGTTTGGATTAAGTTATTGATTTTATGTAATTTATCTTCTCAGTCAGTGATGAATTAACTAAAATATCATTTTGAGTATAATTTCTTCAGGAATTGTAGTTACTTGGGCTCACCCTTTTCCACATATCAGAAACAACAGAACGCCACATTTCATTTCTGCAATTATTTTCTAAAATGCTACATTTAAAAAAAGAAAGAAAGAAAAAGTATTTATTAAGACTCGCACAGGAAATCATAAATTAAACTAAACACACTCATTAAAACATTAATAAAAAAATGGCTTCTATCTCAGCATATGCTGCGACATTTAAAAAATAAATGTCGCAGCGCTGGTATTCTGATAGGGCCCGCAGTGATGTCACGTATAGATAGATACAGAAATAAATATTAAATTAAAATAGATATGTGAAATTCTTTAAAAAAAAACAACCGACTTCAAAAAAAACACTACAAAGTGAAAAATAACTTTAATTTCGGAAGTCGGTGTCTTTGGTTTTTAATTTTCGTTCTTTGTCACCGACTTCCGAAATTAAAGTTATTTTTCACTTTGTAGTGTTTTTTTTGAAGTCGGTTGTTTTTTTTTTGTAAAAAGTTTTTATTTTTCACTTTTTAGTTGTGATACCTACCCCACACAAATTCGAATACCACTACCTGCTATGTAAATAACAGTGACAGGAAGTTATCATAATATCATCCACAAACTCAGTGAGGAAAAAATACGTATTATTGAAGCTAACTCAAAAACTACCCAAGCAAAGTTAATAAAATTTATATGGGACCACCTCTGAAGTATGATCTACCAAACAAAAAAAGAACCATCAAAATCAATTCATAATTGACGGAGTAATCGCGTAACAAACATACAAAAAAAAAAAAACAACATACAGTCGAATTGAGAACCTCCTCCTTTTGGAAGTCGGTTAAAAAAATAAAATATAAGTAGTCCGCGTGTTTGCACCCGACGTAACATCAGTTACTTGTTTATGCCTTTAGTATCTGTGGGTACTCTAGGCATCGTTGAGACAAGAAAAAAGTTTAGACACTAGTTAAATTACTTTCAGAATGTTTATAGTAGGTATACAAGGAAAAACCATAAGGCGAAATAGAACCTGCTTAGACTTTGCAAGTTCGCGTTCTGAACATAGCCTTATTTTCTCGAATATCATAATTTTAGGCTCCATGGATTTCAATATGATAATACGTTCGGTGTTAGGGGCAATTTACATCAAATCGTGCGTAAACGGCTCCTGTCCGGTAGTTGGCGTCCAACGAATAGAAACTGTGATAAGCTGATAGTTTTGTTTTTTCGTGGTTAGGGTTGGGAAAGGCTAGGATTTATCGGGAATATACTGGGATATCAATTCAATTCATTTATTCATTTACAATTTTTACATCGTGTCTGAATTTCTATAACTAAATATATAAGAAACATCATAGGTACACGTAAACCATATTTAAATCATTACAAACTACATAAAAATCAGAATAATAATGAAAAATATGAAAATAAATGTCAATTCATAAAATTCAATAAATATTTCCATTTCAAATCCATTAAATTATGTTACTTTCGACTTTTGTATTAGTTTAAAATTCATCAATAGAATATAGACACTTATTTAACAAGAACCGTTTAAGCTTATTCCGAAACCCACTTATATATACTAGACCGGTCTGAAGACATGGCTCCTAAAACACAAGAAAGTTTAATAACCGACGAAAAATTTCAACGCAGTGGGTTTCAGAATCATACACTGAATCCATGGTTTCAGTTTTCGCGTCGATGTCCCTGACACCCTGTATGTGTATATCATAGAGGTTTGGTTTTTCTCTGTAATTTAATGAATAAACATACAACAATTTAAAATTATCAACCAATCAGTATTTTAACCCCAAATCCCGGTACACCCCATCACTAGTAACAAAGCAAACCACTACGTTTTAAGCAGTTTATTTTATCGGAACACTCTCATAGCACAATTTATAAGATGGAGCTCAATTCTGGAGCAGATTAAGGCCGTCCTTTACCTAGATTTTCTGCAGACTCGGCTATCTTTTGACCTAGATTGGTAGTAACGAACAGTCACTGATCTATGGACTCTGGAAATCATTTGTTACGTTTTCGGACTTGTGGTTTTGTCTTTGGTCTTCCTTTTAAGGAATCTACTACGTCTTGAAGATTTATAGGAAAATAATTAAATTAAAGAAAGAAAAGAAAGATAATTATTTAGCACAGACTAAAAGGACAAACACAATGTAATAAACTACAACTAAAAAAGAAATTAAAAAGAAAACAAATAAAAAATTGTACGGTAAGTACGTAAATAAAATAAATGAATAAATCAATGTGTTATTATAAAATTGGTTGCATAGTGTTTTTCTTCAATTTGGTTATATTTTTCAATTTGAATTTTTTGGTAATAGTATAGTTTAAAGTTCAAAGAAATGTCAGCAGAACTGACGGGGTCCAATAGGGTCGATGCCTGCCGGGGTTGCGAAGAAGTCCGAAAGGGAGATCGTGGCCCCCGGCAACATGGCAACTGTAGGAACACGGGTGGGTTTTAGTCAGTAAGAGTCTGACATGCCCCTCCCACTCCGGCCAGAGTGGGAGAAGTTATTTGATAATTTCCCACCTAAAAGAAAAAAAAAGGTATAGTGGCCGTATATCCATCGTATCATATGACTGGGATAACGTTTTCTAAAACTGATTTAATTTTTTCATCTGATCAATGAAACCTAAGCCAACTCTTATTTTGCATAAATAAATCATAAGATAATAAGAAAATTAACTGCTGTAGAAAATATCTAATCGCCCTTCCCTTAAATACACGAACAAAACACACTTCATTTGAGAGCCAAAGGCTAATGAAGTATGAAAGCCCTGACAGTGGACATCAAGCCACGCGGAAGAGATACAAGTGTAGGAAGGTATAAGGGCGGAATTCCATTGCTGCGTAGGATGTTCACCATTTTCTCTTCCGTTAAGTACTTGGTATTTGTTGGCAGGTCTACAATGTCCTCCTATACCTTTTTTTTTTGGGTGGGAAATTATCAACTAACTTCTCCCGCTCTGGGCGGAGCGGGAGGGCGTGTCAGACTCTTACTGACTAAAACCCACCCGTGTTCCTTCGGTTGCCTTGTTGCCGGGGGCCACGATCTCCCTTTCGGTTTTCTTCGCAACCCCGGCAGGCATCGGGCCTAGCGGACCCCTTCAATTCTGCTGACATCTCTTTGAGGTGCGCGTGGAACACAACGCACCGTCAACCCGGGCCTGGTACTTATCGGACGGCGAGCTACCCATTGCTCACCGTCCGCAAGCCGTCCTCCTTTAACTAACAGTGTAATTTGAAAACATTGTAAAAGCCAATTATTTTTAAAAGAGTAACCGTGGAGTTTCTTGCCGGCTCTTTTCCATTGGAACCGTGCACCTAGATTCTGTCATTCCATAAGTGCCCATGTTTATGTGAAATAATTTGAATTTGTTGTGCACGGAGAGGTTACGTACGTTAGCTGTGTGCGTTCATTTATTTGCCAGCCCCGCATCCATACCCAAGTAGCGTAGCCGTGGCTCGCAGTGGATGATCCCACCTACATTTTCATGCAAAGCGAATCTTAGTACACGTGCGTAGCTTAGCCGTGGGCAGCAATGGAACTGTGCCTTTATACCCGAACTTTATGGACCGTGCCACTATTAACGAATTAATGTTTTCCGATATTTATTGGGTGAAGAGTTAATTGAACGAATTTTTGATATAAAATTCTGGTCCCTAGGGATAACGATATTATTTTGTATCATCGATTCACTATGACTCGCTCTTTGAGAGTTATATCAATAAGTGTATAACTAAGAAAATAATATTGAAAATTAGTCTAGATGTTTTAAATCGAGATTAATTTTTAAGTGTTTATTTAGACCACTATATTATAATGTTGTTGTGAATTCAAACCTGTTTACTTAATTCATATTTTTCATATTTTCAGATCCATGCTGGTGCCATCTTTAGACGTGAGTTAAAAAAATTAATAATACGTACTTTAAGCATTTTTGCTGAAGAAACAGACATTTCTAGACCACACATCAAAGGCTCACCACAATTAACTTAAACACACATACATTACTTACATACATAATTAAGTACAGTCAAACAACTAATATTGGTATGCAGGCAACTTACTTGCTACTACTTCTAAACAATGTTATGCTACGAGTACCATGTATAATTAAAAAAAAAACATGTAGAACGCTGGTAACCGATGCCGATATGCCAGTGCTTATCGACGCACAAGCGCTTGTTGTCGTTTTCATACTTTTTGAAAAATCTGCGGGAATCGGCACCGACTAATTAAACTTGTCAGCGCTTATCGGCGACGGTTTTAACACATACAAAAAAAAAAACATTCGCAGTGTACCTATATTCCGGCCATCGCTAGAATGTGTTCCTGACACCTGTCATTTGGACACGATTAGGAACTAATAAATTATAATTTCGTAAAAACACAATGTTTTTTGTATTCGGCGTTTGTAGTCCTTTCACAGTTACTTTAGGTACCTCTGATTTTGCAAAACAGTGATCTTAAGGTTGCTGTTAGATGTAAAATAACTGAAACGACTGTATATAAAGCATTCTCTCATCGGAGATTAAGCTTTGGTTTTCTAAAAAAGCGGTGAACGGTCACACAATAACAACTGTCCAATTCATCATCATCATTTCAGCCGAAAGACGTCCACTGCTGGACATAGGCCTCCCCCAAGCACCGCCACTTCGACTGATTCTGTGCTTTCCGCATCCATTCCTGCGGCTTTCACAAGGTCATCCGTCCATCTTGTGGGAGGCCTTCCAACGCTACGTGTCTTCCGGTACGATCCAATTATAGAGAGTTTTTTGACACTTTAATGTCAGATACTGATAAAAATTACAGATTTTCATGACGGACGTTATAATATGACTGCCACTGCTCTTCTAGAAAACCGTAGCTTTAATTCTACTAATGTTATAAACGTGAAAGTTTGTGTTTTGAATGTTTGTTACTCAATCGCGTAAAAACGGCAGAACGGATTTTTTTTTTTTATAACCTGGATACTTTTTATCTCGGTAGTACGTTCCCGTGGGATACTTTCCGACATCCACGCGAGCGAAGCTACGGGCGAAAGCTAAATATTATTGCCCGTGTACCTAATTATTTTGTTCGACGGTACACGCAACTATGCAGCCTTCTATTTACATTCCCTAATGCGAGGGCTTCGGGGGTTAGTTTCATTCAACTACACACAATTTAGGCACTTCAAAGAACCTTTGTCTTTGTTCGTGTGGGTTGAAAGAAAAATAATAGACCGTGTTAATATTTTAACTGTGTTATTTTTAACTTTATAAGTGCGCGTTCTACATTTAGGTCGTTTGAATGTGTATGTATACCTTACAGGTATGTACACACGGCTACACATCAAGCTATACGTTTCCAGTTTATGCTGATCTCGCATTGTACGGGAAAACATGATGTGATGTGATTGCTCGCGACGATAGGTCGTGGTGGAAAGAAATTAAAGATGGTTGAGTGGACTGTATATTATGTAGATTTATGAATATAAAAAAGTACAACACGGAATAGGAAAAACAAGAATTAAATAGGAACGTTAATAAGACGCGTAAGCGCAGCCGTGCTTGAAGGCGTGCAACAGCTGACTCCTGAGGCGCAGGGGCCCGCACTTGGCTGTGAGGCCAGCTGACTCGCCGCTGCCCCGCACCCCTCGTTCACTGCCGCCAGCGCGCGGCGATGTTGAGAGCGGAGGTCTCAACAGTGATGTATAAAAATAACATGATTTAGGTATCAGATGTATTTAGAAAATGAGTCTTTTGTAGCTTTTCTACAACGTGTTCCTTTTGTATGTCCCAGAACTCTCAGGTTATATGGTATAACTCATCATCTGTTACGACGCCTCATTGAGGTGGATAACAATTAAAATTCTACTATGTCTCGTTAATGACAGTTGAAAGGAAAATAATACAAAAGTCCTAGAACAATTGTTCCAAAAATACATAGTTTCGAAGACAACATAACACTAGACTCTCGAAGTGTGTATCTAAATTTAATTGATAAGTACGAGTAAATCATTTTCTATATAATCATTCATACTTAAAGCTAAGAAAATACGACGTTGCCATATTTTTTTTGACAAAATTAATCTTTTTTTTTTTTGTGTTTCACGTAAGGGTGTTTAATATAAATAATCGTGACGTACTGAAATTATTTTGTATGAAAAATGAAAACGAAAAAATTTTGTAATTGAAAAATAATTCATAAGCCAGTTGATTCTTTGACATGGTCACATTAATACCCTAGAGTTATGGGATATCAAAAGGAACACGTCGTATAAGTATCAACCGATGAAAGTGTTGAGCGTATATTTCATAGTCCTATTAAATAAATGTTATTATAATGTCAAGGAGTACTTACAGGATAAAAATATAGATAGATACATAAATTAAGAGTAATTTATTGACATTCAATAATATGACAATACAAATAGTGTGACATGCTATAATAATTTATTTTGACTTCTGTATAATTTTATTTTATTTTAACTTGGACCAATATTTTTATTTAATTTATTTGGCTGTTAAATCTATGACATGTATTTTAATTCATCTGACAATTTTTATTTTTAAATCTTTGACATTTGTAGTATTCTGAATTTTTTAATTATATTTTTATTTTTTTGAGTATAATGATTTTGTAATGTTATTTTAATAATTGTTTAATTCGATTAATAATAAAATATGTATTTTCACACCATAATACGTAATGATACAGAGTACTTTATATTTGTTTGTAACATCTGTTTATACCTACTAGCCAGTTTTTAAATACTTCATATTGTAATCTGTAGAAAACGTAGTGGGTAGCATAATTGTTTAAAATGTTATATTTAAGACATTATGACTGTTTTTGATTGTGCTATTGTTTGTTTTTCCTTAAATAAATAAATTAATATATACCTACCTGTATTAAGCAAATAAAAAATTTGATTTGATTTAATTTGACTTGTCAATATAATTTTCTTTTTCTTTGAAAGAATTCAAAATGTCCAATACCTAATGATCTTACCTTTACTTAGGTACTATTTATTTACGTGCATATTAACTTATAGCCCACTAAAAGTTATCTTCTGTAAACACTTTTTTGTTCTAAGTCACATTTCATAATCTCTTTTCATTAATTGCTTTCAAACTAATTTAAAACCCCGCCCACCTGACAATTCACTCTAAATCCGACTCTACCAAAATAAATCTAAAATCAACTTTTTTGTCCAATCAACTAATTTATCTAAAAATAGAACTGTCTAAAGCCTAGCCACAGACAACACCCTCTAAATACTGTCCCGATAAATGGTTCTAAATTTAACGTGTCATTGGCGTTAAGTGTATTTGGTTATTGGCGTAGTTACATGTAGCATCTTTCAAAGCATTTTTGAGGTCTTTATCGATCTACAAGTTGCTGAAGAAAGGTAAAAGAAAATTCTTGAATTTATTGAGAATTTATTAAATACATTGGAATATTGATTGGAAATTCAAACGATAAAGTGAACACTCTTTGAAAATAAATTTAGTACCTACCTACTACTTATCATTTACGAATTGCCATACAGCGATTCCAAGACTTGTGACGGAGTCTGCTTTTACATAGAATTCTGTTACATTTTGCACTTTCTACACACATGCACGAAACACTATGTTTAAGTTCTCCTCAATCACACACGAACATTAAACTCCACGGCTTTCCCAGATAGGAGACAAAATATCTTATCAATAACAAAAACAAATCGGCAAAATCTTAAAAGAAAGCATGTGCCCATTTCTGCTCACCCCTTCTAGGATTACCAACAGACGACACAAACACATGCGCGTGCACGTGTCTTTAAATATATCCCAATAAACGCTTCTAAATTTAACCCTTAGGCTTTTAGCTAACCGTTGAGTTGTTTATCTTTCGCGCGAGATAAGACGAAACTTAAGACGGCTTCGGCAGGGTTAAATTGGGGTGCATCGTTATTTGTATTTGGGTTGTAATTAGAGTAAAACTGTTTCGGTATTGTCTGTAATGATTTTGGAATTACTTAGGAGATTTCTATTTTGTAATAGAATTAGAGATTTTCTATCGATGGTCATTTTTACGCAACCAAGTGCACGACTGACTTCTAATTGTTTATAGAAGTAAACTGAACCTACATAACACCGTTATCATCTGCCTAGCCTTTTGGGGTCAACTTCCAGTCTAACCGGATGCAGCTGATTACTAGTATTATACATGGAGCGACTGCTTATCTAACCTCCACAACCCAGTTACTGGGTAATATGATACCCCTTGGTAAGACTGGTTGTCTGACTTTTGTGCTTCTGACTACTCGTAACAACTGTCAAAAATCTAGCTACCTACAGAACAATGATTACTAAAAACACTTTCACATACGAAAAAGTGTTTTAAAATCGGTTGCACATTTATTTTGTGGCCGTAAAAGTGTTTAAAATTGGTTGCATATTCATTTTGTGTCCGTAAAAGTGTTTAAAATCAGTTGCACATTTATTTTGTGTCCATAAAAGAGTTTAAAATCGGTTGCACATTTATTTTGTGGCCGTAAAAGTGATTAAAATCGGTTGCACATTTATTTTGTGGCCGTAAAAGTGTTTAAAATCGGTTGCACATTTATTTTGTGGCCGTAAAGTGTTTAAAATCGGTTGCACATTTATTTTGTGGCTCAAAAGACCACGAAAGAATGCATTGTGCTATTGCCCGTGTATCTTTTACAGCTCAGATTCGAACATCGTTAGATAATAAAGAACGCAATGCTTCTTCGAACGTGATAGGATTTCAGTCCACAATTTACCTAATATACATATTCCGGCATTCCTCACAGAAACCGTGTCTTTATGACATTATTAACCCAGCCACTTCCAAAGTCATCATCATCATCATCATTTCAGCCGAAAGACGTCCACTGCTGAACATAGGCTTCCCCCAAGCACCGCCACTTCGACCGATTTTGTGCTTTCCGCATCCAGCGGATTCCTGCGGCCTTCCAAAGTCATGCAAAAAAATAATTGAAAACATGTTGTAATAATTCACACAGAATTCTATTCAAAACAGAAGTTTTAAATTAAGTTAAAAATTAATCTAAAAGGTAAGTTTTGGATTACAAAAAATCGGTCCACAAAATTGACGAAAATATCAATAATATAAAATTAAGAAAACCGGCCAAGTGCGTATCGGACTATGCACAATGAAGCGAAACCCTTCATTGTGCGTAGTCTGACACGCACTTGGCCGGTTTTCTTAAATTTATAGTTGGGATGAATTTATCCCAAATACAAACTTAACACTGTAGTTGAAATACATGTTCTCCCATACATTCCAACTGCAAATGTAAGTTTGTACGCACAATATTGAGAGATTTACCATGTTATTTTAAGACCATAGACTTCTTATAGGTTTTCCTGTAATCTATGAGTAGAGAACAGTTCTCTGTAAAAAAAAAAAATTTGTTGTTTCAGAGATAAGGGGGAATGGTAAATTTTCATCGAATTTCTTAAATATCTTTAAAAGCATTTATTTTGAAATTATATTAAAAATATTTTTAAAATCCTCGCAACAAGCCCTTTCATTTGATATATCAAACGGTACTGTTAGCATAACTTTTTTTTAATTTTCTTTTTGCCCCCAATAGTGAGCCCTAAATTCAAAATTCATTTATATTACACGTGCGTGTTTGGGTTACAAAAATACATATGTGTATAAAATTTCAACTTAATTGGTCCATTCGATTCGGAGCAAATTGGCTGTAACAGACGGACAGACGAGTGATCCCATAAGGGTTCTGGTTTTTCCTTTTTGGGTGCGGAATCCCAAAAACAAATTAAAATACAGACGAACATAGAACTTCGTCCTTTTTTAAATCGGTTAAAAAGACAACAATAGCATTGCTATTAAACTTTTATCTACAACTTCGTTTATTTATTAAATCCCAATAGAATTTGACCTAGATAAGAAATATCGGCGTCTGAGCTTTGATGCCTCTTAATTTATCAGACAAAACACAGCTTAAAGGCTTGGAATGGAAATGCAGTACAGTATTTTTTTAACTTTAAAATAAAAAAAACGCCAAAAAATTACACAGTTAAGAAAACCATTGAATACGTATTTATAAAGTCAGCAATATCAAATTTTTATGTATTTCCTGGTTATTCTTGGGGTTGAACCATTGTAAAAAATATACAATTTACGCTACGTTACTTTGAACAACGAGATGTTCTTTCATAAATGTAAGAAAAACCGTTACTAAATGGCGCAAAGAAAAACAATGTCAAAATGTGGTCAACATCTATAACCACTAACCCTAAAATAATCACAGTATTCTTCATTTTCATAGTTTGTGCTAAAATCTGATTAGATTTTCCAAAAAAAACAATTCTATTTTCAAAATTCGCAAAACAACGCCAAAGGACCTAAGTACCTACCTATATCAACCAGGCCTCGAGTCGACGGCGCGTTGTGTTCCACGCGCGCCTCAAAGAGATGTCAGCAGAATTGACAGGGTCCGCTAGGACCGATGCCTGCCGGGGTTGCGAAGAAGTCCGAAAGGGAGATCTTGGCCCTCGGCAACATGGAAACTGAAGGAACACGGGTGGATTTTAGTCAGTAAGAGTCTGACACGCCCTCCCGCTCCGCCCATGAAATTAATAGTTTAAAAGATATTACAGTTTTAAAATTACGCGTAACAACGCGGGCGCAGCGGTAGGAGTCAATGACCTTTCCTATGTTATTAGGTATGAAATCTCGGTAGTACGTTCCCGTGGGATGTTTTCTGACATCCATGCGGGCGAAGCCGCGGGCAAAAGCTAGTAGTATATAAAGCCGACAATTAGTTGTATCACTACTTTAAGATGGTAAGTATATTTTCAGTTTTATCGAACGTTAACTCCCAAAGCCACAGAGATATCGGCTGAAAATGGCAGTGTAACATTCAGACGGATGGACAAGACGAAATTATAAGGGATCCGTTTTTGTTATTTTGCTACAGAACCATAAACAAGTTCCTGACTGACTCTTACGGCGAAAAAGTGCCAATTAATTTCACATTTCCTTAAACCAACAAAAAAATTACCCAACGAAAAACCCACTCCATTTATCTCCCAGAAAAACGGCATTATTCACAAAATATTGTCAACGTACAATCTTAAAATTGTTCGCACAAAAACCCTTGTAATCTGCCTACACCACCCGGTCCCGCGAAAACGATTTGTTATTTCTCTGAGAGTAATGCTAAATAGATTAGTTCTAACAAATGGGAATTTAAGAGGAGACTACATGCCGTGTAAAAATTGATCTATTATTGATGAGGTTAGGGGATGAATTAGGGTTATAAAGGCGAGCTAGGGACTAGGTGAAACGAGTTCTTAAATATATACCTAATTTATTTACTTTTTTATTTGTTTTTCTCTTACAACTATTTTATTTATTTTATCTTTATTATGTTTGACGGCGCGTCTAAAGATTTTACAACGCCAAACTTACGGAGTTGATTTTAGAACGATTATGACAGCTGTCAACTTGACGTAACCCCGAGTTCTGAGAAGGCGGCCGAATGTCAAAAATAATGGATCGCGAATAATGGATCGAATCCGAAATTGATTAAATGGCGACTGAGATATTGGTAATCATTGTGACTACCCTTGCAGGGCAGTGAGTTGATTGATATGCGCACGCGCCTCACCTAGTCGGGAGAACGTCGTTTACATTATTGTTCATTCCATAGTGTGATCAGAGATTTTTGATTATTCAGAATATTATTGATCTTCATTTAC
Organism: Agrochola lychnidis; assembly: GCA_963680765.1. Taxonomy (NCBI): domain Eukaryota; kingdom Metazoa; phylum Arthropoda; class Insecta; order Lepidoptera; family Noctuidae; genus Agrochola; species Agrochola lychnidis. The sequence continues at coordinate 4,214,247 of OY796859.1, read as the reverse complement.
TTTCTTCTCCTGATCTCTTCGACCGAAAACCCACGGATAAGAGAGAAAGATCTCTTCTGATAAAGACCATGCATTGCCTTTATGTTCATACGATATCATCCACAACCCGATTTGTGGCAATGCCGCAAATTTTTTTTTGTCAGTCCCCACAATCCTCCGTCAGTCTCATCTATAAACAGTACCTTGTGAACTTTTACATCGAATACTAACATTGATATTTTCAGGAACTACTAATTTCTAATAACACAATTACTTTCGATCTTAGAACTAAGATCACCAACTGATCAACTTGAATTAAAACAACTTGAGGCTGAAATTGACTCATCCAACACTGTTCAAAGTGGGGTGAAAATGAGCAATTGTATTAGAAGTTTCAATTATAGTTGAATTAGGTTCAAATTAGAATGTAAGTTTCAACACTAAGTTATTGCTTAAAAGTTTGTTGCCCCACTTCTTGAGTCAAACTGAAATGAATTCCCGTGCGGGATGCAGGATGGAATTCGTTCGCGCCGATTGTGTCAACTAACTTGCAAGTGTTCAAACTAGATTTGTTACAGTTGTAATCATGCCATTTGGTTTAAATAGGTTTTTATTTTTATTATTTTATTTATCTTTTATATAGATTCTTTTTAACTTACTTCCAAAAAGAGGAGGTTCTCAATTCGATTGTATGTTTTTTTTTTTGTATGTTTGTTACGCGATTCCTCCGCCAATTATAAATTGATTCCTTTTTTTATAGGTCATAACTTCAGAGGTGAACCCATATAAATTTTATTAACTTTGCTTGGGTAGTTTTTGAGTTAGCTTCATTAGTAATACGTATTTTTTCCCACTTATGTCACTGTTATTTACATAGTAGGTAGTGGTATTCGGATTTGTGTGGGGTCTGTACCACAACTAAAAAGTAAAAAATAAAAAAATTACAAAAAAAAAAAACAACCGACTTCCAAAAAAAAAACACTACAAAGTGAAAAATTAATTTCGGAAGTTGGTGGCAAAAAACGAAAATTAAAAACTAAAGACACCGCTTCCAAAATTCAAATTATTTTTCACTTTGTAGTGTGTTATTTGGAAGTCGGCTGTTTTTTTTTTTTTTGTAAACACTTTTCAATTTTGTGAATGTTGGAACGTTGTAGGCCTTACTAGACAGTAGATTTGTTGAACATTTTTAATTTTTAAGTAGTACTAGGTGAAAGGCCTACACTCCCATACCTATTAACTGTCACTGTTATTTGAAAATATTGTAAAAGGCAATTATGTTTAAAAGAGTAACCGTGGAGTTTCTTGCCGGCTCTTGTCCATGGGCGCAAACGACCAATTGGAACCGTGCAGCTTCTGACGTTTCATAAGTGCCTATGTAGGTTTAGGTGAAATAAAATATTTTGAATTTGGCGTGAATGTCCCTCAGTATAGCCAGAGCTTAGATACTCTGTTTACCTAACAGAGTGTAGCGGTTACACCGCCACATACGAACTACGCATCATAGACATGACGACACACAAAACCTGCATCGCGTAGTTAGAGTTTACCGAGCGATCGACATATATACAAAATTCCGACTTCAAACCATGGGGCAGTTGCTCGCCAGACACAACACCCGTCTGGTCGGAGGATCCTCCCTTTTCTATAGTGGATGAGTGAACTTTACACCCTGTTCCTCATGCCACTAAAAGAGTATTAGTATAAAGCTCTCACTTGATCTTACGTTTTATAAGTATAATTTTAAAGAGAACTCGTTCCTACCTGTTTCTTGGTGTGTCCACATCTTTCGATCGGAAAGGGCTGACGTGTAAAAATGGATCTAATATTGATAGCCTAACACCTGGTACGTGTACCTACCGATCACGTACATAAGTAAGTGGCATCTATCTAAAATTCATCCTTGAGGTACTTAAGTACCTAGATGGTTTTTCAGAAACCATTTTTTTTAGGTAGATACTGAAGGAAAACTGGCAATTTTTCAGAAAAGGTGTTCGGTTTCAAATATCAAATAATATGTATAGGCAGCTTTAAACTCTAAAATTGATAGTAATTACTTACCTGCTTTATCAAAACTATTTATCGATATTTTCAATTAGATACTAGACACCATAATAATCTCCCTATATCTTTAATATTCCTAAGAGACTGCCTCGTTGGTCTAGTGGTCGCAAGCGTTACTGCTGAGCATGAGGTCCTGGGTTCGATTCCCGGGTCGGGCAAAGTGTTATTGGATTTTTCTGTCTGAAATTTCTCAGTAGCAGCTCGGAGTCTGGATTTGTGCCCGGTTGATGGCAATAGGCTCGCCTCCTATTACATGGGACTTAAACATAACTGGCGAAATTTAATTCGATTTTTTTTTTTAAATTTTAATTCAATTTATTTCAAAAACAATTAACATTGTGTTTGAAAACATAAATAAATATTAATAAAAACACGTTCATTTAAATTATAAAACTAACACATTCAAAGTACAATAAATTATAGAAAATAACAAAAAATAAAAATTCAATAACATTACAAATTAAACATTCAATTCAATAACATAACAAGCTACTTCATTCATAAATATAACCGTGTCTCACATTAACTAATATCAACTTTTTTAAACGTGGATATGTGATATGTTTCTAACTGAGGGTGCGGAGATAATGAAACGAGTGTCTTCATTGAACGCTGGTTTATTACTGACTGACATGGGTCCACTCACACATTCACAATATACGAACTATGTGTGAGTAGCAAGCGCATACACATCATTCTTCCTCCACATTAATTTTGAAACCTGTTGACAAAGAAACATAATAATAATAAACATAACAGAATCAGTAAGTACAAACTAAAACCTTGATTAACAAAACTTAATACCTACTTACATCTATCTATTTGTAAAATACAGAATAATCTATTTTTTTCCTTGCGCGCTTAGAACGTGCACGTATGTCTTGAATCGCTATTGAATCCTGCGCGGCGACCGAGGCTTGAGGAACCTGGGTCTCTGATGCGTCACCTACAGACTGCTGTGCATTTTCTCGGCTCACAATATCTACTACTACTGACTTATTTTTGTTTGCTGTAACGCTAGTTTCAGTCATAGTGACCGGTGCTATACTCGCTTCCACCTCTACCGGTTTATTTGAAACAGCACTCATTCCGGTGCTTACTGAATTCGTATCGCCGGCCGGTCCGGGCATTATTGGTGAAATGATCGGAACCGGTGAAGTTGAAGGACAAAGAACAAGCTGAGCATCCGAGGATATTGATTCAGCACAATCAATTGTCTTGTGTGTATTAATACCTTTTTCACTCTTACAGTTTAACAGTTGATCAATATGTCTAACACAAAATAAACCTTGATCTACAACTAACACTTTATACATTCTTTTCCCTATCGTATCCTTTATTACTCCTAACTTCCATGTCTCCTTTCTACCACTGTACCATCGGACCCATACCCTATCACCAACTTTGAAAACTCTTTTGCAACTCTCATTCTCCCTTGATACTGTTTTGCGTGATTTATTTCTTTTTGGCAGTATTAAGTCAAGTCGTGATTTTAAATCTCTGCCAAACATTAACCTAGCGGGTGAATGCCCAGTAGAACAATGTTCTGTGTTTCTATATTCAAATAAATATCCTAATAATTTATCATTTTGTGCTGTACTTTCACTTAATATACTCTTTAGCATCTTTTTACATGTCCTCACTGAGTTTTCTGCTTGTCCGTTGCTACATGGGTGGTAAATCGGTGACGTCATGTAGTTAATACCATTATTAGAACAGAACAAATTAAACTCCTTTGAATTTATCTTAACGTCATTATCTGAGACTAAAGTAGCTGGTAATCCAAATACTGAAAAAATTTGCTTCAATTTTTTGATTAAGGATGTTGTAGTTACATCATTCCGCATATAAATACACTCTAACCATTTAGAGTAGGCATCAATTACTACTAAGTAAGTTTGTTGACGTATAGATAAATAGTCGATATGAATTCGTTCCCACGGTGCCGCTGGACTGGGCCACGGCGACGGTGCGACCCGTGGTGGAGCGGGTCTCAAACTCGCGCATACATCGCATGCTCCGATCCACCTCTCAATATCTTCATCTATTCCGGGCCACCACATCCTACTACGTGCGTTGCATTTCATTTTAACGATGCCTAAATGTGTGTTATGTAGTTCCCGCAACATTTGTTCACGCAATGTCATCGGAATTACCACCTTATGACCTCGCAATAATATTCCATTTTCATATTGCAAATCCGTACGACATAAAAAATATGGGCGAACAGACTCACAAACAATTTTTCGCGGCCAACCCACATTTGTATATTTAATAACAGTTTGTATAGTCTTATCACTACAAGTAGCATTCTTCACATCTGTGAACAAAACAGCTGGCGCATTCGTATCTAAAAAATTAAGTGAGCAATATGCGTCATATTCGCCATCTCCTTCACACACAGTTTCAGGTATAGGTGCTCGGGAAAAATAATCGGCGACCAGGTTATTTTCACTAGATATATACTGAACAATATAATTGTATGCAGATAATATAATAGCGTATCTTTGCAAACGTAACGCCGTAGTTGTTGATATACCCGTTTTATTATTAAATATTGATACTAAGGGACGGTGATCTGTTTTAAGAACAAATGGTTCACTTCTGCCGTATAGGTATTGATGGAAATGTTTGACTCCAAATATTATTGCCGTCGCCTCCTTCTGAATTTGACTATAATTGCGTTCACTCGCCGAGAGCGAGCGTGAGGCATATGCTAGCGGTCGTTCGTAGCTATCGCTACCCAGCTGAGTCAAAACTGCTCCGAGACCGTGCGGGCCCGCGTCCACCGTCAGCACCAGCTGTGCACTGGGCTCGAAATGTGCCAGCACACGCTCCGAGGCGAGCTCGGCGCACACGCGACGTACTGCGCGACGCTGTTGCGGACCCCACTCCCATCGTGTGCCGCCACGCAGCAGCTCGTGGAGCGGGCTCATAATGCTTGACGCATTTGGAATAAAATTTCTGTAGTAGTTGACAACCCCAAGGAACCTTTTTACTTCTGTTATGTTTGTTGGTTCCGGTGCGTTTAATATGGCCTTAACTTTATTGGGGTTAGTACGTAATCCGTTCTTATCGATAACATAACCCAAGTAAGTTACGTTCTCCTTAAAAAACTCACATTTTTCCTTTTGAAGTCGCAAACCTGCTTCATTCAACCTGCTTAAAACCTGAGCTAACCTTGTCATATGAAGCGTTTTCGTTGGCGCAGTTAAACAAATATCGTCTAACCATCTACTAACACCTTCAATACCAGACAGCAGTACTTCCATCGCCTTTTGGAACACAGCTGGAGCATTTGCGAGACCGTAGACCAGGCGTGTATATTTAAATAAACCCTTTGGTGTGTTAATGGTAGTTAGCTCTTGGGAGTCCTCAGAGAGTGTAAATTGATTATACGCATTTTTTAAATCTATTTTCGAGTAATGTTTACCGCCTCCATTGTTCGACCGCTTGCATCCACCTTTGCATGATATATTGTTCACTGCTTCCTCTTTGATCACAGTCATATCAGTGGATGTTACGTTCCTGGCTTCTCTAGCACTTTCTGCTCGTTCTGCTATCTCCTGTGCTCTCGACAAACTTAAGGTAGAAGCATTCTGCTCAAACAATTTGTCACGCTCGGGCCCCGCTCCTAGGCCTAGGACGAAACGATCCGTAAGGAACGTGTCTAAGGCGGCGCCAAAGTTACAGTAGCTCGCCAATCCTCGCAATCGTGCAGCCCAATCGCTCAACGATTCGCCTGAGCTCCTTTTCGCCCCGTAAAATTTTGCCTTGTCCGAATATGAGCATTGCTTCGGTTTAAAATGAGTATCAAGCAACTCCACTAGCTTCTTATAGTCCAGTTCCTCCAAATCAACTGGATATGCTAAATTACGCACCAACCGATACGAATCATCTGATAGATGTGTTATTAATATTGCACTTCTATTCTCTTCTTTCACATCGTTGACTTTGAAGAATTGAGTCAACCGGCCTTTATAAATTAACCACTCACATGATTTATAATCAAACGTAGTTAAATTTCCTAAAAACGACTTCGCCATTTTTTATTCTATTTGCGGGTAAGATCGTCCTCGTCGCCAATGATATGTTTCTAACTGAGGGTGCGGAGATAATGAAACGAGTGTCTTCATTGAACGCTGGTTTATTACTGACTGACATGGGTCCACTCACACGTTCACAATATACGAACTATGTGTGAGTAGCAAGCGCATACACATCAATATGTCATCGTCTATTGAATACAGACATTTCTCCAATAGGAATGCTCTGAGTCTTGACTTAAAAGAGCTCTTATAAATTATAGTTTTTAAGTCCAATGGCAACCTGATAAAAATCCGCACTGCTTGATATTGAGGACTATGTTGAACAATCTTAAGTTGGGGTATTATTATACTTTTAAAATCTTTCCTGCGCGTATTTTCTCTCAACTTTCTCTCCTCATTTGTTTCATAATCATGCAGGTATTTTTTTAAATTCACCAATAATACTAAAACATAGAGGCTGGGCACAGTAAGAATTTTTAAATTTATAAAGTGTGGCCGACAGCTCTCTATTTGTGAAATCCGGACCATGGTTCGTATGGCTCTCTTTTGAAGGACGAATGCTCTCTGGCAGTTATATTTAAAACTATTCCCCCAAAACTGAACACTATATCTCAACCTTGATTGTATTAGAGCATAGTATACCAATTTAAGGTGTTTTATGTCTATTATATGTATATTTTATGTATAAATGTGGGTGTACCTGCTACAGGGACACCTCTGCCCAACCCTTCGGGGAAACAAGGCGTGATGTTATGTTATGTTATATTATCTTTAATATTCTCAAATTGTGGTTAACCATCAGCCTAAAATTCCAACTAATACCGATCTAACTTTGTCAATAAGGCATTCCTTAATAATTCGATACTTAAGAGGAGGCTCCCTAAATTGTATGTTAATTTGCATTAATATTCTGAAAAGTCACTCATACAATCAAAATGGAACTTTAAAATATGATTTATTGGATCTTTTTCATTCCAAATATAAGACAGTGACGTAATTGGAACATTTTCGCTCGGTTCATTTTTTATTCGAAAATAATATCTTTTTATAAACAAAAACAAGATTAATCGCCTTTTATATGTAAAATAATTATAAACTGTAAGAAAATATAGTTTATTATACAAATATTAGATATATTTTCTCTAGATCAATTATTACTTTAGTTATAAACGAAATAAGAATTGAGACTTACGACGTTTAGTTCCGTGTTTGAATACGACCAAACAGCGCACGCGATATTCAACTTTATCACTGATGTGTTAGCGTTTAGCACATAGTGGAGTAGTGGGGTGCATGGGGGCGGAGTTTGCGTGGAAATTGTGTTTGGAGTGCCTGGTCTTAAACAAAGTTATTACTGGAGGTTAAATCAAGCCATTGTGTTTCAATAACAAATACAGACTACAGACTCTCTTGTAGAAATACCTTACAATAGGTATATGTTGTTCTAAATACCTTCGGGATATATAATTTCGCAAGCAATATATTCCAAAATTTTCCTTAGAATTTGTAACATGCGTCTTTATACATATTATTCTGCGAAAATTGTACCTAAGTAAAATTATTCTGCCTTATTGATTGACTTGTGGACCATTTTCTATTTTACTAAGTACCTGGTACTTGTTGATAGGCCTACACTGTCCTCTCATACCTATTAATACTGTAATTTAAAAACATTGTAGAAAACATTTATTTTTAAACGAGTAACCGTGGAGTTTCTTGCCGGCTCTTCTCCATAGGAAGCGACCAATTGGAACCGTGCACCTAGCTTCTGACGTTTCACAAGTGCCCTTGTAGGTTTATGTGAAATAAAATATTTTGAATTGAATTGAAGTACCGCGTTGATCTAACGGTTGCAACTCGATAGCGTGACTGCTGAACATGGGATTCGATTCCCAGGTCAAGCCAGATGTCAATAAGTTTTCCAACAGGAATTTGTACGTAGATAGAGAGATGATGATAATAGGATGCCCTCTATGATATTATTGACGGCCCCCTATGATAATTATGATTGACACGACGGAACAGACAAAATCTGCCTAATCCATCACACACAGGGTCCATGTTATGTTTTGTAAGTAAAATAAATTGATGTAATGTTGATGCTTGGCCTGTGATGTGAAGGTTTACATAACATAAGTAATAGTTAAGTTGGACCTTTCAAATGAGGTGTTAAGTTTTGGTCGAAGGCAGGAGATTCTGTCATAAATAAATCTTATACATTAAATTCTCGTGTCACAATGTTAGTTACCTTACTCCTCCGAAATGGCTTTACTGATTTTTACCAAATTTTATATGCATATTCAGTAGGTCTGAGAATCGGCTACTATCTATTTTTCATACCCCTAAGTGATAAGGGTTGTCCATCCCAAACAAATAATTGGCAAAACAACGTTTGCCGGGGTCAGCTAGTATGATCTAAAAATATGCCTTTCAGTTTGTAAAGAAAGTGATCCTAGAGATGCTGAAGAAATAAATTATTTGTATTGTGGAGGTCAGATAGGCAGTCGCTCGTTGTAAAATATTGGTATTCAGCTGCATCAGGTTAGACTGGAAGCCAACCCCAACATGGGAACATACTGAGGAAGGCAGATGATGATGATGATTCGTAGAGGTCGTGAAAGTATTGTTAAGGCGACGATAACCGACTTTTAATGATTTTATACTAAAGATTACGTCTAAACGAGTACCTAGTGTTAATTTTTTTGAAAATATCTGTGTGACCGCATTTTTCTTCTAAACCAAGTAACGGATTTTGACGCAGTTTTCACCATCATTTACAGAATTTATTACGGAAAGAAAGAAAGAAAGAAAAATTTGTTTATTTGCGGTAAACATGACGCAAAGAAATAAAAAAAACACGTAAATCAAAATTTGGGGGAAAATATGCGTCACATCCACGCAAAAAGACCATCGCTCAGCATAAAGCTGCGACCCCATGCGAGACAGAGCCCCAGCGCTGGTTTTCAGCGATAGCCGGCGCTGACGTGATGACGTCAACCGGTGCAGCATATAGTGAAATAACAAATTAAAAATAAAATAAATACAATACTAGTCCTAAATGTTAATACAAATATAATATTTAAAATGGCAACATTTCGTGCCGTCGGCGACTCACGCGCCGCAGACTTATTACAATCTGTGCGCGTAGCTGTCATAAAATATTTGCTTGACGTTTTGACATATTGGCTAATTATTACATGTACTGGTTACGTAATAATTATAACATGGCGCATTAAGTAATGAATGTTATGATGCAAAGCATAATAAGAACAGTAACACAGGATGCATTAGATGAATGTGTAGCTGTGCTGTGTGTGTGTGGTTCGGAAAGTTTATGTATTTAATAGGTTACTATTAAACGTACATATTAAAGAAATCGCGATGTTTTGTCAAAATCGTGCGAAGCGGGGACGGGCCGCTAGTCTACACTAATATTATAAATTGATAAGATTTGTATGAAATAATTCCTTCTTCATGGTTACGTTAGTCCGTTTTTTTTAATATAGTGTACAAAGAAAAAAAACGATGGCACTCGGGTAGTGCTGAAAGAAGGGAAAACTAGAAAAAAAATCGGCACCGCGGTAATCAACGCGTTGATGTCTTTTACTCAACGGTGTTGGTAACAAGTCGCGAAATTAATGATTTAGTCCCATCTCAAAAATGCCCAACGCGCCTAAAGAAGTTTTCACTTCAAAAGTGTTTAATAAATTCAGAATAACGATTTTCGACCTACCAAGACTATTTTTTCCCTACTTTAACCACCTTCTTAGTGAGTCAACCAATCATTACAGAGTACTCTCACTTTTATAGAAGTGACCTCGATCCCGTTGTCCTCAATTGTAGCCTCTAGTATGTACAGTCAGCCTCAAAAAGATGCATCGTCAATAATATTAATTCAATTGTCTACTTAGGGTAAAGAGAACAAAACCATTTGAATATAATATCTTCACACAATTCATTTATCTTTTCACTGGTCTTCCCTTTCCATCCATCAACATTTATATTCATGACTAACTTCTGCGTGACTTCGTCTGCGTTTACCGGCATAAAAAGTAAATATCCTATGTCCTAACCCAGGTCATGGTCTACCCATGTGCCAAATTTCATCCAAATCCGTTCAGTAGTTTTAGCATGAAAGGGTAAAAAACAAGGTAAAAAAAACTATCTACGCATTTGTAATACACTAGCTGCGCCCGCGCAGAAGACTCGATTCCGTGGGAATATCGGGATAAAAAGTATCCTATGTATTAATCCAGGTTACAAACTATCTGTGCGCTAAATTTCATCCACATTGGTCTAGCCGTTTGAGCGTGAAGAAGAGACAAACATACAATCACACTCACAAACTTTCGCCTTTATAATATTAGTAGAATAAGTTAGGAAATTAGGACAGTTAAGGTATTCATCACTCTTTTAGATCACCATCACTACCTATCACATGCCCATACCAAGACCAATTCCGCTTCAGCTTTTCAATAACCGGCCCCACTTTCAAACTTTCTCAAATATACAAAATTCAAAAGTCATTTATTCAAACTAGGCTGAGAATCTGCACTTTTCGAACGTCAAAATTACATAAGACAGTCCCCCAAAAACGCCCACCCTTCACCACTTCCTAGTGCCTTTAGCTGGGAAGAAGAAGTGGCGCAACAAACTCCCCAGCAGCACAGCTGTCTGTTCAAGTTATAAAAAAATAAAAATGACTCTATACAATAGTATGCAAAATTATTATGCAACACAAAACATTATTTTAATTAAGTAAAAATTATTGGCCATATGTCAGCAAGCACACGCCAATATACCAACCAAAAACATCGAGAACTATACTCAAGCAGAATTAAAAAAATAAAAACTAAACGTAAAAAGAACTAAATATCTAAATAAAAGCCTCCAGGCATAAAGGGCGTGCCCGCTTACATAAAACTGTAAATTGGAAGTTATAAATGATAAACTAGGACCATCGAGGTAAAATAAATGTACAGTTAATTACTAGTAACAACAACAAAACCATGATCAGCAAGACGGTGATCAGATACACAGTGATATCCACTAAGTGCAGTCTTTATTACAGTACTAGCGTCACGCAACTTACAAAGCAAACGCAGACATTTAAAGCATAATAGTTATTATATCAGATTGGAAGAGCAGTGGTGGCTCAGTGGTAACGGCCGCGACTTACGAGTTGTAGGTCGTAGGTTCGAACCCAGACAAGCGCTTTACTTTGTGTAAATTATTTCATCACCACTGCTCTCAAAACGGTGAAGGAAAACATCGTGAGGAAACCAGCATGTCCTAGAACCGAAAATTCGAAGACATGTGACATCTACCAACCCGCACTGGGCCCGCGTGGTGGATTACGGCCCACTCCCTCTCACAGAGAGGAGGCCCGTGTCCCAGCAGTGGGAACATTTATAGGCTCATGATGATGATGATGAGTTATTATATCTACAGAATGAAATTATGAAACAGTAACTGTTACCTAATCATTATAAATTGTTATTTCCGAAATATAAATTGTGAAAATAAAATCGCGCGCGACTAGCGGTGCCTTTGTGTCGCGTCGCGTGTCGCGCTGGTCTGAACGAGCCTTAAATTGATACTTGAATTTTTTTGTTTGTTTTAAATTTATTTAAGTTTACTGGAACGCCATAAAATCGTGTCTACATGAAGACAATAATTTAGTTTGCACTATCAAAGACGATTATTACACGATATTTTTTCACAATTTATATTTTATATTATATTATATTATATATTTTTATACCTACAATACATAATGTGGAACAAGCACGGAAACTTTTTAAAAGACAAAGCTAGCCTTGGAAAATCGCTTTCAAACCAATTAGTGGTTATTTTACTATAATGGTAGTTTCTGTGAAGGGAGAAAAGGGAGCAATTATGGACCGTGATGGAGTTCGCACCTCGTGTAAACTCGTGTTCAAGTTCACAACAGTTTATCAGGCTTCTCTCTCCTTCTTACAAATGTGTTAGTTGGCCACGTGTATGTAAAAATACACGTGGCCCAATTACTAGTTGCTAAAGTCCCCGTCACGAGAAGCTATAAATTTTGTAAACACACATTCAGGGGTTTGCAATCTTTGGGTACTTAAAATAAAATAAAAACAGTTTTGTACTATTTTTTACAGGGATATACCTAATTATAGTAACACACACATCTAATTACAAACAAACAATATAACCTAATCCGCGAAAACACCACAAACAAACAGACGCATTCGAAACTCGATAGACAGCAGAGACAACGTCAGCGTGAACTTACTTCAAAATCGTGGCTCAAATGTTTACGTTCCATGAATCAGTTGCGTTCCAGTACCACAAAACCTTAGACGACAGCGCTTTATATCGCTAAAATATAACCCGATCAAGTGAAATTGCTCATTAGTTTCGTATAACACGTACGTTACTTTGACTTCATTGAATTTGGGATTATTCGTTGTTGATTAAATTGTCGCTACGTAACTTGGTAGAAGTTCTTTATTTACAAAAATTATAGCTTCTCGTGACGGGGACTTTAGTTTACACAATTCCTATAAATTTTTATGTCAATATAAACTAATATTATAAAGAGAAAAGATTTGATTGTAAATAAATAAATAGAAATCTTCATTGTAGACCACATGATCCATAAAAAACACAATAAAAAAACCATAAAATTTAAATAAAAAAATTAAAATGCAATCTTCTTTTCGTGTGGTTAATGACTAACCTGGTATCAGAGTTATGAAGCCGCCCATAGGCCTCTGACTTGGCTTCACATGCCGTCGAGAAATATCTCTCAGGCATGCTGGTAAAATAAAATACAATCAAATTCAAATCGAAAATTAAAATATAATAAAATTCAAATTCAAATTGAAAATTTAAATTAAAACATTTACGCGGCCATTTGTAGCCACCGTTTGTAGGTCTCGGTAGCATACATCCTATCAGCAAGGCTTTAATAACCATACTGTTTTTACACGTACCAACCCTGGACATGAATTGTTTGTATGTTTGTTTGTTACGCTTTCACGCTAAAATGGCAGAACGGAATTAGATGAAATTTGGCACAATGACATGGTTAAACTTAAGCTAGGACATAAGATACTTTTTATCCCGGTCTTCCGACGGGATCGTGACTTATGTGGGTGAAACCGTGGGGCGCTGCAAATTCTAAATAATAAAACTTTTTACAAAAAAAAACAACCGACCTCCAAAAAAAAAACACTACAAAGTGAAAAATAACTTTAATTTCGGAAGTCGGTGTCTTAGGTTTTGTATTTTCGTTTTTTGCCACCGACTTCCGAAATTAAAGTTATTTTTCACTTTGTAGTGTTTTTTTTGGAGGTCGGTTGTTTTTTTTTGTAAAAAGTGTTTATTTTTCACTTTTTAGTTGTCGTACCTACCCCACACACATTCGAATACCACTACCTGCTACTAGTGACAGAAACTTATCATATCATCAACATACTAAGTGGGAATAAAATACGTATTTTGTAGCTAACTCAAAAACTATCCAAGCAAAGTTAATAAAATTTATATGGGACCAATTTGAGAGCATACCCTTTCAAACAAAAAAAGAATTTTCAAAATCGGTCCACAATTGACGGAGAAATCGGTGGACATACATAAAAAAAAACAAACAAACATACGCGACGAACATATAACCTCCTCCTTTTTGGAAGTCGGTTAAAAAATAGTGAAAGTGTATTGATTGAATCCCATGATTGAATACATCAATTATTCCACTTTGTGAAATTCCACTTTCTTTTTAAGGCTGACTGTACGTTGATACCAACTTGACGACATGACGTCAAGGGATCCCATACGTTTGCATAAATAATAGGACCAGTATGTGACCCGTCAAATGAGGGTGTTAAGTCACGAAGGGACAAGTCTTGTAGCTCATTTGCTAAGGGATGAGTTGTCTGACGTCTGATGAAGGTATTTTTAGATGGGTGGATAAGGGATGTACTTAGTTGCTGTGTTGTGTGGCTTTGTCTTTTAATAATTGCGTAGTTTTACTAATGCTGAGTAGCATTCGCAATTTTTGACGTACGAATAACTTATAGTACGAATTTCCCATCTAGTGTGAGCTCTCCCTTAAGATAAATTTTAGACGATTTTTATTTCTGTTAGCAGGTTTATGACCAGTGATTCCCCAGTAGTAACGGCTCTGACGTAAGAGTTGAAGGTCGTAGATTCGAACCCAGAAACACTGTTTAAAACGGTGAAGGAAAACATCGTGAAGAAACCGGCATGTCCTAGAACCAAAAATTCAAAGACATGTGACATCTACCAACCCGCACTGCGTGGTAGCCCATTCCCTCTTACCGATAGGAGGCCTGTGTCCCAGCAGTGGGAACATTAAAGGCTGATTATGAAGTTATGTTAAGAATCACCGAAACAAACTCAGAGGTCACAGTCTTTTTTAAAATCCAGTAATAATCTTTGTCAGATCATGTAAAAACTATGTAAATTAGTCTCTGAAATGGTTTTTTGAGGAAAAATTCACACAATTTGTGTAGACCTGTACAATCAGTGTATGCATTTATCAGTCAACGTGTAACTCAAATCAGAACTTAGTACTTACTATTAACATAGTAGGTACCTTCTTGAAGGATCGAGGGATCGTTCGAGTGTTTTCGTACGCATTCGTGAGTGCGTCTAGTTCTACTTATGATTATTTTGAAAGTAAAAGTGTATTTCAAAGGCACTGTTATATTACAAAAGGAGAAGAGAATTTTCAAGGCAGCATTTTTATGTATTCCAGAACCAAACCAAATTTCTGCAAAGCAAAAATCCATTGTAATTCCCCAAACCATTCCAGAAAGGCAATAAGTATTAAGATTATTGAAAATGTTCGTACACCTATACAAAATGGTACTTTCCCCCATAAACGTGCGTTACGTGTCATGAAAACCTAATAACCATGCTTACTTGCGAAGCCTGAAGCTCCTGAAGTTATAAATTATTCATAATGACAAAGTTATAAATCGTGATGTGAAAATCTCATCCCTTCAGAAAATTTAACGGTTGGAAGTGATATGTAATCAGATTTCAGTGCGATCATATTACATCGTAGCTAAGTAAGCATCGGAGCTCGTGGCTAAGTAATAACAACCGCACGGGTCGATCCATCAGGTTAAGCTACGCTTGCCAGGGTTGGTCAGTGGATGGGTGACCATCTTTACATACCGAGACTCCTCCGTGCCTCAGAAAGCACGTTAAGCCGTTGGTCCCGGCTGTCATTCGTGGATCTTTGACAGTCGTTACGGGTCGTCAGAAGCCCGAAAGTCTGACAACCAGTGTTACCAAGGGGTATCGTATTACCCAGTTACTGGGCTGTGGAGGTCAGATAGGCAGTCGCTCCATGTAAAATACTGGTATTCAGCTGCATCCGGTTAGACTGGAAGCCGACCCCAACATAGTTGGGAAAAGGCTAGGCAGATGATGATGATATTACATCGTCATATAGGTATTATAAGTAAGTAAATGTAACTAGTAAACAAGCTGAAGTGGCAGTGGGTTGGCCATATTTGTCGAAGGACCGATGGCCGGTAGAGCAAACGAGTCCTTTTTTTTACCAAATAACTTCTCCCGCTCTGGGCGGAGCAGGAGGGCATGTCAGACTCTTACTGACTAAAATCCACCCTGTTTCTTCAGTTGCCTGTATATTACCAGGGGCCACGTTACCCTTTCGGACTTTCCCGCAACCCCGGCAGGCATCAGCCCTAGCGGACCCCGTCAGTTCTGCTGACATCTCTTTGAGGCGTGCGTGGAACACAACGCGCAGTCGACCCGGGCCTGGTCTTGATCGGACGGCGAGCTACCCATTGCTCACCGTCCGCAAGCCCGCGCCTACGGTGGCCGGGAATCGGCCTGCGATTCCCAATGCCCAGGGCGTCTCTTGTGGCGGTTAGGGGCGTGAGGGCGCAAAATTTGCCTCTCCCTCACGCGTTCCGTATCCATATTTGCGAGCATTACTGCTTCGTAGAAGTAGGTGACGGCCTGCCGTGCCCTCTCGCTCCATACCATGGCCTAAACCAGGGCCGGACGCGAGAGATCACCACCGCCGATCACCTCCACGAGGACACGGTGGTGCTCCGCCAAAATCGGGCAGACCTCCACCGTATGCTCCACCGTATTCTCCGGGCGATCCACACAATGGTTTCGTTCCGTTTCTTCCCGCCTTATCCGGAACAGGAACCTCCCGAAACAACGTGTCAACGTGAGAACGCAGTGGCGCCTCTCTAGCCAGTCCCCAAAGTGACTAATGATGAGAAATAAATTATTCAAACCAATGTCTCCTGCCACTCCTGCCCGGGTTCCGCTCCTCTTAAGAGTTACATTGTGGATACTCAGCTTAAAAGAGTGAACGAAAACCTCTTAGTAAAAATGCTTTCTTCACGTCCCAAACCAATGGGATGCCAACGATTTGTATTAAGAACAGGTACATAAGTAGCTACCATACGTGAAAAAGGGAAAAGTATCACACTGCTCACGTTTTGAATTTACGTTCATTCACTTGATCTCAATCGCGATAAGTGCGCCAGCGTCGTCCTGATTATTGTACACAC
This sequence comes from Agrochola lychnidis, assembly GCA_963680765.1. Taxonomy (NCBI): domain Eukaryota; kingdom Metazoa; phylum Arthropoda; class Insecta; order Lepidoptera; family Noctuidae; genus Agrochola; species Agrochola lychnidis. Next base: position 4,197,578 of record OY796859.1, on the reverse strand, counting down.
GTTCACTGTGTAGTTACATTCGGAAGGCAATTGGTTTTAGGAATACGGAGAGGTAGAACGACGAACAATATTGTTTTAGTTGGGAGTACAAATAGGTGATCGGTTTTTGGGTCGGTAACATGCAAGTATACTGGTGATTTTAGGTCTGTTCTCGCACGTACTTTTATGATCGTACCAGCTGCAGCGGAATAATTCGAATATTCTCGATCAGTAACACCTTGTCGTCAACACTGTTTGACGATCGGGAAAAAAGTTTCGTTCGTTCACAGTATTCACACATGCAAAAAAGTCAAGATTTAGAAAAGAGGAGTTCTATTAAAGATGACACGGATTTTCAAAATGCTTCAATTACGATCCATGATGGCGGATGGTGGGTTAAGTGAAATTCCAATATGGCGGCTGCGATTTTTTTAAGGTATTGCATAGCTTTTATCACGGGCTTTGAGCGCGGCGACCGAATCAAGAAATTCCGTAACGTAACGAAAATAAAACCTAACACCCCCCACTCCGCCTACCAAGTAATGACGGTTCCCATGACAACATCACGTTGTTTAACGTAATTTTTGTTTTATGTCATCACGTCATCATCCCAAGAGTAGCGTTGACAAATAGGAAGTATGGAGGTTACAAATGCTATGCAATAGCTTCACCGCGGCAGTCCCCGAGTGCCACACGTATTTTTTTTTTTTTTTTTCATTTTTGTCTTGGGTGTCGTTTTCATAGTAAGGTCACTTTACCATCGTGTTGAGTGGCACTAACTTGCTTCCTAAGTAATTTCTGTTCTATGCTCGTGATTTGTTATGTACTTTATGTTGTTCTCTGATTACTCTTGTCTTTTATGTATGCACGTGTTTCTGTGACAAATAAACCTATTTTTCTTTCTAGATAGTAGACAATTATAAAACGGTGTGCTAAACTCTTAAGAATTTTAGGACCAGGCAATAGCCAATGAGTGATAAAGTTGAGATTGAGTTTAGAGGCAAGATAATCACGTCGGGGTCACCAGTAAAAAGACATGAGGAACAGGGTGTTAAGTTCACTCATCCTCTATAGTAAAGGGTGGATCCTCCAACCAGACGGGTATCGTGTCTGGTGGGTAACCGCCCAACGATTAATATCGGGGAAGTTATATGTATGCGGATTGTGCGGTAAACTTCGTTTGCGCGATTCAGGATTTTGTATGACGTCAGGTCTTTGATGCGTAGTTCACATGTGGTGACATAGATACCGCCAAACATGTCTGCTATGAAAATTGGTTGTTGGCGATTGTAGATACTTATTAAAAATCAAGAAAAAATATGACTCCTGTTAAAGAAGTTTACCTTGTCAATATTAAAAAATACAATAGACGTGGATATATTTAGTAACCTGTTCCGATTAACTATTTCTAAAGAGCCATAAAAACCGAGCGAAGTCAAATTCAAAGTCAAATCATTTATTTCAAATAGGCCCATGTGTGGCACTTTTGAACGTCAAAATTTACAAAATAATAAAATTGATTCTAGTTGCCCCTTCCAAAAGGTAGTTTTCGTATGGAGAAGAATGGGCAAGAAACTCCACCGTTACTCTTTTAAAATGTTTTACAATTGTTTGTATAGGTACGAACATTATTTAAATAATTATATGTGAAGACGATGCACCTAGAATAAAATTACTATACCACAATAGGTAAAAAGAATCAAAAATGAAGCAACGACAGATAATTTAATATGTGATAGATACAAGGTGCTCACATATTTACAAACATTGTAAAAGTAGACGCTGAACGCAGACTGAAACAGTCTCAGTCTGCACTCAGCGCTCGAGGTGACAACACGCCGTGTTCGGGTTTGCGATAAGTTCATCGTTATCCTGAGGATGCTTCGTTGAGAGGTGAAACACGTGTCGATTTCTTATAGGAACTTTTTATTTCTCTTTAGAAATAGTTAAGGTTACTAAATATATCCACGTCTATTGTATTTTATAATGGATTTCCGCAAGGTCACGCCTGAATCAATTAACTATCTTGTCAATATTATAATACCTAATCTTTAACAAAATTATTCGAAAATAGTCAACACGGTATGTTAGGCGTCTTTTCTACCCGTACAATCCAAAGAAGATACTTTTTGCAACACCAAACGAAATCAACTTAAAGTTACAGACTACAACGATACGAGTAATCTAATTACTTTCGTACGTTTGTTCATTGCGCTCTAACGTAAACGTGCGCGTTAAGAGCATTGAATTTTCCGTTGTTCAGAGTTGTATTTAGCTAAATTAGCAAGGTAAATCCGACCTAAATAACTGTAGTAATAGTTAAAGCAGGAATAAACTTGCAAAATTTGACCTTTTTCATATCAAAAGAATATTTTAAATGTTTTCATATGAACCTTTTCAAGTTAATTAGTAAAATACTGCAACGATTAAACCATGTTTTTGATTTTTACTAAATATTTTTATCTTTGTTTTTTGATGTGCACGGGTCGATCGATCAGGTTAAGCTACGCTTGCCGCGCTTGATCCGTGGATGGGTGACCATCTTTACATATCAAGACACCTCCGTGCCTCAGAAAACACGTTAAACGGTTGGTCCCGGCTGCCATTCGTGAATCTTTGACAGTCGTTACGGGTCGTCAGAAGCCCGAAAGTCTGACAACCAGTCTTACCAAGGTGTATCGTTACCCAATAACTGGGTTGTGGTGTTTAGATAGGCAGTCGCTCCATGTAAAATACTAGTATTCAGCTACCGGTCAGCATGGAAGCTGACCTCGAGTTTTATCTTTGTAAAACAGAAAACCGGAATATTTCAGCGCAACATTTTTTTAAATTGTGTCTCTGCCAATCGGGACGTATTTAAATATCGTTTTTAATTACTTTTATGCTAATTAAGGAAAAGTAAAAACCGTCATCTGGTCGTAATCTTAAATTAATTTTTAATGAAAAGTCTCCAGCCTTGAGTTGAGCGTTTTTCTATAACTCTAAATTACTTACTTTAATAGAAACTAATAAAGTTGTTTATACGTTTTTAGTTCCGGAATTTCAGTAAACACTATAATTCTACTGCTTTTCACACACATTCAATTATGATAAACTTTATACCTTCACTTTATTTTAATAAGATGAAATTGTCCAGTTTTCGGAACCCCTTTTTTGTAGAGATTTTTTTTGTAGAGATTACGCATAAGTACTACTAAATCCTACCAAATTTTCAAAAATATCCGTCGGCTAGTTTTAAAGTTGTAAGGTGGCACCTCAATTCAGACGTCTGAATTGAGGAGCCACCTTAAAAGTCGTGTATCTTTTAAAGTGTTTTACTACAAATTCCAGGATCGGGCCTACAAAATCGCTTAATTTACTACTAAATATTGGTAGTACCCGCGTTTAAATATGAGACATGGCTCCTCAATTCATACGGACACCAAACAAACAAGTAAAGTTAACAAGGTTAAATTTTACAGTTTTAACGAATATTGAGCTCACCAAAAGTTTAATTTTTACTATGGAAACTGAGGCATGACGGATGGTCATCATCATCCTCAGCCTATAGCAGTCCACTGCTGGACATAGGCCTCTCCAATTGCACGCCATTCAGCTCGATTATCGGCAACTCTCATCCAGTTCCAGCCTGCGAAGATCGTCACTAGATTGAGGGCGTCCTACCTTACGTTTGCCAATTCGCGGTCTCCACTCAAGAACATGTGTACCCCAACGGTCATCGGTTCGACGTTCGGTTCGTTTGACGCATGGTGATCGCTGAATATTTGTAATTGTAGAAATATTAGGTATATGTAAATACAATGCAATAACAAGTGAAAACAGCTTGAAAGCTATTTGCCACTTGTTTTCTGGCCAATGTGACAGAAAAGGTTTACGTGGTGGAGAAAATTAAGACATAAATATATTTTCATAAAAATTAAAAAATAAGGGGGACCTACCCCTTATTTTTCAATTTTATGGTCACAAGGTTCCTTTAATCCCCTTGGGAGTAGCGCAGTACTCTTCTTGCTCAGCCTGGTGTGACGATGAATCAATGATCACAGCAGGTGTGCCACGCTGCAGATGCCATGTATGGTGAAGGTCGGCGGATGGTTTTGCCGGATCCGTATTTCAGCTCGACATGGCCACGCGGGTAAAATATTTACCCGGCACGGAGCTTTAAGATTGCCAGATATGGAAGAAGGTGATGGCTCGGAACCCAGCGATCAGATGCCACCGATACAGGATTATCATTATCGGAGATGTTTGCTCAGCACCGAACTGACGGCTTCCATGCAGTGATTCGCAAAAAAGTTGCATCACTGATGCGTAGAATACGGGTCAGTGACAATAGCATCCTGAAAACAGTGGTGGAGAGTCCTTACTCCCCTTTTCAGAGGCACTATGTGGGGAGAATGGTCAGGTAGCATTCCTTGCTTTATCGTTCTCTGCACATCCTGCCGCAGACACCAGCTAAACTTTTTCTTTTTTTTTTTGTGTACTACTAACACTAGTGATAAGGTATTGTAATAAGAAGCTACCCTTGCTCTAAAATACTAATTTAATACCGAATATAATTATCAATATTTCAAGGATAAGGAAAATAATATGAAACACCAAGATACTTTGTCAGTCATTTATATTACTTTGCCAACATCAAATTCAATATTCTACACCATACCATCACATCTCCTATTCCCCACATAATATTACAATTCAATCAGTATTCTAATATTTGCCATAAAACTAATAGGTTACCTTAATTTACAGTAGATCTCCAACCAATACTATGCCAATCTATCTTTTTACCGACACAGCCACTAAGCACGTCTTACCGTCACGAGCGCTCGACCCACAAGACAGTTGTCTTCGCCATTTTGACATATCGAATCTTTCGGTGTTGCCAGTAAAATATCAAACAATTATCTATTAAATTGAAACCTAACACTCGACCATCCTGACATCGTGCATGTCCTCATGCACGTAAGTTAATTAGCATCTAAAACCTAACACTCGGCTCATAATGATTTACACGTTATTTTTAAAACTTATACACTGTTTGAGAATCATTCTTTTCGCCAAAATATATAAATACAAATGAGAGAAAAATTATTATAATTTCTATTGATCATGATAATATGATGGTATGACGTAAACTCAATCTCAAAACATTTATTTCTATTAAACCATTTACAGATACTTTGAATTTTCAAAGAGTCGTCAGTTAGTCAGAAAGTTGAAGCTAGTCGCCCATTCCAAAACGTAGGTAGGTCTATGGAGAAGAACGGGCAAGAAACTCCACAGATACTCTTTTAAATCAAGATATTATAAAATTCTGTATACATTTTTCTTGTTGCTTCTATATGTGAGAACAATGTAGAGAAAAACAATATCAAACAATTCAAAATACCAGATTAAAGATAAGCCCTGGCAGTTAAGAAATGACCAGCCTCAACTGACGGCCCATCGTACACGAACATAACGGGTGGATAAGCACCATCGAACTCAACCATTTGAATGTGCATGACATACTCTCAACTGCCCTACTCTTTCAAGTCAACACAACTTCATAATAACATTATAAATGTCTACATGGTACTCACATTTGCATTTTTTTTACACGTTATAGTTTCTTATTCTACACGGAACTATTAAAATGCATTGACATTTGCTTTTAAACCTTTCTACATCTAAAAACTGCAAATAGCAACCAAGCAACTTCCGGAATAAAATATTAAATATAATTTTAATCAATTTTGCAATCGACTTCCGTTCACTAACTGGAGACGTATTTACAGCACCGGAATTCGGCTACAGAAATTTTCAAAACAAAATTGATAAAACATTTACAAAATAATCTGCACTCTAATTACATTACAACCAAAAGCTAACATTCAGCCTTCCTGACATCACGTTTGTCGTCAAACTATATAACACAATAAAATAAACACTATGTTTCTTGCTTTTTCAATCAATATTATAGAAGACTTGAATGTTTAGCGTTAATTATTACATTAATTAGAGCATCGGCTAACAAAATTCTCAGAAACTACGAAATAATTAGTTAGTGACAATTTACTCCAAAAACACAGGAACCGCTTAAAAGGTAAGATATTACGTAAGCACATTTTGTTAATTTCTAATTTTCATTAGCTCATTCATACCTTTCAATATCAATTTACATCAGTCACTTATTGCACTGTAAGCTTAAGCACTATCACTTGTGAGCCATCGCACGACTTTCAATGAGCGACTCCTAATATGTAAATACCACATTCTGCATATGCCACACATTGCACCGCAAGCTTCACTGGTCAAGCACTCTCACTTGCCAGCCACTGTACGACTTCCAATAAGTAACATAACATCCAGCATATGCCAAACATTGCACTGCAAGCTTCACTGGTCAAGGACTCTCACTTGCCAGCCACTGTACGACTTCCAATGAATGGCCTATGCTTCGACTTCCATCTCCCAATCATTATATTTCTAGTAAGTATGTATTCGCTAACTTCGGTTCTTACTTTACTTATGTCCCTAACCAAATTGTCATGAGTCCAAAAATATTTCATTTTCAATATTCTCACTACTAAAGATTAAATTACGACCAGACAGAACTTCTGTTGGGGTTATAGTCTGATTACAAACTAAAATAATTCAATACCTTGACATTATTATCATAATTAACTTTACAAGCTCTAACCAGTAGCTTCTTACTAACTATAATTTTGTGAAGCTTCCTTATCACAAGCAAGAATACATAAATAGAATTATAAAGGCACGGTGGTAGTGAAACTTTGTACTAACCATGGTGACATAACTTGTGAATCTCACTTATAATGTGCTCACTATTTTATAATGTTCATCAAATCAATGTCTTGAATACCTCTGGCAACAGGCCTTATCATGTCCTGAATACGAGTGGCAACGGGCCACTATGTTCCATGATCTCATAATGCCAACAAGTTATATCAACACAAATCGAATCTCACAATCACATCCAATAACAGCTATATCATGTGCATCAAATTGTATAACAAAATCCCAAGTACCTTATTTGCTAAATACCTAACTAAAATTATATATTATAATGAAAAGATATTGAAGCAACGGCACCAATTACCATCACCAGGTGCACTGCACTGGCGTCCAGCTGCATAGGCGTACCCGCTTCACGCTGGCTCTCGCTGGCGCATGAGACTCTGACCACGGTGACTGCAACCTCCACGGCGTCGGCTATGATTGCGACCAGTTCCCGATTCTACCCTTGAATTGGTACTCTCTCCGGCCGGGGTCAAAATCCGGCGCCGTGAGAACGCTTCACCGCCGCGGAGCATTAACTGAAACTCATAACAACGGGTTTGACTCCTTTTCAAACAATCCGTGAAAAAGTTTAAATCTTTCAAAAGTTTTAATCTCTTCTACCCCATCGTTTGTGACCTTCACATGACCTCCACTTTTGGAGTTCCCTATACTCCTCCAACTTTTGGAGTTTCTCCATACATCTCCATCTCCAACTTTTGGAGTTACCTATACTACTCCAACTTTTGGAGTTTCCCCATACGTCTCCAACTTTTGGAGTTCTCCAACTTTTGGAGTTCCCTAAGCTTCTCCAACTTTTGGAGTTCCATATCTTCTCCAACTTTTGGAGTTCTCCAACTTTTGGAGTTCCCTAAACTTCTCCAACTTTTGGAGTTCCCCCCCATACGTCTCCAACTTTTGGAGTTCTCCAACTTTTGGAGTTCCATATCTTCTCCAACTTTTGGAGTTCTCCAACTTTTGGAGTTCTCCAACTTTTCGAGTTCCCTAAACTTCTCCAACTTTTGGAGTTACCCCCCATACGTCTCCAACTTTTTGAGTTCTCCAACTTTTGGAGTTCCCTAAGCTTCTCCAACTTTTGGAGTTCCATATCTTCTCCAACTTTTGGAGTTTCCCCATACGTCTCCAACTTTTGGAGTTCCCTAAGCTTCTCCAACTTTTGGAGTTCCCCCCCATATCTTCTCCAACTTTTGGAGTTTCCCCATACGTCTCTAACTTTTGGAGTTCTCCAACTTTTGGAGTTCCCTAAGCTTCTCCAACTTTTGGAGTTCCCTAAGCTTCTCCAACTTTTGGAGTTCCATATCTTCTCCAACTTTTGGAGTTTCCCCATACGTCTCCAACTTTTGGAGTTCTCCAACTTTTGGAGTTCCCTAAGCTTCTCCAACTTTTGGAGTTCCCCCATAGGTCTCCAACTTTTGGAGTTATCCAACTTTTGGAGTTCCCTAAGCTTCTCCAACTTTTGGAGTTCCCCATACCTCTCCAACTCTTGGAGTTCTTCAACTTTTAAACATCTTAAAGAAGTAGGACTCACGTGAAGACTGCGACTTCTACTTCCAACACGCCTTGCACTGCCGCCGCTACGCGATCTCGATGTGGCTTCAGGTGTGTGGCCACTTCGACTTTGAAGGCGCCTATGACTACTATGCCTCGCACCGCCTCTATGATACGCTGTCAATCTAGCTTCAGCTGTGTGGCGCAGTCGACCTCCAAATGGCGTTGATAGGCACTGCGAGCTAGTCCCTCGATCGCGTGGCATGGTTCGAAATTCATAAAACAGAAGTAAATGGGTTAGAATTGGTAAATTAAACAAAACTTCACAAAAACGTTATAAAAATGTTTGCAGGGTATTTCGCAAATATCTCAGAAACGGTGCGTCTGAGCTCAAAAATAACCAAATTTTACCACCCTTTTATAAACACCACGAAAGGGATAAGAATGCTAAATCCACAAAAAAAACTTATTTTTCTGTCCTACCTTCGAATTTTATCACTGTCACAAACACATTAATTAAGCGTGATTTTAACGCTATTTAATTAATAATCACCAGGTTAAAGTTAAACACGTGCAGAACCACAAGGTAGCGTAGTAGGGCCACCCTTATTCTTAATTTACATTAATGATCTGCCAAACGTCACACAACACCCTATGATTCTTTTTGCTGACGACAGCACAACTATTTTTACTGGTGAAAATATGGATACTTTTGAAGCAGACGTAAATACCCTTAATGTAATAATTAACTGGCTCACAAATACTAACCTTGTCATTAATTTAGAAAAAATTAAGTTAGTCACATTCCCGCAAAAGAATAAAAACGACTTCAACATTCAACATGATGGTACAGTAATTGAACAAGTCAGCTGCGTACAATTTTTAGGACTTTGGATAGATAATGATATGACATGGCAAACACACATTGACACAGTGTGCAGTAAACTAAACCAGTACTCATATGCTCTATATAAATTATCCAAAATTATCGATCTATCAGCTTTATTAACTGCCTATCATGCCTACGTATCATCAACCCTAAAATACGCTATTATATTCTGGGACAACGCCACCAACAAAGAATTAGTGTTTAAAGCGCAAAAAGATGCGTTCGCGCAATGGCTGGTATCTTTGTTCCAGAATCATGCGAACCATATTTTAAAAAGTTTAAAATTTTAATCTTTCCATCAGCTTATATCTATGAAGTTGCAGTATTTGTTAAAATAAATAAAAATCTATTCGGTGAACTGAAATCAAAAAGGTATATACTGAAAATATCTAGTATACCACAAAGAACTGCTCTTATGGGCAATAGTTTTTTTGGAATGGCATCTAAAATTTACAATAAGATACCTGTGGACATTTTAAGCACCAAGGAACTGTCACTATTTAAACATAAATTGCGTAATTTTTTTTAATTGACATATCTTACTACACGATCCAAGATTTTCTAAATAATTAGTGCCTACTACAATCTGTCACCATAATTGTTATTTTCTAAGATTTACTTTTTATGTGATGCCCAAGATTATTTTTTTTTTTTTTTTACTGCATGTTGATATAATTATTGTATGCCTATTAGGCAGGACATAATGGAACTGTAATATACTTAACATCTGTATGTATAACCTATGCCTACAATAAAAATATTTGATTTGGTTTGAGAAAACTATTTTGAAGCACTTGTAATGTATAAATAGGCGTGTACTTTCCACTTCTGAACTGTAATAAGAAGCTACCCTTGCTCTAAAATACTAATTTAATACCGAATATAATTATCAATATTTCAAGGATAAGGAAAATAATATGAAACACCAAGATACTTTGTCAGTCATTTATATTACTTTGCCAACATCAAATTCAATATTCTACACCATACCATCACATCTCCTATTCCCCACATAATATTACAATTCAATCAGTATTCTAATATTTGCCATAAAACTAATAGGTTACCTTAATTTACAGTAGATCTCCAACCAATACTATGCCAATCTATCTTTTTACCGACACAGCCACTAAGCACGTCTTACCGTCACGAGCGCTCGACCCACAAGACAGCTTTGTCTTCGCCATTTTGACATATCGAATCTTTCGGTGTTGCCAGTAAAATATCAAACAATTATCTATTAAATTGAAACCTAACACTCGACCATCCTGACATCGTGCATGTCCTCATGCACGTAAGTTAATTAGCATCTAAAACCTAACAGTATTTTACTAACAAATTGGACCATGTTGTTGTCCGAACTAAATAAATAAATTAGCTTTTCGGAAGAGCTATGTCAATCCAATACATTTGCGACTTTCGACTTTTTTTCATAGATATCGCTAACAGAATGGTACTTTATCTAGGCCACTAATTAATTTTTAAAATTAAGTTTGAATAGTAAAATACACACACAAAAATTTTACACTTCTCGTGACCCAAGGGCTGGTTTTTACCTTGGCCAGAGGCTAAGCATTGCCATACAACGTGGCAATGCAGCCAGTCTCTTGGGTACATTACCAGTCGACAGCGATGCGGATGAATTTTTCGACGCTATGTTTTAGTTTGTAAATAGTTTTATTTTGTTATTTTTATCAAAATTAGTTATTAGCTGTTGAAATAAAATACACAAAGTAAAATGCCAAAAAAAAAACTGATATTCATGCAGCTGCATCCGGTTTGACTGGAAACTGACCTCAACATAGTTGGAAAAAGGGTAGGCAGATTGATTAAATTTAAATACCAGCACATTTTCTCCTTCTATCTCTACCCAACTTTCCAAACCCATAAAACTATAATACAATGCAAATAAGAAAGACGTTCGATACTACAGAATCCCTGTGGGATGCTCCATCGTTTAGTTCGTGCACTTTATGTTATTAGTTCACAAACTTGAACCGAGACAGGGTTATTGTGTAGTTCGGTATTTTTATGATAAGATGGAGTTTGTTTTGATAAAAGTATGTTTTTAAGTAAATATTACACATACACTTAGCAATGAAAAGTTAATTAAAATTAAGATACGTTTAATAAACGTCAAAACAAATAGAGTTAAGAAATCGTTCAAAGTTTAGTAATTAAAACTATATATATGCAACGTTTACAAATAAGGGGCTTTGAGTGCAACACAGTAAAGTCATCTGAAAACCAGCGCTGGGGCTCTGTCTCACATGGGGTCGCAGCATTATGCTGAGCGATGGCTGTTTTGCGTGGACATGACGCATGTTTTCCCCCAAATTATTATTTACGTGTTTTAAACTATTGCATAGCTTTTATCGCGGGTTTTGAGCGCGGCGACCGAATCAAGAAATTCCGTAACGTAACGAAATTAAAACCTAACACCCCCCCACTCCGCCTACCATATAATGACGGTTCTCATGACAACGTGACGTTGTCATGGGAACGTAATTTTTGTTTTATATCATCACGTCATCATCCCAAGTGTAGCGTTGACAAATAGGAAGTATGGAGGTTACAAATGCTATGCAATTGCTTTACCGCGGCAGTCCCCGAGTGCCACACGTTTTTTTTTTCTTTCTTTGCGTCATGTTTACTGCAAATAAACGTATTTTCTTTCTTTCTTTCATCTGCAGAACTAATATATTTTATTTTCATGTTAAACAAAATTTTGACATTGCCAAAACAGTTACTTCCACTCTGTAAATAAGTAAACGTCGATAACATACCGTCTTAACCACTCTCTTATAATTAGAGATAGCTATTCGACTACTAATCGGGTCGCATTAAGCGCAGCCAATTTCCTCCAATCAGCTTTCTCGGTTCATAGCACAATCACTCTTCACTGCTATGTTTTCGTTTCCGTTGTAAAGCAAATTATGTTACCAATTTCTCAAAGAAGTAAATCCTTAATATTATAAATGCGAAAGTAAGTTTGTTTGTTACGCCTTCACGCTAAAACGGCTGAACGGATTTGGATGAAATTTAGCACATATATAGATGATGCCCTGGAAAAGAACATAGGATACTTTTTTTTTCCCACGGGATCTAGACTTATGCACGTGAAACCGCGGGGCGCAGCTAGTCTTATATATAAAACTCTCGTGTCACAATGTTAGTTACCTTACTCCTCCGAAACGGCTTCACTGATTTTTACCAAATTTTATATGCACATTCAGTAGGTCTGAGAATCGGCTAGTATCTATTTTTCATACCCCTAAGTGATAAGGGTTGTCCACCCTAAACAAATAATTGGCAAAACAACGTTTGCCGGGGTCAGCTAGTAATAAAATAATATTATTTACAAACTTTATTACTTTACAGCTACTGATTCAATTTCTAGAACAGACCACAGTACACACATAACACAGTCAATCTGCCTAGCCTTTTCCCAACTACGTTGGGGTCGGCTGCCAGTCTAACCGGATGCAGCTGAATACCAGTATTTTACATGGAGCGACTGCCTATCTGACCTCCACAACCCAGTATCTGGGTAATACGATACCCCTTGGTAAGACTGGTTGTCAGACTTTCGGGCTTCTGACGACCCGTAACGACTGTCAAAGATCCACGAATGACAGCCGGGACCAACGGCTTAGCGTGCTTTCCGAGGCACGGAGAAGTCTCGATATGTAAAGATGGTCACCCATGCACGGACCAACCGCGGCAAGCGTAGCTTAACCTGGTGGATCGCCCCTTGCGGCTGTTATTACTTAGCCACGAGCTCCTCTCCTCCTCTCCTCTACACACATAACACAGTACTAGTCATTATTTTAGGGTGGCCGAAAGTTACATTTTCCCGTTAAAACATTACCTAAAAATCCTAAGCTTAATTTCCTACTGTATCCTAACTTATTATAAATGTGAAACTGAGTTTGTTTGTTTGTGTTTTACGCTAAAACGGCTGAACAGATTTGGATGAAATTTGGCACATGGGGAGACCATGATCTGAAGTACTTTTCATCCTGGATTGCAGACGAAGTCGCGGGCAACAGCTTATCTAAAATAATATAACAAAAAAAAATATTAGATTTTTTGGATATTTGTTTGTTTGTAAAGAATAAACTCAAAAACTACTGGACAGATTTTAAAAATTATTTTACCAGTAGAATGCTATATTATCGGTGAGTAATATAGGTTATAATTTATAAAGATATCACGTAGGTAAAGCTGGATCGTTGTTGTCCGATAAATAATAGTAGTTTATGAAACTGTTGCATAATAAGGGTATTAAAACATGAGTGTGTGTTTAAAAACCGAGCCGTAGGCGAGGTTTTTAATAGCATCACACGAATGTTTTAATACCTAGTTATGCGCAGTTTCATACACTACTTTATCTACTCTCAAACATTGGGATTGAAACAAATACTAAATAAAAGATCAAAGTTAAAGATCAAGAATAAATTAAAAATCCCACGAAATTCAGTAAGTACTACAAAACAAATGAATGTCGCCTGCACCAGCACATCGCCGCACATGCGCTACAGCGGGTGCTGCTGTCCCCCGCCAAAAGTTGATGGAAACTCTTTGGTGATATTAATTTCTTGGATTAGCGCTGTATCGTAACAGAAAAAAAATTGTTTTATAGTATTATTTTGTTAGAGAAAAAGTGTTATAATATGATTCCATTTTTAAATTTCGGTATTCTGTTTATAAAGTATGTCAATATAAACTCGTTTTGAAGTTCATAACTCGAATATTACGCTATGAGAGTAGATAAAGAATAATAAATAATAATAATAAAAGCCGAAGTTAGTAATAATATTATAAATGCGAAAGTGAGTTTGTTACGCTTTCACGCTAAAACGGCTGAATGGATTTGGATGAAATTTGGCATATGGGTAGACCATGATCTGGAAAAGGACATAGGCCAGTTTTTATCCTGGATCGCAGGCGAAGTCGCGAGCAACAGCTTGTAATAAATAAATAATTCAGTAAAAATCTCACTGTGACAACTTAGGTTAAGTGAGCTGTCATTTCACCTGATGCTAAGGATTTACACTATTGACATCTCACTTCAAGTTCACTTCAACTCAGTTTTCACCATACCGTGTTTACAGAACACAATGGCTGTACCCTTAAATTGACAGTACACTCCGTTGCATTGTAAACGTAATTATTTCATGTAATAAAATAAAAAAGTAATATCTTTTAATTTGTTTCCTGAATCCACAGCTGAATCGGATCTCCTCAAACGTAAAATTAAAAACCAAAAAGCATTGTAATGTGAATTCTTTGTGGTGTAAATGGGACGAGTTCACGAATTACGTTTGAAATTTAAATTAAAGCTGGTTTCTGGTGGGCTTAGAGGGTGTTAGTCAGAATTTAATTTATGAACCATAAAATATGTATTTAGTTCAGAACCTGGTATATATTACAAAGACTAGCTTCTCATCTTAGTTAATTTTACTCGAATTACAGTCTAGCAAGTTTGGTAATTTCTAAGAGTGTATTAATTACTTGTAATACGTACAACATCACTTTGGTAATTTTCTTCTACATATTCATTAATGTGAGCACTTCTAACTCTGTCAAAACTTTTCTTTGTTAGTTAACGTTTGAACCAATTATACTCTAAGATTATAAAAGACTACTTCTAAAGTAAAAATCTTTGTCTGTAACATTAAGCTCTGTCCTCTAACAAGGAACCTAAAAGATAAGACGAAGATAAAATGACAACAATTTCCTCGACATTCCATTTAAATAACTCGGCTGCTTGCTAAATTGTCAACTGTCAACTGTACGCGTCTGAACTCGACTTAAAGCTATTATTATGAAAAACGCAAAGCGGTTTTACTCTCACCTCAGTTGAGTCGGATTAAAATATTTGCCCTCATATTTGTAGACGACCATTTTTTTTTGTCCGCAATTGTCATTCAACAGCGAATTTAAATTCGAACCCTGTTTATATGGAAATTAGAATTAATTTATGGGATTTAGGAAATTTTTAATAATTTATTTTGTTCTTGAGGAAAAAGATTAGTGTTATGAAACTTTTTACCCCATTGCCCCAGAAGGAGGGTAGTTTTTTTATATTAATAACATATAAAATAATAAAAAAACAAAAAAGAATTTAGAATTACAGAATTTTGTTACTGCAGGCGGGGACAAACCAATAACCTGAAATATGGTGGTGATACTTTTGTTTCCCTCCCCCCCCCCGCCTGCGATACCTAAATTCTATAGATAATAATGCTTGTTTTTTCTCTTTTCAGTTATGTGTTTTTGCAATCGGGTTTTTTGTTTTATTTTATTAATTTTCTTTTTATGAATATTTAGGGCACATTGCTCGCAGAACGGATGGCCGATGGGGTTGAAAGATTCTGGAGTGGCGACCACGTACCGGAAGACGTAGCGTTGGAAGGCCTCCCACAAGATGGACAGATGACCTTGTGAAGGCCGCAGGAATCCGCTGGATGCGGAAAGCACAGAATCGGTCGAAGTAGTGGTGCTTGAGGAAGGCCTATGTCCAGCAGTGGACGTCTTTCGGCTGAAATGATGATGAAAAGGTCATATACCAAAAGATTTCACCTACAAAATGATTGACTAATACCAAAATATTAACTTGTCAAAAATATTTCTAAATTCGTGTTAAATTAAAATCTCCATCCAATATGAATGGTCAAGAAAATACTTCACATTCAACTAGCTTCTACTTTCTGACCAACTGACCGACTCTTTGACAGTTCAATAGTGCCTGTAAGTGGTTTAATTGAAATTAATGTTTTCATTTTGAGTTTAAATTGCCTCTAGAACTTATTATGTCTCCTAAAACGTCCTTATTAAAGTTTCTCTTCCATTTAACTGTCATCAACTCATTTAATATTCCTCAAATCTCGGAACAACATAAAGGAGAAAGTAACAAGAGTAAACGTGTATCATTTCAATTTATCACATTCATTCATCAAGAAAAAAAAAACACAGCGAGGGAACTGAACATTTTAATAAATTGTCAACGTGTGTAATGTTTTGAGAACCCTGATAACCCGTCATGTTGGATATAATAGTTATTTATGCAACTGTTGTATAATAAGGGGTATTAAAACACGAATGTGGGTTTATCACACTCGGCATCGCCTCGTGTATCACATGAGTGTTTTAATACCTAATTATAACAGTTACATACAAGACTTTATCTACACCCATGATATGAATCCTCTATAAAAGTTTCTGAAACCATTGGTGTTTGTAATTCAAGATCAAGAATAAAGAAATTCCCACGAAATTCAGTACAAGTCCACGTGTGTACGTCGCCTGCAGCAGCACATCACACACACATGCGTGCAGCGGGTGCTGCTGTCCCCCGTTTGAACATTGAAACGAGTTACGTAATGAAATTTAATACAACATTATAACATAACACTCGTTTGGATGACGTAATGGTTACTATGACACTGGCTGTTATAATGTTGCCAATAAGCTAACTGTTTCTGTTGTCGAGGTCTTATAGCATGAGTGTAGATAAAATAAAGGTGCTTGCTATGTAGATATTTCTAGTGGAAATTTTAGCTATTTTCAATGATATATTTGAGATTGCTTGTCGATGTTCTGATAGGTAAAATATGTTATAGAGGAACAGGGTCTAAAGTTCACTATCATCCTCTATAGAAAAGGTGGGATCCTCCGACCAGATGGGTATCCTGTCTGGTGGGCAACTGCCTAACGATTGAGGTTGGGAAGTTATATATATGCTGATCGCGCGGTGAACACTGCTTGCGTGATGCAGGATTTCGCGTGACGTCAGTGTTATACGTAGTTCCTATTTCAATGAAGAAAACTTTTTACAAAAATACAACCGACTTCGAAAAACCCACTACAAAGAGAAAAAAAGCTTTAGTTTCGGAAGTCTCTTGGGTCATTTTCTTTTAATTTTAGTTTTTGCCCTCAGCTTCCCAAGTTCCTCCTTTTATTCAATCGGTTAAAAACTGTCATAAATCTAAATTCTGTAAATTTTGCAAACGTAGGATGTGTTTTAGTACAGCGGACGACGGACACTAGCGGACGTAACGCGGTTTCACCCGCGTAGTTCCCGTTCTCGTGGGAGTACGGGGGTAAAATATAGCCTATGTTACTCGCTGATAATGTAGCTATCCATTGCTGGAAGAATTTTTCAAATCGATCCAGTAGTTTTTAAGTTTATTCGTTACATACAAAAATTCAAAAATACAAATCTTTCCTCTTTATAATATTAGTATAGACTACAAAATTATAATTATTTCCTTTAAAACCTACATTACTATTGTGTATTTTCAGTATAACTTAATCTATAGATTTTAATATCAGCAACCAAAATGCTGTTGAAACAGATCCAAAAAAAATTTGCAGAATAAAACGCACCACAAAAAAAATAAACCCGTAAATCTGATGACACATTTCATTCATTAGTTCTCAAACGACCAAACATAGCCATTGACACCAAACGTTATTAATAACTACAATATCCATTCTCATCGCACTCTCACTGCGGTACAATAGTAATTTTTCTCTGAAATTCAAAGCCACTGGGCGACACGGATTTATGTTTTGCACAAATCAAAATTTACGCTCACAAATACAAATTTATAATTCACAGTGTTAAACCTTAAATAAATTGTTTGACACCTCTATGTTTTGGGAGACAAGGTCCAAATTGGCCTGCTTGTAAATTTTTAGGCGTCAACAAACTAAACTGTTTGCTTACCGGCGGGATATGGAATGGGCCTTCTATTACACCGTTCCACAACAAAGATAAAATGCTTTACTGCTATTATAAAAAAATGTGTTATGAGTTAATTTTTTAGGCATCTTCTATCTTTCCTTAAATGTTACAGCGTACGCTGTCACCATCGTAATGTTCACTGAACCCCATGGAAACGATAAGTACGATACGATTATTGTGAGCTCATCAAGCACGTAATTATCCATTGACTAATTTGTTTCCAAATTTTTATTATAATCGTTATTAAAATATAATTCAAGAACCTCTATGATCAACAATCGTGCCATAATAAATTGGCAGCCAAAAAGATAAACACAATCTAGGTTCTCGTTTAATTCTTCATTTCGCGATATTGGAAACATAAAGGAAAATTAATCCCAAGCAAACCGTGGCTCGCGAGCCGCATTTTCGCGTCTCGCAAGCCGCGACTTCTTGGCCTATAGATTGCGACTCTGTACAAATGTCGATGAGTGCGAGCGTAGATATTTTCACCAAAAATTTACAGAAAACTAGCTGACCCTGCAAACGTTGTTTTGCCATATAAATGTTTGGGGTGGACCATTTTTATCACTTACTACCTTACCCTACCTACCCTACCTACCGAGATTATCATCAAAAATCATGCAGGCCTAGTACTTTTTGTTAGGAATTATGGCATAATATCGGGATATCATAAATGCATAATTTATAAAAACATAATTTTTCTTCATTTTTTTTTACCTAAATTAATATGTAAGCTATCCTATCTTTCAAGTTGGATCAAACTGCACACGGTGTGCAAATTTGAATAAAATCGGTTAAGTAGTTTAGGAGTCCATCGCGGACAAACAACGTGACACGTAATTTATATATATAAGATTTATCATTTACTGTACCTTTAAATTTTTTCCAAGGTTAACTTGTTAATAAGTAAGAAAAAAGCCTTCATGATATTATTATCAGCCGATATGATGATGATGAAGCCATCCTACTTCTTGGCAAGTTAATTTTAAGAAGCGTTGTGGAGTGAAAAAGGATGGGAGTTTTAAGGATTAAGAAAAGTGTATTGAGAGTGTTTGGAGACACAGAAAGGATTGGCTCTCATAGAAATCTTAGTAGTTATAGTATTGATATTTGGCTTTAACTTATGAGTGGGGTAGGCAGAAACTACTCGTACAGAACGCCACCTGCTACGATCCTTACAAACTCTTTTTGCCTCGTCTACGTTCATATATCTGGTCATACACGCACGCCGGTTGCGAGTACCCTCATGGGAAGAAGGCGTGAGTTTATGTATGTATGTTTGTATGACTAATGAGTTTGCCGACCACTGGCCTATGGCAATTTTTGTTCTGACTACATTACACTACGGTGTAAATGTCACCAGTGAAGCGAATCAGGCAGACGGGGTGACGTCACGGAAGCAACGCGGCGGAAGCGCGCGCGCCGCGTTTCCGCTAGAGCCGCCACGTTTGAACCGCGCTAACAACATCACAGACTGACGCTACAGGCCTGAAAGACATGCACGGGATTAGATTGTATTTTCCATTTAAGTAGGATAAGAGAAATATGGGAATTTTCGCTGGATAATTGAATTTGATCAAAAGAAAGATACCTTTTTTAGGGTTCCGTAGTCAACAAGGAACCTTTATAGTTTCGCCATGTCCATCTGTCTGTCCGCGACTTAACTCACATACTGTTAGTACTAGAAAGCTGTAATTTGGCATTAGTATACATATTAATCACGCCGACAAAGTGGTACCTAACATAAAATCACGAAATATTTTTTTTTTAGGGTACCTCCCCTACACGTAAAGTGGGGATGTATTTTTTTTTCTCGTCTATCCCATAGTGTGGGGTGAGTTTGTGAAAACCATTTTTGGATGTAGAGATCCGTTTGCGAAATATTAAGCTTCAAAGTGCTAATTTTTGTTAGAGACAAGTGTACCCCCCCCCTGCCAGCTAAATGGTTGGTTCTGGATAAGTGAAAAAATTCACAGCAATAATATAAAACTAAATTAAAAGGAAAACTATCACAACTAAGTAGGCTCTACAAGTTAACGAGTAATTGACCAACTTACATTTGCAGTACTTACACTGTTAAGTTTGCTCTTAGGATAAATTCATTCCATCTAGGGAACCCTTTTTTTTTTGGGTGGGAAATTATCAAATAACTTCTCCCGCTCTGGGTGGAGCGGGAGGACGTGTCAGACTCTTACTGACTAAAACCCACCCGTGTTCCTTCGGTAGCCCTGTTGCCGGGGGCCACGATGTCCCTATCGGTTTTCTTCGAACCCCCGGCAGGCATTGGCCATTGGCCCTAGCGGACCCCATCAATTCTGCTGACATCTCCTTGAGGCGCGCGTGGAACACAACGCGCCGTCGACCCGGGCTTGGTCCTTATCGGACGGCGATCTACCCATTGCTCACCGTCCGCAAGCCCGCGCCTACGGTGGCCGGAAATCGGCTCGCGATTCCCGCCCCGGGCGTCTCCTCTTGCGGCGGTTAGGGGCGTGAGGGCGCGAACTTTGTTTCTCCCTCACGCGTTCCGCCTCCTCCTTCGCGAGCATTACCGCTTCGCAGAAGGAGGTGACGGCCTGCCATTTCCTCTCGCTCCGTACCATGGCCTGAAACTGGGCCGGACGCGAGAGATCGCCGCCGATCGCCTCTACGAGGACACGGCGTTGCTCTGCCCAAGCCGGGCAGACCTCCACCGTATGCTCCACCGTGTCCTCAGGCCGATCCACACAATGGTGACACCCGGGTGTTTCCTCCCGCCTTATCTTGAACAGGAACCTCCCGAAGCAGCCGTGTCCGGTGAGGACCTGCGTCAGGCCGAAGGTGAGAACGCCGTAGCGTCTCTCAAGCCACTCCTCATCTAGGGAACCCTTCATTGTGTGTGGTCCGACACCCACTTGGCCAGTTTTTTATTTACTTATTACTGTAGTTTTTTAGAACTGTATAATTATAACGTGCATAGTTATAACGTTGACAGGAGGGCGCTGTCGGTAAACATTTACGCAATAATTGTTTTGTGAAATGTCACTTGAACTGTATTCAAAATACAAGATGGCGGCGTTAATTCTGATTTTGACCGTGCGCCTAAAGAACCTAGTAGCGCTATAAGCAGTGATATAGAAATACAGTGTAAAGTTATTTTATAAAGGTGACTTTCTTTCTAGGCATGGTCAAATTAAATTAATTCTGCGAAAATTCACTGATGTTACGTGAAGTTTTGCTTATTTATTTAACTTGACCTTGTGTTATTTAATTTACACAGTGCTGCGGTTGCTGCACCTGTCGCGTTTGCACCGCACTACATTTTAATAATATTTTTTGTATATGCTTATGTTTCATGTTGAATTATATTCGAACACAATGTGAATTGTTACAGAATAAATTAACTGAATTGAATTGACTGACGCTGAAGGTCTGTGGGCCTAGCACAAACGGAGTAAACTTTTACGTAATTTCGAACGATTTTAAAATTGAAAACACGTATTCATTTATGTTTAAGTCTGTATTCATATTTAAGGGTGATAATTGTGCATAATTATTGTCTGCCTAAAACTGTGCTTGTCGCAAAAACCATACGCTAGGATAGTTTTATTTTTGATAAAAAAATCGTCCAGATTTACGTTATGTACGTTTACGTCGCGCGTTTGTGCTAGAGTCTCTGACAGATATGCACTAGATTAGATTATACTTTGCATCTGAATGAGATAAGAGAAAAATGAAACAAAAGTATGATGTTGGTATGTACTCTCGAGTCTCAGTAAATACGTTTTCGTTCTTTTTTCTGTCTAGTGGGATTTATATATGTCCGTAGCCCACACAGCCCGTGTCACAGCGGGCCCTATCAGAATACTAGCGCTGCGCTATTAATATATTTTTAATATCGCAGCATTATGCAGAGATGCCTTTTTGGCCTCGCACAAGTCGTTATTATTTTTGTTGTTAGTTTGTTAGTTTAAAATGCTCCTTTTTATTTCATTTTTATTACTGTTTATATTTCCTGTGCGTGTCCCATATATAATATTTTTCTTTCTTTCTTTCATTCTTTTCCTTCTTTCTTTTCTTTCTTTCTTTCTTTTCTTTTATTTCTTTCTTTTCTGTCTTTCTTTGTACTAGTATGTCGCAACATAGAAATGAAGTTCAAAGTAAATTAGTTTTCTTCCAAAATTCCAGTGTTTGTTGTATTTAAACAATAATATTAATATATTATGTTACTGTATAATTTGTATTTACAATGTACATGTAACTCACTTCGAATATTTCAGAAATGCCCGACTATTTTCGGACCTGGCGAAGGCATGCGCATATTCCAAAACTTAACTTGTATCGAAGCAGTGCAATAAACTCAACAGAACGTCTTTGTCTAGGTACTATTATTACAATCAAATAATTATCTCCATATCATAATCATAATGTTTCCACTGCTGGGACTCAGGTATCCTTTATGTGAGAAGTCAGTAGTGATCTGACACAAGGGCCTCGTACGTTAACATTTTTGTCTCAAAGTAATGTACCATCTGTAACTACTTTCAATCTGCCCAGCCTTTTCCCAACTATCTTGGAATCGACTTCCAGTCTAACCGAATACAGCTGAATACCAGTATTTTACACTGAGCGACTGCCTGACCTTCACAACCCAGTAACTGGGTAATACGAAACCCCTTGGTAAGACTTTCGGGCTTCTGCAGACTCGTAACGACTGTCAAAGATCCACAAATGACAGCCAGGACAAACGGCTGCATTATCTTTGTTTAATTGAAATACTCCACCGTCATTGGAATTGAAGCTAGCATTTTCATCTCCTCCTTACAAATCCTGAATGATTTTGAAGGGTACATATTCCATTTGAAATAAGAACCATCCTTACTCTAAAGTAACTTATTTAATTCCGAATTTAATTATTTAACCTCAAAATAGATACTAATACCCAAATGAATCTTAAAGTCGTTACCCCAATATCATAATCTAAAACTGTTTAATAAAACTACATATTTACAATATTTCAGGGATAAGGAAAATAATATGAAACACCAATACAATTTGTCAATCATTTATATTTCTTTGCCAACATCAAATTCAATATTCTACACCATACCATCACATCTCCTATTCCCCACATAATATCACGATTCAATCAGTATTCTAATATTTACCATAAAACTAACAGATTACCTCAATTTAAGTAGATCTCCAACCAATCCTATGCCAATCTATCTTCTTACCGACACAGCCACTAAACACGTCTTACCATCACGAGCGCCTGACCCAGAAGGTCGTTGTTACCCCCATTTTGACATATCAAATCTTTGGGTGTTGCCAGTACAATATCCAACAATTACGTATTAATAAATTGAAACCTAACACATTACTTCTTAAGTTCGAAAAATTTATCTGCTCAACAACGTAAATAACGCAATGACTATAGTTGAACTGATACAATGAATGCCATTGCTCGTGTTAGTGTGTTATGCAATTACCCCGATGTTCCTACTTTAACTACCATAGAAGTTGATAAAAACAATTCTTCAATTAACTACGGAAACATGTTTTATTCCTGCTTTAAATGCATCATCGTCCATCCCTCCGTTAAGTACAATAAAACTTGAGAGTTCAACACTGGAGTTATTTGCGTTGGTATATTTTAAGAGCGGAAATGGCGGATACATCCGTTCGCTGGGGGTCCTCGTGTCAATGGTGAATGTTTCAGCGTTTGTAGTTTGTGCGTTTGTTAGGTTTGTTGACCTGACTAGTATTAACTGTAATTTCAGAATATACGTCATACATATTATTAAGTATAACCATTTAGTTAATAAAATGATAGATAATAATTCTCTTCTAGTTAATAAAAAATAAATAAATAAAGCTTTAATTAATTCCGTGCAAATTACAAACTAATAACTATACAATTTTTTCTTTTAAATATTATGTAACTTGCGCGGACCCCATACGGGTAAAAGCCTCCTCCAAGGAATGCCAATAATCTTTGTTACTGGCTGTATTTTGCCAGCTTTGACCCGCCACCTCCACTATCTCATCTACCTAGCGTTAGGCCTGCCTCTGCTTCTAGTGCCTCGTGGTCCAGGCCATTTTATCACTCTGCCCGTCCATCTATCATCTTTAAGTCTGGCCATGTGACCTGCCTACTTCCATTTGCTTTGCAGTGAGAAGGTTAGAGCATCTGTTACTTTTGTTTTTTTCGAATTTCGACGTTCCTGACCCTGTCTTTTAATTTTATACCCAGGAAACTTCTCTCCATTCTTCTTTGAGTATTCTGAATTTTGGTCCTGATCTTACGATCAAATGTCCAAGTCTGGTTAATAAAATGATAGATAATTAATTCGTTAAAATTTGAGAGCATTCCACCCCATCCCAGTATGACTAACGATTTGGGTAACGTCTAAATTGTTTCCCGGATGATAACAATAGCATCGTTCCCTATCATGTGTATCTAAAACATATATGGGAAAATACATAAAGAAAGAAAATGTTTAAAAGGTAAACATGACGCAAAGAAAGAACACAAACACGAAAAGAACAAGTTGGGGGAAAATATGCGTCACAACCACGCAAAACGGCCATCGGTCAGCATAATGCTGCGACCCTATACGAGACAAGTTCTCTGTCGGAGTGCTCGCTGGTTTTACTTTACACCTCTGTCAACCTCTTTATTTTTATCGAAAGCTATTTTTGTTTTCCAAACTACAGGGCCAAATCATTTAATTTCGGCAAAACCGAAAAAGCAATAAAAAATCTGGCACAAACTTATAATTCAAAAAACATGCCTTAGAAAAACGTATTGCAAAATGCACTCGAAACCTATTTCAGGAGAAAATAACACGATCGAAACTCTGTCGTTGTAGGGATAACTCTTAATTGAGTCACAGTCCCGACTGGAATTTACTGGAAATGCATGCCTGGCTTATTAGCTTCAACTCGCAAGACTATTACAGGTATCCCAATAATCCTGCCGGGGTTGCGGGGACGTCCGAAAGGAAGATCGTGGCCCCCGGCAACATGGCAACTGAAGGAACACGAGTGGGTTTTAGTCAGTAAGAGTCTGACACGCTCTCCCGCTCCGCCCAGAGCGGGAGAAGTTATTTGATATATTCAAGTTATTTAAATTATTGAACTCAATACTGTTTTTTTTTACCCATTTTTTGCGCTCTTCCGCAGTCGGGTAATAAAAAACAGACCATGATTTAAAGTTATACAGGGTGTTTGGCAGAACGTTGAACATACGAAAATGGTGGATAGGTCATCTGCTACTCACTCAGCCCTAATTTATTTGGCCCTGGCGCCCTGAATATTAATTTTTTTTTTGCTTTCTTCTAGTTTCACAACTTTCTTAACTTTAAAGTGTAATTTTTATTTAAAAAATGGGTAAAACAGGCATTTTTTTTTTTTTAAATCTTTTATATTGGCAGATTCTTATAACAGAAAGATGTAAAAAATACTTAAATCCTATTTTCAACCTGCATTAAAAAAAAATATCCAGGGTGCCAGGGCCAAATAAATTAGGGCTTAGTAAGTAGCAGATGACCCCACCTATCCACCATTTTCATATGTTCAACGTTCTGCCAAACACCCTGTATTTTATTACACTTATCAAACTAAGATTCTTAGTCTCAGGAATAGCTCTTAAAATAATCGTATTATACTTCGAAAATTCTTTACTTCCTAAAAAAAAACCATTACCAAAATCTTTCCATCCAAAAATAAACCTAAACTTCAAATTCTCTACAAGAAAACAGCATTATTTATTAAAAAATCCTCGACGCCTTTCTTTATAAACATTAAAACATCGAAAAAAGTTCACCGCTCTATAATCCAAGTAAAAACAACTTCAAGACGGGTGTCGACAAAAAAGAAGATTTAAAAAAAGAACATCGCCAGATTATCGCGAATTTGATTTCCACGTCTGAACTTCCAACGCTTAAGTTAAGGCGTTCGGAATGTTGTTGAGGTAACAAAAAAAAACGTATTTCAAAAGAATCGAAAAGTTCGGAAAAATTCCAGCCAAGGATTTTGTGTCGTCGTCAGTTGACAGTTTTGCAGTAAGCCAAGTACCAGTGGAAAATCATTACTATTACGTGTTTTGATAGACATCAGTTGCTTTCGTGGTATAAACCGATTTAATTTTTTTTTCATGAATATGTTTCTGTATCACTTCATGCATTTTTTTTAAGTGAAACTTCTTTTGGTGCTTTGGTCATTTTTGAGATGGGAAAAAACAATTGAACTCGCGACGCCGTTACCGACACCTCATTTTTGTAAACGCGATTGTGTTCTTTATTTAGATAAGGTTACGGACCAATGTTCTATACAAGTATTTTTCTTCCATCAAGGCAATCTTGTTCAAGTTTTCACTTCTGTCGGCACTCCCGGAGTGCCGCTGTTTTTTTTTTCATATTTTTTTGCATTTGGATCGACAGTCCACCTTTTCTGTTTTAGTTGCTTTGTTTATTGAGAAATTGTTTTAATTCAATAACACCGTTTATCTAGGAGAACACTGACCATCGTTGTTTCGTTGGTCTAATGGTTGCAAGTGTTACTGCTGAGCATGAGGTCCTGGGTTCGATTCCCGGGTCGGGCAAAGTATCATTGGGTTTTTCTATCAGGAATTTCTCAGTAACAGCCTGGAGTCTGGATTTGTGACATGAGACTAAATCATAACTTCCGAAATGTAGGTAAACTATAAGTGCTCCTCTGCCTAACCCTTCAGGTATTATAGGCGTGATGTTGTGTAACATTGATTATTTTGATACATCGTTAGGTCATCCCTTTCATGTACTTTGTTAAATCTAACGGTACTTTTAATACCCTAATAGCTCATTTACTCTGTCTCGCGGATCAACTCTTGTTCGCCTCGCAGCTCGCGTGATCCGACTTAAGACGAGTTTCTGTTGAGACTCTCGCGGTGCGTTCAGTTATCTTTGAGTCAGCAACCATGGCGGACGTCGAAACATTAGCGGCATCAACTCTTTCTTTATTGAGCTTCTATTACAATACGACAAATTTACAAAAATGACATCGCACTAGATGGTGGATGATATCGATTCATCGCAATTGTTGAGGGTCCCAAATAATCGGGACCTTTTGAAATAGTTCAAGGAACTCTTCGTGAAACCAATCCATTATGTAGGTGAAGTAACAAATTATACACACTACCTGCACGGCTAAACGCTAGTAAACGAATGAAGTGAGAGCGCAAATGTAAACACTACACTCTCGTTGCTCGCGAGCCCCTTTGCCTAAAAAACCGCTTAAACTGCCGATTACATACGCATCTGGTAATTCGCCTCGCGCCTCGTCTCGCTGCTCGCGCGAAAGTGTAAATGAGGCATAAGGAAGTCCAATTGAAGTTTCAAGTTGCTATCACACGTAATTGTGACCAAAGAACTTTTCAGAGCGCTCGCCAATAATCCTTTTGTAACAAACCAGTTTGACAGATGAGAATTCTATTGTTGGAATTTTTCTCGATTTATCACGACTCTGCTTTGAATAATGGCGCGTGTCATAAATTTCCGAATTAATCCTTTCATGCGAAAATGTATAGCATTAAAATTTATTGTAGAATATAATAACGATGCCAGCAGAAATGATGAGAATTCGGAGTAAAAATATAATGGAACACGTTTAGTTTAAAAGCCGTGTAAAATACGTGGGTGTTCACAGTTTTGCCTTATCAGGGGGCCTACCACAAGCTCATAAAG
This sequence comes from Agrochola lychnidis, assembly GCA_963680765.1. Lineage (NCBI taxonomy): Eukaryota > Metazoa > Arthropoda > Insecta > Lepidoptera > Noctuidae > Agrochola > Agrochola lychnidis. Next base: position 4,169,959 of record OY796859.1, on the reverse strand, counting down.
CAGTATTATTTTAATATTACTTCAGTGTGGGAAAGAGATGAAACTCTACAGGACGTATAGCTCCATCTCTTTGTCCCACTAAAGTAATATTAAAATAATACTGGTTTTGAGCTGGTGGTAGGCCCCCAGGCATTTCTAAGACTCTGGCAGGTCCACCATTTTAACCGACTTCCAAAAGGAGGAGTTTTTTTTTTTTTTTTTGTATGTTTATTACGCGATTACTCGGCTAATTATGAATTAATTTTAATGATTCTTTTTTTGTTTGGTAGGTCATACTTCAGAGGTGGTCCCATTTAAATTTTAATAACTTTGCTTGGGTAGTTTTTTTTTTTTTTTGTGTTGCTTGTGGCTAAATACTAACAGCCGCTCGGGGTCAATCTGTTAGGTTAAGCTACGCTTGCCGGGGTTAGTCCATTTCTAAACACCGAGACTCCTCCGTGCCTCGGAAAGTACGTTAAGCCGTTGGCCCCAGCTGTCATTCGTGGATCTTTGACAGTCGTTACGGGTCGTCAGAAGCCCGAAAGCCTGAAAACCAGTCTTACCAAGGGGTATCGTATTACCCAGTTACTGGGTTGTGGAGGTCAGATATGCAGTCACTCTATTTAAAATAATGGTATTCAGCTGCATCCGGTTAGACTGGAAGCCGACCCCAATATAGTTGGGAAAAGGCTAGGCAGATTGATTTTGCTTGGGTAGTTTTAGAGTTAGCTTCAATAATACGTATTTTTTTCCCACTTAGTATGTCTATGATAATATATGTTAAGTTCCTCTCACTGTTATTTACATAGCAGGTAGTAATATTCGAATTAGTGTGGGGTAAATACCACAACTTTTTTGGAAGTCGGTTATTTATTTTTGTAAAAAGTTTTTTATTTATTTATTTAATATTCAAGCACAGAAATGTACAGAGGCGGATTAAATGCCATAGACATTTTCTACCAGTCAACCTCTGACAGTCCAGTCTCCAGTCCGGTCCTCGCTCAAGTCTCCTCTGTCTCTCTGTCCGTCTTTTTGACACCATCCGTTAGCTACTCGACTTCGTTTAAAGCCCCTTCCAATCTATTCTGTAAAAATCTCACCAAAAAAACTTAGGTGAAGTGAGCTTGAAGTGAGCTGTCCTTGCCGTTAAAACTTAGGTAAACTGATCTATCATTGCAAAATCTCATCATTAAAACTTAGGTGAAGTAAGCTTGAAGTGAGCTGTCCTTGCAAAATCTTACCGTGAAAACTTAGGTGAAGTGAGCTTGAAGTGAGCTGTCTTTACAAAATCTTACCATGTCGTAGTAGGTAACTAGGTACCCAAGGGAAGTGAAGTACCATATAAAGGCTCTGATGAAATAATAGTACGCACTTCGTCTTAATTAAACTAGGCCTAATCGGCTTTAAACTTATGACTAGTTTACATTGCTTTATTACTATTTAAGCTAGGATATACATAAATTGTTTTCATGCAAATCTTGTTAGGATGGACGTAAATGTCGAACGGTTAAAAGAGAACCAAGATTATCACTTAATGGTAATCAGTCTCCTTCTTCTTTTTGTGGTTAGTGACTAACCTGTTGTCAGAGTAAAAAATACTATAGAATGCGTAGATTTTGACTTAGTGATGGGAGTTAAGATGTATAGACAAACTATGTTCTTAAGGTCCCTCGGCAAACCTCGTGTTCGTCAGTCGTCGGATTTCTATCAGTTGCCCTTTGCACTTGGTGCAGACCCGACGCTTTCAATCGACTTGGAAGTGAGTTGTTAATACTCTTTTAACTTAATGAAATTTATTTTAATAAAAAACCGGCCAAGTGCGTGTCGGACCACGCACAATGAAGGGTTCCATAGTTGGGACGAATTTATCCCAAAAACAAACTTAACTTTGTAGTTGATAAACATGTTCTCCCCATACGGAATGTATGGGAAAACATGTTTTTGCAACTGCAAAGTTAAGTTGGTCGATTATTACTCGATAACTAGTAAAGCCTACTTAGCTGTGATAGTTTTTCTTTTAATTTCGTTATATAAACTACTGTTGTGATTTTTTTCACACATCCAAAACTAACCATTTAGCTGGCAGGGGGACACCTGACTCTAACAAAAATTAGCACTTTAAAGCTTAATATTTTGCAAATGGATCCCTGAATCCAAAAATGGTTTTCACAAACACGACAACAATGTTTTTGTAAGACCTTTCCAATGATACCCCACACTATGGGATAAAAAAATAAAAAATAAAACATCACCACTTTACGTGTATGGTACCCTAAAAATAAATGTTTTTCATAATTTTGTTTTACCACTTTGTCGGCGTAATTTATATGTATATCTATGTCAAATTACAGCTTTCTAGTACTAAGGGTCTCGGAGCTAGACCGCGGACAGACAGACAGACAGACAGACAGACAGACGGACAGACAGACAGACGGACATGACGAAACTATAAGGGTTCCTTGTTTACTACGGAACCCTAAAAATGGGAGGAAAGCCGTTAAAGTCGCAGGCACGACAGAAAGGAAAATAGTTTTACAGCTCTATATAGTTCACACGGAAATCAAAACAAAACAACAATAAAGTACTTCGTTCCGAGTTCAAATTATTAGACACGATAAATCTAATAATTGATGGACTTGGAAATTAGCATTCGTTTGTATTTGGAAATCCGATGAACATTAAGAAAATAGAAATACTGTACTAGCTTTAACCCGCGAAATTCCGCAGTTTTATTTTTTATTCATGTTGTTTGAAAGGGAGGCGTGACAATAATAGTTTATACTAATATTTAAAAGCGATAAAGTTTGTTTGTTTGTATATAAGCCGTATTCACCGAAACTACTCATCCAGTACTGCCTCGTTGGTCTGGTGGTCGCAAGCGCTACTGCTGAGTATGAGGTCCTGGGTTCGATTCCCGGGTCGGGCAGTGTCATTGGGTTTTTCTATCTGAAATTTCTCAGTAGCAGCTCGGAGTCTGGATTTGTGCCCGATTGATGGCAATAGGCTCGCCCCCTATTACATGGGACTTAAACATAACTGGCGAAATGTGGATGTACCTGTTACAAGGATACCTCTGTCCAACCCTTCGGGGAAACAAGGCGTGATGTTATGTTATGTTACTCATCCGGTTTAAAAAATATTTTCCTGATAGAAAGCTACTCTATTGCCGAGTGCCACTGGATATGTTTTATATTAAAACACGCGGGCGAACTCGCGGGCAGTAGCCTACCTAATAAAGTAATCATGTTATTTATTCAAAAGTTTTTAACAACAGAGGAAATACATTTCTACCTTGTTTTACTGTCACTAAAGGTGACTATACACTAGAGCATTTTGTCGAGCATTTCCATGTAATGTCACGTTCATACGAATGCTCGACACTGCGTTCGACGTATTGCTCACGGCGAGTGAGCATTTACCTGTAACATTACTTTTTATCTTGCGTTCATCGGCTCGCGTACCTCACTCCGCGTCAGCCGCGCTCGTGCCTTTGCTCGATAAAATGTTACGCCAATACGCTCGTTGGTTTTTAAAATCAGGTTGTAACAAAACATCGAGCGTCGTGTTCGAAATGCGGTTCGATATAATTTTAAAACGGCAAATTCTCGATGTTCATTTCATTTATTTGCATACCATAATGTGTTTAAAAGATCTTAAATGATAAATGATTTTATTTCTGTAACTAGGTTTCTACAAATACTTTTACACGTCAATCATATTTTAAAAACTAGATGAGGTCAGCGTTTCCTATCTGACTACTCTGAGAAGAAAGGCCGAAACAAGCTCAGAGGTCACAGTCTCTTTTAAAGTCCAGACATAATCTTGGTCAGATCAGGCCATGTGGATTGGTATCTGAAGTGGTCTTTTTAGGAAAGCACCACACAGATTAGGAGGACCTGTCCAGTCAGTGCACGAATTTTTCAGTTATCGTGCAGCTCAACTCAGAATTTAAAGAGCTCAATGATTGTTGCATAAGACTTAAAGCGTGTTCTGTCACAAGTAAATGCTCTAGTCTATACTCACGTTTATATTAAAAATACAATCTTTCATCCCTGCTATAAATCATAAAGGTAATCTGTAAACAAAATTCATTCTCATTTTTATCCAAAATAAAAATAATCTCACGCCGCGCCGCTTCAGAACGAGTTAATTTTTACAACGCCAAAGATTTTCTGAGACGAAAGTTGATTTTGATGTTATTTATTCGAGAAACATCCGAGGAAATTATGCGAAGATGGGTACGAGCGTGATGGAGAGTCTGTCGAGGGCATTACTATGTTGAATCAATTTCAAAGCCCCTACTAAGAAGGAATTTTTCTCATAAAATTAGTAAAAATTGTGTGATGTGAAAGTTGGATGAAACTATAAACTTCGACAGCTGCAGTTGCGACTGCATCCAACACGACTTTGTTGAGAATCGACAAATAAGCTTACATCAAAATTACGGTAGTCTGGTAACTCGACGCATGTGGTGACATATTTCCCATCAATCAACTTGGCATATTGCAGTACCCTGCAGCTAGGCATATAAAAACATGTCCACTTGTCGAGCATGCTCACTAATACTGTGCCAAAAAAACCAGTGCGTTCCGCATCCATTTTGTTGCTTCAAACTTCAATCGAAAACACTTGAGTAGGACACTGGGGTAATTTTACCCCAGTGTCCTACTCAAGTGTTTTGCATGTCATGTCATGTCATGGGCGGCTTTACAAAAAACTCTGACACCAGGTTGGTCACCTTACCATTTGGTAAGGTGACCAACCTGGTGTCAGAGTTTGGTGCCGCCCATGAGTCTCTAACTTGGCTTCACATGCGTCGAGAAATATCTCTCAGGCATTCCCTCACGTTCAGGTGTTCCCTCACGATGTTTTCCTTCACCGTTTTTGAAGCAAGTGATAAATACGCACATGAATCCGAAAAGTCAGAGGTCAAACTCATCATCGTTTCAGCCGAAAGACGTCCACTGCTGGACATAGGCGTCCTAAGCATCACCACTTCGATCGATTTTGTGCTTCTCGCATCCAGCGGATTTCTGCGGCCTTCATAAGGTCATCGGTCCACCTAATGGGAGGCCTTCCAAGGCTACGTTTTCAGGTACGCAGTCGCCACACCAGAACCTTTCGACCACATCGGCCATCTGTTCAGCCTTATAGTAGTCGCATAGTCGCATTTGATGTGTAACATCTCACCTTGGTAATAAGCAACATTAAAGGGGCGGGGCCACGTCAAGGTCGTTTCTGACGGCCAACTCTAGCACCATGCGCGCTCATTGGTTAAATCAAATAACGCGCGCTTCCCCGGCTTCCTGTGACACACTTCCTTCCCTTTTTCACCCACAGGTTTGTTTTTTTTAGATTTCGATTTTGATTTTGATTGCAGGAAATTGAGAGAAAAGATGTTTAACATCAAAAAGTAACAAATAGTAGTACCTACATCAAAAGCCGCGACTTATCAACACAAATAATTTCCTATTACAACCATACACTAAGCCGGTCTCTCAATTTTCTTAAATAAACATTGCCGAGCTTGAGTTTTCACATTTAAGGCTCAAATGGAGCTCAGGATGGGGTGATGTGTGATTTTAGGGAATAATGTTCGAGTATAGATGAAATCTTTGAGGGGTTCGGGCTAAATAGTAACAACCGCACGAGTCGAATGAAATTTAAGCTACTCTTGCCGCGATCGGTTCAAGGAGGGGATCCATTAGATATCGAGACCCGATTCCGTACCTCGGAAAGCACAACGAGAGGTTGCGGGAACCCACTAGATGCTGATAGTCTTTGTGACAAAAGGGAAGAAACATAGGTAAAAAAAAAAAAAAAAACTATGTAGTCCGTCAGGCAGATAATAAAAAAATATTAGACACGTATTTTTTGCTTTATCATAATTAATTTAAAAATGACTTAGTTATGACGCATTAAAGTTGGGAAGTGGGGGTCGCTATGTCACATCATTTAAAAATGACTTAGATAAAACGCATTAAAGTTGGGAAGTGGGGGTCGCTATGTCACATCACAAGTAATGTCATGGCACATTTTAACTCAATGTATCGCCGTAATCTTTTGATTATGTAAAAAAAGCAAAAATACGTGTCCAATTTTTTTTTTAAATCTATCTGACGGACTAAAAAAAAATTTATTTGTCGTCAACCCTATTATAGGTACTTGCAGGAGGCCCATGTCTAGCAGGCGTTATGATGATGACGATGATATTATTATTACCTCCTGAGTCTGCAACGTTATTTTGTTGCAAAGTCCTATTATCAACATATTTGAGTCAACGCTCAATATAAACGTCTATTTTAGCAGTTTTCGTTCTTCAAGGCACATTATATTTCTCATTTATTTTGCCTTGCCACACATACAGGGTGACAGGGACATCGACGCGAAAACTGTTACCATGGATTCAGTACATGATTCTGAAAAAAAAAATCTGCTGTTCCATACATTTTGACCGCGTAGGGATTGCACTTTTCCATGAAATAGCAGATTAAAAAAAAATACCGCCGAAAAATTTAAAAGCTCCGGGCCTGATTCGGGCCATGGTACGGAGCGGGAGGAAATAGGAGGCCGTCACCTCCTGCAAAGCAATAATGCTCGCGAAGGAGGAGGCGGAACGCGTGAAGGAGAGGCAAAATTCACGCCCTCACACTTCTAACCGCTGCAGGAAGAGACGCCCTGGGCGTCGGGAATCGCGATCCGATTTCCAGCCACCGTAGGCGTGGGCTTGCGGACGGTGAGCAATGGGTAGCTTTCCGCCCGATAAGGACCAGGAAGAGATGTCAGCAGAATTGATGGGGTCCGCTAGGGCCGATGCCTGCCGGGGTTGCGAACAATACCGAAAGAGAAATCGTGGCCCCCAGCAACATGGCAACTGAAAGAACACGGGTGAGTTTTAGTCAGTAAAAGTCTGACATGCCCTCCTGCTCCGCCCAAAGCGGGAGAAATTATTTGATAACTAGCTGCACCGCTGGTTTCACCCGCAGAAGTCTCGAGCCCGTAGGAATATCGGGATAAAATGTATTCTATGTGTTAATCCAGGTTATAAACTAATTGTGTACCAAATTTCATCCAAATCCGTTCAGCCGTTTGAGCGTGAAGAAGAGACAAACATTCACACACACACACTCACAAACTTTCGCCTTTATAATATTAGTGTGATTTCCCACCCAAAAAAAGGTTTAGAATCATGTACTGGATCCATGGTAAAAGTTTTAGCGTCGATGTCCCTGCCACCCTGTATAATATACCTATCAACTTTTTCGTTCCTAGCTAAACATAATTTTACATACAACAAAATGTTAGTATGCAGTATTGCCATTAGTTTATTTAGTCGGAACCCCTTATCTTTGGCATAATAGCAGCAGGGGCTAATAATAACAAGCAAACTCGCGAGGACTGAAATAATTCCGGAAATAGCTGACGGAATATCTAAATCATGGCATGCCTCACAATCTTAGGAATAGGGATGGGCTGACTTGTATTTTATTGTTATCGATAGAAAAAAGAATGTGAATGGAACGAATGAAGACTAAATACGTAATTATGTATAAAAAACTATCATCATCATCAGCCTATAAATGTTTCCATTACTGGGACACAGGCCTCCTCTCTGTGAGAGGGAGTGGGCCGTAATCTACCACGCGGGCCCAGTGCGGGTTGGTAGATGTCACATGTCTTCGAATTTTCGGTTCTAGGACATGCCGGTTTCCTCACGATGTTTTCCTTCACCGTTTTGAGAGCAGTACAATGCTGATAAAATAATTTACACAAAGTAAAGCGCCTGTCTGGGTTCGAACCTACGACCTACAACTCGTAAGTCGTGTCCGTTACCACTGAGCCACCACTGCTCTGTACTACCACCACTGCTCTGTATATAAAAAACTATATCCATGTAGAAATAAAAAAAAAACAAGAATTAACATTTTAATTTATTTTACATTTTTAAAGATAAAAATATAAAACCCATTAAATATTCAAGATAAAACCCAAGTTTCTTCAGTTTCAACAGAATTGTTTTAATTTTCAATCTTCTTCGAATCTCGCGTTAAATACACTTGTATTATAATTTTTCTCCAAGCTCGATTCTTCTCAGATTATCTTCTTGTTTTCTACCTTTTCAGTTTAAGTTTATACAACTTCTGGCACGAGTAAGAAATCGTCAGAACCCGCCAGTGTTGAACCGAGAGTTTCTAGAATACTTTGTGTTTAGAATTACTGGTTATTGTTCTCCTGAACACGGCGCATTGGCTTTCAAACTTTACAGAAGTTGAATCTCAACGAATTTACTCTCAAAGTTCTACAGTCGAACAAGTATTAAATTCAGTTAAGTCACCTTTTCATTCAACCTTTGTGATATTGTCAGATGTAGTCTTACTAGTCAGTAGTGATGTGTCGGATATCCGTATCCGCGGATATCCGAGGGAGAAAAAAGATCTGTATCCTGTATCTGTATACATTTCATTACGTATACGTAATGAAATGTATTAATATAAAAAATCCGTTCAAGATCCGCCAAAAAGTAACGGATACAGATCTTTTTTCTCCCTCGGATATCCGCGGATATCCGTGGATACGCGTGGCGACTTCATTGATCGCGCGATTATGTCATACTCATATAAAAGAGCACGACGATCGCCTTTGGTTAGGATGCGACCTTTATCCTTTTAACTGATTTTATGGTGTAGGTTTTGTGTAAGGAGCATGTAAGGATCACAGCAGGTGGCGTTCTGTAGTTTCTGCCTCAGAAGAAGACATGAGTTTATATCTTAAACTAGCTGACCCGGCAAACGTTGTTTTGCCATATAAATGTTTGGGGTGGACCATCTTTATCACTTCCTGCCCTACCTGCCCTACCTGCCCTACCTGCCCTACCTGCCCTACCTGCCCTACCTGCCCTACCTGCCCTACCTGCCCTACCTGCCCTACCTGCCCTACCTGCCCTACCTGCCCTACCTGCCCTACCTGCCCTACCTGCCCTACCTGCCCTACCTGCCCTACCTACCCTACCTATCCTATCTTTCAAGTGGATCAAACTGCATACGGTGTGCAAATTTGATTAAAATCGGTTGAGTAGTTTAGGAATCCATCGCGGACAAACAACGTGACATGTAATTTATATATATTATATTAAGATGTGTGGTTTGTGTAAAAGGTGAGGCGGTGTGTGGTGTTCGAGACTATTTTATCCAACGATAGTAGCTTGAAAGTAGAACCTAATCTTTTATCTCATTTAAATTCATGCAGAGAAAATTAGGCAAAAAGGTCGATAAAATATGTCCAGACAATGTTTCTCATCCCTAGTTCCAACATCGTTTACTTTAACAGCCTCGTTTGCCCTGAATAGACAATTTCCTTATACTTAGCGTTATTTAGCCGCCGGTATAAACGATTAATCATTTTTTGTTTTGGTTAACAACATGATGAATAAAAATTGTCAATAGTTTGATTCAAATGGGCTGTTTCTTATTGCCATTGAAGTACATAAAATGTATTTTGTTTTATGTTTTACAGACAAAACCCGTTTCTATGGTTATCAAGCTGCGCAGGCAAGTTCGGAATTGAAATCGGAATTGTAATCTTAATGGTGTGAAAATGCTTTTACATTACAATTGCTGTTGGGACCTTATGATTATCGTGGTTGGAGAGCGATAATAAATGAAATTCAGATGTAAAAAACTTTTTTCCAAAAAATACAACCGACTTCCAAACTACAAAGTGAAAAATAACTTTAATTTCGGAAGTCGGTGTCTTTGGATCAATATTTAAGTTTTTGACACCGACTTCCGAAATTAAAGTTATATTTCACTTTGTAGTTTGGAAGTCGGTTGTATTTTTTGGAAAAAAGTTTTTTTTTCACTTTTTAGTGGGTTGGTTTGTAATTTATCTAAGTAACAATAGCCTTATGTCAACTGCTCATCAAAAATACCCAAATCGCTATAGATGTGCCTTTAAAATTTGAAGAGTTCCCTCGATTTCTCCAAGATCCCATCATCAAATCGTGACCAAATGACAATGGGATCAACTTGAAAGTATACCCTTTTAAACAAAAAAAGAATTTTTCAAATCGGTCCAGCCGTCTTCGAGTAATAGGGGAACATACATAAAAAAAAAAAATCCCGACGAATTGAGAACCTCCTCCTTTTTTTTTAAGTCGGTTAAAAATATAAAGTCTATTCATATGACCATGAATCTTTAGCACAATGATCTTTCTTATATTAGTTACACGGTACACAAGTTAGTGCCACGGCGGCGGCGCTGGGAAAACGACTGGCCGCTAAACCTAATGCGCGGGGGACATTGCATTCTGTACCACTAGTATTACTGCTACCTGTAGTATACAATCGCTAAGTTAAGAAATATTGGGATTGCTAATGAAAATAAATATTAGCAAAACTAACAAAAATACCTAGTCTGATTTTCATACAGTGTTTTTAGATTTAGATGACTACTAACTTTCGCCCGCGGCTTCGCCCGCGTGGAGGTCTGAAATTATCCTACGGGAACGTGCAACCTAAATAAAAATATTAAGTGGCACTACGGGAGTGAAAACTTGAACAAGATCGCCTTGGTGGAAGAAAAATACTTGTATAGAACATTGGTCGGTAACCTTATCTAAATAAAGAGCACAATCGCGTTTACAAAAAAAAATACTTCCAAAAACCTTTATAGTAAAAATACTTGTATAGAACATTGGTCCGTAACAAAATATAAATAAAGAGCACAATTGCGTTTACAAAAACGAGGTGTCGGTAGCGGTGTCGCGAGTTCAATAATTGCTTTTTCCCATCTCAAAAATGCCCAACGCACCTAAAGAAGTTTTCACTTCAAAAGTATCCTTTATGTTAATCCAGGTTATTAGCTATATGTGTGCCAAATTTCATTCAAATCTGTTCTGCCATTTTTGCGTGTTTGAGTAACAAACATCCAAACAAACAAAAATACAAACTCTTTGTCATTTTTTCTTTTTTGTAATAATAGTAGGATTAGTATTAGTAAGATTATTTATTTACTTCATCATCGTCATCATCATTTCAGCCGAAAGACGTCCACTGCTGAACATAGGCCTCCCCCAAGCACCTCCACTTCGACCGATTCTGTGCTTTCCGCATCCAGCGGATTCCTGCGGCCTTCACATGGTCATCGGTATTTATTTATTTATTTAAAATAGGTACGCCAACAGCATATACATTTTACATTAAATATTAAAGTTAACAGGTATGGGCTTTTATTAGAAGTAGGATTTTCGAGATTATTTATCAAGCATTCTTTACGTGAAAAGAAACAAATCAATAATTTTAAGAATCTCCAGTAGTAATAAATCCTGCGAATTCTAAATAGTTCAGAACCCATATAATTTCCGTCAGGCAAATCTGTGAATAAATTCGAAGACATGTGACATCTACCAACCCGCCCTGGGCCCGCGTGGTGGATTACGGCCCACTCCCTCTCACCGAGAGGAGGCCTGTGTCCTAGCAGTGGGAACATTATAGGCTGATGATGATGATGATGAAATCTGTGAATTCGCAACGAAAATTCAATTTCGACCCATACTTATATAACGTATCCCAATCTCTTAGAAGTTAAATTTTCATATCTCGGCGGTAATCACAGCTATTGGCGGAATTGGTTTGTTGATGAGCAGAAGATTGCTGTGACAACGCAAGCAGCTAGGCTTGCCGCGGTCGGTTCGCGGATCGGTGACCATACATTACAGTTGCCGCATTACTTTACAAATTTCACGTCACTACACTCACTACGGTGTCTACGGGAAACTAAACGAAAATCACTAATCGACCGCTGCGATTGGCCGGGTGGCGATGACGCGACGGCTAGTCAACCAATCAGAAGACGACAAGTGTTTAGTGTGTGGTGCGTGGTCTGGGTTTGTACGCCATGAGAGTGACTCTTAAAAAACTATAGAACTGAAGAGAAGTGGAAAAGGAACGTGCTTGTTCTAATTTTGGGGAACCTCAAACTGTAATTTTTACGAATACACCATTTAACTATCAAAAAGGTTTCCATTTATTTCACCGGCCTCAATCCTCTCAGTAGCAGCAGCATCTACAATTACATCGAGATCCCTCCGTGCCTCGAGAAGCACGTTAAACCATTTGTCCCGGCTGTCATTCGTAGATCTTTGACAGTCGTTACGGGTGGTCAGAAGTGACTGGTTTGTGCAGGTCAGATAGGCAGTCGGTCTATGAAAATTTTTGACTGGTAACTGACTCCAACATAGTTGGGGAAAGGCTAAGTAGATGATGAGGTAATTTTAGTGTTCTCTTTTAATATTTATTTCGGCCCTGAGCATCATTGCTGTGTTCCGGTTTGGTTCTTACTTCTAATGGTTAAATAAAAAAATTATCTGTGCATAAAGTAGAAAAAAAAAACACTTTTTCGTCATTTTACACTCTCTATATTTCAGGATTAGTTTAAAAATAGGTACCTTCTATCATAAATATAAGATTATATCAAAACAATCTATTGATTTATATTTGTATCGTTTATTGCTTAGCAATTATAGTTATATTTGCTATACACATAAACAAAGTTGAAACATCACATCATTTTATTATCTGGGTTTAAATTAAAACTTCTTTGAATCGAATACTATATTAACGATAATTATACAAATTTTCTATTATTACAAGAATCATTATTAGCGTTTAAAAAAATAATTGTTTCTATGTATGAATACAAATTACGTCCAAATCATTATTTTTGGACGCATTTAATACATTTTAACCAGAACATCCACATCCACAGCCACAGCCGTGCTCTTTCTCCTCTTTTTCTGGTTCTTTCTTTGTTACCTTCTCTTCTTTTCTGTATTTTGGGCACTTATGGGGTTTATTATCATCTTCTTCATCATCATCTTCTTCATCATCATCTTCTTCATCATCATCTTCTTCATCATCATCTTCTTTATCATCATCTTTTTCATCATCATCTTCATCATCTTCATCATCTTCATCATCTTCATCATCATCATCTTCATCATCTTCATCATCATCATCTTCTTCATCATCATCTTCTTCATCATCATCTTCTTCATCATCATCTTCTTCATCCTTATCTTCTTCATCATCTCCCTCACCTTCCTTGTTTTTATCTGCTTCATCATGACCTTTGTGTGGTGCTGCAGTTGAATGTCCACCACTGTGCCCTCCTGACATTGCTGTACTATTTCCCTCACCTGGCGCAGCAGTCATTGTTGCCTTACTTCCTCCACCTGGCGCAGCGGTCATTGACCCACCACTGCCGCCATCTGGTGCTTTAGTCGATGCACCACCACTATGCCCACCTGGCTCAGCCGTTGCGTTTTTACTCTTTCCGCCACTTCGGTACTCAACCTTCGTTGCTGCTAATGCAATTGATTCTGATTTTAAACTAACTTCCTTGCTTGGCTTAGCGTCAATTGAGACGCGAGTATGTGATAATGCCATAAGGCATATCGCTACCTGGAAGAATAAAGATTTGTGTCAGTAAATTTGGTTATTTTTATTTTTATTGGAGCATCCATGTAGATTGCATTAAAATAAAAGATCAAAACACATAAATTTTACGAAAATAAAAAACCTCAAATCGCTATTATTAATATTTATATGTGCATATTCGTGGCAGGTGGCGCTCTGTAATTTCTGCAATGGGAAAAATATGCATATTTGTATGTCATCTAATGTAAAACATGGGTGGCCACATGCGGCCAATAAAACTTATTCAGAAGTCCCGTTCGGGAAACTCCTAGTTTCAGCAAACTATAGGCAGAAGTTACCACTACCATCAGACTAAAAGTGTAGACTGACATTAATTATCATAAAAATCCATTCAATTTTTTTTGTGATTTTTGACGTTCAAAAGTGTCTTTTATTTTATTTTATTTTTATTCAAAAGGAACAACAAACAGCTACAGTATAAAATATAGGAACAAGAAATACATTAAAAAAATAGACAATATTGCAGCCCACAACGCTGTTCACGGATTAGCTACAGAACAGTGACAATGAAAATAATCACTAGGGTTACAAGTACATTTTTTTTTCTATTATGTGCTTAATTGAAATTTAAGTTACCGCAAATAAACGTTTTTCTTTCTTTTCTTCCTTTCTTTCTTTCTTTTCTTTCTTTCTTTTCTTTCTTTCTTTCTTTTCTTTCTTTCTTTCTTTTCTTTCTTTCTTTCTTTAAATAAATGATAACTTTGATTTTGACTGCATACCTGCCCGACGGTCTATTCTGTAAAAATCCCACCGTGAAAACTAGGTGAATTGAGCTGCCATTCCACCTGATGCTGAGATTGACAGTAATGACAGCTTAATTCACTTAAGCAAAGATTTTTACAAAATAGATCGGCAGAAGTCAGACTCAAAATCAATCTGCCTAGCCTTTTCCTATGTTGGGATCGGCTTCCAGTCTAACCGGATGTAACTGAATACCGTATTTTACATGAAGCGACTGCCTATCTGACCTTCACAACCGATACTCCTTGGTAAAACTGGTTGTCAGACTTTCGGGCTTCTGACGACCCGTAACGACTGTCAAAGATCCACGAATGACAGCCGGGACCAACGGCTTAACGTGCTTTCCGAGGCACGGAGGAGTCTCGGTATGTTAAGATGGTCACCCATCCACAGACCAACCTTAGCAAGCATAGCTTAACCTGATGGATCGAACCATGTGGCTGTTATTACTTAACCACGAGCTGCAGCGACAGAAGTCAGACTGTTTGCCAAAAAACATAGGAAGAGAATAATAAATTATTTACTTACCAAAACTAATTTTAAACTTCCCATGATTGCACTTGACACTTCGTAACTGAATGTGAAGAATAAACAGTTACCACGTATTTTATACAAGCTAAATTACTATTCATAGTCTACCGATATGATAAAACAAAAAATAAAACTGTCTTTTAAATTACCGAATTTTGAGAAATGCATGTTAATTTTACCTCGTTTTTCCTTGATAATGATGGTTTATGTTTTTCATTTTCCATTCTTTATTGGGAATCGTTTATTGTGTATCTTATTTTATTCTATGTCTAACTTAACTATAACTTATACCTAAAATGGCACTTTTTGAATTTACATATTTCTAAGTAGTCCGTTCGCATGTTTTATACAGCAGAGCAGTGGTGTAGGTCGTAGTTTCGAACCCAGACAGGCGCTTTTTTTTTTTTCCTAGCCGTTATTGTCCCACTGCTGGGCAAAGGCCTCCCTACTCTCTTTCCACCTCTCTCTGTCTAGAGCTTCCAAGGACCAATCTTTCTTAAAGGAGTCCAGCTCATCCCGCCATCTCCGTCTGGGCCTGCCGCGATGTCGTTTGCCATTAAGCGGGACCCACTGGGTCGTAAGTTTGGCCCATTGATCGTTAGACAGGCGCTTTCCACGGCGTTCTCACCTTCCGCCTGACGCAGGTCCTCACCGGACACGGCTGCTTCGGGAGGTTCCTGTTCAGGATAAGGCGGGAGGAAACACCCGGGTGTCACCATTGTGTGGATCGGCCTGAGGACACGGTGGAGCATACGGTGGAGGTCTGCCCGGCTTGGGCGGAGCAACGCCGTGTTCTCGTAGAGGCGATCGGCGGCGGTGATCTCTCGCGTCCGGCCCTGGTTCAGGCCATGGTACGGAGCGAGAGGAAATGGCAGGCCGTCACTTCCTTCTGCGAAGCGGTAATGCTCGCGAAGGAGGAGGCGGAACGCGTGAGGGAGAGGCAAATTTCGCGCCCTCACGCCCCTAACCGCCGCAGGAGGAAACGCCCGGGGCGGGAATCGCGAGCCGATTTCCGGCCACCGTAGGCGCGGGCTTGCGGACGGTGAGCAATGGGTAGCTCGCCGTCCGATAAGGACCAAGCCCGGGTCGACGGCGCGTTGTGTTCCACGCGCGCCTCAAAGAGATGTCAGCAGAATTGACGGGGCCCACTAGGGCCAATGCCTGCCGGGGGTTCGAAGAAAACCGATCGGGAAATCGTGGCCCCCGGCAACAGGGCAACCGAAGGAACACGGGTGGGTTTTAGTCAGTAAGAGTCTGACACGCCCTCCCGCTCCGCCCAGAGCGGGAGAAGTTATTTGATAATTTCCCACCCAAAAAAAAAAAAAAAGACAGGCGCTTTACTTTGTGTAAATTATTTCATCACCACAGCTCTCAAAACGGTGAAGGAAAACATCGTGAGGAAACCGGCATGTCCTAGAACCGAAAATTCGAAGACATTATGTGACATCTACCAACCCGCTTTGGGCCCGCGTGGTGGATTACGGCCCACTCCCTCTCACAGAGAGGAGGCCTGTGTCCCAGCAGTGGGAACATTTATAGGCTGATGATGATGATGATGATGTTTTATACTTATCCTAATTATACAGGGAAACCTATTATTAGACATACAATATTGTAACACATATTCTGTAACATAAGATAAGATAAAATATATTTATTTGTACACATACAGAAATAAAAACGTGCATGCAGGATAACATTAAAAAATACAGGTTCAGACATGTTTGCCACATATTTATGGCGTACAAATATTAACAATTATGATTGTTAATAATTTAGGTAGTCAAGTCTATATCATTAATGTACCTTGAATTTAGCAAACATTAATCTTCTTCTTAATATATATAAATTACGTGTCACGTTGTTTGTCCGCGATGGACTCCTAAACTACTTAACCGATTTTAAACAAATTTGCACACCGTGTGCAGTTTGATTCAACTTGAAAGATAGGATAGCTTACATCTTAATTTAGGAAAAAAAAAAGATATGAAGAAAAATTATGTTTTTATAAATTAGGGTAGGGTAGATAGGGTAGGTAGGGCAGTTAGGTCAGGTAAGGCAGGTAGGGCAGGTAGGGCAGGTAGGCCAGGTAGGCCAGGTAGGGCAGGTAGGGCAGGTAGGGTAGGTAGGGTAGTAAGTGATAAAGATGGTCCACCCCAAACATTTATATGGCAAAACAATGTTTGCAGGGTCAGCTAGTAAATTATAAATGTCAATAGTAAATAAAAATAATTCAAAAAATCATGCCAAAATAAATAGTTTTGTCAGAAATTCCTTAATATTAATGCTTTGGCGGTTAGAAATGACTTTAGTTGTTTCTTCAATTGTATACTATAAAGCTCCTCCAACTTTTCGGTAACTTATTATAAACGATGGGGGCCATGCAAACATACTATTATGTATCACTGTTGGTTGCCTAAATAAAGAAAATGAAATAAATTAAAAAGCCTTATAAATAGGCATTCACTTCTTAGTATTAATTTTGAGAATTTCCTTAATTATTACTATTTCTAAAAGTTAACTCATCATCATCATCCTTTTAGCCAAAAGACGTCAACTGCTCGACCTATGCCTCGCCCAAGCGTCGCCCTAAAATCAAAGCAAATTAACATTAAAAAAAATGTTAGAATTAAAATATTTGTTTATATTTTCAGATCCGTTCCAGAATTCCATGCAACGTAAGTAAAAATACAATTTAATTATTGTAAAATTATAACAGTCGTGTCTTGATATAAGGATCTAAGTACAGTAAAAAAAGTCATAACAACAGTAATACGACTTACTGTAATTATGACAACGGGGGCAGAGCTGCCTTCCTACCTACCTACCCTACCTGCCTTCCTACCTACCTACCTACCCTACCTTCCTACAGGATGATAAAAAAAAACTTTTATAAAAAACCTTGTCCTGAAAATAACGAACACAACAAAAAAAGAATTATCCAATTTGGTGCAGTCGAGTCGTTCGGAAGTTATGCGCGTACATACATTTTGGCGACTTATTTATATATTTATGGATATATAATTATATGAGCGGCAATAGTCCAGTTATTTCCTTATGACAAACTAAAAAATATGATCATTAATATTACTATTGGGACCGGGAAGACCAGGCACTCCAAAGACAATTTCCACGCAGACTCCGCCCACATGCACCCCACTACTCCACTATGTGTTAAACTCTAACTCATCAGTAATAAAGTTGAATATCGTGTGCGCTCTTTGATCGTGTTCGAACACGGAACTAAATGTCATGTCTCAATTCTTATTTCGTTTATAACTAAAGTAATAACCATAAGAATAATCTGTGGCCCGACTGTCAATTTGAATGAATGATCTGAATTTTTTCTCTCCGTTTTATATTTATAGCATTTTTACCGATTTCTTTAATTTTTACCTATTAAATATGACACAAAGTTGTGAAATGTGAGACCAAAATGACCCCTGAGGAAATCAAAATGGGCAACAAAACCAAAAGATTTACCACCCTAATCTAAGAAGAAAAAGTATATACGGAGAGGAATGCAATGCTGACGCGAAGTCGGGCACGACCATTAATACATAGCACACACCCAACATCTTCGGGTTCGTCGCTCAGCTCCGCCTCGCAGTTGCCGGATCCTGCTCCAGACGTGAGTCCAGTGATACTGGCCGCTGCAGTTGCGTCGAGCTCGAACGACGAATACTTCTCGCCGCCGACGACACCACCACCAGTACGTCGGCGCGGAAGAGGCCGACCACCGGCCAGCTTGGGACTCCGAGGCCCACCGGCCTCTGATAGGGTCCCCGCTCCCGGTGGAAGTGTGCAGCGCATGAAGTGGACACAAACTGTCAATAAAAATGTCATGCGCGCATACTTTAGGGCTACAGAGGGGGGAACTAACCTGACTGCGTACCGTGGTCGGATGCTCTCTCTGTTTCAGGTGCTTGAACCAGCTGTCAACGTGTCGGCGCAACGACTGTCGGATCAGGTGCGGGTCATCCAGCGTAACCATATGCTGGATGACACCGTACTTGATCGACTACGCCTCGAATCACGGAATAACCATATTACACCAGCTTCGCCACTGGTCGCGGTGCAATTGCAAAATTTACCCAGTTCTTCACCGCGACCCGACCGCGTTGGTGAAGAGGATGATGACGGGGTTATATCCGTGAGTTCCCAATGCAATGCACGATTGAGGAGCGCTTTGGAGGATGCTTTTCGGGAGTACCGTTCTATTCCACCTGGACTTAGACCAAAATTACCTCATTTGCCCATGCACAAGAAAAACAAGGCGCTGGTGTGTACTCTAGACTCGCTGCTGTCAAACTGTTTTGACGGCAGCAAAGACCTCGCCGATACCCACTCGATCTTGTACTGTGCAGCTGTGGCGGCATGTCGTGTAGCTCAAGTTAAATTTGCCAACAGTGACAGAGCTCCACGACCAAAACCAGCTGTACCAGCTTGGCAGTGCAGGATTGAGCGTCGTATCGGTGAGGCTAGAGTACTCATCGGCAAGCTAATCTGCTTCAGGGAGGCCAATACTCGCCCTAGTGATGCGCTTTGTGAAGAGGGCGTTCTCGGGAACTGAAATTAGTTCTCGAGATTATTTGACCCGCGTCATAGAGCATATCGACTTCCTGAAGCAGAAGATCTGTGCATGGGCAAATCGTATTCGACGGTATAGGCGGAGAGTGGAACGGTACACTCAGAATCGCACATTCCAGAGCGATGAAAGGTGGGTTTACAGGGCTTGGGAGCGACCGGACAAAAGTGTGATTGACATGTGCCTACCGGATGATGACGCCATGTGCTCATTCTGGCGAAGCATCTGGTCGGCGCTTGTCAATCACACCGAAGGAGACTGGACTAGGAAGATCGAACGAGCGTGCGAACAAATACCAGAAATGGGGGCACTCACCATCAGCCCCCAAGATGTAGCTCGTGCAGTCCGTCCGTTACCTAACTGGAAATCACCAGGGCCGGACGGGCTGCACAATTTTTGGATAAAATGGTTCCAAAGATCGCACGCTCGTTTGGCATCCCAGTTCCAGTCAGCTTTAGAGTCAGGGTCGCTGCCCCAGTTCCTAACGACAGGAATAACCCACCTGCTCCATAAATCAGGTAGTACTGCGGAACCCAAAAATTATAGACCGATCACTTGTCTACCGACGGTCTATAAAGTTTTTACATCCATTTTGTTTAAAATTAACAAACATATAGACACCAACTCCATCATGTCTGCCTCTCAAAATGGATGTAGGAACGGGTCCCGCGGTACTAAGGAGCTACTCCTCATCGATATGGCCATTAGCCAGCAGGTTCGTCGTTCCCGAAGGGATCTGTCGACATGTTGGATAGATTATAAGAAGGCCTATGACTCGGTGCCACATACATGGCTCATGAGGGTGCTGGAGTTGTATAAAGTAGATGCAACTCTACGCACCTTCCTGATGTCATGTATGGGGCAATGGAGGACGGTGCTTCGCTATCCAGGATGTCGACATACTCTGAGGAATAGCGAACCGATAAGGATCGAGCGAGGTATATTCCAGGGTGACAGTTTGAGTCCACTTTGGTTCTGCCTAGCCTTGAATCCTCTAAGCACACTGCTGGAGGATTCAGGGCTGGGCTATCGATTGAGAAGAGGTGGTCAGGTTATATCTCACCTCCTTTACATGGATGACTTGAAACTCTTTGCCCCCAACAATTTGCAACTGCTGGAGCTACTGAAGGTAACCGAAACTTTCATTAGTGCCATCAGGATGGAATTTGGTGTGGACAAATGTGCGGTCATGCATGTAAAACGAGGGGAGATTGTGGAATCCGTGGAAACCCACCTCTCGGATTCCATACACCTAAGATCCCTCTCCTCAATTGAAACCTACAAGTATTTGGGTATGTCGGAAGCGATAGGTATCAACGCTGCTGACATGAAGCAATCGCTGAAGGAGCGCTTCTTTAGCCGCCTGAATAAATTATTAAATAGTCTTTTATCAGGCGGAAACAAGGTGCACGCCTTCAACGGTTGGGTCATGCCGATTTTGATGTACTCTTTCGGCATACTCAAATGGACTCAGACGGAACTTGACGCCCTGGATAGGAGAGTCCGCACACTGCTGACCGTAAATCGAATGCATCACCCACGTTCATCGGTGATGAGACTGTATATCCCGCGGAAGTGCGGAGGTCGAGGCTTCTTAAATGCTAAGACCCTGCACAACCGTGAGGTATGCAGTCTCAGGGAATACTTCCTAGAAACCGACGTGGGGATGCACCGAGATGTCGTCTCAGTGGACAAGAGCCTTACCCCGCTATCCTTGGCTAACGAGAACTGGCGCAAACCTATCGTATTAGATACTAATGACCGCAGGGAGGTATGGCAGAGCAAAGAGCTTCACGGGCGCTTTTACCGGGCCTTACATGGGCCCGATGTAGACCTGCTAGCGTCCGTATCCTGGTTGCGATTCGGTGACCTCTTTGGGGAAACCGAAGGTTTTGTCTTTGCGATTATGGACGAAGTTATGATGACAAACAACTACCGGAAATATATTGTGAAGGACGGCACGGTTGACATCTGTTGGGCATGCCACCGTCCCGGAAAATCAATCCGACACATTATTTCTGGCTGTTCTCGTCTGGCTAACGGAGAGTACTTGCATAGGCACAACCTTGTAGCCAGGATTATCCACCAGCAACTTGCTCTGAAATACAGTCTTGTGGAATCGGAAGTACCGTACTATAGATATGTGCCCGACCCAGTCCTCGAAAACGGCAATATCACGTTGTATTGGGATCTATCTATCATCACTGACAGGACTATTGTTGCCAATAAGCCAGACATAGTGGTGATAGATCAATTAGAGCGTCGCACAATGATTATTGATATAGCGGTCCCGCATGACGAGAACCTCGTGAAAGCTGAAAAAGATAAACAGATTAAGTATCTTGACCTGGCTCACGAGGTTGTCGACTTGTGGGATGTGGATACAGCAATCATTGTGCCGATAGTCGTGACGGCCAATGGCATAATAGCCAAGAGCCTCGACCAACAGCTGAGGAGGCTCTCGTTAGGCACCTGGATCAAGGGCTTGATCCAGAAAGCGGTACTCCTGGACACGGCGCGTATTGTTAGGAGGTTCCTCTCTCAGGAGCCCTGACCACCGGTAGCTTGGACCCTGTACCCGATACCGGTGGGCTACTATTTTTTATATTTTTAAATGTTAATTTTTTTTTGTTTTCAGATGAATATTTAAAAATGTAAATAATATGTTTAGAAACGAAATAAAGAATCTGAATAAACTATAGGTAGATATTTTCTTAGTATCAATAATTATTTTAAACATAGAAGGCGAGTAATCTTGTTTTTATTTCAAATAATCTTTAAAAAGACATGATTTTCGATTAAAAAATTATCGAGCGAAAATATTACAATTACGTAACTGTCTTATATATGGAAAGAAAAATATCCAATAAATCATATACTAAAATTTTATTTTGATTGTATGCTTGACTTTTTCAGAATATTAATGCAAATATTCTAACAACCTATAACTATAACATACAATTTAAGGAGTCTTTTCTTAATCAATGCAATATACTTTTCATTGATCCATGCATTATTTGAAGGTTTTCGTTCAGCAAGAGTTTAACGAACTCATTTAATAACTATAGTTATTAAGGTTAATTACACTTTAATAGTTTTTCTGAAGTATTTTACAAAATGTTATCTTCAGCGTCATACAACGCTCATTTTCTACCTTTTTTCATTAAGATAAGAAGTAAAACAACGGTTTTTGCATTTAGACGACTTTAAACTAGTTTACTATCATATAAATTACCTACTATTTATTCATTACATTTGACTTGTGTACGTTATCATTAGAATTGAAACTCATAGCAACACGTACTTAGAGAATTAATGTATCGTCTTTTAGCTACTGCAAAAATATATTAACTATTGACTTTGTTATCTTCTTTTGCCTGCTTTTGAGTGTCGTCAGTTCAAATTCAAATTCAAATCTTTATTGCATATCACATGTGTTTACAAGGTCTTAATCAGTTGATCTAGACTAGTTTAGAAAAAATCAAACTGGTTGCTAATTTAGTTATATACCTAATTTATTATTTTTAACCGACTTCCAAAAAGGAGGAGGTTATATGTTCGTCGCGTATGTTTGTTTTTTTTTTTTTTTTTTTATGTATGTCCACCGATTTCTCCTTCAATTGTGGACCGATTTTGAAAATTATTTTTTTGTTTGAAAGGGTGTGCTCTCGAATTGGTCCCATATAAATTTTATTAACTTTGCTTTGATAGTTTTTGAGTTAGCTACAAAATACGTATTTTTTTCCCACATGCTATGTAGATGATATGATAAGTTTCTGTCACTGGTAGCAGGTAGTGGTATTCGAATGTGTGTGGGGTAGGTACCACAACTAAAAAGTGAAAAATAAAAACTTTTTACAAAAAAAAACAACCGACCTCCAAAAAAACACTACAAAGTGAAAAATAACTTTAATTTCGGAAGTCGGTGGCAAAAAACGAAAATACAAAACACAAGACACCGACTTCCGAAATTAAAGTTATTTTTCACTTTGTAGTGTTTTTTTGGAGGTCGGTTGTTTTTTTTTTGTAAAAAGTTTTTTTTAACATTATTTCTAAATTTTGTGATTACTTTGACTCACACACTGATTCATTCATAATTAAAATGTTAGGAAAAATCGTCTACAGTTACAATATTCTTAAATATGAGCACCATGTATTTATAAAAAAAATTGTCATTTCTTTATTTTTTAGGTTCCGTACCCGAAGGGTGCCAAACGGAACCCTATTACTAAGCCTCTCCTGTCCGTTCGTCCGTCTGTCTGTCAGCGGGCTGTATCTCGTGAACCGTAATTTCAACCGTGAACAGTTAAAATTTTCACAGATTGTGTATTTCTATTGCCGCTATTACAAAAAATAGTAAAAATAAAAAACATTTTTTTCTTTAATTTTCACAATTGATGATAATTTATACATATTACAATCTAGCCTATTAGCTAATAAGTAATTTAAAAAATAACATATAGTTAAAAACTAAAATGAACAAAAAACACGTTTCTTGTATGGGAATAAGAAATTTTCTTTCTTTCTTTCTATCATACATCGACGTCGTCTTTTCACATAATTATACATATAACTAACTAGCTTTTTCCCGTGGCTTCACCCACGTGGATGCCAGAAATTATCCCAGAGGAACGTACTATCGAGATAAAAAGTATAATATCTCCTAATCCAGGTCATGGCCTATCCATGTGCCAAATTTCATCTAAATCCGTTCATCCGTTAGGCCGTGAAAAAGTAACAGACAGGCAGAAAGACTTTCGCATTTTTATTATTAAGTATTAAAAAAGAAGGACAGTGGCACTCCAGGAGTGCCGACAGAAGTGAAAACTTGAAATCAATCGGCACCGCGGTAATCAACGCGTTGATGTCTTTTACTCCACAGTGTTGGTAACAGGTCGCGAAATCAATGGTTTAGTCCCATCTTAAATATTCTCCAACACGCCTAAAGAAGATTTCACTTTAAAATAAATATATAGGTATATAGTACAATATATATTTCATACAGTTTGACCGTATTTCGGTCATGGCGGTCAATTTCAACGGAGACTAGCCTTCGGCGCGGGAGATATTATAGTGCAAGCGTGTGTGCGCAGACACAGGTGCACTCTCTCTTCCCTCACTCTCATAGTCCGATGGGACGGCAATCCGACACGACCGGAGAGAGATCAGGCGCAGGGCCAACGGCTTAACGTGCTTTCCGAGCCACGGGGGTATCACACCGTCAACTTAATTCCAAACTCCGGGCTGTTACTAATATTCAAAACATTAAAAACAAACAACTATGGAGTCTCTTGCCCATTCTTTCCCATACAATAATTTACACTTATTTAAAAGTGCCTTCATAAGTGACTGATTGAAATATAACCTCCTCCTTTTTGGAAGTCGGTTAAAAATGATTCGACTTTGACTTTGTCTATGTAGAATAGGGATGATGTCTGGGTAAAAATAAAGAAATTCTATTTAGTCCGTTAGATAATAAAAAAATATTAGACACGTATTTTTTGCTTTATAATATTAATAAAAAATGACTTACGAGTAGATAAAACGCATTAAAGTTGGGGAGTCGCACTCGCCACGTCCCACTTTATTATAAAATCTGGCAAGGCGTGAGTGACGTCAAGCTACATTTTAATTCAATGTGTCACCGTAATATTTTGATTACGTAAAAAAAGAAAAAATACGTGTCCAATATTTTTAATAATTTACCTGACACATAAAAGAAATAGTAATCATCCCCTCATGCTTTGTTGTTACATGTCTGCTCGTCTTCAGTTCCATCGTGAATCAAGCATAATCTCAGTAACTTTCTAATACACAAGAAAATATTCTTGCAAACACTACTAGAAAAACAAATAAATCCAACATTCCCTTTTACATCTAATTCCTATTTTATTTGCACTAAAAAAGTACTCATATGGAGAACAGCCATTTGCAAAGTTCGTAGAGAGAGAAATATCCATGAAATAGTTGTATTAAGAGATATGAGCACATTTGAGCTCCAACGCACTTTTTGGAGCACCGTGATTTATCTAAATAAACAAGCTAAAAGCTCTCAGAAAGGTATGAATAACAAGGGAAACTAAATGACAGTTCCCTATTTTTGTGTCTTGTATATATGGCCAGATCTTAGAATTGATCATTTCATTAAATGATCATCGACCGCTGGTCATCATGATGTGGTCTGGCCTGTACCCTAATTGCGTCATACAACACAATCACAATTTGTTTCGATTTGAAATAGATTGCTAATCCATTGCTTCATAAGTTGGAAAAAAAATCTGCTCAACAACGTAAATAACGCAATGAATGTTGTTGAACTGTCAAAATGAAACAAATTATGCAAAATTGTTTTCAAAAATAAGTTACGCAATTAGGGTACTGGTCATTGAATACTCAACGTTTGACGATATGAACAGTTAAATGCACGACTACCTACTTCATGATGTAGACAAACATTAGTGATCATATCGTAAAATAGTTAGTTTATCCACCGGTGGAGGCGTTGATGTCGCTTTGTTTTTGTTGTGCATCATGGTGGCGGCATACAACAAATCAAACAAAGTAGGGTGACCACGCAAAAAAAGTCGATCGACTTTTATTGGGTTTCCAAAAACATAATATTATGGAAAGCCATCAACTTGGAAGTAGTGTTCACCGGTCGCTGCCGCGGCGTGAAATACAACATAGCACTTAAAACTGGTTAAAAAAAAATACGCCAAAAAATTAAACATTTACGCCGCCATTTATGTGGCACCCCGACCAAGTGGGTTAGGTTAGGTTAGAACTCAGCCCGGAGTCTAGATTTGTGCCCGATTAATGGCAATAGGTTCGCCCCCTATTGTATAGAGCTTAAACATAACTGGCGAAATATTTAACACAAAAAAGAATATTTAACACAAAAATGCTTTTACTCGGTCGCAGAATACTTAAAACAAAATAATTAATAAATATGATACATCAAAAATTACTAGTCATTGAAAATTCAGTCAGCCATTGAATTGGGCAAAAAGCACACACTTACACAACAAAAACAAATTAATAAAATATTAATATAATAATAAAAAAATATAGATAACAATTAATACAAATTAATGAAATATAAAATTAATATAATATAATAATTAGTGCAAATTAATAAAATATAGTAATTAATATACAAAAATAAAATAATTTAATAACCTCATGATATTAATTAAAATAACTACATAAACCAAATACTAGTAATATCATCGAAAATAATTATATTTATTTAACAAACCTGCAATCCAGTACATGTACCTACTGACTGGATGCTTGTTTTGTTCCAATTTATTACCAAATGTTGCCGTGCCCTAACCGGTACCCTAATTGCGTAACTCATTTTCGTAAACAATTTCGCGAAATTTGTTTCATTTTGACATTTCAACAACATTCATTGCGTTATTTACGTTGTTGAACAGATTTTTTTTCCAATTTATGAAGCAACGGATTAGAAATCTGTTTCAAATCGAAACAAATTGTGATTGTGTTGTATTACGCAATTAAGGTGCTGGTCTCATGTTAGAACTTACTTACATAAATGTAACAACTAAATGTACACATGAATGCAATAAAGAGTTTGAGTTTGTGAAATATGGGTGTACTATAAGTACACCTCTGCCGAACCCTTCAGTGAATACTGGCGTGATGTTATGTTATGAATTGTCTACTCTATTATGCAAATGAGCTGGAATAGAAAAGCAACTTCTTAAATTTTAAGTTGTTCAGTAAATTTCTTGTAGGTACACGTTTTTTCCTGTTCCTCTAATGTCATTGACTTGAGAGATAATTCGTTGCAGTCTTAAAACAATTATTTTCTCGTTGATTATACGAAGTATAGTTGACCTCGTAAGTGTATTATTATCATCTTAAAGCCTCATACGCACTAGCGGTTGGCCGCCTAAGCAGTTCATTTGAGCGGCCAGCCGTTTGACGCAGTTGGAATAGCGGCTGACAGCCATGGCGAAACGCGTCAAGCGGTTGGACCGTTCGAAGGCGGAGTAGGTACTGTCGGTCCAAAAACAAAATGGACGCCGTCAAGGAAGCTTGTGTTATCTATTATTACTCCGAAACAACGTAAGAAAAATATAAAAAAATCCCATTGTCTCCGTTTTATCATGTCTGTTCCTTCACAATTCCAAATAGCTTTTCGTTGTTGAATTTCAACAGTAACTTTCTCTGTGTCAGAGTTCATGGCTGCGTAACTCACGAACGCGAACTTGCAAACCCACCGCGGCGCACTGTGGGAAAGCCCCATACAAAGCCGTCTCAAAACCGTTTTACGTGAAAGTCGTTGTAATGGAATAAAATTAATAAATTAATATAGTCTAATAAGTAAGCTTTCTTTTCGCAATCTTTTTGTTTTTTTAAATTTAATTATAATGTATATAAATAGGCATCAAAGCTAACTCATGTTCAATGAGGTAATTTAAACGCAATACGTTACTATAATTCAACGCCACATTACTCAAAAGTTTTAGATATAAATGTATAAGTATTATACAGTTTTGGAATGCTTATAATGTCCTCATAATGTTTAGTTAATAATATTATATACATTGGTTAATAAAATAAAATTAACCAATATAGTTTAAGATGGTATATTTTTTGTGTATTTTTTAATTTTAACGAGACTTTTTCCCTTTACCGCTGCTTGCCGCTGTCGAGATATTTGTTCTATTAAAATCTTTATACATTAGTATATACAAGGAGAAAATAAAAATTTGCGCATACTTGCGCTTTTTCTGACACGGGATCAAAACATATCGCGAGATAAAATAATATATTTTTTTTCATTTTCGTTTTATTTTTCATAAAATTATTTTTGATCTATTAAGGTCAAATTGATAAAAAGTTAATTACAGTGATGAATATTATTAATGGTTATTTGTGGTTTTGATACAGTTTGACCACCTTAATTGATGAAATATGGCCAATTATCTATTAGGGTCGAATTAAAAACAGGTTGGTTATGGGAAGAGTGCAAATTATCAGTTTCTTGTCTTTATGCACATTGCACTATTTCATTGGTCAATAAAAGGAAACTGAAACATTCACAGTTGTTGGTCAGATATTCAGTTGCCCTAAAAAGCAGTTATGCTTATTTTAAAATATTCGCAGAAGTTGACTGATTTGATAAATGGGTGAATTTGTTTGTAGTAAACGAGAGTTGTGCAATTTGTTGATAAATGGGCATAATGTAGAAGACTACTTAGAACAAAATTTCGATTTGTCACCAGAGGATATGGCTACTGTGGTCTCCTACATTCAAATAAACTTATTACTATAGTACAGCCCAACTGTACGTAAATAATTATAATGTATTATATGCCTTCCTCTGTGCATAAAATACTTATTTACGGCGAAAAAATCATTGAGTACTATGCTATTTTACCTATCGGACAATTGTGCGAAGACGCGCAAGAATCCCGAAATAAGGATTACAAAAAATTTTTATTTCATCATTCTAGAAAGTGTTCAAGAGCGGCTACCAATGAAGACGTGTTCCATACCTTATTGTACACTTCTGATCCATATATCAAGTTTGAGAAATATCTCAGAAACAATATCGAAAGAACTTTTAGATGAAGCCAAGGCCCTTCTTGTTGTCAATGAAAATCTGTAGGAGCTTGCTAAATTGTGTACATATTTTGTTTTCTCGTTTGGCACTATGTATATTCCGTTTTATGTAAATTAAACAAACATATATTGTATTTTTTTTCATAAAAAATGCATGTATTTTTTTAAGTTTAATTTTAAAATTAATTAATAAACAGAATTATCAAAATCAAAATTATTCTCATTAAACTTTATACATCCAAGTATATGTGTGCAAAATTACAGCTCATTTAGTTTTGAAACAACTGAGATATGGAGTTTTGAGACGAAACATACGCGATTTTCCCACTGTGCGGCGGCTCGCCGCAAACTAAATCGTCCATGAACCGCCTAGTGCGTATAGACATGACGTCGGCTAGCCGCGTAGCGGGCCGCGGACCTCCATTCGAACGCCGCGGAATCATAAGCGGTTGTATAATCGGCGGATGAAACGTCAGGGTAGCCCGCGAACTGTCAAATGTCTTGATTTTATGAAATCATGACATTTGACACCTTTGCTAACTTATGGAGTTGTATTGCTGAGTGCAATGATTATAATTGAGTAAAGCCATATTTGTTACGGCCGCGAATCCTATTTAAATCAACATACAACATGATACTGACCTACAAATTGCAAAAAACGTAAGAAAATTGAATTTCGCGGGCTACCCTGACGCTTTCGCCTTTAAATGAAAAAGCGGCTAGCCTCGCGGTTAGCCGCTCCCGCTGTTAACCGCTAGTGCGTATGAGGCCTAAGGTTGAATGTAACTTGCACGTCATAAAACGGCCAGGCAACATTTAAGTGCGACAGTAAGATAGTTTCAATTTCAATAGTAGTTTTTAGTTTTTTTGTTTCAGTTTCAATTCAGTGGGAATTGATAAGACAATTTATTATTGCCCCAAGGAGTTGTATTTTCTTTACCGGAGAGTAGGTACCATATTCCTGGGTTCTTGTCCATATGCAGAGGAACGACCTACACCCATTTGTTTAATGGATGAAAAGCATTTTAAATCAAATTTTGCATGTTAGAAAATATATTGCGTGGGTTAGCTAATTTCTAAATTCCTGGCCATACAATGCAAGATTGAAAGAGAATTGAAAGAACGTTTTAAGAAGAACCTTTGCTACTAACTCGACTTTTGCCAATTGTTAGTCAATTCAAAGTTAATGACCTAAATAAGTGACTACTTGGCCACCTTAGTTTAAGAATGTGGATATTGCAATGGATAGTGCTTTTTAAGACAAACATTTATTACTTAAACGAATTAATTGAAAACGAATGAATGCAGTTTTAAAATAAAAACATGTAACAAAAAAAAAAAAACAACCAACTTCCTAAAAAACACTACAAAGAGAATGAAAACCTTTTTACAAAAAATACAACCGACTTCCAAACTACAAAGTGAAAAATAACTTTAATTTCAGAAGTCGGGTGTCTTTAGATCAGTATTTTAGTTTTTGGACACCGACTTCTGAAATTAAAGTTATTTATCACTTTGTAGTTTGGAGTCGGTTGTATTTTTTGTAAAAAAGTTTTTATTTCTCGCTTTTTAGTGGGTCAATTTGTAATTTATCTAAGTTACATTGGCCTAATGCCAACTGCTCATCACCTTTTACAAAATATTGCTTTTCCTGATTCAGGGACGTTCATCGTTAAGGAGTTCTCCTGGTACTTCAGCATCAGCTCCACTTCTCCATATGCATTGTGACGAGCATAAATTGCATTGCAACCATATTAAAGTAATCGAATCGCAACCCGTGAAATACTTATTATTGTGTTGGTCCGGTGGCTATTTGTGGTCTTCATCATCAGTTCCACTTAACTAAATGGTGCTTTCTAAGAGCAACTACACGAGTTACTATAAAAAATACCCAAATCGCTATAATAATATATTTATTTCAGACCAAATTACACGATCCATAAGTTGTTAGTAAAGGTCTTAACCTAATGTTAGTAAAAAACCACACTTTATACAAAATTGAAACGACTGACACCTACGTGTGCAGTCATATCCAGTGAGCCAGCGTGGGGCTGTCTGCTATAGGTTTGCCTGTAATATTTGAAGAGTTCCCTCGATTTTTCTAGAATGCCATCATCAGATCCTGGTTTCCTTATCATGGTACCTATGGTTTCCTTTCCAATAAAAAAATAATCATTAAAATCGGTTCATAAACGACGAAGTTATCCGCGAACACACATAAAAAAATATACCTTGAATTGAGTAATCTCCTTTTTTTGAAGTCGGTTAAAAATCATTTTTTAATTTTTAATTAATCATACTCTGGCCAAGAATTTTTTAGCCAACTCACTTGCGATATACTTTTTAACATACTATATTTGATATAAAATACTTTTAATTAATTAAACAGATAGGCGAAGGTCGTTTCTCTGCGGATCTTAAAATTTTCAAATTTTTCATCATGGGTGTCGTTTTCACAGTTTTCGAGGGTATTAAAGCCGATAGTCAGGTCAAAATTTAAATCCAAGATGGCGGCTCTGAAAATTTTCATTTTTTTTATCATGGGTATCTAAATGTTTCTGGATCTGGATGTTTCTACCGAGACGCGGTAAACCGAAACGATCCCGCCCCGCTCCCGCACATACCGAGCCAATCAGGAAACGCTCATTGAAATATAGGCGCTCGATCAGCTTTCGGTACCGAGTATACCGAGCATGCTGATCCCGCACCGCTGACGCACCAACCAATGAGGAAAGGCCCTTAAAGTGTCTTGGAAAATCTACTTACATAAATAAAAATCATTTCATTTCATCATTCCAGTAGCAGCCCGGAGTCTGGATGTTGCTCAAGAATGCCAATAGGCTCTCCCCTTTTACATAGTATCTACTAACAATAACATAACATCACGCCTTGTTTCCCCGAAGGGTTGGGCAGAGGTGTCCTTGTAGCAGGTACACCCATATTTCGCCAGTTATGTTTAAGTCCCATGTAATAGGGGGCGAACCTATTGCCACCAACCGGCCACAAATCCAGACTCCGAGCTGCTACTGAGAAATTTCTGATAGGAAAACCCAATAACACTGCCCGACCCGGGAATCGAACCCGGACAAGTATAGTATTGGTGAAATAAAGATTTAAAACTATAAGTACCTTTCTCTTTAAGGAATTCAAGCGTGATTGTTTTTATGCTTTTTGCTCAAGTGGTTTCCATAATCAATTAGAAGTAGCACTTATTCATAGCCTAAAACATCAAGTAGGTGCTAAAGCCCATGTCAAACCAAAATCGGCAAGAAAATCTAAAAGCCCACTTAGCTTATAGGCTTTTCCCCCAGTTTCTAGTAACCTACATCAGTAGGCCATCATCCTGGTGTAAATAAGCTGTCATCGTATGATTTATGTCTAGGCACAGCCCAGCTTTCGGCCTAAGTGCTGGGTTCGATTCACGCCATTTGGTTCACAGCGTTAATCATATTTTACCTTTCTATACGACAGTTGGGCCAGTAAACAGTCTGCGTTGAAACTTTTTCAGATTTATTATAAACGTTGCTTAAATTTACTAAATGATTAATGTCTGCTTAACCATACATTTTTCGACGTTTAAATGACTCGTTTATAAGTTAACCCTTTAATGTTTTCTTTTTTTCTGAGGCATTTATTTTGAGTCTACCAGCTACATTAGTAGATGAAACATACTTCAAATTATCAAAAATTAACTACTCTTTTATTTCATTCAAATACATTCGTATATTATGGTGTAGTTATTTTTGAAGTGAAAACTTCATTAGGCGCGTTGGGCATTTTTGAGATGGGAAAAACAATTGAACTTGCGACACCGTTACCGACACCTCATTTTTGTAAACGCTATTGTGCTCTTTATTTAGACAAGGTTACGGACCAATGGTCTATACAAGTATTTTTCTTCCAATAAGGCGATCTTGTTCAAGTTTTCACTTCTGTCGGCACTCCCGGAGTGCCACTGTTTTTTTTTTTGGTGTGCTAGTCTTTCTTATTCCTGGGCCTACGGCTCCCCATTCCTTCTACTTCCCTCAATGATAGGTTTCTTCTCGGCAATTTATGCAGAAGCCATCCAAGGCGTCCCGCCATCTTCTCGATATGCCGCGATCCCATCTAGCAACGTATCTATTTTCAGGTAGACGTAGGTATACGGTCCCACAACTTTGCCAACACCCTTTTGTTTTTTGGTAGCCAAGTTTTTTATAATGTAACCAAGTTGTTCATGTGACATCTACCAACCCGCACTGGGCCCGCGTGGTGGATTTCGGCCCACTCCCTCTCACAGAGAGGAGGCCTGTGTCCCAGCAGTGGGAACATTATAGGCTGATGATGATGATGAACCAAGTTGTTTGATAAGTTTCTCACGCTTACCTATAAAGACGATCGGGTACTCTCAAAAATCCTAATTAAAATTATGAAGAAAAAAATTACATGGTCTTACTTATAAAAGACCTTGTATTTATTTTATATTTTTGGCATCGCGCTGTTAATCTTGCGTCCACTAGCTCAATGAGACAGTCATTCAGTTCTTTTTTTTTCTATTACGTCTTATTCGCTAATTTCCTGGCCCAATATTAAAAGCCATCAATGTTGAAAGCCCACAAACAAATCGGATTGATATTGTAAACTATAAAATGTATTCCATTAAAGGTTGTCAGGCTACAATGTCATATTGTCGAGGAGCTCGTGGCTAAGTAATAACAGCCGCACGGGTCGATTCATCAGGTTAAGCTACGCTTGCCGAGGTTGATCTGTGGATGGGTGACCATCTTTACATACCGAGACTCCTCCGTGCCTCGGAAAGCACATTAAGAACGCGGCAACGCATGAATTGTCCATAGAAACGTAATACCTAAATCATTTGCAATTTGGGCATATTTCCAACATATTATGTTGTTATTCGAATTTAGACAGTGTTTATCTACGCCCTTTCATCTGCTCGACATCTTTTTTTTTTTCCAAAAAACTTTTCTAAAATGAAGTTTAAACGAATTTAATTTCGCACATTTTTACAGCGTAAATGACATGCTTCATATTGTTTTTTCTGTATAAACAACAATATTTACAATATTTTTTTTGCAAAAGCATAGCTTATTTTATCAAATTACAAATTATCGAAAAAAAAAAGACAAAATATTAAGTTTTTAATCATCATTTTTGGTACCTATTAGGGAACTCATCCTTTATTATAAATTTTCGAAAGCTAGTAGTGCCATCGCGTCAAGCAATAATTTTCAATGTGTGCGTGGTAGTACTACTGCTCACTGTAGGTGTATATCGCTCCGACAGGCACTCACACTAGCGCAACGTGCTTGAAATTGAATTTTGCAAACATTTCGATATGTAGTTGCGAGCCGTGTTTGCAGGCCTCTTAAGCCATTGGTCCCGGCTGTCATTCGTGAATCTTTGACAGTCGTTACGGGTCGTCAGAAGTCCGAACGTCTGACAACCAGTTTTACCAAGGGGTATCGTATTACCCAGTTACTGGGTTGTGGAGGTCAGATAGGCAGTCGCTCCATGTAAAATACTGGTATTCAGCTGCAACCGGTTAGACTGGAAGCCGACCCCAATATAGTTGGGAAAAGGCTAGGCAGATTGATTGAGGCTACAATGTCATGTTCTGTATATTATGTAGGTACAGTCAATAAACACAGGTAGGTACGCATGGGAGATTTTTTTTTTGCGTACTGGTTCGTCAACGCGCTGCACAGCGCTAAGAGTTGAAAACGCAACCGTTTGTTTTTTTGACGCACTGGGATGCGCTTTATTGTGCTTAACGCAATACAGAGAGTTGAATATCCACTCCAGTGCGCTTTATGTAAACTCATCGCGTTAAAAAATCGCCCGTGTCCATGCATTACAGGGCGATTTTTTTGGGCTAAAAGAGTTTGGAGAGCACGCAAAAAATCTTAATCTTTCACTATTAGGGTCAGTACAGACAGAGCTGTTAAATTTAATTTGAGTGATACCTACAAAAGGTTTGCGCAATATGATTGAATGTCTCCCTGAACTCAAACGATGAATTATTTTCAGTCAATAACATTGAAGTATATAAACTTCAGTGTTTTCGCTTGAAAAATACCTGTAGGGTAATTGCTTAACACATTTACAGTAGCAATGGCTTCCATTTTGACAGTTCAACAATATTCCTTGCGTTATTTACGTTGTTGAGAAGACAAATTTTTCGAACATACGAAGCAATGAATTAGTAATATCCGTCAAAATCGTTCAGATTATGATCGCCCGAACTTTTTTTGCACACATTGAACTGTCTTCAATGCTAACCCTATATTTATCAATTTACCAATTAAAAATCTCAAAATCTCTGTCTGTGCTGAAAACTAAACATCAAGATATATGAACAGCATTGTGTTGTGCGTGAACACTTCAACTTGCTATTTATTATGGTTGCCATGTGACAGACAGACGGATGAGCAAACGAAGGCATAGAAAAAAAAACTATTTTATTGATAGGTACATAATTTTATTTGTCATACATATTTTAATAAGAATTTAAAACAAAATCGTTGCAAAGTTTTCCCAAAAAAAAATCACTACCTACTTCAGTAGAATTTTGTGGACAGTGGTTTCTCGTGCACAAACAGTAGTTTCTTGTATGGAATTAGTAGTTCTGTTTCTTGACGACTAAGTTCTACTAGCTCTATCCGTAGACCTAGGTGGTCGAGCGCTGGCTCCAGTGCTTGGTCGAATAGATCTGGGAGTAGAATTGGTTCTGGTTGAGCGAACAGATCTTGGTCTGGAAGTGGAGCGCATTTTTTGAGCTTCAATCAACGGCAGCGCAAACACACAAGCGAGTACAACCTGTTGAAATAAGTTTTATTTAAAACCCAACTATGACAAAAAAGTCAACTAAAATGATATGTATAAACATGACATGACAGACAGACAAATTAAAAATCCGGAGTCACATGTGTTAGGGCTTCGTTTATTGAACACATAATCTGTTCAATAAATCGAACAGATTACGTATGACTTCGGATTTTTTATTTGTGTGTGTGGCAATATTACCGCTAACTAGTGAACTAGAATATTAATAATTAATTGCAATTATAACACTAAATTTCATGTTGTAACCGTTTTAGGCATAAAAAAGGAATGTTTGGAAAGTTTTCTAAATACTTTTTTTATTTCTAAAACTAAATATTTGGTATTAATTCGATATTAATTATTTCATTTCAGAATCAATATTTTAGTTTACTAGTCAGCCATATTTTATATTTCCATATTGCCAAATTAATCAAAACAGGGAAATATTTGATAAATATTTACGACGTTGCCGACTTTCAGAATGCAAGCTCTTAAGACACGGCCTTATTCTGGTGTCACTGTTATTATAATCAAATAGTGATGCTCGTAGTTTGATAGATTATTACACGATTTTCGTAAATTTAAGTAACCAAAATTAGTAGAAACTTCATGGCTGCAAATTTTGAAAGTAGTATAAGGTACGATGGAGTGTATCTGTCTTTTATAGGAAAAATATGTTGAATAATGCACAATTCGGTAATAAATGAAGTTGTTCTACTTTAAAAAAGGTCGATTATGATAACATTTTAAAGATATACCTGCTTATTTAAGTCACAAACTACATCGTGGTGGTTGTTTAAAAATATATAAAGTAACAGATCTGTACATATTATAAAACAAAATCCCCCGCCGCGGCTGTCTGTCTGTCTATCTGAACGCGATAAACTCAAAATCTACCGACCGGATTTTCAAACGGTTTCCACCAATGGACGGAATAATTCATGCAAAAGGTTTTATTGTATAATTCATTAAATTTTTGTGTAAATTGGCTGAAATTTGACGATTACTGTTGAAGATGTCGAAAAAAATCATGCTGACTTGGAAATTTATTGGCGTGCGCAGCGGAAATCGTAAAAGTTGCATAAAATTTATGTTCTACTGTATTGTTCATCTTAAAAAGTTCAGCAAAAAATCCATGATGGCAAATGTCTATCTTCTAAGGATGACCCACAATGACCGTTTTTATCTTTCCGAATTTGATAAAAATGTCATTGTTATTTCCGAAGTTATTTTGACCGGTAGTATATTAATCCTTATCCAATAAACTATGTTGATTAAATTGAGCATTTAATTGAGATTAAAATATGCCTGATATCATTTCATTTAAATGAATAGTTTAAAAGATATCACAGATTCAAAATTATGCATAAAAAGAAATTCTGGTTGACGGCAATGCGGGCGCAGCGGTAGGAGAGAGACTTTTCCTTGGCTTAATAGCCGGGTATGTAATCCCGTACCCTAAGTGCGTAACTTATTTTCGTAAAAAATTATGACAAATTTGTTTCATTTTGACAATTCAACAACATTCATTGCGTTATTTATTTTGTTGAGTAGATTTTTTTTCCAACTTAAGAAGCAATGGATTAGTCTGTTTAAATCTGTTTCAAATCGAAACAAATTGTTATTGATCGTGCATTACGCAATTATGGTACTGGTATCAGTAGTACGTTCCCGTGGGATATTTCTTGACATCCACGCGGGCGAAGCCGCGGGCAAAAGCTAGTAATACATTTATATTAAAAAAAAACTAATTACAGTAGATAAGCATACCTACATTACCACCATTTTCTGAAATTTATTACAAAATAAAGGACAATGCAAAAAATTGTATGGACGCTGTCCCCACCCACCAACAGACATGGTACTAGTTTCAATATTAGTACACTTATAACCGTTTCCAAACCAAAAATCGATGGGTTTTTTTTTTAAATGAGTATTTCAAAATTCTGTTTATTTTAATTAAATACCTATAAAGTAAAAAAGGTGCATAAGAAACAATGACGCGTTTGCCACGTGACAGTTAATGTGATAACCTCAACAAACTATAACAGTAAACAATGCTTCTAGACATGCCAAAACAAGTTCTAAAACATGTAAAGCTTAGTAGTAGGTAACTAAAACGCCATGGCATAATACAGAATATATAATGTTTAATAGTGTATAATATGTATTTACAACTGTAGGTACATAGTCATGCCAACAGAACTGGTGAGACGCGATAATACCGGTTTTTTCTCTGCATTCTAGTTGGATAATGTGTATGTAATTAACTGTATATAAAAATAAAAACACTGAAAAAGTACAAAAAAATAAAATACTCAAATACTCGATTTTTGCACGAAAACTCCATTCCTACGGAGGATGTCGTCATAGTAGAAAATCATCAGGCAGTCAAGATGTATTTATTAACTGAGAAACGTTTGAAATCTGTTGGTGGGTGGGGACGATTTTTTGCGTGGTCCTTTCTGTAACTAGTTTTTTTTTTTTAAATATACATGTCATGTGTTACTGTTCTTTTAAAAAAAAGAACACTTTTGTATGATTTAATTATGTTTTACGATGCATGGTTACATAAATACAGGGTGTAAGGGACAGCCCTCCGCAGACTGATGGGGGAATAAGCCTGTGTCCAAAAAAAAATATTTTTTGTCCGTCTTGTAGATTATTCTTTTTTGACGTAATCAAAAGATTACGTCAAAAAAAAGAAAGATTGACGGAGAAATCGGTGGACATACACAAAAAAAAAAGAAAAACATACGCGTCGAACATATAACCTCCTCCTTTTTGGAAGTCGATTAAAAAGTTTTTAGAATTTGAAGCCTTTGGTGAGAGGGAAACATCTCATAAGATAAGGAACTTGCGTACCGACAATGGGGGTGAGTATGTAAATGCTGAATTTGAAGCGTATTTAGCTTCTAAGGGAATTAGACATCAGACCACTGTCCCGTACTGCCCACAATCCAATGGGGTTGCTGAAAAGACTAATAGGTCCTTAATGGAGAAAGCTAGGTGCATGTTACAAAACAGAAGTCTACCAAAGACCTTCTGGGAAGATGCGGTGCGTACTGCTACTTACTTGAAAAATATATAAATAGAACTAGATAACTAGAAAACCTGGACTGACTGCCTCGTTGGTCTAGTGGTCGCAAGCGCTACTGCTGAGCATGAGGTCCTGGGTTCGATTCCCGGGTCGGGCAAAGTGTTAATGGGTTTTTCTATCTGAAATTTCTCAGTAGCAGCTCGGAGTCTGGATTTGTGTCCGGTTGATGGCAATAGGCTTGCCCCCTGTTACATTGGACTTAAACATAACTGGCAAAATGTGGGTGTACCTGCTGCTGCAGGGACACCTCTGCCCAACCCTTCGGGGAAACAAGGTGTGATGTTATGTATGTATGTAACTAGAAAACCAGATATCTCATATTTACGAATATTTGGTGGTTGTGCATACTTTCATGTACCGTGTTGCGATCGCCAAAAGTTAGACTCTAAAGCAAAATAGTACATATTCGTTGGTTATTGTGACGATAACAAATCGTATAGATTTCGTTATCCCACCAACATACGAAAAAGTATTAAAGGTATGTACTATTTTTAGAGGATTGTTTCTCTAACAATAAGATCGGTAACGAATCAAACTATCATGTTCTTTCTTCTGGTAACAATAATTTACAGGTGCAAGACAGTTCAGTTGATCCTGTAGCGAGTACGAGCACTGCTGCTGCGGTACCACCCTTATCTCTGGCCTTTTCTTTTCCTACAACTTCAACAGTACCAGTTGAGGAAAAAGAGTTGCCTGTGGAACCCGTTAAGAGGTACAATTTAAGGGAGAGAAAACCTGTGAGTTACTGCTCTATCTGTTGACGTATGTTGACTTGAAAGAGCATGGCAGTTGAGAGATTGTCAAGCTCACTAAAATGTCTCGCTGATGGTGGCGAGTGTGTTGGATCATTCGGTTCCCTACAAAATGGTTGAGCTGGATGGTGCTGATCCACGCGTCATGTTCGTGAACGGGCGCCGTCAGTTGAGACTGGTCATCTCTTATCTGCCAGGGCTTATTTTTAATCTTATATTTTTCAATTGTTTTGATTATTTTTTGTTCATTGTTCTCACATATAGAAGCAACCAGAATAATGTACCCAGAATTTTGTAATATCTATATTTAAAAGAGTGGCCTTGGAGTTTCTTGCTCGTTCTTCTCCATAGAGATCTACGTTTTCGAATGGGCAACTAGCTTCAACTTTCTGACTAACTGACCGATTCTTTGACAGTTCAAAAGTGCCTATAAATGGTTTAATTGAAATAAATGCTTTGAGTTTGAGTTGAATGATGAACCTTACTCCTATTCTAATGCACTTTTACGTCCTGACAAGGACATGTGGATAGCTGCAATGGAGGACGAATATAATTCCTTGATTACTAACGGTACCTGAATACAGCCCGCTGACAGACAGACGGACAGCGGAGGCTTAGTAATAGTGTTCCGTTTGGCACCATTCGGATACGATATTCTAAATCGACCTTGTTTAGTAAAAAAGGC
This sequence comes from Agrochola lychnidis, assembly GCA_963680765.1. Lineage (NCBI taxonomy): Eukaryota > Metazoa > Arthropoda > Insecta > Lepidoptera > Noctuidae > Agrochola > Agrochola lychnidis. Next base: position 4,129,668 of record OY796859.1, on the reverse strand, counting down.
CATATAATAGCATCCACAACTTTGTTGAACACAGTTCTGAACTGAGTCTCAGGTAAATACATTACAGACTTTAATGTTAGCTTAAGTGAACTAGTATCTCTAACATTAAATTTATCTTAGATAACTTTGCTATTGCTAGACCTTAGGTACGCAACGATATTGGGAGCGTTCAATTACTGGGCTAGACATAAAACAAAGTTTAAATGGATGCTGTGGATAATCTATATGGTTAACCTAGGTTTAACATTTCCAGTATACAGGGTAGCAGGGACATCGATGCGAAACTATTACCATGGATTTAGTACATGATTCTGAACCCCCACTGCGTTGAAATTTTTCGTCGGTTATTTTTTTTTAATCTGCTGTTTCACAGAAAAGTGCAGTACCTACGCGGTCAAAATGTATGGAACAGCTGTTTTTTTTTAAAATAACCGACGATAAATTTCTACGCATAAGGGTTCAGAATTATGTACTGAATTCATGGTAACAATTTTCGCGTCGATGTCCCTGGCACCCTGTATAGATGACAACTTCCTTTTAATGGTCTATATAAGCCTATGGATTGAAAAGAAAGAATAATATACAATAGACGTGGATATATTTAGTAACCTGTTCCGCTTCTCTATTTCTAAAGAGCCATAAAAACTCCTGAAATAAATACACGGCGTGTTCGAGTTCGCAACAAGTCCATCGTCATCCTGAGGATGCCTCGTTGAGAGGTGAAACACGTGTCGATTTATTTCAGGAGTTTTTTATGGCTCTTTAGAAATAGAGAAGCGGAGCAGGTTACTAAATATATCCACATCTATTGTATTTTATAATGGACTAGTGGACCCGACAGACGTTGTCCTGTCAAAACATTATCCAGCGGACAAAATTGTGAATCTAAACCATTCCCAGATCCCCTTGAACACACACAAAAAATTTCATCAAAATCGGTCCAGTCGTTTGAGAGAAGTTCAGTGACATACACACTCACAGAAGAATTATATATATAAAGATTTCCGCAAGGTCACGCCTGAATCAGTTAACTAGAAAGAATAATGTTTATTTTGAAAGAAAAAAAAAATGCGTTTATTTGCATTACAGCAGAAAAATACACCTTATAACTATAAAAAACAGAAAATAATGATAATAATGCCAAAAGGGCCTCAGCTCAGCATATTGTCAGATGACAACACAAAGTGTACCACCTGACGCTGATTTTCAGCTGCAACCCACGAGTGCCATACGCTAGAATAAACACAAGGAAGTGTCCGTTTTAACAAATTAACAGAATAAATTAAAGGTAATGTAATAAAAGATAGGATAATATAAAAAAGCTCACAAAATCAAATCAAATGTTGTAACGTACATGAGTGTGTGTGCTGTGTTTTTGATTTTGACACAGTTCGTGAAACACAAAATACAAATCCCATCAAAAACATAATATGTAAAAAATTGCAAGTCTCGCAACGCAGTTCTTATACCGCATAAAGATGTGAGATCTATTGTAAAACCAAGTCTGTTAATTTATTCAGTACCTATTTGTCATCTTTATTTCTTTAGCAAATATAATAACTTGGCCATCGCACGGCAACATAATCACATAAGAATAATCTACCAATTAAATAAAGCGTAGTGCTAATATTAGGTAGATATTGTTGGGTTGAATGTTCTATGATTTATGATTTTGCACTGCCGTGAAAAAGTAGAAAAAAGTGGTGGCACTCCGGGAGTGCCAACAGAAGTGAAAACTTGAACAAGATCGCCTTGGTGGAAGAAAAATACTTGTATAGAACATTGGTCTGTAACTTTATCTAAATAAAGAGCACAATTACGTTTACAAAAAAAATACTTCTGAAAACTTTAAAGCAAAAATACTAACATAGAACATTGATCCGTAACGTATTATAAATAAAGAGTACAATCGCGTTTACAAAAGCTTTAAAATAAAAATACTTGCATTGAACATTGATCCGTAAAGTAATGTGAATAAAGAGCACAATAGCGTTTACAAAAATAAGGTGTCGTCATGGTGTTGCGAAATCAATGTTTAGTCCCATCTCAAAAATGCCCAACGCACCTAAAGAAATTTTCACTTCAATAATGTTTTAACCACACTAATGTTTTTTTTCGTTGTGGCTAAGTAATAACAGCCGAACGGATCAATGGATCAGGTTAAGCTTCACATGCCGCGGTTGGTCTGTGGATGGGTGACCATCTTTACATACTGAGACCCCTACGTGACTCAGAAAGTGTTTAGCCGTTGGTCCCGGCTGTCATTCGTGGATCTTTGACAGTCGTTACGAATCGCCAGAAGCCTGAAAGTCTTACCAAGGGGTATCGTATTACCCAGTAACTTGGTTGTGGAGGTCAGATAGGCAGTTTCTCCATGTAAAATACTGGTATTCAGCTGCATCCGGTTAGACTGGAAGCCGACCCCAACATAGTTGGGAACAGGCTAGGCAGATAATGATGATGACAATTTTCGCTTTTTTTTAGGTTAAAATAATCTAAAATTAATAAATTTTTACAGGAAAGATATTGCCTATAGATAGATTAAACATTTATTCAGTGCACACAAAAGACACACATAAGCACAATTATATGATAACAAATTCATCATCAGCCTATAATGTTCCCACTGCTGGGACACAGGCCTCCTCTCTGTGAGAGGGAGTGGGCCGTAATCCACCACGCGGGCCCAGTACGGGTTGGTAGATGTCACATGTCTTCGAATTTTCGTTTCTAGGACATGCCGGTTTCCTCACGATGTTTTCCTTCACCGTTTTGAGAGCAGTGATGATGAAATAATTTACACATAGTAAAGCGCCTGTCTGGGTTCGAACCTACGACATACAACTCGTAAGTCGCTGCCGTTACCACTGGGCCACTCTGCTCTCTCTTAATAACAAATTACATGAACAATATAAAAACAAGATGACAATATACAAAAAATATAAAACACACGTATAGAAATGGAGTGACATTATGACATACTTCGAAATAATCAAATATATAAGGTGCGGTGTGCGTCCCAAGGTTGCACCAAATAGGAGTCCAACTCAGCATGTGTCATGCAAATATACCTGACGCTGATATTCTGCTGGATCCCTGCAGTGACATACGGACGGCATAGAGCAATATCCAGGCTGATTTTTATATTCCTTTTCATCTTGCCCATAATAGACCACTTTCTAATCCCTGGTCCTTTCATACATAATCTAAACCAAGCCCTAACGCAATGAAGTTTATAATAATTCCAGTTTACCTTTACTCTGGTTATAAAGCCGTTAAACCGACAAAATTTACTAAAGGTCTTAATTGCGGTCAAACCTAGTCTCACAGTTTAGGGTTGACTTAGATTCAAGTGTTAAATATTCACTGAAAATGGCTAAAATAATTATTGTATTAATGCTTTGAAGAGCCTTGTGGTTCTTTATAATTTTCCATTTGACTTTCTAAGTGAAGAGATAACTCAACCGAAATTTTAAAGCGAACTCATTTGTTTTTTATTTTTAAATAATTCGTAGCGAATTCACCTAAACACCTTACGAATTTCAAAGACTGCACGTAAAAACCTTCAATTGTTTTGGAATTTGAAACAAGAAAGTGCCACTTTTAATCCCCGACGCAAAAAGAAGTTTGACCGCTATATGTGTCTGGCTGTGTGTTTGTCTGTGGCACCGTACCTCTTAAACGGGTGAACCGATTTGAATGCGGTTTGTTTTTATTTGAAAGCAGGTTTTCTAGCGATGATTCTTAGACATGTTTTATCAAAATTGGTGCAGGCGTTTGAAGATTATCGGCTCTTTTCTAGTTAATGAATGGATGTCAGTATCTTCCACAGGTCTGATCGATTTGAAATTTGTTATTTTGTAACTTCAATGATATTAGAAAAACATAGTAACCTTGAATTGATGCTGCAGGATCACCTGGAATTAGCAGGATACCCAACTTCCTTATCAACTTACATCACAAGTATCGTAGTTGGGCTCATTGGAATGGTCTCAATGAATAGGTTATAGATAGATGGTGAACAGGGTCTGGTGATAAAGTAGGAAAGAGAAATGAGGAAATGTTTGTATGAGGGATATTAAAATGTTAACTATTAAAATTGTACTTATTAACTTGTAATTTACCTACTGAAAAATCATACCATACACTTATCGTACACCCATATTTCGCCAGTTATATTTAAGTCCCATGTAATAGAGGGCGAGCCTATAAACATGGACCGGGCTGAGGAATTCATAGTGGAAAAACCCAATCACACATTGACCAACCTGGGAATCGAAGCATCAATCCATCCTCATGCTCAGCAGAAGCACTGAAACAAAATCTGTGTAAAATAGATTATTTTCATGTGCAGGTAACGTAGATTTGAGTTTTCAAACACTTTGACCTGTAAAACCCTTAACAACAATGCTCTCCCACATCAGTGCAAACCCTAACAGTTCCATTAATATTGAACTGACTACTTTAGTCTGGCCTCCCACTGAATTATTTCAGTGGCATTCGTTTGTACAAACTATGTTTGTTGTTAGCAAAATCAATATTTCTAAAACATTTGAATAATTGAATTTTGCGGATTTATGTTTGAGGTTATAGTTTTAGAATTACACAAAGTACGCTATGCTGAAGAACGAACTGAAAAAAAGAATCATAACAAGAATATATTCCTTTATGAACTCATGGCCTTATTAGTCCAGTACCCAGAAGAATATGCCCTTCGATAATTCTAAAGTTTTTTTTATTTTCGCCGAGTGGATAGCTTTACTGAATTCATTGCTATGTACATCCAAAAAATTTGTATGTCCACTGATGCTCATGTATGATTAAAAACAAAAACAAAATGTTTGCAGCCGCCATCTTGCATTTAAATTTTAACTTCTTTATCGGCTTTAGCACCCTCGAAAACTATGAAAACGACCCCATAGCGAAAATTTTGAAAATTTTCACATCCACCATCTTGGATTTACATTTCGACCCCACTACCGGCTTCAACACCCTCGAAAACCATGAAAACGATACCCATGACGAAAAAATTTGTAAATTTTCGCAGCCGCCATCTAGGAATTTCATTTTTGACTTCACTATCGGCTTTTTCACCCTTGAAAACCATGAAAACGATACCCATGATGAAAACTTTGAATCAGAGCCACCATCTTGGATTTTCATTTTGACCAAATTCACACTTTCTCTCTCTCTCTCCGGCATGCAGTGTACTCGGGCCAATGTGTACAATTTTATCCCACGACACTAATCACTTTACTCTTTTCTGCCGGCGTTCTTTCTCTTTGAATCAGAAGAAGACAGTCGCAAGTATTAACACTTTTTAGCGTGACGATTTTTGACAGTTTACAAGCCGCATTAAGGAACTTCGTTCCAATAAACTTACGCTTTCTTTCCATGGAGGTAGGCAGAAACTATAGAAGGCCACCAGCTATGCTCCTTACATACTCCTTTTGCCTCGTTTACGTTCATACATGGTCATACACGCACGCCGGTTGCGAATAATACGCACCTGACCTTTCTGAAGAACATTACCAATTAGGTCACTACGTCTACTGTCATCCACTATTTGAGCTTACAAACTTTACCTTTATAATAACATCGTAGATTACATCCACCACAACAATGGCGTATTAACATCACTGACCACAGTAGGCCACAGTAAATATTACATTACACGCAAAAAATATCTTCAAATACGTACCTATATGTAACGATATGGCTTCGACAGATTGACTTACCAAAATCTAAGTCTAACACAAAGATAATTAGACTACAATACAATGATCATCGCTTAATTAATGATGACAAACAATCAGGTAATCAATCTATTGTATCGCTTACCTAATTTTGCAATTAGAAATTAACGGTCTCATTGTTTTGTCTCTAATCACTAGTTGATTTGTTATCTAATTCAATCAATCTGCCTAGCCGTTTCCTAACTTTGTTAGAGTCGGCTTCCATTCTAACCGGATGCAGCTGAATACCAGTACCTATTTTACATGGAGCGACTGCCTATCTGAACTCCACAACCCGGTAACTGGGTAGTACAATATCCCTTGGTAAGACTGGTTGTCAGACTTTCGTGTCACTGAGATTGGTAGCTCACGCCGAGGAGAAAATGCTAAAGCCAGTCAGCAGGTTAATAGCTTGGCTAACTGTCCAGGGATGTGCAATAACTTGGACACGCCACAATTGCGACCATAAAGAGACTCTTTGAGGAGTGGCTAGAGCCTTGCCACGGTTTCCTGACCTTCCACCTGACGCAGGTCTTCACCAGACACGGCTGCTTCGGGAGGTTCCTGTTCCGGATAAGGGCGGGAGGGAACGCCCAGGTGTCACCATTGTGTGAATCGCCTGGAGGACACGGTGAAGCATATGGTGGAGGTCTGCCCGGCTTGGGCGGAGCACCGCCGTGTCCTCGTGGTGGCGATCGGCGACGGTGATCTCTCGCCTCCGCCTGGTCCAGGCCATGGTATGGAGCGAAAGGACATGAGATACCGTTACTTACTTCTGCGAAGCAGTAAAAAAAGGGATATGCAATAAATAAGCCACCAATAATAATATACCTTTATTATTGGTGGCTTATTTATTGCATATCCCTTTTTTTTTATAATTATAATCTATCGAAGAGTAGATTATAATAATATTTTTGCAGAGAAAATAACACTACCACGAAGTAAAAATACAGGACACAACCATAAAAACCGGCCAAGTGCATGTCGGACCACGCACAATGTAGGGTTCCGTAGTTGGGATGAATTTATTCGAAGAACAAACTTAACTTTGTAGTTGAAAAAAAAAATATTTCATACAGAATGTATGGGAGAAAATGTTTTTATAACCGCAAATCTAAGTTGGTCGACTATTACTCGTTAACTTGTACAACCTACACAGCTGTGATAGTTTTCCTTTTAAATTCGTTATATAAGCTACTGCCGTGAATTTTTTCACATGTCTAAAATCAACCATTTAGCCGGCAGGGGGGGGGACACTTAACTCTAACAAAAATTATCACTTTAAAGCTTAATATTTCGCAAACGGATCCCTGAATCTAAAAATGGTTTTCACAAATTCACAATTTTTTTAAAGGACCTTTCCAATGATACTGCTCACTATGGGTTAAAAAAAGAAAAAAAATTACATCACCACTTTACGTGTATGAGAGGTACCCTAAAAAAAAATGTTTTTCATAGTTTTATTTTACCACTTTGTCGGCGTAGTTAAAATATATACCTATACCAAATTACAGTTTTCTAGTACTAAGGGTCTCGGAGCTAGACCGCGGACAGACAGACAGACAGACAGACAGACAGACAGACAGACAGATAGACAGACAGACAGACAGACAGACAGACGGACATGGCGAAACTATAAGGGTTCCTTGTTTACTACGGAACCCTAAAAAAAACAAAAAAAAAATCTTCATTGCACTCTTTTTTTACAAACAAAACTTTCTACAATATTAAGTTGTAAAACATAGATTAAAACACAGTATCATGAGAACTTGGGTACATAGAAAGTAAAGAAAAACTAATATCGGTTTTATCTAGTTGCGATCATTTTTCTAGAACGCGTTCCAATATAATTTTATTGGAATAATATTGTTCTAAAGCATACAATAGATTGTTGTTTTGTGCAAAGTTGCTATATAATAAAATTTTATGTTCTACAGTCTCTCTGTTAGGAATTTAATCGCAAAAATTGTGAACGTAACCTTTCTTTTTCTGTCGAAATATTTAACAATAGTAATTTTTTGCTGACCTTAAAATCTCGTTTAGATTTTCAAACTCAAACTCAAAGCATTTATTTCAATTAAAACATTGGCACTTTTGAATTCCATTCCATAGCGTAGTTGCTTTGTTGCTTGCAACACCTTTGTAGAAGAACGGGCAAGAAACTCCATGATGGACCTTTCCTAAACTTAACATTCAGATATGGATGAATTTGCGGAAAATTGCGGCCAAATTAGGTGAATTATACTTTAGCTATTTCATGTCAGCTTTGGTCAAAACGCATAAATAAAAACAAAAATGATAAATTTAAAAAACAAAAATGTAAGATTAAATTACATAATACTTAAGATAGTTAATTGATTCAGGCGTGACCATGCGAAAATCCATTATAAAATACCATAGACCATAGAGATATATCAAAAGAGCCATAAAACACGTGTTTCACCTCTCAACGAGGCATCCTCAGGATGACGATTGACTTGTCACAAACCCGAACACGGCGTGTTGCCAGACCGAGCGCTGAACGCAGAGTGCGAGTATGTTCTTTAAAAATAGCTAAGCGGAACAGGTTACTAAATATATCCACGTCTATTGTATTATACATATAATACTTTTTGAACATTCATCATTATCATCATTTCATCCCGGAATCACCCAGTGCTGGGTATTATAGGCGTCCCCTTTTTTGCCATAATTCCCGGTTCCGTGCGTCCTTCATCTATGTATTTCCCGCGACTTTGAAGATATCGTCAAGCCAACGTGTTTTTGGACGGCCTTTTTTTTAGGCCATCTCGTAGTTGACCTCTGAGATCATGACTACTTAACCGGGCTTTCCTGTGGGTGCCTTAAGCTACTACACTTAAAACCTCCAGCCAGGGGTTATTCAACTATGCTAATTAAAACTAGGTAACGCTCGCTAAGGGCAACCCCTATGGGGTACGAACCTCGGCTTAGGGAGGACATCAAGGATGGGACGGGTTGGTTTTTTTGGACGGCCCTATAGTGCTATTCTGTAATCATCTCACTGTGTTATCTTAGGTGAAGTGATCTAAGTTATCACGGTGAGATTTTTACAGAATAGCACTGCTGATTTCTTTGGCCTAATCATGGCCAAAATTTTTAAACATTACAAGGGCAATTTTCAAAAAATAATCTGCTAAATAATACGCATTTTAAAATTGTTTTTATCATCCATCCTTCCGATAGTTTTATAGTAAAGAAATCCACAATCGAGAAAACCTGCTTATTTGCCAGGAACAAGCCAAAATCAATCCATCCGAAAAATCCATTACCCGTTTCTAGCATAATATAAAACCTGCACATACGAAACACATTTTCTTCCTGCTTCCCATATAGCAGAATTACACCCCTTCTCATTACCGCTGTGCATTCAAAGAAACGCAACGAAGAACGTAAACGCTTTCAATTCGTAAAAATACAAATCTATTTGAAATTTAGTTTCCTTTGATACAGTTTGTCGGTGTTAGGAAGTTTGTGGAAGCACTAGAAGGTTCCGTATATGGACTTGGAATGTTTTTGAGTACAAACTAAAGTATTTATTGTGTATTGACTTTGTTGCCTCTCCGCATTCCGTGAATTAAAACATTATTTGCGTAAAATACATAATCTTTAAAAACAAACGGTTTTGCAAACAAAACTATATATTTGGGGAACTCTGCCAAAGATATCTAGATTGATAAATAGAATATAATTAAGAATAATAATAAAAAATAATTCTGATTATTGACATAACGGTCCCGCATGACGGGAACCTCGTGAAAGCCGAGAAAGACAAACAAATCAAGTATCTTGACTTGGCTCGCGAGGTTGTCGACATGTGGAATGTGGACTCGGCAATCATTGTGTGTGTGTATCAGCCAATGGCTTAATTGCCAAGAGCCTCGACCAACACCTAAGGAGGCTCTCGTTGGGCAGCTGGATTAAGGGCTTGATTCAGAAAGCGGTACTCCTGGACACGACTCACATTGTTAGGAGGTTCCTCTCTCTGGAGCCCTGACCGCCGGTAGCTTGGACCCTGCTCCCGATACCGGTGGGCTACTATTTTTTTTATTTTTAAATGTTTTTATATTATTTTATTCTAATATTTAAAAATATAATTTATATGTAAATAATGAAATAAAGGAAAAATAATTCTAGCTAAGCTTTTAACCAACACAATGTGTATTTTCATATATTTGTAAAGAAAAAGCATTTCTTATTGTAGTTTGCATAGTTACACTAAACAGTTTCTTAATGATAGTGACAGTTAGTACGGATGTCAATGTCATCCAGAAAAAGTAAGAGATGTCAAGAGATATCAAGATCGCATGAAAAAAAAACACAATTAAGTTTTAGTTGTTAAATATTTTATTATTAGAATATTATAATAGAAGGAGGTGTAATAACAGTAGTTTATGAAACTGTTGCATAATGAGGGGTATTAAAACATGAGTGTGTGTTTAAAAACCGAGCCGCAGGCGAGGTTTTTAATAGTATCACACGAATGTTTTAATACCTAGTTATGTGCAGTTTCATACACTACTTTATCTACTCTCAAACATTGGGACAAATACTAAATAAAAAATCAAAGTTAAAGATCAAGAATAAATTTAAAAATCCCACGAAATTCAGTAAGTACTACAAAACAAATGAATGTCGCCTGCACCAGCACATCACCGCACATGCGCTACAGCGGGTGCTGCTGTCCCCCGCCAAAAGTTGATGGAAACTCTTTGGTGATATTAACTTCTTGGATTAGCGCTGTATCGTAATAGAAAAAAAAATGTTTTATAGTATTATTTTTTTAGAGAAAAAGTGTCATAATATGATTCTATTTTTAAATTTCGGTATTCTGTTTATAAAGTATGTCAATATAAACTCGTTTTGAAGTTCACAATTCGAATATTACGCTATGAGAGTAGATAATAGTACATTACTGCCGCGGTCTATAATGACTACTTTGCTGGTCGCGCTGATGATGGCCGACAGCGCAGCGTAGCGCAGCTCCAGGCCGACACAGCGCGGTCAGCGTGCAGCACTTGATGGACGAGCTGAGATAAAGGCCGAGGCCGTAGGTCGAGGCCTTTACAGCGAGGACAGCAAGGGCTGCAATGATGGCCAAGCTGGAAGGCCTAGAGCGTAGCTAGGCTAGCTCGAGGCAATCATAGCGTGACCAGCGAAGCAGTCATAGTGGGCCAAGGCTTGTATAGTGCTTTACTCAACAATGCAAGTACCTAATCTAAATAAAACCAGCAAGTAAAGATTTAGATTTCCTACTGATTTTCCACTGCACAAATTTTTCATATGCAAGCTTATATTTTTCCTTTGAGTTTCGCGGTATTAAATTTTCAACCACTAATTTAGCTTCATCAGCTGAACAGTCTGGCGGTGTTAAACACATTGAATCGGAAGAATTTTCGCTTTGAGAGCTCATTTTTAGCAAAAAAGTCACCAAATAAAAATAAAATTTTCGCTGAACCGCGCTTTTGTTACTTCCTTGTTTTTTTTTTAACAATGGTAGTTGGAACTATACAGCCAAATATGGAATAAAATCTTTTTGTACCTATCTCTATAAATACAAACAGCTGTGTTTTAAATAAAATCTTTTTGCATTTGATTTTTTAAAACGTTGAAACGTCAAAATAGCGGCCGGCAATGTTTTGCCAGCCTGTTAGAGCGACCAGCAAAACTTTGCCGGCCGCTCCTTGAAACAGAATGGCAAGGTCGACTTTGCTCAAACAAGGTTGTCAAAATAATGACCACATTACATGCATTTTTGAGTAAAAGACTTTTATTATCAACATTTTTCATTTACTTTGCTCATTGTTAGAATTTTGAATGGCAAGAAATGCTATGAAAGGAATGCATCCAAGAAATTTTCGCGTTCGTCGTAGTTGCCTCAGCATTTGTGTGTGTTGTAAAAAGTGACAATAAGATACTACTACTATCATCAAGTGTAGCAGTATCGTCCTAATGCTCATTTATTTAAATAAACTACGGTCACTAATCCGTGTTCTAATCAGAGTTAAGTACATAGAAATATGTAAGGTATTTCTTAATGGCCTAATAGGCGTAACAATAAAAACCAAATGTGTTGCTGAAATCAACGAAATGACATTTAAAGATATTTATTTCTGTAAGAATTTTTAAACTAACACTTTTACACGTCAATAAAATTTTAAAAAATTAAATGGGGTCGGTGTTTCTTAACTGACTATTCTGATAAGAAACACCGAAGTAACTCAGAGATCACAGTCTCTTTTGGACTTCAAAAGAGAGACATAATCTTGGTTCATTTTCGTTCAGTTCATTTCCGATGCAAAGCTTAAACTATGAATTTACTATTTTCACTAAGGAACCCTAAACACATGTTCGCTTGCACTCCATCTGCTCTCGCAAACTCTTTTCCGCGCACCGGAGTAAGACCCAACTATTTCTCATTGGCTAAACGCCTGTTTCCGTTTCCTGTTTGTATGGCTTTAGCTTAAACGAAGCTTAAACCTCGTTCAATTTATTAAATTTTTGTCGGAGCCAAACCGAATCGATTATGGTTTGGTCGTGTATCGTGGAATTGAACTTTTGAGAGTGTTTGTGGGTTTGGGATTTACGTCTTACGTATCTCTCTCTAATACGTGTTGCGTTATGTTTAACGGTTAATAATTTTTGTGTTATCCAATCTTATTATACATCTCTCAATATATCGTCAAAATAACAGCTTTTACTAAATGCGTGTGAAAGTTTATACGGTACATATAAGAAATAAAAAAATAATTTTTGTCCCTGTTTGATCCAGCTAATCTCCGAAACGGCTGAACCGATTTTGATGGCACTTTCACTGGAAGATAGCTGATGTTATAGGGAGTAACTAAGGCTTGTGTTTAGACTTTTTTTTTAAGAATTAAGGTCCACGCGGGCGAATCCGCGGGCAGCAGCTATTATTATAAAAGAATTGTTTGTTTGTAAAAGGTAATTAATCTTTGGTCACTTTAATACTTTTAAGACACTTTAACGCTATCTTCCCTCGCCAGTGGTGATTATTATTTAACTATTTCATTTACGAACATAACCAGAGATACCTTAATACCAACAATTTCACCATTAGAGTTCTTATAAAATTTCCATGTGCCATTTAATTTTCGATGGTTTTTCGATAGTTAATTTTATGACAAAAGTTTTCAAAAAAAGATATTGGGACATCGTAACCAAGTAAATCAATCAAATATCAAATAATCAAATAATTTATTTCGGAAAAAATATCCATAATGTGTTAGTATAAGAACTTACAAAAATATGTTAGTAGAATTAAACTCGAAAAACAACATTACAATAAAAACCAAAAAATAAATAATATCAGATCAAAATTACAATTAAAATAATAATTAAATTAAATTATAATCAAAATTAAATCAAATTAGAATTAAAATAACATTAATACAGTCAAAACAAAATTAAAACAACATCAAATCAAAATTTAAAAAACATTGAACTAAAATTAAATCAAATTAAAGTATGTATATCAAAATTATGTCAAAATTAAATTAAAACTGAAACATGTACATAACTTATCTTCTATAACAAAATCAATTCAAATATCTTTCCTCAGCACCGGGCCCGCAGCTATGTCTACGGGACCAGTGCATCAGAAAAGGGCAGTCTGGCCTCTCCACAATAACCTTCAGGATGCTATTGGAACTTCCACGTATCCTACGCATTAGGGATGCCGTTCTTTTGCGCATGATAGCCTCAAAACCATCTATACCAGCCTCGGCAAACATGCCCGACGCACTACAGAACCTCGGAAGCCCCAGCAACACCCGAAAAGCATTATTGTACTGAACCCGGAGGGCGTTGTAGGCTCTCTGCGTATACCTGACCCACAGGCTGCAGGTGTAAAACGTCTGGCAGTATGCTTTAAACAGCGTTATTTTCACGTCTTTAGTACACCTAGCAAACCTGCGGGCCAGCATGTTACATCGAACCGACAACGCCCTTCGCTCTCTCTCTATATCCTCGTCATCAAAAAGCTTCTCAGTCAACATGTGCCCAAGGTATTTAAAACGAGACACTCTCTTAAGCGCCACCCCATACAAGTAAACAGGAGGAACTGTCGTCAGCTTTCTGGAACCCTCACGAAACACCATAACCTCACTTTTCCTGACATTATACAGGAGACCATGAGCCGTGGCGTATCGTTCACACACTTCAAGTAACTGTCTGAGCGCATCAATCGAGGGACTCAGCAGCACCATGTCATCAGCATAGCTTATGCTATTGATAGTCTTACCATCAATAGAGCATCCGACACCAGTGCTACCAAGCTTCTCAACCAGCTGATTGATGTATAAACTGAAGAGTGCCGGGGAAGTCAAACCTCCCTGCCTCACACCACATTCCAGTCCATACTCAACAGATAATGCCCCCGACCATCTAACCTGGTTTAACTGGTGGTCATACCAATACTCGAGGAGGTTAACTAGCTCATGTGGTACGGCTCTCTCCCGCAATTTTGACCACAGGATCCTGTAGTCAACCAGATCAAACGCCTTGGAGAGGTCCAGAAAAGCAGCATACACCGGAGTCCTCCTGTCGGTATAATACCTAACCGTGTGCTTGAGTGCCAGAACAGCAGTTTCCGTGGACAACCCAGGTCTAAAACCAAACTGCGAATCATGGGGATTGAGCTGCCCAGCCAATCTACGCTCAAGCACGCCATCAAGAACCTTAGCCGCTATGGTGGCCAAAGAGATAGGCCTATAGTTGTCCCTATCCGACTTATCCCCGGTTTTGTTCTTAGCAATAGGCACCACTATCGTCCTCATCAGCTCTGCAGGTAGATAGGAGTGTCTCACACAAAAGTTGAACAGCATGGATAAGACCCTAGGGAGATGCGGACCAGCATACTGAAAGTGCTCAATGCTTAGGCCATCATGTCCTGCAGATTTGCCTCTGGTCATACCTTTAATAATGAGTCTTATCTCCTTAGCTGTAATGCTTATTGGCTCTCCAGACATGATGCCCCCAGCATCAAGATTCTGCTCCTCCACTTGCCGTGAAGTTACTGCAAAATGCCTCCTAAACTTATCCGCAATCTCATCAGGTTCAGTAACGCCATCAACGCTCAACGGAACCGCAGGTTTTGGGTTCAACCTTTTAGTCGATTTCCAGAAATTCTGAAAATGCTTACACCTATGCTCAGTCGCCAGCATGTCCATCTTTATTTGATCCTCATGATCCTGACAATATTTTAATCTTTCTTTAAAGACCTTTCGCGTCTCATTCATTTCCTTAAAGAGTAATCCGGTGCGAGGTTTATTATGCCACACCCAGTTTAGAAAAACTCTCCTGGCGTTTGCGTGAGCGTCTTTGACGTACCTATTCCAACCGACCACCGGACGCCGTCTCCTACCATCTCCCACTAGGCCAGAACTGCCCTCTGCTGCTTCCCGAAGGGAAGTTACTATAACACTATACAGTTTATCAATCACTATTCTATGTTTTTCATCTAGACAAAAATGATCACAGCAGTTACCTAAAACAGAGGGAAAGTCTATATCCCTAAGCTTCTCCATACATAATCTATAATAGTGATCTATTTGTGAATCATTCCTTTCACCCCATACAGCCTTATCAATATTCTTAGTCACTTGTTGTACTGATGCATCCGTTGGCTTCACCATTCCCAAGTCAACTTGACAAACAAGTGGATAGTGGTCTGACCAGTAGATGTCATGGTTAACTTCGACCTTCCTGAGTGACCTCCACGCCGCCTCCGATACCAGGCAATGATCAAGCCACCGTCTGCTTCCACATGCATCACTGACAAAGGTGTAAGTGTCAGAATACATACCCAAGTATTTGTAGTCAGCGCAAAACCAATTTTGTTCCTCACAAAAACTCACTAACTCTCTATTAAATAATTCACCAGGGTGAGCATTATAATCGCCCAAGATATATACATATTCTGCATTTGCGCTTTCAACAATAGCAGCAATTTCACCTAAACATTCACAAAACTCATTTAAATTGTCCAACGAGTCCGTCGGCATATACAAACTAAACAATAACAAAGTACGCTCAGTGCAAGTCGCTTTAACAGCCATGATGCGATCACTAGTACACGGTATAATCGTAACGGATGTAAACAAAGACTTTCTCCACAATAGTGCCACACCACCGTATGGTCTACCCCTTAACACTCCTGCCGACGTATCGACCGATGATTTCCCAACATAATCAAAATCCATATCTAAGTTACCAAGTAAACAAACTTCATGTGGCATCAACCAAGTTTCTTGCAAAGCAATGACATCCATAGTTTTACACAAATTTTGTATACATACAATCGACCTCTTTAGAGATTTACAATTATAACTCACAAAGTTAGCAAAACAATTGCAATGAGACTTATCCATTCGTGTTGTTTAAACTGTCACTCGGCCGCACATCACTCTCCCTCCTCTCTGATATGCCACTATAATAAACAAACCTACGAAAAGATACCCCCGTAGGCCATAAGTTTTCATCCATAAAAATATTCAAACATCGTTTAGGTATCACAAACCTATAAGCCGAATAGCCTTTGTTCCTTTTCATATCATAAAGGAAGCAATTTGTTTATATTTTAATATTTTTTTAAATAATTTTTAATTTTTTGAATTGTTCTTTTTTTATCTTTTTATTACGGACGCTTCTCATGTGCACGTCTTTCTACATTGTTCTCACATGTATAATTTCAACATGAATGATGTAACCAATATTTTGTACCAATTTTTTATTTAAAAGAGTGTCCGTGGAGTTTCTTGCCCGTTCTTCTCCATAGGTACCTACTACGCTTTGGAATGGGCAACTAGCTTCATACCTATTTCTGACTGACCGATTCCTTGACAATTCAAAAGTGCCTGTAAATGGTTTAATTGAAATAAATGATTTGAGTTTGAGTTTGATTAGAAGGTGCTTAAGCCTCAAATTTTTTAAATCCCTTAATGTACTCTTTTTTTTTTTCTTCTTGCTCTCTCACTTTTGAATTGCAAACACAAGTGGTTTTTTAGGGTTCCGTTGCCAAATGGCAAAAAACGGAACCCTTATAGATTCGTCATGTCTGTCTGTCTGTCCGTCTGTCTGTCCGTCTGTCTGTCTGTCTGTCTGTCTGTCTGTCTGTCCGTCCGTATGTCACAGCCACTTTTTTCCGAAACTATAAGAGCTATGCTGTTGAAACTTGGTAAGTAGATGTATTCTGTAAACCGCATTAAGATTTTTACACAAAAATAGAAAAAAAAAAAATAATTTTGGAGTTCCCCATACTTAGAACTGAAACTCAAAAAAAAAAATCCATCAATCCCATACGTGTGGGGTATTTATGGATAGGTCTTCAAAAATGATATTGAGGTTTCTAATATCATTTTTTTCTAAACTGAATAGTTTGCGCGAGAGACACTTCCAAAGTGGTAAAATGTGTGTCCCCCCCCCTGTAACTTCTAAAATAAGAGAATGATAAAACTAAAAAAAATATATGATGTACATTACTATGTAAACTTCCACCGAAAATTGGTTTGAACGAGATCTAGCAAGTAGTTTTTTTTTAATACGTCATAAATCGTAAACCGCAATTTACCTTTCATTCAATGTTACTTGCTGCTACGGAACCCTTCATGGGCGAGTACGACTCGCACTTGGCCGCTTTTTTTAATAGTTAGCTAGTTAGTTGTGGTAGTGGTTGCTTTAGCTGTAAGTCTTCCATGCTGTAACAAATAAATAATCTATATTTTTTTTTTTGTGCCGCGTTGTTAGTTCAACTGTCACGAGGACTCATTGAGTTCGATAACAATTAAAATTATATTGTGTCTCATTAATGACAGTTGAAAGGTTAAAAATAAAGCACCCAAACAGGCGCTTTACCTTGAGTAAATTATTTCATCACCACTGCTCTCAAAACGGTGAAAGAAAATATCGTGAGGAAACCGGCATATCCTATAAAAAATTATAAGACATGACATCTACCAACTCGCACTGGGCCCGCGTGGTGGATTACGGCCCACTCCCTCTCACAGAGAGGAGGCCTGTGTCCCAGCAGTGGGAACATTATAGGCTGATTATGCATAACTCAAGATAATGATAGACTACTATGATGACAAGTTCTGAGAAATGATTAGCACGCTTGATCAACATACTGATTAAATGCAAAGCTTGCTTACCAAGAAAACATCTTGAAGGCCACTTATTTATTCATAAATGATTTACAGACTCTTAAGTATAAAAGCAGTCTAACGACACCCTTGGGATGCATAAAAGTGACATAGTTCCTTCATTTGTATATGTACTTCGAAATATACGACTCTGGAGAAGCACCGATAGCCAGCCTTCCAACACCAATATCTTAGAGATCAACCTTCCAGAAATTTATCGTCAAAACTTATCGTAATTTATGTCCAACAATAAGTCAGGGGTTACCAACTTTTCGGGTTGCCACTTCATTATTTCGCTCGCTTTTAATTTATAGAAGTTTCCAATTTAAAGGCAAGCGTATACCACCTGAAAGGGTTGATTTATTTGTCGGTTCCTCGAATTTTATTATATCGTTGTTTGGTTTTTGGAATTGTAATTCGAGGGGTTTCATTTACTCCTAGTTAATGTGTGGGGGAAGAAATTGTTTGTTTGTGTTTATTCTGCGTGTCTTTCTACAGATAAAGAATTTAAACTATACCCTTACACAGGCACAGAAATAACTTGGCTGGTAGGCATTGTAGGTTGTCATTTGATATAATATAATCTACAGAAATATTATAAAGAGAAAAAAATTGCATTTTTGTTTGTAATGAATAAACTCAAAAACTACTAGATCGATTTAAAAGATTCTTTCACCATTTTTCATTCAGAATTTCTGGTGTTATTTTAAACTTCGCGGAGGCTAGTGAAAAGCAATTATAATTTATTTTGCATAACTACGTAAATAATTTTATCTACTCTCATAGCGTAATATTCGAATTATGAACTTCAAAACGAGTTTATATTGACATACTTTATAAACAGAATACCGAAATTTAAAAATAGTATCATATTATAACACTTTTTCTCTAACAAAATAATACTATAAAACTTTTTTTTTTATGTTACGATACAGCGCTAATCCAAGAAGTTAATATCACCAAAGAGTTTCCATCAACTTTTTGCGGGGGACAGCAGCACCCGCTGCACGCATGTGCGGTGATGTGCTGGTGCAGGCGACATTCATTTGTTTTGTAGTATTTACTGAATTTCGAGGGATTTTTAAATTTATTCTTGATCTTTAACTTTGATCTTATAGTTAGTATTTGTTTCAATCCCAATGTTTGAGAGTAGATAAAGTAGTGTATGAAACTGCACATAACTAGGTATTAAAACATTCGTGTGATACTATTAAAAACCTCGCCTACGCCTCGGTTTTTAAACACACACTCATGTTTTAATACCCCTTATTATGCAACAGTTTCATAAACTACTATTTTATTCAGATTTTCTGGTGTTTTTTTAAACTTCTTTACATTTGAATCAGTAGTCCAAAAATAAACACAAATCCTTTCCATTCCAAAGAATAAAATTAAATAGAATTCAAATAACCTACCACAAAAGGTGGAAATTCTAAGGAGTATGTAGGTATGTCTAATTTCTATAGGTTAATTCCATGGCAACGAGCTTCTATTGTCCATTGAGTTGTCGAAAATGCTTTGATACTGGGTAAACCCGCATAAACTGACGGCTTTCAAGTCCAGTCGAGATCCTGACGTCACAATTTCGTCGGTGGGTAGTTGGAAAATTCGAAGAGCAGAAAAATTTAGTTTTTAACGAGTTAGGAAAATGCTTTGGGAAGATTTTTAATTGGTTTTTGGGTAGTAAAATATGGTTTAAAATAACTTTACGGTGACTTTAATTTAAGCTGAGGGTTTAGTTTTTATTGAATCGCTTTAAGCTACGTTATAGTTGTGGAAAATTATTAGTAAAATATATCTTTTTATTTCACAAAATATTCTATCAAGTTACGGGAACTATCTGCGATTCCCGCATTCCCCTTTAACTTAAGGGGAAGATTTATAAAACAATGGTTAGACCTGCTGTCTCGTATGGATCAGAATATTGGGCCATAAAAGGGATGAAAACAAAAGAGCAATTGCATGCAATTGAGATGAGAATGCTAAGAGAGATGTGTGGTGTTACACGAATGGATGGAATAAGAAATGAGTATGTATGAGGAAGTTTGTAAGTGACACCAGTGACTGAAAAGTTGTGTGGAAATAGGTTGTTATGGTGTGGGCATGTGATGCGGAGGAATGAGTGAAATATCGTCAGGAAAGTTTTGAGTATGAATGTGGGCTATACGAGTAGAGGAGGACCAAAGAAACGATGGATGGACTGTGTGAAAGATGATGATATGACTAGAAAGGGGGGGATTACCGAGATGACGAATAATAGAGAAAGTCAAAGTCAAATAATTTATTTCAATTAGGCACAAAAAGGCACTTTTGAACGTCAAAAACAAAAAATAGAATTGATTCTAGTCGCCCCTACCAAAAGGTAGTTTTCGTATGGAGAAGAATGGGCAAGAAACTCCACCGTTACTCTTTTAAAATGTTTTACAATGTTTTGTATACATTAATTATATTATTATATGTGAAAACGATGCACCTGGAATAAGACTATTATACCACAATAGGTAAAAATAATTAAAAATGAAGCAATGACAGAAAAAATAATTATGTAATGGATACATGGTGTTCACATATTTACAAGCATTGTAAAAGTAGGTACGAGTACCTATACGATATTCCAAAAAAAAATATATTACAAGTGATACTAATTTGTCAGAGTGTGAGTTCAAATTGTCACAGAATGTAAAAAAAATGTTATAATATTTAATTACGCAATTAAATTAGCAGCCAGTTTGATTTTGTCTAGACTCTAAATTGTCCTATGGAGCTAGACCAGCATGCTTCCAAGCATTCTTATCTAGGATATAATCCTCTAATTTATAATATGCTTGTTGAAATATGGAAGTAAAGACATGACAAAGACACATTGGAATAAGGACAGAAGAATGATAATGCTTCTCTAAAATTGGGGATTGAATATTACATAATTTAATTTAAGTCTAAACTATCCTCATTATCATTGCTGAGATACAATTTCTTACTGCTACTTCCTGATAAAAAAAACAGTGGCACTCCGGGAGTGCAGACAGAAGTGAAAACTTGAAAAAAAAACGGCACCGCGGTAATCAACGCGTTGACGTCTTTTTTTTTAACCTTTTCCCGCACTAGGAATTTCTCCTTTATTGTGGGTGCGTTTACAAACATTTAGAAAGAAAGAAAGAAAAATAGGTTTATTTGTCACAGAAACACGTGCATACATAAAAGACAAGAGTAATCAGAGAACAACACAAAGTACATAACAAATCACGAGCATAGAACAGAAATTACTTAGGCGGCAGCTGCACGTCATGACTGTGACAAGAAGGCTTCCACTCAGCATGATGCAGTGCTATGGGGGACCCACAGCACAGCGCTGATTTTCAGTGGTCACCTGAAACTCTCACAAACAGCCAGACCCGGAACAACTACTTATAGGTCATACAAATATTTGTTCCGTGCGAGAATCAAACCCGCGACACGCAGCGCAGCAGTCAATCGCTTAACCAATGCGCCAACCGTGCCGTCACTCGGCACCTTTGACTCCATGGTGTCGTTAAACTCGGTAACAGTGTCGCAAAATCAATGGTTTAGTCCTATCTCAAAAATGCCCAACGCGCCTAAAGAAGTTTTCACTTCGAAAACTGCCGGAAAAATAAAGTAATTCTACCGTTCTTTTTTCTAATAATGTCTACCGTACGTTTTTATTCCTTTCCCTGACAAGTCAGCACAGAAGTGACGATTAAGCTAATTGTTTAATCAAGTGGAAAGTGATCTGTCATCCCAACTTCTACCGTAAATGAACTCTTGCTGACCTAAGTATTAAGGTTGGGTTCTGTTACAGGCGCTCGCGATTTTGTTTATATTTTTAATACGAGACTGTTTATACCGCATATCCCACTAAACCAAAACTGGTAATTGTGGGGACACAATTACCAGTTTAAGCGCGTGCAGTTCCCTGTGAGCGTATGCTTTGCGATCAACAAATCACAGGGGCCGACACCGAAGGCTGAAGGCTGCGGGTGTCGACCTCAGGACAAGCTGCTTCTCACACGACCAACTGTACGTAGCTTGCCCCCGAGTCACCATTCTTGACTCTCTGTATATTTTGGCTGATGAGAATAAAACTACAAACGTACTATACTGGGAAGTTTTATAAAAATGTGGCTGTTATTGTAGTATATTGTGGTGTCTTACGACTTCCACGCGAACGAAATCGCGGACAGAAGCTAGTTTTTAATATAACATAATGTTAAGTTTTAATTTATTAATACGTAATTGTTGGATATTGTACTGGCAACACCCAAAGATTCGATGTGTCATTTGAGTAGCGCGGGAACCTTCTTTCTGGGTCTGGCGCTCGTAACGGTAAGACGAGCTTAGTGGCTGTGTCGGTAAAAAGATAGATTGGCATGTTATTGGTTGTAGATCTACTGTAAATTAAGGTAACCTATTAGTTTTATGATAAATATTAGAATACTGATTAAATAGTGATAATATGTGGGGAATAGGAGATGTGATGTATGGTGTAGAATATTGAATTTGATGTTGGCAAAGAAATATAAATGACGGACAAAATATCTTGGTGTTTCGTATTATTTTCCTTATAATATTGTAAATATGTAGTTTAATTAAACAGTTTTAAATTATGATATTGGGGTAACGACTTTAAGATTCATTTGGGGATTAGTATCTATTTTGAGGTTAAATAATTATATTCGGAATTAAATTAGTTATTTTAGAGTAAGGATGGTTCTTATTTCAATAACATCACATAACATGACGCCTTGTTTCCCCGAAAGATTGGGCAGAGCTGTAGCGATAGCACACCCACATTTCGCCAGTTATGTTCATGTCCCTTTTAATAGGGGGCGAGCCTATTGCCATATTTTTGTTAACTAAGATAATATTTTGTTTTATTTTTCGTCTTTTTTGACATTTAATTTTCTCAAATAGAGACACTTTTTACGAAGAGAAAGCCGTAACGAAATCTTAATTGTAGCAGGACTTTATATTAGTGCATACTGATGTATTCCAATTATTTCTAGGTACGTCTTAAACATTATTGTATATAATTATGATAATACCACCGATACCAATGTAGCCAGTCCAAGTCCCGGCTAAACCTCTGCATGAATCTTGACTTAAAATCATCCTTGAGTTTTTGACGGCAGGACCTTCATTCGTCAACTACACAATATTTTTTTTAAACCGGTCAAGAGCGAGTCGAACTCGCGCACCGAGGGTTCCATTTAAAAATTAAATTTTCATCGGCGAGGCCTTTATTCATCAGAGAATTTTAACACTACACACTGCCGTGTAGAATATTGCAGTTTTAGGTCAGCGCCATCTCTTGGCCGATAGTGGAACGAATGTAATTTAAGTTGATGATTTCTGAAAAAGTATGCTCTTTAGAGACTTTTTATTTTTCCTGTAATCTTTACATAAACTTCTATCACATAGAATAATTTCAGATTTTTCTCTATGCAAACTTCGGAGATAAGGGATTTTTTTGAGAATGTGCAAATAGCGCTCTTTCATATAATACCCCACATGCCATACATACAGATATATAGTAGCCCCACTTCGAATTTCAAAATAGTTGGGCAAATGTCATCTAAAACTATTCCAAATTTCAAGTTGATAGCATTATTAGTTCTTGAGATATCCAGCTGTAACAGTCAGACGGACAGACAGACTGAGTCACACCATATCGGTTCCTTTTTACCATTTTGGTACGGAACCTTAACAACACATTTCTTAATTAGATGTTCACTCATACCCGCTAACATAGCCACCCAACACAATTTCATCATCACGTCAGAACAAAGTTACGACAGAGATTGGCCACCGCTAACTGTCAAACGAGATAATACCGACAGTTTTACTTGTACTTAACCTATTTACCTTCGACCTGTCTGCAAGGGTAGATTGTGGTCTTGTCATTTAGGTAGGGTAGATATCAGGAAGGTTATGAGTTAATTGTTGGAGATTTTGTGTTTTACGATGGTCTGTAGTCTTGTTAAGATAGTATTTTATAGTAAGTTGGTTTTTTAAATTAAAATGTAGAACAGAGGCCGTAGCACGAACTTGTGACGTAAACGTTACATAAAGTCGAACGCTTTTTGAATCGGAAATGTAATTATCCTGTCGCATTTCGATTTTCCATCTTGTGGGAGGCCTTCCAACGCTACGTCTTCCGGTACGTGGTCGCCACTCCAAAACCTTTCGGCCCCATCGGCCATCCGTTCTGCGAGCAATGTGCCCTGCCCATTGCCACTTAAGTTTGGCAATTCTTCGGGCTATGTCGGTTACCTTGGTTCTCCTGCGGATCTCTTCATTTCTGATTCGATCACGTAGGGAAACTCCAAGCATAGCCCTCTCCATTGCCCTTTCGGTGACTTTTAGCCTTCTGATAAGGCCCATTGTGAGCGACCATGTTTCAGTACCATAGGTCATCACTGGCAACATGCACTGGTCAAAGACTTTCTTCTTGAGAAACTGTGGTATGTGGAACGAAAAGATATTACGTAGCTTCCCGAACGCTGCCCAGCCGAGTCGGATTCGACGATTGACCTCTTTCTCGAAGTTGGACCTACCTAGCTGGACAGTTTGTCCTAGGTAAACATACTCGTCCACAACTTCGAGCGTAGCGTCTTCGATCTTCATGAGAGTGGGTGTCACATGGGCATTGGCATTGACCTTGTGAAAGCCGCAGGAATCTGCTAGATGCGGAAAGCACAGAATCGGTCGAAGTGGCTGTGCTTGGGGGAGGCCTATGTCCAGCAGTGCACATCTTTCGGCTGAAATGATGATGATGATGATTTCGATTTTAATTTTTGCGACAATAATAATTAGTATCACCCATAGAATGATATGAATGAAGTCGTTAATAGATTCAGGCGTGACCTTGCGGATATTTAGTAACCGCTTAGCAATTTCTAAAAAGCAATATAAAACCCTGAAAGAAATCGACACGTGTTTCACCTCTCAACAAGGCATCCTCAGTATGACGATTGACTTGTCGCGAACCTGAACACGGCGTGTCGCCACACCGAGCGCTGAACGCAGAGCTCTCTACTCTGCCTGACGCCGTAAAATATACAAACGTTAAACAGCTGTTTCATAGAAAAGTGCAATACCTACGCGGTCAAAATGTATGAAACAGATGATTAAAATAACCTTCCTTTTTTGAAGTCGGTAAAAAAATAACCGACGAAAAATTTCAACGCAGGGGGGTTCAAAATCAGGTACTGAATCCATGGTAACAGTTTTCGCGTCCCTGCCACCCTATACAGTGTGATTCTTCATAATGTGCACATATCGAAATGAGGGGAATCTATGCTTAATTTTATCGACGGAAAAAATAGTCAAAAAAAATGTTTTTTGTTTTTTTTTACATTTTTTAATAAAAATTTTTTTTTTTGTTCTCTTTGGCATCTTATTTATAAATTTTACAATTATGTAAAAATTTATGAAAAAAAAAACAGATTTTTGCTAAAAAAAAACATGTTTATTTTCAATTGAGGGTAGTTTTTTTTCTCATTTTTCATTTATGTGGACGCCTAATTACTTCCAATCATTATGGAGTTTGTTTCATCGCAATAGATGATTTAGTTTAAAAGTTACACAGTTTTGTTACAATTTTTTTTTTAATTCCATTAAAAACATTAAAAAAAAAAAATTAGATTTTTTAAATATTTTTTCTGTCGTTAAAATTAAGCAGAGATTCCCTCATTTCGATGTGTGCACATTATGAAGAATCACACTGTATAAAGACTGAGTTACAGACTGACAACTTATTTTTCTGAACGAAAACATTCTACCAAAATCTATTGATTTGATAAACCATTTACTCCATAACAAACAATTTATTTAGTCCGCAACTGTTTTCCTAGTGGAAATTCTCTTGTATAAACTCCGTCTGGGATACGAGAGTACGTCAGGCTCATACCAAATATTACCACTGGATTTACACTCTCTCAAAGATACCGGAACCTTCATTCCTTATGTGCAAATAGAACAGCAAAAAACGAAAGGGCTTCTGGCATCTTCAGTGGACTGCAATCCAAAACTTCAATGAACATGTTCATCATCATCATCATCATCATCAGCCTATAAATGTTCCCACTGCTAGGTCACAGGCCTCCTCTCGGTGAGAGGGAGTGGGCCGTAATCCACCACGCGGCCCAATGCGGGTTGGTAGATGTCACATGTCTTCGAATTTTCGGTTCTAGGACATGGCGGTTTCCTCACGATGTTTTCCTTCACCGTTTTGAGAGCAATGGTGATGAAATAACTTACACAAAGTAAAGCGCCTGTCTGTGTGACAACTCGTAAGTCGCGGCAGTTACCATTGGGCCACTACTAGTCTATGAACATGTTAATGCACAAGAATTAATTAAATGAAGCACGCGTTTTTGCATCCGATCAAAACATGGCATCTTCAGTGGACTGCAATCCAAAACTTCAGTGAACATGTTAGTATATGTTTTGGACACATCCCAAAGGAAACAAAAGTCGTTTCCCCCAACACCTCACATTAGGCAGCACGTGATTATGAAACAATCATACAGACGGACATGCTAACTGCAGCAGCACCAGAACTTCCTAACAAAACTCAGTGGACATTCCTCTAGGGAATTAATTTCAAATACGGATGCAACAGAACTCGAAGTACAGTTTAAGCTGCATAGAATGGGACTAAGTTTAAACTTAGCAACATTGCAGTA
This sequence comes from Agrochola lychnidis, assembly GCA_963680765.1. Lineage (NCBI taxonomy): Eukaryota > Metazoa > Arthropoda > Insecta > Lepidoptera > Noctuidae > Agrochola > Agrochola lychnidis. The sequence goes on along the minus strand of OY796859.1, from coordinate 4,103,049 downwards.
GTTGTGACAGGATGCTTTACCAACGCTTAGCTTAGTGATTTGTGTTTAAGCTGTCCTGTTTATTTTAGCCTTTTTTGTGAACGGTTAACATTTGTGTGGTGCTAAAAAGCAATTTATCGCTTGTATATGGAGGCAGATACTTCAAAAATACCTATTTCTTTTCCACAAATTAGATACATTCATTTCAAATACATAATTATACATGCTATACTATTAAATGGGCAATATTTGTATATACAGGGTGGCAGGGACGTCGACGCGAAAACTGAAACCATGGATTCAGTACATGATTCTGAACACCACTGCGTTGAAATTTTTCGTCGGTTATTTTAAAAAAAAATCTGCTGTTTCATAGAAAAGTGTAATACCTACGCGGTCAAAATGTATGGAACAGCTGATTTTTTTTTTAATAACCGACTAAAAATTTCAACGATGTGGGGTTTAGAATCATGTACTGAATCCATGGTTTCAGTTTTCGCGTCGATGTCCCTGCCACCCTGTATTTGTAATCACGTTCTCAAAATCGGCTCTAACGATTTCGATGAAAGTAGGTTTACGGGAGCAAAAAATCGATCTAGCTAGGTCTAATAATATCTGGGAAAATTCCTTTTCTCCGTATTTTCACCCGAGCAGATATCGGTCGCCCAAAGTTTAGAACAAGATGGCTGCCTTAGAATAATGACATGGCAGCATGGAATTAATAAGTACCTACTATCATGGCAGCATGGAATTAGTATGTACTATCCTATACTATTAAATGAGCATTCTCTGTTTTCACCAGAGCAGAGCTCGGTCGCCCAGATACTGTTTATGATAATAGGTGTATCACATACATGGATAGCACATACGCTTGCATGGTGATTGTATTTATTTATTTAATACTTCAAGCACAGAAATGTACAGAGGCGGACTTAATGCCACAGGCATTTTCTACCAGTCAACCTTTGGGTGATGTAGAGAAACTGTGGTAGGTGCAATTACGAAAATGGAGGAAAAATAAATAATACTCAAATATAAGGATACACATATATTTATTACAAACTACAAATATAATATATAGGCCTAATTACAAATATTATAAAATAAGCACAAATAAATACACATAAATACATGAATATACTAAATAAAATAATAAGACAAACAATGGGAAAACATTAGCGTTAGCACTAGCAATGGACAATAAAATACGTTTCATTATTTCTCTTATAATTATGCAACGCAAAACTTGAAGACTCAGATTGAAAACGGTTTTAGCTTTAGAGACTCAGCATTCGCCCTGGCTTTGTAGTTTGGACTGGTAATTCTCAGAGCGACAATTCTCACAATAATGACAGTACTTCATTAAACATAACAGTTATCGAAACTTAGATATTATCATGTGCATCACCAAAAAGAGATCCTACATGAGCCTTGCCACAGTCGTTATATTATTTACCTACACTGTTTACTCGAAGAACTACTTTAATACTCAAAAAAAAAAACTACGTCAACGTCCTCTATGCATCTTCCCCAAATTCGTCCCCATTTCGAAGGGGGTGACCGGCTCCCGCCACAAATAGCCTCGTCATAGCCGGGGTGGAATAAATTTAACTATAACTGAGCTAACGACTTTAGGCGCCACTGTTTTTACGAAGTTTATCTGGGCAACTTTAATAGATGTTGTCAGCTGCTGATAGTGGAGCAAGATTTATATTTGTGGAGCTATTTGGAGTGGTTTTCAAGATTGCAAGTTGTGTTCGGGGACTAGTTTTGACGACCGGCTGTTATAAGAATAGTTTATTCTTCTTTGTCACAAGAGATAAGTCTTTACAAAATTAGTTTTCAAAGAAGACATTCATAGTAAAAGTAATTTATTTCCAAAGCTTCTTCTTCGTTTCACTCTTGACAGAGCGGTCGTGGTCACAATGAACTGTGTCCAATCGCAAGTGTAATCGTTGCCCGCCTCACGATCATCTGGTTCTGTTACATGACAGTCTGGCACATTCATTAACAGGGCTTCCAACCGCGGATTTTATTTGATCGGTTCACCTCATCGGTGACCTTCCACTCTGCCCTGCACCACAAGACGCTCTATGGAGTCGTTATTCCGCCTGGAGACATGACCAAATAACTTCAGTATTCGAGACTACTAATGCTGATAGACGCTGTTTGATGCCGAGTTCTTGGAGTATGGAGACGTTTGTGCGGAATTCTGTTCATGATACCCCAAGCATTCTTTTCTAGCACCACATTTCTAGAGCATCTACTTTTTTTTTCCAGTTCTCGTAATGTCCACGTCTAAAGCTTCAGTACACGTTAAATCAATGAGGTGTCGACCCCTGAACTACGACATCCTGTATGACCTGCTTATGTCCTGTATGATCCGGTATTACCGAAAAAAGGTTTGTTTCTACACTCCAACTCTGCCTACTCTTTCATTTGAGTTTTTGGCTAAACGGTTTAAGCTTCGTGCAGACTGGCGCAAGTGCGACGCGGCACCGGTACTATGGATGATGATAAAAAAAAATGTTTTTGCCCGTCAAGTAGATTATAAAAAAAATTTGGACACATAAATTTTAATTAGATAAAGCAAAAAATACGTGTCTAAATTTTTTTTATTATCTCACTGACGGACTAAATAGAATTTCTTTTTTTTAAACAGGTATCATCCTTATTGTTCTAACGTGAAGTTTTCTTAGCAATTGTTTTGTTAAAGTCACGTCGCGCGGTCGGTGCTGGCCAGTCTGCATGGGGTAGTACTGCCTTTGAATCGTATGGGTAAACCTTCATACACAGACCTACGAATTAATAATTCGAAATTAGTGATAGGACATGTATAATCATCATCAACTCACCTATGGAAGTCCACTGCTCGGTAATATACGCCTCTTCAATCGCATACCGTTATGGCGTCCTACTCTACGTTCAATTTCTCACAAGAATAATAATATAATATATTAATTTACTCCTCTGTGGTCTACTGGCTAGTCACCTGTCTCAGACCCAGAGGTCCGATTCCCAATCGGGGAAAATTTTTCTGCTCAGTTTGGTTAGTGTTAGGGCTTCTTCTAAGTCCTTCTGGCTCGCTACCACTATCTTTTCTAAGTCTATCGCCATAAGAATTGCTGTGTGCCACAGCATTGTTGTGTTTCGGCATTTAGAGGTAAGATAGCCAGTTCCTCTGTAGTTGAGGAATTCGGGTGAAGCTTGCTTCCACCTTCGGCCTGATCATTACTTACTATCAGGTGAGATGTAGGCCGAGAGCTTGCCCGTTGAGGTTAAAAAAATAAAAAGGATTGTGTGGTTTTATGAAACCACGGTAAAAGTGAAACTTCTATAGGCGCCGCCATATTGGCTTTGACTGCTCTGACGAGCGCCTTTCACTTTATTCCTACTCCGCGGCCGACCGTCACGCGACATGCAGCACACAGACGAAAAAGTTTGAGACGATGTAATAAAAGTTTTACTTTAAAAATAAACTAATCAAGACCTTACACACAAACACAATAAAGATTAAAATGCGGAAAAAATAACAACTCTACAATGAGCAGACAAAGTAGTTTTGTTGGTAGTTGAACAAATTTTCTGTCTGTAAAGCTCATAACATAAAGCTAGTTTATGACGCTGCACTTTAAATTGTCACATTAAATAAAGATGGCACAGGCTGGAGTTTTATCTTTTTTATCTGGCTCGTTTTTATTTCGAGTGGGAATAAAAAGATTCTATGTTGTTATTTGGAAATATAAGTTTAATGTTTGATTTATAAAATGTAGTAATATCAAGATGTGGGCGCTATAGGCACACCTCTGCATTACCCTTCGGGTAACACAGGCGTGATATTGTAATATATGTGACGTAGGATGATTTGATCATTCGAATTTCCGCGAAAACTCTATAGGGATATTGCGAAAACACGAATAATTAGACATACTCATAAAATCATACACTCTGGTCTGCGACTAGATAATTAGACAATTGTGAAAACATTTCTGCGGAAAATTGTATGATTCGTCATTTTAAACTGGGTGAAATAGGTTAGATTAGGTTAGAACTGTGAGCAACAGCGCGCGAGCCGAGCGAGCAAAGCGAGCGGTGCCGCGGCAGCGGCCGGCGAGCGCTACTTCCAAGTTGATCGCAGAAGTATTTTCACCATTGTCTTATTATATGTTTTCGCAATATCCTTAGGGTTTTTGCGAAAATTCGAATTAGCAAATCATCCTTTGACATATATAACAAGATCTATGATATCATTTAGTTCTGTTTTTCATCCAGATGGTCCTTTTATACCATGTAATCGTGCAATGCCAAAAGAGAATAGAGCAGTGCCTTGCTGACTGGCTATGATTTTCTCTCTAACTTGTGCCAATTTAACAAAAAAGAAGAAATGAAATGTTCTATGAACACATTGCAACAATGCATATTCACGATACTAAGGAACGAGTGAAAACAACTCTTATTTACATAATACATGCATGATAACGTCATGACCTTTTTCATAACACCATCAATGTCATTGATCAGTTTGCATACGTTCCTTTTACGCCAACACATCGTAATACATTATAGTGCAAATCCTTTTTGGTTAATCGCCTTTCATACATGGTTTCCACATGACCGGAGAACTGAAGCCAACCTGCCTCGACCCTTGTCACTCATCTTCTTTAACCGTTGCGACCTCTTATCATGATGTATCTTAATCTGCTATTTAAGGTTACAGCTTACCTGCTGTTTTAACGCTATTCTTATTGGTAAATGCATTTACTTGTACATATAAGGCGTCAAATAGACGAGCAGCACTTTGTTGTCGACAGAGCCAACGTTAGCTGTCGATAGAGGCAACTGCAGGTACCGCCATTGGTCGGCGTTTGCCATCGACACGTGGACAGCAAATGCTAACGTTAAACAGGGGATGAAAATTTGTATGGAAATTCATCATTTTTGCCGATGAGAAATATTATCGGCCACGGCTAAGTAGAATGACAATTTAAAGTAACAGCACTTCTCGTGTCAAAATATACCAATGCGACATTCTTATTCATGAAATTATCACTATAATAAAAAAAATCTCGCTTCCTTCAAAAACATTGAAACCCTCACTACACTAGGGCTGATCAAAAAGTAATGATAATTGGTTATTGTTCTTTTTGCTCGGCGCCTATGGGTGCCTGTAGCATTCTTCAAGAACTGGGCTATCAAAGGCAAAAAGATTTTTTCAAATCCGACTAGTAGTAGTTCCAGAGATTAGCAGATTCAAACATACAAAAAAACTCTTCAGCTTTATTATTCGTATAGAAACTATGAACCGATTATTATTACTTTTTGATCAGCCTAGTGTATATTTATATATATCCTACTATAATAATAAAAACGCGAAAATTTGTGAGGATGGGTGGATGGATGTTTGTTACTCTTTCACGCAAAAACGGCTAAACGGATTTGGATGAAATTTGGCACACAGATAGTTTCTAACCTGGATTAATACATATAATACTTTTTATCGTAATATTCCCACGGGATCGAGACTTATGCGGGTGAAACTGCGGGGCGCTGCTAGTAGTACCTAAATCAGATCCAGTCGCCACTAAATCCTGCCATGTTTTAAAAATATCCGTTTCGTTTCGTATTCCAACAGCTCTAGTTTTAAGCTTGGCACTAACTTTAGCTTAATTACACCCTGAAACCGAGCGAATAACGAACACTCTGAAGCTTTAGCACTGCATAACAGTTCGTCCAAATGTTTTCGTTTGCAACTGTGTTAAAATTTAAGAGGTTTCGAATAACTTTCGGTTCGGTTCGGGTAACGAAGTTGATGGATATTTTAAGGCAGAATGAAAGAATGTACATTACTGTTGCAGCCAACAATTAGGACATTGGTGGACGATCGTGAAAATGTGGGCTGAGGTGAAGCCGAGGCACACGGAGTCTATCAATGCCTGGTTGCAGCCAAGGCTTGTATAGTACTTTTCTCAAACAATGCGTGGAAATTCAAACTAAGTAAATTAATTTTATAAATTCCAGAATCAATGACGAACAAAGAAAATTTTTCACGCGCCAGTATGTTAATTTGTTTCTTCTTTACTATTGTTAGGTTTCAATTTATAAATACGTAATTGTTGGATATTGTACTGGCAACATCCAAAGATTCGATGTGTTAGAACGTAACGCGGGAACGGCCTTCTGGGTTGGGCGTTCGTGACGGTAAGATGTACTTGGTGGCTGTGTCAGTAAAAAGATAGATTGGCATGGTGTTGGTTGGAAATCTACTGTAAATTAAGGTAACCTGTTAGTTTCATGGTAAATATTAGAATATGGATTGAATTGTGATATTATGTGGGGAATAGGAGATGTGATGGTATGGTGTAGAATATTGAATTTGATGTTGGCAAAGAAATATAAATCACAGATAAAATATCTTGGTGTGGCATATTATTTTCCTTATCCCTGAAATATTGTGAATATTTAGTTTTATTATACAGTTTTAGATTATGATATTGGGGTAGCGACTTTAAGATTAATTTGGGTATTAGTATCCATTTTGAGGTTAAATAATTATATTTGGAATTAAATCAGTTATTTTAGAGTAAGGATGGTTCTTATTACACTATAAACAGCTTTATTTGCTAAGCCAGTTCGAAATAAAAATAAAATCTTTGATAATTTACCTCCTTGGTTGCCATGGTGAGTTCCATTTTTATTAATTATCACTACAGATATTTATGAGTTTTCATAGTACCTAATTTATTTGGCCGCTTAACGACAGATACAGATTTTCATAGTAACTCGTTGGTTTTAAACCAGTACAGCAATTTCGATTTATCTCGAAGAAGATTATCAAAATAATGTTTGAGAAAATGTATTTTGATCGGGTTTATAGTCAATACCACAGTGCATAATTCAAAAACATTATCGTCTTCGTCGTCAACCAGGTCTTAACCCAAGGTGTCTACGTCTTTCTTCCATACATCATATTATAGGAATTCACTTCCTTCTTTGCAGTATAATCTTTAACTAAATGTATCCTTCTATTTTTTGGTCTACCTCTTTCCTTATAGCCACCCATATTCATAATTTTCTTTCCAGATCTGGCAAGAATATTACATAGTTGCAAAGTAATATAGAAACGTACGTTGCCCAGAGTATAAAAGTTCATTTAGACATGCAGAAGAGAGTGTAAGCTGCGTTTTCACTTAGCGTCCTGAACAGTGCAGGCATATGTGCGCAAAAACATGTTCGTTCCCCTTACCACATTTATTTACCGTATGAATAGGGTTTGCTTAAAAAACTTAGTGAAAACGCGGCTTTTAATAAGAAATGAACCAGCATTTGTTACTTACATAACGGATAGTACTTGGTCGACCAAGCTCTGCTCGAGTGAAAATAGAGAACACGAATTTTTCCCAGAAATGAGACCTAGCTAGATCGATTTTTCGCTATATTGCAACTTTCATCGAAATCGTTAGAACCGTTTTCGAGAACGTGATTACAAATATATATATATGTGTGACTCTTTTGTTATTATCAGCGATATTTTAACTACTGTGGGCGTAGTGTGGGTAGTGTTGGTTAATGCGCAATAGAAAAACCGTTTGCAGTTCAGATCACATTACAATTTACTATCAAATTAATCACACTAGCTAAATTATACACACACTGGGTGCGACGGCGTTTATTAAAATCACCAATAAACACAACGATCACAAATGACAACTAACACAATAACTGAGCACCACGAATCGAGAACAGTTCCGCGACGTCTTGACTCCGATACAATCCGAGGCTGAATACCCTCCTCGCCGTGGCCTTAAAACATCACGACTTAGTGCGCGCGCTTTAGGTGTGCGTAGATCATGTCCTGTCGCCAGCGACGCGCTTGCGATTCGTTTCGTGTGCGTACTAATGACCGGATCCGACATATATATGTATATATATAAATATTGCTCATTTAATAATATATAGGTGCTCTCCAAGCACTCGTAATAAACCAAAAATCCACTAACCTTTGCAAAACTAGTAAATAATAAATTGAATTTAAGATCAGCCATTAAACTGGGGATCCAATAATAACACCAACTGAATATTTAAATATCAAATCAAGCAAATCCGAATAGAATAGAATATTAATTTTCAATTTTATATTACAGAAAACAGAAATCGTGTTTTAGGCCGGAAATTAAAATCCAATAGCCTGAAAACGCGTACCACGGACAATCGCACTCAGCCGCTGAAAAAAAAAACGTTGCTAAGTGCGTGAAGGGACACGCGTAGAGTGGGGTTCAGTAGATTGTTTTTACTGTAGTGAGAGATACACGTGTATTTTTGATGTGTACAAATTTATGTATGTGTATCAATACCTCTCGCTACAAAGTAGTATATTTATATTCTTTTAACAATACTTTAATTTCTTTTTCGTCCATAAAATTTACTTTATTATTTGTTTTATGCATTGACAGTCGAATGCACAGACCATGGACTATAATAAGTCCATGGCACAGACTTACACAATGTAAACTATAACACAGACTATAACATCATGCAGTGCACCCGCGTCCTTTTACTTGTCATGCACCATGCCATAGACAATAGTCTATACCATGGACAAGTGATGTTGGAGCGTTGGGCGTATGAGCCGATTGCAATATTTATGTACATATTTACATTTTTCATATAAACTTTTTTTTTTTTAAATTATTGTTTATCTATTTAGTAATCCCATAGTAGGATTTATGTGTCCGTAGGTGTGTCCGTGGCATCACAGCGGGCCCTATCAGAATACCAGCGCTGCGGTATTAATTTTTTAAATATTGCAGCCTACGCTGAGATAGGTGCCTTTCTGGCCTCACACAGGTCGTTAATTATTATTATTTGTTTTTTCGCCCAGTTTGTATTAATGAGCTCAGACTCTCCTTAACAAAAAATATTCTGTGCAATTACTGACCATATTTGTCTGCTCTGCAATCTCAATCAATCAATTCCACCTCTTGCCGTCCACTGCTGGACAAGAACTTAAGAATGTGGTGCCGCATGAATTGTCCATACAAACGTAGTACATAAATAATTTGCAATTTGAGCATATTTCCACCATATTATGTTGATATTCGGATTGAGACAGTATTTATCTATGCTCCTACGTCTTTTTATTTCCAAAAACTTACCTTTAAATGAAGTGTAAACGAATTGCATTTCGTACATTTTTACAGCGTAAATGACATGTTTTCGTATTGTTTTTCTGTATTATAAACAACAATGTTTGTAATATTGTTTCCGCAGAAGCATAGTTTATGTTATCAAGTTACAAATTATAGAAAAAAAATGGAAATACATTAAGTTTTCATTCATAATTTTTTATATTACGGAACACATCCAAATTTATCATAAATTTTCTAAAGCTAGTAGTACTATCGCGTCAAGCAATAATTGGCAATATGTGCGTGGTAGTATTGCTCACTGTAGGTGTATATCGCTCCGACAGGCACTCACACTAGCGCAACGTGCTTGGAATTGAATTTTGCAAACATCTCGATTTGTAATTGCGAGCCGTGTCGCCTGCCTCTTAAGCGCCTAGGGTAGGTCAACCCCAGCTAGATAGCCGACGGGAACTTCAAATAGATAAGCAGGAAAATCGGGTGTTGTGACACAACTTAGCCCAGGTGGCATAGAAGTTTTTTTTTTTTTTGCGCCCTTAATTTTTAACACTCTGCTTAGCGTCGAGAGTTGAAAATCCAATAGTATGTTTTCTTGACGCGCTGGGAATTGCTTTGTTGAATTGTCAATGCTCGACTCAAATATCAAGGTGAAAATCAAGCGCGCGGAAGAAAATCGCTCGTGCGTACCTGGACTTAGGAAAGCAGTACAGCTGAAACAAAATCAACTGGAATTTTTCTCATCAATCATTATCAAAGCTGACATAAAATTCTTCCAATCCTATTTCAAATAAATACAACGAAAATAACCATTCTAATACTAGTAACCGAGTCTACGGAACCCAAAAAAAATCCAATGTTAGCACGGGACATCACAGGAAATGAAATGGTCTGGTCAACCGAGGCCCAGACATGTTAGAATCAATATGGCTGAAGGCGTGTGAATTATTCCGAAAATGCCCGATATTTTTTTCTTTTTCCACGTACTTTTGTTTGAAAGGTTTTATGTGTGTGTTTTTGACATGGAAGGATGGACGAAAGTAATTTCAAGAATTCCATTCAAAAAGTTAAGTTGTTTTTCATCAAAAAGATTAAACACATAACAGAACAACACATCTGTAATCCTCGAAGAGTTAGGGAGAAGTGTACCATTGCGGTAACGTGTATCTAACCACTTTGGAAACAAAATCCCGTGCACACGACCCTTTTTTTCGTAGGTAAGCGCTAATTTTGCGGCCGAGAGCTGCAAACAAGAATAGACCTTACGGTGTTCAGATATGCATTTCCTCGACAGTAGGTACCTATAGTAGACAGACCCACATTTTGCCGATTTTTAAGTCACAAGTAATAGGGGGCGAGCCTATTGCCATCAACCGGGCACAAACCCAGACTCCGGGCTGCTACTGAGAAATTCCAAATGGAAATGCCCTATATCACTATTCCCGATTTGGGAATCGAACCCAGCACCTCATGCTCAGCAGTAGCGATTGCGATCACTAGAACAACGAGAGAATCAAATATTTTTAAGAGAAAAAATCTACTAGTAGACTGCTACTAACTTGTAACTAGCTTCAATTTTCTGACTGACTGACTCCTTGACAATTCAAAAGTGACTTTTAAGAGGAGGCTCCCAAAATTTTATGTTAATTTGCGTTAATATTCTGATAAAGTCACGCTTACAATCACAATGAAACTTTAGTATATGATTTATTTAGATCTTTTTCTTTTCATACATAAGACAAGGCTAAGGGCTTGTGGCTAAGTAATAACAGCTGCACGGGTCGATCGATTAGGTTAAGCTACGCTTGCCGCGGTTGGTCTGTGGATGGGTGACCATCTTTACATACCAAGACCTCTCCGTGCCTCGGAAAGCACGTTAAGCCGTTGGTCCCGGCTGTCATTTGTAGATCTTTGACAGTCGTTACGGGTAGTTAGAAGCCCAAAAAGTCTGACAACCAGTCTTACCGAGGGGTATCGTGTTACCTAGTCACCAGGTTGTGGAGGTCAGATAGGCAGTCGCTCCATGTAAAATACTGGTATTCAGCTGCATCCGGTTAGACTGGATGTCGACCCCAACATAGTTGGGAAAAAGCTAGGTAGATGATGATGATGACATAAGACAGTTACATAATTGGAACATTTTCGCTCGAAACAAGATTACTCGGCTTTTATGTCTAAAGTAATTATTGACCGTAAGAAAATATAATTTATTATCCAGATATAAGATATTTTTTCTCTAGATCAATTATTACTTTAGTTATAAACGAAATAAGAATTGAGACTTACGACATTTAGTTCCGTGCTCGAACACGACCAAAGACCGCACGCGATATTCAACTTTGTTATTGATGTGTTAGCGTTTAGTACATAGTGGAGTAGTGGGGTTTATGGGGGTGGAGTTTGCGTGGAAATTGTCTTTGGAGTGCCTGGTCTTAATGGTTTCATTTAAATAAATGCATTGAGTTTGATTTAGATCCGAATTCCCCCAGTTTTTGAAGTCACGAGAAACGTCAGTAGCTCTACACAACCTTTTATCGTCGACATTTTGCGGATCACCAGTTTTAATCGCTCTATGTTCACCTATCCAAATTTTCTATAAGGTCATCCAGTCCAATTATAATTTAACAAATTACTAGTTCTATTATGTACAACAAAAACCTTACCAAATTAAATTGTCTACCAAACCACCATTCACAAATCCACCTTCTCAATTAATAACCTTCTATTCAACAGAATGACTCAATTATTCAGCTATAAATTATGTTCATACCCTTCAATACATGCGACCTTTTACAATATTCTATTCTCTATACAAAATGTCAAACAAAAACCAAAACAATATTAGTGCAAGAAATCGTTCTCATCGACTGTCGGTTCAAAGGTGGCTATATTACGCGAGAGCGATCGACAGCAGTTTCATTACAACCCACAGTCTAGCCCTTGTATAATTAATCAGAGCGTAGTGTTGGGATATGGTCGATTAGGAATTCGATGTCAATTTATAAATTTTATTTGGGTATTATCTTGTCTTGTCTTTGGTTTAGAATTTTCGTTTTTTGCCACCGACTTCCGAAATTAAAGTTATTTTTCACTTTGTAGTGTTTTTTTTTTGAAGTCAGTTCTTTTTTTTATTAGATAAAAGTTTTTATTTTTCACTTTTTAGTTGTGGTACCTACCCTACACAAATTATAATACCACTAGCTGATATGTAAATAATAGTGACAGGAACATATCATCCACATACAAAAATACGTATTATTGAAACTAATTGAAAAATTATTCAAGCAAAGTTAATACAATTTATATGGGACCACTTCGAAAACATACAAAAAAGAATTTTCAAAATCGGTCCTCAATTGACGGAGAAATCGGCGGACTTAAATTTAAAAAAACATACGCTACGACCATACAACCTCCTCCTTTTTGGAAGTCGGTTAAAAATGCGTTTATTGGCATTACAGCAAGAAAAAACACCTTAAAACTATAAATAGCGGAAAACAATGCTTATGCCAAAAGGGTCTCAGCTCAGCATAATGTCAAATCACACCATCTCTTGACATCACTCTTTTCAGTGTCGTCATAAGTATGACAATTCTATTATTAATTTGAAGTTAAGCTTAATCATGAAACAAATAGAGCAGTCATGGGTACGTCAAATATCAATTGCAACGAACAATGCTAAAAATCATAAAAGTAATTAAAAAGATTAAGTGTCTGAATAAGCAGTTGCAAGTTTGCAAGATTGAATGACAACCTTACCATTTTACCGTTATGGTGCTATGGGTACCTATCCTTATTTACATCCTTCCCACGAAAAATGCAAATGAACTGGGGAAAGAAGCAACTACAACGATTTGAATACGAGAAGTCAGTCTATTCGTTTTCACCAAAACGATGGGAGGAAAAATTGGCTTTATTTCAATTTGATTAACAATTTTTACAATAAAACTCAAAGCATTTATTTCAAATAAACCAATTACAGGTACTTTTGAATTGTCAAGGTGTCGGTCGCTAAGAAAGATGAAGCTAGTTTCCCATTCCAAAGCGTAGTAGGTTCCTATGGAGAAGAACGTGCAAGAAACTCAACGGACACTCTTTAAAATCAAAATATTGGTACAAAATATTCATTACATCAAATTGTACATATGAGAACAATGTAGAAAGACGTGCACGTTAAAAGCGTACATAAAAAAAACTATTCTATATCGATATTATATTTAATCTCACCTTTCCCACCCTGTCCCCACACTACTGCGGTCGTGTGAGTGGCTTCGGCACGTGTTAACTATGAACAAAAGATTGGGATAACCCCATTTATCTCGAGCCGGGCTTGTGCCGTGTGCTCCAACAAATTAAATACACATCAAATCCGAGTTATGGGTAGGAGGGTTAAATTAGAAATTCGTCACTATCTCCTCAAAGATCTTTGGACAGGAGTCATGTTTCATGTCTTAAGCCTAGCGTTTTATGACCGTCTTTTAAGGCTTGCTTTTGGGTTAAGTCCTACGGTATAACCCTAATTCTCTGTCTGTACTTAGGCTATCCTCTTAATTAGTACAAAGTGATACATGGCTTTTACATCTCTCGGAAAGGCTAGGTAAAGCTAAGATGTAGGTAATAGCTAATGTTATACTTTATACATTCACAGTTCATCTATTGCTATTCTAATAATAAAGCTAAAGCGTTTGTTTGTTTGTACACGCTAATTTCTGGAACTATCAGTCGAATTCAATTTGTTTTTTGCATTTGATAGCCCCATTCTTGAGAAAGGTTATAGGATATTCAACAGCTTGCTCTACACTAGCGGCGCGAACGCCCGCGAAAGCCGTGAAACACGAGTGTAGATGGTTTCGCGCCTTAGCGTTCGCGCTTCGCGCTGTTCCCCGATCGGTGTCGGTTTTTTGTCCCGCGACAAAGGGTTCGCGCTTGGTTCATAGCGTGCGAACGCGAATGCATCTACACTCGCAGCTTTTCGCAGTAGGTAGCGCACGAGTCGCTGTCGGGAGTAGTCAAACGTGATTTTTTAATAGGCATAGACTTTTTTATAAGGATTTTCGTCATCTCTTTTTTTATTTGTTATTTTTAAAACAAATATAATTGTAGTACGCTACAGCACACAGCGTCACAGCAGCAGCAACAGACACATTGGCGTCCATTTTCTATGAGATCGCGAATGACACTGCGAAACTGCGAGTGTGGAGGGACACGTTTTCACGTGGAGTTCACACCGCGGTTCGCGCCGTGAATTGGCAGCAAGATTCGCGCGCAAGTGTAGAGCGGGCTTTAGGAGCCGAGCAAAAAGAAAAAAGTAAGAAAGAATGGTAAGCGAAAACGAAGTAATTGCGCGAACGGGCGATGCGATGCGACGAGGTGGGACGGGAGAACAAGAAATTTCACGCGGTCAGAAGCTGAATGTAGGGATCAGGTAAATTGTACTACCTACATAAAAAATACAATAGACGTGGATATATTTAGTAACCTATTCCACTTAGCTACACGTGTTTCACCTCTCAACGAGGCGTCCTCAGGATGACGATTGACTTGTCGCGAACCCGAACACAGCGGCCCGTCAAACCCACTTATGTACTGCTCGGTTCACCTCGACTTGGACCGTCATCAGCGCGATAAGGAGCGAACAATCGCAGTAAAGGTGACCTTGGCATACTCGTATTTAATTCGTTCAACAGTGTAACGTTACCTGTATTACTTTTGACAATTTCTAAACTCTCTAGTACTGGCCTTCCCCATCTCCTCCCCCCTTTTCTACCTACTTGATAAGAAACTGAACTGCTGCTGTCTTAGGTACTCAATTTGTTTTGAATTTATACAGAACCAGCTGCGCCCCGCTGTTTTACCCGCGTAAGTCTTGATCCCAAATATCCGGATAAAAAGTATCATACGTCTTAACCCAGATCATGGTCTACTCATGTGCCAAATTTCATCCAAATCTGTTCAGCCGTTTTAGCTCGAAAACCTAACAAACAAACAAACTCACTTTCGCATTTATAATATATTAGTTATGATAATATGTATTAGTACGAGTACATATAGGTAATTATTATCATAAATACAGTGTGAGTCTTTATAATGTGCATATATCGATGACCTTGTGAAGGCCGCAGGAATCCGCTGGATGCGGAAAGCACAGAATCGGTCGAAGTGGCGGTGCTTGGGGGAGGCCTATGTCCAGCAGTGGACGTCTTTCGGCTGAAATGATGATGATGATATCGAAATGAGGGATAAAAAAATCTAAGTAAATATTTTTTTATATCTTTTATGGAATTAAAAAAAAATAACAAAACAGTGTATCTTTTAAACTAAATAATCTATCGCGATTAAACAAACTCCATAATGATTAGAAGAATTAAAATTTCTCAATAGACGCTAAAAAGAAAAAAATATATATATTTTTATTTTTTCGTCTATAAAATGAAGCATAGATTCTCTAATTTCAATATGTGCCCATTTTAAAGATTCACACTGTATATATATAGTTAGGATCAAACTACATACACAGACACGTATCTCAAAATAAATTGTTTTACCGTGACATGCAGCCTACCGTACCCATTTTAGCCAAAAAAAATTGTACTTACACGTAAATAGTAAAACAATATGTAGGTAGCTACTTTCTTATTTAAATATTTGTTCACTCATGTTTTACAAAATAAATAAGTAAGTATATCTTTATCTTCAAAATTGCGAAAGCGAAAACATTGATCAAATGATTGACAGAGCAATAATGTATCCAAACATAAATAAGTCTATTGCAAATATATACAAATCGTATCTACTTCGATAAAAGCAAAGTTCAAAGACCTTTATCCAAATAGACAAGATCGATGAACTAGAAAAATATTAATATGTGGGTAGTTTATTTATCTAAGGGGCCCTGGGTGAGGGCGTTTCGGGGATATTTTTAGTTCATTATCACCAGGGGACACCTGGTGCATCTTGTCTGTTATACCGAAGAGTTAAAGTAACTTAAAACATTCTGAAGATTGAAAGCAGGACAGCTGCATAGTTAAAAACCCCTAGCATTATTGTAATTTAAACGGGTACCAAATTGCAAATTTTAAAAAGCCATAGTGATACAGTATTTTGCATTTAATATCGTTTTTATGCTTATTATAATATTGTGTACATTCATGTAATCATTTTATTACCACAAAAAATCTCTGATATCCATAAAATATTAGTTATTTACTGCTAATAATAATTTTATTTTATTGATAGTGATAAACTTACAAATAGCGCCATCTACCAAATTACACAGTAAGTTTTGCGGCTTCTTGAATGTCAGTGGCGTGTCGATCGACGTTACTTCAAGCATAATGTTCACCGTGCGTGTTCATGTTCAGTAACGTCCCACTCTTGTAAGTTTGACTAATATTTACTAGATGGCGCTGATCTTTAATTTCGACCAAGAAAACCTGAGGCGTGAACATTTTAATTGCGGCTATCTATGCTTGTGATTTTAAATAGAGAAATCGAAATAATAAAAAAATGGAGAAGTATCTTATAACGTTTAGAACTACCATTTACGTTTTGTAAAATTGTTTAAGCTCTAATAAAGACTTTTTTCTTTTGTTCCAGATTGCCCTCGACCAACGAACGAATAATTCCTCCAAAATTAGTCAGATCAAGTTCCTAGTAGTTTAGTGTAGTATAAAATGTACAATTCCAATGAATTCCTGCATAGTGCTGGTGTCAGTCGGCACATGCAAGCGACTGGGGAGACCCCATCGCAAAAGACGAGCATGAAACGCCGATCATGCGAAGTCCCTTTGGGCGATATTTCATCAAACAATTTTAAAGTCTCCCTAGGCGATCTTAGTTCAAGTGAAGGCCCAAACTACGATTGTAGATCCCTCCATTCGGTAAAATCCGAAGATGCTCGATCGGTCCGCAGCTACCGACCAATAGACAGTCGTAGTTACAAGAATTTTCGGTCATCACTAGCTGATATTTCGGGGTTCGGGGGATCGTTGTCTAGACCTCCTAGTTATGACCAGCTGTCTCGTAGGTCTTTAGTCGAAGGGCCTGATGGGCAGGGCATCACGTCGAGCATCGAAGGTGTGCTGTGGTCGGATGAAGAGGAGACAGAGTACTTCTATCATGAGAATATTACTTCGGCGTGGAATGAAGGTGAGTGATATAATTCAATTTTTATTTTATTTGTTTATCTTGTTTATTGTTTTAAAATCAAAGTTACTTTCAGTATCCACCATAGGTACCTACCGATTTAATTGAAGTCCTTCAAATGAGTATCGAGGTCAGTTTAACAAGGTTCGAATAAAGCACTACACACACATAAACTGAAAAATGTAACAGAAAGTATTTAGAATTGCAATTCATTATTAATATTCTAGTTCACTAGTTAGCCCTATGTCTTATTTCCATACAGTAACATTGCCAAATTAATCAAAACAGGTAAATATTTGACAGCTATTTGCGACGTTGCCAACTTTTTGGATGACCTTTTCCTCACATTTCATCTTTCACCTCCAGCTAGTAAACATACCTTAGGTACCTACCTACTATCATGAAGACATCTAAATCAAGAATCAGTCCAAATGGACAGCACAAATTCCTACAGACAGAACCATAAGGAAATGTTCCTAAAAATAACCACGAACACGATTCCCGATACCTTCAAGTTCACTGACCCCTCGAAATCGGTGATCAACGTCCGACATTACCATAATTATGTGATACATACTCTGTGATGCATCGATGTAATATTGTATCAATGTTAGTAAACATTTGGTTTGAAATTATTCTGGAGCTTGAATTGAAGCTGTTATAATAGGAAGGTACAAAACTGGCATAATAGGAGCGTTCACTAAAGGTACTATTAACCAAAACTCAGATGTAAGCAACCCGTCAGGGTAGTAAATTGAAAGTTTGAATATGTTTCATAGACAAGACAGCAGAAATATTACCTTTATGCATAGACATCGCAATAAGTCCAGCAAGTTGATCTTAGAGCGAAAAGCATGCGATTTAAATACCAGTTGATCCTCATAGGGCTTAGGAACAACGTTGGAGAAGACAACTAAAGAGTACGCCCTAATAAATCCGTATAGCATAACTAAAAATGAAAAGGTCATAAAAGTAATGTTAGCTTAACATTTTACTGTGTAATATCCAACTCTACATAATGATGTATGTAAAATCTTAAACTTTAAACTCGTGATATGGAGTTTCCAAGAATCTTAACAACCTACAGAAAGAAAGCAAAGAAATACTTCTAAAATTATCTCTTATTCAACAAGGTAGGCCTCTTCACCACAAGTAACGGATGCAAGCACCATAATTTAAAAGAAAGTCCCTTTTCCTTTGAAAATAAAATTATAAACGCAACGAGTAACACTAGTTTTTATTTTTGATTCCTGATGATACTTTTTGTGTGACTTCCAACCATAATAGATGGTGACCACTGGGTACAGTATTATCGAAGTGAGAGACATTGCCCTTCAATTGGAATATTTTTAATGGACAGATATCACTATCTTTTTTGGGATTAGTAGCAGAAGATAGTTAAGCAAAGCCATAGACTCTAAAGCAATACTACTGTCATATAACCTGACAGACATGGCACAATCTATTATAAGGATTGTGACAGACAGTGGCTAAGTCAAGTTTCCTAAGCAATCTCTGTGACATATATCGTTACTTGAAACTAAAAAGCCTTTTTGTCTGTCAATGAGGCTAAGCGTATGCTGAGACGCAGGTGACGCAGGTCCACGCAGTGCAGGGCAGAGCAGATTTTGTAATGCATGAACGTACTGCCAGCTGCGTACGCTGCGGCGCAGGCACGTGCGACGCAGACATGTGTCTGTCCTGTTCTGCGTCTCATTGTAGCGCCGGCACAGATTTCTGCAGATTTCCGCGACGCGTGCAGGGGGTCTACCATCAGCTCAAAAGCAGTATTATTTTAATATTACTTCAGTGGGAGAAAGAGATGGAGCTATACGTTCTGTAGAGCTTCATTTCTTTCCCACACTGAAATAATATTAAAATAATACTGCTTTATGAGCTTGTGGTAGGCCCCCTGGTCGTCACGTGTTTTTTAACACTAATTCATTTTTTTTTGCAATGACAGAACATGACAACTCTTATGTCTATTGTTTGTACTAGCTAGGACGCGAATGTTTCTGTGAAGCTGCGTCGCAGCATGCGCTCGTGGCCTATGTCTGCCTCGCCTGCCCTACCTTGCAAAATCTATACTGTACTGTACTGCATCACCTGCATCTTAGCATACGCTAAACCTGATGCTCTTATGACATTTTCTTGACACAAGACTACTTTATCCATATAAGGTATGTCTAAGCTTCTTGAAGACTTCTTACAGTTTTTATAAAAAGAAGGTTTAAAACACATGCAAAGTATGGCCTGTAGGGTCGCTATTTACACTCCAATATCTATATCCACTAATAATAACAATTTTTCACAAAAAACTTAAAAATGTAATAACGAGGATGAATAAAATATGAGTTCCCACCAAAACACGTCGCCGTACCGACTCCTGCGCATGGGGCTATCATTTTGCGATTCTGCATGGTGTTTTAACCAAATTATACCGGTGCCGACCACGTTTCGGCTTTTCCGAATAAAGCACGAGTATATTTCGGCATTTTTAAGTGGGTCCGATTATAAGAACCTGTTTCGTTTTGTTTATTTATCTTGAAGCTCAGTTCGTGGGTAGTGAGGACTGCAGTTACTTCCAGGGTCATTTCAAATTAATTTAGGCAGCTGTAACGTAAAAAGTTTGCACGAAAAATAACCTTCCCGACACAACGCTTAAGTCTTCTTCTCTTCGTGTGGTTAGTGACTAACCTGATGCCAGAGTTTTAAAGCCGCCCATGGGCCTCTGACTTTTTTAAGCAAGTGATAATTATACAATACGCACATTCATCCGAAAAATCTGAGGTGCGTGCATTGGATTCGAACTCGAGACCATGACTTGGCAGTTCGACGATCATACCACTAGGCTATCACTGCCTTAATGCTTAAGTGAACTTAAGGATAAAACCAGAAACATCAAGATTTAGAAAACATCCCGTTTTAAATTTGAAAAACCAACAACAAGACATAAAAATCTACCTTTGAGCCTTAGAAATAGCTTAGAAGGAGAAATACTTACTTACAATACATAGCATAACATCACGCCTGTAAACTACGAAGGGTAAGGCAGAGATATAGGTACTGTGAGGTTTTATCATGAGATGTTGTAACTTCATGCTGTACAGGCTGGCAAGAACGCTGTACGTCATCCGAACAATCTGAAAAGATTTATTTAAATTAGGATTTTGAGAGGGTTTTCACTTGTTGATAAAAAAATGAGAGTCTGGCCTCAGTCGTCGCGGCGCGAGTGTGTGCATATAATATTGTACCAATGGTTTAAGTATAATCTTGCTCTCCTTAAGAGTTATTTGATTTTTACACTGTCCCGGTCCCGAGTACCGCAGCCAAGCGTGGTGCTCACAGTACACACCTATAGTACACGCACATTTCGTCAGTTATGTTTAAGTCCCATATAATAGGGGGCGAGCCTATTGCCATCAACAGGGCACAAATCCAGACTCCAGGCTGCTACTGAGAAATTCCTGATGAAAAAACCCAATAACACTTTGCCCTAACTAGGAATTGAATACAGGACCTCATACTCAGCAAAGCGCTTGTGACCAGTTGAGTCAGTTAAACACTTACTTATCTAAACTAAAGATGGCATGAGAAATAAAGTTGTTTCTATATCTGATTTTACGATCAATTAAAAATTAGAAGAGATTACCTATTACATCGATTAACTGTATCAGTGGATGTTGAACCCTTTTACATCATAATCTTAATATAATCAAGAATTTATCACAGATACAATTTTATGACGTAACAAAAAAAAACACTACAAAGTGAAAAATAACTTTAATTTCGGAAGTCGGTGTCTTGGGTTTTGTATTTTCGTTTTTTGCCACCGACTTCCGAAATTAAAGTTTTTTTCACTTTGTGGTGTTTTTTTTTTGGAGGTCGGTTGTTTTTTTTTTTGTAAAAAGTTTTTATTTTTCTCTTTTTAGTTGTGGTACCTACCCCACACACACATTCGAATACCACTACCTGCTACTAGTGACAGAAACTTATCATATCATCTACATACTAAGTGGGAATAAAATACGTATTTTGTAGCTAACTCAAAAATTATCCAAGCAACATAATAAAATTTATATGGGACCAATTCGAGAGTACACCCTTTCAAACAAAAAAAGAATTTTCAAAATCGGTCCACAATTGACGGAGAAATCGGTGGACATACATAAAAAAAAAACAAACATACGCGACGAACATATAACCTCCTCCTTTTTGGAAGTCGGTTAAAAATAAGATAACCTGATTCAGATAAGATGAACCATCTTTTGCAAAAAATCTGTATCAGGAAGTATTTTTACTCAGAAATATGAATCTGCTCAAAGCCTTCGAGGGTCATTAGCATGATTTTATGAATGAAGATAAAATCTATTGAATATTTTAAAACCAAAATAACTCATTACTTTATCCGTTTCCAGGAAGTGGTAACCATGCTTAGTTACCCAATTTCGTTAAAATTGAATATCCGAAAATGAGTGAATAAATTACGTACTACTTAGATAACTATGTAAAGAACTTGGAAGCATGAGCTTTGATAAAATATACTGATCATTGTAACGTCAGAGACATGATGATACAACACAATATTCTAAAATGATTGACTACTAAATCAAAGTTTATCTTCTTCTTCTTTTTCGTGTGGTCAATGACTAACCTGGTGTCAGAGTTTTAAAGCCGCTCATGGGCCTCTGACTTAGCTTCACATGTCGTCGAAATATCTCGTATCTAGGTTTATAAAATATTTTAAAAGAGTAACGGTGGAGTTTCTTGCCCGTTCTTCTCCATGTGAAAACAACCTTTTGGAAGGGGCGACTAGTATTTTTAAGCTATTGCATAGCTTTTATCGCGGGCTTTGAGCGCGGCGATCAAATCAAGAAATTCCGTAACGTAACGAAAATAAAACCTAACACCCCCCACTCCGTCTACCATGTAATGACGGTTCCCATGACAACGTGATGTTGTCATGGGAACGTAATTTTTGTTTTATGTCATCACGTCATCATCCCAAGTGTAGCGTTGACAAATAGGAAGTATGGAGGTTACAAATGCTATGCAATAGCTTAACCGCGGCAGTCCCCGAGTACCACACGTTTTTTTTTTTTGTACATTTGACGTTCAAAAGTGACTTATAAGGAACTATTTGAAATAAATGATTTGACTACGACTTTGACTTTATAATTCAAAAAGATGGCAATTTCTACCAAAAAAACTAAACATGACTATACATCTAAAATGCGTACAGAAGCAGGCTGTCGGTGACAATATCCTACATCAATGCTGACACTGAAAACTCACTTGAACACGGCTAGATGCACTGATCGCGTCCAGTTTCATTGCGACATTCGCCCTAAGACATTGAAATTTCTCACAATATCCTCTAATCCCTAAACAAAAACACATTCGTTCTTATTTACCAGCAAAACTTTTAAACAAAAACAATTAAATACGTAGAAACCTGCTACTCCCAGATAGCCTTTCTAGGCAGCATACATAAAGCTCTATAAACAAGCCAGCTTCCTGCAGATTACATCTTGATCGATGAACTGAGTCGGGGACAAGCACTAATTGAGGACCTTGTAATGAGACTACCGTGCTTAACCAACTTTCTTGTTCTCATAGACTTTTTTATAACAGGTGAATAGTTCAATCATGTTTTTCCGATTTATAAGGAGCATATTGTTGAAGATGAACAAGATTTCTGCTAAAACAATATGATATCACGGATAAAGAAAAGTAAAGGAATCATTTATTTGGCGGTCGGAAGCTAAGAATTTCTGACTTGATACTTGTCTAAACTGTATCTACTATGTAGAGTAAAGTTATAACTATGCACCTCAACTCTCCTCAGAAACGGGCAAAAACAATTTGTGAAATCTATTGACTTCCTCGACTTCATTATTTACAATACCTAACTCAAATAAGTAAGTCTATAATAATATACAAGCAGATTTCCCTAAACAACCTCAAAAAAGTTTGACTATGGCTAGAAACAAAAACCACGCAATGCACATTATACGGATGAGAAATACCTAGTTAATAGGTATAACTACTAGCTCCAGGCTCTTAAAGACGAACAAGAGTTCTCCTAGAACTATAATATATCCCGTATAAAGAAAAGTAAAGGAATCATTTAGTTGGTGGTGGGAAGCTATGACTTTCAATAATTATTCAACAAATTTCTGACTAAAGCTATAATCAGGTAATCCTATAATTCTTCCATTTATCCAAGCTAATTTCAAACAAAAAGAAATCTCATAGAACGACATAAAGTGCTGCTAAACCACGGGTGGTCTCAATAAATATCGGATAAAAAGTTGATCTATAAGTAATAGGAGACTTAAAAACAGCATATGAACTAACTGCTAGTTACAAGTTAAATGTGCAAGACTCGACCAGTAACGTAGAAAAAGTTATGGGCACATAGCCGCTACTATTTGCTCGTAAAAGGGAGTTTATGAGTGATAAAATAAACGAGAAAATGTTTATATAGAATGTTTATTTGGGTTATAAAGTAAAGACAGATTTACTGTAAGTCAGTCCAGCGCTAAGTTGCAACTGGGCTCGTGTAGACAATAGTTTCAACCCGATGCCAACTACGAGCCCTCAACTCAGTCCAGTTGACTAACCCACCCGTTTATTTTCGGGCCCAGTAGCTTCCCCCGCCTGACTTACTGCCAATCTCATCTACATGAACCCACTGACTGGGGCCGTAATTCCGAGTCACTGGGTCCAGTCACTGTCATCATATAAACCAGGCATTATGCGCACATGCAGATGTGTAATTTTATCACCAACTGAACACATCTCTAGTATTAACATCCGACATCGTGCAATGTCAACACTCAGTTTCGGAATGTTCAATTCCTCCTGCCCTTATCCCGATTTGTTTAGGGTTAATGGAGCATATCCTTTTCTGCAAAAAATTCTTTAATAGCCATAAATTCACGTTCACCCCCTTTTTTTCGATTTCTTAGTCTCCTTCTATTTTTATTGTCATCCACATTTACACTCAAAACTTTTTCATATCATCTTTCTCAAATCTGTTGTTGTTGTTGCTGATTTAACAGGACATGATCAGGAATTTGTTTAGGATTTCAGAAACGGGGTCGAAAAGTCTTCGTGACAAAAAATTTAAGAAATGTTCAATCCAGTTTTTATCATTTAGTATCTATCATTGTGGTCATCTAGTATCATATAGTAATCTCACCAGCAATAGAGATCTAATTGGCACAAGAGAGTGCGTCTAGGACTTGACAGATAAATCGGAATTAATACGGTCATTGGGAGTTAATTGAACGTTGTTCAGTATGCCCACTTAGTAGAGAAAATTGCGGTGTAATTGTGTCCGTCGTTAATAAGGAAAGTGACTTGTTAAAGGGAAATTAGAGAAAAGCTTAGAAGTTTATTTTTTTCTTATGACTGCGAATAGTAATTTAAGTACAATTTTACTGCACACACCGTAATGGGACGCTACCAGAAGGCACAACACCGACCTTCATAATGGTCGGGCATAATATAGATAATATATGAACGTGGTCAAAGCAAAAGGTATTTTAAAGATGCAGAAGCAAGTGACATTTGCAGTTTCTATTTTGTCCCTGTAATAAAAAGGCCTTATTTTATACTGTAATTTCAGTGATATAATTATAACTAAAAAAGACTCGTGAATGGTAAAGATGATGGAGCTTTGAAATTTAAACAAACATACATGCTCTCACGTCTTCTTCACACTACAACAGAAACTACTGAACGCCACCTGCTACGATCCTTACATACTCCTTTTGCCTCGTTTACGTTCATATATCTGGTCACACACGCACGCCAGTTGCGTGGACAAAGCACCTGACCTTTCTGAAGAACATCACCAATAAAGTCACTATAGGTCCTCCTAGGGCATCCCCTCCCGGTGTTTCCACTCACATCTACTTTGAAATAATTAAGATGCTTGTTTGTTAACCTCTGAATTTCGCTCATAATAAAATCTGAAGAATAGTTATAACTTCGTAGAAACACTTCTGGATGGTACATCTGTTTTATTACTTTTAAACTTGGTTAATTATCTAAGACGTTTCAATTGCGTTTTTTTTACTGAATTCTAAATAAAGTTATTTAATGTGTAAGTACACATACTCATATTTAAAAAACATATATATTTTTGAAATGGCCTCTGATCGTTTTAATTTAGCTTTACAAATACATAAAATCTTGGATCATTATTGACACCGCCGCCACCGGAAATATACAATACGGGTATATTTACAATGGCCACCGCAATTTTTAACTTACAAAATGGACATTACCAATTAATTAACCATTAATTTCCGCAAACAAAATGATGTCTTATCTTTGTTTTAAAGCACTTAAATGTTCAGTTAAGTGTGATGGATAAGCCCTATCTATAAAGGCGACTGATTGCATGATTAAAGTAAAAGGAACTATAAAATGGTATTGGACGAGAACCTGGTGATAAATTTTATGGTAAATACTTTCCTGTATTTAAACTGTTAGCCTGCCTAGTCTATATGACAACAACAAAGTAACATTTTGTTGTGTTTCCCACGATCTTCTAAAAGCAATCATTTGAATAACAGGATGTGCAGCAGCGAACTAAAAACACTTGTTTTAAACTGACCTGCAATTATTCTTATTGCAGATCAAACATCTCTACCTAATAAGGAATAAAATTTCTTCCTTAGTACTAAAAAGTAGAGGCTTTATAATATTTAAAACGATCAATAATATGGTGAGTGGTAATTTCTAGAACATTATCTACCAGAGATAGACAACTAGCACATTTAAATATCATCCTTGATTTCATACTCAAGAAAAGCTTTTCACCAAAATCTGTAATAAATAACATAGTGCTGTTTCGTGAAACATACAGGTTGTTCGATGACTAATGGATAAATTAGAAATGGATAAAAGAACATAAAAAGGTCGTTCAAAAAAAGGACCTACTTAAAAAAACTCAAATAGGAATAACAGAGATGTTTATATAACTAAACAATTTCTTCATTTTATTTAAAATTCTTTTTAATCGACTTCAAAAAAGGAGGTGGTTCTCAATTCGACGGTAATTTTTTTGTTATTTTTTTTCTGTTTGTTATCTAAGAACTTTCGACTAGGTGAACCGATTTTGATGATTTTTTTTTGAAAGCTGGTACTTTCCGTGTGGTCCCATATAAATTTTAACTTAGCTTGGATGGTTTTTGAGTTGGGTTCAATAATACGTATTTTTTTCCCACTTAGTATATGGATGATATCTTAAGTTCCTGTCACTGTTATTTACATAGCAGGTAGTGGTATTTGAATTTGTGTGGGGAAGGTACCACAACTAAATACTGAAAAATAAAAACTTTTTACAAAAAAAAAACAACCGACTTCCAAAAAAACACTACAAAGCGAAAAATAACTTTAATTTCGGTAGTCGGTGTCATTGGTTTTGAATTTTCGTTTTTTGCCACCGACTGCCAAAATTTTTTGTTGAACTGCGTTTCGCTTTTATATCAGTAAACAATTTCAAATATATCTAATAATTACCTACCGGACATCCTATACCTATGTTTATTATTCCTAGGAGACACTGCGCATGTGCATGTGATATAGTATACTATGGTGCATACACACGTCTCGTGTGTGAGATTGTACATCATCTCGATGCATACATAATGTGTAGTTGTGCATCTGAGCCGTAGTAAAAGGGCTCGCAAGTAGGCTGGCACTCTGTGGTACTATTATCTCGTCTAGACGCTTACTATTACAAGTCTCAAGTTAACGGCGATAAGCGATAGATAGAGGTGTCAAACTTGAACCTTACTTGCTAAGTAATAAACAAAATTATGGCGTAATAATTATTGAATAGAAAAACGTAGGTATTAGTAAAGAATAACGTTTATTCGGTTTAAGAAATCAGCACAACAATAAAAGACAAAAAATATCATGAGAAACAAACAAAAGGAAATACCAAAGGAAACCCATTGGATTAGCAGGATTTAGTCGGCATATTTTTGCTTTTAACTAAAGTTGATCAGGATCATCAGGATGATCTGATGTGTTTTATCAGGACACCTGAACCAGGTGTCCTAGCAGTTGAGATAGATTTTTTCCCTTCTCAAGTCATATTTACTAAAAACAACGTAAAGTCAAAGCTGATGAAATGGAAAATAAAAAGTAACCATTTATAACTCTATAAGGTGAACAGTGATTTTCACAGCAACTGCAACGAAATAATAAGCTAAAATAATTACACAAAACACATAACTCTACACAAATCCATATTTATTTAAGACACCTTACGAGTAAATTACCACTATCCGGATTTGTATTTACAGCACATAATTTGGGATTCCATTTAAAGTGTTAATTAACTCCAAAGAAATCTTTAAATCGCTGTAATAAACTACGTTTTGCAATAGACTACACGACAAGATAAGGATTGGACAAACAGTAATCCGATATTGGATTGCCAAAATAAGAAAACATGATTGCCGGGAAGATGGATATCTGGATTCGTTGGGACTTGTGTTTTTAATCTTATTTATGTGGTGCTGAAATTGTATCCCCATCTTGTTTGAAAGGTCAGACGGCAGTCAGTTTGGGTGAATTAATGATTTTTCAACCGCATGCTGAGCTTGGAGCTTTCTTCCAAGTGACTTTTCAAGTTGCCAAATCTTTGCAAGTTGGTCATTCGGAATTTAGTCTTCCATTTTTCTTCTCTTTTTTTTTCTATCTTGACTTTGAACTGCCTATTATTCTCATTTCTCTTTTTCGTTTAACTTATGTTCGTCGCTTTTCTTCCTGTCCATCTAAACTTGTTCCTACAATCAACATACTAGTTATAAGTAGATTGGCTAAAACAAATTATGCATCAAAGCAGACACCATGAGAAAATTCTTACTAAAAATGGATTAGTTCTATATGAAAGTAAACCGCTCCACATATCCACAAGCTTTCACATCCCCACTAAAATCAAATTACCAATCATCCAGAATATACTTGAGCCATCCAGTTATTATAACCACACACGGCACTATATATGCAAATCAGGAGAAAATTATGCCGCTAATAGTACAGTTTACCCTTTGATTAAGTGCACTAGCAGTAACCGTTGCGACCTGAATATGCACATTAGTTTTGCTTATCTTCAGTGTCTCATTGACCTAGTGGAAGCAGCTTGAAAATGTAAGGTTCAATTTGATAAGCTCAGGAGAAGTGTGAATGTGGGGTTGTTTGATAATTTCTCACTGGAAAGACTCTTTCAGACAAGATCGAAAACGTCGAGAGTTTATCTTCATAAATCAAATTTTCGTCTTAATAAGTGCTGTTTAACAAAATTTAAGTCACGGCAAAAAAGAGCACACAATCAATTCAATGTTGTCGCCCAATTTCTTTTTGTTTAACCCAAAACTGCATTCGGTACGTATGTTTGCATTGAAACCAAACCAATAATAATAATCTCAGTCCCCATCAAAATCGTGAAACACGAAGGCTCATTCTATTTCTATACAAAGATTTATGTATGGTATACCTACTTCACTTGTATGAACCAGTCATCAATAACAGCCCTTATCTACCTTATACATATAGGACCTTCTTGCGAGTATCCTACTGCACTCCTGAATACGTATTCTGTTCTCTGCTCTTTGTACCCACATTTTTTTAGCTTCTTTTATTATTCTTCTCACTATCTAATATAATTGACACAGCTAAGACTGGTAGTTCTGCGGACAGTAGACCTCGCGAGCACAAACATGGCAGAGGTAACGCTGCAGCTTAGTTTTGTGATGAGAAGGTGGTTCCAGGTGCTCCATCAATCCCCACCTAGTTGTCAATTCCACTGGTAGAAATCTAAAAGTGAGCAATTCACTGCATTTTGAGGAGCTATTCTGCTCATCACGCTGAACTTACTCATCAGATCTTCACCAATTTTTTATGAGACCTACTTAAAGTTACTATCTTTCAAATAAAAAAGAACCATCGAAATAGAATATCATAAGGAGGAGATATAAATAATAGATATACGGAGTACCAACAAACTGACACACGAAAGCAAAATTTTGCCAGACTTGAAGCAGAGACACTTCGCTCGCTCAATCAACTAGCTGCTGTCTACAATAACCATCTTTCCTTAAGTAAATATCAAACATTGATACCTTTACTCAAACAGTGTTACCTGATACATTTTCAATACAAATCTTTTCTTTAGTCAGTTCGTCAATTTTGAAATCCTTTGAAACACTATTTTGCTCAGCAAGACTTTTCACTAAGCTTTTCGCAACATACTATGTCTCAAACAAACATTGTACCTATTTAATATACTCGTACACTTTACGATTTCATGCCGATTTTCGTCGAAAGGAAAACAAAGTATTTTCCAACTAACCATGTTCACGAGGTCGAAAGTCAAGTTAAAATAATAGATTCTCTTGTTTACAAGCTTCCGGCACCCACAAACGATGTCGGACAAAACCTTAGTCAACGAGGTGGTTACCATATGAAAGGTCCTTTACATGAACGGTGGAGTTTGCAATATTATATTAGCATACGCCAAAGCTGATAAAACCAATCACGATTTTCACAGCCGTACGCGTTGCTTTCAACGCTACACAAGCTAGTACACGTCAATTTGTTGTTGAAGTACTGAAATCTCATGATATACGACGATATAACGGAAAGTAACTATTCTTAAATCATTTTCTTCATTATGTAGTCTTCGATAAAATGAATGTTGCTGCAATGTGATGGTGTTGTTGTTGTTGTAAACTGCTTGATGAAAAGCAAGAATAGAAACTTACCAGTATCGCAATACAGTCGTTGAAAAAGTAAGTGCTTATTGTAGAGATCTTTGGATTTTACAAACACCCAATTTTGTGTTTGTGAGCTTGACATTTCAGTACCAATCATGACCGTTTTTATTACATTGTATAATTTATTTCACACTTTGGTTTTTGAATGGAAATTCACGAAATTTATATAGAATTTACCTTGGTAGGACCTAGGAAAATTTATCACAGTTAGGGCACTGTTCCAATAATTATTGTAAAATTATCAATATGAACTGTACTATCGCCGAATTATCACCTAATCGATTTACCGTCAACATTTTCATATATTTCCTTTTCCTTCAGCAATAAATATTACCACAGTATAATAGCATCAAGTTGATCTCAAGAGCCGTCGCCGCCAGTAGCTTTCGTGTCCGCTTTCCAACGACTATAAATAATAACATTCACACGGTACACGTATTTAAATAAATACGTATCAACTTTCCCGGGCACAACACTAGGGATTGGGTTGAATCGATTTTAGAATAGATCCCTGTTATAAATCGTTTTGGGAAGGTCTAATTTGAATTTGGAGTCCCACTGCAGTATCGATAAAAAATATTATGAATTCAAAAAATATTAAACTCATTCGAATTTTTAAGGTGATTTAAAAGCTAATAATTAATTCAAAAGATGCTCTGTATTAACAAAAGTTGAGAAGACAGGCGAAAGGCGGATTTGGAAAGTAGACCAGGATAACAATTGATTACGAAAATAAGATGCCTGATTTCTGCTTTCCCTGGCAGATGAATCGTAAACTACGCCTTTGCGTAAGCGAAAGCCATTATTAAATTCAAGTTATCTGTAAAACCCCATCAATAACCACTTGTTTATATTCTAAATCGGATTAAACCGCTTTGCATTCAGCCTATATTTTCCCAACCCACTTCCACACTTCAAAAACGTTTTCTACTCAACATTTTCTGATCAATCACCGCAATCATTGATAGCTATATATAACACGGTGTGCCATATCGAGAAAATTGAAATCGACTTAATCGCTAGCTAATCATCGATCAAGAGTAACGACTCTATCGATGCGTTTTATCGATTATGACAGACTCGATTTATCACGACTAGCATCTTGTGTCCCTTCACTAGTTGTGTGCAGAAATTACAGAAGTATTTACGTCCTACTCTCACATGTAAACACGTTTGATGACATTATAAACATAGTTATCTTGGCGTCATGTATTTATTACTTGAAGTTATTCCTAATTACTGCTAGACATTATAGGAATGAGGAATTCGTAATTAAGTTTTCTCGCAGTTTATTTGCTGGCTCTTGTGAGGAATGGATAGTGAGCTGGTGGTTCCGTGTTTGTAATGAAGCTGCTCTTTCTTTATGTCGAACTATCGCCTCGTGTCTTTATCTGTATACAAATTCGAAGTCTTCGTGTGACCCGCGTATAGAGTATTTATAAAAATCATTTTAATGGTCAGTCAGGAACAAAAGACTTGTGACTAATAACAGCCGTACGGGTCGATCGTGCCAAGGTCAGTCCGTGGATGGGCTACCATCCATTACATATCGAGACCCCTTCGTCTCTCGGAAAGCACATTAAATTCGTTGGTCCCGGCTGTCATTTGTTGATCTTTGACAGTCATTACGGGTAGTCAGAAGTCTGAAAGTCTGACAACTAGTTTTACTAAGGCGTATAGTATTACTCAGTAGTTGGGTTGTGGAGGTCAGATAGGCAGTCGCTTCATGTAAAATACTGGTATTCCGCTGCACCGATTAGACTGGAAGCTGACCCTAACATAGTTGGGAAAAGATTAGGCAAATGATGATGTGTGGGCAAAAGGCAAAAAAACATAAAAGAAACAATAGCATTATTCGTTATTTTTAGTCTTCTAAATAATTGATAGTAGTAAAAATGTCACCGATGCAAGAAGGTGTTTTAAATGAGGACTTCATAGCCACCCCTAATTTTTGAATTTAAAGTAACCGAAATATCAGGCTGAAAGAAAACCGGAAAGGAGCATAAACTACATAAATAATTTTATACAATTTATTACTTCGCAAACTCACTAAAAAACATGAATTATTTTCTGGCATACTGTCAGTGCAGGTAGACAAATTAACAAAGACATTAATATATCAAGCAATGAGACAAGGAAGTCACAAAAAATGACTACCGTTATACAGGACAAATAAGTTGATTCAATCTCAATGACTGTAATTAGGGTGAGGGGGACGGTAACTGACATAGGTTTAAAGAATCTTTATTTCTCATAAGAACATGATACAGTTCACAAAAATGAGATTTCACTTTTAACATAAATTTAATGGTCGTCTAATGACGAAGCATGCAGATGTAGAATAAGTAAAGAATGTCCGTGGAGTTTCTTGCCCGTTCTTCTTCATATGTACCTATAAAGAAGAACGGGCAAGAAACTCCACGAGCTCCAAAGCGTAGTAGATACCTACTACGCTTTGGAATGGGCAACTAGCTTCATTTTTCTGACTAACCGACACCTTGATAATTCAAAAGTACCTGTAATTTGTTTATTTGAAATAAATGCTTTGAGTTTGAGTAAAACCATAACAACAATGTACGAGATCACAGCAAACAAACCAAAAGTATAGGTAGTTACCTGACCAATTTGACACCAAGGTACTTACCCTCATAAATACTGATTATTCACTTTGTGAGGAACACAAACAATGATTAAGAAGCGAACTACTGTGTCTGTGACTTTGAGGAATAGTTAATATTTTTGTGATATTATTTTTATATACTATCGGTTGATGGTGCATAACTATAATATAACCATTAGGTGCAGGAAATCCAAATCGTTGTCACAAACAGCATTATGTAATTTAATTTTCTCAAAAAATAATATTTAGGAGCTAATGTTTTTACATTCGCTTCTAAATCTGTTATCAATTCTGTACAGAAGTAAAGATAAAATATAAAGAATCTTTAGCCCACACTCAATGCCAATGATATGCAAGAGAATGTCACAATGCAAATTCAAGTCTATGCAAATTTTGACTATGAGTGGCTTTTGACAAAGTTTTTCGTAAAACCTAACGAAACAATAGTCTTGCTTCACTCATGCCTTTGCATATTGTTGTGCATAACTTTGCACATTGCTGTTTTGAACTAAAGCCCTAAGTCTATGAGTATGCACCCTTGCATAAATAGAATTACGAAATCGCAAGTATAGTTCGTGCTTGTCGCAACAGATGGAGTTACTTATCACGTTGTAAAATTTGTGAAGAACATTTTGCGTTCTTTAGCAACAATGGACGAGTGTGTTGAATTACCTTTATGATTTGACCATGTTTTGAAATCTTATAAGAACTAACACTGTATTAAAATTAATATTCTTGCTACACGAAATATCGAAAGAAAATATATGAATCAAGCAAAGTAAACAAGAAGATTTCTGATTTGTTACTGAAATAAAAAATAATTGCTAAAAGTAATAATAAGAATAATCATTATTTGCAAAAAATGCAGGTGTTACCAGCTGTAAAAGTTGGTGGTTTAGTACAGTCCATATTTTGCCTGTTTTGGGGCATCAAATAAAAACGACTGACAGTTGGTACATCCACCTCACACATAAAACAAAAATAACCACAATTATTATCGGACTCAAAGTTTAATCAAGTGACTTTCGCATTGCTTTCACTCGCGAATCAATTATGTGCCGCTTTACTTAATCTTAGAGCGAACTTAAGAAATACTTTATAACTTAGCACTTTGATTAAGTGAAGTTTTTAAGTTACTTTTGATATAACTTGAAGTAATGTTGTGTTTACTCGGTGGCCTGCTGGGAAATTAATGTAATTGTAAGTAATTATGTGGAAACAAAATACATACTTAAGTTTGTTTTTGTTGTGCAAAAGAGAATTATTACGTGGTACTACTTTCGTCGTTTCGTTAATTATAATTATCGTCTTATTTTAAATGATGTTAAAAACGGTTTGGGAAAACATCGTGAAGAAACTGGCATGTCCTCACACAGACTAAGTACCAGCAGTTCGCATTATATAGACTGATCTTATTCTTTTCGTGTGGTTAGGTTAGTGGTGTCAGAGTTTTAAAGCCGCCCATGGGTCTCTGACTTACCTTCACATGTCCTCGAGAAATATCCCTCAGGCATGCCGGTTTCCTCACGATGTTTTCCTTCACCGTTTTTGAAGCAAGTGATAATTATAAAATACGCATAAGAATCCGAAAAGTCAGAGGTGCGTGCCTTGGGTTCGAACTCGAGACCTATGACTTGGCAGTCCGACGGTCATACCACTAGGCTATCACTGCCATAGACTGATTAAGAATGCTGAATATGAGCTGCCCTAAAAAATTTAAAACAGTGGCACTCCGGGAGAGCCGATAGAAGTGAAAACTTGAACAAGATCGCCTTGGTGGAAGAAAAATACTATACGGACCAAAACCTTTAAAGTAAAAATACTTGCATAGAATATTGATCCGTAATTTAATATTAATAAAGAGCACAATCGCGTTTACAAAAATGAGGTGTCGGTAACGATGTCGTGAGATTGTTTTTTCCCATCTCAAACATGCCCAACGCGCCTTAAGAAATTTTCACTTCAAAAATTAGTTAACAAAATAAATGATAAAACAAATATTAGTTACTCAAAATTCTCGTGATACAAACTCGAATCTGGCTACTCATTCGTGATTTGAGTTTCAGTAGCGTCGTGGACGATCGGCTTTGTATTAAATTTTTCTCACAGACAGGAATGATGTGATAAGACAATGGTGCGGTTTAAAAGACGATATAGTGACGAAATTTTAAAGGAGTAAACTTAAATGGTTTGGTCATGTTGAGAGGATGAATAAAAGGCGACTAATACTCAGCAGATGTGAGTAGAAATGCCGGAAGGGGACGCCCCAGGAGGACATAATATAGCGACCTTATTGGAGATGCTCTTCAGAAAGGTCAGGTGCGTAGTACCTACTCGCAATCGGCGTGCGTGTATGACCAGATGTATGATTGTAAACAAGGCAAAAGGAGTATGTAAGGATACTAGCAGGACTAGCAGGTGGCGTTTTGTAGTTTCTGCCTACCTCCATGGGAAGAAGCCGTGAGTTTATAGTGCCGTGAGCCGTAACTAACCACCTTAAAGACTATTCTTGCTTGCAGCGCTCGGCTGCTATAGAACCGGGGCGGTAACAGATGTGGTCATCGTGTGCACAGGATTTTGTTTTCAAAGTGTTAAAGTTAAGGGTTTCCGCGACGATACATTTATGTGTAAAATCAAGTGAAAATTCCTTCTTTTATTGTTTATTTTAGTAAACCTTATTGTTTCATGTTCATATGTGTTTACTAAGTTTTCCACTCATCAAAACAGTTGCACAACACGCCCAAACAATTTAATTCCGACACAATAATTGACAAACTTTCATTGTTTGCTCGTCCCTATTAATAGGAATAATAGGATTGTGCAAGACAATTGTTTGTCTTAATATAATAAACACGTTCACAGACCGTGAATTGAATGAATTGTTTAACGCTTTCTTTACATGTTGTTTGTTGTAGCCATAAAATAAATTTGCTTGCGGAAAACTCGAAAACAATTTCCAGAACAACGTTTTCAAAAAAAAAAGTGTTGGCACTCTGGGAGTGCTGACAGAAGTGAAAACTTGAACAAGATCGCCTTGGTGGAAGAAAAATACTTGTATCGAAGATTGGTCCGTAACCTTCTCTAAATAAAGAGCACAATCGCGTTTATAAAAACCAGCCAAGTGCGTGTCGGACCACGCACAATGAAGGGTTCCGTAGTTGGGATGAATTTATCCCAAAAACAAACTTAACTTTGTAATTGAAAAATATGTTCTCCCATACGGAATGTATGGGAAAACATGTTTTTGCAACTGCAAAGTTAAGTTGGTTGCTTATTACTCGTTAACCTGTAGAGCCTACTTAGCTGTGATAGTTTTCCTTTTAATTTCGTTATATAAACTACTGTTGTGATTTTTTTCACATACCCAAAACCAACCATTTAGCCGGCAGGGAGGGGGACACTTGACTCTAACAGAAATTAGCACTTTAAAGCTTAATATTTCGCAAACGAATCCCTGAATCTAAAAATGGTTTTCACAAACTCACAATATTTTTGAAGGACCTTTCCAATGATACCCCTCACCATGGGATAAAAAAATAAACATCACCACTTCACGTGTATGAGAGATACCCTAAAAAAAAATGTTTTTCATAATTTTGTTTTACCACTTTGTCGACGTAATTAATAGGTATACTTATGCCAAATTACAGCTTTCTAGTACTAAGGGTCTCGGAGCTAGACCGCGGACAGACAGACAGACAGACAGACGGACATGACGAAACTATAAGGGTTCCTTGTTTACTACGGAACCCTAAAAATGAAGTGTCGTCATGTTGTTGCTAAATCAATGGTTTAGTCCCATCTCAAAAATGCCCAACGCGCCTAAAGAAGTTTTCACTTCAAAATTTCGAACAAACAATTTCTCAACAACATCACCTGTTACCACCTCAAGATTAGGTTTTGCTAACTTATTTGGCAGAAGTTCTTTGATTATATTTTGTTTATTGGATCTCCAACGGTGGCTACATAATTACATGCGTGTTTACAAAAACTGGGACAAATACAAAGTGTGCGCTTTCAATGACAGGAAACCACATCATTCGCTTATCCTATACTATATTTGTATATCAATCAATCTTGATCGTTGATTTGCAATCACGTTCTGGATAACGGCTCTAACGATTTCCATGAAAGTTGCAATATAGGGGTTTCCGGGGGCCAAAATCGATCTAGGTTCTCATAACTGGGAAAATTCGTTTTCTCCGTATTTTCAGCCGAGCAGAGCTCGGTCGCCCAATGATTAGAAAACAAGATGGCTACCATAGAATAATGACATGGCAACATGGAATTAGTATGAACTTTCCTATACTATTAAATGAGCATTCTCTATTTTCACCAGAGCAAAGGTCGGTCGCCCAAGTACTAATCTAGATAATTATGTACAAAGCGTTTGTTATAGACCATCATAAAATATGCTTAGACAGCAAAAAAAAAAATATTTATATGTCGGAGACGGGTATGTGACTTTCGTTATTATCAGCGATGTTTTAACTACTGTGGGCGTAGTGTGGGTAGTGTTGGTTAATGCGCAATAGAAAAACAGTTTGCAGTTCAGATCACATTATAATTTACTATTAAATTAATCACACTAGTTAAATTATACACACACTGGGTGCGACGGCGTTTATTAAAATCACCAATTACAACTAACACAATAACTGAGCACCACGAATCAAGAACAGTTCCGCGACGTCTTCTCTCCGATACGACCAGAGGCTGAATCGCCCCTCGCCGTAGCCTTAAAACATCACGACTCTGTAGAAGCGTACCTTTGGTGTGGGTAGATCACTTGATGTCGCCAGTGGCGCGCTTGCGATTCGTTTCGTGCCCGTACTAATGACCAGATCCGACATATATATAACCATATTTATAAATGTCGTAATTTTTGTGCAAACGATATTTATTTTATGTACTACAGCGAAAGCTCTGTATTGACCATGTCTGGCATAACTTTAATGGAATAAGTTTTGTACTTTCTGAAAATCTAAAGCTCACGTACCTATCTAACTAGATAACATGTAGTTCTTGTTAACTCTTCATGTGTTAACAGGAGTACACTGTACCTTAAATTGGGTCAAAAACGACCGTTTAGTAACTATTACAAGAAAACTTAACCTATATCCCAAAATGTAAGATCGCTTCTGAAAAGGTGTAACTAAAACAATGAAGCAACTCGCCGTACCTGGCTGTGATTGAGCGAATCATACACGTGTTTCAACAGAATCCAACGGGAGTTCCATATACAGAAAGTACCTGAGGGCTTCGATAGGGTAACTATGCGGGAAATTTTAGAGGAATAGGCCCTTTGTATTATTGATCGAAGCCCTTTGGTGATATATGAACACGACACGGTTTTCTATTGCCATTTAAATCTAGGGACGTCAAACTATTCTAGGCACTTACGAAATAAATACAAAGAAAAAAAAAATAGGTATCCAATTGACAATTTGTAAAAAAGAGAAAACTATTTTTCAAAAAATTAAACCGACGAAAAAAAAAAACTAAAAAGCGAAAAATAAAAAATAGCCTTTTAGTGTAACTAAGCTCCTAAATAAAATGAGTTGGCATCAAACAAACAAATTAATTTCTTAATAAAGCGTAAAATCGTGGCTAGATCTTCGTTGAATGTGTGTTTGACGCTGCCTCAAAATTTGTTACTTAAATTCGTTTAGGAAGCCAACTCAAAAACTACCCAAACAAAGTTAATAAAATTTATATGGGACTACCTCTGAAGTATGACCTGCCAAAAAAATTTATCAAACTCAATTCATAACTGGCGTAGTAATCGCGTAACAAACATACAAAAAAAACACACAGGCATATTGAGATCCTCTTGAAAAGACGCTGCCATTAGACATTGAAATCATAGAATTCTCCTTTAACCCTTTCCCACATGGTCACCATACAATCCCATCATAGTTATTGGAAAGGCAATGTTCAAGCCAGATGCGCGCGCGCAACTAACGGACGTAAATATTTACACTTTTTCTTTAGCTTCCGTAAAATAATTAAAGTAAAAATAGTTTACTTCTGAAGGTACGTTTGTTTAATATCTTACCTTTATGAAGATGGATGAGGAAATCTTTGAAATAGATAACTTGGGTCTGGTTGGGTATAAGTTAAACCAAATGTGATAAGTTAAATAAACTTGAGTTACTGGTAATGTGTTTTTATTATGAAACTGTGGTGTATGTTTTATTAAATGTGTGTATTTTTTTGTTCACAGGTAAGCATCCTGTGGATTTTACACAGCTTTCATGAAATACTGCGAATCAGGGTAAGAATAACGATTGAAAAGCGTACTTATTTAAAGATTTCTGCTATTATGAACCTTATTTAAATTCACATTGGTGTCCTGTCTTGCTCACAGCTATTAATCAATTGCCTATTTTATAGAGTCTTCTTAAATACATACTTTTTCTTACATTCCTGTTCCTAGATTTGGTCTTCTTTGTCTATTTCTCCTAGATGTTGCTCTTCTTTAGTCCTTTTCATCCCTACCGTTTCAATAGTATCTCTAATAGAGAAACATAACAAAAAATATTCTCGACTATAACTAAGAACTACATCTAAGATCATGGTCAGGAATGCCCATATCATCACGGAAGCCATTCAACCATTATAAATTCCATAACGGTGCATCTGGTGACCACTTCTGATAAATTCAATGATTTACTGCTAATCCTGCTTACCTCTCTATCAAACTTTCTGATTGTACCAAGGACTTATATAGATTAGAGGTTTAACTTAGAAATAGCAAGGCAGAAGTATGCTTTAGTTGTTAAGGTTATAATTATTTGTGATGTCTACTTTTATGGATAATTTTGATTTATTTACAACTGTGGTATCTTCACTATAATCTGTTTTAACATTGCCAACAATCAGTCTTCTGCTTAAGATGGAAAGAATTATCTGTTCTGATACAGCTGTCCCGAATTAGATGTTTTTGTCTTGTATGTTGTTGTGTGTGGGGCTTGTGGCTAAGTAATAACAGCTGCACGGGTCGATCGATCAGGTTAAGCTACGCTTGCCGCGGTTGGTCCGTGGATGGGTGACCATCTTTACATACCAAGTCCCCTCCGTGCCTTGGAAAGCACGTTAAGTCGTTGGTCCCGGCTGTCATTTGTAGATCTTTGACAATCGTTACGGGTAGTTAGAAGCCCAAAAAGTCTGACAACCAGTCTTACCAAGGGGTATCGTGTTACCTAGTCACTAGGTTCTGGAGGTCAGATAGACAGTCGCTCCATGTAAAATACTGGTATTCAGGTGCATCCGGTTAGACTGGAAGCCGACCCCAACATAGTTGGGAAAAGGCTAGGAAGATGATGATGTCTTGTAGTATATCTAAGAAATTTCAAACAACTTTACAATAGATAGGTATTTATTTTTCCACAAACTTATCTGACCGTCTGCTGAAAGTTTGTAACGAAACCACTGTGAAAAGTGACATGGTCTGTCATTTTTGGTTGCTCGATAACACCACCATCATACCAGAACGCTAGTATGACTTACAAAATAATAAAAAAAACAATGGCACTCCGGGAATGCCAACAGAAGTGAAAACTTGAACAGGATCGCCTTGGTGGAAGATAAAATACTTGTATAGAACATTGGTCCGTAATCTTATCTAAATAAAGAGCACAATCGCGTTTACAAAAATGAGGTGTCGATAATGGTGTCGCGAATTTAATTATTTTTACCCATCTCAAAAATGCCCACCGCGCCTAAAGAAGTTTTCACTTAAAAAAAGACCTAACCACAGATGCAAAAACTAAAATTATGATTTTAGTTTTTGCATCTGTGGTTAGTCTTTTTTGCAGTATAGTCCGCACGCGACTGCTAGTCACCGCTTCAGGGATGTGAGTGATGAGACGGGGGAGGTACAAAGGCCCAACTAACTCTGTCAATTTTGTCAATGGCACTCCCTTGTTTCACCGCTCATATACCTCAGGCGGTGACTAGTAATCGCGCACGGAAAAAAAGAAAGAAAGAAATCATTTATTTGCTAATAATGTAATACATATAAGTTGGAATATTTATTAAGTTTCCCGATACATTTTACCTTACGGCATGAAAAATATTAGGTTTGAATTAAATATTAATATAGATACAGCTATTACGATCATTATTAGCCATAATAGAATTTAATAGATTGTTACAGATCAGACAACAACAAAAAAAAAAAATGATGAATTACATATAAATCTCTCACAAATTATACAATGAAGAATATAAATGTAGAAATGTGTAATGTCAACAAGCTTAATGTCAAAATATTCCAAAACGTTAACAACAATCACAATCATTAGATAAAAAATTTAGATAATCTATTAATGTCAAGATCTGTTATGTCAAATTACAATAATAACAACAACAATAAAAAATAACAACAACAACGGACTATCCTATACTATTAAACGAGCAATATTTGTATGTATATTTGTTTGTATATAGATTTGTACTCACGTTCTCGAAATCGACTCTTAACGATTTCGATGAAAGTTGCAATATAGCAGTTTACTACGGGCGAAAAATTGATCTAGCTAGGTCTCATATCTGGGAAAATTAGTTTTCTCCGTATTTTCACCCGAGCAGAGCTCGGTCGCTCAAAGTTTAGAACAAGATAATGAATAATGACATTAGAATAATGATCATGGCAGCATGGAATAAGTAAGTACTATACATGGATTAGTATGAACTTTTCTATACTATTAAATGAGCATTCCACTTTTTCACCAGAGCAGAGCTCGGATTTCTTATAGTACTTAGGCAAGTACTATAAGAAATCCCTAATTCAAATCAGAAACTTTTTTACACAGATCACATTACAAGGAAAAAGGTATCAATAAACAAATTCCTAAAGACTCTCTCTATTAAAAAAATTTATCCCAAATCATCATTCAAGTATAAAACACAGTACAGTAATAAATTAAAACGATTTTTACCACTAGTCCATCAATCAAGCAAATTATTCATGACATTTGCTTTCATAAAACTTACTTGTGCCTACCAATGTGCAGTCAATGTTAGCAAAAACTTGATTAGGTTAAAGCAGTCTGTTGATTCAATTTGAAAGCTTGTAGATCAATAACTTGTGATTGTGATTGAATATCTCAATGACGGATTATATTGACAGGTTGCTCGTGTGTGACCTACTAGGCTTTGGCAATGGACTGGGTGGTTAGATGATGATGAATATCTTTATTATAATAATTCTAAAGTTAGTCTGAATTGATTTGATGTCGTTTTTCAAATCGAACTTTATTTTGAGCTCTTTCTTTTCTTCAACGATTATTGTCATTGTTGTCCTACTCTTCTTATCCCAATTGATAGGCAGTGTGTCTTCTCTTCCTTCTTTATACATATTATCATTATCATTAGTAGTCATCTTAGTGTTCTCTCTACCTTTAATTGAGCCAATATTATGATCTTTTACAAAATCTATCTCTCGTCTCCTTGATCTTCTTTTACATTTGAAGACAGTCGGACTTTGTGAAATGGGTCTACTTTAATATATACATATATATATATGTTAATATTATAAACGCGAAAGTTTGTGAGGATGGATGTTTGTTAGTATTTTACGCAAAAAATACTTAACGGATATTAACACATACAATACTTTTTATCCCGATATTTCCATGGAATCGAGACTTATGCGAGTGAAACCGCGAGGCGCTGCTGTTGAATGCTGCATTGGGTTAGGCTAGAAACTGACTCCAAAATAGTTGAGAAAAGGCTGCATATGATATGGAATTAATTATTTTTCGTGCCAAATTAGCATAAGCTTCCACAGTATTTTCATGCTATAAAGAAAATATTACAAGGTTGAAGATTTGCAATAAAATTTGAATGAGATAGAGGGCTTTAAATTCTACATAATCATTATATTTTCCCACACAATACAGACTCCTCGCAAAGCTTAGTCCAGAACGTTTATGGGAAAGACACACAAGCGCATGACTGATTTATTTAAACATAGCTACTGAACTTGTCTGAGGGTGCAACATAACAATGGAACAGGTTGCCGCCGTTTATAGCAAACAATTTACTTATTAGACGAGAGAAAAATTGAGCCGCTAAGATGTGTTTATGAGTTTTCAATTCTTGGAATGCTTAGGTGTACGATTTAAATTCAGAAGAATACTTGTGTGGCATAGGAG
Organism: Agrochola lychnidis; assembly: GCA_963680765.1. Taxonomy (NCBI): domain Eukaryota; kingdom Metazoa; phylum Arthropoda; class Insecta; order Lepidoptera; family Noctuidae; genus Agrochola; species Agrochola lychnidis. Next base: position 4,060,196 of record OY796859.1, on the reverse strand, counting down.
AAGAAAAGCTTCTTTGGGGTTTTTTCTGCTATAGCAGTGATATTTTAAGTTTTAGTAGTGTTCATTTCACCATTATTGCATGTTCCTTTTTTGTTCTGCGGTCTGGCATTAAATTCCGTAGAAGTTTTGCTTTTAACAAACCCTTTTTACCCTTTTCAAATTGAAGTTATTTACTCCCATGCTTTTAACTACCCATTAGTTAGGCATACCTTCTTCTTCCATTATTTTACCTTCTAAGTGCATTATCTCAACTAAGATTTACGAAGTAATCTACTCGTAAAGCTTTTGAGATATAATTTAGCATTCGAACTTCAGCATCAGTTCAAGGATTAAAATCCTCTTAACAACAATATAAATACCTGTACTAGCAGCATTTTAGGAGCCCGCGAGCAAGTTTTTGCGTCCAACCGATGAGTCACAGAGTCAACGTACGGAACCCAACCGCGCGCCTTTGATGGTACTTTTTACTTTAGACCTTTTTTGCAAACCTTATCCACTCGAGATGAATTCAATATTATTTACATTAATAAATTCTTCACGTTCTATTTTTGTGTTGATGGGATCTGTATCGGTAGCTTTAAAGTTTATATTTTTAATTATGTTGTAGGGATTTGGGTCATTTATTGGAAGGGCTATTGGAATTTGGTGACCATCTTATGACTGGTAGATGTGTTCTTTTATTACCTGGTCCTAATCACTACATAGTATAAAATAAAGTCGTTTTCTCTGTCCCTATATCCCTATGTATGCTTAAATCTTTAAAACTACGCAACGGATTTTGATGTGGTTTTTTTAATAGATAGAGTGATTGAAGAGGAAGGTTTATATGTATAATTACCCGGTTTATACCCGTGCGAAGCCGGGGCGGGTCGCTAGTAATATATATAGCTACAATCCTAACTTAATATTATAAATGCGAAAGTGAGTTTGTTTGTTTATTACGCTTTCACACTAAAATGACTGAACGGATCTGGATGAAATTTGGCATATGGATAGACCATGACCTGGAGAACGATATACGATACTTTGTATCCTGATATTCCCACGGAATCGATACTTATGCGGGTGAATCCTTGGGGTGCAGCTAGAACAATAATTGTATAGTGACATATATGAAAATTTTGAGGAATGCCTACCTTCGTTCTACTGTGGCACAGATATAATATTCATGGTTTGACGTATGCATTTAATTAGTTATGGCTTCACTTATAGGTAGGTCATCCTCTATGAATGTTTACATGTTGCAAAAATACACATCTCATATTAGAATAATTAACTTTTAGTGGTATGAGGAACAGGGTGTAAAGTTCACTCATCCACCATAGAAAAGGGAGGATCCTCCGACCAGACGGATGTTGTGTCTGGCGGGCAACTGCCCCCTTGGTTTGAAGTTGAAATCTTGGTTCTATCTATATCGATCACTCGGTAAACTCTAATTGCGCGATGCAGTATTTGTGTGACGTCATGTCTATGATGCGTAGTTTGTATGTGGTGGTATAACCGCTACAAACTTAACTAGCTATATTATATTTAGAAAATATTCCTAAAGAAAATCAAAACTAACTGAGCAAAATGATTGCCCATAAAGCACTCACGAACACTGATTAAATAGCAAATATAATTAAAAAATGATAAAGGTGTTTAACTATCAAAGACCAACTAACTAGTGAAACTAGCAATATCCTTATTTTAATTGCAGTAAGATTTTTATTACGGTTAATTTAATTAGTAGAAAGTACTTTGGCGCCATATCAACTTTTGTCAATGTGTTCCTACTTATAGAGATGGAGTTAAGATTCAGTTGTGATTGTGACCAACACTTAGTACCTACTGCAAACCTACTAGGCAGTAGATAACATTTACTAGCAAAATATTTCAAATGCTTTTATAACTATCTCATTAATATATTAACGTTTAATAATCAACTGTCGATTATTTTAGCTTAATCTGAAAGTGGTACTAAGCTTTCCAAATCTGCTTATCATTTAATGTCAATGTAAAATTCAATGGGGATAATAAATAAAAACCGGTCAAGAGAAAGAAAAGAAGAAAGAAAGAAAATAAATTTATTTGACACAGGCACACAGTTTTCAAAAACAGAAAAATAAACCGGCCAAGTGCGTGTCGGACCACGCACAATGAAGGGTTCCGTAGTTGGGATGAATTTATCCCAAAAACAAACTTAACTTTGTAGTTGAAAAATATGTTCTCCCATACGGAATGTATGGGAAAACATGTTTTTGCAACTGCAAAGTTAAGTTGGTCGATTATTACTCGTTAACTTGTATAGTTTACTTAGCTGTGATAGTTTTTCTTTTAATTTCGTTATATAAACTACTTTTGTGATTTTTTTCACATACCCAAAACCAACCATTTAGCCGGCAGGGGGGGGAGACACTTGACTCTAACAAAAATTAGCACTTTAAAGCTTAATATTTCGCAAACGGATCCCTGAATCCAAAAAAGTTTTCACAAACTCACAATGTTTTTAAAGGACCTTTCCAATGATACCCCTCACTATGGGTTTAAAAAAGAAAAAAAATAACATCACCACTTTACGTGTATGAGAGGTACCCTAAAAAAAAATGTTTTTCATAATTTTATTTTACCACTTTGTCGGTGTAACTGAAATATATACCTATGCCAAATTACAGTTTTCTAGTACTAAGGGTCTCGGAGCTAGACCGCGGACAGACAAACAGACAGACAGACGGACATGACGAAACTATAAGGGTTCCTTGTTTACTACGGAACCCTAACAAAGAAAGCTTAAAACAGTATTGTGTGCCTCACGGCTGCGACAAATAGGCCCAGTTCAGCATAAATGCCAGACAACTAGTGCCTGACGCTGGTTTTCAACTGAACCTTATGTTACGAGTACGTCTTACGGATTTAAATCAGTTTTATAGTGTGTGTAAATATTTAAATAAAGATTAAATAAATATGTGTAGCAAATAATAATAAAATCGATGTGATACAATTAAGTTAAAAGATAATTAAAGATTTATACAGTGGTATAAGAGTGGTGGAGTGGTGGTGGTACAGCGAGTCGGACTCGCGCACCGAGGGTTCCGTCGCACCATCATATAAAATTTTCATTGGCGAGGCCTATATTCGTCAAAGAATTTTAACACTGCGGTGTAGAATATTGCAGTTTTAGGTCAGCGCCATCTCTTGACCGATAGTCGAACTAATGTAATTCTTGTTGATGATTTCTGAAAAAGTGTGCTATTTAGAGACATCATTTTATTTTACCAGTAATCTTTACATAAACTTCTATCACAGAATAATTTCAGATTTTTCTCTATGCAAACTTCGGAGATAAGGTGGGAAAGGTATTTTTATTTTTATTTTTCGTCAAACTTCGAAAACGATGCGGCCTAAAAAAAAGAAAAATGTTTGAGAATGTGCAAATAGCACTCTTTTATTGATACCCCACATGGTCTAGTAGCCCCACTTCGAATTTTTAAGACACCCGTCCAGACCCTGATGCAAAAAAAAAACCATTCAATTCCAAATTTCAAGTTGATGGCATTAGTAGTTCTTGAGATATCCAGCTGTGATAGACAGACGGACAGACAGACTGAGTCGCACCATAAGGGTTCCTTTTACCATTTTGGTATGGAACCCTAAAAAAAACGTTAACTTATGTCTGTGTATAAATGGTCGCAAGAAAAATGGTGTTGTAGTGGCTGATAGATAACCATCACGATCAATCAACTGCTGTTAAGTTATAATTATAAGAAAAGGATAGTAAAGATACACACATAAACATAACAGCTTAATTTCCCCGAAGGGTTATGCAGCGGAGTCCACACGGCTACACAACAAGCATAAATAAGCATTTCCAGTATAAGCTGACCTCACATTGTACGGAAATCATACAATGCGAGTTCGCAAAAACTGGAGATGTATAGCTTGATGTGTAGCCGTTTGGATACCACTGGCGATGCCGCACCGCTGCACCGTAGCCGTGTGTACCTGTAGATAAAGATATTATGTTAAAAATAATTGCTTACGTTTGTATTTGTTGCATTGCTTATGAATTTGTACCTACCTATACTCCGTTTGAAATAAGATTAGACATTTAACTAAACCTTTTTTACAGTCCGTTCAACCGATTTTGACTTCTATTGCGATGGCGGCATGACAAATGACAGCTGCAGTAAACAGTTGGTTTGTTACCACTTTTTTTGCTTTTAATGCCATCCTTATGCCTACGGTATAGAACTCAAAATCGGTTGAACGGACTGTAAAAAAGGTTTGTTTGAATGTCTAATCTTATTTCAATCGAAGTATAGGTATTCTACCTTTAGAAAACCTGATAATTTTGGAAGGATTTATTTAAAATCCACTTTTCCAGTTTTAGCTGTAAAGGCTAATCAGCGAACTTTACATACATTTTTAGGTGTTCTTTCTTATTAATTTAATATTCTCTCGAAAATTCAATAAATAACGCTAATTTTGGAGATCTCAAAATGACACCAAAAAATATCGACGGACATAATTTAGAAATGTAAAAGCCAGTTTACGACAAACTAACAAACGTCTTTAAATTCAACATTCTCCCTCAAAATCTCAATTTCGATTCAAGACACGAACACGCCCCACATTTTGTTTAATCACAAGCATTTTTCAAACCCTTTTTGAGCTTTAAAGTTAACTTGAAAGTTTCTTAGTTTCTACATGCGTCACATTGAGATTAATTTATTTTATGGGAACAAGATTTCCGGACAGAATACATAATATTATGAAGATGATATTTTCAGCGCAAACAATGACATCATCAAAACATACATAAAGATTTATGAAAATTTCGTACTTAATTTGTATGAGAAATAAATATAGTTCATCAAACTATGACAACATTTAGCTTCTCAAAAATAAGTATAGAATAAACTAGTATATGCAGAAACAATAATTATTCAAATGAAGATGATCGAACCTTGCCCGAAGAAATCATTAAAAGATATAAAATTTGAGATCCTGAGACCCTTTTTTGTCCGTATAAAGCCGACACAGACAGCTCTAGTGATAATAATAATAATATTCCAGAGATCTTTATCATTAAAGCTTATTTAAAAACATTAAATAGTAAAATGATTGATATAAAAGATGTCTCATTTAGGAAACTCGTTGAAACGCTTGTTAGCATTTGCATAATTAATGAACACATTCTAAAATTCAGACTTTTGTTGATGATGTTTATGGGAATGGTCCTAAATTGATTTGTTATAAATTGCCGAGAGATTCCTAATTAATACGGTCTACCATAAAATTTCTAAAATCAACAATATAACGGTATACACCACACAAATCATAATAAATTCTGGACCTAAATAAACTACCAAAACCATTAACACAGTCGATAAAACATCAATAGCCTAAATTCCCAAAAACGGAATAATAGCAACAATGTTAATAACGAACTCGAACAAAATCTTAACTCACAAGTTCGTCACATAAATTCAACAAAAAAAAAAAACTACAAAAGGATCTTTTTGTTAACGAAAAAAGTCTATGGGAAAGAAGCGGTGCCCAAACGCGAACGCCTAAAAATGTTAGGACCGCGTCTCACCCGGTACGGGAGCGGAATTTTAAACAGGGACTCCTAAAATGGAACATCGGGGATGCCTTAGGCTCTGATGAAAAACTTCCAGACGGTGAATCAGAATGTCTGAGACCTTAAAATTGCTGGAATTATTGTTTTCGATATAAATAAAGATGGGCGTGATGGTATGAAAGGGAACTGTATAGATGTAGAAGATATTGTGGTGATTTAAAGGCAGGTAGACGAGTAATTTAAAGAAGTTTGTGTTATCTTATTTTAACATCAGCAAGACAACCATAATAAAGACCATGCATTAGATTTCGATAAGTAACACCATTTTAGTAACAGTGAATAGAATTTAACTCTGGACTACAAAACACCTGATCAAATATATCTGCTCGAGCCAGAAGAATATAAAGCGCGGTTGTACATTCACTTGGTTTAAATACAAATAATAAATAGAGAAAGACAAACTTTATAGCATTGCATTCAGACAGAACAGATAAATTACTAGATTATATAGCTAGCAGTCGGTACTGATGGTCTCAGATACAAATTAATTTGGTCATTATTTTTTGCCGAAATGAATCTGTGTATTAAAAAGTAGCGGTCAAAGCACCTGCTAACAAGCTAATTAAAAAGAGATAAAATAATAATATGTAACTTAATATTTATCTTGTTAACAAATACCGTTCACAATCCTACAAAGATTCAAATCTATAATTTGCGGTCTACTTACTTGAATATTTTGCACTTGCAGAACTGGATCAATTTCTGTTGCATTTATATTATAAAATTAACATTTTCACTCGTAATTTTAATAAATGTGTTACCATTTAATCTGATCTTGCACAATTTTATTTTGCATGAAGACTTGAAGACGTAATTATTTGCAAAAACACCGAACAGAGATTCCCTTGAAAGACCACGTTTTTAAACACGCTTATTATACTCAGGTAATTCGCGCCTACTTACATTTTAAATCATGTGCAACTTTTATAAATTATTCAGGTTTTCCACCATCAATTTTATTACGTAGAATACGCCCAGCATCTGTATAAGAATGGGTCATTATGTAAATGATGTATAATGACAAGATTTTGAGCCTATTAAAATAAAATGCGCTTTTTACGATCGGTCTGGATCGATATAGTTCTGAAGTGTCCACCGATCGCTTTAATGAAGTGAATATAAATATCGATCTGGATTTCTTTGAAAACATAAATTTCGCTGTCGTTTTAATTTACGAGTTATGTAACGCGACATTACGAACAATGGTACACCTGTCACGAAAGTGGGCCGATATTAATAAACACTCGCGACTTTATTGAGTGAGGAGTTGTGTCGAGGTCTATATGTTACGGGCAATTTGATAAGTCCGGGCACTATTAATAACGGCCGGTCTGTATTCATAATGCCCGACTCAATTGGGCAATGTGATTAAAACAGCATGATTAATCACTTTTCCCGGCCATTATGAATAATGCCCACCCTATCTTGGGCAAAGTAATAAAATAGGTGAACTGTAGTGTTTTTGTTTATTAAATGAAATTAAACTTACATAATTTTCATGAAAAGTTAACAAAAAATAAACTATTGAACAAAGTAGTAAAAAAATAAACAGTTAACAATGTAATAACATCAGTAGTTACCTACTTTTATTTTGATAAACAATAGTTTAAAAATTAGTAAACTGAGAAAAATCAACTGAAATATCTAATAATTAAGGACTGCGCAAGAAAGTTATTAAGTTTAGAATTATTTATTCTTGCAAGATGAGCTTTTGTGACATTTTGAATTGCAAAGAATGTTTGATTTCTTGCATTTACAACGTTTTGAATTGCAGTCACCACTACAGTTACAATGCTGGAAGCCTTGTCCATCAAAATGAGAGTCTCTTCGAGCACATTCTCGAAGAGTAATATCAACTTTTGGAACATCGTTGATCGAAATGAACTTTTCTTTACACACAGTAAACTCATTTCTGGAGTACAGTTGGTTTAAAATACCGTGTTTAGTTCCTAGTTTGTAAAGTTTTTCTTTTTCGACAGATATAATAATAGCAATAATATTACGACTATCCGTCTTGGCTCGATCTACATCTGGTATCCTTACTCGAACGCTTTGGCCTATTTCTGCAATAGGAAATTTTGCATCTGAACGCGCCAACATTTTTTCGGATTGCTTATCAAGTGATACTTTAGCTGCGTTACGAGCCTTCTGAATTTCGTTTGATTTTGCGTTGAGTAAAGATGCAGCCTTTTCATTATCAGAATTTTCCTTTTCATTGCTCATATCGGCAGAAGGCTGTTGATCGGCTGCTCGAGGGTTTTCATTTATTATGTCCACACTCACAGTGGGTTGTTGATTTTCTGGTATACTATCGGCAAAATGTTGTTCCAGTTCGGGACGAGCCTCCTGAATTTTGCTCGATACTTCATTTATTAAAGATCCAGCGTTTATATCATCACAATTTTCCTCTTCATTGATATAATTATTGTTGTCGGCAGAAAAAGGCTGTTGATCATCTAGTCGAGGGTTTCCATTTATTATGTCCACAGTAGGCTGCTGATTTTCTGGTTGAATATCGGCAGAATGTTGTTCCAGTTTGGAACGGGGTTCAGGTTCAATCGTTACAGAAATAGAACTAGTAACAGCGGCTGAGTTTTTTTTTTCGGCATCATCCGTTCTGTCCACAATTACGTTTTGACCTTCACCGGAATCACCATCTTTTAATATTGCCTCAAGGTCATCTTCATTTACTATCTCCGTTAACCCGTCAAATGATGGGAAGACTGATTTTAAACCTACTTTGGGTTTGCAGCCAAACATAGCTTCGTAAGGACTGCGATCGATGCCGGAGTGGTAAGCTCTATTTTTCATGAACTGTACGAATCTTAACCCTTCCGACCATTTTGTGGTTTCATTTGTCTCCAACCATGTAAATACCATCTTTTCTATATCCTGATTTGCTCTTTCTACTGAACCTTGAGATTGGCTATGACGGGGTTTGCCGTGTACTATTTTGAGTTCTTCCCACATTTGGCATAGTTCGACAATAACTTTATTTACGAATTCCCTGCCATTATCACTGTGCAAAATGCATGGAGCTCCAAATATTGTGAAGATATCCAGCAAATGATATGCGACTTCTTCGGCACGTTTTGTTTTTAATGGTCTGAGAATCACAAACTTGGTGAGGTGGTCTTGATATACCATGATGAATTTAAAATCATTGTCTGCTTGTGTTTGCATGTCGATTAAGTCGACTTGGCATCGTGAGTTAAATTCACTACTTTTTATAGGCTTAACCACTAGCCCTTTTTTTGGAACACTTAATTTTTTTTGACATGGTTCACACAAAGCCAAATACAACGCCACAAACTCTTTATTAATATTTTTGTACTTCGGTTTGAGCTCTTTCATCATCCTATTTCTACCTCCATGCCCGATAGAAATGTGAGTTTCGTGAATAATATCAAACGTTTCTTCCAAATAACAGTAATATTGAATTGGTTCTCTGTCATTTTTCACTGGTACGATTAATTTTTGAACTGTTCCGATCTTTACTATGTCATACCTCGACAATCGCTGATATTCCTCCGGAGTTTTGCATGCGATCTTGTCTTTTGTCACTTGCACTTTGGTTAAAAATAAATAATACTCATCGCGAGAAAATAACTGAGTGTTTTTCCCTTTCGTTAATTTTAATTTATGAATTTTTTCGTTAAAACGTCTTTTCATATCTATCATATCCATGGATGCCGCCATTTTGCGAGATAAACGTACTCAATGCACTCACGTGTTCTCGTTCCGAAGTATTACTGCGAACTAATACGTCGATGCGTCCGCGCGCGGCCCTCCCCCCGCTCGTACGCGCCCCTCGCATGTTGCTAGGCACGGCCGCGGCCCAATTTATCACATTGCCCGGCTACAAGTAGGGAATTATTCATACTGCCCGGTCTAAGTGATAAATTCAAGCTATTTTAAACACTGACTTATTACATGGACCACGGGCCGTCGGGCATTATTAATAATGGCCGGTCAATGTGATAAATTAATCACTTTGCCCGACGCTCTTGGGCGTTATTAATAATGGCCGGTCCTTATTAATAATGCCCAGTTAATCACGTTGCCCGTAACATATACACGGCATTAACACATAAAGCTCACTGATTACGTCCGATCCATTTTAAATATATTTTGAAATTTCTGAGCAGTCCAATGCTGTAAAGAATAAAAATATCCATTTTTTTTTTTGTTAGCCTATATGGTGTCCCACTGCTGGGCAAAGGCCTCCCCTATTTCCTTCCAAACCGGAAGAGATGCTTTGTGCAATTTCAGGCCATGTTGGCCCCGCAAACATAACTAGATCGTCACACCACCTTCGCCGCGGTCTACCTCGACGGCGTTGTCCTCCTTCAGGCGTCCAGTGAGTGACGATCTTTGTCCATCTCTCCGGGTGCATTCGTGCGACGTGGCCGGCCCACTCCCACTTCAGCCTGGCTGTTTTTTCTCCAACATCCGCTACTTGAGTTATGGAGCGCAGGATGGCGTTTCTAACGTGGTCCGTTCGTTTGACACCTATTATGCTGCGCTCCATTGCCCGCTGGCAAATCTTGAGTTTGGACTTCTGTTGTTCAGTAAGTGCCCAACTTTGTGCACCATAGGTTAGGACGGGCAGAATGCACATGTCGATGCATCAAAATATCCATATTATTTATAATTTTTTTAATACTTACAGCTGTTAAGTCCTATATATGAAAGTAAATTAAAGACTTTTTGACAATATTGACTTAAAATTATGAACATAATATACAATAGCAATTCATAGCATTATTAATAATTATATATGGTCACTGCTATATTTAATATCTCCTTTTAGAATTTCTTCAACAAATAACGTAGCAAATTAAATCAACTTAAAGTCTGTAATGATAAATTTTACTTCGAGGTTATTCCAATTTTTGACGTCTAGAATTACTGTGGTACATAAATATGTTTGCGTTTCATCAAAATCATTTTCATCACTATTCACTTGTTGAATACAATCGAAAATTCAAAAGCAATCGTTCCCAAAATTGCTGTTTACCTGTTTCGGACTTTCACTGTCGGGGTTCATTTTGTCATTCTTGAATCACTCACGATGATTAATGGTGCCCAAAATTATAAGGTGGTCGCGTCTGACGAAATTGGTTGGGGAATCATAGGCCCTTCGACCATAAAAATAAAGAAAGACGGTGTGGGAACATCCTTTGATACATTACGTGAGTTTTGCCCTTTTTTCGATCGATCGACCGTGAGGAAGCACGCTCGATCTGATACTGATCAAACTTTTATAACCCACTCACCAATTTTATGGTTTTAATTTCAATCAGGGAAGCTGATAAGTTTTCGACTTTAGATACAGTTTAAAAAAAAAATTGAAACGGACAGAACACCCGCTTGGTAATTTGAATACAAAAACTGTATTGTTAATTTTAAAAGTAGAGGGTGATATTATTACTATAGTTTTGACGCATGTGGACAGAACAATGCCCGATCTCGAGGGAGGGACTACCGACCCCTTTTGCAAGTAACAATACGTGTACACCATTATCGCACAGATTGTTTGAATGTTGGTTTTATTTTATAAAACAAATCTGAATACATAATTAATTGCACTTTTAACTTCAAACCAGTCTTTAAAACTAAGAATTATGGCGTACTCAATGTCAATAAAAGATAAGGCTATAAAAGGAACAAAACATACAAAACAATATGGAGTATGTATAATCAGATTATCATGCAGGTCAGTCCGTTCAACATGAATCTAGGCGCACATGTCTGCACCGCGCGCAGCGTCATTCGCGTCGAAGAGACGTCGCGCGACGGACGTCAGCGCGCGCGCCGTGACCGTTAAAATTTAAATTTCAAACTGTTAACAGACCAAAATCGTGACATTGTTCAAAAAAATAAAACAAAGCAAGTGTGTGATAAACCTAAAACATTTATTGATTTTGTGAGTGAATTGAGTGAAATATAATTGGTTAGTTGATCCCGTACTGGTGTGCATGTAGAGACAAGTGGTTGTGACCTTCTGTGTTGTAAAAAAGGAGTTTGTTCTCAAACTTGTATGCAAAAGTGATGGGAATATGAATTCGAAGAAATTGGAATGTTTTGATGACGATGATTCCGTGGATGATAAGCCAAGCCTCAGCTTTTTAGGTAAGTCAGAGATAAATAATAAACACAATAAAAATATATATTTATGTATACAGAAATAGTTTCATTGATAGCTCCTTATATTTATGAGGTTGACAATTGATATGAATATCATGAAAATTGTGTGTCAGTGATAAAGTGTGGGGTTAGGAATGCTATTAGTAAACGTCGTATCTGGTGAACTTTACTGCAGAAATCATGACTTCGTAATATACATTATTATCTTTAGATTAGATTTCCACATCAGTAATTTGAAAACCCATTTATGAATACCATAATTGGGTGTTGTCTGTTTCTAATTTGAATTTAAACGAGTTGAATCAAAGGGAGACTTAAACTTCCCCTTCCAAGCAACATTTTGTCATTATGGTCTTTAGTAACCCTTATAATTCTAAAATTGTAAATCACCCAAGTATAGCTTAAATGGATACCGGTTCTAGCTTCCTTACCGAGTTAAAACAACTTTATGAACAATTCTTTGCACGAGTGATATACTAAAAAGATCGTGTCTCGCAATTAACCTTCGCTGTATCCAACGACTGCAGTAATTATTCCCCTCCATTGAATGCTCTAGGTAGATATGTACAAGTTTTTAATAGTTTAAAATAAGTTTTTATTCACCAAGACTGTTGCAGTGGTTTAAGGAAACGTCGCAGTTTTTGCTGAGGTCCATTATGTGTCATTAAGTTTTTCATCAACTTGGATTTGTGTAACTGTTTTGTGATGGAGTTCTTCATAAAAATATTTTGGTATGGAATTCAAATTACAACTTGATTATTAGAATGAGTCAGTTTTGGAGGTCACCATAAAAGAAATTGCCCAATAATTTCCATACATTTCACAATGTCATCTAAATCTGGATTTTGTGGGGGTGTATTGAGTCATAGACAAATGAAGCCACGTATCCTGGTATGAGTCAGGTCCACCGAAGGTTCATAACCCACGCCCATAACTATGCCTGTCGGCAAACTGAAGAGTTTATGTAGGTAGTGCAAGTGAAATTCAATATTCCTTGCCAACGAGAAATTGTAGCTGCATCAACATAGAAAGGACTAAAAGAATTAAAAAATAAAACAATATATACGACCTGAAATTAATACGGTTAAAAGAAATTGTAATGCGAAATGAGGTTTAAAATTTCAAAGTGAAATCATTGGTGTATGGATTTTGATTGCTTTTTAAGTAGTCTGTGTGCTCTGTAATATCGTGTTTCAATGTTTTTGTTCATGTAGAATATGTTTTTACATTCGATGTACGTAGGATTATTAAGTTTCTAAACAAGACAATCCGCGAGAATGCACAGCACAATCAGGATTACCAACACAATCTCTAAAGGCAGGACAAGTTGGACCAAAAAACCAGACCAAAGCTACCAGTTAATATCCGAAGGGCCATTGCGATGCGACACTACCTGGATTAAATTTTCCTTCTTTGTTTTTGAAGGCTAAATCAATGTTACAGACTACTATAAAAGTAGAATCAATATTAGTGTGACGTAGTCCAAAATATTGCCTTTATTTTTTTGTTCAGCTCTAAACAAAGCTTCTACCGAGACACCTGTCTTTCGAAATCGATACCTATTTACCATAAAAGTAAATTAACACTCATATTAATCTGTGCTAATGTTTTCATCTTGCCAATGACCTCAAAAAAATCTATAAGCTATGATTTAAAATTGCAAAATAGTCGTAAAATGTGCATTATGCAGCCTTATTGCTTATTTTTATGACTATTTCACTGACTTGTCATTTTAAGTGCTGGATCGCTTCTCCTATATCTTCAAGGTTCATTAAATTGATTAGGTTTATCAATTCATAGAAGTTAGGAGTTGTTATCGGCTTTATCTGATTCTTAATATAATCAAATATTATCTTTATTACAAATTTTATGTTTTATTAGTTTCTAGTTAAATTGTAAACATGGACTGTTTTTGTGTCTTTAAGAATGTATGATGAGTAATTTTTATGGATATATCGTCTCTAATGGTGTCAGCTATTGATATAGCGTTTTTTACTTTCCCGCTTAACCAATCGCTATGGATTAATTAACTAACATACAAGTTACACTGTATTTATATTGTTTTTGTATCTAAAAACAAGAAATTATGCCTAGTGTCAACTACGGTCAAGTGGTCCAATTTGTTGTACTAAGACATGGGACCAATTAAAATAAAACTGGATGTTCTTGTTTTATAGACAATTTAACTGGTTTAGCTATTGGCGATTAATTTAATTAAACGTATAGTCATGGATTCATACCGATTAACTTAACTGTAATTATAATTATCAATGAGTTGGTAATAAAGTTTTATTTACGGTACCTGGTTGGTCCTTAGGCGACGTTTTGTTTCATAGCGTCATTATGTAAATGAATTAAACTGATTTTATTGTTCATGTTATTCGTTAAGCTGAAATATATGAGACTGCCAACATAAATAATGAAAACAAGTTATTACAGATTTCTCCTTGTGTGATCTGATTACACAAATAAAGAAATTTACAGGTGCAACAGAATATAAACATACCTAATATTTAAAGCGAGGTCAAATATTAATGTAGTAAACAAGTTTCGAAATCAAATTATGATAATAAAAGCTTAAACTAGAACACTTCCATAAAAGACTGGGACAATATTCAAATTCAAAACAATTGACAATCTATAAAGTCAACATCAAGGCGTCAAAACATTTCAAAGTTTAGTTCAAAATGACCCCATTTTGTTAGAAATACATGCAAGCTTACAAAGTTAACGTAGGTATATTGTCACCTATTAGTGTAATGATTTAACCGATTTAGATAAAGACAGTATCATAGGTTAACCTTATCGTCTAGTGTCAGACTAGTTAAGATATATGAGGTATTTTTCCTAACTCGCTGTAGGAAGGGTCCTACAAAACTTTTGCTCGGGTGCATTCGATTAGTGCTATGCAAGTTAAGACCTATATTGGTTGCTGACTCGTTATTTAAAGCATAAATGTTCTTAATCAGTCTTTTCAACACCTGTACTTTCATTTTCTACCTTAGCCATATCAAAATACGTGTCAAATTTTTTTGTGCTCTCATACCCTCATGTCGGTGCCCCATTTTTTGCCAGACATCGCAACTATAGGTTTCGCTGAAACACCTGTGCATGTTTTTGTATATAAACAACAGTTAGAATAGATTTCGATGATCGATACATATAAAGGTAATTTGTCACGATCAGCCCGAGACGGTTGGATGACGTAATAATCATAGTGGAGTCACTTTGTAATGACCTTGGATTAACAATGTGCGGAAGTGTTAAAATGAAGTTCAACCACTTTTATTGTTCATTTGTGATCTTATATTTACAACGATGTTTTTGGATGATAAAACAAAGATAGTCTGTCGTGACGATTTAACTCACTTAACAAATGAGTTAAATCGTCACGACAGACTATAATAGGCTAATGAAACATCACTGGCCAAAGTCATCTTCTTATTCATGTCGATGGCACGACAGTGAATTAAATTTTGCTGGCCCAAAACTCCGCCACTTCCACGGTGTCTTCAGGCAGCGTTGAGGTCACTTCGGCTGCATTTTTTGGGGCACATAGGGCATAATAAGAGGAAGAACATCATAGTTCTACATACACACCGATATAACAATAGTAGCGAAACTCTAACTTGTACAGCCGGGAGCCAAACTTAAAATCTATTTAAACGTTTATCAAGAGTTGCAACTAATCATAATTAGAAACATAATCAAATAGGTGCCTGACTTCTATTTATTCAAAACTTTCACAAAATCCTGCCAAAGTTTCATAACGAGATTGGTCAAATTCAAGCATTTTCCCAACGGGGCCTAAGATAGACCTTGTCGGCAGCCCTCAAAGCTAGTAATTGCTAGTGTAGATAGTGGTGGCTAGTTTAAATACCACGATACTTGGACATCCACTCTCTCTGCGTATCTCTGTCATGGTTTGACATGCCGAGATATGCATGTAGAGGGTGAAAGTTTCGGAACAGACATTGAGGGGTGAGTGAACGATCAGAGGAAATAAATCTGCAGTTTTAATTGCTTTATTGCGTAGGACTGTGGTCCAATTGAATTTACTTTTCATATCTGTTGAGATTTCACATTCATTGGAAAGGGTATTAATCAGTTTATTGATTGATTGTGCCAAACTTGTCTGTACTTAATTATAGACTTTTGGTTTTTAGGCACCTTCCTAAGTACTCTGAAAATCCAATTGGGAACAAGGACATATCCAGGCAAATTTATATGGGCTATCAACTGTGTAATAACATCTCGAGCAACAATATCGAAAGCTTTGTGAAAGCCTATCTTAATCGACTTTAAACTGTAATATAATAGTGTTCGAACTGTATATCTTTTCGCACTAGTTGTAAAAGTCACCTTAAGAAAATTGGCTATTAAAGAGCTGATAAGAAATTGCCTGGCAGTCTCATACACAACAAACTTTATCGTAAATAGTTCAGCTTTAAACTCTATCCTATAAAAGAAAAACTCTCGATAAAGCAAACATAAATCAAATTCAA
Source organism: Agrochola lychnidis (assembly GCA_963680765.1). NCBI lineage: Eukaryota > Metazoa > Arthropoda > Insecta > Lepidoptera > Noctuidae > Agrochola > Agrochola lychnidis. Next base: position 4,043,918 of record OY796859.1, on the reverse strand, counting down.
TTTCATTATAGCCATCGTAAAAATATTACATTTACGTACTGTTTAAATTCTCACCATAGATTTGAACACTACAAAAATCGATTACAAAATCATATTTACAATAATCGATTCCATCGAATCGAATAATATTTCTTTAGTACCGAAACGGATATCGTTTTATAATAAGCTCTTTAATTCCATTTGACAGATTCTTTACAAGATTATCTAATGTAATACTTTTGGTGTAATCGTTTGAAACGGCTTTACCCACGGTATTAAAATTGTGGGTAGTTATAGTTATACTTTTTATATCTGCTTGTAATTGGCGTGGCAGTTTAAATTGTTGTTTTTTATTGTCTTTTGTTTAAATCGAGGATGAATAAAAACGCTTCTTTTGTTGAAACTTGTCTAGCAGTTTTATTATTCATCAATTTCGGTTTCATTGACTGCAATTTGACCACTAGGGTTTTTGAATAGTCCAGTGGCATTATCTCTTCTGAGGTACTTTTGGTCATCTGTAGAATTAACAATAAATTATTTATTGCCTCCTAGTATTTGCGAAACCAATTAAAAGCTTTTAATAACCGTTCGCGCCCTATTTACTTTCACCAGTTGATGAAAGCTTTTTACTATGACCAAGATTAAATGCCTATGCTAACGCTAATTTTGCCAAGAGAAACTTTACACTTCATTTTCATTGGCTCGAAGTAATGTAGGTATTTGTATGAGCCGTTTGTCACTCTGTAGAATGTAACAGCTAACTGATGAAATGAGCTACTGTGTTGCTCAATTAACGGGGACTTACAAACTAAAGTACTTTTAAGATATTCATGACGGGTCTTTAGTCTCTTGGGGGATTAGCACAGAGTTCCGTATTGTTCCATTCTACGGTCGGTATTCCAGTTTGTCAAGGATGAATTTTGACGTGGAAGCAATCCCGTAACCATTTATTTCTTATTATAAATTGTAAGAAAGTATATATTTTAGAAATTCCTGGTTTATGCTTTGTGTTATGTAGAGATTTTCAAGTTTAACTAACGGTTTGTTTCATCCGTAGAAGATTAACCTGATTAATTTTGTTATACGGCATATTAAAGTGGATTTAAAAGAAAAGCTGATAATCCCACGGATTGCTGTTAAAGAATCTCACGATTGAGAGAATCTTGTGAAATAAAATAAACCTAGAATATTAACTGAGTAGTATTTACCGATATTGAAAGTTTATAAAATTAGTAATCTTAGAATCATTAAGATTCCCAACTTTCTATTTGCAGCTTCTACTATTAGAAGGACCATTTAATCGATCTCCTATCTCCTCAAAATCTTTTACTACATCTACCGCCATATCGTTATGACCGTTAGTCAATTTGTCCCCATATTTAACCCCTACATCCTGTAAAGCCTTCTTAATCTTCCGTAATCCCTGAACACATAAAGCCAGCAACACATCGGTGCATGAGCATCCAGTGTGGTCCACTGAGTTATCTACAAAGGGACCGTTGGGTCGTGTGCCCATGCTTTAACAACCGGTACCCTTAAAGGTTTTTTTCGCTCCCTTAATGAAGTGGCGTTAACTTTGATTTTTCTACCTGGATATAGTTTAAATGGCCTTGTGTTTTGTTGTCTTTAAAATAATAACTATAAAATATACTAGTCTGGGTTAAGATAATATTAGACCGAAGCCAATACGGCATTTGGTTGGCATTCTTTAATTACCATTACCAAATAATTCTATGTCAGATGAGATTAAGACATAAAACCCGATTACTATAGTAATTTTAAAATTCATCAAGGATATAGGAATCCTGTGCCCAATAAAGCCTCCGGCCAAACCATTGATTTATAACTATCATAGATTTACACTTCTTAATTTAACTCATTAAAATGCAAACATAAGCCTTAATCAAATATTTAAATTGGAATACAAAACTGGACATTCGGATGTTTGTTTAAATTCATGTCGGTATTTAAATAATTGCTTTACTATGGTTATAAAACATTTATATAAAAAAATGATTCGCTGTCCAATTCGATTTTCTGTTTCTAAACAAACTAATTTCTTCAACACGTTTTGCTTTCACATCTAAATCCTCTCTTTATTAATGTTAAACTAGTCTATTCTAACGTTTATTTCGTCTTTATTTATAAGATAAGTTTCAACATTATTATTGCCCATTGTATTCTCAACAACACTAAAATCTGTCTTAAAATCACCCCATAAATTCCCATTACCACCAAAAGCTCTCTCAAAGTTACCATTAGTTAGCCAAACGATACTTCAAATGCTAATACGTTACAGAACTGTATTGTTGACATTAACTGTGTAATGTCAACATTGCACTAGCTTTAACTACCTAACCTACTATTACGATAATGCAAACACACTGCTCCTCTTACTTTTTGTTCATAACGACTATCAACCTTACCGTCATAATATTTTAGCACCTATACATACATTATACACGGTGGAAAGTTGTAGCAGACCAAGGCAGGGGAAGTACTCTAAATGTTAATGGCACCAATTTTTACTCGAAAGAAATAAAATACAAATTACATCTGAAATTGAGGGAAGATAACGCATCTCTAACACTTAGGCAATTTCATAAATCTGAACAAAATAAAATCCATTTTGATCATCTGTCTTATATCGCTTCCTACAACTTACTCATCTCTTATTGGGTTTGCTATTGAATAGTCCCCTGCTGGATCCCAGTTTAATTTAATACATTTGAGAAATTGGCAATAACATATGATCTGACTTTAATTCAATATGAAAATGCATGCTTATCACATTTAATTCTTAAAAGCACTACTTACCTTTCATGACCACGATCATTAATTCAGTGATAATTTCTTTTACGACCAATAAAACTATAATAAACTACAATGTAATTAATACCCTTAAGGATATTCCACTTTTAGTTCTTATTTTACTGGACCTACCTGTAAAAGCTGTCAGACCGGTCTATAAAATAGCTTTTCTGGACGCCGTAGAACCTGCTGTAAATATTCCATCAATTCTGATAGCTGTGCTAACAGATGGGGTAAAACGGGTAAAACAAAAGAGTGTTCGTGCCTAAACAAATGGTGGCGGGTCCGCGGGTCCCTCTAATTTGTTCGGTTAATATTTGTCCAACTTTACTTTTACGCTTCCTAAAATAGATAATGGGTTTTAGAAAGGCTGTTTTTTTAGAAAAAGCCTTTTTGTAAACATTTTTAAAATTGAGGTTGTTTGGATAAGATTCGGTTTGAATAAGCTATAAAAACTAATATATTCATAATTTGACACTTCTCATAAAATTCAGAGACAGAACACAACATTCAAACGCAACCATTCAAAATCATGTCCTCGATCAAAAACTGGTACTGATAACCCAGCCATCTTCAACGATTCAGATCTAAACGACCACAAAGTAATTAAACTATAAAATGAATCTAATGAAAAGGAAGCCAATAAAATTGCTCTGTCTGATAATAATTTCCAAGGCGAAGTAACTGATAAAGACGCCGTACAAGGCACCGATCTAAGGACAGGTAGTCATGTAGGGGTCCCGAGCTGACCTCAGCAAATGCAAATAGAAAGTTAAATCGAAGGCTGACAGTAAATCTATGGTATTAGAAATATGGCATATCAATTACGGAAGTTTTGTCTCTAATTAGACAATATGTACTATACGCCTATAAAGTTTCTTGTATTTCTGTTTTTTCCTTAACCTGATTTCTTAATTTACGTTCTTCTAGATCATAATAATTAAAACATTTTGGCTTTTAACGTGTGCTGCGGTAATGTTATTACAAATCTATTCATGCCTATGCTTTTAAAATTAAACTAGCCTTATGAGTACGAATTCTAATGAACAGACTATGTTAATGATTCGTAAACAACAATTTATTTTAGAACGGGCTCTTCAAAAAGTCTGGATCCGCTATAACGGTTAATGCTTGTTGCATAAACAGTGACATATGACGTAGTCCTAAAGTTATATCATCGATTACAAGGACCGCGATAGTCAATTTTTATTCTGTTATTTACAAAAAAGATTTTCCTCCATCTTATACCGCATGACAAGAAGGTCAATATACTGTTTCTTTTATTCCTTATCCACCATGAAAGATACTGTTATAAAATTACATTTAGAAACGTTTTTATAATTTAGTATCATTATATTGATTTCTGATACAGTTATATTATTTAGCTGTGGTTTATATTTGTTTACTTCGATACCGGATCTACTTTTAAATGCAGGTCGTTAATATTAATTAATTCTGCTTTGTTTAAGTCAGTCGATGATATACTGATGCACTTATGCTCCGATGAACAGTTAAAATGTTTGGTTTTTCCAGTAAAATCTTTTCAATATTTAATATGTATTTGTCTAGTTCCATTTTTTTTTTTCTGTACTTAATTTCTTTTATTGCTCAGAACCAGTTACATTAATTAACATATAAAGATAAAAAAAAATAATCTAAATATTTACATTAGGTACTAAATTAAAAGACTACCTAACTATCTGTATAAATAAAAATAATAAAAACAAAACGAAACTTAGGCGTCGAAGTATTCGTCCGCATCGCTGTCATCCGGAAACGTGCCCAGAAGACTGGCAGCATTGCCACGTTGAATGGCAATACTAATTCTTTGGCCAAAGAACGAGCCAGCCCTCTGGTCACGTGAAGTGTCGACCAGTCGGCGAGAAATTTCCTTAAACAGGAGACGCGCACTCGGGCCCCATGATCCGAGCGTTTCGACCCCAAACGGCTCAAAACTGTAGTTACCAATAAGGTTACAGTATTTGCGCCGCTTGAGGGTCTCAGCAGCCGCAGCAGCGGCGCCAGCACAGCCCGCTGTGCTAGGAACATGAGATGGCGCAAGGGTGTCGACACAGGTTGCATCCCACACCAGAGGCCTACCCATCTTCCAAGGCAACAACGTCAGCCCGTCTGGTCTCTTCCCATCGTCACGTACCAAGCCGTTTGGTTCTAATACCGCTGGTACGCCGGCGGTGGCAAGGGCTCGACGAATAATGTCGTTGATGCTGGCGTGCCGTGCTATGCGAGCTGCGCTCCTGCAGCAGGACAGGCCATGGTGCCCGAGACTGTCGACAGCTTCACCGCAATAACACCGATGCGGAGCAACACAAGGTGCACCCAAGCGGAGACACGTAGCGAGCCGAAACGATGAGTCATCCATCATAGTGCCTATGGTGGATGACGGGAGCGCCTGAAGCCACAAGCCTGACTCCCATTCTCCCACAGCCAGCAGACGGGCGCGCTCAACAGTATTAGGTGACGTGTTTAACAGGGTGTTCCGTATAATACTGCAGAGCGGCACGTCCCATCGTCTCTGGGAAGAGGGGTTGTCGGGCAGATCCGTATTGGGACAAGCCATTTTCCAAGCGTTCAACGCTTCGGTCAGGCACGGTACCTCAAAATCGGCCAGTGAGGAAGATAAAATGTTCCTAGTTAATTCATTGGTACTGTGGACCGAGGAGAGGAACGCCGGTAAACTTATACTTGAAATTTTGCGAACGCCGAGACCGCCCAGGCGAATGGGGAGTGTAGCTTGCTGCCACGCTCGGTCGTCCAGGGCCACATTTAGGATTGAAGTTAAAGTGTTTCTAATAATTTGGTCTACTTTTTCTAAAAGTTGTGGATGCTTCCATAGGTGGGAGGAACGGAGGCTATAAGTAAATTTTGGTCCAAAACAGCAGTATCGAATGAGTGTGAGGGCCGAATGGATATTAATTTTGAAAAGTCTTTCCGAGACATCGTTGAAATTTTCGTTCCATTTTATGTTTTAAAATTATTAAAATAAAATTATTTGGTAATAAAACACTCTTGCGTCTCCCGTTTTAGATTATGACTACTAGGTAATTATTACCAGCTCATTAAGACTAAAGCTGTAACACTAAAACTAGCAACTGGCCATAGCAAAACTCATTTATTGATCTGATCTAATAGAGGACCGGCCTTAGGGAAATCGTGGCGCTACTGCACTGACACAAATAAAAGTAGGAATAATCTTTTCATCAACAAAGTAATACATTTCGGAATTCAAACATCACATTTGGTCAACTGACCCAAATAAGTCAGACGGTACATCATGCAACAGACACCTATACAAACATGGCTACGTGACGTTTTAAGGTCCAAAATGAAATAAACATCCACCTGCTTTGAACTTCGTTTGCTTTTTATATTAGCATTTGTATGGAGTGCAATGCACCACACTTAAGTCTTATAAAAAGCTATGAAATTCTCTAGTGTATGCTTCATCACGTTCCTCGTTGAAAGCCTTCAATTGAAATTCTCTATTTATTATCGAATGAGGCAACCGAAAGCGACTTGTTGGAAAGTTACGATTTCAATCAGTGGTGTTTCCATATTTTTTTCTCCGATCTAAAGGATGTATAATTGTATATGTGGCGGAGTAACCCGTTTTCTGAGAGGTTTCTTAGTTCAAGTTCAACTTTATTACCATGCTGGTCTAGGATTGAAAAACGTGGAGTATTACTGATCATTCCGCGAAAGTTATGAGTCATAAGATCCCAGACTGGAGTGCTAACCCGTCTCGCCTTTAATTGAAATATTTTATTCAGATTAGCTTTATCAAAGCTTTCTTCAGTGTCAATACTTTGCAACTTGTCGTCTAAAAGTAGTTTTGCTAGAATGGAATGTCCATTTTAAGATAATATTGATGCAAAATACAATCTAGTAGTAACTTTTTTATTTTTTAGAGACAAATTGCTTCATAATTTTTAAGTTAAATTTTTATTAAAGACCGAGAGAATTTAGATTTGGAATTTTTCAAGAAAGTCAATTGTGATTTTTTACAACATACTTTTGCAGTTAATTATTGCAAAAATTGTAGAAATTAGATTTCCGTACACTTTTTATCTAACACAATTTGATTTGGTACAGCCAGTAAAATAAAATGCAGTCGCAAGTTTTTATTTTGCATTGTATTTTTAAACTATAACTTAAAAGTCACAAATTGATTTACTCAAGATTCGAGTCAGTAGGACAATAAGAAATACAATATAATAAGAGTTGAAAAACAAATCTATTTAATGTTCTAATGAAAGAGCTTCAAAAACTTAAACAAACAATACAAATACCATCGAAGCAAATATAAGTTAAAGAAAAAAAAACTTAAGGAATGCTGTTTATTTAAGGTGGTCTTAGACTTTGTTATGCAGATTATTAAAATATGGCTTAGAAGAATAGTGTTGTAGTTAAGAGCTAAGTAAATAGCGGCAACCATATCAACAATGGGGGCATTGACCAAGCTGCCAAATAACCACAACACACTAAAAAAAAAAAAACTGGCTCTAAAAATAAAAATCCAACATTAAAATCCATTATCAATATTTCCAATAAATACGAAATTATTAAAAGTTTAACAATTAAAAATAAAGTTTAACAGTTAACATAGCATTAACAACATAGCTAATTGAATCGAGATCTTCGGAACCACGGGAGTCCCGTGGGCGTTCGGAATTGATCTTCTATCTCTTTCACTCGTGTACAGTGCAAGTGAGAAGGAAATAGGGTCTATTGTTGGGGGACGGCAGCAGGTTTGAATAAGGGTAGCCATGTTGCTGTATGGTCTTTGAATCGATAGTATTAAAAAAATGAAGTGTTATTGTGTACACAAACGTATCCTGTACTTGTAATAAATAAGATTGGAATTCATTAAAAGTTAGAATGACTATATCCATTTATTCAATTTTGAATTAATTAAGTATAAACGTTTTGGTAACATTTTCTGCCACCACTACTTCTTGTTCAATCGAGAAACTGCCAAAAATATCATCACTGTCGTGGTCCTCCCTTACTGATTATCAATTTAGATGGTTGACATCATCAACACAGTCAATTTTGCGGTCTTCAATAACTAGTGCAAGTTAACGAATAATGTTTCTGTCCTCTATCTTTGTTTCATCTCTATGATAATATCCTTACAATCGACCAAACATGGCTACCCTGACCAGGATGCCTTACACCGTTTACTGGTTATAGCGACACAGAACTATGGTCCCGGTAAGGTTCTTTTGTCGCCATATTTTATGGGACATATTTATTGCTATTTTTGTTATAATTATGTGGCCTCTGTGATTAGTATATAGTGTTAATCAAGTTTGAAAGGACCTGATAGGTTACAAAAATGATTTTAGCTAGGTGAAAATTGAAGATCATCATTCATAGTTTTTCTTTTAGTAAGAATTCATCATCATCATCAGCCTATAATGTTCCCACTGCTGGGACACAGGCCTCCTCTCTGTGAGAGGGAGTGGGCCGTAATCTACCACACGGGCCTAATGCGGGTTGGTAGATGTCACATGTCTTCAAATTTTCGGTTCTAAGACATGCCGTTTTCCTCACGATGTTTTCCTTCATCGTTTTGAGAGAAGTGGTGATGAAATAATTTACACAAAGTAAAGCCCCTGTCTGGGTTCGAACCTACGACCTACAACTCGTAAGTCGCGGCCGTTACCACTGGGCCACCACTGCTCTCAAGAGTAAGAATTCATTATTGCATTATTTGATGTGATAAATCATTAAAACAACGGTAATTTTGACTACAAAATGACTTTAACCCATAGATAGTTAGTTATATTTGCCAGCTGTTGAATCCTCATCTCTGTTTCCAACTTCAATATTTGTTACCAAAAAACGAATAGAGTAGGTAGTCTTACATTACCTGTCGATGGATACAAAAAAAAGTGAAATAAAAAAAGGATCGAAATATACCACCTGCCTTAGTTTTGTGTCTCAAACACCGCTAATTGAAAAGGGTCTTTTGAATTTGAGAAATTGTAATTATCGCTTCGATAGTGAGTTTTATAGCAATAAAATTGGGTTTTGGTGCTGGCCATGTTATTTTTACTTTAAATTTATTATGCTTTATAGGCTAATGTTATGCTCATAGACATTTATTTCAATGGTGTTAATAGGTACGAGACTGTTTAGTTTGATATCATTCAAACCAATTAGCTTTTTGGTCAAAATTGCAGTAGCACTAAATTGTCTGATTAGGTTATTGACCTGGCCTAGATTTTCAAACTATTATTTACTGGCTTTGTTTTTTCTATCGTAACGTTTGCTGAGAGCGATGGACCTCCTCATTAAAGCAAAGTTGGTAAAATTAATGAGCCAGAAAAGGGCGTGTCTAAAGAAAAAACTGAACATAAACAAAGAAAATTTAATAATTATCCATAAAGTTAGTTACTTATACGTAATTTCCGACAAGCTCAACCACTGGCCACCGCAGTATCTGCTGACCCAAATTAAACCATCAGATACATGCACCTTTCATTACTATGGAAGAATATAATGTAGAAAGCATTAAAATCTACAGATTAAGGCTTGTAAACCAAACCTTATAAGACAATTGAAAACCAACCATAGAAGTGAAAGCACAAGGTTGATTTTGAATTTCATTTATGAAGCAATTTGTCTCGTCGAAGTCCTGTAGTAACGAAATTTATTACTAAGAATTAACTATTGATTACCAGGAATGGTTTGCGTTTAAACGAACAATTTATAACGAACAATCTCAGTTTTGTACGACTGCTCTATTAATGGAGATATTTTTAATAATAGGCTTTAGTTGAACACTGATTTATTTATGAAAGTTTTTAGTTCAAGTGTTGAGGTCTTTTGTATTGAGATTCAGTTACTTCTGTATTTGTTTGTAGAATTTAGTTTTCTTTGATTTATATTGCATTAGTAAAACAATGTTTATATTCAATTATATTGACATTTGTCATCTTTATCTTATTTAATGTATCACTCATTATTAAATTTTCACATCCTTACCTTTACTTTTACCTGGCACCGTTTCTTGTTTGAGCTTATCTATCATCTATTTGAAGCTGTTGATGATTTGCGCCAACCTGCTCAAAGACCTTTAATTATTGCTTCAGTAGGTATGTCAAATTAAAAAACAACTATGAGAAAAGTATGGTCCATTTTCCAATGGCATTAAAACTATACTTAATAGTGTGACAAAACATAATTACTTATTAACAAAATAATTGTTTCATTAACTTACTTTGATGGTGTTGCAACACTTTTTCTGCATGAACCACTTCATTACGTTCGCGAAGGGCAATCATGTTTTTTAATTCAATGTCATTGTTGTTTAGAAAAAAAACTAATTGCCTTCAGTAACGCCCACAACAAATTATGACTCATTTTGTTGGATCTGAATGATACAATACAATTTACATTTTTAAAAAGAAAATGGTGTAACATTTCGTCACAATATCTTAAATTGTAATCTTATTAGAAAATTATAAATCATTAAAGTCGTCAATAATAGTGCTGATGTAGTAGTGATTCATGGTTACTTATAGGTGGAAAAATGGTTTTGCTTGCTGACAAAGTTTCAGTCGGAATTGAAAAGGTTTTTCATAAGAATAAAAAACTTTAATAAAATACCTTAAAATCCAAAAGGAATATCCATGATTATTTACTTTTGCCATAAAATTTAATAATATATTTTTGCAACAGCCTTATTAAGGACAGCAACATTATACCAATTTCGAAACAAACTCTAACAACCACTTGTATTGTATTCAACTAATAAAATCCATCAAGTCGCTTTTAATCATTCGAATTTGAACCTTAGTTCAGTCTCAATAAAAGATTTTTTTCAATTTGGTAAAGTAGGAGGCCATAATTACTTTGTTGCGTAAATATTTCGAGCTTCATTGTGCGTGTCGTTCGTATTATATGAAGAAAAAAGGATTAATACGGTACTTTTGCAAAAAAAAACTTGAATGACACAGCAACTTATAAAAATATGGACACAATCGTTCCAATATAATCTAATTACGGTGTTCGTAAATAAATGATTGCTGAATGAATCACTTTTTTGCGTACAGTTTATGAATTAATGAAACAATGAACAAAAGCACTGAGATAGCTAAAACTAAACTTGAATTAAAGACAATGTCATAATCTAAATGGGATTAAAGACTTAGGTTTAAAAAATACCTTGCACATCGAAAGTAGGGACAACTCGCAAAAAATGCAAAAACATCAATTTATAAAATATTACTAGATGAAGTCATCCGGGTTGATTGCAAATATGTTAATCAAAACATAAAAACTTACTTTTTAAGCCGTGAACTCCAAGAAAGTAGGTTCACACCGCCCCCGCACAAAAATGAGAAATTAGGTGTGATCTCAACATTGATTTTTGATTAACCGTTAATCCCCCTTTATCACAATTTCATTCACATTATTGCATGACTAAGTTATTCTTTGAAAAAAATCTGCAAATCATCTAAATGCCAAAATGATGATGGTGTGTGCAGAATTCTTAATTTTCTAAACTCTCGGAGAATTGGATGCAAAAAAACACAATGTAATTTTATACCAGCCATATATTGACCGCATTTCCTTTCCCATTGATGATGATGATGATAAACTACAACTTATGACAAAAAAGCCAATGAAATAAAGACACTTATTTATAAGTAACCCATTTCTAATAAAGTAGCAGAAATAACTATACACGCAGATAAAAAAAGAACTGTATTACTTAACCAAGTAAGAGCAATAAATAAAACTAAAGGCAGAATTTCTCACAACCTGATATTACTCGAAGCATGTGTACGCACTTCATCATATTCTACACCCTCGGGCTGCGCAAACGCAAAGAGGTCGATCGTGCTCCAATAAGTATTATTATAATGATTTATTTAATTTTTTTTCTGCGTGCCTACTATCATTTAGGTTCAATAGCCCTTGTTAAATAAGTTGTGACGTAAGATCTTCACCTGTTGTGTGGTAGTAATGAAGAATGAAATCTTAATTAGTTTCGTGAACGCTGTTTCCTTCACTCCAGCACGCGTAGCATAACCAGCCGGTCCATTCTGTAAAAATCTTTCTGTGAAAACTTAGGTGAAGTGAGCTGCCAATAGTGTCATTCCCTAGCATCAGATGGATGACCCTGCCGGGGGTTCGAAGAAAACCGAAAGGGAAATCGTGGCTCCCGGCAACAGGGCAACCGAAGAAACACGGGTGGGTTTTAGTCAGTAAAAGTCTGACACGCCCTCCCGCTCCACCCAGAGCGGGAGAAGTTATTTGATAATTTCCCACACAAAAAAAAAAAAAAAAAAAATCTGATGGATGACAGCTCACTACACCTACTCTACGAAGACAAAGTGACATTTCTTTCTTCATTTTTGACATCGCGCCGTAGAAATCTTTCTGCTATATGTCATTTTGTCTTTCGGGTGTCATGCTGAGATTGCTGAAATATTTCATATATGCAACGAATAATCGTTTCTTTAAAACATTTGTGTATCAAATTGCAAACTACTGTTTCGCCAGCGTCATTATTCTTTGAATTTCCTTCTACTCATGTTCCGGTTGTTTTATACGCTTTAGGATTGTCTGCATGGATCTTCATTCTCAACTTACCAAGTTAATAAAAATTTTCTTCCTGTAAACCTAATGTAAAGTAATACCTTCTCACCATGACACTATTGTAGAACTTAACCAATCCTCTTTATTGGTTAACACATAATTGATTTGTAAAGTTCTGACGCACAGAGTATTTATACAACTTTGAGGTCAGTTTACCTTAAAAGGGAAGGATGCATGTTCAAGAAACACATGTATGACCTTTAGTGTAAGTTTACCTTTACACAATTTGAACAAAATGTACGGAATGCTTTCTTGTTTAGATTAAAATGTAATATATGCGTGTTGGATGATTGTGGGTGTGAGAGACCGAAATTTATAAAAGTGGGTAGTATTATTTAAAGCCCAAATTAGGTTTGTTTTCAAATTGATTGATTTGTGTTGTTTATTTATATTGTTGAAATTGATTGATGTTTCCTCGTCAGGTTCTGCCTACAGTTTTGGAATTTTGTGACTCTTTATTTTTATAAACTTAACGTATTTTTTATATTCTAATTCGATTTTTATACAGTCAAATCTTGATTGTATCCCTATGATGTCATTATAGGTCTAATGAAAATAATAAGAAACTTTTTCAAGAATGTTTCGCACTTCATGAATTTTCTCGGGCTGAATGACAAAAAAACGTTCAGAAAACATTAAAGATTTGCTAATACACTTCAAAGAATTACTATGACCAGACATAATACTCGTAGATAACATGTTTTTGTGAAAAGCTGAAAATTTTATTAGTAAAGCTTTTAGCAGCTAAACGTTCGTAAAATATTTTGAATAGAAATATTGTATGGAAATGTGTCATCTTCGATATTTTGCTTTAAGTCGCTAATTTCAGAAACTTAACATGCCATAAAAGTGAACATTGCCTGCAATTTTCTATAGCTTTCAAGTATTAGCATGAAGTGCCAATGATTAGCTATTTGATTCCTGTAAAAATTTTCAATGTGTTATTTTTATAGTAAAAACTTAATACTTTCCTTTAAAAGGCTGTTGTTGTTACTATTGGTTTTTTTATTGTTTTAATAAAATTCATGGAGTTCAATATTTAAAGCTGTATTAATCTCGTCACCAATCTTCCAACGGCTTTGATCCCAAGGTCATTTCTTATAGCGCTTTATAGGGTAGCTTATTGCAACGAAAGATGTCTACATGTTGTGTTCAGTTGACATGCGCCATGCGGCATGCCCATTTCACATACTGTTGCCACAACCACAACATAAGTTTCAGAAATCGTGCCAAAGAGTAATATTTCATTTCAACGGCTTTAAAGTATTAATGTTACATTATTGTTAATAAATTTCTCTGTAACAAGGCAGCGTTAAGTTTATTAATGTTTATAACAAGCGTTACTTGCTTGCTTTCCATTCTTAGATGAAGAACCACGAGCGGTTTCAACACAAAGTGAAACTTAATTAATTAGTATTTACTAGCTATATTGTTTTTAGATTAACAACTGTATGTGATTCTACGCTTTCATATTTTTTATCTGCATAGCCTTTTCATTTTCAAGTCAATTGATAGAAACTGTTTTACTTAATACGTCTGTCGTTATCTTCTGTATCAATAGTGTTGTCTGCTTTCCCTTAGTTAAAGCAGGTTTTCATATTGCTATCAAGCTCCGATATTGCCACCCTTGCACTTTGATAATTTCATAGATAAGAATCACAATTTAAATTTACGAGGAAACAAAACTGTTTAACTACTAGATACTGCTCGAAGTAATGCCCAGTAGCTTCTCTCCCTCTGAGATTATCAGCCTGTTAGGAATATGGGTTAATTTTACGGTCATCCATCACCAGTTGACATTTACGACTTAAACGGCAAGATAAACTGAAGTATTCTATTTTTATTTTCTCTAACCGTAATGAGGAATAAAGTTTTAGATGTATGACGGACTTATTACCTTGTTAGTGGAAGAAAGTTTCATTTGGAGGATAAAATAAAGGCAATCTCGATTCCCTATTAAACTGTCAATCATCTCATGGATAAAATTCACTTCACTCACTTTCACATTATCTAAAGGAACCAATCTTTCCTTGCTTATAACATCACGCCTTGTTTCCCCGAAGGGTTGTGCATAGGTTTACCTATAGAATACCCACATTTCGCCAGTTATGTTTAGGTCCCATGTAATAAAGGGCGAGAATATTGCCATCAGCCGAGCACAAACCCAGACTCCGGGCTGCTACTGAGAAATTCCAGATAGTAAAACCCAATAATACTTTGCCCAACCTTGGAATTGAACCTAGGACCTTATGTTCAGCAGTAGCGCTGGCGACCACTAGACCAACGAAGAAGTCCTTGCGAGTTACCTTGCTTATATTAGATCCAATTATAGAAAGATCAAATTAAATAAGCTGGCAAAACTTTGATGAAAGACGTGATGAAATAGATGGGTATTGTTATCTGATAACGATAAAACAAAACAAAATATTTTCGAAACTTATGATTTCAAGAACCCATACACATTTCTACAATGTAGCAATGTAGCTTACGACATAATATTATGATTTGCTTCAACTCTGCTCACTAACTACCATTTTATTGACGCTATCAACGCCAGCAAAATATGCTTTGTGTTCATTTTGTGCGATCGTATTACTGGGTTTAGTTTTAAATATTGGACTGATAGTTTCATTAGTTTTAGTTTCATCGCAGCAGGAGGTGGGTCCAAGGCTACTAATTGGCTATTCGATTTTATGTAAACTGGTATGAGCGTGGGGGTTGAATCTCTTGTCGTTGCGAATGTATGAAGTTATTATGAAGATGATAAACTAGCCAACTATATTGTAGTTGAGGTTTACTTAGTTGTGCTACAGAAGGATCTACCAATGCTTACACATAATATTGAAAATGCTCGAAGATATATTCAAGCCACAAAACATCGGGAATGAAAGAAAACTGAGGTGCTGAAATGAAAAATTATGACAATATAACACGCCACAAACTATGATGTATGGCTTCGGCCACTACCTTTGAACTCACTCTAATACAATTAGTAATTTTACTGCCTCAAGTGTCACGTCTAACGATGCAATTGCATAAAAACATAACAACAAATAAAGATTTCAACTCTTGATTTGTTGCTTTTCTAGAGCAACCTCCACAATTTCTCCAACGTCACGTTCTACAAGTTTATAATAGACCATCAAACACAGGAAAACATTAAAAACAACTCGATTCCCATCATGCAAATCCTCTGTCAACCATTAAGTCAGACCAGCGTCCATTATTTGAAATAATTTCTCATTGTAACAAAGTCGTGTCTTCCATTGCTATCAATACATCCCAGATGGAACGATACGCAGCGTAATAAATTGGCTGCTGACTATCTGAATGCATACCGTTAACGAGTTATAGATAAAGTTGCTTTCACACGAACGGATTGTCGCAGCGATAGTTTAATTAATTTTCAAATTGCTGTTTTAGAGGGCTAATTGGGTGAGGATTGTTTAAATAGAGCTGTTGTTGAGGAATGATTAATGTATTTTTCTTAATTAGACCGTCAGAATTTAGCTGTCATTGTTAAGCATTGTATGATTATGCCGATAACGTGTAATTATGTAGTTTGATGTGGTAATGAATTTTATAATTAGTCGACATCTATATCTTCATCAACAACGTTTTAAGATATGGTTCATGGTCTGGAGGCATTTTTAAATTGAACGGTAGCATCAAAGAAACACACAACAAGTTTTTCTTTACTATCCACAGTGCAACATGCATCATTATTTTTATCTTTCTCATTACCTTTGTCTTCATCCAAGGCGTCGTTTCTAATAACCGCTGCTACAATAAAACCAGTGTGTATACCGTCTAACGCAATATCGAAATATAAATTATTTTCCAAGACCTTTAGTAGAGAAATCCAGCAATAAGTATAAAATAAAGCTTCCATGCTTTCCACCCTTCAATTTCGCTTGGCTTTCACTATCATATTGCATAGAACTGTGGCTAAATACCTATTTCTGTCTTATGCTTGTTATACACCCATAATATTGCTTGTTAAATTATTTTGTGGAATTGTATACTTCTACGTTGTTCTTGGAATAATAGATATTACTTTGTAAAGGGCTAAGTGTTTTGATTGTGGGACTTTTAGCATTGATTTTAGTTGTTTTGATAGATTCATTGGTTATTGTTTCTTTGATATCAAAGTCTTGTCCAAATATTGCATTTGCTTCATGTTTTTCTTCACTGTTCTGCTCTTGGCGTACATCGCCTAGCTCATTAACTTTAAGATCTTTATAACCATTATTTTAAGCTAATTCCTTATATTATGTTTATTAAGTAATATTTTATTAATCATCATAATTATTAACTTCTTCATTAGATCATCATATCCCATTGCTAGACAGGCTGATATCAAATTTACCGTAGTTCCCTACTAGAATCAGGTTGTCAACATATCACTTACTGTGACGATACCAGTAATGCAATAGATAGTCGCATAATCTCTATCGATCAAGCTTACATGCACTTACAAGTTGATTTCGTAATATCTACAAATAGAAACGTTACCTACTAGACTGCTTATCAGTACTTTGATATTTTATTTCCTGCGCTTATCTGTTTTGAGAATGTATTTAGGACTTGAAATGTATCCGTGTTTGATCTTATTCGTTAGGTTATATTTTATGGTTAATTTGTAATACTTTTGATTAGAATTTACTGGGTTTTTAGTAACTTTACAGGTAACTCGTAATTCATAATTGTTTTCTCTAAAGTTGTGTTAACATATTTATTTATTTATTGTTAATTGACACGGTACAACACCAATTACATGAATTAACATAGAAACAATTATTACGTTGACAATAATAATGTTGTGTATTTATTGTTGTATAATTAAATTTAAACTAACATGGAACAGTGGAGAACAAGGAAGTCCCCCTTGCATACTTTCTATCACAGAGCACCATACGCATTATTAACCGACTTCCAAAAAGGAGGAGGTTATATGTTCGTCGCGTATGTTTGTTTTTTTTATGTATGTCCACCGATTTCTCCGTCAATTGTGGACCGATTTTGAATTTTATTATTTTTTTTGTTTGAAAGGGTGTGCTCTCGAATTGGTCCCATATAAATTTTATTAACTTTGCTGGGATAGTTTTTGAGTTACCTACAAAATACGTATTTTTTTCCCACTTAGTTTGTAGATGATATGATAAGTTTCTGTCACTGGTAGCAGGTCGTGAGTGGTATTCGAATGTGTGTGGGGTAGATACCACAACTAAAAAGTGAAAAATAAAAACTTTTTACAAAAAAAAAACAACCGACCTCCAAAAAAACACTACAAAGTGAAAAATAACTTTAATTTAGGAAGTCGGTGGCAAAAAACGAAAATACAAAACCAAAGACACCAACTTCCGAAATTAAAGTTATTTTTCACTTTGTAGTGTTTTTTTTGGAGGTCGGTTGTTTTTTTTTTTTGTAAAAAGTTTTTTTCACTTAGCCATTGATAACATTAGAATTATGTCTATCATACAACAGTTACAATAAATTAAACTTGAACAAGCATATTATATGCAAGAAAATTAGCTAATTTTATCATCGCCAGTAAAGGTCAAAATAATTCGCTAACCAAACTAACCTTTAAGTAGGTAATTCATTAAAACAAGAATGCTGATTTTATTGTAAGTGCCATAAATAAAACAGTTGTGAAATGAGCCAATTTTAACATTATTGTTATAGGACTGGTACATTTCAATGGTCATTCAAATTGTTGGGCTATGTCAGGCAAGGACAAGCAGTTACTGTCCAAAACAGTCGTCTTTCACATTTCAACGAAACACAAGCTAATCAAACTCAAACTCAAGCATTTAGTACACCATTTACAGGCACTTTTAAATTGTTAAGGAGTCGGTCAGTCAGAAAGATAAAGCTTGTTTCCCTTTCCAAAGCGTACTAGATTCGTATAGAGAAGAAAGGGCAAGAAACTCAATGGACACTCTTTGAAATCAAAATATTAGTTACATCCGTAAAATTGGAAATTCCGGATATACTTAGACCTCTTTTGATTTTCCTCCTATATCTAACCCATTATATACAACATTTTATGCTCATTCAAAATATAAACAGCACTATTTCAGGGCGTGTTAATAACTATTAAAGTCACGTAGAACAACGGTTAAACTCAAACAAACGTTTGTTAAAATGATTGATAAGAATCGATTTAGTGACTAATAGAAGCAACATTTATTTCTATAATCAATAACAGTCAAAAGCCTAGAATTGTAATCAATGAACACAAAATTATGACACTTTGGATAAATCTGGGAACTTGCTGAACGATTTTAAAACCTACTTCTACAAGAATAATACATATTATGACGTCTATATTCCCCGAAGGGTTGGGCAGAGGTGAACAGTACCTAAACCCACATTTGGCGAGTTAATGTTTAAGTCCCACATAACAGGAGGCGAACCTATTGCCATCGACCGGGCACAAATCCAGCATCTGGACTGATACCAATAATATCCTCATAGAATAACCCAATAACAGTTTTATACGACCTGAATATCGAACCTCATGGAAGACCTCATGCTCAGCAGTAGCGCCACTAGACTAACCACCACTATACTAACAGGCAGTTAACCAGAATAAAAGTAAATATATAGAAAGTCAGCACATTCATTGAAACTCTTTTAATAGTAATGGCCTTACCAAATATGAAGACGTTTATACCCGTAGATAATTCGCGTGTAATTGTGAAGCCTTTACAAAAACTTGTACACAAAACACTAACAATTTCATTTAGCATAAACTGTCATTATAATCAATTAAGGTGAAACGTTAATGGTCACAGTAATCTTCTTCTTCCCAGACTTTCTAGGCACCAATTAACATTGCCTAGTTGTGTCTAGATTGTAAGTAAAGATAAGTAAGATGAGCTATCGCGAAATTGAAATATCAGTGGGTAGGTACTTGAATGTTCGAAGCTTGTTTTCCCTTCGATAGAAGTATGAGAAGCGATAGCAATATTCGCTTATGGAAGGCGAGGCTCAGGTGAACCTTGTTTGGTATTTTGTGTTGTTCGACTTTCTTTAAGGCATTCTAAACAGGAAACTGTCCAAATATGCAAACGTTTTTGCTAGAAAATTCTGAACTTTATACATACATCATCTGAGTTAGTCCACTTGAAATTAATCGGTCTTATTACAAAACAAGTGTATATCTTTTGGCAGGGCTTATATGTACCATCTTGAGCCTTTTTATAATAAGATTACCTAAAAGAGAACCCAAAAGTGATCGAAATACAGTTCTTTATACAAAACTGACTACTAAGTCCGGTACTAAGTTGTCAGTTGTGTTTGAAGAACTTTACCTCAGTCCGAATAAAGTTTGAAATATGAAGACTGGCTCCACGGTTTAAGCTCGCGAGTCGCGATAGAGGTAGACGAAAGTCATCCGTATTATTACAAATCGAGATCTTAGTTCATCTTGCTCTGAGTGTACCTAAGCTATCCGAATAAACATGGTTCCTCACCATTTTTAATGCCTGAGCACTTTGCAAAAGCGATAAAAATGATGGTTATGCAAATATTTACAAATAATACCACTTCCATACCTCATGCAGACTTAACGTAGGCTTTAAATTTAGCTCTTATCAAGGCCCCTAAATCGAATAACAATAAACCAACTAATTTTCATAATAAGGTGACTCAAAGAATCTTTTTTAAACTACTTGATGGCCTTACATTACCAAATTGATACAGCAATTTGTTTCCTTAAAAATAAACAAATTTGTATTCAATTAACCAGAGCCTATTTAACATTTTTATTTTGGATATGGATCTTGAATTATGTGTTTGGAAGTTTAATTATGTAACTTCGAGTCTCGTAAGGGGTATAGAATTTCAAATTCAAGTTCAAGTCTTCTTCGTAGATAGTAGTCGTTTAAAGGCCTGTTTCATAAGTCTCCGGATAAGCACTATCTACCAGGGAAAATATTAAAACAAGGAATAGAATTTGTTTGAAATTCCCTGGATACTGCAACCTGATAAGTTGACCAGAACTGATCCACTGGTGATGAAACAAGCTGTGTAAGGTGTTCTACGGCCTTATCATTGTAATATTGATCCTTAACTACCTACCTAACAAACAAAAGATTTTATTGAATTCAAAAACTGTCATACACCATGCACACCTATAAAAATCCTTCTTGTTGCAATTGAGGTCAGGCATGGCTTATTCATTCCCTCAATTGAAATACATTTTTCCAATATTTATATGGAAAAACAAATATTTAAACATTTCCATGATTTACGAGAGAGCAAACTAGATTGCCTACAAGCATTATGTACGGCTTCATTGATTGAATTGGCACGCGATAATAGACCTTAATAAAATAGTATTCTAGAATCAGAAAAGTTTACCTCCTCGCATATTGTATGGGAAACGATATTATTACCAAGTGTTATCAGGCTTTTTTGAAGTGAAAACTTCTTTAGGCGCGTTGGGCATTTTTGAGATGGGACTAAACCATTGATTTCGAGACACTGTTACACGATTAAAAAGAAGAAGAAGAAGCGTGGAGTAAAAGACATCAACGCATTGATTACCGCGGTGCCGATTTTTTTTCAAGTTTTCACTTCTGTCGGCGCTCCCGGAGTGCCACTGTATTTTTTATTTTATCACTTGCCTTGATACATTTCACAAAACACATCATTAAGTAAGCTGCAAGAAACATGGACACATTAAAGATAGTGAAAAATTAACGGTAATGACTAAACGTAGCACCGGAAACTCACCTTACAAGGAAACTAGAAAAACACGAACTCATAAGCGAACAAAACAGACCCTATAAACAAATTAACATTAATCTTCAATAA
Organism: Agrochola lychnidis; assembly: GCA_963680765.1. NCBI lineage: Eukaryota > Metazoa > Arthropoda > Insecta > Lepidoptera > Noctuidae > Agrochola > Agrochola lychnidis. The sequence continues at coordinate 4,022,666 of OY796859.1, read as the reverse complement.
AAAGTCTGGCAGAAACCGTCGGTCTTCGGAAAGAATTATAAGATAATAAAGAAGTAATTTGGTACATTATCCGTAGATTTATCTCATCTGCTTCACTTCCTACGCAAGATGTCGAAGTCAACTAAGGGTAATGTATTGCTGCCATGCCTGTGGGCGTTGGGTCAGTTACCTTTTTTACATGCTCAGCTTTGACCTCTAACCCAGCACTATCTACAACGTCACTTTGAGTGGTATCGATACTCTTTTGTGCGTCCACATCGAATATATCCCGCAAAACGTTTTTACCGTTTTCAAAATCATCATCTCCATTAAAAAATTCTAAAGTGTAATATAATTTCTGTCTATTTCTTTCCGTCGCCAGATTTAATCGAAAGCTTATTTTCTAATCGTAAAGACGTTGGACCTACGGACCATTGAATCTCGAGAATCTAGATTTAATTGAGCAAGCTAATTATATTGAATGCTGTGGTCCAGATAAAATCTTTCGTGGGAATGAAGTCGTCTTACATAGATGGTTGAGATTAGCCCGGATGGATTTAAACTAATGAATTCTGCTTGAATGGAAACAGGAGTTTAAAGATCAGCAAATGTATTATCACGAAAGCTAATGTTTTTTTACTACATATTAAATTTAATGGTAGAACATAAAAGTAAATGACAAAATTCATTTGATGATTTCCTGACTTGGATATTGACGCATAATCTTTTAATTTTCAACTGAATCTATTATGACGTCATAACAATATCAATGAGTTGACTATATAACCGGTGAGTGACAAAGAAAATGATAATTTAAAACCGTCATTGAATTTACCATAAAATTATTACGACTATCATTCTTAGAAAGACAATGAAGACCATACACATGAATTAAAATAAAGATAATACATGATACTATAATATAGAAAAAGATAAAGAACAACATTCAGCACGAGCTCGTTAAACTCTTGAATTCTTTTCTGTTTCTAAACTTATGATAGGACTGTAGATTATTTGATGTGTATCACTGCTTTCCCACGATTGTCTACTCTTCAAGTAAGTTTCAATTACGCAGAATTATTACACACGTATAACATTGTGACCTTTACTACTCTTTATTGCAAAAAGCTTCATTTTCTTTTATATTTTTGACTTATTGCAAACTAGCTTCGCAATTGTTGGAAGATTTCTCAGGGATAGGCAGATAAAGATAGATAATAATGTACATAATACTTGTTTGTGTTGTCATGATGTGATGGCATCAGTATGCGTCATTACAATTTCACTTTCAAAGCAAATACCGTTAAAAATGTATGTTATGTGATAATCGCTAATAAGGCTTCAAACTTAAAAAGTGGTTTTCCGCACCCATAATCTTCTCTTATGGGCATGACCTTTCTTGGTTAAAACTAACACTTTCGTAATTTTTGCCTATATTTTTAGGTAGTCTCCAAAGCTCAACACAATATAACAAAATATAGTTTATAACTTGAACCATAACATTCGTCTTCATCGTTTTTACATATTTTTTGAACTATTTTACAGACAAAGAACAATGGTGCCGATTCCCTTGTTCACAAACTAAACTAAATTTAAGTTCAGTGCATCTTTTTCTTTCTATTTCATTAAGAAAAGGACAGAAGATAAATTTTAGTTTAGTCCTGTCAAATTAATCAGCGCTTGTCACTCTCCATACAAGTTTAGACGTGATTAAAAACTTGCCGACTAAAATTACGTCAATTTACGTCAAGCGCTGATTAATTTGACAGGACTAAACTAAAATTTATCTTCTGTCCTTTTCTTAATGAAATAGAAAGAAAAAGATGCACTGAACTTAAATTTAGTTTAGTTTGTGAACAAGGGAATCGGCACCATTGTATAGTAATAAGGATTCACATTATGCACAGCCCACGAAGCAACACGCGTAAACAACGTTGCAACAGAATAAATGATGACATCAGACATAAAACAAAAATAAAAGCCTTTACAATCCTTTTTATAATAGCAACAAAACAGAAAAGCTTGAATAGCATACCAACCAGTTCCTTAACGAAATTCGCTACTTCAAGCATTGTGGTAAAAAAATTCAAAAGCAAATTACCATTGGGGATAATTCATGAGGCATTCTTACCCATAAATGGTTTGCAGAAAGTGATACCAAACGGTTCAAACCTAATATGGTGTTACGATCCAGTTTCTAAAGCAACATGCGAATTAATGTGAACAGATAGCTGGACAAAATTGAAGATGGTTGTTGGGTAATATGTTGCAATATTGTTAGTTTTAGAGTGGGCTTACATTGTTTTGAAATTTTGCGTTAGAATTAATTAGTAGTCGCTTCACCGTTATAATGTTAGTGACGTTCTTTTAAATATTTGTTTACTTGTTGTACTCTTTCAACTATTTCAATAATAGTACTGCAAAGGCATTTTTCTTCATCCTGAATCTTTTTCTCTTATCATATCGCCGAAGTAGCATTATCCATCAGTGCTTCTCAAATCTTTCATAACGCAACACAATGAACCTTCATCTTCAAACCGAAACTTATCTCTCTCATATTCAATATGATTTACAATATCCACTGTTGCCCCGGTATCTCCATAGTCCCCACATTTTTCATGGTCATCCATCATTTTTTATATTGCAGTCTTATCAGTTATCTCTACCGGATCAAACTGTGTCAATGTCTTATACTCTATGTTGTGGTTATAGTTCGTGATCTTAACCAGCACGAAGTTACTAATCATACTATGATGCTGTCTTAAAAATTCTAGTTGGAATATACCACATTTGTATAAATGTACTAACAATATACAAACAAAAACGTATTGACTACAGTACTACACCTTCATGTTTTTTCGTTAAATAATGTTTTAGAAAGTTGTATTATGTATTCAACAATATACTCAATAGTACCTAGTTTCATTAGCTTTTCCGTGATTTTGGACAATCCTTACATGAACACTATTCTTATATCTAGAAATCTTGTGTTTATCATCATTATCAATATAAAAATGCATAGTCAAATTCTATGGAAAGCAAGCTAGATCTTTTACAATATCAACACCATCCAATATCTAGCAGGCATTTTGGACTTAAGAATAATTCAATTCAATTACATCAGCTCATAAGCAGGATGCTTGACAGGAAGCTAGTCCATCGTTTACAAGTCACACCAAGTTAACCTTTTTGACCCCTTGTCGACCGAGTGACCCTGTCTTGGCCTTACAACTAACACTGCTTGATAAGCTGCGAATATGTTCATGTTTTTTCTTGCTTGTTCTTTATCGTATTTGAACTTAATAATTTATTTATGAGTGGAAGTGGCTTTAGAAGCTTGATGTGTTATACTTTTATCTTTATTTGAATAAATGTATGGTTTGGCAGGTAATGAATAGACGAAAATCGATTGATCGCGACAGTATTACAGTTTTGTGTGGAAAAGCAGTTTTTTTTTTTCATATTGCAGATGTGGTACCATTGTTGATATTGTTCATTTTCACTTTTACTACTCCCTTAAATGATGGGTCTTCTTTTACCAGATATACCTGTATAAGTGTATTTGACTCATACTAGATCAAGTTTTTGCCTTAATTTAATTTTTAATTTCACAATATTATCTTCTATACTTTTTATTATCTTTGCTCATTAATAAAAATCTTCTGTTCAATCCAATTAGCTTATATACCAAACAATGCTATGCATAATTTAAGAAAACACCAACTGTATATTTTAACGGTGACTTTAACATAGTCTGTGTATCATTAATATTAATGGAACAATTGTTATTACGTAAAACTGACCACCTGGTGTTTGCATCACTGTAATTGTTCAATTGATTGATACAGCCATTACTGGGCCTAAGTTTTATGAGCTACATGATCTGTTGGGTTTGGTTTCTACTCGTTGGTATGTTTGTTCAATAGTTTTACAACGTTCGACAACGAACGTGATCCCATATTACTTTGTAAGAAACTTTGATTCTCAACATCTGTGTCTTCGTGTGAAACGTTGATACTCAATTTTCATCTGGTTAAGTTAACTGCGAACTTCCATAACATGGAATGGAGCACAAAAATAAGTACCTGGATAAACTTTTGCAATGAAAATCCTGATGATACAAAATTACTCTACAGAAGCACTTGACTTTTGCCTGTGTGACATTGTATTTAAAGCAGTAAACGCCTGCCTCTAATCTTAATATGAAAAAGCATTAAAATTGGATATTTGAAGTCTTTATAATTTTAATACTATCAAAAATAAGTAGTAAAGTAGTAGACGATACTAAAACAAAATTTATTTCGAAATAACGGTTTCCTGATAAAGCTTTTTGACTTTCAAAAGTATTTATAGGTGATCAAAGATTATGCACCGGCATTACTCGAGCCTTCTCATGCATAAATAGAGTCATAATATTATGATGAAGAGAACGCAGTAACTTCTGACTGGCGATAATATTGCTCAATATTATTTAGTTTTCAATTGAGATACGAATTATTTAAAACTAGCAGCAGTTCTAGTAATTCAATGGAGACAGGTAATGTGCCAATTTTCTGTTGTGGTCTCGTGATTGGATGAATGATTGAACTGACAGCATAATAATATATTGACGTTTGTGGTACTCGTTTATTATTTAGAGAATGCCTTGTTTTCCTACTACCAGAATCAAGTTTCTTTAAAGAACTGGCCGACTTTTAGCGCAAGTCGCGCAAAGTTGTCGTTATTCATAAAATGAGCAGTCTCTGGACTACCACTGAGCAATCAATAGATAGCCAATTTAAAAAAGTGGATATTGGTTTATTGAAAGACCACAACAAAAAAGACCGATTGAGAAATCCGATAATGAACTTAAACTTCTGCCATAAGGTCAACAGGTTAAAGAACTATAAAATATAAATGAAATGTCTAATAAAACCGTTAATTTCCTACCATCTGCTAACAAAGACGCATTAGCCGATTACGTCAGTATCTAGGCTTGTAAAGAGATAAACTTTATCTCGCTTTAAATTGCTGTTCTCGCATAATTATGCATCATTGAATTATTCTATTACACATATATTGTAATAGAATAGATATGAAGAAATAAAACAAGATTAGTGTAAATTGTGTTTTTAATGAAAAGATTTTCGTCTGTGTGAACACCAGTCCGTTTGCTTTGTTTGGTAATGATGCCAATTTTATGTCATGGTTCTTTATAAGGGCCATCTTTTATGATCTATTTTGAATACAATTTATTTAAATTACCTATTCTTAGAAAAGCCTTATAATTTCCATTTTATCCGAAAGATGATCCCTACTAAACATAGGCCTGTCCCAAATGTCGCCAGATCAACTGGTCGCGAAACGCTCATTTGTCTATTAAGCTTTTCCTCATTCTTAAATTTTTCTTCGCCTACCAGCAGACTTGAATTAAACTGATGGTCAGTAACATCAAATTACTTACTCAAAAGTTTCTTAACTTCTGACCCTGAAGTCAACAAACACGTGGACTCCACATAGCAAAACGATTACTATAATATATTGTGCATAGCTTTTGTTATACATACATGAAATAAAAATAAACAAGTGCAACTTATTTTTACACGTTTCAAGCTAACAATAACATTGAAACAGCTGTTTGATATGAAGCGTGTTGTTATGAAATATATATGAAGCCAAGAAGAAAAATAATATTGATCTCGACTTTTGACTTGAGTCCATCAAAGAATGTCTACTAAAAACTGAGAATAAAACAATCCGGTATCTATCGAGGGATACCCCAAAGTTCATCATCGTTCTCTTGCCCTATTCCAATTTATTTGGTGTCTTCGCAAAATGTCTTCTTCTTTTATACTTCTCTATTATTCTTCATCTCAGCAGTAGTCACTCCCTTTCTAGCCATATCATGTTTCACACAGTCTATCCATTGTTTCTTTGATCGTCTCTTATAGCCATCCATATACATACTCAAAACTCTTTACTCGACAATTTCCTCCACATACAAAAATCTACAAGTTTTATTGGAAGTCCATACTGCATATACTTACGTATGTCCTGGAACAAATTTTCAAGTGCCAACATGATCTTTAAAATACGATACAATCTTGAGTCCGTTTCCATAAAGGTTTTACCAGACCTTCCAATATTACTACATTCATTCAACATTTCCAAATATGGGTCAAATTGCCAACGCAATGTATGTTTTTTATTTCAATACAAATATCAAAAACCGTTAATGCCGCACCCAATACATATTGGCACTTTAAGAAAACATGAATGAATATGTCATTGACAAGTTCTCAATAAAAAATTCGATTCGTTCTCTCATTCATTCATTAACTGATTTTGCGCCTACGCAAGAATATTTTATTTTATATACAGGCTGTAGGTATTTATTTTATTATCTGTCAATATTGAACTGCGTAGGTAATTTTTCTATTGACTTTGTTCTAATGTAGTTGGAATTTTCATGCCTCTTTGTCTAAACGTTTATATATTGAACAAGATTTTATCGGCTCTAATAATGCTATATTTCATACTTTAAGCTAGTCATAATCCTCTACTGAGTTACGCCACAAGACTGTCCTAAGTTTTCCGTATGTGCACTCACTGACGACTACCTATCTAAAGGTGATTTACTGCTCGCCTTTAAAACTCCACCATGTATAGACACTGATGTCAGCGAATAAATATTTCTCTGCTGACGTAATAATTTGTTCTCGTTTAGCATAGCTATCAAACCTTACATGATAACGGGCTCTTTGTTTAATAACGGTTTTTGTTTTTGTTGCAGGTAATTATTTCATATCAACACAGTCACGGGATTTTGAAATAAGAGGTATCGAGACTTCGCTGTTTAGCATACAATTTCGTAATTTTTACCACTCCTGACAACGGTTCCTAGTAAAACTATCTAACTGTCACATACACGAATAGACCAAGTCGTTTTATGACGTACACTAACTTTAGGGAGTGACATTAACTTTAGGGTGTTATTACGAGGTCGACTATACAAGGAGGTTTATCAGGAATTACAAGTCCCATTCAAAATATGCAGTTCAGTTTTTACCTAAAGGCAAACTCGCTAGTAATGTGTTCTTGGTAAGCATCTTTGCACTGACAGATTGATAGGCTATTGTCTTCGAGACCAGCAATAAGGAACCTGTTTCAGACTTTAATGGCCTTTTACACAATGTACGTCAGCAACTTTTCTACGCCCATTTTAGTAGTGAATAAGTTATTTGAAGCTATTCTTCGGAGCACCTTAGTTTTCTGCACTTAATTGATTCCATCTTGTGATCCAATCTTGAGATTTTTATGGTTTCTACTTAATATTATTTTTTAGAATAGCAATCTTGATTTTGGGATATCCAAGCATCATATTCAATCAAATGTTGGTGAAGAAAATGGCGCCACGACTATTGACAATCCAATAAACATAAGAGCAAAATTAGAATATCCGGAATAAACGATAAATATAGCTAACAATAATACAGTTGTATGCTATCTCACAAATGCTGTAGAAGTCAAACAAGGAAATGGGTTATCAGATACCAATAAAAGATGGGCTATTATGTCAATACTTACGCACGATTATGACCTTTGGGCTCCATGCGTGGATTCTAATGGTGCCAACGCGTTTAGTCTTCATACCACACAAAGATTTGTTTACACTGTAAAAGGAAACTGACTTACAATGACAGTGTTAAATTCCTTATTAGTCCCAAAGATATCAACATCACACTACGGGCCATTATGGAAAGATACTCTTTTCGATTAAAGTTTGCATTTTCGGACCAAACATTTTATAAAATCTTGAGTTCTTGAAGTAACATTCAGTCTCAGTAAAATGAGTCTTCTCCATCGAAGGCCACTGAAATTGTATCAAGTAAAATTGCACTAGAATCTAGATGGCTCATCTGTCTGATGTGCTCTTTTCAGTAATTGCTTCGCTGTACTCAGCGATTGCCCCTGAACTAAATTATTAACGGTCTTATTCATTTGTTTGATATGTCCAGTTCCTAGTTTAGCGACATCATTAGCGATAGGAAGTTTATTTAATACTTGGTCAATTGTGATTTTCCACGGAAGTGCCGTTTGACCTTTTGCTATCTTTATCTTAACTAAGCATCTTTTATCTTTCTACGTCATAAGTACAATTTTCGGGGAATTTCGCACTCCTAAATGATAGAGTAATTACTTATAAATTATATTTGGGACACCAAACACGGAAGGTTATCGCAACAGACATATTTGTCAATGAACCGACTCTACGATAATTCATTCATGAGTTTCACAACCCAATATTAAGTTTTAACGCCTTTACGTGACTAGTTAATAGATATAACGTTAATAAAAGACGAACTGTAAAGAATATTATAATAATTGAATTATAATACAGGAACCGTTTTGCGCACGTGTCAAATAATAAAATTAGTTCTGTAATATGGTTATAAATATTAGTTTCGCAATGAGTATTGATTTTAATGTTTTCGCTCGAAACCGATTATTATCGTGAGAAATGTTAGCAACCACTTTCTTACAATAATGTTTTGTTCAATAAAAGTTGTTTGAATGATAAAATAACGATTGTATGTTCACTTTCTCTTAGAACAACAGTAACTCCTCTCATTGATAGTTTTAAATTCTTCTATTACTCGTAGATCAGCATGAAAATTTTAGCTCCGGGCAATTAAAGATGGCAATAACAATTCCATTAAACTTTAACTCTCTCCACATACTATCATCGATCCCATTAAACTATTGCTATCAACAATACCTGGCTTGGAGCTCGTTCGAAAACACACAATACACCATACAATTTTAGCGTCAATCTCCTCGACAAGCAATCTACTGCATTCTTTATAAGAAAAAGTTATCATGATCCAAGCGGACGTATGTCAGACTATCAGAACGGTACTGACTCTCTCTATTGTTGAATATTTTCGAGTACTTAAAGTACTTAGGACGTAACGAAGCGGAACGAATTTTCAATGTTTGAGTTGTAGTAAGATTGCGAAATATGGAGTTTGATGAGTTTTTGTTTGTTTGTTTATTGTAGCTGTCTTATCGTATTTCAATATATATTTTTGCTAACTCCATTCAATATTTTGTGCAAATTAACAGACTGATTGATTTTATTTATTTGATATTGATTTAAATCTAAATGCATCAAATCAAGATCCTTGAGTAGATTCATAAATTGCTCCTTGTTTAACCGTTTCATTATCTTCGTTGACAAAACTCTTTTTGGTGTCCGATATATGATAAACTTTAATCTCTCTTGGGCCATTTTCGTGATAGCCCTTCTTTCTTTTATGCTTTCTTCCAGTTGTTTTCCATTAGTGCTACTTAACCAGAGTTTCACAACCAACTTTACGTATCAGTGTTCTCGAAGGAAAGTCTCAAAACATTTCGCTTTTGCCCGCGAAGTGATTAACACTCGAAGTGGTTCATTTGATCGAAGCCAATGATTAAGCAACAAGTGGCGTTGGTTTAGCTTGTACGGTTCTAGTCGGATATTCGAGCGGAGCGAAGTATTTGAATTGATTTTGATGCAGTTTTTATTTTGAAGAAAATAAAGTTTTACGTGAAATTCAATTCTAACAATTCCTTTATTGAATGAGAATTTGTGCATTGCATGAAACGCCGACTTTGAGCTTTTTAATATTTATTATACATAATAAGCATTAAAATAATTTCTTTATAAAACAAAGCACTCATACCTTCAGCTAAAAAGGATTCAAATATTGGCGCACAGTGGTTTTTTCTTTATATCTGTTTTTTTTTAACTTTGTACGTATTAATAGGCAGGTATTTCTTAGCAAAGTTTTCTGCCTTTCTTGCCTTTCGCCTTTCTTTTAAACTTGTACCAGCCCAACCAAGGTTATAGGGTTTGACAACATTTTAGAATTTAATTGAAATTTTAATTGGAAGCCGCGAAAGTAGCGGCCACGAGAGTTCAACTGAGCAGACTCTGTTTATTCGCTGTAAATTAGCTTGTATACCAGACTGGCTAGAAAACTCAATATTAAGACGGTAAGAAAACCTTTCTTTTGGTACTTGAAACTATCTTTCTCTTTTTGTCGACATAAATATGTATACATCCAGTATGCCATAATACATTGAAATAACTAAAAATATCCCCGTGCCTCGGTAAGCACGTAAAGCCGTTGGTCCTGCGCCTGATCTGTCTCCGGTCGTGTCGGATTGCCGTCCCATCGGACTATGAGAGTGAGGGAAGAGTGCACCTGTGTGTTCTATAATATCTTCCACGTAGAAGGCCAATTCGAAGAAGTCCAAAGATTGGCCACCAAGGCCGAAATTCGATCTATTAGCGAAATAAAAGTAATGAAAGGTTGCTACAGTTTTTAATTAACTAACAACAATAATTATTGTCTTTAGTGTCGTCATTAATGTTTAACCTCTTGTATGTCGTAATTACAGAAACAATTAAAAAACCATTGTGTCTCGCGTGGATCCGTGTTGGTTGGTACGAATGGTTAAAAGAGGTATCAAGATCAGTAAAAGTGGAATACATATCGATCGTATCATAAACATTATACTCAAGGCAAAAAAAAACAAAACTGCAAAAATAACTTCATTGATTGTAAAAGACCCACAAAATAATGAAATGTCAACATACATTACTTTATTTACCAACGCTACAAAAATCATACTGACCTTGAGCAAGATGCAAATGAAGTCACTTTCGATACAACTTTCATTTGAACAATTCTATTAAATAATAACCAATATCGAACAATGACCAATCAATCAGAGAGTAATAATAAATGAAGTAATGTATTTACTACAATCCACATTCGAGCTTGCTAAAAAGCAGCTATTATATCGCTTATAAAACAATGACACAGAAAGAAACAGTTATTATGGTCAATAAATTTCACGACACGACACCTAAAACAATAAAATTAACTGAACAAAACGGCTTAACTGCGCTCGCATAATGCACGGTGGCCGGAAACTAGCACCCACTCGCAGCATTTATTTTGGCAACAAATAAATTTATTTAGCTGTCGGTCAGTAACTAGAGCAAGCTAGATAGTAGTTTCAATGGCAGCATTTCGCAACGCTGTGTTTGCAGACAAGCCGGCGTATTTCTACACAAGTATTCATTGATAACGGGCGTGGGTGAACCCGACGTGGTCCACTCCATTCATACATTGGGCAATGCTGGCCCACGCGGCTAACGGTCGGCATTAAAGACGTCGATGCATACAAGTAAATTATGAACTTTAATTAATATGAATTTGTGTTTTACAATAAATTTTACGGAATACGGGAAGCGGTTAATCAATTTTGTAAACGCGAAGGGAAATTCAATCTTTGAATAGAAGCTGTTTTAGTATGTATTTGGATGTTTTATAAGCAGTAAGTTATGAGGTAGTTTACAAGTGCGCAGTTATTAACAATTTGAATACAAATTGGTTTGCTGCGCAACAACCAGAAAAATACCGTGGACATAAAAAATCTAATTAAAATTCTGTGAATAATGCTATAATTAGATACGCCATTTTCGGCCCTCGTTTACTCTCCATAATCATGTTAAAAATATTCTATAAACGTTTTTTTTACCATCACTAGGATATTATACGATATAATTTTACCAATCATAAAAGCTCACCGTTTCGAACACCACCTAATTAATTTTTAATTACAGAAGTATTAGGTACATCAGGTTTTCGTTTAATCATAGACTAGAGATCTCAAATCAAACTTTTTTCGTCCAGAAACTTGACACGCTTGTCACCCACGCATTTTAAAACGACAGTTGACACTATTACAGCTGTCTATGGCCATGTAATAACGAATGTTTGTTTGAATAGTTATAGCTCTTTAATAGTAAAAGATTTGGGATCAGATATTTAAATAGATTTTTATAAAGATTATAATAGCTGCTATCTTGAGAAAAATTCGGTTGATAAAAAACTTATAGCTTTAAATTATGGGTTATTATTGAAAGTTGTTAAAGCACCATTTAAATATTTAAAGTTTAATGTGTTTACTAGAGCAATTACTAGGTCTTTCCTAACATTATAACCAGAGAGAGATTATTATTATTATTCAGTTGCTTTCATAGGTACCTAAATTAATGAAATTGCAAGTGATATACATAGTTATTGCATATTATAATAACTAACACTTATAATAAACATAAAGTATAAATTAATTAAAAAACCTGTATGAGATCAATATTTCTTCTAGACGGGTTTAGATTTGTTACCCTGTGCTCTGTGGATATTTGATTAGTTCATTAATATTTATTGTTTATAGTGTTATTTTTATTTTCAATTGGTATTGAATACTGACTATAAAGTAATACATACTGCGAACTTTTTCTTCCTTATTTTTTAAGTATGATAAATAAAATAAAATGACTACTGTAAAGTTGACTACATAAATGCTTGCTTTAACTAGCTTGCGGTATACTTTACCAATAAATTGAAGAATATATATTATTTTACTACTCATTGTAGCTTTTTCACCGGAAGCAGTTCACCTAACCCGACGTGATTTAGAAGTAAACTGCAACTGTCATAAAATTACTCGTATGACCTCACAATGCCGTAAATAGGGTTGGCAATTCGGTAGAGAATAATGTCGTGCTAAGTATGTAGTTACAAAAGCAGTGCTGGCCCAGTGGTAACGTCCGCGACTTACAAGTTGTAGGTCATAGGTTTGAACCCAGGTAGGCGCTTTAGTTTGTATAAATTATTTCATCACCACTGCTCTCAAAACGGTGAAAGAAAACATCGTGTGGAAACCGGCATGTTCTAGAACAAAAATGTCGATGATATGTGACATATACCAACCCGCACTGCGCCCGCGTGGTGGATTACGGCCCACTCTTTCTCACCGAGAGTAGGCCTGTGTCCCGTGCAGTGAGAACATTATGGGCTGATTATGCTAAGCAGTTACAACGATGTTAGAGTAAGGCAAAACCTCTTTTCAAACCGAGAAGTGCAGAAAGTGAAATTTTGCCGGTTTTGTGGGTGAAGAAGAAGGTGAGGAAAGTTTTGAGTATGAATGTGGATGGATATACGAGTCAAAATCAATCAAAATAAAAATATTTTATTTCACATAAACCTTTGGCACTTATGAAACGTCAGAAGCGTACAGGGTTCCAATTGGTCGTTCCCTATGGAGAAGAGCCGGCAAGAAACTCCACTCCAAGTAGAGGAAGATCAAAGAAACGATAGATGGACTGTGATGATATGGCTAGATTAAGGATGATTTACTGAGATGACTACTAATAGTGAAGTAGATAATAAAGAAAAAGAAGAAATGATGAGTCCACCCCAAATAAATTAGAACATGGGCAAGTGAATGAATGGCCAAGGCTCGCCAACCCTAATCACAAACCGTTGGGCAGTCAAGTCCATTGCCATGCACGCTAACGTTTCCATCGGTGCCTCATTGTCTGCAGTCCCCCATGGCAAACCAGTTCGGCAAATAGGCCATTGTTCTACGATATCTTAATCCTTTCCCATTGTGAACTTTTATTATGGGTTCGTGCCGTTTTTGTTGAAAAACGTGTCGTGTGTGCAAGAGTTTGCATTTTTTTTGTGGTTGATGTGGATACGCAATAAAAGGCTCAGGTTGGGCAATTTTGATAAATTAATTTCTTTGATTAAGTCTTTGGTGATTTTTAAAACATTTGACAATTTGGAAATCTACTGTGATAGTATTTTATATCCTCAAAAAAACTATAAATAATTCTCTGAAATTCGTGCTGAACAAAATGGTTGTTACAAAAAAATATTAAAAAAAATAAAAATTACCTATAATAATATAATATGTATTTATAAACTTAGTTACTTACTTAGTTCCTTCAAAATATTACCAAAGCAAGAACCTAAACATAGTATAAATTGATTTTAAATACCGTTAATAACTACCGTACATAACACGCAGCTTAAATATCATAATTTACGAAAACACTTTACCGACATAGATTATATTAAATTATACAGGTTACAAACTTACAACTACTTTCACTGCAGACACAATTCTGCAATCAGGTAACACGATAAGTCACAGTTATCAGTAACGTATTGAAATCATTCAAGGTTTTTGCTTTTTGAAGGAGATCGACCTTCTAAACTACCCTTTGCATCGAATAATGTAGCTTCTATCTTAAAAGGGACCATCAAAATTTACATTATTTCTATATTCATGGAGTCTGTGCTGAATGCAAGTCTGTGATACTCGGTAGATACTGTATAAATCAGTTATTTTAGTTCACAGGTATTTCTTCCAGACCTCTTCACTCTGTCCTCAAAAGAAATCAAACCATTTTTCTTCTAAAATCTTTGCGTTTTCTATGCGTAGATATAAAACACTTTTAACACCTACCAAGTTGCAAACTTTTGCAGCTTCGTAAACTCTAGTTTTTCCACTATTACCAATATCCATGCTAGTAAAAGAAAACTGTAAAGCGCAAAGTTAATAAAGTTTAAAATTTTAATTCACGCGGCGTATTCATAAAAGTCAATTTTTTCACCATCATGCGCAAACGCACGTTAAATAACAATTGACATTTCGAACAAGTACGATGTCGTAACGGTACCGGTCGCGGGTTCGACTCTGATTGGTGTAATAATGCGTATGTTGTTCATTCAGTAAGTTGTAGTTTATTGCTTCATTGGTGGAGCTCCTATTGTTGTAAAACAGATGCATGAATTACTTGAAAAAGTGAATTTTTCTACAAATGTTGCTTTGGAGAAAATAATCTTAATAAAATTATTACAAAAATTCTAAAAAGAAGATAGTAAATACGGACGTCCTGGATAGATAAGTTATGTGAAAATAAAAATTATAAACCGCATATAAATGTACCATTAGCATAATCGTATTAAATTATCACCGAATTTAAATGACTCCGGTCAAAAGGTCCGCATTATCTTTGTTCCTAGTAATAAATTTCAACACTTAATTAAATTAAGATCTGCTAACTTCACTGTGGGTGGTCTCTTAATCGGAATAAATTTTAATTACGAAAATCAATTACACATAAAGTATAATTATACCACAGCAAGCCAAGTAGGGGACACTTAGAAGTAAATTAAAATATTACTTAAGAATTAGAAGATATTCATCATCATCATCTGCCTAACCTTTTCCTAACTATGTTAGGGTCAGCTTCAAGTCTAATCGGATGCAGCTAAGATATTACGATGCTCAAAATACAATAATAGTTGGTGACATTAATTTAAAAGCCTAATATAAAGAAAAAGAAGCAACGGTCACGAACAAAGAATGCAACAATCAGAACATTGCAAATGTATTCAAATTCACAAATGAATCAGAAAAATCATCCAATCTTAAACAAAATATTAAAGACACGTGTCTAGACGCTACGTAATCAGTTAATGAGTCTACTACTCGACACGTGTGATTCACTTTATGCAACAATCTATGATTCATCAGGCCTTGATATTATGCTGATGTAGAATTGACACAAAGAAAGTGAAGGCCGCTATATGTATCAACTTCTGCTCATTTAGTATTCAATTCGTGATTAACTTTGCAGATACATACATACATATTAATAGAATTAAAAACAGTAACTGGTTTAGCGATTAAATAAATGTTTTAAAAAGCCATAGGATTTTTATCTTTATTATTTATTTATTTAATACTTCACTTACACACAAATGTACAGAGGTGGACTTAATGCCAAAGGCTTTATAGTTTTGATTAGTATCGATTTTAACAGCTACCAATTCAAAAATGTAACAATGTATCTTTATATTAATTCTTCTAGCATTTTTGAAAGTGAGTTCAGTGCAAAAGTCCACACATGCTGTGAACCTGTGTGCTGCGAACAATACCAAAATTCAGTACCCACGGAAATAAAAAAGTTGTTACTCAAATGTTTCCAAGTATTACGTCATAATGTACCATTCTCAAAACGTTTGGTGATATAAAAAACGGTAGCCATCTGTGCAAACATGCCACTTGAGTCAAAACTGACACGTAGAGACCTGTGCAAGCAATTTCTGGGCCAACGAACTTGTGTTTGAGAAAAAATATGCTCTGTATGTGCAGAAACTGTTCAAATAGTTAGCATGACTGCTACTGCTTGGTAGCTTCATTTTCTCATATACATAATCCGAGATTACTTGGAAGCATTCTCATGCCAAGACTATTGGAAAATATTTTTCGTAAGTTAAATTTACCTCAAAAAACTATAGAGCTTATCACTTCAAAATCAAAACTCATAAAACGAAACCAAGTAAAAAATAAAACGAAAAGGTTAATCGTTCTGTGTAAAAGTTACAAGAAAATAAATCTCCGGTAATGTAGTACTCAGAAAATATTGTTTCCTGCTGCTATAAAAGTAAAAGTAAGTAAGGTAGACACTACGATGCTTGTAGACAATAAACTAAAACCAGATATTCTTTAGCACGTTAGTACAGTTTTCAAGTTTTACAGGTTCATTGTAAATCTTGTTAGAATAGATTTTTCCTATCCAAAAATTAATGCAAGTAGTCCTCAGAAGCACTAAAGAAGTCTGCATATGCCTATTTGGAGAAACCAGACAAACTATTAAAGTAACTTACTGAACAAACGACTCCCCGAAGCCACATAAGAAAAATAAACCACCATCTGTTGAAGAGTATTAAATTATAACAGTCAGAAAGTAACAGAAAAAAGTGAACACAATTTCATAGAAATCCCAATAAAAAGCCATGTGATAGCAGACATCCCTCTTGTGAACACGTGGCGGCACCGGAAGGAAACGTTAATTTAGTCTGATGTCAATGAATGGAGTTTGGTTATTTTTTTTTTGTAGAACGTAACGAAGTTCTTGTTAGTGATGAACTACAGTCAAACCTGGGTAAGTGAGAACTGGGTAAGCGAGAAAACTCTATAAATGAGAGTAATTGCCAGGTCCCGTCATTTTAATTGTCTAAAACCTCTTTAAGTGAGTAACAGAATCCTCTATAAGAGAAAGTCGTTTTATACTCGTGGACCTCTATAATTGAGACAACTACTTGCTTGTACCTCTATAAGCGACAGTCGAGTGTAATTGTAATGTAACATGTTCTATTTATGACTCATTCTTAAATTTCGTGGCAATATTATTGTTTTTTTTTCCTCTCTACCTTTCCCAACCAGCATCAAACTCTATAAGTGAGAAAAACCACACCTGGACCTCTATTAGCGACAGTCGAGTGTAATTTAACATCTGCTATCTATGACTCATTGTTAAATTTTGAGAAAATAACATTGTTTTTTCCTCTCTATCTTTCCCAACCAGCCTAAACCTCTATAAGTGAAAAAGGCCGCTCCTGTACCGATATAAGCTAGAAACTCGAGTTACTGAGAAACCTCCATAAGCGAAAAAGAGATCGCGATCCCTTGAACTCTCGCTTATCCAGGTTCGACTGTATTTGAAAAATGGGTATAGATGAAGTATGTAGTTGAAAGGCGACTGTTACCAGGTTGAAGGAGAATCTATCTTTGTCAATCGGTCATTGAACTTATTGAATTAGAAGTACTATGTGGAGTATTTGATGAATAACGATCAAGTACTTGAGAGTTAGGGCTGTATTCTATACTGTTAAAATTTAATAACGTTTTTAATGTCTCATAAAATGCAGCTGTGCTTTAAGAAATCATTTTAAACTGGACAAATGATTCTAAAGGCATTATATTAAATGAATGGTTTTATTAGTTGTCCATCACATCAAACTCTATCCTACACACTTCAGAAGAAACTCTATAAAAAAACGATTCAAAAAGTTTTAGTACAATTTGTTTAAAACAAAACGAATTTAAAACAACTGCAATAAATCTTTGAAACTTCCCCGTAGTATCAAGCGACAATAAACCAACGAGTGAGGCATTGACTGGCGGTCGAGAGGTCGTGAGTTCAAATCCTAGCCGTTGAACTATTGATGGGCCCACGTCTACTCTACGCTACATAGTATTGTTAGAAAGTACATTACCTACATTACAACTACAGAAACTTATACTGCTAATACTTAAAAGTTCCTCACGTTATTTTTCACTCACTGCTAATATAAACACTTAATTATTCATTCTTGTATTACCGTTAACAAATACGAGTATATTAGCCACTATAGGCTTTGAATCCTCCACATTAATCTCACATGCTATATTCTAGCTTGCGTATGCGTCGAACATTGGCCACAAATCATAGTTATACCAGTACATGACTGGTAATAGCCGATGTGGGTATGAAACAAAGGAACTTCCATTTAACCAGACGTTTGTTACACCGTTACTACTATTGATTTAAGTTAAAGCATACTATATTTTTTATATCCATCAATCTAAAAAAAATAACAGACGTATGTTAAAGATGAAGTTTTACTACTGTCAAAGTTTGTAAATTAATAACAAACAACATAGAGCTCAAACTTCCTCAAAACTCTGCTTCAAACATATATGATTATTTTAATATTATAGACGCAAGAAATATACTCAAATAATTGCAAAAATAAAGAAGTAACCAACGTTACTTTGAATTAGCGATCCCAGTATGTCTATTACAAGTCAGTGTAACAGGTTCCCATGGACCGTTTTATCACACTTCCTATGCAAGTTAGTGGGCAGCGTTGCCCTCTGCCTGTTCAATTGCCAGGCTGAGGCCTTCAATGCTTATAGAATCGCGCCATTGTTTTATTTTACATCTGATATTATACGGGATTAATGGGCGTGCACGTGCGTTTAAGAAATTTTGGTTGTTCATAAAGGAATGTGCAAGGAGTTCCTCAAGGGACTGTGTTGGGACCTGTTTTGTTTTAGGACATTCAACTTTGATTTTTTAAAGGAAGTCTGTAGCAAAACAAGTTGCAGGTGGGCTAGTAGTAAAATCAATTTCTAAACTATAATCCATCGATTTCAAGATTACCCTGTAAAGTCAAAGTCGTGCTTGTAACGTCGACACACCTTTTTCAAAACAGATTGGATTAAGCGATTTGATTGCAAGAGAGAGACTTGTACCCAAACTAAGAGTACGAAACTACAAACCACTGGTTCAAAGAAAATATATGTTAGTGAAATCAACAATAAATCCGAGGCTGTTGCACGCTGCACTGTGTTGACCTCTGGTGTTATCTTATCAAAAGCGATAAAGAAACACACTTTACCTGCTGTTGCTCACGGAAGTCTTGAACGGAGTATTGACTGAAATGTTATGTTTAGTCGAAGTAGTTTAGGTTAGATTGCTATTGGATTTGAGGACTGCTGCTTTAGTATGTATTAGAAAGGAAAATGTATTGGCTTTTTACTCGTACAGGTCTCCATAGGATTATAAGAAATGGTACTACGTCTATCAAAAATTATCAGAGAGAACAAATGGATTGACGAAAGTTATGGATGATATTTAAAAAAAACTACGATGCTGTACTTATATTCTGCCAATATTATTGCAATCAATTTTATTTACATGACATATATGTACCTATAAGAACAATACTCACAATAAAACAGTGAAATAACGTTTCATTCCAAAGAAAATACATTATTAAAATTAATGAAAGCCTCTTTTATTAAATATTCAGAAGTTTTTACGAGTTTACTCAATCTTTATAACACATAACCCCCACATAAACTGAAGAAACACAGGTATCTGACAGGAACCCCCCATTGGCACAACAATCAATTTTCCAATGTCCTCGAAACTGCGCTGTTATTTGCTGGTCATTATGCAAATTTTGACGCAGTTTCAATAAAAAATGAGCCTATATGCCTTGTAATTAATCTTAATTTTGCTTGTTAAACAAAAATTATATATTGAGGAGAATGACGTAACCAAAACAATGAACTTTTGCGAAATGTGAAAAAGCCGATTTCTGCATGTCCTCTAAATGCTGTTCTTGCGTGTAAGAATAATATTTCGTCTTTTCTACATAATGATGACAAATTATTTGCTCATACACAAGACAATAGTCACTTGTATGTATCTTGTAATCTGCAAATAGCAAAATAACAATTTGTCCAATTTGAAACAAAATATACAGTTAGGAATTCTGCAGCCACGAAGCTGTAAATATCGCTTAGTATGACGTTAATTTTATAAGTCACAAACACAGATTCACTAAGTTTTATTGCCCAAATAAAGCCTTATCTTCAACTTTATAAGCATCAGATAAAGACCAAAAGCCACCAGACAGAGCGTCAAACGTGCCCAGTTTTAAAGATCAATTCTCAAAACTGTACACTACAAATTATTGTTCCAAGGACTGCATCCTATATAACCTTCTTGCAAATTCAAGATCGTATGGTGCTCATGTATAAATCGGATCACATAGCTATACTTACTCTGTCATTGTCGTGACCACAACACTGTTAGGCGAGTTGCCCACAGAATCAACAATAAGATTATCTGTAACCGAATCAGTGTATTAACACTTATGAACTTGAAATACAATACACATCTTTGTGTTTTCTGAATTCTGATACTACGGAGAAGTTTAGTGTTGCTATTAAAGTGCTAGGTAACATTGCTTTTTTTATGTTCTACGATTCTGGATTGTCAATGTTTTTTCTCCTGCTAACAACTTTTTAGGAATGGATAATCATAAAAGTTAGCTTCTGTTAAATCTTCAAACAAAGTTATGTAAAGAATTGGTGACGTAGGTTGAAGGTGCAAATTATTCTGAATTTATTCAGTCCTAAACAAAAACCAAACCCCGTCAAGCCTCGATTTCTAAATTATGATCATCGACATCCTAAATGGATGATCCAATTTACTTCGGGGCATCTCCGAACCTTCAATGGGTGGTCGAAATTTACAAATCCGAATTGCAACCGATAAAAGTTAAATTATTGTTGAAATCCAGAGATAATAATAAAACGGGCATATGTGCCATTGTTCGTGGGCTTAAGAGGATGTTACAAAAAAGGTAGGAAGATGGGTCATATGATTAGTGTTTATGTCTTGTATGAAATCTGAGTCGATGTGGTGATATTCTGTGGTAGATGGGGTGCCTGCAAATAAGGATCGTCTGAGTGTTTGTATGTGAGGTACATATATGTATAAGTGGTTTATAAAGCCCAAACTTAATATGGGAGCTTAAAATGCCTGACGTCTACTCTAAATGCATGTTTATCAGTAATCTAAATTCATCTGTTGATAGTCTTTTCTTTTTTTTAGTTGGGAAATTATCAAGTAACTTCTCCCGCTCTGGGCAGAGCGGGAGGGCGTGTCAGACCCTTACTGACTAAATCCCACCCGTGTTCCTTCAGTTGCCATGTTGCCGGGGGGCCACGATGTCCCTATCGGTTTTCTTCGAACCCCCGGCAGGCATTGGCCCTAGCGGAGCTATCTGTTGATAGTCTGAAAATCCAATGACAATCATTTCATTTCATTTAATTTTGTTTTCCGAACGACTTTACTTTGGCAACTTGTAGGGTGTTATGTTATAATTATGTTTGTTTAGTTTAGAATATTATAGTTTTGTAGTTTTTATTTAGTTTAGTTGATATTTAGTAGACTAGAAAGTATGGAAATTTATATGTAGAAATAACTATTGCATGAGAAAAACCGGTAAAGAAGGATTTAAGGTGTTGTTGTAATAATAAATAAATAATAATAATAATTGCAGATCACAGTCGCACACATCATGCCGTAAAAATTTCAATTTTAAAAGTTATTTGGCAGTAACAGCTCCAGTTGAATCACAATAGATTTTTCAATGCAACCTCAAAACATGAACACACACAATTCCACATAAACAATCATACCATGAAACAAATTCAAAGGGCCATTGTTTGCAACAAATTCGCGAACATGACATATTCTGTAAAATCATTGTGCTAGTGCAAAATGACAATATTAACCTTGTGTTCACAGGATGCGTTGACAATAGTACTCGGAAGTTCGCTTGTTTGATCTCGCGTTGTTTAGATATGAGTCATTTAAAACATGCATGGCACAGCATTTTTAAATTGAAATAATGATTGATTCTGGGGTATCAGCAATACTTAAAACCTTGTCATTATAAAAATGATGTGCCAACGATGAAATACACAAGAGACAATGACAGTAAACAAAAACTTAACGAGTTTAATGTGACAAAGTCCAAAATGTGATACCTATTTCAAATAAAATTGACGCAGTATCGAGGTATACTTGCATGTGAAGGAAAACAAAAACAACGATGATGAATTAACTCTTTTAAAAGATAAACTTTAGGAGAGAAGATAAAGTTATTACAATGCATCAAACACAATACTAGTAATCATGAACGTACGACCCTTTCTCTTCCATTTTAGATTTATTTATCCGCATTGACACTAAAAGTCCACAAATTACCTAACCCAGTAAATGTCATGTCAAAACAAACAAACAAAACGTGCTAGTACAATGTACTGGACATATAAGTACTACAAGATATGTCTGCATTACACCTTTAGGCTATCATTCTTGAACATTAACTTGTCACATGTAATCGTTTTAATCTTAAATAAACAGAAAATGACAAAAGACTTATATTATTGAACATCTTTATTGACAATAGCTCACTTACAACAAATAGAAATGGAGGAAAGCACAATAAACAATATAAATTTACTTTTAGGCTGGTTATACATACACATGGCTGTTAAACATGACATATATGAAGACTAGAATATTAAAATTAGAAAAAAAACAAAAGAAGATAAAATTAAAACACAAAAAGAAGTCTTATGCTCAATATTTGGCTCTATCAATAGTGCTTTTGGAATTTGAAATTGATTCTATAGTCGGAAAGTAATAAGGTGCTTGTACAAAACCTAAAAATGTCATGCTTTTAATTACGGATGCTTCACCAACCTCATTTTGAAAATTTCCAGTACGGTCAAAATTGCATTCTATTTCGCTTTCGGAAACTAACAACAACAATTTTACCTTTGGTAGATGATTCACAAAAATAGTTTTTATATGCTAGCTATCTCAAACCAAACCCATGTAAAGCCAGTCTAACAAAACTGAATGAGGACACATTTAAGTACACAAACACACTCATAACAAGGAATTCGCTATAATATCAGGCATTCATGATAACACTTAAAACATAGATAGTAACATTAGTATCAATGAAGTTAAGTGTTATTCCATTGATGCAACGAGTGATAACGATGTGAGTTTTATGATATCTAGTGAGAAATTAATAGGATATGAAATGCAAGAATTTAAAGAGGTACTTTAATAGATTCTTTAGATACTCTTGAATGGAATTCCAGGCGGGATGAATGCCTGAATTCTACTTGTACAGTCAATAAGTAATTAAAATGTAACCTATTGATTAATTCTCACTTGCACCTCATTATTTTTCCGACTAATTATTGTCAGCAATTTGAATGAAAATGACATTTCAAAAAAATGTGGAAAACCAATATATATGAAAATTGCTCAACATTTCCGCTACCTCACCGTACAGCTTGATATTTATGCAGCTGGATGTTGTAGTCTATGTTATCGCACGCTAGTTACTTGATCATCTACTAATCCAGCTGCTACTGGATGAAGTTGGTAAAAAATTTCTTCAAAATATTTTCAAGTTATTTTAAAAGCGGCGTTCAAAGCTAAGCGTCTTATTTTTCTGTACTTAAAAAAAAGTTGTTAGAACAGCCAGTTGTGTAATCTCACAATCAGTATCGCTGACGGCCATAGCGATCTAGCGTTAAGATACCATTTTATCGAGCTTAGACACTAGTTCACGTAAACTTGAGCAATTTTTCCTGTTACAATGTAGACAACACGTTTTTAACGGACGTGGTATATGCTTTGTATGACTGGTACCGTTTTTCTTGGTAAAGACTAAATCTTATGTAAAAATATTGAATGAATGTGAACTTTCGAAATATACAGCAAATCTTCCACATTAAAAAAGTCAAAGAAAATGTAAATTTTTTAAACCAAATATACATACTAAAAATAATATAGCTACAAAGCAAACATCTAAAACCAATTAATAATATTGATTCAGCTTTGATTAATTCATATCATGCCCTTATCTAGACGCCACTTAATTTTCCGTAAACACTGATTTTATTTACGAATCCTCAACCTAACACACAAGTAGGTATAAACAAACCAATAATTAGAACGGCGTCTATCAACCGCGCTATCGAAATATACCA
Source organism: Agrochola lychnidis (assembly GCA_963680765.1). NCBI lineage: Eukaryota > Metazoa > Arthropoda > Insecta > Lepidoptera > Noctuidae > Agrochola > Agrochola lychnidis. The sequence continues at coordinate 3,998,582 of OY796859.1, read as the reverse complement.
AGAGACTCCTCCACATGCGATACTATCGCAAAACTAGTTTTACATTATCTGGAATCTTCGATGGAACATGCAGCTGTTAATGCAAGTGCAGAAATGTACGAGAAGTAACGCGTATGATAAGATTAGCGGATGTACGTCGGCACCGATGCTGACACTTTGGTCACGAAGTTATGATTGCAATCGTAAAGTAACTTTATATTGAGAAACTTTCTTTGCTTGTAAAAGGAAGTGTTTGGATAATTTATATTTTGTTGTTTTTAGTCGCAATAGTCTTAAGTCATCTTAGAACTTCATAATATGAAGCTGATTTAATTGCTTCTATTCGAAGTCCGTCTGAAGCTTAAAATTATGAGAAGCATGGTTAAATGTAGACATGTTGGCGATATAAATGATTATAGTTTCTATGTGAAATATAAAAATCTTTTTTGCAACCATTATTAAATACTGCGGGAGAAAGCTTTAGACCTTAGCTTAAACAATTACCTGACGTTTCACTAACAATAAATCACAACACATGTAAGATCCACCTCCCAAGTCAAAAAACCCAAGAAAATGGTATAATGATGTAACCCAACAGTAAACGGATAAGCCACGGAAGTAAATAATTTAATAGTCAAACAATATCCCAATCAGATTTCTTCATAAAACATTTCTATTCTGAAGCAACGACTCGTTGAACCAATATTTAAAGAACAAGCTCCAAGCGAAAGATCTTAAACAAAACCTATAAACAGAAATGTTAAACAACAGACCGACTAAGATAACAGAGCGAGGAAAAGGCTAAATCACGATAAAGTGAAAGAAACAAACAATAATCAACCTTAAACCAATGTAATAAGGAGTCCAACAGTAAACACAACAGTAAGAGGTGTAATTACAATCTGTTTTCCGTCGTATATCATCCATTCTGATAACTTTCAGTGCTGATTAATTAAATGATAAGAAAAACAACATTGATTCATTAAGCAAATTGGTTTTTAAAACCTTTTTAAGTCAACCTTACTCATGTCAGAACAATTTGGGCGAAGATATCTCGAGGAAGTTAAGCATTTCTTGTTTTAACGAAAGGGCCTTTGCATAATCCTTGGCAGAAAAATCACAGAAGATAATTTTTTGAATACCAGAATCAAATGCATCTGACAGCTTTGTTTCTTTGGCTAACCTCAACAAACATAGCAAGCTGAAGCTTTCATCAAGCTGAAGCTTCAACCTTAAATGTTGACGATATGCAAAGTATAAGTAATAAGATTTCTCGTCTGACTCTTTATGTTCAAAGTATAGTAAAAACTATATACTGAGTTAGAACTGAATATTAAGACTAGAGACTACTTCACTACTATCGGATGTATAATCGAAATATGGCGCCAAAAGGCTACAGTTTCTTAATACACCAAAGTGCTGATAAAAACATTTCAATTTAGAAAGATATCACTTGAAAAGTAGATAAAAATCTAATAAGATATCCATCTTATATTACGAAAGCAAGTAATGATAGATGATAACGTACTACCATTGAAATAATAGATACTGTTGGATATTTTCAACTAGACATTAGTTGCTACATTTTACTAATACTCTAGAAAATAATTAACAGACAATGAAATCAAACAAAACACCACACTTACGACAGTGTTCTAAAAATATCACTATATGATAGAAGAAATCATACCGATGTCAGTTTAATCCGATAATCAAATTAGTCCCACACGAAATCTAAGTGACCCCAACCCTAATATTAATAATAATCGAAACAATACGACTATAAGGCGTGAGAAAGCGAAGACATTAACAACTAATGGACTGATAATAATGATGAATTGTGATAAACTCGATAATGTTATTTTTTTAAGCCAATTATGTCCATGTTCGGGACAATAACAGGTTATAATTTAAAACAAAAGAACGATGAGACTTGGAACGAAAGAAATAATGGATAAATGAATTGGATGCGATAAGTTTGTTGTAGAAGTCATTAAACATAAAGTGGGTTATATAACATAATTTAAAACGATGAAAGTTCTTCAAACGGAAGTTATATAAGTATACATAAACTCGTAAGTTTCATTGATGCTTTTACTGAAAATAATTTCTAATCATTCTGATGACTGAGTAAAGATTGTTAAGCCAAAAACCCAACCAACTCCCCTATTTGTGAATCAGTATTTACAAACTTGTCACTGTAATGGAAACAAAATTGTAAGTCGATATCTATCGAGGCCACCACTATCTCTTCTATGAAGCAATAATATCAACTTTATCGATACACGCACGATACGACTCCGTTTTACATGAAAACTTACGTAAAATGTCTGTGACGATATCTTTATAATCCGATTGACTTGCCTTTGGAGTTAATACGTGGATTATCATAAAAGAATTGAATTTTGAAAAGTTGGAGCATTATGGGAGCTTTGGACTCGATTTCACCCGTGAGAAGCAGTCGATTAAGCTATGGATTAAAGCTAACTTTCATGTTACCGTCAGAAGTTCAAAGTGCAGCAAAATGTGTAAATGCAATATTCAAGCTGTAGAAGAAAAGTCCATGTGATGGTGAAATATATACAATTTGGCAGTCAACGTGGTTGGTAGCGAAAGTGATTCTCCAGAGTAAAAAAAGATTAATCAAGAACTGTCGTTTGTGGACGCTCTTTCAATGACTTACTAAACGCAGATAAAAAAACAACTAATTACCACTCCCTTCAAAAGCAATTGAAAACGTCACTCATCGTAATACTCCTGCTAATCCCACAACAGTAAAAATGCGTGATTGTTTACTTACGTCTATAACTGGAGTAGAATGATCGAGTTTGTTTAACGGTGTCCAATTGTGTGCAAGCGCAACTTCCTGTGTGTGTAAGCAGTTACTGGCACCGCGATTGTGACTTAAGTTAACTTTGTTAGTATCCCGATAAAGTGTCAAGATATTATTAAGTTGGATATTAGTTAGTTCCTGTTATGTAACCGTCTCAGATTTTGCATCTATCTCAAAGCAGATTTTGTATGAAGAAACTATGTTTAACACAAACGTATTTTAAGAGTTGATTCTTGAAAGTGTTTAGTTATCTTATATGAATTTGGTAGTCTTGAGTACGGCAGAGATCCCAAAATAAGAATTCCTCTCAGTAAAACACTAGCAACTGAAATAAATGCACTACAATAATATTATGTAGATAAGAAACATATAATCGTTCGAATCCTAATACCTACCGATCAAGCCAAAAATCGATTTCTTCTAGACAATTCAAATCACGTCATAAACATGAAAAAAAAAGCATTTATAGTTGTCATTAAAGATAATATAAATAACGATTATCATTACTTATCATACACAATTGTTGGTCATACGATGGCGCCAGTCGGTAAATAAAAGATATAAAAGATATTGATACTAAAGATAACAATTACTTTGTTGTATCGTGGTTCCCTTGACAGCTGTTTCTGAATCTGATAAAGGTGTTGTATTGAATGTATCAGAGCGACGGGTGGTCAGAAGACTGGACATGTTATTGATATTAGCTGGACTGGTGCTATTCACTTGTATAGGCCAGGTTCTTAGTCCTACGCTTGCTATAAAATTGCTATTAGAATTCGCTTAACCCCAACATATTTGAATATTTGATTTAATTTGCTATAGCAACTTATGGGTGAAGTATGTCTACACACAGATGCCTGAATTTTAAATGCCCCATCTAAATAGAGCTGCTGCTTTGTATTTACGAGTCCTACTGTAATGTAATAAATACCTTCAATTTGTTTTATATCCTTTGTATCGTTCTTCTCAAATTATTTTAGGTTGTAATGCGTTCCACCCTTTATGCATTTGATATCATAATTTCTTTCTATTTCATTCGGTTTCGTAACAGCTTCATCTTTTTATTCACTGATCCCATTTAAATCATCGGTTTTATTAACTTTATAGTTTCTATGACTGAATTGAAATTATTTTCATTGCACATATGCTAACCCGTACACAGTCCGCTCATAATTATCACTGCTCGTAAAATGATATCCTGTAGGGCCCAATTAATTACATCAAAACCAACTTACTTTTATCAGTAATATTTTTATATATCGTACTTATTATTAGAAACATAAGGTTCAAAATAAAGATGTACCTACTTTGTAACATGACCACATAAGATTGTTAACAGTACATCCAATGCAGTGTGTTGTAATCAATTGTTTCTTATTACGTGTGCCATAAAGCCTAAAATTGGTCGTATTTTTGTTTGAAAAACGTAAATGTTTTATTGTTTTTGTAATGAATGTTTTCTTAAGACATTCCTGTCCATAAATAGTATGAGCATAATGTAGCAGGCGCCGAGCGTATGTCTCTACCTACATACGAGTATATTATCTTTATGGTAAACCTTTCGATAAATTAAAGAGACTGCGAAGAATTATCGCTTTGGTTCTCTGGGTAATTAATTTTGTCATTTTAGCGCCGATCAGAAAGTCGTTCAGATGTCCTTTTCTGACAAATTACAAAACCTGAAATTGCATTATTTGTTGCGAACGTTAATGCTCACTGTGTCCAATTAAAATAATTAACAAAAAAGATTGATATCGACTTCAAATTGAGACAGCTCAAATCAATCACAGAAAGTGGGAGATCTTGCATAATCTTGTTACTGAACCACATGAAAGATAACGAATAAAGCCTCAATAAACGCTTTCCTTAAAAACTTCTGTCAACTTTCACAGGATGACATAATAAAATCATAGTTTATACCATTTTCTATTAATATTTCAACTTTTCTATTCCTAGAGTAATATAAATATGAAAGCATCATCACAGTATTAGTAACCATAAATACTCATGAATGTCTATAAATATATAATTTCCTTCCATTCGTAAAAAATAATAGTTTTGAAAGGAAATAATTTTCTCTAACGTTGTCGTTAATTTGAATCAAGTGATAAAGCCTTATAAAGTTATGACCATGCTTCTAGGAAATCCTTTTCTTAAGTTATTGGAAAATGCTAATGAAATGAAGTGCAAGGTTTCAATCACTTAAGAAGAGTTTATTGGGTTGTTACCGCACGAGTTGAAAGAAAAAAATTAAAATGAAATTAATAATTATAACAGGTCCAACCATACAAATGGAAGAAAATCATCAGTAGTCATGAAAAACATTAATAACTTCTGAAATAGAAAGCAACGCAGAATTTGAAAACATGGAAAGCAGTATAGCTGTGCTTGCAGCATATTTAAACATCCTCAGGTCCCAGTCGCCAAGCTTCGTTTAGAACACTCCTATTCGACGGTAAATCAAAACACAACATATAGGTAAATCCAGCGTGATTCCAAAACTGAAAACAGTCATCGACCGATAAGGACCAAGTCGTTTGTTCATTTATGATTTGATTGTACAGAAATATGTATTGATTATTACTGATAAAAAAGAAAATGAAATAACAAGAAATACTAGAAGTATGTGTGACTAAAACAAAGAACCTAGAAATCGTTATCAAATATGGCGTAAACGCATACGGTCGTGCCTATACTGCCTGTAAGTAACTTACATGCTTTGATTTTACCGGTACCGTTTCATTTCTTATCGGTGACTACGAAAAACTTGAAAACATTACGGATAAGAATTGGCGCCTGCTGTTACTAGGAATTTCCTATGACTTCAGCATTGCATCAGTTTTCCTGAGTCGTTGCGACTATTGCAAAATTATTTAGCTTAGGAAGACGATATGGATTGGAAGGAAAAAGGGGACCCTTTGCCTAGCAGTTGGAAACAATACTATCAACAAATAAGTCGATACGGAATATGACTAAGATTCAACGGATGCCTTCAAATCTAACCTTATACTGAAGTTACTACTACAGAATATTACAGAAGGCGCACTCCGCATTTTAAGTATGAAGATACAAGTACGCGACGTGCTCGTCTTGTCGGGCCAATTCAGTGAGCGTAACGTAGTCAGAAGATATAAGAGTTACGCGAAAGAAAGCGAGGCAACTTCAAGGTGAACATAAATGTAGATAATTTGCGCTGTGCGACCCTGAATTGCACTTTATTGTGTCGTAGCAAGAGTCGCTTTTTACTTAAATGATTTTGCAGAGAGAACCATATGTATTAATCTGTGGTACTTCTAGCATTTTCGTTCATTTAATCTTCTCAGCCTATCCCAGTCCACTGTTGGATATAGGCCTCTCCCAGGCTGCGCCACAACACCCTGTCCTCCGCCTTCCACGTCCAGGTTGTCCCATTCACCTTCTTAAGGTCACACTACGCTTGTATTTTCATTACTGAATGTGATTAGCTTGGTTGCACAATTGTGTGAGCTTTAACTACACTTATCACGTCGTAAAAACCCATGATTGACTTTCCTTTTCATCTTTGTGTTCTATCTTATTAAGTAATAAAACTACCTAAATCGCATTATATATTGAAATGAATAATAATATAAAGTCACGTAAGTTTCACACCATCATCAGGTGATTATGAATGATAAAATATAACACCTCTTACGATATAATCTTTTCACATCCCAAAAACAGACTCATAACGCCGTCAGTTGCCATAAACCGCACTAAAAATGTTTATTTTACCATAAGAATGAAACTTTCGCTTCATACATATTTCGCAAATATTAGGAAACCATGCATTTGTACTACCTTTTTCTCTATCTACATAACCATGTATGTTTGTATTTCTGTTTAGACGGTTCGCGCGTTCTCGCGAAATCAGAACTTGCATATTTTTCTATATCCACGCGTCGGTCGGTCGGCTTAACACCGGAAGATATGATTACTTATGTAAATATGCTTATTATCGTTGGGATACCATTATTATACAAGTACATACTGAAGTTATTTTAAATACTGACGATTTGCTTTGAATGTGAGACGAATATTATAAGTTAGGATATATTTAGATAATCGGATAGATATAGTTAAATATCGAATCTAATAAAGGAGGCCAACGTTCAAAAATCGATGGCCAAAGTAATGATCACGAAATTATTAACAGATATCGATACAATCAACAAACTGAGAACACATGCAATGTATTTACAAACCTCAAGTTACCCCAAGACGTGCCCAACTTACTTAGAGAAATAACAGAAACAATCACTATCACTGATAAATTATATTTATAACCAAAGTAGATATTATAGGTCTATAGGTAACCACATTAGTTTATTCACCAGCGTGACTACAACGCTACCTATCGTCACGCCCTGTACCTTAAACACGTTCATTTTGAACTAAACGTGCAATAGTCTTCAAGAGAAACAGTTTCACAAGCAGTATAGTGATTAATTGAACACATATTTGAAAGAGATTGGAACATGAACTCGTGACTTTACGATACCCTAAACCTTTAAGGGCTTACACTGATTTAATATTATGTCCAACATCTTGGTCTATATGGTTTTCAACACTACTGTTGTCTACTAATTTAAATAATCCTGTAGCTGTTGCTGTTAGTGACATTTACTCAACATTGTTTTGGTTTATTGCTTAAGTGGTCTGATCTTTTAGGTATATCTTGAGTCCACTATAAGTGGGTAGTTTGATGGTTCTTTTATTAGTCTCTGAGATATCTGAACATTATTTATTGGCTTGTTAAAACTGCTGATTAACAGACGAATTTCTACTTTAGTCCTCCAGTCCTATTCACCATATCTCATAAAATCTCAACCGTATTGTGCAAGCAAACAGTCTCGAAGTTATAATTATGTAAGCATAACAAATAAAAAGCCTCATACATTCAGCTGGTTGTGCAAAATTTTTAACCGCAATGGTATGTTGTTTTCTAATAAAACCCTGTTCTTTGTACTTTATTCTTATTGCAACCGTGATCGTAATTCTTAATCAAAACTTCTTTGTTGAGAAATTCGCGGTTTTGACTGTAGAGTGGAGGACTGTTATGTGGTTACTTGCAGCTGCATGATTTTGTTTTTATGTGGCTGGTGTAAAATATGTAGTAGCTGCATCAATACATATAGGCCACTTTGTAACCTACATAGTCAGCCTATATCTATAATGTTCCTACTGCTGGGACTCAGGCCTCCTCTTGATGAGAGAGATTGGGCCACAATCCACCACGCGGGTCCAGTCCGCAGTTGTAACCTACAAAGGTGTTGAAATAATTCAAAGGTAATAAATGTGGAGAAAGTCAATGAGGGCCATATCTCCAGGTTTACTTAATACGTTCTTACTTAAGTAACACTCCATGTGTCTCCAACGTTTACTCAGTAAGTTAAGTTTGGTTGAAAGACCAAATTCTTGTAAGAACGCTAAGAATAGAGTATCATCATCTCACTAAAATATTCCATTTCATATTAAACTGTTACAATTTGATTTTATCTCCCTGTCTAGACAATTTTCCCTAAACAAATCGATGGTCTCATCAATTTTCTCCGTAATTCCATTATCAGCATATTTTACAGTACAATCACGATCATAGCTATATTTCTAAGTATAGATAGAGATTCCTTGTTATAAATGTTAACGTCTATTGTTTTTTGTTCACAGGTATGTACTGTTGGTGTATTAGTATTCTGTTTCGTAAGTTATACTGGACATAATTATTTTCGCGTAAAGCTGGAATTTAAATTTTCTTTGACTTGTAAGTAGCGGTGCGTACTTAATGTTGTAACTAGTAGTGTTTATGTTCATGATGTTTTTCGTGTATGCTAAGTTGTACCGTTTTAAATCCCATCACTCATGTTGTCAGAATAGATTAATAATTTATAAATGATATATGGTGTATTGATTCTAAAATTAGTAGGTAGTTTTAATTAACTTCGTATCCGGTTGATTCAGCCTTCCACATATCAACACCTAAATCTTGGTGACTATTTTCATTATCCTTTTAGATGGCAATAGTTTCGCTATAGTTCATTTTACACTTTTCAATAATGAAGTCATCTGATAAACAGCTTGTTATTATGACACTTAGAAAATAAATTGTTCTCACATTTCTACTTTTTGCATCACCAACTTCAGGTTACAAAAATACTTTTAAACTACGAAATTAAAAGTTTACAAAACATTAAACGCTTCATAAAAGCATATAAAAACCCCGACTATTTACCCTGGAATCAGTCACCATGTTATCTCAAGTTTATTTCCCGCAATTACCAACCTTTACCATAATGTTTCGTCTCCTATAGTCTGTGCAATAAGGTTTATAATCAACTATTCCAAGTGTGTTTGACAGCAAAGTTTATGTTATTTGCTGTTGATAAGTTAATTTGGTTTACGGTGTTTTGCCCACAAGAGTGAAGTTTAAGGTGTCAGCAATGTAGCAAGTTGAGTGTTACTTAAAATACCTTTTATGTTAGAAACGTACTTAGTCTATTCGGCTTCTGACTGTCTTGGCGAAAGGATAATACGTATTTTGATAGTATTAACATAAAATGGGAATAATTCTTTGTTGACTATTAAAGAACGAATGCAGGATTCCTTGTATTCGAGGTATACACAAATAGCCATTAACAAACATTTGAAGATCCACTTTTGGATATCTTGAAATAAACATGATCGGAACCAGTGGGTGAATAGATGGCAGATGTCGGTACAATACTTAGTAGGAAAAGTCTGTTGTATTTGCCCTTTTTGAGTGTATTTTACTTTATTAACCTTATAGTTGACATAGGCAGTTTCTTCTATCATTATGATTTTTTGATACAATTTTAACAGTTAAAATTTAAAAAAGCCCCGTCACCAACATTTCCTCATTTCTCTTTCCTACTCCATCACCAGACCAACTATCTATAACCTATTCATTGAGACCATTCCAATGAGCCTAATCACGATACTTGTGCTGTAAGTTGGTAAGGGAGTTGGGCATCTTGCAAATTCCAGGTGATGCTGCAGCATCAGTTCTAGGTTAATATTTCTTCTAATATCGTTGAAGTAACAGAATACCAAACTTCAAGTCGATCAGACCTGTGGAAGATGCTCACATCCATTCATCAACTAGAAAAGAATTGATAATCTTCAAACAGGTGAACAGATTTTGATAAAACATGTCTAAGAACCATCGCTAGAAAACCTGCTTTCAAATTAAAAAACTACATTCAAATCGGTTCACCCGTTTAAGAGCTACGGTGCCACAGACAGACACAAATGGCGGTAAAACTTATAACACCCCTCTTTTTGCGACGAGGGGTAAAAATGAACATAAAACTAAACTTCTACCTTTCTTTGTGATCGCAATCTAGGACTTCGAAACCGCTTTCCACTACTCCAGAATCGAATTAACATTTAATAATGAAGTGTGCGAACAGATCAGATCATAAATCTTCGCCGTTGGGGAGTCGGCACAGGTCGTGACTATAATGGCATCCATGTTCGTGTTCTTGATAATTTATTATCCAACACTTTTAAGCCGTAATTGTAAGTAAATGATTATTTGCGAACTCTTTCACACTCTTTTGTTTTGGTGCAAACGTAAATCAATTATTTTTAAATGTAGCTGACTGCTGACAGGGTGTTTAATATTGTGTAGTTTGAATAAAGGTGTGTTTTTTAAGTAGCTACAGCCAGTGTTTATATTTTTTATATGTAAAAATTATGGCAATAATCGGACACCTGTTGCAATTTTATTATGATTAATAGTTAGGTGTCAAAAGAGGAAATCTAAATGGTTATATTAGCACCGTTACGTGATAAGCTCATTCGCTAATCATGTGTGAGAAAAAAAACTTTCAAAATAATAGCATATTAGTTGTAAAACTAATAGCATTGTAAAACTTAATGGCGGAAATCGATCCAGTTCTGTAAGCGAATCATAAATCAAAGCTAAGTTTAAAAGCTTTATAAAGTAATCGACCTTTTTGTATAAATTTGATGGGATCTCTTTTATTGCTATTTTCAACTTAAGTATATCGTAGTTTTCTTTATGTATGTATAGGTAAGTCACAGGAAAGCAGATCAGATGTTTAGTTTTCTTTACAACCTTTTGAGTCGACTTTATCACGAAGCAAATTGGTACATTTGTCATTGAAGTAATGTACTTATCTATAAACATTCAGACCATCGACAATAAAACTGCCCACATGAAATCAATTAGACTTCACTTCAACTAGATCTTCGATTTAACCATAAACTGAATCTATAAATAGCACTCTTTCAATTTGCCTACATACATTATCTCCACTAACATTACCATCCATAATACAATCGAATCGTCACCAAAATCGAATCACATCCAAAATTTCCTTATCATCAATATCATCATTCTCAAACATAATCGTACTATCATCTAGAAAGCTAATAAGTTATCCGACAGCTGATGACATTATCAACAAAATTATTTAACTAAATACCTCTACACGGTTCACAGACTCAAAACAATCGTATCTGAGATCTGGACCAATGGCAGAGTTTAGCGACCTAGCTGTGATGTGTTATATAGGTGTTTTTTCATTGGCTAGTGAAGATATATAGTTTTTTCGACTCTTTTTACTGTAACGTTTGATGTAGATATCACGATCACTTTAATCAATGACATACAAAAGCTTGAAAGTATTCACTATAGACGAGGAAAATCTAGCGCTAATGAAAAAAGACTCTGACCCTGTGCTGAACAGATATGAATAATTGATGATAGTTATATATTTAAGTAACGAAAGACGAAATGTGTCAACTGCTTACCAATCATTTTCGAATATTAACACAACCACTGCTAAACTTAAAGACAATAGTAAGTTATTTGATTATTTTCATGCTAAAACCCAAGACAATGTTAAAAATACTCTTTAAGATAGAATAAAGTGCTATTATTACGAAAACACTGGAGAGAGAAAGGTCATACGTTTAAATAAATTCTATACCAATTGAATCCATTTCTAGAACAAAGCTATTCAGCAGATCGAGAATTTTACGAGAGCCAGAAATAACTTTAAAGATTTCTAAGATACTTTAAAGGAGAGTTGAAAAGTCTAAAATTCTTATCTTAAGGTGGCAATATGTAATAAATTGTCATGAGTTTCTATTCCACATTCCACGAGTACAATAGTAGCCCTTTAACCTTTATATCTGGAAGAGATAAGCAGCTGACACCCTCAATACTTATCATTTCTAGATCTGTATATAGGTATACTGTAATAACGGCATGTATAAGTCTTGAGCTTAACATGGGCCGCCCTGCAGGAAGCTTTAACAAATGATGTCTGTAGTACAATACCTCAGAAGGATTGCAGAACGAATTAACGGTTCGATGTAGCAATGCCTTTTATAATTCTTCCGTCACATTTAAAACACCAAATATGAAACAGTTTATAAAACTTAGTGCAACCAAATATGGAACAAAATAGCTATTTACTCGTGCTTTACAAGAATCCGGAACATCGATCGCCATCATCAAGAACATATCACAAGTTTCTATCTTAAAACGTCATAGTTCAAGTAAAAAACTGAACTCGTGCCGATCTCACATCATCTAGTCCACGTATTTAAATCGGCCATCTTAATAGGCCGTAGCTTTCACAAACTCGACGATAAACAAAATCACAACAACGCAGGCATGAATCCGCATAAATTCCCTTGCATTCAATACGAAATGTACATTATATCTGATCAGAGGTTGTCAATGCGAAAATGGTGGACCACAAACAATATCGGGACCGGTAAATGCCATCGGACGCACTGCGGGCGTGGTTGGCTGGACGGGGAGAAATCGAAAAACGTACAACCATTTTGTTATACACAATGTATAATTTAGATATCGTCTTAACGGTCAATGGTGGATTAGTCACGTTTTGCGATCGAGATGCTTCTGTGACCTCTACGTACTTATATGGGGCTATAGACATGCAAATGGCTTTAGCGTTTCTAATAGTTTGGTTATTGTTAATGATCATCGTTTATTGTTATTTATGGTTCAATAAAGTTACAAAATTAGACTTTAGGCCTAAATTATGGATGAGGTGTCTAGTATTGCTAATAAACATTGCCATATATTTCTGCCAATAGATTTGATCGTCATTCTTGGAGTATATATTGTGTGTGGGTATTTTCTTATCGCTTTTCCCTTGTGTATTGAATGAAGTCAAGCAGTCAGGTTGATTTAATGCGCCTATAACCATAATAACACGCCACAACAATGTCGTTGACTTTGAAAATGGCAATGTGAATGAATTCTGCAGGTTACGAACTCTATACCTAAATGGCTGTAGTTGGTAGGTTGTTATTTCTTAATAGTTTTGGTATACGACTTAATGGGTCTACACTAGAAGTCATTATAAAAGTAATTAAATCATTATTCTTAGCTTGTGTTGTCTTATTATTAGTTATTATATTTGGATTTATCACTTGCTTCTTGTCTATGTCAACATACATGCAAGTTAGTTCTTTTGTTAGAGTAAGATCTTCAACCATCACAAGACATGTTGTGGAGCCTACCACTTAGTTTCCGGGATAAATGAAAGTTACTCATTCGCTCTCTAAACACCAAATAATTTTTACCAAAAACTTAGGTAAGTATTTCTTTTTTCTAAACAGATGAACTTACTTATGCGCTTAAAAGTTAAAATTATTTGTTTGAATGTCTCTGAAATTGCATACAACTCCGCAACACACAAATGATTAACTGAAATTAACATCATCAACCAACCTTCCTCTCTTAATAACGAGATTACCATCGAAAAGGAACGAATAACAAATGAAAACTTTTTGTACCGGTCGTCAAGCGTCACTTTCGATTTTAGTTAATTGATTCTCGTCTAGATAAGAGAGACGTGTCGGACATAAAGAAAGCGATCCATATCTTGCGTACATAATGTAACAAAGTTGTGTCGTGTGGCCAGGTTTTTTGTTGGAGTAACTGGTAAGTACTTTGTAAACAAGTTGGTTACTTTTTTTGAGTTGCTTCTATATTTGATTTTTCTTTCTATATTTTTTGTAGAATCTGTACCTATTGTGAGCTTAAAGTTTCTAATAAGATTTTCAATTCGATTTTCAAAATAGACCCAACTCTAATTCTTCTATTGTCTGTAAAGCTTGTTGAAGATGAAGGTATTACTAGTTCGTTTATCATTAGTGAGTTATAGGAGGCAGCGTATTGTCACTCAGTAGCCAAAATTCCAATCCCAGTATAAACTCTAGGAAAATCCGAATACCTATGTGCACCATCGCATATCTTGGCAAAAGCGACCGGGATGTGGAGGTCCCAAAGCCCTGCTGGCATAACAATGGATTTAACGCTATTTTGCCCTTCGATATCTCTACGTATATTTTAGTTCCATTGATTGATATATGCTTTTAAGAAGACACCTCCACCTTGCGCATTGATATTCAAAAATCTTTGCAGCCATAACTTAAACTTTTGAAAGAAAGACTTTTGTTCCCACAGAGATTTTACTCAAACCTCGTTGTTTTACGGTCAGGACTTTCGTTCTCATAAAAATCAAACCATAAAATTTTACATAGAAAGAAGCCATTACCACAGGAACAACAGCTTTCTCAAAACTTATCTGTCCATCAAAGTAACGGCTACAATAAAACAAACCGGAATATATTAAGATGATGAACTGCACTCAGTTTGGAGAGCAAGACACAAGACACGGAGTCACGAAAGTAAGAGCACGATTTATGATTCTCGAGCGAAATTATGACTTTGTGACAAACGTGGGTGAGAATTAGGCTGGTCTGGTGTTTAATTGAAGTGTCAATGTGTTTGGAAAAGGCCAACGTTGACGTCTTCAAAGCAAATCATCTATGTCCACGTCTTCCTCTGACGTATTGGCATGCACGTTGTAAACATGCTCATAATATAAGCATTCGTTGTGTCTAGTGGAGGCTATATAAGTAAGCTAAGTAAGGCTGGAATTGCTGGAACAGTTGACTTTTTAAGACCAATGAGTGTCGGAAAACGATTCAGGTACTTCATCTAAATTAATGAACGACAATCTTGTCACTTTTTCCACGCAAACGCTAAAGAAAAGGTTTTGAGTGAGACATTGTACCTACTTTACAAGTTGAAAGAAAACCATAGGCCAATAATATCTTCCCAGATGCAAATGGCCGTTATGTTCCTATCACCATAAAAGTTTTAAAACACACTATCTCTTTGATCAAACAAGACTTACTATCTAACAGCTTATTCTAATCACGGTAGCAATATCTACCCATAGTCCCAAGCCGGTAAAGTTCAAAGCCTCCAGCATAATGTGTTGCATTTAATGATAATGATCGCGCATAAATAGCGCCGAGTCGCTAATTCATCGCCCACGACGAACTTCACCATTTCCTAAGTCGTGTTCTATGAATAGAAGGGCCTATCACTTCCAATAGGTCATATAGGTGACATAAGGATTTTTTACAGGGTTTGACAATTGTTGACTTTTGTTTTGTAAGTAAACCATCGCAAATTCCCAGATTGTTGGTTATTCACAGAACTTTGGAATTTATGTTCAGAAAGTGAAGAAGATAACACTCCTCAAAATCTAAATCAATCAAAATCAAAACATTTTATTAAATCTACATGGGCTCTTATGAAACGTCAGAAGCTAGGTGCACGGTTCCAATTGGTCGTTTCCTATGGAGAAGAGCCTGCAAGAAACTCCACTCTTGAAAAATAATTGGCTTTTAGAATATTTTCAAATAACAGTATTAATGGGAAACAGTGTAGGCATTTCAACAAGTACCCTACTATCACCTACAAAAGATAAATAAAATAAAAACCTATTTAGATCAAATGACAATAATGATTGCCATTACAACTGTAACAAATCTGAATAAATATCATGTCCACAAAAACCACCAATAAAGAGTTGAAATTAAATTGTAGGTATATAATATCAAATAGTGCGATGGTTATGTTGTCAAAGAAAAATGTAAAAACAAACATCGTAATTTGGGAGTAGTTAATAGACACTTACATAATTGTGCAGAAGGAATTATTGCCAAAATTCCTTGTCTTCAACGTAGTCTTTAATTCAATAAAAATAACAGTCTTATCCTCTTAATTTCTACATTCTTTTGAAATTATCATGGACAATGATAATACCCAATAACCATGATACATAATGTTACAGTCATTGTTTATTATATAGTTGAGATTTCTTAGTGCTCATTTTTATATTTACGTTCTTTAACTTCTTAATCAATGATTGCTGCGACTACTTTGTTTCCTGTAGCCAGTGTACAACTAAGTTTTCATATACATAATATGATTTCAATTTTATGGTGATCAGTTTTTCTTATACAGTATTTTCTCCGCAACGATACTATATTTCAATTAACTTTAATGTTCTTCAATTTCCAGCCGTTCCAATATCTAACTAAACAGTTCATTGAAGAAACATTTTTTCATCTTGTTTACACACTGGAAATTCTTCTAACTTCCTTGTGGAGAACTCGAACTACCAAATAAAGCGCGGTCTACATTGACGTATTAGTGGACTAACGTTACTTAATGACTACTTAGCTTAGGAAAAGAGTTCCCGTTTTACAAATATGGTAAGGATTTAATGTTATTGATTCTTAGGTTAAGTTGTGGGGATCTTTTATTGTTTAATAGGCTGGTAATGCTCAGAGGATGGATTATCATGGTCGATGGTACTAGTGTGGTTACGTGTGGTTTAGAAGTTAGAAACGCAGCAGGTGGTATGGTCTAAGCTTAAGATGTATTGCTACTTAAGGCGCAGTTAGATGCTAAAATGACATGATAGTAAATAAACACTGTTAGCAGAGGCAGTATAAAATAATTGCACTGTGTCATTCTGCAAATGTGCTTGTGCCCCGCGGCTTGTTCACATCTTTATGCAAGTAGGTGCAGCCTTTGCTTGTTAGGAAAGAATATGGCTTGCTTAGTTTTCTGATATTTTTCCAATCTTGAGTGACTCGCACTTTTAAATCTTTGAAACTCAAAACCCACTTTTTCTTCCTAGTAAATCAATTTATTACTAAAAAGATAATTAGTGACTTCAATTAAAAAATATACAGTTTACAATAGAATAGGCCTTAATATAAGTAAAAGTGCATGTTAGACTTAATATCTTGTAAGGTACCCACCCACCTTCTATTTATTAACAACCTAACCTGTAAAATACACATTAGTATCATAAACCTTCTCTTACAATATTATGCAAACACCACCTAACGATCCCTTCTTCTACCTAACAATGCACCTCAAATAAACTTTATTGCCAACGTAACATTTATATACAAATTGCTATCTCAAATTCCATGACGCATAATTAGAGCCTTGCTAATTACAATTTCCCATGTTCAAAGTCGAGTCTCATTAGAGGCTCAATTAAGTACTGACTACCGTTATGCGATAGCCGCTATCAGATGCTATCCCAATGACATTGATTCACTTTGATTTATTTCTTGCTGTGAAGGAAGTATGTGTTTTGATTATGTTGCTAATTAAAAGGATTTTCTATATTCGGTATTAAGTATGAAAGTACCGCTTGAAATGATATTGCAATCGTTAATCGTATTGAAAACGTCGACAAGTTTCTTGACCTAGGATTTGATATTAATGACGTGTTAATCAGCAGTGACTTAACTTACGATGTTTTAATACAGAATTGCGATATCAACGTAAACGTGATAGAATTTATGGTCAAGTTTAAGGAAGATATCTCTATCATGGGACACATCTTTCCAAAAATAATAGCAAAGTAGATGTTTCCTCTGATTAATCACCAATGTCATTTAACATACGAAAAACCTATATAGAATATCTAAAGCGAACCCGACCATCTAAAACATTTTGTGTTTCACTTCGTCCCAAAAATAGCCCTCAGACAGACACACAAAAAGTAAAAAACGTACGAACAAACATAGCTGCGGCCACAGGGTCTGTTTGCATTGGATACGTGAACAAATCTGAATATCATTTGGACAGACATGATGACATTTTGAAGGTGAAGGTAAATATAGATGTAAATTAAGATGGTACTGCTAGAGGTAAAGGTGATAGTAGTTTTGAACAAGGGAGGATAGTGGTGGATGACATTTAACCGCAAATTGTGATATTCTAAATATAGACTTGATCAGTGAAACAGCTGGTGAGAACAGTGAAAAAAGTAAACAAGACTTAATTGAAAGATATAAAGTGAGCACTCCTAAATTTAACAACCACTTTTTTTTATATTATAATGCTTACTTAGGGATTTCGGACCAGGTGTGGTGGGAATTTGACCTCATGCGTGACTACGTCTCAAACTGCACCTGCTGTTGTTCCCACTTAAATTTCATCCCGTTCAATAAAATATAAAGATAAAATTGAAGAACGATTTACATTTATTTATATCCTTGGGCTTTACTGGCAAATGTTAATTGTTGAATTATGTATTCTGTTCTGTCATAATATGCGGTTGTTGAAAATAATAAAATTATTATGAACAGAAACAATACTTTATTAATTTGTTTGTTTACGATTATTATTGTTAGAAATATCTGAGAATATTGTGAGAATAATTATTGGTTTCTGTAGCAGAACTTATTACAATTTGTTCGTTCGTAAAATAACTATTTCTTCTTTGGAAACTTGGAGGTAATGACTCGAATAACGACTTTGAACTCAACAAATCCTATCTGCTTCGTAAAGATGAATCTATGTAGGATGTAGGTAGGTATAATATTTTTTCTCACGTTTTCCAATCCTGATCCTAATGCAAGATCTGCTTCAATTTCAAAGAAACGATCGTATGCCTACATCGTTTACCATAAATCGTTTGTGTACTTAGCTTCTTCAACTTTCCTATCACTTAGATTGCGACTTGCGTCAGTTTTTTCTCTTTATTTACATTGAATCGCTTACGGTTAATTCTATCTCAACTTTTTCGCATCCAAACCAGGCCTATAATAATGTCACTCAACCATTTGCCCATTTACCGAGCAATTACAAGTAACTTTAAATATTTACACTATCCTAAACTAAGTCTTAACATAAGAGGGAACTAATGGAAATAACGTTAAGAAAACATTATTAGCTGATAAAGTAACTCGTAAATCTGTCCGTCTGTGCACTTATCTCAGTAACTAGGGTTTATCAGGCAGCACGTGAAAGCTTAGAGCTAAGTGGAATTACCTATTGACCAACTGTTTGTAATGTATTGGAATAATGTATGCATCGGTAATGTGTTTGTGCAGTTTGGGATAGGTTTAATGATATCAAGTTGACGTAGAATTGAAATTATAGTAGAAAGAAAAAAACTTGTAAAATACACACATAATATCACGCCTGCAATCCCCGAAGGGTAAGAGAGAGGTGTTCCTATAGTACACCCACATTTCGCCAAACCGAACTCACTGAACTTATAAAAATAAAAACAAAATATTATCCCGTAGCCACAATTGAAGTTAGAATATAAAACGCTCAAAGGATATTTGCCATAATCAGTCATTACAATATTTCAGGTATGAATAGAAGAGGATAAAAGTGGATTAGCAGCAGCTTAAGGATAATAAATGATACCATTAGTGTCTTCTTGACTATGATAAGCTGATCTATTTACAGGAGAGACCACACTGACAGCTCATTTGATGTTAAGATTAGCTATTACCATATTCGATCCGGGACCGATAGAAAACCAAATGAATCTTCACACCTCAGTCGTGAGTACGCTGAGAATAATAATAATGACTTTTATTTTTGTTTACAAACAAGGTTTGTCATTCAGAGATACAGACGATTTTTCATTTATAGAATAATTTCCGAAAGTAATATCAATTTTCTTAGAATATTTAGCTTGAAGACAAAATGTAACCTTTTTAATTTTCCAAAACAGTACATCTAGTAGATTTTCCTCAAAGAGCTGGGCAAAGATGCACATCCACATATCAGAAATAGTATTTAAGAGGGAGCGAGCAACCAAAAACAAAACACAAAAAAATAAAAATATTTTTAAATAATCGCATCAGTTTCCCAAATCAGATAAATTATAAAGCGGACGTAGATAATATCAATGTTATTATTATTTAGAAACAAAACAAAAAAACAGGAACCGTAATGTATAAAATGTGGTGTTTAAATCGTGTTATAATAACATAAGCTTAGCTACTTGTCGCGGTTTATGGCTTCAAGCGGAACCCCCCTTCATTATTTACGCTTGGGGTCATTTCCACCCTAAATAATAACTAGCGTGACAATTGAAACAGGTGTAAGGTAGAGGTCAAGGACAATGAGCTAGAGGTTACCCGTAACAGGTTACCATTACAACAGTAGATAAATATTCTGTCTGTAATTTCGAGCTAATGGAAGCTAGTCGGATAGTCAACCGCAAAACAAAGTTACTTTGACATAGTAGTAAGGTATTACGAAAGGAACTGTAAAATGCTGTTGATCATGCCTTACTCAGTCTTAGTATTATAACAACGGTTATTGAGATTTTTAAAGCAGGCTCGAAAATTTCTGTTTGTGCTGCTAAAGACAACAAAGAAGATGCTTATTAAAATGCTTATTTTAAAGGTGTCAAAGTGTTAGCATCGGGGACGTATAAAATTACTTAAACTAGTTGATATATTTTTTTATGTCGTCAATAAATATCCAAATTCATTTCCCGTCCTATATTATTCAGTACCTTTCCTTCATATTTACTATCGGAAGCATCTTATCTAAGTTCAGTAAAGTTCCTTAACTTGTTCCCCACATGTAAGGTGCCGCTCTACTTCAAGATAAAGTGTACAAATATTAATAATCGATGCGGTGACCGTGTAAGGTTAACTAAACTTTCGTGTTGGTTGTTTTAGGTTGCTCGTAAGCAGACGTGTTAGTTTGTCTTTTATCAGTTCAGTTTTTTGTCTTGAAGTAGGTAACCGATATTGGTATTTGGTTATGATGGAAGTCACTTCTAGTCGAATATTATATTAATTTGTCTGGATCAGATGAGCATGAAGACGATACTGAACATTGTTGTGTTAAAGTTCTTAGAGTACGTAACAAAATAGATATGATTAATTATTAGTATAACAGCAATGTTGTGATTTTTGACAAAGAAACCAAAATGCATCTTAGAAAGGCCTGTTTTCCCGTCAAAAATACAAATGATGATTCAGACGATGCACTGTCTTGATCTCAAACATTTGCTATTTTCTCTCCATGGGTTCTCATTATATCAATCTTTTTATCCATATATATGTTCTGTGATCTTGATTATAAGCACAGCCATTTAACAAGACCAAGTTAAATAAAATAAATGCAAATTTTATCGGAATTCAGACATTCAGACCTCAAAATCGTTATCACTTCACATTTATCACAATTCATCAAATTAATTGCTCTATTAACTACTATAAATCATACCACCGTTACACGGTAGCTGTATAGTTATTAGAAATTCTAAGTGTAGATATAAATCATATGCGTTAAGATTTGGATAACACTGGGAGGCGGCGATTCACATTTTAAAATATATTGTAAGTCTAATTTACTGCTTTGGATATCTTTATGATATCTTATTTTAATTGGGTGCTAATGGATACATATATATACTATATGTACATAATTCGAAAGTAAGTGGTAGAAGCTTCATCATGTAGTCCTTTATGAAAACAAGCAACGATAGAGTAAAATACTCTTTATGTCTTATCTGGAGGTACTATTTTCTCATGAGAACAACTATACATTTTTCCAAATAATAGAAAAGGAAACTATTATTCTATTAGTAAGTAGGTACAATTTAGCTACTTCTTCATATTCCCATATGCAGAAAATCTGAACAATCGTTCTTAAGAACATTTATAGCTCTGCACTATAAGACATTATTAATTTCCTTCCTGCCTGGCCATCACTGTTTAATATCCGAACCACCATTAAGTTTATCGATAAAAATAAATCCCTTTACATCCGAAACGAATGTCCGAAATTAAACACCGACATCGTTCGTTCATTCATTCGTTCGTTCGTCTGCTGAGTACATCAAGACACATCAGTCATAACGAAATGCAATTTTATTACGATATCGTATCGATCGTTCATTGCGTCTGATTGATAGTGCCCTACGCACATGGCCCCTGGCTCCGTGCCATTCAATTGGGTAAAAGTTTTTATTTATTTGCGTGGTAAACTTGGTGGAGGAATAAATGGTAACATTTGGTTAATGTGAATTGGTCTGTGTGGTCTCTATATGGAATAAAATAAGCCACCCACGAGACATGTAAATGTTTTGTAAGACCAGGAAGAACAGAAGACTGCTGATGAAAAATGCAGTATGTATGGCAAGAACTGGTATAAATAAAGTTAATGCCATCACTGTGAATGGCATAGTAATATTTGCGAAAACATGAAGATATATACTTAATAGATATCATAAAAACAACATGACAATAATCACTATCATATCATCTAGTATATCGATAGTCTAGAAGACTAACGTACTAATTACAGATGTCACTTAATACAAATGTACACTCACAACTCAGTCTGAAAGAGATGGAATTTAAAAACTTAAAATTTTTCAATTAGCACGTTTGTCTTCTAGACTATCGATATATAATTAGAAGCCAATTATAACATAAGTAAAAGAAGTAGACAGAACATGAATCATAGCAGATCAATTCCTATAATGCCATACTAAACACAGAAATGCGAATAACAAATCAATCTACAACAATTAACAATCCCAATACCGCATAACTAATTCTTAGAAAAGATCTGCGATTGTAGAATGTAATTGTCGTAAAGAGATCGTACATAGATGGTAATTGAGCCTATTGAAGATATTATGCTTCGGAACATTTTGCTGTTAGAATTGTTGAGTTTTGATTTATAGCTCTTCACTGAGTTGTGGAAAGTTCCATTTTACTGTGTGCCCAGTATTTCTAAAGATTTAGTTAACATAACAAAGATGAAGAATAAAGGAAAAGAAAGCCTGACAAGGCAAAATCTACAGCGGAACAACACAGACTGAAAATGAGAAAAATAGTGTAACTCGACAAACTGTAAAGAACCCCTAAGATCCTTAATATCTAGCGGTTTTTCCACCACCTGACAATTGTCAAAGCCCCCTATGGATGGAAAACACAACCGCAAAAGCTTACTATTTCAAAGAAAAAAAAGCAACATACACCACACCTGCCCCAAACTATTTTGTACAGCAAACATCATCAAGGTGCAGTGAGGAACACAAAGAAGAGTACACACGAGTTCAAACAAACACCTCTGTCGTGACGGAAAATGACGGCTAGGGAGAAAGAAGCTTTAGTATAGTGTAGACAGAGTATGAAGAAGACCAATAAATGGACAAAAAAGTTTTTTAAAATAGGTTTTAGGAGAAAGTTTTCTAAGGAAAAAGATTACAGCTTAGAAACTGTTTTCTTCAATGATAAACTTATTAATATAAGATTAGCTTCGCCAGTAAGTAGGTCGTACTGGTGTTTTCAACTTTTTTTATCCTAATGTTGTAATTGACTAAAACTAGTCATAAATTCCTCAGGACAAAAATTGATGAGATAGATGACGTCAAAATGTACTAGCATTAGTCATACTGCCTGCAGGCGCCGTAATTGTCGTCTCAAAGTTCACAGCATAAAACTAGAACATAAATAAGCACCTATTTAAACATGCTTCTAATTTCATGTCTAAGAGGTATCAATGTTCAAGAGCATATTCATGAGAAGAAACAAACTAATGTTGTCACCATTAATCTCAATAGACCACAAAGCGATATTAATAAATGCATCGATGCAGTCGACTTTGTTCCAAATACTATCATTTGTATGGTTCCAAATGTTCACCAAAAGTGACTCTGTAAAACCTGAATGTATATTGATGAAGTCATTTCTATTTTATTGGATTCTTTCTTGTCCATAATTACTATAGAAAACATAATATTGTTTCCAACTTTCTATAGCCCTTTGATTTCATAATAATTTGGACATTAACTTCAAAACTATTATGAGTTACCGCTCCAAAAACTAGCCGTACCATTTATCAATGGTAGTCATTTCGAAACATGAATCAATGGGATCATTACATTGGACCACCATACTAATGTTGTATCAGAAGAATGTGGAAGAATTGATTCCCTTCATTACTCTTAAGGCCATGCTAAGGAAATTTAAAAGATGTACAAGTTTTTAAAAGTTAAGGATATGATGACGTTGAAAAATAGTAATAATATCCATAGTAAATAATAACTTATGATTGTACAAAAGCATTTACAAAATAAACCAGTTAATCAACAGAAAGGAACCAGTTATTGAAACGAAAGAAATTTTAAAATGGATAAAAAAATATCAAGTGAACCATATTGGAAAAAATGCATAACATTGCCTTAACATTTTAAAAATGTTGATGAAAGTAACGCGAAAGATATTAACTTTAGCCAGCATAACTTCATCCCTGTATATAAAATAACAAATGAAAAGCACAGTTCAAGTTACAGTAGTTCTTCAATACCTTTCATTGCATTACGCCCAGTAATTACAAAATTTATAACAGCTATAATTTAACCTTATTTTGAAGATACAATTGTTATAGAAAAATTAATGATGCAACTTAATGTAATCATCTTTAGTAAAAGAAAAAAGAAGATGCTACAATTATTAGAAATGAAGTACCAATAAAAAAACATGGTGTATCGAACTGGTGCACGGTGGTCTGAAATTAGTTTGAAATCATACGGTATTTGAATCAATAGCTTTGGCTTGATAATTAACTCACATTATCTCTAATCAATTGTATTATTCAGAGGAAGTGACAGGTAATTAAATAAATGTTCGAAATGAAATTAATATACAAAATTGCCAACGAAAAAGTACCAAAAATCAATTGTGTCAAAAAAAGACCACAATCAATAAATGATATAATTTTTCTTTAATTAACAAAAATAACAAAATCGTGATGGAAACGTTGAAATCTATTAAGCTAAAATTAACTTGCACTATTATTAAAGCCATAATTATGATTGTTGGTTTGTAAATAGCTGCATTTAGCCCAGTTCAGATCTAGATTCACGACAGTAATTAAATGAAACATGAAAACATAAAAGTGTTGGTATACTTTTTTTTTAGAACCGGACGTACAAATTCGTGGTTGGATTTCTATAGCTTTGTCTGAGACATTTCTCCTGCAGTCAAACCGTGAATGGCGGAAGATGGAGAAAGCCAGGAAGAAAGATAGGGAAGTATTTGATAATAATTAACAAGTAACCACTTGAAAACTCATACCTTATTTGGAAATTATGTCACAAAATCTCAAAGATGGTGTAGCCAATCCTTCAATTGTAGATTTACCTAAGTATGTTAATTCATAATTTATCAGAAAGTCTTCTTGACACGACAGTAATTTCGGAATATGGTAACCTCATCATCTATATTCCATATCATTTTCTATTGTTGATCATAATTCATTAAAATCATCAGCGAATCATAAAACAAATACCTATATGAGAAGGATCTGCTTCTTTAAAAAGTGCATGTTCTACTTAATTCTTTTTCACCATTATGTTTTCTTATAACAGCTTATATAATGTACATTTGTACAACCTAAACATTGTCAGTCACAAATTGCACAGCAGGAAAACATATTTTAACTATCTTCAACCGACGTTCTCTATTAATTATTGTATTTACACAAACATAATATAGACCAGATCCAGTATCGAGATCAGACCAATTTTAATTTAAAAACAACAAAAAAACCTGAAACTCTAATTAAGAATTCGAATAGATCGGAGAAAGTAAATCTGCATAATGTAAACTTAATGAAATGTCTATTAGCAGAATAGGACATCAGAACGAATGACTCGCCAGTTTCTAACAAAAAGTTTCGATGTCATTTATTTGTATTATCAGCACATTGTTAACTGTAGCCTGTGGGTATGCGATATTTTCTTTGTTTAATTTCATGATAAGAATTTTGAAATGACTGTCTGTCTCGGTATTTGTCTTTTTTTTAAAAACTAGACTGCCATATCTTTTGAGGTCGTTCAAACAGAACTTTTTGACCCAGCAAACGTTAAGCGGTCTGCAATATCTCATAGGTCACATACATCTTAGCCCATCAAAGACTCGTGAAGTTATTATTTTGCTAATACATTTCAGATCGAATCGATTACATCGAAATCGTACCGTATTGTGATCAACCCCATATGTCTTCTAATGCCAATATCCCACCAAATGGAAGTGTCTACTTCCACAAACAAGTCTACTTATATTCTAACACTAACTGTAAGCTTCTAGATACATTATACGTTTTCACATTGACGTTTAGTCGTGCGATTTTATCATGCGACATAAATGAAAGACAAGTCGACTGTATCTTGGCGTAAACTTTCTAATCTTTGACGTATTCATTACTCATATTATACCATTTCAAGTACCTACTTACTTGACTTATGCGCTTTGAGGAGTAAGTAAGTGTTCAGCAAATATAACTGGCAAGTAAGATAAAAGATATTATGAAAATACACAAAATTAAGCTTAATATCTAACAAACCTTATAATGTTTTTGCATTGGCCATAGAGACGTCAGTATCGTAAAATACGGAATCAGTAATAACTGTAGTAAATTAAATAAATTTATCCTTTCTGTCACCTGTCACGTACACCACGCTACACCGCAAACAGTATATTAAAGAGCGTTACAAGAATCTTTTGACGCCTAAATGACATTGACAATCATCATTGACATTCGCATTTTTTTTTGGTGTTGTTGGTAAACATTTGTGAAATTGTCACAAAAATTGTATCAAAAAACAAGATAGCAGCGTTATTTCCGATTTTGGACACGCGCCCTTTTTTTTGGGTGGGAAATTATCAAATAACTTCTCCCGCTCTGGGTGGAGCGGGAGGGCGTGTCAGACTCTTACTGACTAAAAAGGTTTTCTTCTAACCCCCGGCAGGCATTGGCCCTAGCGGACCCCGTCAATTCTGCTGACATCTCCTTGAAGCGCGCGTGGAACACAACGCGCCGTCGACCCGGGCTTGGTCCTTATCGGACGGCGAGCTTCCCATTGCTCACCGTCCGCAAGCCCGCGCCTACGGTGGCCGGAAATCGGCTCGCGATTCCCACCCCGGACTCTCCTCCTGCGGCGGTTAGGGGCGCGAGGGCGCGAAATTTGCCTCTCCCTCACGCGTTCCGCCTTCTCCTTTGCGAGCATTACCGCTTCGCACAAGAAGGTAACGGCCTGCCATTTCCTCTTGCTCCGTACCATGGCCTGAACCAGGGCCGGACGTGAGAGATCACCGCCGCCGATCGCCTCTACGAGGACACGGCGTTGCTCTGCCCAAGCCGGGCAGACCTCCACCGTATGCTCCACCGTGTCCTCAGGCCGATCCACACAATGGTGACACCCGGGTGTTTCCTCCCGCCTTATCCTGAACAGGAACCTCCCGAAGCAGCCGTGTCCGGTGAGGATCTGCGTCAGGCGGAAGGTGAGGACGCCGTGGCGTCTCTCAAGCCACTCCTCAAAGAGGGGTCTTATCGCCGCAATTGTGGCGTGCCCATGGACACGCGCTCTAAGAACCTTTTAACGTTATTCTAATTGATGATGATACTGATGATGTATGAGAAGAAAACTATAGGCATGTACATATCTAAATCTTTATAGACTACCGTGTGAAACAATTACGTGATGCACAGATAATGAAAAACTAATGACACATTTCACACAAGGAAAACCTCGTAAGGAAATCCGCAAGTCTATAATAAATTCAGTAAGTCAATAGAAATGCGACGCAAGCGCCACCTGTGTGACACAGACATGACGTGCTAAGCATTAATTAGTTTGATTGACGTTCGATTAAATACACATAATGCTGCGTCAAAAAATAACGTGGTTTGACAATATGAGCACGTAGGACAACACAGCGAAGACATGGTTTTTGATGTGGTTGGAATTAATAAAATTGTTGTTGAATAAACGTTGATGACAGCATAGAACCAGTTACAAAGAATTTTTAAAAATATAGAAGACTTTTCTCTCAAGTAGGTATGAACATAATTAATTTAGCCGATCATAGTCCACTGTTGGCCACAAGCCTTTCTCAAGATATATCTAGTCCGTCCCAGACTCCTTTGAGAGGTCATCGGTACATCTAGCTGGGAGGCATCTCACGTAACACCTGCCAATTCATGGTCTCCACTCGAAGAGCCGTCTCCAATGCCTATCAGACCTTTGATAGAATGACTGAAAATATATCCGTATCTTTTTCGAACTCCTTTTAGTTGCTTCATAATGAAACAAACCTTATTATTACTGTTCTCAACAAATAGACAATTTACCAAGCTATTAAAAAATATTTTTGTTTTTATTTGACCTTAACGAAGGGTTTACAAAATCGGTTCTAGAGTCAATAAACCAGTGATTTACGACGGGTAATCTTAAAAACGTTTACTTAAAAACAAATTGCCTTTCGGTACAGGATGTATAGAGGAGCAGTTTGTTAAAGAAATAATAAATATTCGACTTTTTAATGGATTCGATAAATGAAGATCAGTTTAATCTGAGTTTATTCTCGTCTTGATTTGAAGAGGAATTTTATTGGACTTTGTGTGGGAGTTAAAGAAAAACGAAGGATTGGATATGAGGTACTTAGCATTTTAAGTTGGATCAGTCAATGCAGTACTGTCGCTGTATCCAAGGTCTTGCCTTATTAAAATGAGAATATTATACAAAATTCTGTGTGTGAAGCCTAGAACAGCCTTTAAAAGATTATTGCCAGAGTCCATTTTGATTTATCAAAGATCGTGTATCATCAAGTACCTTCATCCATGATACAGCGTGATTTCTTATTTAACATGAATTTGAACGATATTTTCATAGCACTTCAATTTAAAATGTTTTCCTCATGTTATGAATCTACAGAATTAAGTCAGTTTGATCTACATAAACATGTCTACATTTGCATTCTTCCATAACTTCACGCCAATGAATCCCATCATTGACCAATATCAACAAACAATGATGAAGCAATATATACGAATAATAAAAGCGCCAATTTTGAGCGAAAACTGCCAACTCAACATAACTCGGTCACTTATTAAGTAAAGATTAGCTTATCTTAACCTACTTAAGAGTGTCGTAAGCAAATGAACCAAAAATCTATATGAAACGAACGGCAAAGCACAATTACCTTAAACGGTGAAACTTGTCGCGACGCCGGCGCAGCGACCGTGGCGCCGCCTGGTGAGTCATACAGTCAGTACACATACGTGCGTGGATTGCACCGTGTTGATTTTATGGTTCGCGGGTTGCATGAAAGTAACGCGTCATTGGTTAAAAAATAAATAATTGAAAGGTGGTCATTTACTTTTTTGATGGACTGGGTCAAAACCTTTGTAAAACCGACAGATGTCATACCACATCGACTGATAAAAAATATTAATTTAATTTTCGAATATTATTTTAATTATTTCAGTAGTAATCTCAACTTCCTCTAAAATATGGTCTGACATACTTTTTCGGAAGCCTTCGACAAATCTAAAACAAATGCTGGCCTGTCAGGATATCACTAAAAAGTACATGATTATTAGTCACTTAGTGCTAAAGCTAAACCTAAGTGATTCACACATCCTGTTATACATTTTTATGCTCAGTAGCCGGACAGGTACCGTTACACAGTGCTCACAGTGTTGCTTGCTGGAATGCTTACACTATATTATGAACGCACGGGGTATTGCACAGCAAGTAAGTCCATACAATTTTTCACTGCTGTGGCAAAACATTTTGATGTCGCCGATGAGTGATGATTATGCTCGTCCCTAATCTTATGATACTACAATTGATTAATAGATACGTCATAGGCAGGCTGTGTTTTCTAAAACACATATTTTTCAATTCTGCGGATCACTGTCAACTCAGTTGTTGTGCCAGTATTGCTCATTGTTGTGTTAATTCGGCATAAACCTGCTAATACTCAGCTCATTCTGTTCTTGTATTCAACCTATAGCATAATCAGCCAATAAAATTCACACTGCTGGGACACAGGCCTCCTCTCTGGGAGAAAGAGCGAGCCATAATCTACCACGCGCCAGTGCGGGATGGTGGATATACCAACCAATATCACTTATGAACAAAACCAAAGCTCAATCCTTCATCGATGACCTAATACACAATTCCAACTACCTAAACTTCACACACAGTGTTGCATTGGAATACATTATCCATATGAAACGAGAGCTTTGCACCGTATCGAATTCAAACAATCAACGCATGCACGGAAATGCTAATTTTTAATGCGTGCGCGCTCACGCGTGTGAGGCGTGGCCTAGTGATGGCGTTTTAGTAACAAACTAGCTTCTGCCCGCGACTTCGTTCGCATGGAAATCGTAAGACATCACAATATACTACAATAACAGCCACATTTTTATAAAACTTCCCTGTATACTACGTTTGTAGTTTTATTCTCAGCAGCCAAAATATACAGAGAGTCAGGAATGGTGACTCGGGAGCAAGCGACGTAACAGTTGTCCGTGTGAGAAGCAGCTTATCCTGAGGTCGACACCCGCAGCCTTCAGCCTTTAGTGTCGGCCCCTGTGACTTGTTGATCGCAAAGCATACACTCCCAGAGAACTGCACGCGCTTTAACTGGTAATGGTGGGGAATTTGTACTTTATACGCGCTATAAACACTGTCTCACCATCGCCACAACCTGTTAGAATTTCCACCTCGATGACGTTTCTCTGCAAAGACATGACTTTGAGCTGGTTTCCGTTACACAGATATACAACCGGAAGTCCACTTGCCATTTAATGCTGAAATGAACCTTTTTGGCGCAGCCGTGAGGCACACACTATTGTTTTAAAAACACTATTTTTTATTTCCACTGTAATTTGTGTTTTGTGTTTCGCGAACTGTGTCCAAATAAATGTTTTTTCTATCTTTCTTTCTTTTCTTTCTATTTGTAAATTGAGAAATTCTACGGGGTGATATTTGGCATCATCTTCCTCAACATCACTATTAATGGAGGTGTATATCACTTCACTCCCTTCAATTTGTGAGAGAATACTGTGGTTGATCGCTGTAGCTTGATCATCTTCGGAGTTAAAACGGAAACACACCTAAGAATTCTCTTGGTACGGTATTTGACTGATATCCCCGTATATCAGACAAATAAGATCTTCTAAAGTGGGATCTACTCTACCAAGAGTCTCTGGTAGAGTGCTTTCACCAACTTTTAGAAGAACATCGGAGAATTCTTGAGCATTTGAATTACCGCCAAGCCGAGCTCGTATGATGATGGTCAAGCGCAGTTTATGAACTCTCGACCATAGAGTCGACCTTTTCAACGAAGTTTTCACTTTTTTTGTCAAAACTGTGACACCACCCATCATATCTTGGTTTCTGCGGATGTCCTGCAGGGTTCTGTTTACAGTTTCCACTGCTTTCCTTTTTGCCATAACGCATTCATCCCATACGACGAAGCGCAATCCCCTAAGCACACATCCCTTGTTACTGTTGCGTGACACCCCACAAACAGGTGTTTCGTTGCTCTCTAAATCGATGGGAATCTTAAACATGACGTGCGCTGTTTTGCCACCAGGAAGCAGTGTGGCAGCGATTCCAGAAGATCCACATACATATTATAAAATCGCTAGGACAAATCTGCTGTCAAAATCTGTAAAAAAACATTTTATTCCTACAGTCTTTTGCTCTAAAATGATCAGAATACAACCTTGAATGTTTTGTGACTGTAAAGTACTTGTAACTTAGTAGTTTCCCATAGCTTACGAAGTTTTCCATTTTTTGTGAATTAATACATTCTATGAACTATTACATACACAATCCAAAAAAAAATCGTTTTACAAAAAGAGTTTAAAAAAACAGATGTAAATCGAACTTACTACCCCGGGCGGCCTACCACCAGCTCATAAAGCAGTATTTTTTTAATGTTACTTCAGTGGGAGAAAGAGATGGAGCTATACATCCTGTAGAGCTTCATCTCTTTCCCACACTGAAGTAAACTAAAGTAATATTAAAATAATACTGCTTTTAAGCTGGTGGTAGGCCCTCAGGACTTCAAATCATTCGTCCAATCGCTTACTTATTCGCTTTGTTGAAAGTTAGCTAAAATAGCCGTTCCTATATAAAAGGTAGCGTGATGATAATCATTTAAAAAGTTAAATCGGTAACTACCTATCTACAATATCCCAACCTTTTGGCGCGTCCTTTTACAATTTGCAGAGAAAAATACGAACATGATGTAATATTGCTCATCCCCCATAGCAAATAGCGTGATAGTTTATGCCCTACGGTTGGTACAGACAAACATTCTAAAAACTTTATTTTCCGCATAAGAATCGATCCCAGACCTCTTAGCAATAACTTTCTTTAAAAAAAATTAACTTCGTTACGATTTTATTATATCTATAGATTATAGGTAGATTATCAAAAAAAATAATAATCGTATAACAAAATGTGAAAAAAAAGAAAAAAAAAACCGTAGGTGGGAATCGAACTTACAACCCCACGTTTACAAAGCAACCGCCCAACCGCTGAGCTAATTGCTTTGTTGAAACTTGTCTAAAATAGCCGTTCCTATATATTTTTTGATTGACTGCTTAGTTCCATAAAGGTATAGCGTGATGATAATCATTTAAAAAGTTAAATCGATAACCATCTACAATATCCTAAAATTTTGGCGCGTTTTTTCCCAAAAATACGAACATAATATAATATTGCTCGTCCCCCATAGTAAATAGCGTGATAGTTTATACCCTATAGTTTGACCAGACTTATAGGGAACACCTATGCAAAATTTTAACAAAATCTATCCGGTAGAATTTGCGTCATGCTAGAACATAAAAATAC
This sequence comes from Agrochola lychnidis, assembly GCA_963680765.1. Taxonomy (NCBI): domain Eukaryota; kingdom Metazoa; phylum Arthropoda; class Insecta; order Lepidoptera; family Noctuidae; genus Agrochola; species Agrochola lychnidis. The sequence continues at coordinate 3,965,897 of OY796859.1, read as the reverse complement.
AACATAATGTAATATTGCTCGTCCCCCATAGTAAATAGCGTGATAGTTTATACCCTATAGTTTGACCAGACACACAGGGAATATCTATGCAAAATTTTAACAGAATCTGTCCGGTAGAATTTGCGTGATGCTGGAACATACATACAGACAAACAGACAAACAGACAAAAATTCTAAAAAAAATATTTTCGGCATTAGAATCGATCCTAGACCTCGTAGCAATTACTTTTTTTCAAAAATATTCAATGTACAGTTTTGACTTCGCTACGATTTTATTATATGTATAGATGATTCAATTAAGTTTGTGGGTAATGATGGGTAAAAGGCATGATGAAAGGAATTTATTAATGAGGTTTATATTTTCCTTGGTGAGTCAAGATAGTTTAAGCATTTTGTTTGCCCTTCCCCCAAAATTTTCTTCCGTTGCTCGAGAAAATAATCTACATTATTTTTAAGGTAGATACAGTAGTTCAACAGAAAAAACATTTTAAGCCTCTTTTATTCCGCTTTTCTAGAACTTTTCTTAAATTTTCTTAGATTATAATGTGCTTTAACATACTTAACATGTTCATCTATATCTTTATTAGCTTTTAAATCATCATACATAATTTCGAACCAGTCTTTTTCAACAAAAATACTTCACAAACATCGATCACCATCATTTTCTATTCGTAGCTCATTTTCAAATCCACAGTTAGTACAGGATGAAACAAACCTAACACCTCGTCGTCCTACAAAACCATATTAACATACCGAAGCCCTTTAGCAAGAACAATACCCTCTTTACATCCACGCTTTTACTGAGGCCACTTTAGTGATGATGTTAATATAGAACAATTGAATAAGTAGCTTGTGGGCGGCCATCGAAATACCAAGGGACTCTCGCTTTTAGTCCACTTTTAGAGATTATCTGTTACATAAATGTGAAGAACGATTAGATCAAGTGGCTTTTTATTGAGATAGCCACTGAAAACACTGCAAATAATTGGCAATTCCAATTGAAAACTTGTCTCGTAAAATGTTGAGTTAGAAATTAGGACATTTAATCTCAGTCTCTCTGGAATTCAAGCACAAGTCTTTCAATCTAATGTTTTAATAACAACCTGCCTACATTTATGAGACTTACAGATATTTATGAGTGTATGTAGTAGTTACCGACATCTTGGATTTTATTAGCCTGACAGATTTCTAACACCCACGACCATCATTAAGAAACAGGATACTTTCTTTATTTCACTCTCACAACTTACTCGCGACGCGTGACATACTTAGAAATGTCAGTTCCAGAACAAAATGGTACCTGTTTATCCAAGCTAGTTTGCTTTTTCAATAACATACTATACCTAGTAGCTTAACATCACACCTGTATATCCTTCAAAAAGCTAGGCAGAGATTCATACATAGAACATTGACATTATCATCAGGTATATCCCATGTAAAAGCATGTACCAGGGGGGGAAGCTACTGTCAATAACATAACATAACATCACGCCTTGTTTCCCCGAAGGGTTAGGCAGAGGTGTCCCTGTAGCAGGTACACCCACATTTCGCCAGTTATGTTTAAGTCCCATGTAATAGGGGGCGAGCCTATTGCCATCAACCGGGCACAAATTCAGACTCTGGGCTGCTACTGAGAAATTCCAGATAGAAAAACCCAATAACACTTTGCCCGACCCGGGAATCGAACCCAGGACCTCATGCTCAGCAGTAGCGCTTGCGACCACTAGACCAACGAGGCAGTACTGCCAATAATGGGCTCAAAATAGTACCTTGGGGAACACCAATGAATATCACTTGGTGAAACATTCGAAGACAACTTTAAAGACTCTTTTGGATGTCGTAATGGCAGCATTCTGTAGCCAAGTTACAAAATAACACTTTACAGAAAAACTCACTTAATTTCTCGGCTAACATCGAATTATAGGGATTCCACTACCTACCTTAATTTGGATAATTCCTTAATCGAACCCTTTTTGCGGGTCATTTAACGTCAAAAAATGCAGTTCGTTTCCTAAACAGGTACAAACAGGCAGCAAAACTGGATTTTTGTGTGATTCATCTACACTTACGTTAAACTTACGTTATGAATCATATGAGAAAACTTTGTTGTAAAATTTTGATAGCAGTCGTTTGTAATCGTATAATATATGGGTCAAACTGTTTTTCAAAGGAAATGTGTTTTATGAAAGAAAGATTGTAAATGAAGTATTGTTGTTGATCAATACTCCGAATAATTAAACAGCTACTTAGGTACAACCATTGTGTGCAATTCAGACTAGGCAGAACGACGATCTTCGCAAGGTCGCTAGTAGCAGCTAGATGAGAGTTGCCGATAATCGAGCTGAATGGCGTGCGATTGGAGAGGCTGATGATGATGATCAATGGTGTGCAAAATGTTATTCGAGATTATTATAGACTAGTTGCGCCCCGCGTTTTCACTCGTACAAGTCTCGATCCCGTGGGAATATCAGGATAAAAAGTATCCTATGTGTTAATCCAGGTTATAAACTATATTTGTCCTAAATTTGATCCAAATCCGTTTAGTAGTTTTTGCGTGAAAGAGTAACAAACATCTATCCATCGATCCATCCTCACAAACTTTCACATATGTTATAATATTAAGTAGGATTAGTAAGATAGGATTCTCAGCACCTTGGATAAAATAACCGTTTTAAAAGTGAATACCAAAGTATTCTTATTTGAAAGGTTTCAACAATTCAACAAAAATTTAATCGTAAAAATATCTCGAAGAATTGACACTCAATTAAATAAACAGTTGAAAACTATTAAAAAACATTTGTAAGACGCCATTGTAATAAACATCACAATCATGTTTACTTAAAAAAACATCCATAAAAGGAGATAACTGGCGATTTTACTAATAACTTATGGATATATTATCACTTGCAATTAATTACTGTCAAACGAAGTACACTTCAATTCCCGATCAACTATATTTTATTACACACTTTATTTTTTCAATAAAAAGAACTTTCCAATCGATAACCCATAAAAATATCGATAAATTATCGATAAAAATAGCAATAAACGTTTAGGTAGCGTTTTTAAATTACGCAATCTTAATTGTTAACTGGAAATTATTAATTCTGTGACACCTTGAAAAGTAGGTGTTAACTTATTACCAGTGTCACGTTCTTTTAATTTTCTCCACATTTTAAAGTTAACCTTATGGCTGCCTTTCACAAAAACGAGTGCGATTTAAATATGTAATTTTATGATGTCATCTTATCGATAATATCACAGCACTAAATGTACAATTTAAGAGCATAGGTAGTACAGCACTACCTATGCTCTTAAATTGTACATTTAGTGCCGTGAAATTATTCGTTAAGTGTATAAAATTAGCAGTCTGACGCGACTGATGACCTTTACAGTTAACGAGTACCTAGTATGAAACCAATAAACTGATTATTTACCAACGATTATTTCCTGTCTGCGGACTGTTTCGTTTGAGTAGTGGTCCCAGCCGCTACTGCTGACCATGCAGTCCTGGGCTTGATTCCCAGGTCGGGCAAAGTGTTATTGGGTTTTTCCATCAGGAATTTCTCAGTAGCAGCCCGGAGTAAGGATTTGTGCCCGGTTAATGGTAAAAGGAACGCCCCCTATACACCGTGACATTTTAGTCGTTTTATAAAAGCAGCCCACTTCATGTATCCAATGACTAACTACTAAATTTTTTTTTTTTTAAATTGTGGCACTCCGGGAGTACCGACAGAAGTGAAGGTGGAAGAAAAATACTTGTATAGAACATTGGTCCGTAAAGTAATATAAATGAAGAGCACAATCGCATTTACAAAAATGTGGTGTCGTTACAGTGTCGCGAAATCAATGGTTTAGTCCCATCTCAAAAAATACTTGTATAGAACATTTTCTATACAAGTATTTTTCTTCCACCTTCACTTCTGTCGGCACTCCCGGAGTGCCACTTTCTTTTTCTTTTTTTCTTCTTTTTTTTTCTACGGAGATTATAGGAGTGATATTATGTATTATTATATATTTACTGTTTCAATAAATTCCTTTTAGTTTGACAACATTAACCGCTCTGTGATTTCCAATAAGACATGCTTTAGTACCGTTGAAGCTAACAAAGGATAGTTATAGAGATCACGACTTTCTGTCATCGCCTACTAAAGGCAAGTACTAACCTAACACCGGAATATCGTTTCCTATGGACGCTTTCATCGTTTCAACTATAGCCAATGGTTCTTAGAAAAGTCACTTGATTGCTTCCTGTAAATAAATGGATCAGTCACTAAGGCATAAAGTAATTAAAGAACTATTAATGACTAATACTGATTGGTACAGTGAAAGCGTGGATATCTAAGATGATACAATTTAATTATGAGGTAATGAGTGCAAGAACTATCCAGTCATTTGAAAATATTTAGTCCAGAAATATTCAGTCCCTGCGGTGATAAAGTCAATATTAAAACCTCTTCACAGTGTCGCAAGTTCATATATTTTGGGGGATTCGAAAATTTATAATTAGCTTAAAAACAATGAATTTCATTAAATTAATTGTTAAGTAAAAAACATTGATTTCATAAAAGCAATTACGCAATAATTAGTTTTGTATAAAAAAAAAATGGTTACTTAAATTATTAATTAATTTAAATTAACCAATTTAACATGACGTTAACTAACAGGTAATGAATAGATTTAACGACAGATTTACTAAAAACTGTTCTTTAATCAGAGATAAAACTTGTGTTAATTACACGGCAACTTGATATTGCTCTTAACGGAATCGACATGTTTATAACTTTGATTACACTCTATCAATATTCATAGGGCATGTTCGGTTACACTGATATCTTAAACCGTAGTAATTAACTTCTTATTTGAGTGGTTGATCGTAAAAATAAGGAAAGTCTAGACTAATATGGTAGAAATTCATTACAAGTTTTCCGTTATAGATAAGAGAGTATTTTACTATAGTTTGACTGAAACCGCTTTACTATGCCTTAGGTATGTGCGCGGCGAGACGGGGGGAAGTGCAGGCCACTCATTCGTCAACGCTGCCCCCCGCCACGCCGCGCATTCCTAAGGTACGGTACAGCGGTGTTTGTCAAACTACAATATCAGATGATGCTGAGTGGTCTTTAGTTCGATTGGATAACCTGTCTCACTTGAGAATGATGTAAAATGACAAATCATTGATCGCAATGGGTTTCATTTTGACAGTTCACCCACCTATGAATCATTGCGTTATTTACGTTGTTGAGCAGATGAGTTTTTCAACCTAATATGAAGCAATGGATTAGCAATATTCTTTAAAACTCTCGGATTGTGATTGAAAGTGTGTTACGCAATTAGGATGCTGAAGTATCTGACAAAATCAAAAGTCATTTATTCCAACTAGGCTGAGAACCAGCACTTTTTGAACGTCCAAGTTACATAAGACAGTCCTCCAAAACGCGCGCCCTTCACTACTTCCTAGTGTTTTAGCTGGGAATAAGAAGTGGCTAAACAAACACCCCAGCAGAACAGCTGTCTGTTAAGTTAGAAGAACTTGATTCTATACTTATGCAAAGTAATTAACATTACGAAACACAAAACATTAAATTAAATTATTTGCCATATATCAGCTAGCACACGCCAATATACAAACAAACACATTGAAAATGAAAGAGAACCAGCAGAGTTACCTGAAAAACGAATCTCATTATCTTGTATCAACCTGAAAGACGTCACCTTAGTATCCAAATGAACAACGATGAAGTCCTTTTTAAATTTAGAAAGACAGCTTACGGTTTGAACAATTCTCCTGCTCTAGGAAGAGAAGCGTAATGTCAAGCAGTAAAGTGCTTCGCATAAGCTTATTCGCTTTGTGATTTCTCTAAACCTATTCTTCTCTGGTTACCCTTTAACTTAATTTTACTTGAAGTGGCATGTATTTGAATTTCACTCTTGTACAGGAAAGCTCAATATGGATCGTAAGAATCTCACCATCACTTAACATACCATAACATCACGCTTGTAATTCTCAAAGGATTAGACAGAAGTGTACATATAGTAAATGCACACGCAAATTTCAGCAGTGATAGCCTAGTGGTGTGACCATCGGACTGCCAAGTCATAGCTCTCGAATTCGAACCCAAGGAACACAATCTGACTTTTTGGATTGATGTGCGTATTGTATAATTATCACTTGCTTCAAAAACGGTGAAGGAAAACATCGTAAGGAAACCGGTATGCCTGAGAGATATTTCGCAACGGCATTTGAAGTCAAGTCAGAGGCCTATGGGCGAAAAGAAAAGAAGACGCACATTTCACCAGTTATGTTTAAGTCCCATGTAATAGGGGGAGAGCCTATTGCCATCAACCGGGCACAAATCTACACTGCGAGCTGCTACTGACAAATTCCTAATGGAAACCCCGTAAACCCTTGCCCGACCTAAGAATTGGGCCTCATGCTCGCTTGCAACCACAAGTCATCGCTTACTATCTACAAAAATAACATATAAACAAGTCTCACTAACGGGTTGGTCCTTCGGTGCCACAGACACAAAAATTCCCGGTCCTACCCCTCCCACTTACCGATTGTCACTATTTACTTATTTACCCAGGTGAACCATTACTGACTGTGTTTAGACAACAGTTTAACGGGAGCTCAGATGTGATGTCTTGTTCTTGCTTTGTTTTGTTTCGTGTGGTGTTACTTTTCTGGCTATTGGCAGTGGGATTTCTAAAAATGATAAAAATAGGAAATATATTACAGACAAATTCTAGTTTTGAAAGTGTTTCGCCTTTGCTAATGACTTTGTTTGTGACTTACATATGACGCTGTTCTATAGGTTTTCTCGGTTATACGTTGTTTTTCTAAACCTTTGTTTTTTAAATCAACCTAAGCTTCTTCAGTCATCTTAAATTCTTACATAAAACATCCCTCACATGAAGCAAACAGATCAGGATGCATAATTTATTTATCTATAACTTTGTATCCCTTTTCTTTTAATATCAAAAGCAACGGTAATAAAATTCCATATAAAAGTCATTCCTTTTTATGAACTAGACCAAATATTAACATTACCTTTTACATCCATATTATTATAAAAGGCCAAAAATAACCCAAATTTCCATTACACAGTGTCTGTTTATTATAAAGATGATGATAAATGTGCTCATGCACGCACCAGATTTGGTCCTTCGGAGCATATTTCTTTCAATGTTTGGTTATGCTACTATGAAACTGTCGTTTTAAATTAAAATTATGTTTCGTCGGAGCATGCACTGACAATGTGGAGTTGGGCAGATTAATTTCATGGATTATATATAGAAGGAAGTATGTAAATTTTTTATGTAACTTAAGTATGCGTAGCTGTCAGAAATTTCAAGGAGTTTTGACGTTGATATCAATTAATAACATTTCCGTGGTTCATTTCCAAATTGTTATTTTCATGTTTTTGTTTTTTCTTTACGTCGTGTTTACCGCAAACAAACATATTTTTTTCCTTTTTATGGCTTCTGTTCCATTTTAGCCACTAAACCATTTTTGTAGTTAATCAAGAATAGGTAATATATCATTTTATTTATTAAACTTAGTACTAATAATGTCTATTTTTATTGTTACAGGTAATTATTGTGCACAGCTACTTATGAAACTCTGAAGCTAAGGTTTGATCTTCTTGTTTTCTGGCTAATAAACAACATTATGTAGATATTAACATTTAGGACTAGTATTGTTTTTATTTTATTTTTGGTTTGTTATTTCACTATATGCTGCACCGGTTGACGTCATCACGTCAGCGCCGGCTATCGCTGAAAACCAGCGCTGGAGCTCTGTCTCGCATGGGGTCGCAGCTTTATGCTGAGCGATGGCCGTTTTGCGTGGATGTGACGCATATTTTCCCCCAAATTGTGATTTACGTGTTTTTTTTATTTCTTTGCGTCATGTTTACCGCAAATAAACGAATTTTCGTTCTTTCTTTTTCTTTCATAGAAAAATCAACTGACCATGACACTTTATGAATAATGATAATTAATATAATATAATGTAAAATGTATAACTGGAATATTGAGTATGTTTATGTTTTTTATTAAATTTTTATATCCATTTAATTGCAATGCCTTAGCAGGCAACTAAGTTCTAAGAACCTACCTATTGTTAACATCTTCAAAATGTTGTACACTTAGTTCGCAATAAAGAATTTGAATTTGAATTTGAATTTTATAACTGTTATTTACATTTAGAATATAGATATGTGTTGTCTTATCTTGAATCAAATTAATGATGATAGCAAAGAAATCAATAAGATTTATCTAATCAAATCTGTACCCGAATCTTAACTCTCAAACTTACGAATAGATAAAAATGCAAATCGTTTTTTTTTTTTTGCAATCACCACAAACATCAAGATTTTATCTTTGTTGCTAAATAATACGATTTAGATAATTCTCACCTCTACAGCGAAAATTAGAGTGTAACTTGAGGACTTTCGCAATTTAACATTACAAAATTTATATGTTAAACTTTGCACTTAATCTGATATTTATTGCAACAAGCTCCAAAAGCTGTAATCTGACCATGTTTTTACATAAATAGCTCCTTTACTAGGTGTGAATAAATACTATTAATAGTGCATATTAACATTACATGTTAAAACTAATCTTGTAATGACAGGATAACGTTCGTTTTAACGGTTGTCCAAGAAAAGTAATATGCCACCTACTTTGTGAAGGCTAATGTTAATTAACTCTACTTAGCAATGTCTTATAAACTAAGAGGTTTATTCATAAACGATGACTAAAGGTTTAAACGTCAAAAATGTATGGTTAAACAGTCGTTATTACTTAACTTTAAGCAACGTTTATGAATAAAGGGGTTAATGTTTCATATGAAAAATTGTAACCAGTTTTCTTTTTTAATGATAAATCATATATTTTCTGTAAATTGGTTCAAAAAACATTTTTACACGCCAAATTTTTTTTTTTTAAACAAGATGAATTTGGTGTTTCCCATCTAACTACTCTGAGAAGGAAGACCGAAACTTCAGAAGTCATCGTCTCTTTTAAAGTCCAGACATAATCTTGGTCAGGCCATATGACGACCATGTAGATTAGTGTCTGAGATGGTATTTTGAGCAAAGAACCACAGATTTGAGTGGACCTGTTCAGTCAGTCCAGTCAGTGCATGCATTAAAATCAATCTGCCTAGCCTTTTCTCAAATATGCTGGAGTCGGTGTCCAGTCTAACCGGATGCAGCTGAATACCAATATTTTACATGGAGCGACTGCCTATCTGACCTCCAACAACCGAGTAACTAGGTAATACGATACCCCTTGGTAAGACTCAAAGATCCACAAAACCAACGATTTAAAGTGCTTTCCGAGGCACGGAGGAGTCTCGGTATGTAGAAATGGTCACCAATCCACGGACCAACCCCGGCAAGCCAGTGCAATGCAGTGCATGCTTTAGTCATTCATATTTCTTTTTTCAATAAACTTGGTGACTTATTAAGACTACCCAAATGTGAATAGATTACAAAATATAACTCACACGTTTAATAATAAAAACGTTCATTACTAGGTTGTTCTCTTTTATGGTTTATAAAAACTTAGTTTTATGATACTGTCATACTATCAATGCTACAATGTTGTGGGTCGTTACGTCATTAAAATCATTTTGAACATTACTGCCAATAAAGTAGAACCCTTTATGCTCTCAAATTTTATTGGAGAGCACCCATATAAAATTCATTATTTTCTACCAATAGCTCTTAAATTGCCGTTAGCCTGCGTCATCCCACTGCTGGGCAAAGGCATCTCCCCATGAGTTCCAGCTCTTTCGATCCAGTGCCACTGACCACTGAACCAGTGGTGGTTTTTTTTCTTCAGATCGTCCCGCCATCTTCTACAGAGTCTGCCGCGACGCCTTCTGTGTTAGGGCTCTACATAGTGTTTATTTTCGCTCACAGCTTGGGCATTGGGCATATTATGCATTTCAAAATATTTCCTCTAGTAGTTACTAAGCTTTATAAGCGTAACTAAGATTGATCAAATGTCTTGAATTTATACCAGCTCGAAATAACTGACAGCAAATCATCTATTTATTTCATTTCCTTAATCTAATATACGAACATAATGCAGTCCAAGTGTAATGTTATACTTTCAATCATATAAATCCAAACAGGCCAAATAAATTTCAATTCTATGTTGAATCCGATAAGGTTGATAATGTTATGGTTAGATTATCAATTGTTTGAACCGGGGTACAGCTCTCACGTTGGCATAATTGAATAATTCGCGTCTATCTAGAACAACGCTACCGGGAGTTGACGTTAAAGAGTTAACGGATAGAAGTATAACAATGCTCATATAGCTGCAAATAAATCCAGTAGTCAACTACCATGTGCCTAATCTTATAAAGAGACAAATTAAGTTACAACTCTTATAACAGTAAGTCACTCATTGTAACCCGATAACTTCAATGACTACAAACGGCTGTCTAAACAAAATAATCACAAGGAAGACAAAAAAGAATGAGAAAAATTAAAAAGTAGTAATATTCAATCAACAATAACATAACTAGGACTAAATAATTGATTGATAAAAAAACAACATAAGAAAATAAAAGAAGGAAACGTAGAACAAGAACAGAAAAAGAACATCATACCAGCAATTATAGGCCAAAATGTAAAACATTATCCATTTTCTTTCCCCTTCTGTTTTCAAGGAACAAATACTTAGCAGATTATAATACCCCTGCCACATCCACAGTACCATTAGGTAATGGTATTTCTGCAAACTACTTGTGTTACGTACCAGTGGTTTAGGAATACTTTCTAGTAGAAACTGACAGTCTAGAACTGCAGGTTGCACTTCCGACCACGTCTGTCACTTTGATTGAAGTATTTTAATTAATTGAAATGTTATTGAGAAACCTATTTATTTTATGGTGGAAGAACAGCAAGCTCGAAATGACTGATGTTTACGTCTACCTAAACCTTACATTGTTAATTTTAGAAGTATTTTATAACAATTTAATTTTCATGCTTTTTGGGTTAATCTTCTTTGATAAATTAAGTGTTCCTTTACTATTTTAATACCTACGTATCTTCTAAGATTTACCTCTCCAATGCTGGACTTGGTCTTTACAATTAATAATTTTGTCATAGGATAGCCTCCATGAGACACTTCCTAAAAAGGCTGCGTACAACCTTGGTAATTAGCCTTTCTTCCAATCGAGCTAGCTGGGTAATCTTCTTAATAAAGCATTTGTCCCGTTGCCATCGTGCGTAACTGCAGACATGATCATCATCTTCCTGTTCTTGTCCCATGTTACGTGGGGTTGGCGCATCACGATTTCTTATGATCTTCTTGCCCTTGTTCCATGTTACGTGGAGTTGGCGCATCACAATTTCTTCTTCCATTCTCCCCTGGAGACTGTCAACCGTCACGCTATCATTCACTCTAGAAATATAAAAACAGAAAACGATTCATAGAATCATCATAACAGTGAATAATTAACGATAATACGTCTGTTTTGTTCACAATATTCATAATAATATTTGCGTGCATACTTAACTTATCCGCCATAAGTACTCAAAGAATGTGCAAACACAGAGCCTCGAGACAAACTATTAACATTTCTGAGTAAGTTAATACTATATTGTTAACTTTTCTTGAAACAAATTGAATATAATGATGTGCACTTGCATCACCGGAGGGTAGAAAGAAATGGCGTTCAGAATCGTGTTCAGAGGTAATTAGGTAGAATGAGATGTATTCAAATGTGGAGAATCGTATTCGTAATGATTAGGAGAAATGTGATAGTGTGTGGTAAATATATATGTACAAGAAATGGAATTAGTGAGAAGCGACGATACGAGGATAAAAATAAATGAATTTGCAGTAAAACACATGCATTTGCAGTAAATGTAGATGCAATTGTTAAAGCTACACACATGATGGTTTCCATTGAACTTGGCCTGTTTCAGATATGTTTTTTTTATGTTTAAAGCTAGGAGTAGTTTAGGTACCATTCAAATATCACAAGTACCTACTACTAGGCCCGTAGTGCATTTCCACTGAAATAGAGGCGAGCTGAGCGGAGACCTGCAGGAATCGACCAATCACAATGGTTGAAATCCTCATCATAGGTCTCATCTCATCTGCGATTGGTCGATTCCTGCACCTCTCCGCTCAGCTTCACTCATCTCCGCTTCAGTGGAAATGCACCCTAAAGCTCTGCCTTGCATTTCATCAAAATCAGTTCAGTAATTTAAGCAAAAGCAGACCCAATTATCAGAGTTAAAGTTTACGAAATCCATTGATTAGATCCAGCATTCTTAAATAATAGACGTAGTGACGAAATAGTTGTAATTAATATTCCAAATTCCTTAATTCATTGTTAAAGTCTGCAATTTGTTTTAACGCAACAAATCATAATAATTGACAATCAACACAGCTCCAATTACAGACAAGATATAGTAACTCGTTTGAGAATAAATTCCATTGATATTAACTACATAAGTTACTAAGTATATCCAACTTGTATCTCAGTCTGTTTGTCTACTTGTAACTTATAAACAGCTAGGTTGAAACTGATATAAATGACGCCTAACAGTCTAGGTGTAACAAACAGTACTTTAGATTGTTTCACCTTTGCAGCCCAGTTTCCAGTTTAATCATCGTCGCATAAGACTATTGCACATTTGACATTTTGCTTTAATAGCCTTTCGATCAACTAAAATCTGAAATGGTCCTCGGAGTCGGCGTCAAAATAATTGGTCCTCTGTCAAAATATGTTTGTAGAACTGGTCCTAACATTAGCTTCAAAACTAAGATGACGTCACTGACAAGGTGAATGTAGGTTGAATTCATTAATACAGAGATTGTTCGTTATAAGTTTATTCTGGCGTAAAGACAGCCCGAATTCAGTTCGAAACTAAAGTTCAATGAAACTCAATACAAATAGATGGAATTATAACGCATCTGTTACTCCTACATGCAACAGAAGGGCCGAATCGTGACCACATATATCATTAATAAATCTTGATAATACATTCATCTGTATTGTACTAACACCTACGTTTTAGGGCGTAATTATAGAGCATATTAGAAGAGGAATTCGATTGATTCTTTCGATAGAAAGTGTTGATTACGGTCAGATAAGTAATAACAGAATTTTTACTGAGAATCTTTGCAATGGCTATGAAGTTGTGTCTGCTTTGAATGAATGTTTGAAGTTACAGGAATCAGTATTAATTACTGAAGCTCTTAGCTGTTTATCATTTTTAGTAGTATGGAATTTGAAAGTCACGATTTAGAATAGTTTGCTCTTTAGTTTAAGTTTTATCTTCATTAATTTCTGACTGCGTCTCAAAGTTTCTGTATTCATTAAACAATAGATCTTTTGCATTGTTGTGAAGAAAATAAATTGCTGCATCTGTTAATTCTAGGTTTGCATCTTCAACTAAAGTGTTAATCTTTACTCCTAGATCAGCTTAATCATTTTCAACTATTGTAAATCACAGTTCTGCAAATTAATTCCTATCTTGACACTATTTCTAAGCATATCAAGTAAATCGGCCTTCGTCAGGCTTCATCAGTGCCCAACTGGGTCAGGGCCTACCGTAAGCCATGCTGTAAGGTTTCTGTTTATCTGATCATCAGGACATGCGATTCATACAAACCACACATACGCAACTTTGTTGTGTTAGGTAATTGGGAAATTGTTGGCATGATGGTGGAATACTAATCGAAGATTATGTTTATGTATATGAAGCGTTGTATATGTGTATGTTTACGTGTCTGTGTCTGCAGTTTGGGTATGTGTGTACTCGTTCATATAGGCAGGGTGCACCGAACGTTTGCATTGAAAATCTAAAGTTACAGTGTACATAATTATGTATATTTATCCTGGTTTGGTTACATAACTATCAAGCAAAATTTCATACTAGACTTAAATCGTGTTGGAAAAACCTAATGTAAAGTAGCTTGACTTCCAAAATAAATTATGAGAGAAATGTCGTGTAAACTTAAGCTGGTATTCAGTAACTGGAAACCTCATTATGTAGTAGACGTTGTATATAAAATAGATCCTATTGACAGGTCGGGAAAACCCTTGGATAAAGAAGACGAAAGTAAACTGATCACTGACATCATCCGTAATCGAGTTGCATTCGCAAATAGAATACTAATGAGATGAAGTGTACCTACTATTGACACTTGTCAATTATGTACGTGGTTTTGCATCAGTACAGTAAATCTAAGTGCAAGACGCTATTACTCGTCTATTATGGCATCAATTCAGTCAAAAAATACTTAAAACATATATTTTTTTAATCTGTGTCCATCAATGAAGAACACAATGACTTTCTGGGTATAGTTTTGCGTGCTGCCAATTGTGATTTTGGCATTCAACAATATTTTATTCTCTGCCTGTCCACCGCACAGAAACGAGATTACGCGGTCATAGTAAATTTACTGTCGCTACTTCAGCGTTCGTCGTCATCTCGTTCTGGTTGATCAGCTGTCAGCGTCGTTCTTCGCCAGACGTTTCTGTTCTGTATAGTCGAGATAATTCTTCCTCAATTAAAAAAATTGTATTGCCAATTTGGCCACGATCGCAGAATGAATTTAATGTACCTGATTGAGGGTTTAACATCTATGACTCACTGCACTGTTCGAATAATGAGGTGATCATCGTGTATGGCTGGGAAATTCGGAAAATGCGAGTAGAATACTAATCGATGTTTTTATTTTGGATGTACCGAGGTACTTGTGGTGCACTGAACTGTTACTTTGAGTGGTATAAGAAGTATGTAGGTCTGTTTTTTTATTCTCGTAAAATTAAGATTTTTATGTGTCATAAATACATAAAATCGATTTTTATCTACCATTTTCAGGTCCAAAATATATGTATACCTAAACATATGTAATGGGTCCTATTTTATGTGCAACAGTAAATACAGTGTTACCGTTAATGCCTACCATGGTCTTGTCAACCCCGCCTATCACTAGTGTTGTACCCGCTCGCTTAATAAGTGTAATCGATAGTCGATACTTGACAAGTAGGTCGCTAGTAAATAAGGTGGGAGCGGTGATTTCGCGCCGAGATTCGGTTTCCAAGCTATTAACAAGTATCCAGTTCAATGAGAGATTTTATCGATATAAACTTTTTTTAAATTTGTCTCCTTAAATGCATGATATTGGCATTGTAATTGTTAATTTTAAGGCGACGATAACCGACTTTTAATGATTTTATACTGAAGATGACGACTAAACGAGTAGTGTTAATAATTTGGAAAAAAATATATGTTAAATTAGAGTATTTTTTTAATATTTTAATATATAAGGCATATTTTGGATTATGTTTATATTCATCATCATCAGCCTATAAATGTTCCCACTGCTGGGACACAGGCCTCCTCTCTGAGAGAGGGAGTGGGCCGTAATCCACCACGCGGGCCCAGTGCGGGTTGGTAGATGTCACATGTCTTCGAATTTTCGGTTCTAGGACTGTGTTTATATTACATAGTGAAATTAATTTGTAAAGTTATGTCTATGCGGATAAAAAACTGAGAATGACGCAAAATCTATTGAGCGTATTTTTCTGAAACTTTCATCGTCTTAAAGATAATTTAATTATTGATCTTTTAGTATACGTGTTTTATTAAAATACTTTTTTTTTTCGTATAGTAAATGAATAATGCGTCTGATTTGGGACAGCGCTCCTTGATGGGCGAGTTCTATTACTGACTGGACGTACGATGCGTTGCGTGAGCTCAGTACAGAACACGCAAGCTAACCACTCAAGGTCACTGTCATATATCTGCGTCTTAATTGTATAAAATAATAATTAAGTATATTTTATTATATTTTTATCAGTCCGCTTTTTTTAGTCAAGTATGTGGAATAAATATTGATGAATCTTGGTTTAATCCGTCGGCTAAAAACACAATAATTGCTCGTACATACATAACCGGTTGTTATTTACAACCGAACATAACTTCTGTTTATAATCACTATACTTTGCAAGAAGACGATCGCCGTATTAAAATTATAATGGTTTACGATGTGTTTTTATCATCATAGTTAACCCAATCTACTGATTTCCCAAGCCAATCTAAGATGAAACAGCACTTACATAATCACGACTTGTTTCCCCGAAGGATTGGGCAGAGATGTACACACGGCTACTCATCAAACTATACATTTCCAGCTTAAGCTGATCTCGCATTGCATAGGATTTCTGTACAATGCGAGGTCAGCTTTTACTGGATATGTATAGCTTGATGTGTGGCCGTGTGTACCTATCCTACCCACATTTCGCCAGTTATGTTTAAGTCCCATGTAATAGGGGGCGAGCCTATTACCATCAACCGGGCACAAATCCAGACTCCGGGCTTCAACTGACAAGTTCCAGATCGAAAAACCCAATAACACTTTGCCCGACCTGTGAATCGAACCCAAGACCTCATGGTCAGCAGTAGCGTATGTTACCACTAGACCAACGAAGCAGTCTTCTCTCGAAACAACACTTCTGAATCTTTATTATGTACTTGAATGGTCCTACATACAATAGCACGTAGAAATATACAAATAATTCGGCCGCATTGTCATTGAAATGAAAATGAATGTGCAGGCGGCAAAATAGAGTATACATTTTGATCGCTCTGAACGACTTATTGTCACACAATATGTTCTTTGTAAACAGCGCTATTTTGTAATGCAAATATTTAATCTACCTATACATCTATCTTTATGAATGTATAAAAATCCATGGCTGTGCATTAGTCTCGCAAAAACTCGAAAATGGCTGGACCGATTTGTTTTTTTTAAGCTATTATTGCATAGCTTTTATCGCGGGCTTTGAGCGCGGCGATCGAATCAAGAAATTCCGTAACGAAAAAAACCTAACACCCGCCACTCCGCCTACCATGTAATGACGGTTCCCATGACAACGTGATGTTGTCATGACAACGTGATGTTGTCATGGGAACGTAATTTTTGTTTTATGTCATCACGTCATCATCCCAAGTGTAGCGTTGACAAATAGGAAGTATGGAGGTTACAAATGCTATGCAATAGCTTTACCGAGGCAGTCCCCGAGTGCCACACGTTTTTTTTTTTTTTGTTTTATTCGCCTCAATACCTACTGGGATGGTTTAGGAAAAAAATAAATTAGAAAAACCCCAAAGAAACAAATGAAAAATCTGAATTTGTTACGAGAGATTTTAAACGTGGCGTGGTACAAAGTTCACCGGGTCATCTAGTACACCATTATTAATTAAATTCGCTTTTCGTGTCTGTCTGTGTCCTCGCTGTTCTTCTAAACTGCGCAACAGATTTTGATGCGGTTTTCACTATTATTTTGAGAATTTATTCCGGAAGGTTTATGTGTATAATATTTTTATATTTAACTTAGATATAGAACAGAAATCTTGATGTTATGACATGGACCTACACGCACACACACACGCCACTTGGTCACTCGGTGTTGTGATATGTGTGATGTGTGTGTATGTATTGTGTCTGTGTTTTGTGGTGTTGTGTATGATTTGTTTATATTTTGTGTTTCACGAACTGTGTCCAAATAAATGTTTTCTTTCTTTATGTCGCCATTGCGCACGGGCTCGTCGTTAATCGTCAAATAAAAGAACAATTGAACTCCGGGAGGAGCTCGTGGCTAAATACTAACAGTCGCTCGGGTCGATCTGTCAGATTAAGCTACGCTTGCCGGGGTTGATCCGTGGATGGGTGACCATTTCTACATACCGAGACTCCTCCGTGCCTCGGAAAGCACGTTAAGCCGTTGATCCCGGCTGTCATTCGTGGATCTTTGACAGTCGTTACGGGTCGTCAGAAGCCCGAAAGTCTGACAACCAGTCTTACCAAGGGTATCGTATTACCCAGTTACTGGGTTGTGGAGGTCAGATAGGCAGTCGCACCATGTAAAATACTGGTATTCAACTGCATCCGGTTAGACTGGAAGCCGACCCCAACATAGTTAGGAAAAGTCTAGGCAGATTGATTTTTTTGAACTCCGGGAGTGCCAACAGAAGTGAAAACTTGAAAAAAAATCGGCACCGCGGTCATCAACGCGTTGATGTCTTTTACTCCACGGTGTCGGTAAATTGCGTTACAGTGTCGCGAAATCAATGGTTTAATCCCATCTCAAAAATGCCCAACGCGCATAAAGAAGTTTTCACTTCAAATAAATATCTCTTTAAAGTTTTTCCTCAATCCTATATTACTAAACCAAAGATAAATACTAAGAACTACCCATAAAACTTGATCTAGCATCTCTCAGAAGCATAACACGTTCAGTAAACTGAGTCGGATGGTTTTTGCAAGAAAAACTAAACTCCGGTGAAAGGCTAGGATGTATATCTGGACTAGTACGACGGTGGAAAAACTGCGAAGAGAAGTAATCGTGTTGTGGTTAAGGAGATATATTGTAGAGGCTGGTTTATGTGCTATTTTAATGTATCCTTTCGTATTATTTACCTAAGCCTGATTTACACCGTGCGATAAAGTTTGCATCATCGTGAAGCAACTATAAAATTTGCACCGTCTAAACAGTGTTAAGACGTTGCAAGTCATTTTTGGAACGAAGTTCCTTATCGTCGGTTGTAAGCCGTGCGGCGTGCGCGTGTTTCTCTGTCTGTCTCTCTCTCATAGAAAGCAAGCCAGTTATTTTCGTTTCGTCTTTCTATTTCGCATTGAACAGTGAATAATAAAAAATATATTATAACTTTAAAAAAAAATATATAATTCCTTCACTAAATAATCGAAAGGAACTTCGTTCCATCCGGGTGTCCCTTGACACCTCTCAGGTTTTTTGTTTCAATTTTATTATACCTTATTACAAGCAAGAAAGAAAATTGCAACGTGCAATGGAACTTCAAAGTTTATTTTTGACAATGGAACGCATGTATGTTTCGGCTAATGCAATTTCTATCTCTTTCGCGGCCACGGATTTTACTCTGTTCTGCAAACAAAAGTCTTTAAATGTGATTTTATTTGACCCATTTATCATCTTCAAAATAATACTTTTACTCGACTGACCCTCTTGGGGCTATAAGTATTGTTTTTGCCCTGTGCAAGCACAAAAACGGTCTTTATATTTATACCTACCACTATAACTACTCTACTTTTTTATATGAGCGTAAATGAGACAAAAGAAGTACTTAAGGATCGTAACAGGTGGCGTTCTGTGGTTTCTGCCTACCTCCATAGGAATAAAGCGTGAGTTTATATATGTATATACTAATACCTATCGGTTATTTAATATACCTACGAGTAAGTTAAGGGCCTGTGCAAAACAGCTGTAATAATTATCAATCTTAAACAATAGTTCAACGGGTAGGGTCTGAACTGTGACCTCCAATGCAAGTCCTTAGTCACTGCCCTTTTGGTATAAGGTTAAAAATATCTTGTTACACAAAGTAAACATACCGATTTTATTAACATTAAATGGGTTTGCCCTTTTTATTGGTAACTAGATGACCCGTGAACTTCGTACCACGTGAGATCAATGGTTCCTTTGGGTTTTCCTAATTTTCTTTTTGGTGTGTAACATCTTTCTTCTAGCTTTCCAACAATATGTGGGACAGATTTCGTGAAATGGGATGGAAGTGTGTAATAGAAAGCCGGGGAAGCGCTCGCTATTTGATTGGATCAATGACCGCGCGCGGTGTTAGAATTGGCAGTCAGATGGTACTAAGTACCAACCCATTTTCCGGCGCACTCGTTTTTTTTTCCTAAACCACGCCAGTATTGAAAAAAAATATTCAAATCGGTCGCACCCTTTTCAAATGTTTGCGAGACTAACGCACGGCAATTGATTTATATATAAGAATTTATAGATAAAATCAGGTAGGTACGAACCATTTTATTTCAGATTTAATCTGATACGGGTGACTTATTATTATGAGTTCGTCTAAAATCATTTTAGAAGAAGAGAGACAAAGAAGAAAAGGGTAGGGTTCACTGTATCATCGCGATTTTATAAGGCCAAGAATAAGAGAGGAACACCAAAGAAACGGTGGATGGACTGTGTGGAAGATGATAAGGCTAGAAAAATTGTGATTTACTGAGATGACGACTCATAGAGAAGTATGGAAGAAAAAAAAAAAACAGTGGCATTCCGGGAGTGCCGACAGAAGTCAAAGCTTGAACAATTTTATTGTACAGGAAATACTTGCATAGAACATTGATCCGTAACGTAATATAAATAAAGAGCACAATCGCGTTTACAAAAAAGAGGTGTCGGTAACGGTGTCGCGAGTTCAATTGTTTTTTCCCATCTCAAAAATGCCCAAGGCGCCTAAAGAAGTTTTCACTTCAAAAACACATGTTGCACCGATAAATTGGGATAAGGGCAGAAGACTGATGATAAGGCGAAGAATAAAATTAATCCAACATTTTTATTCATGCCACAAAGACCACACAAAGGAAAAAAGAAATAACAACAAAGGTAAAATTAATCTAACAAAACATACTCGTGTACCCTTGATTTAAACTCCAACATTCCTACAGACTATATTAACAAACGACATTGAAGTTTATTAAACCGATTTTTAATTAGTTGTATATTAAAAATAAATATTTTCTAAGAATATTCTTTAAATTGATGGTTGCTTGTTAACACATACGGTCAACAAACTCATCAAACACGATCATCATTTAATTTAAATCTTCTTCGTATTGATGGCAATTCAAATAGAATCAGTCTAGAATTTGACTACGAGTTTGACACCTTCAGTAGCATCCATCAGTTCCTCTAACGTGTACGCTAAGATCATTTAAATAAAATAAATAAATAATCACTAATTTCGTTTTAAAAATGCCCTAAACATTTCCTAATTTCGTCAAGACAAACTATTATTGCATCAAAAATCAAAACAAACCTTTAAATTGTATTTCCCACCACACTGACACACACCCGTTCAAAATTAAAAAGCTTTCCGTCCCATTAATTTGAAAACACGTCGTTAATTCGAGCGCTCATTTCGTCCCAAACTTGGTAAAAAAGTTGGGGCTAAAAAAGTGCATGTTGAATGTTGACCATTCTTTATTGCCGTATGTTACACATAAAAATGGAGATCGGTATGCGAGCTCTTAACGATGTGTTTTTTTTTTTTGTTTCTAGTAGGTAGGTACTGTTTATTGTTCCTGTCAATGATTTCAATAAACGAGAGTAAAAAATTGTAGTGTCATACTTATGTTCACTTGAGATGAGAGTGTCAGTGACGGAGGAGTGAAGTTTGTGACAGAAAGTGATGTAAGTAAAGTGATCTGTGTAGTCAATTTGGAATCTTGAATTTATTCTTACTTGCTAACCGGTCATCTCTACTTTCTACTGTTTTCTAGCGCCAAGTTTTTATGATAACTTTATACCCAATTATTTTCAAAAAAAATTCATAGAATCTATACAAATAAATAATATATTGCTGTCTTTTTGTAATATCAAAATAACAGCTTTTTACTAAATGCATTTGAAAATATAAACAGTACAAAAAAAAAAAAAAATTAAAAAATTTTTTGTTTGTTCTGTTTATTTGTTTCGGCTAACCTTCGAAACGGCTAGACGGCTAGACTGTCACTGGCAGATAGCTGATGTAATAAGGATTAAATTAGGCTACTTTTATTTTTCAACAGCTATTTGAAAAACTTTTTATAAAAAAAACAACCGACTTCAAAAAAACTCTACAAAATGAAAAATAACTTTAATTTCGGAAGTCGGTGTCTTTGGTTTTGAATTTTCATTTTTTGTCACCGACTTCCGAAATTAAAGTTATTTTTCACTGTGTAGTGTTTTTTGGAAGTCGGTTGTTTTTTTTACATTTTTTTTTATTTTTTCACTTTTTAGTCGTGGTATTTACCCCCACAGAAATTCGAATACCACTACCTGCTATGTAAATAACAGTGAGAGGAACTTAACATATCATCCACATACCAAGTGGGAAAAAATACGTATTATTGAAGCTAACTCAAAAACTATCCAAGCAAAGTTAATAAAATTTATATGGGACCACTTCGAGAGCATACCCTTTCAAACAAAAAAAGAATTTTCAAAATCGGTCCACAATTGAGGAAGAAATCGGAACACGCGACGAACATATAACCTCCTCCTTTTTGGAAGTCGGTTAAAAATAAAACAATATGGAACTTCAAATATAAGTAAGTACGTTTCCTGTACCCTCTTATGACAGCTCTGATATTCTAATGACAGCCATAATCATCTCAAGCAACAGCAAAAATCCCGTCGCTATTAGTCCAGCTGCAGAAAAGCCTACGCAATTTATAGCCATACTGATAAAACAGCTTCCTTCCAATACCGACTGTTTATACTCTGTGTACATGATCACGATAATCAAAAGATTATTATTCACAAGAAGACGCTAATCATCGTCTATATACTGTAGAAATATCAAGTTACTTGTATATTTAGATTCAGTTATAAGTTAGCTTATATAGCGCTGTTGCAAGCCGCTGCAAAGATGTGGAGGATAAACGTAAAGTTATGATGGAAGCGCTGAGTGTGGATAAAACTGCTGTTAATGTTTTCCGGTGCATTACAGTTATTAGTATAGTGAATGATAAAGAAGTTTATGATACTGTTATATCGTATAGTGAAGCTGAAGGCGCTGGAGATAGCAAAGAATTAATAAAAGTTAAAATAAAGCTTACTGAAGCTATAGATCAGGAGTCACCAAATGGCGGACCGTGGTCCGGGTCCGGATCGTCGACCTATTGTGTCCGGACCTTAGGTAAACAGTAAAACCAAATCTAATTATTTTGATGTATGATGCCGTCGACCCGACAACGGACGATGCGAGACGCAAGCCACACACACGAAGCTGCAAATATTTTCGGGAGTTACAAAACTACTCTAACAGATGATCGATTTCTAAGAAAACACGTAAATAATCGAGTTCCTTTCTATCTCATTCTTGGTTTTTTTCTTTCTTTCTATAATCTTGGTTGTTAGTAAGTCTACCAAACGGACCGCAATATACATGTATTTTTTTTAAATATAACCCCAATAAAACTAATTGGTAATCCCAGCTATAGACGCTGGAAGTAGATGAGGAGTGGCCTTCATATTTATGTAGAAGACAAAAAGGGAATGCTTTAACAATATAAACTTCAAAGTGCAAAAACACTATGACGATGAAAGTAAACATACTTACTGCAAGTAAAAAGATCTTATAATAACATGAATAAGCCCTTCTCAGCAGATTAAAATATCAACAAGCATGAACTTACGAAGGTAACAGTTATTTTTATCGT
The DNA here is from genome assembly GCA_963680765.1 of Agrochola lychnidis. NCBI lineage: Eukaryota > Metazoa > Arthropoda > Insecta > Lepidoptera > Noctuidae > Agrochola > Agrochola lychnidis. The sequence continues at coordinate 3,942,630 of OY796859.1, read as the reverse complement.
ATCTAATTTCGGCCGGCTTTCCGCGAACTGCACAACAACGCCGAGATTGTCAAGAGAAGCCTTTACAAGCGCTGATTCTACACGACCGGTCGTAATTCCACACCTTCCGGGATGGGACAGATTTATATCGATAAAATTTGCTCTAATTCCAACATAATATTTAGAAAAATGACGAATACACGAGAAATCTGGACAGGTTATGTTGTGTTTTATAAATAAATTTTAATTAGGCGATAAAAGATAATTTAGTTGCAATTACATTAGTTGCAATTACATCTCGGATCAATTTATTGCCAAATGCCCTTATTAGTAAACGCGGAATTGCAACTACAAGAGTAAATGAAGAGAGATAAAAAAGGCTGATGAGTAGAGTAAAGAGTAAATGTATAAACGCTCTTGTTTGCTACACTAAAAAATAATAACATTCTTTTGGTAACAGGAATAACATTAACCTCAGAAATAGACACACAATTTAATTGGTCCGTCCCAATTTCACCGAAATGATACCATAATTCATGTCACTATAACACTGTCACTTAACATTGAAACAAAGATTGATAACACCTCCAAATTTTATAGATCATTTAAAATTTATTACCACAATAAGCCCTGACAAATTCCAATTGTAGTACTAAATTATATCTTGTTTAAACAACAAGGTAGATTCAAATGGACTGTTTGTGTGTTTACGTCGGCGTTAGTAATAAAACAAATGAAGTATAGTGTAGTATTTTATTGATACTGGTTGTGTGTTAAGGCTTATATTAGTAGACTTTGTAGACAGTCGACTCTATTGCAATGGAAAATAACTTTTATGTTTGTAGGAAGCCAAGGAATACTCATGGAAGTGGTTTATGCACTCACTACTTTATTAACAACAGAGCGTGGCTTATGTCATCTTGACAGTTGTGACTCATTATTAACCAATCGCAGCGATGGCTACGTTCGGACAGTATAACTTCGTATACAATGGTAATTTTTCAGAATTCATCATACTTTTCATGATCTGCAAGGCGCAAAACGTCGACTTTAAAAAAATTCTTCACTACAAGGTTTACATTTTATTGCTCCAGGAAAACGTATTTCATCACATCGACAAACCAATCCCATAGCGCATCCAATCCCTTACTGTAAAAAACTGGTTCGTAACGAGAGCTCTCGTTATCGACATCGATAGTCTATCGCACATCACTAGTGGCCAGACAGGTATTATTAGGTCTTCCTGCTCTCCATTCGCAGGCTAACACGACAATTGTAAGCGTACTCGCTTCCAGACACAAGATGGAATGATTTGTTAGTTTTACCGTTATGTGGTTTGATGTTGACTTATGTCTACCTCTCCGTACATATAATTCCGCTATAGCGATCTAGGATAGTGCCATAATCATTGCGGCGCACTTGATGTACCTTCAGATTTAATTTGTGATTGCTGTTGAATATTATTACGCTTCATAACATAAAGTGTATGCAGACTTGTTCATTGTAGGTAAAGTTGTCAGTGAGATTCATGATCGGAGAGAAGATTATAATGACATTTTGACAGTTGATAATTTAAATAGCACAGAGTTAACATTTGAAAGGAATTTATAAAGATAAATCCATTATGTACGCCTTTGTAGGAAGCTTGAAGGCAAACACTCTGACACCAAGTCTTCTGGTGGAGCAGCAAAAACAACCAGTGGTGATATAAATTCATGTCATCATTACAACGATCTATTTAAAAACTCGTATTCAACAGCAGACATTCATAGACATGACATAAGACATAAAGCGCGTGAAAATAAATATATAGTAGGTAGTAAAGCTAATACTCACTCATTAAATCAAATAACCGATCTCTACTACATAATCAGAATAAAATAATAACAATCGAAACGAATCGCTTGAACATCGATTACAAAGTATTAAAAACAACACTAGTACCCTCGAGCCAAACGATACTATCTAAAATAAAAACCACACATAATCATACGGAATCGATTATAATCCGTAAAGCGCCCGAAGACAAAAACGAAAGTCGATTCCTAAAAGTAATAATCGTTATGAAATCTCGATTCTCGATTCGCTTCTCGGATCGTATGAGCCTTATCGAGAACTCGCCTTTGCTGGATGTGCTGATTAGTTCCGTGTGTGCTAAATAGTGGTTTTTCTGTCATAATCATCAGTTATGAAGTGAAGGCGACGAACTGCGTTATTGATTTGATGAAGTCAATAAAAAATGTAACGATGACCTTAATTGAACAGTAACTTGAAATATTTGATGTCAATTTGCAGAACAAAATGATACCATTTTTAGCTACAAACAAACCTTAAGCTAGTTAGTGGAATGCATTCTCAACACGAAATCAAGCAAATGAGGGGTGACAGTGATGACTCCGTTTTTACAGCTAAAGTTACCTTTTCTGATAGCATATGATCCGCAAAGGAACGAATTGACTAACAATTGGCAAAAGTCGAATTAATAGCAAAGGTTTTCCTTGAAAAGCTCTTTCAATTGGTGTATATCTGGTAATGTTAAAAAAGTCTAAAAGATTTTTTTATGAATCATATCTGGCCAGAAATTTTACTCGCGATATATTTTCTAACATATAAAATTTGATTTAAAATGCTTTTCATTCATTAAACAGATGGGTGAAGGTCGTCCTTAATCGGGATCTTAAACCATGAACAAAAAACAAAATAGAAAGTCCAAGAAAAATACTCTTCTTCCTTCTTTTTTTCGTGTAAAGAAAAATACTAAAATCCAATTACAGCACTCCGTAAAAACTTAAAAACGTAGAAACATCAAGTTTTTACGCGACCATTTTAACTAAGAAACTAATTTTGCGATAACAATGGCCCAGTAACAACTTCCGTACAATTACGTCATTCTCATAACAAAGTGCAATGATCTCAACTATGTTGCTTGAACTTGACAGCTGATTTTGTAACTAGTAGCTAGTGTTACCCTGGCTTTGGCGAAGAGTTATGTAGGTATCTGTATTTGTAACTGTTAGAGTAAATTTGTTGTCTTTACGAAATCATAACCTGTTGCTATTTCTCCATTTTCTATTAATTCATCTTCTTTGTCTGTATCTCCAGTTCGCCGCCCCCGCAGAATAAACGCGTAAGAGCTATTGTGGCGGTTTTGATGTTAATCCATATTCTTCATGTATAGGTCAAAATACATCACCTCAATTTTTTCCAGATTTTTATATCAAGTATTTACGAAGTTACATACACACGATGTACCGTAACATAATGTCATAATTCAGACCTTGATGATATTTTATATGTATTATCCAGAACAAAAACATAATCACCTAAAACATTATCAGAAACTTTTTGACTGCACCAGAATAACGCATAATAGCCCATTAACGGTATCACGGTACTGCGAAAAACGCAAGTTATATTACATTGCAAAACAAAAAAAACAATAGTTGACAAGAAAAAAACTCAAAGTAACATTAACGATTTAAAAAAAAAAACTGTTAAAGTTTTTTATAAATAACTCAAAAACGGTACTTGTTAAACACTTAATATTAATTAGACTAACTACAAAAAAACAATCTTTTTAAACGACACAAAAACAATTTTTTATTCTGTGCAGTCATTAAGTTATGGATCAATTTAGATTTTTTATTTTCCTTGTAAAATTGACTTTTTACACTTGCGCGTTTATTCTGCAGGGGCGGCGAGTTGTAAGTTGTTGTGAGTTGTTTGCAAATTTAAACGCACCTACGAATGTTTTAGGATCAGCGGGATAATTGCATATCACAACAGTAGCAATGGCTTTAATGGAGTCAAACTATCATACATTGAGTTCCAGAGAACTTTTCTCTTTAAAACAAAACTCTACGAATTGAGTACACTGTTCAAGTGAAACTGTGTGAAATATGAATTTGCTTGCGAAGAAAGAGACACACCCCCCAATGAAAGAAACCTTGGACACAATTCCAAAGATCAATATGCCAAGTTGACAACCGACTGCATACGCCATCAAATTGATCATACGTAGGCTTGTCATAGACGGGATCAATTAAATCAATTGCTTGCGTGCTTTCGATCATGGCGGGTCCAAATTCCAGACAGAAGTATGTCATGCCAATTGATGTCTGGGGGCACGGCTGTATCCCGCCAAGTTATACACATGATACACACTTTAGTTTTCGCATAAACACGCCCTTATATAGGAGTAAGTCGTTACATGTAGACTCTTTAACTTCATTAGACTCAAAGCCTAAAATTACAGATAAAAAGAAAATAATAAATTGCGAATCTCAATTTTGCTACAACGCACTGAGGTTTGCTATTAGAGAACCCAAATCTGGGTTAAGCACGTTTTTTTACACAAGTGCTTCTTGTAATATTATTACAAGGGTTAGGCAGAGGTATACCTATAGTAGGGGGTGAGCCTATTGCCATCAACCGGGCACAAATCCAGACTCCGGTCTGGTACTGAGTAATTCCAGATGGAAAAACCCAATAACACTTTGCCCGACCCGGGCATCGAACCCAAGACCTCATATTCAGCGAGGCAGTCATTGTTACAATATATCTGTAATATTGTGTACAATAAAGAATAAGAATTAAAGTACGGACTCATTCATTGACTGATTCATCAACGCCCAACCCAAATCTTTAGATCTAGATAGCAGAAATTTTACACAGAAGTTCTCTTTATCATGTAGACAAGAAATTAAGCCGAATTTCCAAAATTCCCACAGGCTAACTTCACCGGCGGCAAATTCGCTGGTAAAGTGCTAGTATTCATATAAAATATAACTTGTACTTAAGATTTTTATCAAGAAATTCTCAGTAGACTTCCGCTGTTAACCTGAGGTTTGAAACATCGATAAATAGCGGAAGGCTTGCTCCTTATCGCCTTCAAGGAATATGACCGTGACGGCTGCGTGTTATTCATGCGTGTCGATATTATATAAGCCCCTTCCTATACAAGTCGACAACTCTAGACTCTCTACTCCAACAGTCTATACAACTGGCCTCTGAGTGAACAACACTATATGTTTCGTCCGTAAGTTTGCAAAAGTCTCGTCTCCGACATGTTAGGTGGTACAACTCTAACACACATTATTTTAGTGTTGCAACACTGTTACTTCCTCTCGGCCGGAATGGTTGCCACACTCCTGTAATAACTAATTTCAATTATAAGTAAATTATTATGTACCTACCAGTGAGTTTCATATTTCGTGACCTCCCCGAAGACTCCGAAGTGGTACCTATTAATCCTGCACACGACCACGTTGCTCAACATAAGTCTGTTTGCAGACCTGAATTTAGACCTATCTTCAGACAACCTATCTTCAGACAACCTATCTTCAGACAACCTATCGATCTATCCTACTATTTTATTTTTATCTTATATATAAAATTCTCGTGTCACAATGTTAGTTACCTTACTCCTCCGAAACGGCTTTACTGATTTTTACCAAATTTTATATGCATATTCAGTAGGTCTGAGAATCGGCTACTATCTATTTTTCATACCCCGAAGTGATAAGGGTTGTCCACTCCAAACAAATAATTGGCAAAACAACGTTTGCCGGGGTCAGCTAGTAATATTTATAAATGTGAAAATTTGTGAGGATGGATGGATGTTTGTTACTCTTTCACGCAAAAACTACAGAAGGAATTTGGATGAAATTTGGCACACAGATAGTTTATAACCTGGATTAATACATAAAATACTTTTTATCCTGATATTCCCACAGGATCAAGATTTATGCGGTTGAAACCGCGAGGCGCAGCTAGAGATAACAATGATGGGGCACAGCTTTTTTTAAATAAAAAAAACTTAACATTTTGTTCCGTCTACAGCAGCCAATACTGTTTTAACTCTGGTCTGCTGGTCTGCGCTTTGTCTAAGTTACATGTTAGTTGCTAGAATACAAAAATCGTTGAGCAACAGACTCTTTGAAGCTTTGAGAAGGATTGAACTTTAGAATCAAGAACGCGGGACTTAGTTTTACGTGAAATCTTACACCTCGTCATACATATCTACCGAGTCTCAAAATGTTTTTTCTACGTAAGATGATTTGATGGGACCATATTTTGTGTTCAACGTTTTGGTTTCTTTTTTATGGTGTTAATAAATCTTCGTAATTAACTAGCCAGTATATGGTTTGATTTGAAAGTTTGATTACATTTTGATTAGCGGAAGTGTGAATGTTTCACGGTTTTCTTTTATTGGGTGAGAAGAAAGAATCAATGTGGTTATAAATGATTCGATTTCACACTCGATTTGCAATGAATTGGGTAATGGCCCTACCTCTCTATAGGTACATATTACTACTACACATCGTACCTATGCACAAAAAGTTTTTGGACAGATTAAACTATAGAAGTCCAGATTTAAAACTAAGCTAATCTTAGCTATTTGCAAAAAAAGACCGGCCCCGTGCGAATTGGATTGACACACAAAAGGTTTAGTACCGTATTAAGATCGAAAACGCCGCAAAAAACACGTTTCTTGTATAGGGACCCCCTTTAATTATTAACTTTATTATTTGTTGTTAAAGCGGCAATATAAATACACATAATACACAATCTGTGATTTCAACTGTCTACCTATTACGGTTCATGAGATACAGCCCGCTGACAGACAGACAGACAGACGGACAGCGGAGGCTTAGTAATAGTGTTCCGTTTGGCACGCTTCGGGTACGAAACCCTAAAAATGAAACCTTGGCTTGCAGTTGTCTTGTCCCATCCGGGGCAGTGGTCCAACTGCTCTGACCAACTAGTTGGACCATGGGTCTTTACTAGAGGCAGTTGTCCAACTTTAAGGCGATTCGCACACTGCACCGCATCACGCAGCGTGGTGCGGGGCGGCCATAGAAAACAATCTGCGTGCGGGGAGCGCGTCGCGCGCGCAGGTTATGTTTTCTATACAAACTGGTACTATGTTAAATCTGCTGCCCCGCGCTACGCTGCGTGATGCGGTGCAGTGTGCCAATCGCCTAAAGATAGTTGGACCACAGCATCTTTTCAGAGTTCCGTGGTCCAATTCATTTAAAAAATAACTTACCAACTCTAAAAACCCCAACTGCATCTGTATTTGTGTATGGTACCTACTGGTTTACGGTTATATTGAACCTCTTTGCAGTAAATACGTAGGCACTGGCTGGTTGTTATCAATTATAGTACAACTAGCTGCGCCCCGCGGTTTCACCCGCATAAGTCTCGATACCGTGGGAAAAAAAAAAAAAAATATCCTATGTTCTTTTCCAGGGCATCATCTATACAGTGTGAGTCTTCATAATGTGCACATATCGAAATGAGGGAGTCTATGCTTAATTTTATCGACGGAAAAAATGGTAATTTTTTTTTTAGTTTAAAAAAAAAAAAAAAAATTTTACAAAAAATTTATTTATTTTTAAATTTTTTTTTGCTCTCTTTTTATTATTATCTTATTTATAAATTTTACAATTAAAAATTGAAGAAAAAAATACAGATTTTTACTAAAAAAACATGTTTATTTTCAATTGAGGGTAGTTTTTTTCTCAATTTTAATTTTATGTGGACGGCTACTTACTTTCAATCATTATGGAGTTTGTTTCATCGCGATAGCTGATTCAGTTTAAAAGTTACACAGTTTTGTTACAATTTTTTTTTTAATTTCATAAAAAGTATAAAAAACAATATTTAGATTTTTTAAATATTTTTTCTGTCGTTAAAATTAAGCATAGATTTCCTCATTTCGATATGTGCACATTATGAAGACTCACACTGTATATGTGCCAAATTTCATCCAAATCTGTTCAGCCGTTTTAGCGTGAAGGCTTAACAAACAAACTTACTTTCGCATTTATAATATTAAGGATGCATTTGTCATAATTGTGTCAGTAAAGTCTGTTACTTTGACACAGACTTTGATTCAATAACCTGAACTATCTGTTGGAAGAACAATAGTTTGTAGGGATGCCATACAAAACCCTCTAACATGGCCTTGTACGCGTCATTTGAAAATATAGATGGATAGAATAATTATACTTATACAGTTACTTTAATGTATAGAATTTATACCCACCTTCATCTTGGTCTTATAAATTATGTATTTGATCCAAATCTGAATGGTGTAGCTAATTTGTATACGTAATCACACCTACACAGGGACAAACGACAACTTGGCTTAATAATAATCTACGAAATAGTTTGCGTATTTCTACAAGCATCCTTGAAGTAGGTACAGTCAGCTTTAAAAAGATGTATACATCGACAAGAATTCATTTAAGTGTCTACAATCTTTATGCCACAATATTGTACCAATGTACACTAGCAACAAAACGTAATATCTACGTAATTGTACCTTTACATTTTAGCAAAACTTTTCATGCAATCCATCACCCTGTCAATTTTAAGGAGCATTTTATTTGTATGCAACCCTTTCTGCAATATAAAAATCAGCCAGCGTCTTCAGCCACCTTTTTTGCAAAGACCAAAGAAATAAAATTATTTTTTTACAAAAAAGGCAGCTGTAATAAGCGTGTGCAAAAAAACGTAGCAGTCGCAGTAAATCTTAAGGTGCATTTACACGGGCAACTTAAATTGCTCAACTTTGGGCAATTTGGTGGCATGACAACATTGCATCGAGCAGTTGACAGCTATACCAACTGCATACGTACTGTTGCTAGCGATACTTTCACACTATAAAGAGCAATATGAAGCAACTTAATATTTTACACCACTCTGTTACTGTTCCTCTGCTGAGCAAAGGTCTCTTCTTGTACAGAGAAAGCACAATCATCATACATCTATCTGCTCTTGGTGGATAGGAAATGAATACACGGAAATATATTAATTAGAAATACTGAATATATTGAGTAATTTTTGTTAGGAATTAAACTATAGTTATTATGATTATTTATTTATTTTAATTTGACAACATTGGTCCAATGGTTAGTACATAGAACAAACTTATCAACTAAGGGTTAGTATTTATTAAATGTATACATAATTATTATTCATCCCTGCCGCACGAGCAACCTGACAGAGTGTCTCAGTATTGGTGCATCATGCTGTTCAGCTAGGGTTTTCAAAATACTGTTGCTGCTCGCCCTCATTCTGCTTATTAAGGATGCGGCCTTCTTCCTCATAATGGCATAAACGTCGTCAGTTCTTGCTACAGCAAACATGCTAGACGCGCTGCAGAACCGGGGCAACCTCAACAGCACCCTGAAGCCATTATTATATTGCACACGCAGAGCATCTAGAGCCCTCTGCGTACCGTTGACCCACAATCTGCCCGTGTAGAACCTAGAATAGTGTGCTCACCTAATTAATTAGATAGACAGATAAAACATTTATTCAGTGCACACAAAAGATACACATAAGGACAATTTAATGATAATAAATTACATGAATATACATAAAAATAAGATACCAATACACAAAAAATAAAAAAACATACGTATAGAAATGGAGTGACATTATAACATACTTTTAAATAATCAAATATACAACGTGCGGTGTGCGTCTCAAGGTTGCACCAAATCCAGCTCAGCATGTATCAGGCAACTATATCTGACGCTGATATTCTGCTGGATCCCTGCAGTGACATACAGACGTTGAGCAGACGAGATAAATTGGTGTTGTTGAATTAGTGTGACAACAAAGTTAAATTCTCCACTAGCACCAGCAACTGTTGACTGATATTTAATTGCTGAAAAATTGCCCGTGTACGTGTAAACGTAAGCGTAGTTTTACATCTGGCTCAGTTGTATAGAAAGCGTTCACATTGTGTGATCAGCCCGCGGCCGCGAAAGTGCCGACTTGAACATTTTCAATTGAACACTCACTTGTAGCGAATTGTATGAGAGGTGTGTATGAGCTTTGTGAATGATTTTGGTGGTTGAGGTTTATTTAGCGTGTGTATTGTCTAAAAACATTACCCCTTTCTGCAGTTGACTAAAAAGCTAAGCTTTTGATATCAGCTAAAACCTAATAGTGTATCAAAAGTGTGTAGCACTTGAGAACCTGGGCTTGGAAAGGAAGAAAGACTAGGGTACCTATTGGCAAGGAAAGTTTCCTGAAATTGCACCTTTAAATAGTTTTCTTTGCACTAAAATATTACCAAAAACAGCATTTTTCGTATGAAATTTAAACAATACTGATGAAGTGCGTTACATAAATTACCTACATACGAAAGTTGTTTTAAACTAAACCTTATAAATAGATTTCTCTGCAGTAAAATATCACCATCTCTTAGTAAGGTCAATTTCCATTAAATCAGTAAATTTCTACATGTCCAATACTTCACTTTCCTCTCCGTATCATAACTCAAAGTTCCCAAGTTAACTTGATACGAAATTCTGATTTCATTATAATGTTTTCATCAATTAATTCGGATGCCCCATAAATAACACGCACAAGATTACAGCTTAGCAACCTTATAAAAATAATAATAAATGATCATCATATCGTATTGATGACCAGACTGGTTTGTATCAGCTACCGAACTGCGATCGAAACTTTTTATATTAATTATTGACTATGTTGGTACGGCTTATAATTAAATTGTGAGATAAATTGATTTGGTGGAAGCATGTTAAATGGGTATTCAATAGAAGTTGTGCAATCTGGGAGTAATTTTGATCACATATAATTTATCAACTGCATCTCAAGAAGACGTCCCTCTAAGTCTAAACTCAAAGCATTTATTTCAATTAAACCAATTACAGGTATATTTTGATCAAGATTATAAACTGACACTCACCTTCAAATTGCAAAAAAACGTAAGAAAATTTGAATTTCGCGAGCTACTCTAGCGCTTCGGTGTACGGATCGCCATTGAAATACTAGTGCTGTGACATTCTAGCTACTCATTGGGGATTTGATGGGCGTAAGAGATAGAGTTACCTATCAGATTTCGGAAAAGCATTATTAGCTAAAACTCAAGGTTAAAGGCGAATGCGTCAGGGTAGCCCGCGAAATTCAAATTTTCTTACGGTTTTTGCAATTTGCAGGTCAGTATCAGGTTATACGTTGATCTAAATATCAAATATTTATTTATAGCATTATAATCATAAAATCATCAATACAACAATAAAAGTTCATAATTGAAGGACTATTTACTTAATGAAATCATGACATTTGAGGCCAATTCCAACTTAAAGAGTTGTTGTTAATGAGTCTAATTATTGCAAAACCATATTTGTTATGGTCCCGAATCATATTTTATCAGCATTTTTATTGCAAAAAAAACGTAAGAAAATTTAACTTCACGATCCCCCTTAAGTTTAACTTTGTTTCTTATGAACTCAATTAGTAGACTCCTTGGCAGTGTTAGTGGCTATGCCCATACCGATGGAATTACAATTATAGTGTATTAAATACACCACTCGGATACAATTTTAAATTTGTTTTAGAACAAAAGGTGCGAAAATTTCAATTTTTAAATGTTTCTCTAAAACTTCCAATTAAAGTTCATCTAACTCTAATTACGTTGAAATACCGAATTTTTACTAACCACTTCTCCATCACTCAATTTTGTACCCTATGTTCTTAGTGTTAGAATTACAATTGCATTAAAGATGACAATAATATTTCGCTCGCAGACAGCGCTTACCATCCCGGGACTGAACAATCCCGGGACACATTCTCTGTCACAAAACATGGAACGCATTGTTGTATTAATGAGTTTTTAAAGTCTTTTTAAAGGAATGTCACTTTTAAACTGGTCGCAACGACCTTTGAGGATTTTAAGATTGGAATCCCGCACTTAAAAGCGAAAATGTGTTTAAATTTTATGGAATGAGTTCTTAATTTAAAGTTTACATTTGCAGTTTTAGTTCTGTGGCGCAAATTTTAAGATTGCCGACTTTTATCAAAGTAGTCTCTTTACTTCTTTTATAAAATTAGTGCTTTTATGAAATGAAGTGCACCCTAACAATTTTTTTAAAGTAGGCACAAAATTAATATACACAGATTTCTCTCATACACATAACTGGCGAAATGTAGGTGTACCTACATAGGTACACCTTTGCCTAACCCTTTGGGCATTACAGGCGTGATGTTATATTCTCACTATATCCGACAAATAAATAAGAAATAAGTCATAAATCTTGCATTTCCAAAACATTCCAACTGTTCTCAACATCACAAATATTTATACATATCATAAGTTATTCTCAATCAAATCAATACTTCTCAATAATCCGCCTCTTCCGTTACCATAATTAGCTAGTTATAAAACCAAATATTAAAACTAGTTCATATCGTAAATAACTATAAAGTGTAAATAAACATATCAACCTCATTTAAATCATATATAAATATTCAACTTTTAAGGCCTGTGAATAAAATATTTGGTCTATAAAAATGATAAAATGTTAAAATATTTTGATATTGTTCGCAAAAAATGTCATATTTTGACACCTCATTTTAATAAGTCAGGTTTAGTTACGGCTTGTGATTTTTTCTCATGGCTTTTATGGTAATATAGAGATAACGAATGAGTTTTATCTCCAAAATTATTGTTTTTAGATAGACATTTGACAAAATTAACGCCTTTTTAAAGGCTGTCAAAGCAAAAGATGTCATAATTATCTTAATAAATGACACTCTGCAAATGGATTTGATCTACAAAAGTTTTCACTAGGAATAATCGATCATCGTTATGAACTAACATAACACAAAGCAAATTCTCATATAGTTTACTCTGATAATAGAAAGACAAAAATTGAAAAAAGAACCTACTTTTTTCTTAGAAATGTCAAATTACTCGTGTGTTGTTCCAAAATTTAATTTTCCAGACCAAAACCGTATAAATCATAGTAATTGTACCTCTCTGGGCCTCCACAAAAGATTAAACGTAATGATACCAAGAACATCTGAAGCTAACGTATTTCATCCAAATATGGCAAAACTAGGAAAGACTAAACGCCTAGACGATTTCAATCTACATACATACTGCGAATTATTGAGTCTGAAAATGGCCAAAATACATTTAGCAATATGAGTCTGGTTGTTAGCTTGTACTACCGTAACCTAGTTCTCTGGATCTACTTATAATTCTAGTAGTAAATTACCTATTTACTTCCTTATTTTAAGTAAAAGGTACAAATCATAAATCAAAATCTATGAATTGCTTTTAAATTAAAGGGGTTCTAATTTTAAATTCTCTATATACAGTTTTTAAATAGATGTGGTTCAAATTTTAAATTCTCTATACACAGTTTTTAAAATAGATGTGGTTCTAATTTTAAATTCTCTAAATACAGTTTTTAAAATAGATGTGGTTCTAATATTAAATTCTCTATATACCTACAGGTTTTAAAATAGATGTGGTTCTAATTTTAAATTCTCTATATACCTACAGGTTTTAAAATAGATGTGGTTCTAATTTTATTTAAACTGTTTTAAAATAAATGTTAGTTCTAATTTTAAATTTCGCAAATGGAAGTTATTTTTTTTTTTTATTGAGTGTTTTAAAAGGTAACGAGCTAGCCTGTCAGACTTTCGAATGTCATATTTATTTGTTTTGTTTTTTTGTTACAGGTAATTATTATGTTCCTACTACCACAAGACAACAACATGAAAAGTAAGGTAACCTCATATCACGCAGGCGGATGCAAAATACATTTTAATTTAGTCATTATTCATTACTGCAATATTTCAATATCTGATCTAGAAGAGGGCAAACTTGGTAATAAAAATACTTTTTCCATCTTAGGAAGTAAGGAAATAATTCATACTCACTCAGTCACAGTGTCTATAATAATCTTTACACAGCTATTTATTAGGTGTGAAATATTATTTCATATTCCGTGTATAGTAATGACCACGTAAACTTGTATAATATCCGTTATCAAGAAACATATACGGCAAACAGTTTTACAAGTATGTTAATTAAAGTAGTTTAGTCAGTCTCAGTAATCTTGCCATCTGTTTCTATAAAAGGTAGTAATTTTCTTTGTTTCGCTATAAAAGGCAAAATTTAATAATAAAATTTAAATAAGTAGTTTATGTTCACGCTGATTTATGCATAGAATATGGAGCAAGTTTAGAAGGTCCAATCTAGTTCGCTGCTTTGAATACAAGCAAGAAAAAAAACCGACAGAAGTGAAAATTTAAAACTGATATTAGCGCCATCTATAGTACAGCACTACGGCGCAAGCATGTCGATGACGCGAATCTATAAGTTTATCCCCTACCAAAAGAAGCTTTCACTTCAAAAATAATAGGCATTTTCTATCTATAATAGTTCTACGAAAAAATAGTTGAAAATAGATTTTTCTGTGTGTGTTCGTAATTTAAAAGTGCATTCTTTCGACTTTTTTTGTCAAACAATTTATTTGTTCGATGTTTAAAAGTCCACGCATAGAGTTGACTTTTTCTACAATGACAGTTACGTTACGCCATTGGCTCAAATGATCAGTTAAGTCCATTGTCCACTCAGGCCCTTAACTAAGGTCAACTAAGGGAAATGAGCCATCATAGAGTCCACAACTCCACATGCAAATTGTATGCAATGGACCACCATCCTGCTACTATTTCAACAGAACTTTTTAAACAGTTATGAAATATTTGTGGAGTCAAATCGAAAAAAAGAATTCTTTGGGCTTTTAGTCACGAATAAATCAGTAAATATAATACGCTAATAAGAACCTAATTCAATCATTACTACAATGTAAAGTCGGCCATAAAAATCGTTCTTTAAATATTCGATGGGAAGTCGAATAATAAATTTATTTGCGAAGGTATTAGCCACAAATTATACGAAGCCCCCATGCCTCGGTTTTGATAAACGAGTTCGTTGACCATACCCCATCAAACACCTTATGTTATCCATACCCACATAATTTTGTAAAAATACATATTTATATTTATCGGTTTTTAATTAAAACTTTTACACATTATTTTAATTATTTATTTAAATTATGTTCACTAAATTTAAAGTTTCAAACTTTATAATTTATTTTAAGTTTTAAAATATAATTTGCGATCATAGCAAAAAATTGATCATTGTTTTACTGATACAATATTATTAGCATATTATATTATTAAATCTAGGCAGAACTATAGCCTTAGGCTTTATAGATAAAACTAAAATGGTCAAAACACGATGGTCCAATTATTCTACCATAACATTAAAAGTTGATGATCTCAACAAAATATCCGGGTTTAAAAGCAACAGTAACTTGGCTAAGGTTAAAATAATTTTAAAAAGTGTTGGCATAACTGTTTTTTAATTAATTTAAATATTTGCTTAAATGTCAGAAACATTAGTAAAGTTTAAAGAACACTTGCGTCCGCGCATATTTAG
Organism: Agrochola lychnidis; assembly: GCA_963680765.1. Classification (NCBI taxonomy): domain Eukaryota; kingdom Metazoa; phylum Arthropoda; class Insecta; order Lepidoptera; family Noctuidae; genus Agrochola; species Agrochola lychnidis. The sequence goes on along the minus strand of OY796859.1, from coordinate 3,927,362 downwards.
TAACTATATTTATTTAACTTTAATGGGTAAGTAAACAGACTTCTTGTCGAAAACCGGTAGAATATTTTGCGACTATTTGTTACATGCTGGTTACCATTGCTGCCTCGTTGGTCTAGTGGTCGCAAGCCCTACTGCTGAGCATGAGGTCCTGGGTTCGATTCCCGGGTCGGGCAAAGTGTTATTGAGTTTTTCTATCTGGAATTTCTCAGTAGCAGCCCAGAGTCTGGATTTGTGCCCGGTTGATGGCAATAGGCTCGCCCCCTATTACATGGGACTTAAACATAACTGGCGAAATGTGGGTGTACCTACTACAGGTACACCTCTGCCCAACCCTTCGGGGAAACAAGGCGTGATGTTATGTGTGGTTACCATTATAATAATATTTATTACCGGTGACCGATTCAATTCTTTATCGTACCAAAAAAATTATTAAAGGACCCGGGAACTGGCAGGAAAATAAAACAAAATAAAAAAGAGAATTTGACCAAATCGTATATCTACCTTTGGATCGCTTTGTCCTTAAACTTGCTATTTTGAAAGTCAAAATAAAACCAACATTTCATTCAAAAATTATCACAGAATTTGAAAGACAATATTCATTAATTAATTATTAGCAGACGATGTTAATTTTAAAGTATATGGATCATTTAAATAAATTGTTCACATTCTTGCTCATATTAATTGTTTTTTAAATACCTATCCAAGTATTATTTTAACGTTATACATTTTAATAGCTTTTCGCTTAAAAAATTAATATTTTTCTAGAACACTACGGGCAATATAAATACGCGTTTGAATGATTTATGTGTTTCCCAAGTGTTTGTATAGACTGGTGTCATATCGCATAAAATTCCTACACTTTTTATGTCAAGGAGCTGGTTAAGATTTATTTGTTGAGGCGTTGGCCAGTAGATGTGATATATTTACTTATATTATTACTACTTCTTCATTAAAATACCTATCGTTCTTAGTAATAGTACCTACTAAGAAGGATAGGTAAATATATTTAATGAAAAAGCTGTACACTGTAATACCATCCTTACTATTCTGTCAGATTCACATACAGAACATCTGACAGTTTTTAAACTTCCGCAAATCTTCGTGAAATGATTGGAAACTTTCAACTGCAACAAAAAACGATGCTGTAATATCTAAAAATGTTTATCAGTCAATTTATAACGCTATTAATTAGTACAGAAAGACAAAAAGGCATAAAATACCACTATATTGCATAAAGTCACTACAATATTTACAATATATCACATACAAAACCTTATTAGTAAAGTACAACACTATTTTCTCAAAACAATAAGTGTTTCTTTTCATTTCCGAACCAGTCTCACAACTGCGGGAAGCACAATCCATATTTATATATCGAATAACTTCCATACCAAAGATCATATAAATTGAATGTCTGACGAACTTCGAATGACGTTAGAAAAACATTAAAACATCCATATTAAATAGTAATTTCTGTTAACGACTTTAATTCAAAGAACTCAATTAAAACTCAGTGTTTTTTTACCCTTCAGAGTAGAGTTTGCGTTTCATACAAATATGAACCTAATATTAATCTAATAGTCAAACTCAAAGCATTTATCCACACTAATATTTTAAAAAGAAAAGTTTCGTATTTTTTTTATTTTTTTGTTATAAATAATCTCAAAAACTACTGGACCGATTTCAAAAATTCTTTCACCTGTTGAATGCTCTACTATCACTGAGTAACATAGGTTATAATTTATAAAGATATCACGCGAGAGAAGCCGCTGGCGAAAGCTAGTTTCAAATAAACCAAATACAGGCACCGTTAAGGAGTCAGTCAGTCAGAAAGATGAAGCTAGTTGCCAATTTCAAAGCGTAGTAGGTTCCTATGGACAACAACGGGCAAGAAAACCCACTCAACTCCTAAAGGAATAAAGTTCGTATTTTACTATGTTGGGGTCGACTTCCAATCTAACCAGATGCAGCGGAATATCAGTATTTTACATAGATCGACTGCCTATATGACTTCCACAACCCAGTTACTGGGTAATACGATACGGTAAGACTGGTTGTCAGACTTTCGGGCTTCTGACGACCCGTAGCGACTGTCAACGGGACCAACGGCTTATTGTACTTTCTTATAAGAACGAATGTGAACATTATTTACTTAAAAATAACGTTGCTATTCGTATCATGAAACGCTTACTTTACCTACTTATTAAAGTAAAGACAAATGAATATAATAAGAATAATTCATTTGTTCAAAAATTTACAGACAAATAAAAAACTTGAGAGGTGTCAAGAGACACCCGGATGGAACGAAGTTCCTTTCAATTAATTAGTGAAGGAATTGTAATAAAATGAGTAGGCAAGTGAGTGCATACGCCGCACACACAGCGTACACCGCAGCACCACACAATACCAAAATAGGGCATAATGCGGCGTTTTCCCGTGATTTTAATGGAGCCAAAAGAGAGGTCTTTTTCTCCTGATTTTTGGGACCCCAAACTTGATAGGTCTACGACCTCTGACTCCAAAGTTAAAACCCGGAGGGGGTGAGGTGTGCAGGGGGTGTATCGGGATCAGGAGGTCGCGGGAGAATATCGAGGGGGGGTTTGGGGGGAGGTTATATATATAAGAGAGTTGTAAGATATAGTTAATTACAGATATTGGGGGTCAAAAGAAAAATGGGGTCAAAAATGTGGTCTAAGGGGTCTAACTGAATGTAGGTTCTAGCTGAGAGGGGGGCAGTACTAGGGGGAAAATTTTATCAAAACTTTGATATTCCCAGTCGTTTCCGAGATATTTAAAATTAAAAAAAAAGTGTCGTTACAACTTTTGGTCTTAAAAAAGTGTCGTTACAACTTTTGGTCTTATTTTTTTCCGTCTAGCCCCCTTTCGCAACTCGCGATAAGGAACTTCGTTCCAATATGGTGATACACTATAATACACTTAATTCTATGATCAGATATTGAACATCTGTGTCTGAACTAGAAAATATCTGTGTTTCAGACATCAGGGGGCCTACCACCAGCCCATAAAACAGTATTATTTTAATATTACTTAAGTGTGAGAAAGAGATGAAGCTCTACAAGACGTATAGCTCCATCTCTTTCTCCCACTGAAGTAACATTAAAATAATACTGCTTTTGAGCTGGTGGTAGGCCCCCTGCGCTCTTCCCCTGTTGTAGGCGACACTTAAATAATAATTTTGTTTGACCTCTATACACATCCATAACACATTCGATGACAGATATAATAAAATAATATTGACAAATGTAGGAGAAAAAAAAACAGGAGTGCCAGACAGAAGTGAAAACTTGAAGAAGGTCGCCTTGGTGGAAGAAAAATACTTGAATAGAACATTGATCCGTAACGTAATATAAATAAAGAGCACAATCGTGTTTACAAAAATGAGGTGTCGGTAACGGTGTCGCGAGTTAAATTGTTTTTTCCCATCTCAAAAATGCCCAACGCGTCTAAAGAAGTTTTCACTTCAACAATCTTAAATTAGATGTATAGTGATGGCCTCCGGTGAGTAGAGTGCTAATGAGTGTGTGTGTGTAGGAGGGTTTGATCGAAAGTTCGATCTGAGAATCTCGCCCTTAGTGAATTGACCTTTCCCTTAGTTTACCCTTCAAGTTCTTATGGTGTGACATTTGCTATAAATTAAGTTGATCCCTCAATTGCAGTCGTTACCACGACCTTTCAACTGGTATTATTTATGAGTTTATGGCATTAAATTAACCATGGGAAGGGCGCTTTTTATAGGCGTATGTGTCGTCACGTTTCAATTGCATGGAGGAGTGTACTTATATGTTTTCCCTTGTGACTTTGTGCAGTAGTTTTTAGTTTTTACCCCCAACGCAAAAAGAGGGGTGTTATAAGTTTGACTGCGATGTGTGTGTCTGTCTGTGGCACCGTAGCTCTTAAACGGGTAAACCGATTTGAATGCGGTTTTTTATTTGAAAGCAGGTTTTCTAGCGATAGTTCTTAGATATGTTTTATCAAAATCGGTTCAGCTGTTTGAAGATTATCAGCTTTTTTTAGTTGATGAATGGATGTGGGTATCTTCCACAGGTCTGATCGATTTGAAATTTAGTATTCTGTTACTTCAATGATATTAGAAGGGCATAGTAACCTTGAATTGATGCTGCAGCATCACCTGGAATTTGCAGGATACCCAACTCCCTTACCAACTTACAGGTATCGTGTATGGGCTGGTGAAAATTCTCTTGAATTTCAACCTTCCAAAAGCTCTACTATAATGCTACTATACTATACTTCAGAGGTACTCACCAGAAAACTAAAGCCCTATTTACGTGTCAACACCGTAATATCGTGTCAATCAGAAGTGCTGAAGGAAGGCGTGCCTCATTACCGTTTACATTCAATTGTGTTTATGGCCCTATGAACGTGGTACAGACAACCACACTCCATAGTAACATAATACACATAACATAACAGACTTCGCCGTCGATATTATCGGCGGCGAAGTGTCAATACCTCCAATCAGATTTTTTTTGCGAACTTCACTTTTTATAGTTTTGAATTTAAAGGTTAAATTCCTTGTTACTTCGCCATCGATATTGAGATTAACAATGCCTTAAAAGTTTTTATTTGAGCTAACATATACGTGCAGTGTCTGAATAGGTCCACTAAAAGCTGTGTGGTGCTTTCCTAAATAGACCACCTTAGTTATTAAAATGAATAGTCCTCATAATTATCAAAAAAGTAATGTTCATAAAAATTTTACTTTTGTATTGTATGGACTTTAAACCTCTGAGTTTGTTTCGTTGCTTCTTCGCAGACTAATCGGCGAAAAAACATCGACAGCAACTAGTGTAAATATTTAAAAAAAACGTGTAAAAGTGTTTTGTTTACCTAACCAATTTTCAAAATAAAAAGCATTTCCTAGCATGAGCTGAGCTGATTGCCTTGCCATAACTAATATAGTCTTAAGTTAATTGAATACTAAATAATTATGGGCAAAAATAATTCAAACTATTTTTATAAACGACTTTTTTTTAAAGGCAATTTTCCTTCAAGACTTGCTACTTTGAAGAGCCCTTGACTGTACATGGTACTAAAGTTGAATGCCATAGCTGACTTTATTATTTACGAGCTTATGTTAAAGAGGACCACACGCGTTTCTAAAGAAAGTTCTATGATGACAATCGATTAATATTTTAACTGCTCTGAACTTGATTAGACGAAAGAAACGAATAAATACTTAATAACATAGTAGAAAAGTAACATAGTTATGTCACATTATTTTTAAATTTTATGATGATTTGAATGACATTCTGAAAAAGCTTTTACACCTTTCTAACTTAACTCAAACGATTAGGGCCATTATCACACTGACAATTTACCAGCGTGTTACCGGCGAGGCGATTGTTTAACACGCTCGCTGCGTGTGCGTAGTGAGTAATACGCTATAGATAGTGCAATCCACGAAGACGCGCCCCACTCCGCGATTAAGCTGAACTCTAGTACGGCGCGGAGCGAAGTGGGGCGCGTCTTCGTGGATTGCACTATCTATACGTGTGCGCAACGTGTTCGCCGCGTTTTCGGAATGAGAGCAATTAATTGACGTGAGTGTACAAGAGAGAGAGCGAGATATGCGAGTGTACAATATAGTGAAAAAGCAGAGAACATATCGCGTTATCGTTGCTAACTCGCATCGCTGCTGCAGGGCGTACGTTCACAAATCGATACGCTGAAAATACGCTGGGAAATCGCCAGTGTGAAAACGCTCTTACATCGATTTTGATAATAATTTGCTGTGTAAAAGGATCGTTTACACTTTGCACCATTTAAAGTATTAGTTATGGCACTCTATTATACTGAGCATTTGACATGTCGTGTCATGCAAATTATCATAATTAATTATACGAATAAGACTGGAATAAAATTAAAGCGATAATCGCTTTAATTTTCAAATCTTATTCGCTAGTCAAGATATAACTATGCTATTTTACAAGTAGATCAAGATATTCTACCGATCAATGCAGATTCTTGCATACATAGTGGCAAAAACATAAACGGTACATGGACAAAAAGTTATACCTTGTATGCATATAACCCGGTCTACTCCTTGATATGTGATGGCCTCTGTAACCCCATGAAGCATGAGGCTCCAGGGACTAGTGCAAATCTCGGGGTTCATTCAATTTATCGAGTCTGGTTAAACCACGCTGGGATCGGTGCATTTCAGTCCGGGCATGTCCTATGAATATAGGACATGCCGGTTTTTTTACGATATTTTGAGAGCAGTGGTGATGAAATAAATTACTTAAAGTAAAGTGTCAACCTGGGTTCGAACCCTCAACGGTCCGGTAAATAGATCTCCTCCTCTTTATAATATATAGTATAGATATTGAAGTATAGATTTTCTTTTAGATTTTGTGAATGTGAGAACGTTGTAAGCTGTAGATTTGTGGACCATTTTCTATTTTACTAAGTACCTGGTACTTCTTGATACTGTCCTCTCATACCTATTAACACTGTAATTTGAAAACATTGTAGAAACCATTTATTTTTAAAAGAGTAACCGTGGAGTTTCTTGCCGGCTTTTGTCCATAGGAAGCGATCAATTGGAACCGTGCACCTAGCTTCTGACGTTTCATAAGTGCCCTTGTAGGTTTATGTGAAATAAAATATTTTGAATTTGAACAATACGTAAGACGGGACAGCTACCAACTGTGCCACTATGCTCTATGCATATTGTTACTAATAATTCCATATCTCTTCCAAATATTCCCCTTACCAACAAACAAACAGTATTACGCAATAATTAATTACCCATAGACGCTTATCTCCGCCTACGCGTGCGCATACCCGAGGGGTATTATTCCGTATTAAGGTTTTAACTCCCGATACCAAGCTATGAACGAGAATGATATGAGAAAGCGTGTAACTGAATGTGTTTTATCATTTATGGTGTTTTCATGGTGATTTGGAGACGAGAATATGGGTGTTTTCTTTGGTATGGTACTATCACACAGTAACATCACATTTTAACTATTATGTATCAACATTAAAATCTTTATTATTTAAAATACTTAAATATTGGGATCCAGCACTTCTAACTGTGTTCCTGCCAGAGCTGCAAATACGGGCCGAAAGGGACATCGTGGCCCCCGGCAACAGGGTAACCGAAGGAACACGGGTGGGTTTTAATCAGTAAGAGTCTGACACCGCTCCACTCAGAGAGGGAGAAGTCATTTGATAATTTACCAACCAATAAAAAAAAAGGTACTTCTAACTGTGGGCAGGAGCAGTGGTGGCTCAGTGGTAACGGCCGCGACTTACGAGTTGTAGGTCGTAGGTTTGAACCCAGACAGGCGCTTTACATTGTGTAAATTATTTCATCACCATTGCTCTCAAAACGGTGAATCAATACATCGTGAGGAAACCAGCATGTCCTAGAAACAATAAATTCGAAGACATGTGACATCTATCAACCGGCACTGGGCCCGCGTAGTGGATTATGGCCCACTCTGTCTCACAGAGAGGCCTGCGTCCCAGCTGTGGGAACATTATAGGCTGATTATTATACTTCAAACTAGTAATTCAATAAAAGCCACAAAAAACCACTAAATTAGATTCATTATTCTTAGTGACCGAAGTTAAAAACATCCTTTACTAAAAGCCATTGAACTTAACGTCATAATTAATTACCAAAATGTATAATGAAATGAATTAATAACTTAGAACGCTCTTCACCTCGTAAAAAGTATAATAGCTATTAAAAAAAAGAATGAAACCGCTATAGGTACTAATCATAAAAATAAAAGATATAAATTAACACAACACTTCAACAATTTATTTTAAAATAAAAAATGGCTTTCATTTCGCTAATTTATTCGCCAATTTGTCAACACTGTAACAAAAAACGCTAATAAATAAAACACTAGCCTTTGCCTCAAGGCTTGGGATTCTGCGCAAAGAATTTTGGTAAAAAACAACGTGTGGCACTCGGGGACTGCCGCGGTAAAGCTATTGCATAGCATTTGTAACCTCCATACTTCCTATTTGTCAACGCTACACTTGGGATGATGACGGATGATGACATAAAACAAAAATTACGTTCCCATGACAACGTACATGGTAGGCGGAGTGGGGGGTGTTAGGTTTTTTTCGTTACAGAATTTCTTAATTCGGTCGCCGCGCTCAAAGTCCGCGATAAAAGCTATGCAATAGCTTAAAACATATTTTAAAAGCAAGTTTTGGTTAATAAAGTATCCTTCTTTGCTCTTTCCTTTATTCGAAAGAGTATCACCATCTCTTGGTCTTGTGTGGACACATAGTAGATCTTGGCCTACAAGTTTTGCAGTAGCATGAAAAGAATGTGTGAGTAGTGGTCAGGTTGTCCCAAAAACAATAAGAAAAACATATCGATATAAACTTTAAGATGGCTCTTCATCATGGTTTTGACGTAAGAGTTATCAAAATATTCTGTTCTTGAATGATCATCATCCGCCTATATAGTCCACTATGAGTTAAATCAAAAGTATGTTAGAAAATTAATCGCGAGTGTATTGGCAAAAAGTTCCTGGCCAGATTGTGATCAATTAAAAATGACTTTTTTTTAAACATTGCAAGATATACACCAACGGAAATAGCATTTCTAGGAGAACTACTAACTAGACGTGCGTGTATGACCAGATGTATGAACGTAAACGAGGCAAAAGGACTATGTAAGGATCGTAGCAGGTGGCGTTCTGTAGTTTCTGCCTACCCCCATGGGAAGAAGGCGTGAGTTTATGTATGTATGTGTATAAAAAGTAAAATATTGTTACTAAAACGAATTAATTATTAAACGAAAGAGTCCAGTTTAAAAAAGTCATTTTTAATTTAAGGATTTTTTTTGCCAATCCATCCGTGTAATTATTTTTTTAACATTCAGATATAAAATACTTTTCATCCATTAAACAGATGGATGAAGGTCGTCTCTAGAGTCGGATCTTAGACCAGAAATAACGAACCCAAACGTTAATTTCAATTCATAAATATGATCAGCACAGAGATTGATTCAATCAATAACATTTGCAAAGGAGACCTAGCCATATACAGGGTGGCAGAGATACCGACGCGCGCTCAAAGAGATGTCAGAAGAATTGACGGGGTCCGTTAGGGCCGATACCTGCCGGGGTTGCGAAGAAAACCGACAGGGAGATCGTGGCCCCCGGCAACAGGGCAACCGAAGGAACACGGGTGGGTTTTAGTCAGTAAGAGTCTGACACGCCCTCCCACTCCACCCAGAGCGAGAGAAGTCATTTGATAACATACCAACCCAAAAAAAAAAAGGGACGCAGTCTCGAAAACTGTTACCATGGATTTAGTAAGTACATGATTCTCAACTATTTTTTAATAACCGACAAAAAAAATCCACGCAGTAGGTTGAAATTTTTTGTCGGTTATTAAAGAAAAAATCGGCTGTTTTTTTTTTAAATAACCGACGAAAAATTTCAACGCAGGGGGGTTCAGAATCATGTACTGAATCCATGGTAACAGTTTTCGAGTCGATGCCACCCTGTATATCTGACCAAAATACGAATAAATCACAAATGCCACTATATCATATCCATAACATGAATACCATATTGCGTCCATTGGACACTTAACCCGCTATCGCTCGCCAAATTAGCACGCGCGTTGAGTAGCCACAATACATAAATGTTATGTGGACCCTGACTGGTATCAGTGATTGGGTTATATTGATAGCGACAAGCGATTTAAATTTCTTTCTATCAAATCTTTATAGTGATTGACATGAATGTTTTCTGTGTTAGAAAACTACAAATAAACACTCTTCTAAATGTAGAAGAAATATAATAGGATTATAGGAAAAAATTTCGTCCATTTTCAATTATAACATCATATTTGCATACAGTTCGTTTACCTTTCATTTTAATTTGACCGAGATCTATCTTTTGACAGTTTTACATGGAGTCCTACCATTCCACTTTTTAAATGAATTGTACAACTTGAAATGGGTAAAATACATCGCCATTTTTTGGTCACACTTAAAATAAACTTTAGAAAAATAAAATTTTCTAAAAAGCTATATGTAGTATGTTGAAGTAGATCATTAAAGAGAAGTCTTAAAAGCTCGCTGAAGCGAGAAACTATCTATCTAAACAAATTTTGGCACCAAACGATATTTTTTTTAATCGACACAATATCCTAATTATATATCAATACTAATATTATAAAGAGGTAAAATTTATTTGTTTGTTTGTTTGTAAGTTTGTATGTAGGGGGTAATCTCCAAAACTACCAGTCGGATTTGAAAAATTCTTTTTGCATTGGATAGCCCAAATTCTTGAGGAAGGTTCGCGGGTGAAGTCGCGGGCAGAAGATAGTAATATTATAAATGCAAAAGTGAGTTTGTTTGTTAATGGCTAAACAGATTTGGATGAAATTTGGCACATGGGTAGAGCATGACCTGGATTATGACATAGGATACTTTTATCTCGATATTTCCACGGGATCGAGACTTATGCGGGTGAAACCGCGGGGCGCAGCTAGTAATGTATATTGACATTTTTTTTTTGGGTGTGAAGTTATCAAATAACTTCTCCCACTCTAGGCGGAGCAGGAGGGCGTGTCAGACTCTTACTGACTAAAACCTACCCGTGTTCCTTCAGTTGCCTGTATGTTGCCAGGGACCACGTTAACCCTTTCGGACAAACCGTTTATCGCTAACAACAACACCTTGCTTACCAATGAAGTATAATATTTCTCCAAAGAATTTTTATTCTTATTTCTTATCATTTGGCTTCCGTTTTACATTTTAACGATCCAACAAATTATTATTGATATTTAAATATAATGTTTATTATTCAAGATAAAAGTTATAACAGTTGGTAACGGTAAGTGACTTAAATAATAACTTTATTCATTTAAGTGATAAAATTATGAAATGTTTCTGTTTTTATGAGTTAAATAAATTGTAGATTTTAAGTTACTCCAGCTGTTAAAAATGTCATAAAGGTTTTATTCTGGATGTAATAAAGTTCTCAAAATACAGTTATCATAAATAATTAAATATTTTTATAGCAAAAGGCTTTTTGATAAAATCCAGTTTTATTCCATTTTCGTTTTAATTCAACTTTAATAGGTTTTAAAAACGTAATGGTTTTTTTTATTTTAATATTATAAAAAAATGCACGCAACTACTTATTTTAAAAATAATCTATTTTACGTCAAGCAGGAAAAAAAAGTTATTTCCAAAATGGCGTCTTTTTTCCGCCTTAACTCCATTAAGAACAGCAATGGATGTCGACTCTCTTTCACAAACAAATTAAATGTCACTTAGTGACGTTTACTGTCAAATTAAATTAAATAAGCATCAATATTACGTTAACTTGATGTTATTTAATACGTAGGTACTTTTACAGAAAAGGAAAAAATATGTTGATTTTTACTTTTATAAACAGCGGGATATTCGTAAATGGCGAAGGTACAGCGAAATTGTTCAATTGTTTTTATCAAAAGAATATAAAACCGATAAAGGGTTAAAAAGAAACAGATGATAAAAACTTTTAAAACGAATTTAAATTTCCTTTGCTTAGAGCCAATTTATTTATTATATTTTATTTACATAAATATTGATACCTAGTGATCTAATAAAAAACGAGCTGACCCGACAAACGTTGCCCTGTCCTTTCAATAATTTATACAAAAATCGCGTTAAAAAAATACGTTCAGTTTTTCCCGAACCTAAAAAACCCGGGATACTTGCTCTCTTTACTCCAATTTTTCTTTCCATTAAACCTAATTCAGACTATTATTACGAATATTTTAAAACAAAAAATAGCTATTCTATCAAATTACTTTTACTTATTATTAGTTTACTTATTACTCGGTCAAGTGACAATAAAATCACAGCCCTAATAACCAGTAAAAGCAAGTGCATACTGTTGATATAAAATCTAAATATTATGGCTTTGAAAATACCAATAGGTTCCCGGAATGGACCAGTGAATGGTCGAGATTTGATGCTTATCAGCTTGAATTAGTTAGTACCTTGACACCTTGGTCTTTTTAGGGTTCCGTAGTAAACAAGGAACCTTTATAGCTTCGTAAAGTGGCGATGTTTTTTTTTATCCCATGATGTGGGGTATCATTGGAAAGGTCCTTCAAAAACATTGTGAGTTTGTGAAAACCATTTTTGGATTCAGGGATCCGTTTGCGAAATATTAAGCTTTAAAGTGCTAATTTTTTAAGAATCAAGTGTCCCTCCCCCCCCCGCCAGCTAAATGGTTAGTTTTGGATATGTGAAAAAAATCACAGCAGTAGTTTATATAACGAAATTAAAAGGAAAACTATCACAGCTAAGTAGGCTCAACAAGTTAACGAGTAATAATCGACCAACTTAACTTTGCAGTTAATACGGAATGTATGGGAAAACATGTTTTTGCAACTGCAAAGTTAAGTATGTTTTTGGGATAAATCATCCCAACCACGGAACCCTTCATTGTGCGTGGTCCGACACGCACTTGGCCGGTTTTTTAAGTCATTTATCTCTGCTCCTCCCTAAGGGCATTAAAGGGTTAATGTTTATTGAATTTTACCATACATAAATGTACTTATAGGTAACTAGCCATAGCAAATCATAGGTTTCGAGTTTGAACCCAAGGCACCTCTGACTTTTCGGATTCATGTGCGTATTGTATCACTTGCTTCAAAAATGGTGAAGGAAAACATCGTGAGGAAACCGGCATGCCTGAAAGATATTTCTCGACGGCATGTGAAGCCCAGTCAGAGGCCCATGGGCGGCATAAAAACTCTGACACCAGGTTAGTCACTAACCACACAAAAAAGAATGAAGAAGGTAACTAACTATAGCGACCCATCACCGTTTATAATAAGTTAAATAATAAGATATTATACACATTAACCTTCCAGAATAAAGTCTCGAAAACCCATCAATCCATTGTGTGGTTCAAAAGAACTAAACGGTTACACAGACAGATAAGAATAGCGACTTTTTAAAGTAATTTTAACTGTGTGATTTTTTGTAGGTAAAATCACAACACTGCCTGTTTTCTAAGAGAATAGATTTTCTTGTTTATAAAGTACTAGCTGCGGCCCGTAGTTTCACCCGCATAAGTCTCGATCCTGTAAGAATATCGGGATAAACAGGTCTCCTTTGTCCTTCTCCTGGTCATGGTCTACCCATATGCCAAATTACATCCAAATCCGTTCAGCCATTTTAGCGTAAAAGCGTAACAAACAAACTTACTTTCGCATTTATAATATTAATATTAAGGATGGATGGAAGGAGGATTAATAAAAACTGACAAAAACTCTTTAAAATTATTCAACACACAGTAATCATTATTACGATGTAGGGATGTAAGTATTTCTTTCTTAATTCAACTTACATAACTACAATAATAATTTTATTGAGGTAGATACAAATGCTTAACCTAAATTGATAATCTCGTTAAGGTACCTAAAGTAAAACACAATAATGCTTACAGAAACCCAGTTGAGCAAGGCTCAAAAATAACGGCAATATCTTTTAGGGCACAAACATAAAATTAATGCAAATTATTTGTTAATTTTCAATGAAAACGGTCGATGCGTAAGTTTCGAATAAAACCGTTTTGTATTTACGCAAAAAAGTTACAAAAATGTGCGTAAAGATTCGTGATAAGTCCGTTTTCTTCGAATTTTTTATGTTTTAAGAAGATGTATTCGTTTTATCAGTAATCGACGTTCGATCGTTTAAATATATATAGAATGTTATGAATGTTTACATACTCATCATCTGCCTAGCCTTTTCCCAACTATGTTGGGGTCGGCTTCCAGTCTAACCGGATGCAGCTGAATACCAGTATTTTACATGGAGCGACTGCCTATCTGACCTGCCTGTTTACATACTGTTGGTGAAATAAATTGAACCTTATTTGCTTAAGGAAACGAGTCACTTGGGTGTTCTTGTTTTGTATAAAGATTGACCAGACTTTTTGTATCGGTAAGCGGTTCAATACAAGTAGCTAAATAATTAATTTAGGCGTGCCCTACAATAAAAAAAAGAAATTGATAACATTTTCAGCGCTTTGTTCCACAATCTGCCCGAATGATCTGATCTTTGTTCCTCAAAAAAAATAAAATTAAAAGTATCGCTTCACCCGTTTCGGGCGAGTTAATTCGGGCGAATTAACTAATAAGTCAACCAGACTTAAGTCCAGTTTCGTCCAGCACGCGTAGCAATCAATCTGCATAGCCTTTTCCCAACTATATTGGGGTCGGCTTCCAGTCTAACCGGATGCAGCTAAATACCAGTATTTCACATGGAGCGACTGCCTATCTGACCTCCACAGACCACAACCCAGTAACTGTGCAATACGATACCCCTTGGTAAGACTGGTTGTCAGACTTTCAGGCTTCTGACGACCCGTAACGACTGTCAAAGATCCACGAATGACAGCCAGGACCAACGGCTTAACGTGCTTTCCGAGGCACGGAGGAGTCTCAGTATGTAAAGATGGTCACCATCCACAGACCAACCCCGGCAAGCGTAGCTTAACCTGATGAATCAACCCGTGCGGCTGTTATTACTTAACCACGAGCTCCTCGCAGCGTCCAGCACGCGTAGCATATCCACAATAATAGAAACGGACTTTGTCGACGGAAGAATAGACAAAATGACAGATTGTGATTGTGTATCTGTCATTTTGTCTATTCTTCCGTCGACAAAACCCGTTTCTATCCCCGTCTCGTCATCTTTCTATCCCGTCATGCTACGCAAGCAGGATCTACCATCCTTATACCACAATTGTATTCAAGAAAGTGCCTATAACTAAAACGGTTATGTTGAAAGCCTGTTTGTCAGAAACACTTGTGGATTATCGATGTGTAACGTAATGTTTTTGTAAGCGTGGGCGGCGTAAGCGCAGAGGTGCGGGAATCAAGTCGAGAGTGTCCTTATAGTAGTTTTGTAAATATATGCTAGTAACTTGATAGATGTGTGATAGAATATAGCCTAAACTTGTATTTTTAACCCCCGACACAAAAAGATGGGAGGTATAAGTTTGACCGCTATGTGTGTCTGTTTGTGGCACCGTAGCTCTTAAACGAGTGAACCGATTTGAATGCGGTTTTTTTTAAATTTTAAAGCTGGTTTTCTAGCAATGGTTTTTAGACATGTATTATAAAAATCGGTTCAGCCGTTTGAAGATTAATCAGCTCTTTTCTAGTTGAACGGATGAGAATTATCTTCCACAGGTCTAATCAATTTGAAATTTGGAATTTGTTACTTCAAGGATATTAGAAGAACATATTAACCTTGAACTGATGCTGCAGCATCACCTGGAATTTGCAGGATACCCAACGTCCTAACCAATTTACATCACAGATATCGTGTTTGGGCTCATTGGAATGGTCTCAATGAATAGGTTATAGATAGATGGTAACAGGATCTGGTGATGGAGTAGGAAAGAGAAATGAGGATATTTTTGTGACAGGCGTTTTTAAATTTTAACTGTTTCTTCTAAGACTTATTTGAAGTATGATCTCTCTTCGAGAGACTACTTCGTGAAGCTACGAGGTTTATTTAACTTTGACGTCCATATAGTCAATACCTACTAGATTAACACACTCTAATGTGTAATTGTGTGCTTTTATTCATAATTAATAAATACCCACATAGTTATAAATAATAATAATACATACATTTATTCTTCCACCATACAAGTATAGCACCATACAGTCGACTTCGTGAAGGTTCAATGTCTCTTGCAAGTCATAAAACGACAAACTCTATTTGTCCATGTGACAGTTAGATGGTTTCAACTTTAGTGTTTCAATTTATTGGGGATTGTAGTCAAAAGTGGTAAAGCAATTACGAGGTGGACTTTATATTTGTTAGGAATTTCTACTCTACTTTGATCCACCCACCATACATATAAGAATTATGACCCTAGCTTCAATTTCTAAGCTACAGCTAATTTTATCAAATTCCAATAAAGCGTTTACGTAACTCGCGCCAGCAATCGTCGTGCGGTAATTGTAAAATTATACAACCTTTACACAACGGCTTCATATATTACTTGTTTTTATAATAAAGCCCTTGTAGCTTGCGACAGCGCAATCATTACTGGTGTTTTGTAAAGAGAAACAAAAGATCGTTAATTTTGATTTGATTTTAGAACTTGCGCTACAAGGTTAATATGGCGTGTGACCAAAACCAAAACGAACGCCGCCATCTTGTTCTTTGAATACATGTCAAGTGACATTTCACAAAACAATGCACAAATGTTTACCAACCACTGTTGGTAAACATTTGTGCATTGTTTTGTGAAATGTCCCCTTTTTTGGTGGAAAATTATCAAATAACTTCTCCCGCTCTGGGTGGAGCGGGAGGGCGTGTCAGACTCTTACTGACTAAAACCCACCCGTGTTCCTTCAGTTGCCATGTTGCCGGGGGCCCACAATTTCCCTTTCGGCCCTTATTCGCAGCCCCGGCAGGCATTGGCCCTGGTGGACCCCGTCAATTCTGCTGGCGCTGCTCTTTGAGGCGCGCGTGGAACACAACGCGCCGTTGACCCAGGCTTGTTCCTTATCGAACGGCGAGCTACCCATTGCTCACCGTCCGCAAGCCCGCGCCTACGGTGGCCGGAAATCTGCCTGTGATTCCCGACGCCCAGGCCTCTTCCTGCGGCGATTAGGAGCGCGAGGGCGCGAAATTTGCCTCTCCCTCACGCGTTCCACCTCCTCCTTCGCGAACATTACTGCTTCGCAGAAGGAGGTGACGGCCTCCAATTTCCTCTCGCTCAACAGCGCCCCCTTGCCAACGTTATTCGAACGTCAAAAGATACTTGTAGCAGTGTACCTACAGACCGTTCATTATAACTTGTCCCTATACTGTCAGTCGCCATTTTGAATTTGTATTGAAACTAAGCTTGACAAGCAATGGTGCCAACATGACGGCAAGGGACAAGTTATGGTGAACTGTCTGTACTTCACACTTCGATTGCCATTCCCCAAACCATCTTTCTTCATCATCATTGTCCATCCTGCCAGTCTTCTTGCTGGCCATTCTCTTAATTTCTCTTTGCTGGTCTCACCTTTAAGATTTCAACATTCAAGCAGCCTAACCATTCGTTTCCAGCATTCCATAATAACATTTTCTTATTTCCGCACGATCAATTGTCTATTGAGCACCGTTTAAATTAAATACAACTTAAGTAGGTAAATGCAGCTCTTTTGTTTAAATAATCTAAAACAAAAAGGAACTGTGTGTGAACTATGGGTTCTTGTCATGAAAACAGTACCTAACAAAGATTATTTATGATCTCACTTTTAAACAGCCATAATTAATCTTGATTACCTACATTTTCCGTGATCGAAAGATGTCCACATAGGCCTCCACCAAGCACCGCCTCATCAGTACATCTTGTGGGAGGCCTTCCAAACGCTACGTCTTCAGGTACGCAGTCACCACTCCAGAACCTTTCAGCCCCATCAACCATCTGTTCTGAGAGCCCTGCCATGCCCACTGTCACTTAAGTTTGGCAATTCGTCGGGCTATTGCAGTTACCTTGGTTCTCCTACGGATCTCTTCATTTCTGATTCGATCACGCAAGGAACCTCCAAGCATAGCCCTCTCTATTGCTATTTGGGTGACTTTCAGCCTGCTAATGAGGCCCATTGTGAGCGACAAGAAACTAGGTAATGTTATATAAATAAATAATTAATTGATTCAGGCGTGACCTTGCGGAAATCCATTATAAAATGCAATAGACGTGGATACCCGTGGACCCAAACACGGCGTGTTGTCACACCGAGCGCTGCGTTCAGCAACATGCCGTGTTCGGGTTCGCGACAAGTCAATCGTCATCCTGAGGATGCCTCATTGAGACTTGAAACACGTGTCGATTTCTTTCAGAAGTTTTTTATAGCTCTTTGGAAATAGCTAAGCGAAACAGGTTACTAAATATATCCTCGTCTATTGTATTTTTATACAAAAATATATAAAAATAAACCTGTCATTAACAAGCATGATCATATTTGTCACAACTCTAAAATACTGCACAATCGTGACCATAACGTGCCCAAGCCTTTACTTCACCCACAAGCACACATTACCCCATTTCTCAAGACTGACAGCTCACAAATGACACAGCTTTTAAATTTAAATAATCGCCACTGCTGGAACCATAATTGGCAGCTCTTATCTACCAAAAATAACTTCTTGTACCCTTCACATCAGTCACTGTGTGACCTTAATTCATTAATAACATATCACGATTATTTTAAAACTTGAAATTATATTCGCACAGTCTCTAAGTTTGTTAAACAGGATGTTCTGGTTACATTGAACATTATTAAAGACTAGTTGTTGCCCACGACTTCGTCTGCAATCCAGGATGACCTATGTCCATCTCCAGGTCATGGTCTACCCATGAGCCAAAGGAGAATGCTAATGGATGTATGGAATCCCGTACCATGTTGCATCAAAATCAAACTTTGTTTTTTATAGACTACACTGATCATATTAACTCCTACAAAAGTTATTTTTGAAAAAAAAACCCGAGTTTTGGAGTTATTTTATAAAATCGAAAATAACCTAAAAACTAGGTTATTTTTTGTAGAATCGACAAAATATTCTTTTTTACAGTGATCATGACGCTTTCAAAAATCAAGGGTTAAAAAACGAAGGACGCCAACGGTTGTCATATAATGTTATGCTTGCAAACAAGGCATTTCGCACATCTAATTTGTTGACAAGTCCGTTCATGTGAAACGGAACGTCAGTAATAGGGAGTAAAACAATATCCATACTTTTAATCTCAAAAGTAAATTCCCTGTTCAAAACTCAAATCCCCGACGTTTAATATCGTAAAAAATTATGAAAGTAATTACTATAAAATTTTAGTCTTGATGCGCGAGACTTTTTGGTACCACTTTTGGTCATTGTCCTTGCATCTAAATCCGCTTAGCCGTTTTCGCGTGAAAGCATAACAAACAGACAAACTCACTTTCGCATTTATAATTATATTAGGTACTAGCTTCTGCCCGCGACTTCGTTCGCGTGGAAGTCGTAAGACATCACAATATACTATAATAATAGCCACATTTTTATAAATCTTCCCTGTATAGGTACTACGTTTGTAGTTTTATTCTCAGCAGCCAGCAGTAGCCAGCTATAAAAAAACAGGATGCAACACAAACATAAATTCGACACGCGTTTCGCTAACGCCCTGTGGAGGAGCGAAACGGTATTCCATAACATATTTGTTTTTCTAAAAAGCAGGTTCGGTTACCCCAGTGTTCTTGGTAATTTTTCAAATAGTTCTCAATTTTCAAGTAAAAATTCCATGCTTCGAAACACGTAAAGCGAATGGGAAAAGAGTAGAATATCAGCCAGCAGCCAGCAGTAGTTTTATTCCTGAGTCACCATACTCGGGAGCAAGCGACGTAACAGTTGTCCATGTGAGAAGCAGCTTGTCCTGAGGTGGACACCCCCAGCCTTCAGCCTTCGATGTCGGCCCCTGTGACTTGTTGATCACAAAGCATACGCTCCCAGAGAACTGCACGCACTTTAACTGGTAATGGTGGGGAATTAGTGGTATACGCGCTATAAACACTGTCTCGCCATCGCCATAACCTGTTAGAATTTCCGCCTCGATGACGTTTCTCTGCAAAGACACGACTTTGAGCCGGTTTCCGTTACACAGATATACAACCGGAAGTCCACTTGCCCTTTGCGAATTGAGAAATTCTACGGGGTAATATGTGGCATCATCTTCCTCCACATCAGTATTAATGGAGGTGTATATCACTTCACTCCCTTCAATTTGTGAGAGAATACTGTGGTTGATCGCTGCAGCTTGATCATTTTTGGAGTTAAAATGGAAACACGCCCAAGAATTCTCTTGGTACAGTATTTGACTGATATCCCCGCATATCAGACGAATAAGATGTTCTAAAGTGGGATCTACTCTACCAAGAGTCTCTGGTAGAGTGCCTTCACCAACTTGTAGAAGAACATCGGAGAATTCTTGAGCATTTGAATTTCCGCCAAGCCGAGCTCGCATGATGATGGTCAACCGCAGTCTATGAACTGTCGACCATAGTGTCGACCTTTTCAACTAAGTATTCACTTTGTTTGTCAGAACTGTGACAGCACCCATCATATCTTGGTTCCTGCGGATGTCCTGCAGGGTTCTGTTTACAGCTTCCACTGTTTTTCTATTTGCCATAATGCATTCATCCCATACGATGAAGCGCAATCCCCATGCACACATCCCTTGTTACTGTTGCGTGACACCCCACAAACAGGCGTTTCGTTCCTCTCTAAATCGATGGGAATCTTAAACATGGCGTGCGCTGTTTAATCACCAGGAAGCAGTGTGGCAGCGATTCCAGAAGATCCACACACATACATATTTTAAAATCGCTAGGACAAAACAAACTGCTGTCAAAATCTGTAAAAATAATTTTATTCCTACAGGCTTTAGCTCTTAAATGATGGGCACGCCACAATCGCGGTGATAAGACCCCTCTTTGAGGAGTGGCTGGAGAGACGCCACGGCGTTCTCACCTTCCGCCTGACGCAGGTCCTCACCGGACACGGCTGTTTCGGGAGGTTCCTGTTCAGGATAAGGCGGGAGGAAACACCCGGGTGTCACCATTGTGTGGATCGGCCTGAGGACACGGTGGAGCATACGGTGGAGGTCTGCCCAACTTGGGCAGAGCAACGCCGTGTCCTCGTAGAGGTGATCTCTCGCGTCCGGCCCTGGTTCAGGCCATGGTACGGAGCGAGAGGAAATGGCAGGCCGTCACCTCCTTCTGCGAAGCGGTAATGCTCGCGAAGGAGGAGGCGGAACGCGTGAGGGAGAGGCAAACTTCGCGCCCTCACGCCCCAAACCGCCGCAATAGGAGGAGACGCCCGGGGCGGGAATCGCGAGCTGATTTCCGGCCACCGTAGGCGCGGGCTTGCGGACGGTGAGCAATGGGTAGCTCGCCGTCCGATAAGGACTAAGCCCGGGTCGACGGCGCGTTGTGTTCCACGCGCGCCTCAAAGAGATGTCAGCAGAATTGACGGGGTCCGCTAGGGCCAGTGCCTGCCGAGGGTTCGAAGAAAACCGATAGGGAAATCGTGGCCCCCGGCAACAGGGCAACCGAAGGAACACGGGTGGGTTTTAGTCAGTAGGAGTCTGACACGCCCTCCCGCTCCACCCAGAGCGGGAGAAGTTATATGATAATTTCACACCCAGAAAAAAAAAAAAAAAGCTCATAAATGATCAGAATACAACCTTGAATGTTTTGTGAATGTAAAGTACTTGTAACGTAGTAGTTTCCCATAGCTTACGAAGTTTTCCTTTTTTTGTGAATTAATACATTCTATGAACTATTTATTACATGCATCATCAAAAAAAAAATCGAGTTGGAAATCAAACTTACTACCCCAGAACTTCAAATCATTCGTCCAACCACTTACTTATTCGCTTTGTTGAAAGTAAGCTAAAATAGCCGTTCCTATATAATTGTGTCATGATTGACTGCATAGTTCCATAAAAGTATAGCGTGATGATAATCATTTAAAAAGTTAAATCGGTAACTATCTACAATATCCCAACCTTTTGGCGCGTCCTTTTACAATTTGCAGAGAAAAATACGATAATGTAATATTGCTCATCCCCCATAGCAAATAGCGTGATAGTCCATACCCTACAGTTGGAACAAACAAACATTCTAAAAACTATATTTTCCGCATAAGAGTCGATCCCAGACCTCGTAGCAATAACTTTCTTTCAAAATTTTTAACTTCGCTACGATTTTATTATATATATAGATTATAACACATAACCAAAAAAAAAAAATCTTATAACAAAATGTGGAAAAAAAGAAAAAAAAAACCGTAGTTGGGAATCGAACTTACAACTCCATGTTTGTAAAGCAATCGTTCAACCGCTGAGTAAATTGCTTCGTTGAAATTTATATAAAATAGCTGTTCCTATATATTTCATGATTGACTGCTTAGTTCCATAAAGGTATAGCGTGATGATAATCATTTAAAAAGTTAAATCGATAACCATCTACAATATCCTAAAATTTTGGCGCGTTTTATTCCAAAAATACGAACATAATATAATATTGCTCGTCCCCCATAGTAAATAGCGTGATAGTTTATACCCTACAGTTTGACCAGACTTATAGGGAACACCTATGCAAAATTTTAACAGAATGTATCCGGTAGAATTTGCGTCATGCTAGAACATAAAAATACGACATAATGTAATATTGCTCATCCCCCATAGCAAATAGCGTGATAATTTATACCCTATAACTTGACCAGACACACAGAGAATATCTATGCAAAATTTTAATAGAATCTGTCCTGTAGAATTTGCGCCATGCTGGAACATACATACAGACAAACAGACAAACAGACAAAAATTCTAAAAAATATATTTTCGGCATTAGAATCGATCCTAGACCTCGTAGCAATTACTTTTTTTCAAAAATATTCAATGTACAGTTTTGACTTCGCTACGATTTTATTATATGTATAGATAGTTAGGATAGGAAATTTAAAACTGAAGAAAACTAATTATTTTAAAGGCTTTTTTTTACAATGCCAGATATCTTTATCAGAGGAATAATTTTGAATTGTTGACAGTTTTTCCATGTAATAACAATTTTATTCCACGAATAATAGATATCTGATACAAAATTGAAACTTGAAAGCATAGCCTAATATAATACAGCAGATCCCGACTTTTTTAAATTCAGCATAATTATTTTAACTGTATTATATTTTAATTTGACAAATGAATCGTCAATGTTCAACTCAAACTCAAAGCATTTATTTCAATTAAACCATTCACAGGCACTTCGAATTGTCAAAGAGTCGGTCAGTTAGAAAGTTGAAGCTAGTTGCCAATTCCAAAACGTAGATCTCTATGGAGAAGAACGGGCAAGAAACTCCAAGGACACTCTTTTAAATATAGATATTACAACAGTATGCTACAACCAATTTCCCATCGATTTCGATTCCATCGATCCAACCAATTATTAAATTTCCAGCAAAATAATAGCTAATTATAATTTCTCAATCCACCATAATGCTCCTGTCTCCAAGAGCCAAAATCCTCAGTAAATCTTGGGCTGGTAATCAAAATGGCGTATGATCAAACTGGTTGTTGACCAAACAAGACGATGGGACCAAAAGGAGTAAGACTAATAAACGTGGCCCGAAATGAACACGATGCGACGGCGAGCGATAATAATTGAGAAAAATAACATCTCATGTCCGGCGAACAAGTTGGCGGATATGTTGGGTATCAACTGGCAACTCTAGAGGCGATACAATTACAAACTCACAGTAGAATTTTAGTACCTGTATACCCCGTAGGATTTGGTAGTAGTATACCAAAAGTACAGCATCTCCAGCATCCTGAAGGTATTGTCCGAGCGGTGAGATCTCCCCCTGTTACAGAGGTGGATGCAGCTTCATAGTAGCGCGTCCCCTCGTATTATGTAATATTTCTGTGTTGTGTTATATTTTATTAGTTTTGGATGACATTTTGTTTGTATTTATTTAAATTGTATTTGTTTCGAATGACATTTGTAAGTATTTTAAATTTATTTGATATGAATGTTTGAGGATTATTTAATTGTGTGTGTGATTTTTATATCAATTTTATGTAGATAATGTTGTTATGGACTTTGTCTGAAATAAATGAATTATTATTATAGTACCTACATCCAGATTTCACCAGTTATGCTTAAGTCCCATGTAATAGTGGGCAAGTCTATTGTCATCAACCGGACACAAATCCAGACTCCGAAGCCGAAGACAATGAAGTTTTTCGAAGATGTGTTAGAGTCGGTCGAAAACCACTGCTTAAAAAAAATGTAGGTAAAATAAAGCACTTTCGACCTCACCAAGGTTAATCCTGACCTTTTTTTTAAAGCTATGGACGTTTATGTAATGCTTCGGTCTGGCAGTAGATATGTTCGCAATAGAAAACCAATAAGCGAAGGCTTTTCTAAAAACATCTAAGCAAATTCTCTGAAAGTTTTTCTTTTCGGCTAAGGGCCGATTTTTCAATCCTCAGATAAAGAATCGAATAGCGTTTATTCCACAGATAGCATGATTCTGGTTTTTTTCTAGAAAAAGGTCGCCATTATTGCTGACCATCTGTGGATGTAAACAAAAGATCGTCAAAATGTCAAACATACGTTTTGTTCCAATGACCCCAGATAACTATTCTTCAGTTCTTATAAGATTGAAAAATTGAAAATATTTATTCGCCTGATAAACAGCCAGGTAATTTTATACGCTAGATAACTATTCAACGATTTAATTGAGGATTGAAAAATCGACCTTAAGACACAAATAACTGTTCACAATTCTGTCCGCCCGTATGTCCCCATTGTAATACTTAACATAAACTTTATTGGGTGAAACTTAACTTTTCCCTTAACCGGCGATTGTCACGAAAGTAACTTAACGTCAACAGCTTAACTGCAGTTAATTGTATAGTTAATTTTAACCAAATAAGACGTACATCTTGTCACGGAACATTTACCAAGTCACTTCTGATTGATTGATCATTATCTGAAAATGTAAATGCGACATTGGTATCTTTTTACAGCAAAAATGGAAAGATAATGTTGGGTGTATTTACATGGTTAACTTAAAGCTCTGTGTTTTTCAATACTTACGTTACAAAATCTGATTTATTTGTACAGGTATTCTGAAAAATACTTTGGTATAACTTAGTATTTACGGAGTGCATGCACCACTGCTGCGCAAAAGCCTCTCTTGTTTCTCTAAGGCCACGCGCAGTTTGGACACAAATTTGTATCGTACGTAAACGTTTTCTCCATCAAATAAGTAGTGTTCCGGTAATATAGCATTGAACGCACGAAAATCCCAACAAGTTCGGATTGTTTTCGGACGTTGGAACTATACGTACGTTTACGTACGACTAACTTGCACCCAGTCTGCACGCTCCCTTTGTACTTGGAAGGTCGGAATCGTTCGTGCGTGTTCGTACGTGTTCGTACGAGTGAAATTCGTACGAAAACGCGTCTAAAGTGCATTCGGCGGTCGGCCTTACTTTTGTCTACTTTAAGGCTCCTACAGGCGCAACGCAGTGGTGCGTCACGTTCTGGTACAGCAATTTTCATGAATATTTCATAGAAATTGTAAATTGTAACTAGAGTCGCGTTGCGCCTATCTGCGGAAGCTTTGAGACGGCATAGAATCTCATAATATTTTGTTTACTAGCCATCTTCGCCTAGATCTCTCTCTTTGCCTTGTAATACTTTCTTTTTACAAGTTTTTTTAGTTGTCCAGTTAGCCTCATTTTCTTTTCCACTAATTTCTG
This sequence comes from Agrochola lychnidis, assembly GCA_963680765.1. Lineage (NCBI taxonomy): Eukaryota > Metazoa > Arthropoda > Insecta > Lepidoptera > Noctuidae > Agrochola > Agrochola lychnidis. The sequence continues at coordinate 3,902,007 of OY796859.1, read as the reverse complement.
ATGTCTGTCTTCGAACACTTCTCATTCTATTTTAACATTCTATGAGGTCATTGTTAATCACCATGCACACACAAATCCACAAAATTCAAGTAAATCTCAGAAGACAGCAGACTCAGGACTCGAGTCCCTGACCTCGAATCCAGTCACCGTACCTACCCAATATACATGCTGCAGCCGCATCACTAAGCTATTTAGGTCACAGTCGCAAGCGCATATTATGATTACCCGTATCAAAATCATATTAGCAACTAATAACATTACGGTATACGGCTGGAACGTTTTATCCTACACACTTCTTACCAATTTTGGTGAACCTAATCATAGAATATCGAATAGGCAATCGTTTAGGTCTAAAGTAAGTTAAGAAGGTAAAATATTACAGATTAAGAAGCAATTATGTACTGCCTTCATTGGTATTTTAATTCATATATTGTATACTAGCTGCGCCCCGCAATTTCACCCGCATAAGTCTCGAACCCGTGGGAATGTCGAGATCAAAAGTAACCTATGTCCTAATCCAAGTCATTGTCTACCCATGTGCCAAATTTTATCCAAATCTGTTCAGCCGTTTAAGCGTGAAAGCGTAACAAATTCACTTTCGCATTTTTAATATTAAGTTAAGATACTAGCTTCCACCCGCGGCTTCGCCCGCATGTTATGTTAATAAAAAGTATGCCTATATCCTTTCCCAGAATTCAAAGTATCCCCATACCAAATTTCATAAAAATCGGTTCAGCCATTTAGCCGTGAAAGCGTAACAAACAAACACCCAAAAAATCAAAGTTATTCTCTTTTATTTTTAATAATATTAATTTAAATTTAGATGAAATTATTTCGATTTCGTTTTCTCATCGTTGGTAAATAAATTGACAATCGGAATCATTAGTGTAAATACTAGATATTGTACCATACCACTTTTCAGTTTTCAGGTTGACTCCTACATAATCTTACAAAACTGAAAAGTAAAGAAACCGTTACAAACTAAACAAATAAATAAAGATACAGCCTCAATGAAAATATTATTAGACAAAACCTGAATACACCAGAAAGTTATCTTTAAACTCTTGAGATCTTACTTAGATAAATCAATATATACTCGCAACACCTCCCGTATAAGTCAAAGTTATGTTCGGGGCATCAATAAATAAATACTATTGCGAAAAAGCTTATTTTCACTTCGCCAGTAACTATTATATGCCCGGGATTGAACCCGGGTCGTTGCGCAAGCGCAGCGTCTAACGACCACACCATAAACGGTTACCATGGCATGGTTGCCAAAGCTAATGAAAATATTATGGTGTGGTTGGTTATGTTGGCTTTTTATGTTATGTTTTGAGAGATGAAATGCAAAAGAATCTGCTGTTTATGAGATCTGATCTGCGTTCAACGCTCGGTGTGGCAACACGCCGTATTCGGGTTCGCGACAAATCAATCGTCATCCTGAGGATGCCTCGTTGAGAGATGAAACACATGTCGATTTTTTTCAGGGTTTTTTATGGCTCTTTAGAAATAGCTAAGCGGAACAGGTTACTAAATATATCCAGTCTATTGAATTTTATAATGGATTTCCGCAAGGTCACGCCTGAATCAATTAACTATCTTGATTTGATCAATATCGGCCCTATAGCAAGGGTCGGCAACAGACGGACCGCGGTCCGTATCCGGACCACGAAAGGTCGGAACTTGGACCGCTAAATATTGTTAAATAACTAACAATCTTTCACAAAAAATATTTTTTGAAAAACAAGTACCGTTCGAGATTAACGGACGCACACCTTGAAGACAGTCTTTGCATTAGCTGTTCCCCGCATGAACCAAACTATAATAAACTGACCTTTTGTGTTTTACAATAATTATCTTGTATATAAATTAGACAAAATAAAAAAAATCAACTAGAAATTAGTAATTTTTTTTCTGGACCTCGAAAAATAATTTCAACAGTATCCTGACCCCACTTAAAATTACTTGCCGACCCCTGCCCTGTAGGATAGTCAGCAGCAGTAAGGCTAGTTTAATAATTTTTATGCAATAATGGTTATCTTAGTTTTACAGTAGTTATAGATGACGACGCGCCGCATTCGTCTTCCTAAACGCGATAAGATACTGTACTGTAAGCGTGGGGCGAGTAAGCCGACTTTCGCACCACGGACGTAATAAAATCGTGGCGATTTTTTTTTTTCGTGCACTTGATTTTCAACGCTCTGCTTAGCGCCGAGAGTTGAAAATCCAGAGCGCGATAAAATCCCGCCGCGATATTATTACGTCCGTGCGAACGTTGGCTAAAAGTGGGGCGCTCAACCCCGACCCTTGCTCGATAACGAGGTGCCAGCAGTTGTTGCAGCTGAGCACGTAGCTTTAAATTCCCCGACTAATAATCATGATTAAAACTTTGATCCAGCCCGTCCCATACTTGATGTCCTCCCTCCGGTTGACGCCCCAAGCCGAGGTTCGGGGTGTCCTTAGCGAGCGTTCACCTATGTAGTTTTAATTAGCATAGTTGAATAACCCCTGGCTGGAAGTTTTAAGTGTAGTAGCTTAAGGCACCCACAGGAAAGCCCAGTTAGTCATGATGCCTAAAATAAAAAAAACGTGTGGCACTCGGGGACTGCCGCGGTGAAGCTATTGCATAGCATTTGTAACCTCCATACTTCCTATTTGTCAACGCTACACTTGGGATGATGACGTGATGACATAAAACAAAAATTACGTTCCCATGACGACGTGACGTTCCGTCCGAACCGTCATTACATGGTAGGCGAAGTGGGGGGTGTTAGGTGTTATTTTCGTTACATTACGGAATTTCTTGATTCGGTCGCCGCGCTCAAAGCCCGCGATAAAAGCTATGCAATAGCTTAAAAATTTAAAAAAAAAATGTGGGGCGCGTCTTCGTAGATGGCACTATCTATACCTATACCAATTTTTTGTGGATTATCTTACAGGTTTTCTTAATGCTCCTTTCTTCCGCAAAGTTCTAACCACCTGACTGAACGCAAATATTTCATTAATGTCATAACAAGTACATCCTTCTATCAATCAATACAGCTCCAACAACATACCTCCTTTTTCTTCCACACTGAACTTGGCAACACTCATATTTATTAATACAAAACTGCTAACTTAACCCATAACTTGAAGCTAACAGCCCTAACTGTCACTACATATGGTCGTTGATATTTTAATTCGAGTACCTTTCTATATTATGTCTGAATCGCATATTTAGAAGAACATGATTTCTAATACGCTTTAGTTTTGTTTGTGAGCTGTTAAAATTAGCTGTCAGAGTTTAGGGCTGTGATGCACTAGCGAAGAGGAAAGATTGTGTCTTGAAATCTTTTGCCTCATATTTTTCCAAATGCTTTGGAATTTGTTTTCATACATATTATTATAACAAAATATCTTTACCTTTACCTGTCACTACTGCTTCCACCATATCACCGATTTCAAAAAAAAATTGCTGCTTTCGCTTTGCTAATAATAATCAAGGAACTGATGGCAACAGACTTGTCGCGTATTTTGTTGAGTCTCTCCAATCTCTCATACCATTTTAGACATAGGTACCACATGATATCTTTCAGAGTGTAAAAGCAACGTCATATTAGCGACATATTAATTACACTTCGGGGTCATCTATTTATAGTCTCAGCTACAAAATGAGCCAATGATATAAATAAAATGCAGTATTAAAGCTTGTATGTATAAGAGAAACTCTTGCGATTTATTTGCTATCTGCATTAAACGATGTTTGAAAGTGACATCTGTCGGCAGCAAGCGTGCAACTTTCCTTTTAGTTTTTATTAGCTAGCGCCCTGGCTGTAGATTTATATTAGTACTTATAATGTCTCCGCTTTGCCTACTTTTCCATTGATCTTAGCTTTAGTGCAAGGCATTAATAATAATAGACGATGTAACCAATTTTTTGTAACAATATAATTTTAAAAAGAGTGAGTTCCGTAAAAAAGAGTGAAGTTTCTTGCCCGGTCTTCTACATAGGAACCTACTACGCTTTGGAATGGACTTGCCCATTATTCAACTCTTTGACTGTTCGACTCCTTTCACAATTAATAATACAATAGAAAATCTTATGTATTTGCTTAATAATAATAATTTATCTATTAACCTTAATAAATCAGTATATGTACAATTTAATAAATCTTATAATAACAAATTTAATTTTACAATGAATATATGAAAACTTCAACAAGTAGCACAAATTAAGTTTTCTGGGAATGATCATAGACGAACATCTAGATTGGAAAGCTCAAACATCTAGACTGGAAAGCTCAAACATCTAGACTGGAAAGCTCAACACCTTTTTATACCATGATTTATGCAAATAAATAAATAAATGCAAAAGTGCCTGTAAATGGTTTAACTAAAATAAATGCTTTTGCTCATGCTTTTTCAATGAAACCATTTACAGGCACTTTTTAATAGTCAAAGAGTCGATGTATTAGTTAGAAATTTAAAGCTAATTATTTGATAAAGTTATACCAATTGTCTTTAGACGCATCCTGCAGATTGAAGGAATGTAGAACACCAAAGAAAAATCCAACAGTGCCCTATTACCCAACAAGACGAATTAGCGCCAATAACAGAAGCTAATGCGCACAACTATTACCATTGATTATGCGCAATTGTATTCACAATGTACTACATACATCACCCAGGTCCGCTCGCTCGTCGCAATGAGAAAGCGAATGATTTATTACAAGTCAGTGTTGCCAGCCTGAATCATAACGCGTTGATTTTCTATAGACGTCATTGCTTAATGATGGTTGGATGTAGGTCTTAAGGCTGCTACGGTTTCCTAAGAGCGGTGCCGCTATCCAGCGGACCTGTAATTTTAACTTATCGGACAAAAAGGATGATAAGTCTTAGATGTCTGTACTTACGTTACGGTGTTTCCCACAATGATTATTATATTCAAATCGGCTTGTTTGGCATAGGAAGGAATAGTAGCAAAACTCATAAAGTTTTAAGCTATTGCATAGCTTTTATCGCAGGCTTTGAGCTCGGCGACCGAATCAAGAAATTCCGTAACGAAAAAAACCTAACACCCCCCACTCCGCCTACCATGTAATGACGGTCCCCATGACAACGTGATGTTGTCATGGGAACATAATTTTTGTTTTATGTCATCACGTCATCATCCCAAGTGTAGCGTTGACAAATAGGAAGTATGGAGGTTACAAATGCTATGCAATAGCTTTACCGCGGCAGTCCCCGAGTGCCAAACGTTTTTATTTTATTTATTTTTAACATGTAACTCTTTCGTATCAAGCCAACATACAACGACGATAACCAGCGATGTCATGATGTTAAAATGATGGCTAGATTTAACATTTGTGGTCTGCACTCAGATCTCAGAACACTACCTGGTTTTATGACATTAACTTCAAATCCGCTTTTAAGGAGCCCATAGATTCACTGACTGATATCCGGCCTGAACACCTTTGGTATGCAATTTCAAGGAACATCCTTTCGATTTGCGTTGACACGAGAAATGTCTCTTTACGTCGATCATGTATTTTGTTTTCGTGCGCACTCAATTCTTTGCTCACGACCAAGACCTTCATACCTCGTTTGTCACGAAAAGCCTTTGCAAAAAGTCATCAACATCTGCCTAGCCTTTTTTCCAACTATGTTGGGGTTGGCTTCCAGTCTGACCGAATGCAGCTGCATTTTACGCTGCATTTATTTTTATTATTTTACGCTGTTTTTTTTTGCTGTATTTTACGCGCAGCGACTGCCTATCTGATTTCCACAACCCAATATAAAAGTTTGTTTGTTTGTTTTTGCGCTTTTGCTTTTGGGGTAACACACGGTTACCCCAGCAAAAAATACAGTCAGATCAACCACTCATGAGTATCATAAAAGGGGTATCCATTCATATCCAGGGGGGTCCATTCCTCTTTTTAGTTTACATTAATGATTTACCCCAATTACTTCAAAATCAACCGAAGATGGTGTTATTTGCAGATGACACATCATTAATCTTTAAAATAAACCGACGGTCACAAAATCTTGACGACGTGAATAGCTCTATTCTACAAGTCCAAGATTGGTTTACGGTAAATAATCTGGTACTTAATAAAAAAAAAACCAAATGCATTAGATTTAAATTACCTAATGTTAAAAGTAGCGAATGTGACATCATATTGAATGGAGAAAAACTGGAATTTATTAATCAAACAGTTTTCCTGGGAATCACGCTAGACGAGAAATTACAATGGGGACCTCATATAACATCTCTTGCGGGGCGGTTAAGCTCGGCCGCTTATGCTGTTAGAAAGATAAGACAGTTAACAGATGTAGAAACCGCGCGTTTGGTCTATTTTAGCTACTTCCACAGCATTATGTCATATGGCATTTTACTGTGGGGTCGGGCTGCTGACATTGAATCCATCTTTATTTTGCAAAAGAGAGCTGTCAGAGCCATTTATAATCTACGTCGCCGCGAATCTCTCAGGGAACTTTTTAAAAGGATTAATATTATGACGGTACCTTGCCAATTCATTTATGAAAATATTATGTATGTAAGGAAAAATCCACATCTCTTTAATAAAATAAGTGATAGACATAATTTTAATACTAGAAATAAAGATAAACTAGATCAACCATTTTTCAGGTTATCTAAAGTACATACATCTTTTATGGGGTACTGTGTTAAATGTTACAACAAAATACCTTGTGACATATTGCAATTAAATGAAAGAAAATTTAAAACTCATATAAAAAGTACACTTTGTAAACAAGCATATTACAAATTAGAGGATTATATCCAAGATAAGAGTGCTTGGAAACATGCTGGTCCTGCTCCATAGGACAATTTAGAATCAAGACAAAATCAAACTGGTTGCTAATTTAATTGTAAAATTTATTACTTTGTGTTTTAAGTATGACATTGATTTTACATTCTGTGATTACTTCCTTACACACTGACTTAAATTTTAGGAAAATCGTCTACTTTTACAATGTTTGTAAATATGTGAGAACCATGTATCTATCACAAATTAAATTATCTATCGTTGCTTCATTTTTAATTCTTTTTACCTATTGTGGTATAGAAATTTTATTCTAGGTGCATCGTCTTCACATATAATAATTATTTAACAAATGTACATACATATAACAATATTGTAAAACATTTTAAAAGAGTAACGGTGGAGTTTCTTGCCCATTCTTCTCCATACGAAAACTACCTTTTGGAAGGGGCGATTAGAATCAATTTTATTATTTTGTAATTTTTGACGTTCAAAAGTGCCATACATGGGCCTATTTGAAATAAATGATTTGACTTTTGACTTTGACTTTGACTTTGGTAATAAAGTAACGTCAAGAAAATAAGCATCAACGTCCTTCTGTCTGCTTCTGAGCATTTTGAAAGCAACCTGTTTTCAACCGTTTAATAAAATGATATATTTTAGGATTGCGACTGATATGAGCCAAAGGCAACTGAGAATTAGTCATCTTAATGATGAAGGGAAATGCAATGTTGCTTTTGAAAAAAAATTAAAGCCTACTTATTAATAGCATACAGGATCAGGAGGTGGAGGAGGCAGGGACATTGACGCACAACCTGCTACCATGGATTCAGTACATGTTTCTGAATCCCCCGTGTTGAAATTTTTCGTTGGTTTTTTTTCTTTAAATACCTGCTATTTCCTACAAAAGTGCAATACCTACGCGGTCAAAATGTACGGAACAGCAAATTTTGTCTTTAATAACCGACAAAAATTTCAACCTACGGGGTCCAGAATCATGTACTGAATCCATAGTAACAACAGGTTGTGTGTCAATGTCCCTTTTTTCTTTTCCCTGAGGAAATCCTCATGGATACCCTCCGTCTTGGGAGAATGGAGGGTTATATCGGACTCCTACTGACTAAAACCCCACTGTTCTTACTACTACCATGTGTCGGGGGCCCGGGAGATATATGTACATTCGCCGCACCCCCAACTGATATCAGCCCGCCATGCCTAGCGGGCCCCATCACCCAGTGCGGCCGATCCCACGACCGCACGTCCTCCCATAAAGGCGCGCATGCAACACTGCTTGCCTCCTCTTTGGGCCTGACTGTTCGGGCAACGACACAACTCTAATTTTGTCGCCCGGCGTCAATGTCCCTGCCACCCTTTATAATATTATACAGGGTGACAGGGACATCGATGCGAAAACTGTTACCATGGATTCAGTACATGATTCTGAAACCCCCTGCGTTGAAATTTTTCGTCGGTTATTTTTAAAAAAATCTACTGTTTCATAGAAAAGTGTAATACCTACGCGGTCAAAATGTATGGAACAGCTGATAATTTTTTTAATAACCGACGAAAAATTTCAACGCAGGGGTGTTCAGAATCATGTACTGAATCCATGGTTTCAGTTTTCGCGTCGATGTCCCTGCCAACCTGTATAATATACAAGTTTATTTATTATCTTATACACAAACTGTCCTTTTATCTCCTGAAAACCATTGTGCCATCGTTGTGTAAAACGGACCAGAACGAAAGAGCGAAGAAGATTTATCTTCATTAAACATCCTTTAGGACAAATTCTTGCACAATGCGACAGCGGCGCCATCTGTTTGCAGTCAATATGACATACTGCTCAGAATTTATTATGATCGTGTAGGCTTGCTTGACTCCATTGCTAAGGATCGATTTAAATAATACGAAAATCAAGTTAATCAAGCCTAGATTCCATATCTGACTATGAGTGACATTTTATGGTGTAATCGTAGAATTAGAATGTTTATTAGTTTGTTTCTAATTATTTCTTTGTTTTGTTCACAGGTAAACCAATAATCAAGTTATCCAAATCTTTGTGGAAGGTTTCCTAAAGAAAGTTTGTATGCCTCTTACCAACACCCTGTTTCAAGGCTGATCAGCCTTAATGACTATATCAACACAAAACTGAGTAAAACGCTGTCAGTCTCATTTTAACTGTGACTGACTGATCGAAAAAACATCAAGTTAATCATCATCAAATCCCTTTAAAAGAGATGAAATTCAATAGGTTTTTAAAACCGGGCGTTAGTAAATACTAATGAAGTTTTCATAGAAATTGTTCCACTAGAGTCGCGTCGCGACTGTCTGCGCCAGCCTTAAGTAATAATTGATATGAAATGTCATTTAAAAAAAAACAGTGGCACTCTGGGACTACCGACAGAAGTGAAAACTTGAACAAGATCGCCTTGGTAAAAGAAAAATACCTGTATAGAACATTGTTCCATAATCTTATCTAAATAAAGAGCACAATCGCGTTTACAAAAAAAAATACTTCCAAAATCTTTAAAGTAAAAATACTTGCATAGAACATTGATCCGTAACGTTATATAAATAAAGAGCACAATCGCGTTTACAAAAATAAGGTGTCGGTAACGGTGACGCGAGTTCAATTGTTTTTTCCCATCACAAAAATGCTCAACGCGCCTAAAAAAGTTTTCACTTCAAAAATTATCAATACCAAGAGAACTTCTTAATAAAAAATAATTTAAAAAGCTCCTTAATTTTGTTTTACATTAAATGATTCTTTTGTTAGTTCGCTTCACATTAGTAAGACAAAAATACTTAGTTACCTCACTTAATTTATATAAAACGTAATGCACCCAGTACCTTACCAACTACGTACCTATTGATTCAAACGTTGATTATAAAAATTAACACTAAATGCAGGCTGTCAGTTACAATGCAAGGGTTCCGGCATTTTAGCCGCACCTTGATAACTGTCAAGGTATAAACGCATAAATGAATCGACTGAATTAAATCGTATAGATACTGTAACTGTTTTACTTTAGTTTTTATATTTTAATTGTAAAGGACAGGGTAAGGGAGTGTTCCATTCGATAATTGAATTAAATAAAAAAAAAAATTGGAATTTTGTTGAAATAATAATTATGTTCGGTGAGTGTAAGAACTCATCTAATTTTAAGTAGGCACTAAACAACAAATAAGTAATGCATGATGTGCTTACCTGTAAGAAATTGGTACACTAGTCTATAAGTTTATTGCATGTATCTCATATCTTTTTATCGGTGTATTCAATTGTTGGTGAGCCAAATAAATAAAATAAAAATAAAATAATTATACAAACATCTAATGAACAGTTTAAAACAGATAGCGTATGTAGGACAGGCAGCAAAATATGCAGACTCAGTACGATAGCAATATTATCCATAGTAGGTATATGGGTGATGAGCACCGCCATGTCCTCATAGAAGCGATCGGCGGCGGTGATCTCTCGTGTCCGGCTCTGGTCCAGGCCATGGTACGGAGCGAGAGGGCATGGAGGCCGTCAGTAATGCTCGCGAAGGAGGAGGCGAAACGCGTGAGGGAGAGGCAAACTTTGCGCCCTCACGCCCCTAGCCACTGCAGGAGATGCCCTGGATGTCGGGAATCCCAGGCTGATTCCCGGCCTCCGTAGGCGCGGACTTGCGGACGGTGAGCAATGGGTAGCTTGCCGTCCGATAAGAACTACGCCCGCGCGGGTCGACGGCGCGTTGTGTCCACGCACGCCTCAAAGAGATGTCAGCACACCTTGCGCCGTCAGGTGTGCTGAGAGCTGCTACAACTAGAGAAGTTATTTGATAATTTCCGACCCAAAAAAAAAGAGATCTGGGTGACTGAGAAAAGAGAAAATGAATTTTCCCAGAAATAAGATCTAGCTAGATGGATTATTCGCCCCGTAAATCCTTATATTGCAACTTTCATCGAAATCGTTAAGAGCCGTTTTCGAGAACGCGATTAAAAATAAAATATACATAATATATCTAACAAATATTGCTCATTAATATAGGATTATTTTATTCCTTGAATCCGAGAGACCAGAGAAAATCTTGTTCTCCAAAAACATTGTAATGAAGAAACCATTTTTTTAAGTCAGCAAAACTAAAACTTTTTCATTTGGAAACTTTGTCAAAAATCAGAACCTTTTTTACCGAAAGTATAAAACTGCACACTAATTGCGTAACACACGATCAATTACAATCTTTTTCATACTGACAGTTCAACAACATTCATTGCGTTGCTGAGCAGATACATTTTTCGAACTTATGAAGCAATGTATTAGCAATAACCTTCAAAATTATTCAGATTGTGAAAAGTAACAAAGCTCACTAGTACCGACTATTCACAAAATAACCATGCTAATGATTAAATCACAATCTTAAGGTAAACTATTGTTTCTCAATATTTCAATAGATTGGTGATACAAAAGGTTTATTTATATATATATAAATAGGTATATAGGTTACATGGCAATCAGTGTCGAGGTGCTGCAGTGAGAATGTGACATTTGGAAGAACTCTGAGCTTCATAGGCGATAAGCGTGTGAACTGACTACAGGGATACTATTGGTTGTGGGTCAGATTTAAATACAAGTACCTAGGCGACCGAGCTCTGATCTGGTGAAAATAGAGAATGCTCATTTAATAGTAAAGGATAGTACCTACTAATTCCATACTGCCATGATAGTAGGTACTTACTAATTCCATGCATGTCATTATTGACATGTCATAATTCATTATCTTGTTCTAAACTTTGGGCGACCGAGCTTTGCTCTGCGTTTTCCAGAACGTGAGTACAAATACCTATATACTATGCGTCCCTTTACTTGTCTCAACGATGCCTAGCTAGACTACCACAGATACATGCTCTGTGACAGATACTAAAGGCATTGACAAGTAACTGATGTTACGTCGGGTACAGACACGCGGACTACTTATATTTAATTTTTTTGTGTTTCACATATCTATTTTTATTTTATTATATATTTATTTTCTGTATCTATCTATCCGTGACATCACTGCGGGCCCTATCAGAATACCAGCGCTGCGACATTTATTTATTTTTAAGTGTCGCAGCATTATGCTGAGATAGGAGCCTTTTGGCCTCGTACAGGACCTTCTGCTTTTATTTTAATTTTACTTTGTTTTTTTTTATTGTTTTTTTTATTATTTTTATTAATGTTCTTATTGAAGGTGTTTAGTTTAATTTGTGATTTCCTGTGCGAGTCTCAATAAATACTTTTTCTTTCTTTCTTTCTATATATATACAAATATTGCTCGTTTAATAGTATAGGATAAAGTATTTAAAGACTACTAACAGAAGATCCTTGAGCCCCCTTGACTCCTGACTCTTGAGCTAGTATCTAATAACTGTTTTGACAAGTATACACCCTTGACTGTCGTGCAAAGTATAAAACTCCTCTTGTGTCAAAGTATTTTCACACGAATATTTTGGTTAAAGTATTAAACTGTCAGCAAGTTCGCGTTGGCACACACGTTATAGGTACATCCCTATTCCCTAGTAAATACTAGTAATATTATAGTTTACGAGGACCTCTGTAGATCTAAAAGTGGTTATACCACCGTGGTTAAAATTGTCACCAACATAATATCACGCCTTGTTTCCCCGAAGGGTTGGGCAGAGGTGTGCCTGTCGCAGTTACACCTACATTTCGCCAGTTATGTTTAAGTCCCATGTAATAGGGGGCGAGCCTATTGCCATCAACCGGGCTCAAATCCAGCCTCCGAGCTGCTACTGAGAAATTTCAGATAGAAAAACCCAATAACACTACCCGACCCGGGAATCGAAACCCAGGACCTCATGCTCAGCAGTAGCACTTGCTACCACTAGACCAACGAGGCAGCATCATAAAATATGTAAATAGATATTTGATAAATGAAATTTAAATATTGAGCTATATCAGTTGAATACTACGAATACTTTTATTATTCGTAGGTTAAATGTCATCACATCTACAGTGTTTTGTGCTGTGCTGTGGGAACAAAAACAGTCTCCTTTTAATCATGGTATAACCAAAAACTCTCTCTCTATAAATTGGTAAAGCTTCTTCAGACACGGCCCTCGCATTCAATATTAGTGAAATAAGAACCATACTTACTCTAAATAACTAATTTAATTCCGAGTATATTTATTTAACCTCAAAATAGATACTAATACCCAAACGAATCTTCAAGTCGTTACCACAATATCATAATCTAAAACTGTTTAATAAAACTACATATTTACAATATTTCAGGGATAAGGAAAATAACATGAAACACCTAGATAATTTGTCAGTAATTTCTTTGCCAACATCAAATTCAATATTCTACACCATACCATCACATCTTCTATTCCCCACATAATATCGCAATTCATTCAGTATTCTAATATTTACCATAAAACTAATGGGTTACCTTAATACAGTAGATCTCCAACCAATACTAAGCCAATCTATCTTTTTACCGACACAGCCACTAAGCACGTCTTACCGTCACGAGCGCCCAACCCAATAGGGCGTTCCCGCGCTACTTTTTGACACATCGAATCTTTGGGTGTTGCCAGTACAATATCCAACAATTACGTATTAATAAATTGAAACCTAACATTAGGTACAGGAAATGTACTACAGTACAGTTTTCAGTTCAAACTTCGAGTTCCTACAGTATCCTTCTTGATCGTGCTTACTTAATAGCGTCTTAACTCACAGAGTGAGCGCGATCATCTAATTGGTTCCCCGAGTGCGGACGATTTCTCTCACCCTGGCCCCCATTACGTATACAAACTAGTAATAACTTAATAATTATTGCATTGGCTTGCTATTAGTTAACAAGTATGGTTTAAGAGTATCTTCCTGCAGTTATGTCGTAAGTACCCGTTTACAAACTTAAATAATTTGTGAATGGATCGATTGTAATCAGAAGCTGTTGAACTTTGCGCGTAATGAGTTCCAGTAAAGATACCTTCTCAATTTATGAGAGGAATTTAATGTTTATCAAAATAATGAGGGGTGTTTTTAAGAATATGTTGCGTAAACAGGATGAAAAATAGGCTCGCCCCCTATTACATGGGACTTGAACATAACTGGCGAAATGTGGATATACTATTGGTAGGTACACCTCTGCATAGCTCTTTGAAGAATACAGGCGTGATGTTATGTAGAAAAGTGAACCTTATTTCCCAACCTTTTTGTTGACCCAACTGTAAAAGTTCAACATGCATATTATGTGACTGACTGACTAAATAGAATTTCTTTTTAGTCATCAAAAAGCAAAAGCAATAAAAACACGCACTTTAGATATACCAAGCCAATCAATCAATCGTTTATGTCAATCATAACATCAAACCATAGCGATGCAATGTGGGAACCAATCAACAAACGTCTCTATTAAAATTAAATAATTATTTCTTGACGTCATTATTTCCAAAATGGCTGATTAACGTCAAAGCCCTTTGAAGTTCCATTGCTGAACTTGGGTCTTTGAATTATAATAATAATCGTATAATTATAAAAAGGGACACATTTACAACAAATATCTTAATAATTAAAAATAAAGTACATTTGCTTATTTGCATGAAGTAAGTCGAAGCACAGCTTTAGGCTAGAAAGTGCAAATTAAATATAATTTACTTAGTTAATAATGAGTATTAACAAAAAAAACGTGTGGCACTCAGGGACTGCCGCGGTAAAGCATAGCATTTGTAACCTCCATAAAGCCTCCATACTTCCTATTTGTCAACGCTACACTTGGGATGATGACGACTACGTTCCCATGACAACGTAATTTTTGTTTTATGTCATCATCCGTCATTACATTGTAGGCGAAGTGGGGGGTGTTAGGTTTTTTTCGTTACGGAATTTCTTGATTCGGTCGCCGCGCTCAAAGCCCGCGATAAAAGCTATGCAATAGCTTAAAAAAATACAAATTAAACAATATAAATAATAATAAATAGTAAAAAACGGTATTTCTTCTTACTTTCTAGTTTTTTTTTTTCCCTTGTCCATTGTCATAATTTATTTGTAGTGACACAATAGGTATGAATTTTTCATCCATATACCTCCACCAGCTGTCATCTCACTGTTTACTTTCTTTTCTTGCCTCATACGATAACTACAAAATGAAAGAGGTTTACCTATTATCATCTGGGAAGCGTGCAGTTATCCCACGCTCATGCACATTAAAATTACGATGATAGCAATAAAATTTCTATCCGCTATGATACGTAATAGTACACTAGCAATCTGAAAGTGCAAAGTTCGTGTTTTGTTTAGTAGTTTCTTAATTTGAAAGAACCTTCAAGTTGTACTTTTCAAAGGAGGTGATCAGAGCAAAATATTGTGAATATGTTTTATGACTGCCTCGTTGGTGTACTGGTCATACTGGATTTTTTTTTTGAGCATGAAGTCCTGGGTACGATTCTCAGGTCGGGCAGTGTTATTGGGTTTTTCCTACAGGAATTTCGCAGTAGCAGCCCGGAATCTGGATTTGTGCCCGGTTGATGGCAATAGGCTCGCCCCCTATTACATGGGACTTAAACATAACTGGTGAAATGTGGGTAGTACCTACTATGGGTACACCTCTGCGTAACCCTTTGAGGATTACAAGCGTGATGTTATGTTATGTATGTTTTTTACAGTAGAAATTGTGGTGATTTTTTTTAATTTTTAAAACACGTTTGTTCCATTATGGTGATTTTTGAATCAGCTGCCATAATAGGGACGATGCCGAGGTCAAAAAAAAGAAATTATATTTAGTCCGTCAGTCAGATAATAAAAAAAAATTTTAGACACGTATTTTTTGCTTTATCATATTAATTTTATTTATTTATTTATTTATCTTTAAATCAGGCACATTACTCACAATTTGTTAGTATTACTTACAACTATGTTAGTATAATTAATTAAGACAAACTTTTACAACTAGAAACAATAACAATAATACAACACACTTACAGAACACTATATCTATTAAGCCACTGGAGACACCTGGCAACAGTACATGTACTGCGCACAGGTGCCCCATCAGGTGGCCTTCAGTCTTACTAGCAACAATGCTCAGGAGACTGCTGTCGCTGTGTCGCATCCGACGCAGCAGTGACGCGGATCTTTTACGGATGATCGCAAAAAAGTCATCTGTACGCGCTGCTGCGAACATCCCTGACGCGCTACAGAAAAGTGGCAGCGACAGCAGTTCATAAAAAATGACTTAGATAAAACGCTTTAAAGTTGGGGGAATGAGGGTCGCTGCGTCACAAGTAAGTTTAAAATTTCATACTAGTGACGTCATGGCGTAGCGTTGGAAGGCCTCCCACAAGATGGACCGATGACCTTGTGAAGGCCGCAGGAATCCGCTGGATGCGGAAAGCACAGAATTGGTCGAAGTGGCGGTGCTTGGGGGAGGCCTATGTCCAGCAGTGGACGTCTTTCGGCTGAAATGATGATGATGATGACGTCATGGCAAATTTTAACTCAATGTATCGCCGTAATCTTTTATAATGAAAAAAAAGAAAAAATACGTGTCCAATATTTTTTATAACATTTTTAAAAAAAAATCCGTCATCCCTATTATTATTTTATTCCTGTCTGCAATAACTACTATTTTATCTTATTTTGATCTGAAAGTCCAGTTCATCACACCTTACCTGAAAGAGGTTTAAATATAATCCGTTTTCGAATGAATAAGCGTATTTATTCCCATTTAACTTTCTTCTCACAAAATTCATGACATTGCTTTTCAGAAATACTTGTCGTCACAATAAAGTCTGAATGACTATGGCCAAAGTTTCGCGATAACCCTGTCAGACTGCAGACACTCGATTCATATCGGTCGCTATCTTACGATCACTGACACAATGGTAGCGTCAGGAAGTATGGTTGGCAAATATACTAAATTAATTATCATCACGCGTACCACGTGGGCTGGTTGAAGGTGGAGCGGGAAAAGAGTTCCTAGATGGACTTGGGGAGGCCTTTGCCTATCAGTGGGAGTGAACACGCTAAAAAAAACGACAGAAGTGAAAACTTGAACAAGTTCACCTTGGTGGAAGAAAAATACTTCTATAGAACATTGGTCCGTAACCTTATCTAAGTAAAGAGCACAATCGCGTTTACAAAACCTTTAAAGTAAAAATACTTGCATAGAACATTGATATGTTACGTAATATAAATAAAGAGCACAATCGCGTTTACAAAAATGAGATGTCGGTAACGGTGTAGCTAGTTCAATTGCTTTTCCCATCTCAAAAATGCCCAACGCGCCTAAAGAAGTTTTCACTTCAAAAACCATCAAAACATTATATTTTGTAACGTTCATATCCTTGTCCCACTGCTGGGAAGAGAACTCCCTTCTTTCTGACCCTCGTTAAAAATATGCTTAGGTACTTCCATGTGCTCACTGATTGTGTGTCTTACTTGAACCTTCTCACAAGGATTGAACCTCAATAAAATGGCAATTTTTTATTCAGAATCAAATATTCTGGCCACAGAATATCCTCTCTATGTAAAAATCGATAAAAATCCGAACAAATTCAAGTCAAACTTACTCACTAATTATATTAATCACATCTCTTTTACAACGATCGACTTTATGTCTCAGTATTTTTTAGACTCCTGCTGAAGAAGAGCTACTATTACGAGAGAGTGTGAGAAAATATAAACCCCACAATTAATACTTCTTACGATTATGAAAGTGGAGAGAATCAGATAGATATCATAAACTTGCCGACTGCATCCACTTTCCTTGCTCGGTATAATATTACATAAGTACAAAACTCGCGATAACCCTGCCGGTGTGGCGTTTGATACGTATCGTAATCTGTAGAACAGTGACACTGTAATGATCGTATCAGGGTTTAGGGTTAACATCATGCTCTTTGTGAAATAATTAGTGATGGCCTCTTAGAGAAGCTCTGGAAAATTATTAAATTAAAACTATTTGTGTTAAATGATTTTTTTTTACTGAAAACGATAACCAAGAAAAAATAAGATGTCATTCTGATATAATTATGGTTTGAAACCATAATACAAAGGAAACTAAGGGTATCCTCCGTCATTACTTAGCAAGCATACATGTAAATTTGGTGGTTCTATATTTCATTTAAAAAATATTCCCAGAGTTGCCACTATGAAATGGATCCTTAGTTGTTTAATTAAATCTAGTTTCGGGATCAGCGAAGTTTGAATTCATAATTGTGCCACAACTTTTAGTGTCATAATTATGACGACTGTCACAGTCCTTACTGGCTCATTACATACCCTCATATTAAGTCTGTTCCGAAAGTATTTCTTGAAAGTGTAAATAAACACTGTTCAGATTAATTTCTTACGCAACTACTCACTAAAAGGCATTAATAACACATTCATCTGTATTTACAAGGTTTCAATTTTATATCTCACCACTTTTTCCAACAATAATCGTTTGAGGAACATTAATAAAATGCATTTGAAAAATCATCGACGAAAATTAAGGTTATAAAATTAACCTCAATTGTCTATGGAAAAACATATTTAAAATTAGAATTTCGTGTTTAAGTATTCAAATAATGAAATCAGAGCAATCAATCTGAAGTGGCACTACAAATGGACATCCACAGGGTACGTTTCCTGATTCATTGTTTTCATTTTAGTGAGATACTTTTAGAATTGACCATACACCAGTTCATCGCATCACAATCAAATAAGGTCGTATATGAAACGCTCGGTTTACGCCGCGGGGCGCCACGTGACAGTCGATACCTATCTCTCGTTAGCTCTTGATTATTGACACTATAAAGAGACATCTTGTCAGGGTTGTCAACTTTGATTGTTGTGTAAGTGATTTTAATAATTGGTCAAGGGTTTCCTCTGTATTAAAGTTATTCAATGGCTAGCCCAATTTCAATCATCTTGGATACGATGCTCAAGTTTGGAGGACCTCCACAAACCACTAAAATGAAATACCTACACTTCCTATATTCAGCACTAATTTACTGACTTTATTTTTTTATCATCATCCTGTCTTTATCAACTTCAAACAATCGACAGAGATGCAATAATATTTTTTTTTTTTTGCTTGCACAAGCTGGTTTTTTTTATTTTTATCGTACGTAACTGAATCTGGCTCATTTCAGCTCTACAGTATTCTGTTCAATCCTACAACCCCCTCTTATCTTAAAGAACGTTTCAAGTTCCTTCATGACACACATAATAGATATCTGAGGTCATCGGAAAAATTGAGACTAGAGATGCCGATGCATTCCACCGGCTTTTATGACAAATCTTTTACAAGCAGTACGGTTATGGAATGCCTTGCCCGTGTCAATAAGGCGTGCTCAATCTTTGTCCACTTTTAAAATTCTGGTAAAAACACTTCCTCTCTCCTTAAACATCATCATTACATATAGTTCCTTGCTCTTGTTTCATGTTTATAATTTTATGTATATCTGTTATTTATCTAATATATATATAAATATTTATATAGGTAATTACATGCTTTATGTATCTGTGTATCTGTTGTTTAAGTAAATGGTACACCACTGACTACCTGCAGTATTGTCTCTCCTTTTCTATTTAAATCCATCCAAAGGTTGTCTTTAAAAGATCGCTTTTAGCGATAAGACCGCCCATTGTGTCACCCCATGTAAAATTTCTAAATTAATGTCTGTCATTTTTATGGTGTACATAATGAAGAATATTCTATCTATCAATCTAAAATCCTGCTCCAAAATCTATCTTATAACAACCCTAAACTGCAGTGTTGCAACAATAACAGTTCGTGCGAATTGTACAAATTTGTCGTCACGATCAGAACAGACTTGTAACACGTCAGAAGTGCTGGGCTTCCTCGAAAAGAGTTACTTTAACAGGTTCTGGCAGAAATTAAACGTAATTTTATAGAGTATATACCTACTAGGTTTGTGGTGTGAAAATGGTGTAGCTATACTCCGTTTGAAATAAGATTAGACATTTAAACAAACCTTTTTTACAGTCCGTTCAACCGATTTTGACTTCTATACCGTAGGCATAAGGATGGCATTAAAAGCAAAAAAAGTGGTTACAAACCAACTGTTTACTGCAACTGTCATTTATCTTGCCGCTATCGCAATAGAAGTCAAAATCGGTTGAACGGACTGTAAAAAAGGTTTAGTTAAATGTCTAATCTTATTTGAAACGGAGTATAGGTTAGGCTAATTTATTGTTGCGCTTTATTTATTTGGAACGATTACAAAATTTAAACTGCTTCATTCGTCTAGTGGTCGCAAGCGCTACTACTGACCATGAGATCCTGAGTTCGTTCATGAAATGGTCGGACATTTCACAAAATGATTAATTTCTAAAATCTGGCCACGACATACTTATATTAAAAAAACACACGTCTTTTTGACAAGCCTGCAGGAAAACTGCCTACCTCCTATACTAAATCTGTCACAGAAAACCAACACCCAAAGCATTCAACAAATCCTTACATCCGATCACTTACCAACCGATATTTAACCAACTTTCGACGCTAGTTAAAATAGTAAGAAGGTTTGTAGTATCGGTTACGCACAGTACATAGTCACGATCAGGAACCATTCAACGGAATTACGGTTATGGTTTCAGCTGAGAATTATTATTGGCTAGAAGCTGACAAGTTCCGAATGTACTTTCACCGGTCTCTCCATAGACTAGCTGGTCAAAATAGGTGTTATATCTTTGTGATGTAGCTTCAGGAGGTATGATTTTGGACTTGAGTATAGATTTTCCTGCTTTTATTAGAAATTAATTAATTCGTTGTTGATAGGCCTACACTGTCCTCTCATACCTATTAACCCTGTAATTTGAAAACATTGTAGAAACCATTTATTTAAAAGAGTAACCGTGGAGTTTCTTGCCGGCTCTTCTCCGTAGTGAAATAAGAACCATCCTTACTCTAAAATTACTAATTTAATTTTGAATATAATTATTTAACCTCAAAATAGATACCAATCCCCAAATGAACCATAAAATCGCTACCCCAATATCATAATCTAAAACTGTTTTATAAAACTACATATTTACAATATTTCAGGGATAAGGAAAATAATATGAAACACCTAGATATTTTGTCAGTCTTTTATATTTCTTTGCCAACATCAAATTCAATATTCTACACCATACCATCACATCTCCTATTCCCCACATAATATCACAATTCAATCCGTATTCTAATATTTACCATGAAACTAATAGGTTACCTTAATTTACAATTTTTACAGTAGATTTCCAACCAATACCATGCCAATCTATCTTTTTACCGACACAGCCACCAAGCACATCTTACCGCCACGAGCCCCCAACCCAGAAGGCCGTTCCCGCGCTACGTTCTGACACATCGAATCTTTGGGTGTTGCCAGTACAATATCCAACAATTACGTATTTATAAATTGAAACCTAACAGTAGGAAGCGACCAATTCGAACCGTGCACCTAGCTTCTGACGTTTCATAAGTGCCCTTGTATGTACCGGTCAAAATAATAACCCTCCTTTTTGTTCTGCCATAGTCGGGTAAAAAGTAGTACCAATTTTCTCTTGATTGTAGAGATGTTAGTAAACAAAGGTCTTCGGGATGATATCCCATTTTTAGGGTTCCGTAGTAAACAAGGAACCCTTATAGTTTCGTCATGTCCGTCTGTCTGTCTGTCTGTCTGTCCGCGGTCTAGCTCCGAGACCCTTAATACTAGAATGCTGTAATTTGACATAGGTATACATATTAATTACGCTGACAAAGTAGTAAAACAAAATTATGAAAAACATTTTTTTTTAGGGTACCTCCCATACACGTAAAGTGGTGATGTTTTATTTTTTTATTTTTTTATCCCATAGTGTGGGATATCATTGGAAAGGTCTTACAAAAACATTATGAGTTTGTTAAAAACATTTTTGGATTCAGGGATTCGTTTGCAAAACATTAAGCTTTAAAGTGCTAATTTTTGTTAGAGTCAAGTGTCCCCCCCCCTGCCAGCTAAATGGTTGGTTTTGGATGTGTGAAAAAAATCACAGCAGTAGCTTATATAACGAAATTAAAAGGAAAACTATCACAGCTAAGTAGACTTTACTAGTTATCGAGTAATAATCGACCAACTTAACTTTGCAGTTGCAAAAACATGTTTTCCCATACATTCCGTATGGGAGAATATGTTTATCAACTACAAAGTTAAGTTTGTTTTTGGGATAAATTCATCCCAACTACGGAACCCTTCATTGTGCGTGGTCCGACACGCACTTGGCCGGTTTTTTGAAGTCAGGTTACTTATGCAAAGCATTTTAAGTACTTCAACCTCCTTGACTATTATCCTGATGTAAACGAGGCTCGAGCCGGTAGAACCCGCTAAAACCCTTTAAATTGGAAAGTTTTTCTAAACACACTCACCTTACCGCCGCCGTCGCTTAAAAATACAAAATTGATAATATTATTGGAAGCTTCTCCAGAACAAATATTTGTCCTTAAAATATACGTCATCTATGCCCCTACCGGAAACCTTACCTACTTTAAAAAACAAACCATTATATCTTACCCGAACTACTTTTTCTTTGCGCTTTCTAATATTTAAACCAATATTTAATTTAGTTTTCCTTAATTGGAACAATACGTCTTGAAAATGCCGCCTTCAAATTAAGTTGATCCAAAAATGGTCTACGGGTTTCGAAGTCTGTGCCTACCCAATTTACTTAAGTAATATCTTCACGCCTGCTCCCTTCCGGGGAAGACAGGGAAGGGAACTAATTAGACGGTCACTAATTTAGTAAGAATATACATGCAGAGATGCATTTTGATTAAAGTTTTGTTGGTTCGTTCCCACGTTTGGATGCGTTAATTTGAAGCTCTGTTTGAACGGGGATAGTAGCTTGAGCAAGTTGATTTTCCAGTCGAATTTATTTGACAATTAAGTTGTGTGCAGTATGCATGAATGTAATAAGCATTTCCTTTTGACAGTCGATACCTTATCAGCACATAAGATTTATTCTCATGCATTTTCTTAACACCTAAAATATTGCATGTCCATTTACAAAGTTATATAATTTCTTCGGGTTACGTAATACGGGAAGCTTATTAAAGTTGAACAAAATAAACACTATCGGCTTCTGAAGCTGTGAAAGCCCACCGAAGAAAGTTAATCGACATTTAAGCACGCACTTAACGTCGATAACTTCGTGATTTACTTACTTGACGAAGAAATAGTATAAATCTGCGCGTACTTGTGGTCTCGCACTAGAAATTCCAAGGTTTCAAGTTACTTTTACCAACTTTAATTCATTAGCACATTTTATTCAGATTTAGATCAAACTTAGGTCATGCAGAAATAAATGACTACCATTTAAAAAATAATGTAAAAACACACCTTTCAAAACAGTTATATCTAATGCAATATTAAGTCCTTGCATTGCTTGCATTAGCATTTAGTTTTAATTTATAATCATTTATTATTTCAAAGTGTCCATAACGTGTGAATTTACTTATGAGTGCTAGAATATAATACAATTAAGATAAAATCATACAGGCTTGGTTCTTGTGTAAAATAATTTATGGAGATTTAACTTTGTATGTCCCAGCATGCTTAATAAATGGCAATATTTCCATAATTATAATTATAACTGAATATTCAAGAATATTTTATTTTCTTTTTGTTTTGATTTAAAATATTACAAAGTCATATTCGTCACGAGTCAGAGGCGAATAAAACGAGAAAAAATTATAAATTCCTGCAATGTAACGATATTTATTTATAGGATACGAAAGAAGCTAAAGAAGACATAAAAATTATGTTTTCATATCCTAGAAGACATATTTTGACATTTATTTGAAATCTGCTGTGTGGGAAAACCATTATAGTTTAACCTCTAACCCAATCATAAAATAAAACACACGCAACAGTTTTACGCAGGAATAAATTGCTAAACTACTAAAATCAGATACTTACTGTGTTATATTACTATTTAATCGTACCTACTTTGATCATGTTGTAATTAGCTGCTGCATAGAATACTAAAATATAAATAACTAGCTTTTCTCCGCGGCTTCGCCCAAGGTCGGAAATTATCCCACGGGAACGTACTACCGGGATAAAAAGTATCCTATGTCCTAACCCAGGTAATGGTCTACCCTTATGCCAAATTTGATCCAAATCCGTTCAACCGTTTTTGCGTGAAAGCGTAACAAACAAACTCATTTTACTGATTTATAATATACTAGCTGCACCCCGCGGTTTCACCCGCATAAGTCTCGATCCCATGGGAAAAAAAAAGTATCCTATGTTCTTTTCCAGGGCATCATCTATATATGTGCCAAATTTCATCCAAATCCGTTCAGCCGTTTTAGCGTGAAGGCGTAACAAACAAACCTACTTTCGCATTTATAATATTAAGGAAGGATTAGGATTAATCTTATCTATCACCATAACATTTTTATATCTCACCTAAACGTAACACGATTTTCACAAACAAGAGTTACTTTATAATTCATTTACATCGGCCCAGGCTCATACAAAATAATATGACTTTCATAATACAACCAGAATGACCAATAATAATACAAATATTGTCATAATCGAAAATATCGTACTGTAACGCAGTAGGACATAACAGCTCATCCTTTGCCATTTACAACACTCACGCAAAAAAGGCGTGATCATTTCATCGCTTAGTAACTGGATATCCAGTGCACTAGCCTTCGTCCAAACAAAGCACCAAGTAACCTCGTTTAAACAGAGCATCAAAAATCGACGAAGCTACAGTCGCATCAAAATGCATTCGTTGATAAGTGCACGACTGCCCACGCGCTGTCAACTTTTTGTATTTTGACAGCAAAGTACACGATCACAGCATGATATAGAAAGGTTTTGTAAATAAACCTGTTTTTACATGAGTGTGTACTGTGAATGAGTTACTTTGAGCGAGTTGTAAAAAAAGAGGATACGGTTAATATGATATTTAATATAAAAGAGTTATTGAATAATTGACTTTTGTGATGAGAGAATATCTCAATCATATCAGGGATAGTAAAATAGTTATAGCATAGATAAAGTTTGGAAAGAGGAAACTCTGTAAGTTTCTAGAAAAACATGGAACGATAATCAAGATTTTTATCAAGAATAGGATAGCTTAATGTCTATCACAAGGCATCAAAAAATTTGTGCGGTCGAAGGACCCCGTCAGAAACGAAGTTCCTTCTCACGTATGATTTAGAACAAAAACGAAATGTTCGCAGCCGCCATCTTGAATTTACATTTTAACATCACTATCATATTAGCACCCTCGAAAACCATGAAAACGACACCCATGATGAAAGATTTGAAAAATTTCGCGGCTGCCATCTTGACTTTCAGAAAGTCACATGCTACGCAATTATTATTATTTTCATATGTCTTTGACACATCACGGGACCCTGGGGTCGCGGACCTTTGGAAGGCGTACGAGGGGCCGAAGCTAACTGACAGAGGCCCGTTAGACATTTTTAATGAAAAAACTTTTTACAAAAAAAAACAACCGACCTCCAAAAAAAACACTACAAAGTGAAAAATAACTTTAATTTCGGAAGTCGGTGTCTTGGGTTTTGTATTTTCGTTTTTTGCCACCGACTTCCAAAATTAAAGTTATTTTTCACTTTGTAGTGTTTTTTTTGGAGGTCGGTTGTTTTTTTTTTGTAAAAAGTTTTTATTTTTCACTTTTAAGTTGTGGTACCTATCCCACACACATTCGAATACCACTACCTGCTACCAATGACAGAAACTTAACATATCATCTACATACTAAGTAGGAAAAAAATACGTATTTTGTAGCTAACTCAAAAACTATCCAAGCAAAGTTAATAAAATTTATATGGGACCAATTCGAGAGCACACCCTTTCAAACAAAAAAAGAATTTTCAAAATCGGTCCACAATTGACGGAGAAATCGGTGGACATACATAAAAAAAAAAAAAAAA
Organism: Agrochola lychnidis; assembly: GCA_963680765.1. Taxonomy (NCBI): domain Eukaryota; kingdom Metazoa; phylum Arthropoda; class Insecta; order Lepidoptera; family Noctuidae; genus Agrochola; species Agrochola lychnidis. Next base: position 3,876,302 of record OY796859.1, on the reverse strand, counting down.
AAAAAAACATACGCGACGAACATATAACCTCCTCCTTTTTGGAAGTCGGTTAATGAAGCACCAACCGACGATTATCCCTGTCCGCACTACGTAAGTGCATCCAAGGACAACCCCCGGTTGGTGTAGGACTATTGCAGGATATGGAAACAAAGATATTGGGTTATGGGTTTGGGCTAAAGTGAACTAGTTATCTAGGACTTATTGCAATGTTTTGACGATTTCTACCAGTTTAACTACTACCGCAAGTCGCGTTAAAAAACTTTGTTCCAATAAATGCCCTTAAAAAGAACGGCGGCAGCGTCCTCCTATAAATTATACCAATATAACCACATTATTCGATCACCAATCTTTTAGCTAAACTTGACAATTTTCACATTCCTTTCTCGACCATTCAAACCAACAATCCACAAATCCGATTTAATATTTCAATGCTATAATTTCAATAAAATTAATATGGACTGATTGTAATCACACAGCAAGCAAACCAGCTGTTCCAGGCTAGTTAAGAAATCCACCGTTTCACAAAGATGGTTCTGATAAGAAGGCCTTGTTTACCCTAAGTTATTGGTTGTCACTTGAAGTTATCCCAACATCTAATGCCGTAAACATAGAGATTATGACATTCACGGTGTTGCATTCATTTTGCTGGTTTAGGTTATAGAATAAGCTTATTATGACATTATAGTTACCGGCTCTCGGCTAGTGGCTAGTTCTTCTCCATAAGAATCTACGATTGGATCGGGCAGCTTCAACTTTCTGAAAAACTGACCGGCTTCCTTGAGAATATAGATTAGTTTTTCACTCCTCTTGCACAAAAAGTCCGTCATTGTAGCGTACCAGAGCGGGGAAAAAATTGCATATCTTGCTCTAGGGGAAAAAGTAATTTTTGTCTGTAACCAACGAGCCTACAAAAACGAAAAAGTCTTTATTTTTATGTAAAACTAGCTTTTTACTACCGCATACCGGGATAAAAAGTTTCCTTAAAAATTCAGATTCAACAAATTGTATTTTTTTTTTAAATAAAATAAACTATTTAATATTGTATTGGATTATTTTATTTTCTCGCAATCGTAATGAAAAGTAGAGTGTTCTATTTACTCCCTCGCTAAAAGTCGGGAGTAAAACTACCTCGATAGAATGGGTTATTTTAGCCCCTCGTATAACAATCTACTATAAGTTAAATAAATGCCTACTCGTACCGCGTGTAAAAAAAAACAGAATATTTGAAGTTTGAATGGCTCATGGCTCATGGGATCAATCTTTGTGAGGATAAGCTACACTTGCCGTGGTCAATAGTTGAATATTACCATTGACCATTTACATATCTAAGCTCTTCGTGGCTCAGAGAGTAAGTATTTACAGTATTTATATTATGTCCCTCGGGAATCATCGCATTTTTTAATACAAACGAATGCAAATTTCCATGTCCATCAATTATTAGATTTATCGTGTATTATAATTTGAATTCAAAACTAAGAACTTTATTGTTGTTTTATTTTGATTGTGAACTATATAGAGCTGTAAAACTATGTTCCTATGTATCGTGCCTGCGATTTTCGCAGATTTTCTCCCATTTTTAAAATAAATTACATTAAGTTAAAAGAGTATTAACAACTCTATATACTTCCAAATCAATTGAGAGTGTCCGGTCTACACCAAGTGCAAAGGGCAACTGATAGAAATCCGACGACTAACGAAACACGAAGTTTGCCGACGGACATTAAGAAAATAGAAATACTGTACATTACATACATATATAACACATCTGTTGTAATAAGAATGTCTAATTGTATCTGTGAGTCTTTACGTGTAGTGAAAAATAAGAAAGTCCGACAATGGTGCCGATTCCCTTGTTCACAAACTAAACTAAATTTAAGTTCAGTCCATCTTTTTCTTTCTATTTCATTAAGAAAAGGACAGAAAATAAATTTTAGTTTAGTCCTGTCAAATTAATCAGCACTTGACGTAAATTGACGTAATTTTAGTAGGCATGTTTTTAATCACTTCTACACTTGTATGGAGTAGTGACAGGACCTGATTAATTTGACAGGACTTAAATTTAGTTTAGTTTGTGAACAAGAGAATCGGCACCAATGTCTCTAACTACTTAAAATAATATCTGTTTTGCCCAGTAGGTATAAAAAATCATCATAACGAATTGAACACCGAAAATGTGACAACTACATCAATCGGCATTGCCTAGTCGTAAGATTGAAGAGATGTATCATTTCGTGTAAAATAGGTACCTCGATTCAGTCCAGTTAAACTGGAAGCTGACCCCAACATAGTTAGGAAAAGGCTAGTCACAGGCCCATTATAATTTACCGGTTGACATTGCACGTAGATTATGTATGTGCATGTATGTATAAATGTATGTGTTATTATTTTAATGGTTGGATATGACTCAATGTTTAATGTTGGCTGTTTTATTTAATTAAAATCCCCTCTCGTACTGAGAAGGAACGTTGCTCACTGTATGACGACGAGTGTTAATTCCAGGATTTCTCACTGTGTAATTTATTTACCGTTAGTCTCAAGTGGTAAGATAAAGGAAAAATGGAAGTATTATATAAAGAATCCTTACTTTTAGAAAAAAAGAAAAATATTTTATTTGGGACACGCACAGGAAATACACACAGTAATATTTTTTATAAACAAACAACAAAAATAATAACGACCTGTGCGAGGCCAAAAATCTCAGCATAATGCAGCAATATTTAAAAAAATACCGGAGCGCTGATATTCTGATAGTGCCCGTTGTGATGCCTCGGATACACCTACAGACATATACATATAAATCCCACTAGGGGATTACAAAATAAATAAAAAATAATTACATAAATCTATGAATTAAAATCGCCACATACAGGGCCAAGTACTTCGGTAACCCAGGTACCCTACGTGAGATTGTCAGTGACACCAAGGCGTTGCTGACCTTCTTTGAGGAGCTGGGGTGGATCGAATAACCGATTTTCCCACCCGTACGTAAAATACGCGCTTTGACGTAGAGTTGCGGATACCAGCCCGTATTACCTTATTACCTATGAATAAAAATCGAAACTTTTTATGTACAGACGCCAGCACATCAGGCTACTACAATCTGTCAAATTTATTTAATAGATTTTCAACTTTATCGCTGAAGTATAAGGTTCAAAGTTGATTGGGAAAATTTGACAGTTTCGGGTAGCTTGATGTGCTGGCGTCTGTACACTAAAAGAATCGACTCACGCCCGACCGACGTTCCAACGTCACTTGTCTATGGTATAGATATTATGTTATCTATGTCAACAAGCGAAGGGTTAATAATTAATATACATATTATTGTCAAAATCTTTGGTTGATGTTATGTTTTTCAAACTTTATTGGAAAATTTATATTACCAGTTTGCGCGACTAACCCTTCCACTGCTATTACTATTACAAACCGATCTTTCACGATACAGTCAAGTTAACCAGGAACTTCTAAGTCTTTACATCTATTTACCGGTTCGTCAGTAGATCTTAACAATTTAACCGGCCCGTTAACTTGATGAACCACAGTTCTGCAGTTTAACGTTCATAACTTTCAGGGATAAGAGAATAAACTGTTTTCTTGTGTTGAATACAAAACTGTCGTTAAATTTTACGGTTTAAAACAAAAGGGTTAAGGTAATGAAGTTTAATATTAATTAGGAAGGTTGTGTGGTCTTGAATTGAAATAGACCACCCGTTTACTGAACTCGGGTGTTATGGTAATAGGGTTTTCTTTCCTGTTATTTGTAAGTCAGAAGCGGAAATAACCTAATGGCTAAATAGCCGTGGTGGCCCAGTGGTAATGGCCCCGACTTACGAGTTGTAGGCAGGCTATTTCATCATCTGCCTAGCCTTTTCCCAACTATGTTGGGGTCGGCTTTCAGTCTAACCGGATGCAGCTGAATACCAGTATTTTACATGGAGCGACTGCCTATCTGACCTCCACGACCTAGTTACTAGGTAACACGATACCCCTTGGTAAGACTGGTTGTCAGACTTTTTGGGCTTCTAACTACCCGTAACGACTGTCAAAGATCTACAAATGACAGCCGGGACCAACGGCTTAACGTGCTTTCCGAGGCACGGAGGGGTCTTGGTATGTAAAGATGGTCACCCATCCACAGACTAACCGCGGCAAGCGTAGCTTAACCTGATCGATCGACCCGTGCAGCTGTTATTACTTAGCCACAAGCCCCTCTCAGGTAGGCAGGCTATTTAACTTATGTAAATAATTTTATTCACACTGCTCTCAAAACGGTGAAGGAAAACATCGTGAGGGCATGTCCTAAAACCAAAAATCCGAAGTCATGTGACATCTACCAATCGGCACTGGGCCGCGTGGTGGATTACGGCCCACTCCCACTAACCGAGAGAAGGCCTGTATCGCAGCAGTTGGAACATTATAGGCTGATTATGCAAATAGCCTAGATATTGTGAGTGTGAAGTTTCGGGATCTCTCTCTCGCTCTTTTCACCCACTATCATAAAGCAAATATATAAACTTAGAAAAGTTAATAGGAATTGGCTACATACATATGGGTCTCCACATTGCTTATAAACTTTAATTAGAGCCTGTTAGGAGCGGACAACAGGACACTCAGGACACGATATTAAGTTTCAAACTCAAACTCAAAGCATTTATTTCAATTAAACCATTTAGAGGCACTTTTGAATTGTCAAAGAATCGGTCAGTTAGTCAGAAAGTTGAAGCTAGTTGCCCATTCCGAAACGTAGATCTCTATGGAGAAGAACGGGCAAGAAACTCCAAGGCCACTCTTTTAAATATAGATATTACAAAATCCTGGGTACATTATTCTTGTTGCTTCTATATGTGAGAACAATGTACAAAAAATAGTCAAAGCAATTGAAAATATAAGATTAAAAATAATCCCTGGCAGATAAGAGATGACCAGTCTCAACTGACGGCGCCCGTTCACGAACATGACGCGATGAAGTCCCACCGTTTGTGGGACAGCACCACATTTTGATAAAACCATAATCTTTTACTTAAAAACTATGAATGAGTCTCGACTTTCCCTCGATCATAGAGTAAAATTGCAACGATATCAATTATAACCAATTTCTTTTACTTAGAAGTTACGATCGTTACTAATATCACCTATTAAGGCTCCGTGCACGAAAAAACCCCTTTTCGTCAATAACTTATCTAAAGGTTGAAATAATTGAAACATTAAATCTGTGTAAGTATAAAAGTACAGTTTTCGTAGTGCTAAACCATTTGTGTCAGTCACTTTCATCACTTTTGCGCTCTCGAAAATATGTTTTATTTCGCCTTTGATTTACTTAATGAAGATATAGTATAATCATAAAATAAAATTTTGATTTTATAACAAGGATAGCTGAAGACTAATGTGTTTGTTTTTAAACTTGATATTGTTTGCTAAATATATCAAGGAAAAAATATATCGGAAAAAATACATTACTGAAAGGGTTTAAAAAAATATGTTTTTTCAAAAACGTTTTTCTGCTATATTTTGTATGGAAGTTGAAAAAAGTGGTTACCTACCCTATGTACAAGTAGATATATGGTCCACTTGTACATAGGGTAGGTAACCACTTTGATGATGTTGATGATATTTTTTAATTTTCAAAATCAAAAGTAGTTTCTTCTAACGAAACGATCAAACGACTTTTCAAATCACAAATAATTTTGTTTAAATTCTGTTTCCCTTTCTCACAACTAATGAACAAAATTGATCAAAATCAATTGATTTCGTGCCAGAGCCTTAACGAAACATAATAAAATGTCTTTTACGACAACAAATAACCGTGTTTTGCTATTGAAATAAGACGTGCCTACATAATGTCTAGCAAATCTAAATTGTCTCCGTACAACAAACAGACAAGACTATCATAACTCCTAAAATATGTACACAGACGCTACTAAATATTCGTCTACCCTCTAATAACGAATACATAATCACTACAACACCAAATATCTCATGATTTCCATATGCAATTGTTGTCGGCACTGCGCGAACGCAACGGCATAAATCTTCACCGCTCTATAGATCTGTAGATCATTGAGACGGCGAGTGATCTATGGACGTTCGGGGATTTCTATCTGTCAAAAAGTATAGAGTATCTAGGTGTTTGTGGTTGAAATGAGGTAAGCAGAGTAGTGAGTTTAGTGACATAGTTTCAGGTCAAGTGTTGGATATGAAATACATTTACCTAGATCCACCTTAATGAAAGGGTTATGCCTATTATACCTAGTAACTCGTTTGGATCTAACGTAGGTTGCATTTCCAAATTCATGCGTTTATCCTTTAGATGGTTTGGTAATGTTGATTGGATGAATGAAAGATGACTAACAAAAGGTATTTACAAGGCAGATGTGAGTAAAAACGCCGGGACGCCTTAGGAGGACATTATAGTGACCTAATTGGTGATGATCTTCAGAAAGGTCAGGTGCGTAGTACTCGCAACCGGCGTGCATGTATGACCAGATGTATGAACGTAAACGAAGCAAAAGGAGTATGTAAGGAGCATAGCAGATGGCGTTCTATAGTTTCTTCCCAAAGTTTAACTCCCTAAGATCTGGCAAAAACATGGTGAAGTACACCTCTTGCTTTTTCAAGTTCTTAGAAATAGTAAACTATTAATATACCAGACAAAGGACTGAGGAGCTCGTGACGAAGTACTAACAGCCGCACGGGTCGATCCATCAGGTTAAGCTACGCTTGCTGGGGTTGATCCGTAGATGGATGACCATACCTACCGAGACTCCTCCGTGCCTCGGAAAGCACGTTAAGCCGTTGATCCCGGCTGTCATTCGTGGATCTTTGACAGTCATTACGGGTCGGTAGAAACCCGATTGACGACCAGTCTTTCCAAGAAGTATCGTATTACCAAGTTTTACTGGGTTGTGCAGGTCAGGATTGGAAGCCGTCCCCAACATAGTTGGGAAAAGGCTAGGCAGATTGATCTTTTAATAGAACAGACCAAAAATGAAGATAATACAAAAACACTGATGCAATTTTTCTGTATTGTTTAGGTACCAGTACCGTTCAGGAAACTCGTCTGCGTTCGTGAGTTATAGATGATATTAAACTAATAAAAACCAATATAATAATACCCAATAACAAAAGGGAAATGGTCTAATATCACAGCTTTACTCACTTGTCCTAATTATAATTTGTCAACCTTAATTGACTAAAATAAAAACTTGTGTAGATTTGTCAAATTCAATAGCCTTGTTCAGATCCTCTCCTATAAGTTCAAAATGGTTAGTAAACGGTTAGGTTTAATTATTGTTTTCATGACATTCTGGTATCAATCGCACTATATGTCCCCCAAAAATAAATAAAAAAAGTGCCGACAGAAGTGAAAACTTGAACAAGATCGCCTTGGTAGAAGAAAAATACTTGTATAGAACATTGGTCCGTAACCTTATCTAAATAAAGAGCACAATCGCGTTTACAAAACCTTTAAAGTAAAATACTTACATAGAACATTGATCCATAACATAATATAAATAAAGAGCACAAACGCGTTTACAAAAATGAGATGTCGTTACAGTGTCGCGAAATCAATGGTTTAGTCGCATGTCAAAAATGCCCAACGCGCCTAAAGAAGTTTTCACTTTTAAAATACACTAAAGAGTAACAACATCTCTACCCACGCATTAGCATGGGTCGAGTATATGGGTAGGACAACGTTGACACAAATAATAAAGCTGAAGAGTTTGTTTTTTGTTTGTTTGAACGCGGATTTAAAGAAAATCTTTTTGCATTTGATAACTCAATTTTTGAGGAAGCTTAAATGCTATTTAATATCACTCTAGGATCCTTAGGAGCCGAGCAAAAACTTAGAAAGAACATCAAGCGAAAACGAAATAATGGCACGGGCAAGCGATACGATGCGCCGGAGTGGGTCGGGGGACGAGAAATTTCATGCTGACAAAGTCGCAGGCAGAAGCTAGGCAGTCTTCTTTTCGTATGGTTATTGACTAACCTGGTGTCAGAGTTTTAAAGCCGCCCATAGGCCTCTGACTTAGCTTCACATGCGTCAATAAATATCTCTCGGTCGACGGCGCGTTCTGTTCCACGCGCGCCTCAAAGAGATGTCAACAGAATTGACGGGGTCCGCTAGGACCGATGCCTGCCGGGGTTGCGAATAAGGCCGAAAGGGAAATCGTGGCCTCCGGCAACAGGGCAACCGAAGGAACACGGGTGGGTTTTGGTCAGTAAGAGTCTGACACGCCCTCCCGCTCCACCCAGAGCGGGAGAAGTTATTTGATAATATCCCACAATCCCACCCAAAAAAAAGGCATGCCGGTTTCCTCACGATGTTTTCCTCCACCGTTTTTGAAGCAAGTGATAATTATACAATACGCACATGAATACGAAAAGTCAGAGGTGCGTGCCTTGGGTTGAACTCAAGACCTATGACTTTGGAGTCTGACGGTCACACCACTAGGCTATTACTGCCACGCATAGCTCTTCAGTAATACTACCAAATAAACATTTCTAAAAAGAAACCTTAATCAACCTTGTTCATCAACTGACGTACAAACAACCACAAAACACCATCACATCTCTAATCAACATCTTCATCAACACATCAAAACATAAACAAAGCGGACATTCTGATGACGCCATCATAATTATCCTATCCCACCATATAAACAAATACAATGATGGTACATTCTCAGACATCATGATGGCAGTACCACCACAAGTGACTAATGTGGTAATCTAGTCGTTAATTGGGCCAATTAATTGTATAGACGTTAATGAAGCACGACCTGTGGATCAAGTTGTATAGTTTGAGGACATGTGGATTAGCATTTTTAGATGTGAGATGAACGAAGACTAAAATCCAACCAATATTTTCAGAGTTCAGAGTATTTATTTGTAAACATAGGTATAGATCAGTGGTTCCTAACCTTTTCAATATTGTTACCCCTGTAACCTATTAGGAAAACTGATTTTACCCCGACCTTAAAATGTTATCAATACAAACAAGACAAGCTTATAACTCTTACGTAATTTATATTTAAATTTAAACAATGAATTAATTAAAAATAGATAGTTAGTGTGATGGTTGGTATTGTTTTGCATTCAAGAGTTTTTTATGTAAGGTCTTCCCATGGGGGTAGGCAGAAACTACAGAACGCCACCTGCTACGATCCTTACATACTCCTTTTGCCTCGTTTACGTTCATACATCTGGTCATACACGCACGCCGGTTGCGAGTACTACGTACCTGGCCTTTCTGAAGAACATCACCAATAAGGTCAGTATATGTCCTCCTAGGGCGTCCCCGCCCGGCCTTTCCCTTAAGGTTTAGTTTCGCTTAAAGCGCATCTTAAGTCATGTTCCACATTGAAACGGTGCCGGCCTTTGTTTTCAGTGTAACCAAACTTGAAAAACCACTCTCACATCTATAGGTGGTAGCAAAGGGTACTCATAAGCATTTTTATTAAAGATCTGTTAGCTATTAACTGGATATTCGGCACCGGCTTTGGTCCCACCGGATTAGGTTCTTTGTTACCCCACAGAATAGTTGATTTACCCCCGCGGGGGTAATTATCCCCAGGTTCGGAACCCAGGGTATAGATAATACACAGGTCTGTGAGATATTACATTTTTATAAGTTATCTAAGTTTTGCCATTAGGCGTACAAATGTTAGTATCAAATTATCGTTTTATAAAAAAAAAAAATGTAACACCATTTTGATTTAAAAGAGTGTCCATGGAGTTTCTTGCCTGTTATTCTCCATAGGAACCCACTACGCTTTGGAATGGAGATATAGTTCGACTGAAAAATAGGCTAGGTACTTTTGAATTGTCAAGGAGTTGTTTAGTTCGTAAACCAAAATTACATTACGAAATGAGTGATAAATTACACGGCGACTTTTTCGTTGGTGACAGTCCTAGGCAAATTTTGCGCCCTCACGCCCCTAACTGCCGCAGGAGGAGACGCCCGGGGCAGGAATCGCGAGCCGATTTCCGGCCGCCGTAGGCGCGGGCTTGCGGACGGTGAGCAATGGGTAGCTCGCCGTCCGATAAGGACCAAGCCCGGGTCGACGGCGCGTTGTGTTCCACGCGTGCCTCAAAGAGATGCCAGCAGAATTGACGGAGTCCGCTAGGTCCAATGCCTGCCGGGGCTGCGAATAAGGGCCGAAAGGGACATCGTGGCCCCCGGCAACAGGGCAACCGAAGGAACACGGGTGGGGTTTAGTCAGTAAGAGTCTGACACGCCCTCCCGCTCCGCCCAGAGCAGGAGAAGTTATTTGATAATTTCCCACCCAAAAAAAAAGGTTCACTAGCGCGAGCGACTTACACTCTTGCCAGGCGGTCTCGCCGCCCGCACACTTGTACGAAAAAGTGTTCCTAATTATGTCACTAATGTCGTCATGTAATGTTGGCTTAATTAAATGATTTAATAGAAATAAGTGAGTTTAGATTTGAGGTTAAAAAAATACGACCAATAGAAAGACGTGCAATTAATAATAGAAGTGAGGCGGAAACTGAGTGTAAAAAAATACGACAGACCTATCTGTTCTTAGAGTAGTCGGTATTGTGAGGACTTATCATTGGAGTTCAACCTCACACATTATGCAGGCTGGCAAGAACACTCTATGGTATCCGAACATTATATATTTAAATTAGGATTTTCGTATGGTGTGCATTTGTTAATGTAAGAAAAACTAGTTTTAGCCTGGGCTAAAACTAGTTTTTCGACGTAAGCGGCGCGAGCGGAGCCCTGGGGCTCCGCTCGCGCCGCTTATGTCAGTGATATTTTATATTAATAGATTAAAATAATATAATTACGCCCTTCTTCTAAAGTATTTAAAGCTAGTTTACAGTATCTACATATGTTGATTTCTGTATAATATCCATAAAATCACGGAGAATCATTCGCCATGCTTTAATGATTGATTTGAATCGGTCGACCTACAGTTGCTTAATAACACCATAATTTATTTTTCTAGGAATCTAAAAGTAACTGTTGCTAATAGCCGAAGTATAAACACCAATATTTAGGAATTGAAATGTGCTCATCCTATAAATATTTCACCTATTTTATAGGTAGAATTATTTATGTATTGCATTTGAATCTCAGATCTGTAAAAGTGAAATCTTAACGGTATAATAGAATTGAACAACTCATAATAATAGAGAGAGCGCTATTGTAGTACACCTGCCCTTTCCTGTATAAATGCCAAATTAACCGTTAAGTGAATAACTATAAACTAATGTATAGCTTGTCCAGTCTGAAATGACGCGCCCCACTACCGCATTTAACGCACACGCGGCCGGCGGCGTGTACATTAAATGCTGCTACCATAATAACTAATTAATGGTAGCAGTTTCGTGTTAATTAGAACTGGAAAATGAGAAAGCAAATGACAGGGTAAATTTTTTGATATCAATAGGGTTTCCAATTAATTTAAAAGTAAATATATCAAACACATTCGCTCAAGCGATGATTTCGCTTGTCAAGATTGACAAGCAAAATCGGTCGGGGTCGGGCAAAGTGTTATTGGGTTTTTCTATCTGGAATTTCTCAGTAGCAGCCCGGAGTCTGGATTTGTGCCCGGTTGATGGCAATAGGCTCGCCCCCTATTACATGGGACTTAAACATAACTGGCGAAATGTGGGTGTACCTACTACAGGTACACCTCTGCCCCACCCTTCGGGGAAACAAGGCGTGATGTTATGTTATGTTAAGATTGACAAAATCAAGCCGTTTGTCAATGTTTGTAAAAGACGAATAAAGCTACAAGTCAACTATCTAACTCTATAAGACCCAGGGAATATCAGCCATATCAGAACATAGTTTTATATATACACATTTACACATAGCAACATTTACTTGGAGGCAAAGTATTTATAGCTTTGCAAAAGCAATCCCATAAACTTAGCTATAAACTTCTAAAACCATACCATTATACAATTGTAGCGGATGTACGTAAGACCTACTATCAAGAGAAAACAGTTAAGAATTTATAGGAATTGGAGTGGCAGGAAATTGGTTTAGGAGGCTTGAAATTATCATTTTATAGTTCTGTATTAGGTACTATTTGCAGTCCGTCTATTGATCCTTTAGTTAGTATCTAAACCTTTTATTCGAGCTAATTGCTTTTATCAACCATATCCCTCTAGACAAGATTTTTAACATAATATGTAGATTTTTATTTGCAAGAAATGAATTTACGAGGTCAACTATCTATACCGTGAAATTTGAATCACAGTTTTGCTAGAACAAACGTTGTTCAGACCATGGTCTACTACCATTCTACAGCATCCAATAAAAAAAAAACTAATTGGTTTTTGAAAAAACACAAAAAAGACTAAGTTTAAAATGTCAAGATTTATCGTTACTCCCTACAACACAGACACCACGCACGAAACATAGCATTGTCTACAGGGAAATGTACTTTTATAAACGAAATTTAGTAAGCAGCAGATAATCTTGACATTTTAACCTTTTCTTTTTTGTGTTTTTTCAAAAACCAATTATGTTTTTTTTATTGGATGCTGTAGAATGGTAGTAGACCATGGTCTGAATAACGTTTGTTCTAGCAAAACTTTGATTCAAATTTCACGGTATAGATAGTTGACCTCGTAAATTCATTTCTTGCAAATAAAAATCTACATATTATGTCAAAAATCTTGTCTAGAGGGATATGGTTGATAAAAGCAATTAGCTCGAATAAAAGGTTTAGATACTAACTAAAGGATGTGTAAAGTAAGTTGACAAAAAAAAATTAAGGGATTTTAAATATGCTCAAAAGAACTGAGTAAATCTCAGTTACAACCTATCCAACAACAAGGGAGATGAAAGGAGAACGAAATGTGTCGATATGGTAACAAATAAGTACTGAATAGAACAACTAATACATGTAATCTATTTTCACCATGAAAAGAAATAGGCTCGAAGATAATAGATATAAAAATAACCAATAAAGCTGTTTATCAGCGGATAATTGTTTTACTTCCAAGAACTTTGTGTTTTCCTAGTAAAACCTAAAAACATACAGACAGAGATAGCACCAATACGAAATCAAGGCAAGACAAAATTCTGTACAATTGGCGTAAACGGTTCCGTATAATAGATCAAATTTACATAAGACCTAAATCCAAAGGCCTAAATCCTATTTATGAGAACGTTAAAGTCTTAATACAAGTGATATAAATGACAGAAATGTATGTACGCCTTGAACTATTCGATATTCTGAATATAACTGTAGGAGGCCCAAATAAGCGTTGGTAGAATGTAGGAAGCCATGTGAACAATATTAGTTACTCTAAATGCAAAAGGCTGAGAAGGTAACACAGAAAAGGTTTTAATAGTATGTAGGCAGAGCTATATAGGTTATGAAATTGCATATGGATTCCATTGACTCAAATTAACGCGTTTTGATAAAAAAAGAATAAAGCCACATAGAAACCTCTGACCTCGACCTGATTCTACATATAACGTTTCCCTAAACCTGATACGGAACACTAAACCATACATTACTATCTTATCACGCGAAATTCTAAGAAAAAGTACGACAAAACACAACGCACCAAATCGTCTCACTAACCTAAAATATCAAGGAATTGATCCAAAATAAGTTTCAAACAAAACATAATAACGCCGTCTGGCTCTCATAGACGTGTACAACAAAAAATCGTTAACGACTAAGAAATTGATGAGTTCTCTTAGAGAAAATTACTTTAATGTTCCCACTGAGGCGTGACCTAAAACCTGTTTGGATACAAGATACAGATGTAACTTAATCATCCCTAAAATCTTCTGCAATGACACTATCACCTTAATAGCAACAGGAATAAAGAACAGATTCGTCTGAGAAGTTAATGAAGATGATGGTAAATATAAAATTGTGACAGCAGTCGCAAATGATTTTTTACCTCCAGCCGATTTGCGTGAGTCAGCGTCCGTTTGACCAGACATGCCTCATACCAAAGTACTTAATGTGGAAACCAAACTATCGTTTACTATGAGAGCAGTGTGGAATCCCATGGTTGGTGAATGATGTAATATGGAATGCGAGATCTCGTGGTAGACGGAGCGAAAACAATTGACTCGTCGAATAATTGACATGCCGAACTACTGTAGGCCCCACGGGGTTTTTATTTGATCATGACTGAAAATAGACTTGTTTTTGTAAAGCCTAAATAATATCTAGACAAAAAATTAAACCATATGTTAAAACGCGGTGGTCTTATAATACGCACGGATGTTAAGACCGTTGATAATGTACAGCCAAAAATGACACTTAGAAATGACAGTGGTGGTACGACAGTTGGTCTCTGAATTATAATGGACAGGTTAATAGAAAAGGTTGTCAATAAGAACAATTGACTTTGACAAAATTTAAGTCAGTGAAACCAAAACAATTGGCGAAGAACATGAGCTAGTTGATACACTGTGTAGCAACTCAATCATGATATCGCTAGGAGTTCTATGAATTCTGTAATGGACACTAACATGACGTCACTGACGTTTGAAGTACAACGCTTAGTACAATGGCCCCACTTGAAATTTGAAGACACGTGTAGCAGCAAAAACTAATGTTAGAGATAACAATGATACACATAAAAACGTCGTTCATAAAACAACAGAACTGGTTGTTCTTGTCCATCGAAAAATTTGTCACTTCCTCTTTTGTAGACTAATGAAATGGACTACATCGTTCCGCCAAATCATGAGAGATAATATATGGATGACAAGAAATAAATGGTTTTTATAATGAATATTTGTGAATATGAAGTGTTTCATTATCATCATTTCTTTTACTCTAGTGATCTATAACTATTAATAAATAAGATGGGATATCCGATTACTAATACTGATGGAGCTTGACTAATCGTTAGCATATGTACAAACTTTTTTACTGACCGGAACAGCAATCTTAATGATTTCTTCAATTTGTCTTCTATTTTATTATTACTAGTGTTGTTGTCGTAGCATGGCAATAGCGGTCATCGCCCTTTTCCTAATATCTCTCTATAGGAACCTAAACATTAAACTATGTATGGGTTTTCGTTATTGGAACATGTTGAAGATCACGATAGATATAGTTTCAGGTCGTTAGCAGAATTTATTTTTTAGTTTTTTAAATAAAAAATACTAAAAAATGTAGGTAAGTCAATAACCGCTATTACCATGCTAAAATGCGACAACTTTACCAATATACAAAAGTAATAAACAGAAACCGGCTATACGAATACAATAACAAATATCTGTTTATAAAAATATGGATTTTAACCAGATTAAACAGTGTTGCAACTAAAATTCACTTACAAGACAGAGAATTGTGGTTTTATTAGATAGTTAGATAGAATATTCTTTATTATGTACACCATAAAAATTACAGACATTAATTTAGAAATTTATTATTAGCAGCATCTTTCTAAAGTTCCAAATTACATCTCTGCTACAAAGAGCCTGAATAATTTAAAATTAGTAAAACAAATTGAGGATTGTAATTTCCCAGACCTAAGTACGGCAATTCTCATACCTTTCTTACAAAAACGTTTCCTGACCAAACGAAAAAAATGTCACTTAAAGTATTTTGTTAAGTTAATAAATGTCATGTCTCACTCTATTTAAATTACAAAACTTTTAATATGAAGAAAATTACAGATGTCGAGGCAAATTAATATAAAAACGGTGAAATAAGAAACGAAGATACATGGCCTGACAGATTTACGGGGCTACTCTGTAGGTTCGGAACTTCGGACCAAAAGATTGAAGTTTATCGTAGGAGTTAAATTGTTGTTGAATTATGGAAGTGTTTCTTGGACAAATCGACGTGTAAACTGAATAATCATTGCCTGATATAGTCAAGGTTTTGACTGACGATTGACATTTCTCGAGTGCTAATTTTGTTACGTTTAAATCCAATTCAATTTAATGTTGTCATTTTATCAATACACATTCAATAAAATCGTATCTTTCTTAAGATGAAGTGTCTACATGATAAACTGATACCACAAATGCTTGTGTTCTTAAATCAAAACCTTACTTCACTTTCTCTGCAGCATTTTAGTAAGGATCTCCACACATTTCGATAGCATTATCCAAGGATTGATCAATCGGCATCTTGTCAAAACCTAGACGGCAGCAGAATTAACATCCAGCATACAATCTTCTACAAATATTCCATTAAAATGGTGACACGGCAAATAAATGGCTCACTTTAATTATGTGACATTAAGGAATATATCAGATTGGTCAGCATCGTGTTGAAACTCGTGATCAATGGGATTTAATTTGATTAGTTTGGGAGACAACATTTATTAACGAAATGTATAAATCTAGTTGTCACAGTAGATTCGGATATCTCGAAATTTTACAACGTTTATTAAATTAAATTCATCACTGAAATTAAATCAGATCGTCGAGCTAAAATACTCGGGAGATGCAAACTTGAAAGTGCTTCAATTTACAACGTATTAAAAATGACCATATTCTTTTCTATATCATAAAGCGCATTCACAATTTATTACCGATATTAAAGTTTAATCTTGAAGCTCATATTCAAGAGTATAAAAAGAATCCATTATGATTGTAGACGAAGGCTAGCCGCCATTTATGTTTGCTATCTTATCTTCAAAGTGGTCTTAAAGCCGCGCCTCTCACACTTTTTTCAAAAGTAATGTTGCCATAAAGTACTTTCGCATTTTAGAAAAAGTATCCATTATGTCACGTACTCTTATATCAACGGGCTCGTAAATTATTTTTAACTGGCTTCATTAACCTGCATATCGTCATAAACACGTTACTCGCCTGTCACAACACAGGGGAAGTATTTTTGGAAAAGGTCACAAAAGGAAAGCGTGTATGAACGCCTTAAGCAGACACGTATAACTTACTCGACGAAAATTGTTTACACGCACTTCGTTTTAAAATGACCAATTCAATTAATCGACGCCGGATTTAATCCTGTTAATTTGAGAGGTAGAAAAAACTAATTTCGCCCACAATGCTCTCCGACGGCATTATAAAGAAAATAAAAACTTGTAAAAGAGCTCGCGGTATGCGCTTGCGACGGTCAATCTTCTCGTAATGTCACTTGTCGATGGAATCAGGACGCGGTGCGAGCTTTAACGTATGGCAGAAAGAGATAGAGTATACCAACGTCTCGCCACCCCAACTCGTGAGGCAACATTTGTATTTAATTACTTCGTTTACAGACACTTGATTTACGAATCGCTTAATTTGAAAGTGTTGATTTAAGTTTTGATGAGCCTGCTTTTCCAAAAGTTATAACGACACCCACGTATATATAAATCAGTTTGTTTAAAAATGAACCGCCCGGAACACGAGAAAAGTGAGAACATATACATATTTATGATGCATTTACACTCATTTTCGAAAAATAAGAGTAACATGTGTACAAGGAAATATTAGTGTACCATTTAACATCGTAAAAACTCAATCATTTACTGTCGCTTCATAACTCCATTTAAATTCCGACACAACATCCTCATTCAATATAATTGGTTATACTTAACAGTCCGGTGCGCCGTACAGTACAAATTATATTATTATCCTGAGCTAGAATAACTTCAAGGGTCGTTAATGTGTAAATCGATTGCCATGCATGGAACACCATGCGTTGTCGCATACTAATTGATGAACGACACAACAAGCAGTATAATCAAAACAATATTAACATTCCTCATTCTTGTTCCAGACTTGGCGGCGATACGTCAGCTGCTGGAGAGCGAGACGGGAGGCACCACCTGTCCCAGCTGTAACATGCCCTTTGACAAGGGCAAGAAGAGGAAGCTGATCGACACTTGCGGGCATGAGCGGTGCTACTCGTGCATGTTCAGGAACGAGGCTTGTCCGTCGTGCGCGAGGAATAACCAGGGCCAGAGGCGCCCGGCCATGGTGAGGTATACGCCTTCGCCGCAACGGCAGGAGCCGGACTGGCAGTCGCCGCATCGCCTGCCCAAGCCGCCGAAGCAACCTTCGAACTTAGCACAGAGCTGTCCAACACCACCGCACACCAGGAGAAGATTCTTCTTGAGTCCGAAATCGTTGCGCAGTCCATTCGGGCAGCGCGCGCGCCACTCGCACGACAACCACGTGCCCCTCTCCGGTAAGTCGCATTCGTATTAGCATACCCGTGGGCCGCGCGTGGAAGCCGCGGATTTGCATCGTTGCGCAAGCGGCTGTGCACGCAAGTTACACTTCATTGATGCCTTCTTCGGCAAAGTTGAAATCTCATTCACAAGCAGGCCGCGTAGCACCTCTCACTTCGATGGCTCGTTTTATGAGCTTTACGAAAACTGCGAGGATCCGCCGCGCCGTAAATAACAGTGAGTGACAGTTGCGACACGCGCGCCCACGCCGCTCCGCCGGATGTACGTAGGGGTTCCTTAAAGGACCGGTTATCTGTCTACTGTATTTATTAGTTAAAGTATAATTCCGTACTTTTGCAACGCTGCCCGCGCAGACAGCGGGCCGGCTGTGAACATTATCTCTGTATCTGTTACATTTTCCATTTCCATTAATTATATCATTCCGGTCGACCAGATTTCTTGGGTAATTGAAATATACACTTCGTTCACAGCTGTGAGTTTCTTAATAAACTATCAGTATCAATTCGCCACGGCCCTTGCCCCTTCACGTTTGTACTTAATCTGTCGATAGCTAACGTTTCTATCTGGCGATATGAATAATGGTATCTTTAACAATTTGTAATGGTTTGTTAATGTGGCGAGGTGCAATTAATTGTCCATCGCGGTTCAATTGGGATCGTGTGAGAGAAATTTTACGTTATGACAGTGTTGATGGATGATCTGAGAATGTTCTACATGTGGAACTGGGTACTCCTACAGGGTTGCCGGAGGAAGGTCCGCGGAACGCGGCGTGGCACAGCCTCGTGTTCAATAAGATCAGATCGCTGTGGTCCACACACGCCTCAGTGCCGCAAGGACTCAACCAATTGACAGGCACGAAGTCTTAATTTTGCATTGGAATGTGGATTATACCGATGTTGCTCATTTAATTGCAAATGTTGGCTTAAGAATTGATTATTCCTTTGTAACGTCGTAAAGTTTTCAACCTGATTTCTGGAAATGATTCGGATTCGATAGTTCGACTGAACACATTTCGAATAATTGATTGTGTTTCTTCGTATAGTATCGATTGTAACATCGATTAATGTAGTATCGATTGTTGCGGTAAATGAACACATCGGTATTCAGTCCACATTCCCTGGTCGTCGTCTGATTTTTGCACACCTTATTGCCTGTTCGCATCGCTCCGTCCGTTTGACACATAGCTTCGTATACTGGTTTTGTTTTACCATTGTTTATTTTGCATTTTGTGTGGTTTTTGAGTTTTTTTTTTAATTTACAATTTTAACGCTTGAACGGTTTTTCTGTTGAATGTTATTTGAATATATTCATTTGTAAATAGGGTTTCATGTTTTAATTTTTATGTTATTATGCACATTAATGTTATGCTAACTTAAGCCATTTATGCACAAAAATGTATATTTTAAGTGTGATTAATTTCATTAACCGATATTTTTGTAATCGATTCATTGATTCGATTTCATAACATCACATTAATCGTTTGTATAAATGTAACCTTCACGCATGAATCATAATCGTATAGAAAACTCGATGAATGAAGACATGAACATGAACAATCGATTCTTTGATCGAGATAAAGAATCGGTGACAAAAGTAACATCGATTTGTGGGCGAGATGTGCTTTACCAAGTAAAGTGCTGCATTGGATATGTAAGATAAATATTAAAGAAATTATCAAGTACTTTTAAATTAAGGTTATAAAATTTATTAAAGGAATTGATAGAAGGCAATGATAGATGTTATTCTAACATCAATATTGATGTTTTATAGCTCAATAATGTACTAGAGAAATTACTAGCAGCTAAGAAAGGAATAGAAAATTGCTAATAAAACCGATTTCTCACCAAACAGACCGTTATTAACAAGATGTAGTGAATTTATGATTTACTAGTAATTTTCTGATTTTCTCCCGTTTCTTCATAACAGTAAAGTAGGTAAACAATTTAATTTGATTATGTATGTCGAAACGTATGCGGACAGTTGTAAAGTTTGTGAAATTTCCGATGACTCGGAGTTTGTACAATGAATCTGCCTAGCCTTTTCCCAACTGTGTTGGGGTCGGGTTCCAATCTAACCGGATGCAGCTGAATACCAGTATTTTACCATGAAGCGACTGCTGCATTGTACAATGATAGGCATTAAATACTAATTTACACTTTACTATGAAAACTATATGTTTGAAGTGAAAACTTCTTTAGGTGCGTTGAGCGATTCTTGGTAGAGGGTAAACTTATGGATTCGCGTAACCGACATGTTTGCGCCGTAGTGCTGTGCTATAGAAGCTAGATGGCGCTAATATCAGTTTTAAGTTTTCACTTTTTTAATAGCAATAGCAATGGCAGTAAAATATTTATTAAAAAGAATCAAATCAAATCGACTAGTAAGTATCGTTGTCTCCAACCGGACGATTGATGAGTTCGATTTGAAAGGTAGGGATGCCGGTGAAAGTCTTAGTAACTCTTAGTCCGGGTAATGTGCACAAATAACTATGAAAAGTAGAAAATGTCCTAGGTGAACATAACCTCAAAATTACTTGGAAAACAATTTTTCATTTTCTATGGAATACTAGACCAATGAATGGCAATATCTTTATATTGGTCTCGCTAGACTTTGAACTTGGGACCACTGTCCCAAATGCAACAGCGTGAGGGTTCATAGGTTTTTTTCCTAAATCAGGACAAATGTTATTGAATTTTTATATACCCTCAGAATATCTCAGTACCCTCGTTGGTCTAGATCTAGCAGTCGCAAGTGATTGCTAAGAGAGGGTCCTGGGCTCTCCTGGATTCAATTCCCAGATTTCGGAAAAAATTGTACGAGAGTTTCTATAATGAATCTTAATAGAAGCCGGGATCTGGATTTGTGGTCAGTTAGTGACATGTGGCGGCATCTACATTTTCACATGCGAACTATGCATCATACTGACGTCACGCAAAATTCTGCATCGCACAAGTAAAGTTTACCGCGCGACTAGCATATATGCAACGTCAGTTCCTCATATAGGCTCGCCTCCTATTACAATCACACCTTCGCCTTACCCTTCAGAAAACATATGCGTGACGTTATGTAGTTAATTCCAAATTAACGACCCAGTATTACCAGACAACAAAATAACCATTTCCAGTGGGTAGTACTATGACGCTACATTTTACTACGTAGGCTGTAGAGCTGCGCAGGAGTCGCCTTGTCACCAAAAGAAACGACTGAGGGCGGGTCCTTGTTAAATCGGAACAAGTATTGCTAATCTATATAAAATAGTTAATATTGGCCTTAGGTATTATGTACAGTCGTGGAATAAAGGAGTTAAGCAATTCTCAAATCCTGATTTTAACATTGCGGATAGATGTCACCATTGCACTATCTCTAGTGTCGTCGTACGTATATTGTTCAGTTTGATCTGATCATAGAAACTTTTTCCTTGTTCTCAAACACTAACCTAACATAGTGTAGTATAAACCTCTCCCAAATTGCACCGCAACACCCGGTTGTCTGTGTGTTACATCCAGTCTGCTCCCACCGCTTTCTTAAGGTCGTCGGTCTTAGTCGAAGGGCGACCCACGCTAAGTCTACCGATTTAAAGACTCGTCTGCTCCAACAGCTATCGGTCCTTCAACATTGCCAACTATAAACTAGACCTTGAGATGCATAACCTTTTTATTCCATGACTGTACTTCATAGTTCATTATATGGTTTCTGTCAGTTAAAGTTATTATAGTGTAGGTGATATTGATTTTATAATGTTTTGTTATTAGATTAGACAATCTGGCGTTCTTGTTTACTTCATTATGTCAGCTCCTGTGAACAATCATTTGGGATAATCATCAAGCTTGGCAGACCGGTTAATGATTGCTGTTTGTTTATGTCTTAATTAATTAATACCTTGTTGAGTGTTACCTGCTAGGTAGAGCCGACTTGTTCTATGTCGGCGAACAAAGAATATAATTACTATAGTTACTTCATAAAGTTACGCTGACACGTTGCAAGCACGACTGCTGAGCAAAGTGTTATTGGGTTTTTCCACTAGGAATTTCTTAGTAACAGCCCGGAGTTTGGAAGTTGGCGGTGTGATACCTCCGTGCCTCGGGAAGCACGCTAAGCCGTTGGCCCTGCGCCTGATCTCTCTCCGGTCATGTCAAACTATGAGAGTGAGGGAAGAGAGAGTGCACCTGTGTCTACGCAAACACTTGCACTTGCACTGTAATATCTCCCACGCCGAAGGCTGGTCTTCGCTGAGATTGGTCGGCACGCTGTGATATTTTTTTTTTATACAATCTTGTATGGCATCACTGGCTAAGAATGACCTCCTCTTTAATAAGCATCGTAAAAGGGGACTACTTGTATCATTCGACTCTATACAACATTATCTATTTTAATTTCTATAGCTAATATCTTGTCGCGAGATACAACCCACTTGATTACGGCATTGTCACCTCCAAAATCATTTGTTGTAAGCGTTTTATGAAGGAGTATTTTAGATAAGGTCACTGGTGACAAGAGTGGCTTGAATTGTCTGTCGACACTACCCAACCCACAGTAGTTTTTTGTTTGAATGGACGCAAGACTGTGATACCCTACAGCATTGTAGGACTTCAGAGGAGATGGTTTTTGTTTAGCACTTTCGTTACATCATAGATTAGTATAGATTGGACTAACCGCAAAATCATTTAAATAAAAAAAAGTGACACTCCGGGATTGGTGACAGAGGCGAAAACTTGAACAAGATCGCCTTGGTGGAGGAAAAATACTTGTATAGAACATTGGTCTGTAATCTTATCTAAATAAAGAGCACAATCGCGTTTACAAAACCTTTAAAGTAAAATACTTGCATAGAACATTGATCCGTAGTGAAATACAAATAAAGTAAAAAATTGCGTTTACAAAACCTTAAAAGTAAAAATACTTGCATAGAACATTGACCTGTAACTTAATATAAATAAAGAGCGAAATCGCGTTTACAAAAATGAGGTGTCGTTACAGTGTCGCGAAATCAATGGTTTAGCCCCATCTCAAAAATGCCCAACGCGCCTTAAGAAGTTTTCACGTCAGAAAGCGACTTTCGCTACGACACAATTAAGTGCAATTCAGGTCGCACAGCGCTTATTACCTACAGTTATATGCACCTAGAAGTTGCCTCTGTTACTATCGCGTAACTCTTATATCTTCTGACTACGTTACGCGCACTGAATTCAACAAGTCGAGCCCGCCGCGTACCTACTTGTAGTTTCATACCTAAAATGCGGAGTGTCCCATCTGAATTCATCTGTGGTTACATGGCAATCAGATTTTGACCCCCATGTTTCTCTTTTCAACTATCAATTATGATTAGGATTGTGTTTTTAATAACATGTGTTCAGGTTGCGTATGACTCAGTTCTTGGTAGCACCATTGACACACAATGCTGGACGTCCTGTAAACAACAATGTAAATGGACTCGGAGTTGTAATCCAATTTGGTGAAAGACGAGTCATGTTTTGTTCAGCATTTAATCATTCTGATAGCTTTTTGTGTTCAATACCTTTAGTGTTCAAGAATCTGATATTTTCTGTTTTTTTAAGTGAAAACTTCTTTAGGCGCGTTGGGCGTTTTTGAGATGGGAAAAAACAATTTAACTCGCGACACCGTTACCGACACGTCATTTTGTAAACGCGATTCTGCTCTTTATTTATATTACGTTACGGATCAATGTTCAATGCAAGTATTTTTACTTTAAAGGTTTTGGAAGTATTTTCTTTTGCAAACGCGATTGTGCTCTTTATTTAGATATGTTTACAACCAAGACCAATGTTCTATACAAGTATTTTTCTTCCACCAAGGTGATCTAGTTCAAGTTTTCGCTTCTGTCGGTACTCCCGAAGTGCAAATGTATTTTTTTTATTAAATGAAAACTTCTTTAGGTGCGTTGGATTTTTGAGATGGGACTAAATCATTGATTTCGCGACACTGTTACCAATTTTACCGACACCGTGGAGTGAAAGACATCAACGCGTTGATTACCGCGGTGCCGATTTTTTTCATGTTTTCACTTCTGTCGGCACTCCCGGAGTGCAAACGTATGAGACAAAAATAAATCGTATTTCAGAGGATAACTACTAGCACGCGTAGCATGAAAACCATAAAAACGGGTTATCTGCGGGTTTTTCGACGGAAGAATAGACTGAATCACTTCGCGTATACCTTCAGTTAATGTAGTGTTAAGTTCACTACCACACGATACATCGCTTCCGTCGTGTCCTCCGTGTGAAACACCGTATTATGCGATCATGTTTCTGACATGTTTGTGTTCAGACGTTGTTGTGTTGACAGAAGGTGACCCATGGGTTTAATTACGAGGTGTCGTTGTGGTTAATTACCATTAATTTAAAAATGGCGGGTAGCTTGACTTTTATGATTACTAGTGTCAAAAATATTTGGCCTAGGTCTTAAGGAGACGTGAAATTATTTGCTGTTACAATGTATAATAGATTATAGAATCTTTGTCCTCATTTTCGTTCTTCATAGGTATTCCATTAACACAGAATATTTTATTTCACATTAACCTATCTACACACTAATGAAACGTCAGAATGTGCACGATTCCACACGGTCATTTCCTAAGGAGAAGGGCCGGCAAGAAATTCCACCTAAGCCTCAGATTTATAGCTAGTCCTTCCTTGTCATCATCATCATTCATCATTTCAGCCAAAAGTCGTCCACTGCTGGACATAGGCCTCCCCCAAGCACCGCCACTTCGACCGGTTCTGTACTTCTCGCACCCAGCTGATTCCTGTGGTCTTCATCGGTCTACTTTCCAACGCTACGTCTTCCGGCACGTGGTCGCAACTCCAGAACCTTTCGGCCCCATCGACCATCTGTTCTGCAAGCAATGTGCCCTGTCCACTGCCACTTAAGTTTGGCAATTCTTCGGGTTATGTCGGTTACCTTGGTTCTTCTACGGATTTTTTCATTTCTGATTTGATCACTTAGGGAAACTCCAATCATAGCCCCCTTTGCGTGACTTTCAGCCTTCTAATGAGGCCCATTGTTAGCGACCACGTTTCAGTGCCATAGGTCATCACTGTCCTGCCTTGTATATACAGATTCCTTGTGTGACCCTTAGTCTAATCCACGATAAGTCAATACGAGCCCAAATGGTCAACTTCATCTGACCAAATCGCCTATGTAGCATTGCGTGTATCTAACCAGAAACCTTGGCAATGCTCGCTTGAACAAGTTGCACAACAACCATGCTGCACCGGTTCGTTAATCTCCCAAACACAATGAGTGTCAGGGTTATAGCTCTTTTTACTGCTCCAATAACAATATGTTCGCTTTATTACCCTTTCGCTAACATCGTAATATATGCTTTCATTGTTAAATAACATTGAAATTTAGAACCCACGATATCCATTCAGGCTTAGGTCAGGTCTGAATTGAAGTAGGTTCTAATTTAATCTTCAGATCACACATTTAAATTCGAATCACTTGTTTACGACTTGGTTGTTTGCATGATCGAAAATATAGGGATTCAGAACAACAAATACTTTGTCTGATATAACCTACGAACTAGTAAGTGTTGAAAATGCGTTATCATAAAAATTTACTCATCTACATCCTCTGATATTTTAACATCTCCATCATCGGACCAATTAACTTTAGCATTCGAAACATTAACATCCAATTCACTCAACCGCACAAAATTTTACATAACCACACATTGCGTATCTAACGTGTAACCTTGGCAATGTTCACATCAATAGGTTGAATGTAATGTTACAACAATTATGTCACTCACACTGCCGGTGAATTGAGTACAGTAAGAAGAGTCATGGTCAAATGTTTGATGCAAAAGGTCAATAATAATGAACAGGGTTAAATTGGACTTGGAAGTTAGGTGTCAACTTTTACTTTAACTTTAGAAATGTAGGTAAAACAAGAAAATACGGTTATTTGCGGTAAACATGATGCAAAGAAAGAACACAAACACGACAAAACGGCCATCACTCAGCATAATGCTGGGACCAATGCAAGGCAGAGCCCCAGCCGGCGTTGACGTTATGACGTCGACCGGTGCAGCAAACAATGAAATATAAATTAAATAAATATACAATACATATACATTCATAAAAAACATAATATATGTACATCCAAATAGACATGTCTCTGATTAAAACATTTCTGAAATTTGATAAAACTGAAGATTTGTCTGAGAGACATATTTTCACATGCTCTCCTAACGTAGAATTAGGAAGAATATCCTCTATGTTAAGGTTTACTTCGGTAAAGGCTTGACCAAATTGTTAATACTAAGGCAATTTATGTTATAATTATGACATTGACATTATACTCGAATCTTCACTTAGCCGTAGAAAGAAACTTAATGGCTTAATAAGCCAGGAATCCTCCCACAATTCCATCCAGATTCCCACTCCCAGAGATCCAAACACATTATAACAAATCAATATTTATGCACACAATTACGTTCTTATAGACCTTAAGCTCAATGACTCTACGGGAACCAGCTTATAAAACGTGGGAGTCGATAGTTTTTATCGACATCCCGAGTTCCCGACCACATCCCATCCGTATTGATCAATGAATTAGTTGGAAGTGGTGGTCGTTTTTGCTGGTATGAGACTAGGCATCGATGTTGTGTTGGGAAGCTGTTATGAGGATGAATAGATGTCTGTGTGTTATGTTAGACGAACTGTCACACATGTTTTTAATTAAGGTCTAGACTAAAGGAACATTTGGAGCTAGTTTGTAGTGCGTCAAAAAATTTCGGGGACTTACTGCAACATCGAATGGTCTTGCATTTTTCTGCCCCCGATTTCGGAATGTAATCAAGAACGTATCCTTATTGATAAATGACTGAATGATTACTTTGTAGGTGTACAAGTATGTTAAGCCGTTGGTCCCGGCTGTCATTCGTGGATCTTTGACAGTTGTTACGGGTCGTCAGAAGCCCGAAAGTCTGACAACCAGACTAACCAAAGGGTTACGTAATGTGTAGAGATTAGATAGGCAATCGCTCCATGTAAAATACTGTTATCCCGCTGCATCTGGTTAGACTGGAAGCCGACTCCAACATAGTTGGGAAAAGGATAGGCTGATTGAATTACTTTGAAAATTAAAGGATTTTTGTGCTTCTAAACAGATAATAATTTTCTCTCCCTATCGTCTTTCTTTATCAATAATTAAGATAATAAACTAAGTAGCTACATACGCTGCATTTTGAAGCAAAATCTACTTTCGATTTTTTCTTAATAAAAATTCAAAAGAAATATTTTTACAAAAAAAAACAACCGACCTCCAAAAAAAAAAAACACTACAAAGTGAAAAATAACTTTAATTTCGGAAGTCGGTGTCTTGTGTTTTGTATTTTCGTTTTTTGCCACCGACTTCCGAAATTAAAGTTATTTTTCACTTTGTAGTGTTTTTTTTGGAGGTCGGTTGTTTTTTTTTTGTAAAAAGTTTTTATTTTTCACTTTTTAGTTGTGGTACCTACCCCACACACATTCAAATACTACTACCTGCTACCATTGACAGAAACTTATCATATCATCTACATATTAAGTGGGAAAAAAATACGTATTTTGTAGCTAACTCAAAAACTATCCATGCAAAGTTAATAAAATTTATATGGGACCAATTCCAGAGCACACCCTTTCAAACAAAAAAGAATTTTCAAAATCGATCCACAATTGACGGAGAAATCGGAAGACATACATAAAAAAAAAACAAAAAAAAAAAAACATACGCGACGAACATAATTATAACCTCCTCCTTTTTGGAAGTCGGTTAAAAAATCAGTCACGAGTTGTGTATCTACTTTATGACGTTCTGAGCTCAATGTATCCATTGTACCAAAAGATCACAGACAGATGTACTCCACCATCATAATGACTGATGCGATCATTTAATTCATGAACGGATTGAATGAGTGAACTAATTGATTCCATTCAATCGTGATGTTCTAATCATTTGAATTGATTACTTGTGCTTCTTTTATCATTCGATGATCAATTGCTAAGTATCAAATTGTTTTTGTTTTTCTATTTTTTATCTATGATTATAATCTAGGCTACTGTTACGAGTAGGTCTGCTTTTTCTAGGCCAAGTTTTCTGGTAATCATAGGTAGCTCATACCTACTGTGATTAACAGGGAGGGATCATATTGTGCTGACCATGCTCTTGAAATAAGGCCTTAGACCTTTTAACCCGACTGCCCCAAAAGAAGAGTAATTTTTTTTTCTTTGGCACGCTCTGTAACCTAAACGGCTTGTTGGATTTTAACATATGAGGTGTCGTTAGATTCGTCTTAATTGTGGAAGTGACATAGGCTATATAATATTTATATATTGCATCTTTAAATACAAAAAAAGGAGGGACAGGTTTAAAAAAAAACTACATTATTGGTATCAAATAAAAGCTAGTAAAGAGTCAATATATATTATTTTAATAAAACTAAAAATCTTGAAACAAAAAAAAACAAAAAACCCGACTGCAAAAACACATAACTGAAAAGAGAAAAACAAGCATTATAATCTATAGAATTTTGTTATTGCAGGCGGGACAAACAAAATTTACACCATCATTTCAGGTTATTGGTTTGTCCCCGCCTGTTAGTTACACACTACCGGAAACCACGCAGTATACAAATGTCAGGAAGATATTTTAAAATGAATAAATTAAATGATAAGTAAACGAGCAATAGAGCTACTTTCTCAGTCTGTATTAAAGTGACCATAAATGGTAGTAACAATACTTTGAATAATTTCAAATTTGAAAAGAGAATCTAACTTCATGTTCCATTCTTTGATTGTGGCCACGAAGCAAGCGAGAGAAAACTTTTAATTAAAAATAAACATGTCCATTTTTTTTTCGTGTAGTAATACTTGGTCAAATTAACGGGTCAGTATCGTTGTGCTAATATGGGTATGGATACGTAAAATCCAGGAATTATGATCACCAATAATTAACCACGATGATGATAAAATTATGTTACTTCAAAAAAAGACATTATTGCAGTCTATAAGATGTCAGATACAGTGGACATTTACAAGCTTATATGTTAATTTACAATGATGTAATGTCATACGTATGTAGAGCTATACGATTGACCTTTCACGCTAGGTTTGAGCTGACAAATGCCAAGCATTCACCAAAG
Organism: Agrochola lychnidis; assembly: GCA_963680765.1. NCBI lineage: Eukaryota > Metazoa > Arthropoda > Insecta > Lepidoptera > Noctuidae > Agrochola > Agrochola lychnidis. Next base: position 3,847,045 of record OY796859.1, on the reverse strand, counting down.
AAGCTGGCATTTTGTTAAATGTCTTCATTTACGAACGAAACGAATTAAAATGAAGATATTTGAATAGACTCATTAATTTACCTTTAAGGTTTATGCCAATGTTCGTTGACAACTCAATTCAAAATAACGTTATTATTAAGTTAAATATGTAGTGACGGTAATAACTTATGTGTTATAAATATGTTATGGTAGAGGAATTATTACAAGTAAATACGGCTGAACTCCGAAACGCAACTGAATTTTAAATCACCGCACCGGTTTACGTATTGTGGCTAACAGGCAGACTTTACAAACGTCTGAAATGTCGTTTGAGAATGCGGAGGATAATATCTCAAAGCACTGTCAGTTTGCAGAAAATATTTAATTTTATTTAAAAAAAACAGTGGCACTCCGGGAATGCCGACAGAAGTGAAAACTTGAACAAGATAGCCTTAGTGAAAGAAAAATACTTGTATAGAACATTGGTCCGTAACTTTATCTAAATAAAGAGCACAATCGCGTTTATAAAAATGAGGTGTCGGTAACGGTGTCGCGAGTTCAGTTGTTTTTTCCTATCTAAAAAATGCCCAATGCACCTTAAGAAGTTTTCACTTAAAAAAAATTGCCGTGGCGGCACTACCTCTTGATATTATTTGATCTTTCTATTGCCTCTGCGTTCAGCACCTGAAAGAAAAAGATTGTCACCATCATTCCTAATGTAACTGAGTTTCTTTAAAGATTATTAAAACAATATTTGGTAAATAATTCCACGATAGCAGATAAAAAACAAAATCTCAACCTCGCTGTTTTCACGGCTCAATAGTAACCGTATCGACTTGTGATCTTGGAACTGTGACGTTCCCACGCCAGCGCTTCCGCACCTGTTGAGGATCTCGACTTACACAGGACACCAACACGACCGATATCGGTTGCTTGTAGTCGGCTATAGGTGACGATTACAGGATTTAGTAGTAAACAAAGTAAAACAAAAGAATATTTTATTTATTGGCTGGATAATATACGATGGCACAGATAATGAAATAAAATTAAAATTATAACGCGAACTTATTTCGAACCGCTCCCGCCACAATCCACTCGTCCAATAAGGTTTCAGCTTAGAAGCCGTGTGAAAAATAGACGACGACACCTTTGTTGACAAGACTCGTCTGACATCCATCAGCTGTGCACGCACCAAGATATATTTTACGAAACCTGTTCTTCGTACCGAAACGCTGTTTTCATAAATATCGTGATGTGTGTATGTTAAATATCGTGATATCTGTATGACAAAATTTAAAAAAAACGTGTGACACTCGGGGACTGCCGCGGTAAAGCTATTGCATAGCATTTGTAACCTCCATACTTCCTATTTGTCAACGCTACACTTGGGATGATGACGTGATGACATAAAACAAAAATTACGTTCCCATGACAACATCACGTTGTCATGGGAACCGTCATTACATGGTAGGCGGAGTGGGGGGTGTTAGGTTTTATTTTCGTTACGGTACGGAGTTTCTTGATTCGGTCGCCGCGCTCAAAGCCCGCGATAAAAGCTATGCAATAGCTTAAAAATGCATACAGGACACCAACACGTCCGATGTTGGTTGCTGGTTGCCGTGACTAAATTATTGCATGATTTTGTCACAAACTGTGTCAAACAAAAGATTTTTTTTTTATAAACAGTAACCTCTTGATTCTCACTGTTAAAACACAATGTAGGTAAATAAAAAACTAACATGTTAAACCATAAATCAAGAGCAGCATTTTTAATATTTACCAAAATGTCAACACATTTCAGAGCAGTAGGACAATATTTTTGTTATCTACATTAAAATTGGCAACAACAGTAAAACCTGCTTGTAGATAGATAGATAAAACATTCATTCAGTGCACACAAAAGACACACATAAGCACAATTAAATTATAACAAAATAAAAAGATGCCACTCATGCCACTATACAAATATGAAAAAACATACGTATAGAAATGGAGTGACATTATGACATCGGTCATTGTTCTGTCGGACAGATTAAGCTAAGTGCAAGCCAATCAACATTTCACTACACTTGTTACAATATTTTTGGAAGATTTCTGCTGGAAAGTTTGTTGCGCTACTGCTTTTTCCAAGCTAAAGAATTGTCCTATGAAATTTTGACGTTCAAAAAGTGCTGATTTTCAGCCTAATTTAAATAAAAGACTTTTGATTTTGATTTAGCGCTTTACGTAGATATTGGTGCCGATTCACAAACTAAACTAAATTTAAGTTCAGTGCATCTTTTTCTTTCTATTTCATTAAGAAAAGGACAGAGGATAAATTTTAGTTTAGTCCTGTCAAATTAATCAGCGCCTGTCACTCTCCATACAAGTTTAGACGTGATTAAAAACTTGCCGACTAAAATTACGTCAATTTACGTCAAGCGCTGATTAATTTGACAGGACTAAACTAAAATGTATCCTCTGTCCTGTCCTGTTTGTGAACAAGGGAATCGGCACGATAGTCTTAACAAACTTTGAGCTTAATAAATGCATTCACCGAACAAAGCTTTGGACAAAATGCAAAGAAAACTCATATTTTCTCTAAGACTTAAAAAACACATCTCATAAACTATTGTTTAAATAAACGTTCTCAACCGCTTCATGTGTTAATTTCGTTCCGCTTCCTGTGATAATAATTTCGTTTTTAACACACAATGGAGCAAAAATCTCTTACTTACCAAGATGACTGAATACCGAATATGGCATCACTTCATCAATCTCTTTAATTTGTTGTAGAATGTCATGGGAAATGTGGAAACAAAGGATTTGTATAAAACAGTGTAGGAGGTAAAGATCTTATTGTGAGAAGTGCAGGTTTTATTAATGAACCAGTGATTGTGGATGAAGATATTGTAGCCTGGAATCCAAATTCAAAATATTTTATTTCACATGAACCTACAAGGGCACTTATGAAACGTCAGAAGCTAGGTGCACGGTTCCAATTGATCGTTTCCTATGGAGAAAAGCCGGCAAGAAACTCCACGGTTACTCTTTTAAAAATAACTAGCTTTTACAATACTTTCAAATAACAGTGTTACTAGGTATGGGAGGACAGGTAGGTCTTTCAATAAGTACCAGGTACTTAACAAAATAGAAAATGCTCAACAGATCTACAATCCATTAAATCTACAGCGTTCTCACATTCACAAAATCAAACACTCAAATCGTGACTAATAAGAAAAGAAACCTTTGCTTGAATTAAATATGAGAACCTCTTCCTTTTTGTTAAAGTAGGTTGCACAGTCTAACCGTATGTAGGAGAATACAAGTATTTTACATGGAGCGACTGCCTATCTGACCTCCACAACCCAGTTAGTTGGTAACAATATCAACGATACCCTTTGATAAAACTAATTGTCAGATTTTCGGGCTTCTGACTACCCGTGACGACTGTCTCAACTTTCAGTTAGCGGACAATCAGTAAACGAGGACCAGGACTAATGTTTTATGATTTTTCAATTTAATTTAATCAGACCTAAGTCTACAGAGGATTTCTTTTTGAAAAGTTTAAACCACCTTAAAAAGTTTCTAGAATAAATGATTTAATTCTCATCTACAGATTCTGCAACTGTGACGATATTGATGAATACTTCATTTGTTTTTTTATATGTGTGTTTAAGAATATTGCACGATTGTGTATGCATGGAGTTCACATTATTATGATTTAATTTTTGTTCCTTTTATCTGATCGTGTTTTGTTCGTATTTAATTGAAAGCTTGTGAAAACCGGCATGTAATATATGGAAAACAACTCTTTGTGTTTGAGTTTTTACTAGCCGTAATTGTACACTTTGTATATTTTTACACGTAGGTGTTAGAATTGTCAATAGCTTATCAATTTGAAAGCATCTGTTGTGAATTCAATTATGTGTAAATAGTTAGTTGTGTATGAAATGTCTGTAAACTTTTTTATGAGTTTTCATTGAATAATATACTAGGCACCTTTAGATGGCGCCACGTCAGTAATTAGAGAGCGCAAACCTTTTTCAAATTTTTTATTAGAGTTGTAGGTACTACTGCGCTCTTTATGAAAAGATACACAATCATTATTCAGTCTCAAGAAATTAAACAAATATAGACGGATAATTATTAGCTAATAGGGATGATGAGTTGATGACTAAAAGTAAATTTTTCGTCCGTCGTGTAGATTATTAAAAAATATTGGACACATATTTTTTCTTTTTTCACTTTATCAAAAGATTACAGCGATACATTGAGTTAAAATATGCTATGAAGTCACGAGTATGTAGATTTCATACTTACTTGTGACGTAGCGAGCCCCACTCCCCAAGTTTAATGTGTTTTATCTAAGTATTTTTTTATTAATATGATAAAGCAAAAAATACGTGTCTAATATTTTTAATATCTGATTGACGGACTAAATAGAATTTCTTTTTTTTTTGACCCAGGCATCATCCCTATTGTAGTTACTCTAGGTTTTAAGATATTTTTTTTATCACTAACACCATCAATACCTAAATGTTTGTTGTATATCCCTCCCACACTACAGTTAGAAGTTTTACCTTACAAAATACACCAAAATCTAACCATTCTCCTAATTTCCTTCACAGACGACGAAGGCGGTCACATTAAGCAGGCAGGCTATGAATCCAGACGACAGAATGATCTGTACATGCGCCTGGGCTTACTGCTGGGCGAACGCCGTGGAGCCAGGAACAAGGCTAGAGACAGCTGCACCTCGCTCGCTTCTCTTGATGCGCATACGCTGGCTTCACATAATACAAGTCCTGTAAGTACTTACCTACCTACTTAGAAATTAATTTGAGCAACTGTCAAATAAAAACAAACCTTTGGTAATACATGAGCCAATTCAAAAGAACACCATACAATCAAAAAGAATTTTGGTCTCATTACTAATATATCACACCGCCAAACCCTTCAGTGCTTCACATGAAATAGATCTCATCATCGTTGGACGATATTTAGAGTGAGGCCAAACAGCCCTTGGTACCTTCATGGGTGATTATCACAAAATCATTTTATTACGATGTTTCGTCAGCATTTTACCAGTCTTCTTACCATCGCTTGCCTCCATTTAAGACCTGTTCTTTGCCACCTTACATGTACTAAAGCTGTAAAAACCCTCTTGTTTCAGGTATCAACCCTCACCGGTTCCTCAGAAGTGGAGGTAGCAACGCCTCTGGGTCGCGACTCACTAGGCTCTCTAGCGTCCATGTCATTATCTGCAGCCAGCAACTGCTCCTCATCGAGTCCTGGGAGCAGACGGCATTCTGTTAACAGTAAGTCACCACCAGAATAATTTCACGTCATGACTGGGATTTTTATAAAACTCAAACTCAAGCATTTATTTCAATTGCACCAATTTACAGGCACTTTTGAATTGTCAAAGAGTCGGTCAGTTAGAAAGTTGAAGCTAGTTGCCCATTCCAAAACGTAGATTTCTATGGAGAAAAACGGGCAAGAAACTCCAAGGACACTCTTTTAAATATAGATATTACAAAATCCTGGGTACATTATTCCTGTTTCTTCTGTATGTGAGAACAATGTACAAAAAACAAATCAAATGGCATTATCTTTATCATTATTACATTGTAATGACCAGATTATATAACAACTAGGGATGTCATATAATACCAATAGGTGGTATTGAGTAGCCATCACTGACTTCACAGGGGCATTAATAGTATCTAAAGTATTGTGAATGCGATTTATATACAAAATATCGGAACTGTCTGTCTCGCTTTCTCTCTCTCTCTTATACAACTTGTATTCACTCAATGCTGAGTATAAGACTACACCAGTGCACGACACGTTACCTTCTGCTCAGGTATTGATAAGGATGCTTAATGTCACTGGGTAGCCTATTGCTTTATTTTCTGGAGCCTGCCGAACGAAAGGATTCATTAGTAATCTATTTCGGTTAAAAACTTTTTCCACTTGTCAAAAGCTCTGACAGATCTAATTAGTCAAATGGATTCCCTTTCTATCTATCCTCATTAGGCCCTCGGAGATTGAAGTGGTCAGTCATTAAGATACCACGCCCTCTGAGCTATACGGCTGCCGATAGCAACCACTCCTAAGGAATTGTTATTAGCTTTTGACACGAGAACCACTAATAGGCTGATGCCTATATTTCGTTAGTTCGGCGTTTAGGCCAGCACTATAAATAGATTCATTCATTGGAAACAACTTTGGGCAGATAGAAACTATGCCTTGACTAATGGCATTAATCTGACTGTTAGGTCCCATAATCTAAAGCTATGTAGAAAATTTTGTCTCATAATCGCTTATGACCTGTCCACCACCTCCAAATAAGTTTAAAATAACATATCTAACAACTAATTTCTTATAAATTATATTCCATTATCTTAATTCATCGGGTGGTTAGTGCGTAGGTGAAAAAACTCTGCAATTTTAGGCAATAGACTGTTCCCAGTCGTATCAGAAACACAGACTGAATTACAGTCCGAACAAAGATCTTCATTTAGTCACAATTTTGTGTCTCTGTCTCCCACTATATGAAGAGTTTGAAAAGGAAAATGTCTCACTTTACTCACTTCTAAATCAGCACTAATGAAGCTATATTTTCTTTCTAGCACTCCAAAGTGGCCGATCAGACGAACTAACACGAATGTCCAGCGGCTTCTTCAAGACAAGGAAAACAGCTGCCAGACGGTCAGCCAGGGTCAACAGCAAGCAATCATCGACATCATCAGAAATCAAAAAAGGTTCATTGTTATACCAAATTAATATTTTTTCTTCAACCATATTGAATCAGCAAAAAGCGCGGAAGATTTTATTATAAGCACTCGAAATAATTTTTGGCGTAATTAGATTTGTAATTAAATACCGTCCAAGTTTAAAAGCTTCTGATGCAAAAATTGGGTTTAGATTATACTGTGTGGCCGACGCAGAAATTGGCAATGAATTGCATTTTGTTTGAGAATATACGTATGCAAATGTGCACGTATTTTAGTAGCTAAATACGATAAGCCTCTTAGCGAATTTGATAAATGTGGCATTAATAGTATTGAGCTAGAATAAAACAGGAAACCTGGCCAGTAAACTAAGAAATTATACATTGCTTTTATACGTGAGTAACTGAACTTATTTAATACTAACGAGGATAGTAAACGCTGCTTTGGCTTCAGTTTCATTAGAACATGCATATCATATATCTATCATACAATTCTTGGATAGCTTGCGTCGACACAAGAGAAGCTGAAGCTCAAATGTTAAAAACTAGTAGTTCTATACCTTTCTATTTCCTTACAGTGCATCCATCACCACAATTGACATTACGGCCACTGTTCTTCGAAGTACCTTCAACAGACAACCAGACGTTCTTCTCAGGAAGACATTGGCTGATGAGGGACATGGAGAAGGCCCTGGATTCTAGTGCTTCAGGTTTGTCTCCCTATTTTAACGATACTCCAATAGATTGACTTCGAATTGTAATTTCTCAAACCTTTACCAATTTTTTCTTTCATCTCAACTTCATCTTGCAATAGTTGACCGTAAAACCGCTCTACAACTAATATCTGTCTATAACCAATGTCCTATGTCTTTCTCTGCCCGGCTGTAATTTGAATATTATCTGTGAAAAAGACACATTTGATTAACCATTTTATTTTTTTACGATTGAATTGTAAATTCCCTGGAGCCCGGAGTCTATCTAGTCATTGAACCTCAATGTCAAAAGGCTCGCCCCTATTACATGGGACTTAAACATAACTGGCGAAATGTGAGTGTACATGCTCAGGTACACCTCTGTCTAACTATTCGGGGAATTAGAAGCGTGACGTTATGTATGTTATATAATTTGTAAAGTAATTCAACTTTCTAATCATTTTCTTCCTCTACAGGTATCATAGTATCCGGCTGTCCTGGCACAGGCAAGACAGCCCTCATCCTCCAACTGGTAGAATACTCCTGCTTCGGCAGAAAGAGGAACTGCGAGTATGAGGAGCTGAGGGAGCAGTCAGACATCAGGGAGATGCTGCCAGAAGAGCTGACCATCGGCATGTTCACCCACCTGGCATCGCACGTCGTCGCTTATCATTTTTGTCAGGTAAGACCAAGAATCCAAAAATGTAGCACCAGTAAAACTATACCTTTTGTCAACATGTTCCAGAGTTTTTAATAATTAATTACTGCTCTGTAATCTCATCTCGGAACCATGTCAATGAAATATGATTTATTTATTAGTCTTATGGTCGGGCAAAGTGATGAAATATAATGACCGACATTTGTTTATCATGATTCTCATTCACAATTATTTTCTCTCCAGGCCGATAACAACAGTACCTGCCTCGTAGGTGAATTTGTGCACTCTCTAGCAGCACAGCTCTGCCAAGCTCCTAGACTTCAAGCCTACAGGGAATATCTCCTCAGTGAGCCGCACCTCCTTGCCTGCTTGTCTCTAAAGGAATGCATCGCAGACCCAGACTTGGCCTTCATGAGAGGCATTATCGAACCTCTAATAATCTTGAGGAGGAGTGGAAGCATAGACTCCTCAAACAGTATCATTCTCGTTGACGGTCTTTGTGAAGCTGAATACCACCGACCCGATCATGGGTACACCATCGCATCGTTCATAGCAAGACATGTACCAGAAATGCCTTCATGGCTCAAAGTGATCGCTACTGTAAGGACACAATTTCTGGAACTATCAAAACAGCTGCCCTACACAAGACTAAGTCTAGATGAGTCAGACAACGTTCACAAAGATCTCCTGGAGTATTTCAACACTAGACTTCAAGCTGCTCCAATAATAGAAACGAACATCAAGTGTTCGACAGGAAAGTCTGAAGGAGTACACAACTCAGTGATGAAATTCGCACAGTACGTGCTCCATCTAAGCCAAGGCTCGTTTTTGTTCCTAAAATTAATTCTAGATCTACTTGAAAGGAGTCACATCGTGGTTAAATCGACGAATTACAAAGTAGTGCCGATATCACTGGCACAAATATTTTTGTTGCAATTCAATCTTCGGTTCCCTACAGTGCAATCATTTGAGAAAGTTACACATATTTTGAGTGTCTGCTTAGCAGCTTTGTATCCTCTGACTCTGGTAGAGATTTATTACTCAGTAAATTCGTTACTGGTCAATACATTCCTACCCTGGGATGAATTCTGCCACAGATTCGAATCGCTCTCAGACTTTCTTGTAAAGAGGATCGACAACACCTTCATGTTCTTCCACCCTTCGTTCAGGGAATGGTTGATAAGAAGAGACGACAATGAAAGCCCAAAATTCCTCTGTGATTTGAGAGCAGGACATTGTGGCATTGCATTCAGACTATCCAGGGTTCAGGCTCCATTAGATTCAGACAAATCGATGGAGTTAGGACATCACATTTTAAAGGCTCACATGTACAGAAATATGGGGCCAGCGCAATTAGGATTATGCCCGAGGGATTTGCAAGCGATGTTGGTAGCAACAAGTTCGGCCAGCGTTGGTGAAGCGATTGCACATTTGAGGAATATTTACACGCCGAATGTCAAAGTTTCCCGACTAATGCTCTTGGCAGGTGGATCTCCTAACCAAATCACAGAATGTTTGGGCAATGCGCCGTTACTATGCATGTATTCGTATCAAGGAATATTGGCTATGGTTGGATTGTTGATTGAATTTGGAGCTGATATGGAAATGACAAATTCTCAGGGATGTACAGCTTTATCTTTGGCGTGTCAGAGAGGTCACACTGATGTTGCGAGGAGACTTATAGCTGCAGGTAATTAATAACCACCTAGAAAAACAACACGAAGAATTTATTAAACTTCCTAACGTTGATGAAATTTTTCATTGAGATAATGCCTTTGCATTGACTTTGCTAGTTGACCATGTTATAATCTCTGTTTTCATTTTTTCAGGCGCATCGTTAAGTCACACCGACACTGCAGAACAGACTCCTCTCGTACACGCAGCTAAGAATGGCCACAGAGATACAGTAATCTACCTACTGGGCTGTCAAACTGGAAATGACAGAAACTCCTTGGATATCGACGATGGTAGCATCGAACAGCTGGTGCCAGGATCTCGGCATGCACTGATAGCTGCTGCTCAGAATGGACATTTAGATATTGTTGAATATCTTTTGGATACTGCTGAATTAATTGTAAGTGCCAAAGTTATTTTATAGCTCCTTGGTCCTGAATATACGCTTCATTTCTCCTTTCTTCAACATATTTACAACATATATATTTTTTCTACAGCCCGATGGTATATGCCCAGTAACAGGCGAGACGGCTCTGACAGCAGCCTGTTCATCTGGCAACGCCGCAATCTCAGATGCTCTACTCATCCGAGGAGCAACACCTTACTCCTTGAACGCTCGTCAGCTGTCACCACTAGCACTGGCAGCCAAGAATGGGAGAACAGCACTAGTGTTGAGACTGTTAGATTCTGGGGCTGATGTAATGGGTTCTGGTGGAAAGATTCCGTTGATATTAGCGGCAGCTGAGGGTCATGCTGATGTTGTTGAGATGTTATTAGATCATGGTGAGTTTTTAACATTATTATTATATTCAAAACGGTATTAAAAGTCATATATTGATTATTATTGTTCATAACGACGATATATATTTTTTTTCATCTCCGGAGGTGAAATTAAATGTAATGTCTAGAACAAGTTCAAGCTTAGCCAAGCCCCATTTACACGATGCAAGTTTATTGCCTGTGACATACAATAAAATGGAAACAACCGACTTCAAAAAAACACTACAAAGTGAAAAATAACTTTAATTTCGGAAGTCGGTGTCTTTGGTTTTTAATTTTCGTTCTTTGTCACCGACTTCCGAAATTAAAGTTATTTTTCACTTTGTAGTGTTTTTTTTGAAGTCGGTTGTTTTTTTTTGTAAAAAGTTTTTATTTTTCACTTTTTAGTTGTGATACCTACCCCACACAAATTCGAATAGCACTACCTGCTATGTAAATAACAGTGACAGGAAGTTATCATAATATCATCCACATACTAAGTGAGGAAAAAATACGTATTATTGAAGCTAACTCAAAACTACCCAAGCAAAGTTAATAAAAATTTATATGGGACCACCTCTGAAGTATGATCTACCAAACAAAAAAAGAACCATCAAAATCAATTCATAATTGACGGAGTAATCGCGTAACAAACATACAAAAAAACAACATACAGTCGAGATGAGAACCTCCTCCTTTTGGAAGTCGGTTAAAAATAGCATCGTCTAAATACTGTTTAGATGATGCAACTTTTGTTTTTTTTTTGTTGCTTCAATTTGTGGTATGCCACAGGCAATTAAATCGCCCCTTTTAAATCATGCCTAAGTGCCAATTTTTTCTTGTTGTTCCTCAAATGATCGGTTTCTTCAAAATGTGTTATCTTTTGTGTTAGGTGCTGACCCTGATGCAATGGATGCTGACGGAATATCACCTCTCGGATGGGCGTGTCTAAGATCTAAAATACCTACAATGGTGGTCCTGATGGACAAGGGTGCTACCATAGGTAAGTTCTTACCTCACTATCGACATACCGTATTCATATGTTGCCTAAACTACACGGTTTTGTGGTTTTTAACAACTTTTTGAAGTCAAAAATAAAAATTCTTTGTTCGTCTTACTTTTATAACTTCGACAGAAATGTAAATTTCTATCATTATTTAACTTTCCTGTAATGTTATATAAACCGTTTATTCTTCTCTTAGTAATACATGATAACGCCATTCATTTTCAACAAATTCTTGTATATCTTACAAGAAAATTATTCTCAACTTTGCCATCTAAAATCTTTGTCAAATGATTCAATTCAATTACCTGGATTCTTATACCCTCAATATGTTTACAGACCAACCAGATGGCAGTGGTCGTACACCCTTGGGACTGGCTTGTGGTGGTCCATCAGATCTGGTTGATATTCTGCTGGAGAGAGGAGCCTCGCTGGAGAGGGTTGACCACAGTGGCCTTAGGCCCCTGGATAGAGCTATTGGACAGCGAAATGTTCCCGTAAGTCATATTTTATTTTGAATTCAGACATTCGAAAATGGTCAATCAGGGACAAATTCGCTTTTGTAGATGTTACAATCTAATTTATTTATTATATGTTTTATGGTTTACAGGTCGTTAATTGTTTTCTGAGGAAAGGTGCTAAGCTCGGTCCGACAACGTGGGTTATGGCTTCAGGCAAACCAGAATTCATGTAAGTTACCAAACATACTGAACAATTGTCTAACCACATTCGGAAATGAATTAGTTGCTTATCTGGCAGATAATTTTGCCCAAATGCCTTTATCGGTTAGATACGAACACTATACGACAAGTCCATAAACACGGACGCATGTAAAATATGGTCAAAAATTTATATCTTTCTTTAAAAAACGCTGATGAACGCCTACTAAAAAATGAGAAGCAAAGAAACATGAAACTAATATTAAACCTTCTCCCCAGGCTAATACTGCTTAACAAGTTGCTTGAAGACGGGAACATGTTGTACCGGAAGAACAGACCATCAGAGGCGGCGCACCGCTATCAGTACGCGCTGAAGAAGATCAACCCGCTCATCAGCGACGAGGGGCTGACCACACCTACCACGCAGCCCGTGCCACATGAACATGTGTCTGCGTTTGTGCAGCTGAAGACGAATTTGCTGCTGAACTTGTCGAGGTGTAAAAGGAAATTGAACGTAAGTAATCTGTGGAAAATTACCCTTTTGTGTATTCGAATAGTTATGTATTGTATATGTACATGTTAATAGTAAACTACGGACTACCCGTTACGGACTATCGTTTCTCTTTCTCTAGCACGTCCATCCAAGGGTTGTGAAAGTCCCTTGTTACGCAACTACTATTAAGTTGATTTCCAGATAAGTCACGACCGTTTACAAGTATTTAGTATGTTGCTCACGAAATAAATCCCTCCAATCTTAACCAAGTTAATGCGAAACTATTTTACTAAAACTATTTTTCTTTACCACAGGAACCATCAGAAGCTTTAGACCTCGCAGCTCGGGCATCAGTACTGCGTCCGAATGCCTTCGAATGTGCCTACGCCATGGCCCGAGCTATCCTCGCCCTCAACAAGCCTTCAGAAGCTCTCCCTCATGCCAGAAGAGCATTACTTCTTGCCCCCACCACCGACCTGTCAGCAATGAGAACGCTAAAGGCCCTCCAACAAGAGATTCTTACAAGGATCAATACTGGGTCCCATAGTTTAAACGGCGATACGCGATCAATGAGAAATTTTGACACGATTAGTCTTAATATGCCATGATTTTAAAGTGTAGTATACCCATTTACGTACAAAAATAGATAGAGGAAATTTTTAGATTAAAATTAGGACACATCATTCATACCCCATCGATTTATCGTCATAAAATATTAAATTCTTACTACCATTCGTGATGTTCATGTCTATATTTAAAGAGGGCTTATCAGGATTGTCTATATTGTCTATAATAATAATAATATTATTATCTCAATGTTGATATATTTCACATAATAATTCTTCAATGGAATTACTATGACTGTAAATAATATCTAGGGAATCGAACGAACGAACATTAAGATAGAAACAGTTATTTTTATCTGTATAATTGTACTTTATTGTTGTTATAGCACCGTTTAATAGTCCTTTTCTGTAGTTTACAAGATTATGTTTTAATGCTTTTCTACAATAATGTAAATTACAATTTGTTGGAATTTAGATATTGTTATTAGCAGTATAGATAGTGTTCGAGTTTATTTTGTGTGATTTACTTAACCCTATTTACAATTTCTATAGGAATTATCATGGATAGATATGGTCATCAGAACCATTTTTGTTTAGCAAGATGCGATTTTATAAAAATTTTGTTTTATATACGTAAATCTTATGTGGTTGTCTATTAGGCAGATAAGAAATATAAATTATGGTTTATAGACGTAGTAGGTAGGATTATGATATTATATCAAGAAAAGTGAAATATGTTCATTTAATTTTGTTTATTAATATTATACCGAAGTACTGCGCCTGTGTCTCTGACGTTATCAAAATTATTTTCATTTCTGTATGTAGATAATAACGATTTTATTAATAAAATATTCTATTTACGACGTGATTTTGTGACATGTATATATGTAATTCTTCCTATTACGAATTAAGTACTTGACAATGTACAGTGTCTTACAAAATAAATTAGAGTTTTAGCCTCGAATATCGTGTCTATGAAATATTAATCGCTTGCCATTTTTTATTAAAATGCTTTAATTTTTTGTTTCATCTTTATAAAATAGATAAAAATTTGGTGCCTCGAAACTTTTTGCAATCTTCTCTTTTTTTGTTATTCTTTATTCAACATTTGAGTTAAACTCATGTGCCCATTTTCTTGCTTATTTATAATTTATTAAAAATACTAGAGTGAGTTCAAAGTATGTGAAAATAATTAGGAATGATGAATAATTATGTAATGGATTTTTTGTTTGTTTGTGTTGGATGTATCTATATAAAAAGAGTGATGTATGTTATAATTTACTAGTTTATAAATAATTTTATTTATTTTTGAATTCTTTAAAGTGCATAGCCGAACTTTATTATTGTCACATAAAAAAACAAATTTTAGATTTAGAATGTTTTTTATCCCTTCCATGTAATATTTTTTTTATTAAAACAAGTTAAAATATATCAAGCAATAGGTAAATTCCATACGCAAATGTTTTGAAGATAAAACTGTTAAAATAAAAACTGGCCAAATTTTATTAAACTTTTTATTAAGACTGACGAAAATATTGGTGGAAATTATAAATGAAACAATTACTTATAGCTATGATAGTGTAGTAGGAAATATTTTAAGTACAATAGTTACTCAGGCAGTACATATTATGATTGTATTAAATATTTTTTTCATATTGCTTCAAAATTGTTTTTATTACCCTTGATCCTGATAATCCGGATAATACACTTACAAATTACACAATTTCAAACTGATAAAGTTCTTAAGTTATCAGAATCAACATCAACTGCCTAGGCTTTTCCCAAATACGACAGGGTCGGCTTCCAGTCTAACCGGGTAAAGCTTCTAACCAGTATTCTGACCCCAACCCAATAACTGGGTAGCACGATACCTTATGGTAGGACTGGCTGTCAGACTTTCAGGCTGCCCGTAACGACTGTCTTTCCGATTCCAGAC
Organism: Agrochola lychnidis; assembly: GCA_963680765.1. Classification (NCBI taxonomy): domain Eukaryota; kingdom Metazoa; phylum Arthropoda; class Insecta; order Lepidoptera; family Noctuidae; genus Agrochola; species Agrochola lychnidis. The sequence continues at coordinate 3,831,908 of OY796859.1, read as the reverse complement.
ATCAATAAAAATAAAAAGACACTAATTCATAAGCGCCCTTATTCAGTGCCTACCTATTATCTACAATTGCGTATTTCCATTTCTTTGTTCAATTCGAGACCAGTTGTCAAAGTCAAAGTCAAAGTCAAATCATTTATTTCAAATAGGCCCATGTATGGCACTTTTGAACGTCAAAAATTGCAAAATAATAAAATTGATTCTAGTCGCCCCTTCCAAAAGGTAGTTTTCGTATGGAGAAGAATGGGCAAGAAACTCCACCGTTACTCTTTTAAAAATGTTTTACAATTGAAAAATGTTTTAAATTGTTTGTATGTGTACATACATTTGTTAAATAATTATTATATGTGAAGACGATGCACCTAGAATAAAATTACTATACCACAATAGGTAAAAAGAATTAAAAATGAAGCAACGATAGATAATTTAATATGTGATAGATACATTGTGCTCACATATTTACAAACATTGTAAAAGTAGACGATTTTCCTAAAATTTTACAATTAATAAGTGTGTGAGGAAGTAAATACAGAATGTAAAATCAATGTCATAAAACACAAAGTAATAAATTTTACAATTAAATTAGCAACCAGTTTGATTTTGTCTTGATTCTAAATTGTCCTATGGAGCAGGACCAGCATGTTTCCAATATAATCCTCTAATTTGTAATATGCTTGTTTACAAAGTGTACTTTTTATATGAGTTTTAAATTTTCTTTCATTTAATTGCAATATGTCACAAGGTATTTTGTTGTAACATTTAACACAGTACCCCATAAAAGATGTATGTACTTTAGATAACCTGAAAAATGGTTGATCTAGTTTATCTTTATTTCTAGTATTAAAATTATGTCTATCACTTATTTTATTAAAGAGATGTGGATTTTTCCTTACATACATAATATTTTCATAAATGAATTGGCAAGGTACCGTCATAATATTAATCCTTTTAAAAAGTTCCCTGAGAGATTCGCGGCGACGTAGATTATAAATGGCTCTGACAGCTCTCTTTTGCAAAATAAAGATGGATTCAATGTCAGCAGCCCGACCCCACAGTAAAATGCCATATGACATAATGCTGTGGAAGTAACTAAAATAGACCAAACGCGCGGTTTCTACATCTGTTAACTGTCTTATCTTTCTAACAGCATAAGCGGCCGAGCTTAACCGCCCCGCAAGAGATGTTACCACCTGTTTTTATGTTTTTTTGCCTGATATCACCACCTGTTTTTAGCACGGTTCATGCACACAGATTAATGTATGACTTTTAATTGACAAAAATAGGTGTTATACAAGGGAGAAATGAAAACTTCATTATTTTTGACCTGGTTTTCGAAATATTTACGAAAAATTCAAAAAGGGGATTTCAAGTTATCCATTAGGTATAAGGAAAGCCAGGTTTCAGAGCAGCAAACTTAATTGACTCGAACTGTAAATCCAATTTTTTTTTGGCAAAGGCCACGGGTAAGACTATTTAAAGTTCATCCATTAATCTGAATACAAGCATCCCAGGGGGTTGTAATACAAGGGGGAGTTGAAAATTTCATTATTTTGACCTTATAGGACGTCCAATTTTTTACCTATTTGCAAAAACTCAAAAAGGGGATGATCTTCCAAGTTATCCATATTAGGACGCAACTTACGATTACACTTGTCCGTATTGAACACAGAAAGAGAAATGCGCGTCTAAATTATTCTTTAAACACTTAACATAAAGTACAAAATACAAACTAAAACAGTTTATAAAAAGTCTACGCTTCACGGCATTGTGTCTGTCGTAGTTTCATAATAAGGAGTAGTTGGATGCACATAAGGAACCGTAGGAGAAAACCAAGGTCGTCTATCATGATAAGAATTAAAACCAGGTAAAGTATGTAAAATAGGAGGAATCGTAGAATTTGTAGACATAATATAAGCTTTGGCAGTCTGATCGTGTACCCGGAACGGATAGCTTCTAAAGACACCATCGTTGACTGGTCCTCGGCCAAATTCTGGGCGAAGATACACAGGCTTTAGTATCAAAGGATGTTTGTTAGGTCTTCTTGTGGTTACTTCAGGCTTCACACTAATAACCCTGACAGGAGGAGCGTCTTTCGTATTAAAAAATGCGAAATCGTAAACAGGTTTTTTGACAATTCTTGAATGTTTCTTCCTTATAGCACGGTTAATGTTGGTGGTAACTGGCTGGTTAGGCATGAACACGTGGTGGTAGTGCTTCATAATTTCGTCGAGTTTCTCCTTTGTCACGTTCTGTTTGTCTGGTGACGTGTGAGTCAAGTCCAAGAAGATTTTGTTGCACTGTGCTGTGTTCTTTCTCTTGGAGACTGGACATGTCTGAAACGTAAAATATTTTATTAGAATAGAATAGAATATTTATTAGAAATAAAAAGGGAAAACACCAAGGCCTAAATATTAAATAAGAATAGTGGCCGATATCTTAAAATGCCTTTTTTTTGGTGTGGGAAATTATCATATAACTTCTCCCACCCTGGGGGGAGCGGGAGAGCGTGTCAGACTCTTACTGACTAAAACCCACCCCACAGTTGCCTGTATGTTTCCAGGGGCCACGGTAACCCGTTCGGACAAACAAACCCGCAACCCCGGCAGGCATCGGCCCTAACGGCCCTCTTCAGTTGCGCTGACATATCTGAGGCGCACATGGAACACAACGCGTCGTCCACCCGGGCTTGGTCCTTATCGGTCGGCGAGCTACCCATTGCTCACCATCCGCAAGCCCACACCTAGAATCGTGCCGATTTCCGTGGCCGGGAATCGGCCTGCGATTCCCGACATCTTAAAATGGCTGCGGTAAGCTCGTACATGAATCAAGAAGGGGTGCAAGGAGCAATAAAAGTTCTTTATCTGATACTATTTGTCCTGGGCAGTCAGTCCCACTAGATATTTTATAGACTAACACTACGGCAAACGTTCTGTTTGGGAACCAAGTTTGTTGATAGTCCTACGAGAAAGTTTAAGCCTACAATTCCTAAACTCTAATAATTCTCTACAGGCACTTGACTTACCATCAACATAGCATCAATAACATTCAGCAGCTTCTTCTCCGAGTTACAATGCTCCCCATACATCGGTATGTTGATGAAGGCGCTCATGTAGATGTCCAGTAAAGCGGCCCACTCCACCTGGTCTGTGGTGAACTGACGGATCCTGTCCTTCATCTTGAAGTAGTCCATAAAGTTGTACTTGTTCAAGACGCCCATTTTTGTCATCATGCATGTGGTTGGCTCTTTAGAATCTTTGCACTGGAACAACAAAAGTTACAAATGAATGAGAAAAAGACAAGGTCTTCATAGGAATTCGGAGGAGGTAGGCAAATGTAGTGCAAAAAGGTAAGGTGACATCCAATGTTGTTGTTACGGATGATTTAGGTATAGGAGCAAGAATAATGGTGAAGGAACAACAAGTAGAACAACATTAAGTCGAACTTACAATCAAGAAGTAGAGAGATTGTGTCTTGTGATACAAACACGTAGCAAAAGCCAATCTAGTATTTAAGTACTTGAAATCAAAATCGTCCTGCTTTTATAAATGATTCAGTTCTTTATGTAGTACTTCTCTTGGATTCTGGCTCGTATCATGATTGTGTCTAATTAGAATTATTTCTCTTTGAAATTGATTTTTGTATATTTATTGTTAAGTTGGGGGAGCAAGGGAGCAGTGGTGGCCCAGTGGTAACGGCCGCGACTTACGAGTTGTAGGTCGTACGTTCGAACCCAGACAGGCGCTTTACTTTGCGTAAATTATTTCATCACCACTGCTCTCAAAACGGTGAAGGAAAACATCGAGAGGAAACCGGCATGTCCTAGAACCGAAAATTCGAAGACACGTGACATCTACCAACCCGCACTGGGCCCGCGTGGTGGATTACGGCCCACTCCCTCTCACAGAGAGGAGGCCTGTGTCCCAGCAGTGGGAACATTAATAGGCTGATGATGATATTGTTAAGTTGTGAGCAGTACCCGTTTGACGGCGTCTAGACCCAGGGAAGTACTCCATCTTACCATTCTTAAACCTTTTCTTACTTTGGCAGCCGAAGTTTCTCTGTCAGTGGCGCTCAACTTTAATTAATCTATTTTTATTATTTGGAACAGTCTTATTTCACAAGCAACTGTGAGCTAGCTGGCTTTTCTAACTGTACATCTGTATTTTCACTAATTCAGAAGAATCAATACGAAAAAAGGATTGAGAAAGAAATATGTGCAGTTTATCTGTTAATTTGGTCATCGGTAACAATTTCTAGATTTTCTAATGACATGTGCACGGTGAGAACGTTTTCTTTTATGTATCTATTTAAATTCATTTTTTAATCTACCTACAGCTGAATCAAGGTCGTGCTCATTGTCCTTTGAAATCTTAGTCCAATCAGTCTTACTTCCTTTTGTGAGCATTAGAACGTCTGAAAGTAAATTTCTTCGCCTGCGTCGTTGACACCACTAGTTCACAATAATTTGGCATCTACCTTCAAAAAACTATCACGATAACCCAAAACTTACCGTATATTTATTAGCGAACCATCCATGATTCCTGATCTTAGGCGGCACAGCAATGTGTTCAACTTTGTACAGAGCCTCCAAACCACACTCCTGGAGGTTGCTGTGGTGAACCAGCTCGGGCAGGAGACAAACTTCACGACGGTTTTTCTGTACCACGAAAAAATGTTTGTAGAATAACATAACACGCTTGAATTCCCTAAAGAGATAGACAGAGGACTTCAGAGGTATACCTATAGCTGAGAGCCAAAGGTTTCGCTACGGGTTATAACCTATACAATATGTATAAAAAACCCTGTCCAATCCGCGAGGGCACGGAGAATCTATCTATATGAAAAAATAAAAATTCGCCACTGTTTTTCAGTGGGGAATTTTACCGGGTTTATTACAAGGGGCGCGAGCGGCCGTCGTTTAGAGGGTGTCTACAAGTCATAATTAAGACTTCTGTCCAAAATTTGTTATTTTTAATGGATTTGAGGTAATTTTGGTATTAAAAATGTGAATTTTAAATAGCAATCACTTTTTTATTTTCAATAATAATAAGATTTGTTATTATTTTTTGGGTAAGATTATTGCAGTACATACGGCTACACATCAAGCTATACATTTCCAGTATAAGCTGACCTCTCATTGTACGGAAATCCTATACAATGTAAGATCAGCTTATACTGGAAATATGTAGCTTGATATGTAGCCGTGTGTACCTATGTGCGTGCCCCTTTTGGATCGAACATGATTTTTTTTACATATTGTATGTCATCAGTAAGTCTATGTTATAAGTGGGTAATAAGGAATAGAATTTGTGTCTGGTTTATGGCAATAAGGAAGCTTATTGCCGTAAACCGTACACAAATCCCCAAGCTTCTAACTGTTTCTGATAATTTTACTAGACGGAAAAATACAATAAAACTGCCCGAAGATGTGGGGATCGAGCTCACAAGAACCCGTGATCAGGAGTCGCAAAAAGTATTTTAAAACTTACAGGTCTATATTTAGAAGAACTGATCTGGCACGGAACGTCGTGGTTACCATGTCTGAAAAAAACACGTAAGTACGGTCAGCAAGGAAAGTCAAATTTTGATATGTATCATTAAATTTAAATTTATATAAATATAATAAATTATACAAATATAGTAAATTATATAACATAACGTTACGCCTTGTTTCCCTGAAAGGTTGGCCAGAGGTGTCCCTGTAGCAGGTACACCCACATTTCGCCAGTTATGTTTAAGTCCCGTGTAATAAGGGGCGAGCCTATTGCCATCAACCGGGCATAAATCCAGACTCCGGGCTGCTACTGAGAAATTTCAGATAGAAAAACCCAATAACACTTTGCCCGACCCGGGAATCTAACCCAGGACCACTTAGCACAGCTCAGCAGTAGCACTTGCTACCACTAGACCAACGAAGCAGTCTTATAGTAATATATATAATATAGCCTTATTGCTGTCGTATAGTAAATTATATAAATATAATAAATTATGTAATTATACTTTAGTCACTTACTTGCAAATGTTAGACTTCCTCTTGTAAGGGCAATTCTGTGAAGCAAAAATAATTAATTATAAAAGTGCCTTCTTTATCAAGTGCACCTACCGCCAATTCCACCATACATACCTCAGTTAACACATCCAAAGTACAAGCCAACATGTTGTTAATCTCGCACCCAGCTTCGTAACTCCTCACAGCTTTGAAGACACATTTAGTGAGGACTCTGCTTGTAGCCTTGGACCAGGTTGGATGAGTCTCAGTGAAGTTGTGAAGCATCTTTATGTAAGCGTCGATATCGAGGATCCCTGTGTCTGTGATGATGCCCATTTGCCGGAACACACAGGTTTCTTTTTCACACTGCAAATGTGGAAAAAGGTTTAGTTTAACATAACATTAAACATGTATTCTCCAAAGGGGAAGCGATGGCACCGACACCCTAAGCTATTTATTTTATTATTTATATACACACAGTAAAAAACATAGAGTACAAAGGTACTGCTTATTTCTTAAGAAATCTTCCAGCAAACCTGCGAAAGGCGAAATGAGAAAGAAATGTAGTGTATGAGAACAAGAAGAGGAAAATATGAATGTCTTAACTAAAATATTAAGTATCGCTCGTGACGGTAAGACGTGCTTAGTGGCTGTGTCGGTAAAAAGATAGATTGGCATAGTATTGGTTGGAGATCTACTGTAAATTAAGGTAACCTATTAGTTTTATGGTAAATATTAGAATACTGATTGAATTGTAATATTATATGGGGAATAGGAGATGTGATGGTATGGTGTAGAATATTGAATTTGATGTTGGCAAAGTAATATAAATGACTGACAAAGTATCTTGGTGTTTCATATTATTTTCCTTATCCTTGAAATATTGATAATTATATTCGGTATTAAATTAGTATTTTAGAGCAAGGGTAGCTTATTATTACAGTTATAACGCAAAAAAATATAACGCAATAAAATTAAATATATCAAAAAGTCATGATAATCAGTTATTTTTCTTTTGGCTCGGCGCCTATGGGTCCTAGAGTCCTAGAGATGTTAAATAGCCTATAGCCTTACTTAAAATATGGGCTATCAAATGCAAAAAGATTTTTTCAAATCCTACTGGTAGTTCCACGTTCAAACATACAAAAAAAAACTCTTTAGCTTTATTATTAGGAAAGAAAATATGAACCGATTATTATTATCATTACTTTTTGATCAGCCTAGTACTTAAATAAATACACAAAGCTAAAATATTTAAACTAATATACTATACAATGTCGCCCATCGGCATGTGACCGCCCGAATTTTTCTGAATGTTCATGAAAAATTATCGAAAAATAACTTCAAAAGGGGGTCTATCTTTAATATTTTTCATGTTATTCAATTTTTTATGTTTTGAGTGGCGTTTGCCATATCTCCAATGTTATTGGCTCGATTTGGATTCTGTTTATTGTTTCTAAAAGCTTATGAGTTATTTTATCTAATATTTTTATAAAAATTTGTCAACTGTGCAAAAAAAAAAACGGTGATGAAAACATTTTTTTCTAAAAACAAATCGTGTTTAAAAAAAAACACAAGCGTAAGTTCATAAAATCATAGGAAGGAATAATAAAAATTTTTTTTTAAAAAAGGCAAGATATACCCCCTTTTAAAGTTATTTTTCGATAATTTTTCATGAACATTCAGAATAATGCGGGCGGTCACATGCCGATGGGCGACATTGTATATAAATACTCACAGTTGAGAGAAAAGATAAAGCCAGAGCAGGGTAGATAAAGCTATAAGAGATTATTCAAATTCATGCCGTGGTTGAAAGATAAGACTGTTACTAGCCAGTCACCACGTTAATTGCGCGGCTGACTGCCTAATTTGCGCTGGTTGAACATCAAGGAATCGCAACTCGCGGAGGCTTTGAATACAAACTTTCGACCATCATCACCGTCCGACCCTTATCCTAATGTATTAAACGTTGGCGCATCAGTGTCCTTTGATACCCCTTCATTAATCTTCATCTTAGTTATCACCCCCTTTCAGCCATTTCAGCTTTCACACAATCCATCCATCCACTACATATTATATTTCGATATACATATTACTAAAGTACTCACAGACTGAGGCACCAGCATCACATCTTCAACTGAGTTAGTCCTTTTCGTAGTGGTCGTAATTGGAGCTTCAGTAACTGGAGAATGGCTGGCGATGACCAGTCTGTCCTGACCCTTAAAACTTAGATGGAAGTCGCACTCGGATCTCCATGAAGGGTTAATGAATTTCGTCATTTCACAGCAGTCCAGAGGATCTGTGGGTTCCTGAAAAATATTATTAAATTAACGGAAGAATAACATAGGGCAACAAAATAGGGATTGAGGGATCAGCAAGTCAAGCAAATAGTCCTTGACTTGGTGGTTATAGAAAAATCTTTTAAGACCTTGAAGCTATCGATGAGGTCTATATTAGTCTATTGAGGTGATGCTGATGATAACGATGAAAGGAACCCTTCAAAGGAATATTCACATCATGATGGTTCTCTATCTATTGGGTGGCATGATCATATCGATATCCCGACGCGAAAACTGTTAGCATATAGGTTCAATACATGATTCTGAAACCCGCAGCACAGAAAATTTTTCGTCGGTTATTAAAAAAAAAATCTGCTGTTTCATAGAAAAGTGCAATACCTACGCGGTCAAAATCTATGGAACAGCAGTTTTTTTTTTTTTAGAATCATGGTTCAGAATCATGTACTGAATCCATGGTAACAGTTTTCGCGTCAATCCCTGCCACCCTGTATACATACCGTTGACTTTAGAATAATTACAATTGACAGTGTTGATGATTGTGTTCCTCTCCCGTATCTGCACGAACTATTAGGATGGCTTATTTTTTTGTATTGTATTTTGGCATTCCTAGTGTCGGGCAACGGTAAAAAAAAAACGTGTGGCACTCGGGGACTGCCGCGGTAAAGCTATTGCATAGCATTTGTAACCTCCATACTTCCTATTTGTCAACGCTACACTTGGGATAATGACGTGATGACATAAAACAAAAATTACGTTCCCATGACAACATCACGTTTCCCATGACAACATCACGTTGTCATGGGAACCGTCATTAGATGGTAGGCGGAGGGGGGGGTGTTAGGTTTTATTTTCGTTACGGAATTTCTTGATTCGGTCACCGCGCTCAAAGCCCGCGACAAAAGCTATGCAATAGCTTAAAAAACGGATAACAGTAATCCATATTGTGTTAGTATTACAAAACAACTTATATTGTAGTGTTAGTAGTACTGATATAAAATAGTTAAAATAATGGACGCTCCACGCAGAGGACAACCAGACAAGAAAACGTTTTCCACATAAAATGACTGATATTTTGAGTATAGCTCTTCGCCACAGCTCTCAGGATATAATTTGCGACTACCTCGCACTCAGCTCAGCAGCGACGCGTTTTTTTTGCGAATTATGACTTGAAAGCCATCTATGTGGGTCTCGGCAAACATTTCCGAGGCGCTGCAGAAATGGGGCAGTCCTCGTCGAGGCAGGTTTTGGCAAAAATGTTAGCCACTCAGCAAGATTGATTCAAATACCTAGGTGTGAACAGGCCTCGTAACAGAACTGTACCTTAGGCCTATATCATTTTATGTAGGTACCATAAACATTTGGAAAGAAGGTGATGTGCACGTATTTGGTACTTACATCACTTGGAATGTCCAATGGCGTTCCACTAAAATCGTATACCGGCAATCGTTTTGTGGTTGGCTGTTCATACGCAGCAGTTGGTGTTGGTGCAGGAGTAGTTGGCAGCCTTGCGGTGTTCTGCAACATTGGAAGATTGAACTTTAGCTGATAGACCGCAGTTCTGCCTCCTGCATGACTCCGTACAAACTATCTACGGAGTACATCGTTTTTTGAAGTCATGGGCTATGGAGGGTGGAATAGTGTCTCTATTAAAAAGGGAGCATTTTTTTTAAATTGAAATCTTCTTTATTAGCGCATTTTTGAGATGGGAAAAAACAATTGAACTCGCGACACCGTTACCGACTCCTCATTTTTGTAAACACGATTGTGCTCTTTATTTATATTATGTTACGAATTAATGTTCTATGCAAGTATTTTTACTTGAAAGGTTTCGGATGTATTTTTTATTTTAAACGCGATTGTGCTGTTTATTTAGAGAAGGTTACGGACCAATGTTCTATACAAGTATTTTTCTTCCACCAAGGTGATCTTGTTCAAGTTTTCACTTCTGTCGGCATTCCCGGAGTACCACTGTTTTTTTTATCACTTAAAGTTATTTAAACTCACATACACAAACAACAACTACTTGTAGGTCATACAAAAATTTGTTCCGTGCGGGAATCGAACCCGCAACACGCAGCGCAGCAGTCAATTGCTTAACCACTGCGCCAACCGTGCCGTCTCGTGGTGCCGTCTCTAACCGAGTGTTGTGTCTGGTGGGCATCTCATGGCGCATGCATGAGACATTTTAGTTTTACCTGTAGGATAGCAACACATCTGCGATACCTTGTATTGATGTTGAGATATCCATGCGACTTATAATCAGATACATAGTTGTGGCTTGTTTGCTATAAAATATATTTTTAGACGGATGATGCGAACGGTACAATAACAGTAAAAATAATTTTAGAAGATTGTTACAAGTTAGGTACTTACTTCTACTGGGATGTCAAATGGCATGAATACCGTTTGTTTTCTGTTTATGCCTTTAGTGTCATAGGTGAGTGTGGTTTCAAATGCTGTTTCAGAAGTTGTCGTTTCATAAGGTTCAGTTGTCGTTTCATAAGTTGTAGTTGTCGTTTCATAAGGTGTAGTTGTCGTTTCATAAGGTGTAGTTGTCGCTTCAGAAGTAATAGCGTTCTGTAATTTTATAAAATATTGAACTTGAGCTGAAAGAGCTCAGAGCCCAGCACTGTAGAGTGTAGAAAATGATCATCTGAAGTGTATTAGTTTTTGTATAATCCTACTATCACACTAATATTATAAAGGCGAAAGTTTGTGAGTGTGTGTGTGTGTGTATGTTTGTTTCTTCATCACGTAAAAACTGCTGAACGTATTTGGATGAAATTTGGCACACAGATGGTTCATAATCTGGATTAACACATAGGATACTTTTTATCTCGATATTTATTTATTAAAACTTTATGCACAAGTAAAAAATACTGTACAAAGGCGGACTTAATGCCTAAGGCATTTACTACCGGTCAACCTTAGGGTGATGCAGAGATAAAATATGGTAGGTGCTACATAAATGACAGATAACTTAATAATAACTTAATAATAATAGCTGATGGAGCTACTGAAGGTAACTGAAACATTCAGTAACGCCATCAGGATGGAATTTGGTGTGGACAAATGTGCAGTCATGCATGTAAAGCGAGGGGAGATTATGGAATCCGAGGGAATTCAACTCTCGGACTCCATACACCTTAGATCCCTCTCCTCAACCGAAAGCTATATGTATTTGGGTATGTCGGAAGCGTTAGGCATCAACGTTGCTGACATGAAGCAATCGTTGAAGGAGCGCTTCTTTGGTCGCCTGAAAAAGGTATTAAATAGTCTTCTTTCAGGCGGAAACAAGGTGCGCGCCTTCAACGGTTGGGTCATGCCGGTTTTGATGTACTCTTTCGGCATACTCAAATGGACTCAGACCGAACTCGACGCCCTGGACAGGAGGGTCCGTACACTCCTGACCGCAAACCAGATGCATCACCCACGCTCATCGGTGATGAGACTGTACATCCCGCGGAAGTGCGGGGGTCGAGGCTTTTTAAATGCGAAGACCCTCCACAACCGCGAGGTGTGTAGCCTCAGGGAATACTTCCTTAAAGCCAATGTGGGCATGCACCGTGATGTGGTTGCAGTGGACAACGGGCTCACCCCGCTTTCCATGGCTAAAGAGAACTGGCGCAAACCTGTAGTACTTACTACAGATGACCGCAAGGAGGTATGGCAAAGCAAGGCGCTTCACGGGCGCTTCTATCGGGCTCTTCATGAGCCCGGTGTAGATTTCTTAGCGTCCGTATCCTGGCTACGTTTCGGTGACCTTTTCGGGGAAACCGAAGGTTTCGTCTGTGCAATTATGGACGAAGTTATCTTGACGAATAACTACCGGAGACATATTATGAAGGACGGTACGGTTGACGTGTGTCGGGCATGCCATCGTCCGGGTGAGTCCATCAGACATATTATCTCTGGTTGCTCGCGTCTAGCTAACGGCGAGTACTTGCACAGACATAACCAAGTGGCTAGGATTATTCACCAGCAACTTGCTTTAAAATATAAACTTGTGGACTCTGAGGTACCGTATTACAAGTATGTGCCCGACCCAGTTCTCGAAAATGACCATGTCACGTTGTACTGGGATCGGTCTATCATTACTGACAGGACTATTGTAGCAAATAAGCCTGATATAGTAGTGATAGATCGATTAGCGCGCCGCGCAATGATAGTCGATGTTACCATTCCACATGACGAGAACCTCGTGAAAGCTGAGAAAGAGAAACAAATAAAATATCTCGACTTAGCACACGTGGTTGTTGACATGTGGAATGTGAGCTCGGCTATCATTGTGCCGATTGTCGTAACGGCTAATGGCCTGATGGCCGAAAGCCTCGACCAACATCTCTCGAGGCTTTCGTTAGGCGGTTGGATCAAGCGCCTGATTCAGAAGGCAGTACTCCTCGATACGGCTCGCATTGTGAGGAGGTTCCTGTCTCTGCAGCCCTAACCACCGGTAGCTTGGACCCTGCTCCCGACACCGGCGGACCTCTATTTTTTATATTTTTAAATGTTTTTTTAATTCTTTTATTTTAAGAAATATTTAAAAATGTAACCTAATAGGAACCAAGATGAATAAACGAAAATAATAAATTCTTTATTCACAAAAAACATAAACTTTGACAATAGATAGGTATACAGAAAGGTAAGCAAACTTAAGTATAATTTACAAAAGTGAGGTCGAAAGTCCAAGAAGAAATGTACCCTGCCCCCAAACTAGGAAAATCCTGTATCTTGGGCGGCAGTGTCTTCGCATAGATACAATAAGGTCGAGCGATTATTATGAGCATACAAGTTGATTTAGAGTTATAGAATTGTCAAAGATAAGATTATGTACTAGTGAAAAGAAAGAAAAAAACAAAATAAAATAATAAGACGTTGGTAAGTGCAGATGTGTATGTTAGTGTGATTTGGTGGTTGGTGATGAATGTAATTATGTATGTTCTGTGCGTTTGTGTGTGTGAGTGTGTGCGTGTTGTGTGGTGTTGAAACTTGAAAATTAATACATTCTAATACATAAATACATACATATAAACCGAATAAACTTTGTCAGGAGAAATAACGATAGGTAGAGGAGAAAACAAATCCAGCAAATCAGCGCTGCAAAGATTCTGCCAACATTTCACGAATATGTTCACGTGCTTTCACTTTGAAAGATAACCGACTGGTTGCCATCCTGATGTTCAGAGAGAGCGCATTCTAAAGAAATACCGCCTGGACATAGAAAAAAGAGTGAATAAAACCGAAGCGGTGTGAAGGACAACGTCGAAGACGATTGTTGGTAGAACGAAGATTTTAACTATGGGCAAAGCATAGGTATTGAACATGGGAAGTGAGGTAAGAAGGAGAAGTGGGTTTGTCGAGTATAGAATACAACATAGACAGAGCCCTCAACTCTCTGCGCTGACGTATGGGTAACCATTTTAAAAGCAATCGATGCACAGACACATGATCATACTTACGAAGATTGAAGACGAATCGAATGCAGTTATTTAGAAGGCGGTCAAGTTTATTGAGGAGATCTGCATTCAGGTCATAGTAACACACATCACGATAGTCTATTATTATGATATTCCCACGGGTTCGAGACTTATACGGGTGAAACCACGGAGCGCAGCTTGTTCTATATATTTTTAATACAGATCTACCTGTCAGTATATTAACTAATATAAAACAACTAAAGTAACTCTCTTTGTGTCTGTTACCTTTTCACGCTTATACTGCTGAACGGATTTGGATGAAATTTGCCACATGCGTAGTCTAAGACCTGGGTTAGGACAAGGGATTTTTATCCCGGTAGTTCATTCCCATGGTATAATTTTCTGACCTCCACGCGATCAAAGCCTGAGAAAAAGCTAGTTATTTATAATTATTTGTACCTAAATCTTACCTGAAAGTCTATAGTCTGCACATCAGTGTACCTAGGGCCGTGATCGAAGTAGTTGATGAAGGTAGAGAAGCCACATTCTTCCAGCACTGTCGTATTGAATATCACTGGCAAATCGCAGCATTTTGAGTCGAAATACTGTTGAAAATAAAGGTTTAATTTGATCATATTATTCAGCAATGCACTAGAATACCCTATTATTTAAACACACAACAAATATTGGTTACTAACTGACTGCTACAAAGTCATTATTTAGCATAGAGACTATCCTCCATTATTTACGCTCTAGATTCTTCAGTATTTTTGTTGATGTAAATAGGTAATAATTGTAGGTAGGTACTTACGTTTTTCAAAAACCAAGTTGGACGACGCTCTCTTGGCAAATTCTTCTCCAAGTCAACGTAACGACTGAAAATATACAAATATTGTTTTGTCAATGAATTATGTTTTCAGGGAGCAGTGATGGCCCAGTAGAAAGACCGCGACTTACGTCGAGTTGCAGTCGTAGATTCGAACGAAGGCAACCACTTTGCTTTGTGTACATTATTTCATCACCACTGCTCTCATAACGTTGAAAGAAAACATCGTGAGGAAACAGGCATGTCCTAAAACTAAAAATATAAAGACATGCAACATCCACCAACCCGCACTGGGTCCGCGTGGTGGATAACGGTCCACTCTCTTTCACGGAGAGGACGTCTGTGAGTGTCCCAATAGTAGGTACATTATAGGCTGATTATGCATGTTTCCAAAGTTCAAAAAAAAGCAAGCAGCAGCCAAAATAGGAAACAAGAAGGTACAGCATGGAGGTGCAAATCTAATCCACATACCTTTGTGAGAACATGTATTTCAACCCAGC
Source organism: Agrochola lychnidis (assembly GCA_963680765.1). Classification (NCBI taxonomy): domain Eukaryota; kingdom Metazoa; phylum Arthropoda; class Insecta; order Lepidoptera; family Noctuidae; genus Agrochola; species Agrochola lychnidis. The sequence goes on along the minus strand of OY796859.1, from coordinate 3,816,879 downwards.
AAGAGATGTAACGGGAGAGCACGAATCATCCTTTCTCATGCTGCTTACTGGACAGAACTGTAAATAGATTTAATTAAATATTATTAGTACTAACAATATGGTTTTTATTGTGGTTTGGTTGTAGACAAGGTTGAGCTTTGCTTGCCATCGAGACCATAAATGTAGACGCCCGCGAGCTGCAGAACTCCGACAGCCCCAAAAGCCCGAAACTGAAAACCGGTTTAATCTAATGATATAGGTATCCAGTAATTGAGTTGTCCACACTGACTTTTTTTTTTGGGTGGGAGGTTATCAAATAACTTCTCCCGCTCTGGGCGGAGCGGGAGGTGGTGTCAGACTCTTACAGACTATAAACCACCCGTGTTTCTTCGGTTGCTCTGTTGCCGGGGGCCACGATTTCCCTATCGGTTTTCTTCGCATCCCCGGCAGGGCCCACACTAACATGGAGGTTGGAATGCATGACTTCAACAGCCCATTATATCTTTATAAAACTGATCACATAACCTCCCGTCTGTTGCATCAGACTGAACTAGTCTGATTGTAAATAACGCGCATCTTCTTTTCGTGTGGTTAATGACTAACCTGATGTCAGAGTTTTAAAGCCGCCCATGGACCTCTGACTTGACTTCCATGCTGTCGAGAAATATCTCTCAGGCATGCCGGTTTCCTCACGATGTTTTCTTTCACCGTTTTTGAAGCAAGTGATAATTACCTATACAATACTCACAAAAAATCAATCTGCCTAGCCTTTTCCCAACTATATTGGGGTCGGCTTCCAGTCTAACCGGATGCAGCTGAATGCCAGTATTTCACATGGAGCGACTGCCTATCTGACCTCCACAACCCAGTAACTGGGTAATACGACACCCCTTGGTAAGACTGGTTGTCAGACTCTCGGGCTTCTGATGACCCGTAACGACTGTCAAAGATCCACGAATGACAGCCGGGACCAACGGCTTAGCGTGCTTTCCGAGGCACGGAGGAGTCTCGGTATGTAAAGATGGTCACCCATCCACAGACCAACCCCGGCAAGTGTAGCTTAACCGGATGAATCGACCCGTGCGGCTTTTATTACTTAGCCACGAGCTCCTCCACCTTTACAATACGCACATGAATCTGAAAAGTCAGAGGTGCATGCCTTGGGTTCGAATAACGCGCATCATGTCTCATCTGTGTCTGGTTTACAGACATAGCAAGCAGATTATCATCATCATTCACAACCTGACTTCAAGGCATAGACCTCTCTTTGCTTGTGCCAATCCCAATGCCAGCCTCAATCCAGTGTACCCACCCCAAGTATTGTTATACAGAGAATCTGTGTATCTATCCTTTTTTCTAATACTTACGTCAATCATCTGATCCACCACACAGTGCATCAGCGCTTGTCCAGGACAAGTGTTGGTAAACCTTCGAGTCCTGTTCTCGTAGCAGTTATCCAATACGTTGCCGAGCACATCCTGCCAGTGACCTTCGGGCAACACTTGTCTGAAGATATCCTCGCTTGCTTCTCTTGAAGGCAAGGAGTCTGATAGACCTAATTTAGTGCTTAAGCAGTTCCATTGGTGACACTGGAAATGTTTAAATATAGAATTTTATCAATAAGTGATGAGCCAGTGGCAAACTTTATTGGAAGTCGATAAAATATAGCCCATGATAGTCGCTGATAATGTAGTTTTCTACTGGTGATTTTTTTTTTAAATTGGTCCAATAGTTTTTGAGTTTATTCGTTACAAACAAAAACACAAACATGCAAAAAGAAATATTTTCTCTTTATAATATTATATTGTGTGTTGTCGAAACTTGTGTTCGACTGTGGACTCTTGGCTTCGAGTAGATATCTATACATTCCAAAAGGATCTATTCCAGTTCGTAGTTTAACAGTTATTTAAAAAAATTGCGACGTAGGTAAATCTATATACGGTTTCCAACTGCAGTGCTGCGCGAGTAAACTATGTCAAATACACTAATTTCTGATGAATTTGATTTTGAAGGTCAGAATCCACAAAAAAAAGAACCTACATTTTACTAAAAAGTCATCACTCATCTGGTGTATAGCAGGCTTTATATGAATAACTAGCTGTGCCACGGGTTTCACCCGCATAACTCTCGATCCCGTAGGAATATCGGGATAAAATGTATCCTATGTCCTAACCCAGGTCATGGTCTACCCATGTGCCAAATTTCATCTAAATCCGTTCAGTCAATGTAGCCCAAAAGCGTAACAAAAAAGAAACTAATATTTTCTCTTTATAATATTATATTAGTTGAGATTTCTTTGATAAACCACTTGTGTGTAGATGCTTTAAAAAAGTAATACAATAATAATTGCTTCGTATCACAATATTCGGGGTTTCGGGGCCAAACTATCAATCTCTGATGCCTCGTTATTTTGTGCATAAACACATTAAGCTTGTCGTGTTATTTTTTGTTATCATTATGTATTTAAACAGTAGATATACCTACTAATTGATCCCTAATTATAATGTTTTTCCATCAATATTAGTTGATCGTATTTACTTCAACTTGGATGCAGAAACTTACCAAGCGCGAATTCTTTAGGTAAGACCTTCCGAAGCCAACTTGTCCCAAAACCTGGAAATATACAACCAGCAATCAATCTTGTTTCTCTCAGCAATCTTCGTATTTGAAATTTATCCCATTACTTACTGCTCTTAAGATTCGATCTCGCTTGACAGAGCTCATGGAGCTATGGACAAGGTCTTTAACATGGAAGGAAATGCACCCAGAAGATGACCATTTATTCTACTTTGAAGGTTGAATGGTTAAAGGTGATTGTTATAAAAAAATGTCCTATTATTAGGGTTCGATACCCGAAAGATGCCAAACAGAACTCTATTACTAAGCCTCCGTTGTTCGTCTGTCTGTCAGCGGGCTGTATCTCATGAACCGTTGGTAAGTTGAAAATTTCATAGATTGTGAATTTATAATAAACAAATAATACAAATTAAATTAAAAGGGGTTCATACAAGAAACTTGTGTTTTGGGCTTTTTGAGTCCAAATCACACTTAGCCAGTTTTATTCTAGGTTTTTTTTTGTGTATCTTATATGCATTAACAGACGTAACAGAGGTCTCAGTGTCCCTAACCCCCGAATACTCAAACGTCAAACAGGACATTCATGAAAGTCTTTCTGTCCCTACTTTACACATTAAACAGACAGAGATAGCATGACACTTAACGATGTCTCAAAAGTAACGTTTGAGTATTCGGCTGTTAATCATTTAACAATGAATTCAAACATCATGGCGTCATTATAATGAAACAAAAGTCTCGGTAAAATATGCCACATAATATTGACCACAATTTTCAGAAAAATATCTGATTTCTTGGTCTTTAAACGTACAAATCATTCTTAAATCTAAATCTATACATACCGCTGGTAAAAACACAAACAACCACAGTAACCACAATAATTTCATGTTTAACTAAGGAATGTTCAAGAGTAACTGACCAGTGACCATATAAGATAATTTTGCCGCGTATTATATCTGGGGTCACGACTTACGATAGCGCTATTTTGCGTTGTTTAAACGGGGACAGAGTATCCCATTGCCACGTGCGTTGGCGTCTTAATTATTAATGGTTATTTTTAACATCAGCGCGGCTTCACTCGCGCGATGTTTTTCTCAAACTACTAAAAGCTTAATTCAAAATAGTTTCTATTACAGTCCACATTGCAGCGTCTATTTTCTTACGTTTTACGCAAGCTATCCAGGGCAAACCATCCTATGTGTGCTTGAGGTGTGCATCCAAACTACGTCTTCGTCGAACCCCAGAAACATTTGCCGCCCAGTCGTGAGCTGCAGTGGCCTATGGTCCTATAATTTTCATTATTACATTTATTCATTACACATTCATTTTTTTTTACTTTGTTTTTTTATTGTTTATTTTTATTAATGTTTTAATGAGTGTGTTTCAGTTTAATTTGTGATTGTGCGAGTCTCAATAATTACTTTTTCTTTCTTTTTTAAAATGTTTTTACTATAACTTTTCAAACTATATCTCGGTACCTATCGGCTATTGAGTGCTAAGTATGGAGCTCCTTATTTTTTACCAAAGAATCTAAGTTCGCCGCTTTATCCTGAGGTCTGGTTCCACTTCAAGTCGGTTTCTATATAATTTTTAAGGCATAAACTAGTGTTGAAAACCCAGCTTCGATTTACAGGTTGTGACAAAAGGCATTAAAAAGTTATTGCTTGATAAGCTAATTTTGTGTATTCTTGACAACAAGATAACCACCATCTTTGAGTACTGTGTCACTTGACAGTTCAATTAACGAGTCGACATCTGAATCTGGCAAATTAGTTTCGGAATCTAAGTTGAATGTAAATGGGTTTCTTATCCATGCTTTGTTGCTGTCGATTTGGAGGACGATATTCTTGAGGATTATTCTCCGGTCCTAACAAATATTCTTTAATTTGAGTTGAGGTGTATTGTGGCTTGCTGCGACGCGATATTTTATTTTGATGGCCCGGTATCGGGTCCACCAAATGGGAAACGATGACCTATATGGAAAGCTCTTAATCGATTGAGTACCCAGGTAGGCGCTTCAAACACAATCTGCCGAAGTGGGGGATTACTGACCCATCCAACATCCAATGCGATAGCGGTGCTTCTGATCAGACCATGTCCGACTTGCTGGAGTGTCCTAAGTGCCCGTTCGCTTGCACTAAAGAAGACCTAATAAACGCCACTGATGCCGCAATTAACGTGGCCACCTACTGGGCTCAAACAATATAAAATAAGTGCTTGTCGAATCACGCACAATGAAGGGTGCCTGCCGTACCTAGTTGGGATTAATTTATCCCAAGATAAAACTTACCATTGTAGTTGAAAAACATATTCTCCTGTACATTCCAACTGCAAATGTAAGTTTGTACACAATATTGAGAAATTTGCCTTTTTCGCCCATTTTAAAACCATAGACTTCTCATAAGTTTTCGTGTAATCTATAAGTATAGGACAATTTTCAGATTTTTTTTAAAAATTTTGGCTCAGTAGTTTCGGAGATAAGGCGAGGGGAATGGTCAATTTTCATCAATTTTCTTAAATAATAACACTATTTATTTAAAAATTATATAAAAAAATATGTTTGAAGCCCTCACAGTAAGTAAGCCCTTTCATAATTTATGATATTTTACACGGTACAGTTTGCAAAACTTTTCCATGTTTGGGCCACAGTAGTTCATATATATACCAAATCTATACATATAATAAAATCGTAGCGAAGTCAAAACTGTACATTGAATATTTTTGAAAAAAAGTAATTGCTACGAGGTCTAGGATCGATTCTAATGCCGAAAATATTTTTTTTAGAATTTTTGTCTGTTTGTCTGTTTGTCTGTTTGTCTGTATGTATGTTCCAGCATCACGCAAATTCTACCGGACAGATTCTGTTAAAATTTTGCATAGATATTCCCTGTGTGTCTGGTCAAACTATAGGGTATAAACTATCACGCTATTTACTATGGGGGACGAGCAATATTACATTATGTTGTATTTTTATGTTCTAGCATGACGCAAATTCTACCGGATAGATTTTGTTAAAATTTTGCATAGGTGTTCCCTATAAGTCTGGTCAAACTATAGGGTATAAACTATCACGCTATTTACTATGGGGGACGAGCAATATTATATTATGTTCGTATTTTTGGGAAAAAACGCGCCAAAATTTTAGGATATTGTAGATGGTTATCGATTTAACTTTTTAAATGATTATCATCACGCTATACCTTTATGGAACTAAGCAGTCAATCAAAAAATATATAGGAACGGCTATTTTAGACAAGTTTCAACAAAGCAATTAGCTCAGCGGTTGGACGGTTGCTTTGTAAACGTGGGGTTGTAAGTTCGATTCCCACCTACGGTTTTTTTTTCTTTTTTTTCACATTTTGTTATACGATTATTATTTTTTTTGATAATCTACCTATAATCTATAGATATAATAAAATCGTAACGAAGTTAATTTTTTTTAAAGAAAGTTATTGCTAAGAGGTCTGGGATCGATTCTTATGCGGAAAATAAAGTTTTTAGAATGTTTGTCTGTACCAACCGTAGGGCATAAACTATCACGCTATTTGCTATGGGGGATGAGCAATATTACATCATGTTCGTATTTTTCTCTGCAAATTGTAAAAGGACGCGCCAAAAGGTTGGGATATTGTAGATAGGTAGTTACCGATTTAACTTTTTAAATGATTATCATCACGCTACCTTTTATATAGGAACGGCTATTTTAGCTAACTTTCAACAAAGCGAATAAGTAAGCGATTGGACGAATGATTTGAAGTCCTGAGGGCCTACCACCAGCTTAAAAGCAGTATTATTTTAATATTACTTTAGTTTACTTCAGTGTGGGAAAGAGATGAAGCTCTACAGGATGTATAGCTCCATCTCTTTCTCCCACTGAAGTAACATTAAAAAAATACTGCTTTATGAGCTGGTGGTAGGCCGCCCGGGGTAGTAAGTTCGATTTACATCTGTTTTTTTAAACTCTTTTTGTAAAACGATTTTTTTTTGGATTGTGTATGTAATAGTTCATAGAATGTATTAATTCACAAAAAATGGAAAACTTCGTAAGCTATGGGAAACTACTAAGTTACAAGTACTTTACAGTCACAAAACATTCAAGGTTGTATTCTGATCATTTTAGAGCAAAAGACTGTAGGAATAAAATGTTTTTTTACAGATTTTGACAGCAGATTTGTCCTAGCGATTTTATAATATGTATGTGGATCTTCTGGAATCGCTGCCACACTGCTTCCTGGTGGCAAAACAGCGCACGTCATGTTTAAGATTCCCATCGATTTAGAGAGCAACGAAACACCTGTTTGTGGGGTGTCACGCAACAGTAACAAGGGATGTGTGCTTAGGGGATTGCGCTTCGTCGTATGGGATGAATGCGTTATGGCAAAAAGGAAAGCAGTGGAAACTGTAAACAGAACCCTGCAGGACATCCGCAGAAACCAAGATATGATGGGTGGTGTCACAGTTTTGACAAAAAAAGTGAAAACTTCGTTGAAAAGGTCGACTCTATGGTCGAGAGTTCATAAACTGCGCTTGACCATCATCATACGAGCTCGGCTTGGCGGTAATTCAAATGCTCAAGAATTCTCCGATGTTCTTCTAAAAGTTGGTGAAAGCACTCTACCAGAGACTCTTGGTAGAGTAGATCCCACTTTAGAAGATCTTATTTGTCTGATATACGGGGATATCAGTCAAATACCGTACCAAGAGAATTCTTAGGTGTGTTTCCGTTTTAACTCCGAAGATGATCAAGCTACAGCGATCAACCACAGTATTCTCTCACAAATTGAAGGGAGTGAAGTGATATACACCTCCATTAATAGTGATGTGGAGGAAGATGATGCCAAATATCACCCCGTAGAATTTCTCAATTTACAAATAGAAAGAAAAGAAAGAAAGATAGAAAAAACATTTATTTGGACACAGTTCGCGAAACACAAAACACAAATTACAGTGGAAATAAAAAATAGTGTTTTTAAAACAATAGTGTGTGCCTCACGGCTGCGCCAAAAAGGTTCATTTCAGCATTAAATGGCAAGTGGACTTCCGGTTGTATATCTGTGTAACGGAAATCAGCTCAAAGTCATGTCTTTGCAGAGAAACGTCATCGAGGTGGAAATTCTAACAGGTTGTGGCGATGGTGAGACAGTGTTTATAGCGCGTATAAAGTACAAATTCCCCACCATTACCAGTTAAAGCGCGTGCAGTTCTCTGGGAGTGTATGCTTTGCGATCAACAAGTCACAGGGGCCGACACTAAAGGCTGAAGGCTGCGGGTGTCGACCTCAGGATAAGCTGCTTCTCACACGGACAACTGTTACGTCGCTTGCTCCCGAGTCACCATTCCTGACTCTCTGTATATTTTGGCTGCTGAGAATAAAACTACAAACGTAGTATACAGGGAAGTTTTATAAAAATGTGGCTGTTATTGTAGTATATTGTGATGTCTTACGATTTCCATGCGAACGAAGTCGCGGGCAGAAGCTAGTTAAAAAATAATAGTGTACAACTTGAAAATACTCCCAATCTTTTACCAATTTTTCTACCAAAATGCGCCCATGGACATTTACGAAACCATCGGTACAGAAATCAAAAACTAGTTTAGTTGATCCTCAACTAGCTCCATTGCAAAAAAAAAAAAACGCGATTTCAAATTTATTGCTTCTCTTGTTGTATGTTATAATGTTTTGTTCAAAATTGATTTGACTATTATAGTTTGACCGCGATCGTTGTACCGATCGCACCTGAGATATTTCTCGGCGGCATGTAAACCAAATCAGAGGCCCATGGGCGGCATAAAACTCTGACACCAGGTTAGTCACTAACCACACGAAAAAGAAAGAACATAGTTTTATTTTGTCATGAATTTTCTTAAAAGGGCGCCGTTCCAGCCTTTCGCCTAGAGCGCCAGGAATTCTCGGGCCGGCGCTGTGTGTGACTCTTATACCATCGTCATAAGGTCTCAAATGGAATGATTTACGCGCGTTTGTGAAAGCAACATCTGTAGGTAATAGTCGACATCAATCGATTTGCAAATCATGGTGATTTATTTTAATTCTTCTGACTGTTTTCTTGTATTGTTAAACTTCAACCCATTCAAACATCTCCAAAAAAACAATTACAGGCACTTTGAATTATCAAGGGGTTGGTCAGTCAGAAAGATGAAGCTCCCAGCCCATTTCAAAACGTATTAGGTTCAAAAGAAGAAACTCCACGGCTCTTTTAAGAAACTCCACGACTCTCTAAAGAAACTCCACGGCTCTCCTAAGAAACCACGACTCTCTTAAGAAATTCCACGGCTCTCTTAAGAAACTCCACGGCTCTCTTAAGAAACTCCACGGCTCTCTTAAGAAACTCCACGGCTCTCTTAAGAAACTCCACGGCTCTTTTAAGACACACCACGAAACTCCACGGCTCTTAAATCAAAAGCTTGCAGTTCACTACTGGACAAAGGCATCTCCCAACTTAGTGGATAATTATATCATCTTTCATTTTCGTTTTGAAAGTACATCTGTTTCCCTATAACTGTTTGGCCTTCACAAGATCATCGATCCACCTTGTGGGAGGCCTTCCAACACTACGTCTTCCAGTACGTGGTCGCCACTCCAAAACCTTTCGGCCCCATCGGCCATCTGTTCTGCGAGCAATGTGCCCTGCCCATTGCCACTTAAGTTTGGCAATTCTTGTGAAGGCCGCAGGAACCCGCTGGATGCGGGAAGCACAGAACCGGTCGAAGTGGCGGTGCTTGGGGAAGCCTATGTCCAGCAGTGGACGTCTTTCGGCTGAAATGATGGTGATGATATTGTTTAGACACAGTAGGTGATTTATTACAGCGTCAGAGGCGTTGTTCAGATCGTCAAGGGTGCAGGTAGACGGACATTTGGGACTCAAATAAAAAACCAAAATAATTCTAACATAATTTATTGGTAAATTGAATCCCATAAATTAAAAAAAAGTTTACGCAATAAATCAGCTACTTACAGAATTAAGCAAAGAACATTGCTTCGATAACACAGATAGATACACACCAATAACTATGACCATAGATTAACAGATGGTTCACGCCGCAAAATCATTTAAATAAAAAGCGACTCTTGATGCGACACAATTAAGTGCAATTCAGGTCGCACAGCGCTAATTACCTACAGTTATATTCACCAAGAACGATCGCTTAACTGTTATATAGCAATATGTAAGCGGGCACGCCCTTCATGCCTGGAGGTTTTTATTTAAATATTTAGTTCTATTAACGTTTAGTTTTTATTTTTTTATTTCTGCTTGAAAATAGTTCTCGATGTTTTTGGTTGGTATATTAGCGTGTGCTAGCTGACCGGCTAATCCTTACATATTATAAAACAAAGCCCCCGCCGCGTCTTTCTGTCTGAACGCGATAAACTCAAAAACTACCGAAAGATTTTCAAACGGTTTTCACTAATAGACGGAGTGATTCATGCGGAAGGTTTTAGTGTATAATTTATTAAGGTTTTGTGTAAGTTGGCTGAAATTTGACGATTATTGTTAATGAAGTCGGAAAAAATCATGCAGACTAGGAGCTTTACTGGCGTGCGCTGCCTAAACCGAAAAAGATACATCAAATTTATGTTCTACGGTATTGTGCATCTTAAAAAGTTCAACAAAAAGTCTGCGATGGCATATGTCTATCTTCTAAGGATGATACCCTAACCATTTTTAGATACGCACAATAACCATTTTTATCTTTCAGAATTTGATAAAAATTTAATTGTCATTTCCGAAGCTTTTTTGACCTGTATAGTATTAATCCTTATCCAATATGTTATTTAAAATGGGCATTTAATTTAAATTAAAATATGCCTTGACATCATATCATTTAAATGAATAGTTTAAAAGATATCACAGTTTCAAAACTACGCGTAGCAATGCGCGCGCAGCGGTAGGAGTCAATGACGTTTTCCTCTGTTATTAGGTATGAAATCTCGGTAGTACGTTCCAGTGGGATATTTTCCGACATCCACGCGGGCGAAGCCGTGGGCAAAAGCTAGTGATTATAATTATGTTTTGTGTTGCGTAATATAAATTATTTTGCATACTATTGTATAGAATCAATTTTTACTAACTGAACAGATAGCTGTGCTGCTGGGGAGTTTGTTGCGCCACTTCTTCCCAGCTAAAGTACTAGGAAGTGGTGAAGGGTGGGCGTTTTGGGGGACTGTCTTATGTAATTTTGACGTTCGAAAAGTGCTGATTCTCAGCCTAGTTTGAATAAATGACTTGAATTTTGACTTAATTGGCCCGACAAGACGAGCCCGCCGCCGCACTTTTAGCTTCATATTTAAAATGCGGAGTGCGCCTTCTGCACTATTATATGCTATGACTTCTATTCTGAATCTCAGATAATTTAAATTCATTGCCGCTTACTCATCCATCTACTTTAACGTTATGTAGTGTAAGTTGAATTTTGATTACCTGTTAGTAATAAAAAGGTCTTAAAATGCTGCAATGGAATTTGAACTTTATCATGTATGACATTGATTCTGAATTCAAGATTTAACGCTAACAACCAACCAATGCAGACCCTTGGCTTGTATAAGACTGCACGCAATAGAGAGATCAACCTATATCTAATTCTACAGTTGTTATTATCGAGTAGAAAGATTCATAAAAGGCAGGTGAAAAGAAAACTTAAAAATAAAAAAAACAGTGGCTCTCCGGTAGTTCCGACAGAAGTGAAAACTTGAACAATTTTAAAAAAATACTTCCAAAACTTTTAAAGTAAAAATATTGCTAAAACATACAAACATCCATAACACAATATAAATAAAGAGCATAATCGCGTTTACAAAAATGAGGTATCGGTAACGGTGTTGCGAGTTCAATTGTTTTTTCCCCATCTCAAAAATGCCCAAAGCGCCTAAAGAAGCTTTCACTTCAAAAATATACCTATTTACTTTGTTCACTAAGCATACGCGAACAAACAAAAAAAAACTTGCTATAAACAAGCTTGAGTCGACAATATTTTGTATCTTTACATAATTATAGCCTGTTTATACGCTACAAAGGATAGATCGGAAAAAATCATTAAAATTGATTGATTTCATACGAATTCGTAAAAAATTCGGTACTAAAATGTACTTGTAATTTTTTAAGTTCTTTAGTCGAACTTCGTCTTTCTGAACACTGAACTGTTACGCTCGGGTCGATGACGCTGAATCGGGTATACTCGGCTCCAGTCGGTCGGTAACGCTAAATCGGGTATACTCGGCTCCAGTCGGTCGGTGAAGCGGAATCGCATAATTAGAAAATCATATTGAACTTTTCACTTTTATAGTGTGGCCATGCTCTTTTTTTTTTCAATGTTGAGTATCTATCTGCATTTTCGACAAAATTTAGTCATTCTAGGCGCAAAAAAATGATCGTATTAGCTAACAAGATTCTTAGATTGTTTTATTAGTTTTGATGGACGTGAATTCAAGGCTAGTTCAAAATATTTGCTTCAAAAATCCTGGTCGCTTGATAAACGATACACAATTTAGCAGTACCGACGACTATAGAGGTCGCCACCGAATGCTGCCTCGCTCAAGTAAAATTGTGCGAGAAATTAATATTATTCAGGTGTCCATTGTAAATGATTGGGTCAAATTTCTCATGCCTGGAATAGTATTAAACCAGTCGACCTGGTTAGTGCTATTCAAGTTTTAAAAAAAACTCCCACCAATAGGGTACTTGCCTAGGTAAAAAAAGAAATTCTATTTAGTCCGTCTTTCAGATAATAAAAAAATATTAGACACGTATTTTTTGCTTTATCATATTAATCAAAAATAACTTGGAAAACACGCATTAAAGTTGGGGAGTGGGGGCTCGCTACGTCACAACGCAGTATTAAATCTAGCAAGGCGTGACGTCTTGCCACATTTTAACTCAATATATCAAAAAAGAAAAAATACGTGTTCAATATTTTTTTAATAATCTACAAGGACAAAATTTAGACACAGGCCTATCTAAAACTTCACAAAGAAGACTAGTTACATCTATTATTGGAAAAATGTTATTATACTATTGACGAATTCCTTAATGATAAATTGTAAGTTATTTGACATTGATATTTATTTAATTTTGACATTGTATTATTATCTTTATTTCCATTCATTATTTATATGTATACTCAATTGTTAATATTTTGCTTGTTTTTTCTGTCTTAAGTTATGTTGTGTTTCGTTGTAATTATTATGTGAAAGTGTGTACACCTTTAAGGTAGATTTTTGAGGAGCGAATTCGAATTATTAAGATCTCATATAAAATGTACCAAAAATCACACCAATAAATGAATTTGAAGAAGCGCCCGAAGCGCGCGCTCAGTACGCTACGTATTGGGCGTCTGCGCGTTGGACGCTCGTCGAGCGCAACAAAATATAGAAAACTTTCCACATTTTGTTGTAACTTTTGAACCCGTGTTGAGGGTTCAAAAGCTCAGTATAACTGTTTCTTCTAAGTATATTACTGATGCAGAGAAAACGATAAGGAAAAATAAAAGACGCGCGCCTCGGGCGCCTGTTTTTTTTTTTGGTAGGGCATCTCGTAGTCTACCTCTGAGATCATGACTACTTAACCGGGCTTTCCCGTGGGTGTCTAACTACTACACTTAAAACCTCCAGCCAGGGGTTATTCAACTATGTCGGGCGCCTGTTTTATCTAGGGAAACTATCGAACTGTCACATTGACAGATAGACCTTGTCATTTTAAAACGTGCAAGTGACAAATGAGGTCGACTATGCAAAGCAACTAAAGATCTTAGAAACATTGTAAGTACAAAATTTCGCTACTAATTATTATCGTATAGATTAAATTATTAAACACATAGGTAAGTATTCGCTGAGAAGTTTTCCATCTGGAATTTCTCAGTAATAACCTGGATCTGGATTTGTGCCCGGTTGATGGCAATAGGCTCGCCCCCTATTACATGGGACTTAATACATAACTGGCGAAATGTGGGTGTACACTTCTGCCTAATCTTTCTGGGAATAACGCGTGATGTTATATTATGTCTAAGGTACTACCGAAGAAACACATAACTGTTTACTGTAAGGACTATTCTTGCTTGAAGCGCTTGGCCGCTATAGTATCGCTTATCTACGAAAAAAAAGGGTCGTGTGCACGGGATTTTGTTTTCAAAGTGGTTAGATATGCATTACCGCGATAGTACCTATTGGAAGAAATGTTGTCCTAAAAGTAGACTATCATACGACTAATGGATTGAGGTAGATTTCATCGGCAGTATGAAAAAACCTAGTAGTCATTAAACGAAATACATTTAACACAACAATTGTATATTTATGTATAACACTATTTCGACAACATCAATATATTAAACTAATAAGCCACAGGTATAGGATTTGAAACCTTATTTCGATTACACAAAGTCCAGTTTCTCTTGCAACTAAGATTGTTTCGTATTTGTTATTCTAAAATCAACTAACTACGCATGTTTTTAAAGTCGAATTTTTTTTTTTTTTTTTTTGCTTTCGAATGTTTGATGTTATCTATCTCTAACGCTCAAAGAGTCATATAGCGTCATCTCGCTCTAACACATCGATATTACAATGCTAAAGCTACATTATAAAAGCCTTGAATCCAGGTCCATTCAACAGTGCATTCACAAAACAGCATTATTAGGTTATTCATCACAGTTGCATTACAAAATTTACATAAAATTAAATCCTGCATTTTATAAAACTTGTCCTTGGGTGCATTCTTCAACAGAATCGCTTTAAAATTGAACCTGGAAAGAGATAAAAAACTTATGTGAGAATTTAGTATTGATTATCAAAATTGCATACAAAGCAAAAATTCCTTCTTGTTACTTTTATGCTGGGGCCGCATCTCCGTCTATCCTGCCGAATCTTCGCACAGTGATACGATACACGCAAATGTGACCAACCATTACCGGCTATCGTTGCGATAGTTCGGGCTGTGTAGGACTTATCGCCCGGGTGGCGGTACGTCAGAGTTTTAGCGCGCTTATTAGCGTGGTGCGTGGTCGGTCTAGCATGATTCCTTTTGACTGTTGTTCCCGGACTGAGTAGACGAGTATTCTTTTTAGTTTTCAATAAGTGCATGAAGTATAATTAACACACAGAAGTTATATAAGTCGTCGTCCATTGTCAAAACAACGCAGAGATTATCTCCTCTCTGGTCAAATGCCACCTGGAACGGCCATCTTGGATTATTGCACGATAATAAGTTAAAATTATAAAGCCAATAATTTAACCACCGCATTAGCGCGATAACTTTTTTGCGAGCAAAACATACGAATCTTCGGCACGCATTGCTTTCTCACGATAGACGCAGATGCGGCCCCAGCATTAGAAATGCAATCTCGAAGTTACAGTGATGGGCCAATCATGAGCCGGAAGTTCGAGATGATTTTCATTCATTGACAGTTTTGTAAAGGAATTTTAACAACGCCAGGTTTATTAGGAATCAAACAAGTATTTTCACTGAAAACGGCCCCACGTTGGGCGCCACTTGTAGGAAAGTTCTTCTCAGGGTATGTGTTGGGTCTTTAAATGAGTTCGACGCACGTTAACAGTAAAAGGTAATTCACTTCAATGCAAAATGAAGGAAGCGCTTTTAGTGTAGTTAATGAGTGATGACGCGGAATAGGCTTGAGCCGATCACGTATCACCACACTTCGGTCACTTCGACGATCAGAAATTCGGCACGACGCAAATTCGTTTCCGTCGAGTTGCGTCGTCGTCCGAACCGAAAAGATGGGAATAATTTGTTTCGGGACATAATACTCTTTCAAGCCGATTCCGCGTCGATAAGTTTGGTCACTCCTCAGCTGGTTTATTAATGTTTATGATAATGTTAGGAAGATATTACCGCGAAGTTTCTTTTAACTTCAACTTGTATGTTTCAAGGAACAGGACAAACTTTATACAAGGAAAAATTTTAACCAGTGCGCAAACTTAAACACGTGACTTTACTCATCATTATGAACAACTTTTACTATGGGACCAAACCTGAGATCGCGAAAAAAAAATCTGCTGTTCCCTACATTTATGTTCGCATAACTCGGTCAAAATGTAGGGAACAGGTGATATTTTTTTTTGCGATTCAGGTTTGGTTCCATAGTAAAACTTGTTCATAATGATGAGTAAAGCCACTTGTTTAAGTTTGCGCACTGGTTAATTTATTTTCCTGTATCTTCAATTATAGCCAATTTAAAGTCATCACTATAAAACCGCTCACCTAATTAATGTCCCGCATCACAGGAAAGCTCCGAAGCCGAACGCTCGCTTAATACTTTCGAAGTAATACCGCCGCCAGTTTTCCCTTGTTTGATCCACCTCCGCAGTCGGTACCAGTTCCTGTTTCACTGTCACTAAGGTGTGGTCATCCTGGAATTGAGGAAATAAGGAATTTTAAGCTTGGTTGAATAGACAGACTGCAGACTTTTCTTTTATGTACTTTTATGTATTATACAGGGTGCCAGGGACATCGACGCGAAAACTGTTACCATGGATTCAGTACATGATTCCTGCGTTGACATTTTCGTCGGTTATTTTTTTAAAAATCTGCTATTTCATAGAAAAGTGCAATACCTACGCGGTCAAAATGTATGGAACAGCAGATTTTTTTAAAAATAACCGACGAAAATTTTATATGCATGGGGTTTCAGAATCATGTACTGAATCCATGGTAATAGTTTTCGCGTCGATGTTTCTGCCACCCTGTATTACTATGATAATCCATAAAAGAAAAAGTCTTGTTTGATAAAATTTGAAAGAGAAAGAGATTTAACAGAGAAATGGACATCTATATTTTTCAGCACCCTAATTGCGTAATACAACACAATCACAATTTGTTTCGAATTGAAACAAATTTCTAATCCATTGCTTCATAAGTTGGAAAAAAAATCTGCTCAACAACGTAAATAACGCAATGAATGTTGTTGAAATGTCAAAATGAAACAAATTTCGCGAAATTGTTTACGAAATTAAGTTACGCAATTAGGGTACTGATGTACAGTAGAGCCAATCTGCCAATCTATCTAGCCTTTTCCCAACTATGTTGGGGTCGGCTTCCAGTCTAACCGAATGCAGCTGAATATCAGTATTTTACATGGAGCGACTGCCTATCTGATCTCCACGATCCAGTACCTGGGTAATACGATACCCCTTGGTAAGACTGGTTGTCAGACTTCCGAGCTTCTGACGACCCGTAACGACTGTCAAAGAGCCACGTATGACAGCCGGGACCAAGTTTGTAGGCAATTTTTGACTCCTAGGTGCAAGGTTAGTGTTAAGTTACCACAAAATAGATTGCCGCTAAATGCTTTTGGACATTGAATAGTCGATACACTCCCGTGCATTTGAATGTCAAGTCAAAAAGTTTTTCTTTTTATTAACCGACTTCCAAAAGGAGGAGGTTCTCAATTCGACTGTATGTTGTTATTTTTTTTGTATGTTTGTTACACGATTACTCCGTCAATTATGAATTGATTTTGATGGTTCTTTTTTTGTTTGGTAGATCATACTTCAGAGGTGGTCCCATATAAATTTTATTAACTTTGCTTCGGTAGTTTTTGAGTTAGCTTCAATAATACGTATTTTTTCCTCACTTAGTATGTGGATGATATTATGATAACTTCCTGTCACTGTTATTTACATAGCAGGTAGTGGTATTCGAATTTGTGTGGGGTAGGTATCACAACAAAAAAGTGAAAAATAAAAACTTTTTACAAAAAAAAAAAACAACCGACTTCAAAAAAAACACTACAAAGTAAAAAATAACTTTAATTTCGGAAGTCGGTGACAAAGAACGAAAATTAAAAACCAAAGACACCGACTTCCGAAATTAAAGTAATTTTTCACTTTGTAGTGTTTTTTTTGAAGTCAGTTGTTTTTTTTTTTTTGTAATTTTACTAAACTACTTGTGTTAATTTTTCAATCGACAACAAAAGACAAGTACCCAAATGTGATAAAAACAGTGGCACTCCGGAGGAGTGCCGACAGAAGTGAAAACTTGAACAATTAAAAAAATACTTCCAAAACCTTTAAAATAAAAATACTTGCATAGAACATTGATCCGTAACGTAATATAAATAAAGAGCAAAATCACGTTTACAAAAATGAGGTGTCGGTAACGGTGTCGCGAGTTCAATTCTTTTTTTCCCCATCTCAAAAACGCCCAACGTGCCTAAGTTTTCACTTCAAAAAGACGCCAATTTCAGGCATTGGCCTTTGTACAGCATACCTTCTCATCAATGGTGAATGTGACCTCAGAGAAGTGCTGTGCCGGCCACTGTTTGTACCGCCAGTATTGGACTATCTTCTTAGGAGGCACCAGTTCCTTGAACTCGCCGGATATATTGCCACCGAAAAGCGCGAACTTGCCACCTTTCGAAGCATCCATTTTGACGTGGCCCTGTAAAAAAAAAACAACTTGATTTAAAGCCTGAGCTTTGAAAGTTCTAGAGGGAGAAAGAAACATAGTATATTTGAATATCAAGTTTTGGAACTACAAACTCTATGACATACTTGACAAAGTTCAAATTCCATTGCAACCATAATTATATACAATGTGGCCCATGGGCATGTGACCGCCCGTATTTTTCTGATTTTTGAAAAATTATCGAAAATTAACTTTAAAAGATCTATCTTTAATATAAATATATTTTTCATGTTATTCAATTTTTACTTTTTGAGTAGTGTTGTAACCTTGCTTTACATTTTTTACCATATCTCCGATGTTATTTGACTCGCTTTGGATTTTGTTTATTATTTCTAAAAGCTTACGAGTTATTTTATCAGATTAACTAAAAAAATATATTAAAAAGTGTCGACTATGAAAATAAACGGAGGTGAAAACATTTTTTCCTAAAAAAAATCAGTATATATTTAAAAAACACAAGTTGTAAGTCCATATCCCCCGAAAGGGAGACTTTTATAATCATTATTGATTATCAACTACATACTAGCTACAAATACACAAAACATTATTGATACCAACTGTAACTAAATCTGAGGAAAAACTACTCAAAGACTTTTTTTTTTTTTCAATTTCGATCGATTTTTAAAAAAAAAATAGTAAACCCTACGTGAGATTGTCAGGCCTTCTTTGAAGAGCTGGGGTGGATTGAATAACCGATTTTCTCACCCGTACGCTAAATACGCGCTTTGACGTGGAATTGCGGATACCAGCCCGTATTAACTATTCTGTCTCAAATTCAAAATATTTTATTTCACATAAACCTTCAAGGGCACTTATGAAACGTCAGAAGCTAGGTGCACGGTTCCAATTGGTCACTTCCTATGGAGAAGAGACTTCTACAATGTTTTGTGTTAATAGGTATGGGAGGACAGTATAAGCCTATCAACAAGTACCAGATACTTAGTAAAATAGAAAATGGTCTACAAGTCTACAGCGTACAACTTAAAAAAAAAAAAGCGGCCAAGTGCGAGTCGTACTCGCCCATGAAGGGTTCCGTAGCAGCAAGTAACATTGAATGAAAGGTAAATTGCGGTTTACGATTTATGACGTATTAAAAAAAAACTACTTGCTAGATCTTGTTCAAACCAATTTTCGGTGGAAGTTTACATGGTAATGTACATCATACATGTTTTTTAGTTTTATCATTCTCTTATTTTAGAAGTTACAGGGGGGGGGACACACATTTTACCACTTTGGAAGAGTCTCTCGCGCAAACTATTCAGTTTAGAAAAAAATGATATTAGAAACCTCAATATCAATATAGTTTCGGAAAAAAGTGGCTGTGACATACGGACGGACGGACGGACGGACGGACGGACGGACGGACGGACGGACGGACGGACGGACGGACGGACGGACGGACGGACGGACGGACGGACGGACGGACGGACGGACGGACGGACGGACGGACGGACGGACGGACGGACGGACGGACGGACGGACGGACGGACGGACGGACGGACGGACGGACGGACGGACGGACGGACGGACGGACGGACGGACGGACGGACGGACGGACGGACGGACGGACGGACGGACGGACGGACAGACAGACAGACAGACAGACAGACAGACACATGACGAATCTATAAGGGTTCCGTTTTTTGCCATTTGGCAACGGAACCCTAAAAAGAAATAAGGACCTATTGTATACAGGGTGGCAGGGACATCGACGCGAAACCATGGATTCGGTACATGATTCTGAACCCCACTGCGTTTTAATTTTTCGTTGGTTATTAAACAAAAATCTGTTGTTTCAGAGAAAAGTGCATTACAATAATAATTAACTGATGAAAAATTTCAACGCAGGGGTGTTCAGAATCATGTACTGAATCCATGGTTTCAGTTTTCGCGTCAATGTCCCTGCCACCCTGTATATCTGAAAGATTACTAGCGGTAAGTTGCACATAAGTATTCCTGTTAACCCTTCCAATTAAGCCAAACATGCTGATGTGTTCATGCCAATAGTGCAACTATCACACAACTTTTAAGATACAACATAATAAATAAAATACTGTACCTGTGTGAAGGCAGTAACCATTTCTATTCTAGTCATAGCATCATAGAACTCCTGCGCACGGCACTGGAACTTCTCCGACAGCTCAATAGTTTTTGTATCCAACTTACAACCAACTTCCTTACTCTTCGCAGCAACAATCGGTTCCATATTGACTTTCTTATTGAAGCCGCTAGTTATCATCGAGACATTATCTGGTTTGACAGAGTCTTCGCCTTTCTTAGGAAGGATGAGACCTTTAGAAAATTCTTCTTTGAGACTACGGAGGTATTCGGTGAGTTGGTCCCGGATTTTATCTCGGCCTACGTTGTGCATGAATGCTTTGACTTTTTGAGCTTGCTCACCGCTGCCTTTGATTGTGACTGAAATCTGAAAAATAGAAAAAGATTTTATTTGCTGATTCTCTGTTGCCTGTTCTGAACGTTTTAAAAATTCATTACGAAGTTTATGTGACTTTGTGTATATAAAATCCAATACAGAGAAAATTATGATTCATAATGAATCATGTTCTTTATAATGGTTTGACTTGTGATTATGTTTTTATTTGAACTTAGAATATTATTGGTATAAATCTATACTCAAAGAACATTCAACAAATTTTGTCTTGACAGCAAGATGACAAGCAGATTTTTGTTTAAACTTTACATAATAATGTTAATCTACAAAGCAATTCACTGAGAAAATCAGCCTTTCAATGGCAAAGTTCTGTATCAAAAATTCAAGATATTGTAATAATTTCTAGTTTTGTAAACATGTTTCTAAGCCTAACAAACGCACACATTGTTTTATGTGTAAACTTTAATTACACTCTCTACTATAAATGTATAAATATACAGTGGAGTCAAGTTTCAAGTTTGTAAGCATTACATCATACACCAAACAAGATTTTATGGGATTATGTTTCATCTTTATATATATAATTCTTCTGTGAGTGTGTATGTCACTGAACTTCTCTCAAACGACTGGACCGATTTTGATGAAATTTTTTGTGTGTGTTCAAGGGGATCTGGGAATGGTTTAGATTCACAATTTTGTCCGCTGGACAATGTTTTGACAGGACAACGTCTGTCGGGTCCGCTAGTATAGGATAAAATTTTAACCAGTGCGCAAACTAAAACACGTGACTACTCATCATTATGAACAATTTTACTATGAAACCAAACCTGAAATAGCAGAAAAAAAACAAGTGTTGTGTCCCTACATTTATTTTAGTGTCCCTACATTTATATTCGCATAACTCGTCAAAATGTAGGGAACAGCAGATTTTTTTTTTCACGATTTCATGTTTTGTATATACTTTTATATTAAACATATTGTGAAAAGCTGTAATTTTGACATTACAAACAAACAGTTCCAATTTTAATTATTTTTATGAATTTGTATACAAATAAATAAAATTTAAGTTATAGATTGCCAGAAGTCATAATTTTATTTATCACCCTTTTACAGGGTAACAATAGAACTATTAAAAGAAAATAAATAGTAAAAATTACCAGCCTACAGTTACCATATTAAAATCATAATGGAATAGGTAATTCCTATGACATTTACTTATCATCAGAAAACCGCTGGTTTCCTATCTGTGGTTTCATTTCCCTGATTTATGAGACATACAGTAAAAGTGGCACAGTCATGATTACATTGTTACAAACACACGTTTCAGAAATATTAAATAGGTACTCAATTTTCCAGTCTTTTCAGTATTTTCAAGATTTTTAAAACTTTCAGAACAGGCAACAGAGAATCAGCACAGTGAAATCTACATTTTTCTAGGTTAGATTAACCAAATGTTACTTGAACGTCAAAGCACTTAAATTCTGAATGAATAAGTTACAAAATTAACATAAATATACTCACATCCACTTCGCTAACGTCATGCTCTTCAGACAAGTTCGGGATGCTCACTTCTCCCTTCACAACATCCTTGCTACCAGCTAAGGTGCCTTCCCACTTCAGTTTGATGTCCCATTCATAGAAAAATATTAACTTTCCTTTCCTATTGTTCGCTGATGCCTCACCATCGAGCTTCTCTACCTCCACCACCTTGCAATCCACACCATTTTGAGCTATTTTGAAGTTATTAAACAATTCTTTTAGCCGATCCTTCGACCACGGCCCCGCATTTTTCTCCGTCCAGTGCCAGTTGTTCACATTCGTGGCGTCTGGCCGCTCCTCCACGATCCATCTAGGGTCACCCTCGCCCCATTTGGCCATTTTTCAAGTATGTAACTAGGCACAAGGTCTCAGGATTTACAATCTTGAGAACACCACACGCAAAAAGTCAAGTCAAAACCGTGACAGTTACGATTTTTGACGCGTCTTGGTCAGCGAACTCTATCGTAACGCAAGATATTGAAACAACACACAGTACGCTTACAAATTAACCGCGTGCTAGTTTAGATTGACTACTAATTCGCGTAATTTTCGAGAAAAGTCTCGTAAGAAACGAACCATGCCATTACTGAATGACAGTTGAGTGAGGTATTGCTATGTTTGGATTTAATTTACCCAGCCCCCAAAAGTTTTTATCAATTGTGAGATTATTCGTTTCATTTTCACTGCCAAGTGAAACTGCCAGCTGCTAATTTTGTTGTATTTTTAAAAACGCCACTGAAGCCGCGCCGCGAGCCTCCTACTAGGCGCAAGCAATAAAAGATGATTTTATGAAAGTACCGGTTGGGCGCGGCACGGTGATAAGAAAATATTATGCAGAATTTCTTTCAAGTTTCGCTTTAACCTTTTAAGCGCTTGGCTAAATATCAATTGGCGTGCCCCTAGCGCGCGGCTAAAAATCGACAAAATAATACCTACAATAAATAAGGAGGAGCAATCGTTGTATCGATAAAAAAATAGTCAAAAAGTTTTTTATGTTTTTATTTTAAATCAGCCTTAAGTAATTTAACCACCCTAATCAAAAGAAAGACAGACAGAGTCGTTAAAGTCCATACCTACGGATTTTAAAGCAGGTAGGTATAATATAAACGGGATATTTTTAAATGCACATCAAAGAACTTATCACTCATTCATCATCATCATTTCAGCCAAAAGACGTCCACTGCTGGACATCCCCAAGAGGGGTTTTGCCATAATCGCCAAGCTTGGTAGGCGGGTTGGCGGTAGCAGTATGAGAACGCTGCTGCTCATTCTCTAGTTAGTTCCTTAGTCGCCTACGACACCCACGGCAAGAAATGGGATGGTGCTATTCTTTTACGTCCGGCACCACACGGGACTTATCACCCATCAATTAAATAAGTTTTATAAAAACGTGCCTACACCAGTCTCTGACAGACTTCGATTTATCTAACCGTGCCCGGCGCGTGGCGTCGTCATAACTCAAACGTGCCGCGCTGAGTCATCGCCGGAGCACAGTAAGAGACAACACCATAAGGAACTTGAGTGCGAGTGCCTGTCCGACTTGTAGGTACTGTCACAATACCTTTTTAATGGTAAGGACAACATTCAACACGGTTCCAAATTTGAACAATCAATAGGATATGTAGATAAGTAATATAGTAAATAACAGAATTATATCACAATATTTAAATAAAAACGTTTTTACAAAAAAAACCAACCGACTTCTAAAAAACTACTACAAAGTAAAAAATAACTTACATTTCGGAAGTCGATCTTTGGTTTTGTATTTTCGTTATTTTCCACCGACTTCCGAAATTTAAGTTATTTTTTTACTAATTTGTCTAAGTTTCATTAGCCTAATGCCAACAGCTCATCACATTTTACAAAATATTGCTTTTCCCGATGCAGGGACGTTCATCGTTGAGGAGTTCTCTTGGTACTTCACCATCAGCTCCACGTCTCCATATGCATTGTGACGAGCATAAATTGCATTGCAATCATATTAAAGTAATCGAATCGCAACCCGTGAAATACTTATTATTGAGTAGTTCCGGTGGCTATTTGTGATCTTCATCATCAGTTCCACTTAACCAAATGGTGCTTTCCAAGAGAAAGCTAAAAAAATACCCAAATCGCTATAGGTTTGCCTATAATATTTGAAGAGTTCCCTCGATTTATCTGGGATGCCATCATCAGATCCTAGTTTCCTTATCATGGTACTACCCTTGGGATATCTTCTTTCCAATAAAAAAAGAATCATCAAAATCGGTTCATAAACGACGAAGTTATCCGCGAACACACATAAAAAAACTCCTCAGTAGTCATTGTTGAAAAGTGACTATTTTATCGATAATGTGTGTACCCACGAACAACATTATCCATTCGTTTGATCCGCTTGTGACGTAGACAGTGGTCGCATTAATGCGACAGCCGCGCTAGACTAACTAGAGAAATTTGTTGCAAACATAAGCGTCTAGGGATGGGAACTAACGTGAAATGTTATCATCATACAAAGATCCTGAGGGATATTTTTCTTATGAAAAACAAGGAAAAGAATTCATAACACAAGGCAATATGTTAAATAAACTTTATTTCGTATGACACTGTTTATTTTATGCTGAAAATGATGCATTATACCTGATTATTTAACTATTTGTTATTTAGTTTTTAAAATGCGCATTGCATTGTATCCCATCCCTATGGTCGTATATTTGCGACACGCGCGTTACACACCGAAGAAAAGTCCAAGCTGTATTTACGTATTTTTGTTTAAGCTTTTTCAAAACTTAGAGCGACGAGACATAATTTTAATTAATTGTTTTATAAAATATATCTATTTAGTAATGGTTTTAGTTGTACCACGCAGTTAATAGGACGAAAATTGAACGAAAAAATCATACTTGTTTTCTGTCGCAGAAATACGACACGCGCGGTAGGGGCACGGAAATATTTGTCGCATAAATGCGACACAAGCGGTCAAAAGGTTAATGAAAAGTTAAACTCATAACTCGAGCTAATTAGTTTTCATCGTTTACTGTTTTTAAAAACGCTATTTTACCCCTTTTTGCGGTATTTTTCTTTCTATGGCAATTATTTGACAGTTTCTGCACGATTCTAGAAAACGGAACTACCAACATAAAAATACATCCGGCTGTCAGAGTCATAACGTTTCATTGCACGCAGTTTTGTAGTAAAATTATGTGAGTAAATTACAGCGTTTAGTTACTCCGGGAGTTTGCTACCCTTTGATTTATGACCCTGTTGGATTTTCAACTCTCGGCGCTAAGCAGAGCGTTGAAAATCTGGTGCACGAAAAAAAATCGCCGCAATTTTATTACGTCCGTGCGAACGTCGGTTTAGAACCTTGGTAGGCACCTGGTTTTTAATACGTGTGGTTAGTGACTAAATTGATGTCAGAGTTTTTATAGCGCCCATGGGCCTCTGACTTGGCTTCACATGACGTCGAGAAATATCTCTCAGGCATATCTCAACAGCCGTCGTTATGCGCCACAATACTAGAAAAAAAAATCTTCAATGTTGCCACTAACCCAGAAACTACCACGAATTGTCAAAACTGATAATGACCTTCAAAAAATCGATGACAACTGATTCAAAGTCAAGGCAAAAATCAAGGATAGGTACTGTACCAAGTCTAAGGTGTCGCGCGACATGTGCGAGAAGCAAGGATAAGTATACTCTAGATAAACATGGATTTAAAGTAATAAAAACGATTAAAACCCTTTATGGCGAAGAAACAAATGAGAAATAGATTTTTAAAGTAAATACGGCAATTTAGTATTTTTTTCGGGGGGGAAGCGCCAGGGTAGGTAACAGGGCCGTAACAAATATGGCTTTACTCAGTTATAATCATTACAATGTGCAATACTGATTAAGAAGAAGATAAACGTGTCAAATATCATGATTTCATGAAATCATGACATTTGACACCTTTGCTAACTTATGGATTTGTTATGATTACTCATCCTCTGTTACGACGCCTCATTGAGGTGGATAACAATTAAAATTCTATTGTGTCTCGTGAATGACAGTTGAAAGGTTGAGCAAAGCCATATTTGTTACGACCGCGAATAATATTTTAGTCAACATAAAACCTGACACTGACTTGCAAAATGCAAAAACGTAAGAAAATTTGAATTTCGCGGGCTACCCTGACGCTTCCCCTTAAAATACGGCAAACCAGACTGTGACATACGGCAGCTCAGATTTTTACGATAACAACACTGTATCTGAATATCTTTACTCTCAATGTTTTCAGTTTTCCTAAAAAGAACTCTGTGGTTTTCCTTCACCGTTTTTGAAGCAAGTGACAATAATTATACAAAACACATAATTATGAATCCGAAAAGTCAGAGGTGCGTGCTTTGGATTCGAACTGGCAGTCCGGCGGTCACACTCACACCTAGGCTATCACTGATCACTGCTATTGTTCACTGCTATCACTGTATGTGAAAGTAGGTAAAAACATTCTATAATATTATTCTGTCTGGGTGATACATTAGTTACAGTTCGCCCCACACACCTAAATAAAAAATATTCAATCATTTACATAGTGACCCATTTAAAAATACCTAACAGGTTCATGTATTTGTAGTGAGGTTCAAGAGTTCATCGATTAATCGAGATCGATTTTTTGGAGTACTTCCACTTTGCCCCACCAAGCCGCCCCACTGGTGGGGCAAAATGGAATGCCTAAAATTTTGCAGTGGAATCTGCCCCACTGATTCGACACCAAGTCGAACCAGTGAGGCAGATTCCACTGCAAAATATAAAATACGAGCACCTACACAAATTCTAAGGTGCCAACCCTAGTGGGGCAGAATCCACAAGATTTCAAACTAGTGGAATCTGTCCCACCAAGTCGAACCAGTGGGGCAGATTCCACTGCAAAATTTTAGGCATTCCATTTTGCCCCACCAGTGGGGCGGCTTGGTGGGGCAAAGTGGAAGTACTCATTTTTTGCTGGTATAATTTTACAGTAAGTACAGACATCAAGCTACTACAATCTGTCAAATTTATTTAATAGATTTTCAACTTTATCGCTGAAGTCTAAGGTTCAAAGTTGATTGGGAAAATTTGACAGTTTCGGGTAGCTTGATGTGCTGGCGTCTGTACCTGCCTTATCCTTACATATTATAAAACAAAGTCCCCCGCCGCGTCTGTCTGTCTGTCTGAACGCGATAAACTCAAAAACTACCAAACAGATTTTCATACAGTTTTAACCAATGAACGGAGTGATTCATGAGGAAGGTTAAAAAAAAGGTGTGTAATTCGCTGAAAAATTACGATGATTGTTGAAGATGTCGGAAAAAACATGCCGACTGGGAGCTTTACTGAATTAAAATGTTGAAAAAAGGTGGTCCCTCACCGCGAGCATTCGCCTGTTATGTAACAGTGCAAATTCGAGCATTACATTAGTGAGGGAGGCGAACCGAGCATTACAGTTCGCAACCTCATCATCATCACCATTTCAGCCAAAAGACGTCCACTGCTGGACATAGGCCTCCCCCAAGCACCGCCATTTCGACCGATTCTGTGCTTTCCGCATCCAGCGGATTCCTGCGGCCTTCACAAGGTCATCGGTCCATCTTCCAACGCTACGTCTTCCGGTACGTGGTCGCCACTCCAGAACCTTTCGACCCCATCGGAGTTCGCAACCTGTAATGATACAATTCGAGCATTAGGTACATCAGTGAGGGAGGAGAACCGAGCATTACAGTGTGCAATGTCTAATATTTTGATAGAACGTAATACTCAAAATCGAATCTGAAATGTTACATATCAAGCGAATGCTCACGGTGAGAGAGCACCTTAAAACGAATACCTAGTTTTTAGGATTTTTGGTACCCCAAAAGGAAAAAACCCCTGTGGGGTACGAACCTCGGCTTCAAGGATGGGACTGGCTGGAGCGGGATGATTGGATAATGGGGAATTGGGACAGCTAGTACCACATCTTTATGGTACCCATTTTTACCTGTTTAGCAAATAACTTCCTCTTTTCAACCCGCACAATGTCTTAACAGCTTTGTTTCAGAAAGCTTATTAACTTCCTAGTTTGATGATCCTTCATCCAATATCCAAATTATTCCTTTAAACGAATTCACTAAGATAATACACATTGGGTATAATAAACACGTATTTTGTAACTGTCAAGGTCACTCGAATAAATTATATACATTATATCAGCTTCCATTGATCACCAATTGGTCGAAACTCGTTATCTTTGTGTGAGTGAGATAACAAACCGGCCTCGAGAATGAATCCAGTTCGACTCGGAGTCCGCACAGCGTAGGCGCGGCTACATTACATGCAAATAGTAGACATAAAATAAATAAAAAAACAATGTTCCCATTACGCCGCGTTGGCAGCAAGGTGTGTGATCTGTGCTTCAATTAAAATAAATAGTTCACTATGGTTCAGTTAATTCGATTTTTAAAAGTTTAGCCAACTTATGAATATCAAATCAAGTTTCGAAAGATGTACAAAAGTTTCGTTTTTAAAAGTAGCCGGTTTTGCAGATCCTGGAGCAATGGCGGGCTCCTGTAGTCGCAACGGGAATGCAGAGGAATTACAGCTCGGAAGTGACTGCTCCTCGACCTTTGTCCGTGTTAACCGAAGACGAACAGACCATGAAAGAAACAAGTGAGTACCTATACCGCTTTAAAGCCTTGAATGGTACGATGCCCTTATTTTTGTAGGGATTTTAACTTATATTCGTAATTAAATATTGGCACCACACTTAAGTAGGTAATTATTGAGCTAGGAATCAATTTCAAAGTCTAATTACCTATCGAGTTCAAACAGAAAACAGGTATCAATTTCAAAGTCAAATTAACGAGTTCAAACAGAAAACACATTTAAAGTAGAGTTAGCATTTTTTTTTACATTCTATTCAAAATTCTTAAGCATGCTACAAATACCTACCTCTAATCTTATTATTCAATTCAGAAACTTACTACTTATCTAACATTCTTAAAATAAATAGTGTAACCTACTAGTATATAAAAACCGGCCAAGTGCGTGTCGGACTACGCACAATGAAGGGTTCCGTAGTTGGGATGACTTTATCCCAAGAACAAACTTAACTTAGTAGTTGAAATACATGTTCTCCCATACATTCCAACGGGTGTACTATGCCAAATCGAATGCCAAATAATCGAATATCAATTGATCGACCACAATAAATCGAACATCTAAATACTCGAACGTTTTTAAAATCGAATGGTTAATAAATCGAACTTTCAATATATCGTACACTCAATACATCGAGTGTTCAAAATATCGAATGTTTGTTTGATCGAGCGTTCAACGTATCGCATATTCATTCTATCGAAATATCAATATACTGAATACTTTTTATATAGAACTAGCTTTTGCCCGCGGCTTCGCCCGCGTGGATGTCGGAAAATATCCTACAGAAACACGCTACCGGAATTCAGAGTATTCTATGTCCTAACTCAGCTTATGGCCTATCCATATGCATTTTATCTAAATACGTTCAGCCGTTACGGCATGAAAAGGTAACAGGCAGATTAATAAATCTGTTTTAGGGTTCTGTGCTCAAAATTAAAAATTGAAACCGTTTAAAAAATTCGACCATGTAATTATACCGCATTATGCAGTATAATTAAATGGTCGTATTATGCGTATATTAATTCCGGTAGCGTGTTCCTGTGGGATATTTTCCGACATCCACGCGGGCGAAGCCGCGGGCAAAAGAAAATCTTTTTTAAAATTTTTCTTATTTGCTCCACAAAAGTGACCCCCATATTCAAAACGAGTGATCCTATAAGGGTTCCGTTTTTTCCTTTTGAGTTACGGAACCCTAAAAAAGGTGAAAAAATCATTGGGCATCAAAAAATTCGTCCGCATCCCTGCCCAAAAGGCTGGCAGCATTGCCACGTTGTTGTATGGCAATGCTGATTCTTTGGCCAAAAAACAGGCCAGCCCTCTGGTCAC
Source organism: Agrochola lychnidis (assembly GCA_963680765.1). Taxonomy (NCBI): domain Eukaryota; kingdom Metazoa; phylum Arthropoda; class Insecta; order Lepidoptera; family Noctuidae; genus Agrochola; species Agrochola lychnidis. The sequence continues at coordinate 3,787,011 of OY796859.1, read as the reverse complement.
GTGAAGAGTCGCCCAACCGTTTAGCGATGCGTGTTTCGAAAAACAAAGTGGGCACTCGGACCCCATGGACCTATTGTTTCAACCCCAAACGGCTCGAACATATAAGTCTCAAAAAGATTGGAGTATTTGCGCCGTTTGAGATTTTCCGCATTCTAACCTCATTACCATTAAGTACTAATCTACCTCATACTACAGAATAAGACGCGGCGCCCACTATCAGTGGGCATCGGTGCGGCTCGGTACAGCTCGGGCGCCTGAGGGCTGGTTAGGGCGGCTTCGGGCGGCTTCGGGTGCCTGAGGGCTGCCTCGGCAGTCGTAAGCATACCAAAGAACGCCGAGGCTGGTTTCGGGTAGCTCGGGTGGCATTTTCGTGGCAGACATGTCGCAGAACAGTCATAAGGTTCACCGCGCGCGCCTCCATTAGCTTGGCAACACCCAGAGGAAAATAAAAGGCAACAGCCTCATTAATTACACGTACAGGTTTGACGATGACAGAAGAAAAGTTGATTATTCTATAAAATCTTCTTTTTTGCCTTAAGGCTCCAAGTTTCTCTTCTTCTTCAGCAAGATGAACAATGAGAACCAAGTCCCAATCCACCATTATAAATACACACGCACAACTGTTTTCACGTAACGTTACGATTGCTCTGCGACGTGTCTGCCACCCGAACTATTCTTAGTTTAGCCGAAGCTACCCAAAACCAGCCTCGGCGTCCTTAGGTATGCTTACGACTGCCGAGGAAGCTCTCAGGCGCCCGAAGCCGCCCTAAGCAGCCCTCAGGCGTCCGAGCTGTACCGAACCGCACCGATGCCCACCGATAGTGGGCGCCGCGCCTAAGGGGTTGTAAGTATACAACATATAAAAACGTTGCTTAAAGTTTTAAGACGCAGATATATATATTTTTTTTTTTTTCCCTTGTCCTAAGGTTCAACAATAGGATGAACCCTAATCTTATTACAATCTAGCCTTATAAATAGACTAATAAGTAATTTAATTATAACCTAAACTACTAAATTGTCTTTACTAAGAATGTGTCCAATAGCACTTTTCTTATTGTCTCTATTAAGGCGAATACACTTCGTTCTTGTGTTTGTTTGGCACTTTTGTACTTTACACTATTCACTAACACTAAACACTAGCTCGAACGGTTTTGTTCTTTTTAGTCTTCTAACTATGTTTGTGTGGTCGAGAAGCTGGATTGCCTCGACGTTCACATGCTGATGAAGTCTCTTTTCGTGAGCTTCTGCAAGTTTCTGGATCACTTTTTCGATGAACTCAACTTTTAGGTCCCGGTGGAGGTCATCATTTCGTATGTACCAAGGTGCATTTACAATTTCCCTTAGCACTTTGTTCTGGAATCGTTGTATTATTAATATATTCGTCTGTTTGCTGCAGCCCCATAGCTGAATACCATAAGTCCAAACTGGCATCAGGACTTGTTTGTATAGCAACAATTTGTTTTGCACGGACAGCGTGGAGTTTCTACCAAGCAGCCAATGCATTCTTTTGAATCGGAGGTCGAGTTCATCTTTTTTCTTCTTGACGTGGGCTTTCCAGCGTAGCTTTGCGTCAAGGGTCATGCCGAGATACTTGGCTGTATTCTCGTATGGGACTTGTTTATTATTTATGTAAACTGGGGAATACTGTTGTTTTTTGTTGGTAAAATCTATGTGAACAGATTTGGATTCATTAAGTTTAATCCTCCATTTTTTGGTCCAGTCATAAACTTGATTTACAGCCATGATATGACAGTGACCTTGAAAGGTTAGCTTGCGTGTTCTGTACTGAGCTCACGCAACGCGTCGTACGTCCAGCCAGTAATATGACTCGCCCATCAAGGAGCGTTGTCCCAAATTAGACGCATAATTAATTTATTACACGTAAAACAAAAGGTATTTTAATAAAACACGTATACTAAAAAATCTATAATTAAATTATCTTTAAAATGGTGAAGTTTTCAGAAAAATACGCTTGATAGTTTTTGCGTCATTCTCAGTTTTTTATCCGCGTTAGACATAACTTTACAAATTAATTTCACTATGTAATATAAACATAATCAAAAATATGCCTATTTATAATATTAAGAAAATGCTTTAATTTAACATATTTTATTTTTCAAATCACTAACACTACTCGTTTAGACGTCATCTTCAGTATTAAATAATTAAAAATCAGTTATCATCCCCTTAAGTGACGTTCAAACGTCAAAAATATATGGTTAAACAATCGCTAATAAATTTAATCAACGTTTATTAATCCCCGAATTTACGTTTTACGATCATTCGTAACCAAGCTATAGGTACTACCCATGTTTTCTTGATAAGAACGATTATGGTTGATTAAATAATTTCAACAAAACAAATTATAAAACTTGCTTCTACTATCTTATCAACATTACGCAGTAGGTATTACGTGCTTTAACTTTAACAACGATATTTTTTTTACAAAAAAAATGTTTCCTTCAAATTCGTAACATACCTAACTACTTTTTCATTATTCGCGTTAGATATAACTTTACAAATGAATTTCACTATGTAACATAAACATAATCTAAAATATTCCTATATTAAGTTATTTATAAAATGCTCTAATTTAACAAATATTTTTTTCCAAATCATTAACACTACTCGTTTAGACGTGATCTTCAGTATAAAATCATCAAAAGTCGGTTATTGTCGCCTTAATTGCGTAACACACGATCAATCACAATCTGTTTCATTTTGATAGTTCAACAATATTCATTGCGTTATTTACATTGCTGAGCAGACAAAGGAGAATGGCCACGGCCCGTACGAAAAAAACCCAGGCCCGGCGCAAATATCTCAGATTTAAAAAATTATAAAGTTATTCTCAGTTGTCATCATTGCCAAATCCAGTGGCTAACATGTTCTTTTTGTCAATTAAAGTAGCGTAGGCGCTCAAGGCAAATAATATTTTTTTTTAGAGCTGACAATAATTGACATTATTTCTTATGATTATTATATAGAAGGACGAAGGAGAAAGTAAAAATAGGTACTGGTTTTATTACTAAAATATATGTACCTACACATAAAAAACAAAAGTAATGTCGTTGATTATATTTAATAAAACATTATTTAAAAAAGTTTTACAATGGTATAACGTACAACAGTCATCGTTATCATTATGCATAATAACCGATAATAATGATATCATAATAACAATATTACTTTTTTACATTTAAGTACTTAATACTTTCTACAGGCTCACCTAATACGATAATCATAATAATTAAGTAATCACAATTATGTATGATAGCTTTTACAAAAAAAAAAAAAACATTATTTGCCTTGAGCGTCTGCTAAGCAACTACAATGGGCAAATAAAATCTGTTAGCCACTGAATTCAGCAATGATGACAACTGGGAATATCTATACTAATTTAAATGTAAAATCTGAGATATAAAACTTTTGCGCCGGGCCTGGAATTTTTTTGGCTATCCTCCTTTTTCGAACATATGATTATGAAGCAATATGGATTAGCAATATCCTTCAAAATGATTCGAATTATGATTGATCGTGTGTTTCGCAATTAGGGTGCAGAATTATTTTGTATGATTGACTCCTGCCACACGTGCTTGCAATAAAACGAAAAAACTACATCGTTTAAACATTGAAACGTCATCTATATTTTTTCACTATTTATAATAAAGATTTCACAATACCTAACAAAGCAATAACTGAGTGACAGTCTCATCATAATAATGAATAAACTATGAGACGAGATAACAATAATATAAGTACCTATATATTTTATTTAAGTATCTGTAATTTGTCCATTTACGTCATTATTTTCGGTGAGTTTCGTCTGCTTTTTCAAGACCATTTTTAATGTCCGCTACAATAACTTTTCATGGTTTGATAATTCTCCTTGCACCATCAAGGAAAGTCAGAATGGTACACCTAAAGATTAAAATTTAAAATAGAGGTTGCGATAAAAATCTGGGAGCTCCGGAATCTATCATTTAAAATTATACCTTCCTAATTCCTAATTCCGAAGCCCCCAAATCGATCCTATCCCATAATAAATAAAGGACCGAACTGTACCCTAGTTGCGTAATACAACACAATTATTACAATCTGTTTCGATTTGAAACAAAATCTGCTCAACAACTTAAATAACGCAATGAATGTTGTTAAACTGTCAAAATGAAACAAATTAGGCATAATTGTTTAAGAAAATAAGTTATGCAATTAGGGTACTGGTTGCTTTTAAAAAAATACTAGATAATGGTGCCGATTCCCTTGTTCACAAACTAAACTAAAGTTCAGTGCATCTTTTTCTTTCTATTTCATTAAGAAAAGGACAGAAGATAAATTTTAGTTTAGTCCTGTCAAATTAATCAGCGCCTGTCACTCTCCATACAAGTTTAGACGTGATTAAAAACTTGCCGACTAAAATTACGTCAATTTACGTCAAGCGCTGATTAATTTGACAGGACTAAACTAAAATTTATCTTCTGTCCTTTTCTTAATGAAATAGAAAGAAAAAGATGCACTGAACTTAAATTTAGTTTAGTTTGTGAACAAGGGAATCGGCACCATTTAAGAGATAGGTAATAGTACTATGTGACTTGAATTGACCACCAAAGATATCGAATATTAAAATACTAGAGTTCTTGAGATAAATAATAAATAAGTATAACGGCATAACATGACGCTAACGCAGATATTACGGAAAACATGTTAATATGTTGTTATTCAGTAACTGTTTGAAAATAACATGTTGTTGAATGTCAATATAACAACATGATAACTCGGTTTTTGACATAGAATATTCCATTTACGTCAAAACTGCAATATCTGCACCTGTGCCTGCTCTTAGGGTCATACTATACGGGCGGTTTTCCCGCCGCGGGAATCCGCTTCTGAACCGCACTAGTCACAATTTAATATGAAAGTTATAAGCTTTGTTGGGACTCACACTAATCATGCTGCTGGCTTGCACACCAATTGCGAAACACATAATGCATTCATAACGATGTCATAACTAAATAGAGCGAAGGGGAGCATACTAGAGAAGACATAAAGAAGACCGACTCCACTAGTCCACCATGAAAAATCTATATTAATTTATTCAGATTAGGCCGAGAATCAGTACTTTTTGACCGTCAAAATCACTTATCCCCCAAAACGTCCTTCTTTAACTAGGAAGAAGAAGTGGCGCTACCACAGAATAGATAAAACCTCTTATCTGTTCTGTGGGCGCAACGAACTCCTTAGCAGCACAGCTCCGCACCACGGTCTTTCTATAGAAAGAACACACGGCTCACATCAAGCTATACATTTCCAGTATAAGCTGACCTCGCATTGATTGCCTCCCTTGCATTGACCTCGATGCGAGATCAGCATAAACTGGAATTGTACAGGTTGATGTGTAGTCGTATGTTAAAATTGCCATGTCTCTATGTTATCGAGGATGGTGATAACTCTGATACGAGTATCACTAAGACCTTGATAGAGGTATAAACTGAGCTGATAATAAAAACAGAATTCCTAAAGGCAAACGCCTCATTGACAGAATTTATTTTAGAACCTGCCTTATAAAGTTCTCCATTTAGCGGTCTCCGAAATAGGTAACATTTTTATTAGGACGTCTTTCAAGTTAGAGGATTTTTATTTCAATTTCCAAGATAAAATTTACATAATTTAAAAAGCTAAGTCTTAAAATAATATGTACTAGAATAAAGGAAGGGAAATAATCATAGGTCATCAAAAAACAGTGGCACTCCGGGAGTGCCGACAGAAGTGAAAACTTGAACAAAATCGCCTTGGTGGAACAAAAATACTTGTATAGAACATTGGTCCATAACCTTATCTAAAGAGCACACTCGCGTTTCCAAAAAAAAAGACTTCCAAAACCTTTACTTGCATAGAACATTGATCCGTAACGTAATATAAATAAAGAGGAAAAGGAAACAGGAAAAGTGCCTAAAAGGCTCGCAGCATTGCCACGTTACATGTATGGCAAATGGCAATGCTGATTCTTTGGCCAAAAAATAGGCCAGCCCTCTGGTCACGTGAAAAGTTGACAAACCGCTTGGGGATGTCTCGAAAAACAAGGCCCCCATGGTCCTAGTGTTTCAACCCCAAACGACTCGAACATATATAAGTTTCAAAAAGATTGGAGTATTTGCACATTTAAATAAGATCAACATACGAGTTTATCGCGATATTTACGAACGAGCTAGCTAGTATTGGCTAATAGGCTATCATTGCACATCACATGGTCGGCAAACGGACACTCACACATAGATGGGAAAGGTTAGGCTGATGAAAATGAGATTATGTCACTGGTGCCGATTCTCTTGTACACCGAACTAAATTAACTAAACTATCACTAAAATTCCTTACTTTTGACTATGAGAATGTCAAAGCTATTCTGCAAAATATATTCTCTAAATTTAAAAATAATTTTGACACATCTAAATCGAATTTGACAATCGCGACTCCACGCGTGATACCTAACCACGTGAATCTTTTTAGAGCCGGAGGCGCGCAGGGGGGGCAACCTCGACTTGTTTTATATGGAATTTTTCATTATTTGTATGAAAAATAAGAAAAATTATTACCTACCTTTAGAGTGTTAGGGGTTTAAGAGTTCTATGAAGGGGGTCGAAATATTCATTATTTTTGCGATTGGACACACCGTTTTCGAGATATAGGTAAGCAAAAGAAAAAAAAGATTGTTTTTGCATCTGAAGTCGAGGTGTTGGTGAGAATTTAAAGTTCATGACAACCAATTATATTCCACACGTTTTTAGTCGCGATTAAAAATAGTCATATTTAGTTAGAAAATCTAAATTTTAGATGAAAAACGTCAAATTCAGAATAGCAAAATTGCCATTTTCACTAAATTAATTTCTCAGTATCATCTTAGTGCTGTCAAACTAAAATATAGTTAAGTTGTGTCCACGCCCAGCAAACATTTACGACGTTGAGTAGACGTTATGGTGGTAACTTAATGTTATTTAGTGTAATCGTATAAATGCCATAAGGACGTTTACTCAACGGCATTAGGGCCCATTTTATTCAACTAAAAGCGCTAAGACTTTCGTGTAACAGTCATATAAATACCTAATTAGTCGCATAGTAGTCATATACACATCGGCGATTTGACTACATGTCATGTAATGATAGCTGTCGCGGCGTGTATTCGACTTCGTGTCGAGTAATGACACACAATATTACTTTTATATAATGTAATCGTTGTGTTATTGTTATTTAAAGGTGATGCTTATCTTGAACGAATTATAACAGATTATTACGTTTTAATTTGGTGGTGGTTTTGACAGCTGAGTTAATGTTGCATTTTTTTCTTTATTATTTGACATGATAAAACCATTTCATCAGTTGTAAACCATTGTGCAATCAAGTTTACTGATTAATGTGATATAAGTTCGGAACAAAATTTTTATGCGCCTTTAAAATTTTAATGTTTTCACATATTTTTATTAATAATTTATTAAGTGACTGCGTCATATGACAACTATATAACTTCCCGACCTATAAACTGCGTGTTCATTGTAAATGTGTACGCCATGACAGTTGATTTAGGGATCAATAATATAATAATAAACGCCTTGCTAACTTAGTTCAAAGAGTTTATATTTTATATATATTATACTTTAGTTTTAGGTAAACCCCACAATGATCTACAATGATGCGTAGATGATCTACAAATAATGATCTACAATTAGATCCATGTTGTACCAAACAGTAAATAAATATGATAAATTTGATTTCAAAATGGTGGAAGTTGCATACAAGGTTATTATAAACCTTTAATATGAGTATTAATTAAATAGCGGTCGTATATTATGTTTGTGATACTTTAGGACGTATACAGGTTGCACTCGTAATACTTATTCGACTTATATATAATGGTTACAAATACTACGTGTAAACAATTATTATCCGTTTAGCAGATGTTTAAAAGGTAATAATATGACAAAATTGACAGTATTATGACGTTTATACTACGAAAACGTTTACACGACGAAAAGTTGTGTAAGTAAGTTTTATAGATGTTGTCGCAGACGCTATTATATAACGATAGTAAAAAAAAATCGAAATAACGTCTATATGACATTATTATACGACAAAAAATGTATATGACTATTTGGACACATAATGCACCGGTACCTGACAAAGAGTTAAAAAAATTACTGTAAAATAACTTTAATAAGACTCAAGGTCATATAAATGTTTGATTATATGACAAAAATGTTTGCTGGGCGTTGTGTCACTTTAGTTTATTTCAGAATGGGAAATCGTCGTTTGACAGGAATAAACTAAATTTTGGTGATTTTTAGTCTAGTTTAGAGGCATTTGTGACAAGAGAATCGTAAAAAAGTATGTGACAATAATGTGTGTGCCTATGTGTACCTATAGGGTTCACGAGGTATAGAGCTATTTTCTGGGAGCAATCTTTCCCAAATAAGTAACAAGGAGATGACTCTTGCTAGAGCACGACTACTGCAGTAGTATATCCTAGATTCCTAGATTTACCTCTAGTAGAGGCGCTTAACAACGCACATGTTCCAATTTTAATCTAGAAACATGCGTCTTTATCTTAGACTTATCATATCACAATAACGGACCAACCCTCAAACTAGGGTTGCCGACCCTACTATTAATATAGTATCTTGTTATATTCTAATATAACAGGATACTATATTAATAGTAGGGTTGGCAACCCTAGTAGGTACTACTACATATTTTCTTAAAAAATATAGTAAGTATTTAGGCCTATGTAGTAGGCGAAACTACTATATTTTCATTTCCATACAAAATGGCGAGATGATCGCAATAGGGCCAGTATCAATCTCATAAAAGCAGAATTAATGGTATTTTGTAACCTTAGTTTAGAGTAGGTACCTATAAAGATATCAATCAATCATTTATTTTGTTAAACATAGGTATGGTTACAGATAGTATAGTCTAAAATATGCGCACTATGTTTTGCCAATATTTATGGCGTACAAAATTAACACAAATAAGTAATTACAATTAAGGTGGCATGTCAATAGATTACATTAAAATAAAAAATAATATCAATTTAAAATAATATGTCAGTTATATAAAACAGCACCCTAATTGCGTAATACAACACAATCACAATTTGTTTCGATTTGAAAAAGATTGCTAATCCATTGCTTCATAAGTTGGAAAAAAAATCTGCTCAACAACGTAAATAACGCAATGAATGTTGTTGAACTGTCAAAATGAAACAAATTAGGCAAAATTGTTTACAAAAATAAGTTACGCAATTAGGGTACTGGACATACAATTTTAGACAAATAAACACATTCATACTTAGTCAATAAATAAAATCATAAGTGTCTAATTAGCAAGTCGGAATCTTAACAACATTAAATAACATTAAAAAAACCTATTTATAGGTTATCGTAGCAAAAATATACATTTAAATAATTTAAAAAAAATATAATATGTGAAACATACCTACTATATTTTTTTTTTTTCGCCATCTTCTATATTTTTACAGGCAATGCCTTCGATAATACCTACTATAAGTATTTGAAAAAAAAAAAATTGCCAACCCTACCTCGAACACACAATGACGTAATGAATACACTGTGTTTCAATATTATCGGACGATAATTCCAAATGATGTTTGTAATCGCAAAAATACTTGGCAACAGCGCGGCGAAGATAAATATAAATTTTCCTGAAGTGTCTGATAAGATGTAAGAAGTAGAGATAAAAGTTTCGTGGGTGTTAGGTTAAATACCTATGCTTACGTAATTTTGAATTAAATTGCAAGAAACTTGGTAGGTATTTTCGTAAAACAAAGTGGAGAATTAATTAATGATACGTTGACCAAGGGACACACCCAAATTCACGAAAGACAATCCTCCTTGTAAGTACTAAGTTAAGGGCAGGAGATGATGAGATTAAACATGCTTGTGGAAAGATGTGGTGGTGATGGTGTGAACCATAGCTTCCCATGACATAGGTTCTGCGGAGGAATGAGGAAAATGTCGTGCTCGCGAGGAAAGTTTCTAGTATGAATGTGGATGGCTACAAGAGCAGGGAAAAACCAAAGAAACGATGATTTTTTTAAAGGTGGGGCAGAAGTAAATAAACTCGGATAAGTAGTAGGAAATTCTCTCAATATACAAAAGTATTGTATATCGTCATCACCATCATTTCAGCCGAAAGACATAGGCCTCCCCCAACCACCGCCACTTCTACCGATTCTGTACTTTCCCATCCATTATGGCATACCCCCCCCCAAAAATGACAAGCACCAGAAACGGCCCCATTGTATATATTAGAATATATATTATATACAATATTCTACAGGGTGTCAAGGACATCGACGCGAAAACTGAAACCATGGATTCAGTACATGATTCTGAACCCCCCTGCGTTGTTTATCATTTATTTGGTAAAATTCAAAATTACTGCGCGAAGCAATGCAATGCAGTATCGATGAATCGAGCGGGATGCGTAGTTATTCGGGGTGGCAGGGACTCGAAGCGAAAACTGAAACCATGGATTCAGTACATGATTCTGAACCCCCCTGCGTTGAAATTTTTCGTCGGTTATTTAAAAAAAATCTGCTGTTTCAAAAGTGCAATACCGCGCAGGTATTGCACTTCTCTTTTTTTAATAACCGACGAATTTTATTACAAAATTTTTGCTTCGAGTCAGGGACCAGGGTGGGGCTGATGCCCCACTTTGCCCCACCGTGGGTACGCCCATGGATGGACTGTGTGAAAGATGATATATGGCTATAAAGGGGGTGGCCAGATGACGACTAATAGAAAAATATGGAAAAGGACATGTTCGCCGACCCCAAATAAATTGGGGTACTTAAGGGCAAGAGAATCAACAGCAGCAATAATTAGAATAAATAGACCCTCGCAGTTCTGTTGTCCATCCGTAATCATTTGTGCTGGGTGACCCTTATTTTCGTAAATAATTATGCCTAATTTGTTTCATTTTGACAGCTTTTGGCCCAGGGGGGGGGCAAATCACAAATTTCTTAAGCCGGGTTCCCTGCTCATGTTTTACCCTACAAACTAAATGAAACTTGAGGTAGGAGCATGTAGTATGTAGGTACAGGAAATCCTGCTTTATAGGTAGTCAAATAAATAAACTGTGTCCTAGCTACGTTCGCGTATTTTGCATAATAAATGAACGGCAGCGCAGCGCGGCTTTTTCAAAAATTTATGCAATTAAATTCTAATTGTAAAGTAAGTCTTAACGCGAGTCTAGCATAACTTTTATCGACAACAGTCGGTACTTAGGCATACAAAATCCAGGGGGGGGCAGCTGCCCCCCCTGGGTACGCACATGGTTGTTGAGCAGATTTTTTTTCCAACTTATGAAGCAATGGATTAGCAATCTATTTCAAATCGAAACAGATTGTAATTGTGTTGTATTACGCAGTTAGGGTACTGGTTACTTATTAGTTCTTAGTCTCCAGCTAATTAATTATTTCTATTTGCCACCTCAATTCATCTTCATTGAATTCACTGCTCACTTTTTTCTTCATTCTCTTTGTCTTGTTTTATCTTTTCTACAATATTGGTTATCTGAGCTAAAGAGCCGAATGCTGTTATTCTAAATCTGTTAATACTGAGATAAGCAGACTACCTAGCGTAAAATAAATATACCTACTACACTCTTAGCAGTCTTCGGAGGAGCTCGTGGCTAAATACTAACAGCTGCTCGGGTCGATCTGTCAGGTTAAGCTACGCTTGCCGGGATTGGTCCGTGGATGGGTGACCATTTCTACATACCGAGACTCCTCCGTGCCTCGGAAAGCACGATAAGCCGTTGGTCCCGGCTGTAATTCGTGGATCTTTGACAGTCGTTACGGGTCATCAGAAGCCCAAGTCTGACAACCAGTCTTACCAAGGGGTATCGTATTACCCAGTTACTGGGTTGTGGAGGTCAGATAGGCAGTCGCTCCATGTAAAATACTGGTATTCAGCTGCATCCGGTTAGACTGGAAGCCGACCCCAACATAGTTGGGAAAAGGCTAGGCAGATTTATATATTTATTTAAACTTACACACACTATTTTTACTGGATGACCACAATACAATAACGGTTTGCCAACACACCAAATAAATTGAAAATCAACTTACGGCTAATACTTCTTATATATAAAATTCTCGTGTCACAATGTTAGTTACCTTACTCCTCCGAAACGGCTTTACCGATTTTTACCAAATTTTATATGCATATTCAGTAGGTCTGAGAATCGGCTAAGTACTATCTATTTTTCATACCCCTAAGTGATAAGGGTTGTCCACCCCAAACAAATAATTGGCAAAACAACGTTTGCCGGGGTCAGCTAGTATTAATCTAAACTAAATTACAAAATAAAAAGCAAGATTGACTCTTAGCAGTCTTCGCTTTGTTATTACCCACCTGAGTACCTATATTCTGCACGCGAACGTCCTGAATAGCATAGCTAGCATTTATTGTCGGTCGACTGCATAGCAACAGTGGCGTGACATGTTTTTCTAAAACAAGTCATGCCACAGTCTCTTGGACTTTGTGCGCAAATACTACATCGTTAAGGCGACGATAACCGACTTTTAATTCAAATTCAAAATATTTTATTTCACATAAACCTACAATGGCACTTATGAAACGTCAGAAGCTAGGTGCACGGTTCCAACTGGTCGATTCCTATGGAGAAGAGAATGATTTTATATTGAAGATCACGTCTAAACAAGGAGTGTTAATGATTTGGAAAAAATATATGTTAAATTAGAGCATTTTCTTAATAACTTAATAAATGAATATTTTAGATTATGTTTATATTACATAGTGAAATTAATTTATAAAGTTACGTCTAACGCGGATAAAAAACTGAGAATCACGCAAAATCTATCAAGCGTATTTTTCTGAAACGTTCACCATTTTAAACATAATTTAAATATTATTGATCTTTTAGTAAACGTGTTTTATTAAAAAATCCTTTGTTTTATGTATAATAAATTAATAATGCGTCTAATTTGGGGCAGTGCTCCTTGATGGGCGAGTCCTATTACTGGCTGGACGTACGACGCGTTGTCTGGGGAAGAACACGCAAGCTAACCACTCAAGGTCACTGGCATATATATGAGTAAAAAATAAAATTTGAAATTAACCATCAATACATAGCGAGCTATCTATCACATTATCCAATTAAGTAGCTGTTGTTTATCAATATTTTTTAACCTAATAGTTATTTAAAATTCTGCATTCTACTAATGCACCACCTCCTTTCGTGAATTTTTGGATCCTTGAATCATCAGCGTTGAGGAGAAAACTCTTGTCTGTCCCTACAATGTCCTCTTATAAAATGTATGATAGTTCTGAGTAAAATTATCGAACATAACATAACTACCTACTAAGATAGTGTCAGCAAATAACAATTAGCACTTAGTACCTGGTTGCTACTATCTTACCTGCTGATTACCTACATCATAGTTTCGGCAACTTAAATCATAGGTAGGTACGTATTTTATGATAATTAGTAGTAGCACCCACAATCAAACCTGTCGAGATAGATGAAAAAAATAAGGAGAACTTGGTCTTGAATAAATTCTTTTCTACAAAGTGCGTTTTTTGTAATATCAATTAAACTAAATACCTTCGAATCTTAAATTTTCATGATTTTCTCAAATTGGTGAAGAAGCCATTGACTTAGATCCATCCGCAAACATCCAAACGCATTTGATGTAAATCCATATCTAGTTCTCTTGGCAATCTTGCACGTCAACACGTGGCTGTAGGTATTCTAGATAAGCTGTCGAAACAGTTCCAAGCCTGTAGTAGACTCTTACCTCTTAGTCTGCCTAAGCACAGATAATTATAAGCCTAAGGGTAATTCATGCGTCCCCACCAGTTTCTATAAGTCCCAAAATCATGTGATGATCAAATCTTGCAGTCGTGATTGACTGCTTGCACCACCTTACCTTACCTTACCTTCACTCTATAAAATCTCTTTTCTCATTACAGTCAGAAAACTGGCGACAGAACAGATTGGTCCACTGGTCAGGAAAATGGAAGACGAACACCGCATCGATGACAGCGTCAGACAACTACTTTTTGACAATGGCGTAAGTATAAACTACCTACCTACAAAAAATCTCTCAACAATGACTTGACTGCCGCATACCGAATGAGTTGTGGGCCCGTAAACCCAGACCAAAAAAAAATGCCAGTGGCACTCAGGGAGTGCCGACAGAAGTGAAAACTTGAACAAGATCGCCTTGCTAGAAGAAAAATACTTGTATAGAACATTGGTCCGTAACCTTAATTATCTAAATAAAGAGCACAATCGCGTTTACAAAAAAAAATACTTCCGAAACATTTAAAGTAAAACTACTTGCATAGAACACTGATCCGTAACGTAATATAAATAAAGAGCACAATCGCGTTTACAAAACCATTAAAGTAAAAATACTTGCATAGAACATTGATCCGTAACTTAATAAAAATAAAGAGCACAATCGCGTTTACAAAAATGAGGTGTCGTCATGGTGTCGCGAAATCAATGGTTTAGTCCCATCTCAAAAATGCCCAACGCGCCTAAAGAAGTTTTCACTTCAAAAATCAAGACATAGTGCTGCGAACAATACTGTGAAGCATGCCAAAACTATACCTCCGCTCTATACATACACACTCACACGCACACATTTACAATCAAACTATACCTCACTAAGTGTACACATGTTTATGAAACCGGCTTCACGTCATTGTTGACAGCGCTCTGTCTTGGTATTTTATTTGGTCTGAGCCCGTAGAACACAGGACTGGTATCCTGAAACAATGACATTGCTGGTCGGCTGTAGGTAGATTATGAAGTAATTGTTGAGGCGATTTGCTTGGATGCTTGCTTTGCTTCCTTATGACTTGGCGAGACATTTCAGAGTCGTTGGGGAGCATTGGCCCAGCAGTGGGATAATGGGACAGTACGAGCTAGTAAAAATAATAGAATAAAAAAAAAGTGGCACTCCGGGAGTGCCGACAGAAGTGAAAACTTGAAAAAAATCGGCACTGCGGTAATCAACGTGTTGATGTCTTTTACTCCACGCACCGCGGTAATGAACACGTTGATGTCTTTTACTCCACGGTGTCGGTAAACTCGGTAACAGTGTCGCGAAATCAATGGTTTAGTCCCATCTCAAAAATTCCCAGCGCCCATAAAGAAGTTTCACTTCAATAACTTAACTTGTAAGTATTTGAAGATTAATTAAAATAATATAGGTACTTGTTGAACGTAAGTAATAAACAGTCGCACGGGTCGATCAATCAGGTTAAGCTACGCTTGGCGCGGTTGGTCCGTGGACCAACCGCGCCAAGGTTGGTTGTGGTTACCATCTTTATACATACCATGACCCCTCTGTGCCTCGGAAAGCACGTTAAGACGTTGGTCCCGGCTTTCATCGTAGATCTTTGAGAGTCGTTACGGGTAGGTAGTTAGAAGCCCAAAAGTCTGACAACCAGTTTCACCAAGGGGTAGGTATCGTGTTACCTAGTAAGTAGGTTGTGGAAGTCAGATAGGCAGTCGCTCCATGTAAAATAGGTACCTACTGGTATTCAGCTGCATCCGGTTAGACTGGAAGCCGACCCCAACATAGTTGGGAAAAAACTAGGCGAATGACGACTTATTGAAAACCTTGAAATAGTTCATTCAACTGGTAATTTAAAAGAACAAAAACGTTTTAGAAAGTGTCCCATCTCGCAATAATGACATTTATCATTGATATAAGTAAGTACTTATATAAAAGATAAACAGCATTATTATTCATACAAATAATGTTATTCACTGATGTCCTTTAGTGATATCACTTTGACTTTCAAATCAACGACAATGGACTCTTATTGAGACATTTTTATCAGGTTTGTTTGTTACAGTTCTGAAACTGGTATCCAAAATACTAAAACATTATTCAAATAGGTTATTAACAGAGGTGCATGTGCATAATACTCTAATACTTCCTACTACCAAGTACCACCACATATCGCCAAGGTACAATACCAATGCTATAATTATAAGCCAATAAACCCCAGTAAAATCTAGACTTTGGCCTGCTACTGAGAATTTGCTAAACAAAATCCAATAACACATATGTGCAGCTCATCACACACAACGAAGATAATATTATTATAGCGCTTAAAGATACTAAAACGCGCTTAAGATATATTTATTACGCATTTAAAATATATTTATTATCTTCACTGTGTGTGGACCAATTAAATTTTACGGTGAGTGATATATCGAAGATAATAATACAGGATTATTGGGGGATGTAGGAGAGGTAATTTGCAACCAAATGACCCCTCTATGCCAATGTCAACCATTTACGAGTAATTTGACATTTTATATTTTAAAATGAATGAAATAAAAATATAAAATGTCAAATGACTCGATTTTTTTGGACATTTGCATAGGAGTCAAAAGGGGTCATTTGGTTGCAAATGACCTCTCCTACATCCCCTTAACAGATTGCTGACATAATTATAACTAATAACCCTGTATATTTTATATTATCTTCAAAGTGTGTGACGATGTTTAATGACATAATGTTAAGGCCCACACTTAAAATGTCATTTATTCAAACTAGGCTGAGAATCAGCACTTTTCGAACGTCAAAATTACATAAGACAGTCCCCCAAAACGCCCACCCTTCACCACTTCATAGTACTTTAGCTGGGAAGAAGACGTGCAACTAACTCCCCAGCGGCACAGCTGTCTGTTCAGTTAGAAAAATAAATATACAATAGTATGCAAAATAATTTATACTTGATAGGTATAGGTAGTTCGGCTTATCTACCGCAAAACCACACATCGTACTTAACTTACTTATAAAACTATAATTATTCTACCTTCACAGCTTATGGGCATCGAAACCCCCACTGACTACAGCGGCTCCGGCTGCGGGTTCCTCACGATGATGCTCGTGGTCGAGGAGTTGTCCAGGGTAGACCCTGCCGTCGCCGCCTTCGTCGACATCCACAACACGCTCGTCAACTCTCTGTTTATGAAGCTGGGTACTGAAGAACAGAAGCAAAAGTATTTGACGAAGCTGTGTACCGAATATGTAAGTGGAAATTTATAAACCTTTCTTATCATCTGGTATTGGGTCAGAGCAATCAGAATGTTGTGTACAGAGTGGGGTATTTATCTGTTCTGTGAAGATAGGTCAAATACCTAGGTACTATTTAAATAAACTGCTATGATACTTAAATGCAATGGCAAAGTAAAGCTGATCCTACCATTAAAATCTAGATTTATTCTGAACAATTTTGATTTTGGTTCTGATATCTTGAATATTAATATTATTGTTAATCTTACCCAGAGTTAAAATCTAACCAAAGAGAATCACGATACCTAGGTACATAATATGAAGGTACCTACCTATGTTGCATAAAAGTGTAGATTTAGTAAAAAATTCGTTAAAGATAGTTTCGCAAGATTCATCATCAGTTATCACCATCAGACTGCCAAGTCATAGGTCTCGAGTTTCAACCCAAGGCACGCACCTCTGACTTTTCGGATTCATGTGCGTATTGTATAATTATCACTTGCTTCAAAAACGGTGAAGGTAAACATCGTGAGGAAACCGGCATGCCTGAGAGAATTTCTCGACGGCATGTGAAGTCAAATCAGAGGCCCATGGGTGGCTTTAAAACTCTGACACCAGGATAGTCACTTACCACATGAAAAAAATAAGAAGACTATAGCAGTTCACTGCAGACCTCTACAATCGCACTCCATTTAGCTGGAACCTGAACTACTCTCATCTAGCCACCATTGCACCCTGCTAACATTATAACTCCACTGAGTCCTAGGTAACGGCCGCGACTTACGAGTTGTAGGTTGTAGGTTCGAACCCAGACATGCGCTTTACTTTGTGTAAATTATTTCATCATCACTGCTCTCAAAACGGTGAAGGAAAACATCGTGAGGAAACCGGCATGTCCTAGAACCGAAAATTCGAAGACATGTGACATCTACCAACCCGCACTGGGCCCGCGTGGTGGATTACGGCCCACTCCCTTTCACAGAGAGGAGGCCTGTGTCCCAGCAATGGGAACATTATAGGCTGATGATGATGAGTCCTGAACTTCTGTATTAAATTCAACTAACTTCCAACCATTTTTTTTTGTGTTCCAGGCCGGCAGTTTCTGCCTCACAGAACCAAGCTCAGGATCCGACGCCTTCGCTCTCAAGACTGTGGCCAAGAAGGATGGCGACCACTACGTCATCAGCGGCTCCAAAATGTGGATCTCCAACTCTGATGTCGCTGGAGTGTTCCTTGTTATGGCTAACGCTGACCCGTCTAAGGTAAGGTCTTGTGATCTTCTACAAAATGTGTTTGAAGAACAAGTACCTAATGGGAAAGGGGGAGCCTCCCAAAGCATTTTCTGATGCATTTTGTCCAGGGAAGTACCATCGCCATAACTTTATTCTGCCGACAAGTACAGCGTCATGGGCGCCGGGAGTGCTCTTGCATCCCCCTGGCTTCAAAATAAAATATAGGTTACACCTATATTTTATTATATCTAAACATTCAGAACTAAAGAAATATCTGAAAACGCCTAACACAATAATAGAGAACTTAACCTATTCGGGGCGAGATCCTAAAATTTTCGAGGTCGCTTCGCTCGCTCTTGCGTTCTACATTCTCTCAATTCTAAAACTTCTAATGTCAACAAAGTACCGAACTCCTATTGCCAAAAATCTAATCGGGTGCTAACATTATTGACTTTGCTTCGGTCGCTCTTGCATCCTACTCTATCTTGATTCAAAAGCTTATTTGTATAAATCGATACAGTTAGTCCTCTTTCTATACGAGGGCACAAAATAAAACCTATCCCATTCAAGGCGGGATGCAAAAATTATTCGAGCTCGCTTCGCTTGCTCTTGAATCCTAAAGTTACTCCTTGTATGAATGGACGAACGATAACATAACCGAGGTGAACTGCAAAAATGATCGAGCTCGCTTCGTGGACCAGAAGATGCACCCCCCTGAAAAAAAAACCTGCCGGCGCCCATGCATAGAGTAACTGTGTTCTGGTTTAGACTATATGGGTAGTACTGGTACTGGTGCATGTCATCATCTGCCTAGCCTTTTCCCAACTATGTTGGGGTCGGCTTCCAGTCTAACCGGATGCAGCTGAATAACACAATACAACACACATATACACATATTACACTATTACAGGATTTACAGGCATGGAGACATGTTTTGAGCCGTATCTTTCTTTTCTCTGGGCAAAGCATCTGGCATTGCGATGTCCGTAGGCGGCAGTTTCTTTATTTTTCTTATCAGCCATGAGGTGGGACGTCGGAATGATTCCCATCCAAAAAACGAAGTTGGGGTTTTTTTGCCAAAAGCAATTATTTATTTTGAACAAGATCATAAACCTGTTCTGACTGCCTCGTTGGTCTAGTGGTCGCAAGCGCTACTGCTGAGCATGAGGTCCTGGGTTCGATTCCTGGGTCGGGCAAAGTGTTATTGGGTTTTTCTATCTGAAATTTCTTAGTAGCAGCTCGGAGTCAGGATTTGTGCCCAGTTGATGGCAATAGGCTCGCCCCCTATTACATGGGACTTAAACATAACTAGCGAAATGTGGGTGTACCTGCTACAGGGACACCTCTGCCCAACCCTTCGGGGAAACAAGGCGTGATGATGTTATGCATAAACCTGTTCAAAATAAATAAAAAAAAAGGATTGTGTGGTTTTATGAAACCACGGTAAAAGTGAAACTTTTAAGCGAACTATAGGCGCCGCCATATTGGCCTTGGCTGCTCTGACGAGCGCCTTTCACTTTATCCCTACTCCGCGGCCGACCGTCACGCGACATGCAACACACAGACGAAAAAGTATGAGACGATGTAATAAAAGTTTCACTTTAATAAATATTTGCGTTTTTATATCTGACTCCAACGATAAAACACGAATCCCTTACCTTCCAGGGCTACAAAGGCATCACCTGCTTCATCGTAGAACGCGAGGCCCCCGGTCTAACCGTCGCCAAACCTGAGAACAAGCTCGGTATCCGAGCATCTGGCACCTGCATGGTACACTTCGATAACGTCAGGGTGCATGAGAGCAGCATTCTTGGAGAATATGGAAAAGGGTATGTATTGGAAGAACTATTTTCACTTCAAGCAAGCCTTTTGCCTTAAACTTGCACAATAAGAGGTTAGAAATCAGAAACTCAGTAGACCTTGGAATATTTGATGTCTTCGGACGATAAGTCCATATAGTGGTAAACTAGTTGGTGAAAGAATTTTGAGAAGCTATAATTTTAACTTTAAAAATTCAGCATCTTTTGCACCTTCATTAGTGAAACCTATTTAGTTAATTAATTCAGGCGTGACCTTGCGGAAATCCACTATAAAATACAATAGACGTGGATATATTTAGTAATCTGTTCCGCTTAGCTATTTCTAAAGAGCTATAAAAAAGCTCCTGAAAGAAATCGACACGTGTTTCACCTCTCAACGAGGCATCCTCAGGATGACGATTGACTTGTCAGAACTCGGCGTGTTGCCACACCGAGCACTAAACGCAGAGTCACCTATTTACTTTAAGTATGTATGTCCGATTGTCCGGTGGACGTGGGCAGTCAGCTTCAAACCCAACCTAGACTGCAGGCTGGCTGGAATCTTTTTACCCCGGCTGCATGGTGAATCCTCATTTAGACCTAACTCGTGCTGAAACGAGAGTATGCTGAGTGCCAAACGAAGAGATGAAAGAAAGGGAAAAAAACCTTTCGAAATATATATAGAGGGTGGCAGGAACATCGACGCGAAAGCTATTACCATGGATTCAGGACATGATTCTGAACCCCACTGCGTTGAAATATTTCGTCAGTTATAAAAAAAAAATCTGCTATTCCATAAATTTTGACCGCGTAGGTATTGCACTTTTCTATGAAACAGCAGATATTTTTTAAAATAACCGACGAAATATTTCAACTCTGGGGGGTTCAGGATCATGTACTGAATCCATAGTAGGTAACAGTTTTCGCATCGATGCCCCTGCCACCCTATTTATATCGTTGGCATAGGTGGAAAACTAAATGACAGTGGACAGGCCCTCTCAATCTGTGTGGTGCTTTCCTCAAAAGACCTCTTCAGACACCAATCCACATGGCCTTCACATGATCTGACCAAGATTATGTCTGGACTTTAAAAGAGACTGTGACCTCTGCGTTTGTGTCGGCCTTTCTTCTCAGAGTAGTCAGATAGGAAACGCCGACTTCATCTAGTTTTAAAATATGATTGACGTGTAAAAGTGTTTGTACAAACCTACTTACTTAAAAAATCTTGTTTGGAGAAAATTGCGATTTATTAATGCGGCATGATTTGGGATGTTACGAAAATGGCGAAGTCAATTTGACCAAAATCGCAATTATTTAGTCTAAAAACCAAAATTACCAGCCAGACATTTCAATTCCTTATTTCTTTCGTCCCCAGTTACAAATACGCAGCTGGTTTCCTGAACGAGGGCCGCATCGGCATCGCGTCGCAGATGATCGGTCTGTGTCAGGGATGCATGGACGCTACCATCCCCTACACGCTGGAGAGGAAACAGTTCGGGAAGAGCATTTACTCTTTCCAGGTAAGATTTATTTCATTAAGATCAAAAGGTAAAGCAGATGAGATTCAAAGAGTCACAACTGCAGAAATTACTTCTGGAAACTGAACGATAGGTAGCTTATTTGATAAACAAGGTGTAGTTTGAGCGCGGCGAGACGGGGGGGGCAGTGCAGGCCACTCATTCGTCAATGCTCACGGCGCAAACTATAGCTTTAGATCAGCGGTCGTCGGCCCGTGAATTTGGATAAATCGGTTACCTATTTAGGTACTTTTTAGTTTTAATTTCTGAATGATTTACGGTGGTTAAGCCCAAACACATAAACATAATGTAAGTATAAAGCCGGGCCTCCTGCGCGTGTTTTTACACAAAAACATCGCAACAAAGAGGCCATTTGTGTATGCAAACACGATATTTTGTATAAAAGTAAATGATTATGTGTAAGGTTTTTTGTGTAATGTTTCGAAAAAACACGTGCAGAACACCCGGCTTTACGTGTACGAATTAAATTCCGTATGGTTTAACACCGTCCGTATGGTAGGTCCACGCTCGAGGTTTGCCAGAGAGCTATGGAACGGAGTATTCTTGGTATTAAACTTGTGGACCGGGTTAAGAATACAACAATCCGTTCCATCACTAAAATATCTGATATCACTCGGAAAGCTGCCACGCTTAAATGGAATTGGGCTGGACACATCTGCCGCATGTCAAACGATCAATGGGCCAAACTTACGACCCAGTGGGTCCCGCTTAATGGCAAACGACATCGCGGCAGGCCCAGACGGAGATGGCGGGATGAGCTGGACTCCTTTAAGAAAGATTGGTCCTTGGAAGCTCTGGACAGAGAGAGGTGGAAAGAGAGTAGGGAGGCCTTTGCCCAGCAGTGGGACAATAACGGCTAAGAAAAAAAAAAATGGTTTAACAATAATAATAGCATTTTTATTTTTTCTATGGGATATGACCAATTATACGTAGGTATATTGGGCTTCTAGTTTATTTTGCCACCCTGCCTGGCCCTTGCTGCTTTAGATTATACAAAGCACATAAGCCACTGCTAAAGTGCCAAATTAGAAAATGACCACTAAGCAGACAAAATTATCAAAATCAGTAAACTACGAAGCAATGGTCCATATTAGCCCTGGACTAAAATAGCTAGAAGTCATCTTGGAGTAGCCTTTGCCCAGCACTGGAATAGCGTGTGACAAAAACTACCTACATTTCTGATTTCAGCCTTACGACCACTACGCCAGTCAAACAAGGCTGTTTAATACAGCCCGCAACTACAAATTGAGATTTTTGCAAAATTCAATTCCAAGCACGTTGCGCTAGTGTGAGTGCCTGTCGAAGCGATATACACCTACAGTGAGCAATACTACCACGCACACATTGACAATTATTGCTTGACGCGATAGCACTACTTACTAGCTTTCGAAAATTTTCGATAAATTTGGATGTGTTCCGTAATACCGAAAATGATGAATGAAAACTTAATATTTTTCCATTTTTTTATCGGTAACTTTATAATATAAGCTATGCTTTTGCAGAAAAAATATTCTAAATATTGTTGTTTATAATACAGAAAAAACAATATGTTCACATGTATGACATGTTTTACGCTGTAAAAATGTGCGAAATTAAATTCGTTTAACTTCATTTTAGAAAAGTAGTTTGAAAAAAAAGATTTAGGAGCCTAGGTAAACACTGGTGCCGATTCTCTTGTACACCGAACTAAACTAACTAAACTATCACTAAAATTCCTTACTTTTGACTATGAGAATCTCAAAGCTATTCTGCAAAATAAATTCTCTAAATTTAAAAATAATTTTGAAACATCTAAATCGAATTTGACAACCGCGACTCCACACGTGATACCTAACCATGTGAATCTTTTTAGAGCCGGAGGCGCGCAGGGGGGCAGCCTCGACGTGTTTTCTATAGATTTTCACTTTTTGTATGGAAAATAAGAAAAAATATTACCTACATGTTGAGTGTTAGGGGTTTAAGGGTTTCCTAAAGGGTGTCGAAATTTTCATTATTTTTGCGATTGGACACACAGTTTTCGAGATATAAGCAAAAAAAAAAAAATTTTGTACTGTTTTTTCATCTGAAGTCGAGGTGTTGGTGTGAATTTTAGTTCATGACAACCAATTTTATTCCACATGTTTTTAGTCGCGATTAAAAATAGTCACATTTAGTTAGAAAATCTAAATTTTAGGTTAAAAACGTCAAATTCAGAATAGCAAAATTGCCATTTTCACTAAACTAATATCTCAGTGCCATCTTAGTGCTGTCAAACTAAAATATAGTTAAGTTGTGTCACTTTAGTCTATTTCAGAATGGGAAATGGTCGTTTGACAGGAATAAACTAAATTTTGGTGATTTTTAGTTTAGTTTAGAGGCATTTGTGACAAGAGAATCGGCACCACTGTCTAAATCCGAATAACAACATAATATGGTGGAAATATGCCCAAATTGCAAATGATTTAGGTATTACGTTTGTATGGACAATTCATGCGTCGCAACCAACCAACCAACCAACCAACCATCAACCATAAAATATTATTTCTTTCCAGGGTATCAGTTACCAGATCGCTCACCTCCAAACCCAGTTGGAAGCCGCGCGTCTGCTCACCTACAACGCAGCCAGGCTCAAGGAGAACGGCTTGGACTTCGTCAAGGAAGCTGCTATGGCTAAATACTATGCTTCAGGTACCTCCACACATTATATTAAAATCTGAACTCCAAGACTTGAGGTAGTAGCAGTCGTAAAACGTTGGAGTAGGACATAGTATGGGAATTTTAAAGGCACTATACTCAGTCTTGTGTCGTCTTGATCAAAGTCTTATTAACCGCGTCTGTACGACTGTTGGAGATTAATGTAGTAGTTCTGGATGGAACTTCTTTCAATATGTTCTTTCAGATGGTTAACTTCACATAGCATCAATCACAGACTTAACCACCCACCACACATATTACAAACTAGTTTCCAGCCCCGGATCTAGAATTTTTTAGAGGCGGGACAAAAACTGCCGTCTGCCGCCCCCCGCCAATCTTTTATGGGGAAGCGCTAAGTTAGCTCCCGCGAAATTAAAATGTTCTTAAAATGAAAATTTTGGCAACAACATAAAAATCAAATTGTATTGATCGATAATGCACCAATTCAACAGGGGCGCCAAAACTATTTTAAAAAAGAAAAAAATAGAAAGACTATATTAGTATGTGCTGCGCGTCTCATTTATTGCAAAGTTGCGGTGTGCTGGGTAGTGCACTTGTCTGCTACGCTTGAATTTGTCGCCCCCTGAAGTTGGCGCGCGGGGCACGGGCCCCGGTTCGCCCCCCTAGATCCGAGGCTGCTAGTTGCTGCCTGCATGACTTTTCTAAAATTTAAGTAGACTAAGTAAAAGTCCCGTCAAAATGGGTCCAGCCGTTTCAGAGATTAGCCAGAACAAATAGACAAAAAATTAAGTAAAAAGCTGTTATTTTGACAATACAAACAGACACTTCAATCTTATTAATTTGTATGTATAGATTTTAAAATATAAAACTACATTAATAACTGTAACCCATAATATGTTGTAGGTACATAATAAAGAGTAGGTATTCTATTCTTCAAATAGGTCATAAACATCACGATCTTCGTGAGATAAAACAACACAACATCAAAACCAACCTATATTAAATACGACTAGCGGTTATGAACCTTACTTCACTAACAATAAGTTTCATTTTACAGAAATCGCCCAGAAGCTGACATCAAAATGCATAGATTTTATGGGAGGAGTTGGTTTCACCAAAGATTTTCCTCAAGAGAAGTTCTTCCGTGACGCCAAGATCGGAACCATCTATGAAGGAACCAGTAACATGCAGCTGCAAACTATTGCCAAGCTCATTGAGAAGCAATACACACAATAGAGATTATAATTAAGAAATTATTACATTTAATAAGTATCAAATAAAGAACAGTACATGTACAGACACCAGCACATCAAGCTACCCGAAACTGTCAAATTTTCCCAATCAACTTTGAATATTAAATTTCAGCAATAAAGTTGAAAATCTATTAAATAAATTTGACAGATTGTTGTAGCTTGATGTGCTGGCGTCTGTACATATCAATGTTGCCGAATTACTTTGATATTATGAAAAGTACTGGTTACTTATTTTTTTTAATAAGTGCTTTTTAGTGCATTTACTAAATGTAAATTTAGGTTTTTTCATATTGTCATACAATCCTTTTGAGAGATTAGTCTTGAATAGTTCAAAGTACATAAATACAAGGTATGAAATGTATTTCTAATAAGAATGTCTTCCCTTTTGTATCAAATGCAAGGTTAATATATTTTATACAAATTGTATTCCAAATAAAAGACTTTATAAACTATTTGTACATTTATTTACAGAAATCTAACACTACAAATGATTCTGGCTTCTATTTTCCTTGAGGTTTTGGATCATGAGGCATCTTAAAACCGACCATCCTTGCGGTCTCCTCAGTGCTACGTTCCCCCTTTCCCTTATAATCTGCATTGATTTCTTTGTACCGTCTGGAGTTCACAAGGTAATCGCAGTATGTTTTTGCCTTGTAATGCATCTCATCTACTGCCTTGCAAAGCTGTTGATCCGTAGTCTGATGCTTCCTATACTGATCAAATATGTACAGGACCATTTGATTATCTGCAATTTTCTTTGATGAACTTGTTTTACGTATCTCTGATAGCAACAGACGTAGTGTCGCTAATGGAGGCTTTGTTGAAATGGATGCCATTTTATACCTTCAAACAAATTAAATTTTCAAGTTCTGCAGTGCGTTATTTGTAATAAATTCTTCAATATTTTCATATGTTGGTTGTTCACCTTTTGTCCAAAAGTCTGAGTCAAGTTTTTCTAGATTTTCTTTAGGGAATGTGTGAATGGAAGTATCATTGAAGCAATCAGTGAATTTAAAATTGTTATTCAATGGCTGCTCAGATGTATGTGGGAGTATTTTGGCTATGAAGGGGACAGAATCTGAGAGCAATCTACTGGGCTGGCTGTCAGCGAGGTTGTTAAAACTGTTACAAATAAGTATACAGTTGTGTAAATTAGGACCCCAGTTGCTCCAAAGAAAACTATTAGTCAATTGTTTTGAACAATGGGGAAAAAAAACTACTGTGGGTCCCGTTTCTGATATTGCATAACAACCTTCACTGTTTTCATTTAAAACCTCAAGCTGTAACTTTTTAAGGATTTCACACTCACTGTTATAAAAAAGAGGATCATATACTAACACTTTTTCGGGGTTAAAATGCTCGTTTAGGCATAGCAAGAGAGCTAACTGATACCTAGAGATATGACACTCTGCTACATGACCAAGGCCTAGACAATAGATTTCTACTACTTTTCTGTCTTCTAAAATGCTACTCACGGATTTTATAACGTCTTCCGAGTAATTTGAAAGCCGTAATTCATCGACACAGCCGCGGAGCCGCCTGAAAAATAGTAAATTACAAATCAATAACCTCAAAATTTTCTGATATTATTATATATAGAAGAAGCACTGTACTTACTCAATCGTTTTGACAACGTCTACAACTTTGTCTTTTTCTATTTCAACATTTAAATGTTTCAGTTTCGTATTGTATTTGGTTGTACTTCGTTTATTTCGTTTTATTTTCACTTTCTGAAACCCATCACTGTCGACAGCGGGTTTTGACATTTTGTTATTCAATGTTGCCATTAAACTTACATGATCTGTGGTTGCCATTTATCAAATAATCAAAGTTTATTTATTTTAGCTGTATACAATCAAAGGTTTGAGCTTATTGAGGCTTAAAATCAAACGCGTAAAAGCAGTGTAGAATAATTAATTTCCTTTCTTTGAAGGGATGGGTTACCCATGGGTTCTTTTTAATTCAGAACAATAAAATTAATCACAGCAGTGATAGCAGTGGTGTGACCGTTGGACTGCCAAGTCATAGGTCTCAAGTTCGAACCCAAGGCAATCACCTCTGCCTTTTCGGATTCATGTGCGTATTGTAAAATTATCACTTGCTTCAAAAACGGTGAAGGAAAAGAAAACATCGTGAGGAAACGAGCCTGAGAGATATTTCTCGACGGCGTGTGAAGCAAAGTCAGTTGATCAATTGCAAATATTTTAAACTGTGGCATGGAATTTCCGCAAAATGGTCAGACAGTAAAGTACGAGTTATCGTACCTCCACCGCGCCCCACAATACCCAAATTGTATTTTATTTATTAAATGAAAGGCATAGCATGTATATGTTTAAACTTTTGTATGGTAGCAGAGAATTTTATTACGAATATGTAAGCGCAAAATTATAAACTTAAATTATATATATAGCAAGTAGCATATAGCAAAGTAAAACATACCTAAACTCCATTTGAAATAAGATTAGACATTTAAACAAACCTTTTTTACAGTCCGTTCAACCGATCTTGACTTCTATACCGTAGATATAAGGATGGCATTAAAAGCAAAAAAGTGGTTACAATACCAACTGTTTACTGCAGCTGCCATTTGTCATGCCACTATCGCAATAGAAGTCAAAATCGGTTGTACGGACTGTAAAAACGGTTTAGTTAAATGTCTAATCTTATTTCGAACGGAGTAGAATTACTCGTGCAGCATATTACTTAGTTGTTAGAACTTTTGTTGTAAGGTATAACTAAGCCCTATTAGGATATCCTTAGGTACCTACATCCTTACACATTATTATAAAACAAAGTCCCCCGCGTCTGTCTGTTTGTCTGAACTCGATAAACTCAAAAACTGCCGAACGAATTTTCCAATGGTTTTCACCAATAGACGGAGTGATTCGTGCGGAAGGTTTTAGTGTATAATGCATTAGGGTTTTGTGTAAATTGGCTGAAATTTGAAAATTATTGTTGAAGATGTCGGAAAAAATCAGGCCGACTGGGAACTTTACTGGCGTGCGCCGCAGAAATCGCAAAAGTTACATAAAATTTATGTTCCTACAGTATTTGTTCATCTTAAAAAGTTCAACAAAAAAGTTCGCGATGGCATATCTATCTATCTTCTAAGGATGGGTCATAGAAATGCCATCGCAATAACCATTTTTATCTTTCAGAATTTGATAAAAATTTCATTATTATTTCTGAAGCTATTTTGACTGGTATTATACGTATTAATCCTTCAGATTCAGTATATAATGGTACATCACTAAGTTTTTCCGCTACGTTCTAGATACCTTACGGCATGCAAAGTCGTAAAAACTAAATAAATACAGTTTTCAAATAAATCATGCAGTCGTAAAAACTAACGATACAATTTTTATCTAAATTAATAATATTAATAATTAAGTCATTCTGATATAATATAAATTCTCGTATATGTCATTTATATTTATCCAATAAACTATTAAATTGGAAATTTAATTTAGATTAAAATATGCCTTGGCTTCATTTCATTAAATGAATGGTTTAAAATATATCACAGATTCAAAATTACGCGTAACAAAATAATTTTATTTGACGGCAACGCGGGTGCAGCGGTAGGAGTCAATGACCTTTTGCTCGGCTATTAGGTATGTAATCCCGGTATCGGTAGTACGTTCCCATGAGATATTTCCCGACATCCACGCGGGCGAAGCCGCGGGCAAAAGTTAGTGGGAAATAATTTGAAAAACAATTTTTTTTATTGAAAGAGTTAAGGGACATTTTCGGTTTTCATTGTTCTAGGTATAAGTAGTACCTATCTGTTAGCATTTCCACTAATAAAAAACAATAAAGTATTTAAATTTTATAAGTCACTAGCTTCTGCCCGCGACTTGTTCGCGTGGAAGTCGTATATAAGACACCACAATATACTACAGTAACAGCCACATTTTTATAAAACTTCCCTGTATATTACGTTTGTAATTTTATTCTCAGCAGCCAAAATATACAGAGAGTCAGGAATGGCAAGCGACGTACAGTTGTCAGTTTGAGAAGCAGCTTGTCCTGAGGTCGACACCCGCAGCCTTCGGTGTCAGCCCCTGTAACTTGTTGATCGCAAAGCATACGCTCACAGGAACTGCACGAGCTTAAACTGGTAATTGTGGAGAATTAGTGGTATACGCGGTATAAACATTGTCACGCCATCGCCACAACCATGTTAGAATTTCCACCTCGATGACGTTTCTCTGCAAAGACACGACTTAGAGCTGGGTTCAGTTACACAGCCTCGGCTGAGTTAAGTTCCGAAGGAGCATAATCGGGACACCGACCTTCAGCTGAATGATGTACAGTAAGAGTTCAACAGTGGATAGACACGCTAAGAGTCATATTGCTGTGAACACGCGGTGTAGTCCGTACATGTGTGTAAGCAACACGGTACACACACCACAGAGAACGCAGTTTTGCACTTACACACTGTCGTATCGTCACGGTTCGCGCCGCATACGAAACAAAAATATATTTCCGTCACTTTTGTTAGATACACACGCAAGAAGGGGCTTATTATTATATGCTATCTAGAAGCAATTGGTATTATTTTGACATATTTAAATTTTGAAATGTTTTCAATTTTAAATGGTTTTTTTTTCACCATAAATATAAAGCTTTGATCATGGTCGAAATAATTAAGCAATAAATAAGAATATTAGACTACTCAAAATGTAAAAAAAAACTACTGACAAAAGAGGTGATTTTAAGGTTAAGTAAGTATAGGCAGTTTACATTAAGTCATTATTTTACATTTCATTTGGTTTTATTATATTGGATGGTATTGAGGTTATAGCTTAAGTATTCATTTTTTTTACGAAAAGAAGATTGAAACTAAACCTCAAATTTTAATCCTAAAATAATAATATTACTAAAATAGTCTTAAACTTTTTCGGTCTATCTGCAAGAAATACGACAAACACCATATTGAAACGTGCTTGAAAAATTCGTTACCATAAATTCATGCAATAACGAATCTGTTGTTTATTAAGTTGGTATGATCAATATTTTAAAGTCAAAAACAGTTTTCTAGCTGATCTTCAGTGATGCAAGCCTTCAGAGTGCACGGCGAACGGTTCATAATGACGTGTTTAATAATTCAGCAAAATATCTCGTTGGTATGAAACCATTTGTTTCATAATCATTCACCATTTGACGTCGCTGCTACTCGATAATAATAAGCCCCTTCCTCATATCTCTTAACCCTCACAGTATTTCTCTAGAACAAAGAATAACATTGTATTTATTATACCCTTAATTATGATTTATGTTTAGTAAAATATGAAATATTTAAATGATAACACTCACATTTAGTTCGGTTTCATTCACATTCACTTTTACATTTTTTACATGCACTCTGAAAGTGCACGGCGAACGGTTCATAATGACGTGTTTTTAATAATTCAGCAAAATATCTCGTTGGTATGAAACCATTTGTTTCATATTCATTCACCATTTGACGTCGCTGCTACTCGATAATAAGCCCCTTCCTCATATCTCTTAACCCTCACAGTATTTCTCTAGAACAAAGAATAACATTGTATTTATTACACATAATACCTAATTATTTATTATTCACTAATCGAATTAAACCTCATAATTAATTTAAAACTTTTAAAGGCATCTTCTGTCTCAACAATACCTCTGTTCTGTCCTTGATTAAGATTTATGTTTAGTAAAATATGAAATATTTAAATGATAACACTCACACTTAGTCCGGTTTCATTAGAATGCACTTTTACGCAGTGCTATTGATATCTCTTCAATATTTGCGTTTTTAAAAATAATAACCACAACACTGCACTAAATACTCGTCACCAACATTTTCTATGAACCAACAAAGATCTATTAAGTGAATACTCGTAACGAACTGCATCTGTCTACCCCACAGAAATCGAAATAATTTAGTTAGTTTTCTGTGGTCTACCTGCTAAATTTTAATATTTATGTGAATAAGACGAATGAAACAAAAAGCGAATGATTATCGAACTAGTCATTCGTTGCAGACAAAGTGAGTGTGTGTGTGTAATGTGCGTGCCTACAGTATTGTAACAACCAGAGATCGGAATTGGGTGTGTGAAAATACCTAAAGTTTGCAGCGAGACATATCATAGAGCTGTTACAACCACTTAAGTTAACCGGTTTTGAATTGTACCGGTTTATTTACGGTTTTTTGTTTTACATGTTCTTTACCTTTGAAAAACCGAACTATAAACATAAGCAAGCTGCTAATACAGTTTTAAATTTATTTTTGATTTGAACTTTTCCAGTTCAAATTCGGTTTTTTAGTTCTACTTGTTCTGTACGTCTGAAACACCGAATTTTACACATCTGCAAGCTGTAATACAGTTTTAGATATTTTTGTTATTGTTGTGTGTAGTTTCGAGGGCTAACCGAGAAGGGCTTTATTCCGGCAAGAGCCTAAATCCGGGAAGAGCCTAAATCCGGCGTGAGCCTGAATCCGGCAGGAGCCTGAATCCGGCAGGAGCCTAAATCCGGCATGAGCCTAAATCCGGCAGGAGGCTAAATCCGGCACGAGCCTAAATCCAGCATGAGCCTAAATCCGGCAGGAGGCTAAATCCGGCACGAGCCTAAATCCGGCAGTAGGCTAAATCCGGCATGAGCCTAAATCGGGCATGAGCCTAAATCCGGCAGGAGGCTAAATCCGGCACGAGCCTAAATCCGGCAGGAGCCTAAATCCGGATAAGCCTAAATCCGGCAGGACGCTAAATCCGGCAGGACGCTAAATCCGGCAGGAGGCTAAATCCGGCATGAGCCTAAATCCGGCATGAGCCTAAATCCGGCATGAGCCTAAATCCGGCCTGCTAAAACATACAGTCGAATTGAGGACCTCCTCCTTTTTTTGAAATCGGTTAAAAATAAAGCCCTTCTCGATTAGCCCTCGAAAACTACACACAACAATAACAAAAATATCTAAAACTGTATTACAGCTTGCAGATGTGTAAGTTTCGGTGTTTCAGACGTACAGAACAAGTAGAACTAAAAAACCGAATTTGAACCGGAAAAGTTCAAAACAAAAATAAATTTAAAACTGTATTAGCAGCTTGCTTATGTTTATAGTTCGGTTTTTCAAAGGTACAGAACATGTAAAACAAAAAACCGTAAATAAACCGGTACAATTCAAAACCGGTTAACTTAAGTGGTTGTAACAGCTCTATGATATGTCTCGCTGCAAACTTTAGGTATTTTCACACACCCAATTCCGATCTCTGGTAACAACTTATAGAAGAAGGTCGTAAGTCAAACCGAAGCGTCAGTCTATTGCTTTGTGAGATTGCCTATGGACTTTTGGTCGGTACTGTACACCGGAAATCCACTTGCCATTAGCAAATTGAAAAATTCTAAGGGGTAATGTGTGGCATCATCTTCCTCCACATCAGTATTAATGGAGGTGTATTATATACTTCGCTCCCTTCAATTAGCGAGAAAATGTTGTGGTTGATCGCTGCAGCTTGATAATAATTTTGGCGTTAAAATGGGAACACGCCCAAGAATTCTCTTGGTACGGTATTCGACTGATGTCCCCGTATACCAGACGAATAAGATCTTCTAAAGTGGGAACTACTCTACCAAGAGTCTCTGATAGAGTGCCTTCACTAACTTTTAGAAGAACATTGGAGAATTCTTGAGCATTTGAATTCTCGTCAAGCAAGCTCGCATGATGATGGTCAAGCGCAGTCTATCGTAGTGGCGCACATACGTCATGGCGTCTTGTGTCCGCTCATGCATATAGTGTGGCCCCCCAGTAAAAGAAGAAGGTAGCACCACCTTATGACCCAGCTGATCGCATCTTGCAAGTGTATCTGTCCGCTCTAAGCTGCGCCTTATTGTTCCTAATATAACTCAACCTTTTCGTCTCGATTTTCGCGAACGAAAATATAGCAGATGATTATCTTCTCCATAGGTATTATTATACACAACAAATCAAACACAGATATTTTTACAATTAAAACTAAAAAGAGTATTTGCTTATGTTTTTCAGTAAGTTCAACCTTTTTTGAATAAAATCGGATTGAGTTTTCAAACATGTGTCAAAATAAGGAGTATTGATATCAACTTCGAAGCAAATCATCGCCAAAATAACTTTCTACCCCTTTTTAACCCCGTTAAGAGGGAACAGGGCTGCGATTCTCCATACATATGAATTCCCCTTTTTTCTTCCTGAATAATGCCTCTAGAGCAATCATTTTTATTTTTCATAAAATCAAGGTCTGCTGTAGTCACGTCCCTGTTATTTCCTTTTTTTCAGCAACTTATTAGTAAAGAAAATATGACCCTCCAAAAATTACAAAAATACCCCATTTTTACCGCCGTGATTAGAGGACTACCAAACAAATTCGAAAAGTTTTTAACATAAAAGAAAATGATAGGAACCTAGACATACGCTTTCTTAAAATTTTAATGCAAAAAATTATTGAATCGGCCCAGTTTTCGAGGAGAAAAAAGGGGAATACCAAACGTCGATTCCATAATTTTTTATTGTGATATGAATCAGTCTGAACTACAGCTGTCCCTATCGCACTCTACGGGGGCAGACTTGAGGTAAGACGACGGCAATAGTTTCTTCGAATACCTATTTTTCGAATTCCTCGCAGGCCCTGTTCCCTCTTAAGGGATAAATTTCAATGAAATACGTCTTCCAGCAATTCTGTTAAAGAAGGTTTATGCAAAATTTGAAGTAGATTGGACCATGGAATCACGTTGTCCCATACAAACTTTGCCCCCCTTTTTCACCCCTTAGGGGTAGAATTTCGGAAAATCCTTTCTTATTGGATGCCTACGTTATACAAAGAACACACCCTCCAAGTTTCAGGTCTCTACAATCAGCGGTTTAGGCTGTGCGTTGATCCGTCAGTCAGTCATTCAGGACAAAGCATTTTATATGTATAGATAACCATAAGTCATTTATTTCATAACAAAATACATTGTGTTGAAAATATTACAGTGATGATAAATAAAATAAAATATTAAAATAATTATTGTTGTAACACGAAATACTTAATAGGAAATACCTACTATAATACACCTATTACATAAATCTAAAATGGTAGCATTTTTGTACATAGCAAAGAATTCACTAAAGCTATCCAATCAGCGAAAAAAAAAATTTTGAATTATAAAAGGTTTTGTGGAATAGTAGATTGTTGTACGAGGGGCTAAAATAACCCATTGCAACGAGGTAGTTTTACTCCCGAGCTTTAGCGAGTTAATAGAAACCGAGTTATAATGGGTTTTAGCGCCGTGTGTTACACTCTACTTTTCACTACGATTGCGAGAAAAAATAAATTCAATACAATATTAAATAGTTTATTTTAGTTTTTGTTACATCTTATTTACTGTACCTGCAATCTATGCAAATAAATTTTTACTTTACTTTACTTTACTTTAAATGTACAATTTGTACAATTCTGGACATTTAACGAGATGTTTTTTTTCCGGCAACTTAATTTCAGTCGTCTGTGAAGATATTCTCACTAGATGATGACATTTTCACTGTTGTAAATTATATTACGATTACCAATTCAATTCCTAATTAGAGAAAAACTCTAAAGATTTCGTGGCAATGCCTGTTTTTATTTCTTCTGTAGCCGCAACGCAATGCACGCATTCTACCGAAGAGATAGCCGCATTTAGATCCATTTTCAAAAATAAAATGTTGTACTTTTTTTGTGAACCAGTAATAAGTCGAGTACATAATCATGATTATTCTACATAAGAATAAAGACTTTATCGTTTTTCAAGGCTCGTTGGAACAGACAAAAATTAAAAATACTTATATTACTTTTTCCCCTAGAGCAAGAAATGCTATTTTTTCCCCGTTCTGGTACTCTACAAAGAGGAGTGAAAAAAATATTGTATCTCTACTGGACTATAAGGGCATAACACTAGTTAGCAACACTAGAGAACAAGCCGGTTTCCGAAAAGGCTTCAGTATCGTAGACCACATCCAGACTGCTCTGCAACTTGTACAGAAGACCGAAGAGTACAACCAGTCGCTGTGTAGGTACCTATGGCATTTGTGGACTACGAAAAAGCCTTCGACTCTATCTAAATATGGGCAGTTTGGCCTCTGTGCAACGATGTCGAATTAACTGGCGCTGCATCGTCTGTATGTACTTTTTTTGCCGAGTTCAATCTACATCGAAGGATCGGTTCTTAAAATTGTGAAGGAGTATGTCTACCTAGGACAAGTCATCCAACTCGGTAGACACATCTTTGATTATGAAGCTGACAGAAGGATTAAGTTTGGGCAGCTAGCATCCGTAGTTCCGTACATACATCTCTACACCTACGATGCGGTAGGTACTTAATTTATTTCTGCCCTAAAGTAGAACTATCAACACTTCCAGTCAAAGAAATTACCCGACCCGAATAATAATAGTTTCGAATGAGGGCGCGTTCTAAATTCGGAATTTAATTCACTTCTGGTACCGTTCCCACACAGAACACATACGTCCTTGATCAGGTATTTGGGTTAGAAAAATTACCTACTGACAAAACGACATAGAGGACGGGCGGTCGCGGCGCATATCGAGTACCTATTGTCCGTTTTGTATGGGAGGGACAATCAAAATCTATGACAAAAGTATTCAAATCACGCACCCGTATTCGTTCCAACATACCGTAATACGAATAAGGCGACAATTGTGCACCGAACGATATTATTAACCGCGCAAGTACAGCCAAAGGAAGACGCTTCCCGGTCGAGAGAACGGCGCGAAAATTTTATTTTTAATTTTCCGCGTTCCAATTACGAATTTAGGTCTTTTCATTACTTTCTAATGTTTACATGAGACGCAACCGTAACGGCCTCCTTAGTTAGTTATTCAAAACAGACTGCAATTAAATTCTCTTCGCTTCGTTACTTTTATATAACTTTATTATAATGTTTTGGTAGGTTTTTGTAGTTGGGATCTGTTTTTCTATGATTTAGTTATAACACATTCGCGGACTGAGCCCATCGTGTTTTTATTCGAGTGTGCGGTGTTTATTGATGTTGTTTATTAAGTGACATACCTATTGACTGTTGGATGCGGACTTAGAATGGAACGTTACGTAGTGAATCGGCGTTCTAAACGCAAAAGTGATGGATTTTTGACAAAATGGAGGAGAAAATATAGCATTTTGAGAAAGCGATCTTGGATCACCAGCGGTTACGACTTGAACGTGAGTAATATTATCATAAGCATAGGTTTTTTATTATTTAGATTGATCGTGTCTTGAAGTTACTGTCTATCGATGTTTAAAAACATAAGTTTTCAGTCATAACTATAAAAGGAAAATTAATAACAGCACGAAATTATAGTTGTTATACAAACAATGTCACTCCATAGTCAGAACAAATGTTATCAAAACAATATTTAGTAACCGAAAACTAAGTTGAAAAATGATTGCGGATATTTTTATGGCAAAGGAAATTAATTTAGTGGAAACCGAAAATATTTGACTACCGTGTTACGAGGTTTTCAATTCAAGTAAAGCTTTGAACCAAGTAAATATTTAGGAATCCAAGCAATTTCGTTAATTGGTAGTTATACGTACTTCCCAATTGAATAACTTTGTGTTTACACGAGTAGGGCCACTAGCCTTATTTTGAGCTTTCCAATTTTGCCTACCCTCACCGTAAGCTCGTTGACACATCTGACTGGGAGAGCACTTCATACTAAGTACGTACATATTCATGTATCATGAACTGCCCCCCAGCTTAACAAAGACTGCCCTTTTTTTTTTTGGGTGGGAATTTATCAAATAACTTCTCCCGCTCTGCACGGAGCGGGAGGGCGTGTCAGACTCTTACTGACTAAAACCCACCCGTGTTCCTTCAGTTGCCATGTTGCCAGGGGGCCACGATGTCCCTATCGGTTTTCTTAGAACCCCCGGCAGGCATTGGCCCTAGCGGACCCCGTCAATTCTGCTGACATCTCTTTGTGGCGCGCGTGGAACACAACGCGCCGTCGACCCGGGCTTGGTCTGCCCTGCGGCTGTCGCTGAAAATTAGTGCTGGGGCTCTGTCTCGCATGG
This sequence comes from Agrochola lychnidis, assembly GCA_963680765.1. Classification (NCBI taxonomy): domain Eukaryota; kingdom Metazoa; phylum Arthropoda; class Insecta; order Lepidoptera; family Noctuidae; genus Agrochola; species Agrochola lychnidis. The sequence continues at coordinate 3,749,418 of OY796859.1, read as the reverse complement.
GGTCGCAGCATTATGAATAGAATAGAATATTCTTTATTATGTACACCATAAAAATTACAGCCATTAATTTAGATTTAGACATTATGCTGAGCGATGGCCGTTTTGCGTGGATGTGACGCATATTTTCCCCCAATTTGTTATTTACGTGTTTTTTAAATCTTTCTTTGCGTCATGTTTACCGCAAATAAACGTATTTTCTTTCTTTCTTTCTTTCTTTCTAACATCTATATAGGATATTAAAAATGTTGAAGCCGATCCATTACGCTTTTCATCGACCTAGGCTGTTTTCTGTTTTCACTTTACTCAATTAACAAATCCGAAGGGAACTCACTTATAACCATATTTTTCCAGTCACTTTTCAGGTCCCAAAGAGCTGGAGATGCCCCATAAATCAAAGCTTGGAACTGGAAGGTACCGTCACTTAACTCATTATCTGTTACGATGCCTCATTGAGGTGGATAACAATTAAAATTCTATTGTATCTCGTTAATGACAGTTGAAAGGTTAAGATCTCTCTTTTCTAAAGACGTTTCAACTAACTGTGCCATTTGTATACTTACGTACCTAATTGCAGATCAAAAGATGACTAATGGTCTCGTCGCCTAATAGGTAATTTAGCGAAGCAAATCACCGGTCATGCATACCTAAAACACAAAATAAAATAAAAAAACAGTGGCACTCCGGGGAGTGCCGACAGAAGTGAAAACTTGAATAAGATCGCCTTAGTGGAAGAAAAATACTTGTATAAAACATTGGTCCGTACCTAACCATTACCCTAATTGCGTTATACAACACAATCACAATTTGTTTTGATTTGAAACAGATAGCTTATCCATTGCTTCATAAGTTGGGACTGCTCAACGACGTAAATAACGCAATGAATGTTGTTGAAATGTCAAAATGAAACAAATTAGGCAAAATTGTTTACGAAAATAAGTTATGCAATTATACTTATCTAAATAAAGAGCATAATCGCATTAACAAAAAAAAAAAAATACTTCCAAAACCTTTAAAGAAAAATATTTGCATATAACATTGATCCGTAAAATAATATAAATAAAGGGCACAATCGCGTTTACAAAAATGAGGTGTCGGTAACGGTGTCGCGAGTTTTCCCATCTCAAAAATGCCCAACGCGCCTAAAGAAGTTTTCACTTCAAAAATACCGAGCCTTACAGTGTCGTATAGACGTGTAACATCTGACATCTTGGCTGACGTTTAAATTAGGTATATATTAGTGATGCAACGAATATTACTTTTACGAATACGAATACGAATACGAATATCAAACCTACTATTCGGGGAATACGAATACGAATACGAATATCTCGCCATGGTAATAAAAGACTAATAGTCTAGTAGTACATAGACGCAGCCATTACTAACGTTCGTCTAAGTTACTTAGGACTTACTATCCTACCTTTTGTTCATACAAAAGAAATACAGACCATATAACTACTTCCTTGATAATTTTTTTTTTTTTTTTAAACACGTTGCCCCACACTAGGAATTTCTCCTGTGTCGTTTACAAACATTTAAACTCACATACACAAACAGCCAGACCCGGAACAACTACTTGTAGGTCATACAAATATTTGTTCCGTGCGGGAATCGAACCCGCGACACGCAGCGCAGCAGTCAATCGCTTAACCACTGCGCCAACCGTGCACTTTTACTGATAAAAGCGTGATGTATGCTGTCGCGGACTTTTTTTTTAGAACTTTTAAAGGGAAACAATTCTGTCATACATGATTTTTGCGAAACTTTAACCGTTTATGCAGCGCACGCAGCGGAAGCTCTCAAAAGGAAAAATAAAAACCCCGATTTTGAAACATTCTTCATTGGTGCTCAGCTCCTATTAGTCTTAGCGTGATGATGTATAGCCCATAGCCTTCCTCAATAAATGGGCTATCTAACACTAAAATATTTTTTTAAATCACCATTAGTTCCTGAGATTAGCGCGTTCAAGCAAACAAACAAATTCTTCAGCTTCAGAGAACCACAAACATAAGAAACACTGTATAATGCTTCCTATCTCATTTTCTCCCACGTTAAATCTTATGAATTTATGTTTATCTCTTTTTACTGTCGCTTTTTCGTTTCATCGACTTTCAAATCACAACGATACTAAAGAAGTTTTCACTTCAATAAAACAATATTCTCTTGCTTGACTTGTGCTTTCGACTGACAAATGAAATGAAAGGAATGAATGAATCAATCAATCCATGGTTCGTATTGATAGGAAAACTCCCGGGCCGCGGCACTGTATAAACTATGGCCAGGGAGTTCCCCGTCGCGTCGTCGTTGCGGTTAAGGCCCTTGCACACGTCGTATTTTTACGTGCCGACGACGCGCGTTTTCCAAGTCTGCCAGTAATTAGATTTGCGTACAAACATATTAATTTTTAAATATTCGTATTAGTATTCGTATTAGTATTCGCCGAATACGAATATTCGGTAAATGTCTACTATTCGGCGAATACGAATATTCGTATTCGTATTCGTTGCATCACTAGTATATATATATACAATATTCATCATCATCATCACTGGTAGGATAATCGACATCGGCTCAGTTGCCAAAGAAGAAAAAAAAAACGTTTGGCACTCGGGGACTGCCGCGGTAAAGCTATTGCATAGCATTTGTAACCTCCATACTTCCTATTTGTCAACGCTACACTTGGGATGATGACGTGATGACATAAAACAAAAGCGGCCAAGTGCGAGTCGTACTCGCCCATGAAGGGTTCCGTAGCAAGTAACGATAAGTTTACGATTTATGACGTATTAAAAAAAAACTACTTGCTAGATCTCGTTCAAACCAATTTTCGGTGGACGTTTACATAGTAACGTACATCATATATTTTTTTTAGTTTTATCATTCTCTTATTTTAGAAGTTACAGGGGGGGGGACACACATTTTACCACTTTGGAAGTGTGTCTCGCACAAACTATTCAGTTTAGAAAAAAATGATATTAGAAACCTCAATATCATTTTTGAAGACCTATCCATAGATACCCCACACGTATGGGATTGATGAAAAAATTTTTTTTGTGTTTCAGTTCTAAGTATGGGGAACTCCAAAATTATTTGTTTTTTTTCTATTTTTGTGTAAAAATCTTAATGCGGTTCACAGAATACATCTACTTACCAAGTTTCAACAGCATAGCTCTTATAGTTTCGGAAAAAAGTGGCTGTGACATACGGACGGACAGACAGACAGACAGACAGACATGACGAATCTATAAGGGTTCCGTTTTTTAACGGAACCCTAAAAATTACGTTCCCATGACAACATCACGTTTCCCATGACAACATCACGTTGTCATGGGAACCGTCATTACATGGTAGGCGGAGTGTTAGGTTTTATTTTCGTTACGTTACGGAATTTCTTGATTCGGTCGCCGCGCTCAAAGCCCGCGATAAAAGCTATGCAATAGCTTAAAAAAAAAAGAATCACCACCATCCTGTTTACAACCTCTCTGAAAATGAGTTGATACCATCTGACAGCCAACTTTAACACCGCGCGCGCTCATTGGTTAAATCAAATAGCGCGCGCTTTCCCGGCTTTCTGTTACACACTTCCATCCCTATTCACGAAATTACTCCCACAGATTGCAGGAAAGCGAGAGAAAAAAAGTTTGTCACTTAAAAAAAACCAGTAGCAAGTGCAACAATAAATATGTTTCTTCCCAGAATATTGCTCAAGTAACTAAAAGCGAATATGTGTATGTTACAATATACCTTTTTTGATGGACCTTCCAAAAGTCTTGAATGGCTTTCACTGATTCTTCGAACAATAATGGTTTGGTTAGCCTTCGCTATCGACATTATAACGAGCTTCGATACAGACATCACGTACTGCCATTACGCTTACTACTATTACGTGACTCTCAGGAGACCACCGTCTTGACCCTATAAAAAAAACATTTGAAATAAATAATGTATCCTGTAAACAATGTCCCATTAAGGGTTTATGTAGATAGCCACGTTTGGAACGATTCATAAGTAATTTTAAAATAAAACATTTCACTTCAATACAATAAGCAATTGCTTTTTACAAGTCTTCAAATGTCAGGAAATAGGAAATAAATAATATTTGTATGTTTACTGCATTGTCTGCATTTGTTTTCGATAAGACAACGACCGGTCGTTTTTTTACAAAAAATACAACCGACTTCCAAACTACAAAGTAAAAAAATAACTTTAATTTCGGAAGTCGGTGTCTTTGGATCAGTACCTATTTAAATTTTTTGCCACCGGCTTCCGAAATTAAAGTTATTTTTCACTTTGTAGTTTGGAAGTCGGTTGTATTTTTGATTAAAAAAAAACACTTTTTAGTGACTTGGTTTGTAATTTATCTAAGTTACAATAGCCTAATGTTAACTCCTCATCACCTTTTACAAAATATTGCTTTTCCCGATGCAGGGACTTTAACTGTTGAGGAGTTCTCCAGGTACTTCACCATCAGCTCCACTGCACCATATGAATTGTGGAGCATCAATTGCTTATCAACCGTATTAAGGTAAACGAATCGCAAACCGTGAAATACATATTATTGAGAAGTTCCGGTGGCCATCTGTGTCCTTCATCATCAGTTCCACTTTAGCAAATGGAGCTTTCCAAGAGCAAATGCGCGAGTTATTATAAAAAACACCCAAATCGCTATAGGTGTGCCTATAATATTTGAAGAGCTCCCTCGATTTCTCCAAGATTTCATCATCAGATCGTAACCAAATGGCAATGGGACCAAATTTCAAACAAAAAAAAAAGAATTTTTCAAATCGATTTAGCCGTCTTCGAGTAAACGGGGAAAATTAAAAAAAAAAGTTTTTTGAAGTCGGTTAAAAATAATAAAAAGCGTAATACTTCATAGAACAATACACCAGCATACGCGCATAATATTTTGGTTAGCAATTTTAAATTCAAAACATATCAAACACTTTCTCTACAATTATTGTCTCGTTTTGGTGGACATTAGCATGGACACAATGCGTGCCCCTTCCTTACATGAGGCTGAACGCTAGATTTCTTAGCCAACAAATATGGCGGTCTGTGTCCAGTGACGTTTTTATTATGTTAATTTTCGCTTTTGTTTTGACGAATAAATTCTTTGAACATTAGTCAAGTGTTTACCATTATTCGGACACCTTATGTGGCCCAAATTTGAAACAAAACAAACCATGATTATCATCAATATGTTTTTTTGGGAAGGACGGCACAAAAGGGAGGAGACCTGTACTCAAATGGGTACTCAGGAGGACCTATACAAGGCTGCCAATGATGATGAAGAAGATGTTTTTTTAACTATAAATGCTTTTATCAATCCTGGGTAGGTAGAAAGTAGGAACCTACTAAAAGACGCCCATGCAACCTTAGAGATATAGGTATCTGATCCATTTGAGCGGAGAAGCGAGAAGAGGAGCAGTGCTGTACCGATATTAACCAATAGAATCTAAACTCTGGAGCGGAGTTTAGATTATATTGGTTAATATCGTCACATCTGCGCTCCTCTCCTCTCTTTTCTGCTGCAGCGGACAGTTCATTAACAAGAAAATACTTTCCACCCCTAGACTGAGGAGGTCCATCCCTACTACGTTACGATCTCCTTTCTATTTTCAAAGATAACATCCTTTCTGACGTCTCGTGCATAAAAAAGGCGTCTGTCTGGCTAAGTGGCCAATATTAACCAATAGAATCTAAACTCTGGAGCGGAGTTTAGGTTATATTGATTAATATTGGCACATCTGCGCTCGTCTCCTCTCTTTTTTACGCTGCAGCGGACAAGCAGCCTTAAGCTCATTAACAAGAAAATACTTTCCATTTGGTGAACGAGATTTGTTCTTCCACGATATCCATGTTATCCTGTCCTATCACCCACCATTCTCAATCCTCGGCTACCTTTCATCCAGCCATCTTGCGAAATTTATCGCTCCTCTAGACTGAGGACGTCCATCCCTACATTACGATCTCCTTTCTATCTTCAAAAGCGCCTTATTCACGATCTATTTTGCAATACGTCCCGCCAAGGTAACGCAGGAATCACACACGATGCACGATGAAAAACGACAGTGAATAATATCGACGTACGTCGATAATTATTGTTAATTGCTTGCTGGATTTGCTCGACCGTCTTGATGTTTGCAATGGAATCTAGATGTGCGCACAATAGTGTATATGCTACGTCCAGCACCGCGGCTTGGCGGGACGTAAAGATAATAATATCCTTTCTGATGACTCGGACAAAAAAAAGCTGTCTGTCTGGCTAAATGGCGGGAACTTAAGTTTTACTGACCGTACTAAAACCATCAACTCAAATAAAAGACGATTATATACAATTGAGACGACAGATTTCAACGAAGATCGATGAGATTTATTTATATCGAGAATTGAGATGTATTAACTTAAAGATCATAATTTTTTTTTAAGCTATTGCATAGCTTTTATCGCGGGCTTTAAGCGCGGCGACCGAATCAAGAAATTACGTAACGTAACGAAAATAAAACCTAACACCCCCCACTCCGCCTACCATGTAATAACGGTTCCTATGACAACGTGATGTTGTCATGGAGGTTACAAATGCTATGCAATAGCTGTACCGCGGCAGTCCCCGAGTGCAACACGTTTTTTTTTTGACGTGACAACGTCTTATAAATTGGTTTGCCGGGTGACACTTCAAGAAACTGCGTTACGCTCCGCTCACGTTATGCGCTCACAATGAGAGCGAGTGAGAGGCACGCGTCCCTTCCACTCGGGCATGGTTAGCCCGCCTAAGAGCGAGAGAGACAGACATAAAAAGTGAAAGGCACGCGTCCCTTCCACTCGAGCACAGTTAGCCCGCCTAAGAGCGAGAGAGACAGAGCGAGAGAGAGAGAGTGAGAGAGATAGGCATACACACCGGTTCCGGTCACATTAAAATTATTTTACCACTCAAAGTCGTTGTCACGTAAAACTTTCGCCCGTATACCGACTTTACAGGCAACCAATTTTTTTTTTAATATCTGCATTCTAAAGGTTCTACGAATAACATGATACAGGACTTATGAAGCATATTCCCAGTAAGGATACACGATTCTAAAGATAGCATTGCATCCATTTTAGGCTAGCGTCTGAGATCGCACTCTGATGCATAGATCAAACGAAAATGAGGGTAAAGATGTAGGACATAGCAATGGTAATATTTTGTAATGCAGGAAATGTAGAGATAGTCATGCACTGTAATGTTACGAAAATTGGGAAACGATATTCTTGGTGATACCAGGTACCGACTTAATATTATCTTTCGGAACTAGGGCTATTGTCCCTGATAAAGAAAGGGAACCCTATTTCATCTGTGATAATGTATATGTAAAACCTTTCATATGACAAAGTGGTCAATAGGGATGATGTCTGGGTAAAAAAAAGAAATTCTGTTTAGACCGTCAGTTAGATAATAAAAAAATATTAAACACGTATTTTTTGCTTTATCATATTAATAAAAAATGACTTAGATAAAACGCATGAAAGTTGGGGAGTGGGGGTCGCTACGTCACAAGTAAGTATAAAATCTACATCTTTTGATAACGTAAAAAAAGAAAAAATACGTGTCCAATATTTTTTAATTATCTACAAGACAGACAAACAAACTATTTTTAGTCATCATCCCTATTGCTAGGTACCAACCCATAAACCCACAAACCTGCCTATAAAATGACTTCTCACTTCCCTAAAATAAGGTTCTATCCTACAGGATAGAGGAGCCACATTGGAAACTAAGTACCTGAATCCTGAAAAAAGGAACGTAGTAGAAAAAGGGCGAGTGAGTGAAAAGTGAGGACATTTATTTTATTATTAAGTCCTCCAAACATGATCGCTGGTTTGCGAGAATAGCGACGGAACTAAAAATGATTGATTTTAGAGAATGGCATTTTTTAATTTCTTTGTAAACATTTTAGTGCATACCGCAAAATGTAAATAATTTATTGAGAGATCGACTTTACTGTTTAAAGGAAAATTTATCGTAGTATCAAAAAACATAAAAACATTTTAGAACTTTTATTAAAATTATATAAAAAATCATCATACAAAGGGGGGTTTCAGACATCAGTCTTTATTCATGAGACTCCAAATTATAAAAATCAACCTATGTCATTTATTTAGGTTTAAAGCCTCTTAAAAATACAAATTAAAACTTACAACAGTGTTTAAAACTTTTGTACTGATAAGTTAAACAAATAAAAATAGTTTTATAACATACAATAGTAACTTTATATTTAGGTATTAAAATAAATGAAATCAAAATAAACGTGAATTCTTCAAAATAAGTAATGAAAATAAGTAAAAAACAGGAACATTAATTCTTAAAAGGAAATGTAAGTAAAATAAATCATTTATTTTACAAGCCCTCATAAAATTGTCGATAATAGTTTGGAATTATATTTTTGTTAACTAAATCTACTAGTCCTCTCTTCTTATTTTCTGAGATCCCGTTCCTTTTTTTATAAGCAGATTGCAATCTGTAATTTTCGTCTAAAGATTTTGATGCACGGCTAGTAACTTTCACACATTTAAATTCATTTTCACCGTAAGATGTTTTATAGAAAAAGAACCCTTTGTGGTCAGCATCTACTTTTAAAATCTTTATATCTGCCATTTTCACACTCTCATTATCAGTATTTTTATTAAAATTTCTGCCCACGTCAGAAGCTAGCGACTTTAATTCGTAAAAACTTTTATGATCCATTTCTATGACTTTGTAAGGAGATCCTTTCTTTTTTGCAGTGCGAATAATTGAAATGTACTGATCCGGTGTATAAATAGGGCCCGATTTCAAAGTCCTTTTGATGTTTCTTTCAATGACAGAATGCACACTGTCACCTTCATTTTGAGTGTGCCCTTTTATCAGAAATTTATGCGTGATACTATTAATATGAGCAAAAGTAGAAACAGCGTACATGTACATACTAATAATAAATTTATTCTTTTGCTGTCCGCAGCAGTTGTCAGAATAAAAAATTATATCTAGTTTGGCTTCAGTTGTTAGATCTCTGCCAAGACTTTTTAAATATTCTAAAACACAGGTCCCTATTTCTATAGCTCCTCTATTTGCTTCTCCTTCATGCCACACGTAGCAGAACGCATTTTTATTTTTCATCTCATAGATTGTAAAGTTTAAGGTATTCACTTTTGAAACATAGTAAAAATTAGACACATCTCCCCTAGGACACGGCATCACAGCCTGTAAGTCATAAACTGCTACAATAGTTGATTCTTTATCTTCTGCTTCTTTTTTGTCCTTAACCTTCTCTATTCTTGAAAGCTCTTTTTCTTTTAGATGGTTCTCATACTTAGACTTCAGTTGATTTTTATCTTCTCCAGTTGCGTTATTGTAGGCAACACATTCCTCACACTGATCCTTCTTAGGTTGGTAAAATGCTATATTAAATTCTCCATTAAATATTCTATTAAACATGATATAATTAGCACTTTTCTCTCTTTTTTCTTCACACTGTTTCACATAATCTCTGTAAATTTCTGCAATAGTCTTACTTCCATCAATATATTCTTTCCGCGTATCTGCTCGACAGTAATGGCTTTCTATTTTTGGTATCGCCTTAATGAAATTTCTCAAACTATCTTTAATATTATTATCTACGCGACTGTGATTGCCATGTTTCCCTCGAAGATCCTCCACTATAATGCCTGAAACGTCACTTCTTGATTTTTCGGTAACTGTTCGAATAAATCTATCAGATACATCCAGCGTAGACATAAAAAAACTCTTACAAACTCGAATTTTTTCGCCATCTTTGTCTTTCAAATAAAATGCGTTATTAAATCGACGTGTTCCTTTTTTATATTGATACGTCGGGACAATAGAGGACATATTGAATGCTACAAAAGTTCTTTTACTTTGCAAATCAGGTAATTTATAATATGCGTCAAAAATATGGCGTCGAGTCTCATCATCAAACTTTGTGTTACACTTTAACTTGCATTTTTCTGTACATCCTGGTCCTAATCGTCTCTCTCGTATAACTTTATTATTTTTGCTCACATATTCTTTCCCTGCATTTCGTAGGCGTTTTGCTACATTCGTTTTCCAAAGTTCTGGCTGCATTTTCCTCTTACGTGTAATATTTTGGTTTGATTCACGTGAAATATTTTCTTCTTCATTCTGTTCTACTGTTTCGTCCGAATCTGCAGATAAATCATTATTTTCAATGTGATAATTAGGATCTGCGATACTATCATCCGATGAAAAATCTCTTTCTTCCTTTTCTTCTTCACTTTCAGCATTCATATTGGTCAATTCAATAGCTTTTGGTTCACTTTCTATTTGTAAATTATTTTCTACTGCAGTCTCATCTTTCATATTATCATTTACTGACTCTATACTTACCTTATTTTCTTTTTCTTTGGTTTTATTTTCTGGGCTATGGCCGTGGAGTTCTTTTTCATTTAAATTTATCATATTATTGGATTCTTTATTACATTCTTCTGTTTCTCTATTGCTGGAGGAAGATGAGGTAGAAGACGAAGAAGATGAGCTAGAAGTCGAGGAAGATGAGCTAGAAGATGAGGATGACGATATGGACGATATGGATGGTGATCTTTGTCGCAAAATCAATTTTTTTTCTTCTGAATTATTACCTGAAATTCAATAAACATTTATTTATTTACAGAATAAATACCAAAAGCAACAGCTATCGTAATCGCATGCATTTCACGGGTTTCTTCCAGAGGAACAGGCCATTATGTAATAGAAACACTCACATTTTTGTTATTCCCGGGAATCGAACCCAGGAGGTTACGATCAGCCACTAGCGTGAGTGTAAATTATTTGCAATAGGACGAACTACACATCGGAATAAAAATAATATCGAATAAAATCTCGAAAAAAATCAAATATTTTATTTTGCTTACCTGATGTGTTATTATAATTTATATCATTTTCGATATTTTCATCGAAACTTCTTGCATTTAACGACAAACTGCTTTCATGTTTATTGGCCCCTAAAAATTTTGAATAGTTAAATAGTTGAAAGAAAAAATAAAATTGATACAAACTGCAAATTATATGAAAATTATAGGCTGACCTTCTTGTTCACTATTCGTTAAATCATGTTGATCCTCATTTTCTTTATTTTTACTGGCCGCTTCTTTCAACTTTCCCAAGAATAACATTCTTTCTGCCATCTTGAATAACTCTTATAAAGATAATTATCTAAAACAAATCATTCAACGTAAATAATTAATTATCAATGAATATCATGTAAAAAATTAACTTAATATTTCTATCCCAAAATTCCTTGAACGCAGACGCATTTCGTAATAAGAAGCAAAACCATACCCATTTTTTTTCAAAAATAACGACGTTTCTTATTTGCGACAAAATAAAATCTGTTTATATTTCGTGAATATAGACTCAAGTTACATAAAGTCGGTATAAAATACAATATTATAAGCAATCACCCATATTTATTCAAGAATACAGGCGTAAATAGAAATAAGATAAAAAAAGATACTTACTATTATCAGAAACAACGACGGATCACTAAATATGTCACTATTCTTGAAAAAAATTCAATAATTGTTGCAACCGAACTGTAAATACGTCGGTATTTTCGAGAATTGACCGTGCGTTCACTCTGTTGTCATAGGCTCAACTGAGATGAGCCTTTATTTGTGATTACGCTTCGGGTGTTTTGTCTCAAATGAATAATGACGCTGTCTCTTTCTAACGAACGCTGGCGCGAAATTGGCTTTGCGTCTCTGTTCACGATAAAATATCAAAGATTTATGATTGTTTGGCATACAGAATTCAATTTGACAGAATTTTGAATTACGTCTATATTCTCGCAAACCAGCGAATTGTATCGTACCTACACACGACGAACTTGGGCAAGGTGTCCTAAGTGCGTGCCTACCTGTCAATAATTGAACAGGACACGTTTCTGTCAATCATTTCTCAAGGATATCACTTCCAAACGATGAATAAACATACAACATTATAGCCAGGTCTCAACGCCAAAATAGGAAGACAATGCAATTGTGTTCAATATGAAGTCGATATCAATACTTGTCGATAGATACTTGCAGAGTTATTGCAACAAACCGCAGTAAGGCACATTTTCTCACGAATCTTATAGAGAACTGTGCCATAACTTGTACTGACTAGGTTACCTTAGTATGTTTAAATTGTTGTATTGTTACGTAAGCGCTATCATCTTGAAGATCATAGGATCGATTGAAGATTTATGATCACTTCAAATGAACTCGGTCTTTCGGGCCTTAAAATCCAACGTACGTTGTCAACTGTACGTTGGATTTTAAGGCCGTAATTTTAACTTTTTAAGTTTACCGTCTTCTGTAAAAGCACTCACACTCAGACTTTATCTTTAAACCATATATCCCAATCACAAATGTGCGTCCCAACGTCCAAAAACAGTACCCTAATTGCGTAATACAACACAATCACAATCCATTGCTTCATAAGTAGGAAAAAAATTGTGCTCAACAATGTAAATAGATAGATAGATAGAATATTCTTTATTATGTACACCATAAAAATTACAGACATTAATATAGAAATTTTACATTGGGTGACACAATGGGCGGTCTTATCGCTAAAAGCGATCTTTTACAGACAACCTTTGGATGGATTTAAATGGAAAAGGAAAGACAATACTGCAGGTAGTCAGTGGCGTACCATTTACATATACAACAGAATACACAGATACATAAAGCATATAATTACCTATATAAATATATATATATATATATAACACAAATAACGCAATGAATGTTGTTGAGCTATCAAAATGAAACAAATTAGGCAAAATTGTTTACGAAATTAAGTTACGCAATTAGGGTATAGGCTGGTGGCCCAAACCAAACAAAAATTGGCCAACATTGGCTCATTGCATCGGCCCGGATAATTTGGTCCCTGTGATAACCCAATCAAGGGGTAAGGGTCAAACACTCCCTCCCTTAGCGCCCTCTGGGTCTGTTAAATATTATTACTGGCCAGCTAAACACTATTAATCTGTACCTTTTAATCGTGATGTGATGATATACAAAACATTTCGCGAAGCTGGAGGTAACGTTGTACGGAAAAAATCGAGATCCAAGCAGAACCACTCTCTAGTCTCTAAGTTAAAAGTTGATGTTGTTTGCACATGTTTGGATTTATAAGTATATTCTTGCACCTACAGGTCGAACTGGTTGCTCTGAGGTCATGCACCTGGTAGTGTTTTGCTTAGGTACGATTACAATGATTAATATTAATGTTATCTTTTCAATCTACTGCAGCTGAGCATTCAGTTTAATTTGTGTGGGAACACAGCTTGCTTTCTTTGCCTCTACAAGTCTTTATGGATATCAGGAAGATTTAAAACTTTAATGTGTAAAACCTATGTTATTTCTATTAGCTGCCTGTTGGTCTTGAGGACGCAAACGGAACTGCTGAGCATAAGATCATGATGGGAGCATAGGGTCGATCGACAGCGCGGACTTGCGGACGGTGAGCAGTGGGTAGCTCGCCGTCCGATAAGGACCAGGCCCGGGTCGACGGCGCGTTGTGTTCCACGCGCGCCTCAAAGAAATGTCAACAAAACTGACCGATGCCTGCCGGGGTTGCGGAAAAGTCCGAAAGGGATACCGTGGCCTCTGGCAACATGGCAACTGAAGGAACACGGGTGGATTTTAGTCAGTAAGAGTCTGACACGCCCTCCCGCTCCACCCAGAGCAGGAGAAGTTATTTGATAATTTATCACCCAAAAAAAAAAGTGTCGATCGACAGGTCAGGCAGTGTTAAGTATTGGGAGGAATTTCCACTAATAATTTCTCTGTAGCAGTCCATCTGGGTTCGTGGTTCACCCCCTTACATGTGAATTAAACATATTCCGAGTGTAATGAAGATTTTATCAAAGCCTACAGAAAATATACCTAGGTACCTTTAAGAGTAAAGGGCAAAGTATAATGATACTAATATATAGGACCCAGTTATCTTTAGACATAGAACCTTATTGATATTCGTGTCTATAGGCATCGACCTGTAATTGTGTACCTTAAAGCACCTTGTATAGGTAAAGTCGAAGGCTTTGTCTCCTTTTAAGGAAAACTAATGTTCTCTAATAAGTACATACCTGTTTATTGGAGGTTATGTTGAAATAGATTGATAAATAGCGTAGCGTTGGAAGGCCTCCCACAAGATGGACCGATGACCTTGTGAAGGCCGCAGGAATCCGCTGGATGCGGAAAGCACAGAATCGGTCGAAGTGGCGGTGCTTGGGGGAGGCCTATGTCCAGCAGTGGACGTCTTTCGGCTGAAATGAATGAAATGAGATTGATAAAGGATATTGATAACTATCGACTACAGTCCGGCTGTCGAGAAAAAGCGTTCCTGCACGCGTAGCATGACCACCATAGAAACGAGTTTTGTCGACGGAAGAATAGTCAAAATGACAGATAAACAATAACAATCTGTCATTTTGTCTATTCTTCCGTCGACAAAACTCGTTTCTACGGTGGTCATGCCACGCGTGCTGACACCTGATATTTGGACAATTTCTAGTAGTACCTAATAAGGATCAAATCCGCAAAACAAATATTCGTCATTATGAAACTGACAGGTGTCAAAAACGCATTCTGCCAACAGCCAGACAGACTGTAACTAGTCTAACTACTCGTATAGTCAACCGTACATCAGTGGTAACACTTGCACTACGAAAATCGTCCTTAATGAAACGACATAAAGGTGCTGTCAGTGTCATATTGTGACCAATGATGTGAAGTTGACTGTGAAGGCGTAGGCGTCGATAGAGTAATACGTTCTAATAGATAAGACGTATTACTCTATCGAAGAATATTTAAATGATAAAATATGACATTGCCAGCCCTTTAATGTAATTAACCATTGACATGCATGTAAAAATAAATTATAATTGATTAATTAATTATTAATAATACATTTAATTGACATTATTTACAATTATGATGAAATATGACATTACTAGCCCTTTAATATAATTAACCATTGACATGCATGTAAAAATAAATTATAATTGATTAATTAATTATTTATTAATACATTTAATTGACATTATTTACTCGAACGTGACTTTGTATTGTATAAATTCAGAATTATTGCTAAAAACCTAATATATTTGTACACCAATTTCATTGGTAGGACATAGAGCTCGACTAAAATGTATACATAAGACCTTTATTGTAATACCTGTGTTCACAAATAAAGATTGATTGATTGATTGATCGTAATATCTTCTAAGGTTGCGGAAATCAACCGGTAACTGAATACTTCTAATAAAAAGTAAAAATCTCATCCGGAGGAATGAACTGATCGAGCCAATGATATAAGGACTTCCTTTTAGCAAATCAGGGCATGGAAAAATACATACAAGAAGAAGGATTACAAATTAGTAGTCGTTTTGTTAAACAAAAGGGCTGATGATGAAATTTATGTCTATTTCTGTAGGTAAGTTGATCTTTTAAGACACGTTTACAAGTAAATTTTTTGGTCAATATAAACTAGATAGCGCGCATATTTCCTAGCTGACAGCTGGCTTGTTTCGCAGTCTCCAATAATCACGATCTATCTTCCAGATAAAACAAAATGGAACAGAATTTGTACCGGTTAAACAACCCAATGAACCAAACCCAATGAAACAGGCCACAAATATTCTCAGATTATGTAGACAGTACTTACTAATGCCGCACCAAACGTTCTTATTTTAAAATCAAAACTTTTTCTTTTTTTCACGCTTTTCTGACTTCGCCTTCATCATTAATTATACGGGTCGCCATCGCCATCATGATAATATATGAATGCATCCAAGTCCACTAGGTACTATCGTAAATCCAATCTGCACGTATTGAACGTGTATTGCACCTAGAAATAGACAAAGTTGGCACTTGTAAGAACTCTAAGTACTTCATGCAATTTTATACTTTATTTCTAAAGAAATAAGAATGATCGGTGAAGTTCTACGGCATTGCGCTTATATTGCTATTGCGACAGTCCTAGCCAAGTCAACGTTTCTTACTTATAAACATTATGCCGGTTGCGTGGTTTAGTTGCCTACAAAGTGTTAGAAGGGAAAGGTTTGCGTACAAATCGCATTTTTATTTCTAATTTTGCTATTAATTGCATAACTTTGCTTATCGATCCATCAATAATAAAAGAATTTTAAGATAAAATTAAATTTTACCTGTGTATGAAAATTTATTAAATTGGCGCCAATTGTCGTTTGAAAAAAGAACAGTGACCATGACATTGAGTTGTAAACAAAAACAAAAGTGATTTATTTTGCCATAGACAAAAAATTAACAGTAAAAACTCGGAATCGTTAATCGATTCGGTTGACAGTTTGGCATTAGTGTTGTGTTGTGAGGGTCAAAGGTGACAACATTATGCCCCAGATTTTCTTCAAAAAAGTAATGGTGGTAAGGGATCGAGCCGACTTCGAGGTAAGCCGCTTTCACTTTCCGCACCGGTCCGTGGCGTATGCCCCTTGCTACTGTGTAGCTTATAAAAATATTTGGAATTTAATTATAGGTTTTATACCAAACAATTATTAAATTAATTATTTCTTTTTATTCGTATTTTTTCAGTAGGTAGAAATTTGGTTGAATTACTCTACCTTCTGCATAATTCATTTATGCATATAGTCCATTATTTTTATATTGTAAGTACGATTTCTGTCAATCCTTTTTCTCAATTACACAAACCTTAAGGTTAATCACATCAAGGCCTTCCTAATGTACTGAAAAAATAAATGGGATGCGAAACCTCTGATTAAAAATTTTAAAAAAATATTTTATAGCAGTTATACTGATGATAATGTATTGTTTTTTGAGTTAAAACTTTGCTATGTAGTTTATTTTCTTTTTCATGCGTATCGATGTTAAAAAGATCAAATATGTTTGGCCCAAAATTCAGCTGCGCGAACTCCGGAAACTAATTTTAATTGGAATGCGATTATGCAACACGTAAAAACATCAATTAATATTCATTCGTATCACATTTTCTAATAAACAATTTAAACTACCGTATGTAAATATCTAAGTAGGTACCTACCTACCATGAGAATTTTATTGTAAGTAATTTTCCAGATTTTGTAATTGCTTCGAGTAACGAAATCCTTAATGGCTACAAAATCGTAGGCGTATTAACTAGTCAAACTTTAGCATTTAAAGCAATGACCTAGTGTCCAAGAATCACTACACAATCTGACTGAAACAACATAGATAGTGAGGATTGGGCCCACCTGGTACCCCAGACAACAAAAGTAGATTAACACTTGAGTTTTTTAAATTTTAATTATTGACCAAAATATCTCTAATTAAAATCGGAACTGATGTAAAAAGCAAATGAACTCGTTTCTATTATAATTATTAAAAGCTAAAAAGCAGTTTATCAAATTATTTTGGGTCAATTTTGATGATATGGAAATGTGTCGGTGTTAATAATTTTGCTGTTAACCATAAAACTTACCTAGTGTTTAAAAAAAGTAAATTGCCTACTCTTAATCTTCTTTAATAAGAAGGCTGTTCTGTTGTATTGGCCGTAATTTGTCTTGGCGTTGTATGTACCAACATTTCATGAATAATAACTATCCACCATGATTTATTGGCAAATAGTAATATAATTTTGAATTAGAGCAATAAAGTTACAATTTCAATACAAAATGTTGACGACCTCGGGGTGCACAATAAATTATATCTTTGCTCAGATTTTATCTGCTGCATTTAAATATTGCCTATGGTTTGACCATAGACAATATTCTTGTCTGTAGGTGGAGCTAAGCCCGTTGATTATACTGCTATCTGTTTTACGAAATCTAAAATAAATAGAAACTACAGATTAATTACTGCATGCTGATCTTATCATAGACTTATTTACTGAAGTCTACCATTTTCCCACTTTCACATATTAATATTTTTTTAGAATACCCGATCACACAGTCACAACATGCTTGTTATGCAAAAGTACTAAATA
This sequence comes from Agrochola lychnidis, assembly GCA_963680765.1. Classification (NCBI taxonomy): domain Eukaryota; kingdom Metazoa; phylum Arthropoda; class Insecta; order Lepidoptera; family Noctuidae; genus Agrochola; species Agrochola lychnidis. The sequence continues at coordinate 3,731,417 of OY796859.1, read as the reverse complement.
GTACATACTAATTCCATGCTCTGGATAATAATAAATTAATTCGGAAGCAAACATAACTGACACTGAAAGCCAGTGTAGAAAAGAAAACAAAAAAAAATGGCTAATAAAATTAAAACACATGAATAAGTAATTAATCAGGATGACTATTTGTTTCAATTTCAATGCTCAAAAACAAAATGAAGACGCAATACTTAATCCCCTGCCCACACCTTAATGTTGCAATCATAAGTAAGCAACAGCCAAGTAGGTAAGTTGGATCCTTGTCAGTAAGCTTTGACGGTGAGGCATCTTTAATCCGACAAACAATACGTGCATACTCATTGAAGGCCTCACAGTGATTCTCAACGTTTAATTACCTCTTATTGAAGTGAAAACTTCTTTAGGCGCGTTGGGCATTTTTGAGATGGGAAAAACAATTGAACTCGCGACACCGCTACCGACACCTCATTTTTGTAAACGCGATTGTGCTCTTTATTTATATTGTGTTACGGATCAATGTTCTATGCAAGTATTTTTACTTTACAGGTTCTGGAAGTTTTTTTTTATGTAAACGCGATTGTGCTCTTTATTTAGATAAGGTTACGGACCAATGTTCTATACCAGTATTTTTCTTCCACCAAGGCGATCTTGTTCAAGTTTTTTTTTTGTGGCAGCCACGAAATGGGAAGCCTATGAAAGCCAAGCATCTTGTTTAAATTTGCTTTAAAAAAATTGACCCTGTCAAAAAATCTGGCTAATTCGGATACGTAGTTCAAAGTGACTTAAGCCACATCTCATGAAGACTTAGTTTTTTTTTACCTAATCTTCCACTAATATTTTAAAAACCATAGACATGTAATTATGTCTAAATTAGAAACGTCATTAAATTAGACAAACTATCACCAATGTAAAACCATAATGAATGCAGATGTAGGCCGCAGATTGTGCTAAAGTTTTCAAAATTGGAAGATATATTTCCAATTTTGAAATCGAAGCTAATATTCGCTAGAGATGAGGCATAACCAGGCATAGGTTAACAATCAATAATGCGTCTAATTGACTAATTGAAGGCCTTTTGAGCAAAGCTCCCCAACCTTTACTGCTTAGTACCTACAAGCGTCTGGTAAAAAATGTTATTTAACAAATTACCCCTTTATTTTTAAACGTCAAAAATGTATGCTAAATAACAACGTTTATAAATAAACCCCAATTAATCGATAAATATTTTTCATATTGTGAAAATTACACCTCACACAATAGGTTGTATTTGAAAACATTTAAAATTCGTCTATCATTTTATTACATAAACAGTATTCATACAAGTGAGCACTAAAAGTACATTGAAGGTCGTTGACACGCATCGTATTTTGCAATCAGTGCCAAGTAAGGATTCCAGGCGGACAATGTAAGCATCCTTAAACATTATTATGTTATTTATGATTTAAATACATATACAAGCAAAGGCCTGCAACCTACGGGTCTCTGATTCTCAAAATTTATCATTCTGCCTCTTTTTTGCAGCTCACAAAGCCATTTGAAGTTTTGAACATTTTTTCTCCCTATAAAAAGGCTTGCACCACAAATCATTAAGACTAGCCCACATACAGACGGAATTCCGTGTCGGAATTTCGAATCGGAGAAAATATCGAACGGAGAACTATTTTACGTGTGTGTGATGGATCCTTTTTTTTTTTGGGTGGGAAATTATCAAATACTTCTCCCACTCTGGCCGGAGCGGGAGGGCGTGTCAGACTCTTACTGACTAAAACCCACCCGTGTTCCTTCGGTTGCCCTGTTGCCGGGGGCCACGATTTCCCTATCGGTTTTCTTCGAACCCCCGGCAGGCATGATTTTGTATGGATTTGCTGTCTTCGAAATTCCGAATCGATATTTCGGAATTCTGTATGTATGGGGCCGGCCTAAATGCATTTAGCGCTAAAAGTATTCAAAATATCGTATCATTTCTGCCAATCGTTTGAAGTTGACTGAGACAGAATGATGTTTTAAATACGTTTGTTGTTAAACGCATTTAGTGATTATTGGTGCAAGCAGGCCTAACGCCCGGTTTCTGGAACATAAATCACCACAAAAATTTGCTGACAAATTTTCAATCGCGCGTAAACTGCTTGGATTGGTTGAATGAATTATCAACAGCCAATCCCATCACTTGACTTGCGTTTCTCTGTACTGTACCTGTACCACAGCATAATAAAGTAACAGTATTATGTATCGGCAGTGACCTTGAAATAATTACCAACGGCCGCTCGGTAGATAAACTTTCCGCGTCCGTGCATAACTGCCGCGCACTCGCGACTGTTGTGTACTGATATACACAGAGATTTCGAAGCGCGTCGTTTCGGTAGTTTTCTATGAAGACATAATACTGTTACTTATTTATACTGTGCCTGTACCTACTGAAGGCTGCAAAGGATGATTACTTTATTAAAGTAAGTTTACATAGTAACTTACACATAGTAAAATCCAAAGAATGTAAAGTTCGATGTGATTACGTTCATTTACGTAATCATATCGTACCTAGGTACTCTACGTTCTTTGTTCGTAATGCCAATTTTACGGCTTATTTCACGTTTATGGAAATTATAATTAAAATATTTTATGCCATCGTTATCTGCCAAGGTCAAGGTGTTGTGTAATCTTTTGCCAAGGTCAAGGTGTTGCAATATACCTAATCTTTTAATTACTTATCAAACAATTATCCAAGTAAGTCTGTCCAGTCTAGCACCTTGTATTCCCGATAATTTCTGTCTTATATGTAAAAAATACAACAGCAAAAAATTCAGAAGAAAATCTAGTTAATATGTCCAATTTCAAAAATTAGTTAGGTTTAAGTAGCAAAAAAAACAGTGGCACTCCGGGAGTGCCGGCAGAAGTGAATAAGTACTTGAAAAAAAATCGGCACCGCGGTAATCAACACGTTGATGTCTTTTTAATGGTTAAAAGCTGGTGTCGTCACAGTGTAGCAAAATCAATGGTTTAGGCACAGATAATATAGTTTAGGCGATTATCACACTGGACCGCATTCAAAATTCAACATTAAAGTCATTTATTCAAACTAGGCTGAGAATCAGCACTTTTCGAACGTCAAAATTACATAAGACAGTCCCCCAAAAACGCCCACCCTTCACCACGCTGCATGTTGCGTGTCAACAATTTGAATGAACGCACATGGATGCATTTTCTGTGTGTTGGACTGTGCGTGTTTTCTATACAAACGGAGATACAAGCAACGTTAAAACACGCATTCACGCGCTACGCTGCGTGGTGCGTGACAGTGTGTTAATCGCCTAAGTCCCATCTCAAAAATGCCCAACGCGCCTAAAGAAGTTTTCACTTCAAAAAATACATTTGTAAATAAGACACGCTGTAAGTATATAATTAAAAATGCAATGTTAGGATTCGTCTTCTCTATAAAGAGAAGACGAATTCTGTACTAATACAGAACTAGCGACCCGCTCCTGCTTCACACGATTTTTTACGACCTGACGAAACATCGAGATTTCTTAGGTAAACGTAATTTTAATACTAACGTATTATACACATAAACCTTCCGGAATAAATTCTCTAAACGATGGTGATAACCTCATCTATATCTGTTGCGTGGTTTAAAAGAACAACGCGAAAAGCAACTTTGTTTTATAATATGTATAGATATCACATTCACATAACAAACTCGTAACTGCAAGTTTCTCTGAATCGATTATTATCAGTGCCCATCTCTCACGTCTCCGACATAGCTAAATATTGAGTAACACTGACTTTGGCCCTACTATTGATGTAAAACTTACTCGAATATCGCTTAAGCGAAAATGCAATACCAACCTACGTTATTCTAAAGCCGGGTCTCCTGCGCGTGTTTCACACAAAAACATCGCAACAAAGAGGCGTGGTCATACACATTTGTCTATGCAAATACGATGATTTGTATGAAAATAAATGTTTATGTTTAAGCTTTTTTGTGTAATGTTTCGAAAAAACATGCGCAGGAGACCCGGCTTTGCAACATAAAAGCACCATGTTTTGAAAAAATATCATACCGACTCAGGAATTATAAAAATGCAAAAAACGTAAGAGAATTTTCGCGGGATACCTACATTAGCGCCTAACCTTTACCATCAGCGTTTTTCATCGCAGTTTTATAAGTTCTATGGTTTTTAGCAACATGGTTTTTGGCCTATAACTGAAAATGAAAGCCTCTTATTAGTTAATTTGCCATCAAATACAGCTGATAACACCAGTCTCATCAAATCCTATGGAAATACCGATAATTATTAATTATTTAAAAAACAAAAAACTCAAACTCGACCATTTATTTCAATAAAACCATTTACAGGCACTTTTGAATTGTCAAGGAGTCGGTCAGTCAGAAACTCAGAAATATGAAGCTAGTTGCCCATTCCAAAGCGTAGTAGGTACCTATGGAGAAGAACGGGCAAGAAACTCCATGGACACTCATTTAAATAAAATAAATTGTTACAAAATATTGGTTACATCATTCATGTTGAAATTATACATGTGAGAACAATGTAGAAAGACGTGCACGTTAGAAGCGTCCGTAATAAAAAGATAAAACAAATTAAAAATAAGTGAATAATATCAATTCGACGTATCACCTCATAGTACGGGCTGACAGTAGACGATGGTCACGTTCCATTAGCTGGTGAATCAGAGCGCGTCGGCCCCGTTGCGTAACTCGCCTTGAGTGACCGCTGATGGGTGCTGGCTCCCAATCATTGGGTGGTTGGTATGGTCACGGTTGATTAGAGCGAGGTAGGCTGTGGCAGTTTAATGATAAATGAGTGTTCGGTATAATTAGCCAATTTATTTTGTTTAACCAAGTGGTACCTATATCGATTGTATGTAGCAATGTCTTGATGGTATTCGTTGTTAAGCGGTGATATTATGACTCTACTCTTAGAGGGATTTCGATTTTAATCTCGTTTTCGTTGTACAAACAGGCACAGCTAATAATAGCTCGCCTTGAGCACAGTATAAATAAGTAACAGTATTATGATTGTCTTCATGGAAAACGGTCGAGACGACGCGACGCGGCAGTTACGTACGGACGCGGAAGGTTTATCTACCGAGCGGTCATAGGTAATTATTTCAAGGTCACTGCCGAGACATAATACTGTTACTCTTTTATACTGTGTCTCGAGTGACCGCAGCACGCGTAGCATGACCACCGTAGAAACGAGTTTTGTCGACGGAAGAATAGACAAAATGACAGATAAACAATCACAATCTGTCATTTTGTCTATTCTTCCGTCGACAAAACTCGTTTCTACGGTGGTCATGCTACGCGTGCTGGTGGGTGATGCTGGCTTTCAATCATTGGGTGGTTGGTATGGTCACAGATGATTAGAGCGAGTAGGCTGTGGTAGCTTAATGATAAATGAGTGTTGGGTATTAGCCAATTTATTTTGCTTTACCAACTAGTAGATACAACGATTCATTACTCATACTGTTTGATGTCTAAGCAAATACCATAAAGGTAATTTTTTTAAGGTGAAAACTGAAAACTCAAACTAATGTTTAGGTGGGTCAAACAGTTTGGGTGGTTCGTTTGGTCAAGCAGGCAACGTCAGTACACTACATCTCTACTCTAAAATAGAGGAAACGGTTTGACTTATCTCGTTTTCAAGTAATCAAGTAAGTAATGTACGAGTCAGATCTGGTAGTATATAACTGCTTTAAACGGATTTAGCTTTTCCCGGAAACCATGAACTAGGTACCTTCTTTAGGCCCGTAAAATCGAGAGTAAGTTAAGTTTTTGTATCGAACATTACGATCTAACCCGATACAGTAATATCCTGCCTGACGAGTTTCATAGAAAGTCTGTTACGGTACTTACGATAATACCGCTCTTGGATTTTCTTCTTCACTCCTTTTAAGGGACCCGCTCTTTAGGGCCAGCGTATCAATGTAAGATACTACACTAAAACTTATTCTATCGAAAAAATATTTCAAAGATTGCCTCACTGGTCTAGTGGTCGCAAGAGCTACTGCTGAGCATGAGGTCCTGGGTTCGATTCTCGGGTTGGGTAAAGTGCTTTTGGGTTTGGTTATATTGAATTTCTCGGTAGCAGCCCGGAGTCTGCTTTGTGCCCGGTTGATGGCAATAGGCTCGCCCCCTATTACATGGGACTTAAACATAACTGGCAAAATGTGGGTGTACTATAGGTACACCTCTGCCCAATCCTTCGGGGAAACAAGGCGTGTTGTTGTACGTGTTATATTTCAAAGGTCCTCGGCCTTTTTATTTCCTTGTCCTGAAACCCTCTCACACATTCCTTTTTGATTTGATAAATAATTTAAAAAAAATTGAGTCCCTATACGATATATCATGAGATTTCTGAAAGAAGAAGGTTGTCCACTCTTTCACCAAAATGATCGAACCAGACAAAATAGGAAATAATTGAGGACCTTTTAAGCAACTCACTCCTTCATTATTTGATTGTTATGCCAGAAAGGTTATAAGCTTACCGAAAATTACGGGGGATTTTAATAAATCAATATCTCTTGGCGCCAACACTGCGTTGGTGTCTTAATTACGTGGTATCAAAGAGTTAAATGCGCCTTTATCATTAGTAGACGACCTACGCCACCTACTATACTATTAAATTAAACTGACAGGTGGATATTTTCAGACAGGTTGAGGAAATTAATGTTCTTCTGCTTGGCAAACGATTAAGCTCAGGTTTTGTCGAGGCCAGAATTTCAAGAACAAAGTTGTTCGGTGGTTGTTGTTCCCACCTCTCCGGGAATTCCGGGAGTGTCCCGGAATTCATCACTGACAATTTAAATCTCCCGGCTCCCGGAAGGAATTTAAAATAAACAAAATTCTCCCTGAATTTTAAATTCACGCGTACTGGCGGATTTTTGACAGTGGCGAAAATCATACGACAACGAGCGGTAGCGAGCTACAGTGGCCAATGCAGTCGCAAATTCGCAATACTCGAAACTAAGCTTTGTCCATATACCTGTACTTATCAAACGCCGCCTGCGAGCGTGTTTTAAGTATAGTATTCGATATATGAACAAAAGAAAGAAACCGCTTATATGAAGAACATTCAAGGCAGAAATCCATTTATTTTGAAATGGACTACAAAGAGATTTTTAAATTTGTTAAGACCAGATATTTTAAGTCTGCACGTTCAAAAGGAAAATATAAGTACAAAAAATAAGTTAAAAAAAACGCTGTTTTTTTTCTCTCCCGGACTACCAAGACTAAGACTAACAGTGACAACCCTATGGGTGCCCTATATCCTTGATTTATTTATTTATTGATGATCATGTAGGCACTGGTATAATATGAAGGTTTACAGCAACCAGGAAAAAAGGTAGAAGAAACAGTGACCTCTGCTAAAGCCACTTCAAAAACTATTCAACAAACAGTGAGCATCTATGGAGAATTTGGTGATCAATGTTCCTTCTCTGTGCTTTACAATCGGAAAAATAACAATGAAAAAGGCAAATTCATCTCAGCATTAATTGTTGCAGCTGATATTAGAGAAGGCGCCATGCGCCATCTACAATGTTAAACGGGCTGTAAATGCAGCTCGTTCAACTGTTTATAGCTGTCCAAAACGAAAAGACTAATTTCAAAAATTAAGGACCAGAATCCCTTTAATCATTAGTTTAACATTACAATTCAAAGAACACCTAATTGACCGGCACACGTACTTATCCAAGTACATTCCGAGAAGCTTCACTTAAAATACACAATGAACTACAACAAATCACTCAAACCAACTACAAACGGTCTTGGAACATCGGTATTTAGTCCTCCTTGCTCAAAGCTACTAAAATTACTCCCTCCCAATCGGTCCCAACAAGTACTACGAGTACAGCGAGGGACTATAATTAGGAACATTCTGAAGTTCCTTCAGGGACATGTTTGAACAAAGGAAGAGTATATTTCAGTTGCTAAGGGATTTGTGACTCGTGACAGTAAAATAAGGCCCTGCGCAGACGGCACACTTTTTGTGCGATCGAGTCTGCGGCGCACAAAAAGTCTGCATGGCGCGCAAAAAGTCGGTCGCGGATATTTCACAGACTCAACGCACACGACGCACATCTTCGATCATTTTGTCGGCAGAGCTGTAGGGACGTAGGGACGATGGAAATCGTGCAGAGATCGCGAAGTATTATTTTGCACATGAAGTACAGAAAAAGAAGAAGAAATAGAGAATTTAGGGTACATCCTATACTTTCGGAAAGATTACTAAAGGGATTACTGAAGGGACAGTTCCATACTAAACATTCATGATATTCTGCCTATCATGATATTCTGCCTTAGAAGTATCATAAATTGCTGGTCTGTTTTGTATTTCTTGAATTAACATAGTTACATCGACCTCTGGTGCCATGATAATAGATCGCGTGCGTTACGTCCACCCCTAGCAAATGCAGATTGCCGACTAAAGTGTGCGCCGTCAGCGTTAGCGCGCGTTGAAGCAAACGTTCAATTTTTTTCACACACTTTTTGTGCGGAGCGGCGCGCCGCGGCGCGGTGCGGTCTGCCCGAATTACACGGATTTATTGTGCGCCGGACTTTTTGCGCGTCGTGTGCGTTACTGCATATAATTGCATAGGTTCTATTTTCACAGACTAAAAAGTGCGTCACGGATAGTCTGTCGTCTGCGCAGGGCCTAAGTGTGATTTATGTTTTGCGACACTTTTGTCATGGTTAAGGCGAGTCGGAGAAGTTTCACTTATTTGTCAATTATTTTTACCAGTAAGAAGGTTTCAGGGTACCCGTATCCAGTTAGACTGGAAGCCGACCCCAACATAGTGGAATAATGTAGATCTTTTCATGGTAAAGTGAAACTTTTATTACATCGTCTCAAACTTTTTCGTCTGTGTGTTGCATGTCGCGTGACGGTCGGCCGCGGAGTAGGCATAAAGTGAAAGGCGCTCGTCAGAGCAGCCAAGGCCAATATGGCGGCGCCTATAGAAGTTTCACTTTTACCGTGGTTTCATAAAACCACACAATCCTTTTTTTTAAATATAATCTTGTAGCCTCGTTCTCGATTTTGTTTTAAATGGTCTTGATTTCTGCTGACATCTTTATCAACTATCCGTCGTCATTTTACACGTTGCAAATTGCTGCTCTGGGGGCCTCCCACAAGGTGGACCGATGATCTCATAAAGGCCGCAGGAATCCGCTGGATGCGGGAAGCATAGAACCAGTCGAAGTGTCGTTGCTTGGGGGAGGCCTATGTCCAGCAGTGGACGTCTTTCGGCAGAAATGATGATGATGATGAAATTGCTGCTTTGCATCGTATCTCGATCTGAATGTGCCGATTTTCTTAAATTCAGTTGAATTTTCTATGACGATACCAAGTTAAACTACTGTCTGTTCATTTCTTGAGAACCTTAACTAACTTAGCTCACGCTTATCAAGCTTATTTACCGAACAACAATCCAAAACCAAATCTACTCTCAAGCAATAAGTTCCACTATCGTTTGAATTGGTAACAAAAAGGATGTAGTTGTGACGTCAAGCGGAGCCAACAGATGGCGCTTGCAGTGCAATGCGCATGCGTCACTTGCTGATTGATTGTGTGATTCTGTTGCACTTTTTAGATGCCAGGAGCATTAGTCTTTGTATTTAAATTATTTTTGTTGCTTTATATTTTTGTCATGTAAATTCTATTTTATTCTTGGCTAAGTATACTTAGAAGAACGATTAATTCAAGTAGTGAAAGCAGAAAAGTATTTTAACATCTTATGAAACCGTGATTAGTATTATTATGAAGTGAAGACAGAAAGACTGTACTAGCAGTGATAGCCTAGTGGTGTGACCGTCGGACTGCCAAGTCCATAGGTCTCAAGTTCGAACCCAAGGCACGCACCTGTGACTTTTCGGATTCATGTGCGTTTTGTATAATTATCACTCGAAAACATCGTGAGGAAACCGGCATGCATGAGAGATACTTCTCGACAGCATGTGAATCCAAGTCAGAGGCCCATGGGCGGCTTTAAAACTCTGACACCAGGTTAGTCACTAACCACAGAAAGAAAGAAGTCTAAAGACTATCCCGTTTTCATCAAAAATCATAGCCCGAAGAAGTAAATATGGCAGACCTCCATAACTTAGTTACTAGGTAACATGATACCCCTTGATAAGACTGGTTGTCAGTCTTTTGGGCTTCTGACTACCCGCAACGACTGTCAAAGATCTACAAATGACAGCCGGGACCAACGGCTTAACGTGCTTTCCGAGGCACAGGGGGGTCTTGGTATGTAAAGATAGTCACCTATCCTCAGACCAACCGCGGCAAGCATAGCTTAACTTGATCGATCAACCCGTGCGGCTGTTATTACTTAACCACAAGCCGGAGTGTAATTAGATATTACCAGCTAAAAACAAAAGACTGTCTACTCACTTTGCATACCAAACAAGGAAAAACAAGTGAAACCACCATGAATGATAAAGAAACCACCAACCATCTACCAACATAGTACATGGCTCCCACACTAAGCCACGAAGTAAATATCGTAATTAACTTTTAAGTAAGTTATCATTAATTTAACTTTATAATAATTATTTTGCCGTGAAAGTCTCTGTCACTTGCGTATTAAAAACTTTGAAGATGCATCACTTGTCAGCTGTCATATTTGCCAACTTAACTTTTCACTCGAAAACCCCAGAAACATTTGAATATCAACCTTACCGTCTTGAGTGTAGGGCTATTTTGAAACACTTTGAAGTGTAAATTCAGGTTGTAAGTGGCAGGTACTTTGGCCGAGAGGTTGTGAGAAAGGTGTTTGGTTATGCAATAGTTGGCTGTGATCCAAGTCATAGGTAAAAGCGATTAAAGATTTAAAATATGAATATAACTTAATCTAGACTCCGGCATAATAATAATAATACGTCAATCGTTTATTCAAGAGTAAATTGTACCTACCCAATAACTTACGTAACTTATAAAGGTACGTGATAAAGTTAGAATCTTTAGAATACTAACACCGCTCTTCTATACACTGTACAAACTGGGTCATTTTTAAGGATGTGTTTTTACATAATATTCGCTGTTCGCGTCGTCGTATGCAAATGTTTACTAAGACCTGTAATATCTATACAGCATGCTCCATATAAAAATAAAAGCTATGGATATTTGCCAGACAGAAATTGAGAATTATTTCATGTAAAAACTAGCTTCCACCAGCGGCGTAATATCTTTATAAATTATAGCCTATGTTACTCAGTGAATATAGCATTCCACTAGTGAAAGATTTTTTTTAATCGGTCCACTAGTTTTTGAGTTCATTCATTACAAAAAAAAACACAAATCTTTTCTCTATATAATATTAGTGTAGATAAAATAATTCTAAATTTCACTATCGCCTAACAAAATTTCCAATCGCTAATATTTATCGCTCCGCTCATGCCTTGTACCACATTTGAGGTCGAAATACTATCACGTTTAGTTATGACAACTTATAAAATAATAGAGATTTTCTCTTCTTGCACACGTGACGAAGCAATATTGTGCTATTGTCTGACCCACGAATATTACGGAGATCTATGATAGGAATTATGTCGTCTTCAACTTTCTTACGAGGGAATTATGCAAAGGTTAGGAATGGAAATAATGGAATGATTATTTTTATGGGTTATGTCATTGAAGAGCATTGGTAGCCCAGTGGTAACGACTGCAACTTACGAGTTGTAGGTCGTGGGTTCGAACTCTGAGTGCGGTTACGCACTACATCCTATCCGAATCCGATCTGAATCCGAGAAATGTCGGTCCGAAGTAGCCATAGTACTATTTGTATGAGGGGTTGCGCATTAGATCCGAACTCTGTCCGTCCGAATTTGGAACATTATCAATTCGGATTGAACTCGGATCTTGAATTCGACCACCGGCTGTAGTGCGTAACCGCTATGTCAGGCGCTTTAATTTGTGTAAATAATTTCATCACCACTGCTCTAAACGGTGAAGGAAAACGTCGTGAGGAAAACAACATGTTCTAAGACATGTGACATCTATCAAACCGCACTGGGCCCGCGTGGTACATAACGGCCCACTCCCTCTCACAGAGAGGAAGCCTGTGTCCCAGCAGTGGGAACATTATAGGCTGATTATACTTATACTTATGTTATTAATAGTCAGAGATAGTTCGATAAACTTATAAATTTTGCGTGTAATTGAAAAGAAGACTTACCAGATGCAATTGAAAATATTACAGAAGAGAATAAAGGCGACATCCCGGCAGACGATGAAGAATTGGCAGATTTGCTGAAGCTGCATAAATCTCTAGATAGCATAGCGTGGCCACTACATAGGTAGGTACTCGATGGAATATGATGCGATTTCGTCACCGTTCAAATAATTAACTGCTATAAAAAACGGTGGACGATAAAATTGTGGGGAAACCGACACTGTCCTTGCATCAACAACCGACTTCGAGGTGGTCCCATATAAATTTTTGGGTAGTTTTTGAGTTAGCTTCAATAATAAGTATTTTTAAATATGTAAAGTATGTTTTTTTTAAACACTACAAAGTGAAAAATAATTTCGGAAGTCGGTGGCAAAAAACGAAAATTCTAAACCAAAGCCACCGACTTCCGAAATTATTTTTCACTTTGTAGTGTTTTTTTTGGAAGTCAGTTGATTTTTTTTTTTTTGTAAAAAGTTTTTATTTATCACTTTTTAGTTGTGGTACCTACCCCACACAAATGCGAATACCACTACCTGCTATGTAAATAACAGTGACAGGAACTTATCATATCATCCACATACTAAGTGGGAAAAAAAAAACGTATTATTGAAGCTAACTCAAAAACTACCCAAGCAAACTTAATAAAATTATATGGGACCATATCTGAAGTATGACCTACTAAACAAAAAAGAATCATCAATATCAATTTATAATTGGCGGAGTAATCGCGTAACAAACATACAAAAAAAAAACATACAGTCGAATTGAGAACCTCCTCCTTTTGGAAGTCAGTTAAAAATTCGAAGACTTGTGACATCCACCACCCAGTACTGGGCCCGCGTGGCGTGGTGGTGATTATGACCCACTCCCTCTCACAGAGAGGAGGCCTGTGTCCAATGATTGCAGATAAGGTCTTATACCATAAATCTATCTCTATTAGGTCACAAATAAACAAAATCTCTAGCCAACACTTTCTTACAGGAGGTCACTTAGCTCGATCCGGTTCTTGACCAGCCAGTTTCCTAACAGCTGATTTTAACTATGTAAATACATAGTAGTTACATTTAATTAGCTAAGGACAGGTCCAGTGGTAAAACAACTATCTTTGTAAACTAAAACCAACCGTGTTTCATAATAACCGCTCTAAATTAAACATGCCTTGAATGTGGGCAGCCGGATGAGAACGCGACAACGACGTATTTTATTAGTCGCAGATATAAACTATTCTTGATTATGATTTTGTATAGCTGTTCAAGAGCGTTTATTCTGAAAGTGGGCAACGTCGCAAATAGAAAGAAAGAAAGAAATAAAGAAAAAAAGGTTTATTTGTCACAGAAATACGACAAAGAAATAGATGTCAAATATTACTGAGTTTTGATTAATTTGGCAATATTACTGTATGGAATTAAGAAATGTGGCTAACTAGTTCCCTAGAATATTAATAATGAATTGCAATTATAACACTGAATTTGTTGTTGTAACAATTTTCTGTAGTTTCTGCCCCCATGGGAAGAAGGCATGAGTTTATGTATGTATGTATTTTAGTTCCCTAGTTAGCCACATTTCTTAATTCCATACAGTAATATTGCAAAATTAATCAAAACATGTGAATATTTGACAGCTATTTATGACGATGCCAACTTTTAGGATAAACCCTCGAGTGACCGAGGAGTTCAGGATTAGATCATCAGTCTTCTGTACAGAAACAATAATAATTTATGCAAGAACATCTTGCGTTTCATTTGGCAAGTCTTGTATGTTGTGTTGTTGTTTTTGTTATTGTATATTGTTTGTGTGTTGTTGTTGTTTCATGTTGTGATCATGTGTTGTGTTGTGATTGTGGGTTGTGTTTTTTTTATCATCACCATAGGTCTGTATAGCAGTCCACTGCTGGACATAAGGCTCTCCAATCTCACGCTATTATACTCAATTCTCATCTGCTTCATTCAATTGCTACCAGCCACCCTGATGGTTTATTGCCAGATTGTTTTATGCATACACAAGAACATTTTCTCGGTCTTTCTGATATTTTGAGAGAATTTTACTCTCGTAGTGTGTGATCGAAATAATGCATCCTTGTAAAGCATCTACAAGGAATCGCGAAAATTATATCCAACTGTTTTAATTAATGCACATTGATTTTAGATTAACGCTTAAGATTCGATGGGTAGCACAATAAATATTTATATAATAAATTTAGTGTGTCGTATGTCGTCATTCTCGGGAGGATGCATATCCGGTACGGCTCGCAAATCCTTCCATATTTAAGGACACGTCTTCCCTACCATTACCGCGCCCTCCGGTCTACGCCTTGATATGCAATGGTCTCAGTAGGCCCATTAATCGTGAGGCTCCAGGGGCTAGTCCTTAGTCACCCTCAAATGCTTTTACTTCCAAATTAGAAAACATTTTCTATTTCAGCAAACGAATTTCAAAATGGCAAATGTTCAATTTCGCGCCATATTGGACGGTAACAAGATAGGCGTAGCAAACAGAACGGATCGGTCACCTCTCAATGGCGATAAATTTAAAACAATGGCGGTGAGAGCGGCAGAATTTCACTGACACTTGCACTGATGACGGTTTCATTACTGGGTATTGTTTGTTTATCTTTGAGTAGGATGATTTTGCCTTTGAGCTCATTATTGGGTGCTTTGTCTTTGTTTGGTGCTCCAGAGAAATGTGGTTCATTCATGATCAAGACTATATTAATATGTCTCCCATCTGCTTAGAGAGGTCTTCAGCAAAGTATAACTTTACTTAATTTTAAAATCAAAGGAGAAATACCTTTGATTTGTTGAATCCTTTAAATTCTTTTTGTCCTATTAATGTTACCTCCATGTCTCAGTCAATATAACACTTGGGCATACAGTCAACTCTACCGAGCTTTGGGATAAATTTTTCTCTTGTTCTAGAAGCCACATGCTTCTTAATATTTACAACGTCTTTGGAGTAACGATTTCTTTTGATCCCCTGCATACACTTACAGGATATTACTTAAAAAAACATTAAAACCAAAGATGACTCGTTAAAGCTACATAACATGAATAATTCATACGGCAAAGAGAGAGTACTTTACTTAGTGTCAACAAGCCGAAAATTACAAACCGTTATATCAATATGTTTATAATATTATGTCCTTTCGTACGTAATCAGTAAAAGTAAGAAACATCCAATGCAAATCCAACAAAACTACATGATTTTTGCAAACATATCAAGTTGTATTTGCAGATCATGGAAGATATTTTTACTATTGTGAACCTTGTGGTCTGCAAAATAAGAATCGAGCATTGTTATGTTGTTAAATTCATCAGCAAAAATAACCTTGTCAGCGCATCGCATACGCCTCTTGACATATTTTGTACAACAGCAAAGATTGCTCACGTAACAATATTACGTATTTTATCGTCAATTATGAAGAAAATAAGACTTTCTTTAGTCGTAAAGAAATGTCGGAAACAAGGAAACACCTGATAAATACAACCAGTGTTATTTATTGATTCGTCTTCACACTCTGTTTATTGTGGGATATATAAGTATTTATAAGGAATATACCACTTATTTAAAATATTTCATTAAGGGCAGATTTTTCAATAGGCGGATAATTTTTAACTCATGAACAAATATGACAGTTTGACAGTTCCTCATAGATGTATTATTTAAAACTAGCGTGATTTTCTATACAAAAGCTGTCAAACCGCCATTTTTATTCCTCAGGTAAAAGTTATCTTACCATTGAAAAATCTGCCCTAAGAAACTTTATCTGCTTATAGCTCTATCTCCTACATTACAATTCGTGATTGAACGATAGCCTTGGTTGCAGTTTATTATTTGTGATACTTACTTAACTCATTATTAACCTTAATAACAATCTAGAAAGAGAGCATCTTAGACAATGACAATAATACAATCTGTCTTAGTGCTACTGAATCGGTTTGAGAAAATTCTAGAAAAACTGACTAAACAACTAAACAAGCTCTGCAACTTGTACCCGAACTTGTTAATCATGAAAATATCACACAAAAAGACGGTAATTAAGCCGGTTCACGTACATTCGTCACAGATGGTGATAACTTCAACGCCTCAGAACAATAGCACATTAAGTACTAACAGTCTTTAGAAAAAATATGACTACAAGTAGGCTAAACCAACAAAAAGGTTTGATATACTGTCAATGCTGAGTGGAAAATGTCAATAAGAATGTGGAAATGAGTACAGAGAAAATCGTACTCAATATTTTGTAAATTCTCCTTAATCGAATCAAGTTATGAGCTGAGAAAATTGTGCTCAATGTTTTTCGAATTCTTCTTAGCCCAGTGAAGTTATGGGCTGGGAATTAGAACTACCCTAATGCTTCCCATGGGTGTCAGGTAATTCAAATAGATTCATGATATCTAGACATGTACTATTTGCTATTGGCTCTAAACAAGCATTAGACCTAATATACATCCCTGAGGAATTCTTACAATTTTATTTTATTTGTGAACGTAATATATCTTGATGATGTACAATTTATGGCAGTTGGCATGTATGGCAGTTCTTTCAACGCAAGAAACATGCGTTGAAAGAACAGGATTTCAATAATAAAAACAAAATTACATATTTTTAGGCAAGTGTGTGTATTTTGTTTTTATTATTGAAATCCTGTTCTTTCAACGCATGTTTCTTCGGCTATGTCAAAACGAGTAAGAATTAAATCAAAGTCAACCTCATTCCTCAGTACTACCAATATGGAAATTCATAACGTACAGTCACGAGTTTACACTAAGCAACTTTAAAATGTGATTTTCTCCTACTGTGTTGATTGTAATATTATGTTGTAATGAACATAGTATTTTGGAACCCATACTAATATGAAATAGGTCTTATCTCAAAGTTGCAGTCAATATTCCACGAGAAAATCGTTTTTGAATTTTGGTATGTGGATACATATTAGCGTTCGTGACTGTATAATTGTACATCATCATCAGCCTATAATGTTCCCACTGCTGGGACACAGGCCTCCTCTCTGTGAGAGGGAGTGGGCCGTAATCCACCACGCGGGCCCAGTGCGGGTTGGTAGATGTCACATGTCTTCGAATTTTCGGTTCTAGGACATGCCGGTTTCCTCACGATGTTTTCCTTCACCGTTTTGAGAGCAGTGGTGATGAAATAATTTACACAAAGTAAAGCGCCTGTCTGGGATCGAACCTACGACCTACAACTCGTAAGTCGCGGCCGTTACCACTGGGCCACCACTGCTCTTCCTGGGCCACCACTGCTCTTGTAATTGTACATAATCCTGCATAACTTTAATACCTTCTCGTGATACCATTTTCTCATCACTAAACAATAAAACATCAACCGATGTGTGCTAAAACTAAAACGTATCGTTTGCATCGTTAATTTGACAGCGGCCATTGCTATTTTAACGTTAATTTTATAACAACTTCGTAAGTTTTAATTACGTTACAGGCTATAGATCTCATTCATCGTGTGAAAGTATGTGTAAAAGTTGTTTTATATGCTTCCTAAACCGGCTGTCTCTCTCTGTCTTTCAAGGATTTATTTATATCATTATCTCGCTCGCACAGTGCAATGTCGTAGTACCGTTGCGAGTAGTGTTGCGAATCGAGTATGTATCGAGTAATTTAATCGGTAGTTGCGATCGATTTCAGACTTATATTTGCTTACTATCTATATCAGCTCTTGTCACGAAGTTAGATGTGAATGTCACGAGTCTAATCTGTGTAACGACAGGTGGTTTCTCTTAGCAAACTATATATCCGTCGTCTGATCTCCTTTCATAAATGCTTTTTCCAGATTATTTATCTTCATCTTATGTAAGATCGAAGAACATAAACAGTGGACTGAGACTATCAAGTCCTTGGTCCAAGTCTGTGCTTGTATAATCATAATTTTGTCCGTAAATGTGTGGGAAATATTCATTGTATCTGTCATTCGTAGATCTTTAACAGTCATTACGGGTAGTCAGAAGCCCAAAAGTGTGACAACCAGTCTTACCAAGGGATATCGTGTTACTCAGTAACTGGGTTATGGAGATCAGATAGGCAGTCGCTTTATGTAAAATACTGATATTCAGCTGCATGCGATTAGACTCGAAGCCGACCAGAAAGGCTAGGCAGATTGATTGATTGATTGTGTGGGAAATATCGCAACAGAAAAATCCAAGTACTACATATTAAATTCAAGACCAACGTAAGTTTGCAGTTCCACAGTCAGTGCTACTCGCTCGACCACTGAAGCGATTCCTAATATCCGATTATTCAATTCAATTAGGAAGTCGATTCCCTCACTAGTTCATAACTTGAAACATGTTTTTGCGGTATAATAATGATTACTGTAACACTTTGCTAGCATTCTACGTTAGCATATATTTCTAATAAGCTTGCGGTTTTTTTGAGGTCACCCGTCACAAACAGCTGTTATGAAATTCTGCTTCTATCTTAGGATGTTATGTTGTTTATTTGCTTTGATAGACAAATTGTTGTTTAGTCTTTCTCTTCCTTGTATTTTGTATCCGTGTCATATGCTTCTTAGGGTCTATTATCTGTATAGAAACTCTGTACTGATATAAGTGTTACAGGCAATTGTACAATGTCTGTTTTAGGTACATTTAAAATTGCATCATTTTGGGATTCATTATTAGGTGTAAAAACTGTCGCCTGTGTTTTGTGATGCTCATGCTATAGCTACTTTATATTAAATAAAAAAATATTATCAAGATGTTACTTCCATTACAATCAATTTAGTAAAAGTTATTTTCTTAATAGTAACATCTCAGAGCTTTAAAGTGCAAATTCTTCTATCAATTTCCAGGTCTACTTCAATTATTATAATTATATCAGCGCAAAATTGATGAGCTTTCGATAAAATTTTAATAGCTTTATTCAAAACGCAACAGTGCTCCGTTCACGACCCTAATTCTAGATTTTATGATTCTCTATACAGTGTGAGTCTTCATAATGTGCACATATCGAAATGAGGGAGTCTATGCTTAATTTTATCGACGGAAAAAATGGTAATTTTTTTTTTAGTTTAAAAAAAAAAAAAAAAATTTACAAAAAATTTTTTTTTTTAAAAATTTTTTTTTGCTCTCTTTTTATTATTATCTTATTTATAAATTTTACAATTAAAAATTGAAGAAAAAAATACAGATTTTTACTAAAAAAACATGTTTATTTTCAATTGAGGGTAGTTTTTTTCTCAATTTTAATTTTATGTGAACGGCTACTTACTTTCAATCATTATGGAGTTTGTTTCATCGCGATAGCTGATTCAGTTTAAAAGTTACACAGTTTTGTTACAATTTTTTTTTAATTTCATAAAAAGTATAAAAAACAATATTTAGATTTTTTAAATATTTTTTCTGTCGTTAAAATTAAGCATAGATTTCCTCATTTCGATATGTGCACATTATGAAGACTCACACTGTATATCATTACCGTTAGCTGTTACGTTACGATGATTATTATCTCCATAACACTAATCGTTCATTCAAAGAATGCGTTGATTTATAATTACGGTTAATTATAATAATCAACACATTTTACATAAACTTTTGGTGATTGCAGCTTCTGCAAAGTATTCCATCAGTAATGCATTTTTTTTCGTTCTTGTTTTTTATCTGTACAGAACTGATTTCGCCAATATTAAGATTTGGATGAAATAAAAACCCTCTTTGTTGGCTTCTTTATTCATCTTAGGTTACAGATTTGTCTTCAATTTCTTAATATACCTCCCCAAATCTATATCGGTTAATCCTGTGGCCTTTACATATAATCCAACGGAGAGAGAGAGATACAAATCTGGCTTTATAAGGGCCAATGGTTCGAATCCGGGAAGTCCAATGTGACTTTTTCAATTCATAGGTATAGCACAAGATCCACAGAGGAACGACCTTTGGGCACGCCACAATTGCGGCGATAAGACCCCTCTTTGAGGAGTGGCTTGAGAGGCGCCACGGCGCCCTCACCTTCCGCCTGACGCAGGTCCTCACCGGACATGGCTGCTTCGGGAGGTTCCTGTTCAGGAAAAGGCGGGAGGAAACGCCCGGGTGTCACCATTGTGTAGATCGGCCCGAGGACACGGTGGAGGTCTGCCCGGCTTGGGCGGAGCAACGCCGTGTTCTCGTAGAGGCGATAGGCGGCGGTGATCTCTCGCGTCCGGCCCTTGTTCAGGCCATGGTATGGAGCGAGAGGAAATGGCAGGCCGTCACCTCCTTCTGCGAAGCGGTAATGCTCACGAAGGAGGAAGCGGAACGCGTGACGGAGAGGCAAATTTCGCGCCCTCACTCCCTTAACCGCCGCAGGAGGAGACGCCCGGGGCAGGAATCGCCAGCTGATTTCCGGCCACCGTAGGCGCGGGCTTGCGGACGGTGAGCAATGGGTAGCTCGCCGTCCGATAAGGACCAAGCCCGGGTCGACGGCGCGTTGTGTTACACGCACGCCTCAAAGAGATGTCAGCAGAATTGACGGGGTCCGCTAGTGCCAATGCCTGCCGGGGCTGCGAATACGAGCCGAAAGGGACATCGTGGCCCCCGGCAACAAGGCAACCGAAGGAACACGGGTGGGTTTTAGTCAGTAAGAGTCTGAAACGCCTTTCCGCTCCACCCAGAGCGAGAAAAGTTATTTGATAAGTTCCCACACAAAAAAAAAGAGGAACGACCTTCACCCATCTGTTTAATGAATGAAAAGTATTTTAAATCAAATTTTGTATGTTAGAAAATATATCGCGAGTGGGTTGGCTAAAAAATTCCTAGCCAGAAGGAAAACATCTTAAGGAAACCTAGACTTATAATTGATTTAAGTATGAAATCGCCAACCAAATCAGCAAGCGTGGTGATCAATACTCATGACTTCTCTGTATGAGAAGAGGCCTTTGCCCAGCAGTGGGACAATAATAGGTTGGTATTACTATCAGTAACCTTGATTGATTTGTCACTATGGCTACCAACAAAGATGTAATTATGCAACACCGACAGTGAACGTTGAATTTAATAAGAAACCAATAGAAGCCGGCCTTAGACTAATTTGCTGAATGGTACAGACTTGCCATAAAGACATTATGTTATTATACACCTCAACGAATGTCCGAGTTATTTGTCAATATATTTTAGTATTACGGTAGTTCTGACAGAATTGTGGCAAGGTCTTCCATTCCTTTGGTGATTATTTCGAAATCGTTTAATGATGTGATTTCTGTAATGATATATTTAGCTGAGAGTCTTGGTGGTATCTTTTTGTTTATCTCATAGGTTTCTTATTTTGCCTCGTTGGTCTAGTGCCCGCAAGCACTACTGCTGAGCATGTGGTCTTGGGTTCGATTCCCAGGTTGGGATTGGACTTTTCCATCATGATTTTCTCAGTAGCAGCCCGGAGTCTGGATTTGTGCCCGGTTGATGGCAATAGACGCGCCCCCTATTACATAGGACTTAATACAGATATGATGTATGTATGTATATTTTTGTTAGGAGGTTCATTATTTTATAACGTTTCAAGAGGATGACCGATAGCATCCACTTGTAAGTTGTATTTAAGTTCTGTAAAAGGCAAATCGGCGGTAGTGATTACGGAAAGTGGAATATGATGAAAACAGTATGTTGCACCACAGAACCACTTAGTATCAAAATTGATAGCACCGCACTATGTTTTACCATCAACCATAGTGTTCCACGTTTTTCTTAATTTATCGTCATTGAAAATGGGACTGCCTTATTTAAAGTAAACACTCTTTTCTTGCTAATACTTTTAATCCACACTACTGTAATATTTCACAATCAAACGACGACTAACTATGCATTACATTTTACCATTTAAAACGACTTTTGCCCCACCCAGAAATAACGATAATATCATAATCATAAAAGTGTTGCCAAAGTAAAACAATACATTCAGTTGCCATAATGAAATTACATTTAGAAGTTTCTGATATTATTAAAATTTGTAAATCGATACAAAAATAATACATTTTTTAAATTAAAGAAATTACGACACTTAGATGTCCATAAAGACTAAATCTATATTAGGATATCTAGCAGCCATATATAGAATCATCTAGAACCGTGCAGGTATCACGTCTGTGGTTTCTTACATCATATGTAATTTGTACATTCGCTATGCGCTTGCGGTGATTGCCACCAGACCTTGGCGTACGTTTCCTATACAAGCTTGCTACTCGGCGCCGCTTATACTTAACAAGTGCTTGAGACTTACTAATTGCTTGTCTATAGATAAAGTTAGGTTATGTTATGTTGTTAGTGTTAGAGGTCTGGTTTGCAAAGGTATTGGATTCCAGTTTGTATCCTGTTTCTATTTAATTGTCTAGTTCTTGCATAAAATTTGTTTGACTAGGTATAGACTTTTGACCGTATCGATGTACCATTCATCTCTTAGATCTGTTCCACTTACAAAAACTGACCTACAGCCTGAAGCTTGCACCAAAGTATGTTACCTATACAGGTTGGCAGGGATATCGACGCGAAAACTGTTACCATGGATTCAGTACATGATTCTGAAACCCCCTGCGTTGAAATTTTTCGTCGGTTATAAAAAAAAACAGCTGTTCCATACATTTTGACCGCGTAGGTACTGCACTTTTCTATGAAACAGCAGATTTTTTTAAAATAACCGACTAAAAATTTCAACGCGGTTTCAGAATCATGTACTGAATCCATGGTAACAGTTTTGCGTCGATGTCCCTGCCACCCTGTATATGAATACCAAAAAGTTAGCTTATTGAAACGTGTTTCAGATTTTAAGTCAAACAATAAACACAAACGGCCACTTTTTCGGTATTTTATGATTTAAAAAGTTGAATGAAAAAACTTTTTTCACGCGCTCTTGGGAACGTCTATACAAAATAACTTACAATCATTAAATAAGCCAGGTAAAACAATGATGCACATAATAACATCTTCCCTGAGAAAGGAACCGGTGATATAACCTTTATTGATGCACTGCATTTCCTATGTCCGCCAGTATTCCTTCGCGCTTTGGTGGCGCGAGACGTGCAGCCGCCATTTAAAAAAAATCGAACCGTCATCGTAATTTGTTTATACATAGTTCGAAATTCGAATACAGTTCAAAAACAAAAAGGTTTTAGTTGAAAAGTTTATTGTGCTTTGTGAAATGTTGATAGTTGTGTCGCATTGTTAAAGGATTTGTCAAACGCATTGTTTTTGCGGGTAAGTTTATCAATTATAATGTCGTAGGCTGTTCAGTATTTAAATATCAAACAATGCTGAATGTTTATTATTCGTGATTCATGAATTAACGATGATAAGCGATAGTTTGCTAACTAAACGGATAGACTGATGTTTACCTTTTAAATATTTGCCATTTTCGGTGACCTTAGTTATTCTTGAGCTTATACTGTACCTGGTCCCCAACAATAATTATGTTTGAAACAATTCCTTGCCCTTGAATTTGATACTATCGTTATAAGTTTTGCATGTAGGTAGATCCGTTTTGAAATATTTTCAGACACCTATTTCAAAACAGATCCTTTATCATCTTGTTTAGGCAAATTTTATCTTTATCTCAATGCAAACTTGTTGTTTCTGTCTCTCAGCTCTGAACTGATTGTGCGCTTATCATTAAGGACATAATCAGTTCCTTGACACATTCAATAGACATTTTGACACCGTTTGAAAGAAATCTGCCGGCAAAAAAAAACAAGATAAATAAGGTCTTTATTCCACTGGACAACATGGGCTTCCCAAGGTCGCTATGGTCAACTGTACCTCACAAATGACATTTATTTAAATGCAGGGCAGGTCAAGCTGCCAATAGTTCGAAGTCAGATGGGTCAAATTCACAAGACATTTCGCATGACACATGACTTTTTGCCGAATATTGAGTGTTATACCAAGAAATCCAGCAGTTAGGCTATCTATAAAAAAAATGGTGCAAATTACGATCAAAAGTTCGAGCAACACCCACAGTTGGGACCCAAGAGTGACTATACAAACCTATGAGATACATTATTTACTCTTCAAAAGTCGCAATTAAATAATATGCTAACTAAACAGTTCATGGCCCAGGTACCTTAATTGCGTAACTTATTTTCATAAATAATTTTGCCTAATTTGTTTAATTTTGACAGTTCAACAACATTCATTGCGTTATTTACGTTACTGACCAGATTTTTATTTCCAACTTATTAAGCAAGGGATTAGCAATCTGTTTCAAATCGAAACAAATTGTGGTTGTGTTGTATTACGCAATTAGAATTATTATATTAAAATAATACTGCTTTATGAGCTTGTGGTAGGCCCCCTGTACCCTAATTGCACTAACTACACGAAAAGAAGAAGATTTAAACAATCAGCATATTCGTAAGTATTGAGTACCTAATTATAATATTTCCAAAACAGTCTTGGTCACTATTAATCCTGAACTATAGTCATCATGTTTTGCAAACAAACTAAGAATGTTTTATATTATTGTACCTAGTATTCAACATTGTTTTTTGTTATTGTATAGAATTGTAAATGTTTTATAAGAAATTGTGTCTATATTAAAATAAACAAATACAATTTTGTTGTAACTATACGTCCATTTATTCTGATCAGTAAAACCTTTTATTATAAAGTTGGTTTTGTCAAATCTAATTTCCAGCTGCGAGCGTGCATTCTGAAAAAGGGCAAGGTCGCAAATTGCTGTAAAATATTTCGCTGTTTTGAAAAATTTGGCAATAATACTGTATGGAACAATGAAGTGTCGCTAACTAAAGAACTAAAATTAATATCGTAACACCGAAAATTTAGTGTTAGATGTAAAAAAAGTATTTAGAAACATTCCAAATGCCCCTTTTACACCTAAAACGGTTACAACATCAAATTCAGTATTATAATTGCAATTCGTTATTAATATTTTAGGTAACGAGTTAGCGATATTTCATATTTCCATACAGTAATATTGCCAAATTAATCAAAACAGGTAAATATTTTACAGTTATTTCCAACGTTGCCAACTTTTAAAATGAACGCTCCTAAGGAATGTCAAGTAAATCGACCTACAGAAACCGTAGTATATTTACAAACAATTGCAAAAATTAAAAAGAAGCCCCTTTAATAGCACCAGGCAGTACACTTTTATTACACTGTAATCAAGAAAAATCGACACACATAATTGACACGATAACAAGCCACTGTCAGAAGCAAACCGTCTGACATTTGAAGGTCTAAACAGTCTGGCATCAACTATCGCAGCCATCGCTGTTGCAATACTCGTTGCAGACAGTGCACATGACGAAAACGCAACGATTTCCATGTCTGCTGTTGTAAGATCCAATACCTGTACTGTTCCATTGTCTTATGTATGGTGTAATGTCGTAACAATAGTCTTTTGGTCATCTTTTTTAACAAGCGATGGTTGATTTGATGGTTTGTCCATATTTGCAGGTATGTATATGATTCTCTTAAAGAATCATCATCATCTGGAATTTCTCAGTAGCAGCTCGGAGTCTGGATTTGTATCCGGTTGATGGCAATAAGCTCTCCCCCTATTACATGGGAATTAAACATAACTGGCGAAATGTGGTGGTGCTGTAGGTACACCTCTATCTAACCCTTTTGGAATTACAGATGTGATGTTATGTTCTGATTCTCTCAAAGCAAGAGAAATTAGAAAAAGTCGGTAAAGTAATTTAAAGTCACAAAAAAATCAATTCCTTGTTTTTAAAGCATAAATCACCATGGAAAAGATTCCTAACCTATTATAATCAAGGTTTTCAGGTGAATTGGTAATGAACTCACTCTGAGGCTTTTAGCGAGGAGTTTAGTAGGTACTGACTCCCATCCTCTTCAAGTAACCCCAGTTTACAACAAACAGAAATGTAAACACAAATTCAATAAAATTTGAAGATTCGTGTTTAACAAACGAAATATCGTGTTAACTAACAATTAACTGGCATCTTAACACACAATATTGCGTTTTGAACGATCAAACACTACCGCATTTCATTTGAAACACTAGAAATCTGCTCACCCCAGAAAACAAAATAGCGTATCGTTAAATATTGATGTTGAAATAGCATCATCTGCCTAGCCTTTTCCCAACTATGTTGGGGTCGGCTTCCAGTCTAACCGGATGCAGCTGAATACCAGTATTTTACATGGAGCGACTGCCTATCTGACCTCCACAACCTAGTTACTAAGTAACACGATACCCCTTGGTAAGACTGGTTGTCAGACTTTTTGGGCTTCTAACTACCCGTAACAACTGTCAAAGATCTACAAATGACAGCCGGGACCAACGGCTTAACGTGCTTTCCGAGGCACGGAGGGGTCTTGGTATGTTAAGATGGTCACCCATCCACGGACCAACCGCGGCAAGCGTAGCTTAACCTGATCGATTGATCCGTGCGGCTGTTATTATTTAGCCACAAGCTAATACAAGAGCTAGTTAGGTTAAATACAAGTTAGGTTGGTTAGGTAGTTAGGTTTAATGCAAGAGCTATGTAATTATCCAAAAATGCCAAGGGAGCAGGTAATAAAGCAATTAGAAGTGACTAAGAAAGATTTAATGATTTATCAACATCTAGGATTAATTACGACACAACAAGTAGAAGTCCTAATTTTATAATTAATTATTAGATAAAAGAAAAAAGGAAAAAAATCAAGAGATTACATACAGAAACCGGTTCATTTGATTATATGCATAAAACTTTCGCAAGCAGCACATAATAATGTGCCCTCATAATATTTGCAAAGTAGATGCTGTTTTCTTTGTTAATTAAGTAAATGAATATGGATGTTATTATCTAATACTTCCTTGATGCATTTAAAAAACGTATTTTCTAATTTATTATTTAATTTACGGCTTTACAAGGAAGAAAATTAAACGTGTCTATCAACGTTATATCACGCAAATTCTCAAAGCATATTTCGTTTCATCAACCTTGATTTATTGGCACTGTTATTGTTTATTGCAACCATATTCTTTTTCTTTCCCTCTTTCTATAACTTCCTCGTTTATATCATTTTCATCCTTTGTTTTGTTTTTATATTTACTATTGTGACGGGGCATCTACATCGCTACATGCGAACAACGCATCAAAGACCTAACGTCACACAAAATCCTGACGTCACACAGATCCTGCATCCCGCAGTTAGAGTTTACCGCGTAAACGACATATCGTCGACCGTAGGTTCAATTGAGGTAAGGGACAAAATACCCAAAATGAGTTGAGTATACAGTTTTGTTCAGAATTTTTCGCTCTATCGAATGGTGAATATGAAAAAATTCTAGCTTAAGAAAAGTGTCCCTTACCCTAATGATTTTTGGATCCAAATTTCGAATCAGCCTCATAATAACAATGTATCTGAAAAACTATGCAATATAGGAACTTGAAATGGTGTAATTATCGCCGCCAATCCACTTCAAATAAGGTAAGGGAATCAACGAATTACCATTACATGGTTTATTTTTAAGAAACAATAATAAAACTGGCCTAATTTAAGATATCCGTACGTCAAAAGTGTGTACTTCATTTTCTGTCAAAAATCTCTTTACACTGTATTTTTTTTATAAATTTTTTCAACAAGTCCTTTACACTATTTTTTCATGAACAGATTGGATCCAACATAGAGGTCAATTTAATGTAAGGGACGGGACTACAAGATACTTGGTCAGTAAGGGACATTACTAACAAAATACGTTGTTGTAAGTGACTTCTATTTTCTTAAATAGCTAACTCATTTAAATAAATGTTACACATGTAGATAGAGCACTAAAATACAAGTTTACGTGTGAAATCAGACCCGAAAAAGGTTAATAACAAAAAAAGTTATGGGCGATTTAGTCCGAAAAAAAACTGTCGGCCTCTCCTGAAAAATCGTATTTTGTTCCTTACCTCAATTGAACCTACGGTCGACGATATATATGACTATCCGACATCAATCGTTGAGCAGTTGCCCACCAGACACAACACCCGTCTTATCGAAGGATCCTCCCTTTTCTATAGAGGATGAGTGAACTTTACACCCTGTTCCTCATACCACTAAACTATCAACGTTGTTTATTTAATAGCTATCGCCAACCATTGCTACTATATCAAAATGAAGCATTGTTCATAATAATAATCAGCATTAGTAGTAATTTTTCATTCGTCTAAGTGGCAAATAAAAAATCTTAGCTTAAATGTTATTTTCGCGTTGCGACGTCGCATCGCAAAAACCAGCGACGCGACGATACCCTAAGGTTTTTTTTAGGAAATGCCCGATGCGGCCCTTACAGCTGCATCTACCGATTTAGAGGTCTAAGGAATAACGAGTAAATACTGTCTGTTCCAAAAGAATAAACAAAACCCTACACTCAACTTGTAGGTGACACTACAGATTGGCGACCATAGGTAGGAGCCTAAATTTTTCTAATCCATTTATTTATATTTTAATCACATACTTTTTTGGACCAGACAATAAACTGCCACATACAGTAGATACTGATCATACAAAACATAAAGACAAAGACAAAGATATTTATTTATAGGATATAGGACAAGGATATGGTACATATAAGTAAGAACACTGTAAATCATTCGCCATAATAATCCATCCGTCTAACATAAGCAGTAGAAGATCATAACGAGCTACAATAAACACTATCGTAACTGATTCCTGATCAAGACTGACTGACTAACTTCCAAGAAGTGCATAAATACGCATCAAGTATTGTGCCTTGATGAGCTCACAGTAATCGATGCAATAGAGCGTCTGTTCTACCGTGAATAAGGCGGAGAACACACGAGTTCAATAGTACTTACAACTGTGTATGACCGAAATACACGGGAAATATGACAGAGCAGGTAAGACCTGGGGCCCTACCACTAGCTCATAAAGCAATATTATTGTAATATTACTTCAGTATGGGAAAGAGATGAAGCTCTACAGGACGTATAGCTCCATCTCTTTCTCCCACTGAAGTAATATTAAAATAATCCTGCTTTTGAGTAGGCCCCCAGTACCCTAAATGCAACCCATAATACAACACAATCACAATTTTTTTCGATTTGAAACAGATTGCTAATCCATTGCTTCATAAGCTGAAAAAAATCTGATCAACAACTTAAATAATGCAATGAATGTTGTTGAACTGTCAAAATTAAACAAATTAGGCGAAATTGTTTACGAAAATAAGTTACGCAATTACGGGGAAGCATGGCACAAGAGAGAGGAGGCCTGTACTCACCTGAGCGACTAATAATGAGACAATCTGACTTATCAGACACAAGGTCATTATGCTATAAAATTCGGTAAAAAAACAAAATCTATCAAGTTCCATTTAAATTAAAGCACCTCTCAATCTAAGTATGGACACTTAGTAACTGATTCAGGGAAGCGAACCATGGCACAAAAGAGAGGAGATCTCTGTAGAGAGTACTTGGCAGGTGTAACAAGGCAAGAAAAAAAATTATGATGATGATGACAAATCGTTTTGAGAAAAAAACATATTGTGTGTAGAAGAATAAGAGAGATCTAGAAAGGTCACAGCAAAAATAACAAGCCAAAAACAAAAATAAAATCTGACACCAATTAGATGTTTTTCATACATTTCAACGTTTAAGGTCATGGATCGCAGAACCTTAAAATATCCTAAGTCAAACTCGGTCAATAACTCATAATTAGATATTGTGCTTACAGAAGCAGAAACTTAAGGTAATCGATGTAACCATCGCTGGCTGTTCTAGCGAGACTAAAGTTTAAAGCACAGTGCACACGTGCCAAATTATACACAACATGATTTAAATACACAAAAAAATCACGTCTTTCAGTCATGTCATTTTGACTTGGATCTGTGAACATAGCACTTGGAGCATCTGAAACTCTCACTCCGCAGTGAGGGATCAATTATGATTCTATAATTTCAAAGTTATATTTTCATAAATATTCGAATAACAATGTAGGTAATGACAGTAATGGCTCTGAATAGAAAGTTAAACAAAATAAACTATAAAATATGTCCATAATTATGAGATATTATGAAACGATCACATATGTTGGGGGCTCGGGGCATTGACACTTGAGAGTAATAATGTGGAAAACTGTGGTATAAGTTGAATGTCTTGTGATACATAGAATTTGATGGAAGAGTTGTGAACATACCATTCGCTGCCGAAGTAAATTTTTCATGACTCAAAATATTCAAGTTTCCTCGTTTGTTTAAAATACTTATTTACTTATATATTAAGTCGGAATCTGTATTACCTACACTACATAGATGACATCCTCAACATGACTTTGTTTACCTTCTTAGATATAGATACCTGATTAGCCATAGGTTTTAATAAGATTTCAACACCAGACACTGTACACCGCGGTTGATCTCAAGCCATGTGGGTCACGTGTGGCTCACAACGGTATTCTAACCAGTTCTAATGATTATCCTAATGTACGGCCATTGCTGTTGCACACTCCGGCATGAATAACTTACAAATTGAATATGTAAAGTTACAAATTGCAGTTTGTTAGGCAAAAACTGAACTGAAAATTGATTTCGACCGATAATTATACACGCAGTAACGAATCTTGTTAAGTTTGTTTGTAAATGTATTTTACCATCCTGTATAAAAGTTACATCAATGATTCATAGGCCTTTCTTTTTCCTAGTGGCTCCTAGTCCATAGAAGCTAGAAGCGTAATCGATTGGATCTGCTATAAAACATAAATCAGCATGTTTATAGTTTTGATCAACTCAGCAACAAGACTTGCCCAATGATGAGACACAATCTGACTTATCAGAAACATGGGATCATTATACTATTAGATTCGGTTAAATAGAAAAAAAGAAAGAAAAATGCCTTTATTGGCATTACAACAGAAAATACACATAATATAACATCACGCCTTGTTTCCCCGAAGGGTTGGGCAGAGGTGTACCTGTCTGTAGTAGGTACACCCACATTTCGCCAGTTATGTTTAAGTCCCATGTAATATAGGGGGCGAGCCTATTGCCATCAATCGGGCACAAATCCAGACTCCGGGCTGCTACTGAGAAATTCTAGATAGAAAAACCTAATAACACTTTTCCGGACCCGTGAATCGAACCCAGGACCTCATGCTCAGCAGTAGCGCTTACGACCACTAGACTAACGAGGCAGTCAAAAAAGTCAGAGGCAGTCAGAAAAATACACCTTAAAAGTCAAAACTATAAAAACAGAAAACAATGATTATAATGCCAAAAGGGCCGGCAGCTCAGCATAATGTCAGATGACAACACAAAATATACCACCTGACGTTGATTTACAGCTACAACCCGCGAGAGCCATACGCTAGAATAATAAACACAAATAGAGAAATAAGACAATGGATCAAGTTACATTTAAGTTCTATCTTAAAAGCACCACTCAATCTAAGTATGGACATTACATCAACAAGTCAACCTATCGCAGTCCACAGCTGGGCATAGGCCTTTCCCATGCTGCGTCACATCACCCTGTCCTGTCCTCCACCTTCCGCATCCACACTTTCCTAGCCACCATTACATTACTTAGTAACATCATTCTGTGTTTGATTCAGAATACACAAACTGCATCTATTCTGCACCACGCCTAACATCATAGGTATGTAGGCCACTTGTATGGCTCACAAACGGTACTATTCTAACCAGTTGATTATCCTAATGCATGGTCATTGCTATTGCACATTCAGCGGTTTTAATGGCCAACATTCCAAATCTTAATAGGTAGCATGATGTTGAGGAAAAAATCGCGGTAGTGTAAGCTCCAGTTAGAGGTCATTGGTTGGATATAGAAACGGTTTTGCCAAGCATTGTATGTGATGGCAAGCTAGTAATTGAAACTAAGAGGTTAATGTGACAGCCATAATATACCACCATTACTAAAAAATAAAAAAATAATAGTTTCTTGTTTTGTAGCAAAAGACTGCAATTTTCACAGAATAAGAAACTGCAATAGGAAACTGCTATTATTTAATGAAAAAGGTTTTACTTATTCTTCTACGACACTTTTCAGACTCAGTAGGCCCATGAGTCTGAAGAGTGCACTACCTCATAAAGCAGTATTATTATTTTAAAACTTACTTCAGTTGGGGTGTTTCCACACTAAATTAATATACTCCCAAATGTTCTATCTAGCTTTGATTGTGCATTTTCACTCTACGTAAAGCTGTCTTGAAATCTTCGAGATTTCATATTTTATCTCCAGTTTTTTTAGTCTGTCCGTTGTCTGTCTTTGCGCTGTTTCGTGTTCCGCCAACCCCAAGTAACACGGGACAAGATCAGAAAGATGATAATACGCTGTCTGACTTTCAGACAGTCTATTATGAAACTGTTTTGTATGCCTCGTAACGAAGTCCAGTGCTGAACATAAGCATGTACCAAATTTTCCTTCACTTTGATTACACCGACCAAGTGATAACCTACTCCATACAGTTAGCAAAGCATATCTAAGCGACGTGTGCGTGGTTTATCGAGATTGTACGTTATGGTGTCTTAGATAATTGCAGCTTGGCTAGAAAGCAGTGTGGCACAGTTGCCTCTTTCCTCCATGTCACTGAGATTCATTCAAGGCAATGACGTGTTACTGTATTTTTATAGATTTTTATTACAATATTGTAGGTATAACAATACTACAATTAACGTTTTATCAGCATAACTTGCTGGCACATGTATTGAAACGTGTTACTTGAAAAAACACTGCAAACTTTGCGCTCATTCATATAAGTGCTTATTTATTTGCTTACTAGTTTATGCTTGCGTTTTTCTGCTTGTCCAGCTTCTTTTACTTTATTAAGATCAAACTTATTTTCAGCTTCTACAGTAGTATTAAGTAAAATGTTTTGCAATGCTGGAATTTTGGATGACGTATTCTTCTCTAAAACATCTTCTTGCAGTTTGCCTAGATATGTGACTGACTTATCATGAAAGCGACGAATTTCACGTCAAATACTAGCACACAACAGCGGTCAAGATCAACCCAGAATATATATAACACAATGATGTTATATCACATTACATCTACCGCATGTAATTCAAAGTCATGTACCATACAATCATACGAACAAAGCCGAGCACACAATAGGACAGATTTATCTAGGATTTTACGCCTTTGTAAAAGTACATAGAGACGATATAACAATATACAATGAAGATATATGTAGTGTAATGAGTTGTCGTTCTTTCCGCACTGATTTGCAAGAGAAGATATACAATATAGTCATAGACACTGCTTATCATTACATCTTACATAGATCTTAGATTGTAACAACGTATTTTTATTTGCTTATTGAAGTGAGAAGTTGAGAAATATGTGAGACGGGGGATCTATTAATCAGTTGGTAAAAGGAGTATAAAGCTTGAAATTGCTGGTGATTCGGAATATAGTTTAAAGTGTGTTTTTTGTAGCATCTCCTGTGAGGAAGGAATATAATATTTCCCTTTATAAGAGTAAGATGAAAATTCATATAGGGTAAAGTTATAATTATTCAAAATAATCATAAAGTATATAGAAAAGTTATGCCAATATTCGTGAGGCTTCAATGGATGAATGATCTAGTGCTAATCGTGATGTATGATTACTACACATAAACGGTTCCTCAAGTAAGAACGAAAAATAGAATACCATGAAGCACCCAATATCAAAGCCGTCCTTTGATGACCCACAACAAACAGTATAAAGCTGAACTACAAGCAAGAACGATAATTACACAAGGCTAAGGTTACAACTACATATAATACTTATAAAGGATGTTACGAACAAACGCATCCGTTAGCCTTAGCCTACGCTTATGACCACATAATTTGTGCACATCGGTTATAAGGGCTAACCCACCAGCGGATTTGCGGTCGAAATCGCGTCTTGATTTGGCAGTCGCAGGCACTACTTCGATTTGCGTGTTTCTGACTTGAATTGGTGTTCGTGTGTCACGTCTCTAAACTAATTCTAAGTTATTAGATGCGTTTTCTTGATATTTTGTTGGTGGGATCTTTATATCATCATCTTTAAGTAGGGGTAGTAATAAACGCCCCGGAAAAAAATTAATATGTGCATACTCAAAATGTGAAATTTATTGCTATAAATACTAATTTTCCGACAACTTTATGCGAATACAAATAAAGAAATGACCGAATAAAATACTGAAAATTCCGAAAAATCAATACAGAATGTGCTGACGTAATATTTTTCAAACGTGCAAACAAGCATACCTACACCATGCATGCAGCATGCAAGCGAGCATGCAATATGCAGCAGGCATGGTTTCTAACACGGCTTTGGCGCTGCGAGGCTCCGGCAGTCCCATACGAGCTTATTGTCGCAGATGGTTTTAACGCTCACCACCGCAGCTTCGGTTTGCTGATAAAACCACCTGCTCCTCAGTTCGCGGGCCGCCTCGCCCCTCCGCGCCTACGTGGGCTTAAATTACACTCTAGGGGTAGGGCAGACAAGACTACATGGAGTCGGTTTTGCAGCGATTCGTTTCTGTGACTAACTTCTGTAGCACAACATATTGACTTTTCGGAAACTTAGTATTTTTTTTTTTTTGGAATTTAATATTACAGTCAACCACGGATTTTCGGAAGTTATTTTTTTTTTTCAGAAGCTTTATTATTATCTTTTAAGTTGCAAGTTGGTATTTATATTTCAACGTTTTTAATCAAACATATATTTTTTTTAAAATATGGACAATATTTTCAGTAGAAAATAAAATGATACTTGATCATAAATAATCTTGACAGTAACAATTTCTCAGACATAAACAATTGGCATAGTGTCTCAAAAATAAGTGAAACTAAAACTAAATCTCTAGCATTACTAATGTAACAATGGCTGATCTTAGAACGGAGACAATACTAACATGATGAATAAGAAATCTTAATGAACTGTAAAGGAATGTTAATTAATATGAATGAACTAAGCGAACAAAAAGCAAGTGTAGCAGTGTAGGCGAGGATCGAATTCCTTGACTAGAATAAGAAATGTAAAACTACTTGTAGGGATGGTCTCATTGACGTTTTTATAGAATGTTATGTTTTCATCTTTATTTCCGACCAGTTACATATTTTGAGCTGCCTTTAGGTACATGAGCATTGAGCATCAATCGACGCCCAGATTGATATGTTATTGATGATTCTTCGCATCATAATATCGCAGGTAGTTTAGAAAGTTGGAAGCAATACGAAAACTAAAAGATAATTGACCACTTTTCTCCCGATTTATTTTTCAACTTTATATAGACGCAGAAAGGGAGTGACGGCTAATAAAGAAGTTTGGATGAAAAATAGGGAAGAGAGCAAGAGAATGATGATGAAGATAGTTTAGAGTTTCTTTTAAAATAGTGCTTCACATTTTCCAAATCATTTTTCATCTAACTCAAACACGCAATATCTCGCAAAGATAGGGAGAAATAGATATTTCCGACACTATCGGGCACGTCAAATCTTATCGCAGATGTGAAGAATAACTGTTATCAATGTATTTCTTCACGGGTACTTATAGATATTGATTTTCGTAATAGTCTATGGGAAAATTGGAGTGGGTTACACAATCATAATTTTACCAGGAAATGAGGTTTGGTTGATAAAATTGGTAATGTGAAACATAACGATAAAGGAAAACATTACTGTACGAATAAAACATAAATAAAAGAAAGTAGAATCAGAGAGTAACAAATAAACAGTGTAAAAGAAATATTAAGGAATTTAATCAATTTCTTGCTCGTTATGAGTTAGTGACACTACAAATATTCTATCTATTCATACACTTTAACTTACATTTTATGCTCATATTCCAAGCTCAATCGGATTGAAAGTAGGTACTTCAAATCTAATCCAGTTTGTTTTCTTTAATATTAATGCAACAAAGTTAAAAGTCAAAGTCAAATCATTTATTTCAAATAGGCCCATGTGTGCACTTTTGAACGTCAAAATTTACAAAATAATAAAATTGATTCTAATCGCCCCTTCCAAAAGGAAGTTTTCGTATGGAGAAGAATGGGCAAGAAACTCCACCGTTATTCTTTTAAAATGTTTTACAATTGTTTGTATAGGTACGTACATTATTTAAATAATTATATGTGAAGACGATGCATCTAGAATAAAAATACTACACCACAATAGGTAAAAAGAATTAAAAATGAAGCAACGACAGATAATTTAATATATGATAGAAACATGGTGCTCACATATTTACAAACATTGTAAAACTAGACGATTTTCCTAAAATTTTGTAATTAATAAGTCAGTGTGTGAGAAAGTAATCACAGAAAAATCAATGTCATAAAACACAAAATAATAAATTTTACAATTAAATTAGCAACCAGTTTGATTTTGTCTTGATTCTAAATTGTCCTATGGAGCAGGATCAGCATGTTTCCAAGCACTTTTATCTTGGATATAATCCTCTAATTTATAGTAATATGCTTGTTTACAAAGTGTACTTTTATATGAGTTTTAAATTTTCTTTCATATAATTGCAATATGTCACAAGGTATTTTGTTGTAACATTTAACACAGTACCCCATAAAAGATGTATGTACTTTAGATAATCTGAAAAATGGTTGATCTAGTTTATCTTTATTTCTAGTATTAAAATTATGTCTATCACTTATTTTATTAAAGAGATGTGCATTTTTCCTATGAATGTTGAATGCAACAGTAACTACATAATTTCTTATATACTTATCGTCAACCGTAGTCACAAGAATCAACCGAGGGAAACGAACAACTAACGGTTTCCTTTGACAAGTTATAAGTACTGTACTATTATACAACCCTACCTGTGAACTGTTATTGAAAGCAATATGATTGATATTGTCTAGTACCTGATATTGATCATCTATAGACGTTTTTAATTCATCTTCGAAATTATGAATATCGTTTAAGTTACTACCTGCCACAATGCCACAATCTATCTACCAACAATATTCCTCTGATGACCTTATAGGTAACGCTAGGTGGTCGTGTGTGATCGTTTCGATGTTCACTAGTTTGGAGTTAGTGATGGGCACAAGAATGAATCACATTAGTGGACATTGCACTTGCCTAAGTTTTAATCACAGAATCTAGTATCTTATCTATATTATAATTTTTATCTTTGACTGGTTCAGGATTATCTTGTCATACTGCGTATTTTTCGCTGTTTTCGTTAATAGTAGTTACCTTGACGATGTCACAGGATTTCATTGAAGTGATTGCGCACATCAAGTATGTTACGTGGGAACCTGTTTGTTCATAAAGTGCCGCTAAACGACGATTTAGCACTAAGATAGTGGTTCCAGTGGCGTGGGAGTTGCGTACTGTGGATTATGTTGTGAGTTGTTAGCGTTTTATTATGTTTTTCTTTATTAACTTACTCTTTTAGTAAGAACTTCATAGGTTCTAAGTTTCTTGGCTCCGTTTCCAGTGTTTCGAAATATGTTGTTTACTTATCTACTTACTGATTTACTATGTATTATAGCAGTTACATGTTCAATTCTTCACACGACCTTCTTAGATTTCATGTCTCAGTATTTTGTAATCTATAACTTCCTTTTGCTCTAGTTTAACTCGAATGATCAATATCATTTTATCTGGAAAGGAACTACCAATGGAGAACTAAACATTCATTTAGGGGGATTAGAGCTGGCCAAATATTTTCCCTGTTGCATTACTCGCCTTATTATTAATATTTACTAGCTGTTGCCCGCGACTTCATCTGCGATCCAGGATGAAAAGTAGCCTATATGCTTTTCCAGGTTATGTTCTACCCATGTGCCAAATTTCATCCAAATCCGTTCAGCCGTTTTAGCGTGAAAGTGTAATAAACAAACTCACTTTCGCATTTTGCTTTATTTCATTAAAATACTTATAAATTACATTTTTAAATATTAGAATATAAAAAATATGGAAAAATTTAAAAATATAAAAAATTGTAGCCCACCGGTATCGGGAACAGGGTCCTAGCTACCGGCGGTCAGAGCTCCAGAGAGAGGAACCTCCTCACAATGCGAGCCGTGTCCAGGAGTACCGCTTTCTGAATCAAGCCCTTGATCCAGCTGCCCAACGAGAGCCTCTTTAGGCTTTATTATTATTATAGTTAGGATAAATACCGTTTTACAATGAACTTATTCGTTTTCAACAAGTTGCGTTTGTCTGTAAATCAACTTTCCGGGTATCTGAACAATAAAATCAATTAAACAAACAAATACTACATTGATGAATAAACTCTGTCGCAATCCTAATAAGGCTTTAAGTTCAAACGTAGGTGAAGCACTGAAAGAATGGTACATAGACGTGGGTTAACTAAATAGTTAAACAATAAAGTTAATGAACGCCATTATCATGTCTAGCAAGAAATTAATCATGTAAATGGCATACTCAAAAGGCTTCAGATTGATTTTACAAGGCTATAATTTGACGCCTCCAGTAGTGAGCCCATCTTCACTTATGGAAAAACTACTCTCGTAAATATTGTTACTATGCCAAAGATGAGGGTAAAGACCCATTAAAGACCATCTCCCTTATCAATTTAGTGACTTCTACAATGAACAGAAGATGAAAAAATTAAAAAGCATAACTACCCTTCCAAAAAACGAAGTAATAAACAAGTTGTATTAGTTAAATTACCAAGTGGTTGGAAAGACTTGACAACAGTGCTGTTTAAGAGTAGACTACGTATTTTTTTAAAGGATAAGGCGTACTACAGTGTGACTGAGTTTTTATCAGAGAAATTCTTTTGCTGAAATGTTGCTCCCTTATGGTAATATCCTAATAACTATTTCATTTTGACATTTTTATTATTTTGATTTAATTTATTATTTTAGAAGAGAATGGGACTAAATACATATCTGTTTATGTGCCATCTTAATTTATTGACATTTTATTATTATTGGCATGAAATTGTGATATGTACCTTGACTTTTTATTTTTATTTTGTTAATGTTACATTTGATTACCTATCTATTTACCTAAACAATTTTGTATGCCTTCTGGCGGGACGTAGTATGGACCGATATTTATTTGTAACAGCTGTATAATCTTTTACCCTATGTTCACAAAATTAATAAATGAATTTGAATTTAATCTGTATATACAAAGCGAAAGGTCACTCATTGACTCGCTGACTTAACAGATAAATAAAATTGTCATTGCAGTCGGGGGACCGTTGTGTCATTGTGTGGAACACTTTTTAATCTAAGAGCCTATATCACTCGGGATTATGTAAGGATTCTAACGATATCCCATACGTTCAAATCTGTTCAGGCATTTAAGTTATGGTGGCACAAAGAAACTCACATACATACACACAAAGATACAAACATACATACACGAACCCTGAAAACATTACACCCCTTTTTGGGCAGTCGTATAATGACAATAACTTTTGAGACAAAAAAGCTCTGAGGTTCTGAGATCTCAAAAGATGTTCTTGTAACCAAGTAATATAAATGTAATCAATATGCAGGCTTT
This sequence comes from Agrochola lychnidis, assembly GCA_963680765.1. Lineage (NCBI taxonomy): Eukaryota > Metazoa > Arthropoda > Insecta > Lepidoptera > Noctuidae > Agrochola > Agrochola lychnidis. The sequence continues at coordinate 3,691,839 of OY796859.1, read as the reverse complement.
TTCAATTAGGTAAATACATAACAACAATATTTACAAAGCAGTAGCTATCTTACCAACCAAACTAAGCTTTTCAATGCTTGAATTCGTGACTACAAATTAGTCGAGCTCCGTTTTAGAGAAAAAAAACAAATGACTGCGCGTTAAAAATAAAATAATGGTTACGACCGGACGGAATTGTAGTTCGTAAAAAGTAAGGAGATGGATTAGACACAGTTTATAGTTACTGAAGAATGTGGCTGTTAGGTGATGGGGAAATGCCTGACATGACTTTGAACCCTGTTAGAGTCGTTATAGAAGTCTAATTTAGATTAATGCTTTATGGTTGAAATTGATGTTATACGTATATACTACTAGATACTAGTTACAATTTCTATTGGGTTCTTCCATGTTTCTCAGTCAACTAGGCCACTAGACTACTATGGTATGGACTTTTCTACAAAATGTGTGAAAGACTACTTATCTGATTCACTTTTGCAAGTACATAATTATGTCACCGTATAATTGACATTAAGGCGGCGGCGCGCGGGTGGCGACATTTAGGCGGTTTTTTATTGTGGCATTAAGTCCGCCTCTGTACATTTCTGTGCTTGAAGTATTAAATAAATAAATAATTATAAACTTTGTTAGTTTATAATCGATCGGTATTATTTCCGTTAGATTATAAAATGTCGAAAAATTGTGAACTGTGACAAATCATTTACAATTTAACCCATAATTTTTCGATAGTTTATAATGTATCCATGAAAAACTGACAAATTGTGAACTGGTAACCAACTTGTTTGCGACGTAATGCACCTTGCGTTAATATTAAATAGCCTGCGTGGCTGCGAGCGACTTGGAAGTAGTGCTCGCCGGCCGCTGCCGCGGCACCGCTCGCTCCGCTCGCTCGGCTCGCGCGCAGTTCGTCACAGTTCTAACTTAACCTAACCCATTTCATCCAGTTCACAATTTTTTGACAGTTTCTAATCAAACGAAAATAATACCGATAGATTATAAACTTACGGTTCTCACAATCTTACGGTGACATATACAAGACTAAAGAAATGTCATCCATTTGGCCACATCTATTGTCAGCTATTCATTCACTGTTCGTCTCCAGTGAAAACTACCGAAAGCTATTGTTTTCAGAAAAATCGGTAGCCCCATAAAATTATAACTACTTAATAACAACCTAAAATAGCTCCAAGTTCCCTCCAACATAATTTATAGCTATAATTATAAAACCATGTTCGGATCCAAAATTATCTTTACGTACATTCAAATCGCTGCAAGGAGCAATTTAGATACAGCAGCAAATAGAAACTACCATTTGTCTTCAATCTATTAACAGATCCGTTCAGTTAAAGTGAGTTTTAACTTTCTAATTTAGATTAGCCTCTGTTTAACTTCAAAGCTTGTGTGGTCAGGTTTAGGCGACCAGAGGGGTTTGTAAAAATAACGTAATGTAAGGATTCAGGTGTGGTGTGGTATGGTGTGGTTGGTGTGAATAAACAGACGAATTTACTTTTATCCCCTTACCTTTATTAGTTTATAAATATACAAACTTGTATATTTGTTATTTTAATTATAATTAATTTTCAAAAATCTTTCCTTAGTGTTCACCTTCATTGTATAAGGATTTTTGTACAAAATTTCAAGCTTCTAGATCCAGCGGTTTAGGCTGTGCGTTGTCTGTCAGTGAATTTAATTAAGATATTCGAAAAAAAAAATGCAAGACATACTTTTTGAAACAAATCTGAAAACACTTATCATACCAGAAACTAAATAAGCACCTGTAGGCACCTAAATAAAGCCACAGTCTTTGTCGCTACAAAAGTATTTCATGCACTATTAACATTAATCATAATAAAAACACTCAAATGGCTGTGGCTCTAATTGATCACTTCCCTAATGCTGATAAAACTTTTGAAGAAGAACAGATGTTGGACAAACAAACAAGTATGGACACCAATTAAGTGAACTTGCATGTTACTGACTATTAAACTACTGATAACATAGTAGATAATACAAATATTTGGTAGGGTGTAGAGTTCAGACCACTGCAACAGAATATATTCACATCATAGTCAATGAGAAGAGCAAAGCTATTGTAAAATACTCATAGAATCATCTAAGATATACCCTAATTAGGTCTTAGGAAGAAAAAATAAACTATTTTCTTATTATACAATTCTATACTACACAAGTTCCAGAAACACTCATAATATCCAACATGAGCCTCTCAAATGACGCTACACAGGAAATCTAACCATAGCCACCAGCTTTGCAGATAAATTAGATTTCAAAACATTAACAAAAACAAAAGCTATTATAAAAGTAATACAGTTCCGGATTAACGGACTTCATGTGAAGAAGAACAGATGTTAATCTAACAAATAGATGAGACTAATTAAGTGAACACTAAGATCAATGGAGCCGCCGCGTAAACTTGAGTTAATGGAAATATAAGGGAGAATGCTTGGACCGGTCTTGGTGCAAATATTTAAACCAATATAGCATCACAAATTAAGCATTCACCTTGGTGTTAATTTGTTCATATTTGACTTTGGCGAAGTTGCATAAGTGTTCCGAAAACCTGGTATTTGTAAAGGTCAGAGTTTATGTAGATGTCATCTTAGTTGCGATACCTTGCTTAGATCCTTTTTACTTTTCCAAGTGGGTCTTCCTTAGATATTGGTTTCCACTCTTCTATTCTTCATTATCATTCTGTTGTGTCATATTATCCCAATTTATTTGGGGTCGTCGCAGCATTTTTTCTCCCTCCATCCTATTAGGCATCATCTCATTCGTCTTTCACTTTCTAGCCATTTCATCCCCTACTCTTATAGCCATCCACATTCATCCTGAAAACTTTCCTCACAATATTTTCCGGTGTTCTACTCTAAATGTTACTTTTCTATTTTTATTTTATCTAAAACTGTAAACACACAACGGTCACGTACAGGATTCTCTACCATATATATATTAATCCTCCATTCAATATTGTAGTTTCTTTTCCTTCGTTGGATGCCAGTATAAATAAATGGTACAAACTCACGAAGGGTGATCGGTAAGCTATAAAATTAACGTTTATTACCCGTTGGGAATTTTGGTTCAGAATCTTCACACTTTATAGTTTACTTATTCAATTTTTATAGCGTTCTATCTACTTAGATTAATCTTCAAAATTAACAATTGGGTCGTTACTTTTAGCGGTTTCGTTTGAATCTGATTCTATTTTCCTAGATCTTAAAATCCTTTATCACTATTTCTTGTCTTTCATCGTAATTTAACCAACATAATATATTTCACCAAGTCACCACTGTCAACTTCAGCTTCAAATAAAATAATCTTGAACGATCAAAACGATACAATCTCGGAGGCGCAGACGCAAGTAAATGTTAAGCCGTTTGTAGGCGAAGGACTATTCACCTGTCACTGCTGTTACGCACAAGTGACCTTTACACGGCTTATATTCAATACTGCTATATGCGGCTCTGATGCCACCGCGATAAGTATTTACCTTGTTAGTAAAATGGAGCGCGATATACGAACTGCATTATAATGTGTTTATGTTTATGAACTGGCTACCATCTGCAAGGCTGTAGAATTAAGAGGGTATATTTAAAATAATATATTTTCTTGTTTTGAGAAGCTTTTTAAAACAGAAACAGACCACCTAGATAAAAGCTTTTAGAAAAATTGACGTGCGATAGACTTCGTAAAGATCGCTATCGAGATTCTTTGGGTGGGTTCAAGGTGTATGTAGTTCATAACAATGTAGTTAATAAACTGTGTGATTATGAAGCTGATAAGTACTCTACAAAAACAAACCTTGAAAGAAAAACAAAATCAAATTTTGTTTTTAGTATTGTAAGGTCAAGGTAAATAAACTTTTATAAAAGGTTGTTTTTAATTAAGATAAACTCGAACTGAACCCTTTGATCAAAATACTCGATGAGTCAGTAGATCAAGAAACTCGAATAAAGTTTTATTATTGCTCATTCCAACTTATTGTAAAGAAGTCATTGGCTTATTGGGAAGCAAATATACTGCACTCTATAATATTAAACGTGACCAAAGCAAACAGCCAGAAAAACGTATCCTTCCACACCCCGAAATGCAGCTCAGTGATGTGGAACATAAAAGGGGACTTCTTACAAACAATTCTATTGTAAGGTTAAAAGCTTTCTGGGAGTGGGTCTGAGCATGGCTCACGATTCCTTGTATAGAAATGTTGGGGGATGCATTCAAGCAAGACATTCACGATAACTTTATAAGAAATGTAGAAGTGACTATAAAAAGTCTGTTTTTTTTCTCATACATTAGGATCAAATTCAAAGATATGGAGAAGTATCAAATTAGCTTAAATTGTCATTTGGATCGCATTTTATCATTGCCTTTAATCTAAATCCGAATCTTCATATCTTTCACATCTTCGAAATCTTTGATTTTTTTAACATGATTTTTCGAAAACTATAAACAGGATCAAATTGAAGATATCTTTAAAACTGTTTTCAAGGTTAGACTCCAATCACACTGAATACCCTCACAACATTCCCCAAACGCTGTGCACTGAAGCATGACATAAGGAGTGGCTTCTCAACATTTCTTATGCGCAAGAGTCAGCCAAGCGTGATCTTACACACGACCGGCTCTCCCACGGGAGTAGTCGAGACGCTGGACATCCGTGAATTAATTACTGGACGCCTCTTAAATGTGTGGTTTCATTTGTGGTACAGATGAAGTAAATAATTAATATGGGTTTTGGATTAAAGGAGACAAAATACAGGCTGAAATTGATGGCTCTATTCCAAGTCTTATTTTTAGAAACGCCGTTGATTTAAAAAAGAATACAGACAAAGGTAATGGGACGAGAGACAAAGATAAAAACATTGATATTCAAGTCCATTTGATTGCAATGAAAGTCAATGTTAATAATATCCATAAAATAAGTGTAGAAGAAGACAAAGTAACAAGAAACCTTCATCCACAAGATGAAAACATTTCAATTAAAACTAACCAATAAAATGGCACTAACAATCTTAGCAACATAGTGCTTTCTAAGTCCCGCATCCGGGACTAAACTTGTTATTAAAAGCGCTAGAGTAGGACAACAATAGCATAAGAGGGAGAGAGCCGGGTTCGTCGCACTGTACCTGTTCTACAGGCACTCAATAGGCTATAAAATATAAGAAGCCAATGTGTTTCGTAATATCTAAGTGTAAAAATTCTGTGATTTTTGAGGGATAAGCGGTAGCGATTTTGGAAGCTGTAGTCTATGGAACGTGAGCGTCACAAAATAAAAAATTGTTTGGGAAAGGTTGCTGAAAAACGTTGGAAACAAAAACTTACAGCTAAAAAGGTGTTTACAGGATCAAAATTAATAAAGCCAGTGATATTAATATAGGTAACAGATTATGGTCGGATGCAGTAGAAATAAAAGGGAGAGATAGTTTTCTTAAAAATATCGAGCTTATGCATGTCAATCAAGCTATAAAAGGAGTGATTAAGCTCTGCATTCATCTAGAAATTGAGCTTACTATTGAAGTTAACAGAACCAGAGAGCGTGGTTAGATGGCAAAAATTAACTTTAAATTCTTCATCAACGATTTACTTAGGAATAGATTAATTGTTAAAGTAATAATGTCTGTTCCGCCTGTTAGTTCAACTAAAACTACATTCTTACATAATGTAGTTCCGATATGATCTAGGTGCATACAGCATGATGCAGTTATTAGTCATACAGTAACGACAGGGACGTGACGATAATATAATTAGTGTTACTGAAGCTTGTGTTACCATTGTTATTGTAATTTATCGGAAAATCATCGTTAGTCATGTTTAGTTCGTGTTTAACCTCATGTGTGGCTTGTAGTAGAATTGTTATTGTTTAATGCCGTCCTGAGGGGTTGGATAGGTCTTGATTCTGACCTTCGACCACAACTTAGGTACTAACCTAGATGATAATGATCAATTTTTGTAAAGAAGAACATATGGGCAAAATTGAGAATCTCATATCATGTCTTCTTTAAATCTATTTTCACTAACACTACCCGACCACAAAATTTATTGCCTAATAAGAGAGCACAGCGCTCGGTTTAGCGCTAGGAGTTATAAATCCAACACTGCGTGGAACCTACTTATTATGTGCAGTCAAACTGACATTTTATCGATATTTGTGACGGAAACAAAAATGTTATATAATGCAGAAAATATAACTAAGCCAGGGCACCTCGACCAAATGGGTTAGGTTAGGTTAAAACTGTGAACAGCCGCGGGCGAGTCGACCGAGCGAAGCGAGCGGTAGCGCCGCAGCAGCCGGCGAGCGCTACTTCCAAGTTGGTCGCAGTAACTTGGCTATTTATTTTAAGCGCAAGGTGCATGCAAGTTTGACACCATTTTTTTTTAGATAGTTTATAGTTTAATCTCACAAGACAGATTATAAACTAACGATATTCACAACCATATCTACAGTGACATACATTATATATTATCTTCATTCCGCCTATCGCTTTTGTTATGACCACGTTCTTCTTCTTGAACCCAAAAAGAATGGGCATTTGTCTTGAGTGAGACCAAGTCCGGGTATTAAACATTATTCCTACTGACTTTGAATTTATAAACAACAGTTTTAAGTAGACACTACAGGCAATATACGAGGCATTGTTCAAATATACAATTTTCAATGTTTCTGAGAACTGATTTCTGACACAAAAGACACTTTTTGAGTTTTAAAAAGTCAGTAAATTTCAATGCCGCTGGGGTTCAGAATCGTGCACTGAATCCATGTATAATAAGAACCATTCTGACTCTAGAACAACTAATTTAGTTCCAAATATAATTATTTAACCTCAAAATGGATACTAATCCCCAAATGAATCTTACCCCGTAAGCCGTTACCCCAATATCATAATTTAAACTGTTTAATAAAACTACACATTTACCTACAATATTTCAGGGATAAGGAAAATAATATGAAACACTAATATATTTTGTCAGTCATTTATATTTCTTTGCCATCATCAAATTCAATATTCCACACCATACCATCACATCTCCTATTCCCCACATAATATCACTATCTAATAAGTATTCTAATATTTACCATAAAACTAATAGGTTACCTTAATTTACAGTAGATCTCCAACCAATACCATGCCAATCTATCTTTTTACCGACACAGCCACTAAGCACGTCTTACCGTCACGAGCGCCAGACCCAGAAAAAGGGTTCCCGCGCTACTCTTAACACATCGAATCTTTGGGTGTTGCCAGTACAATATCCAACAATTACGTATTAATAAATTAAAACCTAACACATGGTAACAGTTTTCGCGTCGATGTCACCCTGTCACTGACTGCCGTAACACAGTAGCGCTTGCGATCACTAGCATGTCCTGAGTTCGATTTACGGGCAAAGTGTTATTTGGTTTTTCCATCTGGAATTTCTGAGTGGCAGCTGAGTCTGGATTCGTACCCGGTTGATGGCGATAGGCTCGCCCCCTTTTATATGGGACTTGAACATAACTGGCGAAATGTGGGTGTACTATAGGTACACCTCTGCCTAACCCTTCCGGTAATACAAGCGTTATGTTATGTTATATTGAAACACCTCCGAAATATAGACAATGATATAAAACCTGAAAAATGAACTGTGGAACATCCCAGGTCAACCGGGTCATTGACGAATGTATAGTAGGATAGACCAGCGGGTCTAAAACGGCCACATTAAGCAATTCCTCTAAAAGCAATTCATTTTCTGAATTCCCAGCAATTCCTCTATGGTGACACATATTTTAGGTGAATCATATTCAATTCATATCAGAATCATATTTGGTGTTAATATTGCCGCATGAAAAAATTGAGACCGTAATTTTACCGGATTTTTTTTCTTTATATGTTTTATTAGTCAAACGAGATTTTTCATTTCATTATAATAAAATCAAATCATCGTTTCATTTCAATAGTAGATTGTTGTACGAGGGGCTAAAATAACCCATTGTAACGAGGTAGTTTTACTCCCGAGCTTTAGCGAGGGAGTAAATAGAAACCGAGTTATAATGGGTTTTAGCGCCGTGTGTTACATTCCACTTTTCACTACGATTGCGAGAAAATAAAATTATCCAATAAAATATTAAATAGTTTATTTAATTATATGTACAATTTGTACAATTCTGGATATTTAACGAGATGTTTTTTCCGGCAACTTAATTTCAGTCCTCTGTGAAGATGTTCTCACTAGATGATGACATTTTCACTGTTGTAAATTATATTACGGTCACCAATTCAATTCGTAATAAGAGAAAAATTCTAAAGATTTCGCGCCAATGTCTTTTTAGGGTTCCGTTGCCAAATGGCAAAAAACGGAACCCTTATAGATTCGTCATGTCTGTCTGTCTGTCTGTCTGTCTGTCTATCTGTCTGTCTGTCTGTCTGTCTGTCTGTCTGTCTGTCTGTCTGTCTGTCCGTCCGTATGTCACAGCCACTTTTTTCCGAAACTATAAGAGCTACGCTGTTGAAACTTGGTAAGTAGATGTATTCTGTGAACCGCATTAAGATTTTCACATAAAAATAGAAAAAAAACAAATAATTTTGGAGTTCCCCATACTTAGAACTGAAACTCAAAAAAATTTTTTTCATCAATCCCATACGTGTGGGGTATCTATGGATAGGTCTTCAAAAATGATATTGAGGTTTCTAATATCATTTTTTTCTAAACTGAATAGTTTGCGCGAGAGACACTTCCAAAGTGGTAAAATGTGTGTCCCCCCCCCTGTAACTTCTAAAATAAGAGAATGATAAAACTAAAAAAAATATATGATGTACATTACCATGTAAACTTCCACCGAAAATTGGTTTGAACGAGATCGAACAACTAGTTTTTTTTTAATACGTCATAAATCGTAAACCGCAATTTACCTTTCATTCAATGTTACTTGCTGCTACGGAACCCTTTATGGGCGAGTACGACTCGCACTTGGCCGGTTTTTATTTCTTCTGTAGCCGCAACGCAATGCACGCATTCTACCGAAGAGATAGCCGCATTTAGTTCCATTTTCAAAAATAAAATGTTCTTCTTTTTTGTGGACCAGTAATAAGTCGAGTTTATAATCATGATTATTCTACATAAGAATAAAGTATTTTTCGTTTTTCAAGGCTCGTTGGAACAGACAAAAATTAAAAAGAAATCACTTTTTCCCCTAGAGCAAGAAATGCAATTTTTTCCCCGTTCTGGTACTCTACAATGACGACCTTTTTGAGCAAGAGGAGTGAAAATGTTATTTCATTAAAATATAAAACTGTCAAAAAGATGAATTGCGTAATATGAATTGAACGCAGTATTATGAATTGAATTGTCAGTTATTTGTGACAGTTTGGTGTGATTCATATTATTATTAGATTCTACAAAAGCAGCCGTTTTAGGCCCTGTGAGTAGATGGTACGATGATCTTCTCAGGGTAGCTGGTAGCAGCTGTATGACTATTCTGCATAGGATGTGAATGTGACGCATATTTTCCCCAACGACGATATCTTTGTGTTTATAATTGAGATAGAGGAGGGAAGAATCGTGGGCGAAAACTCAAACAAGATGTTCTATCACTAATATGTTTGGATGATAAGTAAAAACTGGTTGGCAACTGAACTGTTACATGCGAGTACCGTAAAACTTACAAAAAACATTTTATCTCACGGGAAGATATATTAAAAGCAGTAGGACCAAGTACAAAGATCATATCAAAGTTGCTTTGATTAAACAACGGTACACATTATAAACAATAACTTAGTAGCTATTGTTATGAGAATAAGAGTAACTATATACATACATAACAAAACGACCCTGGGAAACATTTCGATAATCAAATATAAACTCTATTGTATAAGCATAAGATTATTTATGGTATTGCAAATGTTATGGGAGATAAGTTTTCGGCAGCAAAGGTCACAAAGAAAGCGAATTGTTTTAATTTTGTAATTGTTTTGAGTTCCGTTTTCTCTGAGAAAAATCTGAAATGTTTGTGAAGAACAGTTCCCATAACACGGAGATGAGAAAAATGTGAACTGATTTGGATTAATAAGTTTATCACATCTTCACATCCTTTGGGTTACTTTTAGCCTTCTGATGAGGCCCATTGTGAGCGACCACGTTTCAGTACCATAGGTCACCCAAAGGGCAATGGAGAGGACTATGCTTGGAGTTTCCCTACGTGATTGAATCAGAAATGAGGAGATCCGCAGGAGAACCAAGGTAACCCACATAGCCCGAAGAATTGCCAAACTTAAGTGGCAATGGGCAGGGCACATTGCTCGCAGAACGGATGGCCGATGGGGCCGAAATGTTCTGGAGTGGCGACCGCGTACCGGAAGACGTAGCGTTGGAAGGCCTCCCACAAGATGGACCGATGACCATGTGAAGGCCGCAGGAATCCGCTGGATGCGGAAAGCACAGAATCGGCCGAAGTCGAGGTGCTTGGGGGAGGCCTATGTTCAGCAGTGGACGTCTTTCGGCTGAAATGATGAATGATGAAATGATCTTCATATCAATATTATATCACATCTTCAGATTTATATTAGCTTAAAATTATTTTGAATTGATTTTGTTTCTTGTCGACATTATTAATGATAACATGAGGAAGGTCATTCATTGATATGGGTAGGGTACTTACAATAGATTCCCTATCTGTAAAAATAAGTATTTAATCTTTGAGATAAACCATCTATGCAGACGGTCGGGTTACAGCCCGTTTCTTTACTCATATCATCATGTTGTATAACCAACCTTTGTGTTCCTAGCGAATATGGATCTTCTCCTCCAAAAAATTATTTCTACATACAGATTTGACTTTCGAAAATGACTGAATGATCTGGAAATATCAAATACTACTTAGATATGTACTTAATAACATTCTGCATAAATAATAATAATAATAAAATCGTTTATTTATTAAAAGGGGCACATTTACAATAAGTAACTTAATAATTAAAATAGAGCACAGTTGCTTATTTGCCTGAACTAGGTTGAACCTGTGTTTCAGGCTAGGAAGTGCAAAAATTCTTAATATAATAAATTAACTATGAGTACAAAGTACAAACTAAATTAAAATTAGGTAAATATAAGTAAAATAGCATGTTAGCGGTTCTATTTGCAGACAACAAGTAGATCTTCTGTCTGTGCATAATCTATGGTTATTAAATATTCAATTATATTTTTTTTACAGCTAAAGTAATTTAATTTATAAATACTTAGTTTTCTATTTAATCTATTGTACAGAAATGGGCCCAAAAATGTAAAAAATCTTTCTACACAGACATGTTTTGAGGTTGCATTAGATGTGCATACTATATCAAAAACAAAGTACTGAGGGAAATGAGTTATTGTGTCGCAGACGATGATCTAACCAAGACTATTTATATACAACTGAACATGTAACACATGTCATTATGTGTAGGTATACTGCACGTGCCCTAAGTGCACACTTAACATTCTTAGCACTGAAGAAAATTATCTCTCAATTATATAATAAACACTAGCTTCTGCCCGCGGCTGCGTCCACCTGGAAGTCAGTGGCTTTATATAAGTGAAAGATTTTTTGTAATTGAATCAGTACTTCCAGAGATTACCTCTGACAAACAAACAATTTTATATCTTTATATATTAGTCATGATACGATTAAGATTCTTCAAAGTAGGTTAATATTTAATTAGACCTTGCGGAAATCCGTTATAAAATCCAATAGACGTTGATATAAATTTAGTAAGTAGTTCCGCTTAAATCAAATCAAATCAAATGTGGAACTATAACTAAAGAGCCAAAAAGCCCTGTAAGAAAGCGACACGTATTTCACCTCTCAACGAGGCATCCTCAGGATGACGATTGACTTGTCGCAAACCCGGACACGGCATGTTGCCACACCGAACGCTGGACGCAGAGTTTTTTATGGCTCTTTAGGAATAGTTAAGCGGAACAGGTTGTTAAATATATCCACGTCTATTGTATTCTAGGTTAATATTATTTACTCGATAGCAACAAAGTACCAAGGTTTAATTCATAAATCTCTACTAAAACTTTGATCAGCGTTAACTACTTTTTTGCTGGCCGTCTGACTTCAAATTACTTCAGATATTCATTCAATTCTCATGAACGGTTAGTAATCAATTAAATAGAATTTATCTTCCGCTCGCTCTTGTTAAAACGGGAAAATTTTAAGTTATAACTAATAAGTAAGAGTAACTGCTTCCTAGTGTTTGTTAACTGCTGTTTACACGATCTGTTTCCATACTCATCTCTCTTGGAAGACAGACTTAGTATACGCTACATGAAGGATATGACGTATTTTCACCCGAAACCGTACTTACCTAACTTCGTTTGCATCTTTCAGAAACCGTTTTGAAAGGTTCTTTCTTTTTCCTGTGGTTAGTGACTACCCTGGTGACAGAGTTTTTGTGCCGTCCATGTGTCTCTGACATGGCTTAAAACCGAACCCGAAGGTTAGGCTTTTGGGCTTCTCATCATCAGTCTACAGCAGTCCACTGCTGCACATAGGCCTCTCCAATTGCATGCCATTCAGCTCGAATCTCGGCAACTCTCATCCAGCTGCTACCAGCCACCATGTGAAGATCGCCACTCCACCTAGCCTGAGGGCTTCTATTAAGGCTTACGAGTAATATTAAACACAGTTTCAGCTTACATAATATTCTCAGACACAGGTGTGCGAATCTAAGGCGCTATTAATACATTTCAAATTATAAATCAAGTTTTAAATTAATAAATAGGCACTTTCATGCAATTGATTGCTGTATCGTTTTAGATGACAGTGAAATATTAAAATATGTTTTAGCCCGTCATTTGTTTACACAACATCGTTTATTTATTGCATTCGTTGTTTTTATATACACTAATATTATAAAGAGGTTAAGTTTATAAGTTTGGATGTAGGAGGTAATCTCGCGAATTACTAATCAGTACCCTAATTGCGTAATACAACACAATCACAATCTGTTTCGATTTGAAACAGATTGCTAATCCATTGCTTCACAAGTTGGACAAAAAATATCTGCTCGACAACGTAAATAACGCAATGAATGTTGTTGAACTGTCAAAATGAAACAAATTAGGCAAAATTGTTTTCGAAAATAAGTTACACAATTAGGGTACCGATTTTCAAAATTGTTTCACTGTCAGAAAGCTAAATTATTACTGAGTGCCATAGGGTTTGTTTTATAGTAGGTATAACTAGCTGCGCCCCGCGGTTTTACCCCCATAAGTCTCGATCCCGTGGAAATATTGAGATAAATAGTATCTTATTTCCTAACCCAGGTCATGGTCTACACATGTGCCAAATTTCATCCAAATCCGTTCAGCGGTTTAAGGTAAAAGCGTAACAACTAAACAAACAAACTCACTTTCGCATTTATAATGTTAGTTAGGATTGACTACAACGCGGGCGAAGTCGCGGGCAAAAGCTAGTAAAATATATTATGATCGTGAATACCGTTCTACATAAATCAGATTATAAATAAAAATTCTTACGAAACTCCAGCTGATGTTCTGTGATTGTCATCACATAACGTAACGTTAGCTAAATATATGCTATCACGATCTATATCATTCAGTCACGATTTACCTTATTTATTGCTAAATTTAAACGAATTTCTACCTTACGTTTGTACATGTAAGTCTAAAATTGATAAAAGTTGTTAATTGGCCTATAAAATTGCAAGGTCTATTTCATTTGATTAATGTTTATTTTTTTCTTTTACAGGTAAGTGATGGGATTTGGAACAGATTACGGTAAATTGCAAAAACTATTTAATTAAAGTTGTATTCGGTCCAGATTTTCAAGGTATATGTGGAGATTTTAGATTGATTGGATTTAAAATCTGGTAATCAATGAGCAAAGTGAATTATGTGAAGTGGGCAGATTTATCTCCAGATCAACAGAAATCCATATATTTGAGGCCTAAAAAGGTTCTACAAAAAAGCTGAGTTTAACTTCACAGCAAATAAAATCTAATAGAATGAATAAAACTACAGCAACTTAATTAGCTACGAACATAATACCATAAATAAAAAAATAAAATATATTTATATCAAAAACCATCTAATTAATATTTAAATTAAATCAAGTCCGTTATAAATAACCGGAATCGATGAATGTTACGCCACGCCACAGACACCGGACCCAGTCGTGCTATTGACCGGAAATAATCAATAAAATTAACGACTTTTATTTTTTTTAAGCTGTTAATTAAAGTACGTAATATTACGTTCACAGTAACTAATATTATAAGTTTAGAAGTTCCACGTATGAATAGTTTTATACTCTTAACTTTTCTCACTTAATTAAAATTATTATGAGAAAGATTTCACAATGTATAAAATTCAAATTAATGTGCTTGCAGTTTCTCTGAATACAAATTGAAGCCCTAGTGAAGTATACAAATATATCGTACACACGGCTACACATCAAGCTATACATTTCCAGTATAAGCTGACCTCGCATTGTACGGAAATCCTATACAATGCGAGATCAGCATAAACTGGAAATGTATTGCTTGAAGTGTAGCCGTGTGTACCAACTTTTACTTATACTTATATTTTCTTAACAAACAACTAAGATGATACGCAGAGGATGGCCAGAAGCATCCTCCAATTGATTAAAAAAATTGAGATCACCAATTCGTCAATTAATTAATTTATTGTGACAATTTCAACAGTAACCATTGAATAGTTTCGGTTATAAGAAGATCTGTTTACTTCAGCAGTCAATGGTTTGTAGGGCTTTCTCGAGTCCAATTTTATTGAGCAGTTATTCAGGACTGACATAATTATATGTATCGCATATGCATAATCAGCCTATAACGTTCCCAATGCTGGGACACAGGCCTCCTCTTTCTGTGAGAGGGCGTGGGCCATAATCCACCTCGAACCCAGTGCGGTTTGTTGAATGTCGCATGTCATCGTGAGGAAATCGGCATGTCTTAGAACCGAAAATTCGAAAACATGTGAAATCTACCAACCCGCACTGGGCTCGTGGTAGATTACGGCCCACTCTCTCAAAGAAAGCAGGCCAGTGTCCCAGCAGTGGGAATATTATAGGCTGATTATGTTATTGTCAATAATTAACACATTCGTCATTGAGCTGAAGTTGTTTTCATGGTTCAAAATAGGACATCAAAACATAAAGCAATTCAAATTAAATTCCATAGAACACCAAAAAAAAATATTTGCCCGTCTCAAATCGGAAGTCTAAAATGATAGTTACGCAATACAAATAAAATTATTTCGTAATATTGGACGACCGGAACGGACACCACTGTGATCTCATTAGTTTTTGAGGCTAGAGAAAGTCGCGAGTTGCTATGCGAAATAAATTAGATGTATCTAGTAGTATCTACTGGTCTTAGACTTAAAGGCAATTCCTGTATTTAAAAAAACGTTTAAAATCTAGTCACAATCTCATCTCAGCGAAGATATTTATTTTTATTTTATATCTGGTAAATTAAAGGTATTTTTGACAGATTGAGATGAAAATGCGAACGTTTTAAAAAATACCGGAATTGCCCCTCTTGTCATCTTCTTATCGTGTCGGTGGCAATCTAAATGGACTCGGCCCAGAATTCGGCGCCATCATTAGCGTCCATCAACTCCTGTAACGTGCAGACGACAGAACACGCAGGACATGATATTAAGTGTCCTATCGTTTGTAGAACAGAATCATATTTACATTCCAAGACGGAGTCTGTTTAAAGATTTCCAGGTTACCCAAGGCACCTCCTTCTGCGAAGCAGTAATGCTCGCGAAGGAGGAGGCGGAACGCGTGAGGGAGAGGCAAATTTCTCGCCCTCAACCTCGCCTCGCGGCGTCGGGAATCGCAGGCCGATTCCCGGTCACCGTAGGCGCGGGCTTGCGGACGGTGAGCAATGGGTAGCTCGTCGTCCGATAAGGACCAAGCCCGGGTCGACGGCGCGTTGTGTTCCGCGTGCCTCAAAGAGATGTCAGCAGAACTTACAGGGTCTGCTAGGGCCGATTCCTGTCGGGGTCGCGGGAAAGTCCGAAAAGGATACCGTGGCCCCTGGCAACATGGCAACTTAAGAAACACGAGTGGGTTTTAGTCAGTAAGAGTCTGACACGCCCTCCCGCCCAGAGCGGGAGAAATTATTTGATAATTTTCCACACAAAACAAAAAAACCCAAGGCAACTCATGTCCTGGCGGAAGGTCTTCAGCAGGTGGAACGAATGGTTTGGGTAAGAAAGCACTGTCTCGCCACATTTTCAGTCTTTCTTTTGGTCGCCCTCCGGTTAAAGGACATTACTGTGGAGACTTGTGACCCCATGTGATATGTGACACATTTATCATAATCATCATCCAGTGAAAAGACGTCCATTGCTAGATATAGGGCTCCCTCGAATATAGTTAAAGCGACCGGTTCTGAGCTTCTGGCGTCTAACGGATGAAGATATTTATGAGCAAAGTAAACAGCCAAATATAACTTCTCAGGATAATGGTATGAGGCACATAATTTACCAAGGTTTATGCAGCAGAAAGTATCCATAAAAGATACCCAAATTCAGTAGGTTAGTAAGTAGTGAACGGTCAATTAAACACTGAAAATGGGTACGACATTTCCAAGATCCCCAACTTTGGCGAAGCCCAAAAGTAGTGGGGTAATTTCTGACTTAACAAGTCTGTCAACAAAACTTTCTTCACTCCAATCGAGGACGTGATTAAGTGACGTGTTATTCGTCAGCCACACGTCATCACCGTATCATAATATTTTGAAACAGTGCCAATCGTAGTCAAACGTCATTGATGCTGGAAACACAGCACTGAATGGATATGAACCGTGGGAAAGACAAAAGATTTACTAAGTACTTTATTATCAAACAAACAACATATTAATGGTTCTTTGTTGGTTATCGATTGTCATTATAAAATAATAATATTGAAACTTTGAAATGGGACGTATTATACATTATAATATGTATGCATAATAGGGTTGTGCCTCTATGAGCTTTCCTGAAATTACCAGTTACACTTTTCGATGGTTAGTCGGAACGTTACGAAAACGGAAAAAATTTAAGCAGATGTTGGCAGGTTAATTTCTTTCACACAATAAGTATAACAGACAGTTTAATTTAAAAACCCGCCAAACAAACCAATCAACAACACACGACAACTGTCCTTATTCCATACAAAAAGTCACCAATTTGTTCTCAAAACCAGCATCTCAACAGCCCGATGCGATTACATCCGGCTATCCCGTTACTCTCGTGCTGCGCCCGCGCTTCCACTAAAAATATCAGCTCGGCTGATGAACCCACGGCCGATAAATGTTTAATAACGCCAAATGTATGGATGTGTCCGATTCCGTTCTAGTTATCGGTGGCATTTCCCTTTTGAGGCGGAATTCTTATGACTTCCAATTTCATTGGGAAGGAAGCTGAATGCCATTTCCTTTAGGCCTGTTTTGTATTGCAGCAGTTGTTTATAATCCCGGGGAAATATTAATAGTTTATTGAGAGCTCTTCCTGGTTTTCAGTACTGCTGAGACCCCATTCGAGTACTAAATACTGGATGATCCGACTTCACTGAAAGCTTGAAATGACCTCTTTATGCTTGTGTACTTAACAATTATAAGAATACCTTACCAGATATTCGGTTATCACCAGTGTCACCGGCTCGTGCTCCTAAATACTCCGGTTTACTCTGAAACTTATCGGGAAATCCCGATAGAATCAACAGAAATGATAGTGAAAAAAAAAGATAGATTTCTATAAAATCAACAGGAGAAAAACGGGATATTGTGAGAAAAAATATGGCATAGCAAAGACCTTCCATAAGGACCAAGGAAAAGGGCACAGAGATGATGATAAAGATACTAATACTAAAGTCACGATTTAGGTCAGCAACAACATTAATACAAATGTATGTCAATATCCGAAAATGATCACGTCGATCTGAGTCATGCCTTCGAGAACAGAAGCCACCGATACACGTGATAGTTTCTTTAATTCAATATCAACAGAGTGAGTATACTCTATGACTAATCGTCGAACATTAGCAGTCAAGTGCGGATTAATCATTGCTCTCTGAACTATGAGTTGTCCTTCTATTGCAATCATCTGAGGCTCTAGTGTTAGTTTTGTAGGTAGCTAGTACATTTGCACTTTTGAGGGAGTGGTTATAACTATCAAAGAATAAAAAAGAATTGTTCATAGAGACCTACTTAGTTTATTATTTTGAACAGCTGAAACTTCAACGATTTCAACAAATGAAGTGTCATGTGATTTGTTTTAATTTAGAATGTGTCCTAGGACTTTTTTTTGGGTTTCTTATTATTAAATGTTTTTATTTACAATGTCATGCTTTTCTATTGTCAAGTTTTGTCTTTTACTAAATACGGCATGAAAACATTGAGAACATAAACATTTTTCAAACTGTACAGTATATGAAATCCAATTAAAGAGTTGTGTTGATTCCTCTTATTTGAAGTTCTGTTTATCGAATCTTCAAAGAAGGGTAAACAGTACTTGCACACATCAATGATGAAGCCAAATAAACACCCCATAATTAACGCGAAAAGCAATGAAATAGTATCAACACTGTGAAGCACCAAATTATCTCTACTTGAAGCTATAACTGCTTAAGCAGACATTTCTAAACATACCATAAACGATGAGCAACACCACATCAAAACATCGTTCGAGATACGAGCATAATGCACCACATTAAAGGATTAGCAGAAAAACATGATTTCCGAAATTAGACCAACCCAAAGGAATATGTTGATATTTGAACCAACAAACTAGTCATAACATTGTATCCAATTATAAACTAACGATTTATAACTAAAAATTTAGAGACATTTTTTTTAGTTGAGCTTTTACAAACAATAACAATTTCTAAATTCGATTCAGCGTCTCCAAAAAACGTATGAAAATGTATAATGTAACTACTTAAAATATGTGAAATGTCATACAATTCAATTGGTTACGGCCAAGTTACTATTGATAGTTCCTTACTTGCACTTTTATTTGTCAACCTTGCGTTCATGGTCGCTTTATGATTTACTTTGCTTTGTTGACCATGTGGAACTGCTCAACAAATGTTACTTTTGACGTTTAGTAGTAGCTACAAAGTTAAATTATTAAGGAAAATTACATGCATAACAGAGACATGGTAAAAACGTGCGGCTCATAAATAGACATGACCACAAAGCTAAGTACCTATTAATAAGATGTGTGGAGTATGCAAGCCACTTTTATAAATTTTATTATGGTCATTGATAATGATGATGAATGCTATAACCACATAAGTCTTAATAAGAATACTAATTTTGATGAACGTGGTCACAACTCTCATACCCAAAAGGCTACATATTCTACAGTCACCGATAGTTTGCCAAACAAGGTGATGGCTTGAGTACAATGAAGATTGTTTTCTTTATTGAAAGACCAATATTAAATAGGCTGACGCATTGTCATTAATTATAGAGCACACTTCAATTCATCGCATCTTCATTTAGATCAAAATAAAGCCATAATGTATGAAAAGAGCGCATTATTCATCACTCATCGAAACTAAATTATCTTTTCACATTCAGAACACTTGGCAGATCAGAAAAAGCAAAAGTAATGACTAAAGCCACAACAGTTAAATGTTCAGGTTACCTGATTTATTTAAAGAAGAACAGATTTATTTAAACGAAAGTACAAAAAGTTAACCATAAGCTTAACTAGCTAACTTAGCATTTCTCATTGGTTAAGGATGTTAACGATTTTTGTGAGGGTCATAAGTTGACTGGCTCTTATTTTTATTTATTTTAAGATTAGACTGATTGAGCACATCACCATTCAGTGCTAGTCATACAAATCTCTCAAGTTTCAACATATGAAACTACTCTTAAACACAGTCTTATGTTAACCCGAAGCAGAATTTGGTATTGCGGCCGAATTGAATTCTACTATTTTGTGGTTAACAAGTTTAGGTAATAACAAGTCAGTCCATCTTTTTAAATTAAAATATTCTATTGAGGTTACTTCATCCGAATCAAAATATAAGCGCAGATTAAACGGAGTGTCTTGAATGATTTTTAGTGCAAGGTTAAGATTTTTAATTTAATTGAAAGTTGCCAACTCATCCATTTCAATGAGTTCTTACTAGCTTCCTCCAGAGGCAAATATTTAAGAAGTTCTATCCAATCTTACATCAGATGGTCACATGCATGAAATCGCCAAACCCACCTGTCTATTAGTCGTGCCATACGATCAAAACAAAACATTCTCCGACCGTGACGGCGAGTCTCCAAAACAAAAAAACAATTATGAAAGCGAAAACACATTAGCCGAAGATGCAACCGTATCTAACGGTTTGTGCTCTCGAGTACTCTCGACACACTTTGAGAACGTAAAGTTTGTCTAAAATATTAAGTATATAATAGGGATGTAACGATACATAATTTTCCCGATACGATACCGATTATTGTAGTAAATATCGGCGATACCGATACTGATGCCGATATTGATGGCTTGGTAGATAATAATAAATCAATTAATGAATAAGGTTGGGCCTTTGTATGTCTTTTTAATTTTGTATTTCGGGCACAACTGTTTAATAGTGCGTTGTAGTCCCTACTTCATTGTGTGAATAAACAGAAACACGAATAACAGTGACGTGGAACAGGCACAAAACAATAAATCGCTCAGCCAACGCTCGACAAACTGCAAACATTGCCGTTTGTCGTGTTGCCATGTCGCTAAGCTTGGCTGCGTGGCTCTCCCGCCAGTCCCGCCTACGACAGAGCAACAATGTTGCGCGCGCGTCGTCGTTTCGCAACCTTTTCGGACTGTTTGATATTTGTTGTACATAATCGGCGATGCCGATATATCGGTTCGCCGATTCATCGAAATCGGAATTGTTACATCCCTACATAATATGATAAGAAGTAGTCTAAACGAGGAGTCTGTCTGTGTTTCCCTATAGTTATAACTTGCGAAGGAGACCTGCACTCAGCAGTGGAAGATTGTCAATAACGATGATGATGATGATGATGATGATAATCTATACTCCGTTTGAAATAAGATTAGACATTTAACTAAACCTTTTTTACAGTCCGTTCAACCGATTTTGACTTCTATTGTGTTGGTGGCATGACAAATGACAGCTGCAGTAAACAGTTGGTTTGTGACCACTTTTTTTGCTTTTAATGCCATCCTTATACCTACGGTATAGAAGTCAAAATCGGTTGAACGGACTGTAAAAAAGGTTTGTTTAAATGTCTAATCTTATTTCAAACGGAGTATAGAAGTCCTCAAATCTCGAGAAAAGGCTCTACCGTAAAGCATGCACCATCGTTTACCGCAGCATCGCTTACCATCAGATAACATAATGTAACATATACTTTAAATGAAATGAAATTGTTTATTCTGTAAATAGGATATCGGAATCACTTTTACACGTCATATTAAAAAAAAATATTAAAAATAAGCTAGATGAGGTCGGCGTTTCCTATCAGACTACACTGAGAAGAAAGGCCGAAACAAACTCAGAGGTCGCAGTCTCTTTTAAAGTCCAGACATAATCTTGGTCAGGCCATATGAGGACCATGTAGATTAGTGTCTGAAATGGTCTTTTGAGGAAAGAACCACACAGATTTGAGTTGACCTGTCCAGTGCAAGCATTTGTCAGTAATCGTGGAGCTCAACTCAGAACTTAAGGAGCTCAACTCGACGAACAATACCAAAGAAAGGACATTTGGGTAGGCCGCATAAATACTTGTATTCCGAGAAGGGTTAGCCAGCGGTGTATCTATAGTACCTCCACATTTCGCCAGCTAAGTTTAAGTCCCATTTAATAGGGGGCGAGTCTATTGCCATCAACCGGGCAGAAATCCAGACAAGATAGTGATAAGATAGTGGTAAAGCGCGAGCCTATTAAGTTAAATAGAGCCTTATATTCTGGTAAAAAAGAAACATATTCATTCTTTTCTAAGAACTGATTTTCTTCTGTGCCAAAAATCGTCATCTTTTTTCTATTGTGTTGACACAAAATATTCTAAAATAGCTCGGTAAAGATTTTAGCCAGTCATCAGATTCGTCATCAAAATTAGTTTGACCCTGAAAGATTCACTTTCGCATTTGAGTTGGATTACTCACAACAGTATTGCCAGCTTTGGAAGTCTGGTGCATACATAAACAAAACACTGGGTTTGGACACAGTATCCTTGAATTCATCCCTTAATTCGCTGAAGAATTTTGTGTTCGTGCTTCTGGGCTTGAATATATGGAAAATCTTAAGACCATCAGTATTGTATTTTATCTTTTGCACTTAGTAAGCATGAAGTGTGTTCGAAATCTGAGCCATGTCGTGACTCGTGAGTAAACCATACAAAGTTAATTTCCTTACCTAATTGGCCTACTCGAAATAAACATGTTTGCGGTAACTTTGCCCTAAATGTGTTTTTATTTTGCTCAAATTGATTTCTTGGTCTGAATGTTTGTTTAATGTTTGCGTCAGTATTTACTGTAACTTTGATGTTGTTTGCTTGGTTTAGTTTACTTCCAGTAGTTATTACATATAAGAGTATTTTTGGAATTCAGCCATTTATTAGAGTGGCCATCTGGTAAGTCACCTGTCAACCTATTTGCTAAGGGCTCGACAACCTCATATATATTTTTTGATTCATGAGGATAGGATAAAGCAAGTTTCGAAACTGTCAGCGTTTCATGTATTTAATAGGCCTATCCGTCAACAGAAGCTTGTTTAAAAAACAAGGGTAAGGAATTGAAATACCATACACATGCGAACTTCAAACGGTTAAATACCCATTATTATAAAGACGTCCAGTAAAAAATCCAACTGGTTAAAACCAGTAGGAGTTAAATCTAACGAGTGCTCGAAGAAGCGAAGAATTAACAACACAACATAAGGGCATTCACTTCGTCAATTGAGTAACATGTGGCTATCTGAAGGGAGCCCAACTGCGTGACAAATTGACGGCTGACCCTTAACTCCTTAATTGCAAGTTAATACTTTAATTCTCGGTTAACAGCATAACTGACAGTTTCTACAGTGAATTTTGCTATAAAAGTTTGTGTTACTGTTAGTGGAACTTCTAACGGATCTGCGGTGTTATGGCGAATAAAACTTGTAATTACTTCGTTTATTGCTTAACTGACGCTAGTATCTTACGAACTACTTTTAGATTGCGTGCTGGCGGCATCAGACATATTGTGGTGTGCAGTGCAGATAACTGTTAGAAGTTGGCAATGTAGCAGGATTACTGGACTGTCTAGCCAGAGTGCACCGGAGCCGGGATGGTGCTCTAAAAGGCTTCTTTAGTAAGTCCTAGATAACACGCTGCGAAGTCGTAAAGATTTTAAGCCTACCAATATTATTTCACCAAATCTAGAAACCTACCAGTTTTTTAAAGGAGGCTTCTAGGAGCTTTGACCTTTCCAACACTCATTTCTTTGTTTTGGACTCAAAACTCCCCGAAATCCAAATATAGCATAGTAGTAGACAGGAAAAGCCTCTAATCGTGTGGCAGTATTTAAGGTGAAATCTTGTCACCCGAAACCGTGTCACATCACATAGCTACAAATTTATCTGTCTCCGTGTCGTGCCGGAAGCACACTCTAAATGTTTCGCGACACGGACGTCACTTTTTGCGTGCTCAAGGTAGGTATTTTTTAGATACTACAGCCTACAAGGCTCAAATTAATCTTGTGACAATGGCTTTACTATTGTTATTATTGATTATGTTTAAAAGGCCAGTGTTCTATTTTTCCTCGTCGAGAAATCTTTATGGATATCCTCCGTCTTGGAATAATGCAAGACAGACTGTGACTAGACACTTTCGATGTCAGACTTAACCCAACTAAAACCACGATCCCATTAGCTACAATGAATCGATGCAAGTGATCCCTGGATAAAATAGAATAATGAACATCACAACTTTTTTGTGGCATTTGTAATTTGAACTAATGTTATCATGCGATTGACCCAAGAGTGTATTCATTCATATAATATACTCTACTAATGTCAACAGCACTTATCGATACTGATATGATAATGATGATATCGTTCTAGGAATCCCTACTTTACCTTATAGGTTGCAGAAGTCGGGGCTTAGTCACTTCACTTTCTTCCTCGAATGTTTTATCCTTGAATATATCATTAGCTATGAAAGTATTTTTTTACTGTTATCAAAACCAGATACTAAAATGTTTAATTATCCTTCTTTTTAATACATTATTTCTAAACTTCGTCTTTCACTATCTCCAAAATCTGTTACATTTCCGAGTTGAAACTGCTTCAAATTCAGTTTTACTCCAAAAATTAGATAGGCATATCAACAATTTCAATGTCATCTGTTGGTGTCAAGTTTTCTATTCGCCAGTACAAATATCCGTAGCTCGAAATCCGACACTTTTATTGAATATCGCGTGACAAAGTTAATGTCGTGTTTTTATTACTATTTGCTGTAGTTGCTTCGGAGTTGTGTTGGTAATATTTTTTGTCTGTCTTTACAAATTAATGAAACTGTAGCAGCGTTTGTTTGGTAATGCAAGTCTTGTTTGAGTTTGTGATCTTTTTCGATATTAAATTCTGGTACAGTAGGCTTCAGTAACAAAACCAGTGCTGGCTCAAATTCAAAGTGTAATTATCGATGTGCAGTCGATTGTACCGATATTTAGTTGTGAGTTTTTTCTGTCGCAGTTCAGTTAGTACCTAGAAAAAATTAGGGCAACCTATAAACTGCCATGTTCTGTAGGTCAACCAATTATAACACGTTGAAATATTTAAATCGATCCCATTAGTGTCAGATACGGCTGTCAAAGCATTATAATCAAATAGATGCAACATCATTCACTACGCAATTTTTTGCTTACCATTTTTTCTTGAAGAGTCAGCAAATTGCTGTACGTTAATAGATCGTAAACACGACAAATCATCGATCGATGAAATACCGTAGCGTGAGTAAATAGATAAGATCTTATAACCGAATATGAATCAGCATTCATCACGATCAATGTTAACGATTTCAAACCAATGAGTCCAAGTTTCTTAACAACGACAGCCGAAAGACGTCCATTGCTGCACATAGGCCTCCCCCGAGCGTCACATCGACCTGTTTCTCGCATTCAATAGTAGATAATGTTTAACATATCACACATCATCATCATCATCATTTCAGCCGAAAGACGTCCACTGCTGGACATAGGCCTCCCCCAAGCACCGACACTTCGACTGATTCTGTGATTTCCGCATCCAGCGGATTCCTGCGGCCTTCATAAGGTCATCGGTCCATCCTGTGGGAGCCCTTCCAACGCTATGTCTTCCGGTACGCAGTCGCCACTCCAGAACCTTTCGGCCCTATCGGCCATTCATTCTGCGAGCAATGTGCCCTGCCTATTGCCACTTAAGTTTGGCAATTCTTCGGGCTATGTCGGTTACCTTGGTTCTCCTGCGGATCTCTTCTTTTCTGATTCGATCACGTAGGGAAACTCCAAGCATAGCTCTCTCCATTGCATTGAGCAATATGCCCTGCCACACCATCATTTAACATCAAATTCCAGTCCAAACTTTCCTCGGAAGCTATCACAAAGTTACTATTATATTTAATTGCATAGCATTCGACCTCCGTATATTTTTTTCTATCTCTCATTAATGTAAATAGGTAAGTAGGTAAGACTTCATTTGACAGGCAATTAAATCTTGCTAGACATGTGAAGGACGGTGATTCGATCTACTCTCGTATTTAGATAGAGTACTGTGATATTATGCAAATGTACTGCTAATATATATATGTAATTTACATGGCGATATGATGAAAACAGAAATGACATGAGATGTAGGTAAGTAGCCTGAGATGGGTAGGAGAAATTCCCAAATAAATTGTACCCCAATTTGGCAGGACGTGGATGCTAATAACATAGACAGGGTTTTTACCTGACTAATGAACTCTCACAAACAACGATAAGAAGGAACCACTTCAGTTAGTAGCCACAGACAAAATGACGATAGATGATACAACTTCTGAGCTTCTTCTTTCTTAAGATCCCACAGAATAGAACCCATCGAAAACAGGAAGTTTGTCCGGTCAGATATTTTTTGTGAATCTACCCTAAAATCGTAATCTCCAACAAGTATTACGAAATAATTTCTTAAAAAGTAGGTATGTCAAATCAAAATCAATATCTAGAACTATCTGAAACCAAAACTTACATACATACATAAATTAAACTACAACAACGTTTCGTTAATTTTCGTCATCTTTAACCATGTCAAAACATGATTTGGACATGTCGTTTGACATCCATTCTTGAATTTAACAAAGACATCAGTCATTGTATGCACAATACACTTTGTTCATTTATTAGTCTCATTTACATAATCCTGAGAATGAAAAACAACTGCTGAATATATTATATCTCTTTTCACTCCCTGTAATTTTGATATTTGTATCAGTCTTATTTTGTATTGTATGGTCTTCTTCAAAAAAATTAAAATAACCATTATAAAATTCCAAATTCGTTTTTTTTTTTATCAATAGTCATTTACTACTAAGCCCTTTGGAATCAGGACTAGCTGAAGGAGAAATTTTATTAGGTTCGTGATGGGGGGGTCTAGATTAAATGAAAAGCATTTAAGGAAGGTCTTCATTCTCTTCAGAGAACTACACCTGACACACAAGGATAACAATGATCAGATAATTACCAGATTTCGTATCAACAATGAAAACTGAAACAAAGTAACTATAACTTTGTTCGAAATAGAAGACTCATCCGCTATAGGATGCCGTCTTAGCGTGCATGTGCAACTTCCTTCGTTTCTTGTTTCTTAGTTTTGTTTGCGCAAATGTACCAGAACTTAGATTACGATCGATCGTTAGCGTTTCTTAGTACGTTGCTTTTATGTTCTCTTGGATTTTAATACTTACCTTTAACTCTCCAAATTGTGGCTGTAGTAAATCCAGATATAGTTCAGGGTTTATTCGTTTTGAAATCCAAACTGTGGTATTCACCATATACTTACAATAACTATTGAATTTGTGGTTTTGGATCTACATGTTAATAATATCCCTGAAAGTATTAGAAAACTGAACATTTGGATTTTGCATTTGGAATGTTTTGGAATAAGGAAATACATATCCCAGACGTGTTTCAACTCTCTGATCAACACATAAATTGAACATTTCTAAAGCTTTTCAAAAACATTTAGAAATAGACTACATTCTAGATGAAAATGAACACTGAATCAGTCTCTTAATGACTACAGCTCCACCGCTCCTTTGAGTTGGAATGCTTTTCATCTGTATGTATCATAACGGTATCAAAATCGTGACTCGCCCGCAAACTTGCGCTAACATCTTGTTTGGCCAAGAATTTTGCTTTAACAAGCCTCATTGTAACTGATTACTAAAACAAAATGACCAAAGCGTCCGCTTAAAAAAACAAATTAAAAGACCATACGAAGAAAACATAGACTGGTGAACGATAAAAGGTCAAAACAGTAAACAATGAACCGTCCAAAGGACTAGGAATGGCAAAAAAGGGCAAAAAGACCAGCATGCGGAGTTATTGGGTACAACTGCATAGCATAACAACCATTCATAACGGCGAGGAAACGAGACGAACTGGCGTATAGGAGAAAACGTGCGCATGCCTGAGAGAGCGAGGGAGATTGCATTCCAAATACAAGCGCCAAGTCCGCGCCCGCACAGCCCGCGCCGCTCACTGACTCCCGCGCAGCGCTGCAATGCGGCCGCACGCGCACTTCAAACTCGCCCGCTCTCGTGACATCTCGCCATAATTTCGACAATCTCGTAACCGAATCGAAGATCTGTTCCGGTGATGTCATTATAAATAAAAGTATAGTGTTATGTTCAAAAGATCAATGGTGTTCCCATAGTGAAGTGTTTAGTGAATTGAGTGCACCAGACTGTAAAGGAGAAGACGCCGAGGATACTTTCACTGGACTGAAAGTTTTAAAACATTCTTACGGAGAACTTCTTAAAAAGGGACTTGACCTCAACTTGATGAGAAGGTAAATATTGATGACGATTACGATGAGACGGACGCCAAACTTGTTACTGACCAGCCAATAGATAAACATAACGGTAGCTTAGAAGCAGATTCAATTTTCGAAACTTTAGCAGGGTCTTACAACGACAGACTAATAAAAATTAAGACCACAGATGTCTTCAAATTTTCGAGAAGAATTAAGGTATTTTTTAGCAGTTTTTAATTTTAAATAGAAATTTTATGGAGTTTCTCAACACAGTATATTGAGAAGTTAATAAAACACAAAAAACCAATTAAAGCAAAATTGGTATTGTTAATCACGTGAAAATGTTTTCTCTGTCAGCATTATAAGCTCTAGCATATCGTTATCTCGCGAAGATATCTCAGTTTGTGCCATCTCTGGCGTGCATCTACAAGATAATTCTAGGAACGTCATGGAATTTATTTTTTATTTGCACCGAGATTTATAACCTTAGAAATGCATGACATTCAGCTAGAATTATATTTTCAAATTTTTATTGCAAAAATCATTGTTTTCAAAGAACACTTGTAATTGTTTTGATTTCGAAGACGCTTTGAATTCACAAACAAAATAAATTTTCCAAATCATGCTTAGTTAAAAATCAAAAGATATAATTTAGAAAAAGTTTATTGACTTCGCTAGCTAGCTTTGATTCTGATTCATATGAGCGCACCTAACTCCTATAAAAAACTAAAAACCGGTTTTATGATTAAAATAAAACTTGACTGCTGGTTCTAAATATTAAAGATATAATATGTCTGTCGAATATATTTTAACTATTTAACTAAAGAAGTACTTACCTTCCACATGTGTGGGAATTTTAAGAATATAAATTATCTTTGATGAGTCTTGTCTGAAATCAATCGATAGATTTTAGTGAAGCTTTTGATACAGTTTCATAGCAAGTTTGAAAGGTTATTGCATCTGTCGAATATCGTGTAGTATGTATTAACCGTTGATGGGTCGCAAGTCGCAATCACAATTATCTAATAGATTACATTGCGTGATTACACTGTACGTACGTTTACACAGTGATTTTCTACTATTAACGTTTAATTCCTCATTAATCACTTTTATTTTCTAAGCGAATGTACACACACAAAATACATTATGTCATTCTTCATAATCATCAAGTTTTGGTTGTTACGGGTTTAAAATATTTGCAACATTTTGCTCATCAGGTTTAGAACTATACGTGTTCTAGCTGGTAGAGAAACAACTCTTTGTATATTTATTGAAGCAGTACTACATTAATCCGATCATTACTGCTACAATCATTATAAATATTTCTTTTACTACTGTAAAGCCAAGATTACAGTAGTAAAAGAAATAGACTTCGTATCTTCTGGTATATAAATATCGCAATATTTGATTATAATTAGAAAGGACCGTACGAAATACTCGTTCAAAGCCGTGGGAGGTTGCTGATTATGGTAATTAAGTTTAATCATCAGCCAAAATAGTATGTGTGACTTTTGTGCTTTTATGCCTAAATAAGGATAACATTTTGATTGAGATTATGTCATGGTGGATTTTAATATATAGTCACACTCGAATTTGATAGTATTTCATAGTAGGTTTTAATAATATATCCTCTTAACTATTTTCATATAGGTATTTACTAAAAATTATACCTATACCTACAAAAAAGTATATATCGAAGTTAGCTAATGATGTGAAAATAGAACAACCGAGTTACATCAGATAATTTACAAGTCCTTCCCACCTTTGGACATAAAAAATTATTGACTATGGACAATTTTCATGTTGAGCTGCGTCTACATGCCCGAAATGCCAGACCAATAACACAACTGTTGAAGAGGCCATTGTCCATATCTCAGAACAACATACATCCTTTATCAATACAGTACTAAACAGTGTTTAAATTCAAATTGAAATGACAACAAAACTTCGTTCACTTTTGCGTGTACGTGATATTATGCCAATAAAAAAAAAAAACTCAACAAATAAACCGAATTGAATCATTCAATACCAACAGACATTTTCCGGCTGACAGTGACAATATGCCATTTTCGCTTACTTGGAAAGGTCAAACGGGTGGCTAGCGAAAACTAGTTGTTAGTACAATTCTGACACAGTTTACAGTAGTTCGTGGTTTACCTCAAAACTTTCGTTTATAGCCTCACAATGACTAACTTTAATAGACTATAGACCATAAGACGTGGTTTATGAGACATTAGGCTATTTAGGTTTGTGTTGCGTTCAACGGTTTAATATCTGTATGAAGTGCACAAGTGCCATTAATTTTCAGCTTAGTTGGTTTTAACTCTGCTGTTTCTGCGTTTCCTGGAATAGGAGTGTTTATGATTATAGTAATTGTATTCGGTGTTATATTATTTATATTACCAATTTTAGCATGTTTAAGGCTTGTCTTTAGACTTTTGTTCCGATTAAAAATGTCTAAATGTCGATGATAAAAGTATGAAACAGACGTGTGCCTAAAGGCAAAAAAAAAACTTATTGTAGATGAGTGGCGATTTAAAAAAATCTTGTGGCTGACAAACAAGAATGTCTTCATTTATAGGCTTAAGCCTCGTGCAGACCAGCGCGATATCGCGGGCGCGACAGGCAGCGCATCCCTTGTCGCGCCCGCGATATCGCGCTGGTCTGCACGACCCTTTATACCACAGCTTTTAACCTACTCTGTTTAACATTTAATCTCAGCACTTGTCCAAAGAAAACTATGAGAGTTACCAAAGCTCCCAGGTATTTCCGATCGATAAAGCATTGGTAACTGTTCAAACATTGATTACATGTGTCTAACTGAGGTCATACGGGAAGTGGCGCAGGCGCTCACATCCGTTCCTACTTTTGATAAGTGTACTTCATACTTCGAAAGATCTTAAAATTTTGTTTGAGATTATTTTTATTTTAGTAACGTAAGTAGTTGGTTGTATTTAAGTTGTTTTTTAATTATGAAGTGGGTAGAACTCATCGCATATAGAAATCATAAACAGTGTTTTTGGCGATAATGTCAATGAATTCTCGGCGATGTTGCCAAGTAAGTTTTTGTATTTCGGGTCGTGAGTTAGATTTCCTGCACGAGAATTTTTATGGCCTACAGATGCCTTGTTGTTACGGTTCTGGTTTCATGCCTTATAAGATTTGTGTTTGTCTAAGAATTCACAGTATAGAATTAAATTCCTTGTAAGGTTGTGCCAACGTTTTCCTCGCAGAGACATACATGTCTGAATTCTTTCACCTGTGTGTACCTTTTGGAGTATAGTCAAGTGCTGTTCTTCTGACCCTTTGATTAGAACTATTATGTTATTCTCTTTTACATTGTTATCAGTCAGATATGGCATCACTACTATTACATTACTATCAGCTCCACAATATGGCATATTTCTGATATCAACCCTCGCCCGTTATCTGACCTTTGCTCCCGAACGGAAATGAATTTTGTTTCAAGAGAAATGGGTGGTCTATTCTTAGAAGACATTTCGAACGTTGACAAGTGAAATGTCTGTCACGTTGTCAGGTGATAGATTCGTTTTACGGTACTGTATTTTTAGTTTAAGTTCAGAGGGGCGATTCCCGTATTTTTAAGAACGTTCTCATTCTAATCTCAGTCACAATCTGTCAAAAATACCTCTTTCTGACATTGATTGTCGCAACATTTTGGTTTTGAAATACGGGAATTGCTTTCCTGTATTTCATATTAAGTGTAAAACAGACTCTTAAATCTAGAATTAATACTGTATATAGTATTAATTCTAGATTTAAGAGTCTGTTTTCTTTTATAAATGTGACTCATACATCCTGGTAAAATTTACTATTAAATAAAAATTTATATCCATAATATTATGTATTAGCGTTGTAACTTCTTCATATAACATTGCCCTAGTTTGTCCTAAATTAAATACATAAACTGACGCCTTTTCCCAACGGTATAGTGCGGTGGTCGGCAAACTGCGGCTCACGAGCCGCATGTGGCTCTTTGGCTCATAGAGTGCGGCTCTGTACTGCAAGCGAAGTTAATGACGGGAGTTGGGGTTTCAGTCATTAAGCAAGATAGTTTTATTCAAAACTAAATTTCAAAGATTTCCGAAGTATTTTCACCAAAAATTAACAGGATATCGAAAATTTATCATTTTGTAACTTTCAAAGTTTTCCAAGGTTATTAAGATGATGTGATGTGTGATGGGTTTGGTGATTTAGGTTATTAATTAAGATGCCTTAATCATATTATTATCAACCGTTATGATGATGATGAAAGCATCCTACTTCTTAGCAAGTTAATTTTAGGAAGCGTTGTGGAGTGAAAGAGGATGGGAGTTTTAAGGCTTAAGAAAAGCGTATTGAGACAGTTTGGAGACACAGAAAGGATTGGCTCTCATAAGAAATCTTAGTCGTTATAATATTGGTATTTGGCTCTATTGACTATAGAGTTTGCTGACCACTGGTATAGTGTCTTTACAAAATACTACTGGTGGGTTTTAATCATCGCTTCACGGATATAGACACCGATAAGTTAATTAAACAAAAAACTTCACCAGATTTGCAGTACCACAAAAACTACAAAAAACTTTCTTAAATATCCGTTTAAACATTATTATCGCGACATTAAAGATTGCGTAACTAATGGCCGCTCCGGAGAAAGCCAGTGCTGCGCCTGCGCAGTCGCGAATATCGATGACTGATGGTGGATCATTTATCAAATACACATTTATAATACAAGTACGGGTTTTTTGGTGTTGTGTAATTGTATGTAGGTAGCGGTTGAAGGTGGCAACGTTATTAATTTGGATTGAGTAAGATGTGTTAATTAATACTGTAAGGATAACGATGATTAAGATGGTTGTGGTTTCTAGCCAATAATGGTGATTTAATTCATGAGACCTATTTATTTCAAACTG
The DNA here is from genome assembly GCA_963680765.1 of Agrochola lychnidis. Classification (NCBI taxonomy): domain Eukaryota; kingdom Metazoa; phylum Arthropoda; class Insecta; order Lepidoptera; family Noctuidae; genus Agrochola; species Agrochola lychnidis. Next base: position 3,658,926 of record OY796859.1, on the reverse strand, counting down.
AATTTCGTAACATTTTTGACTAATATGATGATTACAATTGTTAATATGATATGCATCATTGCCGTAGTGAGTTATCTATTTATATTTATAAAGACAATTTAATTTACATGGATCATTTGAAATGTGGTCTCCTTTCGCCATTACAACTTTAACCCTTGCTGACCTGCTCAGGGATTTAATTTCGAAAAAACTTTTCTCAAGTTTGTAGACATACTTCCGGATATTTCATTGCGTGTGACTCAGTAGCTCTCTATATTAAATTACATTCACATACACACAACAATTTATCTCAAAACTCGCCTCAAGCGGCACACAAATTACTATTAATCCATTATCTTCTCATATAATAAACGAATGATCTTGCACTGAAACAGAAACCCACATAGTCTATCTGATTAATGTTACCGATTACACCCGGATTCACATTGTGAATCGATTCGAGAAGTTAATGTCGTATCGAAATATTATCGCAACACTAAATCTGTTTGCTAAGTGTTGGTTGTGTACCGCTAAATTAACGTTAGTTAACGGGGGTTTAACTCTACGGTTTAATTTGATAGCTTTTCTCTTTTCTTGCTATTTTAAAAAGATTTTCGATTCCAAGTTAAATAATTGAGTTAAACCTAATATTTGACAGTTTTATAAAAAAAAATTGTAGCATAATCCTATGAGCAATATTTCTATAATATATTTGTAATCACGTTCTCGAAATCGGCTCTAACGATTTCGATGAAAGTTGCAATATAGGGGTTTACGGGGGTAAAAATCGATCTAGCTAGGTCTCATATCTGGGAAATTTTATTTTCTCTATCTTCACAGTCTCGGAAATGTGATACAACGTTGGTATACCAGGACGATATGTTTATCTATTTTCACACGAGCAGAGCTCGGTCGATCAGGTACTCAACTTTAATAAGAAGACCATGAAATGTGCTTAGAATTCCAAGTTTAACAGCAGTAACCCAAAAAAATACAGAAATTCCTACAAATGTTTGTAATAAATACATTCATTCCACATTTTTGTGTCATACATTTCCACAAAAAATGGTTTCACACTCTTGACTCACCCCCACAAACTAACTGTGAACTCAGCTAAGCATTTTTTCATAGAAATAGGTATAATAATATTTTTCAAGTGTCCATATTTCTTACTAGCCCGCGACTTTGTGCGCGTGGAACTCATAAGACACTACAAATTACTAAAATATCAGCCACATTTTTATTAAAAAAAAGAAAGAAAGAAAATATGTTTATTTGCGGTAAACATGACGCAAAGAAAGAACAAAACACGAAAATAACAATTTGGGGGAAAATATGCGTCACATCCACGCAAAACGGCCATCGCTCAGCATAATGCTGCGACCCTATGAGAGACATAGCCCCAGCGCTGGTTCTCAGCGACTGCCGGCGTTGACTTAACGTCAACTGGTGCACGTGCAGCATATAGTGAAATAACAAAATAAGAAATCAAAAATAAAATTAAACAAATACTTAGTCCTAAATATTTGTATAAATATAGTATTTAAAATGGCAACATTTCCGTCGGCGCCGCAGACTAAAACTTCCCTGTACAAGTACTACGTTTGTAGTTATGGTCACAGCAGCCAAAATACACAGAGAGAGAGAGTACATATTTAACGGTGCCCAAGATACAGGCTGTGCCTAATTTGGGACCAACAATACCTCCTAATTGTAATTTTGAATGAATGTTAAATAAATTACTTTACTTTATTACTTTAAAAGTCAGGAGCGATGACGCGGGAACAAACGACGCACAGATGTATGTGTGAGAAGCAGCTCGTAATTTTATTATTATTAACCATCTAAATAACAAAACACAAACGTTTATAAGTACTAACACTTAAGGAAGTGTAAAATCAGGAAGTGTCAGTAAGTTATTTCGGTAGAACATTAATCTTTCGTCAAGTTAACGCGTCGCTTGCATTTCTCATGTTAGCCCTTTGTAAATTCTCACCATGTGTCCCAATGTTCAACATGTGTTTTAGTTTTGAAGCTTTGTTAAGGAAGTTATTGAAGTGAAAACTTCTTTAGGTGCATTTTGAGATGGGAAAAAACAATTGAACTCTCGACACCGTTACCGACACCTCATTTTTGTAAACGCGATTGTCCTCTTTATTTATATTTCGTTACGGATCAATGTTCTATGCAAGTATTTTTACTTTAAAGGTTTTGGAAGTATTTTTTTAAATTGTCCAAGTTTTCAATTCTGTCAGCACTCTCGGAGTGCCATTGTTTTTACTTTGTTTTTTTGTAAATAACGGTTTAGTATAATGGGTGCTGTAATTTTCGGTATTTTAATTGCATTGGTAATTGCTTTATGACTGACTTGTTGTGCCCCGCGACTTCACCCACCGTTTATTTTCGCCGTATAGATAAAAGATAAGCATTCAAAGTCTTTGATTCAGGATGATTGAAATGTCATCTTATTTTTTTTTTAAATAACACCATCTTTAACATTGTTTACTTTAATAAATGTCCCATTCATATTTAATGACTGGCAGTGCCCCGCGGTTTCATAAGCATTTGCATAAGTCTCGATTCCGTGGGAATATCGGGATAAAAAGTCAGGCTATAAACTATATGTGTGCCAAATTTCATCCAAATCCGCTTAGTAATTTTTGCGTGAAAGAGTAACAAACATCCCTTTATCCATCCTCACTCAAAAACTTTGGCGTTTAAGTATAATATTGTAGGATTAATACATTTTTATTGTAAGTACAAAAGTGTTTGATTATTAAAAATTGTTAACATGGTCTCGGAAATAAATTAGATAAGTTTGTTAGCTGCGATAACCCTTAAATACCACATGAAAGGTCACGGTCTGAATGAATGAGAAATGGTCCATGATCTTATCATTATTCATAGTATTATCGCCTCAAACATCTTTGTTTGACGAGACTGTAGGGCTCATGTTTTGAAATTAAGATTTAATGAGGTTGATAAGCTACTGAACTGCTTTTGCTAAGTACCTGGTACTTGTTGATAGGCCTACACTGTCCTCCATATTTGAAAACATTGTAAAAGCCATTTAATTTAAAAGAGTAACCGTGCTATTTCTTGCCGGCTCTTCTCCATAGGAAGGGACCAATTGGAATCGTGCACCTAGATTCTGACGTTTTATAACTGCCCTTGTAGGTTTATGTTAAATAAAATATTTTTAATTGAATTGAACAAACTATCTTGGGTATTGGATCCTTAATAGAAAACAAAGTAGTGTTACCTTAGGCCGCATTCCGAGTTACGCCAAAAGTGATATTATCGCGAATCCGACCAAAGTCCAAAGTCACAATTATTACTCAATAACCCTTATATTTTGTGACTATTAAATTTGGTTGGATTCGCGATATTATCACTTTTAGCTTAAGTCGGAATGCGGCCTTAGTAGGAAACTAACTGTACCCTCTTGTACTGAAGTAAAAATAGTTTTTTTTATTTATTGCGAAATGGGCCAGCTCTTGGTCTCGATCTCGCCTGCACCACCGTAGAAACGAGTTTTGTCGACGAAAGAATAGACAAAATGACAGATTGTGATTGTTTATCTGTCATTTTGTCTATTCTTCCGTCGACAAAACTCGTTTCTACGGTGGTCATGCTACGCGTGCTGGTGGAAATATAATATTAAAGGCATGAGATTGGCTACAACGTACTGAATAGATGGGAAATAGGAAATGGCTGAACCAAGCCAATGATGTAGAAATAGAAACAGACATTTTGTTAGAAAATAAGTCCGTCACAAACACAATTGAGGACACGAAAACTACACAAACGAATAAACACTCCTCTTTCCCACATTACGCGCGGCATCAATAAAAGTGCCAGAAAGCTGCATTCCATCCCACATCCGTGCCTTTGTTGGTCCCAACATTCGTCAATGACAACCAACACGGCCTGATTAACACGTTTCTTGCAACACATCCATTGTTTGGACAAATGTTTGTGATTGTGGCCAACTTGGCCCAATTGGCACGTGCTTTTTCACTGCGGCCATTGTCTTCTCATCGTGATCGAAGGCTCGCACGCTTCACGACGATGATTTATTAAACAATTGTTTAAAGTTCAAGAACAGAACATCAAGTTGGAAGCTGTGGCTCCAAATGATTAATTTGTTACTTACGTAGGTTACCTACTTTGCTCATTTTAAAGGGCTGCTGTTGTGTCTTGGCAGGGCCGTCTTAATCATATTGGGCGTCGGGGTGCAAAAATCAACTTGCGCCCGCCTTGTAAACAAAAACGAAACTAAGTTTTTGTGTTCCTGTTTTAGGGTTCCGTACCTACCTCACAAGGAAAAAACGGAACCTTTATGTGTTTGTTGGAATATAAGTTTAATTGTTGTAGTTATAAGATCTAAATTGGCTTGCACATCATAAGTCGCAAGGCGCCCCAGCAAACATTTACGACGTTGAGTAGACGTTTTGGTGGTAACTTAATGTTATTTAGTATAATCGTATAAATGCCATAATGACGTTTACTCAACGGCATTAGGGCCCATTTTATTCAACTAAAAGCGCTAAGAGTTTCATGTAACAGTCATATAAATACCTACTTAGTCGCATAATAGTCATATACACGTCGGCGATTTGACTACATGTCATGTAATGATAGCTGTCGCGGCGTTTATTCGACTTCGTGTTGAGTAATGTCACACAATATTACTTTTATATAATGTAATCGTTGTGTTATTGTTATTTAAAGATGATGCTTATCTTGAAAGAATTATAACAGATTATTACGTTTTACTTTGGTGGTGTTTTTGACAGCTGAGTTAATGTTGCATTTTTTTTTCTTTATTATTTGACGTGATAAAACTATTTCATCAGTTGTAAACCATTGTGCAATCAAGTTTACTGATTAATGTGATATAAGTTCGGAACAAAATTTTTATGCGCTTTTGAAATTTTAATGTTTTCACATATTTTTAATAATAATTTATTAAGTGACTGCGTCATATGACAACTATATAACTTCCCGACCTATAAACTGTGTGTTCATTGTAAATGTGTACGCCATGACAGTTGATTTAGAGATCAATAATAAAATAATAAACGCCTTGCTAACTTAGTTCAACGAGTTTATATTTTATTTATATATAATACTTTTGTTTTAGGTAAACCCCACAATGATCTACAATTATGCGTAGATGATCTACAAATAATGGTCTACAATTATGCGTAAATGATCTACAAATAATGATCTACAAATAATGATCTACAATTAGATCCATGTTGTACCAAACAGTAAATAAATATGATAAATTTGATTTCAAAATGGTGGAAGTTGTATACAAGGTTATTATAAACCTTTAATATGAGTATTAATTAAATAGCGGTCGTAAATCATGTTTGTGATACTTTAGGATGTATACAGGTCGCACTCGTAATACTTATTCGACTTATATATAATGGTAACAAATACTACGTGTAAACAATTATTATCCGTTTAGCAGATGTTTAAAAGGTAATTATATGACAAAATTGACAGTATTATGACGTTTATACTACGAAAACGTTTACACGGCGAAAAGTTGTATAAGTCAGTCTTATAGATGTCGTCGCAGACGCTATTATATAACAATAGTAAAAAAATGTCGAAATAACGTCTAAATGACATTATTATACGACAAAAAATGTATATGACTATTCGGACACATAATGCACCGGTACATGACAAAGAGTTAAAAAAATTACTGTAAAATAACTTTAATAAGACTCAAGGTCATATTAATGTTTGATTATATGACAAAAATGTCGCGAAAATGCCGAAAGCTGTATGAGGCGTATTTTGCAAACAATATTGGTGCCTATATTTTTATAGGTATGATTTATAAGATGATTGTGATTACTCATAGTATTTGTAGGTAATAAGGCAATCGGCTGGCGCCCTCTAAAACCCAGCGCTCAGGTGTTTCGCACCCCTTGCTACCCCGGGTAAAGACGGCTCTGTGTCTTGGCATCTGAATATCCCTTGACGTGTAATCTTTTAGTGTTGAGCCATATTCTACCTAAAAATTCTGCTGAATATCCGTTTGGCTTCAAGTTCGGTGGAAGCTGCAAAATTTTACATGTTCGAAATTCAGGAACGTTATATCTCGAAATTTATCAGCCTGTAGAAGTCGCTAAAGTTGTGTGAAAATTGTGAGATAGTTCTCACAAGTTGTGACGTACTCAATAGGATCTTTATTTTCATTTGACGGCCACATATCGACGTCTGAGTCATTAATTATGTTAATTAATGTCACTAGACAGTGTACACTTATACAGTACGCTTGAGCGAAAGCGTTCTGCGTGTCGACCACACGGATATCAACACATGTGCACCATATTTATATGGTCCTGTCGGCTCAGAGAAATTGAGAAGGATGTTTGTACATGTTCAATTTGTGAATGTAAACGTTGTATTCATAATGGAAGAGAAATTGTTTAGTGTTGGGCATTTGAACAACTACAAAATATAAGTTATTTCAATGACAACCTAGATCATCTTTTTGCTCTTTTTCAATTTATTTGGGTTGACGCTGTACACCTTTTTCGTTATGCCATACATCGCTATGATCCGTCATCTCAGTGTTCACTTTATTCCATATCATCTCTCTCTCTCTTACACACACACACAATCCATCAAACTTTTCCACCTATTGCGACATCTACATCGCCAAATGAAAACTACGCATCACACTGACGTCAGGCAAAATCCTGCATCGCGCAAGCAAAGTTACCGCGCGACTAGCATATATACAACGTCCCGACATCCATCGTCCAGACACAACACCCGTCTGGTCAGAGGATCCTCCCTTTTCTATGAAAGATGAGTGGACTTTACACCCTGTTCCACATACCTCTATACAGCCATCCAGTTTCTACCTAAAACTGTTTCTATTAACTACCAACATTTTGGAGAGGTACATATTTACTTAAACGTAATTTTCCTTTATTGTTTACCTTCAGAATACGCGTAAAGTGATGATCAAAGGACGCATCGTAATTCACTCAACAGTTTTCCAATTTTACCCGAACGAAAGATATAAAGACGTGTACGCACGAACGAACAAGAACATGGTGAACACGAACATAGGACGCTTTGTTTGCATGTGCGTACCACTAACGAACATTAAACACTGTGTTCGTCAAAAATGTTCGTGATGAGTGTGGTGATCCAATTTCGAATACATGGCTACTAAAGAGAGCGGGGTGGTTGAGCGTGAATACAAGTTGAACAGTGTTCGTATGGTGTTCGTTTTCGCTTTGCTAATTTGAAGGAAAGAAAGAAAATTCGTTTATTTGCGGTAAACATGACGCAAAGAAAGATAAAAAAACACATAAATAACAAATTGGGGGAAAATATGCGTCACATCCACGCAAAACGGCCATCGCTCAGCATAAAGCTGCGACCCCATGCGAGACAGAGCCCCAGCGCTGGTTGTCAGCGATAGCCGGCGCTGACGTGATGACGTCAACCGGTGCATCATATATAGTGAAATAACAAATCTAAAATAAAATAAATACAATACTAGTCCTAAAATGTTTAAGTATACAAATATAATATTTAAAATGGCGGCGACACATACGAACTAAATGTTCCATGTTAGATGTTCGTGTTCACTATGTTTTGTTCGTTCGTGTGTACACGCCTTTATATAAACTCAATTCAAAAGTTGTATTTTGGCCCTTTAGTATTCAATTGTCATACTCAATTTTATAGAAATTGTTTTGTAACACATAAAATTATTATCCCAAATAAAACACCATTTGCAAAAAGAGGTACAATATCCCCATTAAATTACCATACTCATAAGCGTCTATTAGCACAATGGTCGAACTTTACAACTCAATAAAATAGCACTAAAAATAATAATTTCGTGCAACGGAAGCGTAAATCAATAATATAACAAACCCCGCATGGCGCGTAATAAAATGCATACAGTAAGAAAATACAAGAAGTACCAGCACAAATTAATACTGATGTGACACTCCGCAGTTTAGTTTTTTTATTCTTGTGCTACAAGTACGCGGCGGGCCCGTCTTGTCGGGCCAATTCAGTGTTACGTAATTAATTGTGTAACGTAGTCAGAAGATCTAAGAGTCACGCGATAGAAAGAGAGGCAGCTTCTAGGTGAATATAACTGTAGGTGATTAGCGCTGTGCGACCTGAATTGCACTTTATTGTGTCGTTGCAAGAGTCGCTTTTTATTTCAATGATTTTGCGGAGTGTCCATCTGTAATAATCTGTGGTACTAGTAACAACTATTTACACACACCGTGCATTTTCTTGAGTTGCCTGAAACAACTGCCACGCTTCGAATTCAACCCTTCGGTCAAGGTTGCAGTCAGAATTTTAATAATCAGAAACGAATAATTGCAACATTTGAAAATAATCTTACAGGATAAACATAGAAGATATATTTGCGAAGGTAAAATAAATTAAACACAAGCCATTCAAACAGCAAAACCGTGACGTTACAAAAAAAAAACGGCACTCCGTGAGTGCCGACAGAAGTGAAGACTTGAACAAGATCGCCTTGGTGGGAGAAAAATACTGGTATAGAACATTGGTCCGTAATCTTATCTAAATAAAGAGCACAATCGCGTTTACCAAAATGAGGTATCGGATCGGTAACGGTGTCGCGAGTTCTTCGATTGTTTTTTCCTGTCTCAAAAATGCCCAACGCGCGTAAAGAAGTTTTCACTTCAAAAATTGCAGAACCTTTTTTTAGATAGACAGTTTATCTGACCTACTACTAAGTCTTAAAAATGTTTTGCGAAAATTCTCAGCGTTATTTCAGTAAAGGATTGAAAAATCCATTAATTCGTTCGGTAAAATAAGTTCGGTTCAGTTTAATCAATCAAGTTACAATCTGACAAGTTGAATTTCATTTCCTCACATCACTCTTTGTCGGAATAAGTCTTCTGAAGATACGCATACTGTGGCAGACATTTCTGTGATAGGAGGGTCAGTTAACTCAACTAATAATAGAGTTAGTGATGTGCCTATATTTACCATTTACCCGATACGGGGGCGCATTACTTAGTGTGCGCTTTGAAACTCGAGACACTTCTCGAATAATATTTATTTTGTTAGAATTAGGGATGTTGGAAGTACAGCTGCCAATCGATCTTGGGTTTGAAACCCGTGTCAGATACTGGTGCCGATTCCCTTGTTCACAAACTAAACTTTTAAGTTCAGTGCATCTTTTTCTTTCTATTTCATTAAGAAAAGGACAGAAGATAAATTTTAGTTTAGTCCTGTCAAATTAATCAGCGCTTGACGTAAATTTAGTAGGCAAGTTTTTAATCACGTCTAAACTTGTATGGAGTAGTGACAGGCGCTGATTAATTTGACAGGACTAAACCAAAATTTATCTTCTGTCCTTTTCTTAATGAAATAGAAAGAAAAAGATGCACTGAACTTAAATTTAGTTTAGTTTGTGAACAAGGGAATCGGCACCACAGTCCGGATTTTCAAGTAGAGTAAAATGTCCTGAAAAAAAAAACGTGTGGCACTCGGGGACTGCCGCGGTAAAGCTATTGCATAGCATTTGTAACCTCCATACGTCCTATATGTCAACGCTACACCCAAGTGTCATCCCAAGATGATGACGTAAAACAAAAATTACGTTCCCATTACAACATCACGGAACCGTCATTACATGGTAGGCGGAGTGGGGGGTGTTAGGTTTTATTTTCGTTACGTTACGGAATTTCTTGATTCGGTTGCCGCGCTCAAAGCCCGCGATAAAAGCTATGCAATAGCTCAAAATCGCTAAATTATATTAGTATTTAAAGTTTGTATTATGAATCGCAATGTTTGAGGAATAGATCAGTTCTAAATACGTTTCCAAATAGGGGAACAAGTTATTAAAAATCAATGGTTTTTCCTCAATGAATGCTGCAGCTTAATTAGTTGTAATCGAATGCTAAATTTAATTATAAACACTTACAATAGGTATTCTTATTTACCTGTTATTTCTCGTGGCTAAGTAATAACAACCGCACGGTTCGATCCATCAGGTTAAGCTACGCCTGCCAAGGTTGGTCTGTGGATGGGTGACCATCGTAACATACCGAGACTCCTCCGTGCCTCGGAAAGCACGTTAAGCCGTTGGTCCCGGCTGTCATTCATGGACTACCAGTCTTACCAAGGGGTATCGTATTACCCAGTTACTGGGTTGTGGAGGTTAGATAGGTAGTCGCTCCATGTAAAATACTGGTATTCAGCTGCATCCAGTTAGACTGGAAGCCGACCCCAACATAGTTGGGAAAAGGCTAGGCAGATTGATTGATTTCACACGTAAGGGAAGAAGGCGCGCATAACTTTATGTATGTGTGTAGTTTTGTAATCGATTATAAAGGCAGTAAAAGTTCAAACACATAATTTTCGGTCAATGTTTCGCAAGTACGGAATACGTTGATGATGACTTGGTGGTATCTGGCTTTTTATACCTTGTATAGTTCGATACTAAAGAGTAAAATCAGTCACTAAATCAAATCGCAACCTATCAGATACTATTAAGCCTTTTATGCCTCAATCAATCTGCCCAGCGTTTTCCCAACTATGCTAAGGTCGGCTTCCAGTCTAACTGAATGCAGCTGAATGCCAGTATTTTACATGGAGCGACTGCCTATCTGACCTCCATAACCCAGTAACTGGGTACTACGATACCTCTTGGTAAGACTGGCTGTCAGATTTTCGAGCTTCTGACGACCCGTAACGACTGTCAAAGATCCACGAATGACAGCCGGGATCAACGGCTTAACTTGCTTTCCGAGGCACGGAGGAGTCTTGGTATGTAAAGATGGTCACTCATCCACGGACCAACCTCGGCAAGCATAGCTTAACCTAATAAGATCGACCCGTGCGGCTGTTATTACTTAGCCACGAGCTCCTCAAAGCCTTTTATGCCTATCTCACTAAAATTATAAAACACGATAAAAAAGATGACGCAGCAGATACCGATAAAACGTTAATTATTCATTTTATCGATCGATATCAAAGTAAACAAAACAAAAGGCTTGGAACGTGGTGATTTCATAAAAATATTATCTTTCAGTCTATGTAATACATTTGTTGTAACAGCTTGCTAGTGTCGTGACAATTATTATTTATTATTATTTTAATAAGTGTTAAGTGTAGTGACTCAAAATGTTTAAGGATTTCTTTCATAAATATGTTGGGCAGGTACTTGTTTAGTTATAAGCTATTTTAGGTCTATAGTAGCTCCTACCTCCTTATCGTGTTACCCAGTAACTGGGTTGTGAAGATCAGAAAGGCAGTCGCTCTATGTCAAATACTGGTTTTCAGCTGCATCCGGTTGTACTGGAAGCTGACCCCAACATAAGTGGGGAAAGGCTGTGGAGTAGCTCCTTACATCTTGGCCAAAAGTTGGTCTTGTATGTAGAATATTTTCCCAGTCAAATCATCGCTATTAATAGAAAAATGTCGAGAAATTCTTTTTTGTAGTGTTGGCACTTTGATATTTTTATCGATTGATCGAGGCAAGTCTTCATGATCGAATCCAATCTCTTGCTTTACTTAAAAAATATTCTCTTTTTTAATTCTCTTCACTTATTTTTTTTTGTATGCTCACCTTTCTGATTTAATAAGTTGTTATTTTAATTAAAGTCACATATGACTTTATGAGTCGTGGCTTCAGTCAAAGCAATGTCGATCGGCAGTCGCTCAATAACAACCTTATTTCATTCGGTACCCCTTTTAACCTTTAATCAACATCTATTCATAGCTGAAAGTATAGCATTTAACACTTTACCTATTTGTGTTAAGGGATTTAGACTATGTGCATGACTAGAAAGCTAGTCAACGAGAATAAAACTGAGCCCTGGATACGCCTGATATACTTTAAAATCTTTATCATTATCATCTTCCTGTACTTGTGCCATATTACTTGTGGTCGGCCTAACACGTTTTCTTCTTCCATTCCCCCTTTCATTCGTCACGGTGGTACCGTGACGTTTGAAAGGGGGAATGGAAGAAGACTCAGATTTCACTCCTTTTTCTTTAATTTCATTCCTCACATTATCCATCCATCTTTTCTTTGGCCTTCCTCTCCCACTCCATCCATATTTATATTCATCACTATTTTAGTCACATGCGTTTTATCCCTCCTCATTACATTTCCATATTGCTCATACCAAGCTAAACTATTTCCTTTCAACTCTTCTGTCACTGGCGCCACTTTTAAACTTCCTCCTACCGTCTTGGAATCTTCATCGTCTAGGGCATATTAATGTACCTCGTCTTTTGACATAATATTTACACCAATTCGTCCAATTTGTAGACCTCTCTTAGAAGTTCCATGTCCAGCTTACTTGCCAATCATTCCGATGAGAACTACATAGCTTATTTAAAAACCTAAAGCCGTAATCAATGCATGATCCATTGACAATGCTCTATAGAGTATGTACACAATGTAGTTCAGAGAAAGTTTGCATAAAAACAATCCTCGTATGTACCAAGCTACTAGAATGTAAGTGGATCACTATGTGGTATTTAGCTCTATGAATGTCGTTAGTGATCTTTGTAACTGTATTTTGAGATGTGAAGTCAGAGAAATTAATTATTTATCAAATTGACTACCAACTTAAATTATCCGCATTTACAAATCACAAATATCATTCTTCGACAATAAGTTGCATGAATTGGCTATAACGCGGAAAATTTACGTAGTGTGTCAATTTGAAAAACAATTCATTTCTCTAAAGCTTCATCCAAAAGCTTCAGTTCCTCTTAAATCTAAGCTTTTTGTTCGTATCAGACATAGAATAGATTATGAAGATGAGGTATTTTCGTTTTCGTCTTACGACCAACCGTATTTTACCAGGAATACAGTAAGATGGAAAGCTGACCCAAAATAAGTTGTTTCTCTTGTCTATAAACAAGGTAAAAAAATCAGAATTTTCATAATTTCCGGTATTATTTACAAATATTACAAAAATCTAAACTTATCAATGGAATGAGTAATTTATATTTTTGTGATTCATTATTTTTTCTGGTATCAGTACTATCTGTGCGATTGGTTTTTGCTTTTAAATAACAGATACGTCATTCCATCAGCTGTATCAATACAATTTGTGATTTCGTTAGCTTATCAGATTAGTAGATACATAAATAAGTCTGAAATCGCCAACCCGTCTTGAGCAAGCGTGTTGATCAATGCTCGTGCCTTCTCTGTATGAGAAGTGGCCTTTTCCCTCCAGTGCGAAAATATTAGGCTGCTTATTATTATTTCATCTACATCTTCTTCTATCTTATTTAAACATTTCTCTTCATCTTAAGGTTGTCTGACAGCCATTGTACCTATCCCCTTTTTACCTTTATGTCTTAGAGTTGTACAAAGAGTTATAATGCGGCCGATATAACTTGGCAGGTCTGAACATAGGCTCTGCGAACTTTCGCGCATGTTCTCTCACTCATACTGGCCTCATGTCACCATTTGATTCCTAAAAAATGTTGTTGCGCAGCCATCTGCGCGAAGTTCGAAACTGCCAAGTTATATCGGCCGTATTGTATCTATCAATCTATCATTTGGTTTTACATACATAATTATTATTAAGCATCTCCCAAAATCCCAGGACTAAAGCATTTAGTTCTCCACCATCTACAGTTACTTCACTCCAACTACCTCTTTCAGGTCTTCAGTCTGTTTCTAAAGACTGTCCATAAAGTTAGATTGATCGAACACGTTTTACTGCATCTCATCGCTAATTGGAATACCTATCAGATTCATAAATATTTCAAAGTCGACTCTCTAAGAAATCTTTCCTTCGTATTACAAACGATTTGTCGAATTTCACTCAGAAGTAATATTGATTCATTGAAATCATTATGACCTCAAATAACGGATCTAGCTCGCCTATCTAGGATAAGTGGTCACCATTGACGACCACGTGCACCACTAACAAGATTACAATAGACAGTAAATAGTGGCCACTCGTCTAGTCTAACTGGCCTTTATGACAGGCACATGATGTTTGTTTTGACCTGAATTCAGCAAAGTGGCTCGATCGATACATCCTTATTCTTCACCTTAGTTAAATCATTATTGCAAACTTTTGCAAGGACATTTCTTTCTATATCTTTATGACCAACAGTTTCGTATTTATCAACATTTCAACCACTAACATCCATCGTCTTGATGTAAAGACAGCTGATGTCCATCCAAAAGTAACTTTGTTGATCTAAAATATGCATCAGTACTTTAGCCAATCCAGTATCCAATATTGTAAACCTCCACAACCAACTAGTCATAAACCGCTACAGTGAACGGTTCAAGAGAACATTGCCATTGCCATAACTCTATTACCAAAAGATGTATCGATATAATAATGAAAAAAATATCAATAGATAGATCAGTTGCGCAAGCACCGGCGCCGTTACAGCGCAGTTCCGTTAGAACATCCTCTCTCACGATATCTGAGACAAGCTTATGAAACTGTTACTTCATGTTCAATGCTCATTTGTTAACTGTATCGAGTTTGAGTTCACGGGAAACATTTATATGCTGGTCCAAAATGATTTTTATGATTTCTGGAAGGATTTTCTGATATCCGATGAATAAGTATATCTGCTTCATGTAAAATACTGGTATTCAGTTGCATCCGGTTAGAGTAATAGCCGACCGCAACCGAGTAAGGAAAAGGCTAAATAGATGATGATAAAGTATATATTCCGTCTAATTATGTGTATGAGCTGTTGTGATTGGTTGGCCAATTATTGAAAAAGTAGGTACCTTTCTATAAGTCTTACTTTCAAATCCTATACTATTAAACGAGCAATATTTGTATATATATTTGTTTGTATATATATTCTTACTCACGTACTCGAAATCGGCTCTAACGATTTCGATGAAAGTTGCAATATAAAGATTCACGGGGGCGAAAAATCGATCTAGCTAGGTCTCATATCTGGGAAAATTAGTTTTCTCCGTATTTTCCCCCGAGTAGAGCTCAGTCGCCCAAAGTGTAGAACAAGATAATGAATAATGACATGGCAGCATGGAATTTTTAAGTACTATCATGGCAGAATGGAATAAGTGGGTACTATACATAGATTAGTATGAACTTTACTATTAATATTTTCACCAGAGCAGAGCTCGGTCGCCCAGGTACTACAGTATAATATATGGAGCCTTATCACTATGTATCAGTTCCTGAAAGTTCTCTTTGTCCAAGGGAAGATCCTTATGTGACAAATCATAGCTCTCATATCTATAATCATAGCGTTCATTGAATAGGCAACGCGAGCGAAAATTACTGGTTCCGAATCCTACTTGTTGTTCTATAATCTTGAACCTACTGCTAACACAATTTCATTTAGCTTAGTTGGAAATTTTACAGTGTCAGTCTTTATAATGTGCACATATCGAAATGAGGGAATCTATGCTTAATTTTATCGACGGAAAAAATATTTAAAAAAATCGAAATATTTTTTTTAAATATTTTTATGGAATTTAAAAAAAAAACTGTGTACCTTTTAAACTAAATGATCTATCGCGATGAAACAAACTCCATAATGATTGGACATAATTAGACGTCCCCATAAAATACCTCCATACTTCCTATTTGTCAACGCTACACTTGAGATGATGACGTGATGACATAAAACAAAAATTACGTTCCCATGACAACATCACGTTTCCCATGACAACATCACGTTGTCATGGGAACCTTCATTACATGGTAGGCGGAGTGGGAGGTGTTAGGTTTTATTTTCGTTACGGAATTTCTTGATTCGGTCGCCGCACTCAAAGCCGGCGATAAAAGCTATGCAATAGCTTAAAAACTACCGTCAATTGAAAATAAACATGTTTTTTTAGCAAAAATCTGTTTTTTTCATCAGTTTTTACAATAATCGTAAAATTTCTCAATAAGACATTACGTACCTTTAAAAAACCAAAAAAATGGTTTTTTTTATATTTTTTCCGTCGATAAAATTGTATTACCTAACAGGTATTCTTGGTTTCTCTATTATTGCCACTTCGACTGCAAATTCTCATTCCAATTCATCAACCTTTTATTATGGAGCATTATTACATTCTACATTAGCATGTCCAACAAAATAACATGCAACGATACTGAATATTAAAACATTGACTTTTCACGCGATGTGCTCTTACATTCATATTACTGTTGTAGGTAGTCGTAACAATGACGGTCGTCACGGCTTGGTTACCGAAGGGTTTGATTGTCAATTGTCATTCAAGCTTTGATGGCCTGTCGCCATCGTCGACTGCATTTAGTAGGGAGGACTCATTCCCAGGCACGCTTTGTACATTTCCAAACTGATGCCAATAAGACTGCTTTTACAATACAACATCAGGTATTTTATTGAAAACTGAAACATAATTTGGAGCAGATTTGGAAGAGTTTCAGTTCAAACACACTTGCAATTGCAACGTAATCTTCTTTTTGAGAACCAAGATAATTCAGTTGTGAACTTATATATTTCCTGAGCTTTTCTTCTTTTCCTGTCGATAGTACTTTTCTTTATAATTACATTATTTTATATTATATCGTCGCCCTCCCCGCTACCTGTCGTAACTAGCAATTGATATTTTTCCAGGGCAACAGTTTTTCGGTCGGGCGCTACAATCATGTTAATATAGTTGCGTTAGCTGTGGCTTTATTAATGAATTAATAACTTTTTATAAATAGCTCTTGACTTAATCTTTAACTCACTAACTGTAGATATGTGCATATACGACAGGTGGTGAGAATATTTTTCCCTTCTTTTGCACTTACGCAAAACAAAATACGTGATTATCTTCTAAACAGTAAACGACACAGACACGACGATTAGAGAGAACTTTTTCGAAACAAAGTTCTGAACACGTAGGTAATGTCAGTACAGATACGTCAGTTTATGAGATACGACAGTTAGCGGGGAGGGCGACGATATGAGCCCAGTAGATGGCCACGTTGATTGCGGCATCAGTGGCATTTGGCACTGAGCTTATTCTTCTCTTTTGAATTAAAATCTGTTTTACAAGATTCTCTTTATCATTATTACTTTTTACTATTCCTTCATTTCTGCTTGCTATCTATGTCTTAGATCAAGATGATCTTCTTTAACAAATACTTTTATTCTGTGTAGCTCTAACCTGTCATGTTCCATTGACAACTTATCTCACACATAATACTCATGCATATTTTTTGTCTCATAAACGCCCCAACATTTAATTCAACCATCAACATCCGTGTCCACTCCTTCTAGGTACAAAGCTGTACCATGCACGTCAACTTGGGAACGACCGATAAAAACTGCATCACCTTGATAATTCCACTGTTTTTTGTTCCGTGATGTCATCTCGAAAATATGCTGATAAAGATGTTTTTCTTATTCGTCTTGTGCATATAAAAGAGATATCTTTATGAGGTGAAAATATGATGGAATAAAAGAACTTTATGGGTGAGGTGGGTTTGTCGCCTTTTCGTAAAAAAAATATCTCAAATTGTGTCGATCTTCGAAAAGTATGGTAGTTTTTTGCTTTGGTTAACGATATTGCTCCCTATATCTTGCATACACTTACTAACATTTTAATGATTACTGCAACTTAATAGATATTGTGCTATGCTCTGTTATTATTCGAGTAACTATTGAGAGATGCCAAAATATTGCAAACATTTTAAATATCTACGAAGGTGGATGACCTTGCCATCCACAACCCCACATTGCTTCAGCTGCTTGTCAAAACACCACCTACCAATAATTATTAGTAACGGTTCCACAACACAAAGAATAACCGAACAGCTGACAAATTTCTGTAGTTTCAAACAAAAAGTACCCTTGGCCTTGATATCAGTGTTTTTGTGCGCTGATGTCACTATCAGAAACAGCTGTACCGCATCGGATGTGGTTTATACAGGGTGATTTATTCCAGAACTTATGGGTAGGTAAGTTTTAAAAGTCATAGAGAAAAACGCTGAACTGGGTACCATGAACCCGATTTAAAAAAATAATTAAATGACACTAGTGCATTTTCAAGGATATTTAACTGTTTAAAAAATAAAATATCATTACTTAATTTTTCTTTAACATTAAGCCCATGGTAACCTTCAACGTTTATCTCCAGGATCTGTAATTCAGAATCTACCCATGTTGGCTTGGCTTAAAAATTAATTCACCCTGTACTTATAGTATTGCTGTCAATGTAGATCTGTTTTTATGATAACAGTTTATCAACCTTCGGGACAACAAAGATCTATCTCAGTAAGTCTGAGAGGAAGGACAATGATGAAAGGAAATTGATATTTTGTTATGATTGTAATTCGAACGTGTTTCCGGGTACCTAGCTGGAATCGATTAAATGAATAAATTGATCTCCTCTTTTTTACAATGTATTTTTTGTACAACATGCATTAAATAAGGTATGTATTGATAGAATTCAAATGACTGTAGACTCTATATCTACAGCAGAAGGTAGTTAGCTTCTCTAAAACATTCTAGAGACATATTAATCACCGATCCCCTCCCCCCGGCAACATGGTAACTGAAGGAACACGGGTGGGTTTTAGTCAGTAAGAGTCTGACACGCCCTCCCGCTCCGCGCAGAGCGGGAGAAGTTATTTAATAATTTCCACTCAAAAAAAAAACCAGTGACATTTCGAGCGATTTTGGAGAGAACTTTGGAAGACAATTAAAATCAAGTTCACAAAATATTTAACAGCCAATATATTTCTTACCTATTTCAACATTAAAACAATAAATTCATCAGACCTATTCTATAATAATGTAAATACGTGTTATTTCATAAAGTTTTATGTAAATAACAGCTGCATTTTATGCATCGGCGGCCATTGTACATAAATACACACTATAAATAAGTTAAATGTCACAAAAGCCATTCACATTCCATTAGAGACAGGTGACTAATAATAAGGAATAAGTTTGAACGAAGGTAATTGAATTCGACGAATTAGAAGGTTGTTTCTGTTAAAATAATTGATTAGCAGCTTTTAAGGGGACGATAGCTGACTTTTAATGATTTTATACTGAAGATGACGTCTAAACGAGTAGTGTTAGTGATTTGGAAAAAATATACATTAAATTAGAGCATTTTTTTAATATTTTAATAAAAGCATATTTTTTATTATATTTATATTACATAGTGAAATTAATTTGTAAAGTTATGTCTAACGCGGATAAAAAACTGAGAATGACGCAAAATTCATCAAGCGTATTTTACTGAAAACTTCACCATTTTAAAGATAATTAAATTAATAATCTTTTAGTATACGTGTTTTATTAAAATACCTTTTGTTTTACGTGTAATAAATTAATAATGTGTCTAATTTGGGACAGAGCTCCTTGATGGGCGAGTCCTATTACTGGCTGGACGTACGACGCCTTGCGTGAGCTCAGTACAGAACACGCAAGCTAACCATTCAAGGTCACTGTCATATATCTGCGTCTTAAATTGGTAGGGCCGTATTTGAAATCAATTTGAAAGTATATGGATTTACAATATACATCTAACACTAAAATATATAAATTATGTACAAGTATACAGAGGAAAAAAAAATAGGAACAAATCATTGGGCATCAAAAAATTCATCCGCATCGCTGTCAGTGGGAAAGGTGCCCAAGGCTGGCAGCATTGCCACGTTATATGGCAATGCTAATTCTTTGACCTAAAAATAGGCCAACTCTCTGGTCACGTGAAGAGTTGACCAACCGCTTGGCGATGTCCCGGAATATTCGATGAGCACTCGGACCCCACGTTTCAACCCCAAACGGCTCAAAAATATAGCTACCAGTAAGATTGTTATATTTGCGCCGTTTGAGGTTTCTTGCACCTGCAGCAGCCGCCCCGGCACAGCCCGCTGTGCTAGGAAGATGGGATGGCGCAAGGCGATGTCGACACAGGTTGCGTCCCACACCAAATGCCTACCCAACTTCCAAGGCATTATAGTCATTTGAAAGGCTATAACCTCCGGTTCCTGAAAGCCTACCTATCCAATTTCAGTAAACACACAGGAGGTCTTTAGAGGTAATATTCAGTTTTGAGTAACTTCAGTAAGAACTTCAATTGACTTGATGCAATGCTATTCATATAACCATAATTATACAGATTACGCGTGCAATCCTCGCCACAATACCCGGTTCTCTGCCTTCTGCATCAATTCTATCTCAGCCACCTTGAAAATGTCGTTGAACTCTTGAAATAAAATAATTATCTGCAACATCATCTACCTATTGAATATTTAAATTGAACTTTAGTCTCTCTTTCAAATAGTTTAAAATTAATCTATACCTAAAAACACAAACAAAACATTTAATTCCTAGAAACAAGGATATAAGTCTATAGAAATTAACATTAATTTAAGAATCACGTTAATGTCACTTACACCATACTTTAATTTAAATCTAAAACCGTAAAAGACAAGGTTTAAATTTGTATGGTGAGTGTTAATAAAAAGCTTACCCACGCCTTTTCAACCAATTTGGGTGAAGTTGTCCAATAAAAATGCTTTTAAATGCTCTTTATAGCATCCAATCGTGACTTGTATCTCTATATAAACGTGTGATGTGCTTCGAAGATCTTTTATATACTTAAAAATTAACATAAATTTAAAAAGCCATTAAGGATTGCAAATAAATAAAATCATCAAAATAATCTGGGTATATTTTTCATAAAACTTCAGAGCAATTTAGTTCAATTTTCCACATTGATGTAAATCAAGGATTCGCCCTCGCCATACTTACGTCGCGCGAAAACTGTCACTCCCTAAATTGTGCGACTTGGCTCATTTGCGAATCATTTCCTCATTCGTCACAGTTCGTAACACATGGGAGCAACTTTCTCGTTTTTAATACACATAGCTGTACAAAGATGCCTTCTTGTGCCTTCAGGAAATGTACCAACAACTCCAAAAATTCATATACAACCGAAGGTATTACTTTCCATGCGTAATTTTTTTTTTTCAAATTTATTACGATTTCTAAATTATATATTATGACGGAAGATGACAAGTAACAAAAATTACGTTCCCATGACAACGAACGATAGGGTAGTGTATCGTTGACAAAAAAAGTTTGAAATGTGAATTAGGAAGTATGGAGGTTACATGCCATTATGATTTAAAATATTTTAACTGCCGGATTTTTTAATGTCTTTCTTTTTTTAGATTAATTTTTCTTTGAAACTATGTTTTCGAAAACAAAATTATAGGTACTTAAACAATTATTATAAAACGTGACTTGCTTCGAAAGCACAGCGTGGGCCCTTCGCCTGATCTCTCTCCGCCATCCCGTCAGACTATGAGTGTGAGGAAATGGAGATTCCACCTATTCAAGCACGTCGAAAGAATCCAGGGAAAGTAGCGTGAATAAAGGCGCAGCACAAAATTTTGTCTTTCAACCTTAAGGCGTGAAAAGGTAACAGACGGACAGTTACTTTCGGATTTGAAATATTAAATAGATGTACTGATGATGAATCACTTCTTGTATTTAACTATTAAGTTCCCACAAGAAACATGTGTTAAAGAAAAATGGATTTAAATAATCCAAGAAGAACAAAGAGACGATGAATGGTTGCCAACCAAATACAGCCGCATTTGTTCACCGCATTTGATCAGAGGTCCATGGATCGGAACCACGCTCTGCTACCATTTTAAGATGGGAACAAAATAATGTATCTGTGGAACCAGCAGAGCAATCTTGTATTAACTATGTGAACTAATGTTGAAATAAACTTAGTCTATGGAAACAGCCATTGTTTTAATAATTTTAATGATGATATGTTCTACTAGACATAACATTATAAAAACAAATATTTTATTTTTACAAAAGCACCTCCTTTTAAAATTAAGTATTATTTTCAAAACGAGTATGCTGACCGTACAGCGACAATACTCTACGTCATTGTGTGACAGATGACAACTTATGCACAAATGCGGTCATCTTTTGACGCGGTAAGGCGTATCCTTCGATGTAAATCGATGATTTTCCACAGTTAGAACTTAGAACATATAGGATTAATAAACAGTAAAACAACTAAGTACAAAAGCTGTCAACACTGCGTCAGCAAAAATTTCGTAAAAAGTGAAAAATAAGAAAGTTTGTCAACAAACTTAAGTTTTCCAAGAAAAGCAACCAGGACCTGTTTCACGAGAGGACTTATTAAATATTGGGTTTCTACTTGACACGCAACGGAATAGCAAAGAAGATTACAGTTTTCCCGCTCTATGGAAAGCAGGTCAGAAATACCTAATAATAATTATCAAGTACTTACAAACTGCTACCTTTCAAAAAATGTATTTGTTAGGTACCATCGCGGTCAGTGCGGTAACGCACATAGGTATCTAACCACTTTGAAAATAAAATCCCATGCACACGATGATCACATCTGGATTGTGTATCGCCCCTTTTTTTGAGCAGAAATAGTCCTTACGGTGTTCAAATCATATCACGATAGTACATACACAAACTGACCTACCTACAGTATAGAAGAGCATTATGAATAAATCTGGTACAAAAATGATGAGAAATAAAAAACACCATGTAAACAAGCGTTGTGATAGAACCTGCCTAGCCTTTTCCCAACTATGTTGGGGTCGGCTTCCAGTCTTACCGGATGCAGCTGAATACCAGTATTTTACATGGAACGACTGCCTATCTCTAAGACTGATTGTCAGATTTTCGGGCTTCTGACTACCCTGCAGTGAGCTACTGCTAAAATTATAAAGTTTCTGTCAGTTTAAAATTAAGTAACACATCATCATCTTAAGGAAATAACTCATAAACATTTTATAAGCACCACCATTATTATAATTATCTTAGTTTATCTTTACGACAAGATCTAGACATTTTTTAAGACTAAGACTGGCTAAGTAATTCGCCTAATCTTTATAGACAGACGTAAAGAACATTGTTATTTACAACAAAAAAAGTTAATACAACTAAAACCCAACTACGACAAAGTCATCTTAGAGAAGACATCACAAACAGACAAATTAAAAATCCATAGTCACACGTAATCTGTTCGATTTATGGCCCTAACACGTTTTTATTGTTATTTAAAATATTTTGGGGTTATAATAAAAAAAATGTGCTAATTAAGCCCTTACATTTGATTAAAACCTCTTTATGTCCTCTAGAGGGCGCCATATTCATAACGCCACCCACATAGCTTATAACCAGCGGACAATCAAGACGCTTCCAACGATACCTCATTTGTCAAATTATGATGAGCAGTTTAGAAGTTACGAGGGAACAGATGATCATACATACATAATACATACCGGTCAACATCATCACCCTCCTTTTTGCTTCGCCGTAGTCAGGCAAATATACATGTGTCGCTCTTGTCGACATATACCTAATTATTATCATAAATGGGAAAGTCTGTACGTTGGTTCCACTTTCTCAGTTCGACTGTCGAAGCCATCACCATGAAATTTTGCATACATAATGAACAAGGAGGGAGGGGTCATGAGAGTATACTGTATACCAGTTTCAGTATTTTCTTCCTGATATTTAGGTAACTTCATCCCATGAAACTGACAACTGTTGTACCTAGTTGGAAAATAGCTCGAATTGTTTTTTGACAGCCCTATCAACGCAGTCCGTGCTGGGTATTATCGTTATGTTTCCAGACTTTTCTATGTAACCTGTACAGGATTTGTGTAAACAACATGTACTTAATACATCATCATCATTTCAGCCGAAACACGTCCACTGCTGGACATAGGCCTCCACTACTTCGACCGGTTCTGTGCTTCCCACATCCAGCGGATTCCTGCGGCCTTCACAAGGTCATCGGTCCACCTTGTGGGAGGCCTTCCAACGCTACGTATTCCGAACCATACATGGAAATTACTACATGTGATTCATTGTTTTTATAAACCCCGAGAGACGCAGCATGCAAAAGGCAGTTTACGATAAAATATAAGAATACTGTACTTATTATAATAAAAAAATACATCCATAAACTCCAGCCCGTCCCATCCTTGATGTCCTCCCTCCGGTTGACGCCCTAAGCCGAGGTTCGTACCCCACAGTGGGTGCCCTTAGCGAGCGTTCACCTAGTTTTAATTATCATAGTTTAATAACCCCTGGCTGGAGGTTTCTTAAGGCACCCACAGGAAAGCCCGGTTAAGTAGTCATGATCTCAGAGGTCAAATACGAGAAGCCCTACCTAAAAAAAAAAAAATTCGCAGTTTTTCGAGCACCATGAGAGTAGCACAAGGTTTTCAGGGTTGCAAACATGGGTGTAAACAACTTTCAGGGGACCTAACGACATATAAAAAAGTCGTAGTTACATGCGCGTTTGCTACGTGTGCCATTTTTTGTGTAGATTTTGACGGGGCTAATAACTAGTAGCCTTGAATTTTGCAACCAGTAAATTGGTATAATTTTTAAGACAATCAAGTAAACGCGTAATACATTAACAAGAAATGTGAGCCGAGTCGTATCAAGGTCACATTAGTGCTGCCGTTCACGGTCCTACATAATCCATGGCACATCAACAATGGAGATTATTAGAAAAGGTTTTTCGAATGCATAATATTATCAATCGTTGAATCTTTAATCGTATTGTCAGATGCAAAACGAATAAAACTTAAACAGTTTTTTTTATTTATAATAATAATACGCTTAAAGTGTTTATTTTATTAACGTTTAAGTAGATAATTACAAGAAAATGCTGCAATCAAATCATCTGCCTAGCCTTTTCCCAACTATGTTGGGGTCGGCTTCCAGTCTAACCGGATGCAGCTGAATACCAGTATTTTACATGGAGTGACTGCCTATCTGACCCCCACAACCAAGTTACTTGGTGACACGCTACCCCTTGATAAGACTGGTTGTCAGACTTTTGGGTTTCTAACTACCCGTAACGACTGACAAAGATCTATAAATGACAACCGGGACCTACGGTTTAACGGGCTTTCCGAGGCACGGAGGGGTCTTGGTATGTAAAGAGGGTCACCCATCCACGGACCAACCGCGGCAAGCGTAGCTTAACCTAATCGATTGACCCGTGCGGCTGTTATTACTTAGCCAAGCTCCTCTCCTGTTTAATAATCCAATATCACAATTAACAATAACAACAATAAAATTAATCATCTGTTATTTCTAATCTCCAATTAGTTTTACATGCCGAACAATTCATTAAGAGCTGATTACGTGACATTAAACAATTCAATAATGAATAAACAATTGTTCTCGCTGTATCAGGAATAATACAATTGGTCATCGTATAAAAATTAATCCACAGATGCAAATTAACAATAGCCTCTTCACAGATGGGTCAATGTTTATGTATTATGAAAAAATAATCATGTCTCAATGTAAGACAGCGTCTTTTTGCTACATTTACATGGTACATAACATCACGCCAGTATTCTCCTAAAAGGGTTAAGCAGAAGTGTACCTGTAGTACTGACACTCACATTTCACCAGTTATGTATAAGTCCCATGTAATAGGGGGCGAGCCTATTGCCATCAACTAGGCACAAATCCAGACTCCGAGCTGCTACTAAGAAATTTCAGATGGAAAAATCCAATACAACTTTGCCCGACCTGGGAATTGAATCCAGGACCTCATCTCAAGGGCCGGTGCCTGCCGGGGTTACGAAGAAGTCTGAAAGGGAGATCGTGGCCCCCGGCAACATGGCAACCGAAGGAACACGGGTGGGTTTTAGTCAGTAAGAGTCTGACACGCCAGAGCGGGAGAAGTTATTTAATAATTTCCCAACCAAAAAATAAAAAAAGAACCTCATCTCAGCGGTTGCGCTTGCGACCACTACACAAACTAGACAGTCTACATTTAATTCTTCGTATTCTTCTTTCAAGTCCTTTGCCAAGCTGTTTCCGAACCTCAAGAAATTTCACACTGTCTTCTTCGTACATCTTTGATCATTCGCATAGCCAGACATGTCATTTGCCAACGATAACATACTTGGCGCGCATTTCTGTTTTCACAACGTTCGGTCAATGCCCTTTGGCTTTGCCTGTTAATGAATAATTAGTTCTAGTACTCTTATCTTTGTTAAATATAATAATTAACAATATAAAACAGTTTTCATAACTGTACATAATCTAGTCGATCGGTGGATGGGTGACCATCCATTACATATTGAGACCCCCGTGTCTCTGAAAGCACGATAAACCCTGGTTCCAGCTGTCATTTGTAGATCTTTGACAGTCGTTACGGGTCGCCAAAAGCACGAAAGTCTGACAACCAGTCGCTCCATGTAAAATACGGGTATTAAGCTGCATCAGGTTAGACTGGAAGCCGACCCCAACATAGTAGGGAAGAGACTAGGTAAATGATGATCTGACCAACATTTTCTTACATAATTTTATGTTTATAGGCAGGTGGACGTGGGTCATAATACAAGGTGGATTGTGTAACTTGTCGTTAGTAATTACGGTTGATTCATACGTATTATTTATTATTTATAGCTTCTGCCCGCGACTTTGTCCGCGTGGAATAGTTACTTCGGGCGTATTTATTTGGATAAGGATTAATAATTATCATGTAAACACCTTCACAAATAATGTATTATTTTAGAACATGTTTGGTTAGCATAAAAAAGGTTATAGTGAATCAACCTTAAAAAATAGACATAATTATGCTGTCGCGGACTTTATTTTAGAACTTTTAAAGGGGAACAATTCTGTGATACATGATTTTTGCGAAACTTTAACCGTTTACGCAGCGCACGCAGCGGAAGCTCTTAAAAGGAAAATAAACCCACCGATTTTTAAACATTCTTCACTGTTGGTCCGCTCCTATTGGTCTTAGCGTGATGATATATAACCTATAGCCTTTCTCGATAAATGGGCTATCTAACAGTGAAAGAATTTTTGTAATCGGATCAGTAGTTCCTGAGATTAGCGCGTTGAAGCAAACAAACAAAGAAACAAACTCTTCAGCGTTATATATTAAATAATATTTGTAATATAATAGTATAGATATAGATAGACCGTACTTATATGGGTTAATTAATGAGGAAACAGGTAAATAAATAATGTATTATAAGGCAATTGACGATTTTACACGCTGTATTTGTGTTGCTAATGGATGACTCAGTTCTGTCCAAAGTTTGTTATGAACCTCCTAAAATGGACCATTTTATTTAAATCTCTAATTCTGTCATTCTAGCAACCAGTCTTCTCTTCGTCTTCTTGCCTTCTTAATGGATTCTTCATCTAGACAATAGTTTCACATCATAATATTTTAATTACCAATTCACTTCTGCGCTATTGATCATTTAACTTCTCTTCTTCGCGTCGTTAAACATGTCAGGCATAGGGTTGCCAAATATAAATGTTTAGCTATTTTATCTCTCCCTTATCCAACAAAAATATGTGGAGTGCATGATGGCTGGCCTGTCTGTTAGGTCGTGGATTCGAACTTTACTTTGTGTAACCAAAACATTCGAAGACATGTGACATCTACTAACCCGCACTGGGCCCGCGTGGTGGATTATGGCCCACTCCCTCACACGGAGATCCTGTGGACCTACAGTGGGAACATTATAGGTTGATTATGTTCTGTACGGATATCTCTAGGCTTATGTCGAAATAATATACAGCAGTGCTTTGGTGTGTGTGTTAAGGCGAAAGCATCAGGGTAGCCCGCGAAATTCAAATTTTCTCACGTTTTTTGCAATTTGTCAGTATCATGTTGTATGTTGATCTAAATATGATTCGCGGTCGTAACAGATATACATACATACATACATAAACTCACGCCTTCTTCCCATGGGGGTAGGCAGAAACTACAGAACGCCACCGGCTACGATCCTTACATACTCCTTTTGCCTCGTTTACGTTCATACATCTGGTCATACACGCACGCCGGTTGCGAGTACTACGCACTTGGCCTTTCTGAAGAACATCACCAATAAGGTCGTAACAGATATGATCATTACAATCAGCAATACAACTCCATAAACTAGCAAAGGTGTCAAATGTGATGATGTCATGAAATCATATTTGTTACGGCCGCGAATCATATTTTAATCAACATAAAACCTGACACTGACCTGCAAAATGCAAAAAACGTAAGAAAATTTAAATTTCGCGGGCTACCCTGACGCTTCCCCCTTAAGTAAAAGTATCTAAGGTTTTGGCCTGGCAAGCCTACTCACATATTTAGTTGTCACATGAGCACATACTTAATGCTAATCTTTTCTATTAGTGCTTTTAAGCCGTAAAAGCTAGAAAGTTGTAAGTGAAAATGCCATAGCGACTTAGTTTTCTAACCTGTCAAACGCCTAGGTTTTTCTTTTCAATACAAAACTGACGGGTTGAGTTTTCTGTAATATGGTGTCGAAGCTTCTAGTGGTCTATTTTTTGTGGTGTTTGTAACTGGAAACTTTTACTTTTAAGAAACTGTAACCAGACCAAGAAACGTTAGAACAAGTAGATAATCCTTGGATTGTATTGATAAATCAATCTCTTAATGACTGTTGAGAGTTTTTAATAACATCTTAAGAATGCGGCGACGCATGAATTGTCCATACAAACGTAGTACATAAATCATTTGCAATTTGAGCATATTTCCACCATATTATGTTGATATTCGGATTGAGACAGTATTTATCTATGCTCCTACGTCTTTTTATTTCCAAAAACTTACCTTTAAATGAAGTGTAAGCGAATTGCATTTCCTACATTTTTACAGCGTAAATGGCATGTTTTCATATTGCTTTTTCTGTATTATAAACAACAATATTTGTAATATTGTTACCGCAGAAGCATAGTTTATGTTATCAAGTTACAAATTATCGAAAAAAAATTGAAATACATTAAGTTTTCATTCATAATTTTTTGTATTACGGAACACATCCAAATTTATCATAAACTAGCTGACCCTTTTTTTTTTTTTTTTTTTGGGTGGGAAATCATCAAATAACTTCTCCCGCTCTGGGCGGAGCGGGAGGGCGTGTCAGACTCTTACTGACTAAAACCCACCCGTGTTCCTTCAGTTGCCGTGTTGCCAGGGGGCCACGATGTCCCTATCGGTTCTCTTCGAACCCCCGGCAGGCATTGGCCCTAGCGGACCCCGTCAATTCTGCTGACATCTCTTTGAGGCGCGCGTGGAACACAACGCGCCGTCGACCCGGGCTTGGTCCTTATCGGACGGCGAGCTACCCATTGCTCACCGTCCGCAAGCCCGCGCCTACGGTGGCCGGAAATCTTCGCGTGATTCCCGACGCCCAGGGCGTCTCCTGCTGCGGCGGTTAGGGGCGCGAGGGCGAGAAATTTGCCTCTCCCTCACGCGCTCCGTCTCCTCCTTCGCGAGCATTACTGCTTCGCAGAACGAGGTGACGGCCTGCCATTTCCTCTCGCTCCGTAGCATGGCCCGAATCAGGGCCGGACGCGAGAGATCACCGCCGCCGATCGCTTCCACGAGGACACGGCGATGCTCTGCCCAAGCCGGGCAGACCTCCACCGTATGCTCCACCGTGTCCTCCGGGCGATCCACACAGTGATGACACCCGGGCGTTTCCTCCCGCTTTATCCTGAACAGGTACCTCCCGAAACAGCCGTGTCCGGTGAGCAC
The DNA here is from genome assembly GCA_963680765.1 of Agrochola lychnidis. NCBI lineage: Eukaryota > Metazoa > Arthropoda > Insecta > Lepidoptera > Noctuidae > Agrochola > Agrochola lychnidis. The sequence continues at coordinate 3,629,378 of OY796859.1, read as the reverse complement.
CTGTGTCAGGCGGAAGGTGAGGACGCCGTGGCGCCTCTCTAGCCACTCCTCAAAGAGGGTTCTTATCGCCGCAATTGCGGCGTGCACAGCGCTGGGTTGCGACAATCGCACTCTCCATTCCGCCATGAGATCCCGCCGGAGCTCTGTCCGCTGTGCCGCGACTTCTTGCGGCATCGGAGTTAAGCCCCGGCGTTTCGCCTCCTCGCGCCACTCCCAAATGTGCGCGAGGACCTTTGCCTCCAGATCCCATGGCGGTACTCCGGCAAGGAGGCTCGCCGCCTCGCAGGAGACCGTGCGGTATCCTCGGGCCAGCCGGATGGCCATGACCCTTTGGGACGCGTTAAGCCGGCGGGCTGGCTGCCGCCTCAATGAAGGCGCCCACACCGGCGCCCCGTAAAGGGCCATGGACCGCACGACCCCCGCGTAGAGCCTCCGGCAGGAGGCGTTTGGACCTCCCAGATTGGGCAGGAGCCGCTTCAAGGCAGCCCCGGCCCGGTCCAGTCTGGGAGCCAAACGTCGGAAATGCTCCACGAAGTTCCACCGGCTGTCGAGGACGAGTAACAGATACTTCATCGTCGACTCGACGCCGATGTGAACCCCTCCCGCCATTACCTGGGAACCCGGCGGTGGCGCACTACGAGGACCATAGAAACCCATGGCCTCGGACTTGTGCAGGGCCACCTCGAGTCCCAGCTGCCGGATTCTATCGACGATTGTCGCAACCCCGCGTGTCGCTAAGTCGGCCGCCGCCTGGTACGACCTCCCCTGCGCCAGGACCAGCGTGTCGTCAGCGTAACAGACGACGCTGACGCCAGTAGGGAGATCGGCGCGCAGCACCCAGTCGTATCCGATGTCCCACAGATGCGGCCCCAGGACCGATGCGGCCCCAGGACCAAACTAGCTGACCCTGCTAACGTTGTTTTGCCATAGAAATGTTTGGGGTGGACCATCTTTATCACTTCTTATCTTCTACCTACCCTACCTACCCTAAACCTACCCTAATTAAATTTTGAATTGAATTTTGCAAACATCTCGATTTGTAGTTGCGAGCTGTGTCGCCGGCCTCTTAGGATACCTACAACAAAAGTGATTATTTATTGGAAACTTTACTGATGAAAGACGTAGATACCTACTAAACTAATGTCCGTTTTCACTTACACAACGCGACACCTAAATGTATTGCCTAATAAAAGAGCGCAGTGTTGGATATTCAACGCATGACTCAGCGCTGACAGTTGAATACCAACACTGCGCTTTTACCTACAAAACCTTATACCCACTAAACTTTAGTAGGTATCTACGTCTTTCTTATGTAAAGTTTCCGATAAATAATCACCCCAATAATCCGATAAGTGATACATTTAGGTTAGTAATACGCGAGAGTTTCCAAGAATAAAACCTTATGTTCCCGAAACGATAAAAAAAAAACAAAAAAAAAATACGATAAAAATACCACCAAAAATAACAACATTATTCTTTAAAAACTATACACTTCTTAACTTAAACTAATCACCAACATACAGCAGTAAGTAGATTAAAATTCCTTTAAAATAGTTTAATAGCTCTACTTCTATTATAGCTTGGTTCTGTGGGAATATGCAACCGCGGCCCGCGGCTTGTAAGCAATTATGGTACGTGGAAAAGGCCTTTCACATGAAAAAACTACGTTAACGACCGTAGACACGTGTTGTGTAGGCGAGGTTAGGAAATAAAAGAGATGAATTAGATATATAAAAGTAACGTATCAATCATTGTGGGAAAAGAACTGTAATTAATTACAAGACGACTTAATTGTCCAAAAAAAATTTTTTAATCATAAAGTTTTTTTTTTTAATCATAAAGTTTTTTATGACAGTAATCGGACAGCTGAAACTTGAAAAGTAGCCCTGCACACAGAAGTATAATTTAAGCATAGGTATCACAAGGGTTATCGCGTTTTAGCATTGCAATAGCGGCCATTCACCCACCTACATTTTATAGCATTTTTTTAGGGTTCCGTACCTCAAAAGGAAAAACGGAACGCTTATAGGATCACTTTGTTGTCCGTCTGCCTGTCAAGACCCTTTTTCTCAGGAACGCGTGGAGGTATCAATCTGAAATTCATATTAAATACTCAAGTCTAATGTCCCTTGGAGCTGTGAAAAAACTAAACTTCTTAGTCAACGCAATCAAAAGATACAGCCGTTTATGCTGCAAATTTTCGACACTCGCAAGGGAATCAAAACCTACAGGGTACTCCCGTGAACTCAGAATCTTGAAATTTGGTACGTCTTATAGCACAGATAAAGGAAAAATTACGAAAAGCATACAATTTTAGTAACATCATATAATAAAATTATTTTTAATAATTTTAAACTTACTACCCCTTTCCTCATGAACGCGGTTTATACGGAACCATCGGTGCGTCGACTCGCACTTGGCCGGTTTTTTATTTTCAATAACTAAAATAAAATCCGTTAAGAGGCCTGCGAACACGGCTCGCAACTACAAATCGAGATGTTTGCAAAATTCAATTCCAAGCACGTTGCGCTAGTGTGAGTGCTGTCGGAGCGATATACACCTACAGTGAGCAATACTACCACGCACACATTGACAGTTCTTGCTTCACGAGATAGCACTAATAGCTTTCGAAAACTTATGATAAATTTGGATGTGTTCCGTAATACAAAAAATTATGAATGAAAACTTAATGTATTTCCATGTTTTTTTTCGATAATTTGTAACTTGATAACATAAACTATGCTTCTGCGGAAACAATATTACAAATATTGTTGTTTATAATACAGAAAAAACAATATGAAAACATGTCATTTACGCTGTAAAAATGTACGAAATGCATTTCGCTTACACTTCATTTAAAGGTAAGTTTTTTGAAATAAAAAGACGTAGGAGCCTAGATAAATACTGTCTCAATCCGAATATCAACATAATATGGTGGAAATATGCTCAAATTACAAATGATTTATGTACTACGTTTGTATGGACAATTCTTGCGTCGCCGCATTCTTAACATCCTGAAACTATTGTGATCTTCAACATGTTCCAGTAACGAAAAACTATACATAGTTTATGGTTTGGGTTATATTTAGAAAGGGCAATGACCGCTATTGACGCGACATCTATAGTCTCTTATCTTACCTAGGAAATTGAAATCTAAGAAATCGATTAATATAATACTAGGTTTTAAATAAACTCGATTGTGAGGAACTCGTGGCTAAGTACCTAATAACAGCCGCACGGATCGATCCATCAGGATAAGCTACGCTTGCCAGGGTTAGTCCGTGGATGAGGCATACCGAGACTCCTCCGTGCCTCGGAAAGTACGTTAAGCCGTTGGTCCCGGCTGTCATTCGTGGCTTTTTGACAGTCTTTACGGGTCGTCAGAAACCCGAAAGTCTGACAACCAGTCTTACCAAGGGGTACCGTATTACCCATAGTTACTGGGTTATAAAGGTCAGATAGGCAGTCGCTCCATGTAAAATACTGATATTCAGCTGCATCCGGTTAGGCTGGAAGCCGACCCCAACATTATTGGCAGATCGAAATTAAATCGATTGTGTTTGACCCGAGTGTCTACAGAGTAAGAATCAAATGATTAAACCGGCCACTAAAAATTAAACCGTCTAGTCGAGAAATCACACGAATTGGTATATCTAGCTATTCGAAATTACAGTGTTTAAGCTGTCATAAAACTAAATTTATTTAAGTCAGGTATCGATTTTAATCGATGTTTAGATTTTAATCGATGCTTAATTCCCTGCTCCTACTTTCACTTCGAGTGGAGGCAGAGCATTAATCTTCACCATCGACAATACGACTCAATAATGGTATGTTTGGGATTATTTATATATCCTGTATAAAGAGCAAAGTTTATAGGTATATTCCGAACAATTATCCAAACAAAATATAAAATACGTTATTAGGAAAACCATTACACTTTCCTTTGCAGTTTAACTAAAGCACTTTCCTCAATTATTCGTTTAAATTACATCATAGTATTATCGCAATGAACTCTGAAATATATTATACAGGGTGTCAGGGACATCGACGCGAAAACTGAAACCATGGATTCAGTACATGATTCTGAACCCACTGCGTTGGAATTTTTCGTCGGTTATAAAAAAACAAATTGCTGTTTCATGGAATGTTGATCCCTACCACCCTGTATTTTACTTTATTACCTTTTGTTTATTCTGTACAAATTAAACCTGACTTGATCACTGAAAATTAGCGCTGGTACAGCATCATGCTAAGTGGAAACTTTCCTGCAACAGTTACAACTTACAGCTGCCAACTGTTGCTGTTGTATGCTCATGATTATACCTATCTGCTTTGCTTTTTTATTCGAATTTACTTAATTATCTTTTTTATGTAGGTATACATTTTTCTGTGACAAGGAAACCTATTTTTCTGGTCCTGCAGCTAGGTATGGCATTGGTTGTTCCCTAGTTGCGTCATTAACATGAAATGGTGCCTATTGGAATTCCCCAGTAGTTTGTTGACTTGCGGAAATCAAATGACAGTCGACACATAATATTTAATATCTGGATGACCGATTTTTAATGACGTTTTTTTAAAAATGAAACCTAGTTAGATCAATTAATCGCCCCCGAAACTTCCTGCATACTAAATTTCATGAAAATCGTTGGAGCCGTTTCCGAGATTCAGATTATATTATATACACTAGCTGACCCCGGCAAACGTTGTTTTGCCAATTATTTGTTTGGGGTGGACAACCCTTATCACTTAGGGGTATGAAAAATAGATAGTAGCCAATTCTCAGATCTACTGAATATGTATATAAAATTTGATAAAAATCAGTAAAGCCGTTTCGGAGGAGTAAGGTAACTAACATTGTGACACGAGAATTTTATGTATAAGATATATACAAGAATTGCTCGTTTAAAGGTATTAGATATACAGAATCGTTACCTACGGGTTTGAATGCTGCTGACTACAAAAATATTGAGATCAGACTAGACTTATATAAGCCAATCAAAAGAGCCAATGAAACCACTATTTTCTTTTTCAAATTTTATTTTTCCCAAACCATTCAAGTACAAACAATACCTATTACATTAAAATCGTATTGTTTCTATAAAACCGACCGGTCATGACATAATCAGGTGAGATCATCAGCACCTTAATACTGACTATTTAAGGCATTGTTCGGTTCGACCGGTACTCACTTATTCAGCCTCTCAAGGTGACACGGACGAGAGAAATGTCTGGCATATGTAAACTTGCTTTAGTAGGACACTAGTGAATATCGGTGTGTGTTGAGAAACGGATACTTAATCGCTGTGCATATAATGTTGGTGAATCATGTGGGTTTCTCTTGTGGCATGAATATTTTGGGTCCTCATTTAGTTGGAGGGCTCTCTTCGATGATGAGATGTTCCGGGCAGTGTCACCTCATAGTACCATACCAATTTGTTCTGCCTTGCCTTACTTGCTCATGAGATGTTTTCGCAAATTTAGGATTCTAGTCTTGCAAGTCTATACCCATAGGTCATCATCACCTGCCTAGACTTTACACAAATATGGTGGGGTCAACTTCCAACCCAACCGGACGCAGATGAATACCAGTAGTTTACGCGAAGCGATTGCCCATCTGACCTCCACAAGTCCACAACCTGGTTGTGGTCAACACTGTCCAAGTCTGTGTGGTCAAAATGAAAATCCAAGATGGCGACTCGGAAAATTTCCAAATTTTTCATCGGTATTGTTTTCATTGTTTTCAAGGGTACTAAAGCCGAAAAAATATTGTTTTTGTTTTAAATCATACGTGAGAAAGAACTTCGTTCCTGACGGGGAACCCCCGACCGCAGACGTTTTTTTAAACTTTTCGCGATAACGATGTTGGTCCCATGGAAAATGTTGTTCAGTTTGATGGTCTGTAATGGTAACTTAATTACGACCACACCTTTTTGATACACTACCATGTTTAAACGTAAGTTCAGCGTTTAAATACTCTTAGCAAAGAGCATAATTATAAACACTTACTTACATAAACTTCTCAGCATTTCCTTCTCAAATTAAGGGCAACTAATATTAGAAAACACAAGAATATCCATCAACGCCAAACAGCTTCCGTATAGAGCTCAAAGACCGCCGCTTATTACCAATAAGCACCAACCGCTTATGAGCACAAGCACCAAAACGGTTCAAACTAAACTCAGTTCACGTCCATAATTTGCTTTAGATAACAGGCTATTTATAGCCCATTGTAGACTGATAATTATTTACAGTGTCTCATGTATTGTGTCTTTTGGTCAGCTTCCAATAAGTACAGACTTAAAATCTATATTTTGCATAGACTTATCTGACAGACTTCACAAAAAATACTTGAAGTGATGAAAGTATTCCAAAAATCGAACTTCTTAACCCAAAACAAACAGTCGAAATGATGGAAAAACACTAGGTGAACCATAATAAGGTAGAACCATATGTCCAAATAGATACTGAGAAGGTAGAATCATTCGATGGCACAACAGCTGATCGGTGGATGACACTGTAAACCTTCTAGAAAAGACCTTTTTTTTTTTGTATGGGGAATTATCAACGCCGTCGACCCGGGCTTGGTCCTTATCGGACGGCGAGCTTCCCATTGCTCACCGTCCGCAAACTCGCGCCTACGGTGGCCGGAAATCTGCCTGTGATTCCCGACGCCCAGGGCGTCTCCTCCTGCGGCAGTTAGGGGCGCGAGGGCGCGAAATTTGCCTCTCCCTCACGCGTTACTGCATTACTGCTTCGCAGAAGGTGGTGACGGCCTCCCATTTCCTCTCGCTCCGTACCATGGCCCGAATCAGGGCCGGACGCGAGAGATCACCGCCGCCGATCGCCTCTCTAGAAAAGACCAGACACGACAAGAACGTAGTCTGTTGATAGTTGTTTAAAATATTTTTTACTATATCTGGTATAAATAATTAAATAAATAAATAAATTCTTAATTGCCATACAAAGATTACAGAAAAATTTGAGGCCCTGGCTTGAGTTAAGTTAGAGTACCTGTATTACAGGAGCCACGAAATGGTATGGGTCGTAAATCCTTCCATATCCTAACGACACGTCTTCCTTACCATTATCGCGCCGCCCGGTCTACTCCTTGATATGCAATGCCCTCAGTAGCCCCCTGCAACATGAGGCTCCAGGGACTAGTGCAAATCTTGGGGTTCATTCGATTTATCGAGTCTGGTTAAACTACGCTGGGATTGGTGCATTTCATTCATTCATTCAAGTCAAGTCAAACGTAACGGAAACAAAAACAAACTTATTAATATTTCTGTCGCATCCGAAACCCTGAAACGTTGTCACGCTGAAAACACCTGCATTAATACAACTAGGCCAGCTGTATTGTCATATACATACAAATAACAATGTTATAGTACTTATAGTTGTATGCGAAGGTGCTACGTGCGATTTTCACCTCGACCTGGACCGGTTACCGGCCATTCTGGCCTGGATTCCTAGCGATACTGCTTTTGATGCGTTTCAAATCATAGGTAGCACACTTTTGAACGTATTGTGAATCAGTGCCGTCTTATTTTCTTGAAGTAAGACGGTAATTAAGAAGATAGAACCTAAGTATACCACTTATGATAATGTGCATTGTATTTCGTTTCTTAGGAGAAACGAAATACAATACAAAACACAAGATTAGGATCTTGAGTTTTGTGCGATGATGAATTGCTGACCGACTTATCCCTTTATCTATGGATTAAATTTTGCTTAGTTAATAAATCAGTAAACACTTTAGATTTCGAGAATTCTTTAGAATAGAATAGAATAGTTTATTGTCACAAGAAAAATACATTAGTATACACTGATTAACAAGATGCTAACTACGCTGCAGAAGTCTGTATACAGATATTGTGAGCCCTGCCTCTCAAACTAGGATAACCTGTATCTTAAGAGACAGTGTTCAGCTGTGGTGTTACTTAAAATTAGGGATTATACAACTGCGGACTGTGCCAACCTATAGTTAGTGTTAACAGTCAAGATTTACTTTATACATATATATTCTAAGAAAAAGGAAAATAATAAAGAATAACAACCTAATACCTATGTAGGTAAAATGAATGGGTGAATGTGTGTGGGGATGTGTTTATGATGTGTGTATATGTGGTGAGTTTTTGTGTGAGAGTAGTGAGTGTGAGGTGATATGTGAAGAAAAAAATTAAAGTGCAAAAATAAATCAATACTAGGCAATGTATTTGAGTAGTGATTCAGTTTGTGTATAGTCCTGTTGAACGGAACTTGTAAAACACAATCACAATTTGAGGCTAACAATAATAGAAATATCCTTTTCAAAACCAAACGTTAATTTAATTTGATTAAATACACCAATCGGTCGGTTTCCAAAAACGCATTTTTTTATAAGTATCTTAACAGCCTATACCCTAATTGCGTAATACAACACAATCACAACCTGTTTCGATTTGAAACAGATTGCTAATCCATTGCTTCATTACTAAGTTGCAAAAAAAAATCTGCTCAACAACGTAAATAACGCAATGAATGTTGTTGAACTGTCAAAATGAAACAAATTAGGCATAATTGTTTACGAAAATGAGTTGCGCAATTAAGTTACCGGTCAGTAATTAAATATCATAAAATCAGCCGTAATAATTACTAGGTAAATAATTTATTGTAGAGCCATACATCACTGTTCAAATATACTTAAGAAATATCGGGCCAAGGGAACTAACTATGTATTATCTTTTCTTCAATGTACCTAAAGAACTGCAAAATATTTGCACTATGTATACTTTATTTTAAAAGATAAACTAGATCGCAAAGATAAAATGTTTAAAAATAATCACGTGCTTTGGCATACTTTTATAATGTCAATAATCTCGTTATCTTAAGATTTTTCTCCTCTAGCGAAGATATTTTAATCTTAAGATCTTAAAAATATTTGCTATTAAAAGCATGTTTGAGTAAATATGATGAAAACAGCTGTCCCTTATCCACTCTATTGTAAATTAGAGAGTGAGTCACTAATCCATCATTTTGACGATTTCCTTGATATTTTCCACAGATTGAGCTTCATAACTGAAAAGGAAATAATCATACTTTTCATCCCAGAACATTCAAAAACTTTACCCGCAAGGGCGCAAATACAAAATGAAATAATCTTTCTGTTTATAAAATAATGAAATAATGTCTCTTTCATTCAAGTCACCAAATGGAAATCAATTTCCAATAATGTTAAAAGCCGCAAAAGAGAAACCTTAACATATAATATATGTAAAAGCGTCACTCTTATTTTCTTTTGCAAACAATCCTTACCCTGACCTAATGCCGGTTCCACCTCAAACAATACATTATACAATATAAAATAATAACTTGCCAATAAAACAAACAGTAGTAAAGTAGAGCGGTAACAAAAACAAACACTAATGTACCACTTTCAGGTTGTGTTGAAGGACGCAGCAGTTAGTGACCTCGCGAGACATAGCATTAATGATCCAGAAGTACTACTTTTAACAAGTTGAAGATCATCTGCGATGATGATCATCTGCGTCCCGCCCTTCTTATTTTTTCATTTATTTAATATAGCCTGCATCTCACTTGATGATCAGGCCGAAGGTGAAAGCGAGCTTCACCCGGAATCCTCAAACACAGAGGAACGAGCTATCTTATCTCTAACTGCCGAAACACAACAATGTTGTTAACATTGTTGTTATGGCGATAAACAACAAAGTAAAGCCTCGTACAGAAGAGCGCGACGCGACACCGGTTATTGTCGCGTCGAGTCTGCACGAAGCTTTAACGTGTTGCCCTTATCTCTATTTATTTCTTCTTCTTTGAAAATGTCTATTATAGGTAAAGCCGTCAACTCAGTATTCACCTCGTTTTTAGCTATATCCATCCATTATTTCTTTGGTCTTCTTCAACTCTTATAATCATTCACATTAATTAATTCTCAAAACTTTTCTGACGACATGTTCCTCCTTCCTCAAATGATCAAATCGAATTTATATGGTCAATACAATCATGTCTATGTTGGTAAAAGTTGAGATGAAACCCATAATAATTATAGTCTCAACAGTTGGTTTTGTATTTACTTTAGGGCACTAAGATAAAACAAATGACAATCATTTGGTACTAGTTCATTAAAATATACTCCATAAAAGACTTTCTTCCGCAAGGTTTCCCTTGAACATCCTTCCATTTCCTTCACACAAGCCTCTCGCAGATTGCGCTATCATTTGTTTTAGTTTTCGACCAAGATCTATACTCCGTAGGTTTAGGTAGTTAAAAAAAGGTAAACAAAAAAAACCACGTGACGAGACAGCTGTCAAGTAACCGACTAAACGTAATACCTGTCACTTCAGTTGTTATGCTACGTCACAGTTGAACTCTTCAATTTAGCAACGTTATATTTCGTTGACGTTTAGAAATTGGGCTATTTACAATAGACAGATTACAAAATATTATAAATCAGACAAAAAAAATTGTGCTCAAGCAGTTACATCTACTAAAAGTAGTGAAGAATAAACGATAAAGTTTAACATACATTAATAAAAGAGGAAACTATAGATAAACACTAAAATAAATTTAATTTGGTTTTATTGTTTTTTTAACAAGAAAGTGTCATCTATAAAAACCCTTTTTACGATTTGTTTACCTTTTTTTAACTACCTAAACCTATGGAGTATAGGTGCTCTAATGTCAGTAAACCTCATTTCATGTAGAACTTTTGCATTAACTTTTTATAGTGTAGTTACGCCCACTTACATATATAATGAAGTATTGTTCAGTGATGAGCTCGATTGATACGGAGATGATGGCAAGTATAAGTTTATTAGCTGCTGTATACTAACTCAAGATTTATAAGAAAATAATACGTGAGAGAACGTTAGTTTTCCATTAGTTATCAGCGTATGTTACTTTTCGATCAGATCAGCATGCGATGTCCCGTTAGTAGTTGGAATGTAAGCTTGTGGTGCATCTAAAGAGCCTCCATCAGTAACGATACCCACTTCTTTATGTTAGTCTGGCCTACTAATCTTGCTTGCAAATCTTTTCACTTTGACCGAAGCTATTCTTGTACAGAGGGCCTAGGTTAAGTGACATTCTATCAGCAAATGCGATGATGGACAAGTCCAAATTGTATTGGATTGACTTATGCTATCAAAAACCTTATATCAATCCCGTTGAACGTAGTTTTAGAAATACGAAACGTTTTGAAAGCCATTGCCACTCGTCTAGGCACGAGAGAAGTATTTTTTTGGGCCAAAAAAGGTAATGCCAGAAAATTGTTACGGTAGTTATGTGGGACTAACACCTACTAAAAAGCCTGCCCAGGACCGTGAATACGTCACAAAAAATTCAACTCTAAATCAAATTTTTTTGGACTTTGAAAAAGGACCCATGAAAAATTTAAAAAGAAGGTTTATTTATTTAACAGTTTATGTACGTACATATAAACAGACAAGAAGAAAGGAACAGAAAAATATGTACAAAGGTGATGCTTATTTCTAAAATTTATTTCTAATCTCTTCCAGAAATTTCTCTGCAGAAACTTGTACAACTTTTACAGTAAATTTTACATAGGGACCTCATTTTAAGTAAAAGATACCTGTGCAAGGAGATCCCGCTCTCCAATTACAAAATCATGAAATGGTAAAAGTGATGTACAAAAAGAAAATAGAATTTAAACAAAAAACTACAAGTAAAATCTCAAACTAAACAAGACAAGACTTGACTAAATAAAAGAAAAAAAACAGTGGTACTCCGGGAGTGCCAACAGAAGTGAAAACTTGAAAAAAAATCGGCTTCGCGTTAATCAACGCGTTGATGTCTTTTACTCCACGGTGTCGGTAAACTCGATAACAGTGTCGCGAAATCAATAGTTTGGTCCCATCCCAAAAATTCCCAACGCGCCTAAAGAAGTTTCACTTCAAAATTTATGTGGAACGACCAAATATATTGATTGGAACCTTTTCAAAGTTGGAATCGGCATGATTTTCGCCCTAATTATTAAAACAAAGTACTTTAGTCGATAAAACGCAGTCTTAAACTACAATCGTTTACAAAACCCTGTTAACATTATGTAAATCACTACACTTATCTTCACGCTCTGTTTGCTGGCGTGGTAAGCACAGAACTCGGCGTATCTACTCGTTACATCAGGGCCACAAGCACGTAATGTATCGGAATCAGGTTCGCACATAAATATTGATGGGTAGTTACTATTCTTACGTGCACAGCGTGTACTGCAATAGTTTAGAAATCACTTTGTAGGTATTGAGTAAAAAGGCAATTGGTTTTAGGACATGATATTTGAACTAGTGTCCGACCGAAAATTCGGTTTCGGTTTCGATCGAATTTCGGCAAAAAACCGAGTATCGGTTTAGTTTCGATTTCGGTGGCAAACCTGCCGAAACTACGACCGAAACCGAAACTGCATTCGGGAGTTCTCGCGCTGTGATCGGTCATGTTCGGCGCGTTAAATTCCATCTAAGCGAGTAAGCGACGAAGACACTTTGCCGCGTCCACGTGCCTAATCATGTCGTGACTGGCTTGTGTTTGCAGTTCGTTTTGTTTGTTGTGAGTTTTCGTGTGATTCTAGTGATTTATTTAAAAAAATAAAGACTGACTGATTATAACAACGTTTTCTTTATTTTCCCCTCAAAACATGATCCTTGTAGGGAAATTTCGGTTCCGGTTTCGGTTTCGGCCGAAACTGAGTCTGTTGCTGAAATTCGGTTTCGGTTTCGGTCGTAAAAACCAGTTTCGGTCGGACTCTAATTTGAACTGTTAGAAAACTGTTGTGAGGAAAGTTTAGGTATGAATGTGGATGGCTATAAGAGTAAGGGAAGTCCAAAGAAATGATGGATGGTATTGCTAGGAAGGGGATGACTACCGAGATGATGACTAATAGAGAAGTGTGGAAGAAAATGACATGTTGCGTCGACCACTAATAAATTGGGATATTAACCGGTGAATTTTACAATCTTTAAACGATATTAAATCGTGTACACAGTATTTAAAGTCTATATTACCAAGCCGCGCACAGCAGCTAGACCGCGGGCGTCTTCCGCGACATGCGATCGTAGCCAAAAGTATGCTGCGACGCGCGATCGGCTCCGTTCGCCTGTCGTCGTATCTAATCGGATTCTTTCGGCTGTTGTTTGATTATTTTCTTCTTCTTCTAATGCAATAGTCAACAATACTACGAATCAAAAATTAGAACACGGTAGGAATGAAACTATTTGACTAGGCGCAGAAATGGATACGTTCGCAAGCAACCGTACAGAGCCGATCGTATGCGTCGACATCCTGCCGGACGCGATCGGCTATCGCCGCATCCGTTCGTATCCTTTCCGATCCGATGCGATGCGAGCCATTTGGTGGAAATCATCTTTTACTCACAGATTTTCTATAAGAAGGTACCACGTCACACTGCACATGCCGCGTTCGCGACGATGCAGCCGTAGTAATGCAACGTTTTACATCTCAAAGGCACGTTGTATGCTTTGTAAATATAATCCTTATAAGGTACACACGTGCGTCAGAACATGTCATATGCAGACAGACTACATTACAACTGCAAAATGTATAGATTCAAACTTTTAATTACATAAACAGTTAGATACCGCCAGACAACCATTTGATACTATCATAGATTTCGGATACATGAACCATGCTTGTAATTGTAATTAAATACATAAGTATATGAAAGATAACATTACGACACTATTCCTCTAAAGGGTAGTAGACCTAGAAGTGTAGTAACAAGTAGGTACATCTATTTAACCGGTAATATGTCACATAGTGTGCTCTTTGCCATCACCCAAGCGCGAAAACTGACTCCGGGCTGCTACTGCGAAATAAATAATGAAAAAACCTATTAAGGCGACCATAACCGACTTTTAATGATTTCAAAATACTGAAGATCACGTCTAAACGAGTAGTGTTAATGATTTGGAAAAATATGTGTTAAATTAGAGCATTTTCTTAATGAAATTAATTTGAAGAGTTATGTCTAACGCGGATAAAAAACTGAGAATCACGCAAAATCTATCAAGCGTATTTTTCTGAAACCTTCACCATTTTAAAGATAATTTAATTACTGATTATTTGGTATACGTGCTTTATTAAAATACCTTTTTTATGCATAATAAATTAATAATGCGTCTAATTTGGGATATCGCTCCTTGATGGGCGAATCCTATTACTGGCTGGACGTACGATGCGTTGCGTGAGCTCAGTACAGAACACGCAAGTTACCCACTCAAGGTCACTGGCATATAACTGCGTCTTAATACTTTATACGGCAAACTAGGGGTCGCAACTCGCAAGCGTATCTTCTGGTACACTTGCGACCCCTAGTCATTTTGGCAGTCAACTAAAACTATCTTAAATCTAAAAATTAAACAATACTTTCTCAGCCTTGATCGATCCATCAGCATTAATGAAGAAATGCCATCTTCAAAAAAGCCTTGTTCGTACAGCAATAAAATTCTATCAGCTGACAATACTGATCGAATCCATATTGATTTTATTGCATGATTGATACGGCCGTCAAACGCCAACGTAGTATTTTATTTGATCGTTTCTAGCATGAATGTGCATATTATCACGCTATTTAGTTAATATTTAAGGTGTAATAAACACGATACATGACATGGTCACTTGAATGAACTTGACAGCCAACGGAATTGTAAACACTTATTTTCCTAGTCATGTTTCATAACATAACATCACGACTATTTTACCTGAAGAGGTAGACAGAGTACCTACCTAAATTATAGGTACAGTATTTCTATTTTCTTAATATCCCTCAGGAATCATCGCATTTCCGAATACAAACGAATGCTAATTTCCATGTCCATCAATTATTAGATTTATCTTGTATAATAATTTGAATTCAGAACTAAGTACTTTATTGTTGTTTTGTTTTTCCTGTGAACTATATAGAACTGTAAAACTATTTTCCTATCTGTCGTGCCTACAAATTTAGCAGCTTTCCTACTATTTTATAAATAAATTACATTAAGTTAAAAGAGTATTAACAACTCTATATCCAAGTCGATTGAGAGCGTCCGGTCCGGCAAAGGGCAACTGATAGAAATCGACGACTGACGAAACACGAGGTTTGCCGAGGGACATTAAGAACACATTTGTACTGTACACCCATACAGACATGTTTTTTTTTATTTAGGACTTATAGTTAATATAAGTCTGAAGTCGCCAATCCGCTTTGAGCATGCGTGGTGATAATATTCGTGCCTTCTCTGTATGAGAAGGAACCTTTGCGCTGGAGTGGCACAATAATAGGTCGGTATTATTTTTTCCTCATCCAGAATCCGAGTCAATTTGCTTCTTTTTTTTCCACAACGGGGTAGCTCTTGGCCTGCATCTCACTTGATGGTAAGTAATGATCAGGCCTAAGGTGGAAGCGAGCTTCACCTGTAATGCTCAACCACAGAGGAACTGACTATCTTACCTTTAACTGCCGAAACACAACAATGCTGTTAACATTATTGTTATGGCGACAGACTTAAATAAGATTGAGGTAGCGGACTTAGAACAAGCCCTACCACCAAATAAACCGGGCAGAAAATTTTGCCCTCTCTGGGTCTGAGACAGGTGGTCTAACCACTACACCATAGAGGCGGTAATATTAAAATCCGGAACTTCTTTAAAAGCCAATAGGCCATCGGACATGAAACGATTGAACGATATTGGTGCGGATTCTCTTGTACACCGAACTAAACTATCACTAAAATTCCTTACTTTTGACTATGAGAATCTCAAAGCTATTCTGCAAAATAAATTCTCTAAATTTAAAACTAATTTTGACACATCTAAATCGAATTTGACAATCGCAACTCCACACGTGATACCTAACCACGTGAATCTTTTTAGAGCCGGAGGCGCGCAGGTGGGGCCAGCCTTGACGGGTTTTATATGGATTTTTTCACTTTTTGTATGGAAAGTAAGAAAAAAAATATTACCTACATGTAGAGTGTTAAAGAGTTTTATAAAGGGTGTCGAAATTTTCATTATTTTTGCGATTGGACACACCGTTTTCGAGATATAAGCAAAAGAAAAAAAAAATATTGAGTACTGTTTTTGCATGTGAAGTAGAGGTGTTGGTGTGAATTTAAAGTTCATGACAACCAATTTTATTCCACACGTTTTTAGTCGCGATTAAAAATAGTCAGATTTAGTTAGAAAATCTAAATTTTAGGTGAAAAACGTCAAATTCAGAATAGCAAAATTGCCATTTTCACTAAACTAATATCTCAGTACCATCTTAGTGCTGCCAAACTAAAATATAGTTAAGTTGTGTCATTTTAGTCTATTTCAGAATGGGAAATCGTCGTTTGACAGGATTAAACTAAATTTTGGTGATTTTTAGTCTAGTTTAGAGGCATTTGTGACAAGAGAATCGACACCAATAAATTCACAATTTAAATTCCATTTCCACCGATTTCGCCATCAGCAACTACATTACCTATATTAAATGGTACACATTACAATGTATATAGACAGTTTCCACTACTTCAGTAGCGTCAATGTATGAATATTTGATCAGCACTGTGTGGTGACATCCATAGTTGGTGTTTGCAGAGAAAGCACATACTTGTCTCTGTTACGCATATTACCGACTCAAGTTGTAAACGAAAGCGGGTAATGTAATAAGGATAATGAATGTTGAATTAGTAATGTAATAAGTTGAGATAGGTTTTGTTCACGTCAAGGGAAATAACTGTATTTTACAAGTGCAGAGCGATGGCATTTTCTCATATAAATCAGTCTAAACTGTAAAAATCTCATCATGATATCTTAGGTGAAGTGATCTTGCAGTGAACTGTCATTCTACAGTGAGATTTTTACAGTGTACAAGCATGTCACGTTTGCTCATAGCTATGTTGCCGATTTCAGATCGTAAGTCCGAATACACCCCGTTGTTTTCCTTCGTAGTTTTTTTTTACATGTGATAAAAAACAAACAATGTCAGTTGCAGAATTTTGTAAACCTGTAAATCATACCAATTTATTAATTTATTCATTTCCGAGATCGCATTATGAATATACATAATGATTATAAGTATTTGTTACATCATAATTTACATCATTATTTATATTTATTTTCCGACAACACTATAGTTTGTCTCGTATTAATAGATTGAGTAATTGGTAGCTGCAGCGTTTACGCACATCAAAATTTGATTGATTTATTTAAACAAAGTAGTTTTTTAACGACACCAGGAAAATTTAACAAAATGCAGGTAATGACAAAATTGAGGAAATGTTTAAAAATATCCGGAAAACACAAGTCAATTATTTCAATGAAACCATACAAAGGTACTTTAGAAAGTAAACAATTATTAAGAAAACAATACACCAACAAAACTATTTAATTATTAAGCAAATCAAGTATTTAAAATTGATTTATCTCAAGAGAAAGTGATGCTCTTAAGTCATCTAAAATTAAACATTGGTTATTAAATTTTTAATAACTTAATACCAATTTGAATTTCAAAACATAATGTTACATCACGATGTCCACTTCCGCATTAACCCCGATAAGATACAATGTATTATCTAAGGGGTGTTTACATTAACTCATAACCTATAACACCGTTTAAAAATTACCTTATTAACCATGCTTATCTTATGTAAAGGGGTCATAGTCCTCATCAATCAGTCGGCTTAACCAGATGTTAATGTTTTTAGAATTAAATATTAGATTATACAGCCGCTTTATCTTCTATGAATTTTTTTACGTAATCACTCAAATGTTAATTAAGCTAAAAGTAATTATTAATTTAGGTATACTTTTTGCTCGTCAACATTAAAAATATTTTTTTGGACACTTACATTGCTTTCAAGATGGAAAAAAGCAGGCTCAAACAAACAATAATTTGTAACTTATGTTAGCGGAAAAAGGGGAAAGCCCATTTCGTTTCATTAGAACATAGATCGTCTTCTGATGGTATGACAAAAAATAAAGATTTCTGGATACAAAATGACCTACATTAACAATAACTTTGTTAAATTATCCGTCTTCTCTCAACTTGCACCACACCCCAAAACGTCAACTAGGGATTTATTCCACTTTTCGTATTCCAATTCGATAAACAAACGTGACTCGTTAAAGAATCACTAATCGAGTCCGAACAGGTATCGATGATTCCCGATTAAACTCGAGTGTTTACGTAAGATTCTGATCAATTAGTTAGAGCACGCACCATGATTATTATGTAAAAACTAGATGGATATGTAACTGTAGTAAATGGCAACATTTACTTCCTTCTTTATTTGTTTAGTTAAATACTTCTTTGTATTCAGGCTAGCTAAATCCGCTTTCGAAATGCAGGTCAAACTGCGAAACTTTAGTATTTTGTTTTTTTTTCTAACCCGTGAAGACAAATAAACTTTGGTAGTTTTTAAGTTGGATTAGCATCTGATTGTTGGTCAATTATTACATAACTAGCAAGTTTGTAAAAAAAATATCAATCTCTGAATCAACACCTAGGTATATTGATCGAGTGACGCTACTGATGGCGCCAAACTCGTAGCTAAAGTTCGTTTTTAATCCCAGAGACTAATTTGACATTTCAAGTAATTTTTGTTTGTTTTTTCAATTTGGAGTTTGACATTTGCACCTGTCAAATTAGTCTATGGGATTAAAAAACGAACTGTAAGTTCAGATCCTGGTACGAAGTAGAACCCAATTACTTATCACTTATCACAGTCCTCTGCAAGGCATGGTCTGTTGCAAGTCCGGCCAAGGTGCAATCTTTACACGATCAGTTCCAAGAATTGACTGTAACGGCACTTTTGGGTCTTATTCGTGAATGCCCTATTACAGAAAAACGTGTAGGTAGATTGTAAGCACTGAAATTAGCACTTTACTATGAACTAACGGCACAACAACGGTATAATATTTGTATAACAGACTGTCTGACACAAACATTGTGTGTAACACAACACAAAGCAATGATTATTATGTATTTTTCTTCTCGATAAATGACATGTGTATGAGAAGGTTCCGTAACACCTGCGATCTTTCCCATGCCATTCCCATAACCATACTGGATGTTATTTATGTTTCAAATCATGCGAACTGCAATTAGAATCGTGCTAACTGCAATACGGGTTTTGTAGATAGAAATACTAATATTGCTTACAATATCTCCCTTCTAGCACTAATAGCTAATACTGGCTATTAGCTATTAGTGCTAGAAGGGAAAAATTCCAAAGATCTTTCACAAAGTAATGCATTCGAGAAATACTAATGTTATCTTTTCTCTCTTTTCAGAATGCCAGTTACGTGATCAACAGACGATACTCGAAAGACAAGATGTCACCAGTGTGCCACAACTTCGTGCAGAACGCGTGGAAGAAGGACTTCTGCTCCAACTGCTTCAAGTCGCGCGAAGAACACGTTAAACAGGAGCGGGCGACCGACGGCGGAAAATATCTCGCCACACCCTTCCAAAACAGAAGCACCTACTTCAAGAAAACGCCGCCAAGCATACTAAAAATACACCCAAAGAAGAAAAACAAACGAAGCGTCACCTTCCCCGAAGAAGTATGCAGTGTTATAGGTTTCGGAGGCGACGATTGGTCCGATGGAGAGGAATTCGAAATGTCAGAGGAAACTGAAGAGGATGACCCATTCCCAGATACAGAGGAAGAGAGAGAACTTCACAAAATCACTAAGTCCAACACAGATTTCAACACAGTTAAAGCTAACTTGTTGGCAGATTCTGCAGCAAAATCTTACACGTCTCTGTTATTGGGAAAGGTGCAGACAGACTCAGATGGCAAAAAGAAGACTCTGTTAGTATCTGTCACGCCTTTTGGCTCAGAGAATAAACCTAATCCTAAGTCACACGTCAGAAAACCCGCCGTAATACACGTATCGGAAGCATCCGTCGAAGAAACGTGTAATAGTTATAAAACTAATATTATTCTATCGTCATATAAAGAAACAGAAACAATCATAAGTGCAGACAATATCAGTGGACCTATTTGCACAGAAAAGTCATTGCTAGAAGAGATATCAGAGACGTTAGAACAAAATCGAATGACTAACGACAATGATAACCATATGTCTCAAAAAGATAGCAATAAACCTACAGTGGTTGATGAAAAGATGAAAGAAAGTATGCAAGATGAATCAGATAAGAAAGAAATGTGTGAAATCAAGAAGAACGGTATTGTGAGACAATCGCCATTGCAAAAAACTCATGAAAGGCCAAAAGTAAACTTAGGTCGGTCAGAGTTTAAATTCTGTAAGATCAATATTGAGAGCAGCAGTGTTGATTCAGCTGTTAGCACTTTAAACTCCACTGCTAATAACTCGCTAGCCTCAGACGATGAGAGCTTTAGTGGGCGGACAGACTCGGACAATGACGACAGTGGACATTTTTCGGAAACCCATAAAAGCGAGGAAACCGTTAAGATTAAAGTATTCAGCGAAGGCGATAAAAACATTAAAATGTCTCCAATTGGGCAACTTAGAAAAGTGGACGGACAAGCTAACAGTGGCTATTCTACATTCCAAAGTCCGATCATTGACATGCCGCCAATAATACCTAAACAACCAGATAATATATTTTCTGCAGACGCCAGTCGCGAACTGGCGGGTGAGCCAGACGGTAGAGCCGATCCGGACGATGCCACAGAAGCACCAGCTTTGCCGAAAAGTCCTATCCCCACTCTAGACCTGCGGCCATCTTTCTTGCATGGCATGATAACTGACATATTGCCTGCACTCAAACCGGCTTTACCAGAAAAACCTAAGCTACCAGTCAAGCCAGTTATCAAACAGACAACAAAAAAAAGTATTATCACAACAAGCCAGCAGCAATTAAATATGTACATGCACACAAAAAAAGAGGAAGATGAGAAAATTATTGGAGCGTTGAGTGAGGAAAAAAATAATGAAATAACAGAAGTGCACGAGGACAAAGCGGAACCGATTTATTATGCGCAACCGGTATTAACCAAAGAGGACAGTGACACGTCGCTCAGTAGTCTCGGCAAACGCAAAGCGCCAACACCGCCATCATCACCCACGGTTGAAGAGTACCCTAATATTTACCAAAGAAACTCGGCTGGGTTCTTGAAGTCAGACGCACCGATCGTAAGGGAATTGGAGAAAAGAGAAAGGGCTACTGGATCTACAACCAATAAAGCTCGACCTGTAGAAGAACCAATTGAGATTAAGAAGGTAGAAGCAACTCCTGAACCAGCACCACGGAGAAACATATCCCTATCCCACGACAACTTACTATTGGATGAGAAACGCAAAGGAAAGCTAAAATTCTCAATCAAAAAGCTACTTCGGATAGGTTCATCAAAAGACCTCGACAAAAAGGAGCTTACAGTGCCAGCGGTAACAAAAATGTCAAGCAAAACTGAAGAAATATACGATTTGACCCCAAAACCAAAACCACGTCTTGTGATCATACATCCTCTGGACATAAACGGATCTAACGGAGTGGAGGTTGTGAAATCGAACTGTGAAATCTTGGGAAATCTGCGTCGATTGAGTCACGATGACGTGTCTTCGATATACAGTGGTTCTAGTACTGCAACGGAGCCGGAGACACCTAAGGTAGTGAACAAGCCTCCTCCTCCTCCGAGGCAGTCGAGTGATGAACATAAGACCGTGTCGAGTGTACCAAAGCCCGCACGACCACCGCCTCCGAAGTCAGCTGCTTTGCAGAAGAAACAGAAACAACAGGCCTGGGCAACTGCTCCCAAGCAAATTGATACTATTTATGCTAACTTAGGTGAGTTGTTTTATATTCCTTTCTCCAAGTAACATATTTTGCTTCTCAGCCTACTATTCCCTCATTCCCTGTAACTTATAACTTATTATTGTTTTTTGTAATTGTCGAATGAATAATGATGTAATAAAAATCATATTGCTCCAAAAGCCATATCATATTTTCACTTTCTAAACAAAAATTATAATTTTAATCATATTACAAAAACATTCAATTTTGTAGGAGAAATCAGATCTGCTCTAGCGCCGAGAAAACCGGAACGGACTGCGAGTATGCGCGAGAGAGAAGCACGTTTGGAGCTACCCAAACGTAGGAATCAGATAGACGACGACAAAGACGACCTAGACGACGGACCACAAGAGCTGGTGCAAGCCACCAACGACCCTGTCATACACAGCTACGACGACGTCTACAACTCCGCTAAATACGACGAAGAAAATTGTGATTCGGCTAAGAATAGCGACAGCGATTACGAATACGTCCACCACGCGAGATCAAGCTCCCCTGAATGCGACTCTGCCATAAAACCACGAGAAACCAACTCACAAGTCGAATCCAGAAAAAGTGAAGAAAGCCACACTGAATACCCGAAATACAACAACGGAATATTCAACCGTACATCCCTTCCTTACTGCGGCAGTGAGACAGAATCTGAAATCTATTCTCCATACAGTTTCTACAGCTCTAACGACAATATGGATAGTCCTGGCAACGAAGATTATCAGAACGAGATGAGTCCAAAAACTACAACAAATAAACTGCGAGTAAGGAAAGGGCGGAGCGTGGTACATAGAAACCTAGAGGACAATTACGGAGCAGTCGTTATTGCGAATCACGAAGCGCTCGCGCAAGTTCTAGAACAGGTAATTTGTTTAGCTTAACTTAGTACTGAGATTGCATAAAGTGGTAAATCGTTTTGCATTTCGTTCGTTACTTAAGTACGAACGGTTTAATTTATGAAACGGTTTAAGTGAAGTAAATCGTTGATAGTATTCGTGATCTCAGATCTTGTTTTGGTTAAGTGCTTTGATTAGTAACTGAAGTCAGAAATCACATGCTCCTTGTGCACTTAATATATATTTCGATTGATAAACATAAACGTTTTGATTCTTATTTGATTACGCTCTCTAAAATAATTCGTCTCCTTGTGCTCAGAAACCCTTTTATCTGCTTCCTAAAATAAGAAATTTAAGAGTAATTCCATTTTTATCATATTTCCAGGTTCAACAAAGTGCCACAATGCAATCATCCTTACGAGGTCTAAAGGCATGCACCAACCTAAGGTGGAACGACTTCGCAATCCAGCAACCCAAGTCAAGCTCAGTGAAAGCCGGCAAGCGGTTCTTCTACCCAGCCATCTGGAACTCCAACCAGGGTCCTGTGAACGTGACCCTGATGGTGTATAAGGAACAGATGGCTTCACAGATGGTATGCCAACAGTCGGTCCAGCCGCAGACCTTGAGCTTGAATGCTATTACGGAGTTCTGTGACTTGGTACCTCTTCAGCAGTTTGGGGAAGAAGGCGAGGATTTGGTACAAGGTAAATATTGAATTCTTTATAAGTTGTTGAGGTTTTTGGAAAGTACCTGAGTAGATTCTTCAGCTGTGTATCTTACTATATACAGTGTGAGTCTTCATAATGTGCACATATCGAAATGAGGGAGTCTATGCTTAATTTTATCGACGGAAAAAATGGTAATTTTTTTTTTTAGTTTAAAAAAAAAAAAAAAAATTTTACAAAAAAATTTTTTTTTTTTTAATTTTTTTTTGCTCTCTTTTTATTATTATCTTATTTATAAATTTTACAATTAAAAATTGAAGAAAAAAATACAGATTTTTACTAAAAAAACATGTTTATTTTCAATTGAGGGTAGTTTTTTTCTCAATTTTAATTTTATGTGGACGGCTACTTACTTTCAATCATTATGGAGTTTGTTTCATCGCGATAGCTGATTCAGTTTAAAAGTTACACAGTTTTGTTACAATTTTTTTTTAATTTCATAAAAAGTATAAAAAACAATATTTAGATTTTTTAAATATTTTTTCTGTCGTTAAAATTAAGCATAGATTTCCTCATTTCGATATGTGCACATTATGAAGACTCACACTGTATTTCTGAACAATATTCTTCTACATTTCCATTTCTTTCTCTTATAAATAAGTATGTAGGTACGAGTTAACTTTGCGTAGGCACATGGTATCTAAGTTATTTAGGCCGATACACAAAAAGTAAATATGTAGTTCATCTAAATACATAATCCAATGTATATTAACAGAAGTTGTTTGACCACACTTATTAGTTATTTGACATAAATTCCTTTCGTAACCCAGATATTCAAACTTAAAGCCATTATTGACGGGCCCCGGGCCTAGTATTGAAATCTGGGTTTTTCCGTACTGGTTTTATTCGTTTAGTTTCAACTATAGATATAGTTTTTTTTTTATCTCACGAAGCGACGCGCGCTGTACTTGTGGTTACCCAGCATTTTTTAGGAAATTCTCTCAATAAAACTCTATGACTACGTATGAGCGCTCGATTCATCGATGCTGTTTTTGATAAGCACTCGATTCATCAATGCTGTTTCGCGCGGTAATTTTGAATTTTACCAAAGAATGATTCATTTTATTACTATAAACCAAAAAATTTAACATCACGTCAGGGACCAGGGTGGGGCAGATGCCCCCACCTTGCCCCACCGTGGGTACGCCCATGACCAAGTGTACAAACACGCTGTAAATGTGTGCTTGAAGACAAGCAGCGTCAGCACATAACACACACACTTCCGACTTCGCCATTGTCTCGGACAGTACCGAGAGCTCTTACGTTTACACACACATTCACAGCGTCTTTGTACACTTGGTAACCACAAGTAAAGCGCGCGTCGCTTCGTGAGATAAAAATACAGTAGTAGATACGATAGGTTAACCGGCCGACAAAAATTGTAATATTTCGAAAGCATTTCGATAGTCAGAAGACAAAAGTCTGGCAACAAACTGGTTCAACATATCATATCATATTATGCTTGTGAAAATTTGTACGCTTATAACTGAGCAAAAACATGTAGGTACCTATGCTCTTGTTATTTTTTATACCATCTTTTTATACCATGTTTTTAAGCAAATAAATATTATTCTATTCTATTCTAAGAATGTGCTCATCCTCCAGCACTTGTTTATGAAATATAGGATAGTGTTTCCATTAAAATCTGATGTTTCAATGATAGGATCAAAGATTACACAGAAATCATTTTAAAATAAACAAGTCATAGTGGTGTTTTTTCATTAGCCATACTGCCAAGTCCACACTATGACAACGAGAATTCGCCGTCCCATCACTGCCAAAAACCATGCAAGAACATAAAATAACCACTCAATTTTCTCTCCATTCCAGCCACAATAGTAGTGCTAGCGCACGCCCAAGTGGACACCATCCACTCCTACGGCGAGAGTCTGCACGCAGCCGAAGGTCTGACCACGAAAGAACACCAGCTCGTCCAAACGGAACAGATCCATGAAGCAATCTTCATGATGCTCCAAATGATAAACGGCCTCAAGTGCTTGCAGGCGCGAGGAGTGGAAGAAGTCCCTGATTCCTTGACGTCTTTCATTGCCCTGAAGGAGTTGCAACCTCTGCAGTCTCATGGAAGCACCCTGAACCTACCTTCGTCGCCTGATGACAGGTTGAACTCTCTTTGGGCGCCGAAAACTAATTCTTACGGAAGGCTCTGCATATTACAGGGGTGAGTTTCGGGTCCTTCAACATTTCTTTATCTCTCACAATTACATAACATCACGTCTGCATTCTCCGAAGGGTTAGGCAGAGGTGTACCTCAAGTACACCCACATTTCGCCAGTTATGTTTAAATCACATGTAATAGGGGGCGAGCCTATTGCCATCAACCGGGCACAAATCCAGACTCCGGTCTGCTACTGAGCAATTCCAGATGGAAAAACCCAATAACACTGCACGACCTAGGAATCGAACCAGGGCCTCATGCTCAGCAGTAGCGCTTGTGACCACTAGACCAATGAGGCAGTCACAATTACTTTCACATAAATTTTATGTGAAAGTAATTTTGACTGTGAAAATTCTTCAAAATTGTTTATGAAGTGAAGGATGCAACATGAGTTGCGGGTTTGTCCGAAAGGATTACCACGGCCCCTGGCAACATACAGGCAACTGAAGGAACACGGGTGGGTTTTAGTCAGTAAGAGTCTGACACGCCCTCCCGCTCCACCCAGAGCGGGAGAAGTTATTTGATAATTTCCAACCCAAAAAAAAATAGGATGCAACATGAGAGGGTTTGGGGTATTACGTAAAAAATGCTTAGGTATTGCAGTTTCAAACACAACCACGCAGAGAACTGAAAAGTTACTGAGAAATAGCATTATATATGATTAGTCACAGGTGCATCTATAGTAGGTACATACTATAAATGCACCTCTGACTAACCGTATGCAACCGAACGAAAACAACGATGATGTAATTTTGCACAACTACCGGGAAGTGGGTGTATAGGTACCTATTAGTGATGTAACGAATGTCATATTTTGGACATTCGCGAATGCGAATGCGAATATCTGCTGTCAACATTCGCGAATGCGAATGCGAATATTCAGTTTTTGTTTAAATTTGGCGCCATTTGTCTATGGCTTGGTGACTTTAGCGGCAGTCCCGTTCGAACGAAGTGCGTTCCGTCTGTTTTTCGTTCCGAGAATAGCCGAGTTAATATGAACGCATCTGATTGAAGTGTTTTCGTAAACAAAACAAGCAGCGTTGCCAGAAGTTTACTTTTGTAAACTTTTAGGTGATTTTTAACTCCTTTAGATTACTTCTAGGTTACACGACTCGAAAGGTTATTTTTAGGTTATTTTGAGGAATTTAGAGAACATAATTTTAAGAATACAGCGACGCATGAACTGTCCATACAAACGTTATACCTAAATCATTTGCAATTTGGGCATATTTCCACCATATTATGTTGTTATTCGGATTTAGACACTGTTTATCTAGGTTCCTACATCTTTTTTTTACAAAATGACTTTTCGAAAATGAAGTTTAAACCAACAACTGTCTTTGGAAACTGGAAAAAAATATAAAAGGTTATTTTTCACGCCAAAAGGTTACTTTTTTATTCATTTCAGGTAACTTTTGACAATAACCAGCTGGCAACACTGAAAACAAGTGAATTTTGAGGTTACAGTGTGAATGGTGATTATAAACTTGAGTAAATCAAATTCTTGTGAAACATAAGAAATTAATGGAATTGGATTTTCTTATATTAATCAACTATTATTACCTACTTAAAAAATTATACACGCAAAATCATTCGCAATAATTTCGCGAATGCGAATGCGAATATGCAAAAATATGCGAATATTCGCGAATGCGAATGCGAATGCGAATATTCGTTACATCACTAGTACCTATACACCCACTTCCCGCTAGTTGTGTAAATTTACATTGCCAATAGAAAAAATAAAAAAGCTTGGATGTAACTGCTACCACCACCTACACATTATTCTTTCACAAAGTTATCTTAGAAACTTTCTAATTATTCTTACTTATCTCCTTTTCCAGATTGAGCGACGAAATAAACAGCAAATCGACAGACGAGGGTCATCTCAATTCTCTGTGTAAATGTGCTATCAAAGCGACCGAAATTCTTCTCCCAGGAGAGAAGCTAATCCCCCTTCTGAAGGAGATACTGCATGAGGAACGTGCTGTGTCCCTGAACCAGGCGAAATCCGTGCTGGAATTCATGCTGTGGGGACCTTTGGATGTTGTTCAAAGGGTGCCAGTTGAAGAACGGGAGCTGTCACTTCAAAGATGGCTGGATCTTGAACGGGCGACGGTCTTACATGGACTTGTTAGAACAAGAGTCCAGTTAAACGTGTTTGAACAGCTCCATCTTATGTTCTTAGTCCGGTCAACAGCTAAAGCCATGTGCGATGCATCCGTGCTCCTCGAAAAAGCCAATGTTTATTAATTATTGTAAATTTTTAAGCTTATTTTTAATGATGACCTCTTCGTTTATATGATCCAGTTTTGACTTGTATTTATAGTAATTTTCTAAAGTTTAATTTTGTAATTATTTCCAAGTAATTTGGATTTTTTTTCGTCGTTTGGTTTTTTTTCATAGGTAACGTAAGAGGCATCTATTTCTTTAATGTAATACATAGTTTAGTTAGGCACCTGAAGACTTGATATTTTATTTATAGTGTTGAATAATTCTATAAAGTTGGGTATGGGACATGATTGGAAAGTTTATAATTTTAATATTATATTATTAAAAATAATCAGTAAACATCAATATGATGTTAATTAATGAGATTGTGTATGTTAAATTAAAATATAAAAGCTTACTGCCATTATATGGGACCAAACTGCTAAAGACCTGTGGTCGAAAATAAAGTTAGAAATCACTGTGTATATTATATCGACCAATAAGCCCAAAATATACTGATCATAAAGACATATTATTTAATAAAACTTAAGCAAGAAATCGTGGCATAAAACGGAGTAGGGCAATTCTCAACAAAGTTGCCAATAAATATAATCAATTTCTTTCGCTCAATTCTATCAGTTTTGGCAAAAATCGAGCATTTTTTCATCCAATCAATGTCTAGTAAGGTGCCAATACATAGAACTGAAGGTATATACTCATGTACTAACTCCGGTGCCTTATATTGTATTATACGTAAGTGCTGTATCATATCGAATGTAATTTATACTTTATATTACGAACTCCGTTAAGATATCGAGTTCAAATGATTAATTTTACCCTTTGTAAGAATTCATCGAATATAAAAATACATATTTCTTACTATATTTTTAGTTGTTTTATTCATGACATGCATGAAAACATTACTAAGGCACCTATCAGGCGATTAGCAAGAAACGAGTAGGGCTAGCAACTAAAAATGAGTTGACGAGCGACGAGCAGCGAGTGCCCGACGCCGACGAGCGATTACTCGCTGGAGTGGATATGTAGGTGTACCAAGGGAGAGTCTTAGCGAGTGTTCTGCCCGCCAAGCGAGCGTTGCTGAGTGAGTAGCCTCTTTGGTAGCTCTTGTCGCTGCGACAAACGAGTACTCGCCGAAGGCGTGAACTGTCAGCAATCAACTAATAATAAGTATCTTTTTTTGCCGGGGCCACACCAACGGGAAACGCCGTTGATTGTAGCGATGATGGACTTTATTCCAACGGGTGAACATCCATCATCGCGATAATTTCACGGCGTTTCCCGTTGGTGTGGCCCGAGCATTAAAAATATAAAAATCTCACCATGAACTTTAGTAAGGCGAGCTTGAATTGAGCTGTCAATAGTGTCAATCCTAGGGTGCGTTCCGACTTACGCCGTAATCGATTTGAGCGTGCTAACACCCGTACCGTGTTAGCGTTATCGCGATAACGATGTCCCGTGAATCGTCATAGATGACGTCATGACATGCGCCATCTTGCGATAACACTGACCATGCCCTAAATTAATATCACCGTGGGCGCTGTCAAAAATGACAGTTGTGCTGTTTTGTTTTGAGTTGAATCTTATTTATAAACTAACGTGGCAATTTCGAAATTGTGCTTCTGGCTACAGTTGCCACCTAACCAAAGAAGAAGAAGAAATTTGTGGTGTATACTCAAAGAAATACTGTAATCCAACCATCTTGTGCAAATTTTGGGGTTATGTTATAAGTTTTGACAATGAGCGACCACTGTGAGCAGTGTGAGCACGTTCACGAGCGTTCCGAGTTGTTGACAGCTCTGAGCTGTCATAATCGTGATATGTAACTAGGAACGCGAAGTATCGATGTGAGCGCTGTGAGCGATTAAGGCCTAACTCGGAATGCGGCCCTAGTATCAGGTGGAATGACAGCTCACTTCATATAAGTTTTCTCGGTAATTTTTTTACAGAATAGCCAGTCTCCCCCCACTTGCCTAATGCGCTTTAGTGAAAACTTTTATTTATTTATTTAAAAGCCTCATTATTCTGACTTGTTTTTACTCTGTTGTTAAGTATATCTCTCAATTCAGCATGCCTTTTGGCAAAGGCCTCCTTTAGCTGTTTTTATTAAATTCTATCCCGAGCCACTCTCCTCCAGTTAGGGCCCGCTGTAAGTTTCATCTCGTCCTCCCATCTCCTTTGTTGTTTCCCTCTTTCCGTTTACTATTTCTGGGACACCAATCAGTTATTAATTTACACCATTTTTCCTGTTTTGCTCTCATCATGTGTCCCGTCCACCTCCATTTTTGCTGGTCAATTCTGGTTAGGATGTCTGTTACTTTTGTTTTATCTCCTAAGCCAGG
The DNA here is from genome assembly GCA_963680765.1 of Agrochola lychnidis. Lineage (NCBI taxonomy): Eukaryota > Metazoa > Arthropoda > Insecta > Lepidoptera > Noctuidae > Agrochola > Agrochola lychnidis. The sequence continues at coordinate 3,599,298 of OY796859.1, read as the reverse complement.
TCACCTGCGCGTTTTTTCGAAACATTACACAAAAAATCTTATACATATACATTTGTTTTTATACAAATCATCGTATTTGCTTACACAAATGTGTACAGCCACGCCTCTTTGTTACGATGTTTTTGTGTATAAAAACACGCGCAGGAGATGGCTTTAGATGTTCATTTCTTATTCGATGTTTGGCAATATTGTAGTTTATTTCAATGATGTTTTTGTAAGTGCCCATGTTTCGAATCCTTAAGGGGGAAGCGTCAGGGTAGCCCGCAAAATTCAAATTTCCTTACGTTTTTTGCATTTTGCAGGTCAGTGTCAGGTTTTATGTTGATTAAAATATGAATCGCGGTCGTAGCAAATATGGCTTTACTCAATTAGTATAAACACTACAATCAGCAATAGTGATTAAAAAGAAAATAAAGGTGCCAAATGTCATGATTTCATAAAATCATGACATTTGACACCTTTGCTAACTTATGGAGTTGTATTGCTGATTGTAATGATTATAATTGAATAAAGCCATATTTGTTACGACCGCGAATCATATTTTAATCAACATAAAACCTGACATTGACCGGCAAAATGCAAAAAACGTAAGAAAATTTGAATTTCGCGGGCTACCCTGACGCTTCCCCTTTAAGTTATACACGGTAAGATAGCGATATATAATAGTGAAGCCTTACCATATCCTAATATAATTGAAAGTCATTTTAAGGGCAGGAAAGATATGATGCATTTGTTTTCGTACTTGAGGAACCACCAAGAAAAAACATAGAATCAATATCTAATACTTTATTGTCTCAGCTTTGCAACAGGTATTCCACTAAGTAGGTACAACTAAAATACTATACGATAACATGGAAGTTTATACGTAAGTAAATAATACAATCGCGTCATAGACAATTGTGCAAGAATCTTTTGGCGCGTGGCAAAAATTGGAACTAACGACGCCATCCTGTTTTTCAATACAATTTCATAGAACAATATTGCAAATGTTTACCAACAGCGCCCTCCTGGCAATGTCAGTTAGGCGCCAAACGATTCTTATAGCAAATTAATAAATGGCACAAGAAAAGCTTTGAAAATGCAAAAATTAATTAACTGTCATATTTATTTGCCTTTTACAATATTCAACAAAATATCAATTACACATCTTTTTTTTTTTCTACCATTTTATTACGATAAATCAATATCATCTGCCATAGTCTTTATCGTTGGTTACATCCAACTCGATACAGTACTTTCATCTCCTTGAATGTGTTTGTATAAGCCCTGGGGCTCTCGGTGTCGTCCGCGACAATGGCGAAATTGGAACTGTGTGTGTGTGTGTTACGTGCTGACGCTACTCGTTTTCACGAACAAATTCACAGCGTGTTTGTACACTTGGTTACCACAAGTAAAGCGCGCGTCGCTTCGTGATATAAAAGTACTACACATTCTAATATAAATCAGTACTTTATAAGCCGACCAAGATAACTAGACAAGTGTTCAAAAAGTTCTTATCGTGTCAAGCGGAAATCTATAAACGTTACTTGAGCGTTATTCCCGATGCTGTTGCACAACTGTCAAACTACAAGAGTAAAATAGAGACGGGAACGTGTCTAAGCACTTGACGTTTATTGCCTTGCTGTCTCAGACCCCACGTTGGTCTCAGTATCGTATTATGATTACTGCCCGTTCTAATTAACTTGGCCAACTAGTAAAGAAGACTATAGTTTGCGAAACCGCTGTACCGCGCCTTAGGAATGCGCGGTGAGGCGGGGGGTGGGACGCCGTGAGCGTTGACGAATGAGCGACCTGCACTGACGAATGAGCAACCTTCATTGCCCCTCCGTGTCGTCGTCCCCCCCGTTTCGAAGCGCACATACCTGCGGCGCGGTACATCAATTTCGGTCAAACTTTAATGCATGATTATCGGGTTCCTGACCATCCTCCCCTCCACCTTTCTTCCATAAAGCTGATATCAGAAGCTCATTTTTGTTTCATTCCACGATCACATGACACCGACAAAATTACATAGGAATGAACGTTCATCTGTTCATTTAATTTCATTTTTCGATTATTTGATAGGCGAGTAAATTGATAGGTGAGAATTCATTTTTCACTTTCGATTCATGGTGTGATTCAAACGTTCAACTTCGAGTGAAAAACGCCGAATGAAAGACAAAAATGAACAAAAAGTGAAGCGACTGATATCTGCTCGATTCTGTTCAAACATACTGTATCAAATCGGAGATAACATTATCTTAGTGAACTATGTAGAAAAGTAAACTGCCATCTAACGACACAAATGGACCACATTTATAAAAAACAATAATATCTTTTTTTTTAGGTACTTACCCGGGTTACTTAACCGGGCTTTTCTGTGGGTGCCTTAAGCTACTACACTTAAAACCTCCAGCCAGGGGTTAACAATAATATCAATGTTTGTCTTAATCAAATCAACTAAATTTGAGCGTAAATAATATCGCTTTTGTTTTAAACTTATAGACACCTATACATAGATATATATACATGTCATCCGTCGTCGCTTATAAATGTTAAATGATATATTTTTACTGATATTGTTATTGAGCTTTAGTAAATTAATGTCTAGAGTTTAGAGGCAAAGGCAAAAAAAAAAACAGTGGCACTTCGGGAGTGCCGACAGAAGTGAAAACTTGAAAAAAAATCTGCACCGCGGTAATCAACGCATTGATGTCTTTTACTCCACGGTGTCGGTAAATTCTGTTACAGTGTCGCTAAATCAATGGAAGTTTTCACTTAAAAAATCTACTAGTTTCGGTCTCAACCAGAGCCTGTTGTGTTATATTAGGGACAACGTAGATAGAGAAGTAAAATACTGGATCAGTTTTTCATTGATAATGAACTAAATCTCAACTCAAATAGAGTTCAAAATAGCGTGCAAGGGAAGATTCCCTATGTCGTGTTTTCGCGCATAATCGAGCATTTCACTACACTGTTTGCACTGACCCTTGTACTGTTGCCACTGCCTAAAAACTCAAACCACACACAGGACTAGAAATTAACATACAAAAATATACCTTAAAACAACGCAAAAGGCAACAAAATTGTAAAAGCAAGCGAATCCGGAATGTATACAGCACGCATAAAAAGCAATTAAAACAATTAAGTCGTTGCAAATCTTGAGCACACGACATGTAACTTTTATGCCGATTGACATAAGGTTTAAATTACAACGAGACGCGCGCTCATGAAATTCAACAACTATACTAAAACATTCCAAAAGAAAACAGATCTCAATGTTTCATAATAGAGAAGCTTAAAATAAAGTTGTAAATAAATAAAAATAATACGAATATAAAGTGTAAAGCAATCGATTTTCAAACTACATATAATACTTTCAATGATACATGAACTTTAGTGGGTGTGTGTCAATGCGCAAGATTCGCTGAAGCGTTAAGGTGGCCCGCAATATTCAAATTTTCTTACGTTTTTTGCAATTTGCAAGTCAATATCAGGTTGTATGTTGATTAAAATATGATTCACGACCGTAACAAATATTATATTTAGAGAATTATCATCCTTAGAATCATCAGCAATACAACTCTTTAAGTTCAAATTGGCCTCAAATGTCTTGATTTTATCAAATAGTCTTTCAATAGGATAATATTAACTTTTAGTTTTATTGATGATTTCTATGATTATAATTCTACTAGCAGCGCCCCGCGGTGTCACCCGCATAAGTCTCGATCCCATGGGAATATGGGGATAAAAAGTATCCTATGTGTTAATCCAGGTTATAAAGTTATAAACTATCTGTGTGCCAAATTTCATCCAAATCTTAGTTTAATTAGTTAATATTATTAATTAATTAATTAAAGTAGGATAAATAAATATTTGATACGGCCGCGAATCATATTTAGATCAACATACAACCTTATATTGACCTGCAAATCGCAAAAAACGTTAAAAAATCACTTCGTTCGGGTAACCCAAGCCAGGAAGCTTTGCTACCAACTTAACTAGAGAGCTAAGTAGCTCTATCTAGGTCAGGTGATGAATTCATCACCACAGAATGAGCTATATTTTCCTAGAGCTCGAGTCGTACCGATACGAAAACACCTAGATTTTTTATCTCACAAATATAATCTATTTTTTTTAAATCCATGTATCATTGCCTAGATACCAAACCATGTGTAAAGAAAAACAACATAATAATAAAAAAAAGCTCAAAATAATACCTTTCACACGTCTGCATCGAGACTCGATTAGAAAATAATACAAAACAATAATTATCTTATTCAATAATGATTCCTTACGTCCAGTGGTTTTATAAATTGACTTGATACTATGCAGTAAAACGATCAAGAATAATAATGATTTAATTTTAAAACTCTTTATTTTTTTACGGTAATATGACATTATACTAGCTTCAGCCCGCGACTTCGTTAAATTGAGATTTTCATAGATTGTGTATTTCGATTGCAGCTATAGAAACAAATAATATTTTTTTTATTAAATTAATATAAAGGGGGGACCCCCTTTTTATTATATACTAGCGACCCGCCCCGGCTTCGCACGGGTATAAACCGGGTTATTATACATATAAACCTTCCTCTTCAATCACTCTATCTATTAAAAAAACCGCATCAAAATCCGTTGCGTAGTTTTAAAGATTTAATTAAGCATACATAGGGATATAGGGACAGAGAAAGCGACTTTGTTTTATACTATGTAGTGAAGAAACGTGTTTTTTTCGGCGTTTTTTGCTCGATCTAAATACGCACTTGGCCGGTTTTTTTATAACGTGACAGAACTCTTAAATACGCTAGAATCTTATAACAAAAAGAGAGATTATTCTTGACCATTCTACTACTCCTCACTGGGTATTATCCTTAACTACCAAGTTATAACGTGTATTGTCTCGTAGAGAGTATTTCACTTAAAAGCTAATAGTTTACAATCCCTTGTTGAAGTATACGTATTCTGGCGGCTTGCCGTCCGTGTTCTTTAAGATTTGTTCATAGTTGTCCTTCTCGAAGCGTTTGATCGTGTCTATGGATAGTTTGCTGTAAAAGAAAAATCATATATTTTAATTTTTTTCTGGTGGATAGTAGAAGTTTCTTGTAATTTTTTCATAATAGTATTGCTCGTAATAAAATCAGTATCATGCAAAAAATACTTAATTTTTTTCAAAGATTTTAGAAAAAAAAATTGGCTGTCTGTAAAGTCGGTTTACGGGCGATAATTTTACGTAATAACGTCACAAGCCGAACGCTTAGGCCGATCGTGCCTCTCTATCGCTTGTTCCGCGCTCTCGCTTGCACGCTCGGCTCAGGCGGAACGTGAATTTTTTCGTGCGTGCAGCAAGCGTTTATCGATTTATAAGACGTTATCACGTCAATATTACGAAATGGCTACTTGAATTGGATTATGCAGAGACTGAACATTTACTAAATATTTTAAAATAATTTCGACTACCGGGAATATGTACCTACTCAAATTAATCTTTAATCGCGTTTCACCTTGTTAACCACACACAGACACACACACACACACTCTCGGGCAAGTAGGTGCTCGCGCACAGTGCCCTTCGTGAGTGCTGAGCGCGAGGACTTATATTGCACTCACGGACACAACACTCTTCAAAGACACACATAGCACATCTTTTGTTTTGTAATTTATTTTCCCTTTCTCTCGTTACTTGGAGCTTTTACAATGTTGTATGTAGTAAGTAAGTGCAATTTAATGTTGTAATTTTAAGAGTGTGAGCCTGGAGATCTGTCATACAGGTCCCGAACCCAGTATAGACTCCAGTTCTCACAAAGGTTTGAATCTGCCTGTAACCTATATACCATGTATCGAATTTGTACCTTTTTGAGAGAAATAAATTACTATTACTACTACTAATATTGTTTAAGTTATGACCACGACTTATGAACATTTTTCGTTTATTATTATACGTACCATCTTTGTGGGAAGATCGCACAGGCAGTCGGCACCATGAATGTCAAGCTGAAATTAATAAGATAAGGATTAAGTTTGACATCTACAGCAATCTCGGACCGTTCGCCTCAAGTTTTTCAATCGTTGATGAGCAGTTTTAGCAATAACAAAATAGTAAGAAAAAAACAGTGGCACTCCGAGAGTGCCGACAGAAGTGAAAACTTGAACACGATCGCCTTGGTGGAAGAAAAATACTTGTATAGAACATTGGTCCGTAATCTTATTTATATAAAGAGCACAATCGCGTTTACAAAAAAAAAAATACTTCCAAAACCTTTAAAGTAAAAATACTTGCACAGAACATTTATTTATTTCTTTATTATTAGGCTCTTTAACAATGACTATTACTTTATAATTAGTACGTTGCAAACTTAAATCTAAGCGTCTCATTACTTATAGAAAAGCACAGCATGAACTACATTATGCGCAGATAATAACATAATTAATTAATTAAAACAATGACCCGTAACGTAATACAAATAAAGAGCACAATCGCGTTTACAAAAATGTGGTGTCGTTAACGGTGTCGCGAGTTCAATTGTTTTATACCATCTCAAAAATGCCCAACGCACCTAAAGAAGTTTTCACTACAAAAAGTTGCAGATAGTTCCAATGTTCGCAAAAACCAGTGTTTTTAATGCTCTTAAGGCGATGATAGATAACCGACTTTTAATCAATCAATCAACAATCATTTATTTTCTCTTCACAAAGGTGACTTAAAGTTAATGTGTACAAACAAAAATGTTTCGGCTGTATTCCACCTTTGTGAGAGACTGGTGCCTGATATAGGTTTTGGGAAAAACCTGTGTTACAGGTCACCAGGCCCCCTCCACGGATAGAATTAGCTTTTGCAGGGTTATCGTGCAAGAGTCGAAGTTAAACATACCTAACAAAGAAAAACTAAGTAAAAGTTAAAACAATATGCTTAAAACTAATAAAAGAAGAAGAAGAAGGAAGTTAATGATTTTATACTGAAGATCACGTCTAAACGAGTAGTGGTAATGATTTGGAAAAAATATATGTTAAATTAGAGCATTTTCTTGTTAACTTATTACATGAATATTTTAAATTATTAAATATAATTGAAAATATTCATGTAATTATATTTATATAGTGAAATTAATTTGTAAAGTTATGTCTAACGCGGATAAAGAATCACACAAAATCTATCAAGCGTATTTTTCTGAAACTCACCATTTTAAAGAAAAGATAATTTAATTATTGATCTTTTAGCATACGTGTTTTATTAAAATACCTTTTGTTTAATGTATAATAAATTAATAATGCGTCTAATTTGGGACAGCGCTCCTTGATGGGCGAGTCCTATTACTGGCTGGACGTACGACGCGTTGCGTGATCTCAGTACAGAACACGCAAGCTAACCACTCAAGGTCACTGACATATATCTGTGTTTTAAAGAGGTGTTTTCATCTTCACTGATTTGACTACACAGTGCCCTAATTGCGTAACACACTTTTCACATATTGCTAATACATTGCCTCATATGTTCGAAAAAATTTTACTCAACAACGTAAATAACGCAATGAATGTTGTTGAACTGTCAAAATGAAAGCCATTGCATTTATTTTTATTTTTTAAATAAGTGCACATTACTAAATTGTATGTAACTTTTATAACATCCATAATGGACGAATGGATGACCCTTGTAACACAGGTTTTTCCTAGCATGGGGGTTATTGTTCAATATTTTGTATCAAGCTATTCCCACGTGTAATTAAGTGTCAACCTGTATCGTGTACTTTTTATGTCAAATAAACATATTATTATTATTATTGCTACTGTTAGTGTGTTTCGCAACTACTCCTAGGGACACGGTATCGAATAGAAAGTATCGATACTGTACTCATGAGTAGTATCGAAAAAAAAATCGTACTCATAAAAGTATCGATACTTCAAGGTATCGAGTACTTTTCTTAGGACCTACTGCGCATACAGCATAGGTCAATATCAGTCAGTAAATAACGTCAGTTTAACTTCAGTAGGGCAGGACATGAAAAAACAAATGACATCGGTGAACGAGTGAGTGAAAGAGTGATTGATTAGTGTAGTAAATGAATGAAGGAAAGGTTAGGAATTTAACTGTGAACGGAAAGAACAATTTCGAGCAAAGATCGATGTAATGTTTTAGAAGGTTCAGAACGAGTGAACTACATAGATGGCGTTGCCATAACCATAAACATAAGCCGTAAGGTCCCAAGTTTTAAATGGGTAATTTCTAAGATTACCCATTTAAAACTTATTTCTTATTCGATACGATACCTGCCAAAAAGTACTCATTGAGTAAAAGTATCGAATGCAAACTATCGAGTACAAAAGTATCGGTATCGAATGGAAATGTACTCGATACCATAAAGTATCGATACTTTTTTCGTGTCCCTAACTGCCTCAAAGGTCAGTAAGACTGAGGCAATATGGCTAACATGAACTATTTTTATTTACCTCTTTGTTGATCGCACGAGTTGGGACCATCCTATGTTCTATGTTATAGGGTTTGGTTTCCAAGTCCGTCAGGTGGACCATTATGCGTGGGCCATGGCGGCCGTTTGGTGGTTATTCCAACCAGCCCACCTCCAGAAGCTAATTAAATCTCCTAGTCTGTTCAGAACATCAGTGTAGGTAGGATCTGGGTGACCCGAGGGTTTCTGTTCTAATCTGGGTGACGCCTGTGCATTCAAAGAGCACGTGCGCTACGGTTTTCTCAGCCCACACAGGAACAGGACAGTTCCATTTCAAGAAAGCTAATCTTTATGATAAAGTGATACTTACAACATGCCGACGATAGCAGTCTGTATGCCGATGTGGGCCCACCTGATCCTCTGCATCCAGGGCTTCGGCTCCAGACGCTCCATGATGATTGGTAGCAGCAACATACCAGGCGCACACATCACGATTCTGGAATTAAAAATGATAGTATGATGAATTGGCGCATTATCGATCATTACAATTTGATTAATATATTGCGACCAAAATTTTAATATTGAGAAATTTTTAAATTCGCGTGAGCTAACTTAGCGCAAAAGATTGGCGGGGGGCGGCAGACGGCAGTTTTTGCCCCGCCTCAATAAAAATTCTAGGTCCAGGGCTGGTTGCGCTACAGAGTAACCCCCCACAAAGGCAATCATCATCATTATCATCATTTCAGCCGAAAGACGTCCACTGCTGAACATAGGCCTCCCCCAAGCACATGCGCTTCGACCGGTTCTATGCTTCCGTTGTTCGGCCTTCACAAGGTCATCGGTCCATCTTCCAACGGCATCTTCGGCCTTCCAACGATATGTCTTGTCTTCCGGTACGCGGTCGCCACTCCAGAACCAGAACAGAGGTAATGCTTCTAAGTTTTGCAGTACCACGCTTTGCACGTTGGCATGAAGTTTTTATCTGTCGGGTTACCTACTCCGGTCCCAGATCAGCATTTGGCACTCAAAACTTTATTCTAGTTTTTTGGAATTGCATAGAGTTGTTAATCCATAATTTTGTAAACATTGTAATACAAAATAGGCAAGTACTTTATGGATGTAATAGTTCTATATTAGATCTCAACATCACGCGTTCGTATTTCCGAAGATAGACGATGATTCCCGAAGCGCATACTTTTCTTTGGAAAACTGTACCACAAAAGGCGCACTCCACATTTTAGGAAACTTCATACTCACCACTACTACTATCTACAAGTACGTAGCAGGCTCGTTTTGTCGCGCCAATTCAGTGAGTGTAACGTAGTCAGAAGATATAAGAGTTACGCGATAGAAAGAGAGGCAACTTCTAGGTGAATATAACTGTAGGTAATTAGCGCTGTGCGACCTGAATTGCACTTTATTGTGTCGTAGTAAGAGCCACTTTTTATTTAAATGATATTACATAGTGAACCATGTATATTAATCTGTGACGGTCATGCAATTAGGTGTCTATAGAAAAACTTTATCAAAATAACATGTCCATTGTTCAATGCTCTTACCTTGAAGTAACGACTTGAGATATGCCCTTTGCAGGCGCGATCTGAGACTTGCCAATCACTTTGCCGTTTTCATCAGTCACATCCAAACCTGGAAAATTAGAAGTTAAAGAATAAGATGATAGTCACTATCCAGTTTTTGTATGGAAATATGCTGGAAAAGCGTTAATTTCATATTTCTTGGTTGGATAAGTCATCATTGGTGCCGATTCCCTTGTTCACAAACTAAACTAAATTTAAGTTCAGTGCATCTTTTTCTTTTCATTTCATTAAGAAAAGGACAGAAGATAAATTTTAGTTTAGTCCTGTCAAATTAATCAGCGCCTGTCACTGCTCCATACAAGTTTAGACGTGATTATAAACTTGCCTACTAAAATTACGTCAATTTACGTCAAGCGTTGATTAATTTGACAGGACTAAACTAAAATTTATCTTCTGTCCTTTTCTTAATGAAATAAAAAGAAAAAGATGCACTGAACTTAAATTTAGTTTAGTTTGTGAACAAGGGAATCGGCACCATTATCTGCCTAGCCTTTTCCCAACTATGTTGGGGTGGCTTCCAGTCTAACCGGATGCAGCTGAATACCAGTATTTTACATCGAGCGACTGCCTATCTGATCTCCACAACCCAGTTACTGAGTATACGGTAATACGACACCCCTTGGTAAGACTGGTTCTCAGAGTTTCAGGCTTCTGACGACCACGTAACGACTGTCAAAGATTTACAAATGACAGCCGGGACCAACGACTTAACGTGTTTTCCGAGGCACGGAGGAGTCTCGGTAAATAAATATCGTCACCCATCTACGGACCAAGCGCGGCAAGCTTAGCTTAACCTGATCGATCGACCCGTGCGGCTGTTATTACTTAACCACAAAAAGGTTTAAATGAATAGTACATTATTGCAAAGGCCGGGAAATAGGCAATTGCAGGTCGAGTATGAGTTTGAAGGCCGAGCCGTAGGCGAGGACTTCACTATACGAGACAGGCAATTGCCATTTCCGCCGAGGCATATATAATGCTTTTCTCAAAAGAATGCAGGGAAATAAAAGTAGTTAAATTTCCATAATTTTTCAAGTTAATGCCGTTTTTAACATGAACTGTACATTTCAGCATGGAATAATTGCCCATAATGTAGACGGCTTTTTAGTTTTAGTAATCTCATTAAAATACGCCAAAAATACACAGTTTGTAGAAAATGTTCACTTTATTCTCGTTTTTCCAAATCATAAAATTTTCATATACTTTCATGTATTTTTCTTTTTACTTCGCTGGAAGCAGGTTTTCCATTGGTAATTTGGCTTCTGATCTTAAATCTGGTGGAGTACAATCAATCTCCATTTCACTCTCTGAACCGTTGGGACTCATTTTAATTATCTATTAAATAAGTAAATAACAAATCAAGACGAATTTTCAGCTTTGCCGCCAATTTTCTATTTATCAGCTGTGCCGAAAGGCAAACGCATCTAAGGCTATACAGCCATGTGAACGCAATTTGTACTAAGCAAAGAGAACTTTGGTATGCCAAGAATGATAAAAGAAATCCAATCAAAGAGTATTTAATAACCCCAGCACGCCATTTCATACAACATTGCTGGAGCGTTGTAATGTTCCAAATTCAAAAAACGCGCCTGCAATGGATTTGATTTTCTTTAACCGTAAATTCGATACTTCGCGTGTTCTATGTTCGAAAATAATGACAATATTTCCATGCATGTTTGAGAAAATAAAATTATTATATTCACCTATGACTGAGAGGAGCTCGTGGCTAAGTAATAACAGCCGTACGGGTCGATTCATCAGGTTAAGCTACGCTTGCCGGGGTTGGTCTGTGGATGGCTGACCATCTTTACATACTGAGACTCCTCCGTGCCTCGGAAAGCACGTTAAGCCGTTGGTCCCGGCTGTCAATCGTGGATCTTTGACAGTCGTTACGGGTCGTCAGAAGCCCGAAAGTCTGACAATCAGTCTTACCAAGGGGTATCGTATTACCCAATTACTGACTTGTGGAGGTCAGATAGGCAGTCGCTCCATGTAAAATACTGGTATTCAGCTGCATCTGCTTAGACTGGAAGCCGACCCCAACATAGTTGGGAAAAAGCTAGGCAGATTGACATTCCCTTACCTATGACTGCGAATGTTGATAATAAGCTCTAACTGCTAAATAACTTAGTAAGGGCGGGTTTGTCCGAAAGGGTTATCGTGGCCCCCGGCAACCTAGCAACTGAAGGAACACGGGTGGGTTTTAGTCAGTAAGAGTCTGACACGTCCTCTCGCTCCGCCCAGAACGGGAGAAGTTATATGATAATTTCCCACCCAAAAAAATAAAAGGATGGTGTTGCCGTCTATCGATTTTCAAATTCCACCGTGTTTTACTTATGCAGACTAGCGTGACCCAGACTCTATTTATATTATTAATCGTTGAAACATGAGACGCATCTCGACATCACAATATCTCTTTCAACGCACGGCCCTGATTAAAAGTAATTAAAGACTATATGAAATATGAATAACGTCATCAATAATAAAGTGCAGTAGGTACTTACCTAACAGTATCTCATTCTGCCTCATCAACGGAATGTTTACCCAGTTCGCGGCCGCCACGGCTACGAATGGAACGAAGCGCTGGAAATAAACAATTTTATGTGTGAATTAACATTGTCGTAGGTATGAGAAAAACAAAACAATATTTCAAGTATTTTTGTTATTTACACAAATTGTCGGCACGACCACAAAGAAACGGGTGGACATCATCACATCATGGTGCATCGTCTTCACATCTATTTCTATACATCTATCTATCCAAAAAAAAAGTGGTGGCACTCCGGGTGTGCCGACAGAAGTGAAAACTTAAACAAGATCGCCTTGGTGTAAGAAAAATACTTGTATAGAACATTGGTCCGTAACCTTATCTAAATAAAGAGCACAATCACGTTTACAAAAAATAATACTTCCGAAACCTTTAAAGTAAAAATACTTGCATAGAACATTGATCCGTAACTTAATATAAATAAAGAGCACAATCGCGTTTACAAAACCTTTAAAGTAAAAATACTTGTATAGAACGTGAAGTGTCTGTTTGTAACGTCAAAATAACAGCTTTTTACTAAATGCATATGAAAGTATACAGTACTTATAATAAAAAAACAATTTATTCAATTTTTGTCTTTCTGTCTGTGAGTCAGTTTGTTCGGGATAATCTCAGAAACGGTTGGACTGACTTTGACAGGACTTTCACTAGCAGATAGCTGATAAGGAATAACTTAGGCTTTTAGAAAAAACCACGCGATTAGCAGCTAGTATAATTATACAATTAATGTATAAAAATATTGTAAAACATTTTAAAAGAGTAACGGTGGAGTTTCTTACACATTTTTCTCCATACGAAACTACCTTTTGGAAGGGGCGACTAGAATCATTTTTTTTTTTTTTTTGTATATTTAGACTTTCAAAAGGGCCCTTTATAAAATAGGCACACTATTTGAAATAAATTATTTGACTTTGACTTCCATAATCAAAAGATTAGTCGCTTTACCTATGCTTTGTCACAATCGAAAAAATATTCACAAGCCATAGAAGAAGAATCCAAAATGCCTGTTACGGTTTTTTTTTTTCTTTAAAAGTGTCTAAAGAACATAGTTTTTGTTTTTTTTATTTTATTTTACAAAATAAAAATAAAACCATCAGACACACAACCAAGGTTCAGGACATAACCCTAAAAGTCAGAAGACTAAAGTGGAAATGGTCTGGACACATGATTAGAGGGAAGGACAAATGGAGCAAAATTGTTACCCAGTAGTACCCAATAAACGGCCAAAGAAAGAGAGGTAGACCACAGAAAAGGTGGGAGTATGACATCAGAGAGGTCGCTGGAACGACATGGGACAGAGTGGCCAGAGACAGGAATGGAGAAGGTTGGAGGAGGCTTTTTGCCGAATGGCAAACGGACATACAAAATATAAGCAAACGCCAAATACGAGACTGAAGACTATATTTTGTTTGGTACCTACTACGCTTTGGAATGGGCAACTAGCTTCATACCTATTTCTGACTGACCGATTCCTTAACAATTCAAAAGTGCCTGTAAATAGTTTAATTGAAATAAATGCTTTGAGTTTGAGTTTGTCTGACTAAAAAGGCTAATAAATATAAAAATAAATAAAGAACATAGTTCTAGGATTTAAAAATTCACAAAATTTCATAACTGATGGAAGTCGAACATACAATTATTTAGTCACTTCCTTCAGGTTGACGGACTGTAGCGGCTAAAACAATGTATAATTTCTTTTCATAGGAAAACGTGAATAAAATATATCTTTTATCAAATAAAACATGACATAATCTACCTAATGTGGTAAACTATAAGGATGATATTGTCACCCAAGCTAATTCAGTTTACTCTGACTGATCGTATGACATCGATGACGCAGACATGTGGTTCAAATAAAAAATATTAGCTCATCATAAACATACAGGTGCAGTAGAACACGAGTCAGTGATAACAAAATCAGTTTAATAGCGTTTATTCTGAAAGTTGGCAACGTCGCAAATAGCTGTCAAATATTTAAAAGTTTTGATTAATTTGAAACTAGTCAACTAGAATATTAATCATCATCATCATTTCAGCCGAAAGACGTCTACTGCTGGACATAGGCCTCCCCCAAGCACCGCCACTTCGACCGATTCTGTGCTTTCCGCATCCAGCGGATTCCTGCGGCCTTCACAAGGTCATCGGTCCATCTTGTGGGAGGCCTTCCAATGCTACGTCTTCCGGTACGTAGTCTCCGAAAGAGTGGGTCTTAAAATTAACATGGACAAGACAAAGGTTATGTCAAATGGACCAAGCCCGGGTCGACGGCGCGTTGTGTTCCATGCGCGCCTCAAAGAGATGTCAGCAGAATTGACAGAGTCCGCTAGGGCCAATGCCTGCCGGGGGTTCGAAAAAAACCGATAGGGACATTGTAGCCCCCGGCAACAGGGCAACCGAAGGAACACGGGTGGGTTTTAGACAGGAAGAGTCTGACACGCCCTCCCGCTCCACCCAGAGCGGGAGAAGTTATTTGATAATTTCCCAACCAAAAAAAAATAAAGGTTATGTCAAATGCCCATGTGACACCCACTCTCATGAAGATCGGAGACGCTACGCTCGAAGTTGTGGACGAGTATGTTTACCTAGGACAAACTGTCCAGCTAGGTAGGTCCAACTTCGAGAAAGAGGTCAAACGTCGAATCCGACTCGGCTGGGCAGCGTTCAGGAAGCTACGCAATATCTTCTCGTCCCACATACCACAGTGTCTCAAAACGAAAGTCTTTGACCAGTGCGTGTTGCCTGTGATGACCTATAGTACTGAAACGTTGTCGCTCACAATCGGCCTTATCAGAAAGCTAAAAGTCACCCAAAGGGCAATGGAGAGGGCTATGTTTGGAATTTCCCTACGTGATCGAATCAGAAATGAAGAGATCCGCAGGAGAACCAAGGTAACCGACATAGCCCGAAGAATTGCCAAACTTAAGTGGCAATGGGCAGGGCACATTGCTCGCAGAACGGATGGCCGATAGGGTCGAAAGGTTCTGAGTGAATATTAATAATGAATTGCAATTATAACATTGAATTTAATGTTGTAACCGTTTAGGTATAAAAAAGGCATTTGGAAAGTTTCCAAATACTTTTATTACACCTAAAATAATATTCGGTGTAACGATATTAATTATTGCAATTCACAATCAATATTTTACATCACTAGTTAGCCATATTTCATATTTCCATACAGTAATATTGGCAAATTAATCAAAACAGCGAAATATTTGACATCTACATATTTGCGACGTTACCCACTTTCAGAACGCACGCTCTTAAGCGGACATCAGGAGCTAAACGCAAGTTTTATAAAGCCTAAAAGAATATGGTCCACTGCAGTAAACAAAATCAGAAAAATATATGATATTCTTCAGGATATATGCTAGTTAGTGTGTTGAAAACATAATACAACTAATTTGATACGGTAGACAAAAAATCTCGAAGATACCTCTGAAAATTTATTTTTATACATACATGTAATAATTCAGATTTTTTATCAGATTATTCTACAAGCAATAGGCCTGTATACAGTTTTTTTTGTCCGTCTTGTAGATTATTAAAAAATATTGAACACGTATTTTTTCTTTTTTGACGTAATCAAAAGATTACGGCGTTATATTGAGTTAAAATGTGGCATGATGTCACGCCTTGCTAGACTTAATATGACGTTGTGACGTAGCGAGCCCCCATCCCCAACTTTAATGCGTGTATTCTATGTTGTTTTTGATTAATATGATAAAACAAAAAATACGTGTCTAATATTTTTTTATTATCTGAAAGACGGACTAAATAGATTTTTTTTTTTACCTGGGCAACTACCGTATTAACGTAATAGTGCTTTAGTTTTTTAGTCCAATCAATAGATTTTTTTTGTAAATAGATAATTGCTTCATAACTAGCATTGTGTCATCGCGCTTCTCTTTCTTTTCTATGCAGTCCAACAGTGACCGCGCTTTAGATTTTGTCAGCGTTTTAAGATGCAGATATATGCCTGTGACCTTGAGTGGTTAGCTTGCGTGTCCTGTACTGAGCTCACGCAACGCGTCGTACGTCCAACCAGAAATAGGACTCGCCCATCAAGGAGCGCCGTCCCAAATTAAATGCATTATTAATTTATTATACACTAGCGACCCGCCCCGGCTTCGCACGGGTATAAACCGGGTTATTATACATATAAACCTTCCTCTTCAATCACTCTGTCTATTAAAAAAAACCGCATCAAAATCCGTTGCGTAGTTTTAAAGATTTAAGCATACATAGGGATGGGGGATAGGGACAGAGAAAGCGACTTTATTTTATACTATGTACTGATAAAACAAAAGGTATTTTAATAAACCACGTATACTAAAAGTTCAATAATTAAATTATCTTTAAAATGGTGAAAGTTTCAGAAAAATACGATTGATAGATTTTGTGTGATTCTCAGTTTTCTATCCGCGTTAGACATAACTTTACAAATTAATTTAATTGTGTAATATAAACATAATCTAGAATATTCCTATATTAAGTTATTAAAAAAATGCTCTAATTTAACATATATTTTTCCCAAATCATTAACACTACTCGTTTAGACGTCATCTTCAGTATAAAATCATTAAAAGTCGGTTATCCTCGCCTTAAGGTGGTATCTTATGCTATTAAAACTCCATTAGGCCAGCTCAAGATCAAAGTGTAACCACTGACGTGCGTTCGACTGTACTTGACAGTAAATAGATTATCTACCGAACTTTGAAACATCCCGACATAGATATAAGAAGGGACTCGAAAGATAATCTTGTAGATAAATAAATAAAACATACGTAAATAGTACAAATATTGAGACATAATCATATCTTATCAATGGTAATAATGTATTTAAGCTGCTATAAAGATTATCGGATAAAATATATCGAAACATGTTTACATAACTTATTACCGTTACTATTACAAAATGACAAAAGATTACAAAAAAAAAAACAGTGGCACTCCGGGACTGCCGAAGTGAAAAATTGAAAAAAAATCGGCACCGCGGTAATCAACGCGTTGATGTCTTTTAGTCCACGCGCCGCGGTAATCAATGCTGGTGTCGTCACAGTGTAGCGAAATCAATGATTTAGTCCCATCCCAAAAATGCCCAACGCGCCTAAAGAAGTTTTCACTTCAATAATATTTCAAATAAAATGTATATTTGAACATTCTATATTTCAAGATTCCTCCGTTCGTTCCTTAGCACATGGTTTTGCGCAACGGATCGAGATATGTATCGGAGTTTGCGTTGTAGTGCATGCAAGTACCTATGTCTATAAATAACTCCACCCACAATAAAGGAGACGTCTTCATTTAGGACTAAGTCGACGTGTTATATTTTATTCGATTATAATAATATCTGCCCATAAACTCAAACTCAAAGCATTTATTTCAATTAAACAATTTACAGGCACTTTTGAATTGTCAAAGAATCGGTCAGTTAGAAAGTTGAAGCTAGTTACCTATTCCAAAACGTAGACCTCTATGGAGAAGAACAGGCAAGAAACTCCAAGGACACTCTTTTAAATATAGATATTACAAAATCCTGGGAACATTATTCTTGTTGCTTCTATATGTGAGAACAATATATAAAAAAGAATCAAAGCAATTGAAAATATAAGATTAAAAATAAGCCCTGGCAGATAAGAGGTGACCAGTATATTATATGAGTCATAAATGTATGTGTAGCATACGATTCTATTAGAGAATGCCCTATGAAATAATTGACTGAACCAAGGCTTATAGTTCCTCTCGCGGTTTTAGATAGCAGCACTTAAAATTCAATGACGCAACCTCTGAGATCTGTTCAAGGGGTATGCGCTAAAGTAGCCCATGAAATTCATTTTGTTTTACGTTTTTTGCAATTTGCAAATCAGTATCAGGTTGTAGCTTGATCAAAATATGATTCGCGCCCGTAACAAATATGGCTTTACAGAATTAGAATAATTAATACATCTCTCTAAGGGTGTTTAAGGTTCGATTTGTTCCATTGAATAATTTTTTCTTGAAATCATGACATTTGAGAACACTTAGAGAGATCAATTTATGATTCTAATGATTATAATTTTGTAAATACAATTTTTTATGGTCGTGAATCTTATTTGAAGGCGTTTGATACAGCCTCTGTTCCCACACTCCTTTCGAAGCTGGAGTACGTCGGTGTGAGCGGACTAGCTCACAATTTTTTCGAAAGTTATCTCACTAATCGTAGATTGTGCGTTAGAATTGGTTCCCACGTAAGTAGTGAGGAAACTACCACCTTCGGAATCCCGCAAAGTAGTGTGCTGGGGCCGACCTTATTCCAGGTTTACACGAGCTTTGCTGCATACCTCTCGTGAACTCTAAAATGAATTCATGGAAATCGAAATAATAGGATGTGGATCTTAACACCGATTTTAGACCTTATATCGTTGGATATACGATGTAAATTCTCTAGTGAAATTCCCCGTGGGAAATTATCTGAACAGTGCAAAAGATTAGCGCAGACGACACACTTTTTGTGCGATCGAGTCTGTGACGCACAAAATGTCTTATTTGTCCCCGATGTTTTTCCGAATGCAGGTTATTCTATATAGGATGTGTCGCTCGATAGTAATTTCTGTCAATTTAAAATTTAATTTAGGAACCATTCCGTAGCTCACATTACGAATAAGATAGGAATTCGAATGTGCGCCACAGACTCGATCGCACAAAAAGTGTGTCGTCTGCGCTGCACCTTAAGGCGACGATAACTGACTTTTAATGATTTTATACTGAAGATCACGTCTGAACGAGTAGTGTTAATGATTTGGAAAAACATATGTTAAATTAGAGCATTTTATTAATAACTTAATATATGAATATTAAGTTGTGTTTTATTACATAGTGAAATTAATTTGTAAAGTTATGTCTAACGCGGATAAAAAACTGAGAAACACGCAAATTCAAACAAGCGTATTTTTCTGAATCATTCACGGTTTTAAAGACAATTTAATTATTGATCTTTTAGCATACGTGTTTTATTAAAATGCCATTTGTTTTATGTATAATAAATATTAATAATGCGTCTAATTTGGGGCAGCGCTCCTAGATGGGCGAGTCCTATTAATGGCTGGATGTACGACGCGTTGCGTGAACTCAGTACAGAACACGCAAGCTGACCTTGAGTAGTGTCAAGGTCACTGGCATATATATGCGTCTTAATCAGTTTACATAAGCAAAAAATCAACTTACAGCAAGAATAGGATTCTTCGCACGTTTCTGCACGCTGAACTTGAAGATCAGCGCGGTGGCCATGGCGGCTGACGTAGCAGACACATAGGCGACCCCCATTTGTGTGGTCGTGAGGGGCGAGTTCGCATTGCGGTTGGTGTAGTTCACCAGCGCGTTGAACGACTGGTTCACCCATTGCCAGAAGACTACTGCTACTGGAGTTCTGCAAGAGAAATGTTTTGTCTTATGTTTCCTATTTTTTATAACCTTTATAAATCATCAATTGTGAAGTCCGAGTAGAGTACGTAAGGATCGTAGCACTAACAGATGGCGTTTTGTAGTTTCTGTCTACCCCCATGGAAAAAAGGCGTAAGTTTATGTACGTATGTCTGTATTAAGAGCGTTCATCCAAAAAGTGGGCAACGTCGCAAATAGCTGTCAAATATTTCGCTGTTTTGATTTGGCAATATTTCTGTATGGAAATTAGAAATATGGCTAACTTGAGAACTAGAATATTAATAATGAATTGCAATTATAACATTGAATTTAATTTGTAACCGTTTAGGTGTAAAAAAGACATTTGGAAAGTTTCCAAATACTTTCTTTTACATCTAAAACTAAATATTCGGTGTTACGAAATTTATTATTACATTGCATAATTCACTAGTTAGCCATATTTCTTATTTCCATACAGAAATATTGCCAAATTAATCGAAACAGCGAAATATTTGACAGCTTTTCGTAAAAAACGTCGTAACGTTGCCCATTTTCCGTGTAAAGAGAGAGCAACAAGATGAATAGATCAATCTTTGTCAGAAGAAGAAGGTTAAGAGAAATAATTTCACCATGTAATTTTCGTCCCACGAAAGAGTAAAGGCACCTCATAGTCTCAAAATAAGAAAGGCATGGATCGCCTTGTTTGCTCACTGTGCTATATTTAATCTATACTCCATTTGAAATAAGATCAGACATTTAGTTAAACCTTTTTTACAGTCCGTTCAACCAATTTTGACTTCTATTGCGTTGGCATGACAAATGGCAGCTGCAGTAAACAGCTGGTATTGTAACCACTTTTTTTGCTTTAATGCCATCCTTATACCTAGTATACCTACGGTATAGAAGTCAAAATCGGACGGACTGTTAAAGGTTTGTTTAAATCTCTTATCTTATTTCAAACGGGGGACAGTCTCTTTGAGGCGCGTTGTGTTCCACGCGCGCCTCAAAGAGATGTCAGCAGAATTGACGGGGTCCGCTAAGGCCGATGCCTGCCGGGGTTGCGAAGAAATCCGATAGGGAGATCGTGGCCCCAGCAACAACATGGCAACTGAAGGAACACGGGTGGGTTTAGAGTCTGACCGAACTTCTCCCGCTCCGCCAAGAGCGGGAGAAGTTATTTGATAATTTCCCAACACAAAAAAAAAGGTATCCTCACGAAGCAAGTAAGATCAGGTAAGTCAGGGAACCACCATTGCAGGTACGTATAGGTACCTTTTAGCCCAACACAGCCCACTCAAAATTAAAGTTATAAATACTCATATTTCCATGCCAACGAAGATATTGTAATAAGTCGGCGTACTTACATAATCTCTAGTTAAAACTATACATGAAAATCTCTGAGCGAGTGAATATAAAGAGAAATGATCTTTTACATTACAATGCTCTGTTTGTAACTCAGCAGCACATTATGTAATCCTCATTAAAATTTATGAGTAACAATATATTTTATTTAAAAACATTGTTTTTGTCTATTGATGACTACCTTTTGTTCACGTGCACCGTTATTTTGTGAGTAAGCATATATAGGTACAGTTTCATGACATATTTTTAAGGAAAAAGTCTGAAATTAAACAAAGGCCTATACCTGGCAGGGGCGTAGCTACCGCCGTATCTGCCGTATCAATTATACGGGGCCCCCGGGCCACGGGGGCCCCCGACGTGCGTAAGCAAAAATTAATAAAAACTTCCGAAATTCATCATCAGCTATAAATGATTTAATAAATCAGTTTGCCGAAAAAAAAGGCAAGGAGAGTGTATATTTAATTTGAATTGTTTGTAAAAAATTTGGAAAAAGTGACAGATAGATAATTATGATGAATAAATATTTCTTTCAATATAATGCAAACTTTTTTTTTTCTTTTGTGGGAAATCTTTTCCCTTCATAAGGGCCCCCAAACAAATTTTTATACGGGGCCCCGCCAAGGCACGCTACGGCACTGATACCTGGGCACAATTCTTTTAGAAATACTACAAGTAATGCCCACGTACTCTAGTCCTTTTGCCGATTATAATGCTAAACAGCACGCGTTGCATGACAAGAACAACCATAGAAATGGATTTTCTACGGGGTTTGTCGACGGAAGAATAGACTAAATGACAGATTGGGATTGTTTTGCTGTCATTTTGTCTATTCGTCCGTCGACAAAACCCATTTTTATTGTGGTCTGCTTAGCGTGCAGAAGTACAGACATGGCGAAGAGTGGTTTTAGCCCACCAGGTACTCACGGGCGATTTTTTTGTGCAGGCCACACTGGGAACAAAGCAAAATGAAGCTAAGTTCCTTTATAGATAGTGTAATCCACGAAGACGCGCCTCACTCCGCGATTACTGTACTGTAAGCTGAACTCTCTAGTACGGCGCGGAGCGGAGTGGGGCGCATCTTCGTGGATTGCACTATCTATAGCTTTCATTCGCGTCTTTTCATACTTCGGTTCACACCTTCATACCGCGTACTATGAACGGAAGTATGAAAGTATCGCGCACTGAATTTTCAACTGGGGCTACCTCCTGTTTGTGTATGAATGGTCCAAAGAAAATTTAACCTATCCGAGGCTGGGTGCAATTTTCGCACGACCTTGGCTTCTGATCTGATGTTACGACACTGGCTAACTTCGTTTAGCTTTCCTCCGCATCTTTTCATACTTCCGTTTATAGTACGCGGTGTGAAGGTGTGAACCGAAGTATGAAAAGGCGCGGAAGAAAGTTAAACGAACTTAGCTTCGTCTTGCTTCGTTTCCAGTGTGGCCTGCGCAAAAAAATCACCCGTGAGTACCTGAGCTAAAACCGCACTTCGCCATGTCAGTTTCTTTTTTTTTTTAGGTTGGGCGTCTCGTAGTTGACCTCTGAGATCATGACTACTTAACCGGGCTTTCCTGTGAGTGCTACACTTAAAACCTCCAGCCAGGGGTTATTCAACTATGCTAATTGAAACTAGGTGAATGCACGCTAAGGGGTGTGCCCTGTGGGGAACGAACCTCGGCTTAGGGCGTCAACCGGAGGGAGGACAACAAGGATGGGACAGGCTAGATCAAAGTTTTGATCATGATTATTAGTCGGGGAATTTAAAGCTACGTGCTCAGCTGCAACAACTGCTGGCACCTCGTTATCGAGCAAGGGTCGGGGGAGTATAATTTACTCGGGGACGCGGTCGCGATCGCAAAGGACCTCGGCGGCGAGGTCGGAATGACGGGAGGCGTCTGTTTTTGTACACTGTGCTAGTTTCCCTACTGCTCTCCTGGAGGAGGGTAATGGGGTCGTCAGGGTCGGTAAGGATTCGCTTAGGGCGGCGAGTTCGATTGATACTAAAGGGAGTGTAACTAGCGGCCTCGACAACCAGAGCGTTGCGATGTTTAGCGGCAGTATCGAAGTAACGCTTGGAAGAGCGTTTGAGAAATTGGATGGTGGGGATTTTTAGGTCGAGATGGAGGATCTCATTCCTAACAAACCAGGGGGCTCCCGAGGCCTTCCGAATGCAACGGTTCTGTAATGTCTGCATCTTATGAATGTGAGTGGGTCTTCGCCATGTCTGTGCTGACCAGAGTTTACACTTCTGCTTAGCATTATAATCACATGTGTAATAGGTGTTTGTTTAATTTCAAACTTTTTCCTCAAAAAATATGTCATGAAACTTACTCACAGATAGGTAGTAAAATAACCGTCCTCGTGAACAAAAGCTAGTCATCAATAGACAAAAACAATGTTTTTAAATAAAATGTACTCTAAATTCTAATGAGGATAACATAATGTGCTGCTTGCTGAGTTACAAACAGAGCATTGTGAATTTGTGATGTAAAAGATCATTTCCATTTATATTCACTCGCTCAGAGATCTTCATGTATGGTTTTAACTAGAGATTATGTAAGAATGCAAACTTATTACAATATCTTCGTTTGCATGGAAATATGAGCATTTATAACTTTAATTTTAGTGGGCTTGGGCTAAAAGGTACCTATACGTACCTGGAATGGTGATGCCTAGATTTATTTAGAAAAACCAGTGCGCGATAAAAAATGCTCAATGTACGCAACCACAATGCGCTGCTTTTCGTCAGGTCTACGCCCACCCTTAGTCTTTAAGATTAAGATAAAAAATGAGGTAGTATTGCAATAATCATCAATTTCGGGAACGTATAATCACGCTACTTTGATGGCCATTCCTGTTGTCTTATAGGTATAGACCCAAAACATGACGAAAGGTGTATCCAAACATTGAGTGGCAATCGTGCGCGGCTGCCGCGCGCGGCCTGCCGCGCTGTGTTTTGGACGACAGCCCCGCGCGAACGCTTCGCAAACATTTTTAGGAAACATTCGTCACTAATTGTGTCTGGACGTAGTTCTGCGTGTAAAAATGGACAACGTAACATACATCGATTCGTTTGATTCAAATGTGTGGATCTTTTAATGAGTTAGCGATCTATCAGGTTAAGCTACGCTTGCGACGGGTTGGTCCGGGAATGGGTGACCATCTTTACATACCGAGATTACTCCGTACCTCGGAAAGCACGTTAAGCCGTTGGTCTCGGCTGTCATTCGTGGATCTTTGATAGTCGTTATTGGTCGTCAGAAGCCCGTGAGTGACAACCAGTATTACCCAGTTACTGGGTTGTGGAGGTCAGATAAGCAGTCGCTCCATGTAAAATACCTACTGGTATTCAGCTGCATCCGGTTAGACTGGAAGCCGACCCCAACATAGTCAGGAAAAGGCTAGGCAGATTGATATTGCCAACTGAAGTGCGCGGCGTGTCTCGGATGTGCCGCGCAGTACTGCCGCGCAAACATTCGTCGATTTAGTCTTAACTAGAGCGCGGCAGAAATGTGTCCTGCAAACGCCGCATGTTGCTGCCGCGCTCTTGCCGCTCAATGTTTGCACACACCTTAAGGGGACGATAACAGACTTTTAATGATTTTATACTGAAGATGACGTCTAAACGAGTAGTGTTAGTGATTTGGAAAAAATATATGTTAAATTAGAGCATTTTCCTAATATTGTAATATAGGCATATTTTTGATTATGTTTATATTACATAATGAAATTAATTTGTAAAGTTATGTCTAACGTGGATAAAAAACTGAGAATGACGCAAAATCTATCGAGCGTATTTTTCTGAAAACTTCACCATTTTAAATTTATTATTGCTCTTTTAGTATACTTGTTTCATTAAAATACTTTTTGTTTTACGTGTAATAAATTATTAATGCATCTAATTTGGGACAGCGCTCCTTGATGGGCGAGTCCTATTACTGGCTGGACGTACGACGCGTTGCTTGAGCTCAGTACAGAACACGCAAGCTAACCATTCAAGGTAACTGTCATATATCTGCGTCTTAAGAGATTATGACCATTTAGAAGAAATAATGTAAAATCGCTTGTTGACAAATTCCTCGGCGCTTGGCAACGCAATGTTCTGACATTGGCTTTAAAAGCCATAATTCAGTGTTTACTGTACCTACGTTATTTGAGTTTTGACCTATATTGGCCGGTTGCCATTGCAACTGTATTTCAAATGCACTTTAGTCCTTCAAATTAATGGAGGGCTTTAAATAAATTTGTTTGTAAAAATTATAAAATTATCAAGAAACGCGGCTTTTTTCTAGCAGTGGGATATTACAAGCTAGAATAGAATATCTTAAAGATTATGAAGTACCTACTAAAAAATAGGTTTGGTTACGGAAAAGGTAGGTTAGGTTTGTGAGTTGCTAATTTATTGCTGAAACACTTTTCTTATAACTTGTAATAAAATCCATAACTTACTGTGCGTTCGCACTGGCGAAACATTTACAACGAAACATGTTGGAATCTCTATTTTCTGTCAATTTTCCATACAAAGTTTGACAGGCACTAGAGATTTCAACATTTTTTATTGTGATGTTTCGCCAGTGCGAACGCATAGTAAGTTTGTTGAATTTCTGGTTTTGACAGCAAAACAGCTACCACAGTCAGACGGTTGTCAGACTTGGTTATCCTCTAGGAAACCAGTACCCAAATTGCGTAATACAAAGTAATACAACACAATCACAATCTGTTTCGATTTGAAACAGATTGCTAAACCATTGCTTCATAAGTTGGAAAAAAAAATCTGCTCAACAACGTTAATAACGCAATGAATGTTGTTGAACTGTCAAAATGAAACAAATTAAGCAAAATTTTATACAAAAATAAGTTACGCAATTAGGGCACAGATTATTGTATCAAAGCAATCAGCTACCAATTAAAAATACTCCTGTGTTGTTGTGTATTTTGGAGCCCTCAAAACAATAATAGCAATAGTTGTGGCTTCTCCCAAATCGATTTTACTCAACAAAACTTACAGAGAAATAAATTTTTGAGTAACTAAGCCAAAGGAATATGTTACTTATTAGTATAACAGAAAGGTTCACATACCTATACCACTGCAACATAGCTCCAGTAATAAGACAACCTCCTGGCATCTGGAAGGACATTCTGCCGAACACATTCTGAAGTTCCCCACTGTCGGGGTGGAAGGCAGATTCATACAGCTGCTTGGCTCTTACTACTTGCTCGTACTTTGTGCCTGCTGGCTCTTGACCTAATCTAGAGGAAAATTAAAAATATTACTTAAAGAGACAACTGTTCCGCGCCTTAAGTATGTGCGCGGCGAGACGGGGGGAAGGTGCAGGCCGCTCGTTCGTCAATGTTCACGGCGCGCAGCGCCCACCCGCCGCTCAAATTCAAATTATTTTATTTCACATAAACCTACATGGGCACTTATGAAACGTCAGAAGCTAGGTGTACAGTTCCAATTGGTCGTTTCCTATGGAGCAGAGCCAGCAAGAAACTCAACTGTCTTTCAATAAGTACCAGGTACTTAACAAAATAGAAAATGGTCAATAGATCTACAGTACACTAAGCCTACAGCGTTCTCACATTAACAAATTGGAAAAGAATCTATACAAAAGATAAATAAATTAATAAAAACCTACAAATTTTTTAATAAAACGCAATTACATGATTGCTATTACAAACTGTAATAAATCTGAATAATTATCTCATTCGCAATAATTAGCTCATTCGTCAACGCTGCCCCCGCCTCGCCGCATATTGCTAAGGCGCGGAACAGCAAAGTCAAAGTCAAATAATTTATTTCAATTAGGCACAAAAAGGCACTTTTGAACGTCAAAAATAAAAAATAGAATTGATTCTAGTCGCCCCTTCCAAAAGGTAGTTTTCGTATGGAGAAGCGATCTCGATCAAACTATAGCTGCTGCCTGCGGCTTCGCCCGCGTGAAAATATTTTTTTAAGTAGCCTTAGTTACTCCTAACAACATCAGCTATCTGCCAATGAAACTCCCGTCAAAATCGGTCGAGCTGTTTCGGAGATTAGCCGGAACAAACAGACAGGCAAGTTTTTTTTTTATAAGTACTGTCTATACTTTCATATGCATTTAGTTAACAGCTCTTATTTTGAAGTTACAAACAGACACTTAAATTTTATTTATCCGTATCATAACTATGTAAGACATAGATGACGACAAGTGTAATTTTTTTATTAAATTCTTTCTTTTCTATAATTTTATGATGATGTTGTGTTATACTTACTTATACTTCAAATAAAGGTCTTTAGCTGCATGCAGCTCAGTTTCTGAAGCCAATGACAGTAGAGGATTAGAGATGTATGCAAAATGCTTGAATCTACCCACAAACGTGCTCTGATCCCACAGCGGCTGGGTAATGTCTATCCTCTCTGTAGCCATCACCTGTTGGGATACATTAATATATAATACAATTAATGTAGTAATGATACTAAGTTTCCAGCCACTCCAGCTATATTTTCTTTCTGGCCATTGATTGTTTTTTTTTTTTTTTTAGGGTACAGTATTATTATTCTTTTACCTTGGCCAGAGGCTAAGCATTGCCATATAACGTGGCCAGTCTCTTGGGTACATTACCAGTCGACAATAATGGGGATGAATTTTTCGATGCTATATTTTAGT
Source organism: Agrochola lychnidis (assembly GCA_963680765.1). Lineage (NCBI taxonomy): Eukaryota > Metazoa > Arthropoda > Insecta > Lepidoptera > Noctuidae > Agrochola > Agrochola lychnidis. Next base: position 3,571,358 of record OY796859.1, on the reverse strand, counting down.
TTGTGAATAGTTTTAGTTAAGTTAGTATATAATTTTGTTATTTTTATAAATTAATTTGTTATAAGTTGTTACTTGCTTATTTTTAAGTTGGATTATATATTTAATATAAGTTAGTTATTTAAACACCACTGGTGTTTAAATAAATAACAATTTACACTAAGTCATTTGCATAAAATAAAGATAAAAATAGTAATGAGTTTGGATATGAAGGGACATTTTGCTACAATTTTGTATATTCTCAAACAAAAGAGAAATATTTTAATACTTTCACTGACCTGTAGTTACAATTTATTTTAAGCTCTCAAGGACTTTTGTAAAGAATGTAAAGAGTCTTATTACCTGCCGAATTTTCGGCCGTGGTAAATAATAGAGCTCCACGATCCACGTAACATGAATATCGTCCGTACAAAAATGTTAAAATAGTAGTCAATCAACTTGAGACGACAACAAAATTACATTACATGGCCTTGAATATACGACAGTCAAATAAAACCATGGCAAAAACTGCCGTTTTGCAAACAAGAAAATAAAAGCTGAATAACTTCGAATAGATTATGTAAGGTCGCGTTTAAAAAATAAATATCTACAAAACATTGATAAGTTTCACGTGAAATGAACCTGTATTTTACTTACTGCAGTATGTTTTAATTTCCTGAAGAGCGAAATATAATTTTAAGTAAATGCTATTGATACAAAAAGATATAAAAAAGAAGTGCGTATTTCGCGAACTCGTTAAAACAACTGGAAAATAGTAATATCGCGATCGCAAACTGGTAATGTCAATCTGACATCTGTCATTCAGTCAAGTCTGTCAAACAAAAGTTAGCGTCAACTCCTTTTTTTTTTGTCAAATAATAATTGCCTATACTTTTCACCTTTTCGATTGATTTCGACTAGGTACGTTCATGGCGACACGGATCGTACAATAAAATTGCATGAACGTGAAAAGGTTTTTTGCTGAAAAAAAACGAGTTGAAATAGGTTTCAGTCATGGCAGTGTTGCCAATCCAACTGTTTGATCAGTAGATCCACTGTTTTTTTCAATGGCATCCCTGTTTTCTTGTTTAGGTCTCTATTTCTACTGTTTTTGTACAAAATCCAAAATGCTTGTTTCCTGCTCTTGGTGTGGTTACAAACAAAGTCTACCCACTTATTCTGGTGTAATAAAATATTTAAAAAGTATGTGCTGAAGGTATACATCGAATTTTCAAATATTTTGATTATTTCTATTTAGAATGAATGCGTTTTTATGGTTGATTTTCTGTTTTTTAGTTTAGTAGGGTTGGCAACACTTGTCCATGGTTTCAGTTTTCAACTTTGTCTTGTCTTATTGTCTATGATTTAACAAAATATGGCGGCTGTCGTAAGAACAGCCGATATGACGATTCAAAAGAATTCTCAGATTCTAGTAAACGTAGAAGAAGCCCTAGCCGATTTAATTGTTGTGTCGTATTGCTCTGACGACAAAAAGTTCCAAGGTGTACTTTTGGATTCCAACAAAGGGTAGGTAACAGAGACTTAATCGAGTGTGTTTTTTATCGATTATCGGAAAAACTCTTGATATTTACATTAATTTGACTGTATTTTTGCAGTAATTTGCCTTTTGGAGTTTATAGCCTCAACCCAGCATTCTCCAAACAGGCTGTGTCCACAAATGAAAGCGATAAGTTGCATTCCGTTAGTCAAAGGTTCACGTACCAAGAACCCCAGTATGAGGGAGAAAACTCACAAAGATCGAAGAAGCCTGCTCCTAAGGGCAAACAGCAGCAAAAGATGACCGTCCGACTAAGACCTCGGAAGGTCTTATGTTCTAATTGCCAAGGGATTTGTAATGAGAACAATGAAAACGTAGACGTGTCTAAAAAACGTAAGTTAGAATCTGATGACGATACACCACTCTTATCTGAGTCATCAAGGACAGAGAAAAAGTATTTGATGGGCAGCATGCTTATACCCAAGCTGTCCAGGCTGCAGCCCAGCGAAATTTCAAGTGCTGTAAGGGGTGCACCGAAAAATTCCATTAGGGCTAGTGAAAAACAAATTAAAAGTGAGAAATCTAGTAACGAAACCGTGACACAGGAAATGGCTTTTGTCAGTGTTTCTGATGACATGGACGGCGACAAGGAAGATGACGTAAAAGACGAAAGTGACATTTCTTTCAGTTCAATGTTTTCAAGTGCAAAAACTCTTAAAATATGCTTTGGGGAAGGTGAAGGAACAGTTGTGAAGATACCACCACTTACAGGGGATTTTAATGAAGATTCAGGTGTCTCCTGTGACATGGGGAAACCAACAAAACCAGATTCTAAAGCAGCTAAAAAGGCATTGAAGAAAGCTAAAAAGCGGGCAAGGAAATGTAGCTCAATAGAAAAAAGTCAAAGTATGCTGTCACCAAAACATGTTGGAGCGCTATCACCGTATAACAATGCATCAAGCCTATCACTGGACCCTTTAGAGAAGAAACACAAGCACAAGGTCAAACATAAAAAGAAATACAAGAACCAGAAAAAACGTGACGAAAACACAAGTAAATGTACTGAAAGTGGATCCGTAGATTATTTTAGTGATATTAAAGAGCACTGTATGAATCAGAAGCTTTCGATAAGCTTACGAAGACTAAGTAGTAATTCCCATGAGAAACAGATTGAGAATGATCATATAGAAAGTGGTTCAGAGGATTGGGAGAATGAAATGGTACCGGATTTCCCAGCGAATGGTACAGACGGTGTTGGTGGTAGATTATTAAGGGTTTCACCGGGGGATGTGGTGTGGGGCAAGGTGGTAGGGTTCCCATGGTGGCCAGGGAAGATCCTCAGTGTCACTCCAACGTCTAAGGCACATGTAGCGTGGTATGCTTCAACCACATCATCACTGATGCCTTGTGATAGCTTGAGTCCATTCTTAGAAGATTTTAAGGTGAGTTATCATTGCTTTTTCTTATTTCAGCTGGTAATCATAAATAACAGAGTGATAAGTGTTGCTAGCCAAGAATATCTTACAAGGTCACTAATGACAAATGGTCAATTATCACATGCTTAAAAAACGATGAAGGAAATCATCGGGAGGAGGAGAAGAATGCACAGTCTTCAAGCACAGGACCCCAAAGGTCCTGTATCTAGCCAATTTAAAGGAATTATAGCCACATCCACCAATTTCATTACAGATTTTTATACTAACACTAGCGGACCCGACAGACGTTGTCCTGTCAAAACATTGTCCAGCGGACAAAATTGTGAATCTAAACCATTCCCAGATCCCCTTGAACACACACAAAAAAATTCATCAAAATCGGTCCAGTCGTTTGAGAGAAGTTCAGTGACATACACACTCACAGAAGAATTATGTATATAAAGATAACATGTTTTTCTAGCAAGTTTTCCTCATAGCCTGACTAATAGTCAATATTTAAATCTATTCTTTTATACTAATATTATAAAGAGGAAAGATTTGTATTTTTGTATGTAATGAATAAACTTAAAAACTACCAGACCAATTTAAAAAATTCTTTCAGAAATGGATAGCTACATTATCAGCTAGTAACATAGGCTGTATTTAATCCCCGTACTCCCACGGGAACGGGAACTAGGCGGATGAAACCGCGTGACGTCCGCTAGTGTATAATAAAATCAAAGAACAACGTAGTAATTCTTGGAAATAAACTATAACATAACAATATAAAACATATCACAAGAAAAAGTGTTTATCTTCGTTTTCATATAATTAAGCAGTGTGTTACACCGCCACATACGAACTACGCATCATAGACATGACGTCACATAAATCCTGCATCGCACAGTTAAAGTTTACCAAGCGATCGACATACATACAAGATTTCAACTTCAAACCGATGGGCAGTTGCCCGCCAGACACAACACCCATCTGGTCGGAGGATCCTCCCTTTTCTATGGTGGATGAGTGAACTTTACACCCTGTTCCTCATACCCCTAAATGTCTCTACGAATTGTACATTCCCTAAAATGAATGTCCGTTATTGACTTTTGTAAATAAACTCATCATTTCTATATTCCAGATACGATTCCTGAAAAAAAAGCGGGGACCATACAAAGAGGCGGTAAAACAGGCGACAATTGAAGCTAAAAAACATGAATCTCACGTAAGCGATCCACTTGCCAGCCCCACACACAACCTGGCAACGGTTTCACCCCGCCCCATCGATGTGTTCTCGTAGTCCTAAGGTGCATCCGAATTTATTCAAAGTCATGTGATATTTAATAATTACTTGATTCGTCTGCACAAATAGTTTTTAAATGGTGTTTAATTGTTACACTGTAAATTTGAATAAAAGTCTCAAGCATTTATAAATAAAAAAGTTGATAAAAAAGAAAGATTCTAAAATCATTTTGTTTGGTTAACTAGCTCTTTATATACATGTGATTAATATAAATATTTTCATTTTCTGTTGTTACAACTAATTATATGTAAACCAACAATCTAATTATGTTGGTATCGAAGCCCTCGATTTTACGACCACATTTTGCGTTGATCTTGATGAAAAATGCCGCGTAGAAATCGTCCACGTGGTTACGAATTTGCCATGTGATACCAACATTAATATTAAAAACTCAACGAACTACAAAGATAACATTCTCTAGTTTAGCTTTCAATGTTAAGAGTTAAAATTAATACAATAGATATTTTGCTGGGTGTTTCAAAAGGTTGATTACCTGCTACTGTTAATTATAGGTATTTTACTCTAGGACTTTAAATCTACAAGGGATGGAGGGACCCTAACGAAAACAATATTCTTATGTACAAAAGTGAGTCAATAAATTAAACCCAGCAATTGTTTGTCTTCAGATTATTAATTAAAACAACTTTGTATGTGATTGTGATAATTAAGTTTTAATACGCTTGACGAATTACTTATCAATTAAAAACTTGTTTGTGATTGATTTATAGACTACTATGGATAACTTTTTTATGTGAAAAACAAGCAATGGGTCTCCTTCGCTATTATCTTTATTGTACTTATTACGTATTTTTGTGAATGTGCAATAAATATCTTTTTACGATCCGAGTTTGTTACACTGTACTTAGTAAGTTAGTAACACTGGCTCATTTTCTATGAATCTTAACAAAAAAGGGTTTTTTCGTAAAGGCAAACCAAAAAGAGCCTAATCAACATTTATAATTATAACTTTATAACAGAAGACTCAACTTTTGCAATACAACATTGGTTAACTTATACAATAATTAAATAATTGGACTGCTTTAAAACAATTCATGCTAAAATAGTGTTCAATTAAGTAAACGAGATGACAGACAAAATTATTCTGTGTTCATTACTCTTAAAATAGTCAGAGAAAATTTACTCCTCAATCTTTCATTATTCAGGAGGCTGTGGCAAGGCAAATAAAATATTGGGGAATAGTGCCATAGACAAATTAATAATAGTGTTGTGAAAATATTCACCAAAGGATTTTAAAATATTTGACCTTTTTCAACTTTGTTGCTATTTACTAGGAAAATAATTAAGATAGAAAATTATGTTATAGCGGTCCAGACTATCAGTAATAATGACATTAAAAATTCAAGTACTAATTGTCATTACTACTGAGGCCGCATTCCGACTTACGCCAAAAGTGATAATATCGCGAATCCGACCAAAGTCCAAAGTCACAATCAATACTCAATAACCCTTATATTTTGTGACTATTAAATTTGGTTGGATTCGCGATATTATCACTTTTACCGTAACTCGGAATTCGGTCTGACAGTGTGGTGATTGGAATGATGATGTGATCTAAATATTTTTGTCATTAATGGAAGGAATGACGGTAAAATTAATGTCATTATTACTGGTAGTGTCTGGGGGCCCAATAATAATATTTTTATTATATTTTTGTTTAAATTTTTATGTTTCCTGTTTATATTGATAAAAATTGAGGTACTAATGGCCATTCCTTTTTTAACTAACTCTTGGTTATAAATTTCATTGTAATATAAATTATAAGTACTTGTATATTATTTACACTAGAAAACTTACTGTAAATATTATTTTATAATTCGATTTTAAAACCAAGAGGAAGATTTTGTTATTTACTTTTTAAGAGGTATTTTTTATTCAGATGGAAAGATTAAATATTATGCATTATTATGGTTTATTTTAGAACTAGAAATAGTTGAAGTGCTGTTGGATTTTCCAGTTTGTTTTTGTATTGTTGCATTCTTCCATTAATTATTTTGGGAAAAGCTAGTTTTTTTGCCTTGTATGGCATTGGTTTGGAGCCAAAAGACTATAGCTATTTTTTCGTTGTTGCGGTTATTAGAATATACTTTATCTAAATATTTTATAAAATATTTTGATAAAGTATATACTCATTGGATTAAAAATGCTTAAATTTATTTTAATTTTTGTGACAGGCTGTTCTAAAAGTGTATTTTTATATCTTATATCTTCAAGCTTATCCAAGGTGAGGTAGTCAGAGGCACTTGTAAATGAAAGGAATTCTGCCAAAGATTAATGATCTTTGCCCAACTTGTGGTGATTTAAAAATAATTGTTTATATTTATAATTATTATTGTGTAAATATTCAGAATAAAGCCGTATTTTATTAGTGTAGTCTGCTACAGTGTATCATCTTATCATTACAGGAAATGTATTTTTTAAATATAAACTCTTCACAAATGCTGTCTTTCGGTTTTCTATGATTCTTTGACAAACAGTCAAACACTCATTTCTTTGTCTGCTTATCAAAGTTGTATGATCCCTACTTTATTAATATTCTGGCTTCTTATGGTTTGTTTCCTTTTTATGGTTCCGTAGGTACCGTGCCCGAAGGGTGCCAAACGGAACCCTATTATTTACTAAGCCTCCGCTGTCGGTCCGTCCGTTCATCCGTCTGTCAGCGGGCTGCATCTCGTGAACCGTAATAGGTATACAGTTGAAATTTTCACAGATGGTGTATTTCTATTGCTATAACAACAAGGAGTGGCGACCATGTACCGGAAGACGTAGCGTTGGAAGGCCTCCCACAAGATGGACCGATAACCTTGTGAAGGCCGCAGAAATCTGCTGGATGCGGAAAGCACGAAATCGGTCAAAGCGGTGCTTGGGGGAGTCATATGTCCAGCAGTAGACGTCTTTCGGCTGAAATGATGATGATGAACAATAAAAATTAAAGGGTTTTGATTTAGTTTTTTTTTTTTTGTTTGGGTTTTGATTTAGTTTTTTTTTTTGTTTGGGTTTTGATTTAGTTTTTTTTTTTTTTTTGTTTGGGTTTTGATTTAGTTTTTTTTTTTTTGTTTGGGTTTTGATTTAGTTTTTTTTTTTTTTGTTTGGGTTTTGATTTAGTTTTTTTTTTTTTTTGTTTGGGTTTTGATTTAGTTTTTTTTTTTGTTACCTACTTTTGCCCGTGGGGTGTCATTATCTAGACCTCATCGTCAGCACCGGCCTGAGAATTCCTGGCACCCTAGGCGAAAGGCTGGAACGGCGCCCTTTTAAGAAAACATATTCTAAATTTTTAATTTCCTAAAGTTTGGGCGATTTTAACAACATTTTTAAGGTTCCGTACCCCAAAAGGAAAAAACAGCACCCTGATAGAATCACTTCGTTGTCCGTCCGTCAGTCGTCAAAACCCTTTTTCTCAGGAACGCGTGGAGGTCAAGTTGAAATTAATTTCAAATACGTAAATCTGGTCCCTTGGAGCTCTAAAAAATCAGGCTTCTAAGTCAACGCAATAATAACTTCCTCCTTTTAGAAGTCGGTTTAAAAAATACGGCCATTTAAGTGACATATTTGATACACGCAAATCAAAACCTACAGGGTGCTTCCCGTTGACCTAGAATCATGTAATTTGGCAGGAAGCAAGGTCTCGGAGCACAAGTAAAGGTAAAAGTCCGAAAATCGTTAGGTAATTTGTATATTTATCACATTATTTTGTTTTTTTTTTTTTGCTGTAGGACAAATTTACATTTCGCAGAGCGTGACGTATATCGATGTATGGGAGAACATTTTTTCAACTACAAAGTTAAGTCTAAAATATTGTACGGTGGTACGGAACCCTTCATGTGCGAGTCTGACTCGTACTTGGCCGAAAGAACAAAATTCGGCGCTAAGGATTCTGCAGTATAGGGTGAGAGTTCGATTCCAGGCCGGAAAAAATAACTAGATATTCAATTTGGTCCACAATTATGAGATCGAATAGAATATTACCTACTGTAACTCTAAAGGTGGTTTTATACCGGCGAGGTGAGGTGTGGATGGGATGGGTGAAAATTGAAATCACGCTTACCCTTTTACACCGAAAGATGTCCATCGCTGTACCGGGCTGTCTCGCGATGGCCAGCGAACCGACCCGAGATGCGCCGGTGCCGACTCGCTAAATCACACGCCGCCCGACCAGCCGTGTCTCGGGCGCCGGCTAGCCGAGAATATTGTGTGCAGCGATGTGTCGCGATGGCCGGAGCGAGCCGGCGCGTGCCAACGCGAGAAATCGCAAGGCAGCGTTTGACGGAGATTTTTTCTGTTCTGTGAGATGGACCGTGCAGGTCCTCGATAGCCGGTGCGAGATTTGTATATCCGTTTCACAATATAAATAAATAGGTACTCTCCACTTACAGCAATAAAGTTCATTATTGTACTAACAAATATTTCAATTCTCCTCGCACATCCTCGCGCAACTAGACCTTTTACACCAAAGATGGGCAGGGCGTGGATATAAATTTTGCCATAAAAAATTCAATTCTCGCCCATCCCATCCACGCCTCGCCTCGACGATGTAAAACCACCTTTAGGCTTCCTATACCTAGATACCTACATGACGCCGGCCGGAACCGCACCGGGGTGCCAGACCGCATGTTGAGTTGCTCCCATAGTGAAAGTTGTTTATATTCATGGGGAGAAGTCTGTAAAAATTTCGAGACGGTAAAAAAATCATCCGGTATTTTCGGAAAATACGGCATACGGCAGGCCTCTCATTGCCGTATTACAAAATACGGTAATTGACTACATACGAAACGATTTTTACTAGCTTATTGAATGAAACTCAAATGCTCAAATATCATCTGAAGAGGCGCAGTGCGCCACAATAAAAAAGAAAAAAAAATCGTCAATGTTGCCACTAACCCAGAAACTGACAATGACCTTAAAAAAATCGATGACAACTGATTCAAAATCAAGAATACTGTACCAAATTTAAGGTGTTGCGCGACATGTGCGAGAAACAAGGATAAGTACACTCTAGATAAACATGAATCTAAAGTAATAGAAACGAGAAGAAACAAATGAGGAATAAAAAAAAAAACGGCGATTTAGTATTTTTTTCCCTTGAAATACGGCAATCCAGACTGTGGCATACGGCAGCTCGGATTTTTACGATAACAACACTGGCCTAGAGTCTAGGCCTAGCGCACAGATCGTCATGTAATAGGTACTGGCTCTAGCGCGTTCATTCTATTCTGTTATGAATGTGAGGTAAAATCTCGAAAGAAGAAACTTATTTCTGTCCCTTCGTGGTACCCACATGGTGCTATGTATAGGTATAGGTACCATGCACCATATGTTTCTCCAAACCTAAACGAGTGCGGCAAAACACAAGCCGTGTGTTTCTGTAAAAGTTACACGAACTGTTACTCCTTGAAAATTAATAACATACACAGTGCAAAAAAACTGTTCCAGTTTCTCTTTTCAAATGAAACCCAAATAGCCAACCAAACCAAGGATGAACCTACCCTTTAGGCTGCCTGTCCACTGCAGCGGAACGACGCAGCCGAGAAATGTACCAATAACCAATAGAATCTAAACTCCACTTCAGAGCTACGCTCCTATTGGTTAATATTGGCACATTTCTCCGCTCCGCTGCCTCGCTCCGTTCCAGTGGACAGCCTTATAACGTCTGTAATTGTGCGTTTGCACTGGCGAAATATTACAACAAAACATGTTGAAATCTCTAGTTCCTTTCAAAAACAGAAAATACCTACTATAGTTCCTCATCAGCATCAGCTCTTGTAGAATAGAATATAATAGAATAGAATTATCTTTATTCAAGTATCGTATGACTCACAAATGATTAATAACACTTAAGATTCCAACATATTTTATTGTGAATGTTTCACCAGTGCAAACGCACAGTAAAACCAGTACCCTAATTGCGTAATACAATACAATCACAATATCTGTTTCGATTAGAAACAAATTGCTAATCCATTGCTTCTTAAGTTGGAAAAAAAATCTGCTCAACAACGTAAATAACGCAATGAATGATGTTGAACTATCAAAATGAAACAAATTAGGCATAATTGTTTACGAAAATAAGTTACGCAATTAGGGTAGTCCCCTGAGCATGTGTTTTCGAAACATTACACAAAAAACCTTACACATAAACATTTGCTTTCATACAAAATTATCGTGTTTGCATACACAAATGGCCTCTTTGTTGCGATGTTTTTGTGTATAAACACGCGCAGGTGACCCGGCTTTTACTATGCGTTCGCACTGGCGAAACATCACAACAAAACATGTTGAAATCTCTAGTGCCTGTCAAACTTTGTATGGTAAATTGACAGGCACTAGAGATTCCAACATGTTTCGTTGTGAATGTTTCGCCAGTGCGAACGCACAGTTAAATGAACGAACGCAACAGTTTTTTATATCTTTTCATAAAAGAAACGTCAATTATTCTGTCAATACGGTTCCCAACTTAGGGTTTTCCCCCAGATTTAGAGGATAAAAAAGTAAGATGGGATTTTTTTAGGGGTATTTTTAGATTTTTTTAAACTACTAATATTTATTTATTTTATTGAAAATATAGGCTCTAGTATTACTCAATAGTATTTATTTTTTAATCATATTTATTTTTGAAATAGCGGCTTAGCGACATCTAGTACTGTTGCTTGTTACTAACTATGCGTTCGCACTGACGAAACATCACAACAAAACATGTTGAAATCTCTAGTGCCTGTCAATGTTTGTGTGGAAAATTGACAGAAAATAGAGATTCCAACATGTTTCGTTGTAAATGTTTCGCCAGTGCGAACACACAGTAAGAATGCAATGTTTAATTGAAATCAAATGTCAGTCACTATAGTGTTTACCATAAATATAAACATACATTGAGATTATTGGTGGCCGCGTGGGTATTAAGGTACTTACTCTTTTATTAAAAAAAAATACAAACAAGTGTGCGTTTTATTTTATGAGTTACGAACGATTTGGGCAGTTGGGCACTATTTTTTTTTTTAATTTACATTTGTTGTTTTTAGGGGGATTTCAAAAAAACTTGGTGGAAAATTTTGGTAGGGGTTGGCAGCACTGTCTGTCAAATTCTGTCGGACGTTTTTCAGTTTGTCATTTCGAAAGTTTGAAAAGATGTTTGTTTAATTTAGCCAAAAACCTACTTTATATTTATTTATATGTAAGGAAATACTATCTATATACAATGAGACGTACATATAGGTCTAAAAAAGATACCGGGAGTGTTCTAGACCGCAGAGACTTGTTGCAAAACTTGGACGAAAAGAGTTCAGCTTACGATGCCTTTTTCATACAAAACATTAAACAAACCAAGCGGGAATTATCTTATGTTGGATCTTCCAACACTCACGGAATTGCTTCTAACCGAGTTCGCAAAAGGAAATATGTAAAAAGGATAGTGAAAGAGGTAGAAACTCCTTGCCGAGAAAGTTTGTCTCGGTCAGCGTATCTGACTCCAGATAAATCTATACGAGTGAACAAACCCATGGATCCCTTCGATATGCTGTTAAATTCTTCAAATGCATGTACAGTGGAAGTTCGACCGCCTAAGACTGAGTCTGTGACTAGCAAGGTGGATCTGTTTGATAAACTTGTACATAAGAAGTAAGTTAACTAACCAATTTTTTTAAAGCAAGTAAATTATACTCCTGCAAAGGCGGCTTCTTTAACTGTAAATGTCACTAAACACTTAGTCAGAGAGCAGTGTTAGAGAGGTTTCTCACTACGTCCAATCTGAATCTGAGAAATGTCAGTCTGAAGTAGCCGTAGTACTATTTGTATGAGGGGTTGTGCACTCTTTGTCCATCCGAATTTAGAACATTCCCAATTTGGAATTCGAATTTGGATCGGACGTAGAGTGTAACCGCTCTTACTATTTTCGAATGGTTTCTAAATCTTCAAAATGTTATTTACAGTTACATTGTGGACTGTACGCTTCCTATAACCTTTCATAGGGTTACTTTATGTTTTGTGTAATATGTACTCAAATATTTTATTGATGGTTTCAGTGAAGGGAAAACTTATACTAGACGAAAGCCAGTAAAACCCAAAAAGGTCAACTATTCGGATAGTGAGAATTCTGGTAAGTGAACTTTTTTTTAAAATTTTTAGAGCAAACGAAATTAATTTTCATGGTCACCCATCATGAAAATTAATTTAAACTACTTTCACCCTCTGAATTACTATGGCAAACAATATTAGAGGCTAAACTCTTTATTTTACAATTTCAGATTCTGACAAAGAAAATTCAGATGATAATATCACAAGAAATACGTCAGATATAAAAGCGTACCAACTACTTATAGAAAATGAAGCTAATACAACTCCAAAAAGATTCAATGACTCTATCAATAACATAGTGAACAATATATCTTTACTAAATAAATTGAAGCATAAGAATAGCTTCAACGATTCTATGAAGAAACCTCTAAGTTACTATAAACATAGACTGACTAGAAATATACAATCTCCAATATTACAAAAGTCACCATTATGCAGTACTCCATTCAAAGCTAAATATAGAGGGGAATCTATTTTTAAGTTCTCGCCTATTTCCAATACAAATGATGATAATAGTCCAAAGTATACAACTATTGCGGAAGATAATGATAATAGCAATAATAGTATAGTGTTCTTAGGTCATAATAAAACTCAAAGACATATAGATTCTAAAGAAAATGCTCAGATGTCTGTTGTAGATAATGTTCCCAATATTAGTACAAAATGTGATATAGAAAATGAAGGATTGATGCCTGAAACAGAAACAAATGCTGAAGAAGTCTTTCATAGAGATAGTACAATACAAGAAAAGAAAAGTACTGAAATTGTTAGCAAAAGCAATGCAACTTCTAGTGTGGAAATAAGTTCCTTACAGACTACAGAGGTAGAACCATTTTTAGGTTTTCCAAATGATGCCAATAGAGAAATTATTACTGAAGATATTAGTTTACACAGTATTTCAGATTTAGATGAAATAGAGCCTAGAAATGACGTAACTGAAATTGAAGTCCATGAAAATGACAATAGTGGAATTATAGAAGAAGACCGTCAGTACAATTTTAGTGCTGAGTCCAATAATATAAAAGAAGGTAACAATACATTATCAGAATATGAAAATGACGAAAAAGATTCTTTTTATGACACATGCAATAGTGAACAAAGTTCTATTGAAGAAAAAGAAGTAATAAAAGAACCTATAGTAAAGATTCGGAGAATGAATGATTCCTCATTTTTGAGGTATTATGAGAACATGAAGGATTTTGGATCTGAAGGTAATGAAACTCATGAAAGTCTGAAGGATGAAGATACAGATGATTGTAATGATAGTCCTGTAGATGAAGTTATTGACGACAGTAATAAGAGTTTACAAGATAAAGAAATTAATGAAAATAATGCGAGCACAGATGAAGAAATTTATGAAAGTAATATGAGTAGAGATGACGAAATTAATAAAAATTATGTGAGTGGAGAAGAGGACGGAATTCAAGAAAATAATGTTAGTCAAGAAAATGAAGTTCTTTCTCAAGACGATGAATGTAATGATAGCCTTGTAGATGAAGTTCTTTTTCAAGACGATGAATGTAATGATAGCCTTGTAGACGAAGTTATTGACGACAATAATATGAGTTTACATGATAGAGAAATTAATGAAAATAATGCGAGCACAGATGAAGAAATTGATGAAAGTAATATGAGTAGAGATGACGAAATTAATAAAAATTATGTGAGTGGAGAAGAAGACGGACCTCATGAAAATAATGTTAGTCAAGAAGATGAAGTTCTTTCTCAAGATGAAGAATTTGTTAGTTTTGAAGTCAGTACTGTTTCAACTGAACAAACATCTGAAAATGGTTCTAGTAGTACTGATGTGAATGTAGATAATTATTTAATAGAAAATGAGGCTAGCGAATATATTGATATTGTTTCATCTAATGACGATGATGAAGAATCCAATGAAGAAGAGAAATGCGTCAGTTTTGTTACAACAAGAAGGAGGAATGAAATCGCAAATAACTCAATGATTTCTATCTTTAATGATTCCTATGCATCTTCTAGTACTGATTGTGATAAGACTGTACTTAGCAATAGCAGAAAGACAGATAATGAAAATAATAAAAAAATTATAGATGAAAATGAAACATTAATAAACTTAAATCAAGATAAACAAGTTGATAGTGATGATGAAGTATTAGAATTAAGAAAAGATGTTGAAGATGAAGAAATATTCGTACCTAACTTGCCAAATTGTGAAGAAAAAGAAGACACTAGAATATCATTTGTAACTACTAGAAATAGTAATATCACTGAAAGGAAAAGCTCAATAAGAAATAGAAAGAGTTCTATTAAACCAAGCAGAAATACAGTTTCCAATCGAAGAAGCTCTAACTTGCCTAAAGAAAGTACGAGACATAGTCCAGAACCTTCCAGAAAAACATTCTTTGAGAAACCAGGAATTGTTCTACAGCCCGGAAAGAAATGGGAGAGATCTTTGAGTATTTTCAGAAGAATTACAATGATGACAGATCATTTTGATCAGTCTATTCTTGAAGATGAACCTACAGAGAAGAAAGGAAGGAAATATAGGCAAAGTGTTATTGAGACTATGGAAAGGCAAGAGTTGAATGGTAGGTACATTTTGCTTATTTATTTATCATCAGATTGATGGTACAAGAAACTTCATGAAAATTCTTCTGCACTACCTCAGTGCGCCTATTTCTACCCTATACTATTTTTTTTTTTGCCGTACTACTTTTCCACTACGCGCTGGCGCCCGCTGCCGCCGCAGAGTGATGGAAAATGGAAACAATTCAACCCTTGCGGCTGTATCATTCGTTATGTTGTTTTTTTTTACAATTTATTATAATTTCTTTGAGAAGTGCGAAAATTTAGTAAATATTATAGATTTTTTTTTAATACTAATTTATTGAACAATGAAACAAAATGCAAAAATGATAAATATAAACCGATTTTTTCAAGTGCAATTAAATTCAGTGGTGTTAGGGGTAGTTTAGGGGTAGTTATAATATAATAAAGGGTGAAAATAGTAGTTTCACCTCACGTTTTGAATGAGCTATAATGCCTCAATTATTAGGTTTTTTCTGGTTTATAAATATGCCTTACTAAATTAAAAAAAAAAATCGCACTTCTCAAAGAAGTAATAATCAGGGATGGGCCGAAATTCGGTTCACATTCGGTTCAACCGAATTTCGGCAGCTTGAACCGAACTTCGGCATTCGGCCGAAATTCGGTTCAGATGCCGAACATTCGGCACA
The DNA here is from genome assembly GCA_963680765.1 of Agrochola lychnidis. NCBI lineage: Eukaryota > Metazoa > Arthropoda > Insecta > Lepidoptera > Noctuidae > Agrochola > Agrochola lychnidis. Next base: position 3,555,872 of record OY796859.1, on the reverse strand, counting down.
AGAAAAATAATACCTACTTGCATAAAAAATAATACCTATTTTGACTGAAATTTATTAGAATTAGAATAGCATTACTGTAAAATAAAATTGTCTTTTACTCACTCATGGTCATTTATTTTAGTTAGGAACATTGCAAATGTAAAAAAAAAAACAGTTCTTATTAGTCTTGAAAATCTGTTCTTCTTATTAGGCCACGCGGTGGAAGCGCGGTGTGCGGGCGGGGTACATCTAGCAATCATTGAAGTAAATGCGTAAACAAGTCACGACGTGTCACTCTCGAGAAACCGCGCGAAATTGAACCGAAGTTCGGCCGAACTTCGGCCGAACTTTCATTTTAACCGAATGTTCGGCCGAAGTTCGGATTCGGTTCAAACCACATTCGGCCCATCTCTAGTAATAATAAATTGTAAAAAAATAATTCATGAAAGTATGATTGATACAGCCGCGAGGGTCGAATTGTTTCCATTTTCCATCACTGTGCACCGCCGCGCTACAATCGTATTCTACTTTTTGTTAATATTTGCCCTGGGAATCGAAGCTGGGACTTGGTGGCTCAGTACCCGTATTTTTTAACACTTTATTCATTTATAGAATAACATGGATATTTTCAAAAAGATATACAATCTTTTTTCTCTACTTAGACAAACGAGATTGTATAAATTATGTTTTTTTTTTCTCTACGGGGTTACTGACTGGCACATAGCAAATAAAAACAAATATACAAAAAATGGAACAAACTTGACACTTCCATCCAAAGTTTCAGTGTAATGTCAGGTTTGTGTTTTTTTTCTGCGAGAAAAATTAAAGCTGTCGATTTTTTTCACTATAAGTATTGAATTATTGCAGGTTCCCTACACAATGAATCAATCAATAGTCGCAGAAGTACATTTGTATCTAAGCCGTGTCGATTTACAATCAGAATTGTGAAAGTAAGTAATAGTAGAAAAATGGTAAATAAAAGTAGAAAAAAATAGTAGTTTCTAACTTAAGAATGTGCATTTTTCTTTTCAGGATCCTGATATTTCAAGACTAAGTCTATGCAACACAAGTGTATTTGATGACTTGAAAGGTATATATTGTTTTTATTCATTTTATACATTCTACTACAAAAATGCATTTCAGTAAATTAGTCATTTCTTAGTTCAAACTCTGGCCTTAAAAATGCTTAAAAGTACGACAATCACGAAAAAAAAAATTAAGCTAAAATTCCATTGGTTCCATACGTAAAAAAAAACCTGGCTCCATTGGCGTTGAGTCCAATGCAAATGTACGCTTGCAAACTGTTGGCGCGCCATTCTGTGAGCTCGTGTATCGTGTCTGCTTTAGACCATTGGCTGGCTTATGATGTTTAAGGCCAGGTTTTTCGAGTCTCCTAACAGTTCCAGTACAAACAGTCAGTCCATGAGTCTCAAAGCTGTTCTTGGACCTGTACTGAGGTCAGGTGACGATTACGCAGGCTGGTGGTAAAGATAAAGCGATCTTGTCGTGCTGTATTAATCCGGTTTCGCGGTCCTCCTGGACGGCGCATGAAGCCGCCAGTCTCCATACTTCTTTGAACGGCAGAACGACTTACATGAAGTTGTGCACTAAGTTTGGCTGACTAAGCCTAGACTCTAGTCTAGGCTTAGTCAGCCAAACTTAGTGCACAACTGCCACAGCTTGCCCGCGCAAGCTGTGGCAGTTCAGTTGGCTACTTCAGGTGCAGTATCCATAATTTGAACGTCAGAAATTAAAAAATAAGGAAAACCAATTTTGATACACTTTTATGCAAAACAAAAAGCCCAGAGAATTTACGCCAAATTTTAGACTACCTTTGCATTAATTTAAAATAAAACAATGATTTATTTTCATTTATCGTGTTAGTGTCAAATTCACCCCCGCGTGTACGTTTTTGATGTGTAACATCATTCCTCTCGCTTTCTTGCGATCTGTGGGAGTGATTTCGTGAAAATGGACGGAAGCATGTAACAGGAGGCCGGGGAATCGCGCGCTATTTGATTTGACCAACGCGCGTGGTGCTAGAGTTGGCCGTCAGATGGTAGGATGGTACCAACGCAGACATGTTTGTACGGAGTATCTGTCGAAGAGATTAGGAGGGATTCAAAGTAGGTCAGTAAATTAATCATTTTCGTCCACGGAAATTTCAATTAAAAAATATTAAGTACCTACGAAATTTATGAATAGTACCGCGTACTACAAGCAAAATTATTAACAGCGGTTTTTTACATTAAATTACTTAAATATTTTAATATGCTATCCAACAAAACATATTATTTTACTAGCGCAAGATATTAATAAAAGGTTTTTGCAATAGCGGTTCAGGCAAAAGTTAAGAATACAAATGTAACTTGTAAATATAGGCTCTATCTGACATAATTACATGAAATTAAACACATTAAAGAAAATTGTATTCAAAAATTACAATCTGCTTCTTCAACTCCGATTATCTTCTTTTTCAAAATCAATTCAAATTTTGAATAATGCTGGTACCGAAATGATGGGGCCAGTGTGTCAGCTTCAAAACTGCATAAAAACTTTTCTCCGGCTTATCATTATTTTGATGTTATAGTTAGGCCTATAAACATAAGGAGGAGGCGGAACGCGTGAGGGAGAGGCAAACTTCGCGCCCTCACGCCCCAAACCGCCGCAATAGGAGGAGACGCCCGGGGCGGGAATCGCGAGCCGATTTCCGGCCACCGTAGGCGCAGGCTTGCGGACGGTGAGCAATGGGTAGCTCGCCGTCCGATAAGGACCAAGCCTGGGTCGACGGCGCGTTGTGTTCCACGCGCGCCTCAAAGAGATGTCAGCAGAATTGGCGGGGTCCGCTAGGGCCAGTGCCTGCCGGGGGTTCGAAGAAAAACGATAGGGAAATCGTGGCCCCCGGCAACAGGGCAACCGAAGGAACACGGGTGGGTTTTAGTCAGTAGGAGTCTGACACGCCCTCCCGCTCCACCCAGAGCGGGAGAAGTTATTTGATAATTTCCCACCCAGAAAAAAAAAAAAAAAAGAAAAAAAAAAGGCCTATAAACATAAAATTGCACGGTGATTCGATTTAGGAGTCCGGGCGTGTATGTACTTTTTCCTTTCGATTAAATGGATTACTCTTAATTTTCAGCAAATCGCAAAATTATCGTACATTGGAAATTCATTAAATTCGATGCTTAAAATAATAAAATCTTTTCGGAAAGTACTATAAATTGACAACACTTTTTGTAGTAGTTTCTGTTGTATTGATATGGTAACACTCAACATCTTTGTAATTTAGGTTCTATTCTAGATTATCTGTGGCCTGGCCGTTCTGTGCATTTCGTTCGTGGAAGAAGACGCTTCGTGTGGTCTTTGTCCATAACCATTTTTATTTTATTTTTTATTTGTAACTGCGTGTTTCAAATTTAATAATAGTGAACTTTGTATTTAATACTATTACTCGATAATAGTAGAAAGACATTTTTGGAAGTGACCATTTGTGTTTGAACGCTAAACGTAATAGTTGTGTCTGGTGTCTGCCATTGCGTATCCGTAACGGGATAACAGCTTGGTTTTACGCCCTTTGTTCTAATAAAGTGTTAAATCAGCCAAGTGCATGCATCTTTCCCTGCAATACACAGGTTAGTTTCCAAATCGTGGTGTTTTTCATTCCTTCTATTTTGTCGTAGCGTGATTTCGTTGCGTCAACGAGACGATTACGCACGGGGGGAAAGTACGTTCAAGTACTTCCTACTTTGTGTAATGAATGTCATATACCGAGGATTCGTGAATGACGCGTTGTCTTTTTCAGGATTTTTGAACGAGGAGTGTGATGATACGATTATCGAATTATCCAAACTCTCGATCGCTGATCAGACGCACGAGGTCACTGTACTAGACACCTTCCATGATACTTCGAGCCGTATAGCTACAGCAAGGGACTACGTGCTGCGTCGATGCAGTCAAACGGACGCGATACTATTTGATGAATGCTATCCGGACACGTGAGTACCCTATTGTTAAATTTACTTCTGCCCTCACAAAAATATTTAAAACGAAAACTAATAAAATTGGCGGTTAAAATAGGTCACGCAAATATAAGATGGTGGCATTGTTATTAAACATGAAAACATCTGTAAACTGTAGGTAGGTAGGTAGGCGTCGAGACAGATAAATTGTATGAATGGCTGCGTCCTACATTTTAAAACATTAATATTCAATGACATACCAATATGAGTATTAGGTTCAAATTGCTCTACTTTTGAGCAATCAATGTAATTGAAACTATTATTTTGTCTGTTACACAATTTGTATGTCATTGGAAGTAATAATGCCAATCTGAAAACATCTGAGGTTATAGCAAAAAGTATTTATGTAACCGTTACTGTCTCAGCTGAGTGATTTAAGAGTTAAGTAGAATAAAAGTAATTACTCAGTTGGTAATATTTATGTAGTTCATTACATACTCTTTTACAAAGTATAATTTAGTCTGGAAAACCCACAATAAACGAGTTACTCCTGTACAATAATTTGATTTCCAAAGAACCGAACCTACTAAATTATAAAGAAGTTAATGAGTCATAGAGTGATATATTATTAAATATTGACCTTTCCAAGATACATACATTGTCCTTTCCATTTCATATATTTGGTTTATTTATCTACTTCATTTACCAGCATACTACAAGTCTGTTATTGTTTGTACATTACTCACAAACTGCAAAGTAAGCTTGAAGGATGTTTTTTTGTTTTTCCCTCGAAAGAGGAAAGACAAAGAGTTATACTTGGCCAGGGTTATTCCATGTGTATTTTTGGATGCTCGTCAAATGTTTGCAATTTTATTACAAGTCTACAAGGAAAAAAAATCTTATTGTGCTTTAACTAAAATGCTCTATAATTCTATGCTGTCTCATTTTATGACAATGGCAGGTAAGATTTGTTCAGTGTTTATTTATATTTCGACTGTAGCAATTAACATTGTCAGGTCTACATTTTTGCGATTTTTAAATATATCGTTTATTCTAAGACCTTTAAAGCAATAATTTAAAAATCGCAAAAATGTAGATCCGACAATGTTAATTGCTACAGTCGACTTTATTGATGTTTTTATAAATAATGGAGGTTTACATTAAATTCATTTTCCATCACACAATGCACAGCAACTTATCAAGTTTTAGTCATATTGTGACATGCAGTGAATCACACATAATTATGCATTAGTACAGATGGGACACTCCACAAAATTATTTTAATAAAAAGCAACTCTTGCTACGACACCATAAAGTGAAATTCAGGTCGCACAGTGCTAAGTCACCTCTCTTTCTATTGCATAACTTTTATATCTTCTGACTATGTTACGTCCACTGAATTCGACAAGTTGATCCCGCGTACCTACTTGTAGCTTCATATCTAAAATGCGGAGTGTCCCATCTGTTTTCATCTGTGGCATTAGTCGATGTGTATAGCTAAACAATCTATAATGAGTCTGCTAGCCTAAATTCATTATCTACGAGTTTCAACTTTCATGTATTTTTCAGTATGAGTTATTGAAAAACTCATTTTCATTGAAACCTCAATAAGTATTTGTTCTGATTCAAGGTTGCAAGTGTCACGAGACGTAACCTTGTCAATTATTCAACACTGAACATCATATCATGTTCGATTTAGCAATAACATTTTCAAGAATAAATGGTAGATTATTTTGAATCAAACTCAATTTGTTTATACAATGCAAGGAGTGAAAGTTGAAGTTATCATCTTTGAATATTATTCATGTGGTCAAATCTTTACAAAAGAAACCACAGACTATAATAATATAAATTAGAGAGAGTATGAGTGAATGTTTAAGATTTATTTTGATGCTTTGTTTGATTAATTTGAGTACCACTTATGTTCTTATTTGCTTCTCTGATAGTTGCCAATTTGATTTAATGTGTCACTCAGTAACTGAGGATTTCATAACACACTTGTAACTGATGTAACATACATAGTTTATGCATGAATATCAATGTTGCAATAAAAAAAATTACAATAGACGTGGATATTATTTAGTAACCTGTTCCGCTTAGCTATTTCTAAAAAGCTATAAAAATCTGAAAGAAATCGACACGTTTTTCACTTCTCAACGAGGCATCCTCAGGATGACGATTGACTTGTCGCGAACCCCGAACACTGCGTGTTGCCACACCGCGCGCTGAACGCAGACTGCAATTTTTGTTAATTTAATGCTATACTAAAACTGATCAAAATTCTCCAGTCACTCCAGGCATTTCAATAAGGACTCGATTAAAATGGATGAAACTACATCCAACCATGTTATGAATTTTGGTTTGCCTTTGACACCTTTGTGCCTTTATTTTTTTCACTAACACTTCTCCCGCGATTTCGTTCGCGTGAATTTCGTATTTTCTCCAATTTCTCCTACAAATTCCACCCCCATAAAATGAAAATGTATGATCATAATCTTAATCATAATATTTTTGTCGCGTCCCCCGCCCGCGCTGATACTTCTTTTCGCTTAGCGGTTAATGTGTTTTTTTTTTCTTACTGCTCGGCTCCTTAGGGTCGTAGCTTGATATTAAATAGCCTATAACCTTCCTCAAGAATTGGCTATCAAATGCAAAAAGTATTTTCAAAATCTGACTGATAGTTCCATATATAGCGCGTTCAAACAAAAAAACTCTTCTGCTTTATTAAATTAGTCCGCGATTTCACCCGCATAAGTCTCGATCCCGTGAAAATACCGGGATAAAAAGTATCCTATGTCCTTCTCCGGGTCATGGTCTACCCATATGCCAATTTTCATCCACATCCGTTCAGCCATTTTAGCGTAATGCCGTGACCAAGGGAAATAGGGATTCATTGTATATAGATAGAAGATCAGCTTTTGCCCGCGGCTTCGTTCGCGTTCAGTGTCTATCCCTCGGGAACAGTTCTTTTGTTCTGGATGACAGGTCCTTTTCTGTACCTTTGACAACGTGTATGCAGAATTTCATGATGATCGGTTGAGTAGTTAGACGTAAAAGCATAACAAAAAAAAACGTGTGCAATTCACACGTGGTAGAAGTGAAATCTTCAAAAATAAAAAATTGTACGCGCACATACACGTATTAACACACATACAACGCTGAGGCCCAAGCAAACTCCCTCTATGCCTTGGTAACCACGAGTGGAGGGGGTACGAAGCAGAGCACAAAGAGAACCACGAAAATAAGAAACACTGTATAATGATAAAAATGTGCTTCCTATCTCATTTTCTCCCACGTTAAATCTTATGTGAAAAAATTTTCACTTCAAAAAACTCACTTTCGTATTTGTAATATTAATTAGGACAGATCTTTCGACTTTTAAAAGGGGCTGGAATTTATATAATTATTCTCACAATCACGATCGCTTAAATAAACACACCTTAGTTTCCATCTTAATCTAATCTATTCAGGAAATGAATGTGTAGTATGTTCTGTTCCATTTGTTTACATAAGACAATACTTATCAAGTAGCACAGACTTGTAAATGGCAATGGATGTTCTAGTAACATTTAAAATGATATTTAGCGAAGCAGTTTTAGATTCAGTATGGCTTGAAATTTCTTAACCAAGACTATTGCAATGTGTATGATGTTACCACCATTTTTATTTTGACCTATAGATATGCTTGACTTGTGTGATCAATATTGTTAAACCTACAACCCAAAAAAGGGGAGAAGCCTAAGTTAGAAGCCTTTGTCTGTCTGTGGCATTGTAGCTCGCAAATTGATGAATCATTTTCAATGCTGTTTTTTTTTATGTTATGAACTTATGATATACACCTAATTCTAAACAAGTTCAGTCAATCATTGCTCCTAGATATTTCGTGCTGAAGATATTATTCTTAATTTTTTTTAAATCTAATACCATAAAAGTCCAGCATATCTGGTAAGCTAAGCTGTATTCGACCCGTTTCTATAACAATATTATAATTATAGGCTGTTGAAGAACTGCCACAAAATCGGCGAAGGAGTGTACGGCGAAGTATTTCTGTGGCGCGCCAGAGATGGTCGTGCTCGCGTGCTGAAGATTGTGCCTATTGCCGGCACGCTCAAGGTCAATGGGGAGAGTCAGAAGGACTTCCACGAAATCATATCTGAAATTGTGATTGCTATGTAAGTATGTTTTTTATTTTTTTTGGTCCTTATCAACTATAAAAGGCTTTTGTTCCCTGCAAAATAGCGCAATGTCGGCTGACGAGAAGGGTTCACGCACGAGACCTCCTTTTTGTCGCAAAGTAACATATTAAAAAAAAACCGACCAATTGCGTGTCGGACCACGTACAATAAAGGGTTCCGTAGTTGGGATGAATTTATCCCAAATACAAACTAAACATTGTAATTTGAAATACATGTTCTCTCTTACATTCCAACTGCAAATGTAAGTTTGTACGCACAATATTGATAGATTTACCATGTTATTTTAAGACCAGTAGACCTCTTATAGGTTTTCCTGTAATCTATGAACGAAGAATCACTGTTTTTTTTTTTTTCAAAATTTTAGGATCATTAGTTTCGGAGATAAGGGTAAATTTTCATCTATTTTCTTAAATATATCCTTTCATTTGATATGTCACACGGCACAGTTTGAAAAACTTATTTCTCCCCCAAAAGTGACCACATATTTAAAGAAAAACCCCCAAAAGTGACCCCATATTCAAAATTATTTTATTTACGTAACACGTCTGTGTTTGGGTCACAAAGACCTGTACCACATTTCAACTTAATCGGTCCATTAGATTCGGAGCAAATTGGCTGTGACACGACGGACAGACAGACACGAGTGATCCTATAAGGGTTCCCTTTTGTCCTTTTGAGGTACACAACTGTTTTCAGTGAAGGGTTAGGCAGAGTGATAGGGGGCGAGCCTTGGAAACGCGCCTTTAGATAAAGCCTCACATTTAATTAATTCTAACACAGGGCTATAAATAACCCTATATGTATTCGGGATGCCAAAAGACACAACGAGGTTCTTTCTGTCAAACTCAAAACATTCTATTTCAATTAAACCATTTACAGGCACTTTTGAATTGTCAAGGGGTCGGTCAGTCAGAAAGATGAAGCTAGTTGCCCATTCCAAAGCGTAGTAGGTAGGTTCCTATGGCAAGAAACTCCACGGACACTCTTAAATCATAATATTGTTACAAAATATGGGTTACATCATGTACGATATCATCATTTGTACGATAGTTACATCCTAATCGTCTCTTTTGTATCATTTTCTCTGCCAAAACTACCGCTGTAACCTTTGTCATAACAGTTTGTTAAAGTAATTCATATACTTATGTAACTATGGTCTACACTCTAATACCCAGACCTTACAGTCTCCCTAAACGGCTATTGTATGGACATTTGGCACTCAATACAAGGTTCTTACCGAACTACGCCGTAAAGGGCGACGCGGTTCTGTTTCGTGTTGTTTTAATTAGGTTTTGAGTCCAATGTCAACATAAAATCGGAACAGATTTTCGTTTAATTTCCACGAATACAACGTTCATTTAATTTGTATAAATTACTAGCTTCTGCTCGCGACTTCCGCGTGAAATAATCCCGCCCGCAGTAATGTCCGCGCTAGAGCTATTACTTCGTTATCACTTAGCGTTTTTTCGGCTTATTTCTTTTGGCTAGGAGCCCGTGGCTAAGTAATAACAGCCGCACGGGTCGATTCATCAGGTTAAGCTACGCTTGCCGGGGTTAGTTTGTGGATGGGTGACCATCTTTACAAACCGAGACTCCTCCGTGCCTCGGAAAGCACGTTAACCCGTTGGTCCCGGCTGTCATTCGTGGATCTTTGAAAATCATAAATCATTTATCATTTACCAAGGGATATCGTATTACCAGTTACTGAGTGGTGGAGGTCAGGTAGGCAGTCGCTCCATGTAAAATACTGGTATTCAGCTGCATCCGGTTAGACTGGAAGCCGACCCTAATATAGCTGGGAAAAGGCTAGGCAGATTGATATTTTTCTTTTTGCTCGGCTTCAAAGGGTCGTAGCGTGATGTTAAATCGCCTATAATCTTTCTAAAGAATTCAGCTATCAAATGCAAAAATAATTTTCCAAATCGGACTGGTAGTTTCAGAGATTCAAGCGCGTTCAAACAAACAAACAAAATAACAATATTTTTAGTTTAAAGATATACTAGCAAAGCAACCCACGGATAAATCTTCCTTATGAATCACTCCGTCCATTAGTTAAAACTGTATGAAAATCAGTTCGGTCATTTTTCGCGTTCAGATAGACAGACGCGGCGTACACTTTGTTTTATAATATGTAGTGATGTAGATTGGAGTAATTTTTCGTAAGACCGACCACTTTCACTTTCAAAAATCGACCGTGTTTTCGACTCGAAATGAGTTTGCAAAATAATGATTACGAAAGAGTTCGGACGGTCCTTCCTGTCGAATGACTCGAGTAATATTAGGGGAAATATACATTTGGTTTATTGAATTTATCAGCTACCAAATAAGCTTATCTATATTAGTCTGCCGACCATTTATGTAATCTATTGCTAATCATAAATAGATTATTTTCGATCATCATATTAAATGTCCTTGTGCATATACATTATATTTTACGCTAAACGCTAATTTCCTAATTTAGATATCAATCATTAAATTATTCGAGTACTATCATAGAAATCTCTGTATAATTAACTGATAATATATTATATTCTTTGTTTAAATTATGTAAAATTTTATTCAATAAGACTACACATTGCTAGACTAATTTATCTGGGTCAATTTATCAGTTTCATAGCAGACTTGTAAATTGTAGTAACTGTCTATAAACATAATAATATGCCAAAGAAATATCTACCTAATATATATAGTAGTAAGTGTAGAGGAGCTCGTGGCTAAGTACTAACAGCCGCTCGGGTCGATCTGTCAGGTTAAGCTACGCTTGCCGGGGTTGGTCCGTAGATGGGTCACCATTTCTACATACCGAGACTCCTCCGTGCCTCGGAAAGCACGTTAAGCCGTTGGTCCCGGCTGTCATTTGTGGATCTTTGACAGTCGTTACGGGTTGTCAGAAGCCCGAAAGTCTGACAATCAGTCTTACCAAGGGGTATCGTATTACCCAGTTACTGGGTTGTGGCGGTCAGATAGGCAGTCGCTCCATGTCAAATACTGGATTCAGCTGCATCCGGTTAGACTGGAAGCTGACCCCAATATAGTTGGGAAAAGGCTAGGCAGAACATATATAGTAAGTAGTAAGTGCTGAAATGACCCATTTTCCAGGAAAATAAAACACTGTTTGCCTCTAATCAATGCGCCACGATCTTGAGCGAAACGGGTCACTTCCGCGATCAAACGATGAGTTAGCAACACTTTTATATAACAATCATTGTTCAGCTGCTTATGTACTGATTTATTGTGTTTCAATTATATAATAGGCCCGTGTCCAAAAAGTTTTTTTTGTCCCTCTTGTAGATTATTAAAAAATATTGCAACACGTATTTTTTCTTTTTTGACGTAATCAAAAGATTCCGGCGATATATTGAGTTAAAATGTGGCCTTGTTAGATTTAATACGACGTTGTGACGTAGCGAGCCGACTCCCCAACTTTAATGCGTGTTTTCTGAAGTTATTTTTGATTAAGGGGAAGCGTCAGGGTAGCTCGCGAAATTCAAATTTTCTTAGGTTTTTTGCATTTTGCAGGTCAGTGTCAGGTTTTATGTTGATTGAAATATGATTTGCGGTCGTAACAAATATGGCTTTACTCAATTATAATCATTACAATCAGCAATAGTGATTAAGAAGAAAATTAAGGTGACAAATGTCATGATTTCATGAAATCATGACATTTGACACCTTTGCTAACTTGAGTTGTATTGCTGATTGTAATGATTATAATTGAGTAACGCCATATTTATTACGACCGCGAAAATCATATTTTAATCAACATAAAACCAGACACTGACCTGCAAAATGCAAAAACGTAAGAAAATTTGAATTTCGCGGGCTACCCTGACGCTTCCCCCTTAATATGATAAAGCAAAAAATACGTGTCTAATATTTTTTTATTAACTGAAAGACGGACAAAATAGAATTTCTTATTTTTTACCTAGGCAAAATAGAATTTCTTATTTTTTACCTTATTGTTTTCTGTACAAGCTCGGTTACCTTCTCAAAACTTTTAGAGGGAGTAAACGTAACACTCTTACGCTGTATTTTCCTCGAAGCTTTTCTACAGGATAGAAAATTACGTAACAAGCTCACAAAGATTTTAAGGGTCTTCGGTAAACGTGAACAAAGCCCGGTTTTGTTATGTAATTTTACAGAGAAACGTTCCTGAAGATTTACATGTTGTGTTATTAACCTAAGTTTTCTTCTACAGGGAATTGAGCGCACTACGCGCTCCCATAGCCGAAATTAATCGCCACTTAGATGAGGGGAAGGACGTTGAGGCGCTGGATCTACATGCTATTGAGAATGCCACAGATATATTCAATGAGGTAAGTGAACATAACTCTACCATCACCAGCATCATCATCATCAACCTATATCCCACTGCTGGAACACAGGCCTCCTCTCTATGAGAGGGAGTGGGCCGTAATCCACCACGCGGGCCCAGTGCGGGTTGGTAGATGTCACATGTCTTCGAATTTTCGGTTCTAGGACATGCCGTTTTCCTCACGATGTTTTCCTTCACCGTTTTGAGAGCAGTGGTGATGAAATAATTTACACAAAGTAAAGCGCCTGTCTGGGTTCGAACCTACGACCTACAACTCGAAGTCGCGGCCGTTACCACTGGGCTACCACTGCTCTCGCCATCACCAGCATGTACTATTTGTATTAAATATCACCTGTCTCTCCACTATTCCATTGCCTACTTAAGGATGCATATCCGGTACGGCTTGCAAATCCTTCCTTATCCTAAGGGCACGTCTTCCCTACCATTACCGCGTCTCCCGGTCTACTCCTTGATATGCAATGGCCTCTGTAGCCCTATGAAGTATGCGACTCCAGGCTAGTGCAAATCTCAGGTTCATTCTATTTATCAATTCATTCATTCAATCGTGTAGACGTAAGCTTGAAGTGAAGGTTTTGTGTTATATCCGCAGTCGACAGCGCAATCGATAATCGAGTCCTTGACACTAGTCGGAAGAAGGTTTTAGTTGGTAGGAGTCTGACGTACCCCAAGGATTATGTTACCTTAGTTTTCCCCGAAGCGGAGGGTATCCTTGACCATTTTTTCTTAGAATAAAAAAAAATGCTTGTAAAATAATATATAATCTGACCGATCGAATACTAGCTTAGTCACAACTTTTTCTTCAACATTGACCTCCAAGTATATTTTGTTCTGTCGACCAAAGTTCAAGAGATAAATATTCTTCAATGAATCACGAGAAAATATTTAGGTCTGACATCATTTGACACAACCTCATTCAAACCTGCATTCAAACTCTTAGTTCATGAGTGCAAACCAATGACGTAACTGTGCGACGAAAAATGATACGCGAGACAATGGGTGGTTACGTAATTTTATTGTCCGAGATGTGAATGATTGGAAACTGATAAATGACGCGACCTGACCGAATGCTTAGCAACAGAATATGATGCATTCTTTGCTGCCCTTAGATAAAAAAATACGTGCTTAGATAACTTCAACGTTGATAAAAGTTTTCGGGGGCAAATCACGTACAAAAACATCGCGATCCCAAATATCTATAGGTCAAATCAAACAAATATTTATCCCGACGAGAATTAACTCTCACAGAATGCAGACGCCGCTCTATTTAGGTCAAACAAGTCAGTACTACGAAAGGTTAAGAGTCCAAACATCTCCATTAAATTTTCCTCTAATGACTAACGCAAACAGCTCTGAATTACGTCTATACAATTTTCCTCCATAGCTAGATCAATATGAAACATTCTCGCTGAAGGTGAGATGAAAAACACCAGCATATAGAGTATATTATCTTCCACACGTGTAAATGCATGATAATATGCAACGTAGTACCTTGTGATAGTACAATCAGAGCGAGAACATTGCAGACGCTAATTGAACTGTCATCTATTATTGTTTGACGTTTGCATTAATGTTATGAATTACCGGCGATGCCCCCGGAGTTTCTGAGAATAATACTCGTACTATTGAAACAGGGAAAAATATTGCATGAACTGTATTGTATTTTCCAGGGAATTATTTGTTTTCCTTCGCTCACGATGGGTTAGCAGCATTATTCTTACCTCAATGATACGTTATTTTCAATCAATTATTTATGATCATTCATTGAATGAATCTCATACTAAAATCGAATTGTAAATCATTTCATGCACGTTTTGGCACTATCGACGTCGTTAGGCATTGTTGATCGATCGTAAATATAATCAGTATTTAAGTCTTAACAATTCAACTTTTTCAGAATCTTATCTGCATTCTTAGACTTCCAAACATTCTTTGAATTCCGAGACAAAATGATACCTTTGGTATCCGCATAACACTCATCCTCTTCAAAATGATAAGACTAATAAAATCCGGACGACTTTGTGAATTTAATTCTGTATAGTCCTTTCTCAATTTTGTTCAAGTTATGTGGAGCTTTCTACCTGTTAAAAGGTCCCCCTGATTCTTTTTTCTATACAATATGTTAAAAAACCCTGTCAGACCCGAAAGGGGCTCATAGGTACTGGATTACCTAAAAGTAATAAATAATCTAAGGAGGTTCCTCTCTCTAGAGCCCTGACCACCGGCATCTTGGACCCTGTTGGCCACTATTTTTATATATTTTTTATGATTTTTATAAAAATATTTAAAAATGTAAACGATATGTACGTAAAAGAAATAATAAAGGAAATAAAAGCTGATTATAATTATTGATAATAAATATTGCAAATATGATAGTATTGCAATTTAAAAAACAAATTTTGAGTATCAAAATGACCCCAAATTAATTAAAAATGAGCAAATTTTCAACATAGAGGGTGGGGGGGAGTTAACCGACTACGGCGAAGCAAAAAGGAGGGTTATTACATGTTGTATAATACCTTGAGGTTATTTTACTCGCGCTACGTCGACTTACGTCATCTTTGCCCTTTCAACTAATTTTATGTTACAAATTGAAGTGGGCGGCTTATTCATCATAATGTATTTTTTTTATCAGCCAAGATTTGTCTAGTAATTTTGTTTTACTATAGAAAGATACTTTATCTATGTTGCTATGATTAATTGGTAAAAGCCAACAGAGTACAACGGATTATTTAATCTTTCATCACGTTTGTCGATAAGCTTAGAAACTCAGCGTGTATGCATGCAATCTTTTTATGCTGTTGCTATACGGAATTCTTGTACCTAACACGATAATTTTCCTTAAACGATTATGTTAAATCGGACTACATTTATTAATTAGCAACCGTATCCTTAGGGTTATAAGCCATTTATCGCAAACATAATGCCGCATTCGTCATAGATGCATTTAGCATAAAACATAAAACCAATAGCCATACAAAATGAGGTCATTACAAATGCGCGTCACGGACCGGTTCTAGGAAAATGAATCACCGTTTCCACGGTACGGCCGGCAGAACACGTAAATTTTTACTTTCGAACTAATGCATGAATCATTCATTGTATTCACGAAAAGGAACAGTGTTTGTTTGTTTGATAAGGTAACTAGGCCGCTTTGTTATCAGAACAAGACATCCCTATCTTGTACCACAGCTGGCGCATAATTTGCGTTAAAACCAATTATAAATTACGATTAAAATGTCGGAATTTATTTCTTTCTTTCACAATTACTCATTGTCGTTTCATTCATTGTGTGCGGTAGGTAATCAATCCGTATTTTTATCATGTTTTGTATGTATGTGCCAATTGCAATTATCTCTAGACAGATTTTTCGATTATGGCTTCTGAATTTAGAGGTCGTTCATACGATTATTATAATAATCTTGATTTTTGTACTGAAGCTTTGAAGAACAGCGCTTATTTCTGTTTCAAAGCCATTGCATGATAGCGCTGACCTTTGTCTCTCTTATCAAAATCGATAGTCTCGCCGCAGGAACGATTAAATAAGCTTAATAGATAAAATACATCCTTTTACATATTTAATATAATTATGTAGTAAGACGGCAGTTACATAATAATGCATCACTGGTTACAGGAAACAACATCATTTCCATTTTCCTGTCGAGAGAACCATCTACTGGCATTTTAGTTCATACAGGATATCTATTTTAAAATTCCGCATGGCAACAGGTTGCAACTGTTGTAAGTCAACAAGATAGCACATGCTACTTCCTTTGATCTTTAAACACGATAAATGCGGGCAGCTGCTGCATATTTTTTGTTGTGACAAGTGGTCTTAACGTTTTATTGGCGAGCCATCGGCCATTGCCTTGCATTCATTTGTTGAATGACGGGCTTAATTTTATGCTTTACGTCTGCCGTTTGACCGCTGGGACTGAGAAACATGTTTTTGGGAAGCCAGGTTTCGTCAGAACGGTAATATCTGTGGTGATATCTATATTGTACTGACGCATTCTGTTTCGTCATGGAAATCCCAGATTCTTTGCAAGAACTGCCAGAGAAAATAAAATGAGCTAGACTCGTATTTATAAACCACGTTCATTTGAGTGCTTCCTGTTATTTGTTGATTTGATTGTTCCAATTTCTAATTTAAAAATAAAATCTATGTTTTTGTGAAATGTACGATATTCTGTTGATGTTTCTCTATACATATTAAAAAGTCACTTTTCGTTATGTTGTTCTAATAACCTACGCAATGTTAATGTGGTTTTCATCATCATTTAGATAATTTATTCCAGAAGGTTTACATCTATAATACATTAATATTAAACTTATCTTAATCTCGATGTTTTCTCACGTCGTAAAAATCGTGCTAAGCAGGGGCTGGTTGCTAATATAAGTATTGTAGTACCTGGTTTGAAGAGCAGTGGTGGCCCAGTGGTAACGGCCGCGACTTACGAGTTGTAGGTCGTAGATTCGAACCCAGACAGGCGCTTTACTTTGTGTAAATTATTTCATCACCACTGCTATCAAAACGGTGAAGGAAAACATCGTGAGGAAACCGGCATGTCCTAGAAACAAAAATTCGAAGACATGTGACATCTACCAACCCGCACTGGGCCCGCGTGGTGGATTACGGCCCACTCCCTCTCACAGAGAGGAGGCCTGTGTCCCAGCAGTGGGAACATTTATAGGCTGATGATGATGACCAGTACCCTAATTGCGTAACTTATTTTCGTAAACAATTTCGCGAAATTTGTTTCATTTTGACATTTCAACAACATTCATTGCGTTATTTACGTTGTTGAACAGATTTTTTTTCCAACTTATGAAGCATTGGATTAGAAATCTGTTTCAAATCGAAACAAATTGTGATTGTGTTGTATTACGCAATTAGGGTTCTGGTTTGACCGAGCTTTGTTCGGGTGAAAATAGACAAACATATCGTCCAGATATACTAACGTTGTATCACATTCCCGAGACTGTGAAAATAGAGAAAACGATTTTTCCCAGATATTGAGACCTAGCTAGATCGATTTTTCACCATCGTAAACCCCGATATTGAAACTTTCATCGAAATCGTTGGAGCCGTTTTCGAGAACGTGATTACAAATATGTGAAATCTGAAAAACGATAATATTTTGACAGCTCTTTTTAAAATTAGACTCGCAGACGCTACATCGAGATAAGCTATCTTGTGAGACCACCCAGATTGTATAACCTGATAACATTATCCTCTGTGTTCGTAGGTTTTAGCAGTAAGGTGCGTATACGGCAGCTACCCTGCTCGCTTGCTCGATCTGTGGGACCTGTATGACGAGTGCAAAGGCTCGGAGAACGATAACCCGGCTATATTGCCAGCTGACCAGCAGTTCATAGTGCTGGAACTCGCCAACGCGGGCCAGGACTTGGAGAGCTATCAATTCAATAACGCTGAACAGGCCTATTCGTTGTTTATGCAGGTATGTAGTAGACTGGTGGTTTATGTTTCTCAATGTTTTTTTTTGTCTGTGGCATGTCTTTTTTTAAATGTTATGTTCTGTGTTTGTCTGCTAGTCGACCAAGATAAATTAGATAACTGGCTGGAATGCGGCCTAACGGCTCGCGAAGTATCTCGAGAGTCTGGGTGAATGTTATACGTGAAATATTTGCGATAAGTATCAAGATGACGAATGACAGTTGTCTATAACTTGATGACAGTTTTCTATCTATAACTTGGTCGACTACCGTAACTTGTGTAAAAATATTGATGTCAAATAAGTATTGTGAATGTATAATTTTTTTTTTTTGAGTAACATTTGTGATTACCAAGTGCATTTTTTTTGTTCTTGACATAATAGAAACCGACTTTCATGAAATGATTGATGGTTTTGTAAATAGAAAGTCAAGAATTGCTGTTTTTGTTGCTTTTGTACATTAGCGACATAACTACTTGACGGATTTATGTTGCAATCTTGAAAAATATAATTATGAGGACTGCAATTACTCCTTACTATGACTTCTTTACATAATACCATCATTGACCATAATCAGCTGTTCCCAGAAGTAGGAACATAGCTGTTTATGGCACAGGCCTCCTTTTTGTGAGAGGGAGTAGTGGACTATAATCCACCACGCGCGGGCCCACTGCAGGTCATTGGCCATATTTTGTTATGAAAACTTTATTTTGATAGATTTCAACGATGCATGAAAGATGGCACACATGTACAGGAGCCATAGTGCATTTTTATGTTTTTGTTTTCTATAATTTTTTTTTTCAGTGGCTCTCACCTGCATGCAAGCAGCCTCCACGGAAGATAAGCGATATTCTAGTTCAAGTTGATCACGTATCTTGACTAGATTATCACTTATCCTCTGAGGTCGCTTTCGCGCGCTTTTCATGTGTCACCAGTGTGGTGTGGATTCTTTTTTTAAACATTGTTTTAATCTGTTTTTTTTTGTAGCATGTTTTTTTCTAACGTTTGATGCATATTTTTTTTTGTTGTCGTATGTAATGCCATCCACGAAGACGCTCCCCGCTCCGCTCCGTACTTGAAAGTACAGCTTACAGTACAGTAATTGTGGAGTACGCGTCTTCGTGAATGACACTATCTGTAGCTAACTTTGATTTTTAGTATGTTAATAGATACTTAATGTATTTTGTGTTTGTATTGTTTTGTTTTTTTTTTTGTGTAACTTTTGTGTGTGGGTCGTTCTTCTTTTTTATCGACAATGGTCGGTCTCTCACCTCATTTTGTGTTATATTAGAGTATGAATTATGTTTTCATTGTTTGAATTTATACCTTTTAATACTAAGTAATCTTTAACTTTCTGTAGCCAATATTTTTTTTAAATACCGTGACAGAGTAGTAAATTATAATGATGTCCTACCCATAAAGGACCACTCTGTCACAGTGTTTTCTCGAAAATCACCATAAAACAAACAACATTATGGGCATGAAAACAAAGATTAAATGATCCAAATGAAAATTAAAAGCATCTGAAAAAAAATATCTAACACTGAAATCAAAATATTGTCACTTGAAAAACTCGAAAAACTGAAAAACACCAATTCATTGTTGATAAAAAAGAAGAACGACCCGTGTATTGATTGTTGAATGTTGTTAATTGTTCAATTGTAATTTATTATCTTTTTCTAACATGTTCTTTGTATTACCAGGTTGCGTATGGTTTGGCAGTTGCAGAGGAAGCATTCCAGTTTGAGCACAGAGACTTGCATTGGGGTAACGTGCTTATAGCGCCGACTGAGCAGAAGGTATGTTGAAAAAATCTCTTACTATGAAACAATACTTCTGCCAATAATCATTTCACCTCCACGGTTCCTTGCGTGCCTCGTCATGAGTCAAACGACATTATTACACAAATCATGGGGAAATCTTACGAGAAAGTTGTACTTAACCATTGTACGGCCAATTTGTCTTACACTTGCAATTTACACCTTATGTAAGCTGTATGACCATCGATATATCGACAACTGCTAATCAAAGTATTTTCTTGAAAATTGCTCTATAAATTGTCGTTGACGGTGAAAACAAAACCACTAAAGCTAGAAGTTGGGCGTTAGGGTGCATATAGCATAAGCATAATCAATCTATAATGTTCCCACTGCTTGGATACAGGCCTCCTCTCTTCGAGTGGGCTGTAATGAATTACACGGGCCCAGTGCGGGTTGATAGATGCCACATGTCTTCGAATTTTTGGTTCCAGGACATGCCGGTTTCCTCACGATGTTTTACTTCGCCATTTTGAGAGTTTAGGGTGCGTATCCACCAGAAAATTGTGAGGATGCGTACCGAGGAAACCAATAACATCTCTGGTGGAAACGAAGTCTTATCCATGACATCGCCGCCATTATCTGTCCATTTGATCGTGATGGAGTTTATTGAGGCGCGACGGCTCAGTTACCGAGTGCCATCGCCAAGCCCACTAATGTGGCGTTGTCGCTCGATCAATTAATTGTCTTAAGTAGTATCTTGCTATCTGATGAAACATTTTCAGTAGAATAATGTGGACTTAAAAAGAATTACACCTTAGTACAGTATCTAACCATGGGGGCGCGTCTTCATGGATGGCACTAATGCACTATCTATATTGTTCACTATCCACAGAAAACAAAAATATTGCACCACTTATCTTCACTGCCTCGTTGGTCGCAAGTGCTACTGCTGAGCATGAGGTCCTGGGTTCGATTCCCGGGTCGAGTAAAGTGTTATTGGGTTTTTCTATCTGAAATTTCTCAGTAGCAGCTCAGAGTCTAGATTTATTTGTGCCCGGTTGATGGCAATAGGCTCGCCCCCTATTACATGGGGCTTAAACATAACTGGCGAAATGCGGGTGTACCTGCTACAGGGACACCTCTGCCCAACCCTTCGGGGAAACAAGGCATGATGTTATGTTATTATCTTCATAGTATGTTATAAAATTCCTTATTAAATTCCGACATGTATTGTGCAATATTTAATTTGTGAAAACAAGCATATTCAATACTGTGCAAAGTTCATCATCACAAAGTTTATTTGATCAAGATCCGTGAACAAACAAAGGATAACAAAGTAGCAGAGATATATTCAAATAATCATTATTATTTACATCGTTATTCTCCTTGGGAGATTCTCCTTTCTTTTGTCTAATATATTCCTGGCCTGTGCCAAATTTTCCATTCGGATTTTCCTTTGTTTGAATAATACGTTATTAAATCTGGTCAAGCTATTTTGGCGATCACAATAACAGACATTCTCTGACGCATATGAGCTGCTTACAATTGATTTAAAATGGGATTCTCGAATAGCGTTGGCAAAATATTTTAATGATATTATCGTATTACGACATCAACCCAACGCCAGATAGTATTGCCAAGAATGTAAATAAACGGAATGATGTGATAAGACAGCGGTGTGATTTAAAAGAAGATGTAGTGACAAAAATTGAAAAGGGTATGCTGAGATGGTTTGGGCATGTTGAGAGAATGAATGAAAGGCGACTAACAAAATGTATTTACAAGGCTGATGTAAAGGGAAAGGCCGGGCGGGGACGCCCTAGGAGGACATATACTGACCTTATTGGTGATGTTCTTCAGAAAGGCCAGGTGCGTAGTACTCGCAACCGGCGTGCGTGTATGACCAGATGTATGAACGTAAACGAGGCAAAAGGACTATGTAAGGATCGTAGCAGGTGGCGTTCTGTA
The DNA here is from genome assembly GCA_963680765.1 of Agrochola lychnidis. Classification (NCBI taxonomy): domain Eukaryota; kingdom Metazoa; phylum Arthropoda; class Insecta; order Lepidoptera; family Noctuidae; genus Agrochola; species Agrochola lychnidis. The sequence goes on along the minus strand of OY796859.1, from coordinate 3,534,224 downwards.
GTTTCTGCCTACCCCCATGGGAAGAAGGCGTGAGTTTATGTATGTATGTATGTAAATAAACTGTCTAGCGAAAAAATAAATCCGTTGATTTCCCTCAGTAACCGGCACATAACACTCGCGTTTGCCTAAAAAAATAAACCACGTTCGAATTACAAATAACGCGCCAAAACAGCTGCACTACGTAACATATATTGTATAACCGCTATTGTACTTTGCACCCGATATTTCTACAATGGTTTTAACCTTGCTGAAAGACCAGTCACCCCATAAGGTGGATGACTTTGCGGACAAATGTCTCGTCTACTCGAGGTAACGTCCTGGGGTGACGGGTCAACGAACTCGCGCAGATAGCCCGGGCGAAATTTTTATCGATAACAATATTTTGTTGGAAGTTTAAAATCTCACACCTCAAATAGAAGTGTTCATATTTATTTATTCGAGATAAATAATTGTACAATTTGTGCGATATTTTTGAGACCTCGTGTTGTGCTTTCCGGGTGTTTATAAAAACAAAGATTAAATTACAATATTGGACTGTTTCTTTTTCCAGTATTTATTTTAGTCTATTAGATAGCTCTGGCAAGTCTATCAAGTCTTCCTAAAACACCCTATTTCAAAATGTATGATCATTTATCTTGTCTCCACAATTTATCGTAAGGTCAGATAGGTGTAAGTCGTGGCCTTGCGCTGTTGTTATTGATTGTATAATCGCTAATCATTATGCATCAAAATCCTGCGACAGATTTTATCGATTTTATTTCAACCGATTATCTCCATGTTGCGATGTATAACTATCAAATCAATGACGATTAAAACAGCATATAATAATTTAGATAATTCAATTTGTAATCAAATTGTAACATTTCCTGTCATGTAACATTTTGATAACCTTGACTGAGACCTATATTCTAGAACGAAACTTAGTCATATTTCCTGAAATTCGATGAGTTAGATTAGTTTGAATTTTATAGCTTTAAACCTCAATTTTACATGTTTTAAATAATACTGATACTATTAATTTCATTGGTACAACTGTGTCTACTGTAAAAAATCCCTAAATCAATAGTCTTATCAACACATACGATTTTAGCGCAAGTCACCTAGACTAAACCTCTGAGGGTAGGCTTAAAGGTTAAAGGTGTCTTACAGGTTCAAAGTTCTAGCCTCAGACGCAAGGTTATTCCACTTTATCAACATTTGGGGGTCATTAGGAATAACGTTGAGAAACTATCAAAATAAGAACACTGGCAGAACGTCAACCGTTTATAATAATAGATTTTACGTACTCGATCGTGAAAAGCTAATTAGGTTATATTTCCCTGCTAACCTAATGCTTTGTTGTGGACATTTCCCCGCCAACGAATCCCGTGACAGAACAATACTCTGGAAATGTTATGCTAAACAAGAAGTATCAACGAGCGTACAAAAAAAAAACCGTGGCACTGCGGGAGTGCCGACCGAAACTTCTTCCCAGCTAAAGGCACTAGGGAAGTGGTGAAGGGTGGGCGTTATTGGGGGACTGTCTTATGTAATTTTGACGTTCGAAAAGTGCTGATTCTCAGCCTAGTTTGAATAAATGAATTTTGAAAATTTGAAAAAATCGGAACCGCGGTAATCAACGGGTTGATGTCTTTTATTCCACGCACCGCGGTAATCAACGCGTTGATGTCTTTTTAAAGGCTCGTGCAGACCAGCGCGATATCGCGGGCGCTACAATGGTCGCGCTGCCTGTCGCGCCCGCGATATCGCGCTGGTCTGCACGAGCCTTAATGGTCAAAAGCTAGTGTCGTAAGTGTCACGAAATTGTTTAGTCCCATTTCAAAAATGCCCAACGCGTCTAAAGAAGTTTTCACTTCAACATATGCACATTGAAAACAAAACTTTGATGTCTTTTTAATGGTCAACAGCTGGTGTCGTAACAGTGTCGCGAAATCAATGGTTTAGTCCCATCTCAAAACTGCCCAACCACTTAAAGAAGTTTTCACTTCAACATTATCCCATCATCTGTTACGACGCCTTATTAAGGTGGATAACAATTAAAATTCTATTGTGTCTCGTTAATGACAGTTGAAAGGTTAAGCACACTGAAAACAAAACTAAGATCCAATCTTCTTCCGCAGTACTCGACCTTCGTCCTCCGCGGCCGCTCGCACGTGGTGCCGCGCTGTGGCGTGGCGGCGACCATCATCGACTACTCGCTGTCGCGCGTGTCGCTGCCGCTGGCGGGCGGCGAGTGCGCCGCGCTGTACAACGACCTCGCCAGCGACGACTCGCTGTTCGACGCCGTCGGGGACTACCAGTTCGAGGTGTACCGCCTCATGAGAGACAAGTTGGGGTAAGGAACTGCTCATATTAGACCACCATTGTATGTAACATTAAAATAGTCAGTCGAGACTGGTCATCTCTTAGATTGCCAGGGCTTATTTTCAATTGCTTTTGATTATTTTTTTGTGCATTGTTCTCACATATAGAAGCAACAAGAATAATGTACCCAGGATTTTGTAATATTTAAAAGAGTGTCCTTGGAATTTCATGCCCGTTCTTCTCCATAGAGATCTACGTTTTGGAATGGGCAACAAGCTTCAACTGTTTAACTGACCGACTCTTTAATAATTCAAAAGTGCCTGTAAATGGTTTAATTGAAATAAATGCTTGTGAGTTTAATACTGTTATAAGAGGTTGTGGTAGGCCCCCAGATTAGAAAATTAGCTTCTATCAAATCTCATGTAAGAATTCTCCTCTTTTTTTCTATGAATCAGCCAAAACAGCTATGAGTGTGGCTACACGATGCTTTGCTGGTGCGTTACGACACCGCATTCCCAGACACGGCATTCAGTGCGTCTAAATCATAGCGATGCAACAACGCAACGCACCGGCATCGCCGGTTTTGTTTCTTGAACAAAATAGATTTTGAACACCACGTGCCAGCTGTAAATTAGTAATGATCTGGCTCTTCCTCGACATTAACATTCATTTAGCTAGATAGCTACAATGTGAGTCCCAAGACTCAGACGGTGCGCAATTGGTTTCTGGCATTGTGCCATCGAAATGAAATTAGTAAAGTGCTCCACTTTAAGATCATTTTGACACTAAAAACAGTAATCAAAAAGGACAATCACAAATATGTGTTCTTGACGCCAATCTGCCAAAGGTTATTTAATGTCTGGGGAATGCCCCCCAGTGGCCATGTTTTGTATTAACAAGTTCCTGCTCGTTTCGCCCCCCACAAGACGGAACTCTGATAGCTATGAATAAAATATGAATTGATAGCAGAAGCCACGTGTAGCAACAATTTATTCAGACACGTCATACAAAATGACGCAAGGAATAATAAACAACTTCTGATAATATTGACTAGAGAACTTTGCTTCGGGTCAATATTTGTAGACCTTATTATAAATGCGAATATAAGTTTGTTTGTTTTGCTTTCACGGCTAAACGGCTGAACCGATTTTGATGAAATTTGGTATGGTGATACTTTAAGCTTTGGGGAAGGACATAGGCTACTTTTTTTATCGACATACCACGCGGGCCAAGCCACGAGCGGAAGTTAGTAGATAATGGTGCCGATTCCCTTGTTCACAAACTAAACTAAATTTAAGTTCAATGCATCTTTTTCTTTCTATTTCATTAAGAAAAGGACAGAAGATACATTTTAGTTTAGTCCTGTCAAATTAATCACCGCCTGTCACTACTCCATACAAGTTTAGACGTGATTAAAAACTTGCCAACTAAAATTACGTCAAGCGCTGATTAATTTGACAGGACTAAACTAAAATTTATCTTCTGTCCTTTTCTTAATGAAATAGAAACAAAAGATGCACTGAACTTAAATTTAGTTTAGTTTGTGCACAAGAGAATCGGCACCAATATTTGTAAGTATCTAATGATTGAAGAAAATAAAACGCCCGTGTTCTCTCCCATGTTGTTTATACAATCACTTTTCAATACTAATGTTATTCTATCTTCTTTACAGAAATGATTGGAAGAACTTCGCACCCTACACAAACATCCTGTGGCTACATTACACTGTTGATAAAATGATAACGGCCCTCCGCTACAAGAGGACAAACACAAAGATTCACAAGCACTACATTGACAAACTGAAGGGAATCAAGGGTAGAATACTAGACTACGGCAGCGCGGCGCTATTCGTGCTCACAGACAACGAAATATAAACGAACAAATTATGATAATAAACAAAATAATTTCATATGTAAATTAATTCAAACTAGTCTTAACAATGGTTTTAATATACTGCTGCTTTTGCTATAAATCTGACATGACAATGAATCGCATAAATTATAATAATGTAAATAAAGTTCGCTTTGATAAATTCGTTGAAATGATCGACGCTAAAAGAGTTATTTACAAAGTTGTTGCGTTATTAGAACAGTATCAGAAAGGTGCCTTTTTAGATAAGGTAGTGCCTTTGTTCACATTAATAAATTCATATATTGTGTTCCGAAACCTTTGTTTTATTTTGATTTTGTGAGGTTCCATAACCAAAAGTCGTCCTATGCCTATGAACCAGCTCCTCAAAGAAGTCTCCACGACATCATCCACGATTGTTACATAGCCCACGCTGCTACATAACAACAATCTCAACAACAAAAAAAATAGAAAAATACTGTTACAGCTTTGCAAAAAAGAGTAGAATAAATGAGGGCGCCACTATCGCTCTTAAGATGGGAAATGAGTAAAACATTGTTAAAAGCGCTTCTTGTGGGTGATTGTGACTCACTTGTTGGCAAAGTAGTGCTATCATCGTAGGTCTGCATTACATATTTTATGTACAGACACCAGCACATCAAGCTACCACAATCTGTCAAATTTATTTAATAGATTTTCAACTTTATCGCTGTACCGTAAGGTTCAAAGTTGATTGGGAAAATTTGACAGTTTCGGGTAGCTTGATGTGCTGGCGTCTGTACAATATTTAGTTCCAAATGTCACCACGTCAGATAGTATATTTATCTGCGTAGGCACACTAGACACAGCGTGGACACTAGCGGAGTTGACGTGGTGGTTAGACCATATCATTTTCACACCAGTATTTGACATAGTTGTTAAAAAACAAAAACGCTTAAACGTGGCGAATAATTGGACAACCGTTGTTGTGTCCACAGAGCATGGTTGTGTCATGGAATTGGTGACCATTTACCACTTCCTCAGGAAACCAAAGCTTTAGAGTCTCCTCAAACTCAGACGGTCTGATTTCGAACTACGAGATAGCTTTGGATGTAGTTTCGTACAGTTGATAGATATAACAGCATCAAAACAGTGGACGAAGACTAACTGACTGCACGCTAGAACTGCATCATAAACCTATAGGTGACTTGAAACTACTATTTTGCAGCAAACTTGCAGTTCAAATGCAGAAAATAGACCCTTACCTAATTTTTCTACTCCACTGATTGAAATGGCATGTTAAACAGCAGCAGGGCAGTGTCGGTGTCATAATTATACTCCATTGAGCTACACGCAACGACTCGCTGGAGATTTCAAAATCTCACATCTACACAAAGATTTTGAAATCGCTATATCGACAAATCTGTCAAAAACTGTTGGACGTGAGATTTTTAAGTCGCTGCGTGTGTGCAAAGAATTACTTGAGGTCATTGATGTGCTAGATAGGCTTTATGGACCATTTAGACTGGGCCAATCCCCGAGACAATCCTTTACATAATTTGCTTCATTAATGGCTTCTTGAGAACAATCCAATGTCGTGGACTATCTCTATTTAAATGGTGTTATTATTGGATTGGCTTAGTGGATTGTCTCGGGGATTGGCTCCATCTAAATGATATTATATTAAGCTAGGGCAGCAAATCAGCAATGTAATAGTCTCCGCCGAGATAATAGTAGCAGTGGTGTGGAGGTGCAGCATTACCAGTTCACCGCAACCGGAAGAAAAACCACATAACCCTCTTTTTTTGACTTGGCCGTCCGGCTGCAGCCACAGTCGGGTAAAAAGGCAACAGCGATTTTATTAGCATTATCTGCTTTCGTTGCAGGCCTATACATACATTGCGTGTAACTGTGTTTCTGTCAATGTTCCATACAAATGTTTGACAGGAACTAGAGATTTCAACATGTTTTGTGGTAAATTTTTGCCAGTGCAAAGTCAAACGCTTTATCGCACACTGGCTGTGTATGTACCATTGAACTATGTTGTGTACCTACCTAATAACTGGATTTATTTTTAATCTATATACCTATATAGTCTATGGAAACTGATAAGTTTGGATTTCCGAACGCTAAACAAATGTCAAGTTGTCAATTGCAGCAGCAGATTCCAGTCAATCGTTATCAGTTTTCCATTTCTTTGCTTCAAATCTTAAAAAATGTATGAAAATAGCAAGAATACATCAATAAACAAATAAATACTAATTAACATCGTTTATTTTTAATGGTTCTCGACGTCATTAGCCAATCTGATTATTGTTGAGTGTCTAATCATCCCCGATTAAATATTAATTCGAAGCACCTAATTCATGAAGTTTTCTCTAAGCTGGTGATAAACAGACCAAATGAAGAGTACATATAGGGTAAATATGGAGGCAAGCAATGATTCTTTGTCTGGTAAGTTGCGCACAACGGTTGAAAATTGTTATATAAAGTTAGTGTGTTAAATCGCGTGTTTTGGTGTAATTCAGTATTATCTCCGCCGTTGACGGGGTCTGCTGCCGTTCTTCTGACTCCAGGTCGGACGAGGAACATCGCACAGGACATGGAGGCCTTAAGACTGTCGCGACAGGACAACCCATATCTGCAGGTGAGGTTTATATAATTTTAAAAGATAATTGCGCTTTGTTGCGGAAATATTTCTAATGAGATGCGTCTTCCGCGTGGATTACATGTAAACATTACAGTAAAAGTACAAGGAAGTGTTTGTCATACACATTTTCTAATGTTCTTGGTATTGTTTAGTTATTTATTAGGTGCGATTATGAATTTATGTTTAATTAAATGGTTTTAAAGGCAATATTTATAAGTTTAAAGTTGTGCAATGACTACACAGGAATTTCCTGTTATTAGTAGTTTACATAATGTTAGACAACATGTATCCTACGATCTACCAATGTATTACCCAATGAGTTTACAATTTTGTTTGGCATTTTACAACCAAGATTTATTGGTATGCTATAGCTGGAAATGTATTAATGATGGAAGAGTAACTGTGGAATTTCTTGCCTGCTCTTCTCCATAGGAAACAACCAATTGGAATTGTGCACCTATCTTCTGACATTTGATAAGTGCCCATGTAGGTTTATCTTATATATAAAATTCTCGTGTCACAATGTTAGTTACCTTACTCCTCCGAAACGGCTTTACTGATTTTTACCAAATTTTATATGCATATTCAGTAGGTCTGTGAATCAGCTACTATCTATTTTTCATACCCCTAAGTGATAAGGGTTGTCCACCCCAAACAAATAATTGGCAAAACAACGTTTGCCAGGGTCAGCTAGTGAGAAATAAAATATTCTAACTGACAAATGTGTGTGTCTGTGTTAGCTCCAACGCACAACTAGAGTTGTCTTTGAAAATGCAATAGGCAAAGAGGGTTATTAAATGCATCTCCAAGGAAGCTATGCCATCCTTGGATAGCAGGCTAACCAGGCGTTTATTACACCTGGACAGGAACGGCCTACGCCTGGTGATGGGGACCATCATGGGACACTGCTCGCTAAACAAACACTTCCACACAAGGCGTGCATGGAGGCTGAGGAAACCGTAGCTCACGCGCTCTTTAAATGCACGGGCGTCACCCAGATTAGAACAGAAACCCTCGGGTCACCCAGATCTTTCACAGATGTTCTGAACAGACCAGGAGATTTAATTACTTCTGGAGGGAGGTGGGCTGGTTGGAATAACCACCAAACGGCCGCCATGGCCCACGCACAATGGTCCACCTGACGGACTAAGTGCGGAAATAAAACCATAGAATACATCTATTTAAAAAAAATTGGTTGTCTGTAAAGTCGGTTTACCGACGATAATTTTACGTGATAACGTTACAAGCCGAACGCTTAGGCCGATCGTGCCTCTCTATCGCTTGTTCCGCGCTCTCGCTTGCACGTTCGGCTCAGGCGGAACGTGACACATTTTTGTGCGTGCAGCCGGCGTTCATCGATTTATAAGACGTTATCACGTCAAAAAAAAAAACTACCCAGCTCGGTTTCTTAACGGTCGAGTGTTTTAATTAACCGCGCCGCAGAAAAATCGTTTGACCTTCTACATGACACGGTTCTATGGTATACGCCGTGCCGCAGTGCCACCGTGTCGTCAACAAACTTCCTTAGTGATCATTACAACACTGAGACCGTGCACGGTATGTACGTACGTATGTACGACACGGCGAATAAACCGTAGCTTTTCATGGTAAGAAAAACGTGTGTACAAAGGGCCTTAGGGGGCTAATTTGTTAATGACCCTTTGTAACAACCATTCTAAACAATTTCCAATTTGGGCATTTTTTTTATTCAATATATTAATTTCCGACTGCCTCGTTGGTCTAGTGGTCGCAAGCGCTACTGCTGAGTATGAGGTCCTGGGTTCGATTCCCGGGTCGAGCAAAGTGTTATTGGGTTTTTCTATTTGAAATTTCTCAGTAGCAGCTCGGAGTCTGGATTTGTGCCTGGTTGATGGCAATCGGCTCGCCCTCTATTACATGGGACTTAAATATAACTGGCGAAATGTGGGTGTACCTGCTACAGGGACACCTCTTTTTTTTTTTTTTTTTTTTTTTTTTTTTTTTTTTTTCCCTCTGCCCGACCCTTCGTGGGAAATAAGGCGTGATGTTATGTTATATTTTAATTTCCAGCAGGTTATGGCAAGCAGAGAGAGTCTCATTGAGAGCCATGCCGAGGAATGTGAATCAGATGACACCATACTTATGTCACAGGTAACTATCGCACTGTTTACTTGTTTTATTATCTTTTTGTCCTGCACCATTTTCATAAAGGGCAGGCCGCATGTTTTTCAACAAGCTAGATTAATTTATCAAAACAAAATACTGTCACAAAACAAAACAAAAGATAACCTCATATCCAAGATATAGATTGTGCAATCCACGAAGACGCGCCCCACTCCGCGATTAATGTACTTTAGTACGGAGCGGAGTGGAGTGGGGCGCGTCTTCATGGATTGCACAATCTGAGTGTAGTCTTTGAGAAGATAAGCATTAGAAATACTGCGTAAGAGTGCCTCGTTGGTCTAGTGGTCCCAAGTGCCACTGCTGAGCATGAGGTCCAGAGTTCGACTCCTGGGTCAGGCAAAGTGCGATTGGGTTTTTCTATCTGGCATTTCTCAGTAGCAGCCGGAGTCTGGATTTGTGCCCGGTCGATTGGCAATAGGCTTGTCCCCTAGAACATGGGAAACGAATTAAACATAACTGGCGAAATGTGGGTGTACTGTAGCTACACCCGGCTACACATCCAGCTATACATATCCAGTAAAAGCTGACCTCGCATTGTACGGAAATCCTATGCAATGCGAGATCAGCATAAACTGGAAAAGTATAGCTTGATGTGCAGCCGTGTGTACACCTCTGCCTTCCTCTTCGGGGAATACAGGCGTGATGTTATGTTATCTTCTCATAAAATCTACAAGCTGCATATAGACACTGTCTAATCTGCGTTCGCAATTTATTTGCCAAATATGTAAACAAACACGAGTTTTAGGAAAAACAACTGTAATGCCTACACATAAGGTTCAGTTTGCGCTACAACTTCATGTTTTTTTATGATTGGAACAGTACTAGTCAGTCTAAAATCAACTTTATTTAAACCAACATAAAGTTGATGTTTGTTTAAGTGGAAATAACATGAATGGGAAACAAGGTTAGAAATAGACCTTAACATTGTAAATTCTTTGTCACAAGGAGGTTTTGATTGCGAAGGGAGTGAATGATAGCGTGACGGTTGACAGAGAAAACGTGGTGCGCCAACCCCTTACCGACCCCATTACCCTCCTCCAGGAGAGCAGTAGGGAAACTAACACAGTGTACAAAAACAGACGCCTCCCGTCATTCCGACCTCGCCGCCGAGGTCATTTGCGATCGCGACCGCGTCCCCGAGTAAATGATACTCCCCCTCGATCCTTGCTCGATAACGAGGTGCCAGCAGTTGTTGCAGCTGAGCACGCAGCTTTAAATTCCCCGACTAATAATCATGATCAAAACTTTGATCCAGCCCGTCCCATCCTTGATGTCCTCCCTCCGGTTGACCTTCATATGATGAAGGAGATTTTAATTACCCATATCCCGTGATGCGTATACTATCTAGGGCGGGGGTTCCCAACCTTTTAACATACGCGCCCCCCCTAACTTTCTTTTAAAATCACTACGCTCCTGAGTTACTTTGTCGACAAAAGCAGAAAAGCATAAGAATGTTAAGCACCTTGAATAGGTTAGATTTTCTTTTGATCATTGAAATAGAAATAGAAGTCACTTTGTCGAGTTTTGCAGAAAAACTCATGAATTATGAGAACGCATAATGTAAGAGCAAGCAAAGCAAGCTCGGAAAAAGTTGTACAATTTCGGATTCGTTACATTTTTCTTTTGACCGTTTATACAGTAGAAAATCTTAGGAACAGTGGTGGCCCAGTGGTAATGGCCGCAACTTACGAGTTGTGTAGGTCGTACGTTCGAACCCAGACAGGCGCTTTGCTTTGTGTAAATTATTTCATCACCACTGCTCTCAAAACGGTGAAGGAAAACATCGTGAGGAAACCGACATATCCTAGAACCGAAAATTCGAAGACATGTGACATCTACCAACCCGCACTGGGCCCGCGTGGTGGATTACAGCCCACTCCCTCTCACAGAGGAGACCTGTGTCCCAGTAGTGGGAACATTATAGGCTGATGATAGAAAATCTTAATTTGTCGACATAGGCAGAAAAGCTGAATCTCATTTTACAGCTAGGTGCTGTAAGTATTATCAAACGTTTGGGTTTTGGAAATTAGTCTTATCCTTTTCTAATACAAAGAACATAAAATTTTGTAAATCAATATTTTATCATTGGAGCCGCCGCGCCCCCCCCCCCCATTGGTCACTCTACGCCCCCCGAGGGGGCGCGCCCTACCGGTTGGGAATCCCTGATCTAGGGATTGATTTTATGTGCCTAATTGAAATAAATTATTTGACTTTATATAGCATGAGGTCGGAATTAGGTAGAGTTATTTATGTACTTGCATCGAAATGTTGATATTAATATGGATCTTCCCGGGATTTTTAATAGACAATCCCGTGTGACCAACAATATTACAAATAAATAATAATAAAAACCTCAGAGATAGATAAGACAAAACAAAGACACACAATTTAAAAACACACAAACAAAAAAAAAACAATTTTTATTAGTATTAAATTCACAATGCACACGTGTGCGCATTGGAATTTTGCAACTTTGGACATCCGATGTCGTTAATGTAAATTTGGCAACACCGCGCGTGCAGTGGTTTAAATTGTGTAAAAGTAAATAACTTTTTATTTAATAGATCACGGGATTTTTCTGCTCTTCAAAATTAATCCCGGGATTTGGGCCATGTCCACTTTATTTTTTCGTTGTATGAAATCAGTGTAAGTACATAAATAACTCTACCTAATTCCGACCTCTGACATGAGGCATTGTGCACTTTCTGCCTGCTTCATAGTGAAAAATAAGTTTGAATAGGGATAAGCCAACAAATTCAATCCAATATCTAAAATCAGATCTGATTGCTATTTCTGCGACAGTATTTTTTATAGTCCTACCTATCTACTTAATCCTATGCTTATCTGATTGTATCATAAAAGTCACTACAGGAACTGAAGTAAATTAAATATGCATTGAATATCAATGGTGCCGATTCCCTTGTTCACAAACTAAACTAAATTTAAGTTCAGTGCATCTTTTTCTTTCTATTTCATTAAGAAAAGGACAGAAGATAAATTTTTAGTTTAGTACTGTCAAATTTATCAGCGCTTGACGTAAATTGACGTAATTTTTGTTGGCAAGTTTTTAATCACGTCTAAACTTGTATGGAGACTGACAGGCGCTGATTAATTTGACAGGACTAAACTAAAATTTATCTTCTGTACTTTTCTTAATGAAATAGAAAGAAAATTATGCACTGAACTTAAATTTAGTTTAGTTTGTGAACAAAGGAATCGGCATCATTGTTGAATCATTCAACAGATATCAATTTGGTATTAAAAATACACACATCTGTCTCAGATTGAATTTTTTGTCACATTTAATTTTTCGAGAGGCTCGTTACCAAGTAATAACAGCCACACGGTTCGATCTCCAAGGTTAAGCAACGTTTGCCGAGGTGGGTCCGTGGATGGGTGACCATCCATTACATACCGAGACCCCGCCGTGCGTCGGAAAGCACATTATACCATTGATCTCGGCTGTCATTCGTAGATCTTTGACAGTCGTTACGGGTAGTCAGAAGCCTGAAAGTCTGACAACCGGTCTTCAGTCAGATAGGCAGTCGCTCCATCTAAAATACGTCCGGTTAGACTGGAAGCCGACCCCAACATAGTTGGGAAAAGGCTAGGCAGATGATGATATCATTTTTCAACACGAAAGTCAATTTACCACAACAGTGAATGTACCCATTTTCCTTAAAAAGTGACCAAACATTGTCTTAATATTTTAACACTATATTTAATTATTTTCCAGGAATTTGGAAGCACTGCCCTAGACTTTATAGAGGACGATCCATTGACCTTGAAAGAGGTCCATGAGCATATGATAAGGTCACCGCCACCAACCAGTTGCTGGCCACACGGTAAACAATCACATTTACAAATTAAAAACAAAAATAACCATCCCATAAAATTGGTTGCAGCATTTTTATATAAATTAAAAAGATATGTTGTGCTAACGATTTCTAATTTTTTCGAGTGCTACATAGGTAAGTGTAGCAATTTTAGCCATGTTTAATTTGCTTTTATTAATACTTATTATTTAATTTTAATGATGATGATACTTTTCTATTATAAAATCTGTAATATCTTTTTTATCTCTCTAAAAATAAAAGTTTTAAAATAATATTAATTTTCTTTTTTATGAAGTAGACTAGTAATATTCAAGATGATCTTTTTTTAATCAAAAAGTGTCAAAATTACAGTGAATTTAAAATTTTAATTTTCTGGACTTTTGAGACCTTGACACCTGATCTTGTTTCGGCATTTTTTCTCACAGGTATTTTTTTTTTAAACTACTTTTAAATGTGAAAAAAAAAATACAGTTTATCTATCTATGCCATTAAAGATCTCATGTAGCGATCGCATAAAAAATGTGACTGCTTTATCTACATACATTAGTATGTAGGTCAGACCAGGTGAATGACAGATAAAATTGATTACCAGGTTCACACAGCATGCTACGTTGCTATCAAATTACTTTGTTTAGATATCTAATCATTCTCAAAAGTAGTCGCGAACTTAATAAGTACATACCTACGTAAAAAATCTGAAAATTATACCATGTATTTTTGTTTTGGATACATACTTTTTGTTTTATTAATCGACTTCCAAAAGGAGGAGGTTCTCAATTCGACTGTATTTTTTTTTTGTATGTCTGTTACGCGATTACTCCGCCAATTATGAATTGATTTTGATGATTCTCTTTTTGTTTGGTAGATCACACTTCAGAGGTGGTCCCATATAAATTTTATTAACTTTGCTTGGGTAGTTTTTGAGTTAGCTTCAATAATACGTTCTTTTCCCACTTAGTATGTGGATGATACGATAAGTTCCTGTCACTGTTATTTATATAGCAGGTAGTAGTTTTCGAATTTGTGTGGGATAGGTACGACAGCTAAAAAGTGAAAAATAAAAACTTTTTCAAAAAAAAACAACCGACTTCCAAAAAACACTACAAAGTGAAAAATAACTTTAATTTCGGAAGTCTGTGACAAAAAACGAAAATTCAAAACCAAAGACACCGACTTCCGAAATTAAAGTTATTTTTGATTTTGAAGTCGGTTGTTTTTTTTTTTTGTAATATGTTTTTTCTCTAGGATATTGATAAAATAGTAGAAAGACTTCAAAAGAATAGGACGCGTTTCGCGCGCTTTGGGGAAGTTGCTGTGGCTCATGACTCAAAAGGAAAGAATCCTTATTCAGCAAAGAGTAAAACAAAGCTGTCAATTATTATGATGAAAGGGCAAATAGAATCCTTTTTATTGAAAGTCCATAATACCTCAGCTCAAAGTAACTCCTTATCTCGCTCGCACTATACTGCTCGCGTACTGAGTGAGAGCGAGACGGAGCGGCGGGGAGAAGGCTCCAAGGCGCCAATAGTTTAGGTAATTTATTTTTATGGCGAAAATAAAGGCAGTAAAATAACAGAAATATAGTATCTGCTTTATAGTTAGTTCAGTTATTTTATGACTCATGATGTAATTTGAAGTTTTTGTTTAATACCAGCCGTTCATTGTTCAGTTTGAAGGTAACTTTGAATTTTTTTTCTGTCGAGATAATTTTAAGGTGTTGTGTTTTCGTCAAATAGTACAACAAACAACAAATTCCAACAAAAATTTTATTCGAATTTATGCTTAAAAGCAATGAAGACAAAAAAGTGCTAAGTATGTTTAGATTTTTGTTTGTAATTGGTCAAGTATTAGTAGCGATTAGTCAATTTGTAACCCGAGTAATATTCAGGGTTGTCAAAGTCAGCAAAATAAAGTTGATTGAAGTAAAATGTGCTTCTAACATACCTAAGTATATTTTTTTTTAAGTTAGCTAACATATTGCTCAGCAAGATAGAAATAAATGTTACACCTCAATCCATATCTATAATCTAGTATATGTTATCATTATAATAATTTCAGGAAATACACACTATGTAGTTAGATGATAAGATTTCGCTTGTGGTTCAGTTAGCAACTGAAAGGACTAAATTAGGTACCTTATCTATATCTTCAAAAGACTTTTATAAACTTTTTTAGAGCAAATTAACTGAACCAATTAAAATGTTCTATGATATAATAACTAATGAAAATTTTAAAATTATCATCGGTTTTGTCACTGATTAACTACACTAAATACCAACGTTCCTGGCAAGCGCGGTCAAAAAATGTTGGAGCAAGATGACACGAGACTCTGTACAGTACAAATATGTTCCTCGGTAAACCTCGTGTTTCGTCAGTCGTCGGATTTCAATCAGTTGCCCTTTGCACTCTGTGCAGACCGAACGCTCTCAGTCGATTTGGAAGTATATAGAGTTGTTAAAACTCTTTTAATTTAATGTAATTTATTTAAAAAATAGTAGGAAAGCTGCTAAAGTCGTAGACACGACAGATAGGAAAGTAGTTTTTCAGCTCTATTTCACACGAAAATCAAAACAAAACAACAATAAATTACTTAGTTCTGAATTCAAATTATTATACAAGATAAATCTAATAATTGATGGACATGGAAATTAGCATTCGTTTGCATTCGGAAATGCGATGATTCCCGAGGGACATTAAGAACATATTTGTACTGTACAGATGCTCGTGTCATCTTGCTCCAACAATTTTTGAAATACTGGTCACTTTTTACTTACTAAAAATATTCGCTGTCCTACTCGCACGTTTTATGACCGCGATGGCCGCGGCCCGCGAGTATAATTCTAATTTCAAAAATATTTTTTTCGTTTCCCGTTTTCCATGAAGACTCGCTGTCGTATCGCGCGGCGAGCGCGTTTGACTTCGCTGCCGACAGTCCGGTGTCGTACAGCGCTTACTCTGTCAATTCGCAAGAAAAGGTTACTAACATTACTTTATAAGCGTGTCCTTTGTGTTTGTGTGTCACCACTGTTGCTTTGTGCACTGATTTTTGTTTTATTTATAATTGTTACTACTATTTTGTGTTAGATCTAGAGTTAATAAAAATTACAGCTTAGTTTATAAAAATTGCATTTTTTATTTGTTAAATTGTATTTTTTAACCAATTCCATATTTATTTCAATTTGTAGCTTAGATAAATGTTAATTATTTTTAATTTTCAATATTAATAAATTATATTTCCGATTTTTTTCATATACAGGCTGTATAAATACTTATAATTGCGTATTTTATCATATACAGGCTGTATATGTACTTTTTTTTTGTAAATAATTTCTATAGTTTATTATATTCCGACACATTTTATCAGCATGCCAAAAATAAATATCTATCCACTCTCTACAAATACAGCAATATTCACGTTACAGGAGCTTTTAAGCGGTAGATCTCCCCGTCGCAACACTCGATGCGATGAGTCTCGTAACAACAACACATCGAGCCGACCTCGTTCGTCGCGCTCCGCGTCTCCAAGGTCGCATGACCTCACCCTCTGTGGACGACCATTGTCATTACCAGGTAATTAAAATCTCATTAATGTTGTTGGCATGTTTTCATTGTAATGACTGTCGTTTGATAGGGGTCTTGTAAGTGTCGGTTAATATCTTAAACTACTAGCCAGCTTCTAGCCAGTTTCTCTAACATGATTCTGCTAGGGTCACTGATGAGGAACACTGGGGTCACAGACAATATCTGTGACGCCAAATTTCCGCAAATTTTTCTATAATAATATTATAAAGAGTTAAAATTTGTTTGTTTTTATGTTTGTTTGTATGTAGGGGATAATCTCTGGAACTACTAGTCGGATTTGAAAAATTCTAAAGGAAAGGTTAAGGAAGGGGAGGGTAAGGAAGTCGCGGGCAGAAGCTAGTACAAAATATAAGCAAACGACCGACGGAGCAATATTTCTCCAGTTCTTGACTGGACTGAACCCAAAAGATCTAGAGCCGGAAAGCCCTGACCCTGATAAGTGTGGGACACAAATGCAGATTTTTTCAAACAACAATATACAGGTTGTAATTTAATTCATGGGCATCCTCTTAAAGGGACATTGTACTCGTAAAAAAATTGCTGTTCCTTACATTTATGTTCGCGTAGTTCCTCAAAAAGTATGGAACAGCAGAATTTATCGCATAGTAAAAGTTGTTCATAATGATGAGTACAATGACCCCTTAAGAGGATGCCCATGAATTCAATTTCATCCTGTATGTTCTCGATTGTCTATTGCCAGAGATTGTGATAACGGTTACGTTTTATAATTATTTTTAAAGTGAGCTCCCGAAATCTTATGGTCCTCAAAGAGTTTCCTCAGGTGTCCAAGAGTGAGGATACTGAGGTACGTCAGGCGTATCGTAGTTAACAAGTCCCTCTACTTACAGCTAATATTATTAGCTTATTGTTATTATTAGCTTTTTTTTTTTTTTTTTTTTTTGTTATGATTTTAGGATCATACCTCATACAAAATCATATTATATCAACCTATAATTGGGCACAATAAAAACATTATAATTGGGTAAATTCCTTTCGTTGTATTGAGAGAGAACGAGCATTCTTCACCTCGTATGCCCACTGCGTGTACGCTATTTCAGACCATTAAGGGGGAAGCGCCAGGGTAGCCCACGAAATTCAATTTTTTTGCATTTTGCAGGTCAGTGTCAGGTTTTATGTTGATTAAAATATGATTCGCGGTCGTAGCAAATATGGCTTAACTCGATTATAATCATTACAATCAGCAATAGTGATTAAGAAGAAGATAAAGATGTCAAATGTCATGATTTCATGAAATCATGACGCTTCCCCCTTAAATGTTAAATGTATTTACGACTAGCAAACCGCTCCTTATTTGCTCGGGTGCTGTTCAATAATGTAGCGTTGTGAATGTGAATATTATGTATTACACTGATAAACTTTCCCCGTGTGTTTTATGTTTTTTTTTTAGATAGTTTGCTAACGTAAATTAAGGTGGATCCGCAGGTGTAGCCCGCGAAATTCAATTCTTACGTTTATTTCAATTAGCAGGTCATTGTCAGGTTGTCAGTGACAAAAATTGAAAAGGGTATGCTGAGATGGTTTGGGCATGTTGAGTGAGAGGATGAATGAAAGGCGACTAACAAAATGTATTTACAA
Organism: Agrochola lychnidis; assembly: GCA_963680765.1. Taxonomy (NCBI): domain Eukaryota; kingdom Metazoa; phylum Arthropoda; class Insecta; order Lepidoptera; family Noctuidae; genus Agrochola; species Agrochola lychnidis. The sequence goes on along the minus strand of OY796859.1, from coordinate 3,516,266 downwards.
GGCTGATGTAAAGGGAAAGGCCGCCGGTCGGGGACGCCCTAGGAGGACATATAATTGACCTTATTGGTGATGTTCTTCAGAAAGGTCAGGTGCGTAGTGCTCGCAACCGGCGTGCGTGTATGACCAGATGTATGAACGTAAACGAGGCAAAAGGAGTATGTAAGGATCGTAGCAGGTGGCGTTCTGTAGTTTCTGCCTACCCCCATGGGAAGAAGGCGTGAGTTTATGTATGTAGGCGCGAATCATACAGTGTGATTCTTCATAATGTGCACATATCGAAATGAGAGAATCCATGCTTAATTTTAACAACAGAAAAATATTTTAAAAAGTCGAAATATTTTTTATAATACTTTTTATGGAATTAAAAAAAAATTGTAACAAAACTGTGTAACTTTTAAACTACCTATCGCGATGAAACAAACTCCATAATGATTGGAAGTAAGTAGGCGTCCACATAAAATGAATATTGAGAAAAAAACTACCGTCAATTGAAAATAAACATGTTTTTTTTAGCAAAAATTGTATTTTTTTCATAAATTTTTACAATAATTGTAAAATTTATAAATAAGAAGCCAAAGAGAAAAAAAAAAACAAAAAAAAATCCGTCGATAAAATTAAGCATAGATTCCCCTCATTTCGATATGTGCACATTATGAAAAATCACACTGTATGATTCGTATGTATTTACTGAATTATAATTAAGTATTAGAATCATTAATACATCTCTCTAAGTTAGATTTGTTCTCAAATGTCATGATTTCATGAAAATGTCATTCAATGGAACAAATCTAACTTTTAGAGAGATGACATTGCCCTGCAAATTGCAAACAAAAGTTTGAAAATTTGAATTTCGCGGGCTACCACTGCGGATCTTCTTTACTGCTAATCTAGAAACACAGATGCCATATACATCTCACAAAAAATAAATAAAACAATCTTTACTAATTACAGGAGAAAGTCACCTCCGCAATGCGCTAAGCAAAAAGCAGAGCGGCACTCAAAGCGAGAGGTTTTCCCTCCTACAACACCCGCGACCTCTACGGAGACCCCACTGCAACAGACGGGATGAAGACAGCGTCCAACTTGTGCCAGATTGCGATAAGTAATACCACGAGATATTATCTGTACCAATAATACAGAATCTAAGGTTTAATCGGTAATAAAAGTATGCCTGAAATAAATCTGGCATTTACAGGCGAATTTTTTCCTTGACCTTGACCTTGTAACCGAAAGTCATAACGAACAAATTATAATTTCTCGACTCCAATTAATAAATTCTTCCGCAAGGTATTTGGAAAAAATTTGCTCGTAATACGATAAGTGTTCGATGACCTTGGGTGGAGGTTGCTGTAAAGTGTCCAAGGTCAAGTTTAATAGTCCGGCGATATTTGAAATGTGTACGGAATTGAGGTGGAATGAAAATTGACGGCAATTCGGCTGTTGGGATAAAGGTTTACGCACACTTATAAGCATAGTAACGCTAATGTTTTATGCGGTATTGCCGAGTAGTATGTGTTTATAATATTGACCTAAACTTTCGGGGTATAAAATAATAGTATATTTTGTTGTTTTTGGAATATACCAAAGCTTAAAAGTCTGCGTTCACCTTTACTAGTAAAATAAATGAGATCTTTCTATGGCGCGATCTCTTTCTAAGTTACGGTTACTTCAAACGAAGAAAATGTTACTAAATTCTATCACGAAGAACTAAAGTTTACTATTAAAAAAAGTATTGATTTATATTTAAGAAAAAAAAGTATTTTGAAAAATTTTAGAGAAAATTTGCAGAGAAAAAATATTGGCACCCAAAATAGAAAATATAGACAAAAGCACAATGTTTGAAAACACAGGTTTTAGGGTATCGTAGCCCTCTTAATAATCTTTAAAAAATAGCTAGAAATTAGCCTGTTTTATTTATAAACACTGTTGAACTAACGTTAAATTTAAATACCATTTTCCTTAGTAGCTAGGTGTTGAAATTACATCGAGTAACAAAACGTATAAGAAATCATTATGATATTGACGAATTAAACTGCCGAATTTCACTGCGATATTACCCAGTAATTCCGGAAAATGGCTGAACGGTGCGCTAACGTGGGCAACTAAATTGTGCGATTCTTGGCATTTTCTATCACTTCAAACTCAAAGCGTTTATTTCAATTAAACCAATTTTGAATTGTCAAGTAGTCGGTCAGTCAGAAAGATGAAGCTGCCCATTCCAAAGCATAGTAGTTACCCATGGAGAAGAACAGGCAAGAAACTCCTATACAATCTGGGTATTTCGTAAATTAATTGGTATTAACGAAATATATTAAATTCATACTTAACCACAATTGCCAAGAATTGCGCAATTAATTGACTGTGTGCTTAAAGTAAAAGCAAAGTAAGACGCATCTTAACTTTAGCCAAGTATTATTACCACGGAATTGCCAACCGCGGTATAACCCGACTATTACCGTGATTTTACCCGACTATTACCGTGATTTTACCCGACTATTACCGTGATTTTACCCGACTCTTACCGTGATTTAACCCAACTATTACTGTGCGTGATATTACCAGACTATTACCATGGTATTACCAGACTATTACCGTGGTATTACGCGACTATTACCATGGTATTACCAGACTATTGCCGTGGTATTACCCGACTGTTACCGTGGTATTACCAGACTATTACCGTGGTATTACCCGACTATACCGTGCTATTGCCGAGAACTCACCGCGTAATTGCCGAATTTTGCCGCAGACGGTACACGACATCACATAAATTCCTAAAAAATGCTCACTGTAGTTGTAATTTGCTGTCCTAACCAAATTAGGTGGACTTAGACAATTAGTTACTAGGTAATAGTATTGTTGTTACTACTAAAATTAAATAAGCTTTATTAGTTAAATGATAGACTAGTGCGAATTGCTGAAGTAGTTTTTAAAAACGGAGGACAATTTTAGTTCCGCAAAATATTATTAAACATACATTTTTAAATCATGATATTTTTTAAACGTTTTATCGGAGTACTTATTTGCGTTGGAATGTTTGTTCCTCGATATATTGCATGTGTCTTTAGTCTTAGATATTAAAACTTATATAGGAATGTAGATATTGAGTTACCGAATTTATTATGCTAGTTCAAAATATATCCCACCATTATTATTATTTTAGTCCAAATAATAGTACAGTCGGCATCAGATGTTGGTGCAATAATAATAATAATATTATGTATTTCTGGTGTGTAAGTGAAGGAAACTAGAAATTAAGCGGATTGTAGGAGTAAGCGTTTGATGTTTGATATTGTGTACGAAACCATTTCACTGCGAAAATAATGTGAATTCAAGGTATTGTTTAAAATCGTTTAGTGTCAGTTTTGCTTATGATGGAACGTTAGTAACATTCAAAACTGTGGGGGGGAAATTTCCATGTTTCAAGAACACTCGCATTATAATCTCAGTGTCAATCTTTTAAAAAAACTTGTAATTTACTTACATTTTTGACAAGAATTTGACATTGATTGTCGCCGACTTGAATTGAACGTTTTTAAAGCCCGCTGGCACTACAAGTTACTAAATGCGTTTAGAAATAAACATGTTTACACATCAACATCGTTCCGTCTCTGTCATCTTCACACGATTGACAGAAACAGCAATGTTTGAAATAGGTTTAGCGGTGAACTTATTTAGCGATTTGTGGTGCAATTGGGTCTAAGTTCTAGAATTGACCTTCTATTCTATTAAATTACTTTTTGCCACAGAGATGATAATTAGAAATTGTAAAAACAATCTTATTGCTAAATGTGCCCAGTTTAAAAAAAATTGTCACTTCACTTTGTATAAATATAGGTAATTATTAATGTATGTATATATATTATATTGACTATACAGGTCTTAGTAAAATTACGTGTATTATATTGTCCATTATTATTGTGTGTCTAGTAAATAATATTTCAATTTCAATGAGAGGCTTATTTTTACAAATGTTTTCATAAATTATAAAATAATTATTATTTTGTGGTGTTGATTGTACTTATTATATTATAATATTGTTTTTAAGATTAAATCGCTACGTAAGTGGTGGTTAGGGTAAATATAATTTCGATGTTTAATTGTAAAATGTTTATTAATTATTATTGTAATGAGTCAAACCCCGAAAAATATATTTTGCTGTCCGTATTTAATGGAGTCGGAAAAATAATAAATTAAAGTTTAAAAAAAATCTAGTCTTAAATTGTCTCTTGTAATATAAGGAGGAAATTGTTTCCGATAGTTTCTTGGATTTGTCTGTTTGGAAGGGATTTATTATTTTGGATAAATAAGTGATTCTTCGCTTCGTGGGTGTACAAATGTACACCTTTGCCTAACCCAATGAGGTTCGTAGGCAAATCATTCATTCTCAGTCATTCATTCTCTTAGAAAAAAAGGTATTTTTAATAAAAATACTCTTAAAAACTTAAATCATTTTTGTTCAAAACTATAATTTGGGGAAACGACCATTATTAAATATTATTCGTAGTTATGATTAAACAATAATGTACGTAAAAAATATTAATTAAATTAATGTATCATTGGGAATTGGGAATTTCTTTGTTACCGCTGAAATTTGATTTTGGCTTACCTGTGTTGTCTTCGATTTGATTGAATAACTACAATTTTTTTTTGTTAAAAACTAACTATTCCTTGCTGTATAATATTTATTTGTTGATATTATTTTAAGGGATCATTCTTTAGTAGTTTGTCCTTTATTGTATTTGTAAAATATTATTATGATAAAATATTATTATGTTTATGATAAAATATTATTATATTTATGATAAAATATTATTATATTTATGATAAAATATTATGTTCATGATAAAATATTATTCTCGCCCTATTACATAGGTCTTAAAATATGGCTGGTGAAATGTGGGTGTACTATAAACCTCTGCTGTCCTCCTCCGGGGAATACGAGCGTGATGTTATGTTATTATTTTGTTCTATCTGTAGTCGAGCTTATGTGTGTCAAAAATCAGTGGTCGGATATTCAGATACATTGTAACTAAAGTATGACTTTTTTCCGGTAAAGGGTACAAAAGTATGGAAGCGGTTTGTTATTTTTTTCCCCGATTTCGCGGTTATTTTATAAATAACACAGTGTGCATAAAATTTTGTATTCTTAATTTTTTGCCTAGTTTTACATAGATTAGAAATATTGTTTCTAATCTATGTAAAACTAGGCAAAAAATTTAATGAAAAAACACACGCACATATTTTTAAACCAAATTTCGTCGGTCTCGGAAACCGGGACTTTTCCCATACTGAAGCGTACTCCATACTAGTCAATATTTAAACTTAACGTAAATATGCATCCGAATATCCGATTACTGGTCATAATTATTAAATAAATCAATTGTATATTATGTTTGACATTACATTGTTAATTGTTATGATGTGTATTTATTATGCAAAAAAAGCTTGAGTTATTAGATAAAATGTAACCGGATATTATTATTTTGACTTCAGTTAGTTAATAATTTAACAAATATGTTAATTTAAGCTTGTTTCAAAGACAGGATTTAGTCCTTGTTAATGCTGTTTATGTTCTTTTAAAATATTTAGTTGGGATAGTAAGGAGAAGACTAGAGCTCACTTTAACTTCGTCGCATACGAATATAAACATTATTTGTGTTACGTAAACGTTTATATTCGTTTGCGACGCTTGTTCACATTCGCATATACGAATATGAACATTAAATGCGTAAGAATAAGGTTCATATACGTATGAAAAGCTTACTTTACTTATCAAATGTCAAAGTGGGCTCAAGGAATCTTGTCCTAATTGTGCGTTTGCACTGAAGAAATATTCACATAAAAACATGTTGAAATCTCTATTTCCTGTCAAACATTGTATCGATCATTGTACACAGTAAGTCTAGAGCACGGTCAAGAGTCTTACCCAATTAGAGTTAAATCAGAAAAGGTATGCGCTTCGGTAATCTTCGTGTTTCCGAATTGGCACGAACGTCGCGCCACAGAGTAACCCCCCACAGAGGCAAAGCTTCTAAGTTTTGTACAGCCACGCTTCGTATCATTGCGCGTTTGTATGAAGTTTGCTCTCTGTCGGGTTATCTACTCCTGGCGCAGTCGCAGATCATCATCTGACAGTCAAAAGTTTTGAGAAGTTTATTGAAGTCGCATAGAGTTGTTAATCCATAATTTTGTAATCATTGTTATACAAAAAATGAAGTACATGTGGTTGTAGTTGTAACAGATCGCAAGATCGCGCGTTCGTATTTTCGAAAGTAGACGATGATTCCCGAAGTATATACTTTTTTGGGGATATCTGTACGTGCACATTATGATGAATTAAATGGCACATGCTCAAATGTTTAGAGCTGTGTATAAAATTCATAGAAAATTAAAGTGGTGTGGTATTGGTTGGTCGATATTTCTTTTAATTTGCGGGTGATTTGTGTATGTCATGTCAGCCATCATTTAATGAACACAGTATAGCGGGGATAACCGAAGATTTCAATCTTTAGATTTGCCCTCACTATACTTAAGGCGCGCGAAAAAGTATCCATGCTGAGAAGAACGAGCTCACACATCTCACTTGGAACGATAGATGCAATTTTCAATATGAGTGAGCGAGACAATTATGCAATTCATCTTTTGATGCGTTCGGGCGCATCTAACGATTTAAATCTCTGGGAGATAACCTATTTATCTTGACGAGTTTTGCTGTATGCCTTTCAGAGATAACTGTCAATATTCCTAAGTTTTTATTATTAAATGACATTCCAAAGTAAATACTCGTTTAGTATTATAAGTTTGTGGTAAAATAATTGTGTTTTCTAGATCATGTTGTGTTAATGTTTACGAAACTAGAATTGACTGGCGATGAGTTTGAGTGTAAATTCAATTTATCTGTCTTGAAAAATGTTCCTTTAGACTGCTAAGTGTATATATCATTCTAGGGGAGGGGGTTCTTTGACTTCGCTTTACTAAGTAAGCGATTCGTACGAATATGCACCTTATCCTTATGAACGTAATGTTTATATTCGTATAAATTTAAGTGAAAGTGTGCAAGCGTGTCATAGGCATATGAACATTAATCCTATACCAATAAAGTTCACATTCGTATGAGATGCTTACTTAGCGAAGTCAACGAGCGGTCTGTGAATTTTGCCCTAGATCTATGCGACATAGCAATATTATGATAAAACTATGAAGCCGCTGTCGACCAAGAGTTAAGCTAAGTAAGCATATCTGCACCTTTTTTGTTTCCAATTAATGTTTTTTCCACTTAAAACGAATATCAGCTTTATGGACGTGTATATTAAGTTGATTTCACAATGACTTTGGAAAAAGTTAAAAATATTTGAAGTTGTAGCGCAAACTGAACTTAATGTGTGGGTATTAAAGTTGTTTTTTCAAAAAACATTTGTTTACATTTTTGGAAACTAAATCACGAACGCAGTGTTTAATGCCAGCTACTTAGCTAAGCTGTTGGTCACCAACCAGCTTTAAAAATCCATCCAGTCCATCAAATTAGTTCCTAATCTATGAACATACGCCAAAATCAGGTTGTTTTTTTTTTTAAATATGAATTGCCAGTCAATTTTAGTATTAAAAATAGTTTCCAATGAACATTAAATTAAAGTGTACCTCAACCAAAGAGTAGGCCAATGTTTTATATTATTGTGGTTATGTTTTGTATGATATTGTAATTCTGGTCATTCGCTGGTCGATATAACCAGATTGTCTATAGATTAATAAAGAAATATTTGATTCTGATGATGTGGTTTTATTTATTCTTTACAAAGAGAGTAATTCTGCCACTGTAACTGCCTCGTTAGTCTAGTGGTCGCAAGCGCTACTGCTGAGCATGAGGTCCTGGGTTCGATTCCCGGGTCGGGCAAGTGTTATTGGGTTTTTCTATCGGGAATTTCTCAGTAGCAGCCCGGAGTCTGGATTTGTGTCCAGTTGATGGCAATAGGCTCGCCCCCTATTACATGGGACTTAAAACATAACTGGCGAAATGTGGGTGTACCTGCTACAGGGACACCTCTGCCCAACCTTTCGGGGAAACAAGGCGTGATGTTATGTAATTCTGCCAATGCTTATTTTAACTAACGCGACGCGACACATTTTGTTGGATTTTCAACGCTCAGCTCGTCGCCGAGAGTTGAAAATACAACAGTGCGTTTTTATTAGGCATTACTTTTAGGTGTCAGATAGTGCTAGTGAAAATGAGCATAAATACTGGGTGGCATCGACGCGAAAAATGTTACCATGGATTCAGTACATGATTCTGAAACCCCCTGCGTTGAAATTTTTCGTCGGTTATTTTAAAAAAAAACAGCTGTTCCATACATTTTGACCGCGTAGGTAATTACACTTTTCTATGAGACAGCTGTTGTCTAGTGGTCGCAAGCGCTATTGCTGAGTATGAGGTCCTGGGTTCGATTCCCGGGTCGGGCAGTGTTCTTAGGTTTTTCTATCTGGAATTTCTCAGTAGCAGCCCCGAGTTTGGTTTTGTGCCCGGTTAAAGGCAATAGGCTCGCCCCCTATTACATGGGACTTAAACATAACTGGCGAAATGTGGGTGTACTTGCTACAGGTACACCTCTGCCCAAACCTTCGGGGAAACAAGGCGTGATGTTATGTTTGTTACATCTGCTGATTGGTCCGCTACAGGTATTACACAAAAATGTTATAAGCGTTTAACAGGTTGGAATAGGCATGTTAGAAGTGTTCACTCTCAGGCTCGGCTTGCTTTTCAGATGTGGCATTTATTTGGAAATCCAACTTCAGGATCCATTTATGAGAATATGCGAAACACACGTAACATTTTTAAAGCTAAATTAAAATGGTGTTGCAATAATCAAGCACAAATAAAACTAGACATAATAGCAGAGCAGCGTAAATCCAGAGTTTGGGAAGTTTTGGAAGAGCACTTGTAAACTGAACCCCAAGCCGAGTCTGCCGGTGAGCGTAGTAGGAATTTGTGACCCTCAAGCCATTTCAAATTTGTTTGTGAATCAGTTCCAAGTTGAGCCCTTGTCGGGACTGGCTACACCCGTGTCTTCGTCGGTGATAGGCGCTGAGGTAAGTTCTCCGTGTTTAAAGTTTTCGGCCAAAGAAATAGCTGATGTCATTAGACAGATGGTCGGAGGCAAGTCTCCGGGACATGACCACCTCAGCGTCGAGCACTTGCGATGCGCGGGAGTTCATTTACCGAGGGTTATGGCAACATTTTATTCACTATGCATAAGTCACTCGTACTTGCCAGATAAGCTTATGAAGACCATAGTCGTGCCAATAGTGAAAAACAGAACGAGCGATGTTACAGACCCCACAAACTATAGGCCAATTTCCTTGGCGACTGTTACAGCTAAGGTACTGGACTGTTTTGCTTGATACACATATGGCGAGTCGTATTAATCTTCACGATGCCCAATTCGGTTTCAGACCCGGACTATCGACGGAGACTGCCATCATGTGTCTTAAGCGGACTGTTCAGTATTATGCTGATAGAAAAACACCGGTCAATGCTTGTTTTCTGGACTTATCGAAGGCATTTGACCTGGTGTCATACGATATTTTGTGGGAAAAGCTGCGAAAGGAAAGCAGCGTCGACTGTACTGTTATTTCTTTGTTTAAATTTTGGTACGAGAATTAGACGAACTATGTCAGGTGGGGTGGAACTATGATGTGTATGGGTTGAAGTGCGGGGTGAGGCAGGGGGGTATTACCTCACCACGTCTCTTTAACCTTTACATTAATCAGCTGATTGTTGAACTCAGTAGCACCCGTATAGGCTGTCACATTGACGGAGTTTGCGTTAACAATATAAGTTACGCTGACGACATGGTGCTGCTGAGTCCATCAATAAGCGCACTCAGGCGTCTTGTGAAGATGTGTGCGCGGTTACTCAGGGACTCAGGTACAATGTAAAAAAATGTGAATTATTGGTATTCAAGGCGGGTACCAAATGTTACACTAACGTGTCAGATGTGACTATAAATGATACTCCGTTAGCTAGAGTAATAAAATTTAAGTACCTTGGTCACTGGGTCACTCATGACCTGAATGATGACCTGGACATAGAAAGGGAACGCAGGGCGATGGCTGTCCGAGGTAATATGCTGATCCGCAGATATGCACGTTACACGACGCAAGTCAAAATAACCCTTTTCAGAGCATACTGCCAGTCTTTTTACACGTGCAGTTTGTGGGTCAGGTATACGCTGAGGGCATACAACGCCCTGCGTGTCCAATATAACAATGTATTTAGGATGCTGTTGGGTCTACCACGCTTTTGTAGCGCTTCCGGGATGTTCACCGAGGCCAGGGTTGATGGTTTTCATGCCATTATAGGGAAACGGTGCGCTTCTATTCTCGGTAGAATACGTGCTAGCTCCCACAGCATCCTGAGTGTACTGTGTGATAAGTGGGACAGCCCCATGCTGGCTCACTGGATACGACTGCACACGTAGGTGTCAGTCGTTTCAATTTTGTATATAGTGTGGGTTTTTTACTAACATTAGGTTAAGACCTTTACTAACAATTTATGGATCGTGTAATTTGGTCTGTAATAAATATATTATTATTATTTGTTATGTTAGCTGTTTTTTTTTAAATAAGCAACGAAAAGTTTCAGCCCTCGTTCTGTAAGTAACTGTGAAGGACTGAGTGTCTTTTTACTCTCCATACTTAGTCGATTTTGGATAAAAGTAAATAATACAAAAGATTTTTTTTATTTATAATTTTATTAAATTAATTATTTCTATAACTTTTTACATATAGTAAATTATATGTGCCACGTTTCGTCAATTACATTGAATAATGCTGCCATGTCACATCAGCATAGTCACAATAGTACCTAATGTTTGCCTCTACGATCCGACAACGACTGGCTGCTCGCGACGACACATAGCATCGGACATTCGACGCTCCCGAGTAGAACGCATTCGCGAAAACGAATACGTTATTGACAAACGCAACGCTTTTTGACAGACAGATCAGTTTGACAGTGACAGTTGCGTTTGTCAAACGTCAGGAGCGAGGAGAGCGCGGCAGCCGGCCCGCGAAACGACTCGCCTCCGCACACAACTTGGTCCAAGAATATATTTATGAAATAATTTGTATAAAAATTTTGGCTCCAATATTTACAAATGCACTGATATTTTTTTTTACAACGCCGGACTAATTTTTACAGCGACTAAGTTGAGTAAAGGGTTGCGGAGGCGATCCGAGGCGCGGGCGCAACACGAGTTATTATTGCAATTCATTTCTAATAACACATTTCTTATCTAATAAGAGTGCGCGCGTATAGTGCGCGACCATTTCTAATACCCTATCGTTACAGTGGTACGTCTTAACATTAGAGCGCTCTACGCGCGACATGCTACGAGTGAAGAAACACGGAAGATACAGCAACAAAACTCACTGTAGCAATAGAGTACAGACACAACGTAATAATGAAGAGACAACACCAAAGGCAGAGCTGACTGGTTCCGTGGCCTGACGTCGCCCGCGCTAACTATTCGTATTCTGACGATACCTTCTCCCTGTTTCGTGTTTAAAATTAACATTTAGAATTAACACACAAGTTGAGGGGCTTATACAGAATTTGTACTCTTAAAGCGTCCCGTCGCCGCTTGCACCCATGTAACACTCGTACGCGGAACAACTGTACAACACTACATTAGTGACCCCCGACCACGCGACCACGCGACCGCGCGGCCGGGCAGTAGACGGCGTGACTTGATCGAAGCGAAACACTGGTAGGTACGATTTTAAAACGACAAAGCACTGTTCTAACAATAAATTAAATAATTTTTGTGATACATAAATAGTAACCGAATGATAAATATACTTTTGTTGATATAAATATTCTGACAGAGGTGTAAGAGCGTGGGTAGCTGACGGACATCGGGCACGGCTCACCGGCGCTTACCGTGGCTCACTACGAGCACGTCGTCACTCAACACAACAGCAACACTAACATTACAAGTTGAACATTTGAACTAATGGATGGATGGAATCGTTCAATACAACAGAGTCAGTCAGTCGAGGAGTCGTGAGAAAATCTTAAAAATGTAACACTTAAACATTTCAACAAATGTGATGTAATCAAACATACTTATAACTGCATCAACAGGGTAGCTGACACAGTAAGCGAGCGAGTACGTCGCCCGACGCGGCACCGCCGTCGCATACATTACCGTAAGAGATCAAACTGTCATTAAAACAAACATTATACTTACAAATGATAATACGTTTACAACTATCCTTATTATAAACATCCATACCTAAAACAATTTACAATAATATTTTATGCAAATTATATTAAGATAAAGTAGGTCATTCAGTCGGGCAAAGAGGAAGTTATGAGATTGACTCGAACGAAGCCCCACCGAATGCCAATAGATATTTACTGAAAATTATATAATACAATGAAAGTTCAGTCGTTCATTTCCGAAATGAATCAACAATTTTACAAGATATAGTCATAACAAAAATATATGTGTACTCATTACGATGTTATTCTGTTCAAATTTTGAAACACATTGTATTGTCCAGCTCTAGTCGTGTATAATATATTACTTTTTTGGTACATGAATGTCCACATAAATTAAAATCGCAACTAAATAACTGTGTCATTACGCCTGACATGTGAATGTGACGTCATATCACACGTCGCGGTGTAGAGATGCGCGATAGTCAAGAAAATAAAATAGTAACAAGTGTAGTACAGGTCAGGTGATAAAACAAAGAGTTCAGTGCAACATTTAATTAGATAACATTGGAAAATATTATTATTATTATAGATATTTTGGTGTCGATTCCCTTGTTCACAAACTAAACTAAATTTAAGTTCAGTTAAATTTTAGTTTAGTCCTGTCAAATTAATCAGCGCTTGACGTAAATTGACGTAATTTTAGTAGGCAAGTTTTTAATCACGTCTAAACTTGTATGGAGTAGTGACAGGCGCTGATTAATTTGACAGGACTAAACTAAAATTTAGCTTCTATCCTTTTCTTAATGAAATAGAAAGAAAAAGATGCAATGAACATAAATTTAGTTTAGTTTGTGAACAAGGGAATCGGCACCATTGTTAGGGTGGATATTCGTACCCAAATTATTTTTCTGTTCAAAAATGTAGCTGTATCAGTAAGTAGGTGTATGACACATTTACTCAGCCGATATTGTGTGACAATTAAGTGAGATCATTAATTATAATTCAATATTAATACTTAACAATACGATGGTTAGTGGGTGATGTATTACGAGCAGTTGGGTGTTATGTGATTTTGGACTGTATCCCTAATGTAATAAAGTCAAAAATAACATAGAACATAATATCGTATTGTCTACAACTACCGCGTATTTTATTAAAAAATAAGAAGTATATGAGTGAGTGAAGTGAGTGAATGTGGTGATCAACACTTGCGCAGCCGCAGCCCGGGAGATCGGTGCGGTACCTTCATCACGCGAATCAGACGCTTCTAGACGAGAAATATGGCGTAATATCCGCCGATTTACGTGATATAAATGACGCTACCAATCACCTAGGCTTTCAGGCAAAGCTTGTATTTTTTACAACGAATTTGTATACTACGGTTCGCGAAAAAAGGTTGCCAACACAAAAATTTAAAAATGATTTAAGTAAAAAATAAGAAAATAATATTTGCCACAGCCAGGTCACGCTCATGTCGATCAACGCGATTTTATAAAACTAATTCTCATAGCCGAATTTGTTAGTACCTGAGTTTAGATGGAAATCCTCGTTAAAAATGACTTAAAAATTAAAAACAATATAATTTTTGGTGGGTTCCCTTTGCTTTGTGTTAAACCCAATTATAAAAACTTTTCTCCAAATCGGCGCAACATTCACAGATCTAATTCTATTTGATTAATTTTTACAAGAAAAATAATTATATACAAAATATAAAATTGATATATCTATACACTATAATAGCAACTTGTTTTTTTTTTTTGTGGAAATCAATAACAATAAGTACCTAGAGAGTTTTTCGAAAACGATTTTTTCTAAGACCGTTAAAATTTATATTCGAAATGTCCGATGGAAAAATTGAATAAAATTACAAAAATAACATGGTCATTTGAAAATGAGGGCGTACTGGGGGCCAGTCTACATTTGCACGAGTTGTTATAAAACGCGATGATCGCCCCCCGAGGCATAAATATTACAATAAACTTGTGTTATAAAATATTTAAATTATAGTGACAATATGTAGGTAGATAAAGATTTGCACACATAGCGTGTTTTCAACACAGTGGAATATTTGACGTCGATGTAAAATCATTAATGGAATACACATCGCGCCACTAAACTACACAATATCGCAACTCATCCAATCGAGCCAGGCTCGGTACAATAAAATAGAAAGAAAAAAGAAAAAAAAAATACAAATTCGTCTGAAATGTGAAAAATAAACATTGAATATAAATTTTTGGCAATTTTGTACTTAGTGATGGTTCGCAGAGGTGTGTAGTGTGTTCACGTGTACAGTGTGGTGTGTGTGTGTGTGTTGTGTGGGTGTGTGCGGCGCGGGCGTAGGTGTGTCGTCGCCGAGTCACTCTGTCGCGTGGAACGGTCGCGATGTCGCCGGCGTCGAGTTCAGTCACAACATTCGCCTTAGTACATGTATCAACAAAATGTCCTACGTTTGTTTACGTTACGGAGTTATAACGTCAGCCGCGGCCGACGTGGGCCCCAGCTCGACCCGCACCGCGCATCGCACACCTGAAACAAGATGACGCGAACGATTACAATTTAAAGTGATATTACAATTAAATTGTGCCAATGGAAAGATATTATCATTGCCGAAAGGCAGCTTTCTATGCAAAAGGGCATCCAGATTTGATGGTCAGTCTTCGATTGCTACCATACAGTATCTATTTCTCCAGAGCCAAAATCCTAAGTACGACCACTCAAGAGCAGCTTCTTTATTCGTGGGACGCAAGGAAAGGAAATCTGGCACCAGCTTACATAGTATGAAGACTTCGGACACTACCTCCCTTTGTCAGTAGAATTCTAGAGTTTACTATGGTCATCATCTGCCTAGCCTTTTCCCAATTATGTTGGGGTCGGCTTCCAGTCTAACCGGATGCAGCTGAATACCAGTATTTTACATGGAGCGACTGCCTATCTGACCTCCACAACCTAGTTACTAGGTAACACGATACCCCTTGGTAAGACTGGTTGTCAGACTTTTGGGCTTCTAACTACCCGTAACGACTGTCAAAGATCTACAAATGACAGCCGAGACCAACGGCTTAACGTGCTTTCCGAGGCACGGAGGGGTCTCGGTATGTAAAGATGGTCACCCATCCACGGACCAACCGCGGCAAGCGTAGCTTAACCTGATCGATCGACCCGTGCGGCTGTTATTACTTTGCCACGAGCCCTTTGAGCCCTTGAGTTTACTATGGTACAGCTCTTTTATAATCGGCTCTACGATCATGTCCATCATGTGCCAATGAAATGACTCATATCACTATTTCTTCTCTGGAGTTTCGGTCGGTTAGCCATCATCAAAAACACTGAGATAGCCTGAGTTAAGTAAAACAGAAGACCATCGAACACCTACCTAGACAACTTTTGTGAGGCGAGCGGCGCGTCGTGTCCGCGGCACGTTGCCGGGGCGCGTCTTGAGCGGGGTCCGCGGTCGCCGCCGCGCCCCTCCGCCCACCCCGCTGTCACCGCTGTGTCCCGACACCAGCGACTCACTGTCGCTCTGGTTCGACGTGTAGCCGATCACGTCGACCTCATCTGGAATTGAGAAAGGGATTTGTTAATTGGTGTTGAAGGTATACACACACAGTCAGGATAGCATCTCCCCAAAAACACAATGCGTGTGTAAATCATGATGGGTAAAAGTTTTCAGGTCTGTTCTTTCTAATTTTGATACCCTTCAACTATTAAAAGCCGCCTGAGGGACTAAACTAATAATGCAATTGACTCGCTACTGAACATAGGAACTATTTGGCTATGTAAAATCTTAACAGTCCTCAACCAAGGCAGAACAGAAGAGAACATAAAGGCGTGTGATCCAACTGTCAAATCATTTTATGAAATTAAAATCCAACTTTATTATACAGTGTGAGCCTTCATAATGTGAACATATCAAAATGAGGGAATCTATGCTTAATTTTATCGATGGAAAAAAAGGAAAAAAAAAATTTTATTCGTTTTTTTTTTTTAATTTTTTGTATCAATTTTTTTTTTTCTCTTGGGCATCTTATTTATAAATTTTACAATTATTGTAAAATTGATGAAAAAAATGCAGATTTTTACTAAAAAAAACATGTTTATTTTCAATTGAGGGTAGCTTTTTTTCTCAATTTTAATTTTATGTGGACGCCTACTTAATTCCAATCATTATGGAGTTTGTTTCATCACGATAGCAGATTCAGTTTAAAAGTTACACAGTTTTGTTACATTTTTTTAATTCCATAAAAAGTATTAAAAAAAATATTTAGATTTTTTAAAATATTTTTTCTGTCGCTAAAATTAAGCATAGATTCCTTCATTTCGATATGTGCACATTATGAAGACTCACACTGTATAAAGGCTTTTAATAATGTCCATCCTTCACAGTCGCTTCAACAATGCTCATCACCCAAAAGGCACCTACAAACTCAAGGTTCCTTTAATCCAGCAACACAATTAAGCTTGCAGTCCAAATCCAGTCAGTTTCGCGACTGGCAGGTGTCCCCAATTCCATAGCCCTCTTGTTTTTCACTCAACGGGTCGAAATACGGCGAGCTATGTTTTACACAACTTTTAAATTGCATCTCTAATTAAATGCATGAAATTCTCGGATTTCTAGGACTGGCCTTTTAAGTATTAGATTTTAAATGTCTGTGCATTTTGGTATTATCTTTTCATTTAGATTAACTTTGGTCTTGAAAGACTTGTTTGTTATTTAAAACTAAATTAAATGTTGGTGCCGATTCCCTTGTTCACAAACTAAACTAAATTTAAGTTCAGTGCATCTTTTTCTTTCTATTTCATTAAGAAAAGGACAGAAGATAAATTTTAGTTTAGTCCTGTCAAATTAATCAGCGTTTGACGTAAATTGACGTAATTTTAGGCCGCATTCCGATTTACGTTAAAAGTGATAATATCGCGAATCCGACCAAATTTAATAGTCACAAAATATAAGGGTTATTGAGTAATAATTGTGACTTCGGACTTTGGTCGGATTCGCAATATTATCACTTTTAGCGTAACTCGGAATGCGGCCTAAAATTACGTCAATTTACGTCAACTGTCGTTCAGAGCAAGTCTAGATTGCTTTGTTAATGCTAGCATCATTCGCTCTTACATCATAATATGCTTCCTGTTCCAAGACCTCGTCTCAAAGCATCTACAGACAATATTGCAGTCAAATTTTCCTTTGATATTTTCAAACAAAGAGATGTTGCACGTTTTCCCGTCTTATATCTTGACGCTATAAAGTGTGAAAAGGGATTTCATCGTCGCACACTGCTTCCAAGAAAACTAGCTTACAAGATGAAAGCATATTTTTCCGAGAATTTCATTAAAAATCTTATAATTTATTAAGAGGGTCAGTTCTGGCTCCTTTAATTCTAATACGATTTTGTGAATTTAGCTAGGTTAGGTTAAGAGTGACAGCATTTCAAAATTAACAGCTGTTCCATTGAGCCTTCCTGCTTTTTAAGACGCAGATATATGACAGTGACCTTGAATGGTTAGCTTGCGTGTTCTGTGTGCGTCGTACGTCCCAGGCAGTAATAGGACTCGCCCATCAAGGAGCGCTGTCCCAAATTAGACGCATTATTAATTTATTACACGTAAAACAAAAGTTATTTAAATAAAACACGTATACTAAAAGATCAGTAATTTAATTATCTTTAAGATGGTGAAGTTTTCAGAAAAATAAGCTTGATGGATTTTGCGTCATTCTCAGTTTTTATCCGCGTTAGACATCACTTTACAAATTAATTTCACTATGTAATATAAACATAATCAAAAATATGCCTATATTAAAATATTAAAAAAATGCTCTAATTTAACATTTTTTTTTTCCAAATCACTAACACTACTCGTTTAGACGTCATCTTCAGTATAAAATCATTAAAAGTCAGCTATCGTCCCCTTAAAGCTTCACTTCTCAAAGCAGTACTTTTTATGATTACGCTAAAACAAAAATCTTTATTTCATCAAAGATTCTCTTTTAAAATATTACAACGACGCGAATCCGAAGCGTAGTCATTCTTTATTTGTCCTTCAAAATGGAGCTAAAATAAAACCTAAGCTCTTTTGTTTTCCTATTAGTACTGAAAAAACAAATGCTTACAAAAAACTGTTTGTTTGATAAATATTTTATATTCTGTAGCTACTAAAAGAGGTTTATATTTTGAAGTATTCGCCAAGATTAAAGTGTTCCCGTTTCGTCGCTTCAGTATTCGTTGATAAGTCTCAAAATTCGGGACGTTGGGATGTTTGCGATACTGATATTAGCTTTTACATATTAGGTATACATTTACATATCTGATGGAAGATAAACAATTGCAGTTTATAATGAAATGATGCTCACTTGTGCATCTCGATTTAAAACAAGATTTGAGTAGAGATAAGTGTCAAATCCATAACTGGCGAAATGTGGGTGTACAGCTCTAGCCGTTTTGAAATTACAGGGTGATGTTATGTTAACGTGTTAGTAGAAAATCTGTTAGGATTAGATAGAGATTTATGACTGAGCCTTCCAAGACGTCTCTAAATTTGTTTATATAATTATTATTTAGAAAAAAGACAGAAACCTAAATTCTAATCTTTTGTCTTTCACGATGCATAAAAATTTGAATACTTTATTTTCAGCCTTGTATTAAAATTAAATCTATCTGCCTAGCCTTTTCCCAACTATGTTGGGGTCGGCTTCCAGTCTAACCGGATGCAGCTGAATACAAGTACTTTACATGGAGCGACTGCCTATCTGACCTCCACAACCCAGTAACTGGGTAATACGATACCCCTTGGAAGACTGGTTGTCAGACTTTCGGGCTTCTGACGACCCGTAACGACTGTCAAAGATCCACGAATGACTGCCGGGACCAACTACTTAACGTGCTTTTCGAGGCACGGAGGAGTCTCGGTATAGAAAGATGGTCACCCATCCATGGACCAACCCCGGCAAGCGTAGCTTAACCTGTCGGATCGACCCGTGCGGATGTTATTATTTAGCCACGAGCTCCTTGCATTAAAAATAAATAAATGGAAATAAAATGGTCTTTCGGTATTCAATCGACCGCAAAAACGAAGAAAAATATTCTATTACACTTTGAAGTTCCACACTTTATCTATCAAGGTAAGATAGATACATAAAAGATTTTGAAGGAAAAAGTTAAAAGCCATGTTTTCAAGAAGGGACGTTAAAACCAGGTAGGTGTAAGTCTTACCTTATTATTTTATCAAGGCTTCGACCTCTCAAAAGGGATTTAATTTGTTTTACAAAGAGAGTATTTGACGAAGTAAAGATTTTTTATCTTTAGTTGCGATAGTACGCGATATTAAAATTCTAGAAAGAAAAAAAAAGAAAGTTAACTTGTTTATTCTGCACAAACATCTGAAGGGTGGGCGTTTTTGGGGGACTGTCTTATGTAATTTTGACGTTCGAAAAGTGCTGATTCTCAGCCTAGTTTGAATAAATGACTTTTGAATTTTGAACACTACAAAAACTAGACATAAGTAGCCAAAAGTCTCGTATTCAATAAAAAAAAGTTTGATAATGTTGTTCATATACTGGTTCATTGGCTGATGTCACGGCCACCAAAGACAATATTGCATAATTACTGTTGCAACATTGGCAAATGACAACAAAAACAAAATACCAATTGTAGAGTTAATTACTTTTGTAACAATTAAATGAACACATGTAGCAACTTTGTAACAAACAAATGTAGCATAACATTGTAGATATTTTAGACGTAAAGAAGATATTATTACTTGCTTTTTGGAACGAAGTTCCTTATCGCGCGTTGCGAAAGGGGGGCTAGACGGAAAAAATTAAGACCAAAAGTTGTAACGACACTTTTTGCTATAGTTGTAAGCCGTGCGGCGTGCGCGTGTTTCTCTGTCTGTCTCTCTCTCTCTCTCTCATAGAAAGCAAGCCAGTTATTTTCGTTTCGTCTTTCTATTTCGCATTGAACAGTGAATAATAAAAAAAATATTATTATAACTTAAAAAAAAAATACAATTCCTTCACTAATTAATCGAAAGGAACTTCGTTCCATCCGGGTGTCCCTTGACACCTCTCAAGTTTTTTTTTTCTTTGTTAGAACTGATTAATTCGCGTGTTTTCATATAAATATGTACCAGGGCTTGATGCTCGTTATGACTGCCTTTTTCAAAACCATTGGATAAAGACAGTCATAGGCTTCGGTTAAGAAAATATATTAATATTTTATATCAATATAATTTAAAAGAGTGTCCATGGAGTTTCTTTTCCGTTTTTCTCCATAGGTACTTACTATGCTTTGGAATGGGCTTCATATTTCTATATGATCAACTCCTTTGAATATTCAAAAGTGCCCGTAAAATGATTTACTTGAAATAAATGCTTTGAGTTTGAGTACTAACAATACTAACACAATTTATGTTTCAATACAATTTGTTATTGGACATATTGTGGTTTTATAATGTGTATAATGAACCCTATAAGGAGTTTCTCTGAAATAAAGGAATGCCTTCGACATTGAAAGGCTTTTGAGACTTCTGAGTAACAGAGATATGCCAGTTCCTTAGAATAAGAGATTACTTGCGTAACATTAAATTTGCAGAAGGTATTAAAATATAAATTAAAATTACTAAGTTATTTGATATTCACAAGCAGCTCAGTTCTTCCGAGAAAAGAACCATCAGTATAATATATTTTAAGCTACAATGCCTTCAAGATATAATGAATTTCTGGAATTTCACAGAGTACACCAGAAATAGTTTATGCTCAGTGCACTCACAATGATACAAAAGCCTTGGTTCGTCTTGGGACTTACTTTGGAGGTATCCGGTGAACGTGGAAATTCTAACAACTATTGTTAGAATTTTAAATGCATTCTGGATTATGTTTTCTATTAAGCTGTCTTGAACTAAGAGATTCAACAAGAGATACCAATCTCGCTTTACGATTTGTTTAAACTTATGAGTAGGAGGGCTGCATAAATTCAGGTGTCCTTATAACTTTTTGTTTCTTTTCTTTTTATTGTGAAAAAAGCGATAGTTTGGTACATCTCTCACAAATAATGACGTATTTTTAACTGACTTAAAAAAAAGGAGGAGGTTCTCAATTCGTCGGTATATTTTTTAAATTTTTTTATGTATGTTCCCCGATTACTCGAAGACGGCTGGACCGATTTGAAAAAGTCTTTTTGTTTGAAAGGGTATACTTTCAAGTTGGTCCCATTGTCATTTGGTCATGATCTGATGATAGAATCTTGGAGAAATCGAGGGAACTCTTCAAATGTTAAAAGCACATCTATAGCGATTTGGGTATTTTTGATGAGCAGTTGACATAAGGCATTTGTAAGACATTTGTAACTTAGATAAATTACAAATCAACTCACTAAAAAGTGAAAAAAAAATCTTTTTTACAAAAAATACAACCGACTTCCAAACTACAAAGTGAAAAATAACTTTAATTTCGGAAGTCGGTGTCAAAAAACTTAAATACTGATCCGAAATAAAGTTATTTTTCACTTTGTAGTTTGGAAGTCGGTTGTACTTTTTGTAAAAAAGTTTTTTAGAATGTAACAATGATTTATGCATAGGTACATAAACTCACGCCTTTTTCCCATGGGGTAAGCAGAAGCGGCAAAACATCACGTGCATCCTTACATACTCCTTATTAATTTCGTATGCTTCTATATTTATTACTAGCTTCCGCCAGCGGCTTCGCTCGCGTGATATCTTTATAAATTATAGCCTACTAGCTGACCCTGCAAACGTTGTTTTGCCATATAAATGTTTGGGATGGACCATCTTTATCACTTACTACCCTACCTACCCTACCTATCCTACCTTTCAAGTTGGATCAAACTGCACACGGTGTGCAAATTTGATTAAAATCGGTTGAGTAGTTTAGGAGTCCATCGCGGACAAACAACGTGACACGTAATTTATATATATTAAGATGTTACTCAGTGATAATATAGTATTCTACTGGTGAAATAATTTTAAAAACCGGTCCAGTAGTTTTTGAGAAACATACGAAAAATCTTTTCTCTTTATAAAATTAGTTTAGATTCCAAACCATGTTTTCAAACTACTTCACATTCGCAGGTGGGGAACAAACCAGGCAGTGTGTTTGCGACTAACTATTAACAGGTAATTCGCTTTGAGCTCACAATTTACTATACAAACAAGTTTGCCGTGCGTCGTCGCTAATTCTACATAGTCACTCATATTAATTTATTTGCTGGGGGTAGTTCTCACGATGTTTGAAATAACGGGTTGAAGGAATGTAGTAAGATGTTTTAGCATGGTTGTACACTTCAGTCCGTTTACAGTTTTACCTCTGACAGTAGCACACCAAAAAAAATCCGATTTTTTTGGTGTGTTACTGTCAGAGGTAAAACTGTCGAAAAAACAGTGATCTGAATCCTCAGATCACTGTGATTTCGACAGACTTGTACTGACAAGTTTACCACTGGGCAGTAGCCCAACAGCAACCTTATTGTAAGGAGAAAAAATATCATTTTGGCAGTGATGCTAAATCAAAGGTAAAATAGGTACTAAAGACTGAATGAATGAAATTTGTTGAACTTTATGTAGCTCTCAACTGGTTTAGAAGCCCTTCATACAGAATACGGGGACAGCTTAGCATCCAAAGAACGTGATAGTTTGTCATACAGCAAATAAATAAAATTATACTTTCAAAGGCTTCTTAGCAAAATCACTCTGTAATTCTAAAACATATCAGTCATATTAAATTTGTCACGTGGCTTCCCTACCGGGTCCCAGCACAAGTTTGTTGAGACTAATTATAACACAAACGGCACCAAGCGAGCGGATCGCAATGGCGGCGCGCGCCAATTTCCTGCAATACATGCTAAATGGCAGGCAATCGTGCGCCGCCCGTCGACCGAGCTACACGCCCCTTCCGAGCTCTGCACTTGAAAATTACACTAGAAACTCTGAAAGTATAATTTGCTATTAATTTGTGGCATGTACTTGACGCTTTTCCGTTGAACTTGTTTTAAAGCGATTATAACTTGTTTTCTATTGTTACTTTGTTATAGTTTTAAGTGACTCCCATTAAGAATATAAATGTTTACGTTCCATAAATTTGGAAAAGGTCCTTTAAAAAAAAAGTACGTTTTTGATTTTACACGACTACCGCATGTAACCCATACTCGTATTATATTATACCATAGTAGTGTTGTCCGAGGCTAAATCCTATACAAAACTGCATATAACAATTTACCATTACAATTTAATTTCGCTAATCAACAAACTAAAATTAGATTTTCAATTCCACCAAACATGCTTTAATATCCGAATCTATTATTAATGTAAATCCGATAATACAGTTTTAATTATACATCGAAACACAAAGGGTCGGAAACGGTAATGGCGCCCAACGCGGGCCGCAGACTGACATCATAATAGCGGCTTGTAGACTTAATACGTAATCAATACGAACACTGAACATCGTGCTAGTTAAAGCGCAATGAATAAAGCTCAAATACGACAGGGGTCTTGTGTACCACACCTTTGATCATGGCCCGTGAAACTGAGGGTAGATATAAATAAATAGATTGCTGGAATTCTCGGACACGAAACATGGATGAAAAAAATTGCCAAAAGCTTGAATTTATGCCAAAAATAAAAAGAATTCGAATGAACATTTTCATATTGTTACGGTGCAGTTTGACACAGCCTATATGCAAGCGCACTGGAGCTTAACCCGAGTCAGATCTATATATAAAATTCAAACGCAAAAGACTTTTTGTATATGCCTCATTCAAACGCCTCCAACCTCAAAGTTCCACCCACACACCATTCAAAACTTACAAAAGCCGAAACCTCATCTACATAGAAGCAGACACCTCAATAGACCGCAAAATAAATCCCTCCAAGGTTATTACCAACACATACAGAGCATGAATCACTCCACGATCCACGCATACAAAAGCATGGAGCCTGCAGCGCAATATTTCGTCACAAGAATTTATTTCAGGCAGAAATTGAATAGGACGGCCATAGCGGCCAAACTGTGTTAACGCGTTATACTCGAATGCTGTGTGATGTGAGCTGGCTGGATTCATTTTTAGTTTCAGGCTGATCGAAAATATATGACGTTTTTTATTTTAAAAAATACCGTAAATATCGATGGCGATCCATGCCGTGTAAATTGAAAAAAAAAGAAGTTGTTGTGAAACCCTTTCAAAGCACTCAAATTTTTGGGGGCGATACATTTTTCATACTACTGTATAGTTAAGATTAGTGTATAAACATACAAAAACGTTATTATTTCGGTTTTGCTATCCAAAATGCAACAATGTAACTGATGATCGCACTATTAAAGTCTCAGGTGCGGAACTGCGGGCTCTAAACTACGCTATTTGTTATCAACATACAATTTGGAGGGTAGATACGTATTAAGCTGTTGTTTTGATGTTACGTAACGATTAACTTTGTGAAGGTTTTCGGTATTACAGTTTGCTTTGTTAGATTTTAACCAAGGTAATGTTAATGGCAATTTCAATAATGAGAAAGTAGATTTTGTTATCGATTTTGTATTACATAAAGCTTTTTGGTTTGAGTGATATTGCCGTGATTTTTAGTAATACTGCCGCATGAAATTTCTAAAATAAATGAGGACAAAGTACAAATTAGTCACCAACATGCCTTTTGTCTCCTTGTCTACAAAATATAATGAACTTCACACAGACAATTTTAATGGCGCCCACGTGGGCTCGTGAGTTGATAATGACTAATGTCAATTAATCAGTGTCAGTCGACAGACAATATATCAACATTAAATTCTTAATGCGATTACTCCGAACATAATTAGTTTCAACACGTTATAACTTATTTAGGTTCTACATCGTAGCTCCATTGAATGACGTCACCTAATTGTGTAGTTTAGTATCACTTCGGACTTTTTTTAGTTTTCTGTAGAAATATTGAAGTCTGGTTGTAATTCAGTTACAGTTAGAATGTGTCACATAAATAGTAAAAGCCTCGTTACCCCTAACACTAATTGGCGAAAAGTGGGTAGACGAAAGTTAAATTCTGTCTGTCCGCTGGGGATTCGATGACGGTTTGCTCTCTAATGGGCTACCAAGTTCATTACGCACTGAAATCCGAATATCCATCGCACTTTGATATTACATACGCACTTAGATACAGCCATTAAACTCCATCCCGAGTCTGTTAATCTATTAGTTGATGTCTTCATGAATAAGTAATGGTGTTTGGTATTTAGGTATTGTGTGTTGAGCATTGAGTTGATATTGGTTCAGGGTATTAGTGCAGGGTTACATGGTGAGGCCCTATTGATGAATACAGCTTTGGTTCAAGTGCTATGTTTAGTGCGTGTGGATGTTTCCTTTTCTGGGATGTTTGCTGTGTCTAAAGAATAAATTCTGAACCGATCCTAAATGTGGTAGTATCTTGGATTTTATAGAAGAAATCCTAACAATTATGAATTATCAGCATTTTTTTTGTAGCTTATTTAAGCACAATCAATTTTAGAAGTGACTTTCAAAGACGCAAGTAGATATGAAAAAGAAAATCAAGACAAAATTAATAGGAATTAGTAACCTAACCTAACATTTCAGCACCAAATAGAATATGTATTATGAATGAATTATTTATAGCTATATTATACGCGACTAAGACACCTGTCCCCTTCGAGAGCACCGATAAATCTCCTGCCGATAATTTACTGATTGTTTGTCTCGGCACATAAATTCCACGGTGACGTCACAGACCCTGGTGTTTGCACCTCCACAACTTTAAGTTATTTATTTGTTTTGCTTCGGGAATTTATCGGAAGATTTTCGAGTAGGGAGTTTGATTCACCCGTGAATGTCGACTGACGGGTGTGAGAAAGGTTCGTTGTAAAAAAAAGGAATAGGAAGCTGAATTATAAAATTCTAATTAAATACTAATAGCAATCTTTTTGAGTTTGAAGTCCCACGCTGGGCGCCATTAACGGTCGAGTCCATTTTTAATTAATTGGGAATTTGTTCACTCGTTATGTTGGTTTCACATTATTTACTTCGTCAACATTTTGTGAACAACGTTTCGTATCAGTGATCACATAACATTATCTCTTCTCGTTGAAAATAAACGCTGTTTATGAATACATCTCCGATATATCGCAAAAAATACAATTTTTCTCAAAAACCGGGTTGATGCGAGAAAAAGTACAGAAAGCTATTTTCGCAAAATTAGGATCTTATAAGACGTTTGATGCGTAAGAAAATTGGATTCTATTCAAATTGAAGGGCGAATTAGATCTTATAGAGCAGGTTACCAGTCTTTGGCCGAGTAGGGTAGGTACTAAAATATTCAGAAAATCGTACTATCCAATTAAGTTAATTTGGCCCCTGAATTGTATACTGATTTCTAAGTACGTTAATATTAGAGTTTGCCCTTTCTCTTAAATTAGTTTTCCGACAATTCTAACTTAGTTCATTAATTGTCGTACTTGAATAGCTAATAAACGGATATTCAGGCTTGTTGTTTCGTGTAAAGTGGGTAGTAATTGAATTACGTTATATCTACATATTTTCTGTACAATGGTAGCTCAACTTTGAACTTATTCCGCTTAGAAATAGAATATTATAGTAAAAATTACTATACTATTTTTAGGCAGAATAAGTTATTAGGTAGACTGAGCAAATAAATATCGATGTACAAACTACTTATGTAGCTGCATGCTTTGTTATTATAACCTAATCCTATCAACACTAAAGAATATGTCTTCGGCATAACGTACACTCTGAACTCGTATCAAGATTATACCTAAGCCAGAAACCAAGTACCAAGTATCCAGTACCAAGTTTCATCTATCTTAATAAAAGCCCAACCTAAGATAGCGCTACAAAATAGATTTCACCCGCTAGCATTTTCATCTCAACAGAATTAACGCCTTGCCGTGATTACATCACATTATGTGTCCCTAAGTCGTGTATCTTGTTATACTCCGAGGAGATACCGACCATTATCTTAACTAGATTTCTACTGTATTACTCATAGTTTAGGGTCTTTATTTGAGTAATTTTTAGTTAGTTTAGTTGTCCCTGCTGGGCGCCAATAGTGAAGTAATTTTCATAATATCATGGATGTTAACATATTCATACTTTATTAACATTTTTTGGAACATTAGTCACATCATCTGGTATTTGCTAATTTAATTGTAACGAAGAATACGTGGATCTAAGCTAACTTTATTTTTCTTCTGTTTTCTTGTTTCTTTTTTATTCATCAAACAAAAGACCTCTATTTTCTTTCTTCAAAACTCCCCATCCACCCTTCCCATCCACACATCAAATTGGCAGTGCATACGAACTGTCCCAGAACTACCCACAACATAAACAAGTGTGTTGCGACCTAATTAAAGTTGGATAGTTGCGGTAATTAGCGACCGAGCGCCTCCCGCCTACCCTCAGGCCACTGATAATACCGGAACACGGAAGGCTTATCAGAGTAAGGGTGCTTCGAAGCAAGCTACATGATATTTGGACACGCAAAGTGTGAAACTTGCCTCTGTTTTGGAAGTTATCGGGTGATGTGTATCGTGGGTAGTTTGGTTTTTCTTTAACTTAAAGAAAGGTAGGTTAATGTTTTAAGAAATGTAGTTCTTTCTTTGAAATACTGTTTTTCTTCAGTTCTATTTCTATTAAATACTATTATAAAGTATCTCTTTAAGTATGCAACAAAGGGTATTGTAATGTAAATCTTTGACAAAGCCGCCGACGGTTATGTAACTTGTCCCTTTCTGAAAATATCCAACCGGGAGGTCTATACATAATTGAATACTCCTTAACATTTCAACTACCTGTCGGTTAAGTTCAATAAAAGAAATCCAATAAGTGGGATCACTGCCGAACGAAGGTTTTAGCCCAGAATTGGGAATAAAATAAATTCTACCGAAACTGAAAAATCAGTATCAATTATGTTTGGACTTTGACACGGGATGGGATGATGAAAATATCGTATATTTTGAGCCTCGTTTAATAATTCAGTGTACGTATAATATATCCAAGATGGCGGCTATAAATTGAATCATGTGTAATATAAAGTGCACAGGAGATCATAAATACGTTGAATTTGTTTATTCAACACAAGGAAAGAGCCTAGCTTTATTGTAAATGATATATTATGTTCATAAAAACGGGAATAAACCAATTTTCCGTTTACAGTCTTCCTCGTTTGTCTCTTTTTAGTTTAGGTGAAGGTGTATAGTAGCGTCCCTTTCTAATGTCAATATTCGCATAGTTATTATCTATCTTGCTCTTTGTCTGAGATATTGCTGTAATTTTTTTTGCTGGCCCTCTATCGGCAAGACAGAGATCTGATAATTTCGCCTTAGGTACGGATAATCCGGGCATTTTTTCTTAAATGATGATAAGGAACGATATTTTTCGGTAGACGGACCATTTTTCCTGGCTGTCTTCCACGATTTTAGAGTTTTCGTGTTTCATGATTTATTCGTTCTTTTACTTAAAGGATTATGTATTTATTTTTTGCCGGGTTCAGTTTGAGTGGGATTTAAGGCTATGGCAACATGATAATTTTAGGGTAAGGTTAAGCTTAGTAGCAAGCCATTTGACAACTTATTTCTTTCTGGTATGCCTGATATCCTATCACTGCCATTCTTTCACCTGCATCCTTATTTATCCACGAAGGACGATATTTGCTAATACCTACTCACACGCTGGTCCTTCGAGGCGTGGGTTCACTAGGTGTAATTAATAAGAGGCGAGGTGCTGGTGAGAGAGAAAGCGATAAGCCGCGCCTCTCGTAAATCACCCGCGCTAATGACGCTCCATGCGACATGGATGTGTGTGGAGCTGGAACTGACTCAGTATCCTGATTCTGTTTCTATAAGGTTTCTGATTGTTCCATCGTGGTCACGCATATCGAACCACTTTGATAACAAAATCCCGTGCACGCGACCCTTTTTAGGGTTCCGTAGTAAACAAGGAACCCTTATAGTTTCGTCATGTCCGTCTGTCTGTCTGCGGTCTAGCTCCGAGACCCTTAGTACTAGAAAACTGTAATTTGGCATAGGTATATATTTTAATTAGGCCGACAAAGTGGTAAAATAAAATTATGAAAAACATTTTTTTTAGGGTACCTCTCATACACGTAAAGTGGTGATGTTATTTTTTTTTCTTTTTTTAACCCATAGTGAGGGGTATCATTGGAAAGGTCCTTTAAAAACATTGTGAGTTTGTGAAAACCATTTATGGATTCAGGGATCCGTTTGCAAAATATTAAGCTTTAAAGTGCTAATTTTTGTTAGAGTCAAGTGTCCCCCCCCTGCCGGCTAAACGGTTGGTTTTGGGTGTGTGAAAAAAATCATAACAGTAGTTTATATAACGAAATTAAAAGGAAAACTATCACAGCTAAGTAGGCTCTACAAGTTAACGAGTAATAATCGACCAACTTAACTTTGCAGTTGCAAAAACATGTTTTCCCATACATTCCGTATGGGAGAACATATTTTTCAACTACAAAGTTAAGTTTGTTTTTGGGATTAATTCATCCCAACTACGGAACCCTTCATTGTGCGTGGTCCGACACGCACTTGGCCGGTTTTTTTCTAGTAGGTAAGCGTTACTATAGCGGCTGAACGCTGCAAGCAGGAATAGTCCTTACGGTGTTCTGATATGCGTGTCCAATAGTACCTATTGTTGTTTCTATTGCTCAAAATACAGTATTAGACAGCTGTACAAAGAATGATCTTGACTTTTTTTCAATTTCCCTGGTTATTTTTTTCGACATTAAAATTTAAGATCTTAAAGTACCATACCCTACTTGTCTCTTAATATCAACACAAAGGAATAATTGAAGGCAGTATATAGTTAAATCATAAATTTTCAGCTAACGTAAGTGAACTCAATAGTTCAATATTAAAAACTATCCTGAATTTCAGTACATTCAACACAGCACAACCATACATAAAACTATTCTATATAACTCTTCAACTACAAACATTCATTCGACCATTACCGGATTTTGCGTAATTCAGCGAATTTTGCGTAATTCAGCGGATTTTGCGTAATTCAGCGGATTTCACTGTAATTCAGCGTAATTCACCGTTGTTTTATAACGACGGGAGAGCACATAATTCAAAATGTTTACCGGTTTTAATTCGTAAACTTTGGTAATGAATAGACGGTTCGTTCATTACCTGTGCTGTGTGGATCGCAGTTTTAAATAACCTTTGATTAATACCGGCTTGTTGTATGATAATGGTTTGGGTTTAAATGTTTAATTTGTTGTTAAATATGTTTTCAATTTTGCCAAAGTAGGTACACTTCAATTTTTTGTTGTTATGGAAACGTTACCCCTAAATGGTTACCTATTTCCATATTCTTATGGGAAAAATCATCACATCAACACATAACTTTAATTCGTTCCTGTCATTCTTATACTTTTTGAAAGACCTACATTGTCCTCCCATACCTATTAACACTGTTATTTGAAAATATTGTAAAAGCCACAGATATAGATAGACCTAGATAACGCAAGTACCACGATCTGTTTGAAAACCAAGCGTGCCATTTTTTGACTACCTACTATGACGTCACAAGCACTAGGAAACGTTTCTTTTACTTTTTCTCCTCGCATTTGCATAGTTTTTACAATTTATAACAGCGTAATTAACCATTTTCAATTTTTTAACTGACTTCCGACAAGCAGGGCATCGATGCAGACTGAGCGCGAAAGTGGCAGCTTACGATTATTGTACGTAAGTTGAGCACGAAAATGGCACTCGAAGTAGTTGCTCTTGCGTTATCTAGGTATATCTGTGGTAAAAGCCAATTATTTATTTTTAAAAGAGTAACCGTGGTTTCTTGCCGGCTCTTCTCCATAGGAAGCGACCAATTGGAACCGTACACCTAGCTTCTGACGTTACATAAGTGCCCTTGTAGGTTTATGTGAAATAAAATATTTTGAATTTGAATACATTTGACTTTTTGTTTGGAATCCTTAAGTTATAAGCTGAGCTACACGACTGACACATGACTGACTGGACAGGTCCATTCAAGTCGGTGTGGTCCTTTCCTCAAAATACCATCTCAGACACTAACAATCTGCATGGTCTGACCAAGATAATGTCTTGACTTTAAGGAGACTGTGAATGAGTTTGTTTTGCTGTTTCTTCTCAGAGTAGTCGATTAGGAAAAACTGAACTCTTCTAGTTTTAATATATTAATATTTCTTTTTGACGTATTTAAATATTTTTAGGGTTTCAAAGGGTAAAACGGGACCCTATTACTAAGACTCCGCTGTCCGTCCGTTTGTCTGTCTGTCCGTCTGTCACCAGGCTGTATCTCATGAACCGTGATAGACAGTTGAAATTTTCACAGATGATGTATTTCTGTGGCCGCTATAACAACAAATACTAAAAAACAGAATAAAATAAATATTTAAGGGATATAATAATTTTTTTTGCCGTTTTTATAGATAATGGTACGGAACCCATCGTGCGCGAGTCCGACTCGCACTTGGCCGATTTTTTTTAACAAATTTACAGATATAAAATATAACTTATAAAAAAAATATTGTTGCCTTCTTTAAAAAGATTAAATAATATGTCTTCATTTGCCTTCAATTAAACCAATTCCATGTCAATTCTAAGCATTCGTAGACTGTCATTTGTTTCTAGAGAGTATTTCTTCCCTATAAAACTGAAGCCACTTCTATTCCCCATATGTTCTTAACAAGTCTCAGCACGCGCTCTCTCGAAGCACAAACAAACAACACTTCACGCACACACATACACACACACACCCACTGACATACATACACAAACGTATTTATAAATCGTTCGCGCACAATTTATGCTGCAGTAAGTAGTTTTTAATTTATCGTGAGTGAATTCGGAGCGATTTAAATTCAGCGTCAGTACTGGCTGAACATGTACATAAGTGAAATGTGTACATTTTGGTAGAGGTGTTCTGATGTTGCTCTGTATCCTATAGGAGCTCTAGAATGTGGATTTTGTTAGTTTTAATGTTATTATCATTATTTATTATTTAATACTTTAAGCACATACATGTACGGAGGCGGACTTAATGCCATAGGCATTTTCTACCAGTCAACCTTTTGGGTAATGCTGAGACAATAGTGGTAGGTGCAATATCAAAAATTGTGGAATCAATATTTATTTAAATATAAGAATATATAATATATTTCTCAGTCTGGATTTGTGCCCGGTTGATGGCAATAGGCTCGCCCCTATTACATGGGACTTAAAACATAACTGGCGAAATGTGGGTGTATTTACTACATGGTCACCTCTGCCCAACCCTTCGGGGAAACAAGGCGTGATGTTATGTGTGATATATATATATACCTATTAAAACAAAATATTGATTAATATTAATGTTCTTTTTTGTCGTATTTCCTGTGCGTGTCCCAAATAAAATATTTTTCTGTCTTCTAAAACAGTCATCATCTGCCTAGCCTTTTCCCAACTATGTTGGGGTCGGCTTCCAGTCTAACCGGATGCAGCTGAATACCAGTATTTTACATGGAGCGACTGCCTATCTGACCTCCAGAACCTAGTTACTAGGTAACACGATACTCCTTGGTAAGACTGGTTGTCCGACTTTTTGGGCTTCTAACTACCCGTAATGATTGTCAAAGATCTACAAGTGACAGCCGGGACCAACGGCTTAACGTGCTTTCCGAGGCACGAAGGGGTCTTGGTATGTAAAGATGGTCACCCATCCACAGACCAACCGCGGCAAGCGTAGCTTAACCTGATCGATCGACCCGTGCGGCTGTTATTACTTAGCCACAAGCCCCCACATCAAGTGCTATGCTGCAAAACTTTCTTTCGAAACTTAGATATAGTAGATAATATGAATGCTGGCTGGTACATCATACATCCACAAGAATCTGACAAAATTTTAACATACGCAAAACAGGTCGTCAACACATGAAAATATTTTCATTTTCCCCTAATATTTTTTCCAACCAAATTGTCTAGTTTCGGGCGCATATAGCCGCGTAACGCAATATATGTCCGAGCGGTCGCCTCGCGTCACTTCACACACACGATTAACGTAATGCGATTGCGCTTGCCGTCGGCAGTACGCGCCCTTAATTAGCGAAGCTGTCCACGCGAATTCAACAAGGAAATTTAGACTATATCACTTTAAATTTAGGGTTGAAGTTTGCATGGAAAATGTGATTCAATAGTTCCATCGGAGGCAGAGTTAATAATGTGATCGCAAAATCACATTTGTCGGTATCGGAAATCATTAAATGGGTGCATGTTTTCATCACGAATTTTTAATTAATGGGTTGTAAGATTGTTGAGAAAAACTTGGTTAAAAACCAACACATTAACTAACCTTTGATCAAGGGCGAAATTAGATTAATGTCACCGTAAGTATCGTTTAAGATAGATTAGGTACGAAAGGACCAGCTTCCAGTTTCATTACGACAAGACTTTAAATCACTTATTCTTCACCATTTAAATAGTAAATGGAAGAACTGAGCAAACGTTATACTAAACCATAGCATAAACTAGTAAAAAGATTTCGTACAAAATAATTGTACCTAATGCTACACTCCGTAGCATTTGCTACGTTCAATGCTACGTAGCGCTACGGCGCCTACGACGCTACGCGCCGTAGCCGATGCGCTACGAAGTCTACGCTACGCGATTACTGGTCTTTTGATTTTGGTCCTTCGTTACGATATGGCGATATGTAGTTTAGTGTCTTAAACTCTAGAATTTTCGCAAGTGTTAGGAACTGTACGTAAATTGGCTTAATACTTGGATTTACACTACGTTAAGTTTCGTTTTCGTCCCGAAAACAGATGTACAACATCGTTAAGACATAATGAAACGATTAATAGACTCCGAATGACTATTTATACGGTAAATAAAACCCGTTTATTTACCATATCAATTCGATACGAATAAAAACGTAATAAAGGCCTGTGTTTGGAAGACTGGGGAAGTTTTTAAGATGGCTACCGACAATGGATTACGAATTTATGTGGGGTTCCCCGCCCTGAGAATAAGTGTGGTGGCGACAGTTATATTGCTTAACTTAATGCATAAATAAAAGGTAACAATGTAGGCTGGTTTTAAGGGCTCGGAAGTGGAGTAGAAGGAAATCATTAAGTAGTATAAAAATAGCTATAAGATAAGACTTGTATGCGCTGCTGAATGGGTCGCACACACCTTGGGTGATAGCTTGAATGATAAGTCACGGATAGCCAAAGATGATGGTTTATTGAATATATTTAACTACCACGTAACTAATGCTATATGAATGTTGTGTGAATGAGTACAGCTTATTATGAACGCTGATTGTGTACTGTCGCGTTGCACTATAATTTGTGCAAGGTGACGGAAAAGTGCTGATGTATGCAATGCGCGCGTGCCATGTACGATACATGACTCGTACATATTCCCGGGCGAGAGAGATGCGAGTGGATGATGAGAATGAGTTTACAAAGTGCTTAAATGCTAAACTTATAAATTTCACCCAAATTACAATACATGAATTAAATCTATTCTTAGCTATAACTTAATTAGTCACTGTCACCAGACACCGGTGTGACGAATGCAGGAGGTGTCTTTTTGTGGCGTTTGATGCTGTTGAGTAAGCTAGAAAAGTTTCTTAATTCAACCGCCTCTTCTCGTGGCTGTTTCGAGTCTCTAGTGCGTGGCGTGCGTGGTGTCGGATTGACGACGGGGGCCGCGTGCTGTGTACGCGCCGGCGGCGCCGGGGGCTGTGTCTCGGAGTACGACTGTAAGTTGGCGCTCCTCTGCCAACGACGACAAATCCACCGACACAGATAAACTGCGACTGCTAGTACTGCGCCCGACAACAACACGTAGATTACTGAATACTGATGGATATCGTGGCTTGAAATTTCTGAATTCAACGCGTTTTCTGATTTCATCTGCTCGATCTGTTCTTTGATGTGCCGCAATGAGGTTTCGTGATCAGTGATGTTGATTTCAAATTGTGGCAAGGTGACGTTGATGATGTGGTTAATAGGTGCGATTTGCGGTGATTCCAAGTCAGCCGCAGTTTTAATCTCCGAGTATCCCAGTTTGTGTGAAAAAACGGTAAAATCTTCTCCTTTAATTACGCAATCTGAATCCAGTGTTATGACCCCGGCCTTAGCGATTTGTATTGCGGTAATCTGATGCTCGCATATGACACGAAGTGCACACTGTCCGCAACAATAATAAAGGTAGGTATTTATTTTGTTCAATTCCATCCAATTATTGCGGCATGCTGCTATGTTTGTAAGACATCTGTTTGTGCCCTTATCTTTAATACACATGCTGTCTTCTGACTTAAACTGGAAAATGGGTTTTCGGGAGTGACAGAGGCGACTCGACTCATCGTATTGAACACATTGTTGTATGTCTCTCGCCGTCATTGCCAGATAGGTGTCTTTGCGTAAATTAATCGCGATGTAATCTGATATCGGCACAACGGCGACTGTAGTGTTTCCATGTTGTTGTGGTATTGATATGAGTTGATATAGGTCATAACTCTCTCTGTTGACCAATGGTATTCTAATTTCAAATATGAGGTACTGATGTGTTACCCTTGTTTTGACCTTCAGAAGGTGGTAAATTTTTGATAGTTCAGTCTGTATGTTTTCTATCGGTAAGGATAACTCACGCGATAATTGTCCTGAGATTATGCTGAGTTGGTCTCGTAATTGCTTCGGCGTTAGTAAATGGACGTTGAACATTCCATGATGGATATCTGTTATTGTGTCGATTATTGTGTCTTGTATGGATTTTAGCTTCGTGAGCATATTTGTAGCAATGATGGCGGACAGTGCTAGCTCGTTCATCACTTCTTGTTCTTGCAAATTTTTATTCAACATATTGGTGGCCTTCGTTAGATTGTTTAAATGTTGATTGATGGCCTTGTGTTGCCGATTGATTGACTCTTCAGTTCTCTTGAGTAAATTATATTCTGCTTCTACTACTGAGGTCTGGTTTTTCCATAAGAGTGCCAAGTGATTTTCATTTCTTTTTATCAGAGAAATATCTTGCTTGTATTGATCGGCGAAACGTTGATCTAAAACTCCAAATAAACTGTTGGCAACGTAACCCACACCGTCAATGAGGCCTCGCCGCCGTCGTGTGCGTTCTTCGAAATGCTGATTCAGTAACATTCCATTGTAGTACTTCAGTTCGTCATGAGAGTGACGTAGCTGCAGTAGGATGATGTCACATAGTGCTTTGTTTGTTCCTCTGTCACATACGCTGTTTATTTGTTTGAGATATTTGTCGAAGGTTGCCGAACCGTCCCAATAAGGGTTCATGTCGTAATACACGATGAGTTTCCATTCGTCGCGAATGAACTGCATGTTTGAGATTCGGTCAAAATAGAGTGCTTTGTGTATTGTTGTCAAAGTATATGGAGATGCTGACTGTTCGTGGCCAAAGACGGATGTCATAAAGAGAAATAGCGTAACGAGAGTTGCTATCAGATTAGACACCGTTCCAGGTCGTCGTTTCGATTGGTTGTCCTTGGTCTTGACATTGTGGCTGTCTGACATTTTCCCTGTCTGCTCGGTAACTGTAGTTGATTTGGGGTCAGATACCAGCACTGACAGTTTAATCACTGGGCGCTTGAGGTACCCATTTTTTGTTTTCAGGGTGACAACCCTGACCAATCCATCGGTACCGGGATGTAGCTCAGTGACTCTGCCTAGAGCCCATCTTCCCGCGGGGAGGTTAGGCTCATGAATGATGACAACGTCATCGACGCGAACGTTTTTGTGTGGTCTCTTCCATTTACTCCTTGTTGAGAGTACCGCGAGATACTCGGATTGCCATCTCTTCCAAATATCTTCGAAAATTTTCTGTGTTCGTTTCCACCTTGTCCTTTCATCTTGTTCGGTGTCTACGATTGTCAGTATGGGGCCGCTACTCAAAAAGTGTGAAGGAGTCAGATAATTCAAATCATCTGGGTCCTCTGTAAGTGTGCACAGCGGCCGACTGTTGAGACCTGCTTCGAGTTGAGCCAGTAAAGTACTGTATTCCTCGAACGTGAGTTTTTGTTCGCCAACAACACGTCGAAGATGATGCTTCAGACTTTTTACCGCTGCTTCCCATAGCCCTCCTGCACTTGGCCAGGCGGGGGCATTAAAATGCCACTGTATTCCCAACTCATTGATCTCTGTATAAAACTCGTCGCTGAATGTCTTGCTCAGTTCTGCCATTTCTTGCTGCAGTGCTCTATTGGCCCCAACAAAATTGGTGCCATTGTCGCTGTAGATATGATGTGGTTTACCCCGACGTGAAGACATGCGTTTTAGAGCAGCTAAAAATGCCGATGAGCTCAAGTCTGATACGAGTTCGAGGTGCACAGCTTTGGTCACCATGCACACGAATACTGCGATGTATCCCTTACTTGTCTTGACCCCTCTCCCTTTATTGAGTTTTACGTCAACGTATCCAGTGAAGTCCACGCCGGTGTGATGAAAGGGACGTGAAGGATTGCTTCGAGATTCAGGTAAGTCTCCCATCATTTGCTTTTGTATGACAGCTTTATGCTTCTTACACGTAATGCATGCATGTAAGCGCTTCTTTACAGCTCTGTTTCCGCCTAATATCCAGTAGTTTTGTCTGATACTCGCGAGCGTCGTCCGAGCCCCCGCATGGAACGTGCGGCGGTGGGCTTGGTCGATAATAAGGTCAGTAACGTGGCTGCTGTGTGGTATGATCAGTGGATGCTTCATATCTTCGTCAATGTCCGCATGCTTGAGTCTGCCTCCCACTCTTAAAAGTCCATCCTTGTCCAAAAATGGGTTGAGGCACAAAGTTTTACTCTTGTTATGTACTTGCTCCTGTTTTCGCAGCTTGCTAATTTCTTCTGAAAATTGCGTTTTTTGTACATATTTTATAATCATATGTTTAGCGGTTTCTAATTCATTTCCGTGCAAGTAAGCAGATCGCTCGCTGTGACGTCGTGTGATACGTAGCACCCATGTAAGCACGCGCACAGCGCGTGTCAAGTTACTGTTTCTATGTAGTATGGATTCTATGACATCATCGCTTTGAGGTTGACGAATTGTGACGTTGCTTTGTTTTGATTTTCGCTCCTCTTGATCCGTGACGTAGACGCACGTGTCTGCTACTGATGACTCATCGAATCCAGGGAGAAACTGCGGGCCGCTCCACCACTGATTATGTTGCTTCAATTGCTCTGTTGTGATGCCACGGCTGGCACAATCAGCTGGGTTGTCAGCAGATTTTATGTAATGCCAATTGTCTGATGGTATGACGTCTTTGATTTGTTTGACTCTGTTCGCTACGAATGGTGTCCAGCGATTTACATTGCCTTGAATCCACCCAAGAACTGCAGTGGAGTCACACCAACCGAAAACTTTGATTTTGCGTCCGTTGAGGGCTTGCTGTATTTTTCTCATCAGTGTCGTAAGTAAATGCGCCCCACTCAGCTCTAGACGTGGTAAAGTGAGCTTTTTGTTCTCTGGCACAAGTCTTGTTTTTGCAGCGACGAGTGTAATGTTGGCGTCAAATTTACAATACACAACACATGCATATGCTTTTATTGATGCATCGCAGAAGCCGTGTAGTTGAATTGTGTCTTGCTCTCCTATCTGATACCATCTTTGAATTTTAAACTGGCTGATGTTTTGTAGCTCTGCTTTAATTTTTTCCCACTCGGTGCTTATTTCAACCGGTAGCTGGTCGTCCCATTGAATGTTGGACAGCCAAACTTGCTTGAATAAAAGTTTTAATTTTGTTGTAACCGGAGCCAACCAACCGAGTGGATCAAATATCTTTGAAATATCTGATAGTAATGAACGTTTCGTATGTTTTTCTGTTGGTTTTGTTTTGCTTATTTTTAGCTCGAACGAGAATATATCTTCATTGGGGTTCCATTTCAGCCCGAGCGTCTTTGTTGATTCTGCTTGCTTGAAATCGAATGATGGTTGATTTGACGACGCTCTGCTGACGTTTTGAAGTAATTCTTCGTTGTTGCCGGACCACTTGCGTAAGTTGAAACCTCCCGACTGTAGTAACTGGATCAAATCGCCTTGCAGTTGTTTGGCTGACGACAATGTGAAGCTTCCACTTACAAGGTCATCCATATAAAATTCTTCTTGCAACGCTTGTGCTGCCCTGCTGTGCTGATACTTGTGGCCTTCATCAGCTGCCAACTGTTTCAAAGTCATCATAGCTAAGAATGGCGCTGCTTTCATGCCGTAAGTGACTGTCGTGAGCTGATATTCACGTAAACGTTGGTCAGGACAGTTTCTCCATAGTATCTTCTGATAGGTTTGATGTTCTGTGTTGCAAGTTATCTGTCGATACATTTTTTCTATATCTGCCGTATACGCAAACTGATATTGCCTCCATCGTAAGATCAATGACATGAGGTCTTGCTGTAAATTCGGGCCACGCTTCATGAGGTCGTTCAAAGTATGGCCCGTGGATGTTTTCGCCGACGCGTTGAATACTACTCTTAACGCCGTAGTTATGGAATCGGCGCGCTGAACGCAATGATGAGGTAAATAGCAAGTCGGTGTCACGTTACTAGTACACTCGACCATATGATTCAATGCTTGATATTCTTGAATGAACTCTCTGTATGCTTCTGCTAAATGTGGCTGTTTGCTAAATTTTCTCTCAAGTTGCCTGAATTGTGCCAAAGCCATGGGTTTCGTTGCTCCTAGCTTTTCTTGAAAGTTTGGTTCGAACGGTATTTCAACAATGTAACGACCTTCTTCGTCACGAGTTGTTGTATTTTTGTAGTGCTGCAAGCAATCCAGATCATCCTGAGACATTCCCGCGTTTTCTGCTATGTCTTCTACTGTCCAAAATTGTTGAATATCTTCAATGTTATTCATCACAACGTTACATTGAAATGTTGTTTGCACGTTTCCACATAAAATCCAGCCCAAACGTGTTTGCTGTGCGACTGGTTGTGATTTTTCGTGCCTGATGATGCCTTCTTGGATTATGTTTGAGTATATCTCAGCCCCGAGTAAAATGTCTACAGGACGACTCTCATGAAAATTTGGATCAGCCATCGTGATATTTTCTATAAATGTCCATGATTTTGGTTTTGTGAATGATTTGTTAGGCAAATTGTTGATCAAGTTGCGCATAATGAAAACATCGGTGTCAAATGTATAATCACTGTGAATGGCATTGCACGTGATTCGTATGACGCCTTTGCAATTATTTTCTTTCGCCCCGACGCCGAATATGACCCCTTTGCAGCGGCCACGTGGTAATCTTAGTTTTTGTGCTGCTTTTTCCGTTATCAGGGATGTTTGTGAACCCTGATCAAGAAGCGCTCGTAAAGTTATCAGGGACCCATCGTATGCATGCACCTTGATCAATGCTGTGGTAAGCAGAGTTTCTGATAAATCTTCTTGAGACACGTGATTGCTGCTGTCACTTGCTGTTTTCTTGCTATCAGTGCCAGCTGTTGTTTGCTGAACTGAATTGCTGTTTGATTTCTGTCCAGCCCCCTTTCCGTAAGCGTCGTGAAGCAATGTATTATGATCTGAGTTGCAGACGCGGCATGTTTTTCTTGACGAACATTCCTTGCTATTCGTATGTACGTTTAGGCAGTTTTTACATAAATTGTATTTCGCAACTGCCTTCCGTTTTGCGTCAGGTTGTAATTCGAGAAATGTTTTGCACGAAAACAACTTGTGCTCTTGATTGCAATGTGGACAGTTTATTGCACTTTCATTGTCTTTTGTCAATGAATTTGATTTATACTTATTATATTTGTTCTGATTTGCGCTGAATGCTTTATATGAATGAAATTTCTTGTTTGTCTGTGCAGGCTCCGACTGAGATGTTTTTGCTGTTTCTGGCCTACGACGAGACGATTCCCATGATGTAAATTTTCCTTCTAGAAAATCCAGAAAATCTGCTATGTTGGGTAGCTCACGCGGCTCTGCCAGTGACTCTAGGTAGTCGTTATGAGTCACCGTATCCAACTTTTGTGAAAGCAAGTGTACCAATATTGGGTCCCACGATGACGTGTTTACACCAAGGTTCTTGATCGCATTGATGCATTCTTTCGTCGTATCGTGGAGTTTTTTAACTGATGCTGCTGATAAATGTTGAGTGATAGGAACACCGAGCAATGAGTTAAGATGCGACGTGAAGATCAGCTTACTGTTGTTGTATCTGCGGTTGAGGATCTCCCATGCAGTCTCATAATTTTCCGAGCTGATTGATAAATGCTGAATGAGTTTCTCGGCTTCACCTTTCACTTTGCTTTTGAGAAACTGCATTCTCTGTGCGTTAGAAAGAGACGGACTAGAATGGATGGTCTCAACAAATAAATCTTTGAATGCTGTCCAGTGTTCGTAGCTACCACTAAAGGCAGGAATTTCGATCTTCGGTGTCGACCTTTCTCGGTGAGTAACTGACCACATTTTAGAGTTGATGGTTGCTTTCATTTGGTTGTAAACGAGTTCGCACGTATTGTAAGACATCTCATATTGCACGTCGGCTTCATTCGGCAAACTGTCAAGGTCCCAATAAAGTGAATCAACTGCTTTCCACCTTGACTCTAATACCTTCAAGGCGTCTTCAAACTGCCAATTTTCTTTGAGGAGGTCCACGTTGATGTTTGAAGCGGTTCTTTGGAACGCTTTGATATTGCTCCTTTGTTTGCGTAGCATCTCCTCTGTTTTGCTGTTGCTCGCGATTTCAGCAATTTCCGGCACCTTTATTGAAAGGGTTGATTGGCTACCGCGTTCAGCTCCACCTGCACCTTGATCTTGAAGGAGTTTTGGCTCCGATGACT
The DNA here is from genome assembly GCA_963680765.1 of Agrochola lychnidis. Classification (NCBI taxonomy): domain Eukaryota; kingdom Metazoa; phylum Arthropoda; class Insecta; order Lepidoptera; family Noctuidae; genus Agrochola; species Agrochola lychnidis. The sequence continues at coordinate 3,474,236 of OY796859.1, read as the reverse complement.
GCGAGGTTGACGGTGCCAGCTCGAATGTAAAGGCTGACGGCTTGATTATTGGTGAAGCTGGTTTTTGTTCTTGACTTAAATACTTGACGAAGTATTCCCTAGTGCTTCTGTAAAATTGTGTTGTCTGCTCATAGGAATCTTGCACAAAGTACAGATGAGAAGGATCTTCGTGCTCGCGAATCTTCTCGTGGTTATTTTGAAATTCTGCCCAATACTTGTCAAGAAAGTCTATTTTCTTCTGCACACTGTCGGGAGTCTTACGGCTTGCTCCGTCTTTTTTGAAATTGATCAGAAGTTTATGCATTGCCTCCATAACTTGATATTGAGTTTGAATAACTCCCTCCATGATGGAAAAATTACTTAATTAATTAGTCACCAAATATGTTTCTGATGATACTGCTGATGTGCTTCGGTGATCTCTTGTATCTGCTGCTGCTGGTGCAATGATCTCCGCGGTCCGTATCCTCTGTCCAGGTGCTTCCTCTGTCGAGCTGGTGAGATGCTGCTTCTGATCGGCCAGTCCAACCGAATCGCCACCGCACAAAGAACGCGGAACACTTATAATCTTGAGGCTCGAAGGACCAAAAAGATGTATGCGCTGCTGAATGGGTCGCACACACCTTGGGTGATAGCTTGAATGATAAGTCACGGATAGCCAAAGATGATGGTTTATTGAATATATTTAACTACCACGTAACTAATGCTATATGAATGTTGTGTGAATGAGTACAGCTTATTATGAACGCTGATTGTGTACTGTCGCGTTGCACTATAATTTGTGCAAGGTGACGGAAAAGTGCTGATGTATGCAATGCGCGCGTGCCATGTACGATACATGACTCGTACAAGACTTATTGGAGAGAAAACTTTAGGCGCGTTTGGCACTTTTGAGATGGGAAAAAACAATTGAACTCTCGACACCGTTACCGACACCTCATTTTTGTAAACGCGATTGTGCTCTTTATTTATATTTCGTTACGGATTAATGTTCTATGCAAGTATTTTTACTTTAAAGGTTTTTTTTAATTGTTCAAGTTTTCACTTTTTTCTTAAACCAACAACTTGCCTAAGGCACCATTTCAAGTAATTTCAACTTCGCGGTCCTAATGAGAGTTTTCTAAGAGAAAACTCAAGTCCTAAGCGATAAATAATCTAAGACGACAGAGATCACTTAGAAAGTTGAGCGACGTGAGATTTTATTGAGCTTTATCGAGATCTTTTAAAGCATAAGCACTATTAAGAAATATATATATAAAACTCACGTGTCACATTGTTAGTTGCCATACTCCTCCGAAACAGCTTGATCGATTTTTATGAAATTGTATATATATATTCGGTAGGTCTGAGAATCGGTCGTAATCTATTTTTCATACTCCTAAGTGATAAGGGTGGTCCAGCCCAAACATAAATATAGAAAAACAACGTTTTCCGGGTCAGCTAGTTTTCTTCTAAATTCTAATGGAAAATATTATAGAAATAATCCTGAGTTAATTAATGCCCTGTCTGGTTTTTAACATCTCCTTAAACTTCACATTCACGTGTCAAAATAAACCATTAAAATCTTCATTTAATTCACTAATTAGGCAAACCAAACTAAAGCAGTCAACAAGTACTGCAGTTATGGTCTTAAGCCCCTTACATAGCTCGCGGTTCCCTGCAGCGTTGCACAGTAGCTTACAGCGCTTTCAGCGGCATCCAGCGGCATTCAGCGGCTGTCATGTTAGTTAGTACTAAACGGCGAAGGCTTACCCGTTTTTCATTAGGACCTCACCGTAGTAATCTGCTTTGTTCTGCTACCGCTGTTTTTAATATTCAAAATCCCATTCTTTTGTTTTTTTGTAAATTGCGCGCATTTCGGCAGTGTTGCTACATTGTCATTTTTTATTGTGCTTAGCTGTTTTTAATTATAGGGATGTGCTTAAGAGTTTTTAAAAGGTGCTATAGAAAGTCGAGGATTGTAAAATATTCTATGGAGGAAAGGGACTTTTTGATTACTCTTGTTTGAAAAATAATTTTTCAATATTTTCTGATACATTAATCGGCAAACATTACATTGCCTAGTACATAATGTAATATGACAACTTAATTACCCAGTTTCCTACATTAACATTTATCTGAGATAATTTATAAGACATATTATTTAATACACCTAAGACCCAAAGCATTCTAAAACCAACGACATTTTTTCTTAATTTTTTTATCTTGATATTCACAGAATGTCTTATCCAAACGAATAAACTATTACTAAAAGATAAAATCATATTTATTGTCTTGCATAAGTCGGAATACGGCGAAGGAAGGTTATAACTTAACTGGTCTCATAAAATACTCGCTTTTATTGTGTACAATAGTGGTTATCAGGCACTTCATTAAAATTTTATTTTACTTTTACGATAAGAGCTATCAATTAGACGTATTTGTTTAAGTTTCTTTCGTCGTAAAACGTGATGACTTTCTTACTTTTCAAACTGAAGTAATAAATCATTCATAACTCAAAAAAAACGTATGGCACTCGGGGACTGCCGCGGTAAAACTATTGCATAGCATTTGTAAACTCCATACTTCCTATTTGTCAACGCTACACTTGGGATGATGACGTAATGACATAAAACAAAAATTACGTTTCCATGACAACATCACGTTGTCATGGGAACCGTCATTACATGGTAGGCGGTGTTAGGTTTTTTTCGTTACGGAATTTCTTGATTCGGTCGCCGCGCTCAAAGCCTGCGATAAAAGCTATGCAATAGCTTAATAATTGAATGCATAGGACTCTTTAAAAAAACTTGGAGTATCACGTTTCAACTGTACTGTACTAGATGAGGCGAGGTTCTTCACTCAGGACCACAGATAGCTTGGGTTTTATCATACTAGCTCGTAGATAAACGTTAAGTTGTTAAACAACAAAATCGCGTTGACTTGCTTGTTAATTATTTGAAACCTTACATAATAAGAATGGAAACAAAACTCACCACTTTCAGAGACTGATGAGGGCGACCGTTCCGCCGTCGACACTCCCGACGACGACGATTCTAGCGATGAGAGCGAGTCCGCTCGCGTCGTGTGCGTGTGCGTCATCGAACTCTCCGATAGTCTTGAGTCTCTGGGGGCGTCACTCAACTGGTTCAACCGCCGCTGCAGGTAGCGCTGTTCTCGCGCCAATTGCTCCTTGTGACTAACGTGTCTCTTCTCTCGCTCTTCCAGACTCTGCAAAAAGAGAGAGGGCGGTTAAAACTCTGCAGATAAAGAATGGAACATTGCTATGCGGGAGTATGAACGTTACTCTAGAGGATGGTATATTTAAAACTTTACTGAGCATGGTAATATGATGCCAAGTTAGCATGTGTGTACGCAAACCCAGTATAAAATATTTTAAGGTAACGTTAGGTCATTCAGGCTTGTAATTTCTAACGTGGTAAAAATGATAGTTTTACACTGGATGGTCCAAATCACTTTGCAATACCAGAATGGTTCCCGTACCAAACTCTGCAGTTTCAGAATGTTATTAATTTCTTACGCTACTTTTTTCCGCACACATGTTCCAATTACCCATCAACAGAAACCAACAGTAATTTACTGTTAAACTTCTTCCCATATTAGCAGGACCCGAGCACGTCGGACGAACAGTTCCGAAAGAGATTAATAGTATCAATAACTAGAAACTATTGGGTAATTATACGCACATAATGCGCTAGGCGAAATACATTAATCACTAGCTGCTGGTTTACTAACTTAGGTCTTTGACGTTTAGCGTTAGTCTTAATCATAACTAGGCTTGGAAGCGGTTTGAGTTGTGTACTAGGAGTTATTGCAAATAGCTCTGTTCCACAATTGTTACTGACAGGACTTAAACGTCATAGTATGGAACACCTTTCATCTTAATTAAATTATTGATGCATACCTAGTGGGTATTTATTATACAATGTGATTCTTTATAATGTGACGGAAAAAAAAAAAAAATCCTTTTTTAATTTTTTTTATATAATTTTTTTTTTCTTTTTGGCATCTTATTGATAAATTTTACAATTATTGTAAAAATTTATAAAAAAAATAAAAAGATTTTTGCTAAAAAAAAACATGTTTATTTTCAATTGAGGGTAGTTTTTACAATCATTGTGGAGTTTGTTTCATCGCGATAGATGATTTAGTTTAAAAGTTACACCGTTTTGATAAAAAAAAGATCCATAAAAGGTATAAAAAAAATATTTAGATTAAAAAAAATCTGTCTTTAAAATTAAGCATAAATGATAAATGATTTTATTTCTGTAAGTAGGTTTGTACAAACACTTTTTCACGTCAATCATATTTTAAAAACTAGATGAGGTCGGCGTTTCCTATCTGACTACTCTGAGAAGAAAGGCCGAAACAAACTCAGAGGTCACAGTCTCTTTTAAAGTCCAGACATAATCTTGGTCAGATCATATGAAGGCCATGTGGATTGGTGTCTGAAGTGGTCTTTAGAGGAAAGCATCACACAGATTGAGAGGGCCTGTCCAGTCAGTGCACGCATTTGTCAGTTATCGTGTAGCTCAACTCAGAATTTAAGGATAGATTCCCTTATTTCGATATGTGCACATTATAAAGAATCCAACTGTATTATGTACCGCTTATAGTCTATTTGGATGTCTATAAGGTTTTTGCTTTGATTGCATTATCTAATCTTGAATAATATTATAAATATGAAAGTGAGTTTGTTTATTTGAACGGATATTGAGAACGGATTTGGCAAATGGGTAGACAGGTTAGGACATAGGATACTTTTATTCCGATATTCCCACAGGATCGAGACTTATGCGGATGAAATCTTGGGACGCAGCAAGACATATTACATAATCAAATTGGAGTAAAAATATTTCGAAAGATAAAGTAAGCACAGTAAAGAATGAGCCTTCTATTTTATCGTTTCCGAAGACCAAACACGAAATAAACGCCACACAATATTCATCCAAGTTCTATCAATAAATACTTAATGACGATACACAAAACATTTATAAACTTTAGCCAGTTTAACATGGCATCTGTTCATTCGCCCCCACACATCGACGTCAGCCTCTACACAGAGCAGTTTTTTGTGAGGCTCTTAAGAAAATGGCTTTTTCTAGAGCCCTATACACCGGGGACCGACCCGCGGGAAAAAAAATGAGGATTACGTACGAGTAAGTTCGGCCAACTTCCGACACTGCAGGGTAGTCGATGAATTTTCCGTCTTTTGTTTTTCTCTCATTGTGTTTATGGGTTTATACTTATACCTACCTAAATGGGAGTTGCCGAGTTTCTTCGCGAGTTTAGAATTAATAGCACTAATGTTGAATAATTCAGGTTATTTTCAGAACGGGGTTTTAGGTATAATTTTGGAATGTTACCATTAGTTGTTTGTGCCGATGTATTTTTGGGGAGAAATGAAGCGGATAATGAGTTACGTAATGACTCGGTAATCAAAATTGATTGAGGGTTATTACTTGACGACTCTAATAACGTTTGATTATACAACCGTTGAATAGCACCCTAATCTACTTACCGAATTACCCGACCGTAGCTAAAACCATCGACGAGAACGCAGTAATAATCTCAGCGCTCAAAACAAAACAAGAGAGATCAAACGCCACGTATTCTTTTTTAATTTTTTCAAAGTCTGGTGGTGGCCACCCTTACAGTGCCAGGAAGGCCAGAGATGATATATCTCATCATAAATCTCTGACAAGTCAGCGGACGGTGCAGTACTGTCCTTATTTTGCAGTCCTAATGTTAAATGCTTTTAGGGGAGATTTTAAATTTTCCCCGCTTTTGCGAATGATTAAATTATGGATGGTGAGAAATGGCAGTGGAAATTGTTTGCGCGTGATGGATATGAAGCTCTCTGATTTTTTGTGAAAAATATGGGGATTTTTAAAAACTTGAAGCTGCACCTAGATACCTACTATGTAGGTATACATTGATAGGATGAAAAGTATAATTACCTACAACACGATCGTTAATTTAAAGACACTTCTGAGAAATGTAGTTATTTTCCTAATACTGTCTATAACGTAATAAATCATAATGATTGCTAGTTTAACCCATCACTCAAGTGTATTACGTACGTGTACAAGCAGAAATTATCCAATTTATACGTCTGAATGGACAGATTTCCAATACACTCGCACATAGGCACAAACCACAACCTTTGCTTTATCGATTTCCTGTCAGAGCATTTGAGCGTCGAGCGATTCCGAATTATGTCATATTGCTATATGTATACTATGTCATATAGCTATATATTATGGATTACTGGTGCTATCCTACCCTCGTGTTATTGCACGCTATTTATTTTTTACGACCACCGCCCCGTTTAATATGAGTAGATTTGGTCTCTCCAAATAATCTACTCGTATTGCAAAACCCGGTGATGCTGAATAATCTCTGCACTCTGCAGTCTCAAAATGTTGATGGTTTTTGAAGGATTTTTGAGAGAATCGGGAATAAAATGTTAAGTGACGCCTGTTTCCAATATAGGGTGAATATAAATGGAGACAAAAATGAATGTTTCGCTCTTTAATGATGCGGTAGAAAGTGACAATCAAGATGCTCGATTTAACGCCGTTCCCGCTAAAAGCGTATTTAAATACAACTGACCTATTTTATCATAACCACTCCAGCTTCAAAAGAGCTTCGTATTAAATTAAAACAAGCTCATTATAGAAAGAACAAAACCGAAGGCAGGCGTGGAACATTACCCTAAAAACATGTAAATTTTGAGGCTGATGAATTTTAAACAACAATTCGGAGTATCACTTATAACTTAATTGGTTATTAGAAAAGTTTTCCAATCTGCATGAGGAATTGCTCGGTGGTTGGAATTTTTAGCCGCTGTAAAATATAGCCGGCATTGTTTATTTAGGCAGACTTGATGGAAACCGCCTGAGGAGTTCGCTCAGCAATTTGGCCGGTTTTTGACCTTTCGCAGGGAAAGTTATTTGATACTGTCTGTCTCGGACTTTTTGAAGCTTGGAATAAATGTTGCGTAATACGGGATAGGAAGGTATCAAACAAGATCAATTTTTTTCGAAATCCAGGAGAAATATCTCATGTGAATTTCTTGCCTATGATCTATTTTTTCTCAGAATCCTAGTCGACAGGTGATCAGCGAGTGGAAAATTAGATGGACCGCTGACCTGGAAACGTTCACAAGGATCCGTTGGATATGGAGCCGTGTATTGAGGTGAAATATTATGTAAGCTTTCATTCAACAGTGGACGTCTTCTAACCTATTGACAGCTTCTATTAATATATTTGGTTTATCTTAGTTTATTAGTTATTATGCTTTTGATGAATTAACATTTAACCAATAACTTCTTTGATAACTAGAATCTTAATCACCATCATCATCGGTAACTAGCACTTTTTCTGATTTGGTTTAGTTTCGATGGCTTTTTATTTCTTACCGCCTCTTTGTAAATTTTTAAGGTATTGCATAGCTTTTATCGCGGGCTTTGAGCGCGGCGACCGAATCAAGAAATTCCGTAACGTAACGAAAATAAAACCTAACAACCCCCCACTCCGCCTACCATGTAATGACGGTCCCCATAACAACGTGATGTTGTCATGAAGGTTACAAATGCTATGCTATAGCTTTACCGCGACAGTCCCCGAGTGCCACACATTTTTTTTAAACGATTTGTATGACACATGACTATTAATATTTTGAGTTTTTAGTTTGGTGATTTTATTTGTCTGTGAATCTTCCATACTATAAATAAATCATTAAAAAAGAATTCTAATTGCTACCGATCGTTATTGGTTTAAAATGAAAACGGTCGTACCTTCTTCAATTTCAAAGCGTATACCATTTTCAATTTTTCATTGCATAGGGGGATCCTTTCATCCTTTAGAAGCGTTTACAGGTAAAATTGCTTCGAGAATCTTTTCAAAGGACACTTGTTATTTGAAAAGATTTGAGAGATGGTTAAATAAAACGACCCGTTTTAAGACCTTAGGTATGAGACTTATATTGCTAAATCCAAGGAATGTACATTCCTTGGATTCAGCTATATTATTTCTATGGATTTTGAGGCTTTCAAATCTAACTTCTCTCAACTGTGACTTAGTACATAAATCTGGAATACAACCCAAATATCTGTTTGCATGGCCGCTCAAAATGATAGACGGTATTTCGAGAGAGCAATTTTGTGAAACTTTGCAACTGTATGTATGTTGTATCTGTGTTGGTGTTGTCTCAAGTTCCCGGCAATTCGCTGGCTTATCGCCTCGCAGGGGAAGCGACGGAGGGTTGTCGAGAAAACAGGAGATTTTTTTAAAGAATAATTTTTTATGTACCTATAAGTCCCAAAAGTTGCTACATGTTTCGCTTTAACGAGAAGCTCGTTCCAGGTTATAAGCATGGGAAATATAATTGTTAGTCTAATTATTTATGGGTCGACGAAAATCATGGTCTTTTGAGTTCTTTACTAATTGAAAGGAATTATCTAAATGGAGCAGGCAATCAATTAGAATATTTTCAGCTTTATACAACTTTTACTTCAATTAACAATTTTAAAGAACGTATTCATTGAATAATTTGTGTTCGTAATATTTCAAAAAAGGTATTCAATTGAGCTTCATAAAATCAACTACATAATAATATCAACTATATACACCTGCCTTTTAAACCTTCGGTTGTTTAAACATCTGAATACCAAGCTCTCTCGTTTATATTTTCTTCTACCTCTTGAACTACCAACCCTTCTTTGCATAAAGCTAGTCTTATATTTGCACTATCTCAACTTGCACCAACCCTAGTGTTCCGTACGGCTCATTAAAACGTTCGCGCGGGGCACGTAATCGTGGATTTACGAGTCGCGAGCCTCCATGTGCCGTATCACTCGCGAATTCATCTTAATTATTTCACTAGGCTTGTAGACCAACGATGATGAGGGTCTGATAATGTTGATAATTATTATGTTTTGGGTTCGTAGATAGGAGGAGAATCTAGTTTATTATCGTAAGCTTAACGATATTGGCAGGATATAATCCTATCAATATCGTATTTGACATTGGAGCTTTATTTGAAACGTGTGAAGATACATAAATATCTAGAAAAGTATGAATACACAAAACACACGGAAGATTTAAAATAGACTCCAAATCGTTACGTGGCGAATTTTCTAAAACATCTAACCATTGTGAAACACAATATAAAGTATATAAATATATTCACCGCAAAAACACTCGACAATCTCCCAAAAGATTTCAAAATGCCACAAAGAATTCCAATATCCGACATATTCCATTGTAATGACATTTCCAATTCCGACCATCACTACAATTTTCCTAAGCCCTGAATGTTTTCTGCGAAACGTAAATGGAAAGTGGCATTGCCTTCGGTTGCGATGTGCTCGCTTAACTACGATGCCTTTTAATTAGTCCTGCATATTAATCAGACTAACGGTCTAAGTTTGAAAATGTACTGGCTAGCGGTTGGGACGGACTGGTTTTATTTAGTATCACTGTTGAAGTGGGAACAGGCGTTAATTTTGATGATAATGTAAGAGAAAGGTAAGCGTATAGAATATATTCATCATTAGATGGTTGTAGCTAGCAGAAAAGGTTTACAAGGCGCTATAGCTAATTGTCAAACTAAAATTCTATGTATTAATGAAAAAATTCAGCTTAAAGTGAAATCGAATTTAAACTTCATGACAAAGTCAAGCCATAAATAAAATATACATTCTAATATAAATGAGCAAAATTGTAAATCCTTCAAAAGACATTTGGAAATCCATGTGGTGAAAATAACCATATATGTAAATCCAAAAATATCAGCCGTCTATGTCCATCCCCTAATAATCGTATGTTTCCACACTAACAATAAATTGGCTAAACTAAACAAAGTGTGCCACCATTAACATATTCGATTCGTTCAGTCGAGAGCCTATTTACGGCACGGGCTTTAATTACTTATGCGTTGTGAAAATTTCAAATGAATTTCGGTAATGTGGGTACTTAATTAATGATGTCTGGAAAAATGGCTGATTAAGGGTTCTACGAACTGGTCAAGTGAATACACGGTTGTCGCAAGTTTTACTTGGTCGCAAAAATATCTTGTGTAGAGAATCTAAGAATTCTAAGAAACGAAAATGTTGGCAAAATGATCGTAACAAGAAAATGCTCTTTGATTTCAACGTCAAGTATAAACCAATTGTCTAAGGAAATAACTTTAACAGTAAGTAAGTTTATACTATACTCAATGAAAATTCATATAATAATAAAACGCTTTCCATAATCCTCTTTACACTTCAGCAAACTCAGACTTATCCACATGACATAAAGTTGAAATTCCTTCAGTGGTTTTGCAAATAATATTTGGTGAAGCGAGTTTGGAATAATAACGCATCGCTTCATTGACAGCGGTTTACTTTACGCTCAATTAGTGGAACGACACACGTGACGTCCCTGAGCCTTACATCCCCCACCCCCTCACACCCCTTTAAGTGTCTGGTCCTGGTTTGGGTGTGGTAGAATTTTGTACTACTGTTTTAAACGTACTCTCTCTTATATGCAAATTCTGTGGGAAAACAAGAATGGAGGACAGTTGAAGGGATAGTTATTCTTAGTCCTTTAACAATTATGTAGTTTGTTTTTACTGTTGGACGTTGACATGACTGGGTATTTACGGGTTGAATGTAATTTGGTATGTAATGCTTTAATGAAATTACTCTCCAAAAAAAATAATTAAGAAAATTAAATTACTATAAACACAACTCTCTAACTCACACTCACGAACAACAGCTAATGTCTAACTTCAGCGTCTTCCCACACAAACAAACAAATTAATTTCGACACGAAAATGTCCCATCAAACATTTACTCAACATAAAGTTGGTCCAAGAATCACACCTTGCGGTACCCGCTATACCTACCACCACTAACATTGCCTGATAACGCAATAAAACGGAGTTATAACCGAGACAGCGGTCCGAACACCATGATAAACCATCCTGTGAACATACCGTACCTCTCGGCACCCGATTTCACATTGTTTCACCCGAGCGATATTGTTGAATGCCACCTGCCGTTCCTTTCCACAAATGTTCCTCAGTTATCTTAATTTAACGACAGGTAGGTGTGTTATGGCAAGAAGTGAGGGCTTAAAGGCAGTTTAACTTAATGTCAGAAATAGGGTGTTTCTTCCCTAATGTAGTCTACTAGTTTTATATACTTCGAAATTATTTAATAGATTTGTGAAAAGGTAACCAAAAATGTACCTTTAATTTACAACAATAAAGACCCTCCAACTAAACCACAAGGTATACAACGTAATATTCAAACAGGGGTCACAAAACGTGACTACTAACAATATACTCAGTGGTTCTACCGTGAATTATAAATAACAGGAGATTAGGACGCTTGTAATTGGGCAGATTCCGTCTATAGATAACACATCTGACACTCGGTCACGTTCGGGAAAAACGGCAAACGGTTCACTGTTCAAGGGGACTTATTTGCCATCGTTAAATATAAATTGTAATTTGTGGTGCTTTTATTTGAATTAAATTGTATTTAAGTTAAACCAAAAGCATGAAATGACTGGGTCATTCTCTAATCTCATTTATTAATTAACATCAAAGCGAAACCTAATAATGTTGAAGCTAGGTTTTAATATTTTATCTTCTCCCATAGACTTGTTAAATTTCATTACGCTAGAAAATGTTCTAAGTGTACAAATGAATTCTTCAAGTCCAGCATTTCTGTTGGCTAAATAAATAATACTCTGCTAGAACTTTTATTCTCTGCGAGGAAAAAAGTTTAAATTATACTAGCACCGAAGGTTTTTTCCAACTTGGCTATGAAGATATAATTTGTTTAACGTTGTGAATACTAACTTAAAATGGCTAATGAGAGTTTCTTATAGTCAAACTGCGTGTTATTTTATTTCCAAGAGAATGTTCATAGCACAATAAGCTTCGTTAGTAAAATTCATATAAGTAATAGTAACATATATTTTTATATTTCATTTCAAAGAAGTGAAAAAACATCCTACATGATTCCGTCCACAAAATCAGTTCATTTGTGATAAATCAATACAAATATTGTCGATTCTAAAAGCTCAATCGCCACCTGGTCGACCAATTTCACACAACGTTACACCTACATAAAAACAATTATATATTTTTTCAGTAGGCGGCAGGTAATTTTTAAAATAAATACTACCTTACTGCGCGGCACGGGTGAGTCATTATAGGTTTTATGGGCCATAACGCGGTCCCAACCTTATAATTCCGACTTATTCAACTACGTGAAAACAAAAATAAATCACGCCATCGATATACTGGAGGGAACGATGGCAGGGGAAGGAAAATGTTGCGTAAATGTATACTATGCCACGAACGTGTGCCCATGTGAGGTACATGGCAAAATGTCGGAGAATTTTGATTACATTGTTTGGATTTTCGATTTTTGTAGGCATTCTAGCAATGTTTCTTTCTCATCTTCATTGTTCTTGTTATCTTCCCCAACTGTAATTGTATTATTCCAAGATATTTCAGTAAGGTTTGTTGTGATAATCAGGAAAAGCTAAGAAATAATTTCCATCTTATTTTAACAAGAAAATCATTATCGTTTCGAGAAAACGGACATTTAAGATTTGAATATTTCTTTTTATTTGAATTTCCTTTGTAGGTATTGTACTAATTTTCTTTGTAATCATTACGTTCGTAATTTCATTGAGCTATCCGTGTTAATTAGAACAATTTTCTCCAAATCCCGTCTTAAACGACAGAGGGTTCACAAATGCTTTGTCTATCTCCCGAAGATTCGTACATAATTTAGGTAGATAATTTGGACGTTTCGACAAGGGTCTTATTTCGAGTATTGTGTACGACATGTAAGTATCTATCATTGATATAATATACGGAGGTATCTGAGGAAACAGTAAACACTCGTTATATGTGATTATTGAAGCGAAATATATTATTTTTTGTTCTGCGATTTCTTTTGGGGTATCTTTTTTGGGTGCTGTAGTTACGTAACGACCAATGATACAATTTTTTTGATACTGTAACAAGGGAAATGGTTAGGAATATATGTCTTTGTAAATTGTTCGAGCATGAAATGTTTAAAGAGTCTATTTTGGTAAGAATTGTGATTGATGTATGAATTTTCGTTATTCATCTTTTTGGAACGAGAGAAATTTTTGTTTTTATGTTTGGAGAACTGAGAGCTCATTGAATACCCTATTAAAAAGCTAACATCTTACTGTAAAATTAATGCAGACCTGTTTATGCTATATGGTTTCAACAGCCATTGCAATTTCGGACTTCTTATTGGGGGATTCACGTATTCACGTCAATCATAAGCGTCAATCATACTTTCATGAAATTACGCCATCTCTTGGCAGTGAATTAAAAATTATATTAAACTTAAACAAAAGGCTATCCATTTTTGTAGCGCGACGTCAGTTTGTGAGTAATGCGACGAGAAGAATATCCCGGGTCTTATAGCGTTCCCTTCCCATTGATGCCACGGCGCTTATTAAATTTCCCATGAAAAAGTGTCGAGGGACACAAAATGAATCGCCCTTTACGCTAGATAAAATTAGCTAAATTTTTTATCTTACTTTAGATTTTATTATGGGGAAAGGTTATTGTTATTAATGTAGGTATGACGTTGTAGCTTAAAATTTGAGAGTATATTATTCATAATTTTCATTAGCATCATCATTAGTTTTAATTTTTTTTTAAATAAGAACTAAAAGTGAAGAATATTTCAAATTAACTATCCCGTCAAACTACAAAACGTAAAAAACCGACTAAAATAAAACATTCTAAAATCAAAAGCTTCAACCGCCAATATCAGAGAAGAGTGACGTAATGCCACGTCAGCGAAACGGCGGACGCTGATTGGCGTTCGAATTTGATCCGACAGCGACGTTGAAACCGAACTGCAGGCTGACGTCACTTGATGCGTCGCTGACGGAGCGATAAACTGACGTTTATTGGTTTAGAGTTCCGGAGATTTTATTAGGAGGTTTGAAGCGATGCTGATATGGGCGAAACGGGTAGTAAGTGATGAAAAGTAGCAGTTATTTTGTTAAAAGTGTGAAAAAATGTGAGTTTTATGAAAACATAAGCATTGACGAAGAAGTTAAAGAAATAACAGAATTTTAATCTTTGTCTGTAGACATTTACTGTTACACAATATAAAGAGCAAAGAACTTGTCTAACATAACATAAAACAAAAAAAAATGAACAGTTCTGCCTAGCCTTTTCCCAACTATATTGGGGTCGGCTTCCAGTCTAACCGGATGCAGCTGAATACCAGTATTTTACATGGAGCGACTGCCTATCTGACCTCCACAACCCAGTAACTGGGTAATACGATACCCCTTGGTAAGACTGGTTGTCAGACTTTCGGGCTTCTGACGACCCGTAACGACTGTCAAAGATCCACGAATGACAGCCGGGACCAACGGCTTAACGTGCTTTCCGAGGCACGGAGGAGTCTCGGTATGTAGAAATGGTCACCCATCCACGGACCAACCCCGGCAAGCGCAGCTTAACCTGACAGATTGACCCGAGCGGCTGTTAGTACTTAGCCACGAGCTCCTCGTATAATGTTATAAACAAATAATAATAAAACAAAAAAAATGAACATGGACCAAAATAGAGAAACATACGCCATCTCAGTGCCACCAATAGAATAATGCTGAAACCCATACTAGCAATACATTTCATAAAAACAAAGCTCATAATACTTCCATAACAGATAATAATAACAGGTCGTCTAGACGCAAGGCAGACTCTTACATCATCGCGTACGTGTTGTCAGAGCCTAATGAAAACGTTTGCCTATCATATCTCGATCTAAACAATAATAGAATTTACCGAACAAATTGAGAAATTTATCGTTTTTCTGAAGCGAGAAAAGATGGTGTAGAAGAAAAGAAAAATATTGAGACAGTTCTATTTATAGAAGACAGGGAAAATTCAACGGGGAGAAAACAATAAAATGTACAACGGTATTATCGCAATTAGCGATCTGGCAGACAACCTGAGGATGAACGTAATTATACTGCGCAGGTTATACGGTCCAGTGATCAACAGGAAACTTTTATACTTTAACAAAAATGAAAAAAATTAATACTGAAATATTGTGCTCTCGAACAAAATGGCTAAAATGGTTACGTGCTGCGTAGACACCAAAAAAAATGGTATTAGGGAAATACTAGACCAATTTCGTGCATGAATATTTACTTACTCAATCATTATTTATTTCCAATTATTCTACATCAACTTCAGTATTAATAGTACAATTTACTAAAATTAGCATGTCACCATTAATTCAACATGTCAGTCACATTTCACACATAGCCTTCAATATAACCGTATATTAATGTAATTAATTTACATCTACCCCACATAAAACGATCGTTAAACAAAAGACCGAATGTATTCAAATTGCATCCTTTACGTCGCGGTCTTTAATCAACCCCGGCTGTAAACATTTCATCCCCTTTCAGAATTACTATGGAGAAGTTGACGGCATTACTGATAATTGTAACGTAGTCGAGTAATGCTTGATGAGTAGCAGAATTTAAAGGAGGGAAGTAAAAGTAATAATTTTAAAGACAGGACAAATGTTAGGTTGAATTTTTAAAAGAAAGTTTTCTTTTTGGCGTTCACCATTATGAGTTTTATTCATCAGAATGGCATAGAGCGTAGATTGTGCTCATGGTCAATTTTGCTTTTGGTGAAGTGGATTTTAATAGAGTTCTTTGATGAAAAATGGAAAATGATGATCACAGTCCCCGAACTCTTAGATATGTTCGAAAGCCGCTATCAGTCATAAAAAAGATTTTCATAAGTTGGCCCTACGACAATAATTCTATCTTACGCAGCTCTAACCTCTTATAAAATAAATGGTGCGATCTTGTGCGAATATGATCTATGGCATGTTATCTGTATTGTGCGTACCCTGGCTCATATTAATTTGGCCACAATGCCAAAATCGTGGTTAATGGCAGCCGTGTTCCCCCCGGCCCGTATCTTGGCTTTATTGCCCAAATTTTCTTTATTACACAACTTATGAATGATAGCAAGGAGCGGCCTTTAGCTACTAATAAAAATGTGGTAATTAAATCTTTGGAGAATTTTCCGCCGTTTTCGGGGATAATAATTTGGAAGAAAAGCGCTTTTTAATGCAATGTTTTATTATTTATAATAACATGTATAAAGTTTGGAATGTGTCTTAAAATAAAACATGGTTTTAGGTTGGCTAAAGGTGACTCATTTAAAAGTCACCTTGTTAATGCCATGTTTTATTAAGCCATTAAAAGCAAGCCAAAAAATAGTTAATGAGTTTTAAAATATTGACCAAAAAATTGACGTGTCATAAAAGATCTACTTACAGAAATAAACATAATTTCATTACTTGCATATATAATATAGCCCAGGACGGACGAAAATCCATTAATAAATCCAACTACAGCTTTTAATTAGTTAAACAGACTTCTTGCAAACCGGCGTGACTTCCAAAGTGTGGTCAAGTTAACAACTTTGAACAAGAACAAGACCACACTCCTCATGATTACTATACACATATTCATGAATACAAACGTTATACACTAAGTTCTATCGACAAAGTGCAAACTGGATCTGAACGCGGTTATTGGCTCCCAACTTCGCTGCAGTTTAAATATTGGCTCTCGAGATTAAGTTTAACTCTTATTCCGACTTTTGAATACTCTGGTAGTGTGTCTTACAATGTTGTTTGAGTATCCGGCTTTATCGACTGTACGTTTCGTTGCTTTTAATTTAATATGATTGGGAATATTAACTTCGGTTTCCGATTTATTTGTTTTAATTTTAAGTTCTTTGACAAGAATTGAGTCACCTTTCTTTGTTCTCTCTCCTCTCTCTCTCGTGCCGCGAGTAGAACTCTACTAAGTTATGTTTATTAATTCTTTATGTACATATTGACAAGCTATCGAAGTTGTGGCTTGAAATCTATTCGTTTTGTTTTTATCTTGGAAAAAAATATTGTCTGGTGCATAATGATTACTGCTGTATCTTTATTTCGTCACTCTCCTTTACTAACCTTGCTTATATCCATTTCAATGAAAACCACAATAACACTCAAGATATTTAATTTCATCCCACATAAATAAATACTTAACAGCCAAAACATCGTAAAGAGAAACGAGATGCCTATTCTCATAATTAAATCTTTACACTGTAACACGATAGCTAATATCTATTGACAGTAAAACGTCAGTTTAGTGGCGAAGCGTCAGAATTACGGGCAGTTTATACGTCGTAAATAGTTAGCATCGATCGGCTTCGTCTCGTAAAAGTCGCGTGTGAAACGACTTGCGACTGCGATATTCGAAACCGTCGACTTTGTTGGGAATGAGTTTAAAACCATCGCTTCATTTTTGTTTTCTCTTTTACGTAAAAAGTAAGAGTGAAATTGTGTCGCTTTGTGTCTATAAGGAACATGGATACCTATGATAGAGTTGGTATCCTTACAGACCTATCATTCATTGCTGAAAGGGTTAAGACTTGGTCTTGCTTGTGTTCTCAATAACAATTCTCTTTTGTCAAATAATTTGAGTCTATGTAAACGCCACTTAGTTCTAACATCATATTTCGCGAAAACACGGGTATCCCATAAAACACGTATCTACTAATTAAGTATCCATCGATAACTAAATCAATCCCGATTTTACGACCGCCAATAAAACTCGTATTTGTTTATTTGTCAAAGACCTAAAACCACGCCAACATCATGCAATCAGCCTATTGTCATTCAGATACTTCAATCAATTCATAACAAAGATAATCTTTACGACACAACATCGGAAATGAAACAACAAAGGAAAGGGAATCGCTCCATTTAAACGTTACTATCAGTAGAGACTTTACGAGCACTCGTAAATCAACATTGTATCGCTCACAGAATAGGTCCCCGCCTGCACTTAAATAATTCATGTTGGTAGCCTTTAAGGGTGCAGTGTGCTGCCTATGTGTTGGGGTTAAAGGGTGAGCAGAGCTTTAAGGCTTATCATTATCAGTTTCACTTTTTATGAACTATTTTGGCAATAGTTGCTGGTGTAGTCTACACTTCTATATGTCGGATCCGGTCATTAGTACGGACACGAAACGAATCGCAAGCGCGCCACTGGCGACATCAAGAGTGGTCTACCTACATCAAAAAAGGCGCGCTTCTACAGAGTCGTGATGTTTTAAGGCCACGACGAGGGCATTCACCCTCTGGTCGCATTGGAGTCAAGACGTCGCGAAACTGTTCTCGATTCGTGGTGCTCAGTTATTGTGTTAGTTGTAATTTGTGATCATTTTGTTAATTGGTGATTTTAATAAACGCCGTCGCACCCAGTGTGTGTATAAATTAGCTAGTGTGATTCATTTGATAGTAAATTATAATGTGATCTGAACTGCAAACTGTTTTTCTATTGCGCATTAACCAACACTACCCACACAACGCCCACAGTAGTTAAAATATCGCTGATAATAATGAGAGTCACATACCAGTCTCCCACATATATATCTATACTAATATTATAAAGAGGTAGTTTGTTTGTTAGTTTGTAAGTTTGCATGTAGGAGGTAATCTCTGGCACTACCAGTCGGATTCGAAAAAATCTTTTTGCATTGGGTAGCCGCGGACGAAGTCGTATGCAGAAGCTAGTATAAGATACTATTTGCAAGGCGAGAATTTCTTGAAACTGTTGTCATCATTATTTTAAGTCTTACTATTTCTCAAACCAGACCCACGACACTTTGCTCTCAATCCACTGAGAGTTTTATGGAACTAGTAAAGAAACAACAAATGTTTAATAAAATGCAATTACGTTTACACTGGGGCGTTCATATTCATATTACTACACCTAAGTTTCGAAAGAGAGTTTTGCAGCATAGCGCCATTGATCGCCATTGATCATTCTTATATTTTTTGAAAATAGGAATGCAATGGCGACATCTCTGTTTTCATGAAATCATCATATGTAGTAAAACCGTCAAAGTGATTTTTAATAAATGTGTGATGATGTCAATTGGTTGGAAAAAGTGTAATGTTTTTAATAACTGCTTAATGTTTTCTGAATATTCAATATTAATGATCAATGTACACATTTAATATTTTATGTTAATTGGGTGGATATTTAAGTTCTGTTTATACAGGCCAGCAATATTGGATATTTACTTTAGTGGTCACCCAATGAAAATCGAAAAGTGCATTTTAATATTATTGAAGTGAAAACTTCTTTAGGCGCGTTGGGCTTTTTTGAGATGGGATTAAACCATTGATTTCGTGACACTGTAACGCAATTTACCGACACCGTGGAGTAAAAGATATCAACGCGTTGATTACCGCGGTGCCGATTTTTTTTTCAAGTTTTCGCTTCTGTCGGCACTCCCGGAGTGCCTTTTAAACTGTCTTATCGATACTAATGCGATAGTACATAATTGTGAGACGTAATAGTTTGTTTTGTAATATTAATTACTTTGCATACTATTGTATAGAATCAAGTTCAGATATCTGTGCTGCTGGCGAGTTTGCTGCGCCACTTCTTCCCAGATAAAGGATTAGGAAGTGGTGAAGGGCGCCCCGTTTTGGAGGACTGTCTTATGTCATTTTGACGTTCAAAAAGTGCTGATTCTCAGCTTACAATTTCATTTCATAAAAGACAACCGAATACTTTTTTTTTTGCAAAAATTTAAAAAGGAACAAAAAATATTAATCTAGGTTTCTACCTACATAATGTAGTACTAAAACTCAAAATTCTAAGACCTCTTAAATAAATTTAGGTTCATTGTAATACCTTCTTTTCAGTAAGTCCATTGTCCTTATTTCAAAGCTTTACAAAAGAGAAAACTTTTAGTCTTACTTAACATTTCAGTTCACTTCATGGAAACACAAATATCTTTTTTACAAATTCATTGAGTACAGCCACGACCATAAAATATACGTTACAACTAACTACGCAAGATACAAAAGCGATTATGTACTAAAATATTGATAAAAATGTATGGTGTTTCGGTTACAACTTACAAACATAGTTTTTCAAAACCATACTATTTATGAAATAGGTATTTTCTCTGCCGTACATTTTGGGGATTACAGGTCTGATGTTATGTAGTTTTTCTCAATGTTGAAATAATTCTTTCCAAGAAAATTGGTTTAGAATTTTGTGTACGTGGTATTTATGCTCGTAACTGTACTTTCGAGATCATGTTTAAACAAACTTTGCGAATATCAAAAGTTGATAAATATTTGTTATTCTTATTACCAACTCAAGTTGATATTTTGTAAACAAACTTCTTGTAATACATCATTTCGTGTCCGTTTTTATTGCTGTAATTCAAGATTTATGGTTTCCGAGTGTCCCTTTGAATAATCTTTTCATAAAAAATGTTTTAAAAAGTTTTTATAATGAACTGTTTTTGTTGCGACGCTCTTTCAATAGGTTGCGACGGCATGTTTATTCTTTGCGAGAGATATAAATTGTATACAGTGAATTTCAGTGTTGTACTAGTATTTTTATAACGAAAAGTAGGTACTTCAATGTAACAAACAATGCTTAGAATGTGTTAATTTTATTTTTAGTATTGTTTTCAAACAATCCTAACTTATTAATATTATAAATGCGAAAATCTGTTTGTTTGTTACGCTTTCAAGCTGAAAATGGCTGAACTGTTATGAAATTTGACAGATGGGTAGCCTGAGACCCGGAGAAGGATTTAAGGCGACGATAACCGACTTTTAATGATTTTATACTGAAGATCACGTCTAAACGAGTAGCGTTAATGATTTGGAAAAAATATATCTTAAATTATAGCATTTTCTTAATAACTTAATATATGAATATTTTTGATTATGTTTATATTACAAAGTGAAATTAATTTGTAAAGTTATGTCTAACGCGGATAAATAACTGAGAATTACGCAAAATCTATCAAGCGCATTTTTGGTACAATACAAGCAAAAGCTTAATTTAAAAAAGCATTTCCATGTAATGTAACGTTCCTGCGAATGCTCGACACGGTGTTCGAAGTAATGCTCACGGCGAGTGTGCATTTACCTATAACATTCCTTTCTACTTTGTGTTGATTTGTCGTTGAATAGTCGGATCTTCAGGTCGTATACGATGCGTTTATCTTGCTCGATGAAATCAAGTTCTAACAGAGGTTCGTATTCATTGTTTGGTTCATGAAAGGGTGACACGTTAGAGCGGCCCCTTAACGCACGATAAGCGTGCGTTCTCTGCGTCCGGCGCTCGGTGTGGCAACACGCCGTGTTCGGGTTCGCGACAAGTCAATCGTCGTCCTGAGGATGCCTCGTTGAGAGGTGAAACGCGTGTCGATTCTTACAGGGTTTTTTATGACTCTTTAGAAATAGTTAAACGGAATAGGTTACTAAATATATCTACGTCTATTGTTTTTTTTAAGCTATTGCATAGCTTTTATCGCGGGCTTTGAGCGCGGCGACCGAATCAAGAAATTCCGTAACGAAAAAAACCCCACTCCGCCT
Organism: Agrochola lychnidis; assembly: GCA_963680765.1. Taxonomy (NCBI): domain Eukaryota; kingdom Metazoa; phylum Arthropoda; class Insecta; order Lepidoptera; family Noctuidae; genus Agrochola; species Agrochola lychnidis. The sequence goes on along the minus strand of OY796859.1, from coordinate 3,452,715 downwards.
ACCATGTAATGACGGTTCCCATGACAACGTGATGTTGTCATGGGAACGTAATTTTTGTTTTATGTCATCACGTCATCATCCCAAGTGTAGCGTTGACAAATAGGAAGTATGGAGGTTACAAATGCTATGTAATAGCTTTACCGCGGCAGTCCCCGAGTGCCACACGTTTTTTTTTTTTTGTGCTATACGCAATTCCGTTCTTAAAACCTATCCAAAGTTACTATTCATTCCCTTTACCTAAACACTATGAACAAAATAATATTAATTTTAATATTCGAAAGACCAAACAATTTGCTCGGTTCATTGGGTCGAGCCATCGAATCAAATTATTTTAGAGCGTTTTTATTACGTAAGCACTGGGCAGAAAGAAAACTGCTTTTAGATGGTCCCAGCATTTGTTTTTATATTCTGTTACTTGGACAGTTTTGTAAATGAAAACTAAAGAAAGTTATGAATGATTAGTAAGTAAATAAAAGTTTATAGTGCCGGCCTAGTAAAGTTTCGCTAAAATTACCAAACAAATTGAGACAGTTCTCAGAATATTCTGCCTAAAAACACGTTGAGGTTTTTACATGTTGACTAGTTTGATAGTTCTTAAAACTTTCATCTTCTTTTTATAACAATGATGAAGATGGAAGTTTTTAACAGTTTTGGCCTGGAAACAATGCTTTCAATTTAGTTTCGACAGTCAACCACAAATTCAGATGTTTTTGTTGCTAGCTAAAGAATTGGCTTAGGTATCCTAGCTATTATTAATATTATAAATGCTAAAGTGAGTTTGTTGGTTTGTTTGTTACGTTTTCAGGCTAAAACGGCTGAATGGATTTGAATGAAATTTGGCACATGGGTAGACCATGACTTAAGTTAGGACATACTTTTTATCCGGATATTCTCACCGGATCGAGACTTCTGCGGTTGAAACTGCGGGGCACAGCTAGTTTATAATGATAAATGATTTTATTTCTATAAGTAGGTTTGTACAAACACTTTTCAACTACAAGGCTCATAGGTACTGCTACATTACCTAAAAATAATAAAATCTAATTATCATTGAAAATAAAAAGTTATTGCAATTTAAAAATGGCATTTTTAGTACCAAACTTACCCTGAATTCATTAAAACATTAGCAAATTTTCAACAGGGGTCATAAGGTATAACTTGTAGACACCCGCTAAACGATGGCTGTCCGCGTCCCATGTAATAACCCGGTAAATTCACCATTGAAAAAAAAAAAAAAATGATTTTCCTGAAAATTACCACTTAAATAGACTTGATACTTAACAACGGCCGTTGTTCGGACGGATCGGACAGGGTTTTTTATATGTTGTATATGTCTGTAAAAACACCTACGACACTTGGAGAATGCCTAGTGCAGTACTTTTTTTTAAACAAACTTCGACTATTCAAATCCTAAACTGGACCAATGACTTAATAATACACGATTTCTTATGTATTGCAGGCACCCTACTTTAGGACCATCGTCATCTAATTAGCCAGTGTCAGCTGATATTTATGTGCGTGCAAAGATCCCAACCTCACTGTAACTGTACCTAGCAGAGAACGGTCGAGTAGGTAGTGCCACAGTAAAGAAAGTACAGTAGATCAACAGATATCATTGTGATCACCATGCATCATCATTCTTTTGCTCTTATCCAAATTTATTAGTGGTCAGCGCCACATCTTTTTCTTCCATACTTCTCTATTAGTGGTTGGTCACCTTCTTTTTAGCCATAACATCTTTCACACAGCTATCTTTTTGATGAAGTTACATAATTATAGACGCTCTTTACAGATATGCATAATAAAGGAGACATGTCAGGGGTTTGATTAGCTAGCTGTTATTAGTTGTACCTAATGTGAACTTTCATCCCATGTAGCAACCAAAAAGTTGCCAACAAATTAAAACCGACCGATGCGTTTGACCCGTAATTAAAAACGTGTTTAAAATCTAGTAACAATCATCATGTCAACGAATTTCAAAAATGTAGGTAAACTTTATTTGACACATTGACACTGAGATTGGATTGTGAACGTTCTTAAAAATACGAGAATTGGCTCTCTGAATTCAGACCATAGCATCATAGACGAGGGTTTTCAAGAAAATTCACGCTACCAGTTAGCGCTATTTTGGCAAGAGGTTCGACAATGAAAATAAAATATACGTTCATCATTCGTTTCATTCACTCGTTCGTTCGTCATTCAGTCATGACTAAAGAAAATATAGGCTCTTTGACACTTTTGACAGGTACCTGACGTCTCAGTGCTCATGAACGTCAATTCAGAAAACCCTCATTAGCAAAGGCATTCAATAATTATGGGCTATTCCGGAGAACGATGTTTCATTGATAGCGTAATCGTATATACGCATGGCCTTATTCAAAGATTATTCAAAGTGTAACTTCTCCACCTATCCTATGTAGTGTAGTTAATTATGTTGGTGATTAATACAGCTGCCCCTGGATTAGGATGCGGCGAGCTCTAGCACTTATTAATGGTGAATGGCTTGTTCGGTGATTTGTTACGTTTTTCCCATAGCTACGTATAAATTGTAGTAGGTGGGTATTTGATGGGGTCACGCGTTTCATGTGAGAGAATGAAGATATGAAGTAAACTATTGGGATTTGATTCGGAAATTCCGTCCGGACCCGTGCATCACCTAGGTTCTTCAGCTAGGTGAAACACGAAGGTCCCGTGCTCCAACTGATGATCAGTACAGTCAAGTAATTAAGAAAAATACATAATTTAATATATATAATATATAAGATTTAATTCAACGCATTTTTTTTCCAAAAAATAGCCCAAATCATCATCTGCCTAGCCTTTTTCCCAACTGTGTTGGGGTCGGCTTCCAGTCTAACCGGATGCAGCTGAATACCAATATTTTACATGGAGCGACTGCCTATCTGACCTCCACAACTTAGTTACTAGGTAACACGATACCCCTTGGTAAGATTGGTTGTCAGACTTTTGGGCTTCTAACTACCCGTAACGACTGTCAAAGATCTACAAATGACAGCCGGGACCAACGGTTTAACGTGCTTTCCGAGGCACGGAGGGGTCTTGGTATGTAAAGATGGTCACCCATCCACGGACCAACCGCAGCAAGCGTAGCTTAACCTAATCTATCGACCCGTGCGGCTGTTATTACTTAGCCACAAACCCCTAAAAGCCAATAGCCCAAATAAAATTCTTAGTTAATTATTTTTTTATTTAATGAATTGAGACCTTTACGGTACAGAAGTTCTACGGCCATTTTATTATAAATAGAACCTAGGTGAAGTACGGGTCCGGACCTGGAAAATTAAAACTATTGTGAAGAAAATCACGACATGTAGCTGCCGACTATTTCCGTTCCGTGCTTATATACCTCTATCATAATTCGAGTTATCTTATCTTTTTTATATGCACGTGTTTCTTTTCTATCTTTCTTAACAATAAATTGCTGTAAGAAATACGAGCCCTAGAAGAGGGCCTAAAGAATTATGACACAGAAGATTACTTTTTTTAAGCCACAAAAATTAAAACATAAAACACAAAAATAGGTTCCGTCTAAAACCTTGACGACTAAAATAAAAAACCTCATCTCATTTTAGCATCTAAAAAAGGTCGTAACTAACCCAAAAAGTCTTCTAAAGCGATGTAACAATGTCTGAAACGAAATGGGGTTTCTGAAGCGTTTTATCAAATTCAGTATGATAAACATGAAAGATACCTGAATATTTTCAGGGTACATTACTTTTGGTAGCTAGAGTAATAAAGGAGTAACTCGTAAGAGCCTATTTTATATGAGGACAAAAAGAATAGGTTATTTCTAGGTAGAATAAAATGTAGTTTTCTTTTTTTTTTGTAAACCGTTCTCATCCTTATTAATATAAATAGTACTCGTAAAATAAATAGTATTAGTTTATTTACCCAACTTTGCAAACCTAGTATACCTTTTTGTAAAGTATTCTCATGCTTATTAATATTGTACTAGTAAAATAAATAGAGTTTATTTATTTACTTAATTTTGTAAAACCTTAACCAGCTTTGTAAACTTAATTGTTTTGCTAACTGGAAATAGATGGTAAGAGGAACATACATAGTTGGATGCACTATGTATAAAAGTATGATTTTAACATGAAATTAGTAAAAAAGGGGTGTGTTACGATTTTCTGACTGCTCTAGATTTCACAAACGTCTAAAAAACTTAACTATGTATGATTTTTTTTATTGAGTATAACTGGCGAAATCTGGGGTGTACTATGGGTACACCTCTGCCCAATCTTTTGGGGACACAAGGCATAATGTTATGTGTGTCTATTTATGATTATGATCACGAAAGTTAATTTATATATTATTATTACTCTATTCAGTACCCACAGAAACATAGACTGATTACTTAAAATAACTGAAAAAAAAAATTGGCTCAAAGTATTTTTTTGCCATACACCTCGTTTAGGTCCACGATATTTTAGGTAATAAAGCAGGCTTGCTATCTAGGTACACTATAGGAGAACACTCTAGAAAATTGCCTGTGACGTCAGCAGGGTTGCTCAAATTGGCACTGACAGTCTCATTTTACGCAGCTAAATTGAGTTGTCGGAAAAAATAAGGGGGAATGGGGAAAAAGTTTACAGTTTTTTAGCTCGGATACTCGGATATTATGGGGTGAAAGAGATGTGGACTTGGGTGGGCAGTAATCTGAGCGTTTATTAGACATTTTGGAAGTGAGATTAAAATTGTAAATTGTTTTTAATTTTGTACGATTTTTTTAGTCAAGAGTCAGTGATTTACTTTTGAGCAATCGAAATGCTTTTTTAAAATATTTCGTAGCGTGCTCTCTGCTTTGGAGAACCCCCTAGGTAGTAAGGGAAACTGTAATTGATGGCAAGTTGTAATTGCGGCTCATAAACACCTGAATTACAAATTGCCGGCAATATACCGATTTGCTGGAAAGCAGCATATTGCTAATACATGTAATTTCGCCAGCTCACATACCTACCTACCTACCCCTATAAGGTTCATTTTACCACCGCACATACCCCTGAAAGGTATGGCGACATAATAAAGGCAGAAAACTCAAAGAAAGGGTCGCAAGTTCTTCTACTAAGAGACGATACAAATAAATATCAAATGAGACATTAAAACGAATCGTTCCACACGAGAACACACAGAAAAAAAACTAGCAAACATTCTCATTCACCCACAAACTAAGTGACGCACAAAAACCTACAGAACTTTGACATGTCAGTAAATCTTCAGTATCCGATACTATTCGATACAAGTAGTGATACAACTGATTCAGACGATACGGACGAAGGCCGTGTCACAGAATAGATAGGTACCTACAGAAGGCCAGCAACAAAGAGCGAAAACAGACACACGGATAGATAGACGGTTCCGTATGGAGATCTCAAAGGCCGAAGCCACGCAGCAGGTTAGTTTGGTGCCACGCTTGGTGCGTAGCTCAAACAAGTGACAAAGTAGTCCTGCATCTTAGCACCTAGCGTCAGTGTGGTCATTGTAACAGTGAAACCATGTTTTGGTTCGCTAGAAGCATGTCACCTAAAACGCAGCTTATCACTTAGCACTAAACTAAAAAATAAGCAGTACCTTTGTACTCAAAAGTTATGTCGTTTTCCTATATATTTAACTGTGTCTACCCATATATAAATAATTAAAAAAAAATTGCGAAGCACTTAGCTGTGTGATTTCGACCAAACTGTCTCAAATGAATGACAGCCGCGAGTGCGCTTGCCACGCTGTACTTAGGTGAGTCGTATTTAAGTGTGCGTGCGTTTTCGCTAGTTGTAAGAGCCGACCTTCTGTACTTCTATCTACTCTGTGGCCGTACCTCCGCGGATGAATGAGGACCATCAGTCAATGTCGGCACAAATCGAAGACATATATAACTTATTCTTTACGTGAAAGTCAGCGGTGAGATATTATTGAGAATTGTGACGATATGTATTGATGGTGAAAAGGTTGTGAGATTCCGCTGAATTTGGGCTTTGAAGGCGGAATTGTAAGTGTGTAAACGGTATTGAAAGAAGTAGTAATTACAGAATTAAATCAAATCATTTACGGAGTGATTTTTTTAAGAGGTATTTATAGTAAGGTATTATACAACGTTAGTTTTTGTTTATACTAAACCTCTTAAGGGGTCATTGTACTCATCATTATGAACAACTTTCACTATAGGACCAACGCGGAAATCGCGAAAAAAGAAATCAGCTGTTCCCTACATTTTGACGAGAGATGCGAACATAAATGTAGGGAACAGCTGATTTTTTTTTCGCGATTTCAGCGTTTGTCCCATAGTGAAAGTTGTTCATAATGATGAGTACAATGACCCCTTATGAGGTTTAGTATAAACAAAAACTAAGCTTGTTGCTTTACAGAAATTGTGTTGTATTGTGTTTCGTTGTGTTCTTGGTAATGGTTTCATCCATCTATAACCCTTGACTTTTTGGTTTAAAATTTGGTTCGTTTGTCATTTAAACCAATAAAATAATAATTTTACGTTTTTCTTCCATTATAAATTTATAACAGAAACCGTTTTAATAACGTTACGTTTTTGTGCATAGAAAAAGGTCGGCCATCATGGAAAATTGGAATAAAGATGCCCGAGTTCGGCAATAGATTTCTCGTTTTAATTATTAAACAAATTAACGTAGATACAAATATAATAAGCCAAATTAGTGAAGGTACAAAATACATTTCACAAAAATAAATGTGTAACTTCAGCTAAATCTCAATTAGCTATTTCGCTAATGGACCCAATTACCAACATTCCATTTATTCGTTCAACTGTAATAAATGTTATTTATTTTCGTAATTATCTGTATACATTAAATTTATTCAATTCATTTGACATCTAACATTGCAATACCTTTGTTAATTATTTCTTTTTTTTTATTAATTAACATTTTACTAATTTTAACTCTGGATAAATATTTTATTTTAAATAACTTAAGTGGAAATAATTGTTGCAAAAAAGTTTGTGCTCGCGAGGTCTACTGATCGCAGAACTATTTAAAAAAAGGTTTCGTCTCTTTGTGACGTCTAAGGTTTTTGACAATTAGATGCTGGCTGATTTTATTATCTTACTACTAGTTTGTACCCGCGATTTTGTTCGCGTTAAAGTCGATAAAATACAGCCTATGTTACTCGCTGATAATGTAACTTTCTATAGGTGAAAGAATTTATTAAATCCGTTAAGTATTTTTTGAGTTTATCCATTACGAACAAACATACAAAAATTCAAATCTTTTCTTTTTATAATATTAGTTTAGATAAAGCTACAAGGTTAACACCGCCATTTTGTTTTTTCAATACATATCGCAAAACAATGCATAAATAATTACCAACAGCGCCCCCTATCAACGTCACTCGAGCGCCGAAAGTTCCTTGTAGCAGTGTTTTATGCATGATCCAAGACTTGCCATTAATATGCAGTGCAAATGGAGGCATTTTTATGTGTGAAATTCTCGAGTTTAGAATTTGGCATTGAGTTTATAAGTAAAGATTTTTTGAAGTGAAAACTTCTTTAGGCGCGTTGGGCATTTTTGAGATGGGACTAAACCATTGACTTCGTGACACTGTTATGCAATTTACCGACACCGTGGAGTAACAGACATCAACGCGTTGATTACCGCGGTGCGTGGAGTAAAAGACATCAACGCATTGATTACCTTGGTGCCGGTTTTTTGTTGTTATCAAGTTTTTACTTCTGTCGGCACTCCCGGAGTGCCACTGTTTTTTTTTTTAAGTGTAGAATAGGATGGCAAGGTTTCTCACATTCTAATCCACAGTTAATTCAGCATACTTCATCAACATACCTTGTTAAAGTAAAATCCAACACCAGGGAAGCAAAAACCCGCTAAAAGCAATAAAAACGACATAGAAACTTCTCCATGACATATTACCAGGCATCGTAGTGAGACCGCCATACGTAAAACATACTATTTTTACACAAAAAACTGAACCGTTGCATGATAAGAGTATTGAGCCACATTTATCACGGCCGAGCTATTAATTTAGTAGGCAACGAATACTAGTATGACACACACGCTATGGAGGGCTGGCACACATGTTTAACTTGTTTGGTTATGGTCAAAATATCCCATGTGTAAAAAAAATGCAGGGTGAAATTGTAATGTTGGGGTTTTTTGTATGGTGACTCGGTAAGATGAAGATATTAATCATCATCGTCATCAGCCTATAATGTTCCCACTGACATAGGCCTCCTCTCTGTGAGAGGGAGTGTGTCGTAATCCACCACGCGGGCCCAGTGCGGGTTGGTAGATGTCACATGTCTTCGAATTTTTGGTTCTAGGACATGCCGGTTTCCTCACGATGTTTTCCTTCACCGTTTTGAGAGCAGTGGTGATGAAATAATTTACACAAAGTAAAGTGCATGTCTGGGTTCGAACCTACGACCTACAACTCGTAAGTCGCGGCCGTTACCACTGGGCCACCACTGCTCTCAAGATATAAATATAGAATAGAATATAATTATTTTACTGTAAGTACACCAAAATTGTTAAACAACTCTTTTAAAATTCTAATTTTTTTTCAATGTTGCTAATTTGATGAGTAAAAGATGAAGTGATGATGAGTGCTGGAATATTTTAATGTCTGCGTGGACAAATATATTTTTCGAAGTTCCGCCAACGATGCCATTTTTATAAGTTATCAGAATTACAAAAAAAAAAAAAAGTGTGGCACTCGGGGACTGCCGCGGTAAAGCTATTGCATAGCATTTGTAACCTCCATACTTCCTATTTGTCAACGCTACACTTGGGATGATGACGTGATGACATAAAACAAAAATTAACCGTCATTACATGGTAGGCGGAGTGGGGGGTGTTAGGTTTTTTTCGTTACGGGATTTCTTGATTCGGTTGCCGCGCTCAAAGCCCGCGATAAAAGCTATGCAATAGCTTAAAAAAACAAACATCAGACCACATTCACAGATTCTCCACTACGTTAACATTTACATTCTTCGCCATACGAAATTACCTTTTGGAAGGGCGAATAGAATCAATTATATTTGCTTGTAAATTTTGATATGCAAAAGTGCCTTTTATGTAATTGGCATAAATTATTGGAATCTGACTCTTTAAGTGAAAAATTCATCATTTTCAAAATGGAACATTGACGACCCAACCCTGCTCAGTCAGCTGTTACAAATATAATTCAAACCGCGATCGTCAGAATGTTAATCGCATACTTTAATTAAAATAAAACGCTGTAACTAGCCATTCGTTGTTTACATATGTTAATAAATATACATAGTATATTACATTCGTTTTAGACTTAAATAATGACTTAATTCTGTTAATTTTAAGGTCTATTTGCACGCAAAGGTTGGACATGATAATATGTCCATATAACCTTGTAGGGATCTAATTAATATTCTCGGACTTTTTAGGGTTCCGTATACAAAGGATGCCAAATGGAACCCTATTACTAAGCCTCCGTTGTCCGTTCGTCCGTCTGTCTGTCAGCGGGATGTATCTCATGAACCGTAATAGGTCGATATTTAAAATTTTCATTGATTTTGTATTTCTATTGCTGCTATAACAAAAAATAACATATAGTTAAAAAGTTAGGAGCCCAAAAGTCTGACAACCAGTCTTACCAAGGGGTATCGTGTTACTTAGTAACTAAGTTGTGGAGATCAGATAGGCAGTCGCTCCATGTGAAATACTGGTATTCAGCTGCATCCGGTTATACTGGAAGCTGACCCCAACATAGTTGGGAACAGGCTAGGCAGATGATGATTTCTAGTGACTACACTAAAAGGTCGATGGCCCGACAAAAAAAAACTTTTTTTTTTTTTTTTATCGACTTCTAATAGGAGTCGGTTACATTTATTTTTTGTTATTTCAATATCTCGATACCAATCACACCTGCAGAGTTTCTCTAGACAAAATGATTTGGCCCTGTATAAAAGAGACTAAAAAAAACACATGATGTCAAGTGTTGAATATTAAATGGTGCAGACCAAAACTGTACTGTTTAATTGTGTGTGCCAATCTATAACGCTCTACTAAGATCCTAAGATCATTCTTATACCTAATACCCCCGTAATGGACTAACATCCAACAAACACCAGATACATAATAAACCTCGCTTATCTGCGAGCACATTTCTCTCGTATTCCAGCTATCAGATCGTGTCATTATACAGCTAATTCTTAGTAACGTGTACGTCGACACAATTCACTGTGTGATGGCACTTTGTCCACAATATGTAAAGAGACCGAAGGACCACTTTTAAAGGGTATTTAAAAATTCACAAAACAGTTTTTTTAAACCGTTCTTTAAGTTTATCACGAGCATGTTTTATTCTTTCCTCAGGAAAATGACAGCCCATGGTCGCGAGCGACTATCCAAAACAAGAAAACGAAATAATACAAGAATAAAAAACCAGTTGAAATAAAATAAAATCGTGTGCAGTCGTGGGAACGAATTTCCTTCTCACGTAAAACAAAAACAATATTTTTGCAGCGGCCATCTTGGATTTTCATTTTAACGTCACCATCTTTAACACCCTTGAAAACTATGAAAACGACACCCCTGACAAAAAATGTCAAAACTTTCACAACCGCCATCTTGGATTTACATTTTGACCTCACTATCGGCTTTAGCACCCTCGAAAACTATGAAAATGACACCCATGACGAAAAATTTTAAAAATGTTGTAGCAGCTATCTTAGATTTTCATTTTGACCAAATTTACACTTTCTCTCTCTCTCCCTCCGGCATGCAGTGTACTCGGGCCAATGTGTACAATTTTATCCAACGACACTGTAATCTTTTCTTTTGTTTTTTTTGGTGGCGTTGTCTCTTTGTATCTCTTTCTTTCTCTTTGAATTAGAAGAAGACAGTCGCAAGTATTAACCGGCTTCCAGTCTAACTGGATGCAGCTGAATACCAGTGTTTTACATGGAGCGACTGCCTATCTGATCTCCACAACCCAGTTACTGGGTAACATGATACCACTTGGTAAGACTGGTTGTCAGACTGGGCTTCTAACTATCCGTAACGACTGTCAAAGATCACAGACACACTCTACAACAGCACTGCTATTCTGTAAAAATCTCACCGTGATATCTTAGGTGAAGTGAGCTGCCAATAGTGTCAATCCTTAGCAACTGACAGCTCACTCCACGCTCACTTCACCTAAGATAACACGGTGAGATGGTTACAGAATAGCACTACAGGGCTAACGTTCAACCTAGAAATGTTACGTCGGCGCCGGCTGTTGCTGAAAACCAGCGCTGGGGCTCTGTCTTGCACAGGGTCGTAGCATAATGCTGAGCGATAGCCGATTTGCGTGGATGTGACGCATGTTTCCCCCAACTTTTTCTCATTTTTGTAATATAATATTTTTTTTCTTGCGTCATGTTTACCGCAAATAAACGTTTTTTCTTTCTTTCTTTCTTTCTTTCTTTAAAATACTAGATTTATACAAATTAATGGATTCTAATTCTGAATCTCTTTTTGACAGTGAAGAGTGTTTCTTCTCTCACTCATTCAGAAATAGCTTCCAATCTTTTCACGCAGAAACCGCTAGTGATTTTCCTACTAGTACCACGTTTTGATCTTCTGTCCTTCCTTTTATAGTAATACGGTAAACGGTAACACTCGCGAAGTTTGTCCGAAATTCGGGATAATTATGGTAATGACTTACTCACATGTAGACTAGTAACCGTGTGTACTTAATGATTCTTTAATTGACATCATACGTCTGTGGCTTTAACGTAACATAAAAAGTTACGTTCACGCTATTTGTATGGTAGTTCCTGGAAAGAATTACCTTGTCCTTGATTGCGTTATTTCATGGGGTTTGGGTAATCGAATAATTTGCTGATTGGATGTTGTTCGGTTATTAGTCTATTTTCGGTTTCGGTTTCTTTAACTTAATTACAAAGTCAAATATCGACAATATTAATAGAACAGAGGACTTTTCTGCGTAACATGGAATAAAATTGTTTATTCTGTAAATAGAATATTGGAATCACATTTACACGTCCTAGTAAGAAAAAAAAAAACTTGTTGGAGTCGACATTTTCTATCTCTCGATGAAATAGCGAAACAAACTTAGGGGAAGTCTCTTTTAAAGTCCAGAAATAATTTCGGTCAGATCATGTGACGGCCATGTAATAAAGATGCTACGAAAATATTTTCTCAACGTGAATAATAAATTACACATACATAAACTCACGCCTTCTTCCCATGGGGGTGGGCAGAAACTACAGAACGCCACCTGCTACGATCCTTACATACTCCTTTTGCCTCGTTTACGTTCATACATCTGGTCATACACGCACGCCGGTTGCGAGTACTACGCACCTGGCCTTTCTGAAGAACATCACCAATAAGGTCAGTATATGTCCTCCTAGGGCGTCCCCACCCGGCCTTTCCCTTTACATCAGCCTTGTAAATACATTTTGTTAGTCGCCTTTCATTCATCCTCTCAACATGCCCAAACCATCCACCAATAATAAATTAATATCATTTCAATGCTGTTTCACTCATCGAGACCTCCATAGATTTCCTTCCATTCACGGTCTATTCATCTATTTCCAACTATTTCCCGGGAACATATCAAACGATATATTAATAGGGATCTTACATTAACATTTTTGTCGAACCTCCGAGCCGACCGAGTCACATATAAATCATAAGTGGCTAGATAGTGTAATCTAACTACAATCTATTAGGAACCGTCGGGGCGGTGCGAATCTGTAAGTTTTCCGATTAGCAAACCCGCCCCCTTACGTCCGGAATCACCCCCGTTTTTCACCCCTCTCGCCCCTCCCACAGTACCCCGCGGAAATTGTAAATCTTGGTGTTGGCTTCACAGAAATTTATTAACCATAATGGTTGAAAGGGAAATTGATAATTATTTTCACTGCTCTCCCAAATATAGGTGATAAATAAATAATATCGTCTTTTGTTCCCATTTTGGACTGATTAAAATGAGCCGGAAAGGCAGGTACTTATAAATCAGAGAAAACAAAGATTTGTACACAATAATTTTAACTGCATTGTAATATTAATCTGATTGATACAAACGGTGCATTTACACGACAAATATATCTATTATACATTGTAACAGCGAATCAATTTTCACCCCTTTAAGACCTAGGCTAAATATTTTTTGATATTCGGATAGCTCATGACCCAAAGAGGTGCCGTTAATAATATGAATTCAAAATCTCTAGTTAAGAAAAAAGTTTTGCAATCTCGAAATTTCGCGGGGAAGGGTTGGACAGAGGACAAAATAATTTCAGCCTAAAATTAGCATATAAGTGACAAAAAGTTAGCTGATCATTATTTGTGAATTTCTAGCAAATAACAATCGTTTTACAAGACCAGGCCTACCTGTACCTACCAATTTATTTACTGCAATATCCTTGCTAAATAGTTACGTAATCCATAAATTATTTTAGACTATTTTTAAGGCCTTTCAGTCTTATACGTAACTGTGAATCAAGCAAATCAATAAATCCCAACCAACCTGTAAATTCCAACGCATTGTATCCAAATTACGCCAAATTGAAACACGCTATTACATAATCCGTCTAATGAAATACCATGTATTCAGGTCTACCAAATAATCATTATGAATGGAATCCCCGGACGCACAGGCTATATGGATATATGGTAAACCCCATTGGCTTCAATTTTCAGCTAAAATCCAATATGTCAACGTGCGCCGTGCATAGGGCTGTGATAACACGGGATTGAAAAAAAAATTACAATACGGTAAATACTCAATTATCATTTTAAAATGTTAATACTCTAAATTTTTTGGACAAAAAAACACAAAATATAACAGGGAAAAAACATAACAAATAATAAATGAAAAGTAACTAAAATACAAAAAATGCTTTTGCCGTTTTACTGACGTTAATGGATTCCACGAACCTAGACTTTTTAATTTTGTGCTGCAATACGTTTCTACGGATAGTGCCGGCAACAAAGAGAAATAAAGGCTTCGCTGGATCCGTTTTAATGCATTAACTGAACATTGACGAATAGGATTTATCATGGTCCATTACACTTGCCAAAATATAAAGAAATCCTTTTTCCATCGATTTCGTCCGGACTCGTCGGTGATTAAGACTAATCCACAGATTTCAGTACAAAGGAAATAATAGAATTTTCAGGTGAAAAATTCGATATATCAAAGTTGGCTGGGAATTAAGTGAAGTATTAAGAGATTTCGCAGTGTTTTTAAAGCTTAAAACAGTATACGTTACCAAGTTTTGAGGTACAACTCATTTTCTTGTATGTAATTATTGCATAATTATCTTCCTGTTTCCTACAAACGATTTTTAATTCTAACACCAACATTAACAAAATGCCAACAATTAAATAAATAACACCGCAGTAATTAAAAAAGTCTTTCGCATTTTAAATGGAACGGCACAAAATTCCCGTGCATCGTCGGACCGAACGTATAATTTAAGCCCGGGAAAGCCCGGGAACGCGTGCAGGTGACAACACTAGGTACTGTAACTACAGTCTCTAATTGAAAGCGACATATCCACGAAGGGATGAAGGGCGTTAGGGCTCGATTGCAATGACATTAACGGGATTGTACAGATGTGTGGACTAAGCTTTATGCAGTGGAAGGTAATTGAAATTTCATTTACGTGTTGTGTTGGTAATGGAATTGGAAGTGTAATTTGCTGATTTGTAATTGTATTGCAGCTAATGATTTCAAATATGTAATCTATATGATATTGATTTATTCAAATCAATTTGTTTGTTTGTTAACCGACTTCCAAAAGGAGGAGGTTCTCAATTCGACTGTATGTTGTTTTTTTTTGTATGTTTGTTACGCGATTACTCCGTCATTTATGAATTGATTTTGATGGTTCTTTTTTTGTTTGGTAGATCATACTTCAGAGGTGGTCCCATATAAATTTTATTAACTTTGCTTGGGTAGTTTTTGAGTTAACTTCAATAATACGTATTTTTGCCTCACTTAGTATGTGGATGATATTATGATAACTTCCTGTCACTGTTATTTACATAGCAGGTAGTGGTATTCGAATTTGTGTGGGGTAGGTATCACAACTAAAAAGTGAAAAATAAAAACTTAATACAAAAAAAAAAAACCGACTTCAAAAAAAAACACTACAAAGTGAAAAATAACTTTAATTTCGGAAGTCGGTGACAATGAACGAAAATTAAAAACCAAAGACACCGACTTCCGAAATTAAAGTTATTTTTCACTTTGTAGTGTTTTTTTTGAAGTTGGTTGTTTTTTTTTTGTAAAAAGTTTTTTTGAATAAAACATTTCACAAAGATATTTACAGATTCAGTTGCATCTGCTTAATAAACTACTTATGCCCTTCGGCAAACTTCGTGTTTCGTAAGTCGTCGGATTTCTTTCAGTTACCCTTTGCACTTGGTGCAGACCGGACGCTCTCAATCGACTTGGAAGTATATAGTTGTTAATACTCTTTTAAATTAATGTAATTTATTTTAAAAATGGTAAGAAAGCTGCTAAAGTCGCAGGCACGACAGATAGGAAAATAGTTTTACAGCTCTATAGAGTTCACACGGAAATCAAAACAAAACAACAATAAAATACTTAGTTCTGAATTCAAATTATTATACACGATAAATCTAATAATTGATGGTCATGGAAATTAGCATTCGTTTGTATTCGGAAATGCGATGATTCCCGAGGGACATTAAGAAAATAGAAATAATACCAGAAACCCGGTCGACGCCCGTTCTAAACTGTGGCAGGATACCTTTCGCTCCCACTCATTATCTACCACCAAACGAGAATCTTCCTACAGGGCATAACCTTCCGTGGTCCACTTTGAAGTCTCTGAACCTTCTCCGAACCCAAGTGGGAAGGTGTAAATCGAACCTCAAAAAGTGGGACTACCTTGACGGAACAGCAGCGGGCCGTGGATGTGGAGCTATGTCAACAACTATGCTCCACTTCCTGCCCTCTGTGCCCCAAAACATGTAATCAAAGTGACTTCTGCACTGTCACCGATAACGCTGTGGTAAGTTTTGGGCCAATAAAATATAACTGTCGTACCAATGACATGAAGAGAATGATAGGATTCGTATACAAAATCAAAATCAAAATCAAAATATTTTATTTCACATAAACCTACATGGGCACTTATGAAACGTCAGAAGCTAGGTTCACGGTTCCAATTGGTCGTTTCCTATGGAGAAGAGCCGACAAGAAACTCCACGGTTACTCTTTTAAAAATAATTGGCTTTTACAATACTTTCATATAACAGTGTTTCTAGGTATGGGAGGACAGTGTAGGTTTTCAATAAGTACCAAGTACTTAACAAAATAGAAAATGGTCAACAGGTCTACAATCCACTAAGCCTACAGCGTTCTCACATTCACAAAATATGTAGAAAAGAATTTATACAAAAAATAAATAAATTAATAAAAGTAAAAAACCTATTTTAATAAAACGCAATTATAGGATTGCTATTACAACTGTAATCAATCTGAATAATTATCATGTCCAGAAAAGTCACTAAAAAAAGTTGAAATTAAATCGTAGGTATATAATGTCAAATAATAGAATAGTAAATATGTCAAGGACGAAAGTAAAAATAAAGATTTAAATAAACATGGTAATTTGGGAGCAGTTAATAGACTCTTACTTATTTATACCGTTAATGAGGTACCAGGGAAGCCACATGTGCAGAAGAAATTTTTGCCAAACTTCCTTGTCTTCAACATAGTCTTTAATTTTATAATATGCTTTCTTGATAAGGACACGTTTGATGTGGGTTTTGAACTTCCCATCGCTAAGTTCTGTCATCAATCAACATAATGCACTATAACTTATAATACAGCTAGATTTTCTCTATTCTTGGAATCAAGTGGGTATTAGTTTATGCTCAGTATATGGTCCCTTTTTAACCACATAGCAGTTACAAGGGTAAGTTAAGGATAATAGGATGTTTTCGAGAGTGATGGGGTACTAACCTTATACTAATTTTAACCTCATTGCTGAATTAATTGTATTATGTTACTTTTGTTCAAAATAAAGAAATGTTACTACTGTTTGGTATTAGATTGAGCTTAACTATTATATTTTCTACGAGTATTTAGCTTTTATTAGTAAAGGAAACGAAATGAGCAAGCTTTGGTTAAAGAGTCAGGTTAAAAATTCGAACACAAGGACCAATGTTTTTTGTGGTGTGTTTTCCCATGACAAAATAGTTAAAACAAAAAAAAAAAGCTATACATTTTTAATTAAACGTTACATCCCTCACAAAACAGAACATTAACAAGAAAAATACCACTGTGATACCGTCCGTCAGCAAAAAGACGTCCCACACTTATATCAGCTGTATATCGTCATATCTGTGTACGGTCAGCAACGGCGTCATGTTTAATGTGACGTGTAAAACGAATAGTGTCGCTCGGGGGTGGGGGTTGGACGGCCGGTAAGGGGGAGAGGGGCTCAAAGTACCATTGGTCGATTGTGCCATGCGGTTTTTTTGGCGAGATGCGAGTGAGTTCTGTGCTGTGGATGTTTTTTGTTGTGTTAGTGGAGGAAAATGCAATCATAATTTGAAAGAAAGGAGGAAAATCAAGGGAACGCAAATGTATTTTCTTTTTTTTTGCCTGTTACCCAAAAATAACTCTTATAAATAAGGCCTGGGGGCATACTATAAATCTAACTTACTGTGTCAATTAATTCCCAACTCGCTGTTCCTGGTGACAAAATATGGTCTCTTCTCAAGCTTACCGCCCAATGTGTCACCCTATGTAAGAAAAATGTCTACATTTATGTCTATATATTTTTATGGTGTACATTATTCTATTCTATTCATAGGAATAGAAATTCCTAATCAGTATTATTGTGGCTACAATAAGCTTTAAACAAGCTTTAGCGCACAAAAGCAGAGCCAATTTTAACCATTCACAGACTAAACCCTAAACTTCTCTAAACCAGATTCCAATTCAGCCCATAGTAGTGTCCCCTCACAATAGCGCGGTGACGAATGCGCACAGTGTCCGGTGTTCGGCCATCGCTCACGGCGCCTGTCCGGACACTGGCCGCCCGGACACCCGGACGCGCCGTACAACACACCGAAACGCCAGCCCCATAATATACGATACCTATTCGTAGTCAATGTTGGGCATCGGTCATCTTTGACGCATTCTCTGTTTGAAAATTGTGAGTTCGATTGAATAGGCTTCTAATGGAGAAGTTAAACTCAAATTCAAGGCATTTGTTTCAATTAAACCATTAACAGATACATTTAAACTATCCAGGGGTCGGTAGTTTTGTAGTAGTTGAAGCTAGTTGCTCATTCCAAAACGTAGATCTCTCAGAATTTAGATGGATTAGATGGCTAATTAGAGACGCAGTGGTCTAACAAAGCTTGGCACTGATAAATATGGATAGTTTTGATAGACAGAACGCATTAATTTGTTTCTGGGCTTAAGGGCTCATTTTCATTAGTCGATAACTCGGTCGATATACAGCATGCGGGGACTCCTTGCAGGTGGAATAATGACTAATCAAAGTCATAATTCGATTACGCTGTCGGTGGTAAACCGTCAGCGGATAGACTCACACCCAATGACAA
This sequence comes from Agrochola lychnidis, assembly GCA_963680765.1. NCBI lineage: Eukaryota > Metazoa > Arthropoda > Insecta > Lepidoptera > Noctuidae > Agrochola > Agrochola lychnidis. The sequence goes on along the minus strand of OY796859.1, from coordinate 3,434,107 downwards.
TGAGCCTTTATCGATTTATGACTTTCATTTGTCATTATTGCGCCTGCGGGGATTCCCCGCATGCTGTATATTGACCGACTTATCGACTAATGATAATGAGCCATAAGAGATGAGTTACCAAAGAAGGTTATTTTTTATATTTTATTAAGGAAAGTATTAAAACTGCACCTCGCTGCTATTTGCTGGAAGCCGATGACTTCATAATTATCCTTTCAACTGTCATTAAAGAAACACAATATAATTTTTAATTGTTATCCACCTCAATGAGGCGTCGTAACAGATGATGAGTTATGTGTACCAATGGGAAAAATAATAATAAAATAGATCCAACATTACTAACCTATTTTCCCATTAAAACGATTCGGATTAGTCCATGATATTATTAGAAAAGGAAACAAACCATTTCCATTTCGCAATACGTCGCCGACCCAACTTATTTAACAGATTTTGTAATGATGTTTTTAAATATATTAGTTTGTTATTTTGTTAGATTCTTAGTGTATTTTATCTATGAGCCTTTGTTGCCTAACGATAAAGCAATTATTATTTCCAACTCAATTATAGAGTTTCTTTTTTGATCCTTTGGTACAAAATCAAAAAACAATTATTCAAACTAGGCTGAGAATCAGCACTTTTCGAACGTCAAAATTACATAAGTCCCCAAAACGCCCACCCTTCACCACTTCCTAGTGCCTTTAGCTGGGAAGAAGAAGTGGCGCAACAAACTCCCCAGCGACACAGCTGTCAGTTCAGTTAGAAAAACTTGATTCTATACATTACAAAATAATTTACATTACGCAACACAAAACATTAAATTTAATTATTTGCCATGTCAGCTCACGTCAAAATACCAACAAGAAACATCGAAAACTCTTGTACTATTTTTTGCAGAAATAAAAAACAGTACCCTAAAAATAAACTCAACTGAAGATGTACCGGGTATTCTACTTGATAAAACGAAAGTAACTTTCGCTCAAACTGAATGTGAAAGTGAACTCAAAGTTTAAAATTCAATTAACTAACAATTAGTCCAACTTAATTTCAACTTCATAAATTTTATAAAAGTTTTAAAATTCGGTCGTTGTCACCGCGAGTTCAAAATTAGTTGATCAACCGAAAACCTGAGAGGAACAAGGGCTAAAGTGGATATCTGGTGGAAGAGGTCATATCTTACTTATCAACCTTCGGGTTTTAAGTAATAGTCAATTAAAAAGCCCAAGTAAAAGTGACATGGAGCCAATCAGTACGTTTATAACTTTCGAAAAAGGTTTTGACAAGTTACAGATTATTTTTGCAACTTATTTCGTGTGGTTAGAGACTAACCTGGTGTCGAGAGTTTTAAAGCCGCCCATGGGCCTCTGACTTGGCTTCACATGTCGTAGAGAAATATCTCTCAGGCATGCCTCCTTCACCGTTTTTGAAGCAAGTGATAATTATACAATACGCACATGAATCCGAAAAGTCAGAGGTGCGTGCCTTGGTTTCGAACTCGAGACCTATGATCTACGTTTAAAAAGTGCTATTTTCTCTATCGTCATATATAGGTATTATTGATTGATACGACTGAGTTGTATTTATATCAGTAAGAATCTCGAACAACTGTCCAAAATACCCTAACATTGCCTATTAAGAGCTTGATATATAAATGGATGATGTAAGTCACAATTTAAAGTTCACATAAGTAGATTCAAAGCTGCACTATCCACCTAATCAGTATCATGTAACAAATAAATACACACACTATCTCACTTCCCTTTCACACACATGCGATGGGTTTTGTGTGTGTGTGCGTGTACACACACAAAACCCATCGCATCAAATATTTTTCCATGAACTCCGCGCCAAGTTTCTATGACAAAGCACTTACCATTACCACGGAAAGCATACGTAGTTGAAAAAAAACACGCCCCGACAAGGGCACAGTACCTCCGGGATCCCTCTGAGAAGAAGGGGGGGAAGGGGGGTGTCCACGGAAGTGACGGGCCGGAAACGACGCCGGGCGGAAGCGCGCGAACCCTTTGCCTCGCCCTTTGTTTATAGAACTCGGAGTTAGAGGCAGTAAGTTCAGGCTGCGATGTCTGTCGTATTGGTATTGAGTTGAAGATTAGCCTTGTGTCTACGATTTCTAGAATAAGCTACTATTGGCGGTAGAACTCCGTTGACTAAAAACAAAGTTAAAACTAAAACGCTTACTAAAAAGGCAGTTAGGTTAGAGGATAATGTTTATTTTTTCGGTTTTCGTCTAGTCAGAGTCAGATGACATTACTAACTATACTCCATTTGAAATAAGATTAGACATTTAACTAAACCTTTTTTACAGTCCGTTCAACCGATTTTGACTTCTATTGCGATGGCGGTATAACAAATGGCAGCTGTAGTAAACAGTTGGTATTGTAACTACTTTTTTGCTTTTAATGCCATCCTTAAACCTACGATATAGAAGTCAAAATCGGTTGAACGGACTGTAAAAAAAGCTTTGTTTAAATGTCTAAATTTATTTCAAATGGAGTATAAGTCATGTTATTATGGCATACATTGTACAGATTACGAGTGATTCAGATTTTGTCAAAAAGAAAGATGCCACAAATGTAACTGTTAGGGACCGATCACACGTACCACAACAACACCACATCCACAACTACACCACAATGACAACACGTGCGGGCGATAATTTGTATGAAAAAGAATAGTTTATTCACACGGACCACATTTAACCGTCAAAATCAATCGTGTGGGCGATACCGACCACATCAAGACCACAACGCAACCACCAGCGAGTATGCGCTCTAGAAGCCGGCCACAACGATCTGCCTGCCTACAAACACGTGCCACAACGTAACCACATCGCAACTACACTGACGAGCAATATAAAAAAGCCACCAACTTATCATAAAATATTACCGAAACCACGCAAGATAGCTTCTTGAAGTAAAAAACAATATTCAAGTGTAATTTAATAACGCATAAAAACACATATAAAACTGTTATCAAGTTTTTTTTTACTTCATCTAGCTAACTTGTGTGGTTTAGGAGAAATTTCGATTTTTGTGGCTTTTTTATATTGCTCGTAAGTGTACTAGCGACAACGCAACCACAACTGCAAGAAGTTGCAGCGACACTATTCACATGTAACCACTACTTGCCCACATTTGGTCGCTGCGATGTGGTGTGGTTGTGGTATGTGTGAATGGAACCTTAAGAGTGGAAGAATTGAACCGTATGGCGGAAAAACGTTATTGGTAGATGACTATACTCAGTTTGAAATAAGATTAGACATTTAAACAAACCTTTTTTACAGTCCGTTCAACCGATTTTGACTTCTATACCGTAGGCATAAGGATGGCATTAAAAGCAAAAAAAGTGGTTACAAACCAATTGTTTACTGCAGCTGTCATTTGTCATGCCGCTATCGCAATAGAAGTCAAAATCGGTTGAACGGACTGTAAAAAAGGTTTAGTTAAATGTCTAATCTTATTTCAAATGGAGTATAGTATAATACAATTTTGAAATGTTTTTTCTGTAGGTTATAAATTAGAAATAATACTGAATCAAATTCTGTAAACTGCAGTAAAACAGTAATTTATGTTTAAAGTTAAAACCTGCTATGAAGTTAAAACGCAATTATTACGTCAAAGGAAATGAGACTATTATGTGAGATATAAATCTTGTGTACCTATTTGTTATTATTGTGACGGAAAATTACCGTTTTCTTTCCTTTAGTTTATAGACTTTTAGTCTCGCAAACTATTAATAAATATATCCTACTTTTTCTCTTAATCTATACGACATTTTTAATATTATCTACAACATGAAAAAAACCCTCCGTGTTGATCTTGTTAAGTATCGTACTGAGAGTCTATTTGTGGAAATGTTCTGGAAAAAAGTTTTTTTTTTTGCATTGGGTAATTTTGCCGGGCGGCCGTCGTTTACCGGGTGTCTACAAGTCACAACTGACCCCTGTTGAAAATTTGTTAATTTTTTTATGGTTTTGGGGTAATTATGGTACAAATGTGAATTTGAAATAGCAATAAGTTTTTTATTTACAACTAGCTGACCCCGGCAAACGTTGTTTTGCCAATTATTTGTTTGGGGTGGACAACCCTTATCACTTAGGGATATGAAAAATAGATAGTAGCCGATTCTCAGACCTACTGAATATGCATATAAAATTTGGTAAAAATCAGTAAAGCCGTTTCGGAGGAGTAAGGTAACTAACATTGTGACACGAGAATTTTATATATAAGTTAATGATAAGATTTTTTATTACTTTTTGGTAATGTTATTGCAGTACCTATGTGCCCTTTTCGAATTGGATTGTTTAAATAGTATGAAACAAAGTAATTTTTTGTGTCTGGCTGTGTGACCGGTTAGTTCTTCTAAACTACACAATGGATTTTGATGCGGTATCCATCATTATTTAGTTTTTAAAAATCCGGAGGGTTTATGTGTATACATTCTTATTAACCTTAAATATTATAAAGAAATCTTGATACTTTGTCAAATCGTACAAACCGTCCGAAGTAGGGCTAGTCGCTAGTTTACTTCCAGAAAATATGCTTACAAATATTATAAACGATGCGTCGTCAAAACTACTACGCAAAAAAGGGAGATAATACTTCAAAAAGATACCGCTAAAAGCTTATTTGACAGGCACAATACTACAATACATCTCCCAGATGGCGCTGGCAGCGCCTCACTTGATATACTGTCCGCATTTCCCCACGACAAAAGGTTTTCTCACAACTATTACGCAAAACAGGAAACGGATGTCGTTGCTGCGATGCGACCGACACCAAGCTTCGCCTTTAAGGGCGCCAAATAATCCTGAAATTCGCCCTTTCAGCAAGTCTTTAATGAAAAAAGTTTAAAAGAAAACGCTCGCTGTAAAGTACTTATTTTTGGACATCAAATATTTATACAGCGTCGAGTTTTGAAGCACTTAATAATGATCAGACTTTTGTTCGCGAATATTTTTGGGACAGCAACGAAATAGACTATAATCGTCCTTAGGTGGAGAGAATTTCTTTACAAAGAATGGTTATAAGGCTTTTGATTAATTATCGCACCTTCCTTTATAAGTTCAACAATCGTAGATAATTTTAAACGATCTTATAATTGCTCTTATATTATTATTTGTGACCGATTGATGGCAATAGGCTCGCCCCCTATTACATGGGACTTAAAACATAACTGGCGAAATGTGGGTGTATCTGCTACAGGGACATCTCTGCCCAACCGTTTTGGGCAACAAGGCGTGATGTTATGTTATGTGTGATCTTATCATTCTGATTGGCATGAATCTCTGGACTGGTTTTTAATATAAGTTAAAAGCTTTTTCAAAATGTTGCCTTTGTAGCCTTCAATATTAATCTTTTAGACATTAGTCCATCATTAATGGCTTTTACATTTTTCAAAAAAAAATACCAGAAAGGTTACCCACGCCAACCTTCCTACCTGAATTCAACTTTCTTACCTGAATTCAACCTTCCTACCTGAATTTAACCTTCTTACCTGAATTCAACCTTCCTACCTGAATTCGTGTTATAACCTAACATAGACCTTCCATATACAGTGTGAGTCTTTATAATGTGCACATATTGAAATGAGCTATGCTTAATTTTATCGACGAAAAAAAAATCATTTTTTATTATTGGAATTTTTCAACAAAACGGTGTAACTTTTAAATTTAATGATCTATCGCGATGAAACAAACTCCATAATGATTGGAAGTAATTAGGCGTCCTCATAAAATGAAAACTGTGGAAAAAAACTACCGTCAATTGAAAATAAACATCAAAAATCTATTGTTTTTTCATAAATTTTTACAATAATCGTAAAATAGAAATATTTATATTAAAAAGAAAAACCGTCGATAAAATTAAGCATAGATTCCCTCATTTCGATATGTGCACATTATAAAAACTCACACTGTATCACTGTATACCTATCACTTTAAAAGTTCCACACACGTCATCGAGACCACACAGGCACTTAGCGTTATTGGCATGTATGTTAGGAGTTTCAAGAATTACATTATAATTGACAAGTAACAGATATACCATGTGAAGACAAAGTTGCATGTCGTCGGATAACCAACAAAAGTTATAGAAAAAATAGACAAGGGGTAACTAACTTAATTGTTTTCGCAGATGGTCGGAGGGGATGTAAGATGTAATGCTCTTACATACTCTAATAGGGTAGTTTTCTAGGTAAAAAAAAAGAAATTCTATTTAGTCCGTCTTTCAGATAATTGAAAAATATTAGACACGTATTTTTTGCTTTATCATATCAATCAAAAATAACTTAGAAAACACGCATTAAACTTGGGGAATGGGGGCTCGCTACGTCACAACGCAGTATAAAATCTAGCAAGGCGTGACGTCATACCACATTTTAACTCAATGTATCGCCGTAATCTTTTGATTAAGTCAAAAAAGAAAAAATATGTGTCCAATATTTTTTATTATATGAAAAACGGACAAAAAAAAAAATTTGAACACAGGCCTATTGTAGAAATAATATAGTTGTGTTTTGAAGTTTATCCAAATAAATAAAAGTGGCAGTATATATACCAACTCAATCTGCCTTTCCCGACTATGTTGGGGTCGGCTCCCAGTCTAACCGGATGCAGCTGTATACCAGTATTTTACATGAAGCGACTGCTTGTCTGACTTCCACAATCCAGTAACTGGGTAATACGATACCCCTTGGTAAGACTGGTAGTCAAACTTTCGGGCTTCTGACGATCGGTAACGACTGTCAAAGATCTACGAATGACAGCAGGGACCAAAGGCTTTTTTTTGTATGGGAAATTTTCAAATAGCTCTGAGCGGAGCGGGAGGGCGTGTCAGACTCTGACTGACTAAAACCCACCCGTGTTCCTTCAGTTGCCGTGTTGCCGGCCACGGTATCCCTTTCGGACTTTCGGTATCCTTTTCAGCTTATCGTGCTTTCCGAGGCATGGAGGAGTCTCGGTATGTAAAGATGGTCACCCATCCACGGACCAACCCTGGCAAGGGTAGCTTAACCTGATGGATCGAGCCGTGCAGCTGTTATTACTTAGCTACGAGAATGTATACCAACTATATGATACGAATTGGCAAATGAGATCTCCACAAGTACCATTATTGACGTGGAACCACTCCTAGCATTAGCCTATTTCATTTAGTAAGAAAAGTTCTCACGGATATTACCATACCTATTGCAATTTTTTAACACATAACATAACTTCACGCCTTATTTCTCGAAAGGTTGTGCAGAGGTGTCCCTGTAGCAAGTACACCCACATTTCACCAGTTATGTTTAAGTCCGATGTAATAGGAGGCGAGCCTATTGCCATCAACCGGGCACAAATCCAGACTCCGGGCTGCTACTGAGAAATTTCAGATAGAAAAACCCAATAACACTTTGCCCGACCTGGGAATAGACCAGGACCTCATTCTCAGCTGTAGCGCTTACAATCTTCCTATCCCGCAACTGGGCAAAGATATCTCCATAGTTTCCCACTTCTTTTTCCAATCTAAAAACAACAATGATCATTTCACTGCAGTATAAAAACGCTATTTCAAATAGTGATTGGCAACGTGAACGTCGCTCCAAGGTCTTAAAAACAAAAGTTAATAATTATGAAAGTTTCACTGCGTCAAGTAATTTATCAATTGTCTGTTTCAGTCGGCAACCTTGAATGTAGTATACATAAGTTTGTTTTAATCGTGTCTGTATGCGTATATTTTGTACTTCTGACCCTGCAGACATATTATGTCATAGAAATATAGAAGATTTAAAGAAGATATATCATAGTAGAGACAAGATCAAAAATGTTTTGTGTCTGGCGAATTTAACGACTTTTTAAGGATAGCTAAAAGCTGGAAAGCGTCGCTGTCGTCTTTTTCAATACATCACCACAATGAACCGTATAAAATTATATGAAAATTATAATATGTGTATTGTGTATGTGTGTGTGATGTGTGTGACCAGATGTATGAATGTAGACGAGGCAAAAGGAGTATGTAAGGATCGTAGCAGGTGGCGTTCTGTAGTTTCTGCCTACTCCCATGGGAAGAAGGCGTGAGTTTATGTATGGATGTATAATATAGGATCGTAGTAGGTGGCGTTCCGTAGTATCTGCTTACCCTCATTGGAAAAACGGCGTAAATTTATGTATGTATGTAAAATTATAATCACCAGTAAGATTATAAATCTTCTTGGCATAAAGTTCTTCTACTTCGTCGTATCGATTCCATTTATATAACCTAAATAAGCTTCGAATAGAATTCGGCCATTCTTAATCTTATATACTGCCATCTTATGAACGTTTCGTTGTGTGTTTGTCTTCATCGTTTTGTGTGGATGTGACGCATGTTTTCTCCCCAACTTGTTCTTTTTTTGTGTTCTTTCTTTGCGTCATTGTTACCGCCAATAAACGTTTTTAAGCTATTGCATAGCTTTTATCGCGGGCTTTGAGCGCGGCGACCGAATCAAGAAATTCCGTAACGTAACGAAAATAAAACCTAACACCCCCCACTCCGCCTACCATGTAATGACGGTTCCCATGACAACGTGATGTTGTCATGGGAACGTAATTTTTGTTTTATGTCATCACGTCATCATCCCAAGTGTAGCGTTGACAAATAGGAAGTATGGAGGTTACAAATGCTATGCAATAGCTTTACCGCGGCAGTCCCCGAGTGCCACACGTTTTTTTTCTTTCTTCTATAAATAAACTAGGTATCTATTCAACACACACTTCTTTAACGTCCGAATAACAGTAAAAGTACAGACACAATAATAACACCATCACTTTAAAACATATACAACAGCAGAAGTGTTGCTATGTAAATTAGAGACGAACCAACTTGTCCCGACAACTTGGGAATGGATAGCTTAAGTTAATGCTGACTTAGGTCAAGTTATATTAAGGATGGGTGAAATTAGAAACTGTATTGGAACAAACTAACTGACTGGGCAATGCAAATAGTGCAAAACTTGGACGTAGTTTAGTTAATGGAGATCTTAGAATAAGATGTTTGAAATTAGTGTTCCATTAGAAGTTATATTTTGTTAGTTATTTAAGTAAATAAACATAAAAATTTGTTTATTGGTAAAACAAGTAGAGGTATAAACAAATTTTTTGATTGGATCCTCCTTTTAGGCAGACAGTGCCTGTATTAGGAGAATCCGCTCTTCCATAGCAAGACGTATTAATCGTATAATGTTTTTGCTAAAACTACATAAATTAACATTAATTTAAATCAAATGTGTGTATGTGGGGTGTAAGTATGTGTGTGAATATTGTGAGTGAAAGTGTAGCCTGTAGGTATGGCTGAGAGTACATGTGAGGATGTGTATGTGTCAAAGTTTCAGAAGTGTTTCGGTATCATTGTAGGTAAGCTTTTGTATCCAATTGTGAAGTACCGCATGAACGTGGACAAAGCAAAAAGAGTACGTATAAATCGTACCACATGGCGTTTCATAGATCTACATACCTGGTTCATGGGAAAAAGAGCGTGACACGTATGTACCTATTTGTGTTGTCGTCGTGAGGTTTACGAAAATAATTTTTGCAATTCAGGGAACACAATTTGAAGTTGCGTATGCATATAAGTGTGCACCCAGACCACGGTCGACCTTCGGGTCACCATAAAATATGGATCACCTCATACATTTTTTGTCACAAAATATGTCAGCCGTGTCGTCTATCGACTATGGTTTGGAAACTACGTAACCTGTGTCGAAATTGTTACGGTGTAGACAGTGTTTTTACTCGTCAGTTGGAAACACCGAATGCATCTAGTTTTAAAATATTATTACCTTTTGACGTGACACACACACAAATAAATAAATTCTGATTCTGACAAAGTGTTTTTTTAAACAAATTCACAGAAATAAAATATCATTTCTCAAACAGATGCCATTGCTCCTGTACCCTTGTTTCTTGAATTTTCATAATATAAATCATAATAGTACTAACCTTTATAAATCTTTTGGCTTTCGTTAATAATCCTAATGTTGTGTGTCGTGACGCTTCAGGGCCTAGAGGTACCATGTCCTTTAATTTTTCCAAGCAACTTCTTAGGTGTGCTCTCCTGTAACAAACGGAAAACAAAACGTTAGTACATAGAAAATATAAACAACTATTGAAATTCGGTCCCAAACAAATATTTTAAGACCGAATTTTAAAGAAGTAACACAGAAAAAATCCCGTCAGTGACATTGTAAAGAGGTTTTAATTAATTTTCAGCTAAAGATCAAACAAGTTTGAATTCAATTAAATCACTCCAATTACCTAATGGAATCATTTGCTTTCATGAACTAACTTTTATCGATACATACATAATATTAACTTATTTTCCGTCTGCACAGCAAGTCAACGATGGACTCATTGAAATGTGTGTCTAGTAAGTTTAAAGTATCGAAAACTTGGCGAGCGGTACCACAGAGTTTATATTTCAGCATCCTCAAACGAAACCGCATTGAAATTTCTCCATGTTCTTCAAACTCTATCAGAATACGATGCTTTTGATATTCTGCTTCAATTGGCCAGACTAGAATCCAATCTAAATTACGTAACATACATGCCATTTATTATTATTTTTTTGTGTCAATAAACATAATTTTTTTTCTATCTTTTTATGAATTGCAGAAGTGTGTAAGTAGCATACACATACATTTAATTTGTTATGGCAGTATGACACAATGGCATGCAAGCTACTAATAATTTTGTGAAAGTTACAAATTGTACTAGCGACCTAAACCTTCAAAAAAAAATTAGCTTTTAGACATACAGCAAGATGCCTTTTCTCTCCATATTCCATGTTAATAATCTCCCTCTTCCTTCCCATAAGGAAGCTGCAATTAATCAATATAAACAACAGTGACAAACGCCATCAGAACATTTTTACGAAGAAGATTATTTACCTCCCCGTTCTAATTATAGTGGCGGATGGCAAACACTGAGTATGGCAACACTCACATAAATAACTAGCACTTACAGTAATAAGGATATCATTTTAGTTTTGGCTTATTTTGAGGAATGGCTGAATGTATTTTATTTACACACGTATTTACATTATTTAAAAACTATCAGACTGAAAATAATAATAGGTACAAGTATATAAAAAGGGGGGGAATAATTATAGGGCATCAAAAAATTCGTCCGCATCGCTGTCAATAGGAAAAGTGCCCAAAAGGCTGGCAGCATTGCTACGTTGTATGGCAATGCTGATTCTTTGACCAAAGAATAGGCCAGCCCTCTGGTCACGTGAAGAGTCGACCAGCCGCTTGGCGATGTCTTGAAAAACTAGGTGGGCACTCGGACCTCATGGCCCTAGTGTTTCAACCCCAAACGGCTCAAACATATAAGTCCCAATAAGATTGGAGTATTTGCGCCGTTTGAGGTTTTCCGCATCTGCAGCAGCAGCTCCAGCACAGCCCGATATATTTTGGATGGAAAAAATTGGTTTTAAAAGTCGTTCAGAATTTTCAAGGGGTAATTTGTAGTTTGGTAGCCACGATTACAGATAATGCCGCAAATTCTTATGTTTCAAGTCATTCCGCAATTGTTAACAATCCGGAAAAAGTACGAAAAAAATCCACCCAAGACTTCAATCGAATTAATTATTATTGTGTACGGTTTTACTCAAAATCAAATTATTTAATTTCACATGAAACTACATGGGCACTTTTGAAACGTCAAGATTTACACATGACAATTCGTAATTTCCCGATTTATTTCCCACTCAAACAGAGCCCGTAATCATAAGCTATTTACTCGAAAAACCAAAATATTAAAACACGAATGTCTCACAAAAATTCTAATATAAAGATAAAATAATACCTTTCATTTCAGATAAAACAGAACACCCAAATTCCGGCGCACTTCTCACATAATTCTCTCCCGGTACTTAATAGTGCTCATACATGATAATACAATACAGTTATATTTCAGCCACTAAGAGCGTATTATATTACAGTTACGGGCGTTTTCATGTCTCAGCGTAAACGTAATACGTTCTCTTTGGCGCAATTTGCGACTGGTTAGCGACTACTAAGGGTTTCAGAAATACTTTAGTCGATTGGTTGTAATTTTTTGTAAGTACCTATATAAGTAAATATTGGTCAAGTGTTTTTCAGTTCATATAACCTAGACTACATAGTTCTACGATAGTATGCGCCAACAAGGCTTATTTCTGTAAGTTGGTAATTAATTCGGGACGGTGCATAGTGGAGATAAAATCTGAAATTGAAAAAAATGATAATAAAACTAAATATAAAAAAAACACGCTTTTATAAATGCATCGTGGTCAAAGTTCATTACAAGACTTTTCTAAGAAATCCAAAACAGCTATGATACGATTTTCCATCATGAAATTTCAGTTCATATCTTCCGGCTCCATCATCAGATCAGTTCGACTGTACCATATTATTCTATTGTCATCTGAACTACATACAGCTGCCAATTTTCATTACGCTACGACCCTTGGAAGATGGTTAAATTAGTTACCTTAGATTCCATTACATAGTTAGTTACATACAGGTCGACCTAATAAAAGCGTGTTAAAAAAACAGGTGTTACTTTGAAGGTAAAAATCATGCGTGTAAACGAACACTCGATTTCCATTCTTTAATAACACCATCGGTAGTCAATAATTTAACCAATGTCTCACACACTATCGTTACCATAGAATTTATTGTTTTATTTTTACAAACGATTCTGAAATATCAAGGTTGGAAAATAAACCAAATAAACTAAATAGTCAACTATTGTAATAAGAAACTATCCTTGCTCTAAAATACTAATTTAATACCGAATACTATTATTTAACCTCAAAATAGATACTAATTCCCAAATGGATCTTAAAGTCGTTACCCCAATATCATAATCTAAAACTGCCTAATAAAACTACCTATTTACAATATTTCAGGGATAAGGAAAATTATATGAAAAAGTAATATAAATGACTGAAAAAATATCTTGATATTTTTTCAGTCATTTATATTACTTTGCCAACATCAAATTCAATATTCTACACCATACCATCACATCTCCTATTCTCCACATCACTATTTATTCGGTATTCTAATATTTGTAATAAAACTAATTCTAGTAATACTTGAAATCGACTGCTCCATAGTTATAGAGCAGTCAATATTTCAAGTTTTTAGTACACTTATAATTATTTACTACTTATTTTTTTGAATATATCCTTAGTATATCTTGTACTAATAATGTTTGCACTGACTGGACAGGTCCATTCAAATCTGTATGGTTCTTTCTTCAAAAGACCATTTCAGACACTAATCTAAATGATCCTCATATGGCCTGACCAAGATTATGTCTGGATTTTAAAAGTGACTGCGACCTCTGAGTTTGTTTCGGCCTTTCTGCTCAGAGTAGTCAGATAGGAAACGCCGAACTCATCTAGCTTATTTTTAATATTGTTTTTATATTACGTGAAAAAGTGATTCCGATATCCTATTTACAGAATTAACAATTTCATATCAAATCCACGTCCTGATTTAACTCGCAAGTTTTTCACCAACTCGAAAGTTTCTTTCTTTCGAGTTGACACACAGTTTAATTTCGACAACCGTTGGTATGATAACAAATAAGCTTTGTTAAGGCAACGTCGGCTAGTCGCGCGTGCCTCTGAACCAACTCTACTTGGCTTTGAACGCTCACTAATTTCGAACCACTACTCCATTATACGTACTAACAATAATTTGTTTTATAATGAGCGGTTATTATTGTTGTTTTAGTTGTAGGAATTGGATTTAGAGCTGTGAATTGTATTATTGAGATTAGGTGTTACTATGCCCAGTTAGCAATTAACAAAACTGTAGGTAAATAACGAAAACGTGGAAAATAAAGTACTGAAGCTTTAAATTCATATCATAAAGTCTTGAAAAAGCTTTTCGACGCCTTAGAGTGAAAACCTCGTAAGTGTAAAAGAAGTAACTTTTCAGGAGGAAGAACAAACTGCGTGCTGTAAAATTTTGTACGGCGTTTTTTATGTTTGCAGTTCTGGATATAAAAGCAGGTTTAATTTCCATATTATTTAATAAAAAAACATAAAAGACGCCGTACAAAAATTTTACAGCACGCAGTTTTTTCTTCCACCAAAGAAAAGTTACTTCTTTTACACTTACGAGGTTTTCACTCTAAGGCGTCTTTTTGGTATTGTTAGGCTTTTTTAGGATTTGCAACGCGTAAAGGGTTTTTTTTGACGACGTTTGTTTTATAATAGTTTGATATAATCCGTCTTGTCCAAACTTATAGTTATCCACGACGGATTTTCTCACTAAAATTGGTGAACTAGCTTAAGCAGACCTCCTTATCCCTAGAGTACGGTATGACGAGTTCCAGGCTTACCCGGAAAGCGAGCACAGTTTAACCTGCATTCCTTTGGGAGCCTCATTTCCACACTTTGTTAGCATTGTACCGCCGCGCCGACCTGCAGATGTAGTGTTCTTGTTGGTTGAACACCCAATGGAGTTAGTGACCTAATTTTAAGAACCACACGATAAATCTAAAGTCTCAAATTAGTTTTCAACGGAACTACAGCTGGAATTAATGTAATAGACTTTAATGCTGAGATAAGCTCAAATATCACAAATTTATATCCCAAAAATATCTCTATACCGCTGTTTGCAGCCATTAATATTGTCTCCAGCGTTGTGTCCTCGATAACGCCCGCATACCGGCTTATATATCTATATACCTAATTATATCTACCTTTCCTATCTACCCTCATAAAATCTTACACGATATTTCTAAGAAAATTGTAAATTTATTGCCATGTTATTCGTTAGGGAGGCAAAAAATAATAACGTTGGTATCCAAACGAGGAATAAAACTAATTCTTGGCAGGTACCGGTGACAGGCGGGGAGGGGAAGGGGGGAGGGGATCACTAAAATAAACAAACAACTTTGTAAGTTTGTACGTGTACGCCGTATTAAAAATACATTAGCCTTCGTGAAAATAATCATGGGACTTAGGTAAAAATAAATATGATTTTTTCATGAATAAATTGTGGTGGACGGTAATTTACTATAATATTTAGGTCAACTCTCAGTGTCGTAGATCATGTTAGGGTATGGACAGTAACGTTTGTAGAATTAACCGTTTTGTTTTATGTTATAATCAAAGTATTCAAAGTTAAATTTCATATTTTTAAAATAAACCAAACAACTTACCACTTTCTGAAAATTGTCATTATCAAGACAATCGCTACAATATTTCTAAATTTTTCTAGTTGGGATGAAGAAACGATGTAAAAAAATCCCCAGCATACAAAACAATAAATAAGGCCTGAAATTAATGTTAAACTACTCTCTATTAAACTAGTATCTATTTTATTATATTCTATTGAACTACTATCTATTCTATTAAACTACAATCACAAACAATAACATTAATAGTCTTCAAAGAGCAATCCAATAAGGCTAGATGAATGCAGTTAGGCTGTAAATGCAAATTGCCCGGGACTTGGGACGCGCCGTAGTCCGGCCTCTTCCTGCCGGAAATCGGAGCCTCCGCTTTGATGGGAAAGGTAGACTTTGGTCTATTATTTCATATCGATTTGGAATTTGTATGTGGTTTTGTTGTAGACTTGTGTATAGCCTAATGCCTTCTGAGTGTTATTGTTAAATGGATTCTAACAAAGGTTTTAATAGTATATTTGAACTAAATATTATTTATTCAAGAATTAATTTTATTGTCCTTGGTTTTGTATTCAGTTGGAAACTATTATTATACTCCGGGAGTGCCGACAGAAGTGGAAACTTGAACAAGATCGCCTTGGTGGAAGAAAAATACTTGTATAGAACATTGGTCCGTAACCTTATCTAAATAAAGACCACAATCGCGTTTACAAAAAATAATACTTCAGAAACCTTTAAAGTAAAAATACTTGCATAGAACATTGATCCGTAACGTAATATAAATAAAGATCACAATCGCGTTTACAAGAATGAGGGGACGTCATGGTGTCGCGAAATCAATGGTTTAGTCCCATCTCAAAAATGCCCAACGCGCCTAAAGATGTTTTCACTTCAATCAAATATAATACGATTAAACCAAGAATAAGACTAAAACTAAAAGTTAAATCAATGTGAATTTATTATTACCTAATTCAAGAGATTTTGTTCGCATTGTAAACAATTAAGCAATAAAGGAGTAGGATATTAATAATGATAATCATTTTATGGCAACTAAGGCCCATAAATAGAATACACAAAAATAATCTTATACAATAATAAACTAATACATATTAACATTGAGAGCAGTGGTGGCCCAGTGGAAACAGCCGCGACTTACGAGTTTGTAGGTCGTAGGTTCGAACCCAGACAGGCGCTTTACTTTGTGTAAATTATTTCATCACTACTGCTCTCAAAAACGGTGAAGGAAAATATCGTGAGGAAACCGGCATATTCTAGAACAGAAAATTCGAAGACATGTGACATCTACCAACTCGCACTGGGCCCGCGTGGTGAATTACGGCCCACTCCCTGTCACAGAGAGGCCTGTGTCCCAGCAGTGGGAACATTTATAGGCTGATGATGATGATGACATATTAAAAACCTTATATAACTATGACGTGTTTACACGTAATGTTGACGGCGTCGTGTATCGCTGCGTGGTGTCGCGTAACCGTCCTCGGAAACGTCGATATACGACATCTTTCGGCTAAAAGTTCTCTTTCAGGCAGGTCTGTAGATGGTGGGTTGGAACTCGTACCACGAATGACTTAAAGTTGATGTTGTGATCTTTCAACTCTTTAGAGTCCAGTTGGTCTTCACTTTCAAATACTGCACGACTTCCTCAGTTGTAGTGGAGTGATGCAGACGCGAAAGGTATAGCTGCGTCGTAGGCACAGCAGGGCGCAGCAGCATATTGGGTCCACTCGGTGCGGTGCCGCACAGGTTACGAGAACAGGGGACATTATATACCTACAATTTTCTATATTTTTTTTTATTAATCAAATTAGATTTGTTACAGCTGTAGTGACAATCATGTCATTTGGTTTAAATAGGTCCTTATTTTTATTATTTTATTTATCTTTTTCTTTTATATAGATTCTTTTCTTTTAGATTTTGTGAATGTGAGAACGTTGTAGGCTGTAGACTTGTGGACCATTTTCTATTTTACTAAGTACCTGGTACTTATTGATAGGCCTACACTGTCCTCCCATACCTATTAAAACTGTAATTTGAAAACATTGTAGAAACAATTTATTTTGAAAAGATTAACCGTGGAGTTTCTTGCCGGCTCTTCTCCAAAGGAAGCGACCAATTGGAACCGTGCACCTAGCTTCTGACGTTTCATAAGTGCCCTTGTAGGTTTATGTGAAATAAAATATTTCGTTTTTTTTTTTTTGATGGCTTCCTTCTTTCAACTAAGCACCCCTCCCCCTCCTCTCTCCCCTCCTTTTCCTTTATATTGCTAATATGATTGATTAGAAATTGCTCAACTAAATAACATAAACACCATCACCACTTTCTTTTATTACAAGTCCTATAAAACTTGAACAAAATTCCAAATATGTATTCCAACAATACTTTCCAGCCCCTCGTGAACAAAGGCATCGCGTGGCAACTCACTACAATATCTTAACACATTGTTATCAACGCGATATGCCCCAAAGTTTACGGCGTCGTAAATTACTTTATTTAGCCTACTGGTAGCAGTGGTAACCCAGACAGTTTGTGGGGAGTGTGGCAGTAGGCTAAATTTAGAAGGCTTTTTGTAGCTATAGTATTCAAATCAATAAATAGCTTCTGTCATAACTTCATTTACTTAATTTAATTTATTGTCCTATTTAATTAATTTTTATTTTGCTGTGTGCTTTTGACATTAATTGATTTGATCTGACATTTATCTGTTACTCATGGTTTTTCTTCATTTAGTTTTACTTTATTAACTTTTATTTATATAGTATTCGCTCAACTATTTATCACTTATCCAATAGGTCTGTGTCCAAAGTCCAATTTTTTTTGTCCTTCTTGTAGATTATTAAAAAATATTGAACAGGTATTTTTTCTTTTTTGACGTAATCAAAAGATTACGGCGATACATTTACTTAGAATGTGGCATGACGTCACGCCTTGCTAGATTTAATACTGCGTTGTGACGTAGCGAGCCCCCACTCCCCAACTTTAATGCGTGTTTTCTAAGTTATTTTTGATTAATATGATAAAGCAAAAAATACATGTCTAATATTTTTTTGTTATCTGAAAGACGGACTAAATAGAATTTCTTTTTTTTTACCTGGGCAACTACCGTATTGCACAAATAGTAACACTCATAAAATTGACAAAATTGTATGTATTGTTTTTGTATTTAAGGACCTGAAATAAATGTTTATTTTTTTATTTTTAATAGGCTTTAAGGCTTTGATTTCACAATGGTCCTGTTTTAACCCGTAAGGGCTGATCCTGATCTCAGCAGAATGTAAGGCTAGGTGGAAGATTTAAGCACATTTTAAATTAGGTTTAGAATGAACTAGATAATACGAAAAATGTGCTGTCAGATTGACCTTGCGTTTACTTCCAGTGCTCTACTTGCGTAACACTCAGTCACAATCCGAAAGATTTTGAAATAGCTGATTTTTTGCATCATGTGTTTGAAAAATTCGGCTGCTCAGCAACGTAAATAACGCAATGCATACATACAGGGTGGCAGGGACATCGACGCGAATACTGTTACCATGGATTCAGTACATGATTCTGAACCTCGCTGCGTTGAAATTTTTCGTCGGTTATTTTGAAGTGAAACTTTTATAACATCGTCTCAAACTTTTTCGTCTGTGTGTTGCATGTCGCGTGACGGTCGGCCGCGGAGTAGGGATAAAGTGAAAGGCGCTTGTCAGAGCAGCCAAGGCCAATATGGCGGCGCCTATAGTTCGTTTAAAAGTTTCACTTTTACCGTGGTTTCATAAAACCACACAATCCTTTTTTTTTTAATCAGCTGTTTTATAGAAAAATGCAATACCTACGCGGTCAAAATGTATGGAACAGCTGATTGATTTTTTTAATAACCGACGAAAACTTTCAACCCAGTGGAGTTCAGAATCATGTACTGAATCCATGGTTTCAGTTTTCGCGTTGATGTCCCTGCCACCCTGTATTGTTGAACTGTCAAAATAAAAGGCATTTTAAGTATGTTACGCTAGTATCGCTGTTCAATATTTGCTCGATGCTTGTGGATTTCCAGGTTAGCAAGTTAAAAGGGTAACCCACCTGCTACCCAACAAGACATCGCGGAACAATCCACTAAAATATCTTAGTACATTGTTATCAACGCGATATGCCGAGCGGCAACTTTACGAGCTCGTAAATTACTTAGGAGTCGAAAACTCGTAAAAAAGTCGTCAAGGCAAAATTGGACGTACTCCACTATGATAATGTCGGACAAACGCTGTAATTACGGCAGACAGCCACCGTTTATGTCTAAGGGTGTGTGTGAACGAGCGGTTTTTTTCGCGACAACGCACCTGCGACTGTTCTGTTTATGGTTAGAATGGCGAATCATCTGAGGGAGGGGGGATTGTGTTTGTGTGTTGTGTATCCCGGGTAGGCTGAAATTAATTGGAGCTGTTGATGTATGTTGCTGAGTTTCCTGTAGTTCGTATTTATCCTGTGTTTCAAGTTTCCATGTATGAATACATTCGGTTAAATTTAGATTAATTAATAAGGCACCATTGATGTCTGCATTATGTAAACACACCTTTAAACAGGGTAACCAATTATAGCAGGTTTCCAAACGTCAAATCAATTGTAATGCAATGAATTACTGAAATAATATGCATTTTTAGTTACTAAAATAAATACAGACAAAATACACTTGCGTGCAAAAAAATAGAGCCACCCCGTGCTCTTCGATTTGAAACTAGATAACAAGTTTTATTGACAATAACCTAATATGTATATTGTTTACTGAAACCTTCCTGAAAGTATATAGATTGCGTTAGTGAAAGAATTTTCAAAACCGATTCATTCGTTTTTGAGAAAATTGTGAACTTACAAACGTAAGGGTCGACTAAAGAACCTCCTTTTTGTTGAAGTCTGTTAAAAAGTCATGTTAAATTATCAATAAACTGAAATGAATCAACAAAATTAAGCTTTTGTCAACTTCACTGACAGTAAAAGTCACGCAGTTTTTCCGAACAACAGTGAGTAATAGAAGACAGGATGAAGAATCGAGTCGATCTTTTAAAGAATATTGCTTTTATCAAAGTCAACAGCCCATGTGTAAATAATCATTCTGTTATCTATCTTCACACTATTTAAAAAAATAAAATATTCATTAATATTTTTGAGATATCGTCTCTCAAATAGAGAGCACAAGGTGGGCCGATTTTTTTGCACGCAAGTGTAGTTTGTAACCATTTACAAAAATCTACGAACAGAAGAACCACACTGGTTCACACTTAGAAAATGGCTTCAATTAGACAATTTCAAACTCATTTCCGAGTTCACAAAGATTAACGAAAAGTGAAAGAAATCAAATCAGAATGACTCGTTTTTGAGAAAATCGCGGACATACATAGATTCGGATTTAATACAGAACCTGTTTTTTCTTGAAGTCGGTTAAAACAACAAAATACCGGTTTTATAACTCAAAGAAGCCACAAACTACACAAGGAGGCCTACGGAAATAATTTCACGCCCAACTATTAAACATTAGGGTGAGTACCCCAGTTTATAGCAGGGTAACAGATAAAACCAGTACATATAATGTTAAGTACTGGATTAAGACAATGTACGAGGTCGATAGAGAGATTTTTTTATTGCTTGTGTATTTGTAGCTGTACAATGTCGCCCATCGGTATGTGCCCGTCCGCATTTTTTTGAATGTTCATGATAAATTATCGAAAAATAATTTTAAAAGACGAGCTATATTGTTTTTTTTTTTTAAGCTATTGCATAGCATTTATCGCGGGCTTTGAGCGCGGCGACCGAATCAAGAAATTCCGTAACGTAACGAAAATAAAACCTAACACCCCCACTCCACCTACCATGTAATAACGGTTTCCATGACAACGTGATGTTGTCATGGGAAACGTGATGTTGTCATGGGAACGTAATTTTTGTTTTATGTCATCACGTCATCATCCCAAGTGTAGCGTTGACAAATAGGAAGTATGGAGGTTACAAATGCTATGCAATAGCTTTACCGCGGCAGTCCCCGAGTGCCACACGTTTTTTTTGTTTGTTTTTGGAACGAAGTTCTTTTTGTTTTAAATCATATGTGAGAAAGAACTTCGTTCCTGACGGGGGTTCCCCGACCGCACAAATTTTTTTCTTCTTTTAGTAAAGTCATATTTGTTTTGGTTCATAATCATATTTTATCATATTTTAATCAACATGACACTGACCTGCAAATTGCAAAAAACGTAAAAATATTTGAATTTTATGAGCTACCATTTATTTATTTAAAGATACATGAAGCTAAAACTCTTTATATTTTTGTCAAAGTTAACTACCCTCAAGATTATGAACATTTTTACTATCAACAACCGCTATTACTAAAGTGTCGAACTCATGTCGTATAACCGTCGTATTCTTGTCGTATATACGTCGTCGTCGTGTCGTAACGTTACAAATGCCCTCGTTATCGTGATTGCTAGCTTCTGTTTGTACATATTTCTTTGTTACAAGACACTACTAAAGAAAACAGATAAAAACTTACTTACAGTATATTTTTTTATTGGTTTTCTGTCAATGTGTTTGGGTTTGTGTTTGTTGTTGTGATGAACGGAGCGAAAAGAATGTTTATTGTCTGTTTGAATAACTTATTCATGTCTGAATCTTAAATAAATAATTTAACGAAAGGTTTTTTCATGTTTTTTTATCATAAAAAATAATAATAATACCAACGGTAAAATATTATGTGACAATATTAGGATACCTACACATATAAAATCTAGAATTATCTACCATTAGTAACCCACTAATAGTAAAATCACCTAGTCCTACCATTAAATCTGCTACGGGCTACGATTATCGCTACGGCAATCGGCGTAGCGAGCTCGAGCCATATTATTCAATAATTACGTTACCGCCCTGCCTGCGTAGCGGCGGCTACGAGTCGCTACGAAGCTACGTTGCTACGTTGCTACGCGCTACGTACGTAGACCCAAATGTTTGCTACGAAAATGTTCATGTTATTTCGGAATAAAATTATGTTTATCGGCACATTTCGTGATTTGTATTTTTATTTAGATTGGTGTATTATATTTTGCTCCCGTATCCATTACTTTTTTATACAAGAATGTAATATATTTTATGTAAGATGTCAACTTATTAGCCGTTTTTAATAAGGCATACAAAATGCCTTGCGTTTCTTATTGCCATTAAAACTAACGTGAAATTCTCATTAACGTCACAAACATTTTACACCATTTATTAACACTCTAACTTCGCAAAACAATATCACACACATCCCTTCCCAAAAACAGCAAAATCATTCCCTAAATTCATATTATTTATCACTAACAACAAAAAGGAAATGACTCACCCTCCACGCTACGCGTCGGTGTGATACACGGCCGTAATAGACCGCCCGCGGCCGCATTCACACCGTCACGAATCAATGTTCAATCAATCATGCTCGCTCCGAGCGATAATGTCGCCGTGTGAATAATCGTTCGTCACTTACTTTATCGTTTAAAGTTAAGTGATTTTTAAAAGGTTTATGCTGGCTTACTGTGTGGGTAGCCGGAGATTTTATTAGTTATTTTTAGTTAGGAACGACGGATTTAAAGTATGAGCTTTGCGAATTCATTGCCCTGTCGAAGTAATTGTATTGATTCTTTGAAGAGAAAATAATCAAAGTTGTATTCAAGACAAGACAAGAGAGAGAGAGAGAGAGAGAGATATTAACCTAGCCCAGCTCTTAGACTAGGTTGAGTGACGACCTTCTCAAGAACTTGGTAGCAGAGGCATATTTCTAGTAGACTGTTAGAGGCCGACTGTGATGTGCAGTACATAAACGTTTGCCTACAATAATTCACATTAAGATGGCACCGGGGACTCCGGTATTTACTTTATTTATATTTTCTTAATGTCCCTCGGGAATCATCGCATTTCCGAACACAAACGAATGGTAATTTCCATGTCCATCAATTATTAGATTTATCTTGTATAATAATTTGAATTCAGAACTAAGTACTTTATTGTTGTTTTGTTTTGCTGTAAAACTATTTTCCTATCTGTCGTGCCTGCGACTTTAGGAGCTTTCCTACATTTTTAAGATAAATTACATTAAGTTAGAAGAGTATTAACAACTCTATATACTTCCAAGTCGATTGAGAGCGTTCGGTCTGTACCAAGTGCAAAGGGCAACTGATAGAAATCCGACGACTGACGAAACACGAGGTTTGCCGAGGGACATTAAGAACATATTTGTACTGTGATAAAATGAAGACAACAGTAGTATTTAATTTTAACATGTTCATGTTTTAATAATCACGCTTGTTAGGAAAAGCAAAAGCAATACGTATTTTTCCCCCATCGTACATTCAAAGCTCTGACGCGTTCGGTCCCAGGTGATCGAGAGTCTACCAATTTATTGGAATCCCACTTTTTTAAACCAACAAAATACAATTACACTTTCAACGAACCAGGGAATTTGTGGTACCCGTACGTAGATCAAAGGAGAGGCTTTAATTAGTCATGTATTTTTGAAGGCTAGGCTCGGATATGCATCAATTCTGCGTGTTGACGAAACGGCGTGCCGTCAGAAGATTTTTTTCGCGAAAATTCCATTAACGCTTTCCGACTTTGGAATTAAATTTTTTACTCCATGTATTTGAAAACTGAAACTACGGCTGTACAAGCCGTAGTTTCAGTTTTCAAACACAAAAAATAAAAAGTAAAAAGAAAACAGTGGCACTGCAGGAGTGCCGACAGAGGTGAAAACTTGAACAATTTTATTGTGCAGGAAATGCTTTTCTTTTTTGAAGTCGGTAAAAAAGGAAAAGTTTGGAATATCAATCACAAAAAAAATGTATCGCGCGTTGATGTCTTTTTAATAGTTAAAAGCTGGTGTCGGTAACAGTGTTGCGGGTTCAATTGTGTTTTACAATCTCAAAAATGCCCAACGCGGCTAAAGTTTTCACTTCAAAAATTGTAGTCCATTCGTAATTTTCACCAAAAAAGTAACAAACAATTTTACACAACAAATTGTTAATAGCAAACTTAATTTATACACACAAGGCAGACTAATAAACTCGTTCAAAACCCAAGGTTTTCTGCCAAAACTTTTGTAAACGTAAAAAAATAAATAAAAAATGTTGAAAACCGAGATACTTGCGTGAACTCATGTCTAAATTATGTAGATAGGCAAATAGTCCATTTAGAGAACACCGAGAACACCAAAGCCGGGGGAGGGTCAAACGGTAATGGTGCACGAATGACCACGGACCTCCTTTAAACTGTGGACCACTATACACCACTGTGTATGTACAGTGATGCAAGGACGGACAGCATTTTAAAATAAAGTGTAAACAGAGACAGAAAGAATACATTATTATGAGAAAAAGTGGACTAAAGCACAATGTTATAATGTCCATTGTGACCAATGGTGAGTTTAGCCGTCATCTGTACCCTAATTGCGTACACAATCAATCACAATATGTTTCGATTTGAAACAGATTGCTAATCCATTGCTTCATAAATTGGAAAAAAATCTGCTCAACATCGTAAATAACGCAATGAATGTTGTTGAACTGTCAAAATAAAACAAATTAGGCAAAATCGTTTACGAAAATTAGTTACGTAATACGGGTCTGTAATCGTCAAAATCAATGACCTGCACCCTAATTGCGTAACATACTTTCAATCAAAATCAGAATGTAATGTATTTAATGAATATAAAATAAGTATTTTGAATTTGTAAACACTTAATAATTTATGATTATTCTGAATTTATTTTTAATATTATTGTACCTACTGTAGCTATAAAATTCGTACGCCACTGGCAAAACATAGAGAGTCAACTGAATTTTTACTGATGATTTTGAAGGATATTGCTATCCATTGCATATCTCCGAAAAATTTGTCTGCTCAACAACGTAAACAACGCCATTGCTACTGTAATTGTGCTACCCCATTACCCAGATCAATCAGCTGAAAAAGACATTGGCCCAGTATTGAGTTAGTATACACAATGAATAAATAACCCCAAATAATTTAGGATTCACCTGTTTTCCTCAAAACAAGTAACCAACAAAAACGAGAAACACGGCAACTTGCCAAAACCGAATTGACCCACCGACGCTTTCTCCACTACGTTACCCCCAAAACACGTATGTCCCCATATCTGGCGAACTGGCGGTCCAACCCAATCTGTATGCAAAACGTCCCGAGGGTGGGGATCTCATTTCCTACCCTCCTACCCTGCTTCACCCCCTGGCACGTCCGTCGTCTAACTGACCCACCCCGGCCTGTCAAAAGATGGATGAATTTGAAAGAAACTTGCGCCCTATGGCGGGTAGGGCTGTCATGTCTAGGGTCTAAATATTTAGGTGTGCGGTTGAAACTCAGTACCTACTTTGTAGTGTCTTTAACGTATGTGTCACTGGACTCAGTTATTGCAGACTTTAAGTGAATAGCAGTGTGTCCTCCAAGTCATATCTACGCAACAAAATGCATGTACAATTTTATATATACAATGACATGAATATTTACTTTTAAAGTATTATATTATTTTAATTATTGTGAATGTGAAGACTGTATGGGTCATTCCTTTTTATTTTGTTTTTAATTTTTTTCTCAGTTAATTCTAATCATGGTCTGACAGTTTGAGTAATTTATGTGGCCTACACAAATGTCCTTTTTTTGGTATTGTTCGTCGAATCGTTGAGCTCCTTAAATTCTGAGTTGAGCTGCACGATAACTGACAAATGCGTGCACTGACTGGACAGGCCCTCTGAATCTGTGTGGTGCTTTCCTCTAAAGACCACTTCAGACACCAATCCACATGGTCTTCACATGATCTGACCAAGATTATGTCTGGACTTTAAAAGAGACTGTGACCTCTGAGTTTGTTTCGGCCTTTCTTCTCAGAGTAGTCAGATAGGAAACGCCGACCTCATCTAGTTTTTAAAATATGATTGACGTGTAAAAGTGTTTGTACAAACCTACTTACAGAAATAAAATCATTTATCATATTTATCATTTACGATTTGCTTTGACCGTAAGACAAATCAACGATGCTAAAACTATAAATTTACCAAACAGGAGAATACTGATACGTTGGCGATTCTGACCTTGTTCGTTTGGAAGGCAAAAATAACATAAATTCATAACATCACGCCTGTAATCCTCGAAGGGATAGGCAGAAGTGTACCTATAGTACACGCACATTTCGCCAGTTATGTTTAAGTCTCATGTAATAAGGGGCAAACCTATTGCCATCAACCGGGCACAAATCCAGACTCCGGGCTGCTACTGAAAAATTTCAGATGGAAAAACCCAATAACACTTTGCCCGACCCGGGAATCGAACCCAGGTCCTCATACTCAGCAGTAGCGCTTGCGACCGCTAGACCGAGGAGGTAGTGAAAAATATGAAGTATTATACAGCGCTTTAATGGTGACATTAATTTAACACACGATACGGATTAGCGTTAACTTTTTATGAAAATATTTTAATTTAATTAAACGTTAATATTTATTGATTTATTTTCAATTTTCTGAAATAGCATCTTGGTGCAACCTGTACTTAACAACTGTAGCGCAGAGGTCATTTACCGGGATCACGGATCATAACAACGCATCAATGAAAATAAAACGAATAACATGCAAAGAGAAGGCGAATTGAAGGAAAGGGAGAGCCCTATGTCGGCGAGCGCTTGAAAATTTTAATTTTTCAATTAACGAATTATTTTTCTTATTATATTTTTATGATTACTGGCCACTAGCCCTACCCGTGTGTTAAATTAGTGTCGCCATTGTAGCGGCACGTTGTATATTAGGAAGTCTGAAATATTCGGACTTGAATTGTCAACCCTACGCGTCGGAAGGATCGTCACGTTAGGGTTAAAGCATATCTTAACATTTTTGCACGCCTGACTTCACTTTGATTTATTTTTTTATATCTTCATTGTGACCCCTACCTACTTCGTTATCCATTTCCTTTATTCTTGGGTTTGGATGATTTATAGTCCGGCATTTTAATTTGAGATTAACTTGTTTATAGGGCTTGTTAAAAGTTGAGCAGCTCGTTTTATATTAAACGCAATCATTTGTTTTTTTTTGGCTTATTTGGATCCTCGGACACAATATTATCAGTTTGTGTATGTGACCTTAATTATTTATTTATTATTCTTCAGAAAGCTTACAGTCTATGTACAATAGCGCTTACAATTGCCATTTAAATGCTTCTACAAATTAAAAACTATGTACCTAAAAATAAAATAAAAGAAACACACAAAACTTAAAAACAAAATCTTCTTAAATAAAACTTAACAAATTTTTCTTTAAAACAAAACATAAAAAAATCTTGGAATTTATTTATTTGTTAAGTTATGTGGATTTTATATTATTTAATAATGCGTTACCTACGTTTTTGATAAGAAAGAAAATACATTTATTTAGCAAAGACTAAAAGACAACACAAGTTTATCTGCAAAATAAAACCAAAAAAAATAATCGTACATATCGCCTGTAGCAATTAGCATTGTCGGATATACATTTTTGCGATTTTTTAATTTATAATTTATTTTAAGTCCTTTAAAGCACTAATTTAAAAATTGCTTAAATGTAGATCCGACAATGTTAATTGCTATAAGCGATATGTAACACTAGCTGCGCCCCGTGGTTTCACCCGCAGAAGTCTCGATCCCGTGGGAATATCGGGATAAAAAATATTCTATGTGTTAATCCAGGTTATAAACAATCTGTATACCAAATTCTATTCAAATCCGTTCAGCCGTTTGAGCGTAAAGAAGAGACAAACATACACACATACTCACAAACTTTCGCCTTTATAATATTAGTGTGACTACTCGTGGAATGTTTTTTTAATTTATAAAGATGTCCGAATTCCTCACATAAAAAACGTTCATTCTAACCTACTTCCTCAATACAAAGACACACGGAGAAGTTTTCATTCCTTCGACTAATGTAAACCCCTATTTCCGACTATAACTTTCAAAACAATAAAATGAAGCGATTATCCATTAGTAGCTCGCTCTCTTCCATTCCTCGAGAAAATAAATAGATTACGTTTAAATATTGAATACAAATTAGTTTAACATAATTTTTATTTTTTAATAGTTTCAATAAATTCTTTATTTTTTTACAATGTGAGGGTGGCCTTCACGAGGTATCTAAATGTAGGAAATGTATGCATATTATGCTTGTATAGTAGATCGATTTGATACGCTTCAGTGAGCCTCAACATTTACAGTGACACGTCTAAATGTCCGTCGTATGAAGAAATACGATAGTTCTGACTCCCAGAATATAGGTGGCGCTGTAATACCTTGCGTGATCAGATAACTGATGGCTCCCATACATCATTCATGAAGGTTTGGGTGGGACTTTGAAGTCAGCGAGAAATGCTGTCATAGTGTTGAGTCAGCTTGACATAACATGTTCTGGCATAAGATATCCAGTGCAGCGATGTTCATAAAAATGGGAAAACAATATCAAAACACACTTTATAACAACTAACTGAAACATACCATACAAAATAGGTTTTGCTCTCATGAAAGATATCAGAAAAAAAAAACAGTTTACGTAGTTAGTTATATTATTTTAATACTAAGTGACAATATTGCAAATAATATGGTCGTCATTGTGTAAACAAAATTATAAAGTTTAAGTTATGTTTCTAGTTTTAGCTACCCGTTTATTTTGGGGTCTTCGTGACTAGTTTCGTGATAATTTATAAAATACAAAAAAAAAAAAAACGTGTGGCACTCGGGGACTGCTGCGGTAAAGCTATTGCATAGCATTTGTAACCTCCATACTTCCTATTTGTCAACGCTACACTTGGGATGATGACGGATGATGACATAAAACAAAAATTACGTTCCCATGACAACATCACGTTTCCCATGACTGACATGAACCGTCATTACATGGTAGGCGGAGTGGGGGGTGTTAGATTTTATTTTCGTTATGGTTTTATTTTAGTTACGGAATTTCTTGATTCGGTCGCCGCGCTCAAAGCCCGCGATAAAAGCTATGCAATAGCTTAAAACATCAGTTAAAATAAATATAAAAACATAAGCATTGTAGCCAAGTTGCTATTTTCTTCTTTTCGTATGGTTAGTAACTAACCTGGTGTCAGTTTTAAAGCCACCCATGGGCCTCTGACTTGGCTTGATATGCCGTCGAGAAATATCTCTCAGGCATCCGTACGGAGCGAGAGGAAATGGGAGGCCGTCACCTCCTTCTGCGAAGCAGTAATGCTCGCGAAGGAGGAGACGGAGCGCGTGAGGGAGAGGCAAATTTCGCGCCCTCGCGCCCCTAACCGCCGCAGGAGGAGACGCCCTGGGCGTCGGGAATCACAGGAAGATTTCCGGCCACTGTAGGCGCGGGCTTGCGGACGGTGAGCAATGGGCAGCTCGCTATCCGATAAGGACCAAGCCTGGGTCGAAGGCGCGCTGTGTTCCACGCGCGCCTCAAAGAGATGTCAGCAGAATTGACGGGATCCGCTAGGGCCAATGCCTGCCGGGGGTTCGAAGAAAACCGATAGGGACATCGTGGCCCTCCGGCAACATGGCAACTGAAGGAACACGGGTGGGTTTTAGTTAGTAAGAGTCTGACACGCCCTCCCGCTCTGCCCAGAGCGGGAGAAGTTATTTGATAATTTCCGAAACAAAAAAAAAAAAGGCATGCCGGTTTCCTCATAATGTCTTCCTTCACCGTTTTTGAAGCAAGTGATAATTATACATACCTACAATAGTAGTAGTTTATTAGTTACTAAGACATACAGGTAAAAAAATATCAATCGCCAACTTCATAGCCACAGATACCACGTAAAACTAACGCCTGACATTCGGATGCAAACGACACAGCCCACGGCGACGTTCCGAAATATCACCCTTTGTCATACGGATAGCTTGGAACGACAGTTTTATTATACCTTTGTAAGTGTACTGCTTACCAGAGCAGATGTAAAGGCGTGACGATAAGGTTTTCCGGAATATTTTTTTAGGAATGATGAAAGGAACTTAAACGAAGCAAAAGAAGTAAGGATCGCAGCAGGAGGCGTTCTGTAGTGTCTGCCTACCCGCATGGGAAGAAGGCGTGAGGTTATGTATGTATGATGATATGAATTGTAAGTAGTTTTGGTGCAGAGACCCTAGAATAAACGCGTGACGTCAACGTAACGTAAACTTGAACGTTTTTTAACCGATAATACTTTTATCCTATAGTATTTTGGTTTATTTGCGAAAAGAACAATTAGTATCACCTTTAGATATGAATAAAGTCTTAAGAGTTGATAATACCTCAGTTCAAATTCACTCTTTATCTCGGTCGCCCACTACTGCTCGCGGGCTAAAGTAAGAGCGAGACTGAGCGGCGAGGAGAAGGCTCCAAGGCGCCAATAGTTTAGAAAATTTATTTTTACGGTGAGTTATGGTAATTAAAATAAAATAAATTATAGCATCTG
Source organism: Agrochola lychnidis (assembly GCA_963680765.1). NCBI lineage: Eukaryota > Metazoa > Arthropoda > Insecta > Lepidoptera > Noctuidae > Agrochola > Agrochola lychnidis. The sequence goes on along the minus strand of OY796859.1, from coordinate 3,403,473 downwards.
TTTTATATTTAGTTCAGTTATTATGCAAAGTTTTATGATCTAAGAAGTATTTTAAGAATACCAGCGGTTTATTGTTCGGCTTGCAGGTAACTTTGTAATTGATTTTCGTCAAGAAAATTTTATGGAATCATGTTTTCGTCAAACAGAGTACTTAACATTAATCCTTAACTTTGCCATTTATTTATTTCAAAATTAATGCTGCAGTATTTTCTATATAACGAAGGATCATGAAAAGCAATTTGAGGTAGTAATAACTCTTAAAACTAAACAAATATCATATGCGAAACGAGAATTTTCAATTTAAAATTGACAGTTCTAAAATCGTTCTTGCCTTTACAGTAAATCCATGCGATGCATATTCCAGATTAAGAAAGGATGCATGAAATTGATGAACGCACATTAGTTCATGTCATTTTCAGCAAAAGAACCTTTCAGGAGAATATTTTTAGAAAACTTTAAGGCGAGTAATATCACAAACGTTGTATAACGTTTTCATATTTAAATACACACATTTCATAAAACATTCACTCCATGAAACATGAACGCATATTAAAACTAAACTAAACAACTGCCATAACATGATGAGCATAAAGTTTACAGTTTACATCCAGCTTAGTTTTACAATTTACAAGTAGCTAAGTCCAACTTATCGTTTACAAGCTTAGTTTAATAGAGCTTAAAGCTAACTGTAGCAAAAACATGATGAGTTCGAAATTGTAGTCAAAAGTTTACGATTTACACAGAGCTTAGTTTTAGTTCAGCTGTTTATGCTAGTTTGGACTAGGTTCGAACTAAATACTGTTACATAACAACTAATTGAGGTTTCTAATACATTTGGAAAACGTTGTTAAACCACTATGTTCATTAATGACCATTTAAGACTTATTTTAATTTTTGACTGCCTCGTTGGTCTAGTGGTCGCAAGCGCTACTGCTGAGCATGAGGTCCTGGGTTCGATTCCCGGGTCGGGCAAAGTGTTATTGGGTTTTTCTATCTGGAATTTCTCAGTAGCAGCCCAGAGTCTGAATTTGTGCCCGGTTGATGGCAATAGGCTCGCCCCCTATTACATGGGACTTAAACATAACTGGCGAAATGTGGGTGTACCTGCTACAGGGACACCTCTGCCTAACCCTTCGGGGAAACAAGGCGTGATGTTATGTTTATGTTTAATTTTTGATAGGATCGGTATATCATGAAACTATAACTATGAGCTTGTGGCTAAATACTAACAGCCGCTCGGATCTATCTGTCAGGTTAAGCTACGCTTGCCGGGGTTGGTCCGTGGATGGGTGACCATTTCTACATACCGAGACTCCTCCGTGCCTCGGAAAGCACGTTAAGCCGTTGGTCCCGGCTGTCATTCGTGGATCTTTGACAGTCGTTACGGGTCGTCAGAAGCCCGAAAGTCTGACAACCAGTCTTACCAAGGGTATCGTATTACCCAGTTACTAGGTTATGGAGATCAGATAGGCAGTCGCTCCATGTAAAATACTGGTATTCAGCTGCATCCGGTTAGACTGGAAGCCGACCCCAATATAATTGGGAAAAGACTAGGCAGATTGATTGGTATATCATGAAACTATGCTTTTTAGGTTTCTACCTTAAGAGGGTTTATCCTAAAAGTTGGCAACGTCGTAAATATCTGTCAAATATTTTTCTTTTTTGATTAATTTGGCAATATTACTGTATGGAATTAAGAAATGTGGCTAACTAGTGATCTAATATTGATTATGAAATGCAATATTAATATCGTAATACCGAATATTTAGTTTTAGATGTAAAAAAATATTTGGATACTTTCCAAATGCCTTTTTTAAACACCCAACATCAAATTCAGTGTTATAAGTGCAATTAATTATTAATATTCTAGTTCACTAGTTAGCCACATTTCTTATTTTCATGCAGTAATATTGCCAAATTAATCAAAACAGCGAAATATTTGACATCTATTTGCGAAAACGTTCTTTACAAGATTTTTTTTTTGTCCGTCTGTCATAGAAATTTTTTCAATGAAGCATGAAAATCATAGGAAAGAACTTCGCCCAAGGGTAGGACTAAAATAAAAAATGGTTTACCTAGCAGTAGAAGGCTATTTTAAAGATCAAAATTACCGATCACTCATCTATAAACTGTCCCCAGCAAGCCAAGCCTTACAGTCCATCCCATTTATTCCACACGATTTCCATTAAAACAAAACCATAAATATGAATCAATGTACGAGAATAAATCATGTACAAACCAATGATATATCGAACCTATTTGTTTTATTGTCAGTCGGTTTCAACATTGTATGTACTGAATTTCAATATCCCGAGCTCCGAAATACATAATATTTGGTATTTTGGTAATATGAGCTAAGTGGATGTATTGCATGACGTTACACGTACGGAATCCGTAGAAATTGATATTGGCTTTGTGTTTAATTAGTTGTGTATATTGCGGAAATTATTTAATTAAAGACGACAAAAAGTATTTACAAGGAAACGCAGCATTGACAGTTGGAAAATCTAGTAAGTGTGCCACCTCACAGAAAATTTCGAAGATCGCACTTATCATGATATGACTCTTAACTTTAAATTGGGACCTACAGTACCATTACTCAATAAGATCTGGCCATCTTTGTACCTTAGAAATACAATAGCAGTTAGATCCTAATTTATTCCATAAACCTGATACATTATTAGAAAAACAATTGGACATAAAAACATTCTCTTTATCACTGTTTCTTATTTGTGATTATATTTCCGTTACTAAGTTATCCTCTAATTATTTCCAAGTAAAACTAATGATGAGGCACATTGATTAATGTTTTTATTTCTATCTGTAAGGTAAGGAGGCTTATTGAGAATATAAAAAAAATATGAATCAGTGTATTTATTTATTTAATACTAGCGTTCTGCCCCTGCCTCACACGGGGGTAATCTACTGATGTGGCGACATGTTGTCAAAAACGTGCCATTTTTAAGTTAGATATTAATTTTAATTTATTTCAGACATAATTCTAGTCCACAGTTTTACACTCATACATTTAAATTATAAACTATTTTAAATTCTTAACAGATAAAAACCCAAAATAAAATTATGATTAATTAAATTTAAATATTCAACAACTCATTAAAAAATAATAATTAAAATTGTCAAAAAATATAAAAATGTCAGAATTGTATAAAAATAAAATGTCAAATGTAAAATTGTCATATTAATATTAATGTATTATTACAAATTAATCTTCCGGAATAAATATTCTAAATGATCGCATCAAAATGCACAGTGTAGTTTAGAACAACTAAGCGGTTACACAGACGAACACGAAAAGTGACTTTGTTTTATACCATTTAATAATAGAGACTTCAAACACTTTATGTACAGAGGCGGACAGGCATATATGTGTAAATGAGATATTATTGGCTATCTGGGTTGGCAACGACGTAAGCCAAGGCACGTGGCAAGCCAGGAAGTCGGAGAAATGTTTATAAGTTAAGATATTTCGAGCTGTTCTCAAGGAAGACCTTGTAGCTACAGCCAGGAAAAATCGAGGCAGGCAGGAAATATGTTTCATTTATTTTCTATAGGATTTAGTTTCGCCCGCGTGGACCCTAATTTTTTTTCTAAAACAAATTCCTAATTTACTCCTTATAACATTAGCTATCTACCAGTGAAAGTCTCGTCAAAATCGGTCTAGCCATTTTGTTTTAAGTACCGTATACCTATTGCATCTTATACATTTCGTAAAAAGTTGTTATTTTGACATTACAAACAGTAATTTCAATTATTATATTTATTTTTATGTAATCCTACATGTATACAGGGTGACTTGTTATTTGACGTATTCCTTTCAGGATGTGGTAGTGTGACCCATTTGCAACAATTAAGCACCCTTTAAGATTAGGCGAAAATTCACGGGATTCGAGAAAACCTCATTTTTATGTATTTTTTAAATTTCCCAGAATTCGTCAATTAAATTAATTTTTTCTCAGTTAGTTCTAATCATGGTCTGACAGTTTGAGTAATTTATGTGGCCTACACAAATGTCCTTTTTTTTGGTATTGTTCGTCGAATCGTTGAGCTCCTTAAATTCTGAGTTGAGCTGCACGATAACTGACAAATGCGTGCACTGACTGGACAGGCCCTCTCAATCTGTGTGGTGCTTTCCTCTAAAGACCACTTTAGACTCCAATCCACATGGCCTTTACATAATCTGACCAAGATTATGTCTGGACTTTAAAAGAGACTGTGACCTCTGAGTTTGTTTCGGCCTTTCTTCTCAGAGTAGTCAGATAGGAAACGCCGACCTCATCTGGTTTTTAAAATATGATTGACGTGTAAAAGTGTTTGTACAAATCTACTTACAGAAATAAAATCATTTATCATTAATGTTAGTTAGCAAGGCTCAAGGCTGATAGGTGGATAGGAGGCGTACATTTCGTAAACCCAAATAAAATGGATGTAGTCTTTCGCAAGTAGATTTACTTCATTTTACAACTGAATACATAATTATTTTCATAAAGCCTTGATAAACTTGTGCTGACGTAAAAAACATAGAAGAAAAGTCATCACATTTACGCAAACACATAGAAAGTCTTATAGAATAGAAAATTAAAATACACAAAATAATATTAATATAATGATATATAAAATAGTATTAAAATATTTCATATAGGTACTGCCTGGTGGTCAAGTGGTCGCAAGCGCTACTGCTGAGCATGATGTCCTGGGTTCTATTCCCGGGTCGTGCAAATTGTTATTGGTTTTTTTCATCTGGAATTTCTCAGTAGCATCCGGTTGATGGCAATAGGCTCGCCCCCTATTACATGGGACTTAGCATAACTGGCGAAATGTGGGTCCACTGAAGATACAGCTCTACCTAATCCTTCGGGGATACAGGCATAATGTTATGTTATATTAAATATTTCATAAATAGTTAGCCGGTTGACATGAGCGAAAAGAAGTGGTGTTATCTTACGTATGTTACTATATCCTAGCATCTCAAGACCCGTATCAGGAAACAGCGCGACCCAATTGTAAATAAGCAAACATTTACTATTACTTTGCACTCGTCTCAAACAAAACAGTGCATTACCGAACGCGGGAACCAATTCTCAACCGACGTGCCACCTTCTTGCACTTGCACGCAGGGCTGGCACACAAGAACGAGGAAGTTAGTGAAGGAAGAATTAAAAATATTTGACCACATTAAATGACAGTCAACATACATTAATTACAAAAAAAACAAGATTTTTGAAGTAAAAACTTCTTAAGCCGCGTTGGGCATTTTTGAGATGGGTGAAAACAATTGAACTCGCGACACTGTTACTGACACCAGCTTTTGACCATTAAAAAGACATCAACGAGCGATACATTTTCTTCGGGATTAATGACATTCCAAACATTGAGACATGACAACGACATGATTGACATTTCCCTTTTTTTATCGACTTCAAAAAAGAAAAGTATTTCCTGCGCGACAAAATTGTTCAAATACTTATTCACTTCTGTTTTTTTAAAATGAGATCGGCAGGCAATGTAAACCGCCACATGATTCAATCCTTGCAAACTCCCTGACAGTTAAGCTAATGCTGGACAAAACCCTCAAAAGGCGAACAGTGTTAAATCAATTAAAGTAAAACTATACATATAGTAAGTTTTATGTTAGTTGGTCACTGAGACAAATGTCTGCGTTGACAACTCTCTTTGAATGGCAAATGCCCTTTGAACCTATCAAATCCAAATAAACTATTCAATGTAAATAATTTCAATAGAAAAATCCTGAAAAGTTTAAAAGCTTTAAACCCAAACACAGTGTGAATCTTTATAATGTGCACATATCGAAATGAGGGAATCTATGCTTAATTTTTTAGACGGAAATAATATTTAAAAAATCTAAATAATTTTTTTTCATATTTTTTATGGAATTTTTAAAAATGTTGTAACAAAACGGTGTAATTTTTAAACTAAATGATCTATCGCGATGAAACAAATTCCATAATTATTGGAAGTAATCAGGCGTCCTCATAAAATGATTATTGTGCAAAAAACTACTCACTATTGAAAATAAACATGTTTTTTTTAATTTATTTTTAAAATAATCGTATAATTTCTCAATAAAACGCCCATTGTACTACATTGTAAAAAATTGATCATTTTAAATATTTTTTTCGTCGATTAGATTAAGCATAGATTTCCTCATTTCGATATGTGCACATTATTAAGACTCACACTGTATAACCACAAAACTTCCTTACTAACTTTAAAATTAACAAACAATGGTGTCGATTCTCTTATTCACAAACTAAACTAAATTTAAGTTCAGTGCATCTTTTTCTTTCAATTTCATTAAGAAAAGGACAGAAGATAAATTTTAGTTTAGTTCTGTCAAATTAATCAGCGCCTGTCAGTCTCCATACAAGTTTAGACGTGATTAAAATCTTGCCAACTAAAATTACGTAAATTTACGTCAAGCGCTGATTAATTTGACAGGAATAAACTAAAATTTATCTTCTGTCCTTTTCTTAATGAAATAGAAAGAAAAAGATGCACTGAACTTAAATTTAGTTTAGTTTGTGAACAAGGGAATCGGCACCATTATCTGTGGAAAAACCTGCGCTGTCAACCCTAACTACGCCACGTACGTCTTCAATTAGACTGGAAGTGTTTTCCTATTGTTACCATTCTCTTGAGGTAATGGAACCACTATTGAGCTAGTAAAATTTGTGTGAACTGTGTTTAAATTGCTACTGTTGTTTGCAGGGTTATTTTGGGTTAAAGGAAGATTGTGATGCAAGGTGAATTGGCACGTGGTATGAACGTCATGCTTTCTACCAATTAGTTGTAGTTATGGAAAGGAATTCGCCAATTCACCGTAGCTTTATTGAGAAGCCTTTCTACCCTGCACAGTTTCAGAAAGCCTAATAAGTTGCTGCAGTCGAATATCGTATTAGCCGTTGTGATAAGTTGACTAAAAATATCAACGCAAAATGAATAATTTGGCAATAACAACATAAATAATTTGGCTTTCAAAAACCAAGGTCTTTTGTTAATTGTTGATTTATAACATTAAAGCTATTTTTAGCCGTAACATTTGGCCATCATAACTCCAAGTAATCACGTCACATTCACAGCCCATAAACAGGAATAAAACCATAAAAATATAAAACGTAAAGCTACTTTCCTTCCGTAATTTCATTGGCAATAAAATTGTACGGCTACATTCGGTTACAAAGTGGCGAGGAACAAAGAGGTAATACCGGCTGCGGATATCAATGCCGAGTTGAATGGAACGCAGTGAGTGCAGGCCACGGTGGTGCAAGTAGTGGGTAGAGCGACTATGTAGGTAGATGTGTGTAGCCAATCGGAAGGTATACTTGAAAAAGTGAAGTATTGAATAAATTGGTGCGGTATTTTATTTGAAAATGCTTAGTTTATAAAATATTTTATCAAGGCAAGAATGTTTTCTTCAAAGTGATGAGAAAATAACCTCTTTATGTTTGCAAAACTGCAGGTCCTTATTTCGAAGAACGCTTGCTACAAAAGCTTTAAAAAATTTAATTAAAAAGTATATATGAAGAACAAAGTCAACCAAAGATAACTCAAATATAAAATAAACTCCAAACTGACCCATCTCACGCTAATCAATTATCCAATCTACGAAAAAACCCAAAGTAACGTTTCAATAGAACGGACTTACAAAAGCAAATTTACTCAAACGAATCCGCTGGTATTATTTACACTATATTAGTAAAAAGCGAGCGGATCCGTAGGGCGGGGGCGGAAGCGCCCCGCTCGCCGGAAATGAGCTTTCGATATCCGCCCGCCCCTCCCGCGCCCACTTTGTCCAAATCAATTTCTCTTTACAACGCCCGCCGGCCAAAAAATGCATCACAAATGTTTGAGAGCAATCCGTGTAAATTTAATTATTGCTTTTTTGGGCGGTTTCTTTTTTCGCCCAAATGCCTTTGTATTCGTCGCATCGAATCCAAATGCAGTTTACTTTTTCGCGCATTTAATTTTGGCGTATTATTTTATTTGTGAATGCCTTTGTTCATTTTCTGGATCGAGCGAGATTTTAGCTGGGTCATCTTAATGCAACGTTAATGCATGTGCGAGCAATTTGAACTAAATTATTGCTTTCACGCGATTTCTTTATGAACCCAAACGCTTTTGCATTTGGGCGTCGTATCAATTTATATGGCAGGAGCCTAAAAATTATTGCTTTTCCGAGCGATTCATATATCTTTTGTTGAACTGAAGCCTATAGTTTTCGACGCAATTGTTTCAATGAATTGAATTTCGGTTGCATTATAACGAAAGTCGTAATTTTCTGTGTTGATGTAAAATTAAATAATAAAGCCTGTGTGTTTATTTAAAGAGTGAAATAAAAGCTTTCAGTGGGTATGCACATTCGTAGTAATAAATTAAATTTCACTTGCATTACTTGAAACAGGATTGCACGGTATAAAGGGAGATATATTTTTGTTGAAACAGAGTTTTAATTATTTTCTTTTTTTACAAAGGGAATGCGTTTGCTTGTTTCTCTTTGAGTTATTTAATAAAAAGGTTGTTCTATTTTCAATTATTAACATTTAAAGCTGTTGTATACTCCGGATTTATTTTTAACTACCTACGTTATGCGTTGGACATAATTAGGTATTTCAACGTTAATCAAAACGGAATTTTTGTCGTTTTTGAAGTGAAAACTTCTTAAGGCGCGTTGGGCATTTTTGAGATATGATAAACCATTGATTTCGCGACACTGTGACGACACCAGCTTTTGACCATTAAAGACATCAACGCGTTGATTACCGCGGTGCGTGGAGTAAAAGAAATCAACGCGTTGATTACCGCGGTGCCGATTTTTTTCAAGGTTTCACTTCTGTCGACTCTCCCGGAGTGCCACTGTTTTTTTTAATTTTTAAAGTGAAACTTTTATTACATCGTCTCAAACTTTTTCGTCTGTGTGTTGCATGTCGCGTGACGGTCGGCCGCGGAGTAGGGATAAAGTGAAAGGCGCTCGTCAGAGCAGCCAAGGCCAATATGGCGACGCCTATAGAAGTTTCACTTTTACCGTGGTTTCATAAAACCACACAATCCTTTTTTTATTGCCTTTATGAAAGAGAAGAATTTATATGCTTATCGGATTAGATTCTTTCCACAAATAAGAATGAACAGAACCATTAGTTAATCCCATTCCAATCAATACATCAAACACCAAAATCTTATAAAAACAGCCCAGTGAGTCGACCTTCCGATGAAGCTGGAAAAAAAGTGAAGTCTAGGAAAAGTCTCGAGTGATCACTTAACTTCTCGGCAGCTGAACTCTAGTTGAGGTAACTACAGCGACTGCAGTGAACCCACCAACTTTTAAATTCAATCTACCGGTTAGAAAATGTTCTAGAAACAAACACTGTTAGCCCCTCTCGTTTTTTTCTGTCTTTTCTATAGTTTTCCATGGCTTCGTTTTGTGAACGCGTTCGCTGTTAGTGTTTAGCTTGTTTTTTAGATTAAATTAGACTGGGTTGTAGTGATCCGAGTTCGAAACTCTGTAGGAATTGCAAGGAGTTTAAACCCAATACCGTTCTCTAAAAAAATAAAACAAACCGACATGCAACGCTAGTTTAAAACAAATGAACACTGATTTTCTTGAACAACACGAACTCACTCTCCCCATGGCCACGAGGTACACGCTCACGCTACTTGTGACAGCAACTTCGAAGAAAACAAATGAAAGAAGCTGTTTAGGGCATGCCACGCCATGCCACAGAAACAAAAAAACGTGCAGGCGTTGCTTGACACAAGTTGCATCGCTTGAGGCCGTGAACGAGGCCATAAGCAGTATAGTTAAGTATCATTGTTTTTTTTTAATGTGCTTAGCGAAAGGGTAGTTATTAGAAGCCAAGACTTACAAGCGTAATTTCAGGTTTAAATCTACTTTTTCCTGACACAAAAACTTTACAGTTTTACTCAAAATCTGCAGTGCGGTGTGCGAGTGGCTCGTATTTCCGGTGCCCTCGGTATTCACTGTTATTTCACCGGTCACCGTTTTTATTCGTGGAAAAACGTTGAATACTTTGAATGCCTCAAAGTGTATTCAATTAGGAGTTCGTTGGACATTTTTAAAATAATTTTGTTTATTCATACTTTTTCTGGGACGTAAGTCGAATTAGATCACTGGGCGGTCGTCCAAGCAAATTGTATGAGTGGCATTGAAATTATGTTTTTAATTAAGGCATAAAATGAAAATACTTTATTTGAAGTTAAAAGGAAACGAAAAAGACTCCCTAACTTTTATGAATAAAAATATGTCATAATTTATTAAACGTTTATAAAAGTAGGAGCAATATTTCTGGGTTTTTTGGAGAGAATTTCTTTTATATTTAGCGTAGAGGCCAAATTACCGGGCGTTTCACCCCGAATAGATATTATAACATGAACTGACACTTGACAGCAGCCATTACTACTGATATTCGGGAGCAATTGACTGGAAGCCGCCTTAATGTGCCCGGGTAGTGCGACATCCAAACTTGGGAAATTACTGAAAATGCGACTTCGTGAGTTCAAGATTGTTATTATTATAAAGACTAGGTTTTATTGAAAGATTCTCTTGATACTTATAAAAAAAAAACAACGGAGCCTTAACATAAAAGTCTGCCAGTAAAAAATAATGTCGTCTCGTTTTACGCAGACTAATAGAAAATAGAAAACATTTTAAGTAACATCGAATTAAATTACGATGCTGAAATTGAGTACCTAAACTAACTTTATTTCTTGCAGTAAACACTAATTTAGTGAGTGAACTAAATAAAACTAAGTGAAATTGCTTGTATACGAAAATATACGACATTATTTGACTTCTTTCTACCTTTAGCCCCCGCAAATAATTAACCCATATTACTTTCGTAGGCGTACGATCAAATATTAATTGCTTTTTAGAAAACAGTAGCGAAAGAAAACATTTTCATTTATAACCTAAATAAAAGCGTTGGGGTACTAGGCGCCCAAGCAATCAAGGAGTTGTATTTTTTCTCTAGCAGTAATATATAAAGGTATGTTTACAGAGAAAGCCATGTTTTTCGCAGCGTTAGCGTTCCGAGTATAGCTCTCAGGAGAAACATTAGTTGGTAGCTCGTTAAAGTCGCGCCAATTTATTAAATACGATATATAGCTTGTGTTTGTAGGGAGTGCGGCTGTACGGCTGTCCTGTCTGACTTTAAGATTTAATGCTACAATTTGCTAACTCTCTCTGAGATCATGCTTGCCTGGTGTTGGTAGATTGTGGCTTGAGATTAATATAATTAGCACTATTTTTTAGTTATTGCCTATTGGCATTGAATGTAAACTCATCTTTTCACCATACCCCATTTTAAACGCCTTCCAAAAGGAGGAGGTTCTCAATACAACTGTATGTTTTTTTATGTTTATTATGCGATTACTCCGCCAATTTTGAATTGATTTTAATAATTCTTTTTTTGTTGGGTAGGTCATACTTCAGAGGTAGTCCCATATCAATTTTATTAACTAAGCTTCGATAGTTTTTGAGTTAGCTTCAATAATACGTATTTTTTCCCACTCTGTATGTGGATGATATGATAAGTTTCTGTCACTGTTATTTACATAGCAGGCAGTGTTATTGGAATTTGTGTGGGGTAGGTAGGTACCACAACTAAAAAGAGAAAAATAAAAACTTTTTACATAAAAAAACAACCGACTTCCAATAAAAACACTACAAAGTGAAAAATAACTTTAATTTCGGAAGTCGGTGGCAAAAACGAAAATTCAAAACCAAAAACACCGACTTCCGAAATTAAAGTTATTTTTCACTTTTTAGTGTTTTTATTGAAGTAGGTTGTTTTTTTTTGTAAAAGTTTTTTTGCTACGACAATTTCATAATATCTCTGAAATCTTAATTACATCCTCAGATTTATCATAACCACGAAACTCAGCATAAAAAAACGAAACAACTAATTTCCCTATTAATTTTCATCTCATAAAAACCGTCAAACTTCAAGCTGACATTCAAACTGAGTGTAAACAGGGATCCAACCGAGTTGGATTACGACTGTAATTAATCGGGAGTGTGCCTTCGCGACAAGACGACCCCCTCCAACCCCCCTCGTTTCACCCCCTCCGTCGTCCACCGGCAGAGGTTTATTTTTACAAGACGGAGGACCTCCATTTCATTAGAAAGCTACAAAAGACTTGAGAGAATAGTTAGTTATATTAAATGCTCAATTGCGTTGGATTTTTATAGTTTTCTTTATTGTTTGTTTGTAATTCACTTTATTAAAAGGTTTAATTCTTGTTCTTCTTTGAGTTTGCGGAAAAATTTAAGGTTTTACGGGTTCTTGCGAAATCTGCTGGAGGGAACACGTGAGACTTCCACCCGTTGCCACATTTTTATAAGAAAAGTTTACAGTAGGTTTCTTAATATCTTATGAAAAATTATGAATCACGTGCCTTTTTCATCATACTACCAAAAAAAAACAGTGGCAGTCCGGGAGTGCCGACAAAAGTGAAAACTTGGAAAAAATCGGCACCGCGGTAATCAACGCGTTGATGTCTTTTTAATGGTCAAAAGCTGGTGTCGTCACAGTGTCGCGAAATCAATGGTTCAGTCCCATCTCAAAAATGCCCAACGCGCCTAAAGAAGTTTTCACTTCAAAATACTTACTAAGCACATTTGAAAAGGACAACACCCTCTAACTAACATGGCAACATAAAAACAGGATACCAACATAACGCAAACTAACCCAACACTACAGCGTCGGTCATAAGCGATGAAATTTAACGGCACTGCCAACCTCACAGCGAAAAACTAATTTCAGGAATGTTTTTTAAAATGTTAAAATAATATAATTGGTAAACTGGCGGCGTCAGATAAGAGATGCATCCGACGACCAACCGTTATTTTTACTGGGTAAGCGCAGTTAAGATAGACGCGAATTTAGGCTGCCTGTTACACCGGAGTGTAGTGGACGATGTGACATCGCTTCGTTTTGTCGCGGAGTTTAGTGTTAGAAATGGTTTTGACGTCCGACGTAAACCAAATTTATCAAAAAAAAAAACTATGCGCAATAAATATAAATAGGTTCTTTAATATATTGAAAAGGATCAAATTCACAAAAACTAAATTGATCTCTTTGTGAAAGTTAGGTATAAAAATGGCTCCCCAGTGATTGTACTGAAAAGTCACTATTGCCATTATAAAATTTAACACATTCGGCAAATGGCATGATCATTCCAATTTCCATATATAATTGTATTCATAAAGATTAGGAACATCTCAAACGCGAACTAACTCGTGCATTATTTCTTTCAGTTGGGTTAGTGCCGATGTGGATGTGGCGTGAAACATCTACATAATACAGTGGTCACGCCAGTTAGAAATGAGAAAGCGACTGAAAAGAAGAAGATTAATATCGATAACAATTTCAATTAATTCCGTGACAGACTGTGATCAAAACGAATAACATCTAACAAAAAACAACCGACCTCCAAAAAAAACACTACAAAGTGAAAAATAACTTTAATTTCGGAAGTCGGTGTCTTGGGTTTTGTATTTTCGTTTTTTGCCACCGACTTCCGAAATTAAAGTTATTTTTCACTTTGTAGTGTTTTTTTTGGAGGTCGGTTGTTTTTTTTTTGTAAAAAGTTTTAATTTTTCACTTTTTAGTTGTGGTACCTACCCCACACACATTCGAATACCACTATCTGCTACCAATGACAGAAACTTAACATATCATCTACATACTGTGGGAAAAAAATACGTATTTTGTAGCTAACTCAAAAACTATCCAAGCAAAGTTAATAAAATTTATATGGGACCAATTCGAGAGCACACCCTTTCAAACTAAAAATTTTTTTTCAAAATCGGTCCACAATTGACGGAGAAATCGGTGGACATACATAAAAAAAAAACAAACAGACGCGACGAACATAATTATAACCTCCTCCTTTTTGGAAGTCGGTTAAAAATTGAAATAATGTGTCAGTATAAAAAGCACTTGACACCTAAACCCCCGCCCCGTGAAGCGTCGCAGTTCACAGCATCAATTCGTCCACTCCACGCAAACGAATAAACAGCAACGATGAGCATTTGTACTTGTTCCGAAAACTACGTCTCGACAATTTATGAACGTTGTTTTGTATACGACGTGCCAGATTAGTGTGAAATGTTCCGCTAACAACGACATCTGTAGCGCTTATTAGTTTAGTTTTTTTTTGCATGAGTTATGATGGCAATTATGTGAGTATATTTTGGCAGCGAATGGCTAAGAGAGATAGACGGGCATTGTACGTAAAAATGAGTTTTAGTTTTATGTTGAGAGAACCTTACTTGTATTTACGTTGAACATTTAAAAAAAAACTAAAAGTAAATTTAAAAAAAATCATTCTATTTCTTGAAACAACTGCTACCAAACGTTTTCACGAATCATTTTAAGTACAAAAAAAATCCTTTTACAATACAACCACATACATAACATTCATTTTTTTTGCACGTCCATTTATTCGTTCGTTACGGTGTGAACGGCGGCCGCTGTCAACACATGCGGCTAACTACCGATATTGGCGAAACGCAACGATTTATCGCGCGATGTGCGATGGTCGCGCGTTACTTTTACGATTCTCGTTCGTCGAGAATGGCTAGATTTTTCGGTTTAAGTTACTTTTTTAGAGGATTTTTGGTCGAAGGTTTTGTTGTGAACGTAAAGTTGGGGACAAAAGCCTAAAATAAAATGACCAATGATTTGTTTCGTTTAATGAAAAAGTCCAGTAGTGCTATTCTGTAAAAATCTCACCGTGATATCTTAGGTGAAGTGAGCTGCCAATTGTGTCAATCCTTAGCAACTGACAGCTCACTCCACGCTCACTTTACCTAAGCTAACACGGTGAAATGGTTACAGAATAGCACTACTGGTCCAGGGCCGGCCACGTCGCACGAATGCACCCGGAGAGATGGGCAAAGATCGTCACTCACTGGACACCTGAAGGAGGACAACGCCTTCGAGGTAGACCGCGGCGAAGGTGCTGTAACGATCTAGTTATGTTTGCGGGGCCAACATGGTTTGAAATCGCACAAAATAGAGAGATTTGGAAGGAAAAAGGGGAGGTCTTTGCCCAGCAGTGGGACACAATTTAGGCGAACAAAAAAAAATTAATCGGTCAGTTCTCATCATCATCTGCCTAGCCCTTTCCCAACTATGTTGGGGTCGGCTTCCAGTCTAACCGGATCCAGCTGAATACCAGTATTTTACATGGAGAGATTGCCTATCTGACCTCCACAACCTAGTTACTAGGTAACACGATACCCCTTGGTAAGACTGGTTGTCAGACTTTTTGGGCTTCTAACTACCCGTAACGACTGTCAAAGATCTACAAATGACAGCCGGGACCAACGGCTTAGCGTGCTTTCCGAGGCACGGAGGGGTCTTGGTATGTAAAGATGGTCACCCATCGACAGACCAACCGCGGCAAGCGTAGCTTAACCTGATCGATCGACCCGTGCAGCTGTTGTTACTTAGCCACAAGCCCCTCAGTCAGTTCTAATCTTAATAAAATAATTTAGTTCTAAATCTTAATAAAATAATAATGTGTTTAAGTAAAGAGGTTGATCCTGTAAGTACTTACAAATACTTATTTTTTAAAATAAAAAACTTTTTACAAAAAAAAAACAACCGACTTCAAAAAAACACTACAAAGTGAAAAATAACTTTAATTTCGGAAGTCGGTGTCTTTGGTTTTTAATTTTCGTTCTTTGTCACCGACTTCCGAAATTAAAGTTATTTTTCACTTGGTAGTGTTTTTTTGAAGTCGGTTGTTTTTTTTTTTGTAAAAAGTTATTATTTTTCACTTTTAGTTGTGATACCTACCCCACACAAATTCGAATACCACTACCTGCTATGTAAATAACAGTGACAGGAAGTTATCATAATATCATCCACATACTAAGTGAGGAAAAAATACGTATTATTGAAGCTAACTCAAAAACTACCCAAGCAAAGTTAATAAAATTTATATGGGACCACCTCTGAAGTATGATCTACCAAACAAAAAAAGAATCATCAAAATCAATTCATAATTGACGGAGTAATCGCGTAACAAACATACAAAAAAAAAAAAAAATACATACAGTCGAATTGTAAACCTCCTCCTTTTGGAAGCCGGTTAAAAATACAGCCTGTCCATAATTTACATGTCCAAGAAGTGAGAAGTTAAGTAACTACAACACCAGATTATTTACCAGTCGGTTATAAGCAGAGCTTATGATGGGTTAGTCTCAAGTTACAACTACCGATAAGTAGCTAATCCAAACTAATATTACATACTAATATTTTAAGTCCATATTACATAAATAGCTCGTAGGTAACACTTCCTAACCGCCGCAGGAGGAGACACCCGGGGCGGGAATCGCGAGCCGATTTCCGGCCACCGTAGGCGCGGGCTTGCGGACGGTGAGCAATGGGTAGCTCGCCGTCCGATAAGGACCAGGCCCGGGTCGACGCGTTGTGTTCCACGCGCGTCTCAATGAGATGTCAGCAGAATTGACGGGGTCCGCTAGGGCCAATGCCTGCCGGGGGTTCGAAGAAAACTGATAGGGAAATCGTAGCCCCCGGCAAAAGAGCAACCGAAGGAACACGGGTGGGTTTTAGTCAGTAAGAGTCTGACACGCCCTCCTACTCCACCCAGAGCGGGAGAAGTTATTTGATAATTTCCCACCCAAAAAAAAAAAAGGTAACACATTTTTATAGTGTAAAAAGTAAGTGATAAATATTGTTACTAATTTACTGATATTTAAGATAGATACTACATAGATTTAAAACTATTAAACATTGTAAACATTTTAGAATTAGGTACCATTTTGTACTAGTAAGTATAATGACTGTTACCAACACTAATTATATGGAACTCATACACCCCTCGCAACATGAATAAGACCACTAAATTTTCACTAATTTTCTTTAATATTTATAAAAATATTTTTATCACGATAATGATACAATTTTTTTGTTTCATATTGCGTATGTTATTACACTCCGTTGCGCAATAGTTTACGTGACTGTGTCTACAGACAAGTCTATGCATGTTGCAGCGCGCCACTTGAATACGACCATTAGTAACTTGCTGTAGTAGAGTTAAAGAAACAAAAGTCTGTGACGTTGAGGTGTGCGTATTATAGTTCGAGAAAGAGAAAATTAATATATAAAAATCTGTTTTATTTCAATATGGGTAAAAAAAAGTGTTTAACTCCAGAAGAACAAGGAGCTATTAAAATTTTGCATAAAGAAGGACATTCTAATAGAGCAATTGGAAAAAAAATTGGACGGTCGCATCAGGTAGTGAGTAAATTTCTCAAGGAACCCGAAAATTACAGAAAAAATTTTAAAGGACGTACAAAATTAGCAACTACATCAAGGGAACGTCGAGCAATATTACGTGAAGCATCTAATTCAACTTTGACAGCTAGACAAATAAGAAGTAATGTTGGAACTGAAGCATCATTAAGAACCGTACAAAAGATTATACAGCAATGTCCATTCATAAAACGCCTGAAAATTAAACGGAAACCGGCTTTAACGAAATTTCAAATAAGTGAACGGCTAAGATTTGCTCGAGAAAAAATGCATTGGAAAGCCGACTGGTTCAAAGTTATTTTTAGTGACGAAAAAAAATTTAATCTAGATGGGCCCGATGGATTTTCATATTATTTTCATGATTTGCGAAAAAATGAACTGATTTTATCTAGAAGACGTAAAGATTTTGGCTCAGTGATGGTATGGGGAGCAGTTTCATACAAAGGTACTGTTGATTTAGTTTTCCTAAAAGGCAGACAGAACTCTCAAAAATATATAGAACTATTGGAAAAAGAAAGAAAAATTTTTATTAAAGTAAATGGTGCTTCGAAT
The DNA here is from genome assembly GCA_963680765.1 of Agrochola lychnidis. Lineage (NCBI taxonomy): Eukaryota > Metazoa > Arthropoda > Insecta > Lepidoptera > Noctuidae > Agrochola > Agrochola lychnidis. The sequence goes on along the minus strand of OY796859.1, from coordinate 3,385,576 downwards.
TTTATTTTCCAGCAAGATAATGCTAGTATTCATTCAGCACATGCTGTACAGCTATGGTTCAAAAATCATAATATAAATGTTTTAAAATGGCCATCAAATTCTCCAGACCTCAACATCATGGAAAATGTTTGGGGATGGCTTTCTCAACAAGTGTACAAGAACTCTCGGCAATTTAGTACTGCAGAAGAATTACAGAAAGCGTTGCAGCGCGCCTGGAATAGTATCTCCGTTGAGTACTTAAAAACTCTATATGATTCAATCCCTTCGAGAATATTTGAACTGATTAAAAATAATGGCAAATGTACTAGTTACTAAGCTATGAATGGTATTTTTATCGGTTAAAATATTTGTGTTTTATTCTGTGGTCTTATTCAAGGTGCGCATTGTAATGGTAGTATATTTAGTAAAATGTACTTTGTTGCTATTGTTTCTTTCATAGGGCTACGTGATTAATAATAATTTATTATTGAACACATAAGAGTATTATAGCCAGGTTTTACGTACTGTAACACATTATTTAAATAAAGAGGTTTCTGTAATGTATCTGGTCTTATTCATGTTGCGAGGAGTGTATAATGCATGGCAGTGGTGGTCCAGTGGTAACAGCCGCGACTTACGAGTTGTAGGTCGTAGGTTCGTACCCAGACAGGCGCTTTACTTAGTGTAAATTATTTCATCACTACTGCTTTCAAAACGGTGAAGGAAAACATCGTGAGGAAACCGGCATGTCCTAGAACCGAAAATTCGAAGACATGTGACATCTACCAACCCGCACTGGGCCCGCGTGGTGGATTACGGCCCACTCCGTCTCACAGAGAGGAGGCCTGTGTCTCAGCAGTGGGAACATTATAGGCTGATGATGATGATGATGAAACGCGTTTCCTTTAAAATATTTGTATGCCAGTCCATAGCGAGACATGAGGATCATAACCCTATTATTTAGACCATTATTGTATCATGTTTAATGCAAATAAATATATTCTCATTTCTTATGAAGAGAAAAGATTAGGTTTTTTGAAGTGAAAACTTTAGGCGCGTTGGGAATTTTTGAGATGGGAAAAAACCATTGAACTCGCGACCTGTTACCGACCGATGTAAATTATAAGAATAGTATGATTAATGTAAAATGTATAACTGGAATATTGAGTATGTTTATGTTTTATTAATTTTTTTTATTAAGTTTTATATCCATTTAATTGCAATGCCTTCACAGGCAACTAAGTTCTAAGAACCTACCTATTGTTAACATCTTCAAAATGTTGTACACTTAGTTCGCAATAATGAATTTGAATTTGAAAGATATCAACACGTTGAAAACCGCGGTGCCGATTTTTTTCAAGTTTTCTCTTCCGTCGGCACTCCCGGAGCGCCACTGTTATTTATTTTTGTTTGTAATGGATAAACTCAAAAAATACTTAAGCGACTTAAAAAATTCTTTCACACATAGAAAGCTACGTTATCAGCGATCACATGGGCTGTATTTTATCGACTTCCACGCGAACGAATTCGCGGACAGAAGGTAATGACTAAATATAGAGGTAACTAGTGCTAAAAGTGCTTATTAGGGTTCCGTATGCAAAGGGTGCCAAACGGAACCCCATTACTAAGCCTTCGCTCTCCGTCCGTCCGTATGTCTGTCAGCGGGCTGTATCTCATGAACCATAATAGGTAGACAGTTTAAATTTTCACAGATTGTGTATTTTTACTGCCGCTATAACAACAAATAATAAAAATTTAATAACGTTAGTAATTAAAAGGGGTAGGTACACATTAAACAAACAATTTGTGCTTAATTTAATGAATTTTATTTGCTTTAATTCTAGTTAATTTTTCTATTTTTTTTTAAAACTTAATTTAAAGTAAGATAATCATCTTTTGCTGCATATGCTTGCTAACTGTAACACAAATGGAAGACGTCACTGGCTCCTGAAATACAGGTACTCTAACCTAGCTCTGGAGCCAGGGTCTTAAATTTTTCTGTAACCTTTTTCTGGCAATAAAGAATTTATTTATTATTTTTTTATATATGCTTTTTCGGCGTATTTTGTTCGATCTTAATACGGTACGACTCGCACTTGGCCGATTTTAATTCCACCCGAAATCACCACTTTTAGCGAACTGATAATTAACTAATCTCAGTATACTTTTACTAATGCACTGGTAAAAGGGAGGATTTAAAATCGTGACCTGCCAATCTATTCAAAACTTAAAGTGAAAAAAACTTTTTTACAAAAAATACAACCGACTTCCAAACTACAAAGTGAAAAATAACTTTAAATTCGGAAGTCGGTGTCTTTGGATCAGTATTTAAGTTTTTTGACACCGACTTCCGAATTTAAAGTTATTTTTCACTTTGTAGTTTGGAAGTCGGTTGTATTTTTTTGTAAAAAAGTTTTTTTTTACACTTTTTAGTGGGTTGATTTGTAATTTATCTAAGTAACAATAGCCTTATGTCAACTGCTCATCAAAAATACCCAAATCGCTATAGATGTGCCTTTAATATTTGAAGAGTTCCCTCGATTTCTCCAAGATCCCATCATCAGATCGTGACCAAATGACAATGGAACCAATTTGAAAGTATACCCTTTCAAACAAAAAAGAATTTTTCAAATCGGTCCAGCCGTCTTCGAGTAATTGGGGAACATACATAAAAACAAAAAAAAAATATCCCGACGAATTGAGAACCTCCTCCTTTTTTTGAAGTCGGTTAAAAAGAGCTTGAAGTGATGTCAATTGTGACAACCTCTAGTATAGGGTGGAATGACAGCTCACTTCACTCGGCTACCGTTTAAAAAGCTGGTTCTTAATACCTTAAAACATCACAATTTATGACTCTACAAAACCCTCTACTGTTTATAGCTGCCAGTATCATAAACAGTAAAGGATAAATATGAATTTGAAAGGTTTTTTCAAACCGCCATCTCCGGTCTGGCGCGATGCCAGGTCTTCACAATGTGCTCATCGGCTTCTTTAATGTCAAATTAATGTTCACTGTCAGGACTTCTGTTGTGGGGTTTTTAGACGAAACTGTGATTGCAATGGTGAATTTAGCGACTATGATTATGAAAATAGTGACTTCTGCATCATGCAGTGTAATTAAATGAACTCATTTTGAGTTGTAGTAATCATCACTATAATTAATGCGCTCCCCTTGGAAATCAGGATGGCAACCAACCGATTATCCTTAAGTTAAAGTTCGTGAGCACATTAGTAAGAAGCTGGCAGTATCATCACAACGCTAATGTTTTCCCATTGTTTGTCTTATTATTTTATTTAGTATATTCATGTATTTATGTGTATTTATTTGTGCTTATTTTATATATGTAATTAAGCCTATATATTATATTTTGTAATAAGTATATGTGTATCCTTATATATGAGTTTTTTTTTATTCCTCCATTTTCGTAATTGCACCTACCACAGTTTGTCTCTGCATCACCCAAAGGTTGACTGGTAGAAAATGCCTATGGCATTAAGTCCGCCTCTGTACATTTCTGTGCTTGAAGTATTAAATAAATAAATAATAAATTAATTAATCTCCCAGTCAGCATGATTTTTTTCGACATCGTCATATTTCAGCTTATTTATACAAAACCTTAATGAATTACACATCTAAACCTTCCTCATGAATCACTTCGTTCATTGATGAAAACCGTCTGAAAATCTGTTCGGTAGTTTTTGAGTTAATCGCGTTCAGACAGACAGACGCGGCGGGGGGACTTTGTTTTATAATATGTAGTGATTCAGTATTATGAATCCATGGGTATGATATTTTATACAGCTAAAATAATTGAGTTCCAACCCTTGTTAACTAACTCTGCTGCGCCAACTTTAGCTCTACTGATAACAGCTAGCCAAAACTGAACAAAACACAAACTTCTGTTTAACATAAATCTAAAACAAAGCGAATTAGACTCACAGCTTAAACACAAATAGTTCTCCATGTACAGGTCACGTCGAGTGCATCGGGCTGGAATCGAACCTGCGGCCCGGCGGAGCACGTACGACCAAACTTGGTAACGACCACTCGGAAAATGCCTGGAAAATTGGAACTGGGTAGACTGGATTGGACATATTTAGGATACCTGTTAGCATGGCGAGCTAGAGGATTATATCCAAGGTAAAAATGCTTTGAAACATGCTGGTCCTGCTCCATAGGACAATTTAGAGTCTAGACAAAATCAAACTGGTTGCTAATTTAATTGTATAATTTATTATTTTAATCAAATTGATTTTACATTCTGTGATTACTTGAACTCACACACTGACTTATTAGTATTACTTGTAATAAAAGGAATATCGTATACATTTACAATGCTTGTAAATATGTGAGCACCATGTATCCATCACATAATTAATTTATCTGTCATTGTTTCATTTTTAATTCTTTTTACCTATTGTGGTATAGTAATTCTTATTCTAGGTGCATCGTCTTCACATATAATTTTATATTTATTGTAGGTATACAAAATATTGTAAAAAAAATTAAAAGAGTAACGGTGGAGTTTCTTGCCCATTCTTCTTCATACGAAAACTACCTTTTGGAAGGAGCGACTAAAATCAATTATATTTTTATGTATGTGCCTAATTGAAACAAATTATTTGACTTTGACTTTGAGCTAAGTTTGAGTCAAGTGGCTATTGCTAAGTTATTTATTTATTTAATACTTCAAGCACAGAAATGTACAGAGGCGGACTTAATGCCACAGGCATTTTCTACCAGTCAACCTTTGGGTGATGCAGAGACAAACTGTGGTAGGTGCAATTACGAAAATGGAGGAAAAAAAAAAACTCAAATATAAGGATACACATATACTTATTACAAACTATAAATATAATATATAGGCCTAATTATATATATAAAATAAGCACAAATTTTATTTATTTATTTATTAGACCAGAAATAGTAAACATGTAACACAATTTGTTTTAGCTACTTAAAATTATTATGCTTAAATTAATTTAGTAACAATTGTGTCCAATTATTAGCATCTGCAGCCGAACTAGGTTTATAGCCTGTGATTCAGCATGCAGCGCCTCAAGCCCTTGAACTGGATATGCAAGTATGAGCTTACGAACAAAAGGAAACAGTTTATTTTAAAATATGAACTTAATTTACTTAAAAAAAAAAAAATGAAAGGGTTGCTGTCCTCTGAGTGTGTAAGGTGAAGGTGAGTGTATGTGTGTGAGAGGGTGTGTAGAGAATTAAATAGATTTAGCTAGTAGATTCTTTTATAGTGTCCATAGTATATAAAGCCAACAATTAGTTGTATCACTATTTTAAGATGGTAAGTATATTTTCAGTTTGATCGTACGTTAACTTCCAAAGCCACAGAGATACCGATTTCTTCATCGTAACTTTATTCATAGAGTACATTTCAAGAATCTTATTAATTTTATCATATAAATAAGGGCCCAAAAAGGGGAAAAATTTACGAATAAAGGCCGTTTTTAAGTGTGTTACTCTCTTGCATACAGGTAAACCCTTCCGCCTGATTAGGGTTGGATTGTACTCCAAGATAGTATGCTGTTTTGAAACAATGCTTAATACAAACAGTTGTCGCACAGTCAGCACCTCACAGTATTCATAAAGAAGTGTGGTAGAGTATCGGAAAGGCTTAAAAGTACATAGTTTCAGTATCGTTCTCTGTGAAACTTCTAGTTGCTTTATCGTAGTCTTTGGTGCACCGCCCCAAGACAGTATGCAATAAGTAATCAGTGACTGACAAAGCGCATAATAGATTTGTTTTAGGATTATAGGGGTGACCACATGTCTCAATGTTTTAAAAATGTAGGTAAGCTTACGAATCCTTTTACTCAGCAGTTGAATGTGTGCTTTGAAGCTAAAATTTTCATCAATTACGACGCCCAAATATTTCATTGTCCTTGTACGTTCCAAAGGATTGCATGAACATTTCAAATAACCCGAAGCGTCAAGGGAGCAATTATGTGCGATTAGATTTAGATTCGTATGTGAAGAAGTACGGATCGAAAAGGTCAGGTACTTCGTTTTCTCAACGTTTAGGGTAAGCAAATTATCATAAAGCCATCTCTTTACCAAATCAAAACCCTTTTGGGCTAGCTGGTAAGTCTCATTCCATGTTTTAGCAGCGAAAATGAGGGCAGTGTCATCTGCATATGAGATAATTTTTCCATGAAATGAGTTTAGACAAAGGAGATCGTTTATGTAAACGAGAAAAAGGGTCGGCCCAAGAATACTACCCTGCGGAACGCCATAAGTCACTGGACGATCTGTACTAGTGTAGGAACCCACCTTAACACATTGAGTTCTGTCGGTTAGGTAATCGGTCAAAAGGCTAAGCTGTTTCCCCCTAATGCCAATTATTTCCAATTTTTGTACAAGGATTGGAACAGAAACCGTATCGAAAGCTTTTGCTAAATCTAAAAATATTGATATACATTTATTACCTTTATCTAAATTTGAGGTTATAAAATCTGTTAAATTGCTAACTGCGTGATCGGTGGATTTACCACGACGAAAACCAAACTGTTGGTCAGATAAAATGTGTTTACTTTCGAGATAATCTACTAAGCGTCTGTTAATAATTTTTTCTAGAATTTTTGAAAGCGAAGGTAATATTGAAATAGGTCTATAATTTCCGATACGGTCTCTGGCCCCACCCTTGTGAATTGGTCTGATCTGAGATTTTTTAAGGTCTTTAGGAAAGCTACCATTCTCTAGACACATATTAAAAATGTAGGTTAAGTGAGGCACAAGAATAGCTTTATGATCTTTCAATAACTGGTTTGACAAATTATCCCAACCTACAGAACAATCATTTTTGAGTGTAGCTATCAGGCTCAAAACCTCATCTTCATCAGTGTCAAAAAGTACAAGAGAATCTAGATTTTGCTCAAGGGAATTTTTTAAATCTTTCGGGGCCGGGGCTTGTAGTTGCACTATTTGTTCAGCCAGTGACTTGCCAACATTGGAAAAAAAGTAATTCACATCATTCACAGAGCGCTGAGGAGTATCCGATATTGTAAGCAATTCCTTTGGGTAGTTAACATTTTTTGCTGAATTAGTAATATCTTTTATTGTATCCCACAATTTTTTGCTATCCTTACCAGCTTTTTGAACAAGTTCTCTATCATAATTACGTTTAACTTTCTTTAAGATTGAGCCACAAAAATTTCTGTATCGAATATAGGTTTTTTTTAGTATTTGGTCATCTGGAAACGAGTTTGATTTTTTATGGAGTTTATCCCTGTTGCGCATGCAGCGCAGCAGACCCTGTGTTATCCACGGTTTGATAATCCTTTTGCGACGTGGAAGTATAATGGTTTCAGAATTCATACTCAAAGCGGTTTTTAATTCACCAATGACGTAGCTGACTGCAAAGTCGCAGTCATCCGTTTCATAAATCGGGGTAAAGTTGATTTTACTTATGTCTTGAGTTAATCCCTCCTGATCTATTTTAGTACGCGTTAAAATGGCATACTTACGCAACGGTTGTTTTTTTAAACAGAGTATGACAGACTTGTGATCTGTAAGCGTAGATTGTGGAACAATGGTAATGGAAGGATGCTTGGTTTTCAAAAGCACATGATCTAAACAAGAATCACTAGCGGCACGGGTGATAAAATAATGTGCTGGCAATAGACCGTGGTAGGCTGTAAGAGCCAGATATTGGTTGGAAGACGTACTCAGATTCTCGGATATTATGTCTATGTTTAGATCTCCTATTATTGCGATATTTTTAAAAATAGATAATGTCACCAACGTTTCATCTAACGAGGTCAAAAAAGGGTCGATGTTAGAATAAGAGGGAGACCGATAGAGAGCTAGTAACGCCGTGTCATTGTTACCTATCTTAATCAAGAGGCAATTGCAGTTTCGTATATTAGGTTCCTCAACACAAAAGCTTAGTTCTTCCCTTATATACACGACAACGCCATCATTTTGAAGAGGGTTTGATGTAGTAAAAAATGAACAATATCCACTAATTGCGGGTATACAAGATACACAAGTCAGCCAACACTCGGTCAGAATGAGTACGTCACAATCAAACCCGAGTCTGGTTAATAAAACCTGAAAATCTAAGAAGTTACAATTCAAACTACGAATATTTTGAGTAATAACTGACAGGGATGAATGTGAAGGGAATATTTTTTTACAATGATCAACTTCACATTCGCAAGATTCCGATACATCAAAATCATCGATGTTATTTGAAAGATTATCAAAATCAAGCATTGGTAGGGAAGTAACATATATGATCAAGCTGAAAATATTCCAGTGAAAATTTTGAAATCATTTTCAACTTTGAGTAATTATGATCCAATTGAAAGTTTTTATCAGTTTTGAAATTATAAAGAAACTTGTGGGATTTTTTAATAATAAATTGCATTCCTATGAATATAAAGGCGGCAGTGAATAAGACATTCACTCTGAGAGAATCTACAGCAGGTACATAATCAAATGTGAAAAGAGTAGTATGTGTACTTATAACATAGTAAAATTTTATTTGCATGCAAACTATACAGATGTGATTATAACCACAACGTAGAAGTAAAGAAAATTTTAAAATTAACCTTATTAATCCGTTAAAAGGAATTACTACCAAATAAAATAGTCAGTCAGCTTTCCTCAGGTTATCAATATCCTTCTCAGAAGAAATTCTGATATGTAAGTCTTTTTCCTTTTTCCTGAGATAAATAACACCATGTGATGTCCAGCAGAAGGAGTAATTGTGCTGTTGCTGAAACGTTCTGGCCAGATAAAAAAGTTTTTGTGTCTTTGCAGTGAGAGTCTCCGATATAAAAACTGGTTTTACTGGACCTTGTAAAGAAAGGGTGGTTGTATTCAATTTTTCACCAGGTTTCTTCGATTTATTGTAACATTTTACTTTCCCAAGAATCTCTTCTTTATGCAGTACGGTTGTAAGTTCAACGATGATTGGGTTAGATGCGTCTTTCGATTTTATCCTGTAAACATCCCTTACACAATTTTGGTCAATTTGAACTTTGATAGTTTGTCCAACACGTTCCAGTAGGGTACATAAATCCTGCTTAGTTTCACCCGCTTTTTTTGGTATGTTGCGAATTTCAATACCGGTCGATCTAGACTTGCGTTCGAGATATTCGATTTTTTCTTCAAGAGACTCGATAGTGTTTTTGTCCACTCGCCTCTCACATTCAAGCTGCGAAATTCTAGACAAAAACTCGTCGTACTTATTTGACATGAGCTCCACACTTTGTGTCAACTTACTATTTTGCTCTTTAAGGCTACCGATAGTTAAATGTAGTTCATCAAACCTAGCTGCCTGATCTTGCGAAAATAGCGTGAACATCTCTTTAATGGCGTCGGTACTACAAGTATCGAACTCATCAAATTTCCTCTTTTTGTTTGCTGACATATTTTCTAACATCGACCGCAAATCAGGAGCAGAATCATAGTGTTGAATTCCCACAGCAGCACTGCATCCACTCTCACTGGCTATGTCCTTGTTTGGGCCCGACTTTTGCGGTAGTGGGGAGGTTGGTGGCGGCGTACGATTTAGTGTCATCTTGTAATGCGAATGTATTTCCGTCAAAGGTAACACGCGACGCGACGATAAGCTTGACGATATTCGGTGCAAAATCAGTACACCTCAAACGCACACTGAATATGAAATAAATACACATAAATACATGAATATACTAAATAAAATAATAAGACAAACAATGGGAAAACATTAGTTATGTTAACAGTTAACTGTTGGGTTGACCAGGAGTCAACCCAACATCCTGAAACAGGCCCAAAGGTTGAATTGTAGTAGTAGGCGTTTATATGATAGAATTTGTTAGAGGAAAAATTGCTTTTGAATTTTTCAACTAAGTCCTTGGATTCTTGGTTGGCAAAATATGATTTTTCTCCCTTGGGAGTCGCGTTTGTTAATATGCTCTTGTTTGAGACCTTACAATATATTGCCATAAGCTCGTTCCTTTGTATGGTGTTTATTTAATTCGATATACAAATGAATGAGTACTGATGGATCTTAAACTAAATTAATTAATCTATGCATATAAAATTGTCGTATCACAGTGTTAGTTGCCATACTCCTCCGAAACGGCTTGATCGATTTTTATGAAATTTTATATGTATATTCGGTAGGTCTGAGAATCGGTCGTAATTTATTTTTCATACCCCTAAGTGATAAGGGTGGTCCACCCCAAACATTTATATGGCAAAACAACGTTTGCTGAGTCAGCTAGTTCCCTAATAAATTTTTCGTATTAACTGACTACCTAGTACATTGCTACGGTACATTAATAAAGCGCAATTCAGACCATTTATCACCCATTATGTATCAATTTAATGGTCCAGCATGGCCGTATTATGTAAATGGCCAGTGGCCACGTGACCATGACTCTTTGTGATCATTATGCGATATTACCGCTTAAAGTGGGCTTTAATTATACTTTCAGCAATTTTCATGATTCATTATGTTTTTGTTGCTTTTTGTATTGTTTACATTTTTGGAGCCTTGGTGTAGGATGAGTTATAGTTGAGGAAATTGATTTATGCATCTTTTTTTCCTTTGCTCAAAGACATATATAAGAAAAAAGAAAAAATTATATTGTGTTTTTTCTATACAAGCAAACAAAATTTTACTAAGGGAAATATGACCTTCGAATGGACATTATTTTAAATTAAAGGACGTCAAACTTTTTGCGCTTTAATGATGTACACTTTTTTAAATAATTGACCCTTTTCTGAACTTTATGGCCTTTTGTCACAGCTGGTCGCAGAAACTAAGCTAGGGTACCCCGACCAAACGGGTTAGGTTCGGAACCGGTGCAAACCGCGCGCGAGCCAAGCGAGAAATGTCGCGACAGCGGTCGGCGAGCGCTAATTCATTAAAAATGTAGGTACTAGGTGTACTTTGCCTTTGTTCTCATGAAGACCTACACTCATTTAAAACATACCTTATGAAGTTTAAATCAATAACCACAACTAAGAAATTCCTGAAACTAACATTTAAAATAATTACCTACCTCAATCGATTGAAATCGCCACCAATACGAGACAGCCATACGTTGCTAAACCCATTAAATGTTCCGCTTGTAAATATTTAATTTGTATACCCAAGAAAATGGCAAGAAACACTACATGTGAATAATATAATGACCTATTATATGTCTTCGTGTCTACAGCACGCCCAACTTATCTGTGCAGGCGGCAAATCATAGAACTAAAAATTAATGTATTGAATTTGTCATGCTGTTGCATTTTTCCTTGACAAGCAGCGCCTCCGTGAACTGCAAATTTAAACTGGTCTTGCTGTTCGTGGATGCAACGTGGGAATGGGGGCAGTTGACAGCAGTCTACTTATTAACGTGGCTTGGGTTTATTGACTGAAGTGGTTTATAAAAGATTTGTAGAGGAACAAAGGAAATAAGCGTTATAGCCTTTAGTCTAGGTAAGCGAATAGGAGGGAGAGGTTTTATAAAATAGAGAGAAGGAATGATCATTGATAATCTCTAGCTTGCTGACTGTCTTTTGGCGATTTCAGACTATTCTTTTCAGGTTTTCTTACGATATGTTTCAGTCACCGTAAATTGTGGTGGCGTTTACGATAGAGCTTGAGTTTTTCGTTTTCGAAGATTCAATTTAAGACTGTTTATTCTGAAAGTGGGCAACGTCGCAAATAGATGTCATTAATAATGGATTGCAATTAATGTTGTAACCGTTTTAAGTGTAAAAAGGGCATTTGTAAACTTTCTAAATACTTTTTTACATCTAAAACTAAATATTCGGTGTTACGATATTAATTATTGCATTTCATAATCAATATTTTAGTTCCGTAGTTAGCCACATTTCTGAATTCCATACAGTAATATTGCCAAATTAATCAAAACAGGTAAATATTTGACAGCTATTTACGACTTTGCCAACTTTTAGGATAAACCCTCTTAAGAGACAAATAAATGATTCTTCACTACATAGTATAAAACAAAGTCGCTTTCTCTGTCCCTATATCCCTATGTATGCTTAAATCTTTAAAACTACGCAACAGATTTTGATGCGGTTTTTTTTAATAGATAGAGTGATTGAAGAGGAAGGTTTATATATATAATAACCCGGTTTATACCCGTGCGAAGCCGGGGCGGGTCGCTAGTTATCTTTAAGAGATCTTACAACTGCTAAAGTGCGGTCACTGTCGGACTGCATAAGACAGAGAAGCGCGATGACACAACGCTGGTAATTTATTGTAAAATATGAAGCAATTATCTATTGAATGAATCAAAAATTTTAAACACTACTACTACGCTATTATGTTGCTTGTAGAATAGTCAGACCAAAATCAGAATGATTGCATGTATATTTATGTGATTTTTTATCGTTAAAAGAAATTTTTTGAGGTATCTTCGTGATTTTTATTTATCATATCAAATTAGTTGTATTATGTTTTCAACACACTATCTTACTAGCATGTATCCTGAAGAATATCACATGTTTTTCTGATTTTGTTTACTGTAGTGGATATACTTTTAGGCATTATAAAACTTGCGTTTAGGCACGTTTAGGTTCTGTAGTCCCCTTAAGACAGCTGTTCGTGAAATTTGTATCTCTAAGTCAGGTCCATGCTGGGCATGTATAATTCAGTTACTGCATGACGCCAACCCCTACTTTATCATAGTACACATTTTTTTAAGACGTTAGTCCTACAAAAATGCTTCCTGAAACTGCGGCCTAAATTCCCAAACTGAAGTTAAGCTTGGCAGAAAAGGCTAAGAAACTTATGATAATGTCGATTTGAGAACTAACCCTTACTCACCAGGGATCTATCATCATCATGGATAATGTAAATACCAAAACAAGTAGCAAGCTGCCATAATAAACCACCCATGACACGGTACAGTACCGAAGGGAGCGAACAAAAGGTCACAGTTAAAATAAACTTGCTTAAAATGATCAAAGCTGACATATTGAATTAAATGCGACTGTGATCAACACAGGTCAAAGGAATTGGGGATGCACGTGTAATCAATATGTGATATTGGCGAATTTATTAATATTTTATTTTATTTAATCATGCCTCTGTGCCTCGGAAAGCACGTTAAGCCGTTGGTCCCGGTTGTCATTTGGAGATCTTTGACAGTCGCTACGGGCAGTCAGAAGCCAAAAAATTCTGACAACCAGTCTTACCAAGGGGTATCGTGTTACCCAGTAACTGGGTTGTGGAGGTCCGCTGCGTTAGGAATGGTGATAGCTGTTTGAAGTTATAAGCAGAGAGAAGGACGCCGCAAAGTCTGTTGAAGTAATCTCTTAGTCGCCTAGCGCTGTAATGAAGCTTAACTCAACTTTTCACTTCAAGGTGAACTAACTTGGAGAGAAAATGAAGTAGTTTTTTAAGTCCATCGAAAAGATTATTTCTCCAGTATTTTTTCACAATGCCTATAAGCCTTTGTGCTCTATTTTAGACTTCAATAAACTGAAATTTCTTCAATGAATCAGCTAAATAAATCGAAGACTCAATTGCTTTGATCATTATTCAAGTCAATAATAGTTGACTGAAGCGTATCCTATACAAATGATAGCAAAACTAAGATTAATTCAGTAAATAAACAATTTATTATATTTTAAATAATAAAACAACCCGTGTTCACGAAATCAGCAGTTTATCGAAAGTAATTTATCAAAGAGATTTGATCTACTTTTGGTGTAAAAACTAGCAGACTATTTGGCGTCGCCGTATCATTTGAAAGTTTGAAATTAAAGTCGGTATGGAATATGAAGTTTTAGCAAAGAATGTTGGAAACAAAGAAGATTGCAAGTAGCCGAAACAAAGGAGTGGCAAAAGTATGATAGACGAAAATTATGTAAGTTTTTGTCAAGAACTATAAACACCAGGGCGGAATGTGAATTATTTTGTGAATAATTTGAACTTTGTTTTCAACGTTATGTTCATTTCGAAAAATAAGTTTTAAAGAACATTCGTTGTTTAAGAGTTATATCGTTCGTTCAGTGAACGAAGGCTTTTTTAACCCTGACGCAAAAGAAGGGTTTTAAACGGGTGAACCGTTTTGAGGTTTTCTAGCGATGGTTCTTAGATATATTTTATCAAAATCAGTTCAACCATTTGAATATTATCAGCGCTTTTCTAGTTAATGAATGGATGTGAGTATCTTTGACAGTCGTTACGGGTCGTCAAAAGTCCGAAAGTCTGACAACTAGTCTTACCAACGGGTATCGGTATTACCCAGTTATTGGGTTGTGAAGGTCTCGGATAGGCAGTCGCTCCATGTAAAGAACTGGTATTCAGCTGCATCTGGTCAGACTGGAAGCCGACCCCAACATAGTTGGGAAAAGGCTAGGCAGATTGATTGAATGGATGTAAATATCTCCCACAGGTCTGATCGATTTGGGTATTCTGTTACTTCAACGATATTAGAAGAACATAGTAACCTTGAACTGATGCTGCACCATCAACTGGAATTTGCAGGATACCCAACTCCCTTACCAACTTACATCACAAGTATCGTATTTGGGCTCATTGGAATAGTCCCAATGAATAGGTTATAGATAGATGGTGAACAGGGTCTGGTGATGGAGTAGGAAAGAGGAATGAGGAAATGTTTCTGTCGGGAGTTTTTAAATTTTAACTATTAAAATAGTACTTGTTATTTACTTTATAACACTTTTGAAGTCTTCAATAACTAGGTACCTACTTGGAAACAGTTAGAAGACAATAGTAATAATCATTGGTCGCAAACGCTACTGAGCATGAGGTCCTGGGTTCGATTCCTGGGCCGGGCAAAGTATTATTGGGTTTTCCATCTGGAGTTTCTCAGTAACAGCCCGGAGTGTATTTATGCTCGGTTGATGGCTATAGACTCGTCCCCTGTTACATGGGACTTCAACATAGCTGGCAAAATGTGGATGTACCATAAGTACACCTCTGCCTTTCCCTTCGGAGATTACAGGCGTGATGTTATGTTATATTTTACGAGTATCTAACGTAGGTACAGTCATTCCTTCAAAGTAATTAAAATGCACAGCCTACAGGTCATAATTCTTATCACATCCTAACTTACAGGTAAGACCCCAAAGACCTCCCATGAAGCTAAAGTACATTAAAAACACAAATGCATACCAAACTCTGTCATTTAAATAAAATCGTGACAAAAATCCATTAATTACAAGAGTAAGCCATAATGTTACGCCACGGTGTGATAGGATGACACAATCATTAGATAACTGTATTATAATAAAGATAAATTGATAGTGGTCGTAGATTTATTAAAGTTTTATTTAAATATTTAAATTGCCCCCAACTAATAATAAAGGATTATTTAAACGCTTGAGTGGTTTTGATTTAAAGGTATTATTCATAGATTTTGTGAATACTATTTGTATTTAGAACTGGTTAATTGTGTAAGAGGAAGACTGTCTTACCGTGATACAGTTTCGACTAGTACGGAGGACAGTGTGAATCGAATGCTACAACCTAAATAACAATATCAGTGTTAGTAATTGTTGTGAGTGATTAGTGCTTGAATACGAACTAAATAATTATCATGTGATGTAAGTACTTAACGTACAACACTTATAATACGTTAGAAAGGTGAGAAATATAATATCACATTATTGGTTAGTATTTAAGTGCAGGAATGATTTATTTACGTTTGTAGTGTCTACCTGCTAAATATTTAAAATACCAAATTATATATGGTTGTACTTTTATGATGCAAATAAAGTTATATTATTATTATTTGTAGTAACTAAATTTGAAAAGAGTATACTTAGATAGAGGTCATGTTGAAAGAGAGGATGAATGAAAGGTGACTAACCGAGGGTATTTACAAGGCAGATGTAAATTGAACCGTTGGGAGGGACGCCCTAGGTTGTACAGTGTAAGTCTTTATACAGGGTGGCAAGGACATCGACGCGAAAACTGTTACCATGGATTCAGTACATGATTCTGAATCCCCACGCGTTAAAATTTTTCGTCGGTATTTTTTTTTTTAAATCACCTGTTCCATACATTTTGATCGCGTAGGTATTACACTTTTCTATGAAACAGCAGATTTTTTTTTTATTACCGACGAAAAACTTCTTTCTTCTTGAGATTTTTTTACGATTTTTGTAAAAATTTATGAAAAAAACAAAACGATTTTTGCTAAAAAAACAATGTTTATTTTTTGAGGGTAGTTTTTTTTCCGCAATTTTAGGACGCCTAATTACTTCCAATCATTATGTAGTTTGTTTCATCGCGATAGATCATTCAGTTTAAAAGTTACACCGGTTTATTTAAAAATTCCATAAAAATATTTAGATTTTTTAATATATTTTTTCCGTCGACAAAATTACGCATTGATTCCCTCATTTCGATATGTGCAGTTATACAGTATACAGTTATACTGACCTTATTGTTGATGTTCTTTAGAAAGGCCAGGTGCGTAGTACTCGCAACCGGCGTGCGTGTATGACAAAACTCGTTTCTACGGTGGTCATGCTACGCGTGCTGATGTATGAACGTAAACGAGGCAAAAAGAGTAAGGATCGTACCAGGTGGCGTTCTGTAAGTTCTGCCTACCCCCATGGGAAGAAAGCGTAAGTTAATGTATGTATGTCTATTTAAGAAAGCTTTTGCCTTGAGATATCAAGTTTTAACCAGCAACCATAACTATCCTATACACGTTATTAATTTTAACCTAATCAATACTATCTACCTACCCCATAATCACAGGGTAACCATAGCGAAGATAATCAACGATAACTGCACTACACTTTCACCATGAGACAGAGTAGATGTGGGTACAGAAGGCTACATCCTATCCTATACTTTTAAACGAGCAATATTTGTATACAATGTCGCGCATCGGCATGTGACCGCCCGCATTTTTCTGAATGTTCATTAAAAATTATCGAAAAATAACTTAAAAAGGGGGGTATATATTGACGTTTTTTTCTAATTTTTTTTTTTTTCAAAATTGCTTCCTATGATTTTATGAACTTACGCTCGTGTATTTTTTTTTTAAAACACGATATGTTTTAAGAAAAAAATGTTTTCATCACCGTTTTTTTTTTTTTGCATAGTTGACAAATTTTTATAAAAATGTTAGTTAATCCGATAAAATAACTCATAAGCTTTTAGAAACAATTAACAGAATCCAAATCGAGCCAATAACATCGGAGATATGGCAAACGCTACTCAAAACATAAAAACTTGAATAACATGAAAAATATTAAAGACAGACCCCCCCTTTTGAAGTTATTTTTCGATAATTTTTCATGAATATACAGAAAAATTCGGGCGGTCACATGCCGATGGGCGACATTGTATACAGGGTGGCAGGGACACCGACGTGAAAACTGTTACCATGGATTCAGTACATGATTCTGAACCCCCCTGTATTGAAATTTTTCGTCGGTTATTTAAAAAACATCAGAATTTTTCAGGTTCAGAATCATGTACGAAATCCATGGTAACAGTTTTCGCGTCGATGCCACCTTGTATACCTACATTTGTTTGCATTTTGATTTGTACTCACGTTCTCGAAATCGGCTACAACAATCTCGATGAAAGTTGCAGTATAGGGGTATACGGGGCCAAAAATGGATCTAGCTAGGTCTCATATCTGGGAAAATTAGTTTTCTCCTTATTTTCACCTGAGTAGAGGTCGGTCGCCCAAAGTTTAGAGCAAGATAATGAATAATGACATGACATGTCCCGTCCCGGTACGAAGTCAGGTGTCTTCGAGAGGGAGTGGGCTGTAATCTACCACGCGGGCCCAGTACGGGTTGGTAGATGTCACATGACTTCGTAATGTTGATTTTAAGACATACCGGTTTCCTCACGATGTTTTTCTTCACCGTTTTGAGAGCAGTGGTGATGAAATTATTTACACAAAGTAAAGCGCCTGTCAGGGTTCGAACTCACAACCTACAACTCGGAAGTCAGGGCCGTTACGACCTTCTGTACGTATATATTTTGTGGCCAAAGTCCGGTCTAGCTAATCTAGTGTGTAGTGCGTAAAAGCGGCGCACGCGCATGCAAGGAAATTGCTTTGAACTCGCGTTTCACTTAGGAGTATACATATAGCTGGCCGTGGGAAGGGATGTCGAAGTAATTAAATTATGTTTTAGCTATAAATAGTGTGTTTAGAAAATACGTGGTTGACGTAGGTAAAAGTTGACATAACCAAGCCAATATCATCTTGACTTCCAATAACAAAAAACTGTAATCACAAATCAAAATACAAAAGGCGAAATAAACGATTGTTTCTTATAGATTAAGAGGTTTAATGACTTTAGGAACCTGCTGTTTTTCTTTTTTTTTTGGTTTGGAAATTATCAAATAACGTGTCAGACTCTTACTGACTAAAACCCACCCGTGTTCCTTCAGTTGCCATGTTGCCGGGGGCCACGGTATCCCTTTCGGTTTTCTTCGCAACCCCGGCAGACATCGGCCTTAGCGGACCCCGTTAATTCTGCTGACATCTCTTTGAGGCGCGCGTGGAACACAATGCGCCGTCGACCCGGGCCTGGTCCTTATCGAACGGCAAGCTACCCATTGCTCACCGTCCGCAAGCCCGCGCCTACGGTGGCCGGAACTCGGCCTGCGATTCCCGACGCCCAGGGCGTCTCCTCCTGCGGATACTCAAGACCCTCTATGCTCTTTGTATAATTCAAAACAAAAAACAGCAATGCTGTTTAGTCATAGAAATAAGCATTGCAAACGAACACCAACAAATTACCAAGAGGTCGAAGACTACAACAATTATACGCCAAATTGATTTCGATAACAATTTTTTTTATTATGCTTAACGAGGAATAATATGTGGGGCTCGTGGCTAAGTAATAACAGCCGCACGGGTCGATCGATCAGGTTAAGCTACGCTTGTCGCGGTCAGTCCGTGGATGGGTGACTATCTTTACATACCGAGACCCCTCCGTGCCTCAAAAAGTACGTTAAGCCGTTGGTCCCGGCTGTCATTCTTGGATCTTTGGCAGTCGTTACGGGTCGTCAGAAGCCCGAAAGTCTGACAACCAGTCTTGCTAAGGGGTATCGTGTTACCCAGTAACTGGGTTGTCGAGGTCAGATAGGCAGTCCATGTAAAATACTGGTATTCAACTACATCCTGGGACCTCAACATAGTTGGGAAAAGGCTAGGCAGATTGATTGAACGAGGAATAACAAACTTTATTATTCCTCATTAAAATCCATTTTTACCCTTTCACCCCTGACAACATGCACTCTATATTTAGCTTCTCCACAAACCCTTGATTCCTGTCCTGCATTTATAATAAAGACATACCCAACAGTTTCAAGTTGCCACAATGCATGTCTCAAACGCAGACGTTGTTAATTTAATATAAATGAAACGACAAAACTATAAGTGCATTAGACGTCGCACCACGTGTACATGTATGTATGTGTCAGATCAGGGTTGGCAGCCCGAGATGTTTGTAAGAAATCATCATCAGCCTATAAATGTTCCCACTGCTGGGACACAGGCCTCCTCTCTGTGAGAGGGAGTGGGCCGTAATCCACCACGCGGGCCCAGTGCGGGTTGGTAGATGTCACATGACTTCGAATTTTCGGTTCTAGGACATGCCGGTTTCCTCACGATGTTTTTCCTTCACCGTTTGAGAGCAGTGGTGATGAAATAATTTACACAAAGTAAAGCGCCTGCCTGGGTTCGAACCTACGACCTACAACTCGGTAAGTCACTCGGTAAGGTACTCAGTAAGAAATGTCCCGGAAGAATTGTTTTGGGCAGGATTTTTAAGTGATGAGATGGATGATACGACAAAAGATAACGCAGTTGAAGATGGTAACGAAGAGGGAAGGATGAGGCTCGGTCGGAGAGACTAAGATATGCATTTTGCTGAAACGTCGAAATTTACAAAGGCGTCAGTCATTTTTGCCGTACTGCATGTTTAAAGAGAACTCTTGTGAAAAACAATAGAAGATTTTTTTTTTTTCTTTAAAAAATATTAAATAAGTTCGACAACACGCAAACATGTTTTACAGTAGCAAATAAACCTAAGTTCTTTAACTATTCTCTCTCTAAGATTTCATCCTGTCTAGATAGGTGTGCAACATAATTACTAAGGAGCATTGCCTCATCATCTGCACAAAATCTCATCGCTGCCAACCCTACAGCCAGTGAATAATTTAGACGCTCGATAGGGTTGTCGCGGTATAATTTCTTATGGACAGCGCGATCGACGGAACTCATTCTTGGAAATTTCGATTTCCCTGGCTTATTTCAAAAGTGACATTCACGATGGATAATGATACGTTTGCGACATAAAGCGGTCTGTGTGGTAATATTGTTGTGGATAAAGTGCTAACTGCGTTCTGAAGGTACATTTTTGATGAGGGATCTGATTGTAGATAAGCGTTTTTACGTTTTGACGTGGACTAAAAATAGAATAGAAATGTTTGTAATGACTTTTTATTTTATAATTACATTCATACGTACACTTTACAAACTAACACTAAAATGTATAATACTAGCTTTCAATAATATATTAAAAAAACCGGCCAAGTGCGTGTCGGACCACGCACAATGAAGGGTTCCGTAGTGTTCTCCAATACAAAATGTATGGGAAAACGTGTTTTTGCAACTACAAAGTTAAGTTGGTCGATTATTACTCGTTAACTTGTAAAGCCTACTTAGCTGTGATAGTTTTTCTTTTAATTTCGTTATATAAACTACTACTGTGATTTTTTCACACATCCAAAACCAACCATTTAGCTGGCAGGGGGGACACTTGACTCTAACAAAAATTAGCACTTAAAGCTTAATATTTCGCAAACGGATTCCTGAATACAAAAATGGTTTTCCCAAATTCACAATGTTTTTGAAGGACCTTTCCAATGATACCCCACATCATGGGATAAAAAAATTAAAATAAAAACATCACCACTTTACGTGTATGGTACCCTAGTAAAAAATGTTTTTCATAATTTTGTTTTACCACTTTGTCAACGTAATTAATATGTATATCCATGCCAAATTACAGCTTTCTAGTACTAAGGGTCTCGGAGCTAGACCGCGGACAGACAGACAGACAGACGGACATGACGAAAATATAAGGGTTCCTTGTTTACTACGGAACCCTAAAAACATACACTATGGCAGTAGTGTAGCTTTCTGAAAAACTTCGAGCTTTCTTGTAATTTATGTCTGTAATTTTTATGGTGTACATAATAAAGAATATTCTATCTATCTATCTATCTATCTTTCCGTCAGTGAAAAGTATTTTCGAAATCGGATCAGTAATTTCCAGAGATTACCGTTAGCTAAATCATATACCTTTAAACGAGCAATTCTTGTATGTATACAAATTCAAAAATACAAAATAGTTTATTGTGACAAATAGAAAATTACATTACATTTAAACGTGTTTGGAGCCTCCTTTTATATATAAATATTTATAATATCTGAATCTTGAAAACGGCTCCAACGATTTTCATGAAATTTAGTATGCAGGGGGTTTCGGGGGCGATAAACCGATCTAGCTCTAGGTTTCATTTTTAGAAAAAGTTATAAAAAAAAAATATCCAGATATTTAAATTAAATACCTAAGTTAAATTAACTTACAAACTTATTAACTTTACCTCTTTATAATATTAGTGAAGATTATGTATTATGTACAAGTACATAAAAAGGAGATTTCATTGGGAATAAAAAAAATCGTCCGCATCGCTGTCAATGGGAAAAGCACGCGTTACCACATTATAGTCAATACTTCTGGATGGTAACGCTGTACCTACAAGAATTTCGAGTAGGTATGGATTACATGTTATCAATCTTAAAATGTTAATTAATGTTTATGTAATTAATTAGTTATTCGAGTACTGCTTGAGATTCTGTGGCGCCCGGCGCCTTGATATCGGGTTCAAGTACCATCATACCATGTCAAATAACTATAATATGATCGTTACATAATTAAAACAGTAATTAAACATGGCTTGTATTTAATCGAACCTGAAATATTTCCCATTTTGCTCTTCCAAAAATATTATTGAACACTCTAATTAGTAAATGCGCTTCTTTTTGTGAACCTCTAACCAACTTGGATGTACCTCTCGCTTCGCTCGCTCGGCTCGCGCGCGTTTGGTCACAGTTCTAACCTATCCTAACCCATTTGGTCGAGGTGCCGTAGCTTAGTTTCTTCGACCAATTCAGGTCGCGCGTGGTGGCTCAAAATTCTAACCTAACCAGTTTGATCGGGGTATCCTAAAGGCAGAATATATTAAAGGCCAGATATATAAAAAAAAGCTCCATTATTTTAAAAAAAACTGTGCACTATTCGTCAGAGGATCAATTAAATATTTTCCATTAAACATTAGAAAAAATATCTTTTAAAAATGTTTAGTCCTGTAGTTCAAAACACAAAAATCATGCAAAAAGAACAGCTGAAAAATTACTCACGCTAGCAACACTGGCGTTACATTACACAACATAAAGTATAGTTCTGTCAAAAAGTTTCGTCCCAACACTACAATTCGTCGGGCAGAGTTGGCACACGCGGTAGTTCACACACGGCTTGCAATTTGCGACGGTCAAACGTTTAACTCGCATTAACTATGAAAATACAAATAGCATTTAATTGTACCGATTGCAAACTTGATACTTGTCCCGATACTTTCTCTTCCTGACAGGGCTTCCTTTGTTTGCATTTATACTATCAATTTAATAGAATTATGTTTTAAAAGGTTGGTAGCTACAATTATGCTTTTCATGATTTTCCTTTGATTTTTAATCGACTTCCAAAAGGAGGAGGTTCTCAATTCGACTGAATGTTTTTTTTTTTGTATGTTTGTTACGCGATTACTCCGTCATTTTTTGTTTGGTAGATCATACTTCAGAGGTGGTCCCATATAAATTTTATTAACTTTGCTTGGGTAGTTTTTCAGTTAGCTTCAATAATACGTATTTTTTCCCACTTAGTATGTGGATGATATGTTAAGTTCCTCTCACTGTTATTTACATAGCAAGTAGTGGTATTCGAATTTGTGAGGGGTAAATACCACAACTAAAAAGTGAAAAATAAAAACTTTTTACAACAAAAAAAAAAAACAACCGGCTTCCAAGAAAACACTACAAAGTAAAAAATAACTTTAATTTCGGAAGTCGGTGGCAAAAAAAGAAAATTCAAAACCAAAGACACCGACTTCCGAAATTAAAGTTATTTTTCACTTTGTAGTGTTTTTTTTGGAAGTCGGTTGTTTTTTTTTTGTAAAAAGTTTTTTGTATTGGCCTGTCATAATCTGATCATTCGTTTCCTTTTATTAGTCTGCAGCTCTGTTATTAATACTTTTAAAACGTTTGGTTTATAAACTGCACAAAGATGGCCAGTTACTATTGTTATTATAATAAATAGGGTTATTGGTTATATGTATAGGGTTGTAGGAGAGGTCATTTACGACCCAATAGACCCTTTTTGACTCTTAATCAAATATTTAAAAAAAATGAGTCATTTGACATTTTATATTTTTATTTCATACATTTTAAAATATAAAATGTTAAATTACTCGAGTCTGTGTGTGTTGTGTCCATTGTCAAGGTACAGTGTAGGTCTTTCAATAAGTACCAGGTACTAACAAAATAGAAAATGGTCAACAGATCTACAATCCACTAAGTCTAGCGTTCTTTCATTCGCAAAATAGAAAAGAATCTATACAAAAGATAAATAAAAACCTATTTTAATTAAACGCAATTACAAAACTTTCTTAGGAAACTAAGGCTTAAAGCCCGCAATTTGGACTATCTCAATAAATCTACCCTAAGTATTTAAAAATAATATCAATAGGTAACCAGATATCCTTTATGAAGTATCCCGTCTACAGTTACAACACTGAATGCGCTTCATCGCGAATTTGATACACTTCTTGATAGACACTTCGTGTACAAACAATGGCCGTCACTGTCCAACGTCAAGCCTTTGTATCGAAGCAAAATACAAAATTACAAATATTTTCTTTTATACCCGTTGTTGGCGTAAAAGGGAAATAATAATATCTTATTTCCATCAAGATTGACAGTAATAAACTGTCTGCTAATCTACACTAATATTATTTATTTTTGTTTGTAATGAATTAACTCAAAAACTACCGGGCCGATTTAAAAAATTCTTTCACCAGTAGAATGCCATATTATCACTGAGTAACAAGGGCTATAATTTATAAAGATATCACGCGGGCGAAGCCGCTGGCGGGAGCTAGTATAATAATAATTAGCCCGTATTGTCGCTCTGCGGGGCCTCCCTTTCCTTTTTCCACTCAACTCGATCCTGAGCCAATATGGACCAATCCCTCCTATAAGCGTCAAGTTTATCCCGCCATCTACGTCTTCCACAATACCGCTGGACGTTTTCAGGAACCCATGTTGTAGTGGTCTTAGCCCACAATGCATCCGACATGCAGCAAACGTGTCCGTCGGGAGCTAGTCCATTCTAATATTTATGAATGCGAAATTCTGTCTGCCCGTCTGTTACCTTTCCACGACTGAACTGATTTGGAAGAAAGGCATACGGATAGATACTGATGACTTGGGTTAGGACATACTTTTTATCTCGGTAAATCGGAATGTCGGAAATGAAGATCACCAATCCGCCTGTCTTTGTGGTGAGTCGATTTAGACACTCACTCATTGATAAATAAGTTAAAAGTGGATATGGAATTACGTAATCTCAAATCAAGGCAAAAACTTCCTTTATGAGGAAGTTTAAAGAACGGTCATTGATCATTACGAAAAATTCATTTAAAAAATGAAATACAACACGCTAATGTGAAAATGGTGTGTAACCACAAGAATAATGATCCGAATAAACAGTAATAAATATTAATCAGTGAAAAAAGCTTGCCAAAACACAACATAGTTGCGAAAAGAAATAAGAACTAGTTCCGGAACTCGATAAATCAAAGGAGCATTTAAATTATGCAAGCTAGGGTGGCATGAACACGATACAAAAATTACTATTGGAACTATACTGGTGAAATATGTAAACCTTTGTTAAGGCTTGGGCACACTGTTCGAATTGAGTTAAAGAAAAGAAAGAAAGAAAAATGCGCTTATTGGCATTACAGCAAAGAAAAAATACACGAGTGAGTGAGTTGTATTTCCCATTTTGTTAAGTACGTATATAGTCCGCGCGCGACTGCTATTCACCGCTTGAGGTATGTGGTGCGGTGAGACGGAGGAGGTAGACAAAGGTCAAGCTAACTCAGTCTGCCAATTTCATCAATGGCGCCCTCCCCCGACTCACCGCTCACATACTTGAGGCGGTGACTAGCACTGGCTCGCGGACTATAGTACTTATTGACAGGCCCTACGTGTTATTTTTACCAATTGGAACCGTGCAGCTTCTGACGTTTCATAACGTAACGTGTAGGTAAATCTTTGATTATTTATACCTAGATAGTGTCGCGCTGCAAATGAACTAAAACAAACAGGCCAACAATTTTATGCTGGTGTGCGTGACAGCTACGTCTGACACTCGCGCCACGTCATTGTGCTTTCTAGTGTGCGTGCATTTAGCGGCTAACAATTGGACGCTATTTTTTTCGACGAGGTTACAGTTTTGATACATGAATATTTTTATTTTGACAGTTGAAACTCGAAACAAGGGTGAAGGTAGTTATTAAATTGACTCTAAGAGATGTAGGTTGTAGTGATGGATTAGTTTGGAACGAGTATTTTAGGTCTTCGTTGTTGTAATTAATTACATTAATAATGTCTTGTTGTTGTGTTGGTAAGATTTGATTAATTTTGATTTGGTTTACTTGGTAATTTAATATGAGGAGGTGGGTTTGATTGATTAAATATTATAAGTTACTACAACAAAATTATCGTCATAGGTGATTACAGTTTTTATTAATTTATAGATTCTCAATTTTATCACAGATTAATACAGATTGTCCCATCTTCGAAAAATCATTTAAATAAAAAGCGAGTCTTGCTACGACACAATAAAGTGCAATTCAGATCACGCAGCGCTATTCACCTAGAAGTTGCCTCTGTTACTATCGCGTAACTCTTATATCTTCTGACTACGTTACGCCCACGAAATTCGACAAGTCGAGCCCGTCGCGTACCTACTTGTAGCTTCTTCATACATAAAATGCGGAGTGTCCCATCTGTTTTCATCTGTGGTTTTGTTGAAGTGTTAATTCATTATAGATCATCATCATCTGCCTAGCCTTTTCTCAACTATGTTGGGGTCGGCTTCCAGTCTAACCGGATGCAGCTGAATACCAGTATTTTACATGGAGCGACTGCCTATCTGACCTCCACAACCTAGTGACTAGGTAACACGCTACCCCTTGGTAAGACTGGTTGTCAGACTTTTAGCTTCTAACTACCCGTAACGACTGTCAAAGATCTATAAATGACAGCCGGGACCAACGGCTTAACGTGCTTTCCGAGGCACGGAGGGGACTTGGTATGTAAAGATGGTCACCCATCTACGGACCAACCGCGGCAAGCGTAGCTTAACCTGATCGATTGACCCGTGCAGCTGTTAGCCACAAGCCCCTCAATCATAAATATAATTCATTAATAATATAATTTATATAATATTGAGGTAATTAATATAATTCCCTCAATATAATTCATTATAGATACAAGCCTAATTTAATTTGCACAACTTCACTCAATGCAAAAGAAAAAAAAATACAGATACATTATGTATGACTTTTAATGTTTTTTTCACTAATTACAAATTATCGTGCAAACCGGCCTAAAATCGAGACAGGAATAAAGTTACACAAGTCCAAAACGCCCACCAATTTCGTATAAATGTCGGCTAACTCTAAAAAAAAACATTCGCGTGCTATCACTTAATAAATACATTATGTGAATAACGTTACATACATTGCTAGCGTTTTTTTTTTTTTGCTTTAATCAAATCGCTTGGAACGTGTGCTCATGCATAATTCGCGAACGCGAAGCCGACGTCAATTCACAACTGCACTCAACTAGTTTCTGTTAAATTTTGGTTTCGGCGAGTTTTATGTTTGGTGAAAATTGTTGTTTATTCGTTTTTCGGTGTGTTTTTAGGCAAAAAATGGAACCCTTATAGATTCAACATATCTGTCTGTCTGTCTGTCCATATTTCACAGCCACTTTTTTTCCGAAACTATAAGAGCTATGCTGTTGAAACTTGGTACGTAGATGTATTCTGTGAACCGCATTAAGATTTTCACACAAAAATAGAAAAAAAATCCCCATACTTAGAACTGAAACTCAAAAACATTTTTTTCATCAAACCCATACGTGTGGGGTATCTATGGATAGGTCTTTAAAAATTATATTGAGGTTTCTAACATCATTTTTTTCTAAACTGAATAGTTTGCGCGAGAGACACTTCCAAAGTGGTAAAATGTGTGTGTCCCCCCTGTAACTTCTAAAATAAGAGAATGATAAAACTAAAAAAAAATATATGATGTACATTACCATGTAAACTTCCACCGAAAATTGGTTTGAACGAGATCTAGCAAGTAGTTTTTTTTAATACGTCATAAATCGTAAACCGCAATTTACCTTTCATTCAATGTTACTTGCTGCTACGGAACCCTTCATGGGCGAGTCCGACTCGCACTTGGCCGCTTTTTTATTTTAAACAGGTGGTATGGATGGGATAATAAGGGAGCTTTAAGAAGATTTTTTTATAATGATGCTTCGTTGGTGGATTTACATTTTACAAATAAGCAAGATATGCCTTAATAAATTGCTTTTAAATCGAATGAAATTTCAGTTTTAATTTATAACATAAAAGAAAAAAATACAAACGCTACACGTCGCCTGCCAGCGATCAACACGAAAAGATATAAAAAACCACCCTTCCTTCCGTTTAATTTACGCATCCGTTTAATTGGTAGGACAAGAGTCCGCAATCAAGCATAGTACTGAAACTGACGTACAAATAATGAGCTCTGGTTTTGAGCGTCATACCATAAAACCCGGTTTTATTACGAATTTTACGAGTTTATTTGAAGAGCAAGCGCGGGGTAGGGGAGGCGCGCGCGCCGCGCTTAAGTGATTAAAATCGCGACTGGTGCGCTGAAACAAAGCGGGCGTAATGTTCGGATGAATTTAAATGGAGGAGCGAAACAAAAGAGTACAGCATGTCTTGTTGGAGCGAGGTCTGGAGTGATACTGTCTGCGAGCTGTGCAGTGTACTTGCAGCTAAGTGATGCTTAAATGCTAGTATACGTTTTTTTCGTAGATGGAACGAGTGATGAAGATTTGAATTAAGAATGTTAAATTTTCAAATTCAAAATGACGTGTTCTATTGTTAATGGAAGCATGTTTTTTTCCTTCTTTTTTTGAATGCAGAACAGGAATGTTTAAAAGGAGTCTCACCTACTCAAGCTCACTGTCAATATAACTAACTACCTACATCTATACTTACATAGACCTATATCTGTAGGTTACTGCATACAGCCTGTTTACACCGACCTTTCCAAAGCTCCGTATCTGCCCCTATGCACTTTATGGTGCCATTTTGTTTACCAAACGTGTTCTAAAAACGTTTTTGTCAACAACATGTGTCGTATATTGTTACAGGATTTTAGGTCCCTCATATTTTTAGGTCCATTTTTCTTGGTGATATGTTTGCGGATTGTAAGCGAAGCGTACTTTTCAGATCATGAATGCGGAAAAAATTGAAAGGGTTCTAGATATTGGGGAGTTTTTTTTAGAAAACATCTTTTTATAGGGCTCCCTCTGAAATTCTGTTTCTAAGTTCAAAACACAGCCGTTGTATTGCATAATTCCATTTACAAATGTCATGTCTCAGAATGTTATTCAAATGGCCATTGACAGCTCTAGTGTTGTGCACACACGAGTCACGACACATCACAAAGAACTCGGCTTAACTTGTCCCCCGTCTTGTTAGCGTCATTCCGATTAGCTGTATCATGCTGATTGGGGTACTGACTGATAAACTAAGCTGTAGTATTTATTTATTTATTTATTTATTAAAAAACCAACTTATACTAACAGTTTGCACCACACATACAAGTTATAGGTCAATATTTATCAGTAATTATAATTACACTTACAATCATAAAATTAGATTAAATTACATAAAAATAGACAAAATTTATTGAAATTAAATGAAATTAGTCAAGATTCAGCAAAACTAGATTAAATTAGACAAAATTAGATAAGATTAGATAAAATAAGACATAATTGGGGTAAAAAAAAACAAAAAAAATTGGAATAAAATTATTAAATTATTAAAGTATTGGTGACGTTGTTTGTGTTTTGTTTCTATTGAGAAAAGTTAGTGAATGTACACAGAATCACGATGATACAGATAGAAACTCTGTTTGTTTTTGGTTTCAAAATAACCTGATTGATAATCATATTCCTATTACATTAACAAGGACCATAATGTTTTATTTTACTTAGTTGTACCAGACTTGAACTTACGGTCCTTTTACTTTGATAATAATTGTTAGTTGCTTAACAAATTATTTATTAAACAGCAAAAGGTCGACATATCCTCAGGGCTCAAAACTACCAGGCTCACATAACTACACAGCATACAAATTCAATACGAAGACACTCATCGTACGCGCCCCGAGCGTCAAGGCCCAGTCTTCGTGCCGGCGGAGTGGCCCGGCTAATGATTTGCACAGCACTACAGAACGCCTTGTATTTATGTCACCCTAGTACTTGCATGCGACGTGCGCTTCGGATATGGTTTAATTATTCATGCAACGTACAACATACTACGTTTAAGATCGTGATTTTTATTTTGAAAAGGCAGTATTTTTCAAGCGTTTTTCTAACAGCAGAGTTTTTCTTCGTTTTTTAACATTGCGTACCTAAAGGACTGACTTACCTCTATTGTTTTCAGATTGGTCTTGTTTAGAAATCTGTCTGCGCGTCAAGAAAAGTAACACAGAGATTTTGATCCTACCATCAGATTCTAAACCATTTTTTTGATATTTGCTGCCCATTATCTTTATCCATAATCTCCATACAATATTGAGCGTATTAGACCCACAAGTACGCACTCTTGTTCCCGAGATCTGAGGAAGACACCTATATCACGGATATCCGTAGTTTAATTATCAACGGTTCGACTACCCGGGTGCCACGCTGGAATGTCCTTTGTTGTATGTCAAACGTTATCGTCCGTTCTCTATAACTTTCGAGGGACATATAGATTAATTTGCAATAACATTCTTGGGGTATTTCTTGCTGTGGGTTTGAGTGGTGTTAGTAATTTTGGAAGAGAATGCGGTTGACTAATTGTGAGATTAGACAAGGGGTAACGAAATGGAAGTGACTGAGTGGGCTCGTAGGTACAGCGATTGGTGTTAAATTGAGCGCAAAAAGGACGGATGATATTGTTTACAAGGAGTCTGAGAATAATGAGTTTGTATATGTTTCTGAGCAGATCATTTATTAGTTCAAGGATAGAAATGTTACTGGCTAGCATAAAAATGGAGTTAAAGAGTTAGATGGTTTCGAAAGAGTACAAGGATAGAGAGGGACATTCAAGTCAGGATGTGCAATCAAAAAAATTATTGTGTCACTGATAATTTTGTGTTAGGACCATAACAAGAGGAAATTGTTTAGTCAATATTTCTGTAGAAAATAATAAGATATAAGGAAGCTTTACTAAGATTCCTTCAGAAGGACAGAAATCCTCGTGATTTTCATCCCACTTGCGTTGTGAACGGGTGTGTACGTCGTGATAATTAATTCATGGCGGTCTGTGGGGGTGCCCGGGGGTGTTGTAGTCTGGAGGTGTTGGGGGTGTCTGGAGGTGTTGGGACCGAGGACTGCCGAACTACAATTAGTTGTGGCATTCGTTACGTCATGCGTGGAAGTTCTGGAGTGGTGCAAGTCGTGAGTAATTGGATGTTATTAGAGTTTTACCGAGGAGTTTTAATCATTTCTACAAAAGGACTTATTATGTTTTTGGAAGTTTGTCAAAATTTACGTCGCGTAATATCTAGGCATCTTCCTGCTTGTTTGTGTAACAGTAATTTAACTCAGAAATACCTTCACGAAATCACGATGTGTTTTGCCAAAATTTTCGACGCCGGAAAATAAGACAGGTTCGTTTTTCAACCAGCTTGAAAGATCAGGTTACTGGTTACTGCCTTTATACAGCTTGTAAGCCTTTACGAGTTACGAGTTTACGACTTACGACAAAATATGGATGAATTAAACAAAAACCCAATTAAACAAAGGCACAGGAAAACAGTACCTGAAAAGGCATAGAGTAAACCTTTCTTCAGCAAAGGGACACCAATAACTCGGAAAAAAACCGGCCAAGTGCGTGTCGGACCACGCACAATGAAGGGTTCCGTAGTTGGGATGAATTTATCCCAAAAACAAACTTAACTTTGTAGTTGATAAACATATTCTCCCATACGGAATGTATGGGAAAACATGTTTTTGCAACTGCAAAGTTAAGTTGGTCGATTATTACTCGATAACTAGTAAAGTCTACTTAGCTGTGATAGTTTTCCTTTTAATTTCGTTATATAAGCTACTGCTGTGATTTTTTTCACACATCCAAAACCAACCATTTAGCTGGCAGGGGGGGGGGACACTAGACTCTAACAAAAA
Source organism: Agrochola lychnidis (assembly GCA_963680765.1). Taxonomy (NCBI): domain Eukaryota; kingdom Metazoa; phylum Arthropoda; class Insecta; order Lepidoptera; family Noctuidae; genus Agrochola; species Agrochola lychnidis. The sequence continues at coordinate 3,354,004 of OY796859.1, read as the reverse complement.
TTAGCACTTTAAAGCTTAATATTTTGCAAACGGATCCCTGAATCCAAAAATAGTTTTCACAAACTCATAATGTTTTTGTAAGACCTTTCCAATGATACCCCACACTATGGGATAAAAAAATAAAAAATAAAACATCACCACTTTACGTGTACCCTAAAAAAAAATGTTTTTCATAATTTTGTTTTACCACTTTGTCGACGTAATTAATATGTATACCTATGTCAAATTACAGCTTTCTAGTACTAAGGGTCTCGGAGTTAGACCGCGGACAGACAGACAGACAGACAGACGGACATGACGAAACTATAAGTGTTCCTTGTTTACTACGGAACCCTAAAAAACAGTGGCACTCCGGTGCGAGTGCCGACAGAAGTGAAAACTTGAAAAAAAAATCGGCACTGCGATAATCAATGCGTTGATGTCTATCGGTAAATTGCGTTACAGTGTCGCGAAATCAATGGTTAAGTCCCATCTCAAAGATGCCCAACGCGCCTTAAGAAGTTTTCACTTCAAAAATCGAATTTATGAACAAAAAAAACGCGTATCCCTTAAACTCAAACCCCATCCAAGATAAACTGTTCCCGAGTCATAGCACGACATTCACATTACATGTTTAAGAACAGACAGACATCGTGTTTTTATATACGTCGTGCTAATAGGAGCTGTGATACATGCCTTGGTTACGTCACGCTCATTACGTCATGATGTGCTGCTGTTATTAATGTGCTTATGATGACGAAATGCTGGTGGTGATGTTAGAAAGATAGATGAAGCTAGACAGGATTTTTCTGTTTATTATTTACTAGTACCTGGGCGACCGAGCTCTGCTCTGGTGAAAATAGAGAATGGTCATTTAATAGTATAGGATAGTACCTACTTATTCCACATTGAATGAATGAATGAATGAATGAATGAATGAATGATATATTTATTTGCAAGAATATAGGTACATATGTTCTTAAGTTCTATGGGTTTCACTATATTCGGCATTTCAGCCGTGCAAATATTTAGATTTACTCTTGGTTATACTTATAGCATGCAGTAGGTACACATTTAATAATTAACAATAAAATAAAAATACTAATAATAATTTCATAATTTAAATTTAGATTACAATGCAATTAATAAAATTAGTACGATTCTATTCATTTAAAATAATAATTTATATTGAAAATAACGATCAATAACAATGATGTCAAGTCAATAAAAAATAGCAAGAATAATGAAATGTTTCAATATTATATAAGTAATGTCAATGTGTACATGTCATGATAATTATAATAAATAAGTTTTACATTTTGCCATGATCGTAGGTACTTACTAATTCCATGCTGCCATGTCATTATTCTAACGTCATTATTCTCATGTCATTTATTCATTATCTTGTTCTAATCAAATCAAATTCCTCGTTGGTCTAGTGGTTGCAAGCGCTACTACTGGGCATGAGGTCCTGGGTTCGATTCTCGGGGCGGGCAAAGTGTTATTGGGGTTTTCTATCTGAAATTTCTCAGTAGCAGCTCGGAGTCTGAATTTGTGCCCGGTTGATGGCAATAGGCTCGCCCCCTATTACATGGGACTTAAACATAACTGGCGAATTGTGGGTGTACCTGCTACAGGGACACCTCTGCCCAACCCTTCGGGGAAACAAGGCGTGATGATGATGTTGTTCTAAACTTTGGGCGATCGAGCTCTGCTCGGGTGAAAATACGGAGAAAACAAATTTTCCCAGATATGAGACCTAGCTAGTTCGATTTTTCGCCCCAGCTAAACCCCTATATTGCAAATTTCATCGAAATCGTTAGAGCCGATTTCGAGAACGTGAGTATATACAAATATTGCTCGTTTAATTACATAGGATAAGTAAGTTTTAAGAAAAAAGCACAGGAAAGGGAAAGGTAATACTTGAATGGAAAGTCGACAATATTGTTGTTTGTCGACAAAATAGACTGAGCCTCTGGGTATTGAAATAAAAACAAAAGATGGCAAGGTACTTTTTAATTAATATGTTGTTCTTAAATTTTTGAAAGAATTAAATGGAGCCTGTCCTAAACAAATCTAAGTTCCAACTAATTATAATATTATGATGAAAACGAATCTCAAAATAACAAAAGCAACAAAACAATAAACATGACACAAAAAGAATTTCCATAATCAGTACATTTACTTTTATTGTCATAAAACGTCTATTACGTATATGACCTCTGATAACATATATTTTCTAACAACAACAATAACAAACAAAAATAGCCACAAAAACAACAAAACAGCAACACAAGGTAATCCAGGCGTTATATTAAATTATGGGCACCTTTTCAATGACCTTTTCAAAGGTTAACAAAGAGAGAGAACCCCAAGACTTGCGGCCACACGTTTTGATATATTTCACGGTGACCGCAATCCCATTTGGTAAGGAACCCTAATTCTTGTTCGACAATGGACGCGTCCGAGATGTTTACCTTTAGGGATTGTGGAGTAGTGCGAAGCGAAGGATATACAAGATGAGGAAACTACTGGTGTAAGAATGTCGCTGTTGTGAGATTGACACTATTAACAAGACTTCAGACTTCGACTTCAAGCTTACTTCACCACGGTAAGATTTTTACAGAACAGATCGGCTGATCTTAATTTAGATTGTGTGTTATTTATTATATTAAAGAAATGTAAAAAGAAAATTGAATGCAGAACTCCTTCAAAAGAAAGTCATCAGTCATATGACTGATGACTTTGAACCATATGGTTAGTACAAACAACAGTTAAAAATACTTACCTCTATTAACATTATAATAAGTAAGCTGCATATCTAGTTCAAATGGATGGTTTTACAGTTACACCGTTATTAGTCATAACTAAATAATATTTGGCCTAACTATATCATCTATGTAAATCAGAAAAAACGTTTATGGAAATTACGACTTGTTTATGCCTTAATAAATATATTGCGCTTCACAGTTCGACATAGCATAGCTTACCCTGGAACCAAAACTGAGTAATTCCAGTGTGAGTGATGGACTCGGCCGGGTGGCACGAAATAACAAATAACATTTTGTCGCTAGTCCCATTTAATGAAACCTTCCTATTGTTGCTTTAATACCTTATAGACTACTTGGCAAGCTCCCGGGTTTGATCTGTTCTATTGGATATGAGAGTTTGAACCTTAGTGACGAATCTTTGATAGATTTATTTTGATAAAGTAGAATCTGATGAAAAGCCGCAGCGAGATCTAATTGGGAGCTTGTTCACAAAATTCTACTAAGTGTTTTATAAATGTAAACAATGCATATCTTCTGTAGCAGTTCACAGTTAGCATTTTAAAACAGTTCTGTATTTTTCTGAAATTGAATACGTTTTATATTTGAATTCAAACTAGAGAGCACAGTTCGTAAAAAACATTTTTTTAACAACTGACAAAAAAATAAAAGTAAAATTCTACGAAACGAAACTGTGAAATAAAATTTCAGCCAACAAAAAGTTCTGGTTGAAAAGTCGTGTTTTTTGTATCGTGGGACAAAGTACCAGGAAAAGTAAAACTGCACCCTTATAACTGTTCGACTTACAGACCACAAACTTTTTCTACAAAAATCTTTTGTACGAGCTTCTACATTGATTTTAACGAAGACATTATGTTCTGTTTATATTTAGGAAAAGAAAAACTTTGTTTTTATTCTTTTTGTTATTGTAATTGAAGTGTTTACTGTTTGTCGAAAAACAAGGTACTTGTCTATTCTATAACGAGGTGAAATATAAAATAAAAGTCAGGAAGGGATCGGTTGCCGCGGAGCGTAATTGGTGCTCGATATAGAACGACTTTTTATAAAACAAAAAAATAGGCACTGAATATTATTTTCGCTGTAGAATAAAATGAAATAATTAAAGACGAGAGCGCAATATTGATTGGGATTTAATGAACTTTCAATATTGTATTGTAGATGAGTATGAACATTTTCACAATAACATAATTGTTACTTTCTAAATGATACTATTGAAAAAGGAACAATAATCCATAAAGTCAAATGAAAATCCTGGACCATACGTAAAATATGCAATACAATAAAAATCCTGAAGATGCATTGTAAAGAAGTATGGATCCGACTATGAAAGAAATCTTTCTGGTTGTAACATAAAACAATGAGCTACTAAGGATTCTTAAACTAGTCAAGAGTTTGCAGTTAGTCCTTCTGAGTCTTTTCTAGAAAGAAACTCTTATGTAGCGGCAAACGGTATATTCTGCACATAGAATAAAATATGCACATATACTATGCACATCCGTATACCCGCCCAATACACATACAATTCGACTAAAATGTCGATACATTTCTCGATACAAAGGAATATTGACGCTGTTATTTGAATTGACGTTCAAAGTGGCAATATGTCTATATCAAAGAGGAATACAAGTTATTTACATACGTGCAACTTTGTACATTATGAAGTAAAGGGTTAAGTGTAGGTATGGAAGAGAAGGTCGCATTTATTAGTTGTTTAATCAGTCTATTCATTCAAAGTAACCTTCTGTAGAAACATCATCATCATCATCAGCCTATAAATGTTCCCACTGCTGGGACACAGGCCTCCTCTCTGTGAGAGGGAGTGGGCCGTAATCTACCACGCAGGCCCAGTGCGGGTTGGTAGATGTCACATGTCTTCGAATTTTCGGTTCTAGGACATGCCGGTTTCCTCACGATGTTTTCCCTCACCGTTTTGAGAGCAGTGGTGATGAAATAATTTACACAAAGTAAAGCGCCTGTCTGGGTTCGAACCTACGACCTATAACTCGTAAGTCGCGGCCGTTACCTCTGGGCCACCACTGCTCTGTAGAAACATAACGATAGACAAATCGATTCTTAAAACTGGTGACTATTCCTTACACATTATGTTTGAAGATATTAGTAGTACATTTTGAAGTAGAAAGTGGAATGTACTGTGCAATCTCTCAGCAGTCATCACGGATAATCGGTAAAAACCCTTGTCTGACATTTCTAAACTTAAGACGCGGATATATGCCAATGATCTTGAGTGGTTAGCTTGCGTGTTCTGCACTGAGCTCACGCGTCGTACGTCCAGCCAGTAATAGGACTCGCCCATCAAGGAGCGCTGTCCCAAATTAGACGCATTATTAATTTATTATACATAAAACACAAGGTGTTTTAATAAAACAAGTATACTAAAAGATTAATAGTTCAATTATTTTTAAGATGGTGAAAGTTTCAGAAAAATACGCTTGATAGATTTTGCGTGATTCTCAGTTTTTTATCCGCGTTAGACATAAATTTACAAATTAATTTCACTATGTAATATAAAAAAAAATATAAAACATTCCTATATTAAGTTATTAAGAAAATGCTCTAATTTAACATATATTTTTTCCAAAACATTAACACTACTCGTTTAGACGTGATCTTCAGTATAAAATCATTAAAAGTTGGTTATTGTCGTCTTATCGCATTCAAGGACACTGACACAACGAGACTCAATAAAAGTCACAATAGAATTGTTGTAACGCCTTCAAGCGTTTAGGGTCCCTCAAAGTGTTAACATAAAGGTATTGCCTAGCAAAAGGGTTGCGAAAATAAGATGCATTCATACAAAATTCCAACAAAGTTGCAAAATGCTGTTTGAACCACTCCTACCCAAAAAACTGTTCCAGTAATATCTATTTCAAAGCCCAACTTATCTTTTATGTAGGACACAACATTCAAGTATCTGTGTCCTGTTGAATTTTCTTGCCGGCTGAACAAACTATTTGTGCTCTTTGGTCACGTAGGCAAATACGCAGGCTTAGCTATGTTTGTTTTCGACGAGAACAGCCCAGTGTTAGTATTCTGGGCTTAGTACGACCGGGACATTCCGAGCTTGGTCGTGCTTGGTCGGCTGTTGTCGGCAGTCTTCGCCTAATGCCTTGTTGGGCAAATGCGAGTTGACAAATACTTGCGGGGAGAATGGTAATGTCAGTAGATTTTTCAATTTCAGTTTGTGAAGTTTTGAAATTATTATGTTGTTATTTGTATGGCAAGATTTGCAGAGTATTTGTTAAATGGTTGCTATTTGTTTGTAGTATCAAGGTTTTCTTGTTGAAATAATAATGTAGTCAATATTTGTATATCACTTCACTTATAGAACAAGTACGTACAAAGTATAAACACCAATACTTCACTTTTATTTACCGTGTTCTTAAATAAATAAAGTTTTCAAATCAACAATTTATAACCTTCTATTCGTCGTCAATAGTTGAGCTCATTACGTAACCCACTACTTGCGATACAGGAATCTTTGAAAACAATAGTTACGGACTTGAATCAAAGCGTTTGATTGAGGGGTAGTGATCATTTGAATACACATTAATTAATGGTAGAAAGCATTTTTCGATAATTGGAGTGACTTACCGATGCTATCCAATTATAGTGACGGTTAGATAGTGATATGTACCTAGAAAAAAGAAACAGCTCATTAGTATAATGTGATTTAAGATTTACCTTTAAAAGACATGAAGAATTTGTGGCAAAAACATAAAAAATTAAAGGAAATAGACATGTTTTAGTAATATACAGGGGTAGCATAAGGTGTAAATTACAAGAAAGATTCTGCAGTTGCTTACGAAGACAGTTTTTCAAATCTACGCACAATATTAAATTAATCGATAAACCTAGCATTAACCACGACTTTTCCAACAATTCCAATATCTCTTTAACTTTTAATATAAAGGCTTGGAAACTACAAAGAACTTAATCGATTAGAAGGGATTCGCATAACCACAGCGTTAGCAAAAAGCTATCGATGTCGTCCGCAAAGGAAGCCCCGTTAGTTACTACACCGTCTTGTGTAGCACCGGCTATATAGACGATGTTGTAGTCAAATTGAAAGAAGGTTTTGTCAAACGAAAGGTCTTATAGTCGCTAACGGGGCTGCGTCAGGGCCTATTGTTGGCAAAGAATGAAGACTACACCTTGATTGTGACAGAATAAATAAGATACCGAATACACAACACAAATTGTCTGAAGCCCGTTCCGAATTGTTAAGAATCATCAATTCTCAAACTATGCAGGGTGTAAGGGATATCGACGTGCAAACTGTTAACATGAATTCAGAACATGATTCTACGTAGAATTTTTTTGTCCGTTATTAAAAAACATCTGCTGGTTCATACAAAAACCTACTCGATCAAAATGTATGAAATAGCAGAACTTTTTATTGAGTAATTTGAAATTTAATAATTCACAAACAACATTATAAAATATAAAAACTTTTTTACTAAAAAAAAACAACTGACTTCCAAAAAACCACTACAAAATGAAAAATAACTTTAATTTCGGAAGTCGGTATCTTTTGTTTTGTATTTTCGTTATTTGCTACCGACTTCCGAAATTTAAGTTATTTTTCATTTTGTAGTGGTTTTTTTGGAAATCGGTAGTTTTTTTTAGTAAAAAAGTTTTTATTTCTCGCTTTTCAATGGTTCAATTTGTAATTTATCTATGTTACATTAGCCTAATGCCAACTGCTCATCTCCTTTTACAAAATATTGCTTTTCCCGATGCAGGGACATTAATCGTTGAGGAGTTCTCCTGGTAATTCACCATCAGCTTCACTTATCCCTATGCATTGTGACGAGCATAAATTGCTTGACAACCATATAAAAGTAATCGAATCGCAACCCGTTAAATACTTATTATTGAATAGTCCCGATGGCCATCTGTGGTCTTCATTATCAGTTCCACTTCACCAAATGGTGCTTTCCAAGAGAAACTGCACGAGTTCCTATAAAAAATACCCAAATAGCTATGGTTGTGCTATATTTGAAGAGTTCCCTCGATTTCTCCAGGATTCCATCATCAGATCCTGACCAGATGACAATGGGACCACTTCGAGAGCATAACCTTTCAAACAAAAAAGAATTTTGCAAATCCATTTATAAATGACGGAGTTATGCCCGAACATACATAAAAAAAAACATCCGAATTGATAACCTCCTTTTAGAAGTCGGTTAAAAAAAGAAAGTTACTACGATTATGAGTGTTTCGCAATGAGGCTGCAGTTGCGAACCTATGCACCGGCTGCACCTATGAACCGTCGAGAGCAACTTATTATAACTTGGAGAAGAACCGGCGCGGCGCATGAAACTACTGAATTAAGTGATCCCATACATACTTGCCTAGATGGACCTGTAAGTTGAGCAGTGAGGTTTTATATTCTCGTGGATTTCTTTTTAAGCCTAGTACTCAAAACGCAGCATTTTGTCTCCAACATGGTTATTGTCTATGTGTGATTTTGGATGGGCAAGCCTGTACACAGCCTTATATAAACTTATAATTTGCTTTTTAAGCCTAGTACACAAAACAAGACATATCTCGAAATATGATTATAGTCTGTGAGTAATTTTGGGTCAGAACGTCGTTGGACGGTGATTTCAAGTAATATGCAAAAGCAGTCAAAATATAACAACTAGCAAGCTAGTTTGGAAGATCTAAAAATAAAATCCATTTTTCAAAAGCTACCGTTATTTGATTTTACTGCAGTTTCGCTACATACCATATTGCTAAACAAAGCAAAATCATCAAGACTTGTAACGACATGATCTATCAAGTACCTACATTACTCATGTGTGACGATTCCAAACAGATTTCTGGTAAACTCAAAAAAAAACCGTCTCGCAACCAAATTTACCGGCTAATTAGCATAACAGGAGATCAAAATTTCCTCACTTTTCATACCCGTATAAATACAATTTCCTTCCCTCAAGGCTCAAGCCAACTTCGCTTTAAACCGACTTCGCAATGTTCTATAAGTAACTTCATTTGCCACGCCCGCGCCCCCACACAATTTCCTTAGAAATTGAAATAGCGAGTCGAATCCTTAGAACGTATTGGTGACTTGCAAGAGTTGCTAGTTGTTGGACGAACGTTGCGGTCACTGCATCGTCGTTTGATACATATGTAGATACACGAGGTGGTTTCCTCAGAGTTCTTGCAATTTCAAGACTAAGAAGTGCTATTTGCATATCCTACAAAGACTTAGTATACACGGCTACACATCAAGCTATACACTTCCACTTTATGCTGATCTCGCATTGTATAGGATTTCCGTATAATGCAAGGTCAGCTTATACTGGAAATATATAGCTTGATGTGTAGCCGTGTGTACAATTAGGACTCATCATCATCATCATCATCAGCCTATAAATGTTCCCACTGCTGGGACACAGGCCTCCTCTCTGTGAGAGGGAGTGGGCCGTAATCTACCACGCGGGCCGAGTGCGGGTTGGTAGATGTCACATGTCTTTGAATTTTCAGTTCTAGGACATGCCGGTTTCCTCACGATGTTTTCCTTCACCGTTTTGAGAGCAGTGGTGATGAAATAATTTACACAAAGTAAAGCGCCTGTCTGGGTTCGAACCTACGACCTACAACTCGTAAGTCGCGGCCGTTACCACTGGGCCACCACTGCTAACCAATTAGGACTATCTCGGTCTAATGGTCGCAAGCACTACTGGCGAGCATGAGATCTTAGGTTCGATTTCCAGGTCGGGCAGTGTTTTTGATTTTTCCATCAAGAATTTCTCAGTAGCAGCCCGGAATCTGAACTGTGCCCGGTTGATAGCAATAGGCTCGCCTCCTATTACATGGGACTTAAAACATTTCTGGCGAATTGAGGTTAAAGGTACTATAGATAGGTGCACCTCTGCCTAGTTGGATTACGGGTTGCGGAGGTTAAATAGGCAATAGCTACATACATGTACAATACTGGTATTCAGCTGCATCCGGTTAGACTGGAAGCCGACCCCAACATAGTTGGGAAAAGGGTGGGGCTTGATACAATTTAACCACATTTTTTTTTTTACATCGTTCTCACCATATAATTATAAATAAAACATTAATAATGTAACTCATATTTTTATAACAATATAATTTAAAATAGTGTCCATGGAGTCATGCTCGTTCTTCTCCATAGGTACCTACTACGCTTTAGAATGGGCAACTAGCTTCATCTTTCTGACTGACCGATTCCTTGACAATTCAAAAGTGCCTGTAAATGGTTTTATTGAAATAAATGCTTTGAGTTTGAGTTTCACAAACAAACTTAACAATCCTACAATTTCTTTTATAAAAGTGTAATTAATCTAGTTAAAGAAACACCCTTGAATGTACTAATAACAGACCTGATAGATATCGAGTTCTCATAATGATAGGAGCAAACATTTTTCTTTTATAATTTCCACGATAATTTCAAAGTGTATCCGTTCTTTTAAAAGAGGTTGTATAGCGATAATTATACTGAAGAAACGATAATAGGACCACTTTGTAAGTGTTAATTGGTTTTAACAACTTCTTTATTGGTATTTAGATATTCTGTGAATTTGGTTGTGGTGGTGAAGATACTTTTTATTGTTTTTACTTTTCAGTGTATATGTTGAATGGTAAATTAGAAAATGTAGAACGTGCTAATGTGTCTCATGTTGTGGTTTTATAAATTAATATGGAAAAAAAATCGCAGCCGTGAAGCACATATCTGAGCTGTCTTAGAGTATAATTTTGTGTGTTAAAAAAACTGATTTGTTGTTTGTCAAACTTCTTTTTACCCGACTGCATCGGAGCCCAAAAAGTAATGTAATGCTATCGTTTTATTTTTAGAAAATCTTCACCAGTCATATAACCAAGTGCACATGCACTTACTCACTCTAATACTTGTTTGTAAGACGCAGTATCCTTTATCAGCGTATCCAATAAACCGCAGTGATATCAGTGACGTCACTCAAAGGATATTTAGTGATAAAAGTGATTTACAGGTCATTCACCTACATTTGTAACGCGTTATACGTTTTATATTAGGTTTTATACTTGTAACTAATGATTTTGAAAGACAGTAGAAATGTGACCCTTATAGTCTTACTCACAGCTTCCCTCAAATATGGCGAGGTGGGTAATGGCTGATCTTTGCGTTATGCTCGTGAACGGGTGCTGTTTGTGGTAGTTGGTCGTCTTGCTGATCATGGTTTTGTTATTGTTACTAGTAATTAACTGTTTATTTATTTAATCTCGATGGTCCTAGTTTATCATTTATAACTTCCAGTTACAGCTTTATATAGCTATTTGTAAGCGGGCACGCCCTTTATGCCTGGAGGCTTGTATTAAGTTCTGTTTACGTTTAGTTTTTATTTCTGCTTGAGTATAGATCTCGATATTTTTTTGGTTGCTAGGTATTTTGGCGTGTGCTAGCTGACATATGGCTAATAATTTAAACTATGTTTTGTGTTGCGTTATGTAAATTATTTTGCATACAATTGTATAGAATTAATTTTATTTATTTTTCTAACTTGAACAGACAGCTGTGCTGCTGGGGAGTTTGTTGCGCCACTTCTTCTTCCCAGCTAAAGCACTAGGAAGTGGTGAAAGGTGGACGTTTTGGGGGACTGTCTTATGTAATTTTGACGTTCGAAAAGTGCTGATTCTCAGCCTAGTTTGAATAAATGTCTTTTGAATTTGATTTTTTTAAGATTACATAACATAACATCACGCCTTGTTTCCCCGAAGGGTTGGGCAGAGGTGTCCCTGTAGCAGGTACACCCACATTTCGCCAGTTATGTTTAAGTCCCATGTAATAGGGGGCGAGCCTATTGCCATCAACCGGGCACAAATCCAGACTCCGAGCTGCTACTGAGAAATTTCAGATAGAAAAACCCAATAACACTTTGTCCGACCCGGTAATCGAACCCAGGACCTCATGCTCAGCAGTAGCGCTTGCGACCACTAGACCAACGAGGCAGTTTTTTAAGATTAATCACTCAATAACAAGAATAGAATGGGTAGCTTAGTTCCAATAAATGATAATAAAGCCAACGATACACTACTCATTCGCATAGCCACAATGAGCTAGAAATGACAAACCCCCAAAATGCCACCTTCGCCACATAAGCATGACTTTACATTCTAAGCCTTGTCTACACCGTCGGCCGCCCCGTGGCCTTTACAGAAATCCATTAAGCTGAGACCTCATGATATATGGCCTGAAACTGTCACAATTGAATTATCTACATGTGCAAATTGTAGTGGAATGGGCCTATCTGTAGTATTAGTGGTTTTTGTGTTATAATGTTGTTAGTTTTACGTGTTTTGGTCTGTTTGGGTTGATGGGAGCGGAGTTGTGGAGGTAAACTTTGATTAAATGATTATAAAGGGTTGGGATTTATGATTGGGAAAAACATGGTATTTAGAGACAGTAAAAGTTGAAACCATTTACTATTTTTATAATTAACTAGCTGCGCTCTGCAGTTTCACCTGCATAAGTCTCGATCCCGTGGGAATATCGAGATGAAAAGTATCCTATGTTAATCCAGGTTATAAACTATCTGTGTGCCAAATTTCATCCAAATACGTCCAGCCGTTTGAGCGTGAAGAAGAGACAAACGTACACACACACTCATAAACTTTCGCCTTTATAATATTAGTGTGATTGAAAATGGAATGTTTTTTCAGCGTCTACCATTTATAAATTAAGTTTTTATTTTAATAAATGTGTACCTACATTTTATAGCATACACTATATCTAATTATTTCACTTTCTGCGCATAAAACCACCGCACACTTAGCCTGACAACCATTGTCGACGGAAGAATAGACAAAATGACAGATAAACAATCACAATCTGTCATTTTGTCTATTCTTCCGTCGACAAAACCCGTTTCTATCGTGGTCATGCTAAGCGTGGTGGAAGTACTTATCTATTTACTTACTTAATTACTTTATTTATTTACTAATTTCACTGAAAAAGTCACTGGACATTTTCAGGTTGCTACACTATCAAAGTAAATTCCTTTAATTAAGAATAATGTAAAAAACAGCATAAACTCTTGTCCGTTTTAAGTCTAGAGTTGAATTTAATTCAGCATCATGAAATGTAAAAATTCTTCGCTTCCATTCCGTTTGCAGGTAATTAAAATGCCAAGGTAAGTTTTCTCGTATTTTTTTTCAATTTTACATAAACCAGCAACCAGCTGGTTTTTATTTAAGTTAGTTTTTTTAAAGCTTTAACAACTGGTTTGGATCTTTCTGGTTAGATAACGTAGTGATTGGTCTGGGGATGTTAATGACGTTAATTTGCTACTTCTAATTTAGATCAAATTATTTCTGGCGTGCAACTCCAAAGACCACCGCAATAAAGGTTCGTCAAGAAAAAATATCAATCGCTGTTTTTTTAATCGTTTTTAAAATATCACAGTTAATGATACTTTATTCACATAAAGCCTTATGCAAACTGGCGCGACGCGACACTAACAAAACAATTTCTAAAAAACTTCACAGTAGAACAATTACCGGTGTCGCATTGCGCTAGTCTGCACGAGCCTTTACAATCCAGCCTGTCAGCTAAATGCATTTTAAATATAACTAAAACTGATAAGTAACTGTAAAATTAAGAAATCGTCCAATAACGTCATTCTTATTCACTTTCTGATAAGGGAAAGTCACTTGAGTCACGTGTTCCATTTCGCTTGCAGTGTCAGTTAGACCATTTCTAGTAGTAATAAGGATCAAATTTGCAAAACACATATTCATTGCTATGAAACTGACAGGTGTCAAAAACGTAACCTCTCGACAGCCGGACTGTAAGTTCACTCACACTGCAACTAACTCAAGTCATTTAAAAAAAAAATCAAATCTGGCATCTTGAACGCAAAGGCAAGTAAAACATATCTCATAGAACAATGCTGTTAGAAAGAAAGAGAAAGAAAAAGTATTTACTAAAGTACTCGTACAGATCACAAATTAAAAACGCACATTGAAACATAACTAAAAAAAAAAACGTGTGGCACTCGGGGACTGCCGCGGTAAAGCTATTGCATAGCATTTGTAACCTCCATACTTCCTATTTGTCAACGTTACACTTGGCATGATGACGTGATGACATAAAACAAAAATTACGTTACCATGACAACATCACGTTTCCCATGATAACGTGATGTTGTCATGGGAACCGTCATTACATGGTAGGCGGAGTGGGGGGTGTTAGGTTTTTATTTACGTTACGTTACGGAATTTCTTGATTCGGTCGCCGAGCTCAAAGCCATAAAAGCTATGCAATAGCTTAAAAAATCTAGTAAAATTAAAGCAGAAAGTCCTGTACTAGGCCAAAAGCCTCCTGTCTCAGCTTGATATTCATCACTGATATTCTGATAGGACCTGTAATGATGTCACGGATAGATACAGAAATAAATATTACTTAAAAAAATAAAATAGATGTGTGAAATACATTTACAGACTATTGAGGGGTGGGCTGTAAGGAAGGGCTTCTTGAAGCAGTAAACCAAATTACTAAAGAACAATACCAGCTCAATCAAAACTGTTGATTAAATAATATCCACGTTCATCACAGGAAATAGCATGATGGCATCTACATATAAACTTTACAACCTAAGAAACAGTCGTGACCGAATGAATGAATGGGACCGGAAGCGAGCTTTTTATGACCGTTTGATTGGTAGTACTGTTCATGGTGCGTCCGGGTATTATTGAGTGAATGGTATTCAAGCAAGTCAAGTGGTAGGTTTTTAGTCACAAGTCTTTAGTCACTAAAGAAAAAATTATCAGCTGTCCCGTACAAAGCTTCAATACCTACTCGACCTAAATTTATGGGACGACTGATAATTTTGTCTTGATCAGTATCGAGATATTTACTACTTCTATATCCCATGGAAAAAGTTGTTCAGTTTGTTACTCTGTACCACATCTTTCTTTCTGATCATCATCTGCTTAGCCTTTTCCCAACTATGTTGGGGTCGGCTTCCAGTCTAACTGGATGTAGCTGAATACCAGTATTTTACATGGAGCGACTGCCTATCTGACCGCCACAACCCAGTAACCGGGTAATACGATACCTCTTTTGTAAGACTGGTTGTCAGACTTTCGGACTTCTGGCGACCCGTTACGTTTGTTAAAGATCTACAAATGACAGCCGGGACCAGCTTAACGTGCTTTCCGAAGCACGGAGGGGTATTGGTATGTAAAGATGGTCACCCATCCACGGACCGACCGCGGCAAGCGTAGCTTATTTTGATCGATCGACCCGTATGGCTATTATTACTTAACAACACCACACGCTGTATATTAGATACTAAGTTTTTTTGAGTGGAAATGGTTACTCGAACAAAGATCTGTTCTTAGCCCTACAGAGGAGCTATTGTAATAGTGGTCTATTACAATATCTCCTCAAATTTCATAAACGTCAGATATAATTTAGCGTTCACAACCAATATTAACGTTCACATTTAGCCTGTCATGGCGACACATAAACCCGGCTGACAGGGGAAATTGATATAAATATGGTAATGAATACCATGACATGTGTCCTGTTTAATTGTGGGCTTATTAGTTGTGTTTGGCAAGTCATATTATTAGGTAAATGTACGTTTGGTTAAATTGAAAACCGACTCCAGTATTTTAATACAAATATCATTCGCAAGATACAATGTATCTTGACTTTTTAAAGAAAAAAATTTAAGCTGATTGCAACAATTATTATAGTTTAGTTACGACTTACGCGTATGTTTCAGGATTACAAGTTCTCTCACAGTACTTCTGACATACCAATAAAATCTTCGTCCATTCATCCGCAAACAGGTCGTTTGTTGGGTTAGAATCCAAGAGATCATTAAGCACGGCCAGAGTGCGAGGAATTGGCGACTTAGCACGTGCAACAGTACGACATGGAGGCACGGCAAACAGCCTGTGCCTTCTGCCCCGGCAGTAATTGTCTGGGACAAAGAAGCGCGCCAGCACGTCAAGCAGATCAGGAGCGTCGATAGCGCCACGCAGCGTCTTACAGGCTATTGTGAGCTGACCTCGAGCTCGCCTTACCTTTAGCGAGTTGTATCCGAGGCAACACAGTAAGAATTTTTTCGGATAGAGGTAAGGATAGTAGCCGTGTTTCTGCTTATATCGGTACCTAAGCAAAGCTTTTTGAACTTTTTCTAATAAAAGTGCGTACTTTGTAGGACATAGACTCTTTATCACAAGACAATGCAGTGGGAGTGTGTGTATCGTAACAGATGGCGTTCTTTAGTTTCTGCCTACCTCCATAAAAAAGGCGTGAGTTTATGTATGTATGTGTGTAGTGCAGAGCGAATAACACATCTCCAAACTAACTGACAGTCAAATTTCTTGACCACAGCATGCCCAATTCCCGTAAATCGCGATATGGTACCTTCTGATGAGCATGGGAACCAAATGTTTCATTACAGTACTTCCCCGGATGGCTATTAGGAGGGGGTGAAAAGTTGCGGCCCACGCGTCTTCAGCTCGAGTTCGACAATGGCACAACTTTCTTACGGCATTATTTGCTAAGGTTAGGGGCGGTGCTTTGAAATAATTTTCGATTAAATTTTCATTAAGAAAATTGCCTGTCTACTTGATTTTCACTTGTGTTTTGTTGATACTGAGGACTGTGTCATGAGGGGAGTCAAATGTAAACGTTATTTTGATTTACGTGTAAGCAAGTGTGGTCCGTGCGCGATTGCTAGTCACTACCCACTGAGCGGTGAGACAGGGAAGGTAAACAAAGGCCAAACTAAACTCAGTCTGTCAATTTTGTCAAGCCCCCCCCCCGTCACACCACTCACATACTTCAAGCAGTGACTACCAATCGCGTGCAGACTATAGCTGCTAACAGCTGTTACAACTTTAGAAAAGCATAAACAATAAGATAAATTTCTTCATTTTGCTTACATTTATGATACTTAATAAATTATGATACCAACAAGAATCATTTAAATCAACCTATTGTTAAATGGTCCACGTACGGTGAGTGCAGGCAGGCCAAGGAGGCTCTCCCTACAATCGACGGCCGCCTCACGAAACTGTTTCTCCGATTAACAAAACAGCAGCTGCGCACAGTTACAGCTGCCTTAACTGGCCATGGGTCATTTAATAAACACCTCTTTGTCATGGGAGTCACAGACAGTCCGCTGTGCAGAGCCTGCATGGAGGACGACGAGACAGCAGCTCATGTGCTGTTAAACTGCCCGGTGGTCGCCATATACAGGGCCAAGTACTTCGGTAACCCAGGTACCCTACGTGAGATTGTCAGTGACACCAAGGCGTTGCTGGCCTTCTTTGAGGAGCTGGGGTGGATCGAATAACAGATTTTCCAACCCGTACGCAAAATACATGCTTTGACGTGGAGTTGCGGATACCAGCCCGTATTAGCTATTATCTCCCATTATTATTTAAATGGTCCACGTCTTCTTTAACGTTAGGGCACAATGTTAACTGAACGAGTAAAAATTGCGCATATTCCTTTTCCAGTCGAACCACGATCAATATAAGAGCATTGCAAAACCAAAATATTCCTCTCAAAAACAATTCCAACGTTTTGGCAGCCCTACAGCCAAATATGGAAATTTAGTCTGCATTAGCCAAACGGTACAATGCGAGCAAAATACTCCCCGAAGTATAGGTAACGCTTTATGCTATACTGACTTTGGCACGCGAGCTTGCCCGCCTTTCAGATGATCAGGATAAAGATATTTTACGTCAGGAATTTGGTCCCTTTTTTGGGTGGGAAATTATCAAATAACTTCTCCCGCTCTGGGCGTGTCAGACTCTTACTGACTAAAACCCACCCGTGATCCTTCAGTTGCCATGTTGCCGGGAGCCACGATTTCCCTTTCGGTTTTATTCGCAACCCCGGCAGGCATCGGCCCTAGCGAACCCCGTCAATTCTGTTGACATCTCTTTGAGGCGCGCATGAAACACAACGCGCCGTTGACCCGGGCCTGGCCCTTATCGGACGGTGAGCTACCCATTGCTCACCGTCCGCAAGCCCGCGCCTACGGTGGCTGGAAATCGGCTCGCGATTCCCGACGCCCAGGGTGTCTCCTCCTGAGGCGGTTAGGTTAGGTGAGGGCACGAATTTTGCCTCTCCCTCACGCGTTCCACCTCCTCCTTCGCGAGCATTACTATTTCGTAGAAGGAGGTGAGGAATTTGGTCCTTAGTTCCGCATTTTAGAATGATACTCAAGCGTTCTCGATTCGAAAATGACAGGTTTTATACGGCTATAAAATCTAGTTTTGAAATTCAGGTTCTTTTTGTAGGATCGTTCTAGATTTCGATTTGTGTTTAGGTACTATAGGATATTTAAAATACGTCCTCATGGTATTGGAGGAAGTAAATCAAGGTTAGATAAAAGAGTAAAGCTTAAATTAAATTCACTTATAACATGCTACTTTTGCCAGCGGCTTCGCCCGCGTGCATGCCAGAATTTATCCCATGGAAACGTACGACCAGGTTAAAAAGTATCCTATGTCCTAATCCAGGTCATGTTCTACCCGTGTGGCAAATTTCATCCAAATCCGTTGAGCTGTTTTAGCGTATCAAACAAACAAACTCACTTTCCCATTTATAATATTTCGTTAGGATTTCAGAACAATTCCGAAATATAAGCCGAGTAATTTCATGCCAAAAGCAAGTTTGAAAATTTCTGAATTTAGGCAAAAATATGAGAGCGTTAACTTTTAATCCCAGCCTCGTATTTCAAAGCCTAAAAGGCTAAAAGAAAATACTAAGGCAGCAAAGGAGATAACCTAGTAATAAGAAATGAATCGCACGATATAAATCCTCAATCGGTTCACTGGGTCTTAAGCCGAGAACAGACGGACTAATTTTCTATAGTCCTGACATTCCCTTAAGAGGTCGTAATGAACTGAACGTATAAATTCTGGTAGAAAAATATAAACTTTTTTATATTGACGCCCTTTATTAGGTCGTTTGGAAGTTTTACTGATGCCTCTAAAGCGCTTGGTAGCAACTAACTTCTGGCTTCTATTGTTATATTTTTTTATAGAATTGAAAGAACTTTGCTTCTGTATTTTTTAAACGTGGGCGCCTGTCTAGACATTTCATACGGAGGTAGAATGTATTTTTTTATTTTGCAAAAGTAACTGTAGATGTTTGTTGTCTGGTATGGTTTCACGGCTAAAGTACCGAACAGGTTCTGAAACCTGGCAGAGAGTCAGCAAACTACCTATAAAATAACATAGGGTAAATTTTATCCCAGAAAATTAAAAGCTTCCACAAGCACAGGTGGTAAATGACATCATATTTCTCAAAGATAAAGATTACATGTACACAGGTTATACCTCCGGAATATTTTTTTCTGCTGAAAGTATATTCGTGGAAGCTGTAATAAAGATTTTCATATAGCCTCGTATACGTACCGTCAGAGTTAATGATAGCATTAAGTTGTCTATCGTCTAAGAGTGCTATTAACTTGTTTCCTTCAAGCGAGACTCCCAGGACAATGACGGTGGATTCGCTCTACTTTTTTCTTTTACGAAAATGTATGGGTTATTTGCGGATATACGTAATATTATGATTTTTCCTTCCTCAGTATGTAGAGTAACGTTCTTAAAAAGGCAATTTGCAGATACATTAATGCTGATGATCTTGTAGAAAGCAACATTATTTTAAAAGAAATGTTCTCTTTATGACACGTAACATAATATTACGCCCGTATTCTCGACGGGTTAAGCGGAGGTGTACCTATAGGATATACCCACATTTCGCCAGTTAGGTTATCGTTCTCTTTATCTAAGTCAAACATAGTTCGTGATTCTAGCAGGTTCACGTCCATAAAACGAGCAACGATCAAAACTTACGATCTCGCTTTCATTGAATGTGCCCTGGAGGCTGAGAGCATGTCATGCTCATTCTAATATCTCGCTGATGGTGGCGCGTGTTTTGGATCATTTAGCTCCCTTAAAAATGGTTGAGCTGAATGGTGCTGATCCATGAGTCATGTTCGTGAACGGGCGCCGTCAGTAGGGACTGGCCATCTCTTAAGCTGCACAGCTTATTTTGATTTAATTTTTGAATTGTTTTATTTTTTATTACGGGCGTTTTTAACGTTCTGCATCGTTCTCACATGTGTAAAATTCAACGTGAACGATGTAACCAATATGTTGTAACCGTATTTTTCGCGTTCTTCTCCATAGGTACCTACTACGCTTTGGAATGGGCAACTAGCTTCATCTTTCTGACTGACCGACCCCTTGACAATTCACAAGTGCCTGTAATTGGTTTATTTGAAATAAATGCTTCGAGTTTTTGAGTTTCATCAGTCGGACGTTTTGGTCAACCAACGGCCACAACCACTGACGTCACCAAACACAGATTCCACAGTAACTTAACGGAGGCTAGAAATTCTGTCGATAAAAACATAGATCCAATCTACGCTGACCCGGTAGTCTCACCAAACAAACTCGTACGCTGATTGATCATGATGACGATTTGAAAGGCCACGACCTATTCCCACATCCAGCCAGCCATAAACGAAAGTCTTCAATCACCGGACGGCTATAAAACCGGAACGTTTCGGACCGGGTCTATGGAGATTAAACGGTCGTAAAAAGTGTATCGGCAACGGGGGACGCTTGTCAGAAAGATTGCCTTCTTCTCGAACGGTGGTGTTTACTTTGTGGTGGGTTTTAACTGGGTTTGGGGGAATTATGTACACGTAAAAATTCAAATGTTTTGTTTTGACAGAAGGTACTGCCAAAAATTAGTTAAAAGCTTCACGTTCATAGTGGCAGAAAGATAGGTACAACATTTAGCAAGAAACGCCGAAAACTCGTGTAATTTTTCGGCGTTCCTCTAATTTTTAAGTTTATTTTATTTAATTTATCTGTTGTTAATATATACAGGCTGTCCAGTAAATAGCACGACATACTGCAGAGGGTGATAGCTTAGGTTACCTACCAAAACAACACAATATATGTTCAGCAAAATCTTACGGCTTTACAGTTTTACCACTTTGGAAGTGTCTCTCGCACAAACTATTCAGTTTAGAAAAAAATGATATTAGAAACCTCAATATCATTTTTGAAGACCTATCCATAGATACCCAACACGTATGGGATTGATGAAAAAAAATTTTTTGAGTTTCAGTTCTAAGTATGGGGAACTCCAAAATTATTTGTTTTTTTTCTATTTTTGTGTGAAAATCTTAATGCGGTTTACAGAATACATCTACTTACCAAGTTTCAACAGCATAGCTCTTATAGTTTCGGAAAAAAGTGGCTGTGACATACGGACGGACAGACAGACAGACAGACAGACAGACAGACAGACAGACAGACAGACAGACAGACATGACGAATCTATAAGGGTTCCGTTTTTTAACGGAACCCTAAAAACTGTCTACCTATTACGGTTAAAGAAAGAAATAAATAAATAAAGAAAAACATTTATTTGGACACAGTTCGTGAAACACAAAACACAAATAACAAAGTGAAAATAATGTTTTAACAACAATAATGTGTGCCTCACGGCTGCGCCAGAAAGGTACATTTCAGCAAAAATGCCCGATAGATACTGTCTGACGCAAGTTTTCTAATGAACCCTTTAGGATAAGGTTCTTGAGATACAGCCCGCTGATAGACAAATAGACAGCGGAGGCTTAGTAATAAAATTCAAAATTCAAAAGTCATTTATTCAAACTAGGCTGAGAATCAGCAGTTTTCGAACGTCAAAATTACATAAGACAGTCCCCCAAAAAGGCCCACCCTTCACCACTTCCTAGTGCCTTTAGCTGGGTTCCGTTTGTCACCTTACGGGTACGGAACCCTAAAAATGAAAGAAATGTGATATTGTCATAACTGTAATTGCCAAGAGAGTTCTTATAATTTGGGTGACCTCATCATTTATAATTTTTGTCACTGAACCAAATGCTTGCAACCTTTCCAAATCATTCGAGGAAAAATTGTAACATCGTAGAATCAATGTACCAATTTTCCGATTGTCAGAAAATGATGATATTTTAATCTTCAAGATTGCTTCTCATTTGCAACCAAATCAATTCTAACCATCAGAATACCCCATTACCACAAAAAACTAAATCCTGATAGCACATGTTAAGAGTATGAGCAGACTTTAAGGCGCAACTAGCCGATACTTTTTACCCGACTACGGCAAAGCCAAAAGGAAGGGTTATGATTTTAGCAGTCTATGTATGTATGTTTATATGTTTGTATGTTTGTATGTATGTATGTATGTATGTTTGCTTTTACGTGTGTTCCACCGTAGCGCCTAAACTATTATACTTATCCGATTTTGATGAATGAGATATCAATAGATTTGTAATAATGGTCCGGGTGACATAGGCTATATAAATTTTCCCTTAATTTAATATGGTGGACTTTACACGTAAATTTCTAACCTCGAAAAAAATTAAAATGAGGTGATCATGACATGTTTGGTATCAAAAGAAAGGTCTTGACAAGCACATTACAAATATGTGTATAATGTTATACTTTCAAAGTAAATAAATATGTTTAAATTGTTAAAACAAGCAAAAATGAGACTGCGCTACGAAGTATCGCAAGATGAAACCAACGTGCAGGTAATCAAATCTTAATAAATAGCAACGATTTGTAATTCTACTTTTATGAAGAAAAACAAGTACAACGAAATATTTGTATTTTGGATTTCTTCGAAGCTCGATATCGATATACATGGGGCACTCAGAAAATTTTGCAATAGGTATTAAAAAAATATACTACAGGTTATGTTTTTTATTAAATCTTTTCAAATAACTCTCCATTTGCGTCTATACACAGTTTCATGCGTCTAAACCAATTTTCATTACACATTTTCCAGTCCGCATCAGACACCTCCCACCTTTAACCTTCTCAAATGCAGCCAGTGCATCTTCCGGTGATGAAAACTGTTTTCCCTTGAGTTGATTTTTTTATTTTAGGGAACAAAAATTCATGATTTTCACCCGTAATGAAATCGTAAACGCGCCGAGACGAGCCTGCTTCACATTTTGCTATCATGTCTCGGTACGTTCTACCAAAACCTCCTTCTGAGCCTGCGTTAGATTGTGCGGTATCAAATGTAGCCAGTGCATCTTCCGGTGATGAAAACTGTTTTCCCTAGAGTTGATTTTTTATTTTGGGGAACAAAAATGATAAATTCATGATTTTTACCCGTAATGAAATCATAAACGCGCCGAGACGAGCCTGCTTCAAATTTTGCTATCATGTCTCGGCACCATTCTACCCAAACCTCCTTCTGAGCCTGCGTTGGATTGTGCGGTACCCAGCGTGAAACTATCTTCCTTACCCGAAGATGCCCGTGTAGAATTTCATGCACACTTCCCGATCCAATCTGCAGTGTATGCTGAATCTCTTCATATGTAATTCACCTATTCTCTTAAATTAAATTTTTCACAGCCAGCACGTTTTCTTATGTAACAGCCGTCATAGCCCTATGACGGCCACTTCTTTATTCGTCCGCCAAAGTTACTTGACCACACTTAAATTCGTTGAACCAGCGGAAAACAGTCGCTTTAGAAGGGCTTTTTTCTATGAACACCATTCGAAGTCTTTCAAACGATTCTTCTGGTTTTAGTCGACATTTGAAATCGTACAAAATCATCACGCGAATATTATATGTTCCCGTTGTAAATTAAATTTTCAGTGAGACACAGTATTTTGATTTTGCTTTTAAAAAAATGTGGAGAAAATTTCGAATTTGGAATGTTGTGTTTTGTTTTTTAAATAAAGAGTAATAGTTTTAATCGTAATCAAAACTAGCCAGTGTCCCATAAACAAAAACTGTTAGTCGTTAAACTTTCTGAGTATGGTGTTGGCGTCGAAATAAATCGCGCTATGGTTTCGTCTAAAGCACTATGCACTGCTATTGGAATTTAAAATAGGTTAATTACTGACCTATTGCATTAATCTTATTTACGTTGTCGGAACGTTTAGGAAGCGTGAAAACGGAAAAGTATAAAATAAAAAATAAAGTTTAATAAAAAACTGTAACCCGACTACGGGAAAATAAAAATGATCTAAAAAGTACGAAACAAGCAAATATTTCAGACAAAAATCAAGACATAGGTACAAAAATGGTCAAGGTAAAGCCGTGGTCGCATGCCTGTATGCCATGTGGGTGCCAAGAACACTTACAAAATTATAATGGCATGCGACGACGGCTTTACCTTGACCATTTTTGTACCTATGTCTTGATTTTTGTCTGAAATATTTGCTTGTTTCGTACTTTTTAGATCATTTTTATTTTCCCGTAGTCGGGTTACAGTTTTTTATTAAACTTTATTTTTTATTCCATACAAATTTCGGGGGGGTTTTACTCCACTGTTACACATTGTACATCCAAAGTAAAACATGAAATCGTTTTGTCTTATTATTAATTTTGTCTGTACAAAAGCAGAATAGTAAAAAAAAGCAATTAAAAAGTTATGAGCCAACAAAGATTCGTTTTTCCTGCTAATTTTAACGCAACTTTGGGAGTAAATAAGTAATAAAAGAAGTCTAAAATCTCCAAAACAAAGCTCGTTCCGACAAAGCTCAATTGTCGAAGATTATAATTAACTTTATTCGTAATTGATTTATGCAGTAGTTTTTTCATAAAACTCCACCTTCCAAAGGACTTTTCGTAATTTTTTACGCGCTCGTTTTTACTAAAATCGTTCTGAACGCGTTTGTGTGCGTGCGAACTAGAGTTTGTGCATGTAGACCAGCGTCTAACTGCTCATCACTAATACTATCTCTGTCGGACACGATGCCAGGTGACACAGCGTGCTTTTTGACCAAGCCCACCAATGCGTTCGAGCCCGCGACTAGTTCAACCTTAAGCATCATGAAGCTTCGGCAATATTCATTCGTATGCAAATCGCATCGGATTCCGTTAAGTTTTTACTTAAAGGGTTAACTAGCTATAAAGCGTCTGTGGCCAGTGGCTCGACAGTTGTTTTAGAGAAAGAGGATGTTAATTTCATGCGCAGTTCTTTGAACGTTGCAGTATTAAACTAAGGACTTTTTCTCTTTTTCGTATGGTTAGTTACTAACCATACGAAGAATATTTAAATGATAAATCTCTAAAACTCAAATAAAATACACAATAACTGTTTTTTTAGAATAAATTAGATTATAAGATAAACAATAAGTCCTCATCTCTACTATATTTCTTTTGCTGTGCCCAACAGGGTCCACGATTGTTTATTTTCAAATGTTTACCACCTAAGCACATACATTGTGGAATGCAATAAAGTATTGAGTAACCTGGTGTCAGTGTTTATGCCGCCCATGGGCCTCTGACTTGGCTTCACATGCCGTCGAGATATATCCCTCAGGCATGCCGGTTTCCTCACGATATTTTCCTTCACCGTTTTTGAAGCAAGTGATAATTATACAATACGCACATGAATCCGAAAAGTCAGAGGTGCGTGACTTGGGTTCGAACTCGAGACCTATGACTTGGTAGTCAAGAAGAAAGAAAAAAAAAGAAAAAAAGAAAAGAAGAAAAAAAAAAAGAAGAAAGAAAAGAAAGAAGAAGAAAGAAAGAAAATTTCAAAGAAGATTTCATTATCCATAAGTAAGTAAATAATTAGTTAAGTGCTAATAATAATGGTCGCTAAGACGTGCGAATTGGGCATATCTATACCCCGTTTGAAATAAGATCAGACATTTAAACAAACCTTTTTTACAGTCCGTTCAATCGATTTTGACGTCTATTGCGTAGGCATAAGGATGGCATTAAAAGCAAACAAAGTGGTTACAAACCAACTGTTTACTGCAGCTGCCATTTGTCGTGCCACCAACGCAATAGAAGTTAAAATCGGTTGAACGGACTGTAAAAAAGGTTTAGTTAAATGTCTAATCTTATTTCAAATGGAGTATAGAAAATTGTTTACACATCGAGCATCTGCCAACAATTGACTGTAATTTTCGTCACTTAAATTGCTCTCACTGCCATCGAATAAAAGCCAATCTGCGCACCAAATCTATCCAAATTGATTGAGCAATTTCCGATATCGCCCTCCACACACTGACATACATTTATTATTTATACGAAACAATGATGAGAGCGTACGACAGATGCATCGTACTTAATGGCGTGGAAAGCAGATATCACCACCCTGTATATCATATAGCTGTCTTGCTCTTGCACTATGTCATTAGAGAGAGAGGTCCGTGTAATTAGCAAAGTTGGGAGTTCTCAGAAAGTTTGTGGAATCGATATCATTTAAGTTGGTTGTGGTAATGGCTTGTGGCTCGTAGGAGGGAATAGCCGATCAGAACAGCAGGTTTTGATAAGTCAGATCTATTTATGTTGGAAGGAGTTCAAGAAGTTATTGATTACTTTATTTTGGGTGGACTATTTGGAGAGAGATTCGACCCTCATTAGACGCATGGTTGGGAATCCTAAATCTGGAGACATGACTTTGGAGTGTGGCAGTTTTATTTTTAACTAGCTGACCCGACTAACGGTGTACTGTCCAAGTTTCAATAATTGAAGAAAGAGCAAAAGAAAATGCAAATGCAAAAAAAAAAACGTGTGGCTCTCGGGGACTGCCCCGGTAAAACTATTGCATAGCATTTGTAACCTCCATACTTCATATTTGTCAACGCTACATTTGGGATGATGACGTGATGACATAAAATAAAAATTACGTTCCCATGACAACGTGATGTTGTCATGGGAACGTAATTTGCCCACCAGATCCAACACCCGTCTTGTCGGAGGATCCTCCTTTTTCTATAGAAGATGAGTGAACTTTACACCCTGTTCCTCATACCTCTATATATTCATCCTACTTCCTTGTAATGTTGTGTAAACATGTGCTTAATAATAATTATGTTATTATCGGAACCTTTGAACTCTGAACCAATATTCCTGTTCATAGTTGCGGAAAGTGTACCCAGACACTTGGAGTTAATTCTAGATAACAGCTCACTGCTTTGCCTAATTAATGCTAATTAGCTTTCAAAGTCCAGAATTGGGTATACACGTATGGATGCACAGAATCTTCGAATTGAGTGTAATCTATTGGACTGAAATATGGATTCCCAAATCAACGAAGGTATTTCACACAAATTAACACATAAAACTTCAGTTCAGTTACAAAAGAAACGTCATCATCTGCCTAGCCTTTTCCCAACTACGTTGAGGTCGACTTTCAGTCTAACCTGATGCAGCTGAGTACCAGTACTTACATTGAGCGACTACCTATCTGACCTCCACAACCCAGTTACAAAAGATACGTATCGAAATACTGCTACTGTCAATTGTCACTAAAGATTACCTCCAACACTAAGGGTGCCATCCCATCCCCCCTCTCAACAATGCAAAGAAACACGTACTCAAACAAAAACTGAACCGATACAAGGGTTATGAAACACAAATAGTGCTATTTCACTTAACCCGTCATCGGCGGCGGTACGCGCGCGTTGTTTGCGCGGCTGGGGGTCTCAAGTACCGAGTACGCGAGTATCTGAACGCCTAGACATTCGCTACGCAAACAACACGCCACTCGAAGCGTACCGAGGGGAACTTTACACTAACTCCCAATAACGAAACGTGAGTTTTAATCGTGATAATTGCGCTGTATTAAGGCGAGAGTTTTTAATTAACTGTGTGAAAAATAGACGTTACGCTCGTATTGCTTTTAATGTTGTGGAGATACGTCAAATGTTTACTTTGCTCAGTTAACTGATTACTTAAATATTTATTTGGTAAACCGAATAAATACCTCGAAAAATAAATATAAAAACATAGCAAACACCATTATCGAGAAACGCTTCAAACGGCAGCATCGCATCGTTGGAAAAAATAAAAAATCTGATCTAGAAAATCTCCCCGCAAAGCTGCGTAGTTAAACATCGCTAGCTATTTACATACGTGTAGGCGAGTGCTGGGGTCGCTGTGAACAGCGCTCGATATCGACGAGCGCTTGAGGGTTATAAGTGCAGCAAGCGTACAACACTCTACTCGCCTACCGGCACGGTAATGACACCGTATCATGTTTATTTCACGTCTAAAACTTATCGTTTCTACATCGTTAACGCCGTCGACGAATGAAGCACTAAACGATCCCCCTAAAAGCTGTTTAAGGTCCATTATGAGCGAAAATACCGAGGCACTTAAGGAGTGCGGGATTCCGCGTTCGGGGGCGGGCTGAATTTTCCGGAGTACTTTTTCAGATTAAAATTTTGGCATCGGGGAAGCGGTCGGTAATGAAAGCAGTACGGACCATTAAGCAGCGGCTCGGCCAGCCATTACTTGTTCACGTTCACAATTACACCAGTTCGTGAGTTACGATTGTTACGCGGTGGCCACTCGCACCGCTCCGCATCGTACCGCACCGCGGACCCAACCCATCGATCGCTGGGCTGCGACCACGGTAATGACCTTAAACATTGAATCCGTTTCACTTTTTTGTCAGCCTCTTAATTATTTGGCGTGAAGATCAAAAGCTTTCAACTGACGCTTACCTTGTAGTAAATTTATCTTCTGATATTATATTTTTTTATTAAAATATTCTACATAAACGTGCTACCTGGATCGCTGTCGGTAGACTTGCGAGTTTTACCGCCCATAGCATTTATAATGACGAGCACATTATCGCATTATGCTGATAACTTACTGCAAAGTACGATAAATAGCACGTAGAGCCATAGCTTATCGGAAAACTGCCTTTTATGAATTAAGTGAGGCTGAGAGAAAAAAACTTATATTTCCCTAAGTAGGTATCAAATCAATCATCCTTCACCCTACTGCAAATATGAACTCGATTGGTTCAAAAATGTTATTTAAAACAAACAAAAGAGCACAAACAATAAAAACTTCGTATCCAAATACCAAAAACCAATTCATTTCCGTAAAAAAAGAACAACACTAAACATTTCAACCACCAACCAACATTTAACCCTTACTAAAACTAAAAACATCGATAAAAACTGCACATAACCCAAACATGCCAGCAGCATTACTAATAACCAACATTGATACACGAGATATGTTCACCGAAGCCATTCCCTAAGGCCGTTCTCGTTTTACAAAACAGAAAATATGTAACTAAATTCTATTCTTGTTCTGCGAGCTGGAAAACAGAGGCTGGCTCGTTATATCGGAGTCGGATCCTCAAAAGCGAGCTCTAGTGATGTGGGGAGTTAGTTTTGAGTCGGTTTTAGTCGAATTTGGGAAGGAAGTTGTGTTTTTTTGACGATGAGTTCGGTAGGTCTTACTTAGGTCTTGCCATCTGATAGATAGTGTAAAGTTGGTCCTCTTAATCAGGATAGGAACAGGAGTAAAATTCTGGTTCGATAGATCAAAACAGAAAATATGTAACTAAATTTAATTCGTGTTCTGTGAGCTAAAAAACAGAGGCTGACTCGTTATATCGGAGTCGGATCCTCAAAAACGAGCTCTAGTGATGCGCGGAGTTAGTTTTGTATCAGTTTTAGTCGAGTTTAGGTGTAAAGTTGAGATTTTTTTGGCGATGACTTCGACACCTCTGCCAAACCCATCAAGGATTAAAGGCGTGGTGTTAATGTTTGTAGAGTTCAGTAGGTCTTAATTTCTTGCGATCTGGTAGATAGTGCAAAGTTGACCCTCTTCATCAGGATATGAACAGGAATAGAATTCAGAGATGTTGGATATGAAAAGGATTGGACAGGAGAAGGAAATTACCTTGCACATTATTAAATTATGACATTATATGACACTACGGTAGTTACAGTCACCGGCACGTAACTTGGCAAGGTTTTGGCGTATTGGGAGTATGTTTGCGCATGTACAATTAGTGCAACAAAAAAAAACTCTTTTATTGCCATAATTTATTTTTGAACATCCAGATAAGCAACAATGAATTCTGTGCAAATACGATTCATGCCAAGTTACGTGCCGACGACTATAACAGACTTATCCATTTTAGATGGGACTTGGACAAGACCTTTTCAGTAGAAGTAAGATGAACATGTGAGCGTAAAAACAGTATTTGCCACATTCACCTTTGCAAGGGTCTTGCAACCCAACACAAAACAGTTGACTAAGTGACAACACAACTAAAGCTGTACAACTGGCGCTTGGCTAAAATCTGAGCTAAAGTCGCCATCTTGTTTTTTCAATACAATTTCATAAATGTTTTATCCACAACGCCTCCCTGGCAACGTAATTGAGTCCCAAAATATCACTAACACGAAACACTGTACTTGCTGTAACAACTACAGTATAAAATATACCTTTCCATTCACATTTTGACATTGCAAGTGCCAACACAAGTCAGCTGACAAATCGACTAAAACCCGCCAAGACTAAAACAATCGACTAACGTTCCCATCCCTAATCTCACGTAAGGCAGTGTCACGTCCAAGTGTACGTCTAAGAGGATTAAACGTTATTTCCAGCACAATCGCCACAATACGGACGACTAAATGATAATAAACCGTGCTATTATTGATTTCGATTTCGGAAGCCATGTTCGGTTGCTTGGTTGTCAGAAACGCAGATGTGTGCACGGATTAGAACTTTTTGATACTTTAACGTCAAATACGTCTTGGAAGGATGCAGATGTGGAGGGTGTTGCGACGCTGGCCTAAGTCCAATAGTGGAATGCGAAAGGTTGAGTTGATTGGTTGATGTCTTAAAAGAATGTCTCAAATGAGAAAGTTAATAATGATAACAAAGTTTTCGGAGCTAAAAAACCTGTTTATAGATTTCTTTTGAGTCGATCATCTTCTTACATCTTAGATTCTAAGATCAAGAATAGAAACAACCGGCCATCTTCTAAGGCTTAGTTGATGTCCTGTTCATAAGCCAGGGTTTGTTCGTCCTTACACTAGTATCTATGCCAATAGATTAAAATGGTTTTCAATTCTTTCACTAGATTAAGTGCCCTAGCGTTGTACCAAAGAACGGTGCCACATGTTCTAATTTTACACCTCTCAGAAACCCTTCGAAGCATGAACGGTTTTTCTAGATCGTTTCACAAAGTTTGGTCCAAGCGCCACTTTAACACAACTCACTATAGTTTGAATTACGTTCAAGAGACTGTAAAGACCTCCTGCTGAGTTTATTATGATTAATTGTGTTTTGGGCCATTATTACGTCGCGTCTTATGTAATTACACTAAGGATAATTAAGAGAAACGGAGGTTTGAAAATAATAACATTCAAGTTTTGTAATGAACGCGCTACAGGGGGCAAGATTTTTTTATGACGGAAAAATAAGTAAATTACAATGAAGGAAAGTACCTAGCGTACTTACTTCATTTTATGTATATTTACGCAAAAATTATAATGGCCGGCTGATGGCAATAGGCTTGTTATTATATGAGACTTAAACGTTACTGGCGAAATGTGGGTGCACTTTAGGTACCATCGAAGAAACCCATACCTAAGCAAATCGAAAACAAAATCCCGTGCACACGACCCTTTTTTTTCGTAGGTAACCGTTACTACATCGGCCGAGCGCTGCAAGCAGAAATAGTCCTTACGGTGTATAGGTATGGGTTTCTTCGATGGTACACCGCTGACTAACCTTTAGGATCTCCTAAAGGTTAGTCAGCGGTGTACCATCGAAGAACGTGGTACAGGCGTGATTTTATATTTATTTAGCAACGAAAAAGAAAAAAAAATTGGTTTTACTGTTATATCCCCAAATATGCCTAAATGTGGCGCTTAGTACAAAAACCCCTATAATTCTATCTACAGTTACATCTAAATCATCATTGAATTTTCAACCCCCCAGTTACGCAACCAAAACTCGTTGCCTAAACTGATTAAAACCCAAAAGTGGTCACAAACTGGTCACAAAAACGATCACAGCTCAACATTTAATCTGAACGCGAGGACCCTGCCCTTCGGTGATAAATCATGGATATCATGACAATAATCTTATAAGCGAAGGGCGACATGTCATCAGAGGACAAACATAGGGATGAACGTAGAACACAGAAATCTACGTAATAAAAATCTTAAATTGACTGACGGACAACGGATAGACTAATCCGCTGGGGTCTAGAAGCATGAAATTTGGCACAAGAGTTTCATATATAACGAAAGGGAGCACTTAGGAAGGATTTTAGAAAAATCATCGCCTAAAGGGGTTGTTGACGACCACAGCACCATCTACTGGCAACACATAGAACCAATCGATGAGACGAAGGCGGCGCACGGGGAAGGGGCAGACCACGGCGCGACACTAGCGACGCGCTACGGATTTTCACTGTCTTGGTGACACGCTAACGTACTCACGCAAATTGTAATTGCTAAATCTATTTAAACTGTAAAAATACTTATATCTATTGTAAAACGATATATTACACGTTATTAATAAGGAGCCTTGTGTCTGATTTATTCCACGACGCTGACACGACGACGACCTGACGCAGAAACCCCAACATATTTGGACCTTCGAGCCGAACGTTCATCAGAAGCAGCAAGCACCATCTTCAGCAACGGTCAGGTCAATCCACCCAATTTCCTTCCAAAGTCCTGTGCTCAGTTTGTGCTAATATCGTTATTTTTCGCAATATTCCAGTATTCGACTACGGTGCAAAATTGTGCGTCTACCTACATCGCTCAGGCACACGCCGGTCAACTGTAAGTACTTGATCTTTCTCTCTTGCAAACCACCAAAATGAGTAACAATAAGAGGCATTCAATAGTAGAAATAGAAAGTAGTGAAGATATCATTCGCGATTTAGTTAAAAAAAGAGGTACCGTTAAACGAAAATTAACTTTGTTTTCAAAATATGCGCAGTCCTTAGATGTTTCGCAAATAACGGACGTTCAAAAAGCAGAGTTAGAGGAGCGTTTTCAGGCCTTTAAATTGCTAATCGATCAATTTTCTATTATACAAGATGAATTAGATTCCATTGTGTCAGATAGTCAGTTGGACGGGGAACTACTAGAGAGAGAAACGTTTCAAAATCAGTTTTATGCTATTGTGGGTAGGGCTAAATGTATTTTAAAAGATACTTCCACTCAAAATGTTAGTGGTCAAAGTCGCACTTTTAATTGCATGAAGTTACCCACAATTTCATTACCGAAATTCGACGGTTCGTACGATCAATGGCTCGAGTTTCGCGATACTTACTTATCAATGATACACAATAGTGACAATCTAGATAATGTTCAGAAATTCCACTACTTACGTTCAGTTCTTACAGGTGATGCACTACAAGTAGTTAAGGCACTGGAGTTTTCTTCCGACAACTATTTAGTTGCTTGGAGTCTTTTAGAGAATAGATATAACAATGATAATTTGCTAGTTAGTAATCACGTTAAAGCTTTATTCTATGCTCAAACGATGAATAAAGAATCAGCTTCTCAAATTCGTAAATTGATAGATACAGTTTTAAGAAACATTCGGGCGCTAAAAACGTTAGACGAACCTACAGATATGTGGGATACTTTGATTATCCACATAATAACTTCCAAGTTAGATTCTTCGACCGATCGCGAGTGGGAAAGTTATAAAAGTACCCTCCCGAAAATAGGAAAATTAAAGCTGTCTATATTAATGAAATTCCTCAAGGATCGTGCTGATTTTTTAGAATCGATTAGGCCTCAAAGCAAACAATCAGTAGACACTCACACAAAGAAACAGTCGGTCACCAAATCACACAGTCATGTTATTACACGCAAAGATAACAATAACAAAAAATCACCACGTTACAAATGCGCTCAGTGCGGTTCCAATCACCCGGTTTACTCGTGTGAAGATTTCCTTAATTTATCTCTTCAAGATAAACTAAATTTCATTGAGGAGAAAAGGTTATGTCGTAATTGTTTACGATCCGATCACGCAGTAAACGAGTGTTGGTATGGGCCGTGCAGGCATTGTAACAAAAAACACAACACCTTAATTCACACAGATGGTGTTGTAGATGCTCGTACATCATCAGCTGTTGCTCAAATCACGCAAAGAGTGCCACAGTCTGAGTCAAATGATACGAGTGCTTCACACATACAGATGCCGCTCACCACTTCTCACAAATCGCACACAATATACAAGGAAGATAATAATACCAAAGCACAATGTTTTTTAAATCCGGTATTATTATCGACCGCATTAGTGGAAATAGCGGACAAACATCATAACTATCACACAACGCGAGCTCTCCTCGATAATGGGAGCCAACATTGCTTCATATCTGAATCGCTTTGTAAAAAACTTAATCTTCCATTGATACAGTCCACTGTTCAAGTAATAGGGGTAGGTAACACTATTTCCCAATCCACGCAATCTTGTCGTATTCAGTTGCGATCCAAAACGAACACATATAACACGCACTTTAGTTGTTTAGTTTTGCCTCGTATTACGGCACAATTACCATCACTAGGAGGTAATTATCACATAGAAATACCAGGCAATGTTCAACTTGCCGATCCAGAATTCTATCTGTCTGGCGATATTAATTTATTGTTAGGGGCAGATAAGTTCTGGGACCTGCTTAGTGAAGGTCTGATACGGTTGCCGAATGGTCCATACTTACAAAACACACAACTTGGTTGGATCATATCGGGAACTGTACATAAAAAGGTTTCACGCGTTAACCTAAGTCATTGTAATTTCACGCAAACATTAGATTCAGAACTCAAACGATTTTGGGAACTGGAAGAAATAACTTCAACACACAAAAATCTCACTAAAGATGAAAGTGCATGCGAAAATTTATTCACAGATACGACTTTACGTGACGTTAAGGGCCGTTTTTCTGTGCGCATTCCACTCAGTCAATCAGCTGATGTTTTACATGACACATTTTCTATGGCAAAAAACAGGTTTCTTGCACTCGAACGCAAACTAATTAGGAGCGCGCCGAGCTATAGAAAAATGTATAACGATTTTATGAGTGAATATTTAGGTCTGGGTCACATGAGTCGCATAACAGAATACTCTTCACCTTGTTATTTCTTACCACATCATGGTGTTTACAGGGAAAATAGTTCAACAACCAAACTTAGAGTTGTCTTTGACGCAAGTGCAAAGTCCACTTCGGGCAAATCATTAAACGACATACAACACATTGGGCCTACGTTACAAAATGATTTGTTTTCAATTTTACTCCGTTTTAGACAATTTAAATATGTAGCATGCGCCGACGTTGAGAAAATGTATCGGCAAATATTAGTTCAGCCTGATCAGAGAAATCTGCAACTAATACTTTGGAGGGAAGATCCATCTGAGCCGCTCGGTGTATTTCAACTTAACACCGTCACTTACGGGACGGCGTCTGCGCCGTATCTCAGTATTAGATGTTTAAAACAACTCGCGTTAGAATGTAAAGATGACGTCATCGCACAAGTAATTAATGACGACTTTTACGTTGACGATTTAATAACGGGACATCAGGATAAACAAAAGTTATTAGAAATATGCAGAGATGTCTCTGAAGTATTAGAATCAGGTTGTTTCTCCCTTAGAAAATGGATATTTAACTCAGAAATTCCACAAACAGAGTTACCGTCTACTTCTAAGGAATTCACACTAGGAGAAAACTGTCATACCAAAACACTAGGTATGGGATGGTTTTATTCATCCGATGAATTGTATTTTAGCACAAAATGTGATCATGACGTAACTCACATTACCAAACGCAATATTCTTTCAGTCATCGCGCAGATATATGATCCTTTAGGTTTACTTACACCAAATATAATAATAGCTAAAATTCTATTACAAAAGATGTGGCTATGTAAGATAGGGTGGGATGACGCAGTTCCTAACCATATACTAGTAGAATGGCAAAAATTCATTCATAAATTACCTAATTTAAAAGACATACGCATTCCACGTTATGTCATTGGAGAAAATACACACATTCTTGAGTTACATATATTTTGTGACGCCTCGCAAGACGCATACGGCGCCTGCGCATATGTACGCAGCTATACAGATGCACAGGTGATATCAGTCACGTTGTTATGTGCGAAAAGTAAGGTCGCTCCCGTTAAACCTGTTAGCGTGCCGCGCTTAGAACTATGTGGCGCGCTAGTAGCTGCAAAGTTGTTTACAAAAATTTGTAACTCATTAAGATTATCTTTTAATAACGTCTACTTTTGGTCAGACTCAACAATAGTTTTAGGATGGCTCAAAATGTCACCTAATTTATTAAAAACATTTGTGCAGAACCGCGTTGCACAGATTAATGAACTCACGGGCGATAAGCCGTGGCTTCATGTAGCCGGTAAACAAAATCCAGCTGATTTGTTATCGCGCGGTGTGCATCTAGATATACTTAAGACTTGTGAGTTGTGGTGGCGCGGACCGCCATTCCTAAAGGTTCCTAACACACAATGGGAACATGATATTAATTCTTATAATAATGTTAATAACGATGAATTACCTGAATTAAAATCACTTAAAACTTCATTACTCGTTCAAGTAAATTCTGATTCTTTTATATTCGATAGGTATTCATGTTATAATCGTTTGCGACGCGTAGTGGCGTACATTATGCGTTTCATGAACAATAGCCGCACAAAACTAAAAACAGAACGGCTCACAGGTTGCCTATCGATGGATGAATTAGATATTTCTATTAGAACTTTAACCCGAATAGCACAACAACAATCTTTCTTAGATGTTTATAAAACATTAAAACAAAATCGTCAATTAAAATGCCCACGCAGTATTTCTAGTTTAAATGTTTTCTTAGATGAACACGATTTGATTAGAGTAGGAGGCAGACTATCATATTCAGACTCGTTCTCGTACGATAAAAAACATCCTTTGTTGTTGTGTGGTAAACACACATTGACTCGCCTTATATTTGAGCATCAACATAAATCATTATTACACGCAGGGCCTCAGTTATTACTGGCCACAATTCGTGATACTTGGTGGCCTATTAGAGGGCGTAACTTGGCTAAACAAGTGGTGCACACCTGTATGAGGTGCAAGCGTATGCGACCTAGACCATTAAACATACAAATGGGTAACTTACCTACCGAACGATTGGAGCCAGGGTATCCATTCATACGTAGTGGCGTGGATTATGCTGGGCCATTGTTCATGCTGAACCATGCCGGGAGGGGGGCAAAGTTAACGAAATGTTATATATGTCTCTTTGTATGTTTTACTACGCGCGCAATACATTTAGAATTGGTCACAAGTCTTACTACTAAAGCATATTTGCTGGCGTTGAAGCGTTTCATCTCTCGACGTGGTAAACCACTACAGATTTATTCTGACAATGGCACGACTTTTGTAGGAGCATTAAAGGAATTTTCAAAATTTTTAGATTCTTCAAAATCAGACATTATAGATTTTACTACTAACAATTCAATAGAATTCACATTTATTCCGCCGTACTCGCCTCATTTCGGTGGTTTGTGGGAGGCAGGGGTCAAGTCCTGTAAGTTTCATTTATGTCGCATTATAGGAAATGCTCATTTTGCATACGAAGAGTTGAGTACGATATTGGCACAAATTGAAGCAGTCCTCAACTCCCGACCTATGCACCCAATGTCCACAGATCCGAACGACCTTCTTCCTTTATGTCCTGCTCATTTCCTGATTGGCCGACCGCTCACCGCACCCGCCAGTCGGGACCTCACTGCGACGGCTACGCAGCGCCTGCCACGATATGATCGCGTGGAACAAATGAGACAGAACTTCTGGCAACGCTGGTCAACCGAATACATCTCTGAGCTCCAGAAGAGAACGAAGTGGCAACTCAACCAGGACACACTTGCCCGTGACACCCTCGTCCTAATCAAAGAGGACCACCTACCACCTTTGAAGTGGCGCCTTGGACGAGTGCTGCACACATTCACCGGCAAAGATGGCATCTCACGCGTAGCAACCATCAATACAGCGACGGGCGTCATTCGACGATCATACCCAAGAATTTGCCCGCTCCTGCATCCTGATGACAACCGAACGAGCAGCATCTCAGCTTCATTGGAACCTGATGTTTCCAAGGCCGCGGGCATGTTGACGACCACAGCACCATCTACTGGCAACACATAGAACCAATCGATGAGACGAAGGCGGCGCACGGGGAAGGGGCAGACCACGGCGCGACACTAGCGACGCGCTACGGATTTTCACTGTCTTGGTGACACGCTAACGTACTCACGCAAATTGTAATTGCTAAATCTATTTAAACTGTAAAAATACTTATATCTATTGTAAAACGATATATTACACGTTATTAATAAGGAGCCTTGTGTCTGATTTATTCCACGACGC
Organism: Agrochola lychnidis; assembly: GCA_963680765.1. Lineage (NCBI taxonomy): Eukaryota > Metazoa > Arthropoda > Insecta > Lepidoptera > Noctuidae > Agrochola > Agrochola lychnidis. The sequence continues at coordinate 3,316,018 of OY796859.1, read as the reverse complement.
TGACACGACGACGACCTGACGCAGAAACCCCAACAGGGGTTAAATAGGGAGTTAAAGTTTGTATAGAACTGCACAAAAATAACGTTGTAAATCACAGTATCATTATGAAATACATATTCATCTTTGCGATTTTTTAAATTTAAGATGGTAAATATTTTCATTAAACTGAACTAAAAAAAAACAGTAGCACTCCGGGAGTGTCGACAGAAGTGAAAACTTGAACAAGATCGCCTTGGTGGAAGAAAAATACTTGTATAGAAAATTGGTCGGTAACCTTATCTAAATAAAGAGCTTATTTATTTATTTATTATTTATTTATTTAAGGATTACCAACGAGTTACATTACAAATTATCTTTTTACAATAGTAAAACTTAGTTTTATTACATTATCCTGTAACGCACACTCAATTACAGGTTATTTTTGTTGTGACGAACCATTTTCTTTATGTCTCAATCAATTTAGCAATTTAACATTCATAGCATCCATCACTACAAAATTAATTACTAGAAATGGACGAAAATGTCTGGTTACTTTCACCAATAACTAGCCCAAACGCCTGATTCCCGAAAAACCGACGAACCTTTTAATAAACCTATCTATTTTTGGAGCAGTTACCTTGAAAGTATACCCACATTACCCATCTCTAAAACCCTGTGTCCCAATAATATAAATCGTGGCTAACAAAGAGGCCAAGCTTAACGCAATACAGGGTGATCGTAAATAAACGCGAATGTCACATATTTGGTGTAACATAATAACAGCGAACGTTAGGGTCGTCGCAAACTAGGTCGTAACAAAAACCACGATTGATCGCCGGACAATACATGGGAAGTAATTTGAGTCGGCGAAATTTTAATTTTTATAGCATTTTTATGTGATGGCGTATTAAGGGTGTTTTGACACGGTGGTTGCGAATGGAGGAATGTATCGTGACAATGGGGTTTGTAGTTATTTTCTTTTTATTGGCTTGTACACAATGTCGTGTCAGTCGTAAAAATAGGCAGATTTAGCTACTGGGTAAACAGTTCGACTTTATGGACCAGCTGGGAAAGAAATACTTTATGTATATTACTACTCTACCGATGTTTAAGACTGTACAAAGTTTTATCTTATTAACCTAAAAAATGCCTCCGTCAAAGACAAACCACGTGAAGAGACAGCTGTCAAATAACCGCCTAAACGTAATACCTGTCACTTCAGTTGTCATGCTACGCCACAGTTGTACTCTTCAATTTAGCAACGTTATAATTCGTTGACGTGAGTTTGGGCTCTTTACAATAGACGGATTACAAATTATTATATTATTATAAAAATTGTACTCAAGCAGTTACATTTACGAAGAGTAGTTTAAGAGTAACTGATAAAGTTTAACATACATTAATAAAAGAGGAAGCTATTGTAAAAATCTAAAATAAATTTAATTTGGTTTTATCGTATTTTTAAACAAGAAAGTGTCATCTATAAATACCTTTGTTTACCTTTATTTAACTACCTAAACCTATGAGTTTATGTAAGTACAGAGAATGTACGTCTGACGTAACCTGAACAGCAGTGCTATTCTGTAAAAATCTCACCATGATAACTTAGGTGAAGTGAGCTGACAATAGTGTCAATCCTTAGCAACTGACAGCTCACTCCACACTCACTTCACATAAGATAACACGGCGAGATGGTTACAGAATAGCACTACAGTTCACCCTGCTACTAACTTCGTTGTCTAACTTATCTTTGTTGGCTGTTGTCACTTGTCATACCTATAGGTAGCTCATACTGATACGAATAAAAGAGAATCACACAAACTTATAGAAAACACAAACCGAACATCCCTCCATTACCACAACAGTCCACAACCACCTTTCCCGCGTTAGTAATGGCGTATTTTTATTAAATTCGTACGAATTATGTGCGCGCGCGCGTTTTGTAGCAAATCGAATAAATCCACTCGCCTCTAGTGATGTGCCGTTAAATTTGTTTCATTACGTATTACGGGAGCAGTTTCCTATCAAATATATTACGATTTTATTGGTTGACAATCGTTTTATTTTTGTGATTTTCATGTGGGGAGCGAATGTATTTGTAACGTTTGATGAATGTGACGCCATAGGTAGGTATAGGTTAGATACATCTAGTATTTTTATTAGGGATGCTACGGTCAGCAAACAAATGTCGATCAACACTTCAGTTTTTTTTTTTTTTAAATAGTATTTCTTGTGCAAAAATCTGCCTAACCTTTTCCCAACTATGTTGGGGTCAGTTTCCAGTCTAACCGGATGCAGCTGAATACCAGTATTTTACATGGAGCGACTGCCTATCTGACCTCCATAACCCAGTAACTGGGTAATACGATATCCCTTGGTAAGACTGGTGTCAGACTTTCGGGCTTCTGACGACTCCTATCGACTGTCATAGATCCACGAATGACAGCCGGGACCAACGGCTTAACGTGCTTTCCGAGGCACGGAGGAGTCTCGGTATGTAAAGATGGTCACCCATCCACGGACCAACCCCGGCAAGCGTAGCTTAACCTGGTGGATCGACCCGTGCGGCTGTTATAACTTAGCCACGAGCTCCTCATATATAAATATTATTTCTTGTGCAAAATATTCATAAAATCGATATAAAATTTTAAAAGTAGGTTCGTATGAACTCTTAGCATTAAAAATGCAGAAAAACAATTTATCGAATCATAGAAGCTACAATTTTTAATGACCTTTGGTGCTGACTGTACCTAAGAATTAATTCTAGCTGCGATTCAAAATCTTATGTATCTGATATAAAGCTTGGCTTTCGATAAAAGTAAGTAAAGAAACTCCTTAAGATATTAGGTATCTACGTACGACGTGGTAATATGAATCATGTCTTGAGTTAATTAATACGCGACAAGCTCAAATTAACAACATCCAATTTCAATATTCAAGCAGTTAATAAACGTACACGTGTTAGTCTTAAACCTATAAAATTCATTTACGACAAACTACAACTAACTTAACACAATTAAGAACGCAACAATAATTCGATATCGAAACAAAACGCTACACGTGTCGACTTAAGGCGCCCCCGAAACGATCAATTATATTGCACGACTAACTGCCGCCAGTGGTTCCGCTCGCGTGATATCTTTATATTTTATAGCCTATGTTACTCAGTGATAATGTAGCATTATACTGGTGAAAGAATTTTTGAAATCGGTCCAGTAGTTTTTGAGTTTATTCATTATAAACAAAAACACAATTTTTTTCTCTTCATAATATTATTGTAGACTAGTTTCCGTCAGTAGCTTCGCCTGCGTGATATCTTTTTAATTATAGCCTATAGCATAATGTTGCTCAGTGATAATAGAGCATTCTACTGGTGAAAGAATTTTTAAAATCGGTCCAGTAGTTTTTAAGTTTATTTATTACAAACAAAAATACAAATAATGAAATGAAATGAAATTGTTTATTCTGTAAATAGGATATCGGAATCACTTTTACACGTCATATAAAAAAATATTAAAAATAAGCTAGATGAGTTCGGCTTTTCCTATCTGACTACTCTGAGAAGAAAGGCCGAAACAAACTCAGAGGTCGCAGTCTCTTTTAAAGTCCAGACATTATCTTGGTCAGGCCATATGAGGACCATGTAGATTAGTGTCTGAAAAGGTCTTTTGAGGAAAGAACCACACAGATTTGAGTGGACTTGTCCAGTCAGTGCAAGCATTTGTCAGTAATCGTGGAGCTCAACTTAGAACTTAAGGAGCTCAACTCGACGAGCAATACCAAAGAAAGAACATTTTGGTAGGCCGCAAAAACTACTCAAACTGCCAGACCATCACTAAAACTAGAAGAGAAATAAAAATAATATCCACATAGTCCCACATAGTTCATAGTCTAATATTTTCTCTTCATAATATATTTATTGTAGATATCATGAATAGCGCGATGTTTTTGACCGTTTAGAGTTACGCAATGATTGAACAAAATTTTGAGCGAGTTTAATGTTTATTGCACCTTATTTTAATTGCATCGTGTAGGAGCATTGCGCAGGTCTTGCTCACGCGAAAACATTGAAGCTTACGGGCCGTAAATGTTATTGCGAGAAAATATTAGATCGTTTGCGAGTAAGGGAAGATTTAATCATATTGCACTATACAGGATGTTTGGCAGAATGTTGAACATACGAAAATGGTGGATAGGTGGGGTCATCTGCTACTTACTCAGCCCTAATTTACTTGGCCCTGGCCCCCTGGATATTTTTTTTTAATGCAGGTTGAAATTAGGATTTAAGTATTTTTTACATCTTTCTGTTATAAGAATCTGCCAATATTAAAGATTAAAAAAAAAAAGCCTGTTTTACCCATTTTTTTAATAAAAATACACTTTAAAGTTAAGAAAGTTGTGAAACTAGAAGAAAGCAAAAAAAAAATTAATATCCAGGGCGCCAGGGCCAAATAAATTAGGGCTGAGTAAGTAGCAGATGACCCCACCTATCCACCATTTTCGTATGTTCAACGTTCTGCCAAACACCCTGTATAAATATTGCGCAAACTTATTGTAGGTGTCCTTAGGAACATTGAACTCAATTTATACCAACAAAATACTAACACAAAACACACACACACACACAAAAAACACAAAAGAAAACACAAAAAACACACAAAATACAAAAAAAAACAAAATACTAATGAAGGTCGAAATGTCGAAATCGAGTTCTCGATTAACGTAAGTCCCTAATTCGGAACTTGATAGCTTCGAGTCACGGGATAGCTGTCCCTAGGGTGAACACGATTTCGGAGGAAAAATTACGGAAATCAGAGATATACAATAATTATTGTTATTGTTATTATTTTGTATTCATTTTTCCTTATCTGATTTTTTTTTATTGCATAGTTGATTTCATCGGAACTTTTTTTGCTTTTTTTATTTTCTTTTTATTCCCAAAAATCGCGCTCCCTTACGTTTCGCAATACTAATGAAGCAAGGGAATTTCAACAATATTCGTTATCGTACTTTTAACCACTTTGCGCAATAAAATAACAGTCATTGTTACAATAAAAAGCATTAGTAAAAATAACAACAGCTAAGGAACAGAACAAAACTTTATGAAGCACTAACATAGATACACAGAACCTACACTTACATTTAGAAACTACGTACTTTTTGTTTTAATCATCGTAATAAAAGGTTAGCAGTAAAAGGTTCCGGCCCATCGTCCATTTACTGAAGTAGCATTTTCCTTTGTTGATATTTTGTTCAAGAAACAAAGAAAAGGCATATGGAACATAAAAGTAAGTTCCATCGAGATTAGAACAGAAAAACTTGAGAAAAAATTTTTGGGAATGTAAAAGATGCTGGTATTTATACCTTAAATCGAAGCAAATAAACTCCATCCATATACACTACCACTAAAATATACATGTTTAAAATAATACCCTCGTCATATCATAAGCTGCCAATTACTCAATGAAACATAATGGCGATAATTGTAGTGTCCAGTTGTCTGTCCACATTTTCTTTTGCTTTTTTTTTAAATTACCTTCGTATTAAAAACTCCTTTACACAAAAAGCTACAGATAATCATCCGTAGCTTCGTTGTGTAAGGAGACAAGACATTAACATGTAAAATGACACCCCCGAGCCTCATCGCTACTTTGCACCATAGCGCTTAATCTTACGCTACAATTACATCGTCTATCTGGTCGAACACCCGTTTGTCAGTATCCTAAATTGCGTACGCCGTTCGACGTATATTTACTGCGCTCTGTAGCGTGCCCGAGACGTCTCTATCGATGGCCGAGCTGGGTCTCTCCACGTCGTAAATTAGCGCCCTCCACAATACAGACCGGCACCGCGCACCGCAGAATTAACATAATAAAAAGGGAGCATTCATATGCCGCTCGTAAATAAACTTTTATGGCCATCGCTCTAATGCGTCGAAAAATGTCGCCAAAGGGAGGGCAGTACGGGCTACCCACCGAGCGAAAATCGTGCAAACTTTATAACACAAGAATTCACACCTCGCCCTGGGGTTACCATAATAAAATATTCGCATGGAAAATCCGGACGGTCCTCTCTACACGTATGCATAGATAACGCGATATAAAAACGACATTAAATTTACGAGCATCGATGTGTACGCGCGTCAAGTCATCAAACATTTTTATGGATATAAATATGTATTACATATTTTTTTCTGGTGCTCACATTAATTTCTTTATTATGCTTCCCATATTTTTATATAAACATGTAATCTTTGGGAGAAATTCATGAATACATTTCCTACGATCATAAAAATACTCCGTATGCTGAATAAACAAATTACTTTATGCATCGAATCCTACACTTAGTAGACCCATATGCTAAAATGAAGGCTCGGAAAAATACGAAATTCTGCTGTATTTTTTATTATTTATCTAAAGCGTTGGTTTTAAGCAAACTTATACGATGGTATAGCGTTATCAACATCAAAAGACACAATAAATCCCTAATTAGACGCAGAGAATCTGCACCCGAAATACGTTGGCTTTTCAACCTTCATAAATCTTTTCATTCTCAAGGCGCGCTTTATAATACGATGTCCGGCGAGATGTAAACTTATGGTCACCGTCGCGTGTATGAGCGATTCGGCCGTCGTTTAATGACGTGCCGGCTTCGCCATATACCCCGGTAAATTGCTTGGAAACGATTTTTTTAAACCAAAATCCCGACTCCGTCCGTTTCATTGATAAAATCAACATTATCACATTTTGCGAGATGTGGCAATTTCGCTGTGAAGTATCGGAGGGCCGTATTTTTTAACAAAAAAATGGCTGGGCTAGAGAATGTATTGGTGGAATTGACCAGATTTTTAAGGACCAAACCGGCCTAAAAATTGGACTAACTTGAACAAAGAATTTGCGATTTATTTTTTCGTCACGAACGTGACAAACCCTGTGAAGGGTCAGTATCTCGGAAAAAAAGGCAGCAATTTGTCGAATTCCCTTCTACATATTTAAGCTCAGGTGTCCTTTTTAGCATCAATTTGTTTAACATTGTCAGGTTATTTATGTTGTGCCAGACGAACTGCTAAACAAATGTTTATCCTTTGTTCGTTAAATAACAACATCACCAACTCTATTCTATACTTCTTAATTAAAGCTGTAAAGTAAAACACGTCTTTGTTTCGATCGCGAAACTTATTTCATTTCAGATTTTAGAACGAACACTAACATAAAGACAACAATAAAATTAAATAGAGACGACAAACGACAATAGCTATTTCTTATACTATCAACGCTTATGAAAAACGCAATCGCGGGAATTTCAATTTAATCTGCGATTTCTTACACAACGTTAAAAGCTTACAACAAAAACGCGAAAAAATGGCGTCGTTAAAGCAAAACCAAAAACATTTGACACTTTCATTTCTTTGCAAATGAAAAATAAAGAGGCCGCGGGACGCCTAGCGAAGTCATTTCTGAACGAATTATGCTCTTAAGTAGATAATAAACGCGGCTATACCGCTGCGACATGCGACACGACGCGGCGGACACGACGTTGTCGCGCGACAACAAAGGTTGGACGAAATATCGCGTACGTAATACACCCCGTCGTGTAGTACGCAGCTAAGCATAAACAGTGAGTCAATAATGAGGACTCTTACGCTGAACAATGCATCCATCATGCAAATATAAGTAGTGGAAGTTGTAGAAACTAATGCGAGAATCTTGTTACGCCTATTTAACAGTTTGGTTACAAGAAAAACCATTCTGAGGTAGGTAAAAATGAATATTCTGTAAACGTACAACACATCTATAGATGTACACATATACGCAACGCAAAAGCTGAGCCGAGAGAACTGAAAGCCAATGGAGAGCCAATAGAATCGAAAGGCTTCAATCCCTTACAGTTCCCTTCCCTTTATTTGTATAGTTTTCTTTGTGTGAGCTGCTCTTTTAAGCGTGTACGTCTCGGCAATGTCGTGATACGTCATACTTAATCTCCATAAGTTTCTCCCCTTTTTATATTCTACGCAGTAATCCGAGCGTCACAAAAGGGCATAATATGTTTCATCGGTAACTCCTTTCTACATGACAATGGGAGCAAACAGGCCGACTTCCAGCGTGCACGTACAAATCACATAGTGCCGGAACTGCATGCCAGTGCCCAATTATTTGACGAACAATACCGTGTTGATTTACTGTATGGCCGTGAACAGTGGTGTGACTTGTGTTGTGTATAGGGTTGTCATAACTTTGATCTATTCTACAATTGTATATCTAAGTCCAAGAACGTGATAAAAGTCTCGATCCTCTAAAATTGGCGTGTACATGTATATCTTTATATTTGTACACATCGATTGTCTCTTCCTTAATCTCCACCTTTGTTACTGAGATATTACATGCATTAGAACCCCCATTCCTCTTAGAACGGGGACTTTTTGTTAGGAGCGTGTCGTTCTCATAGCTTTGCGCCGGCAGCCCTGGGTGTATGTGGGTCGGAGTCGAGATAAGGGGTCGCTTTGTTCCCCGACGTAAATATAAATTGCGCCATAAATGTCAAATGGACACAATTGCTCAGCTGGCCCGTGATTTTAACCGATTTAAGTGGATCCTAGCAGGCGTCACTGGAGTTTTAAGCGCGAAAGTATTTGTTTGGAATCCATGGGACGAATGGCGGCATTAAAAGTATCATCGCTTACTCTGTGGTAAGCGGGGATGTTTAATCGAGTGGTGTGAGTGTCGCGATGTATTCGTGTCGCGGTCGGGTAGGCCGCCGCTAACGTTTTAAGTGGTGCCCTGAATCGCTTTTGTTCTTATTTCAGCGGGTTGTTTAAATAAAATATAACAGCACAATTGAACGGCTTCAATATTTTTGCGGAAAGAACTTATTACTTTCCATTGAAGTCCCATATTTCTATGAAATTTTATCTTAATCCCCGAAAAGAACACTTGGTTAGCGCCAAAACCGGTCAGCGCCATCTAGTTTTTTTTTTAATATTGACCAAAAATTTAATTGTAAAAGTGTCTCACAAGATCTACATAATTCAGAAATAAACATTTCATAATTCACTGGCTAATCTAAGGCTTACTGTATCATTAAAAAACGAATACAATTCAATAACAACACACCAACAAACCAATTACCAACAATCTCTCACTAGATGTCGCTACAACCCTAGCAATCTATAAAAGCTTTACATTTTTCGAAGCAGAAATGCAAGGAATTTCTCGAAGCAATCCGTACGCTTCGGACGGACAAAACGACGCGACAACTAGGTATAAAAAAGGAACGCGGCACATATATCTGTATACAAAGGAATTTTTGTACAGGAACGTCTTAATAAACGATATTGGAAAGCTGTTTCAGAAAATGTATTGTTTTAGAAGAAAACAGATAAGGATAACGGGGCTTTAAACAAAAAAAATTGAATGCATTTTCTTTGTATTCGTATTTACAGGCCATTTCCAATTCTGTTGTGTGCTAAGATATTAACAAGCATGTATGTTACCATCATTCCATGTCATGTGAAGTGGTAAACTATATTTAGGGTTACCTAGTACCTTAAAGTTACAAGGGCTGCAGTCTCGACATAGATTGCGATCACTTCACGACCGAATTCGGTCGCAAAGTCCTAGCTAGACGATCAAAATCGCTTGACAAGGACGTGTGTTTTTCATGCTTGTCAAGAAATTTTTACCGTCTGGACTATGAAGAGACCTAATAAAGAAAAACGGTAACTTCCAAAACAGTGCTAAATACTAAGAGACAATAAAGACTCGTAGAATTGCATTCCACATAACATAACATCACGCCTGGGTTCCCCGAAGGGTAAGGCAGAGGTGTATATATATACACCCATATTAAATTTCGCCAGTTATGTTTAAGTCGGGCAGAAATTCAGAAAATTCTCTCTATAAAATGAAATTCTAGCATTAGATATTTTAATATTGCAACATTCCTTCAACATATCTTCTGACAGAAACACGTCATAAAACACAAACTCGATCGTATTTTTACATAACAGTAACTTAAAAATTATTTCCGTAAACAAACGAACTTCGAATATATTAAATCTTTGCCAAATAATGTATCAAAAACTTTTAACTGCCGGCAAAAATTATGAGTAAGTCCCACGATATATTATGTAGAACTTATCTTCGGATAAACGATCCATGTGAAATATTATCTGCGTAGTAGTTGAGTTGAAAATCTTGTGTTTGGTGGGATCTGACTTAACGAGTATACGATGACTTTGCGCAGGAACTGGATTAAATGTGGTCTAGTTTATAAGAATTTAAAAAGCAAATTAAGTTACCTCAAGGTATTTTCAGGACATTTCAATAATACTGTTTCTGTACATGCATGATACCTTTTTCTTTTAACGAGTAAATGATTTTAATCATAAACTGAGATAAAGGCGTAACTATTTGTTTATTGAACTCAAACATCCTTACTTTTCCCCACAAGACCACGTTTGCACCTAACTACCCTACATAGTTAACACACAGCCATTTCACGAAAAACCCAGTCTTTTACTGACCTAATTCTACGACATCCGAACTGAATTAGAAAGAAAGATAAAACTAGGTTTATTTGGCACAAAAACACGTACATACAAAAAAGTAAGTTTACTCGAATAATGAAAAAATACAAAAAAAAAAATTGTGGCGCTCCGGGAGTGCCAACAGAAGTGAAAACTTGATCAAGATCGCCTTGGTGGAAGAAAAATACTTGTATAGAACATTGATCCGTAACTTAATATAAATAAAGAGCACAATCGCATTTACAAAACCTTTAAAGTAAAAATACTTGCATAGAACATTGATCCGTAAATTAATATAAATAAAGAGCACAATCACGTTTACAAAAATGAGGTGTCGTCATAGTGTCGCGAAATCAATGGTTTAGTCCCGTCTCAAAAATGCCCAACGCGCCTAAAGAAGCTTTCACTTCAAAAAAAAAATCGAAATATAACGAGCACGATACAGAAATAGTCGGCAGCTGCACGTAGTGGTTATCACAAGAAGACTTCCACTCAGCAATTAGGTCAATAAGCAACTGGGTTATGGGACAGAGCACGAAAACATCCTCTCCCCATAAGATCACTGCATCTAACTACACACAAACCCGCTGTCGCTACCTCTCGTCACCCACTCCAAACCCTGCTAATGCCGTGTAGAGCCGGTCATCACTTGCAGCGACGTGAACTGCGGAACTTCGAGCGATTATAATCAATTATGTACACGCGCCCGCTACTCCGACCTCTGTATGCTACACCTAATGGCCTTTGGTTCACACATGGCTTTGTTTTTAAAAGGGTTTAGTAGTTTCTGCGGAATACTGGGAATGGGAAGAGGTTGTGAGGCTGTGCCACGCCTCTTGTATAATATGTGTTGCTTTTAAGACCAGCTTTGGCGTTGTTGGAAGGTTTTGCAAGAAAAGTACAAATGTTTGGCTCAGTGGAAATGGCAACTCACAAAGGCAGTGACAATATTTTATTGAAGTGAAAACTTCTTTAGGCGCGTTGGGCATTTTTGAGATGGGACTAAACCATTGATTTCACGACACTGTAACGCAATTTACCGACACCGTGGAGTAAAAGACATCAACGCGTTGATTACCGCGGCACCGATTTTTTTTTTCAAATTTTCACTTTTGTTGGCACTACAGGAGTGCCACTGTTTTTTTTAAAATGGTATTTGATTATGAGAAAGGAAAGGTAGTATTTTTTTGTTTAAGAACACTTAGGCGATTTTCACACTGCCCCGCATCATGCTGCATATTGCGTGTCGACGCACCTACGCGCGTTCCTGCGGGAGTGCAGATCTGCATAATCGTGCGGGTTTTTTGCGCACTCACGCGCGTAGGTGCGTTTTGTAGATTCACGCACGGCGGCTCTCATTTATTCGCCGTTCTCTGTGTTGGTCGTGCAGTAGTTCAAAATCACGCGCGGCACTGCGGGATTCGGTGTGCCATACCTTGCGTCTCGCCCCGCACCTACGCGCGGGGGTGCATGTTTCTCCGCGTGTATGCGCGTGATCCGCATGAACGCGCGTGGTTGCGTTTTCAGTGTGTTGGACTGTGCGTGTTTTCTATACAAACGGAGCTACTTACAAGTAACGTTAAAACACGCAGTCACGCAACATGCAGCGTGGTGCGTGGCAGTGTGCCAATCGCCTAACAGTCTTCGGCATGCCAATCAATTTTACAGTTCCTTATTATTTTACAATTTTGCAATAGTAGCAATAGCAAGAACAATGTCTGAAGCTAGTCTCTGAAGCGAAGTTTAGATTAGCAACAAAACTAGCAGAAGTTGACTTCTGCAAGTACATTCACGATCGACGTAAAACCATTAATAAGTCATTGCAATGTTTAACGTCATTCAAATTTGACCATGACTGCTATTTTAACGTGTAAAATAATCGCAGCAAGCTGACTTCCGCAAGTTTTCTAAGTAAGAATGACTTGCGGAAGTCAACTTCTGCAACTTTTCTTAACATTCTACAGCTGGTCATAGGATTCCCCAATCACACACTAATGAAATCAATTCGTTCCCATTCCCATACGTCTCAAGAAAAAACAAATATAAGGAACATCCCACAATAGACTAACATTCAAGACTAATAACTCTCTCGAAGTCGTCACGACTAAACGGCTTCATAACGACACATCAATTACAATTGACAGCTTGACTTCAAACTTAAGACTTCGACTAACGATGTTCATAAGTCAGCTATTGTCTCTGGTACGGCGATGAGTGGGTCGTGATCCGATTAAGTATCTTTTTATTTATTGAAATAAAAGCGTCTTTCTTTTGTTTTAGATTTGAAAGGATGAACATGAATACAGACATAGACATGTGTTGTCTGTTTAGAATCGAAAGAATGAAAGTATATACATTTTCCTGGGAAAGTTATTCATTTAATTTCTATTGCTGTATGCCTTGTCGGAATGCAACTAAACCATTTTGCAGCTAAAATAATTTACCAATACATTAGATAGTACAGATTAACTTTAAAATGCAGTTCACTCAATGATAGGAGATCTATACATATAATGAAAAAACTTTTTTACAAAAAACACAACCGACTTCCAAACTACAAAGTGAAAAATAACTTTAATTTCGGAAGTCGGTGTCTTTGGATCAGATCAGTATTTTTGTTTTTTGACACCGACTTCCGAAATTAAAGTTATTTTTCACTTTGTAGTTTGGAAGTCGGTTGTGTTTTTTGTAAAAAAGTTTTTTTTTTCACTTTTTAGTGGGTTGGTTTGTAATTTATCTAAGTTACTAATACTAATAGCTAACGGGATCGAGACTTACGCGGGTGAAACCGCGGGGTGCAGCTAGTAGTTTATAAACTTTATTAACATAGTAGCTGCGCCCCGCGGTTTCACCCGCATAAGTCTCGATCCCGTGGGAATTTCAAGATGAAAGTATTCTATGTGTTAATTCAAAATTCAAAAAATTCAAAATTGTTCAAAATTGTTTATTTCTATAACCAAATTACACAATTAGTTTGTGATTGGAGCCTTCTTTTAAGCAAACAATGCCTGTATTAGAAGACTCCGCTCTTCCATAACAAAAAAAAGAGAAAAATAATTATAACAAAATCATGTATAAGAAGACAAAAATTAGCATAAGAATAGTTTATGTGTGCGTGTGTGTGTGTGCTTGGGTATGTGTGTGTGTGCATGTGTTTGTGCGTCTGTTTTTGTGTATGCGTGTGTATGTGTGGGTTTATGTCCCTGTGTGAGAGGTTATGCTGTGGGTTTCAAGAGCTCTTCCGTTTCCTCATAGGTAAGTGGTTTGATCCATTTCAGGGTTTTTTTTTTGCATTCATAAAACAGATTCTTATATATACATATTTCTTTATTTATTCTGTTATATAAACGAGCAGACCGTGATTTAAATTGCATGGAGGCAACCAAAGTTTTTGTTTGGGGGACTTCTGCAACAGCATGCTTTCTTCGTTTTGCCAGTTTAGATGCATCGTAAGGTAGGGTCTTGTGCTTCTTTAATATAGTTTGAACTATGTATAGTTTTCTTACTGAGAGTAATTCGCTTAGGTTTATAAAGACTTTCTGTGGAATACCTAGTTTTCTTAAAATACATAGTTTTTATCAGGGCACGTTGTGCACGCTCTACTTCTATGAATTTAGTTTTTGCAGACCCTCCCCAGGTAGGTATACAGTAAGCTAAGACAGACTGAGCCAAAGCGACGTATATCTCATTAAGGAGATTTCTAGAGGTGTTATTACGACTCATTATATTTTTCGGCACAATATGTCTCAGTGCACTAAACAACCAACACAGTTTTCTCACCCTGCTAGCAACTTGTTCAATATGGGGATACCAGGATAATCTCTGGTCTACTACTACCCCTAAGTATTTCGTTTGCTTTACTTTATTTAGTTTTGGGCAATTACAATTTTTATTATAACGGTTTCCACAATCGTGTATTTTAATTTTAAAATGATCCATTGGTTCAGTTCGTGCACTAATACCGAAACACACGAAATTAGTTTTACTTGTATTCAAGGTAAGTAAATTCCTCCTTAACCATCTGGCCACTCCAGCCATGCCTATTTCAGCTGTGTTCTCAACATCCTCCCAAGAGATACCAGAAAAGACAATAGCCGTATCGTCGGCATAAGAGAAAATTTTGGCGTTTCTGATATTTAACCTACAGAGATCGTTGATGTAAATCAAAAACAAAGTCGGACCCAGTACGCTTCCTTGCGGTACGCCGTAAGTTACATCCGCGTAGTCACTGGTATACTTTCCAATCCTAACGCTCTGCTTCCTGTTACATAAGTAGCTTTTTATAAGAGAAAGCGGAGTTCCCCTTATTCCGTATTTTTCTAATTTATTCACCAGGGTTGGAACAGAGACGGTGTCAAACGCTTTTTTCAGGTCTAAGAAGACAGTTACACATTTGCTGCCACTATCTATAGTATCAGCTACTAGAGATGTTAGGGCGGTTACTGCATCCTCGGTTGATACACCTTGCCTGAACCCAAATTGTGTGGGCGACAGCAAGTCGTATTTACTTAGATAATTAGTAAGCCTATTATTTATCAGTTTTTCCACAATTTTGGAAATTGCTGGTAAGACCGATATTGGTCTATAGTTGTTGACATCGTCTCTGTTCCCTCCCTTGTGTACAGGTGTAATAATTGATCTCTTTAGCTCTTCCGGGAAGATGCCTTTATTAAAGCACAGGTTAGTCAGATGAGTAAGGATCGGAACAGCTATCATTTTTATATATTTGAGAAACTTTGTCGTTACCCTATCCCAACCGGGGGCACTATCAGTTTTTAAGCTCATTAAAATTCTATCCACCTCATCACAGTCAGTGTCATGGAGCACAAAAGAATGAGATACGGGAGACTGATCTCCAATTGAGTGAAGGGGGTCAGAGTCCAAGTCAGGTTGAATTAGCTGGGCCAGTTGCTTACCAATATTAACGAAAAAATCGTTGACATGATTGACTGACTCGGTAGGAGATGACATTAAGTTTAGTAATTCCGTGTTTTCGGTCTTAGTTTTATAAGAGTAGGTAACATTTTTTATATTTTTCCAGAGTAATTTATTGCTTGTTAAAGAGTTGGCTAGTAATTCCTTTTGATATTTCCTTTTCAATCTTTTTATGAGGTTATTGCAATGATTTCTATACCTATTAAATGTTATTTTTAAAATTTCATTGCTGGGCTCTCTTTTAAGCGATTTTTGCATTTTATTACGATTGTTTATACATTTTAAAATACCTTGAGTTATCCACGGCTTAATTATGCGCTTTTTGTTAGGAATTGTTAGGAAAAAATTGTTAATCCAGGTTATAAACTATCTGTGTGCCAAATTTCATCCAAATACGTCCAGCCGTTTGACCGTGAAGAAGAGACAAACATACACACACACTCACAAACTTTCGCCTTAATAATATTAAGTGTGATAGGGTACTTTTAATCCCGCGGTAGTACGTTCCCGTGGGATATTTTCCGACGTACACGCGAACTCGCATTATGAGTCGTGAAAAAATCCTGACAATTAAAATTATGTTGTATGTACGGTTACAAAACTTTCCGGGTCCAATTCGTACCAAAAATATTTGCCCTACTTATGCAAAAGTATAATATAGGTAGGTACCTCTTCGTTTTAAAAATACTCACCAGCTAACCACATCCCATAACTCATGTCCACAAATTACTGCCAATCGGACCAAACGCACCAGCTGACAATTTCCCACAGAAAAAACTGTACCGGTCAAAATCTCGTTTACTCCAGAGACATTTAATCGACAATTTGAGTCACTTCAAAGGCACAAGGCACTCCCCATCCCTCGAAAAGGTTTATTTTATTATAGAAGATAATTATTCGACCGCTAACGGTGACGTAGATATGAAAGATGTTCAAAGGTTTTTTTGCAGAGGATTTTACTGTAGAGACATCTAAATTTTGAATGAATGAATGAATGAAATGCACCGATCCCAGCGTGGTTTAACCAGACTCGATAAATCGAATGAACCCCGAGATTTGCACTAGCCGCTGAAGCCTCATGCTTCATGGGGTTACAGAGGCCATTGCATATCAAGGAGTAGACCGGGCGGCGCGGTAATGGTAGGGAAGACGTGCCCTTAGGATAAGGAGGGAATTACGAGCCTACCGGATATGCATCCTTGAGTAAGCAATGGAATAGTGGAGAGACGGGTGATATTTATCTATGGATGTGCATCTTTTTACGACGGCGCCGCTAGGCTGGTTCCGTTTCAGGTTTCTTGAAAATCTCGCTAGCAGTCTTCTAGATCTTATCTTGGTATAGAGACATCTAAATTTTGACGGAAAAATCGAATGATAACTGTTGTATACTTGAAAAAACATATTATTATATGTTTTAAAAATATAGCCACAAATTTTTAAGTAGCTGGCACAAATCGGTGACAAAGAGTCGCAAGTTACCATGCCACCTAACAGGCAAGTTATCATGAGCTGTCGTTTTATTTGACACCCCAACTATGTAATTTCATCAAGAGTGCTTTTCATTTACTACCTCTGACTCTGATTTTATACTTCGAAGATCACGTCTAAACGAGTAGTGTTAATGATTTGGAATAAATATATGTTAAATTAGAGCATTTTTATATTATGTATTTATTACATAGTGAAATTAATTTGTAAAGTTATGTCTAATGCGGATAGAAAACTGAGAATCACGCAAAATCTATCAAGCGTATTTTTTTAAACCTTCACCATTTTAAAGATAATTTAATGATTGATCTTTTAGTATACGTGTTTTATTAAAATACCTTTTGTTTTATGTATAATAAATTAATAATGCGTCTAATTTGGGACAGCGCTCCTTGATGGGCGAGTCCTATATGCGTGAGCTCAGTGTAGAACACTCAAGGTCACCGGCATATAATCTGCGTCTTAAAAGTAATGTAAACCCACTCTAACAGACATCATACCTACCAACAGGCCTGTGTCCAAAAAAAAAAAATTGTCCTTCTTGTAGATTATAAAAAAATATTGAACACGTATTTTTTCATTTTTGACGTAATCAAAAGATTATGGCGATACATTGAGTTAAAATGTAGTATGACGTCACGCCTTGCTAGATTTAATACTGCGTTGTGACGTAGCGAACCTCCACTCCTCAACTTTAATGCGTGTTTTTTTAAGTTATTTTTGATTAATATAAAGCAAAAAATACGTGTCTAATATTTTTTTATTGTCTGAAAGATGGACTAAATAGAATTTCTTTTTTTTTACGTAGGCAACTATCCTATTATAGAACCTCAGAACCTTGCACATAACTATGAAAAATAATAACAACCTTAAAGAACAGAACCAATTTTCTGAACAAAAACTAAACACACATTAGCCAACAATTTTATACTAAACGCTCTCACGTACCTAATCACGAACACAGGCTAAGGAGAGACTCTGCTGATAGTAATATCGGTACTGCCGTTAAGACAATCGCCCCTCATCGCGCTGATGCTGCAGCATAATCGGCCATTACTTTGATCTCTTCTGCTGAATCGAGAGAATATGTAGATGGTGTCGAATCAATTGCGTTGGAATGAAAATGTGGGAAAGTTTATAAAAATGAAACTCATTCTTAAGAGCTTAAGGTTGCACTAGTCTACGGCTCGAATTCGTTGGTGGCGTGGCTAATATGCATGTTATTTAGTATAGTTATTTATTTATTTACCCATGCTATAAATCCTCTACAAAAGTTTCTGAAACAGCTTATTGCCAACATTATAACAGCCAGTGTCATAGTAACCATTACATCATCCAAACGAGTTTTATAATGTTGTACTAAATTTCATTATGCAACTCGTTTTAACGTTCAAACGGGGGACAGCAGCACCCGCTGCACGCATGTGTGTGTGATGTGCTGCTGCAGGCGACACTCATACGTGCAGTTGTACTGAATTTCGTGGGACTTTTTTTATTCTTGATCTTGAATTACAAACACTCAATGGCTGCAGAAACTTTTATAGAGGACTAGCTGCGCCCCGCGGTTTCACCCGCAGAAGTCTCGATCCCGTAGGAATATCGGGATAAAAAGTATGTGTTAATCCAGGTTATAAACTATCTGTGTGCCAAATTTCATCCAAATCCGTTCAGTAGTTTTTGCGTGAAGAAGAGACAAATATACACACACCCTCACAAACTTTCGCATTTATAAATATTAGTGTGATTGTGAAGTCTTGTATGCAACTGTTATAATTAGGTATTAAAACAGTTGCATAAATAACTATTAGATTTTATTTATTTATTGGATCTTTGACAGTCGTTACGGGTCGTCAGAAGCCCAAAAGTCAACCAGTCTTACCGAGGGGTAACTTGTTACCTAGAAACTGCGTTGCGGAGGTCAGATAGGCAGTCGCTCCATGTAAAATACTGGTATTTAGCTGCATCCGGTTCGACTGGAAGCCGACCCCAACATAGTTAGAAAAAATCTAGACAGATTGTTTGATTTTGCATAACATTCTTTTACCTATTCGGGAACTTTTACCAGAATGAAATTGCCACTGTAAAATGTCATTCGCTAACGATTTTTTTCAGTCCAATGCAATTTAGAGTGCAACCAGAATTTATCAAATTATTTTTGGCTTTAAAATGCACATGTTTGTGTCAAATAAATCAGTAAATAAATCACTCGACTTGGGATTATCGTAAAAGCCAATGAAAATAACATCTCAACAGAGATTAAAGCGCTATTAATAACATTGAAGAATGTTAATGGCAACACTTGGTATAGTTAGCTAACACTAAGAAATAGCTGGCCACACTGGCACTGCCCTTTCTGCCCAGATCTCTGGACAGATACAGGAAAATAATTAATTAACCCTGAATACCTCAAAATCATCTTTTACTAGCTGACCCGGCAAACTTCGTTCCACCTAACAGTCAATGAATGTGCATAACCCTACCTACCCACCCTACCTACCCAACCTACCCTACCTACCTACCGAGATATCAAAAAGCCGATCCACACAAAATGTATGAGAACGTGAATTTTCTTCATATTTTTGTTTTCGTGAGTTTTTCCATATTTTCTCACCGTTTAAACCTTCCCTGGACTACGACAAACATTTCAAAACCAAAGTCAGCTAAATCGGCCCAGCCGTTCTCGAGTTTTAGTGAGACTAACGAACAACAATTGATAGCGGACCCGACAGACGTTGTCCTGTCAAAACATTGTCCAGCGGACAAAATTGTGAATCTAAACCATTCCCAGATCCCCTTGAACAAACACAAAAAATTTCATCAAAATCGGTCCAGTCGTTTGAGAGAAGTTCAGTGACATACACACTCACAGAAGAATTATATATATAAAGATAGATTAACAATACGAACAACAATACAGTATACATTCCCCATTATGTGTCCATTTTTGTCAAGAAGCCTAATTAAAAATATTTAAACCGTTTTATGTAACTGTAACGTGGCAAATTCCTGCCAATTAAAGACATTTTCAATCGTCTAAGACTGAAGTAAGACTGAGCGAAGTAACTGGATTACAAGGTATTACTTGTAGAGTACAAGACGGTAACTTGATTGCTCGAAGAACAGTTCTGCTACTTACCGTGTTAGGAGTTACTACATCCAATAAAACTTTAATTTAAATTCAAATTAAAAAAATATTTTGAATAATATAAATCATAAAAAAAAAATATAAGTAATAAAAATTATTTTGTTTATATAAATTATTTTGTTTATTTTTCTTTTTTATTATTATCTTATTTATTTGTCGGGGCTTGTGGCTAAGTAACAACAGCTGCACGGGTCGATCGATCAGGTTAAGCTACGCTTGCCGCGGTTGGTCTGTGGATGGGTGACCATCTTTACATACCAAGACCCCTCCGTGCCTCGGAAAGCACGTTAAGCCGTTGGTCCCGGCTGTCATTTGTAGATCTTTGACAGTCGTTACGGGTAGTTAGAAGCCCAAAAAAGTCTGACAACCAGTCTTACCAAGGGGTATCGTGTTACCTAGTAACTAGGTTGTGGAGGTCAGATAGGCAGTCGCTCCATGTAAAATACTGGTATTCAGCTGCATCCGGTTAGACTGGAAGCCGACCCCAACATAGTTGGGAAAAGGCTAGGCAGATGATGATGATTTATTTATTTGTCGTTCCTGACAACTTTACAATTTTCGCCATTGAGAAGTGTTTCTGCCAATTTTTAGGGTTCCGTAGTAAACAAGGAACCCTTATAGTTTCGCCATGTCCGTCTGTCTGTTCGTAATTTTTTTTTTCAAGGTACCTTCCTGCACGTTAAGTGGGGATGATTTTTTTTCCATCTATCCCATAGTGTGGGGTGTCGTTAGAAAGGTTGGTCAAAAATACCACAAATAAACATTAAATATTTTTGGATTCAGGGATCCGTTTTCGAAATATTAAGCTTTAAAGTGCAAATTTTTGTTAGTGTTAAGTGTCCCCCCTTGCCAGTTAAATGGTTGGTTTTGGATATGTGAAAAAATTCACGGCAGCAGATACATATAACAAAATTAAAAGGAAAGCGATCACAGCTAAGTAGCTTTACAAGTTAACGAGTAATAATCGACCAATTTACATTTGCGGTTGCAAAAACATGTTTTCCCATACATTCCGTATGGGAAATCATGTTTTTGAACCACGAAGTTATGTTTATTCTTGGGATAAATTCATCCCAACTAAGGAACTCTTCATTTTTATTAACCGACTTCAAAAAAAAGGAGGAGGTTCTCAATTCGTCGGGATATTTTTTTTTAATGTATGTTCCCCGATTACTCGAAGACGGCTGGACCGATTTGAAAAATTCTTTTTTTGTTTGAAAGGGTATACTTTCAAGTTGGTCCCATTGTCATTTGGTCACGATCTGATGATGGGATCTTGGAGAAATCGACGGAACTCTTCAAATATTAAAGGCACATCTATAGCGATTTGGGTATTTTTGATGAGCAGTTGACATAAGGCTATTGTAACTTAGATAAATTACAAACCAACCCACTAAAAAGTGAAAAAAAAACTTTTTTACAAAAAACACAACCGACTTCCAAACTACAAAGTGAAAAATAACTTTAATTTCGGAAGTCGGTGTCAAAAAACTAAAATACTGATCTGATCCAAAGACACCGACTTCCGAAATTAAAGTTATTTTTCACTTTGTTGTTTAGAAGTCGGTTGTGTTTTTTGTAAAAAAGTTTTTTTTTTGGAAATAGAATTCAAACCATCAAGTAAGAATGCAAGCAACAAATCGAACGAAAGTAGAAAAACTAATTTAGAACGCGGACCCTAGCAATGAACCGAAAACGAGGAAAAACAAAAACAAACACATTACTTCACCATCGGAATCCTAATGTGGTCCAAAAGCCAAACCCAATATTGCTCACCCCCGCACAAAAAAGCGAATATTTAAATTTTTAATAGCACGCTACAGCACCCCTGACGGTAATTTTTTCGACAATGACTGGCGGATTGAGATCATTTGTTCGGGAAACGAGAGCTAAAATGTTCGGTAATAAACAAGCCTGAACAAGGAGTCTTGTTGCCGAGTCATCTCACAAGAGCGGGTTTAAACTTGCGACTTACAATTATAAGTGTGATACGAAATGATGAATCGATCTGACTGCTGCGGTCTCAGAGGGGTTCGGTCTGTCGAATGGCGATGAGATGGATCAAGTAGGAAGCATTGTTATTTATTGGATAATCCAATCTGAGATATTATTATCTCAGATTGGATACGGAAATATTATTAAAGACTAAAGTAAAACTGAATTTTAGGAACTAACTGGGTCCACTAGGGCCGATGCCTGCCGAGGTCGCGGGAAAGTTGGAAAGGAATACCGTGGGCCCTGGCAATACAGGCAACTGAAGGAACACGGGTGGGTTTTAGTCAGTAAGAGTCTGATACGCCCTCCCGCTGCGAGAGCGGGAGAAGTTATTTGATCATATCCCACAAAAAAAAAACGTGTAGCACTCGGAGACTGCCGCGGTAAAGCTATTGCATAGCATTTGTAACCTCCATACTTCCTATTTGTCAACGCTACACTTGGGATGATGACGTGATGACATAAAACAAAAATTACGTTCCCATGACAACATCACGTTGTCATGGGAACCGTCATTACATGGTAGGCGGAGTGGGGGGTGCTAGGTTTTTTTCGTTACGGAATTTCTTGATTCGGTCGCCGCGCTCAAAGCCCGCGATAAAAGCTATGCAATAGCTTAAAAAGAAGCCTTGTCCTATTTTCTAAGAAGAGTATAATTGGCCGTCAATTCATCTACTAGGTTAAGGTGGTTTTGGCAATTTCGCCTTTAATTTCAGCGGTAATTGAGGGCCCGTGTGTTTCATTAAACGTTTGAAGTTACCCAATTTCAATTTGCCTAAAGGTTGACACCAATCTTCGACAGGCAGTTGCCTTGCTTTTTTTTTACTATTAATTAAACAAAATTCAATTCAAATTCAAAATTCGCAAAAAGGTATTTAAAGCCCACGTCAACGACAATCTCAAATTAATGGAAAGTGCCTTAGCAAGTAACTTTAACAAATAAGTTTGCAGTGTCAAAATGGCGAGGCCTTTCACAATAAAATAAAGCCTTTTATTCTTTCCAAGGTTAACCTGACTTCGCCCGACAATACGCCGACTTCACCCCGAATACATTTGTATGATTAATTGTTTTCACTCGTAGTTGTTTTTGATAGATTTCATGCTTTCAACTTTAATTAATTTTGTGGAAATTGTTTTTTAAGAATGAAAAATTAAGAAGTATATTGTAACAAAAATTGAATTGAATTTAATTGTGTACATTAACTGCAAGGAAATACAGTGTGAGTCTTTATAATCTGCACATACTGAATCGAGGGAATCTTTGCTTAATTTTATCGACGGAAAAAATGATAAAAAAATTCTAAATATTTTATTGACATTTTTAATGGATTTTTTATTTATTTTTTCGTTTCTGTGACTCCAGTGTATACAAAGCGGTGTAACTTTTTAACTCGATGTTTTATCACGATGAAACAAACTCCATAATGATTGGAAGTAATTAGGTGTCCGCATTAAATGAAAATTGTGTAAAAGAACTGCCACCAATTAAAAATAAACACGTTTTTCCCTAAAAAATCTGATTTTTTTTCATCAATTTTTGCAATAATCGTAAAATTTCTCAATAAGATGCCCCGATTACCTTCATTTTTTATTACTTTAAATTATTCCTCATCGTATTAGCTACCTAATAATAAAAATTGTATGCTTTTAGCTCAGACAAAACACTTTCTATCAAGTGTTAAAGATGGCACTTCGAACGCGCTATTTTTGTTCTCTTAAGGATGATTTATTTGGGTTCAATGAATGAAAAAGAGTTCAATTAAAACATTTATTATTTTAAAGAAAATTTAATGCATTAGGTTCTCAAAATGTCCACCTCGTTGTTGTAGGCACAAAGCCGCGCGAACTAAAATTTGTTGTGTCGCTCTCCTTATCATTTCGGGATCATTGCGAATATCATTTGCACAGTTAATTATGCGATCACGCAAATCGACCTCACTGTTGATGGGAGGAAGTAATCAAGGGGCGTTAAATCGGGTGAACGCGCAGGCCACCCTACAGGTCCTAGTCGTCCAATCCATTTATCACGATAATTTTCGTTTAAAAATGATCTCACATTTGTGGCATAATGGGCAGGGCATCCGTCCATCTGCAGAAACATCCTTCGACGCAAAGACAGTGGTACATCTTCCAATAACTCAGGTAGATCGTCA
Source organism: Agrochola lychnidis (assembly GCA_963680765.1). Classification (NCBI taxonomy): domain Eukaryota; kingdom Metazoa; phylum Arthropoda; class Insecta; order Lepidoptera; family Noctuidae; genus Agrochola; species Agrochola lychnidis. The sequence goes on along the minus strand of OY796859.1, from coordinate 3,291,798 downwards.
GTCAACAAACTTAAAAATCTTTCACTGTTCAAAGTTCTCGGCAGTATGACTGGTCCAATCAACATGTTATCGATAAGACCAGCCCAAACATTTATTGAAAATCTTACTTGAAAAGTCGATGAACGTTTCAATTTCGGGTTTTGACCTCCAGGGCACCATCTGTGTAAATTTCTACAGTTAGTAATACCATCTCTGGTAAATGTTGATTCGTCCATCCATAGTATGGTTTTCGGAAAGTTTGGGTTTGCTCTGGTATTTCTTTGAATCCAGGTGGACATCACACACCTTGGACGCCAATCTACGTCTTCATGTAGATGTTGCACTCTTTGGTAGTGGTAAGGGTGCAATCCTTCTTTCTTTAAAATACGCCACGCTGATTTTTGTGATATTCCGTGACGAAGAGCCAGTCGTCTAGTACTTATGGATGGATCAGCAAACAAATCGCTCAGTACTGCTTGTTCCAGAACCACATCAATAATTATTTGAGGCGGCTCGCGACGATCTCTACTTGATTCAAGTCCAGTGATCGACAATCTTCTGTGAACTTCCTGGAAGTTGCGGGCAGATGGCACTGGTTGCCTGTTAGGAAACGCAGCTATGTAAGCTGCGCGCGCAGCTCTGGCACTTCCTCGTCCCATCCCATAGTAAAAATGAATGTCGGCAATGTGTGCCGGGGAGAATTCACTTAAGCGCGGCATCACGTAGCAGCGAACGAAAGTCACGAAACTCAGGTAGCAGTGAATGAAAGTAACGAAACACATGTAGCAGCGGCGAATAATTCGGAGCGACTGCCTGTCTGTCATCCCTTCTGGTCCCTTCAGCTGGCCCTACCTCCCCGCACCCCGACCCGCGCACATTCTCAACAAAAAAGGACGTCTACCTGCTAAACAATTAGTGCGTAGCCGTGCTCTAGGCCTTTCTTTGGCTGTTGATAAGAAATGATGGGATTGAGTTAAACCCTTGCAATTTTTACTATTGGATAGCTAATACGATGAAGAATAATTTAAAGTAATAAAAAATGAAGGTAATCGGGGCATCTTATTGAGAAATTTTACGATTATTGCAAAAATTGATGAAAAAAAATCAGATTTTTGCGGAAAAAACGTGTTAATTTTTAATTGGTGGCAGTTTTTTACACAATTTTCATTTAATGCGGACACCTAATTACTTCCAATCATTATGGAGTTTGTTTCATCGTGATAAAACATCGAGTTAAAAAGTTACACCGTTTTGTATACACTGGAGTCACAGAAGCGAAAAAATAAATAAAAAATCCATTAAAAATTTCAATAAAATATTTAGAATTTTTTTATCATTTTTTCCGTCGATATAATTAAGCAAAGATTCCCTCGATTCAGTATGTGCAGATTATAAAGACTCACACTGTATACAAGATTAAAAAAAATAAAACAACAGTGGCACTCCGGAAGTGCCGACAGAAGTGAAAACTTGAAAAAAAAATCGGCACCGCGGAAATCAACGCGTTGATGTCTTTTATTCCACGCACCGCGGTAATCGACGCGTTGATGTCTTTTACTCTACGGTGTCGGTAAATTGCGTTACAGTGTCGCGAAATCAATGGTTTAGTCCCATCTCAAAAATGCCCAACGCGCCTAAAGAAGTTTTCACTTCAAAAAAATGGAAGTGGCTTAATGAAGATGAAACAATTGTCTCAAGAAAGGACATGATACGTTTCACATTTTACAATTATAAAAAGTCAAACAAACTGGCCAAGTGCGTGTCGGACCACGCACAATGAAGGGTTTCGTAGTTGGGATGAATTTATCCCAAAAACAAACTTAACTTTCTAGTTGAAAAATATGTTCTCCCATACGGAATGTATGGGAAAACATGTTTTTGCAACTGCAAAGTTAAGTTGGTCGATTATTACTCGTTAACTTGTAGAGTCTACTTAGCTGTGATAGTTTTCCTTTTAATTTCGTTATATAAACTACTGTTGTGATTTTTTTCACACACCCAAAACCAACCATTTAGCCGGCGGGGGGGGGGGGACACACTTGACTCTAACAAAAATTAGCACTTTAAAGCTTAATATTTCGCAAACGGATCCCTGAATCCAAAAATGGTTTTCACAAACTCCCAATGTTTTTAAAGGACCTTTCCAATGATACCCCTCACTATGGGTTAAAAAAAGAAAAAAAAATAACATCACCACTTTACTTGTATGAGAGGTACCCTAAAAAAAAATGTTTTTCATAATTTTATTTTACCACTTTGTCGACGTAATTAAAATATATACCTATGCCAAATTACAGTTTTCTAGTACTAAGGGTCTCGGAGCTAGACCGCGGACAGACAGACAGACGGACATGACGAAACTATAAGGGTTCCTTGTTTACTACGGAACCCTAAAAACAAGACAACAAGCAAATGCTTTGCTGAAGAACCTTTACTCAGACCAAAGTCAGATGACAATGCATTACAAAGTCTTCACCAAAGTCAGCAGTGATAGCCTAGTGGTGTGCCCGTCGGACTGCCAAGTCATAGATCTCTAGTTCCAACCCAAGGCACGCACCTCTGACTTTTCGGATTCATGTGCATATTGCATAATTATCACTTGCTTCAAAAAGGTGAAGGAAAACATCGTGAGGAAACCGGCATGCCTGAGCGAAATTTCTCGACGGCATGTGAAGCCAAGTCAGAGGACCATGGACGGCTTTAAAACTCTAAGGGCCGATTTTTCAATCCTCAGATAAACAGATAGATAGGGTTTATTCGATAGATAGCAAAAAAATCAGTTGTTCAATCGTCAGATAGGCTTTATTAGTCGAATAATTCATATATCTGAAGAATAAATCTAACTCTTTGAGAGCCAGATAACTGCTTATTCCATAGAATAACGACATTGACGTTGCTAAGTTTGAGGTTAGTTTTCGTGCTTTACAAGTATTGGTAAATAAAATGGATATTTTCGATAGTATTGACGACATGGCAATTGAGGAAGAAAGCCATAATGAATGAATATATTAATCCAAGTTTTTTTAAATGTCTCGAAATATATTACACGACGTTTTCGGGACGACATTATTTAACTATTTTAAACCACTAGGCTCAACTTTTAGTACCAAGTCGAAAACACAGTTAACACACAGCAAATTTCTTTATAACTGATCCATTTTAGGTTAATACGTGCCCACTCCTATCAACTTAGCTACAAACAACAAAAAAAAAAGGTCGACTTTTGTGGCTAACCATCTGTGGATCTAAACAAAAGATAAGAATTCTCGTCAAAATGTCAAACATACGTTTTGTTTCTATTCTTATCTAACACGTTGAATACTGTATCTGTTCATCTCGCTTGCACATGATAGTGTGAAGTTGGTTAACAAAGACCCCAGATAACTATTCTTAAGTTATTATACGATTGAAAAATTGAAAATATTTATTCGCCTGATAAACAGCCAGATAATTTCATACGCTAGATAACTATTTAACGATTTATCTGAGGATTGAAAAATCGGCCCTAAGAAGAAAACCAAAGTCAGCACTGACAAGCAACACATTATACTTACAACTAACACAGACAACAACAGTACCTACACCCAACAACACACAACCGTACAATTTTCCAACAATTCCATGCTTAACTCCGCAAAAGCTATCAGTAATTCATCAGTTAATAGCATTTAATTCAGCCATTGGTCGCGAAACAATGGTTGCCAGTGTATTATGCGGTGCATACGACGTCCATTGATATAAACTGTTTTGCATCGATCCCGATGACCCATATCGTTGTGGATTTCCATTTGCTAGATGCGGTATGTCAATTGTGATTTTAATAGGCTTTTGGGTTATCTGAAGCGTAATACTTCTGAGCTTAATACTAAAGTTAGATGTGGATTTAGCTTTGTAGTCCTGCCATTCTCTTGTTTCTAAAAGCCTGCCGATTTAGTTAAACAAAATAAGATCTTACTTCAAAATAATCAGCTATAGATTGTGCAATCCACGAAGACGCGCCCCACTCCGCGATTACTGCACTGTAAGCTGAACTCTAGTACGGCGCGGAGTGGAGTGGGGCATGTCTTCGTGGATTGCACTATCAATATCATGTCTCCTTTCTGTCTTCAAACTTACATGAAGTAGATCACCATCTTACCTGAAAAACAAAACAAAAAACAATTTAACGATAAATATTTTACACATTTATACTATTTTGACCCTCTCCATCCTGCCACTCCTGTTGGTCCTTCGAGCCGGATAAAACAGGTCCTTCACTCCGAAAATCGCGAGACATATCTAGTAGCATTGTGCTCTGGTAATCCCCGTCACCCGTATGATAAACACGGGGCTCTGAATAATGAACGCAGCCAGCTATCAATTGTCTCATAAATATTAAGTTGAGCAGCTAAACACAACAGACAGGGTAGCCTTTACACAATTACTTTGAAGTAGATAATTAGACTGGAGAGTTAAAGGTAAACTAGGGCTTTCAAATTACCTTTACAATGTATTTTCAAAAGGAATATCCGATACTTAACTAATTTTCAGTTAATTTTTTCTTCCACCAAGGCGATCTGCAGAGCAGTGGTGGCCCAGTGGTAACGGCAGCGACTTACGAGTTGTAGGTCGTAGGTTCGAACCCAGACAGGCGCTTTACTTTGTTTAAATTATTTCATCACCACTGCTCTCAAAACGGTGAAGGAACACATCGTGAGGAAACCGGCACGTCCTAGAACCGAAAATTCGAAGATATGTGACTTCTACCAACCCGCACTGGGCCCGCGTGGTGGATTACGGCCCACTCCCTCTCACAGAGAGGAGGCCTGTGTCCCAGCAGTGGGAACATTAATAGGCTGATGATGATGAAGGCGATCTTGTTCAAGTTTGCACTTTTTTTTACAGTATGTTGAGTATACATAATGTGAAACCAATGCAACATGAAAAGCAACACATATTGAAATGAATTCTAGTTGTTGTGTTCCATTTCATGTTGCATTGCATATGTTTAGGCGGCATGCTTATTTCAACGTATGTTACATTAGCTTAAGCCAGCGGATTTGCCCATGTGATATCCTTATAAATTATAGCCTATGTTACTCAGTGATAATATAGCATTCTACTAGTGAAAGAATTTTTAAAATCGGTCCAGTAGTTTTTGAGATTATACATTACAAAAAAAAAAAAAAAAAAAACAAGTAAAAACATCTTTTCTCTTTATTATAATATTAGTTTAGATTTCATGTAACATTTCACATATGCGAGCCCACCACTAGAGTGATTACTTTAGAGATTATCAATTTATAGTGCTACCAACACAAAAATAAACTCGACAGGTGTCGTGGGACACCCGGTAGGAACGAAATTCTTTTCGCTTTTGCACATTTGGTGAAAGAGAGTTAAACAAAAGATGCTGTTAAAAGACCAGTCAAAAACTACAAGACAAAAACAATATATCTTCCGAAACTCACTTGAACAACACTGTATACTATTATCTCTATTGCATAATAAAACTTGTTGAATAATGAAACCAGTGCAGCAGCTATCAATTGTCTCATAAATATGAAGCAAAGCAAATGTCGAGCCGATCGCCAAACGTGTTGTTTCATGTGTCACTGAACCTGCAGTAGGGTTAGCTGGTTTTCAAAATCAGGTATTAATTGGGCCACCTATTATTGAAAAAACGTGTATAAATGCGGGTCCATACCTGCGCACGCGCACGGACGGTTCGCGTGCATCTTACGAACACAGTATGGATGGACACCTTTGGACATGTTCGCAAGTAGTTCGCGTGCAAGTTTAATGTCCTCTTGCGGACACGAACAGTACGGTTCGCGTGCATCTTAGGAACATAGTACGAACACCTTTGAACATGTTCGCGAGCCGTTAGCGATGGTTCGCGTGGAGGACAGTCGAACACATCACGTGCATGCCATTTACCTGTAGTGTGTACGGTTTGTGCGCGAGAGCTTCAATTGCGCACGTGCACGGGAACCGTTCGCAATAAGTATGTGCGCGCGCTTGAGCTGTTGTAGACCCGCCTTATAGAATTTGATGTTGTGAAAGTGCATTACGATCGTACAATGCATTATTGCTAAACTTATTTGCTACAAAATCACAGTATTTACCACATCAGACCCTGTAGATGATCCTATTGCAATTCAAAAGCCTTTTCTCATACAGAGACGAAACAAACATTGATTATCACTTAGTGATGACAATGTCAGACCATACAATCCAGGATGCTAAGTAACTTATGAGTGCATTAGTAGGTACAGCAGTGAAATCGTCAGCGCCCTTTGCGTGCAACATAATAATGCATTCCGGGTATTGATGGGGCTGTTTCGCTTTTGTAGCGCATCAGGGATATTTGCTGATGCTCGTGTCGATTATTTCTACGCTACGATGCGAAAAAAAAGTAGTGGCACTCCGGGAGTGCCGACAGAAGTGAAAACTTGAACAATTTTACTGTGCAGGAAACACTTTTCTTTTTTGAAGTCGGTAAAAAATAAGGAAATGTCAATGATGTCGTTGTCATGTCTCAATGTTTGGAATGTCATTAATCCCAAAGAAAATGTATCGCGCGTTGATGTCTTTTTAGTGGTCAAGAGCTGGTGTCGGTAACAGTGTCGCGAGTTCAATTGTTTTTTCCCATCTCAAAAATGCCCAACGCGCCCAAAGAACACTTCAAAAATGCGCTTCCCTGGTGCCTCGGGTGCGGGCCAGCCCCAACAATATACTGCAGTGTATCGCGAGCAAACTGGACTGTTTGTGCATGAATTGCTGCTGCAAGCTTTCCACATCTGTGTTGAGTGTGTAGCAGGGATTCGTTAAGTGTGTAGGTTAAGTTTACTAACATAGTTGTACCTTTTTGTATGTGAAAAGTTTAAATAAATAAATAGTTGTTAAGGAGATATTGTTACTAGCATATTTGAGTCTTGTTACATGTTAAATAAATATTAATAAAAAATGAAAAAAAAGTGTGCACTCGGGGACTGCCGCGGTAAAGCTATTGCATAGCATTTGTAACCTCCATACTTCCTATTTGTCAACGCTACACTTGGGATGATGACGGATGATGACATAAAACAAAAATTACGTTCCCATGACAACGTGATGTTGTCATGGGAACGTAGTTCAGTTACATGGTAGGCGGAGTGGGGGGTGTTAGGTTTTATTTTCGTTACGGAATTTCTTGATTCGGTCGCCGCGCTCAAAACCCGCGATAAAAGCTATGCAATAGCTTAAAAATTAGTGCAAGTGAAATCAGATTTGACTTTGGTGCTTATAAAAACCGGGAGTGGTCCGTAAGACCTCCCGGCCATGGTGGCCGACATAACATTAAGTGAAACCATAGGCATACCTAAAGACATTGAGAAGCTATACCACTGTAGAGCAGGGATGTAACGGAGCTTCGGTTCCGATTCCGAAAGGTCGGAACTTCCGATTAATTTTACACCTCCAATTCCGACTTCGGTTCCGATAATATTAAATCGGACCGAAGTTCGAAACGCAGCGATGCACGTAACTAGAACGCGTACAAAGAAGTTTTAACTCATCGCCAGGGTAATGTTTGTTTATTTTATACACGCTCGCGCTCGAAGTCTCAGTTTATTGTTTTGTATGTGGATGTTATCGCTAATATTTGACTGATTAAAGAGACTGAATTATTTATTTATTTATTTAAATAACATGGGAGACTTACAGCTAAAACAAACAGATCAAGGACAGTACATTAGTCGGAAAGCCAATTACAGGTCTCCACTTATAAATCTTCTTCTTATTTTAAATCTTATATTTCTATTGTTTCATTAAGCCTTCCCTTAACACATATTTTTTCTACTTCCGCGTTCGATATCGGTTCCGGTTCCGATTCCGGATCCAATTCCGAGCAATCAAATTTAAAAACTCCGATTCCGGTTCCGGTAAAACTACTTCCGTAACACCCCTGGTGTAGAGCAATATAGAGAATCAAATAGGTAGGAAAATAATTTGCATTGACAAGCAATTCCAGACAGACCATTCAACTGCATGCAATTCCTACCATATGTTAATCAGAACTACTTTAAACCCACTATCTTCTAGATCACCACTTCGTTACCAGCAATGGTTTCCGTTTCGCGTTGTCCTAACCGAATGAAACCGATTCGATTAAAGTTACTCGATTACATGCATGGAACTCGAATAGATGTCGTTTAAGGAATGAGTAACGATATCTAGGTTATTTACATCTATGATTTTATCGAGTTACTACTGCAACTGGTCTTGCTAATTTGGGTCTGAGTAAGTCGTCAATCAATATTATTTATGTGCCTTTAGAATGACAGTTGTTAAGCATAAACAAGAAACAAGATAATAGATTAACCCTATCGAATATTACACTTTACTTTGTGTAAATTATTTATTCACCCAAACATTGAACCAAAAAATTCGAAAACAAGCGACTTCCATCAACCCGCATTGGGCCCGCGTGGTGAATTACGGCCCATTCCTTTTCACAGAGAGGAGCCTGTTTCCCAGCAGTGGGAACATTATAGGCTGATTATACTATTGACTATTAATACTACTTTTTTTCCCGTCACTGTTGGAATTGTAACTGAGAAAATTTATTAACAGAGTTTAATAATAACTTTATCACAATCGAACCGCATGCTTCCATTTTTAATTCAAACTCCCTCACAGTATCGTCTATGAATTACAATTCCCGAATTCCGTATTCCAATTTCGAACAAAGAAAAAAGCAAACTCAAAGCAATTACCGTTACAAGTTTTATTGCAAGTGAGACGTGAAAGTCACATATGACAACCCTAGACAACTGTTTTACTATGAATAAATCTATTCACATAGGAAACCGGGGGGCACAATAAAGAGATACGTTATTTATGGCACAGAGTAAAAATGTTTTTCATGTTGACGCAAGCGCCACTAGGCGTAAATCAAATTCGTAAGCGTAATATTCTTGATGTAACGTCTGTCGGGGCCGTAATATTAAGTTGACTTACAAGTTTTGACGACCCTAGTCCGTCATATTATTAGCGAGTACATATTTGCTATCGGCGCGGCGGCGTTCATGTTTTATGAGAAAAGTAAAATTTGCAAGTTCCTCTGTGTTCAGCGATTTTGTAGGGTAGCGAATGAGTAACGTTTGGAATTGTATGTAACCTAAATAAGTTATGAATCTGACGCTGAATAAAATTTATTTTGTCTGTCTGCTGATTTATTTTATGACTCTATTCATGTTATAAGCTTATTCACTTGTCTGTGAATTTATTATGCCTGTAAATGAGGTTATTCTCCACCTTTCATGTAATAAAACCAGTCTGCAGTTCTTCCGGTGCAGGTTTTTTTTTGCACCTTCTCTCTCACATATAGATTTCAAACTCTTAAGTCCAGAATTCTTTACGTTTTCCTTGACTGAAGGTGTCAGGCCGCGTCCTAAAAGCGATTGCCACCATCGTCACGCTCTTTTATAGAGTGTGAGTCTTTTTGCACATTTCGAAATGAAGGAATGTATGCTTAATTTTATCGACAGATTTTTTTTTTTATTATGGAATTTTTAAACAAAACGGTGTAACTTTTAAACTAAATTATTTATCGCGATGAAATAAACTCCTAAATGATTGGAACTAATTAGGCGTCCTCATAAAATGAAAATTGTGGAAAAAAACTAGCCTCAATTGAAAAGAAACATGTTTTTTTTTAGCAACAATCAGGTTTTTTTTTCATAATTTTTTACAACACTTAAAATTTCTTAATAAGAAGCGGAACAGATTTTTTTTTTTTTTCATATTTTTTCCTTCGATAAAATGAAGCATAGATTCCAATGCGCGTATTCGCGCGACCATCTCCTTTGGTTATGACGCAGGGTTATAGAATAACTTAACAAGTGTCCATATTCTGCCAATTTCATGCCACATCGGTACATGCGAAGTCCTCAACCCTCCTGCTGCTACCCAATAATAATTTATTCAAATAACAAACGGAGCAATATTGCCTCAAATGGCAAAAGGGTTACGGAACTTGCGTGAGAAGGCATCGTCTTGATGATCATTAGGCGACTAATGTACTAGAATTATAGCCCGCAAACAAATTATGGTACGCCTCGGAGGACGCGTATTTATGCATGTGTTGGTCTCGTAATTATTGCTAATCAGGGCTTAGTAATGGCTTGGAGGTAGAACCTTTTTAGCAGTTGTTTTGATTATTATTGATGGAGACTGGTGGCTGGTGACTAGTACGTGATCGAATCAGAAATTAAGAGATCCGCAGGAGAACCAAGGTAACTCAAACTCTTTATTACATTCTTGTGTACATTTAGTTGTTACATTTATGTAAGTTCCAACATGAAACCCGGTTAGGGCACGGCAACATAATAATAGGTAATAAATTGGAACAAAACAAGCATCCAGTCAGTAGATACGTGTACTGGATTGCACGTTTGTTAAACAAATATAAATTTTCGATGATATTACTAGTATTTGATTTATGTAGTTATTTTAATTAATATCATGAGGTTAACCGACATAGCCCGAAGAATTGCCAAACTTAAGTGGCAATGGGCAGGGCACATTGCTCGCAGAACGGATGGTCGATGGGGCCGAAAGGTTCTGGAGTGGCGACCGCGTACCGGAAGACGTAGCGTTGGAAGGCCTCCCACAAGATGGACCGATGACCTAGTGAAGGCAGCAGGAATCCGCTGGATGCGGAAAGCACAGAATCAGTCAAAGTGAGGTGCTTGGGGGCCTATGTCCAGCAGTGGACGTCTTTCGGCTGAAATGATGATGATGATGGAGACTGGCATTGATCGGGTCTCCCAGATTTTTTGCAGATGTTCTGAACAGGCTAGGAAGCCTAATTTACTTCTGGAGGAAGATGGGCTGGTTAGGATGACCAACGACGACCGCCATGGCTTACGTACAATGTCCCACTAGTAGGACTAAGTGCGGATACGAATCTCAATAACATAGACATAAGCTGGCAGTGATTGCAAGTTTTTTTTTTTCGAGTTGTTATTGACTAACTTGGTGTCAAAGTTTTTATGCCGCCCATGGGCCGCTGACTTAGCTTCACAAGTCGTCGAGAAATATCTCTCAGGCATGCCGGTTTTGCCGCAGAAGGAGACGCCCGGGGCGGGAATCGCGAGCCGATTTCCGGCCATCGTAGGCGCGGGCTTGCGGACGGTGAGCAATGGGTAGCTCACCCTCCAATAAGGACCAAGCTCGGGTCGACGGCGCGTTGTGTTCCACGCGCGCCTCAAAGAGATGTCAGCAGAATTGACGGGGTCCGCTAGGACCAATGCCTGCCGGGGGTTCGAAGAAAACCGATAGGGATATCGTGGCCCCCGGCAACGGGGCAACCGAAGGAACACGGGTGGGTTTTAGTCAGTAAGAGTCTGACACGCCCTCCCGCTCCACCCAGAGCGGGAGAAGTTATTTGATAATTTCCCATCCAAAAAAAAAAAGCCATGCCGGTTTCCTCACGATGTTTTCCTTCATCGTTTTTGAAGCAAGTGATTTTACATTACGCACATGAATCCGAAAAGTCAGAGTGCGTGCCTTGAGTTCGAACTCGAGACCTATGACTTGGCAGTCCGACGGTCACACCACTAGGCTATCACTGCTATGGTGTTATCTAATAAGAAATTACAATTATAGGTAAAGGAAAATTAGAATTTATTTTGTATTATCAAGACGAGTTTGAAGTCTTAGTATTAACTATTGTGGTTTGCTGATAGCCGATAGACAAACATATTTACTCGAGTATATGGCCAACACTTAACATAAAACAGACAGCCAATAACCAAACTCCAACAAAATAATAAAGATCCACTATCTAGCAGTCGTCACGAAAACGCAATGAAACACACGTCGTTCCTCCATCGCGTATCGTTGCCAAATGTCGCCCGGCTACCCCCACCACCGTCCCAACTCCCCACTACTTGCACGTGCAAGCGCAATAATAGCCGTAATATCGAAGCCGATTTAACGACATGCAATGAAACACGGACAGTGGAGGGTTAAATGTGAAATGTCCTGTATTGTTTTAACCTTTAAGCTGGATGGGGTTTGAATTATTGGTATGGGCTGTCTGGGGCTGTGAAGGGGTATTTTTAATCGTTAAATTATGATTTTTTTATAACTATGAATTAATGATAACAGTTTCTGTTACACGTAGATTTAAAGCAAATAAAATTCAGAAATTAATTTAATTCACCATAAGCTTTATGTAACTAATAAAAAATTCTCCCTCATGTTGATCAGTTAGGTACTAAATATTTTAAAACTTAACCGTAATTTTTTTCAAACCAATAAATTCTCAATTCCAAATTCAAACATTCAAACGAAACCAATCACAGATTGCAAACTTGAATCTAAAACGTATCAAACATTCAAGTCAACCCCAAACAGCGCGGTCAAAGTCGACCGCAAAATAAAAAGCCGCAGTGACTGAGCTTTTAAAAGAAAACACCAGTTGTTAGGTGACCGCTTGCCGATCGCGATAGCCGGCGACGACATTGTGGGGGATTTATCGCCGGCCACGCTGCACACTTAAGTCCCCGGGAGCTAAAAAGGAAAGTTTAAAGTCGTCGCCGTCGCAGGGTTAAAAGGCCGCTCGTGTTGTATGTGTTTTTATGTGAGACTTGCGAGTGATTGGGAAAAAATGTTTGAAACTCTGATTTATATAGGCTTAGGAAGTATTTGGATCTGTTAAAGTATGTCGTAACTTGGGAACAAAATATTTTTCAAGCCATTTGAAGATCGGGTCACAGAAACGGCAGTATTCCAAGTTTTAAAACGAGGTCTGCCAAGCGAGCGCACGGTTTCAGATGAACGTGAACTCACTTTTTGGCATATTTATTACGACATTACATCTACTAGATGTGTCCCGATCCTCAGCAATCAAGGGCCGATTATAAAGAAGACCATGAACACCAGAACTGCGACAGCCATACAGCTGACCATTCGATAGAAGTGAAATTTTACGACTGGAGCCGAGTTTACCCGATTCCACGTCACCGACTATAAGTGATAGACATCATTTTAATACTAGAAATAAAGATAAAATAGATCAACTGTTTTTCAGATTATCTAAAGCATACATCTTTTATGGGGTACTGTGTTAAATGTTACAACAAAATACCTTGTGTTATATAACAATTAACTAAAAGAAAATTTTATACTCATATTAAAAGTACACTTTGTAAACAAGCATATTACAAATTAAAGGATTATATCCTAGATAAGAATGCTTGGAAACGTACTGGTCTAGCTCCATAGGACTATTTAGAGTCTAGACAAAATCAAATTGGATGCTAATTCAATTGTGTAATTAAGTATTATAACATTGATTTTACATTCTGTGATTACTTGAACTCACACACTGACTTATTAGTATTACTTGTAATTTTTTTAGGATTATCGTATAGGTACCTACTTTTACAATGCTTGTAAATATGTGAACACCATGTATTCATTACATAATTATTTTTTCTGTCATTGCTTCATTTTTAATTATTTTTACCTATTGTGGTATCTTATTCCAGGTGCATCGTCTTCACATATAATTTTATAATTAATGTATACAAAATATTGTAAAACATTTTAAAAGAGTAACGGTGGTGTTTTTCCCATTATTCTCCATACGAAAACTACTTTTTGGAAGGGGCGACTAGAATCAATTTTTTTTTTTTTTGTAAATTATGTGCCTAATTTAAATAAATTATTTGACTTTGACCGACCGACTGGAGCCGAGTATACCCGATTCAGCGTCACCGTCCGACTGAAGCCAAGTATACTTGATTCGGAATCACCGTCCCGAGCGTGACAGATCAGTACGTTCACCGTTCAGAAAGAGTGCAAAGTGCACCTCAAGAAGTTTTCAAAAACCTTCTGATTGTGCGAATCCTAGGACTTAAATTAATTATGCATAACCTACAGTCTACACGAGGTATTTAGAACAAATATCTAGTGTAATTTATCGCATGTTTATGCAAATGTTTGGTGGCATTCACATTCGAACGCAACGAATTGACGTTGCACTTTACAAAATAACACTTAATTTACTGTCTTTAAATGTCAGTGCTTATTTACCATTAGAGACTCGGAGAGTTATTATAGCATTCTGTTAAAAATTACTTCGGCAGCCTTAGAATATTCTACTATTCGCAGTAGACAAAATAAGAGTAAACATATAACATTATATCAATTAAAATTTGAAATTTTACAGAATACTTTTAAATTATCAGTGATGTACTGACTAAGTAATAACAGCTGCACGGGTCGATCGATCAGGTTAAGCTACGCTTGCCGCGGTTGGTCCGTGGATGGGTGACCATCTTTACATACCAAGACCCCTCCATGCCTCGGAAAGCACGTTAAGCCGTTGGTCCCGGCTGTCATTTGTAAATCTTTGACAGTCGTTACGGGTAGTTAGAAGCCCAAAAGTCTGACAACCAGTCTTACCAAGGGGTATCGTGTTACCTAGTCACTAGGTTGTGGAGGTCAGACAGGCAGTCGCTCCATGTAAAATACTGGTATTCAGCCGCATCCAGTTAGACTGGAAGCCGACTCCAATATAGTTGGGAAAAAGGCTAGGCAGATGATGATCAGTGATGTACTGATGAAGGTCTGTCAATAAGTCAGAAAGCTAATTAAAAAGGTTATTAATAACAACTTAACATAACATAACATCACGCATGTAATCCCCGAAGGGTTAGGCAGAGGTGTACCTATAGTACACCCACATTTCGCCAGTTATGTTTAAGTCCTAAGTTTAAGTAATAGCGAGCCTATTGCCATCAACCGGGCACAAATCCAGACTCCGGGCTGCTACTAAGAAATTCCAGATGGAAAAACTAAATAACACTTTGCCTGTCCCGGTATTCGAACCCAAGACCTCATACTTAGCAGTAGCGCTTGCGACCACTAGACTAATGAGGTAGTCATTATTAATAAATAAATTTCCCATTTCAAAGTCCAGATTCTTATAGAGAGAAGAAGGTATGCTTCAAAATGCACATAATTTAATAGGCATCGAAAACCAGTAGCCTAATTGCGTAATACACGATCAATCACAATTTGTTTCGATTTGAAACAGATTGCTAATCAATTGCCTCATAAGCTAGAAAAAAAAAACTGCTCAGCAACGTAAATAACGCAATGAATGTTGTTGAACTGTCAAAATTAAACAAATTAGTCATAATCGTAAAATAAGTTACTCAATTAGGGTACTGGTTAGGTATACTATACAACCAGCTAATCTAACAACTGCAGTGCTATTCTGTAAAAAACTCACCGTGAACGCTTAGGTGAAGTGAGCTGTCAACAGTGTAAATCCCTAGTATCTGGTGGAATGACAGCTCACTTCACCTTAGCGTTCACGTTGAGATTTTTACAGAATAGCACTGCTGTTAGCATAAAATCAAAAGGCAATGTGTATAAAACAAGCGAAAGAAACAAGAAGAAACAACATCCCAGCATCAATAACCACACGGCTCATTACGGAGATAATTGAGATGATAACGCAAATGCGCCGCGACCACCGACAACTGCCAAATATCAGAGATGCGAGATTGTGAGCTGAACGAGACGCTGATGTTGGCACGACTGGCTACTGGAGCGGTAGGGGTGGCAATGAGAACAGGATTTTAACTTACATTGCTTGTAAAATGTAGAAAGAAAAATTCAGAAATTAAATTAATTGAATTCACAGTATCTGTATGAATAGATAGGCACTATTTACCTGACATATTCAAGAATAAGAGAGAAAGAATTTAAGAAAATACATTTATTTGCACTAAATGTGACGCTTATAGAAAAAAAAAACAGTGGAATCCGGGAGTGCCGACAGAAGTGAAAACTTGAACAATTTAAAAAAATACTTTAAAAACCTTTAAAAATACTTGCATATAACATTGATCCGTACTGCAATATAAATAAAGAGCACAATCGCGTTAACAAAAATGAAGTGTCGGTAACGGTGTCGCGAGTTCAATTGTTTTTCCCATCTCAAAAATTACGCGCCTAAAGAAGTTTTCACTTCAAAAATAAAGATCAAAAACACAGGAAAAAATTGGCGGAAAATGAGAATTAAATTCGTATAAAAGAGGCCAGTACTTAGTGTTCAAAATGTCAAATTAAGAAAATATAGATCTGATGACGTATTGTATGAAATATGAACTGAGGCCGACTTCGGAACAACGAACTGTAAAGTATGAAATGACGTCTAGCGTCCACCATATTGAATTTCATTTGACGTCACACAGTCTAGGAGTTCTAAGATACAGTCTAGGTCAAAATGAGTCGACATCTCATTTATACATTAACCTAATCTTGTAAAATTTACAATACTGGCCATTGCCCATAACAATAACACTATTTTCAAACAAAAAAGAAAACAAAGAAAACGCATAAAAACTCATTCCACGTTCAAAATCTGTCACTATGTAATAAAGAACAAAACAAAAAGTAACGACTACAATTTAAATAAAGAACACAATATCCCCCTAATGCTACGGCACTACCAACTTTACAAAACAAAAATGTTAATTAAATCAGCGCAAAATAATCCGTCAAGTGGATTATTCGAATGCATAGTTCGCGTGAACATCATTAAAGATTAACGCGGTATGTAGGTTACACGTCGCACGCGAGCACGTGGACTCAGCACGCGATGCACGGTGATGACTTTGCGTATGGCTTTTGTTATATGAGAATGATGCATCTTTTACAGGTTTTAGAGACAAAATGTGTGGGAAAGGAAGATTTAAAACACACATCATTAACGTTGGTCAAAAAGGACCAATTTTTTACATATTTTTTAAGTGAAAACTTCTTGTTGGCCATTTTTGAGATGGGACTAATTAATTTCGCGACACTGTAACGCAATTTACCGACACCGTGGAGTAAAAGACATCAACGCGTTGATTACCGCGATGCCGATTTTTAAGCTATTGCATAGCTTTTATCGCGGGCTTTGAGCGCGGCGACCGAATCAAGAAATTCCGTAACGAAAAAAACCTAACACCCCCACTCCGCCTACCATGTAATGTTCCCATGACAACGTGATGTTGTCATGGGAACGTAATTTTTGTTTTATGTCATCACGTCATCAAATGTAGCGTTGACAAATAGGAAGTATGGAGGTTACAAATGCTATGCAATAACTTTACCGCGGCAGTCCCCGAGTGCCACACGTTTTTTTTTATACTGTTCCTTTTTTCACCAGGAATTTCGCAGTAGGAGCCCGGAGTCTGAATTTGTGCACGGTTGATGGCAATGGGCTCGCCCCCTATTACATGAGACTTAAACATAACTGACGAAATGTGGGTGTACTCTAGGGTACACCTCTACCTAACCCTTCGGGGATCACAGGTGTCAGGTTATTTTATGTTTGGTCCTTTTTTTACCTACTGATCCTTTCAAATTCTGCAATATTGAGAGATAAGGCTAACTTGATCTTGTTAAAGAAAATAGTCGAAATATTGATAAAGGTTTTAGTAATGAAGTCATTTATTCGGTGTAAGGATTAGAGAGGATTATTAATACACTAATAGGAATAGTACAGACAGAGATTAGGAAGTGTAGGATGGATAGCCTTAAGTTTCTAGGGTTGCCGCCATCTACATAATTTACTAACTGAGAGGCAGACAACGCATTGCCTAAACTTAGTAGGTACTAAAGATAAATTGAACTTATGATCGAATCTCGTAAACGAGAAGGTTGAAGTTTGTGTTCAAGCGAAATATCTGGCAACAGTTAGTCAAAGATGAATAGGTGTCAACTTAGGGACAGTGTTATTGAGCAAAAACCTAAACATATTTTCGTCGCAGTACACAAAATCTGGCAACAGTTAGTCAGAGATGAATAGGTGTCAACTTAGGACAGTGCTATTGAGCAAAAACCTAAACATATTTTCGTCGCAGTACACAATAATATTACAAGCTACATCGATCAACGTACAAGCTCCATTCACGATAAATCCTAGACACAAAATCCCATTTAATTTCTCAACTAACAATATGACAGCCCTGACTCCGAGATAAATTTACGCGATTTGGACATGATTAATGCCAGCCCGGTCGCCTCCTACCCGATAAGAAGTGCGATAGTCCTTCTACATATAAAGTCGTCCACTATTAGTGTAACATAGTAGTACGCTACCGGAATAAAATCGAGTATTAGTTTGGAGATTTGACCGCCGGGACACAGATATGGAACGATGAGATAAGGAAGTAGAACTATTGGTCGTATCTTTTACGCCCTTTTAGCCTAAGGTCTGTGTATTTCCCAGAGGATTCTTAAACTAAGATGGTATCGTCCAGGGATGTTATGAAGCTTCGGTTCCGGTTCCGAAAGGTCGGAACTTCCGATGAATCCTCCGATTCTAATTTCGGTTCCAATAATTTTGAATCGTAGTAATACCGATGCACGTGACTAGAGCGCGTACAAATAAGTTTTAACTCGTCGCCAGTGTAATTTTTTTTAGTTTATTTTATACACGCTGGCGCTCGAAGTCTCAGTTTATTGTTTTGTTTGTGAATGTTATAGTTAATATTTGACTGATTAAAGAGACTGATTTATATTTCAATTGTTTTATTAAGCCTTCCCATAACACATCTGTCTTCTACTTCTACCTTTGACTCCGGTTCCGATTACGGTTCCGACTCCGATCAATCAAATTTAAATTTCCGATTCCGGTTCCGGTAAAACGACTTCCGTAACATCCCTGGTCTCGTCTATCTAAGTAAAATCTAAATTTCATGCACACAAAACGAAGAAAATGGTTGGCAACGCTACAATACCAGTTTCTATAATAAATGCAGAACGCAATAAAACAGTAAATAAAGAAATTATCATCCACTATTATCCACTTCACAAACCACTTAACACAGAACATAAATTAATTCTTTGCAATAAATTGCAATCTGCTAACAGTTCAAACAGAAGAGCTCTCAACATTATCATTGGCACTCGACCTATTTTACACAAACATTTATTCTAAATCGAATGAAAAAAGAAATTCGCAGCTTCCCTTCAAAACGTCTGGCATGGCACACAAAGCGAGGTATACCTGGCGCGAGTACAATACGTCTTTAACACAATGATCGACAGACGCTCCACCAAATATACATTTAAAAGGCAAGGTGAAGGAACTTGAGGGAGGAAAAGAAATCTATAAATTTTTAGCGTAGGCCGAGAAATCAGTAGGACATAAATTGTAAAAAGGCGACGTCGAAACGAGGAGAATCGTCAAATGGTGCGGACGAGATACATTTTAGATATAGATAGGGTTGCTAAGCGGTGGAAACTTGATAAACTAGCTGCGGATAAAAGGAAAAAGATTTCCTTTAATATTGGAAGCTTGAGGTTGAACAGTTTTGATTTGGAATTGGAGAAATGTAGGGTTTAGAGTGTCGGGAAGTTCTTTTATCGTTTCAACGATTTCAGTTTAGAACTTGTGGGAAAGAAAAAGGTACGGTTCATTTGATTTTTATGAATACCTTAAAGATCTTTATCTTTTTCGTTAATCGTGAACCTTTTTTAAAAAAACAAGCGTGCATTTACAGTAATCGCATATGATGTGTAACATTTGACATCTGACCTCGGTAATAAGCAACATTAAAGGGGCGGGGCCTTGTCAAGGTCGTTTCTGACAGCCAACTCTAGCACCACGCGCGCTTATTGATCAAATCAAATAGCGCGCACTTCCCCGGCTTCCTGTGACATACTTCCGTCGCTTTTCACGAAATCACTCCCACAAATTGCAGGGAAGCCAGAGGAAAGATGTTACACATCAAAAAGAACAAGCATCTTTTATACGAAAAACATACAATTGCCGTATCTAAAAATAACTTAATAACAAACAAATCACGCTCAGCGGCAGCCCTGCAAGCGGTAGTCAAACGCGCGATGCTCGGGAACTCGGAAACTCGGCAATGTAGGCAGTAGGCATGCAGAGATTTATGTTTGAATCTGGTTACCGGTAATACAACGTCGTTATACACTACACATGAACCTGGTTTTTGTTTCTTTAAGTGCATAACTTATCGAGTTTAGTTTTTAAGTTATATTTTCTAGTATTTTTACCTGAAATGGGCTGGTGAGGCTAGTACGAAGCTGTTGCTGCTTTCTATAAACGCCTTTTTTTGGGTGGGCAATTGTCAAATAACTTCTCTGGGTGGAGCGGGAGAGCGTGTTAGACTCTTACTGACTAAAACCCACACGTGTTCCTTCAGTTGCCTGTATGTTGCCAGGGGCCACGGTAACCCTTTTGGATAAACCCGCAACCCCGGCAGGCATCGGCCCTAGCGGACCCCTTTAGTTGTGCTGAAATCTCTTTGAGGCGCGCGTGGAACACAATGCGCAGTCGATCCGGGCCTGGTCCTTATCGGACGGCTTCTATGGACGCCTGCAGCACCAATTTCCCGGCTTTTCCAACATTGAGTCATTGTTAAGTACCTGGTTCGTGTTGACAGGCCTACACCGTCCTATTATTCATTTATAAACATTCTAAAGGTCAATTATTTTTAAAAGAGTTATCGAGGAGTTTCTTGCCGGCTCTTCTCCATAGGAAACGACCAATTGGAACCGTGCATCTAGCTTCTAACGTTTCATAATTGCCAAAAGAAAGCTCAAAAGACCAGTAATTTTGAGTGCGTAACTTTTATCTTAACGGTTTTTTCAATCTTACTTTCGATCTCTATTTTTACCTTTCGATAAAAGCTAAAAAGAAAAAGTATTAGCAATTGAAGAGTTTTAATAAAATATGGAAAGCACTTATTTTACCTCTAACTTCGATTTACTTATTTTAAAGCTTCTTCTACACCCACACAACTTTCTATCAAACTGTAGACTCTTTTAAGAATGTTTTATTAATATATGTAAGCGTTTTAGTTCACATATTATATGAAGCTAGGTTAAAAGACGCCTTTCATACATTTTAATATATTCGTATCAAAGGCTTTGTGGGGTATAAAAGATTATAATTTACTTACGTCTTTTCAATAAGGTAGTGTTTATATTAAATTGCTCCTGTACCCGCAAAACGAATATACCGTTCTACGAAGCCTTTAAAGTAGCACATTCGCGAATGATACTTTGAACTTTGACGTAAAACCAAACAACAATGTAGCTTATCTCATTATAATAATGTATTAATTAGAATGAATGTAGAGAGTTTGATCAAACTCTTTCGCTTTTGTAAAAGTCGATGAAACGTGACGTGAAAAACAAGGTTCGTACGTTAGGACCACTTAGACATATAAGGACCAAGTACACGCGTCTCAAAACACTTAATCCTAGAACTAATACAGGGCAGCAATCTTCTTGTCATGGAGTATCGCATCGTAACTCAGTGTTAAGCTGATAACGACTCCTTATCTTGTGTGTCGCATGTCGGCGTTTTGTTTAGATATCGGCTGAGGGGCGACTTTGTGTTTGAGTATAGAAAAAAATGAGTCAGGTATTTAAGGTGACTTTATACGCTCATAACTGGCATGAAATCAATGACGTCTAGGGATTATATTGTAAACTAGCTGCGGGCACATGGACGCGGACAGCAGCTTTTCTTTTTCTAAACAAGCCCATGTTACTCCTTATAACATTTTCATCTGCCAGTGAAATTCCCGTCAAAATCGGTCCAGCCGTTTCGGAGATTAGCCGGAACAAACAGACATTTTTTTTTTGTTATAATTGCCGTATATGCATTTGGTAAAAAGCTGTTATTTTGACATTACAAACAGACACTTTTTATTTGTATATTATAGATAAAAAATCTTTTTCAGAAGCCTATGAGATTAAATAGAACCCATCTCTATTTAATCCATCGGCTTCCAGTACTTAGTAGATACCTATCAGTTACCTTTCGATTTTTTGGTCCTTGGCTGATAAGAAGGATTATATATGCTATAAATCTTTACGGCAGTTACTTAAGCTATCATTAATCAAATATTATACTATGATGATATATTATATACCTGATCGTGAAATATGATCGTGTCTACATAATGTTATAATGTATTTCAAACTTACGGCAGTAATGGCGTCAGATTTATAATTTTCTTGTGAACATACCTGTAACAAAAGAAAT
This sequence comes from Agrochola lychnidis, assembly GCA_963680765.1. NCBI lineage: Eukaryota > Metazoa > Arthropoda > Insecta > Lepidoptera > Noctuidae > Agrochola > Agrochola lychnidis. Next base: position 3,269,750 of record OY796859.1, on the reverse strand, counting down.
ATATCATTAAAAATATTGTTCAGGAGTATGAAGTAGCGAACATCCTATTATTGTATAAAAGTACCCTAATAAAATTCCAAAAAAAAAAACGGCTAAGTGTGTGTCGGACCACGCACAATGAAGGGTTCCGTAGTTGGGATGAATTTATCCCAAAAACAAACTTAACTTTGTAGTTGATAAACATGTTCTCGCATACGAAATGTATGGGAAAACATGTTTTTGCAACTGCAAAGTTATGTTGGTCGATAGTTACTCGTTAACCTGTAAAGCCTACTTAGCTGTGATAATTTTCTTTTTAATTTCGTTATATAAACTACTACTGTGATTTTTTCACACATCCAAAACCAACCATTTAGCTGGCAGGGGGCAACTTGACTCTAACAAAAATTAGCACTTTAAAGCTTAATATTTCGCAAACGGATCCCTGAATCCAAAAATGGTTTGCCAAACTCACTATGTTTTTGAAGGACCTTTCCAATGATATCCCACACCGATATCAAGAAAATAAATTAAAACTTCTGGATCAACCACCCAAAAAAAAACTTGTTATAAAAAGAAAAACAAGTCCTTCCGTATTCGGTACTTCCAAAATGAAAGTACCGGAGGACCACTTTTTTGCTCGCACTCTATTTATTATTAAAACGATTCAGAGGCCTCTGAATTATCTATTAGCGGGTTTAATCAGTGTCTAAAAAACTTTTACCTCAATTAATTATTACTAGAATATTTTTTACTCGAAAATTTCCGTAGCGTTAAGACAAGTTTCTAGCTTCGTCGTATCTCCTGATCTTAGTATGACTTCAAAAACATCAGATTTAATCGACTACAAGAACGCACCGATTTGCTTTTCCTATGATCTGTAGATAGCCGGGAAAATCGAAAGGAAAGAAAGACATAATAGGACGTACACACTTTGTTCCTTAAGGACCAAAAATACAAATGTAAATAAAGATTGTTTAAACATTTTACACAAGCCATTACTAATAAAAGTTAACTGACTCAGTAAAAATAAACTTTAAAAACTTCAATTTAAAATAATCCTGACACTTTTACAATACGGCTTATCGATTTCCATATGAGATAATATTTACGAACATTGTCGCAACCTGTGCCAATACAAGGAGTGAACAGTGCAATAAAAATAACAGTCTAAGGTGCGTCTGTGACATGTAGAAACGTAGAAAGAGCCGGGGTGCCTCTTACACCGTAGTGTGTTACTTGCTTCTTTCCGAGTCATTGATTTTTGTCGCAATTTTTGGAAGACTAGGACCAATTTCCCACTGGGTCCGTACTTTTTGAAGTGAAAACTTCTTTAGGCGCGTTGGGCATTTTTGAGATGGGACAAAACCATTGATTTCGCGACACTGTAACGCAATTTACCGACACCGTGGAGTAAAAGACATCAACGCGTTGATTACTGCGGTACTCCCGGAGTGCCAATGTTTTTTTTTTTTTAAGGAACCGTCTTTTGTAATTTTTTATTTTAACGTACGTGACCGCTACTGAATGAACAAGAGTGGTAAAGAAAATATTATTAAAATATTTAATATTTATTTTCTTCAAAAATAAAGAGGTCTTCTTTATCGAGGTTATTTTCACGTAACCGGCAGCACTAGAAAGTTTGAAAAAATGTAAAAAAAAAAATTGTATAATTGAATGTTGACAGATAATTCAATTCAATTCAAATTCAAATAATTTATTTCGGAAAAAATATCCATAATGTGTTAGTATAAGAACTTACAAAAATATGTTGGTAGAATTAAACTCGAAAAACAACATTACAATAAAAACCAAAAAATAAATAAATTCAGATCAAAATTACAATTAAAATAATAATTAAATTAAATTATAATCAAAATTAAATCAAATTAGAATTAAAATAACATTAATACAGTCAAAACAAAATTAAAACAACATCAAATCAAAATTTAAATAACATTGAACTAAAATTAAATCAAATTAAAGTATGTATATCAAAATTATGTCAAAATTAAATTAAAACTGAAACATGTACATAACTTATCTTCTAAAACAAAACCAATTCAAATATCTTTCCTCAGCACCGGGCCCGCAGCCCGGGACCAGTGCATCAGAAAAGGGCAGTCTGGCCTCTCCACAATAAATAACCTTCAGGATGCTATTGAAACTTCCACGTATCCTACGCATTAGGGATGCCGTTCTTTTGCGCATGATAGCCTCAAAACCATCTATACCAGCCTCGGCAAACATGCCCGACGCACTACAGAACCTCGGAAGCCCCAGCAACACCCGAAAAGCATTATTGTACTGAACCCGGAGGGCGTTGTAGGCTCTCTGCGTATACCTGACCCACAGGCTGCAGGTGTAAAACGTCTGGCAGTATGCTTTAAACAGCGTTATTTTCAGGTCTTTAGTACACCTAGCAAACCTGCGGGCCAGCATGTTACATTAATGAGATAACCTACATGCGTATCTATATTTCTTTACAAATATTTAACATTTTCCTACACGGTTTGTTTTCAATTATCTATTAGAATGTATACATTACAAGTAAACGTTAATCAAATGTTTACTTTGATAACGAAGTAAACATTTTATTTAAACAGATGTAGCGTAACGTGCGTCGTACTAAAAGTTGTTAAGTATTCATTACAGTTGTGACTTCTTTGTTCTATTTACTTGATTAGTCTCTTTGACAATAAATTACATGAAACAAATATGTTTTGTAATTGAATAGTAGATGTTTTGGTTCTGGTTCTTTGAAGCGTAAATCATGCTAATATTACTAGCTAGCAAAACAAAAGAAAAAGTGATGTTTGCAACATTCACGGAAATATATTTTCTAAAATAATAAGCATAAGGTTTTTAACTACGCAACTGGAATTATAAATTTTACAGATTTATGAATCTTTTCTGCATACAGGGTAGCAGGGACATCGACGCGAAAACTGTTATCATGGATTTAATACATGATTATGAAGCCCCCTGCGTTGAAATTTTTCGTCGGTTATTTAAAAAAAAAAACAGCTGTTTTTTTTGCAGCCGAATTTTGACCGCGCAGGTATTGCACTTTTCTATGAAACAGCAAATTTAAAAAAAATAACAGACGAAAAATTTCAACGCAGAGGGGTTCAGAATCAAGTACTGAATCCATGGTAAAAGTTTTCGCGTCGATGTCCCTGCTACCCTCTGTATAACTTTAACCTAAAGAAAATTGCAGATCGAAATCTGCTTATAAACCCGCACGGTGTGACATCTGCCATCGTACATGATAACATCGCACACTGGCATTGCGCGCGACGCTGCCTGCCAAATTATTAACATAAACACCATGCGATACCCACTGCATTTCTACTCTGGTTATTGACTGTCGCAATTTTGTTCTTGGCGTGTGCTACCGTCCAATTTAGAATACTATGCATATTTTATCAAGATTAGTTGCATTTTGGGTTTTGGAGATATCGTTTTGGACACGGTTTGAGAAGACTATAATAAAAATATGTGGCAAGACGTAATATTATATTATATCTCGTAGCATGTGAGAAAACAAAAAAAACTAATTAATTTTCTTGTCGTAATTAGCCTGAATAATTAAAAAGATCTGCTAAAAACAGCTGATTACATGTTTGTTCAAGTAAAAAAAATAACTCAAGGCATTTATTTCAATTAAAATAAGCCTTTGTCCAAAGATTTTTTTTATCCGTTTTGTAGATTATAAAAAAAATGTTGAACACTTTTTTTTTTCTTTTTTGACGAAATTAAAAGATTACGGCGATACATTGAGTTAAAATGCGGCATGACGTCACGCTTTGCTAGATTTAATACTGCGTTGTGACGTAGCGAGCCCACACTCCCCAACTTTAATGCGTGTTTTCTAAGTTATTTTTTATTAATATGATAAAGAAAAAAGTACGCATCTAATATTTTTTTATTATCTGAAAGACGGACTAAATAGAATTTCTTTTTTTTTTACATAGGCAATTACCGTATTATAGGCACTTTTAAACTGTCAAATTCATACCCAGGGTAAAAAGCATACAATATCAATAATGAATGAAGGCTTACTATTTTAAATAAACTCCAAAATCAAAATGATTACATAAACGCCAAACATAAAGTGAAACAAACACGGACCATTAATAAAATAAAATCAACCTACATATCACTCCATTTGCAAACCGGAAAACACTGCAGACTGAAATCAATACGTAGCAGCATAAATCGAAGGAAAACCGGTGATTTTTCGCATAAATAATGTAAAAACCGACTGCAAAGTGTTCGTAAATAATAAAATGCAAAATGTAATGATCGATCGGCAGGGAGGTATTATTGGTAGGGGAGGCATCCCCACGATGTGTGCACTTACATGCCATGTCTGTTACAATGGAGTTTCCCTCAAGTATGGATGTTTGAATTTAAATTCACTTTGCTGGCTTTTAACGGTTGATTTCGTGAATTGGAAGATTGGCTGGCTGTCTAGTAATTGAAGGGTAGCGTTTATCGTTTGTGAGCTTTACATATTTAAGATAATGTTCAACGGTTCTTTTGATAAAATATTCCGAATAAAACTATGAAAAATTGGTCCTTCGATACGTAATTATTCTGCAACTGCAATGTTCTGTCCCCCTCTCACAGAAAGGAGGCCTGCGTCCCAGCACAACATTATGGGCATTATAGGCTCTTTATGAATACTCTGTCAGCAAAGATTTATTTGAAAGAACGCAAACAGCAATTTACCGAGACATTGATCTGTCATAGACTACAAACAACGTAAACAATTTCTTATTGCTGAAATTGACAAACAAAGCATTTTTACCTAGGTAAATAAATAAATCTTTATTTGAACTAAACCTAAAATAATATAACAATGGTATAGTAGAAGTACATACATTGAGAGGCTTATGCTAGGTAGTAATACATTGAAACCCTGACCTCTAAACTAGGTTATTACCTGTATCTTAGAAGATCAGTGGCCCTCCGCAACAATGTTACAGGCCAGAAATTTTACAGCTCTAGGTCAACTACTAAACATCGCAAAAAATTAAAAAATAAAAATAAAATGAAGGGTATAATTTTACAATTCAAAAGAAGTGAAGGTATGGCGTTAATTTGTGATTGAGGTGCGTATGTGTGTGTTGTATGTGTTTGTGTATGAAAGTGAGTGTGTGTTGTGTGTTGAAATTTGGAATTAGTTTTATATTTATAATAATAATAATATAATAAGTTGGGTACTAGTATCCAACTTACTTTGTTTCATTACCTAAACATCAGGATCAGTAAGCCGTCCATTTCCTTTTAAGCTTGATACACGCGTAAACTTAACTGACACACAAAAGCGAAGAATAAAATAAGTTTTTACACACGCATAAAACTTGTTTGATAAGTAGCAGTAACACAAATGTTTCCTCTACACCGTCCGATTTATTAACACTCCTGTAACGAAGGACCAGAATATGTACAGAAGGACCATTTCATGAAACGTAGCGGCCCGACTTTAGAACCATGGTGAAAACTTCAACTTTTATTTCTTCTGTCCAATGACCAGGGCTCGGATAGCGGTATATTTTTCGAAACGGTTCGTCTTAAAAACCTAAGAAACGATTTGTTTCAGTTACGATCGAACGGAACGACATAAAAACGTTTTTGAAGAAGAACCAAATTTAAATCGTTCTAGGTTTATAAAACGTTTTTAACCGTTTTTTTTTTTCTAAATTTTTGGTTTGATTGATAGGAAACTCGCAACACAATCCTTACGGCAAGCGCATTGGAATCAATAATATAATGAACTGAAGATAAGGTACAATTTAACTAAATAATGCTTGTCGGCGCACGACACGTGCGCGGCTGCGTCCTGCAATATAAACCGGTTTTTTGTTTTGCGGAATAAACGTTCTCATTTCGTTTTCGTTCCGGACAAAACATTGTACAAAGAACTGTTAGAAACGTTTTAAAAACGTTATTTTGAATAACGTTTCCGAGCTCTGCCAGTGACTGCTCTTTTCAAATTTATGTACACCAATAATTTTTGAATACATTACCAGTAATACCTTTCCTAATTACTGTTGTAAGTCAAAGTGGAATATATATGCTGTTGGTGTTCTTTATTAAATAAATAAAACTATTCTAAAGTCCCCGTCACGAGAAGCTATAAATTTTGTAAACACACATTCAGGGGTTTGCAATCTTTGGGTAAAATAAAATAAAAACAGTTTTGTACTATTTTTTTACAGGGATATTATTATATTAACACACACATCTAATTACAAACAAACAATATAACCTAACCGCGAAAACACCACAAACAAACAGACGCATTCGAAACTCGAAAGACAGCAGAGACAACGTCAGCGTGAACTTACTTCAAAATCGTGGCTCAAATGTTTACATTCCATGAATCAGATGCGTTCCAGTACCACAAAACCTTAGACGACAGCGCTTTATATCGCTAAAATATAACCCGATCAAGTGAAATTGCTCATTAGTTTCGTATAACACGTACATTAGTTAGACTTCATTAAATTTGGGATTATTTGTTGTTGATTAAATTGTCGCTACGTAACTTGGTAGAAGTTCTTTATTTACAAAAATTATAGCTTCTCGTGACGGGGACTTTAGCATTCTACAAGCTATTCTAGAAGAGCTCTTGTAGTGGTAAAAAAAAAAATACTGTTATGTCAGCATTGCTGGTAGCGGGCTACCTGCCAGTGTCATCAGTACCATAACGGTCGTGTGACTTCAGGGTATCACCAATGCGTGTCTCTTCTTCAAAAAGATACTTCCCACAGTTTTCGATATTCATAGTCGAGAACTTAATGATCACAATATTCACAATATAAAATGTATGAAATACACGCATCATCATTAACTTATTTTTTCTGTTTCTTGTGGTTTGTGTTTATGTGTACACACACATATTTAAATAAAATCATGCTTTCTTCTCCTGGGGGTAGGTAGGATCTACTGGACGACACTTGCTACGATCTTTAGGCGCGGGACATACACAAATGGTGAGTGGCGCGGGCGTGGCGACCGTATGGCGCGGGCGTTGCGCTGCCCGTTTCATATTTCATACAAAATGTATAGGAAAGACGTGGCGCGAAACATACACACAACGCCCGCGCCGCACCTCGCCTCGCCCGCGCTACGCCTCTTGTGTATGTTCCGCGCCACGTCGTTCCTATACATTTTGTATGAAATAAGAAACGGGCGGCGCAACGCCCGCGACACACCGTCGCCACGCCCACGCCTCGCCCGCGCCCCTTGCCACTTGTGTATGACCCGCGCGTTACATACTCCTTTTGCTTCGTTTACGTTCATACATCTGGTTGGTTGGTGGTTGGTGCACATAAACTGATAAATAAAATAAAGGTAAGCTTTTTGTCTAAGCAAACCTTCTGGGAGCAGTCCACAGGCCTAGACTTACGAGTTGTATGTCGTGAGTTCGAAACCGAACAGGCACTTTACTTTGTGTAAAATTAATTCATCACCACTGCTCTCAAAACGGTGAAGGAAAACATCGTGAGGACAACCATGTCCTAGAACCAAAAAAATCGAAGACATGTGATATCTACCAACACGGACTGGGCCCGCAGGGTGGATTACGACCTATTTATACGGTATGAGTCCTCATAATGTGCACATATCGAAATGAGGGAATCTATGCTTAATTTTATCGACGGAAAAAATTGACAATTTTTTTTTTTTGTATTTTTTTTTAAATTCTCTTCGGCATCTTATTTATAAATTTTACAATTATTGTCAAAATTTATGAAAAAAATACAGATTTTTACAAAAAAAAACATGTTTATTTTCAATTGAGGGTAGTTTCTTTCTCAATTTTAATTTTATATGGACGCCTACTTACTTCCAATCATTATGGAGTTTGTTTCATCGCGATAGCTGATTCAGTTTAAAAGTTACACAGTTTTGTTCCAATTTTTTTTAATTCCATAAAAAGTATTTAAAAAAATATTTAGATTTTTTTAAATATTTTTTCTGTCCTTAAAATTAAGCATAGATTCTCTCATTTCAATATGTGCACATTATGAAGACTCACACTGTATATATTATTATTTATTACTCCCCTCACAGAAAGAGGAGGCCTGTGTCCCAGCAGTGGGAACATTAACGGTTAATTATGCCAAACCTTCTGTGACTACTTTATAAAACTACGTTGTTCTGGTAACTCGGATACTATGTGAGTTTCCTTTGTCACATTTTACTGGCCTTAATTTATTACTATGATTAGGGTTGTCATTTTTAGGATAATGGCGGGTAGAAGTAGATTCCAGTAATTTATGGAAACAAAGAGCACTAATGTATAATAAAGAAGAGTTTGTTTGTTTGTTTGTTTGAACGCGCTTATCTCTGGAACTACCAGTCAGATTTTCAAAAAACTTTTTACATTATTGGTAGCCCAAATTCTTGAGGAAGATTAAATAAGCTATTTCATATCACGCTAAGACCCTTAGGAGCCGCGCAAAAAGACAACCGTCGGAAAGAACGGTAACCGAAATCGAAGAAATAGCACCGACGGGCGATGCGATGCGACGCGGTGAGTCGGAGGAACAAGTAAGCCGACGTTCGCACGGACGTAATAAAATCGCTGCGATTTTTTTTCACGCACTTATTTTCCACTCTCTGCTTAGCGCCGAGAGTTGAAAATCCAACAGTGTGTTTTTTCAACGTGCTGGGACGAGAGTGCGTCCCAGCGCATTGGATTCTGAACGCTCGGCTTAACAGCGAGAGTTGAAAATACGAACGTCGGCTAATTTCATGCAGACGAGGTCACGGGCAGAAGCTATAGTATATAGGATAAAATTTATAACCTAACAATTTATTACAAAGTACATACAAAGCTGAAATTTTAACAGTAAAATAAATATTAACTCTGGCGAGCTTCTATTTGGTAAGCAGGATTACATTAGCATTGTTTTAATGGAAATTACTAATTAGGCTTAGGGTGACCTTTCATGATTTAATTATTCGTTTTAGTTGTTAACACTCACATTTACCTACCCGGGCTAAGTAATAACAGCCGGGTCACGGGTCCATCGATCAAGTTAAGCTACGCTTGCCGCGGTCGGCTCATGGATGGGTGACCATCATGACATACCGAGACCCCTCCGTGCCTCGGAAAGCACGTTACGCTTGTGGTCCCAGCTGTCATTCTTGGATCTTTTGACAATCGTTACGAGTCTTCAAAAACCCAAAAGTCTGACAACCAGTCTTACCAAGGGGTATTATAGTATTACCCAGTGACTAGGGGTTATGGAGGTTAGATAGGCAGTCGCTCTATGAAAAATACTGGTATTCAGCTGCATCCGGTTAGACTGGAAGCCGACCTCAACATAGTTGGAAAAAAGCTAGGCAGATGATGAAAAATATACAAACCTTTATTTCTCTCGTTCGCTTAGATTTAGTAAAAATAGTTTAGTAATGGTGCCGATTCCCTTGTTCACAAACTAAACTAAATTTAAATTCAGTGCATCTTTTTCTTTCTATTTCATTAAGAAAAGGACAAAAGATAAATTTTAGTTTAGTCCTGTCAAATTAATTTACCTGTTAATAAATGAGATACTTCTTCTATTTTATATCAATATGATTTTGCCCGTAGTTTCGCCCGAGTGGAGGTCGGAAATTAACCCACGGGAACGTACTACCGGGATAACAAGTACTCTATGTCCTAACCCAGGTCATGATCTACCCATGTGCCAAATTTCATCCAAATCCGTTCAGCCGTTTTAGCGTGAAAATGAAATAAACAAACTCACTTTCACATTTATAATATTAGTTAATATAAAAGCATTTCATGCAATCTTTGAATACAGTGCAAATTATTTAAAATTGTGATTACTAATGCTAAATTTCATGCATTATAATTATGGAACGTAGTTTATTATTAATTTATTATATAAAATTGATAAGTTTCAAACGCTTCATTTGACATAGTGACATAATAAAAATAAATAATAATATTAGTTTGGATTCTTTAAAAGCCCAGCCCTGAACAATAGCCAAAGCGTTCGTGTACTTCCGTATGCATTCGTCTACTTAAAAATAAACTACAGGGTGTATTTAATTAACCCCTGACTTCCACTTAACTAGAATGCCTGGAAACTTGATTCTTCAGTTGAAACGGCTAGCGAGAAGGTAATTGCATTTACTGGTGCATGTTAAGCGGGTTTTAATTTTAAAGGGATTTACTTGTTTTTGTTTGTTTTGGAGTTATTTATTGTGTATTGTTTTAAGTTGGTTAGCCTTTTAGGAAAAGACTTGTTTTGTGAATTGTTAGTTGAAATACAAAAAAATATACTGTGGTGTTGTTATAAGATTACCAAATACCAACAATTTTGGTATATTTTTAACTTTAAAGAATTATTTAAAAAAAATAAGATTATTTTTTAAGCACATAATACCTCAAACAAAGACGTTCGAACACCAAATAAACTCACAATGAGGGTTGCAATAATAATCTGTAGGTACCAAAGGACCAAAAATAATTGGCAAGAAAGTTTTAAAAGCCCTTGTAAGCAGCTACCAAAAAACATCACACTACTAAAAAGATCTTACGAGGTCACACTAGCGGCACCCCGCGACAGTTCTCGGGTTGCCAGCTATAAAAAAGCGTCGACACGTTTGAACAAGTAATGCTTGCGTCAACATTGCGCCTAGTGTAAGGAAAATCTCTTTTTACCAAGAGGGGATAATATTACTTTCTTGAAAACGGCGAGAAATGGCAGATTAAGTGTTTGGGTGATTTGATTTATAAAGATCTTTTTTTTGGAGGCATTCATCGTAATGCCTGTGTCATATTTTCTATCTTTAAGAGCGTTTATTCTGAAACTGGGCAACGTCGCAAATAGATGTCAGTTATTTCGCTTTTTGATTAATTTGGCAATTTTACTGTATGGAAATTAGAAATGTGGCTAATTAGCGAACTAGTATATTAATAATTAATTGTAATTAGGTGTAAAAAAGGCATTTGGAAAGTTTCCAAATACTTTTTTTTACAAAACTAAATATTCGGTGTTACGATATTAATGATTGCATTTCATAACCTTTCAACTGTCATTAACGAGACACAATAGAATTTTAATTGTTATCCACCTCAATGAGGCGACGTAACAGATGATGAGATAATCAATATTTTAGTTCCCTAGTTAGCCACATTTCTTAATTCCATACAGTAATATTGCTAAATTAATCAAAACAAGTAAATATTTGACAGCTATTTACGACGTTGCCAACTTTTAAGATAAACCCTCTTAAAATTATTTTATTATTCTGCAAAATCCACATAATATTAGAGCGAAGAATAACTTTACTGACGTTGGCAGTTAATTTTATGAGCGAATTTTTTATACTGGCAATTCTAAAGCGCTTTAATTTACTTAGAGTTATGTGCAAAGCTAGGAGTTGACTCTAGCTAGGGCAGGAGCATGACACGAAGAAAAATGTACCTTTACAAGATACCTACTTATTCAAAGTTTTCTCAAACTATAACATATTTCTCACAGTTCGTCACCCAAAATCGATTGCACCTCTAACAGGATTCCCAAGACAAAGACAAATCGACGACTCAAATTCTATATTGTTTTTCTCAACCTTGATTGTTTTTGGTAAGCGTTGGATCGTCTCATTTGTCTTCAGAATACACGTATGTCTTATACGAAAGCAATTTGGGAGAAACCTATAAAGGCGGGTATCAATAAAAAAGAAGATTTGCCAAACGTTAATCTGTGAGGAGAAAAATATTTGTTACGGTACTGATTATTTGGGGATGAGGAAAAGTTTTGCTGTGAAAGTTTGTCGTGTGGTTTGTGGTATAAAAGGAGTCGTTGCTACTGGAGTAAATGAGCGTGACGTCAGTAGGCAGGCGATGAATGTTCCGAGTTGAAGGTCTGTTTCTTGTTTCATCTGTGACTTTGTAGCCATTGTTGTAAAACTACAACTATGAATGTAGAGGATGTTTTGTCTATCGTAATTAAAATTCACAGAGCCATTCCTATGGCAGCAAAATTCTATACAACGACAGATTTACGAGTTGCTATGCCTGTGTAAAATACTTAGCAAAACTTTGCATATTTAAAACCACAAGCGAACAACACGAAACGTCGAAACATTAAATTCACTGAACAAACTGGAAATTACCTTCGTTTGAATTTCAGCAAGCAACGTTTAGTAAACAACAAGAAACAGGTCACAACATAGTGCACAAAACAACTACAGCGCTATATCTACTTCTAAAACTGCCATCCTAGTAAGTTCTACAGGTACAATATGAATAAACTCCTAGTGAATTTCATAACGGGAGCGCAAACACCTCAGACTTGCGTTTTCCAACAACACACAAACAACTACATGTTCCTACGTGTTTACTCAACACGGTTATAACACTGTGTCGCTGTGCTCTATCGCTTCATATTTGTGAAATGCAAGGTTTATAAAGCTGTATTTGGGAACTTGAATCGCATTAATTCCGTATGAAACATATGCATGTAATATATGCCTTTGATGTTGTTAATGATTTCGAATTCACCAATTTGGGATAATCATTAATATACTCGTACTTCATATTCATGTGGTGGTCGCTCGATGCGTAGTTATAATGAAACATTTCGATTTATTTGCATTTGAATATGTATTTTGGTAATTTGGAATACAGAACCGCAATATTATTCCATTTCAAGTGATTTTGGTTGTACACGAGTATTATATGATTTTGAAAACTGGTCGGGATATCATTGTTATCAGAATTGTTTCGACAGTTACAAACCAGCTTTTGCGAACAATATTGTATAGCGGAAAACCAGCGCAGTATGCCGATAATTGTCTTGGTTTCGTTCCATATCAAATAAAAGGCAACGCTTTTTTCAATGAAATGCTGTCTCTCCATTGTTTTCGTTTCATGAAACAGTTGTTCATTGTTGTATGACAGCATTTGCATGTGATTTTATTTCATTTCTTTGATGGGAAATGTTTTTGTAAAAATCTTTCAACGTCCAATTCAAGTTTCTATCTACAGATTCTACATTATTATTACTTGGAATTGGATAGTGTTCTATTCATGTGTCCATCAAAGATGCATAAGGCTGGACAAAGTCAAGAAGACTCGGAAATTGGGGCATGCCAACAGACCACACTCAAACAGCGGTCCGTCGGGCATTACCGCGCGGTCCACTAAGCTTTATGTGGAACCCGAAATATATGGGAAAAGATAATTGGAGAGCAGTTTACTAGTTAACTTTACTAGATGGAAAAGAAATGGTTAGTAATAAGGTAAAGAATAAAACATTAGATGACAATAACAAAGAAAAAGAAGAGTATCACTTATCACCTTATGAAGAAGCAGATGATTTGTGAATATAGACAGCTGAAGAGGATTTCGTCAGAAGGCTACTTACGATTGCTAATGATGTAGATTTTTTTAAACTTTCTTTTTAGTAGGTCTACTACAAAACGACGGACAGAGAGAAGGACCAGGACAAATAGCACCATCCCTTTATCGCGACTGAAAAACGATAGCCAAGCCTAAAAGAGATCTTGAGAAATAGTACTTGAGATTATTAAGTCACAACTCCAAATGATTGCACATCACACGTCCCACAAAACATTTCACAAGAAGCCCCAAATACTTCCACAAATACAGCACGAATCAGTCATCGATCGCTGCACTAAACTTGCAACGCGTAAACGTCTGTTGATGACACTTGCGATGAAAACGTCGTAAAACGTTTGAAACATATCCGTGACCAGATGGGTCTGATTGTTCACGTACGTTTGTACTCTGTTCGGTACATTGTGAAGGAATTTGTGAATTTCAGGAGTGTCAATATTTGAGGTAAGTGATGAGTATAGACAATTGCGAAGATGAGGATAAGGCTAAGAGCATCTTTTAGCCTTGATCAGAGTTGTGATCTTTAAAGCTGGCTATCTATTAGGCAGCCCTTTAAAACCTATATGTAACTCAAAGAGTAAAGACAAAACAATTTGCGGAGCATAGGACTAAAAAAGTTTAGTATAATTTTTTTGTACCATGAATTTCTTATAGGAAATGTCTGTAGCATTAAGTCAGCCATACTATATAAACCACTATTGTTTTAACGTCGTTTACAAAGGTTATTTGGAAAATAACTTCCAGCCCAGATAACAAAGACAAATATTTTAATAAAAGCTCCGACTAATTCAATTAATAAACTTAATGATAAATAAATACACAAAGCAGTACTACCCACAGTTACATCACAGCATAATACCTCAAACACAATAACGATCTCGCTTCTAACATTGTAATTTATATTACATTCATAATTCGTATACAGCTAAATTTATTACGGACAAATTAATTTAGCTGGGCGCGCCCGTAATCCGGCCACATCTGCGCTACCCCTGTAGATACTTCATAATATCGATATTAAAAACATTCGCGAGTACTTTATACGGTTAGTATGATGTTATTTTACGGTTGGTGTTATGGTACGGAATTTGGTCTTTGGAGCTGGGAAGCTTGGATCTTTGTAAAGGAAAACGGTGGATGCGGAAAGTGGTGGTTTGTTGGGAGACTTCTTCGTCACAGCATAAACACTAGGAAGTGGTGAAAGCTACTGGGGACTGGCTTGTATGCTTTAATTTGAATAAACGATTTCGAAATTTCTATTTTTCCAATTTGAATAGGAAAGAAGCTGAAAAGTGCGAAGATGTGGTCCATGCTTCTGGAGAACGTGAGTATGTTACGGTATATCCATGATCAAGGAGCCTGTTTTTGGTTTTTAATACAAAGCGAAAGTGAATAAAAGAAGATAATTTTACTAACTGTAAAAATTCGGTCGAAACATAAAAATCTCATAGCAATAACACATTTCTATAAAATTGCTATACTTAAAAAGACAAAGTAGGAAACAGAATTGAAGAAACACCATTTTGTCTACAACAACTTCACGAAACAACCAAACTGTTCCATCTTTCTTTTTAATCACAATAAAAAAGAGTAACGACCTTAAGCCAAAGAACCCAAGATACTATAAGAACTATAAAATATCGTCTTAGTAGCTCGGAAAGTTGTATAATATACTTAATTAATAGCACCTAAAGGACTGGCGGCCATTACTTCAAGTGTTCGTAAATACACACTGTTTTATCGCGTGATTACAGCTGATCATAAAAAATTCAATTTGCCAGAGTCTGACTACCGACATCTGTGGGATGTACGGAAATGGGTTTGACTGTTTTGGTGGTTAGTTTGACATTTGTGACCCTTTAGTTAGCGTCTTCCTTGATATATACACGTTTTCGTTGCCGTGAAAAACAACGGTATGTGTAGACACGGTCTTTACTGTTGTACGGATAACTATGGAAGCTTGTTGACAGACACGTTTTTTCTACATCGCGGTTTATACTCCGTACCGTAAAGAAACCGTGCCGTGTAAAAAGGGCCTTATAAGGACTTGAGCAACACACAACTTACAAATGACTGACAAAGATATCTTCCGTGACATTTAGATGAAAAGTAGAAGAGAGAGAGAGAGAAATAGAGAAGAAGAGAAGGCTCACAGTCCTTCAATAAATATCCATGCTCTTAATGTGTTAACATGTAGACAAACAAAACCACTTGATCTTTTAACATCCACTGTTGGTTCAATAACATCGTTACTGCAAAACCATCGCAAAGATTCTCCACTACTTATAACATAGCTTAGCTTATGTTCTAAGCGTCCAATACAACAATGTTTTTAGGATGCTGTTGCAACTACCTCGTTATTGCCAGTGCCTCAGAAATGTTCGCGGTAACCGATGAATGTCATGCCATTATCCGCAAACGGCCTCACTCCTGAGCAGAATAAGAGGCAGTCACAATAGCATCCTGAAGGTTGTGGCTGCAGATATTTCCTCCGCCATAATAAGACAATTTGTGAGAAGACTTATTTATACCCTAGGTTCCATTTCTCGTTGTGTCTAGTTAATAGGTGGTCTTCTCAATAATTCGTCTTTAGTTTAAGTTACTAGTCAGAAATAAAATATTTATATTCATAGCGGAATGTAAGTTAAAAATCTTAGTGAAAACTATTTAGTGTTTTTAAATTGTATTCAAATAACGTTGCATTTTACTACAAGTACTAAAACTTCAAATACGACTCTTTACTTTATGGTTTCGGTTCATTGTTGAATTGACGACTACTTTTGTGGTCACGAGGAGACCAACGTTCGATGCACGAGTCGTCTATTTTATAGTTCCATTCCTGTCTGCGATTATGTCAACAACTTCTGTACATAGTATCGCGAAAGGAAAATAGACAGTCGAATACATTAATAACATCATATCTGCAACGAGCCACGGGGCAGTTATTGCATTTCATTCTGAATATGAACTAAAATGATTGAAAAACGAACTAGGTTTCATCTCCGGATATGTGCAAGTCTTCCTTCCAATTTACCAATAATTCTATTTTCAGATACCCTGACGGACTACACTGTATATTTCAGACTAGCTTTTGCCTGCAGCTTCGCTCTCGTGGAAGTCGGAGTTATCCCACGGGAACGTACTACCCGGGATGAAAAGTATTCTATGTCCTAACGCGGGTCATGGTTTGTCCGTGTGCCAAATTTCATCCAAATCCCGGGGTGGAAAGGTAACAAACAGAGCTACTCTTGCATTTATAAATATGGTTAAGGGACTTATGGAAGCAAGTCTGAAGTTTTATTTTGGTTGTCAAGAAATATTGCGTTGACATCATCTTGTAATTGCTGTACATGTACAGTCTTCTTCTAGTTGCAGTGGATGGTCAAGCGTGTCATTCACAGGGTTCATCAAGCGGAGGATAGAGTGAAGCATACGGTGGAGGTCTGCCCGGCTTGGGCGTACCATCGCCGTGTCCTCGTGGAGGCGATCGGCGGCAGGGATCCGTCGCATCCGGCCCTGGTTCAGGCCATGGTACGAAGCGAGAGGAAATGGGAGGCCACCTCCTTCTGCGAAGCGGGAATGCTCACGAAGGAGGAAGCAGAACACGTGAGGGAGAGGCAAAATTCGCGCCCTCATGCCTCTAACCACCACAGGAGGAGACGCCCTGGGCGTCGGGAATTGCGAGCCGATTTCCAGCCACCGCAGGCGCGGACGGTGAGCAATGGGTAGCTCGCCGCCCGATAAAGACCAGGCTCGGGTCAACGGCGCGTTGTGTTCCACGCGCGCCTCAGAGATGTCAGCAGAATTCGGGGTCCGCTAGGGCCGATGCCTGCCGGGGGTGCGAAGAAAACCGATAGGGAGATCGTGGCCCCCGGCAACAGGGCAACCGAAGGAACACGGGTGGGTTTTAGTCAGTAAGAGTCTGACACGCCCTCTCGCTCCGCCCAGAGCGGGAGAAGTTATTTGATAATTTCCCACAAAAAAAAGGGTTCATCAAGACCACAGCATTCTGTCATTAACGTTTGAGAAGGTGCAGTTAACACCCTCTTGCAATAATTTTATTACCATTCAGTTGCCTTCTTTCTAACATCATTTGTTTGCCAAATAATAGATGGCTTCTAAATTCACTTCCACCGAAGCATTTACAACCTCGAAATCAAAGCCAAAGATCAAACCATCTCGAATTGCTTATTGCGTATACATTACTGATTGCTATATCAAAACCACATTCCAAATCGAGTAATCAAGGTTCAAAGACATGTAATTCTAGCTATGTAAGTACATAAGCAAGTAGATATGAGCCTATTAGCCGTTAAATTAGGATGCAAGATGTCGTTGTTAGTAATCGTTATGTTGTCGATTTAACACTCGGCACGATATCGATTGAACAATCGAGATGATTCGAATGACTCTAGTGTAGCCGTTAAAATTTGTGTGAAATGAAATTTAAAATGATTGTTGTAGTATATTTATTGACCGATTGACTCGTAAAACAGATTTATTTAGGCCGTTGATTGGAATCGGACTTAATCGGTTACAATAGAAAAACTATCGATAAAGACAATCGAATAATAAAACATTGCTATATTGAACAGTAAATTATTATAACAACGACCATGATTATTGTTCCATTACTGATCTAATCGTTTCGGAAGACGATATATACCTATATTGACTCGCAAATGGCATGACTGTAGCGAACATTCTAAATGCCAATATGTACATTTGTATTCTACGATGTTGTACATTAACATCTAAGGATACATTTTGATGTAAACATTTATTACAATACTATCACCGAAAGTATATCTGGCCTAGCCTTTTCCCAACTATGTAGGGGTCAGCTTCTAGTAAAGGGGTGCAGCTGGATACCAGTACTTTACATGGAGAGACTGCGGTATCTGACCTCCACAACCCAGTTACTTGGTAACCCCTTGGCAATACTGGTAGTCAGATATTTGGGCTTCTGACTACCGTAACGACTGTCAAAGATCTACGAATGACAGCCGGGATCTCGGTATGTTATGAATGGTCACCCATCCACGGACTGACCTCGGCAAGCATTGCTTAATCCTAAAAATCGACCCGTGCCGTTGTTATTATTTAGTTACGAGCCCCAATACTATCAGCGAAAGTAAGGATGATAAGTATTGTCTCAATGTTTAGATATCGAAGATAAAAACTCTTAAATAATTTTTTCAGGCGTGACCTTGCGGAAATCCATTATAAAATACAATAGACGTGGATATATTTAGTAACCTGTTCCGCTTAGCCATTTCTAAAGAGCCATAAAAAACCCTGAAGGAAATCGACACGTGTTTCACATATCAACGAGGCATCCTCAGGATGAAGATTGACTTGTCGCGAACTCGAACACGGCGTGTTGCCACACCGAGCGCGCGTCTCTACGTTCAGCGCTCGGTGTGGCAGCACGCCGTGTTTGGGTTGAGAGGTGAAACACGTGTCGATTTCTTTCAGGGTTTTTTATGGCTCTTTAGAAATAGCTAAGCGGAACAGGTTACTAAATATATCCACGTCTATTGTATTTTATAAGAATTCTTGTTTTTTGAGGCGATTGAGGAAAATCATCTGAAATACTTAAAAAAAAGAAATCTTACTATATTTTGACTCATGGTTTTCTAATTTATTATCATCATTGTAATACTGTCCTTTTCCTAACTATGTCGGGGTCGGCATATCATGTAACTAGATTTTATCGGTATGCAAATTAAGAATAGCACCCAGTAATTTTATAATGTATATTCTTGTATTTCTAAAGTCGTACTAGCTACTAAATCAATTTTAGATAATCGTGAATGAGAACAGTGTGAGGAAACCTGAACAATTACATGGTCTTTTTTTTTGGGTGGGAAATTTTCAAATAACTTCTCCCGCTCTGGGTGGAGCGGGACGGCGTGCCAGACTCTTACTGACTAATACCCACCCGTGCTCCTTCAGTTGCCATTTTATATATCTTCTTATCTTAATATATATAAAATTACGTGTCACGTTGTTTGTCCGCGATGGACTCCTAAACTACTCAACCGATTTTAATCAAATTTGCACACCGTGTGCAGTTTGATCCAACTTGAAAGATAGGATAGCTTACATCTTAATTTAGGAAAAAAAAAAAGATATCAAGAAAAATTATGTTTTTATAAATTATGGTAGGGTTGGTAGGGTAGGTAGGGTAGGTAGAGTAGGTAGGGTAGGTAGGGTTGGTAGGGTAGGTAGGGTTGGTAGGGTAGTAAGTGATAAAGATGGTCCACCCCAAACATGTATTTGGCAAAACAACGTTTGCAGGGACAGCTAGTTATATTTATAAAAACATTTGGGACTAAGTATTGTATTTATTTTATTTTTGATTTCTTATTTTGTTATTTCACTATATGCTGCACCGGTTAACGGCATCACGTCAACGCCGGCTGTTGCTGAAAACCAGCGCTGGATTCTGGCTCTGTCTCGCATAGGGTCTCAGAGTTATGTTGAGCGATGACCGTAGTGCATGGATGTGACGCATATTTTCCTCCAAATTGTTATTTTCGTGTTTTTTCTTTCTTTAAGTCATGTTTACCCAATATACGTACCAACTAAATGTATTTTCTTTCTTTCCTGATAGAATCTTTTTCCCAGTAGTGGGGCAAAAGCAGGCAGATATTCATTTCCAAGCCCCGTACTTTATTTACATATTTATTTATTTGCTCTCATATATTTTTGTACACCTAAAATTGTTACAACATCAAATTCAATGTTATAATTGCAATTCATTATTTTTATTCTAGGGAACTAGTTAGCCACATTTCTTATTTCCATACAGTAATATTGCCAAATTAATGAAAACAGCGAAATATTTGACATCTATTTGCGACGTTGCCCACTTTCAGAATAAACGCTCTTAAAATTATTGAATGACAGCCGAGACCAACGGCTTAACACGCTTTCCGAGGCACGGAGGAGTCTCGGTATGTAAACATGTTTACCCATCCACGGACCAACCCCGGCAAGCGTAGCTTAACCTGATGGATCGACAGGATACGCTAGTATACTTTTAGCAAAAATCAGATCATAACAACCACGACATTTGCCAAAAGCTGAAGCTTTACACAGCCACTTAAGTACATATTTCCATATAATCTTATTTCCGGCCATGCGGACGCAACCTTTTACCTAAATTGGGCCAACAGTTTAGGTCCTGGCAACCCACCAAGCGGACAAACAGCCTGTTTAAGATGAACCTTTGCATGGACACGTTCACAGATCGTAAGTACACTTGGTAACGCATATAGTGGAGCTCAAGCTTTGGTTTTTATTGTTTGGACCTTCCTGGGTTCCAAGGGATTTATTTCAGAGGAGTATATACAGAATTATGCAGGATTATGATATTGGGCTGTCAATCATAAGCGTCGATGTTACAACAAAGATGGCAGTAAATAAATCAAGGCCAGCACCTAAATTGCAAAACACACTTTCAATCACAATCCGAATGATTTTGAAGGAAATTCCGAATCCATTGCTATATATATTTCAAGATTCGTCTGCTCGTCAACGACAACGACTGACAATTCAAAATTGTTGTTGAATTGTCAATATGAATGGCATTGCCATTGTAACTGTTTTACGTATTTGTATACCCCTCAGGTAAATGTATTTAAACATGTTGTTTTTTTTTTTTGCTATTTTTGTGTTTTTTGTTTTTTTTTTTTTAAAGTGAAAACTTCTTTAGGCGCGTCGGATAGGTTTATGTAAAGGTTCTGTCTAGAGATGGTATTAGTTATAGAACAATGTGTACCACAAATACGAACAAAAATTGTGGCGAAAACACTCGGTCTATTCACGGACCATTTTTGGATAGTACATTTTTGAAGTGAAAACTTCTTTGGGCATTTTTGAGATGGGAAAAACAATTGAACTCGCGACACCGTTACCGACACCTCATTTTTGTAAACGCGATTGTGCTCTTTATTTATATTCCGTTACGGATCAATGTTCTATGCAAGTATTTTGACTTTAAAAATTTGGAAGTATTTTCTTTTTGTATACGCGATTGTGCTCTTTATTTAAGTTACGGACCAATATTCTATACAAGTATTTTTCTTCCACCAAGACGATCTTATTCAAGTTTTCACTTCTGTCGGCACTTCAATACTTTAAGCACATAAATGTACGGGCGGACTTAATGCCATAAGCATTTTCTACCAGTCAACCTTTGGGTGATGGAGAGACAAACAGTGCTTAAGTGCAATACGAAAATTATGGAATAAATATTTGGGATTTTGGTAATTTTTTGGATATTTCTTGTTTTTTTTTTTTGGGGTCGCCTTCCAGTCTAACCGGATGCAGCTGAATACCAGTATTTTACATGGAATGACTGCCTATCGAACCTCCACAACCCAGTAACTGGGTAAAGTCTTATTGTCAATTTTTTTTGTTGTGTTCATATAATTTAGGTTTAAACTACATGTGGAAACTTGTAATTGGCCATATTTTGTTCACAACTATTACTTATTGTGTCTGTTTAGCTGTAAGTTTTCCAAAAAATAAAATAAATAAATAAATACGATACCCCTTGCAAAGACTGGTTGTCAGACTTTCGGGCTTCTGACGACCCGTAACGACTGTCAAAGATCCGTGAATAATATGATACCTCTTGGTAAGGCATTTTTACCACTCGTGGTTTCAATTTATTCTAGCCAAAATCTAGTAAGTTCTTTTCTAAAAATATACCTACCAACTGACAAATACGCCTAAGTGTGGCCTACAATTTACGTGAGGCATAGCCTACGTGACTTTCACAAAGATACCTGTAAAAGGCACAAAATGTCTGGAAGACACCTATCAATATTTCATATCTAAAGGCTTCCATAGCGGATAATAGCTGAAATATTTTTGCGGGACATGTATCGTACATTTATACTGGTTAGCTATAGATATACGTAAAGTAGGCTATAATACTTACAGGGTTCACTTCAATGAATATTAAATATAAGGCCCAGCGCCCACTGCGAATTTTATTCGCGAGTATTATACAGGCTGTCAGGGACATCGACGCGAAAACTGTTACCATGGATTCACTACATGATTCTGAACCCCATGTGTTGAAATTTTTCGTCGGTTATTAATAAAAAAATCTGCTGTTTCACAGAAAAGTGCAATACCTAAGCGGTCAAACAAAATGTATGGGACAGCTGATTTTACTTTAGGTTACTCACTAACCACACGACAAAGAAAAAAAATACCCACCAACACCCCAATTGCGTAACACACGATCAATCACAATCTGTTTCATTTTGACAGTTCAACAGCATTCATTGCGTTATTTAAGTGGTTGAGCAAACAAGTTTTTGGAACATATGAAGCAATGGATTAGCAAATCTTCAAAATGATTCAGATTTTTATTGATAGTGTGTTACGTAATTAGGGTCTGGTACACTGAACATCATCGGTCGAAGTCACAGTATAATAAAGTCACAGTATAACAAAGTCACAGTATAACAAAGTCACAGTATAACAAAGTCACAGTATAACAAAGTCACAGTATAACAAAGTCACAGTACAACAAAGTCACGTTTATGGACGTGTAATAATAGATCGATAACGCAGCTTTGAGGATCGTATATCAAAGGCTTAGTCGTTAGCCCTCTACAAGTCGTTAGCCGTATCAAAGCCTTGTTGTGTTTGAACAATGTAATTATGTAGAACTACGTAAGTTATACATATGTAGGTACAAAGCTGTTGTTGCTAGCCACGATCATAGTCTACGGTAACACACCTGAAGGCTAATTCCCGTTATTACAAAAATATAGTCGCAATCTCGCGACAATCAATGTAAAAAAACTGTCAAAACTGTAGGTAGATTGAGACTGAGATTAAATTACGAACGCTTTGAAAAATACGGGAATTATCCGTCTGATATTTGTAACTAAGATGAAGCTTCATCTTTTTCCTCTATTCATTCAATTGTTCTTCAGCTGTCATGCAAATTAAAAATAAAAGTCATAATTGGCAACCTTTAAAATGTCCGATACAATTTCAAGGTTGCCAATGATTAAACAGCAAAAAAAGAAAAAACACTTTTATTTTTCAATAAAGCCCCGTTTACATGATACTAGTTGCCATAGTAACCTGTGGTAGTGGCTAGTGCCTGTGGTAAACAATACAAATTGAAGCAACAATTGACTTACTTTAATTGTTAAATTAGGTTTTACTGCTTCATTTCGTGATAACATTTTTCATTTTCAAGCTTGTCTCGTCTGTTTCTAGTCTGGTCACTAGTTGCCATAGTAACGGCTAAACAACTTTTTTGGCAACCCTTAGCTAAATGGTGATTACATTGCACCAAAGCCTCGCACTTCACTTTCAACTTCGGGCCAAAATTTAAAACGTCTGGAGACGTCGTAGTTTCGTACACTGCCAGATCGTATTAATGCCACTCGATAATGTTGAGGATACTTGGCCAAGATTTGAAGACAGTGTGATAGGTATCTTGAAAGAAAGAAAGAACGAAAAAAAAAATATTTCTGAATTAAAAGAAATTTTATCGTGAATGATACATAGAAGATTTATGTTGAAACCTACTTTAAATCCTTTTTAACTGACTTCAAAAAAGGAGGAGGTTCTCAGTTCGTCGGTTTTTTTTTAGGGTTCCCAACGTGAGATGCATTTCAATTATCTTCCAAAAAATAATAACTTGTGCAGCATTAATTATCATGAATCTGGAACAGAGTTTTAATAAGATGTTGCCGGCAGTTTTCTTGAATAAAATTGTAGATGAAGTCTTGCAGTTTTCTATAAGCAAATATTAATACTTCTTAGTAACGTAAAGAAAGGAAAAAAATGCAATGAGATCAATGATTGCAATAAATTGTCCGAAGTGTCGTCTGCTCTGCCCTTGCGAAGACTGAGCTGCGTAACAATCACCCAAGCTTACGCACTTTTCCAAAACACTGTAACTCCCGTGAACCATCAACTACAGTGGCAACGAATCATCGTCTCAGGGAAATTATTCAACCGTCTTGAAACCCGCAATGAAATTGATCAGAAAGTCTAATTGAAATAGTAAGTTTCACTGCATAATATCTTCTCCGTTATTCGAAAACAACGTACAGTCTAAAAAAATAACAAATATCCCAAAAAAGCCATGAAACACCGATCAATCCCTCATTCATTCTACTCCAAATGCTCAAATGGTAACGAGATTTCCGTATCAACAATTGTCAAGCTCTCAATCGTGACACAATCGGTACCCTCGTCAGCCTTGTCGATGTACATCACCTCATTAACCTGTGATGTGACGTCACAGCGTGAAGGAAAAACGTGTTAAAGGAGTTTAGACGTGTTTGTAGTTGAGTCGTTGTTGTTTAAAGTAGATAGAGCAGGAATTGGGGTGTACTTTTTAATGATGGTCTTGTCATGATTGGGGTAACAATGACTCATCTTGGTTTAACAAACTTACTATGAGATAGGGTTGCCTTAAGAAAGAGTTGGGGAACTAATGTTACCAGGCGTAAGGAATAGACAGCTACCTCTTTTTGTCTCGGTAAAAAGATAGTTAAGAGATAATAATGGCAAAAGGATCAGAAGCAAGATTATCTTCAACAATTGTCAAGCTCTCAATCGTGACAGTCGGTCCCTCGTCAGCCTTGTCGATGTGCATCACTTCATTTATTTGTGATGTGACGTCACAGCGTGAAGGAAAAACGTTTTAGAGGAGTTAAGCCGTGTTTGTAGTTGAGTCATTGTTGTTTTAAGTAGATAGTATGGGAATAGGAATGTCCTTTTTAATTAATGTGTTGCGATTGACTTTATTGAAAAGAATAACATTATGTTATATAACTTCAGCGTGAAGGAAAAACGTTTTAGAGGAGTTAAGCCGTGTTTGTAGTTGAGTCGTTGTTGTTTTAAGTAGATAGATAAAGTACCTAGGGAAGTCCTTTTTAATTAATGTGTTGCCATAGACTTTATTGAAAAGAGTTACCTACATTATGTTACTTAACTTTTTGTGAGACAGGATTGATTGTAGAAAAGAGATTTAACATAACATTACGACTTTATTCCCCGAAGGGTTGAACAAAAGTGTGGGTATCTATAGTAACACCCAGATTTCGCCAGTTGTGTTTGAAGAGAGACTTGAATAGTTATAGAAAGGGTTGCACATTTTTATCAAGCATATTTGAAAAGAACAATCTCATCTAAAAACACCTAGGTAAAAATTAGAAGTGGCCGTGTGGAACAGCATGTTCCTGTGAGGAATAGGCATACAACCAATTAATTGGTAATTGAGGTGGTAGGTAATATTCCTCAGAATAATTGTTTATAAGAAATAAAAAATATGAGTCATATTATTTCTTATAAAAAGTTGGTGACCTTACGTCATTTTATGGTTTAAGACATTTATTCCTCAAAAACAGAATACAATAATTCACTTAGAATGAGAAACACTGGTTACATACATAAACGTTCTTTGTAACGAGTCGGAACGGTATGTTAAAATTAGAAGTAGGTATAATATTGTTAGTCGCTAACTTATCATTATGTTAGTGAAATAAACTATGCTAAAAAAGATCGAGTTTAGAAGGTATTTTATATATATTTTTTAAAATATTTTGATTGGTGTAGGTAATCTGCAAAAAATATTGAAGCTATGAGTCCATATTACGTATCGAAACATAGTTTCTATCATAGTTGCTATTCAAAGTGTTTTTTAACTTTTTAATGTTTATTTTTTATTTAAAACTTAGGTTAAATTTTGCATTTAGTTTACATTTTCTTGTATTTGTTGTGGATTTTAATTATGCTTATTGCATTTTAATATCACCGGAAAGCGTGGTTATCTAAAGTTCATAATGTAGTTCCCATTAAGGATATCCGATGTGCAGTTAATCTGACCTCAATTCGTTCTACGATAACCTAAACAACTCTCAACTCACATTACATTAATATTCTATAAAAATAATCAAGAAAAAAACTTGTTTTTACAACAAAAAAAAAAACAACTGATTGGCGAAATCGCCACACAAATTCGTATAATCTACTTGCTATGTGAATAACAGTGACAAGAACAAGAAGTAACATGCACAAAGTGGATTAAATAATTATGTATTATTTTGGCTAACTCAAAAACTGCTTATGCAAAGTTAATACAATTTATATGGGACAATCGCGCAGATTTCCTCTACCAAATGAAAAAACAATCACGTAAATCAGTCCAGAAAAAAAGATACTAGCCGAAGTTTTGAAGTCGGTTAAAAATATGCAAACATTTTTAAATGTCACATACAAATTGGCTACAGAATCTGCTGTAAAAATATCGCAATTTTTCTTCAACAATTTATCGAGATGATCGTCAATTTGCAAGTATCCCCCCGACCAATGAGAGCACGGGTCGCGTGAGGGCATCGGCAAGGTCGGCGCTTGCGCAGCCGCGCAGACTGCATCTCTCGAAGGCCGCGCACGTGGTCGCACGCACGTAGGTACATACGTTTATTATTATCGATGATGTTATGTAGACTCATTTGTTTTGCGAAGTGGGTAATTTACTTGCGAAGCGTATGTTAAAAAAATTGCAGTTGTAAAAGTACTAGTGACTGCGTCGCACGGTTTATGACTTGACATACCATCAATCAAATTCTCTTAGTGATGGTGAATCCGCATCATAATCCATTGCGTAGTTTAGACGGACAACGTGATCAAACAGACAGACACGAATATAAACTTTAATATAAAATAAATATAGATATTGATATTAAAAAAAAAACTCACTAATTTCTTCAAACACCTGTCTAACAAGCTAGAAAACCGGTTACCTGTAACAAAAAAAAAACCTTTATCAGCATTTATAACAACTATAAATCAGCGTCTCTATTAAAACACTATACACTGTGTTACGCAAACCATCTTAAAGAAACATTACCAAACATTTGACAAGAAACGGCATAGGAAATCTTGAACGCATGACGTGTCTCATTTACTGCGTCGAGGTCGTCGCATGCGCATGGTCGCGAACTTGACAGATGGCGCATGAGCAAAATGCAAAGGAAAAATATTATTGCACCCATAAAATTATCAGGAGTAGTTATTTTTCCTTATTTCTATGAGTGTCTTGAGATGATCACATACAGAGACTAATTTGACAGGTGCAAATGTCAAACTCCGAATTGAAAAAACAAACAACAATCACTTGAAATGTCAAATTAGTCTCTGGGATTATAATTCCAGTTCGTTTTATAAAACGAACTTTAGTCAGTTTTCTGTGATTGAGACGGCCAATGAGGTTATGACGGCCATTTTTTTATTAATAGTATTAATATTTTGGAAATACAGAAAGTTTGAAATACCTACCGAGTGATTAATTTATTACAGAATTTATCCGAAGAAAAACAACTTTCAAGCGGCAACTACTCTCAAATCTGACAATGACCCAAATTCAAGATCTAATTAAAGAAAACTGTCACAATCTTGAATAAGAAACATCAAAAGCAATCATACAACGTCAATTTGGGACAAACAAGCGTGATTTTTTTTTATTTTTGTCATGGCGATCTTTAATATAATTGAAATAATTCGCATATGAAACGTCAGAAGCTAGGTGCACGGTTCTAAATCGATCGTTTCCTATGGAGAAGAGCCGGCAAGAAACACTACGGTTACTCTTTTCCTATGGAGAAGAGCCGGCAAGAAACACAACGGTTACTCTTTTTAAAAAAATTGGCTTTTACAATGTTTTAAATTACACTGTTAATAGGTAGGTATGTGAGGACAGTACTAGTACCAGAGAAGGTCGAGTGAACACGGTCACATATCCAATTATGTTACTTGAAACATGACTTAACCGCAATGACCGAACAGTAACAGGATATGTTTTAAATAATTTAAAAAAAATACCGGCCAAGTGCGAGTCGGACTCGCACACGAAGGGAACACGTTTCTTGTATAGGACCCCCTTTAATTATTAACTTTATTTTATTTTTATTACTTTTAGTTATAATGGCAATAGACATACATAGTCTGTGAAAATTTCAACTATCTACCGATTACCTGATGACGGGGACCATCACAGGACACTGCTCGCTAAACTAACACTTCCACACAATAGGCATAACGGACAGTTCTCTGTGCAGGGCATGCATGGAGGCTGAGGAAACCGTAGCGCATGTGCCCTTTGAATGCACAGGCGTCACCCAGGCCAGATTAGAACGGAAGCCCTCGGGTCACGCGGGCTTGCGGACGGTGAGCAATGGGTAGCTCGCCGTCCGATAAGGACCAAGCCCGGGTCGACGGCGCGTTGTGTACCACGCGCGCCTCAAAGAGATGTCAGCAGAATTGACGGGGCCCGCTAGGGCCAATGCCTGCCGGGGGTTCGAAGAAAACCGATAGGGACATCGTGGCCCCCGGCAACAGGGCAACCGAAGGAACACGGGTGGGTTTTAGTCAGTAAGAATCTGACACGCCCTCCCGCTCCGCCCAGAGCGGGAGAAGATATTTGATAATTTCCCACCCAAAAAAAAAAAGCCCTCGGGTCACCCAGATCTTTCACAGATGTTCTGAACAGACCAAGAGACCTAATCAACTTCTGGAGGAAGGTGGGCTGGTTGGAATAACCATCAATGGCCGCCATGGCCCACGCAAAATAGTCCACCTGAAGGACTAAATGCGGAAACCAAACCCTCTAACATACTTAGAACATACAGCCCGCTGACATACGGACGGACGGATTGACGGACAGCAGAGGCTTAATTCGAGGGTTCGTATGGAACCCTAAAAAATATTAACATAAAAGAGACGTTTGGGTTACCAATTTTCTGCATTATTTCATCATATTTAGTTAGGTACGTTATTTACTTATTGAATACAAATGACATTTAAATTATGTAAAACACCAGGTAAAATAAACATTGACATTATCTGAATTTAAGTCGTTTTTCGAATGACATCTAGACAACAAATACCGGAGAATTTCTTCTCATTGGTCACACTATCATGCGTTTAAATAATTAAGACACACATTACAGTCAGACATCTTTGTGAATGTGATGATGGCGCTGCTTGTGAAGGAAGACGTCAAAACGCTGTCAAATCCAGTACATTTCAAGTTCTAAAATTGCAGAAAACCTTAAAATATGACTCAAGTAAAATAACCCAGAGAAGAAAAGATCTAATCGTTCAAATTCCCCATACAAAAACTGTATTTGCGGGGAGACAATACAACAAGCGATCAGCTTTTCTTTATAATAAAATTAATAGTAAAATTAACATATACCCAAAAAATACTACGAATGTAAAAAAGCTTTAATAGACTGGATAAAATTACTAAATTATGACGACACGGAGGCACTCTTGGAACACATTAAGTAAAATGTGCTAATTAGGTAGTAATAACCACACAAATTATCCACACCTATATCTATAAACACCAAATGCACAACACACACATACACTCACACACGCGCGCACACACACACATACACACACACCTAGTTCATATTTTGTATTGCTTAGCTATGGAAGAGCGGGGCTCCCCAACACAGGCATCACATGCTTACAGGGGAGCTCCAAACACAAATATTCTAGATGTAAACTTGTTGAAGCAATAAACCATTTTGTATTTTGTATTTTTTTAAGTTAGTTCTCTTTTTTGCCACGTGCATTGATAAGTAAGTATATTACCAGCTTGCTTATTGTTCCATTGCAGGGCAAATGCCTCTTCTCATACAGAGAAGACACGAGCATTGATCATCACGCTTGCTCAAGACGGGTTGGAGATTTCAGTCTTACATTTTATAAGTGCAGTAGCCTAATTACGTAACTTATTTTCGTAAACGATTTTGACAAAGTTTCATTTTGACAGTTCAACAACATTCATTGCGTTATTTACGTTGAGTAGATTTTTTTTCCAACTTATGAAGCAATGGATTAGCAATATGTTTCAAATCGAAACAAATTGTGATTGATCGAGTATTATGAAATTAGGGTACAGGTTTCCTCACGATGTTTTCCTTCACCGATGTTAGTAATATCCAATAAAAACTCAGAAAGAATATATGAATTGAAAAATAAGTAGGTATGTCGAACTTTTGACATTGGTACCTACGTGATCAAGGTCATGTAGACCAGTTCAACACCAATTTTATCATTATTATACAAAACAAAACAATTCAATTAAAACAATACGACAAACCAAAAAACAGGTAAAAACGCTGCCAGGTTACAATAATAATAAAAAAGGTACGATGAAAACTCACTTGAAAATCATTTACTGTGCAATGACGTCATCAAGTGACGTTTTGTGATATTGGCAACTGCACAAATTATGTTGTATTTATATGTGACATTTATTTGAATAGTTTGAACAAGATTTTAAATGTAATAAAAGTTTTTAAAAGCCATAAATCACATTAAATCTAAAATCACAACATTAATTCTTTATTAATTCAACCATTAATCTCGTTTAACTTTTAATATTTTTATGACACTAATACTTTTGTGACTGATTATTACATTTTTAACACGCTGAGACATTAATAAGGTCCACAGAATCTTAAAATGAACCAGAGATTACGTAAGCAATCTGGGAATGGAACTTGAACATAACTGGCGAAATGTGGGTGTTACTATAGTTACAACTCTATCTAAACCTTCGGGGATTACTGGCGTGATGTTATAAAAGACTTTAGTTAACAAAAAAACGCGAACCAATATCGCTATCTCTTTAAAAAAATCGGAGGTCAAAACTCATCCTTGTTTATTACGCAATAAATTTAAAAATAAATCGTGACATAATCGCATCGACAATATAATGAGTTCGAGCATCGTGGTATCTCCCGCTGTCAATGTCAATGTCAAGAGCGTTCAATGAACACATGTTTATACCTACTCTTTAAGTACACAGATGACATTAGCGCTGCCGAATTATAACATTATTTTTATCGTAAAACCGATAAGAAATTTACCAGCTCATACGTATATACGGACTTTTTTCATACATGTGTATTGTTTATATAACACTGTGTTTTTGATATGACTATGTAAATCACGTTGCAGGTTTGACGTGATGATGTCATAAGATTATGCGGGTTTTTGTTTGGACTGGATGTGTCAATCAGGGAGGAATTAAGGGGACGATTAACCAACTTTTAATGATTTTATACTGAAGATGACGTCTAAACGAGTAGTGTTAGTGATTTGAAAAAAATATATGTCAAATTAGAGCATTTTCCTAATATTTTAATGTAGGCATATTTTTGATTATGTTTATATTACATGGTGAAATTAATTTGTAAAGTTATGTCTAACGCGGATAAAAACCTGAGAATGAAGCAAAATCTATCGAGCGTATTTTTCTGAAAACTTCACCATTTTAAAGATAATTAAGTTATTAATCTTTTAGTATACTTGTTTTATTAAAATACTTTTTGTTTTACGTGTAATAAATTAATAATGCGTCTAATTTGGGACAGCGCTCCTTGATGGGCGAGTCCTATTACTGGCTGGACGTCGACGCGTTGCTTGAGCTCAGTACAGAACATGCAAGCTAACCATTCAAGGTCACTGTCATATATCTGCGTCTTAAAGGCCGATGCACGTAGTTGAAAGTTGTTTTAATCATCAGCCAGGGTTCTCCCAGAGCGTTGCCTGTAACAGTACCTCTATGCCTGTCATTTCCTATACTTTCAAATCAGTATCACCAACAATTATAGACCAGTCAAGCCATTTCACTAACAAGTCGAATTTTTAATTGGTTGGTTACATAAATTTTCACACGGTGATTCAATTTTAACGCATTTTTTTTTTGGACATTTTCCTTTTTGAAAAAAGAAGCAAATGGTCCCCCTATTTGCTTTTTTGACAGAGTATCTGAAATCTATTTTTGTAATCCTCAACCGTAATATCGATTTCCTTGCCACAAAACCGTCGCTGTAAACCGTATTTACGTTTCAAGATTCAAGCGCTTGTTCCCAACGAGTCACACCTCAACGGGTAACAGTGTGACTCGTTGGGAATGTTTTGGATAATAATTCCCAACGAGTCACAGTTACTGTTACACTGTTACTCGTTGGGATGATTTTTTCATTAGTTCCCAACGAGTCACACTTAACCTGTCACACTGTGACACGTTGGAAATAAATGTAAAAGATGTCCCAACGAGTAACAGTAGCTCCGACTCGTTATGCCGTCAACAGCGGCACAATGACTGGTTGACTTATTTTTATTCATCAGTTCTAAATAGTTATCCCTTGTTAGGGCTCTGTTTCTCGCCTGACATGACCAGTGCTAGTGTTCGTGGCCGCCTATATTTACTAGAATACGTAATCTCTCTACTTTCTTATTCACTTGTTTATGAAGATACTATTAATGGATAATGGTGTGAATACAGTGAAATGATAAGAGGATATTTTGGTTATTTTTTTTTTTTTTTTTGTTTTTTTTTTTTTTTTTTTGTTTTTTTTTTTTTTTTTAGGTTATTTTTTTTTTTTTTTTTTTTAGAATTTTGTTGATTGATAATAAATCTGTTTGATATTTATTTACAGTGTCTTATTCCAATATATACCATATTCACTGATTTACAATTTCATAGGAATCTTTACGAGTAATCGTGTAACTGGCTGGGAATTGTTTAGTAAAAAAATCCCATAGAGTAACAGTGTGACCGGTTGGGAACGTCTCAAAAATAATTCCCAACGAGTAACATGCCCAACGAGTAACAGTATGACTGGTTGGGATTATTTTTAAAATTAATTCCCAACCGGTCACACTGTTACCCGATGAGGTGTGACTCGTTGGGAACAAGCGGATTCAAGTACCAGATGTAAATAGGTTCCTCTGTTTAGCTATGTAATTGATACATGTTTAAACTACGCCTGTTCGACGTGTTGAATCAACTCGGGGTAACATCTAGAACACATTAGTTCAGTTGATAAGTGGGTGGAGACAGTTTGGTGCCGAGTGTCGAGTTGGAACTGATAAGGCGAGTTGTTTTTTTTTTTTTTTGTATTGTTGACTTGGTGATAGCAATACACAGCCTGTGACTTTTATAAAGTTTTTACACGTAGGTAGAATCTTTCGTCCATTTAGACACCAAGGCATGCTTAAACGAAGTCTTCAATCTTTGTACTTAGAAAAATTTCTTGACTAACAAATGACGGATATTGAGGTTTTTGTGATGTTTCTGTTTAAATATATTTTCTTTTGTTCCGTAATTAATAAAAAAGCAGTGGAAATAATTGTAAAGTAAACCTGAATACTTCTAGTGTTGCCTTGTAGAACGCTGTAAAGAGGGTTCGAGAAAAAATATGACCTATGGTCAGCAACTTTTTTTTTCTTCTCCCGCTCTGAGCGGAGCGGGAGGGCGTGTCAGACTCTTACTGACTAAAACCCACCCGTGTTCCTTCGGTTGCCCTGTTGCCGGGGGCCACGATTTCCCTTTCGGTTTTATTCGCAACCCCGGCAAGCAATCGTCAGCACCTTAAAGAAGCATAATATTTTGATTGGATGAAGGATGGACACAAGCCCAAAGGGAAATATGAGTGACCTAACAAATTATGTCATGAAAATAGTTCGTTATTTCCACATACCAAACTACAGCAGCATTTGTTGACACCGTTTAAAAGAACCGTGAAGGAAACCAAATTGGCACGTCGTCGTTCGAAAATTAAAAACACAATTGATACATAAATCAATTTTGTACCTTTGCTCGAAATTCAAAAAAATACATTTGACACACGTCATTTCTTTTGACGTTTCATCTTGACATTGTTATTTTGATGTCACCCTAATGAATAGTGATGGTGTAAACAGCTGTTATGTGTCAGTCAGACGTTTGCAAGTAGGTTGCGTAAACGCAGCGTTATGTAACTGACGTGAGAAATATATTATTATGTATTTTATTACGTGGAATTCCGCAAGTGGTAGTTTGGAATAGAAATATATTTTAAAGGTTTTCGTAGTAGTGACATGTTGCATATATTTTCTCAAGACATTCGGGCACAAATAAACGTATTTGATTTAAGAATGTGAATAATTTTT
Source organism: Agrochola lychnidis (assembly GCA_963680765.1). Lineage (NCBI taxonomy): Eukaryota > Metazoa > Arthropoda > Insecta > Lepidoptera > Noctuidae > Agrochola > Agrochola lychnidis. Next base: position 3,235,354 of record OY796859.1, on the reverse strand, counting down.
ATTGGTCCATTGTTACAAAATAAATTTAAAAAAATAATGATATTGTATGCTTACTGTAACTAGAATATTTACCATAATATTAAAACAGTGGTCCCAAACTAGGCAGCGCCTGTATCTTGGGAGCCTAACTTGCGTTATTTTAAATTTTAATTCGAAACATGTTTGAGTTAGCTTAAATTTAATTTCAGGATTTTTGAAAATGGACAGAATAGTTAATTAAAAAAAGGTAGCCAACTATCAAAATAAAAATAAAATGAATAAAATAATTAAAAAATATATATAAATAGTGTGTGTGTCTGTGTGTGTGAGGGTGAGGGGGTGTGTTTGTGAGTGTGCGTGTGGTGGTTAGTTGAAGGTGTGACTTTTGTGTGAGTGACTTGCTTGTATATTTTGGTGTTAACTCACTATATCCACAGTGTCTTTGTATGACAGGGAGAGAAGCCAACTTTTTGTCAATCTTTTTTAGTATTACAGCGCTTACTTATTTTATTTTAGACAAGAGTGTGTGAGTATTTGACTTGATTAAAATGATCATCAATGGAAGTGACACGACTTCCACCTCATTTTTTTTTTCCGCAGCGTTCCTATTATTAAAACAGTAACTGAGTATAAGTACCTAGTCAGCCACATTTTGAATGGAAATGGAGATCTGAGCATCTTTCAACCATCCACTTAAATAAACTATATTCCATTTCTAATCTAAACATGTCTGCCACAGCCGCACAGCTATTCCGCCGTTACATCCTTCCACAAAGGAAAGTAGTTATGCCTGAAGGTAATATGATGAATTGAAGGAACAGCCATTCTATTAACCCGGAGCCATCAAACATGTTTACGACGCGAACAAGCACCTGACACTGTTTTTTAGATCAGCCACGAACGACAAGGCAAAAATTTCGGAGGAATAAAATGCATGGGTCATAAAAAATGTAGATGTTGTTTGAGAATTCTTTAGGGAATTCTAGGTCTTCGTGAGTTATATGTAGCTATAACTGCTTAGCAGGGATGTTACGGAAGTCGTTTTACCGGAACCGGAACCGAAATCGTAGGTTTTAAATTTGATTGATCGGAATGGGAACCGGTATCGCAACCGAAACCGGAACCGATGTCGAAGGAGGAAGTAGAAGAAAGACGTGTTATGGGAAGGCTTAGTGAAACAATTGAAATATAATTCAGTCTCTTTAATCAGTCAAATATTAGCAATAATATCCACAAACAATAACACAATAATTTTTATACTCTGTCCTATCGCAGGTATGCTGGAAGAGATTTCATTAGAAATAAGCATCACCTTTGTGTATTTTTCTGTTCCTTTTGTCTTGTCTGTGTATTATTTGTGTATACATAACTGGTTAAATAAATAACAAAACAATAAACTAAGACTTCGAGCGCGAGCATGTATAAAATAAACTAAAATTACACTGATGACGAGTTAAAACTTGTTTGTATGCACTCTAGTCACGTGCATCGCTGCGTTTCGTACTTCGGTATAACTCCGATTCAAAATTATCGGAACCGAAATCGGAATCGGAGGTGTAAAATTAATCGGAAATTCCAGCCTTTCGGAACCGGAACCGAAGCCCTCGAAACATCCCTGCTGCTTAGGTTGCGACAACTTATGGTCTGTTCCAAAATGATCTGATAAAAAGTAAACAAATGGATCAGAAAACGTACCTATGGACGCCAATTTTAGTGAGTGCCACTTACGAATTGAGTGATTTGATTATTTAAACACTTAACCCGAAATTCTTATTTTAAATCACCATTTCAAAGTTAGTCATTTGACAATTGAGATTAATTTTATAACGTCAATTTTCGTCGATGATTTTTATGTTATTCAAAGAACAATGATTGAAAAAAGTGGTGAAATACTCGTATTCCGCGTCTTTTTTACATCTACATTTTGACATCACAGTACTATAGCATTTTCCACGTCCATTTTTTCATCAAAAGTAATATTATTAATCACAATTTCGACGATTGAAAAATATCATGCCGCCGCGCTGTTTTATTACTAATTTCAAAAGCGTACCTATCACCAATTCAGCAATATAACGTTGCGTCAGCAATTCAGGTAACAAAATAAAAAGTTATTGTTATTGCCAGTATTACCTTAAAACCCCTTGAAATGACTTTCTTACTATTACATAAACAGATAGAGTTATCTGCTTAGTAACATGCGGTTGACATGCTCATGACAAATATAAGATTGCACTCAAGCAAAACAAATAATGTCGATCGGTGAAAGTCGATAGCGATATCAAGAAGATAGGGTTAAGCGCTTAGCGATAATGTTAGATAGGTACGCGATTGAATTAAGTGGTTGTTTCATAACACATGTATTTAGAACATTTCTTTTGGTGACAAAGATTTTTAAATTTTTAAATATTCACCTTGTGGCATTAACAGCCGGGTCGATCGAAGGTGTTAAGCTACGCTTGCTGCGGTCGGTTCGTGGATGAGTGAACCCTCCGTGCGTCGGAAAGCACGTTATGCCGTTGGTCCCGGCTGTGTGTGTGGAAGTGGTGAAGGGTGGGCGTTTTGGGGAACTGTCTTATGTAATTTTGACGTTCGAAAAGTGCTGATTCTCAGCCTAGTTTGAATAAATGACTTCTGAATTTTGTTTTTTTTTTAATATTGTCTTTTTAGATATTTGAGTCGTTACGGGTCTGACAACCAGTTTTACCAAAAAGGTATCGTGCACCCAGTAACTGGGTTGTGGAGATCCACCAGCCCATAAAGTAGTATTATTTTAATATTACTTCAGTGTGGGAAAGTGATGAAGCTCTACAGGACGTATAGCTCCATCTCTTTCTCCCACTGAAGTAATATTAAAATAAAACTGCTTTTGAGCTGGTGGTAGGCCCCGACAGTCGCTCCATGTAAAAGTTTGGTATTCTGCTGCCTCCGGTTAGACTGGAAGTCGACCCCAACATAGTTGGGAAAAGGCTAGGCAGATTGATATATAGAATATAGATGATAATTAATAAAAAAAATCAGTTTATGAATCTGGATCAAACTAAATTATCGATCGATAGTGGGAAGCCTATGACTGGTTTTAGAAACTCCGAAAATAGTTGCAACTGACTTAGCAACACGGCTTTGAACGATATTGGCAATATTTAGTAAGCCTCTGTTCTGAAAATGGCTCAAATGCCTACTCAAGACGATCTTAAACTTACTTGTTCTTCTTTAGAAGAGGTCTGCCTGTCAGTGAACTGCGATAATTTCTGGTTTTTGGCACATAGAATCGTCAAACCTACAAATTAAATTACTCCTGTTTCCAGTTTGATACATACATGAAATATATACCAAATCATGCCTTGACTGTAGATTTATTTGATTAGCTGCGCCCCGCGGTTTCACCCGCAGAAGTCTCGATCCCGTGGGAATATCGGGATAAAAAGTATCATATGTGTTAATACAGGTTATAAACTATCTGTGTGCCAAATTTCATTCAAATTGGTCGAGCCGTTTGAGCGTGAAGCAGAGACAAACACACACACACACACCCGCACACACCCACACACACGCACACACACCCCCACACCCACACACACGCACACACACCCCCACACCCACACACACTCACAAACTTTCACCTTTATAATATTAGTGTGATGAAATGGAAGCAGAACATGTAAAGCTGATTCTTACCTTCTAACTATCAACTGATTCGCTGTAACAGGCTTACATAAGTCACAGGAAATTGGATCACGTTTTCCTTATATTCTAATTCCAAAACTTCGACATGGCAAATCCCGGAAATATATCCCGAAAACAAATCTTAATTAGTTTGGAATAACAAGGCTTCCTAAACCGATTGGTAACGGGAAGTCCTAGATGATTAGAAGAGGATGGTAGATGAATTTACCGCATGAGTAACTCTATCTGGGTAAAAAAAGAGTAATAAAGACTATGAGGAAGGGAACTAGTTTCAATAATGTGACTTTTAACTAGAGATGCCGCGAATAGTTGTTTTAGCGAATACTCGAATACCGATTAATCGCCATTCCCTATGGCGAATAGTCCATTATTACTCGACATAAAAAAGGAATATAAAAAAAGTTTACTTATTTTTAAATAATAATATAGTTTATTTATTTTCTGAGGCAGGACTGATTTGAATAAAAGCGCAACCGACTTGATCCCAAAAATCCAAAAGGGGCAGATTGTGGTAGCAATCTGCCCCTTTTGGACTTGAAATATTAAATTATTAGTTAAAAAGCCTAACTAATTAACTTCAACATGACTGATTTTTTTGAATTCTATAGTTTTTCCGTTCATTAAAAGTTAATTTTTAATTAGAGATAACTATTCGCCGAATTTCGAATAATAGACACTATTATTCGGTATTCGACGAATAACAAAAAAATGTCGAGTATTGCCGAATACCGAATTATAGCGAGTATTTGCGGCATCTCTACTTTTAACATGCTTGTTGCTAAAGATGAAGTAGGAGAATGGAATCTAGCAACATTTTTGTATATATCTTCCGAAAATAGCAACAGATATTTTGAGTTTCTTGTCAGTTCTTCTGCATTGATTGGAAGGACAGGTACTTCTAAATCAGATGCCTTTTTTTTGTTGGATTTAAATAGGTGTTAGCACCAAACACGTACTAGCCATACCAGGAGAGCATAGCTCACAACAAGATATAGACCTGTCAAAGGTTTGAATTCCTTTTTCAAACAACCACCACAATTCTAAACAAGACCATTCAAAAGATCTTACGACAAAAAGCCGAGTCCACAAGGCCGGTGACGTCACGTCACACTGCACGCTCTCTACGGCCCGCTACCCACACTAAGGTTTCTGCGTGGCAACTGCAACTGTGCCTAATGTAGGTACACTCAATTGCTCTGTAATTTCGCCGGCTCATTGTAACAGAACGGACGGCGTCATTCCAGTTCCTCCCTTGTGATTTTTATGTGAATTATGGAGTGGAGCAGTTAAGTAGTGGATGGATAAACGCTATGGAAATTATGACCATGACATGACAGAAGTCGGCAAAAAATATGATTCTAGTTTTTTTTTAAGCTATTGCATAGCTTTTATCGCGGGCTTTGAGCGCGGCGACCGAATCAAGAAAATCCGTAACGTAACGAAAATAAAACCTAACACCCCCCACTCCGCCTACCATGTAATGACGGTTCCCATGACAACGTGATGTTGTCATGGGAACGTAATTTTTGTTTTATGTCATCACGTCATCATCCCAAGTGTAGCATTGTAGGAAGTATGGAGGTTACAAATGCTATGCAATAGCTTTACCGCGGCAGTCTCTGAATGCCACACGTTTTTTTTTTTTTTTAGCTATGAACGAGAGCTTTATTTAGAAGGTGGAAAAATTTGGACAAAGACCAGCCTACCAAAAAATACTATAGTAATTTGATTGAATCTATCTTCAAAACGTCGATGACGCATTTTAAAAGCCTACCTTACATAATCAATATTACTTATCATTCTAATGCCACTAGGTTTGTAGTCCGAAGAAATGTAGATAAAACCAACAAATATTTTGATAAAAACATTATCAGTTGACGTGTACTGTAAGATTGAGCGAATGCTGATCTTGAAGAGGGAAAAAGTGCGAGATCCGTTCTGAATACTAATCATATTTTTTACAACTACGACGGGAACAACAACATTTTTGCACGCGATGTTTACCTGAAGGTTGCCTCTTGTATTTTTTCTATTTGTTTTTACTGGGTTTGTTTTTAATTCTTGCTTTTTCTTCTTTAATTGATTTTCCTCATAGTTCACTAGAATTTGACTTCGACTGGAATATTTTTTAAAATAAAATCAAGATATCCTTCATTTTATTCAGGTTTTTGAAGTGAAAACTTCTTTAGCGCGCTTAAATATAATAACTATTCGTGCAAAAGAACATATTTTGCACTTCAGGAATCAGCTGTTAGTTAAAAATTGTAACATAACCTCACTTTTATTAAATCTCTTATATCGCTGTTCTCAGATTGACAAAATCCGCACAATTTTCAGTGAAAGTTTGATAATATTTATGCTATTAACTGACACCACTTTCATCTTTTTACAGCCAGGCCCAAGATTGTAAGTAATCGTTTCAGTCTCCTTTCTTTCATAAATAACATTTCAGTGATGTCATTCGATCGTAAATGGCGGACGCTATGTGGCGGTCACCACTCTTCTTAGAAACCGTAGCTTGGTCTAACAAACTTTGATAACGTAAAAAACGAGTAAAAATTTGTTGTTCAAGCTTATCCCACCGATCCCAATCAGCAGTGAACACGAGCTGTACCCTAATTGCGTAATACAACACAATTATAATCGGTTTCATTTTGAAACAGATTGCTAATCCATTGCTTCATAAGTTGGAAAAAAATCTGCTCAACAACGTAAATAACGCAATGAATGATGTTGAACTGTCAAAATGAAACAAATTAGGCATAATTGTTTACGAAAATAAGTTATGCAATTAGGGTCCTGATATGATGAAGACGTGATGAATGGAATGTGTCATTACACTATCCCCAAAACTCGTTAAGATTATCGTCAAGTTTCAAGCCAACCCGTAGACGTACGAGTTCAAAAACCTACCATAGTTAATTAGGTCTCAGTTTGAGCAGCCTCATTAATACAGCTAAGTGGAATCGAGGCCAGTTTTCTTGGAAACTGTGGACGCTTTTGAGAAACTCTTGGAGTTATGTCGGATTGTTGGCACTGCCAAGTGGAGTCTGTCAGGAGTGACATAACCTTGACACATTCATCCTATTATTTGACATTACACACCTACGATTTAATTTCAACTCTTTAGTAGTGGCTTTTGTGGACATGATAATTATTCAGATTTGTTGCAGTTGTAATACCAATCATTTAATTGCGTTTAATTAAAATAGGTTTTAAGCTATTGTATAGCTTTTATCGCGGGCTTTGAGCGCGGCGACCGAATCAAGAAATGAAATTCCGTAATGTTACGAAAATAAAACCTAACACCCCCCACTCCGCCTACCATGTAATGACGGTTCCCATGACAACGTGATGTTGTCATGGGAACGTAATTTTTGTTTTATGTCATCACGTCATCATCCCAAGTGTAGCGTTGACAAATAATTTTTATTATTTTTATTTTATCTTTTGTATAGATTATTTTCTATTTTGTGAACGTGAGAACGTTGTAGGCTTTGTGGACTTTAGATTTGTTGACCATTTTCTATTTTGTTAAGTACCTGGTACTTGTTGAAAGACCTACACTGTCCACCCATACCTATTAACACTGTGACTTTGAAAATATTGTAAAAGCAAATTATTTTTAAAAGAGTAACCGTGGAGTTTCTGGCTGGCTCTTCTCCATAGGAAACGACCAATTGGAACCGTGCACCTAGCTTCTGACGTTTCATAAGTGCCCTTGTAGGTTTATGTGAAATAAAATATTTTGAATTTGAATTTTTTGAATTTGAGTGTAGTGTTAGTTTTGTCATTACTGTGCTTTGCTTTCAAAGTTCTACAGAACTGGGAACATATGTCTTGTGGCTTTATTTTGTAAGCCCCTCGTCTAAGATAGAGCAATCAGTTATAAAAGATAAATTTCTGCAATCACAAAGTTATCTTTCAAAGTTATCATTGCAAATAAGAGGATAGATAGGCTATATATTGATCTAGCAAAAACTTATATTTGTAATGACTCCATAGGGTGCTTGCATAAAAAAGCGGGTTCCCAGTAAAGACAATTTGGTACCGCTAAAAAACCGCCCCGAATTACGTGAAAATAATGTTACCTATATGACAGCTATACTGCGCAACCAACATTTTTATCAATCACCCAAACAACACGAAAACTCACTTCCCGTTCTCCAATCAAACTTCAACAAAAGAACAAATGAGAAAAAAATATACAATTATACTTTCACCACTCAAAGAACGCAATCTCCCGAGACACTCCAAAACTGAACAATTTCCCCGTTGATTGATAACATCAATTTGTGCTCGATTGTACAACGTTACTCCATCACGATCGATCCTCCCGTATTTGCAAATGAAAGCTTGTTGCCTGTACAGTCGACGACAAAGGCCGTTCGTATGTGTGTCATGAATTTGTGTCCCTTGAGACAGGTAGCTGAGAATGTATTTGATTATATTGAACGGATATCGGTATTAATTTCGACTATGTTGAGGGGAATACGTAATGTGTGGCTCACCGCTTTGAGTAAGCAAAAGAGAGAGAAAATTTGATCCGAATTTTATTTTATAAGCGTAGCAACGTGTTAGAAAATCCCTGATTAAGTATTAAGAAAAAGTGACATCATCCAACAATGCCAACTTCTTGACACAATACCGTTATGACACATTCTTTCGACTAATTCCAAACCAATTTGAACATGAATGAAGGACATTGACCTAACAGAAATCGGTTAATGATTGAGTTCATTTAAACATCGTCCATTCACATTTCACTGCCATATCAAGAAGCCATGAAGTCGGTTTCATTCGTGAGTGTTATTTGTATTCGATGTTCACTAGTGTTCGCATTCGCTAATACAGCTGGCATACTGAGTTTTGCTAGACTGCGTGGAGTCTACAACCGTCTGGGAATACTGCGAACCAGGCACATTTTTGCAGGCTACAATATTATTGTTGTTATGCTGTTTTTTATTTACGCCGATATCAGACGCTTTAATTTGGGTCATTTTTGCCTTACATTTGAAGTGAAGCGTCTGAACACAAAATGAATCAAAAATGAAAAATGAGTTCATTTGAGTGCGTCAGGGATGTTTGCGGCGGCGCGTGTAGATTGTTTTTATACTTTAATGCGCAAGCGCGCTGCATCAATGGTGGCACGAGTCATGGCCAGCCCCAACAGGGTTCTGAAAATGATAGCTGACAGAGTGGACTGTCCATATATAATTTACTGTTGTCAGTTACATGTGTCACCGTATTGTGTTGTTTACTGACACGTAGTTTTTAAGGATATTGTTACTAACCCTCTATGAGTCTTGGCTCGAAATAAAGTTTTTAATTTAATTTGCTTTTTTTATTTTTTTCATTAAACATTATTTATTTTACAAAATATATGTAACACTAAAATATGTATGTAAATTATGTACAAGTATACAGAGGAAAAAATTAAAATATAGGAACAGCTCATTGGGCATCAAAAAATTCGTTCGCATCGCTGTCAGTGGGAAAAGTGCCCAAAAGGCTGGCAGCATTGCCACGTTGTATGGCAATCCTGATTCTTTGACCTAAAAAATTCATTTATGAATCGATCTAATGATGTTGTATTTCGGGACTCTGCATCTTTCGCACGCCTACCGAATGATCGAAAATAGTTATTTATGCAACTGTTTTAATACCTAATTATAACAGTTGCATACTACGTCGCCTGCAGCAGCACATCACATACACATGCGTGCAGCGGGTGCTGCTGCCCCCCGCTTAAACGCTGAAACGAGTTGCGTAATAAAATTTAGTACAACATTGTAACACTCGTTTGGATGAGGTAATGGTTACTATGATACTGGCTGTTATAATGTTGCCAATAAGCTAACTGTTCCAGAAACATAGAGGTTTTATAGCATGGGTGTAGATAAATTAAATTACTTAATGAACGTTCAGTCCTATTTAATTTTGTAGGTGTCGTTTGAAGGTGAAATGGAACAAAAAATAATCATTGACTCAAGTGAAGCGTCTCATATCAGCTTTACCTACGTGTGATCGTACTGGTCTTTGTTTGTGTTAGTTTGTTACTGCAGTAGACCCGCTTCACCCAATCCAATTAGTAGACACTACGATCGATGCACAAATGAGTACAAAGACTTTATTTTTTTTAAACACCAAGTACTGATTTCTTTGTTTTCGAGTCGAGTTACTCATAATAGGAGACCAATAAATACTTTGTGATACAAAAATGTTTAATTGAAACTGATCATTTTCACAGTTCCATCATCTGCCTAGCCTTTTCCCAACTATATTGAGGTCAGCTTCCAATCTAACCGGATGCAGCTGAATACCAGAATTTTTACATGTTGCGTCTGCCTACAACCCAGTTACTGGGTAACACGATACCCCTTAACAAGACTGGTTGTCAGACTTTCGGGCTTCTGACTACCCGTAACGACTATAATGTGTCATGTTCGTGAACGGGCGCCGTCAGTTGGGACTAGTCATTTCTTAGCTGCCACGGCTTATTTTTTTTTTTTATTGTTCTTTGTTTTTTTTTTTATTACGGACGCTTCTAAAGTGCACGTCTTTCTACATTGTTCTCACATGTATAATTTCAACATGAATGATGGTAACCAATATTTTGTAACAATTTTTTTTTTTAAAGAGTGACCGTGGAGTTGCTTGCCCGTTTTTCTCCATAGGTAACTGCCTACTACGCTTTGGAATGGGCAACTAGCTTCATATTTCTGACTGACCGATTCCTTGACAATTCAAAAGTGACTGTAAATGGTTTAACTGAAATAAATGGTTTGAGTTTGACTGTCAAAGATCTGCAATACCATTTTATAGTACACTATTGCAGTATATCAATACGTGAAGCACAGTTTGTGGGTGTACCGCGTACTATGTGGTGGCTGCGGGCGGTCTGTAACCACCCTACATTTCTAATGGTTGCATTGAGAACATTGCTTGTAAGCACGACTGAGCATCGAACTTATTTATACTATGTCAGAAACATGCTGGTTTTCTCCAACAAGGAAGAAACTTAAAAATTGAGGCCAGATCAGAAGAAAACTATTTTATTTTTGAAGTGAAAACTTCTTAAGACGCGTTGGGCATTTTTGAGATGGGAAAAAAACAGTTGAACTCGCGACACCGTTACCGACACCGGTTTTGGAAGTATTTTTTAAATTGTTCTAGTTTTCACTTCTGTCGGCACTCCTGGAGTGCCATCTTTTTTTTTTGACGAATTTGGATTCTCAAATATTGAGAGCCTAAAACAAGAAAATGATAGAGTGACATCAAACGGGGAGAATGGAAGAAAAAATTTATTAAATATATAAAATAAAATTCATTTATTTCAAGGTCCATATTAAAAACAAAAACAATACACAAATTTTTCAATTTTATAAGTGTCACTATTTGTCAGTCTCAGAAAAATGTCAGATCAAATCAATTAATGTCAAAAACACAGCAAAATAAAAATAAAATTAAATAGAACAATGAATTAAATAGTAAGTGAAGTTATGTCAGAAGTAAAAATTTAAATTATAATATTCATAACATTGACAAATGAAGCACCAGCAATATGCCTGCTACAACAATGCCCAAGGTAGGGGCAATCTAGTCGTTGAGCAATCATAGAGTATTGAGCCGTCTTCGAGTAACAAGGGACAAGAGCTTTTTTTTTTTTTTTTTGGGTGGGAAATCATCAAATAACTTCTCCCGCTCTGGGCGGAGCGGGAGGGCGTGTCAGACTCTTACTGACTAAAACCCACCCGTGTTCCTTCAGTTGCCGTGTTGCCGGGGGCCACGATTTCCCTATCGGTTTTCTTCGAACCCCCGGCAGGCATTGGCCCTAGCGGACCCTGTCAATTCTGCTGACATCTCTTTGAGGCGCGCGTGGAACACAACGCGCCGTCGACCCGGGCTTGGTCCTTATCGGACGGCGAGCTACCCATTGCTCACCGTCCGCAAGCCCGCGCCTACGGTGGCCGGAAATCCTCTCGTGACTCCCGACGCCCAGGGCGTCTCCTGCTGCGGCGGTTAGGGGCGCGAGGGCGCGAAATTTGCCTCTCCCTCACGCGCTCCGTCTCCTCCTTCGCGAGCATTACTGCTTCGCAGAACGAGGTGACGGCCTGCCATTTCCTCTCGCTCCGTAGCATGGCCCAAATCAGGGCCGGACGCGAGAGATCACCGCCGCCGATCGCTTCCACGAGGACACGGCGATGCTCTGCCCAAGCCGGGCAGACCTCCACCGTATGCTCCACCGTGTCCTCCGGGCGATCCACACAGTGATGACACCCGGGCGTTTCCTCCCGCTTTATCCTGAACAGGTACCTCCCGAAACAGCCGTGTCCGGTGAGCACCTGTGTCAGGCGGAAGGTGAGGACGCCGTGGCGCCTCTCTAGCCACTCCTCAAAGAGGGGTCTTATCGCCGCAATTGCGGCGTGCCCAAGGGACAAGAGCTGGAAGATGATAAAATCTTGGCTATCGAGGGAGCTCTAATGAATATAAAATCCACTTCATCAGGACGTAGAGGATTTTATGTCGAAGAAGACGTCACAGAAAATTATTTCTTGGAATCTCACGACAAAGATTCCAAAAAATCATTTTCCGAAGACTTTTCCAATATTTGAACAATACCAGTCGTGAAGTTATTACAATACAATACGCAGAAACTTATTCTATTACCTAATCACCTTTATATATTTCTAGAACGACTAAAAACAAAAGCGGAAACTCTATAGTCACCCACAAAAGGCGGCTAGACTGTATGGCTATCGTCACGGCCATACGAAATATAGACTATTGAAAGTCGTGAGCTAATAAATACAGTAGCACAGAGAGGTCGTGACTTCTTATTTAATAGTGTTTCAAATTGATTATTCATGCTTATAGCCGTTGTATCACGTGGGGAAAGGGTTAGACTGTTTGGCGGCGAGTGTACTTAGTTTTAAGCTAGTAAACCTCATTAATGTACATGAAGTCTTGCATTTCTTCACACACAATTTGGGATGGATCCATTGTTTTTATGATTCGAATTCTTTTAGTACGTAACTTTATTGAACTTGAGCAGTTCCGGTGGCCATCTGTGGTCATCATCAGTTCCACTTCACCAAATGGTGCTTTCCGAGAGCAACTGCACGAGTAACTATAAAAAATACTCAAATCGCTATAGACGTGCCTATAATATTTGAAGAGTTCCCTCGATTTCTCCAGGATCCCATCATTAGATCCTGACCTGATAACAATGGTATAACATATACGCGTAAACTGTTACCATGGATTCAGTACATGATTCTTAACCCCAATGCGTTGAAATTTTTCGTCGGGTATTTAAAAAAAAACAGCTGTTTTATAGAAAATTGCATTATCTACGCAGTCAAAATCTATGGAACAGCAGATTTTTTTTTTTAATAACCGACGAAAAATTTCAACGCACAGGTTTCAGAATCATGTACTGAATCCATGGTAACAGTTTTCGCGTCGATGTCCCTGCCGCCCTGTATATGACGGAGTTATGCCCGAAGATACATAAAAAAAATACAAACATTGATAACCTCCTCCTTTTAGAAGTCGGTTAACATTACGAAACCGACACGCTCATTGAGCACGTCTGTGACTCTGTACCCAACATAATCACCTTCAAAATACAAAATATCTAATAAAAACCGCTCACAGGTATCCTACACAAGCGTATACTTCCTACGTTGTACGTTGTATGAAACGTGGACGAACGAACGCGCCAGACTGTATGGCGACGGCGCTCAAACCAACTGTATACATACATAGTCGGCCAGCACGGTTGACTTAACTTAGCGAGACTATGAGCATGGTAAGTGCGGAAGGATATTTTAGTAGAATTGGAATTGGTGGGTTGAAATTATATATAAATTGTTCTATTAAAGTTGCGTCACACCGTGCACCGTCGCGACGCGGCTTTCTGCGGGCGCCTTTATTAATTTTTAAAAGCAATCAGAAGAAGGTAAGTACCTGGTCTATAGGAATACATTTTTAACAAACGATTGTAAAGCTCAGTTCATCGTTCGTCAATAGGCCTGTGTCCAAATTTTTTTTTTGTCCGTCTTGTAGATTATTAAAAAATATTGAACACGTATTTTTTCTTTTTTGACGTAATCAAAAGATTACGGCGATACATTGAGTTAAAATGTGGCATGACGTCACGCCTTGCTAGATTTAATACTGCGTTGTGACGTAGCGAGCCCCCGCTCCCCAACTTGAATACGTGTTTTCTAAGTTATTTTTTATTAATATGATAAAGCAAAAAATACGTGTCTAATATTTTTTTATTATTTGAAAGACGGACTAAATAGAATATCTTTTTTTATCTAAGCAACTACCGTATTGATCTCTACCAGTTATACAGAGTCCAGAGTTTAGCTTAAAAAAATCAAGCAAAGTAATCATTATTATGGTCATCTGCCTAGCCTTTTCGTTGGGGTCGGCTTCCAGTCTAACCGGATGCAGCTGAATACTAGTATTTTACATGGAGAGACTGCCTATCTGACCTCTACAAAACAGTTACTAGTTAACACGATACCCCTTGGTGAGACTGTTGTCAGAAAGTTTTCACTGAAAGATTTAAATAATCAACGTCCTATTAAAAACTGCTAAGCATGGTTTCGTGTTCAGAAAGCGAATAAACATTTACCTCGATGAAAAGCTTTTAGTGAATGCATAACTTAAGATGCATCCTTCACTTAACACTCCCGAGTTTTACTTCTTCCCCATTATTTTTTCAACGAAAACTTTCATAGATTCTCTTTTAAACTTCGTCATTAACAACGCTAAGTTAACAGACATTACAAAGAATTGAAAAAATTCAAATTACTTATTGCAGATGAGCGGGCAGAAATAATTGAGCGAACTCTTAGACGGGACAGGGGGGTGAAGGAAGGGGGAGGGGCTCACGCGTGACTGGCCTCAGTCAAGTTCCCCTATCGGATACTTTAAGTGTAAAAATGTTTCGAAACATAATATTACATTACAAGCATGTGAAGGTTAACTAGGAAAACGATCGTGTCTGGAAGTTTTGCATGTTTTTCAGAGGTTTTATAAAGGTTACCTGCTCTTTGTATGAAAAAATATGAGTCAAACAGCTGATTCAATTTTGACTGGATGTCTGGCCAACCTATAACAAACTTTGCTGGTAGTTTCAGCTTGAATTAGAGCGATAATGACTGAAATTTCTAATTATCAGGGTTTCAAATTATTTTCTCTGCCTTTTACCACCGACCTAGATGGATGAACTATAAATGAAGAAACCGAAAAACCAGGTATTGTGTCGGAATTTATGAGGGACATAATATGTCCTTCTTCGAAGACATGTGACGTCTACCAACCCGCACTGGGCTCGCGTGGTGGATTACGGCCCACTCCCTCTCAAAGAGAGGAGACCTGTGTCCCAGCAGTGGGAACATTATAGGGTGTATGTTCTTCTGAGAAAGGCTGAATTGAAGACCGTAATTCCAAATATTTTTTAGAAAACTATTAATTTTATTCAAATAATTTTGTATAGGGACCAAACACTCCACAATAACACTATTCAACATTTTTCCACACAAACTCACGCGTGCATGCATTACGTATAATTGTGATAGTACCGATAGGAACGTGGCAGTGTGGCAGGCTCACAATCGGCCAATTTAAATAAACAATAAGCACTGGTGTCCGCGAGCCGTGCACAAAAACTGTAGCCAGTGTGCAACACGTTGCAGTGAAGCAATTATTCATAAATGCATTGGTTTTGTAGAGAAATATTTTAGCGAGTGATCAGAGATCTAATGTTAAATAAACGGTACGTTGATTTCGATTATAATGCAGACAGGAGATTGTATAATTTAACTTTTTTAAAGAAGGTATTAGTAATTCCATAGAATAAACAGAGAGACCTTAAAATAATGCTGTGTTAGCCAAAGGTATAAATATTCATTTTGATCTAGACTTGAATCTCCAACTCAAACACTGCGCCTCTATAGCCACCAAAGTAAAGAGATTCCGTAATCCCCAGCATTTTAACATTTTGGGTAAAACTACCTACTATTAATTAACTGTTCGCACAAATAACTTACAATATAAACATTAATTGAATACCGATACCTCACATACCTATTCCTTATACAAAGCACGCACTGGATAACACAAATGAACAATTATAACACAAATTCTAACTACAAACGGAGTTGTCTCACTGCAAGCCACAGACTGTGGCCCCGCGCCACAGATAAACACAGAAAACAGCGTGGCAATTATGCAAATACATTAAAATCCATGCATTGTCCCGTGGCACGTGAACTAGAACGACTCGCCAATGGCGTCGCTGCGAACTGCGACACTGTTACTGTGTCCACTAGCTACATGTGTGTATGTAAACTGATATAGGTACAATTAGTGATACGTATTCTTCTAAAGCGCGAGATGTCATGAGTGAAAACTTAGTTGAAGTCAGCTGTCATTCCACCTAATGCTAGAGATGATTGACACTATTGACAGCTCACTTCACCTTCACACTTTTGACAGCTCACTTCATCTAACTTTTCACGGTCAGATTTTTAGAGAATAGACCGGCAGCAGCTGAGGTGTTGCCGTGAAACTATTTCTACCGCATGCATAATTGTTTAACTTAGAAGAAGCGGGTTATTTTGTTTAAGGTGTATTTTTTCAAAGCTTTTATACAGGGAATCTTTGGGTCAGCCACACCAAAACATCGCTGGATGTCCTGCGCGTCCAGTATAATCACATCTTCAGGATGATGTTGGGGTTGCCTCGTTTCTGTGCATCGGGGATGTTTGTACTGTATCGCACTGATGGCTTTCATGCCGTCATCCGCAAGAAAACTGTATCCCTGATCTGCAGAATGCGTGGCAATGGATAGAATGTCTTCTCCGTTATGGAGATCCTTTGTTAAGAGGGTTATTTGAATTGAATTGTATTTAATATTTTAATTTTAAGCTATTGCATAGCTTTTATCGCGGGCTTTGAGCGCGGCGACCGAATCAAGAAATTCCGTAACGTAACGAAAATAAAACCTAACACCCCCCACTCCGTCTACCATGTAATGACGGTTCCCATGACAACGTGATGTTGATGTTGTCATGGGAACGTAAGTTTTGTTTTATGTCATCACGTCATCATCCCAAGTGTAGCGTTGACAAATAGGAAGTATGGAGGTTACAAATGCTAGCTTTACCGCGGCAGTTTCCGAGTGCCGCACGTTTTTTTTATTTTTTGTGAACTGTATGGAATAAGTTACCTGAATTAAATTATTTTTATTTTATTTACGTTGTTCCTCTGTTGTTGAGGATTCCGGGTGAAGCTCACTTCCACCTTCGGCCAAATCATCACTTACCATCAGGTAAGATGAAAGCCAAGAGCTTCTCCGAAGACGTATAGTCTGACTCAAAAATATGTATACTCCATTTGAAATAAGATTAGACATTTAACTAAACCTTTTTTACAGTCCGTTCAACCGATTTTGACTTCTATTGCGTTGGTTGCATGACAAATGGCAGCTGCAGTAAACAATTGGTTTGTAACCACTTTTTTGCTTTTAATGCCATCCTTATGCCTACGGTATAGAAGTCAAAATCGGTTGAACGGACTGTAAAAAAGGTTTGTTTAAATGTCTAATCTTATTTCAAACGGAGTATAGATTTCGACAAGATTTCATTTGACTGTCTGCAATTTGAGTTCCATAATACTGTATCAATGTGTTTAGGACTATGTAAGTAAAAATATATGCAGATGATATCTTATTTACAGTAGAAGGTAATTTGCAAATTATGGAAGGTACTGCTGGTTAGTGTTATGGTTTCGTTTGTGCTTTCAAAATGCAGGATATGGCGACTATGTTGTGACTATAAAATCCTAGTACTGTTTCGTATAACAACGTTTTAGGAAATTAGTTCGGAAGCTTAATGTAGAAACTACTGAAACTATGCAGGATGAGTATATGAAAATGGTTACAAAGGAGAACATCATCTGTTAGGCCTTTTCCCAACTATGTTGAGGTCTTCCAGTCTAACCGGATGCAGTTAAATACAAGTATTAAAATTTATCTTTACATATAAAAATTAATTGCTTTGCGTTAGTCTCGCAATCAATCTGCCTAGCCTTTTCCCAACTATATTGGGGTCGGCTTCCAGTCTAACCGGATGCAGCTGAATACCAGTATTTTACATGGAGCGACTGCTTATCTGACCTCCACAACCCAGTAATACGATACCCCTTGGTAAGACTGGTTATCACTCTCGGGCTTCTGACAACCCGTAACGACTGTCAAAGATCCACAAATGACAGCTGCGACCAACGGCTTAACGTGCTTTCCAAGGCACGGAGGAGTCTCGGTATGTAAAGATGGTCACCCATCCACAGACCAACCCCGGCAAGCGTAGCTTAACCGGATGAATCGAGCCGTGTGGCTATTACTTAGCAATAAGAGCCGCACGAAAAATCGAAACGAAAAATCTCGAAAATAGCTCGACCAATTAAAATTTTTGTTTTGTTCGCCTCAATACTGGGGTGGTTTAGAAAAAAAAAAAAACGTGTGGCACTCGGGGACTGCCGCGGTAAAGCTATTGCATAGCATTTGTAACCTCCATACTTCTGTCAACGCTACACTTGGGATGATGACGTGATGACATAAAACCAGGGATGTAACGGATATCCGTATCCGCATCCGCAACTGCGGAGCATCCGCATAAATTTTGATATCCGCAAAACATCCGCATCCTCAACTTTTGATTTTAAAAGCTCCGCATCCTCATCCGCATCCTCATAATTTCTATGGGGATGTGACCCTACGTTGTTCGCACAAATAGTGATTTTTTTTAAACTCGCGCCGAGTTAAATGATTGGGCCGATAAGTGAGTTACGCGTTCCTATTGGCTGAATTCGGAATGTCCTTATCGTATGACAGACAATCGGCTGCACGTGGCAGTGGTGGCACGACTCAAATTGTGACTGTATCACATGTCACAATTTGAGTTACTGGGTGCTGAGTGGCGTGTTATTGTTTTCTTATTGTTTGCTCGTAGAAGTGAAGTTTTTTACAGTCGAATTACGCTACGGTAACCTACCAAATGATTATATTACCTACAACCTATAAAACAAATATAAATACTATTTATAAAAACAAGAGCTATTTTTGTACGACATCCGCACCCTCATCCGCATCCTAAATAAGGAATTTTCCAATATCCGTATCCTCATCCGCATCCGCAAACCCGATTATCTCGATATCCTCATCCGCATCCTCATCCGTTATATGACATCCGTTACAACCCTGCATAAAACAAAAATTACGTTCCCATGACAACATCACGTTTCTCATAACAACATCACGTTGTCATGGGAACCGTCATTACATGGTAGGCGGAGTGGGGGGTGTTAGGTTTTATTTTCGTAACGTTACGGAATTTCTTGATTCGGTCGCCGCGCTCAAAGCCCGCGATAAAAGCTATGCAATAGCTTAAAAACCCAAAGGAACAACCAAAAAATCAAAAAAATCTACGAGTAGATATGAAAAAATTTAACCGTGGTACGATTGGTACCCATTAACTTAGTACATAATTTCACAAGAGTAAATCAGACATAATTATTCCAAAATTATATGAAAAACAAAAAGCACGTTTAATCAAAAACTCATTAATTCATAACAAAAAAACGGAACGGAATTAAAAACGCCCCGCAACGAAATCATTTAGAACAATAACGTTACACAAATCCCCCAACAAAAATAACAGGGGACCTCAAATTAAAAGGACAAAGGGGGACACAGGATTTTCTAAGTCCATTAATTATGTTACAACTTTCTCCCAATCGAATTAAAATTTTGACCATTAATCCGAAACAGTGCCTGATAACGATATTAGTTGAAGACAACTTGGCTAATTACCTTTGCAAAGTCGTTTCCAAAACTTTTTGGGATAGCCGTATTAATGATAATTATGTTTTAATTGGCTGTGATGTTTCCTGATTTGGTTATGAAAGAAAAACTCGCAGATCAAAGAAAAAATTGCCACAGATAATGTAACAAAATCGTCTTAAAACGTGCTCTAAGTTGTAGAGAAATATACTGTGTTAACCGTAGTAGTTTTAATTAGCTTCATTGCAGATTGGGTAGCTGAGAATTTTGTTTTATAATATGTAGCAACACTACTTCACCGCTTAAAACTTTGTATTATAGCAATGATACAGAGTTTGAACGTCCCAACTTAACTTGCACGTTATTATCAAAGAGTAAAAACACGAATCTTTTTTTTTTCTATTTTACGCATGCATTCTCTTTACAATTAACGATCAAGCAAAGAGTTTCCACACTATTTCTCCATTCCAAGATACAAAAACTGGCCAGTAACACAATTTTAAATTCCGAACACAATTTGCTTCCGAAAAAAAAATTGTTTTCGCGAGTTTCGCGGCTATCGAAGCGGAGAGCATAGACAATAAATCGAGTAGATTGTTGAGTGCAGTATTTACGTCAGAATGTTCATGCAAGGCGGTCGTCAATCACGTTGGGGCTCTTTAACTGTGCAAAATCAATAACACGAGTGTGGCGTGTTGTTGAGTAGCGTGTACAGATGACGTATGGTTGTTGTCATTATAGTTTTTTTTTTGTTCGGTTATGTATGAGATGATTGAAATAAGTTGAAAGTTGGAAATAATTGGATGATAGTATTTTCGTTATCGTCTCTAGCAGTAAATTCCATTCATTGAACGGTTCACCATAAAAAATCCTAAACGATAAACTAAAACTCAAGGGAAAACTTTAAACAAAAGTGCTGGAATCAGCATGGCTGATAAGAAACTTCATGGCCTAATATTAATAGTGACACATAGACAAAAAAAAAAGTGTGACACTCGGGGACTGCCGCGGTAAAGCTTCTGCATAGCATTTGTAACCTCCATACTTACGATTTGTCAACGCTACACTTGGGATGATGACGTGATGACATAAAACAAAAATTACGTTCCCATGACAACATCACGTTGTCATGGGAACCGTCATTACATGGTAGGCGGAGTGGGGGGTGTTAGGTTTTATTTTCGTTACGTTACAGAATTTCTTGATTCGGTCGCCGCGCTCAAAGCCTGCGATAAAAGCTATGCAATAACTTAAAACAAGTTATAGTTATAGCTTATCGAAAACCAGAAGCATAGCATACTTAAATGACTTCTTTTGACTCATTGAGAGACAAAAAACAACTGACTGGCGATAGAATGTGTGTACTATGAACCTAAACTTTGGAAAAAGAAAAAAACAATCGACTATGGATAGTAAATCAACTATGAATCACCGAATGACACTGCACTTAACACCGTGTCCCCTCAGTCAAAGTCAGTCACAGGTCAACCGTAATGTAAGCAATAATCGGAAGCCAATTAATGCTAATTATTGTAATGCCCAACTGTACACAAGTCAGACATACATATTTATAGCTTTTATTTAAATTGTACATACTACATTTGACAGTGTCAGTTCGAGCAGTGGTGGCCCAGTTGAGCAGTGGTGGCCCAGTGGTAACGGCCGCGACTTACGAGTTGTAGGTCGTAGGTTCGAACCCAGACAGGCGCTTTTATTATTATTATTCATTTATTCCTTCGAGTAACAATGACTCATACACAAAATACAATATAACACACATAATCAAACAAAAAACAACATAATCAAACACATCAAACATTAACATTACAATAAAACACAAAACAAAAACCCACTTACACTAACATAACATTAAAGACCGACGACTGTAGGTGACGTGCAAGTCACAGCAGCGTCGCATGTAGGGACAGTCGAGCCTGTCAGCTATCATCATCAGAACGCTGTTGGGGCTGCCGCGCACCCTGCGCACCAGAGACGCGCTCCGCTTACGCATCGTAGCATAGAAGCAGTCAACGCTAGCTTCGGCAAACATGCCCGAGGCACTACAGGCAGGCTTTACTTTGTGTAAATTATTTCATCACCACTGCTCTCAAAACGGTGAAGGAAAACATCGTGAGGAAACCGGCATGTCCTAGAACCGAAAATTCGAAGACATGTGACATCTACCAACCCGCACTGGGCCCGCGTGGTGGATTACGACCCACTTCCTCTCACAGAGAGGAGGCCTGTGTCCCAGCAGTGGGAACAATTTATAGGCTGATGATGATGATGATGATGACATTTAACACATTGGCTAAGCGTGCCATTTTACTCAGAAAATACTAGTACTGGTATTACTTACATAGTACAAACTTCCGGAATCTTTCGGATAACAATACAATATAAACTTATAACAAATTAAAACAAGCTAAAATGATTTCACCACTGAGCACCCACAACAAACGACTTCATTACACAAAATGATTTGCATTTCCTCATTTGAGAGCGCCATTGTTACTCGGCCGCGAACTGAGAGAGCAATGAATTGTTTGCTATGCACTTAATTCGACTCGCGGTCGTATTGTTAAGGAGTTAGCTACACAGGGTCATTGACTTTTGGTCTTGTAACAAATAATTATTATGGGTGCTGTATACAACGTTTTGTTGTATCCAAGGGGTATCGTATCACCCAGTAACTAGGTTGTGGAGGTCAGATAGGCAGTCGCTTTATGTTAAATACTGGTATATACCAAATATAGTTGGGAAAAGACTAGGAAGATGATGACAGTGTTTTGTTGGTGTGAATTATGGTTGCTTTGAATAGAGGAATATGCAGTAACGAGAGGCAATAGTTTTGTATGTGTAATAAGAACCACCCTTACTCTAAAATAATTGATTTAATTCCAAATATAATTATTTAACCTCAAAATGGATACTAATACCCAAATTAATCTTAAAGTCGCTACCCCAATATCATAATCTAAAACTGTATAATAAAACTACATATTCACAATATTTCAGGGATAAGGAAAATAATATGCCACACCAAGATATTTTGTCAGTCATTTATATTTCTTTGCCAACATCAAATTCAATATTCTACACCATACCCATCTCCTATTCCCACATACGAATAATATCACAATTCAATCCGTATTCTAATATTTACCATGAAACTAACAGGTTACCTTAATTTACAGTAGATTTCCAACCAATACCATGCCAATCTATCTTTTTACTGACACAGCCACCAAGTAGATCTTACCGTCACGAACTCCCAACCCAGAAGCAAGGTTCCCGCGCTACTCAATTAACACATCGAATATTTGGGTGTTGCCAGTACAACATCCAACAATTACGTATTAATAAATTAAAACCTAACATATGTAATAAGAAAAGAGGGACCAAAAACTTTCCGGTTTCACAAAGCACGGGACAAGGGTAAAAAGGTGATGATCTAAGATAACGCCCCTTATCCTAGAAATATATGTATATTCACCAATGCTCACAAAAGTAGGTTACTTTATCTACACACACGTATTTAAAAAATTTAAATTTCTCAGTAGCAGCTCGGAGTCTGGATTTGCGCCCGGTTGATGGCAATAGACTCGCCCCCTATTACATGGGACTTAAACATAACTGGCGAAATGTGGGTGTACCTGCTACAGGGACACCTCTGCCCAACCCTTCGGGGAAACAAGGCGTGATGTTATGTTATGTTACATATTTACATGATTTAAAAACTAACAGACTTATAATAATAATAATATGTACTTTTATCCGTGTGCATATAAAACATAGATCAGGCAGGGACCATAGTCCTTCCATAGTTCCAGATGACCAGTCCACTTTAGCAACCCAAACCCATAGTCCGATATCTTTGTTTCCATATCTTACAATAGTCCTACACCAACCGGGGGTTGTCCTTGGCTCCACTTGCATAGTGCGAACAGGGATAATCGTAGGTTGGTATCTCATTTAATTAAAAACGTCTAAGGGGCCTCTGCGAGTTGGCTTCGGCCCCTCGTACGCCTTCCAAAGGTCCGGGACCCCTGGGTCCCGAGAAATGTCAAAGACGAGTAAATAATATGTACAAGTATATAAAAACAATCATAGGGCATCAAAATATTCGTCCGTATCGCTGTCAACAGGAAAAGTGCCCAAAAGGCTGGCAGCATTGCTACGTTGTATGGCAACGCTGATTCTTTGGTCAAAGAATAGGCCAGCCGTCTGGTCACATGAAGAGTCGACTAACCGTTTGGCGATATCTTGAAAAACTAGGTGGGTACTCGGACCCCATGGCCCTAGTGTTTCAACCCCAAACGGCTCAAACATATAAGTCCCAATAAGATTGGATTATTTGCGCCGTTTGAGGTGTTCCGCACCTGCAGCAAAGCTCACAAATGATTAATGTCTATGAGTCATAGATCTATTATCATAGATATGTTATGTTATATGTTATATCCCCCTCAGTCCCCTTAAACACTAATTCAAAAACATTCTACAATACGTCTTACATATTTATATATTAAACAATCACCGAACTCAAGTTATTATCTAAAACCCACTATCTAATTACACTTGACAAATCATATCATAGTTAAATACATAAAGTTAAACAATAGTTCTATTATGGTAAGCAAACTGAATGTAGTAATTAGTGTAACTTGCTATATCTCCACAATGCGCGATAGATAATTATAATTGAAAACAATGGTACATGCGGTCCAATTAAGTGGAATTGTGTATTATATACCTACTTGCGTGTTACATAGTATATAATACCAATTAACAACTTTGGTGGTTTCGCCTTAGAATCACAATTGTTCAGGTAAATGGCTTATAATTACATATCATGGTCATATTCGGGAGTTTCTGTATGTAAAATATTGATATACAGTCGCATCTACACAGTGGCTAGATCATCATTCTTGCCCTTATGCTTTTGAGGTCGGCACAACAATGTTTTCTTATTCGATACTTCTCAATTATATATACCAAAGTGCCAGCAAACAACATCCCTCTCTCACACTTTCACCCTCACTCACACAAACACACACACAAACTCACACAATATAATACACGCTTTATTATTGTAAACCAACAATGTTTTCTTATTCGATACTTCTCTATGATATATACCAAACTGCCAGCAAATAAAATCCCTCTCTCACACTTTCACCCTCACTCACACAAACACACACACAAACTCACACAACATAATACACGCTTTACTAAACTAGCCCTGTAAACCAACATATTTCTTTCCGCTCATTCGCACTCCGACCCCCAAGATACAAGCCCTGCTTAGTTTGGGAGTCAACGGTTAAACCAAAACATAGTGATGTTTAAACTTAATTGTATCCATGTACGTGTATATGTGTCACAACTTTTCCTTTGCCAATAAAACTTGTTGTATTTTGTATTTATTAGTCGTCGCCTCGGTAGTCTTCTCCTTTCTATCCATATCACCTTCCACACCGTCCATCCATCGTTTCTTTGGTCTTCCTCTTCTCCTATAGCCATTCACAGCAGGGATGTAACGAATATCCGTATCCGCATCCGCAACTGCGAAGCATCCGCATAAATTTTGATATCCGCAAAACATCCGCTTCCTCAAGCTTTGATTTTAAAAGCTCCGCATCCTCATAAATTTTTATGGGGATGTGACCCTACCTGCGTTGTTCGCTCAAATAGTGTTTTTTTTTTTTAAATCGCTCCGAGCTAATGCGCGGGCCGGAGTGGGAGTGACGCGTTCCTATTGCCTGAATTCGCAGTGTCCCTCTCCTGTGACAGACGATCGGCCGCACGTGACAGTGGTGGCATGATTGTGGTGTCAGGTGTCAAAACAAGGGCTATTTTTCATACGACATCTGCATCCGCACCCTCATCCGCATCCTCAATAAGGAATTTTCCAATATCCGTATCCTCATCCGCATCCGTTATACGACATCCGTTACAATCTTGATTCACAGTCAAACTCAAAGCTTTCCACAGTTAGGCTGGATACTGAAATGAATTAGTTGAAAAGGCTAGACAGATGCATCGATGTTTATTATTTGCACTTTCACACAAGTTTTGCCAGACAGCTTGTCGGTAGTCAAAGTAGACTTCTTTAAAGGCACCATTTTTACTAGATGCATCTTTGATCATCATTATTAAGTATATATACAACATGGTTTTTGAAGTGAAAACTTCTTTACGCACGTTGGGCATTTTTGAGATGGGAAAAACAATTAAACTCGCGACATCGTTACCGACAACACATTTTAACGCGATTGTGCTCTTTATTTATATTAAGTTACGGATCAATGTTCTATGCAAGTATTTTTACTTTAAAGGTTTTGGAAGTATTTTTTAAATTGTTAAAGTTTTCACTTCAGTCGGCACTCCCGGAGTGCCACTGTTTTTTTTGTAATGAAGATTGTGCAAGCTAAGACAAAAACCACTACCACCAGCTTTCCGTAACTTTGATGTTGAGTTAGCAACGCTCTCAACTATAAAAGTTATGGAAAATCGCGATGTCTACACTATCCATCCCTCTTAACATCTACTCAGACTGTTATTAAACTCCTTATAATATCTAAGTTCGCTTTAATCGCTGCAACTTATTCTGAAAACGCCACTTAGCGCATAAAGCGCTAACTTGTTCATAGATAGTTCTTAGCACTATTTCCTTGAAAGCTCCTGTACTCGTTACACTAAAGCGCTTTATAAGGAGACTTATATAAATATTCCGCAAGTCAAGGGGACTATGGACTCAAATTAAATTTACGCGGTAAAATATGATAATAGGAGCCCTCGCAATATTACAGCTTAATAACTCTGTGTTACCGACCATCCTTTAAATCTTATAATAAATAAAAAATATACTTATTAATTTCTATTTGGTAGATTATTATTTTATTAGGCAACATTAAGGCAGTAAATTAATTGTGGGGCTAAGAGAAGGGGAATTGGAACGTTAGCACTCTCCTTTATATTACGCTGCTAAGAAATATGGTCAAAAATAACCCGAGATTGTGCATCGTGTTTCCTTTTATTAGGTAATATTCGTAATTAGTTTTATCTGCACAGACAAATATTTAATGAGGTTATTATTTCTGGTAGAATTACCTTTCTACCTTAACCTAAATGATGTTGGAATGGTATTTCTACCCTGTTCAAAATAACGGTTATTTATACATATTAGGGCCAATTTGTATAATTTATTCAGGAATATTCCCTCGAGAGTGTATAGAATTTGTACCGTTGTACAGAATTCTTACGAAGTCAAGGCTAAGCTGCCACTAATAGGGACGGCCAGAATACGTTATTTTTTACTCAGCGATGTGTAGGCTGTAGGTACAGCAATTTATTCCTCTTTTTCTTTTACATATTTCAGGTTGATTTCTGAGCAGCCCATAGGGACTAAAAAAAGCGGTGTACCTAATCTGTAGAAACCAGCTGAAATTGTCTATCATCTCATCAAAATTCAAATTCAAACTAGGCTGAGAATCAGCACTTTTCGAACGTCAAAATTACATAAGACAGTCCCCCAAAAACGCCCGCCCTTTACCACTTCCTAGTGCCAGCGCTGATTAATTTGGCAGGACTAAACTAAAAATTTTCTTAATGAAATAGAAAGAAAAAGATGCACTGAACTTAAATCTAGTTTAGTTTGTGAACAAGGGAATCGGCACCGATAGTAGCCAATAGTAGTCAATAGTAGCCAATAGTAGCCAATAGTAGCCAATAGTAGCCAATAGTAAACAATAATAGCCAATAGTAGCTCAGGTATCCGGAAGCGATTGGAGCTGCATCCGCGGGAATAAAGTCGTCGGTAGCTTTGTTACAGCATTTATTATGCTGCGACTCACAATAATCGTTATTGCTGCTATTGCTACCCGCTACTAGAGGCTAGGGTTGGCAAAATTTTGGAGTTAGTCTTCTAGCCAAAAAGAAGTATTTATTATTGTTTAAGCAAGACATAAAAGTAACTTTATTGGTAGGAAGCACGATTGATTTTGATTTTAGAGTTTGCTACATAGACTTATGATTAGTCTTCGTTGAATTAGTAAAGTAGGTATCTAATAGGTAATTATTATTTTAGCACACTATACTTCATTATATAATAGTAAGAAGTTGTGTAAAATTTTGTCGAATATCTTAACTTGTAATGCATGTCCAAAACAGCTTAGTCGGTCCATATTTTCAACAAGTCACTAAATTCTAGTCCTTACAAATTGGTCCAAGACTAGAACAGGATCTAAATATGAGTCAATCAAAAATTCGAAGACATTTGACATCTACCAACCCGCACTGGGACCGCCTGGTACATATGCAGCCCACTCCCTCTCGAAGAAACGAAGCCTGTGTCCCAGCAGTGGGAATATCATAGGCTGATTATGCTGGACTTTAGACATTAAGGACCAACAAGACAGCTTACTAAATAAAATAACTCAAATCATTGAACTCCGTCAGCCGTTAGAAGTTGAGGGCAAAATTACTTATTTTATATCGTTCAGAGCTGATTTAAGACGCAGATATATGACAGTGACCTTGAAAGGTTAGCTTGCGTGTTCTGTACTGAGCTCACACAACGCGTTGTACGTCCAGCCAGTAATAGGACTCGCCCATCAAGGAGCGTTGTCCCAAATTGGACGCATTATTAATTTATTACACGTAAAACAAACGGTATTTTAATAAAACACGTATACTAAAAGATCGATAATTTAATTATCTTTAAAATGGTGAAGTTTTCAGAAAAATACGCTTGATAGATTTTGTGTCATTCTCAGTTTTTTATCCGCGTTAGACATAACTTTACAAATTAATTTCACTATGTAATATAAACATAATCAAAAATATGCCTATATTAAAATATTAAGAAAATGCTCTAATTTAACATATATTTTTTCCGAATTACTAACACTACTCGTTTAGACGTCATCTTCAGTATATAATCACTAAAAGTCAGTTGTCGTCCCCTTAAGCTGTGCCTTGCCAACCCTGAGACCAGACTAGTAATATTATTTATTATTTTTCTCGTAAAGTCACCTGGCATCCTATTGTTGGTGGGTATCGGTACATTATTAATGAGCGTTAGTTCTCGATAACTGTGTAAATGCAACTCGATTGTGCTCGTAGAATTTATTGAAGACTACCGCGCTTAGTTCCCATGCTAATGTCGCAAGTTTGTATGCGATTGTTGAATAAAATGATACTATGTTTCATCTGTGAATCTTTAGTATTGTATTGGTATTTGAATGTATGTGTTTGTTTGTGCGATTGTATGAAAAGTCTTTGGAAATAGTGAGTCAATGTGTCGCGCTATGTGAACACCATGTATCCATTACATAATTATTTTTTCTGTCATTGCTTAATTTTTAATTATTTTTACCTATTGTGGTATAGTAATCTTATTCCAGGTGCATCGTCTTCACATATAATTAATGTATACAAAATATTTTAAAACAGTAACGGTGGAGTTTCTTGCCCATTCTTCTCCATACGAAAACTACCTTTTGGAAGGGGCGACTAGAATCAATTCTATTTTTTGTTTTTGACGTTAAAAAGTGCCTTTTGTGCCTAATTGAAATAAATTATTTGACTTTGACTTCGCTCGATCTTTAGTAACTAAATAACTGCTAGCACTTGTTTGTGACACCTTGTTTAAAACTGATTGATTAGTTAAGCTGTCTCTGTGACTTTTGTGGATATGATAATAATTATTCAGATTTGTTACAGTTGTAATAGCAATCATGTAATTGCGTTTAATTGTTTTTTTTTTTTGTAGATTCTTTTCCATTTTGTGAATCTGAGAACGCTGTAGGCTTAGTGGACTGTAGATTTGCTGACCATTTTCAATTTTTTTAAGTGGCTGGTACTTGTTTCAAGACCTACACTGTCCTCCCATACCTATTAACACTGTTATTTGAAAATATTTTAAATGCCAATTATTCTTAAAAGAGTAACCGTGGAGTTTCTTGCCGGCTCTTCTCCATAGGAAACGACCAATTGGAACCGTGCACCTAGCTTCTGACGTTTCATAAGTGCCCATGTAGGTTTATCTGAAATACATTTCTTTTTTAAATTTAATGTCAATATTAGAAGTCTTTTGAAAATTGAAGCAATGGATTACTAATTTCCGTCAAAATTCTTTTGATTGTGATTTAAAGTTTTTTCGGCAAATGAGATGCTGATCAGTGCTGAGTCAGCTGTGTCTAAAATAATCAAAAACTTCAACATAACATACGACAGCAGATTCAGCGGCTTTCAGAAATCGAGCGGTAGGTACCAACTAGCAGTACCTATAATAATACAGGGTGGCAGGGACATCGACGCGAAAACTGTTACCATGGATTTAGTACATGATTCTGAAACCCCTGCGTTGAAATTTTCCGTTGGTTATTTTAAAAAAACCAGCTGTTCCATACATTTTTACCGCGTAGGTATTGCACTTTTCTATGAAACAGCAGATTTTTTTAAAATAACCGACGGAAAATTTCAACGCCCCCTGCGTTGAAGTTTTTCGGTTCAGAATCATGTACTGAATCCATGGCAACAGTTTTCGTGTCGATGTCCCTGCCACCCCGTATAATATAATTTATTTAGAAACATAAAGGTTTTGTAGTACATGAGGGACTTACAAAGTATACATTATTAATTACATGGTGTAGGTACAATTAATTGTTGGGTGAATCACTGCTCACCTAGCTAGATCACTGAGTTATCTGTATTTAGGAGAGAAAGTTTTGCCTCCCAATTTTGAGTATCACAAAAAATCATATTTTTATGCTTTTTAGAGATTACAGTAACAAAACACAAAAGATAAAATCTTACAATTAAAAGTAGAATGTGGAGTGTAGATGTGCTGAGTGAGTGAGTGTGTATGTGTAGGAGTGTGTGAGTGAGTGTGGGTGTGTGCAATTGAATAATAGGAAATGATTTTCATATTTAATTTTCGTAAATCTTCAACGGTAATAAACTTTATTTTTCAAGCCATGCAGCTTACTTACTTCTCTACAATTTCCAGCCTGCCACAGTAACCTATTTAGCAATGACATCATCAGAATAAGGTTCGCTTGCCTTTTTATACGTGAAGTCTAGACTGGCTCGTAAACATCGCTGCCCAACCCCAAAGGTCACGCGGGTAGCCTAGTGATAGACTTATAGCTCGGGTACCTATATGTTCTATACTCCATTTGAAATAAGATTAGACATTTAACTAAACC
Source organism: Agrochola lychnidis (assembly GCA_963680765.1). Classification (NCBI taxonomy): domain Eukaryota; kingdom Metazoa; phylum Arthropoda; class Insecta; order Lepidoptera; family Noctuidae; genus Agrochola; species Agrochola lychnidis. The sequence goes on along the minus strand of OY796859.1, from coordinate 3,204,610 downwards.
TTTTTTACAGTTCGTTCAACCAATTTTGACTTCTATTGCGTTGGTAGCATGACAAATGGCAGCTGCAGTAATCATTGGTATTGTAACCACTTTTTTTGCTTTTAATGCCATCCTTATACCTACGGTATATAAGTCAAAATCGGTTGAACGGACTGTAAAAAAGGTTTGTTTAAATGTCTAATCTTATTTCAAATGGAATATAAGTAAGTAACACTATTTCAAGGTGTACAGAAGTTTTTACGAGGTACACGAAACCGGAGTTACGAAATTTGGTAAAAAGATGTGTAAATCTTTTGCAACACTTTCTTATTTTTTGGAGAGTTGGGAAGATGACAAAAAAAAATTTTTGTCCGATTTTTTAAAAATATTGGACACGTATTTTTTTTATTTTTGAAATGAAAACTTCTTTAGGCGCGTTGGGCATTTTTGAGATGACAAAAAACAATTGGCAAACGAGTGGCTGTGAGTATGACAATATGGATTTTGAAACTAATAATGTTTCTAAGGATATTTGCACACACCGCTACATTTTATAAAGACAAAGTATTTTTTAATCTCGCTAAGTTCTTCTTCATTATTAGAAAATATCTAGACGATCAAAGTATGCCTTGAGAAAACAACAATATCATTACGAGAATAGCATCTCAAAACAGGATTTTTTGAAGTGAAAACTTCTTTAGGCGCGTTGGGCATTTTTGAAATGGGAAAAAACAATTGAACTCCCGACACCGTTACCGACACATCATTTTTGTAAACGCGATTGTGTTCTTTATTTATATTAAGTTACGGATCAATGTTCTATGCAAGTATTTTTACTTTAAAGGTTTTGGAAGTATTTTTTTTTTTTGTAAACGCGATTGTGCTTTTTATTTAGATAAGGTTACGGACCAATGTTCTATACAAGTATTTTTCTTCCACCAAGGCGATCTTGTTCAAGTTTACACTTCTGTTGGTACTCCCGGAGTGCCAATTTTTTTAACGTAATTTCGGTCAGAGGATCCTCCCTTTTCTATAGAGGATGAGTGAATTTAACACCCTTTCTCATACCTCTGCAGTCTCCTGATTACATATTAATATGTGCAGCCCTAACAGGTTTACAATTAACACCGAATTATAGCCAGCTAACGTAATTTATTTTATTTTATACAGTTTATTAGCAGAATAACAAATAATTCACACCATACCGCACTGAACAACTAATTCTAACGTTTTAGAATAAATAACCCATATTTAACTCGACCCCATTAATTCCCCTTTATTCCCAAAAACAGGTAGGTACAGGTTAGATAAAAAAAACCGGCCAAGTGCGAGCCGGTTTCGCACATGAAGGGTTCCGTGCCACCGTACAATATTTAGAAATAAACGCCGAAAAAAATACGTTTCTTGTATTTTGTAAAAAAATAAAGGGGATGCCCCCTTAAATTTTTTACTTTATTTTATTTTGATTACAGATAGATAGAATATTCTTTATTATGTACACCATAAAAATTACAGACATAATTTTAGGAATTTTACATTGGGTGACACAATGGGCGGTCTTATAGCTAAAAGCGATTTTTTACAGACAACCTTTGGATGGATTTAAATGGAAAAGGAGAGACAATACTGCAGGTAGTCAGTGGTTTACCATTTACATATACAACAGATACACAGATACATAAACCATAATATTTACCTATATAAATATATATTTAAATATATTAGATAAATAACAGTATTATTTGTTTTTATTGCGGCAATACAAATACACAATCTGTGAAGATTTCAACTCACTACCATTACTGTTCATGAGATACAGTACAATCCGGTGACAGACAGACGCACGGACGGACAGCGGAGGCTTCTTCTTCTTTTCGTGTGGTTAGAGACTACCTTGGTGTCAGAGTTTTAAAGACGCTCATGGGCCTCTGACCTGGCTTCACATGCCGTCGAGAAATATATGTCTCACGCACGCTAGTTTTCTCACGATGTTTTCCTTCACCGTTTTTTAAGCAAGTGGTAATTATACAATACGCATATGAATCCGAAAAGTCAGAAAGAAGCCTTGAGTTCGAACTCGAGACCAATGACTTGGCGGTCTGACGGTCACACCTTTAGGTTATCACTGCTATAGCGCAGGCTTAATAATAGGGTTCCGGTCGGCACGGAACCCTAAAAAACGACAAAAATATTTGCGTCAACCGCTCTATCAACGAATAAACCCAAAAAATATGGGTCCCAGAACAAAAGTGCTCTTAATTTATAGATCACGATAGCTTGTCCCTTTAATTTCGATGGCGTGACCGTTGGAGCCCGTTTGACCCCAAAAACATGTTTAAAAAGTGTTGCATTAATTATTTAACATCTGTAGATGACGTCACTACGTTTTGGAGCTATTAAAATTGTAATCAGTTAGTTTTATCTATGGGAAAGGTAATAAAAACGAATGGAATTACCATTACCGTTTTAATTTTTTTTTTCTATAGGGAAACGTGAACAGGAGATAGTCAAATCTTATACTAATAACTAGCTGACCCGGCAAACGTTTTGCCATATAAATGTTTGGGGTGGACCACCCTTACCATTTAGGGGTATGAAAAATAGATTACGACCGATTCTCAGACCTACTAAATATACATATAAAATTTCATAAAAATCGATCAAGCCATTTCGGAGGAGTAAGGCAACTAACATTGTGACACGAGAATTTTATATATAGACTAGCTGACCCCGGCATACGTTGTTTTTGCCAATTATTTGTTTGGGGTGGACAACCCTTATCACTTAGGGGTATGAAAAATAGATAGTAGCCGATTCTCAGACCTACTGAATATGCATATAAAATTTGGTAAAAATCAGTAAAGCCGTTTCGGAGGAGTAAGGTAACTAACATTGTGACACGAGAATTTTATATATAGATAGATATAGAAGATTTTTTTGTATGTTTGAACGCTCTAAACTATGTAATATCACGCTCCGATTCTTAGGAGCCGAGCGAAACGGGTAGTAGAAAATAAAATTAGAAACCAGTTGAGCAAATATTTGATTGCATTCTACAAAACTATTTTCATTTGAAATGTGGCTTGCATTGCATGGCATCGTCCGTGTAACTTTATTGCAATTTAAATGTACGTTATAAATAAAGTTTTAGATTCGTACATGAAACGCTAAAATAACAAGTTTTAGTGGTAACCTATGCGAGATATGATATTGGAATACTCTACATATTCCAACAACAAAACCGTTTGTCTGTGTGGTTGGAACGATCTCGTAAACAACTGTCATGATTGTAGTCTTGATACAAATATTCATTTATTTATATAGTTAGTCATTTAATTTAGTACCTAGTGTAAATAGTTAGTCATACAGCTAACTATAAAATGAGGGGCTTGTGGCTAAGTAATAACAGCTGCACGGGTCGATCGATCAGGTTAAGCTACGCTTGCCGCGGTTGGACTGTGGATGGGTGACCATCTTTACATACCAAGTCCCCTCCGTGCCTCGGAAAGCACGTTAAGCCGTTGGCCCCGGCTGTCATTTGTAGATCTTTGACAGTCGTTACGGGTAGTTAGAAGCCCAAAAAGTCTGACAACCAGTCTTACCAAGGGGTATCGTGTTACCTAGTCACTAGGTTGTGGAGGTCAGATAGGCAGTCGCTCCATGTAAAATACTGGTATTCAGCTGCATCCGGTTAGACTGGAAGCCGACCCCAACATAGTTGGGAAAAGGCTAGGCAGATGATGATGATGACAGCTAACTATAAAATCTTATATTATTAAACGAGAATTTGTATTCATATTTGTAATCACGTTCTCGAAAACGGCTCCAACGATTTCGATGAAGCTAAAAGTCGATCTAGCTACGTCAATTATCTGGAAAAAATCGTTTTCTCCGTATTTTCACCCGAGCAGAGCTCGGTCGCCCAGAGTTTAGAACAAGATATGAATAATGACAGGATAATAATGACATGGCAGCATGGAGTAAGCATTTTAATGTTAATAATAAAAGAGAAAATATTAAGTAAATTTGTTTAATTGGAAAACTATTTTCACGTTCAATTTCCAGAATAGATCTAAAAACATTACAAACAAAACAAAACGTTACAAAAGCACACCAAGCCAAACATAATTATCAGTATCCGTTAGCATGGAACTACTCAATTAATAATTAAAATATCACATTACAAATGCATGTGAAACCCTATTTTTATCGTACATTTTATCTCCACTTTATAAAATGTAACTACCTACAACGATCGATGCAAAACTGTGGCATACTGGCCAGTGGCCACACTGCATGTAATTAATTTTTACATCAAAAACTCATTTTTACTGCAACATGCAGTTGGCACGTCGAGGTCATAAAAATGGCACAGTAGGTTATTTTTAGCACCACCTAATCGCCTGCAGCACAGATGCTTCATCGCTCATAACATAAATCTGAATTATCTAAGTATTTACGATATGCAATGTGTAAACAATCTGCAAAGATGTATGGTACTTCAGATAAGTACGGCGCCTTCCGAAAATATCTTCTTAAACATATCATTATTCATTATGACTGATCTCCTATGATTTAGCTAACGATTGCTTTTAGCAATCTATGCATTCGAGCAAATTCTACGGTTCCACTTACAACCTAGATTATTCAGAGTGTAACCTCGTGTCACCTCCTTCTGCGAAGCGGTAATGCTCGCGAAGGAGGAGGCGGAACGCGTGAGGGAGAGGCAAATTTCGCGCCCTCACGCCCCTAACCGCCGCAGGAGGAGACACCCTGGGCGGGAATCGCGAGCTGATTTCCGACCACCGAAGGCGCGGGCTTGCGGACGGTGAACAATGGGTAGCTCGCCGTCCGATAAGGACCAGGCCCAGGTCAACGGCGCGTTGTGTTCCACGCGCGCCTCAAAGAGATGTCAGATCGTGGCTCCCCGGCAACAGGGCAATCGAAGGAACACGGGTGGGTTTTAGTCAGTAAGAATCAGACACGTTATTTGATAATTACCAAACCAAAAAAAAAAGGGTGTAACCTCGTTCGATCGACGACATTGTAACATATGCGTCGTGTCTTATACAAGGTGAAATATTTTGAGGCGACGTTATGGTCGACGCTATACCAAGGTCTAGCTGCCATATACATCTTGGTGTGAACATAATGTCATCCAAAGTCAATTGATAACACTGTCCTTACTCTTGCAAGGATGGTAAATTAATCTTCCATCAAACGTCTCTACCGTCCTAGTTATCAACTCCATACGACGAAGACCTTTCGTACTCTCCTGTTAATAGACCCCATACAACCATGAGTATATGTCGCAGATGGATTGTCGAATCCGCTGTTTTACTAACACAGTGGATTCGACAATCCATCTGCGACATATTCACACAACAACTTAGATTTTGATGAAGTGAAGCTTTTTACCATCGAACTAGTCGACCATAGAACAACAATTTTAGGGAGCAAAAAAAAAACAACCGACCTCCAAAAAAAAACACTACAAAGTGAAAAATAACTTTAATTTCGGAAGTCTGTGTCTTGTGTTTTGTATTTTCGTTTTTTGCCACCGACTTCCTAAATTAAAGTTATTTTTCACTTTGTAGTGTTTTTTTTGGAGGTCGGTTGTTTTTTTTTGTAAAAAGTTTTTATTTTTCACTTTTTAGTTGTGGTACCTACCCCACACACATTCGAATACCACTACCTGCTACCAGTGACAGAAACTTATCATATCATCTACATAGCAAGTGGGAAATAAAATTTATATGGGACCAATTCGAGAGCACACCCTTTCAAACAAAAAAATAATTTTCAAAATCGGTCCACAATTGACGGAGAAATCGGTGGACATACATAAAAAAAAAAAACAAACATACGCGACGAACATATAACCTCCTCCTTTTTGGAAGTCGGTTAAAAACATGAAATATTTGTAATGTACCAACAATTTTAACTTGTTATAGCGTGTAACACGTTTAATCATTAGTGTGACAGTGTCAAGCTGTTTTTTATGTCACTAACTACGCCAGTCTCGTGGGACAGATTCTAGTCATGATTAGGGCCCGGACACATGATATATTTTACAAACGATAAGGATAGATTTCGGTTAAATCGCGTGTTTAGTTCGAATTCTAGCGAAACTATCCGTTTGACGCATATCTACGCAGAATAGTCGTTATATTGGTGGAGAGTCAAAACAAATTCCTGCTAGCGATACTCGGAAATTCGAGCAATTCGAAAACACAAAGGTAGTCCGAATAGGAACTATAAACATACATGAATTTATACGTGACTATTATCTGGAGTGTGCAGCATTCAATGTATCGTCGGATATACAAAATACCTCATATGCGTTGCCTGAATACTCGCCATAAAATTCCACCTGTAATATTTGACAGCGAGCCAAATTCGTTACCGTCCGCCATAATGTAAACAGCGAGAGATATTTCAATCAAAATTATGTAATGCATTATACACAATGCATCTAAAGTTTATGCCAAATTCGGAATTTGTGGGTGACGTCATTGGTTCGAACCTGCCTCAATAATGTAATGTGATATCTAGCAGAACTTCCAATGTCTGCCTAATGCAGCCTGTCTCGTTTCAGAGAGAGTTATTATAATACATGGCAAAGATCTGCGAAATCTTTCAATAGTCATTTGGCTTCATTCATGCGATGGTGTCGATAACGATATTTTAATTCTTTAGCTAGGATCTAGTCCCTGGGTTCCAAACCTGGGGGTAATTACCCCCGCGGGGGTAAATCAGCTATTCTGTGGGGGTGACAAAGAACCTAATTTGGTGGAACCAAAGTGAGAGTGGTTTTTCAACTTTGGCCAAAAAAAAGGCCAGCACCGTTTCAATGTGGAGATGCGCTTTAAGCGAAACTAAACCTTATATAAAAAACTTTTTAATGCAAACCAGGCAACACTAACTATGTATTTTTAATTAATTCATTGTTTATATTTAAATATAAATTACGTAAGAATTATAAGCTTGTCAAGTTTGTATTGATATCTAACATTTTAAGGCTGGAGTAAAATCAGTTTTCCTAATAGGTCACGGGGGTAACAATATTGAAAAGGTTAGGAACCACTGATCCAAGACTAAGTGACGAAGGAGGAAAAAAGTTTTACCGCGGGCACAGCTAGTCATCAAGTCATCATACATTCATATAGGACCTGCAAGTAGTTCTACTGAACTCATCCGCCAGTTCGCTCGAAATCCAATCTACTCCACATGTTATGTTAATAAGATGTTCACTCATCCGTGAGTTCCGTGTGTTGTACGTATCTCGTGTGTATGAGGTTCAAGGTCAAATGATGGTCAACTATGTCCTTGTGCGAGAACAATATGAGGCGTGGCATTGGGTACATAGATTAAGCGGTATATATTAACAGTACACGTGTACTCATGATGTAGAAGATAGGTACTAGTTTTAACTTGTCGAAACACAGAGTGTCTCTTTTTGGCTATTTGCCTCTACTGCTGTGTTTGCGGTTTCCTTATTTAGCCTATCACTAGCTTTTGCCCGCGGTTTCACCCGCGTGGATGTCGGAAAATATCCCACGGGAACGTACTCCCGAGATTTCATACCTAATAACAGAGGAAAAGGTCATTGACTCCTACCGCTGCGCCCGCGTTACTACGCGTAATTTTGAAACTGTGATATCTTTTAAACTATTTATTTAAATGATATGATTTAAAGGCATATTTTAATCTAAATTAATTTAATATAATCTAATAAAAATTATTTTTTTGGCTAAGGATTAATACTATACCGGTCAAAAAAGCTTTGGAAATAACAATTAAATTTTTATCAAATTTTTAAAGATAAAAATGGTTATTATAAGACATCCTTAGAAGATAGACATTATGCCATCGTGGACTTTTTTGTTGAACTTTTTAAGATGAACAATACCGTAGAACATAAATTTGATGTTTCTTTTTCGGTTAAAGCAGTTCACGCTAGTAAAGCTCCCAGTCGGCATGATTTTTTCCGACTTTTCGAAATTTCTGCCAATTTACACAAAACCTTAATGAATTATACACTAAAACCTTCCGCATGACTCACTCCGTCCATTGGTGAAAACCGTTTGAAAATCCGTTCGGTAGTTTTTGAATTTATCGCGTTCAGACAGACAGACTCGGCGGGGGACTTTGTTTTATAATAATTATGTAAGGATAAGGATTATCTCCATTTTAGGCAGAAGCCTTTCCTATGGCAGCTGCCGTTGGGTGATCACTCCCTTTCTGTAGGTGTTCAGTTTATATTAAAGACCTTCTAACACCGGAAATGTAATCTTTCACAATTTTCGACTAAAACTCGAGGCACGGTTCTAAAAGCACCTTAAGCCATTTTCTTTAAAAACAAATCTCCACAAGGACAAAGTATCTTCACAGAGAATGATCGAGAATGCTAAGAAATGCCTTCGGATCCATTCAACATCTTTATGCAAATTGATCAAAGAATTGGATTCACAAATAGGATGCCCAAATTGATTTCTGTCACCCCTTACCTTTCTCTGTGTAACATTATTACAGTTTTCAGGAACCTGTCTTCTTACACACAAAACCTTCACTTTAAGGCTCAATTTGCATTGCCACGAAACGAAATGAAAGCGAGTTTTTGTAACGATATTATACATAGCAAAATGAGCTTTATGTCAACTGTGTAACGTACAAACTAGACACGAGCTTGTAACTGCGGGAATTACCGAGAAGGCGCGAGAATTCTCTAGAAAACGCGCGATCTGTTATTTGGTTTTTACCTATCTACATAGTTTGTACGTTACACTATTCGTATAAAGTTCATTATGCTTTGTACAAAAAAAATCGCTTCCATTCCGTCCGCGGCTATGTAAATTGAGCCTTAGCAAAGTATAAATAAGTACAGTATTCTATCTTCATCGAAAACGATCGAAACGAAGCGCTTCGAAATCTCAGTGTATATCAGTACGCAACTGCATCGAGTGCGCGGCAGTTATGCACGGACACGGAAGGTAATTATTTCAAGGTCATCGCAGAGATATAATACTGCTACTTATTTACTCTGTGGCCTTCGTCATCCGATTATCTCATACGGATAAATCCGAAAAAATGTTAACAGCTACATACCATTCCATTCATAGTATAAAAATACTAGCTGACCCCGGCAAACGTTGTTTTGCCAATTATTTGTGTTTGGGGTGGACAACCCTTATCACTTAGGGGTATGAAAAATAGATAGTAGTCGATTCTCAGACCTACTGAATATGCATATAAAATTTGGTAAAAATCAGTAAAGCCGTTTCGGAGGAGTAAGGTAACTAGCATTGTGACACGAGAATTTTATATATGTCGTTGCCAGATCTTAGAATTAATCATTTCATGAAATGGTCGACTATTTCATGAAATGGTTGTGTTTCATGAAATGGCCAGCTAAAATTGACCATATCGTTCAAACTTCAACGTTTGATGATATATCAGTCGACGTTTGGCCATATCATTAACTTTAAGTAATCTGGGTCAGTAGATAAATAAAACATTTTAAATAACTTTCATTCCAGAAGAAAAATAATATAATAAGATTTGAATAGTTAAATACTAACCTGTGAAATACGTTCCAAACTCCATAGTTTTTTAAGATTGCGCTCGTTTTTCGGGTGAATTTCATAAAAGTCATGTAGTAAGGAGTAAGGTAACTAACATTGTGACACGAGAATTTTATATATAAGAAGATTTTAATTTTCATGCGGTTTTGACCATATTTTGAGAATTTATTCATGAAGGTTTATGTGTATTATACAATAATATTTAAATTAGTTGTAGCACAGAAATCTCGATGTTCTGATTTGTCGCCACATCAGTGGATTGTATCCGTGCGAAGTACGGACACGCGGGTGGGTCGCTAGTTCACGAACATAATAAATGAATCCCATTGATTTTGTTATTTCAACACGTACCTGGTTTAAAAAGAAAACCTGATGGTCGTTAACGTTAGAAATGACTTTGAATTTCCACAAGACGTTAGCAGGAAAGTGGGGGTAAGTAGTAGAACCTTTATCTTGATCTGTTTTTGTGACGTCGCTAACGAAACGCGGGTAAGATCGGAAGGAAATATAGTCATTAGAAGACAGTTTCTTTGATATTAAAGTAAATCTTTTAATTACTGCGGAAATCGTGTGGTCATTAAAAAGATGTTTCGCATATCACACACGTGTCTATTGACAATAATATGACAACGAAATCAAAGCCTGTTTCCTTTCAAACAATACTAGTCATAAAGAGAAGCATTCGATTTTTCTTTTGGACCTTACTTGTCATCTGTTACGAGAACTGAACATACAAAAACATACATTCTGACCTAATTCTAAATGACAGCTAACCTTGAAGTGAGCTGAGAATCGTTAATCTTGCACAATAAACAATATTTTTTTTCTGTAGGGCATCTTATAGCTGGCCTCTGAGGCCATGACTATTTAACCGGGCAAACCTGTGGGTGCCTTAAGCTGTTACACTCAAAGCCTCCACCCAGGGACTTACAAACTAAACTAAAACTTATAAATTAGGTGAACGCTCGCTAAGGGCACCCCCTGTGGGGTACGAACCTCGGCTTAGGGCGTTTACCGGAGGGAGGATATCAAAGATGGGACGGGCTGGATCAAAGTTTTGATCATGATTATTAATCGGGGAATTTAAAGCTACGTGCTCAGCTGCAACAATAAACAAACTACGGTAGAATCCTTTATTCTATGGTGTTCTATGATCCTATAAATTCTCCAGCTCAAATCTCTGCTCCATCTGCCACATAATCTATACTCGGCGGATGCGGGCCGCGTGCGCACCCAATGTCAAGGTCACGCCGTGTTTACAGAAATAGCAGCGCACACAAAAATATGCCACGGGAATTGCTAAACTCTCGCACACTGAATGTTCTACATACTTTCATCGTGAACTATGCTGTGGTGGGTTTAAAAAGGAAGTTAGTTTAAGAAGTCAAAATTGAAGGATATACCTCGTTTTATACTCGTGCTGGGCGACTCTAAATAAATTGAGCAGGAGGATGATAAGGAGGATGAAGGAGTGAATGATAGCGTGACGATTGACAGGGGAGAATAGAAGAAAATGTGTTGCCCCGACCCCAAGTTACGTGGGACAACGGCATGGAGATGAGGACGATGAGACCTTGAATCCCCATTCACATTATCAACTGCACTCTCACTGCATTCTTGTGTTTAACTGTTTAGGTTTTTAAAGTATGGAAAGTCACTGAAAGATTACAGATATCATTACTTATGTAATTATTGATTGATAATATAGATATGTTCCGACAATAATCTTTCAATATCGATTAGGTATCACTCTTTAGTCATCGATAAGTTTTCTAATTATCCGTTCATATTTACAATGTTATGCTCCTTTACAATGTTTCACTGAACATTCTTAGACTAAAAATAAAACAGAACTATGAACATTGAACGGTAAACATGTCAAGGTATTTCTGTCCGGTTGAATGAACTTTTTAACTACACATCACTCATTTAAAACCGTACCACTATTTCTGGACACCATTTATTAGAACGCCTCCATTAATTGGTAACCATGTATACAAATATCTTAGCAAAGGGGGTAAATAATTAGTACAGCCGTCCGTACAATCCACGTATTTCTCTATTGACATTGAAACTTCACTAAACTTGATATCTAACTGTCATTTTGTTCTGATAGTCGTTTTTTTATCTCAAGAAGTGACGCGCGCTTTACTTGTGGTAACCAAGTGTACAAACACGCTCTTAATGTGTGACATAGGGCACCTATCTGTTTGAGGGTGTGGGCCATCCGCTGTAGTTCGCGTAGTGCGGGTTGGTGGATGTCACATGTATTCGATTTTTTTTAATTCTAGGACGTGCTGGTTTTGTCACGATGTTTTCCTTCACCGTTTTGAGAGTGGTGATGAAATGAAATACACAAAGTTAAGTGCCTCTAAACTTCTGATGTCGGAGACGGGTATGTGACTTTCGCTATTATCAGCAATATTTTAACTACTGTGGGCGTAGTGTGGGTAGTGTTGGTTAATGCGCAATAAAAAACAGTTTGCATTTCAGATCACATTATAATTTACTATCAAATTAATCACACTAGCTGCGACGGCGTTTATTAAAATCACCAATTAACAAAATGATCAGAAATTACAACTAACACAATAACTGAGCACCACGAATCGAGAACAGTTCCGCGACGTCTTGACTCCAATGCGACCAGAGGTTGAACCCAAGTTCGATCTCACGACCTACAACTCGTAAGTTGTGGCAGATACCACTGGACGACCACTGCTCTCAAGATCAACTCATATAGTTAATACCCACTGACATCAGTTCCAAAGAAAACATCTCAAGAACGCAAAACCCATAAATATCACACTTCTTAATTCGTATTTAAACGATCAGTTGGCTCACTGTGCGAAAAATTATGAGTTTATGAGTGTCATCGTGGCATAACCATTAATTTTTATAATGAACTGCACTTGCAAATGCGTCAACGGTTGCGTAAAATTGCGGAGATCCGTAATAACTCGTAATTATTTATGTATGCTCATATATTATAATTTACGTACTTAAAATAAACTTCTGCTTTGATATCTCAACGTAGGTATTATTTTAGTTTTTCTTATATTTTGCAGAACTTGACAGCAGTCATTTGTGATCCAATTCTGTCAGAGTATGACCTACAAAGCACGACTAGGGGCTAACAACTGCTGGGGCAGCGCAATTTACGCCACTAAAAGTGAGCCGCTGAAATTAGGCTTCAGTCGGTTTCATCCAATTTGAGCGAATCAAATAACAAGGTTAGGCCGTGTCCTAACCAATGCGATTGTCGGACAAACTCGCGACCGATGCATTAATTTTGCTTGGCGAACACGAACGCTTCGTCGCGCCGCCAGAGTGCACCTTCCGGTTTTCTGAACCAATGAGTGACATATGAACACGACGATCGCGTAGTTGCGCGAACAATCGCTTTGGTTAGAACACAGGCTTACGCTAAAGATAGTCTGGTTTTCTTGGTATCGCCTGTACTTTTGTCCCTGTCATAGTATTTCAAGAATCCAGTGATCTGTGACACTAAATTCCCCGCCATATTTGATCTTTTCTTTATTCAAGTTAAAAGCGTTTTTCCTCGTAAACGTTATTTGAAACTAAATTAGATTTCTCGTTATTAAAATAAATATAATATGTCAAGCCGGATCAAGTTTCTTGCGATGTCAAAAAAGGACAACAAAACCAATACCTAGGTATAGAATTATTTTACAGACTGCTAGCTTTTGCTCGCGACTTCCATCTGTGTATATATTGTTTTTATCATTTTTACTTTGCCTCCGCTGTCCGTCCGTCCGTCTGTTCACAGCAGGCTGTATCTTATGAACCGTAACAGGCAGACAATTGAAATTAAAAAATTAAAGGGGGTACCCATATAAGGAACGTGCTTTTTCGGCATTTTTTGCTTAATATTGAACGGTGGCACGGAACCATTCGTGTACGAGTCCGACTCGCACTTGGCCTTTTTTTTTTTACAGATATTCTTCTCTAGGTCCAAGGCTCCCCATCTTTCAAATTTCATGAAGATCGGTTCAATGGTTTGGGCGTGAAAAAGTAACAGACAGGCAGACGTACTTTCGCATTTATAATATTACTAGCTACACCATGCGTTACAATGCCACTTTTTTATATAGATTTTTTGGGCCAGAAACCCTCGCGGGCGTCCTCAGAACACCGTACCAAAGTTTCATCAAAATCGGTCCAGCCCTTTCGGAGTCCACAGAGGACAAATGAACAAACAAACATTGATTTTAATTTATATAAATAATTATAGAAGGAAATAATAATACAGTAGGTATTTATAGTATGTAGTATGGATGACTTTGTTTTCCACTTGATAACCTTCAAAGTCGATATAATATTATAGTTGCGTGGGACATAAGTGGCACAAAGATATTATTAGGGCTTTCATCCCGGGAATCTCGATCTCGAAAATTTCGAGAGTCTCGACGATTTTTTGATATTTTCGAGACTCGATACTGATGTTTTCGGTCTCGGGAATAACGAGACTTTTGAGACTAAGTCACAAAATAAAAAGTACCTATAAAAAATAAAATAAACTACTAAACCAAAATTATTTTTTTACTTTGCTTAAATGGCAACACTGTATTAGTGTTCTGTGGAGGAGATTGAATAACCTTGTTGAAAAACGACACAGATTTTGATATTTCTTTGTGAAATTGCGAAGTTATTAGCTACGATGTGTTCATTAGCAGATAAATTAAAAGGTATGTATCATAGTTACGTTAGAAGCTTAAGTTTTCACCTAAATTATAGTCATTATTGACTTGTGATATTTTACATGCATTTTATGTTTTACCTACTTAAGTTTGTTACTCGATTGCATGACAACGCAGAATATTATGCTTAACTATATTTCTTAATTTACTAACTATCGATTTAACATGCTATTTTACACAATATTGTTTTTTGCTAGTTTGAGGTTATATTATAGTCGTATTCTGAATAGGGCGGTATTCTGGTATTTTATACAATCGTTTTTGTGTGTGGTCATGGGCTTTTTTTTTCATTGTTTTAGACAACAGCATGCTTTTTTGCGAGCCAATGATAATGCTTCTGCCAAATGCAAAACATGCCACAAAATATTAAAGACTAGGAGGAAATACAAGTGGTCTTCATAAACATCTTAAGAGTACGCATAACATGATATTGTCAAAGCAAGAAGTACGACTTGCTTCATCAACTGATAATATCGCTTGCACAACTTCAACAAGCAAATGCAAGAGTCAAGTTGAAACTTATAAACCGCCCGAAAAAAAGCTAAGATGACGGATTTCTTTCAGAGAGTTGACGGAATTGAAGTTAAAGTTTCGAGAATGGCTGCTCTGGATGGAATACCATTTCGAACCTTTTTCGAATCTAAAGATTTACGCGAGCTGTTCAAAAAATCTCAATACACACTACCATCATCTGTAGCAGTGTTGGCCCAAAGTTAATCTGATTAATGATTAAAAATTAATGATTAAAATCATAATCAAAAATTTGATTAAGATTAATTTAATCATAATCAAATTTAAAATGATTAAGATTATTAATCATAATCTTTAATCATGACTTTGATTATTTGATTAACTATTAACTACTTAAGTATTTATTTATTTATTTAATTTATTGGAAGAGCAACACCAACGCTTATACAATACATAAATATGCTATTTCAAAAGCAGTAGTAAATAAATCAAAATGGAATTCTGTATAATGGTGTCGATTCTCTTGTCACAAATGCCTCTAAACTAGACTAAAAATAACCAAAATTTAGTTTAATCCTGTCAAACGACGATTTCCCATTCTGAAATAGACTAAAATGACACAACTTAACTATATTTTAGTTTGACAGCACTAAGATGGTACTGAGATATTAGTTTAGTGAAAATGGAAATTTTGCTATTCTGAATTTGACGATTTTAACCTAAAATTTAGATTTTCTAACTAAATCTGACTATTTTTAATCGCGACTAGAAACGTGTGGAATAAAATTGGTTGTCATGAACTTTAAATTCACACCAATACCTCGACTTCAGATGCAAAAACAGTACTGAATATTTCTTTTCTTTTGCTTATATCTCGAAAACGGTGTGTCCAATCGCAAAAATAATGAAAATTTCGACACCCTTTATAATACCCTTAAAACCCTAACACTCTTCATGTAGGTAATATTTTTTTCTTTCTTTCCATACAAAAAGTGAAAAATTTCATATAAAACACGTCGAGGCTGCCCCCCCTGCGCGCCTCCGGCTCTAAAAAGATTCACGTGGTTAGATACCACGTGTGGAGTCACGCACGATTGTCAAATTCAATTTGGATGTGTCAAAATTATTTTTAAATTTAGAGAATTTATTTTGCAGAATAGCTTTGAGATTTTCATAGTCACAAGTACGGAATTTTAGTGAGTTTAGTTAGTTTAGTTCGGTGTACAAGAGAATCGGCACCATAAACTACCTAATTCAAAATGTAAACACTTCTTATTCTAATTTCACAGACTACACTTTTATGGCCTATTTACTGCGTAAACACCGGGGAGGGGGTGGGGCTGAGGTACTTCGCGTTAGCTTAGCTTCTCTCACTCTCTCGCCTTTTATAGCACTATGGATAGTGCAATCCACGAAGACGCACCCCACTCCGCTCCGCACCGTACTAGAGTTCAGCTTACAGTACAGTAATCGCGGAGTGGGGCGCGTCTTCGTGGATTGCACTATCTATAAACTACTATAGAGAGAGCGTGACTACTAATGGTCTCGGTTGGCGATAATTTTTTCAAAGCGGTATCAGTTGATGCTAAAAAGAGAGCGGATATGATCATTTCAATTTTTTTTGCCGAGGGTAGTCAAGAACGAGAGCTTCTACAAAGTTATCCTGTTATAGGCAAAGTGTTTAAGAACAATACACCAATGCCATCCTCTGGCTCGGTAGAAAGATTGTTTTCTTTTGCAACTATGTTAAATAAACCTAAGTCACACAAATTATCTGACGACTTATTTGAAAAAAAAAGTAGTTATGAAATGTAACTTGAACATCAAGAAATCAGAAATGTAAAGATCGGAGGTTATTTAGTTGATTGAAAATATTATTCAAAATTAGAATTCAGTGTATTTGAACGTTACAAATTATTTGTTTGTTCTTTGAATAATTAATAAAAATATTTTAAGAAATGTGTGTCATAATTTTCTATAATTTCTTCTATATAGAATTAATAAAATTTATGGATGTATTAGTTTTTAATCAAGTTAATCAATTAATGATTAGTGATTAATGATTAACGTCAATAATCATGATTAAGATTACTTTTTTAATCATGATTATTCTAATCATGATTAATGTAATCTGATTAAAATTAATCAAATTAATTAATTGATTAAAAATTTAATTGATTAATGCCAACACTGATCTGTAGCTACCATATCAAGCATGGTCAAAAAACAGGCCGACTATGTCAAGTCTCTGATAGTAAATGAGATAAAAAAATTTAAAGAGAGCGGAGTTCGATTTAGCTGTACCTTAGACGAGTGGACCTCAACTCAAAACAAGAGGTACATGAATGTAAACATACACTCACCATTTTTTGAAGGTGATAAATACAAAAACTTAGGTCTCGTTAAGATATCTGGTACCATGCCTGCTGCTGTTTGTGTAGATTTGTTAAAAGAACGTTTGTCGGAGTTTGATATTCATTTAGACACTGACGTTATTAGTGTCTGTAGTGTAGTTTCATTACACTACAGATGGTTGTAGTGTAATGAAAAAAATGGGAAAGTCAGTCAATGCTTATCACCAAAAGTGTCTGGCACATGGTATGCAGTTGGCGATACTAGATGTGTTGTATAAAAAAACAAAAGTCGGTGAAATACAGAATGACTTACCATAGAATATAAAGGATGACGACGATGAAAATGAGGATGATGATGAAAAAGACGAAAGTGGAAGTTTTGAAATAATTGAGAGCAGCAAGCCGCGAAAAAATGAAGAAATAATTTATGAACATGTGATTAATAAAGTCCGAAAAGTTGCAAAGTTGTTCAGAAAATCACCAACGAAACAAACAGTATTAAGGAAATACGTAGAGGAAGAGTTCCACAGAGAACTAAAATTAATAATTGATTGCAAGACGAGATGGTCCAGTTAGCGGAAATGCTTGAACGATTTCTAAAAATAAAGATATGCGTTCGAAAAGCTCTAATTGATGTAGGATCCGGAATAGAGTTCACTGAATCAGAGTATGCTACACTGGAAACAATCTCAAATTCACTTGGTATCATGAAAGTGACCTTAGAAGCACTGTGTAGGCGAGACGCTACTCTTTTAACAGCGGATACTGCCCTCAATTTCTGTCTAAAGAAATTAGACGTACAACAAAATTCTTTGAACATTAGTCTCGCCAATTCACTGCGTATCCGTATTAAAGAAAATAGACTGATTGAGGCAAGTATCTTACAATACTTGCGCAGTCCTTCTCAGTTTTTTGAAAAGAAGTTGGATGCAAGAGCATTCCAAACGTTAAGCAACGATGAAATGACAGTGTCGTTGAAAGAATTGTACGAAAGGCTAAATAAATCCACAACCACAACTGAAGAAGCAACTGACAATTATCCCGGAAATACCAGTAATTCAAATGATGCGACGATTGCGGAGCTCATAAGTCTAACGACAGGAGAACAGTTGGAATGTGAGCTTAATAATTTGCTTAACCCCCAAGAAGACAAAGTTCAGAATATAACTTCCATGTCTATCCATGACTTGCAAACAACCCTGCACGTGGAAAAAGCTCTCTTTGAAAATGGAGGCGACAGGGGGAAGTACCTAAACCATTGCTACAATTACTTAATATCTATCCCCCCCACTAGCGTAGAAGCAGAGAGAGCTTTTTCTAACGCGGGTTACTTTTGTAATAAAATCAGGTCCTCTCTATCTGAAACTACATTAAACGCCCTTTGTTTTTTACGTGCCCACTATAAAAATGAAAAAAACTCTCTTAAATAATTTTTATTCTATAATTTGAGTATGTTGTTGTATGTTTATTAAAGTATTTGATTGAAATATCTTGTTTTGACTACATAAATACCTAGCCTATAATTTTGAGAATTACTTTTGAAATAGTCTCGAAAGTCTCGTTTTTCCCGGGAATTTCGAGACCGCATCGAGTCTCGATTTTTTTTTCCCGGGACTCAAAAATGCAGCGAGACTGAAAGCCCTAGATATTATACTCAATTTGTAAACTTATAAAGAGAATAATATAACAATGAAAACAGCAAACTCCACGATTTCATGGAAATGAAAATTCACATAAATTCTAGAATGAAATATTGCATTCGCATTGCAGTTGCTACGCAAACTAGAGCTAATTAAAAAAGCGGCCAAGTGCGAGTCGTACTCGCCCATGAAGGGTTCCGTAGCAGCAAGTAACATTGAATGAAAGGTAAATTGCGGTTTACGATTTATGACGTATTAAAAAAAAACTACTTGCTAGATCTTGTTCAAACCAATTTTCGGTGGAAGTTTACATGGTAATGTACATCATACATGTTTTTTAGTTTTATCATTCTCTTATTTTAGAAGTTACAGGGGGGGGGACACACATTTTACCACTTTGGAAGAGTCTCTCGCGCAAACTATTCAGTTTAGAAAAAAATGATATTAGAAACCTCAATATCATTTTTGAAGACCTATCCATAGATACCCCACACGTATGGGATTGATGAAAAAAAATTTTTTGAGTTTCAGTTCTAAGTATGGGGAACTCCAAAATTATTTGTTTTTTTTCTATTTTTGTATGAAAATCTTAATGCGGTTCACAGAATACATTTACTTACCAAGTTTCAATAGCATAGCTCTTATAGTTTCGGAAAAAAGTGGCTGTGACATACGGACGGACAGACAGACAGACAGACAGACAGACAGACAGACAGATAGACAGACAGACAGACAGACAGACAGACAGACAGACATGACGAATCTATAAGGGTTCCGTTTTTTGCCATTTGGCAACGGAACCCTAAAAATCACAAGTAGTTTCTAGACAGCTCAATGTCAAGCCTCCGTTCCATTTGTAGGACGTAAAATGTTTTTTGAAGAAATTCCAACAGCTGCGCCATTTTGTACTGCAGAAAAAATATAATCTGCAATTTGCAGCGTAGTGCGATATCATATGTTGTTTGTCTAAACGCTGCAGCGCCGTTTTATACGAATTAATTTTACATTCGACCTTCGGAGTTTCGAGTGTTTTGTGCAGAAAAGTGGTTTTATTCTAAATTTATATGGATGACGCTTTGTTTGGTCGAGTTCTACAATATGACACGTGGTGAGATGTACGAGGGGGCAGTTAGGGTAAGTAATTGTAGCTACAACAAAAAGTTCTTCGGAAGGAATCTGTGTTTTTGAGTAATTGCTAACTGCATTGACAGGTTTTGAAGATATGGTACAGTCAGCCAATTGAAAACCGTAAATTTCCGCGTTTAAATAAGAATTAAAACTAATTTGGCATAAATTTCTAAGCTCCCAAATTATCGAAATCATGAGTAAAAGATTCCACTTACATTACAGCAATTTCTACATTGAAATTGGACTTTAACAAAGTCACACTCAATGGTCCCAGATCATTCTTAATTTGTCTCACTGTTTACATATTAATCAGCACTGTCGTACTTCACGATAATAGATTCGACTACAAAGAAGCTTTTATCATTACAATCGAAGACACAATGACTCATAGGAATATGTATGATGTACACATACATGATATAGCTACTAATGATTCTGAGAACGCGCCTCAAGATGATTGATACTGATAACCAAGCTGTGTGGTTACAAAATAAAGTTAGTCTGTTATTGTTTTGTGAGGAAGTTATCATTAGGACTAATGTTCATTACGAGCTATTCAACTTTGAAGCATAGAGCACTGATTGTCTTAAGAATAAAGCAGCTACAGATATCTAAAATTCTGTATTAGCCAACACAATTAATAACGTCGCTGCTATGCATATGAAAGGAATTCAAATAGTCCGATCACTACTATCGTCCATTTTGAACATGGACCTCAAAATAACAGCTGGTATCATCGCAATATACTAAAGTTCTTTGGTCATGTGTCGAGACGGAGTAATGATTCCATAAAACGTCAAGTGGTGCAGGGCAGAGTAGAGGGTAATAGATCACGAGGGAGGTCATCGATGACCAAAATAAATCCGCAGTTGGAAGCCCTGTTAATGAATGCACCAGACTGTCAAGTAACAGAACCAGATGGAGAGAGATCGTGAGGCGGGCAATGACTACACCTGCGATTGGACACACTTCATCGTGACTACGACCGCTCTGTCAAGAGCGAAGTGAAGAAGAAGAAGATATCATTGGAACCATGACGATAAATAGCAGAAGAATTGCGGATCACAGTTTACAGTTAGAAGCAGTAGATGAAAACGATGCTAACCAGCTAAAGTAGAACCCTTACTCGCCTTTTATAGAACCCACGAGTTGGGACGTTATCTTTTCCAGTAATCATATCCCTGCGACCAAGTCGGTAGCTTAAAGGGCTCTACCTCCTTATAATTCTGGGACAGTAGTTAGAACCCTGACGGATATAGAACAGACCATTGTCTTCCACGTAGGATATGAACTAGAAGCATGTCGATACTTGTCTGAAGTCATTAAGTCTAAAAGGTTATTGCTACGCGTGACTTTAAGGTCAACATGCCTATATATGTGTCGTGTGGATATTTATCTTTTTAATATTAATAGAACCTATTTTATCGATTGATTTTTTTGCTAAACTAGTCTACAGATCTGCGTAATGAGAATTGGCCTGAAGGCCTGAACAAAGGCAATCGTTTTCAAAGCGATTATATTGGGACGAAGTTCTTTAACGCGGTTTATTTACTTTCAGAAATAGTCACGCTAAAAAGTGTTAATATTTGCGACTGTCTTCTTCTAATTCAAAGAGAGAGTGAGAGAGAATACTGGCAGAAAAAAACAAAAGAAAAGAGTAAAGAGTAAAGTGATTACAGTGTCTTGGGATAAAATGTACACATCGGCCCGACACTGCATTGAGAGAGAGAGAGAGAGAGAGAGAGAGAGAGAGAGAAAGTGTGAATTTAGTCAAAACGATAACCCAAGATTCTGAAAAGTTCTGAAAATTTTCAAATTTTTCATCATGGTTATCGTTTTCATGGTTTTCGAGGGTTTTAAAGCCGATAGTGAGGTCGAAATGTAAATCCAAGATGACGCCTGCAAAAATTTTGTTTTAAATCATACGTGAGAAAGAACTTCATTCCTGACGGGTCCTCTACCGGCACGTATTTTTTTTCTACGAGAACTTTCAACAGGATTGACCTAAGCTTTTCGGTAGCTCATGTCAATTCACTACATCTTAAAAATTCTAAAGTGTCTAAGTCCTACTGAATATAGGGCATGCAAGAAATTGAAATGAACCAGCTTTATTACACATGTTTCTCAACTTCCAATAAGTTGTTTTGGCTTATTTGACTGAAAATAGTTATCGTATAAATAACTCAAATAATCACTAAACCTTATCAAAATCACTGCAAAAATGATAACAAAAAAAAAAAAAAAACAATAAATAAATACAATTTAACCATTCCACTCCACATGTTAATGTTGAAACAAATCTCGACTAACATTTGACTAAACACTAAACCAGTTCGTTTTTTGTTCACTCAATTAAAGATTGGCGCAAAAAACTGAACAAAAAGTTTATAAGCATGGCAAGCGCCACACTTATGTCATCTTAATCACACTTTAGTCTCTGAACCAGATTTTATTTTTAATCTGTTGCTAAGTCGACGGATTTAATTTAGTGTGCTTAGTACAAATGTGGCATATGGATGTGTACATATGTTTGTAGACTTTGTGGTTATGTTTTTATTCGTATTATTTTATTGTGTAGGTTCCCACCGTGTCGCATCGCATCGCCCGCCCGCGCATTACATCGTTTTCGCTTAGTGTTCTTTTAGATTCTTTTGTTTTTGCTCGGCTCCTAAGGTCGTAGCGTGATGTTAAATAGCTTATAACTTTCCTCAAGAATTGGTTATCAAATACAAAAAGATTTTTTAAAATCAGACTGGTACTTGCACAGATTAGCGCGTTCAAACAAACAAACTCTTCAGATAGGTAATTTTTTACGATAAGAAGGATTAGGGCGAATTTCATAAATATAGAGAAAGTGGTGCAAGTGTGCAAGGATGTCAAGAGTTTGATTACAGAATAAACTGCTACTGTGTTTTTAAGTATTTTAGGATAAGCACACTATTATATAATTATGTCAGATCCGGTCATTAGTACGGACACGAAACGAATCGCAAGCGCGCCACTGGCGACATCAAGAGAGATCTATCGACACCAAAAAAGCCGCGCTTCTACAGAGTCGTGATGTTTTAAGGCCAAGGCGAGGAGGACATTCAGCCTTTGGTCGCATTGGAGTCAAGATGTCGCGGAACTGTTCTCGATTCGTGGTGCTCAGTTATTGTGTTAGTTGTAATTTGTGATCATTTTGTTAATTGGTGATTAAACGCCGTCGCACCCAGTGTGTGTATAATTAGCTAGTGTGATTTATTTGATAGTAAATTATAATGTGATCTGAACTGCAAACTGTTTTTTTATTGCGCATTAACCAATACTACCCACACTACGCCTACAGTAGTTAAAATATCGCTGATAATAACAAAAGTCACATACCCGTCTCCGATATATATGTTAAGTTAACTCTGAGTAAAATTTTTCACTAAGGTTGAAACTCTTTAACTGTCACATTGATCTTGAAGAAAAAGAAGCTTTTGCCCAGCAGTGGAGAGGAAGATACAGGCTAACAGTAATTTATCTTGAATAGTATTTGATTTTGAATCAAAAACAGACCTTGAAGTTTAAAGACGTGCAAGTATCATTATACTTTTGGTTGATCGCAATTAGGAAGTCGACAGTACATTCCTCAAACTATATCTTCTCCATGTCACCCCTTTGAAGCTACTGGTGATCAAACACAGTTCCAGTACCCCTTGAACACAACCCAGGTACTTAAGAGAGCAAGCATGAGGCACGGAGAGCCAAGAATCATAAAACTCGTACAATATTTGCACAGCGACTCCTACGCAGTCAGGACGACGTGTGAACATAGTTTAGGGTCACCATATATCACGAAGACGATTACTTTATTGCCTTTTTCCCTTCATAAAGCTTGAGAAAGCTGTTTCTTTAAGAATATATTCAAAAACAATGGCTTTAAATAACCAGAAGTGAAATACAAATGAAAACTTTGAGTTGAACGAAAGTTTAAAACAATGAAACAAGAAATAAATACTTAAAATATATTATGTAAACGGAATTGAATTATATTTATAAGAGTAGCGGCGGAGTTTCTTACCGTCTCTTCGCCATAGGAAACGATCAATTTGAACCGTGCACCTAGCTTCTGACGTTTCATAAGTGCCCTTGTAGGTTTATGTGAAATAAGATCACCTTTATTTGAATAATATCATTAAAAACTCTAAAATAAACAGGTAGTTAAATCTCGACGATATCAATGAAAATGATCGTTGAATTGATACCAACTTTCCCGTTGCATAAATACGAATATTTAAGACCAGGCACTCAAAAAGCAATTTCCACGCAAACTCCGCCCCCATGCAACCCACCACTCCACTATGTGCTAAACGCTAACACATCAGTAATAAAGTTGAATATCGCGTGCGTTCTTTGGTCGTGTTCGAGCATGGAACTAATGTCGCAAGTCTCAATTCTTATTTCGATTATGACTAAACTAATACTTGATCTAGAGAAAAAATATGTGTGTATTATATCTGAATAATAAACTATATTTTCTTACTGACAATAATTATATTAGACATAAAAGCAGAGTTATCGTGTTTTTGTTTCAAATAATCTTTAAGAAAAACTTGATTTTCAAATAAAAAATGAATCGAGCGAAAATGTTCCAATTAAGTAACTGTCTTAAGTATATATGGAAAGAAAAAGATCCAATAAATCATATACTAGAGTTCCATTTTGATTGTATGCGTGACTTTTTCAAAATATTAATGCAAATTAACAGTTTGTTTGTTTGAGCACGCTCTGGAACTAACAGTTACATTTTTAAAATCCTTTTGCATTTGATAGCTCAAATCTTGAGGAAGGTTATAAGCTATTTAACATCACGCTATGACCCTTGGGAGCCGGGAAAAAAGAAAGAAGTCAGAAAACATGTGCAGTCGGAGATCCCCGTCAGGAACGAAGTTCTTTCTCACGTATGATTTAATACAAAAACAAAATTTTCGCGGCCGCCATTTTGGATTTACATTTTGAACTCACCGAAAACTATGAAAAACCATGACGAAAATTTTGAAAGCTTTCGCAGCCGCCATCTTGGATTTACATTTTGACTTCACTATCGGCTTTAGCATCCTTGAAGACAATGAAAACGATATCCATGATGAAAAATTTTTAGAGCGGCCATCTTGGATTCTCATTTTGACCAAACTCATACCTTCTCTCTCTCTTTCTCTCTTACAGTGTCCTCGGGCCGATGTCCCACGACACTGTAATCACTTTACTCTTTTCTTTTGTTTTTTCTGTCTACGTTCTTGCTCTTTCTTTTTCTTTCTCTTTGAATTAGAAGGAGACAGTCGCAAGTATTAACACTTTTCAGTGTGACGTATTCTGAAAGTTTAAAATCCGCGTTAAAGAACTTTGTTCCAAAAAAACGCTTAGCGAAAATGAAGTATTAGCGTTGGTGAACGATGCGATGCGACACGGTGAGTCGGGAGAACAAGAAATTTCACGGGAAGTCGCGAACAGAAGCTAGTTATTTATAATTGCCCTTTCCATGCACGTGCAATGTTGTAAAGTTAATAATAATTGTTTATATAAGTCATAGGAATTAATTATAACGAATGCCTTTCAGTCGTAAACATATGTGTGCATGAGTATAACAGTTCACTTCCTATACATTCTTGAATGAGTGCCAAATATGTAATTTTCCTTCGGTTTCAACTGTACAGTGATTGCAGCTCTAAATCATAGTCATCTTAGTCCTAATTTGATGATAGCTATCAATATCTTTTATCTTTTCATCTATTAGCTTTCTAAACTTTGTTAAGGCGCTTAGCGAGCTACCTTGAGCGTTCGGTCCTTCTTTGTCCCGCAAGCCGAATTCACACAATTTTTGGAATTATTTTAATAAAAAAACGTGTGGCACTCGGGGACTGCCGCGGTAAAGCTATTGCATTTGAAACCTCCATGACAACATCACGTTGTCATGGGAACCGTCATTACATGGTAGGCGGAGTGGGGGGTGCAATCAATAATTTTAGAATTTTTTACAAGATTTAAATGTTTTTTTTTTACACATAAAACAAATAAGAACGTGCAATGTGGTGATAACAAACATTAATAATGTGCTTCTATACTCCGTTTGAAATAAGATTAGACATTTAAACAAACCTTTTTTTACAGTCCGTTCAACCGATTTTGACTTCTATACCGTAGGCATAACGATGGCATTAAAAGCAAAACAAGTGGTTACAAACCAACTGTTTACTGCAGCTGTCATTTGTCATGCCGCCATCGCAATAGAAGTCAAAATCGGTAGAACGGACTGTAAAAAAGGTTTAGTTAAATGTCTAATATTATTTCAAACGGAGTATAGATGTAGTTTATTTCTCTTAATTAATGAGTTAACAGCCTCTGTCTGAATATCGAAAAAAACGCACTTTCGCAAGGTTTTGCTCGAGGTAGCGCCTTAAGAGAAGCTGTTAAGCTTATCGCAACACCATCTAACCATTGCTGAATGAAGATGTCTTTCAAGTTGCCATATAGCATCAAGTATGTTGGCTTCCACATCCAACCTACCTTACCTTCTTCACGTTCTTTTTATTCGGGAGTCATTCTCACAAAATTTCCGTAGTGCGAATCATAACCATGGTACTGTGAGCACCACGCTTGGCTGCGGTACTCGGGATCGTATTAAATGAAAGAATTCTTGAAGGGCGTAATTATATTTAATTAATTCGTATATTATATTGACAACACCGACGCGACCGACGCCCTAAAGCTAGACTCTCGTTTTTTTATCAACAAGCGAAAACCCTCTCAAAATCCTAATTTAAATAAATCTTGTCAGATTGTTCGGACGACGTACAGCGTTCTTGCCAGCCTGTATAGCATGAGGTTACATCCCATGATAAAACCTCACAGTACCCTCAAATATAGTTGGATAGCACATATCCAAAATATTTTATTGGAGCACACAATTTTCTACCCTGTAAAGTCAAATCTCTGCAAAAGATCTCCCAAGCATTCAAATCCAGCTTCACTACTAAAGATTTCTACTTTATATACTTACGACATTGTAAAACGCGTCTTTGACATCCAGTAAGTTGACTAAACATATACTTGAATAAATTGGACGGACGGCACAAAGAGACTGAATGCGAAGGTTCGTAAAATACGGAGTTATATTTGCGAAGGTGGAAGACACACACACACCCCCACACACCCTCACACACACACACACACTCTCACACTAAGGGGCTAAGTACGTGTGAATATATCCTGAAACACTTACACACCATTGGAACAAACAGTTTGATGTGGAAGATGTTTTTGTGAAAGTGAAAGGGAACCGAGTGAAAAGGGGGATGATAGAATTCAGGTACAGACTGCACTAATTGGGTGTTCATGTGTTAAAATAGCTTTGAAAACGGGGTTTATTAATGCAGGTAAATCAATAACAAATTTTCTGAAGTAATAGACTCCTTGTGGAGACTTACGAGAGTTAGGAATGTTGTGACTTTGCAAAATAGTTGTATTTTGATGTTAATTATGTATTCAAAATTAATAATGAAAACCCAATTTGGAACAGCGCCATCTATACAACTATTTTGAAAATTTTGAGATGTCGTTTAGGTTGTCATTTTGCAACGTCGCAATGTGGAGTCGATATCTTAACAAGTTCAGTGAACCTTAACCAAGACTCTTATAGTCTTGAAACTTGGCAAGAATAGCTAACACTAGTTTACTTCAAACAGCTTACGGCAGCAAATTCCAAAATTTTCCTAAAACAACCATCTATAATAAGCTGAGCTGAAAAGTTGGCTACTGTCTAAAGTTTGGCTAGCCTCACGGGTTAAGCATACAGACTTTACCATATGCGTAATCCGGTCTCCGTCATAAAACGGTCACACCGAATTCGGTAATAAAGAATAGGAATGGCGTATCCAAATACAAGTACCCATACACTATGATATACGGACTTCCCGGAAATCTGTCCTCGATTTTTAAAACAAAGTGTGCTCAATGTACGGTGCGATGCAACTTTGTACTTTCGAAAATAGATTTATGAAAATATTTTAAGATAATGGTGTATATTTTCAGATTTACAAATTGTTTATTCTTGTTTTTTAGAGCACAGACATTGAGCTGTAGACTGCAAGTCGGTCAGCTGTCATTTTAGATTAAAAGCTAAACAAAACATCATCAAAAGTTGTCGGCTAACAACACTACAGTTGACGTCTGCGCATTACTTCTTAAATTTCATACGACTTGTTGTGAATTATCCACATTGATTCGTCTTGCGTCAAATTCTGTAGCGCAAAAAATCTCAGCCGTCATCTCTTGCTAAGTAAGTACGTCAAATCATGACCGATAAAATTAACTGTTCTACTCTCTCTAGTACATAAAACAAATAATTTTCAATGTAAAAAACAGGATCTGCCTAAATGATAAAAAATGGTGTCTGCTCGAATCATCATAATAAAGATACAAATCCGTAATTGACTGCAGACAGCAGCAGCATGCGACATGTCGTCGTGACACTACTGGTTTCTAGTGTTTCTAAGAAATACCGTGCCGCTAGCTTCGGAAGGTATTTCACAGAAAGACATATATACCAGTAGAGTCGCGGCGACACATCGCCTGCTGCTGCGACACGCTGCTGCTGCTGCCTGCAATCGATTACGGACTTCCTACTAATTATTATTTCCTCGACCAACACCTAAGGACGCTCTCGTTGGGCAGCTGGATCAAGGGCTTGATTCAGAAAGCGGTACTTCTGGACACGGCTCGCATTTTCAGGAGGCTCCTCTCTCTTATTAATGTGAAAGTGTAAATTTGTATGTTTGTTACTCCATCAAGCAAAAACGACTGAACGGATTTGGATGAAATTTGGCACACATATAGTTTATATCCTGGATTAATACTCGGTAGTACGCTCCCGTGGAATAATTTTCGACGCCCACGCGGGCGAAACCGCTGGCAAAACCTAGTAAGTTGTATAAAAAATCTATTTTACAAGATATTTCACACAGTAGTAAATAGTTATAGAAGTGGCTAGGAGGAAACCGAAGAAACAATGGTTGAATATAGTGTTAAAGATGATAACTAGGAAACAAATGACTGTGAAGGGTGGGCGTTTTGGGGGACTGTCTTATGTAATTTTGACGTTCGAAAAGTGCTGATTCTCAGCCTAGTTTGAATAAATGACTTTTGTATTTTTTTTTTACTAATGATATTTCACTGCCCCGTTGGTCAAGTGGTCGAAAGCGCTACTGCTGACCATGAGGTCCTGGGTTCGATTACCGGGTCGGGCAAAGTGTTTTTGGGTTTTTCCATCTGGAATTTCTTGTAGCAGTCCGGACTTCCGGAGTCTGGATTTGCGGCCGGTTGATGGTTGGACGGGATTATGTTATGTGTGTGTTACTGAGATTTCGGCTAATAGGGAAGTATGAAAGAAGATATCCGCTTTGAACCCAAATAAATTAATTTAAGAGTATGAAGATGACGATTCTGCACAGTACGGACAATACAACATCTACATATACCACAACTCAACTTCGAAACGTGAAACGTGCCGTCGTCGCTCGTAAACTCAAGAGTTCAATTAAGTAGGAATGTCGTATCGATTGTTTAAACCGATAGTTAAATGTTAACTGTGGTTGTTTGGTGAGGTCATGGTTGTCTGTTGGCAGGTTTATGGCTTCGATGACATAAATCTTGGTGGCTTGTGAGCGAAGTGTTTGGAAATTAAATTCTGTTTTAGAGTTGGTGGCATGCGTCTTAAAACTGCGTTTAACGGATCTTGAGACGCTACATTAAATGCAGTTTAAAGCAGCGCATTCACGACCAAATTTTAATAATGTAAAACGTCTCTGCAATGGAACTCTTTAACGTAACGTCCCTAAGTCTTTTATCAAACTCACGACAATCATTTTAATTTGGACGTAGATTAGCAGAAAAGACTCAACCCACACTGGTCAAAAATGAAAAAGGACCAGGGATGGGCCGAAATTCGGTTCACATTCGGTTCAACCGAATTTCGGCAGCTTGAACCGAACTTCGGCATTCGGCCGAAATTCTGTTCAGATGCCGAACATTCGGCATAAGAAAAATAATACCTACTTGCACTATTTTGACTGAAATTTAATAGAATTAGAATAGCATTACTGTAAAATAAAATTATGTCTTTTACTCAATCATGGTCATTTATTTTAGTTATGAACATTTTGTAAATGTTAACCTTAAATTAAATCAGTTCTTATTAGTCTGTTCATCTTATTAGGCCACTCGGTGGAAGCGCGGTGTGCGGGCGGGGTACATCTAGCAATAATTGAAGTAAATGCGTAAACAAGTCACGACGTGTCGCTCTCGAGAAAGCGCGCGAAATCGAACCGAAGTTCGGCCGACCTTCGGCCGAACTTTTCGTTTTAACCGAATGTTCGGCCGAAGTTCGGATTCGGTTCAAACCACATTCGGCCCATCTCTAAAAAGGACCTAAAGGTTGGTTCCTTTAGGACCTTTTTCATTTTTGACCATAGTGTGGGTTGAGTCCTTTCTGCTAATCTACGTCCATTTATACCTTACATTACCGAGATAAGTGTTACACTCCAATGACTTAGTAATGATTTACGTCAATCGTGAATATCCGACCTAAAGAATACCTAAACAGTATGTCATATAAATGCGCTATCCTTTCGAGAGAAACCCCAAATTTCTAGTATTTAAACCAAATTTTCCAACATCAACCTAATTTTATGTCACCAAGCCTTAAGTCCCAAAAACGAAGTTTGTTAAACCAACTTTTTGACACAACACACTGGTTACCAAAGTACCAAAACGAGGGTAATCCGCGGAATCTTCGTACGAACGGCATCATTAAAATAAACGAGCGAATTTGAAGCGAAGCCGCGAGGCAAGCATAACATTGTCTAATTTGTGTCGCAAATATAAGTTAAACTAAGAACGCACTTGAAGGTTGGGTAGTAATTATACAATGTTTGTTTTAGCAACTTTGAGCGTAGTGTCCACAGTCCACATGTGGGAAATCAAGCTTGCATGCAGAGTGTCCACAAAACGAGATGTTATGGTTGGTAGGTGATAACATAATAATTACTGCCAAAGGAATATGGCGCTCGTAATGTTTTAAATTAGAAACTACAATCTCTTTCGAAACGTTATAAGCTTGAAGCCAAAATTACATGATGAAATTTGTGACATGAAATGATCTAAAATTTTTGGGCGTCTTTTTCGTTGGAGACAGTCCCTTGGTTCACGCGGGCGAGCGACTGACGCTCCCGCCGCACAGTGGGAAAAAAAATACATTTTTTGTTCAAAAATCTGTCTACACCACAATTTTTGACGTATCGCTGCCATTTTTTTTTTATACACTCCTGAGATTGGTGTGTCACTGCCACTTTTCCTTAAAATTCAATACTATAACCTCAAAAAATCAGGACTTGAAGCAAAAAACAATTTAAAAAAATATATATTTTAACAAAAATCAATTTTCAGGAGTTTTTCAGGTATATGGCGGATACAAAAAGGCGGCCCAAAAAAAAAATTGATTAATTTCCCGATTTTAAAAGAAAATGTTTAAAAAGACATTTCGATTTTGGAAGTGGCAGTGACACACCAAAGTGTGTTATCTCAGGAGTGTATAAAAAAATGGCAGCGATACGTCAAAAATTGTGGTGTAGGCAGATTTTTGAACAAAAAAGTTTTTTTTTCCACTGTGCGCCGCCCGCACACTTGTACGAAAAACTCACACCATAATTTTATGTCACTAGTTTCGTAATGTAATTGTAGCTCAACGAGAGCTCATACTGCAGGTGTGGTAAAAATTTGAAAATAGCAGAGTTATTAAAAAGACAAGATGCCAGGACCTACATTCTTTCATAACATAACATAACTTCACGCCTTGTTTCCCCGAAGGGTTGGGCAGAGGTGTCCCTGTAGCAGGTACACCCACATTTCGCCAGTTATGTTTCAGTCCCATGTAATAGGGGGCGAGCCTATTACCATCAACCGGGCACAACTCCAGACTCCGAGCTGCTACTGAGAAATATCAAATAGAAAATCCCAATAACACTGCCCGACCCGGGAATCGAACCCAGGACCTCATGGTCAGCAGTAGCGCTTGCGACCACTAGACCAACAAAGCAGTCACTCTTCAGAAAGAATCAGTTCTTTTATATTGACACTTAATACTAAAGTTACAAAAATAACAAGAAAATCTCGACACGATCAAAGATAAATCTATTCACACTTCAACCGACTCAAGCGCTCTATCTCATTAATACTGCACGTTTTAATTCGAGTCGCGAACACAAGTTATAAGGCTAAGAACGCACTGGCAAAGCCATAGTAATTACCGTTACAAAGGAGAGTACACACTCGCGACTCGACTACTAGATAATCCATGGTACTGCTGTTATCCTCTCCTAATCCGGCCAACTGTGGTGGTTCGTGTTAGAGGAGGCAGCGGTTTAGATATTAATAGGATGGGAGAGGAATTAATTCTGTGAGGTTGTGCTGGTATTAATGAACTGAGGATTACTGAGGAACTGGTGTTTGAGATTGATCTTGGTTGAAAGGTAAGGTATGGATTACATAATGATGACGTTATACTTCTTAGAATTATCCTTCAAGATCAATGTTCAACGTGGTCTTTTGATACAAGACTTTTAACGCATAATTCAGATTTTGAACTAGATATTAATTCCATAATGTAACCTTTGATTTGATAATAAAATCTAGATCAAAATCCGATCCATTTTTGAAGTGAAAACTTCTTTAGGCGCGTTGGGCATTTTTGAGATGGGACTAAACAATTGAACTCGCGACACCGTTACCGACACCTCATTTTTGTAAACGCGATTGTGCTCTTTATTTATATTACGTTACAGATCAATGTTCTATGGAAGTATTTTTACTTTAAAGAGTTTGGAAGTATTTTTTGGAAACGCGATTGTGCTCTTTATCGTGATAAGGTTACGGACCAATACTCTATACAAGTATTTTTCTTCCACTAAGGCGATCAAGTTTTCACTTCTGTCGGCACTCCCGGAGTGCCACTGCCATTTTTTTAAAATATGTTTTAAATAATTACTTATGTATAGAATATGCCCATGGCAGTAACCAATATGAAAATACAAAAAAATAAATCAACTGACAGACACCAAGACATTATAATTACAATCAGAAACCTACACCGCGCTAATCCAACGTCCATAAATCACAGCACAGTCACAAGAAACAATCCAATATTGACTACCGAACGCTAATCCGTTGAGAACAGGTTCCGATATGAACGCAGGCGCCGGCCGGCCATATCTTGGGCCGGCTAACGGGCCAGGCCACTCACCCGGCTACCGAGGTACGCGAACGGCCACGCCACGCGTACTCCACGTGGTTTATAACAAAAAAAAACACAGATGCCTAACTCATATTGTACTTTTTGAAAATCTAATAAATTGTGTGTACACTTGTTATAAGGGATCTCTGTGTCCTGTCCTGCCACAGCACACTAATATTAGCAGAAAAAATAACAATATCGATGCCTAAGTAATATCGTACTTTTGAGTAATTTAAAATTTTGATACTATCGATGCTTGAGTAATATCATACTCTTTTTAGTAATTTTGATAATAACGATGCCTTAGTAATATCGTACTTTTGAGTAATCTTGATAGTAAAGATGTCTGCGTAATATTGTTCTTTTGAGTAATTTTGATAATAACGATGCCTGAGTAATATCTTACTTTTGAATAATTTTAAAATATACATAAGTAGATAAAGTACATAGTTTTTTCGATTATTTAAACACACAGCAGTATTCATTAATAAATTAGAATACTGAATACTCGACACTTTTATTTCGATGTTGGTATGAGTATAGATCTATAGATGCTTTTATAACGATACCCTCCCTACACGTGGTTACTTTTACGACCAGCAGTTTTAAACTATGAACCGAGTTTATTTGTTTTATGTCATAACATCCTGGCTTTGGGCTCCCTAATGAATCGCCCACTTCGGGTTTCGGTAAGTTAGAAAAAACATGCAAGTAATGTGTAACTAGGAAGTTTTATGTTTGTACTGTTGCTAGATGGTAAAATTATCAATTCATATTAGGATGAGAAGTTACAAAAAAGAGCCCTAAATCGCCTACTCACCCTTTCCTCCTTTATAACTTTCTTGTGTTAATTGAGGATATTTTTGCTGTACAATGGGCCAAACTTCCGCATACTCACCTTTAAAGTGATAATCGCATAGCACGGCTCACGACTCGATCGGTGGGAATGTCGTAAAATCCGGTAAAACAATAGGACAGCTTAATAAAAATGCCACAAAATACGTTCACAATTTTTTTGTTACACGCCCTGTACTCACATTAATGCATATTGTCTCTAATTGGGCAAAACCAGGAAGGGGTGTGGTCTGTCACTAGCTGCGCTGTCGCAGAAATATTTTCTTAACTTAGTATGCGTAACTTTTGTCCACTGTACTCCGTTTGAAATAAGATTAGACATTTAAACAAAGCTTTTTTACAGTCCGTTCAACCGATTTTGACTTCTAATGCGTAGGCATAAGGATGGCATTAAAAGCAAAAAAAGTAGTTACAAACCAACTGTTTACTGCAGCTGCCATTTGTCATGCCACCAACGCAATAGAAGTCAAAATCGGTTGAACGGACTGTAAAAAAGGTTTAGCTAAATGTCTAATCTTATTTCAAATGGAGTATACATCCATATTTCTGAACAGATATTTTGACAAATTGTTATTTCATTTACAAGCTGACATAATATTTGCTGGCTAACTAACAGCCAGTAAATAATACATATCCCGGTCAAGTGTCTCTCATGTTGCATAAGTATTTTGTACCATGAATCAAGCTTTGAGAACGGCTGTCACACACAGAACTATCGTTTCCCCAATTCTGCCTTTCGGCAACGGTTCAATTCCCAGAACGTTCCGAAATTGACAGAGCTCCTCTTTACATTTCGAACAAACATTAACTTGTCAACATTCACTGTGAATTTTGGAATCCAATCAAGTATTACACAGGACTGTCATAGGTATTTGTAACAAACTCGTACGATGGGCTGCATACAACTGGGGTACTCAATTGATGTAGCCCACTGTACCTAAGCCAGCGGCACTGTTTGACGGCACCTGTGACAACTTACAAATTATAAAAATACAAGGTATGTGCCTTATTGTATTTACCATCGGCAAAAAAATGATAAACTTCCACACTAACTCTCACCCCTTTTTTAACCACTTTAGGGGGTGAATTTTCAAGAACCGTCCTTAGTGAGCACTATCTTTCGCAGTGTACAGTACAACACAACTTAAATGTAGCATGAATTTGAAAATTTGCATTCATTCATTTCGATTTTACAATTATTTGGTTATCTGACAAGTTATTGCGTTTGCGTAAAGATCATTTTCACCTATACTCCGTTTGAAATAAGATTAGACATTTAAACAAACCTTTTTTACGGTCCGTTCAACCGATTTTGACTTCTATACCGTAGGCATAAGGATGGCATTAAAAGCAAAAAAAGTGGTTACACACCAACTGTTTACTGCAGCTGTCATTTGTCATGCCGCCGTCGCAATAGAAGTCAAAATCGGTTGAACGGACTGTAAAAAAAGTTTAGTTAAATGTCTAATCTTATTTCAAACGGAGTATAAAGTAGTAATAAAGATTGATGATTTTGAAGGCGCATTCAGTTCCGATGGTGACCAGTTTTACGAATTTTGCCGATGCTACATCTGTGTCGTACTGTACTATTGCGGTAACGCATATCTTACCAATTTGGAAACAAAATCCCGTGCACATGACTCTTTTTTTTCGTAGGTAAGCGTTAATATAGCAGCCGCGCGCTGCAAGCAAGAATAGTCTTTACGGTGTTCAGATATAATGCGTTTCCCCGATAGTCCCCATGAAACTCTTGTGCAAAATGGTCCATTCTAGGTCCAGAGTGGTATAGGCTGTGCGGCGGTGTCTGTCAGATGAATTTAAGATTTTTTTTAATTTATCGATTCGATAAATTATAGTTTCCTCTTTAGCAGTCAATTTTAACGGAAATTTATAAAAACGTGCAAACGTCACAAACCATCATGCAGTACCGCCATTTTAGGCGTAATCATTGATCGCCACGTAAGCAAATAATTCGTGATGGCAGCATATTACTGCCCTAGCTTGTTGAAATAAGCTCTTTGTTGAATCCTGTTGATCGTGTACTTAAGCTGATAATATCACTAAACCGGCTCATCACCACACCAAGCCTAACAGGCACGCTTCAACTTCAACCGTTTCCCGCCATTCGTGGTGAACTGACAGTTGACATTAATGACATCTACCTACTAGTGATGTGCATGATAGTCCCTGCATTCCGAGTTACGCTAAAAGTGATAATATCGCGAATCTGACCAAATTTTATAGTCACTATTATTACTCAATAGCCCTTATATTTTGTGACAATTAAATTTGGTCGGATTCGCGATATTATCACTTTTAGCGTAACTCGGAATGCGGCCTGTGTTTATATATATCTATTACTAGCTGACCCTACCTACCCTACCTACCCTACCTACCCTACCTACCCTACCTACCCTACCTACCCTACCTACCCTACCTACCCTACCTACCCTACCTACCCTACCTACCCTACCTACCCTACCTACCCTACCTACCCTACCTACCCTACCTACCCTACCTACCCTACCTACCCTACCTACCCTACCTACCCTACCTACCCTACCTACCCTACCTACCCTACCTACCCTACCTACCCTACCTACCCTACCTACCCTACCTACCCTACCTACCCTACCTACCCTACCTACCCTACCTACCCTACCTACCCTACCTACCCTACCTACCCTACCTACCCTACCTACCCTACCTACCCTACCTACCCTACCTACCCTACCTACCCTACCTACCCTACCTACCCTACCTACCCTACCTACCCTACCTACCCTACCTACCCTACCTACCCTACCTACCCTACCTACCCTACCTACCCTACCTACCCTACCTACCCTACCTACCCTACCTACCCTACCTACCCTACCTACCCTACCTACCCTACCTACCCTACCTACCCTACCTACCCTACCTACCCTACCTACCCTACCTACCCTACCTACCCTACCTACCCTACCTACCCTACCTATCCTATCTTTTAAGTTGGATCAAACTGCATACGGTGTGCAAATTTGATTAAAATCGGTTGAGTAGTTTAGGAGTCCATCGCGAACAAACAACGTGACACGTAATTTATATACATATATATTAAGACAAATGAT
The DNA here is from genome assembly GCA_963680765.1 of Agrochola lychnidis. Classification (NCBI taxonomy): domain Eukaryota; kingdom Metazoa; phylum Arthropoda; class Insecta; order Lepidoptera; family Noctuidae; genus Agrochola; species Agrochola lychnidis. The sequence goes on along the minus strand of OY796859.1, from coordinate 3,167,456 downwards.
TTTAAAGGTAGACAAAGGGTATACCTTTAAAAACGTACAGCATGAGTAAGAATAGCCGATTCTTTAATATAGTCATCAGTTCTTTAGATACAAATGTCCGCAAGACAACCAAAATGTTTCCCGATACCCACTCGGAAATTCGAAGTATTCGGCCTGATACGTCCAGTGTCCCCACAATACATAAAGCAAGTTATAGCAAATAAATTACATTTAGATCGCGCCATATAAAGACGTTTCTCTACGACAAAAGATAAAAGTATTTCGTTAAATCATTTGTATTTCCTTTGTATCTGAAATCTTTTTAGGGTTGCGTACCTCGAAAGGAAAAACTGAACCCTTTTAGGATCACTCCTATGTCTGTCTCTGTCCATCTGTCACAGCCAATTTGCTCCGAATCTAATGGACCGATTAAGTTGAAATTTGGTACACATATATGTATTTGTGTGGCCCAAACACGGACGTGTAACGTAAATAAATGAATTTTGATAGGGGTCACTTTTGGGGGGAAAACAAGAAAATTAAAAAAAAATGTTTTGCCATCTATACCGGGTGACATATCAAATGAAAGGACTTGTTAATAGGATCTCAAATATATTTTTTCCATAATTTTAAATACATACATTTAAAGATATTTAAGAAAATAGATGAAAATTTACCATTCCCCCCCTTTTCTCCGAAACCATTGAGGCAAAAAATTTGAAAAAAATACAGAAAATGGTTCTTTACCCATAAATTACAGGAAAATCTATAAGAAGTCTAAGGTCTTAAAATAACAATGTAAATCTCTCAATATTGTGCATACAAACTTACATTTGCAGTTGGTATGTAGGGAGAACATGTATTTCAACTACAATGTAAATTTTTTATTTGGGATAAATTCATCCCAACTACGGAACCCTTCATTGTGCGTGGTCCGACACGCACTTGGCCGGTTTTTTTATGTAACTTAACATATCATCGCGCCTGTAATCCCCGAAGGGTAAGGCAGAGGTCTACCTATAGTACCTAGTGTACACCCACATTTCGCCAGTTATGTTTAAGTCCCATGTAATAGCTCGCCCGCCTATTGCCATCAACCGGGCACATTATCCACAGCGATTCCGGACTGCTACTGAGAAATTTCAGATGGAAAAACCCAATAACACTTTGCCCGACCCGGGAATCGAACCCAGGACCTCATGCTCAGCAGTAGCGCTTGCGACCACTAGACCAATGAGGCAGTCAATAAACACATTTTTCTTTCTTTCATTTTTCAGTCAGAAATACAAGTGATTTAACAAAATACTTTTTTATCTGACATAAAAGTATTTCGTTAAATCATTTGTATTTCTTCTTTGCTGGAATCTTTTTTTACGTAACTTTATTATCATAATTATGGCACATCCGCGATTTAATGTTGAATTGAATTAATTTCAAGACACTGAGGAATTATGATAAATTTTTATAAGGTACTTTAGCTAATGGAGAGGCTATATTGTTTGAAGATATTAATCCTCTTTGTAAAAGCAGAGTGGCTGTGAGTATGGCAATATGGATTTTGAAACTAATAATGTTTCTAAGGATATTTGCACACACCGCTACATTTTATAAAGACAAAGTATTTTTTAATCTCGTTAAGTTCTTCTTCATTATTAGAAAATATCTAGACGATCAAAGTATGCCTCGAGAAAACAACAATATCATTACGAGAATAGCATCTCAAAACAGGATTTTTTTAAGTGAAAACTTCTTTGAGCGCGTTGGGCATTTTTGAGATGGGAAAAAACAATTGAACTCGCGACACCGTTACCGACACTTCATTTTTGCTATCGCAATTGTGCTCTTATTTATATTACGTTACGAATCAATGTTCTATGAAAATATTTTTACTTTAAAGTTTTTGGAAGTATTTTTTTTTGTATACGCGATTGTGCTCTTTATTTAGATAAGGTTACGGACCAATGTTCTATACAAGTATTTTTCTTCCACCAAGGCGACCTTGTTCAAGTTTTCACTTCTGTCGGCACTCCCGGAGTGCCACAGTTTTTTTTTTATCAAATTCGGAGTCTTACCAATAGCTGTTTATTCACACAAACACTGCATATATTATACAGCTCTATTTACCTGAAACAAGAAAATTGGTATCGTTAATACATTTTTAAAAGGCAAAGATCGTAATGTTGTGGATTGCATAAAATTCTGATAACGTTAAATCATTTTGATATCTTCTAGGTTTTGGTAGTATGTTACTAGGTACCATGTTTAGAGCTTCAATGGGCTTTAATTATTAAACTGATGATTAATGCTTGTCTTCTCTGTATGAGAAGAGGGCCTTGTCCAGCAGTGGGACGACAGTTCGTCTGCGTGGACTTCAAAAAAATATAATATGTGTTAATCCAAGTATATAAGTGCCAAATTTTATCCAAATCCGCTCAGCCGTTTTTGCGTGACTAAGTAACAAATATACACTGTCACTTTTATAATAGTAATTGCAAAACATTAAATTGCAAGCAGTGATAGCCTAGTGGTGTGACCGTCAGACTGCTAAGTCATAGGTCTCGAGTTCGAACCCAAGGCACGCCCCTCTGACTTTTCGGATTCATGTGCGTATTGTGTAATTATCACCTGCTTCAAAAATGGTGAAGGAAAACATCGTGAGGAAATCGGCATGCCTTTTTTTTTGGGTGGGAAATTATCGAATAACTTCTCCCGCTCTGAGTGGAGCGGGAGGGCGTGTCAGACTCTTACTGACTAAAATCCACCCGTGTTCCTTCGGTTGCCCTGTTGCCGGGGGCCACGATTTCCCTTTCAGCCCATATTCGCAGCCCCGGCAGGCATTGGCCCTAGCGGACCCCGTCAATTCTGCTGACATCTCTTTGAGGCGCGCGTGGAACACAACGCGCCGTCGACCCGGGCTTGGTCCTTATCGGACGGCGAGCTACCCATTGCTCACCGTCCGCAAGCCCGCGCCTACGGTGGACGGAAATCGTCTTGCGATTCCCGCCCCGGGCGTCTCCTCCTGCGGCGCACTGTGGGAAAGTCCCATACAAAGCCGTCTCAAAACCGTTTTACGTGAAAGTCGTTGTAATGGAATAAAATTAATAAATTAATATAGTCTAATAAGTAAGCTTTCTTTTCCCAATTTTTTTGTTTTTTTAAATTTAATCATAATGTATATAAATAGGCATCAAAGCTAACTCATGTTCAATGAGGTAATTTAAACGCAATACGTTACTACAATTCAACGCCACATTACTCAAAAGTTTTAGATATAAATGTACAAGTATTATACAGTTTTGGAATGCTTATAATGTCCTCATAACGTTTAGTAAATAATATTATATACATTGGTTAATAAAATAAAATTAACCAATATAGTTTAAGATGATATATTTTTTGTGTATTTTTTAGTTTTAACGAGACTTTTTCCCTTTACCGCTGCTTGCCGCTGTCGAGATATTTGTTCTATTAAGATCTTTATACATTAGTATATACAAGGAGAAAATAAAAATTTGCGCATACTTGCGCTTTTTCTGACACGGGATCAAAACATATCGCGAGATAAAATTATATTTTTCTTTCATTTTCGTTTTATTTCTCATAAAATTATTTTTTATCTATTAAGGTCACATTGATAAAAAGTTAATTACAGTGATGAGTATTATTAATGGTTTTTTGTGGTTTTGATACAGTTTTGACCACCATACTTGATGAAATATAGCCAATTGTCTATTAGGGTCGAATTAAAAACAGGTTGGTTATGGGAAGAGTGCAAATTATCAGTTTCTTATCTTTTTGCACATTGCACTGTTTCATTGGTCAATAAAAGGAAGGCGAACCCTGAAACATTCACAGTTGTTGGTCAGATATTCAGTTGCCCTAAAAAGCAGTTATTGCTTATTTTAAAATATCCGCAGAAGTTGACTGATTTGAAAAATGGGTGAATTTGTAATGTAGTAAACGAGAGTTGTGCAATTTGTTGATTAATGGGCATAATGTAGACGACTACTTACAAGAAAATTTCAATTTGTCACCAGAGGATATGGCTACTGTGGTCTCCTACATTCAAATAAACTTATTACTATAGTACAGCCCAACTGTACGTAAATAATTATAACGTATTATATGCCTTACTCTGTGCATAAAATACTTATTTACGGCGAAAAAATCATTGAGTACTATGCTATTTTACCTATCGGACAATTGTGCGAAGACGCGCAAGAATCCCGAAACAAGGATTACAAAAAATTTTTACTTCATCATTCTAGAAAGTGATCAAGAGCGGCTACCAATGAAGACGTGTTCCATACCTTATTGTACACTTCTGATCCATATATATCAAGTTTGAGAAATATCTCAGAAACAATATCGAAAGAACTTTTAGATGAAGCCAAGGCCCTTCTTGTTGTCAATGAAAATCTGTAGGAGCTTGCTAAATTGTGTACATATTTTGTTTTCTCGTTTGGTACTATGTATATTCCGTTTTATGTAAATTAAACAAACATATATTGTATTTTTTTTTCATAAAAAATGCATTTATTTTTTTAAGTTTAATTTTAAAATTAATTAGTAAACAGAATTTTTTAAATCAAAATTATTTCCATTAAACTTTATACATCCAAGTATATGTGTGCAAAATTACAGCTCATTTATTTTTGAAACAACTGAGATACAGAGTTTTGAGACGAAACATACGCGATTTTCCCACTGTGCGGCGGTTAGGTGCGTGAGGGCGCGAAATTTGCCTCTTTCATGTGTGTATTGCATAATTATATTGGATTGAAACCGGCATGCCTGAGAGATATTTCTCGACGACATGTGAATCCAAATCAGACGCCCATGGGCGGCTTTAAAACTTTGACACACGAAAAGAAGATTTATAATATTTAGTAGGATTTAACTGAAGCCTAACACAACACAAAATCATATTCCAATAACAGCTACCATTTAACCAATACCAAACTTAAATAAAATAAACAATACTGCCGCCATCTCACGGTTGTTTGAAGCTGAAGAGCACAAACATTAGTGCCCGAACTCACGAGACTATGTTATCAGTTCCACTGTTTGTGTCGATACACGATGTATTGATTCAGCAACATTTGATAACAGTTATTGGAGTGTTCAATTTATTTGTACATGGACTGTGTCAATCTGGACTGTGGAGGGTGAGTGATGGAAGTTTTCTAGACGTTTTTCGAAGTTTTGTAAGAGAATTTGCCGGAAAAGCAAAAAAACTTAAGACTAAATGGAAACGACCGAGCTCTGCTCTGGTGAAAATAGAGAATGCTCATTTAATTGTATAGGAAAGTTCATACTAATTTCATGCTGCCATGTCATTATTCTAAGGTAGCCATCTTTTTCTAAACTTTGGGCGACCGACCTCTGCTCGAGTGAAAACAAATTTTCCCAGATATGAGACCTAGTTAGACCGATTTTTCGCTCCCGTAAACCCCTATAAGTATTGCAACTTTCATCGAAATCGTTAAAGCTGTTTTCGAGAACATGATTACAAATATACACGTATATTTATACAAACAAATATTGCTCGTTAAATAGTATAGGATTTGAGATGATTCTCATAATATCTAGGGCAAAAACAAGAAGATAAATTGCTACCGACAATTTCTGCTTCATTTATCTCAAAAAGTACAAATTCTATATTTCCTGAGTTATAAATGTAAGCTCCCCTGCATCTCTTTACGTCTCTGGCTTTCAAATGACTTTGTTTACTTCAAAAACCATACAAAAATTTACATTAAATCTGAATTGCACAAACAATACCTTCACCAAAAATGCAAACCGTTACAAACCAATGTTTAATCAAACTCATTTACACAAAACGCCATTAATATTTATGCAGCACCACGGTTACATTTAGCGAATAATTTAGTTAATACTCGAACGCAAACAAAGCGACGGGCCTAGTGTAGATACCAACAATAACAGCATCATAAATAGAAATTCAAAGGCTTTTGTGAATTAAGATAACAAAATATCGAAAAGTTACATGCCGACGAAATCCCCTAGAGACAAAGCATCGGACAGACTTCAGCGGCTTCGGGAAAGCAACAGGGTTGGCAAACTTGCTTTTAGGAAAAGGGTTCAGAACAAAAGAAATCTCGGATGGAAGGACCAGTTATACCTACAACAATATAACGGTATATTCCTCTTAAAATTAATGATCTATAAACGAATCTTATTAGGAGGCCCAAATGGACAGGATGCTGATACTAAAAATCTTAACAAAAGGAAGCATAAATCACATAAAACTCGTTTCGTGAATACGACACGACATTTCCATAACACACAAACTGGTAAGTAACAAAATCTAAAGAAAAGCTATAAGCTCATTCGCTTAAAACAATTTGCTTGAAACATAATGAACCAGCTCACAAAACTTGGCAACTTCGCCTCGCTGACAAACATTAATGCTTGACAAATCAATGTCAAGGAACAATTGGAACTCCAAGAAGTCGTAACTTGTAACTTGTCCGCGACAGCCCTACTCGCGAATGTTGTTCCCGCGCCGCGATTGCAGCAATATTACTTACTTATGAAATAAAAGAGCTCCTTTCGAATTGCAAATTTCCGTAACTTATGCGCCTCCTCGAATCTCCATTAGCAAATTACTGCTGTCTTCCGCGAAGCTCTACGTAACACCCACAATATGTCTACAATAAGCTGTGCCTATATTTCATCTGAAATCACTTTCCTAACTTATGATAATAGATGAAACGCGACCGATGGACATCAATCTTAATTTTTTATTTGCCATTCCTCTCTCGGGAGTTGGGCAGTTGGCGTCGCTTGTAATTTTACGATCTCCAGTCATTTTTACTATGCGATGTGTTATAACCGGTGTCATTCACCTCGTCCAGTAAATACGGAACACTTGAGATAATTTTATCTCTCATTTTTTTTCGACAGACCTCTGCGGTTTGCTCTCAGGCTCTTCGGTAAAATTACGGCTAATAAAATAATGTCATTGCGCATTCTTACAAATTCTTGTTGGGGCTTTTTGTTGCGTAGATAATGTTGGCTGAGTGATGTGGACGTCGATTTATCGTGGGGTCGGGAGTTGGCGCATAATACCCGTAAGAATTAGTTCGTACAAGGGTCGCACCTAAGTCAGGGTGGATGTATTGCGTCACAAGCTCCCTCGAGACGCTACAACAATCTTCTCAAATCGTTGTTGAAAATTCAATGACGTTCGCCCGAGGCGAACGCTTGCGATATCTTTTTACGAGTCACAAAAAAATGGCAGAAACTTTTTATCGGATCCAATTTTGTTCAGTAACTATGCCGGGTGGATTCGTGATAAGCTTTTTATAACAAGGGTGAGTTTCTGAACAGTAGGAACGTCGGATGGTGTACGTCCGTCTCGCCGACGCATGGCGACGCCAATCACAGATGGAGATCCGATGATAAAGTGGATAGACAACAGACGACGAATGTAAAGCTTTTACATCTTGTTATAAAGTTGATGACAGTCCGCGGTGTCCACGTCTGAATAGTTTCTGTATTAGAACCAGTAAAACGTGTCGTTTGTTTAGCGAGCCAATCTGCGGCAGAAATAACTCGATATAAGCGCGAGTCCGTATCTCACGGCGACAATTCCATCAGCTGCTATATGAAAATGTATAAATATGTGAGTCAACAGAGCGGCGTATCAATAAGTTGTATTTTCTCGATATCTTTCGCGGCGATATTTTCTTTGACGTTCGTTATTTTATTTCAGCTTGGTACTAAAATTTTGTTTTGTAAAAAGACGTGATAACGAAGTTATTCTTTAGCATCTGAGTTTATGTTTTTGTAGATTTATCTTTTTCTTTGAGTTTGTCCCATCATAACTGTTCGTCCTGGGACAGATTAAGGGCTAGTAACTTCAAATATTATCAAGTACAAATGTAAGTTTTGTTTCATTTCTGATACATAACGTGATCAAACTCGAACTCAAAGCATTTATTTAAATTAAACCATTTACAGCCACTTTTGTATTTTCAAAGTTGTCGGTCAGTCAGAAAGATGCAAACTAGTTACCCATTCCAGAACGTAGTAGGTTCCTATGAAGAAGAACGGGCAAGAAACTCCATGAACACTCTTTTAAATCAAATCCCCAGATCAACCATGCCTCAGTTATAGAATATATTTACAATAATGGCTTTCTTCACACACACCTATTTCCATAATCACACCTACAACTTAAAAAAAAAACAATTTAATATCAATAAAAACTTTTTAATTACATGTTGGTGACCGTTAAGGCCCTGTGTCCAAATAAGGCGGTGTTTGTCAGTTAGTCACGTCACAACTAACTTTTATTGACATTATAAATTCAGAAACAACTCATATAAAACCATCAACAGTTCAATGGGAGTTGAAGGTTATGTAGAAGGTTCAAGTTCGTCCATAGTAACATGGTGTTGCTTATTTTTTCATAGTATTTGTTTATATGCAGTATCATTAAATCGAGACTTACAACTGAGCCTAAATTTTTTTTTTGTCTCTCTTGTAGATTATTAAAAAATATTGAACACGTATTTTTTCTTTTTTGACGTAATCAAAAGATTACGGTGATACACTGAGTTAAAATGTGGCATGACGTCACGCCTTGCTAGATTTAATACTGAGTTGTGACGTAGCGACCCCCGCTCCCCAACTTTAGTGCGTGTTTTCTGAGTTATTTTTGATTAATATGATAAAGCAAAAAATATGTGTCTAATATTTTTTTATTATCCGAAAGACGAACTGAATAGAATTTCTTTTTTTTACCTAGGCAACTACCGTATTGTGTTTAACACATAAAATGACAATTGGTCACAATGGGTTTCATTTTGACAGTTCACCCGTGTTCATTGCGTTATTTACGTTGCTAAGCAGACGAATTTTTCAAACTAGTGAAGCAATGGATTAGGAATATCCTTCAAAACTCTCGGATTGCGATTCAAAGTGTGTTACGCAATTAGGGTGCTAGTTGCGACTAGTCTTGCACAAGACCGAATTACATTTTTGAAGTGAAAACTTCTTTAAGCGCGTTGGGCATTTTTGAGATAGGACTAAACCATTGATTTCGCGACACCATGACGACACCTCATTTTTGTAAACGCGATTGTGCTCTTTATTTGTATTAGGTTACGGATCAATGTTCTATGCAAGTATTCATACTTTAAAGATTTTGTAAACGCGATTGTGCTCTTTATTTATATTATGTTACGGATCAATGTTCTATGCAAATATTTTTACTTAAAAGGTTTTGTAAACACGATTATGCTCTTTATTTATATTACGTTACGGATCAATGTTCTGTGCAAGTATTTTTACTTTAAGGGTTTCGGAAGTATTATTTTTTTGTAAACGCGATTGTGCTCTTTATTTAGATTAGGTTACGGACCAATGTTCAATACAAGTATTTTTCTTCCACGAAGGCGATCTTGTTCAAGTTTTCACTTCTGTCGGCACTCCCGGAGTGCCACTGCCATTTTTTTTGTTTAACATGGGGCGGAGTTGGAGCAGGCTGAGTATAATAAAAATAAGATCCTTGCAGTACGGTTTTGTCATGCTGAGCTAAAGCATGATAATAATAGTAACTAGCATGAAGGGCAGTTAATAAGCCTCTCTTGTACTGATCAGTATGGTAATAAAAGATCATGCTATGATGTTAACTTGCGGACGATTCATCTCCTCGCGTGGATAACACCGATAAATGTCATAGCGAGTTACGAAGACTCTCCTATATCAAACAATGTACCTATTAGAATATTTTCACGTATCTACTTATTTATAAAATCCAACCTTCTCTACGCGCCCACGGTCTAATTAACCCACAAGGGGAAAAAATCAAGTTACAAAAAATGTAACATTGTTTCAATTCATCGACACGAAATGCTTTTCATATTTCGACTTTGCGAGCCCCAAGTGTGAGAAGGGCTCAGACCCGCGGGGCGTCGAAAATTAAATGCGGTTGTGGAGGTGAATGACAAACGAGGCTGATGCAGGATACGCGGTCGCTCGTGTACCATCGGGGTAACGCATATATAAGCAATTTGAAAACAAAATCCCGTGCACACGACCCTTTTTTTTCGTAGGTAAGCGATACTATAGCGGCTGAGCGCTGCAAGCAAGAATAGTCCTTACAGTGTACAGTTGAAACTCTGTAATACACGTAGTTCCAAAAGAAACTAATAAAAGTGTAAACAAACCCTGCACCCTAATTGCGTAATACACGATCAATCACAATCTGAACCATTTTGAAACAGATTGCTAATCCATTGCTTCATAAGTTCGAAAAAAAAAATGCTCTACAACGTAAATAACGCAATGAATGTTGTTGAACTGTCAAAATGAAACAGATTAGTCTTAATCTTTTACGAAAATGTCTTACGTAATTAGATAGCAATTCAGATAAAAAAATTACGCAATCACTCACTAAAGGCAGTTAGTAAAACATTCAGATCTATATTTAGAAGGTTTCAACTTAGATCTCACCACTTTTTGAAGGATATTATTAAATTGTAAATGAAAAATCATCGACGAAAATTGAGGTTATAAAATTAACGTCAACTGTCAAATGAAAAGCATTTTTTAATTAGAATTTCGGGTTTCATTATTCAAATAATCAAATCAAAGTACTCAATTTGTAAGTGACAAATTCGTATCCACAGGTACCTACGTTTTCTAATCGATTTATTTACATTTTTTTCAGATACTTTTGGCGTAGACCATAACGTAACGAAAAGAAGGTCAAAGTGTTGCTACAGACGTGCGGTCCACTGTACCCACACAGCGGACACCTTTAAAACTGGCGCAAAAATATATTATGCAAATTGAGATTTATACCGCGGGGGGTTCCGAACTGAAAGTATCTATGTTATCTTTATCTATATAAAGAGATTGCTTGTTTTTCTTCTACATAATCCGGGAAATTACGCCGTGTATTTTTTTTTTTCGCTGAGATTCAATGTGGAGGTGAAGCAGCTGTCACTATTTGCGATCTGAACTTTGTCCACCTGACACCTATTTATTTTGTGTGAGAGCATTGACCTTACATGCTTAAAAATAGGTACGTAAACTTGTTTTTCCTGTATTACTTATTAATATTCGTAAAATTATAAATGATAAAATATTCAATCCATTAAGAACTCATTGTATTCCATAACAGATATACCACAAAAATAACCCATTAATAAAAAGGGCCACACGATCCGGCTCGTATAAACTAAAGAAAAATAGTTAACCCCAAAATGCGAGCGAGGGACAAAATTACCCATCCCAAAAGTATTTGCAGACGGCTTAATAAGAAGCGCGTAATTATCCGCAAATCCTCCGTCGGCAAGAGCCTATATCCGTAAAGGACTTGAGCAAACTCAGTTTGGGTACCGCCAGTAATAACTTTTTGCGAAGTATGCTAACCTAACCCAACATAGAAGGAGAGTTTCTCTGTACATAATATTGAAAGCATCGTATATCTGTCGATATGTTTACATTTCCGCTTGGTAACTGTAAAATCATTCGGATTTATCGCGGCATTCGTATTCATGTGTAGCTTTATGCTCTTGTACATCTGGTAAGACGGCTTTTGAATAGAAACCTAATAAAACGGAAATACGCTCGAAATGAAACAGTTTTCATTTGTTATTAAAACATTTTCTCAAATTAATATTTGTAAACAAAGTGGAAAGTATGCGAGAGACAGAAGTAGTTCCGTCGGTCTTAACTTCAAAGTTGCCAAGGACGCTAGTGCGGGTACTTGCACACGGTCCTTAAAAAATGAAACACCTTTTAAAGGAATTTCCTCATATACAGTAAAATCTAATAAACTGTAACCGTCTAAACTTGGTAAGTTCTCCACACAAGACACGATTGCCACTAAATTATGAATCATATAAACACGAGAACTCGAAACTTGCGAGTTATTACTTATTACGTAGTTCATATCAAAATTTTAAATTGAACTATAAACTTGCTTAATTCAACCGGGGTTGGAAAGGGGTGAGCTATATTTTGGAACGTAAATGTGGCATTAAGCACTGGTGCGAGGGAGAAAGACGATGTGAAAAGTCTAGCTGTGACGTAAATTGCTACAGCGTCGGAGATGATTCGTGGGGACATTTTTATTTTGCATAGCGCAACCTTCTTACGTACTTATGACGTTGTTCTTTATTGGGTTAATCTGTAGATACGCTGTATAACTGTGTAATCACTTTATGAACTTATTAGGCATTCAATATGGAGCGCGTTTGTAACGTTCATAAATTTTTGATTGTATCATTCAACAAAGTAGGTACATCACTTGTTCGCGTGTCATACAGAAATTAATAAAAAACTCAATTGGATTTTCATTGAAATCAGCTGAGTATTTAGCTGAAAATATAGCCTATTTCATGGTTAATGGGGCTCGTTAACCGTTAATATTCGTTTAACCAATATTGGTATTTTACGAGGCTACCGTAGTGGGTAGTGTATTACGTATAAATATACTACACTGCGTCCTTTGAGTGCATACAGTGCAAGCAAAAATGCATCAGGGCCGTCGATCACTGAACAAACACGCTCCCGCATCCGCTGCACGCTCCGTTCCCGTGTCCGCCGTACGCTCCGCTCACAGTAAATTGAATCGTGACGTAATATTTAACGTAGACATTTTGCGCTACCCTCGCCCAGCGATATTACGCGACACAGCCTTGCCCGGGAATAACTTATCATATAGCTCGTTTAACTCAGCCATCAATAAGTCATCGTCGAATAATTTTATTTTGATGTCGACTAGAACTCGGCTACCGTGTAATTCATTTCCGTAAAGTTAAGTCATGTAGTTAAATTTATATCGAAATACAAGCTGTCGGTATCGTTTCGTAACATACGGAATATTTGTTTTTAAATTTCCTACGGTAAAGAGTCGCTTCTGCGTAAACAATGAGCTCTATGAACGCATTTTCTCGTCTTTCAACGATACTCTGTGTGTTGACAGTCGCTACTGTGAAATATAGCTATAAATACACGCAGCGTTTATTTCATAAAAAATACTTCGAATATATCATTTTATCTCCATTCAAGTCTGCTCATTATTTTCTAATAAAATAACACCCACTTGTTTTGTAAACACATCCATCAATGTTACATCTCATCATATTCCTCGACGATCAAACTCCGCTCACATTTTCCATTGCACCCAAAAGTGCCATAATGCGTTAGCACACAAAATTCAGTTTAATACACGCGTCGTATGCACGTAGGTGTGGGGAGGCTCTTGTAAAATGGGCCGAGGCTCTTGTGGCGCACACTCGTCGTGTTTGCCCGACTCACTCGCAGTGTCGGCGTGAACATATCGCTTCCCTGATATCGGTAAACAATTTACACGTTTCCTATACAATACAAGCGGTGTGCACACGTTCGGATGTATTTATGTATGTCGGGTACAAATCTTGGGAGGTGGGGTAAAATGTACCCAAGCGGCGTAAGAGGGTTAGGTGTTATTGATGTGTTGTTACATATTTTTGTGTAGCATTTCGTTATGTGCACTATTGACGAGTACTATTCTGAGTGCCTGAGTGAATGGTGGGTTGAGTGCCAAGTTTTGGGTGACACACTAGATTATTTTTACTTTTACTAGTCACGGTACTGTAGGTACTGAAATGTAGGTGAATCAAATTACGATGTCACGTTTACGTTACGTAAGTTTGTAAAAAAACATGAAAAAGGGCCAATTAGGTGAACTGATAACTTTTAAATAACGTTGTTCTTACCTTCTAACCTAGTATTTTTACAACAAAAATCGACCCTTTTAACTAAATTGCTCAAAACGGAATACCACGCCAAATTTATAAATCTCCAGTCAACCCTGTCGAAACGACCTAACTACAAAAATCACAAAATCCAGCCAGTATCCACTCCATAGAGTGACACCCCACAACGGCTGTCTGATCCAATCTACCATGGAACGCGCTTCTGTCATTTCGGCATAACGTTGCACCCTTATAAAAGGTAAATTTACCATAGAACCAGTAATAAAAAAGCGGCCAAGTGCGAGTCGTACTCGCCCATGAAGGGTTCCGTAGCAGCAAGTAACGATAAGTTTACGATTTATGACGTATTAAAAAAAAACTACTTGCTAGATCTCGTTCAAACCAATTTTCGGTGGAAGTTTACATAGTAATGTACATCATATATTTTTTTTAGTTTTATTATTCTCTTATTTTAGAAGTTACAGGGGGGGGGACCCACATTTTACCACTTTGGAAGTGTCTCTCGCACAAACTATTCAGTTTAGAAAAAAATGATATTAGAAACCTCAATATCATTTTTGAAGACCTATCCATAGATACCCCACACGTATGGGATTGATGAAAAATTTTTTTTTGAGTTTCAGTTCTAAGTATGGGGAACTCCAAAATTATTTGTTTTTTTTCTATTTTTGTGTGAAAATCTTAATGCGGTTCACAGAATACATCTACTTACCAAGTTTCAACAGCATAGCTCTTATAGTTTCGGAAAAAAGTGGCTGTGACATACGGACGGACAGACAGACAGACAGACAGACAGACATGACGAATCTATAAGGGTTCCGTTTTTTAACGGAACCCTAAAAAAGACTACGTTATATTCCAAAAATCAAACTATTAACCCAACTAAAAACAAAAAGTCACAACAGCTACAAAAATCAAAAAATCCGGCCAGTATCCACCCCATAGAGTATAGAGCCAGCGGCTGTCTGAACCAATCTACCGTGGAACGCGCGGCTGTCATATCGGAGCGCTCAACAATTACTCAACACCTGCGGCCGAGCTTATTACGAACAGTTTTCGACACTTTAATCTCGTACAAACTTATTTATACAGGCGGATGTATTAACGCCAAGAATAGGATTTGTGTCATAAGGCGTTATGTCAGCTCGATGGACACTGTTTTACACCTTTGGGGAAATTTGATCTGTATTGGCTGGTTCGAGAAGGTTAGAAAATTGAGTTGCTGATGATTTCATTCAAAATTCTATGTATTTTAATTTTCATAAATGTCCAACCACAGCAAAAGAGGCCCTTTATATTAGTATCCACCCTAGGTGATGATGTAAGAAGAATAAGGAACTACTGAATAGACTTATTTTTTCGCTTTCCTATATTGTGTCCCACTAAATCAAATTCAAAAGTAATTTATTCAAACTAGGCTGAGAATCAGCACTTTTCGAACGACAAAATTACTTATGAAAAGCCCCCCAAAACGCTCGTCCTACACCACTTCTTAGTGCTTTAGCAGGGAAGAAAAAGTGGCGCAACAAACTCCCCAGCAGCACAACTGTCTGTTCAGTTAGAAAAATTTGATTCTATACTATGCAAAATAATTTACATTACGCAACACAAATTATTTGCCATTTAAGCTAGCACACGCCAAAATACCAACGAGCTGCGGAAATCTGCCCTTTTTCGTTCTAAGCCTCTCCGTCTTGTGCGATGCTCTGGCCATGTTGGCCCTGCAAACATGATTAGATCGTCATCGTGAATAGACGTATCAATGAAAAATATATAACATTTACGGACTTACTTTGTACCTATCAGAGAACTTTACTTGCTAGATCGAATACTAGTTTTCAAGTACCGAGATTTTTTTAGACAGATCTTCATTTTCCGGCAGATCAAATTACAATATCACTACTACCTACTAACTGACTCAGAAATGAAGAGATCCGCAGGAGAACCAAGGAAACCGACATAGCCCGAAGAATTGCCAAACTTAAGTGGCAATGGGCAGGGCACATTGCTCGCAGAACGGATGGCCGATGGGGTCGAAAGGTTCTGGAGTGGCGACCGCGTATCGGAAAACGTAGCGTTGGAACGCCTCCCACAAGATGGACCGATGACCTTGTGAAGGCCGCAGGAATCCGCTGGATGCGGAAAGCACAAAATCGGTCGAAGTGGCGGTGCTTGGGGAGGCCTATGTCCAGCAGTGGACGTCTTTCGGCTGAAATGATGATGATGAATGATGACTACCTACTATTCGACGGTTTCTTTCAAAACTTTACCAAAAGACGAAAGTACAAAGAAAAAATAAGACAGAAAAGTTGAAAATCTAATTACTATCTACCTGTAGGTAGACAAATAATAATCCTTTGTTATTTATTCCCGACCATGTTCGACGTTATGTAAAGTAAATAAAAATTCGGTTCTTGTATTATATCAGTAGGCAATATATATTCTTGAATCATATAAATAAAAGGAAAATTGTATAAAACTTAAAACATCTTTTTCTTCTCTGACAGTTTATCAATTAACAAACTTAATTACTATGGCAACCGCCTAGTAAACTTCTTACATGTCTAAACAAAAAAGTATGTATACAGGGCGTCCCAAAATTATGGGACATGAAGGGAAAGTACCTTAAATATCGTAGATAGGGTATTTTGCTGAAAGAAGACTTTATATTATTTTTAAAAGTTAGTAATTCTGCATTCAAAGATTTTCTAAAAATTACTTGCCTCGTCTGGGAATCGAACCGACTTAAATGTAAAAAAAAAACACCCCTACTTTTATGATACCAATCGAAAGAATGGCCAAAAAATAATAACTCTTCTTAAGTAACATAGTATTTTAAAAGAAAGGATCAGCGTGAAATTAATCATTTTAATCAAATTAAAAACATACATGAAACTGCCGTAGTCAATTAAGTGGGTATTTTTTTGTAAATTAATTAATTAAATGCTCAAAATGTGATCCCTCTTGTCTGGTACGAGTAGTACGGTACGAATGGACCGATTAGATGGCCGGCCAGATCCCCGGACCTTATACCATTAGATTTCTTCTTTTGGGGATGTCAGGAAAGGATTTGCTCTTACCTTGTCTTATCTTCGTTTGGTCCAAACCCACCTTAACTCACTCATTCATCACACATCCACACCACACACGTATACAATACACCAAACACGTTTAAATATAATGCATGTAACTTTATTACAATATTTTAAGGTGAATTTATTGTACTAGAATAACACTCGATTATTGTCACTTCATAAATCTTACCGACTGATGTTACTTAAGTGCCTACATATAGTACCTACTATGTATTAGAGTTGTAAGACGAAAGAGACTAGTCTCCACGACACAGGGAATCCTAGTGTGGAGGCTAGTGCTATTTGAATTTGTACTGTTTACTTGAACAATAAAGTTTTTATATTTTTTTATATTTTTTTTTTTTTTATATGAAAGATATGTTATACAAAAAGCGATACGAGAACGTGGGCGAGTTACAAACAGAATTGTGCCATATCATATCGAGTATTCACCATAAAATGGTAAGAAAATCAACAGGCAGCGGACTCATTAAAAGATTGGCGATTTGCGTAAGACAAGAGGGATCACATTTTGAGCATTTAATTATTTAATTTACAAAAAAATACCCACTTAATTGACTACGGCAGTTTCATGTATGTTTTTAATTTGATTAAAATGATTAATTTCACGCTGTTCCTTTCTTTTAAAATACTATGTTACTTAAGAAGAGTTATTATTTTTTGGCCATTCTTTCGATTGGTATCATAAAAGTAGGGGTGTTTTTTTTTTACATTTAAGTCGGTTCGATTCCCAGACGAGGCAAGTAATTTTTAGAAAATCTTTGAATGCAGAATTACTAACTTTTAAAAATAACATAAAGTCTTCTTTCAGCAAAATACCCTATCTACGATATTTAAGGTACTTTCCCTTCATGTCCCATAATTTTGGGACGCCCTGTATATTCAATTAAACATACCGCCCACCAAGGACATCAGTACTTGTCCTTAACTACATAAAACCGCCCACCATGAGGGAACGATACAATAAATAAAAGAAATGAAACATTTCAAACCGAATTAATTACTTGATTCTAATATAAAACAAACAAACTTTAACTACTTCAATGACAATTGTGGACTGTAAATAAATTAACAACAATAACTTAACGTTAGTTTGTAATAGGCAAAATGCATAATTTAGATGTAGGACGTTTAATCAACGATCCTTTACATTTTATTGTCACTACTCGTGTGACTTTGTCCAAACCAGGATGTAGTTCAACAATTTTGCCTAAAAGCCAACGAGCAGGGGGTAAATTATCCTCCTTTACTAAGACTACATCTCCAATATTTGGTTCTGGAAGATGCTTAGTCCATTTGTAACGCTGTAGCAAATGAACCAACCAATTTGATGTATGATCGGTTCGCCGCAAAATTATTTCAGGTTCAAGGAGACCTAAGCTCTCGTAGGCTTTGTAGAAAATTACGACACACTTAGAACGCCAATAACTGCTGAAATATACCCTCTAACAATAATGTTATTGGTAAAGCAAATATTTGTACCAATGAGACACAGAAATATAGAAACTCAATCAGTATAGAAATATAGTTGAAAATTGCTGAACACATTTAGAAAAATAGAATTCAAATGAAATTATCAACCAGCGCTGTAAACACAGAAACTATTTAAAAGGTAAGAAACAAACCACGAACACTGTAACTATAATAAATCCTCTAAAAGTCGATTAACAGGGGAAAATTTTGCTCCATCACAAAGAGGATTACCTAGCAAGCTGTAACCCAAAATCTATTTAACTCATTACGATCTACCCGAAGCATTTTGTAGGGTCAGGTAATTGGACGTAAGTAGTTACCACAATTCGGCAACCCTCACAATAATCAACTAAAACTATTGATTATAATTGAAACTTAAACGGGGTGCGAATAACCCCGGATTATACTTATGGTGGAAGAGACAGCCTGCATACTGTTACATTAGACCTTTTTTAAGTTGTTACCAAGTATACAATTTGGAGTATGTCTACGTCTAGTCATTCTAGATCTATTTCTGTAGCTGAGACAAAGGGTAATTGAAAAGAAGGTATGGATGAAGAAGACATGCTGCTTCCACCCTAAATAAATTGAGAAGAGAACGATGATGAAATGTGGATATTTAGGTTACCTCTGCCTAGCCCTACAGGGAAAACCGGAGTGATTTCAGTTTTTGTTATATGTAGAGAACGACGATGAAAGCTGTGTCTGCTAGCTCGTAAATCTAGAAAGACAATATATTATTACCGCTGTAGTGTAGCCATGAGCATATATAATTTTAGCGTGATTGAAAGCTGTATCTCCTTACAGCTTGCTAAGACCCGACCTAGATATAGACAAACATGTGTTCAAGATGTCTGGCTGCAAATGATATGGCACCCAATTTAGGAATATTTAGTGAAGTCAATAAACTCATAGACTGTAGTTTTATAAATAGACCGGAGTTATTAAATGGAGAGTCTGGTTCAGTGAATGCTAAGATTGTCTTAAAGATTGATGATTATAAATTAATTAATGTAAAGGATGATGCTATCGATCATGTATCTGATGGAAAGACGACTGTTGAATTAGATAATAATGAATTCGCTAAGGAAGAATATTACGTCGCCTCTAAGGACGATCACAATAGGACCAAGCCTACCCGTATCAAAGGACCACTCGATATATCATTTCCCGTGACAAATTAAACGCCCATAATTTTCAATCAAGCCCCAATATTTGGCTCGATACAAAACAAGGCTAAAATGAAAGCCACGAATCCGTCGGCGTGGCAACTGGCGCATTTCGCCCAATAAAACGTATTTGCCGAAGGTGGTCTCGTCCGTACATTAATATCGTTCGGTTCAGCCTCGCCTGATTTACGAGCGCCACCGCTGAAAACTCCACCTTCTGTGGAAACATACAGTATTGCGATTGGTACGGGCCTGACTAGAAGGGCTAAAGTTGTAGAGCGAGATATACATATGCGATACATACTGAGAAATCTGATATGATGACTTTTGTATCAAAATCACAAAAAAAAAAATGCGTCAATTAACAAAATAATGTCGACGAATTTAAACGTGTCGCATAAAATAATGTATAACACAAAACAAAAGTCTCTGTAATATTTCACTATCACAAGCATCCGGTAAAAGATTTTGAAATACAAAGATTAAAATCCTAACCCGAATCTAGGTAATAAATAAAATCTAGACATAATAAATTATATTTTCAATGGACCTGCTTCCTCAAATTTACCACCGGCGACGAAAACATATATCACAGCACATTGTTCATAAATCAAATGCCGCTATTTACCGCAACTGAAGACTGTACGCAACTTTAGTTTTTATTCCAACAAGACTTGGCAAACACTATGACAATGACTCGGAAAAAAGAGCAGACGGTTTCAAATGAATTGAAATTAATGTTATCAGTACTAGGATCTGACTTACACAACGTATTGTTAACATTTCGGCACGTGTAGCATTAATGAGGTACCCAAAGACGGGTTACTAACCTAACTTTGACACGACAACAACAGATTTTTCTCGTCGTGATTTTGAATAAGCCAAAGTAACAAAAAAAAATTGGACAAGCTCTCCTTAAGGAAAAAGTTTCTTTATGCACGGAACCGCACGGTTTCTATAAACCCGTATATTTTTCAAGTAACACTTCTCACACGTGAAGTAGCGAGGGAAGAAGCGAGATAAATTACTTAGTCCGGACATCTGAACACTGTACTTTTGCATGAGAACTCCTTCCCTACTGTATAATCGTGTCTCCGACGGTCGGAGAGGATTCGATACAATTTTACATATTAAACAGTTTTAAGATGGATTTAAACTTGGCTCACGTAGATATATGAGTTCAGGAACTATATGTTAAGAAACTAGAAATAACTCAGTTTGAATACGATAGACTATTTTAGGAACACGTGTGGTAATAACATATTGAATTTAGAGATGACAAAAGCACACTGAGTATGAGTTGTCGACATATTGAAAGTCGAGAAAAGTAATGGACAAGGGAATAGCTCTATTGAATTCAACGCTTCAGAATAAATTGGACTTTTGACAGTTATTGTCTTTAAAAATTTAGATTAGACTTTATATAGACAAGAGCTGTTCCCGAAGGATTTCTCAACGTCAAAAATGACGAACTTCCATAGAAACTTTCATGCCCTATTTAACCCATTTAGGAGACGAATTTAAAAAAATCTTTGGTTAATTCTCGCCCTTCTTTATATAAGGAAGTCTTGTGCGGAATTTCAAGCTCCTAAACTCAACGGTTTAAGCTGCGCGTCTGTCAGTGAATTTGATATTAATTTTGTAGAGAAGAAAGACGGTTCTACAATCGAGTATGTTGAAGTAATATCAACATTAATAACTATTAAGTGCTTACTTCAAAGTATGAAGTCATCATCTGCCTAGCCTTTTCTGTTGGAGTCGGCTTCTAGTCTAACCGGATGCAGCTGAATACCAGTATTTTACATGAAGCGAATGCCTATACGACCTCCACAACCCAGTACTGTACAGAACACATTTAATATAACTTATTCCAAAGCTTTCTATTGATCTACAACCTTACCCAAATACGTCAGCTACAAAACAGCTATCTAACAGTCATCGTGCAGCAATCAATTCACCATTCGTTCGTCGTCAGGCTCGCACGGTACCAACTGCCATAAAAGGAACCGGACTGTCCATCTCGTGTATAACGAGACCCGGGAACCGAAGCCCTAGGACAGAATAGGACATTTCGTGCGGTTATTAAGTGTGTAGGTTTCTTTGGTCAGTTAAAGATGGGAGTTATAGGTGGTCCGGTATGCTGTCTGGATTTGTGATGGGGTTTATTTTGATCGTAAAGTAGCTGTACAGATTGAATCATGTTTCTTGAAGAATTCTATGACAGTTTACAAATAGGCCCAAAATATTAGAAGAACAAGCTGAGATGTGATAAGCAAGTACTCCAAAACCAGTGGAAGGAGGAGCCAGATTACTTATTGTTGATTTTTGAAGTGAAAACTTCTTTAGGCACATTGTGCATTTTTGAGATGGAACTAAACCATTGATTTCGCGACCTGTTACCGACACCGTGGAGTAAGACATCAACGCGTTGATTCCCGCGGTGCCTATTTTTTTTCAAGTTTTCTCTTCTGTCGGCACTCCCGGAGTGCCACTGTTTTTTTAAATCCTGTCAAGTTATACCATTAAATTCTTGGCAGCACGTTTTTGAAAAATAAAAAGTTTGCCACCAACTTTCCACGTTTTATTTGCCCAAGAACGAAAACATCTCACAACAATATCTTTTACTTAACAATTCGAGATGCAGTATAGTAACTACACTAAGTTAACGTTAGTCCCCAGACAAGACGTATTTCTCAGCGCATCTCAACCAGTCACCTTCTTCCCGGTTCCGAGCCCGGGTTTTACGACAACCGCATTATTTTCGCTTATACGAAAACCTTTAAGTTCCATGCTGATCTTTGCGATGAAAAATGTATGTGTAATATCCGTCGCTGGGTTTATTTTTTATGATTTTCTGGTATAATAGAGTTTGTATTATGCGAAGATCAAGGGAATAGCTAAAGCCATGACGCGACATTCGCAAGGGATCAAGGCAATTTTATAACTAGCAAAGACAAGGAAGATGGGATTTTAAAATAAAGAGGAATATTTTATTAGAATTTATTCAGAGCCTCGGGACATAAAATAATATCCGGGGAAAAGTTGATTTCATTTCAACTATGACTCCGTCAAAAGTATAGCCTATTTTCTTTAAAATTGTTAGACTCACACCGAGAGAAACGGTAGCTCGGGGCGTTTCGCGGTAAATCCATTCTGGAAGATACCATCCACAATTCTAAATAGAATATCACCGGCACATCCCGCTGGCTCTGCATTTCTGCAATATTTACCGGCAAGCCATGCATCATTGTAACGTGGCTTCCTTGGTTCCGCATTACCCGCGAAGCGCTAAACTTTCAAACAAAACACATTAAATTAAATAACACCGTTTAATATTTTAAAACAAAAGTTAGCAGGGGGCTATTTGAATGGCAGTCGATTGTTGTCATTGTAACGAGTAGCTGTTCTTTGTTAGAGTGCGCGTCGTAGGCGCGAAATGCAGTAATGTAAACACAAATGCAGGCCTTTGAGAGGCCTTGGAGCGCCGAAGTGAACGGAGCAGGTAGACAGCTCGGACGCAAGTGCGTTGCTGAATTTGTAATATATGCAACACATGCATGTAGAAACAATATTCCGTGCAAAATAAACTTAAACTGTCTTCATTTATTAGGTTAATTATATTACAGCAAAACTTAAGTATGATGGGAATATTAATTTAGTAATTAAGTAATACTGAAGCCCTGAAACTTCATCAAATTACAATTTATCATGAAGATAATTTATGTATGTTCTTCAATCTCATCACGTAGTTATAATAAAATTATGGCTACAAAGTCAAACAGTTGATAAAACGTTATTAAACGTAAACGCGTATTATTACGAATTCAACTCAATAAGTACATGAACAGAATTCTGCCCCACATTAAAAATGCTTGTCTACGCAATTCACTTGCACACGTGCTCTTCAAACAATAAGTATCGATTGCTACAACTGGGACGAAACGTTCCTTATAAGGGCCTGCATTTTGAAAGAATAACCTACCGCACTAGGGTTGTCCCGACCCCCGGCCCTGACGTTCCCTAGTCAATGTCGTTCCCTGACGTTTCCTGGTCCCTCTGGTTTCGGAGCCCCGTGTAATGGTGCTTTGTGCGACGCGCAGGGCGCAGGGCCGCGCCCGATCGATACCGTTCACGTGCGCTACACGCGGCTAAAGCAATTCTTTGTTCTGCCAACTTATCGCTAACACGACCCTTTATTAACTTCCGTGCGATAGTTCGCGTTTTTCGCGTGACAATATAATAGTCTACCGTTTTTTCGGGGTGTAAACGTTTTCGCGTGTTTAATGAACCGCTTTCTTAGACGTTATGTGGACGTTTTGTAATGCATCTGTCATAGATTAGGTAACTTAACTGAGCAAGATGGTGATGAGTGAGTGAATGGAGTAATTAATGTAATGGAGGGATCTAAATAGATCCCAGTTCTATATGAGCACGTAAGTTTGAGGTACAGAGGGTTTTGTAGAGGTGCGCGCTTAACATTTGAAATATCCCCGCATTTGTATGCTTGTCGCTCTCGGCAGTTCTCTAGCGAGTTAAGCGTACCTCCTTACTATTCCTATTGCAATGCTTGAGTGGTTCAAAGATGAGTCTTATGCCTGTAAATTACGCTGTTGGAATTTCCTCCTCTATTGCACGACATGGTTCCCACTTCCAGTTCTGGGCCTCGCGAATACAACTGTTTCCTGCTACCTTGACGTTTTCGGTCCACCTCGATATGATGACGATGATCTATTTGTAGGTCTATTGTGCATTTTATCTTCACGCCCATTTTACTTTACCTACTTAACAAAACTAAACGAACGTGCAGTAACAAACGTAGCGAGAAAACACAACCGTGAGTTATGATGTCATTTTCTAGTGAGACTCATTATTTCTTTCAAATGTAAAACTGCCACAGATGACTCATCCAAGTAAACTTTTTGTAGCAATTGCTCACTTTTGACCCAACAGGTTGGAATGCTAAAGAACTGGAGAAACCCAGATGGAATGCATTGTGTACACAATACCTATTGAGCTTAAAAGTTTAGTTAACTACTATTTTATTATTGGAGAGAACCAAAATCAAAATATTTTATTTCACATAAACCTACATGGGCACTTATGAAACGTCAGAAGCGATGTGCACGGTCCCCATTGATCGTTTCCTATGGAGAAGAGTCAACAAAAAAATTGTCTTTTACAATATTTCTAAATTACAGTGTCAATAGATATGGGAGGACAGTGTAGCCCTTCAACAAGAACCAGATACTTAACAAAATAGAAAATGATCAACAAATCGAATGATGTGATTGGTCACAAAATCGAATTCAAATAAATCCAGCAGGTACTGAAAATAAATGTGTCAGGGACCAATGCCACGAATTCACTCGATACAGACATGAAACAGGCGCTCACAAAAACGATTGTGAAATCGATTTAATATAGAAGATTAAAAATATTCCACCTCGATGATTGAGCCATTTGCGACATATTTCACATCGGCGGATCCTCACTGCTGTATATATTTTGTGATATATTTATTAGAGTATGAACTTCAATCGAATGTTTTGTTGTGGGGTGAGCAGAATCAAGCCACACCGATGTTTAAGGCATTTTTGATAATTAATCAGTCCACAATGCAAAACTATGTCTTGAAGACAATCAAGATATAGTTGGAGAGTCTAGGTGGATGACATGATGGTTTTCTTATTCTTGGCAGTAATAGTTTCGAGCGCTATACAACTTGAAGCCTTCTGTCAGCTTAAAAGAACTTAGAAGTTCTGGTTTTAAAATACTGTGGTCTGGCAGAC
The DNA here is from genome assembly GCA_963680765.1 of Agrochola lychnidis. NCBI lineage: Eukaryota > Metazoa > Arthropoda > Insecta > Lepidoptera > Noctuidae > Agrochola > Agrochola lychnidis. Next base: position 3,142,206 of record OY796859.1, on the reverse strand, counting down.
CAAGGAAAAGTTGGATGGATTGGGTAATATGAAAGATGATACGGTTAGGAAGGCAGTGAACTCTAAGAAGACGGCTAAAAGAGATGTAGAAGAAATAGATGATTTAGGAGACAAAAGAAAGTATAATTCGCCGCTTCCAAATGAATTGATAAGGAATATGATGACTAATTACGCAGATGCTCAGCCAAAATCAGTGCCTCACATACTACAAAGACGCAAGGGCAAAACAGACTGAAACCCAGAGAAAACATTTTTTTTTTCTACAACTCGTTGAAAGCTACACCCGATATTATGAATAGTTAAAAGTAGAACGTAGATCAAAGTGGTTACGGTAATTTACGAGTATATTGTCTCTACGAAGTTCTGTTTGTTTTCATTCGAGTTTGTGTACCAAGCTAATGTTTGTTTTCTGAAAATATTAGTACTACTACGAAATCATAGTTTGTTGTTTTTTTTTTTATAAACGGTTTTATATGTATGTTTAATTTGACTTTGATATGAAATTAATGGTTGGAAATCTAACTAAAATTCTCTTAACAAAAAAAATGTGTGCGGTCGGACCCCCGTCAGGAACGAAGTTCTTTCTCACGTATGATTTAAAACAAAAACAAAATTTTCGCGATCGCCACCTTGAATTTTCATTTTGACCACACTATTGGCTTTTGTACCCTTGAAAACCATGAAAACGATACCCATGATGAAAAATTTGAAATTTTTTAGAGCCGCCATCTTAGATTTTCATTTCGCACACTTTCTCTCGCTTTCTCCGGCATGCAATGTACTCGGGCCGATGTGTACAATTTTTCCCACGACACTGTTATCACTTTACTCTTTTCTTTTGTTTTTGTCTGCCGGCGTTCTCTCTCTCTTTCTTTCTCTTTAATTTAGAAGACGACAGTCGCAAGCCGTGGTGATTTCTGAAAGTTTACAAGCCACGTTAAAGAACTTCGTTCCAAAAAACCAATTGGAGAAGATTACCTTCAAGAGAAATAAAGAAGCTGCTGCAGTTTCACCACCTCCAGATTAGTTCCAGTTAACTTCATCATACTCTTGCCGTTATCCCAATTTATATGGGGTCGGTGCAATATGTCTTCTTCCATAATTCTCTATTAGTTAGTCATCACCTCGGTATTCATCCTCTTTCTAGCCATATCACCTTTCACACAGTCCATCCATTGCTTCTTTGGTCTTCCTCTTATCTTATAGCCATTCACATTCTTGCTAACACATACAGAAGATGACTCTTCCAAAGGTTATACCATTTCTTTCCGTACATGTACCCTACCAACTTTATTTTAGGAACGTTAGGTTTTAACTCGTTGGAGGTGAGAAGAGGTCTTGATCAGCTCAAGGTAGCCTTACGTGGACATATCGACTGTTCAGAGCTCAATGGTCTTTTCTGCCGATTTTTTGTGCCCGACAAATACATTGGACACCGTCAGAGCCGCCGACACAATCTGTTTGCGCAACTGTCATGCAAAACTGTAGCCAGAGCCGAATCCCCAGTCTGTCGTACCCTAAAGATGCTAAATGCCCTTCTGACTGCCAACCCTGAATGTGATGTGTTTGCGGATGAATGGAGTAAAATTATGCGTATATGTCTGGTGTTCTGTGAGAGAAAGTATGCTAGGGAGAGTCCACTGTTCCATGTTAGTTTTAAAATTATTGTCAACGTTATAATTGTTTCTTTGTTAATTAATATAATTGGTGTTGCACCTTTAATGCTCAAAACTTTCTTCGCAACATTTTCCTCATTCCTGCACATCACATCCCCATACCTTGACAGCCGACTTCGACACAATTTTTCAAGAATGTATTTCTATTTACCTAGTACTTACCTCAATCTATCCGGGGAGACTATGAGGTTCTTTATGGGCCTCAGGTGGATCTATTTCATGCTATGACTCACAGCCATAACTCAAAGACCACAAAACTATTTCACTGACATTTACCTGTCGCATTTACAGCTTCTAAAACACATAAAATAACAACTAAACGATCCCTCACGCTACGCCTAAAGGGAGCACAGCAGTAAACACTCCACAAAGCACGCGATCCGAATTAAAAGTTAAATATATGCCACTAAAACTGTTAATGGTCGTATTAAATATGAACAAGCGTTGTGTGGTCGCGGTGTGGTCGCTGCGACCACGTAAGTGCACGTGGTCGCGGGTGCGTTTATCGGCAACCACAAACTGCGTGCGTGCTGTTTAGCAAATGCATTGGGTCGGGTTTTGAATATTGTAATGTGGGCTTGGTTGATGATATATTTAAGTTTTTATGAGACAGAAATATCTCCAAAGATGCATCCTATCCTATTCTATTAACGAGCAGTATTTGTATATATATTTGTTTGTATATACATTTATATTTGTACTCACGTTCTCGAAATCGGCTCTAACGATTTCTATGAAAGTTGCAATATACGGGTTTACGGGGGCGAAAAATCGATCTAGCTAGGTCTCATATCTGGGAAAATTAGTTTTCTCCGTATTTTCACCCGAGCTAAACTCGGTCGCCCAAAGTTTAAAACAAGATAATGACATTAGAATGGCATTGGCATGGCAGCGTGGAATTAGTAAGTACCTACTATCGTGGCAGCATGGAATAAGTAAGTAATAGATGGATTAGTATGAACTTTCCTATACTATTAAATGAGCATTCTCTATTTTCACCAGAGCAGAATTCGATCGCCCAGGTACTAAATAATTATATGTTACATCTCAAAAATCGTTTTGAAGCACCAATCGTAGTTACTTAATTAATTAATCGGAAATTCATTGAATCATTCCCAACGCATACGAATACACCACGTACATGCAGGGTTAAAATAAAAGCACCTTGTACAGCAACACTAAGACAATGACAAATGAAAAAAGTCTTAACAACTCGACACAGCTACTAAAACCAGCAGCGCAAACAACAAAATACAAGTAGCTACAAAACCTGCAAGTCACTAGATTATTTAACACGACGATCACGATAACGTAAGCGGATCAATCGGTTATTCAGACTACCTACCGTTGCCATGGCAACCGACCCGATGACAGCCCGTAATAGAAGCGCTCCATCCATCCATTGTGATGTACTATCTATTATTGGAACCGTATTTATAGAAGGTTTAATTATAGATAATTTTTTATTTAGATTCGTTATTCGAGTTTGATTCGGAACGGGGTCAGTAGTTTTAATTGTAGGCGTCGAATAGCATCAATATGGCGTCGTTATGTTTTGACAGCTGTCAATGTCAACCCTGCACTTGAAAACACCTTGCACTTGAATCTTTCAAAAGTTCTCCGTTTTATTTTTTACAATAAATTGAGTTCATATCTTTTAGTAGTTGCCTAATAAAAGAATTCGAGCTGAGCTTTCGAATTTAACAAAAGCTTTTAAAAATAACGGAATAGCAAATGGATTTGGTGGTACATTACTTACTATTTTTATATTTCCTTATGTTAGACGTGGTTGGAATAAATCACTCGATCAACTTCCTTAAACGGTTACGATTGATAAAAATGTTTTTCACGCCTTTGTAATACCTCCACGTGGCCGCGTGGGTCAATGAATTTAGAAAGTACCGAATATTATTTTACTGGCCTTATTTTTGAGGCTGTCAATTAGAGCAAGAAATGAAGGGTGTGTCTACACAAAAAAAAAACGGAAAATAGGAAAATATAACCTGATGAAAAGTTACCCATCCATTTCAATACCGAAAAATGCAACACAAAAAAATCTAGCCACTGTCTCCACCCAACCCTCCCGATGCACACGGACTAAAACAAAAGCCATCCGTCATCTGTAACGTCACGTCAACAAACATTACCTCGTCCAAGTTTAGTCGTTAGCCCTCGAGTCATTAGTCACTGGGATTACATCCGCCGTTCACACGTCCCGTATTGATTGCACCGGTCATATTGACCGGCGGCGTTTACATTCGGAATTATTTCCTAATAACGCGCTCGGAGGGTTAACGATAACGGATGGAATGGGTATTTTAATATGGGTTACCCTGCGAATTCCTGTTTGGGGAATACCTCGTAACGATTTGCTGGAGGTTTTGTGCGGGATCTTAAGATGGAATGAGGTGGAAGGAATTATTTTTGTTAAATTTTAATATGTTTAAAAGGACGATTATCAAAATTCCTACAGCGCACTTCCCAACTATGTTGGGGTCGGCTTCCAGTCTAACAGGATGCAGCTGAATACCAGTATTTTACATGGAGCGACTGCCTATCTGAACTCCATAACCCAGTAACTAGGTAATGCGATACCCCTTGGTAAGACTGGTTGTCAGAGTTTCGGGCTTCTGACGACCCGTAACGACTGTCAAAGATCCACGAATGACAGCTGGGACCAACGGCTAAACGTGCTTTCCGAGTCACGGAGGAGTCTCGGTATGATAAGATGGTATTTCCTGTTTTGTAGACCTCAAAAACAGTAATATATTATCTACAAAATCAATTTAATTATCACACTAATATTATAAAGGCGAAAGTTTGTGAGTGAGTGTGTGTGTATGTTTGTCTCTTCTTCACGCTCAAACGGCTGAACGGATTTGGATGTAATTTGGTACACATATAGTTTATAACCTGGATTAACACATAGGATACTTTTTATCCCGATATTCCCACGGGATCGAGACTTCTGCGGGTGAAACCGCGGGGCGCAGCTAGTATTATTATAAGCCTGTGTTGTCCCACTGCAGGGCAAACGCCTCCCTTCCCTCTTCCCACTTTCCCGATCTACTGCGATTGCGGGCCAATCCTTTAAAGAGTCCAGCTCATCCCGCCATCTCTGTCTGGGCCTGCCCCGTAGTCGTTTCCTGCTATTTGGGATCCACTGAGTGGTGATTTTTGCGTACTGCTGCTCCGACATGCGACAGATGTGGCCAGCCGTTCCATTTCAGTCCTGCAACCGTGTGGCCAGCGTCCGTTATTTGTGTTTTGGAACGAAATACAATGTGAGTCTTCATAATGTGCACATATCGAAATGAGGGAATCTATGCTTAATTTTATCGACGGAAAAAAGGTCAAATTTTTTTTTTTGTTCTTTTTTTAATTTTTTGTATCAAAAATTTTTTTTTTTATTCTCTTGGACATATGATTTATAAATTTTACAATTATTTTAAAAATATATGAATAAATACAGATTTTTACTAAAAAAACATGTTTATTTTCAATTGAGGGTAGTTTTTTTCTCAATTTTAATTTTATGTGGACGCCTACTTACTTCCTATCATTACGGAGTTTGTTTCATCGCGATAGCTGATTCAGTTTAAAAGTTACACAGTTTTTATACAATTTTTTTTTAATTCCATAAAAAGTATAAAAAAATATTTAGATTTTTTTAAATATTTTTTCAGTCTTTAAAATTAAGCATAGATTCCCTCATTTCGATATGTGCACATTATGAAGAATCACACTGTATATTATAGAGTTCCTATTGCAGTCTGTGTGTTTGACACCTATTATGCTTCGTTCCACAGCCCGTTGGCAGACGCCAAGTGCGGACTTTTGACGCTTTGTAAAAGACCATGTTTAAATAAATATATCTAATCTTATTTTTTATTTTATTTTTCTTATTACTGCCTCGTTGGTCTAGTGGTCGCAAGCGCTACTGCTGAGCATGAGGTCCTGGGTTCGATTCCCGTGTCGGGCAAAGTGTTTATTGGGTTTTTCTATCTGGAATTTCTCAGTAGCAGCTCGGAGTCTGGATTTGTGCCCGGCTCGCCCCCTATTACATGGGACTTAAACATAACTGGCGAAATGTGGGTGTACCTACTACAGGTACACCTCTGCCCAACCCTTCGGGGAAACAAGGCGTGATGTTGTTTGTGTTATGTTAATATTATTTCTTTCTTTTTTCTAAACATTGATTAGGTCGGTATATTTGCGTACAAAGTCCACGTTTTGGGACATGTACCTATCACTCACGTACGTTTAAAACACCGATCTATCATTATGTTATTATCATAATATTGTTATTATACTGTCCGACATAATATGTACTACAGCTAATAATATAATAGCACGAACTTACGAGTTTGAACACGCGACTGCTTACGTCACACATCGAAAATCAACATCACCTGCATGACTGTTATGAACTTTACCAACAACTCAATCAATCTGCCTAGCTTTTTCCCAACTACGAGTATGTTGGGGTCGACTTCCAGTCTAACCGAATGCAGCTGAATATCAGTATTTTACATAGACATAAGACTGGTTGTCAGACTTTCGGGCTTCTGACGACCCGTAACGACTGTCAAAGATTCACGAATGATAGCCGGAACCAACGGTTTAACGTACTTTCCGAGGCACGGAGGAATCTCGGTATGTAAAGGTGGTCACCCATCCACGGACCAACCCTGGCAAGCGTAATTTAATGTGATGGATTGATCCGTGCGGCTGTTATTACTTAGCCACGATCTCCTCTGAAAGTATGTTTTCGCGGTATGAAAATAGCAAGTTTTCGCAGAATATCTTTGATACACATACATAAACTCACGCCTTCTTCCCAAGGGGGGAAAACAGAAACTACAGAACGCCCCCAGCTACGACCCTTACATACTCTTTTTGCTTCGTTTACGTTCATACATCAGCGGGGTAATCGCGTAACACACTAAAAATCACAACTGATCGAAATAGGTTTCATTTTGACAGTTCACCCACGTCCATTGCGTTATTTACGACGAATTTTTCAAACCTATAAAACAATGAATGAATATTTATTTTTTTGCTAAAAATAGTGCTTTACATTTCCTTATAGTCTACATTATTAGCTAGGCTTACATTCTTTAGTGAAATAAGACGCAAAGGAAGTACATTGCTTAAGAACTCCACACTAGGACGAGCCTGTCTCGTGGAGTCCTTGGGTGGTATTGCCATATGAAAATGCGTATTACAAATTTAATTATTGCTATAAATCCAGTGTTATTAATAAATAGCAATCAAAACATTGTTTAAACTAAGAACAGTTAAATACAAAAATAAAATTAAAGAATTAAAACAGTACCTAATAAAGATGGATAGGAGAATATTTTGAGCGAAATGTGCACTATGTGTAAGTGTGTGTGTGAGGGGGTGCGTGTGTGAGTGTGAGTGGGTGCGTGTGTGATTTTAAGTGTATGTGTTGGTGTGTTACGTAACTACCCTTAAAAGAGATTCGTATTCATTGTAGGATTGGGCTAGCAGCCATTTGCGAATGGATTAGCAACATCCTTCAAAACTCTTGGATTGTGATACAAGCCCGATAGTTGCGAGTACTACGCACCCGACCTTTCTGAAGAACATCACCAATAAGGTCACTATATATGTCCTTTAAGGGCGTCCCCTCCAGGAGTTTCCACTCACATCTGGCTTATAAATACCTTTTGTTAGTTGCCTTTCATTCATCCTCTCAACGTGACCAACCTATCTGACATCTTGATCTTTGTATGAAACATATATACAACACCGTATGTGTGAATTAATTTTCTCAGAATCTCAATTTCGGTTCCCCGTGTCTGTAATCAAGAAAATAAAAATACAGTCAAAACAATACGTAATGATAATTAAGGATGACTGCGCAACATTAAATCACGATTTAAGACGATTGTGGTGATAAGTGCCTTAAAAAGAGATAAGGAAGCCAAGAAATTAGTATATTTCGACTACGTAAACGTAACACATTTTTATTGAGAGATTAAAGTGTTTAAACTAATAAGGATTATATTGTAAGAATCTAAGAATGACTGCAGATGAAGTTTTGCTTTTAGATTTCTCTGCTAGCCCATTGTAATTATGACCTGTCGGGCTATTTTACAAGGTGCTCCCTCACCGGGAGCATGTCAAAACAGTGCTCAATGTCTGTAATAATATTGAACTTGAAATGTTACTCACATGTGACAGGCGAATGCTCAACAGCCAGGCAGTATTGTAAAGTAACGCTCAAAATCGAATCTGTAATGTTACATTACAGGCAAATGGTCCCGATTTTTTCGCGAGATATCACGCATGGGCTTATAAATCTTGAAATACTTATGTTACAATATGTATATATATTTTACTCTGAGTTTGGAAGGTAACAAACGCATTTAGATGGCGTTGGAGTGAGAGAGAGGAATCAATCAGGTGATGAAGACAGGGACAGATATAGTGGGCTCGTAAACAATGTCGATGTTTACAGTAAACTTTTGTTTGTCGCTAACGATCTACGATTCGGAAGTGGGACATATACAATGTTCTATTTGTGGGTTGGAAATAATTCACAGGCTTGACTGCACGGGACATAGTCTTTGAAGATGATTGAAACAAGATGCGACGCTATTACTAGAATATCACGTGCTACATATTATAAAACAACTCCCCCCGCCGCGTCTGTCTGCCTGAACGCGGTAAACTCAAAAACTATCGAACGGATTTTCATAAAATTTTCACCAATTGACGAAGTGATTCATGGGTAAGGTTTAAGTGTATAATTTATTACAATTTTGTGTAAATTGGCTGAAATATGACGATGATTGTTGATGATATCGGAACAATTCATGTCGACTGGGAGCTCGACTGGCGTATGCGTTACTAACGTAATTTTTTAAGTAGGTATACTATCATGAATATGGATCACTCATTATCTGAGATAAATAAATAAATTAAAGTTACGGTAGTACGTTTCCGTGGGATAATTTCCGACCTTCACACGGGCGAAGCTGCGGGCAAAAGCTAGTAGGTAAAAGATAAACTTACTAAAGTATTAGAATTGGAGAGACGAAGCAAATATCGAGAGAAGTGGAAGAAATGTGAGGCCTTTGCCAAAGAGTGAGACAGCACAGACTAAATAAAAACGCTGGAAGTCTGAAGATGAGTAGGAGAAGGCCGTGTACTTAGCAGTGGGTAGAACAAAGCTGTCAATGATGATGATGATATTTAATTAGATAGTTATGGAATTAAAAGTTGCGGCAATGGTGTCGATTCCCTTGTTCACAAACTAAACTAAATTTAAGTTCAGTGCCTCTTTTTCTTTCTATTTCATTAAGAAAAGGACAGAAGATAAATTTTAGTTTAGTCCTGTCAAATTAATCAGCGTTTGACGTAAATTGATGTAATTTTAGTAGGCAAGTTTTTAATCACGTCTAAACTTGTATGGAGTAGTGACAGGTGCTGATTAATTTGACAGGACTAAACTAAAATTCATCTTCTGTCCTTTTCTTAATGAAATAGAAAGAAAAAGATGCACTGAACTTAAATTTAGTTTAGTTTGTGAACAAGGGAATCGGCACCATTGTTAAAGTTTCTCAATTTTTAAGCTATTGCATAGCTTTTATCGCGAGCTTTGAGCGCGGCGACCGAATCAAGAAATTCCGTAACGCAACGAAAATAAAATCTAACACCCCCCTCTCCGCCTACCATGTAATGACCGGTTCCCATGACAACGTGGTGTTGTCATGGGAACGTAATTTTTGTTTTATGTCATCACGTCATCATCCCAAGTGTAGCGTTGACAAATAGGAAGTATGGAGGTTACAAATGCTATGCAATAGCTTTACCGCGGCAGTCCCCGAGTGCCAAACGTTTTTTTTTTTTTTAATCAAAATTATATTCCTATATGTTATTTGTTGTGAATAATGTTATGATTCCTATATCTTTATAATGTTAAGTTCCTAATAGTTTTAAATGGTAAATAATTTTTATTGTATAAAGACAGCATAATTATTATAAGAAACCGTGCTATCGCATTAGGTGATGAACCTGTAATAATAGTTACAAGGGAGAAATAAATAAAATAAATAAATAATGATTGTGAACAAAGGATTTAGTTATGTCCAGTTTAATTCTCTAAGTTACAGTTAGCAACAGCAATTCTAAATTTTTTAAAAACAATGCCAAAAATAGCCACGACGGGATGATCGGGGGTGAAAGGTTTGCATCCATAAATTACATAAATACCCTGTGACCTTTGAACCGTGTGTCCCTGCTACATTATATAATATGGTTAGTACGAGACTGACGTGAAATGTCAATGCCTCGGGGAATTGCACTCATCTGAGTGATCAAGCGTGGGATCAGTAAATGGGATGAGTTGTAGGGTCTTTCTGCATTTTTGTACATGGTTTATGAAAAGTTGAAGGTGTCGAGCTAATTGATCTTACAATTCTGTAAGCCTTTTACAACCCTCTGCAGGAGTTATTTATTGATATTTTTATAGGAGCAGTGAGTAGTTAGAGTTTACGTTCAATAAGGTCTACATGGTATTAACGAATTTACTATCTACTTAATAAAAATCTTAAATTCATTTACTTATAGACAACGCACAGCTTAAACTGCTGGGTCCTAGAAACATGAAATTTTGTACAAGGGTTATTTAACGAAACTGAGCACCAAGGAAGGAATTTTGAGAATTCATACCATAAAGTGGTTAAATGGGGATAACAGTTTGTATGGATGCTCGTTATTTTTGCCGATGGGATATCCCATGGGGCACACGGTTTGTAGGTCATAAAATAAGACGCAGTAGTAGCAGGGTTACACTGTCTTACATTTCTACAGGGTCAGAGTGAAATTGAACTGCAAGACGCCAGCGGAAAAATATTGATGAATATTTTTCAATAAGCTAAAAGATTTTGACAAATCATTTTAGATTTTCCTTTGCAAGCAGCTCCATAATGAAAAGTAAAGATATATGCTATCGTAACGGGGTCGCATAACTTGCAGTGTCACCGCAAATCAGAGTTCTACTCTCATCACAATATCAAAACCTGGCTGGCATATTTACAAGATGAAACACGACCGCACGAAGAACATACGACACGATGATCTAACCCTTTAATGCCAGCAGTCTGACAACGACACACGGTCTGACGAAGTGTATGCCAAATAAATTCACTCCGCGAAGGTCGTCAGTTATTTTAGTGAAAGCATTCCACGTTTAACTAATTTCTTGAAATTCTATTCTAATTTTGAATAGATTTAAAACGTTAAGTAAAGGTGGATGGAGTAGGTTTTTTGTTGTAAATTAGCCTTTTGAGTCATCCTCATCAGTTTTGGGTATTTCTTGTATAAATAAAGTAACTGTGCCGTAACAAAGAAAAAATCTTAAAAAATATTGTGAGTCACAAATTAAACGGGGCTTGAGGTTTAGGAATTTGCGTCCAGTCTTGAATATTAATTTGAAATAAAGCCCACATTAAACAGTAAACGTACTGTAGGTACTGTTAAGTATTATTATACATAATTACAAACCTATTATCTAAAATTATATGACCTGTATGAACTGACATTATTTTAAATTGTTTTTTTTTATGTAATCTATTGGCATGCCATCTTAATTGTAATTGCTTGTTTATGTTAAAACATATTGGCAAAACATAGTGCACATATTTCAGACAATGGTGTCGATTCCCTTGTTCACAAACTAAACTAAATTTAAGTTCAGTGCATATTTTTCTTTCTATTTCACTAAGAAAAGGACAGAAGATAAATTTTAGTTTAGTCCTGTCAAATTAATCATCGTCTGTCACTCTCCATACAAATTTAGACGTGATTAAAAACTTGCCGACTAAAATTACGTCAATTTACGTCAAGCGCTGATTAATTTGACAGGACTAAACTAAAATTTATATTCTGTCCTTTTCTTAATGAAATAGAAAGAAAAAGATGCACTGAACTTAAATTTAGTTTAGTTTGTGAACAAGGGAATTGGCACCATTATACTATCTGCAACCATACCTATGTCTAGCAAAATAAATGATAGATTGATTGTTATTACTTAAATTAGCAGTTTACAAAAATTGACATTTATTTAAAAACTCATCAAAAGTCAAAGAGTGACTTATAATATTAATCAGCTGTTTTTAAAACTACACTGGCGTATATTTAGAGTGTCATTCGTTTCACCTCAGCGTTGTGAAAGTCACGAGCGACCGTTTGTGAATTACTCTGATAATACGATTATCGAAATAATGGAAATAGGTGAGCTGACGTCACTGATGACGAGTCAGTTACGATACGGTCTGAATTATGCTCTACTTACGCGTAGAATTTTTCAAGCATTTAAGATATAAAATTAAAATTCGATTTTTAATCCCGTAGACTAATTTGACATTTCAAATTATTGTTGTTTTTATTTTTTCAATTTGCAGTTTGACATTTGCACCTGTCAAATTAGTCTATGGGTTTCAAAAACGAATTTTAGGTAAGTACTATGTATGTTGTAGACAATTAGGAAGGTACAACTTACGAAAAACATGTCCGAATCATACCTGTAAACAAAATAAAACAAACATTAATTTGGTACTCAGAATCGACATCAGTTTTAATTGAACACGCTCCATTATTAAGTAACACGTAATATGCCGTAAGCAATAACAAGGCGCTACGGAGGCTGGCACGGTACAAAACAAAAACCGGCCGAGTGTCCTACATTATGCGTCGGGACACGCACAGTGTAGGGTTCCGTAGTTGGGATGAATCCCAAGAATAAACTTAAGATTGTAGTTGAAAAACATGTGCTCCCATACATTCCAACTGCAAATGTAAGTATGTACCTACGCACAATATTGAGAGATTTACCATGTTATTTTAAGACCATAGGTTGTCCTGTAATAATATTATAAGTATAGAACTATTTTCTGTTTTTTTTTTTCAAAATTATTGGTTCTGCAGTTTCGGAGATAAGGGTGACAATTGTAAATTTTCATCAAATTGCTTGAATAACTTTAAAAATATTTATGTTAAAATAATAAATTAACAAAAATAGAGACCCTCATAGAAAAACTATTTTTTTTTTAATTTTCTTAATTGCCTCCCACAAGTGACCACATAGAAAATTCATTTACTTACGTTACACGTCCGAGTTTGGTCACAGAAACTCATATGTGTACAAAATTTCAATTTAATCGGTATAGATTCGGAGTAAATTAGCTGTGACAGACAGACCGACACACGAGTGATCCTATAAGGTTTCAGTTTTTGTATTCAGACTTACGGAACCGTAAAAACAAAAGCAGGGGACGAATAGGTACGATATTAGACGGGGCGAAACAAAGGTATTAAGCCAACAAGTCAAGTTAAATGTCCTTGTTAATAGAAATAGAAACCAGCAGCCGAAGCCGATACCTCCTAACAAAGAAGCCGTTAGCTTTATAGGTCGTTTATAAGCGTATACGCATCTTTATGTAGGTGTGTGATACCGGGGCAACGACCTCGCGGCCCCGACACGCAATTCCGAATCTTCGGTCACTTGTTTCCAACAGATTAATAGCCACTATTCATATCACATGGTTATTTGCTGTCCCCCGACTGCTGAATACGGACGCTTCTCTCGGTATTTGTATTAGAACTCGTTTTGATACTTGGTACGTACGAGTTTTGTTCGTGAACATTATTCATTCTTTTTTCAACACTTCAAAGGAACGGGGCGTACTCGAGTAATTCCGTAATTGTATCAAACGGCTGGAAGAAGTAACATAAAATATTAATACACTTATCTAGGGTGTTCGGCTTACGAAGTTCCACGGGTATTAGAGTATTAGCCACTTACAATGTGGATTACGTCGGGGTGGGTGGTGTTGTGATATACGCGAGCCTTTGTGCTAGTGGACCTTGAGTAAAATGAGAATTCGCTAAGTCCCGGCAAATTGAAAACGTTCCAGCTGAGCGGGAACGCAGCCCGTAAAACGGTACCGAGCTACCGAACGTCGGATCGCATTAACCAGGGCCCTTTGTCGACGTCGCTCGACGCGTATCGCCCTTTCACAACCGTTTACAGACATTGCTGTGCGCTCAGATAACGACGAACAAAGCGTTCCCGACTGGCGAATGCCAATTCGGAAAATGCTCAGTCACCCCTGCCAGTTACTGTCGACGTTACTGCACTGTGCCGCGTGCGCTCGACACGACGCATCCTACAGCGCCACACAGCCACGCCAACACTAGCCGCTACTTCAATTTCGAATTTCGATGATATTTCATTTGAATTTGGATTTGTCGAATAAGCCGCGTCGGTCGGAGCTCGGCTTCAGTTATTTATTACGTCATTAGTGGTGTTAGATCGCACAATGCTTTATCAACGTAATGTTTTAATATGTTATGTATGTGTCGAGAAGTTTTGTCTGCATATCCATGTTTATTCAGAATCCAAGCCTATAGAAGAGTAGCCAAAACAAAAAGCAATTCTTCAACGGGGTTTCTCATCGCATCACTAGAAAATGTTACGCATTTCAATGGTATTTTGTCTCCGTAACAAAATGTTGTGTCGAAAGATACGGAACGATTATCATCGCGTAATGTTCAAAGGAAATGGAGCAATAAATGTCGTTGTACTACTCCGAAGGTCACATAAGCGCTTCGTGTGGACAGAAGTTAGTTTTCATATATTTTTCTTCAAAACCTTATTTTCTTACTCTTATTTGTTTGGTTCGGAACGCTACCTCTTCTAAAACGAGTCGATATTGCACCTTTGTTATTCCAAGTTTCTATAACAACAGATTCTCTACACGTCTTTTCAATTTGACTCCCTGATTGTTTTCCCTGCATTTCGACTTGAAAATAAATTGGTAAGCTGTTTACATTTAAGTAGCAAAACAAGGCACTAAAACGTTCGCCTCGGTTCTAAATTCAAGTTATAATTGAACGAGACCGTCGCAAGCGTTCAAGGCATTCAGAAAATTCGCTGACAAGAAAAACTCGGCCTAAATCAAGGCGCGCTTCACAGACACGGTAACTTAATTAGATTCCGTAGTCGGCCGCCATAAAGGGAGAGCCTCCGCCATCGCCCACGAGGCCAATAAAGACTACACAGCGTAGTAGTTTGTAGAAATCGTCTAAACGACGAACGAAGCGTATCGTTCGCGGACTTTCAGATTGGTTCAGATACGCGCGTAGGGCGTTGACCTCGGCGCGCGCGCATGTTCGCACTGTACAGCTCTCGGCACAAACATGGTTAAAAATAGCGTGTGACGTCACTTGTTTATCATCGTACGCAAGGTTACGCAGCGAGCGGCGACCACGAGCGAACCATGCCGCGCTGCGCCGGCGCCGGCCGCCGACCACAGCCGAATTGTGATGTAAGGGCGCTGGAACTGCACCGCGCTGAGCAATGTAATTACTGCACACATCATTACAACATGTAATTATATCGCGATTTCTAACTACTCCTGCAGTCTTACGCACTTTTAGAACATTACTGAAAATCAGAAGAAAATGCGATGGAAAAGCATCGAAATATATGTATATGACTACAACAGAATGCAGCGATGCATTCACACAGTAGGTACATAAAAATAGAGAATCTATTCAGTATCGATAAAAACTTGTCAAGATCCTTGAAGGTCCAAACAATGACAGATTATGGCTGCAGACAGAAAATTTAATGGAAATTGTTCTACCAGAATCGCGGCGCATCGTCGCGTTTGCAGGAGCCTTTATTAATCAGTTTGACAATGAAGATTTCCTTTTTTTTTCATTGAAATTATTTATTAGTTAATAATTTCCATATTTCTGGATACTTTTTGACTCGAAAATCGATAAAGGAAAATGAAGAATCCCTCGTTAAGTCGTTATTGGCTACAAACTTTAAGTTTATTTTTTCACAACTTTTCTGAACAATTCTTTAGAATTAAGATATAAAAATGAAATCCAAAGAATGTAAAAATTATGGGTTTAGTTTCCACAAAAAAAAGACTTCTCCATGTTCTCACAAGTTTTTTTTTTATACTAGTGCAATCAATTAATTACAAGCCAGTTTCGAAAATTGTTTTTTTTTTTAAATCCGGAATTTACATACAAACTCGAATTTTTCACACTCATCTTCGAAGTTCGAATAAACATTTTTTTTTCTCGGTACATCGAACCCTGGCCAGTAGCGCTTATCCGCTCCGAGATTTAGGAGGCGTTGTAATAATAAATGTAAACACCATAGTACACGTGCCACGTTAATCGTTATGTAAACGAGTGGGCTATTTACTTGCCACACACTGTATTTCATGCGTGAATAATAAAATACTAAGGATTGTTGATATCATTTTGATTTGTGTTGACCCTTTCATTATTGTCACATCATGCGTAAGTGTTGACATGACTATAGTTGTCGCGTTTTAGCATAGCAATAATGGTCATTGCCCTCTCCCTAATATAATATCTCCTCATATGAACCCAAAATAAAAATTCGTATGTAATATTTCTCGCTATTGGAACATGTTTAAGATCCCGATAGATATTGATTCAGACTTTATTTCAGTATATGAAAAAAAAAAATTATTAATTGGTTCAATGACCGCTATTGCTAAGCTAAAACGCGACAACTATACGTCCTACGAACGACACTGACGCGATTTTGATACTTGATTCCTATTATAGTAAACAAGTCCAACGGCGAGAAAACCGGCAGATCTCAAAGTTGAAGTGGAAAACATCATTTTAATTAAGACGAGTCTTACGATAAGCTTGAAAGCTTATCACAACTAAAATCAAAACAAAATAGAAAGCCAGTCTTACGACAAAACGTCACGACTAATCGCACTCCAACACTTCAATATAAGTATGAACTTCATTTGAAATTATTGCAGATCGATACCTCTCCAGAGGGGACGATTTTACTGGGGGTAAAACATAACATCAAATGTTATATTTGACATATGTCACAGTAGATACGAGATACGACACGGATACACGCGTAAGAAATAGTTTTAGAAACTGCTTATGTTAATGAAGTTGTCGTTTTGGAGTGGTGGCGAAAATTAGAAAATTATCAAGACTGTTTGGGTCGTCAAAAATTGGTCTTGTCATCAGATTTTGGACCCTAGTGTACATTTAATAAAGGTTAGAAATAATCGCAATACAAGTATTGTTCAATGCAAGTATTGATTAATACAAGTATTGCGCAATACAAGTATTATACTGATTTTATCCAGAAAGAAACGTTCTAGGAGTGTTGATTAAGAAGTTGCGTTGCTTCCGAAACGATATTCGATGATGATTAATTTACCTTACAAAACGGGCTTTACAAAAAAATTAACAAAATATAAGTATACTAGCGACCCGCCCCGGCTTCGCACGGGTCAAAGTCAAAGTCAAATCATTTATTTCAAATAGGCCCATGTATGGCACTTTTGAACGTCAAAAATTACAAAATAATAAAATTGATTCTAGTCGCCCCTTCCAAAAGGTAGTTTTCGTATGGAGAAGAATGGGCAAGAAACTCCACCGTTACTCTTTTAAAATGTTTTACAATATTGTTTGTATATCTACGTACATTTGTTAAATAATTATTATATGTGAAGACGATGCACCTAGAATAAAATTACTATACCACAATAGGTAAAAAAATTAAAAATGAAGCAACGATAGATAATTTAATTTGTGACAGATACATGGTTCTCACATATTTACAAACATTGTAAAAGTAGACGATTTTCCTAAAATGTTACAATTAATAAGTCAGTGTGTAAGGAAGTAATCACAGAATGTAAAATCAATGTCATACTTAAAACACAAAGTAATAAATTTTACAATTAAATTAGCAACCAGTTTGATTTTGTCTTGATTCTAAATTGTCCTATGGAGCAGGACCAGCATGTTTCCAAGCACTCTTATCTTGGATATAATCCTCTAATTTGTAATATGCTTGTTTACAAAGTGTACTTTTTATATGAGTTTTAAATTTTCTTTCATTTAATTGCAATATGTCACAAGGTATTTTGTTGTAACATTTAACACAGTACCCCATAAAAGATGTATGTACTTTAGATAACCTGAAAAATGGTTGATCTAGTTTATCTTTATTTCTAGTATTAAAATTATGTCTATCACTTATTTTATTAAAGAGATGTGGATTTTTCCTTACATACATAATATTTTCATAAATGAATTGGCAAGGTACCGTCATAATATTAATCCTTTTAAAAAGTTCCCTGAGAGATTCGCGGCGACGTAGATTATAAATGGCTCTGACAGCTCTCTTTTGCAAAATAAAGATGGATTCAATGTCAGCAGCCCGACCCCACAGTAAAATGCCATATGACATAATGCTGTGGAAGTAGCTAAAATAGACCAAACGCGCGGTTTCTACATCTGTTAACTGTCTTATCTTTCTAACAGCATAAGCGGCCGAGCTTAACCGCCCCGCAAGAGATGTTATATGAGGTCCCCATTGTAATTTCTCGTCTAGCGTGATTCCCAGGAAAACCGTTTGATTAATAAATTCCAGTTTTTCTCCATTCAATATGATGTCACATTCGCTACTTTTAACATTAGGTAATTTAAATCTAATGCATTTGGTTTTTTTTTTATTAAGTACCAGATTATTTACCGTAAACCAATCTTGGACTTGCAGAATAGAGCTATTCACGTCGTCAAGATTTTGTGATTGTCGGTTTATTTTAAAGATTAATGATGTGTCATCTGCAAATAACACCATCTTCGGTTGATTTTGAAGTATTTGGGGTAAATCATTAATGTAAACTAAAAAGGGTATAAACCGGGTTATTATACATAATATAAACCTTCCTCTTCAATCACTCTATCTATTAAAAAAAATCGCATCAAAATCCGTTGCGTAAGTAGTTTTAAAGATTTAAGCATACATAGGGATATAGGGACAGAGAAAGCGACTTTGTTTTATACTATGTAGTGATAATTATATCCTAGACCTAAGTATATATATTCCAATGCGTGTTTAAAAGACGATTTATGAGTCCCAGTATTGAATTATGAGTATGAGTCGTTTATGAACTCGCAAAAAACTTAACAATAGCTCATAAGTCGACGAGCTAATGAACAATCACTTAAAGCATGGCTGACCTTTGAACCAACACCAACGTTATTTAGGTAGAGCAGTATTCGTGTTGCTACACTAGTTCTTTTTTTGAATGTTTTTTTTTTTATACAACATAGTACTTTAATAATGTCAAATCGTTTTTATTTTTTTCTTCAAAATAATTAAAATTGA
Organism: Agrochola lychnidis; assembly: GCA_963680765.1. Classification (NCBI taxonomy): domain Eukaryota; kingdom Metazoa; phylum Arthropoda; class Insecta; order Lepidoptera; family Noctuidae; genus Agrochola; species Agrochola lychnidis. Next base: position 3,123,285 of record OY796859.1, on the reverse strand, counting down.
TTAATTTGATTACCTTATGTTTTTTTTTTGGATTTTTTCTTCGTCAGTGTTGTAAAAATTGCCTCTTTTATGTGCTAGAAATATCGAAAACTATAAAACATATATTTTACAGTGTGTTAAGTTGTTTATGAATATTTAAAATATGTACAGGTGTCAAACGATAAATGTACATTTCGCATCTTTTCGGCCACAAAATGTTTTCCAATTTCTACTTTGAGTATGAGAATAAATATAATGTATATAATTAATTTAGAATTTCAAAAATATCTAGGTAAGTAATCAGTTTTTCCTCAAAGCCTTGTGTCGTTTAATTACTATAAAAGTTTATAAAAAACCTGTTTTTTTTTATGGAGCAAGTAATATTTCTACATCTAGAATACCTGTACTAGTTATATAGGCATAGAGAATTCTATACTCTAATTTTATTCTAATCCTTCTTCTTCAATTTCTTTATAAACTGTCCGATATATTATTAAAGTCAATCTTGGTAACCCAAATCTAAATAAGTCAACCAAAAGAACAAATTCCAAAACGATTGCATTAAAAAACAATTTATGCACACAATACAACACGCACAGTCTGGCATTTAATTCATAAATTCAGATCGAACATGACGCGTCATCGGTCGCTACCTACTTGTGCACTAATTTATGTACTACAGAACTACCAATGCGATTGTTCCAACATACCTGCCCTTACCAGGCGTCCGATTGTCTGTCGATAAGCCTGTCAAATACAAGCATACAGGCACCCGCGTATAAAGAATTGATAGATAAACTAGTTTATTCGTTGTGTAAACTGAAATATTGATACTGAGTTTGGAAGTTGCTCTACAGGGTCCATTTGTACAGACGCCAGCACTTCAAGCTACTACAATCTGTCAAATTTATTTAATAGATTTTCAACTTTATCGCTGACGAGTAAGGTTCAAAGTTGATTGGGAAAATTTGACAGTTTCGGGTAGCTTGATGTGCTGGCGTCTGTACTTTAAGAGCGTTTATCCTAAAAGTTGCCAACATCGCAAATAGCTGTCAAATATTTACCTGTTTTATAATATTACTGTATGGAAATAAGAAATGTGGCTAACTAGCGAACTAGAATATTGACTACTAGTGGACGTCACGCGGTTTCACCCGCGTAGTTCCCGTTCCCGTGGGAGTACGGAAATAAAATATAGCCTATGTTACTCGCTGATAATGTAGCTATCCATTGCTGAAAGAATTTTTCAAATCGATCCAGTAGTTTTTGAGTTTATTCATTACAAACAAACATACACACACACACACAAACATACAAATTTTTCCTCTTTATAATATTACTAGCTGCGCCTCGCGGTTTCACCCGCATAAGTCTAAAAAAAAAAGTATCCTATATTTTTTTCCAGGGCATCATCTATATATGTGCCAAATTTCATCCAAATCCGTTCAGCCGTTTTAGCGTGAAGGCGTAACAAACATACTTTCGCATTTATAATACGATTAAGGATTAGTATAGCATAGATAAAATGCAATAATTAATATCGTTTCACCGAATATTTAGTCTTAGATGTAAAAAAAGTATTTATTACACCTAAAACGGTTAGAACATCAAATTCAGTGTTATAATTACAATTCATTATTAATATTCGTACCTGAAGGCACCAAGAGCGAAAAAGTCACAAAATAATTTTGATGAGTTACTTTAAGAATTAATACATCAATCATCAATGATTTATCATTACCAGGCAAATCGTTAACAATACATCAACCATTGTTCACTTTGACGAAGTTCGATCTCTACAAAGTCACTGCACTTCACTCATAAATTCTCCAACATCCACGGTAAACGTGTGTCAACGGGAACCCTATCGACGAATGATGTGACACTTAATAATGTATGTGCATATGCAATCATTACTCGCTTCCCGCAGTACTGAGCAAAACATCGCGAGGGTCGTGGGTTCAAAGATCGCGTTATTATGTAACTGCGCTGAGTATCATGGTGGTAAACCTGAGATTCTTCTTTACAGACTAACCTTGCATCAAAAACTCAAGGACCAAACGCAGGAGATGTAATGTTCCAAAATATCGATAATGGTCTTTTGCAGCATCCCCATGTGGATTTGCTAGGAGCTAGCCCAAATATCCTTCCTTAATATTATAAATGCGAAAGTAAGTTTGTTTGTTACGCCTTCACGCTAAAACGGCTGAACGGATTTGGATGAAATTTGGCACATATATAGATGATGCCCTGGAAAAGAACAGGATACTTTTTTTTTTCCACGGGTTCGAGACTTATGCGGGTGAAACCGCGGGGCGCAGCTAGTCGAAAATAAAAGAGCCTTATTTTTTCAAGGCTTTATGACAGACAGAGAAAAAACAAGAAGAGCCATGCAGTTGTCAACGAGAATCCAAATATTTTTTTTAAAAGAAAAATTGATTGTTTGTTTGTTACCCTTTCACGCTTAAACAGCTGAACAGATTTGGATGAAATTTAGCACATGGGTAAACCATGACCTGGATTAGAACATAGGATACTTTTTATCCCGATATTCCCACGGGATCGAGACTTACGCGGGTGAAACCGCTGAGTGCAATCAATATCATTCTGCGTAACCTTTTCCCAACTATGTTGGAGTCGGCTTCCAGTCTAACCGGATGCAGCTGAGTACCAGTATTTTACATGGAGCGACTGCCTATCTGACCTCCACAACCAAGTAACTGGGTACCTACCCCTTGATAAGACTGGTGTATGACTTTCGGGCTTCTGACTCATAACGACTGTCAAAGATCCACGAATGACAGCCAGGACCAACGGCTTAACGTGCTTTCTGGACGGAGGAGTCTCGGTATGTAAAGATGGTCACCCATCCACGGACCAACCCCGGCAAGCGTAGCTCGACCCGTGCGGCTGTTATTACTTAGCCACGAGCTCCGCAGGACGCAGTTAGTAAAAAATAAAATATAATAAGTAAAACAAAAAACTATCGAAAGGAATACTTTATGCGTCGCCAACAAACACCCCATCACTAAGCACTAAGCCATGTGAGACAGATCACCTCTTGAAGGTGTCCTTTACAAATAACCTGTTCCACTCTCTCACTCTTGCCCGGAGTGATTGATAGTTAATCTGCTTGTTTTTCCTCTAATTTACTGTGTAAAGATTCTTCATAAGATACAATTTATACTGTACTAGAAAGACTTACAAACATCTCATTCAAATTCAAACATATTAATTCGATGTTTTCTTTTAATTCCTTGATATCAAGGTCCACTGAGTCTTTAAATCACGAATCCCTATCACCACGAGTTCTACATACAAAAATAGTACACCTTCAACCTTGCTTTTTAAAACCTCTATTTCACCAGAAACCTTTCCAATCACCCCAAAACCCCACCTTTTTAACATCAACACTAAATTTCCATCGTGATAGGCCAGACTCGGCTCTAGACAACTAAAGCACGACAACTTGTCAGCTAGATTATTACGAGTCGAATTGCAGACTTGCATTCGAGCTGATGACGTCAGTCAGTTGTAGGTCATCCGCCAAGGTCCATCGATTGCTTGCGGCACCGGTATTGTACTCAGGTGCACTTGTAATGTATACTAAGGAGATTATGTTTGTGTTTGTTTTTTGTTCTTGGTTGTATTTTTATTTTTACCCGACTACGGCAAAGCCAAAAGGAAGGGTTATGATTTTAGCAGTCTATGTATGTATGTTTGTATGTATGTATGTATGTATGTTTTTACGTGTGTTCCACCGTAGCGCCTAAACTACTAAACCGATTTTGATGAATGAGGTATCAATAGATTCGTAATAATGGTCCGGGTGACAAAGGCCATATAATTTTTCCCTAAATTTAATTTGGTAGACTTTACACGTAAATTTTTAACCTCGAAAAAAATTAAAATGGGATGATCATGACATGTTTGGTATCAAAAGAAAGGTCTTGACGAGCACATTACAAATATGTATATAATATTATATTTTCAAAGTAAACAAATATGTTTAAATCGTTAAAAACAAACAAAAGTGAGACTGCGCTACGTAGTATTGCAAGATGTTACCAACGTGCAGTTAATCAAATCTAAATAAATAGTAACGATTTGTAATTCCACTCTTATGAAGAAAAACAAGTACAACGAAATATTTATATTTTGGATTTCTTCGAAGCTCGATATCGATATATGGTGTTGGCGTCGAAATAAATCGCTCTATGGTTTCGTCCAAAGCACTATGCACTGCTATTGGAATTTAAAATAGGTTAATTACTGAACTATTGTATTACTCTTATTTACGTTTATCAAGTGTAAAAACGGAAAAGTATAAAATAAAAAATAAAGTTTAATAAAAAACTGTAACCCGACTACCTACGGGAAAATGAAAATGATCTAAAAAGTACGAAACAAGCAAATATTTCAGACAGAAATCAAGACATAGGTACAAAAATGGTCAAGGTAAAGCCGTCGTCGCATGCCATTATAATTTTGTAGGTGTTCCTGGTACCAACATGGTATATAGGCATGCGACCACGGCTTTACCTGGACCATTTTTGTACCTGTCTTGATTTCTGTCTGAAATATTTGCTTGTTTCGTACTTTTTAGATCATTTTCATTTTCCCGTAGGTAGTCGGGTTACAGTTTTTTATTAAACTTTATTTTTTATTGAGCTAACAGTGTTAGGTGATTCAAAACTTTCATTTTGTTTCTTGCGACCCACACCTGATTCGCAATTACAACTTGAAAAAACCTCGAGATTTATTTATTGTAAGTTAAATATTCAGGTATTATACTCTAGCCTCGGCCTCGAGATTAGTATTGTACACTTGTAGTTCCATATAAGAGTAAGAACTCCCTTTCGGAACAAATTCTCTATAGTATAATGGTGAAAACCTCATCAAAATTCGTTGCGTAGTTTAAAAGAACAACGCTATAATCTATAATACATATAGATATAGAATTGGTAGCATTACCACCTGAACCTAAGCCGTCCAAGCATAGCCTAAACGTCTGGTTCTGATCTTCAGCAAAAGCAGACAACCAATTGGAACCGTGCACCTAGCTACTAACGCTTCATAAGTGCCCATGTAGGTTTAAGGGAAATATTTATTTTATATTTTATTTGTGCTTAGCAGCATCTAGCAGATTACCGAGATCTTCGGCAGGTTATCGACTATAGACAGAATACGATTTCTCTTATATACAGGGTGTCCGATAAATAATGGATAACCTTGAAATAGTACATAATAGACACGATGACCGTTCCAAAAAAATACAACAAAACTATCCCAAGTAGTAGTAGTAGTAGATGGTTTGGGCATGTTGAGAGGATGAATGAAAGGCGACTAACAAAATGTATTTACAAGGCTGATGTAAAGGGAAAGGCCGGGCGTGGACGCCCTAGGAGGACATATACTGACCTTATTGGTGATGTTCTTCAGAAAGGCCAGGTGCGTAGTACTCGCAACCGGCGTGCGTGTATGACCAGATGTATGAACGTAAACGAGGCAAAAGGACTATGTAAGGATCGTAGCAGGTGGCGTTCTGTAGTTTCTGCCTACCCCCTGGGAAGAAGGCGTGAGTTTATGTATGTATGTATGTAGTACCTAAGACACAATTTTTTTTTAAAAAACTTCTGTTCGATTTCTAGTTATATTATTTACTGCCTCTCTGTCGGTATAGTCAACGTAAAATATTACAACAACAAATGACCGATGGAATTCATTCATTTGTAGTCGTGGTGAAGAGGAATGTAAAATAAGGTAAAGAGTTAGTTAAATATCTTTGGTTAAAAAATATATCCCAAGTAGTACTTCATCATCATCATCATTTCAGCCGAAAGATGTCCACTGCTAGACATAGGCCTCCCGGGACCAAGCACCGACTTCGACCGATAGTAGTACTTGGGATATTTTTTTTTTTGTATTTTTTAGAACGGCCATAATTTCTATTTTATGCTATTTCAAGGTTATCCATTCTTTACCGGACACCCTGTATATACTTAATCTACCTATAATTCCATAATATTATACGTAATTGCCAATTGGTCATTAGCTCCAATTCCAATCCATTACCATCTTGCCCAATTTCCACTGTCAAAAGCACGCACTACCCACTTGACATTACTATTAACTCAGCTGATAGATCTGCTACGTAATTCTCTTTGATTGATCGACACTGTCCACAAACACGATGATAACGTGTACCTTACAAACAGCTGATACCCCCAAATGTAAAATAGAAAAATATTGCTCACAAATGTTGGAAAATATTCAAGTGTAGGTCACACCCATTGATAATTGGCAACATAACACAGCTGTTCAATGTTTGTAAGAATCCTACGCGATATTACTCATAGCCCTACATTGTAACGCTACTGAAACTAGGTTAAAGCAAAAAACGTGAACATACATAAATTACGAACCTAATGATTATGTAACATTTCATCAAAGAAATGTGACAGTGTCACAGTGACACGTTTTCATTTCAACCAACTATTGTCAAGAACATCTAATCCTGTTTAAATTTACAGCCCGAGGACTAAAATGTGTAAGAACAAAGAGATTTTGTAAGCCAGTAACAATGATGAATGGCATCCTGCAAATAATTGTCCTTCGGGCCTAAGGGCGGGGCGTGAGGGGTGTGAGGCTACGCGGCGGGGAGGGGTGCTCGGTGGGCGCGGCAGGGCCGTGACGTCACGACGAGCCCTGCGGTCGTCGACCCGCGTGCAAAACAGCTGAGCTGACAGGCCACGAGATGCAAGTTACGCAGTACGCCGCCCGCCGCCACGTAACGGCATTACTAATTAAGGTTTTAGCGCCACTGACCGCCTTTTTATTGTAAACAGGTTGTACTGAAGCCAGTGGAAGGGTTCGCTTCAATTCATAGTGCATGCGTAATGAAAATAACCAGTTTTTTGCGGCGTTGTGTAAGTAAACTGTAGTCGTATTTACTTTAGAACACGCGAACTGATAACCGCTATCTTTCTATTATTGTTGGTAAAACAGGTTATCGGCTTATGTAACGAGTCACTGACCTACAAGACATCAAAATAAAGAGTTATCACGCCTCCGACCCTTTTGGAGTCCCCCAATCCTTTAAAGGGGGTCTCAATTTTTCGAACATCACTCAAGAACCGCACTTGAAGGTACAAACGGCTAATTTAAATTTGAAGCGTACCCCTCTGGTTTGCTAAGAGTCTCCAAGTTTCGAGGTCGAGGTCTTTAAGATATGGTAATGAAGACTGGGTTCCAGCCGTACCGCACACACTTCAAACATTGTCGGATGAGTTTTGGTTGGAGTGAAGCTCTATTTTGGGATGTTTTAACATTAATTATGATATAGAAATTAACTTTTTCAGAGAGCAGCGAAAGGAAACTAATTATAATGAATAGTGTGCTTTTAATTCAGGATAGTCCTAAGGCTATTTGTAGAACCTCGAATGAAAGGCCATTCATAAGTTGATAAGTGAAAAATACCCTGATTTTCAGCTGAACTAATTTGAGCGCTTCCCCGGATGACCCGATGACCTGAATCAGAGCGCCTGCGTACTTTGTGTATAGATGCTGAAGGAAAGTAACTTTAAGGAATGATGATGCTGGATGAGATCTAAGCCCATCATCAAGAAGCATACTAACTTGCAAGGAATCTTGGAGCACTAAAGAAGATGTAGTACCCCAAACGCATGAAATTGATCTTTTTCTTCTATTGATCTGAATGAACACGATCCTCATCAGCCAGTCAAGCGAATTAATTGATTCTAGAATGATCTTCTGAAGCTCAGCATATTAAACTATCGACTTCTAAGGCCAATTATACACTGACTTACGGAATTATGCAGAGCCTCCATAAATAATGTTACCATTTAGCAAACCAGATTTCTGTGGAGAAAAGAATGGGGATAATTTTGCATTGGTAATTCACAAACGTTTTTTATTTGGACTAGATAATTCTCAAGGGATAAAGGATAAAATACTATTTCTTTGTGTTATTCCACCGATTTCGGACATAATTTACGTAGATATCAGCTTACTTAAGAGGGTTTATGCTAAAAGTAGGCAACGTCGTAAATAGCTGTCAAATATTTACCTGATTTGATTCATTTAGCAATATTACTGTATGGAATTAAGAAATGTGGCTAACTAGGGAACTAAAACATTGCTTATAAAATGCAATAATTAATATCGTAATACCGAATATTTAGTTTTAGATGTAAAAAAGTATTTGGAAACTTTCCAAATGCCTTTTTTACACCTAAAATTGTTACAACATCAAATTCAGTGTTATAATTGCAATTCATTATTAATATACTAGGGAACTAGTTACCCACATTTCTTATTTCCATACAGTAATATTGCCAAATTAATCTAAACAGCGAAATATTTGATATCTATTTGCGACGTTGCCCACTTTCAGAATAAACGCTCTTAAGAATCTAGTACGGGCTTATTTTACTTTGATGTTTAATAAAACCGTTCCCTCTCAAGTTTTAAAAAGCTTTGATGGATAATTTATCAAATGTAACACTTTAATTCATAGGCATAATAAACTCAATTAATATAATAAGCTATTGTTCGGCGATACGTTTGATACAAAGTTGCTGCGGCTAACAACAATTGTAAATTGTGACATTATCGCCATCAAAAAATACGGCATGGCTCTTTGTTTCCCATAATCTATTCCAGATGTACTCAACATGGGGCCCGGGCTATTGGATCAGCTTTAAAACGAACTCAGAAAGGTGTGACTTTGGACTTTACCCATTAATCATCATTAACAAACAGCTTAATTATTGTAACATGTAATTTGGAATCATTTACAACTGGCCATGATGTTGTAGAAGGCCATCTTCTTCTGAATTAGATCAACGGCAATGAATATTGTTATACTGACAAAATGAAAGTTATGCTGTGGTAGGCAATAACTTCATACTGAAGATAACCTGTAAAGAAAAGGATGAGGATGAACTTACATTATTTAAGATGATAAAAATGAAACACTTTAGATTTTGAGTTATGATCCAATCGTAAATTATAAAACAGTGATCTTTTACAGCACATCGGTGACATCAATGAAGGAACACATCGTGAGGAAACAAGAACCTATAATTAATGTAAGTCTGAAATCGCCAACCCGTCTTGAGCAAACGTGGTGATCAATGCTCGTGCCTTCTCTGTATGAGAAGAGGCATCTGGACAGCAAAAGGCTGGTATTATTTTCAAAAAGAAAAGAAAAGGTTGAGCACCATTGATCCACACGACACCATAGGCACGGCTCGAACAGTAGTATTGTTTGTGCTCCTAATACAGGCCAGGCAGGATTACAATATAACAGTCTGTTTGTCCAAGTACTTAAGGGAATTTAACAACGTCGTCGTGTGCCCGTTTAACACCATTGTTTGCCATAATATTAAGGTCCTCGGCCTCCTCTAAATGGGGATTGGGGATTTTTTCGTCTGCCCCATGAAATTTTATGCGTCTGTTTATTTTAGTCCAAGTGACTGGGGAATATTGTTTTGAGAGCGACTTTGTCTTGGAAGTTAAGGGTCATGTTCTAGTTTTAAATATTAATACTGTGTGCTGATGTTAATTATGTTTATAATGGAAGGTATTTCAAAAAGGTTGATAGTAAGGAGAGGTGGGCAAAGATAGATATCGCCGTCGACGTAGATGCGGCGAAGGTGGTAGGAAATCCTGATCATGTTTGCGGGGCCAATCTTGGCAGTAATCGTACAAAATAGAGGTTTGGAAGGAAAAAGGGAGGCCGTTGCCCAGCAGTTGGACACAATATAGGGAAAAAAAAAGGTAGCCAGGATCTTCTTTAAAGGCGCAGTAACTAACCGCGATCACCAATAAGTTTCCAAAGCGTGGTGATTTGAAAACTCTTTCGTAATGTTTCAGTTAGCAGTAGACGTGTACGAACTGACACGAAGATAATATAGTATCATCAACCTAGAATCGAATTCTAAGTAACGAGATAATGGGACCTAAGTATCAGTTTGTTGCAATGGAAGTAATATCGGCAATTTGAAAACTAGAAACTGGCACACCACAAATAGACTATAATGATATTACACAAGCGATTCATAGAACCGTCTAATGTGGTTTATGTGGTGCCATACGAAGCAAAATAATTAGTATAAACGGAGCTCTTTTTAGCGAAATATGTTTTTTTTTCTCAAATAATTAACCTGCCTCGTTGGTCGCAAGCGCTACTGCTGAGCGTGCGGTCCTGGGTTCGATTCCCAGGTCGAGCAAAGTGTTATTGGGTTTTTCTATCTGGAATTTCTGAGTAGCAGCCCGGAGCCTGGATTTGTGCCCGGTTGATGGCAATAGGCTCGCCTCCCTGGCGAAATGTGGGTGTGCTATTTAGTATACCTCTGCCTAACCCTTCGGGGATACAAAGCGTGATGTTGTGTTATGTATAATTAACAAAAACTTGGGAGTTTTGGGTCTACAGATAAACAAGCCTTACTCCAAAATGGGTAAGAATCGCAAAACTTATATTAACAACAGAAGTTTTAGATCTAATATAAAGAGTATTTTTAAAGCTAGCCTTGGCAACAAGCTTTGTATTTCAGCTGTATTTAGACCTTTAGGAACTTAATTAACTTTTGCACGTGGAGGACAATCGGGGAACTTAGGACCAATTCTGGAAACTATTTACGTTGTGAAGCTTATCCCGAATAGAAGCTGTTAGTGTTTATTGTAACGAAATACATTTAATTAACAAAGAAATTGGTATGTACTGGCAAAATGTGGGTAGTAAGTACACCTCCTAACCTTTTTTACTCACGCTTTTCCTCATGGGGTAGGTAGAAACTACAGAAAGCCAAATGCTTACTCCATTTTCTTCGTAATTATAGATCTGTACCCTAATTGCGTAACTTGTTGTCGTAAACGATGATGACAAATTTGTTTCATTTTGACAGTTCAACAACATTCATTGCGTTATTTACGTTGTTGAGCAAACTTTTTTTTCCAACTTTTGCAGCAATGGATTAGAAATCTGTTTCAAATCGAAACAAATTGTGATTGATCTTACGCAATTAGGGTACTGGTCATTCATGCAAATTATTTTTAAAAAAACGTGTGGCACTCGGGGACTGCCGCGGTAAAACTATTGCATAGCATTTGTAACCTCCATACTTCCTATTTGTCAACACTACACTTGGGATTTCACTTGGGACGTGATGACATAAAACAAAAATTACGTTCCCATGACAACATCACGTTGTCATGGGAACCGTCATTACATGGTAGGCGGAGTGGGGGGTGTTAGGTTTTATTTTCGTTACGTTACGGAATTTCTTGATTCGGTCGCCACACTCAAAGCCCGCGATAAAAGCTATGCAATAGCTTAAAAAATTGTCACACACGTTCTTATTTTCATGACGAAGATTCTCTAGTTACTTAGAAACAATTCGTTTTTCCTCACGGAAGATAGATTCGGGGAATATTTTTATCTGTATACAGATGATCCAGGCTACTGCCCGATAACAAATGATTACGGGATTATGTAGCTTGTATAATCCATAAATCAACCTTTCACGATAAACACCATGGGAGAAAGTAGGTACTATTTTTGTAACTAACTTTGAAAGATAAGTACTTGCATGATCTCTTCACTTTTACATACCATAGCCACCGTAATATTGGTGAGCTGTTCAAATAGAATCATTTGGACAGCTCACCAATTTTTATCCTAGAAGGAAAATTTAATGAAGACTTTCTTTTTTTGTGTCGGAAATTATCAAATAATTTCTCCCGCTCTGGGCGGAACGGCATGTCAGACTCTTACTGACTAAAACCCACCCGTGTTCCTTCAGTTGCCATATTGCCGGGGCCACGATCTCCCTTTCGAATTTCTTCGCAACCCCGGTAGGATTGATTGAAGCCTGCATCCTCATTGTGTAACACACTCACTTTCAATCACTATTCAAGAGTTTTGAAGGAAATTCCAAATTTATTGCTTGAAAAATGGGTTTGAAAAATTCGTCTGCTCAACAATGTAACTAACACAATGAGCGTGGTTGAACTGTCAAAATGAGCATCAATTGACATTTTATAACTGTTTGTCATAAATTGCTTGAGCTCAAAGCAAGCCAAAGATACCATGTTATCTACTCATCAGCATATTATAAACAACTGAACAACATTTTTATATCGCAGTTGCATTGCCATTTGCACATTTATGAGGAGTAAAACGTGCAATATATCAATGTGTAAAGTTCGAAAGTAAATCAGATGCTATTTATAAGCAATTATTTTTTTACTCTGATAACATTTTATGTATTGACTCGGACGTAAAGATATGAGATATGATTTACAAGAAATGAGTTTTATGATGATAACAGCCCACTCGGGACTTTCAATAATAAAACTAATTTATAAGTTCAATTAACTTGCCACTTCCGGAAGAATATAAATGCACGACCGTCATCCAATTAAATTGTTCATTTCCTAGAAAGTACTTAGTTTTGAATAAAATAAAATTTAATCCCAACCCACCACAACATTACACTGAACAAAGAAGATTGATATAAAACGGAACTGAAGTATTTTGACCGAAATGATTGTAATAAATATTGATAACTACAACATTTCACTGTTTGTTTTCTAGTAATCGCTTACACGTGCCGTCGACATAATATCATAACACAATATTTTTAACATACAAAATTCCCGAATAAAACATTCACAAAACAATTCGTTCATTCCAAACCGCTCGGTGTTCGGTAAAGTAAATTCGTGCTATATCCCAGTGAAGTACAGAAGTATAATTCAAGTGTCAATCATCGGCGGCCATATTGGCACGCACGATGTTCGAGCCTAGCGCAGGCGCCACGTGTTCCACCACAGAGTTTTTGTGTACAATTAAAACAAGGTAACCAGGCCACTGACCCATCTGATACAGCGCACGCTTCCAATATTTATACTTGCAACTATTGTTGTATCTTATCACTCGAGTCATTGAGTGCTTGTTTTATTTACTTTGCGAAAAAGGTACCTATTATTGAACTCATCCTGTCGTCATCAACACTTCAAATGTCAACTAAAACCAATTTCAAATGTCTCGTTCTGACATTTAAAGCCCAAAATATCAAATAAACTCGATTCTGATTACCTACGGTTAAGAGGGTTTATCCTAAAAGTTGGCAACATCGTAAATAGCTGTCAAATATTTACCTATTTGATAAATTTAGCAATATTACTGTACGAACTAACTAGAGAACTAAAATATTGATTATGAAATGCAATAATTAATATCATTATACCGAATATGTAGTTTTAGATGTAAAAAAAGTATTTGGAAACTTTCCAAATGCCTTTTTTACACCCAAAATTGTTACAACATAAATTTTTGTGTTATAATTGCAATTCATTATTAAGATTCTAGGGAACTAGGTAGCCACATTTCTTATTTCATAAACATAACATAACATCACGCCTGTAATCCCCGAAGGGTTAGGCAGAGGTGTACCTATAGTACACCCATATTTCGCTAGTTATGTTTAAGTCCCATGTAATAGGGGGCGAGCCTATTGCCATCAACCGGGCACAAATCCAGACTCCAGGCTGCTACTGAGAAATTCCAGATGGAAAAACCCAATAACACTTTGCCCGACCCGGGAATCGATCCATTCAGTAATATTGCCAAATTAATCAAAACAGCGAAATATTTGACATCTATTTGCGACGTTGCCCACTTTCAGAATAAACGCTCTTAAAGTCAGGTTTACTGCAAGCTATTAATTGATCATTTAAAAAAGGGTTTGTTTAGGTATGCATGGAGAAAATCTAATATGGTGTACCTACAAAAAATTGTGAACAAAGCCGAATATTGACAAGCAATTTCCAACCATTTACCGACCCCTTTTACACAGAATGCAAAATTTCTAAATTACCAACACGTATTTCGAGTTGTGAGTCAAAAAGAAAATCGTTTTACCTTATTTTTTCCCGGTGAAAATTGGTTATTACGTTCAAAAGTAGGCCAAGTGGCAACATTGAAACGACATCCAGGTCACTAGTGCGGGGATTTCAAATATTCCAGCTCAAACCTTGCGTATATGATATGGAGAATTAAATGTAGCATTTCTGATGCATTGCAGAACTCTCGGGTAGCCAGAATAATTCAGATCCCAAAGCTTATTGTTAATTTAGTGAAAGTTGCGGAAGAAGATCTTTTACAAACAAAGGAAAATAAACTTGAATGCACAACAATTTACAGGCAAACATTTAATGTTAAACTCGACAGAATCGGAATTAGGTTGAAATTGTTCTGTCCTACAAAATCTTTCAGATACATAGTTGTAAATGTTGCAAGCAGTTTTTTTACATTCGATGCATCCGTCGGGTGTGCCCCACATTCGCAAAACGGAACCGGCAACGGAAGAAAGGGTGTGGTTGAAGCAACCACGCACCGGAAACCGGAGCGTGGGAGTCCCTTGCAGACTGAGAATCTGGCGAGGGTTGCGAAAGCAAAAAATCCGGGAGTATAATTTTCGCTCTCCCGGTATTTCGGTCCCGAACGAAACTCATCCCTAGTTTCATTATAAAGGTATGCACTATGTATAGAACAGACGCCGCTTTGGAAGCTGAATTCAATGTCAGGGCCAGACCTGGAATATAATGGACCTGCAGACCTGCTATGTCAGTTATGTGAGTGTGTATAATAGACGTTGAATTCTCAACAGTTTTTTCTTATATGGATAGGTCTTTTCGTAAAAACATTGGTATTCGGACTAAGGATATAAAAGCCTATTATTCACTTGAAGGTTTTGTATATGATTGATTATACCCGATATAAAGGTTACTTTTTTGAAAGTTTGGAATTGATTGTCTTCATCAAACGCTTTAAAGAGAAACAGACCATCGTACCCGTCAAATCCCAACATGTAGGCTACTCTCACTCAGTTCAATAGCAAATCTTCGGCTATCTTCAGACTAAAGTTTCCTCTGACACTAACCGTCGTCAAAACCAAAGCTCCATAGATATGGCTCGAACTCGGGCACTTGTCCCACCGCTGTATCGCCGACGAGGAAGTGACTGGCTATCAACGATTTTCTCTCTCAAGAACCGTACAAAAGATTGCAGATCCTGTGCAAGTAAAAGAGATAGATATATTAATAGTTGATCGCTGACTGTTCAGATCGCCGACGAAAACTCGTATGTTGCTGCGACAAGAGCTATCAAAGATAGTATTCGCTCAGTACCGCTCGCTTGGCGAGAAGAACACTCGCTGAGACTCATGCTTGGTACATATGCATACCATCGAGTAATCGCTCGTCACCTTCGCGCACTCGCTGCTCGCCAACTAGTTTCTAGTTGCTAGCTCTACTCGCATCTTACGGAATACCTCGGTACAATAAAACGTGTCGGTACGAACTCCTAAACAATTGGAACTCTGGAGCAAGAACGACGTATGTCCGCGACAGCCACCCTAATCAAATAACTTGCTAGTTATTACGTTAAACACTTAGGCGGAGCACTGATAGAGGCGGCAACGCGATTGTGGTTTGTTAGTGATGAATTGGTAAAACACATTCGTTAAAATTGAATTAGGGTTTCTTTGCTAGAAAATTGATTCTTTAAAACCTCGTTTACCATTCATTTCAATAATTTCTTTAAAATCTTATCAATAAAATTACCCTTGTTATAAATTGCTTGCCTGTAATAATTTTTGACAAACATAAAATTCCAAAAAGTCCATTCTAAGGTTGTCTTTAAAAGATTTCTTTTAGCGATAATACCGCCCATTACACAGGAACGTGGGGATGCCTACATTTATATCTCTAACTTATATGATTTACCTACATAATAAAGATATTCTATTCTACCTTTTTTTAATTTCGGTGCTATAAAACACGCGACATCGCGTCCATCTGAAAGCGGCCTTACGTATATGTTCACGTAGTTCAACACGCGTCGATCTCGACGTCAGCGGAGCGTCTTAAACAATTTCTTAGACTTCTTGTTGCTAATCACCAATTAGAAGTACTCTGATAGTATGTTATGTTTTCAGGGTAATATAATGGACCAATATGCTGATAGAGAATAGGGGAAATATTTACTTGTGATTTCTTTTTCCTTTGACTTCTGCCTAAGGCTTGATTGCGACAAAGTCATAGGGATTTTCGTTTGAATTGTGTATTTGTATCACTGGATTTGAGGGTTTGTGATGATCATGTGCAATATTTTTTTGGTGTTCGTTACAGTGCGTATAGTCTTTTAATTACTTTATTTACGCTTCAAAGTCACAAACATCTTTGGCTCTTGTACTAGGAGTTCCCGTGTCACAAGATCCCGATAGTACTGGTAGAGATCCTGTCCAACGTGGAATATTGGGGATGATATTTTGTAGACCTACTTATGATGGACAAGGCAGTTCATACACTGAAAGAAAACACACATCGTCACCGTCAAACTGTCATCTTCCCCATCCTCACAGTAGCTAATATGATCTTCCTTCCGTTCCCCATAATTGAATTCATAGACCCAACTTTTCTATATGAATAGCATAAACATTTGCTCACACTAAGGCTATATATTCACTGGCGGACAAATGGGCGGTACGTGACGCGAGATGCGATGGCACGGCACACGTGGTGCGAGACGGGACGGTACGAATCGTGACACCACTAAATAGGGACGTGGGAGAAGGATTACTTGTGTTGTGGCAGCTTGCCTTCTTCTCTCGTATTGGGTGGAATGAGAATTATAGCTCATGCTGAATTGACGAGGTAGAAATTTTAGCTATTCTCCAAATAGTAGAGGGGAAAATGGAATCGCAACTATTTGCAAGCTTGTCTACAACACGCCGAAAAAAGACCACTTCGATCAGTAGGACATAAAATTAAGAGATTATTTGTTTTAGAAATATCAAAACCAGCAGTGTAGCCAAGGTTGAAAATACTCGAATACTTGGAAATCCTAGAAGTTAACCCCAACAAAGTTAAAAATAACATTAGTAAGATAGCATACGATCCACAATAACATAACAAGTAACAAGGGTTCGCACACAGATGGCGAACGAAACAAAAATATTGCTAAAACGTGTGCAATCTGCAACTGCAGTGCAGTGGCGCAAAACGGTTGCATTTTAAAACCTAAACCGTTCCAACTATTTACATTGCAAATCCCATATTGTTTAAAGGTTTTGCAGATGCACTTTGCAATCAAAATAGGAATACAACTGGCCAGAACGGTTCTACATTAATTTTTAGGTGTCTTTTTTTTACAAGCTTCTCGTCTGACGTTAGTTTGACAGCTGTTACATTTGACATTCACAATAAAGCGATATGTCAATAACATTCTTATTTCAAACGTTATTAGACGTTGGCCTTCTGTCATATTCCTTGTTATTACGGTTCGAATCATCATGCTGCGCCAATGCAAGTCTCATTAGATAACCACAGAGAATGAATGCTAATACAACTCACGGCCAGATGTATGCATCAAATAAATCTCGCCTATTTTAGTCCGAATCGTATGCGACAATATTAGCGTCTCTACAATGTTGCACTCGATATAAATAGGAGTTGCATAATTGACGGCGATTTAGTTTGTAGGGAAATGAAAATTGGATTTTTTTTTTAGTAACCGTTTCGTTGATCATGAACTGTTTATTGCTTTAGTAATTTTTTTGCAAATTAAGCTTTTTCAATTATGTATGCAACGTTTATTAATAAGTGGCGTCTATTTATGTACAGATGCCAGCACATCAAGCTACCCGAAACTGTCAAATTTTCCCAATCAACTTTGAACCTTAAATCTCAGCGATAAAGTTGAAAATCTATTAAATAAATTTGACAGATTGTAGTAGCCTGATGTGCTGGCGTCAAAACTAATAATATAACAACAACACGCCACGCAGAGGTGTACGTATTTCAGTACTAATATTTCTGTATTTATATTCTTGCATACATACAAACTTGGTATACTTTTAGCAATATTTAACAAACTATTTAATTAGGTACTCAATAAAATAGTGTTATAGACTTTGGACTTCTTGAAGGCAACCTTTAGGTTTCGAGGCTCGAATCGAACTAACTTAGAAACTAAGCAACGCTCCAAACATCATGTTTCCATTCCGTTCCGTTAAAAAACCAGTACTTTTACACACACATTTCGCCAGTTATTTTTTTACCTAACCTCTAAATTAAATTATGTTCTAAATAAAGATATGTGACATCGTCACAATACCGTACAACAGTTGGATTGCATACACGCCAAATAATAACACATAAAAATTAAAATATGACAGTATACGATCAAAAGATGTCACTCGTTACGCATGTTTACCGTTCTAAAAACAAAATCCGCATGTTTAAAGGACGCACAAGACGACTCGGACATACGTACGACGAGCACATACTTGCAAATATCATTAAAAGCTTATAAATAGACCTACTTAAAGCCCGAAACGAATGTAGAACGATAATAAGATATGCAATCCGCGTGCAGTCGAATCGCACAGTCAACGCGCGTCTCGTGTGAGAGCCCCCTTAGCGTAAAATTAGGGCTGTTAACGTGATTCTAGAATAGGGTTCGTCAAATTTGTTTTAATTGAAAATTCGTTGGCGACATTTGGCATTGTTTTGTTATTCGAACCCAAATAATGAAATGGAAGTTACTTTTGTATTCTGTAGCTGTTTAATTCCCGAAGGGATCAAGAAGGAAGATATGTAGGTACTCCACTAAAAACATGCGCCAACTTTTAGCATGAGAAATGTCATTGGGGAATGCAAGGATTGGCACTTTAAACTATTACCATATCACAACACAAAGCAAGTATTTTGTATACGAAAACCACTTATTTATTTTAAGTAGCTACCACTCAACACGAAAAAAAAAACTTCCCACTAAAGTAAACGTTGTAATTACCCACTATAGTAAGTACCTGGACCTACGTAGAAACAATTAATTCGAAGTTACTTCTTCACTTTCCCAAAAATTAACGCCTATAATTAACACGAGGCCCGGGCTCCGTAATAAGGCAATTTACGGGACCTTCATTTATAACAAGAGAAGATTTCTTACGACTGACATGATAAACACAGTGACATATTACTTTATAAATTCGCGTAATAATTAAAGGAGCATTCTCCTTCTTCAGTCCCACATGTTTATGATTTAGGTAAACAACATTAATTATAGAATATTGTTTATTACGCGCGTAAACAAAGCAAAGGCGACGCTCTATACAGCCTCACACAATGCGATTTATATAGTTTAGCAGCCCTACACACACAGCCGTTTACAAACAGATTTCACGTGTGTTGAAGCCATATAGAAGTGGCACAATCAATTACATACGCCTCTGGCGTTGTGAAATCGTCAGTTTAATTAGTAGATGTTACTCGTTGCATAACTCGACCGCGGATCGGCTCTGTGAATACAACACTACATTCGCAACGTCGAAGCTTCGCCCATAAAACGAACGTTGACTCCTAATGTAGGCCTATAAAAATTATACTAATAAATGCACGTATTCCTCTGTTTGAAGAGTCGTTTGTGATGATAAATGGACACGTTTATGGAGCCGAGTGTTACTTTGATAACATGATGCAAGGTACGGGATGTATCAATGAATCACGCTCCCGAAATAAGGTGGAATTATGGATGCAAATAAAATGCTGTAGTCTGTATTTGTTATTGGATTTAGGCCACCGTGTTTATCTGTAATCCTTTTCATCTTTACGTTACCTATCGCATAAATCCTACAGTTTCGTGTAGGTCATCAACATTATGAGGATGTGGCGTGAGAATATGTACGTTTAAGCAATCGATGCGTTGAGGTTCACCAGACCGTTCTTTTTTTTGTATTTAGGTTGCAACGATTTGCACAATCGCGCGTGCATCGGATGCGTAGACCACGTTATCGAAGCCGCGTGCGAAGAACCAGCTAACGGGTCAGCCGGGCCAAAGTAAACAATTACGATAGCATTGTTAGCGCGGTCGACGACCCGCGCCGCCCGCTCCGCCCCGCGCGTACGTATTACCAAATCGCGCGGCCACTCGCGCGCACCAAACGCCACGCACGCGCCATTGCGATATCATTTGCATGCGAATACGTGATTCACCTGACGCCGCTTGCCGACGACGCCCGCGCTGCTCCAAGCAAACCGCTATATCATTATACTATCTCACACTCCCGAAAAAACAACGCCGCAATCTTAGATAGATCTCTGATAAACTTGTTACACAATTCAATAATCAAACACGTGTCTCACTACTTTCGTTTTCATAAGGAATTTGTAACAGTTTTTGAAAAGGTATGTAATCACGCGAGGTCCGTCAACGCGAACCAAACGTTGTTTTTCATTTATCACGCGGTTCGCTTCATATTTCATGTTGTCTCGGCGAACGGGCGCGTTCTAAAATCTTACCAGAAAAGAAAATATCCTTCCATTTTCGCGGCGCTAAACAACGACAGTGATCCGGGGGGACAAGGGAGGCTCGGCACTGTTTTTTCGCCGAACAAAATGCCGTCGGAAACTCATCAATATATCAGAATTGTCCAACACAGAAAGAGGAAAACTGCGAGGGACGATACGACCGTCGATAGTTTCTGAAGCGATAATACTACAACTCTAGACCAATTTACGCACCAAGGGTAAGTAAATTGCGGGCCCTTTGGAAAATTTGGGGGTCTGAGCAGACGAGATACAGCCGACACAGATACAATGGAACGTTCGCGTAATGCAATGACGTAAATTGCGTTAGTACAGATAAGATAAAACGATCGAAAAATTGCTTGCAAACGGCCAAGTATCAGGATGTTAGCGAAAATATTCTCGGAATCAAAATAAACAGATCACATGATTACCTCACCATCAATTTTCAATTCGTGTTTCTTTGTTGCAGTGAGGAGCTTCCGTCTGCATTTCCATGTTATTTATGGTTACAAGCCTCATTTAGTCTTTCTGTCTCTGTTTTGTTAAGAAAGGAAGTTGGATATTGCTTTTTTTGCAATTTTTCCTTTTGATTGAGTTCGTTGTTGGTTCCAAGACAATTTAACGTCCTCGACTGTTATGCGACGCTCACGACGAAGGTAAATTGTAAACGAGAAAATATGTTATTTTGTAATTCAAAGTTATTTGCGGTTGAAAAATTACACATATGACGTTTAAAGCCTTCAAAGCGGCTGTTGTTAAAAATAGCAATACAGCGAAGACTCAAAAGGCACTTAAATGTAAGCTCACAGTCGCACCTAATCCAGTCAAATGGGGTTTAGTTCGAGACCACAAACCGCATTTCTTCATAGTTCGTGCGGACCACTGATTCATTATAGCGCGGGTGGAAATGCCACAGATATCAAAGGTCATGTAATCGCTCCGCTCGACCTGAGCCGATCCCTAGGGCATGACGAAACTTAACATCCTTACAGACATTCATCTTCTCAGAAACTTGTTTTTCTTTATTGTTGAAAGCCAATATACACGTTATTAGATTTATTTATTTGATCCCGCAAGTATTATGAATTCAGACGTTTGGATGATTGCTGAGAAGATTCTGATTACATTTGGCAGACATACGTTTTTACGAAAAATCGTGTAGATGAAAACGAGTTCTCTGGGAAAAAGGTAGTACATTACATTTCTTCAGCACAGCATGTGGTGCATCTAGGGACTTTAATATTCATACTGAATCTACTGTGAAACTACTTTGAGGAATACTTCCGAGATGTTTTCAGTACATTAGCATTTCTACATGAACGAGGTGTTAAAAAATTCAACGGAATACTTGAAGAAATAGCACATACAGTTAACAACAAGAGCTTCTTTAACATTTCGGAGAAAAGGACCAGAAAGAAAGGTACTAGAGTGACTACAAATAAAGTAAGCTTAACATCTTTGACACAGAAAACTTAGTCGGAATCGAAACAATGATATCCAATTCAGAATTACTTAATACACACATGTTCTGTAACGCAAACAGACAAAGGAGAGCAAAATAATCGTCTAAGTATTCATGTAGGACTTATGTATGAAGACATCTGTGATATTGACGCTTCCGGCGAAGCAATCAAAGTAAACCAAACATTCGTACAAGTACCGGAGTAATACAATCAGCGCCTAACTCGGCCATAAATCGTACGATTCGCACCAAGTGAAGTGAATCTGATTTGTGTCTCGGCTGCGATGGAAAGTGTACGCAATATGTAGACCTGCGTGCGCGCGTCATGAATAGAAATCGCCTCAGCGATAACTTTCGTGCTGCCTCGCTCCCTCGGTAATAGCGAAGTGATAGACAAGGGTACATCTACTTTTGTTTTATTAGTACGTATTCTACATATTATATTGGGGTGTTTGTAAGAGGACTTGAGGAGACTTTAGGAGATTGCTGTTTTGTAAGGGCATTGACACTGCTGAGAATATTTGGACACCATTTATTACACTCGATATCATGAGATTAGCAAGCTAACGGCTATGTTGCAGATCAAGATACATAACAGTATTCTGATCCTTGACAACATAATTATTGTAATTAGAGTTAGATATAATTTCAGAGATGCAACTGGAAACCTTTAGATGGCATTATCTTCCTGAAACATATGTGCTAGTTGTGTTGCTAGGATAATCTGACAACGAGACGTTAATACGATTTAGATTAAAACTACAACCCAACCATAACACTTTATCAAAATAAAGTATTATTTCATATAGCACCCAAGTCCATGACACTAGTTACTAACTTACTATCCTCTCCAGAAAGAGCAGTGAGCAGATCGATTCATACCATAACTACATAGCGGGAGATAGCCACTAACTCCGGTGAAATATACCTTCGCCCAGCGTTTGGACAGTAAGAGCCAATATATTCCAGTTTTTAGAGAGAGCGCTGTTTGGTTCAGGCCGCTGCGTATTCTCGCGTTGCCACATATACCCACTTAGATTAGTAAAATGGAGCGGTTTTTGCAGGGCTATATTGATGGAGATTGCGCCTTTTTATGTGGGAATGTGATCAGATTTGGTAATATAGTAGTGTTGAGATATGGGGAGGGTCCTGACCGCTTGAAAGTTGTGCAGTAGTTCAACAAAAAATCTGATCAGAACTCTTGATATGGACAAGCACTACCACGGTTGAAGCACATTGGCTCTTCATTTAGCGAGCCTAACAGTTAGAAGACCTAATCCACAAACCTTAACAAAACAAAATCTCATCATTTACCCGATCTGGGCACGGTTTCTTGATATTAGACCAAAAACCTTGTTTACATGATATTCCAGCAACATGCCCGTGAGCTACAGATGTTAAGTAACGATAGATGGAGTCACGTTCTTATCTAGCGAGGCAACCACAGATGGTTGTTGTACAATCTACTGCACATCCATGGTAACATTAACAGCACCTTTATTTCTTAGCAGTAAGGACGGTTATTGTGGAGCCAAGTGTGTGGTGAATGTTACAAAGTGATCGCACTCTCACGTATACACTCCAGCAATTTGTGAGAAAAAATTGTGATAGTTCGTACGTGAGCCTTTGGTAGGCAAAGCTTTTAATTAAGACTCTTCGTCTCTGTCTTCTTAGCTTACTGCCGATGTCTGTTGCTTAAGATTATCAAGTAAGAAAGAAAAGAAGAAGAAAAGGTAGGTCAGGAAGAATACCTGTTATTGAAGTATTTCATTCGATACATCAATGAATGGGGAGAAGATCGTAGGTTCCCAAAGAGCCGAGTTATAAAATGTTGAAGCTTATGATACCGTCAATTCAACATCGAATAATATAATCAAGATCGTATTTGTGGTTACGCTAGTGAAATAAGTAGTGCCAAATGTAAAAATATGGTTTTAATTACACACTTTATGACAGCTTGTGATGTGATATCTTTATATCTTTTGAGTAAATTAAACCAAACCTGCCAGAGTAATGTAATAGCAATTAGCAATATATCTTAATACAATATTAAACTGTCAAATCAGCAAATTATGGTTGTTATAAAGTACAGCGAAGTGTCGTAACTTTCACTTGCAATTACTTGTGTATTTTATATCTGTTCCAGACATTAATTTCTGCATCCAGTGCGATTACCAGCATCATATGGCCTGAATAATGGCCGATTCTTTCGATTTAAAGCAATCCTTATCTTTAACTGGATTTTAAAGAGGTCTGGATGTAAAAAACACTTTCAATATATATCTGACTGTATTCACATGTCATGTCCTTCCACGGATGTCGATGTTCTTCTATCGGCACTAAGTTATAACTTAGCCCAATTTCATCAAAATCGGTTCAAAAGTGTAGCTGTGAAACCGACAAACATACGAAGAGACTTACATTCACATTTATAATAATAAGTGTGAAAAGCTTTTTCCACTAAGGCAAGCGTGAACAGGTTGTAACATACGACTACATGCAAACTCAAACAAAAAGTGTCAAGTAGTACAAAAACCATTGGATCAGCACTATCCTGTGACATGAATGTAGTCGGAATGGGGTCAGTGAAGACTGATGGTGTTTAGAGCAGACTGGTGACACGCATTTTGAATGTACACATTAATCAGCTAGGATATGTACCGTGGGTCGGAGATATGATGGGAATGCAGTTGTAGGATGTCAGGGCTGTAGGAGGAAAGTGTTAGAGAGCTGCAAATGGTAAATTCTTGGGATATGACTTTGCTGTAGTGATAAAAAAAAAACATCATGAAAAATGTTTGTATCTACTTGTTTTTTATAGAAGAGGTTTTCTACCACTTTTGCAAGTACGTCTAAACATCAAAGGGTTGATAAATGTTGAGTAAAATACATATTATAACCTCCTTCGGTTTCATCCTACATCTACAATTAACAGTTTTTTATCGTTTCTGCTTATTAGGCAACTGTCGGGCCAGTCTAAATTACTGCGGAAATATCTATCTCTAAATCCGCCGAAATTGCTTTGACGAATTTTTTGTGGTTTTAGACAAAAAAATCCTCTCAAAACGGCAACATTTATGAACAGCAGTTTCGATATTTTTATTTCATCATCCTACAGAATAGAAGGAAGTTTATGTTTATAATAAGAAACATTCGTCAACTGAATACAAGGAGTGAAGTGAAACCTTCTTATCTCAACAATATTGCGTTGCCAAGTGACGTTGCACAGTTATCTGAAGAAATTTTCACGTACACAATAGACACTTAGACAGTCGATACAAAGTGGCGCGTATCACAAAGAGTCGTGCACGTGTGTGCAACAAAGCCGAGTTAATGGCGACAGCACACCGCGCACTCATTGTCGACGCAAATACCGATAACAATTATTGACGTGCGTTAGCGAACACCGAAATATAAGCGACGACGCGAACAATGATTGACGACAGCCGCCACGCGAGACGCTCGCTAACGTCTCCGTCGATACGACCCAATGAACCAAACCACGCAAGAAAAAACAGAACAGTTGACGATCCCATTATGCAGGCCCTAATGAAATCAAACTCGGCAATAAGCGTCGCTGCGCTACCCCTTATTTTGATTGCTTCCATGTATATTCATTCTCTGTTATTCGTATTCGGTTCTAAATGAATTTCGTGTCCACCGGCATCCGACCGCAACGGCCCGACATCGGAAACTTTATAAATTATTATTACAGCTACACAAGCGAACAAAACAATCTACAAATTCGAACTACATAACGGGAGTACTCAAATTGAATTGTAAAAGTTCACTACATTGTGGACAAAACATTAAAACTAGCAAATCGTCCTCGACGGTTAACTTGGAACGTTTAGTGTTAATCGGAGATTATCTGAGAGGCCGCAGCGTCCACGCGTTCATTAAAAATTAATAATGAGAGAACGGAGTTATGTAAGCCGATACAGCTGAAGTATTCGCTCATTTCAGATAATATACACATCACATTCCGGCGTAATTAACAGAGCACGAGCCACGCATCGTAATGTTTTCATAGCGGGGCGCGTATTATGTTCGGCTGGCGGCTCTCGGCGCCCGGGAGCTCGGGACCCGGGAAGAGCAGCAGTAGGCATATTAGTTTCGCGGGAAGTGCGGCGACACCACGCTCGTTCGCGCACGACCTCCGCCTGTCAGATGTCACCCTTTACCGCATTCGAGGGAAGATATCTGTAGCGTCACAAGTAATTAAGAAGCGAGCCACGCTTTGTCCCGACCCCGGGGACGATTCGGGGGGCTTTCCGCGCCTCTCCCTACTTACATAATTTCTCTTAACTGCATAATCGATATCAACGTGTCGCACTTATCCCGTCTAGACGTTGACGCCGTAGTTCATAAGTCTGCATCGTATTGCGTTTGGAGTGGTAGCAAGTCATGCAGCGCCGCCCAGCCTCAGCCCTATCCCTCGCAGATCTGTCGAGGACTTCGAGTGTTTTCGGTGTCTCGTCTCCGTGTTCTCAAACGACACGAGCATACTCTGGAGCCGACAGAGCGTTAATAAACCTCGCACCGATATATCAAATACTAAAGTTTAACCGTCCGTATAAAATTTCATACTTAAGAGCGGAAAGTATTTAATTGACAATGAATGTGACAGTGTAACGGCACGCGAGAGGGTTGCGAGCCAAACGGAGCGCGTCTCTGTTAATGGGGTCAACGAAATTGAGAAAAGTGAAACGGTGGAGTGGGCCGGACGGGCATTTATTACCGGCCGGACCCGACAACCCTCGTCCGGACAGGGACGAGCCCATACACAGGAGAGAGACGCCGCGCATTCCAAATAGCAGTGCACAAACAAAGAGAGAGCTAGGATGGGCCCGCGGCCGGCGGCGACACGGCCTGGCCTCCCCGCCGACCATCCGACGAGCTCCTCACTTCCGAATTAATAACGAAATTTGTAAGACTGGACGTGACAGCGATCGTCTGCTTGAGCGCGGCCGCGAGCAGGCTCCGTCGCCGTACCACTCATTTATAAGAACTATAAATAATTAATTAGCCGCACCGCCTCGAGGGACGCGTTCAGTTTACCCACGTCAAGCCAGTGACATTTTAATGGCCTTTTAAACGTGCATCCACGTGAGCCTTCAACCCATTGTACATTGCATAAATAATTGAAAATATCGAGTCGTTACAAAGATACATGTTGACGTTGAAAAGATTGGGTAATTATTTCCGCTTCCAATATTCGTATGCACGAGGCAACAAAGATAGAGTCTGTTACAGGGCGAATCGCTTCAGGCTGTTTCCCTACGTAGTCAGAACGTAAATCGGTGCATCCAATCACGAGCGGCGGGGCGACGGCTCTAGATAGGGAGTTGGAAATCAGTTTGCCACTATTGAATTATACGAGAGCTGCAGCCAGGACGTCATACGCCAAAGTTTAATCTCCCGGAGCGGCGGACGGGCTTATTATGCAAATAGTCGACGAGTCTCCTCGGTCATCTTACAGTCACGTACGGCGCGCACGTACCGAACGAGCGCCGCGCCGCGCCGCATGTCGCCGTGTGCCGTGCCGCGTGCGCCTGTCGCGCCGACCACCACTGCGCCGCCACCGCCGCAAGCCACCAGCAACCGCGCTGTTTACAAATCCGACACATTTATAACCATAAACGTAATCGTAAACGCACTACCCCACACAGAAAATAATTTCCCCAAAACGCAATGTCTTCATTACAGGACGATAACAAAATGGAACCTTGATGAAGATAAAATTATTTGACTATCAAAAGACGGGAGAAACATCGACGACATCAATTTATTGCCTCCGAATAAACTCCGACCTAAAATTCAAAATGAAGAAGGCATCGAGCGACGGAAACGAACGGGAGCGAGAGGAAAATCTAACTCTTTCTTTCGACTAAAGCCAACCCTCGACGAGCGTTAATTAAGCGAAAATCGAAACGTCAAAGCTCGACTCGGGCTTTATGCAAATTCACCAGAATTGACTTTCGTGTCGACGGCGTTAGAATTTTTACCGCTTTCCAGACAATTGTTTGAACGAGGTAATTAGGGAAGCAGTAAAGACACGTACGCGACAGTCGAAACTTTCTACAGACGTTTGACGACTCCAACAAGACGTATTAATTTAGCAAGCCGCAGCTGGGTGGAGGCTTGGTGTGCGTTGGTCTGCAGGCTGAGGCGTGTCGAAAGAAGGGCACGAGACGTGGTGTGTCGCTAGTGGGTCGGTACCGGTACGTACCGTTAGAGTGAACTCCGCAGCGCGCTCGACCTTGCTCAGCCCTGGACAAACGGCCTGCACCAACTATTATATAATTTCCTAATAAACCCACGAACACATAGCACACGCGCTCATAAAAACTTTCGTAATTACGATAGAAAATTAACACCGAATTCTAGCAACAATATAATCGGAAAAGGGTGAGCGGAACGACGGTGAACGGGGAGTTTTTGTGCTCGTATCGTGAGAATGGGCATTTAGCGGCTTGGTTATTCGAGGCGTATCGCGTGATATCATTAGAACATTATTGCTACCACAAATTTCTTTGTCACTTAACCGGCACTGGATTTGTTGGATTTATTGAGCGTGACGCTCCACGGACGGCTTCGAGAATTTTGTAGCTGTCCCACATAGCTGGGCACAGTGGGCACGCCCGCTGCTCTGTAAAATATGCACTCGGAACGCCCGTTCCTGATACAATGTTAAGAAGCGCACTAAACTTGTTTTGTATACACACACGGACCATTGAATTAGACGATGTGGAGCATTAAATAAGGATTAAATATATGTATATCGGTGTAGAGAAATATGAAGACAAGCGTGCAGTGGGCGGGGACGCTTGGCTTAGAACCGGCCGCGGTAACGAACTGATAGCCAAGAGCAGTTGGCAGCCGGGTTAGCAAAAATTATACGTCAGAAATGTTGGGAAATAATGTGGAAGCGCACTTCCGGATGTGTTAGGAATACAGGATGGAGAGGAAGTGAGTTGCGCCAGGAACTTTGAACCATTTTATTTGAACGGAAAGACAGTTGAATATTTCTTGAGGACACTCCTCTCTTTAACCCTATCTGTAACAAGAGGTTTTGGTTCATGTATTGAAATATTTTAGTAACGGTCTCGTCCAGATTTTATATGACATCATCTACACAAGGAATCGTCGAATACGAGATCACAAGATCTTTAACATTTATTTTTGTATCAGCTTTATTAGACTTTATTTCAATTACCGTATCAATGTTATCTTCATTTATATCATAAACGTGTGTTAGGACAATATTCAGACAATACTTTTATAGCAGATAGCATCGTACTAACAATAATACCAGTATTGTATTCAGTGGATAGAAGATATCGTAAATATGGCACTGCGGGGAGTATGTAACAGAATAGTTTTTACCGAAACTGACCAAAATGGTCGTTTCGCGTTGTAATTTGTAGTACTGTTTTTGTTAATCATGTAAATGATTATTATGTGTGTAAATATTACCGATACGATGGGGAGGGATTTTGTGTACCTATATGCTAATAGCGACGCAATTATAACAAAAGGTGATAAAGATAGAACCTTAGCAGAAGCCTTAGAATATTATATTTGGATTTTAATTGCAATCGATTAGCTATCTCTTCTAATTACTTTAATTTCACAATGACGTATTCATAATTATTACAAATCCAAATCATAATAACGCTAACGATACTGTATATAATTAAACTTAGTATGATTTTCATCGAAATTCCTCTGTCGTTGACGCACAGCAAGCACGATCAAGATATCTTTATTATCACGATATACTTCTTCAAATGGTTCGAAAAAAAAGTATCGATTTCCATCCGCCTCAAAGTGCATAAAACAAATTGCTACATGATTTCCTATTCATAAGTCATCACGTAACGACTTACGTACAAACAGTACGTAAACCCGAGCCGCCATTACATTCGTAATCGACTCTGAACGGCTTTTAATTTCACACCATCCATCAATGGGCCACGCCTGAGGATGTGCGTATAATAAATACATCAAAACGCATATCAATGGGCTCGCCAACTTGCGAAGCAGTAGGGTTGTCGATGTTGAAACTGTGAAAACTGGAAATCTATGGAAAGGAAAACCCTCTGGATCTGGAAGCTTCATGGCTAATATCGTTAATAGAAATAGGGAGTCTCCTAGCATAGACGAGAATGAAATGTGAATCATAAACCACAAAGACAATGATGAAGTATTTATCTAGATCTGAACTAAGAGGAAAAGTGGGAATTCCCCAATAATTATACACATTGAACTTGATACACGTGTCCTTTGGTTGTATCATGCCACGGACGCAAGTCCCTACTCTTATTAATCTCGTTATTACTCAACGCGCTGTAATTTCAATTTATTACCGGAATCGAATTTTCCAGCGCAAATTGTTTATAGATGTGTTGAAAATATTGTATGGTTTCTAGAACTTCTTTCATTTGTAATATCATTTTAGCTATCACTGATGATTCACACCTTCACGCTCTTTGACTTGAAACTTCGGAACAATTTGCTTTAGTTTTTTAATCCAGGTTCGTTTCGGTGTCCATACAGCCCTGGGTATCGTTCCGTCGTGTGGCGTAATGGACAAATAATATGCACGTCGTCAGCCAACCATTATAATGTTATTTGAGGGCAAGCAATAATTGCTGAACCAGTCTGTTGCTGGCTAAATTCTGTTGCCAACCGTCTAGCTAGAATTATTTTCGTTTTACATCGCCTAACTTTGAAGGCAAAACGACCTTAAGTTCTCTTATTTAGGTCTCCATTTGGCAGAGCAAGTTACAGACACGATTCCATAAAGATGCATAGTTACAACTGAAATAGAATTCCTAAATGGAATATTTAGGCTACAAAACTAAAATAATAACAGCAGACTGTGAGAACACAAGTTGCCAAGGTAAATCGATGCTAAAATACCAAGTTTTTTAGTTCGAAAGTTACTTCGGGTTACATAACACCCGAGAACGCTCCAAGGCGCGTTCTAATTCTAATAAACGAAGGTGACTATGACTTGTGAGTTATGAAAGAAGACAATTGCCAGTCACAAAATAAAGAAGAGATGAAGAGATGCCTAATTACGCGGCAAGTACGGGTGTGAGTGAGATCGGCACGCCATGCGCCACAAGCAGCCGGTAACAATTATAAATTCAAGGAACTTAGTCGGGAAGCTCGCGCCGCGCCGCGTCTCGCCGTGCCTTTGAAAGCGAACCACTATTTTGATGCATCAGAGCCGCACTCGAGGGCGTCTGGCTTTCAGTATCGCAGACGGTTTTTGTTGCTTTAATACAGAGATGCGTCGGATCTTGTGGTACATTGAATTGTTCCTCTCAAATATGTACACCATATTTTACTTCGTATTGATGTTGTCTCAAAACATACTTCACATGAAAAAGGCAAGGCATGTTGTACACATAAAGTCATCGAGATAGAAACACATTGAGACCAAATAAGGAAAATTGTAGCTCGTAAAAATAAGGCTAATGAAGGTCTAAACGTAATAAAACAAATTATTAAAAAAAAACTTGATTTCCATGTCCATTCTAAACATAAAAACATGTTTATCGCAGCAGCTAATGACAAGAATTAAAGAGTCCACGCTGATGAGTCCGAAACAGTGCAATTATTTAATGGATGGGCCCATTCAAAACGAGTCTTCGCAAGTAATTAATACCCATCAAGTTCCATTTAGTTTGGAACTACAGAAAACAAGATGGCTTAGTGACAAACCTAGTAATTTGTGAACTATGCGAAACTTAGGTTACTTATGTAGGCACATCGTGGTAATTACCATTCAGCGTCCCTGCCTAAACTCAGTGTAACCGCACATTGCCTAGGCAGTATTGGACACCTTTGACGCAACATTCACATAAGTTATTACTAATTCACTACACTGTCAAGTAAACGGTTCGTTACTCGGAGAAGTTTCAAACCATGTTTTCGGAAGCGTGGAATATCGTGAGATATAAGACAGCCCGTCTAAGAGACGTTCCTCCATATTATTAACACCAAGAGAATCTAAATTGGACGGTGTTTAATGCCGAGATACCGTTATAATTGTATGAAATTCATAGAAATATTCAAAGCGAAAACGATTGAGATTTTAATATTAATCAAAGTTGCTGCGTTCCGGGAAACGGATCCTTTTTGGCTTTGCTTGCTTTTGATATTCTGAGTATAATTTTCGATTTAAATATTCAATACGATTATTGAATATTATGGTTCTTCTTCTAGAAATCATTAGCAATATCTTTGGCATCTAACAGTCCATAAACAATTTATTTCTAGAACGTTTGTCCCATATGTTTAAAACTATTATCTGCAACATACACAATAGTTTCCAAGAGACAATTCACTTAAATTCGTGGTAGAATTACTATGATACTTTGTTGCTGGTTAAACAAAATAACTAGCAAAACAAAGTATACGCGGACAAATACTAATAATTGGTCTCTAGTAACTTTACAAAGTTGTAAATATATTGCAACATTGCCGAGACACTTTTTGCAATTATATTCTTTTACACTTTTCTAAACTGTGTACGAACTATTAATATCTAAGTTGTAATTGAAATATCTGAACCTTTCAAGGGAGTCATTATACTCATTATTAAGAACAAATTTTATTATGGGCCCAACACTGAAATTGCGAAAAAAATCTGCTGTTTCGTTTCGACATTTTGTCGAATGTACTGAATCACTGATTCTAGGGTCCCATAGTAAAAGCAGCTCGATGAGTACAATGGCTTTTTTCATGTTTTAAATTATTTGAATAACTCCTTGTATACTGCTCTTTTTGTATGGTTACTATGGCGTGTGGTCCTCCTAATAGGCCACTGTCTGTTCCCGACAGTGTCGAAACAGATCAGCATCCGCCCGCCTTGTGATGATGGATATCAATCACTCCAGATCATGTTCATTTGAGTACATTGACATTGATTGTTCTGGTTTATGTGGGAGAGTCAAGCTGTCATGTACATTGTAGGTACAATCTGTCGATTCAATGT
This sequence comes from Agrochola lychnidis, assembly GCA_963680765.1. Lineage (NCBI taxonomy): Eukaryota > Metazoa > Arthropoda > Insecta > Lepidoptera > Noctuidae > Agrochola > Agrochola lychnidis. Next base: position 3,090,427 of record OY796859.1, on the reverse strand, counting down.
TTATATATCATGTCTGTTTATATATTTTGGTTTAGCGAATTTTTTATTTAGTTTACAACGACGTGCATTTATACATGTTATGATATTAGTTATCAAAACAATGCTACATGTTATATGCCAGTACGTGATAATTTTTTTTAAATTAATATACAGTTAACACTGTCGAATCTCCAATGTTTGATGGCGTTATGAGTTTTTTTATTGCATCCTTCCATCTTCCTCCATCTTTAAGATTGGACGATTACTTTCTTATTCTAGTAAATTGCGGCTATGTCAAAGCTATTACGTTAATGTCATGTTATGACTATTCAGATCGATAAACCAGGCTTCTTCATCTATATTTTTAACACTGCCAGTCATCTCTCTCGTTCCTCTTTAAAGTTGTTGTCAGTTGACGCGTCTATATTTAGCGCTGCAGTACTATCTATCCGTGTTATCTCCGAACACATTCAGCGATGGAACATCTCGCTATATACTTAATGGATCGGCGCGTTTGTTGGCGACCGTCGTTGGTGTCGCCCTACAATCGACCTTCCCCGGACGCTTCAGTGGATCTTCAGAAGATAATATAATGTTAATAGTTTGTTTGTTGTGGAGGAAAAAATTCAGATTTTCGTGGAATTAATTGGATAAGACGGTAAAAATAGTTGGTGCAGTAACATTTTCTTTAGACTCTAGCCAAAAAATGCCAAGATGCATGTGTATTGAACGAGGTAATATTTAAAAATGACAGCTGAATCGACAATATATTCCTCAGATAGATACAGTTTACAAATTCTACGTACATATAACCTTTTGTCAATACTCGTGACATTATTGTCTATTTTGTGCTATAATGGTTAAATCTAAGTTTTCTATCACTAGTACTTCTGCATACATATGTGCGCCTAATCCATTTGTTATCCAACGCAATTTATACGAGTCGAGTGCGAAAAACGAGTTGTTTAATGGTCTTATAAGCGTTGCATAGTTATAATGGAGAAGTGACAAACCATGTTAGTTTTTATGCGCAGGCGCTGGTACTGCGAATAATTGTTTACACGAGTAAGGCGGTGCCGTACAACTGTTGGTGTAACTGTACAATGATGTATGACCGAATACGAGGTGTTTATGGGAATATCCCGCTATTCTTGCAGAACGGAGTTGCCTAGTGTGATGTACAGTTTTGAATTTGAAACGTGCGTGTAGAGTCCTGTTGTTAGGATCGTTGATATTTCTTATTTCGTTACATATATCAATGGCACATAGTGTTTAGCCACTTTATTCATAAATGAGGAGTACAGTTACAACCTGTCGATCTATTAAAAGCTTGAAGTGAGCTGTCAGTGTCAAACTAGCATCAGGTGTACTGACAGATCACTTCACCTAAGATTTTACGGTGAGATTTTTTCACAATAGACCACCTGTATTAGCTTCAGACTTTCCATTCATTTTTCGACGTTAAAGTTTCGCATCACTATAATCCACGTTTATTAATGAGGGTTTCAGATTTCAATCTTTAATCAGTATTTTACGTTCCTTTCCTTTCTTTTTGTTAATTTCCCCGCCATTTTCATGATTTTATTATCATATATTACAGACTTCTAACTTACGATTACGCACATCAGTAGTAGGTCTCATTCTATCTGCTGGTTATAGGCTCGACTAATTATTAAGACAATTAAGATAATGAACACTTATCTCGGTTAGTCGCGACGTGCGTTTAACTGGACCGCTGTTTAATAGTATCTTATCTTGAAGGGCCATGCGGTTAAATTACCGGTTCTTCGTGTTCTTAATTATGTTTAGGATTATACGTGTGACTGTTTAATAGTTACAATTTTTTTAGATGCGCTTGCGACTGTCAATAACGATTTTCATTTTCCTGTCTTTTTCCCATGTTACGTGGGGTTGGCGCACACGTTTTCTTTTTCCATTCTCCCTGTCAACCATACGCTATCATTCACTTCCTTCTCTTTCATATCATTCTCCTTTCCACCATCCATCTTTTCTTTGCCCTTCCTGTCCCTCTCCATCCAGTCTTCAATCAAACCACGGATTCATTTGTTACATAAGTTTCCAGATATCTTTTAACCACAGCATCATAGCAATTCGACCATACCGCTCAAAAGTAATTGATGCAATCCTTTTCTTGATAAGTGATACAGATAAAAATAAGAAAAGGAAGTCACCGTTTTATCTTCAAGAAATCAACGTTTATGTTTTTTTATAGAATAGTAAAGTAAATACAACGATTATAGTAAGTGCGATAACGAGTTTCAATGGCTCTGATGCGTCAAGAATCTGTTCGCCGAGCCAGTCGCTCAACTGAGGGGAAATAGTACTTAATGCTAGTCGCAGTTGAGGATCGGGTACATTTTAAAGTGTGTACGCTTTTTTAGTTGAACTAGATGATATTTTTGGTTAACAATCAAATGAAGCAGAGATCTGCACTGGTGTGTTCATAATAATACAGAAGACCTTTTTAATAAGTAAATGCCAAAATGATGAGAAAAATAAATTGGAGGCTATGCTATGATCATAGTTTCTTGATTGGTGATTTTATTAACTATTATGAAGTAATTATAATTTACGACGATAACAATGTTGCTATGCTTTTTCCGACATCTCAAAAAAAAGTATCGTATTCTGTTTATTCTATTTCTATGGTAGTTCTGAGTGCCAGTACAGGACTCATAAAAAACAGAATCGCCTGTCTAATTACACTGCTTGGCAATCGGATCCATTGCAGCAGTACTTTGACCTTACACCACAGCAAAGATGGCGCCACCAGCACCTATTTCCGTCAGGTCATTACACTCGATTACAGCAAGTATTTAGATGTACAAATAATCGAGCACTTAGTAACAGGCTGAGTTTATTATGGACATTACTGACATCAGTGACCGATCTATCTAGTTAGGTATCATATCAGGGAAAAATCGTTTTCTATGTATTTTCACCTGAGCAGAACTCGGGCGCCAAAAATTTAAAACAAGATGGCTGCCTTAGAATAATGATGACATGGGCACCATGGAATTAGTAAGTACTTACAATCATGGTATTGTGGAATTAGTAGGTACTATCCTAAACTATTAAATGAGCATTCTCTATTTTCACCAGAGCAGAGCTCGGTCGCCTAGGTACTTAATATTATAACAGACACTCGCAAAACATTTTTACGTGTTGCTAGAGCAGCTCGAAGCGTTTACATTAAATAGACCCAGGTGCTTTAAATATTTTATAGACCAATAAATAATACAGCCCGTTTCCCGGGTCCCTATAATAAAATAACCAGCTGTAATATTGGTATCGAATCGTATCGTGTCGCTGCTTATAATGCTTATCTGTTAGAAAGTACTGGCGTTTTATTTCACAGATTCAAGTTATGTGCGATCGTTACCGTTTTCTAATAAATCTGTGATTTTAATAAGAATACTAGGTTTTACCCGCGGCTTCGACCGCGTGGATGTCGGAAATTACCCAAAGGGTAAGTAGTACAGGGATAAAAATCACCCTATGTCCTAGATTCCTAGTCCTGTGGGCCTAATACGGCCACATTGAGCAATTCCTCTAAAAGCAATTCATTTTCTGAATTCCTAGCAGATCATTGGTAATTTCTCTATGGTGATACATATTAGCTGAATCATATTCAATTCAATTCATATCAGAATCATATTTGGTGTAAATATTGCCGCATGAGAAAAATTAAGACCGTAATTTTGCCGATTAATTTTTCTTTACAGTTTTTATTAATCAAATTAAATTTTTATTTTTATTTCTACAGTTTTAATGTTATTTCATTATAATACAAAACTGTCAAACAGATGAATTGCGTAATATGAATTGAACGCAGATAATATTATTAATTGTCAGTTTGTGACTTTTAATAAGATTCATAATATTATCATATTATGATTCTGCAAAAGCGGCAGTTTTAGGCCCCAGCACCCTAATTGCGTAACACACGATCAATTACAATCTGAATCATTTTAAAGGATATTACAAAACATAAAAATCAAATAACATAAAAAATATTAAAGATAGATGGATATTTTTCATGAATATTTAGAAAAATACGTTCGGGCACGTACCGATGGGCGACATTGTAAAATAATTCCCTATGTAGAGAAGTACGGAAAAAAATATATTTTGTGCCGACGCCAAATAAATTGCAAAACAAAAAATTCTGAATCCATTGCTAATCCTGTGTGCTTCATATGTTCGAAAAATGTATCTATATTATTTAATTTAATTTATTTATAACGCAATGAATGTTGTTCAACTGTCAAAATGAAATAGATTGTGATTGATCGTGTGTTACGCAATTAGGGTGCAGGTCGTGGTCTATCTGTTTGCCAAGTAGCATCAAAATCCGTTTAGCCGTTTAGGCAGGTTTAGTGAAAAGATATCACACGAAGAGACAGACAGAGATACTTTCGATTATTTTATATATGTAGTATTCCGTACCAACATTATAATTATTATAAATGCGATAGAAATTGTGGATTTTATGGATTATCAGAACCTGAGAGTCAGCTTTAATGGTTTCATTCTCTACGAAATCAATTTATTGATAATACTTTACTTTCTACTTGTATATTTATTCTTGGAAGCAAATATATTCTAATATTTCATAACTGATACAAAACAATAAGAATACCTTACAAGAAATATAAATAAAGAATACTTAATGGAGTTTGTTGCCGATCCAGACTCGCCAATTAAAGAGGTAGAAAGAAAAACAGTTCTAGAAAAAAGTAATTTCAAAGAAATAGGAGACAACGAGTAACATAATTGAAGATGATATTATTCCTTTTATTCAAAGAAATACAAAAGCCTTCATTTAAAGAATAGTAGTGAAACATTAAACTACTAATTTATTTTTAGTTAGTATTTGCTAATTACTTATACATACGCATTTGATAGGCTAACTGGTAAGCTATTGACCTCAGGCTCAAATTTACTTGAATAGAGGTAGGTACTTCCGAGATTAATTATTGTGTTAGGTTATGCCATGTTAAACAAAATACGATAGCCTGTTCATTTGTCTTCAGATGTAAGTAGATTGAATAATAAATAGCCAAGTACTTCTGGAGAGGATTGGTCTAAGTTCAAGAACGAGTTACAATAGTTTTATCTCACAAACCGACGCGCGCTTTACTCATGATAACCAAGTGTACAAACACGCTGTGAATGTGTGCGCGAAAACGAGTAGCGTTAGCACACACGCATTTCCAACTTCGCCATTTTCTCGGACGGCACCGAGAGCTTCTGCGCTTACACACATATTCATAGCGTGTTTGTACACTTGGTAACCACAAGTAAAGCGCGCGTCGCTTCGTGAGATAAAAATACTAAAAATGGAAAAAGTTAATCGAGGCATATGTCCAGCTGTGCGTTAAATACAGGCTGAAATTATATGTAAGCAAAAGCTTGAAAAATGAAAATGTTACAGTAGATATATTTCTATCAAATAAAGAACGTTGCATCTACGTCGTGCTACATTCTCTGAAAATCAAGCCAAAATGTTTTGCTTTCAACCATCTCATGTAGACTAATATAGCTTGAGCCGATATATTATTTTTCTCGCTCGTACGACAAACATACAAACCAAAGTCGTGACCGCTCGTGAACACAGAATATGACATTACAACACACGACGCATCCGATTCAAAAGATTAAGAAAAAACAAAGCAGCCCATTCATTATGCGACAGACATGTCGCTCACTTTTATCACAGTCGTAAAATCGTAAGCATGTGTCTTGAACATTAGTCTGTATTATGTAAGTACTGACACCAGGTAGAGGAAGGTACCATACCTACTGGCTAAAGACCAGTTTCACATTGCCAAGTATTAATAAAAATATAGATGGTGATTTACTACCTACAACCTGAATTTGTTATTAAGTAAATGCAGTCTCAAAAATAACTTTATTCGACCTCTAAAAAGAGTACTTATGCAATCAAACCGGGGTTGTTATTGAATTAATTACAATTGATATCAAGAACTGCAACACAAATTAATTTTTCAATGTAGTAATTTGCATGCGATGTTCCGGTATACGCGACTAACTTTTCAATACTTGCAAAGGAACGGGAAGTAAGTTCATAGAAACGTGTCTCACGTTTACATCCGAAGTTCTTCACCTGGCGAAGAAGGTAAAGCGTAACAATTAAATTTTAAAGCGAAGCGATCGCAGCTCGGGCGCGCTGACCTCGCGAGTCGCGGGCGGCGCGGCTTGTCACGTTGCTGTCAATGTGAAGCCCGCCTTAGCTCGTGAACAACCAACCATACACGACGTGACTACCCACGCCACAAGCCACACAAAACATACGAGAAATAAATTGCCATCGAAACAAAGGCACGCCTCTGTGAAGATCAGGCCTTTTACTACTTTACTCGACACAGTTGAGAGTAAAAAGATTGACTACATTGAAGGAATTTGTATAAACAATAATGTGACAATGTGAGATAAGAAAAGAAACTGTTTAATATTACTCCTACAGGTAAGATAAAACAAGAAATATTCCTTTACGGCCGCTACGTTGTCAAAGGCAAAAACAATTGAGATTGAATGATAAGAAACTCGATGGATGGAGAAACATCAAAAACTTATTTTATATTCAATCACTCGGGGACCGGTCGGCTGTAATAGAATTTCGTTTATTTTGTTATATTCATAATTTCCTTCGACTCACATTCAATAAATTACTTTAAAGATTTACATAACAATATAGATGTTTTACTTTAGGTGTTATTCATGATACAAATTGTATTTTTTTGTAGTTCCACGCAATTACATTTTAAATAATGACGATACGAAAGAACACTTATTTACGTCGATAAATAATTGCAAACAAATAACAACTGCTATTATCGAGTGTAACAAAGTATCATCATTTATCTGTTTGTTTTACGTATACTTATGGAGCTAATTAAAAGTTTTTCCTTAGACAATAAAACAAAACACGGGCATAAAGGCGGGGGAGGAAGTAAGGAGGCGAAAGCAAGGAGCTCCAGAGATTGATAAGTTACGTAGAATTTAAGTAGCAAATGCGTTTTGCTTCATCTGTTTGTTATTTAGTTAGCGACGGGCGGGGCCGGCAAGCTCACGTATTGATTGATAGCCCCACACGTGGACAGGGCTACCACAAACCCTGCATGAAAAAAAAACACAACCTATTTCCACAACTTCCTCTTTTATATCACGCAACTCCACCCGCTATAAAGTCTGTGGAATAAAACAGCCCGGCTCATGCCAGCCCTAGAATTAGCCGAAGCTCAGTGAGCCCTACGTAATCAGTACATCTCATCGAATACTCAATTAACATCCCTACACACGGACCGGAGATTACCGTATAGCGCACCGCACCGCGTATCAGATGATCGCGCCTAACCTTCGCGTGTCATGTACCTAACTATACAGTACGACGCCCCTACCGAATTAAAGGGGCTACGATTGCGATTCAATCAAAACCCAATGAATTCACTATAAAGAGAAAGGGTTGCGACACTCAATCAACTGAACGTCGGATCGAAACTATGAATAATGTAAAGTTTGAAGCAGTTTTTTAGGCACCTTCAAATTAATAGAGGGACTCGGACGAGACAAAAGCGCTGGTGAAGGAGCGAGGATTTCCTGAAGACAATGGTAGTAATCAAGCCGGTGCGAGCGTGATTACCGCGCCAGCCGGCCCCCCGCGCCCCGCTACACAATTTATAAGCTTACGACAAACAAGCTTCTACTACCCACCACCGAATACGATGATTAAAACGCATTGAAAGTCAATCCGAACGATCGGAGCGCTGTGCGGCTCTCATTCAATTGCGCCAAATAAACACACTCGAATTAAGCCGCGATTGAGAGAAATATATTCTGCACTCGTACGCTGCCGACGGAATTCAAGGTCCGGAATTAATTTGCAAAATGCAACGAAGAAACGCGAACGTGACTAAAGATATCGCGTAAAGTTTGCGTCGGGACGGGATTGTAACAAAATTGAGTGTCCTTTCCGCCGGCAACATGAAACGCATCGAGTAAAAGATCCAATACACGGGCCAAATTCAATTTGCAAATCTTCCCGCCGGCAAAGATAGAATCAATTTACACAATCGCCTAAGCGAATTACGTCATTCGGCTGCCGAATATAGTAACGAGAAAAAAAAGGCACCAAGGCCGCTGGTCGGTGCAGTCCGTTCACTTGCGATCTCGACCGGTTGGGATGGCAATACATAAACAGTGCGAGCGTGGATCATGTCCGTGCGCCGCCGTGAGCTCGCTGCGCGCCAAAAGTCAAGGTGAACCGGTGCTGTTTACTGAGATTGCTCTTTGGTAGCACCGTGCCGCATCCTGCGAGCGGTGCAGCACTGTCTATGGCGGCTCACCCCCGAGCAATCGATACGTCAATTAGTCATAGACACGTGGCAGTTCGCATAGAAATAATGACTATGACGATTCGATCGGCTTACACGCGTACGCAAACGAGGTCGGTGAAACTGGGCGTCGTACAATTTCCTCCGTCAAGCAGACAGCTGTCTGCAGAGTTGAGTTTTCACAACAATAAAGTGTGAGTCAACAATAAGCCGACCGCACCGCGAATGCAATCAAAGTGGTGAACCACACGTGTAGGCACTTTGCTCGTTTTCCGAATTGGGGAAGCGTTTCTTACAAGTGCATGCGTACGCGTGGAATAATATCATGTGTGTCAGCAGCCCATAACGCTTCAAGTACATGTACTTTTCTAGGTTAAGTGTCATCTCGAAAGTTGACTGCGCATATTAAGCGACCAATGGACAAATAAGGAAATAATAATGAAAACATACTGGACTCAGAGACTCCGAGCTAGGAGTGGATGAATTAAATGATAAAAATAAACACAACTGGAGCCGGAGGGTTTTAGAAAGCGTAAGATTATCATGTTGATACACAAGTAAAGGCGAGTTGTGTGCGCTCAAGCTCACTGTGCTCGAGCCAAAATCCATATTCATGTAAATATCGTGTGTTTTTGTTTACTTTCAGACAACGAGCGGCATGAGACAGAGACAGTCTGTTCGCCGAATGCATGTCCCGAATGTGAATTTAAATTGGGCCTATGATACGTAAACAGTGTTTTCTGTCCAATTATCTGGTGAAAACGTCGGGTCCGTGTCTCCGCGGCCCATGACATGGCTAGCTCACTCGAGGTGCCCTTGCCCGGCTGAGAGCCCTAAGCACTTGTTCTCAACGCTTTCTCTCTGACGGTGTTAAGGCCATGCACATAAATCAAAAGCTTTGTAGCTATATTATGTAGTATAATTAAAATGAGCATAGGCATACATTAAGGTCGGCCATATTTGTTGTCCTAAGATAGTGCTCGGTACGAGCGTTATCGTGCACGCCTACGCGACATAATTTACTCTTATTATTGTACTAAATTACTCATTTTACTACTACACGTATCTGCCTTGATAAAGGTACTGCCCGTGTAATATGTTCTCTGTTGTTGTCAACATTATATTATGCGATTCATGCAGGAGCATCGAATATATTGAATATTCAAAGCAGAAACAGAACACAGATTCAGTAAGAATTAAATTCTGTTAGCCCTAAAGGCACAAAGGATTTGTCCGAACATTTATCCCAATTTATCACTGAAAAAAATATCAGAACACTGAAAAATACAACCTAACACACGTTTTATTTCAACCTGCATTATGGAAGCGTAGATATTGAAAAATATTTACTTTGTACATCTTTTATATTGAACATTACACAGATAATGGAAAATAGTTCCTTGGGCGCACAAAAGGATACGTAACTCTTTATTAAACTTTACATACGTATATTGGGGCATTTCAATTTCAATTTTTCGGCAAAGTTATTTGTTCTTTCAATATAAAGTTGTTTATTACGACACGGGTAAGCTATTGTGAAAGGGAGGTAATAGGTGACCCAGTTTCACACATAAAAGGTTGTGGAAATGTAAGATAAATATAAAACACAACATCATGAAGATGAGCAATTTTCTTCTAAAAGCAAGAAGTTAGGTAACCTCTAGAATTGCGATTACAGAAAAAAATACGTTGTAATAAATCTAGAGAAAACAGCTTTACTGGAATAGAATAATAAAATTGTTTCCTACAAAGCCAAAACGTAATGGAGCCCAACTTTAATAGAAGAAACTAAACGATTTCAGTATACCGCAAACAAAGAAAACATTTGGCCAAACGTTTGTCACAAACCAATAGCCAACGACACGTCAACTCGACCGCTTCCACCAACAATTACCCTTGACAAATATATATGTCAAATCTTCATTGGAAATAACAATAACAATCTTATGATTCGAAGCCATAAAGAGGTCCTATTTACGATCGAGCGTGGTGATTTCTGTAATGTAAAAAAAACTTTGTGCGGATACGATATAAAAAATATTGTTAGTTGAGAAGGCATTTATTTTATAGGCCTATCGTGAATTTATACGCTCTGCAACGCCGGAGAGTGGGCGCACATCCGACGAAAATGTCTCAAGGCTTTTTTGTCGGGGCTCAATCATTTTCCTTCAGGAATTGCCAGCACTATGGGCGTTACGCCAGGTATTTGTTGAAGCTTCGATTCGTTTCTCCCTCACTAAAGACGGGAGGGTTTTATCTTTTTGTCTACCTCCGTATATCCCCAGTCGTAAAGCTTTAGGCGAAACTGTCCATCTTTCCGTATATGTGCGCCGGATCTTAAACGTTGAAGTAAATTTTATTGCTTCTACACACAGTGGCAGTGTTCGGTTCGTTGAATAAACAAGATATCACAAATGAGTTAAGGCTTTTGTAGTATTTATATGTTTGGGACTCTCGTATAAGTGAGATAGTAAAAAGCTTGTGTTTTGAAGAAGAACTAATGCATTTCAGACCTCTTTGTGGAGTTTGAAAAATCTGTGATTTGCCAAGAGGTCACTTTTTGCACCACACAGTGATATCCTTAACTTTGGGGTAGCTTTTTTCTTCCAAGGATAACAACATTTTAAATACATCTGTTGTTATTATTCTAAGTTGTCTTGCTAATAACTCAAAGTATTTACAGAAAGTGTAACCTCCCGACATGTTTAATTTGCAAGCCCATCTACTAAGCGCTTACCCGGGGAAAGTTACCAACCACCGTACACCCGTCAACAAGTTTTAATATTTCTACATTTATTCGTCTAAAACGCTAAATTATCTCGACTTAATGAGCGGCGAACGTGCTTCGAATGGGAGAGACCTAAAATTTCATCCAAAGCGTGATTTCCACGGTCCAGCGTAATAATTAGAACTCAGATTATCAACCTTTCTACGTGAATAACTTCCGAGATGATTGAATAGTTTTTCAGTCCGATTCTTCCTTTACATAAAAACGTTGGTTCAATTGATCAAACACAAAAAGTTGCCGAAAGTAATAGAAAAAATGTTTGCAGCTGAATCGAAAGTAATCAGCAAAAACGTATCCATTGTAAATAATAGAAACCTGAGTCATTAGGATCTGACGATAATGTTTCTAACGATTAATTACGGGCTAATGATTATAAGTGCTAGCAATTCGTAAATGGACGAATAATTAAAAATACAAATTCTTATAATTATAGCTTGGAGCGTTTATCCATATATGGCAACAGCAAGTATTTATACGTAGTATAAATGTTTTGTCTCTGCATCACCCTAAGGTTGATTGGAAGAAAATGTCTCAGGCATTAAATCCGCCTTTGTACGGTATTCTTTTACTTGTGCATAAATTTTTAATAAATAAACAAAATATAAAACAAAGTCGCTTTTCGTGTGAACCGCTTTGGTCTTCTAAACGGACGGACAACGAACGGATGGAACGGACTTCTAACGGATTTTGATGCAGTATTCACCATTATTTACAGAATTCATTCCCGAAGAATTATGTGTATATGTCACCGTAAAATTATAAACTTCGTTAGTTTGTAATCTATCGGTATTATTTCCGTTAGATTACAAACTGTCGAAAGATTGTGAACTGCGACAAATCATTTACGATTTAACGTATTATTTTTCGATAGTTTATATTATATCCATGAGAAACGAGCGTAGTAACCAGACTTATTTCCATGGTCCTCATATGACCTCTGAGTTTATTTCGGTCTTTCTTCTCAGAGTAGTCAAGAGAGGAAACACCAAACTCATCTAGATATAATACTACCTGGGCGACCGAGCTCTGCTCTGGTGAAAATAGGGAATGCACATTTAATAGTATAGGAAAGTTCATACTAATCCATGTATAGTAACTACTTATTCCATGCTGCTATGGTAGTAGGTACTTACTAATTCCATGCTGCCATGTCAGGCTGCTCTTGTTCTAAACTTTGGGTGACCAAGCTCTGCTCCGGTGAAAATACTGAGAAAACTAATTTTCCCAAATATGAGACCTAGCTAGATCGGATTTTCGCCCCCGTAACTTAAATTGCAACTTTCATCGAAATCGTTAGAGCCATTTTCGAGAACGTGAGTACAAATATATATGCAAATATTGCTCGTTTAGTAGTATAGGATATAAGTTATTTTTGACGTGTAAAAGTGTTTTTAAGCTATTGCATAGCTTTTATCGCGGGCTTTGAGCGCGGCGACCGAATCAAGAAATTCCGTAACGAAAAAAACCTAACACCCCCCACTCCGCCTACCATGTAATGACGGTTCTCATGACAACGTGATGTTGTCATGGGAACGTAATTTTTGTTTTATGTCATCACGTCATCATCCCAAGTGTAGCATTGACAAATAGGAAGTATGGAGGTTACAAATGCTATGCAATAGCTTTAACGCGGCAGTCCCCGAGTGCCACACTTTTTTTAAAATAAATATAATGTTTCGTTTATGTCGCCAAATCAGTAGATTGCACCCGTGCAAAGAATGGGCAGGTCGCTATTAGTTTATAAGTCTATTTTTGTGTTAAGGGCTCCTTATGCGTAAAGTTGAATGTCCGGCGTAGGTGTACGGTGGGCGATGGTTTTAGCTTTCCAATACTCTTTATTGATACTAGACGAGTCGTTTCCAGTTATCTCGAGATCTCGAGTGGGGTCAAGAATCAAGATGTTATATGTTTGTTAAGACTGATAAAGACATGACATTGCATATGTAACTGCAACGAGAAATGTTGAGTTGGTAAGTGTTCAATACTAAATGTTGGAAGTATTTAGTAACAAATAACTTATTTTATGTAGTACAGAGAGAATTTACGATGATTTATTGACGACTGCAAAGCATTAGAAAATGCTCTGCGATCGAAAAATTTGTTTTGCCTCCTTTCTGCAACTGTTTTTATTATTGTTACGCTCCTGCTAGTACACAGAACCTACTTAATTTATAGACCAATCAATCTGCCTGCCTTCCAGTCTAACCGGAGGACGCAGCTGAATACCAGTATTTTACATAAGCGACTGCTTATCTGACCTCCATAACCAGTAACTAGGTAATACGATACCCCTTGGTAAGACCCCAGTCTTACCCCTCGGTAAGACACCAGTCTTACCCCTCGGTAAGACTGGTTGTCAGACTTTCGGGCTTCTGACGACCCGTAACGACTGTCAAAGATCCAAGAATAACAACTTAGTAATACTTACTACACTAATTTATACTTAATTTATATACCATTGTATAGATAATTTAATGGAGATTAATTCTGTACTTTTCAAAATTTGATTTAAAGCAGCATAAACAAAAAAAAAAAAATCCCTTCAATCAATTTACTTGCTAATTTTGTTTTATTATAATTTCTATGACGAGTTGATGACACTATTCTGCAGTATTTATTATAATTTGATTGATTAAGTTTTAATTTAATAAATGTTAATTGCTTTGAATAATGGACAAATTTATAACTATTTGATGTTTAATTAATAAAAATAACCAACGTGTTTATATTTGTATGCCGTTAAGGCAAAACATGACTGTGCTATAATCTTATGTAACATCTTGCATGCCATGTGTGTATACTTATGTTTTGGACAAATAAATGATCTTATCTTATCTTATCTTATCAATATTATTAGTGTGAAACCTGAAAACATTGAAGCTTGCGAAAAAATCAATTAGTTGAGTAAATTTTTTTTTATAGATGCTTTTCACCCGTAGGAGGAACCCTTTTGAAAATGGCTCTTTTATTCAAAGCAGTTGATTATAATTAATAAAAAACTTAACTAGTATAAATATCTCTTTATATTTCCAACTAACGTAAAAATACTGTATATCAATACTATTCTGTAAGATTTAACAAAATTGTAAATATTGGCTAAATTTTTTCCAGTCCATTATCAGAGAGGTTTGGCGCTGTATGCCGAGATACAGGTTTTTCACCTAGTTCGGCTGCAGATGCTCCTATGTTGTATTATTTTCATTATAGCCTACAAATTTATTTTATGTTATGTAGTGTTAATATTTTTGGTGTCAATAAAAAAAAAAAAAAAAATTTTAACACACCAACATAGTTTTTAAGTTTTCTTTTTGTATCTAACTAACATTTGGATCATTGTTGTCTGAGTCAATAAATAAATTTAATTTAATTTAATTTTAATTTGACTTCGACCCTATTCCGTAGCCTAGCAACCAACAAAGCAAACCCTAAATAGTCTTTGACAGTATGTAAAGATTGCGAGGTGAGAAATTTTACCCATATTGATGGGTAAAAAAGCAGTTAAAACATACTTCATGAAAAGTCGTTAAATATTTTTCTGTTTTTGAATGAGTGTTATGCTTATGCACTTTTGGTTTTTCCAAAGTTTTCTTTCTGGGGAAAGATTCAGCCGTGCTTACACCGAATCGAACCCTATCAAATTCTCAAAAGTTAGACAATTTACTGATCTACATAAAAACAATTTTTTACAAGACAAATACATTACCCTATCTTATCCAAGCCCTTTGTTTAAATTTGCATTAAATTTAACCTTAACGACGTAAGTGGAGACGTTTTACACTCAAATTATGACAGAGGATATAAAAATGTATGCAAACGAAGTCATTCCTACGTGTGTAGTGTTAGTTTTACGACTTTATGTTAAGTGACTCCTAAGGGCGTGTCCTAATAGGCCTGGAAAACGATAGCCAAGAAATTTACGCAGTTGTAAACCTAGAGGGTGTTGCTACTTAAAATGCCAATTTATTGTTACGATTATTCGGTTATTCTGTCGCATTAAACGATAACACGGCTATAAATGCCCTTCTTTATGGTTAATTGGCTCCTAAGTAGTAAATATGTCGATTATATAAATTATTGGCATTGCTTGGAGTCACAATAATGATTAAATTATCTTTCTAAGGCCCACTTGCACGTTTAGTCGGGTTAAATTTATAAATGTAAAGTTTGTAAACTCGGAGTTAGTAATTAACATGTTAACTCTTATTACGCGTTGCGCCACTAAAAAGTAACACCGGGTTAGTTAACCTGATATTAGTGTTTTTTTGAGTTGGGAACATTGCAGTTCAATCGACGAAACATTATACACACTAGATAGATAGAATATTCTTTATTATGTACACCATAAAAATTACAGATATTGATATATAATTTTGTTTTTTTTTTCTAATAATTCTTTCTTGTCTTTGAATTTTATAACATGATATTTCATTTTAATTGTAATGTATGTAGTTTCCATGGAGATTTAGTTTATTGACTGACGAAAACGTCAGTTAAGGAAAATTATGTTTTAAGTTCTTTTTAATATAATTTGTATTTATTTTACATGGGTCGAACAATATAAAATACAAAATATATTATCAGCGGTACCTCATAACGTCAATTTATTTTGACATTCCTAACATTAACCCAGAGTTTAGCGTCTTAACTCTTCCACATCGGTGGGTTTAATATTTAAAAGTTTTACTCTAGGTTTACCTCTTGATAGCGCAAGATGAATTATTTTATTAACCCTGAGTTAGCTGTTGTTAACTCGGGAGTTATTTAGGATAACCCATGAACGCGCAAATGGACCTAACTGGCGACTGAATCTTAAGTTATCCTATTCCTACTAAGTTACAGATCGAGATCTATAGCAACACTACTCAAATTGTAACTCCTACTTACAGTCCAAAGTACTATCTAATCTTCTCAATTTTTTATTAGGACAACTTGATACACAATTTTATTTTTGAGCCACAATTTAAAAAAAAAAAAGATTGTGGCTCATTTTTTTCCTACCCTTTAATAAAATGCAAACGCAAATAAAATATGTGTGTACCACACCTTAACCACAATATACACAAGTCCTAACACCGAGGAAGGGTGTAAACAGGAACTCGGTACCAAACACTAAAAGCACTTATTTTAACATCTTTATCTATTTTAGTGGCAGAAGAAATGCTAATACAGCGACAAGCACGAATAAACAAAGCATCTAGACATGTTTATGAAAGTTATAACGTTACGTTTTCTATGCAAAACTATACAAAACTGTGCAAACTGTGACAGGGGGCCACGAGTTATAATCAACCGTTTCTGGGACGGGTGAATTTAAAAAGTTGGTGGCTGCTGGGACATGCAATGGATTTGGCTGAACCAATATAACTCTGTTTCCGGACAAATGGAGAACCGAGGAACGGAGGAAAAAGTTCATCGAACTGTGTTTTAGTTTCAGCGCAAATTCGGAATAGGGGGAATACGTACGAATTTGATAAAATTGTGTAGGGTTGGATTTTTTTTTTACGTGACCTTAATGATACTGAACATTTTATCAAGTAATCTAAAGGATCGATGTATCTCTATAAATATCGTTGAGATTTTATAAATTAAAAGCATAATCAGTAGCTTAAAAGCAAACTCAATCCACTCCATCATTCGAATAAGTAGATCCATAACGAAGACAATTCTTCTCAGAAAAAAACTGAAATGGACATGATAGCATTAGAAGTTAATAAGTCTCTTATCTCTAGAATCGTCTGTAGATTAAAAACTATATTAGCATGATTTTCTAGTATTATAAAATAACCTGTTAATATAATTAATGGAGTTAGTCATACAGTCATTGAATTATACAAACTACTAAAATTATACAAACTACTAAAATTATACAAAATGCGTTAAATTATGTTATGAAGGAAAATCAGCTCCAATCCGCAAAACTTATCATAAACATTATCTTAGTAATGTAATTGAACAGAAACAGGGAAAAATTGCTGCTAATTATAAATTGGTACTTACGTAGGTACGCATGTTAGTTTTTATCGTTTAAATCATTTACTGTTGAGGAAATAATGTGTTTAATAAGTTTAAATGTTTCTGCTTGACCATTGAACCTGAAAAATGTTTTTAATCGAAATTCACTTGGTTGATTTTTTTTTAAATTTATACAAAAAAAAAAATCTGTATAATTATTTTTTTCTTTTTTTTTCTATTGCAAGTTATAAAATATTTTATTTCACATAAACCAACATGGGCACTTATGGAACGTCAGAAGCTAAGTGCACGGTTCCGATTGGTCGATTCCTATGGAGAAGAGCCGGCAAGAAACTCCAAGGTTACTCTTTTAAAAATAATTGGCTTTTCTAATATTTCCAAAATACAGTGTTTTTAATAGGTATGGGAGGCAAGTTCATCATACAGCACTCTTAACATAATAATTAAATTCAAAGACCTATTTTTTGCTCAATGAAATGCCCTAATTGGGTGACCTAGCAACACAACCAACTAGACTACACAATTATCATTTTCCACACCAATTTTTACCAACAATAATGACCTCCCACACAAATAAAACACAAAAGCCAAACGGTATCAATCCAAAATTGTATACCTATCAAAGATCAAAGTAATAATGACATTGAAATTCAGAATAACTAGCTCCTATACAAACAACACTCGCACGCCATTGTATGTTCACAGAAACTTAGTCCAAGAACCATTCAACAACTAAGGTATGGTAGACAGCCAGTCGCAAGCGCAGATAATGATCTTTATGTACCAGCATGGCAACAAGCGACGGTCACATGTTTGCAATTGCGTCGGCTACATTACAACTCATACAATGTATACCTTTTTGTTTTGTGGTGTGGGCACAATTCTCTATCAACAATTATTATTATGAGCCAATAAACGGGGATGTTGCATCAGGTAATCAGGGTAATCAGGTTAATTGGGGATTTAGTTTTGTAATAACTGCCTTTACGATTTCTCTTGTATCATGATTTATTCGGTTATACAGTTCCGGATTTTTTTTTTAAATATTGGATGCAAATTGATGGAATCGTCCACGAACACCACAAGATAGAATTCGTCGCATTTCTAATCATGCCCAAACGTTAGAATTTAACGGCTTTCGTATACCTATTATATATCTTATCTATATTAATATAATTACATAAATTACGTGTCACGTTGTTTGTCCGCGATGGACTCCTAAACTACTTAACCGATTTTAATGAAATTTGCACACCGTGTGCAGTTTGATCCAACTTGAAAGATAGGATATCTTATATCTTAACTTAGGAAACAAAAAAGATACGAAGAAAAATGATGTTTTTATAAATTATGGTAGGGTAGGTAGGGTAGTAAGTGATAAAGATGGTCCACCCCAAACATTTATATGGCAAAACAACGTTTGCAGGGTCAGCTAGTATATTTTATATTTTTGTTTTCTTTTTTCTTTTTTTTTCTTGACGGCATGTGAAGCCAGAGACTTATGGCCGGCTTTAAAACTCTGACACCAGGTTAATCACTAACCACACGAAAAGAAAACAACAATTAGGGGTCAACGCATTGGTGGTTGGCTACCTCCATAGAAACCAGACTGTACATAAAATTGCACAGAACGACAAGTGGCCAGGCAACTGCATGTTTTTCTTATTCCCATATCACTATGGAATTATCCATTGTTGTCCGGCTGTATTGTTCGCTAATTACATAATAACGCCTCGCTATTCTATCCTAGTTTTTTAGGTTCATATTCAAGGCGATTCTAATAATGTATAGTTTAGATCTAATCTACGTGTCATATTTTCCTTGTTACTAAGTTTAGAATTCACATTGAACTAAAATACTAGCCAGCAAAAATGGCATGAAAAGATTATTTTTTTGTGCCAGTGTCCATGGAGTTTCTTGCCCGTTCTTCTCCATAGCAAGTTAGGAAACTACTACGTTTTGGAATGGGCAATTAGCTTCATCTTTCTAAATTACTAACTCCTTTGACAATTCAAAAGTCAAATTGAAATAAATGCTTTAATTCTTTTTTGAACAGCAAGAAATTGAAAGATTTTAAAGTCTTAAATTCCATAGAGCTAAATGGAACGCTTTTTAAAATGCAATTTATAACCTGTTCTAAGCTCTAATAAAAGAGTAAACATGCACTGATGGTAATCAGAAAGATGGTTTCTGATTACAATCTAAGCTTCCGTCCGTCAGTTATGTCAAAACGTTAATGATAAAACATAATTCCTAAACTCTCCCGAGGAACCATGGAAGTTATAGAAAATGTCTTACGTAACGCTGTAACGGTTAAATTAAAATAATGGACCTCAATTTATTTGCTGACATTACTGGCTTAATAGGAAACAGCGAGCTAGCGAAGTTGCTAGTTACTTTACTAATAAGAAAAAAAGCCAACTCGAGCGTCCATTAAGTGCGTACTTTGTGAAATGATTTCGGTGAGAATTTAGGGAATAATTAACTTTTCCTTTGGATTTGGTGAAAATATCTTTTCGGCAGTTTAAATTAGTTTACTTTTTGCTAAATTGGCAGAGCTTTCAGTGATTTTACGAAAGAAGTTAACACCAATTCCGGTCCATAATGAAGTGCTTTTATGATAAGCCTTGTATAATTAAGGCCAACATTTGGTCCAACAAACATGGCGTCTTCCACCAACATAGGAGCACTGTAGGTCATAAAACGCTACAAGATAGAAGCCTCACAACACTCGTTAAATTTGGCCCAACATGATGAACAATATAGTGGAAGCGGCAATTTCAACGGCAAATCTACGCCAGTCAAGATTCACGATGTTGGAAGGATTTTAAGAGGGAAGTGTACTTAGATGGCGTCGTAAGACGTAGGTAGACTTTAGCTTTTATTGCTCTACATTTTTGGAGATTCTGGAAGCTGTGGCGGAGGTTCAGAGGTTAAGCATGTGCGGATTAATGTTTAATTACTGTGAAAGATCTTTCAATTTACAATGTTACTTCTGATCAAGTGATTATCATCATTTTGCATCCTTCCTCAATTTCCTTAAAGTAGACCTCTAGTTAAACCACCAATGTGGTTGTCTACTCTACAGTTCTTTATTCAGATTCTTACAGGTGGTGACCGATAATTTAAGGTCAGATTTTCAGGTTTCTCTCATATCTATCAGTCAAGCACTGTCTCTATAACAACCGGTCGTAAAACTTGAATAAATATAAGTGTTTTATTGACCTCGTCCGCAATACAAGTCTAGGTTTCATACCATTGTTTCCTTTAAAAGGCGATACTACAACAGGTTACATACTCCTCTATCTATTATATGTTCGTCAGCATAAAATTAAAATTCGATTTATCCTTATACGATATGTCCAGGCTTTCATCGGACGCTTTTAAATCGTATCTAAAATAGTCGAAGGTCCTGTTTATTATGGAGAGAATAAGATTCAGTGATACACAATCAACGCCATTTATACTGTTTTGTGATCTATGTACTGTTGCAATTATCATCAGTAGATAAATTTTAATGGCAGTCTTCTTAAATAATAACCACCACATTTTTAAGTCAGTCTTAAGCAGATTGAAATTCAACTTCGCATCTGGTATCAAATATACAAACCTCATTGGTTAAAATATTATCCAGTCAGCAGGGGTGGACTTTGAGTTTGAGCTGAGCATGAGCTTTGAGCAGCAGTCAGTGGGGCTGATTGCCCAGGATGCAACAGGCGCTTTTGGGCAAACAGACGAACCAACAAGGCACTTGAGAGAATCTCAAAAAGAACTGTCAAAATCTAAACGTTATCTGAATTTTCGGAAAATAATTGCAGTTTTTTTTAACAGACGTGAGCCAAAGCACAGTATAAATAAGTAACAGTATTATATATTCATAGAAAACGGTCGAAACGACGCGCTTCGAAATTCAGTGTATATCAGGACGCAACAGTATCGACAGCGACAGTTACGCAGCGGACGCGGAAGGTTTATCTACCGAGCGGCCGTAGGTTATTTCAAAGTCACTGCCGAGATATAATACTGTTACTTTACTATACTGTAGACTGTGAAACCAAATTATTAATGGAACGGTTTATTAATACCTTCATCGCTAGCACCGTGCTTAGTAAAGCAAATTGCATAGCGATACGATTTGTATAAGAAAGTAACAATATTTCCTTAACCAGCACAGCTCTGTATTGTAAGTCTTCCATCGTGACTTATTATTTAAACGTTTTCTACTGAGTATTTATAAACTGCTGCTAATTATATAAACACACCATTATTATTTCCACAGTAGACATGGATTTATTTATGGGAAACCCTCTGAATAAGGTTTATTCACGCTGTTTTATTCATACTGGAGTCAGATTTATTTTTATTCAAATTATCTTATTTGTATTGCCAATTATGTGTTGACTGTATTAGACATTACTTAGTTATTCATCATCTGCCTAGCCTTTTCCCAACTATGTTGGGGTCGGCTTCCAGTCTAACCGGATGCAGCTGAATACCAGTATTTTACATGGAGCGACTGCCTATCTGACCTCCACAACCTAGTCACCAGGTAACACGATACCCCTTGGTAAGACTGGTTGTCAGACTTTTTGGGCTTTTCACTACCCGTAACGACTGTCAAAGATCTACAAATGACAGCCGGGAACAACGGATTAACGTGCTTTCCGAGGCACGGAGGGGTCTTGGTATGTAAAGATGGTCACCCATCCACAGATCAACCGCGGCAAGCGTAGCTTAACCTGATTGATCGACCCGTGCAGTTGTTGTTACTTAGCCACATTACTTAGTTATTATGAAATTATATATTCTGACATTACATGCTTATTGATATGAATTTTTAACATTGTGTATGGTACTATTTTGAAAGTGTAAAACTTATTATGGAATGGTATAATTTTAATGGTGCTTGTTATTTTAATAATAATTTTGCATGCCTGAACTGGTGCAACACAGTGGACTGCGCATTCACTTGACATCTAGAAATGTTTGGTGTTGAGCAATAAACATTTGAATTTGATTTAAGGGTATAAATTATTCCATGATGGTTTTATTCGACTCCCTCGTAAAATTCTGGCAAGTACAATTAATATTATAATTCCAATTATGAATAATCGCGTGGGCTTTGGTTTTCGCTTTTTACCTCTACTTCAATTAGAGTCAACGTCAAGTCAGATTTGTCACATATGTATCAGAATCAAGTTCTTCCAAATTACAACTAACAGACAGCTGGACTGATATGGAGTTTGTTGCGCCACTTCTTCTTGCCAGCTAAAGCACTAGGAAGTGTTGAAGGGCGGGCATTTTGGAGGACTGTCTTATGTAATTTTGACGTTCAGAAAGTATTGATTCTCTTCCTAATTAGAAATTAAAGACTTTTGAATTTGTTTACAATAACTTTTCATTTCCAAAATGTACCTACAAACCTCCTATCCTGGATAAAGAAACAAGTACCACACTAAACAGTTGCCCTTGCGACGGTAACGCACTGAGGCAGAAAATCAGATATGTATAATACCTATAGAAAACGTTGATAAACTACCAAATAACCGTTACAGTAACGATACACGGCACATAATGGTGATGTCATGTTTTCACTGACTAATCACATTCGGCCCATAGTGAAGGTTATGCTATACATCGTATAATAACAAGACCATTAAAATGGTTACATTACAATCGAATGTAGGTCGCGTAGGAATGAATAAGATTGATTTAGTCAAAAGAAACAAGATTCGCATTTTACAAGTTCATTTATTTACTTTATGCACAAGTAAAAATACTGTACAAAGGCAGACTTAATGCCTGAGGCATTTTCTACCAATCACTCTTAAGGTGATGCAGAGATGATCTCTCGCGTCCGGCCCTGGTTCAGGCCATGGTACGGAGCAAGAGGAAATGGCAGGCCGTCACCTCCTTCTGCGAAGCGGTAATGCTCGCGAAGGAGGAGGCGGAACGCGTGAGGGAGAGGCAAATTTCGCACCCTCACGCCCCTAACCGCCGCAATAGGAGGAGACGCCCGGGGCGGGAATCGCAAGCCGATTTTCGACCACCGTAGGCGCGGGCTTGCGAACGGTGAGCAATGGGTAGCTCGCGTTCCGATAAGGACCAAGCCCGGGTCGACGGCGGTGTTCCACGCGCGCCTCAAAGAGATGTCAGCAGAATTGACGAGGTCCGTCCGACGAGGATTCTATCCCTTGCCGTTCGAGTCCATGTTGGACCCGCTATTTTCTTGATATCATCTTCCCGAAATTTTTCTATTCTTCGAAAATAAAATACAAGAATAAATACACAGATACATTCGTATAAACAGAATAAACTTTGTCAGGAGAAATAATGATCGGTAGAAGAGAAAATGAATTCAGCAAATCAGCGCTGTGATATTTCTGCCAACTTCTTGCGTATATGCTCACGTGTCTTCACTTTAAAAGACAACCGACTGGTTGCTGTCCTGGTTTTCAGAGGTAGAGCATTCCAAAGAAAGACAACCTGGACAAAGAAGAAGAATGAAAGGTACCAATCGTATTTTTGTAAAATCAAGTGTGAGTACGACGTCCTCAGTATAAATGGAGCAACGATTTTGTGGGGTGTTGGTAGCAGCTGGAGGAAGTGGTCAAGGATTGAGTTAAATGGCAATCGGAAAGGTCACCAGTACTGAACTGCTATAGTATCAAGATGATGACGAAAATCAAGCATAGCTCAATAGCTCCAATTATAGCAAATTACCATTGAAAGAAAGAAAGAAAGAAAAATATTTTATTTGGGACACGCACAGGAAATACAGACAGAAATAAAAAATTAAATTAAATTAAAAAATAAGAAAAGAGCATTTTAAACTAACAAATAATAGTAACGACCTGTGCGAGGCCAAAAAGGCCCATATCTCAGCATAATGCTGCGATATTTTAATAAATACCGCGGCGCTGGTATTCTGATAGGGCCCGCTGTGACGCCCCGGACACACCTACGTACACATATAAATCCCTCTAAGGGATTACAAAATAAATAAAACAATAAAAAATTATAATATAATTAAATAATTTGTTAGTAATACGGATAGTATTCATAAGGAACCAGTACCTTAATTACGTAATAAACGATCAATCACAATCTGAATCGTTTAGAAACAGACTGCTACTCCAATGCTTTACAAGTTTGAAAAAAAAAATCTGCTCAACAACGTAAAAACGCAATGAATGTTGTTGAACTGTCAAAATGAAACAGATTAGTCTTAATCGTTTACGAAAATGTGTTACGTAATTAGATAGCTGGTCGACAAGGTGTACCTATACTCCATTTGAAATAAGATTAGACGTTTAACTAAACCTTTTTTACAGTCCGTTCAACCGATTTTGACTTCTATTGCGTTGTTGGCATGACAAATGGCAGCTGCAGTTAACAGTTGGTATTGCAACCATTTTTTTGCTTTTAATGCCATCCTTATGCTTACGGTATAGAAGTCAGAATCGATTGAACGGACTGTAAAAAAGATTTGTTTAAATGTCTAATCTTATTTCAAATGTAGTATAAGTAGATTCTGTACCTACTGTGATATTTTGCGCACTTATTGTATGGAAAATTTGCATCTGATTGTGTCGATAATTACGTATGCATGTCGCATCTTTGGTCTAATAACAAACGTGGCTGCAGATGCCAGCTGTTCTAGAAATATTCTTTTCTGTTTTGTGTTACATACAAGGAAATGATGAGATACGGCCGAGCCATACAGATGCAGCAAAAAAAATATGAACAATGGCCCAAAATAATGAGGACAAAACGGAAAACCTACTGAGAATGGAGATGCTAAAAGTAATGCATTATATCGACGGTTGAAAGGCTAATTGATCTAAGCGACATTTTGTAAAACTTGCAGAAAGGAGGATGGATTGGTTGTTTTTTTTTAATCATAATAAGATCTTATTATGATTGATTGATTTAAGTAAATAAAAGTCTATCAAATAGTTGTTTTTTTATGATTTTTTTCCAAAAAAAATAACTATGATCCGTCCAAGAGGACGAATCATAAAATTGCAGGAGCAAGTTTTACAAAATGTCGCTTAGATCAATTAGCCTTTCAACCGTCGATATTTAAAAACAAGCTAAGGGATATCTCAACGGCAAAAATGACTAACTTTCATAAAAACTTTTATCCCCAATTTAAACACATTAGGGAGTGAATTTTCAAAAAATCCTTTCTGTACACTTTTGTACAAAATTTCATACTTCTAGACCCCACCGAATGCCCGCGGTTCAGGACTGCATCGTCTGTCAGTTAAGGAATAAATGAATTTAAGATTTTAATTAAGTAGATATAGGTACTAATTGCAACAAATGCAAATTGCTATTATAGGTACCCAGCCAACCATGTAGTCAACTACAAAATTAAGGAAATTGCTCTCAAATGTGACACACAAATACATTTTGACTCAAAAAGTAATTTTGAGAGTACGGCCGAACAGAAAAAATTCAGTATTTTTAAGAATGGTCGCATTCCAGTCTCCGTCTGTCAAAAATACCTTTAAACTTTTTTTTTTAAATAATAATATTATAAACTCGAAAGTTTTTGAGGATGAATGGATGTTTGTTAACCTTTCACGCAACGTATTTGGATAAAATTTGGCACACAGATAGTTTATAACCTGGGTTAACACATAGGATACTTTTTATCCCGGCAGTATGTTTTGGTGGGATAATTAACAACATCCACGCGAGCGAAGCCGCTGACAAAAGCTGGTTTTACTATATTTTTGACAAGTTTTTGACACTTATTGTCGCTGAGATGAGATGGCGGTTAGATTTTTAACGTTTCTAATTACGGGAATTGGCCTTATACCCTCCATATTTTGACAGCTTCTAGTGACTTGGGAACACTACGTGCGTTGCTACAATTCCCTGAAACCGCTTAAGGAACGTATAACCATAATAGCACCATATCCCGTTGCATAACAGGAGCCACGTCGCTAAATCATCGCCTAATAACGCCACTGTCGGCCATTTTCCTCAATAAGATAATACGTGGTTACCAGGATACAAGCATTGCGTTCTTTTCCCGTTCGATCCCGGAAATATCACGAAAAATACAAAAATCATGATTAAATACAGCCGTCTGATTTGTTTCGCTCTTAACTAACAGAGTTTATTGTCTTTTTATAACAAACGAAGTAAATGTTGAAAAACACGTGTAGTTTCTGTACATTGCATTAGTCATAGAAACTTTGTTGTTTAATTCACCGTTATTGCGTCTTTTGCAAAACGTTTTTATGTAGTAAAAAAAAATCTCTGTAACATCGTTTTGTATTTTAATTTGTTGAATTTGAGTTTGATGAAAAAAACTTTTTTACAAAAAACACAACCGACTTCCAAACTACAAAGTGAAAAATAACTTTAATTTCGGAAGTCGGTCTTTGGATCAGATCAGTATTTTAGTTTTTTGACACCGACTTCCGAAATTAAAGTTATTTTTCACTTTGTAGTTTGGAAGTCGGTTATGTTTTTTGTAAAAAAGTTTTTTTTTTTCGCTTTTTAGTGGGTTGGTTTGTAATTTATCTAAGTTACAATAGCCTTATGTCAACTGCTCATCAAAAATACCCAAATCGCTATAGATGTGCCTTTAATATTTGAAGAGTTCCCTCGGTTTCTCCAAGATCGTGACCAAATGACAATGGGACAACTTGAAAGTATACCCTTTCAAACAAAAAAATATTTTTTCAAATCGGTCCAGCCGTCTTCGAGTAATCGGGGAACATACATAAAAAAAATATATATATCCCGACGAATTGAGAACCTCCTCCTTTTTTTTTGAAGTCGGTTAAAAATAGTATTCATAAATCCTTTTGAGTGTTTTCGAGTGTCGATTATTTTCAGTCACCTAAAAATGTCATTGCATAAAAACGTGACGAAATGAGTGGTAACATATCAGTACAACTCCAAATATGTATTGACAGAATGACAAATAAAACTAACAAGCACATGATAACGTCGGTTAGCAACAAACGATTTGCAATTTGTATGTGCAAATACACGATGAAGTATAGTTAACTCTGGTTTATTGGAAAATTACAGTGGTTGCGCGGGCGCAGAGTCGCTGTCTCCGCTCCACTCGACGCCACGTCACCAAAACATTATATAAACATGATGTATTATGCATACGAGTACATACAAGTGTGGCTATTCAAGCGATTCGGCGGTACAACGTGTGAATATATCTAATCTGAAATGCGCAAGTTTTATGATCGTTTTATGCCTGCGCGTGAGTGGATTGATGAACATATTAGCATTGAAAGAGTAAGCGGTAACTGAGATGGAGCATTGGAAACCTCTGTATGACATTTAATTGCAGTCTTATTAGTGAATGTTAGCTGAGGCCTGAGATTAAGCCCTAACGTAAGGCGTCGTCCATAAATCAAACGGCACTAACAATAAGTAACTCTAGACATTATCCCATTCAACAGAACCATTATGACAAATACTAATCTTTACAGTCGGCAGTTTATTGCTTTATGTCAGCAAAATTAACTATAATTGAAATGACTAATAAAATACTGCAATCATACGGGAATACTTTCGTAATAAGCTAGGAAATAAGCCCTTTCAAGAATATTACGAAACACAGCACTTGTAACAAGCCTAAACCACACCAAACTGGTATCGACATTCAGGTAAAGTCAATTTCCTAGGCGAAACACAAAGTGGCTATGTTTGAAGAGAAAGTAAAGTAAAAGACGTCGCTTCGACGTGCACAAAATCATCTTGGATAAAAAATATATATTTTTATCATACAATGGGGCGTTTATGTAATGTAACTGTCCATCAATCACGCTTACATCTTACCTAAAGCGTTATAAGAAAAGTGTTCAGCGGATGTACTCTGAAACCTTTTCCGTAAAGGTACCATTCCGTAACCCAGGCGGCAACTGCCTGTATTTCTATGAAGGCGACGTGTCGCTAGTTACGGAAGGTATTTTATAGAAATTCATAGACACCGGTCGTGTTGCCTGCAGTTGCCGCCTGCGGTCGGCGACGGAATTGTACCTTAAGAATACATAGAAACCAATCGTGTCGCGGCGACACGTCGTCGCCTGCAGTTGCCGCAAACGGTCGGCTACGAAATTGTACCTTAAGTATTGAAATCGAGGATGTTACGTACATTACTGTAGGCAATAGTAGGCATGTTTTTATCGCTCGACTCGTGTTAGAATCGTGCCGATTAATCTTATTGAAATTGACAAATCTGGTTCAGTAGCTGCCAAAAGTAAGTGTCCTTTCAAGGCTAGTAAACAAACATAGAGACTGGCGACAAAGCAGAACTTGTAAAATCGATTGCCTAGTTTTCTAAGCTATTAATCTATACTAATAATAAAATAAAACTGAAGAGTGTGATATTTGTTTGAACCCGCTAATCTCTAGAACTACCAGTCGGATTTGAATAACTTATATCTTTTTTTTTAATTCTGTCTGCATTTGATAACCGAATTCTTGAGGAAGGTTATAGACTATTTAACATCATAAGATCACGCTTGAACCTTTAGGAGCTGAGCAAAATAAAAAAAGCGGCCAAGTGCGAGTCGTACTCGCCCATGAAGGGTTCCGTAGCAGCAAGTAACATTGAATGAAAGGTAAATTGCGGTTTACGATTTATGACGTATTAAAAAAAAACTACTTGCTAGATCTCGTTCAAACCAATTTTCGGTGGAAGTTTACATGGTAATGTACATTATATATTTTTTTTAGATTTATCATTCTCTTATTTTAGAAGTTACAGGGGGGGGGACACACATTTTACCACTTTGGAAGTGTCTCTCGCGCAAACTATTCAGTTTAGAAAAAAATGATATTAGAAACCTCAATATCATTTTTAAAGACCTATCCATAGATACCCCACACGTATGGGATTGATGAAAAAAAATTTTTTGTGTTTCAGTTCTAAGTATGGGGAACTCCAAAATTATTTGTTTTTTTTCTATTTTTGTGTAAAAATCTTAATGCGGTTCACAGAATACATCTACATACCAAGTTTCAACAGCATAGCTCTTATAGTTTCGGAAAAAAGTGGCTGTGACATACGGACGGACAGACAGACAGACAGACAGACAGACAGATAGACAGACAGACAGACAGACAGACATGACGAATCTATAAGGGTTCCGTTTTTTGCCATTTGGCAACGGAACCCTAAAAACGCTAAGCTAAAAAGAAGTAATAGCACGGGAGGGTGTTGCGATGCGAGGAGGTGGGGACCGAGGAAATTTATAAAAATGTGGTTTTTAATTTATTATATTGTGTATCTTATGACTTTAAGCTACGCTTGCCGCGGTTAGTCTGTGGATGGGTGACCATCTTTACATACCAAGACCCTTCCGTGCCTCGGAAATCACGTTAAGCCGTTGGTCCCGGCTGTCATTTGTAGATCTTTGACAGTCGTTACGGGTAGTTAGAAGCCTTAAAAGTCTGACAACCAGTCTTACCAAGGGGTATCGTGTTACCCAGGTACTGGGTTGTGGAGGTCAGATAGGCAGTCGCTCCATGGTAAATCCTGGTATTCAGCTGCATCCGGTTAGACTGAAAGCCGACCCCAACATAGTTGGGAAAAGGCTAGGCAGATGATGATCTTACGACTTTAACGCGAACGAAGTCGCTGGCAGAAGGCAGTGTAAAACTTATTTCGCGTGTAACACGTATTACAAACTCAATTTATTATCACAATCTTTGGATACTAAAGAGAAATTGGTTATTATGCTAAGCTTATTTGCGTGTACCAGTCTGCCACTAATTAAATCTAACAAAGAGCTTTCCTTACTGGTTTGGGGTTAAACTAATATCATAAAAGATACAGGAGAATATTATCGAAAGCACGTAGAAACTGAAGAGTTCGTATGTACATGTTAATTAAATTATTGTTAGTATATTTTTACTTCTATATTTCCTGGCTCCTGTAACACAGGTGTTTTTACTTAGCGCAGGAGTCAGAGCTCCACATTGTTTGTACACATTTTTTGATGGCAATATACAAACAGATAAAATTGAAGTGTCTGTTTGTAATGTCAAATTAACAGCTTTTTTCTAAATACATATGAAAGTAATAAAGTATATACAGTATTTATTAAAAAAAAAAACTGTGTTTCTGTTGCAACTTAATCCTCAACTTTACCATATATTTATAAAATTATAGCTGCAGTATTTTCGATATAACGGAGCATCATGCTAAGCCATTTGAGGTTAGACTCTTAACTAATTAACAGTGATTTAAAAATCTTATCGTTTTTTAGGGTTCCGTAGTAAACAAGGAACCCTTATAGTTTCGTCATGTCCGTCCGTCTGTCTGTCTGTCCGTCTGTCCGCGGTCTAGCTCCGAGACCCTTAGTACTAGAAAGCTGTAATTTGACATAGGTATACATATTAATTATGCCGACAAAGTGGTAAAACAAAATTATGAAAAACATTTTTTTTTAGGGTACCTCCCATACACGTAAAGTGGTGATGTTTTATTTTGAGTTTGTAAAAACCATTTTTGGATTCAGGGATCCGTTTGCAAAATATTAAGCTTTAAAGTGCTAATTTTTGTTAGAGTCAAGTGTCCCCCCCCCCTGCCAGCTAAATGGTTGGTTTTGGATGTGTGAAAAAAATCACAGCAGTAGTTTATATAACGAAATTAAAAGGAAAACTATCACAGCTAAGTAGGCTTTACTAGTTATCGAGTAATGATCGACCAACTTAACTTTGCAGTTGCAAAAACATGTTTTCCCATACATTCCGTATGGGAGAACATGTTTATCAACTACAAAGTTAAGTTTGTTTTTGGGATAAATTCATCCCAACTACGGAACCCTTCATTGTGCGTGGTCCGACACGCACTTGGCCGGTTTTTATAATTTACACGTGCTTAGAACACGTCATCTACAACAAAACATTCTGCTTATGAGCAACTCGGCAACAAAGCCTCATTATAGCCATGATTTCCAACACATCAGCCGTCTCACAAAACACGAAATTATATACAAACAGACCAGCTATTAACGCATACATTAATAAGGTACCATTAGCAGTTCTACCTAGAAGCTAGGTAGTAAATCAAGGTACGTCACACGACAACCTATTATTAGAATTAGAACAATGGTCACACAAAATGGACCTACCTCACAATGCAAGTGATCGTGTCATGATATTCCTATAACTTACTAGCAGCGCCCCGCGGTTTCACCCGTATAAGTCTCGATCCCGTAAGAATATCGGGATGAAAAGTATTCTGTGTTAATGTAGGTTTTAAACTATCTTTGTGCCAAATTTTATCCAAATCCGTTCAGTAGTTTTTGTGTGAAAGAGTAACAAACATCCATCTATCCTCACAAACTTTCGCGTTTATAATATTAATATTTATATATATATATATAGTAGGATTCATAACTTCGGTAACTTCATCTATCTAGAATATACATACCTACATAAACTCACGTTCTCTTCCCATGGGGGTAGGCAGAAACTACAGAACGCCACCAGCTACGATCCTTACATACTCCTTTTGCCTCGTTTACGTTCATACATCTGGTCATACACGCACGCCGGTTGCGAGTACTACGCACCTGGCCTTTCTGAAGAACATCACCAATAAGGTCACTATATTATGTCCTTTTCGGTCGTCCCCTCCAGGCGTTTCCAATCATATGTGTCTTGTAATAAATACCTTTTTAGTCGCCTTTCGTTCATCCTCTCAACATGACCATAAACCATCAAAGCATACTATTTTAAATTTTTTCTCTACATCTCTTCTTGTCAACGTTGTCGTATCAGAATATACGTGTGTATAGTCTAGCTATATCTGTGAATGTTTTTCCTAGAGGGTAAAGAATCTGTTCGTTAGTGCACGACTAGTTTCTACATCCACAATGAGACGATTTTCTGGTTTGACGGGGTTGGGAGAGGCCTATGACCAGCTAGGACTGCGATAGACTGAGAAGCATTGGAAGGACGAGAGTTTTAAATATCTACACGGTTAGCATGACCTCAATAGAAACGGGTTTTGTCGACGGAAGAATAGACAAAATGACAGATAAACAATCACAATCTGTCATTTTGTCTATTCTTGACAAAACTCGTAGAAAATCCGTTTCTATGGTTGCGCGTGCTAGCTTCTAATATCAAAGTCCCAGAATTAATATGTTACATATATTTGGAATTAACTCATTACTGGTTTTTATTTGATATCAATATTGTTGTTTTTTGAAGTGAAAACTTCTTTAGGCGCGTTGGGCATTTTTGAGGTGGGACTAAACCATTGATTTCGCGACACTGTAACGCAATTTACCGACACCATGGAGTAAAAGACATCAACGTGTTGATAACCGCGGTGCCGATGATTTTTTTAAAGTTTTCACTTCTGTCAGCACTCCCGGAGCGTGACTGTTTTTTTTTTAAACCTTTCCCTCCCTTTTTTTTGTATTTGCAGATGCAATATTTAAATATTATGTATAGAGCCTATGTCACTCCCACAATCATAATATGTTAAAATCCATCAAGCCGTTTAGGTTACGGAGCGTGCCAAAGAAATAAACATACATACTCTCGAAAGAAGTTAAAACATTACCTCCTTCTGGGGCAGTCGGGTAAAAACGTAACGTATTTTCGATTTTGGAACTGTCTGAAAATATTGATTGACTTTCTAAATCACGTTCAGAAATAAATTCTCGATATAATTGAAGACACAATTAGAAATTACGTAATCTTGTTTGGTGAACATAATAATGAAAGTAATGTGAACAGTTTGGAAATGAAATTTAATTTTACGTGAGAATTTCATGACAAAATTAGCCGACGACTTTGTAACTTGGAACTGTATTATGTAAGTACGAAATAAGTATAGAATTAGATCTATTTCAATTCGTATTTCAGAGTTTCTTCTAACCCAGCTATTTTGGACATACAACTAGTTCGGACTGCCTCCTTAGTCTAGTAACCGCAAACACTACTGCTGAGAATGAGATCCTGCATTCGATTCTCGGGTCGGGCAAAGGGTTATTGGGTTTTTCATCCGGATTTTCTCAGTAGCAGCACGGAGTCTGGAGCAGTGGTGGCCCAGTGTTAACGGCCGCGACTTACGAGTTGTAGGTCGTAGGTTCAAACCCAGACAGGCGCTTTACTTTGTGTAAATTATTTCATCACCACTGTTCTCAAAACGGTGAAGGAAAACATCGTAAGGAAACCGGCATGTCCTAGAACCGAAAATTCGAAGACATGTGACATCTACCAACCCGCACTGGGCCCGCGTGGTAGATTACGGCCCACTCCTTCTCACAGAGAGGAGGCCTGTGTCCCAGCAGTGGGAACATTTATAGGCTGATGATGATGATGATGATGATGAGCACGGAGTCTGTATTTGTGCCCGGTTGATGGTAATAGGCTCGCCCCCATTACATGGGACTTAAACATTACTGGCGAAATGTGGGCTTACTATTATAGGTTCACCTCTGCTTCATCCTTCGGGGAATATAAATTATGTTACTAAACTCTATTTGAAATAAGATTAGACATTTAAATAAATCTTTTTTTAAAGTCCGTTTAACCGATTTTGACTTCTATTGCGTTGGTGGCATGACAAATGGCAGCTGCAGTAAACAGTTGGTATTGTAACCACTTTTTTATTATAATGCCATCCTAATGCATATGGCATAGAAGTCAAAATCGGTTGAACGGACTGTTAAAAAGATTTGTTATCTTATTTCAAATGGAGTATAGTTCTATTAGAGAAAGGAATATATCTTCCCAGAGAAGACTAAAGACGACTTTATGAATAGCTAAGTAGTTGGAGATAAAACAAAAGAGATCTGTCCAAGTTAGAATAACCTTACGGCCTCTGTACACGGCACGGTTTCTCTACGGTACGGCGTGTAAAGAAAATAACACACATATCAACTCGGAATGGGATCGTCATCGTATCAACTCGAGCCATTCAGTATTCTTTGTATGAAACTCCCTAGTGCAACGCTCACTACTCGGAATCGTAACGTAATCGCCTCGCCTCGGGAGAAGCTCACGAACCGCGCCGTAGAAAAACCGTGTCTATCAACAAGCTTCCATAATGATCCATACAACACTGACGGGTTGACGACCGTGCCTACACACGGCGTATAAACCGCGCCGTAGAATAACCGTGTCTGTCAACAAGCTTCCTTAGGCCTTACTGTGCGTTCGCACTGGCGAAACATTTACAACGAAACATGTTGGAATCTCTATTTTCTGTCAAGTTTCCATACAAAGTTTGACAGGCACTAGAGATTTCAACATGTTTTGTTGTGATGTTGCGCCAGTGCGAACGCATAGTTAGGCAGACAACGCCCAACATTTGTCAGAATCACGTGTACCTTTCCCGTTTCCAGACAAAAAGAATACGAGATGAAATTGTAGGATTGCGTAGAAATTAACAGTAACTATGCAAATATTGTAATTGCATACGTTTATGGAATAATTAAAATAACGAGCGCATAATTAACAGACACTAGAACAGTTAATTGTTAACACGATTAAATACAAACGAGGTTTTTTCTGTTATCAATTGCAGGCAACAATAAATAGTTTCTAATATCTAAGTGGAGAACGGTTTTATGGACTGAATCGTTGCAGTCAGTTGTCGAGCACTCGAGATACGCCTCATATACCTACTTTCAATTACTCGATGCTATTTATACAAAATAAACATGCATTTGTTCGTGGTCGCAGTACAAATAACAGTACCTACTCCACTGATACAGCTCAGAAAATACGAAACAATTTTCGACGTGAATTATTATTATGTTACAAACGGTTTACTTTTAGAGAAAGGTTTTCACGTATGAAATGAGAATTTATGACAAAAACGAGACGAGTAAAAACGGTTTTAGTGGAACTAATCGTCGCTTCTCTACTTACGCGACGTATCAGTTTTTTATGGCAAGATGGTAGCAAAAAAATATATTAAGTTGATGAATGGGTCTTAATAGATGTCTATCAATTGCTACCGGGCAATTGACAGGTCTGCAGATTAGAATCATTGTAAAGGCGAAAAAAAAAAACATTACGATGGACATGTTACAGAAAATTGCTTTTACTCCATTACCAGCTGTCAACGACTCTGGCGACCATTATTCACAGTTTAATTCATCAAATAAAATCGCTCAATTGAATTACTATTTGTAACGAGCCATAAATTAAATAATCAGTGCCCCCGCCCTATTACCTCTCGTCGTGATAACAAATTCAATGATGAAAGCGACCTTTAACTTAGGCAAATAGGCACATTCCCCTCCATTAGGGGCCGATGAATAAAGTTACTGTACTATTTTATTATGCCGACTGTACTTTCTCCACTTTCATAATTCTTAAATTTATAAAGGTCTCTTACAATCAATTTCGTATTATTCTGTGAACGGAGGGTCTGTCGTGATCACCACTATTCTCCTCAACATCAAAGGGCCCACGTTTATAATTGCTAATGTGGATTGTTCGTAAGCTTAGGGACAAAATGAAACGGTCCCGAGAACCACAAGCCAAGGAAACTGGGCACGTTTGTTACTTTAATGAAAGGAGAGTAGCCAGCCTAGCTAACAAGTTACCGGTTCTAAATTCCTATTCAACACGAGTAAATAACTATGCAGGCGAAATAGTATGTCACGTAGACCAGCTTTGTTTCGCAAACCGTCCTCCTTTAGCGGAGCTAGCGGCTAGGCGAGCCACTCGACCTAACCAAACACGGCGCGTAAACACGCAGCGACCCACAGGTAGCGTGATGACGACGGAGGAAGATCACTGAACGTGACGTAACGGCAGCCAGCGCCCTGCCGTGGCAGTGCTGCCAAATGGGTTACGAGCGTCATCCGCCCCACCCGCACGTCTCATTACGATCATGCACTCTTTCCCTTGGCGATAGACGCTGCCAAGGTCACTGCGCCACGCGATAAACCACCGCGCGCCGGCACCCGCCACCGGCGCACCGCATACACACCCGGGTTCATCGTTATCAATAAAAATATAAGCACTCACCTGTTTTTTTCCAACTCGTTATGAGTCGTCCTGGAACAGAAAACATACAATATTGTACGACACGCCGACACTTCACATTAAACACCACTGAATCTCACATTATCACTGCACTAGCACTACACCGGCCGCAACTCACCTGCTGCCCTGCGATTTCTTGGTCTTCGGCCGCCTGCCGCCGGAGCGGGACTCTTCGTACGCCGGTAAACTCGACGCGTATCCGTGCTCAGCTTCTGCAACAAAGTACACTGCCATTCCGTCAAAATCAGCTGATTATAGCACGGCAAAAATAGACGGGAGCCATGTTGACGTGTGCGTGTAGTTGCACTCGATTGACAATTCAAACAAAGAAAATCCAAATCACCTCTATCGCGCCTTTCGATGTATTCAGCAGCTTGGATCAGAGCAGCAATACTCATATTTATTGTATCCCGGTTGAGCACAGGTATTCACAAACGCAAAGCGACTTTATTCGATTTAAACTATAAATAAAAGTATCTGTGCGCTCCGAAACTCACGACTGCGTTACCCGACGGCAAAAACACACTAGGCGACTTGGGACGCGCGACCGTGTAAGCGGTTCGTGATTTGTCGGAAGCGCTCGTGCCCCGCTCGGTGAGCCAATCGCGATGCAGCAATGCCCACAATAAAATACCTGGGTCAATCACGTGAACTTTGTGTTTCCAAACAAAACATTTTTTTTTTCTATGCGCTCTTTGTAGTGTAGTTGGATATTGAGGAACTTTTATTTTCTTGAATAATTTGTAATGCATGTCAGCTTCGCACTGAAGTGCACTCGCGTCATTGAGTCCGCTCAACAGTAAATCAAAGTTATAACATGAAAGTTCGCCGTCCATTCTGTAGGAAATAAAGTTTTTTAGCGTTTGTTGTGAGCCGAAAAATAAAAATCGCATTAATGAATATTATATCGCATTGATATGCATTATTAAAATATATTCTAATGGGGTAATTTGAATTCTTAAATACCAAGCAATAAAAGATTATGATTCACATTTGGGAAACACTTTTAATATTTAAAATGTTTAGACAAGTCTTGAGTGTTTCGTTTAATATTTGCAGCATGTGCAATCTAGCGTGTATTACTGGAAGCAGATGTTTTCTGGGCTCCTGGAAAGATGAAAAGCTTGCTCAATTTTTATTAGAATCCAATTACAAATCGTTTGTGTTAGATTAGAACTATTGAATGTTCATTTCCTTAATATTTTCAATAAGATTTTATTCAATGTCAAGTTCAGGGTATTTGAACATTGAGAAAAATTTAATGTACATGCAAAAAATATCCCCACAACAATATATCACTGTGTGTGCTGATTTTCTAATGCAGAGAGCAATTATTTAACCCAAGATCATTGAGCATGGCACTTGACAAATTGCTATTACCAAAAGCAACACAAAAACAATACATCATGGAAATACCAGAATTTCTTACATACTGTTTTGATGCACGTACTTTTTGTATACCAAATACCTCTCAACATTTTGACAGTTGAATTTTGCAACTATATCTTACATAAGCATGCTTTATCTACTGTTCAGTACTCACCACCAAGATCCTGGTTTTTCTATAATATTGACTGAATACCCTGACCATGGAACAGAGGTAGCTACAAATATGGTGTGGTTTAAATTCACAAGCTTGGCTGTTTACCTCCACACAGTTGGTCAAAAGTGATGGCAGGCCAAGTATGTAATTGAATATAAGATGCCATTCGTCCTGAAAGAAATAAATGTTTAATAATTTTGTCTTTAAAATGGTGTTATGTCTACCATTATATGATGCCTATTTGATTCTCTAAATCATTTTTATATTCTCATAGACAATAAGTTTATGTGATCCAGTCAATGTTTTTAATTTACATGGAATCGTTTCTTACTAAGTATTTAGTTCTGCTTAGATTTAGCTACTTTGGTGCCGATTCCCTTGGTCACAAACTAAACTAAATTTAAGTTCAGTGCATCTTTTTCTTTCTATTTCATTAAGGAAAGGACAGAAGATGAATTTTAGTTTAGTCCTGTCAAATTAATCAGCGCCTGTCACTACTCCATACAAGTTTAGACGTGATTAAAAACTTGCCTACTAAAATTACGTCAATTTACGTCAAGAGCTTATTAATTTGACAGGACTAAACTAAAATTTATCTTGTCCTTTTCTTAATGAAATAGAAAGAAAAAGATGCACTGAACTTAAATTTAGTTTAGTTTGTGCACAAGAGAATCGGCACCATTTTCAGCTTTTATCAAGTTTCTGCTAAATGAACAGCTGTTCTTTGTTACATCCAGGGCCCTATACCACAAAACTTTTTACAATTTACAAGTTACAATTTACGAATTTGTAAATCTTACAAGTGTCTATACCACAAAACTCTAGGCCACACAATTGTAACGGAAAAACCTTACAAATATGTAAATTGAAGTGACAAGTCTAGGTACAACATTGTAACTCATAAATATTTGTAATTTCTGTGTTATACAATTTTGTAGAATTGTAGACTTGGTAAAGTTTTGTAGTACCACATTATCTTCAGATTTACCATACATTGGTGCCGATTCCCTTGTTCACAAACTAAACTAAATTTAAGTTCAGTGCATCTTTTTCTTTTTATTTCATTAAGGACAGAAGATAAATTTTAGTTTAGTCCTGTCAAATTAATCAGCGCCTGTCACTACTCCATACAAGTTTAGACGTGATTAAAAACTTGCCTACTAAAGTTACGTCAATTTACGTCAAGCGCTGATTTATTTGACAGGACTAAACTAAAATTTATCTTCTGTCCTTTTCTTAATGAAATAGAATGAAAAAGATGCACTGAACTTAAATTTAGTTTAGTTTATGATCAAGGGAATCGGCACCGCTATCTATAACGGGCAGTGGCGTGCGTTTCATAAAGACAGAAAGACACTGCCTACCCTAGTTCTGATAATAGATCTAATATTATTTTATCAATAAACAAAACAAATCATAAATCAGCTCCACCTATCGAGTGCCGGTGGTATCATCATTCGAATTTCGCATCATCTCGATTCGCGCTGCACTAGCGCCGCCTCGCCTCTGCCACGGTAAAGACACAAACTATTCGTCTCTGAATGTTTTTATGTGTGCTCTCGTGGTAAGTCGTATTTAATGTGTGTGCGTTCCTATAGCTACGCGGGCTTTGCTGACACACAATGACAAAAATCACGCACACAACTGCAAGAATAGCCAGTGTCTTTTTGTAGTTATTCTATACAGCTAAGACGAAAAATTACGACTCGTACCGAACATTACCGAAGGAAAGTTTGCTATGCAATGCAAATATTTTAGGAAATAACGTTGTTTCATTGAATTTTATACATTTAGATGACCATAATTTTTTGTCGTATAACCTTTT
This sequence comes from Agrochola lychnidis, assembly GCA_963680765.1. Taxonomy (NCBI): domain Eukaryota; kingdom Metazoa; phylum Arthropoda; class Insecta; order Lepidoptera; family Noctuidae; genus Agrochola; species Agrochola lychnidis. The sequence goes on along the minus strand of OY796859.1, from coordinate 3,050,921 downwards.
TTACCCTTTATTGCCCGTTTTACTATAGTTGCCATATTGTTTGACGTGCGTTGTGTTTGTGAATACGCTATCAGGTAATTAGAATTTGATTGTTGTTATTAGTGTAAAATGGATAATATTGTCTGTGAAAGTTGTTCAGATGGTGTGTGTATTGAGAAAATAAAACATGATGCGTTTTCAAAACTATATTTCGGTGAAAAAAAAAACAAGTTATCGAGATAGGTCGTGGTACACCGGATTTGCAATTAATACAAATTAAAGGTAAAGTCAATCGTAAATTCAATAAAAAACAATATGATTCATATCATTGGCTGACAGGTTGCATACACAGTACCTAATCGGTTATTTTGTTTCGTTTGTCTACTATTTTCAAATAATAAAACCGTCTGGAACGACACCGGTTACGCTGATATTCATAATTTTCCTACCGCCGCGAGAAAACATGAACAATCTGAAAAACACTTAGAAGCTTCCCTTAAATATCACACCTTTGGAAAAAATCGTATAGAGACGCGTTTAATCATCAATCGACAAGACGACGCGACGAACCAAAACCAACGTGCAGTATTTTTGGTGAGTAAAATTTTCTGCCTACCCTGTCTTAAAACTGTGTGCACGCCACTGATAACGGGATAATGGTGCCGATTCCCTTGTTCACAAACTAAACTAAATTTAAGTTCAGTGCGTCTTTTTCTTTCTATTTCATTAAGAAAAGGACAGAAGATAAATTTTAGTTTAGTCCTGTCATATTAATCAGCATTTGACGTAAATTGACGTAATTTTAGTAGGCAGGTTTTTAATCACGTCTAAAATTGTATGGAGTAGTGACAGGCGCTGATTAATTTGGCAGGACTAAACTAAAATTTATCTTCTGTCCTTTTCTTAATGAAATAGAAAGAAAAAGATGCACTGTACTTAAATTAAGTTTAGTTTGTGAACAAGGGAATCGGCACCAATGCCTTGTTAGAAAGTAATGACTTTTGCTAGATATACTGAAGTAAGATCGAACTTTTATAACATTACCTCTTGTGTAAGCAAAGAAAAATCAACATCATCAAAGTGCGGCAGCTCTGGGTATGTACCATCACAGACTTTGTCATTGTATGTCCTCATAATAGTCTCTAGACGGGCACAGTTGTACAGTATGAACGATGCACCTGTAACCAAACATAATGGATATTTTATTAGTTCATGTGGCACCGATTGTTGGGACAAGGTTATGTGGATCGAATTAGGTAAATTAAAATGCAACCAGGCGCGGTCGCAGCCGAAGATTTTGGGGGGGTCACCATGGGTGCCGAGGAATATTTTTGTGCATATAATAATATCTCCAGCTCCACATTACTTATGCTATTCAGGGACACAGATTTTACATGCGGGGGGGGCTGTAGTTGCAGGCAAATTAGTCGCAGTAGCAGCACTTTTCGATACAACCAGCCTTGGATAGGTTAGGTTGTGTTAGATATTTTCAATTCTAAGAATTTTTGAACTGAATGCAGAATGCAAGAGCGAGCGAAGTGAGCTCGAAAATTTTGCACACACTCGGACAGGTTAGATTTTCTTTTGATTATTCAAAAAGAACGAGGAATTAGTTGCAATGTCGACTTATGAAGAAAAGGTCAAGTATTACGAGAATGTAGAAGGCGGGTGTTGCGCGAGGGAAGCGAGCCTGAAAATGTAACCCGTAGCTGTAGTACAGTTTTAAAAGTTCATTAAGGCTACCGACAGCGTGAAAAATTTTTGGGGGGTCATGACCCCCAGGACCCCCCCTCGGACCGCGCCTAAATGCAGCTCAGGTTGAATGATCTAGACGTTATTAATTTTAGTGTGAGATGGCTGAAATTGAGGAGGAGGCTAAGTCCTAACAGCCGCACAGGTCGATCCATCAGTGTAATTCGCAAAAGTACCTACTATTGTTTACACTGTGTTCTAAACAATCTATCTAAATTTATAAAAGCGAAAGGTCACTCATCACGAAATATCGAAAACCGCTTGACACATAAAGATGAAATTTGGCCGAAAGATAATTTATAGTTAGTAGACGTCCGCTAAGAAAGGGTTTCTGGAAATTCGACCTTTAATAGGGTGAAAAGGGGGGATCTCGTTTGTATGAAAAATCTTATTCCTTGAGTTAATGAACTTGAAACTTGGCATGAATACTTATCTATATAAATTATAAAGTTTGTCATTTTCTGTTTTTCTAAACTAACTAAAGGAGGATTGGGGGTGTCAAAGTTTTTATGGAATAATTTTAACGCGCGATCTGATTAACTCGAAACTCAGTATTTATACTTAAGACTGAAAATAAATAAAAACGTATAACAGGGATTTTTGAAAATCTACCCCTAACGGGGTGAAAAGGGGTATTCATTTTTACAGGGGAAGATTTTACTGTGTGGCTTGGTTAACTTGAAAATTGGTATACCTAAATAATCAATAAGTCAAATAATGGAAACGTCACAAGAGATTTAAAAAAATAATATCACGCTATTTGTAATAGCAATATTACAATAAGTTCGTATTCTTCTATTATTTACCGCAAATTGTAAAAAGGCTAGCCAAAAGGTTAGAATAGGTATTGCAGATAGTTACGGATTTAACCTTTTAAAAGGTTATCATCACGCTATAGCTTTATGGATCTAAGCAGTCAATCTTAACATGTACAGGGTGGATTTTGAAATGGGGCAATAAGGACAGGTACCTTAACCGTTGTCGCTACAAGAAAACAGTCTAAGGAGACTGTCCTTAACTTTTTGAAACATGTTGATCTGCATTCAAAGATTTAAAAAAAAACACAGTCAACAAGAAAATAGCAAATTTTCACAAAAACTTTTTTGATGCCAGTCGATCCTGTCTTATTACTAGGGTCAAAAAAACTATATCAGGCCAACTGAGGTTTGAGTACAAGAATGTTTGTCTGTATGTTACCTTTTCACGCCTAAACCACTGAACGGATTTCGATAAAATTTTGTAAGGAGATAAATGGCATCCTAGGGTGTCCTACCCTAGGATGCCATTTATCTCCTTGCAAAATTTTTGGCTACTATTTGTCTCAAAAATAATCCTAAAGCAAGAAAAGTTTCATCCCCTATATATCACCCGATATATAGGGGATGAAACTTTTCTCGCCAAACATCATACTGCTAGGTCAACGGGAAGTAACATATAGGCTTTGTTTTATTTGCAAGTGTCAACATAAATATGCGGTATAATTAAATGTCCGTATTTTTTTTATTGCGTTGACTTGGAAGTTTGATTTTCTTTACAGCTCCAATGGATCGTAGATCTAAGTTTTTGATATCTATTTCAACTTGATGCCTCTACGCGTTTCTGAGAAAAACGGTCTTGGCAGACAACGAAGTCATTCTTTAACGGTTTCAATTTTTCGTTATGATTACGGAACCCTAAAACAGATTTATTGTTTGCCTGTTACCCTTTCATGCCGTAACGGCTGATCATACGGATAGACCATAAGCTGGGTTAGGACATAGGATACTCTGAATTCCGGTAGCATGTTAAGCCGTTGGTCCTGGCTGTCATTCGTGGATCTTTGACAGTCGTTACGGGTCGTCAGAAGCCCGAAAGTCTGACAACCAGTCTTACCAAGGGGGTTACCTAGTTACTGGGTTGTGGAGGTCAGATAGGCAGTCGCTCCATGTAAAATACTGGAATTCAGCTGCATCCGGTAGGACTGGAAGCCGACCCCAACATGGTTGGGAAAAGGCTAGGCAGATTGATTGATTTTTGATGGTTGAATAATAATGCATTTTGTATTATATGGGACTTAATCATAACTGGGGAAATGTGGGTGTACTACTGTAGGCCGCCCCATACAATACACTTTTGGTTTTGAAAATTTTTAGAGATGGGCCGAATGTGGTTTAAACCGAATCCGAACTTCGGCTGAACATTCGGTTAAAATGAAAAGTTCTTCGGTTCAATTTCGCGCGCTTTCTCGAGAGCGACACGTCGTGACTTGTTTACGCATTTACTTCAATTATTGCTAGATGTACCCCGCCCGCACACCGCACTTCCACCGCGTGGCCTAATTCTAAGAACAGATTTTCAATACTAATAAGAAGAACTGATTTAATTTAAGGTTTACATTTACAATGTTCCTAACTAAAATAAATGACCATGAGTGAGTTAAAGACATAATTTTATTTTACAGTAATGCTATTCTAATCCTATTAAATTTCAGTCAAAATAGTGCAAGTAGGTATTATTTTTCTTGTGCCGAATATTCGGCATCTGAACCGAATTTCGGCCGAATACCGTAGTTCGGTTCAAGCTGCCGAAATTCGGTTGAACCGAATGTGAACCGAATTTTGAACCAAACCTGAAAATTTTTCTTTCAAAATCATTGGCTAGAGCTCATCAAGTAGAGTACAAATATATTTTTCTCTACTCGATTTATATGCCTTGAGGAACTTGATAGCGGGGGACACACACACTTGACTCTAACAACAACAGAACAGCGGGAAGGAATGTCAGACTCTTACTGACTAAAACCCACACGTTTTCCTTCACTTGCAGTTGACTTGCAAGCATCTGCCCTAGTGGACCCCGTCAGTTCTGCTGACATCTCTTTGAGGCGCGCGTGGAACACAACGCGCCGTCGACCCGGGCTTGGTCCTTATCGGACGGCGAGCTACCCATTGCACACCGTCCTCAAGCCCGCGCCTACGGTGGCCGGGAATCGTCCTGCGATTCCTGACTATAGATGTAAGACCAGTTTAAAACCAATCCGTAAAAACAAAAAAAACCGTTTAAAACCGAAATAAACCGAAATAAACCATTTTTTAGATTTAAAACGGTTAGTGTTGATGACTATGTTTTTCTTAATTAGGTATAACTACATTTTCAACTATATAAAGATTTTTTAAATGTGTGATATACTTAGCGGGTTTAGTTCTAGTTGGTCCGTCCGACCAAGCGTGGCTCCGTATCAAAACGTCCTAAAAGCAAATCGTCCTATTAGCAAAACTACTCATAATCAAAACGACACTTTAGCAAAATGTCCTATTAGCAAATCGTCCTATGAGCAAATGGTCTTAAAAAACAAAAGAATGGAAATGGTAGTCATATCACACATAAACTCTGTGTTGGAAAATAAACATTGTTTTCAAACGATATTAATAAATTATAATTTTTTTTTACTGATGGCGCAGTGGTTAAGCGATTGACTGCTGCGCTGCGTGTCGCGGGTTCGATTCCCGCACGGAACAAATATTTGTATGACCTACAAAAAGTTGTTCCGGGTCTGGCTGTTTGTGTATGAGTTTAAATGTTTGTAAAAAAGCACCCACAATACAGGAAAATTCCTAGTGTGGGGCAACGTTTTAAAAAAAAGAACAAAGAATTTGATTCGGTTTAAAACGAAACTCACACTCTGGCACTCTCGTTGACGTCGTCTTCACTCGTGACTCAACGCAACGTTGCCAGCTCGCCTACCCTACACACACATGCACTATATACATAAACTGCCGCACGCGACCGCCCCGTCGCCTTTTTGTAGGCGAGTTTTCAACCGTTTAAAACGATTTATTTGGGGTTTAAAACAAGATTTTATTTAAAACGTTTTAAATCGGTTGTTTTACATCTATATTCCTGATGCCCAGGACGTCTCCTGCGACACCCCACACCTGGAATAAACGAGAGAAAAAAGAACCATCCGCACTTTACGTGAAGGGTACACAATTTTTTTTATTAAGAATATTTTTATTTTACCATTTTGTAGGCGTGACTAATATGTATACCCATGCCAAATGCCTCCTAGTACTAACGGTCTCTGAGCTAAGCCGCGGACAGACAGACAGACATGGCGAAACTATAAGGGTTCCTTAAAGTTTATTAAAATTTTAAACAATACAATGGATTTGTGGTGACCTTAGGTATAACATATATTTTTTATATGGAAATCGAACAAAAGGATTCATCTACAAACTTCTTTAAACATACGGTGAGAAAACGCTAATGCTAATGAGAATGACGCACACATGCGCTATTTTATTGAAGGTCGGGGGTTATGATTTTAGCAGTCTATGTATGTATGTTTGTATTTACGTGTGTTCCACCGTAGCGCCTACACTCCTAAACCGATTTTAATGAATGAGGTATCAATAGATTCGTAATAATGAACCGGGTGACATAGGCTACATACATTTTTTAAATGCAGTTATTTTTAAAATATATTTAATAATTATTTTATTATTTATGTACACACAGTAAAATACATTTAGATACAACATAATTATAATGTATTTTATTGATGTAATAATTTGTTTCTTTACAGTTAAACAGGGTAAATAAAATTTTCTAGCGAAACTCTGCGGACATGATGGCTATCAATATTTTAAACATAAAAACCAAAATGAAATTATTTTGATGAGGTTTTTCTTGGCGTTATCAACCGCAGGTAGTTCAAATGATAGTCACTTGAAATACCAACTTGTGGATTACGTCAACGCGCGCCCGCCGATGACCGCGCGCCGCCACCGCCGCTCAAGGACGCCGGGTGAGATTAATGGAAAATAATCGATTAAATAAAAATCGATTTTTCTTTATTCAAAATTAATCGATTTGTCAAAAATCGATTTTATTAAAAATAAATAATCGATTTCTGCGAAAACATCGATTTTTTTGTATTATTTAAAAAAACATGCTTTTCAAATTCCAATAATAAACCTAAGAGATTCATATTAACAATTTTTCAGATAAAAAATCAAATAAAATTATATGAATAAAAAAATAACCAATTAAAACTAAAAATCAAAGGTTCCTTTAAAATTTCAAGGTAAGGAATTAGGTAAGCAAATAGCATTATTGAAACAAATTTTAGTTCTATTAAACGTTTTATTTATTATAATAAAAATTAAATGATGAGCATCCCAACAAAATGACAAACTTATTGTCTCAAAAACTAAAATATAAATCAAATAAAAAATAAATGCCTACAGATGGCGCCGTTTTTATTTAATCAACTTATACGTATGAACTTAATTCGAGATTATTCATCCAACGCATAGACGGCGGTGTTTATAAAATTGAAACTTACTACTAGATTTTTTAATCCGTCTCATAGATACAAGCTGTTTCTGAAAATCGATTTAAACACGTAATTTATATAATCGATTTACTAAAAATCGATTAATATTAATATAAAAATCGACACAAAAAAATCGATTATAAGAAAATAATAATCGATTAAAATAAAAATAGATTATTTTTTAACATCCCTAAGACGCCCGCCGTCGCCCGCGCGTCACCGCCGCCTCACATCACCCGAGTCTCCGTAGTGTATTGCTGAAAATTATCGAATAAGCTCGTAGCCACGGTGCGCTTCGACGACACGATGAGTAACTTTACCCAAGATAATAGTACCGATGCACACTGTGTAATTTTACTTCAATTGCGGTCACCTATATTTTATCCCTTCATCCTATATATCCAGCCAAGAACTAAAACTTCTGGGAAGAAACTATGACTTTATTATGTTTAGTTTAGAAGGTATTTGAAACCTTGAGAAAACTCCATGGAAACCATAGAAATGCATTATTTCGTCTCAAATATATGATTTAGCAATTGTTATAGATGAGGTCTTAAAAAGGACTGTTATATTTACTAGATCAGTGGTTTTATTTATTTTTAATATTCGTAAATAGAAGGAAAAATCTAGTTTTTTCAAAAAATTATAAATATTTTTATTTATTTAGTCTCATTGTATCTGCATTTCTTTTTAACATGAATAGTTTTATATTATAATAAGCTATATTATTTAAAAAAATCAGATATGGATAATGCGGGACTTCCGAGTTATTTAATTTTTTGCATTGAGGTTAGGGTTGTCACCCATGTACTTTATAACTATTCTTGGATAAGTTTGACTGGCAATTTACTATCTTTCTTGATGTAAAATGAAATGTTTTCTTTGGTGTAAAATTAAGTATTTTAAGTTAGACTCTTGTCACGTAAGATTTGAAAAGTAGAATAGGAAAAAGCTATTAAAGGGTATTCTACATTCTTTTTAATGATACGTTACACATTATCATCGATGTTTTAATCATGTTTTGTGTAATTTCTTCGATGAAGGACATCATGTGATATTGGGAAGGGGTCCGCCCTCGTCAAGCGCATTGCTAAAACCCAAGATCTTTACATGATGTCTGGAGAAGCGGGGGTGAGGCGTCATGGAGCCGTTAAAGACCCATGGCGCTGCATTGCCTCCGCAGGACCTGACCCATTCTGTGGGGGGATGTTCTTCCGGGCCTCGACCGGGGGACTTAATGCTAGGGGGGCATGAGGGCGCCAACCCTCATGTTGGTCGGGGTTGGGTGTTGGCGAATGGCAGACTATCATTCTACCGAGAATGAAAACAGTAGCGCAGCAATGCGTGCTACGTATACGACGAGACCTCAAGACGAGTCAACTTCAATGGTATATCCATTGAAGTTGACTCGTCTTGAGGTCTTAAAAATATTGGAATCAAATGCTCGGGCAAGACCCGAAAATTCGACCAATAGATTTGGATGTTACTCAGCGAACCGAAATTGTCATGAACGCCATTTACCCGAAAGGCATTCCTGATATTATCAGCAATAGCTTAATAGCTTAAAAAAGGTTCAAAATACTGACAAAATTCTTAAGCAAATGTGAAAAGAAGTACAAGGATTGTCACAGAAAGCAGTCACATTTTATAAAGAAAAACAATATTTGGCTTTCGACTACCTTTGATTTCGGAATAACGAGCATAAATTACTTGACAACCATATTAAAGTAATCGAATCGCAACCCGTGGAATACTTAGTATTGACTATTGAGAAGTTCCGGTGGCCATCTGTAGTCTTCATAATCAGTTCCACTTCACCAAATGATGCTTTTCAAGAGCAACTGCACGAGTTACTATAAAAAATACCCAAATTACTAAAGGTATGCTTTTAATATTTGAAGAGTTCCCTCGATTTCTCTAGGATGCCATTATCAGATCCTGGCTTTCTTATCATGGTACTACCCTTGGGATAGGTATCTCCTTTCCAAAAAAAAAAAAAATAATCAAAATCGGTTCATAAACGACGAAGTTATCCGCCAACACACATAAAAAAAAAATAAAAAAATCGGTCGAATTGAGTAACCTCCTCCTTTTTTTGAAGTCGGTTAATTAACGACTTAAACATTAACAATTTGATTTAATAATACATCTTTCTATTTGAATAAAATAAAATAATTAAATAGGTATATGCGATTTGACAACCCTATTTCCATAGAAATTCTATGGAAACTTTAGAAATTTGATATTTCCGAAGTCCCACTGCTAACTTATTTGCTTTTTATTTTGTGTTATTAATAACTATATTATGCATGCTCAGAATTAAAATCAGATACGGAATCGATAGGAATACGGAGAAAACCGCAATTTAGTGAAAAAAGAAAAAAAAACGATTTCTCTTTGTACATCGTAGATACAATACCTAAACTTTGTATGGAGTTAGATATTGTATTGCTACTGTAATGAAACAATGATCTATGTAAATCATATTATTATTTTGAAATGTACAAATAAAAACAGTTTTTTGCTGACGTCAGCATAAGTTTAAATAACTTCTAAACTAAACATAATAAAGTCACGGTTTCTTCCCAGAAGTTTTAGTTCTTCGCAGGATATATAGGATGAAGGGATAAAATATAGGTGACCGCAATTGAAGCAAAATTACACAGTGTGCGATGTGATTAAGGATAGCAAGGAGCCAAGTGAAGTGGCACAATATATCTGGGTCCTTGGAATTATTCTATCATCGCTATGCATACTTCTGCAATTGGTGCTCTTGAAAATCAATCCCAACATAAGGAAAATGGACCAGAAGATACTCACGCAGCTGACAGCAGCAAGAGTGATAAACTCGATACTTGAATATATAATAACTTACAAGTTATTTAACTTATGCACGAGGAACGTCACGTTTGCGTTGTACCAGCAGAGTGATATTGTGCTAGTGTTTTGGATGTGTGTGTACGGCAAAAATTTGTACGACAAAGTTGTGTCCATGATGGCGTTGAAGTGGAATTTCATGGTTATGTCTCTACTGATTTGGACCCTAACGATTCCAGTGGGAATTCTATGCCCAGTGTTAATTAATTCGCAGCATTTAAATGAATTCTATCAAGTTTACTCGTGGGCAAAGTTTATCGTTTTGACCGTGAATTTTATGTTTTTCTGCAAGATCTTCTATGTTATCATAATTAGATGTAAGAACTCTAACAGAAGTTTTACCGAAATTATAAAAACTTGTATCATTTTGTTCATATTGGTTTTTTTAACAAGTTTAGAAGGTTTTGTTACTGACATTGTATCCTATCTTGAAGTGACTGTAGCGGTAAATGCATTTTGTCTAATTAATTCGTTACAAGCAATACCAGCTACAATTATATTTCTCATTGTATCTATGAACTGTATGCCAGATGCCTTTTTTTACCGTGTCGACAATAATAATATGGCGTTTGAAAGTGAACCATTGAGATTGTAAAAGTTTCAAATTAATATCCTTGACAAATCCTGAAAACTATCATGTGCAGAATAATTGGATGCCTTAGTTCTAAAAGTCACTAAGTCCATTTTTATCGTAGTTAAAAAAAACTTTTTTTTTGTCTATGAGTTGGTCTCATCCTTTTTTTAATTAAATGTCAGTAAGTCGTTTTTTTTTCTATCACTAAATCCTCTGACCTGAATTCAAGTCACTAAATCCATCCAATTTAAGTAAAAAATACAGAAATTTATGTAATAAGTCACTTAATCTATGTATTTTTAAACTATATCCTGTACCCTAATTGCGTTACTTATTTTCGTAAACAATTATGCCTAATTTGTTTCATTTTGACAGCTCAACAACATTCATTGCGTTATTTACGTTGTTGAGCAGATTTTTTTTTCCAACTTATGAAGCAATGGATTAGCAATCTGTTTCGAATCGAAACAAATTCTGATTGTGTTGTATTACGCAATTAGGGTACAGGTCACACAGGTGGTCATTTATTTTCACTGTTTTGAATTTAAACTAATAAGAAGATTAGAAGTAAGATTTTAATATTGTGTTAAAATTAACAGCTAATGCTAATAAGTAATATAATAATGCTAATGATAAAAATAAGTTTATAGTTTTGTTATTGTTTAGTTGTTTGTTCTTTGTCATTAGTTAAGACAATGTCCCTAACTCCACTAATTTTGCGATAAGTCCTGCATGTTAACTATTTAATGCTGATCATTATAATAATATTTTTTTTTTTAAGAACATCATATTAAAGCCTACCCATTAAACTATTGTTTGTTTTTTTTCCAAATTTATTTATACGGCCATTTTGTTAAAACACTGCATTTGTTTGCACTTTTAATTATCTTATCTCAAAACAAAGTAAAGTAAGTAAAGCAATAGGATTCGCCTAGCCTAGGAATGCATTATTAATTTATTCTACATAAAACAAAAGGTATTTTAATAAAACACGTTCTATGTTATGGGGTTCGGTTTCCGCACTTAGTTCGTCAGGTGGACCATTGTGCGTGGGCCATGGCGGCCGTTTGGTGGTTATTCCAACCAGCCCACCTCCCTCCCAGAAGTTAATTAAAACTCCTGGTCTGTTCAGAACAGCAGTGAAAGATCTGGGTGACCCGAGGGTTTCTGTTCTAATCTGGGTGACGCCTGTGCATTCGAAGAGCACGTGCGTGACTGCACAGGGGACTGTCCGTTATGCCTATTGTGTGGTAGTGTTTGTTTAGCGAGCAGTGCCCCGTAATGGTCCCCGTCACCAGGCGCAGGCCGTTCCTGTCCAGGCTTAATAAACGCCTGGTTAGCCTGCTATCCAAGGATGGCATAGCTTCCTTGGACTGCCAGCAGTCCGGTGTCGAGGTCCACCAGTTCTCCGCTTGTGTGCGGGTTAACTCCTGTAGCTACCTGCGTATTTGGTTGAAAGGGATTGGCACGATAGGCTCGGGTCCACAAACTGCCGTGCTAGATTCTCTTCTAGCAAGTTCGTCAACTACGTCATTACCTAGCGATCCGCTGTCCTTTTATCCATTGCAGTGTCACCGTGTTGCGGCTAGATACCGTTACTTGTTCTAATGCATTGTGACATTCTGGTGTTAACTTTGAAGTAATATATTTTTTCCGTAAGGATTGGAGAAGTCAAAGTCATTTATTTGCTTTAAATGCGGTTACAAAGATGTTATTTAAGTATTCTTGTGCGATGACACATTTCGCCATATTTTGGCATGCAAATATTATGGTGAGGCTAAAAAGCAATTATCTTCAACTAAAGTTGAAAATGTTGTTTAGACACGAATTAAAGTAAATTAATCCTCAATTTACACAACACAAATAGTTAAAAAAAAAAAAACATGGTACATTTGGGACTGTATGTCCATGTTTGGGACAACACAAAATAACAGGATAAAAATACTTCTACAATCATAGATTTGAATATATTCTAGTCTGTTCTACAATGCATTCCTGTAATGATAGGACCGACAAGAAGTTTTTTTTAGAAATTCACCTATTGAATAATAACTATGTGAAATGAGCCAGAACCGAGGTGCTATCGGAGAGTAAGTATACGTATGTGAGTGAAATCTGATAAAAATTATGTCTGATCTGTGACGTCATTGACAAACCCTGCGCGTTAAACCGGCTGACTGGACGACCCCACAAGGTGACGACAGTGGACAAGTACCAAGGACAGCAGAATTATATGACTTTAAATTGTAATGTCTTTTGACAAAGTAGGCTGATTTTAATGAAATAAAGACTAAATGTTAATTCAAGATATGAACTATGACCATATTTCCAATTCTTTAAATCTCTTGAAAAGAAGACAGAAAAAAAATCAATATTACATTTGAATTTTAAAATCATCCCCTATTTTACCCCTTTGGGGTTTGACTTTACAAAAACACTAAAATGCGTAATTCTTTATTTCTTCACAAAAGCATTGAATTTTCATATCCCTAACTTAAGAAATGCTGGATTTGCCATACAAACTCTCATCCCCTGTATTAACCCCTTTAGGATTATTTTTGAGAGAAAAAGTACCCTATGTCCTTCTCCAGGATGCCATCTATCTATACCAAATTTTATCGAAATCCGTTCAGTGGTTTAGCCGTGAAAAGGTAACATACAGACAGACCGACAGAGTTACTTTAGAATTTATAATATAAAAGTATTAAAGTATGGATTAAGTATGGATGAATTCATGATTGACTGCATTCATGATAGCTCCGTAAAAATATAGCGGGATGATAATCATTTAAAAGGTTAAATCTGTAACTATCTGCTACATTCGTTCCTTATGCGGCCCAGTGACATATTGGAATTCGATATGAGTCGCCCCGTGAGTTCATGTCGACGCGTCGTCGCCGAGTAGAGCAAGCGGCGCGCAGTCATGCATCGCAACTTGCTTTCCCGCTCGCACGTGTGGTGCGCCCGCATTAGTATTTAGTTGATAGTTCACCTAGTCACGCTCACTCTCCGATCCAGATGACCCCATAACACTCCTCCAGGAGAAGAATAGGGCCACCAGTACAGTGCACTAACACAAACGACACCCGTCATTCCGACCCCGCCGCCGAGGTCCATTGCGATCGCGACCGCGTCCCCGAGTAAATGATGCTCCCCCCCCCCCCCCCCCGACCATTGCTCGATAACGAGGTGCCAGCAGTTGCTGCAGCTGAGCACATAGCTTTAAATGCCCCGTATAATAATCAAGATGAAAATCTAAATTTGATCCAACCTGTCCCTTCTTGCTGTCCTCCCCCAGCGACGCCCTAAGCCGAGGTTCGTAACCCACAGGGGGTGCCCTTAGCGAGCGCTCCCTAAGTTTTAATTTAGAATCATTTTTGCTCCTAGCTGGAGGCTTTGAGTGTAGAAGCTTAAGGCAGCCACAGGAAAGCCCGGTTAAGCAGCCATGACCTTAGTGGTCAACTGCGAGATGCCTGTTTTTTAACCAACTTCTAAAAAGAGGAGGTTCTCAATTCGACTGTATGTTGTTTTTTTTTTTGTATGTTTGTTACGCGATTACTCCGTCAATTATGAATTGATTTTGATGATTCTTTTTTTGTTTGGTAGATCATACTTCAGAGGTGGTCCCATATAAATTTTATTAACTTTGCTTGGGTAGTTTTTGAGTTAGCTTCAATAATACGTATTTTTACCTCACTTAGTATGTGGATGATATTATGATAACTTCCTGTCACTGTTATTTACATAGCAGGTAGTGTTATTCGAATTTGTGTGGGGTAGGTATCACAACTAAAAAGTGAAAAATAAAAACTTTTTACAAAAAAAAAAACAACCGTCTTCAAAAAAAACACTACAAAGTGAAAAATAACTTTAATTTCGGAAGTCGGTGACAAAGAACGAAAATTCAAAACCAAAGACACCGACTTCCGAAATTAAAGTTATTTTTCACTTTGTAGTGTTTTTTTTGAAGTCGGTTGTTTTTTTTTTGTAAAAAGTTTTTATTTTTCACTTTTTAGTTGTGATACCTACCCCACACAAATTCGAATAACACTACCTGCTATGTAAATAACAGTGACAGGAAGTTATCATAATATCATCCACATACTAAGTGAGGTAAAAATACGTATTATTGAAGCTAACTCAAAAACTACCCAAGCAAAGTTAATAAAATTTATATGGGACCACCTCTGAAGTATGATCTACCAAACAAAAAAAGAATCATCAAAATCAATTCATAATTGACGGAGTAATCGCGTAACAAACATACAAAAAAAAAAACAACATACAGTCGAATTGAGAACCTCCTCTTTTTAGAAGTTGGTTAAAAAACAGGCATCTCGCAGTTGACCACTAAGGTCATGGCTGCTTAACCGGGCTTTCCTGTGGCTGCCTTAAGCTTCTACACTCAAAGCCTCCAGCTAGGAGCAAAAATGATTCTAAATTAAAACTTAGGGAGCGCTCGCTAAGGGCACCCCCTGTGGGTTACGAACCTCGGCTTAGGGCGTCGCTGGGGGAGGACAGCAAGAAGGGACAGGTTGGATCAAATTTAGATTTTCATCTTGATTATTATACGGGGCATTTAAAGCTATGTGCTCAGCTGCAGCAACTGCTGGCACCTCGTTATCGAGCAATGGTCGGGGGGGGGGGGGGGGAGCATCATTTACTCGGGGACGCGGTCGCGATCGCAATGGACCTCGGCGGCGGGGTCGGAATGACGGGTGTCGTTTGTGTTAGTGCACTGTACTGGTGGCCCTATTCTTCTCCTGGAGGAGTGTTATGGGGTCATCTGGATCGGAGAGTGAGCGTGACTAGGTGAACTATCAACTAAATACTAATGCGGGCGCACCACACGTGCGAGCGGGAAAGCAAGTTGCGATGCATGACTGCGCGCCGCTTGCTCTACTCGGCGACGACGCGTCGACATGAACTCACGGGGCGACTCATATCGAATTCCAATATGTCACTGGGCCGCATAAGGAACGAATGTAGCAGATAGTTACAGATTTAACCTTTTAAATGATTATCATCCCGCTATATTTTTACGGAGCTATCATGAATGCAGTCAATCATGAATTCATCCATACTTAATCCATACTTTAATACTTTTATATTATAAATTCTAAAGTAACTCTGTCGGTCTGTCTGTATGTTACCTTTTCACGGCTAAACCACTGAACGGATTTCGATAAAATTTGGTATAGATAGATGGCATCCTGGAGAAGGACATAGGGTACTTTTTCTCTCAAAAATAATCCTAAAGGGGTTAATACAGGGGATGAGAGTTTGTATGGCAAATCCAGCATTTCTTAAGTTAGGGATATGAAAATTCAATGCTTTTGTGAAGAAATAAAGAATTACGCATTTTAGTGTTTTTGTAAAGTCAAACCCCAAAGGGGTAAAATAGGGGATGATTTTAAAATTCAAATGTAATATTGATTTTTTTTCTGTCTTCTTTTCAAGAGATTTAAAGAATTGGAAATATGGTCATAGTTCATATCTTGAATTAACATTTAGTCTTTATTTCATTAAAATCAGCCTACTTTGTCAAAAGACATTATTATTAAAAAGTTTTGTTTATTATACCGGATGATTTTTTTACAGTCTCGAAATTTTTACAGGTTGTTCTACCCATGAATATAAACAACTTTCACTATGGGAGCAAAACGGAAATCACGAAAAAAAAATCTGCTGTTTCATACATTTTGGTCAAGTAGGTATTGAACTTTGGTATAAACAGCAGATTTTTTTTATGATGACGTCATTAAACGTTGACGTTTAAACGATATGGCCAATTGTAGCTGGCCATTTCAGAAATGGTCAATTCTAAGATCTGGCCAAGACATGTATACTATTCGATAGCTAGTTTCCTTCGAGTTTTGGCCTCGGTTCCGGTCCCTCCTCAATAACCCTGCCCGAGGCATCCAGCATACCTTCCACCTCAAACCCTAACTCAAACATCTAACATACACTATGCCTGCCTGCTCGACCATGCTTTTTCTATAATCGTATTTAATACCTATGCCCTGTGTTGGTCTCACACTGATCAAAAAGCAAACGTCGTGTTTCCTCAAGCTCTCCCATTCGTGTTTGATCTCATTTCTGACGCTGAGCGTGACCGTAACGTCGGCGCGAACACACGAGGGAGCCTTCTCTCCGATATTGGGCTTGGCCACCTCCACAACCGCGAAGCTGGATATAGGATGAGCAGTGGCGTGCACACAGTTTTAAGACAGGGTAGGCAGAAAATTTTACTCACCAAAAATACTGCACGTTGGTTTTGGTTCGTCGCGTCGTCTTGTCGATTGATGATGTAGGTAATTGCCAAATTCCAGCTCAAATATCAATAGATTGACTGATTTTATAGACACATCAATTTACGGATATTCAAAGTGGCCTTTCGGCGCGTTTGTTTGATGTTTTGTAGTGTTTGTGTGATTTGCAAAATTTAAATAAAAGCAGTGAAAAGATGGTGATGGATGTGAGTATACTATATAGGATTGTTTTATTTGTATATTAAATCTACACGCCTATCTTTCTGTAAGAATGTGTGCAATATGGAATCGTAAAAGTTGGGAAGGCGTTTTATTTCCGTAAGAAGATTTTTTTCTATTGAAATCATGGAAAGATCTGTAAGTCGTTGCTGGCCTTGTGTATTTCTTAAGTAGGTGTGTATACGTTTTAGCGACGAGAATGACCTTTCGGTTGAAGCACTGCTCGCGGGAACTGTAACAATTAATTTTGCCAAACGCAGCACTTCGGGAAAAACTGTATTTATGTTATTTTCATAAAAATGTTCTATAATTTCGTAAATACTAAGGTTTTTGAATTCGGCAGATTTATAAACACATTTGAGCTCATTGATAAGGCGGTCTATGTTAAAGTCGTATAATTTATAAACATTTACGAATTGCGATACTAGTTCAACCGGAAAATTGTCATTATATTTATTGAAATTTTCGCATTCAAGTAGTCCAAAAAAATTTAATTCTTTCAGATTTTTATACCGGTCGCGACATTCGTTGGATATATTGTCTATAATTTCAATAAAAATCCGCTTAAAATTGATTTTTGCGTCTACAACATTACGTTTTCGTTTTGGCGGCCCTGTGATTATTTTTACGCTTTCAAAAATTAATTCAAACCTAGATCTGAATGATTCTAAAAACGATTCAAACTCCTTAATTTTTTTAATGCAATAAGTCACATCTGATGTCTTTTTTTGCATAATTTCGTAAAGCACATCAGTTTTTGCGAATATTTCGTTAAACACATGGAGTAAAAACTGGAATTGAAAGTCTTTTAAATTGTGTAACAAATTCGAAACTTGACTTAATGTCTCGCCATCCCAAGAGTCTTCGTTTTCAACCATATCCTCAAATAAATCAATTAAATGTAAAGAAGAATTGAAAATTACATTTACAGTACGCGAATTGTAAGTCCATCGAGTGTCAGCAACGCGAGGCAATTTTTTCATATCAGCTATTTTATTATAGTGGTTTTGCCTTTTGGTACTATTATTAAAGAAACTTGCTAATGTTTTTATGAGATTGAAAAAACATTTAGTTTCTGGAATACGTTCGCACGATTTGGAAAGTACCAAATTAAGGACATGGGCGGAACACCAAACGTATTCAGCAAGAGGACATTGCTGGCGAACCAGCGACTGAACGCCGTTCCGTTCAGATGACAGGACAGCTGCACCGTCATATGTCTGAGCTACTAATTTCGACAAACAGTTAAATTCTGATAAAATCTGCAGTATGATGGCACTTAAAGTTTTCGCGGTGCGGTCGGAACTTACGTCAATATACTTTATAAATCGATCAAACACTTCTGACTTATGAAAATATCTTAAAACCAGTACTAGTTGCTCTTTGCCACTTACGTCTGGTGTTTCATCGACCATCACAGCTACAAAATCAGTGGAAGCGATTTGTTGTTTTATTGTTTCGATCATTACAGACGCTATACTAGAGATTAGGTCATTTTGAATACGATTTGATAAACCCGTAAATGAGCTAGTACAATTTTGTAAATGGTTTTCCAACACTCCGTCGTATTTCGCGAGCAAGTCGACCATTTCTAAATAATTGCCCTTATTCACTGACGAAGCAGATTCGTCATGTCCACGAAAAGCGAGCTCTTGTTTCCCTAAAAAGCAAACAATGTCAATTAGTCGCTGAAAAATATTTCGGTTCCGATCGACTTTCGCGTTATGTCTATCAATGTCTATTTGTATCTGAGAGTTTAAACGCGTCTCTATACGATTTTTTCCAAAGGTGTGATATTTAAGGGAAGCTTCTAAGTGTTTTTCAGATTGTTCATGTTTTCTCGCGGCGGTAGGAAAATTATGAATATCAGCGTAACCGGTGTCGTTCCAGACGGTTTTATTATTTGAAAATAGTAGACAAACGAAACAAAATAACCGATTACTGTGTATGCAACCTGTCAGCCAATGATATGAATCATATTGTTTTTTATTGAATTTACGATTAACTTTACCTTTAATTTGTATTAATTGCAAATCCGGTGTACCACGACCTATCTCGATAACTTGTTTTTTTTCACCGAAAGATAGTTTTGAAAACGCATCATGTTTTATTTTCTCAATACACACACCATCTGAACAACTTTCACAGACAATATTATCCATTTTACACTAATAACAACAATCAAATTCTAATTACTTGATAGCGTATTCACAAACACAACACACGTCAAACAATATGGCGACTATAGTAAAACGAGCATTAAAGGGTAAAAAAAGTAATACGACAAAAAATTATGGTCATCTAAATGTATAAAATTCAATGAAACAATGTTATTTCCTAAAATATTTGCATTGCATTGCATAACAAACTTTCGTTCGGTAATGTTCGGTACGAGTCGTAATTTTTCGTCTTAGCTGTATAGAATAACTACAAACAGACACTGGCTTTTCTTGCAGTTGTGTGCGTGATTTTTGTCATTGTGTGTCAGCAAAGTCCACGTAGCTATAGGAACGCACACACATTAAATACGACTTACCACGAGAGCACACATAAAAACATTCAGAGACGAATAGTTTGTGTCTTTACCGTGGCAGAGGCGAGGCGGCGCTAGTGCAGCGCGAATCGAGATGATGCGAAATTCGAACGATGATACCACCGGCACTCGATAGGTGGAGCTGATTTATGATTTGTTTTGTTTATTGATAAAATAATATTAGATCTATTATCAGAACTAGGGTAGGCAGTGTCTTTCTGTCTTTATGAAACGCACGCCACTGAGGATGAGTCATACGGGCCCAGCCTTCAAAATATACGCTCGTATCTTCCGCACGCCATGGTGCTAATCGATTTTCGGCTCCACAGATCAGTCCAGTTGATTTGGTTATTGGATTGATGATGGATTATCTTTATCCTTACATATTATAAAACAAAGTCCCCCGCCGCGTCTGTCTGTCTGAACGCGATAAACTCAAAAACTACCGAACGGATTTTCAAACGGTTTTCACCAATGAACTTAGTTCCGATCTCGACACCGATGTCGTCTTTAGCCACGGTAATAGCACAATTAACATGGTAAACTAAAAAAAAACGACGGATTACATTCATTACGAGTTTGAGGGAATACCCTTTAATAAATCGGTGGTGCCAAAGAGTAAAATAACACTTGGGTGGGGGCTACTATACAATAGGGTTACCAACTTTCCGCCTGACGCAGGTCCTCACCGGACACGGATGTTTCGGGAGGCTCCTGTTCAGGATAAGGCGGTAGGAAACAACCGGGTGTCACCATTGTGTGGATCGCCCGGAGGACACAGTGGAGCATACGGTGGAGGTCTGCCCAGCTTGGGCGGAGCACCGCCGTGTCCTCGTGGAGGCGATCGGCGGTGGTGATCTCTCGCGTCCGGCCCTGGTTCAGGCCATGGTACGGAGCGAGAGGAAATGGAAGGCCGTCACCTCCTTCTGCGAAGCTATAATGTTCGCGAAGGAGGAGGCGGAACGCATGAGGGAGAGGCAAACTTCGCGCCCTTACGCCCCTAACTACCGCAAGAGGAGACGCCCTGGGCGTCGGGAACCGCAGGCCGATTTTCGGCCACCGTAGGCGCGGGCTTGCGGACGGTGAGCAATGGGTAGCTCGCCACCCGATAAGAACCAGGCCCGGGTCGACGGCGCGTTGTCTTCCACGCGCGCCTCAGAGATGTCAGCAGAATTAACGGGGTCCGCCCGCTAGGGCCGATACCTGCCGGGGTTGCGAAGAAAACAGAAAGGGAGATCGTGGCCCCTGGCAACATGGCAACTGAAGGAACACGGGTGTGTTTTAGTCAGTAAGAGTCTGATACGCCCTCCCGCTCCGCCCAGAGCGGGAGAAGTTATTTGATAAAATCCCACACACAAAAAAAGGGTTACCAACTTAAGTTTAACCTCTCGTATGTCGTAATTACAGAAACAAAAAACCATTGTGTCTCGCGTGGATCTACGCACATACGAATGGTTAATTTAACCCCAAAATTCCCTAAATCCCTGTCAAAATAAAATATCCCTAAGCCATGCATAATATTGCTAATTTTACCCTAGAAATCCCTAAAAGTGGAAAACACTGACGTGGGGTCCTATCCCAGGTATGGTCCGATAAAAAAGCTATCAAACTAGTAATTCGGCTTCGTTAAGGGTATTTTTATACCTGTAATCTTTTACTGACCAAAAATCTCGTCAACGATGTC
The DNA here is from genome assembly GCA_963680765.1 of Agrochola lychnidis. NCBI lineage: Eukaryota > Metazoa > Arthropoda > Insecta > Lepidoptera > Noctuidae > Agrochola > Agrochola lychnidis. Next base: position 3,029,714 of record OY796859.1, on the reverse strand, counting down.
AATATTAAAACGACATCACCACTTTTCACTGTCAAAAATATTAGAGATCACTGAAGGTTTCATGTTTTTCATGCTGAAAACGTTTCTTAAACGTTCTCTTCTTATCGGAGATTGTCTTGTACATACCACTGAATAGAAAGAGAGCATGATTTAATAATCTGTCATGATACAATTTGTAGTGCTGCTACGCCGTAGCAAAACTAGAGCTACGCCGTAGCAATCGAAGCTACGAGCGCTTTTAGCGGGCGGGCGCGACACACGCGGCGAGGAGCGATTGCAAAGCGGGGCGAACGCACAGTGGATCGAAAAAGGCTCTCGAAGACATGGCAGCTTAAATGTTAAAGTGTCGGTCTTTTGCTTGAAATTACTTCAATAAGCCAATGTCATGCATAAATAAATATATTATTATCATAGGACACATACTGTACCATAATTTACTTATTTTCGTAAACGATTATCCCTAATTTGTTTCATTTTGATAGTTCAACAATATTCATTGTGTTATTTACGTCGTTGAGCAGATTTTTTTTCCATCTTATGAAGCAATGGATTAGCAATCTGCTTCAAATCGAAACAGATTGTGATTGATCGTGAATTACGGAATTAGAGTACTTAGGCAAACTGGCAACATTGTATTTTTTTTTTTTGCAAAAAGAAATAATGGAGCTAATACTAATACATATATACGGAACTGAGAGAATAACTATAATATTCTAGCACACGGTTATGTAACTATTTATTTATGATTTTTTGACATACTGCATATTATTTACGTATTACGTTTTTGCCGCCCGATGCCGACCAATTCTCCGCCCCCTATTTTCATCATTAGTCAAGAAAATTTATAAAAGTGAAATACCTTAAAATTATTTAAAAATGTAGATACTCTTCCTGTTTTTCTCAAAGAAAGAAAGAAAAATAGGTTTATTTGTCACAGAAACACGTGCATACATAAAAGACAAGAGTAAACGAAAACAACAAAGTACATAATAAATCACGAGCATAAAACAGAAGTTAGTCGGCAGCTGCACGACATGACTGTGACAAGAAGGCTTCCACTCAGCATGATGCAGTGCTATGGGGGACCACAGCACAGCGCTGATTTTCAGTGGTCAAAGCAAAATCTATTACGAAATTATCAATGTCAATATGTATGTACGTCAAGTTCGATTGCCAATATAGCTTTTGATCTGCTTTTGATAGTCTTAACGTGGACATAGTCGATCATAGATATTTTTTTATTAACTTTAGAGAAGCTTTTCTCGCAACTGGCATTACTAATGGCAGCTATTATGAATATTCTCAACATTATGACAATGTTTGGTAAGCCAGCATCTTCAAGTTTAGACCCAATTATTCAGGATGAAATTGAAAACATGCGACAAATTGAAATGGGAGATTCAGTAACTGTTACCTAATCATTATAAATTGTTATTTCCGAAATATAAATTGTGAAAAAAAATCGTGTAATTATAAATTATTGTCTTCACGTAGACACGATTTTATAGCGTTCCAGTAAAATTAAAGAAATTTAGAACAAACAGATTCAAGTATCAATTTAAGGCTCGTTCTGACCAGCGCGACACGCGACGCGACACAAAGGCACCGCTGGTCGCGCGCGATTTATTTTCCGACTCACTTTTGACCGGTTTTTAGGGTTCCGTTAAAAAACGGAACCCTTACAGATTCGTCATGTCTGTCTGTCTGTCTGTCTGTCTGTCCGTCCGTATGTCACAGCCACTTTTTTCCGAAACTATAAGAGCTATGCTGTTGAAACTTGGTAAGTAGATGTATTCTGTGAACCGCATTAAGATTTTCACACAAAAATAGAAAAAAAAACAAATAATTTTGGAGTTCCCCATACTTAGAACTGAAACTGAAAAATTTTTTTTTCATCAATCCCATACGTGAGGGGTATCTATGGATAGGTCTTCAAAAATGATATTGAGGTTTCTAATATCATTTTTTTCTAAACTGAATAGTTTGTGCGAGAGACACTTCCAAAGTGGTAAAATGTGTGTCCCCCCCCCTGTAACTTCTAAAATAAGAGAATAATAAAACTAAAAAAAATATATGATGTACATTACTATGTAAACTTCCACCGAAAATTGGTTTGAACGAGATCTAGCAAGTAGTTTTTTTTTAATACGTCATAAATCGTAAACTTCTCGTTACTTGCTGCTACGGAACCCTTCATGGGCGAGTACGACTCGCACTTGGCCGCTTTTTTTTCTTGTTTGTTTATTGACTGACAATCTAATATTACTAATATTATAAATGCGAAAGTTTGTGAGGATGGATGGATAGATGTTTGTTACTCTTTCACGCAAAAACTACTGAACGGATGGAATTGGATTTGGATGAAATTTGGCACACAGTTTATAACCTGAATTAACACACAGGTTACTTTTATCCCGATATTCCCACGGGATCAAGACTTATTCGGGTGAAACCGCGGGGCGCTGCTAGTGCGTAATAAAAGGAGATTCAAGTTGGTTTCAAATTTTTGTTACCCTTCCAGAAATTTGCGAAGTCATCAAAAATATTCACCTTTACTAGATCCAGAAGAGCAATCAAAGTTAATTTTGACTGCCCCACTTGGCTTGGTCTGCAGTAATTCAAATGCAGCCGCTGACTCTCCCAAATGTGCTATAAACTCCTTCCATTTTGAATCCGTTGATACTCTTACACCATACTTGTGTTGGGCTATGAGAGTCATTTCATCTTGCCTTATCCTGGAATTAGAAAAATATTGGTTATCAAAAAAGTTGTTAAACATGGTATTTTGTCTACAGGGTGTAAAGGACAGCCCTCCGCAGACTGATGGGGTGAATTCAGTATATCATACTAAGATGACCGGTACATGAAATTATTTCAGGAACGTTATGGGAATCCAATAAACTTGATTTGTTTTAATACCTTACACGCAATGTATCGCCACCGTGGCAAAACGCACGTAGCGAATGGCAGCGCAGCGAGCTTTCGGACGCCCTCCCCGCAACCCCGCGGCGGGGAGAGCGGCCGCGCTCGCGCCGCTTGAATTTTCACCGCGAAGTGGTCTTCCGGCTCCTTCCTGATTGGGAACTACGTTTTCTAGCTAGCGTTGATAGGCATTGGTAATTATTCGGGAGTCTGGTGGATGCCGACAGTCAGGATACCTATCAATGTAAGTTCTGAGCGCTTCTCTAGCATTTTCCCGAGCTTCCCCATAGCACATTATCATTTTTCCATACTCACGAGCACTAAATGTAGGCATTTCTCACAGACAAAACACACCACAACAAAAAAAAAACAGTGGCACTCCGGGAGTGCCGACAGAAGTGAAACTTGAAAAAAATCAGCACTCCGGTAATCAACGCGTTGATGTCGTTTACTCCACGAACCGCGGTAATCAACGCGTTGATGTCTTTTACTCCACGGTGTCGGTAAATTCCGTCAGTGTCGCGAAATCAATGGTTTAAGCCATGTATTCACTGAGCAACAGTGTTTCGGATTCAAAGTTTCTGAAACATCACGTAGATGTTTCCGGAAACAATGTTTCGCAAACTGCCGTCCACACAGTCAGTTGCTTAGCTTATGTCGCCCGACGAAATAGTGTTGTTGTGTGGTGCCTACATTTTATTGCAGTTTATTTTAAAAACAGTTTCGTCGTCCCACACTACAGCCATGTTTATAAACAAATGTATCGACGCGTCCACACTCGCATACATCTGTTGCGCAACTGATTTGTTTCTGTGCTCCCCGTCGCAAGTGGGGAGCACCGAAACATCCGATAAACACATAGTGTTTACAAAAATAAAATTATATGTTTCTGAAACAAAATTATTTGTTTCAGAAACACGTAGATTTTGTTTCTGAAACAGAGTTTATAAACAATTGTTTCTCAGTGAATACATGGCTTTAACCCCATCTCAAAAATGCCCAACACGCCTAACGTAACGTAACTTCACAACGCGACTGCGCGAGCGATCTGCACCGGCATTCGCTTGCGGCACACACAACAGCGACACTGCGACTGACTGCGACACAAACTAACTGCTGTTGTGTTGCCAACTACACGAAAAATTTTGCAAAACATTATTATGCTGGACTAAAAGTTATCATTCTGTTACGTGGAGAAATGAAACGATTAATTCATCAATTTAATTCAAACTTTATGTTAAATAAATTAAGAGTAGTGAAAGCCCAGTGTGATAGAAGGCTGGGCTTCGATTCCCGACTGCACTATCAATCATAAAGCCATGTAAAACCTTGAGTAGCTTGGAAACTAGTCAGTGATCACTCGAAAAGAAAAACTAATTAATTAATTAGGTTCATGGCAGGAATACACAAGGGCACATTAAGTATGCTTTTCCTTTAGAAATTAAATGCACAAAAAGATTTGCATTTATCAATAAAGGAGTTCTTTGGTTTAAGGTGAATCAATTTAGTTTTAACATTTTCATTCAAAAATCTAATAAGTTGGCAATACTGTTGTGATTGGGCAATGGTGCAAACACTAATCATCCGACCGAAAGAGACGAGAGCTATTATTACACAAATCGGAGTGTTTGTACTGGTTGGGAGGGGTAGTAAGTTTCTAGGAGCTGAATGCACCCTGTTAGTTTGCGGAGGACTGTCCCTTACACCATGTATAGTTACTAGAGATGCCGCAAATAGTTGTTATAGCGAGTAATCGAATACCGATTAATCGCCATTCCCTATGGTGAATAGTCGAATACTCACCATTATAACTAGACTTAAAAACGGAATATAAAAAAGTTTATATTTTTTTCAAATAATAATATCGTTTATTTATTTTCTGAGGCAAGTTTGATTTATGAAAAAAAGGCAACCGACTTATTCCCAATCATGCATAAAAACAAACTGCCCCATTTTATTATTTAATTATTAGGTAATTAAATTAACTTCAACATGACTGATTTTTGGTTAACTTTTTACAAAATATTTAAAAATGTAAATTAATAAGAAACTAGATGAATAAACGAAATAATCTAAGTGTGCTTTGTTTTTAAAGATTAATAAAAGTTTAATTAATTTTGACTATGGTTTTTCTGTTCATTATTTTTTATTTAGACAACTATTCGCCAAATGTCGAATAACAGATACTATTATTCGGTATTCGATGAATAACAAATAAATCGAGTTATACCGAATAATAGCGAGTATTCGCTGCATCTCTAACAGTTACTGATTGGGAGGCATTTTCCAGTTGGAAATGAATGTAAATCTAGTTTTAGGGAATAAATATGTGTCAATAAGGGTCAGTGGGTCGTCTTAGGGGCGGATAAGAAAGCTGGGCATAGTTATATTTACCTAATATAATCCTCTGCACATATGTTGGTTTCTTTAGCTCCTGATTTAGAATTGAGTACAGTACCACAGAGCACTCTGCAGGATCCTTCACTTCTACTGGTAGATTTCGATGTGACAAATATGGGAGAGTTAATTTTACATAGCGCACACAGGTTTTTGACGACTTTACAGAAATATTTCGTGCGTAACGAGGTTAGATCACATTGTTCTTCACAAAAAGGATCCAACTGAACAGCCGATGTTCCTTCACGTATCTTCTCTGATAACACCGCATTATTTCGTAAGGCCTCTGATAAACTGACACGGATAGTTCGAGGTCTTTCTAAAAACAAATAAATCCGATCTTTCTCGTTTTTCACTTTGTTTACTGACAAATTCCACTTTTTCGATTCCTCAACTAAGTCTGTACACTCTTTACCGATTACTTGTAATAATGTAGCGTTCCCTTTATCAACAACTTGATCACAAATGGTATATTCGTGCCAAGATTTCGCTGAATTAGGAAAACTGAATTCACCGTGCGTTTGTAAGTTCTCAATGTGTTTCTTTACTAAAAGGCTTCTTACATGTTTTGATGATCCAGTTAAATACAGAAATAAGCTTTCTGAGAAACGGTCTAGCGCGTTTTCTATCATTTTCTTACTTTATTTTGTGATAAATTCATAACAAAAAATTAAAACACGTGTGACACTTCAACAAATCGACAGTTTCTGACATTGACAACTAAGGCCGCATTCCGAGTTACGCTAAAAGTAAAAATATCGCGAATCCAACCAAATTTAATAGTCACAAAATAAAAGGGTTTTTGAGTATCAATTGTGACTTTGGACTTTGGTCGGATTCGCGAAATTATCACTTTTGGCGTAAGTCGGAATGCGGCCTAACATGACAGTTGACATAGACAATTAATTCTATTGACGTTCTACGCTCTTCCCCTAGGAAGCAGAACACTTCTTGGACAAAATTGACCAAATTATTGGCAGCACATTATCATCCATTGTGAGTACAACGTACAACGCGGCATGTGGCCTTAGACGACCGAGCGTGGCTGCAAGCTACACTACCCATCCGTTTTGGTGGCCTCGGCGTCTGCAAAATTACCAGTATTAGCTTACTCGCGTTCCTATCCTCTGTCCACAGAACTGAAAAGTTAAACGGGAAAATTTTAGTCCCCTGCGTGGTTGACTCTGAAGTGTCGTGCATGATCGATGCGGAGAACACCTGGAAAGCGGCTTGCCCGAATACAGATCGGTCCGTGAACCCATCTTCCCAGAGGCAGTGGGATGAGCCGCTCTGCAGGTTGGTACGGAACAATCTTAATACGTCCACCAATACTACTGAGCATGCCCGCCTGCTGGCTGTGGGTAAGTGGGAGACGGGCGGGACTCTGGCTTCAGGCGCTACAGTCACCCAACATAGGCACTATGCTGGGTGATAGTGATACCACCTTCCGGTTCGCTACCTGTCTGCATCTGGGCGCTCCTTGTGTGGCTCCGCATCGCTGCCAATGCGGTGAAGTGAAGGTGTCGAATGTCTCAGACACCATGGCCTATCCTGCAGTAAGAGCGCAGGCCGGATAGCACGGCACGCCAGCATCAATGACATCATCCATCGTGCTCTTATCACCGCCGCCGGAGTGCAGCTGTTTTAGAACCCAATGGCTTGGCACTTTTATATACTTGTACATATTACTATAATCATTTTAAAGCCTGTTAGTTTTTAAATCATGTAAATACGTGTCTGTAAATAAAACATTAGTACAGACGCTAGCACATCAAGCTACCCGAAACTGTCAAATTTTCCCAATCAACTTTGAACCTTAAATTATAGTGATAAAGTTGACAATTTGATAGATTGTAGTAGCTTGAAGTGCTAGCGTCTGTACATCGTTGTCGTTCAGAATTTTTACATTTTTGAATACCACCAGTGCATTTTATAGTTTGTAAAACTCGCGAAATGAAACTGTTCAACCATCATTACTTAGCATTGAGATAGAAAAAACTATTATGTCTATGGTTATTAGTCAAAAAGCTGCCATAGTGAAAAATATTTTCCCAACATAAATTAAGCTGACGTAGCTGTGACGTTGACAGTTCGTTATTTCATTTCGTTCGTCGCGATTGTCAAATTGACAACCAGTCGTGGTAGCGTAGCATATTTTTTAAATCGCAAAATTTTATGTTAATTACTACTAGGTGCTAGTCACAAATAAATGCATTTATAACTTAGAGTATGTGTTAAAATAAAAATGCCTTTAAAATACGATTACTTCATTCTTCTCTGTGTAACATGGCAGATTGCAGTGGTCTCGTCAGCAGATCACCTGCTCGAAGGTATTTATTGTGGAAAGGAGAATTGTTACGAAGTTCTAGGAATCACAAGAGAAGCAACAAAGAATGAGATTGGTAGAAGTTACAGACAATTGGCCAAAAGGTTTCACCCTGATTTACACAGGACCCCCGAAACTAAAAAAGTAGCAGAAGAAAAATTCAAGGAAATAGCTACAGCATACGAAATCTTGCGCGATGATGAAGAGAGATCCGACTATGATTACATGTTGGACAACCCTCAGGAGTACTATGCTCACTACTACAGATATTACCGACGCCGTATGGCGCCGAAAGTCGACGTAAGAATCGTGATCGCAGTTACTATTTCAATTATATCGATAATACAGTACTATAGCGCGTGGTCTAAATACGACACCGCTATCAAATACTTCATAACAGTGCCAAAATATAGAAATAAAGCTCTAGAAATAGCTAAAACTGAAATGAAGGAATTTCAATCTAAAAACAAAGGTGTGAAGAAATCTAAAGCTGAACAGAAAGTGGAACAGGACCGGTTGATAAGGAAAGTTATTGAAGAGAACATGGACATTAAAGGTGCCTATGCTAAGCCAGAAATAGTAGACATACTGTGGGTGCAACTGATCATTTTACCATACACTATTGCATATTATATTTATTGGTATCTAAGGTGGTTTTGGAATTTTACCATAATGAAGCGACCATATGGTGAGGAGGAGAAGTTGTATTTAATCAGAAAGTACATGAAACTTGGACAGCATCAGTTTAATGCAATAGAAGACTCGGAAAGGCAAGAGTTCCTTGATGAAGAACTTTGGGTAAAAGAGAACTTCAAAGTTTGGAAAGAATTAAAAGATGAGGAAGCAAAAAAAGCATTAGCAGAGAATAATAAATATAAACAGTACAGAAGGTATATAAAACAGCACGGAGTTGGTAGGATGACATTCGACGACTCATAGTGCTTAGTGATAGTGGGGGATTAATTTATTAATAAATCTAGGAACAGTCCGTGTGGCATTTTATTGACTGTTTAGTTTCTGTTTTACTTAATATTTCTTATTCTTTTAATTAAAGCACCAAAAATTATACACAAAAAATAAAACAATGTTTTTTTTACACAATTTGTTACTTTATTTCATTATAATCTCTATTTGTCTCAACATGTACTAAGATGATTTCAATACAATTAATCATACAATACATTCATAATTTACAATCATCACAAATGGCAATTCGTTAAGGCATACTAACACACCGGGTGCACATACACAGACACAAGGCAAGTATGTGAACAATCACGTTAGTCCTCATACAACCATAACAAGTGGTTTGTCCACATGTAAACAAACTTAAAAATGTGCTCCTCATTTATCAAGACAAATCAAAATCGTTATACAAAACAAAATGAGATCCTTAATTACAAAATATTACGCAGTGACCACAAAACAAGCAATCAAATTGCATTGGCAGTGCTTCTGACTCTTAAATATATTTATAATCATAATTCCAATAGCCAAAAATGAAAATTTTGGAATGTTTAAACATCACTATACACAATCATACAGCTGCCATATTTACAACTTGACATGCACATTTACAAGAATAGGACTTTTAGGCAGCGTCTCCACCAGAGATGTGCCAGGCCGCTGAGCAGTACAAAGATGAATAGCGACACTGAAACGGTACGCAGATGAGCGCTGCGAGGATGTGTAGCGGGCTCATTTCAGATACAATTTCTCACTCGCGTCCATACCTAACACATCCCTTGCACACATCCCTCGCTTGTTTTGTACATACAAAAACCTCGCACCAATTAGCAGTTTCCACCGGAGCTGCGCTGAGATCGAGGCTAGGTAAATGAAGCAATTCTATTGGTTTTTAACAAACACATCCCTCGCTACGCACATCTCTGGTGGAAACGCAGCCTCCTTACAGCCGTGTTTGAAGGCGATCATTCGCTAGCAATCTACTTAGTCATTATCGTTCTCCTGATCTTATTCCAATTTATTAAATTTCCTTTTCTCCCATACATAGTCAATTAAATATAATTTCAATATTATCATTTTCATAGGAAGACATCACAAAAAATAAAATAAAAATCAATAAATGTCAACAACGTCAGTGCAACCAAAGTTAAAATGTTACCTAACAAAAAATAAAATAAAATTGCACAGTTGAATGACGCTAACAGAAATAAGTGAAAGTGACGAACAATCCGATTCGTTGCGCCAGTATTGCGAGCGACGATCGCCTCTCGCAAGTTTACATTATGAAAACGGGAAAAATCCATTGTTAAAAACTTAATTTCGATATTGTGCTGGCAACGTCAAAAAAATAAATAGGTAAAATAAAATGATTTGGTGCCAGTTACTCGTTTGTTAAGGCAATTTGAATACTTACCTGATTTGTTTACACAGCTGTTGAAGTTAGGTACTTATTGAAAATTAGACAATAACATCATTCAAATTAACCACATTTTTCTGACGCAAGAATTTCATTATATTAACTTGCGGGGCACAGCCAACCTGTATGTTTTACAAACTGTACTTATTGTTTTAGAAATAAACAACAAATTTATGTGTCCAGACATTTTACAGTAGTGTGCATTGTTAGGTAACCTCCAACAATTTGTACAACAACGTTTTTTATAATCAGGTCAATATATTATTTCAGTAATGTCGTCATTCCCCATTTCATGATTAAGATATACTTTACGCGCAAAACTGCTAAACGCTAAATAGGTTTACAATATTTTCGACCTTATTCTTATATAAAATAAGATTGAAAATTACATTATTAACTTTAGACAGTTTTGCAACTCTATGGTAACATTCTATTGCATTTACTTTAAGGCCTGCTTGTTTAATTTGTGACTTACAAAGTTCAATGATAGTAGGTATTCGTTTTTTTATGATTCTTTTTGTTAAAAAGCCGCTGCAACGACTGCAACTGCTAATATTAAATAATCAAACAATTTAAACGTAATTATGCAGCGCTTCCAGCGGCTTTAAACTCTTATTGTCCACTCGACAAGTATCTTTACAGCAAATGGTTATCAGGTACATTTTATTATGTGGCGTTTCTTATCAAACGATAACTTGTGAAGTCTGACAGGGATGGAAGATGTTATTACAGGAATCCTTTCTGTATCATTCCCTTGAAAAAATCACAGTTTTATAATACTGACATCAGTGAAGTGAAATGTGGAGCTCTGTGTTGCAAGACAAGATTTCTAGAAAAAAAAACAAAAAAAACTGCTTTTTGCCCAATCTGTGTAAATCGGCTTGCAGTGTAATTAGGCTGACTGTCCACGGGAGCGAAGAGGAGCTGTACCAATATTAACCAATGGAATTGCATAAAATCTCCGCTCCGCTTCAGTGGCCAGGGTTTTGCAAACTAGTTTAAAAATTCATACAAAACCGGGAAGCGGAACGACGAAGCGGAGCGGGGAAGCGGAAATAAACCGACAGGCCGCTCAAATTACTCGTCGCGTGAACTCGACCTATACTCCATAGGTTTAGGTAGTTAAAAAAAGGTAAACAAAAAAAACCACGTGACGAGACAGCTATCAAGTAACCGACTAAACGTAATACCAGTCATTTCAGTTGTCATGCTACGTCACAGTTGAACTCTTCAATTTAGCAACGTTATATTTCGTTGACGTTTAGAAATTGGGCTCTTTACAATAGACAGATTACAAAATCTTATAAATCAGACCAAAAAAAATTGTGCTCAAGCAGTTACATCTACGAAAAGTAGTGAAGAATAAACGATAAAGTTTAACATACATTAATAAAAGAGGAAACTATGGTAAAAAACTAAAATAAATTTAATTTGGTTTTATTGTTTTTTTAACAAGAAAGTGTCATCTATAAAAACCCTTTTTACGATTTGTTTACCTTTTTTTAACTACCTAAACCTATGGAGTATAGCTCCGCACACTCCGCAACTCCGCTCCGCATCAATGGACAGGCAGCCTTATAACCATGTCAAAGAAAAATACCTACAGAAAGCGAACTACGTATAAAACATAATACAACAATACTCAAATTATGCAAACAGAAACCCGATAACAGTGACCTGCACTTATTATCACCTGACAAAGATAAACTCTTACGCAAATACTTCTACTGCGAATAAATTAAAATTAAATTCCCCTATAGAAAACAGCATAAATATAGCCTAAGAGAGAAATAGCCTATAGATATGTTTTAGCTTCGAATCTACTACGTGAATAAAACTGTGAGATTTAAAAGGCATGTAAATATTCATATTCTTTTCCACAACATGGCCGCCACTACGAATCGAGTAGAATACATATTTTGTACACACAATTTTCTCTTTTTACAATATCATCCTATAATGTATTTACACAAAACATTTATTTAAATATAACCTCTCGTTTATTACTTTATTGGGGACAATACGACGCCATATTGATTCAATATTTAGTTATATGTCTATCTACATAAATAGTATACACAAAATAATGATTCTAGTCTTTTTTCAATGTGCTATTTCGTTTCAGATCATTTGTAAGCTATACCTTAATAAATCATTGTTTACATGTCAGTGAACCATAGTTACTTTGTCGTTATAATTCAATATAAAAGCTCAAAATAACGGTGATTCTCTGAAATGTAAAAAGTTAAATAGGTTACCGATCGGTTCAATAGTCGAATTAGTCGATTATTCGATGATAATCATTAGGTATGCTTAATTATTAAGAGAAAAAGATTTTATGAAACCACCTCATGTTGCAATGACTACGCTATTTCGTCAACTTAGACAATAATTTAGTCGATTTTTTAAGTAAACGATGGCTTCAAGAAATCTTTAATCGATTGCTTAGACCGAAATCTATTTCCCATATCACTAAAATCGAATTATTGAACTATAATTCGTAAGTGAAAATAGAATCACATAATCGACTATTAAATCGAACGTATTTACCGACAACATAGACTCACGCAACTTTCAACCTTACAGCTCAAGCCACAGATAGCACTTCACACAACTTACTTCCTGTAATAAGATCTACATGTAATTATACGATATGAACTTTCGACTTTGTATCCTACGGTTTTCGACATAGAGTTTGTTATTGAGGTAGCCAGGTCCATCGGCCGGCTCAGTCTGGGTTGAACCTTATTTTGTGTGCGATAAGGTATAGTTTGCACTAGCGTCGCGCGCGCTTGTTGCGTGGGCGCACCGCTACGTGCAAGGCGCGGCCTCACACGGGAGTCTCGTGGTCGGCTTCCTCTATCCGGCCCAGTCGCCACGCGTTTGGGTCTGTCGCTGGCAAATATGAGAAAAAATATGTCAAAATCATGCCAAATTAAGTATCGTTTAAACGTTACGACTTTTACATTCTTCAAACCAAGTTCCATTTTGTTTAAAAAAATTCTTTAATCGCAAAAATGAAAATCGTAACGTGTAAACGAGATTTCAGTGTTGTGCGTGCAAAATACAAATGTCCAAAACTTTCCCAACAAATATTTTTGAACGTGACATTAGTATTTTGTGCATTATTTCACAGTTTTAGTGAACCCAGAGAGTAAAACTTTCACCTCACAAATCTAGCAAACATACACACAAGCTTAACTCCACGTTTCACCGTGTTGTGCGCGTGTCGATGACTGTTAAAAACGTTACACAAAACATAGACACTGATTGTGTTGCCAGTTGGAAAATATAAAACAGGTTGCGTCTGAAATTTACTTTGAACAGATTTTTTTTTATTTTCTTTATTGATGGCTTAACATCTGACTTGATCAAACTGATCAAGTTCAGTGTTGCCAGTTTAACAGTTAAGAAGCTATTTAATTTGTGCTGTACAAAAATGAGCTTTATCGCTAGTTTATAAAGTACATTTCAGACTGTTTTGATTGGAGACAATATTTGGTAAATTGGTAGTTATGTATAACAAACAAAAGCGCAACTTTTCGCAAGCAATGCGTGTTGTGTGGATGTAAACTAGCAAATGTGACATATAAGTAGGTATATTTTATTGTGGATTTAAGCCGACAGTTTCCTAAATATTTTCTTATACAGTTTGTATCAAAAAGTTGTGATCAGATTGAAGGGTGTGGTACAGAGTATCAAACTAAACAACTTTCTTCATAGGACCAACATCGAAATCGAGAATAAATTATAAGCTGTCCTAAGCTTCAATACCTAGTCGACCCAAATGTATGGGAGGGCATTTTTTGAAGTGAAAACTTCTTTAGGCGCGTTGGGCATTTTTGAGATGGGAAAAACAATTGAACTCGGGACACCGTTACCGACACCTTATTTTTGTAAACGCGATTGTGCTCTTTATTTATATTACGTTACGGATCAATGTTCTATGCAAGTATTTTTACTTTAAAGGTTTTGAAAGTATTTTTTTAAAATTGTTCAAGTTTTCACTTCTGTCGGAAACTTCCGGAGTGCCACTTTTTTTAATCTATTACAATGTTCGTCCTATGGAGAAATTTGTGCAGTTTGATTGAGTACCATACCCTTAAATTTGACCACACCTTTCTGATACATCCTGTATATTTTACTATACAGGGTGGCAGGGATTACGACGCAAATACTGTTACCCTGTGGTAACATTTAATTTTTTTTACAGAAATACTATTATTATATTTCTGTAATTTTTTGTCGATTATTAAAAAAAATTGCTGTTTCATAGAAAAGTGCAATACCTACGCGGTCAAAATGTATGGAACAGCTGATTTTTTTAAAAATAACCGACGAAAAATTTCAATGCAGGGGGGTTCAGAATCATGTACTGAATCCAAGGTAACAGTTTTCGCGTTGATATTCCTGCCACCCTGTACACTTACAATTAATTATGATTAAATGTGGCTTAAATCTACAATAAAAAGCTACAGCCAACAAGGCATATTTTAGTTCTCAAACAATCATAAATTAAATGTGTAAATGTGAGTTAGGAGTGAGGCAACAAATATTGATGAAATTATTTTTTATGGAAATGATAGTTTTTTATGTGGCCTTCAAATACACATTTAATTCCACAAATAAATTATGAAAAAAAAAGGATTGTGTGGTTTTATGAAACCACGGTAAAAGTGAAACTTCTATAGGCGCCGCCATATTGGCCTTGGCTGCTCTGACGAGCGCTTTTCACTTTAACCCTACTCCGCGGCCGACCGTCACGCGACATGCAACACACAGACGAAAAAGTTTGAGACGATGTAATAAAAGTTTCACTTTAAAAAAACTTTAATTACGACAACTGTTATTTTTATCTTTTTTTTTTTGTATCTCAAGACCAAATAAAAATCAAAACACATACTCTGCCGTGACATGAGAGTGAAACAAATAACATAAAACAAAGTATATTACCTTCAATTGTCGATCTTCCAAACATGCTTTGGGAGTTCGGACACGGGATGGGACTACGGGATTGTTATAGCTTATAAGACTAAATATTACTTACGTACACTAATATACTTAGCGGGTAAAGGTAACAACTATCATTAAAGCATACAGTATTAGGCCAGGATTAGGAAACACATTTTCTTTAAGTTTTTTGAAAAATATTAAAGTAAATTTCAATTAATGTATTTATTTCATTTTAAACTAGCTGCGCTTCCCGGTTTCACTCGCATAAGTCTCGATCCCGTGGGAATATCAGAATAAAAATTATCCTTTGTGCTAACCCAGGTCATAGTCTACCCATGTCACAAATTTCATCCAAATCCGTTCAGCCGTTTTAGCGTGACGTAACAAACAAACAAACTCACTTTCGCATTGATGTTCAAATACTTATTCCAATTTTTTTTATGTTTGACAGACTTTGTTAATTCGACCCGTATGACTAAAAATTTTGATGGGTTCATTACTTGAATTTGCAATAAAGCAATTAGAATTCAATTCACGTTAATCCTTAATATAATAAATGCGAAAGTAAGTTTGTTTGTTACGCCTTCACGCTAAAACGGCTGAACGGATTTGGATGAAATTTGGCACAATTGCTATTACTATTATTGATGATGCCCTGGAAAAGACCATAGGATATTTTTTTTTCCCACTGGATCGAGACTTATGCGGGTGAAACCGCGGGGCGCAGCTAGTTAAAAATAAAGTTAAGTTTGAGATGTAAGTCCGTTTGCAAATGATATACCTGTTTTTAGAAGCAAGATCTTAAACCATAATAGTTCTTCTATTTAAAAAGAAAATGTACCGTCTTCATCCCGACCTTGTCCAGTTAAAATCACATGCACCAATAATATCATAATATTATATTAATTAAAATACTTGTAAGAGAGACATTATGAGCGAAATATAAGACTAGTTACACACTTAATATTCAAACACAGGGCTACACGTGCGAATATAATTACTTATACATACTATATAAGCTACTCTTTACTTTGGTAATTCGTCCAAATATACACGTTAGTTGACCAACACAAAATAAACCCTATTCCTTTTCCAATAAAGTTTATTTTGAATCAGCAAATTAACGCGAATATTTCTACGAATACGCCAAGCTAAATGTCATCGATATACTTACTTTATAAAGCTCGTTATAATAGACCAACTATAGCAAAAGTTAAAAGCGATATTAATAAAGAACTGCCATGATCACAAGTTTGAATTAAACCTAAGAAAATATAGTTTTAGATATGAAAAAGGCAGGATATGTAGCAAAACATCTTAAATAATAATAATATATATTTTATTAATTTAATGGAAATATAAATTAATTATTATGCCAGATTATGTGTTATTAAGTAAGAGTTTTGTGAGAAAAATAGGTGATGAATAAGAAAAGAAGAATTTTATATTAGAAAAAATGGGAGACCAAATGACCACACCATTTGAGTGAAAAAGTGATCTTAATATTTTAGCCCCGTATTCAATTCAGTCTAAGCATGGCTCTGAGATCAGCATCTCAAAAATAACTATTATAATGTAAACATCGACAAAGGAGAAAATTCATTTTGGGCTAAATTATGAAAGTCCAAACAATAAAAAAGTTATATTCCGTTAGAACATGTTATTCTCTTTACTTTTCACTATGGGACCAAATCTGTAGGGCCATTCCCTGCGCTATTATACGAGTTTGAAAAATACTGTTTTCAGTATGTTTTAGAGAGAATAACAGTAATCTAATTATAGTAATAGCTTTTTATGCCAGTAAACACTGCAGTTATCATCTTTTACTATGAAACTTGGCTCTAGGGTTATTCTCCACATAACTACAGTGTGCAAAATAAAGTTTATTTTATCACTGGTACTAGTATTAGCTTATTTTTCAAAATCGTATAACAGCGCAGGGAATGGCCCTACAGATTTGGTTCCATAGTGAAAAGTGAAGAGAATAAGATGTTCTAACGGATTTTTTTTTTTGTTTGGCTGGCACTTTCACATTTAGCCCAAAAATTTATGGACGGTGAATGTTCTCCTTTTCATACATTTACCAAAATAAATGACATTATGTCAAGAGACTTTAAGGGATCTCGCTAACTAGACGGCTATGACCACGACCAGGTAAACTATAGACACAAATCACGGACTTGGTCGCAACGGCCAACTAGCCGCTGACCATACAATACCACTATAAGGCCACGACTGGCCTGAGTCCTGGCCGTCTAGTGCGTAGTTACATAAAGAGGGAAGTTCCAAAAGAAAACCTACAGTATTTCAATTTTTATTGTCCCTCGGGTATCGTCGGATTTCCGAATACAAACGAAAGCTAATTTCCATGTCCATCAATTATTAGATTTATCGTGTATAGCAAATAATTTGAATTCAGAACTAAGTACTTTATTGTTGTTTTGTTTTGATTTTCGTGTGAACTATATAGAGCTGTAAAACTATATTCCTATCTGTCGTGCCTGCGACTTTAGCGGCTTTCCTCCCATTTTTTAAATAAATTATATTAAGTTAAAGAGTATTAACAACTCTATATACTTCCAAGTCTATTGAGAGCGTCCGGTCTGCACCAAGTGCAAAGGGCAACTGATAGAAATCCGACAACTGACGAAACACGAAGTTTACCGAGGTACATTAAGAAAATAGAAATACAGTACTTATGTCGTTTTAACAACTCTTAAGATGCTAGGACATCACATTATAATGTTTTACATTTTAACTGATTTTTTTGTGATTATGGTCTTTAGTCATTTACAAAATGGATTTAAATACGGGTCTTACCAACACGTAATTTGGCATAAATATATTAGAAATGCAAAATGAATAGCCCTACAGATTGTAAATAAGCCCTTTAGCCTCCACGCAACACCATAATATATTATAAAATATACATGTTATATGTGTATGTAAAGATATGTATGGAGATATGGATTGTAAAGTTACAATACTGTTTTATTATACTGCTTACAGTAGAAGTAATGATGAAAACTATAAAAAATGTCGTATATTAAAAATTAATTAATACTGGTAGAAAACACTGAGTGTAAATATAAGGCTTAGCATAGACAGCAGAATGTCTACAGCGGTTTAATTTTTTTGAGGATTTGAAGTCTGTAGTCTGCACAAGCCTTTAGAAAATATATTATAAAATATTCTCATTAAATGTAGGTTTTAGTTGAAAATGTTTCATTAATTACTTCTCAACTATTTTGTTTGTATTGCATGAATATGGTGATTATATGGGTGTGAGGAATTTGGGGAAGGAGTATTTTACACTTCACGATATGATAATGACTTTAATTCAAGGGATGACTATAATACTTAGATAAAAACTGTCACCATAAAATATTATTGGTTTTATGGTTAACCAATCTCGGTTAACATGTTTTCAATTTATAGGTGTTTTGTATTACCGAATATATTAAGGGGGAAGCGTCAGGGTAGCCCGCGAAATTCAAATTTTCTTACGTTTTTTGCATTTTGCAGGTCAGTGTCAGGTTTTATGTTGATTAAAGTATGATTCGCGGCCGTAACAAATATGGTTTTACTCAATTATAATCATTACAATCAGCAATAGTGATTAAGAAGAAGATAAAGGTGTCAAATGGAGTTGTATTGCTGATTGTAATGATTATAATTGAGTAAAGCCATATTTGTTACGACCGCGAATCATATTTTAATCAATATAAAACCTGACACTGACCTGCAAAACGCAAAAAAAGTAAGAAAATTTGAATTTCGCGGGCTACCCTGACGCTTCCCCCTTCCCCCTAAAAGTATAGGTTTTATGTCTTTTTTTTTTCTTTATTCACTAATTATTTTCAAAATTACTAAATAGCAAACGTCATAAAAATCTTTTCTAATAAAAATGCCGTTAAGAAAATACTACGCGAGTTTGTTTAACAAAATCGGGACGAATTTATGCAAAAGCGAACAATCGTGAAATATAAAAGTGAGGAGAGGTGAGGACAAAAGCTCGCTCTCTCCTGTCTCGTTCGATGACAGCGCAGTCAGCAGGAATGCGCGTGCGGCGCCGCGCGCAGCAGCGGAGCGTGCTCGCCTGAGTGACGTCACGCCACGGACACGCCACACGTCATCGACACGGCACAACCACAACACCAGACGGACGCGTTACGTACAGTCCCTTTTACAGTCTACATAACGCGAGGTACTTTCGTGAGGGTCGTCAAACTGAGGAAATGGTGTAACATTTTGACTGTTTAATTATTGATATCAAAACTATCAATTCTTTAGTTAATAATGCCTAAGTTTGTAGAAAGTATGCTCAAGAAGCTGCCTCGCGTAATTTATGATATTTTTACTAAGATATAAGTGCAGAATTGAAAAACGTATGGTTCGTGAGGACTATAGAATCTCAACTAGCAATACAATAAACTATAAAGGGACTCCACGTACGCCTTTTAATTAGCTAACATCAATAAAATACCTAAGTATGTCTGCATTCAAAAGGAAAAAAACAAAACATTGAAATATAGTTACAGGCAACAAAGCGCCTTCTGCCAAAAAGACAAGTGACAAATGTCAATCAAAAATGCCAAAGTAAAAATGCTTAAAACATACAAAGCGTACACAAAAGCAGACATACCAAAGTAATGTAAGTAACATTTAAATTAAATACACAAACGACCAATGGGAGCTTCAGAAAGATTGAAATCATTACACACTATCGTTCGGACGAAGAGAATCGATACCGATTAAAGCTGCTATTGAATTAAAGCGACCAGTACTTTAGTTTTCAAAGTCTTATTATGCACGAGTTAACGGCTGATTTCACCTTACATTTATTTTACTTCGATGGTCCTAGATTGTCTTTTGTGTCTTCGAGTTACAGCTATACAGTGTGAGTTTTTATAATGTGCTCATATTGTAATGAGGGAATTTATGCTTAATTTTATTGACGGAATAATATTTAAAAAAATCGAAATATAATTTGTATATTTTTTTTCTGTTCTATTTGGCTTCTTATTGAGAAATTTTACGATTATTGTAAGAATTGATGAAAAAACAGATTTTTGCTAAAAAAAACCATGTTTATTTTCAATTGAGGGTAGTTTTTTTCCATAATTTTAATTTTATGACGACGCCTAACTACTTCCAATCATTATTGGAGTTTGTTTCATCGCGATAGATCATTTTTTTAAAGTTACATCGTTTTGTTACTTTTTTTATATTTCATAAAAAATATAAAAAAAAGCATTTCGTTTTTTTTTTCCGTCGATAAAATGAAGCATAGATTCCCTCATTTCGATATGTCGTGCAATGCTAGGTTATACAGGCATAAATGCCTGTAGGCTTTTATTTAGGTATTAAGTTCTGTTTACGTTTTTAGTTTTTATTTCTGCCTGAGTATATTTCATCCTTTGAAGTTCAAAAAGAAAAATGACAGTTCTGGTGTCGCTTAGTTACAGAAGTTACAGGGCTTTACTTTGTATGCATTAGTATTTTTTTACTAAGCTGCACAAATAAAAAAAAAATACAAATATTCTATTAAATCTGAATAACAAAACGCAATTATTTGCAATATCTAAACGCAGAACCTGAGACGGTAGCAGTGGATTCACCGGAATATGGCATTTATATTTCTATAATAATTATGCTAATTATTAGGATTTGATTTTGGTGGTAGTAGTTCTTGTTCTTGTCACACTTTTCATGCATTTTAAAGTGAAACTTCATCTCAAAATTGAGTGAAATTTCAAGGACACGTCACGTTTATGCATATTTCGTTACATGAGAGAGAAGAAAGATATAACTCTCTCTGTCTCTCACACTAAATCTGTCTTATTCTTTATTTTTTATGAAGGTTCACTTCTATTACATGTAAGGCAGAAGTTTTTTTGTTAAGTTTACATTTTTAGACATAACTCTCTAGTATTAGGTCGAAATGCCAATTTTTTTTTATTTTACTTCAATGGCATTTGGAATCTAAATTTTAGTACTCATTAAGAAATAGCTGATTACAAATTCCTTATAAGGTTTTATGTTACTTGAATTTAAGTGCTAAAATTGTGTTTGAATATTTAAATTGGTTCTTATAAATGGTCAAATGTTTAATTTTGTTTTCATAAACGATAGTGTATAAAGACTCCGTTTAATTTAAAATGATAATTCTACCTCTGACAATAACCTCCTACACTAGCTATGATAATAATCATGCAAAATGTATGAAAGTTTGAGCATTTGTTTTGGTATTAGGTATTCAGATTTAATATTGAAATGGGATTTTGCTAGGACACTCATTTTGAGTACCTAATTCGTTTATCTTCCTTGGTCCTATTAATTTGGATAATGGAATTTATATTTCTATATGCCAACAGTGTAACCGTTAACCGTAAATTCTTTTGAATTAAAATCGGACAGAAAATGTTGATATAATAAGACAATTTTCAGAACTTTAAAGTTTCAAAAAACAACAAAAACAGTTATTAAATTCTCGTTATTAATTTCTGATCTTGCACCCAAACTATGCCTTCCTAAATATTCTTTGATTTTGAGGAAATGATCATTATAAATAACAGAAAATAATTATATAAATAATGTACCTATACAAAATATTTTAAAAATTACTATGGAGTTTCTAATCCGTTCTTCTCCATACAAAACTACCTTTTGGGCAACTAGTATCAATTCTATTTTCTTGTATATTTTGACGTTCAAGAGTGTATTATGAGCCTAATTGAAATAAATGTTTTTTTTTTCGTGTGACCACTGAATATTTGCGCTGTGCTGTGGGTCCCCATAGCACTGCATCATGCTGAGTGGAAGCCTTCTTGTCACAGTCATGTCGTGCAGCTGCCGACTAATTTCTGTTTTATGCTCGTGATTTATTATGTGCTTTTTGTTGTTCTCTGATTACTCTTATCGTTTATGTATGCACGTGTTTCTATGACACCTATTTTTCTTTCTTTCTTTATCTTTGCCAAGTTAGAATCTTAACTGAAAAAAAATCTGTAACACAGAATGGCCACTACCAAATCAAATGCCCAATCCCCTTTTCGTCCTCACAATATGGACCATAGACAAGTATCACATACCTTGCAGCTGCCTGTTCAACAACGCGGTGATGCCTGGTCCATCGCCCGCCTTCTTCACCACCAACATCGGCTTATCTTCGCCTTCCTCGTAACTATTCGGTAGGTGTCCGTTTGAAACTGCCATTGTTTCGCTCACCTGGAAATTACGGCGTTAACGAATAAGTTTATTAATAATAGCTTTTGCCCGCGTGGATGTCGGAAAATATCCCACGACAATGTACTACCGGGATTAAAAGTACCCTATGTGGTAATCTAGGTTAAAAACTATCTGTATGCCAATTTTTAGCCAAATCCGTTCAGCCGTTTTTGCGCAAATCCGGAACATACCTACATTCAAACAAACAGACCAACAGACAAACGAACAAAAATTCAGATTCAGACTCTTAGGAATAACTTCTTTTTAGGGTTCCGTATCAAAATGGTAAAAAGGAAACCTTATGGTGCGACTCTGTCTGTCCATCTGTCTGTTACAGCTGGATATCTCAAGAACTACCAATGCTATTAACTTGAAATTTGGAATAGTTTTAGATGACGTTTGCCCAACTATTTTGCATTTAAGAAATTTTATTTTTTTCGACGATGTAAATAACGCAATTTGGCTTAAATGAAAATTCTACCTATCGTAGTCCTCCGAGACAGACTCTCGAAGTTATATCCAAATTACTTATGTATTCCCGAGACACGTGTCTTATAATTACTTGTAAATTGAGTGGTCCTTTGATCTTATAATTAAGGCGATATTGATTTTAGCTTCGTTGACTGAAAATAAGTACCAAATATTATTTATATAAAAATATTGGATTTACAATTTGCGAATAGAAAACGAGGTACAAATTCTGTCTCAGATAGTGTTTAAATAACATAAGCATTACAAAAGAAGCATAATATTTATTACCTTAGTTTCGACATACCGGATGATTCTTTTTACCGTCTCGAAATTCTTACAGGGTGTTCTACCCATGAATATAAACAACTTTTACTATGGGAGCAACTCTGAAATCACGAAAAAAAAACCAGCTGTTTCATACATTTTGGTCAAGTAGGTATTGAACTTTTGTATTAACAGCAGATTTATTTTTCGTGATTTCAGGGTTGCGCCCATAGTGAAAGTTGTTTATATTCATGGGTAGAACAGCCTGTAAAAATTTCGAGACGGTAAAAAAAATCACCCGGTATCACTACATAGTACAAAACAAAGTCGCTTTCTCTGTCCCTATATCCCTATGTATGCTTAAATCTTTAAAACTACGCAACGGATTTTGATGCGGTTTTTTTAATAGAAAGAGTGATTGAAGAGGAAGGTTTATATGTATAATAACCCGGTTTATACCCGTGCGAAGCCGGGGCGGGTCGCTAGTACTGTATAAAATACGGTTAGAAAAACGTATAAATAAAACTTAATATTGATGGATTTGATCAACAAGTTAATAATCTAACTAAACTGGTTTATACATTATTCGAAACAACAATTTATAAACCAGAATTAAATTTATTAAGGAAAAAACGAACAACAGAGAAAGCCGTACAAACTATGTATTGAAAAATCTGTACACGTGCAAATAATTTAGAACTACTTGGAAATAACTGAGGCTATAAAAAACTTCAGTTTATTTGATTAAAGGCTTCCCGATGAAAAAGGTCCCAAGAGAAATCAAAATAAACACGAAACGAAACCCGATCGCTTGTTTAGAACATAATGCAACCTATAGTCTATACAAATCCTTGTTTCCAATTGACGTTATTTCAACTTAAGCAAATATCAACTTTAAAGTAATGAAAGTTAAGTTGATTTTAGAATGACTAGTACTATAGATTTTTTTTTTAGCGCAAACTGATCTTTGTGTGTTTTATAAAGTTATATATATATAAATCAATTGCTGTTCGTTAGTCTCACTAAAACTCGGAGAACGGCTGGGCCGATTTAGATGATTTTGGTTTTGAAATGTTTGTCGTAGTCCAGGGAAGGTTTAAACGGTAAGAAAATAAAACTTATGGAAAACTCACGAAAAAAAAAAATTATGAAGAAAATTCACGTTCTCATACATTTTGTGTGGATCGGCTTTTTTGATATCTAGGTAGGGTAGGTAGGGTAGAAATTTTAAAATCCTAAACATGCACATTTATTGACTGTTAGGTGGAACGAAGTTTGCTGGTTCAGCTAGTAAAGTTATAAAAAAAGAATTGTGTGGTTTTATGAAACCACGGTAAAAGTGAAACTTCTATAGGCGCCGCCATATTGGCCTTGGCTGCTCTGACGAGCACCTTTAACTTTATCTCTACTCCGCGGCCGACCGTCACGCGACATGCAAGACACAGACGAAAAAGTTTGAGACGATGTAATAAAAGTTTGACCTTAAAAACCGTTTGTTTACATTTTTGGAAACTAAATGCGAACGCAGACTAGGCCTAAATGTGGGTCAATAGAGTTTTCACGAAATTCAGCCTAGTTGTATGAATAAGTAATTTTAGCATAGTGGTCGGTTGTGAATTTGTAATAATACACTAGCCGTATTATTTACGATGAGCACGAGGTATAAACTCGGATTTTTATGGCTTAGGTAATTTTATTTAGTGGCTATTTGATTTTGTAAATTGATAGTAGTCCACACAAATCATAAATTTAAAAAAAAACGTGTGGCACTCGGGGACTTGCGCGGTAAAGCTATTGCATAGCATTTGTAACCTCCATACTTCCTATTTGTCAAGGCTACACTTGGGATGAAATTATTGTTTTATGTCATCAGACATAAAACAAAAATTTCGTTCCCATGACAACATCACGTTGTCATGGGAACCGTCATTACATGGTAGGCGGAGTGGGGGGTGTTAGGTTTTATTGTCGTTACTGAATTTCTTGATTCGGTCGCCGCGTTCAAAGCCCGATAAAAGCTATGCAATAGCTTAAAAACAACGGAATTAAATAGAAAACTTTTTTTAAATGTAAATATTTTTTATTTTTCACTTTTTAGTTGTGGTTAGGACCACAACTAAAAAGTGAAAAATAAATAAATAGTGGTATTCGAATATGTGTGGGGTAGGCCCCACACATATTCGAATACCACTACCTGCTATGTAAATAATAGTGACAGGAAGTTATTATAACATCATCCACATAGGCTAAGTGGGAAAAATGCATATTTATAAACTACCCAAGCAAAGTTAATAAAATTTATATGGGACCACCGCACAAGCTTTCTCTACCAAATGAAAAGAATTTTCAAAATCGATCGACAATAGGAATGATGAATGGGTCAAAAAAAGAAATTCTACATATTTAGTCCGTCATGTCAGTCAGATTATAAAAAAAATATTGGTCAAGTATTTTTTGCTTCAACAATATAACAAAAAAATACTTAGATATAACGCATTAAAGTTGAGGAGTGGGGGTCGCTATGTCACAAGTAAGTATAAAATCTACATACTCGTGACGTCATGGCAAATTTTAACTTAATGTATCGCCGTAATCTTTTGATAATGTAAAAAAATACGTGTCGAATATTTTTTAATGATCTAAAAGATAGACAAAAATAAAAAAACGTGTGGCACTCGGGGACTGCCGCGGTAAAGCTATTGCATAGCATTTGTAACCTCCATGACAACATCACGTTGTCATGGGAACCGTCATTACATGGTAGGCGGAGTGGGGGGTGTTAGGTTTTATTTTCGTTACGTTACGGAATTTTTGATTCGGTCGCCGCGCTCAAAGCCCGCGATAAAAGCTATGCAATAGCTTAATATTTTTTAGTCATCAAATTGACGAAAATGTTGATGGATATAAAAAAACATACAGACGAACATAGAGCCTCCTCCTTTTTGGATGTCATTTAAAAAATAATTTTAAAAGTAAATTCATGCAGTTCCGCGATTGTTCTAGATAATAACAAAAAACCGCTCCATTACCTGCATAAGTTTATGAACAACGTCTCGACCCAGTATGTGGTCGAACACGGCTTGCAGGAAGGCATCCGACATGATGGACAGCTTCAGCTTGTCGCGGTGCCACACCAGCACCCTCGACTCTTCCATCGCCATTATTGACACCTGCAATGTTATGATGAAGGCATTATTAAAACTGCCTAAAATACTAATTTATATTATTAATATTATAGCGGACGTCACGTGGTTTCACCCGCGTAGTTCCCGTTTCCGTGGGAGTACGGCGATAAAATCTAGCCTGTTACTCGCTGATAATGTAGCTATCCATTGCTGAAAGATTTTTTCAAATCGGTCCAGTAGTTTTTAAGTTTATTCGTTACATATAAATACAAATCTTTCCTCTTTATAATATTAAGTATAGATAAATGCGAAAGTGAGTTTGTTTGTTACGCTTTCACGCTAAAACGGCTGAACGGATTTGGATGAAATTTGGCACATGAGTAGACCATGACCTGGAGAAGGACATAGGCTACTTTTCATCCTAGATCGCAGACGCAGTCGCGGGCAACAGCTAGTTATTAAATAAACAAGGCATGATAGAATTTTCCATCGGCAAAATGTCAAAATTCCATACTTTCATTCTATATTTAACGCCTTTTGGAGATGAATTTTTTAGGGGCTCGTGTCTTCATAATGACTTCCACATGGGTTGATTCGAAGGTTAAGCTACGCTTGCCGAGGTTGGTCCGTGGATGGGTGACCATCCATTACATATCAAGACCCCTCCGTGCCTCGGAAAGCACGTTAACCCGTTGGTCCCGGCTGTCATTTGTAGATCTTTGACAGTCGTTACGGGTAGTCGGAAGCCCGAAAGATATCCAGTCTTGGCATAGGGTATGACCAAGTATTTGGGTTGTGGAGGTCTGATAGGCAGTCGCTTCATGTAAAATACTGGTATTCAGCTGCATCCGGTTAGACTGGAAGCCGACCCCAACATAGTTGGGAAAAGGCTAGGCAGATGATTACATGAAATTAAAAAAAAAACATCTTTTGTGCTCACTTTCGTTACAAAAGGAACTCTTCTGCAAAAGTATATGCTTCTAGACACAGCGGCTCAAAATGTAGGGAACAGCAGATATTTATTTTTCGCGATTTCAGGTTTGGTCCCATTGATCGAAGGGTCCCTTAGTAAAAGTTGTTCATAATGATGTAACTTATAACTAAATATATTATAACTTCTCCGACATCAAATGCTGTGCACTGTATGTCAGTGAATTAATTAATTTTAGGTTTTTATTAAGTCGATAATTAAATTGTTATAGCAAGCCTAAGTTTACCGTACACGGTCGCCACTGCAGAACCTTCCGGCGCTATCGACCATCTGTTCTGCGAGCAATGTGCCCTGCCCATTGCCACTTAAGTTTGGCAATTCTTCGGGTTATAAAAGTACTTATATTTACTATTTTCAAAAGTGTCTTTTTAGTGTCTAATTGAAATATTTTGATTTTGACTATATCATAAGTGCAATCTGCTGACTCTACTATATCAAGACATCGATTTGAAATCCCAAGACTGCATAAACCCTGAACGAGATTGTGAAAACCCATAATTCAAACCGTTTACATAACTCCATACTGCCTTACGTCGTACCTTCTCTTAACGTACTTACATAGGTACAACAACCACGGTATATATCGAACAAGATTTCACGGTGGCATGTCTGGCAGTAAAGTGGATCCGAAAAGCGGTGACTCGTGTTCGAAACAAGCACTTG
Source organism: Agrochola lychnidis (assembly GCA_963680765.1). Classification (NCBI taxonomy): domain Eukaryota; kingdom Metazoa; phylum Arthropoda; class Insecta; order Lepidoptera; family Noctuidae; genus Agrochola; species Agrochola lychnidis. Next base: position 3,001,989 of record OY796859.1, on the reverse strand, counting down.
AGCGAGCAAAACGTACGGATCATTTAAACTAGTCTGTATAACGAACAAAACGGGCCAACATTGAATTTTCCACTCCCATTACACGTGAAGATCTAGATCTCAGGAAAAGTATGCGTTTCGGCAATCATCGTGTATCTTCGGAAATACGAACGCGCAATGATGAGATCGAATATAGTGCTGTTACAACCATGTGAGCAGTGGTGGGCTAGTGAGAGTAGTGGTGGCCCAGTGGTAACGGCCGCGACTTACGAGTTGTAGGTCGTAGATTCGAACCCAGACAGGCGCTTTACTTTGTATAAATTATTTCAACACCACTGCTCTCAAAACGGTGAAGGAAAACATCGTGAGAAAACCGGCATGTCCTAGAACCGAAAATTCGAAGATATGTGACATCTACCAACCCGCACTGGGCCCGCGTGGTGGATTAGGGCCCACTCCCTCTCACAGAGAGGAGGCCTGTGTCCCAGCAGTGGCAACATTATAGGCTGATGATGATGACAACCATGGAAGTACTTAATTATTTTGAGTGACATATGACAAGGTGCAACTGGACTAGGTTACCCAACAGAGAAAAAGTTTCATACAAACGCGCAATGATAGATGCGCCATGACAAAGTGCAGCAGTACAAAACTTAGAACAGAAACCTCTGTTGAGGGATACTCTGTGGCGCAACGTTCGTACTAATTCGGAAACACGAAGATTACCGAAGTGCATACTTTTACTGGTTTACTTGCACGGAATGAAAAAGTTCTGTAAGCACAAATTGTCGTGCTTGCTCCTAAAGTGATATTGCGTCTTTAGGTAATCAGTTCTGCGTTCTACATTGCAAGTTTTTTATCTCTGGTCCTTAGAGAAATGTGATCTCATCTTGTTCTAATTGCGAACGAAGTTAAGGAATTAAAAATAATCGTCTTTAGCTCAAGAATGTTGTTAAGAAAAACTAAGATGGTTGAAACGTACCTCAAACTCAGCATTTATTTCAAATAAACCATTCAAAGGCACTTTTGAATTGTCAAGGAGTCGGTCAGTCAGAAATATGAAGCTAGTTGCCCATTCCAAAGTGTAGTAGGGTACCTATGGAGAAGAACGGGCAAGAAACTCTACGGACGCGTAAAACCTACGTAAAATTTCAACGCAGTGGGGTTCAGAATCATGTACTGAATCCATGGTAACAGTTTTAACACCCTGTATTTTAAGCCCATAAATCATATAAGTTTCAATACTGCTACACAGTCGGCTACATTACATTACATCGAATACCCGGGACCTAATAATTCCTTCTATTATTATTCATCAGTGGTTACGTTACTCCTAAGCCCACGAGAGAAACCCACAAGTACATTAAATCGTTAACTTCCTCATTCAAACAAATCTGAATAATTTACGAGGCTTCACTTTTACTGTTCGTTCAATAGAACAAAAACACCCACGAATATTATGGTAATACAACGAATGAGAGTGAAATCATGACTGGATCATATAATAACGTATAAACAGATGGTTGGGCAGATAAACAAGAGGTTATAAAAGAAGGTATAGTTCGTAAAATGCTCGAAAAATTGCTCATGGGCAAAACTTGAGAGTAATTCCTTAAGAACGCGGCGACGCATGAATTGTCGATACAAACGTAATACCTAAATCATTTGCAATTTGGGCATATTTCCACCATATTATGCTGTTATTTGGATTTAGACAGTCTTTATCTAGGCTCCTACATCTTTCTTTTTTTCAAAAAACTTTTCTAAAATGAAGTTTAAACGAATTTAGTTTCGCACATTTTTAAAGCGTAAATGATGTGTTCATATTGTTTATTCTGTAACAACAATATTTATAATATTGTTTCGTCAGAAGTATAGCTTAAATTATCAAGTAACAAATGCAATGAAAACAAAAAAAAAAGGAAAAACATTAAGTTTTCATTCATCATTTTTGGTATTACGGAACACATCCAAATTTATCATAAATTTTCGAAAGCTAGTAGTGTTATCGCGTCAAGCAATAATTGTCAATGTGTGCTTGGTAGTATTGGTCACTGCAGGTGTATATCGCTCCAACAGGCACTCACACTAGCGCAACGTGCTTGGAATTGAATTTTGCAAACATCTCGATTTGTAGTTGCGAGCCGTGTTCGCAGGCCTCTTAAGGAGGATGCGCTAAGGTAGCCCACGAAATTCAATTTTCTTTAGTTTTTTGCATTTTGTAGGTCAGTGTCAGGTTTCATGATTTCATGAAATCATCGCATTTGACAGTTATGCTAACTTATGGAGCTGTATTGCTGATTGTAATGATTATAATTATGAAAAGCCATATTTGTTACAGCCGCTAATCATATTTTAATCAACATAAAACCTGACACTGACCGGCAAAATTCAAATTTTAAAATTACGTTTTTTTAAGTTACGTTTTTATAATTTTAGAACATGAACACGTTTTGCTGAGAAAGAACGTCTTCAAAAGGAATCCATTAGTAATGCAACGTTTTGCCCGACGAGGGAGGATAATGTGCCAGAACGACTAACCAGCTAATTCGGATCGGGTTGTACTTAACTTGTTGAAACGTCAGTATACAACTCAGTGGACACTCTTAATGAATTAAGAGGCTTTATGAACCGACACACACGGTTTTGGATGATGTAACGTTATAAAATCTCAGGCGACAAACAGCACTAAAGAATCGAGATAGTATTGGAAAGTTTTTACTAACCTCATGTTTAGTACATACTAATTCCATGCTGCCATGTCATTATTCTCATGTCATTATTAATTATCTTGTTCTACACTTTGGGCGACCGAGCTCTGCTCGGGTGAAAATACGGAAAAAACAAATTTTTCCAGATATGAGACCTAGCTAGGTCGATTTTTCGCCCCCGTAAACCCCTATATTGCAACTTTCGTCGAAATCGTTAGAGCCGTTTTCGAGAACGTGATTACAAATATTTCTCGTTTAATAGTATAGGATATGTATAAATAATTACGTGTAATAACAATTAAAACTTTGAAAAATGTCAACGGTCTAGTAAAAAGGTTTTTTGGCCAGCAATGAACCTTCTGTATTTGACATTTGGTGGTAAAGAGGTCGTAAGAGACACCCACCTGTGCTTAGGTACGATTACGACACCAATGCGTACATTTTCATATCATGTAGATATATTTTACACAGCCCCGTATTGGCTGGAAATAGGACGCTTCCGTAGAACGTAAAGTGTGCTATTTCCTCTAGATAAGGGAGTTAATATGAAAAGTATTGTCGAGTTTTTGCGATAAAATGTCGGGTGTTGAATATTTTTCCAACAGAAAGCTGAAAGGGAGTGTTTTATCTATACTAATAAAGCTGAAGAGTTTGTTTTTTTGGTTGAAAGCGCTAATCTCTGGTTAGCGCGTTCAAAATTCCACTGAAAATTCCAGCCGAATTTCAATAATTCTTTTTCGCGTTACGACCCTTAACAGCCGAACAAAAAATATTAAAAAAAATCAGGCGGACGCAGTCGCTGACAGAAGCTATTGTAATGATTCTATACTATTAAATGAGCAATTTATAATTTGTATTTATATATTTATTTGTAATCACGTTCTCGGTCGTAGGTTCGAACCCAGACAGGCGCTTTATTTCGTGTAAATTATTTCATCACCACTGCTTTCAAAACGGTGAAGGAAAACATCGGGAGGAAACCGGCATGTCCTAGAACCGAAAGTTCGAAGACATGTGACATCTATCAACCCGCACTGGGCCCGCGTGGTGGGTTACGGCCCACTCCCTCTCACAGAGAGGAGGTCTGTGTCCCGGGGGGGAACATTTATAGGCTGATGATGATGATGAATCACGTTCTCGAAAACGGTTCTAGCAATTTCGATGAATGTTGCAATATAGGGGTTTACGGGGGCGAACAATCGATCTAGCTAGGTCTCATATCTGGGAAAATTCGTTTTCTCTATTTTCACAGCCTCGGGGATGTGATACAATGTTGGTATAACTAAAAAAATACCTGGACGATAATTATGTTTAACTATTTTCACCCGAGCAGAGCTCGGTGGACCAGGTACTTACTAAGAATGATTCTACGTAAAAACCAGTAAGAAAAATACCAATAATCAAGTTGCCTTCATATTCTATTCCAACTTTATATTTTTGGCTAGGTTCAAAAATATTAAACCCTATAAACGAACGAAACATTATACGTTGACCGACTTCACGAAGGCGACCTATTAAATTGTCCTGAGCCATATTTAGACATAATGGCGTCATACCATAAAGTGGGGGTTTCTTATTCATCACCCAAATATAACAGACGTTTACACGAACAATACATACCCTCTGGATATTAAGGCCGTGAATCATATTTAGATCAAGATACAACCTGACATTGACCAGCAAATTGCAAAAAAAATATGAAAAAAAAGAAAGAAAAAAAAAACAGTGGCGACACAAGTGAAAATTTGAACAATTTCATTATGTAGGAAGAAAAATACTTGTATAGAACATTGGTCCATAACCTTATCTAAATAAAGAGCACAATCGCATTTACAAAAAGAAATACTTGTGGCACTCGGGGACTGCCGCGGTAAAGCTATTGCATAGTATTTGTAACCTCCATACTTCCTATTTGTCAACGCTACACTTGGGATGATGACGTGATGACATAAAACAAAAATTACGTTCCCATGACAACATCACGTTGTCATGGGAACCATTATTACATGGTAGGCGGAGTGGGGGGTGTTAGGTTTTATTTTCGTTACGTTACGGAATTTCTTGATTCGGTCGCCGCGCTCAAAGCCCGCGATAAAAGCTATGCAATAGCTTAAAAATACTTGCATAGAACATTGATCCGTAACGTAATATAAATAAAGAGCAGAATCGCGTTTACAAAAACGAGGTGTCGGTAATGGTGTCGCGAGTTCGATTGTTTTTCCCATCTCAAAAATGCCCAACTCGCCTAGAGAAGTTTTCACTTAAAAAAAAAAGAAAAAATGAGTTTCGAGGGGTACCTTATTGCATCCCCCTTAACAGGGTAGCAGGTACATCAAACAGGGGGCCTACCACAAGCTCATAAAGCAGTATTATTTTAATATTACTTCAGTGTGGGAAAGAGATGAAGCTCTATAGGACGTATAGCTCCATCTCTTTCTCCCACTGAAGTAAGATTAAAATAATACTGCTTTTGAGCTGGTGGTAGGCCCCCAGGTAGGAGATAAGGTAAACTTTTGGAGGAAGTTTTACTAGACAATATTTAGCACAGAAAGTTTTAAGGCCTACTTCAGCCGAGATTAGCAGTTTTTAAAGTAGTTTACTTTTTAAAAGTGCAGAAATGTTACCATGGCGTGTACTTGCTTCGTAAAAAAGGTAGAATTTGTTTGTATTCCTTTTTTAGGGTTCCGTCCGTACCAAAGGGTGCCAACGGAACACTGTTATTACTAGAGATCGGATATTCGGATGCATATTTACCTAAAGTTGAGGTGTTGGCTATTATAGAATGCACTTTTGTATCGAAAAAATCCCGGGATTCCCGGATCGACTTTAAGAGTTGTGATAATAGAATCGAATGTATTATATTTACTAACGTTCAGGTGTTGGCTAATATGGAATGCACTTTTGTATCGATCGCAAAAATCTCGCGACTCTGGAATTAATAAATTTAGTACTTTTTATCTATAAAAATGCTAGCTAATGTTGTAAAGTAGGTTGCCAAATTGGCATAGCACATAGCGACAAACAACTCGGTGTCTTGAGTTTCGTAAAAAAAATGTTTAGTGGGTATATAAATTTTTATGTTAATACCGCAAAAGTAACCTTCATAAGAGGGCTGATAAGTCATTTCCATACCATGTATCTGATTAGTTGTGCATTCCTGGATGTTATGGAATTCCGGGATTTATGTCATTTTTTTTATTCATTAAGAAGCCACTTCCATAATTTCTTAGCCAAACATGAACTTTAGGTAAATATGTATCCGAATATCCGATCTCTAGTTTTTACTAATGGCTCCGCTGTCCGTCCGTCCGTCTGCCATAGGGCTGTTTCTTTTGAACCATAATAGGTAGTAGAAAATTGAAATATTCACCGTGTATATTGCTGGCCCGCTACAACAACAAATATAAAAATAAAATAAAATAAAAAAATTAAAGCCCCCTTTAATTTTCTCCCATACAGCACTCCGGGAGTGCCAACAGAAGTGAAAATTTGAACAATTTTACTGTGCAGGAAATAATGTATCGCGCGTTGATATCTTTTTAATGGTCAAAAGCTGGTGTCGTAACAGTGTCGCAAAATCAATTGTTTAGTCCCATCTGAAAAATGAAAAACTTTCCTAAAGAAGTTTTCACTTAAAAAAAGTTGTTTTAAATATTGGCCGCTTTTTAAAATCAGTTTAAATGCCTCTAAAAAGCCCTTGCAACGTAAACAAGGTTACTCGATTTGCACTTTGATTAGCCCCATACTGCCGTACGGCTGTACGCACGGTCAGTTAACAACCTATAAGATCAGTTTACACTTTAATTAGCAACGTTAACAGCCTTTGCTCAAATATCCGACGTGAATCAACAAAAAACACGTACGATAAACTGGTCCTGCGTCACAGAATAGTACAGAAGGCGCACTCCGCATTAAAGGTATGAAGCTACAAGTACGCGGCGGGCTCGTCTAGCGACCATTCGACCATCCAGGCAGTTAACAGGGTGGTAGGGACATCGACGCGAATACTGTTACCATGGATTCGGTACATGATTCTGAAAGCCTCTTTTTTTTGGGTGGGAAATTATCAAATAACTTCTCTCGCTCTGGGCGGAGCGGGCAAGCGTGTCAGACTCTTACTGACTAAAACCCACCCGTGTTCCTTCAGTTGCCTGTATGTTACCAGGGGCCACGGTATTCCTTTCGGACTTTTCCCGCAACCCAGCAGGCATCGGCCCTAGCGGACCGTCAGTTCTGCTGATATCTCTATGAGGCGCGCGTGGAACACAACGCGCCGTCGACCCGGGCCTGGTCCTTATCGGACGGCGAGCTACCCATTGCTCACCATCCGCAAGCCCGCGCCTACGGTGGCCATCGGCCTGCGATTCCCGATGCCCAGGGCATCTCCTGCGGCGGTTAGGGGCGTGAGAGCGCGAAATTTGCCTCTCTCTCACGCGTTCCACCTCCTCCGTCGCGAGCATTACTGCTTCGCAGAAGGAGATGACGGCCTCCCATGCCCTCTCGACCCGTACCATGGCCTGGACTAGGGCCGGTCGCGAGAGATCACTGCCGCCGATCGCCTCCACGAGGACACGGCGATGCTTCGCCCAAGCCAGGCAGACCTGCACCGTATGTTCCGGCATGTCCTCCGGACGATCCACACAATGATGACACCCGGGCGTTTCCGCCCGCCTTATCCGGAACAGGAACCTCCCGAAACAACCGTGGCTGGTGAAGACCTGCATCAGGCGGAAGGTGAGGACGTCGTGGCGCCTCTCTAGCCACTCCTCAAAGAGGGGACTTATCGCCGCCAATGTGGCGTGCCCAGCAGTAGGCAGAGTCGACTTGTCGGGCCAATTCACTGAGCGTAACGTAGTCAGAAGATATGAGTTACGCGATAGAAAGAGAGGCAACTTCTAGGTGAATATATATAAGTTGGAAGTTCGCTCTGTGCGATCTGAATTGCACTTTATTGTGTCGTGGCAAGAGTCGCTTTTTATTTAAATGATTTTGCGGAGTGAACCATCTGTGCCTTCGTGCTCACATTATTACGATCGCGATGGGGCTGACAAATTGGTCTTTTGAGTAAAAATATTTATTTTATGGTTTATGGCCTGTATTGTATTGTAACACTATGTTAATTCACAAGGCGGTCGACGACGTGCGAGATTTTTGTTGAATTGATATAATACCGAGAGTAATTCCGATCTATGTCGGGAGCCGAAGTAAAGGGCCTTCGAAGTTTCGACTTTTTCGAAACTTGAAACTATTCTCCTTTCTTTCCATAGTCCATCCTTGCCAGTTCTACTTACATTAAGGTGGAAAAATAATGGACTTACTTGGAAAAACTCGTCTGTCGACACCCCGAACCATTCGGGCGAGTCGAGGAAGTGATGCGGGAACACTATGTGGAGCGCCCGCTGATTTTGAGACACCACTAATCTGAAACATCATATATTAACACATCAAACAAGGCTGTGGCTGCATCTACAACCCCACAAGCGAACTACGCATCAAAATCCTAACGTTTCTCAAATCCTGCATCACGCAAGCAAAGTTATCCACGCGTATTAGCATCAACATCCAAAAATCAACCGCTGGACAGTAGCTAACCAGTCACAACACCCGTCTGGTCGGAAAATAGTCCCTTTTCTATGGAGGATGAGGAACTATACACCCTGATCCTCATAACTCTATGAGGCATATAGGATGCATTTTTGAGAAGGGGCAGTAAGGCCACTACCTTAACCGTTGTTGCTACTTGCTACAGGAAAGCGGTCTTAGGAGACTGACCAAATTTTTTATGTAATGTAATGTAAGCGAAACTATAACCTGACTTTTCTAGTACTCAAACCTCAGTTGGTCCAATAGTGGTTTTTGATCATTATAAGAAACAGGATCGATTGGCATCAAAGAAAGTTTTTTTGTTTTTTGAAGTGATAACTTCTTTAGGCGCGTTAGGCACTTTTGAGATGGGACTAAACAATTGATTTCGCGACACTGTTACCGAATTTACCGACACCGTGGAGTAAAAGACATCAACGCGTTGAATACCGCGGTGTCGATTTTTTCAAGTTTTCACTTCTATCGGCACTCCAGGAGTGCCAGTTTTTTTTTTTTCAGAAACTATAACGGTTAAGGTACCTACCAATGCTGCCCCGTCTCGAAAATCCACCCTGTATAATAGAAGCCTTTAAATGCTGAATATGGCGTCTTAAATTATTGCTTGGAGGCGGATTTCTGGTTGGGTTTTATGTTCGCTAGATCTTCGCATCCATAAATTATTTTGCCACCCGAAGGGACTACTACATTTTCAAACCTTTTTCATGGCGGAGAGAGATGATCACACTAATTTTTTAAAACCTAATATTATTCCCTAAACTTAAAGCTTTAAGCAAGTACAGACGCCAGCACATCAAGCTACTACAATCTGTCAAATTTATTTAATAGATTTTCAACTTTATCGCCTAAGTTTAAAGTTCAAAGTTGATTGGGAAAATTTGATAGTTTCGGGTAGCTTGATGTGCTGGCGTCTGTACATTTTAAGTGCTGTTTATTAACCACAGTTTTACACAAACAGAGAGGCTAATTAAAAAGCTCTGTTTAAAATTCTGTGGTATTACAACTCAGTTCAACTCTTACTATATGTTTGGAAATAGGTATACCTCAACCACAATACGTATAAACTTCTTCATCTTTGGGTCTGATTGCTAAAGAGTGGGCATGCATCCTATATTACTTACATTAATTAATTGTTCTCGCAAGATTGTACAATAATGACACAGTTTTAACACATCTAACCCATGTGCTAATACTGTGATTGTGAACCCATGTGAAAAACAGAAGACTCCTTGCAATGGCCAAGGAGATCAGCACCCTAATTGCGTAACACAAATGATTAATCAATGTTTCATTTTGGCAGTTCAATAACATTCATTGCGTTATTTACGTTGTTGAACAGACAAATTTTTTGAACATATGAAACAATGGATTCAGAATTTTTGGTTTTCCAATTTATTAGGCGTCGCGTCGGCGCAAAATATTTTTTTTTCCATACTTCTCTACATAGAAAATTATCATACAATGTCGCCCATCGGCATGTGCCCGAACGTATTTTTCTAAATATTCATGAAAAATTATCGAAAAATAACTTTAATATTTTTCATGTAATTCGATTTTTTTATGTTTTGAGTAGCGTTTGCCATATCTCCGATAGTATTGTCTCGATTTGGGTTCTGTTTATTATTTCTAAAAGCTTATGAGTTATTTTATCGGATTAACTAACATTTTATTAAAATTTTGTCGACTATGCAAAAAAAAACGGAGGAGTAAAGATATATATATATTTTTTTTAAACAGTATTTAAATTAAAAAAACACAAGTATAAGTTAATTTTAACCATATAATTAGATTTTAAAGAAAAAAAAGGCAAGATAGACCTTTAAAAGTTATTTTTCGAAAAAAAAAAAAACATAAATATTCAGAAAAATACGGGCACATGCCGATGAGCGATATTGTATAAGTAACTGCACGAAACTTTTAACGAGTTTTAACGTTTAAATAATGGTTGTTTAACAACCAGAGTGTTACAGGAACAGGGCTAATTAAAACGTGCGGTATAGAACCTCTCTGCGGTCGTATGGCACACAATTCTGTGTGTTCGAGGGTTCATTACCTGCCGTTCTCGCTTGCGGATTATTGCAGACAATTATATGAAACGTACGAGCTAATCTTTAATGATTTTATACTGAAGATGACATCTAAACGAGTAGTGTTAGTGATTTGGAAAAAATATATGTTAAATTAGAGCATTTTCTTAATATTTTAATATAGGCATATTTTTGATTAAGTTTATATTACATAGTGAAATTAATTTGTAAAGTTATGTCTAACGCTGATAAAAAACTGAGAATGACGCAAAATCTATCGAGCGTATTTTTCTGAAAACTTCACCGTTTTAAAGATAATTAAGTTATTGATCTTTTAGTATACTTGTTTTATTAAAATACTTTTTGTTTTACGTGTAATAAATTAATAATGCGTTTAATTTGGGACAGTGCTCCTTGATGGGCGAGTCCTATTACTGGCTGGACGTACGACGCGTTGCGTGAGCTCAGTACAGAACACGCAAGCTAACCATTCAAGGTCACTGTCATATATCTGCGTCTTAAGCTTTACGTTTTTAGCTGATCTTTCGTTCTTTTTCGTTTGGTCAGTGGCTAACCCGTACCCTAATTGAGTAATACACGATCAATCAAAATTTGTTTCGTTTTGAAACAGATTGCTAATCCATTGCTTCATAAGTTGGAAAAAAAATCTGCTCAACAACGTAAATAACGCAATGAATGTTGTTGAACTGTCAAAATGAAACAAATTAGGCAAAATCGTTAACGAAAATAAGTGGGTACTAGTGTCAGAGAATTTATGCCACCCATGGGCCTCAGACTTAGCTTCACATGCCGTCGAGAAATATGTCTCAGGCTTGCCGGTTTCCTCACGATGTTTTCCTTCACCGTTTTTGAAGCAATTGATAAATTATACAATACGCACATGAATCCGAAAAGTCAGAGGTGCGTGCCTAGGGTTCGAACTCGAGACCTATGACTTGGCAGTCCAACGGTCAGACGACTATCACTACAATGAAGCGATGGAACTTTTAATTAAAAATATGAGAGATCTAGGGCAAAGTACTTGATATAAGACAAAAGTTTTATAAAACGAAAGAGGCTGCTCTGAAACCCTCACTTTTTAAAAGCTTTGGGATTGATTTTCAGACAAACTCCATCCTTCATCGTCGTCGCTTCGGCGGGAGGATCAATTTAACCGAACAAATAACTTTCAGATTAAAGTAGAAAACCGTTAAAAATTTAATTCTTTAAAACTGAATATCTAAACCAGGGATTTTAAGGAGCTCCGTAACCGTAACCGAATCTATCAGATATCCGAAATGAAAATCTATCCGTAACCGTAACCGAATCCGTTATAAACGTTTCGGATAATTTCGGATTGGGGCGGTGTCTAAATGAGACACATTATGACAGGTTTTTCTGCCCAGCCGAGCCGATAAACTAGCCGCGTGCGTCACTTGTTTATTATTGCTATTGCTTAGTCATTACTAGTCAGTCATTGCGGGATAATATTATAACATTACAATTTTTTTTTTAATGTAACAATCCGTAACCGAAACTATTCGAAAGTAACGGATAATTCGAAATAATCCTTTATCCGTAACCGTAACCGAAACTATTCGAAACTAACGGATAATTCGAAATAATCCTTTATCCGTAACCGTAACCGAAACCGGTATAATATCATTTCTATATCCGTATCCAGATCCGAAATTTCATATCCCATAACATTCCTGATCTAAACTTCATGTCAGAAGTAATTATCGAGTTGAGTAAAGACAGCTGAGTCTTGGCCATATTTCAAGAAAACCCGTAACATAAAACCAATACCATAGTATAAAGAGAGGTAGTAAGCTATCTTCATACAAACGCACCGCGCGCGGCTTGTATGTGTGGGGCCATAGTATCTATGCGTCGCCGTACGCACACTTAAGACGCAGATATATGACAGTGACCTTGAATGGTTAGCTTGCGTGTTCTGTACTGAGCTCACGCAACGCGTCGTACGTCCAGCCAGTAATAGGACTCGCCCATCAAGGAGCGCTGTCCCAAATTAAACGCATTATTAATTTATTACACGTAAAACAAAAGATATTTTGATAAAACACGTATACTAAAAGATTAATAATTTAATTATCTTTAAAATGGTGAAGTATTCAGCAAAATACGATTGATAGATTTTGCGTCATTCTCAGTTTTTTATCTGCGTTAGACATAACTTTACAAATTAATTTCACTATGTAATATTAACATAATCAAACATATGCCTATATTAAAAAAATGCTCTAATTTAACATATATTTTTTCCAAATCACTAACACTACTCGTTTAGACGTCATCTTCAGTATAAAATCATTAAAAGTCGGTTATCGTCCCCTTAACAAAATCTCGACCGGTTTCTCACGAGAAACGGGTCGAGATTTTGTAGAAGCCGCGCGCGGTGCGTTTGTATGAAGATAGCTTACTACCTCTCTTTATACTATGCCAATACATCTTGTAAAAAGACGCCAGTAAAATAAAGTTCAATAAAATTACTTTCAGAACTAATCACGGCGAATCCCGAACTTGTTCCAGCTATAAGCACCATAAACAAATTGCTTTTCCACGAAATCTAATAAAAAGTATCTTTATTTTTCAATCATAAATTGTTTCCACCGCCCTTTATGGGTCGTGATACTTGACATTATGTCTTCTATGCCCGAATAAATGGTAAGATTTAGGGCTGCCCAATCTAGATCGATTTCTCACTGCCAACTTGCCAATGCTTATCAAAAAATACAATCATGGCCCAAGCTTTTTGGGTCAACTCCAGCATGCCGCCGTTTAGTGGTTTTAATTTATAAAATTGGCAGCGAAATTTCGCAAAACCAGTATTAATATTTAAATAGATATTCCGCAAATCAAACATAAAACTTTCGCTATTAATTGCCGTGTTTCGAAAACTTGATTTGGACCGGTTTTTATACAAAAATTGATAATTGAGCAATTTCTAAAGATATTGTAGTCAACAACCCTGAAATATAATGCTCCCCAAAGCTCGGTGTCGCAAAGGTCGTCTCCCTAATAGAGTTTCGCGACAATAAAGCGCTCCACGAAATGGTTGCTTTTTAAAACCTTTAAAGGGACATTGTCGCGAATTTTCCAGACATTTCAATACTGCCGTCCTTTAACTAGAACGCCGTTAACCCTCAAATAGCCAATTTTTACTTTTTAATTGAAAGTGATTGAGTTTAAAATTCTCTATCTTTTTGCCTAAGAAACATTTTTACAATATAAATAGTTCCAGAGATATATGAAAATTTTGTAGGCCGTTAAGTAACACAATTTATGATGATTCCATCACTTGAAAGCGTCTAACCCACACTTAAAAGAGTTTCTGGACAGAAAGGATTCTTTAGGATTAACAGAAAAGAGTATCAATTGATGTGTCCAACAATCATAATTTTTAAGAAACAACGATTCCCGCGTATTTTGTTTTTTTCTCGGAAATAACTTTTTGGACTTAACGGCATTCTAATCAAAGGACGGCAGAATAGTGTTTCCAGCATTCGTTATATCACTTGTTAAGTAAAACCTTATTACAGTTGCTTCTAAAAATGGCAAACAAGTTTGTAATAGTTACAAAACAGTCATTTAAACCTACTAATCTTTATCGTCGTTAATATAGCCACCCACGTCAGGTCATCAAACTGCATAGGCGGATGAACTATTACAAAATTGGTTGTTAAACAAACACTCAGTGGCTTCTAAAATCGTTCACATCCTGCAAATGGCTTCATAAACACGAAGGCAACTGTTTCCGTGAAAGGTCGGTAAAAATAGGTCCGACTCCGTAGTCCGTACTAAAGAGTGTCCGTACAATGTGGGGCTGGCTAAGTGCCTGGAAAGAGGGCCTTGTTCAAAGTTGTTGAGGGTCGTATCGCATTGATAGTGCTCCTCCAGCCAGCTGTGTTCAGAATCAGGTCGTGAAATTACGGTTACGGGACTATTTCTTGAGCCGAGTCCTTAAAAGGCAATCCATCACATTACTAGGAGGTCTCGGAATAAATCTTATCTACTGCTTAGACTTCACCGTGAAATGCATTTAAATCAACTGATTTACAAGCGCCTGAGATGTACCTTTAAGCATTTGCATCATTATTGCAAAGTACGTCTTCACATTATGAAGCGTATCCTGCAGTGCTTTCTAAAAGTACTGTACATCTGGCGACACTATACGAGGCCTCGTAAATAAAGCTTAAAGCGCTGCAATTACTATGTCTGAGTCAGTACAGCCATTTTATAGCTTCGTCGCTAACGCGGGACGAGTTGTTAAACTTTATGCTTGGCCTAACTAAAAGGCGGTGTTCGGCCACAGTAATTTTCTTTACTTACTTTACAAGTTGTCGTTATTACATGGTCAGCAGTTTAGTTAATATTTTCGCAGAAGAAATAAAGTCTCTATACTTGAAGATTTCTTTTTAAAGCGAGGATAAAAACTGAGAGATGAAAAATATCTTCGCAAAGTATACTCTTGTTTATGCAGTTCAAAGCATCTATATACTAATTTCCGGAGAACGCCAATAAGCTCGAAAGATGCCAGCTAAGATAAACAGTGTTTAGGAGTTAGGATGTTTAACTTTAACACCACACAACGGGTTTGATCCAATAACGTACCTAGCTACCTAAGGATATTGGTATAGATCACAGAGTAACATGAAAGTTATCAGAATCGTAAAATAAGGTCAGAGGACATTAATATACCGAGACAGCTAGAATTCGAAACGGTCAGAGCACGAGATGACGAATCTAGTCGTAATCGTTTGGCCAGGCCGATGCCTACTCATCTAGCCAGATTTTTTTTAACAAAGTGAGTCACGACAATGAAATACAGCCGTAAAATTCATGAAGATTTATTGGCTCTGGTATTTAATATGTTGTGGCGCAACCTACAGACTTATCCATCTGTCTAATGATGCAAATATATATAAACCTTTATTACCTTCGTTTTAAAGCCTACAGTTGACAAGGTTGACGAAAACATGCTGTTAAGCGACCTCAAAAACGAAAAAGGAGTGACTGGCTACTAGGTTATCATTAACCAAAACAGGTATCAATATTCAAGGCTACCGGCACCCTATGTGGGTTATGTCAGATTTCAATTTGATGTATGGACACATGCGCCTTTCAAGTGGCACAGCCGTAAATATTTTACTCCAAGTCTCAAACAAAACAAGTCAGACAGTCCACGAACATTGTAAACCACTCCGGTACAAAATTATCCGCAGTATAACTAAAATTACAGTGCAGTGCAAAACACTGTCTATATCCTGAGCAACACAAGGTTTATATACGAGCGAAATTCGTAAAGAGGTCGCCAGTTTATGCAAGCCGTTGCGCAATGCGCCTGCGACACTGTACACCGTATGTCGATAATTTCCCTTTCAATGAACGGTTCATTCACAAAATACCAGCTAACAAGTCAAGGAGAACATGCTATTTTTACTACGAAAACAGTGATTAAAATAAAATTGCTTCATCAATGATTTAATCAGCTGATTCGAGTTGCGGCAAATGGAAACCTGATACAAAACGTGATATATCTGCACATATGCAAACCAAAATTAATGCTGATGTTATATATAGATGAACAATACTGGACATTGGTGCCGATTCCCTTGTTCACAAACTAAACTAAATTTAAGTTCAGTGCATCTTTTTCTTTCTATTTCATTAAGAAAAGGACAGAGGATAAATTTTAGTTTAGTCCTGTCAAATTAATCAGCGCCTGTCACTCTCCATACAAGTTTAGACGTGATTAAAAACTTGCCGACTAAAATTACGTCAATTTACGTCAAGCGCTGATTAATTTGACAGGACAAAACTAAAATTTATCTTCTGTCCTTTTCTTAATGAAATAGAAAGAAAAAGATGCATTGAACTTAAATTTAGTTTAGTTTGTAAACAAGAGAATCGGCACCATTGTATGGAGGAACAGATAAGCTCCAATAAATAAATCAGAAACTTGGGACCAAGTTAGGAAGAAAAACTTCTTATAGAAAATCCGGTTCTTTTAGAAGACAATGTTTGATAGTTGACAAAATCAGATAAAATATAAATTCGGCCATACAGCAATTTATGCTGTCGGGCCGTCAATGACATCGTATAAAACCTTGATGTGTTCCGGCAATGTAAAAGTGATCGTTCGTGGCTTGTTATACTTGTCAGTTAAATATACTCCAATATAAACACAAATCACACGAATTGAAGTAAAGTTTTTCACACCTAGCATCATACCATTTTCGACCGTAATATTTCTATAGAGCATTTAACTGTCAAAATCTGTGAATCAAAACCGTTGCCCAAATATAATGGAGTATTGGTCCTTTCTACAATGAATCAAGGAACAAAGAGCAACGGGGAATGAGAATTGTCCAAACCTATCCAACTGTAAGTAGATTTACTTTATTTATTAATCATTGGACTGAACAAATCCCATGGGCAGTGAAGTGTATTTCTTTTGAATGGTCCTTTGACCTACATTAACTAATATCTTCAGTGTAAGG
This sequence comes from Agrochola lychnidis, assembly GCA_963680765.1. Lineage (NCBI taxonomy): Eukaryota > Metazoa > Arthropoda > Insecta > Lepidoptera > Noctuidae > Agrochola > Agrochola lychnidis. The sequence continues at coordinate 2,985,147 of OY796859.1, read as the reverse complement.
TCTGTCTTTAAGCTTCACTTTGCTCGTTAGACTGTTATATAAGTCTAGCCGAGTTATCTAAGATCTAACTCCGCAATCTAATCTAAACTTCGGTGGAACTCTTGAGTGTCCTTCATTATTAAGCTCGAGAATAACACTTATGGATTTCTGATCCATCCGTAATTGGGAATCGTTAAAACTTATTTTGTTAAAGTTATCATTGACAAAATAAATATTCAGATCGTTCCGATCTCCAACATTTGTATTTCCAAACACATTTTCCGTTTAATCCTCTTTTGATGAGTTTTGCTCTTTCAAAAAAAAACATTGCGTGACCATTATTGTCTGCCTTCAGATGACTTCAATCCACAGAATCAAGTTTCATTCCTTTTAATCGAAAAAAATACTTAACATTGAACTGTTACATAACAAAGAACTCGTTAGCATTGACCGAAATTACATCCGATAATCAGAAGCGAATGGTCATTATTTTTAACTACAGCTCCATTTGCGTGAGTAGTTCATGTTTTATTTTAAAAGAAAAGTCCTATGTTATCATCATCATCGTCATCATCAGCCACTATAATGCTTATCCAGGACATATATTCTACTTCTGTATCCAACTTACACAAATCCATTCTGAACAGCATAATTCCAAGCTCTTGCATTAATAATATTGTGACATATCGTTTAAACTGGGTTTGTGGTTGGTAGAGGGAGGACGCTGCGGCATTTCGTGAGGTCGAATTGCAAGCATTTGTCACAGATGTGAGCGGTGCAATCTTTCAAGAAGAGGAAGAGAGATGAATAAGGCACAATTGTACAAATTAGCGTTGAAGAGAACTGATGAGGGCAAAAAATACAACAAAATTCTTGCCGTAATAGCAATTTATGACTGTTGGTTTTTAAAATGCAGTGAGTGTATAAAACCTAATTATTTCCATTCTCAGCAAACAAGCTAATAACTTTACAAAAGCATCTAGTTTACCGCTAATCTAACGCTTGGTAATATAACAACAATGCACATAAAAGTTCACACAACTCGTGCATTTTACATTGATGTCTCACTTATCTTTTGTGTAAGATCTCACTGAACAACTGTTATAAATTACAGCTACAGACTACAGACGTTCTGAGAAGACGTGAGTCACATGTTTGATGAAGGATTCTGGGAATTTTTGGGAGCTGTCAGCGGTGAGATGGTTTTTGAATTAGTGTTTGTGTTTATTCTACAAACTTTGTTACAGAGTAGAAAAAAATCATGACAAGATGAGTAATTGCTAAAAGACGTCAGGTATTTTTGAGAGTTGTTAAAAGTTAGATGACTTTAGTTTTAATTGAATTCACGACGTCACATGTTTGAAGAATTAACTGATTTAATTTAGACGCCAGACGAAATTCTAAAAAGATATATGTCAAATGTTTGTTAAAAGATTCTGGATATTTTCGTAAGTCGTCATTCATTATACGTAAACGTAATACAAAAGCGTCACTTATTTGATGAGGGCTAATACCGTTGTAATTTACATAATATGTAAGTACAAAGGAATTTTAAAGAGACATATGACAAACATTTGCATAAGGATTGTGGGTATTTTCGGGATTGGGACAGACTGGCGTCGCGGTCTGTTTGATCACAAGCTTATAATCGGATATATTATTCTGGAGATTTTCCTTTTGCAATTTCATAAATTGCAAGGTTATTGTATCAGTCTGGTTCATATCAGTAACGATCAATATAACATGTAATGTGTCGCATTATTAATGTGTAAACATGTCGTTAATGTATTTCATATCATCAAACTCAATAAAAAGACTTTTATTTACCAACTGTATCTTTTATAGATTCAGATTAGAAAGGAAATCTTTAAACGCCATGTTTTTCTCCGCATCTATCTTTTTAATGTCATTAAGTTGACGAGTATTGATCGCATGATGGCTCCTACTAAATTATCTTAGAATATATAGCACAAGAACCTACAACAGGGTCAAAGTCAAACATCTGAGAGTAATTAACACAATACGTCACTGTAATGGTGTTGAACATTATATGAACTAACAAGCAAATGTGATTAATACTTAGTTGACAATATGGATGAGAGGATGTTCCTGTGGACAATGATCGAGATCCCTTCAACGTTGGGGACATATGGACTAACGAGTTTATGTAAACTAGGAATATCTAATACCTTTGAACAAGCAATTCTTGTATAATCTCGGAAACGGCTCCAACGATTTTCAAGAAATTTAGTATGCAGGGGGTTTCGGGGGCGATAAATCAATCTAGCTAGGTTTCATTTTTAGAAAACGTTGTTCAAAAACATCATCATGTCATCCACATATTGATACATTATAGTCTTTGCCTGTGCAGTGTAGTGTAAAACCAGGAATACACCGTTACCGAAAAAATATATTTTAGTTTAGACATATGATCATCCTTCCTTAGGACATTTGGAAATCTGAACGCGGTGCCACTGTCAATAGTTGTTAGAAAGAAAACTCATAGGCCAAATGGCCGGAAGGAAAGCCGCTGCTTTTAAACTTGGTCACCAATCCACTTGCCGAACATGGATGTCATTTCTCCAACGAGCCATAGAAGAATAGCTAATGTGTTCCGTGGTTAATTAGCCTGACAGCAAAGGATACTCCAAATTTAACGCAATCTAGCATGGGGATTACCTACTATTGTTTTGCACAGCCCTGGACCTAGAATTTTTTTGAGGCGTGGCAAATACTGCCGTCTTCCGCCCCCCGCCAATCTTTTATGGGGATGCGCTAAGTTAGCCCGCGAAATTCAAATTTTCTCAAAATGAAAATTTTGCCAGCAACATATTAATCAAACGATCTAAATCTGAAATATGAATCAATCGATATTGCGCCAATCCAACAGGGGCGCCAAAATTGTTGTAAAAAAAAAGCGGCCAAGTGCGAGTCGTACTCGCCCATGAAGGGTTCCGTAGCAGCAAGTAACGATAAGTTTACGATTTATGACGTATTAAAAAAAAACTACTTGCTAGATCTCGTTCAAACCAATTTTCGGTGGAAGTTTACATAGTAATGTACATCATATATTTTTTTTAGTTTTATTATTCTCTTATTTTAGAAGTTACAGGGGGGGGGGACACACATTTTACCACTTTGGAAGTGTCTCTCGCACAAACTATTCAGTTTAGAAAAAAATGATATTAGAAACCTCGATATCATTTTTGAAGACCTATCCATAGATACCCCACACGTATGGGATTGATGAAAAAAAATTTTTTGAGTTTCAGTTCTAAGTATGGGGAACTCCAAAATTATTTGTTTTTTTTCTATTTTTGTGTGAAAATCTTAATGCGGTTCACAGAATACATCTACTTACCAAGTTTCAACAGCATAGCTCTTATAGTTTCGGAAAAAAGTGGCTGTGACATACGGACGGACAGACGGACAGACAGACAGACAGACAGACAGACATGACGAATCTATAAAAAAGATTATACCCTAAAAAAGATTATTTGTGCTGAGCGTCTCACTTATTGCAAAGTTGCGGTGTGCTGGGTGGTGCACTTGTCTGCTACGCTTGAATTTGTCGCCCTCTGAAGTTGGCGCCCGGGGCACGGGCCCCGGTTTGCCCCCCCCCCCCCCCTAGATCCGGGGTTTGCAGAGGTTAACTCTAAAGCTCTTTATATTTTTTCCACCAAAGACAGAATGATGAAGGAATCAAATAAGTTTCACCACACTCACTTGCCAGACAGCACTAAGGAGAGGCTGTCCACTTTAGTGACCTTCTCGTGCGCGTACAGTTCATGGCACTTCAAATGGCGCACGTTGCGCATGCACATAAGCACGCGCCGGAACTGCCGCCGGGACACGCGCAGCGGCTTGAAGAGGGCCACGTATACCTGGGGATAAAGGAGAAGAATATTTAGAACAAGTCGTGTGCTCGACGAGATTTCCCATCAGCAAAAAATTACGAACTTCAATACAAACTTTCATTTCCAATTTACCCCTTTTGGGGATGAATTTTCAAATATCTTTCTGTAGTGTTTACTTACGATTTAAAACAAATACTTGAGCAAAATTTAATGCTTTAGTTTAAAACTTTAAACCCAATGAACTAGATTAGGCAGTGCGTTCTCATGTCTGTCAGTAAATGAATGAAGGTTTTTTGTTAAGCGCAAGATGAGAATAATAATTAGTCAATTTAGAAAGCAAGTAACTAGAGGCGAACGCGAAGTAAAAAAAACGTAAATTCGAACGATTTTTAATTCGAAAATACAACTATCGTATAGCATTTTTGTTTAAATTTACGCGACAAGCACAATAAATTAGTATCATCCATATATAGATGTCAACAAAGTCTTCAAACTAAATAATCAATATTATGTGTGAAACGAGTATTTCCAATTCAAGTACAGTTCGAATTTACATTACGTTTAGGTTTACTTCGCGCGTTCGCGCTAGAGCTACAGAATCTATAAGAAGCAAAATAAGCTTCACATTTAAAGTCAAAACCGTTTATAACGACTTCTCCTATAACAACGTGCCGGTTATAATGACGAAATTTTTTTGTACACACGTCTACACATCAAGCTATATACACTTCCAGTATAAGCTGAAGTCTCATCGTACGGAAATCCTACACAATGCGAGATCAGCATAAACTGGAAATGTATAGCTTGATGAGTTGATGTGTAGCCGTGTGCACCAGCATTTCTGTTTACTTAACATAATGTTTGGTTATAACGACTATCGGCTCTATCAACAGTTATCCGAAGGTCCCTTCGAAGTCGTTATAAACGGTTTTGACTATATTTTAAGCTTGCATTAATGCTTTGATTCAGTACAGGATAATAGCTTCCTTTTCTTAGTAATTTCTTTTTGGTCTTTAGATACGGTGGACCAATACTTTCCAAAGTTTAGCCCACCATCTTTGCCTGGATCAAAACTTCTACTGCTACAAAGCGCGTAATTGAATTAAAACTTCGGAGTCGTTTAAGTAAGCAAGGACAACAACTGTTAAATCCATTGTAGCCTACCACTCACTAATCTCTCTACTATTTTTTCCGGTATCGCTTCGTAGGGTAAGATCATGTATTTTTGGACTATTTTCGTCTTCACCTTTATTATTACATTTCAAGGGATACTCCCCTAAATGGTAACGCTTAGCCGTTGAATTTTTAATAACAATAACCTGTTTATATCACGCCCTAGCCGCACTCTCGATAACCACTAAAGAAAACTTAATACTTCAGTCGATTCGAGGCCGTCAACGAGGCCACAGGGTAAATATACAGGTATGATAAAAAAATAAACCACAGAGAATAGTACAATGATATGAAGTGACAAGTCACCAGTTCATCGCGTACCCACAGTGGCCTACTTCCGACAGATGACTGACAGGTTGCGGACAAGATGGGCTGCGGTTTATATTTTATTTTTGTCCCAATATAATCTTCCGTCAGATTTTTGCGATAGACCCCTCTATCAAATCTGACAATTACATTTGAACTCTTCAAAAACAGTACAGAAAATATTTAACTGACCCTCTAAAAACTTATTGCGTTTCTTATGATGCACATTTTTTTAAATAATTGAGTCTGATTGAACAGACAGCTGTGCTGCTGGGGAGTTTGTTGCGCCACTTCTTCTTCCCAGCTAAAGGCACTAGGAAGTGGTGAAGGCTGGGCGTTTTTGGGGGACTATCTTATGTAATTTTGACGTTCGAAAAGTGCTGTTTCTCAGCCTAGTTTGAATAAATGACTTTTGAATTTTGTTTTTTTTTTAATTTTCCTCTTTTAACTTTGTGGCGTTTTCACACAGTTAGTCGCAGTAAATAAGCTGGTGCACCCCGACCAAATGGGTTTGGTTTGAACTGTGACCAACAGAGCGCGAGCCGAGCAAGCGCTACATCTAAGTTGGTCACAGTTACATGGCTATTTAGCATTTTTAGGACCCCAAAATAGGAATTATTTTATTATATTAGAGGGTTCAATAATAAGCAAAATGGGTACTTATTATTTGAGGTTCGATTGAATACATGCCAAAAAGAAGTGGTAAGTACATAATGTAGTATTCATAATTTACATTTTCATTCATTGTTATTTTCACGCCATTGCACGGCATTGAATGCAACCCATTTATCACAGTAAACAACCGGCTACCTTGACTTGTCAACTATTTATTTATTAACGTGTTTAACTTTAACAATCTTCGTACTTAACTTTGGACAAATATGTACATACTTAAGTTATTATGAAACTTATCCAAAGCCAGCTGCGGAAAAAAGAAAAAGAACTAAGCGAAGGGCACAGAAATATGATACCAAAGAAAACCCAAGGTGGTGTCACATGTCTTATTAAAACGAAATTCTATCTGCTAACTTATTCATTGACTACATAATCTAAGTTATTGAAGAAACCTCAGTAATTAATTCTAAGTGAGCACTAAACAACAGTCAAAAGCCGCACACAAGTAATTAACGCGGAGGTTTTGCTAATTAATTTTCCAAAAGCAATAACAGGCGTACTGACAAAGACTTCGCGGTAATAAGAACAATGTTCTACGATTTACGAACGAGTTAGGGAGAGAGCCATGAATTTTGCAATTTCCAAATATGCATGGAAGTAAACAGCCCAAAACTTTATTTGAAATGTAATATGCATACTTATATTACTTTTTAAATAAAGTTTCATGCGACACAGGTCAATATTTACAGAAGGCAGGGAGTAAACACGAGCAAGGCGGCCGAGATGAATATTTTTCTACGCGCGCTGTGCTGATACAATAGCACCGAACAATATGGCGCCTGGAATTTCGCCATTCTCTAAAAAGGTTCTATTGTTTTGCCTCTAAACGTGGGCGGAAGTGCAGCTGCGCTTGCGCTTTTGCTGGATTAGGCTGATTAAAACGTTGGTAACAGAGAGATCTCAAGGATTTAGGGCGTTAGTGAACAATAGGCAACATTAATGAGTCCTCCTCATTGAGAGCAATATTTCAGCGACTGACGAGAGACTGACGAGCAATATTTCAGCTCTTTCAACAGTTTAATCCAGGATCACTGAACTCCATACAAAGTCTGCCCCAGTTTTAAAACATGACTCATTCTCATTTTGAGTTGGTAACTCACCAAGCAGACCGATTGCAGCAAAGCCAAATAAAGCGTTGTTTTCAAATTCCAGCGATGTTTGAACACCTTATTTTATATACCAAACAAGTAAATCGATGATGCATTGCCTGAAGTTGATTCACAAATTAATTAATGGACACAACTGATGTCTGTTTTAGTGCACATATGGTAATGAAATAATGTACATTTGAATCTTGTGAGTGGGCGTGCTGGCTCGCAGCTCTATAAATAGTATTCCCAGAGAAGCTTTGCTTATTAATTCAATTCTCAGAAATTTTGGCCGACGCCTACCAACCAATGTTACTTAATGCTTTTGAAGAGACGATGATTGTGGGAACCTCGGGTTGTAAGGGAACTGTAATTTAATTGTTTTTGCCCTGTTATCAAGTACCACGTTAAGTATGACTTCGTATCAAAGGCTTTGTCATTATTTACGCTACTAATCTTTTCTTAGCCTATTCTGTTGCTTGGAGATTGACGTCATTAAAATTGCAAGATATTATATATCTTTTACTTCATGCTTCATTAATGTGTCTAGCAATATTATTGGTTCCAAAGATTTTACCTCAAGATAGGAATTGATTAATGTAGGTTGGTGCAGATAACAACTGTAAGAGCATTAACTGGCAAAGGTTAAATGATAATCATAAACAGTATATAATTACTTAAAGGTAGTTCTATACACTTTGAACAGCAAATTAATCATGTTTAATGTTTGTCTCTCTATTAATGAACACGAATTATTGAACTGGATATTTCAGCGCCATTAGAAATGGTCTGAATCATTAAAGCGTAGGACTGGGGCAGTTGCGGTTACGAGCGCGAATTTCTGATTTTCTGATAACCGAAACAGGAAATGTCCTTTAATGGAACACTAATAGGCTATTACACTCGTTGTTAATATGCAACGTGACACCTAATCGATGTAAGCAAGCGGCATAGGAATACAAATTAAATGTAAACAGAGTAGGGAAGCGATCGGAGGACGCAAACAAACGGGACAAACAGGAGTATTGCAGCGTACGCGTGGTATGATCCGTTCTCAATTCCTCATCCTACTTTATGACTGTGTTGTTATTGTCCATCTGCGATGTTGTGATTTGAAAGAGTGTCTATAGAGTTTCTTACCCGTTCATCTCCATAGGAACGTACTACGCTTTGTAATGGGCAACTAATATCATCTTTCTGAGTGACCAACTCCTTGACAATTCAAAATAGCCTGTAAATGATAATGCTTGAGTTTATCTGTAAACAGATAGTTACCATTTATAAAGAATTTGATTGTAATACGAGCTGTTAGTTTAGTTATGTATGACACATAATTCCGTGAATCCACATAGCGAGAAAGTTATCAATGAAACATAGGTTAGTAATGCATGCTACCATATAAATCGAATAAAAACATTACGGGTAAGAAAACATGACCTAAAATGGTTGCCTAGATTTAAACGGGTCCTACAACTGGTTGAAAAGTTCTTACCCACACAATTCGCTCTCCCCGGCGAATAAAATGGTAAGAGTTTTAAAGTTAGTAAAAAGTTTTAAGGTTATTGCATATTCGATATAAGAGGTCCGATCACACTCTGTCAATTTTTTTCATTAATTCCTACGGTTATTTCAGAAGTTACGAGATTTTAAGGTGTATTGTAATGAATGTAAAAAATCACTTTTCGTTTGATATTTGAACAATTCCGCTATGTACGTATATTATTTAATAAGATTTTCACACAAACCTGTTTTTTATTTTTCTTGTAAAATTTGGTTTTTACGATTACCATTTTATTCGCCGGGGAAAGCGAATTTGTCGGTAAAGTAGGATTCGGAGAAATAAATTCTATACATGCCGTTACGAAGGTTTTACTTATGTGTTGTGTATGTTAGTTACAAGCCTCTAAGGACCAAACTTTATATCCCTTAGTTCACTTAACGGTTCGCGTGGTAGGAAAAGGTTTTGGAGCATTTTTCCCAAGTTTACATCCAAGAGTAACGTTAAAGTCGGATATTTACCATCCCATTAACTGAATGGCAGTTTGGCACATCTTTTAGAGCTGTCAATTTTTTTCCCTCGTCAAAAACATTACAGTCTGCACATAAGAAACATGACCCGACAGGACTTTTGAAGGGTAACGTTTTTGCAATAATAATTGTAACAAAATACGTGATATTAGCGAAAGAAAAACATCGAGCAAAGTGCAGGAGACAGAGATAAAATGTGTAGTCTAGCAACACGAGATTGCGCCGCGCAAGGAATATTATCTCAAGGGAGTTGGAAACCATTTTTTATTTACTCGTATTATTCTGTGTTGGTATAAATAACATTCCGTTAGTGAAACTAGAAGTCGAGTCAAAAGTAGACTGATCGACAACTCAAGTGATGATCAAGAAACCAAATCCGTAACTTAGGACCAAAATAAGTAGGCGCAGTTCCGAATCCGCGCTGTTTGTTTTCGTGAAAACGATTGGTCACAGCTGTAACCTAACCAAACCTAGTGACAGGAGTTCCCTAAACAATCCTTAGTCATTGCTAGAACTTTGCCAACCATCACGCCAAGCCGTTAAAGCAAAGCAAGCAAATTATATCCCGCCTCAAAATTGATACAAATACAGTGCGAGTCTTTATAATATGCACATATCGAAATGAGGTAATCTATGCTTAATTATATAGACAGTTTTTTTTTATATTTGGCGTCTTATTTAGAAATTTTAGGATTAAAAAACATGTTTATTTTCAATTGAGGGTAGTTTTTTTTCCACAATTTTCATTTTATTAAGACGCCTAATTACTTCCAATCATTATAGATATTGTTTCATCGCAATAGATCATTTAGTTTAAAAGTTACACCGTTTTGTTACAAAATAAAATATATATAAAAATATTAAAAATATTTAGATGTTTTTAAATATTTTTTTTGTCCATGAAATTAAGCATAGATTCCCTCATTTCGATATGTGCACATTATAAAGACTCTATATGCCTTTTTTTTAATGCTCAACAATTACTTTAGCATTCTCCTTGTTATTAGTGGTTGATATCTTACATGTTTTTGTCGATCAGAAATATTGAACTTTCACCAGTACACCGCGCGAAAAGACATTACGTCAAAAAAGGTCACGCAAGTAAAATCTCCCCTATATTTAAATGACAAATAAAATCAAACTGCTATCGACCAATGACCAAATCTTTTTTAATTACACCTGCATCAAGCCCGTACGCAATTATGCATCGTACATTTCCGTCGGCAATAAGGTCGAGCTAATGACTTCGATGGGACAAGGCTGAGTTACGCCTTTAACTGCTCACCTAATGTTTGATAAAAAAACCTGTTCTTTTTACATAATTTAGATCGTTTTCTATGGGTGTGTTTGTACAGAAGACCGTAGCGTACTGAGTGTACAATTGTACATGACGCAGCAGAGATTACGTTCATTTTATTGAGCTATCCTGCCACTTTATTCCCAACTACTACAACCCCTGAAAGCCAGAATTTGCAGTGGTGATCACCAGAAAATCGCTGAGACAATGAAGCCTGACAAGACCCCGGAGAAATGTTTTTGTCTAAAAAAATGTTTTTTTCTGCCTTCCCTTACATTGTTTACTCGCTCGACCGATTTTTCATCTCCTCGTACGTGAACGCGTCTCTAAGATGGTACGTGCACGGTGCACATAAGTACCACAGTAGTGAAGAGTGGACGTTTTTGGGGGACTGTCTTATGTAATTTTGACGTTCGAAAAGTGCTGATTCTCAGCCTAGTTTGAATAAATGACTTTTGAATTTTGACCATGTATCTAGTGTATCTATCATAAGCATGTTTTCTGATACACACCTACTTCCGTATATGTTCCGTTTACAATTTCAAAGATGTCATTTACATTCGTACTCATCCTAGCGTTCGATATTTGAATTGCTAGGGCGGTCCCTAGCTACTCCCTAGTTACTCAAAGGAAATGTTGTAAATGATGAACTTCCTTCTTCATGTTGGTAGTTATAATTAATTTCTAGTTTATGCCAAACTTTGTCAGGTTTCTGCAGTAATTGAGGTATGTTGTTAGCGAAAAGTTAAATGAACGGCGTGTTCTTCGATTTATACTTAGAGCTAGTTTGGAACCAACAGCTGAAGCCAACACTGCTCATTCAAATTTCGGAATTTAATCGAGCAAAGACTGTGTGGCCGCATTTCAAACGCAAACTGAATTTTCAAGAAGAAGAAGATGAAGCTAGTAGCCCATTCCAAAGCGTAGCAGCTACCTATGGAGAATAACGGGCAAGAAACTCCACGGACAACCTTTTAAATCAAAATATTGGTAACATCATTCATGTTGAAATTATAACACTATTCCTAGACATGACGAAGGCGTATGACAAGGTGTCACACAAAATTTTATTACAAAAACTTTACGGTTCGGGTATTAGAGGACAAGCTTTTAATTGGTTTAAATCATATTTACAAGACAGAGTACAATTCGTAGAAATAGAATATTTAGATAGCGTTGACCAAGAAATGTACAGCATAGGATCAGACATGGCTACCATTAATACTTCAATACCCCAAGGAAGTGTTTTAGGAAGTACCTTATTTATATTATACGTAAATGACTTGCCAAAAAAGATAAGTTCGTCGTGTATTTTGTTCGCTGACGATGTTTCTTTATTATTTAAAACGCCCGTGAATGTTGACCATCTAGCTATTGAAAAAACTTTCATAGAAACTGAGCAATGGTTGAAAAAGCATAATTTAGAAATAAACATAACGAAAACTAAAATATGCCAATTCAGAACTTACCAAAGAACTCCACTAAACCTAAATATATTAACACAACAAATAAAATTAGAAGAAATAAACGAATTTAAACTTTTAGGCCTAACATTAGACTCAAACCTAAATTGGAAGAAACATGTAGAAAGTACAAGAGCAAAATTGTCACAATTTATTTATGCACTAAGCATATTGAAATGCAACACAGATTATAAAACCGCCTTAACTGCCTATTATGCGTACGCCTACTCCTGGCTGAATTATGGTATTATTCTGTGGGGGGACAGTACTGACTTTTTGGACCTTTTCATTCAGCAAAAGAAATGTATCAGAATATTGATGAACATAGGCCAACGAGAGAGTTGTAGGCCACACTTTATTAAACATCAAATTCTCACACTACCAGCTATATATATACTGAAAAGTTGTATATTCGTTAGGAAAAATAGGCACCTCTTCAAATCTAATATCGAGCTAAATGAAAACTATAACCGACGGAACAAGAATAGACTAATACTACCCATCACAAACATAAAATTTATCGGGAAAAGCCCACATTCAAGACTAGCTAATATATTTAATAAGCTACCGGAAAGTTTAAAATCCCTACCAAATGACTCAATTTTCTTGACGCAGTTGAAATCTCTGTTAATAAAGAAAGGCTACTATACCGTTGAGGAATTTAAAGTTGACAGATTGTGAATCAATTGACCTCGTAATAATAAGCTTCACGTAAATGTGAAAATAATAATAAATTACTTTACTATATTACTATAATGTTATGCTTACTAATAATGACTAAAATAAATGAACAAAGTAATAAAAATGATTTCAATGAAATAAAATGTAATAATGAATGAATTAATGTTTTTTGAAATGTAATGAATTGTTATAATTAGAATCAATATTATATAATTATGTAATCATTTGATATGTAAACATTTGCAGTGCCCTTACAGGGTACATGTCTTAATACTGTGTCATGAAATTTTAATGCATGCCTACTAATCAGTGTTTTACATGTTAGCAAATAAATAAATAAATAAATAAATAAATTATACATGAGAGAACGACGTAAAAAGACGAACCTACACGTTAAAAGCGTCCATAGTTGGTAAACAATTCAATATAAAAATTATGCAATGCAACTAAACTAAACGAAAGTGCTAGTTTATGCTCTACAAAAGACTAGCTCAAATTCTTTTGACGTTGACGTAAGCATAACTTTAGATGACATCGTTCATAATTAAAGCAGACTGAGACATAGACACGTAAATGATTGTAATCTGAGACACAGAGCATGCTTTTCATATGTAAATAAAATTGTCATCCATCTACATTAACCACAACTGTTACAGTTCCCAACCGTTGAGCTAGCTAATTTACTCATGCAAATCAGCTGGTCCAATTTTAACGCCTGTAAATCTTATCTAATCTAATCTCGGAAACAGCTGGTCCCGTAACAGTAATCAATTTCCAAAGTGACAAATCCTACAATCACTTCGTTTTATCAGCTCAAGGAATTAGGTAAGCAAAGTCAATAACAGAATACCTATAAAGTAGCTGAAGAGGTGAATTAAGTTCAGTTCAGAATGGACTTTTTGCTGAACACAAATCGCGGAAGCCAATATCATTAGCACGAACTTCCCGTTCAATTCAGATTGAACTAAAAAGATTGGTAACCGTATTCCATTGTTAAGTAATTAGAATTGACAAAAAAGGTCGGCACTGAGGGCTGAAGAACAATAACCATTGACAACTGAGAAAACTGTGAACACAATGTGCCGTTTTCTATTGAATTCAGACGTAATTATTGACTTCCCTGTGATTCTATTGGAGTTCACGGTGGAATATAGGAACAGATAATTACGGTAGCAGAAAGACAGCGGACGTAATAATTTCGTGCACCGGATTTTCAACGCTGTGCTTGGCGCCGGGAGTTGAAAATCCAACAGTGTGGTTTTCAACGCGCTGGAACGACAGTGCGTCCCAGCGCGTTGGATTCTTAACGCTCGGCTTAACACCGAGAGTTGAAAATCCAGTCCGCGATAAATTTCCGCCGCGATTTTATTACGTCCGTGCGTACGTCGATTTACACCTGTATATTACAAACTCGTATGTTGTTCAGGTAAAAAACTTTTTGTGTAGTTTATCCCAATGACAAGAAACAAGACCTTTTCTGCTCTTTGCAGTTAACAGGTTAACAGGTTGGCTATTCATATCCGCAGGTAGAGGACCCTAGCAAAAAATAAAACACCAATATTGGCGCCAACCAAATAGACATCGACTTTAGAACCAGGACACAAGTTGGTGATATTTCACAAACATAGTTATCGTTATTCAAAAATTCGTTGCAAACAAAAGTTGTGAATATATGAATGTGTACTTTCTCAGCTGCCAGCATATCCAATTTTGTAGACTTCCCATGCGACTTATTGCTGAATAATTTCGTAGTTTGACAGCAGATTCGTCGCGGCTGCTCGACCTTATATGGAAAGAGCATTTCGTTGTTAAGAAAACCTGGCCGAAAAAATAAATAGAACATATTTTAACTTGTTGGGATGCTCAGTTATGCTAATCCCCTCGAAATTGACTTTTTGTACAAAAGGATCAAACAGCGAATTTTGATGAGTAAATCCCCCGACAAAATGAGAACATTTTGCAAAATTAATTGCAGTGTACCTAGCAAGCACTTTCCAAAGTCAACAAGATTATCAAAGGAACAGCCCAAGATAATTTTTTATTCTTGTGAAACTGGCATAAATTCAATCAACTGTTGTGGTTTCAATTGTAAACGGAGATATCAATTGCTGTCTTAAGGCTCGTGCAGACCAGCGCGACACGCGACGCGACATAAAGGCACGACGAGCGGTGCCTTTGTGTCGTCACGTGTCGCGCCTGTTTGAAAGAGCCTTTAGTTGGAATTTTAGTTTTCTTAAATAAATTGGTCCTTGGAGCGTTTGGTCCTTTGAATAAAAGACTTTACGAATAGTTGCCAGTGTTATTTTATGCTTTACAAAATTCCAATGAAGACAATGTATTTATTATTGTGTAGGTCACCAGTAAAAAGCTTTCTAGTACAAATCTTGCGACAGTCAAATTGAATAAACCAATCACGAGCACACTATAACCATAGCATAATAGCGGCGCAGGCAATATCGGCTTCGTATTTAGGGTGCAACATACCTTTGCATAAAATCAATAGCTTCGTTACCAAACACCTCCGCTGTGGTCGCGTGATTCCTAGCCATACACCCCCATTATGGCAATTCCTAATACATTTTTGCTCGAATTCATTTGGAAAGCATTATTAGGATAACGACCTTTGAATGATCCGATTGGCTTAGTTTCTCGCGACATCCAAATCCTGTCGTCTTACAAGAGGCGATTCGTCCGAAATTCTTAAAGTTTTGATCTCACCGAGGTATTAAAGTTACGACAACTTTGAGATGACACAAAGACAGAGACAGTGGGATTAGAATGATAACTTGCCTGTCATGTCATCATCTTTGAATTTTTAACATATTCTGTGAGCATCCAAGTAACCAAGGTGAAGACTTGAAGAAGCAGTTAAACATGTTCGTCCAATTGTTTACTCGGACAGAAGAACGCAACAGTATTGCGCATGCAGAGAAAGTAGGTGGCTTACAAACTATGAGTTTCTTAAGTTAACGCATTCGTTATTAGTTTTTGAGCCTTTAAGGTTGGCCCAAGATCTGACTTCGATTCTACAAGAGTAGAAACCGAAGTCAGAAGTTAGTTTGTTCAAAAGGACACGGATCAAGATTAAAAAGTTTTGTTACGTGTTTATCTGGACGTGTGGACAATTTTACTAAAGCAAAGCGTTTCGATAACAACAAATGCTTTCTCACAGTGTCTAGTTAGGTACACAGTGCGGATAACTGACACTGATACACGTGTCGTTGCTCCTCGCATACTGGGCAGGAATCAACACGATCTATTAATTATTCAAAATTGACCAGACTCCATTCTTTTATCGAAAGATTCGGCTTGCTATTACGTAAAAGCAGTAAATAGTTGCCATATTCCGAGCCCCGCACGAACCAGTCATGATCTAATAGCATAGGAACGCCATAGCCTCGACTCTTTATTCCTAAAGAAGAACGTTTGTAAGTATTTTTATTATCTTGAGCGCTTCGATTCATGGAGTAGTATCCCGAGACTTCGAACAAGTTTATAAAAAGGAAATCCGGCATTGCCGATACTACAGCCAAGAACTGCAAAGTGGTGTGCTCCATCACAAATGTGAAACTTTAAGTACGTTTTACCCTCGATGGGTGGTAAGTGAGGCGGTGACGTCACTGCTGAAAGGCCGTTCACACCGTCTTGCCCCACTGACCTCTGGGAGCACACTGAAAGGACTGCTGGCGCTCGACTCTAACCATTAATCCCCCGTCGAAATGTGGTGAGCTGACATTTTAAATTCAAATCTTCGCTCATCAGTTCATCAAGCAGCGACTTTGATTTAATATTAAAATGACTATTTCATTAATTATCGCTTCGCCAGCTCTTTAGATAGCGAAAATGCCAGCCAAGTTTCGGATTTCATTTGAAAATTGTGTGCATTATTTATATTTAAATTAGCGATTCGATTTGATCAGCACGCCTGATAATATTGTATGAACAACGGGTTCCTCGTTAATGGCATTCTAGTCGGCGTTTAACTAGCAATTTGTAGGATAAACAATGATCAAATTAATAAGGCTTTTAGATCAGAATCGAATTTGTGGTTCAATTTACGATACGTGTTAACGGATTTATTAGAAGCGGAGACTGTTGGGGGACATTATATTGTTTTGCAACTCAATGACTTCGATGTGGCACCCCCCTGTTCGAGTCTAAAGGAAAAACTCAATACTCAATACTCAATACTCAATTCTTTATTGCATTCCATATGTATTACATAGATGGTATAACAAGTAAAAGATCAATATGGACCCTGTCGGGCACAGCACAATTAGGAGAGAGGAAGAGGGTTAAGCAGCAATTCAATATTATTATAAATTATTAAATGTGTTTAATTGGGTGTATAATTATGTATATATTGTATATTATTAGGTTTGTGTATATAGGTATAGTATATTAGGGATTTTTTTTTTTTAAAAAAGCATAAGAATAATATAGGTAATTATTATTTAAATGCTTTGAAGTATTTTCATTAATATTAAATTATGTTATTATTTATGTATTCGTATTTATATTTGATTTCCTATATTCCTTATTATATTATATTTCATAATGTTTGGTGTATGAGAGAAAGAATAATTTTATTTTGCAATCAATTTGTCATCTAAAAACTCCTTTACTGAGCAGTGGCGTGCACACAGTTTTAAGACAGGGTAGGCAGAAAATTTTACTCACCAAAAATACTGCACGTTGGTTTTGGTTCGTCGCGTCGTCTTGTCGATTGATGATTTCATAATGTTTGGTGTATGAGAGAAAGAATAATTTTATTTTGCAATCAATTTGTCATCTAAAAACTCCTTTACTGATACTGAGTAGTATGACTTGGATTCCAGAAATTGTTTCAATTTATTAATAAATATATTTGTTTTGCTTACTTCTCTAATGTCATTTGGCAATTTATTATACATTTTTATAGACATAACTAAAGGGCTGGTTGAGTGCATTTTGAGACGGGATTGAGGTATGTGTATTTTGTTTTTGTTGTGTCGAAAGGTGTATTTTGTTTGTGTTTGTTCGCAAGTGGTGTAAAAATCTGGATGTTTTCTGACAAATTTACATAATTCTAAGATATATAAACAGGGCAGTGTGAGTATTTTGTGTTTTCGGAAGTATGGTTTGCAGCTATCTGTTTGTTCTATGTTGGTTATTATTCGAATTAACTTCTTTAAAGGAAAAACTTCAGCGGTTATTGTCTAAAAACAACACCTACTTGAACTGCGCAATGAGGTGAACCCTTAATATCCGCCGACAAAAATCATTGAACGGCGTAAAGTGACTTCGATTAATTATTCAGAGAATTTTGAGTGTGCCGTTTACGTTGCAGAATTATTTACTGGTGCCATCCGCTGCGGATCAAATATCGACAGTCACAAAACGTAGTCGTGCGCGCAATTAAATATGCATTACGAATAATTATGGAGCGAGGGAAATGCTATGTTAACCCTCTCGGAACAGATGAGGGTAACCATGTATTTTTTTTTAAACGGGGATATTTTTCGGTTTTTAGCCTGTGACTTTCACCACAGGCGACCGCAACCCACCGCATACTTACTTTTTCTATCGACTTTCGAAACCAATATATAATATGATTCATGTTTTAGGTAAAGTTCTAACATTTATAACAGCTTTGAAAATAAGATGATATAAGGCTATTTCTATGAAATTCCTGACACATTTCTAATTAACTCCTTTTGAAATATTAGATTTGTTAAAGGAATACAGGTAGACTATACCCCCAAATCATTGAAATACAATTAAATTAAGCGATAAAACAATGAGGAAGAGATACCCACTGTATTTGATTAAATAATCCCTAGTTTTGCAGGTGTACCTTAATCTCGCTGATAAGTCTATAATATAAATTTTATATAAGTGTAATATTATTTTAGCGTAAACTTATACATTTTTATCGCAGTATCGCATAATAAAAACGATTATATTCAACCAGGTAGTATGATATATTATGACGTTTTAATCAATCAAAGATTACGCGAAAAGTAGGTAACGAAATACATACCAACGAAGGCTCGCTGAGCAAATATACCTTCCAAATTCGCATCTGTCTGAGCCAATAAATCGCAAATGAGATCAGACTCGCAATAATTGCGGACATATAACTTCATATTGATTCAACGTGCAGTGTGATAACCAATTTATCAGGTTCCGAGCTCTGCAAATTGTATTAAGGATACTCAAATGGTGCTGATGTAATTTGCATTTAAAATAGAGCACTTGCTGACACGACCCCGAAGTAATTGACGTAAATTTGCTACCGACATGTTTACGTTTAATAAATAAAAATCACAGCTCTCAGAAATGATAAAGTAGTGTATTTTTTTTTTAGAAATAGTATGTCTGTGTACAGTACCGGATTGTGCGGCTTGTTTTTCGCCCTTCACTTAATGAGCTTTTGTAGGACAAACAACATCAAAGGGACGGCAATAAGTCCTTCATAATAATAAGCAAAACTCTTTTTTTTCTATGACAATAGCTTTTTCCATTAGTGCTAATGTTTGGGGTTCATAGTGGGGCCGAACCAAACCCATCATTTATATTAATTACGATATCGTTAACCTTTTCAAACTCGTGGAATTTTTAATGAAACCATACGTAAGTAGGTACTAAAATACAAAATTGTTGTGAAAATTGGGTAAAATAGCCAAAACATTTATGAAAATGTGAAATTATAAATCTTGGCAACCATGACTTCCAAATAAAAACCATAAATAATGTGGAGAAAAAAATATTTTTCTCGTTATACATGCTTCAGATAAAACTCCTATAAATTACTAATTCGGTTTTATTACATTGTTTTTATGATAGCATACAAAGTGCATGTCATTGAAATGAAAATGGCGAATGTTAGCCGTTATCTCTTATTGTATAACAAAGTATTAGACTGTAATTCTGTATAAAAATCTTTCATGATAATTTCAAAGATAATGATGATAACAGTGACATCATGGATTACATTTGGAATACCAAATCCATATTATTTTTCATATTATATGAGCATGAAAAATAAAACATTAATACAGTCCAAGTTTAAAATAAATAGTCATGGTCACCCCCTATTTAAACCAAAGAGTTTTACACAACCTGTATATTTTTTGTGTGCCACCCTTTTTACCTGGTTGTGATGGTCTTTTTCAACAACAACATGGATACAAAATTAAATAAACAGCATTGAATCCCAATCATGAGTCACATAATTAACACCTGTGTTGAAATGATAAAAATCTTTTAAAACCAGGCTAATCTTAATCATAGATAAAATATTTATTTAATTGGTTAGTGAGTTATTTAATTTAGTAACTAATAATGTAAATAGTTAGGCGTGTAATAATTGTATATAGGTTAATAATAAAGATGTATTATTAATTTAGAAAGGGTTCTAAGGTACTTATGATATCATCAAAAGACGTTTCATTTTGCTTGTTTATCTGCAGAAACAAACTGGTTATCATTTGACCTGGGGGCCTACCACAAGCTCATAAAGCAATATTATTTTAATATTACTTCAGTGTGGGAAAGAAATGAAGCTCTACAGGATGTAGAGCTCCATCTCTTTTTCCCACTGAAGTAATATTAAAATAATACTGCTTTTGAGCTGGTGGTAGGCCCCTTGAAGCCTTTGGTGTCAAACATGATTTACCATCAACTATCAAGTTATTGATCAAATTCACATCTCAATGAAGTATTAATTTAATTATCTATGTTATGTTGGATTGCTATGGCAATAAAAAAAATTCAAAAAGTTTTTTTAAGTGTTTTATTGATTGATCTAGTAAATACTGCCATAATCATTGTAAGGTGCCCCCTGCATTTTTTTACCTATATAATAAAACCAAAGGGTTTTGTGAAAATGTTTGTATGCTATACTAACTTCTGTATGATAATTACAATTTAATAATAAGAAACTATGGGTCTTCCTTTCTTTCAGAGAAGAAGTGAAAATTCTCAAGAAATAAAATAATATTACATGCAGTTGCTCCTAAAATTTAAGTTTTAAGTAAATGGGGAAAACTTAAAGACTAAGTAAGTAAATCAATTTTCGAACTTAGGGTCAATACTGTATTCAGAAGTGATCTGAAAAATGCTAAATGAACAGACACAACAATGGTACTTGTGATTATACTTCAATGTTATTTTCTGGGTCAAGCAGCAACATCAGTATCTTGTCAATTCTTGTAGAAATAAATGGAGTATTAGATTTAGTTATAATCTACATAACAACAATCATAATTACCTCCTCAATATCCTTGTGGAACTTGATGGGGCGCATCAAATAAAACTGTATAGAGAAGTAAATGAAGTTTATCACAATAAAAGCACTGTTCCACAGCACAGCGTCCAGGTAGCACTCGATGCTCCATGCCCACATGCCTGAAAAGGCGCAGCCCAGAATGAGGGCCACGCGCAGCCACACCAGCCCGGTCGGCGTGTGCGGCGCCAGGAACGACAGTAAGAAGAACACATTGGCCACTTGGAAAAATATATGGTTCACTGGCCGCCACTTTGGGCAGTGGTTCAAGTACATGTCCCACATCGACGGCCTCTCGTGCACCGTCACATTCACCAAGTCAGCAGATTGTCCCGACAACTTCGTCGTCTCCACCAACCCCATCTCGCTCACAGCCCGCTCCGCGGCGCTGGGCGAGCTAGCAACCGCGCTGCCGTCACTGCTGGGCGCCGGCGCCTCCGTCGTGACATTCTGCAGACCACTTATCATACCGATCGCTAAGGCACTGAGAAACAACATAGTCCCACCGCGCTCTCACACACACCCCGATTGAATTTGTCATCGAAATTCCAGCGGCAATTGGCATTTGAGTGTTGTTATGTTACACTAAAACCCGGGTTTAACGTCTATATTATTTAAAAAATAATTTATAAAAGCTTTTCTATTTATTTAAAATACAAAATTATAATCGCACCGCTGCACACTTAAACTAAACTAGTAAACGCAAATGCACCGAGAAAGTTAACTAATAATACATCAGTCACTAAAATTAGAATAACTTATTTTGAATTAAATTCCTTCAAGAGTCCAAAATAAAACGTTAGGAAACAGTAAAGCAAACAATCGAAGCACACAAATGACAAGCAGCACTGTGTATTATTGACAGAAACCATAGAGAAATTATAGTGAGTTAGTGCTGCACTCGATACTGCAAATACAAAAAGAACTAAAATAATAATTTAAATAGTACGAAACAGTTGAACATGTTATAACTTATATTTAAAAAAAAAAAAAAAAAAAAATAGGCCCTCCAAAAAAAACACTACAAAGTGGAAAATAACTTTAATTTCGGAAGTCGGTGTCTTGTGTTTTGTATTTTCGTTTTTTGCCACCGACTTCCGAAATTAAAGTTATTTTTCACTTTGTAGTGTTTTTTTGGAGGTCGGTTGTTTTTTTTTGTAAAAAGTTTTTATTTTTCACTTTTTAGTTGTGGTACCTACCCCACACACATTCGAATACCACTACCTGCTACCAGTGACAGAAACTTATCATATCATCTACATAGCAAGTTGGAAAAAAATACGTATTTTGTAGCTAACTCAAAAACTATCAAAGCAAAGTTAATAAAATTTATATAGGACCAATTCGAGAGCACACCCTTTCAAACAAAAAATAATTTTCAAAAGCGGTCCACAATTGACGGAGAAATCGGTGGACATACATAAAAAAAAAAAAAACAAACATACGCGACGAACATATAACCTCCTCCTTTTTGGAAGTCGGTTAAAAATACATATTGCATGGAACAAGTTTTTCAGACTTTCATTTTATTTATACCTACAGAATCAATCTACCTTCCAAACAGGTATATTCCTTGATTCTGTTAACGATTTGGAAACTGACTAAAATAATTCGCGCATGGACATGCCTAGAATAGATTTTTGTAAAGTAAGCTTTTGAATAATTATGGTTTCATTGTGGTTGTGCACAAATTGATTGAATATTTTTTTTTAAATTATTTATGTCATTTCTCAAGCTTAAAATAAAATTATGTCAGCTTTCCCGGTATTCTATTCCAGTTTGAAAGATAATTATGCGTAATAATATGTTACTCCGCACAAAATATACAGTTTTGTTGTATTCGTAAACACACATGAAGTGGTTGTCAGTGTCAACCAACTAATCTACGAATGTCATCTGTTACAGAAAGGCGGCATGAAATTCTGAAAATATTTTGTTATTTTTTTACTTTTTAAATGTGATGTTTTGTTCCTACAATGTCGGTGCCGTTTGATATGTTACTGCATCCTGAGCTTTTAAGTAATGAACAGTTAATGTGTATCATTCAAGAGGTAAAAATTGTATTTTTCTATTTTATTATTGTATCAAAACAAAAAGAGAGGACTTATTTAGATTTTCAATTTCCATTTTCAGAGGCATCTGCGCATTCCAAACATAAGTATCATGCAAAGAGATGAACTACTGGATGTATTCCATCATTATTGTGTGCCTTACGGCCAAAGAAAGTACAGAGATTCTGGGAGAGGCAAAATACTGAACAAAACGCGCCAACTGGGCCCCGAACCAGCAAAAAAGTTAAATAACGTGATAAATCAAGAAATCCAACATGATAATGGCAATCCAAAACATGAAAGGTTGTGGCCACCGCCTGAGAGTCTGTCTAGCCAAATAAAGAGGATCAAAATTGAGACCACAATTGCCCCCATAACAAACACAACTAACTTCTTCAATTTGAGTAAAAGGAAGGTCTCTATTGACCCTGTAAGTACTTCACAAAAAGTTACATTAAAATTATGTATTGCATGAAGCAGTTTTCACATAACCGGATTAGTAAACTTGTTCTACAACTAAAATTACAATTGATCATATAAAAACGCTTCATCAGGTAATATCAGGTGGTTATGGCAGCAAAACCCCAATGTTTAAAAGACCAGCTAAGCTGTAGGCTCAATCAATCAATGCTCGTGCCTCTCTGTATGAGAAGAGGCTCCACGATTACTGACAAATGCTTGCACTCACTGGACAGGTCCACTCAAATCTGTGTGGTTCTTTCCTCAAAAGACCTTTTCAGACACTAATCTACATGGTCCTCATATGGCCTGACCAAGATTATGTCTGGACTTTAAAAGAGATTCCTCTGAGTTTGTTTCGGCCTTTCTTCTCAGAGTAGTCGATAAGAAACACCAAACTCATCTAGCTTATTTTTAATATTTTTTATATGACGTGTAAAAGTGATTCCGATATCCTATTTACAGAATAAACAATTTCATTTGCCCTACCATGGGACAGTAATGGGCTGGTATTATTATTTTAATAGGCCAATAAAACATTTTTATTATCTGTTCCAGATGATCCTAGCAAATGATTGCCCTCCACCAAAGAAAGAAAGAAAACCTATAACCTGGCCTTAAGTAATGTAAAATATGTGAAAATGTATAAAAAATTGCTCATCACTTCATTAATATACCATTGTTACCTTAATACTATTATCGCCATCGTTCATCCTTCCAACAAGTATGTATGTTTTATCTGTTTAACTGCCGTGGATAAACAATGTTGTTACCAATTTATTAGTACTCACAACATGAAACATTAACTACAAACCAGGGACCGAAACCGGTATGATCAATACGGGTATATTTTCGATTACAACATTTATATTTTTTACAGGGTTACCTTAAATTGAATACAACCAGTATTAGGGATCCCTTCTTTTCGCATAATGTTCTTTGTCCTAATATACTTCAGCATAACGATTTTGGCACAATTTGTTTTGGCATAATAATACTTCGGCATAATTTTTTTAGGCATACATTTTATGTTGGCATAATCATCTTAAATACTAATTTGTTTTTTTTGGCATAAATTTGATTCGCATAACGTTACTAGGCCTAATGACTATTAGCATAATAATATTTAGGCATACAATTAACAGAAATAATGGAAATAAATTTGAGTTAATTTTACGTATTTATTTTAGATTTTCATACAAATGATATATTATATATAACATTATGTAACTTAACTATGTATTTTTATTTTAGGTGTATATTTTTAGCAATTGCTTGTAAATATGCAAGTTTCGAAGTATATTTATCTTTTTTACTAATAATTTTAGTAAAAATTAAAGTATTGTCTTAAAAAATCATTATGTTGTGCTAAAAAAGTTAGTGACAGAACCGAATCGCTGCAAAACCGACTCCACGTAGTCTTGTCTGCCCTACCCCTTGAGTGTAATTCAAAATAGCGTAGGCGCGTAGGGGCGAGGTGGCCCGCGGGCTGAGGAGCAGGCGGTGGTGAGCGAAAGCCGTCTGCAACGATTAGCACGCGTGGGGCCGCCGGAAGCCCGCAGCGCCGGAGCCGTGTCAGAAACCATGCCTGCTGCATGCTTGCTTGCATGCTGTATGCTTGCTTGCATGCTACATGCTTGCATGCATGCTTGCTTGTATGCTGCATGCTTGCTTGCATGCCTGGTGTATATGTTTTAATATCATTATGCGTAAATAAATTTATACTTGTGAATGTTATCCTAAATAAAGTTATGCTTTAGAATTTTATGCTTAATAAAGTTATGCTTTAGAATGTTATGCTTAATAAATTTATGCTTTAGAATATTATGCTTAATCATTATTATGGTTAGAGAAATTATGCTTAAAAAAATTATGCGTAAGCTGTTATGCGTAATTATATTATGCGAAAATATAATTATGCCAAACAAAATTATGCTAAGTTATATTAGGTCTTAAAATTCTATGCAAATGGATAGGGAACCCCAGTATTAATACCAGTTACCGAAATAAAAATTACCTCTATCTTACACGTGCCATCGGCATTAGTCAAAGGGCGCGCATCGCCTATGTGTGTGTAGCCGGTATTAAATTGGTAACCTAATAAGAGTGTCATGTTTCTTCTTCTTGGTTACCCAGATAGCAGTAACCTTAGTCATAGAAGTAACTAAAATTTGTTGATACCTGTACCGTAACAAATAAAGGTTCTCGGTCCCTGCGACAAACCAACACTCTAATTACGTAACACTCTTATAATCACAATCCAAAAGATTTCTAATCCATTTTTCAAATGTTTGAAAAATTCATTTGTTCAACAACGTAAATAACACAATGAATGTGGTTGTACTGTCAGAATGAAAGGCATCGCCATTTATGTGTCATGCAATTACCCTGCTAATCCCTAGGTCATAAACAGTTATCATCTGTTGTTTTAATGTTTCTCCAAAGTCAGATTACATTGTGTACATAAAATATAACTAACAACCAGTTGCAGAAACAAACTTTAACTTTTAAAGTTGTCATTAAATACTAATGTTCCATTAACCTTGTTGTAGAAAGCAACATAGACTCGTTTTTAATCAGGGATGTAACGGATATCCGTATCCGCATCCGCATAAATTTCGATATCCGCAAAACATCCGCTTGCTCAAGTTTTGATTTTAAAAGCTCCGCATCCTCATAATTTATATGGGGATGTGACCCTACCTACGTTGTTCGCTCGAATAGTGATTTTTTTAAACTCCTTTGAGCTAAATGTGCGGGACGGAGTGTGACGCGTTCTTATTGCCTGAATTCGAAGTGTCCCTGTCCTATGACAGACGATCGGCCGCACGTGACAGTGGTGGCATGATTGTGGCGTCAGGTGTCAAAACAAGGGCTATTTTTCATACGACATCTGCATCCGCATGCTCAATAAGGAATTTTCCAATATCCGTATCCTCAAACCCGATTATCTCGATATCCTCATCCGCATCCTCATCCGTTATACGACATCCGTTACAACCCTGATTTTAATGGTTCTTTGATGAAATTAATGAAATCATTAGCAATGATCCATTACGTAATGGGGCATTAATGTTTGTCTTTGTGCAACTGGGTGTGAGTATCATACCCTCTGTATAACATAATTTTTGAGGTACTGCCTCAGACAAAAACAAATCTCAATCATTAACAATAATACCAGCCTATCACTGTCCCACTGCAAGGCAAACGCCTCTTCTCATACAGAGAAGGCACGAGCATTGATCACCATGCTTGCTCAGGACGGGTTGGCGATTTCAGACTAATATTATTAGATAATATAGTCAATCATTTATCTTATAAATAAAATTCTCGTGTCACAATGTTAGTTACCTTACTCCTCCGAAACGGCTTTACTGATTTTTACCAAATTTTATATGCATATTCAGTAGGTCTGAGAATCGGCTACTATCTATTTTTCATACCCCTAAGTGATAAGGGTTGTCCACCCCAAACAAATAATTGGCAAAACAACGTTTGCCGGGTTCAGCTAGTATTATTGTAAAAAATTGTAGCCAACTGACGTCCTACATATATCATTATGGTCTAAATGCTTAGTTATAACATGTATTATGCAAGTGGCCTCAGAAGCCCTATCTTTTAATCTTAAATAATGAGTTTCTATTGAGGTTCTGAACAAAAACTGGATGGAATATAAAAATTCCAGGTTGACATGGTGTAAAAAAGATAATTTAAGTCAATGTCAATCAGGGGAAGTTTTAAAAGTGGCTCCAGTGGCAGAAAAGTTGAAAGATAATCGTTTGGGCTGATTTGGGCATGTGATGTTGAGAGAGGAAACGCATGTGACTAAAAGAGTGATTAATATAAATGTTGGTGGATGGAGTGGAAGAGGAAGGCAAAAGAAAAGATGGATCGATTGTGTGAGGAATGATATGAAAGAGAAGGGAGTGAATGATAGCGTGACGGTTGACAGGGGAGAGTGGAAAAAGAAAACGTGTGCGCCAACCCCACGTAACATGGGACAAGGGTAAGAAGATGATGCGATGATTATACATGAGCAGCTAAAAACGGTTATGAATGCAATTATAGACTTAATGTTAAAAAAGGCAAGTTAATTTAAAAAAATACTACCCTTTTTAAAATTATATTAAAATCCATGGATTCAATAAGTACATTAATTTAATTATAAGTTGTTTACATGCTGTATTACAGCTGCATTTTCAGTACCAAATAAAAAAAAAAAAACAATTAAAGCATATCCAGTATGTCCACACATCAGGTCAGGGCCAATGACCTATGATTATGTTTTAGAAATTTTACAAAATGGTAGAAAAAAACCTGTGTGTAAGGGGTGACACGTATGTTCGGGTCGGCACGATTCGGCACAGGCCGGGCGGCAAAATCGAATACAGTATATTTTGCCGTCCAAAATCAGCCTATAGTGTTCCCACTGCTGGGACACAGGCCTCCTCTCTGTAAGAGGGAGTGGGCCGTAATCCACTACGCGTGCCCAGTGCGGGTTGGTAGATTACACATGTCTTCGAATTTTTGATTCTAGTACATGCCGGTTTCCTCACGATGTTTTCCTTCACCGTTTTGAGAGCAGTGGTAATGAAATAATTTACACAAAGTGAAGCGCCTGTCAGGGTTTGACTCTATGACCTACAACTCGTAAGTCGCAGCCGTTTCCACTGGACCACCACTGCTCTATTTTGCCGCCCGGCTGTACCGGATCATGCCGACCCGAACATGCGTGTAGCATGCCTCACAGAACAAATTAGGCGACGAAGCCCTTACGTCTTATGCTTTTAAGTTTAATATTCATTGAAATAATATATATTAGAATCACAGTGTTCAAAGTAGCTAACCACCGTAGAGTATACTTTTAGGTACCTTTTTTCACAGATGTTCTTGCATGAAAACTGGAAATTACAAAAAAAAAATTGAACATTTATGAATAAAAGGATATGTTTTATTATGTTTGAATAAATGTCTATTTAATAGTTGTGTCACGTTTGAACCATCACACTGATAATAAAAAATATCATAGTTATAAGTTTCTCCTGTAGAGCCCGAAATTATATAGCACGCTTAGAATGACAACCATAGAAAGAATAGACAAAATGACAGATAAACAATCACAAGCTGTCATTTTGTCTATTCTTCCGTCGACAAAACCCGTTTCGTATGCGTGCACGTCTTCATGTTGGATGTGATGTGAGAAATTAAATTTTGTATGACTAGTCATAAACTCAAGAAAAACAAAGCTTGGAAAAGTTGACTATTTTATATTTTAGTTAGTGCAAATAGTACATCATGTTATTGACATAAAGTTTAAAATGCAATGATCGAGCGGCGCTAGTGCAATGCAACAACTATACAAAAACTTTTAAGATTTCTCACACTGCCACGAATACTAATGAAATAAAATATTGCTCCAACATGAAAAATATTTAGTCTGCTTGAAAAATCGTACTAGACATGATTTTAAAGAAAATATAGCTGTTTAAAAACATGTTGTATCTTGGACATTTGGACAGATTTAGGGCAATAGATTTTGGTACTTACATTTATCAAAAAATAACTAACTGAAAAGAGTAGATTAAACTTCTTACCAAGACAGTTTTTTGAAACTTATTTACTAAACTTGAAATTTCCCGAATGTGAAGAGACCACGAAATCGTAACCCAAGCTATGTCGTAGCATAGTTCAAGCTACGCCGTAGCATAGTTCAAGCGGCGTAGCATAGTTCAAGCTACGCCGTAGCATGGCGCGTAGCGAAAAAGCGAGCGTAAATAGACTAGTATAAACTGTATTGTCTGGTAACCCCAGACATTACAATTTGACCTTAATCGCAAGATACAACCTGTGCTAAAGTGTAGTAGAATTCAAAATCTGTACTCAAAACTAGAATTTTCACTATAAATTGGTGTTTTATAAAACTCTTGAGTGGAACCCCATACCTGGTACATCTAATATTAAATAAGTCACTTTAGGATCTTCAGCTACAGCGTGTTTATTTTATATAATCAGACCACAAGATAAGCTCTTAAAGGACATATCACACTAGCGTTTCTCACCGCCAATGCAGCGTTAGAGTGAGGCATCATTACTGCGTTGCATCGTCACAGCGTCAACGCTGCGTCGTTTTACATATATTTTTTAGTGACGACGAAGCGGGGGGAGGGTGATGCGCTGCGCTGTCGGAGCTCCGCACAGTGGATCGTCCCCATAGAAGAGGTTGGACGTAAGCAGCTTATGAAATCAAAATCGATATTTGAAAAAAATAAAACTACTGTCGTATCCCTTTATCAAAACCTACAAATATTGTAATGAGACTTTTTCTAATTGGACTCATATTTCAGGAGAAAATCAATAAAAAAAGTGTTTTCTTTGTTTGGATGGATTTAGTTTCGCCTTGTTTCGGGTAGTCATTTCTATAATTGGTATCTATCTACTAAATGCCACATTTTGTCTCAAGACACATGGTGCCCCAATGGTGCACTTTCTGAGATATAGGTATACGATTTTCGTTTTATCATAAAAAAATACAATACATGCAATTGTTTTTTTAATATCGATTTTGATTTCACAAGCTGCCTATGTCCGACCTCTTCTATGGGGACGATTCACTGTGCTCCGATGCGATGCGACCGCGACGACGGACAGTGGTCCACTGCTAGAGGGGCAAAATAGAGGTTGC
This sequence comes from Agrochola lychnidis, assembly GCA_963680765.1. Taxonomy (NCBI): domain Eukaryota; kingdom Metazoa; phylum Arthropoda; class Insecta; order Lepidoptera; family Noctuidae; genus Agrochola; species Agrochola lychnidis. The sequence goes on along the minus strand of OY796859.1, from coordinate 2,955,139 downwards.
GATGTCGTACTTCGCCCTCTTGTGGTTCGACATCGTGCGTTGTCGCAACGCAGGTGTGGCATACAATGCGATGCTCCGTTGCGACGACTCAACGCAGCGTATTAATAAGGCGTCACTGTAACATGCAACAAAGTCATGCAAAAGCAGCAGTGGCCGCCACTTGGAATTTAGCGGCAAATGACGTCACTGAAACGTTATTTTTACCGGCCATTATTTGATGGCCACCGCTCTTCAAGGAAACCGTAGCTTTAGTTACGAGGAGGCTCCCTAAATTTTATGTTAATTTGCATTAATATTCTGAAAAAGTCACGCATACAATCAAAATGGAACTTTATCATATGATTTATTGGATCATTTTCGCTCGATTCATTTTTCATTCGAAAATTATGGCTTTTTTTAAAGAGAAACAAAAACAAGATTACTCGGCTTTTATGTCTAAAATAATTATTGACAGTAAGAAAATATAGTTTATTATCCAGATATAATTTTTTTTTCTACATCAGTTATAAACAAAATAAGAATTGAGACTTGTGTCATTTAGTTCCGTGCTCGAACATAACCAAAGAGCGCACGCGATATTCAACTTTATTACTGATGTGTTAGCGTTTAGCTCATAGTGGAGTGGTGGGGTGCATGGGGGCGGAATTTGCGTGGAAATAGTCTTTCGAGTGCATGGTCTTTAAGTTTTAAACACTAGGTGCATCATTCAAAATGTGGTAAATAGTACCAACCTATACCTACCTACACTGGTTACTTTTTTTTGGAAAACGTCGTGACCGTTATGTAAAAATTTTTTAGTGTTTTTGGTCACATTATAAAATGTTAAGGATTATTGAGTTACATCGGATTTTTATCACTGTAATTTAGATTTAAATCATGCAGCCAATTGAATTAAAAGAATTATTGTTTGTATATTAGTTGAGTAGTTCAAAATGGTGTCTGTATGTCATTAAGTTAATATGTTCGTTTATAATAAGCTTCAGTCTTGTTTACATAAGTTGGCAAGTGTTCCTCCAATGTTAGATTTTATTCAATTGACTTGTACATATTATTGTATTTAGGTAAGCTATTTTGTATGGATGAAATCGGAAATACATGGACTTTTTTGAATATTTGATTTGGTTGTTATTATAAAACGGTTCCCGCTACTAAACTCACTGGATTTTCGAATTAAAGAAATTTTGATAGGCATACCTAACCTATACCTAGGTAGTTGAATAATCGCGAGTTGCCCGTCTCAAAATCTGACCTCGGTTAAATGATTACTATAAAGTCTGCTCCACATTCTCGGCAGGAGGTGTCGGCGAGAACATTTTGCCGAGACAGGGCAAGACGAAAGCGTTGCTCTACATTCTTGCCTGGCACAGTAGTATTAGACTCCATACCAAGATGGACGTCTTGAAAATATCTACCGCTGTAGCATTATGCGCTGCTGCAGCCACTATCACTTTGTAGGAGTTTGCAATCTTCGTCTGTTCTGATGTGTGCGACAAGCTTTAGGTCATTGGCATAAAGAAGGCATTTTGCGAACTTAACATTTGCTATGAGATCATTGATCATGTACAGGAACAGAAGCGGCCCTAGTACTGATCCCTGACTTACGCCTGAGCGTGTGTCATAAGGCTTGGACTCGAAGCAGCCTTGTCTGACAAACTGCTTGCGATCCCGCAGGTAGTCTGAAAAGAAGTGAAGAAGACCCGACGAGAAACCGATGGCCCCCAGCTTTGTCAAGAGCACATCGTTGTCAACTCTGTCGAATGCTTTCCGGAAATCGAAATACAGGGCGTCAACCTGCGTTCCGATGTCCAAGACACTAGATATGTAGTCTACATGAATCAGTAGATTTGAATTTACAGAGCGACCCGGCCGTAAACCGTGTTGAGCATCAGAGACACATTTAAGCGCTTGTTAATGAAGGAGAGGTTTTCGAACATAGAGTATATGCTCGAAAACCTTAGCAATGGTTGGCAGGATAGCGATGGGCCTGTGTTCCCCTACAGATGTTTTGTCACTGGTTTTAGGGATGGGAGTGACTCGCGAAGTTTTCAAGTGCTCAAGATATACGCTGAGGACTGGAGGGCTAGGTTAAAGACATGACATAGAGGATCTGACAAGACATCATGACACCCCTTAATGATAAAGGCAGGAATGCTGTTAGGGCCAACCGAGCTACAGGGTTTGAGTTTAGCAATCCCCTTAACCACATCCGGTGGGGTTAAAACGGGAAGAGGAATGTTATCTGCCTCACTGGGCACACTTAAGTTTCTCGAGTCCAATTTTTTTAGAAACACGCTAGCAAAATATTGAGCAAACGCTTCGGCCGCTTTGACACCTGAAAAAGTATTACTATTGAGTATAAACGTTTGGCTCGAAACCGCCCTTTGATCGCAGGCTAGAAACATGCTGCCAGAACTATCGTGGATTTTTGCCTATTTTATCTTCTAAGGTAGTACAATCTATATGCGTCCTGGGTTCTTGCTTAGATCCTAATATAAGCTATCCGCCCATGTACTTTGTTTCTCTTTCCGGTCATTCGTTAAAAAATTTCTTGCTGGAATAACGTTACTCCAGCAGGATTCGTTTTTCCGTTTCTTTTCCAAAACGACAGCACGCACAAATTTATTACTTGGCGCACATTTACAGCAGATTATGCTCTAATTATTTGTTGAACTCAATACATTTTAGAAGAGATTTTCTTACTGGGGTAACGCACACTCCCTCTACACTCATATTCGCCAAGTCTCGTGAAGTTTTGCAGAGAATGCGGAACAGGCTTAAAGAACTCGCCTCTCTCGTTTTCAAATAAATCCATAGAATGCGAGGCTTGTGGCTTCTGCGCCTTTTGTGTGGTACAAGGTCCTCAAAAAAGGTTGTTTAAATAACACACTGGCATAAACACGTAACTGTCAACAAAATGTATTTGGAAAAAGAACTGACAGCTGTGATTCAATGCAGCTTAACATATTTTTATAATAACAAACTTTAACAATAATATTGTATTTATATTAGAATCTAGAAACTAATTTACAATAATGATACCGAAAAGGGTGACATCTACAAGAAGTAGACAAAGCTCGAATGCTCTGGCTACGACACAGTCGCATTTCTTGGTGCCTTCCGAAAAATTGGACAAGGTTACTAGGCGGGTTATAGCTCCTTACGCGCAAATAGAACGAAAAGGTACTTTTTAATCAATATGTACCTACTTTTGTAACATCTCATCAGGGGCGTAGCTATGGATAGTGCAATCCACGAAGACGCGCGCCACTCCGCTCCGCGCCGTACTAGAGTTCAGCTTACAGTATAGGAATCACGGAGTGGGGCGCGTCTTCGTGGATTGTCCCCCGACGTGCGTAAGCAAAATTAATAAAAACTTCCCAAATTCATCATCATTGATTCATAAATGATTCAGACATCATAAATGATTTAATAAATCAGTTTGCCGAAAAAAAGGCAAGGAGAGTCTATATTTAATTTGAAATTGTTTGTAAAAAATTTGGAATAAGTGACTGATAGATAATTATGATGAATAAATATTTCTTTTAATTTTATGCAAACATTTTTTTTTTTGTTAGACATCTTTACCCTTCATAAGGGCCCCCAAACAAATTTTTATACAGGGCCCCGCCAAAGCACGCTACGCCACTGCATCTCATATTAGGGTCCATACAAGGTACAGTTTAGGTTCTTACGGTAAAACAAGGGATGTCCCCAATTTAGTAGGCCTGAATATCCGCCTACGAGATGAACTGTGATTATCTAAGGTAAAGGTACGTAGGTACATATCTATATAGCAGCATTGAGTCAGTGAGCTAACTAGGTAATGCATACCTCAGACAGAAGTAGCATCATTGTAACGTGAGCTAGATGTTGGCACATACGACTGACTCATTGCTATATCTAAAGATATAGTTTACAAACATAGGTAAAGCTTTATGTAAAAACATTACACTCCTTTTTGGGCAGTCGTGTAAAAACTGGCGCTGATCCAATCTTTATGTTATAGAGGTATGACGAACAGGGTGTTAAGTTCACTCATTCTCTATAGAAAAGGGAGGATCATCCGACCCGACGGGTGTCGTGTCTGGTAGGCAACTGCCCAATGATTGATGTCGGGAAGTTATTTATACAACATGTAAAAAAAAACCCTGTCCGATCCGTGAGAGTGTTGTTAGGTATCGTACTAAGAGTTTACTTATGTGGTAATTTCCAGGAGAAAAAAACAAATTCGCCAATTTTTTAACATTGGGGAATTTTATCGGGTTACGACATGGGGCGCGGGCGGCCGTCGTTTAGCGGGTGTCCACAAGTCATAACTTCTATCCCCGGTTGAATTTTTTCTAATTTTTTATGTATTTGGGGTAATTTTGGTACCTACTAAAAAGGAGAATTTTAAATAGCAATAAGTTTCTTATTTTCAACAAAAATTTAAAAGAAGCATTTTGGTAATGTTATTGCAGTGTCCCTTTCGGATCGGACAGGTTTTTTTTACATGTAATGCTGATCGCGCGGTAAACCCTGCTTGCGTGATGCAGGATTTCGCGTGACGTCAATGTGATTCGTAGTTCGTATGTGGCAATGTAGATGTAACCCACAATGTAACCCCTCTAAACATATAGAAAGACTTGAAATAATTATAATTAGGTAGGGACTTAGATCAAACGTCATGAACAGATGAATCTAAATCGTTACTACTGTTTTGTATTTGAATGCAGGCCTGAAAGATGAAGAAGAAAAAGCTGGAAGGTACCTCGACATAAACAGGTTCAACGTCTTCTTAGAGGACACGGTCGATCTGGAGGCGCTTCTGTACGAAACTGCCATGGTGTTGAAGGCCGTCACCGATAGTTCTGGTAATAACCTATTATTATATTGTAGTAGACCAGATACCCTTAGGGATCTCGTGCAATAGACAGCCACGACCACGACCTGTGGTCGCAGCAACCAGAAAAACTTTAGAAAACGATACGAATAGCGCACTTAGTCGCAACGGTAAGCTAATCGACCGATCGCGATGCGTGAGGTACTTAAAGGCCAGAGGCGGCTCTAGCCCACGTAGCGCCCTCGTGCAATCAATACCTCAAAATCAAAACCGCAGTCAAAATGGAATACTTACATGAATATCATTGACCTACAGGTCTTACAGTTCTATTTTCACCAGTGAACGGAAATTCAGGTGCAAATGGTGAAATTTTAAATGATGTCGGGAAGCAATAGGTACAGACGCCAGCACATCAAGCTACTACAATCTGTCAAATTTATTTATCAGATTTTCAACTTTATCTCTGAAGAATAAGGTTCAAAGTTGATTGGGGAAATTTGACAGTTTCGGGTAGCTTGATGTGCTGGCGTCTGTACATGAGTAAAAAGTTTTTTATAGGAAGGAAGGGATTACAAGAATAAAAAGCTCCAATTTTGTGGTTATTACAAAAAATATTTAATCAAAATCTAATTACACTCGTACACATGCTCGTGGAGCGGCTTGCTTTGCTACCGCGTCCAGCGTTGGCCATAGCACGACGTGTGCAGGGTCTTTGAGAGATCGGCGCCGAAGCACCCCACCGGCGGGCGCCGCGAGCGTCGCATGCTCTGTGGAGGTGTCGTGTTGCGCTATAATAGTAGTAGTAGCGCTCGGCGCCGAGCGTCGCTTGCAACGCCGCGGCGCCCCCTAATACCCTGCGCCCGTGTGCGCTGCGCACCCTGCACACTAGGTAAAGCCGGCTCTGCTAAAGGCACACAGCAATATTGGTCGGAAAAAAAAAAAGTACGAGTGAATCATTAGATAAAGGGGCGAAAGTCAGGTCGACAGCCTTCCTTGCTAGGGAGTGGTCAGCGACTTCTACGGACACCTTAGAAAGAGTTTCAGAATTTTCATGTAACTTTAATTTTACCACCACCAAAACCTTCTATGCTTCGAAACCGCAATGTCCCTTAGCTATCCTAGTAGCTAAGGCTGCATACAGGAGAATAGATGTACACACGGCTACACATCAAGCTATACATTTCCAGTATAAGCTGATCTCGCGTTGTACGGAAATCCCCTACAATGCGAGATCAGCCTAAACTGGAAATGTATAACTTGATGTGTAGCTGTGTGTACCTACTAGTCTTACTACCAAAGGAATAATTCAAAGGATCACAGGAAGTGAAATTAATGGTACTATAATTATATATTTCTATTTTACAGGCATATTTGTTTACATAGTGGATAAAGTGAAGAATGAAATAGTCCTAATGCACCCAGACACGAACAATCCTGAAAGGCATGAAGTAAATTTGACTATTTGTAAGCATTCTTATTTTAAATTCAAAATCTAAAGTAATTTATTCAAATTACGCTGAGAATCAGAAATTCGAACGTCAAAATTACATAAGACATTCTCCCAAAACCTCCGCTCTTAAGGTTGATCTAGTCGCGGGCTTGAAGTCACTGGTGGGCGTGGTCAAAAAGCACGCTTTCTCAACTGGCATCATGTTCGACAGATACTCGTAGTATTTGTGAATGCAGTTAGACGCTAAGACTAGACTAATACTATCTGTAGACACACGCACAACGTCTAATTCGCACGCACACAAAACCGTTCCGAACAATTTAAGTAAAATGAGCGTGTAAGAATTATGAAAAGTCCTTTAGAAAGTCCAATTTTATGAAAAAACCACTGCACAAATAAAGTTTATTGAACTTTTCGATAATTGAGCTTTGTCAGTGCTGACTTTGTTTTAGAGATTTTACACTTCTTTTATTACTTATTTACGTCCAAAGTTGCGTTAAAATTAGCAAGAAAAACGAGTCTTTGTTGGCTCATTACTTTTTCATCGTTTTTTATTTTACTATTTAGTTTCTGCACAGACAAAATTAATAATGACACAAAACGATATCATAAACACTGCACGATGCACTTTGGATGTACAATGTAACAGTGGAATAACCCACGCGAAATTTGTATGGAAAAAAATTCGACTAGTGCAACCTTAACCACTTCGTAGTGCTTTAGCTGGGAAGAAGGAGAAGTGGCACAACAAAGTTCCCAGCAGCATATCTCGTCTGCTAAGCTATAATTTTATCTCGTATCGGCCACGAAGTTTAATACGAGACTATCTTATACCGTACTAAGCATTTAGCCAGTCAGCATGACTGTCTGGGATGTCATATGTTTTCGGATTTTTGGTTATGCCAGTTTCATATTGTCGTAAAAAAGCGTTTTGAAATCAGTGGTGAACTAAGTGATGTAAAGGCATGTCTGGGTTCGATCTTAGGACTAAATCTCTTTCATGTCCGGGCCGCTACCATTGCTGGATTGCCAGCCATTACCATAATCAGCCTATAACGTTCCCACTGCTGGGACATAGGCCTTCTCACTGTTAGGCTAAGAAATCACGGAGCGGTTTTCAACCGCGCCCGCCGCGGTGCCGGGTGCAGCGGGACCCGCAAACAATCGTGCAAGCCGGTTTCATAAACCGCATCGTGAAATTTATAATATCTGAATTTTCATGTACTACATGTTCGTACGAGTGTTTGCGGTCCCGCAACCGCGGCGGGCGCGGGTGAAAATCGCTCCGTGAGTTCTTATCCTGAGAGGGACTGGGCCGTAATCCACCACGTGGGCCCAGTGCGTGTTGGTGGAAGTAACATGTCTTCGAATTCCAGTCACATGGCCACATGTGTATCAGCCAGTTGCGAAGGCTGTTTTATTGTACCCAGGAAGGAATTAATCAGTGTTTTTCCTAAAGGTGAAGGCAAGACAGCAGCAGCTCACGTGGCCTTCACCAAGGAGTTCCTGCTTATAGAAGACGTGCAGCGAGACAGGCGGTTCTCTGATGGTCTTAGGTGGATCGATGCGAAGGTCGCGCTCTGCATGCCGGTCGTCAAGCCGGATGGAGATTGCTATGCTGTGTTAGAACTGTACAGGACTTTTCCCAAGACTTATGATGAAGTGAGAAGTTTTTGATACATATACACAAAAACATACCATTACGCTTGTAATCCCGGAAGGATTAGGCAAAGGTTTATATGTACTACTAATTATACACTCACATTTCGCCAGTAATGTCCAACCAAGTAAGAAATAGTTTCGCATGTTTTTTAGGGTTCCGTAGTAAACAAGGAACCCTTATAGTTTCGTCATGTCCGTCTGTCTGTCCGCGGTCTAGCTCCGAGACCCTTAGTACTAGAAAGCTGTAATTTGGCATAGATATACATATTAATTACGTCGACAAAGTGGTAAAACAAAATTATGAAAAAAAATTTTTTTTAGGGTACAGACGCCAGCACATCAAGCTACTACAATCTGTCAAATTTATTTAATAGATTTTCAACTTTATCGCTGATGTCTAAGGTTCAAAGTTGATTGGGAAAATTTGACAGTTTCGGGTAGCTTGATGTGCTGGCGTCTGTACCTCTCATACACGTAAAGTGGTGATGTTTATTTTTTATTTTTTTACCCCATGGTGAGGGGTATCATTGGAAAGGTCCTTTAAAAATATTGGGAGTTTGTGGAAACCATTTTTGGATTCAGGGATTCGTTTGCGAAATATTAAGCTTTAAAGTGCTAATTTTTGTTAGAGTCAAATCGGCTAAATGGTTGGTTTTAGGTGTATGAAAAAAATCACAACAGTAGTTTATATAACGAATTTAAAAGGAAAACTATCACAGCTAAGTAGGCTTTACAGGTAATGAGTAATAATTGACCAACTTAACTTTGCAGTTACAAAAACATGTTTTCCCATACATTCCGTATGGGAGAACATATTTTTCAACTACAAAGTTAAGTTTGTTTTTGGGATAAATTCATCCCAACTACGGAACCCTTCATTGTGCGTGGTCCGACACGCACTTGGCCGGTTTTTTTTTAATACCCGTGTTTATTCTTAAAAAGTATTAAAAAGAAAGAAAATAAAGAAATTAGGAAAAGGATTAGGTGCGAGCGACAGTTACATTACATTTTAAGAGTTACCAGATAGCAAGCAGTCTACATTTTTAGTTTTGTACCTACCTTTACCCGTGCTTTGCGATAATAAATTATGATTCATATATATTAGCGTAGAAGGATTATAAAATGAAAGTCTGGTGAAGTCTGGGTATGAATGTCTTTGGTTTTTAATTTTCGTTCTTTGTCACCGACTTCCGAAATTAAAGTTATTTTTCACTTTGTAGTATTTTTTTTGAAGTCGGTTGTTTTTTTTTTGTAAAAAGTTTTTATTTTTCACTTTTTAGTTGTGATACCTACCCCACACAAATTCGAATACCACTACCTGCTATGTAAATAACAGTGACAGAAAGTTATCATATTATCATCCACATACTAAGTGAGGAAAAAATACGTATTATTGAAGCTAACTCAAAAACTACCCAAGCAAAGTTAATAAAATTTATATGGGACCACCTCTGAAGTATGATCTTCCAAACAAAAAAAGAATCATCAAAATCAATTCATAATTAACGGAGTAATCGCGTAACAAACATACAAAAAAAAAACATACAGACGAATTGAGAACCTCCTCCTTTTGGAAGTCGGTTAAAAATGAAAGAACTTAGCAGTGAAATTTATAGTAGATACCTATTTCAAAATCTTACACTAAAACCAGCTAGGAATTGATTCTTCTGAGCAATCACCTGCAGTCCTCAAACCGTTTTTGGGGGGGTTTTCGCTGGGAATTTTGGTATGACGCCCTCAGGCTAGATGGAGCAAGGATCTTTGTAGGGTGGAGGGTAGAAGCTGAAGAGACGTCTACCCACCTCCCTGCAGTAGCTGAGGATCCAGTTGAATGGCGTGCAATTGGAAAGGCCTATGACCAACAGTGAACTGCTACAACCTGATGTTGATAATCTCCAATTCCAGACCGTAGTCTACACAGTGGTGAGCGTGGCTTGCTGGGCGGGCGCGGCAGTGCACCAGGCTCAAGCGAGGGTCGTTCTACAGAAGACTGCTCATCTCAACACTGAACTGCGCACGTTGCTGCAGAATTACTTCTGTGATCTGGCGTCTATTGATACCATGTTGACTGATATGCTGGTAAGCAGATTTTTGTTTACTAGAGGCACACAAAGCTCTTAATTAATTGGTTAGTAATAATATCGTTAATGACGGTAGCTGCTGCATGATACCAGCAGGTCAGATACAATAGGTTTTACTGTTGAATATCACTGTGAAGTAACGATTTTTAATGTTTGATGACTGTCTTTCTAAATTTAAATTAAAAAACCGGCCAAGTGCGTGTCGGACCACGCACAATGAAGGGTTCCGTAGTTGGGATGAATTTATCCCAAAAACAAACTTAACTTTGTAGTTGATAAACATGTTCTCTCATACGGAATGTATGGGAAACATGTTTTTGCAACTGCAAAGTTAAGTTGGTCGATTTATTAATCGTTAACTAGTAAAGCCTACTTAGCTGTGTTAGTTTTCCTTTTAATTTCGTTATATAAACTACTGTTGTGATTTTTTTCACACACCCAAAACCAACCATTTAGCCGGAAGGGGGGGGGGGACACTTGACTCTAACAAAAATTAGCACTTTAAAGCTTAATATTTTGCAAACGGATCCCTGAATCCAAAAATGGTTTTCACAAACTCTTACCGTCTTATTACAAAAAACTGCTTAGGTACTGGTTTAAACCAAGACTTATAGGTCTAGGATTGTTACGGTAATAAAGCTAGTACCATACTCAAAAAGCGTTCTTATTACAAAACGAAGACTTTTCGAGGATCAGTTAGTACCAAAGAAGGTTCATAGTTTAAATAATATCCACAGATAAGCAACAAAAATGGCATTCTTTCATTCGTTCACATAGGCTTTATTTGAAGCAACGTTCTGTTTCTCTAAATGTTGACAATACTAGTATTTCTGCGAACAGTAGACCTCGCGAGCACAAACATTTTTACAACAATTAATATACCACAAAAGTTATTTACAACGGGATATTTACCATGTTTTTTGTTTAAAATAAGATGTTTTGTTTAATACACCTATCCAACTTATATTTTATTATTAACATTGAAATAAGTTCTCCTTGATACATATTTCTTATAACGGAATGCATGGCTGATTAATTGTTAATGTCAACGATAAGATGTCACGTCAATTAAGTCATAATTTTATTGTTTGTTTACTTTGGCTATCTACATAAATTAAGTAATTTTACAAAAACAGAATGATTGAAATAACAATGCTATTATAAGTGAGCTGATGATTATCACAATAACATCAAGGGTTATCAAGATCGAGAAAAGAAGAAGTGTGGTTTTCGTAAAAAGTGCGGCACTGGGTACCTACTGCACCAACGCTGCTGTACTTACATACAAACATCTATCGAAATTCATGAAGACTGGGCGAGAGGTGAAATGGTGATTCCTAAGCTCGAGGATAGCGCGCGATACATGACGTCGACTATTCGTGTGAACTTGTGAATATTGTGTATAATGTATTGTTTACGTGTAGTATTTTTTTTAGTTACATATGATTTACATTGAAAAAATTAAAATAAAAACATTTGAAATCTTTCGTTTTTTTAAATGCTTTTGAAACAATGCATCATGTTGGTGGTACAATAATAATAGGCGAGTAGGTAGGTATATCATTTGTTTCTAGTGATAAAAGAACCTTTACATAAATACCTTACAGACTCATAAATAAATTCAGTGTACACCCAAGTATAAACAACAAAAACGTATTCACACATGGGAGTTTAGTTTTGGTCATGCTTCTCTGTAACACTAAACACAACTCCAGCCGGCCAAAATTCATGTGCTGACATCCATATAATACAACAAGGAATTACAATATTTACAAGCCTGCCGTACTGCCGTTCTGACCCGTGCCCGACAAACCCGCCTTGTGTATGTGTTGAGCTTTACTGTGACATGGTTTGTTCGCGAGTTGAATCCTAAAGCAAACTTATCTACGTAAAGAAGGGAACAAACAAAGACACCTGTGGCGAAAAACCACCATCACCTTCTCCTGAGGACTTGGAAATAATGATGATTGCTCCTCACGTCATTGAAGTTGTCTGGATCCTGGATTTGTGCTCGGTTGATGGCAATAAGCTCGCCCCCTATTACATGAGACAAACATAACTGGCAAAATGTGGGTGTACTATTTATATGGTACACCTCTGCCTAACCCTTCAGGGAAAACAGGCGTGATGTTAAATGACTACGATAGCAATGCATTGGTAAATAAAATTACATATACAGTTCATATAACATTTAATTAAAATTGATAAATTTTAGATACTTTACATTATTTATGTAGGAAATGTGTCTGTGTGTGAATATGTGTCCATTCTATTGGCCCAATTACTGTAGGAAAATAAGCAATACAGCGGAATTTCCTAATGCTTTCCTCCTGCTTATTTGGAGTAATAGGCATTTTATAAATCTTCGGGACATCCGTGACGAGTTTTTACATGTTTTGCTGAAAACTAGTTGAGACACACCATGTTAATCAGCTGTATCGTCTTGAATCTACGAATAAAACAATAATATTAGTATATTATTTGGATTTTGTCTAATGTTAGGTTAGTATTGACCAAGGTTAGGTACTTACATACTTAATGGCGAGCCCAGTTGCGTTATGCGCAAACCACTTGCACTTCAGGACTCAACGAGCATCCTCGAGGGTCGTAAGATAAATCCTCATGTAAAAAATCCACTAGTTTTTCTCCAAAACGTTTTGTGAACCTACACTTATTCTAAAATCTTCGTCACTCAATTCAAAAGGATTCACACGACGACGATGTCTGTAAAATTGCCGAGACGTCTCCAGGATATCCAAATCTTCAAAATCCATCAAGATAACCATATTAATATCCATTTTTAACGATTTTTGTATTATTTGACACACAACAATAATCAACGCAAACGTCAAATAAATAAGTATCAAAGATAAACTAGGGGACTCGGCGGACTAACTTTAGTACTATAGATAGTTGAGGAACTATAGATAAACTTCATTTTATAATAACGTTTTATTTAGTCATGGTACTAAAGCTAGTACTAATCCCAGTACCAAATTTAGATCGTGTTTTGGAATAAGACGGATAATGTTTTTATAAGAACTTTCCAATGGTACCCCACACTATGGGATAAAAAAATAAAACATCACCACTTTACGTGTATGAGAGGTACCCTAAAAAAAATGTTTTTCATAATTTTGTTTTACCACTTTGTCGGCGTAATTAATATATATATACCTATGTCAAATTACAGCTTTCTAGTACTAAGGGTCTCGGAACTAGACCGCGGACAGACAGACAGACAGACAGACGGACATGACGAAACTATAAGGGTTCCTTGTTTACTACGGAACCCTAAAAACGGTTATTATTTGAAAAAAACTGCCCCAAAAAAAGTGTTTCGAGCTATATTTGTAGATAGGTAGATTCTATAACTCCCTTCGTAACAAAAGGGCACGTTGAATACTCCATTCAAATTCCACAGACGGTTGTGAAGTCCTTTATCGGCGCAATGCGCAGCAGTTTCTACATAATCGACAAGAACAACATCGCTGACACCCTGCAAGCCGACATGTGGGACGACGGCTGGTCCAGCGAGAAGACCACCATGCCGAGGAAGAAACTGAAAGTCAAGTTAGTGGTTTTACAAATGTTCTGGAGAAAGATAGTGATATACACCGTGAAATTTGAATCACAGTTTCGCTAGAACAAACGTTGTTCAGACCATGGTCTACTACCATTCTACAGCATCCAATAAAAAAAAAACATCATTGGTTTTAGAAAAAACACTTTTTGACAAAGTTTAAAATGTCAAGATTATCGTTACTCCCTACAACACAGACACCACGGACGAGACACAGCATTGTCTACAGGGAAATGTACCTCCATAAACGAAATTTAGTAAGCAGTAGATAATCTTGACATTTTAAACTTTGTTTTTTTTTGTGTTTTTCAAAAATCAAGTGTGTGTTTTTTTTTATTGGATGCTGTAGTATGGTAGTAGACCATGGTCTGAACAACGTTTGTTCTAGCAAAACTGTATTCAAATTTCACGGTGTATTTGCTCCAAGAAAAGAGTAAAATCATCATCATTCTCCTCATGCCAATTTAATTTGGGGTGCAGGTAATGGTTGTGGGAATCTGCTTGATGCGAGAAGTACAGAATTTATGATTGTAGCGATGCCTGTGGGAGGCTTATGTCCAGTAGTCGATTCGTTTTTTTTCTGAACGATTATTATCTGTCCCTTGTGTAATTAATGATACACCAATATTTCTGTATTTATAATCTTGCACACATACAAACTTGGTACACTTTTAGCATTATTTAACAAACTATTTAATTAGGTATTTAATATAATAACGTTATAGACTTTAGACTTCTTGAAGACACCTTCTGGTTTCGAAGCTCAAAACGAACTAACTTAGAAGCTAAGCGACGCTCCAAACATCATGTTTCCAATTCTGTTCCGTTAAAAAAACCAGTACTTTTACGGAACTGTCAAATGAGATATTTTTACCCGACTACGGCAAAGCCAAAAGGAAGGGTTATGATTTTAGCAGTCTATGTATGTATGTTTGTATGTATGTATGTATGTTTTTACGTGTGTTCCACCGTAGCGCCTAAACTACTAAACCGATTTTGATGAATGAGGTATCAATAGATTCGTAATAATGGTCCGGGTGACATCTGTATGGTTCTTTCCTCAAAAGATCATTTCAGACACAAATCTACATGGTCCTCATATGAAATGCTCTGACCAAGATTATTTCTGGGTTTTATATTTTATTATATACACATTGACATTAATGATTTTTATATATACAATGACATGAAAATTTACTTTTAAAGTATTATATTATTTTAATTATTGTGAATGTGAAGACTATATGGGTCATTCCTTTTTGTTTTGTTTTTAATTTTTTCTCAGTTAGTTTTAATCATGGTCTGACAGTTTGAGTAATTTATGTGGCCTACACAAATGTCCTTTTTTTGGTATTGTTCGTCAAATCGTTGAGCTCCTTAAATTCTGAGTTGAGCTACACGATAAATGACAAATGCGTGCACTGACTGGACAGACCCTCTCAATCTGTGTGATGCTTTCCTCTAAAGACCACTTCAGACACCAATCCACATGGCCTTCACATGATCTGACCAAGATTATGTCTGGACTTTAAAAGAGACTGTGACCTCTGAGTTTGTTTCGGCCTTTCTTCTCAGAGTAGTCAGATAGGAAACGCCGACCTCATCTAGTTTTTAAAATATGATTGACGTGTAAAAGTGTTTGTACAAACCTACTTACAGAAATAAAATCATTTATCATTTATCATTTATCATAGGCTATATAATTTTTCCCTAAATTTAATTTGGTGGACTTTACACGTAAATTTCTAACCTAGAAAAAAAATTAAAATGGAATGATCATGACATGTTTGGTATCAAAAGAAAGGTCTTGACGAGCACATTACAAATATGTATATAATATTATATTTTCAAAGTAAACAAATATGTTTAAATCGTTAAAAACAAGCAAAAGTGAGACTGCTGAGATTAACTGCACGTTGGTAACATCTTGCGATACTACGTAAGTATCGCAAGATGTTACCAACGTGCAGTTAATCAAATCCTAATAAGTAGTACCGATTTGTAATTCCACTCTTATGAAGAAAAACAAGTACAACGAAATATATATATTTTGGATTTCTTCGAAGCTCGATATCGATATATGGAGTTGGCGTCGAAATAAATCGCTCTATGGTTTCGTCCAAAGCACTATGCACTGCTATTGGAATTTAAAATAGGTTAATTACTGAACTATTGTATTACTCTACTCTTATTTACGTTTATCAAGTTTAAAAACGGAAAAGTATAAAATAAAAAAATTAAGTTTAATAAAAAACTGTAACCCGTCTACGGGAAAATAAAAATTATCTAAAAAGTATGAAACAAGCAAATATTTCAGACATAAATCAAGACATAGGTATAAAAATGGTCAAGGTAAAGCCGTCGTCGCATGCCATTATAATTTTATAGGTGTTCTTGGCACCAACATGGTATTGTGAGCAACTCGCTTGGCTGCGGTAGTTGGGACCGTGTGTAGTGTGATAAATTAAAGAAGCTTGAGAACACAAAACTATATTTAAATCAATAATACAAAGTAAAGGACAATATTACGCGACCGACGCCATGGGCTCAACTCATTTTTCTTACAACAAATGCACACCATACGAAAATCCTAATTTAAATACAAAATGTTCGAATGTTCGGATACCATAGAGCGTTCTTGCCAGCCTGCATGATGTGTGAGGTTGAATTCCAATGATAAGTCCTCACATGAGCTACGCCCCACTTGAATAAAGGGATCAGGTAGAGACTGTTAGGGACCTAAACTAAGGACTTAATTTAAACTAGTGGACTGTATAATAAAGAAGTATAATCCGAAATAGGTAGTACAACAATATGTCGGTGTTGGTAAATAGGAGTGCGCGCGCGTGCCGTCGTCCGTGATCGGTAGCGAAGTGCTTCGATGGCCCGCGTCCCGCACGCCGCACCTCTCGTCGTCACCCGCCACCTTCCGCTGTCCCCGACGGCCGCCGAAGATCGCCGAGTGGTCGGAGACGCCCGAACATCCTCCCCGGGTTGAATTATTCAAGTGAGAGGAAGTGGGCAGACGTTGTTGTAAGCCCGCAACACCGTTCCTCTCTTCGTCTTCAGCTCCACTACCCGTGTGGTCCCGTCGCAGCCAGGGAAGACCTTGTTGACACGCCCCAGTGGCCACACCAAGGGCGGTTGGCCTTTCTCTTTGATGAGAACCAGTGCTCCCACTGAAAGTTGGCCTGTTGACGCTGTCCACTTAGTCTTTTTCTGGAGCAGAGAAACATATTCTAATTGAAAGCGGTTCCAAAAATGTTGCTTAATGTGCTCTACTCTTTGATAGCGCTCCAGTCGCCCGATGTTGAGATCAGTAACCTGTGGATGCGGAACAGATATTAGTGGTCGCCCAATTATGAAATGTCCAGGAGTAAGAACGGAAAAATCTAGAGGATCAGTGGAAAGAGGGGTGAGAGGACGGGAGTTTAAGACGGCCTCTATTTGAGTCAAACACGTGGCCATCTCCTCGTATGTGAAGTGCGTTAAGCCTAAAAGTCTCTTTAGGTGATGTTTAGTGGATTTTACGGCGGCTTCAGCAATGCCGTTAAAGTGAGGGGAGTATGGAGGCGCAAAAGAAAATTTGATGCCTTGTTGAGCAACATCAGACACGAGATTCGAGTCTTGTAGAAACTTACGTAGCTCATTGCAAGTACCTATGAAGTTTGTCCCATTATCGGACAAGATGCTTTCGGGTTTACCACGACGAGCCACGAAACGATTCAAAGCAGCCATGTAGGCTTCTTTCGTGAGGTCTGTAACAAGCTCGATGTGAATAGCCTTCACGGCAAGGCAAACAAAAATGCACAGGTACGCCTTTATAAGCCTACACCCTCGCCCTTTGCGATCAGCAATCAGCACTGGCCCAGCATAATCCACACTACAATTTAAAAATGGGTGTTCTAGATGTGTCCTTGAAGAGGGTAACTGACCCATTGTAGGTTGCACAGTTTGACACTTATATTTAAAACATTTGACGCATTTTTTAACAATATTTTTAGATAGATTCCTACCACCAAGAGGCCAATACATTTGGCGTATATTTGCCAAGAGCAGCTGAGGGCCAGCGTGTAAGCAGTCGAGATGATATTTTTGAAATATTATTTTAGTTATGTGGTGCTTACCACATAATAGTACGGGGTGCTTGACATTATATTCATAAGGCGAGTTGTCAAGTCTCCCTCCTACGCGTATGAGACCATTCGAATCTGTAAAAGGACTTAAAGAAATAAGCCTATTTTTTTTTGGTAAAGGCTTTCCTGATTGCAATAAATTATGCTCATTAGGAAACATGTCCATTTGAGCGTGACGTAAAATGAAATTTGTAGAATTTGTAAGTTCTTCACAGGAAAGGGAACCAAGGAATTTATCATTTTTATGTTTTAAATTGTAAATAAATCTTAGTATATAAGCGACGACTCTCTGTAAGTGATTATAATTGGAATATTTGTGAATAAGTGATTTAATTAATAAATGATTATTATTATGATGTGACAAATGATTTGATGTTAAATTGTTGTATGATTGATGATGTGATGTGTGATCAGTGAAGTGTGATGATACAACTTCAGGTAGATCTTGTTTCAAGTTCTCATTGGGCATTTTTGGCCAATATATTTCATCATTTAACAAAAACTGAGGACCTGACCACCATAAGGAAGACTCGCTGATAAGGTCAGCCTTCAGCCCGCGAGAAACAAGATCCGCCGGATTTTCCTTCGACGGCACGTAGCTCCACGTGTGCCCTATAGTGCATTCTTGTATTTCATTAATGCGATTACGAACAAAAGGTTTTAATAAATTTGGTGTCATGGAAAGCCAACTTAACACTATTGTCGAATCGCACCAAAAGTAACATTTACTAACGGGTTTGGTGAAGGAATTCCGTACATTAACACACAGTCTTGCTCCTAATAAAGCCCCACATAACTCAAGTCTGGGGATGGTTGTTGGTTTGATTGGTGCAACACGATTTTTAGAGACCAACAGCTGTACTGTTACCAATCCATCTTTAGTACTAGACTTTATGTAAATACATGCACCGTAGGCCTTTTCAGATGCATCTGTAAACACATGGATCTCATTTATAGTTGAATTGTCACATGAAATCCACCGGGGTATTTTAAGGGTATTTAAACATGGTAGACTATTCACGAACATTAACCAAGAGGTATGTATATTAACTGGTACTTGCTCGTCCCAGTCACACTTAGCCGTCCATAGACTTTGGATGATAATTTTAGCCTCGATAATGCAAGGACCTACCAGACCTAATGGGTCAAATATTTGACTAATCACAGATAAAATGTGGCGCTTTGTGATTGGTTTGCTGGTATCGACTGATATTGAAAACTCGAGAGAATCAGATTTACATAGCCAATATAGGCCTAACGTTTTAGATGACACGTTTCTATCCTCAGACAAGTTCAACCTACCAGAATGCCCTGAAACACCGGCTATTTCGGTTAAAATATCTAAACTATTAGATTGCCATTTTCTCAAATGAAAGTTAGCTGACGCTAAAATGGATGCGACTTCTTTACCCATCTGGACCACCTCGGAAACCGAGTCGCCACCACTAAGATAATCGTCGACGTAAAAATCTCGTTCAATGGACGATTTTACAATGCCATTAGAGGCGGTTGTTGCTAGACTGACTAAGCTCTTAGTAGCTAAATAAGGGGCGGAAGCTGTGCCATAAGTAACAGTATTAAGACTGTACGTTTGAAGTGGTAGCTTGGGGTCAGCACGAAATATTATTTGTTGTAAGCTACGTTGTGATGGTGTTACATGAATGGCCCTATACATCTTCTCTATGTCACCAGAAATGACAAACTTGTGCTGACGGAAACGCAGCAATATAGAAAAGAGGTCATCTTGGACAGTGGGCCCCACCATTTGGATGTCATTGAACGACACTCCAGAAGTAGTCGCTGCTGATGCATCGAAGACTACCCTGAGCTTAGTTGTGGTACTGGATTCTCGGATGACTCCATGATGTGGCAAAAAATACTCAATTTTGTTACCTGAATGAGGTTTCCTTGTTGAGTTATTCACAGTCATATGACCTAAGCTCACGTACTCCTCGATGAATGCAACATATCTTTCCTTAAATGCAGGATCACGTTGGAAACGACGTTCCAAAGATAAAAATCGACGTTTAGCCATTTCATAAGATTCACCTAACTCACTGGGATCATTTTTAAGAGGCATTGTAACTATGAAATGCCCGTTTTGATCACGCACAGTGTTTACACGAAAATTTTCTTCACAAGCTCGTTCTTCCTGTGACAAGGAATGCTCAGAAGAAACGGAATCGAGTTCCCAAAATTTATTTAGGTTGTTATTTAAATCGTTCATGGAGATATTACAAAAATGAGAATATGTATTTTTGGTTGGATGTTTTGGAAGAGCCACAGAGCCTGATACTATCCATCCTAGCTTTGTCTCTTGTAACTTAGGTTGATTTTTGCCTAAATTAATAGATGTATTGCCTAGAATATTCCAAAATATTTCAGCACCAACTAGTATGTCAATCTCTGATGGAACGTTGAATGACGGATCGGCCAGATTTAAATCTAGTGGTATGGGAATGCTACGTATGTCGACTAAAGTAGCCGGCAGTAATTTGGTAATTGTTGGTAATATGAAACAATTTATATCTATCTTATAGCTGCCGCTGCACGATTCAATGGTTAGTTTGCAAGACTGTGTACTTAATGTAGTATGAGTGTTTATACCTGTCACCGTGGAGCTCGTGCTACGTCGAGGAAGTCCTAGCTTATCACTTAGTTTCTGCGTAATAAAATTTGCTGTGCTACCATTATCGAGCAGGATCCTGGCGTCGAACTTGATGCCTCGGTGGTTCACCACTCTCACCAACGCTGTGGACAGTAATACATGAGAGGTAGTTTGTTGCGACTGAGTGTCACTTGACATGGAGATATTTTCTGAGGTGCCATTATGTGGAGCGGCATCCCCAGAAACATCAGCGGGCAATGCTACACTACTGGGCATAGGATCTTGGAAATGAGTAGACTGTTCCACATGTAAAAGGGTATTATGTCTACCTTTACAATATTTACAAGGAGCTAATCTACATCGTTTCGTTAGATGACCACTACGTAAACAATTGAAACAAACTTTAAATTCTTTAACCTTTAATATCCGTTGTTCTACGTTTAATTTTCGGAACCCTTCACAAGTGTATAATAGATGATTTTGATTACATAAGGGACATTTTGTTTTATAATTTTGATTTGAATGATCGCTCTGATTAGTTGCTATTATTAATGATTTATGTTTATTTTCTACTTGATTGTTAATAGTGTTAGTATTATTTTCTATACTACGTGTGATTTTGTTATGTTCTAATGTCTCCAACAAATCAGCTTTTTTACTAATAAAAGAACAAAATTGAGAAACTGTTGGTTTTGTTGGTATTGTATTACGATGAGCTTCCCATTCCCTGCTGGTGATAGGATCTAATTTAATTGCCATCATATAAATAATCAACGTATCCCAACTGTCCGTGGGCTCGTTCATTGTATGAAGGGCTCTGATATTTCTATTAATTAAATCAATTAAACGACGCAAAGAAATGGATGATTCTTGTGTAATACAGTCTACATTGAACAAAGCCTTAACATGGGTATCTACTAAAAGCCTACTATTATCAAAGCGGTCGCATAGTAACTTCCACGCCATTTGATAATTATCACCTTTAAAATCAATATTTTTTATTATTTCTAAAGCATCGCCTTTAAGCGACGCACGGAGGTAGTGGAACTTACTAATAGCATCTATGCAACTACTACTATGAATTAGTGACAAATATGTATCTCTATACTCAAGCCAGTACTGATAACCACCATCAAAATTAGGCAAATCAATTTTAGGTAAGCGTATAAAGTTACGTTGTTGGAACGATTCACCTGAGTGTTTGTTCACCGAGCCCGTTACAGACCCACCATCACCGCTCTCGTTACTGGCAAGCAGGCCATGCGCCTGCGCTGCGAGTGCGTGGTAACGGTCCTCGAACTTTGCTCTCTCTGCATACGCCTCGTGAGGATCATCCGAAAGCACCTCGATGTCTACCTGTAAATTGTCGAAATCGTCGTATGTACCCTCAAATTTTTTTAAACGGCTCACCAACTCTAATCGTTGAATGTCAGAAATAATTTTGCAACTAAGAAGCACATTCATATAATTTGTGAAATGTGTAAGCTTTGCTTTAATGGCACTTCGCTTTCTCAACAATAAGTCTAAAGAGGCCATAGCGTAAACCAGCAAGAAAGGTAATAGTAATAGGTAATATTAAGGGCCTATACTACCTCAAATGGCTTAACATGATCCTCCGTTATATCGAAAATACTGCAGCATTAATTTTGAAATAAATATATGTTAAAGTTAAGGATTAATGTTAAGTACTATGTTAGACGAAAACACGATTCCATAAAATTTTCTCGATAGAAAAAAATTCCAAAGTTACCTCCAAACCGAACAATAAACCGCTGGTATTCAAAAAATACTTCAAATTAGATCATGAAACTTTGCATAATAACTGAACTAACTATAAAGCAGCGACTATGTTTTTTATTTTTTTTAAATTACCTTTATTTTCGCCGTAAAAAGCAATTACCTAAATTATTGGCGCCTCGGAGCCGCTAGCACCCCACTCCGTCTCGTTCTCACTCAGTCCGCGAGCAGTATGGTGCGAGCGAGATAAAAAGTGAATTTGAGCTGAGGTTGTATAGGCTCTTAATACTAATTGATAATGCGTAGCAAAGTTTCGTAAAGAAGTTGGCAGTAAATTATGAACAAAGCATAAAAAATGTGAATGAATAGCCGCGTGACCTTGATGAATGTCACGGGAGCCGGCGAGCTACACCGGTCAATGACCGCTCAGCTGTTACAATTATTTAACGCACACAGCTGATCATGCACCCAGTTAACGGTAAATAGCCTGGGGATTTAGCAGTGCACAAGCGTAAGCAAAGCATAAGAGTGAAAGAGATGACTATACTGATAACACGTAATGACTCAAATATGAACGTGAAAACGGAAAATAATTTGAATTTAACGGAATAAACACTTAAATTTTGTTTGAAAAATATAGAAGGAATATAGAAGGAAAAAATTGGAACGAACTCACCCAATACCGAACCTTTATCCACAAGAAACCTGTCCAAAAATTCTTCCAAGCGATGACTCGGCGTAAATCGAAAAATGCAGTCGATGTAGTAAGCGCCGGCGTCGTTATCAAGACTTGGTGATGTAAAGTATGGTCCAGTTCTTGTTCTTGTGTTCGATGGACTTCGTTAGAAAAAACCGTTGCTCCGGTGACGCAGCGAATTGCAGGAGTCCAATGTTCACCAACGTCGACTCGTAATGCCAGTAGCCGACAAAATTGTGTTAACAAAACGCGACTGTAAGGAGGCTCGAATGACCATTTGTTAGGGACCTAAACTAAGGACTTAATTTAAACTAGTGGACTGTATAATAAAGAAGTATAATCCGAAATAGGTAGTACAACAATATGTCGGTGTTGGTAAATAGGAGTGCGCGCGCGTGCCGTCGTCCGTGATCGGTAGCGAAGTGCTTCGATGGCCCGCGTCCCGCACGCCGCACCTCTCGTCGTCACCCGCCACCTTCCGCTGTCCCCGACGGCCGCCGAAGATCGCCGAGTGGTCGGAGACGCCCGAACAGAGACCTTTATTCAAAGTATCCGAACAATCGTACCCTTCCTGCCTATACCTAACAGAAACGTTACCTAACGATGGCAATTAAAATACAAGGTGAGGTCTTTCTCTTGCAGGAGAAGGCTTAAGTCAGAACGTACGAATCGCAAAGTCCTGATACCAGGTTAGGTATCAGCCAAGTTAAATGACAATATGTGCTAACAGTGCACAAAAAATTAACATACTTCTGTTTAAACCTCACTGTACCAAAACCACCGCAAAAGATACAGCAAGCCTCTGACAACAAACAAACAGATGTGACAGTTCACATCTACCCAGAGGGGGTTTATGAAAATGAACTCTACATCCTAAGCCTTGACTCCATCGGACATAATTGAGCCAGAGGGAACGAAGGATCAAGAAGTAAGCGCTCAACAACATTAAAAACTCACGACCATACTCCAGAGGGAAAATCTCAAAACCTCATATTATCCTCACAAGACTCACTCTTTATCGAATGTCAGTAAGTCCTGACTAAACTGTGAGACCTCAGTCATAAGTTGAACCAATTGTGTCAACTAGACACACCTTGCAAGGGCTATGCCCCCGTTAGCGAGGCTGGTGTCAACCAAGACAGAGTACTTCCCCTCCCTCCTGAAGGGATCACAGTTTCCAAAAATATTTGCCTCTTCTAACTCGCATTAATAAATTCTGGAGTACGTTCATGCCAATTTAGACGAGACGACACATAACATTGAAGACGCAGACAGTGGCTCATTCCCTCCGACTTCTCAGCGATGTGAGGAGTGACAATACCTCACTCGCTCCCGGCAGCGTCCGATGATTGCTCCCCATAATATGAAACGAGAAATAAATAATCACGCATTAAAATAATATTTCATATTCATCACTAAAATAATGTGTCAAATGATGTTTACATCTGAATGACATAATATGACAATAAAATAAGTGACATAAAAACTAATAATTAAAAACTATTATGAAAAGGCTTTAATCTAAACAAAGAGTATGTAACATTAAAATTGCTGAACCTCTTATTATTTAATTTTAAAAACTCGTATTCTAAAATGTAAAACTTTTTTATAAAATGTCTGTAAACTTTCGACCTTTTAAATTTGTTGATTTTCGGTACGAAGTTTTTAATTATTCTCACATACGACTCCTTATTTTTATTTGGTGCTCTTCTTGAATTGTTTTTAGCACGTTGTTGTCGAAATGTGGCATTCAGAATTTTTATACATTTATGTTCCTTATGGGTAACATAAACTTGAACATTTGTGGTCTCGGCCATTTGAAGAATTTCAACATGTTTGACCAAGTCAACGACTACTTCACCATCACTCTCTTTCTCTATGACTGAACATGACTCCACGTCATCCTCAGAAATATTTTCCTTAATTTGATCAACGACGAAGTTATGTGTAGGAGTTTCCTCATCGTGATCAATAATTTCCCTTGGCAAGGACATAATCTGATTCTCTGAAACACACGTGAATGGTTTAATAAATGGACTGGACTGACCCGATTTTGTGGCTTCTTCCATGTGTTCCTTTTCGAACACCTGACTTGAGCCGTCTTCATCATCATCATAGTCATCTTCATCATCATCTCTGCCCTCTTGGCAGCTTTTCATTTCTTCCAGTGGGTCATCTTGTCTTCCACTAGAAAATAAATTGGTGTGATTATCTAAATTCATGTCGTTTTGTCCGCTTTCATCGGACATCTCTGTTTCTTGTCCCCTATATGCCGCTAATTCTTTGTGGCATTTGCATGGGAATTCTGCCCATAATTCTTTACAAAAAGATTGAAAACTCATACCCTCGTGGTATGTATATTTGTGGAAATACATTGCTGGCCCCATAAGAAATGCACGTAATATTAGAGCCAAATCATATTCCTGCCATTCGTTTTCGGTGGCCACAAGCCTGAACTCCTTAATAAAATTCTCTAGGCACATGCCGTTGATCCCCGAGAAGGGCTGCATTTGATACGCCATCTCGCTCTATATAAAATAATAATAAAAACCACTTAGCTTCGGACTTTTAGTCGTCGTATCTCATATCTTCTTCAGCTCCGGACTAATGCGCCTCTACTATGTATATGTGAGCACCATTAGTAGCGACTATCTTTGTAAATTTTAGAAGGGCGCCTCCACCATTTGTGAGCAACTCGCTTGGCTGCGGTAGTTGGGACCGTGTGTAGTGTGATAAATTAAAGAAGCTTGAGAACACAAAACTATATTTAAATCAATAATACAAAGTAAAGGACAATATTACGCGACCGACGCCATGGGCTCAACTCATTTTTCTTACAACAAATGCACACCATACGAAAATCCTAATTTAAATACAAAATGTTCGAATGTTCGGATACCATAGAGCGTTCTTGCCAGCCTGCATGATGTGTGAGGTTGAATTCCAATGATAAGTCCTCACAGTATACAGGCATGCAACCACGGCTTTACTTTGACCATTTTTGTACCTATGTCTTGATTTCTGTCTGAAATATTTGCTTGTTTCATACTTTTTAGATAATTTTTATTTTCCCGTAGACGGGTTACAGTTTTTTATTAAACTTAATTTTTTTATTAACACTGATACAAAAATCATTTGAGGCAAATCACTCAGTAAATCTTATTCATATTTGGAAATCATGACACTTGCAGTTAGATTCGACATATTAGTACAAAATAAATGGCTAGTCTAAATTTGAAATAACCCTAGATAGAGTTGTGGACGGAGATTACTGAGGCATTTGCTCTGCAATGGGAAAATCCAAACTAATAATAATAATCGGGACTGAAACTACCCTCGTTTTTTTATTTTTTCACAGTTTTAGCTATGAACAGACACCTGCAGCCTATGTAGCCCGCACCGGGGAGACGCTAAACATTCGCGATGCGTACAGAGATGCCCGGTTTGCTAAGGAGATAGATCCAACTACGGGCACCGTTGTAAGGTCCTGTCTTGTCTCACCTATCACGGATAAGAAAGGAGTTATTGGTGAGAGAATTGTATAATTATAAAAAAGGATTGTGTGGTTTTACGAAACCACGGTAAAAGTGAAACTTTTAAGCGAACTATAGGCGCCGCCATATTGGCCTTGGCTGCTCTGACGAGCGCCTTTCACTTTATCCCTACTACGCGGCCGACCGTCACGCGACATGCAACACACAGACGAAAAAGTTTGAGACGATGTAATAAAAGTTTCACTTTAATAAGATTATTAGAGTACAAATATGTTCTTAATGTCCCTCAACAAACCTCGTGTTTCGTCGGTCGTCGGATTTCTATCAGTTGCCCTTTGCACTTGGTGCAGACCGGACGCTCTCAATTGAATTGGAAGTATATAGAGTTGTTTATACTCTTTTCAGAAAAGCTGCTAAAGTCGCAGGCACGACAGATAAGAAAATAGTTTTACAGCTCTATATAGTTCACACGAAAATCAAAACAACAATAAAGTACTTAGTTCTGAATTCAAATTGTTATACACGATAAATCTAATTTTTTGACCCAGGCATCATCCCTATTATAAGGATCGATTTCAATAATAATTAGTAAGTATGTGATAATTCCTCGCAGGTGTGGTCCAACTGACGAACAAAACTAACGCCCAGCCGTTCGACTCGGACGACGAGCTAATATTCTCCGTGTTCGTGAGCTACTGCTCGCTCATCGTGCACTTCTACAACATGCAGCAGAAGCAGATATACCATGTAAGCCTCATTATTAACTGCTGTTGTACTTCCCACGAGAGGTGGTTTTGGCAGGTGCAAACCTAGCAAAATGCAAATACAATTTAAAGGTGTGTGTAATAGGGTACGTTTTTCTTCAAGTATGTCATCGCGATGACTAAAGTCCCCGTCACGAGAAGCTATAAATTTTGTAAACACACATTCAGGGGTTTGCAATCTTTGGGTAAAATAAAATAAAAACAGTTTTGTACTATTTTTTACAGGGATATAATTATATTAACACACACATCTAATTACAAACAAACAATATAATCTAATCCGCGAAAACACCACAAACAAACAGACGCATTCGAAACTCGAAAGACAGCAGAGACAACGTCAGCGTGAACTTACTTCAAAATAGTGGCCCAAATGTTTACGTTCCATGAATCAGATGCGTTCCAGTACCACAAAACCTTAGACGACAGTGCTTTATATCGCTAAAATATAACCCGATCAAGTGAAATTGCTCATTAGTTTCATATAACACGTACGTTACTTTGACTTCATTGAATTTGGGATTATTTGTTGTCGATTAAATTGTCGCTACGTAACTTGGTAGAAATTCTTTATTTACAAAAATTATAGCTTCTCGTAACGGGGACTTTAAGATAGTTAATTAATTCAGACGTGAAGTTACGGAAATTCATTATAAAATACAATAGACGTTGATATATTTAGTAACCTGTTCCGCTAACTATTCCTAAACACAGGGCCGTCTTTACCCGGGGGTGCAAGGGGTGCGTAGCACCCGTGCGCAAAGTCTTAAAGGGCGCAAGCGGTTCGGATCGATCGATTTGTTTTGAAATCGAACGTGGATTTCAAAACAGATGAAACAATATCATTAAAAACATTGTCAACTTAAAAGCCAAAATAAATTAATTTGATGTTTTTAAGTGTACCTCATTTTATCGTGGAGTACTACTTTAAAAAAATGTAACACAAAAAATTTTTTTTTTTCGGTGACAAGGGGGGCGCAGGCTGATTTTCGCACCCTGGCGCCCAATATAGTTAAGACTGCCCTGCCTAAAGAGTCATAAAAAACCCTGTAAGATGTCCACACGTGTTTTACCTCTCAACAAGGCATCCTCAGGATGACGATTGACTTGTCGCGAACCCGAACACGGCGTGGGTCTTAAGACTAAATAAAAAATTGCAGGCGAACTTGAACTCCGTGTACTTCGAGCTCATGGGGTTACATCTGAAGCCTTGCCACCACGACCTGGAGGAGCTCATTGATGCCAGCGGCGTTGTGGTGCCGCCTGCCAACTTTAAGAGGTAAAGAGTTGAAGGCAGCTCCTCAATTAATTGGATCTCTACGTAAACAATGGTGCCGATTCCCTTGTACACAAACTAAACTAAATTTAAGTTCAGTGCATCTTTTTCTTTCTATTTCATTAAGAAAAAGATAGAAGATAAATTTTAGTTTAGTCCAGTCAAATTAATCAGCGCTTAACGTAAATTGACGTAATTTTAGTAGGTTTTTAATCACGTCTTAACTTGTATGGAGTAGTGACAGGCGCTGATCCTGCACCCCGTATAGCCATACAGGGTGGCAGGGACATCGACGCGAAAACTGTTACCATGGATTCAGTACATGATTCTGAACCCTCCAGGTTATTTAAAAAAAAATCAGCTGTTCCATACATTTTGACCGCGTAGGTATTGCACTTTTCTATGAAACAGCAGATTTTTTTTTATAACCGACGAAAAATTTCAACGCAGCGGGATTCAGAATCATGTACTGAATCCTTGGTAACAGTTTTCGCGTCGATGTTCCTGCCACCCTGTATACTTAAATATTACAGTATTTCCATTTTCTTAATATCCCTCGGGTATCATCGGATTTCCGAATACAAACGAATGCTCATCAATTATTCGATTTATCGTGTATAATAATTTGAATTCAGAACTAAGTACTTTATTGTTGTTTTGATTTCCGTATGAACTATATAGAGCTGTAAAACTATTTTCCTATCTATCGTGGCTGCGACTTTAGGCAGCTTTCCTCCCATTTTTAAAATAAATTACATTAAGTTAAAAGAGTATTAACAACTCTGTATACTTCCAAATCGATTGAGAGCGTCCGGTCTGCACCAAGTGCAAAGGGCAACTGATAGAAATCCGACAACCGACGAAACACGAAGTTTGCCGAGGGACATTAAGGATACAAACGCGATGTTCAAGACCACAAGCACTACGTAATGTTCCTATTTCAGTTTCGATTACCACATAAGTGAGAACAGCAAGGAAGACATGCCGGGGCTGGTGTGGATCATGTTCTCGGAGACGTTCTGCAAGCCGCGCTACTTCGATCTGCACCCTATGGCTAACTTCATTCTGTCGGTACTAGGCAGCTACAGGGCCAACCCCTACCATAATGCAGACCATGCCTTCTGCTTCACGCATACGATGTACCTGATCCTCATCAATAACGACGGACCTTTTGATATTTATGAGGTAGATCCCTACTTCTTCTTTATAACTAGCTGCGCCCCGCGGTTTCGCCTGTATAAGTCTTGATCCTGTGGGAATATCGGGTTAAAAAGTATCCTATGTGTTAATCCAGGTTATAAACTATCTGTGTGTCAAATTTCATCCCAATCCGTTCAATAGTTTTTGCGTGAAAGAGTAACAAACATCCAACCATCCATCCTCACAAACTTTAACATTTATAATAATATTAGTATTAGTATATTAGTATTCGTGTATTAGTATTAGTGTATTAGTATCAGTGTATTAGTATCTATAGTATATTAGTATTGGCCTGTGGATGGGTGACCATCTTTACATACCAAGAACCCTCCGTGCCTCGGAAAGCACGTGGTCCCGGCTGTCATTTGTAGATCTTTAACAGTCGTTACGGGTAGTTAGAAGCCCAAAAATTCTGACAAACCAGTCTTACCAAGGAGTATCGTGTTACCTAGTAACTAATAGGTTGTGGAGGTCAGATAGGCAGTCGCTCCATGTAAAATACTGGTATTCAGGTGCATCCGGTTAGACTGTAAGCCGACCCCAACATAGTTGGGAAAAGGCTACGCAGATGATGATTAGTATTAGTCTATTAGTACCTATAGTATTAGTAATTAGTATCAGTGATAGTCTTCGGAAACGTATCACTGGCCGAGCGTGCATAGCAACGTGATAACAACTTGTGAACTTTGCCGGTCGATACATAACATCGATAGCAGGCATAACATCCTGCAGGCGAAAGAAGGCCTTATGGCTTACGTATTAGAAATCTCTCGCACCCCAAATACTTACAACGGGTCTACCCTTTATGGCAGAACTTTTCAAGTCATAATATTATTTTGCATAACAGCGGATAGCATAAACTTCATTTCGCAGAAAATCGTTTGGCAAACACTCATTTATCATACATTCAAAACTCGTAATTTTGTAAGTCAGAATCAGCTTTAAGCATAAATTTCATATCCATAATAATTAAAAGTTAGAAACCTTCATGTCGCAGAAAGTACACAGTCAGAATCGTCTTTTGGCATACAATTTCATATCGATAGTCATTAAAAGGCAGAACTATCATATCTCAGAAAGTTTACAGTTAGAATCATCTTTTGGCAAATATGTAATTTTTTTTTTTTTTTGTTAGCCTATTTTGTGTCCCACTGCTGGGCAAAGGCCTCCCCTATTTCCTTCCAAACCTCTCTGCTTTGTGTGATTTCAGGCCATGTTGGCCCCGCAAACATAACTAGATCGTCACACCACCTTCGCCGCGGTCTACCTCGACGGCGTTGTCGTCCTTCAGGCGTCCAGTGAGTGACGATCTATGCCCATCTCTCTGAGTGCATTCGTGCGACGTGGCCAGCCCACTCCCACTTCAGTCTGGCTGTTTTTTCTCCAACATCCGCTACTTGAGTTATAGAGCGTAGGATAGTGTTTCTAACGTGGTCCGTTCGTTTGACACCTATTATGCTGCGCTCCATTGCATATGCAAATTGATTTAAAGACTCATCTATCACATGCATGCAGCAAGCATGCAGCATGCAAATAAGCATACACCATGGATGCAAGCGAGCATGCAACATGCAGCAGGCATGGCTTCTATCACGGCTCCGGCGCTGCGGGGCTCCAGCGGCCCACGCGAGCTTATCGTCGCAGATGGTTTGAACGCTCACCAGCGCAGCTTCCTCTAATAAATATCTTTTGGTAGGTAATGTTATTGTAGTAGCTAAATAATGTGCCCTTTCGGATCGGACAACGTATTTTTTTTTATATA
This sequence comes from Agrochola lychnidis, assembly GCA_963680765.1. Classification (NCBI taxonomy): domain Eukaryota; kingdom Metazoa; phylum Arthropoda; class Insecta; order Lepidoptera; family Noctuidae; genus Agrochola; species Agrochola lychnidis. Next base: position 2,923,867 of record OY796859.1, on the reverse strand, counting down.
TTGTAATTTGTAGACCAATGAAAATTAGTCCTCAGTTCCAACACAACCCTTGATGGTTGCAGACGATGGCCCTAATGCTCTCAGGCCTGTGCCACGACCTGGACCACCCCGGCTTCAACAACAATTTCCTTACGCTGGTGAAACACCCGCTCGCCGGCATGTACAAGAGCTCCATGCTCGAGAACCACCACTTCTTCCTCGCCAAGAAGATGATTCAGGTAATTAATAGATATACCTACACATAACATCACGCCTTGTTTCCCCGAAGGGTTAGGCAGAGGTGTACCTGTAGTACACCCACATTTCGCCAGTTATGTTTAAGTCCCATGTAATAGGGAGCGAGCCTATTGCCATCAACCGGGCACAAATCCAGACTCCGGGCTGCTACTGACAAATTTCAGATGGAAAAACCCAATAACATGCCCGAACCAGAAATCGAAACCAGGACCTCTTGGTCAGCAGTAGCGCTATAGCGACCACTAGAACATCGAGGCAGGTAAATATACAGGGTGTTAGGGACTTCGACGCGAAAACTGTTACAATGGTTTCAGTACATAATTCTGAACCCCCCTGCATTGCAATTTTTGTCGGTTGTTAAAAAAAAAATCTGCTGTTCCATAGAAAAGTGCAATACCTACGCGGTCAAAATGTATGGAACAGCTGATTTTTTTATTTATATTTTTGTAATTACCTTTTAAAACCCTTCATTTTGATATGTTTAGAAGATATTTTTTTTCTAACTCATCCATTTTGGCAAATTTTAAAATGTGACACTCGCGCAATACAGACAAATCAAACGACATATCATTCATCAAAATCGATTCAGCCGTTTAGTAGTTACGACGGAACATAGAGACGGACATACATACAGGTCAAACACATAACCCTCCTTTTTTGGCTTCGCGGCAGTCGAGTAACAATGCAAAATGTTTTTTTTTTTTTTGCTGCAGTAGCTACGCAGCACCGCCCGCAAAAATACGCACATGCAGAAAATGCTATCATGGTGCAACATGAATCCAAACTTATACCTACTCGACACGTGCTGTGAGCATCCAGTACCCTAATTGCGTAATACAACACAATCACAATCTGTTTCGATTTGAAACAGATTGCTAATCCATTGCTTCATAAGTTGGAAAAAAATCTGCTCAACAACGTAAATAACGCAATGAATGTTGTTGAACTGTCAAAATGAAACAAATTAGGCAAAATTGTTTACGAAAATAAGTTACGCAATTAGGGTACAGGGGGCCTTACCACCAGCTCATAAAGCAGTATTATTTAGTGTGGGAAAGAGATGAAGCTCTACAGGACGTATAGCTCCATCTCTTTCTCCCACTGAAGTAATATTAAAATAATACTGCTTTTGACCTGGTGGTAGGCCCCCAGGCCTGGAATGGCCTGGCGAAATTCAAACTAAATATTTTACGTAACATTATTTTCTCATTTCGTTCCAGGACAAGAATATCCTAGCCAATTTCGAGAAAGTCGACCAGGAGCGCATACTGGACGAGATTAAGTACGACATCCTGTGCACGGACTTAGCGGTGTACTTCCAGATCCGGGCGCAACTCACGCCGCTGCTGTCCGAACACTCATTGGACTGGACCAATAATTCGCATCGGAAGATGCTTAAGGTTTAAGACACTACAGAATAAAAACTTATTCCAAAAAAAAAAAAAACAACCGACTTCCAAAAAACACTACAAAGTGAAAAATAACTTTAATTTCGGAAGTCGGTGTCTTTGGTTTTGAATTTTCGTTTTTTGTCACCGACTTCCGAAATTAAAGTTATTTTTCACTTTGTTGTGTTTTTTGGAAGACGGTTGTTTTTCTTTTTTTGTAAAAGTTTTTGTTTTTCACTTTTTAGTTGTGGTACCTACCCCACACAAAATTGAAAACCACTACCTGCTATGTAAATAACAGTGACAGGAACTTATTATATCATCCACATACTAAATGGGAAAAAAGTACGTATTATTGAAGCTAACTCAAAAACTATCGAATCAAAGTTAATGAAATTTATATGGGGCCATCTCGAGAGCATACCCTTTCAAACAAAAAAAATATTTTCAAAATCGGTCCACAATTGACGGAGAAATCGGTGGACTAACATAAAAAAAAAACAAAAATACGCGACGAACATATAACCTCCTCCTTTTTGGAAGTCAGTTAAAAATCAGATTAGTGCAGCTCAAAAACTAGAAACTGGTGTAGGATGGATATTGTGGCACAAATTAAACCAGATCTTTTATTTCAGACCCATAAATGTAGTCCATTTGGTTAGTATACACATGACTTAGAAACTAGTGTTAAAAAAAGGATTGTGTGGTTTCATGAAACCACGGTAAAAGTGAAACTTCTATAGGCGCCGCCATATTGGCCTTGGCTGCTCTGACGAGCGCCTTTCACTTTATCCCTACTCCGCGGCCGACCGTCACGCGACATGCAACACACAGACAAAAAAATTGAGACGATGTAATAAAAGTTTCACTTTAAAAAAAACATCACAAACTATATGTAGGGGATTCAGGTGCAGGGTGGATATTGGTGGCCATAGAATAAAATTAATACACTTTCTCTGAGTACACACAATATAATCACAACACAGAAACACTAATTACAACACACAAAAATAGCTTACGCACTAAACAGAGACTAATCGAGGTACTAGGAAACAAATTAATAACTACCGAAACACAAACTTATCCTCTGTTCCTAAATCTAGAATCTATCTAGGTCCCGTAAGGCGGAACTTCGCTATAGGTAGTCGATTTTATAGGCATATAGCTCTACACTATTCGACACTACCCATAAGGAGACTGAACATTGACTGAAAACTTATACTGAATTACTGACTACTAAAAAAAACACTTAGAACGCTAAGTTACTTACTATTGAGAACGCCAAGTTACTATTTAGATCGCAATGACTGAATTTTTTTTAACAATGGCTACTCGCAGTGATTGACCACTAAGGTCTTGGCTGCTTAACCGGATTTTAGGGCAATGACTGAACAATATGTGACACCTTAAGTAGTTTTCTACCCTAGCGCGCCCGCCCTGTGGCTAGCATACGCAGTTTATACGAAATCCCTATCCAAGTCTAGTTTTTCAAGGTGAGGGGGTCGGTATGCGATCGGGGATTGCGGGGTACGCCAATTTTCGGGTGCGCCAGGGGAGGTGAGGGGAACGAAGGGAAAGAAACTGCGCAGTTGGTCTGCTTATGTATTACGTCCTATGTGACGCCTTTGTTCTTTCCTCAAATCGAACATCTCAACTACTTTTCTTTATGTAAAAGGAGCCTATTTATAGTAGATAGCCTAACTAAGACATTGTGTATGTCAGAACCCTTATTTTTTGCCTAGATTGGCCTGTAAAACATCTTTTAGTTGGTAAATAAGGGAAATCTTTATGTCTTAGTTACTAATCGATTTACACTATTAAACTGAGGCTATCACTATACTTATTATCTATATATTTAGCTAGGTTACTTCACAATACGGGTAATAAAAGTAGTATCATTCAAAAGACTTTAATTAACTTAACCTAGGGTGGTGTGAAGTACCTAGCAACTGATTATAATCATCAAAAGAGATCGCTGTGCTTCTCAACACTATACATTAATACGCCACAGTGGCATGTAGGCGTATCCAAAGTCCCAGTATAGGACTGTTCCACCTATCAAGTTCTCAGGATGCTGTTGGGGCTGGCGCGTACCCTGCCCATAATGGAAGCGCAACGCTTGCGCATGATGGCGTGAAAGCCATCGATTCGCGCCTCTGAGAACATGCCGGAAGCACTGCAGTAGCGCGGCAACCCCATCAACACCCTGAAAGCAGTATTGTACTGTACGCGCAGGGTGCTGTATGCTCACTCTAAAAACAAATGAACATGAAAATGGTAATTTTCAGGGAATACTAATGACTACGAGCGATCTGTCCGGATGTTGTAAGCCGTTTGGTGTATCGAAGGCGATAGCAGAGTCAGTGTATCAAGAATTCTATGATCAGGTTTGTTACATTTGCAGATTTTTTTTGCATACGTACATAATTATTTTATCAGAGCACCACCACCACCATCACCACTAAAAGCTAAGTTTATCCATTTTCTTAATGTACCTCGGCAAACCTCGTGTTTCGTCAGTCGTCGGATTTCTATCAGTTGCTCTTTGCACTTGGTGCAGACCGGACGCTCTCAATCGACTTGGAAGTATATAGAGTTGGTAATATTCTTTTAACTTAATGTAATTTATTTTAAAAAACGGGAGGAAAGCTGCTAAAGTCGCAGGCACGAAAATAATTTTACAGCTCTATATGTATAGTTCACACGAAAATCAAAACCAAACAACAATAAAGTACTTAGTTCTGAATTCAAACTATATATACACGATTAATCTAATAATTGATGGACATGGAAATTAGCATTCGTTTTTATTCGGAAATGCGATGAGTCCCGAGGGACATACTGTGCCTTGTTGTTTGTTTGACAGAATTCTCGCCGGTGGTGTGGAACAGTCAGCGATCAATGATATAATATGTATCTTTTTTACTGACACGGTACCTACAACGTTTTGTACGTAATCTGCGTTTGCAATTTATTTGCCAAACATGTAAACAAACTCGAGTTTTAGGAAAAAGAACTATAATGCCTACACATAAGGTTCAGTTTGCGCTACAACTTCTAATTTTTAGGACTTTTCAATAGTACTAGTCAGTCTAAAATCCACTTTATTTACAATTGCATAAAGTTGATGTTTGTTTAAGTGGAAATAACATCAATTGGAAACAAGGTTATAAATACACCATAGATAGCTAGTCGCTTCCTCGTCGACCCCGACCAAACGGGTTAGGTTAGAACTATGACCAACCATGTGCGAGCCGAATTCGTCGCAGTAATTGACCTAGGGCATCTTGACCAGCCGATTTCCAACCACCGTAGGCGCGGGCTTGCGGATGGTGAGCAATGGGTAGCTCGCCGTCCGATAAGGACCAGGCCCGGGTCGACGGCGCGTTGTGTTCCACGCGCGCCTCAAAGAGATGTCAGCAGAACTGACGGGGTCCGCTAGGGACAATGCCTGCCGGGGGTGCGAAGGAACACGGGTGGGTTTTAGTCAATAAGAGTCTGACACGCCCTCCCGCTCCGCCCAGATCGGGAGAAGTTATTTGAAAACCCACCCAAAAAAAAGGGCATCTTGACCAAACAAATGGGCTAGGTTAGAACTGCGATCAACCACGGCGAGCGCTACACCCAAATTGGTTGGTTTTGGTGTTGAGTTCCTAGAAGATTCTCTCCATTACTAACTGTCTCCATGTTGTCAGGGTGACCGCGAGCGAGAAATGGGCTATACTCCCCTCAGCATGATGGACCGGCGCCGCAGCATCAACCAGCCGGCCGAACAGATCCAGTTCCTCTCTGTCGTGGTGCTGCCCTGCTTGCTCATGCTGCAGAACGTCTTCCCTAACACCAGCGGGCTCACTGACAACTGCAGGTCAGCATGGCTATTCACAACCATTCGATATGCTGTCATGTCTTGCTATACCGGATGATTTTTTTTACCGTCTCGAAATTTTTACAGGGTGTTCTACCCATGTATATAAACAACTTTCACTATGGGAGAAACACTGAGATCACGAAAAAAAATCAGCTGTTTATACAAAAGTTCAATACCTAAGTGACCAAAATGTATGAAACAGCTGATTTTTTTTCGTGATCTTCATGGGTAGAACACCCTGTAAAAATTTCGAGACGGTAAAAAAAATCATCCAGTATATTTGATTGAAACTGACATAATTTTCGGGTTTCGTTGAAGTGAACAGCATTCAGAGGACTTCTTCGGTGACATTGCTTAATATTCGTGAACGTCGGGACCGCGGTACCAAGTCAAGATTTTGAATGTTGAATAACATAAATAATACTAATTCTAAATCTTGACTTGGTCAAAATCAAAATATTTTATTTCACATAAACCTACATGGGCACTTATGAAACGTCAGAAGCTAGGTGCACGGTTCCAATTGGTCGTTTCCTATGGAGAAGAGCCGGCAAGAAACTCCACGGATACTCTTTCAAAAATAATTGGCTTTTACAATACTTTCATATAACAGTGTTTCTAGGTATGGGAGGACAGTGTAGGTCTTTCAATAAGTACCATTTCCTTAACAAAATAGAAAATGGTCAACAGGTCTACAATCCACTAAGCCTACAGCGTTCTCACATTCACAAAATATGTAGAAAAGAATCTATACAAAAAATAAATTAATTAATAAAAGTAAAAACCTATTTGAATAAAACGCAATTATATGATTGCTATTACATCACGCGTTCCTAACGTTCTCCTCTGGGCTACTGATGATAAAATTGATAGAACTATTAAAAATCAATAATCATTATGTAGGCCGTAACGAGAGCTCGAGACTTCGAGCCATGCAGCTTCTCGAACGAAAATTGTGTGCCAAATTTTCAAGTGTACTTTAACTCCAGGGTTGAATGAATTATGAACAGTCAATCGCAGCAGTTTTCGCGCGTTTGACCATTTTTAACATTAATTGAGGCAATCAGCGCAAAAGCGGCCTAACCCACATTTTCGTTGTTTTTAACCTGACCGTTGCAAACGATTAAAAATATATAAAATTTTAAAACAAAAATGGCCCAACCTTGATTTTTTATTTTCATAATAGATGGCGTTACAAAATTTGTTTTTGCATTATAATTTTTCATCCGTCCAAAATGCAAATGTGGCCTAAGCAGGTTAGGCCATTTTTGCGTCTAGCAACATTCTCATTTTGGCGGGATAGGTTGTTTGACAGCTATCATTGAAATGTTCAAACTTATTCCTTCTTCGTTTGTTGGCGCGAAACAATTTTATCTAAATTCTAATAGGAATTGTTAATTTATTTGCTGAAATTGGTTATTATTCTCTTTGGAGTATAATACCCAATTGTCTTGTGGTTTGTCTTTGAAGTGCTCCTTCAGCTGCCTATATGTTGCCAAGGGCCACGGTATCCCTTTCGGACTTTACCGTGGCCCCGGCAGGCATCGGCCCTAGCGGACCCCATCAGTTGTGCTGACACGTGGAACTCGACGCACCGTCGACCTGGGCCTGGTCCTTATCCGACGGCGAGCTTCCCATTGCTCACTGTCCGCAAGCCCGCGCCTACGGTGGCCGGGAATCGACCTGGGATTCCCAACGCCCAGGGCGTCTCCTGCGGCGGCTAAAGGCGTGAGGGCGCGAAATTTGCCTCTTCCACACGCTTTCCGCCTCCTCCTTTGCGCGCTTCGCAGGAGGTGACGGCTTCCCATGCCCTCGCTCCGTACCATGGCTTAAACCAGGGCCGGACGCGAGAGATCACCGCCGCCGATCGCCTCCACGAGGACACGGCCGGGCCCCGCCCAAGCCGGACAGACCTCCACCGTATGCTCCACCGTGTCCTCCGGGCGACCCAAACAATGGTGACACCCGGGCGTTTCCTCCCGCCTTATCCGGAACAGGAACCTCCCGAAACAACTGTGTCCGGTGAGGATCTACGTAAGACGGAAGGTGAGGACGCCGTGGCACCTCTCTCGCCACTCCTCAAAGAGGAGACTTATCGCCGCAATTGTGGCGTGCCTAATCACGTGGGCCCCAAGAAATTGCTTCTTGTCTATATATTTTCTCAAATATATTGTAAAATGTAAATATCTCATTATGCACTTGGATTAATGTAGCGGCCAGAACCGATACATTAAGATGGCCCTTTTCTGTCAATACATTGTTTCTAGTTCTGAAACTGAATACACTACAATTAAAATTGACCATAAGTTTCTCGTTAATGGACATTCATACATGTCTTGTGATCAAGACTTTGGCTTCATCGAAAAGAAAAAAAGGTTTTTCAATAATATTTTTGTACCCAAAGATTGGGAACAGGTAATTTTAGCCGCTAGAAAGACTAAACCATTTAAAATAATATCAATGAACAAAGATCTATTTTTTCTAGTAAAACTTTACTACTTAATAAAAAAATAGCAACAGATAAAGGTCAAGTTGAGTGCTAAATGTAATGGATTATGTATCATGAAATACATCCCTTCAAACTTTATTTTAAGTATTCTAATAATCCGGAAGTACTCTTTCAGGAAGTTGATTAAAAAAAAGATTTAAAAAGAGAAACTCAATTATTATTGAAAATCTTAAACCTTTATCCTAATGGCCATGACATTAGTGAAAATAAAAGAAAGGATTTGTTGGAATTTTTAAACTTCATTCCGCCCATTCATCATAATTTTATAACAGTTTTTAAAGAGTTCAGCAACATCAAATGTAATTTTCAGTGATGATCATTTTGATGAATGAAATAAAAATATTATTGTCAAAATGAATATCAATGAAAATTTACTATATAAAGATACTTACTAATTTGCTAAGGCATTTCAATATTCATTTTTAGTTATTTTATTAAAATTTTTATTTTTTTGTGATATATTTTGTTTTAATTTTAGCCTAACCTTGTATTTAATTTTTAATATAAATCCTGAACCTAAATACAAAAGTGGCCTAACCCACAAAAAAACTACAAAAAATATAATTTTTTAAGCTAAATTAAATGCTATCACAAAAGTAATTAAGTAAACACATACAACATAACATCACGCCTTGTTTCCCCGAAAGGTTGGGCAGAGGTGTCCCTGTAGCAGGTACACCCACATTTCGCCAGTTATGTTTAAGTCCCATGTAATAGGGGGCGAGCCTATTGCCATCAACCGGGCACAAATCCAGACTCCGGGCTAATAATTAAGTAAAATAACAAGAAAATCATTTCAGTTTAAATTAGTTTTCAATTGTTGATCATATTTAAATATCAAATTTCATGTCTATTATGGAATGTTTAATATCTCCATAGTAATTGTACCAAGGTTAAGCCACTTTTGCGCTGACGGCCTCAATTTTGCTATAATTTTCGTTAGAAAAACTGGCCGTTAGGCGCTTTAGCTACGTACACACGGCTACACGTCAAGCTATACTTTTCCAGTTTATGCTGATCTCACATCGTATAGGATTTCCGTACAATGCGAGGTCAATAGTAGTAAATGTGAGCTAAATACAAGTTTTGACACGCTACCCTATTATTCATAGGACATGACTAGAGAATTTCGAGGGGACGGCGCGTACGCAGTCCCCACTATCAAAAATTACGCATCCGAGTTATCCACATTAGGGATAATCGCAGGGGTCAACCCAACCGCAGTGCAATGGGAAGGCCTCGCCCTGGGGGAACCGCCTTAGTGATCACGGTATCCCCTATGCCAGGTAAGTATGATTTTTCTAGAGAAACGCGCGAGGGTCATTCAACAACGGAAAATCTTAACACCGCGATTCAGAAACGTGACGTAAATGTAAAGCGCCATCTAGTGAATAGAAACTGTACTAAACTACGATTCCTCTCATTCCTTATTTGTTATATACCTCGTATAGTTATTATGCATAACTGGCTTTTGCCCGCGACTTCGCCCGCGTGGATGTCGGAAAATATCCCACGGGAACATACTACCGGACAGTACCGAGATTACATACCTAATAGTCCAGGAAAAGGTTATTGACTCCTACCGCTGCGCTCCAACCATAATTATTTTGTTACACGTTATTTTGAATCTGTGCTATCTTTTAAACTATTCATTTAAATGATATGATGTCAAGGCATATTTTAATCTAAATTAAATGCCCAATTTAATAACATATTTTATTGGTTATGGATTAATATGATACCGGTCAATATAGCTTCGGAAAAAACAATGGAATTTTTATCAAATTCTGAAAGATAATAATGGTTACTGTGGGTCATCCTTAGAAGATAGATATAAGCCATCGCGGACTTTTTTATTGAACTTTTTAAGATCTTCAATCCTGTAGAACATAAATTTGATGTATCTCTAACGGTTTACGCGGCGCACGCTAGTAAAGCTCCCAGTCGGCATGATTTTTTCCGTCTTCTTCAACAATAATCGTCATATTGCAGCCAATTTACACAAAACTTTTAATGAATTATACACTAAAACCTTCCGCATGAATCACTCCGTCCATTGGTGAAAACCATTTGAAAATCAGTTCGACAGACAGACAGACGCGGCGGGGACTTTGTTTTATAATATGTAAGGATAAGGATTATCCACTAATTTGTGGTTTCAACGACGCAGCGGCGGTACCTATAATTACGATCTTCGAAAGTAAAAGATACAGTTTCATTGAACGGGTCAATAATAGATATAACCACTTTGAAAACAAAATCCCGTGCACACGACCCTTTTTTTTCGTAGATAAGCGTTACTATAGCGGGCGAGCGCTGCAAGCAAGAATAGTCCTTACAGTGTACAGATATGGTTTCTTCGATAGTACATCATTGAAAATATCAAAGTGAGCGTCAGGACCTTGGGACCAGACTTTGAATGTTGAATATCATAAATAATTAGTACCTAAATACTTTTACATATTTATTTTTGGTCTAACACTTGTAGTAGGTACTCATTTTATAAACCCATCAACTGAAAGTACGTAAGTACCAACAGTTTGTCGTCAGAAAGAGTTTTCGATTCATGAAAATAGAGGTGGCAATGAAAGGGATATGAAACAAACTTTGAAATGCCAATACTCAATACTCACCTTAAACGACCCTGACGAACCCAATACCCTCCTCCAGGAGAGCAGTAGGGAAACCAACACAGTGTACAAAAACAGACGCCTCCCGTCATTCCGACCTCGCCGCCAAGGTCCTTTGCGATCGCGACCGCGTCCCCGAGTAAATGATACTCCCCCCCGACCCTTGCTCGATAACGAAGTGCCAGCAGTTGTTGCAGCTGAGCACGTAGCTTTAAATTCCCCGACTAACATGTCATGATCAAAACTTTGATCCAGCCCGTCCCATACTTGATGTCCTCCCTCCGGTTGACGCCCTAAGCCGAGGTTCGTACCCCACAGGGGGTGTCCTTATCTAGTTTTAATTAGCATAGTTGAATAACCCTTGGCTGGAGGTTTTAAGTGTAGTAGCTTAAAGCACCCACAGGAAAGCCTGGTTAAGTAGTCATGATCTCAGAGGTCAACTACGAGATGCCCTAACTAAAAAAAAACTCAATATTTACATCCAAATTGGTTGAAGCTTTTCAATCGTAATTATACAACGTTAGTTTTTGTTTATACTAAACCTCTTAAGGGGTCATTGTACTCATCATTATGAACAACTTTCGCTATGGGAACAACGCTGAAATCGCGAAAAAAAAATCAGCTGTTCCCTACATTTTGACGAGATATGCGAACATAAATGTAGGGAACAGCTGATTTTTTTTTCACTATTTCAGCGTTGGTCCCATAGTTAAAGTTGTTCATAATGATGAGTACAATGACCCCTTAAGAGGTTTAGTATAAACAAAAACTAAGCTTGTATATGGTTAGGTACTAATTTTAGAGCTACTTGCATCTTCATTACAGATGTGTTTGGGCCCAGTAGGTGGCCAGCTCACGAAGTCATTTTAATAGTCAACAATAAAACGACAGCACTTACAACACCCGGCGTTTACCAATCTATATATACAGGGTGTCAGGGACATCGACGCGAAAACTGAAATCATGGATTCAGTACATGATTCTGAATAACCCAGCGTTGAAATTCTTCGTCGGTTATTTAAAAAAAAAAAATCTGCTGTTTTATAGAAAAGTGCACTACCTACGCGGTCAAAATGTATTGAACAGCAGTTTTTTTTTAAATAACCGACGAAAAATTTCAACGCAGTGTTCAGAATCATGTACTGAATCCATGGTTTCAGTTTTCGCGTCGATGTCCCTGACACCCTGTATAAAATTCTCGTGTCATAACATAATGTTAGTTGCCATACTCCTCCGAAACGGCTTGATCGATTTTTATGTATGTATATTCGGTAGGTTTGAGAATCGGTCGTAATCTATTTTTCATACCCCTAAGCTAGTAAGACATCATTGTTGCTAGTAAGACTGAAGGCCACCTGATGGGGCACCTGTGCGCAGTACATGTACTGTTGCCAGGTGTCTCCAGAAGGTGGCTTAATAGATATAGTGTTCTGTAAGTGTGTTGTATTATTGTTATTGTTTCTAGTTGTAAAAGTTTGTCTTAATTAATTATACTAACATAGTTGTAAGTAATACTAACAAATTATGGGTAATGTGCCTGATTTAAAGATAAATAAATAAATAAATAAATAAGTGATAAGGGTGGTCCACCTCAAACATTTATATAGCAAAACAACGTTTGCCGAGTCAGCCAGTATACCTATAATATAATATCACTTTGTTACAGGAAAACGCAAGAGGCGTGGCATGAAGAGATCGAGATCCGAGGCCAGAGGCTGTGGCGACAAGATGACGCCATCCCCAACGGGAAGAATAATCGCTACGTCTCAGAGACCAAGTCGATACAGTAAAATGAAATCACATTGTTTTTAAATGTAATTATTTAAATAATGATTATTTTATAAATGCTTCTTTTATTTGGTTCGGTGTCTTTCCGCTTGCCTCGTAAACCGCCTCCCCCCACTAGGGCCGCGCAGCCCTAGTAGGGACGCGCCTTTAGGTACCATCGGGGTAACACATATCTAAGCATTTTTTAAACAAAATCCCGTGCACACGACCCTTTTTTTCGTAGGTAAGCGATATAATAGCGGCTGAGCGCTGCAGCAAGAATAGTCCTTACAGTGCACAGACATGACTACTCTAATACAACTTTTACTGTGGGACCAAACCCGAAATCGCTTGCACACTCGCGAGAGCGCGGAACAAGCGATAGAGAGGCACGATCGGCCTAAGCGTTCGGCTTGTGACGTTATCACGTAAAATTACCGTCCGTAAACCGACTTTACAGACAACCAATTTTCTTTTTCGCCATTTCATGTTTGGTCCCATAGTAAAAGTTGTTCATAATTATGAGTAAAGTCACGTGTTAAAATTTGCGCACTGGTTTCTTCGATAGTACGTGGGAATTAAACATAAATAGGGATGATATACACTATCTCTTGACCTCCGCGCCGCGCCTTTCCCTTCGGGAAATGCAGCCGTGATGTTGTTCTTCGAATCGAACTAAACAGGGAAAACGTCTTCTCATTTGAAGTCTGCTTTTGAGTATTGTTTTTTGAAGTGAAAACTTCTTTAGGCGCGTTGGGCATCTTTGAGATGGGACTAACCATTAATTTCGCGACACTGTGACGACACCAGCGTTGATGTCTTTTTAATGGTCCTTTTGACCATTAAAAAGACGTCAACGCTGGTGTCGAAGACATCAACGCGTTGATTACTGCGGTGCGTGGAGTAAAAGACATCAACGCCTTGATTACCGCGGTGCGTGGAGTAAAAGACATCAACGCCTTGATTACCGCGGTGCGTGGAGTAAAAGACATCAACGCCTTGATTACCGCGGTGCGTGGAGTAAAAGACATCAACGCCTTGATTACCGCGGTGCGTGGAGTAAAAGACATCAACGCCTTGATTACCGCGGTGCGTGGAGTAAAAGACATCAACGCCTTGATTACCGCGGTGCGTGGAGTAAAAGACATCAACGCCTTGATTACCGCGGTGCGTGGAGTAAAAGACATAAACGCCTTGATTACCGCGGTGCCGATTTTTTTTCAAGTTTTCACTTCTGTCAGCACTCCCAGTGCTAGTTTTTTTTTTACTTTTTTTACTATTTTTCACCGCGCAAGCGGGCGTTACGATAATTTAAAAAATTGTCTGTTGTCTCATTAGTTATATATACTCTAAGCTCATTACCCATTTATGAAGAGTCCTTCTCATATATAAATTAAATTTACATTGGTGCCGATTCTCTTGTTCACAAACTAAACTAAATTTAAGTTCAGTGCATCTTTTTCTTTCCATTTCATTAAGAAAAGGACAGAAGATAAATTTTAGCTTAGTCCTGTCAAATTAATCAGCGCCTGTCAGTCTCCATACAAGTTTAGACGTGATTAAAAACTTGCCGACTAAAATTACGTCAATTTACGTCAAGCGCTGATTGATTTGACAGGACTAAACTAAAATGTATCTTCTGTCCTTTTCTTAATGAAATAGAAAGAATAAGATGCACTGAACTTAAATTTAGTTTAGTTTGTGAACAAGGGAATCGGCACCATTAACTCTTTCTGTTTTGCTGTCCTAAATGAAAGTGTATGTATAAGGAAAAGAAGCGAGAATTTTCCATAAGTGTATCTACGAGGAATAATTCTCTATTTAAATCTTTGGTTCGAACGCAGAAACTGACAGGGCTCTACTAAGTAATAAGATGCGGAGTGTTGCTATGAGAGCCCCTATATGAAAATAACACGTCCCCCCCATCACATGTTTGGTAGAAAGTTTACGAATTGAAACACGCAATGACATGATAGCAAATTTATTTATCCTAATACGATAGACATAATACATTGTATTCCAATTTATTTGGTGTACAACGAAAATACATGTAAATTATACTTCTGTGTAACTAAACAGTCGATTATTATCTAGTGATGGACACACTTTATAGCTAGTGATATAAAGCTAACATTTTACATTTTTGTACACCAAAGGCTTAGTGTCATTCCTTATCAGAAAACTTTTCAATTTCTATAAATAATATTGCCAAACTCCTTTTCACCCCTGTAAATAAAGAAACACGTTTTTTTTAAACTATATCTAATTTACAATCTATGTTATTCAGATTACTTTTAACTTTCGCTCTTTCAACGCACTAACGTTGCATTACAATTTTATACAAAACTGCTCAGCCGTTAACACTTTACATCTACCCATAGAGTAACACACAATAAATACAATCAATTTCCTTAACGAAATTATAAAAAATGAATTAGACATTAAAATAATGAGATTTATAATGCATTACATGTCGAAATATACATGGCAAACCACAAAACATTGGGATCGACTGATCGGAGCTTGATCGATTTACGAATAATTTCAACAATTCCAATAATATTGCTCAATAATATAAACAATAACTTATTTTTGTTCTAATACATTACACATACATTAATCTGTGACACATTATGCACCTCGAGTCTTTCACTGTTCCATTTTTAGAAAATGAAAGGAGCATTACTTTTTTATTATAAAATATAATTTGTGGAATGCTGTGCCGTGTAATCTGGTGTCTCAAATGTTTGCATTTTATTTATTTTTCACTGAAGATTATTGCAAATTGTGTTTTTTAACAAAAACTAGAAGGCAGGGTCATGGATTTGTTTGTAACAACTGCAATAACATTCGGGAGGAACTTTAAACGTACTCACTTGCTGCAACTGGCCTATCAACAAAGTTCAATACATTATATTGTCTTTTAGCTGTCTAATTACTATAGAACACATTGTTGCAACACAGACACTTATTCTCCCTTGTACCAGACAGTCAGGCCTATGTTCATATGCCTATTACCCACCACAAAACTGTACTTTTATTATTTAAATTCTTTATAAGAGTTTGTAGCAAACTATTCGGACATATTTACATTAATTTATACAGAATCTGTGTTGCTAAAGTCCTTGCAAATTGTGAAGACATTTTTGTAATAGCAGAGTCACACACGAGGTCAACGTGTGCGTGAATTTGTAATTATGAACGCACACATTTAACATGTAACAATAACTTCAACATAACGTTTAACAAGGATGGTATTGAAAAAAAAAAAAACACGAGTCTAGGACCTCCTTTTGGTAAAAATAGGCCAATATACGGTCACACACAAGGAGGGTGGTTTGAAAAGTTCGAAGCTCGCATCTGGTTCCGGTATTGTCTATTATGTGTTCCGTATCTTGCCGGGGACGTAGCTCTTGTCTATGGTGGGGTCCTGGAGGAACATGTGAAGGCACCGCTCGTTTTGCGCCAACGGATGGCCAGCGATCTTGTTGATGAATACTTCTAGACCTGGAAAAGATGAAATATTTGTGTTAATAACAGAGTTGCAGTACAGACAGCCGATCACGTTCTGGTTCCAGCCCGTCCCATCCTTGATGTCCTCCCTCCGGTTGACGCCCGTTCGTACCCCACAGGGGGTGCCCTTAGCGAGCGTTCACCTAGTTTTAATTAGCATAGTTGAATAACCACTGGCTGGAGGTTTTAAGTGTAGTAGCTTAAGGCACCCACAGGAAAGCCCGGTTAAGTAGTCATGATCTCAGAGGTCAACTACGAGAAGCACTACCTAAAAAAAAAAGGTCACGTACTGGTAGCACTATGAAGAGTTTAGAACCTCATTTTTATTAAAAATTAGCTTCTGCCCGCGACTTCGTCCGCGTGGAAAAAACATAAATACATTTAACCTTCTGCACTCTGCATCGACAATAGTGCAGCTCTCTATCAGAGAAAGAATTTTTGTAATCGGATCAGAACTTTCAGAGATAACCTCTTACAAACAAACAACTTGCCTCTTAATAATATTAGTTTAGATAAGCCTGGTTTGACTGATGAATAATAAATGCGGCAAAAAAAGTTCTGCGAAAAAAAAACGATTGCAGGAAATCTAAAGTCCGCCCAGTTTAATGATAACACGATACCGAATAGCCAGATTATTAGTTTTACAAATTTTACTGATATCAGTGATCACATGTATTGCGAAAGGGTAATAAACTTTGTGCGATATGTAATGAACATAACTGTTGTACATAATAAAGAATAATGACGTGGATATGTTAACAATGGCATATTCACAGTATGAGTACAGTAATTATATTTTTTCTTAATGTCCTTCGAGAATAATCGCATTTCCGAATACAAACGAATGCAAATTTCCATGTCCACCAATTATTAGATTTATCGTGTATAATAATTTGAATTCAGAACTAAGTATGTTCTTTATTATTGTTTTGTTTTGATTTCCGTGTGATTTATATAGAGCTGTAAAACCATTTTCCTATCTGTCGTGCCTGCGACTTTAGCAGCTTTCCTCCCATTTTTTTAATAAATTACATTAAGTTAAAAGAGTATTAACAGCTCTATATACTTCCATGTCGATTGAGAGCGTCCGGTCTGCACCAAGTGCAAGGGGCAACTGGTAGAAATCCGATGAGTGACGAAACACGAAGTTTGCCGAGGGACATTAAGAAAATAGAAATACTGTATTGTGTTGTGACATCGATTGACCACATTACTTTTTAGGGCACATTACTAGTAGTTGAAGGGAAAAATGCGAACAGGATTTTTTTTCACAAATTTATGGATGATCCACATATTGCCGAGAAATTATTAGAGATGCAACGAATATTCGGCAACTATTCGGTATTCGGCCATTTTTTACAGTATTCGGTATTCGGCCGGATACCGAATATCTTATAAAAGGAAATAAAAAAGTAATTTAATCAAAACATTAATTTATCAAATAATCATTAATTGTGAAAACAAGAGTATTGATGTTTTTTTAATATTTAAAATTAATTAAAGGCAAATTGTGATGAATAAAAACAAGTTTTTCAGCATTTCTTGGTAAGAGACGATTGCGCTTTTCTTCATACACAATACCTGCTTCTGAGAATAGTCTCTCACTATAAACACTACTGCACGGTGACGACAGGTATTTTTTAACAAATAATATAAGCTCCCAAAGCGAAGCCATTTTAGACAAGATACATTATTTTTTAAATGCGATATCATAAAATACAGCAAGTTGTGACACGACTTGCCGGCTACTGAGCCAAATACTCCCCGCCTCGTCACCGCCGCACGCACTGCACCAAAACGTGTCGTAACTTGTTCGCGTGAAGTGTACTGGATCTCCCGCCGAATATTCGGCGGCCGAATATTCGGTATTCGGCTGAGACCGCCGCCGAATATTCGGTATTCGGCCAAATCACTATTCGTTGCATCTCTAGAAATTATCCTCTTTCTTATCACGGAATAAATTAGTATAAAATAAAATTGATAACTTGATTAAAATATTTTTATGCATTGAGGAAAAATAATGTATCTGCCACGGACTGATAACTATTTTAAATAGGATAGCCTTTCTACATCCATTTACCGTGAGAATTTGTTAATTACCTTAATGAAAATCTCAACAACAATGCCTGAAATGGGAACGGACTTGATAAAAAATATCATTCAGGAAAAATAATGTAGATAGGCGCAAATCTATGCGTCCATGTTCCATGCTAGCAAATTGTTTAGGGTAAATGGAAGTACAGTATTTCTATTTTCTTAATGTCCCTCGGATTTCCAAACAAAAACAATACAAATGAATGCTATTTTCCATGTCCATCAATTATTAGATTTATCGTGTATAATAATTTGAATTCAGAACTAAGTACTTTATTGTTGTTTTGATTTGATTTCCGTGTGAACTATACAGAGCTGTAAAACTGTGTTCGCCAAAAGAAGTTTTCACAAAAAAAAAAAAACACGATATTTAAGTAAATTATCTTTTTATTAGGTCCATGTAAGCGATCATACGATCAATCGATTATTTTCAAAGAAAATAAAATCTACGTATTTGTAAATAAATATTCAACACGGAAACAAATATCTCAACGCTGAAGCAAAAAATAGAGATATTATTTAAGTTCATTTTCGCGATAATTTGTAGATAGCGCATTTCATTCTTTTATCACAAGGAATATAATAAGCCTAGAGATAACATAAGTTATCGTAAACATGGCATTCTACAATATAACATGCTGATCCACCTATAAGTTTAGTGCTAAATAAAAATGAAAAAATTATGTCACTGGTTTGAATAATTTAGGAACATTTATTTAAAAGATAACAGGTATTGGTGAAGACTTTTTTTTTTTGGGTGGGAAATTATCAAATAACTTCTCCCGCTCTGGGCGGAGCGGGAGTGTCAGACTCTTACTGACTAAAACCCACCCGTGTTCCTTCGGTTGCATTGTTGCCGGGGGCCACGATCTCCCTTTCGGACTTCGCAGCCCCGGCAGGCATCGGCCCTAGCGGACCCCGTCAATTCTGCTGACATCTCTTTGAGGCGCGCGTGGAACACAACGCGCCGTCGACCCGGGCCTGGTCCTTATCGGACGGCGAGCTACCCATTGCTCACCGTCCGCAAGCCCGGTATTGGTGAAGCCCCTCGGTGTGAAAGCACCGAGACTAGTCAGTGTGATATTACGGAATTTCTGATTATCCTCCTACTTTACGTAACATCACGAAGGGTTGGAATGAGGTGTACCTTTAGTACACATTCCGCCAGTTATGTTTAAGTCCCATGTATAGTACAAATATATCCTTAATGTCCCTCGGCAAACCTCGTGTTTCGTCAGTCGTCGGATTTCTATCAGTTGCCCTTTGCACTTGGTGCAGACCGGACGCTCCCAATCGACTTAGAAGTATATAGAGTTGTTAATACTCTTTTAACTTAATGTAATTTATTTTTAAAATGGTAGGAAAGCTGCTAAAGTTTTACAGCTCTATATAGTTCACACGAAAATCAAAACAAAACAACAATAAAGTACTTAGTTCTGAATTCAAATGATTATACAAGATAAATCTAATTGTATTCGGAAATGCGATGATTCCCGAGGGACATTTGAGAAAATAGAAATACTGTATTAGGGGGCGAGCCTATTGCCATCAACCTGGAACAATGAAACTGGACTGCTACTGAGTAAAATATAATGGAAAAACCCAATAACACTGCCCGACCCTGGGACTCGAACTCAGGACTTCTCGCTCAGCAATCCTACTTTAATTATTTTCACATAACAGCTAGCTGGCTTCTGCAATATATCATGTGACTAAAACAACACTAATATCAGTCTAACCCGCAGTAGATCAAACTGCGCATCTCAATACATAAAATACTTGATACGTGGATCTAACACGCGATCTCAAGACAATATCAATTAAAGTTTCGAATGTCTGCTATACAAATAAATCTAGTAACACATGCGAGGCATCAAACGAAGCGTAGTATTATAACATAATATCAGACCTTTTTTATTTTGGGTGGGAAATTATCAAATAACTTCTCCCGCTCTGGGCGGAGCGGGAGGGCGTGTCAGACTCTTACTGACTAAAACCCACCCGTGTTCTTTCGGTTGCCCTGTTGCCGGGGGCCACGATCTCTCTTTCGGGTTTCTTCGCAACCCCGGCAGGCATCGGCCCTAGTGAACCCCGTCAATTCTGCTGACATCTCTTTGAGGCGCGCGTGGAACACAACGCGCCGTCGACCCGACATAATATCAGCCCTGTAGTCCCCAGAGGGCAGTCATTTATGCAAACTATAGTACCTTTTGAACGTTAAAATAACATAAGACAGTCTGCCCGACATTCAACTTCCTAGTGCTCTAGCTGGGAAGAAGGAGTGGCGCAACAAACTCACCAGCAGCACTGCTGTCTGTTCAGTTAGAAAAACTGAAGAAGTATATGCTTCACCCATATTTGACGAGTAATATTTTCCTTTTTTTTTTTTGTAATTTCTGTTCTATGCTCGTGATTTGTTATGTACTTTGTGTTGTTCTCTGATTACTCTTGTCTCTTATGTATGCATGTATTTCTGTGACAAATAAACCTATTTTTCTTTCTTACATACATACATACATAAACTCACGCCTTCTTCCCATGGGGGTAGGCAGAAACTACAGAACGCCACCTGCTACGATCCTTACATACTCCTTTTGCCTCGTTTACGTTCATACATCTGGTCATACAAGCACGCCGGTTGCGAGTACTACGCACCTGGCCTTTCTGAAGAACATCACCAATAAGGTCAGTATTAGTAGTTTTTTCTTACGTATATCAATAATAGTAATTTAGCTTTACAAAAGGAAGAATGACTAACTATATCGGTAGGCGTACAATTGAGTAGTAATTTAATTGTAGTGAACTGTTCATTGATAAGATCCGCCCTTTAGTCGCAGCAGTGCGTCAACTTTGATTTTATGAATGAATCGGAATATGTCTTTCTTATAACATGATACTTTTGTACTTTTATAATAATCCATACTGATATAATAAAGCAGAAGAATTTATTTGTTTGAAAGCGGTAAAATCAAAATATTTTATTTCACATAAACCTACAAGGGCACTTATGAAACGTCAGAAGCTAGGTGCACGGTTCCAATTGGTCGTTCCTATGGAGAAGAGCCGGCAAGAAACTCCACGGTAATCTCTGGAACTTCCATTTGGTCGGATTAAAAAAATATTTTTGCATTTCATAGCCCAATTCTTGACGACGGTTATCGGTTATATATCCTTTCAACTGTCATTAACGAGACACAATAGAATTTTAATTGTTATCCACCTCAATGAGGCATCGTAACAGATAATGAGTTAAGCTCACGCTACGACAATTAGAAGGCGGGTAAAACCGCACGGCACAGCAAGTATAGGATAATACTTGAAAAGTAGCACTTTCCAATCATGATTTAAGTAAAGTTACTATAACTCAATTTAAAAGGAACATTTATTTCATGCAAATCAATAATGCCATTATCACATCACCCACATTTTTTGGCCTAACAATATTAATACTTCCTACTAAACACGAAGGGAAAACAGGATCCACTAACTACGTACTATACTCAATCAATGTGTCAGTGATGCTACTCTAAATGGGACATTTTTGTTATGTGTATCAACTATTTTTATATTGGCACCCTTTCAAACTTTTTACGCCACAAGTGAACGACACTAAATGTCACACAGCATTATTTTATTATTGAAATATTTACTTTGCAGGAAAAGTGCAGTATTTTTTAACTCTAGACAATTTAATTGGAATGTAACAGCAAAACCTGTCTCTGGTTAAAGCATACCATAATGTTTTCAATGATTTACTACCTAACTTTTTTGGTCCATTTCTATTCTATAATTAAAACTTTGAAAATCAAAAACTTAAAAAAAAAATCTCAAAAACAGTGAAGGAAACATCGCGAGGAAACCGGCATGCCTGAGATATTTCTCGACGGCATATGAAGCCAGGCCCATGAGCGGCACAAAAACGTTGAAAAAGAAGAAGACAACCTTTGAAAATACATCTGATTGTCCGTAACTGAGAACAGATTGCTGTAAAAAGTCGGTCAGTTATGAGTTTCGAGTATATATCAAATCAAATCAGAGTCAATTTGACAGCAACAAGAAACAAGATTCAGACCGGGAAGATCGATTTAAAAAAGTCTGAGCATGATGCATGATCAGAGATAAGATCAGTTGCTTGGCCATGCCATTAATAAGGTAAATAATACATGATTCATACAATTATCATATCTTGTTTATGTGTGTTGTATGTATCAATTATGTAAAGTTAATTCTATTACATGTATGCACAGCTATAGAAAGATAGTCAATAATATTAGTCAGATATTATTAAGAATGGATGCGATATAAAAAATCTTGTATCTATCAATGTAGCCTTTGCCAAGAACACTTCAAGTTCAAGTAATAAAGAGGCAGGGTGAAGGCCATGCTAATTTCTGTAATAATTTAATTATGAACAAAAACTATTTCTGTCTTCACAAATATGTATGGCTTTACTTCTTCATTTCTATGTTACATACATGTGAACCTGGCTAGAAATATCAAAAGCCAAGGTTAAACTTAAAATTAAGTCTGCCTGATTTTACCTGAGGGAAAATGAATAACTTAGAGATGTCTTTCAAAACATCTTCAGAAAAAAACATACAGGTTTGCTGGAAGATATTTCTCATGAAATAAGCAGTACCTTTGTGCTCTTCTATCGTTATTTATTTATAAAACTTCTCCCACACAATAAAGTACAGTGGACTTAATGCCTTAGGCATTCTCTACCAGTCAACCAAGGGAGGTGAAGAGATAAGATGGCAGGTGCTCTGTTTGAGAGATGTTCTTTTTACATACCTTTTCTACGGTCTTCAATAAATTCTTCTTCAAAAATACCGTCATCACCGCGGAATGGTAGCTGTCTTTTGAGGGCTTTGCCTGGTAGAGGAGGGACGACAATCTAAAATAAAATAAAAATATGTATCATTACAAGAATAAAACTAAGTTTTTATTAACATTTACCTGGGTCTTTCCATGAACAATTATAATTACGATCAAAACATCAGTTACAACCAAGTTTTTTTAAAGTATAAAAAATTAAATTCAGTTTTGTTTTAATTTTCAAAGTTCAAGTTTACTAATATTAATTAAAGCTATGTTTGGTATAAATGTCAGCTAGAGTTGATATTTGTCATCATAATAAAGATTGGCAACCCTTTTCAGCTCAAAGGCCACTAATAGTTTTGTCCAGAGGGTAAAACCCGTTAAGTATTCTAACTACAAGCATGTTTACTTGTGGAGTTAATTTTAAAATCAATAAGTTAAAAGTTGATTACAGACATGATCAAGGAAAAAATATGCACAATACAAGTTGATGACTAATAGATTATTTTGTAATGTGTTATCAGTCCATGAACTTTTTGATTCAGTAAATTATTGTACACCGCATTCAAATTAGAGTTACATTCTGAATTCAATTTTGTTTCCAATTCAGACTTTAGGTCACAATCAGCATGCAACCATATAAATGTCACCAGTTCAGTGCCCTTTCTTTATTAAAACTTAATAAGAATACAATGATACACAGTTTTACACATATTTTGTAAACAAAACCAGTAATGTAATAACAAAATAGAGCAAAAAACTGTAAACATACATCATCAAAGGCGAAAAATGTTATCAAATTAATTCGGAGACTGGTCAATTATGATTCACACATATCAATAAACATTTTCGTTCACTGATAACAGACAAAAAACACACTCATTATCAAATTACCAAATAACATTAGACTTACCTTACTGTCTCTCTCCAATTCGTTTCTAAGCCATTCGAAATCGCTGTACCGCCGTCTGACGCTTGATTCCTTAACTTTAAACACTGGCAGGTTCGTCTGAAAGCAAAAAACTTGGTTTGCTAGAATTATCTCATCATATCGGCGTACTGTCGCGTCCGTCCGTGATACGCCCACTAATTCACGTTGACGCGTCGATAGCGGCCGTTAATCTAATTATATGACAATAATAGAGTCGGCAGCTTACCCTCATGCGAACTTCGTAATCCGTGTAACGTTTCTTCCCTACTCCCATGGTCGTGACTGGGTTCACGACGTCGATTTCTAGGAAGTTCGCCGGTGCCGCGTAGGCATCATCCAGGGTCTGCTTCTTCACATTCAGTCGCCTCGTCGCGTCAGCTGTCGTATCTTCAGCCATCATAACTCTTTATTTATTGTAACAATCACAAAAACTATGAATAGGACGGTCCACTAATCAAAAAGGAAATGAAAAATGACAAGAGTGAAACATCGTTTGACATTTCAACAAATATGGCGGAGTAAGCAAATTCAAAAAAACTACCAAAGTTAGTAGAATTTATTGATTATTTTTTAATTCAAAATTCATGAAGATTTTTAAAATTTTCCTAATGTTCAAAAACTATAGCATTTACATACTTCTTTAACAAAGGACGTTGCATCAGGGATCGTAGAACGTTTTTACCAAATAAATAATAACTGTATTTGGGGTTGGCAACATAAATTAGTATTTTAATTTGAAATATTCATTGGCAGAGGAAACTACTATTCTGCCACAGTATGACCTCACTGGCGAAAAACCGGATGATTCACACCGTGAAGGTAAACAACAAAGAGTTTTTGTGTTATGTTTTTCACCACATAGGTATAAAGTCACTCAACTTGTTTCATCGTCTACTTTAGGTAAAGCAGGGACTGAAAGCGGTTACGGTTAAAGGTGAAAATACCTCAAAAATATATCGGTACCGGTTTAAAATAAAGGTTGAGCTATACCGATTTCTTCATGAAAAAGGGTAGAGCTAAATAGTTATTTAACCTTTATACGATTTCGGTACCGAAACACATGCGAGACAAAATCAAAGTCAAATCATTTATTTCAAATAGGCCCTTGTAAGGCACTTTTGAACGTCAAAATTTACAAAATAATAGAATTGATTCTAGTCGCCCCTTCCAAAAGGTAGTTTTCGAATGGAGAAGAATGAGCAAGAAACTCCACAGTTACTCTTTTAAAATGTTTTACAATATTTTGTAAAGGTACTTACCTACATTAGTTAAATAATTATATGTGAAGACGATGCATCTAAAATAACATTACTATACCACAATAGGTAAAAATAATTAAAAACCGGCCAAGTGCGAGTCGAACTCGCGCACGAAGGGTCCGGAATCTATAAAAACGGCAAAAAAAACACGTTTGTTGTATGGGAGCTCCCCGTAAATATTTATTTTATTTTAATTATAATATTTATTATTAAAGTAAAAATACAACTGAGTATTTTGTGAATATTTTAAGTGCCATTATTGATATCGAGCAAAAAAATCGCGTTTGTTGCATGGGAGCCCCCTTAAATATTTATTTTATTTTGTTTTTAGTATTTGTTGTTATAGCGGCAACAGAAATACATAATTTGTGAAAATTTCAACTGTCTAGCTATCGCGGTTCTTGAGATACAGCTTAGTGATAGACAGACGGACGGACAGACAGTGAAGTCTTACTAATAGGGTCCCGTTTTTACCCTTTGAGTACGGAACCCTAAAAATGAAGCAACGACAGATAATTTAATTATATCACAGTTACATAGTGCTCACATATTTACAAACATTGTAAAAGTAGACGATTTTCCTCAAATTTCATAGTTAATAAGTCAGTGTGTGAGGAAGTAGGTAATCACAGAATGTAAAATCAATTTATTTATTTAATGCTTTAAGCACACAAATGTACAGAGACGGACTTAATGCCATAGGCATTTTCTACCAGTCAACCTTTGGGTGATGCAGAGACAAACAGTGGTAGGTGCAATAACGAAAATTGTGGAATAAATATTTATTTAAATATAAGGATATACTTATATCTATTAAAAACTATGAATATAATATAAATACCTAATCATAAAAACATGAACATACATATAAATATGCCTCTCTGCTTAGCGTTTGTGGACTACGAGAAAGCCTTCGATTCGATCGAGACATGGGCCGTGCTGCAGTCTCTTCAACGGTGCCAGATCGACTATCGGTACATCGAGGTGCTAAAGTGTCTGTACGAAAACGCCACTATGTCAGTCCGACTCCAGGACCAGACCTCGAAACCTATCCTTCTGCAGAGAGGTGTGAGACAGGGAGACGTTATCTCTCCGAAACTGTTCACCGCTGCACTAGAGGATGTCTTCAAGGTTCTGGATTAGAAAGGGCTAGGCATCAACATCAATGGCGAGTATATCACTAACCTTCGGTTTGCCGATGATATAGCTAGGTAGGTCCAACTTCGAGAAAGAGGTCAATCGTCGAATCCGACTCGGCTGGGCAGCGTTCGGGAAGCTACGCAATATCTTTTCCTCCCACATACCACAGTGTCTCAAGACGAAAGTCTTTGACCAGTGCGTGTTGCCAGTGATGACCTATGGTACTGAAACGTGGTCGCTCACAATGGGCCTTATCAGAAGGCTAAAAGTCACCCAAAGGGCAATGGAGAGGGCTATACTTGGAGTTTCCCTACGTGATCGAATCAAAAATGAGGAGATCCGCAGGAGAACCAAGGTAACCGACACAGCCCGAAGAATTGCCAAACTTAAGTGGCAATGGGCAGGGCACATTGCTCGCAGAACGGATGGCCGATAGGGCCGAAAGGTTCTGAAGTGGCGACCGCGTACCGGAAGACGTAGCGTTGGAAGGCCTCTCACAAGATGGACCGATGACCTTGTGAAGGCCGCAGGAATCCGCTGGATGCGGAAAGCACAGAATCGGTCGAAGTGGAGGTGCTTGGGGAGGCCTATGTTCAGCAGTGGACATCTTTCGGCTGAAATGATGATGATGACATATAAATATTGTATACCTCATGGGTGTGTTACAGTGATACAATAATGTTAACTGTAAGAACTGTATTTTCACCTGTGACAAACAATGAATAAATGAATATGAATATGAAGATCATATATAAAATTAGCACACATAAATACATAAATATACTAAAACAAATAAGACAAACAACGGGAAAACACTAACGTTGTAATGAAACTGCCAGCTTCTTGCGAATGTGCTCGCAAACTTTAACTTTAAAGGATAATCGGTTGGTTGCCATACTGATTTCCAGGGGAAGTGCATTCCACAGAGAGATAGATTGAACGAAGAAGGAAGAGTGAATGAAGTCATTGCGGTGAGTGGGACAATGAAGAAGACGATTATGTGATGAGCGTAGATTTTTTTTTTGTGGTTTGCGCAAATCTACTGGAAGTGGGGAGCTAGATAACTAAGGGAAGAGGGAGAGACAAGAAACGAAAACAAGGTGGTCAGCACCCTTTGCTCTCTGCGCTGGCGTATGGGCGACCACTTTAGAAGCAATCGATGCGCAAAGACATGATCATATTTACGCAGATTGAATAGGAATCGAATGCAATTATTGAGGAGATGGTCTAATTTGTTGAGGAGATCTGCATTCAGGTCATAATAGCACACATCACCATAATCGATGATTGGGAAAATTAAGGACTGCACAAGCATTGTCTTTGTACTCGATGATAATAAGTTTTTCAAGCGGTACAGAGCCCGCAGCGTTCCCTTTTGGCTGACCCTAGCGACTTGAGTACGCCAGTTCAGGGTAGTATCAGTGTGCAAGCCTAGGTCTTTCAAGTCATTGCTAAATGGAAAAATCGTACCATTGAAGAGGATTGGTGGCAAGGTTGTACCATCCATCTTACTAATGCTACGAAGTCTCCCAATTATTGTCGATGGCGTCAGGTAATTTATCAACCCTCCCGTCACAGTACAACTGCAAGTCGTCTACATACAAATGATACACTGGAGTTCGGAAGTTATAAGATTTATGAAAATAGAAAACAGAAGAGGAGAAAGTATACCGCCTTAAGGAACGCCAGCTTCTAAATCACACCAGCATAAAGAAGAATCCCCAGCATGAATGAACTGCTGACGTTCCTGAAGATAAGAGGAGAACCATTTCAGTGCTTCGGGAGAGACCACAACGTATGACAGAATGGCTATCAGGATGTCGTGACTGACAGTATTAAAGGCATTCGAGAAATCAACCAACACTAGAGCAGTAACTTCGGTATCTTCAAGTCCTGCCCTTATATCACCAGTTACTTTCAAGAGGGCAGAAACAGCGCTGTGGCCAGGCCTGAACCCAGATTGAAGAGGGCTAATGAGTAAATTACAATAAACAAAATTGGAGAATTGTTTGTGGACACAGGCCTCGAGCACTTCGGATAGGAAGGGAAGGATACAAATTGGACGAAAGTCGGTTGGAAGAGAGGGATTAGATACCTTAGGTACTGTACGGACATAGGCTTTACGTCACAGGGAAGGGAATACTCCGATGTAAAGGGAAAAATTAATTTTGTGGGTAATCATAGATAGTAGATGATCAAGAATGGTTAAGATCATACCACGGGTGATATTGTCACATCCCACCGCTTTTGATTTGATGGAGAGAATGATCTTTCTGATTTCTCCTGGTTCAACTGGAATTAAACTGAAAGGATTAATATGAGGACGCGTTAGACCAAATATTATTCATATGGCGAATAATTTATCATTTAAATTATGTTTTGTGTTACATAATGTAAGTTATTTTGCATACTATTGTATAGAATCATTTTTCTCACTTGAACAGTCAGCTGTGCTGCTGGGAAGTTTGTTGCGCCACTTCTTCTTCCCAGCTAAAGGCACTAGGAAGTGGTGAAGGGTGGGCGTTTTGGGGGACTATCTTATGTAATTTTGACGTTCGAAAAGTGCTGATTCTCAGCTTAGTTTGAATAAATGACTTTTGAATTTGAATTAGAGACAGAGTTTGTTGCTTGGTTAGACGATCCATGGTAGGAACAGTGAAGAAATGTCGGTAGAGATCGTCTAAATCAATTGAGTTAGAAAGGTCTAAATATCACGATTTGCCGATACCAAGAGTTCCAAGAAATTTCCAAATATCGGCAAAAGAGTAAGAATTGATAGTATTCAGAATGTGGCGGCGTTTAGCATTGCGTATCATCTGATTGTATCTATTCCTTGCAACCTTGAACAAAGTCCAGTTCTCATCAGTACGCTCCCTTTTAAATTTACGGAACGCACGGTCCCTACATCGCATTGCCATCTGTATTCCTCTTGTCATCCATGGTGCAGGTGGGTGTTCTATCTTAACTTTTTTGACGGGAGCATGGATGTTATACAGGTTGACTAGAACGCAACCAAAAATTATTTACCGTAAACTAATCTTGGACTGTCAGAATAGAGCTATTCACGTCGTCAAGATTTTGTGACCGTCGGTTTATTTTAAAGATTAATTATGTGTCATCTGTAAATAACACCATCTTCGGTTGCTTTTGAAGTAATTGTCGTAAATCATTCATGTAAACTAAAAAGAAGAATGGACCCAATATCGAACCTTCAGGAACGCCCATTGCCATTTCAGACTAATGAATTTATGCCGTTTACCTGAACTTTAACCTTTCTATCTTTCAGGTATGATCTAAGTAAATCAAGACCTGTATTCCTAATCCCATAGTGCTCTACTTTCAGCAGAAGTGTCTCATGGTCTACACAATCGAACGCCTTTGAAAGGTCGCAAAAGATTCCAATGGCATCTTGTGCTTCTTCCCAGGCATTAAAAATGTTCTTTATTAGGGTGACACCGGCGTTAGTGGTACAACGCCCTTTGATGAAACCGAACTGTTGTTCATGAAAGATGGAATTTTTATTAAAGTAACGTAACATTTGATTGAGCATCAACTTTTTAAACACCTTATTGAGAACTGGCAGAATTGACACAAGCCTATAATTTTTGGGTTCTTTACTGTCACCGAACAATGAAACTACTTTACTGTGGTGTTTCATGAGATCCGGAAAGACTCCTTGGTTTACACTGGTGTTAAATATGTAAGCTAATAAATAGGGTGCAATGGTTTCGATAATAGAT
This sequence comes from Agrochola lychnidis, assembly GCA_963680765.1. Taxonomy (NCBI): domain Eukaryota; kingdom Metazoa; phylum Arthropoda; class Insecta; order Lepidoptera; family Noctuidae; genus Agrochola; species Agrochola lychnidis. Next base: position 2,893,970 of record OY796859.1, on the reverse strand, counting down.
CTACAGATTTTACAGACATTTCCCAGAGATCCTCTGTTGATTTAATTTTAAGATCTTTAAAAGCTTTTATAACAGCCTGGGGGTTTGTATGCCGAAACCTAAATTCCAAAGGGCATGCCTTCACATTCTGTCTAAGTAAGGCAGCAGAAAGCGCGGGTGAAGAATTTAAAGCTTCAGTAGTTTTAAAGGGAATATTAGCAAAAAAGTTTTCAAATTCTTGAGTTATATCCATATCTGAGTTAATGGGGCCTTGTGCAGTCTCTAAATTAAATTCAGTATTTCGCTGGTTTTTCCTACCTATTTCATCAGGGTTGTAACGGATGTCATATAACGGATGAGGATGCGGATGAGGATATCGAGATAATTGGGTTTGAGGATGCGGATGAGGATACGGATATTGGAAAATTCCTTATTGAGGATGCGGATGAGGATGCGGATGCGGATGAGGATGCGGATGCGGATGTCGTACAAAAATAGCCCTTGTTTTTTATAGTATTTATATTTGTATAGGCTACAATCTATACAGTAATCATTTGGTAGGTAAAAAAAATTGAATATTAAAGTTGTGAACTGAAATTTCAAATTATGGAGTCAATTGCACAACTTTAATATTTAAAATAAAAAAAAACATATATTTAAAAATTGTAATATAAATTTAAATCAGATCAAGATGCGTAAAGGTAAATTATATTTGATAAAAAGCAACTTGCAGGCCTTTTCGCCTTCTAAGCTGTTTCTAAGTTTATCATAGATAAGAGCCTACTCCATTAAATAATTGTTCGCTCGGGATACTTGCCAGTGGCGGTGATAAAAAAAAAACTAATGATTTTATACCCAGTAAGCCGATGTTCACAAGGACGTAATAAAATCGCGGCGGGATTTTATCGCGCACTGGATTTTCAACTCTCGGTTTTCAGCCGAGCGTTGAGAATCAAACGCGCTGGGACGCATTCTCGTCCCAGCGCGTTGAAAAAACACTGTTGGATTTACAACTCTCTGCGCTAAGCAGAGCGTTGAAAATCCGGTGCAAGAAATAAAATCGTCGGGATTTTGTCACGTCCGTGAACGTCGGCTAACTTAAATTGTAAAATATGACACCACAGTCGTGCCATGCCACCACTGCCCCGTGCGGCCAATCGTTTGTCATAGGACAAGGACATTGCGAATTCAGCCAACAGGAACGTGTAACTCACTTATTGGCGCGCCCATTTAGCTCGGCGCGAGTTTTTAAAAATCCACTATTTGTGCGAACAAGGTAGAGTCACATCCACATAGAAATTATGAGGATGCGGATGAGAATGCGGAGCTTTTAAAATCAAAAGTTGAGGATGCGGATGTTTTGCGGATATCAAAATTTATGCGGATGCTCCGCAGTTGCGGATGCGGATACGGATATCCGTTACATCCCTGTATTTCATTATTTATTATTTGCCAGGTAGTTTTTATTGCTAATATAAAGAGCTTTGGCCATTTTGCACACAATTTTAAAAGTTTTTGAATATTTTGCAGCATACTTATGAAAGCTTGTATTATTCATATGTTGCTTTAGGCCATAAAGTTCAAATCGTTTTTCCCTGCTTTTACGAATACCTGGAGTCGCCCAAGCACTAAATAAGAACTTTGTGTAAAAACTTTTAATATTTAGTGAAAAAGTGTCATTAAATTACGTGTTTAATAGTAAAAAGAACTCAGTGTAAAACTCATTTAGGTCACCTATATTATTAAAACTCTGAACACATAATTTATTGGCCAAAGAATTATTTAATTTCTTTAAACTTTTACATCTTATTGTTTAATTGGCCTAAACCTTATTCGAATTTTTTGTAAAGGTATCATCATCTGCCTATGCAGCTGCCTAGCAAAATGTTATTGTTTGTCCACTCTGATTTGATGGCACCTTATTTACAATTTGTTTGTGTAAGTAATCATAATTACAAAAAATATTATCTATACAAGTGGCAGAAGAACGGCGAAAGAAGACGGTGCGGCGCGGGTGCTTACACAGTCGTGTCCTTCCGATCGGAAATAAAAACCAATAGGTACTGAGTTACAATCAGCAAACGACAGACAGAGTGTGGCGGCGGTGCGTCAAAGAAAACCCTTATTTATTAAGGTTTGGTACTGCTAGCGATACATTTATAAAGGTTAATGGTACTGCTACCGAAATATACCGGTATGCATTACCAACCTCAAAATTCCGCTATTGAAAAAAATAACGGTATCGAAATATTTCGGTAACCCTTATATAACGGTATGACGTCATACTGAAATTTAAAGGTACCTTAATTTTTGGGTAATTCAGTCCCTGAGGTAAAGGTAACAAAGGGATCTTGCGCACTAGACGACCAACGACCAGTGTCGCACCCATAGAGGAAAGAAATATAGTAATATGGTCGCACCGGCTGGTAAACTATACGAAACGAGTACTTGGTCGCCTAGTTGGTCGTTGCGACCAAGTGGTCGTGGTCGTAGTCGTGGCCGTCTAGTGCGCGAGATCCCAAAAACAGACACAATTTTAGGTTCATTTACAATTTATTTGTCTTATTTACATAATAATCATAGAAACTGGCTCATAGGATCTTCCTCTCGCCTCTTCTTCATCTTGTAGGCCTCCAGTTCATCTTCCGTGGGTGCCTTTACATCGAACATACTGTTGTAAGGACGTTTCCTCTCGTCAACCGATAGGAGATATTCAGCACGCTTTTGCTGTCTTTCTTCCATATCCAGTGCCTGAAACAGAATATTACAATTAAGTTTTTATTTGTATTTTTATTTAGACCAGAGGGCCAAGTGGTCAAGTTAGAGCTTTCGAGCTTTTAAGTCATAATCATAAAGTGTGTTTCTTAGCAAGAAATTAGAATAGAGTTGGTGTACTCTATTAATTAAACCACCAAACGGCCGCCATGGCCCACGCACAATGGTCTACCTGACGGACTAAGTGCGGAAACCAAACCCCATAACATAGAACATAGAGTTGGTGTATAAAATTTTTTTTGTACTTCAAGTAGATTATTAAAAAATATTGGACACGTATTTTTTTACGTAATCATAAGATTGGCGATACATTGAGTTAAAATGTGCCATGACGTCACGCCTGTGTAGGTTTAATACTTACTTGTGACGTAGCGAGCCCCCACTCCCTCAACCTTAAAGCGTTTTATCCAAGTAATTAAAAATACGTGTTTAATATTTTTTATTGTCTGACTGACGGACTTAATAGAATTTCTTTTTTTTACCCAGGCGCCATCTCTTTTATCATTTCTTTCTAGTCTGCGATGTCTCAATGCAGGGAAAGGCCTTCCAATCTTTTTTCCCATCATTTGAACTACAGACGAACCTGGAGTGTTCAAGAGACCGCAATCTCTTCTCCGCTCATAAAAGTTTCTCACTAACTCGAGTTTCTAGCTTATAGAGGTACAGGAGTGGCCTTTCTTACTTATAGAGGTTGAGGCTGATAGGGAAAGGTTAAGAGGAACAAAAAAGGGTTAGTTCCACGAAATTTAAGAATGAGTCGTAATAAGAAATTTTAAATTAAGCTCTACTGTCGTTTAAAGAGGTCCACGAGTGAAAACCTACTTTCTCTTATGGAGGTTTTTAACCGACTTCCAAAAGGAGGAGGTTCTCAATTCGACTGTATGTTTTTTATGTTTTTTTTTTGTATGTTTGTTACGCGATTACTCCGTCAGTTATGAATTGATTTTGATGGTTCTTTTTTTGTTTGGTAGATCATACTTCAGAGGTGGTCCCATATAAATTTTATTAACTTTGCTAGGGTAGTTTTTGAGTTAGCTTCAATAATACGTATTTTTGCCTCACTTAGTATGTGGATGATATTATGATAACTTCCTGTCACTGTTATTTACATAGCAGGTAGTGGTATTCGAATTTGTGTGGGGTAGGAATCACAATAAAAAAGTGAAAAATAAAAACTTTAAAAAAAAAAACAACCGACTTCAAAAAAAAACACTACAAAGTGAAAAATAACTTTAATTTCGGAAGTCGGTGACAAAGAACGAAAATTTAAAACCAAAGACACCGACTTCCGAAATTAAAGTTATTTTTCACTTTGTAGTGTTTTTTTTTGAAGTCGGTTGTTTTTTTTTTGTAAAAAGTTTTTTTATGACTATCTTTATTGTTTCTCATTTATAGAGGTTTCATCATCATCATCATCAGCCTATAAATGTTCCCACTGCTGGGACACAGGCCTCCTCTCTGTGAGAGGGAATGGGCCGTAATCCACCACGCGGGCCCAGTGCGGGTTGGTAGATGTCACATGTCTTCGAATTTTCGGTTCTAGGACATGCCGGTTTCCTCACGATGTTTTCCTTCACCGTTTTGAGAGCAGTGGTGATGAAATAATTTACACAAAGTAAAGCGCCTGTCTGGGTTCGAACCTTCGACCTACAACTCGTAAGTCGCGGCCGTTACCACTGGGCCACCACTGCTCTATAGAGGCTTAAGCGGGTTAAAATGACGGGACCTGTCAATTACTCTCATTTATATCGTTTTCTCACTTACCCAGGTTTAACTGTATTTAAAAATATAATCATATGGAAAGTCGTTTTAATTATACCTTTTTCAACTTGTCCTCTTCCTCCTTCTTTCCTTTCTTCAGTTCCTTCTTCTTCTTCCTTTTGGCTTTCTTTTTGTTCTTCTTCTTCTTGCTAGTCCTCTCTGTTTTAGATCTGATTTCTTTCTCCGTGTCTGAGGAACTGCTGTCTGAACTTGATTCAGCTGATGAGGATTTATCAGATTTTTCTTTATCTGTGAAAATTAAAGAGTCTGAGAATGTAGACATTGTAAGCATAAATATGATTTATTTGGTTCCAAAAAAACGGATATAAAACCCTACCTTTTTCTTTCTCTTTCTTTTCCGTGTGTTCTTGTGAAACGGCTGTTTTATCTTCGGTCACTTCCAACACCACAGACTTGCCAGCCTCTCCGACGCAGTATGACATCTGAAATTGAATAAATTAACACAATAAAATACAGAAAACTTCATCACAACAAAATATTGTTTTTATTAGACTTTTTTTTGTTAAAATAAAAAATGTTTTAACTGTCGTACCTTTATAAAAGAGTGGCAACACTTGTATCCCCACTGTCCTTCGTGCCAGTAAGATCCCCAGACAGACGTGTGGTTGTTTATCAATACATCCTCTTCGTATTTACTCCTGAAAATACGTGCACAGACATTTGTTAAAAAATATATATACCTACGAAGAATGAGAGAGAGACCATACTCCTTTGCCCAGAGGCCCTAGTGTGAGTTTCTTTTAACCATCTCGACTTTACGCATCGACCGCATTCGGCGCTCCGATTGGCTCTTCACCAGTTAAGGCCAGTGAAGGGCCAATCGGAGCGCCGAACGCGGTTGATGCGTAAAGTCGAGATGGTTGAAAGAAACTCTCACTAGGGCCTCTGAAGAGACAGCAGTCTACTCTAATCTTTCAATACAGGTTGGTACGGACATCGACGCGAAAACTGTTACTATGGATTCAGTACATGATTCTGAACCCCCTGTGTTGAAATTATTCGTCGGTTATTTTAAAAACAATCAGCTGTTTCATAGAAATGTGCAATACCTACGCGGTCAAAATGCATGGAACAGCTGATAAAAAAAAATAACCGACGGAAAATTTCAACGCAGGGGGGGTTCAGAATCATGTACTGAATCCATGGTAAGTTTTCGCGTCGATGTCCCTGCCACCCTGTATAGTTCTATCCAATATTGGGCTATAGATCAATATTGAAAATCAAGAGGATCTCAGGAGAGAGGAGTTCAGATCGAGAATTAGTTTCTGAATATTCATAAATCTATTATAAAATTATAGTCGCTTTTCTGTTTGGCTGTGTGATCTCGTCTTTTTTCTAAACTACGCAAATGATTTGGATGCGGTTTTTACCAATAATTAGAGAACTTATTCCGAAAGATTCTTACATGTAATAAAAAAATCTCGATCAGTCTCGATCTCAGTCCTGTTAAGGCGACGATAGCCGACTTTTAATGATTTTATACTAAAGATCACGTCTAAATGAGTAGTGTTAATGATTTGGAAAAAATATTTGTTAAATTAGAGCATTTTCTTAATAACTTAATATAGGAATATTTTAGATTATGTATATATTACATAGTGAATATAATTTGTAAAGTTATGTCTAACGCGGATAAAAAACTTAGAATCACGGAAAATCTATCAAGTGATGTTCTGAAACCTTAACCATTTTAAAGATAATTGAATTATTGATCTTTTAGTGTACGTGTTTTATTCAAATACCTTTTGTTTTATGTATAATAAATTAATAATTCATTTAATTTGGGACAGCGCTCCTTGATGGGCGAGTCCTATTACTGGCTGGACGTACGACGCGTTGCGTGAGCTTAGTACAGAACACGCAAGCTAACCACTAAAGGTTACTGGCATATATCTGCCATAAGTCGTAAAATAAAAAAAATAAAACAGGGGCAGATCACTAGGTATAAAAAGAATCAAACTTTGATACTCACTTAGCAAGTTGTTTCTCCGGCCCCTGCACTAATGTGCCATCTCTATTGTATCGTGTGAACACTTCTGTTTGTGCTAGTAACAGTTCTTTCGGAGGCGCGGCCAAATGCTCCTCACCACCGTACTTCTCCAGGATTGATTGTTTCACCTGGAATTTAAAAGTTAATTTTGAAAAGGTGTTATCCATTGCAGCAACACTTTTAAGGGTAACTTTGTGCCCATTGCCTAGCTGCAGGGTACCATCTGTCTAGCTAAAAAAAACTGTGATAGGTGGGCGTTATAGATGCTGTCTTTAAACTTCAGAATGTGGTAATTTATTTATTTATTTAAACTTTTCACACTCAAAAAGGTACAAAGGCGGACTTAATGCCTTAAGCATTCTCTACCAGTCAACCAAGGGTGGTGAGGAGATTGGATGGCAGGTGCTTTGTTTTTGAGAGGAACAAAGAAAAAAATGATTAAAAATATATCATTAGAAATAAAATAACAGTCTTTTAATTCTTTTAGGATTCAAATCTCTATATGCTTTAAATTATCATCCTGTAATTAAAAGAATCTGTCCTTTTTACCCGTTTTGTTCTATCACCCAAAATCCTGCTTTTATACACACCTGAGTCTTAAAATGATCCTTCTTATCATGATATTGTCTCTGCAGCAGCTGTAACTTCGTAGGCTCCGCCAGCAGGTGCACGTCCAGTCCCCTAGACTGCGCCTCCCAGGCGAACATCTGCGCGGCGGCGTGGGAGCGAGTGTCGCCGCTGAAGCGGACGAAGTTCTCGCCCTGGTAGTCTGATCTGAAGAGGAATGGGGGATTGTAATGAAAAAATACACAATATTACAGTGATATAAATGTAGAAACGAACGAATAGCGAACGACCTAAGGGGGGTATTACACTATCATATCCTAATTATATGATCTGTAGAATCATATCTGAATATTACATTATCATATTTCTAGAATCCTATTTTTTGTCATATGTGGTGACAATCGTCTATTAAAACCAAATTCTGAGGCCTTTCGGCACACAATATAATAAATAGAACTCTAAAGAACACCAATGAAGCCAAAACAATGTGTCCCGGCCGCCCGGCAGCAGTTTGCTTTTTTTCAGCAGTGTTGCCAATAGTAATTTTAGAATTCCACTAAGCATATTGTGAACTTACGCCAAAATTTCGTTATACTTACTTGTTATCCGTAAATAAAACTGTCAATTTAGAATATGGCAGTAACAAAAGTGAAAAGGCAAAATCACATAATTTCATGGACGCATTTTGAATCAGAAAATTATGAAAATAAATGTGAAAATTCAATAAATAATATTCAATATGGCAAGACCTGTTTCTATGATCCTAACAACAAATGTCAAAAATCTTTGATCAAAGACGATTTGATTAATATGTTTGTATTACATTATCATATGAATATGACTCATAGATTTGTGATCCTAGATATCTTATAGTGAAATACCGACCTAAGGAACACAACAAGAATCGACCAATCACAATGGTTGAAATCTTCACGTCTCTCGTCTCGTTTGTGATTGGACGATTCCTACACATCTCCACTCAACTCTGCTTGTCTTTGTGTCAATGTGGAAACGCACCTGCTGTGGTGAGACAGTGCTTCCCTAACCAACCCATTTGTTCCACCTGTTGAAAATCTCCTGGACATGAGTTGCCTTGGCTCACATTTTATTTTTTTATGTTAGCCTACACTGTCCCACTGCTGAGCAAAGGCCTCCCCCAAATCCTTCCACGCATCCTTTTCCAGGGCCACCTCCATCCAACCCTTGCGGTACACGTCTAGGTCGTCTCGCCACCTTTTCCTGGGCCGGCCTCGGCGCCGCCGTCCATCCTCAGGCACCCACCGTGTGGAGACTGTTGCCCAACGGTCACGATGCATGCGGCTGATATCATTGATGTAAATCGATGGCTAATATGACCCGCCCAATCCCATTTTAGCTTGGTAGCCTTTTTGCCTACGTCTAAGATCCCCGTTTTAGAGCGTAGCGTGGTGTTTCGTATTCTGCCATTTCGTTTTACACCCAGAATGCTGCGCTCCATTGCTCTTTGGCACACCCCAAGACGGAACTTTTGCGACTCGGTGAGCGACCAGGTCTGAGCACCGTAGGTTAGGACGGGCAAAATACACATATTGATGAGTTTTCGCTTCAGGGAGATCAAAATCAAATCATTTATTTCAAATAGGCCCATGTATGGCACTTTTGAACGTCAAAATTTACAAAATAATAAAATTGATTCTAGTCGCCCCTTCCAAAAGGTAGTTTTCGTATGGAGAAGAATGGGCAAGAAACTCCACCGTTACTCTTATAAAATGTTTTACAATATTTTAGTATAAGTACGTACATTAGTTAAATAATTATATGTGAAGACGATGCACCTAGAATAAAATTACTATATGTAAATTCAAAATGAAGCAACGACAGATAATTATGTCATAGATACATGGTGCTCACGATCGGTAGATCGCCCTTCATTAGCGTCTTCATGGACCAGTAGCTTTTCCAGGCTTTTCCATGCGGCTTGGCTTACCTGGAACTCTTTAAATAGACTCCGGTGTCCGGATCCAGGTAAGCCAAAGCAAGAAAAACCTGCTAGGTGGAGATTAAAAGAAGACTCCGCCCTGGAGTGTAAATCTGATGCTGTTTTCCTCATAATGTATTACTTCACCGTTTATAGAGCAGTGATGAAATAATTTACACAAAGTAAAGCGCCTGTCTGGGTTCGATCTCACGACCTACAACTCATAAGTCACGACCGTTACCACTGGGATACCACTGGTATTTAATGTGATATTGAATGACCAAAAAATACAGTAGACGTGGATATATTTAGTAACCTGTTCCGCTTAGCTATTTCTAAAGAGCCATAAAAAACTCCTGAAAGAAATCGACACGTGTCGAGGCACCTCAGGATGACGATTGACTTGTCGCGAACTCGAACACGGCGCGTTGCCACACCAAACGCTGGACGTAGACAACTACTAAATATATCCACGTCTATTGTATTTTATAATCGATAACTATATTGAATGAACACTAAAGTACACTTGAGTAATGCAGTTTTCATAATATACTTACTCTTGTGTAACAGGGTTCGGGTTGTCCCTCATAGATCGCGTTTTGGGGTCATAGTATGCAGAGTTGGGGTCCAAATTGCGCAGGTACTTTGCAGTGTCCTCTCTGATACGCAAGTTACGTACTGTGATACGTTGTTTTGAATCCACCTGGAAATATAATGTGTATGTATTAAAATTGGTATTTGATAACCTACTGCAATCAAATTGGGATTGGGCATCTCATTTTCAAGGTAGTAAGTATGTCAAATAGAATTGGAAAGCATATTATGTTAGAGACGAATATGGCTATACATTGGCCGACAGGATTGTTGCCCTCGTGTTGCCTCATATTGTGGGCATCACACCTTTAGACATTTCTGTCACCATAACTGCTGATGACATGACGTTAGCTTTCTGTTGGTTGTTGAAGAGCCTTAGAACATAGCTCACTAAAAATAAAATTGAATGACATGAGTCCGTCACAGGGCAATAAGAAACTGGCGTGATAGATGCCTTATCCTTCGCACGAGGTCTGAAATGGAGGTGGGCGGGTCACGTGGCACGCTACACTGACAACAGGTGGACGAAGACCGTGACTATGTGGAGAAGACCTCATGGGCACAGAAGAAGAGGGAGACCAAAGGCAAGGTGGAAGGACGAGATAGAGACCGTAGGAACAATTAATTGGTCCAACCTCGCAAAGAATCGCGATGAGTGGCACTCTCTGGAGGAGGCCTTCACCCGAAGAGGGGTCCAGATGGCATGTTTAATGGACTAAAAATACCCACACCCATTACTATTCATAGAAATGTACATGCCAATGGAATAATAAAGGCTTTTTATTTTTATTTATTATTTATAACTGCTGATGACCAAATGGGTGACTTACCTTAGTACCAGGCATGTCAACTTCATCTACGTATTTGTCTTCATCTTCCTCAGCATTGTCATCGTCCTCAGTGGCTGTTGGGTCTGAAATATAAACAAATACTTGTTACAATAGCCTGCACTAAGGAATTGAATTGTTCAGAAAAAAAAATATAAGTAATAAGACAAATAAATAACCAGAGAATAAAATGATAACTGCCATTATCTTGTTTTAGTGTTATTTAATTTTTGGGATCTGTGGGTGCTAATACTGCTAATACATCTGCTCAATTTTTTTCGTAATTTATACAGCTAATTACGAAGTTACAAAATATCACAATCAAATAGTTTTCAAAGATTTAACACAGGCCTTAAATTACGAAAATAAAGTGTTAAGAGGCCGGAACCCGGCTCGCAACTACAAATCGAGATGTTTGCAAAATTCAATTCCAAGCACGTTGCGCTAGTGTGAGTGCCTGTCGATACACCTACAGTGAGCAATACTACCACGCACACATTGACAATTATTGCTTGACGCGATAGCACTACTAGCTTTCGAAAATTTATGATAAATTTGGATATGTTCCATAATACAAAAAAATGAAAACTTAATGTATTTCCATTTTTTTTTTTTTTCGATAATTTGTAACTTGATAATATAAACTATGCTTCTGCAGAAACAATATTACAAATATTGTTTATAATACAGAAAAAACAATATGAAAACATGTCATTTACGCTGTCAAAATGTACGAAATGCAATTTACTTACACTTCATTTAAAGGTAAGTTTTTGGAAATAAAAAGACGTAGGAGCCTAAATAAATACTGTTTCAATCCGAATATCAACATAATATGGTGGAAATATGCTCAAATTGCAAATGATTTATATATTACGTTTGTATGGACAATTCATGCGTCGCCGCATTCTTAATATAATATCATCAAAATGTATTCCCACTTGTTAGTATGACAGTCATAGAATTATATTCTCATGACAAAATTTTTTTTTTTTTTTCAAAGCTGACTATCATTTCTCTACGTCCACTATTTATGGAGCAATCGACGAAAATATGTTTTTTAACTTTCCTGTAAAGTTGCGTTTTTGTAGTTATCATTTTATTCTCCGGGGACGGCAAAATGGTTGTCATTCTCCAGAAGAGTTTAATCACCATTCACCATTTCCATACTTCTCTATTAGTCATTATCTCGGTAATCACCCCGTTTCTAGCCATTTCATCTTCCACAGTCCATCCATCATTTCTTTAGTCTTCCCCTACTCTTATAGCCATCGCCAATCATACTCAAAACTTTCCTCCAATTCCTTAATTCCTCTGGATCATATTATGCCCATACCATGACAACCTATTTCCACACAGGTTGTCATGGTATGGCATAATGAACTTTAATATTTTAATAATTCATCATTATCATCTGCCTAGCCTTTTCCCAACTATGTTGGGGTTGGCTCTAAAAGGATGCAGCTGAATACCAGTATTTTACAAGGAGCGACTGCCTATCTGACCTCCACAACCCAGTAGGAACTAGGTAATACGATACCCCTTGGTAAGACTGGTTGTCAGACTTTCGGGCTTCTGACGACCCATAACAACTGTCAAAGATCCCTGAATGACAGCCGTGACCAACGGCTTAACGTGCTTTCCGAGGCACGGAGGAATATCGGTATGTAGAACTGGTCACCCATCCACAGACCAACCGCGGCAAGCGTAGCTTAACGTGATCAATCGACCCGTGCAGCTGTTGTTACTTAGCCACAAGCCCCTCAAATAATTCAAGCTATATAAATAAATTATACCTTGCTCCAAATTCTTAGCTCTAAGCTCCCTCTTAGCATCTTCAACTTTCTGGTACTCTTCAATAATAGCCTTGTGCTGCAGCGGGTCATATCCGTTCCATCTGTCACGCTTGCCATCGTAGCTGAGGTTCAGGTTAGGCTGGGCAAACTCATCGGCTGCTATACCAGCGTTAGTGAATCTTGCTCCAATCTGCAATGTTTTAAGAAGTATACAACATAGTAAAATGCTTGTCATTTATCATTCTTTATTGTTGTAACAATATTGTAACGATTGTAACTAAAAGAGTGATAAATATAAATGTTGATGGATTGAGAGGGAGAGGAAAGCAAAAGAAAAGTTGGATAGTGTGACAAATGATATGAAAGAGAAGGGAGTGAATCATGGTGTGATGGTTGACAGGGGAGAGCAGAAGAAGAAAACGTTTTGCGTTGACCTCCAAGTGAGTAGGAAGATGATGATTGATGTAACAGTATTTTTTAAAAGTAAATGTGTAGAATTTAAAATCATTAACTTGAACTTTGTGCCATTAGAACTAAACAATTTGTATTGTTCACTTTGTTTTTTAAATACTGAATTCAATAAACTTACCTTTCTGGGCCTATCCAGGCAGTCCTTCTTTTGATGTGTCATGGCTCCACAGTTCTCACATGCTCCTTTTCTGTATTTTGTTGATACTTTTGTCTGTAATCATAAGACTGACATTAAAGCATCATCCAAACACATTTTAATTTCACTAAACAAGATACTCTTTGTGTTTTCACTTGGGAACTAAGTAGATGAATACTCACAGTATCAACTCCCTTATGATAATATGTGTCAAGTCTAGTAAAGTCGCCCTCTTTGTCTTCCTGTGGACGCTGATGCTTCAGGGTAGGTCCAGCAGTGCCATAGTACCATGGTGCGGAGGATATGTACTGAGGAATATGGGGGTTTATGTCCTTTCCTGTGAATAGGATGTTAATTGAGTGTTTTTTAATTGTTTTGTGGTTTGATTTTTGTAATTACTGAGATGTGTTGTAACTTGGATGATGTGGTTGATAACATTTATGTGAAATGAAAAGAGGCCTTTGCTTAAAACTGGCACATTCCAGGGTGGTTTAATGTAATTACAAGCTTGATTTGTTTATCACCACGCTTACACCCTGAATTTATTCGCTCACACGTGTAGTAAAGGATATTTACGTTTTGATATTATCAAGAGAATACCGAGTTATTGACCATGTTTACATTAAAGTTTCAAGGAGGTTATATAAAAAAAATATTGCTCATACCTGTCTCATCAACAGCGGCGGGTGCTGTACCAGCTTTACGAGCCTCTTCTAACTCTTTAGCCTTCCTCCAGTCTTCCCTGGACTTCTTTTTAGGTTCCTCTTCTTCCTCACCAATATCGTCTTTATTTCGCAATATCTGCGACACAGCGCTGCGAGCGCCCGTCGTCATTATGTTAAATTACACTGTCTTTTTTTAAATAAATATCGCTTGTTAATAAAAATATTGAAAGAAAACGAAATATACGCAATCGTATTCGATGCAGTTTTGACAGTTGCTTTTGTATTATTTAGCAATATGGCGTCGCATTTTTGACATGTTGACTTTGCGTTCGGAAACGACTGGCAGTTTCATTTTGATTTCAATACCGTACTTTGTGGATCCGCAAAGGTAGCCCACGAAATCCCCGTTTTTTGCTATTTGTAGCGTCAGGTTGTATCGTGCTCAAAATATGATTCAGGTTCATAACAATTAGGAACACGGTATCGAATAGAAAGTATCGATACTGTACTCATGAGTAGTATTGAAAAAAAAGTATCGAACTCATAAAAGTATCGAATCAAAAGTATCGATACTTCAAGGTATCGAGTACTTTTCTTAAGGCCTAATGCGTATAGAGCATAGGTCAATATGAGTCAGTAAATAACGTCAGTTTAACTTCAGTAGGACAGGACATGAAAAAACAAATAGTATTAGTACACAAATTTAATAAAATAATAGAAAAATACAACTGTTACTCCAAAAAAAAAAAAAGTAACAAAATTAAATTATTTAGTACTTTAGGCATATAAATTAAAGTTCCCATTCCTCCTCTGTACAATTACTTAAAAATATAAGTTTATTGTACTTCCTGCTTTAGAAAATAATCGTTCTGAAGGCACTGACGTCGCAGGAATTGATAAATATTCTCGTGCCAATTTGTATAATTTTGGGAATACAACTTTCATATCTTCCCATTGTTTCAAGGGACCTAAGGAAAGTGGTGAAACCTGTGCAGATAAGTAATAGCTTAATTCATCCTTATTTTCAGACTGTGATGAAAATGAAGAACTTGGTTTTTTGTTCTGTTTTTCGTATGAGCCAACTACTTATGGTGACTCCAGAAATCGTATATTGTTTCGATAGAAGAATCGCTGTCAGGTTCACCGCCGGTAATACTAGTAGGAGTAGGGTAATTTCTAAGATTACCTACCCATTTAAAACTTAATTTCTCATTCGATACGATACCCACCAAAAAGTACTCATTGAGTAAAAGTATCGAATGCAAAGTATCGAGTACAAAAGTATCGGTATCGAATGGAAATGTACTCGATACCACAAAGTATCGATACTTTTTTCGTGTCCCTAATAACAATTATTGCTTTACAGAATTATAATCACTCATAGATTTCTCTCTACATAAGTTCGCTTACCTAAAGTTGATTTCATGAAAGTCTTTCAATAGACCAATTCTAACTTAGAGAGATCTAATAATGACAGCTTATTATATAACAGCACCTCTCCAGTGCAGTAACGCCCCGGCATGCGGCACCCACCTTGAAAAAATAGTCGCCAACGCGCCGTAAGCAGGCGAAGGCGATTTCTAGGCGCCAACGCGCTGTCAGCAAAGGCGACCGCTCGATGCCGGCACGCCAACGGTGAGGTGCAGGTGACTGACAGCTTGTTGGTCATTCCCAAGCGAGGCATCACTGCGCGGCCGGCAAAGCGTCACTGCGTGGCCGGCGAGGCGTCACCGCGCGGCTGGCGAGGCGTCACTGCGCGGCCGGCGAGGCGTCACTGCTAGGGACACGAAAAAAGTATCGATACTTTGTGGTATCGAGTACATTTCCATTCGATACCGATACTTTTGTACTCGATACTTTGCATTCGATACTTTTACTCAATGAGTACTTTTTGGCAGGTATCGTATCAAATAAGAAATTAAGTTTTAAATGGGTAATCTTAGAAATTACCCATTTAAAACTTGCGACCTTACGGCTTATATTTATAGTTATGGCAACGCCATCTAGTTCACTCGTTCTGAACCTTCTAAAACATTACATCGATCTTTGTTCGAAATCGTTCCTTCCGTTCACAGTTAAATTCCTAACCTTTCCTTTATTCATTTACTACACTAATCAATCAATCACTCATTCACTCACTCGTTCACCGTTGTCATTTGTTTTTCATGTCCTGCCCTACTGAAGTTAAACTGACGTCATTTACTGACTGATATTGCCCTATGCTCTAAAAATTAGGCCCTAAGAAAAGTATTCGATACCTTGAAGTATCGATACTTTTGTTTCGATACTTTTATGAGTACGATTTTTTTTTTTCGATACTACTCATGAGTACAGTATCGATACTCGCTTGAAGCATACTGTCGTCGGCGCTACAATAGTTCACACTTCTAATATTGCAGTAATTGTCCACTTAATTTATTCCCCTTCCTTGTTGACCGTTAATTTCAGCAATGGATGGGATCGTAGAGGAAGAGCAGATAGTCGACTCAATAAGCAGAAAAAAAACCTTCCAACATAATCGTAATTATATTTATTGATACATTATAATTTCATACAATTCTAAACCATTAATTAATTTATATAAAGACAGCAGTATATTTATTTCACAGCTTACGACGAGCCCTTGGGCGGTGGTAAGATGGCCTTGGAACGTAGATACGTTCGGTGCTATCCCCAGTTTGAGTGAGGGATTCTTCCAAAGGTTCCGCGCGAGGGGTGAACAGTTTGCGCCGACTGCGGGTTACGCTGGAGAGAAATAAATGTTTTTTTTTAAATAAATTGTCTTTTAGACTGTAGCAAGATGAGGTTTACTTTGGTTTCGGTCAGTCACGCTACTATATATAATCGCATATCGCCACAGTCTAAATTTTTCCCGATTTACGGGTTACCCTCACCAACACACAAAACTGACACATCACTATTACCGGAAAAACGAAAAACTTTCTTACTTGGAAGTAAAAAACCTAATTTGTTATCATGTTTCAGAATCATGACGCTTCTTAGCTCGTTGAGGGCGCCTCGAATTTCTAACTTCCCTATAGAAAAAAGTTTAGAAAGAGAAAAGAATAAGAATTTTGAAAAAGAAAGATAGTAAAAAAAAGAGACGTAATACAAAAGCAAATTTGCAACAAAAGAGGATGAACTAACCTTTTTGAAGGGCAACTCTGTACTCCAAATAAAGGGGGTAGATTCTCTTCAGCGCCCTTTTCAGGCGATTGTATATCTTTGACATCTTTTTTAGTAGCAGGCATACCCATAGTGACGTCAGAGAATTCGCTCTGTAAGTTCACAATGTCCTTGAGTTTATCATCACCACTTTCCTCATCCTGATTTTTCCTCCGTCGTAATCTGAGAGGTCTTTTACGAACTTTGCTTTCGCATTTATTGTGACTTTCTGCTAATATTTCTTCATCTTTATCTTTGCCTTTATCAACTTTAGTGTCATCGATTTTTGTTTTAATTTTACGTAAATTGTATTTCGTTTCACCTTTATCATGATTATCGCTGCTTTCATTTGCTACTAGGAAGTCGAATTCGGTAGCTCTGGGAGCAGTTATATCTTTGTAAATGCTTTCAAATTTTTCCACCGTATTATCTCCTTTAGCCTGAGAATAGTTCATAGTTTGATTAGGTTCATCTGTGGATGATGCAGGCTCCAATTTAGCTTGCCTTTTAATGCCTGCTTTAGTTCCATCTGTTTCTTCAACTGATGACATAGGTTCCAACTTTATTTCTTTCTTAATTTGTACTTCATCATTTTCAGGTTCAATGATTTCTCTTATTGATAATCTAGGCTCTAAATCAGCTTTAGAACTTTTCGTAACAGATAGCTGATCTAATACCAGTTTTTCAATAGATTGTCTAGCCATTTCGACATTGTCTACTTTTTCTTTAGTTTTCTGTGCAATTGGTGAATCAAATCCATCGAATATATCAACAGAGGCATGTTTCTTAGTTAGTCTAGTTTTATGTATGGACGAAATAACTTCTGGCTTCGTAAAACTTTCACCTAGAAGCTTCTTGATAGTGCTAGGTTCGAAATCATCAGAAACAACGTCTTTGACAATTGATGGCGACCTGTCGTCATTACTTTTCATTAACTTATTTAACATTTTATTAGATACTTCGACATTTGCGCCGATATTATCAAAGTAAGTGCGTTTTTCTTTTAATAAAGCAGGTTCTTCCTTACGTATCTCTTGAGGTTTATTGTTATTTTCCAACACATTATCAAAGTACGTTCTTTTCTCTTTCAAAATTTTTATCTCACCGAATACAGATTGATTCGTTCTGACATCTTCGTCGTCTTCCTTTGAAGCTTTTTCTAGTTGCTCGAATTGCCTCAGTGATGCGTCGCTTCCGCCTTGATTAGACTTCAAAGATCTCATTATTTTGCCGACTAGAGTTTCAGACACTTTTTCAGTAGTTTTCATATTAATATTAGTTTTCGCTCTAACCAGGCTGCTCACTGATTCAAATTTTTCTGGAGCTTTCATATCAATGTTTGATTGTCCCCTTATTATTTTGCACATCGGTTCTGATGTTTCTGTCACTTTTATGTCAGTATTCGCGTTGCTCCTAACAATTTTGGTAGTTTGTTCTTCTGTAATCGGTTTTGGAGATTTAATTTCTACATTAAACTTTTCTCTCATTATTGGTACTTTGAATTGGTCAGATTTATCTCCTTCTTCACAACTCTCACTACTTTTAGATAAATTTGTCACAGGATCTTTGATGAAGTAAGTACCTCTAAAGGAATTAGGTTTCTTTTCCATTGAGTCTTCACTAAAATCACTAGACTCGTATTGACTTTCTCTAACAAAGTAAGTCCCTCTCAATTCTGGTTTAGTATTTTTGATAAATTCATTTTTCAATTGTATTACGTCATCTTCATCTCTTGAATCATTTTTCAAGCGTTCATTATTTTTGTCACCATTTGTTTGACTGCTGTATGTCATATTATTTGCATCGATTTTCAAACTACCATCGCTTTTATTGATCGGTATTATATTGTCACAAGTTACATTTCCATCAGTTTTCAAACTTTCATCACATTTGTTGCTTGATATTACACTGTCATAAGTCACATTAGCATTGTTTTCAAAACAGTCATCGCATTTGTTACTATGTATAACATTATCGTTTGTTACATCAGTAGTCAAACTTTCATAATTTTTATCAATAACTCCATCATAATGATATGTTACATTTGATTCTGCTTTTACACTACCATTAAATTTTTCACTATCGTCATTTATCACATCAACTTTTAGACCAGAATCATCTTCATCTTCGCCTGTAGCATAAGTTGAGTTCTTGGAGGCATCATTTCGTAGAGTTTCATGTGATTTCTCAAGGTCACTATTACATTCTTCTTCAATATTATCTATAGTATGTACGCTACCGTTGTCACGTTTCTCGTTTTGTAGGACTATAGATATGGATCTGTTGAGTTCTTTTCTGAAGATAGGTTCAAGGCTTTCGTTGAGTGGATCATTGGTTTCTTCGTCAGATTCATGTTCGCTGTCGGAGAGTGACATTACGTCTTCGCACGGGGGGGTTGTGTCTTTAAATGTTTTTTCTGTAATAAAAAGAACATTGTAAGATTTGACATTTTCCTATACTTTTACTTGACTTCTCTCGTCACTTTAACTTTCAATAAACAGCTTTATTCTGAGAAATATCACAATGTATGTAAATACTAGTTTCAATGTTTTTCTTACCATCTCTCTCCTCTATACAAGTGCGTAGATGCTGAACTTCTTTCTCAGCTCGCGCTCTCGCTAGAGTTTCCGCTGTTAATTTCTCCTGAAAACAATTATTTCTGTGGGTTAAAATCATTTGATTCCACTAAAAGAAATGACAAACGCTCATTTAAATAGATTGTGTGCTTACTTCTAATACTGCAATTTCGGTCATGAGTTGTGAAATCTGTAATAGGAAAAATAGTTAAGAAGTTAATAACTGTCACATTCAAAACACTTATAATTTGGCACAGATACTTTGACAAATGATTACGGTTCTTACTTTATTCTGTAGGAACCGTGACGGCGTACCAGCGTCGTTTTTCAGTGGCGCCGGTACCTTGACCAGCCTGCTCTCGTATTCTTCCACCATATCTTCCATCTGTAATAAAGAATGGGTTTGGATGCTGTAATCTAAGACTGGATACGGAATCAGAGAAATAATATCCATGTGATATATACAGGGTGTCAGGGACATCGACGCGAAAACTGAAACCATGGATTCTGAAACCCCTGCGTTGAAATTTTTCGTTGGTTATTAAAAAAGAAATGCTGTTCCCTACATTCGGAACTTGAAACAAGCACTGTGCAACAGTGGACTGAATAAGTTTACTTCGTTAATCTATCATGATTTTTTCACAATCTTTGGTATAATTCTTCGGAAGCAAACCTTAGCTGATTAGTAATTTAGATTCTTTTACTTCATTCTCTTTAAAATCGCATAGCAATTAATTTTGCGATCTTTATAAAAATATTAAAAATCTCCATACCTCACACCGTAACGCCTCTAGCTGCGCCTCATAATATTGTTTGGTCATGTCCTTTGCCTCTTCTACTAACTCTCGCATAGTGTTAGCAGACTCTTGCTGACGTTCCTCCATAGCTGCCAACAGTTCCTTGTTGCGGGCTTGAGATCTGAAAAATAAAATAAATATAATTATACTGAAAAGTTCAAGTCCTTTTACGAATTTGAGTTCACAACGGACGAGTGTTGTAAGGATTTGCTATTAATGGTAACTCATGAAGGAAAATTCATCAGTTATCAGATAAAATTGTATTACTTCTTGTTAGGTAATTGGTAATACGGGCTGGTGTCTGCAATTTCACGTCAATGCGCGTATTTTGTGTATGGATGGGAAAATCGATGATTCGATCTACCCCAGCTCTTCAAGGAAGGCTAGCAACGCCTCGGTGTTCCTGATACCTCCCGAAGGGTACCTGATCACCGAAGTTCTTTGCCCTGTAAGTGGCGAGTACCGGGAAGTTTAGAAGCACATGAGCTGCTGTCTTGTCGTTCGCCATGCCATTACTTGTTCTTCTAGAGAGGTGAGGTAATTCAATTCAAATACTGAGTTTTAAACCTGTTTGGTAGACTCTTATCCATTTCTTCACACTGGCTGCTTAGTCAGCCATATTACATTATTATATTTGGTATGATCATCATCATCATTTCAGCTGAAAGATGTCCAATGCTGGACATAGGCCTCCCCCAAGCACCGCCACTTCGACCGATTCTGTGCTTTCCGCATCCAGCGAATTCCTGCAGCCTTCACAAGGTCATCGGTCCATCTTGTGGGAGGCCTTCCAACGCTACGTCTTCCGGTACGCGGTCGCCACTCCAGAACCTTTGGGCCCCATCGGCCATCCGTTCTACGAGTAATGTGCCCTGTCTATTGCCACTTAAGTTTGGCAATTCTTCGGGCTATGTCGGTTACCTTGGTTCTCCTGCGGATCAATAATGATAAATGTTGGTATATACTTACTGCACCAATTCGAAGTGTAATCTCTCATTATCAGACCGTAACTTCATAACTTCTGAGCTGCAACTGATGGTCGAGTCTTGTGTACTGTGTTCTGTGGTCTCTAGCGTTGTAGCAAGCATTGTGTGGTTTATCTCTGTACAAAATAAACACACATAATTTTACACAATTATTTGACATAAACACGATATATTATTAAAACACATTTACTAGCAGTAAGAGTGGAAACAGAAATGGGCCCAAAATTGTACCTTGGGGTACTCCAATGTTTAGAGCTATAAGGTTGTGTTTGGTTTAACAGGAAAAATAGACCTGTGTTTGTCGCGAAGATTTATTTTCAACTGGACAAATAATTTAGTTGGATTGTATGATCGATCATCTACATATTTATGGCTAGCTTACATACTAACGTTAAATTCGTTCATTTGTATTTGCTTAAACACCAATTTTAGAATATGGATAGCAGATGTAATATTATCAGTAGCTGTTTTTTGTTATCCTATACACTTTTACTTGTATACATTTTATAATGTATCTCTAATTTAACTTACACAGTAGTTTTAAAATTCAATTAATATAGTTTACAAATTCGAATGCCATGACAAAGTCATAGAACATTAAAATGTTAGTGACTTTTGCAAGAATCACATGAATTTTGGTTCTTAGAGAATCCTGAAGAGCTGCCTACTCAGTAGTGGTTAAAGTAGTAAATCTAAAGATTGAGACAACTTATTGAATCCTTTGAGGATACGTTAAAGTAAAATCAATGTACGTTTAGGGGTTAAGTGATATGGTGTAACTTACGTATATCCTGCGCGACAGCTGCTAAGCCGAGTACATGTTTGGTTTCGTGCGCGTACTCCAGCGACGGGTTGAGAGTCACCACCATACTTACGGCTTCGCCCCGCGCGCCCGATAGGCCCGTGCCTAGTAGCCGGGTCAGCTTTGATTCTCTGAGATGAAAATGTTGTTGAAATGGCTTAAAATGTTGGGAAGGGATGAGAGAATCCCAGAAATGAAATTCTTTAAATATTGGAAAGGATGTTGAAGTAGTAGTTGAAAATATTGTATGATTTCAACAATACTTCTGTTTTCCCCACTCTCAATGCCGAACGAGTCAGGCCGATTTTTTATTTGTTTATTACCCTAGAAGGACATACAGTGACCTTATTGCAAAATGCTTGAAATCTCACAAAGATAAGTGAAAAAAAATAAAGAAATAAATAATATTCTATCTATCTAAGACAAGTGAGTAAGTGCGATTTCTGCTTGAATAAAGCACAAAAAATAATTTAATTTACATGATTTGGGGATAAAAACATGTAAACACAGCAGTACGTATTGTGGTAAATGACGTCACATCATGACCGCGACTGAAACGGACGTTTAAATTACTATGGTACAAAATTGTTGGAAATTCATAATTTTTTTGAGTAACAAATATTAGTTGAATTTAACTTTTAATATTTTTCTAGGGTTTATATTACTGCCGTTTATAGATTGAGTGAAAGAATATATAAATTATATGCATATAATAATGCTTGCATAGTTAGAGTAAAAAATTCGAGGGTCCTGTCTACGTAAAGCTTTGAGTACCAGGGCGTTAATTTGTCTACAAACAAAGCTTTGTCTGAATTTCATGAGCCTTACGGCCGTGTTCTGTACTATGCTTACCTATAAGGCACCATAGCATCATTCCTCGTCTTCTGTTTCCTCCTCAGCATATGCAGACATCTCTCAAGCACGTGCAGCGAAGAGTTGATAGCGCGCGACTCCGCCATGCGCGCGCCCGTGTTGCGCGTGGCGCGGGCGCGCTCGCAGCCGGCCAGGTCGCACAGGCGCACGTACGATGTGCGGACTGAGCCTTCAGCTAGAGAGGAATATTTATAGTACTCACATAACATGGTCTTAATAATAAGTTGAAGAAGTAATTTGCCATAACTTGATTCTAGAGCCACTAGTTTTATTTTATAGCAGCCCTTCATGTTTCTAGAAAACCTTGGGCCTCGGAGAAGATTTTTTTAAAATTATTATTAAATTCTTTCAAATTCGGATTATTTGTACGCCTTCGTGCATGACATAGCGCACTATTCATTACTATTTTCTTCATTTTTTTGTAACATAGGCTATGTTATAATCAATTCATAACTTCTGAGTGAATGAGTTGAATGTGTGTGATCACGCCCTTTACGTGAATTTACCTGTCTCAGTAAGCATAGTGATGGTGAATATGCAATGAGAGCGCGACGAGTGCGCGTGCACGCCGGTGGCCGCGACCACGAGGTTGTGCTTGCCGGCGACCATGACGTCGTAGGCCTCCTCGCCGGAGCGGACGAATGCTTGCGTAGCGCCCTGCGGGGGACAGACAGGTTGTATGAGTTGTCGGCGCATACCGACGCATACCGCCGCGATATGCTCCAGCGTGCTCTTCGATGCTCCAGAAAAAAGCTGCGCTGCGATGCTCCAAGGCCAATCACCGAGCATTGAAATATATACCTTATTTCGGTTGGATAAGTATTAAATTCAATTGATAAATTTTAAATCCTTGCCGTCCCGTCCGTCAGTCTGCGCGGGCCCTTAGGCGGAACGACACAGTCGGTCTCCAGCACTCAAACAAGAAACAACAAGCAAGAAGAATAAATCGAAGGAACCTTGAAGACTATTTTTTATTTCAAGACCCCTCAACATACAGTCCACGACAATAATTTACCTTCACATAGACATTGCCTGAGGAGTCTTCTCTTATTCTTAGTTTCGTCCTTTTGTCAGGAGGCGCCAGTAAGTCATAAACGGCTTCATTATAGATCTCCACAAAAGACACCTGTGAATAAAACAATTCTGTTAATAATTTATTAATATTTCAACGAATTTAGTAGGTAGTTTCATTTGCTTTGTGGTCTCTACTCTCTTTCTTCGGCACAAGATTCCATTCTTACATATTATAAAGCAAAGTCCTCCGCCGCGTCTGTCTATATGAACGCGATAAACTCAAAAACTACCGAACGGATTTTCAAACAGTTTTCACCAATGGACGGAGTGATTCATGCGGAAGGTTTAACTGTTTAATTCATTAAAGTTTTGTGTAAACTGGCTGAAATTTGAGATTATTGTTGAAGATGTCGGAAAAAATCATGTCGATAGGGAACTTTATTGGCGTGCGCCGCGGAAATCGTAAAAGTTACATAAAATTTATGTTCTACAGTATTGTTCATCTTAAAAAAATTCAACAAAAAAGTCCACGATGGCATATGTCTATCTTCTAAGGATGACCCACAATAACCAATTTTATCTTTCAGAATTTGATAAAAATTTCATTGTTATTTCAGAAGCTATTTTGACGGGTATTATATTAATTCTTATCCAATAAACTGTGTTACTTAAATAGAGCATTTAATTTAGATTTAAATGTGCCTTGGCATCATATCATTTAAATGAATAGTTAAGATATCAGTTTCAAAATTACGCGTAATTACATAATTATGGTTGACGACAACAGTATTAGTCAATGACATTTCCTCGGCTATTAGGTATGTAATCCCGGTAGTACGTTCCTGTGAGATATTTTTCGACATCCACGCGGGCGAAGCCGCCGGCAAAAGCTACTTTATATAAACGAGCGTGGCGATTACGTACACGCGCGACTGTCGCTTTCGGTTAGGACGCGGCCGTAAGCAATTTTCAAAATGCGAAATGTAGTGGGAGTGTGAGCAGTGGTGACCCTGACTTGAGTTTTAGGTCGTGGGTTCGACCCCAAGCAGGTGCTATACGTTGTGTGAATAATTTCATCACCACACCTTAAATGATCTCATCACCTCTCAAAACGGTAAAGGAAAATATCGTGGGGAAACCGGCATGTCCTAGAACCTAAAATTTGAAGACATGGGACATCTACCAACCCGCACTGGGCCCGCGTGGTAGATTACAGCCCACTCCCTCTCGAAGTGAGGAGGCCTGTGTCCCAGCAGTGGGAACATTATAGGCTGATTATGCTAAATGTATATAGTTTACTGCTGGGCATAGCTAATAATTTGATTTATTGTATCACATCACTATCCTATCTTACTAGGTGTTGGAGGTATCATAATAGCTTACCCAAACATAGTGTCGGATCCTGTTGGTCAGGTCTATGGAGCTGACGGTGAGGTCATTGTGCAGCTGCACGCTCATGCGGCGGTACTTGTCGCGAAGTGGTGCTGATACGTGACGGAGGCGCTTCACCCACTGGGGAATAAGAGTTTTTAATTTTTTAAATTTGTCCTGTAGTTTTTTAGTTTATTCATAACAAACAAGAAATCTAATCTTTTCTCTTCATAATATTAGTTTAAATAAGCCTCTTGTTTGTGTGTCAAGCAACATTCAAACTCTCTTTGTGTGCGACTGATTATTGTTCTCAGAAGCATTGTTAGTATTGTTGAATTAAGTTCTAAGTTAGTTTGTTTTAAACCAAACCCTTTAACATAGAACGTATACAGGGTGGCAGGGAACAAAAAGGCAGTAGAAAATATCTGCTGTTCCATACATTTTGACCGCGTAGGTATTGCACTTTTCTATGAAACAGCAGATTTATTTTTGTATAACCAACAAAAAATTTCAACACAGGGGTTCAGAATCATGTACCGAATCCATAGTAACTGTTTTCACATTGATGTCCCTGCCACCCAGTATTGCGCTTGCCCAGAGTATTTATTCAGATGTCTATCACACATGTGTTAAGGTGCAATTTCATAGCCAACTGCAGGAGGCACAACTGGTTTCTATGTATTCTATGAAACCAACATGTCTACAACATGTCATAGCTACGGAAGGTATTTTACATAAATTTATAGAAACCAGTTGTGTCAGGTCACTTGCTGCTGCTGCTGCTTGGGGTCGGCTACAGAATGGTACCTTTATGCAGGCATGCCTAGCTTATTCAGAACTGGTGGACTAGAATATTCAGAACGCAAATAGTAAAGCAAAAAAATAAACCTGTAATTCAAAATCCTGTTCATGATGACTGAGCTTCTCTGTGCCATTCTCAGTAGGTCTGAAGGCAGGTTGCTGTGCAGCATCTACCAACCGGAACACATACTCCAGGGAACGAGGTACCAGACCTGGGGCACCCACTGTGCCCATCAGGGTGAATGTCTTGCCTGACCCAGAGGCTCCATAAGTAAGGAGTGTGAAGTTTTGTCCATCTGGTAGCTTTCGTAGATTGTCTTTGACCACAGATTCAAATATTTCCTGGAAGAGAACAGTTGAGTTTTAGAAAGCAGTTTCAAATATAATTTAATGATGATTAATTTTACAATAAGCAGCATCTTAGGGTTGTTTTAGGATGTTAAAATGTGTTAAAGCACAAAAAAAATGCCATCCCTTCCGCTGAATCCCTGAATATGCAGTATGTCACATTATTAACTATTATTAAATGACTTGGTAACTCAAACAAAATATCGTTTCCTAGTGAGGTATTGATAGTACATATTTATAAAGCATCTCACACATTATGAATATAATATAAAATATTTAAATGATCTTCGACATATCGCTCACTGTTCAATTTAATCGACAGTGAATATAATATATATTTTACTAGCTGACCCTGCAAACGTTATTTTGCCATATAAATGTTTGGGGTGGACCATCTTTATCACTTCCTACCCTACCTACCCTACCATAATTTATAAAAACATAATTTTTCTTCATTTCTTTTTTTTTCCTAAATTAAGATGTAAGCTATCCTATCTTGCAAGTTGGATCAAACTGCACACGGTGTGCAAATTTGATTAAAATCGGTTAAGTAGTTTAGGAGTCCACCGCGAACAAACAACGTGACACGTAATTTATATATATTAAGATATATATTAAGATTAAGATATAAAGTATCTTAAGATACTGGCCGATATGCGAAAGTTACGTTAACATATAGTAATGATTTATTGATCTTAAAGATGGACTGGATGTCCAAATATTTGATCTCACAACGTTTTGCGGTAGAAGAACTGTGTTGCAAGATTTGAATTTTGTTACATGTTTATGTTTTTGATTTGACTCAATATACTAATAATATTATTGCAGAAATTGCGCCTTTTTAAGTCAACATTTTAGCAATTAAATCCTTTATCAAAAACTCATTAATTAAATCGAAATTTTTAGTATAATTAATTAAAATCAAAACTGTGATGGTGTAGGTCAGTTTATCAAGGTTATTGTTGCAAAAACGAATGAAAACAAACTCACTTTCTGATTAGACTCTACGCCGAAGATCTTGGAGAAAGTATACATTTTCGAGACATTATGTTGGGTGCGCCGCCCGTGCCCCGCCGTCGCTGTATCCAAGGATGTAACCAGGCATCTGTCTGACCGGATTTCATACAAAGTATTTGGAACTTTACACGGCTTCAATCTCAAGTACACCTGCACCAACTCCGGCTCCTCAATCTCTGAGTCTTCATCAAATAACTCCAATAAGTTCGTGCCCTTCTGAGGCCTCGGTCGCATGAACGGATTTTGTATCAGCGGAGGCCGAGGCTCGATAAACGAAGGAATGTCTCGCTTCGACACGTCGTTGTCGGAAAATCGTTGGTATGACATTTTCTAACCCTTAAAACAAAACACCAGTTTACAAAATTATTAAATAATTTTGTAAAATAATTCACCTCAAGTTTATCAACGAACAAAACAGAAACAAACGTTCAACTTTTGAAATAATTTGATGTTTTAATTTTCGAATGTTGGTAGTCCCAAAACGTTATTCAGGCCGCATTCCGAGTTACGATAAAAGTGATAATTTCGCGAATCCGACCAAAGTCCAAAGTCATAATTATCACTCAAAAACCCTTATATTTTGTGACTATTAAATTTGGTCGGATTCGCGATATTATCACTTTTGGCGTAACTCGGAATACGGCTTCAGTTTCGGAATAAAGTGCTTGCTACACGGCTGCCAATCGCGTCCCCAACAGAGGTGACCTTGGTTGGCGACAAGCAGAGCTGTTTGAAATTTGGTCGTAAACTACATGGTTGTAAATCACCGAGGTCAGCTGTGTTGGGACGCAGTTGGCAGCCGTGTAGCAAGCCCTTAACACTCTGCGAAACCTTGTGATAAAAAAAAATACGCTGGCTCCACACGTTTGGCAAACTTCGCCAAGTCATCACAAATTCAAACTTGTGGATAGAGCGTTTGCCTTGACTTGTAAAAAAATCACGTAACGACCCACACCTACCAACACATTAGCGCAGTCGCAAGCGTGTGGACCACCTAATTTATCAAAGCGTATTTGTACAGGTTTGTAGTTTGTGGTTGTGGCAAGTGGCAAACGTGTGGAGCCAGAATAATAAAATCATCAAAATATACCAGTTTTAGGGTTCCGTAGTAAACAAGGAACCCTTATAGTTTCGTCATGTCCGTCTGTCTGCCTGTCTGTCTGTCTGTCCGCAGTCTAGCTCCGAGACCCTTAGTACTAGAAAGCTGTAATTTGGCATAGATATAGATATTAATTACGCCAACAAAGTGGTAAAACAAAATTATGAAAAACATATTTTTTTAGGGTACCTCCCATACACGTAAAGTGATAATGTTTTTTTTTTTTTGTCCAATGATGTGGAGTATCATTGGAAAGGTCCTTCAAAAACATTGTGGGTTTGCGGGAACCATTTTTGGATTCAGGGATCCGTTTGCGAAATATTAAGCTTTAAAGTGCAAATTTTTGTTAGAGTCAATTGTCCCCCCCCCCTGCCAGCTAAATGGTTGGTTTTGGATATGTAAAAATCACAGTAGTGGTTTATATAACGAAATTAAAAGGAAAACTATCACAGCTAAGTAGGCTTTACAAGTTAACGAGTAATAATCGACCAACTTAACTTTGCAGTTGCAAAAACGAACATGTTTATCAACTACAAAGTTAAGTTTGTTTTTGGGATAAATTCATCCCAACTACGGAACCCTTCATTGTGCGTGGTCCGACACGCACTTGGCCGGTTTTTAAACATATTGACATTGTTGAAAATTGTATTCAAAATGACAAGATTACTTTGTAAAGTATGATATTATTTTAATTATTGTGAATCTGAGGACTATGTGGATATTATTATTATTTCTCTTCTTTCTAGTTTTTCTAAGTCTGACAGTTTGAGTAGTTTATGCGGCTTACCCCAAATGTCCTTTTTTGGTATTGTTCGTCTGTCAGACTTATCTAGTTTCTGCTTAGATCCCTGTGAAGAAGAAAATGCATAGTTGAGCTCCACGATTACTGACAAATGCTTGCACTGACTGGACAGGTCCAATCAAATCTGTGTGGTTCTTTCCTCAAAAGATCATTTTAGACACTAATCTACATGGTCCTCATGATTATATGTGGACTTTAAAAGAGACTGCGACCTCTGAGTTTGTTTCGGCTTTTCTTCTCAGAGTAGTCAGATAGGAAACACGGTTATCAATTCGAATGTTAAAATAATACCCCTTGGTAAGACAGGCTATCAGCATGCGTGGCATGACAACCATAGAAACGGGTTTTTTACAGGTTTTGTCGACGGAAGATATATATTTTTTTAATGTACAGACGCCAGCATCACATCACGCTATCCGAAACTGTCAAATTTTCCCAATCAACTTTAAACCTTATTCTTCAGCGATAAAGTTGAAAATCTTTAAATAAATTTGACAGATTGTAGTAGCTTGAAGTGCTGGCGTCTGTATGTTCGGGCCTAACTGTACGTTCGCACTGGCGAAACATTCACAACGAAACATGTTGGAATCTCTAGTGCCTGTCAATTTTCCATACAAAGTTTGACAGGCACTAGAGATTTCAATATGTTTTGTTGTGATGTTTCGCCAGTGCGAACGCATAGTAACTCTGTCATTTAAAGACGGATTTGAAAAATTCTTTTTTATTTGATAGGGTATACTTCCGAGGTGGTCCTCATCATTGAGTCAGGGTCTGATGATGGCATCCCAGAGAAATTGAGGGAACTCTTCAAATATTATAGGCACTCATACAGCGATTTGAGTATTTTTTATGGTAACTCGTGCAATTGCTCTCGTAAAGCACCATTCGATAAAGTGGAACTGATGATGAAGATCACAGATGGCCACTGGAACTACTCAATAAAAAGTATTTCACGGGTTGCGATTCGATTACTTTAATATGGTTGCCAAGCAATTTATCCTCGTCACAATGCATATGGAGAAGTGGAGCTGAAGGTGAAGTACCAGGAGAACTTCTTAACGACTAGGTAACGTCCCTGCACCGGGAAAAGCAATATTTTGTAAGAGGTGATGATCAGTTGACATTAGGCTATTGTAACTTATATAAATTACAAATTGACCCACTAAAAAGCGAGAAATAAAAACTTTTTTTACAAAAAAATAAACGACTTCCAAAAAACACTACAAAGTGTAAAAATAACTTTTTCGGAAGTCGGTTGCAAATAACGAAAATACAAAATCAAAGACACTGAAAAAAAAGCTTTTTTTTTATTAGATCGCCTTGTGGACTGTGGTGAAATGGTGAATATTTTAGATTCCATTCATTCATTCATTATTCATACTTTCTAGTTTATATTGGACATAAAAAGTCGTTTTCGTCTGAAAAGACACTGAATCCTTACAAAAAAAAACAATCAGTCAAATTTTACAAATGTCGGATGTGTACTTGTGTATTGTTTCACAGTTGTTTATTTTTGTAAAATAAATTAAATATAATCAATGCAGAGAGAAATGTGACGGATTTAGTGTGGCATATCACTTGTAAACGACTGGACATTTGTTTTTATGGATAGTTAAGAAATGTCATTGATCAATGTGAAGAATTTGTGAAGATGCGATTATTTTTCGTATTTGGCGTCGTGCCATAGTTTTAATTGCAGTTTTATCGAGGATACGAATCATGAAGTGGTCGGCGCTAGTTATTTTAACGTTGTTGTGGGTTCAGAGGGTCGTTGGATTCTGTCCTTCGTTGTGTACCTGTAAGGGAAACAAAGCGGCTGATGGGGCGTTAGCGGAGCCCCAGCCCGGGGAGCTCCTAAGGCTCAAGTGTGGCGGGAGCCCTGCACAGATTACTGAGCTCAAAGAGATAGATTTGAGCAAGTTATGGACCATAGTTGTGAGCTTGTAAGTATACTTTAATTATCAACTTTTTAATGTACTCAAAAGCTAGCTTCATTCTAAAAACCTTATTATGTTTTCAGAAATCTATCAGGCAATGCGATTTCAACCTTATCAAGAGAGCTGTATCTGCCGAATTTACAGAAACTGTAAGTATAACACACTGCCATAAACATGTTCATAAGTTTAAAACAAGTTCTGACAGAACATTTTAGTAAGCATGTCATAATAAATAGTAGTACAAAAGTTATTACTGGAACACTATTGTATGTTTCATGGTCTGATCAGTTACATACATATGTAAACTCATGCCTTCCTATGGGAGTAGGCAGAATCTTCAGAAGGCCACCAGCTAACATACTCCTTTTGCCTCGCTTATGTTCATACATCTGGTCATACAAGCACGCCGGTTGTCATCAGTTAGTATTCATAATAAAGCTTCTCTTTGGCAGTGTAGCCAACTTCATGTCCATTACTGATTTAAATGACACAGATTTCAATGTTTGTTTACGTGAATCTAAAAACGTTTCACATGTAGTGAGTAACAAATGTTGAGTTGTTTATAGCAGTGGGAATTGGGTTAGATATGATTTGGAATAACATTTGTTTCTTTTGATTTACGCTGTGATATCGAATTAATTGTTTCAGTAAAGTAAAATACTGTCCTATATTTTTCTGGGTGTTGAACAATAATCTATACTTAAATTCCGTAAATAATGAGTCACTCAGGTTTAAGTCGTAATGTACCTACTATTATGTTATAGTGTAGTTATTGAAGAGTAATTGTTGAGCCTTGTACCGAAAATCACTACATACTATAAAACAAAGTCCCCCCACCGCATCTGTTTGTCTATCTGAACGCAATAAACTCAAAAACTACCAAACAGATTTTCCTACGGTTTTCACCAATGGACAGTCATTCATGAGGCAGATTTAGGTGTATAATTTATTTCGGTTTTGTGTAAATTGGATGAAATATGACAATAATTGTTGAATATATTGGAAAAATCATACCAACTGATGTAGGCATATATCGCCTGTAGCAATTAACATTGTCGGATATACATTTTTGCGATTTTTAAATTTATAATTTATTCTAAGACCTTTAAAGCACTAATTTAAAAATTGCAAAAATGTAGATCCGACAAAGTTAATTGCTACAAGCAATATATGCTCTGCTACCCGTCCAGAGCTGGGCCAGATTGCTAGTGTGGGATAAAATACCTCCTTATCTGTTCATCATCATCATCAGCCTATAATGTTCCCACTGCTGGAACACAAGCCTCTGTGAGAGGGAGTGAGCCGTATAATCCACCACGCGGGTTCAGTGCGGGTTGGTAGATGTCACATGTCTTCGAATTTTTAGTTCTAGGACATGCCGATTTCCTCACGATGTTTTCCTTCACCATTTTGAGAGCAGTGGTGATGAAATAATTTACACAAAGTAAAGTGCCTGTCTGGGTTCGAACCTACGACCTACAACTCGTAAGTCGCGGCCGTTACCACTGGGTCACCAGTTCACCACTGCTCCTTATCTGTTATAAAACTTTAATCTCTACCTTAAATCTCAAGATCTCTTAATTACTATGCATGGTCATCCTATCCTATCCTATACTATTAAACAAGTAATATTTGTATATTTGTGCTCATGTTCTCGAAATCGGCTCTAACAATTTCGATAAAAGTTGCAAAATAGGGGTTTACGAGGGCGAAAAATCGATCTAGCTAGGTCTCATATCTGGGAAAATTCGTTTTCTCTATTTTCTCAGCCTCGGGAGTGTGATACAATGTTGGTATACCTGGACGATATGTTTATTTCTATTTTCACCCGAGCAGCGCTCGAGCTCGGTCGCCCATAGAACAAGATAATGAATAATGACATGGCAGCATGGAATAAGTAGGTACTATACATATAGTATGAACTTTCCTATACTATTAAATGAGCATTCTCTATTTTCACCAGAGCAGAGCTCGGTCTCCCAGGTAAAGATAATATAAAACTAGGAGTGTGAAGAGTCGGAACAACATATCATTTTTTGATCTAATATAGATATAAAAGCAGGTCCATTAGTCAGATAAGATCTGTGTACTATTTAGATAACCCATACTTTGCACCTTATCAAGTTTATCATAGGCATACATAATCATGATAACATGGAATAGGATAACAACATGCATGTTTCTTAGATGAATGCTTTTAAATTTCTAGTTAGTGAGACGGTGTCATTGGATGCAGTTAAAGCAACATTTGTAACTTAAAATTGTTAGCACAACTACATTATTTATTTATTAATTTATTGCACCATGTAGGTACACAAAGTTACCAAGTAAGACAAGGCTAAACTAATAAGTACATGATTCTGTTACATTGATTGGTAGTAGAAATATGTACCATCGCCGAATCCCATACCACTTTGAAAACAAAATCCCGTGCACACAATAACCACATCTGTTACCACCCCGGTTCTATAGCGTCCGAGTGCTGCAAGCAAGAATAGTCCTTATGGTGGTTAGTTATGGCTTTACGCGATGGTACCATGGTAGTACTTCCTTAGACATTATCACTAATCTCCACTTGGTTTATTGGTCACTGCCAGCCTGCATCATCATGTTTGATCCGAATCCACATAGCTCACAGAATAAGCAAAATGAAGTGGCAAAGGGCCGGCCATATTAGCCGTAGAACCAATGACCGTTGAGGTAGTTGTGTTCTTGAGTGAAGACCGCGAATCGGCAAACGTACGGTGGGACGCCCTCAGGCTAGGTGGAGCGACGATCTTCGCAGGGTAGCAGCTGGATGAGAGTTGACGAGAATCGAGCTGAATGGCGTGCAATTGGAGAGGCCTATGTCCAGCAGTGGACTGCTGTAGGCTGATGATGATCTTTGATCCTATGAGGCTTGCTTAATCACCAAGAGTGCAAAGAAACCTTAATAAAAAATTGATTAGAAAATCCCTCTGCCGGATAAAGGCCTCATATGTACCAATATAGCCAATTTTTTTCAAGTGGAAACTTCTTTAGGCACTTTGGGCATTTTTGAGATGGGACTAAACCATTGATTTCGCGACACTTACCGAATTTACCGACACCATGGAGTGAAAGACATCAACGCGTTGATTACCGCGGTGCCGATGTTTTTTCAAGTTTTCACTTCTGTCGGCACTATTTTCATATTTAATTAAATGAAATTGTTTATTCTGTAAATGATTTTACTTCTGTAGGTAGGTTTGTACAAACACTTTTCCACGTCAAGCAATAGTAAATAGGATATCGGAACCACTTTTAAGGCTTGTGCAGACCAGCGGTGCCTTTGTGTCGCGTCGCGTGTCGCGCCTGTTTGAAAGAGCCTTTACACGTCGTATAAAAAAAAAAAATAAGCTAGATGAGTTCGGCGTTTCCTATCTGACTACTCTGAGAAGAAAGGCCGAAACAACTCAGGAGCTCGTGGTCTCTTTTAAAGTCCAGACATAATCTTGGTCAGGCCATATGAGGACCATGTAGATTCAGTGTCTGAAATGGTATTTTGAGGAAAGAACCACACAGATTTGAATGGACCTGTCCAGTCAGTGCAAGCATTTGTTAGTAATTGTGGAGCTCAACTATGCATTTTCTTCTTCACAGGGATCTAAGCAGAAACCAGATAAGTCTGATAGAGTCCGATGCATTCTACAACATGACATCAATCCAGAGGCTCGACCTGTCTTACAACCAGATCAGCAATGTTTACAAAGAGATGTTCAAGGGTCTGATCAACCTGGAGCGACTGATACTGTCTCAGAACCATATATCAGCGATGGCTGCCGGGACCTTTGACTATCTTGTTGGATTGAAACAATTGTGAGTATAAAAAAACGATTAAGATACAGTGTGATTCTTCATAATGTGCACATATCGAAATGAGGGAATCTATGCTTAATTTTATCGAAGGAAAATATATATAAAAAAAAAAATGTATTTTTTTTTTGATTTTTTCTTTGACATCTTATTTATAAATTTTACAATTATTGTAAAAGTTGATATAAAAAATACAGATATTTGCTAAAAAAACATGTTTATTTTCAATTGTGGGTAGTTTTTTTTCTCAATTTTCATTTTATGTGGACGCCTAATTACTTCCAATCATTATGGAGGTTGTTTCATCGCGATAGACGATTTAGTTTAAAATTTACACAGTTTTGTTTTTTTTTTTTAATTCCATAAAAGTAGTTAATTGATTGAGAAAATAGCTAAGCGGAACAGGTTACTAAACATATCCACGTCTATTGCATTCCATAAAAGTATTAAAAAAATATCGATAAAAAAAAAACTGTCTTTAAAATTAAGCAGATTCCCTCATTTCGATATGTGCACATTATGAAGAATCACACTGTATAATATTGATTTGGGGCTGTCCCTCTGCAGAGCAAAGACATGTTCTTGTAGAAAAGAAATAAGTATTGACCATAACTACTGCAATGGTTAACTCAGATCACTGGGTCCAGGTTTCCTCAGATAATTTTTCTTATTAGTTACTTATGTTGCAATTAATAACAGCTTCTTACTAAATGCATAATGATCACATCACACTATACCTATATCACACTATCATCACACTAATATTATAAAGGCGAAAGTTTGTGAATGTGTGTATGTTTGTCTCTTCTTCACGCTCAAACGGCTGAACGGATTTGGATGAAATTTGGCACACATATAGTTTATAACCTGGAATAACACATAGGACTTTTTATCTCGATATTCCCAATATAATTATAACAAAAAAAAAGTTTTTTTTTGTCTGTCGTGTTTGTTCCGGCTAATCTCTGAAACGGCTAGACCGATTATGGCGGGACTTTCACGTTATAAGGAGTAAAATAAAAGCCTATTGTAGAAAAAGCAGGTGAAGCCGCGAGGAGCAGCAAATTGACTATAACTTTGATAAATTGACCATTCAGATTACTATGATTTTTATCAGTTGTTATTTAATTTTAGGAATTATTTTCCTACAGTTCCTTTTATCAAATTCAATTAATTCTCTTCCACAGGGACATCACTGACAACCCATTAGTTTGCGACTGCGACCTCCTCTGGGTCGGAGACTGGTCACGAAACACGAGTGTGAAACTAGTGGGCAACCCGAAATGCGCCTTTCCCGAAAACATGGTTAACAAAATAGTGCGGAAACTGAAAATATTCCTCGACCGGTCTGCATGCGGTAATGCAATATCTGGGAACAACTTGATAGTAAAACCTGCACACGATCAAGTTGTGTTTGTTGGGGATACATTAACGCTGTCTTGCAATGCCCCGTTCGCCTCAGTTCTCGCCAAATACGAACTACGATGGATGCATCCTATGCTCGAAATCTGTGATGTAAACATAACCAACACTGACATGCAAGAAGAAGGCTTAGCTGAGACTACGGTCCACTTCCCTAACATCACTAACCATCACATGGGGAACTGGACCTGTATGTACAGCGACCAGAATCATATCAGACATAATCACACAGTTGAAGTGTTGGTACTTTCAAATTCTACTCAATACTGTCCTACTAACTATATTATAGATAATAAAGGGCTATATTCCTGGCCTCAGTTGCTTTTAAATCATACGGCTGTCGTGCCTTGTCGGAGTGGGGAAGGCGTGGCCTACAGATCCTGTAGTCCTGACGGTATATGGGGCCCTGCTAACACAACTGAATGTTCCTACATCAGCAATGTAACGAAGCTTCTTCAACAGTTTGCGCTTCTGAATGTTAGTTTGGTGCAATTTTCTGCAGTAAATGCCACAGAGAGACTAGCTATGTTGATACAGGAGAAGACGTATCCGTTGGCTGAGATTATCGATCCTGATGATGTGTACTTTATAGCGAAAGCTATAAGGAATTATATGCAGTATATTGCAGAGGAGAAAGACCTTGGTGAGTATTTTTTTGTAACTGAAATATAAAGCAATTTATCGACATCTTAATGACAATCTTCACAAGTTCACATGCTGGAACTAATTTAAAACTTACCCCAATTTTCATTAGTAAAATATACAGTGTATTGACACAGTGTGTCAATAGTTTTTACATGTTATTTGTATCGTGAACTATGTTGTTAGCTTTCCTAATGTTTCCGAGAATCTGGGGTGATTGAAATGTGTGATTATTTTTAATCCTTACCAACCAGTCTTACCAAGGGGTATCGTGTTACCTAGTTACTAGGTTGTGGAGGTCAGATAGGCAGTCGCTCCATGTAAAATACTGGTATTCAGCTACATCCGGTTAGACTGGAAGCCGACCCCAACATAGTTGGGAAAAGGCTAAGCAGATGATGACATATTATAAAACAAAGTCCCCCGACGCGTCTGTCTGTCTGAACGCAATAAACTCAAAAACTTCTGAACGAATTTTCAAACGGTTTTCAGCTATGGACGGAGTATGCATAAATAAGGTTTTGGTGTATAATTCATTAAGGTTTTTTGTAAGTTGGCTGAAATATAACGATTATTGTTGAAGATGTCGGAAAAATCATGCCGACTGGGAGCTTTACTGGCGTGCGCCGCGTTAACCGTTAGAGATACATAAAATTTATGTTCTACTGATTTGTACATCTTAAAAAGTTAAACAAAAATAAATTTTTTTTTCGCCTTTTTGTACGAAACAAACATTTGTAAGGACTGATTTTCCAATAGTCAGGTAAATTTTATCTAAGCGATAAATATTGTGGTATGACAGCTTCTGTATGGAAAATATGTCAAACTGTCATATTTATTCTTCAGTTAAAAGGTAACTGACTATTGTAAAATCAGCCCTAAGGCTTGATCGTTATTGTTATTACATCTCTCGGTGTTTGTGCCTGTCTGATGTGTTTATAAACGCACCTAGGACACAATAGAAATTCCGATTATATTATTACAAGGTTACAACAGTACTTGATAGTTCCAATTAAAAATCTTCAATTGCTTTTTGAGCTTTACGAGAATTCTCATTCCATAGTAAACAGATAAGCCCAGTGTAGTATAAATTAGCCTATAAAGTTCCCAGCCTCCTCTCTTCGAGAGGGGGTGGGCTGTAATCTACCACGCGGGCCCAGTGCGGGTTGGTAGATGTCACATGTCTTCGAATTTTTGGTCCTAGGACATGCCGGTTTCCTTACGATAGTGGTCACGGCCCCGGCTTACGAGTTGTAGGTCGTGGGTTCGAAGCCAGGCAGGCGTTTTACTTGTAAATAATTTCATGACCACTGCTCTCAAAACGGTGAAGGTAAACGTCGTGAGGAAGCCCATGGTGCGCGGTACAAACTCTTAGCACCATTTTTTTCTCTTCTAAACCAAAATATTTCCTTGCAGGCCCAACTTTGCTCGACGTGATAAGTTCAACAATGAACATCAGCATGCCAGTGCTGGCTCGCGCCGAGTCGAAGTACGGCGTGTGCACTGACATCGCGCGCGCAGCCGAGGAGATATCGCAGCACATCGCTAACATACAGGGACAGAAGGTGAGCAGTAGTGTTAGTGTAGTAAAAGAAGTGATAAATTCAACAATGAACGTCATCATGCCAATGCTGGCACGCGCCGAGTCTAACGACGGCGTGTGTGCTGATATCGCGCGCACAGCCGAGGAGATATCGCTAACAAACAGAGTCAGAAGGAATACTGAGAGAAAGCCATTTTTTTTTGGATTTTAATTGATATCTTATATTATTTAGTTGGGATTTGTTTTTCTTGTTTAAACTATTATTGAATCGCGTGATCAACTCAATTCATGACTAATATACCCGATGCACACAATTGCACGTACACACGGCTACACATCAAGCTATACATATCCAGTTTATGTTGATCTTGCATTGTATAGGATTTCCGTACAACGCGAGATT
Source organism: Agrochola lychnidis (assembly GCA_963680765.1). Taxonomy (NCBI): domain Eukaryota; kingdom Metazoa; phylum Arthropoda; class Insecta; order Lepidoptera; family Noctuidae; genus Agrochola; species Agrochola lychnidis. The sequence goes on along the minus strand of OY796859.1, from coordinate 2,854,999 downwards.
AGCTTATACTGGAAATGTATACCTTTTGCAGACCTTTTTTTGAGGATAGTTATTACTGATAGGATATTACTTTTTATGTCATGAAGTTTAGTTGTTTCGACTATTGTTTTTTATTAGCATAATAGCATAATCAGCCTTTAATGTTTCCACTGCTGGGACACAGGCCTCCTCTTTTCGAGAGGGAGTGGGCTGTAATCTATCACGCGGGCTCAGTGCGGGTTGGTAAATGTCACATGTCTTCGAAGTTTTGGTTCTAGGACATGCCGGTTTCCTCACGATGTATTCCTTCACCGTTTTGAGAGCAGTGGTGATGAAATTACTTACACAAAAAAAAAAAAAAATCGCCTGCCTGGGTTCGAACCCCGTTGCCAGTGGGCCACCACTGCTCAATAAATCATGTAGATTCAACCAAATAGATTATGTTGATTAAAAAACGCAGAATTGAATAATTCACTAACACAATCATATCTGAGACCCCTCCGTGCCTCGGAAAGCACGTTAAGCCGTTGGTCCCGGCTGTCGTTCGTGGATCTTTGACAGTAGTTACGGGTCGTCAGAAGCCCGAAACTGACAACCAGTCTTACCAAGGGGTATCATGTTACCTAGTAACTAGGTTGTGGAGGTCAGATAGGCAGTCGCTCCATGTAAATACTGGCATTCAGCTGCATCCGGTTAGACTTGAAGCTGACCCCAAGATAGTTGGGAAAAGGCTAGGCAGATGATGGTGACAATCCAATATGGTTGTTTTATCCAAATTAAAAAGCATAAGTGAACCGTGAAATTCCTTCCAAAATATAAAGTTACAAACATAGATACCAAACCTAGAACTACCTATACTCCATAGGTTTAGGTAGTTAATTAAAGGTAAACAAATCGTAAAAAGGGTGTTTATAGATGACAATGGTGCCGATTCCCTTGTTCACAAACTAAACTAAATTTAAGTTCAGTGCATCTTTTTCTTTCTATTTCATTAAGAAAAGGACAGAAGATGAATTTTAGTTTAGTCCTGTCAAATTAATCAGCGCTTGTCACTCTCCATACAAGTTTAGACGTGATTAAAAACTTGCCCACTAAAATTACGTCAAGCGCTGGTTAATTTGACAGGACTAAACTAAAATTTATCTTCTGTCCTTTTCTTAATGAAATAGAAAGAAAAAGATGCACTGAACTTAAATTTAGTTTAGTTTGTGAACAAGGGAATCGGCACCATTTTCTTGTTTAAAAATATGATAAAACCAAATTAAATTTATTTTAGATTTTTACAATGGTTTCCCCTTTTATTAAATGTATGTTAAACTTTATCATTTATTCTTAAACTATTCTTCGTAGATGTAACTGCTTGAACACAATTGTTTTGTTAGATTTATAGTAATAATATAATATTTTGTAATCTGTCTATTGTAAAGAGTCCAAATTCTAAACGTCAACGAATTATAAAGTTGCTAAATTGACGAGTACAACTGTGACGTAGCATGACAACCGAAGTGACAGGTATTTCGTTTAGTCGGTTACTTGACAGCTGTCTCGTCACGTGGCTTTTTTTGTTTTCCTTTATTTAACTACCTAAACCTATGAAGTATATAAAACCTTAGTAACGAAAAAATCACCACATAAAAAATTGCGTCAACTTATTTATAGTGATGCAACGAATACGAATACGAATATTCGTATTCGCCGAATAGTAGGCATTTACCGTATATTCGTATTCGGCGAATACTTATACGAATACTAATACGAATATTTAAAAATTAATATGTTTGTACGCAAATCTAATTACTGGCAGACTTGGAAAACGCGCGTCGTCGGCACGTAAAAATACGACGTGTGCAAGGGCCTTAACCGCAACGACGATGCGACGGGGGACTCCCCGGCCATAGTTTATACAGTGCCGCGGCCCGGGAGTTTTCCTATCATTACGAACCATGGACTGATTGATTCATTCATTCCTTTCATTTCATTTGTCAGTCGAAAGCACAAGTCAAGCAAGAGAGTATTGTTTTATTATTTATTTTCTGAGGTTGCTGCGAAGTGAAAGGAGTTGAAGTTGAATAGAAAATGTCTTCTCGTAAACGAGATCAAAGTGACATATGGAAACACTTCGATAAATGACCAAATAAGTAGTTATATGGTCTGTATTTCTTTTGTATGAACAAAAGGTAGGATAGTAAGTCCTAAGTAATTTAGACGAACGTTAGTAATAGCTGCGTCTATGTAGTACTAGACTATTAGTCTTTTATTACCATGGCGAGATATTCGTATTCGCCGAATAGTAGGTTTGATATTCGTATTCGTATTCGTAAAAGTAGTATTCGTTGCATCACTACTTATTTACTTATTCTATGTTTTTTTATTAACTTACTATTTGTTCTGTTTCAGTCAAACCTAGCCGTGGAGCATTTCCGTGTGAGCGAAGGCTTCAGCGGAGCGACTTGTGTGTGGTACAGTGCCAGGCGAGGCGAACTGCCGCGACTGCACTGTACCACGACTAACCGCACTGTCGCACCGCTGCTTACCGTCACCGACGCGCTCATACACGCCAGTGTGCAGGTAATAATGATTTAGTACCTTTAAAATAACGCCTTGTTATTTTCCGATTTACATAAGTTTTGTGTAAGTCTCAATATACAGGGTTACTGGTAACTCGACGTATTCCTTGCAGAACGTCATAGTAGGGTTAAAATGCAACAAATTAAGCCACCAAATTTTCTACCGAAATTCAGTAGTTTTTGAGTCAGCGCTTATGAAGGCACAGCACAGCACAAGAGCAAGATACGCAGCAACAGTTAGGGAAATAGCCAGTAACAAAACACGAGCTTGCGCGACGTAGAGTTGAAACTAACTAACGCTGACGACCAAATTTTGCAAAATCGCACCCCCTGTCATGCCGAGAGAACAATAGCGACCAATCACAAAGCTCCCCGAGTGTTTGGAGTTCAAGCGCAGGTAAAAACTACGAATAATACGAATACGAAACAATAGGTTGACCGTCTCGCAATTTTACCTGCCCCTCATAAAACTCTTCTCTTCCCTGGCACACATGCAAAAATATTGACAATCATACCTTTCTGAATAACTGATAAGACAAGGATATTTTCTTAGTAATTTGTACACCAGGTGTAGTATTTTTTTTTTGCACTAGACTACATTTTTTATGAAGTAATAGCAAAAATTACAAAAAATTAAATGTTTGGATAGTGATATTTGCCAAAGTTTTAGGCATCATTGAACTTTTAAGTATTAACAAAGGTCTGCTACGGCGTCAACTATGATAATAACTTAAATTTCAGTACAGTCGCGCCGTAAATCATTTTTAAATTGGTTTCAAATGATTTAATCTGGGATTTTTCATAAAAAAACTAAAACTCTTAACTAATTCAAAAACTACTGAATTTCGGTAGAACATTTGGTGGCTTAATTTGTTGCATTTTAACCCTACTATGACGTCCTGCAAGGAATACGTCGAGTTACCAGTAACCCTGTATAACCTTTTGCCATTTGCTGAGCATAGATCTAGACTTACTGAGAATGTCATTACTTATACAGGGTGGCAGGGACATCGACGCGAAAACTGTTACCATGGATTCAGTACATGATTCTGAACCCCCTGCGTTGAAATTTATCGTCGATTATAAAAAACAAAAAATCTGCTGTTTCATAGAAAAATGCAATACCTACGCGGTCAAAATGTATGGAACAGCAGATATTTTTTTAAATAACCGACGAAAAATTTCAACGCAGGGGGGTATCATGTCTTGAATCCATGGTAACAGTTTTCGCGTCGATGTCCCTGCCAGTGGCGTGCACACAGTTTTAAGACAAGGTAGGCAGAAAATTTTACTCACCAAAAATACTGCACGTTGGTTTTGGTTCGTCGCGTCGTCTTGTCGATTGATGATGTAGGTAATTGCCAAATTCCAGCTCAAATATCAATAGATTGACTGATTTTATAGACACATCAATTTACGGATATTCAAAGTGGCCTTTCGGCGCGTTTGTTTGATGTTTTGTAGTGTTTGTGTGATTTGCAAAATTTAAATAAAAGCAGTGAAAAGATGGTGATGGATGTGAGTATACTATATAGGATTGTTTTATTTGTATATTAAATCTACACGCCTATCTTTCTGTAAGAATGTGTGCAATATGGAATCGTAAAAGTTGGGAAGGCGTTTTATTTCCGTAAGAAGATTTTTTTCTATTGAAATCATGGAAAGATCTGTAAGTCGTTGCTGGCCTTGTGTATTTCTTAAGTAGGTGTGTATACGTTTTAGCGACGAGAATGACCTTTCGGTTGAAGCACTGCTCGCGGGAACTGTAACAATTAATTTTGCCAAACGCAGCACTTCGGGAAAAACTGTATTTATGTTATTTTCATAAAAATGTTCTATAATTTCGTAAATACTAAGGTTTTTGAATTCGGCAGATTTATAAACACATTTGAGCTCATTGATAAGGCGGTCTAAGTTAAAGTCGTATAATTTATAAACATTTACGAATTGCGATACTAGTTCAACCGGAAAATTGTCATTATATTTATTGAAATTTTCGCATTCAAGTAGTCCAAAAAAATTTAATTCTTTCAGATTTTTATACCGGTCGCGACATTCGTTGGATATATTGTCTATAATTTCAATAAAAATCCGCTTAAAATTGATTTTTGCGTCTACAACATTACGTTTTCGTTTTGGCGGCCCTGTGATTATTTTTACGCTTTCAAAAATTAATTCAAACCTAGATCTGAATGATTCTAAAAACGATTCAAACTCCTTAATTTTTTTAATGCAATAAGTCACATCTGATGTCTTTTTTTGCATAATTTCGTAAAGCACATCAGTTTTTGCGAATATTTCGTTAAACACATGGAGTAAAAACTGGAATTGAAAGTCTTTTAAATTGTGTAACAAATTCGAAACTTGACTTAATGTCTCGCCATCCCAAGAGTCTTCGTTTTCAACCATATCCTCAAATAAATCAATTAAATGTAAAGAAGAATTGAAAATTACATTTACAGTACGCGAATTGTAAGTCCATCGAGTGTCAGCAACGCGAGGCAATTTTTTCATATCAGCTATTTTATTATAGTGGTTTTGCCTTTTGGTACTATTATGAAAGAAACTTGCTAATGTTTTTATGAGATTGAAAAAACATTTAGTTTCTGGAATACGTTCGCACGATTTGGAAAGTACCAAATTAAGGACATGGGCGGAACACCAAACGTATTCAGCAAGAGGACATTGCTGGCGAACCAGCGACTGAACGCCGTTCCGTTCAGATGACAGGACAGCTGCACCGTCATATGTCTGAGCTACTAATTTCGACAAACAGTTAAATTCTGATAAAATCTGCAGTATGATGGCACTTAAAGTTTTCGCGGTGCGGTCGGAACTTACGTCAATATACTTTATAAATCGATCAAACACTTCTGACTTATGAAAATATCTTAAAACCAGTACTAGTTGCTCTTTGCCACTTACGTCTGGTGTTTCATCGACCATCACAGCTACAAAATCAGTGGAAGCGATTTGTTGTTTTATTGTTTCGATCATTACAGACGCTATACTAGAGATTAGGTCATTTTGAATACGATTTGATAAACCCGTAAATGAGCTAGTACAATTTTGTAAATGGTTTTCCAACACTCCGTCGTATTTCGCGAGCAAGTCGACCATTTCTAAATAATTGCCCTTATTCACTGACGAAGCAGATTCGTCATGTCCACGAAAAGCGAGCTCTTGTTTCCCTAAAAAGCAAACAATGTCAATTAGTCGCTGAAAAATATTTCGGTTCCGATCGACTTTCGCGTTATGTCTATCAATGTCTATTTGTATCTGAGAGTTTAAACGCGTCTCTATACGATTTTTTCCAAAGGTGTGATATTTAAGGGAAGCTTCTAAGTGTTTTTCAGATTGTTCATGTTTTCTCGCGGCGGTAGGAAAATTATGAATATCAGCGTAACCGGTGTCGTTCCAGACGGTTTTATTATTTGAAAATAGTAGACAAACGAAACAAAATAACCGATTACTGTGTATGCAACCTGTCAGCCAATGATATGAATCATATTGTTTTTTATTGAATTTACGATTAACTTTACCTTTAATTTGTATTAATTGCAAATCCGGTGTACCACGACCTATCTCGATAACTTGTTTTTTTTCACCGAAAGATAGTTTTGAAAACGCATCATGTTTTATTTTCTCAATACACACACCATCTGAACAACTTTCACAGACAATATTATCCATTTTACACTAATAACAACAATCAAATTCTAATTACTTGATAGCGTATTCACAAACACAACACACGTCAAACAATATGGCGACTATAGTAAAACGAGCATTAAAGGGTAAAAAAAGTAATACGACAAAAAATTATGGTCATCTAAATGTATAAAATTCAATGAAACAATGTTATTTCCTAAAATATTTGCATTGCATTGCATAACAAACTTTCGTTCGGTAATGTTCGGTACGAGTCGTAATTTTTCGTCTTAGCTGTATAGAATAACTACAAACAGACACTGGCTTTTCTTGCAGTTGTGTGCGTGATTTTTGTCATTGTGTGTCAGCAAAGTCCACGTAGCTATAGGAACGCACACACATTAAATACGACTTACCACGAGAGCACACATAAAAACATTCAGAGACGAATAGTTTGTGTCTTTACCGTGGCAGAGGCGAGGCGGCGCTAGTGCAGCGCGAATCGAGATGATGCGAAATTCGAACGATGATACCACCGGCACTCGATAGGTGGAGCTGATTTATGATTTGTTTTGTTTATTGATAAAATAATATTAGATCTATTATCAGAACTAGGGTAGGCAGTGTCTTTCTGTCTTTATGAAACGCACGCCACTGGTCCCTGCCACCCTGTATAACATCTGAATAACACTGCTCGACCTTGCACAAGCAAAGGACCATCGAAGGAGTCTCAAATATAACATTGAGAATGCCTCCGTGGTCTTGTAGTGGCATCTACATTGCCACATACAAACTACGCATCACACTGACGTCACGCATCCTGCATCGCGCAAGCAAAGTTTACCGCGCGCCGTGTATATACAACATGTAAAAAAAACCCTATCCGATCCGTGAGGGTGTTGTTAGGTATCGTACTGAGAGTATTTATGTGGTAATTTTCAAGAAAGTCGAAAAAAAAACATTACATAATTTTATCGTGTTATTACATGGGGCGCCGTCGGCCGTCCTTTAGCGGGTGTCTACAAAACTTATGACTCCTGTTGACAATTTGTTCATTTTTAACGAATTTGGTGTATTTTTGGTACAAAAATGTGATTTTTAAATAGCAAAAACTTTTTATTTTCAATAATAAGTAGATTTTTTATTACTTTTAGGTAATGTTATTGCAGTACCTATGAGCCCCTTTCGGATTGGATAGGGTTTTTTTTTATATATTGCATACAACGTCCCGACATCAATCGTCGGACAGTAGCCCACTAGACGCAACACCCGTCTGGTCGGAGGATCCTCGCTTTTCTATAGAGGATGAGTGAACTTTCCACCCTGTTCCTCATACCTCTATAGTTTCTGGTGTGTTTAAGCTTCACTACATAGTATAAAACAAAGTCGCTTTCTCTGTCCCTATATCCCTATGTATGCTTAAATCTTTGAAACTACGCAACGGATTTTGATGCGGTTTTTTTTAATAGATAGAGTGATTGAAGAGGAAGGTTTATATGTATAATAACCAGGTTTATACCCGTGCGAAGCCGGGGCGGGTCGCTAGTTATCAATAAAGAGAAAAAAAAAAACAGTTGCTCTCCGGGAGTGCCGACAGAAGTGAAAACTTGAACAAGATTGCCTTGGCAGAAGAAAAATACTTGTGTAGAACATTGGTCCGTAACCTTATCTAAATAAAGAGCACAATCGGGTTTAAAAAAAAAAAAAACTTCCAAAACCTTTAAAGTAAAAATACTTGCATAGAACATTGATCCGTAACGTAATATAAATAAAGAGAACAATCGCGTTTACAAAAATAAGGTATCGCGAGTTCAATTGTTTTTCTGACATCATCTCAAAAATGACCAACGCGCCTAAAGAAGATTTCACTTAAAAAAATTGGTTGTCTGTAAAGTCGGTTTACGGACGATAATTTTACGGGATAACGTCACAAGCCGAACGCTTAGGCCGATCGTGCGTCTCTATCGCTTGTTCCGCGCTCTCGCTTGCACGCTCGGCTCAGGCGGAACGTGACACTTTTTCGTGCGTGCAGCCGGCGTTCATCGATTTATAAGACGTTATCACGTCAAAAAATACTTTTACTCTGTGTATATTTATACAGCTTTCAATTGTTATTATTGACATTCTAAAACTTCTTGTTTCATTTCCAGATACCGCAATCCCTACTCTATAGCTCGACAGATTCTGGCGTCCTCATACAGTCGCACCCACAAGACCTGGTCATCTCCGTCTACGAGGATGCAGCCCTATTTCCTTTACTGCCAGTCGCTGACAACGACGCTGACGCGCGTCTGACGCAGCACAGAACTAAGGACTACTACGGAAGGTCCACGAAACGAGAGGATATGAATATTGAGATCACTTCGCCGGTTGTTGGTTTTCAATTGAGTAAGTGTTTGTTAATTAATTGGTATTATAATATAAATAAGTGGGTGATAATGACGCTGACGCTCGTCTGACGCAGCACAGAACTAAGGACTACTACGGAAAGTCCACGAAACGAGAGGATATGAATATTGAAATCACTTCCCCGGTTCCTCATATGAAACTGAGTCTACCAGTATTAAAATTTGGTAAATTTGACTAATTTTTTATGGACAACTCACGCTTGTTTGGGCAATAAATTAAGTATGCCAAAATTGTTCTTATGAAAAGGGGTAACGGTTCCTAAGACAGTTTTCCCCGTATCTCTTATGGATACGGATTTCCCCATATCGTCCCAGTAAAGAAAACAGTGGCACTCCGGGAGTGCCGACAGAAGTGAAAACTTGGACAATAAAAAAAAAATACTTCTAAAACCTTTAAAGTAAAAATACTTGCATGGAACATTGATCCGTAACGTAATATAAATAAAGAGCACAATCGCGTTTACAAAAATGAAGTATCGGTAACAGTGTCGCGAGTTCAATTGTTTTTTCCCATCTCAAAAAAGCCCAATGCGTGTAAAAAGTTTTCACTTAAAAAAAATACTGTACATTATGACTAAAACATTCGATTAAGTTTCTGTTCAACATTTTCAGGAAACGTAACTCTTCGAGGCGAGTTAATGGAGCCCATCATAGCGACCGTGCGCGCTCGCTCGGTCGGCGGAGTGGACGGCAGGGCGGCTGTGTGGGACCCGCTCACTCGGCGCTGGCAGGACAATACCTCCGGTAATTACTGCACTTTACTTGTGTGGGAAACAAGCAGTTGTAACAACCGTCTCATATCGAGACAGCAGCTCATGTGCTGTTAAACTGCCCGGTGGTCGCCACATACAGGGCCAAGTACTTCGGTAACCCAGGTACCCTACGTGAGATTGTCAGTGACACCAAGGCGTTGCTGGCCTTCTTTGAGGAGCTGGGGTGGATCGAATAACCGATTTTCCCACCCGTACGCAAAATACGCGCTTTGACGTGGAGTTGCGGATACTAGCCCGTATTATCTATTACCTGTGATTGCATATGCGTTGCCAAGCAGGGGGCCTACCACCAGCTCAAAAGCAGTATTATTTTAATATGACTTCAGTGGGAAAAAGAGATGTAGCTATACGTCCTGTAGAGCTTCATCTCTTTCCCACACTGAAGTAATATTAAAATAATACTGCTTTTGAGCTTGTGGTAGGCCCCCTGTACACACCTTCATACAAATAATAAATATCTGAAAAAGTTAAGATATTGGTATCACAAATTATACAAGGCCTGATGTAAAGGGTATTGGTGTCTAATAGAAATAAAACAAACAAAAAAACGAGTTCCTAAAATCATATTTTCAAGTAAACAGCTTATCATAGGGCTAGCCCCGTGTCGCCCGTAGTTACTTGAACTTACTTCCGAATTACTGAAATTTTCATCAGATTTTTGTCACTTTTTCTCACAACATTCAAACCATGACAATACACAAGTGCCTACGCCATTAAACGACGCTTATCTGAGAGAACTTAGCGCGCATAGCGAGATCGATAGCCCCGGCCACAGAAAGGTTAGGTTTTCTTTTGACCATTCATACATAAAGGAAATAAAATATATAAGGAAATGGAGGCCTTTGCCCTGCAGTGGGACAATGGTGCCGATTCCCTTGTTCACAAACTAAACTAAATTTAAGTTCAGTGCATCTTTTTCTTTCTATTTCATTAAGAAAAGGACAGAAGATAAATTTTAGTTTAGTCCTGTCAAATTAATCAACGCTTGACGTAAATTGACGTAATTTTAGTCGGCAAGTTTTTAATCACGTCTAAACTTGTATGGAGAGTGACAAGCGATGATTAATTTGACAGGACTAAACTAAAATTTATCTTCTGTCCTTTTCTTAATGAAATAGAAAGAAAAAGATGCACTGAACTTAAATTTAGTTTAGTTTGTGAACAAGGGAATCGGCACCAATATGTGCTAAAATAATAATAAAATCAAAATATCAAAATATTTTATTTCACACAGTCAGACGTTAGGTGCACGGTTTCAATTGGTCGCTTCCTATGGAGAAGAGCCGGCAAGAAACTCTCCTCCAATAATAATGTATACAGAAATAGAAATTACTTTGTCGACTTACACAGAAATGCTTACAAAGAAATATAATCTAGAATGCAATAGCGAGTGAAGCGAGCTTGAAACTTTTAACAGGCCTCGGATAAGTTCTTAATTATTTTATTAGGTTTTTTTTTGGCTTATAGTGTCCCACTGCTGGGTAAAGGTCTCCCTCAAATCGTTACAGGAAGTCGTTTTTTTAATAATATTATTTTATTTCTTAATATTTTTGTTTCCAGGGGGTTGCTAGTGCACCCTCTTTCACGATCAAACTAACACCCAAAATTCTCTTTTCACAGATTGCAAAATATCCCACGTGGTCTCCGAAATGATTATCATAAGCTGCACCAAATTAGCGTACGTAGGGCTCCTACAAAACGTTGAAACTGGTATCTACGGGGCGCGGACCGACGGCGCAAGATTCAAGGTATCCCACCCAGCTGTCTACGTAGGAAGCCTTATTTTGATAGGCTGTGTCAGCTGTGCCACCCTTACCTACATCATGTGCTACCCAGCTATACAAATGGCGAAGAAAACCAAACATGCTTTAATAAATACTTGGATAGCAATTGGGCTGTTATGCTTCATGTACACCCTCGGCATTTACCAAACAGAAGATGTGAAATTATGTCAGATTTTGGGACTTTTAATACATTATTTGTCACTATCCTGTTTGTTGTGGATGTGTGTTTCTGCCAGTAATATGTATAAATGGGTGACGAAGACGCATAATCCTGTGAGGACGCCAGAAGATGATATTCCACCGGATGTGCCCGTCCAGAAACCTATCCTAGGGTTGTACCTAGTAGGGTGGGGTATAGCGTTAATAGTTTGTGGAATATCTGGTGCAGTGAATCTAAAAGACTATGCCGGTTATTCTCAGTGTTTTCTCAGTACAGCGCCAGCTTTAAGCGCGTTATTCGTTCCAGGAGGGATTTTATTAGTGTTTTTGTTAATATTATTCTTGTTAATACGGTGTACGATACGAAATATGAATGTGCAACTTTCCGAAGGTACGCAAGCAACTGAGAATGTTGATCTAGAAATGTGGGAACCGCAGAGTAATGAAAGGGCGGAAAGGAGGAGTGTTAAATCCGCGTTAGACTCTGAAGTTGAGGATATTGAACATACTCCTATAATTCAGTTACGAGCTCAAGTTATTGTCATGTGTTTGTACATGTCTGTGTGGTCCTGTGGCGCCATCGCTGTGTACCGACCGTTACCAGCGTACTTACCGTATCAAGAAGATATATGCAGCATAATATACGCCGTATGCGCTACAGTTTTAGGAACATTCATCCTCTTTTTCTACGGTATAGCAAGAAGTGACGTCAGAGCACAATGGTCCATGATGCACTGTTATCTACAAAAGAGTAAGCAGTGTTGTAGGAATAGGAGCGTTTTTGATGCTAATCAGCAGAATTTGCCGACTAATCAGACGACCACGCCTCCTATACAACCAATACCTAATGATAACAGATCTAGGTCTGAAAGCAGAAGTTCTAACAGAACTAATTCTAAGACGAACAATAGTGGGACGTATAAAGCTGCTGCAGAATTAAATGGGCAGACTTTACAGAAAGATACCTTAAAAAATACTAACGGAAAAGCTCCAAATATCAACCTAGTAGTTCTACACAGACAGCAATATAGATCAAACAATTCCATGATGACGTACCCTGACAACGGGACAGTAGGACCAGAAATATTCTATAACCCAAATCAAATGAATGTAGCCAAAAAGTTCTTCAAAAAACAACGACAGAATATGAAGAGAAATTGTCTAGAATTACCTACAAGGAGAGATTGTGATAATGACTCCCATTTCTCGTTACCACTGCCAACTAAAGAAGCTTATAATGGTGTTGCCAACATAATAAACTCGGGTTCTAAAGTCAATAACACCAACATACACGTTGAACGCTCAAACAACGGTATCAAAGAGACACGAAACGTTTTAAATCCAAATCTATTAGAAGAAGAATCTAAAGATAATTACAAAAGTTATTCCACAGATAAAAAGTCGTGGAACAAGAATGAAGACCCCAAGACAAGCAGGACACAAATAATGAATATTTACACAAATGTCCCCGAAACATTGGTCCCTCAACATCAAATAGTGAAGGCAAATGTTCCTAAAAACTTCAACGGACAACGCAGTAGTGTGTCTGAAGAATGCTTGCAAAGCCACGCGAGCGAACAGCCAGAAATGAGAACTATTTCTCAACAATGCAGCTTAGAATACAGTTCTGCCTCAGAAATAGCAATGCCTAACACTTGCTCCGATCAAACGTTAAACACACATTCAGAATTAACTTCTTTCCAAGAAACGCACAGTGCCTTATGTTCGACAAACGAAATCACAGATACAGAGAGTTTTGGACAGTATATTGACTATCTACAACCTGGGAAGCAGGACAAAGAAAATGTAATAGACAAGTCGCTTCAAGACATATCAGAGGAATGTACCATGAATTCTGACGATATCAACAGATCTAATACGCCACACCGCTTAGAAGCTGGTTCTGGAGAGTTAGATAACCTTCTCCAGAGTCAGGATATGGGGGGATCCAAAGAAAAGATGGATGATGATAAAGATACATTTTTCATGGCGAAAACAACGTATGATTTTGAAACTTGCAGCACGAATGCAAGCGAGCAAGGTTTTGAAAACGAAAGCGATATCTACTGCCCTAACTACCAAATGTCGGAAGTAAGTATCCGTAGTCATGGCTTGTACGCCCCTTCGCCGTCATCCATGTGTCCAAACGAGATCAGTTTTAGCAACGAAGACGTTTCTAATTTAGAAAGTCAGTATGTAAATTATGATCCGGGGTGGCGAAAAACTATAAAAAGTAATCCTAAGTTAGGGAAATACGTTCCGACGCCCGCATTGTCATGTCCCGAAGTCAATCGGGATAGCAGCCCGGTGTCATTCGCGAGTGAGATAGACGAACTCTACACTCAGATCACGAGTAGAGAGAGGGAAAGAGACAGAACGCCGAGGAAAGAGACGGGGCTAGACGTGACGTTGAACAGTGACGTCACTTTAAAGCCCGCTGACAGTGACAGTTGTGTCAGCGAAGCGGTTTCAGACGTTGAAATCAAAGGAGAAACTTCAGTATAGTAAAAACTAGACTTTTTAAAGGCATTTTGATACCTATAGCACGTTTTGAGGTACCTTATTCTAGCCTTCCTTTAGTGTTTTGGGACTTATGGACTCTTTGTTTTTAAAAGGGACTGTTGTTTATATATCATAAAAGTTTTGAGCAGCTATTAGACTTTTAACAGTTTACTATAGTGCTAGATTAAACTTGTGTGATTGGAAATTCATAGTAATGTATAGAAATGTTGACTACTTTCATGCATTTTTTATTGTATAATATTTTGCAGTTTTCGCAAACACACATGATTTTTGCCTCTTTGAATGGGACCGATAGGCGAACAAACGAGTAGATAATTACTAAATATCCAAAAAATAAAACAAAATTTATCATACATGGAGGCAAAATTCATGTGTTTTTGCGATTCTATAAAATGATGTGGTCTTAAGGACATCGCTCTGTATAACAGCACCGCTCCGACACGGCAAATAACTTGTCATTAAAGTTAGGATTCTAAATCAAATGCATTAAAGTATATTTTACGATGGCTATACAGAATAGTGGACGGATCGCCGGCCGTCACACGTAATATAGACTTTAATACATTTGATTTAAAATCCTAAAGCTTAGCTCGTGGCTAAATAATAACAGCCGCACAGGTTAAGCTACGCTTGCCGGAGTTGGTCCGTGGATGGGTGACCATCTTTACATACTGAGACTCCTCCGTGCCTCGGAAAGCACGTTAAGCCGTTGGTCCCGGCTGTCATTCGTGGATCTTTGACAGTCGTTACGGGTCGTCAGAAGCCCGAAAGTCTGACAACCAGTCCTCCCAAGGGGTATCGTATTACCCAGTTACTGGGTTGTGGAGGTCTGATAGGCAGTCGCTCCATGTAAAATACTGGTATTCAGCTGCATCCGGTTAGACTGGAAGCCGACCCCAATATAGTTGGGAAAAGGCTAGGCAGATTGATTTTGATTTAAAATCCTAATTTGAATGACAAGTTATTTGCCGTGTCAATGGTAAAGCGGTGCTGTTATATGAGTGATGTCTTTTAAAGAGACCCATGGCACTATCATTCCTGCCTACCCCAATAGATCTACACTGAACGACTGAAATGTAAACGTAACTAATATTTGTGACAGCCAGTACGTGCCATTTATTTAGGACTTGCTTGCAAATACTTTTTTTGGCAGCTATTTAAACATATCGTAATTACCACATGAAATGACTGATCCATTCTTATATTGATTCTGGAACATTCTTTAGAATATTCTCAATGTAAGACAAGAATCGATATTCTCATACAAATATTTTGATTATTGCTTTCACAAGATAATTAAGTAATAATTTCACTGACCGCGATCAGCACGTATAAACCGCGATCAAGAGCTGTCAAAGCTGTCATTGGCCGCATTCCGAGTTAGGCCTTAATCGCTCATAGCGCTCACATCGATACTTCGTGTTCCTAGTTACATATCAGGATTATGATAGCTCAGAGCTGTCAACAACTCGGAACGCTCGTGAACGTGCTCACACTGCTCACAGTGCTCGCTCATTGTCAAAACTTATAACATAACCCCAAAATTTGCACAAGATGGTTGGATTACAGTATTTCTTTGAGTATACACCACAAATTTCTTCTTCTTCTTTGGTTAGGTGGCAACTGTAGCCAGAAGCACAATTTCGAAATTGCCACGTTAGTTTATAAATAAGGTGCAACTCAAAACAAAACAGCACAACTGTCATTTTTGACAGCGCTCACGGTGATATTAATTTAGGGCATGGTCAGTGTTATCGAAAGATGGCGCATGTCATGACGTCATCTATGACGATTCACGGGACATCGTTATCGCGATAACGCTAACACGGTACGGGTGTTAGCACGCTCAAATCGTTTATGGCGTAAGTCGGAACGCACCCCTAGTTTGTGGAATATTGACACTGACAGCTTTTGAACCGGTGTTGCCAACTCCAAAAGTTCAAATTACCGAGATCCCACGTCAAAATTATCGTTTTTTGGGGAAAATTTTCGTACAACAGAAAAACCCAAAACAAAAAAAAAAACCTAATAAGTTAATTTTAATAATTATATAGGAGAAGTATAAGCCAAGTTTCACCACTAATGGCGCTAGCAGCACAAACCGCAAACATGTTTTGTCATCGTTTTTAATTGATATTTTTGTGTTTTCACTCTAAAATTTAATAAAAAAACTAGGGGGGAAAGAGAGACATACTTGTTGATTTTGACATATTTGGCAACTGACATATTTTTTTTTCTGTTTTTGATTTTGTCTGACAAATACGTTTTGTTAATGAAACTAACTTGTTCAGCAAGTCGCTAAATTATCGTACAAAAGACATTCATTATCGTACATCGTACCATTGGCCAAATTATCGTACGCCCCCATTATTATCGTACGGGTTGGCAATACTGTTTTGAACGCACTTTAGATGATCGCGTTCTGTTTTATTGATAAAATCCGCCTTTATTGACAAATCTTGTGAGTAGACTTGAACAAGAACAGTTTTTTTTTGCGAACATTTCATAAAACTAAACTCGAGATCAAAATTTAATCAGGCGTTCAAAAATCGGGTAATTCTACCGTATAAATGCCGCTCTGACAGAGAAATGTTTATTTTAAAACAGAACATAACATCACGCCTTGTTTCCCCGAAGGGTTGGGCAGAGGTGTCCCTGTAGCAGGTACACCCACATTTCGCCAGTTATGTTTAAGTCCCATGTAATAGGGGGCGAGCCTATTGCCATCAACCGGGCACAAATACAGACTCCGGGCTGCTACTGAGCAATTCCAGGTGGAAAAACCCAATAACACCGCCCGACCCGGGAATCGAACCCAGGACCTCATGCTCAGCAGTAGCGCTTGCGACCACTAGACCAACGAGGCAGTCATTTATATTTTAAAACTACATATAAATCTCATTTCAGTAAATGCATTTTGGTAAATCATTTCTAACAGTATATGCAAGCAAGTATTTGCGTATAATTTTGTATTAGCATTTAAGTTGTATATGTTAAACTGTATAGTTATTTATTATTAAGTTTAAAACAGTCTGAGTAGGAGGTAAAGCTTCTGTGTTGTGTGACGTATGCTTGAGTTTTAATACGTAAAATTAACAATAATATTAATTGTACCATGCTTTCTTTTAGTTCAAAGTTGGGGGAATACTGCCATTACTAACATATCTTTACAAACATTGTTCATTTAAAACAAACTTGTATATCAAACGCCAAATGACAACTAAAAGAAAGAATGGTAAAAAAAAATAAAAATATAATGTGCCAAATCCCGTGAGAATTCTCCGTAATCTTTTGTACTTAATTAACTCAAAATTAATTAAAATTGACTGAAAATACCCCCCGCCTTATGTCTAGTCCACGTTTCATGCTGTAGGGGGTGAATTGTAATTCTGACGATTTAAAGCTAAGGAAATATAAAGACGTAGATTTTCTATTAAGAAAAGTATGTAAGTGTAAGAACATCGAATACTAAATTATCTAATGATGGTCCTCATGATGGCTGCTAGATAAGCTTTAAAAAACTGAATTGTCGACTAAAAGATTGTTAGGTACTATTATTGTGAGACCCCCGGGAGTTATACGTCACTTAGTGAATAAAAAATATATAAAGTTCTCAAACTTAAATTGCTTCGTTTATTCACGAAAAGAGTGATTTTGTTTCCAGTGAACAACGTAATACTCCAGTGATAGTTGTCATGTCAGAGTTACAAATTCACCCCATTTCGGCAAACCATGTAGAATCTAACCACATCTCATTTTTATACAGTTTAGTGGAGGATAAGATCAATTGTTTAGTGAACAAGGTTTAACCGAAGATGAAATAATATATTTGAGGGGTGAAACCACTTTTAAAGAGAGCTACTCAAGCATATTTCTGCCGTGCCCGACTTTTTACGAACTCGACCAGAGCCTATATTCATGAAGCTACTCTTGTAACGATATTGTTAGCCAAACTACGGTAAAAATCTGAATCGAGTCGGGCATTGTCAAAATTATATACTTGAGTAAAACTTTTTGAATCTGTAACCATGTGAACACAACATCCCGTCTAGAATTTGTAAGTGTTTTCACCCCCTAAAAGTATTATTTCACCCCTTTATTCCTCGTGTAAAGGATTCGTGCCTATTCGATGTCTGGCCTAACTGTGTTTTGGCTTTTCTGTAGTTGTAACAAATGAGACGACTCTATTGTGTATTATTTCATATTTAATTTTGTAGTTGATAAGTTTCAT
This sequence comes from Agrochola lychnidis, assembly GCA_963680765.1. Lineage (NCBI taxonomy): Eukaryota > Metazoa > Arthropoda > Insecta > Lepidoptera > Noctuidae > Agrochola > Agrochola lychnidis. Next base: position 2,836,924 of record OY796859.1, on the reverse strand, counting down.
CATAAGTATGACAATGTGAAAACTGAGCAGGGCCTGTTCATTTATTACGTAAGACGATTTGAGGGGGATTTGGGACAGAGGGTCCGAACAAGTCTTATTTTTTCTTACAAGGGGGTGGGAGGGGTTGAAATTGTTCTTACATAAGATCACAAAAGTAAGCAAAAATTGTCCCGCACAGGCGCGGATCATATTTTGAATAAAACAATTGTGTTACCTATTCATTTTAAAACGTTACTTTTTATAACAGAAGCCAATGCGTTTTTATATTTTTGCTACTTTCTGTTTGCAATTTTAGTAGAAACTGATCTTACGTAAAATTGAAAGGGGTTGAAGGAATTCATTCAAGTCTTATTTTTCTTACGTAGGGGGGAGGGGGTCAGAAAGTGGTTAAAATTGTCTTACGTAATAAATGAACAGCTCCGCGCAGTTATTTTTGATACATTTTCATTTGCATTTAGTTATTTGTGAAGCAAGCAGGCTAAACGCACAAACATTTAAAACATATTTCTGTTTCTTTCAATTGTTTTAAGATGACAGAGATAGAATGTTGTTTTAAGTGTTTAGTGCTAAACGCATTTAGTGATTTTTGGAGCAAGTGGGCCGTAGTTGTGTTTTGCATTTTTAAAGCAAACATTAATAAAAAAATGATGCCTAAAAATGCTAACATTACAATGTTAATAATAATTACCAAGTGCACCATTTATAAAGGACATTTTCTTCCAATTTGATCTGAGGTTTTTTAGCTCTTCTGAAAAATTGTTCTAAATCCAATATCTTTGTGAATCGGGGGCCTTATTACCAGCTCATAAAGCAGTATTATTTTAATATTACTTCAGTGGGAGAAAGAGATGGAGCCATACGTCCTGTAGAGCTTCATCTCTTTTCCACACTGAAGTAATATTACAATAATACTGCTTTATGAGCTGGTGGTAGGCCCCTGGGTGTCTCATTTGTTACAACAGATCTATGTAGATATAATCGTAGTAAAATAATAAAATTCTCTAAACAGCTATTGTGATATAAAATCTTCCTTTTCGGCGCAGTCGAGTGCGCCCTAGAGACTGTAGGTCGCTCTATATATTATTATAATATTATGAGATTTGTGAATATTATATGATAGCAAAAATTTATGAATGGTTAGCTTTTTGTGGAGCATATTGCGTATTAAAGAGGCGTTTGCACTTGTTTTTGTTTTAATTATTTAAATATTCATCAAACCAATTTTGAAATCGTGGCCCCCGGCAACATGGCAACTGAAGGAACACGGGTGGGTTTTAGCCAGTAAGAGTCTGACACGCCCTCCCGCTCCACCCACAGCGGGAGAAGTTATTTGATAATTTCCCACCCAAAAAAAAGGATTGTGTGGTTTTATAAAACCACGGTAAAAGTGAAACTTCTATAGGCGCCGCCATATTGGCCTTGGCTGCTCTGACGAGCGCCTTTCACTTTATCCCTACTCCGCGGCCGACCGTCACGCGACATGCAACACACGACGAAAAAAGTTTGAGACGATGTAATAAGTTTCATTTGAAAAAAAGACTACAGAATAATACAGAAGGTGCACTCTGCATTTTTTTAATTCAGTGAGCGTCACGTAGTCAAAAGATATAAGAGTTACGCGATAGAAAGAGAGGCAACTTCTAGGTGAATATAACTGTACGCAATTAGCGCTGTGCGACCTAAATTGCACTTTATTGTGTCGTAGGAAGAGTCGCTTTTTATTTAAATGGTTTTGCGGGGTGAACAATCTGTACTAATGTTGGAACAAACCATTATCATCTGCCTAGCCCTTTCCCAACTATGTTGGGGTCAGCTTCCAGTCTAACCGGATGCAGCTGAATACTGGTGACCTCCACAACTCAGTAACTGGGTAATACGGTACCCCTTGGTAAGACTGGTTGTCTTGGTAATGTTGGAACAAACCAATCAACAAATATTTTTGTGGTTTTGGCAACCATGTCTGCGATTTTTTTTATTATTAAAATCTGAACATTCCACCATTATCTAACACCCTGAAGTATTAGGATATCTTGAAACCATTTTTTGAGTGAGTGTTGGAATGATTTTAGGTAGGGGAAAATATGTGTTCACGTCACCGACATAATTAATGTTAACATTTTAACAGTATATCTGTACCTATAAGGGTAGTCCCCCCAGTTCATAGTTTTAAGTTTTTAATTCTGTTGGCAGTTCCCATGACTGCTTATTTTTTTTTTTTTTGAAGTGAAAATTTCTTTAGACGCGTTGGGCATTTTTGAGATGGAACTAAACCATTGATTTCGCGACACTGTAACGACACCAGCTTTTGACCATTAAAAAGACATCAACACGTTAATTACCGCGGTGCGTGCAGTAAAAGACATCAACGCGTTGATTACTGTGAGCCGATTTTTTTCAAGTTTTCACTTCTTTCGGTATTCCTGGAGTGCCACTGTTTTTGATTTTTTTGACAAAAAGACAAGGTAAGTATAAAAATCATATTTAATTAAATTTAAATTACATTTAGTAACAATAATATTTATAAAACAATAATCGGGCATTAGGTATGTCTTTGGTATTTGAACATACTTCAAACTAATTATTATTATCTATACTATTTAATTTATTTACAAGTCTTTACAACATTATACATATTTATGCAACAAGTCATAAACATAAAATGCATATTTTTTTTTTTTTTTTATTCCGAACAACACAACATTTAAAAAAAAATCATGACGAAACAAGTTGAAATATGTCATGGTTTTCAAAATGATGCCTTATTTTTATTATACAGGGTTATTGCATCAATTAAATTAATTATTTTACATGGTGTGATTTAATTGCTTATGGCATACCATAAGTTAAGCAACAATTAGGCTGCCTGTCCACTGGAGCGGAGTGAGGCAGCGGAGCGGAGAAATGTGTCAATATTAACCAATAGGAGCGGAGCTCTGAAGCAGAGTTTAGATTCTATTGGTTAATATTAGCACATTTCTAAGAGTGTTTACGCACTAAGTCCGATCCGAATTCAATCCGAATTGGGAATGTTCTACGTTCTAATGTTCTATTTTGACGGACAGAGTTCGGATCTAGTGCGCAATCCCTCTTACAAATAGTACTATGGCTACTTCGGACCGACTTTTTCGATTTGAATCGGACGTAGTGCGTAACCGCTGTAAGAGTTGCACCGTCTAAACAGAGTCATGCAGGTTCTTTGTTGCTTCAATTTTATTGTATAGGAAATCATGAAAAAAATGCCAGTTGGACAATTTCTAGTAGTAATAAGGATCAAATTCGCGAAAACACTTATTCGTTAGGACACTGACAGGTGTTGTTTGATATGATTGTTATGATATTTCTGGCAACACTTGTGTTGTGGTAAAATGTGGGAACACTGCCCTTACACACAACATGGCGGAGAGGCGTCAATAAAAGATCGTATTGTAATCGTAAATGCCTTCTATTATTTATTACATTATCCTGATTGAACCGCATCTTCATACAGAACATGGTGTCAGGTTAAAACTCTTAAAAATAAAACTTAGTGTAAGAAACCTTAGTGGAAGAAAATGGAGGGAATAAAGCCGCCAACTGGCTTAGTTCTATTGGGCGATGGGGCAAACTGGCCCAGATTTAAACAGCAGTTCCAGCTGTACCTGGAAGCAGTGGGACTGTCCGACGCCACGGAAGAAAGAAAAATTGCTGTTTTTCTTAATGTTGCCGGAGAGGATGCAATTGATGTGTATAATTCACACATGCAACCGATTGAGGTTAAAACCTTAGATAAATTAATAAAACAGTTTGATGCCTATGTGGAGCCGAGGAAAAATATCATCACAAATAGTTTCAAATTCTTCAATTTAAAACAGGAGGAGGGTGAGCAAGTAGACAGATTCATCACAAAGCTAAAGGTTCAAGCTAAACAATGTGACTTCAAAGATCAAGAGGACAGGCTTGTGAGAGACATGATCGTCATTGGAATTAGAGATAAGGGAGTGCAGGAAAGATTGTTAAGGGAAGCCGATATTGGACTAGACCTGGTTATCAGCCAGTGCCGTGCAGCAGAGGCAGGAAGATCAAGGGCTCTAGAAATGTCAATGCAATTAAAGCAGGAAGTAGATGTTATCAAGAAAATAGAGAGAGAAGGAGTGAGGTCCAAGAAGCTTGTATGTACTTATTGCGGCAAAGTCCACACAGCTAGAAATTGTCCGGCATATGGAAAGAAGTGTGCGAGTTGTAACAATTACAACCATTTTGCTGCTGTGTGTCGTACTAGGTCAATTAAAAATGAAGCACCTAAGAAGAAAGAAAAAGAAAAAAAGATAGACTCCGTTCAAAGGGGAGAGAGTGATAGTGATTGCTCAGAAGACTTTATGGTGGATTCAGTAAGTACCTTTAGTGAAAGTCTTCAATGGAATGAAATTGTAAACATCAACGGAACTAACATTAAGTTCAAATTAGACTCAGGGGCTGACTGTAATACTTTGTCATTGAAGCTATATGATAAAATTAAAAATAATACCAATTGTTTAATAAATAATTCAACTGTGTTGGTAGTTTATAATAATCAAGAAATTAAAACTGTAGGTACTGTTAAACTAAACTGTATAGTAAAAGGCAAACAGGTAAAATTAAAATTTTGCATAGTTGATTTACCAATACAGCCGGTGTTAGGGTTGCCAGCTTGTGTAGAATTAAAATTGTTGAAAAGATTGAATAGTATTGTAACTAACGAAAAAGAAAGTTTTGTGAAAGCAAACATAGAGGTGTTTTCAGGCCTAGGCAATATTGGGTCATATACTATAAAATTAAAGGAGTCAGCACTACCTGTTATCAAACCCATTAGGAGAGTTCCACAGTCAATTACAGATAGGTTAAAGAACACTTTAGAAAGTTATGAAAGTAGAGGTATTATAGAAAAGGTAGAGGGACCGACAGCATGGTGTAATAATCTTGTAATAGTTGAGAAGCCAAATAAGTCCCTTCGACTGTGCTTAGACCCAAAAGAGTTAAACAAATGCATCCTTAGAGAAAACTATCAAATACCATCTCCTGAAGAAATTTATAATTCTCTTGCAGGTAAGCAGATCTTCACAGTATTAGACATGAAAGATGGGTTTTTTCAAGTTATGTTGGATGATAAAGATAAACTGTGCACATTTGGAACACCTTATGGTAGATATTGCTTCAGGAGGATGCCATTTGGTATTTCTTCAGCACCTGAGGTAATGCAAAGAATAAATACTGCCATTTTTGGTGACATACAGGGAGTCCATGTGTATTTTGATGATTTAATATTGGCCGGGGACAGTTTGGTAGAACACGACAAAATTTTAAGTCAGGTATTAGACAGAGCAAAAAAACACAATGTAAAATTTAATGAAAATAAAATACAATATAGATGTGAGACTGTAAAGTATGTAGGACTAATGTTGTCAAAATCTGGTATAAAACCAGATCCTGAACATGTGAAAGCTATAGAGGAGTTAAAGCAACCCAAAAGTGTAAAGGAATTACAAAAGTTTTTAGGCATGTGCAACTATTTAAGTAAGTTTATACCACAATATTCAAAAACTACTGAACCTCTTAGAGAATTATTGAAAAAAGAAATTGTATGGGACTGGGGCACAGCTCAAGTTAAAGCCTTTGAGGAAATAAAAATGAGAATTAGTTCAGCTCCCACTTTATCAGTCTTAAAAAAAGATGGGAATTTAGTATTACAAACTGACAGTTCTAAAAGTGGCATGGGAGCATGTTTATTACAAGAAGGAAAGCCATTGTCTTTCTATTCAAGATGCTATACTGAGTGTCAACAGAGATGGGCTCCCATAGAGAAAGAGTTGTTTGCCATCTGTTGTGCTATGGATAAGTATCATCAGTTTATTTACGGGCGTCATATTGTCGTAGAAAGTGATCACAAACCTCTCGTAGCAATAATGAATAAGGACATTAATAAAATTTCTGCCCGATTGCAACGCATGGTTCTCAAATTGTTAAAATATAAATTTGAAATAAAGTATGTACCTGGTTCAAAAATGTATATAGCAGATTATTTGTCAAGGCATTATGACACAAGTAATGCTCAGTTAGATCCAGTGCTAAGAGAGTTAGTACATAGTATAAATTCAGAAGTAGTATATGGTTTAGACACTGATTTGCAAGTTTCAAATAATAAGTTACTGGAATTAAAAAAGGAGACAGCAAAAGATGCCAATCTTCAACAAATAATGTCATGGTATAATTCAGGATGGCCTAAAAATGATAAAAATATACAAGGTGCTGAACTGAAAAAATTGTATAAATTAAGAAATTATTTAGTAGAGAAAGACCAACTCATATTTTATGAAAATAAAATACTTGTTCCTAAACATATAAGAAAAGACATGATTTCAATAGTTCATGCAGGGCATGCTGGAATTGTAAAATGTAAAAAACGTGCCAGAAAGGTGTTATATTGGCCAGGAATGTCAAGAGACATAGAAGAGTTTGTGTCAAAATGTAAAGCTTGTGAAAAGTACAGGCCATCAAATCCTAAACAACCCTTATTGTCTCATGAAATACCTGACCTGCCTTTTAATAAAATCGGTATGGATGTTGCTCATTTTGCTGGAAGAGACTATTTAGTTCTGGTGGACTATTATTCAAAATGGATAGAAGTGAAGTCTTTAAGGAACAAAACAACTGGATGTATAATTAAAAAATTACTGTCAATTTTTAGTACTCACGGTGTTCCTAGGTATATAGTAAGTGACAATATGCCTTTTGGTAGTTTTGAATTTGTACAGTTTTCTCGAAAATTAGATATTGAGTTAATAAAGTCCAGCCCCCGATACCCTCAATCGAATGGGTTATCAGAAAAAGCAGTGGGTATAGTCAAGGGCATGTTAAAAAAATGTTTAGAGGATCATTCTGAATTTGAAATTGCCTTGTTGCATTACAGAACAACCCCAGTGGCAGGGTTGGAGTATAGTCCATCTGAGTTGTTGATGAGTAGGTTGATAAGAACTAATTTACCTTGTACACAAGAATTGTTAAAACCTAAAGTACCACTAAATGTTAGAGAGCAATTGATGTTAACCAAAGAAAAATCTATGACCATATATGATAAAACTGCAAAGGATAAAAAGTCTTTTACTTTGGGGGATAATGTAATAATACAAAATGCACCAAATAAAGAATGGTATGCAGGGAAAGTTATTGGTGAAGCTGATGGTCCTAGATCTTTCATTGTAAAAAATGAAAAAGGTAATTTGGTGAGGAGAAATGAAAGACATATTAGACCAAGTAAAAATAAGTTTATTGTTAGACATGATATTGTACCTGATAAGTTGCTTGAAAGTCAAGTGGAGAATAGCGAGCAAGTACATCAAAATAATGTAACAGATACTGCACACACAGAAGCTATTCCTGAGAGGAGAATGAGATCAGGTAGAGTCACTAAAATGCCATTGTATTTAAGAGAATATGAGTTAAGTTAAATGATAGAATATGTAAACTGTTTAGCTTTACGGGGGATGTTTGATATGATTGTTATGATATTTCTGGCAACACTTGTGTTGTGGTAAAATGTGGGAACACTGCCCTTACACACAACATGGCGGAGAGGCGTCAATAAAAGATCGTATTGTAATCGTAAATGCCTTCTATTATTTATTACATTATCCTGATTGAACCGCATCTTCATACAGAACAGGTGTCAAGAACTGTCCCTCGGGAATTATCGCATTTCCGAATACAAACGAATGCTAATTTCCATGTCCATTAATTATTAGATTTATCTTGTATAATAATTTGAATTCAGAACTAAGTACTTTATTGTTGCTTTGTTTTGATTTTCGTGTGAACTATATAGAGCTGTAAAACTACTTTCCTATCTGTCGTGCCTGCGATTTTAGCAGTTTTCTTATCATTTTTTAAATAAATTACATTAATTAAAAGAGTAGGTGTTAACAACTCTATATATTTCCAAGTCGATTGAGAGCGTCCGACGACTGACGAAATACGAGGTTTGCCGAGGGACATTATAACATATTTGTACTGTACTATGATCTATAAAACAACACTATGCTACTGTATAAATAAAGTAAAAAATAAAACTATCTAATCATTGGATTAATAAAAATAGGTAATGGACTTTGCTATCGTAATAAAATATCGTCCGATCGTTACCGCCGCGAAAGATCGCTCATATTCTTATATTTATGGCACTCCATGCTAAATTATTTATTTATCTTAAAATATTTGAGCAAATTTTTAATATTACCTTACATAAAAAAATTGAATCAATCACGACCAAGTTTCAGGGATTTTAAACAAGGGTTTAATATAATATTACTAGCCCTTAAGAGAATTTAGGACACGCCGCGGTTTCCTCACGATGTTTTTCTTCACTGTTTTGAGAGCAGTGGTGATAAAAAAAAAAATACACAAAATAAAGTCTGCTTGGGTTTGAACCCACGACCACAACTCGGTAAGTCGCGGCCGTTACCACTGGGCTACCAACTGCTCTTAAAAAATCGTAAACATGTGACATCTGCCAACCCGCACTAGGCCCGTGTGGTTGATTATGGTCCACTCCTCACAGAGAGGAGGCTTGTGTCCCAGCAGTGGGAAAATTATAGGCTGATTATGTTAAGAGAATTTAGGAGCAGTATTTATTTGACTCCAGCCTGTTAAAACTCCGCGAAATAGTCTTATCCACACATATACACATTATCACTCATTATTTTCGTAAATCACCTATATTCATAGAAAATATTCAGTTTATTCACTTCAAACTTCACAATCCGAGCACACAAAACAACTTGTATACGTGAATTTACAACTACCTCAACTTAGGAGGGTAGTCATTTAAAATTCACGCCTGCGTTGGCGGTAGTACAAGTCTAGCTGTGAGTTCGCGCCCTCTGTCGGCGACTGCACCAAACACACGACCCATCAGTCCTCTTGGCACCTCTTCTATAAGTTTATCTTTAGCTGGAAAAGAAAAATTACATTATTATTAAAATATTAACATTATTAGGCCGCGTCTTATTTAAGAGCGTTTATTCTGAAAGTGAGCAACGTCGCAAATAGATGTCAAATATCTCGCTGTTTTGATTAATTTGGCAATATTACTGTATGGAAACAATTTTAGGTGTAAAAAAGGCATTTGCAAAGTTTCCAAATACTTTTTACATCTAAAACTAAATATTCGGTATTACGATATTAATTATTGCATTTCATAATCAATATTTTAGTTCCCTAGTTAGCCACATTTCTTAATTCCATACAGTAATATTGCTAAATTAATCAAAACAGGTAAATATTTGCCAGTTATTTACGACGTTGCCAACTTTTAGGATAAACCCTCTTTCTTATAAGCGACCGTCGCACGAATGTATACGCAATCGGTCGCGTGCATATGTCACTTTTTGTTCGAAAAACCGGAAAGCGTCCTCTGTCGGCGCGACTACGCGTTGCAGATTCACCGAAAAAAAGTTCGAACGATCGTTTATTCGCGCGACAATTCGACGTGGGGTAAGTCAGTCAAACAGTTAAACCAATCGCAGACTCAGAGCAACTTTAGGTACATAGGCCGGTATAGTCCTTTCCCAAGTTAGTGCTCTTAGAGAAATACAAACATGTCGAAAATAGGTAGGTACTTGATGTATTACAACCAGCAGGTTTATTTCATTCCATTCGATTCCATTATTTAATAAGAAATAACTAGAAAACGTTTTAACCGTGGCTATACGAGCATGTATGAAATATTAATTGGTGAAGTGACATTGGCGTCTGTCCGTCGTACGTGGTAAATGGACCTTAGACTTTTCACTTGCAAGGCTTGAAAGGCAAGACCTTTTACAATGACGTTGTCTAAGTCTTGGTATTTAATAAGTATATTAAACTTATGAAATATTACTTACCTATAAGAAAATCTAGCAGCACTCCAGTAAGTTCCTTACTGCTAGGATCAGGCTTCACTACTAATCGGAGCGTGGAGGCGGTGCAGTACTGTGCACTGGCCACTAATTGTCCAGCAGTGTCTTTGTGGCCCACTAGCAGTGCTGGGGCGGAGGTGCGGAGACCTGGCTTTACTTGCCACCAGGCTGCTCCTGTAATAATGTGGAAGAAACAGTGAAATTGCGATTCTAATTGTGAAGTTCCTATCCGCTAAATGTCAATTTAAGGTGCCGATGAAAGTCTTCACAGGAATGGTAGTCAGAATTTCTAGAGAACTAGCTTTTATTTTTTTAAGGTAAAATAAGCAACTAAAGCTGCTATCCGACTTGAAGAGCTTATTGTTTCAAAAGAATGAACTACGTACGTAACTTAAAAAACAATAACACGACTAACGATTCAGAAATGTTGTATAGCTTTTGCTGTACAAGATTTCTGGATCGGTAGATACCTAGACCTACCTATTTATCCAAGATATCTTACACGAATGTACAAACAAATTCTATAGGTACCTATACTCCATAGGTTTAGGTAGTTAAAAAAAGGTAAACAAAAAAAACCACGTGACGAGACAGCTGTCAAGGTACCAACTAAACCACGTGACGAGACACTAAACGTAAACCAGTCACTTCAGTTGTTATGCTACGTCACAGTTGAACTCTTCAAATTAGCAACGTTATATTTCGTTGACGTTTAGAAATTGGGCTTTTTACAATAGACAGATTACAAAATCTTATAAATCAGACAAAAAAAATTGTGTACAAGCAGTTACATCTACGAAAAGTAGTGAAGAATAAACGATAAAGTTAATAAAAGAGGAAACTATAGATAAACACTAAAATAAATTTAATTTGGTTTTATTGTTTTTTTTAACAAGAAAGTGTCATCTATAAAAACCCTTTTTACGATTTGTTTACCTTTTTTAACTACCTAAACCTATGGAGTATAAATCTGGATTCCCCTATTCAGAGAAAAAGTTTTCCTCTAGTAACCAGTCGCCATTGGTTCCGCATTGATAGAATTACTTTTTTCAACTGTCTTCCTTCATAGACTTCATTAAATTCCTTAAATAAAAGATCTTGTAGCCATCACATCCTTCAAATGAACTTACCTCTAACATAGTTGAGCGCGCCAGTCCAGTCGCAAGCTCTGGAGCTGGCCCAGCTACCCTCACGATCATTCAGTTCTCCCTCAGCCAGCCACCGCTCCGGGAAGTGCGGCCACTGAAGCAAGTATAATGGGTTAATATTCAAGGGTATCTGAAAAAATAAGATTATTGTAGTTCGTTTTGTAAAGGAGCTTAAGCGGCGACTTTGAAGACCAGTGAGGTTATATCGTAACAGACTTCGTTAATTTGTTCAACTTAACAACATTTATTGCACTTTTTAGCCCGCGTCCTATTTAAAAACGACCGTTGCGTCGCGCGAATACTCGACCGGTCGTGTGCTTATGTCACTATTTGTTCGGAAAACTGGAAAGCGTCCTCTATCGGCGCAACCACACGTTCTGGTTCATCGAAAAGTATGAACGATCGTATGTATAATCGTGCGACCATCGCTTTTAAATAGGACGTGGGGTTACGCTGTCGAGAAAACGAATTTTTCAAACGGATGAAGCAAACAATGGACAAGGAATTTCCTTTAAAATCCGTCTGATTTTGATTGAAAGTGTGTATATACGCATTTGGAGTGCAGGTTTAGGCAAAATTTATCCTCCTTTGATTATCCCAAATTCCAAATATGCCCTGATCCGTATTCCGAACTATGCCCTGACCCGTGACCGTATAGCCTGTCTCTACTCTCTACATCAAGTGTATGCTTAATCAAAAATTGGTGACGGCAATTGACCCACTATCCAGTCAGGTAAACCTCATCTGACCTCCACATACGTTATTCTGTTAACCGTCAACACTCGTGTGCATAGATTGCAACTTCTCAAGTCGTGCATTACAAAAATAATGTTTTAGAGCAGGACGAAGCTCATGCACACGATCCATATTCATCAATTAGTGTAGGTCCAGTGCTACAAGCAAAGACATTTAAATAGTGTCTTAAAATATCTGTTTAGCTACAAGGATCTTTTGGCGTTTTGGGTAGCGCAGTTGGTAAACATTTGAAATTATGTTAAAAAACAAAATGGCGGCGATTTTGGCCACGCCCAAAAGATTTTTGTACAGCTACATCCATGCTTAGGAAGCTGGTAATGTAGTACAAACCTGTATAAACTGCAGAGCTCGATGGCAGAAAGGGGCCGGTGGGTACTGCCAGTAGAGATTCGGATGTGGAGCGCTGATCACTGCGAACTTGCTGATCATTGGGTCGCGAGAGTGGACGAGATACCTGTAACGAGAAATAAAATTATGCATCTACGTAGGTTGTCGCTCCATGTAAAATATTGATATTCAGTTGCATCCGGTTAGACTGGAAGCTGACCCCAACATAGTTGGGAAAAGGCTGGGCAGATGATGATGTAGGTAGGTATTTCTTTCATTATTAAGTTTAGGGATAGGAATCAGTGTACCTAATAAAATACAATAGACGTGGATATATTTAGTAACCTGTTCCGCTTAGCTATTTCTAAATTTCCATAAAAAACTCCTGAAAGAAATCGACACGTGTTTCACCTCTCAACGAAGCATCCTCAACCGCAACGCAGAGAGCTCTGCGTTCAGCACTCGGTGTGGCAACACGCCATGTTCGGGTTCGCGACAAGTCAATTTTCATCCTGAAGATGCCTCGTTGAGAAGTGAAACACGTGTCGATTTCTTTCAGGAGTTTTTTTATAGCTCTTTAGAAATAGCTAAGCGGAGGTTACTAAATATATCCACGTCTATTTTATTTTATAATGGATTTCCGCAAGGTCACGCCTGAACCACTTCTTCTTCCCAGCTAAAAGCACTAGGAAGTGGTGAAGGGTGGGTGTTTTTGGGGGACTGTCTTATGTAATTTTGACGTTCGAAAAGTGCTGATTCTCAGCCTAGTTTGAATAAATGACTTTTGAATTATTAATTTTTGAATTAACTATTAGTGTACCTATCTACCTACCTAGCTTATAATTTCCAAGAGACAACGGTTCAAAAAACAAGATGTAGGTCCATCTGTTTATTGCGTGGTGCTTGGATTAATTGCTTATCCTACGTACCCAATGTTAAATTTCTGGGGTCAGAGAATGCAACAAAAACACACCATATCAGTGATTTATCGTGACATAAGAGGGAAAGTCGTAGATAGAGGCGATGAATAGGCGTCATTACTCACTATCTATCAATTAAACATGACCTTTTAATCTGTCGTACGTACAAACAAATTGCATACCATTCGAGATTATAGGATACGATTGTAAAATCACGAGCTGTGCGATGTGATTCCTTCGTTGAAATACAGAGTGTTTCCAAATTTCACAAGTACTATTTTGTTCCATAGACAAAGGTGAAAGTACCTACCATCTCTGCCTACTTAATAAAAAAAAAAAAACATTCATTCATTGACAGACAACGCAAAGCCTAAACCGCTGGGAATATAACTAAGCATGAAATTTTCCAACGAAAGTGAGCACAAAGGATTTTTGAAAATTCACCCCCTAAAGGGGTTAAATAGGGGGTGAAAAATCAAAAATAAACGTTCACTAACAGACAACGCACAGCCTATACCGCTGGGAATATAACTAAGTATGAAATTTTCCAGTGAAAGTGAGCACAAAGGATTTTTGAAAATTTACCCCCTAAAGGGGTTAAAGTAATCCCATCAGGCGGGCACAGCTTGTCCACTAATACATTGATAATACTCTTAGAAAACTCGATTCCGCAGAAAAGAATCGATCTATGAATCACTAAGAAGGAAAACGGACCGTCATTCAACTTGTTTTTTCTGTACACAGTAATTACTTGGTTGGTACCTACTTACCGCATACTTATCGCATTAGTAACAGAAGTCCAAAGATTCAGAAATAAGACTCATTGAATCGTGTTCAAAGGGTACTTCGTGACGTTATCATTATGACTATCAAAACAAAACGATTAACACATCGTACGATAATTTCCGGAGTTGCGTTGGTGCGTAGACGCATGGCAGACGAATTGTGCTCGTTCGACTACCGTATCTGATAAGTTTATTCGTATGTTTTTTTGCAAAAAATAGATGGATGTAGGTACAGAGATCAGGTAACGCGTGATGCTGAGGTAAGATACAACCTGTGAATCGTGTATCTCAAATTAAAAAAATAGAAATAAATTGGATCTGCTGTGAACTTTGAAGGTTCAAGGTTCAGTAGGTAGGTACCTACTGAACCTTGAACCTTCAAAGTTCGAAGAACACAATAGTGTTCTGATGGTGTAACTTACTAGAATCAGAAGAGCAAATAATATTGGCAAGGTAACATAAAAAGAACGGGTAATATCGTCACCTCTACGGCAAACTTGCGAATCTGCAGAAAATGCATTTTACAGGGGAGCGTTTTGAAAACAAACATCAATGATAATTTTTTTAGGACCGCGGAACATTTGGTTTTCAAAATGGATTTTATTTTCATATTATCAATGGATTGTCAATAAAGTCCAAGGATCAGAAATAAATATACCTACATTCGTAACTTTACTTCATCATAAATAGAAGTTAATAGATATTTAATGCTACCCTGGCAAACTTACGAAAGTGGTACTTTCGTTACTAAATAATAGGTACTAACGTAATAAAAATATCCAATTGAAACTTCGGTGAACTTACAAAAGTTCCATTTTCGTAAGTTTGCCAGGGTATGAAAAAATATCTATTAAGATAGATAGATAGAATATTCTTTATTATGTACTACATATAAATTACAGACATAAATATAGAATTTTTATATTGGGTGACACAATGGGCGGTCTTAAGAAAATAAGTATTGTAACACGAGAAAACTCTAACAAACTAAATAAATTAAATAAAGTTGTTCCAAAAGCCTTACCACGGCTTAGAAGAGTACGGCTCTCTATCTCGCTCGCTCCTATTGTTTAACCTACTTACGGGATCGCTCGCTAGCTTAGAAAATCGCCTATTGGTCCGTTGATCGGGTGGGGGATGTTGGACATCACGTCGTCAGGCTACAACACCAAAAGGATTGCGCTACTAGGAGTACCTACATTCCTACAGATATAAAAGCACGCCATCGTCGCGGGCAAAAGATTGAAGTTCCGATCACCGACGGGAAAGGACGTACCTATGTCCTACACAGTACAGACATCCTCCGCGACACTCGCGATGTTATATAAGTTTGTCGTGTAATTTAGTATAAGTTTATTATAATAAACGCAATTTAATGTTCCCGCATTAAACTGGCGCCCATACTTGTGGCCCGAACCGCGCGCCGCGTAACCAGTGATAGTCCGAACTGTGATCCGGTGTTTACGTGACGAACTGTACGTAGGTATCTACCTTGTTTGAAAAGCACGGACATTCTACCGTACTCGTTATCATCACACGCGTGAAGATGCCGATAACGAGAAGTCAAGGAGAAGCGCTCCGTGAACGACGAGAAGAGGATGACGACGTCAGCACGTTCACCGAAGCGGAGGCCAACGTTGTCGAGCGCGACCGCGCCGACGAACCTGTGAGTGTCGACACGAGGTCGACACAACAACCAGCAGCGTTCCAGCTCCACACAGAACAGTTCCTGTCCACGCTGATCGAGACGATCACGCGCACGCAAGCAGAAGCGAATAGATGTCTTATAAATTCGCTGATGACGTCCAACGGTGATTTTGGTACTTCCACCCCAGTCAGGGTGCCTCCATCGACGAGCGCGAACAGCGGAAGTGCCGCTAGCTCTAGCTCGAGTGCAAACTTTGTAAAGTGCACGGCGCGATTCAACGGATCATCCCAGGACGCTGAGGTCCTGGAAGCTTTTTTGGATGCCGTCGAGATATTCAAGGAGTGCGCATCCGTAAGAGACGAGCATGCCCTCCGAGGATTGCCGATGTTGCTGGAAGGTGGTGCAGCGGTATGGTGGCGTGGCATCAAAGCATCGGTAACTACGTGGTCCGACGCGGTCGCCAGCCTCCGCGCTATGTACGGCAGGGCGCAGCCCGCCTACAAGGTCCTGCGTGAGATCTACGCCGCCGAGCAACGCGACGACGAACGTGCCGAGACATTTATGTGTAAAGTGCGCGCGTTAATAGCCAAGCTACCGTATAAGCTTGATGAAGTGGTACAAATCGACGTCTGTTACGGGTTGTTACACAGGCGAGTGATAAAAAGAGTGCCGCGTGATACCATTCGTAGTTTAGACGACCTTATGTGTAAAACGAGGATCGCAGAGGATGCATACAATGAATATAAGGTAAAAAATTCTGTTATCAGTAGTAATAATGTGGTCAATGACCGCAAACTTACGCGATCAACATCCCCTGCCACGAAAGCGTCGACTACGGGGCGTAGTAATAATAATAAGAATAGACCGCGCTGTAGTCATTGTAAAATTTTTGGACATGTTAGTGACGAGTGTCGTAATCGCGATAAAGACAGTAGTAATAGTAATAATGGCGCGAAAAGCGAAAATACTCAAAGGGTTTTAAGATGTTACGGTTGTGGTAAAGAGGGCGTAGTAAGGTCGAAATGTGATGTTTGCGCGACGACATCGTCGAAACTAGACGATAAGATTTCATTCAATAGTGTGCATTTAGGTTTAGATTTCTGTTGTAATGGTAACATTAGTACGGGTGGCACTTCGTGCGTACAGATAGCAAATATGAGTGCACGCGAATCCTACCCGATGGTAAATATTAATGTTATGGGTCGCAGCGGCGTGGCGATTGTAGATACCGGCGCGTCGCATAGCATCGCGAGCCCGCTGTTATACCGAGTCTTGGTAGACTCTGGAGTTAAGTTTAGTGAGACTAAACGTTTTATACACCTGGCTGATGGAGCACAAGGTTGGAGAAACCTGTTGACAGCCGAGGTAGATATTATTATTGAAAATCGTAAGGTGATGTGTCAGCTGTTAGTGTTACCTGGCAGTGATAATAGGACGCTTTTAGGTGTAGACTTTTTGGTACGAGCCGGAATGATTATAGATGTCGCTCAGGGAATCTGGTCATTCTCGGATAGCCCCGGGCACTTTTATGTTTTTGTGCACTCTTACACGCTTAGCCCATCGGATGCGAACATCATGCAAGCCTCATCCACGGAGGTACCGTTGCGTCCTGATGAAGGTACTAAGTTAACCCCCGAGCAGCGGCGTACGCTTAACGTCTTTATTGAAGACCGCGCGTCACAGTTCGCGCGCAGCGGACCGGCTACAGAATTTGCCACGCACCGAATAAAGGTGAGTCCACACCAGGAACCTATCGCTTATCCACCATACAGGATGTCACAGAATAGGAGGGAAGCCTTGCAGAAGGAGCTCGATAAGCTGCTGCAAGATGACATTATTGAGGAGTGCGAGTCCCCTTGGGCCTCCAACGTTGTACTTGTAGGTAAGAAAGACGGAAGTTTACGGCTATGTATTGATTACCGGAAGCTTAATGCGGTGACCGAGCCGGACCGGTACCCACTCCCACGAATTGAGGACATGGAGTCCGACGAACCCTCTAGGGGGAGACCTTGGTCTGACCGCGGATACACCATATCCGACGGTATTCTATACAGGTACAGCTTGGAATCCGATGAGTGCGCGGACTGCTGCCTAGTTGTGCCCGAGCACTAACGCAGGCAAGTCATGGTTGACCTTCACGATGCACCGAC
The DNA here is from genome assembly GCA_963680765.1 of Agrochola lychnidis. Lineage (NCBI taxonomy): Eukaryota > Metazoa > Arthropoda > Insecta > Lepidoptera > Noctuidae > Agrochola > Agrochola lychnidis. Next base: position 2,819,285 of record OY796859.1, on the reverse strand, counting down.
AGCTGGCCATTTCGGCGTAGAGCGCACGCTAAGCCGCGTTCGCGCCAGGTATTACTGGCCTGGCATGCGTACCTATGTTACAAATTATATAAAGGAGTGTGTGCCTTGCCAGAGGTACAAAGCTGACAACCGCAAACCAGCAGGACTGCTGCAAACCCCTGCTGTGTCAAGGAGGTTCCAGGTAATTTCTGTGGACTTATTCGGTCCTCTCGTTGAGACCCCTAGGAAGAACAGGTGGGTACTCATCGTCGAAGATGTCTGCTCACGCTGGGTGGAATTGTTCCCGTTAGAGAGTGCCACCAGCGTTGAATGTGCTCAGACCCTGATCAACGAGGTTTTCCTCAGGTATGGTATACCACGCCGCCTCATAAGTGATAATGGCGTGCAGTTCGTGAGCGAAGTGATGCAGCAAGTGTGTCATGTTTTGGGGATCAGCCAATCACTCACACCTTATTACCATCCTGAAGCCAATCCTATAGAGCGCAAGAACAGGGACCTCAAACCCCAATTGGCTATACTTGTAGGTAGCGACCATGCCACCTGGGACTTACACCTCGCTGCGATTAGGTTTGCTATGAACTCTGCGATTACCAGTAGCACAGGGTTTTCGCCGGCATATCTCACCTTTGGGAGAGAGCTGCGAGCTCCCTCCGATTCTGCGACAGATATGAGGGCTGTCGTAGAATGCGATAATTTCGTGCCTAGCATTACTCCTTATTTGAAGAAGATGTCTGAAACCCTGGATGAGGCCAGGGACACTCATGAGAAGGCACAGGCTGTTCAGAAAGGTAACGCTGATCAGAAACGAAGGCCGCCACCACACTATAAGGTAGGTGACCTCGTCTTACTTAAGACACAAGGACCGAACGACGCAGGACGCGGACAATCTGCGAAGTTTATCCCACGCCGTGACGGCCCATATAAAATAGGGAAGATAATAAGCCCAACCACCTACGGTCTGGAGAATATTCAGACTGAGAGAAACATAGGGAAATATCACGTTTCGAACCTCACGCCTTTCGCTGGTCAGGTAGAACCTCCAGTTAGGGAGAAGCGTAAACGGGGTAGGCCACGTAGGTATTTAGACTAGCCAAACTGTGGGGTCACTTAGTTAGGCTAGAGGGGGAGGATGTAACACGAGAAAACTCTAACAAACTAAATAAATTAAATAAAGTTGTTCCAAAAGCCTTACCACGGCTTAGAAGAGTACGGCTCTCTATCTCGCTCGCTCCTATTGTTTAACCTACTTACGGGATCGCTCGCTAGCTTAGAAAATCGCCTATTGGTCCGTTGATCGGGTGGGGGATGTTGGACATCACGTCGTCAGGCTACAACACCAAAAGGATTGCGCTACTAGGAGTACCTACATTCCTACAGATATAAAAGCACGCCATCGTCGCGGGCAAAAGATTGAAGTTCCGATCACCGACGGGAAAGGACGTACCTATGTCCTACACAGTACAGACATCCTCCGCGACACTCGCGATGTTATATAAGTTTGTCGTGTAATTTAGTATAAGTTTATTATAATAAACGCAATTTAATGTTCCCGCATTAAAGTATATAATTTTAATACTAGAAATAAAGATAAAATAGATCAACCATTTTTCAGATTATCCAAAGTACAAACATCTTTTATGGGGTACTGTGTTAAATGTTACAACAAAATACCTTGTGATATATTACAGTTAACTGAAAGAAAATTTAAAACTCATATTAAAAGTACTGTTTGTAAACAAGCATATTACAAATTAGAGGATTATATTCTAGATAAGAATGCTTGGAAACATGCTGGTCTAGCTCCATAGGACAATTTACAGTATAGACAAAATCAAACTGGTTGAATTGTGTAATTAAATATTATAACATTTTTTTTTTTTTTGCATTCTGTGATTACTCACACACTGACTAATTAGTATCACCTGTAATTTATTTAGGAATATCGTACCTACTTTTACAATGCTTGTAAATATGTGAACACCATGTATCCATTACATAATTATTTTTTCTGTCATTGCTTCATTTTTAATTATTTTTACCTATTGTGGTACAGTAATCTTATTCCAGGTGCATCGTCTTCACATATAATTAATGTATACAAAATATTGTAAAACATTTTAAAAGAGTAACGGTGGAGTTTCTTGCCCATTCTTCTCCATACGAAAATTACCTTTTGGAAGGGGCGACTAGAATCAATTTTATTATTTTGTAATTTTTGACGTTCAAAAGTGCCATACGTGGGCCTATTTGAAACAAATGATTTGACTTTGACTTTGACTTTGACTTTTATCGCTAAAAGCGATCTTTTACAGACAACCTTTGGATGGATTTAAATGGAAAAGGAGACACAATACTGCTGATTAACTTCTTTAATTAAAATTTACTATGGGTGAATTAACATAAAACGCAGATTCAAACAATTTGAGTTCTGTAACCGTCAGACATAAAACTTCGTAAATTTTTCACATTAGGTACAGTTTTTCATCAAAATATCGATTTCACTAAAACTGCAGGTTCGTAAGTTTGCCGTGGAGGTGACGATATCTTCGATGATCTATGTGACAAAAGCATACCGTTATGAAAAAGGTAAGAACTTCTTGATTTTGCTATTTATATTATTTTTATAATTCTTAAGATAATGCATTAGGTAACAGTACTTACCTAAGTTATTTATAATATGGCGTGTTTTTGAGTTGTGATAACTTTTTGATGAGTTTATCATTGTTGGTGAGCTATAAAATGTCTTGTGATTGTGAACTGGAATTGATAGGTAGTTAACCTCGATCGGTAGCTTCTCGCACACATCTTCCAAACTTATAAAAAGTTTTTTTTTTACTTTTTAGTGGTTTGGTTTGTAATGTATCTAAGTTACAATAGCCTTATGTCAACTGCTCATCAAAAATACCCAAATCACTATAGATGTGCCTATAATATTTGAAGAGTTCCCTCGATTTCTCCAAGATCCCATCAACAGATCGTGACCAAATGACAATGGGACCAACTTGAAAGTATACCCTTTCAAACACAAAAATAACTTTTCAAATCGGTCCAGCCGTCTTCAAGTAATCGGGGAAAAAAATTTAAAAAAAAAATCCGATCAATTGAGAACTTCCTTCTTTTTTTTGAAGTCGGTTAAAAACGGAGTTTCTCTCTACTTCGTGTAGTTATGTAGTACAGTTTCAGAACCACTTAGGTACCTATGCGATCTGGTTATATACATGGTATTCATGGATGGATGGTATGCTATCTGCCTAGCCTAAGCTGATGATAGTTTAGTACCTAAGCCAGGCCAGCCAGGTGTAACATTTTTTTTGAAGTGAAAACTTTAGACGCGTTGGGCATTTTTGAGATACGCAATTTACCGACACCGTGGAGTAAAAGATATCAACGCGTTGATTACCGCGGTGTCGATTTTTTTTCAAGTTTTCACTTCTGTCGGCACTCCTGGAGTGCCAATGTTTTTTTTTGCTATAGTTTATTATTCTATGTAGGTATACCGTACGTACCGTACACTTAAAACCGGCCAATTGCGAGTCGAACTCGACAAAATTTAGCAAAAAAAAACGCCGAAAAAACACGTTTCTTGTACGAGGACCCCGTTTAATTTTTAATTTAATTTAATTTTTATTCTTTGTTGTTATAGCGGCAATAGAAATACACAATCTGTGAAAATTTCAACTGGCTACCTATTACGGTTCCTGAGATACAGCCCGCTGACAGACAGACGGACAGCGGAGGCTTAGTAACAGGGTTCCGTTTGGCACCCTTCGGGTACCGAAACCTGATAAACAAGCTAAAGAAGAATAAATGTTCTTACCATGCAAGCATTCCCCCAATACCAAATCCAATCACAACAGCCTGTCTGTTCTCCGACACTCCAAGAGCTTTCAACAATGCCGACAACTCCTCAACTGCCCTCGGAGGAGACAGATCACTCCTCGACCCCCCTTCACTGCCCCCCGTGCCTCTCAAATCCAGGGTCACCACATGATGGTCAGTTTCTGCCAACCGTCTGATCGCATTTGCCCAGTTCGGTCCCCATAGGTTGCCAGAATCTGGTGCGTCTTTGAGGATCAGGACTTTCTGTCCTGTTCTTGGGCCTGTCTCGACGTAATGGTATTTGACTCCCTGTGAATAAAGAAATGGTATAATTAGTCAAGATGCGGAAAGCACAGAATAGGTCGAAGTGGTGGTGCTTGGGGGAGGCCTAGCACAGAATCGGTCGAAGTGGCGCTGCTTGGGGGAGGCCTATGTCCAGCAGTGGACGTCTTTCGGCTGAAATGATGATAATACTTAGTCAAAATAAGTGTCAATTTTCGTAAGGTACATGAGTGTCAATAGTTATGAGATGCGATATCTACTATCACTGATGGGACTTGGTTTTCAAATTGATGTGATGAAAGAAAGTTGTTTGAGTCACAATTTATTTTTCTACGTGTCATATCTCAAGCCTTGGGTGGCCGAACAATGAGTCAGACTACCTACACGATATTAATTAATTTCTCAGTAATTTACAAAAGCGACTTTTCCTGGCATCTGATCTCATGCTTTCAGGAGGCGGCCGTAACTTAGTCACAAAAGGCTCTTAAATCATAGATTTATAACTCTGTCTAAAAATAACGAAAGTCAATAGGTACTACTTCACTCCCTGAGGGTGCCATAACTACCATAGAAGGCGAATTAGGAATAATATGAAGAGAATACCCAGTAACCTCGGCTATTGTTTCCTTAAAACACCATCTTTGGGATTGCTCGTTCCAAACAGTAGGCTATACGGCAAGGGCCGAGAGAGAGGCTGTTCCAAGTCCCGGTGGCCCGTACAAACCTGTTAAAGTTTGCACCAGTGGGGCGGGCAATACAGATACTCAACAGCGTCTCTCTGCAAGTGGATATCTTTACATGCTCATTGGCGGAATTCCGGAGGGTGAAACTTAACATATTGTCCTCTGTATGACTTGTGCCACACAGTGGACATTGTGACTACATTGCTGTATTGGGTTGAACCTGTTAAAACAAATGTGAGTGTGAATAATAAATACTTAAATAAATCTTCTTGTTTTTCGTGGGGTTAGTGACTAACCTGGTATCAGAGTTTTTATGCCGCCATGGGCCTCTGACTTGGCTTCACATACTGGCTGTTGGCTTTAAAACACCATTGGTAATACTGTGATCAATTTTGCCTTACCTTGAGGTCTAGAGACTAATCTGTAAAATCTACTGACATCTATCATGGTGCTCATTCGTGGATCTTTGACAGTCGTTACGGATCGTCAGAAGCCCGAAAGTCTGACAACCAGTCTTCCAAGGGGTATCGTATTACCCAGTTACTGGGTTGTGGAGGTCAGATAGGCAGTCGCTTCATGTAAAATACTGGTATTCAGCTGCATCCGGTTAGACTGGAAGCCGACCCCAACATAGTTGGGAAAAGGCTAGGCAGATAGATAGATCTATCATGGTGCTCATCTATTTAGCAGATAATAGTAATGATCAAGATGGCAACTTTTGTGATGATGCCTATGCTTCAGGAAGATACCCTATTCAGTTCATCAGAAACCCATTAGAAAGAGTAGGTAGGTACAACCTACCTACGAATGGCTTTTTTAATCAGCTGGTCTCCAAGCGCAATACGTGATCCAACGCAGGTTGTTATTAATTTAAATGAGTGTTTATTAATAACACAGTTTGTTTAATAAATGATATATTAAATGTTACCGATAGGTAATTAACAGCGAATGTTTTGGTACTGACCAATGCATAAGTTAATGACAACTTGTTAAAATCAATTAATGGTATTGAAATAATAGGCAGTTAATTTGATAATAATTATCGTTATCGTCTGAGACTGCTGGAGGTTAATTTTGTCTAAAAACTATATCCCTAAAACTATAGAACATTATAACGTATACATTATCATAATTTATAACACAGAGTTGACAGACATGCATATCGAAACATTCAAAACGAATATCCTTACTAATATTATACATGCGAAAGTGAGTCTGTTTGTTATGCTTTCAAGTTAAAACGGCTGAACGGATTTGTCCATGACCTGAGTAAGAACATAGGCTACTTTTCATCCTAGATCGCAGTTGAAGACGCGGGCAAAAGCTAGTAATTTCATAATTTAATTGTAAGTAATTAAAACTCACCATAACTTTAATATAACAATGAGTACCAATCGACGAGTCTATGGTCAGCTCTACCGGCGGGGTGTTCTCCACTTTCCTCCTATGACCTTTCCATAGTCTCTTCACAAAAATCTCGATAATTTGCCAAATGCCCACAAACACACACGTTAGAATTAACTCCACCGCTTGCCACCCAGTAATCACTTGTAAAACTTTCAAGTTCCGTGCACCCATGATGCGACCGTGTTGATAACTGACTCTGAGCTGACGTGAAGCAGTGAGTAGATGTCGTGATAGGCTCAAAGGTCTCAATAAATTACTCCAATGGACACGACTGACGCGTTCTTATCAGTTTTATCAAAGTTTTGTTCGAAGCAAGCGGATATCACGCGTGTTGGATAAGCGGGGACACTAAGTAGGTTAGGGGCAGAAGGTTAAATCAGTTTTAAAGTGGTACATTTACTTCAAACGTGATTAAAAACTGATGCTTACAAAGTAATCAAAAAAATAAAGCGAGATTTTTTGATAGATTTAAAATGGGTGATTTGCTGCCCTGGAGAAGGATACCATTCATTCGTTTCTTTTCCACATAATATAATATTCTAGTGTTACTAGCCTTAGTATTTCATACTTCTGGGCGTAACACCCTCTTCCTGACGTGCGTCTGCTACTGCCAGTTCGTTCTTCAAGAAATTGTGACTAACGTTTTGTCCAAGAAGGTTTTATTTTTACCCGACTACGGCAAAGCCAAAAGGAAGGGTTATGATTTTAGCAGTCTATGTATGTATGTTTGTATGTATGTATGTTTGTTTGTATGTATGTATGTATGTTTGTTTTTACGTGTGTTCCACCGTAGCGCCTATACTACTAAACCGATTTTGATGAATGAGGTATCAATAGATTCGTAATAATGGTCCGGGTGACATAGGCTATATAATTTTTCCCTAAATTTAATTTGGTGGACTTTACACGTAAAATTCTAACCTAGAAAAAAATTAAAATGGGATGATCATGACATGTTTGGTATCAAAAGAAAGGTCTTGACGAGCACATTACAAATATGTATATAATATTATATTTTCAAAGTAAACAAATATGTTTAAATCGTTAAAAACAAGCAAAAGTGAGACTGCGCTACGTAGTATCGCAAGATGTTACCAACGTGCAGTTAATCAAATCTTAATAAGTAGTACCGATTTGTAATTCCACTCTTATGAAGAAAAATAAGTACAACGAAATATTTATATTTTGGATTTCTTCGAAGCTCGATATCGATATATGGTGTTGGCGTCGAAATAAATCGCTCTATGGTTTCGTCCAAAGCACTATGCACTGCTATTGGAATTTAAAATAGGTTAATTACTGAACTATTGTATTACTCTACTCTTATTTACGTTTATCAAGTGTAAAAACGGAAAAGTATAAAATAAAAAAATTAAGTTTAATAAAAAACTGTAACTCGTCTACGGGAAAATAAAAATTATCTAAAAAGTATGAAACAAGCAAATATTTCAGATAGAAATCAAGACATAGGTACAAAAATGGTCAAGGTAAAGCCGTCGTCGCATGCCATTATAATTTTGTAGGTGTTCTTGGCACCAACATGGTATACAGGCATGCGACCACGGCTTTACCTTGACCATTTTTGTACCTATGTCTTGATTTTTGTCTGAAATATTTGCTGTTTCATACTTTTTAGATAATTTTTATTTTCCCGTAGACGGGTTACAGTTTTTTATTAAACTTAATTTTTTTATATATTATCCGATTTCCGAAGTCGCCATTTCCATACTGTTTAAATTTTACCCTTGCAGAACTAATCAATTAACTCATAGCTGGTGAGCGAGCGTTATTACCGGCTTCATTTACAATTATAAGGGATAGCGTTCCTTATGCCCCATTTACACGATGCAAGGAATCATCAAATTATTTACATATCTGAACACTATTTAGATGGTGCAAAATTTTATATGACATAGCCAAATAAATCTCATCGTGTAAATCAGGCTTTAGGGACAGTTAGAGATAGCTTAGAGGTATAATGAATAGGGCTTTCGTTTTTAAAGAAAGAAAGAAAAATGCGTTTATTGGCATTACAGCAGAAAAATGCACCTTATAACTACAAAAAAAAAACAGAAAACAATGATTATAATGCCAAAAAGGCCTCAGCTCAGCATATTGTCAGATGACAATACAAAGTGCCATAGCTAGATTATTAAACAGGGAACTGTGTGTCCATTTTAATAGTAAGTAGTAAGGGGTGTCTCAGAATGTTTTTCGTTTTTGAATTGACCAATTTCTTCTGGTTGATATTGCCATATGACACGGACTTTTTTGGCTACAGAAATGCAAAACCAGTATAGCTACAACCGCAACACCTTTTTCCAGCAAGATGGAGCCACTTCTCATGTTACAAATGACTCATTAGCTGCTCTTCACGATTTATTCCCTGGAAGAGTGATAAGTCGCTGAGGAGACATCAAACTGGCTACCGAGGAGCCCTGATTTAACGCCTGCTGGTTTTTTTCCTATGGGGCTACCTAAAAAGTAAAGTTTCAGTAACAATCCTTTGCCACCCAACCTGACTGTTTTGAAACAAAGAATCACTGAAGAAATCAACTCTTTCCAAAAGCGATGCTCCAGCGAGTGATTGAAAATTTTAGCTCCAGGTTAAATGAGTGAACAAGTGAATGGTGCGCATTTGCAAACGGTTGTTTTTCATAAATAAACTTGTTTTAATTGATATTGTTATTTTTTATTTAACATCTAAAAACGAAAAATATTCTGAGACATCCTATATAAGTAATCATTTTTATTTTTAAGTATAAGGAGTAAAGGAGTCTTGTTTATTGCGTGTTTTGACGAGTTGACCTTCTGATCCATGTTTATTTGTGGCGGATATCTGTCAAAGTGCGTTCACTATCTCATTAGCGATGTTCGATTGTTGCATTGATTTGTTGTCTTGTTTACACTTATTGGAAGTGGGTTACGCTGTCTCCTTTTAACATTAGTTGTTTGTTGTTTACATGCAAGAATGGAAGGCTACCCTCGTAAATAAAAAATAATTGTTTTGTTTTCAAAGTTATGTCTGCCTGCATTCTTTGTTAATTAAGTAAGTAATATAACTTGTCAATTAGCATAACCTATATAAAAATATAGCACAGTTAATTAGCATTACCTATATGAACTCAGACAAGCGCTTTACTCTGTGTAAATTATTTCATCACTACTGTTCTCAAAACGGTGGAGGAAAATATCATGAGAAAACCGGCATGTCCTAGAATTTAATGTATCAACCCGCACTGGGCCCGCGTGGTGGATTACGGCCCAGTCCCTCTCACAGAGAGGAGGCCTGTGTCCCAGCAGTGGGAACATTATAGGCTGATTATGGTATACAGGATGAAATTGAAAACATGCTACAAATAGAAATGGGAGATTCAGTAAATTATTATTTCCGAAATATAAATTGTAAAAAAAAATCGTGTAATTATCGTCTTAGATAGTGCAAACTAAATTATTGTCTTCACATAGACACGATTTTATGGCGTTCCAGTAAAATTTAAAACAAACAAAAAAATTCAAGTATCAATTTAAGGCTCGTTCTGACCAGCGCGACACGCGACGCGACACAAAGGCACCGCTCGTCGCGCGCGATTTTTTTTTCACAATTTATGTTTCGGAAATAACAATTTATAATGATTAGGTAACAGTTACTGAATCTCTCATTTCAATTTGTCGCATGTTTTCATTTTCATTCTGTATATAAAAATATACCTAATTTCAAGAAAGAGGTCGGCAGTACTTAGTTTGACGACTTTTTTTTGTTTAGCTTTTCAAAATGGATAAGGATGATTCTTTAATTAACAGAATAATTTTATAGGAATCTGTTAACTATTTAACCTTAAGTAAATGAACTTTACATAATCTAATCTGGTGGCTAATATGTCATTAACGGGTTTTTTCATTGGATTAGCTAATCATATCCATAACAACTATTATAAACACACACACCCCCCCCCCCCCCCACACACACACACACTATCTTTGACAGTCGCTACGGGTCGTCAGAAGCCTGAAAATCTGACAACCAGTCTTACCTTGGGGTAGGTACACACGGCTACACATCAAGCTGTAAAATCCAGTTTATGCTGATCTCGCATTGTATAGGATTTCCGTATAATGCGAGGTCAGCTTATACTGGAAATGTACAGCTTGATGTGTAGCCGTGTGTGTGCCGTGTGGATGGGTGACCATCTTTACATACCGAGACTCCTCCGTGCCTCGGAAAATACGTTAAGCCGTTGGTCCCAGCGGTCATTCGTGGATCTTTGACAGTCGTTACGGGTCGTCAGAAGCCCGAAAGTCTGACAACCAGTCTTACCAAGGGGTATCGTATTACCTAGTTACTGGGTTGTGGAGGTTAGATAGGCAGTCGTTCCATGTAAAATACTGGTATTCAGCTGCATCCGGTTAGACTGGAAGCCGACCCCAACATAGTTGGGAAAAGGCTAGGCAGATTGATTTTATTATAAATGCCCATAATGCTGTACCTACTTAATACCTGTCAACGAACGTAAACAAGACAAGATAGCGAAGTAGTCCATCAAACGATTACAAAAAGGATCAGTGTTTACAGAAACAAACCTTCTTTTTGTTTTGCCGAGACAAGGAGACGTACATGGGCGTAAGGGTTTATTTAAAAACAAATTAAGTGAGGTCTGAGACGGTGGGCACTCAGCTCGGCTTGAGAGGATAATGTCAGTAACATGTTTAGGTTACAATACGGTAAGAATGTGACGAAATGGGAAGGGTTTTTCGAATAAACATGTTTTTCTTTTACTACGAAACTTTCAGTGTTTTAGTGTCCTTAATTTCGTAGCTAGTTAGTAATAGGAATTAGATTTCATTTGTGTGTGATTTCGGCAAAATTTTATGTGACAATCAATTGATTAGATCAAGATTATGGTTGTTGTACCTAACTAAACTATCTATATTTTTAACTTTTGATAACATTTTTATACATCTACAAAACACCGTAAACCATTATCATCAATGTCATTACGTTTATCACCTAACATCTATTTAATTCGCAGACATAACAGCACACGTACAAGAATTCTCCTCAGAATAACTGATGAGGTCACGTCGTGCAACGTATAATATATATATTCACGCTTAATGGGTAGCGAGAGGACATGCAGAAATAGCCAGTCACTGTTGCTAACGACGGCTAAAGGCCAGCTATAGTTATTGTGACGTTTACTCTGCCCAGACTAGCTTTCAAAGGATAAAATTGATTTTCAATTTGATATTATGAGACGCCTGCAGTAATGTCAGGAGCAGTGAGTTGCGGATGTGTGTTATTATCGTTGCGCTTGTTATTTTACAATGCGGTTATGATAAAGTGAAGAGGTAGTATAATAATGTGAAGTGATTCGCGAAGTGCTTTGTAATATTCAGTTAATTCTATAGTGTGCTGTGAGAAAATTTGTGAGGAGTGTTGGTTTGTGTCGTTGTAGGTAGCTAGTACCCAGGTAGTTACTACTAGGCATTGGATCATTAAGTTCCCTTCAAAATGGTTGAGCTAAATGGTGCTGATCCATGCATCATGTTCGTGAACGGGCGCCGTCAGTAGGGACTGGTCATCTCTTAGCTGCCACGGTCTATTTTAATTTTTCAATTGTTTCGGACGCTTTAACGTGCACGTCTTTCTAAATTGTTCTCACATGTATAATTTCAACATGAATGATGTAACCAATATTTAATTTTTGTAACAATATATTGATTTAAAAGAGTGTCCGTGGAGTTTCTTGCCCGTTCTTCTCCATAGGTACCTACTACGCTTTGGAATGGGCAACTAGCTTCATCTTTCTGACTTACCGACCCCTTGACAATTCAAAAGTACGTGGAATTGGTTTATTTGAAATAAATGCTTTGAATTTGAGTTAGTGTAGGAATTATATTGTTCAATTAAAATCAATTCAATTCAAGGCTCCAAGACTTTGGAGTCATTAAATTCCTACCTGGAATCTTATTTGAAGTTGATAAAGTGCAAAATGAAGTTTGGCACGGTAAAAAATAAACAAAGCAAAAGCAATAGGTAAGCAAAAGTTTGTAAAAAGAGAAGCAATTTGTATGGAACTTCTGCAAAAAGTTCGGAAATAGAACCCATGATTGATTTAATAATACTGTCGAACCTGGATAAGCCAGAGTTCATTTTCGCTTATAGAGGTTTATAACTAAATCAAGTTTCTAGCTTATAGAGGTAAAGGAATGGCCGTTCACACTTATGAAGTTGAGGCTGGTTGGAAAGGTTGAGAGGAACAAAAACAATGTTAGTTCCACGAAATAAATAGCAGGTGTTAGATTACGCTCGACTGTCGCTTATAGACGTACAGGGCAGTACCCGTCTCAGTTAAAAAGGTACATGAGTGAAAAACGATTTTCTCTTATAGAGGTTACTCTCTCTCACTTATAGAGGTTTTAGAGGGTTAAAATGACGGGACCTGGCAATTACTCTCATTTATGGAGTTTCCCTACGTGATCGAATCAGAAATGAAGAGATCCGCAGGAGAACCAAGGTAACCGACATAGCCCGAAGAATTGCCAAACTTAAGTGGCAATGGGCTGGGCACATTGCTCGCAGAACGGATGGCCGATGGGGTCGAAAGGTTCTGGAGTGGCGACCACGTACCGGAAGACGTAGCGTTGGAAGGCCTCCCACAAGATGGACCGATGACCTAGTGAAGGACGCAGGAATCCGCTGAATGCGGAAAGCACAGAATCGGTCGAAGTGGCGGTGCTTGGGGGAGGCCTATGTCCAGCAGTGGACGTCTTTCGACTGAAATGATGAATGATGATCGAGTTTTCTGGCTTACCCAGTTCTCACTTAGGTTTGACTGTATCAGGCCTGTCCATCATACCTAGCAAGGTTTTTTTAATGGCGAATTTTAAACCATTTTCTGCCAGGACAGGCAGTAAGACTTATCATTTTTTTTCTGTAGGGCATCTCATAGCTGGTCTCTGAGACCATGACTATTTAACCGGTCAATCCTGTGGCTGCTTTAAACTGCTACACTCAAAGCTTCCAGCCAGGGCACACATAAAACTAACTAAGCTAAAAAGCTAGGGTAAACGCTCGCTAAGGGCACCCCCTGTGGGGTACGAGCCTCGGCTTAAGGCGTTAACCGGAGGGAGGACATCAAAAGATGAGACGGGCTGGTACGACTTATCAATATAAATCGAAGTATATAAAACTAAACCTAAATCAAGAATGACCCCTATTTACGTTAGAATTTGAACGTGACCCAACAATATGAGTTGTAGCGATCGCAGATAACTTTCCTACTCTCAATCCTCACTACTTAGGGTACGAGTAGATATGAGCGTATATTGAGTGGGTACGAGTATAATAAGGGTGATTGCATAACTGTGTGTGTGTGTGATTCTTGACATGTTTTAGATTAAAACATGATGGATTCATCATGGATTTTGTTTTGTTTTAAATAATAATATGTTTTGTGTAAATTATTTCATCAGCACTGCTCTCAAAACGGTGAAGGAAAACATCGTAAGGAAACCGGCATGTCCTAGAAACGAAAATTCGAAGACATGTGACATCTACCATCCCGCACTGGGCCCGCGTGGTGGATTACGGCCCACTCCCTCTCACAGAGAGGAGGCCTGTGTCCCAGCAGTGGGAACATTTATAGGCTGATGATGATGATGTTTTGTTTCCATTTTCTGCAATAGTCCTGTATCAACCGAGGGTTATCCTTGGGTGCACTTGCATAGTGCGAACAGGGACAATCGTCGGTTGGTGCCTCATTTAATTAAAAACGTCTAACGGGCTTTTGCGAGTTGGCTTCGGCCCCTCGTACGCCTTGCAAAGGTCCGGGACCCTAGGGTCCGGAGAAAAGACAAGACGTAAAAATTATAATAACAATAAAATGTCAATAAGTAGGTTGTAAGAAGGTGAAGGTTGTGATTCTTCTTTTATTTCTTAGGTAAATAAGGAGGTAATTTGGGTGCATCTTAAAAACTGAAACAGTTCTCAGATGTTCCAGACAAATGCAAAGATACATGACTGTCTAGCCTTTTCCCAACTATATTGGGGTCAGCTTCCAGTCTTACCGGATGCAGCTGAATACCAGGATTTTACATGGAGCGACTGCCTATATAACCTCCACAACCCAGTAACTGGGTAATACGATACCCCTTGTTAAGACTGGTTATCAGAATTTCGGGCTTCTGACGACCCGTAACGACTGTCAAAGATCGCCGCTATAACAAGAAGACGTAGCGTTGGAAGGCCTCCCACAAGATGGACCTCTGACCTTGTGAAGGCCGTAGGAATCTGCTGGATGCGAAAAGCACAGAATCGGTCGAAGTGGAGGTGCTTGGGGGAGGCCTTTGTTCAGCAGTGGACGTCTTTCGGCTGAAATGTTGATGATGATAACAAATAATAAAAATTAAATAAAGTTAATATTTAAAGGGATGCCCATACAAGAAACATGTTTTTTTTTGACGTTTTTTTGTTTGATCGGTAGGGAACCCTTCGTGGGCGAGTCCGACTCACACTTGGCCGGTTTTTTTAACAAGTTTCCTTCAGAAACAAATAATTAATTATCAAATAGATATCCAGCATGGAAATGAGAAAGAACCAAAGGCTTTTGCATAATTATTAGATTTATGTAAAGCATTTTATAATTTCACAACTTTATTACAACATCCTGTATCTCCACGGCTACCCTCCTAAGAGGAGGTGACAGGATGCGTCGTCACGTCTCCCAACCCTCGCACTGACACCTTTGTGTAACACCCTGTATATAAGGGGAGGTTGTATTTATCTCTGGAACAGACAATGTAATCTCAAGAAAAAATATGTCTTATGAATAACTTTTGTGAGATTTTGAGAAGAAGGGTTTATAATTTTTTCTCTAGAATGAATCACGTTTTAAAGCATCTTATTTAATTTGATAATACCGTCACCTGAAGGCACTATAACTATAGAATACTCTGAAATGGCTGGCAAATTAAAGAATGGAAAATATCAGTAGTAAAAGAAGGAGATCAAATTTACGGATACAGAAGAAAGTTTTTGACAAACTACTGATACGAAAGAACAGCCGATCAATTATGAAAAAAAAAAAAACTCACCGCGAGATCTAGTGCTATTCTGTAACCATCTCACCGTGTTATCTTAGGTGAAGTGAGCGTGGAGTGAGCTGTCAGTTGCTAAGGATTGACACTATTGGCAGCTCACTTCACCTAAGTTTTCACGGTGAGATTTTTACAGAATAGCACTACAGAGGTGAAGTGACTTGTCAATAGTACCCATCCCTAGCACCAGCAGTGCTATTCTGTTAAAATCTCACCGTGAACGCTAAGGTGAAGTGAGATTGAATTGAGCTGTCATTTCACCATATGCTAGGGATTGACACTGTTGACAGCTCACTTTCAAACTCATTTCACCTAAGCGTTCACGGTGAGATTTTTACAGAATAGCACTGCAGGTAGAACAGTAATGCTATTCTGTAAAGTTCACCTGGAACCTCACTCAAGTGAGCGCAAACAATTCGAAAGTGAACTCATTTGTTTTTAAAGTAAATTATCGCGGATTCTCAACGAGACTGTTCGAATTTAGAAGTGATGTTAGAGAATAACAGAACAGCATGTTTATTTCACTAAATAAAAAAACAAAAGAAACGACACATTTTCACACTCTCATTATTTCTTAAGTTAGCATAGAAGCTAGTGTTAGTAAGCTAGCAAGCTAGTAACTCTGACTTCGTGTATACAGAACTAGCTTAATTTCAAGGCTAGGTAAGTTAGTGAGAAAGCTAGTAAGCTAATGTCTAAAGCTAGGATAGTTTAACAGGATGGGGTTCTTATTTTGAGCGTTTAGCACTCCCACCACTGATTTTACTATCCTGACTTTTTTACTAGCTTCATCTCAAAGCAGCTACATGTCATTCGATTGGCTTATGATCAGTGACTAGAGGTGTGACGCGTTTTGTTTTTCCGAATGACAGCTTACTTCATCTATATGGTGAGATTTTTACAGAATACACCGGCTGGTCTCGCAGTTTCTAGCTAGTGTTCATTTTCAATCTACAAGTTTCTAATCTACCTAAGCATTTTTGTCACAACCATATAAAAATAACAAAAATTTCTCCATTAAATACGAAGGATGGTTGAACGCAGCGGTAACGCAGCGGGCGATCAACATGGCGGCATAATGGCACGTTGTACAGTATCTATTAATTGTGAATACATAATTCGTGTGGTTACACTTTATGATGTAGATGGGACTTTCATGGAAGAGCGCGAATTGGCGATGTTGGATCTATAAAAGAAATAAAGAGCTTTTTTATATGGCACCTAAAATTCAGTCAAAACTACAGTGTCATTTGTAAGAGATTTTGCTTTCATCACAAACTTATATCTACTAAAAGTGTTGCGTGTTGCACTGCAATAAATGCAAATGTAGGTAGGGACGGATTCATTGCTCATCATTCTTCTTCTAATCGTGTCGATGGCAATCTAAACAGACTCGGCTCAGAATTCGGCCACGTGTTTGGCGTCATCACTAGCGTCCATCAGTTCTTGTAACGTGCAGCTGACAGGACACACATGACATGATATAAAGTGTCCCATCGTTTGTGGAACAGCACCACATTCACACTCCAAGGCGGAGTCGTCTATGAATCTCCACCTGGACAGGTTTTTTTTTTGGTTGCTTCCCCAGTGAGTCGGGGTGATGAGGCTGAGGGTGATGACCAGGAATACGCGTTCGCTGCATGCTGGTGGAGGATACCCGTTGAAGCCGTGGATGCTGGCCGGCAGTGTGAGTCGCCTCACGAAAGCTTACGGGAGTGATGATGATGATGACGTCACGCCGAAGTAATTGCACGAAGGCTGCGTTGACGATCACGTAGGGGTCACCAATTTAGGGGTATGAGGAACAGGGTGTAAAGTTCACTCATCCACCATAGAAAAGGGAGGATCCTCCGACCAGACGGGTGTTGTGTCTGGCGGGCAACTGCCCATCGGTTTGAAGTTGAAATCTTGTATGTATGTCGATCGCTCTGTAAACTCTAACTGCGCGATGCAGGATTTGTGTGACGTCATGTCTATGATGCGTAGTTCGTATGTGGTGGTGTAACCGCTACACTTTGGCCAACCTGGTATCGGAGTCTGTTTAAAGACTTCCAGGTTACCCAAGGCAACTCATGTCCAGATAGGAGATCTTCAGCAGGTGAAAGGAATGGTTTGGCTAAGGAAGCACTGTCTCGCTACAGCTTTAGTCTTTCTTTTGATTGCTCGCCAGTGAGTGAGAGGGATGACACACTTCAAAAAACTTTCGGCTTTTCAGCCTTTGTGGTACAAGGATGTTGTGGTGCAAACGGTGTCGTGTGTCGAAGATCATTTTGGCGGAGCTTGCCACCGCTCTGCGACGTACTGGTTGCGTTATTCCTACTAGTGGATACAGCATTTGAACCGGGGTCGGTTTTTGGCATCATAATGGGCCCGTGTCCAAATTTTTTATTTTTAGTCCGTCTTTCAGAAAATAAAAAAAGATTGGACACGTATTTTTTATTTTTTGACGTAATCAAAAGATTATGGCGATACATTGAGTTAAAATGTGGCATGACGTCACGCCTTGCTAGATTTTATACGACGTTGTGACGTAACGAGCCCCCACTCCCCAACTTTAATGCGTGTTTTCTAAGTTATTTTTGATTAATATGATAAAGCAGAAAATACGTGTCTAATATTTTTTTATTATCTGAAAGACGGACTAAATAGAATTTTAATTTTTTTACCTAGGAAACTAACCTATTTGGCACGTTTCATTCAAAGCTGTATCCACTAACTTTACATAGGCAGAACGACTCCACACGGGGCACGCAAATTCACCCGCAGAAGAAGATAGAGCCAGCCCTCATAACGCCAGGCGAAGCATCCCATTTCGATGAGACAAGTCGCTGAAGAAGACTGTTGCGAGAGTGCATCTTCTGCTTGATGTTCTTGCAGGTTTTGCTGAACGTTAAAGAACGTCCAAGGTAACACCTGCAAAATATTTAGGTTCATCATTCCTCTTGAAGATATTCGTATGTAATTTTGTACTTCAATATCTTGATATCCTTTCCAAGCAATGCAATGAGTAAGTAGCGATAGCCTAATGGTGTGATCGTCAGACAGCCAAGTCATAGGGCTCGAGTCAAAGCACGCAGTCTCTGACTTTTCAGATTCATGTGCGTATTGTATAATTATCACTTGCTTCAAAACGGTGAAGGAAAATATTGTGAGGAAACTGGCATGCCTGAGAGATATTTCTCGACGGCAAGTCAGAGATCCATGGGCGGCTATAAAACTCTGACACCAGGTTAGTCACTAACCACACGAAAAGGAGGAGAAGAATGCAATGAGACCAAAGTTGAGTGTAATTCCGAGATGCTTTCAATTTTCTTTTACATCAAAGTAGTATCGTTGCCAGACTCGTTTGTAACCCAAAAATCTTCCCTCATAGGGACATAGTACGTAAACCCGGAAACTACCGCACCCAGAAATACCCACCTCAAAACGAGACAGTCCTTCCACACCATATTATGACGTCACTATACTTGCACCAAGGGACAGATCGTGCGATTGTCATGTTAATGTCGCGCCACGCCGCCAGGGGGCGTCCGCGCCCTCTCGCGAACTGATTAATAATTATTTGACACTTCCACCTCCCCTTATGTACTGGAGATGTGGAGACATTGTTGTTTTATGGTAGGTATATAGTTGGGTAGAAATCTGGGCATGGATATGACTTAGGTAGGATTTAATAAAAAGATTCATGATGGCTTTGCCTTATTGATGGAAATCTCAATGTCTAAACATGGAAGGATTTTCATTACGATGCAGATGGTTACTTATATAGTCACCTCAAATCATCACGATCAACGATTCAAGGTTAACCCCTTTTGACTCCTATGTAAATGTCAACAATTTTCGAGTCATTTGACATTTTTAATTTTTATTTCAATCATTTTAAAATATAAAATGTCAAATTACTCGAAAATTGTTGATATTGGCGTAGGGGTCATCAGGAGTAATTTGGTTGCAAATGACCTTTCCTACATCGACGTATAACCAATAACCCTGAATATTTTTCTATCTCCGTTCATGATCAGCACTTCCGAGGCGTAGGTAAATCCATCCATGTCTATTGCTGATCAAATTACAGGTAACCAGAATTAAGTTAAGCCCTATTCTACACAACAAATTAAATTATACACCTCACAACCTACCCTGTCGTACATAACTATATATATTATAAAATAAACCAGATTTGCGGTTTCGTCTCGCGTGTAACACTACCCTCACTAATCTGATTTACCTCGCAAACGACACCCTATTAAAACCTACAACGCAAAATTACTGTAACATACGCTGACATATAAAAAACCCATTTATTACCAACTTAACTTTACCGTTGCAAAAATTCACATCTTCTAACATCTCTTCGTGAAAATGTTAAGGGAATTATTTAAGGACCTGCAAATATAAGTTTGTTTTCTTATAATATGAGGCTTCATGTTACATGGGTAAAGAAATAGTCCGCAACAAGATATCTTTATTCAGTATTGTATAATATAATTTGATAAATATCTCGGTTTGGGTGTGAAATTCAAGGCGTTTATTTTGTTAAGAACTTTATATGGTATTATATGTGTATCAATGGTTAGAGGTATTGATTGTAAGACCTGTAATTTGAAGTGATTTGTGTGGTGTAACCGTTTTTTTTTGTGATTTTATTAAGCCACATTTGTTCTGGTTTTAAGCGGATCACGCCCTGATTGGCAGTTACTAATGAATAATAAGCTCTTATAAACTAAGTCCATTAACTAAGTTGATGTGCTAGCAAGGCCAGCATGGTTTGCATAATCCGAATGAATAAGACAGCTTTGGACCTAATATACTTCCCTAGGGAACTCTCTAAGTTATCTGTTTTTAATCATTCATAAATGCTTCAACTGTAGCAGATCAAATACAGAGAAAGATCTCTATACAAGCTATTTACAGCAATAGAGAATAAAGAAAATAATATTACTTTAAACAAAAAACTTGTATTGTATCATTTGTATCTCAAAGTGTCAAATGCTTTTCCCAAATATATCTAAGTAAGCTTGCAATAATAATAATACTTAAGTTACGACATTCTCAAGATAAGGTAGGTAGTCGGAGCTTTTAAGCTGATTGTAAAGACTCCAGTGTACATTAGAAAACCAAAATACCACCCGTGAGTCTGCAAGGCATAGCAAATCCTTCTTCCTTTCAGTTCACTGTACGCAAATAAAAGTAGCATCCACAGATCATTAAAATCCGTACTTCCCACATGAAAAAACAAATGAAAAAGCGCGCCAATTCGGTTTACAGTCGCACCGAGCGGACTGTCCGTACTTTTTTAATTTCTTTTTTTTTTCGTAGCATTAGCATGCACCGAGTTCGGTCGGTAACTGCGTTACGCGAATTACTCTGTGTACAGTTGGTAGCGCGAGCGATTGTTGGTTGATTCTGAACGAAATGTAGATGGGAATCTCGATATTATAGTCAAAGTTGTAAGGTTGATATTGGCGTGATGTTTTTGTGTGGTAGTATGGTAAGTTGGTGCGTGTATTGTGCCTGAGTGCATTACAACAGGGTACAATACGCGAGAGCCACTCGTTACCTACTTGACTGTGTAACTTCGTTTGTGAGTTCGCGCTGCCTCGTGCTCGGTGTTGTGCTGAAGAGCTCGTCGGACGCAAGGAGCTTATTTTACTATAAGTACAAAATATGAAAATATTTGACGCGAAATATGTATCAATTCATTGGTTATCTAGGTAATGGCATTCTTGGTTTTCTAGTATTCCATTGTATATATTGTTTAGATTGGAATGGCTTATCAAGTTCTTCTGCATCTTAGGTATGTGGATAAGTATAACTACATAGGTTCTAAAATATTTACATTATGGCGGCCTTTGAATGTAAATAATTACCTTACGTTTGGAACATTAAAAAGGAAACATGTCGAGTATGATGATGATATTACATATAGATAATAAATATAATAATAATAATAATTGCCAAGAGCCTCGACCAACACCTAAGGAGGCTCTCGTTGGGCAGCTAGATTAAGGGCTTGATTCAGAAAGCGGTACTCCTGGATACGGCTCGCATTGTTAGGAGATTCCTCTCTCTGGAGCCCTGACCCAGCTTCGACTCTGTTCCCGATACCGATGGGCTACTATTTTAATATTATTTTATTCTAATATTTAAAAATATAATTTACTTATATGAAAATAATTAAATAAAAGGAATTATGATTATTTATTTATTTCACCAAAAAATATACAATGAACAACACATACTTATAGGCTAGATAGGGACTTAAATTAAGACGTTTTTACCAAAATCACAGGATGCTACGAAGTATGAATCACGGCCACGCGCCGTAGCACGCCTACGCGCAGTACTAAAAAGTTTTCATACTAATAAAATTAATTTCACTGTCCGTCTGTTGTCCACTCCGCTCCTAAACCCGAAACAGCATTTTGATTTCCTCTACGAGGGTGCGTCACTCGCTGCGAGAGCTCGTAACACCTATTATGGCGCCCCCTACAAAAAGATTTATTCAAAATGTTATTTTACACCGTCTATGTACCGTGTTCTATTGTATTCAATCGTTCCATGTACAATGACGTTGTAATTTGAAATAATATTGCGTTCGATTTTCAACTTTATTCCTGTGAATTATTAAGAGATGTCATTCGGCGCCATTTTGTCGATGCGTAGGGTGAGTGTAACTGTTATTGACTCGCGTTATTGAGTTATATTGAGTGGCTAATGGGTATTGCGTTGTTGATTTGTAACGGATTTTGATACAGTTGTTGTTTGAGAAAATGTTTTTACAGTAGCTGGTTAGTTTTCTTCCATAATAAGGTAAATTTAGAACTTGTACCTATATTTTCGAAAAGGGTAACATTACTAGAAAGACTGCCGTATGAGTTTTAGAGGTCTTTTTCATGTAGGTACAGCTTCCAACGACTTATCAGTCAGCGTACCTACCGTATATAGCATCTACTTATACGGTAGGTACTCTGACTGATATTATAATTATGCCACATAAAGAACTGACAATTTTATAACGAGGTAGTCGAATAAAAGCTACCATAACTAAATGTGCACAGTTCATACTAGTAAGTAGGTATTCACAAATGATCTAAAGTCCACCTAACAACATGTCTCCAGGTACTCTTTGTAGCCTGCAAAATTGGTGGCCGGGTATCTGCTAACGAAGCCAATTTGCTCGCCTGCCCGGCTCCCGGCAGTAATGAAGCATTCGCGTTGATGACGCGGAGAACACCGTTAACAATTAATTTTCTTCTTCATTTTTCTTTTATTGGCTCTTCGGTTTTTAAACAGGAGGTTTACGCGAAAGAAGTATTTTGTTCAAGTGTTAATTGGACCGCGTTATTGTATTTTAAAGACTGCCGATTTTTATTTTGTTTTTGATTTGCACCGTTTGTTATAAAGATATCGTTAGGTAAGGTAAATCCTTTAAAGTTAAAACGCATCAATGGATAAAATATCACGCATTTCTGATAACAAATAGGCCTACAAAAATTTTCCTCACACCATACCTATTCCACAAAAAAAGCCCGCCTTTTCCTCTCATTTCCAATTTAAAAAGCGGAGCAATTTAGTGCAATTTTTTCTTCCCAGTTTCCCGGGGGACTAACAAACCTAGTATAATCTCCACTAGAAGTGACAGGCAGCTGCCACTCTGGAAAGTGGCTTCGTTACAGCACGAGAGGGCGCCCGTGTCGCTTCGCAGTTTCACGCCGGCTCAACTCCGCTGCTTGAAATGATGACAATTATACAGACTTTGAGAAGGTTTTGTTAGTGTACGAGTGTTTGTAGGTATTGCATTGTTTAACTGGGTGTGTAGGTTCGTTTTGCGAATTAATATTTAATTTTCATTTATCAAGAGGTTTTTCTGTTTCCCTGAAACAGAAAAACCGTAGTTCTGAAGTTTAGAAGCTCATTAATTTTTAATATAAAATCATGTATATTTAAATACCTAATGTTACTGCTTTCATAGTTATCTAAGTACCTGAGCGACCGAGCTCTGCTCTGGTGAAAATAGAGAATGTTCATCTAATAGTATAGGAAATTTCATACTAATCCATGTATGGCACCTACTTATTCCATACTGCCATGATAGTAGGTACTTACTAATACCATGCTGCCATGATAGTAGGTACTTACTAATTCCATGCTGCCATGCCATTATTCTAATGTCATTATTCATTATCTTGTTCTAAACTTTGGGCGACCGAGCTCTGCTCGGGTGAAAATACAGAGAAAACAAATTTTCCCAGATATGAGACATACTTACATCGATTTTTCGCCCCCGTAAACCCTTATATTGCAACTTTCATCGAAATCGTTAGAGCCGATTTCAAGAACGTGAGTACAAATATATATGTATACAAACAATTAATATGTATACAAATATTGCTCGTTTAATAATATAGGATGGGATAATATTATAGAAATGAAAGTCAATTTTTTTAGAACATGAAATAGAGAGCCGATGTCGGTCGCGGTAGGCTACCTAGAAAAATCATACTACATACATATACTTATCAAAAATTGCAAAAAAACCTCCCTTACCGATATCACAACGATTTTATAAAATTGTAAATGATAGATAGGTATTCTCTACTACATGTTCCGGTGTCAGAAAAGCAGAGAAAAGGTTCAAGTTTCCCTTGCCACAGCACAGATGGCGCTACGAGTAACATATCCGAGAGAGCTTTCATAAGTGATTGTAGATTCTAAAGCCTTGGAGAACTGAATTGCCGACGCTACCATGACGAATTGTGTGTTGCTGAAGATTAGATTAGATACACCACGTACATGCAATAGGCCAATAGCATTGGACACGACGTCGAAGTAGTTCTTTTAAAAAGAAATGTAGGGTAATCGACTATGGACAAGTTAAGTTTATTTTGGAGCAATCAATTGGTTCGTTGAACTCAAACTCAAACATTTATTTCAATTAAACCATTTAGAGGCACTTTTGAACTGTCAAGGAGTCGGTCAGTCAGAAGTTGTTTGCCCATTTCAAAACGTAGTAGGTTTCTATGGAGAAGAACGAGCTCGAAACTCCATGGACACTCTTCTAAATCAAAATATTTTTACAAAATACTTGACGTTCTGGCTCTGGCCAGTTTTTGTAAAGATCATTAACTTTAGGAATTAAACTCCTGTCTCTAATGGATTTATGAATTCCTAGTACTTACATTATATGATGTAGTTTATGATATGATAAATTGAAGAGCCAACCCCTGCATTTTACGGTCTCCTTTTGAAATGATGACATTCATTCAGATCCATTAAACTCACCGACCCATAGAAATTGATTGGTTCAATAAAAACTGATGTTTCGATAATTTATAAAATGTATTGCAGCAGTAAATAACATTCTAAAGAAATAGTCCACCACGATGTTATTTGCTAATCAATAGGTACTCGCGATACTATATTCTGTTGGTATTACCTACACAGAGGTATATCTACCGAAGTGATAGTAACAAATAATTTGTTTAAAAAAAAAGGGGCACTCCGGGAGTGCCGACAGAAGTGAAAACTTGAAAAAAATCAGCACCGCGGTAATCAACGCGTTGATGTCTTTTTGACTGTCAAAAGCTGGTGTCGTAACAGTGTCGCGAAATCAATGGTTTAGTCTCTTCTCAAAAATGCCCACCGCGCCTAAAGAAGTTTTCATTTCAAAAAGATAAGCTCTCTGTTTAGGACAATCCATACTTTAATATTATAAATGCATAAGCAACTCTATATTCTGTTTGTCACTCTTTACATCTTAATGACTGAACGTATTTCGATGAAATTTTGCTCAACGGTCTACCACCATGACTTGGGTTAGGTACGTTTCTGTGTGATCATTTCCGACTTCCACGCGGGCGAAGCCGCGGGCAAGAGCTAGTGGTTTAATAACGCAGGTGAGTTTTGCATATGCTTATAATGCTCAAAGCGCTGTGAGATCTCATGGCCTATTAGGACACCTTTATATACACTGAGCCTTTATAATGCGCACATATCGAAATGACCATATATGCTTAATTTTATCGACGGAAAGAATATAAAAAAACCGGCCAAGTGCGTGTCGGACCACGCACAATGAAGGGTTCCGTAGTTGGGATGAATTTATCCCAAAAACAAACAAAACTTTGTAGTTGAAAAATATGTTCTCCCATACGGAATGTATGGGAAAACATGTTTTTGCAACTGCAAAGTTAAGTTGGTCGATTATTACTCGTTAACTTGTAAAGCCAACTTAGCTGTGATAGTTTTCCTTTTAATTTCGTTATATAAACTACTGTTGTGATTTTTTTCACATACCCAAAACCAACCATTTAGCCGGCAGGGGGGGGGGGGGGACACTTGACTCTAACAAAAATTAGTACTTTAAAGCTTAATATTTCGCAAACGAATCCCTAAATCCAAAAATGGTTTTCACAAACTCGCAATGTTTTTGAAGGACCTTTCCAATGATACCCCTCACTATGGATTAAAAAATAAAAATAAAAACATCACCACTTTACGTGTATGAGAGGTACCCTAAAAAAAATGTTTTTCATAATTTTGTTTTATCACTTTGTCGGCGTAATTAATATGTATACCTATGCCAAATTACAGCTTTCTAGTACTAAGGGTCTCGGAGCTAGACAGCGGACAGACAGACAGACAGACGGACATGACGAAATTATAAGGGTTCCTTGTTTACTACGGAACCCTAAAAAGAAACAATTTTTTTGTTTGTTCTGTTTGGCGTCTTATTGAGAAATTTTACGATTATTGCAAAAATTTATGAAAAAAAAAAACAGATTTTTGCTAAAAAAAACATGTTTCTTTTCAATTGAGGGTAGTTTTTTTTCTACATTTTTTATTTTAAGAGGACGTCTAATTACTTCCAATCATTATGGAGTTTGTCTCATCGCGATAGATCATTCAGTTCAAAAGTTACACCGTTTTGTAACAAAAAAACATAAAAAATATATTTAAAAAAAATTAGACTTTTTTAAATATTTTTTCCGTCGATAAAATTAAGCATAGATTCCCTTATTTCGATATGTGCACATTATAAAGACTCGCACTGTATGTATACATAAGTATATTCAACAAAGTAGACATTTTTAAGGCAACATTTCGAATAGAAATTCAAAACAGTTCACATAAAAGCATCTCAAATCAAGTTATTAACGTAATAGTAGATACAAATTATGCATAATCCTCACATTCACCACAATAAATGTGTTTATCAGCCTAGTGTTATGAAGTTGTAAAATATTGGCGCTAGTAGCCGCCGCGCCGCGGCGGAAGCGACCATCGTTTCCGCCCTAGACAGCCGTTATCTATAAACGACTCGTATTTATGGCGTGGCACAAAATGGGAAAAATATTCACAATCACACTTATACGATTGTATTTATCCTATTTACAGGCCTTTGTTTATATAATTTGCAAGTTTTGTAGCCATGGTTGTTGTTAAGTAATGATTATGTGTCGTAAAATATGATGAGTTTATAACGTCACGACCAATTTCTGAGCTGAAATTTTAAAATATGGGACGTAAAGCTGACAGATAAATTGCTAACAATATATCTGTCATAGACAAGCTGTCTATATACTATGACGTTGCTATTCCTAAGAACTTTAAAGCCAAATTGATGGCCTTAAGTATTCAATATAAAATTCTATCCAATAAATGAGAAAGTTATTCTACCATAAAATTAAATGAACTAAGGCACGAAATATATTCAAAAGCTCTAGACATAACATTTTAACTATAATTTTATTTATTCATGCAAACGAGACAGCTGGCTAAACGACAACATTGAGTTATTGATATCATTCGGCCTCCTTTACTAGCTCTATGGCCACTTGTGTCCACTCGATGGTCCAATTGTATTGTCTATGGTCACGTATTGCCATTGTTCACTGGTTCTTTAGGGTTGTGAGGTTGACCACTTACGGAAAGATGTCCTACTAATTTAAAATTCTTTTTTCTCTCTGTCACTCAGTAAATATTGGAAAGAGAAGTTACTGTGTCCGAGATAAAAGAACGTGTTTGTTATGATAATAGACCAGTTTACCTCTAAACGGGATGATTATCAAAACAGACGGGATGCTGCGTGTTATTTCAACTGGACTGTGCGTGACTCGATAGTTGAGATGTAACGTGTTGAATATTTAATTAGGGTGCTTAGACACAGTATTTTTTATCCAAACAAATAAATATGTTACTCGAAAGTCCGTTGTACTTACTTATTATATAATTTAATCAAATGAAAATAGGACTATGTATTTATAATGTAAACTAAAAAAATACCGGTAGTTAATTCGTGCGTTCACCCCACTGTAAATTTGACAGCTGGCACTTTCGAACTTTTAAAATTTGGAATGTCATAGATAATAAATCACAGAGCGTCCCTATTCCGTACAACCGCTGTCTTCGATTGGTTATGTGCTTTTGTATCGATTACAAGTAGTTAAGTTCTCGGGTAGTCGGTGGGTGGACTTTAGGTGTGCGTGAAATGGATACTGCCCTACTGGGCGGGGTCGATGTCAGCCAATCCTGTAAGTGATACTCTACTTCTTCTCAACGAACAATGAGCAAAAATCTACTTTATCTCAACTGGACAGGGTTTCAAATCGTATCGTATTTGCTTGTATTCTTGAAAGCGATACCCTAGTTCTTTATTGCGTAACGTATTTGAAATTAGACTTTGTTGGTAGGTGTTAAAATTCAAAATGGCGGTAGGTTAGTATGTAATTGATATATCGTGTCTAAAATTGGTGTTATTTGCATTGTTGGGTCGTTAGAGTTTATTATATTGCTTTGTACTACATAGGCAGTATGTAAATTCAGTGTTGTACCTACTTTTGGTAATACCTATCGATAGAATAAAAGCAAATAATAATAAGTTTTTTTTAAATTGTCTACAAGTTCTTAAATATAGAGGTGATATAGAAGATATTGCTTTTTAATAGGTTCGTGTTTGTAGTGTCCTTGACTGGTAGGCGATAGGCTGACTCTGTTATCTATTCTGTGGTTTCGGTGATTTGTCAATTTTCACTCTACAACTTTACATAGATGCTGCTTAGTCGACCATTTGTCTTGAGTTGACTATTCAGCCATTATAGAAACCAAACTTCGTTAATTACCTACCCATAAACAGTAAAGGTATCGACGAAATATTCCTTCTTTTAGGTACTCGTAATAATAAACGGCCAAAGACAATTTAGTATTGCCAGTTGGCACTCTAAAAATAGGTCGTTATGTATTCTTCATTCAAACATCGAACAATACACGAAAAAATCATTAGAAAGGGGAGGAAGGGGAGCACCTGACGCCGGAAGTCATTAGTAAATAGATGGACACGAAGAAATGCGATAACGCCCCGCTCTCCCCAAAATTACTGTTCACCAACATACGAAATACATTTAATAAATTCTATCTCAAAGAAGTTTGTACTTTGCGACCTTAAAATACAGTTGATTTTAAATAAATGATGACTTTGACAGCTGTCACAAATAACTTTGTTTCTCGATATAAAAAATGACATTGTGTGGCCAACACCAAAACGTTAACATCTATTGTTACAATCTATGGATTCTTTTGAGGATAAAAGATAAAAGTTTTTTTTTATCCTTTCTGGTGGTTTTGAATAAGTTTTAGGTACTTACTCTTCAAGGATTGTGTCTTTTTCTTGGTATCTTAGATTTACGTGCTAGAATGTTTTTAAATTTATTCATTTATCTCTTAAACTCGGATAACTCACTGGCATCAGCTGCAACAAAGACAACTGGTAGATATGCATCGGGATCCAATCAATCTGCCTAGCCATTTCCTAACTATAATAGGGTCAGCTTCCAGTCTAACCGAATGCAGCTGAACACCAGTATTTTACATGGAGCGACTGCCTATCTGACCTCCACAACCCAGTAACTAGGTAATACGATACCCCTTGGTAAGACTGGTTGTCAGACTTTCGGGCGATGACCCGTAACGACTGTCAAAGATCCACGAATGACAGCTGGGACCAACGGCTTAATGTGCTTTCCGAGGCACAGAGGAGTCTCAGTATATAAAGATGGTCACCCATTCACAGACCAACCCCAGCAAGCGTAGCTTAACCTGATGAATCGAACCGTGCGGCTGTTATTATTTAGCCACGAGTGTCGGAATCCAATCTAATCAAAATCTAAATCTTAAATAAGAGTTGTCTTTGTCAAAGCTGCACATAAATGTGAATACGATAAATAAAAAACTCAGAGCATTTATTTCAAATAAACCAATTGCAGGCACTTTTGAATTGTCAAGGGGTCGGTCAGTCAGGAAGATGAAGCTAGTTGCCCATTCCAAAGCGGAGGTAGTAGGTTCCTATGGAGAAGAACGGGCAAGAAACTCGAAAACAGTTCTGAAAACTCGGCTATGAGAACTCAATGGATAATAAAAAATGAATAGCAAATTTCAATTTTTCTAAGCCGACCAAAAAAGCTTTTGCTTTTATCGACTTTGGAGCTAAAGACTTTCGACTCCACCCACATTTCATAGAACTCATACGCCATGCCAACATACCTACATATTTGAAGTGAACCCTCCGGGAGGGTTACCGGTATTAAGTTTGCGCTAAAGTTAACCATCGCGGACGGTCAACGGCATTAGGTTTAATACCGTGTTATAAATATAAAACACTGTAAAACGAAGTAAAATAGTGTTTTCAGGGGGTCTTGTCGCTATACGTAGTTTCCAACCTTTAATTTTTCTTGTGAATATTTGTAAACGTGAAAAAAAATGCTTTGATTTTAAAACCAACGCATATACCATCTTGTTTAAATATACATCAAATTTTATTTTCACGGTTTATAATGCTGTATCCGCTAAGAAAAATCTACATTTAAAATGAGCCCTTCGCGAGGGCTCCCCGCATTCCAGATGCGACTAGGTGAACCCTCCAGGAGGGCTCCCGGCACTGAACGTGTTAATTACTTTACCAACAGAATAAAATGGATAGGTAAAACTGACCGCCTCATTGAGAAATTCTTATAATCTTCAAATTATAATTTGAATTCCGTGATTTTTAAGCACGAGAATCTTAGGTACATCTTTTCGTTCAAATTTCCTCTAATATCTAGAAACTCCTGACTAATCAAATTCCTTATTTACAATTTCACCCGTTCGAAGTTAACCGTTCGGCTGCGCTGGTGTCATAAAGACCCCGTAACTCTATAACTTGTAACTCGTCACCCGCACCCCAACCCGCCGCCGCTTATTAGCTTACCAAAACCAACAATCGTGATTAAATCGCGCGTGAACTAATAAAATAATAAGACTCTTGCTCTCAGCGAACGATCGCGGCGTAGGGTTACATGCTGCTGCCTTGTTCAACATTGATTATTTTGCGGATTTTGTAATCCACAATCAGTTTCACAAGTTAAAATTTTAGTACTACTTTAATGTAATTATTAGGTTATAAAAAATATATGTAGGTATTATGAATTGGATTGTTACACCTATCTATACTATAATATTGTAATGAGGTAAAATTTGTTTTTTTGTTGATTTGTTTGTGTGTAAGTTTGTATGTAGGGGTAATCTCCGGAACTACTAGTCGGATTTGATAAATGCTTTTTGCATTTGATAGTCCAATTATTGAGGAAGGCTAGCGGACGAAGTCGCGGGAAGAAGCTAGTTATGAATATTATGATTGCATGCAGTAGGTATATTTGTATAATTTATTTATAATTCACACTGCAAGAAACAATAGGCAATTTTTGTAAAAAAAAAATTGTAGGTGTTTGACAATATTATTGATGTCCAATAGTTTTATAAATATAAAAATAATAGTGTATACCTACAGGATATTTTTATAACTTTTGAAAAACTAAATCTATGAACAGAAAATAACATTAATCTTTGGAAACATCTAACATGAAACATTATCCATTCTTTTAGCGATTAATCAAACAATCTTATACATAAATTCATCGCCAAACGAACAATTAAGTCACGATCATGATTCAAACTTAAAACCATAAAAAAATCTAAGAAGCGTCAACAAAATAATTTCTCAAGAAATTTAACGTTCCGTTCTATTTAGCGCAAAAAATTGCATAGAAACCGATGACGTACGGGGGTGAAGTGGGGGGAGTAAATTTCATTACAATTAGCTGTCACGTCGTATGAATAATTCATGGCCGGGGTCTGGGAGGCCCGCAAACAGTGAAGGGTTGATTGTTGCCGTCTGTTTGCTGGCGGCCAGTAATTTGTGCCGGCCATCGTTCATTAAGCCGCGTTTACGTTAGGATTTTGATGTTACCGATGATTTGGTTGTGATTACTGATTTGGGCAGTAGTTGGTAGTTTGGGCTGGGTGCGGTTGTGTGTTGATGGTTTTGCAGTCTAGGTTAACAGATACTTTAAACATTCATTCCTTTTAAAGGAGTATGCAGGTAAGGATCGTGGCAGATGACGTGTTCTGAGTTGAGCTCCACGATTACTGACAAATGCTTGCACTGACTGGACAGGTCCACTCAAATCTGTGTGGTTCTTTTCTCAAAAGACCATTTCAGACACTAATCTACATGGTCCTCATATGGCCTGACCAAGATTATGTCTGGACTTTAAAAGAGACTTTGACCCGTGAGTTTGTTTTGCCATTTCTTCTCTGGGATAGTCAGATAGAAATGTCGACTCCATCTAACTTATTTTTTTAATAAGACGTGTATAAGTGATTCCGATATCCTATTTACAGAATAAACAATTTCATTTCATTTCATTTCTGTAGTTTTCTACCTCCTTATATTACATAGTTACCATAAGGAATCTGAAATCTCGTTCCTCGTTGTTCAAAATATGGCAATGGTAAAAGGATTAGAGCATTTATTTCTCGTACCGTCCGCAAGTCTTCAAAACACAACTCCAGCCATCCGAAAATTGCTACCCGTACAAACTTTGCCCTCAATCAAAGGTTTGCCGATTGCTGATGAGTTGGTTACATCAGTGGCTCGTGGCTAAGTAATAACAGCCGCACGGGTCGATCCATAGAAAGAAAAAAGAAAGAAAGAAAGATTTTTTTTTGGGACGCGCATAGGATATACAACATCAACTAAAAAATATATAAAAATAGTAGCAATTTCAGAAAAGAATATTAAAATAAAATAAATAAAAAATGTTCATCAGGATAAGCTACGCTTGCCGGGGTTGGGCCGTGGATGGGTGTCTATCTTTACATACCGAGATCAAATCAAATTAAATTATTTATTTTTGCAGAAAAACACTGTTACAATGGTGTTATAAAAATTTACATGTTCCATGATCCACGTAATATTTTTATTACATCCATGTAAAATACTGGTATTCAGCTGCATCCGGTTAGACTGGAAGCCGACTCTAACATAGTTGGGAAAAGGCTAGGCAGAACTGTCCTACATGATTCTCTCGGAATCTTTTACACTTTTTCTTGTACGAGCAGATGATATCTGTCACATATCCCTCAAAACTAAAAGAGATCAGAGGTTCTCGCTACATCAACCTCATACCTTCAGTTCTAAATATATGTGAGACGTGTTGACATTGTATTTAGCAGTTCATTACTGCAGACGAGTGATGTCGTGATGTTAGTCGAGCTATCGCCTTACGACACAACGATGATCGTGTTACACTTTAGAGTCTTGGAGTAAGGTATGGGAGGTAGCGATATAGCGAAAAACATTTATTTGTTTTGGTTTATAGAGGTATGAGGAATAGGGTGTAAAGTTCGCCGATCCTCTATAGAAAAGGGAGGATCCTCCGACCAGTCTGGTGTCATGTCTGGTGTGCAACTGCATGACGATATTTTTTTTTGTCTATGGCATCTCGCAGTTTTGACCACTAAGGTCCTGGCTGCTTAACCGGGCTTTCCTGTGGCTACCTTAAGCTTCTACGAGTACCTACACTCAAAGCCTCCAGCCAGGGGCAAAAACTATTCTAAATAAAACTAGGCGAGCGTTCGCTATGGACACCCCCTGTGGGGTACAAACCTCAGCTTAGGGCGTCGCTGGGGGAGGACAGCAAGAAGGGACAGGCTGGATCCAACTTAGATTTTCATTTTGATTATTATACGGGGTATTTAAAGCTACGTGCTCAGCGGTAACAACTGCTGGCACCGCGTTTTCGAGCAAGGGTCGGGTGGGGGTCCGACGATAGATGTCGAGAAGTTATATATATACCGACCGCGCGGTAAACCTCGCTTGTGTGATGCAGGATTTGTGTGACGTCAGGTCATTGATGCGTAGTTCGACTGTGGCGTTATAGATGCCGCTACAGGTCCAACAAAATTTAATACACTGTCGTGCCATCAACACGACGAAGGAAAAGAAGTCATTTATCCTTGTCATCTTCTAAAGAGTTCTAGGAATTGCGAAATAATTGATCCAATTAGTAATTGGACTGTTTTCAGGGACGCTTTACTTTAAAGTAGGCTTTGATTTTTGCCACTGTGGTTAATCGCGATCACATTTCAGTTCCATCAATTTTAAAATTCTGTCTGCTTTTAAAAGATGGCGTTAAGGACTTTGTTTTATGCCTCCGTCTCTAGTTAGTGTCTAACAAAAATTACTAGAAATAAAAAGACACATGGACTTGCCAAGATACATACAAGCATTTTTAATTTCTAGTAATTTGTGTATCCACGACCTCTTATTCCTGCATTTATTCTGGATTTGTTTGAAGTAATAATGAAACGTTCCTTCGCTTGTCATTTACGCCATCTTGGTGGATGGGTGTGCGCCTGAGACGGTCCAACTGCGCGTCTGCGCCGGCGCCACGGCATCCGTCCTGTACTGTCATGTTGCTCCTATCCATCTAACACGCAGTGTATGATTACCTAGTCCCGAGATATTTTATGCCAACATTACCGCGGGAGGATAAGCTGTAATGGTTTCCTAACTTTCGGGCTAATTCCGGAGGAAAAACATGAAAGCTTTGGCTAATATACCGCACACGTTGTTTAACATGAGTTCAATGTAAACATAGAACTCATATAACGCCATGCCGCCATACATATGGAAGTGAACCCTCCAGGAGGGTTGTGGGCATTACGTTTGCGCTAAAGTTAACCATCGCGGACGGTCAACTGCATTAGGTTTAAAACTGTGTTATGAAACACGGTAAAACGAAGTAACATTTGTTTTTTAGGGGGATTTTCGTTATAAGTAGTTTCCAATTATTTAAAATTGAGAATTTTTTAAACCGTGAACAAAAAACAAAATTAAAAAAAATCAAATGCTTGGATTTTAAAATCAAAGTATACTAATAAATATTGTTAAAATTTACAACAGATTTAATTTTCACGGTTTATAATGCTGTATTGGCGAAAAACCTACATTTAAAATGAACTCTCTAGGAGGACTCCTGGCACTGAACGTGTTAAGTTGACCGAAGTCAGGGTTATCATCATCATCGGTAGCCTTGTTCCACCCACTGCTAAGTTTAGGCCTCTCTTTTGTGTCATGCTTCCCTGGTCTGTGCGAGTATCTTCCAGGTCTACCCTGCGATGTGGTGTTGGTCGAATGTCAGGATTATATTTAGTGAATATTACAATTACAATGTTTTTCAGTAGTAATTTTGCGACACCTCGCGTCTTTTTCAACCCTAGAATACTAATTTTTAGATTACCTAGTATCGAGTGTCAACATCACCGAGGGAGAGGAGTTCTAACTTTTGGACTAATTTCGGAGTAAAAACAATAAAAGCATTGGCTAGCGCACACGTTGTTAAAGTTGACCAAAGTCAGGGTTATATTTAGGTGGAAGGTTCTTACAAACTATCATCATTTCATCATTTCAGCCGAAAGACGTCCACTGCTGGACATAGGCCTCCCCCAAGCACCGCCACTTCGACCGATTCTGTGCTTTCCGCATCCAGCGGATTCCTGCGGCCTTCACAAGGTCATCGGTCCATCTTGTGGGAGGCCTTCCAACGCTACGTCTTCCGGTACGTGGTCGCCACTCCAGAACCTTTCGACCCCATCGGCCATCCGTTCTGCGAGCAATGTGCCCTGCCCATTGCCACTTAAGTTTGGCAATTCTTCGGGCTATGTCGGTTACCTTGGTTCTCCTGCGGATCTCTTCATTTCTGATTCGATCACGTAGGGAAACTCCAAGCATAGCCCTCTCCATTGCCCTTTGGGTGACTTTTAGCCTTCTGATAAGGCCCATTGTGAGCGACTACGTTTCAGTATCATAGGTCATCACTGGCAACACGCACTGGTCAAAGACTTTCGTCTTGAGACACTGTGGTATGTGGGACGAAAAGATATTGCGTAGCTTCCCGAACGCTGCCCAGCCGAGTCGGATTCGACGATTGACTTCTTTCTCGAAGTTGGACCTACCTAGCTGGACAATTTGTCCTAGGTAAACATACTCGTCCACAACTTCGAGCGTAGCGTCTCCGATCTTCATGGGAGTGGGTGTCACATGGGCATTTGACATGACTTTTGTCTTGTCCATGTTCATTTTAAGACCCACTCTTTCGGAGGCTCTACTGAGGTCATCGAGCATTATACTGAGTTTCTCCATGGTCTCAGCCATGATAACTATGTCGTCGGCAAACCGAAGGTTAGTGATATACTCGCCATTGATGTTGATGCCTAGCCCTTTCCAATCCAGAACCTTGAAGACATCCTCCAGTGCAGCGGTGAACAGTTTCGGAGAGATAACGTCTCCCTGTCTCACACCTCGCTGCAGAAGGATAGGTTTCGAGGTCTGGTCCTGGAGTCGAACTGACATAGTGGCGTTTTTGTACAAACACTTTAGCACCTCGATGTACCGATAGTCGATCTGGCACCGTTGAAGAGACTGCAGCACAGCCCATGTCTCGATCGAATCGAAGGCTTTCTCGTAGTCCACAAACGCTAAGCAGAGAGGCTGGTTATACTCTTCGGTCTTCTGTATAACCTGCCGCAGCGTATGTATGTGGTCTACGGTGCTAAAGCCTTTACGGAATCCGGCTTGTTCGGGAGGCTGGAAGTCGTCAAACCTGCGCGCGAGACGGTTCGTGATAACTCTTGAAAACAGCTTGTAGACATGGCTCAGAAGTGTGATGGGCCTATAATTCTTAAGCAGGGCATTGTCGCCCTTTTTAAAGAAGAGTACCACCACACCTCTGTTCCATGCCTGTGGCGTTTGACCCTCGAGTATGACGGAATCGAAAAGCTTCTGGAGGGCCTTAAGAACAGGTTTTCCCCCGGCCTTCAGGAGTTCAGCCGTAATTCCGTCATCACCCGGCGCCTTGTTGTTTTTAAGTTGCTTCAGAGCCATCCTAATCTCGTACAAGCTGACGTCCGGGATGTCTTCGGTATAGTGTCGGGTCAATCTAGCTCTTGGGTCGTTTGCTAGATTCGTAACGGGGTTACTGGTTGACGTGTATAACTGTCCATAGAAACTCTCGATCTCTCTCAACAGCTCAGGTTTGGCGGATACGATTCTGCCATTATTGGTCTTCAGTTTCGCAAGCTGGCTCTGTCCAATAGACAGATCTCTAGCAAATACCTTGGAGCCCTTATTCTGCTCTATTGCGTCCTTAATACGGTTCGTATTATAGAGTCGAAGGTCGCTTTTCAAGGACTTAGAGATCTGTCTATTGAGCCACCGGTATTTAAGCGCATCGTCTGAAGACTGCAGAATCATCTCGCGCCTCTCCTCCATGAGCTGTAAAGTAGCATCAGAGAGCCTCTTGTTTCGATTTGTACGACGGGTCTTGAAAAACTTGAACCCGACCGTATGGACAGTTTCCACGAACCCATCGTTATAATCGTCCACGGAGCTCCCTAGGCACTCGAAACGATTCTGAAGTTCGAGCTGAAAGCTCTCGGGGTTTTGGACTTGGATCGGTGCTGGGCGGAGCGTAGACTTCATCATCACTTACAAACTATGTTCGGAGCATATTATTTGGCATGAAAGCTTTGAAAAATTGCTTGAAAGAAATGCTTGCTCTTGTATGTAATATTGCTGTTTATGTTTAACTTTCTTTCAGCAGCATTGTGTCATCAGTCAACACTATATTTTTAAAGCAAAATCTGAGCCTTGGCAGTTTTAGGATTTATTTTTCTGGTTACTTTTTACAATACTCCGTCGTAAGACTGCACCCTGTCATAGAAGCTCCAGCGTCATAAACCTTTATTTATTTTCAATGGTAAAGGCGACGAAAACAGACTTTTAATGATTTTATATTGAAGATCACGTCTAAACGAGTAGTGTTAATGATTTGGAAAAAATATAATTTAAATTAGAGCATTTTTTTAATAACTTAATATAGGAATATTTTAAATTATATTTATATTACATAGTGAAATTAATTTGTAAAGTTATGTCTAATGCGGATAAAAACTGAGAATCACGCAAAATCTATCAAGCGTAATTTTTTGAAACGTTCATCATTATAATATTATTATTGATCTATTAGTATACGTGTTTTATTAAAATATCTTTTGTTTTATGTATAATAAATTAATAATGCGGCTAATTTGGGACAGCGCTGATGGGCGCGTTCTATTGCTGGACGTACGACGCGTTGCGTGAGCTCAGTACAGAACACGCAAGCTAACTACTCAAGGTCACTGGCATATATATGCGTCTTAAGTTGTTTGTAGGATGTGGATGTGGAGCTTTGTCGCAAACTATGCTCCATCTCCTATCCTGCCCTCTGTATCCCAAGACTGAAAACATGCAGTCGAAGTGGCTCCTGCGCTGCCATCGACGATGCCATGAAAGTGGCTAAGTTTTAGGCCATTATGATCTGAAGGTCAATACTACTAATTAAAGTGTTAAGTGAAAAACTTGAGATCGGAATGCGATGACATTGTGAATAAACCCAAAAAAAATGGTCGTGAAATACAGTCGTGCCATCGACACGAAGAAAAAGAACGTAGGCTTTCTAAACGACGAATTTCTTTATAGATTCAACTAAACTAAACATAAAGAGAAAAACAAACTCCTCAACAACAGGAATACAGTTAATCATTTGCAAAACCAACATCACGAATACACTGATGGTTCGCGTCGACATCGCCCAATATTATTCTACTTACGGAGACAGCCTAAACAAACACTCACATACTTCCGATATGACATTAGAACTTTGCAAAAAATAATATTTAAGTATTAAATTACGAGGGTTTATCTGTGTTTTTCCAAGTTCTCACGTGGCGTGGCGCCATAGACTTTTTGTTCTATATTTCTGCCGTGAGTTGACAGTTTTGGCGGGAGTTAACGTAATTATGTCATTGAGTGTCTTTGGTATTGTTAGTTTTATTCTTTGGGGTATTTTTTGGGCGATCTTGGAGATATAAAACTGTTGAATCAGCAGTTTTTAGTAACGGCTACTGTAGATACTTTTACGTATCTAATTTGCTGAATTATTAATGTAGCTTTACATAATATTTTCTGGAGATGTGTGAAAAATTATGTCTATGGTCGTCTGAATTTAAAAAGTTAGGTATAGAGCACATAATTCCACTGCCGGTCTAGTGGGCGCAAGTTTTACTGCTGAGCATGAGGTCCTGCGTTCGATTCCTGGGTCGGGCAAAGTGTTATTGGGTTTTTTCATCTAGAATTTCTCAGTAGCAGCCCAGAATCTGTATTTGTGTCCGATTGATGGCAATAGGCTCGCCCCTATTACATTGGACTTAAACATAACTGGCGAAACATGGGTGTACTGTAGGTGCACCTCTGCTTAACCGTTCGGGAAATACTGGCGTGAAGATATGTTATGTGTAGAGAACATAATTACTTTGACTTTGTTGTAACAATTTTTATGAACTCATTCCTATCAAAATTAAGGCGAAAGCGTCAGGGTAGCCCGCGAAATTCAAATTTTCTTCCGTTTTTTGCAATTGCAGGTCAGTATCAGGTTATATGTTGATCTGAATAGGTATGATTTGCGGCCGTATCAAATATTTATCAATAGAATTATCGTCATAAAATCATTAATACAACTCTCTAAGTTCATGTTATCCTATTGAATTACTATTTCATGAAAACATGACATTTGAGGATTATGCTATGCTGATTCTAATGATTATAATTCTCTTAAGCTATACACCGTGAAATTTGAATCACAGTTTTGCTAGAACAAACGTTATTTAGACCATTGTCTACTACCATTCTACAGCATCAAAACACAAACATAATTGGTTTTTGAAAAAACACAAAAAAAAACAAAGTTTAAATGTCAAGATTATCGTTACTCCCTACAACACAGACACCACGCATGGGATACAGCGTTGTTTACAGGGAAATGTACCTCCATAAACGAAATTTAGTAAGCAGTAGATAATCTTGATCATCTACTGCTTACTAAATTAACTCATTATAAACTTTGTCTTTTTGTGTTTTTTCAAAAACCAAATTATGTTTTTTTTTTTATTGGATGCTGTAGAATGGTAGTAAACCATGGTCTGAATAACGTTTGTTCTAGCAAAATTGTGATTCAAATTTCACGGTGTATTTGATACGTAATCATATTTTAGTTAACATACAACCTGACACCTGACCTGACAAATTGCAAAAAAACGAAATAAAATTTGAATTTCGCGGGCTATCTTAGCGCATCCCCTTAATTATAGGTACCTACCCTATCTATGGACTTACTCAAACAATACATGAAACGGAATGAAACTCATCTTCTTTACTAATGGGGCAACCACCAAAACACAGTTTCGTTATTATTTTCACAAAAAACTCCTTACAAACCCCACTTTAAAAACTGTAAGTCATGTTGACCCTAAACACTTGATGCATTTAATACTAAAATTGCAAAAAACATGTGTAATCTTTTTTTAATTAAAAGGCAAGGGAATGAATTGTAGTCATCTCTTATAATTACAGGTTGGGACGAAGGGAGGGTGGCGGGAAGGGAGGGTGATGTGACGTGGTGGTAATGACTGACGGATTGTGAATGAAAGCTCTTGTGTTGTAACGGAATTTATTAATTGTTTTAATGAATAAATCCGGGAAGTCAAATGGAAGGTTTAGGTATAATTTACTTTAACTGCAGTATTTTTGTAAATTATGGTAATTATAACCACCCTAAGCAGATAGTTTTGAGTTTATTCTGCAGCCACAAGCACCATGTCCAAAGATTCAATGCAAAGGAACCTCAATTGGGTTAGAAAATTGCACTGATTTTATAATAGTAGTTTATGAAACTGTTGCATAATGAGGGGTATTAAAACATGAGTGTGTGTTTAAAAACTGAGCCGTAGGCGAGGTTTTTAATAGTGTCACACGAATGTTTTAATACCTAGTTATGTGCA
This sequence comes from Agrochola lychnidis, assembly GCA_963680765.1. NCBI lineage: Eukaryota > Metazoa > Arthropoda > Insecta > Lepidoptera > Noctuidae > Agrochola > Agrochola lychnidis. The sequence continues at coordinate 2,778,738 of OY796859.1, read as the reverse complement.
GTTTCATACACTACTTTATCTACTCTCATACATTGGGATTGAACCTAATACTAAATAAAAGATCAAAGTTAAAGATCAAGAATAAATTTGAAAAATCCCACGAAATTCAGTACAATAAAACAAATGAATGTCGCCTGCACCAGCACATCACCGCACATGCGCTACAGCGGGTGCTGCTGTCCCCCGTTTAAACGTTCCACTGCAAAAGTTGATGGTTCGGAAATTCCGTGGTGATTTTAACTTCTTGGAATAGCCTTATATCGTAATAGAAAAAAAATTGTTTTATAGTATTATTTTGTTAGAGAAAAAATGTTATAATATGATTCTATTTTTAAATTTCGGTATTGTGTTTATAAAGTATGTCAATATAAACTCGTTTTGAAGTTCATAATTCGAATATTACGCTATGAGAGTAGATAAAATAGGATTATGGCACCGAAGTGTAATTGAAATAATATAATTTAGGGAAGAGCAGATAATGCAATGATAATGCAGCAATAATGGAAATGATAAATGATTTAATTTCTGTAATCAGGCTTGGTACAAACAGTTATACACGTCAAAAATGTATGTTTTAAAACTAGATGTGGTCGGCGTTTCCTATCTGACTACTCTGAGAAGAAAGACCGAAACAAACTCAGAGTTCACAGTCTCTTTTACAGTCTAGATATAATCTTGGTCAGATTCTATGAGTACCATATAGATCAGTGTCTGAAATGGTTTATTGAGTTTGGGATTGGTCCCATAGTAAAATATCCCATAATGATGAGTACATGCAATAACCTCTTAAAATGTTTTCAGTTATTTTAATTACACCTTGTATATGGTTTCGACTTTAATTCCTCAGTTTGTTATCTCATCATCTGTTACGACGCCTCATTGAGGTGGATAACAATTAAAATTCTATTGTGTCTAGGTAATGACAGTTGAAAGGTTAAGGGTTAAATAATTTGGTAAATAATATTATGTTCATTTCGAATCAATTTACTACATAATTTCATGGTTCAATTGGACCACCAATTAGTAATGACAATATTACTAATTGGTGGACTACACTACACCGGAATTCCGCTCCAGTAACACACTATAAAATTTCTTTTGCAGATCTGCATATCGATACAGACTTCTAAGTAATGTCACTTTTATCTTAATACCAATCTTAATTATCGAACTTAAAATTCTATTCAGTACAAGTACTGATTAAATTTAATAAAAAGCTTAGCTCTTTCATAGCTATTGTATGCAATATTGATGCTAATCGCGTTCGCAGTCGATGCGGTTATTGAAAAAGTTGTATGCTCATTATTCCTTATAGGGCAGGATATTAATTCAAATGCATTTGTTCGTTATGTCTTACCACCGTGTTTGTATTGCAAAGATTAGGTAATTGGTTTTTGGAACGGTTTCTGCCTAGCTGAAGTGTCTTGTCTCGAAATAAAGTGTTCCGTTAGCGATGTGTTTCATGAAGATATTTATGATGATAATGACACTGATAACTGATTTCATAAAAACTTGTTTTTAGTTCGGTTCTCTCCAGTTTCACGACATTTTTTCCATCCTGTTTTTTTTATTTATTTTTTTGGCCATTCGGTATTGGCCATATGAAGCCCCTCTCACTTGTTCTTGTCCTTTTTTTTGCTCAACATTTACTCCATGTGATAGTGTTCTCAGTTTTCCAACTGCGTTAAATTCAGAAAATTCCTGGAGTCTAATAACTTTCTCATTTTTAGGAAAGCTGCTCCCAACATTAGGTTAACATTCTTTCCAATATAATGATTATCTGTTCACCACATGTCCTATTATTATAAAATTATGAAGAGCAGTTTACTGAATCACCATCGAACGACAGTTTAACGCTCAATTTATTCTGGTCGTGTCTTTCGATTATGTTCTACAAGACAAGCTCACATTACACGTCACCTTTCTTAGAACATTGTACTTAATTATGACACCGTGTCTACTGTCTACGATCCATATTTATTTAATGTACCTGTAGCATGTAGTCTTTAATAAGAAAATATGGGAAGAAATATTGTTTATGGTGTCCACTACTGTCCAATCCCGTCAATTCTTAAGATTATCCAAAACGTTTCCTATTCAAAAACTCATTGTAAACAGCCAGTACCTAACCTACCTTACCTACCTATAATTTAATACGTCATGCAATGAGCTTTTCAGACACATGTTACGAAAATGTAACCTGCTCATCTGAAAAAAAATTAAAAATTATTTAGCAAGTGAATTTCCGCAGATCATGTGATGGGTATATATGGATATATAATGAACATATAGCAAAAAAAAAGATTTTCCAAACTCCTTTTTTCATGAATATGAACTACCTATATGAACTACCAGCGACCCCGCAGTTAGATGTAGTTAAGTACTTGAAATTAGTAGTTTAGTTTTTTGAAGTGAAAACTTCTTTAGGCGCGTTGAGCATTTTTGTGATGGGACTAAACCATTGATTTCGCGACACTGTAACGACGCCTCATTTTTGTAAACGCGATTGTGCACTTTGTTTATCCTTTCAACTGTCATTAACGAGACACAATAGAATTTTAATTGTTATCCACCTCAATGAGGCGTCGTAACAGATAATGGGTTATATTACTTTACGGATCAATGTTCTATGCAAATATTTTACTTTAAAGGTTTTGTAAACGCGATTGTGCTCTTTATTTATATTCCTTTACGGATCAATGTTCTATGCAAGTATTTTACTTTAAAGGTTTTGTAAACGCGATTGTGCTCTTTATTTAAATAAGGTTACGGACCAATATACAAGTATTTTTCTTCCACCAAGGCGATGTGTTCAAGTTTTCACTTCTGTCGGCACTCTCGGCGTGCCATTTTTTTTTTCATTAGTTCCTTGTCGATCCCCATTGCTAATTTCATTCGTATGTAGCCTCAGCAAGGAGTGTCCTATCTGTACAATGAATGCTACTCTACGTATGCTGCATATTGTTATGTTATCTCAAATGGCCGTCGGTTCTGGCTGGTGGGTTATGTTATGAATCACCTGTGCACTGTGCGAGTGTGCAACCAGCTCGTGGTATGCTTCATACCGTGTTAGGTATTAGTAGTAGGAGAATTATGGGCTTCGAATATGAGTGGGTGGGAGAACTCTGCGGAGGTTGGTAGTATGAGCCATGATCTTTGTTAAATGACTAACGTGGTGATTGTAGCTGCATATTTAAGGTTCAGATAAAGTAATGATAAAAGTGAACAAATCCTGTTCAAATCTTACCCAATCACTCACTAAAGGGAGCTGTATATCTTAACACTTTTTCATTATTAATTGTTTGAAGAAAATGATTAAATTGTAGTTGAAAAATTCTAGAAATGAACGTACCTAATAGTCTACTTATAAGTTTGGTTCTTAAACGATCATTCCTAATGTCGTATCTAACTCAATTTGTGGTTACTATACATTTTCTAACATAAATGACATGTTTAATTTTTAGAGACTACAGACTAATTTGACATTTCAAGTGATTGTTATTTGTTTTTTCAAACTGGAGTTTGACATTTGCACCTGTCAAATTAGTCTCTGGGATTCAAAAACGAACTGTAGATAGCAGTGTTTTTTTACCCACGACGGAACGGAGACGGTAAATGCGATTGGGGTGAGAGGATGTTTGTGCAAATCCATGTTGCCATTTTTCTCCAAAACTACTAGTCCCATTTTGATGCAGTTATCAGTTATGGGTTCGGGTTTGATTGGTGCATGTTCTTAGATAGGTGTTACGGTGACAACTCACCAGGGGGCGCTGCAGTAAACATTTGTTTGTGCAAAACCAAAACTACTAGTCCGGTTTTGATGCAGTTTGTGGTTGATTAGTGAGGGTTCTTAAATATTTGTTACGGTAGTAACTCACTAGAGGGCGCTGCAGTAATATATTTTATATTAGTTACTTATCCTTTTTCAATTACTTTTTAACAGTCATGGGTTTTTTCAAATTTTTTAATTTTGCTTTTATCTTGTTAAGCTTTGAGAGTAAAAGCACTTCATGAAAATTAGACAGAAAATAGCTACATAAGGGGGATGCGCAAAAGGTAGACCGCGAAATTCAAATTTTCTTACGTTTTTTGCGACCGTAACATAGATGTATTTACAAAATTACAATCTTTAAAATCATTCATACATCTCTCTAAGTTCAAATTAACCTGTTGAATGACTATTTCATGAAATTATAATATTTGATGTCAATTCTAACTTGAGTTGCATTGATGATTACTATGATAAAATTCTGTAAATACATATTTGGTACATACAGCTACACATCAAGCTATACATTTCTAGTATAAACTGACCTTAGAAACCATATCGCCATGTCGCTGACCTCGGAAATCCTATGCAATGCGAGATCAACATAAACTGGTTTTGATAGCTTGATGTGTAGCCGACTGGCTAGCAAATTAAATTTCTCTATTCTCAATTTAAAATTTCAAATATAGTTTCGCGCTCCAGTATTTCCTTGAAGACGTGGGAACTGTCGCCTGCCGGTGTTTGTCCGAACTGCTCGGCTTGGATGCAGTCCGCAAGATGTTTTTAAACATCCACTACTACTGATCTCGCGTTACTGCACACATTTGATGACTAGGGATGGCACAATTCCGAGATTATTTTTGTCTTATTGAGAGAATGTAAGAGTTCGTAGCTTGCATTCGGCCACTGAAGAATGTTATAGAAGAAAAGAAAAGAAAGAAAACTTGTTTATTCTGCACAAACAACACCCACATTTTAAAATACTAGACAAAACACACACAAAATAAAAGTAGCCAAAAGCCTCGTATTCAATCGGTAAAAAAGTTTGACAATATTGTTCATAGTACTTAATTTTAACACTGGTTCATTGAATACGATTTCAGAATGCATTTTTATGCGATTTTGCAACGTGAAGTCCTAATCCTTTAGCAGACAATTTCTTAATTCGATAAAATTATTAGTATTTATTAAAAACAGACCTTTAAAAACGGTTTAAGTTCGCCAATTGTTAATTAAGTTTCATAGCAATAGTACTTTTCAAATCCAAAGTTCGCGATGGTTTGCTTATTGATAAATTCACTTTTACCTGCTAGTTCTAAATCTGCTAAGTATTGTCAGCCCTGTAACAGCATGTCTGTTGACTTGTGTTTAAAACTGCGTAAATAGGCGAGGTCTCAAGTTACGGGATCGATTTTAAAACAATATTCAGCCACGGACGGAGGCGCCTGCGAACAAACATGTCCAACTAGACCAGGGGTGCTCAACCTTTTTCTTCTTAAGCTTCTCTCAATGTTGGTTGCTGATATTGGTCTCCTTTCTTTATTTTTTCTTTTATTTTTCTTCCGAGGACGGTTCTCTTATTCTCAAAATTGTTATTGTCACCTGGTTGATATTGTAGATTCTGACCAACAGGTAGCTCCTTTAAGTCAGAATCTGTGGGTGTATATGAACTAGTCTCCATACTTAATCCATTCTATACATGTATATGTCCAATCCAGTCATTAGAACGGACACGAAACGAATCGCAAGCGCGCTACTGGCGACATCACGTGAACTACCCACACCTAAAGCGTGCTTCTACTGTGTCGTGATGTTGGCCACGGCGAGGAGGATTCAGTCTCTGATCGCATCGCAGTTAAGACGTCGCGGAACTGTACTCGATGCGTTATGCTCAGTTTGTGTTAATTGTAATCCATGTATCGCACCCAGTGTGTGTAGGTATTGCTAGTGTGATTAATTTGATAGTAAATTATAATGTGATCTGAACTGCAAACGTTTTTATTATTGCGCTTAACCAACACTATCCACAGTACGCCCACAGTAGTTAAAATATCGCTGATAATAACGAAAGAGTCACATACCTGTCTCCGACATATATGAATCTTCGTTGTATAGCAAGCATTATTTATGGACTGAACTTTCAAACCACATTGGAAATTGTCCATTCAACAACAACAATGAATTAGCTGGTGGTACATGCTTGTTTTTTCTCACTATGTATTGTAGCAGATTGACAATCGCTGACCTCGATTGAAGAAAAAACCACAACCCCTCTTTTACCTTCAGTAGTTAGGTAAAAACTCCAAGAGTTTCGGAGAACACTTGGTATGAGACAAACAGTTTGGTTTGTGTTTCAAAACCAATCGAGATGATATGAAGATATTGAGCAAATAGAGAATAAAGCCCGGTGTCATGATGGGAGTCAGTCAATGTATTGTTTTATATTTGGTTTCGGTAATTTTATTGATTTCTCGCTGGATGAGAAAGTAACCTTAGAATTGCCATTGAGGTTATATTTTGGACAAATCTATATTAATAATTACGATTTAATTTCAACTCTTGACATGATATTTATTCAGATTTGTTACAGTTGTAATAGTAATCATGTAAAATATTGCGTTTAATTAAAATAGGTTTTTATTTTTATTAATTTATTAATCTTTTGTATAGATTCTTTTCTATTTTGTGAGAACGCTGTCGGCTTAGTGGACTGTAGATCTGTTGACCATTTTCTATTTTGTATCTGGTACTTATTGAAAGACCTACACTGTCCTCCCATACTTAGTAACACTGTTATTTGAAAATATTTTAAAAACCAATTATTTTTAAAAGAGTAACCGTGGAGTTTCTTGCCGGCCCTTCTCCATAGGAAACGACCAATTGGAACCGTGCACCTATTTTCTGACGTTTCATAAGTGCCCTTGTAGGTTTATGTGAAATAAAATATTTTGGATTTAAATTTTTAAATAATAAAGCTGAAGAGTTTGTTTGTTTGTTTGAACGCGCTAAACCTCTGGAACTGCCAGTCGGATTTGAAAAATTCTTTTTGCAGTTCATAACCTAATTCTTGAGGAAGGTTTATTTAACATCACGCTATGACCCTTAGGAGCCGAACAAAATGAAAAAAAAAAAGAACGCTAAGTGAAACAGAACGCGGTGGGTCGGGGGAATAAGTTTTATGCAGACGAAGTCGCGGGCAGAAGCTAGTGCAAGATAATATTGATAATTAAACTTAATGTCTGTAAAAATCTTTCCGTGTGAACTTAGGTGAAGTGAGCTTGAAGTGAGCTGTCATTCCACGCTGGGGATTAACATGATCGACACTTATGTAAGTATCCACAGCGAGATTTTATAGTAAGCACTACAGAGGGCCTATACTCTAAGTCCGTCAACGAAGATACGGGCCCGTCCAAAAGTAATTCGATACTCCGGAGTGAACCCTACTACGTATATCTAAGAATGTTTTCGGATGGCCAAAAATACATCGGAAGTAAGGACAACTGTCAAATCGTGATGTCTTTCGTTCTTAGTTTGGACCCAAACATAATCTTATGTCCGTAATTCGGCCAAACCTACGGATTTCCTGATTAGGGATTAGACCTCCAGGTATGCAGGTGAATTAAAGTTCCTGTATAAGTACGGTGGATCAACCAGCAACAACAAACAAGGATGCAGCAACCACCAGATTAATTTAACTCAGTCCAACCAATGCCTTACACTTTCTGACAAGACTTGTGTTCAGCTAGTACATCCTATACCATACTATTAAACGAGCAATATATCAATCTGCCTAGCCTTTTCAACTATATTGGGGTCGGCTTCCAGTCTAACCGGATGTAGCTGAATACCAGTATTTTACATGGAGCGACTGCCTATCTGACCTCCACAACCCAGTAACTGGATAATACGATACCCCTTAGTAAGATTGGTTGTCAGACTTTCGGGCTTCTGACGACCCGTAACGACAGTCAAAGATCCACGAATGACAGCCGGGACCAACGGCTTAACGTGCTTTCCGAGGCACTTAGGAGTTTCGGTATGTAGAAATTGTCACCCATCCACGGACCAACCCCGGCAAGCGTAGCTTAACCTGACGGATCGACCTGAGCGGCTGTTAGTACTTAGCCACGAGCAATAATTGTACATATATATGTATTTGTAATTATATTCTCGAAAACGGCTCTAACGATTTCGATGAAAGTTGCAATATAGGGGTTTACGGGGGCGAAACATCGATCTAGCTAGGTCTCACATCTGGGAAAATTCGTTTTCTCCGTATTTTCACCCGAGCAGAGCTCGGTCGCCCAAAGTTTAGAACAAGATGGCTACCTTAGAAAAATGACATGGCAGATTGTCAGCATGGAATTAGTAAGTACCTACTATCATGGCAGCATGGAATTAGTATGTACTATACATGGAAATTAAATGAGCATTCTCTATTTTAATCCGAGCAGAGCTCGATCGCCCAGGTACTGATATGTATTTATATGACACATGTAGTGTGGGGTGGATCTGCACATTATATTTGGTGCTGACTGCGGTCGTTATCTTTCTGAATTTATGACAGCAGAGTCGGGTATCAGATGAGTGGCCTAACATAATTATTACCTATACTTCATTCATAGGTTTAGGTAGTTAAAAAAAGGTAAACAAATCGTAAAAAGGGTTTTTATAGATGACACTTTCTTGTTTAAAAATACGATTAAACCAAATTAAATTTATTTTAGTGTTTTACTATAGTTTCCTCTTTTATTAATGTATTTTAAACTTTATCATTTATTCTTAAACTACTTTTCGTAGATGTAACTGCTTGCGCACAATTTTTTTTGTTAGATTTATAATATTTTGTAATTTGTCTATTATAAAGAGCCCAATTTCTAAACGTCAACGAAATATAACGTTGCTAAATTGAAGAGTTCAATTGTGACGTAGCATAACAACTGAAGTGACAGGTATTACGTTTAGTCGGTTACTTGACAGTTGTCTCGCACGTGGTTTTTTTTTGTTTACCTTTATTTAACTACCTAAACCTATGGAGTATAGGTACATATTTTATACAAAGTAACTTCGTTTGATCTTAAACTAGTTAGTGGATGATACCAATATGGAACTTATAGTTAAGTTAAAACCTGTCACACTGGAACAAAGACGTGCAATAATTACGTTCGTTAACATAATCATCACTTGTATCTGAAACAACTCGTAAATAATACACGATTACGGAATTATACTATGAAATTGGGTAGCAGAAGTTCCATTTTGAACATTATTAGCCCATTACCAACTGCTGGACATCGACCTTCAGCCCTCCATAGATCACTTAGTATAATGAACGTCGTGTCCCAAAAATACCTTCTATTACCACGCATTGCAAATACATTTGGAGAGTAAACTTATTCTCCTGTGAAAAGGTTACTCAGCAAATTGGATGTGGATTTAAAGGTTTCTTCAGCACACCCTAAAATGAAGTAGTCCACTTAGAGCACCCGTCCGAATAGCACCTGCGACTCAGCAGCCTACTGGTGGGATGTATTTGTTTTATAGGACATTATTAAATGAAAGATATCGATAAAAATCATTAGAATGTTTATTAATTACACATACTTATACTCCGTTTGAAATAAGATTAGACATTTAAACAAACCTTTTTTACAGTCCGTTCAACCGATTTTGACTTCTATTGCGTAGGCATAAGGATGGCATTAAAAGCAAAAAAAGTGGTTACAAACCAACTGTTTACTGCAGCTGCCATTTGTCATGCCACCAACGCAATAGAAGTCAAAATCGGTTGAACGGACTGTAAAAAAGGTTTAGTTAAAAGTCTAATCTTATTTCAAACGGAGTATACGTACATACGAAATTTATTTTATAAATATCTTTCATTTAATAACGTCCTATAAAACAAATCCCAGCAGTAGGCTGTTGAGTCGCAGGTGATATTCGGACGGGTGCTCTAAGTAGACCACTTCCCTAAAATTGTTTGTTGATCGTAACCTTTTTGGTTTTGGCTGGCACACATTGTCATAAACACCTCCACGCCTGGCATGGAATTGCCCGTGACGTATTTCCGGCCTGAGTACCAAAGTTAAAACGTCAGATGTGTGTCTGACTTTAAACTATATTTTTTTTTTTAGGGTACTTAGTTCTTTGAAATCAATAGATACAACATGCCAGTCTATGTACAGAACTTCTGCACTCAAATCCTGATGCCGCGGACAGGTGGGGACCGCAAAAAGTAGCGGTCGATCGTCCCGGGAAAAACAATCAAAAGGCGCCGCGGCATCACAGAAGCCGCTTTGATACCGGGACAATTACCGCCCCCGCGCCCCGCACACCGCAGGGAAACTCATTTTCCAACGCGGAGTAAACCTGTGCACTTATTAGATCTCCACCAACTTATATTTGCTGCTGAAGGCAATAACTTTGAGCGGTGGGTTCAAAAGAATAGGATTGAATTTGGAATGATTTTGAGTTTTGGAATTGCAAATGTGTTTTGGTTAGTTTGTGCGACAACAATGTTCTATTTGCTACTGGTGCTATACTCAGTGAACTTTAACCTAAAGACAAAAGGTGTTTTTTAGCGTGGCAGACAGATTCGTGGTCGCATATACAGGATGGTCCAACAGTTCTCGCGCCGCGGATCGGCCGTCAATCATCTCGCGATTCGAATACTGACAAAGGAAAAATCCTTGAACGCGAAATAACTTGAACATGATCAAAGTGCTATGTTGACACCGTAAGTAAACGCATGGCGAGTTAATTTCGCCTTTGACTGAATTTATGGCGGGTGCGGGTTCAATTCCCTGTTACAGACATTTTTTGTGTCGAAGCGGTGTGGATTGGAAGCGATTACTGCTAATTTGATGCTGTGAATGTGTCGCCTTTTATGCGGTGTATTGTTTTGTTCTGAAATTGATTGAATAATGGAAAGATGTGAGCAATGATGAGTGTGTCGGTGTCGTTTATGAAGTGGTGGAGTTACATACAAGGGAATTTCTAGTGAAGAGCTTGAACAGTTATCAAGAATTCAAGGCTAGTCATAGACGACTGATTTATTCGACAGATCCGGCTTTGCTAACCATCAATTTATGTTCAGGCCAAAGCAGGACAATTTAAATGGATTCTGTATTTTAAAAAAAGTTCACAGAAAATGAATTCGAATTTTGAAACATGTTTCTGGTGGCAGGGACATCGACGCGAAAACTGTTACCATGGATTCAGTACATGATTCTGAACCCCCGGCGTTGATATTATTCGTCGGTTATTTTTTTTTAAATCAGCTGTTCCCTACATGACCGCGTAGGTATTGCACTTTTCTATGAAACAACAGTTTTTTTTATAACCATCGAAAAATTTCTACGCCGGGTGTTTCAGCCTGCCACCCTGTATAATTTTTCAATCAAGATTTTATACCATTTGAAGGGATACGTAATTTTAATTACTGAATAAACTCCAATTTATATTATTGTATAGGGACGCTTGCAATCGTCAACCCAAACTTTTTGTCATTACCACAAAAACCCGAGTTAATTTCTCTTAAACATTCCAAGACACGTCTTAGCAACCAAATGAAACTGGAGATTACACGGATCCATTCATCTCATTCACATGTCGTTTGAAACGCGATAACCCTGACAATGGCACACCAGCGACAAATATTCCTACTAATTTCACCTACCAATTTGCGGGGCACATTCTTTTAAGTGTAGGGCTGTCGCGAGATGAAAAACTAGAAGGATTATACTTTGTACGCTTAAATGAGTATAAGACCGCGCGCACTTTGGATGCCTTTTCGTACGAATTTCACTGGTGCGTACACGTACGAACACGCACGAAAAATCCCGATTTTGTAAGTACAAAGGGAGTGCGCAGACTGGGTGCGTCTTAGTACATATACGTATAGTTCCGACTTCCGAAAACAATCCGAACTTGTTGGGATTTGTTCTATTTAAAGGAGAAAAACGTATCCAGTGTGCGCACTCAATTCGTAAGACAATGATCGTACGTGTACGCACGAGTGTAATTCGTACGAATACGCATCCAAAGTGCGCGCGGCCTCAGTGTATTTTTCTGTTAATAACTCATATTTTCATTGCTGGTTAATTCATCCCACGGATGGCAAGCATTTTACACGTTCTGCTGTGTTCCCTCCTACGGCAAAGCCATAAAGCCATGATCATCGTTCTCAGTCATTCCTCCAGCGTTTTCTAGGCATAACTTTCTCGAAAGTTTCTGAATTTGAACGATTGATTACCTAATGATTTTGAAGTGTTTAAGAAAAATATTAAAAGTAGCTCACGAAAATAACACTGGTATAGTAGTCAAAAGTTTTGCAAAAAAAAATTTTTACAAAAAAAAAAACAACCGACCTCCAAAAAAAACACTACAAAGTGAAAAATAACTTTAATTACGGAAGTCGGTGTCTTGGGTTTTGTATTTTCGTTTTTTGCCACCGACTTCCGAAATTAAAGTTATTTTTCACTTTGTAGTGTTTTTTTTGGAGGTCGGTTGTTTTTTTTTTGTAAAAAGTTTTTATTTTTCACTTTTTAGTTGTGGTACCTACCCCACACATATTCGAATACCACTACCTGCTACCAGTGACAGAAACTTATCATATCATCTACATACTAAGTGGGAAAAAAATACGTATTTTGTAGCTAACTCAAAAACTATCCAAGCAAAGTTAATAAAATTTATATGGGACCAATTCGAGAGCACACCCTTTCAAACAAAAAAAGAATTTTCAAAATCGGTCCACAATTGACGGAGAAATCGGTGGACATAAATAAAAAAAAAAAAAAAAAAACAAACATACGCGACGAACATATAAGCTCCTCCTTTTTGGAAGTCGGTTAAAAATACAAAACGACAGCGGTCCTCACTTATCATGAAGACTGAATACACAGGTCACAACCAATACAACACTATAAATCTGCCTAGCCTTTTCCCAACTATGTTGGGGTACAAATACAAGTATTTTACATGGAGCGACTGCCTATCTGACTTCCACAACCCAGTAACTGGGTAATACGATACCCCATGGTAAGACTGGTTGTCAGACATCCGGACTTCTGACGACCCGTAACGACTGTCAAAGATCTACGAATGACAGCTGGGACCAACGGCTTAACGTGCAAAATTCAAAAGTCGTTTATTCAAACTAGGCTGAGAATCAGCACTTTTCGAACGTCAAAATTACGTAAGCCAGTCCCCCAAAAACGCCCACCCTTCACCACTTCCTAGTGCCTTTAGCTGGGAAGAAGAAGTGGCGCAACAAACTCCCCAGCAGCACTGCTGTCTGTTCAAGTAAAAAAAAAATTATTCTATACAATAGTATGCAAAATAACTTACACTATGCAACACAAAACATAATTTAAATGATAAATTATTGGCCATATGTCAGCTAGCACACGCTTTCCGAGGCACGGAGGGGTCTTGGTATGTTAAGATGGTCACCCATCCACGGACCAACCTCGGCAAGCGTAGCTTAACCTGATGGATTGATCCGTGCCGCTATTATTGCTCAGCCACAACATTATAAAATTAAAAATCCAACTCAGCACAGCCCTGCATCCCATCATACAAATCGGTACCGTTTGACATGGCCGCTTCCTCCCGCCGTTTTATTCATTTATGAGCACAAAATGGCGGAGTATCGGCATTATATGTTCATTTGCGGCGCATTGGGCCGACACGCGGTCACACCACCAGTCTACCACACTTCACAGCTTCCTGCTCTCACATCAATTAGCCGTCTGTGAGGACAATGGCAGGCGGTGCATGCTTAATGCAATCTTTGTGTTATCGAAAATATCTCTCGTATAGCTTTTACCCGCGGTTTTGCTTCTCATCCTTCAGGAATCGTGCAACGTGTTACTTTTTGGTTCACAAACTACATCTATGCAAAAGATTAAGACATAATGTGCACATATCGAAATGAGGGAATCTATGCTTAATTTTATCGACGGAAAAAATATTTAAAAAAAAAATTGTTTTTAAATTTTTCAATAAAAAAATTTTTTTTTTCTCTTTGGCATCTTATTTATAAATTTTACAATTATTGTAAAAATTTATGAAAAAAAAAAACAGATTTTTGCCAAAAAACATGTTTATTTTCAAGTGACGGTAGTGTTTTTTCTCAAAATTCATTTTATGTGGACGACTAGATAATTACTTCCAATCATTATGGAGTTTGTTTCATCGCGATAGATGATTTAGTTTAAAAGTTACACAGTTTTGTTACAATTTTTTTTAATTCCATAAAAAGCATTAAAAATATTTTGATTTTTAAAAATATTTTTTCTGTGTAGTGAAGTTTATAATTCTGTTGAAAACATTATTATTGAAGGTGGAGTCAGCTTTTGAACGATAGAAATAGAAATATAAATCATTTATTTGCCAATAATGTAGGTATATGATGGTTATTATAGGTTTATTGTCAGTACTTACCACTAAAGCGCAAGTCTTACCACTACAGCGCAAGTTTTACCACTACAGCGTAAGTCTTACCACTACAGCGCAAGTCTTACAACTACAGCGTAAGTCTTAACACTACAGCGCAAGTCTTACCACTACAGTGTAAGTCTTACCACTACAGCGCAAGTCTTACCACTACAGCGCAAGTCTTACCACTACAGCGTAAGTCTTACCACTACAGCGTAAGTCTTACCACTACAGCGCAAGTCTTACCACTACAGCGCAAGTCTTACCACTACAGCGTAAGTCTTACCACTACAGCGCAAGTCTTACCACTACAGCGTAAGTCTTACCACTACAGCGCAAGTCTTACAACTACAGCGTAAGTCTTAACACTACAGCGCAAGTCTTACCACTACAGTGTAAGTCTTACCACTACAGCGCAAGTCTTACCACTACAGCGCAAGTCTTACCACTACAGCGTAAGTCTTAACACTACAGCGCAAGTCTTACCACTACAGCGTAAGTCTTACCACTACAGCGCAAGTCTTACAACTACAGCGTAAGTCTTAACACTACAGCGCAAGTCTTACCACTACAGTGTAAGTCTTACCACTACAGCGTAAGTCTTACCACTACAGCGCAAGTCTTACCACTACAGCGTAAGTCTTACCACTACAGCGCAAGTCTTACAACTACAGCGTAAGTCTTAACACTACAGCGCAAGTCTTACCACTACAGTGTAAGTCTTACCACTACAGCGCAAGTCTTACCACTACAGCGCAAGTCTTACCACTACAGCGCAAGTCTTACCACTACAGCGTAAGTCTTACCACTACAGCGCAAGTCTTACAACAATGTACCAACTTACCAAAATTGAACATGTGTTTACTGCTCGAGTGCAAGGGAATATTTCCCCATACCTTATGCCATATAACAATGATAGCCTAGTGGTGTGACCATCAGACTGCCAAGTCATAGGTCTCGAGTTCGAACCCAAGGCACGCACCTCTGACTTTTCGGATTCATGTGCGTATTGTATAATCTGACTTTTCGGATTTATGTGCGTATTGTATAATTATCACTTGCTTCAAAAACGGTGAAGGAAAACATCGTGAGGAAACCGGCATGCCTGAGAGTTATTTCTCGACGGTATGTGAAGCCAAGTCAGAGGCCCATGGGCGGGTTTAAAACTCTGACACCAGGTTACACGAAAAGCAGAAGATGCCATACACATGTAACCAAATAAGACAGGATCAAAGTATCTCCACACTAAATCAAATTACTGTCCCATCCTAATCGATCATAGTTCACTTCATACCCACGATATCATGTCGCAGTTCATGTTAACTGCATAAAATATAAAGTAAATTTGCAGCCGCCACGTGCCGCGTCATCAGTGCCCTTTGTTGTTGGGGGGTGAGCAGTGGCCCGGGTGCTGACGAGTATTTTACACATTTTAACATAATATTGTGGAAAGTTGGAAGGGTGATTGAGGTTGAGAAAGAGTTTTGAAATAAAATGAAGTAATTTGGAGCTCGGTTAAGTTTAATCAGCCCACCTTGTCCTTCCTAAGTAAATTAGCAGTCCACACCATACTAGGTTTATTTGCTTATCTGGTCACAAGATATCAACACTAGTATCAATCGGCGCCTAAATGTTCCTCTTCTTCTGAAACTCAAACCATTTATCCTTCCTTCTATCCATCTAATCTTCCTACCTATAATTCTAAAATCCTTAAAACACCTAACCTTTAAACGAATTCATGTATATAGGTATATAATCTGAATCTCGGAAACGGCTCCAACGATTTTCATGAAATTTAGTATGCAGGGGGTTTCGGGGCGATAAATCGATCTAGCTAGGTTTCATTTTTAGAAAACGTCGTTCTAAAAAAAAAACCGAGCTATGCTCGGTCATATTATAAACGCGAAAGTTCGATCGACTCTGACGATTCAAAAGTGCCTGTAAATGCTTTGAGTTTGGATGGATGGATGGATGTTTGTTACTCTTTCACGCAAAAACTACTGAACAGATTTGAATAAAATTTGGCACGCAGATAGTTTATAATCTGGATTAACACATAGGATACTTTTTATCCTATACGATATCGAGACTTTCTCGGATGAAACCGCGGGGCGCTGCTAGTTTCAAATAAACCAATTACAGGCACTTTTGCATGTCAAGGGGTCGGTTGGTTAGAAAGATGAAGCTAGTTGCCCAATCCCAAGCGTAAGTAGATAGTGTAGAAGAACGGGCAAGAAACTCCGGAAACTGTAATATACTGTAGGATGCCATTAACTGAAAGATATAACTGTGAAAATTCAGTTCATCTGTAGCGGTTACACCGCCACATACGAACTACGCATCAAAGACATGACGTCACACAAATCCTGCATCGCGCAGTTAGAGTTTACCGAGCGATCGACATACATACAAGATTTCAACTTCAAACTGATGGGCAGTTGCCCGCCAGACACAACACCCGTCTGGTCGGAGGATCCTCCCTTTTCTATGGTGGATGAGTGAACTTTACACGCTGTTCCTCATGCCCCTAAACATTTGCTTATTACTTACTGTTTTTCTCCTAATCTGTATCTAAAACTTCTCATGCAATTAAGCACAAGGCTTCAAATCAGTAAGAAACAACTCCACAGCTATCTGGGCCAATGACTGTCGTACGGTTTTCTTTCCATCGTTGAATTCTAGCTTGTGTCAGTATCCACCAGTAGATATCCATACATACATACATAAACTCACGCCTTCTTCACATGGGGGTAGGCAGAAACTACAGAACGCCACCTGCTACGATCCTTACATACTCCTTTTGCCTCGTTTACGTTCATACATCTGGTCATACACGTAGATATCCACTTTTTTCTAAAAGCAGAATATCTAAAAAATGAGCTCCAAAACTCAAGACTTTCAACACCGTATTTACACATCACGCTACAAATCAATTTCAGCCGATCGAAGCGTTATTTTTTATTCAAACGGAACCCTATAGAGCGGGTTCGGCAGTTCGGCTGGTAATTGTCAAATTAGCGCGCGCAGATCAAAGGCGCCGGCGATTTGTCGCGTTCTCATAATGCGATAAGTTTCGCGCGCGATTACGTTGGGGCAGGGTGCCAGTGATAGAGGAAATGGAAAAAAAATGGGAAAGTGGGTTAAACATCCCAGAAATTAAAATAATGGTCAATATAGAAAGAAAGAAAGAAAAAAACGTTTATTTGCGATATCATCATCATTCTCTTGTAAGACGTCTTTTGCTTCCTTCTATACAATAACGGTCAATACCACTTTTACCAATTAATACAAAAGGAATATTTTTGGAAACGAATCTATACACTAAAATAAATCTTGGAATTTTAATGGTAAAATGGCTGAAGGTTCAGATTTGAGGAAATCTAGGGTGTTTACGAGGTTAAATTGCTCTGTTGCAGCACTGATTGTTCTTGAATGTTTTCTTCTTTTTGTATCGATGGTACGTTTTGTTATATAACTTGGGCCAGTAGATGGCCACGTTGAAGGCTTCAGTAGCGTTTTTGAAGACCATATATAATAACTGCCTCGTTGGTCTAGTGTTCGCAAGCGCTACTGCTGAGCATGAGGTCCTGGGTTTGATTCCCGGTTCGGGCAAAGTGTTATTGGGTTTTTCTATCTGAAATTTTTCAGTAGCAGATCGAGTCTGGATTTGTGCCCGGTTGATGGCAATAGACTCACCCCCTATTACATGGGACTTAAACATAACTGGCGAAATGTGAGTGTACCTGCTACAGGGACACCTCTGCCCAACCCTTCGGGGAAACAAGGCGTGATGTTATATATTTTGTAATAGGTGGTGAAAAGTTGAAAACTGAATTGATAAGTAAAGAAATAAAAATACCGTTTTCAAATGTAATATTTCGCTTCTTATCATTATTGTTCTTTCTATCTACAGTGGAATCTGAAAGTTTTCGACTCCAAGTTTCTTGCATAAAAAGCCAATGAGGTTAGGTCCAATATACGACTTTATCTTCGACTAGACGACTTTATCTTCGTGTATTTTTTATAATGCAATTATCCAGGCTGTAAAGTAACCTATGTCCTTCTACAGACCCAAGGCTACCTGAGTGCCAAATTTCTCAACGATCGGTTGAGTTGGTTAAGGCGTGTAAAAATAACAGACAGACAGGGTTACCTTTAAGAATTAATAATATTAGTGTGGATACTTATTTTCTTACGTATACAATTCGCTACAACTGCCGCCACACAAAGCGTGTTGTTGACTCTATCCCCCTCGTGCTTCCAGCTAGGGGAGCAAAGTATTCAAGTAGGGTAATTTGTTTTGTTCCTCAGTAACGGATTACTATTAGTAATTTTATACGACAATATGAGCCTAGTAACCTTAGCAGAAGGTATGAAAACTTGAACCGGTTATACCGATTACAAGAATTAATATTTTAAATCGGAGATGAATTGTAAGTCTGGCTTTTTTTTACAAGAAGAGCCAGGATTGCAATTATTTTTCTCCTGATTATTATTATCACCAAAGGCACAACAGCTGGAGTTATCCCTTTTGAGGTACGGAACCCTAAAATCCGGCCAAGTGTGAGTCGGATACGCACACGAAGGGTTCTGTACCACCGTACTTACAATAATTAGCAAAAAAATGAAAATACTATAAATATTTCATAATGATACTGAGAATTACAAAGTTATTTAAAATCACCCATATTTAAATGACGCACGGAGTTCCAGACTGTCCTAATTTTGGATTTATTTAGCTCTTTCTTCCCAGCTCTGTTACCTTTATGCTCCTAAAATCTTGTTCTACGTCGTCCAATCATCTAAGCTTGGGTCTTCCTCGGTTACGTCGACTATCATTCTCGTTTCTTTTTGAGCAAAGTTGTTCTAGCAGTCTTCCATCCGTATGATATGTCTTGTCTTAACTTAAAAGTTTTGTGGGAGAAATCCAACATGATTGTGGTAGTTGGCGATTTTACATCAGAGGCCTTTGTTATAATTATCTTCTGCTTGTGACGTAGCCAACTTTAATGCGTTTTATCTAAGTCATTCTTCATTATTAAGATAAAGCAAAAAATACGTGTTTAATATTTTTTTACTATCTAACTGACGGACTAAATAGTTTCTTTTTACCCAGGCATCATCCTTATTGTTAAGTTCCTGCATTTTTCCGTCTTCGTGTGTCATTATTTCATTATTAGTAGCTAAAGGTTCTTTTCAGGCCATGATACTCGTAAGTATATAAGTGTTCTAGCGTTTAAATTTTATAATGGACATCTAACAATTGTTTATTTATGGAAATGTATAAAACCTTAGCATTCATTACCCTTAGTATTCCGTCAACAAGCACTAGAACAGACTAGAATAATGTATTTACTAATAATTTATAGGTACATTCGTTATTCTGCATGTCTCGTTACCAACTCGTTCATATCATTATCGAATACCTCGAAACTTTAATGCCATTGTAAAACAAAAATAAACAGTTGCTATCATTATCGGAGTTAAAAACCGCCACTCACGAACATTTGTGATGGCTGTCAGCGAGGCAGCGCTAACTCGAAAAAAAAAGAATTAAAAAAAGAATTTAAGAAATGAAATAATAATCGTGAGGCGTCCGGTAGCGGTCGCCGGCCGGCGGCCGGCCGGTCGCGACGCCATTGTCCGGCCGTCACCAGTGACTTTTCAAAATACTAACGACCCGAAATGTTTTTAGAAAACAATTTAAGAAGCTTCCGTTTAAAAGTTGGTTTATTTATCCTATTGTGCGTAAGCGGATCGTTTCGTATCGTAATTGTTGACTGACAGTCGCTGGTAGCTGTGGGAAGCTAAGAACTGTTTTTTTCTTGAATCAAATAAACATTAATAATATTTCAATTCAATATGGCGGCCGCCACTGTAATTATTGTGGTCTGTTATTGGAACGGCAACTGACGTGTGAAACGGAATTTTGAACTGTTCCTAATGAAAATAGATATTATTTTAGTTTTGGAGTTTGATATTTATTTTGTTTGTGTGATCGGTCAGTGTGCATTCACCGTAACTGCGCCAGAAGGTGTAGGTCAGTATAAGGAAGTAGGTACAATAATATCATTAACTTCCTATAGGACGGATTAACTTTGCAAAAGATGAACTAATTCTAGAAAACAAATGACAAGCTCAACTCAATAACTCGTTTGTTTTAAAATTATTCTCTTGCTGTAGTTGTTACTTGGTAGGTGCTCCTTCCTTCAAGCACCTCCAAATTTTCGGCTGATATGTGCTCATGCCTTTATGGTCCCGGCTGTCATTCGTGGGTCTTTGACAGTCGTTACGAGTCGTCAGAAGCCCGAAAGTCTGACAACCAGCCTAACTAGTAACTGGGTAATACGATACCCCTTGGTAAGCCAAGGGGTATCGTATTACCCAGTTACTAGTTTGTGGAGGTCAGATAGGCAGTCGCTCCATGTAAAATACTGGTATTCAGCTGCATGCGGTTAGACTGGAAGCCGACCCCAACATAGTTGGGAAAAGGCTAGGCAGATTGATATGTGCTCAAGCCTTTAGTAAGCTTCTTCCTCTTCTTCTTTTGTGAATTGCATTGCCTCCCATATTTTCCACTATTGCAACGTCAAAATCGAAGTCGAATTATTAATTTCAAATAGGCACAAAATTTGCAATCTTGCACATTTAACACGACCACAATAGAAACGGGTTTTGTCGACGGAAGAATAGACGAAATAACAGATTAACAATCACAATCTGTCATTTAGTCTATTCTTCCGTCGACAAAACTCGTAGAAAATCCGTTTCTCTGGTTGTTATGCTACGCGTGCTGACAGAACCTTACATTATCCGTTTCCTGGCACCATTTCTCACGAAGCTCTTCTGCACCAACGTGGTGGTCACTCCGTATCCTCACCATTGTTCCCACCATAACTAGCGGGTAATAATAGCGTGCCTATTACCGGCCCTAACGTCGTTTGTACGAATTGCCGTCATCCGCGCTGCAATGAGGATGCTGCGCTCCCGGCTATTGGCTGGCTTGCCGGATGCTCGCCCGTTCGCCCACTCTTGCGCACCTCCCTAGCGTGTCAATCTTTATTACTGGCAGTTACTGGACGTTTATATGATTGTTTGTACGTATATAGGATCTAGGTATCTACTGTTAGTGATAGTAGAAATGCTTGGTTTGACATTGCTAAATACTTAGATGCAGTGTTGCAGGAAATATTTTGTCCACCAATGTGGTTCTTTCTGCTACTAATTCTGGTCTTATTATATGATGAATCGGAGAGACTTAGAGAGATTTATCTGACGATATTGGTGAGACCAAATATCATCCTATACTATAAATGAGCAATATTTGTGTAAATATATATTTGTAATCACGTTCTCGAAAACGGCTCTAACGATTTCGATGAAAGTTGCAATACTTATAGGGGTTTAAGGGAGCGAAAAATCTATCTAGCTAGGTCTCATATCTGGGAAAATTCGTTTTCTTCGTATTTTCACCTGAGCAGAGCTCGGTCACCTAAAGTTTAGAACAAAATGGCTACCTACCTTAGAATCATGGCAGCATGAAATTAGTATGCACTTTCCTATACTATTAAATGAGCATTCTCTATTTTCGCTAGAGCACAGCTCGATTGCCCAGGTACTGGTTAGTAATATAATATCATATAATATATAACATATCTATAATCTATATATAAAATTCTCGTGTCACAATGTTAGTTGCCATACTCCTCCGAAATGGCTTGATCGATTTTTATGAAATTTTATACATTTATTTGGTAAGTCTGAGAATCGGTCGTAATCTATTTTTCATACCTCTAAGTGATAACGGTGGTCCACCCCAAACATTTATATGGCAAAACAATGTTTGCCGAGTCAGCTAGTTTTGTCTATAAATATTTTTGACCCAGTTGGAGCATACGGTCGAATCAGAAAGCTCACTATCAGTTTTCATTCTGGATTATAAGTTCAGTAGTAGAAAACGTCTCATATCCATGACCAGCATAGTATTAGTCTCCCAGCACGCTTAGCATGACAACTATAGAAACGGGTTTTCTACGGGTTTCGTCGACGGAAAAATACACAAAATGACAGATTGTGATTATTTATCTGTCATTTTGTCTATTCTTCCGTCGACAAAACTCGTTTCTGTTGTGGTCATACTAAGCGTGCTGATCGTAGATCGTAGTTTAAAGCTCGAATATGAGCTCGTTGGTTGGATGATCAGTGTAGATCGAAGCTGAGAGTCCTTTTAACTGATGGCAACTAAAACCATCAGTGTTTTTATTGTTTTTAACATTTTTAAAAGTACAAAGGAAGACTGTGAATTAATAACATCATCGAGACTAGACAGTTACAAAACTGAACAGCTGAATTAAAATAACAATACTCCATCTCAATGTAATCCAATCAGCTTCATAATAAAATATGACAAAAATTAATGTTTATTTTTATAACAAGCTCGAGATCTTATTTGAAAAAAAAAGAAAACAATTTAAAGCTGACAGAAGCTCAGTGAGCAGCGAAACGTATTCAAATATCGAAAATTGTTGACAAATTAAGTTCCCTACGACTCCCTTACCACTTGAGAAGGACTCGACGAAATTTTAAACTGTCTAACAAAGGTTTACATACCCTTCCGAAATGGTTATGTGACCTGTAACTCCAGCTGTTAAAGTTCTTTTTAGACTGCTTTTTAGTTTCCAGGCATGTAGCCTATGTTTGTAAAGTTATACGGAGGGACGGTACCGAGCCGTTCGTTTTACTAGTTACTCAATTAGGCCTTTTGTATTTGTTTATCTGAGTTTGTATAGCGGCAGAAAAGGATAACTATACGACCTGATACGTATTAGAAAGAGACAGGCTATGCAAAGTAATTTGAGACAGTTCTTTTCACTGGCGCGGTAATACGTTCCTATTTTGAATGGCAACACGAAACTGGCGGGAAATGCATTCAAATTGTGTTCTGTTTTTACTTTTTCTAATTTGTGTAATGGCCGCCTGGCTACGGATTTTCTTTGATACTTTCTTTTCTGAAAGCTCTTTTCCGGTACGGTTGAGTTGATTTTTTAAATGATTAGTGAATGTTTCCATTACTATCGTTAACAAAGGCTATTTTGTTTATTTTTGGGACCTTCAACTAAAAGAACTCGGATACATCCAATAATTATATTCATAGGTAGGTAAGGTTAGTTTTGAAGTTCTCATCATCTCTCAAGTCCTTGTGACTAATGCATTGACAAATACGTCTCATCAGCACTGAACCCAAAGCATTGAACAATTTTACAATCGATATAATTTAAATTCCCTGTCTGAGTGAACATTATTGACACTTGATCTTTTATTCCTGTCATACACTCAATAAGGACGGAATGCATTGAACTGTCTGGAGCTTCAAAAAAGTTATGAAGTATTTTATTGGAGTTTACTCCTTAAGAATCGATTTTCACAAAAGGTATGGAAATTTTATGAGGAGTGAAAGTTATACAACCGTAACACTTGTTTTATTCGTAAATAACACGGACTAAAATGTTTGAAAAAGAAAAATATATTAAGTACATATTTTTCATTTCGATCTAGATATTGCATAATTAAAGATAAACTCGTAACTCCAGTCGTGTGTCGGAGCTGACACATACACAAAAATTTTTTCATAGCTTTCTGACATTTGTTGCATACAAATGTCAATTTCAATTCAACAATTCTTTAATTATAAAAAATATATTTTACACTGTTTATCTGTCACAATTATTAACGATTATACAAAGTAAAAACAACTCGTTCTAATTATCATCTCAATAACTATTTAAACTATTTACCTACCATTTTTTTCTTTCCATATCTAATCTTAGATTTTATTTACTTTTCCTTAGTAACTTATTCAAAAGACGTGCAACCCTTCCTTGTAGGCGAGGTAAAAATCCATGCCACCCTCGCGCTGTCTCTGATTGAGCAAATATCGTAATATCAATGTGACTGCGATCGCGACCGATGGTGCATAAAACATCCCCGAAACATACCGTGGATGGGGTTATGCGAGATGTTATAATTTTTTCAATTATTTTTTAATACAGCTAACTATTTACATTAGGTACTAAATTAAAAGACTAACTAACTATCTGTATAAATAAAAATAATAAAAACAAAGGCGTCGAAGTATTCGTCCGCATCGCTGTCATCCGGAAACGTGCCCAGAAGACTGGCAGCATTACCACGTTGAATGGCAATGCTAATTCTTTGGCCAAAGAACGAGCCAGCCCTCTGGTCACGTGAAGTGTCGACCAGTCGACGAGAAATATCCTTAAAAAGGAGACGCGCACTCGGGCCTCATGATCCGAGCGTTTCGACCCCAAACGGCTCAAAACTGTAGTTACCAATAAGGTTACAGTATTTGCGCCGCTTGAGGGTCTCAGCAGCCGCAGCAGCGGCGCCAGCACAGCCCGCCGTGCTAGGAACATGAGATGGCGCAAGGGTGTCGACACAGGTTGCATCCCACACCAGAGGCCTACCCATCTTCCAAGGCAACTTTTTTAATGATTTTATGTTATTGTAAGGAGGAGGAGTAAATTACTCTGATCTAAAGGTTTCATTTCCATATTTTCCAATGCAACTTTAAAAAAAATATACATAATACTTACAGGAAAAAAATATCCAGTGCGCAAACTTTAACACGTGACTTTACTCATCATTATGAACAACTTTTACTATAGGACCAAACCTGAAATCGCGAAAAAAAAATCTGCTGTTCTTTACATTTATGTTCGCATAACTCGTCAAAATGTAGGGAACAAGTGATTTTTTTTGCGCACAGGTAAAAAAATTACCTTTACTTACTTACGATCCAGTTAGATAAGCTTGATCATGTATGAAAATGTGTTAAAATACAAAAATCCAACTTTCATCTATAACATTTGGTATAATAATTATTAGCCACTTAATTAGACAAACCTTTTGTATACATTCGCCAAATATTTGACAAACTATTACCTGAACTAACATCCTTGTTCTCAGGTAAAACTGTTTGTAGCTTTAAATATCATTTTTATTACCCAATATTCTATACGCATATCGCCTATTACTCCATCCTTTCATCGCATCGCCACCCTCGATCGACGATCCTCAATAATGAACTGCGAATCGCGGCTGTGTGCAAATCCCCTTATATTTGTTGACGCACAATCATACACGCTGACGCTTTGGGATTTATTTGACTCCGTGTGTCTTTTGAATGATATTTTACGCAAATGAGGTTAAAAATGACGCCTTTTAAATATAGTGAGGAATAATATTGAATTTGAAATGCATTAAGTCCGCGCTGAAATAAAGTTGTCTAAGAAGCCGTAGGTATTTATTAGAATGTAGACTATAGCAAAACGCATTTTTTTACGTAGATTTATATATGGCTATAATCACTAAAAGAAAATATTTTTCTCGTATTTCTATGTTTAAAAAACAGTTAAAATTCATCGAAGCGATATTCTGAAAAAGACTGCATAATGCTCTAATTCACAACAAAAACGGAACTGGACATAATAACATTTTTAGATTTTAGAAAAACGCTGTAAAACGCTACACTTTATGTGCAACTCTTTCATATATTTTATCAAATTTACTGTTACATAGTTTCGGAAATACTTGCACTACAAGCGACTGCCACGCGGGAAATAAAATTTCGACACAATTGCTCACTGATTTTAGATACACATGGATGCTATGCTATACAATTAATTTAGATTTAAACAGCCACTGCTTTTAAGTAATTACAAATAGGTTTTAATCATTCGATATCGCATGGTGACACCAGTGTAGCCACAACCTAACACGTTAACTGTAGCCATAAACACAGACTAAAATATAATACCATAGACTAATAAAATATGTGATGTATAGCGTGCGTTGTCTCTATGAAACGTTACATATATTCGTTCTTCCGTCAGTTTATAACCGAGAGAGTGTTAGATTTATTTAATGAGTACAGCTAATTACAAAAGCGATCTGGGGGAATTGAGAATATAATTAAATGTCGTGATTTGTTTCAACTTTCAGTGTTAAGACGGCTTGGTACATGACGTGCTCTAGATACCGTAAGATAACAAATTGATATTACCACACCATTCATTGTAAATATTATTTATTTATATAAAGGATAAGTTTTTATCCAGTGCGTTCGGATATCTCGTTAAAATGTAGGGAACAGCTGATTTTTCTTTCGCGATTTCAGGTTTGGTCCCATAGTAAAAGTTGTTCATAATGATGAGTAAAGTCAATTGTTAAAGTTTGCACACTGGATAAAAATTTATCCTGTATATACATAGTGAGGCTCGTGGCTAAATAATAACAGCCGCACGGGTCGATCGATTAGGTTAAGCTACGCTTGCCGCGGTCAGTCCGTGGATGGGTGACCATCTTAACATACCGAGACCCCCTCGTGCCTCGGAAAGCACGTTAAGCTGTTGGTCCCGGCTGTCATTCATGGATCTTTGACAGTCGTTACGAGTCGTCAGAAGCCCGAAAGTCTGACAACCAGTCTTACCAAGGGGTATCGTAGATAGATATAATATTCTTTATTATGTACACCATATAAATACCGTATCACCGTAATACCGTATCGTATTACCCAGTCACTGGGTTGTGGAGGTCAGATAGGCAGTCGCTCCATGTAAAATACTGGTATTCAGCTGTATCCGGTTAGATTGGAAGCCGAACCCAACATAGTTGGGAAAAGGTTAGGCAAATATGGCAGTTGAATTAAATGGTTTTAGGCAATAATGGGTCAGTTATACTACCAAAATAATATTTATCAGATGGTGTATTGTTATTAGGTATTATTTGGTCATAAACTCAAAAGTCCCCTCGGTTCTTAAAACATGTTAATTATTAAATTAATGAATCAAATCAATCAGTACACCCACAAAAAAAATTGCGAAATGTGAGTGCACATAACGAAATGAGGGAATCTATGCTTAATTTTATCGACGGTTTTTTTTTTAAAATGAATCTAAATACTTTTTAATTTATCATGGAATAAAATAAAACTACACAACGGTGTAACTTTTAAACTAATTGATCTATCGCGATGAAACAAACTCCATAATGATTGGAAGTAATTAGGCGTCCTCATAAAATTAAAATTGTGAAAAAAAACAAACCCTCAATTGAAAATAAACATGTTTTTTTTTTAGCAAAAATCTGTTTTTTTTCATCAATAATCGTAAAATTTCTCAATAAGACGCAAAACGGAACAAAAAAAAAAAGATTTTTTAAATATTTTTTCCGTCGATAAAATTAAGCATAAATTCCCTGATTTCGATATGTGCACATTGTAAAAACTCACACTGTGTAGGAAAACCTCTGCCTAACGTTTCGTACAGTACAAACTAAAGCAAGTGATGTTATGTTATCTATGTGTTATACAAATTAATCAGCAAATGAATGAAAGCGACGCTAAATGTTATAAGTAAGTTTGAACACTTCGTATTTCCCACGTGAAACTATAAAACTAAATTGTATCAGAAACAAAACGCGTATTAAATTGTTGACTTTTTTCAATTGCCACTCAAAATCGAGTGCTGTTTGCAAAATACAGCTAAATTGTGTAGAAAAGCCAACCCTTTGTCTTCCGAGGGTCGCTCGTACCCTTAGGAACCCTTGATTAATAGAGGGTTATTCGTCGTTTTGCGGTTATGTTGGGAATTGTGTGGACTAATTGTTATATTTTGACTTTGTAGCATTGCAAGGGTTATGCACTTGATTTTTGAATGTTCTATTGACTTTTCTTAAAGAGTTTTTAATGTGGCTTTTAAATTGTGACTTTATTTTATTTGTATAGTTTCTTGTTATGTTATTGTTTTAATATGAGCGTGAGAGAAAGTACATGTAAGTTGGTATTTAATAATCTACCTCACTTGACTTCTTGAAGTTTCTCACGGAATGTTTCTTAAGAGTTATTGACTTGTTTTAAAAAGCCTTTCATTTTTTTTTTGCATATGTATGAAGTAGGTACATTGCATCTTTTTAACAGTGTTGCCATGGAGTCTCGCAATGAAATTATTTGAAGTGAAAATTTCTTTAGGTGCGTTGGGCATTCTTGACCATTGATTTCGCAACACTGTAACGCAATTTACCGACACCGTAGAGTAAAAGACATCAACGCGTTGATTACCGCGGTGCCGATTTTTTTTCAAGTTTTCACTTCTGTCGGCACTCAGTGAGTGCCACTGTTTTTACATTGAACTCCGGCCACTGAGAGAATGCTTTTCTGACACCTCTCAGTTGGCCACGATTAGGAAGAAATAAAGTAGGTATAAATTCGTAAAACACGGAAGTAGGTGTTCTTTTGTACTCAACTGACAGGTGTTAGGAACGCGCGGGCTTGTGGACGGTGAGCAATGGATAGCTCGCCGTCCGATAAGGACCAGGCCCGGAGTCAAGATCACGAGTCCAAACCATCAACATTGGAGATAACGCCATTGTCCGATAACGATTCTAGGAACGGACGTAATTATAAATAAATAAACATAAATATGTAAACATATTTATGAAATGTAGTATACAAATATCCTGTAAGATTTAGTTTATAAACTAACCCACCCCACCCCCACCCCATTAGCTCATTATTCTACGATAATTGTACTACTAACACGTTTGGCAAATAAAGTTATTTTTATAACAATCACAAGTCTCAATCTTTTAACTCCGGGTCGACGGCGCGTTGTGATCCACGCGCGCCTCAAAGAGATGTCAGCAGAATTGACGGGGTCCGCTAGGGCCAATGCCTGCCGGGGTTGCGAAGAAGTCCAAAAGGGAGATCGTGGCCCCCGGCAACATGGCAACTGATGGAACACTCAACTCATCATCAGGGTGTTAATACTTACCATCGGCATGTAAGATGACTTTTCAAGCCTAGACCAAATATCTTTCAAATGTCCTTTCAAAATAATATCCAAACATTTTAGTCAGGATTTCAGGAGGATGCTTCACGCCGACTTTGTCACCTATACAATTTGTTGTTACGATGACAACTAAGCAACTAGCCTAATTGAAATAAATTATTTGACTTTGACGTTCTTCAGGCAGTGATAGTGTTCAAGGGAGGAGAAATGGTGACTCTTAATCCTCAAAAAAAAAAAACGTGTGGCACTCGGGGACTGCCGCGGTAAAGCTATTGCATAGCATTTGTAACCTCCATGACAACATCACGTTGTCATGGGAACCGTCATGACATGGTAGGCGGAGTGGGGGGTGTTAGGTTTTATTTTCGTTACGTTACGGAATTTTTTGATTCGGTCGCCGCGCTCAAAGCCCGCGATAAAAGCTATGCAATAGCTTAAAAATCTCTCATTCCTACAATATTCGATGAATCGGAGCATTTTTCCAGTGACCGGGCGCTTGTCATAATGAACGGAGCTTCGTTAAATGTTTCAAGAGCTCTCGACACTCATCCAGCATCCACTTTACCATACTTGCGTTGGAGATGGACACGCGGCTGCCAAAGGGTTGACATTTTGGTAGCAAACTTTTAGACCATTCATTTGTTCCGTAGATAAAAGTGTGAAAATTCACCTGCATAATTGAATTAATTAAATTCACTGACAGACATACGCACAGCCTAAACCTCTGGTTCTATACTCCATTTGAAATAAGATTAGACATTTAAACAAACCTTTTTTACAGTCCGTTCAACCGATTTTAACTTCCATACCGTAGGCTTAAGGATGGCATTAAAAGCAAAAAAGTGGTTACAATACCAACTGTTTACTGCAGCTACCATTTATCATGCCACCAACGCAATAGAAGTCAAAATCGGTTGAACAGACTGTAAAAAAGATTTATTTAAATGTCTAATCTTATTTCAAATGGAGTATAGAAGCATGAGCTTTTGCACAAGAGTTCTTTATACAATGAAGGAAGGATTTTTGAAAATTCAACCCATAATGGGGTTAAATAGGGGTTGACAGTTTGTGAGGAAGTTCGTCACTTTTGTCGATGGAAATATCCACCAGGCACACGCCTTGTCACTCATAAAAATATGGTTTGTTTTATGGAACAGGGTAGCGCGGTCACAGATTGGAATTTTTCAGACAGTTCTTATTGTGGTGATTGCTTGATTGATTAAATTTTAGGGGCATGAGGAACGGGGTGTAAAGTTCACTCATCCACCATAGAAAAGGGAGGATCCTCCGACCAGACGGGTGTTGTGTCTGGCGGGCAACTGCCCATCGGTTTGAAGTTGAAATCTTGTATGCATGTCGATCGGTCGGTAAACTCTAACTGCGCGATGCAGGATTTGTGTGACGTCATGTCTGTGATGCGTAGTTTATCTTTATATGACAAAATTAACTAAATAATATTTTAGTACCTGGGCGACCGAGCTCTGCTCGGGTGAAAATGGGGAATGCTCATTTAATACTATAGGATAGTTCATACTAATTCTATACTGCCATAATAGTAGGTACCTACTAATTTCATACTGCAATGTCATTATTCTAAGGTAGCCATCTTATTCTAAACTTTGGGTGACCGAGCTCTGCTCGGGTGAAAATACGGAGAAAACGAATTTTCCCAGATATGAGACCTAGTTAGATCGATTTTTCACCCCCGTGAACCCCTATATTGCAGCTTTTATCCAAATAGAGCCGTTTTCGAGAGCAGTTCAATTAAAGTTAAAGACAAAAGGAGTATCGTGGGAGTAAAGACTCCTGCCGCAGACAGACGCGACTCTAGTAGAACAATTTATATGAAAACTTGATGGAAATTGTTGTACTAGTGTCGCGTCGTGCCTGTCAGCTCGGACCTTAAAATACTACCTACATTAAGAACAGACTATAAAAAAAAAGTAACTGTTTTTGTTTCATCCTAGTACTCGTAAGTTACCATCATCATCATTAGATCACCCCTCAATCTAAACCAACATAGACACAGCACATGAAAGCTCAGCAGATAACATAACAAGTAACAACATTCCCATAACAGATAGCGACGTAACTGCATAGATATCTATCAAGAGGTTAGTTCCCATGCCTGCGCAGGCGCTTGACTTTTGACACCAACACTCACTTGCTAGTCTTTCACTTTTTAGTATGGACAGGTCATTCGATTGATGAAATGGCTATGTGGATTATTATTGTGAATAATTTTTATAGAGAAATGTTTTGAAGTGAAAACTTCTTTAGGCGCGTTGGGCATTCTTAAGATGGGACTAAACCATTGATTTCGCGACACTGTTACGACACCAGCTTTTGACCATTAAAAAGACATCAACGCGTTGATTACCGCGGTGACGATTTTTTTTCAAGTTTTCACTTCTGTCGTCACTCCCGGAGCGCCACTGTTTTTTTTTGTTTTTTAAGGAGATATGCTATTTTTGATTGGCCTGATAGTGGCACCTCAGAGATCACTTTGCTGAATATTTTGGGGCAAGAGTTGGAACATTATGTAATTTGAGTCACAGCTCCACAACCACACACACCCTACTGCCATTCCGTCGAGGTACCCCACTTTACGAGGTTGTAATCAGGACGACGCAACGACGCCGTGGAATTGGCGAATATATGGGTAAAAAAAAACTGTAGTGAAGAAGAAGGAGATTGGTCAGATACCGGAAATCACTGACTTAAAAATCAACGAAAACAAAATCGAATTAAAAACAGAATCAGCGAAAGAATAAAGCGTCAACCGTACCGATGCAGATGCGGCGAAGCGACAAATATAGTTAAGCGAGAATTGTTCGTCAAAAATACGAGTAATTTTAATTGCGTCGCTGATAGAGGTGGCATTATCGCGTTAATCACGCTCTCTGCTCACTCCCCGCTGTATTTGTTCAGCTTAATGCTTCTCTGATTTTTATGACAATTACTTGTCCTTTGTTCTGTCTAGTTTGATGAGCAGCTCTGTTTATTTTGGCCTTTTTTTTGTCTTTATACTATCTTAAGTAACAAAAATTTCGCGTTCAGTAAACTCTTCTTCCAGCAAATCTCTTTTTGGAGTGCGAACTTTAATTTAAATGATTTACCAACTCTATAATAAATATGTAAGTAGGTGCCTAAATATACACTCATTGAGTCAAACAGTCGGGTGATTGAAGGAATGAAACGTTTACTATTGTTTCAATGCTTTGTAATATTCCTAGAAATAAAAGAAATATAAAAAAAAACTTTGTAACCAGTGGGAGTTTAAAAAAAACAGTGGCACTCTGGGAGTGCCAACAGAATAACAAAAAATACTTCCAAAACCTTTAAAGTAAAAATACTTGCATAGAACATTGATCCGTAATATAATATAAATAAAGAGCACAATCACGTTTACAAAAATGAGGTGTTGGTAACGGTGACGCGAGTTCAATTGTTTTTTCCCATCTCATAAATGTCCAACGCGTTTAAAGAAGTTTTCACTTCAAAAATACGATGCAAAAGCTGCTTGAGAGTTTCAGTTAGATTCCAAATCCACTTTTTGCCGAACATATCTCAAAAACCACTCACAAACTCCACAACCCAATCTAAAAGCAAATAACCCCACGTTATACACAAACAGCATCAGTGTAGTGAATGTAATACACTGACAATCTCGGCGTATCATCTCTGCGCACAAATCGAATCAGCCGCAATCCCAGAGACATATTGTTCAGCGGGAACGGATCCAATCTGTAGATTTGTCGACGTCACCCCCGCACCCCCTGGCCCCGGGCTAAGGAGTTATATTAACGAAATAATTTCGATATAGATTTACATGAAGAATTTGATTGAGAGAATGTTGACGAGACAGATATTGAAAGAAGAGTAGGAATGGAAATTGAAATGCTCAGAGAAAAAACAGTAGATGAAGACATTCAATGTTATGAAGGACCAGATTTAAAGAATGCAGATTACTATCTGCAATCTAGTACAGTTCCTACTGGTACTGTGACAATTTTGGTAGCGAGTTGCAGTTTGTGCACTTGCGATTTATATACAGTCGAATCTGGATAAGCGAGAGTTCAAGGGACCGCGATATCTTTTTCGCTTATAAGTTTCTCACTAACTCGAGTGTCTAGCTTATAGAGGTATAGGAGTGGCCTTTCTTACTTATAGAGGTTGCGGTTGGTTGGTTGTCTGGTTGGGAAAGGTTGAGAGAAACAAAAAAAATAGTTCCATGAAATTTAAGAGTGAGTCATAAATAACAGATGTTAAATTACACCCGATTGTCGCTAATAGAGGTACAGGCAAGTAGCAGTCTCAGTTATAGAGGTCCACGACTGTAAAACGACTTTCTCTTACAGAGGTCTCTGTGTATCACTTATAGAGATTCATAGGATTAAAATGACGGGACCTGGCAATTACTCACATTTATAGAGTTTTCTCGTTTACCCAGTTCTCTCTTACCCAGGTTTGATTGTTTCATGGCAAATTTATAAGGTAAGCTATTTAATAATATTTCGTTCAAACTGAAAACGTACGTACGAACTAAGATTAGCGTAGACGATACAATCCATTGGAGCTCACAAGTATAATGAAGTTTTGTAAGAAATGTTTTCTTCATAGACAAATATTTCTATCTCTTATTTCCAATTTTCCACAGTTACTATGGATACAGAAAGATCGTAAAGTCCAAAGTATTTCATAAATCCAAAGCTAGCGTACATTATAATATCCGGTACCACATCTTAAAAACACTCAGTATTAAAAAAATCCAAAACCTCGTTGCGAACAGATTCAACAAGATCCTGGTCATGAGGGATTTGATACATTACTTATTCATTGGCGACTAAACGGGGCATGAAACATTGGGTTATGTTCTCATTCAGACGTTACTGCTCCTAATTGTGTGGGGATGCCGGTGTCAGATTACTGAGGGTCTGACTGTTGGGAAATGGTTAATAGAATTTGAATTGAAAGTTTTTGAGGAACCACTGGACAATGCTATTGTATTGAATTTTGTTTTTGTCTAGTTTGGGATTATTATGATTACAATATTTTGATTTAAAAGAGTGTCCGTGGAGTTTCTTGCGC
The DNA here is from genome assembly GCA_963680765.1 of Agrochola lychnidis. Lineage (NCBI taxonomy): Eukaryota > Metazoa > Arthropoda > Insecta > Lepidoptera > Noctuidae > Agrochola > Agrochola lychnidis. Next base: position 2,744,568 of record OY796859.1, on the reverse strand, counting down.
GTTCTTCTCCATAGCTACACACGGCTACATATCAAACTATAAATTTCCAGTTTATGCTGATCTCGCATTGTAAAGGATTTCCGTACAATGTGAGTTCAGCATAAACTGAAAATGTATAGCTTGATGTATAGCCGTGTGTACTTACTACGCTTTGGAATGGGCAACTAGCTTCATCTTTCTGACAGACCGACTCCTTGACAATTCAATAAAAACTTTTTACAAAAAAAAAAAACAACCGACTTCAAAAAAAACACTACAAAGTGAAAAATAACTTTAATTTCGGAAGTCGGTGTCTTTGGTTTTTAATTTTCGTTCTTTGTCACCGACTTCCGAAATTAAAGTTATTTTTCACTTTGTAGTGTTTTTTTTGAAGTCGGTTGTTTTTTTTTTGTAAAAAGTTTTTATTTTTTACTTTTTAGTTGTGATACCTACCCCACACAAATTCGAATACCACTACCTGCTATGTAAATAACAGTGACAGGAAGTTATCATAATATCATCCACATACTAAGTGAGGCAAAAATACGTATTATTGAAGCTAACTTAAAAACTGCCCAAGCAAAGTTAATAAAATTTATATGGGACCACCTCTGAAGTATGATCTACCAAACAAAAAAAGAACCATCAAAATCAATTCATAAATGACGGAGTAATCGCGTAACAAACATACAAAAAAAAAAAAAAAACAACATACAGTCGAATTGAGAACCTCCTCCTTTTGGAAGTCGGTTAAAAATACCTGGAATTGGTTTATTTGAAATTTATGCTTTGAGTTTGAGTTTATTTCTTTGAGAGTTAGCTTATTATATTTATCGCTTAGGCTAATTGAGTCTATTATTGATTGATTAGTTGCTATTGTACTCCTCGATATTTCAGTAGGTACGTCATTATGATGTGCAATCATCATCATTATCATCGTTCAGCTAAAAGTCTCCACTGCTAGACATGTCTCCTCCAAGACTCACCATATAATAATCATTAGAAGGTCTCTTATCATTCTTTCCATTTAAAATACCTTTGTATTCAATTCGTACGATGTCCATAACTTCATTGCGGTCGTCCGACTGACCGCAATGCATAGTCAAAGTCACGGCAGTTACATAAGAACTGTATAATGACAGCTCTACGGACAGACAGACCCACCGCAGTGAGACGGTACTTGAACATCAAGTAAGTGTATATAGTCTCAATCTAAATGAAAGAAATGAAAGCTCTGGTAAAATGTTATAAGGATACTTGATCGTGAGATGTATCGCGAAAGCCTTTCCGCAATCATCTCTCATGATTGTGTAATGGAATTAGCGCTAAACAATCTCCTCATTTATTTTACTGTCATTATTGCCTGTATTTGACTGGCTCGTTGGTATAGTGGTCGCAAGCGCTACTGCTGAGCATGAGCTCCTGGGTTCGATTCCCAGGTCGGGCAAAGTGGTATTGGGTTTTTCTATCAGGAATTTCTCAGTAGCAGCTCGGAGTCTGGATTTGTGCCCGGTTGATGGCAATAGGCTCGCCCCCTATTACATGGGACTTAAAACATAACTGGCGAAATGTGGGTGTATCTACTACAGGGTCACCTCTGTCCAAACCTTCGGGAAACAAGGCGTGATGTTATGTATGTTATTAAAAAGCTCTGGATCGTCTCCAGAACGTCCTGTGAACGATTTTTATGAGAAATCAAAACATTGTAGCTATCTCAAATTCAGCCGTACAAAATCCTTTTTTTTGCAGAGATTACGCATTAGGACTACTAAATCCTACCAAATTTTGAAAATATCCGTCAGCTAGTTTTCGAGATCTAAGGGAGCTCCTCAATTCAGGCGTCAGAATTGAGGAGCCACCTTTAACGACCTGTAATTTTTAGGGTTCCGTAGTAAACAAGGAACCCTTATCGTTTCGTCATGTCCGTCTGTCTGTCTATCTGTCCGCGGTCTAGCTCCGAGACCCTTCGTACTAGAAAGCTGTAATTTAGCATAGGTATACATATTAATTACGCCGACAAAGTGGTAAAACAAAATTATGAAAAATATTTTTTTTTAGGGTACCTCTCATACACGTAAAGTGGTGATGTTTTTTTTTGTTTTTTTTACCCATGGTGAGGGGTATCATTGGAAAGGTCCTTCAAAAAAATTGTGAGTTTGTAAAACCATTTTTGGATTCAGGGATTCGTTTGCGAAATATTAAGCTTTAAAGTGCTAATTTTTGTTAGAGTCAAGTGTCCCCCCCTTTACCGGCTTAATGGTTGGTTTTGGGTGTGTGAAAAAAATCACAACAGTAGTTTATATAACGAAATTAAAAGGAAAACTATCACAGCTAAGTAGGCTCTACAAGGTAACGAGTAATAATCGACCAACTTAACTTTGCAGTTGCAAAAACATGTTTTACCATACATTCCGTATGGGAGAATATATTTTTCAACTACAAAGTTAAGTTTGTTTTTGGGATAAATTCATCCCAACTACGGAACCCTTCATTGTGCGTGGTCCGACACGCACTTGGCCGGTTTTTTTTTATTAAGGGTTTTACTACAAATTTCAGGATTGGGCCTACAAAATCAGTTAATTTACTACTAAATATTGGTAGTACCTGCGTTTAAATATGAGACATGGCTCCTCAATCCACACGGACACAAGAATATATATTTGTTTTAGTTTGTTTGACCCAAAATTCACCAACGCAAATACAGTTTGCTGACGCAGCTATTAGGTCTTCATTTGTCCTGATATATTTTGCCATAATGTCATGTATATTGGCAAAAGAATTGGCGATAGCAAAACACTAATTGAGGACTGGCCTATTCCTGGTCGGGGAAGCGCATCACAGTTGCGTATTAACTTAGCGGTTAGCCTATCTATATCCATTTCAATTAGGTTATCCTTTACAACTAAAACCCTTTCATGATCTTCAAATCTATCTTCAAAACCAACAGATTCTTTTGTATCAAATACCATGTCTGTCTCTCTAAATTTCAATTCATCCATCCTATCTGCGAAAACAGTCGCCATATTGCGACACAACTATACCGTTCCCTGGAATAGCCCCGGGCGTCTCCAATATCTGCGGCCGGCGGACCGAGCTCATCTAGTTATACGAGTACGTTCAAAATAACTCTTTGTTATACCTATATTGAGCTATTGTGCTCTTTGTGGCACTAACTTCGTTTGTAGACTCGTTTTGATTTTTATATGTAGTTAAATAACGTATTTTATGACGTATTGTCTTATTTTTGCAGGGAAATTAAATTGCTTTTTGCTTTTTCCTAATGTTAATTTTCTAAAAGTCTTCACAGAAGTTAAAAAGTACTGAGTTGTTGTTGGCAACGTTTCTATCCTGTTTCTCTTTTCATAATCATAGTAACTGAAATCAGTAAACATGGGTTGGGTAGGGAGCATTTAAGGAGTTGAGAAGTCTTTGAAGCTTCTATACTTATCAACCATTTTTATTGCATGAATATAAAGCTCTTTCTGACCGGCTCAAGCTGATTCCGCGCCGTTGTATTGTGTGGTCACTTTCGAAATCTTTTCAATTCCAGTCTCATATCACACAGGATAATACAGGCTATTCCTGGACCATAAACGGTAAGATCCTAAACCAAAAAATCTTTGAACACCTTGAAATCGAGACTTCATTACAAAGTAGGTCACTAATACTGCCGTCATATGGTGAAAGGCCGTAACTACTTCAAAGATTTTGAGTAAATGACAGTTTTGTTTTCAAGCTCAATCGATAGTCTTAACTTTAACAGAATGTATCTGCGGCTAAGAACTAAAAGCAGTTTGAAGTATCACCGTATAGACAGAAATATAGAGAGCTTATTGCTGTATCCAGCCCTAAACTTGTTTAACAAATTTTTGATAAGAATGTTAGTTACGGCCTTTTACCGTATGACGGCAGAGTAGCTACTCAGATAATACAACATTACACCCGATATCCCTGAAGAGTTAGGCAGAGGTAGACCTAGTTCGCAGCTGCGTACAGTTACAGCAGCAGCTGTATTTGGCCATGGGTCATTTAATAAACACCCCTTTGTCATAGGAGTCACAGACAGCACGCTGTGCAGAGCCTGTATGGAGGACAACGAGACAGCAGCTCATGTGCTGTTAAACTGCCCGGTGGTCGCCACATACAGGGCCAAGTACTTCGGTAACCCAGGTACCCTATGTGAGATTGTCAGTGACACCAAGGCGTTGCTGGCGTTTGAGGAGCTTGGGTGGATCGAATAACCGATTTTCCCACCCGTTCGCAAAATACGCGCTTTGACGTGGAGTTGCGGATACCAGCCAGTATTACCTCCTACCGTAGTTCACCCATATTTCGCCACAGCTATTTAGCTACTCAGATATATCCGCAATATCAAAACACCCCATCAACGAAACCCCAAACAATACGTTTCAAATCTAATCCGTTCAGAATTAACAACATTATCTTCTGCCGAAATTACTCCTCGTCTCATGTAAACGAGGTCCAAAATCCCTTTGTGAGCAAGAAACGTTTATATTACACTTAGGAATGACGTCACAGCCTCAGGGTACCAATTAGGTGCACAAAGTAACGCTGGCTCGCATCTACTCGCTTCCTTCCTGACAGCTAATGTCATTCTGAGATCGCTACCATTGCGGGTAGTCGCAAATTGTTTCAGAAATTGCTTCGGGTCTACTGTTGATGGTTGAAGAGTAATAAGTTTGTTAATGAAAATGAGGAGTTGTAAATATCGTTTTCGTGCTTATTTTGAGGTAATGAAGACGGGAGGAAATTGTTATTTCGTAGCGTGGTTTTTGGATGACGATACTTGAGTAACTTCCGGCGCTGGTTCAGCCCCCGCCTCAGTTTCTTATACTTCTAGTTTGACCGATTTGTAAATCTTTAGATCACTGCCAGGCACTGATCAGGCTTTACACGTGATTGCGTGGTTGTGTGATGACGAGAGTACAGATGGAGCGCAAAGATATATCTAGACAAACAGTCAAAGCTGTAAACTCGTCGAAATAAATAGCGTCCAACTGTTGGCCGCTAAATGCATGCACACTAGAAAAGTATAATGACAGCACGATGACGTGGCGCGAGTGTGAGATGTAGCTGTCACGCACACTGACATAACAAAGTTGGCTTGTTTGTTCTTTTGTAGCGCGACACTCTATCTAGATATATAAATAATCAAAGCCTACTTTAATAACCGGTCGTTTTATTAACACAACAATATTGTTAAAGTAAAAATTATAGTCAAACAAACGATACTTAGAACGTATACACTCAAGATATTACAATCAAATAGTGCTAATTTTAAGACTCAATATTAAGTACACTTATGATCAATACGACCCTATTTATATATAATTGATCGTTTCATTAAAACACTAAAAGTGTTAATCAATTATTGTCAAACAAACGATCTTTTAAATGCATACACTCAAGATATCTACATAATCTATATTGTTTATATTGGTGGTGCTAGCGTGTCGTGCGATGCGACGATATATCACGGGTGATACATCGCTGGGAACTCCGCGATGCTATGCTAATATTTAATGCAATGTTGACTACACTATAGTTTTGGTTAAAATGTATTTAGCTGATTTGGTATAGGTTCATCTTTGGCCAGCAATATTATTTTCTTTTTCCGCCTTTATACCCGGCAGATATAACATTACGCAATTTATTATATTATCATTATTTGTATTTTCTTTCTTTTAAATCTTTATATATTTTTGTTAAATAGTTTTTCATTGTTTAGTACTTATTGTTATGCAGCTATATAATTGTGTAACACATTTTCGGTAAATAACTTATCTGTTCCATTTTGACAGTTCAACAACATTCATTGCGTTATTTACGTTGTTGAGCAGATTTTTTTTCGAACTTATGAAGCAATGGATTAGGAATCTCTTTTAAAAAAAAAAAACTATGTCTAAATCTAATCTAATCTATTTTTAATCTTCTAAATTATATAATTACCACCTAAGTACACATTATGGTAAAGCATCATCATCTGCCTAGCCTTTTCCCAACTATGTTGGGGTCGGCTTCCAGTCTAACCGGATGCAGCTGAATACCAGTATTTTACATGGAGCGACTGCCTATCTGACCTCCACAACCTAGTGACTAGGTAACACGATACCCCTTGGTAAGACTGGTTGTCAGACTTTTTGGGCTTCTAACTACCCGTAACGACTGTCAAAGATGTATAAATGACAGCCGGGACCAACGGCTTAACGTGCTTTCCGAGGCACGGAGGGGACTTGGTATGTAAAGATGGTCACCCATCCACGGACCAACCGCGGCAAGCGTAGCTTAACCTGATCGATCGACCCGTGCAGCTGTTATTACTTAGCCACAAGCCCCTCAATTTTATGAATTATAAATCATACAACCTACCTTATTATATTTTTTCTAATACACATTCGACCTTTATTTCTCAGCATAGCACATAATCTATAAAGATCAATAAAGAGTTAATTTAATTATCATAGCTCGGTTAAGGCAATGCAAATTATAACACAATCATGTTACTCATTACGGTGTACGGAACCATTATATGTGATGGCATATCGCGCCTGACAGATTATTTAGAAACATCTGCTTTGTGTTCATTTAACCTGTAAAATGAGTTTTTTTAATTACATTCATAAGTCTAAACTAGGTAGTTTTAAAATAATTACTTGAAATACACATGCATACAAAATGACTAGCACGTGCTGTTTTTCATCGAATTCAGAAGCTTAAGGGGACGATAACCGACTTTTAATGATTTTATACTGAAGATCACGTCTAAACGAGCAGTATTAGTGATTTGGAAAAAATATAAGTTAAATTAGAGCATTTTCTTAATATTTTAATTTAGGCCTTTTTTTTGGATTATGTTTATATTACATAGTGAAATTATTATGTCTAACGCGGATAAAAAACTGAGAATGACGCAAAATTTATCAAGTGTATTTTTCTGAAAACTTCACCATTTTAAAGATAATTAAATTATTGATCGTTTAGTATACGTGTTTTATTCAAGTATCTTTTGTTTTACGTGTAATAAATTAATAATGCGTCTAATTTGGGACAGCGCTCCTTGATGGGTGAGTCCTATTACTGGCTGAACGTACGACGCGTTGCGTGAGCTCAGCACAGAACACGCAAGTTAACCATTCAAGGTCACTGTCATATATCTGCGTCTTAATGTGTGTTTTTTCGTGTAGGAATAAAAATGATCTTTTGATGTTTGTTGTTAAATGGTTACAGATGTATGTGCGTTTAACTCTATCACAGTCGTAACTAGTTTTTTTGAAGTGAAAACTTCCTTAGGCCCGCATTTTTGAGATGAGACTAAACCATTGATTTCGCGAGACCATGACGACACCTCATTTTTGTAAACGCGATTGTGCTCTTTATTTATATTGCGTTACGGATCAATATTCTATACTTTAAAGGTTTTGTAAACGCGATTATGCTCTTTATTTATATTACGTTACGGATCAATTTCGAAAGTTTTTTTTTTTTGTTAACGCGATTGTGCTCTTTATTTAGATAAAGTTACGGACCAATGTTCTATACAAGTATTTTTCTTTTACCAAGGCGATCTTGTTCAAGTTTTCACTTCATCGGCACTCCCGGAGTGCCAAAACTTTTTTTTCATCGAAGATACAAAGATGATTTTACAACTATTGCATATCAGTTTACATGTATGGACGATGGTCCCCAAACTAGGTAGTTACCTGTATCTAGGCGACCTGAGTTGTGATAACTTAAAAAAACCGGCCAAGTGCGAGTCAAACTCTTACACGAAGGGTACGGTACCCTTATAAGTACCCTATTAAGATCGAGCAGAAACCATTTAAAAAAACACGTTACTTGTATCGTGACCCCTTTAATTTATCAACTTAAAAAAAAGAAAAATATTGTTATAGCGGCAATAGAAATACACAATCTGTGAAATTTCATCTGTCTACCTATTACGGTTCATGAGATACAGCCCGCTGACAGACAGAAGGACGGACGGACGACGGACGGACAGCGGAGGCTTAGTAATATGGTTCCGTTTGGCACCTTTTGGGGGTACGGTACCCTAAAAATAATTCACACTGTTGTGTGACCATGGATTAAATAAGTTAATAATGCAGGTTTTTAAACAATGAAAAGTGACAAGTTAAATAAAACATAAACTTTAAAACGAAACCTAAATATCTATATTTATAAAATTCTCGTGTCACAGTCATGTTAGTTGCCATACTCCTCCGAAACGGCTTGATCGATTCTTATGAAATTTTAAATGAATATTCTAGTTCTGAGAATCGGTGGTAATCTATTTTTCATATTCCTAAATGATAATGGTGGTCCACCCCAAACATTTATATGGCAAACAACGTTTGCCGGGTCAGCTAGTATAATATAAAATACAACTTAAATAAACTCTTTTTCCCTAGGGTCCGACCACGAAGTATATACGTCGTGGTCGTGGGCACTCGTGGGTCAGACAGCTCTATCGAAGTGGTCCAACATTGAATGACATCCTAATATGTAATAAGATGAAACCGATGGAAACCGGATAACCTTGACAAGCTAGTGGTGATGGGCAAGGTAAATGGGAAAAGACCTCGCGGCCGGTCACCTAACCGCTGGTCAGACCAAGTAACCGCCCTCACTGGACTCTCTGTTGCGACCGCCCTGAGAGAAACGGGGAACCGAACGAAGTGGAAAAATATCATACACAAAGCCACGAAGGCCGTTCAGGGACACGACCCTGTAATGAAGTACGTGACCAAGAAGATGTAATAAGAGAGGAAGGACTTGTTCTATGTTATGGGGTTTGGTTTCCGCACTTAGTCCGTCAGGTGGACCATTGTGCGTGGGCCATGGCGGCCGTTTGATGGTTATTCCAACCAGCCCACCTCCCTCCAGAAGTTAATCAAAACTCCTGGTTTGTTCAGAACATCTGTGAAAGATCTGGGTGACCCGAGGGTTTCTGTTCTAATTTGGGTGACGCCTGTGCATTCGAAGAGCACGTGCGCGATAGTTTCCTCAGCCTCCATGGACGCCCTGTACAGATGGCTGTCCGTTATGCCTATGGAAGGACTTTTTTAGACGATGGATGACGTCATTTGACATGTCGCAGAATTTTCAATTTAACTTTTGTAAGAGCAGATTTTAGTTCTGTGATTCTTGAAAACTTTGAAACTTTGACAAATGTAAAGCTGTGGTTAGCTTAGGTATTGAATGTGGCGAAGGGCGGAGGACCTGGTGCTGTGGTCCAACTTAGGAGAGGCTTAAACTGAGATGACATGAATAAACTGGTTGGTGCTGACTGATTGGTGGTTGGCAACGGTAAATATGTATCCTAATTAACTTTGCAAAGTATTATATTATTTTAATTATTGTGAATGTGAGGAATATGTTGATATTATTATAATTTTTATTTCTCTGCTAGTTTTAGTGATGGTCTGGCAGTTTTAAGTAGTTTATGCGGCCTACCCAAATGTCCTTTCTTTGGTATTGTTCGTCGAGTTGAGCTCCTTAAGTTCTGAGTTGAGCTCCACGATTACTGATAAATGCTTGCACTGACTGGACAGGTCCACTCAAATCTGTGTAGTTCTTTCTTCAAAAGACCATTTCAGACGCTAATCTACATGGTCCTCATATGGCCTGACTAAGACTAAGTCTGGACTGTAAAAGAAACTGCGACCTTTGAGTTTGTTTCGGCCTTTCTTCTCAGAGTAGTCAGATAGGAAACGCCGAACTCATCTAGCTTATTTTTAATATTTTTTCAATATGACGTGTAAAAGTGATTCCGATATCCTATTTACAGAATAAACAATTTCATTTCATTTCAATTATTTATTGTTGTTTTGGTAGATCCTAAGAATCGGTTACTGTATAAGTTTTGATCAATCATGGTAGAGTTTCTGCATCCATTGGGTTACATCTTTTAGTCTATGTTGATTCTAGTTTTCGTTTTAGTGTTAGTATTAATACATTAAGGTTTTAAAGGTCTCGAGCGATGTCCTAAACCTGAATTCAAAGCCACCTGGTCCTGATGTCTATGATACCCACAAAATAAGCAAAAACTTACGTTAGAAAAACCTGTTCTGACGTCATGAATATTACAAAAACATATTTTTCCTCAGTTCGAAGAACTTATTACGGAGTAAAAGTTAATTAGGACAAGCAGGTGATACTTGTTTACCTTTCTTGTTTATTAGGATAATACTAAAATATTATTATTTATGCACTGTTTTTTTATTTAATGTAAACACTCATTTGTATTACTGTCTTGTACTAGACCTACACGAAATCAAATTAGGAACGAAGAAAAAACGGTCCTAGACTTTAACTTAAAAAAAAACTCGACCATAAACGACAGCGTAATCGTATCAATAAAAAACAACAATAATTATAATATTAAAACAAACACATATTAATTAAAGAAGCATCCATGACTAAGACATTATCGCTCGATTAAAGGTCATAATTGTTAACCCGAAAAAAAACGCGCGACAAATTGACGCGTCGTGTCGTTTTGCGACAATTGATCGCAATCTTAGGCCGGATACCGATCAATTAGTGTTTTAAGAGCTGTACACATGCAACTGTTGTGTTTGAGATACTATACAGGTTGGTATCAGAGTCAGGTGGATCGCAAAACCTTTGTGTCTCATGCTTTATGAACTTTATGGGCATTTGGCGGTGTACAGTTTGCTTGTGTGGGTATCTTTTGTGATTTGTCCAAGGCGTTTGATTGCGTTCTTCATGAAACGTTAATCAGGAAACTCCGCCACTATGGGATCCGGAACAGCGCTCTGAATCTTCTTATTTCATACTTGAGTAATAGGATTCAGAGTGTTGACGTTAATGGAAAAAGATCTCCCGGATCTATAGTAACAATGGGAGTCCCTCAGGGCTCAATTCTTGGTCCTTTCTTGTTTCTTATCTATATTAATGACTTGCCTTACCTCATAAAGGATAACCATGATATAGTGTTGTTTGCGGATGACACTTCACTTTTGTTTAAACTTAAACGTCAGCAGCTGGTTACTGACGATGTAAATAGCGCGATCTCAAAAGTAGTTCACTGGTTCAATGTTAATAATTTACTTCTTAATCAAAAAAAAACCAAATGCATTAAGTTTACCCTACCTCATGTTAGGCAGGTGAAAACTAATGTGTTAATAAAGGGCGAAGAATTGAATCCTGAAGATAGCACAGTTTTCTTGGGCTTAACTTTGGATGCTAAGCTTCAGTGGGGCCCACATATAGATAAATTGTCAAAAAAGCTAAGCTCCGCAGCATATGCTGTTAGAAAAATTCGTAATTTGACTGACATAGAGACAGCCCGTTTAGTGTACTTTAGCTATTTTCATAGTGTAATGTCGTACGGTATTCTGTTGTGGGGAAATGCCGCTGACATTCAGACTATCTTTGTTTTGCAGAAAAGAGCTGTTCGATCAATTTATAAATTAAGTCCGAGACAGTCTCTCAGAGATAAATTTAAGGAGATTAATGTAATGACTGTGCCTTCTCAGTATATTTTTGATAATCTTTTATATGCCCATAAAAATATAAAATTGTTTAAAAAATACAGTGATATCCATAACATAAATACTAGAAACAAACACAAATTTGTTGTACCTACAACAAGGCTCAAGAAAATAGGTGGCTCGTTCAGATGTCAATGTATACGCTTTTATAATAAACTTCCAAGCCACGTACAAGATCTAAGCCTTAATAAATTTAAATCATTCATTAAACGTAAGTTGTGCCAGAAAGCTTTTTATACCGTTAAAGATTACATTGAGGACAAAAAGGCTTGGGATTAAGCTGCTCCAATTATTATTTTTATTTTTTACTTTTGGAACTTTGTTTATTTTGCAAACTTCAAAATTATATACACAATGACATGAATATTTACTTTGTTAAGTATAACATTATTATTATTTTAATTAATGTGAATGTGAGGACTATGTAGCTCATGTATATATATTTATTTAATTTTCTCAGTTACTACTAATGATAATCTGGCAGTTTTGAGTACTTTATGCGGCCTACCCAAATGTCCTTTCTATGGTATTGTTCGTCGAATCGTTGAGCTCCTTTTAAGTTCTGAGTTGAGCTGCACAATTACTGACAAATGCGTGCACTGACTGGACAGGTCCACTCAAATCTGTATGGTTCTTTCCTCAAAAGATCATTTCAGACACAAATCTACATGGTCCTCATATGAAATGCTCTGACCAAGATTATTTCTGGGTTTTTTATTTTATTATATACACATTGACATTAATGATTTTTATATATACAATGACATGAATATTTACTTTTAAAGTATTATATTATTTTAATTATTGTGAATGTGAAGACTATATGGGTCATTCCTTTTTGTTTTTAATTTTTTCTCAGTTAGTTTTAATCATGGTCTGACAGTTTGAGTAATTTATGTGGCCTACACAAATGTCCTTTTTTTGGTATTGTTCGTCAAATCGTTGAGCTCCTTAAATTCTGAGTTGAGCTACACGATAAATGACAAATGCGTGCACTGACTGGACAGACCCTCTCAATCTGTGTGATGCTTTCCTCTAAAGACCACTTCAGACACCAATCCACATGGCCTTCACATGATCTGACCAAGATTATGTCTGGACTTTAAAAGAGACTGTGACCTCTGAGTTTGTTTCGGCCTTTCTTCTCAGAGTAGTCAGATAGGAAACGCCGACCTCATCTAGTTTTTAAAATATGATTGACGTGTAAAAGTGTTTGTACAAACCTACTTACAGAAATAAAATCATTTATCATTTATCATTTATCACTTGTCTTATATTTTAATGGAGGATACAGCCGGGTCTCAAGATCCAGACTCTAATTGAGAGTATTCAAACTAGTTTTGAAGAAAAACTATGACAATTTGACGAAACTAAAGTCGGTTGAGTTTTCTTATTTAAATTCAATATCTTTACGTTTATCTATATTATTATGTTAATTTTTTTTTTTTTAAGTGAATTGTCTTTATTATGTTAATTTTAATTTTTAATTGAATTGTATTTATTATGCTAATTTTAATTGAATTGTATTTATTATTTTAATTTTTATTTGAATTGTATTTATTATTCTAATTTTTAATTTTGGTAAAATGTATGGATCTATTGTTATCTGAATTAAATGAATTTTATTTTATTTTTTTATTTATTTTTTTATCTACCTCATGGTTTCAAACAAATAGAAATCTACCAGGACAAGCGTGATAATTATAGTAATTTCGCATGACATGTCAAAGGCAGTGTTGTGTCAGGATACAAAGACAGCTTTTAACTAATAATAGGTTTAAACTTGAAGCTTGCGACCTGAGACTGTATGCAATAACATGCAGCTGGACACACGTAAATAATAACATTTTAGATTCATGACATGGCCATGTAACCTAGAAGAACATCGTTCAAACATGCAAGCGCATCTTTTTATTAATTTTCATTATTATATTATCGCGTTGCGTGTCTTGTCACGACATGATGTACTTTATAATAATATTTTCAATAATATGTTTGATGTTAGACATTCGCTGGAGGACAAACACGAGCTTGAATTTAATAGATGTAGAAGGAAAACATATACCTACATATTTACAAGATTGCTGGAATTAGGTCCCCCAAGCTGCAAGAACTATTTATTTTTTCTGCTCGGTTTGGTTGGTGGTAGGGCTTGTTCTAAGTCCGCCTGGCTGGCTAGCCATAACAACAATATTAACAGCATTGTTGTGTTTCGGCAGTTAAAAGTAGGATAGCCAGTTCCTCTGTGGTTGAGGATTTCGGGTGAAGCTCGCTTCCACCTTCGGCCTCATCATCACTTACCATCAGGTGAGATGAAGGCCAACAGCTTCCACGTTTAGGGATAAAAAAATATTAAAGCTACACCGGAAGTACGACTTTCTAAGTATAGACTCTCGTGGAGGATATTTTAATTAAACCCACTGCTGGAGCTGAGGCTAAACATCCGGAATTTTCAAATACATAGAGCATAAATCAGCCTACATAAAAACATAATTTAAAAAATCTCTTAGACTTACATAAGTTCTTGTTTGATTTCAACGATTCGGAATCTTGAACCCATCTTGAACCTCGAATATTATGTACCCCCCGCCTTTCACCAAAAAAACATCGATACCTCAATTTCACTCCAATTGCTTTCCCACAAGTGTGCACATCACTTAACAAACAGATGCTTACCATCTGCCTGCATCCTAATACGACATCCACATTAGTAGAACAATGCAATTGTAACGGCCATAATGCTAATATCGAAGAGTTATTGTTATGCTATCGCCATTGCCTTGTACGTACGTAATTAGGCAGCGGCCGGTGATAACTCAAATTCAAGTATTTTTTTCTTAGTTAAGTAATTTTCATTGAATACGATGTGGGATTTCCTAAATAGGAAGGTATGATTAAAGGAGTGTCTAAGGGTTCTTGTCGATTCGCTTATGATGTATTTGTGCGCGGTTAGAGAAATGGTCGTAAAATGTATTGACGATCAAATTGGCAGTTAATGTGATCAATTATTTAAATGCGTTTGTTTTTACTGGCAGGTTGGCTCTATATTTAGCAGTATTTTGTGGTATGGCTTTGTCCTTCAGAAGCTAGACAAACTGATTAATGTCATCTGATTGTAATATTCCAAAAAGCAACATATCCTGAAGTATAAAATATTGTCTATAAAATTGCCTCCTCTCAGCTGAACAATAGTGGAGTGACAGTCCGCGTCGGACTGCCAAGTCATAGGTCTCGAGTTCGAAGTTTCGAACTCAAGGCACCTCTGACTTTTTGGATTCATGTGTGTATTGTATAATTATCACTTGCTTCAAAAACGGTGATGGAAAACATCGTGAGGAAACCGGCATGCCTGAGAAATATTTTTCGACGGCATGTGAAGCCAAGTCAGAGGCCCATGGGTGGCTTTAAAACTCTGACTCCAGGTTAGTCATTAACCACAAGAAAAGAAGAAGAAGAGCTGCACGTTACCACTTCTGAACATTTCTTCTTCAGTTTGTATAGAACACAGGCTTTAAGCTAATCGATAACCCATGGCTCTATGAGAGGAAAACTATTATTATCCCTTTATAAACAATTAGCTTTAAATAAAGGCGACTTTTAACATCAAGACCTTGAATTATTTGAAGTACTTAAAACATCAGCCATTCCTTATAATCCGGGGCAAGGACCTCTTCTAACATTTAAAGTATATGATTACCATGTTTCCACCTAACGTGTTTGCAATATCAGACCACTAAGTAATGTCACTCACATCTTTAAAAAAAAAAAAAGATTTATGACATCACCCAAAAAACATGAACACCACAATCTCTCGACATATCAATATCAAAGTGCCGCTACAAGAAATATAAAAACACGTGTATTTTGATTTCAATCGGACTTCCAAGATTTATAGGACACCTCGCGAGCGATCCTGCCCGCCCCCTTGCACCGCGCGGTCATGATATATCATTGGTAACTATACACCATAAGATGATAGGTTACTGATCGAATCATTCTGATGTTCGTCTGCAAGGTGGATATGATATGGGAGGAAGTACGGAGGTTTGGAGATGTCATAAGAATCTAATATGTATCAATCTAAATGCGATCAGCACATCTTAACCGCGTTCAGTCAGTGTCATTATGATTGTGGAATATGGTCACTGACAGCTCTTCAACCTGGTTTAAGAACTTATGAAGCTCGAAGACCTTTCGAACTTTGAGAATTCCCAGTGTTCCAAAATGTGGAGATCTTTGAAAGACTGTCTCCAGTAGCTCACGTCTTGCGGTTGAGATGATGATGAGGTTGAATAGGTAAGATGGCAGTCTCTCCAGGCAAAGGCATTGAAGGCTAACTTCAACTAGAAATGCTTACGCTAGATGTTGTATATGAGTAGATACGGTGGTCATCTTTATTGCGAAAGTATAAAATTACATACACACACATAACATCACGCCTTGTTTCCCCGAAGGGTTGGGCAGAGGTGTCCCTGTAGCAGGTACACCCATATTTCGCCAGTTATGTTTAAGTCCCATGTAATAGGGGGTGAGCCTGTTGTCATCAACCGGGCACAAATCCAGACTCCGAGCTGCTACTGAGAAATTTCAGATAGAAAAACCCAATAATAATTATTGGATTATTAAACCTCTTTATGTTTATCTCGCTTAAAACATCATCTTCTATGTAAAGCTATGGCGCATGACGTCACTCAAACGTTGATTATGAAAGTAAGTTAGTGTGGATTCCTAGAAAGTGTTGTTGAGAAGAGTAAGCTCACACATTATTAAATAGCGTTTTCATAACACACAATGACTTAGTGACATGCAGTCACTGCGTCATTGTGTGTCAAAAGGTTTCAAAACGAAACAGAAACGCGACTGTCTTTTGACGCGGTAGGGCGAATCTAACGATTTAAATCTTTACCGCTGTCATCATTTTCACGACAGCCGTCACTGCGGCTGGAAACCGCTTAACTCTCTTTCTAGATTCTATAACAAAACCCATTATGATTTTTTTATTAAAGCAATGCTGGTGACTTCCAGATTTCTGCTTAACACACCATTTTAGTAGCTCACAACCTTTAATTACTCCGCACTCCCGAAAAAGATCTGAACCCAAAAATCCAGGCTATAGTGTGGGCACCCGACGACAATTAACATGTTAATGTTAGTCTGTCTGTAATTACTGGCGTTAGGTGTTAGCTGCCCCCGGGTGGGTCGTTTATTGTAATTATGTTATTTATATCTTCATTCGCTGATCATATCGGGAGTAACGTGTTGGTATCAGAGATGGGTGGCTGGACCTTCAAGCTAGGGGTTCTAGTGGGGTAAACAGCAGACCATACCTAAAAAGAAAGGGCAATGAACTGTCAAACAGTATACCTAACTAATATTATAAATGCGTAAGTGAGTTTGTTTGTTTCGCTATCACACTAAAACGACTGAACGGATTTAGATGAAATTTGGCACAAAGGTAGACCATGACCTGGATTAGGACATAGGATACTTTTTATCCCGATATTCCCACGGAATCGAGATTTATGCGGTTGAAACCGCGGGGTGCAGCTAGTAATGTTATAAATGCGAAAGTACCTCTGTTTGTCTGTCTGTTACCTTTTCGCGCCTATATGGTTGAAAAGATTTGAAAAAAATTGGCACACAATCAGGTTTATCTCGGTAGTAAGTTCACTTGGTATAATTTCCGACCTCCACACGTCCAAAAGCTAGCCCCAATATAAGTAGGTGGGTTTTTCGTCAGAATATTTTCAGACCAACGAATTTTTGAAGTGAAAACTTCTTTAGGCGCGTTGGGCATTTTTGAGAAAACAATTGAACTCGCGACACCGTTGCCGACACTCTTTATTTATATTACATTACGGATCAATGTTTTAACATTGATCCGTAATGTAATATAAATAAAGAGTACAATCGCGCAAAAGTATTTTTACTTTAAAGGTTTTGGAAGTATTTTTTTCAAGTTTTCACTTCTGTCGGCACTTCCGGAGTGCCACTGTTTTTTTTTTAAATGCAGATTTCTAATGTGATATTTAACGATCGTTTCATTAGTATACATTAAATGAGCTGCATAATCAACTACACACCCTATATACGATCAAACTCAGGACCATACGAAATCGTATCTCTCTCAAACGGCCTACACCTCGAGGCTAATGGCTCATGTTATAGTTATAAGATATCTACATTAAAGTGAGCTGGCATAAATCTGTCACAGATTATAGTGCTGATTTATGTTCCTTTACACAATAGTCCAGGTTTTGTCCTCTCATGTATAACAAAACAATAATAGGTACTTACTAAGAGTATTGCTGTTACGCCACGACATTAAGTTCTGAGTTGAGCTCCACGATTACTGACAAATGCTTGCACTGACTGGACAGGTCCACTCAAATATGTGTGGTTCTTTCCTCAAAAGACCATTTCAGACTACATGGTCCTCATATGGCCTGACTAAGATTATGTCTGGAATTTATACGAGACTGCGACCTCGTTTACGAGTTTGTTGCGGCCTATCTTCTCAGAGTATTCAGATAGGAAATGCCGAGCTCATAAAGCTTATTTTTAAATATTTTTTTAATATGACGTGTAAAAGTGATTCTGATATCCTATTTACAGAATAAACAATTTCATTTCATTTCATTCCGTCACTATGCAACCATGTTTCCGTGGATAGTAAAAAATCTACCTTGTTAGTCTAGTAGTCGCAAGCGTTACTGCTGAGCATGAAGTCTTCGGTACGATTCCAAGATATGAATGCTTGGAAAAATGCTGGTCCAGCTCCATAGGACAATTTAGAGTCTAGACAAAATCAAACTGGTTGCTAATTTAATTGTATAATTTATTATTTTTATAACACTGATTTTACATTCTGTGATTACTTGAACTCACACACTGACTTATTAGTATTACTTGTAAAAAATTAGGAATATCGTATAGGTACTTTTACAATGCTTACAAATATGTGAGCACCATGTATCCATCACATAATTAATTTTTCTGTCATTGCTTTATTTTTAATTCTTTTTACCTATTGTGGTAGGTATAGTAATCTTATTCTAGGTGCATCGTTTTCACATTTAATTACTTATATATTTAAACAAAATATTGTAAAACATTTTAAAAGAGTAACGGTGGAGATTCTTGCCAATTCGTCTCCATACAAAAACTACCTTTTGGAAGGGGCGACTAGAATCAATTCCATTTTTTGTAAATTTTGACGTTCAAAAGTGCTTTTTATGTGCCTAATTGAAATAAATTATTTGACTCTGATTCCCGGGTCGGACAACACTTTGCCCAATAAAACTTTATTGGGTTTTTTAATCTGGAATTTCTCAGTAGTAGCTCGGAATCTGGATTTGTGCCTGGTTGATGGCAATAGGCTCGCTCCCTGTTACATGGGACTTAAATATAACTGGCGAAATGTGGGTGTACTATAAGTACACCTCTGCTCAATCCTTCGGGGAAATGAGTCGTGATGTTTTGTAAGTATAAAATGTAATTTCAAGAATTCAAAAATATTGGTAGAAATATCTTCTATGATTATAATGGAACCATTAACTCCTAATATCCCCAAAAATATTTCAGAACAATGACCTCATCAGTATCCAACACATCACTATATTAAAAATACTTCCCATACCTCGGTAAAGTCGGCTAAAGTCAAACACATTACTCTCGCTATATTAACGTCACCTCACCTCGACGTCGCGACGGCTGCAGAATTTTTATTACAACTCAACCCCTTGTGTCAATCTGAATGAAAAAGTTTTAACCAATCCGCGGGTTGAATACTGAATCAATCGTCTGGTACCAGTGATTGTTTGAATCAATATTTGGGCTAGACGAGGTGATTTTGAAACGAAGAAAAATAAAAAGCTCCCTTGGATTTTTGCTATTCATAATAATTTTTTTCGCGAGAGTTCTTTTAAAGGTGGACCTGTGGTCTTGGTTTTAGAATTTCCTAAGTACCATCGCGGACATGGTGAACTACTTTTCAACCTTATTACAAAGGGCATAAGGGTGACAAGTGGTTCACCCCAAAAGTCCGCGGTTATATCTACTCACCCCAGTTTTAATTTAAATCGGTTAAAAGTAAGTTCCTCTTCCTATATCCTGAAAATCGGTTTGTTAGTTTAGCCGTGATAACTTAAGACGAGAAAACTTAATTTTAGTAATTATGAAGCATAAAATTACCATGTATGTGCACAACATGAAAATGGCAATCATCTTGAAAACTCTACCCACGAAATTGACTATTATTTACCAATTATGTAGTATTTTATAATTAAAATGAACACAGAGCTGACAGAATTCTACAAAAAAAAAATCTATCATTTCAGTACAAAATGTCAATCACCCAATATCCTAACCCCCACTGTCCAGGGCAAAGGGCAATTAAATCAATCTCCCACGGGGCACAGCGGCGACATCTCTGGGCAACAATTAGAAGCCCATTAATTACCCCCTTTCCTCCCACCCCCTGCGGCTGTGACATTACGATGTATCCGAGGTTATGAGGTCACGGGTACAGGGAAATATTAGGGATGATGACCTTAGAGAGGGCTCAGGATTGAATAAAATGTTGGAGTCGTTTTTACGAGATCACTGGGCCGACTTACGAAGAACCCCAAAAGTTGGTAACCTAGAATGTTCTACACTATTGGTTCAGATGAAAAGTTTTGAAACAGCTTCAGTAATCGAAATAATATCTACATTTCATTGTGAAAGTTTTTAGTATAAGACATTTCTTGTATCGACGATATTTTTTCCCAAAATACACGGAAAAGTCTTTTCTTTGAAGCTATGCATGTACTAAAGTAATTTATCATTCTTGGACAATATTTATTGGTAGATACTTAACAGTATTTATGTTAAACGATGGGAACGGTTCTGTAAAATAAAATATGGTGGACATGGCGGACAGGCATAAAGTACTTATTTACATAATTCCTTTCTTAACTTAACTCTCAGCCCAGTTATAATTAAAATCATTGCTGATATACCTACTTACCTATTAGTCATAACGTAACTAGAAATGATAATCAATATTACTAGAACATTTATAGATTTTTTTTTTGTTGAATCGTCAACCTTTTCTTCGGATTCCAATCGTAAAAAGATTCTGCATCTGAACTCTGTTTTATTCGTTCTAATCACTATTTCCACCATTAAGGCCCATCCACACAAATCGTACTAACCGCAGCGATTCGCTAATGAAGATATTTGGGGCAGTACGCTATCTCATTGTCAATAAATAATGTCGCCCGCCCCCGCCCGCGGCGCTCTCTTCCGCCCCGGTCGTACACGCCACTTTTGTAACCTCTTTTGTTACGAAATCGATATGAACACACCCCTTTAGCGATTTAAAACGCCAAGATATAATCTGAAACACCTTAATAACGTACAGGTGTTCTGATTGTGGTGTTTAGTCTGTTAAGTTTTGGTGTAATTTACTTATTACTACGTTTTGTTTACGATTTTTGCAGGCTCCTTGAGGAAATAAAAACACATGTTACGAAAGCATGTAGGTATCCTGTACTTAATACATTTTAAGAGAGATTCAGTACAGTACAACATTCATTGCACAAGAACTGTTGCTAGTTCCCACAATTTGCATATAACAATCTCTGAGACTGCTTCACTAAAAAGGATCTAAGTATGTTTTTTGTGCAAACGTACGTTGGGATAAAGTCATAAATTATCCGTATGTTATGAGTAAGTAAGATTTTTGATGGTAAGACAGTGCACGAGCAAAGCTTTAATTTGAAAGAGTCGATGTCCTTTTTGAGAGCAGTGGTGGCCCAGTCGCTTTACTTTGTGTAAATAATTTAATCACCACTGTTCTCAAAATGGTGAAGGAAAACATCGTGAGGAAACTGGCATGTTCTAGAATCAAAAATTCGAAGACATGTGACAACCACCGTCGTAGATTACAGTACACCCCTCTCGAAGTCTGTGTCTCAGCAGCGGGAACATTATGAGCTGATAATGATTACGTCCTTTGTGATAACCTTTGCAGCTGTGTTTCTCAGGCTTCTTTATTATTTTCAAACTACCGTCAGTTTACTTCGTCACTGCTCCTCATAATTAGTTCCAATCCAACAGTATCGGTCCATGTAAGTAGATGAAATCGAACCACAGGCCGCGTGCCTCTGTTTTTGCTTCAAACCTTTTCGGTGACTTGTTTTTGCGTCGGCGAACTTGGCTCAGTAGCTGAGTCGCAAGTGGATGCAATTTATGACGTATTCCGACGCATCGCGAGTGAGACATTACATTCCTTTTAAGTTATAACTGCGTCCGCGCTTTTTCTTGTTTGTTAGTAGATTTTGCATTTTTTTCTATATCGTGGATTTTTAGAGGTAATTTTTTTTTCTGGGAGATCTGCTCTGTCGATAAGAACGTTCGGTTTTTTTTCAATTGGAGTTTTCTTCATACATACTTGGTACGACTTTGATTCGGTTTTGGATGTTTTCTATGAAAACGGTGTTTTTTTCGTTAGGCAACTTTCCATAGGCCAATCTGAAACAGAAGAATATAGAGGGCATGGACTTAATATTTAAGAGGTACTTAACGTCAAAGCAGAAAGAGAAGATTGTGGAAACAAAAGGGCTTGGCAATTAATTGCTTGGGTTTGCTTTAGGTGCAATAAATTCTCAAGTCACGATCTTTTATTTTAACGGTTGTCATTGCATTACCCCATGTAGGCTTTCACCGCTCCGTTCCACTCGCAGCAAAAACAAGTGTGAATATATGAAATCGATACGAACAACAATAGCTCACCACCACGAACTTGAGCGCAATCCCACGGTCTTGCACTTTATAATTATTTTCACTACATATAAAGCCACAATTATCTTCAATCACACTTCGTTAGGAACGAATCTGGTGTTATTAACACTTCGTAGGCTTTTTACCCGCGAACCAATCGGCCGTCGCCACCGCCATTTGCAGTAATTACTCATAAGATGGCGGAACAAGATGGCCGACTTCATTCACCGGTTTTTGTAGTGATTTTATGTTTTAATTTTAATTAGCTTGTATGTTGCGCCGGCGTGTAATAGATCATTCATTTACACGTACGTAGTTACATTTAATGGTGTTGTAAGGTTTACTTTATGGGGATTGGAAAACTGTTCGGCATTGAGGTTCTGTGGAATCTTGTTAATTATTAGTCTTATTTCGCGATCAACTGGGGTACTTGCGTTTAAAATAATAACGCACAAGTATTCGTTCACCAGGAGTCCGTACATGAGGCCCACGCAGCTGTTTCTTACGAATTTTTGTTTCTTACTAGATATGCACATAAAAAGAAGATCTTATTTTATGTATTCTGTTTTCTCTTTTACTCTTACACACGTTGTCTACATCTCTTTAATTACTTTCCTATCGCAGGTATGCTGGAAGAGATTTCTATAGAAATAAGCATCACCTTTGTACGTATTTTTCTGTTCCTTTCTTCTTGTCTGTTTATGTGTGTTCTGACATGTTCTGACGTGTTGTGTTATGTGTGTGTGAACTGTTAAATAAATAAAATAAACTGTTTATTCCCCGGTATTTTGTTTTCCTTTTTTATGTATAAATAAGTACATGATCCCATATGTTATATTTAAAGATCATCAAATCAGTTTTGGCTTTAGCATTGCATGGTAAGCTGGCAGCAATGCAAAGAACACTTTTTTATTTATTTATGTTGGTACTTAGATTCTGACATCTTACTTTTTCCATTATCCATAAAACTTTAACGAGTATCTAATTGAAAATTAAGCCATAAAATCAATTAAGGAAATAACTAAATCAACCTATATCTACTTTCATTACGCACCTACCATTAAATTAATCGATATGACAGCAAAAAGGGTTAAAAACTCGTAAAACAGGAATTACACTTTAACAAACATTCCGCGACAGTAATTAATGCTACATATAGTAACAACGGTGTCGCGTTTAAGCGTAGTTTAGCAGATGTGAGCGTAAAAAGACGACTTTGTATCCTCGTAGTCCGCGATTATGTCATTACAGGGAAGTAAAAAATTAAAGGGCATTATAGTATGCGATGATATAGTGCAATTAAATATGGCGGCAAAAACCGAAGCGCGTTCGGGAGTCGTCGGCGCGCGATCGCATTGCCGAAATGTTCGTGCGCCCGCGCTTCGTAACGATTGACGGGAATTTTCTTTTTCGTGAACGGTTTTTAGTGAGTGCGATTTTGTGGATCGATAGAGTATCTGAGCTGAAGAGGTCATTGCTTTGGAAGATATTTAAAGCCTACGAGAAAATAAATATATATAAATAAAAAAATCCATTTTTTTTAAACTTTTCACACACAAAAAGGTACAAAGGCGGACTTAAAGCCTTAGGCATTCTCTACCAGTCAACCAAGGGTGGTGAAGAGATTGGATGGCAGGTGCTCTGTTTGAGAGCAACAAAGAAAAAATTATTAAAAATATATCATTAGAAATAAAATGTAGGAACAACAATATTTAATAAAATATATACCTATATTATGTACCTCGTTGGTCTAGTGGTCGCAAGCGCTACTGCTGAGTATGAGGTCCTGGGTTCGATTCCCGGGTCGGGCAAAGTGTTATTGGGTTTTTCCATCTGGAATTTCTCATTAGCAGCCCGGAGTCTGGATTTGTGCCCGGTTGATGGCAATAGGCTCGCCCCCTATTACATGGGACTTAAACATAACTGGCGAAATGTGGGTGTACATAGGTACACCTCTGCCTAACCCTTCGGGGATTACAGGCGTGATGTTATGTTATGTTATGTTATTATGTATATATACAAATTCATGGGAGAGAGGTGTTGAGATGACACTACTGCATTTATTAAAAAAAAAACTGCAATTTCCGTATTTTTTTTTTCTGCAAATTTTATTTTCTCTAGTTGGTTAATGCAGACTCTTGAGTATTGTTTTTTTTTTTTGTACAAATATCTATGTATTTTAACATTAAAGTCCTCAATTAGAATTCCAGTTTACCCCACAAACTAAAGAACCTAAATAAACATAGTCATTTGCGTGACCGCTAAAGCCGTAGAGCTCGTGACTCCCAATCGTTAGTCAGTGTCTTAGCTGCTGGGCTAAAGTCGCTAAATTAGAGCCTATAAAATAAATGGTTCAGCTAATGGCTACATCATCGCAGTATAATCAGCTCGTAATGATACCGTATAATTAAAGGCGACACCAAAAAAGGCAGAGTTCGGTAGTCGCGCATCGCACGAATGTTCTCTTTGCGTCTGCACGCGCCGCCCGATGCCGATTTATCAATCGGTTGAAATTTTATCAATCGGTATCGAGATCGGATTGGCAGAGATCATTATTTTGTTTAAAATCGATTTTAATTAAGGAATATTTGGGTTTTTAGGGTTCCGTAGAAAACAAGGAACTCTTGTAGTTTCGCTATGTCCGTCTGTCTGTCTGTCTCTCTGTCCGCGGATTAGCTCAGATTCTTAGTACTAGAAAGCTGTAATTTGGCATGGCTATATATATTAGTTACGTCAACAAAGTGATAAAATACAAAGAAAAAATTGTTTTTTTAAGGTACCTCCTCTACATGTAAAATGATGATTATTTTGAGGGATGTTTTTTTTTTCTCATCTGTCCCATAGTGTGGGGTGTCGTTGGAAAGGTCGTTCATTGAGAGTTTGTGAACATCATTTTTGGATTCAGGACTCCGTTTTCGTAATATTAAGCTTTAAAGTGCTACTTTTTGTTAGAGTCAAGGGTCCCCCGTGCTCCTGCCAGCTAAATGGTTGGTTTTGAATATGTGAAAAAATTCACAGCAGTAGTATACATAACAAACTTAAAAGGAAAACTATCACAGCTAAGTAGGCTTTACAAGTTAACTAGTAATAATCGACCAACTTACATTTGCAGTTGCAAAAACATGTTCTCCCATACATTTCGTATAGCAGAACATGTTTTACAACTACAAAGTTAAGTTTGTTCTTGGGATAAATTCAACCCAACTACGGAACCCTACATTGTGCGGGCGGACAACGCACTTGGTCGGTTTTTTGTCATAAGGTCTCTGAAACTTTTTGATCCTTTTAGGATTATTATATTTTAGTTTTCGGATTGTGCCGTACCCAAAACTTAACGGATTGATTTCTCTTTGATGGTATTGATGTATGTTTTGTTTTGCCATTAGCTTCTTTATTCATAAACGTTGCTTAAGTAGTAATTAATTAAAGTCTGTCTAACTTTAAGTTTCTACATATTTTAACGTTTAAACGTCTCTTATACTTGAGAGTTTATACTGAAAGTGGGCAACATCGCAAATAGCTGTCAAGTATTTCGCTGTTTTGATTAATTTGGCAATATTACTGTATGGAAATAAGAAATGTGGCTAACTTGTGAACTAAAATATTGATGATTAAAATATTGATGATTAAATGCAATAATTAATATCGTAATACCGAATATTTCGTTTTAGATGTAAAAAAAAGTATTTGGAAACTTTCCAAATGCCCTTTTGACATCAAAAACTACCTCCTTCCTCATAGGTCTTTTTTGTTATTTAGTTAAATATTTCATCGTAGTTGTGAACATAATTCATAATTAATATCTATTTTTATTTTGTAAATAATTCAACTAACGATAAATAAAACTTAAAATAAAATAAATAAAACAACTTTCTGGATCAAGGGCTTGATCCAGAAAGCTGTACTCCTGGACACGGCACGTATAGTTAGGAGGTTCCTCTCTCAAGAGCCCTGACCACCGGTGGCTTGGACCCTGTTCCCGACACCGGTGGGCTACTATTTTTTATATTTTTAAATGTTTATTTAATTATTTTTTATAAGAATATTTAAAAATGTAAAAAGTATGTTTATAAATGAAATAAAAGATAATTGTATGTGTATGTTTAAGTGAGTAAGTCGTTGAGGTGCCAAATAAATAAATAAAAACGGTTACAACATCAAATTCAACAATTCATTATTAATATTCTAGACAACAAAATTAATAAGCATAAGTGTAATTACCACACACACACCCTCACTTACACACATAACTATCGAAATGTGAGTGTATGTACTATGGGTATGGACATCTCTGCTTAACCCTTCGGGGAATGCAGCCGTGATGTTATGTTGTGTATGAACTCACCACAAGATTTTCCGGTTATAATCAACTTGTGTGGGATGTGGAGCAGCTGAAACAATACGATTACACTTTTATACTTAGTCTACATTATCATCTCTAACGATTATTGTTAATGTAAGCAATAGATATCTTTCAGAAGGTATAAAAAAATAAAAACCGGCCAAGTGCGAGTCAGACTCGCGCACGAAGGGCTCCGTACCAATAAAAACGGCAAAAAATTATGTCTGTTGTATCGGAGCCCCCTTAAATATTTATTTTATTCTGTTTTTTAGTATTTATTGTTATAGCGGCAACAGAAATACATCATCCGTGAAAATTTCAACTGTCTAACTATCACGGTTCATGAGATACAGCTTGGTGACAGACGGACAGACAGACAGACGGACAGACAGCGGAGTCTATAAGTAATAGTGTCCTGTTTTACCCTTTTGGATACGGAACCCAAAAAATATGAATGAGTGAATTTGTATCTTACTTACCTATTTAGTTTAAAAATACGGTTTATTTATAAACGTTGCTTAAAGTTAAATTAACGTTCAAACGAATTAAAAACAGTCGCTAATCTTAACTTAACTTTAAGCAATGTTTATAAATAAATCCTTACCTGTATAATAATGGCATAAAGAAATAGCACTGTAGATAATCTTAAATAATGTCCAATTTTGATAGACTTTGCATTATGTCTGTCCCGTTTTGCATAAGACCAAAATTATTTAAGACTAGCTGCGCCCCGCGGTTTCACCCGCATAAGTCTCGATCCCGTGGGAAAAAAAAAGTATCCTATGTTCTTTTCCAGGGCATCATCTATATATGTGCCAAATTTCATCCAAATCCGTTCAGCCGTTTTAGCGTGAAGGCGTAACAAACAAACTTACTTTCGCATTTATAATATTAAGGATTGCGCGTGAGTTTTATATTTTTTTTTTATGTTTGTGCTTGTGGAGGCAACAAAGTGTGCAGATACACAATAATGTTTTAATTATATCTTTTATAGCTTATTCAGATTTTGAGCCTGTCGTAAATGTGGTCCTGTTTTGCAGAATACATATCTGTACTTAATTATTTGGCTTAGTAACATGGACGTTACAACAATATACAAGCGAAAAAACTGTAAAAATCTTATACGCTAAGCCGGTGATACCGCAGACGGAACGGTAGAGTTATAAAATAAAATAACTAATAAACATAAAAGAAGGCAAGGAAAATAATTAAAATTAAACCAGTTCTGCGAGCACCCGTAACTTTATCAGCAAATAAAAATGTGTAGAATGTATTTTATCGACATTTTATTGCACAAACTTATTAGTTGATATTGTTGTTAATTATTTGAACATCATTTAATCGGCTCTCAAGTAGCAAATAATAACATTTTTTACAATCCTTCCCTAAGTATTTTATAAAAGCCTTTTTAGGGTTCCGTACGAAAGAAAGAAAGAAAAAAACATATTTGGGACACGCACAGGAAATAAAACATTAAAACTAAGAAAATTATAAAACAATTTCAGAAAATAATATTAAAATTTAAAAAAAAAAGTCCTGTGCGAGGCCAAAAAGCCTCCTATCTCAGCATAATCCTACAATATTTGAAAATAGATCGATTGATCCGTCTGTCACAGGGCTGTTCTTTTGAACCGTAATAGGTAAACACTTAAAACCACACGTGTTGTGTGTAGTACTATGGCTGCTTAAACAACAACAAATAAAATAAAGTGAAAAATTTGAGTTAAAAAAAAACAGTGTCACACCGGGAGTACCGACAGAAGTGAAAACTTGAGCAAGATCCCCGGTAGAAGAAAAATACAATCGGTATCCTAATTGCATAACTTATTTTCGTAAACAATTATGCCTAATTTGTTTCATTTTGACAGTACAACAACATTCATTGCGTTATTTACGTTGTTGAGCAGTATTTTTTTTCAACTTATGAAGCAATGGATTAGCAATCTGTTTCAAATCGAAACAAATTGTGATTGTGTTGTATTACGCAATTAGGGTACTGGTTTACAAAAAAAAAAAGTGTGGCACTCGGAGACTGCTGCGGTAAAGCTATTGCATAGCATTTGTAACCTCCATACTTCCTATTTGTCAACGCTACACTTGGGATGATGACGTGATGACATAAAACAAAAATTACGTTCCCATGACAACATCACGTTGTCATAGGAACCGTCATTACATGGTAGGCGGAGTGGGGGGTGTTAGGTTTTATTTTCGTTACGTTAAGGAATTTCTTGATTCGGTCGCCGCGCTCAAAGCCCGCGATAAAAGCTATGCAATAGCTTAATAAAATACTTCCAAAACCTTTAAAGCAAAAATACTTGCATAGAACATTGATCCGTAGCGTAATAATAACGTAACGTAAAAAAAATCGCGTTTACAAAAATGAGGTGTCGGTAACGGTGTCGCTAGTTCAATTGTTTTTTTTTTTTCATCTCAAAAATGTCCAACGTTCCTAAAGAAGTTTTCACTTCAAAAATAGTTAGTGTTTTAAATATTGTACGGTCGCGATGGTACGTAAACCTTTGTGTGCGATTCCAACTCGCACTTGGCCGGTTTAAAAAAAGCCTTTTTGCTGTTTGGCTTACAAAAAACCGCTCAGTTAGCACTGAAGTAAAATAGCTTATAGCTATTAACATGGGCGATCTCGTAAAAATGTAAGTGTCGTCTAATTTAAATTAGAAATTGCTCGAAACATATTATTTCCTACATCCCTTGATAGTATCGAATATCTATGCTAATGTTAAGTAACGGGGACGCTTTATTCTGTCGTCGGCTACTTTGAACTTACTTAACCAAATGGTTATATTATCGGGAATACTTACACTAACTTAACTTATATTTGCAAAAACCGGCCAAGTGCGTGTCGGACCACGCACAATGAAGGGTTCCGTAGTTAGGATGAATTTATCCCAAAAAAAAAATTAACTTTGTAGTTGAAAAAGATGTTCTCCCATACGGAATGTATGGGAAAACATGTTTTTGCAACTGCAAAGTTAAGTTGGTCGATTATTACTTGTTAACTTATAGAGCCTACTTAGCTGTGATAGTTTTCCTTTTAATTTCTTTATATAAACTACTGCTGACTCTAACAAAAATAAGCACTTTAAAGCTTAATATTTCGCAAACGGATCCCTAAATCCAAACATGGTTTTCACATACTCAATTTTTTTGAAGGACCTTTCCAATGATATCCCACACAATGGGACAGAAAAAAAAAACATCACCACTTTACGTGTAGGGAAGGCACCTTAAAAAAATTTTTTCCTAATTTTATTTTACCACTTTGTCGGCGTAATTAATATATACACCCATACCAAATTACAGCTTTCTAGTACTAAGGGTTTCGGAGCTAGACCGTGGACAGACAGACAGACAGACGGACATGACGAAACTATAAGGGTTCCTTGTTTACTACGGAACCCTAAAAACCAATCGGTAATTATTTATAGAAAAGCGTTGAATAAGAAGCGTTATTTATTTAAACTAATAGGTGTAGTCGATAAATTATGAATAATGGTTAATGTTTGTATATAAAACCTGTATCCTTTTTGCATATAAAACGACCTTTCTAAAAGTTTTTCTGAAAGTATGTTAGCTGTTCTTTGTTATCACTAAAACTATATTTATAAAAAGGTACTTGCAGATTACATGCCAGTTGACAACTTACCGACTTTAAAACCAACAACTTAATTACCTATCTAATGAGATAATTATATATTTTTTTAATAAATAAAATAAATTAGATTATTCATGTATTTGGGATTTCTCAGTCTCAACTTCATATTTTCCTTTATTTTATATTTTACCTAATATATTTTTTGTTAAATAATTTTAGAAACCTATTTTCTCTTCCACATGCCCATTTTTAAACCCAGTACTTAATTTTATAGAACAATATTAGTCTACAAAGACATTATTAATCAACCCTCCGTCTGCGACGGACAACCGGGACAACTAATAATAACTTCAATAATACTAAAATAGCCAATAGCCACTCTATTAACCCATATACATCAATATGTTTTTGTTACCCACAATGCACATAAAATATAAATTTCACACTCGAAGAGAATCAATTTAAATTCTTTGTAACTATAACTGTGAACATTAGTGCGTTTTGTCGTGCCATTTTAATAGGCAACTGGTTGCCCTATTATGCCCAAAAATGGCGGATTTTATAATAAAATGTGCAGGGTTGGCTATTGCATGCATGGCTCGTAATCAGATGGAATGAGGTAAATTATTGTCTGTTCTAATAGCAGTTTAAATTTTAATTATTATTGGTGGTTTGAGTACTGTAATTGGTTTATTTTATTTACTTAATTAGTAATTGGCAAGCACTTAATTTTTGATGATGGATTTTAATGATAATAAAAATTATTTACAGTAAGCATTTTTTCTTATTGCCGTGCGTTTCCGCTTATTTTTTTAAATGTAAACAGGTAAGTGGACTTTTTTTTAAAATGTATAAATACCTATAATATCCTACACAACAAACAAAACCAATAATAATTTCTTTAAAACAGAACCGGCACTCTGTAATTATCCTATCTTCTCCGTCGTGGCTAAAAACTCGCCATCCTTCCTTCACGTGAATGCACCATTAAGATTCTTTCAACACACTGGAAAGCCAATAAATCAGGCAGGAGACAACGATAGTAGGTAACTATGCAGGCGTTTATCTTGCCATCTTGTCTCACACGTTTTCCTACTTACTCTACGTTCCTAATTTGAGTAATTTCCTTAATAGCTTGTTTGCTATGAGCAGTGTAGGGTTAACGCTTGCAGTTAGTTTGATCAATGTTGGTTTTGACTATACTCCATAGGTTTAGGTAGAAAATAAAGGTAAACAAATAAACCGCGTGACGAGACAGCTGTCAAGTAACCGACTAAACGTAATACCTGTCACTTGAGTTGTCATGCTACGCCACAGTTGTACTCTTAAATTTAGCAACGTTATAATTGGTTGACGTTTAGAGTTTGGGCTCTTTACAATAGACAGATTACTTACAAAATATTGTCCTCAAACTGTTACATCTACGAAGACTTTAAGAATAAATGATAAAGTTTGACATTAATAAAAGAGGAAACTGTTGCAAAAATCTAAAATAAATTTTATTTGGTTTTAGCTTATTTTTAAACAAGGAAGTGTAATCTATAAAACCCTTTATACGATTTGTTTTTAGTTCCTTTATACAGGGTGTTTGGCAGAACGTTGAACATACGAAAATGATGGATAGGTGGGGTCATCTGCTACTTACTCAGCCCTAATTTATTTGGCCCTGGCGCCCTGGATATTAAAAAATTTCACAACTTTCTTAACTTTAAAGTGTAATTTTTATTTAAAAAAATGGGTAAAACAGGCATTTTTTTTTAATCTTTAATATTGGCAGATTCTTATAACAGAAAGATGTAAAAAGTACTTAAATCCTAATTTCAACCTGCATTAAAAAAAAAAAAATATCCAGGGGGCCAGGGCCAAATAAATTACGACCTAAACCTATGTTTATTCCAATATTTTGGTCTCAGAATGCAATAGGAACTTATATTATGTACTTTAAGATACTATGTCCATTTGAAAATGATTAATAACCACTGTTATAGAAAGTAGCATATAAATTGAAAAACTATTTATTCTAACCCATAGAACAAACATTGAGTTATTTATGATCGATCATAAATAATAGAGCTATTGCGTTTATTTATTTCGATGAAAATGTATTCAGAATCTAGGTAAGTACAAGTTAACATGAATTTATATTGGAAGTAGAATAGTCAGATAGACGATTGTTTTAGTTTCGTAGATAAAAACATAGTACTTAACTACAAGTCATTAAACACAATTTGAAAATGTGTTTGTAGGTTACGAAGTGGCACAAACCAACTAAGGGATGATTCTAGCATTCTTAAGAATGTTCGCATTCTAATTCAGCCTCAATCTGTCAAAAATACCTTATATTTGCCTACACTTTTCACAGATTTTTGACAGCGATTTTCGCCAAGATGAGATTGATTACGGGAATTGGCTTTAAAAAAAAATCTTTATTTGTTTTTGGGGTTTTTATCTAAATAGATATGTCAAACCCCATCGTGCCTTTTACCTTGTAACATCATCACTTACAATTAACAACGAAACACTTTCTGATTAAGATAGAAATCACTGATGAAGGACTGTTATTAAATTACATAACTTTTTGGCACCTTCTGAAGTTGGTTGGGATAAGATTGATGGTATTAATCCCACGTTAAGCCTATTCAAGTCTAATTCTCTCAAAAGTGACTTCCTCTCACGCCTGTTGTGACACAATCCATCAGCAAATGCTGCACGTCCTCAATCTGATTACATTCTCTGCAATATGGTGAATCAGATTTTTTTCATAAGGAATGTAAACTTCGCTGAAGGATAGTGTCCAGAGCGAAGTCTTAAAATTAATTTAACATAGTTTCTACTAAGCTGATCGACATCGAACCAAGGCACACGAAGATACTCGCCTTGTATGCTCTTATACCATATACCTTTTTGCTGACTGATATTATCAAAGTGTTGTTTCCAGGATTTATAACAAATTACTTTATTACTAGATATGTATTCCCAATAATCAGGTAAGTAATCAATTGCTGTACCCTCTACTGCTGCTAATTTAGACAATCGGTCAGCCTCTTCATTACCACGTAGAGGGAATTGGCCTTCTGATCAGTTTGGTTCCATAAGTCTAATAATTATTGAAGCGAGGCAATAAAGGGTTAAATTGTGGACACTCCAACCGATTGTTAAGTGTACTGACACGTTCACTATTGCCTATGAGCACAACCAAAAGTACAGTCACGAGCATTAATACCTAAAGGTGGGTTTAGACATAACGAACAAAGAACCAGAACAAGAGCAAGAGCATTCTTCTGTTGATATTCTTGATATTTTAATAGGGATAGACCAACGAAGGAATATTCTGTACCTGTTCACACAAAAAGAATTTAGTAGAGTGAGGATAGAATGAGCATTCACTCGTTTGGTTTAAATCGACTTTTACAGTTACGCAATATGCAAAATTGATATTCTCCTGAAAAAAAAAATGCAACTCTGAAGAAAGACTTATTTCATAATTTATAGATAGTGCCATCCACGAAGAAGCGCCCCACTCCGCTCCGTGTCTCCTGTGCGTGTTTTTTCGAAACATTACAGAAAAATCTTACACATAAACATTTGTTTACATACACAAGTTGTCCCCTGCGTATTAAGATATTTTTAGATTATATCTACACATTTTGTGTAAATATCGTAATGAGTTCCGTCGAGGAAGATGTACTTGAAAAGTATCTCTATTCCAATATCCATCGTCTATTTATCACAACTTCTTCTTCTATTCACAAGACAATATAACCTCAAAACCCGTGTTGAATGTCAGTGACAGTAAGACGTCCAAGGTGCGCGTAGTGGTTGAAAATGAAACAAACCCTTCCGAAATGAACAGCTTGGAAAACAAAAACATCGTGTTTGCACACACAAATGTGTATGGATATGCCTCTTTGTTTCAATGTTTTTCTGTAATGTTTCAAAAAAACACGCGCAGGAGATACTCCTTTACAGTACAGTAATCGCGGAGTGGGGCCTGTCTTCGTGGATGGCACTATCTGTAGTATGGTTTGGATAATACTATGTTCGGAACACCATAAATATAGGTACATACAATACTTTAGGAGAAAATCGCTTTGGAATCTTGTGTTTATATTTAAGCTCGTGACTGCACATCCCAAATCCTGCATGCGCAATAGCAAGACCCTACCTCAAATATGCATTAAAAATATGCCGTCCACGACCCTGTGACCGCGGCGAGGTCAAGCACCCACCACCGGTAGCAACAATTAAAGTTTCATAATGAATGGGACAACGTATACTTAAATAGTAAGTAGTACAACTTTATCTTGTACTTAAATGTTAATAAACAAAAACTGCAGCATTAGGGTTGTGGGTGTAGTAAGGAGGTAGCGTTTAGCGGGTTAAGTCAGAGTTGATAAGGCGAGTTGTACTTACTGTATATTTTTAAGAATTCAAATTCTTTATTGCGAAATAAGTGTACAGAATTTTGAAGATGTTAACAATAGGTAGGTTCTTAGAACTTAGTTGCATTGCAAAAATAAGAGAATATAATATAATAGAAGTAAAAAAATAAGAGAATATAATATAATAGAAATAAAAAAATAAGAGGATATAATATAATAGAAATAAAAAATTAATAGAATATAATAAAATAGAAATAAAAAAATAAGAGAATATAATAGAATAAAAAAATAAGAGAATATAATATAATAGAAAAAAAAATATGAGTCTTAAATACCAGCGTATCTATTTGTATGCCAGCGTTTAACCAAGGGTAAAGCAGTTCATTGATTTTCGACACTTTCTGAATGCACCCATGCTCTCATGGGTGCATTCAGAAAGTATCGAAATCATAGTCTCCAATCTGCAAAGTAATGGTTGAAAGCAAATTGGAGATGAAGGGCTTTTTAGAAACGCTGCTGAAAGTTGATAATGGGTATCCCCTTGGCTATCCTATAAATCAATAATAATTTCCCTGCAAATATGTCAGCAGCAGAAGGATCTTGAAGGCATTGGACAGGCCTGGTATTTTTAGGAGAGAGTTACTTTCACCAGTGATGAACTAAATAGCGGTTATAGCGCAAACTTAGCAAACGATATTGCAAAGGTAGGGCTTCATCCAACCGATGAATACTTTACATAATTAGATATCAGCTGTTTGTCATGCTATACAATGCACCCAAACCACAAGCGTACGCGATCGACGTCCGCTCCGCTCGGCCGCCGCAGACCGAATGCGACAAAAACTGACCGGACCTGTTCTAACGGCCTGCGCCGGCGCATCGCCCTGCAACACCTATAGAGCTGTTAATGCGAATTTACATCGCCTTAGATTCAATTAGAGATTAAATTGAACTCTTGAAGTTTTTTAATCGACTGATCTCTTTGTAACGGGGCGTTAATTTGAAAAGTATTTTTATATGAGTTGTATGTTAAGAGCTCGTAAGTCAAGTTAAATGGCGGCGGTAAGATGGTGTATCATAATTATATGAATTATTATCTCAGTACAGGTGGTTGCTTAGGATAAAATTAATCACCTATTTACATAAAATACTATTATGGCGGTATTTTGTTTTTTGCGAGGACAGGAAAAGAAAGAAACCAACTTTGAAAGGTAAAAATTACATCTGAAAATAGCTGTTTTTACTGTCGTTCTGATATATTAAAAATATCTGATCAGCTGATATATCGTCCAGCAATTTATCATGTAGTGTTTACCATAGATCTTTAGATAAAAGAAATAATAATAAATTTTTATTGACATAATATCTGGTTACAGAAATCATACGTATCCCTCAGAAATGAAAGTTAAAACTTGTACAATAACTGAAATAATATTGCTACACAGAACAGTCGTCCAAGGGGTATCCAGCAACTCTATATCAATAACCTCGCCAACAAAACTGTTACACTATAGCGATTTTTATGAAAATCAGTCGCAATTAATTAAATAAGTGCTCGCGAGTCGGCCGCGTATTAATTGCCGTATTGATGAGTTATGATTGTTAATTAGTGATTACACCGAGCTGGTCGCGCGCGAATGAGCGCCCCCAGTCATGTGGGTCACACTGGGCTTAGGTTAGTGTTTGTCGTTATTTTAATTTTGATACGATTTTAGGAAAGGTGCCCACCAACCAGACAGAGAGACGACCCGGAAGCCTTAGGCCTCAATTGCAAGGCAACGGTTTTTTTCTCTTGTATTGGCACCAACTGAGTATACAGCAAAGCTAAATATTGCTGTGATTTTTGAAGTGAAATTCACTTGAGAAATTGTGAATTATAGGCGCGTTGGGTATTTTTGAGATGGGACTAAACCATTGATTTCGCGACACTGTAACGTAATTTACCGACACCCTGGAGTAAAAGACATCAAAGCGTTTATAACCGCGGTGCCGATTTTTTTTCAAGTTTTCACTTCTGTTGGCATTCCCGGAGTGCCACTGTTTTTTTTTAGAAGATTTCTGTTTGTACTGATTTGAATGTAGAATTTTAGGATGAGAGCTGCGGTAAAGTTTTACCCCCAATCCTATTATTCTACTTTCTTACTTATTATTTATTTATATTAATATTTTAAAACATTATAAACGCGAAAGTTTGTGAGGATGGATGGATGTTTGTTACTCTTACACGCAAAAACTACTGAACAGATTTGGATTCAATTTGGCATACGGATAGTTTATAATTTAGATTAACAGATAGGATACTTTTATCCCGATATTCTTACGGGATCGAGACTTATGCGGGTGAAACCGCGGGGCGCTGCTAATACATACATAAACTCACGTCTTCTTAACACGGAGGTAAGCAGAAACTATAAAACGCAACCTACTATGATTCTTACATACCAAATATAACATACATTGTCCCTAATGCTCATCATATTTTGCCTAGTAACCAGCAGTGGATATGATGATAGAGTTCAATGATCCCCATACGATTATGCTTGTATAAGGAGGCTAGAAAATGGATATACCATCTGTTGTACTTTGAAGACTAAATTAGTTGAGTTTGCACAATACTGATAGGTCAAAGATTTCAGTCATTGCTGACAGAAATTGTAGTGTATGCAGAAGTATTTGTCGGAAATGTGGCCAGAAAGTTAACGTTGTCGGAAAGCATAGATATAGCAGCAATAATACTAGGAATTAAAGAACTAGCCGCTTCGCATGAATACTTATTTACATATCTTGTTTATGAGTCCTCTTTCTTTCCTACTTTTGTTATTTACTTTTTATTGTGAAAATCAAGACTAGTGACTTGTTTCCCGGTAAATATTACTCGTCATTGTCTGTTCGCACCGAACGAACAGAGGCCCTAGTGTGGATATGGATAGACAGATAAAACATTTATTTAGTGCACACAAAAGACACACATAAACACAATTAAATGATAACAAATTACATGGATATATATAAAAACAAGATGCCAATATACAAAAAACTTTTTACAAAAAATAAACAACCGACTTAAAAAAAAAAACAATACAAAGTGAAAAATAACTTTAATTTCGGAAGTCGGTGACAAAGAATGAAAATTGAAAACGAAAGACACCGACTTCTGAAATTAAAGTTATTTTTCACTTTGTAGTGTTTTTTTTTTGAAGTCGGTTGTTTTTTTTTTTTTGTAAAAAGTTTTTATTTTTCACTGTTTAGTTGTGGTACCTACCCCACACAAATTCGAATACCACTATCTGCTATGTAAATAACAGTGACAGGAAGTTATCATATCATCCACATACTATGTGGGAAAAAAATACGTATTATTGAAGCTAACTCAAAAACTACCCAAGCAAAGTTAATAAAATTTATATGGAACCACGTCTGAAGTATGATCTACCAAATAAAAAAAGAATCATCAAACTCAATTCATAATTGGCGGAGTAATTGCGTAACAAACATAAAAAAAAATACAGTCGAATTCAGAACCTCCTCCTTTTGGAAGTCAGTTAAAAAAGAAAAAACATACGTATAGAAATGGAGTGACATTATGACATATTTCGGAATAATCAAATATATAAGGTGCGGTGTGCGTCTCAAGGTTGCACCAAATGGGAGTCCAACTCAGCATGTGCCAGGCAAATATACCTGACGCTGATAGAAGCTGGATCCTGCAGTGACATATGGACGTGTGAGTTTCTTTTAACTATTTTGACTTTACGCATCGACTGCGTTCGGCGCTCTGATTGGCACTTCACCAATGCAGGCCAGTGAAGGGCCAATCAGAGCGCCGAATGCGGTCGATGCGTAAAGTCGAGATGGTTAAAAGAAACTCACACAAGGGCCTTAGGATTATTTTTAGTAAGATATACCTACCTAAAGGATTATGAGCAAAACCTATATGAAAGATAATAAATACTTCATAGTGGGTCGATGATGTTGATGATAATATTGTGACAATAGTGATGACTGTTGAGAGTTGTCCACGGAGTACTTCTTTGCTTGAAAGTAGAAGTAAAAGAGTACAAACAGTAAAATACTTAAACGCAATACCAAGTGACATGTGATCGAGTGATACAAAATAACATGCAATCGATCGCGCACGTTATTACGATTGCAATCGCACGCGAAATGAAGCGGTCACAGCCGCTGCAGCGATTGAAGCGGAACATTAAGGTTTTAACACATACGAAAGATCGATTTGGGCCAGATTCATATCTTTGTAACTGTAAATACGGACTAATATTATAAAGCGAGTTTGTCTGCTTGATGGATTTGATTTTGCAGAGTTAGGTAGCTTGATATCTGGAAGACCTTTTACATTGGAGAGTACTGAATTTTCAATTTAATTTAGAGCAGCAGCGCGGTAAAGTCTCCGGTCGTCTTCCTGGCAGTTCTAAAGTTGATATTCAAAATTCCCATTAGTATGTCAAAGTCAAATAATTTATTTCAATTAGGCACTTAATAGGCACTTTTGAACGTCAAGTACGTAACGTCCTGGCGGGGTCCGCTAGGGCCGATGCCTGCCAGGGTCACGGGAAAGTCCGAAAGGGTTACCGTGCCCCCGGCAACACACAGGCAACTGAAGGAACACGGATGGATTTTAGTCAGTAAGAGTCTGAAACGCCCTCCCGCTCCGCCCAGAGCGGGAGAAGTTATTTGATAACTTCCCAACCAAAAAAATAAATGAAAAATAAACTATATTCCATTTGAAATAAGATTAGACATTTAAACAAACCTTTTTTACAGTCCGTTCAACCGATTTTGACTTCTATACCGTAAGCATAAGGATGACATTAAAAGCAAAAAAAGTGGTTACAATACCAACTGTTTACTGCAGCTGCCATTTGTCATGCCATCAACGCAATACAAGTCAAAATCGGTTGAACGAACTGTAAAAAAGGTTTAGTTAAATGTCTAATCTTATTTCAAATGGAGTATAGGTACCATTTTTTCATTTCAACAGATGTTCAGACATCCCACTTACTCCGCATCCAGATTTGATAGCATCCTTATTTCTATGAACTACTTTTACACATTTTCTTCTCATCTCATTTGTAGAACAAATAACAAGTATTTCTCACTTTCCATCTTTCTGCTTACTCCCAAAGAAAGCGTGGGTGTAATTAATTTCTAGCTACCGTATTTCTGTAATACTCGGAGTTCCTATTAATAGCGTATTCGTATGAGCATCTTACTTAGTTAGGTGCTCGGTAGAAAGGTAGTCACATGTCCTTTTCAAGATAATTACCTATCCGGCAGCTCGTTCTATGCACACATGAGCATTCTTACAGGATTCCGCATCGTGTAGGGTTGGTACGACAAGAATTTCGTGTTTAAAATGTCAGATAACTATTTTGAACTCTTCCATCAGTTCCAATTGCTATTAGTGTTAGTTTCTCTCGTAATTTTCTTTCGTTTCTACTCTTTCTCTTCTTTCTGTGCACTGGAGCGAAGTGAGGCAGCGGAGCGGGGAAATATACCAATAGAATTTAACCTCCGCTTCAGAGCTCCGCTCCTATTGGTTAATATTGGCACATTTCTCCGCTCCGCTGCTTTGATCCGCTTCAGTGGACAGGCAGCTTTAATATCTTTCTTTTCGATAGATTGAGAGGAACATTATCGTCATCGCTATCAACTTAACTGAACTTTTTTCCATAATTTTAGTATTTAAATCATCTGTCTTAAACACTGTCCGCATATCTTTTTGCTTTATTTATAAATAATGCGTCGTTCAGCTTTTATCTACCTTTTTAGGGTTCCGTAGTAAACAAGGAACCCTTATAGTTTCGTCATGTCCGTCTGTCTGTCTGTCCGCGGTCTAGCTCTGAGACCCTTAGTACTAGAAAGCTGTAATTTAGCATAGGTATACATATTAATTACGCCGACAAAGTGGTAAAACAAAATTATGAAAAACATTTTTTTTAGGGTATCTCCCATACACGTAACGTGGTGATGTTTTATTTTTTATTTTTTTATTCCATAGTGTGGGATATCATTAGAAAGGTCTTGCAAAAACATTATGAGTTTGTGAAAACCATTTTTGGATTCAGGGATTCGTTTGCAAAACATTAAGCTTTAAAGTGCTAATTTTTGTTAGAGTCAAGTGTCGCCCCCCCCTGCCAGCTAAATGGTTAGTTTTGGATGTGTGAAAAAAATCACAGCAGTAGTTTATATAACGAAATTAAAAGGAAAACTATCACAGCTAAGTAGGCTTTACTAGTTAACGAGTAATAATCGACCAACTTAACTTTGCAGTTGCAAAAACATGTTTTTCCATACATTCCGTATGGGAGAACATGTTTATCAACTACAAAGTTAATTTTGTTTTTGGGATAAATTCATCCCAACTACGGAACCCTTCATTGTGCGTGGTCCGACACGCACTTGGCCGGTTTTTTTTTGGGATGTTATCAAATAACTTCTCCGGGCGTGTCAGACTCTTACTGACTAAAACCCACCCGTGTTCCTTCGGTTGCCCTGTTGCCGGGGGCCATGATTTCCCTATCGGTTTTCTTCGAACCCCCGGCAGGCATCGGCCCTAGCGGACCCCTTCAATTCTTCTGACATCTCTTTGAGGCGCACGTGAGCTTTTATCTACTTAAAATAACAATCATAATCAATTTGATAGTTGTTTATTTTTGTTGTGAACAATAGTTTTTCGTTGCATATTTCTATCCTATGTTTCATTACAAATCACACAAATTTGAACAAGATTAGTTCGCCGCCATTTCTAAGAACATAGTAGGGTAAGTATTCATCAGTTCATTCGCCAGCCCTGGCCTGCAGACTAGCTCTTTAGTATG
This sequence comes from Agrochola lychnidis, assembly GCA_963680765.1. Classification (NCBI taxonomy): domain Eukaryota; kingdom Metazoa; phylum Arthropoda; class Insecta; order Lepidoptera; family Noctuidae; genus Agrochola; species Agrochola lychnidis. The sequence goes on along the minus strand of OY796859.1, from coordinate 2,703,106 downwards.
GAAACTAGATGACACTTTTTCCATATCATTTGTACAAGTAGCCGGCAGGGGATAGGCAGCGACTTGTTTTTATTTTATGTTCAGGCTAATGAATTCTAAAATTGCTGTGCGTTAAATTAATGATGTTTCCGCATGGAATACTTAATGTCAGGACGACTAGATACTTGGATTAGATACGTTCCCTTTCTAATTAGATTGTAATTTAAGGAAATTATTCTAGATGTGTTGATGACTTTAAAATCTTTTTCAAAGGTTGTATTTTCCAGCTGTGCTTAAAATAAAAAGATAGTAAAAAGATAAAGTAACTATTTTTATTTGAGAAATTCCTTGGTAGAAATATGTCTTTAATTACGGGCAGTCAGAGGACCGAACCTCTAACAAAGTGGTAGTCTGAGCGTCAGATATTGGTGTTTTTCATAATATTGATAAATTAATACTTAATGACAGTCCTCCAGACCGAATTTCGACCATGGCGACCAATCTCAACGGAGACCAGCTTTTGGCGCGGGAGATATTATACTGCAGGCGTGTATGCGCAGACATAGGTGCACTCTCTTCCCTCACTCTCATAGTCCGATGGGACGGCAATCCGACACCACTGGAGGGAGATCAGGCGCAGGACCAACGGCTTAACGTGCTTTCCGAAGCACGGGGGTATCATACTGCCAACTTCCAAACTCCGGACATTATACAAAACATACAAAGAAAGACATTTATTTGATTATCTAAGTTTTTTCTGTTTTTTATATTGTGTACTTCAAATCAATTAATTTTCTTTCTTTCTTTCTTTCTTGAACTGCCATTAGGCAAAAGTATCGTATTCCTTGGGTTCGAACTCGAGACCTATGACTTGGCTATCACTGCTATATGCTCAAGGCACGCACCTCTGACTTTTCGGATTCATGTGTGTATTGCATAATTATATTGCTTCAAAAACAGTGAAGGAAAACATCGCGAGGAAACCGGCATGCCTGAGAGATAATTATTTCTCGACGGCATGTGCAGCCAAGTCAGAGGCCCATGGGCGGCTTTAAAACTCTGACACCAGGTTAGTCACTAACCATACAAAAAGAAAAAGAAGATCGCATTCCTGCAACAGATACAATTAAAACCCGTTTAATAATACATCCACTCCCCCTAACGTGCCGTTTTCAAAACGTGCTCACTGGCTACATAATTAAACATTACAATTACCTACTTATTACTTTAATGCCTGATTGCTAATTAACTCGATGCTAATTATATGCCAAACGTGTTTAGTCTAATTTACTAACAAATGTTTTTGTTGGTATATTGGCGTGTGTTAGCTGATATATAATCGCATAAATTTAGTTTAATATTTTATGTTTCGTAATGTTCATTATTTAAATACTTACTATTGTATAGAATCAAGTTTTTCTAACTGAACAGACAGCTGTGCCGCTGGACAGTTTGTTGCGCCACTTCTTCTTCCCAGCTAAAGCACTAGGAAGTGGTGAAGGGTGGGACTGTCTTATGTAATTTTGACGCTCAAAAAGTGCTGATTCTCAACCTAGTTTGAATAAATGACTTGATTTTGATTTTAAATAAATACAGCTCTGTTTTATATAGTTTACTGTTTAGTTTAAGTGCAACGTTACATTTCTTGATGGTTAAATTAAAGTTTACTTTAACTATCAAAAAATTAAAAGTAACGTAAAATGTAACGTAGAAAATCGATACAACAAAACTGTCAGTTTTACCAAAAAAAAAAAGACAAAGTAACAGTAAAAAAACTTTTTACAAAAAAAAAACAACCGACCACCAAAAAAAACACTACAAAGTGAAAAATAACTTTAATTTCGGAAGTCGGTGTCTTGGGTTTTGTATTTTCGTTTTTTGCCACCGACTTCCGAAATTAAAGTTATTTTTCATTTTGTAGTGTTTTTTTTGGAGGTCAGTTGTTTTTTTTTGTAAAAAGTTTTTATTTTTCACTTTTTAGTTGTGGTACCTACCCCACACACATTCGAATACCACTATCTGCTACCGATGACAGAAACTTAACATATCATCTACATACTAAGCGGGAAAAAAATACGTATTTTGTAGCTAACTCAAAAACTATCCAAGCAAAGTTAATAAAAATTATATGGGACCAATTCGAGAGCACACCCTTTCAAACAAAAAAAGAATTTTCAAAATCGGTCCACAATTGACGGAGAAATCGGTGGACATACATAAAAAAATAAATTAAAAAAAAACAAACATACGCGACGAACATATAACCTCCTCCTTTTTGGAAGTCGGTTAAAAAAGTAAAAGCTACAGTTTGAGGATTCGATTTTCTTTTTTGTTTGGGTTTGTGACTGTTATAAACTTTGTTATAACAATAGGGTCAAACTTTAGTTTATTAATTACTGTATCATGACCATCATCTCGTAGGTCATGTCCACGTAGGACATCACTTACGCGTCTCTCACTTCACTTCACGTGATACCCAAGATCAAAGTTGAGAACACTCATGACGTGCCTGTTCACCCAGCACATCTGTCTCATCATCGTCATCAGTCTTAGTATTCGGTGAAATGACAGCTCACTTCAAGGTCGATTCACCTAAGTTTTCATGGTAATTTTTTTACAGAATTGCTCGGCTTGTCTAAGAACTGAACAGTGATACTAGACAGCTTCTGCATTTTGACTTTACAGCTTTTACTAAGTAACTTGGTTAGGCCACAATCTTCGAGCTGGTCTTCATTCCTTGGATAAAAATGAAACCCTTTTCAAATTATTTAACAAACCAGACGCCAAAAAAATGGCTGCCAGTTCAACAGCCTATTTGCCAACAGTAGACCAACGGTAATAACTTAATCAGGAATCTACAGAACACATTAATACTAAACTGATTTGTAAAGAAACAGTCTAGCATTAATTACCATACATTACACATTTTGGCTGCAACAGTTCTAAATCAAAATAAAATACGGCCTGCAACAACGTAGAACCGAAATAATAACTCTATCGACAAAAGAGGGAAACTATCGCGAACACAGACTAAAAAAATGCATTATGTAAACATGGCAAATAAATCTATCGTGGCCATTTGCATGTCGGTGTATGTGCTAATTCATGCGACCACGTTTTTGTGCTGTGTACATGCACCAGTATTTTGCGTGTTCTATAGACAAATTTTACTTTTTTTTTCTGTTGTGACAAATTGTATGTGACAGTACACAGTTGCGTTTATATCCAGACACCCTGTCGATTAGGTTCGAATGCAACGTAACGATCTGATAAATATTGGACCGGATTGAACCCAACTTTTCGATATAGGGAGTTTATAGCTACATAATTATAATAAGAACTCTTACTTGGTTAATCTTCTGCAGAGAAGGATGTCACTTCGTTGCCTCTAGCAGTGCATATTTTTGAAATGATCCTCTAACATGATGGAAGTTGGTTTTACATTTAATAACAATGCAAAATTGAAAGTTGATTAAATAATCTATGCTACTTAAACAGGGTTATTAGTTATATGTTGGAAATCCGTTAAGGGGATGTAAGAGAGGTCATTTGCAACCGAATGCCCCTTTTGACTCCTACGCCAATGTCAACCATTTTCGAGTAATTTCATATCTTAACCGGTTCGCAGTCCAATGAACCATAATTATGTGGTCTGTTCAATTGTTTTAACTATTGTGTTTGCATATAGGACAGTGAACCTGTTAAAATGAATGAAATAAAAGTATAATAAAAAACTTTTTACAAAAAAAAAAACAACCGACTTCAAAGAAAACACTACAAAGTGAAAAATAACTTAAATTTTGGAAGTCGGTGTCTTTGGTTTTGAATTTTTGTTCTTTGTCACCGACTTCCGAAATTAAAGTTATTTTTCACTTTGTAGTGTTTTCTTTGAAGTCGGTTGTTTTTTTTTTGTAAAAAGCTTTTAATTTTTCACTTTTTAGTTGTGATACCTACCCCACACAAATTCGAATACCACTACCTGCTATGTAAATAACAGTGACAGGAAGTTATCATAATATCATCCACATACTAAGTGAGGTAAAAATACGTATTATTGAAGCTAACTCAAAAACTACCCAAGTAAAGTTAATAAAATTTATATGGGACCACCTCTAAAGTATGATCTACCAAACAAAAAAAGAATCATCAAAATCAATTCATAATTGACGGAGTAATCGCGTAACAAACATACAAAAAAAAAAAAAAACAACATACAGACGAATTGAGAACCTCCTCCTTTTGGAAGTCGGTTAAAAAGGTCAAATTACTCAAAACAGGTTGACATTGGCATAGGAGGCAGAAGGGGTCATTTGGTTGTAAATGACCTCTTCTACATCCCCTTAAATGGATTTCCGACATATTGTATACATTACTAGCTATGGTTTAATAGCAATACAGTTAAACTTCCTTTATTGGCACGTCACTTAGTAACATTTCCAACAAAAAAAAAGCTGCCTTCTTTCCTTCTGTTAGCAATAATTCCTACATACATAATGCTAGTACTCCAGCCACTTCTGGTCGTAATAATTCTAGTAAAGATAGTGCTAGCAGTAAAGTAGTGGGCGGTGTATGCGTCACGGACGCCGCGTCGCGACCATTTGCATGGATGGTCGTTCATGCGGCCACAGTTTTTATAAATACATATAGTGTAACTTTATCATTACTTTGAAAAGTTGAAAGATATGATCCTTTGCTTTTATAGGTTTGACTAGTGTTGTTTAATGTTAAAGGGATATTGTGTTTTTTTCTTCTTCCCAAATATGAATATGTAGTTTGATGTCCTCTTTTTGTTACATGTTCTTCGCTTGTTCTTTATCAAACTTAGCCATTATATTCTTCAAGCTTCTACAGGGTTTAATTATTGTTTTCTAGTGGTATGAGGAACAGGGTGTAAAGTTCACTCATCCACCACAGAAAAGGGAGGATCCAGACCAGACGGGTGTTGTGTCTGGCGGGCAACTGCCCATCGGTTTGAAGTTGAAATCTTGTATATATGTCGATCGCTCGGTAAACTCTAACTGCGCGATACAGGATTTGTGTGACGTCATGTCTATGATGCGTAGTTTGTATATGGCGGTGTAATCGCTACAAATTTTTGTTTTTTTTTGGGTTCAACGTACTTATTTGAAGTAAATCAAAATTAAAAAATTAAATCAAGTTAAAAGAAAATCTGTTTTCTTTTGTTTGATCATGTTTAGAAAGAAAAAGAAAATACATTTATTCAGCACAGACTAAGAGGCACACAATATAATTATACAGCAGATAAAAATAATCAAATAAAAGTGTTAAGTGCGATGTAAGCAATTCGCAGGGGAGTGTGCCTCACGGCTTCGTCAAATAGGCCCAGTTCGGCAAAAATGCCAGACAAAAGTGCCTAACGCTGGTTTTCAACTGAACCTGTGTGAGGTGACGGATGTCGATAACCATCACGTCTCGTCTGCGCAGTTTTTCTAGGTAATTTAATTTGACCCTGTAGATGCTTCATGTAATGTTATAACTTTTTTTTGAGTTGGAAATGATCAAATAACTTCTCCCGCTCTGGGCGGAGCGGGAGGGCGTGTCAGACTCTTAATACTGACTAAAACCCACCCGTGTTCCTTCAGTTGCCTGTATGTTGCCAGGTATCTCTTTCGGATTTTCCCGCAACCCCGGCAGGCATCGGCCCTAGCGAACCCCGTCAGTTCTGCTGACATCTCTTTGCGGCGCGCGTGGAACACAACGCGCCGTCGACCCAGGCCTGGTCCTTATCGGACGGCGAGCTACATGTTATATTATACGTAACTTTAAACCTTCAACAATTCATTAAATTTTTCCGCCGGTTGTAAAGAAAATATCAAATAAATAAATTGTCATAGCGTGGTCACCCTGTCTCACCGTCGGCATCGTATTGGCATACGCAACATTATAAAGTTAATTATTGATAGTGTGGCAACACTATCCGGAATGTCAGGTGTTAATAGGCATTTGCATACTATTGTGTTCATCAGTATTAGGAAACTGTTTGAAAGAAACTCGTTAGTTGCCAGGTGGATGGTTAGCAGGCTAATTGTGCTGTCGTTTGGTACAAAATCGTGTTGGAATTATGTTATTGATTCTTGTTGACCTGTCATATCTGACTAACAAATTACACTGGTAGATATATAGGGTGGCAATACGCGAAAACTGTTACCATGGACTCAGTACATGATTCTGAACCCTCCTGCGTTGAAATTTTTAGTAGATTATTTTAAAAAAATAAAAAAATCTGTTGTTTCATAGAAACTTTCAATATCTACGCGGTCAAAATGTATGGAATAGCAATTTTTTTTAAGTGAAACTTTTATAACATCGTCTCAAACTTTTTCGTCTATGTGTTGCATGTCGCGTGACGGTCGGCCGCGGAGTAGGGATAAAGTGAAAGGCGCTCGTCAGAGCAGCCAAGGCCAATATGGCGGCGCCTATAGTTCGCTTAAAAGTTTCACTTTTAATCACACAATCCTTTTTTTTTTAATAACAGACGAAAAATTTCAACGCCCCCTGCGTTGAAATTTTTCGTATTTTCAGAATCATGTAGGTACTGAGTCCATGGCAACAGTTTTCGCGTCGATGTCCCTGCCACCCTGTATTTGTAGCAATAATGATTATGTTAGTTCTTTAGGCCTGACGTAACAATAACCAGCCAAAAAAAAAAAAGAGATTGAATGTCTTTGGTTTACAGTTGCCAAGACTATATTCTGTAGCCGCATCTACAACTCCACATGCAAACCACGCATCAAATAACTGACGTCACTCAAATCCTGCACCGCACAAGCAGAGTTTACCCGACGACTTCCTGACATCAATCGTTGAGCAATTGCCCACCAGATACGACACCCGTCTCATCGGAGGATCTTCCCTTTTCTATGGAGGATGAGTGAACTTTACACCCTGTTCCTCATGTCTCTAGACTGGTGACCCTGACGTGATTCTATTGACTCCAGACCATCGAATGGTCATTTCAGTTATCTTTTCACAACCAAAGTCTGTGCGTGACTTCACATCAGTCGATCTGCCTAGAACGAAACCGCGAGTGTCTGAAGTTATCTGGTGATCTGCAGCAAATCCTATCCACCCATATCATTGCCTCCGTTAATCCTTATTTAGATGACTGTTAATCCAGGCAGGTGCAACCATATCACTTGAGCACATTACCCACGATTTATAAATCTCGCTTTACAAAAGAAATCTCTACATCCATCGATTGAAATTTAAGTCAACCCGTGCTGTAGTAGCGGCTGCTAATTCAAGCGTACCCATTTTATTTATGTCTTCATACGCGCCGCCGATAGGCCCTAATTACGCCGCCGACGCAAAAACGCTAATCGCGCATCGTACACATACGGACGCACCCTTAAAAACGATTTACAACGTAGTCAACACAAGCCAAACTCAACCTTCTAGCTTCTTCGACAGATTCCAATTTCAAATCAAGATTCTTGCGCTTATGGCGTTGATGAAGTGCTGTTCTACATGTAAATCGTGGTCATAAAGCCTTATATGAATTTTGTTTAAACGCTCCGAATTGATCTTTAAGATTTCCGCACAAAGTTCAATTCTCAACATCGTGCACACCAAAGAGAGTTACATCGTTTTCCTAATTCAAATATCGAAATCTGCAGATATCGGATTTTGGATTCAGCGAAGATGGGGACAGGGTTCAGATTTGAATGTGATGATGTTATAGATATAAGCTGATTGCGCTACGAGATGGACCGATGCGCAGGAGAAGCGTTAATGAGCGCTGGTACCTTCAGATTCCTCGCCAGCAATGTTAGTATATCGGCTTTTGTCGGCACCATGCAACTTTTTGCGATGTCCAATGATAACAATGACCGGCAAGAACGAAACGAGATAACGAGAAATGTGATAATGTTCTCGTTAATTAATTAATGTTTTGCGCTACATTAAGTTATTATTAGAATACGGAGATTTTAACGCCTGCGAGGTGGCTGGTTAGATTAAGTGTTAAATGCACGGTTATTAAAAGGAATTTTAGGAAAAAGTTGCACCTGATGATAGCCAGTACCAATGTAGTAAGTACGTATTTTGAAACATCTAACCTGGCATAACATTGCATGGACATATGTACACAATATCAAAGAATATGATTGCATGATCATATTGATAACACCCTCCCAAACTATGGAGCTGATTTCTTGATTGGTTGGTTGGTTCTTGGTTGGTTTGGATAGATATATCAAAGAATTCAATCAGGAATAGCAAGAACATAACACTAATAAAAGAATGGTCTTTGAAAAATTATATTATTGTGAATTAAGACATAGTAATAAGTAAGTAGTAGTAGTAGGTAACCGACATAGCTCGAAGAATTGCCAAACTTAAGTGGCAATGGGCAGGGCACATTGCTCGCAGAACGGATGGCCGATGGGGTCGAAAAGTTCTGGAGTGGCGACCACGTACCGGAAGACGTAGCGTTGGAAGGCCTCCCACAAGATGGACCGATGACCTTGTGAAGGCCGCAGGAATCCGCTGGATGCGGAAAGCACAGAATCGGTCGAAGTGGCGGTGCTTGGGGGAGGCCTATGTCCAGCAGTGGACGTCTTTCGGCTGAAATGATGATGATGATGAATAAGTAAGTAATAAAGTTTATTAATCAAAAACTAACAATACAATTTAGCGAAATTCGGTGAGCCACAAACTAAGCATCGCTTGTGTCTTGTGGCTCAGGAGTGCGATTAACAATATTATGGTTACCTTACAGTGTGAGGGTAATAATAAAGACAAGATATAGAAAAATATATATATAATAGTGGACTAATTCAATAATAAAATAACCACAAACAACACGATAATTATAGTTTCAAGAACGAATGTTAATTAGAAAGTGGATATGCAGATGTGTGATGCAACGCGCATGCTAAATTGCGGTGCAGTAATGAATCAACTATTGATTAATGAAGAATGTTTTCATAATACCTAGAAGTAATGGTAAGTTGAGTCGTATCCTAATGGAATGGTTGGTTTGTTTCCAGGAGGTAAGCAGAGGTTAGATGAGTATATAATAGAATTACGGAGGAGTGAACAGTACTATTATAAATAAAAACATCTATTTCAACTAATTTTGTCAGAAAGATAGTACGTTGTGTCCAACCGTAGTTATAATTCCTACTCTCTTTATTTGGACTTAAAGTCGTGTGTCTAACATGGCTCCTGGACTCTTCAGAAATCCTACTCGCTATATGTTCGACGATGATGGTCTGATCTAGGACTTTCAATCCCTTGTCTATCTCTATATACCGGATGATTTAATTACCGTCTCGAAATTTTTACAGGCTGTTCTACCCATGAATATAACCAACTTTCACTATGGGAGCAACTCTGAAATCACGAAAAAAAAAATCAGCTGTTTCATACATTTTGATCAAGTAGGTATTGAACTTTTGTATAAACAACTGATTTTTTTTCGTGATTTCAGATTTGCTCTCTCAGAAAGTTGTTTATATTCATGGGTAAAAATTTCAAGACGGAATTTTAATTCATCCTGTAAAAATTTCGAGACGGTAAAAAAATCACCCGGTATAAAAATGAATCCCTATTTCCCTTGGTCACGGGCATCACGCGTGAACGGCTGAACCGATTTCGCCAATTCTTTTTTTTTTGTGTTTGTTATTATCAGGAAAAGGTTTTTATGAAAGAAAAAAATTAGAAAGTTGCGCGTAAAATTAGAAAATTTAAGAAAACTTAACGACCATATTGACTTTTCTAATGTAACCTTAGCACTTTTGACATAACCGTCAGTTACTTGACAGTTGGAGCGAATTCATAGTTAAGACAGGACAACGTCTGTCGGGTCAGCAAAAATACTTGTTCTAGTCTAGGAAGGATTCTTTTCTTCGCACTTATACTTAATGACGAATATCAAATGATAACTTTCAACCAAACCCTATCATACGAACGTTTATAATTATTTATCGATATCCAGCCGATCGGGTCCAAGTGAGGTGGAATGGAGTCATTACACCGCACGAACGGGTCCAAGTGGCTGGCTTCAGACTCGGACCCTTAATTACGAAACATAAGTCAGTCGCGCCGTGTTTGTTTCACTCTTTGCGCTAATTTGTTTTAATGCTATCTGATCCTGTGGTTTTTGGTAGGGTTGGGCAGTGAAATGCACTTATGAAGTAGTTTCTGACAAAAAGTGTTAAGTATGAATTGGGTGGGTGGTGTGAGTAAGAAAAGAGGCAGACCTAACAATAGAAGAATAGATTGTGTGGGATGATAGGTATGATTAGGAAGGAATTTAACAATGATATGACAGGTAATAGAGATGTTTATATGCAGAAGACGTACTGCGCCAGCCTGAATAAGGACACGAGAAAGTTGAATGAAATGAAATAGAAGATAAAAAGTTAACAGAATTTTCATCGAAGCAAGACATAAACTTGAGAATTTAGATGTCCATAATTTTGGCAACCCTAACCACAGTAAGGTAAACACAAATCAATACAGTACGCATTAAAATAAATGTCGCAATACATTGCGTGTTATCAAAAACGGAAGCTATCAATGTACACTTGATAACGAGCAATGAAATGAGAACATTACTTAAAGTGGTATTCAAAAAACATTTACTTTTATAAATATTCACGATACATTTTATAATTGACTGTTTATCAGAGATAGTAAAAGATTAATTGGTATTCTTTTAACTGAATGCAATGAATACAATTTGAATGTGTCATTTAGTGTAAAAATTATTTATTGATGCGGAATCATAGTCATTAAAATTCTGTAAGATGAATTCAAGGAAAAGAATTTAATTGTCAGTGGTGGTAGTTTCGAACCCCAGTACAAAACGAATAATCTTTTCACAAGTGAAATTGAATACGAAAGTTTTGAAAAAAATAAAATATTAGAGACCATTTTACCTATAAGATAAAGACGATACAGATTATACAGATGATGATCAGAAATTCAGGATTCATTACCACTAGCAACCGACAACAAGCAACAGACTTCCTTTTTTATTTTCCATCCGAGGCAAGGCATCACGCCATACAGCCTATATGATCCAACATTAAAATCGTACACGGCACATCCGGAGATATCATAATTAAGTCTTACGGGCCGTGTTCAAATTAAATTATGTACGAATTAAAGGTAACGGCGCAATAAATCGGACGCTGCGCAGGCGCCGCCGTTACGCGCCTTGTGATGTATCGCCCGACACACCTATGCGATACCGGCTGGACCACTGCGTGGTGTAAAGTGTAACAGGGAGAGCATTTTTGTATCGATTCCGACTCTTACAGTCTAGACAGACCTATGGTCGTGGATGCATTATTTTCTTCAGTGATCGCTTCTTATATTTTAATATCGTCATAGGTATGTAAAAAGCTGGGTTTTATAATAATGCTTGTCCGTAGAATCTAGTTGAAATCGTTAGAGATACTTATACATATCTACACTTTGAATAACACGGACAGGTACCAGATTTTCAGTTCAATTGCATCCCTCCCTAAACAATATTTATTTTGTTTGTCAGCTTTGCCGTTTAACCTTTGGAGTTTTCCTACAGAAATAGTTCGTAGTTACTTTATCCTTGACTGGTGAAATCCTGATCCCAAATCGCTGTAAACTCTTCTCTTATCCCACAATACAAATGAGAATACAACTTAATCTGCGCACCGCGGCTTCCATTTAGCCGTGTTTGTTTTATTTCCAAGAATCAATAAACAGCTCCGATCATATTGGATGCGGACTATCGCCATACTGAAACAGATCCCCGATACGCTCAGCTGCGCGCTTTTTGTTTTAGGTTTGAGTATGGATGTTGAAGATTACATGACTTTTAATGAGAATAATTTAGTTGAAGTAGACGTAGAAAGTACACAGGCAGTACTAAGAGAGAATGCTTACTTACTCTTAGTAGGAATAATCTACTGCTCTGATAGCGTAATCCATCTATCACTCCAATAAAAAAAAAGTTATATGATCTGGTAAAGGCCAACTGCGTGACAAATCGTCAATGGATATTTAATGATGCTAGTGATTTCTATAAAACACTTCTTCAAAAGTAGGCCTATCTTAAAGATAGTTCACAACAAAGGTTACCACTTATAAAATGCCTATAATCGCCACTTAGCAGACTGATCAGTGATCACATTATGCACGCATTAATACGCATCAATGGATAATGTTAGGTTTACCATACATAATAAGTACAGTTTAATAATTCATCGTTTACGAGCAGGCCAGTTTCCTACAATTAATTCCAACGATCGGTCAATTATTAAGTTTACTTTAGAGAAAAACTAGTAGAAATTAATGTCTTTGAACTTGAAGACCGTTGTACCACAAAACATGGAATGCTTGACCTTTAAGTTGCCATTCGAAAAGTGAATCAAAAACAATAGAAGCAAGAAAAAAAACTGCTTCAGAAAAGACTTGAATGATGAGTCAAAGCCAATTGATAAATTATAGTTACAATGAATGTGGCAATATTGGCCCAAGTATACACCCTTGAGGAACACCACCGTTTTATCACTGATTAGGTGCGAGTTCTCATGAGTGGGTAAGTAGCTGTGTTGCAAAAACTACTAGAGACTATATAAAAAAGTTAATATTAATTAAATTATGTATTGAATATTTTCTCCAGTCTGCTGTTATATTAGATAGGGAACATAGAGCGAGCTGAAAGCGGGAAACGAATCATAAATGGCTATTTAAGACAGCCTATTTTTAGTTTTTTTAACCTTTTTCTAAACTGTATCTGGCTCTTAGTTTTGATTATTTTTAGTCATGGGTACTTTAGCAGCCTTTGCAACCTCAATTACATACGTGTTTTTATATTTTGTTGATGCTATAATATTGGTTTTGAAAAAATCTTTGAGTGTCATCGCGAAAATGGTGGTTTGCGTAAGGTCGCCTTCTGTATAGAGTATGAACTAGATTGCAACAATTGATCCTTATATAAATTTTCAAAATTAGTACACCGATTTACAAATACTAATAAATATTAATAATAGTCCGCTAGCACTTGCACCATATACAATCTGTTCACAAAGCATGTCGTGGGGTCTATACTCCGTATCTATCGACACACAGTCAATGGCGGATACTTTTTTACTAACAATGTTTTGTTCACTCATTTATCATGAACGTTTTTGTGAACACATGCATGTGTGTATTTTGAAATAATCCCAATGTTTCATATTCGCTTGAATTAAACCTAGTTGGGTATAAACAAAACGTAAGCATATCGGTTACATCACGGCATTACTTTTTGTGATATAAAGCAAAGAGATGATCTCATTCATCTTTATTAAGTTATGGATTTTGAATGCAGTAAAGATTAATTAAATCAGTTTCAAGCGTGGGTGTGAAGTTTGCATAATTTTATTCATAACATAACTAGATTGCGGAAATATTGAATTGGAATTCCAAAGCAGTTATTTCAAGACCATGCATTGTAGGCTCTTTTAAGAGACACACAGTTACAAGAATGCAATATCTTTGATGTTTATTTCTAGTTTATATGCATTTGCTGTGTTCATATAATTATTGATTATATGAAACTTCTAAGGCGGTGATTCGATAATCTGACGAGAATTGAAAGTGAAATTTCAAGGGCGCGTCACGTTTAGGCACATTTCGTTACATGAGAGAGAAGAAAGATATAACTCTCTCTTTCTCTCATACAAAATCTCTCTTATTCTATATTTTTTAAGAAGTTTCACTTTTATCACGTGGACGGTGCTACACGCGCAATTCTTTTAAACAATACTTTCTTTTTAGTTTGTCTATCAGCATCTTTCGCTCTTCGCTGTCTGTGGACCCAAATTCCTCTTCTCTTAGTATATACAACACATCTTCACTATATCTGTGTAATATTTTCTTCCCATATTATATGTTGTTGTACTTCAGCATTCTTTTCGACAATCGCTCTCTCTGGTCAGTAGCATCACACTGGAGTATATAGTATGTCCACAGCTTTTCGCAGATCTCTTACCGCTGCCAGTAGAACCACATCTCTCCTCGCGTCACGAGTACACCAAGTCTTCGGTATATCGCTAGCAGTTTTTGCTCCACCCACATTATATGCAGATGTCATGAAAGTAACACCGCTAACACTATTCTCTTGCTTTTTGTGCTCTCTTGTTAGTCCATTATGTTGGTAATAGTAATTACAATGTTAGGAAATGTTGCCTCTGTGATAATGTTGCCAGCTATTATATTTTACAGGGTTTTATTCTAGGTACAGTGATGGATTATAGTGGTAGTGGAGTTAGCGTGATCGAATTTAGTATTGGTGTTAGTAATGGTTCTTTGAAATGGAAATATTTACGAGGATGTGTAAAACTACTTACTGTAGAACTGAGGTTCTGAAAGAAAATAATGAAAAACTAATTTTTGATTTACTTACTGAAATGTAGATGAATGAAATCAACGGTATTCCTCTGAAAGACAAGGTCAACACCAATGATAATTAAAAACTACGCAATGCAATAATAATAAATATGAAAAGAACCACTCAAATAAAATACACCTCTATCAATAAATTCGATCACCATCTTAATACCAACTATGCATATTCACTTAATATTCCGTACTCATCACCGAACAAATTGTTGATACTACGAACTTTTTGTCGCTTCCATCGATCGACAGCGATTGAGTCTTCGGCCTGTAATTAAGTGACAAAAAGCGCTGGAAGCGGAGCCTGGAGGCGGTACGTGGCGATTCATTACGAAATGCGTAAAAACATGCGTCATTACGCTCCAACAAAACGTGAATCTACTGCTGAATACTAATGCGAAATGATTATACTCTGTTTATGATTAAATTATTTTGTAATTAATTTGTTCGGGAATGGAGTTGAGGTGTGGAATATCTTGCGGTAAACACTAATCGCGTTGCTCTTGCGCAGAGCCAGAGATATTCAGGTTCCGCTTGCAGAAATGTTATAGACGTTATCTTCCCATCATTGTCGAAGGAGTTATCAAAGGCGAGACCAGAAATCAACTCTACTTCAAATTTGGATTGGTTTTTATTCAAAATCGTTGTCGTGTTAAAAATCTGGTAAATGGAACCCTCAAAAATTTTACTACCATTTTTAATCCTTTATTAAGTTATATAAGCAATGCTGCAGGGCTTCACAAGTCTATAGCAGCATCGCACTGATCCTACATCTCAGGTTATCAACATGCGCAGCGCCCCATCTCTTCTGTTAGTCTTTGCGTCGGTACAGTTGGAAGGTGCTACAAAGCAAAAATATCAGATGCGACACACTTTCTCGTAAACCAAACGGTTTATGGTCCTAGGACGGACATACAGTTAAGCAGGTAGGGTAGCAAAGCGTCAAGCACTTCCTTCTGCATTCCTGGCCGTTCTAGGGGGTCTCAAGGAATAGGTGTTAATGAAGGCTGTTATTCTCGCAATAGAGAACAAAAAATAAATTATTTGACTTGTAATGTGCGTTGCGTGTCAGGCATTCCCTAAAACTAAGCTTTTATTGTGCTAGCATTCATGGGCTCTCTTCATTACTTAGTGTTCAAACCACATGAACGAAAATGTTGCTCAAGAATTCGTATTGGCCGTATGGCAATTTTGACTGAGCTGCTTCTACTCTTAGTATTCTTACTGTATGTTGCAAAATCATGGATGGATGACCATTATACATGCCAAGGTGAAGTCTCGGCATCGTGTCTCAGAAAGCACGTTAAAACGTTGGTCTCAGCAGTCATTCGTGGATTCTTTGACAGTCGTTACGGGTTCTCAGAAGCCCGAAAATCTGACAACCAGTATCGTAGTAACAGGGGTTAAACTTGCGTGCATAAACTTCCCACCAGTGAGTCCCATCCACTAAAGGCTATCGCCTAGTCACGTACGCGGCTAACAATTAACATTTCGAGCTGAAGCGATGCCAGCGGAGATGCGGACAGCTAATATGGGTTACCTCTTAATTACGTCGGCGCCTTGCAAGGAGCTCTGCGTGTACGCCTCGCTTTTGGTGTGAGACATGATTTAGATGGCTTTTAGTTGCGAATTTGTCGAGTAGAGTGTTTTGTTATTTTAATTGCGTGTTTATGACCTTTTAAGGGTTCCGTAGTAAACAAGGAACCCTTATAGTTTCGTCATGTCCGTCTGTCTGTCTGTCTGTCTGTCCACCGTCTAGCTCCGAGACCCTTAGTACTAGAAAGCTGTGATTTGGCATAGGTATACATATTAATTACGCCGACAAAGTGGTAAAACAAAATTATGAAAAACATTTTTTTTTAGGGTACCTCTCATACACGTAAAGTGGTGATGTTATTTTTTTTTAACCCATGGTGTGGGGTATCATTGGAAAGGTCCTTCAAAAACATTGTGAGTTTGAGAAAACCATTTTTGCATTCAATGATCCGTTTGCGAAATATTAAGCTTTAAAGTGCTAATAGAGTCAAGTGTCCCCCCCCCCCCTGCCAGCTAAATGGTTGGTTTTGGATGCATGAAAAAAATCACAGCAGTAGTTTATATAACGAAATTAAAAGGAAAACTATCACAGCTAAGTAGGCTCTACAAGTTAACGAGTAATAATCGACCAATTTAACTTTGCAGTTGCAAAAACATGTTTTCCCATACATTCCGTAGGGAGAACATATTTTTCAACTACAAAGTAAAGTTTGTTTTTGGGATAAATACATCCCAACTACGGAACCCTTCATTGTGAATGGTCCGACACGCACTTGGCCGGTTTTTATTAGTGTGATAGGTTATTGAAAAGTGTTGTTGAAGTGTCATAAAAGTAAGTTATTAATACTTAACATTTTTAAGTCGTTTTTGGAGATGTCAAACTATTCAAGTTTAGTTCGGTTGAGAAATAAGAAAGACTTTAAAATGTGATGTGTATTCTAAATCAAATCCAGACAATTATTCGCATAATATGGGTAGATAGGTGGTACTGTAATAACATTAAATAGGATCCTCATATCTTTACGATTTCTGGTATGCGAAACTCAGCATAATAATCAATACTTAATTTATAAAGCTGAAGAGTTTGTTTGTTTGCTTGAACGCGCTAATCTCAGGAACAGCTGATCCGATTTCAAAAATCTTTCAGTGTTAGATAGCCCATTTATCGAGAAAGGCTATAGGCTATATATCATCACGCTAAGACCAATAGGAGCGTAGCACCAATGAAGAATGTTTCAAAATCGAGGGATTTTTTTCCTTTTGAGAGCTTCCGCTGCGTGCGCTGCGTAAACGGTTAAAGTTTCGCAAAAATTATGTATGACAGAATTATTCCCCTTTAAAAGTTCTAAAAAAAGTCCGCGACAGCATATGTCTATCTTTTAAGGTTGGCTCACTATAACCTTTTATATGCTAACCAAATTTGTTCTAAAATAATACATTATTTGCGAAGGTGTTTTTATAAACATGATATTAATAGGTACTTATCCAAATAAATACACCCAAAGTAACTATTGCACGCGGACAAAGTCGCGGGCAGAAGTTAGTGATAATGATAAAAAAAAACACTACAAAGTGAAAAATAACTTTAATTTCGGAAGTCGGTGACAAAGAACGAAAATTGAAAACCAAAGACACCGACTTCCGAAATTAAAGTTATTTTTCACTTTGTAGTGTTTTTTTTTTTGAAGTCGGTTGTTTTTTTTTGTAAAAAGTTTTTTATTTTTCACATTTTAGTTGTGGTACCTACCCCACACAAATTCGAATACCACTACCTGCTATGTAAATAACAGTGACAGGAAGTTATCATAATATCATCCACATACTATGTGGGAAAAAATACGTATTATTGAAGCTAACTCAAAAACTACCCAAGCAAAGTTAATAAAATTTATATGGGACTACCTCTGAAGTATGATCTACCAAACAAAAAAAGAATCATCAAAATCAATTCTTAATTGGCGGAGTAATCGCGTAACAAACATACAAAAAAAAAAACAGTCGAATTGAGAACCTCCTCCTTTTGGAAGTCGGTTAATAAATGATTTTGTTTCTATAAGTCTGTACAAACACTTGTACACGTCAATAATATTTTTTTATACTAAATAACGGAGTTTCCTATCTGGCTACTCTGAGAAGAAACACCGGATAGTTATGAGAAAGACCGAAACAAACTCAGAGGTCACAGTCTCTTTTAAAGTCCAGACATGATCTTGGTCAGATCATGTGAAGACCACGTACATTGGTGTCTGAAATGGTCTTTTGAGGAAAGAACCACACTGATTGAGTGGACATGACCCGTCAGTGCACGCATTTGTCAGCTCACTTCAGAAATTAACATATCCATCTATTTTAGTCGACTCAATACCAACATACTTTTTAAGCTATTGCATAGCTTTTATCGCGGGCTTTGAGCGCGGCGACCGAATCAAGAAATTCCGTAACGAAAAAAACCTAACACCCCCCACTCCGCCTACTATGTAATGACGGTTCCCATGACAACGTGATGTTGTCATGGGAACGTAATTTTTGTTTTATGTCATCACGTCATCATCCCAAGTGTAGCGTTGACAAATAGGAAGTATGGAGGTTACAAATGCTATGCAATAGCTTTACCGCAGCAGTCCCCGAGTGCCACACGTTTTTTTTATATTCTAATTTATTACAATTATTATAATCTAAAAGGAATTGAATTAACGGCAACGTTGCAGGAAATCTAAATTCATAACCAAATCAAAATATAAAACATCTTTAAAGAATCTTAATACGACGCAAATACTTACCTCCTATAACCTTTGCATTGTCCAAATAACCTTTAATACGGCACCCCGCAGTTCTTACATTTAACTCGCCGGTCCGGTCCGGTCCACCCCAAGCCGTGTGCCTGACGTATATCGAACTGACCGTGATGGACATTTGCAAAAAATTAAATCGCTTTAAACTTAGGGGTGAAAATTGATTGAGACGTTTATAGGGTGGGCAGTAGATTTACTTTTCGAAGGTGGGGTGAATTCAGGGTAAGGAAAATATTTGAATTTTTCTTGACGTTGTCCGAGGGTGATTGGCCATGCTTTTATAGTAATTGTAATTATAGGCGAAAAGTACTTGTCTAATGGACAGATAGGTAGAATTATTTTGCGTAGATTTCAGTAAACACGCGTTAACTTAGTATAACATTTCCCCTTTGATTCCCCGAAGGGTTAGGCAGAGGTGTGCCTATAGTACACCCACATTTCGCCACTTATGTTTAAGTCCCATGTAATAGGGGGCGAGCCTATCGCCATCATCTGGGCACAAATTCAGACTTCGGGCTGACACAATAAACCCCAATAACACTTTTCCCGACACACCGAAGAGATATTAAAGAGATTTTATTTTAAATATTTTTCGTTGAGATATTTCTCGACGGCATGTGAAGCCAAGTCAGAGGCCCATGGGCGGCTTTAAGACTCTGACACCAGGGTAGTCACTAACCACACGACAAGAAGAAGACTGGGAATTGAACCGAAGACCTTTAACACAAACACGCGTTCATTGTAAGAAAGTAGATTGAATTCAAAGATTTTAAATAGGATCGTAGCAGGTGGCGTTCTGTAGTTTCTGCCTACCCCCATGGGAAGAAGGCGTGAGTTTATGTATGTATGTATGTGTATTTTAAATAGGTACTTTAAAGAACTTAGCTATAGACGTCCAGCTGAGAAAAATAAAACAGCCAAAAAGCCTAAACTCAAGACATACTGTAACTAAAGAAATACATTTCGTGTTGTCACTTGCCTTGTGATACAAGGAGGAGAACTTGTGTGAGGAGCTCGTGGCTAAGTTATAACAGCCATCAGGTTAAGCTAGACTTGCCGGGGTTGGTCCGTGGATGGGTGACTATCTTTACATACCGAGACTCCTCCGTGCGTTAAACCGTTGGTCCCGGCTGTCATTCATTGCTGTTTGACAGTCGTTATGCGTGGTCAGAAGCCCAAAAGTCTGACAAACAGTCTTACTAAGGGGTATCGTATTACCCAGTTACTGGGTTTTGACGGTCAGATAGGCAGTCGCTTCATGTAAAATACTGATATACAGCTGCATCCGGTTAGACTGAGAGCCGACCCCAAAATAGTAGGGAAAAGGCTAGGCAGATTGACTTGTGATACAAAAACTATTCTATTTAGAGCCGGAAAAATCCTACACACACACAAAAACCTACCTATAAACCATCTTTCAACCTTTGGTTTCTTACAAAATGGTTGTAATTACCGCCAACAGTTATATCAATGTTTCCAATTCGCCATTGTAGCTGTCCGTACCGTGGGATCCACTTCTTGTGTATTTATTGTCAAGATTAGCGCTCTGCGCGCTGTCTGTATGCGTTTACTAATGTTATATAGATGTAAAGAGGCTGTGATTTTGTTTGTATGTTGTTCTTTATAGACTTTCATTTGCATTGCATTTCCTCGTTCATAAAAATGTTGAAGACTGGAATCCACCTGGAATCACATAAAGACAGCTTTAAGCTATTGCATAGCTTTTATCGCGGGCTTTGAGCGCGGCGACCGAATCAAGAAATTCCGTAACGTAACGAAAATAAAACCTAACACCCCCCACTCCGCCTACCATGTAATGACGGTTCCCATGACAACGTGATGTTATCATGGGAACGTAATTTTTGTTTTATGTCATCACGTCATCATCCCAAGTGTAGCGTTGACAAATAGGAAGTATGGAGGTTACAAATGCTATGCAATAGCTTTACCGCGGCAGTCCCCGAGTGCCACACGTTTTTTTTTATCATCTTTTCTCAAACAAGGAATTTGTTACTGAGCTTGAAAATTCTGATTCGATACAAGCTTTATAATTCATCAGATGCAAGCTGTTTAACGATGGTCAAGCAGACTCTCATTTCTTAGAAATAGGTTGAAGAAATTAGAAAAGCGATTTCAAATTACTTACTAAAGGATAATTTCCAACGGATTTTACAATCTTTAAACGATATCATATTACCAAGCCGCATACAGCAGCTTGATCGCGGGCGTCTTTCGGAAAGTATGCTGCGACGCGCAATCGGCTCCGTTCGCCTGTCGTCGTATCCGATCGGATCCTTTCGGCGGTTCTGATTATTTTCTTCTTATTCTAATGCAATAGCCAACAATACAATACTACGTCAACTTCAACCATTTTCAAAAATTATAACACGTCAACACGGTAGGAATGAAACTATTTGACTAGGCGCAGAAACGGATACGTTCGCAAGCGACGGTACGGAGCCGATCGTATGCGTCGACATCCTGCCGGACGCGATCGGCTGTCGCCGCATCCGTTTGTATCCTTTCCGATCCGATGCGAGCCGTTTGGTGGAAATTATCCTTAAATGAAATCAAATGCATGTTAATAATATGTTGAAAATAAAAGAATTTATACTCAAATGACGTCAAGTTCTTTTACTAGTGTAATATGTGGTCCCGTTATAAGAGTAGGTATCTGTGACAGGGAGACGACAATGGCGCTTTTTTTGTGTCGTTTGATTTACTGCTCAATTTCATAAATGCTGATCTGGGAATGATGGTGTATCGAGAAATAACAATCAAATTCTCGTAGTTGTTCGATCGTAAAAGGTATTAAATGATAATTAAGTAATTGTTCAATGGAATTGGAAACAGGAAATGGTAGAAGAAAATTACCTTATAAGTGGATAATAATTAATTTTTTGAAGTCGGTAGGAAGAGCGAATCATAATTAATTAAGTATATTTTCTTACTGTGTGGATCTGATCCACATCAGACATTTTGAAATATGAATATGATTCACTGAGGTTAAGTTTGTTCTTGGACGGACACGGTGACAAGTTTAGTACTATTAAACCGCAGAATTTAAGAAAGTCAAAATTTAAATGTTTGGTAATGGATTATAAAAATGATGAGAAAGTTGGACAGATAAGATCAGTCAGATCCGCGGCCCGAGGCATATTCTTTCCGTCCCAGATGACCCCATTACACTCCTCCAGGAGCAGAATAGGGCTACCAGTACAGTACACAGAAACAGACGCCTCCCGTCATTCCGACCTCGCCGTCAAGGTCCTTTGCGATCGCGACCGAGTCCCCGAGTAAATGAAACTCCCCCCCGACCCTTGGTCGAAAACGAGGTGCCAGCAGTTGTTGCAGCTGAGTACGTAGCTTTAAATACCCCGCATAATAATCATGATGAAAATCTAAGTTTGAGCCTGTCCCTTCTTGCTGTCCTCCCCCCAGCGATGCCCTAAGCCGAGGTTCGTACCCCACAGGGGGTGCCCTTAGCGAGCACTCGCTTAATTTTAATTTAGAATAGTTTATATGCTCCTGGCTGGAGGCTCTAAGTGTAGAAGCTTAAGGCACCGACAGGAAAGGTCTGGTTAAGCAGCCAAGACCTTAGTAGTCAAAATTGCGAGAGGCCTTAGTTAAAAAAAGGACAGATCGGGATGATGACAAAATATTTTTTTGTCCGTCAAGTATATTATTAAAAAATATTGGACACGTATTTTTTCCTTTTTTACGTAATCTAAAAATTACGGCAATACATTGAGTTAAAATGTGCCATGACGTCACGAGTATGTAGATTTTATACTTACTTGTGACGTAGCGACCCCCACAACTTTAATGCTTTTTATCTAAGTATTTTTTTGATAAAATGATAAAGCAAAAAATATATGTCCAATATTTTTAGGGTTCCGTAGTCAACAAGGAACCCTTATAGTTTCGTCATGTCCGTCTGTCTGTCTGTCCGCGGCTTAGCTCAGAGACGCTTAGTACTAGAAAGCTGTAATTTGGCATGGGTATACTATTAATCACGCCGACAAAGTGGTAAAATAAAATCATGAAAAATATTTTTTTAGACGTTAAGTGAGGATGATTTTTTTTTCTCTCAATAATCCCATAGTGTTGAGTGTCGTTGGAAAGGCCGTTCAAAAATATTGTGAGTTTGCATTTAGGGATTCGTTTTCGAAATAATAAGCTTTAGTTTAAAGTGCTAATTTTTGTTAGAGTCAAGTGTCTCCCCTCCCTGCAAAAACCAACCATTACGCATGGTTGGTTTTGGGTATGTGAAAAAATTCACAGCAGTAGCATATATAACGAAATTAAAAGGAAAACTATCACAGCTAAATAGGCTTTCCAACTTAACGAGTAATAATCGACCATCTTACATTTGCGGTTGCAAAAACATGTACATACAGAATGTTTGGAAGAACATGTTTTTCAACTACAAAGTTAAGTTTGTTCTTGTGATAAATTCATCCCAACTACGGAACCCTTCATTGTGCGTGGTCCGACACGCACTTGGCCGGTTTTTTATTATCTGACTGACGGACTAAATAGTTTTTGAAGTGAAAACTTCTTTAGGCGCGTTGGGCATTTTTGAGATGCGACTAAACCATTGATTTCGCGACACCATGACGACACTTCATTTTTGTAAACGCGATTGTGTTATTTATTTATATTACGTTACGGATCAATGTTCAATGCAAGTATTTTTACTTTAAAGGTTTTGGAGGTTTTTTTTTCTGTAAACGCGATTGTGCTCTTTATTTAGATAAGGTTACGGACCAATCTTCTATACAAGTATTTTTTTTTCTTCCACCAAGGCGTTCTTGTTCAAGTTTTCACTTCTGTCGGCACTCCCGGAGTGCCACTACTTTTTTTTTTACCCAGGCATCGTCCCTATTAACTCTATGGAAAAGTTTTGCCGCTTAGCTTACAAACAACAACAATTGGAACTCTCACATGAAAATTTAACTATCATGTACAAAAACTGCTCGTGTAGGTACTACAATCTTTTAATGCAAGCTAGAAATCAAGTAAGAGTTTTCCCACATAAACTATTGACATAAATTCGTCAATATGGAGAGTTTCCCATGTTCATAAGAACTTGGTAACATAAACGCTTGATAATTTCCTGTCATTGTCATCTTTGTGATGACGTTAAAGTCTTCCCTGAACAATCTTTATATATATAAATCTTCTGTGAGTGTGTATGTCACTGAACTTCTCTCAAACGACTGGACCGATTTTGATGAAATTTTTTGTGTGTGTTCAAGGGGATCTGGGAATGGTTTAGATTCACAAAAAAAAAAAAAAGTTTGAAATTTTCAAATTAAAGACGTGTAGACAGGACAACGTCTGTCGGGTCCGCTAGTTTATTTATAAAAATCTACTTTCTATTATATCAAATTGTTTAAACCAACAATTTAATCAAACTTCTGTTCAAGAAAAGAAGTTCAAGAATTTTAATTTCTTCTTCTTGTCCGGTTATTAGTTATGAATTTATTCTCTTTGGTCTAGTTAGTTTGGAGTGGTCATTTTCGTTTTGGTTTCTGTAAACATTAAGTCAGTCAAATAATACAGGTTTCGTAATTCGGTTTGAGTTTTTGTGACATTTTTGGGCCAGCCCACCAAAAGAGTCCAAAGTCAAATAATTTAGAATGGGTCCCTTGACGTCGAGCCGAAAACTTTGTCTCGCTATATTCAAATAGGAACACTTTTGAACGTGAAAATTTACAAGAACATTGATTCTAGTCGCCCCTTCCAAAAGGTAATGCTAACCATGACATCATCATCATCATCATAATCAAATATGATCTTACTTACAGCTCTCACCAATCCAAGGTTATTTCCATTATCCTTAAAAACCCAAACAGAAGTAGCGTCATATAAAACCACATCAGAAGAGAGTATATGAAAAGCGAATCTCTGTCAGTGTGGCGTTAGAATGAAATTTAATTTAGGTACGACAACTCACGGGAGGGATCGCCAGGCTTAAGTCCGGTAGGGCAGTACCTATTACGTGTTGATATTGCCATCAAGACGATGGACATTAGGTCAAGCTATTTGAACGGAAGAACTTAGGGGATGTAAAAGAGAATTACGCAGTCGTCTAAACTCGATAGGCTTCCTGTACATGACGCCATAGCCGCAACGGCGCCGAACCGCATGATGAAAAAAGAAATCATGACATCTTAGAATGAAAATGTAAAATCTGCGGCGCTGCCGCGCTGGTGCGGCGCATGGGCGATATTTATTCGTAAATACAAACATGTTTATTTATTTAAGTTTTCATGCACAACATAACAGAATATATTTCCAAGGCGTTGTATAGAACAATATACAAACTAAAAATTACACACATAGCTACGTAAGTAGGTTATGTAAATTACCAAAATTACACAAAAAAAAAAAAAAAAAAACATGAAACACGAGAAATAACAAAATTAACAAACAATATAGACACTCGTATTATATAAACAAACAAACTGCAATCAAGAGGAAGAAAAAATTATATATAAAAAAAAATTATCTTTCATCCATACTCTCACAAAAACTTAAACATTCACGACACACATCGATCCATCTCCCAGCAAACAAGTCACATTCCGGTGTTGATGTCAGAAGAGCATTGAGCATAGTAAGGGCCCGAACGAGGGGCGAGTTAGCTCGCGACACCGTGCGTGCTGATGGTACGGCTAGTAGCCGGTGACTTCGCGGCCTGAGTTGATGTTTGGGCAGAACAGGGACAAAAAGCCTTACTAACTGCTCCACTAGTTCCTGACAATCGGACTCACCCCGCATAATACGGCAGGCAGTGATAAGCAGGAAGCACTTACGCCTTACATGTTGCAAGGTGGAGTTAATTTCTTGTCAAGACTAGTTTTGTGTACTACCTAGGTGGGTTGAAAAAACTACATTTTGTCAGTCTTTAAAATTCTACATTTTCATTAAATACTTATTCAAATCCTCTCAAAGATTTACCGTGATTTGATATTGGTTTTCACTTACTAGTTAGCAAGTGAATAATGCATGTGATGTGTGTACTGAGGGATGGACAGAGAGGGAGGTGTACCTATAGTAGGTACACCCACATTTCGCCAGTTAGTAAGTCAGTAATAGGGGGCGAGCCTATTGCCATCAACCGGGCACAAATCCAGACTCCGAGCTGCTGCTGAGAAATTCCCGATGGAAAAACCGAACCCAGGATCTCATGTGCTTGCGACCACAAGGCCAACAAAGCAGTTAGAAATTAAATACATCTTTCAAATCCTGCAAAATTATTAGTACTGTCATTATAGAGCTAAGTAATAGTTAAAGTACATCAAGTGCCAGTTAATCATTTACAAAAGAAGTGCAATACAACCGCATCTACTAATTAATTATGTTCACAGTACAATGTGCTATTATATCTAGAACATGTTCGTTTCTTTAGCTAATGCCTCGTTTAATTGATGGCGAGCAATTACGTTTCATTACGATAAATCGCCTTGTTATTGTTGTTAGGTAATGTATATTAGTTCAATTGTAATATGGCTGACCTCTTTAAGTTTTATAAGCGATATTAATCAAGGATCTTGAATATTGCTGCCACAAAAATGCAAAGATTTGCAGATGAGATATTTTAATGTTTGACATTTTCAATTTCCTTCATATCAATTTGCCTAGCCTTTTCCCAATTATATTAGGGGGGTCGGCTTCCAGTCTAACCGGATGCAGCAGAATACCAGTATTTTACATGGAGCGACTGCCTATCTGACCTCCACAACCCAGTAACTGGGTATTACGATATCCCTTGATAAGACTGTTTGTCAGACTTTCGGGCTTCTGACGACCCGTAACGACTTTCAAAGATCCACGAATGACAACCGGGACCAACGGTATGTAAAAATAGTCAGCCATCCACAGACTAACCCCGGCAAGCGTAGCTTAACCTGATGAATCGACCCGTGCGGCTGTTATTACTTAGCCACGAGCTCCTTCAACTTTCATAGGCGAATAAAAATGAACACGTAATAAGGTTCGGGACACTGTAAGTCCATCAGAGGGAGGGGAGGATAACAGTGATTTTCGCAACACCTCACTGAATATTCAATTTTGTTTACAAAGACCCCGTGTATAACAAACTGACATACATACAATTTTCATGGGAAGCCTCCTTAGACATCGCACCTCTTTGTCACACTTGCGTGAGTTTACTAAAGTGTGAGTGGGATAGAAAGAGGATGATGCGTCAAAGAAATCCCGGTTTTATCCCGGGATTCAGAGGGGCAGTTGAGTGGACAGCTACAGTGAACTGTTAATTCGTTGATATTGCGGGATTTGAGCTCTCTTAAATAATTGATGGACTGTGAGAACGCTAATTGCAATGAAATTTTTAAGGAGACGTAATTAAATCCTTGAGAAGGATTTATAACGTGGATTGTGCGAAAAGACGTAGACAAAGTACCTAGGTACAGGTTTTCATGACGTGGGAATTAGATAATATAGAATGTACATGGCTTATCTTGCTGTACAAGATATAGGGACAAGAGGTCCTCTAAGTAATGTAGTACCTATTGTGTTTATGCGATGATGAGAAGGTAATTTGTCAACATGACAGTTCGAGCTAGTGTTTGAATGAGTGAATAGTGTAAAGTACAAAAGTGCCAAACAAACACAAGAACGAAGTGTATTCGCCTAAATAGAGACAATAAGAAAAGTGCTATTGGACACAGTCTTAGTAAAGACAATTTAATAGTTTAGGTTATAATTAAATTATTTATTAGTCTATTTATAGGCTAGAAGATTGTAATAGGATCCATCTTATTGTTGAACCCTAGGGGGAAAAAATAAAAAACATGACAGTGTTAGGAAAGTAAGATGGTGAGGAAAAAATGTACTACCGTTGCATTATTTTTGAAATGTAGAGCTTTGTCAACGAGGAGAGGAGTCTCTTTGTCAATGAGGAGCTCGTGGCTAAGTCATAACCGCCGCACGGTTCGATCCATCAGGTTAAGCTACGCTTACCGGGGTTGGTCTGTGGATGGGTGACCATCTTAACATTCCGAGACCCCTCCGTGCCTCGGAAAGCACGTTAAGCCGTTGGTCCCGGCTGTCATTCGTGGATCTTTGACAGTCGTTACGGGTCGTCAGAAGCCCGAAAGTCTGACAATCAGTCTTACCAAGGGGTATTATATTACCCAGTTACAGGGTTGTGGACGTCAGATAGGCAGTCGCTCCATGTAAAATACGGTATTCAGCTGCATCCGGTTAGACTGGAAGCCGACCCCAACATAGTTGGGAAAAGGCTAGGCAGATGATGAGAGCTTTGTCAACGATAAAACTATTGGAGAACTCGGAGATTAATCTTGCAAAAACTGAAACTAAGTGTGATCCGATACCTAGAAACCTCGCAGCTTTGTGCAGAGACATACGGTTTCTTGCAAAATAAGTCTCATGGAGAGGAAGTCCTGTGGCCTAATCAATAGGACCCTTTTTTTTGGGTGGGAAATTATCAAATAACTTCTCCCGCTCTGGGCGGAGCGGGAGGGCGTGTCAGACTCTTACTGACTAAAACCCACCCGTGTTCCTTCAGTTGCCCGTATGTTGCCAGGGGGCCACGATTTCCCTATCGGTTTTCTTCGAACCCCCGGCAGGCATTGGCCCTAGCGGACCCCGTCAATTCTGCTGACATCTCTTAGAGGCGCGCGTGGAACACAACGCGCCGTCGACCCGGACCTGATCCTTATCGGACGGCGAGCTGCCCATTGCTCACCGTCCGCAATCATCAATGGGGCCCTGGTATAAAGATAAAGATAAATTTATTTGTTCAAATATGTGCAATATAAATACATGAAAATGCAATTCAAGCCAATTAATAACAGCTATAATCGGCAATACTCAACAAAAACCCTACAATTAAACGTGGCAAGTGGTATCAACCCTAACTGGCAACAATTTGAAACAAACGGTCGTTGTGTGGCGAACTAATGCGCTATTGTTTAACAAATAGCCTGTGACGTCACCAAACACTAGAAAAAGACAAGACAGTTACAGAATGTCAACTTGAAGCGAGGGTGGGTTAGGGTGAGGGTTGATTGGCGCGAACGTTGCAAAGATACATGTGAGTTCTCAATGCCCTTCAATAACCTATATACAGGGTGGCAGGGACGTGAAAACTGTTACCATGGATTCCGCTCATGGTTCTCAACTCCACCCCAGGGGTTCAGAATCATGTACTGAATCCATAGTAACAATTGTCGTGTCGATGTCTCTGCCACCCTGTATATTTTTTTTACTATATTTTTATTTTAGTAACTAATTTTACTACTAGTTTAGTAAGAAGCTTCTGTCCAATGTCTTTTTAACCGACTTCAAAAAAAGGAGGAGGTTCTCAGTTCGTCGGAATATTCTGGAAGCTTGTAATTAGCAAATTTTTCTACCTATAAATGATTTTTAATTGTGTAATAAGTCTGTACGCTTTCTGTAAAATAAAAAATAAAATATAAATAAATTGTTGGTGCACTTATTGAATAAATAAAGATAAAATGTAAAAAGTATTTGAGATTCCAAGGTAGGTAAACTATTACCTACAAGTTTCAACAAGGAACTTACATACAACTGTATTTTATATGAATTATAAGAGTTCGTCTATTGGTGTTGATTAAAATGACCAAAACTAGTACAGCTATTCATGTAGATTTCTTACAATGCCAGTAGAAAAACCAATCGAGACATGTAGAAATACTCTGTTAGTCTATTTACATTAAACAAACTTACATAATTATGTAGGTATCTCTACAAACGTAGCTTGACAAACCATTTTTATCAGACACTTTTTCTAAATAATATATTTAAACAATAATAAAATCAAATACAAGTTAAAAACTAAAACCAAACTACGACTAAAATGCCAACTAAAAAGGTATAATAAACATGACATCACAAACAGACAAATTAAAATGTTAATCACACGTCAAGTAATTAAGGCATAAATCGAACCGTTTTCTGCGGAACAATTAGACGCTTCCAAACGACCGACACCTCGTTTGTCAAAATACGACGAGAAGTTTAGTAGTTTCGAGGGAACAGATATAGCCTGTTAAAATCATAACTCACCATTCGGTTTGCCGCAGTCGGGTAAAAAATAAAAGCCATCGTTTTGATAAGCGCCTCAATACTCGCGTAAAAGAACCGCATCCTTACCGAGCACAAACAGGGGAACAGCAGCAGGGGTGCCATTGTCTTAACACGAACACTTCACTAAATGGAGTGCGTGCTTTTTAATGCACCGATGTGCACTTCACAGCCTTTGGGAATTCAATGGTTTAGTGCCGATGAGTGCTTTGAAAATAAATATAGCAATCAATTAATTATTATGGCTACAAAGTTTAGACAAAGTTTAAATAGACCTGAGAAGACACAAGACAGATTGATGCTGAATTAAGGCATGATATCTGGGAGTGAATGTCTGAGAGGGGCTTGTGGCTAAGTAACAACAGCTGCACGGGTCGATCGATCAGGTTAAGCTATGCTTGCCGCGGTTGGTCTGTCGATGGGTGACCATCTTTACATACCAAGACCCCTCCGTGCCTCGGAAAGCACGTTAAGCCGTTGGTCCCGGCTGTCATTTGAGAATCTTTGACAGTCGTTACGGGTAGTTAGAAGCCCAAAAGTCTGACAACCAGTCTTACCAAGGGGTATCGTGTTACCGAGTAACTAGGTTGTGGAGGTCAGATAGGCAGTCGCTCCATGTAAAATACTGGTATTCAGCTGCATCCGGTTAGACTGGAAGCCGACCCCAACATAGTTGGAAAAAGGCTAGGCAGATGATGATGATCTGGGAGTGAATGTTAATCGCGAAAATTTTGCAAAACTATCGTATCCTCGCGGAAGTCAAAGAGAACTATGAAAAGCTGAATGCCCCACTTTCATTGTTTAGAGAGACACTTGACAAAAATATATATTGCATTCAAAGTAATAACAGCCGCACGGGTCGATCCATCAGGTTAAGCTACGCTTGCCGGGGTTGGTCCGTGGATGGGTGACCATCTTTACATACCGAGACTCTTCCGTGCACGAAAGCACGTTAAGAATGCGGCGACGCATGAATTGTCCATACAAACGTAATACATAAATCATTTGCAATTTGAGCATATTTCCACCATATTATGTGGATATTCAGATTGAGACAGCATTTATCTAGACTCCTACGTCTTTTTATTTCCAAAAACTTACCTTTAAATGAAGTGTAAGCGAATTGCATTTCGTACATTTTTACAGCGTAAATGACATGTTTTCATATTGTTTTGTCTGTATTGTCTGTAACAACAATTTTTGTAATATTGTTTTCGCAGAAGCATAGTTTATGATATCAAGTTACAAATCATCGAAAAAAAAAAAAAATGGAAATACATTGAGTTTTAATTCATAATTTTTTGTATTACGGAACACATCTAAATTTATCATAAATTTTCGAAAGCTAGTAGTACTATCGCGTCAAGCAATAATTGTCAATGTGTGCGTGGTAGTATTGCTCACTGTAGGTGTATATCGCTCCGACAGGCACTCACACCAGCGCAACGTGCTTGGAATTGAATTTTGCAAACATCTCGATTTGTAGTTGTGAGCCGTGTCACCGACCTCTTACGCCGTTGGTCCCGGCTGTCATTCGTGGATCTTTGACGGTCGTTACGGGTCGTCAGAAGCCCGAAAGTCTGACAACCAGTCTTAACAAGGGGTATCGTATTATCCAGTTACTGGGTTGTGGAGGTCAGATAGGCAGTCGCTTCATGTAAAATACTGCTATTCAGCTGCATCCAGTTAGACTGGAAGCCGACCCCAACATAGTTGGGAAAAGGCTAGGCAGATTGATTTTAATATTATTTTTCTTTTAAAAACTTCACCCTTAAATGTAAGCGGAATGGTTACGTGACGGTGTTTATGAAATCATCGCCGTTTTTATCACACTATGATCATTTAAAATTCCTCCTACTCACAATCATTTGGTACCAAAAAGTCCCACGACATCTAACACCAATATAGTTTAAGAGTCAACAAACACGGATTCAATCAGCCGTTCAAATTGTACGCCCGCGCTAATCCTTAATCTTGTGTAGTTCCTGATGGTTCAATAGAGGGCGCCACCCCTGTAAGAGCACTCAATGGACTGAACGTTCCGTTTTCAAATAAAGTGTTGATTGGAGGATGGGTCGAACGGTTTTTAACTGTCAGTGTAGGTTTTAGAACACCGTTCAAAATTATGTCAGTTGATTTAACGTAGAGAAACGTTATGAAACCTACTTTAAATGTTCTTGGTTTGTAAGTTGATAGAATAATGGTATTAACATAACATCACGGATGTAATCCCCGAAGGGTTAGGCAGAGGTGAACGTATAGTACACCCACATTTTTCCAGTTATGTTTCATCATCATCATCATCAGCCTATAATGTTCCCACTGCTGGGACACAGGCCTCCTCTCTGTGAGAGGGAGTAGGCCGTAATCCACCACGCGGGCCCAGTGCGGGTTGGTAGATATCACATGTCTTCGAATTTTCGATTCTAGGACATGCCGGTTTTCTCACGATGTTTTCCTTCACCGTTTTGAGAGCAGTGGTGATGAAATAATTTACACAAAGTAAGTTTTTAAGTACAACTCGTAAGTCGTGGCCGTTACCACTGGGCCACCACTGCTCGTGTTATGTTTAAGTCCCATGTAATAGGGGGCGAGCCTATTGCCATCAACCGGGCATAAATCCAGATTCCGGGCTGCTACTGAGAAATTCCTAATATAAAAACTCAATAATATACTGCTTGAGGAACCTAAGACCATTTCATAGGAATAGCTTAGCCTCAGTTAAAGTCAAAAGTCAAAGTCAAAGATTTATTTGCAGATAAATATGGTTACTAAAGTTCTTAAAATGCAATGGTAGTATAATAGTAGCTTAACATAATTTAATCATAACATA
Organism: Agrochola lychnidis; assembly: GCA_963680765.1. Taxonomy (NCBI): domain Eukaryota; kingdom Metazoa; phylum Arthropoda; class Insecta; order Lepidoptera; family Noctuidae; genus Agrochola; species Agrochola lychnidis. The sequence goes on along the minus strand of OY796859.1, from coordinate 2,670,466 downwards.
ATGACATGATAATTTTAATTTAAATTGAAGGAAATCTTTTATAGTATAGAAGGAATTCTCAAATAACCAACTGCGTAAAGCCCTTCTGAAGCGGACCATTGCAAGATCTTTAATTTGATTAGGATCTTGTTATAAATCTAAATACACATAGGATAGCAACTTCGCCCATATAGTTCAGTTTTCATTCTAGGAATAATTAATCTATTAGGATATCTAGTTTTGAATTTACATTTATCTCCCAGTTTTTCAAACAATCTCAGGGTGAGATTTGGTAAATTTACATACTTCCTCAATATATATGCCATACTCCATTTGAAATAAGATTAGAAATTTGAAATAAACCTTTTTTACAGTCCGTTCAACCGATTTTGAGTTCTATTGCGTTGCTGGCATGACATTTGGCAGCTGCAGTAAACAGTTGGTATTGTAACCACTTTTTGCTTTTAATTCCATCCTTAGGCCTACGGTATAGAAGTCAAAATCGGTTGAACGGACTGTAAAAAGAGTTTCTTTAAATGTCTAATCTTATTTCAAATGGAGTTTAGTTAGTCTTAGTTCACCGCGAAAGATTAGTGCGAAATCAATGGATCTAAGCCGTAGACTTGAAACGAGTAAGTTGGTTGGAGAACAAATTAATGTAAATCGATAGAGGTAAATCGCAAGAAACTTATAGATACATATTATGAAGTGATTTCATAAAGACTGTGAAAGGAAAAACGGTTGATCGAATCCTTAATCCGTGAAGGTACTTCCTGGTGGCCAAATAGAGGGTGTCTCCCCTGGTGTGTCGAGTACACAGAAGCTTGTTTAAACGTTGAATCGAAAGAGATTTTAAAAATAAAATATTGTGATATAAGCATATTTATAATATTATAGAAAGAAAGAAAGAAAAATATTATAATAAATTATTTTTGTAGTTAAATATTTCGGGACCATAGGGTCCCGGTCTTTTGGAAGGCGTGCGAGGGGCCGAAGCCAACTCGCAGAGGCCCCTTAGACAATTTTATATGGAATGAGGCACCAACCGACGATTATCCCTGTATGCACTATGAAAGTGCACCCAAGGACAACCCCCGGTTGATGTAGAACTATTGCAGGATATGGAAACAAAGCTATTGGACTATGTGTTTGGATGGCTTAAGTTGACTGGTGACCTGGAACTATGAATTCTTATTATTATGTAGGTAAGTAGTTTGAATATCAACATTGCAAACATCAGCAATCCACGAAGACGCGCCCCACTCCGCGATTACTGTACTTCAAGCTGAACTCTAGTACGGCGCGGAGCGGAGTGGGGCGCGACTTCGTGGATTGCACTATCTATAATTAAAATCGGAAAATTCAGTAAAATGACAACGTATCTACGCTTGCTTCCTTAACTGTTGCTTTGGTATATTTTCCTATTTACTGTCTCATTTCTGTCATGCTATGTCTCAACCACTGGTTCTCCTGTTAGTGAGCCAGTAAGTTGGTTCATCATCATCATCATCAGCCTATAAATGTTCCCACTGCTGGGACACAGGCCTCCTCTTTGTGAAAAGGAGTGGGTCGTAATCCACCACGCGGGCCCAGTGCGGGTTGGTAGATGTCACATGTCTTCGAATTTTCAGTTCTAGGACTTGCCGGTTTCCTCACGATGTTTTCGAGAGTTGGTTACGACCATATACTTCGTTTTGGAAAGATTTGTATTTTTGTATACAGTAACGAATAAATTTAAAAACTACTGGACCGATTTGAAAAATTCTTTCATCTGTGGAATGCTATATTATCACTGAGTAACACAGGCTATACTTTATAAAGACATTTCGCGGGCGAAGCCGCTGCCGGAAGCTAGTCTGATATAATATTTGTTGATCGAATTAGGTTTGAGATCTGGAAAAAATTGTTGTAAGAAGAAAAATAAATACCTATAGAAAAGTTATGAGATATTATGATTGTCATTGCCCAAGTATTTCAAGATGTAACCTGTCATGGGATACACAGCAATAGTTACTATTTGCCTACATGTCTAGCGGGAGACGGAAAAGACAGAAAATTCCATTATTAAACCATTTTCCTGGCAAGATGGTTTAACAATGAAATGAGCAGTAAGTTGCTCCTGCGCCGGTGTGACTTCACAGCAGAGACCCAAACGTTGACTGTCGGTGTCGCTATGATGAGCATTCATCTCGGGAACTTGTCATAAGACACGCGCTGAAGCGGGGAAATATGTTACCTACCCGCTATTATTAAGGATATGAAAGTCAAACGGGAGATTCTTAATTGTATTTTATTTTACTGCGACTCAAAGGACTCGAAGCCGATTGCAGCTTATTTGTGGAAAGAGTATTATGAAAATGATGATTAAAACGTGTTTTAATTTGAAATTATAATAATACTAAGGAATACTATAAATAACTACTTACTAAGGAAAAATATATACCTACCTAATACGACGTATAAAAAAAAGTTTTGTGCTTATGTATGAATCTGCAAAGAATTTACTAAGGAACAACAAAAAACATTTTTTTTTTTAATTTTCCGTCATGGGTGTCATTTTGATAGTTTTTTAGGGTGCTAAAGCCGATAGTGAGGTCAAAATGTAAGTCCAAGATGGCGACATCGATTTTTTTTATTTTTCGTCATGGATGTCGTTTTGGTAGTTTTCTAGGGTACTATAGCCGAAAAAATGAATCTGTAGAAATTGCAAAATCATATAAATAGATAAAGATATATTTATTGCATAACTGTGTACATTATTAGTTCTTATTTTAAACGTAAACATTTTTAGGCTCAACAGTCTACCCATGTCGGATATGCAATAGTATTATAAGGCAACAAGATTTCAAACAAATTACAAATAAATTACATAGGTAACAACATTATTTTTTCTCAAAAAACTCATTCAGATTATAGGTAGACTGAAACCCTGAAATTACGACATCTGGCACTAAAAGCGATAAACATCTGGAGAACCATAGACATAAGATGTCTATGTACTATACCCATTTTTTGCAAAGAAATAAATGATTTGATTTGATCAAATAATATCTTCATCCCCGCTATCACCTATGATTTACAAACTCAATAGCGATATTAACTGTCACTGCAAGAATCGCTCGTTTGATTAATCGCTGCGACAGACAGACAGACACAGGTGAGCTCATTCCGAACTAATTGCAAACACCAACCGCCTTTGTTCAAGTGATTGTTACCTTTTGTGCGAAGATTACATTCACTGAAGTCATTCTCGAATGGCACTAGCGTTTCATTTGTCAAAATCAGATCGAGCTGTCATTGAAATCGTGTATAAAAGTTATTACGAGTGAAATTGGAGTATATTGAGATGATTATATGTAAATTATTGTCAGTTTGATTGCGACTTGTGTGGTGGTTGAGTATGATCCTTTATAATTAAAGAAAATAAAGGCAAATGGTTTTGTTTTTAACGTAATTGAGAAAAAGATAGATATCACGTTGTTTGCGTATCTTAGGGCCAATAGGACAACACCCCCACACACCCTCTCTCAATTCACACACTCACACTTCATTCCACACATTGAGAGGTCACGCATTCATACACATTCATACTCTACATATTTTAAAATAACACTACTGTTAATTATCTTGTCAAAATTAGTGTTAATGGCTATGATAAATATAAAATTATCAAAGGGAATTGGTGCAGTTAGCCGAAATACCTACAGGTTTTTGCCTAGTTCGTCTATGGATGCTTAACTCATTTATATTCAAAACTAGCCTAGGTATAATTTGTAAAACATTTGTAAACAATCTAGAAATTAAACCTTTTAAGCTATTGCATAGCTTTTATCGCGGGCTTTGAGCGCGGCAACCGAATCAAGAAATTCCGTAATGAAAATAAAACCTAACACCCTCCGCCTACCATGTAATGACGGTTCCCGACGACGTAATTTTTGTTTTATGTCATCACGTCATCATCCCAAGTGTAGCGTTGACAAATAGGAAGTATGGAGCTTACAAATGCTATGCAATAGCTTTACCGCGGCAGTCCCCGAGTGCCATACGTTTTTTTTTTTCGTTTTCCAGTCATAAACAAACATTTAAAATGATTAATCTTAAGGCTTAGCTCAAACTCAAAAAAAAAAACAAACTAGCAGCGCTCCGCGGTTTCACCCGCATAAGTCTTGATCCTGTAAAAATATCGGGATAAAAAATATCCTATGTATTAATCCAGATTATAAACTATCTGTGTGCCAAATTTCATAAAAATCCGTTCAGTAGTTCTTGCGTGAAAGAGTAACAAACATCCATCCTCACAAACTTTCGCGTTTTTAATATTTATCCTAACTATCCTACTATATCCTGATAAAGATTAAGTAATTACATGCACTTTTGAGAAATTGTCAAAGTGTAGGTTAGGCAGAAAGATGAAGCCCATTCCAAAGCGTAATAGGTAGGTTCCTATGGAGAAGAACGGGCAAGTTCCACGGACACTCTCTATGCTCTGTACAACGTACCACAAACAACATGTTTACTGCTGTTGTTATTATACTGTTTGTAAGCACATAAGTGATACACCATTGCTATATAACATAAACTAGATTATCAACACAACATTTTAATACCCAATTACCGAAACGTTATTATTGGTAAAATAAGCCCAGCTTACGTTCGGATCAAAACAGACAAATTAAATTACATTAAAGTGCTCATTCACAGCTTCCCAAATATCAGTTTAATCAGAGAGAGTCGTTTTATTCTCGTCATCTCGTTGCCTGCTGATTTGAATGATATTTGATAGCGGTTGGACCATGTTAGCGATAAATACGGCCCATTCAAATATCAATTATTTGTTCCTCTATGTTTGGCCTAAATGTGTTATGTAGAGCGATTCATATATATTCATATAAGATCTGTTATAAAATAGAATTTGATAAGTCAAGCTGAATCATGCGGTTTTACCAACTCTGGCAGTGATAGCAGTGGCCTGACCGTCAGACTGCCAAGTCATAGGTCTCGAGTTCGAGCCCAAGGCATGCAACTCTGACTTTTCGGATACATGTGCGTATTGTATTTGCTTCAAAAACGGTGAAGGAAAACATCGTGAGGAAACATGCCTGAGAGATATTTCTCGACGGCATTTGAAGACAAGTCAGAGGCCCATGGGTGGCATAAAAACTGACACCAGGTAAGTCACTAACCACGAGAAAAAGAAAGAAGACCAACGCTATATTTTGTATCTAGTTGTAAGCTTGTTGGCGGTATGCTTATGTAAACTTTAGGATGTACTGAAAGACCAAAAACTGGCTCGGTAAATCAATTATTGTAGCAGCCAGAAAAAACTCAGATTCGTGCTGTAATTTTTAACCGACTTCAAAAAAAGGAGGAGGTTCTCAATTCGACTGTATGTTTTTTTTTTTTCTTTATGTTTGTTACCTCAGAACTTTCTACTGGGTGAACTTGCTTCGTAAGTTTTTGAGTTAGCTTCAATAATACGTACTTTTCTCACTTAGTATGTGGATGATATGATAAGTTCCTGACACTGTTATTTACATAGCAGGTAGTGGTTTTCGAATTTGTGTGGGGTAGGTACCACAACTAAAAAGTGAAAAATAAAAACTTTTTACAAAAAAAAAAACAACCGTCTTCCAAAAAACACTACAAGTCGGAAGTCGGTGTCTTTGGTTTTGAATTTTCGTTTTTTGCCACCGACTTCCGAAATTAAAGTTATTTTTACTTTGTAGTGTTTTTTGGAAGTCGGTTGTTTTTTTTTTGTAAAAAGTTTTTTATAGATAGCTTTTTCGTCTTATGCAGCCCCGGATCTAGGGGGGGCAACCCGGGGCCATTGCCCGGGCGCTAACTTCAGAGGGCGACAAATTCAAGCGTAGCAGACAAGTGCACCACCCAGCACACCGCAACTTTGCAATAAATGAGACGCGCAGCACATTTATAGATTTTTTTTTTCTTTTTTTCAACAGTTGTGGCGCCCCTGTTGAATTGGCGCATTATCGATCGATAAAATTTGATTAATATGTTGCTGCCAAAATTTTTCATTTTGAGAAAATTTTAATTTCGCGGGGGCTGTCTTAGCGCATCCCCAGTTTTTTTCCCCACCTCGAAAAAAATCTAGATCCGGGGCTGGTCTTATGGCGACTGTAAGAAACTTAACGGGAAGTCTATCTTAGCTTAAACGAGTAACCTTATAATCCAATAAGACATACCCAAAAGTTCACAGGGAACGTATGATCTTGTGTGGACATCATGCAACAATAATTACAAAGACTAATCATCTCTACGCTTCATAAATAACCCGCTCATATTTACCAACTTCGACCAAACCCCACAAATAAACCCTATTCAAATATAAATTTATGGTGGGTACGCTAAACGCCTCAACACTCGTACTAATTATTTTGTTTGTTCCTACCACCTTTGTGTGCAGCTTCAATAGCTTGAAAAGGCACAGCATAATGCAAGCTAATGTGGTCAGATATTCGTACTTAAGCTGTAATGTGAGATGCCATTATAGTGTGCCAATCCTTTTACATGTAAGGGCTTTGTTTTAAGAATGCTTTGATTGTAAATCTGCGTTGGGGAATGAGAAACCTATGGATAAATCTACACCGTCTACACCTGATTGCTTTTTAGAAGTTTAATGTAAACTTTGTTTTATTCTACGAGTAGTTTTTGGGCGGAATGAGACTAATGTTAGGTATTTCCAAAGAAAACCAAACTAATTCTTTATCAGTGTAGAATCTAAACATAGTAAGATCATTCTACCAGGGATGGGCCGAAATTCGGTTAACATTCGGTTCAACCGAATTTCGGCATTCGATCGAAATTCGGTTCAGATGCCGAACATTCGACACAAGAAAAATAATACCTACTTGCATCATGAATAAAATTACTTTTAAATAAAATTATGTCTTTTACTCACTCATGGTCATTTATTTTAGTTAGGAACATTGTAAATGTAAACCTTAAATTAAATCTGTTCTTCTTATTAGGCCACGCGGTGGAAGCGCGGTGTGCGGGCGGGGTACATTTAGCAATAATTGAAGTAAATGCGTAAACAAGTCACGACGTGTCGCACTCGAGAAAGCGCGCGAAATTGAACCGAAGTTCGGCCGAACTTCGGCTGAACTTTACATTTTAACCGAATGTTCGGATTCGGTTCAAACCACATTCGGCCCATCTCTACATTCTACACATTAATTTGATGAATTTTCCAAAACTCCAAAGAAGATAATGCGAATGATCCCTAACCGCAGGACCAAAATATCCACACGCATGATTCAAATAAAGAACAAACGACAAACAATACACGTAATACCTCAGGGCTGTCATAGACAAAATACCTTAATATTAGGAGCACGAAAACGAACCAATTAATGAGGTCCTATTCATCACGCGTTGTCACCTCCATCGGTCAAACACAATACACCAGTTTGTCCGACAGTCGGACACAGGAGGTAGTTCACACGGACAGTAATAAGCCTCCTACTGTTTGCTTAAGAAACTCTATGAATTTCTCCGTTCAAGGGAATTTGAAGCTTATATCAGGAAGGATTGGGTTGGTTATGGTTTGGTTGTAGGGTTTGTTGGAAATGGGTGGAAGTTGGTGTTGTGAATTTGTTTGTCGAATAAGTACGGCGTATGGAAATATGATTCAAATGTAGAACAAACTTATTTCAGTGTGGAAACTGTGTCAGTTGACAGGAGCTTTTTATGTTAAATGAATATTTTTTAATCACTTATGGTAACCACACAGTATGGGAGTCGAGGCAGATACAATTAAGTACTTACTGAACATAATATTCAAAAAATCTATCTATTTATCTTTTTTTTTTCCTGTAAAAACCCGTAGATGTCATGGATAAATATTTAAAAAAAAAATAGGATTTGATGTTTTTTTTGCGGTTATCGAGCGCTGGTAGTGTGTAGTGAAAACTGTTTTTTTTTGTTTTATCATTTTAAGACATCGATATCTATCACATTTTGTATGTCTCAATGGCAGGACATAGCAGATTTACCTGTATCTAACACAACATTTTATGAACCTATGATCCACAATAAATGATTTGAATTTGAATCTGTGGAGCAATTCCCTAGATTCCATTTGGACCAAAATTCTCAAAGGATCTTTAGCAATATCAAATTGGTAACACTTCCAAACCTGATCACTTATAATACACTCCCTCTACCCGAAATAGTAATAATACGTCTTTGTCCGGCCTCAGTGGTAATCGCTCGCTGTTTTTCTAGTTAATTGGACAAGAAATCAAAGGAAAGAAAGAGAAGTGTCAAAGAAATGTTTTTCTTTTCCTTCATTCAATACGCGATAACGCTATTAATATTATGGATTGTTTCTGTGAAAGAGGGTGGAAAGGAAAACAGAATCAGATGATGTTCTTCTCAAGTCTTTGGTTGTCATTAGGAACATTCAGCACTTTGTGTTTTGTCTATGAAATGAAATACATAATATTTAGAGTGCGCGTCACGAAATAAGGCCGGCGGAAAATCGTGGAACAATGCTTTTTTAAATGTTTTTTTTTTCTTCTTCTTTGGCAACTGAGCTGATGTCGACTATTCTGCCAGCGTCATGTGGTGACGGCAATAATTTTTTAAATGTAATGTAAAGACATGACATTAGCGCCGCGTCAAAAGGACTTCCTTGGTGGCGTGGCTTCTAACTTCAGAAGTCTTAAAAAAACTTCATGATATTTGCACAGAGCTAATAATACCGGTCTAACCAAAAAGCGACAACGAATATGCTAAAATATTTTAAGAATATTGTGGGGATAACCCAAAACACAAATTTAAGAGACAGCTAATATTGCCGGCCTCATAAAAATAAATTTAACTGAGAAGAAAAATCGGTCATTTAAATTTCAAATAGCGAACGACAACACCAGAGACAAGTGTAATTTCTAGACTTTCTACCTTTAATAATTCCATGCTTTTATCCGAGACGCCATCTTGAATTTAATTTCACTCAGAACGAGCCAGAAACAATAGTTGTAAACTTTATGTCACTGTTCCTTTTAAAATTACAAGCATGCAATAATACAAGTATAATTTATTATGGTGAGAGACTCTTCTATGGCCTACTAGCTTGCCAATGATCGTGCGCACTTATGGCCTGTCGACATCAAACGATGCCGCCCTTTCGCGCAGTCGCGGTGACTTGAAATAAGAGATATCTGCGACTTTGATATTGCTGTTGCATGTGACTATAGATTAACTATAATTCTTAGCGAATTTTTTTTTTTTTAGTTTAGTTTTACATTATTTAATTTTAAAATAATTATTTTGTAGGGAGCTCTGCGTAGAGAAATGCGGTGCACGCCACGATTAACAAAATGATTAGCTATACTTATTAAGAGGCCGATAGTTTTTTTTATAAATATACAAGTCGTGCGCCCGACGGCATTTCCCATCGAACTTTCATACAAATTTTCATCACCTATTTTAACCCCATTGGGGCGTTTTTTTTTTCAAAAATCCTGTCTTAGCGCTCACCTTTATTAAGAAAGTAACCCTGGTGCAAAGTTTCAAGCTTCTAGACCCTGCCGTTTAGGCTGTGCATTGTCTGTCAGTGAAATCATGATTTTAATCGATTTTGCTTATAATATTCTCTCTTTATTTATCTTCAGCAGGGTTATTCTTAACCTATTTGCACAAAATCCGCAACCAAGTTAACCCTGTGGCGGCGGCTGTGCCACACGCGCAGCACCCACTACGTCGTAACGAAACGCTGAGTTTTTTCTAAGCACCGTGCGTGTTACCAACGAGCGTCCAATAAATCATCCGGCGGCCGCCCCTTGATTTAATATTGTCATAATAATAAAAACGCGCGTTAACGCACTGAGGAGTTTGTCAGCTGATGTTGGATATAGATGCGATGTTCATTACAGTAGGTAGAATAGTTAATAGATACCTACATGCAGTCTTAACCTATCTTTTGTAGACGTACGATAAACTATAATTATCCAATGTATCATCGAGAATTGAGAATTTAGGAAGTGAGACAAAAAAAATCAGCTGTTTCCTACAAAAGTGTGATCTAAATGTATGGAAGAGCAATTTTTTTTTAATAACCAACGTTTAGTTTTAACGCAGGGGGAGCAGAACCATGTACTGAGTCCATGGTAACAGGTTATACTTCGATGTCCCTGCCACCCTGTATTGTAGTCAGTATTTGTGATCTTCTAAATAATTATAATAAATTTAATAAAACTGCTCAGGAAGCACATAAATTGTCTCATCTACATCCAAGTCTTTGCCTGCAATCCGTCTCCGCGTTTTATAGCTGATGACCTTTTTTGCCCCACTTCGGCAAAGCTTTTGACACCTGCGCGATAGCTACTTTAATTTGCCCCGGGTCGGTTAATGCGGTAGAAACATCAATAACACTTAGCACCGCGGCGGTCTTGCGGACCGGCCGCACGTAATTAGGGGTTAAAATTGACACGTTAGCAAAGTGATGGGATACGAGGCATATATTATACTTTATTTTTAATATAATTTTTTGATGGTTTCATTTGAGGGTTAATTTAAATGATTGAGGTTAGAACGGTTTTGATATTGATGCTGTCTGAGAGAGAGAGAGAGAATATTAATATATTCTTGTCCGAACGTTCATCAGACTTAAACAAGGTTAAACCACCTAGACCTTTGAGGTCTCAAAACAATATTATTCCATTTAATTCTACTGCTCCTTTCTGCATGTACACGTTCAAGCTCATTTGCTTATGGAGTTTCATTATACCCTTACTTCTTAATATTGAGCTTATCAGCAGGAACCCTGGCTGTGTTCCTGATAACATCATATCGCGATCATTAATCTGACTGGATCCTGAGAATGTCTCCGTGCAGTAATTAAACACACCACCTGCCATTGTACGGCACCTCCTTGTAGGCCAAAAAGCCAGATGGCGTCGAATTCTGAACAGTGCCAATAACATAATATAATATCACTCCACGCAGAGGTGTACCTATAGCTTACCCACATTTCGCCAGTTATGTTTAAGTCCCATGTAATAGGGGGCGAGCCTGTTGCCATCAACCGGGTACAAATCTAGACTCCGGGCTGCAACTGAGAAATTCTAGATGGAAAAACCCAATAAACACGTTACTCGGGAATCCCTAGACTAATGAACAAATTGCAAGCTTTCTAATAGCTACTGGATTATGACACAAAATAATGCTAGTTCGGACATGTTTTTCACTACACCCTTAAGTCAATTTCCAAACACTTTTTTACAAACCAAGACTGGCAATTCGCATTTCGATTTGCAAGTTCTTACTGACCATGCCACAATGACAAAAAGAAATATGCAATAAACAAGTCCCCCAAATGAAAAGTCATAATTTAACATTCCCGTTGGCAACATCAATCAGTAGATAAAAAACATAAGATATCATCTATAAAAATTATCCGTGGTACATTTAGTTGCGTCCGCGCCGCGGTATGGCCGGAATGTCCACCGCGCATGCGTCGAATTTGTTACACGCCCTCGTTATACGCTGAGGTAAAAACTGTGAGACTTGACGGATTTTTGGGGATTGGGCCAAAGGAAAGGCGATATTTCCTGGTGCATTTTGATTTGTCTGACCACTTTCGTTCAGTACTCGTGTTGCTGATGCTTCTTGAAGTACTTGCGGAGCTAGGCAGCTCGTGTACAACCCAAATTGCAACTGAAATATCTGCAACGAACTACGTATCAATCAAAGTCCTTACGTCACACAAATCGTGCATCGCGCATGGTTTACCACGCGATCAGTCATCATCGGGCAGTTGCCCACCAGACACGACACCCGTCTGGTCGGAGGATCCTCCCTTTTCTATAGAAGATGAGTGAACTTTACACACTGTTCCTCATACCTCTATATATCCTCCGTCCTAGAGAAGACGAACCCTTCGTCTTTGTCGAAATTGCTACCGAATAAAAACCTTAAGGATAGATTGATGCTCCTTAATTTTATTTTATTACGACAACCAGAATTTGGCCTACAACAATGGCACCTTGGACCTATAGATGATGTTGCCGTAAAAATGTTAACGGGTTAGTCAACAATACATCTATAAGCAAAATTAAGCATTATCAGCCTACAATGCTTCCACTGCTAGGATACAGTATCCTCTCTGTGAGGGAGAGTGGGCCTAGTGCGGTTCGGTTGATATATGATTGTGTTTTACTGTGAAACACTTTTTTTTTTAGCTAAGACTTCTCTTAGTTGATGTCTGAGATCATGACTACTTAACCAGGCTTTCTTGTGGGTGCCTTAAGCTTCTACACTTAAAACCTCCAGCCAAGGGTTATTTAACTATGCTAATTAAAACTAGATGAACGCTCGCTAAGGACACCCCCTGTGGGGTACGAACCTCGGCTTAGGGCGTCAACCGGAGGGAAGACATCAAGGATGGGACGAGTTGGATCAAAGTTTTGATCATGATTATTATTCGGGGAATTAAAGCTACGTGCTCAGCTGCAACAACTGCTGGCACCTCGTTATCGAGCAAGATGAAACACTTTAATGTTGAATTTCTAATCGCTCGTCGTACGTGTATGAACATAAACGAAGCAAAAAAGTATATACATAGGTATATAAGGATCGTAGCAGATGCTGACGTTCTGTAGTTTATGTCTTCCCCCATGGGAAAAAAGCATGAGTTTATGTATATATGTGTCCTAATCGCTTTATATCTTACTCTTGTACCACACCACCTCACTAATGACGAGTTTGGGAAAAACGTTTAAGTCGGAGATTGCGCAGGAGTCATTCGTTACGGAGCGCGGCGACACTCACGTATAATGATCTAACACCACATGTATGCCACACTGTGTCTAGTTTGATTTCTGATATTTTTTGGAGGAGGTGGTTTGAATGCTTTTGCGAAAGATGGAGCCACTTGATAAAGAGTTCAAGAGGATTTGTCATTTGTTTTATTTAAGTGAAGAAAAGGTTGGTTAGGTTAGGAATGGCATTTAACTAACACAGACAAATAGTGGTTAGTACCTAGTATAGCTGCTGTTTTTTTAAAGGGTGTTAGTTCTTTAACTTTGCGTTTTTGACACTGTTATCATCCAAGTTGATGTTGTTTTACGAGTCAAAAGAATACTGTCTTACATATTCATTTATTACTGCTTTCTTTTAAATAGATTTCTGCTATAACTTTAGATTCCTCAATACAGGATGAAATTGAAAACATGCGACAAATTGAAATGGGAGATTCAGTAACTGTTACCTAATCATTATAAATTGTTATTTCCGAAATATAAATTGTGAAAAAAAAAAAATCGCGCGCGGCTAGCGTTGCCTTTGTGTCGCGTCGCGTGTCGCGCTGGTCTGAACGAGCCTTAAATTGAAACTTGAATTTTTTTGTTTGTTTTAAATTTATTTAATTTTACTGGAACGCCATAAAATCGTGTCTACGTGAAGACAATAATTTAGTTTGCACTATCTAAGATGATAATTACACGATTTTTTTTCACAATTTATATTTCGGAAATAACAATTTATAATGATTAGGTAACAGTTACTGAATCTCCCATTTCAATTTGTCGCATGTTTTCAATTTCATCCTGTATACTCTCCTCTCGTTGTGGAGAAGGGCTGAACAAATTCTTTACCTTCTTCTTAATTCTGTAAATGCATGCACAAGAACGTGCACCGACACTGTGTCTTCATCTGGAATACGTATAATCACAAAGAACAACATGACGCACACGGTAATGAGTTCTAAATGCGCAGGAGATGACGGATCTGAGTCTCACGGCCTCGCGATTAGTGGTCAGCTAAATATCTGGTATTATCCGGACATTATGACCAATGTGTTCAGAGGTCATAGGCAGTAGGTATGGTTAGCTTGAGCTTTTTGTGATGGTCCGAAAAACCTCACACGGAAGTTTTTGGTGCTTCGGAAATTGCAATGGATCGCAAAGTGTGATTTTTCTTAAATAAGAATTCCGATTGGGAGGAGTGTAACCTATGTTGGCCTGTTTCATCGTTAACCCTTTTACTTTTAAATGAATACAATACTTTTATAGTGTACTTAAGTTCATAGATTGTAAGTTGTGAATTGTAGTATTTAAATTATTTTTTAACATAATTTACTAATCGCATGCATTATTCAAGTTAATTATTTAAAAGTTGCATGCCAACATGAATGGCCGACATAATAAGTGATCGATATGTATCTTAAGAACTTTCTGTAAGTACCTACTTTATTTATGCAAATAAATGATTTTGTTTTTTTTCTTTTATTTGATTTTATACCTATCTAATATATCAATAGGTAGAATTTGTATCTTATTTCAAGTTGTCAGTATATAAAGACATAAAGTATAATATAACTGCTATCAAGATTGAAGTAGTCACCTCGTGGCGAACAGAGATTATTCTGTAGGTCTGGACTGGAAGACACTGGTATTTCTTTCGATATATCACATGCCCCTAGATCACTCAATAAGTAATAAACTACTTAGTAACATTTCTACCAACTACCATCAGATATGAGGTTAACTCCGGGTTAATTACTCACCAAACGTAACGCTGCAAGTTAAAATGTATTAATTACTTAACATTTATTTAGTTTTTATATCTGTCTGTCTAATGTCTGAGAACTTCTGAGTGTTGAATAGCGTTAATGTCTTCGAATAAAATAAGATCTCGTTTTGAAATTGAGTAGGTATTTCATGTTGGGCGATTTCGTTAATACAACATGTAAAAAAAAACCTATCCGATACGTGTGGGTGTTGCTAGGTATCGTACTGAGGAGTCTATTTATGTGGTAATTTTCAGAAAAAAAAGAAAAAAAAATTGCCACTTTTTTTTCAATGGGGAGTTTTGCCGGGTTATTAAATCGGGCGCGGGCAACTGTCGTTTAGCGGGTGTTTACAAGTCATAACTTAAGACCTCTGTTGAAAATTTGCTATTTTTTCATGGATTTGGGGTAATTTTGGTAGTAAAAATGTGATTTTTAAATAGCAATAACTTTTTTTATTTTCAATAATAATAAGATTTTTTAAATATTGTATGAACCCGAACGTTATTTGGGCGCTGGTATAGTAGTTTTCTGGAACAGCTATCAGAGAGGGGCACTCCTAAACACACTCCTAATAAGTACTTACAGTAATTTTGTATTGAATCCTAATGAAGTTTAATTAATATTCATATAAAAGTACCTTTTGATGATGATGCATTACTAAACAAGACACTTAAGTCCTGGTTCAGTTCACCGACCGACCTCGTCTACCTAATTACAAATATTTGTTTACAATCAACAATCATAGAGATAATTAAACTTAATTATATTCTTTCTTTTCTCTCAGAAGCCACACACCACCGGGTGGTGTCTCGCCACAAAACAGATTGGTTCAGAATGCCAGTTCCCTCAGATCTCAGAAGGAAGAACAGGTGCAAAGATCAGCCATTACCCCCTCGCCTCAAATATGGCGAGGGGGGTAATGGCTGATCTTTGCGTTATGCTCGTGAACGGGTGCTGCTTGTGGTGACTGGTCGTCTTGCTGATCATGGTTTTGTTATTGTTACTAGTTATTAACTGTTCATTTATTTTACCTCGATGGTCCTAGTTTATCATTTATAACTTCCAATTACAGCTTTATGTAAGCGGGCACGCCCTTTATGCCTGGAGGCTTTTATTTAGATATTTAGTTCTTTTTACGTTTAGTTTTTATTTTTTAATTCTGCTGGAGTATAGTTCTCGATGTTTTTGGTTGGTATATTGGCGTGTGCTAGTTGACATATGGCCAATAATTTATACTTAATTAAAATAATGTTTTGTGTTGCATAATAATTTTGCATGCTATTGTATAGAGTCATTTTCTTTTTTCTAACTTGAACAGACAGCTGTGCTGCTGGGGAGTTTGTTGCGCCACTTCTTCTTCCCAGCTAAAGGCACTAGGAAGTGGTGAAGGGTGGGCGTTTTTGGGGGACTGTCTTATGTAATTTTGACGTTCGAAAAGTGCTGATTCTCAGCCTAGTTTGAATAAATGACTTTTGAAGTTTGAATTTTGGTGAACGCACACATGAACTTAGGTAAACGAATGCCAGTCGCGGGAGAGGAGAGTGCTTGCACTTTTTGAAAGAAAGAAACAAAATTCGTTTATTTGCGGTAAACATGACGCACAAAAAAATATAAAAACATACAGAATTAATAAATTGGGGGAAAACATGTATCACATCCACGCAAAACGGCCATCGCTCAGAGTAACGCTGCGACCCCGTGCGAGACAGAGCCCGAGCGCTGGTTTTCAGCGACTTTCTGTACGTGAGGTCTATTCAAATCCTTGTTTCTAATTGATGTTGTTTAACTTTAACATAAAGTTGATATCCGTTTTAATTTGATTTAATGAAAAAGTCTGTAAAATGTTTGAATTTGTGGCGCAAACTGAACTTTATGTGTGTGGAGTGTTTTTTTTACCAAAAACATTTTTTTTTTAATTTTTAGTAAATAAATTAAGAACGCAGGATAGACGTGGATTGAGATGTGTGCATTTTCGCTCGTTGTATGGAGTCGTCCTTCTGTACTCATCCATTCAAAGGCCTCGCGGCGGGCGCTTGGTTCATTAATTAAGAGATGTCTTCATCTCGGCGGCGCGGGCGCACACAGAGCTCCTCTTAACAATGCTATCGGGTTACTGTATAAGATGTGGTGTACAATGGTTGGACCTTTTGTTTTTGTTTTGGCAATATTTGGTATTTGGGTAAAGATAGCTCTTTTGAAGTTTAGCAAGCGTGGTGGTGTCAGTATTTCCTTATTATTGGTCGTAATGGTTACCTAAAAATGGATGAGCCCATTTTTAGGTTTTTTAGCCACTGGTTAGGTTAGGAAAGCTAATGATCGCCGAAGAAAATGCTATCCGTATGGCATTGGCATCATATAAAATCTTCATTCATCATGATCTTCCTGCTCTTGTGACGTGGGGTTGGCGCACACGTTTCCGTTTTCCATTCTCCCCTGTCAACTGTCACGCTATCATTCACTCGCTTCTCTTGCATATCATTCTTCACATAATCCATCCACCTTTTCTTTTGCCTTCCTCTCCCACACCATCCATCAACATTTATATTCATCGCTCTTTTAGTCACATGTGTTTCGTGGCGTTTTAAACAAGACTATATTTATTTATTTTTAAATGTCGCAGCTAATGCTGAGATAGGAGCCTTTTGGTCTCGTACAGGACCTTCTGCTTTTATTTGAATGTTACTTTGTTTTTTTTATTATTTTTATTAATGTTCTTATTGAAGATGTTTAGTTTAATTTGTGATTTCCTGTGCGAGTCTCAATAAATACTTTTTCTTTCTTTCTTTTTCTTTCTTTCTTTCTATATCAGAAAAGGATGAAGATAGCTCTTTTGAAGTTTGGCAAGCGTGGTGCTGTCAGTATTTGTCAGTGTTTCCTAAAAATGACTCCTACTAGTTGTAGCTTAGATAAGCTGATGATCAAAACATAATAATCTTCCTGACCTTGTGACGTGGGGTTGGCGCACACGTTTTCTTTTTACACTTTCTCCTGTCAACTGTCACGCTATCATTCACTCCCTTCTCTTTCATATCATTTCTCACACAATCCTTCCATCTTTTCTTTGGCCTTCCTCTCCCTTTCTCCACCCATCAACATTTATATTCATCGCTGTTTTAGTCACATGTGTTTTTTGGCGTTTTAAACAAGACTATCAGAAAAGGATGATTCTAGAAGTGATGTAACAAAAGAGTTACATCTAAACCTATGTATGTATGATGTTTTACTGACTACTTATAAATAGCTTATGTACAGAAATATGGCTAAATCAGGGAAAGATATCTCGTCAAGCTATTTTACGGAAGGCACGTATCGATAATTTCTTTTTAATCAAACTGTACGTTAACAAAGTCATAAACTGTAATAGTGATAAAATTATACAACACTGTTTATGACTTAGCAAAATGCTGGTATTTGCCACCTGCATAGTTTACGAGTAAATTAAAAATTGATGACATTGTTATCGTTATGTTTTAACTTCTGCCGTGTTAAAATGACGTTATCGTTAAAATATTTATTTAATAACATAATCATATATTTTCTATTGATTATAATTGTGGACAAGTATCTACCGTACCTTAACTAGTACTTAGGTACATAATAGAAATTGAATTTTCATTCAAAAAATAACTTTTTAAAACACAAATTGATTGAAAACAACATCAAATAGCGTGAACCTATAATTATTAAGTTCATTTAAAAAACAACTTTTAATTAAAGCGGCGTATACACTGGAGTTTTCGTGTCGCCCGTCAATTGTCAATCATGTGTCCTGCGCTTTATAACAAAACTGTCGGCGGTCTGTATATTAGACCGATGGATCTCAAAATTAAGGCCGTGTATAGATGTAGTAATGTATTCGGTAAATTGCACTAATTGTGTGGGTTATCTTGTGGTCTACCTACAGCGAAAGCCAATTGCGTTTTCCAAACGGTACTTACATAATTATCATAGTAGGTAGGTACTAATTATATTTTAAGATGCTTTGGAGGTGTTTTTTTAATGATTGCCAATTAAAAGTATTGAAAAACCTATTCAAAAGCTACATCAAATCAACCTTAAAAAAACTGCAATGTAATAATAAATTTTTCATGTAACCTTAAGGCCCGTCGTCCACGATGTTATTCAAAGAAACAAGCCGATTTAGAGTACTTCCACTTTGCCCCACCAAGCCGCCCCACTGGTGGGGCACAGTGGAATACCTAAAATTTTGCAGTGGAATTTGCCCCACTAACCCTTGGCACTTTAGAATTTGTATAGGTGGGTATACTCGTATTTCATATTTGTTTGGAAATTAATTAAATGTATATCAATGAAAAAATTTACTAGGACTGGTGACAGTGGTAACGTTAGACTTAGTACAAAGACAAACCTAGGTAGTGTTTAGTTCCAAATAGAATTAGTGGGGCAGATTCCACTGCAAAATTTTAGGCTTTCTACTTTGCCCCACCAGTGGGGTGGAGCAAAGTGGAAGTACTCCCGACTTATTCTGTAAAAATCTCATCCTGAAAAATTTGGTGAAGTGAGACGTCAATTGTGTCAATCTCTAGCATCAGATGAAATGACAGCTCACTTCACCTATGTTTTCACGGTGAAATTTTTACAGAATAGACCGGCTGTTACTAACTTAAATTACCAATGAGTACTTAATCAGAATACTTAACACACAACTAGCATTTCAGTGATTTGAATTTGTAACACGTTACTTTTGATTATCGTCTCGTGGACGATGGGCTTTACTGAAAATCACACTAATATTATAAAGGCGAAAGTTTGTGAATGTATGTGAAAGAAAGAAAAAACGTTTATTTGCGGTAAACATGACGCAAGAAAAAAATATTACATTACAAAAATGAAAAAAAGTTGGGGGAAGCATGCGTCACATCCACGCAAATCGGCTATCGCTCAACATTATGCTACGACCCTGTGCAAGACAGTTATGTGAATGTGTATGTTTGTCTCTTCTTCACACTCAAACGGCTGGACCAATTTGGATGAAATTTGGCACACAGATAGTTTACAACCTGGATTAACACATATAATACTTTTTATCCCGATATTCCCACAGAATCGAGACTTACGCGGGTGAAACCGCGGGGCGCAGCTAGTAGACCATAAATTATAATTAGGTTTTTGTCACCAACCGGACACAAATCCAAATTCCGGGTGGCTACAAAAAACATCCTGATGGAAAAACCCAATAACACTTTGCCCGACGAAATCGGACCCAGGACCTCATGCTCAGTAATTGCGACCACTAGCCCAACGAGACAGTGGTGTCGATTCCTTTGTTCACAAACTAAACTAAATTTAAGTTCAGTGCATCTTTTTCTTTCTATTTCATTAAGAAAAGGACAGAAGAGAAATTTTAGTTTAGTCCTGTCAAATTAATTAGCGCCTGTCACTACTCCATACAAGTTTAGACGTGATTAAAAACTTGCCTACTAAAATTACGTCAATTTACGTCAAGCGCTGATTAATTTGACAGGACTAAACTAAAATTTCTTTCTTTCTTTTCTTTCTTTATTCAAAGTTTAGTTTGTGAACAAGGGAATCGGCATCAGTATAAGTTTTTTTTTGAGGTTAATTTGCTGTCGAATATCTGTGACAAAACAATAAAATTGTAAACGCATTTATAAACTTTGAGACACGCTACAGAATGAGACTTCTAATCTATTTAACCCTATAATTCCGAGCGTTCAACTAATTTCACTTTATTGTTAATTATTAATTATCTGCATTACTATAATTACACTTTACTTCCACCTGTTCCGAATGAAATATCATAATGATGTGGTTTTTGCCGTAAACACTGTTATATGGTTATAGGTAGGAGCCACGCGAAACTAGCTTAGCGTACGTCCTGGAAAAAACATTTGAATACCTAATACTCAAATACCAAATAACTTAACTTTCTTTTAAAATTGTTTGTGTTGCTGCAATAAATAATATTAGTTTTTGTTTAGTCTAAGCCCGATAAAAATTTCACTCATAATTTCGAACAACTTTGAGAATGGGACGAAACTAGAAATGGCAAAAAATTGCTGTTCCGTACATTTCTGTTTACATAAATCGAGAGTGACTCTATAGAGAGCCTTATCGTGCAGGGTAAAGTGGAGGGCACTAGACCACGCGGACGTTCACCCATGAGATGGACTGACCAAGTTAAATCCGCAGTGGGTGAACCCGTGTATGAATGCACTAAAAACAGCAAAAATTGGGGTAGATGGCGAGAAATCGTGAGGTGAATCACATCAGCCCCTGGACAAGAAACTGCATGAAGGCCACGACAACTCTGTCAAGAGTGCTACCAAGAAGAAGAAATCGGCAATATTTTTGGAACAGCAGAATTTTGACCATTTATTCATTAAAAAAAAAAAAAACAACCCTTAACTGCTCGTGAACCGGAGTTATGGATGTCTTAGGTGTGGTTATTCGCCATTTTTGTCGTGAAGAATGGTAGATAAATCTTATTTTTTATACTCATAATATCACGCTTTTCTATGTTTAGTTGTATGTTAACAAAGTCTGTAAACAAATCTAGGAAATCGATGTTTTGTAGCCATAAACGCGGTAGATGAAAGCAACATTGTCAACAATGTAAACATTTCTGATAGTTACTGTACATTGTAATGTGACATTTTGTATAATTATATGCAAGGTGCTATTCTTCCTTGCGCCATATAAATACGTCGTAACGTTAGATATTTTTATTACAAAACTATTTCATAGGATAACCAACTGAATTGTTTTAGAATTGCATTCTATTCAAACATTTTTTCTTAGTATAATTAAAAAAGCGGCCAAGTGCGAGTCGTACTCGCCCATGAAGGGTTCCGTAGCAGCAAGTAACATTGAATGAAAGGTAAATTGCGGTTTACGGTTTATGACGTATTAAAAAAAAACTACTTGCTAGATCTCGTTCAAACCAATTTTCGGTGGAAGTTTACATGGTAATGTACATCATATATTTTTTTTAGTTTTATCATTCTCTTATTTTAGAAGTTACAGGGGGGGGGGCACACATTTTACCACTTTGGAAGTGTCTCTCGCGCAAACTATTCAGTTTAGAAAAAAATGATATTAGAAACCTCAATATCATTTTTGAAGACCTATCCATAGATACCCCACACGTATGGGATTGATGAAAAAATTTTTTTTGAGTTTCAGTTCTAAGTATGGGGAACTCCAAAATTATTTGTTTTTTTTCTATTTTTGTGTAAAAATCTTAATGCGGTTCACAGAATACATGTACTTACCAAGTTTCAACAGCATAGCTCTTATAGTTTCGGAAAAAAGTGGCTGTGACATACGGACGGACAGACAGACAGACAGACAGACAGACAGACATGACGAATCTATAAGGGTTCCGTTTTTTGCCATTTGGCAACGGAACCCTAAAAAGCAGTCGATGTAATCGATACAATTACCATTAAAATGTTAATAACTTTATGTCAATTGACTATTGTTATTAATATTGATATTGCATAAATTAATGCGTTTATTGACAAAGACAGGCCTCCCACAAAGATGGCTACGCTATGTCAAATAATATTGTAGAGATGTGTAATGGCACTAAAGTGCCGAAATTCCAAATAGGTACCAAATTCGATTATATTTGTGACACATGCCTTGTTACTATAAAACTCCAAGCATTTATTCCAAATAAACCAATTACAGATACTTTTGAATTGTCAAGGAGTCGGTCAGTCAGAAAGATGAAGCTAGTTGCCCATTCCAAAGCGGAGTTGGTACCTACAGAGAGGAACGGGCAAGAAACTCCAAGGACACTCTTTTAAACCAAAATATTGTTACAAAATATTGGATAAATCATTCATGTTGAATACATGTGAGAACAATGTATAAAGACGTGCACGTTAAAACCGTCCGTAACAAAAACAAAAAAAAACAATTCAAAAATTAAAATAAACCGTGGCAGCTAAGAGATGACAGTTCCTACTGACAGCGCCCGTTCACGAACATGACGCATGGATCAGCATCATTAAGCTCAACCATTTTGAAGGGAGCTAAATGATCCAACACACGCCACCACCAGCGAAACATTTGAGTGAGCATGACACACACCTTGTCCTACCTACTACCTTTCTCCCATGAGAGTAGGTAAATAGGTACTAACCGAACGCCATGTGTTACGTTTCTAATCCTAAGTTACTCATTTTACTTTCGTCTACATGCATTCGAAGCGAACAAAAAAAAAATAACAAAAATTAAAAACGGCTATAGTTAAGTAACTCAACACTATTATCTCTGCCGCCCCCCGTAAAAGATAGCGCAAATATAGGTTGGCAAAAACGGTAGAGTTTCATTGCCAGGTGGTCGGGCTTCGCGCTATGAGGCGTACAAAATATTGTATTACATTACCTGCGCCTGCGACACGGCCTATAGGCCTATATCGTGCTGTATCAAGTTTAGACCAGTAGCTGGGACAGGGTCGACAGAGGAGCCAGTTATAGATGGTCAGATGATTGGTGATAAATTGGTGATTAAAAAATATTCGAAAAAATGGTATTTTTTTTTTTAAATGGTATTGTGATTTTCATTTGTTTAGAATCTGGCGCCTGCATGACATATTCAAAAAGCACAAAAAAAAAAAACAAAGGCACTCCGGGAGTGCCGACAGAAGTGAAAACTTGAACAAGATCGCCTTGGTGGGAGAAAAATACTTGTATAGAACATTCGTCCGTAACCTTATCTATATAAAAAGCACAATCGCGTTTACAATAAAAATACTTCCAAAACCTTTTAAAGTAAAAATACTTGCATAGAACATTGATTCGTAACATAATATAAATAAAGAGCACAATCGCGTTTACAAAGATGAGGTGTCGGTAACGGTGTCGCGAGTTCAATTGTTTTTTCCCATTTGAAAAATGCCCAACGCGTCTAAAGAAGTTTTCGCTTAAAAAATTGTGAAGCTGTCACAGAAATTGTATTGAAAAAACAAGATGGCAGCGTTAGTTCTAATTTTGGCGACGAACCAAAGGAATCTTGTACCGTTGTACTTGTTTGATTTTTTGTGTTTATTCTGCTGACAACTTTTCCTATTGATTGATGTTGTGGTCCACCATATCTATATTGTTACTATTCTATAGGTTTTATTTCTATTTGTAAACGTACAATTTGTATTTGACGTTTCAAAATAACCTGCAAGGGCTTCAAGATTTTTTTTGAAGATGTTTTTACATCGAATCTTAACGATCCCTCAATCATTACAGGTAAGTGGCACAAGACCATACTATACCCAGGTAATTCACTCCAAAATTTCTCGTCCATTCACTAATAAAGTTCTTGATATTCGCTATCCGGTTTCAGGTTAATTCCAAGTACTCGGAGGTGGCTATCGGCATTCATCCAATTGATCGGATTATAAAACAGCGAGGGAGCGGGCGGTGTCGCGTTTCCGAATCTGTATGTGACCACAATGAGCATGCCGTTTCGCGGTAAAACGTGTTAATAATGTGGTAGGGCTGTAAGTTATGGGCGGTTAGCGGGTGGAGAAAGTTAGGGTAGATATAGTACTCATAAATGGGTCCAGGGGTGGCGGACTTGGGGACATCCGTCACCCCCCATCACACAGGACCCGAAATGGCGACACATAGTATTCCACGCGCGCCTCTCTAAGACGTAACGGAAGGAGTTTCACTCCCCCTACGGGTCGAAGCCCGCAGAGCGCGGGCCGTCACCAGTCCGGGACAGCGGAAGTCGCATTTGCACTCGCAGCCCCCGACACAACTGTGAGAGGGAACACCGGGGTGGTTTTAGTCGGTAAGAGTCTGACAGACCCCTTTGCCCACCCCAGGGCGGAGGACATCCATGAGGATTTCCACCTCGACAAAAAAAAAAGGTACAGTACTCATCCCTCTGGCCACCTCTGGGCAGAGGACATCTGTGAAAATATATACAACCCGACAAAAAACAACTCATGTATATCAACAATGGCTGGTTGGTATCATCTAACATTTAAGCAAGTGGTAGGCAGAAACTATAAAACGCGAAAATTTTGCCAGAAATCGCGAAAATTCAATTCAAAATAATCTTATAGTCCACTGTCCGTTTCATTTGACAATCTTTTTCACCATTTCTTCCACAATCAAAACTGCGTCTAGATCACAAATTACGCATAAAGCAAAAAAAGCTCCAAAATGAGTCAAATTGTCAAAAAAGTGCAGCGCAGCTACTACGCCGTAGCTGATGTCACCGCTACGCCACGTCCGCTACGCCGTCGTAGCTGATAACCAAATTGCTACGCAAGATTTCGGTATTAATATCCGTCGCCATTTTTACTCAAAGATCGCTATCGCTCATGCCTTAGCCAGTAGTAACACGATACTAGTTCCCGCGGCTTTACATCCCGACCCTAATTTTATGGCTCATTAGCACTTTTGCTCATCCTTTTTGCAATAAACCGATGTGTCGTGAAGCATCGCTGATTTTTCGTGTGCCGAGGCCTTTATGTTCGTGTGCCCCAGCCTTTATCTCTGAACCACTGTATACCTCGGGTATCAGTTACGAGTAATTATAAAAGCATTGAGTTGTTTAAGCGAGATATTATTTAGTGTGTATTGGATGTCAGAAAATTGCTGTACTAAAGCTGTTGTGTTTTATTGAAGCGGAAGATTTTTAACTGTCTGCTTGTTCTTTTTGATTTTCGTTGCATATTGTTTACTGAGGCCTCCTTGCTTGTGTACATTTATTATTTTATTGTAATCCTAGCTGCGCCCCGCGGTTTCACCCGCATAAGTCTCGACTTCGTGAGAATATCGGAATAAAATGTATCGTATGTCCTAATCCAAGTCATGGTCTATATATGTGCCAAATTTCATCCAAATCTGTTTAGCCGTTTAAGCGTAAAAACGTAAGAAACAAACAAACGAACAAACAAATAAATAAACAAACTCACTCTCGCATTTATAATATCAGTTAGAATAGCTAGCGGCGATTTTTTTTTTCACGCGAAATGCCAAATACCTTTTGAGGTTACAGCCTATCCAGAGATCTCAAGAAAATTTAAGTTACTTGTGACCAAGTCAAAATATCAAATTAACATTTCTGTTATTATTATTAGAACGGAACGGTCAAAAATTCCAATAACATTTTAATAAATTAAATTTAAATGTATTTATTTCATACTTGAAATAAATACAATTTAATTCAATACCACAGAACTCATATTAGAAAACATCTTTAAATTATTCAAAAAAAACATGAATAAATACTATATAAATACAACGTCAACACACAAATTAGATACATCAAATTCAATAATAATAGATACTTACTTACCCATTTATTTAGAAGTTATGCCTTTTGCAATGTAGGTAGATGCTTTTACAGCAGAATTCACACTTAAGTAAGCCTGCCCTATAGCCCTAATCGTTCCTTGATCAGGCCTCGCTGGGTCAGTCCTCGTTAACATTTCTGCGCGCGATTACCGCGGCCTGCGCAGGCGGCGCCGTTAGACGCGCATGCCTTGATTATTGTCAACACTTATTATCTTGTTTACTTTATTAAGTTACTGACATCTTGTAAGTTTTTGTTCCTGTTACATTAAAATAGAGGCTCCTGCTCCTAGCCCTAATAATGATCAAGTTTTAATCAAGGCAAGATCTGACCAATAACTGACAGATATAGGCCCCCCAAATATCACCGTAAGAACCAGTATTGAGTTATAGCGATCATAACTAAAACCTTATGTAAAATTAGTTTAGTTCTCTCGGAAAATAGTAGTCAATGGTGCCGATTCCCTTGTTAAACGACAAACTAAACTAAATTTAATTTCAGTGCATCTTTTTCTTTCTACTTCATTATGAAAAGGACAGAAGATAAATTTTAGTTTAGTCCTGTCAAATTAATCAGCGCCTGTCACTACTCCATACAAGTTTAGACGTGATTAAAAACTTGCCTACTAAAATTACGTCAATTTACGTCAAGCGCTGATTAATTTGACAGGACTAAACTAAAATTTATCTTTTGTCCTTTTCTTAATGAAATAGAATGAAAAAGATGCACTGAACTTAAATTTAGTTTAGTTTGTGAATAAGGGAATCGGCACCACTGAATGATGATTCTGTGTATTTATTTATTTATTTGTGTTTATCTAATACCTTCTGTTCTGAGGAGCTCGTGGCTAAGTAATAACAGCCGCACTGGTCGATCCATCAGGTTAAGCTACGCTTGCCAGGGTTGGTCAGTGGATGGGTGACCATCTTTACATACCGAGACTCCTCCGTGCCTCGGAAAGCACGTTAAGCCGTTGGTCCCGGCTGTCATTCGTGGATCTTTGACAGTCGTTACGGGTCGTCAGAAGCCCGAAAGTCTGACAACCAGTTTTACCAAGGGGTATCGTATTACCCAGTTACTGGGTTGTGGAGGTCAGATAGGCAGTCGCTCCATGTAAAATACTGGTATTCAGCTGCATCCGGTTAGCCGACCCCAACATAGTTGGGAAAAGGCTAGGCAGATGATGATGATCTGATACCTTTAAACGAGTAATTCTTGTATATATGCATATATATAATCTGAATCTCGGAAATGGCTCCAACGATTTTCATGACATTTTGTATGCCCCGGGTTTTGGGGGCGATAAATCGATCTAGCTAGGTTTCATTTTTAGTAACCGTCGTTCAAAAAAAAGCTCGGTCATCCAGAAATTATTTAATTAATTTGGAGAGCAAAAATGGCTCGGTGGTTCGAACCCAAGCAAGCACTTTGCTCTGTGTAAATAATTTCATCACCACTCTCAAAACGGTGAAGAAAAACATCGTGAGGAAACCGGCATGTCCTAGAACAAAAAAATCGAAGTCATGTGACATCTACCAACCCGCACTGGGCCCGCGTGGTAGATTACGGCCCACTCCCTCTCGAAGAGAGGAGGCCTGTGTCCCAGCAGTGGGAACATTATAGGCTGATTATGCTATCCGAAGCAGACCATTGGCGTTTCTGCCTACCCCCATGAAAAGAAGGTGTGAGTTTATGTATGTTGTGTGTAAAAAACATAACTTTTTTGCCAAACATGTAAACAAACACGAGTTTTAGGAAAAACAACAGTAATGCCTTCACATAAGGTTCAATTTGCGCTACAACTTCATATTTTTTTTTACTTTTTCAACAGTACTAGTCAGTCTAAAATCAACTTTATTTACAGTAGTATTAGGTTGATGTTTGTTTAAGTGGAAATAACATCAATTGGAAACAAGGTTAGAAATACAAAACATTCAATATTCAAATAATGTATGTTTCATTTCAAATTAAACTCGAAACGAGTCAAAAGGATACCTGTTTTTTAGGGTTCCGTAGTAAACAAGGAACCCTTATAGTTTCGCCATGTCCGTCTGTCTGTCTGTCCGCGGCTTAGCTCAGAGACTTTTAGTACTAGAAAGCTGTAATTTGGCATGAGTATACATAATAATTACGCATAAAATCATGAAAAAACTTTTTTTAAAGGTACCTCTCCTCGATGTAAAGTGGTGATGTTTTTTTTTCTCATCTATCCTAAAGTGTGGTCGTTAGAAAGGTCGTTTAAAAATATTGCAAGTTTTGAAAACCATTTTTGGATTCAGGAATCCGTTTTCGAAATATTAAGCTATAAAGTGCTAATTTTTGTTAGAGTCAAGTGTCGGGGCCCTGCCAGCTAAATTGTTGGTCTTGGATACATGAAAAAAATCACAGCAGTAGTATATATGTATAACGTAATTAAAAGAAAAACTATCACAGCTAAGTAAGCTTTACAAGTTATTGAGTAATAATCGACCAACTTACATTTGCGGTTGCAAAAACATGTTCCCCCATACATTCCGTATGGCAGAACATGTTTTTCTACTACAAAGTTAAGCTTATTCTTGGGATAAATTCATTCCAACTACAGAACCCTACATTGTGCGTGGTTCGACACGCACTTGGCCGGTTTTATTTTCTTTGTTTCTCCACCACAACTGCACTGTGGTCCTCAAAAGTGAAAGTTACATTTTGGGTATTATTTGCTTGGTTGCAGGTTGCAGGTCCAGGTGGGCTACGACGCAGTGGGGTAGACCGAGACGCCACCGATACCCGACACTCAGTATTGATCACTTGTACTGTCACCGACGATGATATTTTAAAGAAAACGCACATTTTTGATGACCTTTTGATTTAATTTGTAACTCTTTTTGAAGATTTTAATGATGTGGTAAACTGAGAAGTAATTGTACTTTTGTCCATTTGATTTTTGTATGTTTCAGAGAAAACAACTTCAGCAAAGGATGAAGGAGGTTTTGCTTGGTAGCTTTGCCATTAAATCCTCACCGGCTTCTTGCAATATTACAGTGACTGACTTGATAACTTTGGGTCTTCTATTGATCTATGAAGACCACTGCAACTACTTATTGCAAGCGACATTTTATCGACTAAACGATTGCCTTTGCTAAACTTTTATATACCAATTCTTCGCTTATACTTTTAACTTTAAATAACAGATTTATTTCATACACAAAAAACTGTGATTTCTAAAAACTCATTTTTAATTTCCCGCCATTTTGCCACAGACTGTACTTTGCTACAGATAACTTAGAATAAAAAGTGCGCAAATCCCTGCGGATACGCGCGTAGCCGGATCGCGTTACACGCTAATGGAGCGTGCACGCGATCCAGCTCGCACTCGTGTGCCTAGCTCACGTATCGATGCTGTTTTTTGGAAATTAAAAAATCTTTTGATGTAAGTAGATACGCTTGGTAGGTGATCTGCAAAGACATAAATAGCTAAGTAAGTAGCTTACCATAAACATATTTTGTATTTTTTTCATTGGTTTTTCTGTTTCTTGTGTCAAACTGTTCATGAACCGAACATTAATTCCCTACTTCCCTACATTGTATTAATATACAAAAAAATTACGTGATCATACTCATATAATTTTTGCCTGGACAACTTTTTTCTTGATTCTAGCATTTCTCATTTAACATTAAGCTATTTCGGGCAGCGAAATGCTACAGGTGTAGGTATAACTTCGTAAGATAGAGAATGACGACATGAAAACGATTAAATCATAGACCTCCTTGATCATTCATTCCTCATACTGTATGATATTGTACAAAGACGTGAAATTCATAAGTTCATTTTACATTAGGTACAGTCAGGTAAATTAATTGTTTGCAAATTGACATCCTATTTCAAATTGCCATGTTTTAGTCAATTTTGTGTATTTGTGTTTTATGTGTTACCATACAACTTTTAAAGAATGACAGTTGTGATTTGAATTTACGGACAATAAAATTTAAGTATAGTATTTTATTACCTTAACAATAAATTTCCCTGGCTTTACCTAATATTACGAACCCGACCTAATCCTCAAAATCTACCTGTTTCCAAACACTCTGCTCCCTCAAAGGAAACGTAACTTAACAAAGAGTCCTATCAGCGGCGTGATTAGTAAAACGTGTGGCGTATGTAAACAGACAAACAGACAGTGTTTGTGCTGATGAGATCTGGCGAGTGGGCGACGTCGCGCGCAATTACTTGTCAATTGAACTGTAGGCGCGGCACACGCTACTGTGAAGGGCAGGCAGGGGGCAGAAGGACAAGAATGTGACTCTACCATAAATAGGTGACAAGAGAAATAACCTAAGTAAAACCCGACTAGGTCCCGAAAAAAAAAAAACTGAAATGTATGAATCAAAATGTACACTTTTACATTTAACGGCCGCCTTATTGAAGATATCTACGTCTGATTTCATCAAGTAGTGGTAGAGGTGTCAGCCATACAGCATACAGCCCATTGTTGATAACGAATATTTTAAGTTGTGAGAGGAAACAAAAGAGGGATCATTACTCACAATAGCTACAATTTTAGACAGTTTAAATCTTGAACTAAAAAAGCATTTATCTGTAGAGAGCACATTTAATTTAACTAATGGTTACAAGTGAAGTCAGATCATTTGCTGTTAATGGTGTCATGCTTTAATTTGCCCGAAGTAATTTGTGGTTTACTATTCAAGTGTCGAATCATACTTCTCAGAATATCTTTACAAATTTTAAAAGGAAGCTAACACACATTCCCTCAATCAAAGCTGTCCAGTATTTAATGAATCACAGAAATCCATTCAAACTTTGAGTAGACATGCAATTAAGGCAACGAGTTTTCATCCCAAGATTTGAATGTCATACATCTCATGTCCTTGAAGACTGATATTAATAGAAAAAGCTTCAGATATATTCTCGATTGCCTCATAGAACCGTGACAAGTATGACAAAACATGTACCTATCACGTGCTAACCTGCAGGATTAACTAAAGCTTAGTCATACTAAAGCCTTTGTTCAAATCTAAACTACTGTCTGTCCTCTCCACAACGGCTCCCGCGCAGTCGCTGTCGCCTCGGACAAACTAATTAAACGTCAAGCATCGGCAGCCGAAACATAAACAAGCGTGTTTACCCACAGATCGAGACGACCCCGTTGTTAATATTTTAAACTGGCAACATTTAGCGCGCGCTCATTGGTCGTCGTCGACAGTGGCGCGAAGCGCTTGTCATTTATTTTAATTTGTCATTTGATTTGACAGCTGATGTCAACTTGATGTAAATTGAAGTTAGAGATTACTGGTGTTATTTGAGGGGCACTGACCAATTGCTGCTGGTTGCAGTGATTAGAGGCAGTAGCGGATAGAATGGAGCAGTTAGAAGTGGGTATGTCAATATTTATTTGTTGATTGGTACAATGTTTTTGTTTTTATTTTGATTAGACGCAAGAGCTACGGTAGCTGAGCATTGCTTGGTATGAGGCAGTTGGGTACTTCTATAGAACTTAACAAAATCACCTGAATGCTGTTTGATTTATAAAATTTTAAAAATAGAAGAACACATAACATCACGCCTTGTTTCCCCGAAGGGTTGGGCAGAGGTGTCCCTGTAGCAGGTACATCCTCATTTCGCCAGTTATGTTCAAGTCCCATGTAATAGGGGGCGAGCCTATTGCCATCAACCGGGCACAAATCCAGACTCCGAGCTGCTACTGAGAAATTTCAGATAGAAAAACCCAATAACACTTTGCCCGACCCGGGAATCGAACCCAGGACAAACAAACAGAAGAATTATTTGAGTAATAATAATAATTTATTATACTGTGGTATTCAGCTGTATCCGGTTAGACTGGAAGCCAACCTCAACATAGTTGGGAAAAGGCTAGGCAGATGATGACTGTGGTAATGAGCCCGAATTCCAAAATCTAACTTAGTTGGTACCTTAACTTATAGACAAAATGGCAAGCAGCTGACAAAAAAATCGCATCATTCCACCTCACCCTTTACGGATTTCCAAACCTTATGACTTGAAGCGTAACTTTAGCAAAAACACAATAGGCTGGAACCCAACACTACCCGCGGTCAAAACGGCGTGAACAGCTAAAAGCCTGCTTACCCCCGCACTGTGGGGCGCGTAACCGTCGGTACGAGTTACTTACGGATGGTTGCGCGTATGAGGGCTCATGGTATTTGTTTGTGGTGGTTAATGGTTTTAATTCGATGTGCTTTTTGATGGGATTTTGGGAAGCCGGGTTTGTGATCTGCGTTGATATTTGCAGAAGCTGTGATTGGTCGGTAAGATAGGTGATTTTGGGGTAAGATACCTACAGCATTGGAATTGAAATTGATGTCATGAAATTGTAGGAATCTCAAAAATTATAAGGAAAATCTTTATACAACCTCAATTTGTGTCGTCTTGCATTTTTCATAAACGAAAATTGTCTTTTTAACACGCTTTTATTAGGTCGACCTGTATGCATTGATCACTAATAAAAAACTAGTGATCGATGCCTGTATGTAACTATGTAATGGAATCTAAGGTAACTAATTTAACCATCTTCCAAGGGTCGTAGCATAATGAAAATTGGCAGCTGTATGTAGTTCTGATGACAATACAATAATATGGTACTGTCAAACTGATCTGATGATGGAGCCGGAAGATATGAACTGGAACTTCATGATGGAAAATCGTATCATAGCTGTTTTGGATTTCTTAGAAAAGTTCTGTAATGAACTTTGACTACAATTAGGTTTCAAGGTCTGATGATAAAACCGGAAGATAGGCACTGGCATTCCATGATGGAATATCGTATCATAGTCGTGTTTGCACTTGTAAGAAAGGCCACGTAATAGACTTTGAACACGATCAGGTTTCAAGCGTGTTTTTCTAGTGTTTTTTACATGCCAACATTGAAAAACTTAAAACTCTGAGAACCTTACCGCCAATTTTTCCGCCAAGCAATTTGAAAATCGAACAAAATAAAATTGTTTTGAATCGCTGCGTTCTGTAAGTTCACTTTATTATCAATCTCGTATTGTAAGACGTTGAATGCACTATGTTTAGTTATTCCCGAGCATCATAAATCAATGAAAAGCACGGAATATGACTCAGTTGGCATAAAAAGCCACCGTCTTTTGTGCCTTTGTACCTTACGGAGTTTCAAGAGGATTTCAAAGGGTTCAAGTGCTTAATGACTGCGTTCACAATGAACCAAAACATATTGATGTAACGCGTCATTCAGTATTTTGTTACAAATATAATAATGTTTTACATCAATATGATTTGTTTTTATATCTTTTGCGGTCCTCGGTATTTTTGTAACGTGAAGTAGCGTATCCTATTCATACAAATTTTTATAAAGGTATTATAGGAGTATTTTTAATGGCGAAGGAGTTTACAGTTCACTTGAAAATGATTGAGAATAAATGATGATGAGGAGCTGAATGAGTCACAAGAGCGGTAAGCTCTTATGAATACTCGTAATACTTACTTGAAGTTTTGGTAGCCCTTTTTAACAAAGTAATTTTCAATATTATATCTAGTTGAATTTGATACAAAGTTTTT
This sequence comes from Agrochola lychnidis, assembly GCA_963680765.1. Taxonomy (NCBI): domain Eukaryota; kingdom Metazoa; phylum Arthropoda; class Insecta; order Lepidoptera; family Noctuidae; genus Agrochola; species Agrochola lychnidis. The sequence goes on along the minus strand of OY796859.1, from coordinate 2,637,101 downwards.
AATTAAAATGAGGTATAAAATGTAATGAATCATAATTTAGCCTCGGGGCCAGCCCCGTATTTACGCCTAGGCACTCAAGGCACTGGCCTAGGGGCCCCACGCACCCAAATACCCCAAACAGGGCCTTTTTTTTTTTTTTTTTTTTTCCTTGGGTGGGAAATTATCAAATAACTTCTCCCGCTCTGGGCGGAGCGGGAGGGCGTGTCAGACTCTTACTGACTAAAACCCACCCGTGTTCCTTCGGTTGCCCTGTTGCCGGGGGCCACGATTTCCCGATCGGTTTTCTTCGAACCCCCGGCAGGCATTGGCCCTAGCGGACCCCATCAATTCTGCTGACATCTCTTTGAGGCGCGCGTGGAACACAACGCGCCGTCGACCCAGGCTTGGTCCTTATCGGACGGCGAGCTACCCATTGCTCACCGTCCGCAAGCCCGCGCCTACGGTGGCCGGAAATCGGCTCGCGATTCCCGCCCCGGGCGTCTCCTCCTGCGGCGGTTAGGGGCGTGAGGGCGCGAAATTTGCCTCTCCCTCACGCGTTCCGCCTCCTCCTTCGCGAGCATTACCGCTTCGCAGAAGGAGGTGACGGCCTGCCATTTCCTCTCGCTCCGTACCACGGCCTGAACCAGGGCCGGACGCGAGAGATCACCGCCGCCGATCGCCTCTACGAGAACACGGCGTTGCTCCGCCCAAGCTGGGCAGACCTCCACCGTATGCTCCACCGTGTCCTCAGGCCGATCCACACAATGGTGACACCCGGGTGTTTCCTCCCGCCTTATCCTGAACAGGAACCTCCCGAAGCAGCCGTGTCCGGTGAGGACCTGCGTCAGGCGGAAGGTGAGAACGCCGTGGCGTCTCTCCAGCCACTCCTCAAAGACGGGTCTTATCGCCGCGATTGTGGCGTGCCCAACCCCAACCAGGGCCTCAAGTCTGCTTTTACAATAGTGTCAGAATGGTCTATCATTGATTTCATAATTGTTGATTTTGACAAGTTTGGTAATCTACTAATATAATGGCGTCATTATGACTTTCCAATGGTCAGCCACTGACACTCCATTGAAAGAAATGGCACTTATTGGTAATCTCGTACATAATGACAAATGAATGACTGACTTAGGCGGTATCATTGGTCGTATTGTACGACAATACCATTATAAGTATAACACAATTCTATTACGAGAGAAATTTAGCAAATTACGAACTTTTATAATAGCAAAATGACAATGGGATCGTGTTGGAATGACGAATTTATAAAAATAGCAGACTTGGGCCCCAGGTAGATTGCTTGTCTGACGACAAGCGAAAATAAAATTATGCGCTGAGAGAAATAAAATGTATTTTCAAGAAAACATATTTCATTCGATTATTTCAATTACCTACTTGAATAGTGCAGTTGGGTTGACTCAAAATTAACGTCTTCATTTCAATTATTATTCGCAATTGATTCAAAACAACAAAAAAAAAAACAGTGGCACTCCGGGAATGCCAACAGGAGTTAAAACTTGAACAAGACAGCCTTGGTGGAAGAAAAATACTTGTATAGAACATTGGTCTGTAACCTTATCTAAAAAAATAAAGAGCAAAATCGCGTTCACAAAAAAAAAAACCTCCATAACCTTTACAGTAAAAATACTTGCATAGAACATTGATCCGTAACGTAATATAAATAAAGAGCAAAATCGCGTTTACAAAAATGAGGTGTCGGTAACGGTGTCGCGAGTTCAATTGCTTTTTTCCCATCTCAAAAATGCCCAACGCGCCTAAAGAAGTCTTTACTTTAAAAATATTAATGTACTAGTGTATTTTATTTACTAAATTTCCAAAATGGCTTCGGAATTGGGGGGCCTCAAATATCAAAGTGCCCCCCAGGCACTTTGATATTTGCTGGGTCTTTAAGTCCGGGCCTGCTCAGGGCAAGCAGTGTAGTACGCAGGCTCGTATGCCGACGGCTTTATACTTCACCTGCTTTACACATTTTTTGACGTTTGTTAGTTTTGATATTGTCATGTCATGGCACGCACACAGCTGGATCTAAATGAAGGCTTAGGAAATTAGCAAAATATAGAAACGTTTGTCGAGCTTTAATTTGTCGGGCGAAAATTGTGTCGCGCCATCGTTCGTTGGTCAAAACATCCGTCGTCTTGTCATTTGTCGAGAAATCATTTTGTCGCTCTAATATTTGTCGCGTATTTGTTAGTCACAACTATGATGCGGAGTCATCTAAGGTTTCGGCCATAAACAATCATCTCATGATTCTCGAATATATCAGGAATTGATAGAATACATGACCGTTCTGCACCTTGAGAGAGAAAAATAACTTTTTCTCAAACATGCATGGAAACATTGTCATTATTTTCGAAAAAAGAACACGCGAGGTATCGAATTTACGGTCAAAGAAAATCAAATCCATTGCAGGAGCGTTTTTTGAATTTGGAACATTACAACGCTCCAGCAATGTTGTATGAAACGGCGTGCTGGGAATATTAAATAGGTACTCTTTGATTGGATCTCTTTTATCATTTTTGGTATACCAAAGTAAGTCTCTTTGCTTAGTACAAATTGCATTCACGTAGCTGTATGTATAGCCATAAATACGTTTGCCTTTCGGCACAGATGATAAACAGAAATTTGGCGGCAAAGCTGAAAATTCGTCTTGATTTGTTATTTACATACATCATCATCTGCCTAGCCTTTTCCCAACTATGTTGGGGTCGGCTTCCAGTCTAACCGGATGCAGCTGGATACCAGTATTTTACATGGAGCGACTGCCTATTTGACCTCCACAACTTAGTTAGTACTAGGTAACACGATCCCCTTGGTAAGACTGGTTGTCAGACTTTTTTGGGCTTCTAACTACCCGTAACGACTGTCAAAGATCTACAAATGACAGCCGGGACCAACGGCTTACCGTGCTTTCCGAGGCACGGAGGGGTCTTGGTATGTAAAGATGGTCACCCATCCACAGACCAACCGCGGCAAGCGTAGCTTAACCTGATCGATCGACCCGTGCAGCTGTTGTTACTTAGCCACAAGCTTAGCTTAGCTTACATACATAATAGATAATTAAAATGAGTTCCAACGGTTCAGAGAGTGAAATGGAGATTGATTGTACTCCACCAGATTTAAGATCAGAAGCCAAATTAGCAATGGAAAACCTGCTTCCAGCGAAGTCAAAAGAAAAATACATGAAAGTATATGAAAATTTTATGATTTGGAAAAACGAGAATAAAGTGAACATTTTCTACAAACTGTGTATTTTTGGCGTATTTTAATGAGATTACTAAAACTAAAAAGCCATCTACATTATGGGCAATTTATTCCATGCTGAAATGTACAGTTCATGTTAAAAACGGCATTAACTTGAAAAATTATGGAAATTTAACTACTTTTATTTCCTTGCATTCTTTTGAGAAAAGCACTATATATGCCTCGGCGGAAATGGCAATTGCCTGTCTCGTATTAGTGAAGTCCTCGCCTACGGCTCGGCCTTCAAACTCATACTCGACCTGCAATTCTCTATTTCCCGGCCTTTGCAATAATGTACTATTTAGCATGTACGAGATTCATTATTTATCACTGTTTAAAAAAGTTGCATCTTTATGTTATTTATTAGTATCCATCACTCACTTTTTTTTTCTGATGTGTAACATACGTCTACGTTATGTTAAATTAATTAATATTTCAAACTCGTTATTTATTTAAAAAATTATCTTCAAGAAACAGTATTACTACGTGTTAATTAAATACTTTGTGTCACGAACTAGACATATCCTGCGAGAAAACCCATGCTAATTTAAAGTTCTAAATTCAAATACCTAAAGGAGCACCTGACTGGTAGGTATAACATCAGGATATAATATTAAAGCATAACGATGTATGTAGTTTCACTTAGTGAATATTCAAAAGCCATGCATAAATTTAAAACATTAACACGGCCCTGCATCGACCATAGATTATATAGAGTGCGATAATGATCTCACATTCTCACAGGCAGCTCTATGGTCTATTTGCGTACTACACTTTGACAAATGAGAGTGTAGAATAGAGAAATTATCATAAAAACGTATGCAAATTATTTACAATTTTTGCTAATTATTTTGTTTTTGCTCGGCTTTATTTCCATGTTCTAAGTCTAAGCCATAGTAATAAATAAAATAGTTAACCCATGCAATGAAGCAGGGAGTTTATTTTTTTAAGAGTAGGTAGGTCTGTATTCGCCAGACTCATGTAGCAGAACCAAATGGAGAGAAATCGTGAGGCGAGCAACGACTACACCTGCAATTGGACACAGTTCATCGTGACCACGACCGCTCTGTCGAGAAGTTCTCGAATACATACCTCTTTTTCTTCTGACGAATTATGTTCTCGACGAGATAATAATTTGATGAAGATATACCTATAGAAGAAGAATAAATTCAAATGGCATTATTTTTTATATTTGTGTGCTTAAAATATTAAATAAATAAATATTGCGAATCTCCATTTAATTTGGGGTAAAAGTATGATTGCAGGAGGATGATGATGATGGTGATGTGTGTTTGTTCCACACACACACTACACACACACACACTACACACACACACTATCAAGGACTTTTGATAGTGTCCAGGAACCTAATTTACACTTCAGAAAGTTTTTGCACATTTGTATAATTTATTCCATGACACACTACCTATTCACAGTTCTATAAATTAAAGGCGTTGAATTTTTTTTTTTTCAATTTTGATCACACTAAACGGAAACATGGAAAGTCGACAAGAACAAGCCAGACAAACCGTAGAACAAGCAAGTACTAAAAACTTTCACGCTACACTAAATAGGAAAATAACAGCAATAAATAAAACAAATAATGAATAAATAATACATAACATGCAGTATGTCTTTTGAAAGACAAGTGTAAACAAATGGCAGAATTATTGCTATATTGGAACCATGTAACCAAGTTTTTGTTTTCTGCTCACCCTTCTGATGCGCTTAACGATAGCAAGGAAATCTATAAATAATTAATGGGTTAAGTAATATTTAAATGTATTTGTTCAACGGTGGGAGTTTAGATTTTAGACGTTACGTGAAGTCTGGACCGGCACATATTTTTAGAATTATATACCTACTAGGTACTTTTAATTCACAGATATTATTATAGTATCAAAACCTACATAAAGTTGCAGCAGTTAAGTATTACTACTCCTGCTTGGCACACCAATCAGGCATCTATTTTAGAATTTGAAATTATGAAGCCATTAGGTAGTTATCATATTACTTATAAAATATAAACAACATCTCAACCTGTCGAAAGGAAACCATTTTATTCTATTTAGTTTTAAAATAATCGTCCCGACGGATGGTCGAAAGCTTTCGATCCGAATCCTGCAAGTCACTGCCGACATGTGGCGACTTTAAAATTGGAACGCACCTCGCGAGCGCGCGTATTTACTTTTTAATTCTTTTTTTTTATTAATCGAAGGAGTCATTAGATTGTAACTCATAACGGTCAGCGTTTTTTTATCGTCTGACCCAAAGACTTGTCAGGTGCCTTTTTAATATTTCGACGTAACTTATTTGGTGCAAAAACTTACAAAGACATTAAGGACTGCAACCGTCTGTCTTTTACTTTAATCGTTTGTACGAAAATGACTACATTAAGGTTAATATATTATTGTCTAGAACTGTCGAGTAATGTCAACTTTACAACATGAATTATAGATTCGATACTTTGCATAATAAATTAATAATATTTAAAATTAACCGTGGTAAGAAATGGTGATACAAACAGAAACTAGTTCGTTAGAAATGTCTTTGTCTAATCTAAAGGTGGACTTATTTAGAAAAAGAATAAGAGTCTTTTATTTACTTGTAATTAATTACCACTTAGTTAATAGACGTAAGTAATGAAACTCTAATTATGATAGTTATGTTAAAGGTTTGAAGATTTATACTTTTAAAAGAGCAGCGACGAGGTTTACTTTACAATAAGGTCACATTGATAAGAAGTGCTCACCTTAAGGCTTAAATCGTGAAGTTCTAATACTGATTTAGCTACTGTAGCTTAAAACTTAAAAACATTTCAACGCTAAATCCATTTCATAAGCTCTACATCTCGCAGCGTTGAAAAAAACTGCTTACAAAATTAATTTCACACAAACATATTAACAGTCACCAGTGATTGATCATCTAAACAAAAGAATCAAGCGGAACATCCCACAAGTCGCGCCAAAAATTCGCGTTCCATTTTATTAATTCAAAAATCATACCATCAGTTTTTAATATCAGATCAAAGCGCTCGAATCTATCTGCCTAATATTTCATAACAAATTACAAATACGTCTCAATACATGACACGGATTCATCGGGCGCCCGCCGCGTCCGTCCGACTCTTAAACAAAAACAAGCCGTCATCTCACAATGGACCAACAAAAAAACCAGTATATCGGTAACACAATCTATACATATTAAACATACAATACAAACAATGCGATGCTGATTGAAACGTCAAGCAAATGACGTCCCGATTGATTCAGATCGCTGCATTGTACTTATTAACAACGTAATTACGGCACGCTGAGATATAACTATTTATTTTGTGTCCAAATTTATTATTGAGACGTCGAAAAAAACAGATCACGATGCAATGATTCGTGATTTTTGTACGTCCGTCCCTTTCTATCGATTTTTATATCGATTTCCATATTGAGATCAGTGATGTATCGACAAAAAAAGTTGTTTGTTCTTTTTTTGAATCGAAATTGTTTTATGATGTTGGCATTTTGTGCGTAGCTTTTTTAAAATGCGTTGTAACAAAAGTTGCCAGTGCGTGAGGTTTTTAACGGGTCTATGGACAATGAGTGTTGTAATAGAGAATTTGATACTTTGTTACATGATAGAGTATTGTAATACGTTTTTTGATAGATGAAACACAATGTAGATCATTACGGTATCATAAACAGTTTAAAAACTTTTCCAAACTGTTTTGTGAAAACTTTACCGCAGTTCCAACATTGCTGGTGATCCACCTAGATTATTTAATCGCTTGTTATGAAACTTTAAACCAACCGACTCAGGAACATTGAGATGCTGATCTTTCACGTCATCTGCAAATCGACATGGGCGTGTTCTGCGTGTCTCAACTGACGCTGTCGATGTACTCGTAATGCTGATCAACTGATACGTTATTAGAAATCAAGCTCGCCCCGTGAGACTTGTTGCAACTATGTGGCCATCTCTTACACCGTAATTCTGATTGATTTTGATTTTGGATTTTGCCAAAACCTTTAACTAAAATTTTATTGAAGTAGGTATTCCTTCTTTTTTCATTTTAACTTAAACACGAAAACCAGATTTACATGGGATGATTTAATTGCTTATGACATATCTTATACTATTAAACGAGCAATATTTGTGTACATATATATATATATATACCTATACTTGTAATCACGTTCTCTCGAAAACGGCTCTAATGATTTCGATGAATGTTGCAATATAGAAGTTTACGGGGGCGAAAAATCGATCTAGCTAGGTCTCATATCTGGGAAAATTCGTTTTGTCTATTTTCACAGCCTCGAGAATGTGATACAATGTTGGTATACTTGGACGATATGTTTATCTATTTTCACCCGAACAGAGCTCGGTCGACCAGGTACTAATAAGTTGAAACAGCAATAAAAGTTGCACCGTATAAACAGAGTCATTTGTTGCTTCAATTGTGTGGTTCGTGAAACAAGAAACTTGCATCGTGTAAATGAGGCTTTAGTTTATAGGTAAAAGTTTTGATGTTACAACATACTGTAACTCACTTTGTTCTACTTTTAACAAGCCTTTTTCCCAAATTGTTTGCTTTTCAACTCCCAACTTTAAGATGGAAGACATAAGGATTATCCTTTGCCCTGTTTTCAACATATTAGTTGTATTAAAGTATGTTGTGAGAAAAAGAACAAGTATGGTTGGCGCCATTCAATAGGGCTACCAATTTAGGTAAAGGGATTGATAGAAATAGTTTATCATGAAAAATATTAAAATTCAAGATTTACTTAGTTATACAAATTGTAATGGCATAACTCTATGGGGTTTATTTATAAACGTTGGTTAAAGTTAAGAGACGTTTTAACGTCTAAAAATGTATGGTTAAGGAGACGTTACTCATTGCTTAATTAACTTTAACACTTTCGACTCCACCCATTTTTCATAGAGCTCATACGCCATGCCGCCATACATATTGCGAGTTGACTCCTGGAGGGTCATCGGCATTACATTTGCGCTAAAGTTAACCTTTGAGGAGTGTCACTGGCATTAGGATATACAACTAATTTTATTTTCACAGTTACAAAAACCTACATTTAAAATGAGCCCTCCGCGAGGGCTCCCAGCATCCCATATATAACTTGAGTGAACCTTCCAGGAGGGCTCCCGGCACTGAACGAGTTAAGCAACTTTTATAAAAATAGGAGTATACGTATTTTAAGCCTACAAGTAGAACTGTTTGTGTAGGGCTATTTCCTTTGACTAGGTACACCTAGTTTAGCTTATCTAGTCTTGACAATGGTGCCGATTCCCTTGTTCACAAACTAAACTAAATTTAAGTTCAGTGCATCTTTTTCTTTCTATTTCATTAAGAAAAGGACAGAAGATACATTTTAGTTTAGTCCTTTCAAATTAATCAGCGCTTGACGTAAATTGACGTAATTTTGGTAGGCAAGTTTTTAATCACGTCTAAACTTGTATGGAGTAGTGACAGGCGCTGATTAATTTGACAGGACTAAACTAAAATTTATCTTCTGTACTTTTCTTAATGAAATAAAAAGAAAAAGATGCACTGAACTTAAATTTAGTTTAGTTTGTGAACAAGGGAATCGGCACTATTGGTAATAATTTATTAAGAACACCTTGATAACCCTAACAGCCACCTGTTAATTGAAAACAGAATGAAGTCATGTCGGCCGTCACACGAGATGTGTCGTACTTTAGTAAACGGTGCCATTACAACGCGCCTGCGCAGCGGTATGATATGAACTTATAAACTTGTACGAGATGGATGACAGCGATTTTTTATTACGGCTTAATTGAATTGTAGAAGGGTACAAACGATAAATGGGTGTTTTTACTTTGTTTGAAAAATAACTAAGTATTACGGGTTTTACCTTTACGGATATAATCAATATTTACTGGAAAGATAAATTTATATCGATTCTTAGGACTAAGAATCTAAAATCTATCTTGTGTGTTTTATGTTAATTTAGTAAAAACTACTGTTAAGATTATCCCTTTGAGGATTTATCGCTATAATAATCGATTTTTGCTTCTGCAAAGAAAGGCTTGTCTGTCCAGCACAGCTCCCGCTTTCCAGTTTCTTCAAATTTTTAATGATAAATAAAAGACTTTCATTACTAAATAGATTACTTATTTCCTTTCCTCTCTTCATCTCCATTTTATAAACTTTCTTAGTACGATTTCTACTAAATCGTTGAAAATCTCGGCGCTAATTAAAATGCTGTCAGTCGGTGTGCGCAGGCGGCGATAAGATCGGATCCGTCGATATATTCGCGTTGCCAGTTCAAATGCTGGCCCAGCGTGGGACTGAGTTTTACTGAGAAGTGAAGATATCGTTCAGATTTTTGTGTGATATTACCTGTAGGTATACTAGGTACCATAAACGAGCCATTCTTGCTTACCTGAATTATATTAGTAACTAACATAGCTTAGGAACATAAAGAGCTTAAATATTTATCTATAAAGCGAATGTAATAGAATTTAGGTATTCATATTTTCCCCTAAGATTCGTAAAAGCGAATGGGTTATGTTAATCGCAGCAGATGGACAAAAACATTAGGTTCAGTCGTGTCCTACTTTATTTGGTGGCGGTGCAGAGTGTTAGCTTCTTCCCCTCCTCCCCCGTCTTCCTCCTCCTCTCCTACTTTTCTCTTCCCCTCTTCTCTTCTCCTTCTTTCCCTTACACACAATCAAAACACTGTATCCTTGGTATTTCTTTATTCAACATCTTCCTTGATCTACTGGCTACATACTATTCCCTCTTGCATCCTAAATTCTCTTAATTATATAGGTACGTTTTCGACTATCAGCTTAGTTTAGCTTATCAAACTATACTATGGAGCATGAAGCTTGCAAAGATGCCAGTATTCCTGACTCACAACCAAACATTGAAGTGTTTTGAAAAAGTACATCATCAGCAGTAGACCACAGAACCCATTTAAAAGCCTTGGGCCTATTTCTCACCACCCATATCAGCATACCTACTTGCACCAATTTGTATCATACTTACTGGCTCCTCAAAATAAGTTGAATTCCTTGTGGTCCGCTATTACTGTCGTCTGGTCTCCATCGTAATGACGTCGATCGGGCGGCGCCGGCGCAGACTGCAGAGTCACTGTCTGGTACTGTGGCAGTTGAACAGTAGGACAATTGGAAGGATAGTGAGGAATGAAGTTATTGATATATTCCAACTTTAACAGTGAGAGGAAAATCATTTCGTGCAATGTCATTAGATGTGCTATTTACGGCACAAATATATAGCATTACCACTTATCTACTATGTAGTCTGACTAATCTATCCTATACTATTAAATGAGCAATATTTGTATCTAAAGAATAAATATTTGTAATCACGTTCTCGAAAACGGCTCTAACGATTTCGATGAAAGTTGCAATATAGGGGTATACGGGGGCGCAAAATCGATCTAGCTAAGTCTCATATCTGGGAAAATTCGTTTTCTCTCGGGAATGTGGTACAATGTCGGTATACCTGAACGATATGTTTACCTATTTTGAAAATCAGGTACTTAACGTAACATAACTTCCTTATTTGAATGAAAATTAGACAGCTGTAAAAAAACCGTTTAATAGAAACTATTCGGGTAGCTGAAACAAAAACCAATGTTTGTAAACTAGAATAACTTTATTATACAGCTAAGAGCTGATTTTTCAATCGCCGGATTACTTTTATGATAGTTTGACAGCTTAACTAAATAAAAACTTAAGTTTAACTTATAAACTTTATCAATATCATACAGTAATATCGGATCAGAGCATCTGACTTGTTTCACTGCTCTCTGATGTGCTGTGTCATAACCCTCGATCACTCACTTACACTCGTCCGTTGTTTCCCACATGCCACAGTTTGACAGCCCCAAATATGACGTCACGACGTGGCAGGCGCCACCTTGGAACCACAGAAAATGCCCTTCTAACCTATGATAAGTGTTACCAGGCATAACAAGGTGTCATTGAAATCTTTGGAATCCTTTCAGATACTCTTAATATTGATAACTTTTCGTTTGGAATCAAATTTAAAATATTGTATGAATCAGATGCGTTTGCTATATAGGACGTCTTTGAGAACGATATGTTGTTTTTTATGTGTCCTTTATTTTATGTTCATGAATAAGTGAATCAGTGTGATTAGAAAATAAACACTAATAAGGGAGTTGCTTATGACTGCCAACAAACTGCCTTGCAGGTTGTTGCTAACTGCTGTTTGTAACTGTTTTGCAGTTTGACAGAGATAATTATTATGTATTCAAAAATGATGTCTGTGATTTTTTTTGTCCTTTGATTGTTTTATTTGCAAGTTAATCAATAAATGTGACATATTTTTGGTATAGAAGTTTTTTTAAATTAATGAGAATTTTTCTTTTGAAAAGTTGTTTACAATATTATTATTAGCCTTAAATTAAAAACATTTGACATTAACGGAGACAAGCCAAAATTTCCTACATAACTATGCAGAAATAGTACATTACTGTCGCGGCCTGCAACGCACTGATTGACCATCTTTGTCAGTCACATACGTGAGTCCATCAATGCCTGGTTGCGGCCTTGACTTGTATAGTACTTTTCTCAAACAATACGCGGAAATTCAAACTAAGTAAATTAATTATAAATTCCAGAATCAAAGACGAACAACGATCATTTTTCACGCGCCAATATGTTCTTATGTTTCTTCTTTATTTAAACAGCTCTATTTTCAAGCCAAATCGAAATTTAAATAAAATCTTTGCTATGTTACCTCCTTGATTGCCATGTGTTGGACTTTTTCGTTCCATTATTAAATAACACGACAGATATGAGTTTTCATAGTAATTTATTTGGCCGCTAAACTCTACAGAGCATTTTCATACGCTCAATTTTTTTTCGCTTGCATGTGTTCTGTCAGTACAGCAATTACGATTTATTTCGAAGAAGGTTGTCAAAATAATGCTCGAATTTCCAAGTATATTTGAGTAAAAATATATCATTTATTTCTAGAATAATAATTTATTGTTATATGCTGAAGAAAATACGGCTGCCAATCCTCTCGACCCATAAGAACATGGAGGTTTGGATTATATTTTTTGTGACCATCCAGCTGAAAAAGTAAATTCAAAACGTTTGTCTAAATGTAACATATTCTAGACTTATTTCATTTCACTTGCAATTGCTGGGGGTGACAGTGACAGGCAGCTGATAGAAACTTTGTATTTCATTCTTTAACTGGTAGTTTAGCATAGATTACTTTTACATAGTAAGTATTGCATATGATCTGTTCCAAAATTATCTAATGAAAATATAAACAAATGGAATGCCAATTTATAGTGCTTACAAATTAAGTGCTTTGATTTGATTGTTGGAATAATTAAACCCAAAATTCTAATTTTAAATCACCTTAAAGATGTTTTTCATTTGAAATTTGAGATTAATTTTATAACCTCAATTTTTGTCGATGATTATTCAATTACAACTTAATAATGTTATTATTATTGAGAGCAGTGGTGGCCCAGTGGTAACGGCCGCGACTTACGAGTTGTAAGTGGTAGGTTCGAACCCAGACAGGCGCTTTACTTTGTGTAAAATTATTTCATCACCACTGCTCTCAAAACGGTGAAGGAAAACATCGTGAGGAAACCAGCATGTCGTAGAACCGAAAATTCGAAGACATGTGACATCTACCAACCCGCACTGGCGCAATAGTGGGGAGATATATAGTTGAAACCTTTTAAATACAGATGAATTAGTTACTAATTCTCTTTAGTAAGCGATTGCGTAAATCTTTAACCAGTACCCTAATTACGTAGCTTATTTTCGTAAACAATTATGACAAAGGAGACTAAAACGATTACATACACTCTTGGGCCTGAATAGTAACGAGATGTAAATGGTGTGAATTTATAGATTCATACATACATTAGTGTATTGCAGTGACTAGTTGCTATCCCACAGTTCACATAGCGATCCATAGTTTCAACAATATCCAATCCAACAATTCCAAAACAATCTATTATAACAATTCTTAGTCAATCGTGTGAGCGATCTTCGGTGTCCAGTGTGAAAGCAAGGGTCGTACAAGGTAGGCAGGGTCAGAATCCGTAAAAATCAAAGCAGTGATCGTTGAAAATGAAAAATAATTGGAAAAGCACTCAAAACACATTGGAAAACACGAAATAAGTGACAGTTGTCTAGTTCTAGTAGGGATGGGCGTTGCGACAACGAACCGTTTACAAAGAACGTTTTGTGATGATGAAACCGTTTTACGTCCTGAGTTCAACTTCAAACAGTCTTCATTGCACAAACCAGTCTTCGAATTACTTGGTGTGATTTTTAAATCTAAGATAATACAGTCGGGTACAATGATTCAACTATCTATCACACTCGTAAAACAGTCCTTCCAATAAAAAGTGAACTCTTTGAAATGAAATACAGTCAGTAATGTATCACCAGTTGTCAATGCTGTCGTTCGTGATGCGAAAAAACCATTTCATACATTTCAAATCGTTGATAGTTTTAAGAAACTGCACTCGACGAAAAGGCAATTCTATTCCATGTTGGATAGGTTTCGTCCTTTAACCGTTTTCTGCAACCGTTTTCGTCATCGGGAAAACGGTTTCGGTCGCCAAAAATTCGAGAATGACCCACCACTAATGTGTCAAATTGTCAATGTCAGTCTGCCAGTGCAGAATATGTACTGCCAGTGACATAGACAAAAAATAAAAACTGATTTTAATCGATATGAAATTGATAATCATTATTTTGGTTTTTCGGTAATTAATGATGTTTTATTTAAATTAAATGCACTATATTGTATAAAAGTATATATAGTGCATTTAATTACTTTGAGTTAACTACAATTATCTAGTGCTACCTAGTGGGTAGGTTTTCTTTTTGTAGTTGTGTAATCGATTACTATAATCGATGATCTGACGAAAACTATCTTTATCTCCGCTTCCAGGCAAAGAATTGAGCTGATTTTTGATATTCAAGGATAAAAAAATATCTATAACAAATTTTTAGATCATATCTCAACTTATTACACTTGGGTCCAACATTTTCCATCTCCTTTGTTTCATTTTGATAGTTCAACAATATTCATTGCATTATTTACGTTGTTGAGCGGATTTTTTTCCAACTTATGAAGCAATGGATTAGCAATCTGTTTCAAATCGAAACAAATTGTGATTGCTCGTGCATTACGCAATTAGGGTAGGTACTGAACTGAGTTTGTTTATACTTTTATCAGATTCTTTTGGAACTGACTACAGGTAATATGTTTAAACTCTACATTGAAGATAATTAACTAATACCTTCATACGAATGAAGCCTCATATTATAGGTATTTTTTGTACCTTAAAAAACACCTATGAGTATTATTCAAAGCCCATTCAATAATTCGATTTTCATATAAACTACAATTTAATCATAATACTTATTTCTATAAAAAAACTTTGACATTGATCAATCGTGTCAATGACAAGCTATTTTTTTTTTCTTTTGGTTTTTCCAATACGTACTTACTTATACGGCAATTAAATACATACTGAATACACATCGATTTATTATTTAATAACTTCCACCAGCGACTTCGCCCGCGTTAAAACTTATATAAATATAAATTATAGCCTATGTTACTCAGTGATAATATAGCATTCTACTGGGGAAAGAATTTTTTAAATCGGTCCAGTAGTTTTTGAGTTTATTCATTATAAACAAAAATATTAAAAAAAGAACAATCGGGCTAGCCTTTTCCCAACTATGTTGGGGTCTGTTTCCAGTCCAACCGGATGTCTATCGCGACTGCCTATCTGACCTCCACAACCCAGTAACTGGGTAATACGATACCCATTGGTAAGACTGGTTGTCAGACTTTCGGGCTTCTGACGACCCGTAACAACAATCAAAGTTCCACGAATGACAGCCGGGACCAACGGCTTAACGTGCTTTCCGAGGCAAGGAGGAATCTTGGTATGTAAAGATGATCACCCATCCACGGACCAACCCCGGCAAGCGTAGCTTAACCTGATGGATTGATCCGTGCGACTGTTATTTATTACTTAGCCACAAGAAAAATATCTTTATAATAAAATTTGGAAATTATCGCACGGGAACGCAATACCGGGATTAAAAGTCTTAACCCAGGTCACGGTCTACCCATGTGCCAAATTTCATCCAAATCCGTTCAGCCGTTTTAGCGTGAAAGCGCAAACAAACTAACAAAAATCAAATATTTTTCTTTATAATATTAGTTTAGATTAGTGTTTTTAACCGACTTCCAAAAAGGAGGAGGTTATATGTTCGTCGCGTATGTTTGTTTTTTTTTTTTTATGTATGTCCACCGATTTCTCCGTCAATTATGGACCGATTTTGAAAATTCTTTTTATGTTTGAAAGGGTGTGCTCTCGAATTGGTCCCATATAAATTTTATTAACTTTGCTTGGATAGTTTTTGAGTTAGCTACAAAATAAGTATTTTTTTCCCACTTAGTATGTAGATGATATGTTAAGTTTCTGTCATTGGTAGCAGGTAGTGGTATTCGAATGTGTGTGGGGTAGGTACCACAACTAAAAAGTGAAAAATAAAAACTTTTTACAAAAAAAAAACAACTGACCTCCAAAAAAAACACTACAAAGTGAAAAATAACTTTAATTTCGGAAGTCGGTGGCAAAAAACGAAAATACAAAACCCAAGACACCGACTTCCGAAATTAAAGTTATTTTTCACGTTGTAGTGTTTTTTTTGGAGGTCGGTTGTTTTTTTTTGTAAAAAGTTTTTATTACAACTGAACAAAAACTTTAGAAAAAAATACCATTCAGGCATTTTTCTCTTTTTCAAACTTGCAGTTTCACATTTCCTAACGTAACTCTATATTAAAATTCTTAAGAAGAGACTGACTATTGCGTGTACTGTACGGACAGAGTGATTCTTGGCATGAGATACAATCTAAATACAAACTTCCTAAGCCAACAGAATTCTGATACTGCTTAAAAGATTTGTTCTCTCCACAAACAACTTTAACATCCCCTGAAATCTCCAAAAATCCGATATTAAAACAAAACAACCGCCAACTGTCATCTTCACACAGTTTTTACAATCCTTGGAGGGGAACGTTGCAAAAACTAAGGGAGCCTGATTACAAACATTATTATAAAATGACATTGGATTAATCGGGGGCCACCTTGCGGCGTTCATTAACACAAATGGATTCACGACTCGTTCGCGGACAATAAAAATCGCATTTACACACAAAAAACGAATTGATTAATGACATCAGTAACTTTACTATAATATGTTGGAGCTGCCGCTACACGGCCATCACGGGCGACACGCGAAACGTCTCACATTATACATTTTTATTGCCTAAAAAATATGTTTCCAAAATGATTAATCGGTGCGTTTCATGTTTACAGAATTCACTGAAGATCTCCACTTAATTTAAAATTTCAATATCTGATTTGAATTTCATTGGGAATTCGTAACTATGAGTTATTGTTGACAGGTTTATTGGCACGAAATTGCTTTAATGGTTATCCAGTTAAATGTTCCGTTAAAGACGATGGCCAAAATATTGGCTTGCCGATTTAATTCATAATAAATAGTTATTGGAAAGCATGACCGATTCGCATGCCAGTGAAAACGTAGCCATTTAGATGGTTATCTTAGACTTATGAACAGAAAAAGTAACAATTTGTTTGTTATTGCATTGCGCACGAATCCTGGCTAACATTACACTCTCACCTGTCATTTTGAATTAATCTTTACATTAGCGTGATCGTTATTTTCAAGTACGTAATGCTGAGGCTCTATCTTTAGGTATCTCAATTTAATATGAGGTATTTCTACTTGATGTATGGCTTTAATAAATACATCGCTTGCCTAAATGTTGTTTTTTTTTTAAATCGTCCATACCCACCGTTACCGCTGCACAATTAGGTAAGTACTACATCATATTTTAAACTTTTCTAAAATAACCCTTCTGAAATAAGCTTTAGCCACCTCCTCTCAGTTTTTTCTCCGGCGATCTGTCCAAGACAGACATAAAACAACTCAGCTATATCCCATAAATTAAACCAATCATCACAACGACAGCAAATAGAATACATTAGCCATTTATTCCGTGAATTGTTCGACAGTGTGTCACGCGACAATCAGTCGCACAGCGAGCCACAAATGCACCGTACATTTTGTTCCAGCAACTCGTTTTTGATGTAACTACGGCGATAAATATGTATTTTGCTGCTTCCGATATATAAAAACTATGTTTTGTTGCTAGTATAACCTAAATTGCTCAAGTTACGACTAGCTCTCGATTTACGATTCCGTCGTGAGCTGTATAATAATATATAATGGTTTCTTGATGTTTTTTTTTGTGTTGCAATACAGTGTGCAGTCGTTTGAGTTATTCTACAATTATTTTACTGCATTTTGAGTGGTGTCAGTGTATATTTTATCATGTTGAGTTAGTTTATAAGGCGCAGACGCAGATCGGCTTATACTGCCATAAAGCTGTCGGCTAAAAGTGAAAAAAAGGATTGTGTGGTTTTATGAAACCACGGTAAAAGTGAAACTTCTATAGGCGCCGCCATATTGGCCTTGGCTGCTCTGACGAGCGCCTTTCACTTTATCCCTACTCCGCGGCCGACCGTCACGCGACATGCAACACACAGACGAAAAAGTTTGAGACGATGTAATAAAAGTTTCACTTTAATGAAGCAACTAACAGTTTTCCATATGAAATAAAAATATCTACAAGGTGTAACTGAAAAACTGAAAAAGGGTGAAAAATCAGCTGTTCTCTACATTAATGTTCGCATAATTAGATAAAATGTACATACAAACATACATACATAATCAGCCTATAATGTTCCCACTGCTGGGACACAGGCCTCCTATTTTCGAGAGAGAGTGGGCTGTAATCCACCACGCGGGCCCAGTGTTGATTGGTAGATGTCACATGTCTTCAAATTTTTCTAGGACATGCCGGTTTCCTCACGATGTTTTCCTTCACCGTTTTGACAGCAGTGGTGATGAAATAATTTACACAAAGTAAAGCGCCTGTCTGGGTTCGAACCTACGACCTACAACTTGTAAGTCGCGGCCGCGCAGTGATAGCCTAGTGGTGTGACAGTTGGACTGCCAAGTCATAGGTCTCGAGGTCGAACCCAAGGCACGCACCTCTGACTTTTCGGATTCATGTGCGTATTATATAATTATCACTTGCTTCAAAAACGGTGAAGGAAAACATCGTGAGGAAACCGGCATGCCTGAGAGATATTTCTCGACGGCATGTGAAGCCAAGTCAGAGGACCATGGGCGGCTTTATAACTCTGACACCAGGTTACTCACTAACCACATGAAAAGAAGACTGCTCAAAAATGCAACAGCTGTTTTTTTTTGTGATTTATGTGTTGGTCCTTATACTAAAAGTTGCTCAATATGATGAGCCAAATGACCCCTTTTCAGACTTACAGTTATTTCAATTACAACTTGTATATGAATTTATTGGGCACAATTAGCTCTTAGATAGGTATCTTTTTAATAGTAGATTGTTATACGAGGGGCTAAAATAACTCATTCTATCGAGGGTAAATAGAAACCGAGTTAGAATGGGTTTTACGCAAAATACGCGCTTTGACGTGGAGTTGCGGATACCAGCCCGTATTACCTATTAGAATGGGTTTTAGCGCCATATGTTACACTCTACTTTTCACTACGATTACGAGAAAATAAAATAATAAATAATTCATTTTATTTAAAAAAAATATACAATTTGGTCAATCTGAATTTTTAAGAAAACTTTTTATCCCGATATGCGGTAGTTAAAAATTAGTTTTACATAAGAATAAAGATTTTTTTCGTTTTTGTAGGGTCGTTGACAAAAATTAGTTTTTCCCCTAGAGCAAAATATACAATTTTTTCTCGCTCTGGTACGCTACAACGCCGGACTTTTTGAGCAAGAGGAGTGAAAAAGCTTTTTATACCAATAGAGATCAGATACTAACAACTTGATGTAAGCACCTTATCTAGATTTCATCTAGAATCCTGTTTAGAATGTGTAAACTTGTGAAGAGAAAGTTAACCGAATTTACTTTCTATCTTTATAGAAAAACGTTACTTAGCGCAAAAAAAATAAACAACATTGATATAATGAATCCATCTTTAAAACACTACCAAGAAATGATTAGAGTTTTTGCTATGATCACAAAAAATGCTACCTGTTCAGTAGCTTACGAGTATCTTTGAATCTGCTATCTCCTAAGTAGCAACGTATTTTAGGTACAATACGTATTTTAAATACGTATTTTTTTAATACGTATTTTATGTATGGCGGTGGTGGGTGACCATCTTTACATACCGAGACCCCTCCGTGCCTCAGAAAGCACGTTAAGCCGTTGGTCCCGGCTGTCATTTGTAGATCTTTGACAGTCGTTACGGGTCGTCAGAAGCCCGAAAGTCTGACAACCAGTCTTGTCAAGGGGTATCGTATTACCCAGTTACTGGTTTGTGAAGGTCAGATAGCCAATCGCTCCATGTAAAATACTGGTATTCAGCTGCATCCGATTAGACTGGAAGCCGACCCCAACATATTTGGGTAAAGGCTAGGCAGATTGATTGTATTTTATATATAGTGAGTCGAAGCTGAAGAATATATAAGTAACTTACCTACTTCACCAGTCAAGAGTTTGTTTTTCATGTTGCTTTTAAAAGTTAATTTTAAAAGCTTTATTACAAATAGGCCTTCGATACATAAAAGACTCGGCGCCCGATTAGGTACCTATTGATTGCCAAATTCATCTTGATTGATGACGTGACGTGACTTTGATAAACCTCAGGAGCATTTGCCTCCCGGGCGTGATCTGCAGTGGCCTATACGGAAAGCCCTCAATCGATTGCGTATCCAAGTAGACCGCTGCAGACACAATTTGTCGAAGTGGGGGATCACTAAACCATGCAACACCCAGTGCGAGTGCGGTGCTTCTGATCAGACCATGCCCCACTAGCTGGAGTGTCCTAGGTGCTCGTTCACCTGCATCTCGGACGACCTAAAGAATGTCACTGATGCCGCAATCAACGTGGCCACCTACTAGGCTCATATAATATAAAATAATATAATTATAAAGAAGAGTACCATCGACACGAAAAGAAAAAGAATTGATGACGAGGTTATTTTACACCATCTCAATAAACTCTAGACTTATCTCAACTTATTCTTAGGTTTGTTATGTTCAGCCTTCAAAATAAATGCAAACCTAAATCTTAAACTATGTTATTCATAAATCATTTATTTCATAACAAAATACATTGTGTTGAAAATATTACAGTGATAATAAATAAAATAATAAATCCGCAGGGCAGCATGTGGCGAGCTGTTGGGCAGTAGCGACCCCACGGACCCTATCTCCCGGGAGAAGTCTTGTTCCTCATCTCTGACTTGCCTTTATTGGCCGGCTGGAGTGAACACTGACGAGGAACAAAGCTCCCACCTCATTCTTCCCTTTATTGGCCGGCTTGAGTGGTGATTCGCAAGAGCAAACGTGCTCGGAAGGAAGTATTCCAGTAAGATGCTGGAAGGGATCTTGACCGTACTTCCGGGATTGTCCTAATAGCTGTGGAATACCTCTCCACTCCTCATAAGCACCTCAGGACGTGTTGCCCCCTTGTCGCTACGACACTATGTGCTAGCGACCGTTTTCGAGGGCCCATTATTGAGTGTGCAAGTCACCCCCTGCCATTTTATCCGTGTGTATATAAAACATAGATCAGGCAGGGGCCATAGTCCTTCCATAGTTCCAGGTGACCAGTCCACTTTAGCAACCCAAACCCATAGTCCGATATCTTTATTTCTATATCTGACAATAGTCCTACACTAACCGAGAGTTGTCCTTGGCTGCACTTGCATAGTGCGAACAGGGATAATCGTCGGTTGGTACCTCATTCAATTAAAAACGTCTAAGGGGCCTCTGTGAGTTGGCTTCGGCCCCTCGTACGGGCTCCAAAGGTCCGGGACCCCTGGGTCCTGAGAAATGTCAAAAATAATAACATAATTATAAAGAAGAGTACCATCGACACGAAATTGGCCATCAGGCCCCAACATCTCTTCAGGCTCTCGTTAGGCGGTTGGATCAAGGGCCTGATCCAGAAAGCAGTACTCCTCGATACGGCTCGCATTGTGAGGAGGTTCCCGTCTCTGCAACCCTAACCACCGGTAGCTTGGACCCTGCTCCCGACACCGGCGGCGGACCTCTATTTTTTATATTTTTAAATGTGTTTTTATTCTGTTTGTTTTAAGAAATATTTAAAAATGTAAATTAATAAGAAACTAGATAAATAAACGAAAAAATAATAAAAAAGCATAAACAT
Source organism: Agrochola lychnidis (assembly GCA_963680765.1). Taxonomy (NCBI): domain Eukaryota; kingdom Metazoa; phylum Arthropoda; class Insecta; order Lepidoptera; family Noctuidae; genus Agrochola; species Agrochola lychnidis. The sequence goes on along the minus strand of OY796859.1, from coordinate 2,615,489 downwards.
TACATTCATATTTAAAATTTATTACGCATTTCATACCTCCGAATCATCAGATTTTTCCCTTCACCAATTCATTTGGATCTCCAATCATTAAAATATGGCCATAATTTGTTTGTTTAAACCATTAAAATAAAAGCCCATTCCAAAAGGTTAAAAATCTTTCAATTCTACGGCTTTTTAATTGAACCATATCCTCCAAAAAAGAGCTCTTAAATTGTCAGTGGGAGGATACAGGCTGATGCGCAGGCGCATCTCAACAACATAATGAGGATCACTCGACTTCCGTATAATGGCCGCTTTTTGTTCTAAACCGCAAAATCTTATTATCCTCTGAATTCTGACCTTGTCTACGTTAAATCACGTAAAAATATTAGTTTTTGTGTACATTTACTAATCTTAATGATATGAGGTGTAAATGGCAATTGAAGAACCTACATCTACTGGAATTATGATTATTATGAATGCCTTTTTCGTTCAGCTCGATAAAATTATAATCTTAATTTGGATTTCAATCTCATTCAATCATTACTGCGTATGTAAGCTACCCTGGTGAACTCAAACTGAAAACATTTATTTGAAGTAAACTAATTAGGTACAGGCACTTTTAAATTGTCAAGAAGTTAGTCACACAGAAAGATGAAGCTAGTTAGGTACCCATTTCAAAGCGTAGTAGGTACTTATGGAGAAGAACGGGCAAAGAAATTCCATGGACACTCTTTTGAATCAAAATATTGTTATATTGTTGGGCATCATCACAAGGATAAAGAGAAGAGCCATTATCATCACGCTGGAAAAAGATAAAGAGCCATTATCATCACGCTGGGAAAAGATAAAGAGCCATTATCATCACGCTTGAAAAAGATAAAGAGCCATTATCATCATGCTTGGAAAACGGATTTGTGAAGCTTGCCTTTGAAAATAAATCCAAAAGATGAGAAGACATAAGTCATGATCGTGATTAGATACAGAAGGCACTTCAAAATTCTCCAATATAATAATCATCCAAAAATAGCAAACACCACGTTTTATTTAATCTCCGAGTCAGTTATCAAAACGCCGACAAAGGAAACGGCGACAAAGAAAAGAATTTGATAAGCAAATAACCATCAATTCTGATACAATATAACATCTATATTGAATTCGCTAAATCCAATCAATATACTGTTGAGGGTGTGGGTCCGACTGCGAGCGGTAGCGGGGAAAGTATCGCCGCCCGTTACTTGTGTCTATGAAGAAGTCAGATGGAAAAGGAACCAAGGAAAGGAAATTAAATAAATATGCTCGCTTGTAATTTCTTCAATTTATTTTGCCCTACCTTTAGACCTATGGTCTTTTAACACTTCTAGTGATTTTTCCTTAATATTTATGTGTACGATGTGAAATTCTATCTTTTAGGTACGATTAGGTAGGTTTATGAGACAAGTAATAAAATAATGAGTTTGATTTTTTCATAGTGTGACATTATCAGGGGAGCTCGTGGCTAAGTAATAACAGCCACACGGGTCGATCCATCAAATTATTAAAGTGAAACTTTTATTACATCGTCTCAAACTTTTTCGTCTGTGTGTTGCATGTCGCGTGACGGTCGGCCGCGGAGTAGGGATAAAGTGAAAGGCGCTCGTCAGAGCAGCCAAGGCCAATATGGCGGCGCCTATAGAAGTTTTTACAGTGGTTTCATAAAACCACACAATCCTTTTTTATTTGTATTTATTTATTTTCAACTTACATTTACCATTACAGGACCATTACCCAATGCGATAAATGCGCTTAACCTAACTTAAGCTACCTACGCTTGCCGGGGTTGGTCCGTGGATGGATGATCATCTTTGAATACCTACCGAGACTCCTACGTGCCTCGGAAAGCACGTTAAGCCGTTGGTCCCAGCGGTCATTCGTGGATCTTTGACAGTCGTTACGGGTCGTCAGAAGCCCGAAAGTCTGACAACCAGTCTAACCAAGGGGTATCGTATTACCAAATTACTGGGTTGTGGAGATCAGATAGGCAGTCGCTCCATGTAAAATACTGGTATCAGCTGCATCCGGTCAGACTGGAAGCTGACCCCAACATAGTTGGGAAAAGGCTAGGCATATTGATTGATTTCAGTGACATCATCAAATACCTAATAGATAACTACTAATATTCAGTAATGGTAATATTCAGACATTTGTTAAATCTGTTAAGCAGTCTCACCCTGTAACACGGAGACTTTAAAACAATGATGATATTTATTTTTAACAAATCTCCAAAGATAACCCATCCGCTAATCGCTCCCACTGTGACCAATCCCAGGGGGCGCAAGACGCGTAGCTCCCGAGGGACGTCACTTCTCAGTCCTCAGCCCCTGTTATTGTTTCAATCGCTCCCAAACTTCGAGTGGAATGAAAAAGTTGCTACAACCATCAAACGGTGAATATTTATACTTTATACGACCACGCGTTATCGACAAGTTTTGATCGAAATGTTTGGCAGTTGAAAAGTTGGCGGAACGTTGTGTGTTTTTCGTTTGATTTCGTGTTTTTTTTTTGTTTTATGTAACTTGTATTCTGAGGCCCAACTCTCCCATATTTTTAAGAACTTTTGCATTATCAGTCTCAATCTGTAAAAAATCTTTACCTAACATTTGACAGTTGATTTGGTCGTATTTTAAATATGAGAATTGACCTTGTGGTTTACAAAGATTGTGTCAATCAATGATTTGATATCCTTAACTTTACTTTTCAGTGCAAAATTTGGTCTATAACCATAAAGATTATTTTTAACATCTCTATGGTCGTAATAATCCAAGTAACATCGAGCTATCCAAATGATTACATGAATTTAGTTTGAAAACTACGTTTTTATTTCACAAAAGCTTATACTGGTGCCGATTCCCTTTTTCACAAACTAAACAAAATTTAAGTTCAGTGCATCTTTTTCTTTCTATTTCATTATGAAAAGGACAGAAGATAAATTTTAGTTTAGTCCTGTCAAATTAATCAGCGCCTGTCACTCTCCATACAAGTTTAGACGTGATTAAAAACTTGCCGACTAAAATTACGTCAATTTACGTCAAGCGCTGATTAATTTGACAGGACTAAACTAAAATTTATCTTCTGTCCTTTTCGTAATTAAATAGAAAGAAAAAGATGCACAGAACTTAAATTTAGTTTAGTTTGTGAACAAGGGAATCGGCACCATTAGCGACTGTGAATAAACCCAACTCTCTAAACAGCTTATTGATCGCAGCAAATCATTATACTAAACTTTTTGGTAGCTATTTACTCGGTAGTTCACCTCAAACCACTTCAAGAACATATTCCCATAATTTAATATCACTTTACTTAAAAAACCTTGACATAATTGCAGTCAGAGCTACTCACACATTAAACTAAACGTTTATATATTACTTACGTGTGCTAATATCTAAAAATATTATCATCATCGTGTCTAATTTTACCGCTAATACACTCATCATATTCGACCTTGTGTACCTACCTTCTGTAAAAACCTTTTTTATTATGTAGTTGTAGTTATCGCAAGCGCTACTGCTGAGCATGTAACGTTACGTTTACGTCGACGGAGCCGGAGGTAAAAGTAAGTCACAAATAAAAAAAAACGTGTGGCACTCGGGGACTGCCGCGGTAAAGCTATTGCATAGCATTTGTAACCTCCATACTTCCTATTTGTCAACGCTACACTTGGGGTGATGACGGATGATGACATGGGAACGTAATTTTTGTTTTATGTCATCTTCAAAAAAATCAAAATCAAAATATTTTATTTCACATAAACCTACATGGGCACTTATGAAACGTCAGAAGCTAGATGCACGGTTCCAATTGGTCGTTTCCTATGGAGAAGAGCCGGCAAGAAACTCCACGGTTACTCTTTTAAAAATAATTGGCTTTTACAATACTTTCATATAACAGTGTTTCTAGGTATGGGAGGACAGTGTAGGTCTTTCAACAAGTACCAAGTACTCAACAAAATAGAAAATGGTCAACAGGTCTACAATTCACTAAGCCTACAGCGTTCTCACATTCACAAAATATATAGAAAAGAATCTATACAAAAAATAAATAAATTAATAAAAGTAAAAAACCTATTTTAATAAAACGCAATTATATGATTGCTGTTACAACTGTAATCAATCTGAGTAATTATCATGTCCACAAAAGTCATTAAAAAAAAGTTGAAATTAAATCGTAGGTATATAATGTCAAATAATAGAACAATAAATATGTCAAGGACGAATGTAAAAACAAAAAAAAAAAAAGATTTAAATAAACATGGTAATTTGGGAGCAGTTAATAGATTCTTACTTATTTATGTCGTTAATGAGGTACCAGGGAAGCCACATGTGCAGACGGAATTATTGCCAAACTTCCTTATCTTCAACATAGTCTTTAATTTTATAATATGCTTTCTTGATAAGGACACGTTTGATGTGGGTTTTGAACTTCCCATCGCTAAGTTCTGTCACAGACTTTGGCAACTTGTTATAAAAGCGGATACTGTTTATAAGAAATGACTTGCTTGTTTTAGTTAATCTAAATTTGGGTATCACAATTTCATGTCGACTACGTGTATTTATATTATGGAAATCGCTTCTCACTTTGAAAAGTCGTAAGTTTTTGCGAACATACATAATACTTTCTAAGATATAAAGTGAAGGCAAAGTCAGTATATCAATTTCTTTAAATTTGTCTCTAAGGGACTCGCGAGGGCCCATTTTATAGATCGCGCGTCATTACATGGTAGGCGGAGTGGGGGGTGTTAGGTTTTATTTTTGTTACGTTACGGAATTTCTTGATTCGGTCACCGCACTCAAAGCCCGCGATAAAAGCTATGCAATAGCTTAAAAATTAAAAAGATAAGATAAAAGGTTAAGTTTAGGACGTTAAGGGTCGGTTTCACAGGACATGGGATACTCAGGATAGTCGGGAGGCAGACGGGCAGGCAGGCAGACAAGCAGGCAGCAGAGAGTGCACAGGAACCACGCCGAGCAGGTTCGTTTATTCTGTCGAGCACAGAGGTGGATGTGAGTGGTACCAAGGTAGCAGAGGCACTCTGTGGCACCTCACGCTAGCGGGAGGGCCGCGTCAACGTCACACGTGACGGCGGACTGTGATGATGGCGGAGGCCTCTCTCGGAGGGTGGCGTCGCCTGGCGCCACACCGCTTGACGTCGGAGGCCTCTCTTATTTAAATAGTGTGTGCCGCTGTTTATGCTGTGGCGTCTTACGCCACGCGGCCAGAAGGGTGAAGTAGGTTAAATAATACGCCGGTATAGTACAGATATACTCAAAGCTTATTAATAGAAATCACTGTTTGAAAGTTAGGTTACACAGGTACCTACGTAATAAGCACACGCTAGACACACTGAATTGACCAGGCTAAGATTCGAGTACTAAAATAACTTTGTTTAAAAAAATAGACTCAAGGGACTCAAAAACAAAGGCTTCATCAGAAAAACGAAACCAAACTGAAAAACTTGAAGGCCGTTTTTATCATTCTGTGTCATATTAAACATTTCAAACAAGTCATGATGACCAAAACGGTTTACAGAGAGGGAAGCCTACAGGTGTTCTTATTGCGAAGGTTAGAGTATACACCGGCTTTATAAAAGGTCTAGAAAACGATAAAGTGTATTTGTCCATGGTATATTATGTCTATGGTTTAGAAAAACAAATTGGACAGATGACAGTTTAAAATGAAAATGTCAGATTAAAAAATATTCTAACATTTTTACAAAGAGGGAAAATTAGTTGTTAAAAATAAGTTTTGGATGCTAAAACAATCAGAGGGTAATTAAAAGTATGCTTTTCAGAGGTAACAATGTTAAAGAATATGTAAAAGGTAAGTTACATGAGTGTCATAGGATTTTAATAGGTCAAAAGGTGGTTTATTTAGTATAAATGATGTGGTTCTGCGCAGCAGAATACTACAAGCATAAGGTACTGGATTCGATTCCCAGGGTCGGGTAAAGTGTTATTGGGTTTCTCCATCTAGATAGCAGCCCGGAGTCTGGATGTGTGCCCGGTTGATGGCAATATTACATAGGATCTAAACATAATTGGCGAAATGTGGGTGTTACCTACTAGAAGTACCTACGTACATCTCTGCTCAACCTTCGGGAATATAGGCGTGATGTTATGTTGTGTATTAATATACCTATTAATGTTTATCTTGTGTTACGTGACTGTGCCGAGAGCCCTCCTGGAGGGTTCAGTCAAGTCATATATGGGATGCCGGCAGTCCCCGCGGAGGGCTCATTTTAAATGTAGGTTTTTCTTAGTGAATTCTGAATATTTTAATAAAATTTCCTACCTAATGCCGGTGACACTCCTCGAGGGTTAACTTTAGCGCAAACGAAATGCCAGTGACCCTCCTGGAGTCAACTTGCAATATGTATGGCAGCATGGCGTATGAGCTCTATGAAAAATTAAGATTTTCATCTCTCCCGTCGCGTATCGGCACTGCTGAAAATATAATCTGTAAATTTGGTAACTGTAGGCTGTTAAATGTCAAAGTTAAATCATTTATTTCATCTATGCAAATTAAAAACTTTTTGCAAAAAATACAACTGACTTCCAAACTACAAAGTGAAAAATAACTTTAATTCGGTGTCAAAAAACTAAAATACTGATCCCAAGACAAGAAGTCGGTTGTATTTTTAGCAAAAAAGTTTTTTTTTTCACTTTTTAGTGGGTTGGTCTGTAATTTCTTCTTTTTTTTTCAAAAATACCCAAATCGCTATAGGTTGAAGAGTTCCCTCGATTTCTCCAAGATCCCATCATCAGATCGTGACCAAATGACAATGATGGGACCAACTTGAAGGTATACCCTTTCAAACAAAAAAATAATTTTTCAAATCGGTCCAGCCGGCTTCGAGTAATCGGGGAACAAACATAAAAAAAAACCGATGAACTGAGAACCTCCTCCTTTTTTTTGAAGTCGGTTAAAAACCACTTTTGAATGCGTCAAAATTTACAAGCAAAAAACAGCAAGTAGCTTCAAAAGAATATAGGCAAGAACCTTACAAAATGTTTACAATATTTTGTATACATATTATACAGAACAGTGGTGGCTCAGTAGTAACGACCCCTGACTCAAGGCGCTTTACTTTGTATACATTATTTCATCACCACTGCTCTCAAAACGGTGAAGGAAAACATCGTGAGGAAACCGGCATGTCCTAGAACCGAAAAAATTAAGACATGTGACATCTACTAACCCGCACTGGGTGGATTACGGCCCGCTCCCTCTCACAGAGAGGAGGCCTGTGTCCCAGCAGTGGGAATAGAATAAAATTACTATACCAAAATAGGTAAAAAAGAATAAAAAATTAAGAATGAAGTGCTCATGAAAACCGGAATTATTTAAGTTTCGTCACTAATGTAAAGACGCACAAACAAAATTACAACTATGAATACAAGTAACGCAAAATAATTACCACACCTGTGGGTAATTCCCCTAGAGGTTAGCTTACCTATGTAGGTACAATTTGCTCGATTACAGTACACAGGTAAACTGGGTCATGTGTAATTGGAGACTATCGGGCACAATTGTATCCCGATCATGAAACAAACGTACACCTACGTAATATTGAGCACTTCATTGCCAACAGGTAGGCCTACACTATACATTTGTATTTATAATAATTCTACTTCTAACTCGGAAACTAGAGAGAATTATGTTGCCAATTACCATGATAGTCAAGTCAAGATCAAATACAAACATGTAGATATGTTTTTTATGAGGATGTTGTTGTTCTGTCTAGCCTTTTCCCAACTATATTGGGGTCGGTTTCCAGTCTAACTGGATGCAGCTGAATATCAGTATTTTACATGGAGCGACAGTTATCGACATAGCTCACAGAATTAGCAAGCTGAAGTGGCAGTGGGCCGGCCATATCAGCCGTAGAACCGATGATCGTTGGGGTACACGTGTTCTTGAGTGGAGACCGCGAATTGGCAAACGTAAGGTAGGACGCCCTCAGGCTAGGTGGAGTGACGATCTTCGAAGGGTGGCTGGTAGCAGCTGGATGAGAGTTGCCGAGAATCGAGCTGAATGGCGTGCAATTGGAGAGGCCTATGTCCAGCAGTGGACTGCTATAGGCTGAACACTTCTATATCCTCGTGTAGTAATAATATGTTTTAGTTAGGTATCTGTATTATTTGTGCACGTAGAGTGATGCCTGCGGATAGTTTTATTTTTTATTTTTATGTTTCTTATAATTTATTGTATAGTTGTCTTACATTCTGAGCACTATTTATTTTGTTTTGTTACAAAATCACTGAACCTGACTTGATTTCCGTACATCTTTTCTTTTTCGGGTGACCACTGAAAATCAGCGCTGTGCTGTGGGTCCCCCATAGCACTGCATCATGCTGAGTGGAAGCCTTCTTGTCACAGTCATGTCGTGCAGCTGCCGCCTAAGTAATTTCTGTTCTATGCTCGTGATTTGTTATGTACTTTGTGTTGTTCTCTGATTACTCTTGTCTTTTATGTATGCACGTATTTCTGTGACAAATAAACCTATTTTTCTTTCTTTCTTTCTTATGATGATGATGACATGGAGCGACTGCCTATCTGACCTCCACAACCCAGTAACTGGGCAATACTTGCCCCTTGGTAAGACTGGTTGTCAGACTTTCGGGCTTCTGACGACCCGTAACGACTGTCAAAGATCCACGAATGACAGCCGGGACCAACGGCTTAACGTGCTTTCCAAGGCACGGAGGAGTCTCGGTATGTAGAAATGGTCACCCATCCACGGACCAACCCCGGGAAGCGTAGCTTAACCTGACAGATCGACCCGAGCGGCTGGATGTAAAAAGGCATTAAAAAGGAATTGGTGTTCAGACAACACCTAAGGTTTTATTTATAAAAGCGTTGCTTAAAGTTAACACGTTCAGTGTCGGGAGCCCTCCTGGAGGGTTCACCTATTCGCATATGGAATGCCAGGAGCCCTCGCGGTGGGCTCATTTTAAATATAGGTTTTTCTTAGCGAATACAGCATTGTAAACCACGAAAATAAAATCTGATGTATATTTTAACAAGATTTATGAGTATATGCGTTGGTTTTAAAATACATGCATTTTTTTTTTCTTTATTCATTGTTACAAATATTCACAAAAAATTTAAAAGGTTGGGAACTACTTACACGACAAGACCTCTTGAAAACACTATTATCCTTCGTTTTACAGTGTTATATAACACGGTTTTAAAAACCTAATGCCGTTGACCGTCCGCGATGGTTAATTTTAGCGCAAACGTAATGCCGGTAACCCTCCTGGAGGGTTCACTTCCAATATGTATGGCGGCATGGCGTACGAGTCCTATGAAAACTGGGTGGAGAAGAAAGAATTAAACAAAACGACAATCAAATCCCTCCATTTATTCCACACCACAAATCTCCTACAACTTTAAAAAGGAAATGATTCCCTCACCACCATTTTTATTGCCAACATGTTGGCGAACATATCCGGCGTGTCGGCTCGTTTCCGCGCCGCCGGAAGTCGAGTGCCGTCGCCGGAAATCCATGAGATTGGACAAAAATTGGCAGCGCTCGCGCCTCAGTGATCGAATAACGCGCTGTGATTGGCGCACGACAACGTGTTAACGATATTCTGGCGTTGCTGACTTTTATACTTATTTCCTCTGGGGAGATAGTGCGTAGTGGAGGAAATGGACTGCTGAAGTTGTTATTTTTATATTCTGGATGAATATGTAGGCGGTAATAACAGCCGCACGGATTGATCAAAGTTAAGCTACGCTTGCTGAGGTCGACCTGTGGATAGGTGATCATCAATATCATACCAAGACCCCTCCATGCCTCAGAAAGCACGTTAAGCCGTTGGTCTTGACTAACACTTGTACACCTTTGACAGTTGTTACGGGCTGTCAGAAGCCCGAAAGTCTGACATCTAGTCTCGCCAAGGGGTATTGTGTTGACCAGTTACTGGGTTCTGGAGGTCAGATGGACAGTCACTCCATGTCGGCAAAGTACTGATATTCACAGCTGTATTCGATTAGACAGGAAGCCAACCCCGACATAGTTGGGAAAAGGTTAAACAGATGATGAACTTCGTCTGAACTTTTAGTGCGAAAATAATTTGTTTACAGGATAGCTGTACAGTGTGAGTCTTTATAATGTGTACATATCGAAATGAGGGAATCTATGCTTAAGTTTATCGACGAAAAAATATTTTTTAAAAATCTAAATATTTTTCTTTAAGGAAACGCAATCTTAAACATTGCTATTACTCATCATTATGAACAACTTTTACTATAGGACCAAACCTGAAATCGCACTACATACGTACATTTATATTCGCATAACTCGTCAAAATGTCGGGAACAGCAGATTTTTAGGGTTCTGTAGTAAACAAGGAACCCTTTTATAGTTTCGCCATGTCCGTCTGTCTGTCCGCGGTCTAGCTCCGAGACTCTTAGTACTAGAAATTTGGCATGGATATACATATTAATTACGCAGACAAAATGGTAAAATAAATTTTTTACACGTAAAGTGGAGATGTTTTTTTTCTATCCCATGGTATGGGGTATCGTTGGAAAGGTCCTTTAAAAACATTGTGAGTGTGTGAAAAACATTTTTGGATTCAGGGATTCGTTTGCGAAATATTAAGCTTTAAAGTGCTAATTTTTGTCAGATTCAAGTGTCTTCCCCTGTCATCTAAATGGTTGATTTTGGATATGTGAAAAAAATCACGGCAATAATATGTAACGTAATTAAAAGGAAAACTATCACAGCTAAGTAGGCTCTACAAGTTAACGAGTAATAATCGACCAACTTATAATTGCAGATGCAAAAACATGTTTTCCCATACATTCCGTATGGGAAAACATGTTTTTCAACTAGAAAGTTAAGTTTGTTTTTCAGATAAATTCATCCCAACTACGGAAACCTTCATTGTGCGTGGTCCGACACGCATTTGGCCGGTTTTTTTTTTATAAGCGACGAAAAATTTCAAAGCATGGGATTTCAAAATCATGTACTGAATCCATCCACGTCTAAACCAGCAGTGTTAGTGATTTGGAAAAAATATATGTTAAATTAAAGCACTTTTTTAATATTTTAATATAGGCAAATTTTTGATTATGTTTATTTTACATAGTGAAATTAATTTTTAAAGTTATGTCTAACGCGGATAAAAAACTGAGAATGACGCAAAATCCATCAAGCGTATTTTCTAAAAACTTCATTATTTTGAAGATAATTAAATTACTAATCTTTTAGTATACGTGTTTTATTAAAATACCTTTTGTTTTACGTGTAATAAATTAATAATGCGTCTAATTTGGGACAGCGCTCCTTGATGGGCGAGTCCTATTACTGGCTGGTCGCACGACGCATTGCGTGAGCTCAGTACAGAACACGCAAGCTAACCATTCAAGGTCACTGTCATATATCTGCGTCTTAACTTGGTGGATCACCCCGTGCGGCTGTTATTACTTAGCCACGAGCTCCTCCGTCTCTCGTGAAGTCGGTCGTCAGTATTATATATAATTTGCTTCACAGAAAAATATTCACAAATAATGCGGCATCAAATAAACGATAAAAGAATACGACAGAATTTTTAATTTGACTACAAACCTACCGCTGCACATTTTATTCAAAACACTAACATTTCTTTAACCAAAACATTATTTTATGTCTACTCTACTTTCCATACATACAGAACAACACAATGCACTAATATATTAAACATAAGAAAAACATTAAAAATTACGCCATTGAATACGAACCTGAACACTATAAATATGTGCACTTTCTTCTTGAAAAACATCATCAAAAAGATGTAAAAACCAACACAGTCTTTTTAAAAACCATAGGATACATTGTCACATTAATGGCAGCGGTTTTTATTAAGACCATAATGATGTTTTATAGGAAAATTATACAATAAAAGGACTCAAATAGGTTCGGCATACCAACACAGGGCAGTTCGTTCAATTTAATTAATATACTTTTTTGATGTAACTCGAAGGGAAAAGCATTTATTTATGAAGTGTTCAATAATTTAAGTCATTATCATAAATGGCGGGTTATTAAACTGTTTGTTGGGAGATTATTGTATGGGTTATTGCTTCATCTACACTGTATTGCCACATTGGCATAAGGAGTGAGGGCAGTTAACCCTTTTATTAAGCTCGATCGAGTGTCGAGGGCCTTCATTATCGTAAAACAGTGTTATAAAAATTCAAATTCAAAGAGAGCCTTTAAATAACAGTGGGATGCACCAGCAGGGTAATTGCATAACATACTTCCACTTACAGTAGCAATGGCTTTCATTTGACAGTCCAACATCATTCATTGTGTTACACGTTGTTAAGCAGACAATAGGCCTGCGTCCAAAATTTTTTTGTCCGTCTTGTAGATTATTAAAAAATATTTAACACGTATTTTTTAATTTTTAACGTAATCAAAAGATTATGGCGATACATTGAGTTAAACTGTGGCATGACGTCACGCCTTGCTAGATTTAATATTGAGTTGTGACGTAAGCGAGCCCCTACTCCCCAACTTTAATGCGTGTTTTCTAAGTTATTTTTCATTAATATGATAAAGCAAAAAATACGTATCTAAATTTTTTTTATTATCTGAAAGACGGACTAAATAGAATTTCTTTTTTTTTACCTAGGCGACTACCGTATTTTTTCTAACATAAAAGCAATAGATTAGCAATATCTATGAAAATTACTCGGATTATGATTGAAAGTGTGTAATTAGGGTGCAGGCTTAATGTTTCTTTTGCTATAAAAAAAGGACTCTTCTTCTTATATAACTCTTCTAATTATAGCCTAGATAAGAATGCTTGGAAACATGCTGGTCTAGCTCCATAGAACAATTTAGAGTCTAGACAAAATCAAACTGGTTGCTAATTTAATTGTATAATTAATTATTATAACATTGATTTTACATTCTGTGACTACTTGAACTCATACACTGACTTATTAGTATTACTTGTAAAAGTTTTAGAAATATTGTATAGGTACTTTTACAATGCTTGTAAATATGTGAACACCATGTATCCATTACATTTTTTTTTTCTGTCATAGTGTCATTTTTAATTCTGTTTATTCATTTTTCTTCTTATTAAATTACATTTTTAAATATTTCTTAAAATAAAATAATTAAAAAAATATTTAAAAATATAAAAATGTTATTTTTATTTATTTTTACCTATTGTGGTATAGTAATCTTATTCCAGGTACATCGTCTTCACATATAATTATATAATGAATGCATACAAAATATTGTAAAACATTTTAAAAGAGTAACGGTGGAGTTTCTTGCCCATTCTTCTCCATACGAAAACTACCTTTTGGAAGGGGCGACTAGAATCAATTCTATTTTTTGAAAATTTTGACGTTCTAACGTGCCTTTTATATGTCTAATTGAAATAAATCATTTGACTTCGACTTCTTTTCATTCAAAAAAATAAAATATTGCTTTTTCTGATTCAATCACTATGGTATTGCTTCTGAAGAGACATTTTACATCATTGAAATTCTACGCACAGCCTTCTTCAAGTGAAGATATTTTCTAATTACAATATGCTGTTCAACTTTTTATACTTCGAGATATAGGACGGTTCGATGAGAGTATCACCATCAGCATCGTCATTTCCGCCGAAAGACGTCCACTGCTGGCCTCCCCCAAGCAAGTACATGATGCAGGAAGCAGAGAACCGTTCGAAGTGGCGGTGACAGTAATATGATAATATCTAACTAATATTATACCTGCCAAGTTTATTAAGGAACTCATTCCACAGTGTGTACAGCTAATTTAAAGTCATACAAACAATACATTATTTGGCACAATGCAAGTGATAGATACTGGTTACAATTTCAACCATTTGTCATCATTTTATAAAAACTAGGTTTTGCCCGCGGCTTCGCCCGCGTGGATCTCGGAAAATATACCACGGGTACGTACTACCGGGCAGTACCGGGATTACATACCTAATAGTCCAGGAAAAGGTTATTGACTCCTACCGCTGCGCTCCAACCACAATAATTTTGTTACGCGTAATTTTGAATCTGTGATATCTTTGAAACCATTCATTTAAATTATATGATGTCAAGGCATATTTTAATTTCAATTAAATGCCCAATTTAAATAACATACTTTATTGAAGAATATGATACCGGTCAATATAGCTTCGGATTTGGATTTGGAATGGAATTTTTTATCAAATTCTGAAAGATAAAAAGGGTTACTGCGGATCATCCTTAGAAGATAGACATATGCCATCGCGGACTTTTTTGTTGAACTTTTTAAGATCTTCAATCCTGTAGAACATAAATTTGATGTATCTGTAACGGTTTACGCGGCGCACGCCAATAAAGCTCCCAGTCGGCATGATTTTTTCCGATATCTTCGACAATAATCGTCATATTTCCACAAAACACAAATGAATTATACACTTAAATCTTCCGCAAGAATCACTCCGTCCATTGGTGAGAACCGTTTGAAAATCCGTTCGGTAGTTTTTGAGTTTATCGCATTCAGACAGACAGACGCGGCGGGAGACTCTGTTTTATAATATGTAAGGAAATATTTCGTTATTTCTAAAGACGAGTACAGATGTTCCTTCTAAATGTAACGCGATAAAAAGGTAACATAACAAACTTAATAAATTAAACTCTTATCGTATTATATAATCATGTTGGTTACAAATTAAATAGTCTTTTATATAAATAAACTGACTACTTGCGTGCGTGCCTGAAATAAAACCTATTCTTTTACAACGTTATAAGACATAAGGATTGGAACATTTAAATATTTACTCAAAATATATTTTAGCTTTCAAAAATATATTCTGAGTAATTGATATAATGTTTTGAATTATTATGTTTTTAGTGGGGCTCGTGGCTTAGCTGCACGGGTGAATCGATCAGGTTAAACTACGCTTGCCGAGGTGGGTCCGATGGGTGACCATCTGTTTCAAACTGAGAACTCTCCGTGTCTCGGAAAGCACGTTAAGCCGTTGGTTTTGACTGTCATTTGTAGATCTTTGACAGTCGTTACGGGTAGTTCGAACCGAGAATGTCTGACAACCATTCTTACCAAGGGGTATCTATCGTGTTACCCAGTAACTGGGTTGTGGAGGTCAGATAGGCAGTCACTTCATGTAAAATTAGACTGGAAGTCGACCCCAAGATAGTTGGGAAAAGGCTAGGCAGATGATGTTAATATTCTTTCTGGCTTTCCAAATAATACTGTTTTCAAAAATCAACCAACAGTATCTTGATGCTTGAAAATGTGAGGAAAAAGAGAGAGATGATGCTTCAATTCTATGTCCTAAATGAAACGGCGACATAAATGGAAATCAAATTCATACTCACTGATTAACAACAAATTGTCGTCGTGTTGCTCATGAGCAAACAGTCGGCGCGTCGGAGCCCGCACTTACCGATCATCTTTTTGTGGTCCGCTTCAATAAAGGAATGTAATTGCATTAACAAAGACGAGCCATCAATTCGTTGAATTATTGGCCCAATAAAATTTGAATCACTCGATATATCAGCATTGTTTTTATTCAAGACAATTTAGTGGGTGTATAGTGGTCTTATTATGGTATACATGACAATGTAGATAAATGATACAAAGTGTAATGCTATTTTGCTTGCAGGCAACATGAAACATTTTGCATTTATTTAATACTAGCTGCGCCCCGCGGTTTCACCCGCATAAGTCTCGATCCCGTGGGAAAAAAAAAAGTATCCTATGTTCTTTTCCAGGACATCATCTATATATGTGCCAAAATTCATCCAAATCCGTTCAGCCGTTTTAGCGTGAAGGCGTAACAAACAAACTTACTTTCGCATTTATAATATTAAGGATTTTTGCTGTCGTAAACTCTTGTCTAAAAGAAAACAGAAGAAACGTCATACCATAACTGTACTTACTACATAACATTGGCATGTAATCCTCGAAGGAGGTGTAGTCGCAGCCACAACCAAATCAAAACCTTACAGTGTAACCTGACCCTTTTCCACCTGAGACTGGCTCAAGAGGCGGCCATTAAGATTACCAACAACAAACAAAAATGCAATGTCTTCTTGTCTCTATCCGTCTGGGTATATCAAGCGTGGAAATAACACAGAAAAATTATGATATTCTCTTCGAGTATTTGGTCAATGCAAGAAATATTTTCAGCTCCAGGAGTACCTATATATTGAGCTACCACTAACACACTAAATTGAAACACTGTTAATTCTGTTTGCACTGTTAACACTATAATTTGAAAACATTGTAAAATTATTGGATTTTTTTTACATTCTGTGATTACTCACACACTGACTAATTAGTATCACTTGTAATTTTTTTAGGAATATCGTATAGGTACCTACTTTTACAATGCTTGTAAATATGTGAACACCATGTATCCATTACATAATTATTATTTTTTCTGTCATTGCTTCATTTTTAATTATTTTTACCTATTGTGGTATAGTAATATTATTCCAGGTGCATCGTCTTCACATATAATTATATAATCAATGTATATAAAATATTGTAAAACATTTTAAAAGAGTAACGGTGGAGTTTCTTGCCCATTCTTCTCCATACGAAAACTACCTTTTGGAAGGGGCGACTAGAATCAATTCTATTTTTTGTTTTTGACGTTCAAAAGTGCCTTTTGTGCCTAATTGAAATAAATTATTTGACTTTGACTTTGAAAAGCTATTTATTTTTAATGAGTAGGTAACCGTGGAGTTTCTTGCCGGCTCTTCTCCATAGGAAACGACCAATTGGAACCGTGCACCTAGCTTCTGACGTTTCATAAGTGCCCATGTAGGTTTATATGAAATAAAATATTTTGAGTTTGAGCTTTTTATCATGCATGCTACGAGGTGGGTCTTCTTTTTCATATTTTTTGTGGCATATCGCCACTGTCACATCAACAGTAACATTGTATGTCTTTTGAATGATTTACTGGTAGAATTACAAAGTAATGGCAACTTAATATTTCTTGCAAAGCCATAGATTACCTATGGAAGTATTGTGGCGGGTTATGGATGTTGATCCGAATCGCCACTGATGTTAACATGCCCCCCGTGAGGTGACTGACTAACGTATCAGGTGAAATAATATTGGTAATTCTGAGCGTATCCGAATAATGCAAAGGAACCTACATAATCTTTATTTATTGCAAAGAAAAATGTCTTACTTACTTATATAAGTTTTTCTTTTAAATGTGTAGGTACTTACCTTTTACGATGTCTTCCCCTTTTTCGACTCAAACATCTTACAAGAAGTGCAATTGTCACAATTTGTGATCAAATAGACGATCAATAAAAGGTTAGTATTTCAGATTCAACAGATATTCGGAACAGTGGTGGCCCAATAGTAACGGCAAGTCGTGGGTTCGAACCCAAGCAGGCGCTTTACTATCACCAGTGCTCTCAAAACGGTGAAGGAAAACATCGTGAGGAAATCGGCATGTCATAGAACCGAAAATTCGAAGACATGTGACATCTACCAATCCGCACTGGGCCCGCGTGGTGGATCACGGCCCACTCCCTCTCACAGAGAGGAGGCCTGTGTCCCAGCAGTGGGAACATTATAGGCTGATTATGTGTGTATTTCAGATTTCTGAAAAATAATCTCAATAAGTTCTATTAGTGTAACCTGCATCATCCCACTACTGGGCAAAGGCTTCTCCTCTCAAAGACTTCCAGCTCTTGCGATCCAGGGTACTCAAGCCAGTGCTAGTGGTCCAATGACTTGTAAATAGCTACCATCCGTCCGGATTTTTCCAGACATGTCCAGCTTTTTGGCCCCCCCGTCCAGACCATGTCCGGCCTTCTCATTTGTCCAGACGAATAAAAAAAAAATAAGATTTAAAAGTTAAATGTCCGGACTTTTTTGCAAATGTCAGGCTTTTTGTCAGGACTTTTCAAATTTCGAAATGGTAACGCTACTTGTAAGTTAAATAAATCAGAGTTTTTTTTCTGGCACTTTTTCATTAAAACATATGAATTAGTTTTAGTTTTAACAGAGCCAAAAAGTGCACCGAGCCAGTATATTTAGCCTAAAATTAAATTTTTACCAAACTTACAAAATATCAAATACATAGCAAATGAAAAACACTGAACTATTCGACAGGCTATCAGCACACTATCAGACTCAAATATCCGCAATATAATGAGAATGGCGAATTAATACATTATGATCGACATCGAGTTGTCGCCCGGCGCAATATCCTGCCCCCCCGGGACTAGGCCACTAGGGGAACAGCCTCCCATCTGAAAACCAATCTTCTTTAACCCCTGGCAAAGTTGCTATTAGAATGACAGAACATATCAATTAAGTTGTATCAAAAAGGTTCGATAACCGTGTAGGTAGCATGATTAGGTACTTTTGAAACTAATAAGGCTATGTTTTTTGTTGATATTCTTATGTAGTTTTTAAGTTGTAAAAACAGTAATTTAAATACTAATTGAAATGTTCTGTCTGTGATGATTACTGATGATGGGAAAGGTGTGTAGGAGGATGGGTTGTAATAAAATTTTCGTGAAGCAAGAGACCAAGCTTGAAGAGGAGCTTTAGATAGATAGATAGAATATTCTTTATTATATACACCATAAAAATTACAGACATTAATTTAGAAATTTTACATTGGGTGACACAATGGGCGGTCTTATCGCTAAAAGCGATCTTTTACAGACAACCTTTGGATGGAATTAAATAGAAAAGGATCATAATTTTTTGGTGATAACAGTAAATTAAGCATTAAATACCACTTATTATGTGATAGACCGAGACACTGGGCGACCGAGCTCAGCTCGGTGAAAATAAAGAAAACGATTTTTCTCAGATATGAGACCTAGCTAGATCGATTGTTCGCCCCCGTAAACCCCTAATATATTGCAACTTTCATCGAAATCGTTAGAGCTGTTTTCGAGAACGTGAGTACAAATATATATGAATACCTAAAAATATTGCTCATTTAATAGTATAGACATACCTGTTAGTAAATACCTAAGAATACTAAAAAGATAGTCTTCATTTAAGATTGGTGACAAGACAAAAAAAAACTCAAAGCATTTATTTCAATTACGTGCACTTTTGAATTGTCAAGAAGTCGGTCAATCAATAAGAATAAGATATTATAGTTGCCCATTCCAATGCGTAGAAGGTTTCTATGTAGAACAGAAGAACAGGCAAGAAACTCCATGGACATTCTTTTAAATCACAAATACAATTTTAACAGTTTAAATTTTTTAAAACCCCCGACACAAATAGTTTACTCCATCACCAGACCCTGTTCACCATCGATCTATAACCTATTCACTAAGACCATTCCAATGAGCTCAAACACGATACCTGTGTTGTAAGTTGGTAAGGGAGTCGGGTATCCTGCAAAATCCAGGTGATGCTGCAGCATCAGTTCAAGGTTACTATGTTCTTCTAATATCATTGAAGTAACAGAATACCAAATTTCAAATCGATCAAACCTGTGGAAAATACTCACATCCATTCATCAACTAGAAAAGAGTTGATAATCTTCAAACGGCTGAACTGATGTTTAAGAACCATCGCTAGAAAACCTACTTTCAATAAAGCCGAATTCAAATCGATTAGATAGATAGATAGAATATTCTTTATTATGTACACCATAAAAATTACAGACATTAATATAGAAATTTTACATTGGGTGACACAATGGGCGGTCTTATCGCTAAAAGCGATCTTTTACAGACAACCTTTGGATGGATTTAAATGGAAAAGGAGAGACAATACTGCAGGTAGTCAGTGGTGTACCATTTACATATACAACAGAATACACAGATACATAAAGCATATAATTACATATATATATATATATTAGACAGATATACCTACATAAAATTATAAACATGAAACAAGAGCAAGGAACTATATGTAATGACGATCGATCGATTCACCCGTTTAAGAGCTACGGTGCCACAGACAGACACACATAGCGGTCAAACTTATAACACCCCTCTTTTTGCGTCGGGGGTTAAAAATAGTTTTCAAAATATTGCCCGAAGAAAGTTTTGCCGATGCGTTGTCATCTTTAAAGACAAAGTAGAAATAACTTCTAAGGCTTGTATTTCCTGCGGAACTCACACCGAAAACTTTATCTACATCAAATCTGTACATCTTCCCATACGAACCCTTCATCATACTCAGCGTATAATGTTCCCACTGCTGGGACACAGGCCTCGTCTCTTCGAGAGCAAGTGGGCTGTAATTTACCACGCGGGGCCAGTGCCGGTTGGTGTCACATATCTCCGAATTTGGGTTCCTCTCGATGTTTTCCTTCACCGTTTTCAGAGCAGTGGTGATGAAATTATTTACACAAAGTGCTAGGGTTCGAAGCCACTGATAAGAACACTTATCGAACAGATTTCTTTAGTTTGTATTTATTTTAACCATCTTTTGTCCTGTTTAATACTAAAGGAGAATACACTGAGAAAACATCATGCAAACTAGGTAAAACTCTTTCCCTACTCTAAACAAAACCGATTTCTTCCGTCCAACTTTCAAACAAAGAAAAACTCAATTGTCATTAAAATAAATCTCAAGTCTCGTATCTTCAAGTAAGTTGACGGAGGGTGGACAGCAATCAAGTTTATTGAGTTTGGAGGCCAGCCCGGCAAATCATTTTACTATAACGCGATATGAGGGTGAGCAGGGGACTGAGTGGGACACAAATTGTTTTTTTAAGGTCACTACGCTTTTCGAAAGTTGATTTGTGTAGTTTTAAAGAGATGTGTTCTTTTGTTTTTGATAGATAACTTTTTTTTGGGAACTATGGCAGGAAACGAATGCCTGGTTATACGATGGCAATGACTAAACCCAGTGACTTGTAATTTCGGACCCAATCAGTGGGTTCATGTAGACGAGATTGGCAGTAAGTTAGGCAGGGGAAGCTACTGATCCCGAAAATAGACGGATAGGTTAGTCTAAAGTCCCCGTTACGAGAAGCTATAATTTTTGTAAATAAAGAACTTCTACCAAGTTACGTAGCGACAATTTAATCAACAACAAATAATCCCAAATTCAATGAAGTCAAAGTAACGTACGTGTTATACGAAACTAATGAGCAATTTCACTTGATCGGGTTATATTTTAGCGATATAAAGCGCTGTCGTCTAAGGTTTTGTGGTACTGGAACGCATCTGATTCATGGAACGTAAACATTTGGGCCACGATTTTGAAGTAAGTTCACGCTGACGTTGTCTCTGCTGTCTTTCGAGTTTCGAATGTGTCTGTTTGTTTGTGGTGTTTTCGCGGATTAGGTTATATTGTTTTTTTGTAATTAGATGTGTGTGTTAATATAATTATATCCCTGTAAAAAAATAGTACAAAACTGTTTTTATTTTATTTTACCCAAAGATTGCAAACCCCTGAATGTGTGTTTACAAAATTTATAGCTTCTCGTGACGGGGACTTTACTGGACTGAATTGAGGGCGCGGAGCACTGGAGTGGATTGAAACTAGTGTCTACACGAGTCTAGTTGCAAGTCAGCGCTGGACTGACACATTACTGGACTCGTATAAACCTGAGAAGTCAAAGTTAACTCGCTACATTACTAGTCTAGTCTGTCATAAGAAAAAAGAAAGCTTTACTATCGATGATGTTCAAATCCCGTTTATTCGTGCTGTATTCTTCTTGTATCTTGTGAATTGCAGTACTTACCAAGTTTATTTTTAAAGTGAAAACTTCTTTAGGCGCGTTAGGCATTTTTGAGATGGGACTAAACCATTGATTTCGCGACACCATGACGACACCTTTTGTAAACGCGATTGTGCTCTTTATTTAAATTACGTTACGGATCAATGTTCTATGCAAGTATTTTTACTTTAAAGGTTTCGGAAGTATTTTTTTGTAAACGCGATTGTGCTCTTTATTTAGATAAGTTTACGGACCAATGTTCTATACAAGTATTTGTCTTCAACCAAGGCGATCTTGTTCAAGTTTTCACTTCTGTCGGCACTCCCGGAGTGCCACTGTTTTTTTTTATAAAACATTTTTCCACCTTATTTTCAACAGCATTTAAATGATACCTCCCTGTTTCTATCCATTCAAAATCAAAATCAATAGTCATTAATTCAAACTAGGCTGAGAATCAGCACTTTACGAATGTCAAAATTACATAAGACAGTCCCCCAAAACGCCCACCCTTCACCACTTCCTAGTGCCTTTAGCTGGGAAGAAGAAGTGGCGCAACAAACTCCCCAGCAGCACAGCTGTCTGCTCAAGTTAGAAGAACTTGACATTACTGATAGACAGTACTTGTAGGTAGGTTACCTATAGGGTTTGTGTAGCTTCAAAATGTAAATGGATGTCTTGTCTCATACATAATATTATGTACTAGCTGTTGCCCGCGACTTCATCTATGATCCAGGATGAAAAGTAGCTTATATCCTTCTCCAGGTCATGGTCTACCCATGTGCCAATTTTCATCCAAATCCGTTCAGCCGTTTTAGCGTGAAGGCGTAACAAACAAACTTACTTTCGTATTTATAATATTAAGGACTAGCGGACGTCACGCGATTTCACCCGCGTAGTTCCCGTCCCCGTGGGAGTACGGGGATAGGATATAGCCTATGTTACTCGCTGATAATGTAGCTATCCATTGCTGAAAGAATTTTTCAAATCAGTCCAGTAGTTTTTAAGTTTATTCAGAAGTCGGTAAATACATACAAAAATACAAATCATTCCTCTTTATATAGATTATAAATTATTATTATTATTTAATAATTATAAATTATTATAAATGAATAATTATTATAGTATAGATTAGTTAGGATTGTAATTTTATGAGACATAGTTTATCTTGAACGATCATAAAGGTTACTTCCTCAGCGCAGTGCTTCTCTATTGTCAATCAGACTTCAACTGTATTACCGCTTCGAAACTATTCTGATCGACATCCAACACAATACACCTTGCCATCCATCTACCAATATTGACCGTAACGATAACCCTCCTAATAATTCGCTCCACCACAAATATGCCACAGAACAAGAAAGCAATAAGCAGGACAAATCCCCGAGGAGCGGGGTGCTGGAGTGTCGACACTAAACGTCGGTGTCTGACACTCGACCCGCTTGACAAATAGCGGGTAATTGAAAATGGACCCCTGACTGTGGTGCAAGTGAGGAACTGATTGATAAGGGTGGAAACTTAGGAGACACTGTTTCGAAATGTTTTGAAGAGAAATGAAGACATTAATATTAATAATCTATTGTTACAATATTCCTTTTATATTTTTATATTTCTACTTAGCAAACCCTGATAAGCGTAGGTACCTATACTTAAATATAACTACTCTCCACACAAGACTTGACATCTTTCTGGCTTCACAAGCAGGTGCCACCTGAGCACCCTTAGCAGATGAGTTTCAGCTTCTCCCTAACCCATAAGCTTCCTTGTGCTGGTATAGTGATCTCCTTGGGATGTTCAGTAGAGAAAGAAAAGAAAAACTAGAAAGAACATTATAAAACTTTTATTGCTTATCTAGCTACAGGACGACCTTCTTGGAACCCCATTGGGACTGCATGGTCAGAGTAGGGACGAAGCCAACCGTGATTGGTTTTAGTTGGTATATTGGCGTGTGCTAGCTGACAAATGGCCAATAATTTACATTTTTTTTTGTGTGTTGCGTAATGTAAATTATTTTGCATACTATTGTATAGAATCAATTTTTTTCTAACTGTACAGGCAGCTGTGCAGCTGGGGAGTTTGTTGCGGCACTTCTTCTTCCCAGCTAAAGCACTAGGAAGTGGTGAAGGGTGGGCGTTTTGGGGGACTGTCTTATGTAGTTTTGAAGTTCGTAAAGTGCTGATTCTCAGCCTAGTTTTAATAAATGACTGTTGAATTTTGAACCCATGGGTTACTCATTTACTTTCTTGCTTGGATAAATCCACATACTGCTTCCCCACCGCACAAACCTTTAACCATATCAACCGCTTCCTCTTCTTCCTTACTCCACAGCTCATCAGCCAAGACCGCCGGGTTCACGAGTGTTGCCAGAAACAACAACATTACGACAGCAACCCCGCAACCTTAGCCTTTTACAACCACGGCTAAATAGCCCCGTCGCGGCTAAATGTAGCCCTTCGTCGCAGTTATGTTGTTGTTCGGGGGACTTACGCCTGGCTAAACAAATGACGAGAATTTGGGCATTTTAATGTAATACCCCTGTTAATGGGAGAGAGGTTGGGTGAATTAAATCTACGGAGATGTTGCCTATTAATGTCTGCGTCGTTACACAGTTATTGAGAGTTCGTGGAATAAATGAATGTCATTGAAGCGCTGCTTTTATTTTAAGTATCAGTTTACTGAAGATAGAAACGTTGAAAAATAATGGCATAATTATACAGGGTGGCAACATCGACGAGAAAACTTTGACCATAGATTCAGTACATGATTCTGAACGCCCCTGCGTTGAAATTTTTCATAGGTTATTAAAAAAAAAATCTGCTGTTACCATAGAGCAAAACCTACGCGGTCAAAATGTATAGAACACATGATTTTTGGAAGTGAAAACTTCTATAGGCGCGTTGGGCATTTTTGAGATGTGACTAAACCATTGATTTCGCGACCTGTTACCGACACCTTAGAGTAAAAGATATCAACATGTTGATTACCGCGGTGCCGATTTTCTTTCAAGGTTTAACTTACGTCGGCACTTCCGAAGTGCCACTGTTTTTTTTTAAATAACCGACGATATTTTTCAACGCAGGGGGTTCAGAATCATGTACTGAATGCATGGTAACAGTTTTCGCGTCGATATCCCTGCCACCCTGTATTCCATAGGCCGTATAGAGGGATTTTTAACCGACTTCCAAAAGGAGGAGGTTCTCAATTCAACTGTATGTGGTTTTTTTTTTTTGTATGTTTGTTACGCGATTACTCTGTCAATTATGAATTAATTTTGATGATTATTTTTTTGTTTGGTAGATTAAACTTCAGAGGTGGTCCCATATAAATTTTATTAACTTTACTTGGGTAGTTTTTGAGTTAGCTTCAATAATACGTATTTTTACCTCGCTTAGTATGTGGATGATATTATGATAACTTCCTATCACTGTTATTTACATAGCAGGTAGTGGTATTCGAATTTGTGTGGGGTAGGTATCACAACTAAAAAGTGAAAAATAAAAACTTTTTACAAAAAAAAAAACAACCGACTTCAAAAAAAACACTACAAAGTGAAAAATAACTTTAATTTCGGAAGTCGGTGACAAAGAACGAAAATTCAAAACCAAAGACACCGACTTCCGAAATTAAAGTTATTTTTCACTTTGTAGTGTTTTTTTTTTAAGTCGGTTGTTCAATACTCTGAAGCGGAGATAAAACGGAAATTGAAGTTTTATGCCTTAAGTAAATAAACATAGGAGGCCTTCTTTTATTTCTTCTTTCCTGTAGGTTTGTACTAAATGTCTTAATATCAAATTCGAAGGTAATAAATCTAACTTACCGATCCAAACACTCCTTATAACAAGTTTAACAAAATTCGGTCAAGTTGGCTTAGAAATGTTTAATTAAAACACATACCGAGACTGGACTCACAAGCTCGCTTTGCGCCGTATCCCTAATAGGGTTATCTAAACTCCTGGTATTGTCCATATCGGAAACTGTCGGCGTTGCGTTGTTCAAAGACACATAATTGCGATTGGTATATATTTTAGGCGTTTTAAAACCCATGATAACTGTTTCATGTACAGTTGGAGATTATGGAGAGAAACGCATTCGAAATTGGACATTAGACTTTAAATGGAAAGTTCGCGTTTAAAAACACCAATAGATACATATAGAATTTATATTTTCTTAATGTCCCTCGGGTATCATCGGATTTCCGAATACAAACGAATGCTAATTTTCCTGTCCATCAATTATTAGATTCATCGTATGTAATCATTTGAATTCAGAACTAAGTACTTTATTGTTGTTTTGTTTTGACTTCCGTGTGAACTATATAGAGCTGTAAAACTATTTTCCTATCTGTTGTGCCTGCGACTTTAGCCGTTTTCCTCCCATTTTTAGGGTTCCGTAGTAAACAAGGAACCCTTATAGTTTCGTCATGTCCGTATGTCTGTCTGTCTGTCTGTCTGTCCGCGGTCTAGCTCCGAGACCCTTAGTGCTAGAAAGTTGTAATTTGGCATAGATATACATATTAATTACGCCGACAAAGTGGTAAAACAAAATTATGAAAAACATTTTTTTTAGGGTACCTCTCATACACGTAAAGTGGTAATGTTTATTTTTAATTTTTTTACCCCATGGTGAGAGGTATCATTGGAAAGGTCCTTCAAAAATATTGTGAGTTTGTGAAAACCATTTTTAGATTCAGGGATTCGTTTGCGAAATATTAAGCTTTAAAGTGCTAATTTTTGTTAGAGTCAAGTGTCCCCCCCCCCCAGCCGGCTAAATGGTTGGTTTTGGGTGTGTGAAAAAAATCACAACAGTAGCTGATATAACGAAATTAAAAGGAAAACTATTACAGCTAAGTAGGCTCTACAGGTTAACAAGTAATAATCGACCAACTTAACTTTGCAGTTGCAAAAACATGTTTTCCCATACATTCCGTATGGGAGAACATATTTTTCAACGACAAAGTTAAGTTTGTTTTTGGGATAAATTCATCCCAACTACGGAACCCTTCATTGTGCGTGGTCCGACACGCACTTGGCCGGTTTTTTAAATAAATTACATGAAGTTAAAAGAGTATTAACAACTCTGTATACTTCCAAGTCGATTGAGAGCGTCCGGTCTGCACCAAGTGCAAAGGGCAACTGATAGAACATATATAAAAATGTACTCTGTGTGATAGAAATCCGACAACGACAACTGACGAAACACGACGGTTACCGAGGGACATAGAAAATAGAACTACAGTACAATATTCACGCCTGGATATTTCGAATTCATAAGCAGAGGCGGGAGACCAAAGAAACGACGGATAGATTTTGTGAAATATGGCTAAAAGGGGGTGCCGTCCGAGGTGACGACTAATGAAGTATGACAAGTATGGAAGAAGACGTGTTGCACAGACCCCATAAAATTGGGATACGGACAGAAGAATTAATGATGATGTTAAACAGAGGCTTAAACTACACCCATATTTAGAAAGAAATAAAAAAAGGGTTTGTTTGTCACAGAAATGAATGTTGGGTGTGGCAAAAACAACATGAAAGTAGAATAAATGCTGTGGAAATGCGTCCCTTGCGAAGCATTTGTGGTCTGACTATGAATGAATGATGATGGCTGAGGAATGATGTGATAAGACAGCAGTGTAATTTAAAAGAAGATGTAGTGACAAAAATTTAAAAGGGTATGCTGAGATGGTTTGGGCATGTTGAGAGGATGAATGAAAGGCGACTAACAAAATGTATTTACAAGGCTGATGTGAAGGGAAAGGCCGGGTGGAGACGCCCTAGGAGGACATATACTGACCTTATTGGTGATGTTCTTCAGAAAGGCCAGGTGCGTAGTACTCGCAACCGGCGTGCGTGTATGACCAGATGTATGAACGTAAACGAGGCAAAAGGAGTATGTAAGGATCGTAGCAGGTGGCGTTCTGTAGTTTCTGCCTACCCCCATGGGAAGAAGGCGTGAGTTTATGTATGTATGTATGTCACAGAAACACGTACATACATAAAAGACAAGAGTAATCAGAAAACAAAAAAAAAGTACATAATAAATCACGAGCATAAAACAGAAGTTAGTCAGAAGCTGCACGACATGACTGTAACAAGATGGCTTCCACTCAGCATGATGCAGTGCTATGGGGGACCCACAGCACAGCGCTGATTTTCAGTGGTCATCCGAAAAGAATATGTACGGAAATCAAGTCAGGTTCAGTGATTTGTCTATTATATAGGCAGGTAACAAAATTAGATGAAATAAACAGTGCTTAGAATAAAAGACAACTAATTATACAACGAATTATAAAAATAAAAGTTATTAAATAACATAAAATGGATTCCGCAGGCATCACCGTGCATGCATAAATAATGTACCTAACTACCCTAACTAACCTAACCTAACTATAACATATTATTACATTAAAATTATGAAAATTCCTGAAAGTGGAATGTCTTGGTTCTGTTGTTCGTATTAGATAGGCACTCTACCTCAACGGTTGTTCTTGGCATTTCAGCTTTTAACGTTTTAATATCTTACTTATAAATCTTACTAGTTCTGTGACCTTTAGTAGGCAAAACCAAAATCGAAAAAATATTTCGCAGAAGACTTGTAAGACAATCAATTCAATTGAGATATCCCATTCATTGCGGACAACTACAAAACATTCTTTTAGCCAAGAACATATTTTTATATCATCCCCAATGACCACGCGTCATAAACACGCTATTTAGTTGGCAGCGTGACAGGTGAAAGCGATTTATGCGTGGCGTGACCACCGGGACGGGACGTGTGGTCATCTGTGGTCAGAAGGCAGACATCTTTTATCTGTGACGCTAATTCATGTTGCTCTTTAGAAAGATTTGAGAAAAGAAATGGGTAGAATTTGGGTATGGGTCGGTTACGTAACATAGTACTTACATGTCTACTCTGTAACCGTCTGAAATTATTGAGTGAAGAGATTTAGAACGTTTAACTAACTCTGGGCACTAAGCCCCGCTGTCTACCTACGTACTAAGCAGCGAAATACTACAACATTTGCAGATTACCGAAATAACTCTTGCAGACTCATACACCTACGAAAAAAATATGGTGTAGATAACTACCAGGACTGAAAGACTAAATTTAGACTGCTATGTTCGTCTAGATGGCAATTCAACATGACCATAATTATCAAGTTTTATTGTGCAATCTTTTGCAAAGGTAATCGTCAGCAGTACTTAGACAAAAAAAGAAAATACGTTTAATTGAGGTAAATATGAGAACACAAACACAAAAAAGGAAAGTTGAGTCAGCATAATGCTGTGACATAGGGTCGCAGCATTATTCTAAGCCCACTGGTCCTTTAATTCTACTAGACTAAAATTCATATAACTTTGCAATCACAAGTAACCGTTTTAAGTGGCTAGAATCAGGCATAGATTATACCGACATTCAAACCGCAACACTTCCTGATCTTTACCTGGTAATTAATTAATCATTTAAAAAACAAATTACCACATTACACGTTATGCTCAGTTTCTATGCTCGTCACGTGTTACAACTAATTCGCGTGTCACGGACGGACGGACGAACATATTAATCTTAACACCGCCCCCGGATAATTACAGACAGGGTAAAAGGCATTTGTTGCAGTTTTTATGTGACTGCTGATTGCTACCACTCAATATATTAAATTTTTTATTTAAATATTTAATGTGGTTTTTTTGCTCTCATTTAACATTAGTTTGGTAAATTAGCTTTTTTAATAATTGATAAGTCTTGGATGTAAACAAATGACAAAGGATATCAAACGATTGATTCGCGTCTTAAAAAAGTTACCATCATAACTTGACTTGAAATAAATAAAAACCTAAATATCTAGGAAATCAAAGCTAACATTTTTAACTAAATAAAATACACTATCAGTTAAAATTGGTTAGCCTTACCAATAATTAATGTTTTTTACCTACGTAGTGTATTTAGATCGAGGAAGAAGAAAATACTAACATTTTTGAAGAATAGGAATTAATGGGAGTGTGAAATAGATAAAATTCAAATAATTCAGAGCGGAATATCCTTATCGCTATTCCTACAGCATCATCAGCATCATGTAAGTCCTCCATCTTGATTTTAATGGCCGCCATTATACATAAAGTGACAGTCGCTAGTCCATTGTCTAAGGGAACCACAATACGTCATTTCCGTCGGCTAAACTTAACAACTTGTGTAGGACACAATCGATCTTCAAACAATAATAGGTTAAATATCTGTCTTTTATTATAGGGGATAATAAAACAAAAGATTAAGCTTTTCCGGCAGTTTTCCCGATGTTCGATTTTACGGTTTGAAGAATTACTTACACTTGATTTCAGAGAAAATAACGTTGTCACTACTTTTGCGTCAATCTCGTAATGGTAATTTGTTAATTTATTATCTAGATTTATTACTTTTCTCTATTTCCTTTGGTACTGTAACTACGTGAAGTCCTGCTTTTTAAATAAGTTCATATT
Source organism: Agrochola lychnidis (assembly GCA_963680765.1). NCBI lineage: Eukaryota > Metazoa > Arthropoda > Insecta > Lepidoptera > Noctuidae > Agrochola > Agrochola lychnidis. Next base: position 2,585,356 of record OY796859.1, on the reverse strand, counting down.
CTGGTGCTCAACTTTACAATAAACTAATTCATTCATATTTCCAAGCTTGCAATTCAAAGTCTAGTGGGTATTGTCCTCGCTGAACATGTTGAAATATCTAACGTAATCTATCCGATAAGAAAAGTTTATTTTTGTACCAAGTGGGGCAAGTTTGATTTGAATTTATTGAAAAAGAACTTGAAAAAATAAACTCGTTTGTATGCCTAACTTATAAGAATATTAACTAATATCCACACTTGTAGACTGTATACAAATAGAACTATTCAGCTATTCATTTTCAAATAAAACTTTGTAAACACAAACCTTTTAATCACTCATCTTTCAACCTTTAAAATCCTAATGACGCCACAACAAAACATTAGAAAGAACAACTTAACACCAGACATCTGAATAAATCCCAAATCAACATACAAATCTCTAAAATGTTTTGTCACCAAATAAAAATAAAACTTGGCTGAATAGAGTTGTGTCTGGTTGTGTCTAAGGCCAAAACTAAAAAAGTTACGAGCTGTCACTTTGACACCGCCGGCGCCGGGAATCCGATACGGCCGACATGTCAGTAGGCCTAGCCAGTAAATAAATAAATCAATTCATCTAAATGTTGTTTAATTTGAAGGGAAACATCTTTTTGTTACTAATTGCTTGATGATTAATGAGTTCTAACGATTGGTTTGGGTTTAAGAAATCGATAGTGGCTGAAAAACAAATAGTTACTGGTGAGTGCGTTATTCGTTGTTTTTTTACAGCGTAACCTAAGCTTAAAGAAACAATCGCACTTTTCAAATAGTAGTTTTTCATATGATGGTAAAACAAAATCATTTATTTATATAATAATAATAACATAAAGATAATTTTCTCACAATGAAAAATCATTGATAAGTTTTACTTTAATCTGTGAGCTTTCAAATGTTTGAATTTGCATCTGTCATACATTTTTGAATTCTTAATTCGACAGTTAATATCAGTATTTATAAATCACTGTCTCATTATTTGCAATAGGTGGCTTACAAACTACACTCAAAAAATCAAGTGGCGAAATATTTGCATTTACAAGCAGACACGAGACACTTCATACTTTACTTACAATACGTTGTCCTAGAACATTGACTATCGACGGATTATTTAAACATTACTCGTCTGTTTCATTAGCCAGCGATACGTCCGTTAATTTGTTTGAGTTGCAATTAACATGTCAGGTCGACGCCCGGCTTTACATTTTGTTGACTAAGCCTTAGAAAAAAATATATTAAAAAAAAACTTAACGGCTGCGTTCAAATATGACAGCTCCTCCGCTTACTGATTCGTTCTTAAGAACAGACCATAAACAATTTTTAAAAACTTAATCACTGTATTACGACGTTATAAGGTTGAATTTCGAATTAGGATCGGTAAAATGGCGCTTAATTTAAATTTGTTGGTGAGCAATAATCGGTTGGGCAACGTCAATACAAACTGTTTAATCCATTGTTACGATAATGTTACAATTAATCAGTTGTGAGCTGTTTATAGTTGTTGTTTATGTATCACGACTGATGACTGGTTGTGAAATGAAGCCTGTTGCTTAATGTATCATTTAACGACCATTAGGTGTAGGTACTGTATTTGACATTGAAAAACGTAATAATGTCAGACGGTAATTTGTTCTGCGGTAAAACAGGCACTACCGGTCGTGATGCATAATTTGCACCGGGCTATGCAAATGTATTGGGGATACCTTTATTGAAACTGCTACTTGATCTGCTCTTAATTTGAAACCGTTAGTAAAAGAAATTAACGGAGTAAAATTATGCAGCAAAAAACTGGCACTTCGGGAGTGCCGACAGAAGTGAAAACTTGAACAAATTTATTGTGCAGGAAATAATGTATCGCGCGTTGATGTCTTTTTAAAGTTCAAAAGCTGGTGTCGGTAACAGTGTCGCGAAATCAATGGTTTAGTCCCATCTCAAAAATGCCCAACGCGCCTAAAGAAGTTTTCACTTCAAAAATATAAAATACTCACCCGATCAAGGTGGATTTCATTGCCGATTTAAATAAAAGTAGCTACTTACAAACACAAATACGCTGATTAAATCATAAGTATAGCTTTATAAATAATTCTTAATTCATTTAAATTAAGTATACCTAAGTCTCGATGGAAATGATTCAAAAAAGTATTTTAAAGTAATATTTCCAAGATGCTGCATGACTACTTATTTAACTTTTAATCGTCTTATTGCAGTCGACGAAATAACATTAAATACTTACTACGAATTATATTGTCGAAGGTCAGGAGTCAATGGAACAAGTTTAGCTGCTTATTTTGAATCCGAATTAATACACATACATACATAAACTCACGCCTTCTTCCCATGGGGGTAGGCAGAAACTACAGAACGCCACCTGCTACGATCCTTACATAGTCCTTTTGCCTCGTTTACGTTCATAGATCTGGTCATACACGCACGCCGGTTGCGAGTACTACGCACCTGGTCTTTCTGAAGAACATCACCAATAAGGTCAGTATATGTCCTCCTAGGGCGTCCCCGCCTGGCCTTTCCCTTTACATCAGCCTTGTAAATACATTTTGTTAGTCGCCTTTCATTCATCCTCTCAACATGCCCAAACCATCTCAGCATACCCTTTTCAATTTTTGTCACTACTTCTTCTTTTAAATCACACCGCTGTCTTATCACATCATTCCTCAGCCTATCATTCATAGTCAGACCACACATGCTTCGCAAGGAACGAACGCAAGGAACGAATTAATGTAGCACCTTATTCGCCGTTGTGACTTCGGTACCTACATTAGAACTTAGGTATACAATACTCACTCTGTAAACCACTGTTTTTACCACTGACTGTTGGGAGGTGCCTGACTTTTAGAGGATCCTAAAATAAAGTAACTAAGGAGACATACCTACACCTAAAGAATCATTATCAATTTATTTGGGGTCGATTTGTCTTTTTGTTCATACTTTTCTATTAGTCGTTCATACATATTCGTAAAGTTTTCAGTATCGGGAAACATACAGGGTGTTAGGTAGACGGTTGAACATACGAAAATGACGGACCCGTGAGGCCGTCTGCTACGTGTTTAGGTCCAATAATAAGACCAAGGCCACACGGATTTTTTAAAATTACTTTATTACATTTTATTCGAATTTCGTCGTTGCATAAACTTCAATCATCAATAATTTCATTTAAAAATAACAGAAGTGATAACATTTTTTTTTCATCTAGAATAATTGTAGAATCAAATATGTAAAAAAAAATTTGAGTGTAAGTGATTAATTTTACTTTTCGCAAATGTAGAGTTCCGTGAAAAAAGGCCCAGGCAGTTAAGATTGAAGAGCAGTGGTGGCCCAGTGGTAACGGCCGCGACTTATGAGTTGTAGCTCGTAAGTTCGAACCCAGACAGGCGCTTTACTTTGTGTAAATTATTTCATCACCACTGCTCTCAAAACGGTAAAGGAAAACATCGTGAGGAAACCGGCATGTCCTAGAACCGAAAATTCGAAAACATGTGACATCTACCAACCCGCACTGGGCCCGCGTGGTGGATTACGGCCCACTCCCTCTCACAGAGAGGAGGCCTGTGTCCCAGCAGTGGGAACATTATAGGCTGATGATGATGATGATGAGTTAAAATTGGCGAATTATTCTAGTTTTTTAAAAGAAATTGTGCATATTTCATACCGTTAGAACGAGCACGAACCAAATATGTTTTTTAGAATTAGAACTACTCTATCACTCTTAGTTTTTTTTTTAACGCAGTTCAAAGCCGGGCTTTCGGTATGTATTTTTAATTTGTTTGTGGTTTAAGAGCTCTTAATTAATTTTCTAGCGATCATCTCCGTAAAATACGTATTTTATAAGATTCTACAGTTACTTTTTCTGAAAATAAAATAAAAATGTTGCCAGTTTTGTTATTTTTTTTTTTTGTTTTTTTTTTTTTTGTTTTGTTTTTTCCAGTTTTGTAAGTTTGAGTAACGACGAATTACGAATAAAATTTAAAAAAAGTCATTAAACAAAATCCGTGTGGCCTAGGTCTTGTTATTGGGCCTAAACACGTAGCAGACGGCCCCACGGGTCCGCCATTTTCGTATATTCAACCGTCTGCCTAACACCCTGTTTATTTGTAACTGGCTCTCTTCCGTACCTACCTACATTTTCATATAAATCTGATATATTCGCTTTCATCTAATCTAAATAACTTAACTAAAGGTATTTAATCAATATGAACCCTGTCGCCTATTTCAACGATTAAATTCAAATGTAATGTAGCGTTCGATTTTTTCGTAACCTAGCATTTGCAATTCATACTAATCTCATAAATTCTAATCATCAAGTGCTAGATAGCAGGCATAGTTACAACCAGCGGCAATAAATTACATGTAAATTACACACAGTTTTATGCAACTGACACACTTAGAAACCATAGACAACTAATAAATAATAAGCCGTACTTCTTACAGGTACAAGCGAACGTTTGACACAACTCCGCAAACTCAAGAAAAGGTGCCGCAAAAGACCAAATGTGACTGAATTAATATTAGCTTTTAATTAACGACAAATAAATATGTTTTGCACTTTAAAATATGGCCGTCCCACTTAATTACGTACCTATATAATTATTTCATCTAATTAAGTGCCAATTGTACGACGTTTACGTACTTACTCGCCGACACAGCCTGTATATATTTAATTCAATTTTACCATATCTATTTATCTCCCATAAATAAAATGACATTTCAATAACCCGGAAGTTTTTATGTACTCAATTTCTATCGAGTGTTGCCATACATGAAATTTTATATTGCCATAAAAGTTATCACTGATTAAGTAATTAAAACATTCTGATGCGATAATTGATCGCTCAATGCTGCCATTTATTGAGCCGTTGTCTATGAATTGTCTAAGGAATTCGAGGTTAATGAATACACACTCATAAGAGGGGCTGCCATAAATGTCGTTAGACGGATGGGAAGCTTGGAAAAAAAAATACGGCGGGTTTTGTTTCTCATGGTCGATGGATACGAGACGGTAAACAAATGTTGTAGGTTTCTAGAGTACCTAGGCTAAAGTTCCTAGACTAACACTTCTCATTAATGATGATTGGTTACTAAGTAATATATTATTCCTTTGGAGAGCAAGGTGCGTTCTTTGCCTTTTTTTTTCCACTGCTGTGACACAGGCCTCCTCTCTTCGAGAGGGAGTAGCCTATAATCTACCACGCGGGTTGATAGATGTCACATGCTTTCGAATTTTTGACGCTAGAACATGCTGGTTTCCTCACCTTAAATAATTTCATCATCAAAGCTCTCAAAACAGTGAAGGATGACATCGTGAGGAAACAGGGTTTGACCATTGCGAAGACAAAATTCCCGAACACTACATCGACCTCTTTGTTGTGGAGAACCTAAACATAAGCATCCATCGCAGAATTGTCAGGCACTAACTGAATGCAATTTCGATGTTTTAGCTAGACCCCAAATCACCGATAGACAAGCAGCGAGCCTGTTTTTTTTATTTTCTAGAAATTGTTCTAAAAAAATTATAGATATAAATATATCGCTGTCCCTGCTAATTATGATAGTTTTAACTTTATTACATATTCGATATTTAGAGGTCCAATTACACTCTGTAAATTTTTTTCATTCATTTCCTACGGTTATTTCAAAAGTTTAGGCTATTTTAAGGTGTATTGTAATGAATGTCACAAAATCACTTTTCTTTTGGTATTTAAACAATTCCGCTATGTTAAGATATACACAAAAAACTGTTTTTAATTTTTCCTGTAAAATTTAGTTTTTACGATTACGATTTTATTCGCCGGGGACAGCGATATATCTACCAATTTTTTCTGAGCAGGGAACTCTAAAAACACTTAAAAATAATACAAAATATAGGTGTACATATTCCGTGTCCTCTAGATACTTATTAATATAAGATTTTACTGATAAGCGTGTTCTTTCCATTAAGTGAGCGGACTTAACGAAGTTTGTCATAAGACATGTGTCGCTTAAAGGTTAAATATCTTTACCATATCTAGAGAACAATATCTACAGCTCAGACCGGCTGTATGTTTTTAAGTATTTAGTTAAAAATCATTAACCTGGCCAGAAATGACAAAATAACATCTTCAGAAAAATCAGCTCTAAAATAGATCGAAAAAATAACTCCAATATTTTTTAAATATTACTGCATAACCTTAAGACTCTGACAAAAAGTTCAATCTAATATATTTTCTAATTTATATTTAATTACTGTCTTATGTGTCATTTAATACGCGTTAATAATGACTAACACACAAGGGATTACTATAGAAAAATAAAAAAAAACGATGCCGAGCGCGTAGATACAAATAGTGGGTTGCACCTGCATTATGTCCTTCAGAACATTCAATTACAGTGAAATACGCCGCGCACTGTAATATAAAGTTAATTAGCAACATTATTAATTGAGTCGCTCGTAAAGAATTACTAAAAATTACACATTATTAATCTATGGTATGAAATGCTAACTTTTTGTTGGGTGCGTTCTTTTTCCCGCTAAAAAGGTTTGTAATTCAAATCAATTTAAATTAGGAATACGGAGTTCATTAGAAGCTATTTTTTTGATGACACACTCGCATAAAAGTTGGCAACGGTAATTGATATCGTAAGGGCTTGGCTTTGGCGATTAACGACTTTTACACAGTTGAACGAACAAGCTCTTTAGTCAAACATGAAACTAGCTTCCATGAAGTAAGAAAAAGGTGCTCAACTACTCTCTAAAGTTTAAGTACCTTTTTGTCATCATTATGAGACGATGAAGAAACCTTCGCCCTATTATTTGGTATTCTGTGTAATTATTATTAGCACAGGGTAAAATATCAACTGCAAAAGTCAACAATTCTAGAAATTGACACATCCATATTCTAAGTGAATTGAAACGGACAGGTTTATACGCTATGCATTGAAATAATTGCCTAATAACTTTAAAGTAATAAGATGTTTAATGGCTTATGACAAATTTTGCAAGAGTTGTTCTTCTTCTTTCTTAATAATAATAAGGAAAATATCCTTATAGATATTTATTAAAAAGCTGCTGAATATGCCTTAAAGGTTATTTATTATTAATTTAGTGGTAAAATAATACAAAGATAAATTGTTTACGAATATAATTTTATTAACAATTTTAATTTAATGACTGTAATGTAAGTCGATATCATATTTACAATTTGCATTTTTATTATTCATATAATACATTTTTACAAAGTTCTCTCATTGAGTCTACCGCTAACTAGCCTATCGCTTCCCGCGTTTCGTTTACGCGGGAAATTTACAAAAAAATACAACCGTAAACTGTTGCAAGTTGAAAAATGTATGTAAAAAACGGTATTTTTTTCGTTATGCCTGCGGGTAGTGATAGTGGTAGAAATGTTGTAGGAGAGTTGTTAGTAAAAATACAATTAATAAAACACTTGTCTTGATTTACTTGAGCCAAATCCAATCCATTTTTGTTGGAAATTATAAGTTGGTTTACAATTTATTATTTTTGTCTGCTCTGATTATTTCAACAGGTTTTCTCATGCGAAAAACAGCGAGTTTGTCCATAGAAGAGATTATTTACATTACAATATTTTACAATAGGTACATTATTTTCCTTTGGATGCAAGTTCCCGTGTCTTAAATAAATGATAAATGGGCCGAAACAATACGTATTTACAAAATAATAGCGTAATAATTTAAAGCACAAGCTTTTGAGTCTTTAACTGAAGAATTTAGCAGAGTTATGGGAAAACAAGCTCCACGAAGCGATCCAAAACAATATGTTAATGTATTTAACGTCAGAGACAGATGCTTTTAACAATTATTAATCGCCTGAACTATGAATTGTTTTGAACATTTGTGGCTGTTTTATTACATAATTTGTTACAAAGAATAATATTATATAACTTGCTCTTGGTCAAACAGCACCATACAAACGTTTTACCCAAATCAAACTTTCAAAGTTTAATGGGATGATGAAAAAAATAACTTCGAAAATGCAAAACAAATAGATTATGGACAATATTAATCATTTTTTATAAAACACCAGTTATTTTAGGTAGGTAAATCTTAAGTATTTTAGTTTGTAAATCTTAAATATTTTAGTTTGTAAATCCATTTGAATTCTAAATTCAAAACAATGGACATCCTTCAAATTCACATTGACCATAGATATCACTAGTTGAATTCTTTTCTTTTTTCTCAATTCAAAATCAAGTCGCAATAAATCTGTATTCGATTACAAGTGAACGTGGCTGTAGTTACATTCCTTTGCCTGTTTAGCATAGATACGATGTAGAACAAAGGTTTGATTGACACTATGACAGCTCAACAATGCCTAAGTGCAATTAATGGGGTTGGATTTTGCCTATTGCAACATTCACTTCTACATGATAACTAACATAGACCTACTTGTGAGTTCGTTTAGACAGATTTGATTTTTGAATTAGTTACAGCACTTAACTTTTGATTCTAAGAAAAATAGAAAGAAATGTTGACTACGCAGGATTAATTTTTTTAAGCATTGATGGCACAGAATAATGACGCATCGTTTGCGTACAACAAATAATGCTGACAGCTGTCATTGCTTACATTTTTTTGTATCTATTAAAGCATCTATACATTAGATACTGACTTCATTTATACAAAGATATTGCTATCTTTTACTTTCACAGAAAACAAGAAAGAAATGGTAGGAAAATTCAAGATGATAGATAAGGTTAATCTAAAGACCAACTACAACAAACTGGCTGGTTATTTATGACAGCTAAAAGAGTATGGTGAAATTGGCCCTAACCTTCCAAATATGTTTAGATGACTCAAAATAATTCTAATCATCCAAAATAAACATTAACTTGTAAATTAACAATCTTACTGTCTCTTTCATTGTTTGGTCTATTAGAAACTAAAAAAAAATATCACCAACATTCTTTTTCAGAAAAAAAAAATTACCCACACATTTTTCTAAATTCCACTAATAAGCGAAAAGTCCTAATATTTTCTACCCACGGTCAATCATAGTTCACAAGTTACTGAATAGATATCAATCAACATCGTCTATAGATTTATTACCGATATTATAACACAAACTGACATCTGAATGCCACCAATGATTGATTAAGTACTTCAGACAGGTTCAAAAGATAGTCATTTGAGATTTGTAAAACAAAGGAGTATTCACATAGATATTGATTTATTTATAAATTTTTATGTGAGAGAAATGTTTGGTGTTAAAAAAGTCGATTAGGGAAATTTCACTATGACATCTATTCGAAGCATGAACAATGAACAAAAACAAAACATCATGGAGACTTTTAAATAAATATTCTACTAAATCTCGATTTTTTGTGTTTTGCACGAAAATTAATATATGTAGACAAATCGTAAACATTTTAGAAGTCCTGAATGTAAATATTAAGACTGGGCTGTTGATGAGAAAAAGTATTGGTAAACTATAAGCCGTATAACTTGAAAGATAATTATAATATGTCCCAAAATAATTTCAGCATAGTCACTATTTTATTTTATTATTTGACAAATATAATATCATCTATAAGATATATCTACCCACCAAACAAATGGATCACAACGATCTTTGAAATCTTATGATATTGGTTTTGTATAACATACTTAATTAAACATTTTTAAAGAATCCCTGTACTTATTTTTTTAATAAATTAATTTATGTGTACTTTTATAGTTCCCACTAACAATATTTAAGGTTTTATTTTATATTAATGCAGACAGAATATAGACAAGTAAATTAATTAAAACGCTCAGATTAAAAACCATAGCAATTGGAAACGTTATATTTTTGCAAGAAAAAAATTATGCATTGTAAAACGCAATGAGCAATTCATATTAAAATGTGACAGACCTTTATCGAAAAGGCAAAAAAACGATTACAAATGGCGCTGCAAAAACAAGAGAAAAGGGACGAGGGGCGAATTACCATCGCTTTTAGGCTTAAACAGTTAGAAATCAGTACCTACCACATTACCCATGAATACTAAAATTATCTCATGTCTCTAGGTAAATTAAATATAAAATGTGCCCCAATTTAGAAAATTTGGATTCCATAATTTTCGTAACAATTTTTTTTAAGTTTGGTGAATTCTCAAGAGATTTATTGCAAACGAATAATATTTTTATTATTTGGACATGATTTGAATGAAAAAAAAACATAACACAATATGTTGTGACTTGGCAAGAATATGAAACAAATCAACAAAATTACCTAATAATCCCAATTATTAATTAATTTTTAATATTCAGAAAAATATACCTATGGACAATTTAAAAATGATCTTGATATTTTAAATAAATATTATTTTGTTCGGAATTTTGAAGATTTTGATTTGATTTTACGGTTCAACTTTTATTTGCTAAGACAAATGCACTAGGTATTGCCGTTTTAGATAGGCCTATATTTTACAAAAGATTTGTTCACTTTTATACAACAAAAAGCTCTCCTACAGCATTTCTATTAACTTATAAACAAATGATTGCGGCCTATATCGTAATAAATAATTTATGATAGATATATTTAATTACAATTATATGAAACATCATCACTTTACAACGGAGTGTCGCAGAGTGATCGTGCTCAGGTACAAACCTTCAATAATAGCGTTTCTTTACATCTACGCCACGAACGTAATTATCTACATCTTTATAATTACTATAACATACAACTAAAAGCTGATATGATAAATAAAATCTATATTTACTGGTAAAAATAGTTAGGATAAATAAATATTTAGGTAGGTAGGTAAGTAAATGCTTCTCACGGAAACGCATCCATATCAACCGCAGCCGCGCGAAGATATCAAATAAATTAGCTAATATTCTGAGTGGGAGTATAAACACGAAATTATACGTAAAATGAACCCTGTCAAACCTTAACAACAAGTAACTTATCAGTGCAGTCGAGTTACAGCTACTAGTCGGAGGCCTAGGCCTGGTACATACCTGAGATACGCCAATGCGGATACTTCGAGCACTCGCTTACACTTTAACGATACAAATACGCCCTAATAAACTGGTTTACAATGCCTTAACATCACATACATCACGGACTCTGCGATCTAACTAAGATAATAGATAACTGTGGTCTATATTGCATCGTCAGTCACTGAGCGTCCACGCCCGACGGCGTCGCTATTTAACACTATAGTCTGTAACTTTATTCTTCATCCACGTTGATCTCCGAGTCGACGGAGTCCTCGTCGTACGTGGAGGAGGAGGCGAAGCCCTGCCCGAGCAGCGCCGAGCGATTCTTGGCCGCGGCAGCTCTGTCTCTTTGCCGTCGGTTCTTGAACCAGTTGCCGACCTGCGTCGGTGTCAGACCTGTCGCAGCTGCCAGCTCGCGCTTCTTGGTCGGATTCGGGTAGGGGTCCTGAAGGTACCACTCACGCAGCAGTGATCGCGTGCGCTCCTTGAAGCAGTGCGTTTTCTGTTCTCCGTCCCAGATGGTTCTTGGCAGCGGGAACTTCTTGCGAACACGGTATTTGTCGACGGGCCCGAGTGGTCGTCCGCGTAGCCTCTCAGCTTCTTGGTAGTGGGCCTCGAGCCATAAAGCCTGCAGCTTTGCGTGGCTTGAACGTTGAAACCGATGTCGTTCCAGGATCGCATAAAGTTCACGATGTCTTCCAGCATGAAAGGCGACCACAGCTCGCGCCCGCAGAACAGCTTCACAACGTTCCAGCTCAGCAACATTGGGGTGGGCCACCGGTAGAGACCAGAGGAATCGCGCTAACCGCTCCACGTCGCCACTCTCCTCGAGCGTCTCGCACACGGTAGCAACTTGCGCGGCGCTGAAGGAGAGCGTGGGCAATGGCAGTAGAGGAGTAGGTGCTGCCAGTTCAACGCTGAGCTGCTGAGGAGCCGGCTCAGCACAGGCAGCGGGCTCGGCAGCGCGCTCGGGCGCGGCGGGCCCGCGGTGCGCCTCCAGGATGCGCGCGTGCAGCGCCGCCGTCGCGGCCTCGTCCCACGAGCCGCGCATCGGAGCGAGTGTGCGCGCCGCGGCCGAGCGGCCCGAGTCGCGCCCGGCAGGGGCGGGCCAGCCGTGCGCCGCGATTGGCTATCGCTTACGGCTCGGGCGGCGCGCGGGCCAATCGCGCGCCTGGCCGCCCGGGGGGCCGGATAGCTTTCAACCGCGGCGCGGCGCGTATCCGGCGGGCGCGTTTAACTGTGGCGGCGGGGCGCGCGCCCCCCGCGCCGCCATGATCCGTCACGCACACCGGCGCGCCGCTCGCTCGGACCGCGCCTCGTGATCCGCGCTCGCCCGCCACCTCTATCGATTACCTGCAAACCTGCAATTAATAGCCTCCATACAACAATCCGGGTGGATTACATGCTAGTGTTTGTCCTGTGTGTCGCGCCTGATCGATAAAATAATAATTTAGCGCGTAATTTGCATACTTACCTGCCCATAAATCATGGAACGGACACTGATGATAAATCACTGCTGGTATCTATAGACTTCAACGACACATATCATTGGACACAGTCATTTCACGACTCCCTTACAGTTAGGTATTTGTCGGAGTTATTTAGTTAGATTTTGTTTCAACATAAGATACATTATGTACATATTTATTGCTATGTAGAGCTGTAGTAGTTATCTTTCCATTCTTTCCTCTTGGTAAAATAAAGACCTGTTTTATCGCTTTCGTGGCCAATCCTTTTGACCTCCTACATTTGGCACAATTCCTAACATCTGTTCTGACTTACATCTATGCATCTTCAAGCACAAAACTTTCAAAATTTGCATGTCTGATGAACCGAAACTTTCTTACAGCAGCTTACATTTCTGCCACAAACAAAATACCCTTTCAAGTATCAAGATCACTCAGTCGTAGTAGCACCGAGCGAGATTTCAGCGTGAAAGCCTTCCGAGTGTATTAAGTTATTGAACGGCAAACCACACCCCACTGTAACGGTACACAGGTGGCCTCCCCCGACCCCCCCACCCCCCACACAGCCCACCCCCAGCGCTGGGGAGGGCAAGCCCACGCACATTACGTATTGTCATCGTGTCGCCTTTTTATCTACCACTATTAATATTATTCCGATTTTTTCTGTTTTGTTTTCGAATCTTTCATCACGCTTGTTATTTTTGCGGCGTGTGCAGAAGTTGTAGTTGAAGTACCCACTTATGACATGAGGAATTGATGTATCTATTGATTTTAATATCATCATCGCCAAAATAGAATAAACACAACTTCGAGAGCTGAGATTTTTTACTTACTCCACAATAGACACCTAAATTGAGGATCACAATATGACTAACGGATTTTTTTTTAAATCTATACCTACCTAATAATATTAATGTAATGCTACCATGGTTTGCCTACAGTAAAACGTTACATAAACGAACATTCATTGCGCCTACGAGTCGTGGCTGGGACTTCGTATGTAGATCGTTGATTTCCGTCGGCGACGGCTCAGTAACATTCAAATCTACTTTTGATAATAAACTTAGGTACTTATTTGTCTCTGTTTAGTAGTGTTTCTACATATTTTTATTACTCAATATTTAATATATTCCAATTTAATGTAGGGGGAATAAGCAGATGAGAGACACTTTTCAGTGAAAATTGTTTTTATCGAAAACAACCGTCAGTTTGTTATAATTTTTTTAACTTCTTGGAACCACCATAGCAATTTTTAGAGCTTCAGCGTTTGCTAAAAACTTGAGAAAACCCGCCAAAAGATTAAGGTGTCTCAAATTGATTATTCCCTTTAGTTTGCCCTTCAAAAATTTTACAGGATGTAAAAAGACGATGGGTCTTGTTGTTACATTGGCGTTATCTATGTATTCTGTACGTCAAACTAAGTAACATTGAGTAAAAATTATTACAGGGAAACAACTTTTATTTTTGGTATAAAAAATCGCTGTTTTTTTATGGCAAAGCGCAATTTAACGCACGCAAAACATTGTGCATTGTGGACGCATGTAACGATTCAGGAGCTGTGGAAGATTTATTTAAAGTTAAGTTCCAACATTTTAAACGTGTTTTCGTGAAGTTTTTTTTAAAGTAGGTAGGAACTTTGACTTTCAATATTTCGTAACCAGAAAGTATGGTCCAGTACAAAAAAAATATCACAGTGACGGGGATTACATTGGCTCTCGGCTTCGTTAAGCGTTATCTTTTGTAGCCGTTATTTCCTTCTAGGTTGATTTTTCCAACACTATATCTCAATATCCGAAGAATAATTTTACAGTTTTTAACACAGCTAACTATTTACATTAGGTACTAAATTAAAAGACTAACTAACTATCTGTATAAATAAAAATATTAAAAACAAAACGACACGTAGGCGTCAAAGTATTCGTCCGCATCGCTGTCATCCGGAAACGTGCCCAGAAGACTGGCAGCATTGCCACGTTGAATGGCAATGCTAATTCTTTGGCCAAAAGACGAGCCAGCTCTCTGGTCACGTGAAGTGGCAAAGAGAGAATAATTTTGTATTTTGACAGTTTCTTCATACAAAAACTGTCAGACGTCAATTTTATTCCATGGAAAAGATACTTAACTGACGTTGGAAAATTCAGCCCATCTCATTTCAGGTGTTTTCTATTTTCACAGCTATACGAATGTATTCGGGTCACTTAGCAGAGCATCCGGTATCCACACTGCCTCCGCCGGCAGATGGCAGCGGTGACCGATATCTGTGCCCACATCTTTTTTATTTTTATAATCTGCTTCGTTAATCTGAGCGGAAGAAAAACGCAAAACTGTATCAGCTGTTTATGGTTTTGTACTATTTTATCAATTCATTGTTGTAGGAGTGTGAAATTAATAAAAAATCCTGTGTGCTTTTTGCTATGTGAAATATTTGGACAAACAATTCTGTCGAAGAAAAAGCTTTCATACTTTTTTATAAATTTGTGGAAAAAAAATCTTTTGATTTTTTAATGGTTACGTATCAGTCGATACCGGGTTTAGGTGTAAAAAAGGCATTTGGAAAGTTTCCAAATACTTTTTTTACATCAGTAAATCATAATACAAGAATCTAAAGATGAGGTTAAAGGTTTAATGATTGGATAGCAGACAATCAAGAATTTATTTAAACCTGATAAAAAGCTCAAATGTCCATTGCCTACCCTGTTCGAATAAGGACCAAAAACTTACCGTCATTAGCGAGTTGTGGGCATCCGACAATGGAAACACCTCTGACCCTTCGAGGCGCCGCCCGTGACGAAAGGCAACATTATTGTATTTATATAATTTTAATTTATTTTCTACAAATGGTCTGAGAAGTGATTTTTACACTTTTTGCATTCATTTATTGTAAGGACCATTTTTGGTTATATGCAAATCTACAATTGCTAATGGTGTAACTGTCATTGACCTGAATTGCCTACCTCCGTAACAGACGTAATTTATTTATGAGCATTTATTCTAAAAGTAGGCAACGTCGCAAATAGATGTTAAATATTTCGCTGTTTTGATTAATTTGGCGATATTAAATGTGGCTAACTAGTTCCCTAGAATAGAATATTAATAATATGAATTACAATTATAATAAAAAGGCATTTGGAAAGTTTCCAATTACTTTTTTTACATCTAAAACTAAATATTCGGTATTACGATATTAATTATTGCATTTCATAATCAATATTTTAGTTCCCTAGTTAGCCACATTTCTTAATTCCATACAGTAATATTGCTAAATTAATCAAAACAGGTAAATATTTGACAGCTATTTATGACGTTGCCAACTTTTAGGATAAACCCTCTTAAGGATTTTCAACGAATGGTGGGAGTAATACATGACAAAAAATATGCTGGAATACGATAGGCACAAAAAAACTTACACAATAATGTCAGGAATAATCAAACAATATATATTATATATAAGTAAGTATGACGAAATTATCAAATCTTTGAAGACATACTCAAATAAAGTGAAAGATCAAGTTTATAAGCGATCACTTTTTTTACTTCCAAGAGAAAATATAGAATCAAGTGACTGCGCGGTTTTGCCAATAGCTGAGGTATGAAAATGAATAGGTAACCTATTATCATCATACACACAAACACACTGGTAATTATCAGTATCCAAAATACAATAATTGCCAAAAAACAACTTATCATGTTAAAGAGAACCACTCTTTTCAAATCTATCCATCAATTTCTCGTACGCAATCGAATTCTAATTTCAATCAGCGGGGCAGTAGCAATTGCTTTCTTTTTGACAGTTCAACAAAATTCATTGCGTTATTTACGTTGTTGAGCAGACAAATTTTTCGAACATATGACGCAATGGATTAGTAATATCCTTCAAAATCATTCAGATTGTGATTGAAAGTGTGTTCAATTACGGTGCTGTTGTGGCCCTTAGAATTATAATCCTCCTTGCAGAATTTGGGAAGGTAAGCACATGAGTTCACCTTGCAATTTTGATGTTTAAAAAAAACAAATAAAAACCCTCTTTCCTTCACAATAAACATAGAAACAGCAACACGTAATGCTAACAACAGTTAATTCGCGAACAATTTGCATTTTTGTTCCGTCCGCGTCTCCGGATCGCGGGCTTTCCGCAATTCCGCTTGATTACAACGCGCTAATCCCCTTACGGCCGCGAAATAATTTAAAGTAAGAACTGACTGTATGAAGCTCGTTTGAATTTGAGCAAATAGGAATCATTGCTCATTTCAATTTGCAATCTATGTAATTAGGTATGGGTACCAACTTGGAAAGAATAAAAAGAAAGAAAAACGAAAATCGAGATTAATTCTAGAGTTCGGTAAGATTTTTTTAGTAATTGTGTATTGTGTGTAGTTACCTAATATATCATGAATGTATTTAACTATAAGATACTAAAAAACTTTTTACAAAAAAACAAAAACAACCGACTTCCAAAAAACACTACAAAGTGAAAAATAACTTTAATTTCGGAAGTCGGTGTCTTTGGTTGTGAATTTTCATTTTTTGTCACCGACTTCCGAAATTAAGTTATTTTTCACTTTGTAGTGTTTTATGGAAGTCGGTTGTTTTTTTTTCTGTAAAAAGTTTTTATTTTTCACTTTTTAGCTGTGGTACCTACCCCACAAAAATTCGAAAACCACTACCTGCTATGTAAATAACAGTGACAGGAACTTATCATATCATCTATGTGGATGATATGATAAGTTCCTATCACTGTTATTTACATAACAGTGTCACTGTTATTTACATAACAGTGTCACTGTTATTTACTAAGTGGGAAAAAGTACGTATTATTGAAGCTAACTCAAAAACTATTGAAGCAAAGTTAATAAAATTATGGGATTATATGGGACCACCTCGAAAGCATATCCTTTCAAACAAAAAAAGAATTTTCAAAATCGGTCTACAATTGACGGAGAAATCGGTGGACATACAAAAAAAAAACAAATAAAAAAAAGAGATATAAAAAGACTTATTTTAGCCTCTCTTTTTCCAGAAATTTGCAGAAGAAGAATAAACTAAGTGAGGAATAAGTAGGCCTATTCAGGTACAATTCATATCGCTGTCGCGCTCGGTAGCGATACTGGTCCAAAGTGACCAACCAGAAGGCGAACCAGTATCGCTACCGAGCGCAACAGCGATATCGCGTACCGATTTGATATCGCTACCAAGCGTGACAGCAGTATCGCTTATATTTGAATGGGCTTAAGGATCGTATAGCACGTACGTGGTGTCCTAAAGCTTCAGTTTATCTACCCCGGTTATGTTCCGTCCAATTACAGCACTATGCTTATAAAAGTGAATATTCTAAATAATGAATGTTTTGTATAATGAACCTTTCTCATGTCGTCATCTCCACCTCACCACTAACTACAACATTAAGTCCGTAATTCACCCATCTATTACCTAAACCAATTTGATGAGTCAGGTCATACGTTTGACCTGGGTCTAAAATTATGTCCTAATGATATAGCTCTTAAATGATCTACCTACATAGATGGCAGGTAAGCATTTTATGAAACTCATTAGTAATAAAAAACACATCAATTTTATGTTCATACGGAGTTTTCGTAACAGTGTCTATCTGTTATTATTTATTTTTCTGTGTAGGAATGTCATCATCTGCTTAGCCTTTTCCCAACTATGTTGGGGTCGGCTTCCAGTCTAACCGGATGCAGCTGAATACCAGTATTTTACATGGAGCGACTGCCTATCTGACCTCCACAACCTAGGGACTAGGTAACACGATACCCCTTGGTAAGACTGGTTGTCAGACTTTTTGGGCTTCTAACTACCCGTAACGACTGTCAAAGATCTACAAATGACTGCCGGGACCAACGACTTAACGTGCTTTCCGAGGCACGGAGGGGACTTGGTATGTAAAGATGGTCACCCATCCACGGACCAACCGCGGCAAGCGTAGCTTAACCTGATCGATCGACCCGTGCAGCTGTTATTACTTAGCCACAAGCCCCTTTTCTGTATAGGAATGTCTGCGTAAAAAAATCTGCGTAAGTAAGTATATTAATTTCTTGGGAAGACAGGACCATATTTAAGAAAACAAATGCCCACGAATATCTGTTTGGAAAAAGGTTAAAAACGAAGCAAAGGTATCCATATGAATAGCTACATACGAACTAGAACTAAATAGCCATTTCTGTAAAAAAAATACCGGCCAAGTTCGTGTCGGACTACGCACAATGAAGGGTTTCGTACTAGGGATGAACTTATCCCAAGAACACACTTAACATTTTAGGTGAAAAACATGTTCTCCCATACATTCCAACTGCCAATGTAAGTTTGTACGCAAAATATTCAGAGATTTACTATGTTATTTTAAGACCATAAACTTCTTATAGGTTTTCCTGTAATCTATGAGTAAAGAACCATTCTCTGTATTTTTTCAAAGTTTTAGGCTCAGTAGTTTCGGAGATAAACGGGGATTGTTCAATTTTCATCAATTTTCTTAAATATCTTTAAAAGAATTCATTTTAAAATTATAAAAAGAATATATTTAAGATCCTCGCAATAAGTCCTTTCATTTGATATTTCACACGGCACAGTTTGCAAAACCTTTTTTTTTATTTTTCTTATTTACCCCCCAAAAGTGTCCCCCATATTCGAAATACATTTATTTACGTTACACGTTCGTGTTTGGGTCACAGAAATACATAATGTGTACCAAATTTCAACTTAATCGGTCCATTAGATTCGGAGCAAATTGGCTGTGACAGACGGACAGACAGACACCCAGAAACACGAGAGATCTTATAAGGGTTCCGTTTTTTCCTTTCGAGGTACGGAACTCTAAAAATACCAAGCTAGATACTTAAACTATATTTAAAAAATCATTTACAACTCAATCAACTCCTACGCAAGCCGTGTTTGAAAACAGTACCATTTATTTTTAACTAGCGACTCGCCCTCGCTTCGAACGGGTTCACGACTTGACTAAACATCGTGATTTATTTATTTTATATAAGTTTAATATCTATACTATTAAAAGAGCAATATTTGGATATTTATTATTATATTTATTTGTACTCACGTTCTCGAAAACGGCTCTAACGATTTCAGTGAAAGTTGCAATATAAGGGTTTACGGGGGCGAAAAATTGATCCAGCTAGGTCTGGGAAAATTAGTTTTCTCCGTATTTTCACCCGAGCAGAGCTCGGTCGCCTAAAGTTTAGAAAAAGATAATGAATAATGACATGACAATATTGACATTAGAATAATGATCATGGCGGCATGGAATTAGTAAGTACCTACAACCATGGCAGTATGGAATTAGTAGGTACTATCCTATACTATTAAATGAGCATTCTCTATTTTCACCAGAGCAGAGCTCGGTCGCCCAGGTATTTCATGCATTATATACACGTTAAAAATCTGCCTAGCCTTTTCCCAACTATATTGGGGTCAGCTTCCAGTCTAACCGGATGCAGCTGAATACCAGTATTCTACATGGAGCGACTGCCTATCTGACCTCCATAACCCAGTAACTGGGTAATACGATACCCTTGGTAAGACTGGTTGTCAGACTTTCGGGCTTCTGACGACCCGTAACGACTGTCAAAGATCCACGAATGACAGCCGGGACCAACGGCTTAACGTGCTTTTTGAGTCTCGGTATATAGAAATGGTCACCCATCCACGGACCAACCCCGGCAAGCGTAGCTTAACCTGACAGATCGACCCGAGCGGCTGTTAGTATTTAGCCACGAGCTCCTCTATTATATATTATATTATATACACGTTAATCTTCCGGAATAAATGATGGTTGAAACCACATCAAAATCCGTTGCGAAGTTTAGGAGAACAACACGGTAACACAGACAGGAAAAGCGACTTTAATTTATAATAAGACTAGCGACCCGTTCCTGCTTCGCACGATTTTTACGACTTGACAAAAATCGATATTTCTTATTTATATGTAACTTCAATATTAACGTTTTATACACACAAACCTTCCGGAATAAATTCTCTAAACGATGGTGAAAACCTCATAAAAATCTGTTGCGTGGTTTAGAAGAACAACGCGGACATACTGACAAACTCGAAAAACGACTTTAATTTATAATATGTATAGATGTATAGACGAGTGATTACGTCATGCCTTGAGCGATATTGGGATGTCGACGTTTGATGTCCGCAGTTCGATGCCCGAGCGTGTTACAATGTGTTTTTGTAACATTATCCGCTAAATGTATCGTTACATTTAAATGGTCCAGGAATATCTTGGTGGTAAAGTAATCCTGGCTTGTAGCCAAGTTGAAAGCAGTTGTTTGTTGTAAGTTGTATTTTTGAAAGCTGTTGTATTTTACTTTAAGAAGCCTTCTTGAAGATAATTCATCCTACTAAAATTATAAATGTGTAAGTTTGTATGTTTGTTACTCAATCACGCAAAAACAGCTGGACGGATGAAATTTGACACACACATAGTTTATAGCCTGGAGTAACACATAGAATAGGTACTTTTTATCCCGATATTCCCACGGGATCGAGACTTATGCGTGTAAAACCGCGGGGCGCAGCTAGTAATATTATAAATGTGAAAGTTTGTATGTTTGTTACTCAATTACGCAAAAACGGCTGAACAGATTTGGATGAAATTTTGCACACAGATAAGTTATATATAGAATATTTTTTATCCTGGTAGTACGTTCCCGTGGGATAATTTCCGCTCTCTACGCGGGCGAAGCCGCGGGCGAAAGCTAGTATTTAATAATATGAATTTAGTAGTTTTTCCTCTAAACAAGTATTTCATATCTTTTTGTAATCCGTAGGTGTGTCCGTGGCATCACAGCGGACCCTATCAGAATACCAGCGCTGTGATATTTATTTTTTAAATATCGCAGCCTATGCTGAAATAGGACCCTTTTTGGCCTCGCACAGATCGTTTATTCTTATTTATTTATTTTTTCTTTTCGATAATTCGAAATTTTTTGTTAGTTTTTGATGCTCCTTTTTAGTTATTATTACTGTTTGTATTTCCTGTGCGTGTCCCAAAGAAAACATTTTTATTTATTTTTATTTAACAGTTTATGTACACACATATAAACAGACAAGAAGAAAGGAACAGAAAAATACGTACAAAGGTGATGCTTATTTCTATAGAAATCTCTTCCAGCATACCTGCGATAGGAAAGTAATTAAAGAGATGTAGACAACGTGTGTAAAAGAGAAAACAGAGTACATAAAATAAAACTTAACTATTACTAAAACTTAACTATACACTGATTTAAATATAAACATACAACATAAGAATATACTTAAATACATACTTCTAAAATACATTTCTCTAAAATACTTAGATAAAATTACTTTCCACAATAATAAATACATATTATGCAACTACGAAGTGGAAAGATAGTGTTCTTTCACTCTTCTTTTAAAAACCGCAACAGTTTTTCTTTCTTTCTTCTTTATTTTCTTCTTATATATCTCATGTTTATAATTTTACCTCAAACAAAACGAACTTCTATACTTACTTAGTTTCGGTTTGATGTTGAATGTGGATGTAGAGTACCTACCTACATGTGAATGTGAGTAACACCCACTTCAAGAATCGTAGCGACAGCAACACGCCGAAAGTTGAGTGACGAAATAAAATTCGGCTAAATTCCGTCGGTCAATTTCAGCAAGTACGTCAATACGCCATTAGTGAAGCTTAAATCGTACTATCTTGCCCCGTCGGAATACTAAAACTAAATTAGCATCCCATTATTTCAAAGAAGCGAATACTTTTGAGTCAATCTGCCTCGCCTTTTCCCAACCATGCTGGGGTCGGCTTCCAGTCTAACCGGATGCAGCTGAATACCAGTATTTTACATGGAGCGACTGCCTATCTAACCTCCACAACCCAGTGACTAGGTAATACCCTAGGCAAGACTGGTTATCAAACTTTCGGGCTTGTAACGACTGTCAAAGATCCACGAATGACAGCCAGGACCAACGGCTTAACGTGCTTTCCGAGGCACGGAGGTAGTCTTGGTATGTAAAGATGGTCACCCATCCACGGACCAACCCCGGTGAGCGTAGCTTAACCTGATGGATCGACCCGTGCGGCTGTTATTACTTAGCCACGAGCTCCTCTAAAACTCCTCGAATACTTATGAGTGTTGAAAATTAAAATATCTTCTAAGACTCTCTTGCTGGCAAATCTTTTCTCAACGGCATGAGATACTCGTGTTACTCGTGCCGACACGAGAGGAGTATATCTTAATACTTAGTTGGTAAGAGGGTGTGGGAGGGTAGCTGATCGTAATCCTTGTAAAGTTCGGAAGCACCCCTTGATTGAAAAGTTTCGTACTCAAAATTTTAGATACAAATAAATAGCTATTATATATACCTAAGTACGTTAATAGGGTAGGTATTTTGTTTTAGGGTTTATATAATTACTAGCTGCGCCCCGCGGTTTCACCCGCATAAGTCTCGATCCCGTGGGAATATCGGGATAAAAAGTATCCTAGGTATCCAGTACCCTAATTGCGTAACTTATTTTCGTAAACAATTTTGTTTCATTTTGACAGTTCAACAACATTCATTGCGTTATTTACGTTGTTGAGCAGATTTTTTTTCCAACTTATGAAGCAATGGATTAGCGATCTGTTTCAAATCGAAACAGATTGTGTTGTATTACGCAATTAGGGTACAGGTTATAAACTATCTGTGTGCCAAATTTCATCCAAATCCGTTTAGTTGGTTTTGCGTGAAAAAGTAACAAACACACATCCATCCTCACAAACTTTCGCGTTTATAATATTAGTAGGAAGTAGGATGGTAGGATAGGATGGTATAAAGGATGTTTTAGAAACTTGGCTTAGAAAAGTGGCAATCGCTTTCCTTTCCAGGGGGCCTTCCACCAGCTCAAAAGCAGTATTATTTTAATCTTACTTCAGTGGGAGAAAGAGATGGAGCTATACGTCCTGTAGAGCTTAGCTTATCATATATAATCCAATAAATTTTGTTTTTTTTTTTTCGTTTAGCACTGATAGAATGTCACTTTGTCTCTGCCCTCTGGTTATTCAAAACAAAAAAAACCGGCCAAGTGCGAGTCGGACTCGCACACGAAGGGTTCCGTACCTCCGTACAACATTTAGCAGAAAACGCCGAAAAAAAAATGGGGACCCCGTTTAATTTTAACTTTATTTTATTTTATTATTTGTTGTTATAGCGGCAATAGAAATACACAAACGGCGAAAATTTCAACTGTCTACCTGTTACGCTTCATGAGATACCGGCCGCTGACAGATAGCAGGACAGCGGCTTAGCATGCGACCCATATTTTAAAAAGTTTAAAATTTTGACCTTTCCATCAGTTTATATTTATGAAGTTGCAGTATTTGTTGAAACAGATAAAAATCTATTCGGTGAACTAAAATTAAAAAGATATGTACTGAAAATATCTAGTATACCACAAAGAACTGCTCTTATGGGCAAAAGTTTTTTTGGAATGGCATCTAAAATTTACAATAAGATACCTGTGGACATTTTAAGCACCAAGGAACTTCTACTATTCAAACATAAATTGCGTAATTTTTTAATTGACAAAGCTTACTACACGATCCAAGATTTTCTAAATAATTAGTGCCTACTACAATCTGTCACCATGATAAAATTGTTATTTTCTAAGATTTACTTTTATGTGATACCTAAGATTGTTTTTTTTTTTTTACTGCTTGTTGACATAATTATTGTATGCCTATTAGGCAGAACATAATGGAACTGTAATTTACCTAACATCTGTATGTATAACCTATGCCCACAATAAAAAGATTTGATTTGATTTAGTAATAGGGTTCCGTTTGGCACCCTTCGGGTACGGAACCCTAAAAAGTAATTCACTTGAACTTAACAATAATTCGTATCCATCCATATTTGAATCGCTCGAAGTATATACCTACCCTTAAAATATTTTACTATAATCCACACAATGTAGGTTTACCTTTTAAATATATCAAACCAGTTCATCAATTCAATTTCATCTCTTTCACAAAAATATTCATTTGCTGAGTGCAGGTAGTGGTAGAGCCATAGAGCGCTATAGAGGGAGGTAAAGAGCAGAGGCAGAGAGGTATAGAGCCAGTGATAAATCGTAGTAATGGAGGATGGGACAATCACAAGATGTATCCCGTATGGTGACCACACGATGTGGGATGACAGTTTTTTTTTTATTATTTCGATTAGCTTTAACCAAATTACATTATCACTCAACGCAACGTAACGCAGAGCATTGCTCGCAGAACGAATGGCCGATGGGGACGAAAGGTTCTAGAGTGGCGACCAAGTACCAGAAGACGTAGCGTTGGAAGGCCTCCCACAAGATGGACCGATGACCTTGTGAAGGCTGCAGGAATCTGCTGGATGTGGAAATCACAGAATCGGTCGAAGTGGCGGTGCTTGGGGGAGGCCTATGTCCAGCAGTGGACGTCTTTCGGCTGAAATGATGATGATGATGATACATTGTAACAAAACATATTTATTTCTACGTTTTTAAACTATTATCAGGTATACAGTTCAATCTTAAAAAAATATCGAACGCCAAAAATACCTACCTACGTTCAATCATATTTAGAGATCGGATATTCGGATGCATATTTACCTAAAGTTAATATTTGGCTAAGAAATTATGGAAGTGGCTTCTTAATAAATAAAAAAGTTAACATAAATCCCGGAATTCCATAACATCCGGGAATGTACAACTAATCAGATACGGAAATGACCCTTCATATGGAACCTTCATGTGGAAATGACTTATCATCCCTCTTATGAAGGTTACTTTTGAGGTGTTAACATAAAAATTTATATACCCACTAAACATTTTTTTACGAAACTCAAGACACCGAGTTGTTTGTCGCTATGTGCTATGCTAATTTGGCAACCTACTTTACAACATTAGTAACACCTGAACGTTAGTAAATATAATACATTCGATTCTTTAATCACAACTCTTAAAGTCGATCCGGGAATCCCGGGATTTTTTCGATACAAAAGTGCATTCTATAATAGCCAACACCTACACTTTAGGTAAATATTCATCCGATTATCCGATCACTGAATCTTATTCCAAATGGTTATAAATAAAGCAGTAATTTCTTCTCGTAAAACACTGTAAAACATAGCATGGACTGTTGCCTGTTAAGGCTAAACTTTCCTTTTGTCGCTTATTACTTTGTTAGTCAGAAAATAAATTTTATTCTTGCTGTAGACATCCCATAAAAAGAACACAAGCCAGTACCCTAATAGTGTAATTTATTTTCGTAAACCATTATGACTAATTTGTTTCATTTTGACAGTTCAACAACATTCATTGCGTTATTTACGTTGTTGAGCAGATTTTTTTTCCAACTTATGAAGCAACGGATTAGCAATCTGTTTCAAATCGAAACAAATTGTAATTGATCGTATATTACGCAATTAGGGTACTGGTCTGATAAGTTTTGTGTCTATCTAAGTGCAGATCAAGTCTTAACATACCTAACCCTTCAATGACGCACTATACCAAAAACATTTGAATCAGTCTCCAATATCTCCCAAACCATGGCCCACGTACTTTCAGACCACACCCCCTGAAGATTTTATATGATCCAAACAAAGGCAGCGCTGAAAGGGGCCCGCGCGGTATCGATCTACACCCCCAACCCCTCTCTACTCGTAGCCGGTAGCTCGATACCAATACCACGGTGATACGATGTACTTAACGTGGCACCTCTAGTAGCGATATCGATGGTTTCATTTTCATGTCTGTAGTAGTGATACTGGTTTTGTGCGATGTTTGGTATTAATTTTTTAATCGGGTGATTTAGCTAAGAGTTATTTATTATGTAACCTGTACTTGAAGCAGTTACTGATCACATAGGTCTGTTACAGAAAGTAATGAGTTTCACTAATAACGCTAATTTAATCTGAATTGCCATCGACAGTGACACGATAAGAAGCAGATTCATTTGTTTAATTATGAATCATTACATGCTTTTTACTTCACGGCAATATGGTCTAAAAATATTAGGAAATATTTAAGTTACAGAATTACTTTTGACATTTGAGAAGGATGACTCAAGCTGTACAAATCCCTCACATGTTTGACGTCATCGTCTAATGACATCAAGTTTCTTAACCCTACAAATTCTACTTCCCGAAATAAATTGCGAACAATACGCTATTCCATAATCAAATGAAAGAAGAATAATGTCTAAAGATATTTCCCAAAGCAATCATCTTTGGACAGACAAGAGCGAAAGACACATCCTCCATACATCACAATACCCTATTCTAAAAGTAATGCGTCAAAAATCCCACGTTCCAATGAAGAGTTCAATCGTCTAACAGAACTGCTGCAACGAAATAATAAAATATACAACAGCTACCTCCACGAATACAATATGCTATTTTGCATTTGTAAATTTGAAAGTAAAATCTTTCTGAGCTACTGTCTCGCAACATAGTAGACAACGAAGACACGGTTTTCTTTTAAAAACTGAAATTTAAGCAAAATTCGACTCTATTTCTTGGCGGTTAACACTGTGAATGCTGCTGGTGGGTATATTTGATCCGCAAGTGTAAATTTGTTCGTCAGACAATACATAATACGTCATGAGGCGCTGTTTACGGTCGCGAGGTATCGCTAGCGGTTTGACACATCGCTTAGCGCGAATGATTTGTGAAGGGTTAAAATCCTTGGATGTGAGTGATCGCTCTGTGTGGTGAACCGAGAGATTCTATCACTGTTTACTAGAAATACTGGAAAATGAAGTATTTAAAAACCTAATTGAAAAGAAACTATGTTGTTCGTTTTATGACCATGCAAATGTTGCAATTTAATGACGGGAACTCACAAGCTAAATGAAAAGACACAAAAACTTAAACTACTTGTTGTTTTATCGTCTCATTAACTTTAGTGTTATTCACATGCAGTACTATTTTATAGGTGCAAGCATTTCCCGTCATAGCTACATATTCAAATTCAATTCACAACAAAAATAGAACATCAAGAACGCCATTAATTCCTGCACAGATCAATGTCTGCGTACATTTTCCGCGTCAACTAACTAACCCCCTCGTACCCCTATAATCCGCGGAATAGCCGCACCGCATCGCCGCATAACAAGAATACCAAAAATGAAACTAGTGTGATCACAGAGACTGTAACCCTTGGCCACGGGTGCCACGGTTAGTTAGGCGGACGCAGGGTTAAGCGTAATGGCACATGAAATCACCCGGAGTGCAGTTAAATGCGATGCAATGTTGACATCAAAGATGAATTTATGATTGTAATAGAGTTTTTGATGAGTTTTGATATGAAAGATATGAATATGGCTGTGGAGTTGCTCGTGGAAAATTGAAATATTGCAATAGCCACTCAATAGTTTACGTATTTTAGGATTTCAGAATGTATTTAGTTGTCAATAAATAAATAGCTTGAGTCACATCATTGTGTTGGATCGTTAAATGAATGCAATATTTAGGGAAGATGTTAGTATCACAACCTAAGTTTTCGTATCGTTTACAGAAAATCGTATAATTTCAAAGGAATTTAATGATCTGGACATGCCCCCAAATTGAACTATGCAAGTGAATTCTCCAAAACCCTTCAAGTTCAAAGACAGACCAGCACAGAACATGATAGACATCGCAGAGCATATTTATTAGCATGACAATGTAAGTCGGCACGGCTTGCGAATAGAAATACGGCGAGCAATGCCGGAACACCCACAAAGGAACATTCGGCCGATGGCGACCAGCCTTCCGTCGTTACGCACTGTTTTGTTATCGGCTAGCCTGTGGTCAAAGATAGCTGATGAAGCGGATGAGGAATAGAAAAATATAGACGATTGTATAGAGTGGTCCATGGGGTCGGGCAAAGTGTCATTGGTATCTAGAATTTCTCAGTCCCGGAGTCTGGATTTGTGCCCGGTTGATGGCAATAGGCTCGCCCCCTATTACATGGGACTTAAACATCTCTGCCAAATCCTTTTTTTTCTTTTTTTTTTTGTGTGGGAAATTATCAAATAACTTCTCCCGCTCTGGGTGGAGCGGGAGGGCGTGTCAGACTCCTTCTGACTAAAACCCACCCGTGTTCCTTCGGTTGCCCTGTTGCCGGGGCCACGATGTCCCTATCGGTTTTCTTCGAACCCCCGGCATGCATTGGCCCTAGCGGGCCCCGTCAATTCTGCTGACATCTCTTTGAGGCGCGCGTGGAACACAACGCGCCGTCGACCCGAGCTTGGTCCTTATCGGACGGCGAGCTACATCTCTGCCAAACCCTTCGGGGGGCAACAAAGCGTGATGTTGTGTTATGTATAGAGTGGAAATCTGGACATTCAGGAGTAAGCATATTACATTGAGTACTGAATATTTAAGAGTCCTCGAATTATGCTAACTTTTTCGCAGTAGAATTTGAGTGATCTATGTACCACTCTAACTATGTAACTATAATTAACTATTTGGTAATATCATCGCTAATCTTGCTTTTATTATCTTTCTTGTAGAAAATAACACTACGGTATACCCCCTATTTCAATATTGTCTTTCTTGTCATCCAAAGTTTATCTATAATGAAAGCATTATATCCTGTATTTTTTGTACCACCTGCAGACTTTAGGTCATGAATACTTTAGGTCATCTCATAAAGTCAAGGAACAACTGTTCTCCGTCACTATCACCATCTTTGCCCAATTTGTATCGACGATAACAAACCATCTGCAGTACTATTCTGTTAAAATCTCACTATGAACGCTAAGGTGAAGTGAACTTGAAGTGAGCTGTCATTCCACCATATGCTAGGGATTGACACTGTTGACAGCTCACTTTCAAGTTCACTTCACCTAAGCGTTCACGGTGAGATTTTTACAGAATAGCACTGCTGGTCCTGTTTTCTTCGCTTTTCTGCTAATCTTTTATCACCTTTTCCTGCAATCTGTGCAGTGGAAAATCTGTGGAAGTGATTTCGTGAAAAGGGGCGAAAGTGTATTACAGGAAGCCGGAGAAGCGCACGCTATTTGATTTGACCAATGTGTGCACACGGTGCTAGAGTTGGTCGTCAAAAACGACCTTGACGAGGCCCCGCCTCTTTAATGTTGCTTATTACCATAATGTTGCTTATTACCAAGGTGAGATGTCAGATGTTGACATCATATGCGAGTACCTACTGTCGTTTTTTTCATAACAATTACTTCAGATCGCTTCCTCCTTTCCACTGGAGCATCGCTCAACCCCATACATTCCGCAAGCGTCCTTTGTTCAAACTGCAGTTTAGCGAAAGCAATTTCGTGTTTTATGCGCAACCAGCAGATACAACGCGGGGGACACACGAGATGTGAATACC
Source organism: Agrochola lychnidis (assembly GCA_963680765.1). Taxonomy (NCBI): domain Eukaryota; kingdom Metazoa; phylum Arthropoda; class Insecta; order Lepidoptera; family Noctuidae; genus Agrochola; species Agrochola lychnidis. The sequence goes on along the minus strand of OY796859.1, from coordinate 2,555,579 downwards.
TGGCGATACACTGAACTAGGAAAGATAGAAGAGGATAGTTTTTTAGCGAAGTGAACTTTGATAAACAAACTCTGGATGGACTGGGTAAGCATGCCAGAAATGCCAGGTAAGAGGCTAGCTCATAGCAACTTGTAAAGGAACATCGATAGATATTCTCAGCTAAAACTTTTGTACTGCTCTATACAGCTCTAACTGATTTACCTAGGAATGCAAAGAGCTCTGAAACACTAGAAGATTCTACAGTCCTGAATCATTATGAAAATAGACAGATGTCCATAATTAGCCTATAATATTCCCACTACTGGGACACGGGCCTGAGGGAGTGAGCAAGTGCGGGTTGGTAGATGTCACATTTCTTCGATTTTTTGGTTTCCTTCACCGTTTTGAGAGCAGTGGTGATGAAATAATTTACACAAAATAAATCGCATGTCAGGGTTCGAACCAACAACCTGGTAAGTCGCATTACCACTGGGACACAACTGCTCTTGATACATGTGCACGAACTCCAAACTATTAGTAGGCTATTGTGGTGTGAGAGTCTCTGTATTGATTAATATGATTATGCTGCAGCCTTGCAGCTTCATTGTCACCTCCAACAAACTAGTAGATCGGCAAGATGAAAAGAATCAGCACTCTTGACCAATCAATGTTACTGATTTGTATGCCAGTTGGCCACTAATGATCGGTATTTATGCGATCACCCGTCCCTGAACAAAGGGTGATTTAGCTGCGCCTGCGCCGCCACACCTATTAGAGAAGCGTCGTCGTATATCAGCGCGTGATTAGTTTATGTGACGCGGTGAGCCGGTGCGCAAGAGTTGCGGTTTTGGACTTATTACGTGTTGGCAAGAAAGGTTTTAAAGTTTTGTAAATGATGGAAAGATGGGGGTCGTGGTGTCCTTTGAGATCTAAGTAATTTAAAACTCATATTAAAAGTACACTTTGTAAACAAGCATATTACAAATTAGAGGATTATATCCAAGATAACAGTGTTTGGAAACATGCTGGTCCTGCTCCATAGGACAATTTAGAATCAAGACAAAATAAAACTGGTTGCTAATTTAATTGTTTTGTATTTTATGACATTGATTTTACATTCTGTGATTACTTCCTCACACACTGACTTATTAATTACAATTTTTTTTTAGGAAAATCGTCTACTTTTACAATGTTTGTAAATATGTGAGCACCATGTATCTATTACATATTAATTCTTTTTACCTATTGTGGTATAGTCATTTTATTCTAGGTGCATCGTCTTCACATATAATTTGCCTAATTTAACTAATGTACGTACATATACAAACAATTGTAAAACATTTTAAAAGAGTAACGGTGGAGTTTCTTGTCCATTCTTCTCCATACGAAAACTACCTTTTGGAAGGGGCGACTAGAATCAATTTTATTATTTTGTAAATTTTGACGTTCAAAAGTGCCATACATGGGCCTATTTGAAATAAATTATTTGACTTTGACTTTGATCAGTTTAAAGGGTACGAGGTAATAACTGGTGAAATTTGGGTGTACCATAGGTAGTAATAGTAATTTATTTCCAAAACTTCAGTACACATTACATCAATGACGTCTCGACCCCTGAACTAGGACATCCTGTATGGCAGGGGTCGAGGTTTACAGGGAGGAGAGGGGGGAGGGAGGGGGTACAGTTCTATTTCACCATTCGGAGAAACACAGGCGTGTTGACAAGAATACCTACCTAGGCTAAAAAACGTGAATATTTTCTTTGGCGTCTCTCGTGTCAATACAAACGCTGAAAGATCAAGGCGGTAATTGCGTCACACACTTACAGTAGCGATTGCTTTCATTTTGACATTGCGTTTAAAGCAATCATTTCAACCGAAAGACGTCCACTGCTGGACATAGGCCTCCCCTAAGCACCGCCACTTCGACCGATTCTGTGCTTCTCGCATTCAGCGGATTCCTGCGGCCTTCACAAAACCATCGGTACACCTTGTTGGCCTTCCAGTGGCTTAGCAATATTCTTCAACATCATTCAGATTGTGATTGAAACTGTGTTACGCAATGAGGGTGTAGGTAGCTACATCGTAAAAAGATCACACAGTCAACCCGTTGATTGAGAGTGGATCTTCAAACAGGATATTTGTGAAGCCGGGGTCGCGGGAAAGTCCGAAAGGGATACCGTGGCCCCTGGCAACATATAGGCAACTGAAGGAACACGGGTGGGTTTTAGTCAGTAAGAGTCTGACACGCCCTCCCGCTCCGCCCAGAGTGGGAGAAGTTATTTGATAATTTCACAAACAAAAATTGGAAGGAGTATATGCGTGTTAGAATCACCAAAAGCATAGTCCACCACTCCAATGTTCATTTCCAAACACTGAACTGCTATCTGCTATGACACGTAATGAGCTCCTCAAATGTTTTGGCACAAAGATAACATTCAGACGCACATGAATCATGCGCTAAGTCTGCGGTGGCGATCAGACTTGCGGTCAGTCTCCTGACACTCCCTCAGGTTAATGCCACACCGTCACACCGGTGCTTGCTGGAATTATTATCAGTTTCAAAGAAGTTCTGTGAATATATTGTACCTTTTTGTCGATTTCTTCGGCAACATCCTTATAAAGTTGTCACGCGCCAGCAGAGAGATATTTAACATGAATCTAAACAACGGATTCAGAACTCAACCAAGAACTTCCTCGTCTTTAGTGATGTCATTATGAATTGCGGTTAGCATGATACTCGTATGTAACGAGTAACAGTTTTACCAATCGCCAAATAATTTACTAGTCGACATAATGACACTTACACGGAAAACGTTATCTTTGAATGGTCAGCTCATATCATCATAAATATCATCTTAAAACCTTTCATTCAAAAATTTGGCAACGTCGCAAATAGCTGTCAAACATTCACCTGTTTTGATTCATTTGGTAATATTACTAGGAAATATGAAATATTATTGAACTAGAATATTAATAATGAATTCCAATTATGACACTGAATTTGATGTTATTATAACCGTTCTAAGTGTTAAAAAGGCATTTGGAAAGTTACCAAATACTTTTTTACGTCTAAAACTAAAACTAAATATTCGGTGTTGCGATATTAATTATTGCATTTCATAATCAATATTTTAGTTCACTAGTTAGCCATATTAACATCTGTACTTTTTTTGTTTACCTATGTTCTACAAATAAAATATTTGAATTTGAATTTGAATATTTCTTACTAGCTGCGCCCCGCGGTTTCACCCGCATAAGTCTTGATCCCGTGGGAAAAAAAAGTATTCTATGTTCTTTTCCAGGGCATCATCTATATATGTGCCAAATTTCATCCAAATCCGTTCAGCTGTTTTAGCGTGAAGGCGTAACAAACAAACTTACTTTCGCATTTATAATATTAAGGATTTCCATACCGCCAAATTAATCAAAACAGCAAAATATTTGACAGCTATTTGCGACGTTGCCCACATAACATAAAGACATAACATTAAGCCTTGTTTCCCCGAAGGGTTAGGCAGAGGTGTCCCTGTAGCAGATACACCCACATTTCGCCAGTTATGTTTAAGTCCCATGTAATAGGGGGCGAGCCTATTGCCATCAACCGGGCACAAATCCAGACTCCGAGCTGCTACCGAGAAATTTCAGATAGAAAAACCCAATAACACTTTGCCCGACCCGGGAATCGAACCCAGGACCTCGTGCTCAGCAGTAGCGCTTGCGACCACTAGACCAACGAGGCAGTCACTTTCTGAATAAACGCTCTTAAATATTATTCTATGGCAGTTCACCGTCGGACGAGAACCTCTCAATCAGACAACATATAAAGTCGCCAGTCAGTTCACCAAGCGAAAGCGTCTCACTCTAAATTTACCGTTTAGCCACTTCACCCATCGGCTACGTAAGCGTTAGAACAGTGATTACATCTAGTATTCTTCTGGGTGATCGCATTAGCTAAGTGCATTAGCATGCGAAAAATAAACCAACGCACATGCTGCTTGACGCTCGCTCGGTTAATCCCGGCAGCGCGTGCGCACTGTTTCACGCGGTACGACAAGGAAAAAGGTTGTGGAAATTCCTGTCAAAATCTATGCTTAAGAGCCAGTAGACACGGTGTGTTGCATCAGCGTTGCGTCGACGCAGCGCTGCTGTTGCGTTGTTTTACATACAAATAACCAAAGTGTACACACGGTGCGCTGCGTCGTCGCAACGCACTCATGACGGACAGCAGCCCCCGACACGAAGCGGGAGGGGGGTGTACTCATTTTGACGTCGGAGCGGCAGTGCTCAGTTGCTTGTGCGTTGATATCCCCATCAACGCACAAGCAACTGATACACGCAAGCTCATCTCATTTTTTTACGTACTTTTGTATTCAGTTTTATTTGCAGGGTAAAATGAGTACCATTGAAGAAATTTAAATAGACTGACTGCGATGTTTTTACAAAATGCTTGCCGCAACTGTGCGTCGCTGCTGCGCCGACGGAACGCGTCGTAGTAACGCTGCGATGGCGCAGCGCCTGTGTGGCCGGCTATGCGTCAAAATATTTGCGTTGCGACGACGCTACGCAACGCAACGCGCCGTGTGGACTGGCTCTAATACTTTACTATCCACGGCCTAATACAAGGACGTGTTTGCTTCGCGAAAAGTTAACTAATGGTTAACTATTAATATAGTACGGATTTCTCGTAGTATGATAGATATATTTTATCGATAGACTAAATTAGTCTGTTAGCAGGCTTTAATTTGGATTCTGAAATCAAAGGTCACATTAAATCAGCTGTATTTGGTTAAAAGTTAACTCAGGTCCAGTTGAAAACCAGCGTCAGGCACTTATTGTTGTCTGACATTTTTGCTGAACTGTACCCTAATTACGTAACTTATTTTCGTAAATAATTTCGTGAAATTTGTTTCATTTTGACATTTCAACAACATTCATTGCGTTATTTACGTTGTTGAACAGATTTTTTTTCCAACTTATGAAGCAATGGATTAGAAATCTGTTTCAAATCAAAACAAATTGTGATTGTGTTGTATTACGCAATTAGGGTACAGGTTAATCATTAACCACACGAAAAAAATAGAGTGACCAGTATTTAACATTAGGTGTCAAAAAACGCTTTTGTACCTACTTGGTGATTGTGTTACGCAATTAGGGTACTGGACTAATTTGACGCAGCCGTGAGGCACACTCCCCTGCTAATTTCTTATATCGCACTTTACACTATATTTGTTTTTTTTTTATCTGCTGTATAATTATATTGTGTGCTTTTTAGTCTGTGCTAAATAAATGTATTTTCTTTCTTTCTTTCTTTCTAACTTTTCCGTAAGTCCACTTTTTTCCTTACACTATTAGAGAATTATACTATATCATCAAAAACGTACCGCATAAAACAACGCACACGCACCTCCGCAATAATTTCCCGCGCAGATCCGGGCCCCGTTCGCATTAACATTCAATAAGCCGTAATGCCTTGTAACAACACCGCGTAAGGATTTGAACATAACATCAACAGCGCCGAATTAACTCTTATGGCGGAATATCTTAGGGATATATTTGAATATTTGGTGGTGAAGGAGTTAGTTGGAACAGCTGTTGATGTCCCGAGGAAGGGTGGGATGGTTGTAATTATCTTTCCAAGGGTTATAGTTACCTAACTTACCAACTACATTGCCTATAGAGCACCTATTTTATCTAGTCACTGAATCCTGATTATTTTTTTGTTAAATAGGAAAACGTGGGACATAACATAACATCACGCCTGTAATGCCCGAAGGGTTAGGTAGAGGTGTACCTATAGTACACCCACATTTCGCCAGTTATGTTTAAGTCCCATGTAATAGGGGGCCAGCCTATTGCCATCAACCGGGCACAAATCCAGACTCCGGGGTGCTACTGAGAAATTCCAGATAGAAAAATCCAAAAACACTTTGTCCGACCTGGGAATCGAACCCAGGACCTCATACTCAGCAGTAGCGCTTGCGACCACTCGACCAACGAGGTAGTCACGGAAATCGTGGGACAGCCTCTATTTGACGACGTAGTATCTGGTATTATTATTCGGGTTCAGTTGACTCGGGCCGAGCTGTCACTGCCACTATGTGTTCACATCTTCGGTTCATACGTCATAGGTGTGCTGCATTGTTGCTTCCACCTTAATCCATTCAATGTAGACCTGGATACAATTAGCATATACCAGGAAAGTATATTACTAAAGAGAAGTTTCCTTAATGCGAAAAGAAAACTGACACAGTGCAGTTCCAGTACCTATTATAACAAGAATTGGGGCAGCATTCACAACTTATTCACACCATCATCGATTCGCGATATTATGTATGTATAATGTTATATTTAAAGCTAGCTACCAACCCAACAATATAATATGGTAGGCCCACAGTCGCCCCACCGCTGTCATCTGTCACTCATACCAGTAAGCGGATTTGTACTCCACCTCATTGTGTAGTGTGAGTTATGAGAGTACAGCGGGTTAAAAAAGCGAGTTCCATTTAGCAGTAATTTTTCATCAGAGGAGCTCTTTCGTGAACAGCTATTTTGAAAGCTTTCAATACAACTATACTCCATTTGAAATAAGATTAGACTTTTAAACAAATCTTTTTTACAGTCCGTCCAACCGATTTTGACTTTTATACCGTAGGCATAAGGATTGTATTAAAAGCAAAAAAGTGGTTACAATACTGTTTACTGCAGCTGCCATTTGTCATGCCACCAACGCAATAGAAGTCAAAATCGGTTCAACGGACTGTAAAAAAGGTTTCGTTAAATGTCTAATCTTATTTCAAATGGAGTATACATAAGTGTGTTTCAAATCGAATTCTGCTACAAAAATAATGATGATGTCTTGATAAGCACAATAAAAATAAAAAAAACTTTATTTTAGACCTTGATCCATATGACGCAATATGCATATGATACAATAACCTGCTTATGATTTTTTAATGTTTCAATTTAGTTTCTTCATCTAGTAGCATGATGATGCTGCTTTATTTCTGTAAATGGAATCGGTAGGGGGTGAAAAAGAAAAGTAACCTAACTGTAGGAGGAAAAAATGGTTGAAAAGTCCCTTTGTATCATACATACCATCATAATTACCATGCTTATTTTAGTCTTTAATTTTTATTTTTTACTTTCGTCCTTGACATATTTATACTCTAATACCTACGAATTTCAACTCTTTATTAGTGACTTTTGTGAACGTGATAATTATTCAGATTTATTACAGTTGTAATAGCAATCATGTAATTGCGTTTTATTTAAAATAGGTTTTTACTTTTATTCATTTATTTATTTTTTGTATAGATTCTTTTCTATTTCGTGAATGTGAGAACGCTGTAGGCTTACTCGATTGTAAACCTGTTGACTATTTTCTATTTTTTTAAGTACCTGGTACTTATTGAAAGACCTACACTGTCCTTCCATACCTGGTAACACTGTATTGTAAAAACCAATTATTTTTAAAAGAGTAACCGTGGAGTTTCTTGCCAGCTCTTCTCCATAGGAAACGACCAATTGGAACCGTGCACCTAGCTTCCGACGTTTCACAAGTGCCCATGTAGGTTTATGTGAAATAAAATATTTTGAATACCAAGTTTTTAGTTTCACACCATCGTATCACCCTTTCCATGGCCCCTTAGAAACTTAAACTTGCACTCTTTCTCAGTCTCGATGTCTCCCAATTTTCTTTCTGCTTCTCGCTCACCGCTACCTCCCATAACTTAAACCTCACATAAACATATCACAATAGTAGTTTGTCGTTACGTTTTGCAGACTTTCTTTGTATGTCGGGCACACAATAAAATTACTTTCACTGTCGCAGTGCTACTGACAATTTTCTGGTGATGTCACTGTGTAATTACTGTGGCAACACTAAAATAATAGAGCGAAGTGAAAAAGTTTTATTTTTTGTACGTTTTGTAAAGTGTCTTACCGTGACGGTAAATAAAGAAAAACCAGTGGCACTCCGAAAGTACCGACAGAAGTGAAAACTTGAACAATTTTACTGTGCAGGAAATACTTTTAATGAGGTTTCGTATCGCGAGTTCAATTGTTTTTTCCCATCTCAAAAATGCCCAACGCACCTAAAGAAGTTTTCACTTCAAAAATCGTGATACCTACACATTCATTTACATAAGAATTTTAGGCAGAAGTACAGTCAACCGTAAATCAGTGGCACCTAACAATTTGACGCTGACAGCATCTTTATGTCGTATCTAGTTGTAAACGGTCACACAATCACCCTATAGGTACAAAAGCGTTTTTTGACACCTAATGTCAAATACTGGTCATTCTATATTTTCGTGTGGTTAGTGATTAACCTGTACCGTAATTGCGTAATACAACATAATCACAATTTGTTTCAATTTCAAACAGATTGCTAATCCCACTTCATAAGTTGGAAAAAAAATCTGCTCAACAACGTAAATAACGCAATGAATGTTGTTGAACTGTCAAAATGAAACAAATTGGCATTATTGTTTACGAAAATAAGTTACGCAATTAGGGTACTGGTGTCAGAGTTTTTGTATGCCGCCCATGGACCTCTGACTTGCTTTACTTGGCATGCCTGAGAGATATTTCTCGACGGTATGTAAAGCCAAGTCAAATACCTACTGGCCATACCATACCGGCCGATGAATATGACGGCCACCGTTCTTTTAGAAACTGTAGCTTGGGCCACTGATGTGCGGTTGACCGTACCACCTTGCTAACCGACAATGTTTTTGAAGTGAAAACTTCTTTAGGCGCGTTGGGTTTTTGAGATAGGACTAAACCATTGACTTCGCGACACTGTGACGACACCAGCTTTTGACAATTAAAAAGATATCAACGCGTTGATTACCGCGGTGCGTGTAGTAAAAGACATCAACGCCTTGAATACCTAACCCTTTGCCGAATTTTTCAAGTTTTTCACTTCTGTCGGCACTCCCGGAGTGCCCCTGTTTCACCACGGCATGACAAGATGTATTTTAATCCTCGTATACCTATTTGGGCCAAAACGAGAGAAAATCGCGGAAGATTGTGAAATAACAGACACCTGCTTTGAATGCTTTAAAAAAAATCAGCTCCCTATGATCCGCTAAGTTGGGAAACCCGAAATGAATAAGCCCAGCATTGCCCAGTAGGTTAATAATGTATAGCGTATTGTTACTAATCTCCACAAGTTTTTTTACAAATTAATAAAGAGATTGTACTGTATATCAAAACGAGGGTGCTTTTCCTAGTGTTAAGCATATATGTACTCTGTTAAATGATAACCACTAAACAAAACCCTAATCCTTTTGCAATAAGATTGATTTTACTTCATCCAAAAGCTTTTAACAAGTTACCGATTTCGCATGCCAGAGGAATTTTAACTTTATTCCATTGTAATAACGAGATGGCTCATCGTACTATCAATACAGTTTTAACAAATTTAAACGTACACATAAATAACAACATGTAGCATCTTTATCTTCTTTATTTTAAAGGTCATTATCGATCAAATTATTGTGGTTCAAGGGGTAAAAGTTGATGTTTCACAGAATTAAAACGCGGGGTGCCAGCTAATCGGTTGTGGGAGCTTTACTAAGCTCATCGGGTTACTAAAATAATGTTTATGTTTACTCTAAGCTTATATTTGCCATAGGGTCGCCATTAAAACCATAAACCCATACGATTCACATACGACCCCATGACAACTCCCCTTGCAGCTCAACGCAAATCCATTTTGGTAAACTTCACTAATAGATTCTGTTAAATTAAAACAGACGTAAATAAAATAGCCTTGTGTTGGATAAAAATGTGAAAATGCTTTGAACAAATCTATTGCAAACAAAACATAATATTACTAGCTGCCCCCCGCAGTTTCACTCGCATAGGGCTGCCTATCCACTGGAGCGGAGTGAGGCAGTCGAGCGGAGAAATGTGCCAATATTCACCAATAGGAGCGGACCTCCGAAGCGGAGTTTAGATTCGATTGGTTAATATTGGCACATTTCTCCGCTCCGCTGCCTCGCTCCGCTCTAATGGACAGGCAGCCGTAGTCCATGTGCCATCCAAATCCATTGAGCCGTTTTAGTGTGAAAGCGTAACAAACTCACTTTCGCATTTATAATATTATTAATATAGTTAGGATGAACAATAATGTCAGTAATAAAAATGTTGTAAAGCGTTTTTCAGAGGCTCTGAAAATTGATTGATTTCCACAATTAACGTACAGTACCTATCCGTGATAGATTAAGGTTCCGCTAGTCGTCGGCTCGAACTTTTTGGTGGCGTGGCTAATATGCATGCTATTTAGTACAGTTATTTATTTATTTAGTTTTATTTCTTTACTTAATTATAACGTAAACTTCGTGAACAGACCTTTAGGCGTTATGGAAAAACTTATCTACTCAAAATATAATTATTTTAACTTTCAAATAAATTATCTATCCCTGGGGTCGTACTACGACGTGTTAAAGCCATCATTGTTCCAGTTTGAGAGAGAGATGGAGCTATACAGCATAAATAGCACTGTCCCATTTTCACACTGGAATATTGATGCCTTTAACACGTCGTAGTACGGCCCCTGTACGGTTTCTATTTTGCCATTTTTATACTACATAAGTTATTTATTTACGGCCAAAGATGAGTTAAATTAGTGTTGAAATATGGAAGTTTCGACGCTCATAACTGTCAAACCATTTTTTTTTTTCCAATTCTGCTTCCATACAGGGCTAGATAATGACAAGACAAATTGATATGATTTTTAGTTCTGAACGTATACCGTCAAACAGATGAACACCTAATCACTATAAGTACTCCGTATGTATGGAAGAATGACCGACTAGCTTAACCTTAACATAACATCACGCCCTATACCTACACCTACGTAATAGATTATTTTGGCTATTTCACAATATTTCATTGGTTCTTAGAAAAAATATATAATATGTAGGTACTTAGTAAAGCGACAGTTTAGAATTTTATTGCCCTTAATGTTCTGTTTCTACAGACTATGAACAAAAAAATATCAAAATAATATTTCTAAATCACACTTCGATCTACTTAAGCCGACATAATGAGAGCTGAGTTACACGCACGAAGAAAAAACTACACAACAGGCTTCTTCCATCTTTTTTCCCAGTATTCTTAATGCTAAAATGCGTTTATCAACAATGCGCATACGCGGATAAACTTAAATGCGGATAATCCGCTGAAATGTGTCAAACATCGCAGGTATCTGTGTCGACCACAATGGCGGAGTGTCCGCGACGCATTATGAAGGATTATGATGATGGAAGATAAATATGAAGCTGGCTATGTGTAGGAGTTAGGAATGGATAGGTTTGATTAGAATTTTAGGAAAAAAAATTAATGATGGCTAGGATATTTTTGGATTTGGTTGAAGTCTTCGTTTCAGTCTGATTAGCGTCTCGTAACCCAATCAATATAACAAATTAGTGAGAGTTGGGCAAAAGTTTTCTAGTGTTAGTCCCGTATTGACTCATTAGTGTCTCATAAACACAAATATAACCACTTTTATAATCGTGGGACATGAAACACCTTCCATCGGTCGGCAATGATTTTTTGTATAATTTTTTACTCTCCCGGCCTTTTTCCACAAATTTTTCTCCCTTCTCTCATTTACAGCGCGTGCTTGTTATTTAAAATCACTACAATATGTATAACATCAGTAGCTTAACCCTCCGATGCGTGGGTGCGGACATTATCCGCACTAAGCTTGTCTGTGGTCCATTATCCCACTGCCCAACGACTCTATTGTCCGACCCGATATTATACTGCCGGTGACACACCTGGCTGGCTTTAAAAATTCAAAATTCAAGTTCAGAATTCAATCCGAATTGGGAATGTTCTAAATTTTGACGGACAGTGTTCGGATTTAGTGTGCAAACCCTCATACAAATAGTACTACGGCTACTTTGAACCGATATTTCTCGGATTCGCATCGGACGTAGTGCGTAACCGCTGTTAGGCTTTGGAGAGGTAGGGGCTTGGCTCTACATTAGATATGATAACTTTTTTATAACAGTGAAAGCGCTGTGTAAGTCTTAGCAACCCACTTTACATTAAATGTATTTTTTTGGTTATGTATACTAAAATGCCGATTTTCTATCAGCAAAAATGACGAACTCCCAATATATTCTCCTTTAGGGGAAAAAAATTTCAGCATGATGCATCCAACAAAAAATAAAATAACATGAATTGGTCGGTTTTCCAGTAAGGAATTCGACAAAATCTGTAAGGCATATCTAGTGTTGGAGGACTCCATGAATGAAATTACGGATGATTAAGTTAATTTATAGATGAAACATTCTTCAATCTGAAAAGTTATCATTATTTAAACAAAAACAACCTTTTCCTGAAAAGTTTGTCACTAAGTTAACTTTAACTTATAAAACTAAACAATTGTATATTCCTGAGCACATCGTAAAACGTTGTATGAGGTATACAAATTCATACGACAATCGGAAATGGCGCTCGTTCGATCCATTGTGAAATAGACAAAAGTGTTCATAAAATAAGTTGTTCGTGGATATCTCTCTCAAAATAAGTATTTTCTTACGTTTCAATTCTTCCTGCAATGTATCGCTCTTCGACAACACGCATGCTTAGAACTATAATAGACTAAAGTAAGTTTCACATGTTTTGTTGTCTTTGGTTTGACATAGTGCAATAGCAGAGGGCTGACTTTTTCCTGTAGAGCATCTTGAGTAAGTAATCCTTGGACTTGCAATACACTGTTATTTAAAAATATTGTAAAAGCGAATTATTTTTAGGCTCTTCTCCATAGGAAACGACCAATTGGAACCGTGCACCTAGCTTCTGACGTTTCATAAGTGCCCATGTAGGTTTATATGAAATAAAATATTTTGATTTTAGGATAATCTTTATGTCGGTACAGTCAACCGCACATGTAACAATTTAACTTTGAAACCGCCTATAATATGTCGTAGCAGTAGATAAGGGCGATTTTCGTAGCGCAACTGTTACCATCAGTCATTTTCCAGAAACAATCCCTGGTTTATTCTAGTTTAAATTTTATTTTTCATAAAACTTACTAAACATTAGGGTGTCTCTGTTTTGTAATTCTAACGTCATTTATTTATATTTCTAAAATGTGAATGATTTTTGACAATTATGAAATACTACCCAATGGATTTCATCGATTTTCGATTTAATTTTAATACATTATTCAAAGAACCCTGAATTTCACAATCACTGTATTTTAATTCATAAAATATCATCCTTATATAGTATATACTAGCTTTATTTACAAAAAAGTAACCATATCACAATAGACCCTGTTCAAAGCTAGCAATGAATACCTAAGTAACCGGAGAACCTATACCGGCTCGTTCCGGAATTATCCGGTTATAGTGAGTAATTGGGCGGAATAACCACATTAAACTGTAACCAGACACACGCCTTGTTTAGCTAACCATCGGGCATCGATTTACAATCACGAATTACCATGTGGGTGTACTGTTTTAACTAGCATGGTAGGAACAATGGCTTTAAGAAGCTAATTTAATTATGGTAAGTACTGTATATATCTTGACGGAATCACGGAACTGACTTCCAAAAACGAATAGAAGCGTGTTAAAAAACAAGAATGTTCTCAGTTTTGTTCGTTAAAATCTCATGTATGCCCTTTCAAATCTGACAGAAGGCTCGTAACTCTGCATAAAAATCATCGCATCACGTCAAATTCAATCCCTCTCAAAAATATAACACCAGTAGCAAAATCGACTCCATAAAATAATAATAGCACCACGAATCGCATTACAAAAATCATATTTAACAAGTAACTTTCACACCCCATCGGCTACAATATGGCCGCCCCTCCATGGTACATGGCTACATAATTACGTGTTCACACAATGGGCCAGCACAATGGGGCATTGAGATGTCGCCGTCGGATTTGGGGTCCGGGTGTTAGTTCAAAAGTAAATATGGCGAATGTGTCTTTTAATATACCTACAGTGATATTTTATTTGATTAGGTACGTAGGTGAAACGTTTGTTAAAAAGAACTTGTTTGAAAATTGTCCCAAAACTGCCCCTCTTACCAAGTAGAAGAGGAATTCAGAGCCAAAAAAATCTGTTATTAAAATCAATCTTTTTAAATTATAGCGTAAGTAAATTACAACTCCCCATTACTTACCATTAAATCCTAAATATTTATAACATTTAACTTATAGCTAGATAATGCATAACACAACAAACAGTACTTATTATATGTAGGTATTAGGAACTTATTTTCTAAAAATAAAAATTAACTTGCCCTACAAAATTTCTCATGTAGGTAGATATACTAAATCCCCACAACACATACGGACATCTGCCTCCCGTTGACATACGTAACAACTATAATAATAATTTAATTAATCAATTACTATCCCCATGAGGTCTCGTTGACGAAAACTGTTCGCTCAGTGCCTGCTGAGACGCCATTGTTGCAAAACTTCGAGCAGTTTCCCGCCAAATGTTACTATTGACATTGACAAGCAGCAATTTTTTTATTTATTTTTTCGTGTCTTTGGAAAATCTATTTGTGTCTAACCACCAGCATATCATTTTATCATGTTTAACTCGTCTCCTGCTAAGTAGGTATATTAAAAACATAACATTTCCTAATATCAGGGAAAACCTGTTTATTTCAGGAGATAACACCAACTATAACAAGGTATATGGGTACATATTCGATGCTGTCGGGTAAAAAAGTTGTACCTACGTTGGTTATCCAAGGTAACTCATACCCAAAGCACAAATGATCCTAAACAGTTTAGGATAATAAACCCTCAGACAAAAAAAAAACAATCAGCATTCCAAACTCAAATTATACATACTGAAAAAAAGCCTCTAAACGTCAAATTAAAACTTTTTAAATTCGACAAAGCAATGAAACCATACACCGTGCGGCCGCGCATGGCCACAGATAATTGAGCATTTTTGTACAGATCCTCAATTTTTGGATGTGTCGTGTTTCAGTAACCAGACACTACCGGGTGCTCTTGATTCGTTCACAATAGGACGTGTCTAGAGGAATTACACAATTTTGGGAATCTGATAAAAGTTTTAAATGATTTTGAAATAATAATGTCTGTTTAGAGCTCAGACCAAATAAAAAAAAACCAAGACATAACGCTGTCAACAGTGACGTGAAGCCGTTTCGTAAACATGTGTGCGCTTAGTGAGGTGTAGTTTGATTGTACGTGGTTGTACATTTGCGCGTGTGAGCGTGTATGCACAGAGCGGAGGTGTAGTTTTGGCATGCTTCACTGTATTGTTCGCAGCGCTATGTCTTGGTTTTTTATTTGGTCTGAGGTGTAGAGAACCAAAAAATAGAGCAGTGATGATTTTAAAAGATGTAATTAGATAAATCAGTACCCTAATTGCGTAAATTATTTTCGTAAACAATTATGCCTAATTTGTTTCATTTTAAACAGTTCAACAACATTCATTGCGTTATTTACGTTGTTGAGCAGATTTTTTTTCCAACTTATGAAGCAATGGACTAGCAATCTGTTTCAAATCGAAACAAATTGTGATTGATCGAGTATTACTCAATTAGGGTACAGGTTAATCTTTTTTATTTACACACACGTATTTACATTATTTAAAATCTATCATACTTAATAATCATATATCATCAAAAAATTCGTCCGCATCGCTGTTAGTAGGAAAAGTGCCCAAAAGGCTGGCAGCATTGCCACGTTGTATGGCAATGCTGATTCTTTGACCAAAGAATAGGCCAGCCCTCTATGGTCACGTGAAGAGTCGACCAGCCGCTTGGTGATGTCTTGAAAAACTAGGTGGGCACTCGGACCCCATGGCCCTAGTGTTTCAACCCCAAACGGCTCAAACATATAAGTCCCAATAAGATTGGAGTATTTGCGCCGTTTGAGGTTTTCCGCACCTGCAGCAGCAGCCCCAGCACAGCTCGCCGAGCTAGGAAGATGGGATGGCGCAAGGGTGTCGACACACGTTGCATCCCAACGGGTTACTGTTAATTAGAACAGACCTATTAGAACATTCTTATTAATGAAGGGCGTTTTTTTCTATTTACTTCAGCGACTTCAGGTCACCCTTCAACTGAAGATTAAGAGCGTTTATTCTGAAAGTGGGTAACGTCGCAAATAGATGTCAACAATCTCACTGTTTTGATTAATTTGGCAATATTACTGTATGGAAATATGAAATGTGGTTTACTAGCGAACTAGAATATTAATAATGAATTGCAATCATAACACTGTATTTGATGTTGTAACCGTTTTAGTTGTAAAAAAGGCATTTGGAAAGTTACCAAATCCTTTTTTTACGTCTACACTTCACTTGTTTGCTCTTCGTGTTCACTTTTCTATGAAACATCAGATTTTTTTAAAAATAACTGACGAAAAATTTCAACGCAGAAGGAATCATGTACTGAATCCATGGTAATAGTTTTCGCGTCGATGTCCCTTCCACCTTGTATTTCATATCGCCCCTAAAATAATAAAATTCATACTTCAATATCTGTTTCGTATATCCAAGTCATAATCAGCCATCGTACATGGGTATTTTAAATAATAATTGCCCGCACAATAGGTGTGCAGCGGTTCACATCGCGGTATTAACATTATGTATCATTACAAATGCTCTCATCAGCTCGCGGTGACTAAGCAAGATCGTTAAATTACATCCGGATATATATCATGATGTAGTCGACTGCTATACAAAATTACAGAGCCAAGTGAGTTTTTTAAATGAGTTTTCAGAGTGAAATCCAAGACTGTAATCCATCCACACTACCCAATACTAATATAATATTAAAACTGAGTGGCAAGGCAGAGTGTAGGCATTATACAAGTGGCTTACGCCTTAGAAGCCAGGAGAGTTACGATCACACATACTCTCGACGTTCTAAACAGACCAGGGGACTTGATCAACTTCTCGAGGGAGGGGGCTGGTTGGAATAACCACCTATGGCCGCCATTGCCCACGCACCATAGTCCACCGGAAGGACTAAGTCCTGTATCAGTTAAATACCGATCTTTTGTTCTATTTTGTAGTAAGCTTTGTTACACAAAAGCCCCAATGATGATACTTTTAAGCACATCAAGTTACGTGTGTTTGTTTTCACGAAGAAGTATTTTTTAGATACGAACCTGGGGGCCTACCACCAGCTCATAAACAGTATTATTTTTATATTACTTCAGTGGGAGAAATAGATGGAGCTATACGACCTGTGGAGCTTCATCTCTTTCCCACACTGAAGTCCCCCTGTACCGTCGATGAACTTTGCAGTTTCAGTCAAAAATCCTGAAAAAATCCAATTAAATTGTACTTTTGCGTGTCCAGTAACAGTCGGGTGGAAAGAGAGTTTCTCTACATAAAGGTATGTTTACTTTTTTATTAGTAAAAAGGAGTAACAGCAGAATAGATACAAGAATCATCATATTCTAATCTGCGGACACAAGAACCCATCGCCCTCGTAAATCATCCGCCATGACGGAATGAAATCATTATAAGATACTGTATGTATGTATTCACTGCTTTTAACACTTCAAATATTACCTCCATTTGTAATCGTTCGAATACATCTGTTAAACTTGAACCTTTTTGTGTTAGTTCCATGATCATTGTGAAATGTGTTAAAAAAAAGTAATCGTTCTTATTTTGAATTTTGTGAGCTTGTTCGTTTTATGAGCCCGTATGTTACAGCTAAGCTCATCATGATAAGAACATGCTAATATAATTTTAATAAAAAAATATGACAAAGGTAAATAAGACTGCAAGGCTGAAATGGGATTGGGCAGGCCACACGTACATGATGCATCAGCACAGATGGGCCAGGGTCATCACGCAGTGGGTGCCTGAAGACGGGCGTCGTCACCGAGGCAGGCCTAAGAAACGCTGGCGCGACAACCTAGACTCTTTCTTAACTGTTTGGCCAGAAAAGGCAACAGACAAAGACGCATGGCGAAGTATGGGGGAGACCTTTGCCCAGCAGTGGGACAGCACAGGTTAAAAAAAAAATATGACGAAGGTGGGTGGTGTTTAATTATTTATCCATCGTATTTTCAGGTTAGCATAATCAGCTAAGCCTATAATGTTCCCGCTGCTAGGAAACAGGCTTCCTCTCTTCGAGAGAGAGTGGGCTGTAATATACTACGAGGATCCAGTGCGGGTTGGAAGATGTCACATGTCTTCGATTTTGTTTGATTCTAGTACATGCCGGTTTCCTCACGATGTTTTTCTTCACCGTTTTGAGAGCAAAGTAAAGCGCTTGCCTGGGTTACAAGCCCACCCACCACCCACGAGCTACAAGTTGTAATTCGGAGCCAGGTTACAAAGTTGTTATTCTCGATCTAAATAGTACACAATGCGCAATGCTGATAGATATGTAGCAAGATTGACAGTGTCAATTTCAATCCTTTTCAGTAGATACGTTTGTCCTATTTTAAATAGATAAATGCAACAATCAAAACTACATTTACAATGTAAAATTATTTAGATACATTGAAGATTATTATTCTGGCACATATTTGTGGCTGCGACCCGAAACGATTTAGTTCTCCCCGCGAAATGTATGCGCATATTTATAGTTCTTAAATGTGCGTTAATCGACTGACATTTGAAGGGAAATGAATGTTGTAATGTTGTGTTAAAGATACAATACTAAATAGGTTTTTATTTATAAATGTCAGTTCATGAATCCTTTTGACACAGATAATCTTAGTATACAGGGTTAGAGTTATACGTCAGCAATCCGTTAAGGAGATGTAGGAGAGGTCATTTGCAACCAAATTACCCCTGATGACTTCTATGCCAATGTCAACCATTTTTGAGTAATTTGACATTTTATATTTTAAAATGTATGAAGTAAAAATATAAAATGTCAAATTACGCGAATATTGTTGACATTTACATAGGAGTCAATCGGCGTCATTTGGTTGTAAATTACCGATGTATAACCATTAACCCCTGTACATCAAGGTTATTGGTTACATTTTACAAATTCAGATTCCGGGCTAAATTCTTGATAGAAAACCCCAATACCAATTTGCCTTACCTGAGAATCGAACCCGGACCCAGGACCTCGTGCTCAGCAGGAAAATTCTGTACCTTCAGTGAAAAGTGATGTAACTGGAATAACATGATTTTGAAAAAAATTATGTTAAAGTTTTTAAAAAATCTGATCTTTGTCTACTTCACTAAAATAAGTACTGATTACTGACATTGGTAAACAATATCTTAGAGCACGATTTAGTGTAAGAAGAAACAGATTAATTTGTATAGTTTTTTATAATTTAAAAAGAAATCCAGTTGTATCACCACAGAGCATTATTAAAGTCGTTTTATGTGTAAATAATTTAAAATGACTTGAACCATTTTACACATTATTTATTGGTTGGTGTTGGATGATTATGTGTAGGTAAATATATCAGTTTGTACTAATTCACATAGATCGCGTAATAAGAGTCACATACATTTGTATTAATATACATTAAGGTACTTGAAATATTTGTTCAGTTCACATTGATATTATTTAAAATGTATTTTATTACACATTAATAAATGTAAAAAATGCTTAGTTAGAGCACTTTACACCAAAATAAGCTTGCGCAATTTTAATCTTAGAGGGGTACCAATTAGACCAAAAAATTGCATTTTTTTGCTGTTAAACTTAGTTTAAGAATATTAAAACTGATATAGGTCAAGATAGATCACATTTCACTGAAGGTACAGAATTACGTAGGTATACAAAAAAAGCTAAAACAACTCTTTGTAGGAAACTTCTGCCATATCATGCCTAGATACATTTCTTCAGTACCTCATTATAACAGTTAAACAAATTATTTCTAAGATATAATTGCGCCTTGAGAACCGAAACGTCTGTTCCCATTTTGTAACATTTTACCTCATGTAGGTGCCGGCAATATAAGTACTTACATTTCTTTGTTAATTAAAACTCTACGATCTGATAAAGATGTAATATTATAGCGCTGTCGAGTGCTTGCGGTTATCGTGTAATAGAATTTTTGAGAGTATTTCATATTGTTTTAACCATCTGATAACATTTCTACAAGATTCATATCTTGCGTGAAAAATTGTTAAGCTTTCGCGGGTTTTTTAAAGCTTTTTTTCTCCATAATTTAACTAAACATGTCTTAGATTACTTACCATTAGTCTTTAATTTATTCCATGTTTCACAAACAAGATTTTTTTTTGTTAAGTAAATTGTTCTAATTCTAAGCTTACAAGATTAACAAATCCACATATATACCTACTTACTTATTACTTAGGTACCAACTTATTTAATTATTGCAATATCAATCAATCTGCCTAGCCTTTTCCGAACGATGTTGGGGTCGGCTTCCAGTCTAACCGGATGCAGCTGAATACCAGTATTTTACATGGAGCGACTGCCTATCTGACCTCCATAACCCAGTAACTGGGTAATACGATACCCCTTGGTAAGACTGGTTGTCAAACTTTCGGGCTACTGACGACCCGTAACGACTGTCAAAAATCCACGAATGACAGCCGGGACCAACGGCTTAACGTGCTTTCCGAAACGGAGGAGTCTCGGTATGTAAAGATGGTCACCTATCCACGAACCAACCCCGGCAAGCGTAGCTTAACCTGATGGATCGACCCGTGCGGCTGTTATTCCTTAACATCAAAGAACAAATTTACCTATGTTGAAAAACAAAACTTTCCTGAATAATTCTTGAATACTTACCTTACTCTGTTAACAGCTCGGGGATCAAAACACCAAACGAAGTAATGTTTAGAAAATAGTTCATCCTGACAAGAAAAATACCTAAAATAAAACCACCTTTCCTCGTCGGAAATAGAATCGTGATCTAATAGTAAAACTGCCACCTGTCTTATCTGTTAGAAGCTCAATAAACACCTCGACTATTAAGATAAGAAAACTATTTAGTTTTTACTAGGATACTTTAGATAAAGAACTAAGCAGATGTTTAACTGAGTTTATGCTTGAACTTTTGACGTCTATTAGTGCTGCTTTCTTTCGATCAGAAAATATTACTTAGTTACAACATAAACTACGATGTGCTAAAACTAGCACATCGTAGTTTATGTTGTAAAGAAAAGAACCACTCAATTAATTTCAACATATAAACATATGTTGAAATTAATTGAGTGGTTCTTTTCTAATGGCTTCTACATTTGAAGTCAACCAAAGACGTCACTTTTTTTTTTTGGAACATGAAGTTTTGATAAACAAAAAATTGAAGTAGTTATGAAAACCACGTCCTCATGAGTGCGTTAACACTGGCCACTACAGAAGTCATTAGAACGAAATTCAAACAAGGCACTGGACTTCTCCCTACATCCACATATTGACACAAGCGCATAATAGGTGCGATCGCGAGCATCCCGACATGATAGCAACACCAAGTGTTCCGCAAATATTTGTCGCCAGCAATCATCGCACCGATTTGTTCCTAATCCAATGCGACGCGACAGACACCATAAAAACATTATCGCAAACCCCATACAATGATGGGACAATGGCGAAGGGACAAAGCCATTCATCCTTACACTCTCGTACTATATTTATTTACAGTGAATAATATACAGATAATAAATAATGTTTTTTTTATTCGTGAACGCAGCCGTTGGTGTCAGAATTGACGCCTGTCTCACCGTGGGTTAGTGTCTCCAAATCCGTAGGTAATAAAACAGGATAAAAAGTAATTTATTTTTTATTAAAACTTAATATTTTGCATAATTATTATTTTGCATTTAATTGAGTCGTGGATTAATTTGAATGTAGATAATACTGTAAATTGCATTGCTTAACAATGCGTTACTAAGACCTAACAAACTATATAATCTTTAGATTAACATAGGTACCTACTACTTAGGTACTTTTTTAAATAAAATTAATCTTTACATTACAAGTCCACTTAACGTCAAGATCTATGTTGGCAATAAGTACGAAGAGAGAAGAAAATTAGCATTTAATAATGAAATGAAATGTTCATTTCTGTAATTAGATCTTCTAAGGCACTTTTACAATCCATTTTTGGTCAATATTCTAAAACTAGATGGCGCCGGCATTTCCTAGCTTATTGATCACTGAGAAGAAATCCAAAAACAAACTCAGAGGCCACGGTTACTCTCTTTTTTTATGTTTCTGGCAGTCTTCTTTTGCTCCTCGCCCAACGCAGACTTGAAGTAATACTTAATAATAATTCCTTAGTTAGGTATGTCCCAAAAATTCCAAACCAAAGGTGTCACTGCAAGATGCGGGATTATTCCAAAGATATCGATCTGGCCCGATCAGCGCTGCCAAACATCGCCATTTGTACGCGACTAAGACACAAAGGAGGATTACTTCACGATGTTTTGATTGCACCAGGGCCCCAACGTGTGATATTACACATTACAAGCTTAATTATATCCCCAGAAAACCGTATTTTACACCTTACTGCTGTAGAAATTAAGGTGGTAAGATTTGAGAAGCTAACTTTGGGAAAATTGACGGAGCGTAATATTTTAACGACTCAACACTTCTAAGAAGATTATTTAAGATCTTTGTGGCAGCTTGTATAGTATTTTGGCTACTTTAAGGTTTAAGACCCTGGAAACAGGGACAGGCGATAAGATTTAACATGTGAATGTAGCACTTTTTTTGAGTAAATAAGTGCAGATTTAAGTGACGCTTGCTAACGATGTGTGGTTTCGCGTGAGCCACGTTTTACAGATTTTGACGGCTAACGTAGGTAGGTTACGTCCAAAACATCTATGATCCTAATTCATCTTCAAAATAATAAGACTCTGGAATCTTAGAATCAATTTCTTATTCAGGATTGTCCAAACATTTTCAAGTTGGCTGCTTACTTTACCTATATCTCGCCTTCGATACATGACTCATCTTTCAAGCCAACTCTTCAAACCATTATCTCTTCACGCAAATGCAATCTCAGCCCAAAATATCTCATCAGCAGTCGTTAGCATCAAATCTCCCCATCGTGAGAGAAAACGTGTCCAAGACAAAGCCTTGTCCAAACAGTAGCTAAACCAACTTTCACAAAAGAGCTATGCAAAAGTCATGCGTATTACCCACAATGGTACGCCACAATGCCACCCTAAATCTTATCATTAGAGAGCTAATCCTTCAACTAAAGATGGTGATAATAATGTATAATCCTCTAAACAATTCACTTTAGTGAAAACAGGACAGGAAGACGAAAAGATGTGAGTTTTGGAGTAAAGTTTACTGTATTTTTGGTCGCGAGATTTTTTGTGTGTGAAAAAATTGAGATGAATATTGAATATGAGTAGGTAGATATACCTTCTCAATAGATAGCTGAACCCAATGATGAACTACGCCATTCAGAATTCTAAAATAACTTTAAAACATGTCCTAATGATTTGAAACGTTCCACAATTAGGTACTCAAGTGACAATACGCTATTGTTGAGCTCAAAAGTTGCAAAACATGATGTTAGCCTAGGGATATGTAGGGATTACAAGGGGTCCACAACCTAACTATTGAATGTTGTTAGCTATCCCAGAATCCTTTGTGCCGAGGACAAAATCATGCACAGGACGATGACAGTAGCGTAGTCTGCCTTGTAAAGGATCTCGTTTGGTCTTCACAAAGGAAAATATAAACTGCAATTCTGGACTTTCCAAGAATTCCTTCTGTCAAAATAGGTTACTGGCCGTCTGGACATAATCCTGACCACGTCCGGCATCGATTACTTGCGTGTACCACACAAAGAATAATCCTCCATTGTGGAAAAAATATGTCAAAATAATGCTCTGTTCAATCCGGAAGGATTAAAGCTTATGGAACGGAATGGTTAGATAACGTTTTTAATTTAGCATTATTCGTTCGTTTGATAAGACAATGATAAGGATGCAAGTTTCGAAGAATGACTGATCTTTTTTCTGGTGAGTTTAGGGTTAGTTTTTGTCTCTTAAATTCCTGCGAATGTATAAGCAGGGATGATGTTATCTTTAATCCATAAGTAGGTAGGTAATGATCACATAATCTAGTCATGGAAACTAATTTGGTTGTTATGATCACACTATCTAGTGATGGAAACTTATTTGGTTGTTATGATCATACTATCTAGTAATGGAAACTTATTTAGTTGTCATGATCACACTATCTAGTGATGGGAACTTATTTGTTTTTTATCTGCATACCGAAGTTTATCCAGCAGAAACTTAGGAAATTTAAATTCTAGAGCAGTGTCTTAGAGACTAAATCAAAAAACTTCAATTCGTATCGAACATTTATTCCGAAAATTGCACTCAACTAAAATAAATTAGGTTTACATATACATTTTGCAGCCGTGGTCAGTTGTCAAGATTCCTATAGATATCAACGCACATAGTAAGAGTATGGAGCATACGCGTAGGCGGAGTAAGGAAGCGCGTAGTCGTAAGCACTGTAGGAGTAGGCTACTGGTGAAGAGTACGCTGCCAGTGGCGTACTGTAGGCTGCTACTGGGTAGTCGTATTCAAGGACCAGGGGCTTCGGCTTGGCTGAGGCGAAAGCCAGGAGAGCGGCGAACAGTACCTGGAGAGGAGAACGTTTTATTAGATAAATAGTTACAGCAAGATTTTTTTAAAGATATGTGATTTTGCATCCGCGATCTGGAGGTCTACTCTCTAAGTCCGTCAACGTAGATAGCCCGTCCGAAAGTAGTTGATTCATCAAAACAAGTGTCAATTTTTCGGTCGGGCAATTACACTTCGGGAGTAGGGACAACTGTCAAATCGTTTTGTCATTAGTTCGGGCCCTGAACTAATCTTATGTCCCCCGGAAACACCCGTAACTTCGGCCGATACTATGGAGTTTGAGCTTAGGCTGTTAGCCCCCTGATTGTTTACAACCAGTGACCAAAACACAAAGGAAGCGGGAGATTTTTTTTTTTGTGATTTTTGTGGACATGATAATTATTCAGATTGATTACAGTTGTAATAGCAATCATATAAATGCGTTTTATTAAAATAGGTTTTTTACTTTTATTAATCTATTTATTTTTTGTATAGATTCTTTTCTACATATTTTGTGAATGTGAGAACGCTGTAGGCTTAGTGGATTGTAGACCTGTTGACCATTTTCTATTTTGTTAAGTACTTGGTACTTATTGAAAGACCTACACTGTCCTCCCATACCTAGAAACACTGTTATATGAAAGTATTGTAAAAGCCAATTATTTTTAAAAGAGTAACCGTGGAGTTTCTTGCCGGCTCTTCTCCATAGGAAACGACCAATTGGAACCGTGCACCTAGCTTCTGACGTTTCATAAGTGCCCATATAGGTTTATGTGAAATAAAATATATTTTTTATTTTTATTTGTATGACTTGATGACTGCGTAGGTACCTAGGTATATCTATTCGGTCGCAAAGAGAGCAGAACTTACAGGCAGATTATGATGTACAATTAATCACAATTAAAGTAACTAAAGTGCAAGATGGTGCAATATAAACATGCAAGGGGCAAGGATATTGTCCGAAGATTTGTTTATCATCTTCTTTCTGTAGAACTTGTAAAACACATAAATAAATAATCAGCCTATAATTCTTCCAATATAAAGAAAATTGAAAAAAGAGAATTAAACAAGGGTAGGTCAGTAATTTTCTTGCAACGGTGCAATAAAAAATGGCTTCAAAACAAATAATAACATAACATCACGCCTTGTTTCTCCGAAGGGTTGGGCAGAGGTGTTCCTGTAGCAAGTACACCCATATTTCGCCAGTTATGTTTAATTTCCATGTAATAGGGGGCGAGCCTATTGCCATCAACCGGGCACAAATTCAGACTCCGAGCTGCTACTGAGAAATTTCAGATAGAAAAACCCAATAACACTTTGCCCGACCCGGGAATCGAACCCAGGACCTCATGCTCAGCAGTAGCGCTTGCGACCACTAGACCAACGAGGCAGAAATAATAATAAAACACAAATAACCACTCAAAAAAAAAATAATACTTACGAATTTGAACATCTTGAAGATTGTTTGGTTTCGTTTGCTGCGAGATGTAAGAGACAATAGGACTCAAAATCCGAAGTGTAATGATTGATCAAACAATCGTCCCTCTTATATATCATCGATCAAGAAGTATGAACGTGTCTAATACACGGCAGTGTAAGCGGATAAACTGCCCAAATATCCTGCTCCTGCGCATCGGGCAAACTAGTCACGAACAGCCTTGCGCAGTGTCACCGGACGGAAAAAGTTATTAGATCAAGGAGTAAACCTGACTGTTTCGATACCCTTGTAAGCTAGTGACCCTGCCATCCGTGACAAGGAAACGAGATTTCGTGTCTTGTCTCAAATAAGAAGTCAAAGGGATGTACCTAAGTACGTACCTAGGCTTGCATCAAAGTCAAAGTCAAATAATTTATTTCAATTAGGCACAAAAAGGCACTTTTGAACGTCAAAATTTACAAAAAATTGAATTGATTCTAGTCGCCCCTTCCAAAATTTAGTTTTCGTATGGAGAAGAATGGGCAAGAAACTCCACCGTTACTCTTTTAAAATGTTTTACAATATTTTGTATACATTTATTATATATGAAGACGATGCACCTGGAATAAGATTAGTATAGCACAATAGGTAAAAATAATTAAAAATGAAGCAATGACAGAAAAAATAATTGTGCAATGGATACATGGTGTTCACATATTTACAAGCATTGTAAAAGTAGGTAAGTACCTATACGATATTCCTAAAAAACATACAAATAATACTAATAAGTCAGTGTGTGAGTTCAAGTAGATAATCACAGAATGTAAAGTAAATGTTATAATAATTAATTATACAATTAAATTAGCAACCAGTTTGATTTTATCCAGACTAGACCAGCATGCTTCCAGGCATTCTTATCTAGGATATAATTAATCATCAGGCATAATACCCCAATAAACTATAACAACATCCATTCTTCCAAAACTGGCAACAATTAAGTATGTATTGTAAGTATCTATTTCCTTATGAATTAATTTTAAACAAATACCTAATAAAACATAATTAACAATTAAAAAAACAGTAAAAAAAAGAAAGAAAAACTTACGAATTTGTCCATTCCATCCAAAGACCAATGTTTAGCGGCGAAAGTTTTTGGCATAGGGTTAGCCTGACCTTTGTAACCTTAAGTTACTAGGTAACTATCAACCGAGTCCCCTACCAAATTATCTCGTCAATAAACGATAGGTCCCCATTTGAAACTCGACTCAACATGATTAGGCTTCAATTTGGATAATACGAGCTAACCCGAGCTCCGTTTAATAACAAATTACGTCTAACGAACTCATGTAACAAAACTCCGTCATTTTGCCGAGCGACGATCCGCCATGATTAGTGAGTTGGTACCTTTCGCGCCATTTTCGCAGTAATGGCGACATACACTCCTGTTACAGAGTAATTACCCTGCCCTTTGAGAGCTGAGCCGAGCATTGCCGGTAAACACCGCTTTGCCGATAGTTATCCAGAGGTTAGTTTTAGGTACTTTTAATAGGGGTGTTCTGGTTTGGTGTCAAGACTCAAGTTGAGGGTTTGTGCTTACGTACTGCATATTTAGATTAAAGGCTTGTGCAGACCAGCGCGATATCGCGGGCGCGACACTGGTAGCGCTGCCTGTCGCGCCCGCGATATCGCGCTGGTCTGCACAAGCCTTAATTATATCCCATATGTGACCACGAGATCACAATATTTTTAGGGGCATTGTACTTATGTATGTCTATAGTACTTATAAAAGTTATATAGGGGCACAGCACAGCCATAAGTAGGTTTTATTGCGAGTGATTCTCCACACTTTATTATCAACACGCACATTGCTAACATTGCGCTAAACTCACAGAGTCTACTCTCAGAGCAAAGGTGCCATGGCCAAACCTAGGATGATTGGAGAAGTGCCTTCGAGAGCACGTAAAGGCATTGGTCCTGGTTTTGATTGACATGAGGATAACTTATTATAAGCATAATTATTTATCTATTAGCCTATTTTGTATTTGGTGTCCCCAATGGTGAGGATACCATTGTCCATTGGTGACACCAAATATGGAATAGGGAAATCTTCTCGCGTTCTATGGGTATCGCTCGATGCTACTGAGCGATACTAGTAGCAAGCTAGCCAGCTTCAAGCTTTGGTGTTTGTTTGAACCCACTGAAGAAATAGCCATTTTACTTTAGCACGATGTATTATCGATGTAGTGTACTTTTTAAAATTTTGTTCCGTAATAGGCGCTTTTCAATTCGCAAAAAGACTCGTAGCGACATCTTTGATAAACAACTAGCAACTGTCAAATTTATTTTAAAAATGGGTGACACTAGATGGCAGTGCAAAAACGTAAAAAAGAAATGAAAAGGATTTTTTAAATATGCATAAAAGCCATTTCTAAACCAAAATAAACAAAGAAAATAAACTAATAATAAAAAAATCCCATTAAAGAACAATTATCTTAACGAATTTATTATTTTACAGTTTTAACATTAATTATCTTAACTGTATGGCAACAGTGAAAACTTGTTGTCACTGTCGTTGTCAAAGTCAAAATGTCTTTATGTCATCTGAAAATTGTTTGGTATTCGCTTCGGTTCTGTTTACGTGTTTATCGTGATAAATAAACAAAAATAATTAACTTGCAATGATCGGTGTGCGATTAAACACGTTCAATGACACTTCTGGTGAGCCAGAACAGGATGCTAACTCCGCTTTAACTGAATTAGACAAAGGTATTTATAACATAACCTTACAGATACTCTTATGCTATTTCTTCAACTACTCAGTAAAAATACCTTTTTCTAGGCCTCCGATCTGGTAAAGTGGGTGAACAATGCGAAGCCATCGTCCGTTTCCCGCGTCTATTCGAGAAATATCCATTCCCCATACTTATCAACTCTTCATTCCTAAAACTAGCTGATGTGTTTCGTATGGGTAACAATTTCCTTCGACTATGGGTGCTTCGCGTCTGTCAACAGAGCGAGAAGCATTTGGACAAGATTCTGAACGTCGACGAGTTTTTGAGGAGAGTTTTCAGCGTTCTACATTCAAACGATCCAGTTGCTAGGGCACTTGCTCTAAGGACTCTTGGTGCGGTGGCTGGGATCATACCAGAGCGGCAGAATGTGCACCACGCTATACGTAGAGGGCTTGATAGTCATGACAATGTTGAGGTTGACGCTGCTATTTATGCTACTACTAGATTTGCTGAGCATTCCAAGTAAGTTGTTCTAATCTTCTGTCTAAACGATTTTTGTATATTTATTTATAGAATAAAATACTATGATTATCTAAAGCTAACATTTGTCTATTTTCATACAACATGTATGCAAATTATAATTTCCATAGGTCTAAGAGTTAGATAAGTGCATGTAAGGTTGTTTGCAAGTCAGCGTGATTTGCTTTTACATTACTAACACAAACATTAATATTTTTCACATTAAATTAGTCAGCACTCTGTAAAAACTAAGTTTTTTCTCTTTTGAATGTGATTCCATAAATAAGTTGTTTATTTTCAGTGCCTTTGCTGTAGCTATGTGCAATAAGCTCTGGGACATGGTAGACTGTGAGAGCACAGCGGCTGAGCGCAGAGCTAAGCTGGTGAGGGCTCTTAGGACTGTTCACGGTGGAGGTAAGCTTTACATTATTTAAAGTAATTGATACATTATAACTTTGACAAATAGTATTTTGAAATACCAACTTAAGCTCATCAGTAAGCATTCTTAATCAACTACAAAAGTCCCTTTTTTTAAATGTTTCAACTGAATTGATGTCTCTTTACACATAGTACAAAACTTTTCTATTCTTTAAAGGATTTGGTTTTTGAGCTTTGATATGTGCTGCCATTACCTTAAAGTTTACAAAACTGTTGAAGTTCATCTGAACATCTTACGAGTAAAAAGTTATTTTCACTCTAAAGGTTTTTTCTTATCTGATAAATTTCTATTTGTGTAACTCATCTAGCTTTTTTTTAATATGATGTATAAAAGTGATTCCGATATCTTATTTACAGAATAAAAAAAATCATTTAATTTCGTTATTCCATAGCTGTCAGAGCACAAGGAGTACTGAAACTGCTCCGTTCCTTACTAGAACGGTTCCCATCGTCCAGTTCTGTGCGCGCCGCTATCACCGCCCTTACTCATATCGCTGCGGATACCGTCGTGCATGTGCCTGATCAAGTAAGCTATACATAGACATAAAAGTAAAAAAACCTATGGATAATTTTAAATGAAAATATGCTATAATTTAGCATACTTATATGAAAACCGTTGTCTTTTTAATGCCACATGTGAAAGAAAAGTTGTTGAAATAAACATACAAACATACATAAAAACAAGTTATAAAACAAAAATAAAAATTATAGTTGCTTCAAGTGCTCCTAATTTCGTTTTCAAACTCCTGACTCTGCTGTAAAGTTATAATTCCATTACAGGTGGAGCTACTCCTAAGCATAGCAATGAACGACGCCCGTTCCTCCGTCCGGCGCGCCGCGCTGTTGGGGCTCCGCAAACTGGCAGAACACGCAGCCCTATGGCCAGCTGATTGTGTGGAGAAGCTGGTGAGGGCTGCCACTGATAGCCAGGAGATGGAGCATACTATGCTGTGTTTGCAAGTTATGCAGGTGAGTGACATAACTCCAACTTAGATAAGTAGTCAAAGTAACTTAGGGCTGTGCAAACTACATGCAGCTGTTTGAAAAAGCTGGTGAGGGCTGCTACTGATAGCCAGGAGATGGAGCATACTATGCTATCCTTGCAAGTTTTGCATGTGAGCGATGTGCCCTTCATTTAGATAGGTAGTCAAAATATTTTACGTCGCCATAAGTTCGCGGCGGGCTCGTCTTGTCGGGCCAATTCAGTGAGCGTAACGTAGTCAGAAAATATAAGAGTTACGCAATAGAAAGAGAGGCAACTTCTAGGTGAATACAACTGTAGGTAATTAGCGCTGTGCGACCTGAATTGCGCTTTATTGTTTCATAGCAAGAGTCGCTTTTTATTTAAATAATTTTGCGGAGTGAACCATTTGTATTTATCTGTGAATCTTTCCCCACTGAAGTAAGATTAAAAATAAAATAATACTGCTATAAGAGGTGGGAAATTATCAAATAACTTCTGCTCAGGGCGGAGCGGGAGGGCGTCTCAGACTTGTTGACTAAAACCCACCCGTGTTCCTTCAGTTGTAAAGTTACATGCTCTGTGTTCAGTTGCCCGTATGTTGCCAGGGGCCGTGGTATCGCTTTCGGACTTTCCCGCGACCCCGGCAGAGGGTTGGTCCCCTGGACTACCAAGGCAGATTTACCGAAAACATGTTTGACCAAACAAAACATTGTTGTGTTTATTGATGAATAATGTATTTATTTGGATAAGGATTAATATCATGGTTATAAAAACACCTTCGCATTTATTTTTTTTATTATTTACACACACGTATTTACATTATTTGAAAACTATCAGACTTAAAATAATAATATGTACAAGTATATAAAAAAGGGGGGGGGGAAATAATCATAGGGCTCCAAAAAATTCGTCCGCATCGCTGTCAGTAGGAAAAGTGCCCAAAAGGCTGGCAGCATTGCCACGTTGTATGGCAATGCTGATTCTTTGACCAAAGAATTCTGTGTTTATTTCATTTACTAAATAGCTAGTAGTGAGCTTTTGTTTTGAGAGCAAGCAGTAACGCACTTTTAAAACAAGACAATGTACAAATACCGTACAAATAAAGCTCGCGTGTACGTGTGTGGTCATGAACACTTAGCTTACGGCATCTTCTAAATCTTGTCAGAACTTGCTTTTCTATTTGTTGCTATCTTAATTCTTCATTCTTAATTCTTATTTCTTAATTGTGATTTAAATAAATAAATAAATCTTTTACTAACCTTACAAGCCGTGAAAATGGACCATTCTGGGACAATATATATTTGTTTCAGCCATGAAGAATGTCTTCCAGTTGAGAGCGGAGACTATGTTAGCTTTAGAAACTTAATTAGTCTGAAAATCAGCAGTAGTATATATACCAATACAATGTATTTCGTCTGCAGAAACTGGTATCCTGCCCAGCAGTATGTGCAGCAGCAGCGTCTCCTACCGGCGGTTGTGCAGCATTACGACGTTACTGCAGCGAGGCTACTCTGTCAGCCGACCTCACCCGCGCCGCTACTGCTGCGGATGTGCTCACACGGCTGATAGTACACTGGTGAGTGGCTGGAGTTAGTGCTCGATCGACGGTCAGTGCTGGCATCGGTCGCGTACTGATTTATATGGACTCGCGCTCGCTGACCGTTGGTGCTACACTATACACATCCATTTATTGTTAGTGGCTAACGGTACGCGACCACGTTAGCGTAACACTAAAACCAGCCTAAGCGTTTCATTTAATTCTGGAGTGGCGGCCGCGTACAGGAAAACGTGGTGTTGGAAGGCCTCCAACAAATTGGATCGATGACCTATTTGCTGGATAAGGGAAGCACAGAACTGGACGAAGTGGCGCTGCTTGGGGGAGGCCTATGTCCAGCAGTGGATGTCTCTCAGCTGAAACGATGATGAATGTTTAATTTTCTACAAAGATCCTTCTGGAAGACATTTGTTTTGCTCATGTAGGGCCGGCGCACATGTAGTGAGGTTTAGGGTGGCATATCGCAGCATGGTTATCATTGTCAAAAAAATATCGCCCTTGCGGTCACATGTAATCTGCACAATTTATGCCTCAATTACATATTTAGAAATGACGTGTGATTCCGGCTACATGAGAACCGATGTTATTTTTTAATTTGTCTGTCTGTGATGTCTTATTTATACTTTTTTGTTGTTGGGTTTAAGTTAAAAAAAATATTTTTATGGGAATTATGATCATATTCGTACAAAACGTTTACGTAGCAAAGTCAAGTCTTAATACATTTTATAGATCTCAAAAATTAATGACTTAACTCTTGTTTCAGCTATGAAGAATTTCTTCCCGTTGAGGGCGGGGACTTGATGTTGGCTCTGGAAACTTTGGTCATAGCAACCGGAGATAATAACAACCAAAACAACATCAAACCACTCCGAGTTGCGCTGCGTTGCTTGGTAAGCAAAACAGATGTTGTAAACTAACATAGTTTCCATTCCATATGTCTGGACTTTAAAAGAGACTTTGACCCCTGACTTGAGTTAGTTTCGCCATTTCTTTTCAGGAGTAGTTAGATAAGAAATGTCGAATTCATCTAGCTTTTTTTTTAAATATAACTTGAAGAAAAGATTCCGATATCCTATTTACAGAATAAACAATTTCATTTCATATTGAACATTTGATGAACACTGAGGCCGAGATTAGTATAGTAAATGTCACTTATACGGGCTGGAAAGGGCTTGGTATCAACATCAATGGCGAGTACATCACTCATCTTCGGTTTGCCGACGATATAGTAGTCATGGTTGAGACTATGGAGGACCTACAGTACAATGCTCGATAACCTCAGTAGAGCTTCCGAAAGAGTGGGTCTTAAAATTAACATATGAACTAAATAAAGGTCATGTCAAATGCCTATAAAACACCCATTCTCATGAAGATCGGAGACGCTACACTCGAAGTTGAGGACGAGTATGTTTACCTAGGACAAACTGTCCAGCTAGGTAGCTCCAACTTCCAGAAAGAGGTCAATCGTTGAATCCGACTCGGCTGGGCAGCGTTCGGGAAGCTACGCAATATCTTGTCGTCCCACATACCACAGTGTGTCAACTTCTCAAGACGGAAAGTCTTTGAACAGTGCGTGGTGTCAGTGATGACCTATGGCACTGAAATGAGCCGATATATTTATGTGCGTAGGTACAACTCAGCCGCGCCGAAGCCACAGTATACGCGTCCCGCACCGCCAACGTAGTGGGCACGCAGCTGCAAGCGTGCGGCAGTACCGGCGGGCCCCGCATGGCCGCGCTGCTAGAGGCCCTGGCCGCGCTGGGCGGGGCCCCGCATGCGCCCGCGCACCTCGCGCCCGCCATGCCGGCCCTGCATCACGCGTTACACCATCTGCACCGGTACGTAAACTGCTACAAGAATCTTTTGGTTTTATAAACACATTGACATTTTTGAAAATTATATTCAAAATGACATGATTACTTTGTAAAGTATTATAGTATTTTAACTATTGTGAATGTAAGGACTATGTGGATATTATTTTTATTTCTCTGCTAGTTTTAGCGATGTTCTGGCAGTTTGAGTAGTTTATGCAGCCTACCCAAATGTCCTTTCTTTGGTATTGTTCGTCGAGTTGAGCTCCTTAAGTTTTGAGTTGAGCTCCACGATTACTGACAAATGCTTGCACTGACTGGACAAGTCCACTCAAATCTGTGTGGTTTTTTCCTCAAAAGATCATTTCAGACACTAATCTACATGGTCCTCGTATGGCCTGACCAAGATTATGTCTGGACTTTAAAAGAGACTGCGATCTCTGAGTTTGTTTCCGCCTTTCTTCTCAGAGTAGTCAGATAGGAAACGCCGAACTCATCTAGCTTATTTTTAATATTTTTTTATACGACGCGTAAAAGTGATTCCGATATCCTATTAACAGAATAAACAATTTCATTTCAATATCTGTATACTATCGATTAAAAGAATAAAAAAGCGATGTCCGTTTTTTGAGGCATTTATCATACTTTTTGTCACACAACATACTGAGCACTATTACTATTCATATCTTTGTTGATGATATTTCAACTAACACAAATATCAACGAAAGACGCGTACTGTTGAAAAAATACTTGAAAAACTGAACTTGTATTAAAGTGTATTTCAAAAACACAAACATATTTTTACATGTTTGGAAACTACATTGCAAACGTAGGATAGTCCTGACAGCTCGCTATGTTACAGCGACAACGCGATAGAGAACCCTCCCGACGACGGCACGGCGCTGGTGTTGCTGTGCACGGTGCTGTTCCAGGAGCGTGCCGGCAAGGCGCTCACACACAACATTAGTCCGGTCTGGCAGGGCACTATATTGAGCACTATTGATAAAGCTGATGGATGGGTGCGGTATCGAGTCGCGAGAGCGGCATTGAGGTGAGTTTTTTTTCTTAGCCGTTATTGTCCCACTGCTGGGCAAAGGCCTCCCTAACCTCTTTCCACCTCTCTCTGTCCAGAGCTTCCAAGGACCAATCTTTCTTAAAGGAGTCCAGCTCATCCCGCCATCTCCGTCTGGGCCTGCCGCGATGACGTCTGCCATTAAGCGGGACCTTTTTTTTTCTTAACCTTTTTAATTTTTTCCTGTAATTTTATGGCCTAAAAGCAGCTTTTGCAGATTTCATAGCTATACTTCTATCAATCTCTAGTTCAGAATTTAAATTTAAATTGAATATAAGTATTGTCAGCCTAAAATGTATCATTATTAAAGTTTCTATATGGCATAAAAATTAGGGAAACAATTGACATTGTTTTCTGACAAGTAATTCGAAAGGTAGGTTTAGAACTATTTCATGTGTGTTATTCTTTACTGCTTAGACCATTAAAATCGCCTCATTTCCATGGTTAAGGAGTATGAAATACCGTTATTAAAAAAGGTGTTTCAATAGGTACGGTCATCATAGCCTCGCGGCGGCTATTTTGAAGCGTTTAACAGAAGAAGCTCCCAGTGAAGCGGCCCAGCGTTGGTTGAATGCATTATATCGTGCTGCTGCCGCAGATGCTAAGCTCATTGAAGATGGTAAGTTAAAAAAAAGAAGAGCGTGCGCGGTGCTAGCGTTGGCCGTCAGAAATGACCTTGTTTGTTGCTTATTACCAAGGTCAGATGTTAGATATTAGACATCATATCAGACTACTGTAAGGTTCGATCATTTGTTTTTTGTTGATAAATAAAAAACAAAAGACACTAGATAGACTAGTCTTTTGATTCTAATTTGCTTTCATTTTTTATTCTTTGAAAGTGTACATGAAAATGTTTTGATTGAAGTAAATAAAAAAATAAAATTCATTTAATTCAGGCAAAACCCATATTACATCAAATAAAATTTAACTATACTGCAACACAAAATATAACAAAACCAATAGAATAAAAATAATGTCAATGCAATTAAAATAGGTACACATTATAAAGTTCACAGAATTCAAATGCTGTGTGTTGGAGTTTTTTATTAACATTAAAAAGAAGAGGAAGTTTCCAATTCGACAGTATGTTTTTTTTCTCGATTATGTCTTTAGTGTTTTGTAAATTTATATTGGTCATTTGAGTTAGAATAATAATGAATGCTTCAAACGTTTTGTTAGAATAGTAATTTTATATGAGAATTTTGTTTCTCTTGATGCTTTGGCGTGAATGCTGAAAGTGAAGTTTCAAGTAGTTTTGTAGTTGTTTACACGGCTACACATCAAGGTCCCAGTATAAGCTGACCTCGGTTTGTACGGAAATTCTATACAATGCGAGATCAGCATAAACTGGAAATTTATAGCTTTATATGTAGTCGTGTGTACCATCGAAGAAATGCATATCTGTACACGTAAGGACTATTCTTTCTTGCAGCGTTCTGCTCATGTGCACGATCATCGATGTGCAGGGTCATGTGCACGAGATTTTGTTTTCAAAATGCTTAGATATGCGTCACCCCGGTGGTACCTTTTTAACAGCAGGTTTTTTTTTTAGGGTAGGGCATTTCGTAGTTGACCTCTGAGATCATGACTACTTAACTGGGCTTTCCTGTGGGTGCCTTAAGCTACTACACTTAAAACCTCCAGCCAGGGGTTATTCAACTATGCTAATACTAGGTGAACGCTCGCTAAGGGCACCCCCTGTGGGGTACGAACAACGGCTTAGGGCGTCAACCGGAGGGAGGACGTCAAGGATGGGACGATGGGCTGTATCAAAGTTTTGATGATGATTATTAGTCGGGGAACTTTTTACAGTAGGGTATTGCTAGATCTGTATAATTGGCAATTCTCCGCCGATGCTCAAGAGGATATTACTTCAACAGATGCAGAATATGAATTCAATGTTGTTTTGTTAGGTATCGCAGGTCTGGAAGAGGCCAGCTCGGGCTGGGAGGTGTCGAGCGGCTGGGGCGGCTGCGGGGGCGGCGGCGGCGCGGGCGCGGGGGGCTGCGGCGGCGGCTGCGCCGGCTGCGGCGCGTGCGCGCCCCTGCCGCCCGCCTGGATGCGCGCGCGCGCACACGCGCTCAACGCGCTGGCCAGGACGGCGCACGCTGCTAGAACGCTGTGCACGCAGCCGCCGCCTGCTGTAGCGCACACTTACTCACAGGTATCTTATCCTAACTAATCTTATATATAAAATTCTCGTGTCACAATGTTAGTTACCTTACTCCTCCGAAACGGCTTTACCAATTTTTACCAAATTTTATATGCATATTCAGTAGGTCTGAGAATCGACTACTATCTATTTTTCATACCCCGAAGTGATAAGGGTTGTCCACCCCAAACAAATAATTGGCAAAACAACGTTGCCGGGGTCAGCTAGTAATATTATAAATGCGAAAGTAAATTTATTTATTTGTTATGCTTTCAAGCTAAAAGGGCTGAACGGATTTGGATGAACTTAACTTTGGATGATTTTAACTCAACTCATGAGCTGAGTTAAAACATAAGTACTTTTTATCCTGATATTCCCACGGGATCAAAACTTATGCGAATGAAACCGTGGGGTGCAGCTAGTGTTCTATATTAATCAAATAAAATAATTTGATCGAGATATATTTGGTAGCACAATAGAGCAATTACGATAGTGGGTATATTCCGTTTGATAATAATTCCTACCAAACACAGCAGCATTTTCATATAGCGACAAGGAAAGAACAGCGGGCCGAACGGATCATATAAACCCTTCGAAGTGACTACTTCACTAACATTTCATGTTCTAAGCTCAGCTGAACTCCTTTTTTACCCGACTACAGCGAAGTAATAAGGAGGGTTAAGATTTTGACCATTATGTATGCATGTTTATCTGTTACCTCATAACTTCTAAACTACCGATCATAATTTGACAAATGATGTATCATTGGAAGCATCTTGATCATCCACTGGTTATAGACTATGTGACGTCACATTAAATGCAATATGGCGCCCTCTAGAATACATAAAGTCATGAACTAAAAAAAATATGCCATTATAATTTTGTAGGTGTACAGGCATACGACCAGGCTTTACCTTGACCATTTTTGTACCTATGTCTTGATTTCTGTCTGAATTATTTCTTGTTTCATACCTTTTAGAGCGTGATTTTTAAACTTATTGTGTCACTTATATAAAACTAGTCCCTTCAATTCTCTTTTATTTTAAATTTTGATATCTTTTTAATTTGCTTCAAAATTACCCCATAGTTTCTTTCACTAAGTTCATCTACACAAACTGGCTTGAAAAACCCCAACTTGTTTTCTATGTTGGATAATCCTTTTAATACCTTTCCCGCCTCTGTCTTGTTGGTCTAGTGTTCGCAAGCGCTACTGTAGAGCATGAGGTCCTGGGTTCCATTCCCAGGTCGGGCAAAGTGTTATTGAGTTTTTTATCTGGAATTTCGCAATAGCAACCTGGAGTCTGGATTTGTACCCGGTTGATATTGATGGCAATAGGCTCGCTCCCTATTACTTGGGACTCAAACATAACTGGCGAAAAAGAAATGGTTATTTAAAAACATATACTTGCAGTTTTTTTTTAAACACTTGTCTAATGTTATCGTATTTACGTACGTATATTTGCATTTTTACGTTATTTTTTTTAATAAGTCCCTTTGTAACAATGTTGTCCACAGAGCACTCGCGACCCGTCCCTGAAGGCGGGCGCGTTCGCGACAGCCGTGCGCAAGGCAGCACGAGCGGTGTCGGCCGTGTCGCAAAAGTATGGCGCCATCGCACGCACAGCCTTCCACGCTGATGACTCCACGCTCAGACATCTGCATATGTATCCTTTTGAAACATGGTTTTAATAATCTCTGAGTTTGTTTCGGCCTTTCTTCTCAGAGTAGTCAGATAGGAAACGCCGAACTCATCTAGCTTATTTTTAATATTTCTTTATATGACGTGTAAAAGTGATTCTGATATCCTATTTACAGAATAAACAATTTCATTTATAATAATATTTATTTATATAAGTTGATTCAACAAGTGTTGTTTTGCATAAATCCATGACAGTAAACCAATCAATCTACCTACCCTACCTATTAAGGTGAGATCATCATCTGCCTTCCCCGTTTCCCAACTATGTTGGGGTCGGCTTCCATTCTAGCATACTGACTTCCAGCTGCCATAATCATCATCATCATTTCAGCCGAAAGACGTCCACTGCCGTACATAGGCCTCTCCCAAGCATCGTCACTTCCAGCGGTTCTGTAATTCTTGCATCCAGCTGATACCATAATAAGTTGCCATAATGCGCTTTCAAAACTGAAAAAGAGTAAAAAAGTTGATCTTAGGTACAAATTCTATGACCAATATTCAACTGAAATCAATATGTCTTCAATGCATGCCAAAATATGGCGAAACGTGTCATCGCTCAGGAATATTTATATAACGTCTTTTGTATTACCACATTTAAAGGAATATTCCTTAACAAATCTTCAGTTCTCAGCACACTTACAGCCAATTAGCCCAATTCCTGGATCGCATCGCGTCTACAACCCAGGAGCGTCCTGCAGAGCTAGACCACGTGGACCTAAAGCCTACCACCCTGGAAGAGATGATAGCCCTCTCAGCCAGTACCGCGCTCACTGACATATCTAGCAAACTGTTCGATAACCCCACCACTAACCCTGGGATCACTCATAGGGTAAGTATTTTTTGTAACTTTATTGAAGTGAAAACTTCTTTAGGCGCGTTGGGCATTTTTGAGATGGGACTAAACCATTGATTTCGCGACACTGTGACGACACCTCATTTTTGTAAACGCGATTGTCTTTACGGATTAATGTTCTATGCAAGTATTTTTACTTTAAAGATTTGTGTAAACGTGATTGTGGTTTTTATTTATATTGAATTACGGATCAATGTTCTATGCAAGTATTTTTACTTTAAAGGTTTCGGAAGTATTTTTTTGTTGTAAACGCTATTGTGCTCTTTATTTAGATAATGTTACGGACCAATGTTCTATACAAGTATTATTCTTCCACCAAGGCAATCTTGTTCAAGCTTTCACTTCTGTCGGCACTCCCGGAGTGCCACTGTTTTTTTTTAGTCTGTATGGGGAAAGTTTTGCCTAGCAGTAAGTCAGGACTTTTTAAGAAAAATAAATTAAAATGTTTTAGTGTTACTATTATCATAGTCTTGCCCTTAACTCTAGATTAGTAAACTATCCTGCACGTGACGTTGTTACTAAACGTTCGTAAAAACTACGACATGGATATAAAATAGAATACATTGAAGAGTCATAAAGTTTAATTATTTTAGAAGTTAAAGTTACTTCCTTTGCAGTTAAAAGACCACACAATAATGAAATATATGTAGTATTTTTTTTTACTCTACACAGTTCGAACACATATTCGTGTGCACTCTTCATTGGGTCTTTTGCATTTAATGCAAAAGTTTGTTGTATTTTTTCTTGATTTAGGCACAAGGCACATATTGCTTGTTCTAAATACATAGATGACACCGAGCACAATGACAGTGTGGGGCACACTGATGGAACTAAGGAAGGTACAGTGAAGCGAGAGACGCGGGAAAGGCGCAGGACAGACGCAAACAATGTTTTTTCAAGGAATCGTAATTTTTCCGTCGTCATTTTTACGATAGTTTATGTTAAAAGAAAGAAAATAAAGAACAAATGCTTATACTGTCACAGAAATACGTGCATGTAAAAAAAGACAACTGGAATTCCTACTTAACTCTATAGACTTTGAGTGTCATCGAGTAACATCCAGTGCGAGTGCGGTGCTCCTGAACAGACTATGCCCCATCTGCTAGTGGTGCCGATTCCCTTGTTCACAAACTAAACTAAATTTAAGTTCAGTGCATCTTTTTCTTTCTATTTCATTAAGAAAAGGACAGAAGATAAATTTTAGTTAAGTTCTGTCAAATTAATCAGCGCTTGACGTAAATTGACGTAATTTTAGTCGGCAAGTTTTTAATCACGTCTAAACTTGTATAGAGAGTGACAGGCGATGATTAATTTGACAGGACTAAACTAAAATTTATCTTCTGTCCTTTTCTTAATGAAATAGAAAGAAAAAGATGCACTGAACTTAAATTTAGTTTAGTTTGTGAACAAGGGAATCGGCACCATTGTCCCAATTGTTCACTTACCTGCACCTTTGACGATCTGAACAACGTCTCTGACGCCGCAATGTTAAAACTAAAAATAATAATGTTGACGTCGTGGTGGGGCTTGCGCGCTCCGAACTCTGGGTCTGTGCCGGTAGAGTTTACTTTGCCGGAACAGGTCTGGGTTGAGGAGCCAGACCAAGAGAGATACAAAAACCCGCAGGGCAGCATGTGGCGAGCTGTTGGGCAGTAGCGACCCCATGGACCTTGTCTCCCGGGAGAAGTCTTGTTCCTCACCTCTGGCTTACCTTTATTGGCCGGCTAGAGTGAACACTGACGAGGAACGAAGTTCCCACCTTATTCTTGCCTTTATTGGGTCGGCTTGAGTGGAGATTCGCAAGAGCAAACATGCACGGAGGAGGGAAGTATTCCAGTAAGATGCTGGTAGGGTTCTTGACCGTACTTCCGGGATTATCCTGATAGCCGTGGAATACCTCTCCACTCCTCATAAGCACCTCAGGACATGTTGCCCCCTTGGCGCTATGACACTTTGTGCTAGCGACCGTTTTCGGGGGCCCGAGTGTGCAAGTCACCCCCTGCCATTTTTCTGTGTATTTTATACAAAATATTGGTCAGGCAGGGGCCATAGTCTTTCCATAGTATAACAGGGATAATCGTCGGTTGGTGTCTCGTTTCATTTAAAAAAAACGTCTAAGGGACCTCTGCGAGTTGGCTTCGGCCCCTCGTACGCCTTCGAAAGGTCTAGGAACCCAGGGTTCCGAGATATGTAAAAGACGTATAAAAAAGGAAAACACAAGAACTTCCCGGGTGTGAATGTAATGTAATGAATCTCGTGCAGCACATGGACGCCATCCTAGCCGCCGTGCGCGTGTGTGCGGGCGGCGCCACGTGGCCGCGCGGCGTGTGCGCCGGCCGCTCGGGCGGCGCGCTGTGCCGCGTGTCGCTGTCGCCGGCGTGGCGCGTGGCGCCGGCGTCGGGCGCGCCGCCCGAGCACGCCGCCATGTTGCCGCTGTCGCACCGCCTGGCGCTGAAGCTGGAGGGGGTCGTGTTGCCGCCGCTGCCGCTCAGGTGAGGGAACTATTGTGCCGCGTGTCGCTGTCGCCGGCGTGGCGCGTGGCGCCGGCGTCGGGCGCGCCGCCCGAGCACGCCGCCATGTTGCCGCTGTCGCACCGCCTGGCGCTGAAGCTGGAGGGGGTCGTGTTGCCGCCGCTGCCGCTCAGGTGAGGGAACTATTGTGCCGCGTGTCGCTGTCGCCGGCGTGGCGCGTGGCGCCGGCGTCGGGCGCGCCGCCCGAGCACGCCGCCATGTTGCCGCTGTCGCACCGCCTGGCGCTGAAGCTGGAGGGGGTCGTGTTGCCGCCGCTGCCGCTCAGGTGAGGGAACTATTGTGCCGCGTGTCGCTGTCGCCGGCGTGGCGCGTGGCGCCGGCGTCGGGCGCGCCGCCCGAGCACGCCGCCATGTTGCCGCTGTCGCACCGCCTGGCGCTGAAGCTGGAGGGGGTCGTGTTGCCGCCGCTGCCGCTCAGGTGAGGGAACTATTGTGCCGCGTGTCGCTGTCGCCGGCGTGGCGCGTGGCGCCGGCGTCGGGCGCGCCGCCCGAGCACGCCGCCATGTTGCCGCTGTCGCACCGCCTGGCGCTGAAGCTGGAGGGGGTCGTGTTGCCGCCGCTGCCGCTCAGGTGAGGGAACTATTGTGCCGCGTGTCGCTGTCGCCGGCGTGGCGCGTGGCGCCGGCGTCGGGCGCGCCGCCCGAGCACGCCGCCATGTTGCCGCTGTCGCACCGCCTGGCGCTGAAGCTGGAGGGGGTTGTGTTGCCGCCGCTGTCGCTCAGGTGAGGGAACTATTGTCATTTCAGACTAAACATATCCACTACAGGGGACATAGTGGTAGGCCTCCAGGATATAGGCATACGCTCCCTTCAAGATTTACCACAATTACCGCAGGTACGCTTTTTTTCTCTATTAGCAGAAATAATTCACATTTTTTTTTTTTTTTACCTATCTTGTCCCGCTGCAGGGCAAGGGCCTCCCTTTCTCCCTTCTACTCCTCTCTGTCTTGAGCTAGTGTGAACCAATCATGTCGGTAGCGTCAAGCTCATCTCGCCATCTTCTTCTTGGTCTGCCTCGATGTTGACGAACGTTTTCTGGGACCCACATGTTGGTAGATTTGGCCCATAACTGATTCAACATACGGCTGACTTGTCCGGCACAATTCCACTTAAGCTTGGCTGCTTTTTAGGTGACGTCGACAATTTCTGTTTTTTCCGTTAATCTGAAATTAGAGTTCCCTAAAACACCGCCGGGTGAGAAGATATCACTTCACTTAATATTAAACTCGTGTCTGAAATATTGTTTTTATTATCTACATAATGTTTTTACTTAAAACATAATAAAACCACTTGTTTCTTAGATTCAACCAATGTTTCGATTAAGTTTCGTTGAATTCTCACAAATATTTCCTTCAACAGCAAACGCCAACGTGTGCGTCAAGTAAAGGGCGTGCAGATTACAGTTACAGCCACACCACATCCTCGCACCAATGAGAAAGTAAGTAGTATATAGAATAATTTATCTAATTCTTCATAATTTATTTATTTATTTATTTGCTCTCATGCACATAATACATTTACAAAATCCACTGTCAGTCTCTGTACATGAACCCTGTCAGGGCACCGCAAAGAACAATGATCGTTTTCTGTTGAGTTTGTAAACAACTGTCTCAATCTTAGTCAAAACTTATAAAAATACAATCAACTCTGAAATAAAAGTAAAATAAAAACACATGTCAAGGCGTCGACATGATTGCAATCAATATCAACAGCAATAAACAACATAAAGTCAAACACAATAACACACGAATACAATAATAATAAGGAATAGGCCAAATACAAAGTCATTTAACAATACAATACAAATGAAATAGATCAGATTCAATGTCACTGGAATAATTATACAATATTTATGTCCTTGATCAGGCTGGATCTAACAAAAATAAAAAAATTATTAAGTACCTACATCTAAAAAGTTTTATCCGTCATAAATTCGTTAACTGTATACATTTCCCTAATAAAAGTAATCTAAGTTTGCTATAGAATGAATTTATATTCTTGTCATCTTTTATGTAATTCGGTAATTTATTATAAATTGTTGCGATTCTATAGTTGGGGCTATTTTTCATTATTTTTAATTTTGGTGTTGGTGTAATCAATTTGTTTTTGTTTCGTCGGTTATAATTCTGGTTTGCTTCTATGTTTGATCGAAAGTAATTCCTGTGTTTTTGCACGAACGTAGCTATTTGTAATATGTAAAGGGAGGGTAACGTTAATATTTTATTTTTTATGAAATGTGG
Source organism: Agrochola lychnidis (assembly GCA_963680765.1). Lineage (NCBI taxonomy): Eukaryota > Metazoa > Arthropoda > Insecta > Lepidoptera > Noctuidae > Agrochola > Agrochola lychnidis. The sequence goes on along the minus strand of OY796859.1, from coordinate 2,511,084 downwards.
TTTACAACTTTCCCATGGCTTAATGTTCATAAGGATGCGTATACATTTCTTTTGCATGATGAAAATATCGTTAAAGTCAGTACTTTCACCCCACAATATTATGCCATAGTTAAACCATGCATAAGCATAGGCATAGTATATTGAGAGCGCGGTCTCATAATTTGTGTTACTTTTTAATTTGCATAATGCGTATATAAATTTCGATAATTTAGTCTTCAGATGTTCGACATGCTTTTTCCATGTTAGATTATTGTCCAATGTTAAACCAAGAAGCGTTAGATCGTCTCTTTCTGGGATATTTAATTTATTAATAAGGTTATTTATGTTTAGTGGCTTTCGTTGGTATGTCCTAAATTGTAGTAGATTACTTTTGTTAACATTAATTTGCAGATTGTGCTTCTCTAGCCATGATTTAACTATTTCATAAGTATTTTCTATGTTGGTCAAAGTTTCGGTGTTCTCAGTGCTTCTAAACACTAGCGATACGTCATCCGCGAATAGAACGCACTTCGAGTCAATTATTTTAGGTAGGTCGTTTATATACTTCCTCTTGGACCTCGAACACGAGCAGACGTGCAATAGACCCCGTACAGTTTCATTTTAATTAACAATAAAGTTTATTAGCCAAGTTTATTCTGCGCAAAAAATAGGAGTGCATAACTCAAAGGAGTATTAGTCTGCGAGCGGGTGCCAGCACTGTACGCACGCACACCAACGCTGCACACCTCACGCGTTGCGTGCCACCTCTACCTGGCCGCCGCTTGCTACCTCTGCGCTCCTGGTACCTGCTCGCTGCCACAGATTACTACACCTGCTTACGTCAAGCCAACACGGCGTGCATAAAACTGCGGTGCTACACAAGACTCGGAGCATAAAAGTGAGCAGGACAGCAACTGACGAAACATAGGTAGCTGAGCTGAGCCTGCGTGTGCGCGTGTCGTCATCTATTCCGCTTGCTATACAACAGTGTCCCATTATATTGAGGGGTCAAGTTAGGCTGGCGGATAGGAAAAATGTGCTAAATCCTCGATCGGCGACCAGTGCAGTGACCCCTACGCGCCTCGCTCTGGGAAAACCTCTTCGCAAGTATTGGACGCCTGGTACTTCTACAATAACTGAACCATCCAACATGCTCGCAAGAATGCAACGCTCCCCCCCGCCTACCTCACCCGCCCCCGCGCCCACCACTAAGCTTGGCTCCACGCTCTCTAAGGTATGTGTGCCTGTGACAAGTGAGTCGGATACTGCATCTGAGAGAGGCGGTGACATGTATGTCAGCGATAGAAATAAACAACGGAAACAGGGCAATGAAGGCATCAAGGAACTCAAAGGGTTGATCTCGTCCTTATCATCTAAGGTAGACCAAAGCTTCCTTGACCTCAAGCAAAATAATGAAGAGCTTAAAGAAAGTTTGCAATTTATGTCAGATAGATATGACTTAATTTTTAAAACACTTCAAAACCTGCAAGAGGATAGAGCAGAAGATAAGAAGACCATTCAGAAATTGGAAGAAAAGATTGAAGGTCTTGAGCGTAAAAGTAGGTTGCCTAGCCTAGAGATACGAAATGTACCCATCTGCTTGCGAGATGACAGGAAATTTGAGTCGAAGGAAGACGCTAGTTTGATACTGAAAACCTTGTCAAGAGCTGTCGAGGTGGATATCCAAGACTGTGACATAAAAGACATATACAGAATCCAAACCAACAAAGAAGGAAGTAAATCCATTATGGTTGAGCTGAACAGTGTCCTAAAAAAGGAGAAAATATTGCAGGGGGTCAAGAATTACAACAAGAAAAAACCAAATGAAGAAAAATTAAATACTAGCCACCTCAGTATACCTGGACCTGTCAAACCTGTGTTCATATCAGAAGCCTTAACGCCCAACACGCAGAAACTATTCTACGCAGCTCGACAGTTTGCGAGGGAAAATGGCTACAAGTACTGCTGGACTTCGCGTGGTTGTATATTCCTGCGTAAAGCCGAAGGTGAGCCACAAATTCGAATCGAATCTGCAATCAATCTAAAACTCTTAGCTAAAAAATGACTATCCTATAAAGGGTACCTCAATGTAAATTCTCACAACTTATCCATTATATTATTATACTATTTTTATTTTAAGTTTAGTATTACAGAAGCTGTCTTTATCAGTATTTCACTGTGTTATGATATGGTTTACCTTGTAAACAACCGTAATTTATTTGCTTTCTCGTATGAAACAAAATTTTATATTAATCACTACGCTACACAATTGCACTTACACAACCAAAACATTCACACCAAGCATTACCACAAAGCTCTTATTACAAATATACTAAACACTCTAAATTCTAAAATCTACACCAAAGCACTTACACGACTTACACAAATGATATTCCGCAGTACATACATAAACTGGTCACTCATTTTTAAAATTAAAAATTCGATAAGGACAACTTAAATAAATTCATTGATTCTGTAGAATCATTTAATATCTCACGGTCGTATGTGAGTTCACCGCAACAATGTTTGAAGTATATAAACACTACCCAGCCAACTTTGAACATACTGCATGTTAACATCCGAAGCCTAAATCGCAACTTTGATGGTCTTAATGTCTTAATACATTCCATCAAGGTTAAGTGTGATATAGTAATCCTCTCTGAGTGCTGGTTAAGTAAAGTGACGGATATTCCTGTACTAACTGGCTTTAACTCAGCTAGATCCTCATTTAACAACCAAAATGACGGGGTGGTAGTCTATGTGAGCTCTGATGTGACTCATAATATAGTTGAACCAGTTTTTCAGGACGCTAACTGTCTTGTCTTGAGGTTGGGTCTAGATACAGCTATTGTTGCAATATACCGTTCACCCTCAGTCAGAAATATAGAAAATTTTCTTAACTCTTTAAACAATATTTTAGAGTCCCTGGCGTCAATAACAACTATAGCCGTTATTGGGGACTTAAACATAAATATTCGACCAGATAATAATGATCCAAACACAGAAGAATATTTAAATACAATGGCTTTTCACGGGCTACTACCGGCACACGTTTTTCCCACTCGCATTGAAAACTGCCTGGATCATGTCTTTTTAAAAACGGATAGACCCTCCACAACATTGGTTCTGGACTCATATTTTACTGACCATGCACCTCTCCTGTTTTGCACTGATCGGAACCCTCTTCATGCTACAAAACCTAAAAGTATGATACGGCATCTAAACCTTCCAGGAATTATCAGCTGCCTAGAAAACTCCGATTTCTCGAGTGTTTTAAGTAGCGCAGACCCCAATCAAGGTGCGGAACGACTCATCTCCATTATATCTGACTCAATAAATCAACACAGTACGCTAAAAAAAGTCCCTAACAGGAAACAGACCATTAAACCATGGATGACCACTGGCCTCTTGAGGTGCGTGCGAAATCGGGACCAACTCCATATAAAAGCAACGCAAAATCCTAAAGACCTTACTGCTAATCTAATATATGTTCGATACCGAAATTACTGTAACAATCTACTAAAGACTATTAAATGCAACTTTGACCAAAAAGAACTCCTGAAGGCCAATGGTAACCCCAAAGCAACTTGGGACCTTATAAAAACTATCAGTTATAAAAACACCTCACCCATAAATAAGTCAGGAGAACTTCTTAATATGTGCAGCGATCCAAAGTCCTCTGTCAATGCTATAAACAAGTATTTTGCAAACGTTGGAGTGGATCTTGCTAGGCAAGTTGCGCAGAGTCAAACTGTACCTCACCAAAATTTTGAATTTGACAGCTTAATAAATCCTCAAGGCAACTCATTCGCATTACTTGAAACAAATTTTTCAGAAATAGATAATATAATTATAGAACTAAAACATAATTGTGCAGTGGGTCACGATGGTATACCAGCCTCAGTTATCAAGGCAGCCAGACATGTACTTGTTCCCGCAATAACGCATATCTGTAATTTATGTATCTTAAAAGGTACTTTTCCCGATACTTTTAAGAAGGCATTAGTCACACCAGTATTTAAGGGTGGGGATGGTGACCGTGTCGAGAACTATAGACCTATATCTGTACTCACCACACTGTCCAAAATTATGGAGAAGGTTCTGAACAAAAAATTGCTTAGCTATCTTGAATGCTACAACATAATTGCGCCAAACCAATACGGTTTTAGGAGAGGCGTATCAACAGAGGATGCTGTTCTTGAACTTACAAGCCAAATTGTTAAAAATCTTGATTCTAAGACTAAAACTCTAGGTATATTTCTTGATTTAGCCAAAGCTTTCGACACGGTCTCTACTCCCATCCTTCTCCGTGGTTTGGAAAGCATAGGAATCAGAGATATCGCTCTAAATCTCTTCCGTGACTATCTTACAAACCGTAACCAACGAGTTAAGGTAGGCAACTACGTCAGTGACGATGTGAATCTAACCGTTGGCGTGCCACAGGGCAGCGTGCTAGGGCCCACTCTTTTTCTTCTATTTGTAAACAGATTGTGTCAGCTGTCAATCCCACACTGCAAGATACTTGTATATGCAGACGACACTGCGCTTATCATAAGTGGAGAGATATGGGAATCTGCTCACCGCTCAGCTGAAAATGCTCTTGGCATAGTCATGGATTGGCTTTCATTGAATCTGCTGACGCTAAATGTCTCTAAAACTCACTATGTTCCTTTCTCAGCGAACACTGCTACACAGCCTAGTATGCCAGACGTTAAAGCCCATAGTTGTCAACCTACACTGACCCCTTGTAGCTGCCCTACTATACATAGAAGCTCTTGTGTTAAATACTTGGGCGTGCACATTGATAACACATTAAGTTGGCAAAAGCATATCAGTGTGACAGTCTCGCGTGTTCGTAAACTAATGTTTCCTATGAAAAAACTAAGAAGAGTAGTTGCCGACCGATTGTTAAAAACTGTCTATTTTGCCCTAGTTCAGTCACTTCTTACCTACTGCATATCTGTCTGGGGTGGTACATTTAAAACGTATTTACTTCGTCTTGAGAGGGCACAAAGAGCAGTCTTGAAAGTCATGCTTCACAAACCTTACCGGTACCCGACTACCCAGCTTTATAAAGACATATCTGTACTCACTGTCCGGCAGCTCTGTGCGCTTATTATCACCTTACGTGTACACTCATCATTGACCTATGACCCAAGGCTGCTAGAGCAAAATAAGCGTCGTAAAGATCCCGTATGCCCACCTGTCACCACCAAAACTGCGCTGGCGAAGCGAAGCTACCCGTATCTTAGCAGCCAACTTTATAACACTATAAACGAAACCTGCAACGTATACCCTCTACCTAAATTTAAATGTAAAACTGTTGTTGGTGGTTTTCTTCAAAAGTTAACGTACGATGAGACTGAACAACTCTTTGAAAAAAAATCTTACTAACCCGCTTAAGAACATATCTAAATTGCTCCTTTATTATCCGTTTTTATACTGTGACGCATACTTACGACACCCACAACTAAACCCACGCACGAATCCACACACACACCCACACCGCACACACATACACCCACACCGCACATACATACACCCACATCACACACACCCACACCACACACACATACACCCACACCACACACACCCACACCGCACGCACATACACCCACACTGCACACACATACACATACACCCACACCACACACATCAACACATACACCCATACCACACACAACCATTCCTTGCTCAAATAAAATAAAAATTAAAATAAAAAAATATAAATGATCAGTGATTAGTACTTAAGATAAACTAAGTTTATGCTTACAATAGTTCAGCAAATTGTTAATGAATTGTAAGAGGAAGGCGCCTGTGTCTGTAACACAGTTTATACTAGCACAGACACAGACGTTCACTCTGTCTCACATAATGCTTAGCGATGTATTAATATAGTGCGTTTGTATGTTTTGTTTGAGATGGAGAAATTGTATTTGGCTTTTTGAATAAAAGGAAATTTATTTATTATTATTATTATTTATTATTATTAATATATATAATAAATAATATACACCCTAACACACTACCTTGTGGAATGGAATGGTTAATAATCTTTGTCCGTGATTTTACAATTTGTATTTCTTTTGTTTCTTTGTTATAATATTCTATTTCAACATACTGTTTTCTATTTTTTAGGTAAGATTTTAGCCATTTATAGCCAGTACCCCTAAGTCCTATGCCATTTAATTTTTGTAATAAAATGTCATGGGAAACCCTATCATAGGCTTTGGTCATGTCTAGAAACAAACCTATGGCATATTGTTTGTCATTGATGTATTTATATATTTCTTGTACGTAATTATATACCGCGAGTGTGGTCGATCTTTTTTGCCTATTTCTCGATATTTCTTGATAAATAACTGCAATGAGAATGTTACAATCCTGGACAACCTGCCTCGAGAAGACTGTCTTAACCTGAGGGACAATTCCCGTATTTTGAAGAACAGTCGCATTCTAAATTTAGTCAAAAATACCTCTAATTTACCTACATTTAGATTTTGAACGGAATCAGCCTTCTGAAGTTGCCATTTGTTCATAATATTTTGTCTAAGTTAACTCTTTCCTTCTTCCCCCACAGACGGTAGAACTAACGAACATTCCGCCAGTACTGACTGCGGTACAGACAGTAACACCAGTACGCGACTTCTTTTCCGCACAGCAGCTGGTGTCAGTTAGCGCGCCCGGCCTGTACACAGTGGCCGTGGAAGCCGCCTTCGTGGACCACGCTGCCCAGCTGTGGAACACCGGTCCTAGGACTGCTATTGTTATTAAGGTGAGATATACATAGAGAAAAAAATTCGTCACCAGTAACTGCTCTCAAAACGGTGAAGGAAAACATCGTGCGAAAACTCCTAGCATGTCTCCAAGAACCAAAAATTCTAAAACATGTGACATCTAGCAACCCGTACTATAGTTTGACCAAAACCGTTATGCCGCACCTTAGGAATGTGCGCGGCAAGACGGGGGGCAGTGCAGGCCGCTCATCTCATTCGTCAGTTATGGCCGCTCATTCGTCAGTTCTGGTCGCTCATTCGTCAGTTCTGGTCGCTCATTCGTCAGTTCTGGCCGCTCATTCGTCAGTTCTGGCCGCTCATTCGTCAGTTCTGGCCGCTCATTCGTCAGTGCAGGTCACTCATTCGTCAATGCTCACGGGGTCCTGCCCTCCACCTCGATGCGCGGCGAGTACAGCGGACTCCGTCAAACTATAGACACACGTGGTGGATTACCGCCCTCTCTATCTCTTACAGAGAAGAGGCCTGTGTCCCAGTAGTGGGAACGTTATAGCCTGATTTTGCCATGGGGGTAAAAAGATACCAACAAAAGTAGGAAGGAATGTATTTTTGCGTCTAAATGTTCCATCCCGTAATGTATTTATTGGTGTTGGAACGAGTTATACGATAATAGCATAATATGTTAAAATTGAAAGAGTAGTTTGGTAGCGGGGCTAATTGCCACAACAGGGCATCGAATTTTGCGCCCTCACGCCCTTAACCGCCGCAGGAAGAGACGCCCGGGGCGGGAATCGCGAACCGATTTCGGGCCACCGTAGGCGCGGGCTTGCGGACGTTGAGCAATGGGTAGCTCGCCGTCCGATAAGGACCAGGCCCGGGTCGACGGCGCGTTGTGTTCCACGCGCGCCTCAAAAAGATGTCAGCAGAATTGACGGGGTCCGCTAGGGCCGATGCCTGCCGCGGTTGCGAATAAGGTCGAAAGGGACATCGTGGCCCCCGGCAACAGGGCAACCGAAGGAACACGGGTGGGTTTTAGTCAGTAAGAGTCTGACACGCCCTCCGCCCAGAGCGGGAGAAGTTATTTGATAAATTCCCAACCAAAAAAAAAAAAAGTGCATCGAATTTTAACGTCTTTCCTCTACCTTGATCATGCTAGACCATTTATGAGTAAATACAGCATATTGATAAGTCCCGAGTAGAAATAATACATCTCGGGATGAAACGGGATGACGCATTCTAATTTGGAACGCAGTCAGTACCAGATATTGTTACTATCTATATTGAATCGTATCATGTGACGACTATGTAACACAATTTCGAAGGTCAGTATAACAAGCGATGACACAGACATCGAGGTGTCATCATTGCATTTCTAGAGTAAAGGTACAGTCAACACAGTGTGAGTATATTCAGCGTATTGTTTGTTGCAGGCTCATGAAGACCCCAGCGCGAAGGGTAGCGTGCAAGCCACCCGCGGTAGATTTTAAGTAAATGTCTCATTTATTATGTTTATATTATAGAATACAATACACGTTTATATATTTACTAACCAGTTCCGCTTAACTATTTCTAAAGAGCCATAAAAAATCCTGTAAGAAATCAACACGTATTTCACCTATCAACGAGGCATCCTCAGGATGACGATTGACTTGTCGTGAACCCGAACACGGCGTGACAAGTCAATCGTCATCCTGACTCAGATTTAGCGGAAGTGATTTCGGTTATATCTTAGGCGAATATAAAGTTCTCTAATGAATCCTTTGACTACAGAAATTGTATTTGTGTGCTGGAAATATAATTATTTTACTTTTATATACAGTTGTATGTACTTATATTAAAATAAAATGAAGAAAACAATACACGTTTTAGTTATTAATTCTGAGTTTTGAACGTCAACGTCGTGCGATAAAGACAAAAGAAATTAGGACAATAACCGGTGCAAAACAACATGACGACACAACAGGAAAAATATTTAATCTATGAAATATGAAACGCATAACAAAGCCGGATAGTCCTACGTTTTAAAGCAAACTCATTTCTAGTTGGCAGCTGAAATATATCGGTCATCCCACGCGAAATAATTAAGGTTAAAAATAATACACTTTCTTCACAAACACGCAGTATTTAAACTAAATGTCCTACATGTCTATCAACTGATAACCTTTCATTGTGCCGACACGGCGAAGCAGTGAAATGACCAAATAAATATCGATAAGAATTATCTTGACACGATAAGTTTTCATACTTATCGCACAGTACCTGAGCTAGAGACGAAGGAAAATGCTCGTCCACTTGTTAATTCTCGCTCTTGTTCTACAAGTACACTGTTCTTCGATTTGTGATAGTGATGTTTGTATGTGCAAAAGATTTCAAAGTGAACAAAATGAAGAATTTGAAGGTGAAAAAATTGTGTGCGCGTACAAAGACTGGGATATTCTACAAAGCAATTACACACTCCCCGATATAGTGCACTCATTAGATTTATCATTTATTAACATATCTGTGGTACATTCCTCATCTTTACTGAAGTCAAACACTTTAATAGAATTAATACTAAACGATAATGTTATAACAAAGATTGATGTCGACAGTTTTCAGCTGCCACAACTAAAGAGACTAGATTTAAGTAATAATCGACTGGAGTTTATAGACAAAGAAACCTTTAGAAACGTGAAAAACTTGGAATATTTGAATCTATCTAATAACAGATTCTCTACATTCACAAAGTTAATGTTTCATCATTTGAGCGGTCTGAGCGAAATTGTTTTAGACAATAACAACATAGGACCCATTCTCAGAAACTCTAGTTTGTTCAGAAGTGGTTTCGGACTGACAGACAAGATCAGAAACATAAGTATTAGTGGGATCAATCTAAACACCGTTCCCGACAACTTCTTCATTGATGCTTACGATTTAAGAAAACTTGTTATATCAAATAACAGCATTAACGAAATGTTTGAAATACCTTACACCTTACAATACCTGGATCTGTCTGATAATCCTGTAACAGAGATTTTCAGCGAAGATTTTGCTGATCTCATAGCACTGAAAGAATTAAAACTGAACAATTTGAAAATAAAAACGGTTCCTGAAGCCGCGTTTCAGTATCTGCCTAGTTTGAAGACTTTAGAACTGGAGAGAAACAGCAATATGACTTCGTTTAGTAGCTTAGCATTTGGGCGAGATGTGCTATCCGATCCAGATAATTTCGGCCTAGAAAGATTGTCGCTAAAAGGATCAAGATTGTCGAAATTGGACGAAGCATTATCAGCGCCTCTTGGAGTACTGATCGAGTTGGATTTACAAGGCAATCCTTGGCAATGCGACTGTGACATCGTGTGGGTTAAGCAGCTACAGATACCTGAAGAATATTATGACCATTTGAGGTAAGTTTGAGATCCTTAGTTTTCGTTAAACCAAGCTAGATTCATTAAATAAACGTTCTTAGTAAAAAAATCTAGGAGCAATATTAACGTTATGCATGTTGCACATAAAAAAGATAATAAAAAGCGTACTAAAACATAATTATGCACCAACATGTTTTCATAAAACATCTTCAGAAATAATAATGTTCTAGCCGATAACGCTGAACAGCTCAACGGACATCGGTAGAGATAGCTCAACCTAGATAATATTATCAATCTATCTCCTATTCTAGTGTCTTTCTGAAACAAAGGAGTAAAAATAGCTCGGTAGCGTTGTCATTTCATCTGCCACGTAAGTTATGCGACTGACCTTGTTACGATCCGCCACAATGCATTTAACGATAGATTAAATTGTTTACGGTGTTCTTAGTCATGGTCGCGTGTTGACCAACCTTATCGGATGCAAATAACTCTAGGTATTTCAGTGAAAAAAATGCGGTCAATATTTATACTGAAATCAGGTGTTTTTCGTGTTTGCAAACAACACGTGGTTGGGGGCAAAAAGTTTTCTATATGAGGCCGGATATTTTTTTAAACAACTGAAGGATCCCTCTAACTTAGGTATATGGCACTTGGTATTAGTACTTTACTCTAGTAAATGTTCACAAAAGCCAAAAATCAAGGATTTATTATCTGCGACCATAATTAACAAACGTAGGTAATGATTAATTGCAATGTTTCCTGTCAATCACAATGATTTTGGAAAACCTACTATCTTCATAACCGATATTTCAAGGCTAACTTTGGGAGTCGCTGAGCCAGAGAAGTTAGTTTATTATTGGTGGTTAACTATTAGGGTTAGGACAGCTAATGAACATATAAGTACAGAAAAATTTACAACCACAATTTTTTTTCAGGTGCGCAACCCCGTCAAATTTATTCAACGCACGCATATTCGACCTGAAGTCCAAATACTTCACGTGCAACACACAACAGCACATAGGAATTACAGTAGCGGTCGTCACACTCTGCGCTATGTTAGCCCTTGTGGCTATGTGGATATTCGTCTGCCTTCCAAAGCGACATTCCAGATGTAACTTTATCAAGAACATGTACGCGCCATCCACAGCGTACACTATACTTCCTATGGCTACCAGTTTGCATAATGAAAATTTAAGGTAGTGTAATTTATCAGGTTTCGTTTCAGAGACCTTAAATATGTAAATTGATTTAATTTAAACCTTATGACGGTGATATAATAGTACTAGTGAAAGACAGTGGCTGTTACTATGGTATCTTCTCCTGAACGAAAAAAAAACTAAACTCATTAAATTTTCAATGCCAAATGTCAGGCAGCTATCTACTAATGTTCAGGTTAATGGAACAGAGTTGGACCCTGTTGAGTCGACAGTTTTTCTTGGAATCACTATTGACGGTAAATTACAATGGGGCCCACACATAGAAAAATTGTCAGGAAGGCTAAGTTCGGCCGCCTATGCTGTTAAAAAAATTAGACAGATAACTGACGTGGATACAGCCAGAATTGTTTATTTTAGTTATTTTCATAGTCTTATGTCATATGGGATTCTTCTCTGGGGAACCTGTGCGGACATTAATACTATCTTTGTTCTACAGAAAAGGGCTGTTCGAGCCATTTACAACCTAGGTCCAAGAGATTCCCTTAGAGAAAAATTCAAAGAAATAAATATTCTGACTGTAGCCTCACAATATATTTTTGAAAACCTATTGTATGTACACAAAAATATATCAAATTTTAAGAAAATGTCCGATATTCATAGTTTAAATACCAGGAATAAACACAACCTTGCTGTACATCGCACACGTCTCCACAAAGTAGGCAACTCATTCATGGGTCAATGTATACGCTTTTACAACAAACTCCCCATTGACATTCGAAACTTACCCATTAAACGATTTAAAATCTGTATTAAAACCAAACTTTGTGAAAAAGGGTACTATACAATTTCAGATTATTTAGAAGATAAAAAAGCTTGGGATTGAACTGCTCGCTCTGCTAAACCTTGTGATAAAACCATAGAACTAGACATTTTAATTATTATGTAAAATCAACATATACCAGTTTTATAAACACGTTGACATTGTTGAAAATTATATTCAAAATGACATGATTACTTTGTAAAGTATTATATTATTTTAACTATTGTGAATGTGAGGACTATGTGGATATTAGTTTGTATATGATACTAGTTTTAGTGATGGTCTGGCAGTTTGAGTAGTTTTTGCGGCCTACCCAAATGTCCTTTCTTTGGTATTGCTCGTCGAGTTGAGCTCCTTAAGTTCTAAGTTGAGCTCCACGATTACTGACAAATGCTTGCACTGACTGGACAGGTCCACTCAAATCTGTGTGGTTCTTTCCTCAAAAGACCTTTTCAGACACTAATCTACATGGTCCTCATATGGCCTGACCAAGATTATGTCTGGACTTTAAAAGAGACTGCGACCTCTGAGTTTCTTTCGGCCTTTCTTCTCAGAGTAGTCAGATAGGAAAAGCCGAACTCATCTAGCTTATTTTTAATATTTTTTTATATGACGTGTAAAAGTGATTCCGATATCCTATTTACAGAATAAACAATTTCATTTCATTTCATTTCATTTCATTTCATTTCATTTCATTTCATTTCATGGAAGAAATTAGAGTGTTATGTTATTTTAAGTGTTGATATAAATAAATTAATTTGTTACTTTGGTATAATTTCTGTTGTTTTTCTTTGCCTAAAACTGAAATTCCCCTAAAGGCGCTCCTCACTGGTTAATCCAAGATTCCACTGTATTTGCTAGGGCTTTGCAAGTAGACTGCGCATACCGTCAACTTAGTTTGACCAACATAGTTTGACCGAAACCGCTGTTCCGTGCCTTAGGAATGCGCGGCGAGGCTGGGGGCAGCGTTGACGAAAGAACGGCAGGCGGGACGCCGCGCGCCGTTAGCTTTGACCAATGAGCGGCCTGCACTGCCCCCCGTCTCACCGCGCACATACCTAAGGCGTAGAACAGAGGTTTTGGTCAAACTATAGGTACTGTAGAGATACCCAGCAGGATAGGTTTATACAAATAATTAAATAGGTAGAAGTAACACGGCTAGGTCGCAGGTAAAGGTTGTAAACCTTTATCTGCTGTATAACAGGCGAATGCTCCCGGCGAGGGAGTGCCTTTAAAACCAATTCAATAAATAGTGTTGGTTACTTAGGTTTTGTTGTAAGTCTTAGATAAGATTCCTTTTTAATTAATGAGTCAAAACATGAACACATCCACCCTTTGTATTTCAACACTCCAGAACAATGTACTGTTTATCGGTAAGTAGTTTACAGATAACACAAATCTCTATGACAAATCCAATGACGCAATTATTAGAAATCCGGCAAAATATTATGTATCTACTGCGATACAATGCAATTCCTGTGGATGATTGAAAAATAAAGATGAGAATTGAGTGTGATCCAAAGAGCATGGAATCACCGCGACTGCGCCCGCGCCGCCGAGGCGTGTCCGTACTCTGTGGTGTTCCTAGGACAACATGTTTCGCCTTGTGTGATGCCATAATATAATACAAGTTTTGGCATTATTGACGGTTAAAATCAGAATACTTATTGAAACATTTGGCCGTGACTTCGGCTGCGAGGAATACGCGCTTGCAAGCCGCACGGAATTGTATCTTGCACGATATTTTCAACTCTATTTCGGTTGCATTTAAGGTTGGCTCTATCGGTGCTGGCCCTTATTCAATCATCTTTGCAGAAGGTTACCAGAGGGGTCATTCTCGTATTTTTATCGTTCGCATTTTAGGCCGCATTTCGAGTTACGCTAAAAGTGATAATATCGCGAATCCAACCAAATTTAATAGTCACAAAATATAAGGGTTATTGAGTATTAATTGTGACTTTGTACTTTGGTCGGATTCGCGATATTATCACTTTTGGCGTAAGTCAGAATGCGGCCTTAATCTCTTGTCTTAATCTGTCAAAAACAATTGACAAGTTTTTGACATTAATTGTCGCTGAGATGTGATTACGACTAGATTTTAAACGTTTTTAATTGGCCTTCTGGCATCATCATCGTGATTACAAGCGCAAGAGAAACCAAATCTGTGTGCCATAGGTTTCCATTATCGAGTGTTGGCTTATAAAATAAAAAAACCAGAAATACAAAATTCACTTTATATTATTTAAAAAATACAAGTGTACAAATTGTTTTACAACGATTACGATATTGTGCATAAAATTACAACTACAGGCAAATAATTTGTGCATTGTATTGAGTCTTTTCGTCGAAAATATAAAAAATCTATAAAATTAGCCTTTTGTTGGAATATCGTATAAATTAATTATTTTGTAAATGCTGATGGTCAAGTAATATACCTCGAATATCGCTTTCACTAGCGGATAAAAAACCATTTTATAAATAACTACACTTTCAAGACTATTTTTTTTTCAACTGACCATCAGCTTAAAAATGCCCTAATAAAATAATTAATTCAGTTCTCTGCCTTATTTCCATTTAAAAAATATCGCACTTAACAATAAAATCATTCAAAAATGTCCTATTACACTATAATATTGGAATAACGTCACATTTGCTACAGTACTTAATATTAAGCAGGCACAAGCATTTTACAAAAGTCTGCTATTTTTGAGCATTGGATACTGCAGCGAAGGCTGCATGGTCATTGGAAACTTAATCTCAAAATTGGGAGTTTGGGTCACACTATTATTTAGTATGATCTAGAACAAAGATTTAAATTGTTAGATTCGCACGACCGCGTCAAAAGATGGTGAATGACATTTGAATGTATTATCTCCCTCACTCATACTGAAAATCGTATCCAGCGTTCCATGTGGGATGTGTGAGTTCCCACTTCTCAGTATGGACACTTTTTCACGCTACCTAAGTATGGTGAGGGCAATTCTAACGATTTAACCAACTGACTGCTTGGTTTTATAAAATTTGTCGTATCAATTCGTCTGGAGCGGTCAATAGTTTAAATTGTTGGTAAAGAAGTTATATGTCATTTTAAGTTTCTAGAAGCGTTTTCAAGTCACTGATCCGCAAATCTGCTGTCGAATCTCATTGTTACTGTTGCGATTTCTTAGCTATGTTGACACGATATTTGATAACTTGTTAAAGCTTCCAAAAACCGGGTCAATATTTCAATAAGTATTAATTCTTGACTTAAAAAATGGAAATAAATTACTAGATTATTGGCATTTTGTTTTTAGAAAGATTTTTAAAAAATTACTGTGTAAAACGTTACTTATGCAAGCTAGCTAGAGATTTATTGTTTACAAAAATACGTCCAAAACGTCTTTAAAAACTTTATAACAAAGAAATATTGGCAAGACATCCTAACATTACTGTAAATTACATTCAAGCCAATATAGTCTTTTAAGAAATTGATATTCATACATTTAGCAGCAATTTTTCTTCCCGCACATCAAAAGCTGCCACGATAACGTGCCAAGCGATTGTAAACCTTACGATATGTTACAATTAGCTACAAATTCCAAGCGCTCTTTGGTCAATTCTGCGACACCCATACAACACATTCATAATTGTCCTAAGCACAACCTCATTCACTGCATTATGTAAAGAGTTCAAAAATTTCATAAAAACCAGTCTTACAACTGTCTTTTATATTATTGATATATTTTAAAATGCTTATCAAAAACGAAATATACTTTTTATTTTTAACGATACCAATTTGTATAAATAAATAAAAGAAAAAATAAATCCTATTGATAAATAAATATGTGTCAAAAACATTTACTTTTAAAGAAATAATAAACATTTTAAAACATATCACTTACATTTAAATCTACATTTAAATAGCTGCCTTATTACTTATTTAATTACACAATAAATATAAAGTAATCCTATGATATGGTATAATTAGATTTAATATGTATAAGAATATACAATACATATTCGAGATTCATTACGAATCCACTGGGCTAAAGGATAATTTACAGGATGCGTATTTTTGTATTTTGAACACAGATTTACGTACAATCTTAGTATGGTTTAGTTTATATTACGACAACTATGACAAATGTATTACACATTTTTTGTTTCGTCATGTTTTATTATTGATACCGTCTCCAGAGGTCTGCGGAATTCCGCTAATTTAATTTGACTCTTATCCAAAAATACGCATCGTGTAAATCGATCTTCATTCATAATATTTAATCTACTACAAAATTGTGCTTAATACATTTGTTATTAAAATATGACACAATGTACAAATTATAACTATTACCTAGATATAAAACATTAAATGCAGTCTAGTCTTATTTAATTTAACAAAATGGCGACTAAATTTCTTGTTACTTAAAATACTTGAGATTCACGTAAATTGAGATTCCTTTGAGTTTCAAACAGTTCGATTTAAGTAGTTATAAAAATGAAGTATTTAATTTTAGTCTAAGTCACACTAAATAGCTAAAATGGCTATGGTATCGGTACATTAGCGCTCAAAGAGCAATGAGAATATTCTCAGTAGATTTCTTTTATAATCTTAATCAAAGAGTGTCAATTGACACACATTTACTCATACATAATATAATAATAAATACTAAAAACTTCAGGTTTAGCATAGCATACTTTTTGTAAGCTCGCGCTGGGCTCATTATGATAAGAATTTCATAACAACATTTTCTATCAAACCTTAGACATAATAAAATAATGTGAAACCAAGAAGGTATTTATAATTTACAACATTTTCACGATCAATGTACAGACGCCAGCACATCAAGCTACCCGAAACTGTCAAATTTTTCCAATCAACTTTGAACCTTATACTTACTACCGATAAAGTTGAAAATCTATTAAATAAATTTGACAGATTGTGGTAGCTTGATGTGCTGGCGTCTGTACTTTTATGAAAACCGTTTCACCAAATAAATGCTTAGATAAATCTTTAGCATAGAAATAGCATGTTACGCACAGCATAATACTTGCTAGCATTTACAGATACTTTGAAATTGCAGTCTAAAATACATACAGACAGTTTTATTTTGCAAAAGCAATATTTCAGTCCATTTTGATCGCAAAATTAATTACATTTTGTCTTCATAAGAATAGGCAATGAACAAAAGCTCAATTTCGTACCAAATTGAACACAAGCGTTGACAAACATTCGTAGATTACTAAATGCTCTATTTACATAATTACTTTCTAACCAACAAGAGCTACCATTAGAATACTAAAAAAACACTGAACTTTTATATTTTGTTATATCATTGTAATTTGATCCTTATATCAATAACCATAAAGTCTCATAACGCACGCTCGTAATTTGCAACGAATTAACAGACACACTGGACTTTAATATCAAGCAAAACTGTCCAACAGACCGTAATAACGACCTCGCAAATGGCCGCAAATTAAACTTCTGTCCATTACCTAACCTAAAAGAACTCCGTATGTCATACAAGTCTAAAATCATCCCGACTACAATACTCCTCCTGTCAAACGGATGTCTCAGAGTTCAACCGTAAAATGAACCTATTACTCTTAGGGTCAACAACCTCTTCTGTCAGAGAGAACTTGGGAAGCTGTTTTATGGTACAAATAAGAGAGATGTCACCTTGTCGGAGCTGGAATTCTACGTTGTCTGCTAAAGGCCTTGCTAATAGTTCGTCGGAGATTAAAGACCATCTCTGTATAGGCCTGGTTTCCTGGTCTGCGGAGAGAACTGGGCCTTCGACGAGGAATGGTTCGAGGAAAGCGCGCGGTGATGCGTCTTGTGAGAGGCAGCGTGCTAAGTGGGCGAGGACCTGAAATGGAGAGTAAATTATATTAGCTATTCGTAACAAAAATTACTGAATTGCAACTTCAACATCTATAGTGCAGAAAAAATGCATGCTAAAGTACTAATAACATCCTTTCACAAGCAACATGTCACTGTGTGAATTATAGGTAAAAACGAGTCTGGAGTATCTAAACTTAAAATGGTTTAAATATGAAAAACTAGCTGCACCTGCAGTTTCATCCGAAGGATATTTGTAATCGGATCTGTATTCCCAGAGATTACCTTTTACAAACATAAAAAGTATAGATAAAAAACTTTTTTACAAAAAACACAACCGACTTCCAAACTACAAAGTGAAAAATAACTTTAATTTCGGAAGTCGGTGTCTTTGGATCAGATCAGTATTTTAGTTTTTTGACACCGACTTCCGAAATGAAAGTTATTTTTCACTTTGTAGTTTGGAAGTTGGTTGTGTTTTTTATAAAAAGTTTCTTTTTCCACTTTTTAGTGGGTTGGTTTGTAATTTATCTAAGTTACAATAGCCTTATGTCAACTGCTCATCAAAAATACCCAAATCGCTATAGATGTGCCTTTAATATTTGAAGAGTTCCCTCGATTTCTCCAAGATCCCATCATCAGATCGTAACCAAATGAAAATGGGACCAACTTGAAAATATACCCTTTCGAACAAGAATTTTTCAAATCGGTCCAGCCTTCTTCGAGTAATCGGGGAACATACATAAAAAAAAAAAAATCCCGACGAATTGAGAACCTCCTCCTTTTTTTTGAAGTCGGTTAATAATAGGAATAAAGGCACACTACCGAGTCAGCGGAGTGTCGCGGCTGCTGCCGGGTAGCGCGCAGGTACTTCTGCAGCGCGCGCGCCAGCGACGGGAACACCGCCTGCGCCGCCTCGCGCGGGCCCAGCGCGCCGCCTGCGGACGACAACATTGTGATATGATCATCTCAAATCAAGCCTTATTTTATTATTGTAAATTGAGATAATATAACAAGGCAATGAAACACTGTTAGTGTACGATTGAAGAGGTTTATGTAAAGTATACGATCGGTATCCGTATTTATACATATTCTTCTTTACATCTCGATTTGGGTCGAATTTTGTTAGACCAGTCACCGGGACAGCTCTAATAAGATCATGATGAACATGGACGCCGGGAGGGGATGCAAGGGGGTGCACTTGCACCTTCCTGATTTTCAGAACTAAAAAAATATCTGAAAACGCCTAACACAATAATAGAGAACCTATTCGAGGCGAGATCTAAAAAAATTCGACCTCGCTTCGCTCGCTCTAGACTAGAATCTCTGAATTCTAAAGCTTCTGTAGACTAAAATCGATCTTCGAACTCCGAAAATCAAATCAGCTATCGATTGCTAACATTATCGAGCTTGCTTCACTCACTCTTGCATCCATATTTTAATTCTTACGCTTCTTTGTATAAGTCGACACAGTTAGTCCTCTTTCTGTATGAATGGACACAATAAAACCTATCCCATTCGAGGCGAGATGGAAAAATCTGTTAGTTTTTAAGCTTTTCTGCATAATTCGACAGACAGTTCTAATTCAAGGATTGCCAAGATCAGACTATGCTGATATATAGTATTCCTCTTAACTGGCAAGTAGGTTAAGATTAGCAGTAAGACAAGTTAATCTATATCAACCAGCTTAAAGTCTATTCAAATCCTTGTTTCCAATTGATGTTATTTCCACTTAAACGAATATCAACTTTATGGCCGGTGTTGAAATAGTTGAATTCAGAATGACCTGTCTTATTGAACAAGTTGTAAAGCAAACTAAACTTTATGCGTGGATATTAAAGTTGTTTTTCCAAAACCAAATATTTGTGTACATGTTTGGAAACTAAATCGCGAACGCAGATTACGTATAAATGACAATATTTTTATTTACTAGTTAAAAAGGTGGCTGTGACAGACTGGACGCGGAAGGCGGAGGACATGGTGTTGTAAGCGCTACAACACCATGTCCTCCGCCTTCCGCCAATCTACTCAGCCTATAAGTCTAGGTAGCGACCTAGACTTATAGGCTGAGTAGATTGATTGATTGACAATATTAACCATTTGTAGACACCCTGACGCGCCGCACATGCGCGAACGCGTCCTCAGCCGCACTGAGCAGCCTCGCGCGCCGCTTGCGCACGCGTCGCTCGCGCTCGGCCTCCTCGTAGTAGCGCTCGTTGTGCGCGGAGCTCGAGTCGCGGCGTCGGGTACTTCCGCCGCCGCAGGAGCCTGTTGTTGATCTGAAAAGTGATGATGATAGTTAATATTATAATACCAGCCTATTACTCTCCCACTGTTCTCATACAGAGAAGGTTCGAGCATTGATCACCACGTTTGCTCAGGACGGGTTGGCGATTTCTGACTTATAATAACCATTAGTCCAGGTTTCCTCACAATGTTTTTCCTTCACCAATGTTAAGTAATGACCAAGATAAACACAGAAAGAAAGAAGTTTTAATAGTTTTAATAATCCAACATGTTTTTTTTTTACCTCTTTTGACCTCTGAGATCATGACTACTTAACCGGGGTTTCCTGTAGTTGCCTTAAGCTACTACACTTAAAATCTCCAGCCAGGGGTTATTCAACTATGCTAATTAAAACTAGGTGAACGCTCGCTAAGGGCACCCCTGTGGGGTACGAACCTCGGCTTAGGGCGTCAACCGGAGGGAGGACATCAAGGATGGGACGGGCTGGGATAACCACCATGTGTTGCTTAGCTTAACTATGTCTTAAAATCTCATCATCATTTCAGCCGAAAGACGTCCACTGCTGGACATAGGCCTCCCCCAAGCACTGCCACTTCGACCGGTTCTGTGCTTTCCGCATCCAGCGGATTCCTGCGGCCTTCACAAGGTCATCGGTCCTTCTTGTGGGAGGCCTTCCATTTGGAAGGCCTCTTGAAGTCTGAAAATTCCTAATTATGATTTTAATGAAAACTACAAATGGTCTAAATTCTTGGTCTAATTCAATGGTCTATCATGTTATTCTCTTTTATGGCTTCCTACGCACTTTTGAATCTAGTTTCCATATATTATTCTATAACATACAAGTTCAACAATAATTTGGGTATAGTTTAAAGAATTCTCCATGTCCTAAACTTAAAAGATTTAAAACGAAAATGCGATCCCTGCCAGAAGCCTTCACTGTTGCCGTGAACTCGTAATTAAACTGAACTCGGAAGTCGAATCCGTAGCAGAAGCATTACAATAATTATCTACCAACCGACATTCGACAATCCGTTCCACTCTTTAAAAATCGATTCGACGCAGTTCTTTTTATTAGGCATAGCTATGGCTAATCCATTATGCCATGACGGAATACCAATTAATATTGACTTCCTAACTGTTTTATTTGGCTCAAAACGCAATCTTTGTGACCTCTGAGTTCTATAAGATTATAACTATAAAATAATGTAACTGTTGTGTCTGTATTCCTCTAAAGGTACTTTTGCCTATTTATTAGACCGTGCGCGATTACTAGTCACCGCCTGAGGTATGTGAGCGGTGAGACGGGGGAGGTAGACAAAGCCCAAGCTAACTCAGTCTGACAATTTTGTACCCCGTCAATCGCGCACGGACTATACCATGATTTATAGTGCCCAATACAGTAAAAAAAAAACTGGATGAGAGTATACTGGAAGCAGAATGCCCAGAATCGAAAAGCCTATGTCCAGCAATTATGGTTATAGGCTGAGTTGGTTCTGTGATAAACTAGTCATTCGTATCAAAAAAGTTGTGACTGAAAAACAGAAAGAAAATACATTTATTTAGCACAAACTAAAAAGCACACAACACAACATATTATATTACAAGTAAAAAGAAATTTAAAACATTTAAAAAAATCCGACGAACTGAGAACCTCTTCCTTTTTTTGACGTCGGTTAAAAAATAAAGAAAACAAATAAAAAGTGTGGTGTAGTGTTCTGCTCCAGTGAACACAGGAACCATGGCTGATGAAGATTGTTATCATTATACCATGCTGGCTAACTACAAGACAATTTAAATTATTTATTTATCCAAGCACACATCACAACAGGCAAGGAACAGGAACAATTGGAAGGGGTTGGAGGACTTTGCCAAAGGGCACACACGGACTCAGAATCAATTCTGAATTCCTTTTGTATTGAATATGTTTTTCACTCCTCTTGCTCAAAAAGGCCGTCATTGTAGAGTACCAGAGCAGGGAAAAAATAGCATTTCTTGCTCTAGGGGAAAAAGTAATTTCTTTTTAATTTTTGTCTGTTCCAACAAGCCTTGAAAAACAAAGAAGTCTTTATTCTTATGTAGAATAATCATGATTATGGACTAGACTTAAAAAAAGAACAACATTTATTTTTGAAAATGGAACTAAATGCGGCTATCTCTTCGGTAGAATGCGTGCATTGCGTTGCGGCTACAGAAGAAATAAAAAAGGCATTGGCGCGAAATCATTAGAATTTTTATCTAATTACCATAATATAATTTACAACAGTGAAAATGTCATCATCTAGTGAGAACATCTTCACAGAGGACTGAAATTAAGTTGCCGGAAAAAACATCTCATTAAATATATCCAGAATTGTACAAATTGTACATTTAAATAAAATAAACTATTTAATATTGTATTGGATTGTTTTATTTTCTCATAGTGAAAAGTAGAGTGTAACACACGGCACTAAAACCCATTATGACTCGGTTTCTATTTACTCCCTCACTAAAGCTCGGGAGTAAAACTACCTCGTTACAATGGGTTATTTTAGCCCCTCGTATAACAATCTACTATTGTACTACAACTATCAAACTGAAATAAGGCAATAAATTAAATTAAAGGAAAATAACTCACCTTGCTTGTCCTGGCTGTACATTAGTAGATCCATCCACTTCATAGAACTTTATACTAGACTGGGCTTTCCTCTGTGATTTAGATATTGGTATCTTTTCCAAATATGGATTGTATATTGGAAACTCCGTATAATACTTCTGCAGGACCCATACTGCTGCTCTTTGTATGCTCAACTGTCCAATAGCATAAGACCTGCTTTCGCCATCAGGACTTCTTACAATCTTTACGTAATACACAGGCTCTAAATGCCTGATCTCCATTAAAATAACAGCTATATAATGTATAAACAGTAATGTATCCGCAAAGCTGGATACGTAAGAAACTAAGGCATTGTAATCCATTGCTTCCTCGCCTACTGCGAGGGCTTTCGTTGCCTCTGTTATCTGCACAACGTAGAACAACCAGTATGAAAATATACAGACTGCTAGAATGACAAGTGTCATCGCTCTAAACACAAATATTCTGGGTAAAATTGCATTTCTTGGCCTTAGAAATACTGCCCACACTCCTATGGCAAGTAACACCAGTTTGAAAGCTAAAGAAAGGAGTATGCCTTTACATTCAGCTGTGCAGGAAAGCAGCTGTATCCTCTGACTTGGCTGTATTGCAATATTGTCTGATAATCCTGGGAAGAACCCAATCTTTGGGAGCACTACCATTGCTAATGGACTGACGAAGGAAACAAAAGACAGTCCTAGTGCTATTGTTGTGCCAAAATATCTTGTACAGACAAAACCTAAGCCATTATCTGACTCCATTGGCCAGTTGCTGACATCCTCCATAGATTGTGAACCTTCTGAAGTGTTTCCTGTGACTGCAGTTGTGTTTTCTCCCCAGTTCTCGTCCTGTGGCAATATTTGGACCTCAATAACTTCCTGGCCATCTCTACCCATCTCAGGGTTGATATTTACACTGGTTTGGAATGGCGCCATTGTGTTATCTGAAGATTCCTTTCTCTGTGACTTGGTGCTCCTGAAATGTAGCATAATTAAGGACTGTTTATTTATTATTCTATTATATTTTGCTTCAATGAATTATTGCGTAAACTATCTTATGCTTAAAAAGGGGCTTAAATTAACTGATTGGTTCTAATTTTGTAAAAGGTAAAGAAGTAGGACAGAATTTTATTTGACACAAAAATTAAACAGTGTCATTACATTTCCCCCATGTAGTTCAGGAATATTAGTCATGAACATCAATAAAAGGGAACATTAAAGATGTCTTACATTTGAATCCTTTCTCAACACAAGATAGGTGCAGAATATAGTCTTGTATTTACCAACTTATTTATTAATAATACAGATTCTATCTGAGAGATATTGCATACAAAAATATCCTGTTTCTTGACCACACAACCATTAAATAGTAGTTAACAACTACATACACCTGCCATGCATACTTATGTTTTACAATAATCCCAAAACAACTTGAGAATATTAATGAGGACAATTTTGTACTTGGGTCTTTAAACTTTTTGGTTATACTCGCTGGAGAGTCTTACCTAGCAATGAAACTACAAGCTGACAACATAGTAACCGTAATTTGGTTGAAGACTTGTAATTATTTGATCATATCACACTATAATTAACTTAGGGGAAATTCCCATTGGAATTGTAGCAAACTTTCTCAGTTTTATGGGAAGAACATTGAACTGTGACTGGTTTTATCATCTTAGCATCAGACTTAAGAATCTAGCCCGGAGGCCTATCATACCGGGTGCTGCGATGCGTGTGCTGCCGGTGCCTCGAGCTTCTTCGCGACCGGCCGCTCAGCTCAGACCTCACAGACTCCGTTTCCATTGTACAGCCGCCACTCCTCGACCCTATCCATCAGCACGGCACCAGAAACACCTGCACCAACACACAATCATGAAACCACCAAAATTACAAGCAATTAAAATGCTTCACGGAGTATGAACACGATGGAAAACAAGTTGTCACACAGAAAACGTTTCGCTACACCACTAAAATATAATGGTAAACTTAGTAACATCGGTTTCAAATAAGTTTTCATTGAAAATACCTTTGCATTATCGAAATAAACGGGAAAATTCTAATTAGAGCGTCTTTCACGAATGTCGATCAAACGGATTCATTCATTTTGTACAAACCAAACTTGTTGAAGCTACATTGTACAGTAATCAATTATCGGAAGTCCTTATCCATCTCGTAGCTGTTGCAATCTATCTGTC
Organism: Agrochola lychnidis; assembly: GCA_963680765.1. Taxonomy (NCBI): domain Eukaryota; kingdom Metazoa; phylum Arthropoda; class Insecta; order Lepidoptera; family Noctuidae; genus Agrochola; species Agrochola lychnidis. The sequence continues at coordinate 2,486,174 of OY796859.1, read as the reverse complement.
CTTTTCGTTCCACCTGACGGGACGTTCCTAATTTGGCCGTATTACATTTTTATTTCCTTCGCTTTCGTTCAGAAACTAACTAAAGTACAAACAAAGTTTTTAAAGAGTTGAATTTTTATTCTTGTTTTATTCTTTGATAAATAAACCAGCTGTTGCTATTCACAACATTATTTTGTGGCTTAAATTAAAAACAGTACCAAAAACATTATAATGTGCTTCAGTTGTGTGTTGGATTAGATTGGCGCTGATTTTAAAAATATAGAGCAAGTGATTACGCGAAAAGATAATGATAAGATAACACACCCATTCCGTATAGATAACTTACTGACTACACATATTTTTACCATGAAGTGATTGTTTTTGTGAAGAAATCATGGAGGTCCAACAAAATCCGACCGTGAATCGAGCGGAGAGAGGTGAAAGCATGGTGGACGACCTGCATTTGGACAGGATAGTGGCCTCACAGCCCGAGATTGGACCAACGCCACCCGACGGCGGGTATGGATGGCTGATTGTTGTATCCGCAGTGATATATCATATCACAGTACCAGCGTTGTTGTCGATGTACGGGCTCATCATTCTGAAGGCGATTCGGGAGGAAGGTCATGAGGGGGACGACGTTATGAAGATATGGGACGTGGATATAGCACTGGTGCCAGTTATAGCTGTGGTGATAAGACTGTTACTTGAGTCTTGGTGTAGAGCTATGGTGAAGATCTTCCACATGCCAAGGTTCATGGCTTTGTCCGGACTTTGCCTAACGGTGGCCGGAGTCTTGCTGTCCAGTTACTCGACGGAGATGACAAGTAACGACCACATCGTAAATATATTCTCCGGTTTACTTACAGGTAATTACTCTCGCTTTGTTCTCAAGGCCACTGTTGAATAGAATCAATAGAATAATAAAAACGTCTTTTAAATAGTTTAGTGCATACTTAACGGACAGAACGTGGTAATGAATAGTAAATTACTTGAAGTATTGTACGGTAATAATTTATCATTGAAGGCGCCTTTTTTGTCGTAGCAGTAAGGATGATTTTTGCAAGAGTTAGGTACTCATTTGAGGTTGACTGTACCTTGAGTTCTCGAAAACATTGAATTAATTGATCTTATCGTCCTAGATTAAGGTAAAGTAATAGAAATAGTCAAGTGGGGTGCTAATCCTAAAAGTAGGCATCGTATTAGTCATCGACTCATCGCGTTACAAAGAAAACTCATTATGATAGCTGATTGCAGTAGGGAAGTACTGCAAGTACCTACCTATTTACTAATTAGGTATCTACTTTTAATATTTCACCATTACGAGGAATTGTGCAAACAATAATTTTAACATAACATCACGCCCGTATTCCGCGAAGAGTAAGGCAGAGGTGTAGATACCCACGTTACGCCAGTTACGTTTACAGTCCCATGTAATAGGGGGCGAGCCTATTGCCATCAACCGGGCGCAAGTCCAGACTCCGGACTGCTAATGAGAAATTCAAGATGGAAAAACCCAATAACTTGCTCGCGACCACTAGACCAACGAGGCAGTCAGAACAATAATTTTATCTTTGTTTAAAGCACAATCGTTTGCTAAACAAGTTTTAACCATTATCTCCATCCAGTGCCACCACGGATTATTTATGCAGAGGTTGAATCACAATCATGTTATTTTATCGTAATTGATAAAATAATTATAATCAAAACGAGAAGAATCCATTAAGTTAACGTGTTTTCAAATTACGAGGGTTCTACGAGCGTTGTTGATACAACTTTAACAATAGGTTTGATTATGATTATAGAGATGTCATAATGTTATTTAAACAGGTGATCCTTCCATGGTATGGAAGAAACGCGCTTAGTTATCAAAATATTTATTCGTCACACGTTCATCACAGTCTGAGAGATGCGATAGACCAGAGTAGTTCGCTCTTGGCGCTTTAATGCATTGCAAATTGTCTCCATCTGCCTATCTCCGATGTCGTATCGTAAAGAAAACTAGCGTTAGTTACTCTATTCCCAAAAGAGAATGTAAACATAACACCCTAAAATAACTATGGATTTCCAAAATATCTCGAAATCCTAAAAGGATTTGGCAAAATAATATCAAACAATCTTTCTGTCTTTATTCAGCACTTCAGCAGTTAACACAGTGGCCAATTTGGACACCAATAAAATTATTATCCATTCCATATTTTTACTGTACAAAACACGACATACCTCTACCTTCAAAATGATAGCTAATAAATGAAAGAATCACGAAACTTTAGACGCTAAAATTATTCAATTAGAATACAAGTTACTTCACGTTAGAATGTCACCTATCTGCTCTGCCTCTGCGTCATTATTTCTCTTATTTACATAAACGGCGGAAGTGCCTTGATATAAATGTATTGGCACTGTTTAAATAAATAGATAGGAACTCCCATGTCTTTGTCGATCACATTAATTATGTATTTTATCCAAACCCTACTAAAAATAGTGGGCCGTCTTTCGAAAAAATTCAACTACGGTAGAGATATTTTTGATAAAATCCCTACGCGGTCTCGAAATATCAAAATCTTGAGGACGATTGGACTATTTACTATCAAGTTTTTCATTAGAGGTAAACACTCGACAATGACCGATTAGTACGTGAAGGAACATACCAGCTGTATCATTCTTGAAAGAAAATATTTGAATTACACTATCGTTGTTTAACTAATTAACCGTGTTTCGTTTGTTTCCATTAATTAACGTTAACTGTATAAGATAAAAAGTTAATTTTTATTTACCATGCAGGAGCAATGCTCCAAATAATATTATTGACGCGTTTTTTTTTTACCATTCTGTAAAATAACACTTATTTTGCAGGTATTGGATGCGCTTTAACTGGCCAGCAGACCGAAGTGATCATAACTCACTACTTCAGAGAGAAGCTGACCATGGCCCAAAGAATAGTGCGCATGGCGCCCTCTGTCGGAAACTGCCTCGTCCCAATCCTCATTGGCTACTTATGCACCGTGTACACTGGGGACGTGGTCGTCATGATTTATGGAGCCATTGTCATGCAGAACTGCGTCTTCCTAGCCTCATATACAAGGCCCATCTACATCGAAAGGGTTATACGTCACACATACAATATGCTCAGAGATGCTGTAGAAGACGAAGATGAAGTTATCTTCTCGAATCAAGCCCGTCTACATGAAAACAAAAACGCTCAAAGAACGAACTCCCAAGAGGAACCTTCTCAAAGCACAGCACAAGAAGAAGACGCCACTGATGTAGTTGTCTTCAACTCTAAGAAGAATTCCAAAGAAATTCTAGATCCTGCTATACAGTACAGAGAGAATAGATCAGTTTCAGCTAAAGAATCTAGGTTTTCGAACGACTTCAGCTCAATTTATGATACAACTCCAGATAGGTTTTCATCAGATTTCGGGACTTTGGATATTACTAGTTATGCTCGAGGAGTCAATGGGTATCAGGAATTGGAGAATATCGATAGACAGGTCCCTCAGCCTTTGTATAGGGAGACGACGGTAAATGCTCCACATAACAGCGTGGTCTTCGCAGCTGAGGTATCTCCGGGCACGGCCAGGAGGACCGCCTCTATGAAGAAGAATTTCATCACGATTACGAACATGCTGATGGATATCAATTTCTATCTGTATGCGTTGCTGCATCTTTGTACGACTTTCTCGATTCTGATCCTGGGTGTGGTCTTCCCGCCATTGATTTGGGAGCAGAATCCGTCGATGAATATTTGGTCGGTGAGTAACTCAAAAATGCTTTAAAAATCAACCACCCAGAATCTCGTTAGTTACCTACTCCGGAACCTATACTCCATTTGAAATAAGATTGGACATTTAAATAAGCATTTTTTACAGTCCGTTCAATCGATTTTGACTTCTATTGCGTAGGAGGATTTTTAAAAGAGTAACCGTGGAGTTTTTCTCGTGGCTAAGTACTAACAGCCGCTCAGGTCGATCTGTCAGGTTAAGCTACGCTTGCCGGGGTTGGCCCGTGGATGGGTGACCATTTCTACATACCGAGACTCCTCCGTACCTCGGAAAGCACGGCTGTCATTCGTGGATCTTTGATTGTCGTTACGGGTCGTCAGAAGCCCGAAAGTCTGACAACCAGTCTTACCAATGGGTATCGTATTACCCAGTCACTGGGTTGTGGAGGTCAGATAGGCAGTCGCTCCATGTAAAATACTGGTATTCAACTGCATCCGGTTAGACTGGAAGCCGACCCCAATATAGTTGGGAAAAGGCTAGGCAGATTGATTTTTGAATCGTGGAGTTTCTTGCCGGCTCTTCTCCATAGGAAACTATCAATTGGAACCGTGCACCTAGTTCATAAGTTTCATAAGTGCCCTTGTAGGTTTATGTGAAATAAAATAATTTTAATTTGGAGGCATGGCAAATGGCAGCTGCAGTAAACAGTGTGTCTTGTAACCACTTTGCTTTTAATGCCATCCTTATACCTACGGTATAGAAGTCAAAATCGGTTGAACGGACTGTAAAAAAAGATTTATACACTAAAAAATCGAATATAGGTCGTATCGTCCTTATTTCAAATGGAGTATAGTAACATTTTGAGTAATTTGGGTGGTGTGTTCTGTGCTCTCGTAAGCTGGACCAAACCAGTTAAATACAAGCAATTACTCAAGTAAAGAGAACACGTTTTATATTCTTAACTTGGTAATCTTGGCATCATGAACCTTTGTCTACATCTAAAGTTTTTTTGGTATTGCCCCACTCATATATAATAGAGTAACTAATATTCAGATTCAGATTTATTTTTTGATTTATTATAAAAAATATGACTACATTAAAATTTAAAAGGGCGCTAAACGAATTTTTAATAACGAAAACTTATTACACGATTGACGATTTTCTTAATGATGATTTACTAATTGACATACTATTACCCTGATTGACATAATTATTGTGACTTAGTCTTATTTTATATTTTTTTATTGCTGTGACCACACTGACATTTTTATTATTTTTTTTGTAATTCCAATGATCTACATATTTCTAATTTTTTTATTTGAAATTGTAAACCTTTGCATGCCTACGTGACGGTAAAATATGGAGAACTTTATTATAAAAAAACTTATGTACTATACCCATTTTTTGCAGAGAAATAAATGATTTGATTTTATTCTATTCCATTTTACAGGTAGCAACGCTGATAGCAGTGGCTCACGGATCAGCGTTATGCTTCATAATGCTGTGCGTTGTGCTGCCGAAGTCCATCAACGAGAAGGCTAGACTGTGTTCCGCGTTCTGCGTCGCTGGTGCTATGGGCTTCTATGGTAAGTAACTGGAGATCGTAATAAATGTTCTTTTTTTCCCAAACCACAACTCAAACACAGCCAAGATGACCGTATTGCAGAGCAACTGAATCAAAGTGGATTCTATAGCAATAGGCTGACTTTTAGGAATATCTATGACTCATCATTAGCCTGTTTCTAGTCTACTGGACTACCGGCTGCGGCTGAAATGCTGGATACAAATCCGAACGTGGACTGCCATCTGTAAAAAAAGATCTCTCATTTATTCGTTTTGAAATCAGAGGCGCCCTCTAACTAAAACAACGATATCACCTGGACTCTAACTACCCTCTATTTTTTCAGGTATCACACTCTCAAGCAACAAAAGCTTACTAGTAGTATGGTGTATGCTAGCCAGTTTCGCGACCGCCGCCTCCAGCATACTCCAACAGCCGCTATACAACAGTACACTCAACGAATTTGACACTACAGCCACCATGACAGCTTCAAATACGATCGTCGCCATCTTTATTATGGCGTGGTCTTTAGTCTATAACTATGATTATAGAACTTGTTTCTTGACGGCCAGTGTTTTACAAACTGTGACTGCTTGCATGTTTTTCGCTTTGTCTTTTAGAAGGAGGCGCTAATTTAATATTTAGGGAGCCTGTTTTAGTTTGGCACGATAAGTTCAAAAATTAAAGTTTTTTTTTGAATGATTTGCTAGATAAATTAACCGGAAAGGGTCAAGAGGTGGTGAAACAGGCCGAAAGTGTTTTTAAGAGGTGCTTAAAAATTAAATTATGGTTAAGTATTTGTAGAGATTTTAACATTTAAGCAAGATTACAATATTTGTACAAGGTTTTTTTAAGATATGTATTTTTTTTTTAATAATTACTAATTTAAGTTATTGTTTTAGAGCATAACAAACTAGACGAAATGGACTTGATGTTTGTTTCTAAAACCTAGACTTAAGTGCTATTTTATGTAAATAATATAATTATCTTGCCATACAAAATAATATAACACATCATAATAAAAATAAAATAGTAAATAAATTATTAAAACCATAACATATTTAGTAAGTTGTTTATTTTTAAGAGATCACATCTGTTGCAGTCTGTGTAAATAATATATATATCACATCTATGGTAGATAATGTACGAGGCAGTATAGCTGAGTAAGCTATAGACAATAATGTCTATAGGAGTCGTCTGCCTAGTGCGTTATCTACCTCTTTCTACAGAATATCATGTGACAAAGGAATTCATACGATTTAAATGTATTTTTTTATATAAACTTAAGATTGACTTTTCAATACTAGAAAAAAAAAGTATTATATTCGTGAACTTTACAAGAAGAGTGTGATTATCAATTTTGAACTCTAAAGAGAAGAGAAAAGGTTCTTAATTGGTTGACCAAAAAACGTGGAACCAAAGACTAAAGAAGAGGTTGTATTGAGAATACTGAATAGCAGGTATAACTTATAAGGATTAGCTAAGAGTCCCGAAGTCACCCCTCAAAATCCTATTTACATGTTTCTATTCTACTCAATTTTATACTGTTTCAAAACTAAATAAGTAGGTACTATCGAAGAAACGCATATACTGTAAGGACTATTTTTGCTTGCAGCGCTTGGCCGCTATAGTAACACTAACCTACGGAAAAAAGGGTCGTGTGCGCGGGATTTTGTTTTCAAATTGGTTAATTATGCGTTACCGCGATAGTACCTATTTGAAAACCCCAAAATTAAATCTTCACTACGCCTATTACTGTAGACCTGTAAGTGATTTAAATCGGATCCACAGAATATTGACAAATTAATAAAAACGTTAGAATATTGTATACTTTCAGTGGGACAGCGGCACTGTTATCAGAGAGAGATATTTTTTTATTTTATTTGATGGTCTTAAAAACGGCGTTTGCTATATAGTTGCATATTTTTTTTAGGCTTATCATCAAAAATCAAAGGACTTGGTACAAGTACTTATACTGATTTAGGCTAAATTGTAATATCAATATGGTAGCTAAAGGGAAAAATCTAAAATTATGTTTAAAGTTGACATACGCTGTTTATAAGACCACTAAAAATACAGTTAGAAAAATAATCTTGTTCTACGAGCGTTCTCTAACGTGGTTTAGGCCAAATTGCACCAACACAAATTACTAAATGCATTTAGTGCTAAACGAAATTAAAACATCGTTCCATTTCTGTCAATCCTTTGAAGATGATAGGGACAGAATGATATTTGAAATACGTTTAGCGTAGTAGGGGATGCGCTGCGGTAACCCGCGAATTTTTTAGCTGTTTGCAGGTAGTGTTATGTTGTGTGTTGATCAAAGTAAGATAGGCGACCGTAACAAAATTACAATCATTAAAACAACTAAATTAAAATAACTCTGTTGAATGACTATTTCATGAAATCATGACATTTGAGGTCAATTCTAAGCCGACGTTCGCACGGACGTAATAAAATCGAGGCGATTCTTTTTTCATGCACTGAATTTTCAACGCTGTACTTAACGCCGAGAGTTGAAAATCCAACAGTGTGTTTTTTCAACGTGCTGGGACGAGTGCGTCCCAGCGCTTTGTAATTCTCAACGCTCAGCTTAACACAGAGAGTTGAAAATCCAGTGCGCGATAAAATCCCGAAATCGATTTTATTACGTCCGCGCGAACGTCGGCTAACTGAGAGAGTTGAATTGATGATTCTAATTCTGTAAATACATATTTGATACAGTCGCGAATCATATTTTGATCAACATATAACTTGACAATTGACCTGTCAATTGCAGAAAACGTTAGAAAAATTGAATTTCGCGGGTAAGCTTGGAGCTTTCGCCTAAAATATATTTAGTGAAAACACGCAATTTAATGACACTTTTCCACTAAAGACTAAAAGTATTTACACAAAGTTCTTATTTAGTGATTGGGCGACTCCAGGTATTCGTAAAAGCAGGGAAAAACTATTTGAACTTTATGGCTTAAAGCAACATATGGATAATACAAACTTTCATAAGTATGTTGCAAAATATTCAAAAACTTTTAAAAGTGTTTGCAAAATAGCCAAAGCTCTGCATATTAGCAATAAAATAAAATCAGCTGATGATAAAATAAAAACTACCTGGCAAGTAATAAATAATGAAACGGGTAGGAAAAAACAGCGAAATACTGAATTTAATTTAGAGACTGCACATGGCCCCATTAACTCAGATATAGAAATAGCTCAAGAATTTGAAAACTTTTTTGCTAATATTCCTCTTAAAACTACTGAAGCTTTAAATTCCTCACCCGCGCTTTCTGCTGCCTTACTTAGACAGAATGTGAAGGCATGCCCTTTGGAGTTTAGGTTTCAGCATACAAACCCCCAGGCTGTTATAAAAGCTTTTAAAGATCTTAAAATTAAATCAACAGAAGATCTCTGGGGAATGTCTGTAAAAGTCTGTAGATCTATTATCGAAACCATTGCGCCCTATTTAGCTTACATATTTAATACCAGTGTAGACCAAGGAGTCTTTCCGGATCTCATGAAACACAGTAAAGTAGTTCCATTGTTCAAATCCGGTGATAGTAAAGAACCCAACAATTATAGGCCTGTGTCAATTCTACCAGTTCTCAGTAAGGTGTTTGAAAAGTTGATGCTCAATCAAATGTTACGTCACTTTAATAAAAATTCCATCTTTCATGAACAACAGTACGGTTTCACCAAAGGGCGTTGTACTACTGACGCCGGTGTCACCCTAATAAAGAACATTTTTAAGGCCTGGGAAGAAGCACAAGATGCCATTGGAATCTTTTGCGACCTCTCGAAGGCGTTCGATTGTGTAGACCATGAGACACTTCTGCTGAAACTAGAACACTATGGGATTAGGAATACAGCTCTTGATTTACTTAGATCATACCTGAAAGATAGAAAGGTTAAAGTTCAGGTAAACGGCGTAAACTCATTAGGGTCTGAAATGGCAATGGGCGTTCCTCAAGGTTCGATATTGGGTCCATTCCTCTTTTTAGTTTACATTAATGATTTACCCCAAATACTTCAAAATCAACCGAAGATGGTGTTATTTGCAGATGACACATCATTAATCTTTAAAATAAACCGACAATCACAAAATCTTGACGACGTGAATAGCTCTATTCTGCAAGTCCAAGATTGGTTTACGGTAAATAATCTGGTACTTAATAAAAAAAAAACCAAATGCATTAGATTTAAATTACCTAATGTTAAAAGTAGCGAATGTGACATCATATTGAATGGAGAAAAACTGGAATTTATTAATCAAACGGTTTTCCTGGGAATCACGCTAGACGAGAAATTACAATGGGGACCTCATATAACATCTCTTGCGGGGCGGTTAAGCTCGGCCGCTTATGCTGTTAGAAAGATAAGACAGTTAACAGATGTAGAAACCGCGCGTTTGGTCTATTTTAGCTACTTCCACAGCATTATGTCATATGGCATTTTACTGTGGGGTCGGGCTGCTGACATTGAATCCATCTTTATTTTGCAAAAGAGAGCTGTCAGAGCCATTTATAATCTACGTCGCCGCGAATCTCTCAGGGAACTTTTTAAAAGGATTAATATTATGACGGTACCTTGCCAATTCATTTATGAAAATATTATGTATGTAAGGAAAAATCCACATCTCTTTAATAAAATAAGTGATAGACATAATTTTAATACTCGAAATAAAGATAAACTAGATCAACCATTTTTCAGGTTATCTAAAGTACATACATCTTTTATGGGGTACTGTGTTAAATGTTACAACAAAATACCTTGTGACATATTGCAATTAAATGAAAGAAAATTTAAAACTCATATAAAAAGTACACTTTATAAACAAGCATATTACAAATTAGAGGATTATATCCAAGATAAGAGTGCTTGGAAACATGCTGGTCCTGCTCCATAGGACAATTTAGAATCAAGACAAAATCAAACTGGTTGCTAATTTAATTGTAAAATTTATTACTTTGTGTTTTAAGTATGACATTGATTTTACATTCTGTGATTACTTCCTTACACACTGACTTATTAATTGTAACATTTTAGGAAAATCGTCTACTTTTACAATGTTTGTAAATATGTGAGAACCATGTATCTGTCACAAATTAAATTATCTATCGTTGCTTCATTTTTATTTTTTTTACCTATTGTGGTATAGTAATTTTATTCTAGGTGCATCGTCTTCACATATAATAATTATTTAACAAATGTACGTACATATACAAACAATATTGTAAAACATTTTAAAAGAGTAACGGTGGAGTTTCTTGCCCATTCTTCTCCATACGAAAACTACCTTTTGGAAGGGGCGACTAGAATCAATTTTATTATTTTGTAATTTTTGACGTTCAAAAGTGCCATACATGGGCCTATTTGAAATAAATGATTTGACTTTGACTTTGACTTTGAGTGATTTGTGGTGCAAGTGGGCCTTAATATTACAATAAATAAGAAAATATTAATTCTTGTTTGAATACTCGTAAGTATAGAATGTAGTAATTTAAAAAAAAATAAGTTCGTCTCACTTACGGGCCGACAGTAAGAAATTCAGTAAATAAATATGATATGTCCGTAAACTATAGATAATTTTAAAGACTATTCTATTTTTAATATTGTAATTTATAATTCGAATAAATAATAATTTTATTAGAAAAGACGTCATTTTAATTAAATTAATGTATAAGTACCCTCATTTTTGTTGCACCTAAATTATAATAAATTGAAAATTAATACATAAATTATAGGAATGTATTAAGTGATTAATTACAATTTGTTTGAAAATTTGCAAAAGCAATTGAAATTAAATGCAAGTTGCGAAACGAAGGATTTTTAGTTTTTCGTTTTTTTTTTTTCGAATTGGGCATGTGAACAGCGAACTTTGACGTATCAAAGTGACGTCACTTGTTCGCATTCACAATTTTGATTTTGAACATTTTTTGTCTGGCAGTCCCGAATTAATAACTAATACTTTTACTGTTTTTTTTAACTCAACAAGTCCATCATTTCGTTATCTGTTAGTTTCTTGGCGTCACTAGTAGGGGTCGGGTTATTGTTAGGTGTGGGCAGTAGAGATTCGAATGCGGACCAGTCCTGTTTGGCTTTGTTTTGATTTTGATTGTTAGCCCATTTGTTGTTGAAGTTGGCGGGGCCTGCTGATGACGACGACAGAGTGTCGAACCCAGTGTACTGGCTCTGGAACGAGTAGTTGGAGACCATGGAAGGGGTGCTGTAAGTTGGGTTGGAGAGCGAAGTCGCTTGGTTGGTCGGGTGCGACGCTGATGAAGGAATAGGTTTCCCCAGCAGGTTTAAGTTGGATTGTAGCAGCGTGGTGGTCAGGTCCATTGGTTTGGTGGTAACGTTCCGAGGAGCTGGGATCGCTTTTGGTTGAGGCTGCGTTGAGAACTTTCGTACGACTTCTTGCTGGTGCGCTATCCTGGAAAAATGAAAGTGTCTGGTTGAAATTTTATTTTATTAAAGTTTTATCCATATTTAACTAAAGTTTACTTCTTTTAAGGATCGCCTTTAGAAAGTTAATGTTGATCTAAGTGTAAGTACTATTTAAAAATTTACAACTACTGTTCTCTATAAATTAATTTAGGAATTTACCTAAATTCTTGACCAAAATGAGTGTGTTTTTGTTCTTTTTTCTTTTTGGACCTGCAAAACGATCCAACTATTGAGTAAGAACTAATACAGGTCAATTGACAAGGTATTTACCTTTCAAACTCAATCAAAATACTATTGGTCTGATTTATCTTGTGCGGGTAAGTCCCGATTAGCTTAATTCTGTTAAAATTTCTCATTTATCTGGTGGATGGTGTTTTTTTATTTTTTTTGGGTGGGAAATTATCAAATAGTTTCTCCCGCTCTGGGCGGAGCGGGAGGGCGTGTCAGACTCTTACTGACTAAAACCCAACCATGTTCCTTCAGTTGCCATGTTGCCGGGGACCACGATCTCCCTTTCGGACTTCTTCGCAACCCCGGTAGATCTGGTAGATGGCGTTCGTGCCTCTTTGGGCACTCAAACTATTAATGCTCGTTTTTCGCTAAAACTAGTTAACATCTAAATAAATGTCTAAATAGTTGGATTTCAACGCTCTGTTTAGCGTCGAGAGCTGAAAATACAGCAGTGCAATAATATTTAGGCATTCATTCATCCAATACCTCTGCTTATCCTCCATAGAAAGATGTCTCCCGTTATCATTAACGGTCGGCAAGGCAGGTTGCTTTTCCTTATGCTGGTTGAAGGAGAACGGGTCGATACCAAGACCTGTGAACATCTTGTCCAGGTCTGACTGTGGGGGGGGCGCGTTCACCAGGATGTCGTTTGATGGAGGCATCACGTGTTCCATTATCCTGAAGAGAGGAATTGAAGAATGATCAGGAGAACATTGATATGTGGTTACTATCTTCAATTGTGTAGTCACAGTAAATGCACCCCAAGAATCTATACAATGTCGCCCATCGGCATGTATAGATAAAAATTATCGAAAAATAACTTTTAAAGGGGGTCTATCTTGTCTTTTTTTTCATAATCTCCCAATGATTTTAAGAACTTACACTTGTTGTTTTTTTTTTAAATAACACTGTTTTTTTGAAAAAAATGTTTTCAGCTCGGTCGTTTTTTTGCATTGAAAAAATTTAATAACATGAAAAATATTAAATTCAAATTAGAAAGTCATTTATTCAAACTAGGCTGAGAATCAGCACTTTTCGAACGTCAAAATTACATAAGACAGTCCCCCAAAAATGCCCACCCTTCACCACTTCCTAGTGCCCTTAGCTGGGAAGAAGAAGTGGCGCAACAAACTCCCCAGCAGCACAGCTGTCTGTTCAAGTTAGAAAAAAAATGATTCTATAATAATAGTAAGTATGCAAAATTATTATGCAACACAAAAAATTAAAGATTAAAGTTATTTTTCGATCATTTTTCATGAATGTTCAGAAAAATTCGGGCGGGCACATGCCGATGGGCGACATTGTAGAAATCAAAATTAAATGCTGTTCGTTGGTAAGTCATTACTTGAGAACAAATAAACCGTTTTTTTTTTTGTAATGTCGTATATATTCCTAATATTATTCCGATAGTCTGTATAAAAACAAAAGAGAACTCTAATCCAAAAATAAACTATACTGCGTTCGCGATTTAGTTTCCAAAGATCTAAACAAATATGCGATGTGGTATCTGGCAAAGAAATTGCTCTTTAGAAGATTGCTTTTCCTTCTTAAAAAAGATTACACACTGTTGCTTCTACAGGACACAGACAAACAATAACATAGTCGGTAAGATAAGTATCCGCCTCACTACGTAATTTGCTAGGTTGGCTGGATACTTATCTCAGAAGACAAATTCACGTATTTAAAAACGTTCAAAATCTAGTCGCAGTCTCATCTCAGCGACGATAAATCACAAAAACTTGTCAAAAATGAAGGTAAATTAGAGGTATTTTTGACAGATTGATACGGAGATTGCGAACGTTCTTAAAAATACAGGAATTGCCCCTCAGCACGCGTAGCATGACAACCATGGTTTTGTCGACGCAAGAATAGACAAAATGACAGGTAAACAATCACAATCTGTCATTTTGTCTATTCTTCTGTCGACAAAACTCGTTTCTACTTTAGACTGGTGCTGATCACCGATTGCAAAAACACCAAAAAAAAAGCCTATGTTGTCCTACGGCTGGGCAAAGGCCTCCCTGTCTCCTTTACACACTCCTCTCTGTCTTAATCTAGTGTGGACCAATCCTGCAAAACAAATAGAAAGAAAATTTCTACTCACTTAGCTTCATTATTGATAGAGTTCAGTTGCTCCAATTTAACTCTATGCTCCATCTCCATCTTAGATACCATCTGCTTGACCAAAGATATCAGCGCGTTGAACTGGTTGAGGGTCAGACCATTCTCCACGCATAGAGGAATGAGGAACGGAAGAACCTTGGTAGCTATCACCTCCTTGGTGATGCCAAGCTTTGAGTGGCTTAGGGCTAGCTTGTATATACCTGGAAAGAAGGAAAAATGTTGGAGATAATATTTGATCTTCAAAATGCTTGGTAGAAGGGCAAGGCAAACTTCTTTCGTGTTTGTTTACTCCTATGTGCCCAGCATTGGTTTGGGATGAGGTATGTCCAATGGTTCATATAAGAATCACCATTCATTACAATGCGATATAAATTCTGAGTTACAGTGGGATATTTTGTGAATTTACTTTTGCTGGTCCTTAGAACCGAATCTAAGTTTACAGCTAGGAGTATCATACTAAAAAGCTTGGAACAACTTTAAAATCATAAAAAAATATTTATTGTATTATCTTTGGCCACAAAAACGAGTGACCCTGCTATAATAACTTTCGATTCGCTTTCTAAACATGGACTAGGTAATTTTTTATTTACTCTGCCGTCTTCACTGCCCATGACGACTATTATTATTTAAAAATAATTTACTTATAGTCTGTTTCAAAAGTATTTGATGAAAGTGTAAATAAACCATTTAGATTTCTTGTGCAATCATTCACTAAAGGAATCATAACAAATTCACCTGTATTTAGAAGGTTTCAGTTTTCTTTATATCTCACTACTTCTTCCAACAATTTTTTTTTTAATAACATTATTAAATAAAAGTGTCCAAATTTTTTTTGTTCGTCTTGTAGATTATTAAAAAATATTGAACACGTATTTTTTCTTTTTTGACGTAATCAAAAGATTACGGCGATACATTGAGTTAAAATGTGGCATGACGTCACGCCTTGCTAGATTTAATACTGCGTTGTGACGTAGCAAGCCCCCACTGTTCAACTTAAATGTGTGTTTTCTAAGGTATTCCTGATTATTATGATAAAGCAAAAAATACGTGTCAAATATTTTTTTTTTATCTGAAAGACGAACTAAATAGAATTTCTTTTTTTTTTTACCTAGGCAACTACCCTTTTGTAATTAAAAAATCATCGACGAAAATTGACGTCATAAAACCTCGATTGTTAAGGCGCAGATATACGACTTCTAATGATTTTAAATTGGACACCACATCTAAACGACTAGTCTTACTTCTTTGAAAAAAATATATGTTGTACTAGACAGTTTTCTTCGTAATTTGATATACGAATAATTCAAATTATATTTTTATAACATAGTGTAATTAATTTGTAAAGTAATGTCTAACGCGGACAAAAAAACAATAATAACGCAAAAGCTATCAGGCATATTTTCATGAAACTTTCACCATCTAAAAGGCAATTTAATTACACAAATTTTAGTATACAGCTTTTATTTGTATTGTGTTTGATAAATCAATGTGGGTTGTTTTTTGAATAAGCTTGGTGCGCGTTAAAACCGGGGCTCTTGCGGGCGACGGGCGGCAGTGCATCGCTGACCACTGTCACGGGTAGACACTAACGCTCGGAGCAATTTTATTCGCTTTTAAATTTCATGCTATAAATGTTTGGTAAATCCAAATTATTGAAAAAGAAATGCCTTACACTGGCAAAAATAGATTACTGAAGTAAGTAACGTACCTATTTTAATCGAAATAAAATTATCATTAATCTCTATCGAAAGTTTGAATTATTTTGAATTGTAGTAACCACACTTTTATTTAATTTAAATAATTGTGTTATTTTTGTTTTAGGACAACACCAAATAAAAATTCTCTAGTCGTAAATTCAGAGACGAGGTTTTTTTGTAATTTTTTTGTAACCATACTACATCGTTGTAGGGACAGTCCGGATGAGTTTCAAAAAATATTTGAATGCTATTATTGACACACAAGTTGTGGACCTGTTCTTGGTTCGTAAGTAGTATGACCTTGACTGCGGAGATGTAATTACTCGACTGTCCCAGAAGGAGGGTTATGTTTTTCGAGAGTATGTATGTATGTACTTATGTCTATTTATTTGGCACGCTCTGTAGCCTAAACGGCTTGATGGATTTTAACATATGAGGTGTCGTTAGGTTCGTCTTAATAGTGGAAGTGACATAGGCTATTTAATATTTATATATTGCATCTGCAAATACAAAAAAAAGAGGGGTAGGTTTAAAAAAATTAACAACAAATAAAAGTTAGTAATGAGTCAATTCCAAATATACATATCCATATTAATAAAACTAACACATAACATAAAACATAACATCACGCCTGTAATCCCCGAAGGGTTAGGCAGAGGTGTACCTATAGGACACCCACATTTCGCCAATAAAATAAAACTAAAAAGTTTGAAATAAAACAAATTATAAAAAAAAAAACAAAAAACCCGACTGCAAAAACTCATACCTGAAAAGAGAAAAACAAGCATTATAATCTATAGGATTTTGGTATCGCAGGCATTTGGACAAACAAAAGTTTCACCAAAATTTCAGGTTATTGGTTTGCGCTTGCAATACCAAAATCCTATAGATTATAATATTTATAATGCTTGTTTTTCTCTTTTCAGTTATGAGTTTTTGCAGTCGGGTTTTTTTTTTTTTTTTGTTTGTGTCCATTTTGCGAACTTAGCCGACGTTCACACGGACGTAATAAAATCACGGTGGGATTTTATCGCGCACTAGATTTTCAACACTCGGTGTTAAGCCGAGCGTTGACAATCCAACGCGCTGGGACGTACTCTCGTGTGGGCACGTGCACGAAAAAAAAGCGCCGCGATTTTATGACGTCCGTGCGAACGTCGGCTTACAGTAAATTGTGCACAACTATTTTCCTACTTTCGCCCATGCCTTTACTTTCATGCCGGTGCCTATATTTAGATACATGTCGCAGAGTGATACCGCCTAGTTTGGAAGAAAAAAGTTTGATAGTTCCATAATTTACAACAAAAGGATTCCTCTTCAGTAAATGTTGTTTCAATTCTTTCA
The DNA here is from genome assembly GCA_963680765.1 of Agrochola lychnidis. Classification (NCBI taxonomy): domain Eukaryota; kingdom Metazoa; phylum Arthropoda; class Insecta; order Lepidoptera; family Noctuidae; genus Agrochola; species Agrochola lychnidis. The sequence continues at coordinate 2,469,072 of OY796859.1, read as the reverse complement.
AACTTCAGAAATGAAAAATAATTGAAATTAGTGAATATGTTTTTTTTTTCTTCTTTGATTTATGTTTTTGTTCTCTCTTCTATGGTTACACACGTTGTCTACATCTCTTTTTATATACTTTCCTGTCGCAGGTATGCTGGAAGAGATTTCTTTAGAAAAAGCCACTGCTTTTTAAAGGAAAAGAAAAAATACGTACAAAGGCACTCCTTTGTACGTATTTTAGCTTTTCCTCTCTTCTTGTCTGTTTATATGTGTGTGCATAAATTTGGAAATATAAAAAAAATATTACACTGATAAATAAAACGAAACAACCTAGGAGTGAATTTGTACCGACATTATCTGTTGCAATAACAACAAACAATACAACAACAACAAATGATTAACGTATTATTATTACGTTAATATATTGTAAATTATGAAACCATTACTTTTTTGACCAATATTATATTAATCCTTACCTAATAAAATATGTTATTTAAATTGGGCATTTAATTTAGATTAAAATACGCCTGACATCATATCATTTAAATGAATGGTTTAAAAGATATCACAGATTCAAAATTACGCGTTACTACATAAATAAGGTTGACGGTAACGCGGGCGCAGCGGTATTAGTCAATAACCTTTCCTCGGCTATTAGGTATGTAATCTCAGTAGTACGATCCCGTAGGATATTTTTCGACATCCACGCGGGCGAAGCCGCGGGCTAAAGCTAGTAAGGCTATAATTTATATAGATATATCACCCGGACGAAGCCGCTGGCGGAAGCTAGTGAAAAATAATTTAAGTAACCTTTCGATGGATATTGGTGCCGATTCTCTTGTCACAAATGCCTCTAAACTGGACTAAAAATCACCAAAATTTAGTTTATTCCTGTCAAACGACGATTTCCCATTCTGAAATAGACTAAAGTGACACATCTTAACTATATTTTAGTTTGACAGCACTAAGATGGTACTGAGATATTAATTTAGTGAAAATGGCAATTTTGCTATTCTGAATTTGACGTTATTCATCTAAAATTTAGATTTTCTAACTAAATCTGACTATTTTTAATCGCTGCTAAAAACGTGGGGAATAAAATTGATAGTCATGAACTTTAAATTAACACCAACACCTCGACTTCAGATGCAACAAAAAAAAACAACCGACCTCCAAAAAAACATTAAAAAGTGAAAAATAACTTTAATTTCGGAAGTCGGTGTCTTGGGTTTTGTATTTTCGTTTTTTGCCACCGACTTCCGAAATTAAAGTTATTTTTCACTTTTTAATGTTTTTTTTGGAGGTCGGTTGTTTTTTTTTGTAAAAAGTTTTTATTTTTCACTTTTTAGTTGTGGTACCTACCCCACACACATTCGAATACCACTACCTGCTACCAGTGACAGAAACTTATCAGATCATCTACATACTAAGTGGGAAAAAAATACGTATTTTGTAGCTAACTCAAAAACTATCCAAGCAAAGTTAATAAAATTTATATGGGACCAATTCGAGAGCACACCCTTTCAAACAAAAAAAGAATTTTCAAAATCGGTCCACAATTGACGGAGAAATCGGTGGACATATATAAAAAAAAAAAAAAAACAAACATACGCGACGAACATATAACCTCCTCCTTTTTGGAAGTCGGTTAAAAACAGTACTGATTTTATTTTTCTTTTGCTTGTATCTCGAAAACGGTGTGTCCAATCGCAAAAATTATAAAAATTTCGACCCCCTTTATAAAACTCTTAAACCCATACACTCTACATGTAGGTGATATTTTTTTTTATTTTCCCTACAAAAAGTGAAAAATTCCATATAAAACACGTCGAGGCTGCCCCCCCTGCGTGCCTCCGGCTCTAAAAAGATTCACATGGTTAGGTATCACGTGTGGAGTCGCGATTTAGATGTGTCAAAATTATTTTTTAATTTAGAGAATTTATTTTGCAGAATAGCTTTGAGATTCTCATAGTCAAAAGTAAGGAATTTTAGTGATAGTTTAGTTCGGTGTACAAGAGAATCGGCACCACTATTGATAATATTAGTTCGATTAAAATAGGTACGTTACTTACTCTGTAATCTATTTTTTGCTAGGCGTTTCTTTTTCAATGATTTCGATTTACCACCAATTTTTAGCACAAAACTTAAAAGCGAATAAAATTGCTCCGAGTATTAGCGATGCACTGCCGCTCGTGCCCACAAGAGGCCCGGCTTCAACGCGCACCAAGTTTATTCGAAAAACAACCCACCTTGATTTATCAAACACAATACAAATAAAAGCCGTTTAATAAAATTTGTATAGTTAAATTGTCTTCTAGATGGTGAAAGTTTCATGAAAATACATGAAGATAATAATTTCGAGAAATTTTCAACTGTCTACCTATTACAGTTCATGAGATTTAGCTCGCTGACAGACAGACGGACATTGGAGGCTTAGTAATAGGGTTCCGTTTGGCACTCTTCCGGTACGGAATCCTAAAAATTTACTTTATAAACTTGTAAGAGGTGCTTTAGACCATTGAACTGAATAACTTGCTATAGCAGCCACTTTGAAATCGCATTAAAAAAACAGCTGTCCCATACAGTTTAGAACACCTTATAAATATATATATAATTCACATGTTTTATTTGATCATTTTAAATCTTTGTAGATAAACAAATCCATTCCATGCTTCATTCGTTTCCCATGGACGCCAACTGCTACGATCTTTATATAGTTACCTATTCTATTTACTTCGTTTACGTTCATATTATCTGCTATCTAATTGCGTAACACCTTTTCGTAAATGATTAAGACTATTCTGTCTCATTTTGCAGTTCAACAACATTAATTGCGTTATTTACGTTGTTGAGCAGGTTTTTTTTCGAACTTATGAAGCAATGGATTGGCAATCTGTTTAAATGATTCAGATTGTGATTGATCGTTTATTATGCAATTAGGGTGCTGGTCATACACGCAGACAAACCACACATCTTTGTTTTATATTTTTTGTCATCTTCTGTTATTATTTTAAGTAGGTATGTCCTATTCATGTATGGACACATTTATTATTTACGTAAATATAATAAACCAACTTATTCAATGCAAACTATTAAAATAATATGATAACAATCTTAAATTATTATCAGAATATTAGCTTACTTATTAACAATATATTGAAAAAAAAATTGTTTGGTGATCTAAAATCAGACAGGATAGTCCTCACTATCTGAAACGTATGGTTACCCTACGAAATTACGTGCGTGCAGTTGCGGGGTCGCGGGGAGGTGACGCGTGGCTCCACCCACTCGCTCGAGGTCGCTGTCACTTATTGTCGTCTTAAATAAAAAAAATCTTTGGTGAATTTGAATTAGAACAGCCCCCAATTTGGGGGGGGGGGCAAGCCGAGGCCCGTGCCCCGGGCGCCAACATCAGGGGGCGACAAATTCAAGCGTACCAGACAAGTGCACCACCCAGCACACAGCAACTTTGCAATAAATGAGACGCGCAGCACATTTATAATATTTCATTTTTTTTTCTTTTTTAAAACAGTTTTGGCGCCCCTGTTGAATTGGCGCATTATCGATCGATACAATTTGATTAATACGTTGCTGGCAAAATTTTCATTTTGAGAAAATTTTAATTTCGCGGGGGCTAACTTAGCGTATCCCCATAAAATATTGGCGGGGGGCGGCAGACGGCAGTTTTTGCTCCGCCTCAAAAAAGTTCTAGATCCGAGGCTGAATTAGAATTTCAGGTTTAAGTATTCAAATCGAAGTCGTTAAATTAGCAATAATGTTTTGTAAATGGCACTACAAATAGGCATACACAACACAAGTACGTTTTTCTGAGCCATTTGTTAGCATTTTCATCATACTTTTGGAAAAAACCATACATTGAAGGATAAAAAAAGTAAAAACAAAAACAGTGGCACTCCGGGTGTGCCGACAGAAGTGAAAGCTTTAAAAAAATCGGCACCGCGGTAATCAAAGCGTTGATGTCTTTTACTCCACGGTGTTGGTAAATTCCGTTACAGTGTCGCGAAATCAATGGTTTAGTCCCATCTCAAAAATTCCTAAAGAAGTTTTCACTTCAAAATATTTAGGTAAGTACTTAAATTGGTTAAAACATACCCAGAATCCCCATCAGCACAGCCGGTTCCCTCGACGGTATCTGCGGCAGGAACGGTATAATTTCGTCCAAGACCAACCATTTGTCCAAATGCTCCAACAGTTTGCCCAAACACAGCAAACAATTGACTCTTACTGACAAGTAATTTGTACTCAAACATAATTTCTTTATCCGGGGTAAGAGGGCGTTCTTCATCGCGGGGTAGTCTATCAAAGAGGCGAAGGTTGGTAGCACAGACAAACACAACTCCTGGATTTGTTGCGCGTCAGATTCCAACGCCCTATACAACATTGGTAGGATATCAGACTTCACTTCGTCTCCTGGCGTAAACTTTAGTAGCAATTCCATTTTCTGCATAAATATGAGCAAGATCTGTATAGGATCCTGTATCAACATCACTGGTTTCAAGACAGGTAAAATGTATTTGACATATTCTTCTTGAGAACTGTTTTCCGCTATGAGCAACACGTTCGGTAGAACGAAAGGAACCATGGGTGGGTTGATGAATTCTTTTGACAAGCACGGCAGAACCCGGTAGATACAAATACGATGCGGCATTTTTTGGATGATTTGGGGTAAACCTTTGTAGAATTGAGATTTTTGCAGGTTGTCCCATTGAAATAAAGAGTCTAGGTAATTAAGGGTTTTAACACCAACATCCTCGAAATATGGTATCTGTGAAAAAAAAATAATCGTTTACGAAATGTATTTAGCAAAAGCATAGCAAAATCAACCTATACTGTTCCCACTGCTGGGACACAGGCCTCCTCTCCGTGAGAGGGAGTGGGCCGTAAACCACCACACGGGCCAAGTGCAAGTTGGTAGATGTCACATGTCTTCGAATTTTTGATTCTAGGACATACCAGTTTCCTCACGTCTTCCTTCACAGTTTTGAGAGCAGTGGTGATGAAATAATTTACACAAAGTAAAGCGCCTGTCAGGGTTTGAACCTACGACCTACAACTCGGAAGTCGCGGCCGTTACCACTAGGCCACCACTGGTGTCTGGGCCACCACTGCTCCTAGTGTATTTGTTTTTACTTAAATAATGTGGACATGTCCGAGAACTTTAAAGTTATCTTGCTTACCTTCAAGAACTGATGTGAGTCAGGCCTCAATTCCGGTGTAGCATTCAACATCAGCTTCACATACTCCCGCAAGCCATCCGTGACACACAACAACCTCGTAGTCGGCAAATGTCTGATCTCATTTGCAAATCTCTTAAATTTCGTGTAATCATTGCCTACATTACCCAAAGTCTGATGACCCGTACTATGTAAGGCATATATCACCATTCCTAATGAATACAAGTCACTGCCAGGAGAGTGAGTAGCTGAAAGAACATACTCTGGAGCCAGATAATCAAGCCCTGGTTGAGTCAAAGCATGCATAGCGGGACAGTACTCCTGGAACGGCCAATACGGTGCTGATCCTGGTCCTCTTTGGTTAGCAATACAGAAGTCGAACCCAAATATCTTCCATGCACCTTGTTGGTTCACTATAATTGACTCTGGACAGATATTGCGATGGAGAAGCTTAACATCATTGTGTAGAAATGTTAGCCCTTCGGCGATTTGCATCAGACCATATTTAATTTCGAGCTCATACAACTTATAATTCACAAAGTGGTTTGGTACGGGCTGTGGCATGTTTTCCATATTGCCTAAAATATTGGCTAAGCTAGCGAAGACTGGTTCTGTAGCAAAAGCAATACTCTCTCTGCTCTCTTCGAGACTATGTTGTACTGTCAAGATCTGCGGATGCCTCAACTTTGTCAACTGTACAATGCCACGCTTCAGGGTGTCCAACATAATATCTCTGTCTGATTTTGACCATCTCTCTAAATGTTTCTTTTCAAAAACGAATATTGATGCCTCTTGCTTCGTTGATTTCTTGTAGCCTTTGTAAATTTTCCATAGTAAACCTATATAATATGAATGGTGTTTATTACATGAAAAAACTAGTGAGCAAGCATAGTTTCAGACAGTTTTGTTGTACCATGAAGGTTATAATGCACTATGTTCTAGGAGTAGAGTTTTCTTTAGTTGTTGCCTAGCAACTGTTATGTTCTGTTCTGTCATCCTTGTGTTTTTTCAGATGAAGTTATATTTTATATTTAATAAAATGTAAATGACTTTATTAAACCACTGTGCTATACAATGATATTTTATTTTCATTGAAAGCAAGCTCAGCCAACAGGTTATGGGCCCAGCCGTGATCTGGTGTGATATCTGAGCGGAGAGAAGTATCTGATCTCACTTTCAAATATGGAACAAGCTGTTACAAAAAGTATTGAGAGATTGGCAGGCCAAGCTAATTATGGTACGTGGGCTTTTGCTATGGAAATGTTCCTAATCGACCTCGATCTGTGGGAGTGTGTGAGCGAGAAGTTCGTGGCAGACTCGGCGGAGGCTAAAAGGAAGGATGCCAAAGCTAGAAGTAAGATCTGCCTTATGTGTATGGAAAATATTTATCCTATGATCATGAATCTCAAGACAGCGAGAGATACTTGGCAAGCGTTGCAAAAATCATATGCTGATGGTGGATTACTGCGACGGCTTTATCTGTTGCGAAAGTTATTCAACGTCAAATTGACAATGTTTTCATCAATGGAGGAATATCTCAATGACATCCAGTCAACCAGTCAGTCATTACTTAACATAAAGGCAGGTCTAGATGATGAATTTATTGGGATTATTATGTTGGCCGGTTTAACCGATGTGTACAATCCTCTGGTGATGACATTGGAACATTCAGGTATGAAGATTACGACAGAGTCTGTGCAGGCAGCGTTGCTCAAAGAAAGCTTGAGGAAAAGCAGCACATCGAACACAACTGAAGATGACACTGCAACGGCACTGATGTCAAAGTCCAAGAAGGTTGTTATATGCCATTTGTGTAAAAAGAAAGGGCATTATAAGTGGCAGTGTCAACGTCGTAAGGCGGGAAACAAGTTTGAAGACAACAAAGACACATCTTTATATAAGAAGAAAGGCAGTAAGGAGACCTCGGGTCTAATGACCGCTCTATCTATGTCGGTTGGTGAGGACCATTGGGTCGTAGATTCCGGAGCTACATCACACATGACGTCTGACGTGCACATTCTTGAAGATAGACAGTACATTAGTTCTAAGCTAGTTACGACCGCGAACAATGATAAAATTGTGTCTAGTGAACAAGGGGATGTGTATGTCATGGGGCGCTCTGTGAGGTTTGAGGATGTACTTATGCTTCCAGGTTTGACGACAAACTTGCTGTCGGTAAGTAAAATGTGTACTAAGGGTTGCACTGTTGTTTTCGATGAGACTTCTTGTAAGGTTTACCAAAAGGATTACAAAGTAAAAGTAATTGGAAAACCAGTATTAACCGCACCACTGAAACAGGGGTTATATGTTTTAGATAAAGAAGCAGCGATGGTTCTGACGTGTCCTCCAGAAGATTCTTCTCGCGCCTCTTTTGATTTGTGGCACAGAAGACTAGGTCACCTGAGTGGAGCTCTGATGGTGAAGCTAAAAAGTTTGGCAGATGGTCTGACTTTTAAAGAGGTGAGCACGGAACCATGTGAAGGGTGCTGTAAAGGGAAGGAGTGCGTCAAAATGTTTCCAAAAGGTAAAAGCAAGAGAGCAAAAGACTTTCTTGAACTCGTGCATTCGGATTTAGCGGGCCCTATGGAGGTAGAATCTTGGGGTGGTAATAGGTACTACCTGATTTTTGTGGATGATTTCAGCCGAAAAACATTTGGCTATTTGTTAAAATCCAAGACCGAAGTTTTCGCTAAATTCATGGAATTCAAGGCACTAGTTGAAAATCAGACGGGAAAGAAAATAAAGAAATTTCGTAGCGATAATGGCACTGAGTATACCAACAAAGAATTTCAAGGTTTTCTGAAGAAACGTGGGATCCAACACCAGAGATCAGTACCTTATACTCCTCAACAGAATGGAGTGGCGGAACGAACAATACGCACAATAACTGAGAAGGCTAGATGTATGGTGCATGAGGCTGGTTTGGACAAGAGATTCTGGGGAGAAGCTGTTGGTTGTGCCGTGTACCTGAAGAACCGATCTCCAACAATGGCCCTCAAGGATAAAGTTCCAGAGGAGGTTTTTACAGGAGAGAGAGTCGATCTATCGAATCTGAGAATATTCGGATGTAGAGCTCAGGTTCTGGTAAAGGATCATAGTCGCAAGAAGTTTGATCCGAAGACGGTTCAAATGATAATGACTGGGTATTCGACTAATTCGAAGGCGTACCGATTTATCAATTTGGAGGATGATCCAACGAGGATTATCATCGCTCGAGATGCTACATTTATGGAAAATGTTTCCGTGACTACTAAAGAGAAACAAACAGCCGCTGTTCCTGTTTCTAAGAAGGATGCTGTGGTCATAGATCTACAGTATGACATTCCGGGAGTTAGTCGTTCCACTACTCAACCAGAGGTTCCAAGGATTGCTGATCCTGTTGCAGTGGGGGTTCCGGTGGCTAGTTCGAATGTGAATGAAGAAGAATCTGGAAGTGTATCTAGTACAACGAGGGCTAGTTCACTGACGAGATCGGATTCTGGAGAGAATTTTTACGACTCTGTCGACGTAGAGAATCCTACGACAGAGGATTTGCAAAGTTCAGCTTCTGTCGACTTAGAGCGTCCTGTGGCAGAAGATTTGCAAAGTTCGAGACGTTACCCTGCTCGAAATAGGGTTCCGAAGCGGGAGAAAGACATGGTATACAATTTCCATGTGTCAGATGATCCTGATCCTATTTCAGTTAAAGATGCCATGGAGCGTTCTGATAAGAAGTTTTGGGTAGAAGCGATGAAGGATGAGTTCAACTCTTTGAAGGTGAATGGAACCTGGGAATTGGTTAATCGACCATTAGACGCTAATGTTATCAAAACGAAATGGGTTTTCAAGTTGAAGATTGGAGCTGATGGCAGCACCCAGCGCTATAAGGCCAGGCTGGTTGCTAAGGGTTATTCGCAAAAACCTGGCGAAGACTATTTTGAAACATTTGCACCGGTAGTCAAGATATCGTCCATTCGTCTTCTACTAGCTCTGGCAGTTGAGAAAAACTTGAGCGTTCATCATATTGATGTAACCACCGCTTTTCTCAATGGAGATCTGCATGAAGAGATTTATATGGAACAGCCGCAATCTTTTGTTCAAGAGGGGAGTGAAGGCAAGGTTTGCAAATTGAAGAAAGCCATATATGGCCTTAAGCAAGCTGCCAGGTGTTGGAACCAAAAGATTCATGAGCATATAATAAAGATGGGATTTTCTCGGTCCAAATATGACCAGTGTGTCTACACAAAGAATACTAAAGAAATTTTCACTGTCATAGCTCTGTACGTGGATGATTTTTATATATTCACAAATAAAGCTGGTGAAGCCAGGACGGTGATACATCAGATTGGAAGATCCTTCAAAATAAAGGATTTGGGTGAGGCCAGAGAATGCCTTGGAGTCCGGATTGAGAGGAAGAGTGAAAGTGAAATCCACTTGTCTCAAAAGAAATACATTTCAAAAATCTTGGAGAAATATGGAATGTTGGACTGCAAGCCAGTTAGTACACCGGTTGAAGTGAATCTTCGCCTGAAATCTGGTGAAAAGAATGACAACACGCGGTATCAGGAAATTATCGGGTCACTAATGTACCTGGCATGTTGTACAAGACCTGATATATCGTATGCAGTTACGATGTTAAGTCAATTTAATAACTGCAATGATTCCACTCACATGGCGGCACTGAAACGAGTGCTTAGGTATCTAAAGGGGACAGCGGAACTGTCACTGTGTTACAAAAAATGTAATAAGCCTTTGATTGCCTATGCAGATGCAGATTGGGGAAATGGGCCTGATGGGAAATCTTTCTCTGGTTATACCCTAGTTTTCGGTGGTGCTGCGGTGTCTTGGCAGTCTATAAAACAGCGTTGTGTTGCGTTAAGTACTGCTGAAGCTGAGTACATCGCAATCTGTGAGGTCGCTAAGGAAGTGATATCAGTAAACGGTTTATATTCTGAACTGACTGGCCGGCGTAACACTGCTGTTACTATTTTTAGTGATAGTCAAAGTGCCAGTAAGCTAGTTTATACTCCTGCGATTGGAAAACGTTCCAAACATATAAATATAAGATATCATTTCGTTAGGGAGTTAGCAGAGCAAAGGGTTATTTGTGTTGAATATTGTGAGACTGCCCTTATGCCTGCTGATATGATGACTAAGGGAGTTGGTAAGCAGAAACATGTGTTCTGCACACAGCATAGTGGATTAAGTGGGGGTGTTGTACCATGAAGGTTATAATGCACTATGTTCTAGGAGTAGAGTTTTCTTTAGTTGTTGCCTAGCAACTGTTATGTTCTGTTCTGTCATCCTTGTGTTTTTTCAGATGAAGTTATATTTTATATTTAATAAAATGTAAATGACTTTATTAAACCACTGTGCTATACAATGATATTTTATTTTCATTGAAAGCAAGCTCAGCCAACAAGTTTCGATTGACAGAATCAGATATGAGTTTCATAACAAAAGCTGTTTAGTATGACGGGTAGAACCATTTTCTTGACTGAAGTAGGTGTCACCACCCTGTGTATTCATTGTATATTTTCTTTGTTTCTTATTATTTATTACTAGAAACATTGTTTATTTGTTTGTGTTATGATCTTTACTCAGTTATCTGCTAGCTGGTTACTGATATTAGGTACAATAATAAATCACGGGTGATTATTTCATTTACTAGTTCATGTCCAGTTAAGACATATAAATATTTCCTGTAGCTATCCTGTACTGTGTTCAGTTTATTTTTACAAAAACAACATAGAACGACATATACAATAAAATGCAATGAAAACCAAATTAATTATATTTAGATAGATGATTTTTGAAACATTTCAGTTACCTTCAGTAATTCAACCAGCTCACAGTAGGTTTCAGTCAGTCAAACTTTACCGATGTATTCAATATTATGTTGACCGTAAATGTACATAAAAACAAATTGAATAAAATGTATAGCACTCCTAGCTCGCCTATACCACTGAGCTGAGTAACCAGAGTTTAGTACCAAAGCAAATAAGGTGCACAATAGATAGCACCTGTGTCTGAATGCAAATTATAGATACATCAATCGGTTTTTTTACCTGGACCAGCGCTTGCAATAAATTGAGTTGCCTCAAACTCTCTTGTCACAGGATTTCCAGGTAATACACCAGAAAAATGAGAAACTGTGTTGCTGACCGACGAATAAAACTTGTTAAACACCTCCATGTTCGTGTTACACTTTTAACTTTTTATTGTATTGTAAAAATAAAAATCATTACGGAGCCAGACAAAAATGTACAGACGTGAAATGTCAGTTTGACAAATTGACATTTTGCTTTTAGTTCTAAACAAGTAGGTATGTTCCTTGATTCTAAAAGTCTTATGGCTTCGGCGGATTAAAGAAACAGAGAAGAGAAAACAGAATAAACTACAAATTTTGTCTAAGTGGTTATTAATAAAACTATACGAAGAAGATGAAAAATAGAAGATAAATAAATAATGCTGTTGTGTAGTAAATGAAATTTCAGAACGAATTACAATGTGGACATTTACAAATATCGCTTTAATACCCGTTTTGGACAATACAACAGAAGACTCGCTAATAATTAACTAGCGACAGTTTTCTATTGAATAAATGAGATAATAAACAACTGAAATTACAAAAAGACATATTTTTTACAAAAACACAAACATTCGTAAGTTTTAAATCTGGTAAAAGTAAAGTGTGTGTCAAACAATCAAATTATAACTATTTTTGTAAACTACCAAATGTCACTGTGTGAAATGTTCACTAATACGATTTGTTTTTGTAAATGAATCATATAAAAATAATTCACATGTGACAAAGGAAAACGAACGCAACATGTGGCTAAGACGTTTCATAATCGTAATATCAATATTCCTAACAATCATACCAACGATATTAACAGAGAGCGAACCATTTTCGAAAGAGCCATATCGGCCTCTTGGTCCACTGGTGAAATGCAACTTTTTACCGCTGGAATTCTTGGATTGTGATGAACCAATCGACCATAAAGGGAACCACTCTGCTAGAGAAGCGATTGGTCATGGCTGCGTGAAGTTTGGAGGCGTTAAATACGAACAAGTGGAGAAAACGAGAGTGCAGTGCAAAGCTTTGGACGGCATTGAGTGTTTTGGAAGCAGGAGCTTTCTAAGAGACGGTTTTCCTTGCGTGAGATACTCCGGACACTATTTCACAACCACCTTAATCTACAGTATATTATTAGGCTTCTTAGGAATGGACAGATTTTGTCTGGGGCAAACGGGTACTGCAGTGGGAAAACTTCTTACATTAGGAGGTCTAGGAATATGGTGGATAGTGGATGTAGTCTTGTTAATTACAAACAGCTTGCATCCAGAGGATGGAAGCAATTGGAATCCTTATGTTTAGACTTTGAAGTCAGTTTATTTAGAAATGAAGATCACAATCATGAAAATAAAAGAGAATTGTACAGAATATGTTGTTTGAAACGCAAGATGGCAAATTGAAAGATGAGGTTTCCATAATCATTTACTGAATACATTTGACTGATCCATATAACCATTTTGTTAACATAATATACCTGACTGAGAATACTATTCCAAGTTGTGGATATCACTGATATGTTAACCCTTAAAAAATATGAACACAGCGAAGTGCCATCAAAATATCAAATCAAATTATTTCATTTCATATAAACCTACATGGTCTGGGCACTTATGAAACATTAGAACCAAGCTGCATCATGTTGCAAGGCAACCAACCAGTTTTTCAATGTAAGTCACTTAGATTGAAAATGTGACATTTTAATTTTTTGTGACTTTCAAGCTGAAGAATCATCATAAAATTTACTAAAGACTGCAGACTACCCTTCTTAATCGAAGTGTACTTAATTAAGAATCCTGAAGAATATTAAGGAGGTAGAAACTATGTTGCAGGAAATTAAGAGTTCAGTCTCGCTTTATCATTTGAGTTCAGGTATTCAAAATTTCCCTTGAATACATCTAAATCTTTTATAAGTTTTAATTTTGTTTGTGATATCTATTTGCTAGGTGTGTAAATATAAGAATATGTAATATAAACTGTTTTTTTACTAATAATTTGTTTTTATTCACTTAATTTCATGTTCAAATTTATAGCCTTTAAACTTTTTGCTACATTTGCAGTGAGCTGAACTAGTTGACTTTTCCAAGATTTGAGTAAAATAAAAAACAAAATTGGAAATTATTTAGTTTATTATAACTTAAGCCACCAGAGCTGAAGCAGTGCTTGACTCATACTTCCAGTTAGGTGGGAGCACGCTCTTTGTCTTGTAGTAGCGGGCTAGCCTGTGAATTCTGGACTCTACAAGAATCAGCCTGAATTTGCTGTCCTTGTCCTTCCTGTTGCGTTCCAAGTGCTTCCTCATGGCAACGGCTTTCTTGATCAGGTAGTACAGGTCCTCCGGTAGATCGGGAGCGAGACCCATGGCTTTCATGATACGCAGGATCTTCTTGCCAGTAACGAATCTGACTTGTGCAACTCCATGGGAATCCCTAAGCATGACACCTGGAATAGATTAAAGGATCTTGTTAATATTACATTCTTTTTAAATATGGTATAACAGGTGGACATAATTTTAAATTATGAACATTGAATGAGCTGTTATAGTGATCAAGTGGGGCAGTGACTTCATACCATGCAAGATCACTAACCACCATCTACTATTGCTGAATGTCTCAGGACAAATTGCTAAAAGGAGATAAAAAAGCACTTGACAGCTAAGCTAAGTTGAATCTACAATTTGCTAAGTGGGATAAAAAATTTTTTTAGTTCTTGAAATGTTCAGGAGTCCAAACATTTAACTTATAAGAAAAGTGACAAAATTAGAGGAAAACCAATCAAATTGAAAGATAATTTAGGAGGAGCCTGTTGTTTCAACAGTCAATCAGCTCATAGCAGCTAACTAATGCTACAGCTACATTGTTGCGATAAGGCAAACTACACCTTCGCACCATCAGTTTACAGTTAAACGTCTAGCAGTGTGTGAGAGAGAGTGCGCATAGTGTAGTTCCCTTTATCACAACAATGTAGCCCCAGCAATAGACATTTATGGAAATAAACAACCAATGCCACCCACCAATTACTTATGTTTGCACAAAGAAATAAATGTTTTGGATTTAATGAGACTAAATAAATTAGGACAAGGCCAGGAGGAAGACGATAATACCAGAGACTGGTTTTACCTGAAGTTTACTGTAAATACAGTCACTTTATCAAGTTATGGTACCAAATCCTTGAAATATCAGTGATAAGCTAGGTCCTGCTTACTTGTAACACATAACATGTGTGTCAAAGAGAGAAGGTTGATCAGTGACACAGGAATCTCCTACCTTGGACACCTTTATCTATATAAAATTGTGCATATTATTAACCAGTGCCTGTAATGTTGAGATAAATAGAGATTTATGATTTTGCTTATCACAAACTTGCTGTTTAGTTCTGAACCTGCATTCCTGGTGGTCAACGGCAACTTACTAGTCAAATGGACACATGTTTTTTGTCTATAATCATCAGCTAGGTAGGTCTGATAACTAAAAAGTGGACACCAGTGTTTGGTATTCCTTGATTTAATAATTACTGACAGTAACAATAGTGCTCATGATGCAGGGTGGTAGGGAAATTGATCATGGATATAAACACAATCACAATGCTGTCTGATAACATACATGCTTTCCAACTGGATCAGCATAAAATACAATTTATTTATATTTCTATTCAGCTGAATGATGAAAAGAGGGGTGCCCTACTGATTTTGATCATTCTAATGCTTTCAACAAGCATTATCATTTTAAGGCCACAAATCTAGATGAGATGCCATCATAACTACACAAAAGCCCCTAACTCTTGAAATTAAATGGTAAACCACAACTCAAGTCACATTTATTATGAGTTATGATAAAATTTGGCACTTACCGATTTGGGAGGGAGTGAGGCCTTTCTTGCCAAGTTTGAAAATCTGTTCCTTAACATCATCAGCGGTCAGTTTTAACCAGGTCGGCACACTGCGCCGGTATGGCAGAGCTGATTGGGAGATACCCTTACTGAAAACATAAAATTTACACTTCGCTGTAAAGCCATGTGGTGACCACTCAATCGGTAGGTTATGTTCATGTCACAAAAACTTTCTACAATGAAAAATCTATGCTGAATCATTAGTATGATGTTGTACACTATAAATTACACATAAAATTACCCAGGTGCGTGCATACGACCCATGGCTGCGGCTTTTAATAAAAATCGCCGATCTGACAACGACAACAAGAGAAAACGAAAAGATGGTTGCCGGAAAGCGGTTATTCATTCAGTTCTCGTTCTTGTTACTTTATGATCGTTCTTTGTTCACTAGTGTTGTAGCTGCGAAAAAAACCGGTAAAGCTACTAAAAAGTCTTTGGTTGGGTTTGTTTACTATACAGTCAAAAATGTTACAGGATCATCACTGCAATCAAATTACAAAAGAATTGTCAAAACTGTCAAAAATCAAATGACAGATTTCCATTTTTCTTAACCAAATCCAGTCGAATAGGAAACATTGCTGTTAATTTCAATATTTGGTTAAAAAAATGACGAACCCCTATGGTGTATCTGATGCAGAGTTCAACCTCATCAAGCAGCAAGCCGTAAGGCGTGCTGGGCTCAGAAAGGAGTTCTTAAAACAGAAAACTAACCCGTTTAAACATGCCTCTGAAGCTGGATATGTCGTGAGTGTTAAATTACGTAATTTTTATTGTTGAGCGTTCAAGTATAAACAAACGTTAACAAATATTGTATTTATATCCCATAAAGGGCTATAAATACTCAGTTCCATAACAGTATTTGTTTGAAATTTCAGTTTGATCCAGCTTTACAGAAGTTTCTGTCAATGAAAGTTACCACACTGGAGCACTTTACTGCTAACACAAGAACTAGCTTGTTTGGAATCTGCGCTATTATAATTCCCATGTTTACTTATGGGTATGTTCTCTGGAAACACAGGACGACCCGTGAAGACCAGATAAGAAAAGGAGAACTTCGTTACAAAGATAGAAACTTCAAATTGCAGTAATGGTTGAATTCAGTGTAAGATAAAAAAAATTGTGTAGAAATTAATAAAACCAAGTAACTGTATGGCTTTATTTATTGTTATTGGTGTAACACTTAAGTTATAGCTTTTATTATTTTGTAACGGGAAGCACATAAATTTGAAAATCCCCATTGCTTTTTTAATTGATTTTACCTTAAAAAATGCTGCCGGCAGTTAAAATCACCAATGGCTAAATAAAAAACAAAGTAAATTCATGTTGTCACTGTCAGTCTGTCAGTCACTCAGTATCATTATTTGAGTGTTTTGATTCTGAGATTTGATCATATTTTATTTTATCATAATATAAAAAAATGGCTGATAAATATGGATTTTCTGATCTGGAGTGCAAAATTTTGTTGAATCAAATTGAGAGACGTGCCAAATATAGAAAAGAGTTTTTGAAACAAAAGACTGATCCATGTAAACATTCTAAGGAAGCTGGCTATGTTGTAAGTTGTTAAGTCAGAAACTGACATTGAAGGAAACTATGAGTCTACAAACCTATAATAAAAAGTAAAATTATCACATGGCTTCTAAAGCCGCGTTTCCATTATGCAAATGACTTGCATACAAGTTGCATGCTATTTGTATAGTGGAAATCACAGCTTGCTAACAAGTTGCAACTTGTATGCAATTAGATTTAAACTTGTGCACACAACACTCAAGTCAGCTCATTTGCATACAAGTTGCAAGCGCATGCGCAGGTGTATAGAGGAGGTGTGCAGGATTATTTTGTAAAAATGACTTCTAAGTGGGATACAGAGAAAACAATAATATTTATTGAAGAATATCATAGACATGATTATCTTTTCGCGTACAACTCTGCACGCAGCGGCAACCACAGCACGTCTTCTACTCATGCTGAACACTGTAGGTAGGTACAACTAAAAAAACTTTAATGCCACTAAAATCTTGTATGCAAACTGCAAGTTGAACAAATTCGTGTTTTCAATTCAAATCACTTACACACAAGTGTGACGTCATACTTGCATGCAAGACTTACCTAATGGAAACGCGGCTTAAAAGTTAATGGGACTGGGTTGGTTACTGGTCACATATACCATAGCTATACGAGTCGTCGCCGTCGCTGCTCGATTTTAGTTGCTAGTTCTATTCGCTTCTAGATAATCATCGGCAGTGGTACTAGGTCCTTACGATGAACGTGCGGTTGACTGGAATGCTAGTACAATCCCTTTAAAGGGGTGATAAATGCGAATTTTTCAACGAGACCTAAGCGCCTGTTAAAAAATGCTACGCAATTACTTTTAATGAAGCGCTTCAATCTTTCTTTCTTCCACATAATTGTAATGTTTCAGTTCGACAAGGCGATCCAACACTTCATATCGATGAAGGGATCTACTTTGGACTACTTCCCGTTTAACGTGAGGACAATCAGTTTCGCATTATTGGCTATTGTATTACCGATGAGTACGTATGGCTATGTATTATACACAGTGCGAGGTGAACGGGAGCGCGACATACGCTGCGGCAAACTCAAACCTAGGGATCGGCGTCATAAACTACAATAGATAGTTTCTTTTTTTGTTGTGAAGCGCTTTCAGCTCTTTTTAATTTGGCTCAGCCTATGGCCATTACTTAATTACTTGTTTTCCTCCTCGGCTTCACACGCATTAATGTCGGGAAATATCTCACGGGAACGTACCATCGGGATTAAAAGTACCCTATGTGTTAATCCAGTTTGTAAAACTCCACAATGGTGTAGGTACCTACTTAAAATATCGTGTCCAGCGTGTCCGCTGTCTGCGCGCTGCGCTACTGAAGACGCCAAGCTCGTAGCCAAATTCTGGGCTGACTCTATATAGATTGTCATCGACACGACAAATTTCACCCTAATTGTGTAATACACGATCAATCACAATCACATTTTGAAACAGATTGCTAATCCATTGCATCATGTTCGAAAAAAAAATATCTGCTCAACAACGTAAATAACGCAATGAATGTTGTTGAACTGTCAAAATGAAACAGATTGTCATAATCATTTACGAAAATGTGTTACGTGATTAGATAGCCGTTCAGCAGTTTTTGCGCCAATCCGGAACATACCTACATCCAGACAAACGGACAAAAATTATAAAAACTATATTTTCGGCATCAGATTCGTTCCCACGCAGCGTAGCAATTATCTACTTTTTTCAAAAATATTTAATGTGTAGGTAATTGGTTCAGTTTTGACTTGGATACTATTTTAATAAATGTTTATAAATTACAAAGGTAATCTGGAACCTACTAATAGGTACTACTAGTGATATAATACTCTAAGACTACTAGGTATACCTGCACGCGTAGCATAACCACCGTAGAAAGAGGTTTTGCCGACGGAAGAATAGACAAAATGACAGATAAACAATCACAATCTGTCAATTTGTCTATTCTTCCGTCGACAAACCCCGTTTCTACGGTGATCATGCTACGCGTGCTAAAGGGGGAATCCCATAATTAATAAACTAGTAACGAAGTCAAAACTGTACCTACATTGTGGGAACGAGTCTGATGGCGAAAACACACTAGTTTTTAGAATTTTTGTCCGTTGGTCTGTTCCGGATTGGCGCAAAAACAGCTAAACTGATTTGGATGAAATTTGGCACACAGATAGTTTATAACCTGGATTAACACCCGGTAGTTGCGGTGGGATATTTTCCGACATCCACGCAGGCGAAGCTGCGGGCAAAAGCTAGTAATAATTAATAAACGAGGAGTAAAATTATGCCAACCTAAAACCTCGAAAAATGTAAGTATGGTAAATCTGAAGATAAAAACTGTCAGGTCGTAACTTTACTCCGCGTTTATTATTATGGTAGTTATGTTTACCTTTAAGTACTCAATCCAGCACGCGTAGCATGACCACCGTAGAAACGAGTTTTGTCTACGGAAGAATAGACAAAATGACAGATTGTGATTGTTTATCTGTCATTTTGTCTACTCTTCCGCCGACAAAACTCGTTTCTACGGTGGTCATGCTACGCGTGCTGTAGGTGCCTACCTATCATTCGTTCGTGTAAAGTCGGGTCTCTTGCGCGTTTTTGCATAAAAATATCGCAACAAAGAGACATTTGTGTATGCAAACACGTTTTGTATGAAAATAAATGTTTATGTGTAAGGTTTTTTGTGTAATGTTCCGAAAAAACACGCGCAAGAGATGGCTTGAGATGGTTTTAACTAGGTAGGAAATGGCCAACGGAGTTATGCCTACCGCATATTCTACTCTAGTAGAAATTGCAGCAAGCCTAGGATGTTTTGCCTTTCTAATAGCGAAATCGCGATACCTAGATAATTTATTTTATTGTCTTGTGTTTTAATTTATTAGATAACTAGCTTTTGCCTGCGGCTTCGCCCTCGTGGAGGACGAAATGTATCCCAGGAGAATTGACTACCGAAATAAAAATTTGCTTGTCCTACCTAATCTACCTGTATAACTGTGTGCTAAATTCCGTTAAAATCCATTCAGCCGATAAGGTGTGAAAAGATAACAGACAGACAAAAGTTGCTTGCGCTGTAATATTACT
Source organism: Agrochola lychnidis (assembly GCA_963680765.1). Taxonomy (NCBI): domain Eukaryota; kingdom Metazoa; phylum Arthropoda; class Insecta; order Lepidoptera; family Noctuidae; genus Agrochola; species Agrochola lychnidis. The sequence goes on along the minus strand of OY796859.1, from coordinate 2,449,316 downwards.
ATAGATGATAATAAAACGGTTATATTAATTCAAAACCCTATTATTTCTTTACAATGTTCTATTGAAAAACTTCATAGAACGTAATAGCTTATTTATTATTATTAGCGTGGGTTACAATAATTAAATATTTAAGTTAACGCAGTACAGTTAGCGGTCATCCAAGGACTTATCCCGGGCAATGACTGTGTCGTCAAACTTCACCATATAAGTTGTCCCCTTGTGCCAGTGGGCCGTCACTTTTGCGGGCTGGAACAGAAATGGGCAGGTTATTTATTGGAATATTTTAGTGATAATCTGGACATTACATAAAGCCTACTTTACTAGGTGCGATATAAGGCGGGCGCTAACCAGGCGGCCCGGCGTGGTATAGCTAAGGATTTTCGTAAGCGGAATAGATTCACATTTTATTGATACGTCACAAGGGGACTTGAGCTGAAGGCTTCGGCATGCCATACAATGCCTTGCCGTGCCATGCCTCGTCGTGTTGCAAAGCAACATTAAAGTTGTTCTCTGTCTAAACAATGTGTAGACGATACAAGTAATTTGTTGCTCAAATTTTGTATACCGAAGGCAAGAAACTTGCATCGTGTATATGGGGTTTAATGCGCCATCTCTACGGGCGGGAGGATCGCGACGATAGTTAGGGCGTTTGTGCACTACCAGGAATTTTACTGTCCGGCAGTCCGAGTTTTTTACGGTCCGATATGGCACGCCATAAATGTAAATACTAGTTTGTGCACTGTACGTAATTTTACTGTCCGACATTTTACTTTTCCCTATTCCGGGTCGTTTTTTTCCGGTCCGAGATGACAGCAATGAAAAAAGGTTTTATGCTTGTGCACTGCGTCCGCGATCAGTATTATTCAAGAGCGGGCGGGCGGGCGCCGGGGAGGTTAACGAGGAGGTTAGGTAAGTAGTTGTAGACATCCGATAGTAGTTTAAAAAATCTTTCGTCCTGCCTCAATTTATTGTGGTTTATGTAAAATGACCCTGTCAGGTACCTTTCACTTATAAGGGGATAAACCCAAAATTATTTTAGTCTTCTACGTCCTCGCACATAGAGTAATAAAACAAGCAACTGCCGACGTTCCAAGAAACTTCTCGTACCTAGAGTAAATTATGCGTGCGTGGCGTGTAGTTTCAAAGAGAGCTACCTACCCTAAACTGCGCCGCACCGATCCGAGTAAAGACGGACAAGTGCACAAGCCAATCATCCGTTTTTTCCATGCCACATCGGACCGTAAAAAATCGGTTTGCCGAACAGTAAAATTCCTTGTAGTGCACAAATGCCCTTACGCCATGACATCAAATTACCGCCGCGATACTATCGCCGCCGTGTGGAGATTGATTAATAGTTTTTATTGAGTTTGATGGCATGGCGAGGCGAGACTAAAGCGATTCTCCCGCCCGTGGAGATGGTGTCTTAGCTCCTCTACTCGAATTCAAAGCATTTATTTCAATTAAACCAATTACTGGCACTAAAATTGTCAAAACAGTCGGTCAGTCAGAAAGTTCCTATGGAGAAGAATAGGCAAGAAACTCCATGGACATTTTTTTAAATCAAAATGTTGTGTTCCATTATAAACAAATAATTGAATGGTACTTACAAATCCACTTTTAGTAAGCACTGCCTCTATGATTCCAGCATTGAATGTGGCACAGTTTAGAGAGCCTTTGTCTTTGGGCACACTTATGAATTTGTTGATCTGTAATCATCATTTTATGAATGATTATATATTATTGTGATTCAAATCTATTTAAAGTTTGGAAGCTTTGTACATCTTAAAATTATTTTTACCTAACTATGGCAAAGCTAAAAAGAGGGTTCATTTAAGATTTCTATGATCAATGATGGCACATAGAAAACATAGAACAAATTAATACAATAATTAACAATACACAGTTATCATCATTCTATGTACTGTTTCTGACAAATAATTTACTTTGACTTTTGAATTTAAATACATAACGTTTTGCTGTACTGAAGAGAATGAGAGTTTAAGTGGACTGAGGGGTCAGGGAGAATACTTACAAGTGCATCCTTCTCAATGATGTAGTAAGTTCTCTCATCATCATTGGCATGCTCCAGTTTATCAGCTTCCTTACCAAACAGGACCTGGAATCATTGACATGTTTATTTACATACTAAACAAGTTAAAAATACAAAACGTAACGGAGCCTACAGGTAGAGAATGCATGTTGGTTGATTGATCAATCATTTGGAAAATTGATTTTGTGTTACAGCATTTTTGAAAACAGGAAAGGCTTGCTTATAAGTCAACCATAAAAGCAACTAAGTCAAAATTCATCACCAGACCACTATTTATAGAGGGAAATCATCTAATAATATCATGTTGATGTTGTAATATTAAAACACAACAACATCATGCCTGTAATACCCGAAGGGTTAGTCAGAGCTGTACACCCACATTTTGATAGTTATGTTTAAGTCCCATGTAATAGAGTACAAGCCTATTGCAATCAACTGGGCACAAATCCGGACTTTGAGCTGCTACTGAGAATTGAACTCAGGATCTGCTCAGCAGTAACGCTTGCAGCCACTAGATCGATGAAGCAGGCAGAATATAGTAGCTAGTATGCAAGATTGAGTATCTTACCTTCCATAAAGTAGATTTCACAAATAGAAGCATATTGAGCAGCTTAATTTCTCGCTTGCTATTTCTTTCTCTTACAAAGTATAAATCCAAGAGTCTGGTTCCTACATCATGACCAATGTCTGATAGTCTGAAAGATTAGAGAATCCAAATAATAAGTGCACTGGTTTTTTTTAAATTATTTGAAATGGTTCTAAACTTACTTGGTTTGGAGTTCGTGAATAGAATGTGAACGGTTCTGACAATATTGAACTATTTCTGAGAACAAAAGTGCATAAAATGATAATGAAACCTCCCCTTTGCCTTTGCTGAGTGGTTTGTCGAGAATTGATGATTTGGATCGATTGGACGACATGGTTTTCACGTTTTGACTAAGAACACTATATCCTCTAATAAATAACTACTTCACTTTATTTATGATTACATTAAACATAATAGTTTCACATAAAAAATGTGACACCCAAAGAAACGACTTGTTTTACTGAATATATTTTTTTAGGATCCCAAAATAACAAGATTTGGAACATCCATCTATTGTTACTTCAGCCACACTCGTAGCAAATCCAATCAGTTTATCGCTTTTTAATGCAATAAATTATTGTTTCGTTTGGTTCGGAACGCAATGCATTGAATGCATTCGCATTTCACATCAGCCCGTCAAGTGTCATTCTTCAAAGTGACAGATCACAGAGAAAATAGGATTTTTTCGCTGTCAACGGATTTTTTATGCAGATGCGACTCCTAGTCTTTTGGTCGTCATATTTTATGGTACAGACGCACATCAAGCTACGCGAAACTGTCAAATTTTCCCAATCAACTTTTAATCTTATAGTTTAGCATAAAATTGAAAATCTATTAAATAAATTTGACAGATTGTAGTAGCCTGATGTGCTGGCGTCTGTACATACAACAAGTTGGGTCTGTCATGTTTCAATCGTATTTTCCTGACGGGAACCACGAAAACAAACACATATTTAAACGACTGCGCGCTGTGGCATCACAGCGGGCCCTATCAGAATACCAGCGCCGCGGTATTTATTAAAATATCGCAGCATTATGCTGAGATATGGGCCTTTTTGGCCTCGCACAAGTCGTTACTGTTAAAATGCTCTTTTCTTATTTTTTAATTTTTTTTTTTTTTTTTTCTGTCTGTATTTCCTGTGCGTGTCCCAAATAAAATATTTTTCTTTCTTTCTTTCTTTCAGTTATTGAAAAACAACCACAAAGATCTTAAATGCAACACCCCTGGTTATGATCACCTTCGATTAACTAGTAATCTTGAACTGTACAGGGACACCTCAGGCTGCCCCATAGAGGAAAGTAATCTAAATCGGCTGCTCCTTTGGGGTACCTATACACTTATACAGGCGTTATGTTATGGTCGTAGATTTGCTGGTAGATCAGTGGTGTAAAGACAAACCTCTCGTCGCAAAACTATGTCGTGCTCGTACACATCATAATAGTAGCCACTTGGGTAATTAATAGATAAGTCGATGACTCGGTCGGTTAGGTTAATAGATGCATCTATTAACTATACGTCATCTATTATCATCATAATATCTTTATACGTAGACGGTCCGCAATCCGTCTACGACTCTATGTAATTCGAACGTCACAGATCCATACAACTTAAAAAGTGATCATGTAGAAATCTTCGACCTTGGTTTTTACGTTAAATACCAAAGATGTTTTCATTGTTAAACCTACGTAGTATTTGAGTTTACAACTTCGTAGATACATTTAATCTAAGGTGCGCACACACTTGTTCGGGTCGGCACGTTCGATTCGGAAGATAATTATGTATTTGTTGAACAACGCCGCGCCGACCGGAAGCAATTACTACATACAGAGTGGATTTTTGAGGTGGGGCAATAAGGGCAGGTACATTTCGTAGGAAATGAGACTCCCAACCTCAACATTCTTTTTTATTATGGATATGGACTGGCAGCTACAATGAAAACTGGCCGAAAATGAATTCCTTCAATAGTTTAGAACGTTTCGATTTGGGGAAAAGGTTAGGTATTGCGATTTCGGACTTTTGTAAAAGGCGGTCTAAACATCATACTTTTTCTTTTTTAATAGTTAGTCTCATTTCCTACGAAATGTATGTGAAAAGTTTTTTTACGATTTCTGATTTTTGTAGTACCTACTCAAACCTCAGTTGGTTTGATAATGTTTTTGATCCTTCAGGATATATTCAAATCCAAAAACTGTTTTTGTGGATACGGCCCATTTTCTGCCTACCTAATATTTTTTTTCAAAATCTGTGAATAGGGATCAAAATTTCTTAAAAGAATAAGGACAGTCTCCTTAGACCGTTTTTCTGTAACTACCACGGTTAAAGTATGTAACTCTTTCCGCCCCGTCTCAAAAATTCACCTTGTATATCCGGATATTGCCGCCCGTCTGTGCCGATTAGTAATGTAGTATTATATTATCTGTGTAATGCCGACCCGGACAATGACACAAAACATCATGTCTCTTTACCCGACTGCGGCAAAACCTAATAAGAGGGTAATGTTTTTGCCATGTGATACAATACGGCTGATATAACTTGGCAGTTCCGAACTTTGCGCAGAAGGCTGCGCAATAACATTATTTTGGAACCAAAATGGTGACATGAGGCGCGTGTGAGTGAGAGAACATTCGTGTAAGTTCGTAGTGCTTATGTTCAGGGGGTCTACTCCGAAGTGATAAATCCGAACTATCGGGCCGAATTTTCGGACGTTTCCTACTACGAACTTCATTTTATATCGTTCGGTCGGTTCGGATTCGACCGAACTTCATTTTGACGTTTGTTGTATCGTTAACCCTACTCGACCTGCCAAGTTATTATCGGCCGTATTGTAAGGTGAAACCCCAGTACATGACTTAGCAGTAGTGCGCCGGATGTGCACATTCTCTTAATTGTTATGTTGAATAATTCAAAACGTTACTGTTACACCTAAATCCTACTTTTTGATCACGCAATATGATATCATACTACGTAACTTGTCGTCATGCTATGTTAGCAGGGAGAGCAGACTAACGAATTAGATTTCGGAAAGCCGCGTATTTTTTCCTTCATTGTGAGATTGATGAAAATAATTATGTAAACTTCCGGTTTATCTATTTTAGGGTTTCGTACCTCAAAAGGAAAAAAACGGAACCCTTATTATAGGATCACTCGAGTCTGTATGTCTGTCACAGTCAATTTGCTCCGAATCTAATGGACTTTTTTTGGGTGCCGTACCTCAAAAGGCAAAAACTGAACCCTTATAGGATCACTCTTGTGTCTGTCTGTCCGTCTGTCACAGCCAATTTCTCCGAATCTAATGGACCGATTAAGTTGAAATTTGGTACACATATGTATTTCTGTGACCCAAACACGAACGTGCAACGTAAGTAAATTAATTTTGAATATGGGGGTCACTATTGGGGGCAAACAATAAAATTTTAAAAAAGTTTTGCCGACAGTACCGTGTGACATATCAAATGAAAGGGCTTGTTGCGAGGATCTCAAAATATATTTTTTTATAATTTAAAAAAAAATGCTTTTAAAGATATTTTAAGAAAATCGATGAAAATTGACCATTCTTATCCCCGAAACTACTGGGCCTTTTTTTTAAATACCTACATGGAATGGTTCTTTACTCATAGATTACCTACAGGAAAACCTATAAGAAGTCAATGGTCTTAAAATAACATGGTAAATCTTTCAATATTGTGCGTACAAACTTAGATTTGCAGTTGGAATGAATGAGAGAACATGTTTTTCATCTACAATGTTAAGTTTGTATTTGGTATAACTTCATCCCAACTACGGACAGGGCCGGCCCGTTATAGGCGAACTAGGCGACGGCCTAGGGCGCTCGTATTAAGGGGGCGGCAATCGGCGGCATCGAAATTAAAAAAACTGTATTAATTTTTATTTCTACCTACAACTTGAAAATACTCCCAATCTTTTACCAATTTTTCTACCAAAATGCGCTCATGGACAATTACGAAACCATCGGTACGGTTCATCTGGAAATCAAAAGCGAGTTTAGTTGATAGCCTCAACTCGCTCCATTTCTAAAAAAATAGCGATTTCAAATTTATTGCTTCTCTTGTTGTATGTTATGTTTTGTTCAAAATTGATTTGACTATTATAGTTTGATCGCGATCGTTGTACCGATCGCGCCTGAGAGATATTTCTCGACGGCATGTGAAGCCAAGTCGGAGGCCCATGGCGGCTTTAAAACTCTCGACACTAGGTTAGTCACTAACCAGACGAAAAAGAAAGAACATAGTTTTATTTGTCACGAATTTTCTTAAAAGGGCGCCGTTCCAGTCTTTCGCCTAGGGCGCCAGGAATTCTCGGGCCGGCGCTGACTACGGAATCCTTCATTGTGCGTGGTCTGACACGCATTTGGCCGGTTTTTTTATCTAGGTACGCATTACTTATCGCACATGGGTATAATTACCTACCTGTGGACTTAGCGTTACAGTAGGTAAACACGGCTACACATCAAGCAATACGAAACCAGTTTATGTTAATCTCGCATTGTATAGGATTTCCGTACAATGCGAGGTCAGTTTATACTGGAAATGTATAGCTTGATGAGTAGCCGTGTAGACCACTGTACCAGCAATAAGTACGTTGGGTATCCAGTTGGTAATGTAACCTTTGTCTAATTTTCTAGGTATGCAAAGTGTATACATACCTACCTATTAGCTGAACATCATCATCTACCTAGCCTTTTCCCAACTATGTTGGGGTCGGCTTCCAGTCTAACCGGATGCAGCTGAATATCAGTATTTTACATGGAGCGACTGCCTATCTGACCTCCACAACCTAGTTACTAGGTAACACGATACCCCTTGGTAAGACTGGTTGTCAGACTTTTGGGCTTCTAACTACCCGTAACGACTGTCAAAGATCTACAAATGACGGCCGGGACCAACGGCTTAACGTGCTTTCAGAGGCACGGAGGGGTCTCGGTATGTAAAGATGGTCACCCATCCACGGACCAACCGCGGCAAGCGTAGCTTAACCTGATCGATCGACCCGTGCGGCTGTTATTACTTAGCCACAAGCTGAACAATGTAAACAATATGATAAGCTCGTGCATGCAATTACTGTGTAATTATCTATTTAATTATGAATTATATCTTTAACTTATATAGAAATTGGGTCATTTACTTGACCCACTGTCTAATAGTGTGACCTCAATGGAATACCGCGTAGTATCTTCACAATTAGGTACTTAAATAAAATAAAACAAGACGTAATTAACAAAAAAAAACTTTACTTCATATAAAGCATTATTATAACAGCATATTATAAGCTACTCCAATAAAACAAACTGTTAACATAAGATTAAAAAATAACATTTTAAATCATTCGTCCAAAAGTACATTTTTCGTTAAGACAATCCTAAATATTGTCAATCGACTACATTTTAGTTTTTTGTTATCTTTTAGTCTTATGCGATGACCTTAAAATTATTTAAATTACATAACTCGTGTTCAAACGGTATTAAATGTCGGTAGGTATACCTCGAACGGTATTATCGTACACACGGCTACACTCAAGCTATATATTTCCAGTATAAGTTGACCTCGCATTGTACTGAAATCCTATACAATGCGAGATCAGCATAAACTGGATTTGTATAGCTTGATGTGTAACCGTGTGTACCAGTGCCCAATATTCAAATGTCAAGAAAATTAATGATCTTGTCAATATTTTTATCTTAGATTTTTGAGACTAAAACCTGACATTTATTATGTGAGGAAAAGCGCTGGAAAGTATTTGTGCCGCGCAAAAAAACTGTCAGGTTTTATCAGTAGGTATTTTAGGTATAGCCATTTACCCCATTCCATAATTCGAATAATCTAGGCGTATAAAGTCTATCCATTAACATTAGTCATAATTTATAATTCTTAATAATTATTACCATCACTTTTGATTGCAAAGATTTAAGACAAATGACTGCGTACCGCGACAAAAAAGTCTGTCATCATAATTAGGTATTTACGGGTTGAAACTTGGGTGCGCATACAGTAGTTATGTACTTTACTTCAAACTTAGGGTACGTTCATATTAGTCAATGTATTTTACTTCAAATTTAGGGTACAGACACATACGTAAAAATGCACCATATGAACACTTCGTTGAAACAGTACCAACCTACGTAAGTACTTACACATTATTGAAAATGCGCCCTAATTGCACTTTAGACAAGACATTATCATGTTGGCGTAAGGTCGAGAGTTCAGTGCGCATATTTCAAAGTATTTGTAATACGCATTCTTAAACAAATTCTAGTTCTATTTTAAAGTTGTCCGTACTAATGGACGGCTCAATTATTTTAGTTTATCTTTATTTTAATGAACGTCGAGTCTAACTTGTGTGACAAGTTTTTGGGCTTAATGTAATATTTTAGTAAGCGGCTATTGTGAATTCTATATTTACGTAGAAAAATTGTATCTACCGATTAATTTTATGGTTTCATTGTTAAACGCAATGGATAATCCATTCAAAGGTTTCTTATAAATCCATTTTAAGTTTACATTTATAGAGTATTCAAGGTAGACAACGTTGCATAAATGGTTTAGCATTCTGAAGATGGATTACTTAAACAATTACAATGATTATCTAACGATTATACATGGTGTTGCAGGTACAATATCTTTAACTTATAGTTAGTAAAGGTTAATGAAACAAGAGTATATCTATACATTTTGAATGAAACAAAATCGTAGGGATCATTTTCGAATTCTTTGGTTCAAATTACACGCGTAATGTATAAAGCGGTCCAAATGCCACGGGCACCACGCGGCTAATGAGAGCCATTTTTTAAATTCAAAACCTATCCTTTACGAAAAGTTTGTGTCTGTATAACAAGCTGTCATTATAGAGTTTGTTACCCTTTAAATAAGTAGTCAAGTAATTCAATTTAAGTATTTTCTAAAATACAATTCGGCCAATGAATCATGTCCGGTCTGAACATAAGCTCTCCGAACTTACGCGCATGTTCACTCACTCACTCGCCTCATGACACCATTTGGTTCCTGAAAAATGTTCGGACCGGCCAATGTTCATCGGCCATATTGTAGTTCCAAATAAAGGATGGGTTCCGATCGTTATACAAATCTGTGGCATTTGGATCATAAATATATTACTGCATATATTTTTTTTTACAATATTTACATCGTCTCGTAAACGAGTCGTCCATATCGAGAGCAACAATTTATTTTTGTATGTAAATAAAAAGGATTTCTCAAAATATAGATAGGTATTTAAATTTTTGACGTGATAACGTCTTATAAATCGATGAACGCCGGCTGCACGCACGAAAAATTGTCACGTTCGGCCCGAGTCGAGCGTGCAAGCGAGAGCGCGGAACAAGAGATAGAGAGGCACGATCGGCCTGAACGTTCGGCTTGTGACGTTATCACGTTAAATTATCGTCCGTAAACCGATTTTACAGACAACCAATATTTTTATAGAAAAGTTTGTAATAGTTTGCATTGCAATAATTTAAAAAAGCTGAATTTGGAGTACCAAATGGTTTTTTGTTAAAATGTGACCATATTAAACTGTCAGAACAGACTAGGTCAAGATCACTTTCAGTCTAGTCAGTGTCTGCAAACTAAATCGCTCTTTCACTTTTACTAGCGTCGTCATAAATTACAAATTTTTACATCGTCGTGAAATATTACTGCCTTATGTGTTTACAAATGAGTAAAAACACATAATTCCTGTATAACCATAAATGAAACCTGCTCATAAAAATGTATATTTGCAATGCAAATGATATTTTCAATGTTATATATAGTGCTCGCTATCATTTCCTTTGAGCAAAATAAAATAATCTGGTTTTTTTTTTGTAATGTATGAAATTATAATATGAATTTACTACAAGAGTAGGTTATATGACATTTGCTTATAAACATTATCATTTAAATTGTGTACTTGATAACTTTTTATTTGTGCTGAAAAATACTATGGCTATTGTTGCAGGCTATGGAAAGATTTTTTGAGGTCTGATCACAAGTTATCCTCAGCTTAATGCTGACAACTGTGTTTGCATATTTTTCTATTAAGATACCTAAAAAAAAAAAATCATCATCATCTGCCTAGCCTTTTCCCAACTATGTTGGGGTCGGCTTCCAGTCTAACCGGATGCAGCTGAATACCAGTATTTTACATGGAGCGACTGCCTATCTGACCTCCACAACCTAGTGACTAGGTAACACGATACCCCTTGGTAAGACTGGTTGTCAGACTTTTTGGGCTTCTAACTACCCGTAACGACTGTCAAAGATCTACAAATGACAGCCGGGGCCAACGGCTTAACGTGCTTTCCGAGGCACGGAGGGGACTTGGTATGTAAAGATGGTCACCCATCCACGGACCAACACCGGCAAGCGTAGCTTAACCTGATCGATCGACCCGTGCAGCTGTTATTACTTAGCCACAAGCCAAAAAAATAAATATTAATAGCAAAATTGCAGACTCAGTAGCAGCATTAACCAGTCCAGATCAATTTGTTAATTGTTAGAAATTCAAATGTTAAGAGTCGTTTTTCGATTTCTATTTATTATTTTAGTGAAGTCTAAAAGAGTGAAAGTATTTTTTATTTTTTAGCTGTTGTTAAAAGTTGCCATAAATTTGTGTTAGTATTATTCTACATATTAAACTATGCCACAATTTAAGTAGTTACTTCAGGTCTATAAATAGAATCAGGGTCATAATGACAACTAAGTATTAATAAGTGATAAAAAAATTGGTAAACAAGAGTATCTGCTATTTTTATATTAAGTTCATAAATCTGAAGTTAGACCAACACCTATATTTTTTTAATATATTCAAAGTTATTTTTTTCCAATAAGAATATTATCTGACTTATGACCACCAAAGAAACAAAAATGTTTATAAGTAAAAGTTCAACTAAAACCAAATGAAACAGCTTTTACAGCAGTCACACCTTATCTACACAATATATATAAAATTATGCTTACACATTGTATATTAACTAAACTATTGTGAGTCAAATATATACACTTATTTCTAACTCTCCTAGCAACATGTGGACTGTACTGTCTCAGCTTCAAGGAGGTTAAAGTCCATGCCGTTTGGACGGTTGAAGCCAGTCTTGATTCCATCCCATCCGTCTTCCACTTTATATTCACCTGTCTGAATGCGGTTGTATACTTCCTGAGCGACTAGCACAAATGCTTCTTCTACGTTCAGACCTGTCTTTGCTGAAGTTTCTACATGATGTAAACCTAAAAATATAAGGAAAGTATGATAATAAATTAACCTCTCGTATGTCGTAATTACAGAAACAATTATAAAACCATTGTGTCTCGCATGGATCCACGTTCCGGCATATGAATGGTTAATGAATAAATATCTGTCAGTTCTCATTTTTTTTTAAACCAGTGATTTCGAACAAAGAAGTAGCTTATTGTGGTTGATGACAGATTGCTACGAAGCAGAAAAAAATTGTATGCAAGTGATTTTGTGTTATCTCATTGATAAAGGCAATTTTATATTTTCTATACTGTATGCTACTCTATTCTTATTATTACATTGAAGGCTCCATTGTCATCTTAAAACAATTAAAATGAACATAAATTAACATTTCATGTTGACCTTTTATAGCCAATCTTGAGATAGTGACAACAAGAACACTGTTATATGCATGAGACCAGTTAATAAATTCTTATCAAGCATTTAAGCAGTTGAGTGATCATAGGAATTTATAAATGAATAATTTATCAATATCTGTGCCACTATTAGGCAATGAAAATCGCTTAGTTACAAAAATAGTTTCTAGTCCTTGAAATTTAAACATGTTTCTATTATGTATGTGAGTAGATATCTAATAACACGTGTTAACTGGCCAAGGCAAACAATAATTGACAAAAAAAAAAAAACATTATAAAATAAGAAAACATTACAAAATGAGTTTTCACAAAACATACCTATCAAGACAAAATTAGACAAAATACTGGCATAAAACAAACTATTTTTAAGATTATGAAATAGTTCAGCAACTTACCGTTCTCTTCTGCAAACATTCGAGCCTCCTCACATGTAACTTCCCTTCTGGCTCCATTTTTGTTGTCTGTACCCACCAGATCCACTTTGCAACCCACCAAAGCAAACACTGGCCGGTGAGGCTCTATGTGCCTCTTTGCTTCCATCATCCACAGAGGTATATGCTCAAAACTGGATCTATTAGACACATCGTATACTAGTAACGCACCAACTGAGTTTCTATAGTACGATTTTGTTATAGATCTAAACCTCTCTTGACCTGCTGTGTCCCATAACTGCAATTTAATTCTCGTGCCATCTTGCACTTCTATAATCCTCGCGAAGAAATCCACACCCACTGTAGGATCCGAGAGCTAAAATTTAATGCGCAATTTACATCAAAAATTGTATAAATAACATCAAAACAAAGGCGATTGTATGTACTCACCTCAGCGAATTTCCCATCTGTAAAATATTTCAAGAGAGAACTCTTGCCCACAGTACTATCACCAATTAGGATAAGCCTAAATTGGTAATCAAATATTGGATCAACCATTTTTAAGATGCACTTGCAATAACATCAATTGATAGCAACAAAGGTCTCGTCAAAAATTACGTATTTTAGAAAAAGTGACAAGACAAACAAGAAACATCAGTAAAGTCATATCATAGTCCATCACTCATCACTGCACGAGTTTTGTCTATGATACATTTTTGGAAAAATTAAAACAGCTAAATTTAGCAGACGTAAATTAGTTAGTGCCAGCAATTTTATCATAATATTTGCTAATTACCGGAATGCTAAAAGGGAATAGAAACTTATTATTTTGTACTTTTATAAAACCGTAAACTAGAAAACTATCAGCAGCCACAAGTGCCACATTCCTATTCATTTCCGTAATGTAAAAAAATCGTTCATCAATGAATGAATTTTTGACTAATACCTACTGATACCACAGACTATCTGATAAGGGGCGGGGGAATTTCATTTGAGCAGTCACACGGTACTGTTTGCAAAATATTTAAAAAATCTTATTTGCCCTCCAAAAGTAACCCCCATATTCAAAATTAATTTATTTACGTTACACGTCCGTGTTTGGGTCACAGAAATACATGTGTACCAAATTAATCGGTTTAACAAATCGGCGTAACAAATTGTCGTTATGTTATAACATTTTTTTTCGCCTTATCTTGTATGGTTGTATCTAATTATTTCTTCTTATTGAATATTACTATATTTTTCAACTCCATCGCAGTGAGAAAGAGACAACAAGTAGAGTATGTACAGACGCCAGCACATCAAGCTACTACAATCTGTCAAATTTATTTAATAGATTTTCAACTTTATCACTGATAACTAAGGTTCAAAGTTGATTGGGAAAATTTGACAGTTTCGGGTAGCTTGATGTGCTGGCGTCTGTACATGTTTCATCTTTTTTTTAATACCCTGAGCTCCGCTTTTGAACGTCGTAGAGAAGACTTTTCTATGAGCTTCAAACGTGGGGCGCGGGGCCGTCCGATTAACATAATGTTGAAGGCGCGAAATTTAAAATACAGGGCTTTACCAGATGCTTAAAAAAACCCAGGACGTTACTTAAAAACTATTCAGGACACCCCAGGACCTCCCGAAAACCAGGACATGTCCTGGGAAAATAGGACGGTTGTCAACCCTAATTTACATAATATTACATCACAAGTGCCTGTATGTAATGAAAATAGACTTGATTCTCTTAGGAGCATCATCTATAAACCACTTTCTCCCATAAAAGGCATAAAGGGTAGCACATCGTCTCGACGAAATATCGGGTTCCAATTTTTTTTCGGAGAGCTTTCTCCCACAGTTTTCTTCGTACAACATCTTTGTCAAATACACGGGTCCCCATATTTTTGTAGTAAACAGATGCGCAACTATTCTCAATAATTAATTATGCGTAAAAGAAATCGCTTGTTTACAAAAAAAAAATACAGCTAGCTGTCAAATTATTGAGGATAGTGGAGTGAAGGGTGGGCGTTTTTGGGGGACTGTCTTATGTAATTTTGACGTTCGAAAAGTGTTGATTCTCAGTGAAAAAATGAATTGAATTTGAATTGGACGCTGGATATCAGCGCCATCTGAAGTGAGCAAGTGGCAGTTTTTATTCTCTTTCAATTTATTTATGTCATTCAATTGAAGTTCAATGAGTTCAATCTTTATAGTGTATTTATTATCTATGGTTCAATCATTCATGCCACAATTTTCAATGGGGGAGTGTTTTAAAATTTCATTTACGCGCCTATGTGTGACTGTAAACTACAATTGCGTTTTATAAAGCAATAATTGTTGTGATTTCATTCGTTTATTGGTTCTAACGATACAATGTTAACATAGTGTAACTGAATTGGAAGCGATTAACCTATTTTCTTATGGTTTTCGCTGCCGGCCATTCCAGCCCAAATAGTTGTTGGGCTAAGTAATAAAGTGAGTTTCCGTACTTTCCAACGGCAATGTGTAAACAGACGCCTGTTTCAATTTGTCTCTTTTTTTTTTCAACAAAAAGATTGACTATGTTAACCAATCTTTTTGTCATTTGACTTGGAGAAATGAACTCTATTCTCATTGAAATACTTTTTGACATATTTTTTCAGCTAGCGCAAATATTATGATGAATACAAGCCAGAGTTATAAAATGAAGGAGAACGCAACGGAGCACGGCGATAGTAAAGCGAAATCCACTCCTATAGGTAGGTTTTTGTTTTGTTTGTTTACTCATGAAGTAATATTTACTTTAAACTAGTTGCTACTTGCAGTGTTTCTGAAAGATTTTGTTGATATATTATAATGTAAATACACCCCTAAGACGACCCACTGACCCAAAATTGTGTAATCTGCTACTTGTATTTTTAAATTTGTGAATGAAATAGTAACTCAAAATTACCAAACCAACTGAGGAAAAATATGATTGTATTAATTCGTTTTTAATCAAATGAAGGCAATGATACAACTTTACTATAGAATGAAAGAAAGATTGCTATGTTTGCTGTAAGGAATATGGTACTCCAAATCTGTTGCATTTGTGACAATTCAAACTTGAAGAAATAGTAGGTGCAAGAGCAGTGGTGGCCCAGTGGTAACTGCCATGTCTTACGAGTTGTAGGTCGTAGGTTCGAACCCAGACAGGGGCTTTACTTTTTGTTAGTTATTTCATCACCACTGCTCTCAAAACTGTGAAGGAAAAAATGTGAGGAAACTGGCATGTCCTAGAACCAAAATTTTGAAGACATGTGACATCTACCAACCTGCACTGGGCCTGCGTGGTGGATTATGGCTCACTCCCTTTCACCGAGAGGATGCTTCTGCTCCAGCAGTGGGAACATTATAGGCTGATTATGTTTAAGTAGTAGGTTGCATGCTTTATTGAAATTAAAATACCAATAATTAAAAATAACCATAAGTTACTGAAAGCCAAACTTGTTCAGATTCCAATCAACAAAGAGAAATAAAAATACAATAATTCTGTGGCCCTAGTGAAAAGGGGTATAAGTAATCGGACTTATACCCCTTTTCACTAGGGCCACAGAATTGAGCACTAGCTAAAAGGTACACAACCTTTGCAAAACATACCAAAGAAAGAAAGAAATGTATTTATTGGGACTCGCACAGGGAGACCACAAACTAAACACACTATGATAAAAGTATAAAAAACAAAATTATATAAAATGAAAAAATAAAAAACAAAGTCCTATCCTCCTATCTCGGCATGATGCTGCAGCATTTATAAAAAAAGTGTTGCAGCGCTGGTATTCTGATAGCTCTTGTGATGTCACGGGCAGATACAGAAATACATACATACTTAATTCTTACCAGATTATAAAATGTCATAATTATTCTATCAATACAACAACAACCTGTGCTTTACAGCTGCACCTAAATGGCCCAGTTCAGCAAAATTTCTAGCTGTGATCAAAAGTTATTCATCTGATGATTGGTTGTTCAAAATACCAATAACCCATAAATTTTTCACACAAACTCACAGCTTCTTCCCATGAGCGTCAGACTACAGAACGCCACCTAATACGATCCTTACATACTCCTATTTGCTTCGTTTACGTTCATGCATCTGGTCATACACGCACGCCGGTTGCCAGTATTATGCACCTGACCTTTTTGAAGAACATCACCAAAAAGGTCACTATGTGTCCAGTATACTTTTCTGTAATTTAAGCGTTTTTAGAGAAATTGAGTTAATATAAGAATTCTCAACAGCAATGGTGGCTCCAGAATTAAAACAGCATGCTGATATTGATACAGAAATCACAAAGACTTGTGCAGTGTTGGGATGTGAAGACTTCAAGAATTTAGATGCAGAGTCCTTTTTTAGGTAAGCGGTTTCTGCGAGAATTATTGATATCCTAACTAATATTATTCCATAGAAGATTGGTCCGTAACCTTATCTAAATAAAGAGCACAATCGAGTTTACAAAAAAATAAATAAAAAATATACTTCCAAAACCTTTAAAGTAAAAATACTCGCATAGAACATTGATTCGTAGCGTAATATAAATAAAGAGCACAATCGCGTTTACAAAAATGAGGTGTCAGTTGCCCAACGCGCTTAAAGAAGTTTTCACTTTAAAAACGAGCAAAGTACTTACAGTAGTCGCATGTGATGTGTAACATCTGACCTTGGTAATAAGCAACATTAAAGGGGCGGGGCCTCGTCAAGGTCGTTTCTGACGGTTAACTCTAGCACCGCGTGCGCTCATTGGTCAAAACAAATAGCGTGCGCTTCCCCAGCTTCCTAATACACTTGCGTCGCTTTTCACGAAATCACTCCCACAGATTGCAGGAAAGCGAGAGGGAAGGTGTTACACATAAAAAAACTACTACATATATTTCCACTGCAACAAACATTAATTACACACGATTTTTTTACTCATCATTTCGTAAAAAAATACTAATATTTGCAGATCGCCGACGTGAGTCGTAATTAACGCTGTCTTTTTCTGCAGTTTAAAGCTCATTGATTTATTGGAAGCATTTTAATTTTACACACGATAACCAATTAATTTGCCAAATATTTTACTGATTTCTGTTGCTTATGCTTCACTTCTTGTTCTGGATTTCTCTAGATTTCCGGAAGACTCCAGCCTTCGACAGATATGGACGGACCTGACGGGCCGCAACAATTGGACGCCGACCGACTTCTCCTACATCTGTATGCAACACTTCTCCATTGACTGCTTCAAATGTGACGAGGATGATCAAATGGTCCTGGTGGATAAGGCAGTACCTTCACTTAAGTTGCCGAGGCACGTTTTAGAGGTGGGTTGTTTTGTCTTCTTGTACCCTTTCTTTTTCTCTCATTTTTCTTGCTCTTTAGTGCATCTTCTGTGCTATTCATCCCTTTATTTTGTGTTAACAATATTGAAAACCCATCTGTTTTGTTTCACTTTTCTCAAAAATTGTAAAGACAAATTCTGAAGAATGATGAGATAAAGGTCAGTTACATATCCTGTGTTTTTTTTCTTATATCTTTTTTTGATGTTGTTTTGGTTCCAAGTTTAATTTAAATCTGAAATCTGCATTCAATTTTATTTTGTATCATTTACGTCATAAAAATAACAGTAGTTTGAGTATTTTTAACTTGAAAATTACCAGTATTCTTCTGTATCAGGTCGAATACATAGATGAAGAAACTCTGGAAAATGAAGAGGACGAAGACTACATGACCACCGATGAAGACGTGGAGAAGGATGCCAGTGCTGCCAATAACACGTCATTAGACCTGAACATACCTCAGAAAGAACTAGATAGTATTGAACTGCTCAAACTGTTCACTGAAGTCCAAAGACTACAGCGACAAGCCGTCGGACTAAAAGACAAACTTAAATACAACATGAAAGTACACAACAGACAAAATAGATTTCTAAAGAGAATAAAAGAAATCATAGAGATGAAGAAAAAGGTTTTGAATCAGAAACGCAAGAAAAAATGCAGAATCCTCCTATCATTGCAGGATAAAATAAAAGAGGATTCAACAGGACTCGTCTTGGCTATGCCAATGAGACAGACGGAAGATTTGAAAAATTTCGCGTTAAGCATTTACAAGTATTCGCCGCAAGCGTACATTTATATTAGGAACACGTTAAGAACGATGTTGCCAAGTACTGAAATATTGGACTCGTGGATTACGGCGGGCTACCAGCCCAGAAATGTGTTAGCCAATAGCAACCTGATAAAAGTGGTAGCCGAACAAACTGATACGCAACTGTCGTGTAAAGTAATGATAGGATGATAAGTGTAAATCACGGACATATTATTTTTTAAATAAACTTGGAATTTTTCCGGTTATTTGCTGTTTTTATTGAAAGGTTTTTATTTATTTATTTAACCATTTATGCACACACATATAAACAGACAAGAAGAAAGGAACAGAAAAATGTTTTGTTTTAGTTTGTGTCGAAAGGCACGCTATGTGTTCCCATTTTTCTTTGGGTTTTCGGTAACACATTTCTTTTGTTTTAAATGACATTAAGTTTTCATTTATAAAAGGGCACACATCCCTCTGTCATCCCACTTTTTTGGATGGTATATTGAAAAGGCTTAGCATAGGTCTCTGTGGTATCCCATTTTTATTTGAATTGTGCTTGCTTAGCTGAAACGCATCCTTGTGGCATTCCATTTGCCTTTCCAAGATGCATTACGAAAGGCGCTAGGACACTTACCTGTGGCACTCCACGTGAAATCATCTTGTACTAATCAAACAGAATTACAATAGTCTGATACTAATTTGTTTTGTATTTGCGCAGGATTTGATTTATTTTCTAGGTTGTGGATAGAGGATATCTGGTACCAACAAGGAATATCGAGCTCTTGAACTCAGATCCCTATAAACATTGTTTTAAAAATGATAAGTAACCGTGTCGAAAGCAGCTGTTAGGTCAGAAAAAACAAAATTCAAGTAAAAATACTTTTTTCTTTTATTTTCCTTAAATTTAATGACAAAAACTTGTTTGCAATATTCTTTAATTATAATTTAAGAATTATAGGTATCATGAAACTATACTTATATTAGTAATTAAAACCTGTCATGAAAATATCCACGATAATAATAACGATATTATTATATCCACGATATAATTTCTACGAATTTTTGAAACCAAAAGAATTATTGCGGTCGAAAGCGAAACTATATTAACTCCAAATGTCGAGTAGGACATTTGAAAAGGAGAAATGAAGGTTACTCCGAATTGCGAAATCACAAGTCTCAAGAGTCATTATGCGCTTCAGTCGAGGGTCTATTCATCTAACGGCAATCAACGTATTACTGATAACTGGCCTAAAACCAGAAATTCACATTTACCTGTTTATTTAATTCCAAGTTCTATAGTTATTATTTGTGTTGCATCTCTTATGACATCTGCAGGAAAATGCTGACTTCAACAAGACCCGCCCGTAACTAGTAGCTACGCCTTGGTAATACCTGGTTCGACCAGTATCCGTTAGGTGGAGCTGCCGTTAAATTCTTATTAGAAAGGGAAGGCGACGCTTGAACCAAACAAACGCGGTGTTCCAACTCAGTGCCGAGATTCCCTCCGCGCGGCCGGCGGTACGGCGTGGTATCACTCCGCATGATCTTACGTCGCGCGTCAAACCAAAATAAATATCCCATCTGTTCAAATATTGTGCAAGTTTTTTTTTTATTGTTTCCCCAAAAACGTACGAAAAAGGATGTGTGTGTTGTACGTTCCGCCATACGTTACTACGTAAGAGGCCCTAAGTTACGTTATTTTTGTGTTCGCAAAGTGCTCGAGTGGTTTTTGTTTCGTATTGTGAATGGATTTATAAACCCGATTATGAGGAAGGACGCCTCATAAGGTACGTTTTTCTTAAAAAATCTTCGTTCTATTTTGGTTATTTACGTTGTCTACGATTGGTCGGCTCTATTCCTGTGTGTTTAGCTAAAACAAGGTGAATTTGACGTCTAAATTGGCTAGAATCAGAGTCTAGCGAATCGCCAGTAACTGGACTTTCGCAATATTTATTCCTTATGCGTGTTTCCATGCCTTAAACGTAAGGCCCAACGCCATAAGAGCAGCGGTCGTACGCGCTTGACATACGTAGAATATTTTTAATGTTCACCATTATGCTGCTATAAGCAATTATAAATATAATAAAATGTTAATGTCACATTCAAATCATGTGTCTAATAAATTTCTCCTCGCTTTTTATGGCCTGGAAGTAATTTTCTACTTGTTACGCCAATTGAAAGTATCCGTTTGCCGATTTCTTTTGTGTACAATTAATTACTGTATTGTTGTTTGAAGTTTTGTTTTTTTAGTTGCGGTAACTAATGTTATTTTGCGCTCAACTGGTTTTCAAGTGGAGAACTTATCTTCACGCTAAGTATTTCCGGGTAGCTAACACGAATGGTTGTAGTCTCTACATTTGTTTCCTTCACTTCCATATTTAGAACAGTGCGTAATAGAATTTTAAGAAAATACATTTTGTTGGGAACAGAAGTAGCAGTTACACTTAGCTCGAAATTAATCCTCGCAGAATTACCTTCAATAAAGATAATACGTCTGAAACGTTTCAGTACTCAATGAAATATTAAATTACAGCTTTCATTCGTTACATCTTTAAGTGTTTCGAATGCCTCTCTCCCTTCTTGTTAATCTTACATGGGGGATTAGCCGTCCTTATGTTCTCCCCCACTTAGCTCTTCGACATCCGTATCGGAAACATCGCATGTTTCCATATCCCTCTGCACTTCATCTATTTTGGATTAAAGCATTCCGAGACAAGGATTGCGGTCAACCCACTATCCAGAATTCTTTAATTTCAGAAACAGCTGGTTTGATTAGTCGAAACATTTTTAAATTAGTTTCCGTGAAAATTGTGAAATAATGTGGGTATTAACGTATTTCCGACTTCTCGGAATCATCCCATGTGGGTGACGATCTGAACGGAAATATTGGTTCACTGACGAATGTTTTCTGATTGACCTATTTTATCTGCGTAAAAGTAATTTTGAGACCAGAATGGTAGGATAATGCAAGGAGGTAGAGATTATAAGTAGGTATATATCTCGACTCTGCAAAATACCCCCATTTCTAGGTGTCGCAGATGTCAATGGGAACATACTATGGGATGGAATTAAGAGGAGGTAGCTATAGTATTCTTCCGTGGGTTAATAACGCTACTCCTACCTAAGGTACCAATACGATGACGTAAAGGGCGATGAAGATGGCCATAATTCACTTTAAACGTTCATTGTAGTTCTCGATTAGGAGACCCATGTTGACTACTGGACATTTACGGCTGACATTGACACGTGAATCGAATTTACTCAAAATGGCTACAATGCCGAATATGGGCCCAAGTATAGCGTTGGCACTCACTTCCAAGCTGGATGTAAAATGTGGTTATTTACTCCAAAATTTATCGTATACAGAAATAATGTTGGAGTAGGTAATGGTACCTACACAAATAGCTTTGGATTATTAACTCCATCGCCCACTTCTGCTAATCCGTTATCCTCAGATGAGTCATGCAAACTTGCTATAAGAATATGGTAATTTCTACATCTACAACTTGCTACGTTTTTTGTTTGATTTATAAACTACCTAATTTACATTTCAACGTGCAGAATTAATTTAAATCTAGATGCGTCTAATTTACTTCTAATTTAAATACATGTGGCTGTATTCATAATAGATCCATGAGACTACATTTATTTCCGTTCTATTCTATTAATTCTCAAAAGACCTTTAATGTTTGATGATTCTTAGATCCACAGAGATATTAATTTATATTTCCGTGGTTGGACTTGTGTCAATACAATCTTCCCTACAGACCCAGCAATAGCCGTGATCCTTAGAACTCGTACTCATTTATTTATACAAATTAATTAGCGAATATTATATCATGACATAATTGTGATCTCCAATGGATAGAGCAGATTTGACATAGGCACCTAATTTAGTACCGATACACGATCCCGCTTTGTTAATCGTAAATTTATCGTCTTCTGAGGGGTTTATTGAAGGTATCCTCAGGAAACCCATAGATGGACTACCTTCCTTTCTCATGTAAAGTTTATTTTTTGTCCCTTTCTAAATCTTATAAACCACATGTGGGTGGCGAGATTTGACAGCGGTGTCATGTATTGAAGACACTGCAATCCCTTTTGCGTCAGTCCGAAAACCCCAAAAACCCGCTACGCATGAAGCAATCAATCAGTGTCCTTAGTCCATAAAACTTCACCGCAAAATTAGACCGAAAAAAATATATAACAAAGTAAGCAGTATCCCACTAATTACGATGTTTTAATAACAATCAGTATTAACATCAATCAGCAAAAGCGTGAGCCGGCTGCACCACGTCTCCGGCCAGCCAATGCTAGAAATCACCGTACGTTTCACAACGTCCACACGATGCTATTAACTGGTTTAACTGGCCACTTGTTACGCGCAATCGTAATTTGAGGGACTATTTCGGTTTGGACAAATCTGGAAACAATTGGGCAATTTGTTTTTGGAGTTTTGTATATGGTTCAAAGCTGTGCGCCAGATGGGTTTTCCCATCGAAAAAAATTACGAACTTCCATACAAAGTTTTATTCCCTGTTGAACAGATTTTTGAAAACTCTACCCCTAAAGGGGTTTAGGGGTTGAGTTTTCAAAAATCCGTCCTTAGTTCACCTTCGTCATAAATGGAACTTTTGTGCAAAATTTCTTGCTTCTACACCCAGGGGTTTAGTCTGTGCATTGTAGGTACGTCAGTGAATTTAGGATTTTACTAAGTAGAATTGCAAATACAATACGTGATGAAAAAAAAGAAAAAGAATCTGGTTGGTGGTAGGGCTTGTTTTAAGTCCGCCTGGCAAGCTACCACCAGCTTATTTAAGTCTGTCGCCGTTACAACAGTGTTAACAGCATTGTTGTGTTTCGAAAGTTAGTGGTAAGATAGCCAGTTCCTCTGTGGTTGAGGATTCCGGGTGAATCTCGCTTCCACCTTCGGCCTGATCATCACTTACCATCGGGTGAGATGCTGGCCAAGAGCTTCCCCGAAGAGGTAAAAAACAAAAATCTCTTTGATTTCGTTGATTACAAAAACGACTGTGGTAAGTTAGATGTTGGCGATGAAATACTGACTCTTGGGATACTCTGAAGAGTACTCACTTTTCTAATATTTCACATCTCTTTACTAGATTCATAGGTTGAAATGTAATGTGATAACTAGATACAAATCTATACAATAAAGTCGATATACTGAGCTTAAAAAACATTGATATATGATCTACTACAGCAGGACCTACCTATTAGAAATGTGCAAGATTTATTATGATGATTTATAATTATAATTGTGTGGGTGGGGAGTTTGACAAATAGTGTGGGTCTCACCTAGGGAAGACATTGTTTGAAGCTTTATTAGCATAAAACTCGTTGAGGTTATGCAAAGTAATACCTACAAACTCCCTTGCTGATCCCGAAGGAATAGACAAGCTATATTTCATACATTATAATTCCCACCTATTCACCTACGTTGATAATCTTCCTATGTTAGAGTATTATGTTGCTCCCAGCTCCTCTCAGCATGGACTTGAATACTGATAACGTCTTGATATCAACAGTCCTGCATCCGTCTGTCAAAGCTTTGTAATTATGTCATGCCTTTCTCAATTGAGGGCTTGAGGGTAGTTAGAAACTAGAGCGTCTATGGTAACGTGTTTGGCCTTTTGTAGGTACCTACATAGTTCTTTTGCTTGTACATTTATGAACCTGTTTTCACTCATTGTCACGTACCAGGGTGTAGAATAATGTTTTAACCTTTTCAAGGGAAAAGGTCGGTCAATAGCTTGGAGGTAAAATGATAATATTACAAGATCGATCTACGCAAGAATCACAGATCTACAGAATGATGCAATAGGCATTATTAAAACCAAGCCGTCATTTTAAAATAGAAAAAATGATTAATTACCGCAAAGCAGTTATAATAAATAATCGTACAGCGTTCGCATCGCAATAGAGCGTCATTCACCTACTTACACAGTTTTAGCGAACCTACATACGCACATCACCTGAATATCTATTTATTGCTGTCTGACTAGGTTAGCAGGACACCATGTGAAGACTGTATAATTTTGGAGTTACTAAAACAACATGAGACCAAAGCTAAACTAGGCCTTCATACAATATAGCGCCTCTTCCACATGAAGCTTATTTCATGTGGGAGGCTTTCTTAGTGGCAACACTGGCAACCTATTTTCTTGTATGAAAGGATTGACAAAACTTGCAAAGGTTTCACTAGTCTTTTGAAATCGATTTGACGCAGAGGTTTCACTTCTATTCTGGACTTCAGACGGTATCCTGGATGTTTTCACACATAAATTCACAAACCTACACCTTTTTCCTATGGCGGTAGGCAGAAACTACAGAACGCCACATACGATCCTTACATACCTAAAATTCGTTTTTTAAACCTAGAGACTAATTTGACATTTCGAGTGATTGTTGTTTGTTTTTTTCAATTTGGAGTTTGACATTTGCATCTGTCAAATTAGTCTCTGCGATTCAAAAACGAACTGTAGATACTCCTTTTGTTTCGTTTAGGTTTATGCATCTGTAACCTAATTGCGTAACACAGTTTCAATCACAATTCGAGAGTTTTGAAGGATATTTCTAATCGATTGTTTCATAGGGTTAATAAATTCGTCTGCTCAACAACGTAAATGACGCAGTACGTGGCTGAACTGTCAAAATGAAAGAAAATGCGATCAATTGTCACTTTAAGTGTGATACGTAATTACGTTACTGGTTATACGCACGCCGGCTGCGAGTACTACGCACCTGACCTTTCTGAAGAACATCACTATGACCTTGGGCGTCCTGGCGGGCGTTTCCACTCACAACAGCTTTTTAA
The DNA here is from genome assembly GCA_963680765.1 of Agrochola lychnidis. Taxonomy (NCBI): domain Eukaryota; kingdom Metazoa; phylum Arthropoda; class Insecta; order Lepidoptera; family Noctuidae; genus Agrochola; species Agrochola lychnidis. Next base: position 2,423,780 of record OY796859.1, on the reverse strand, counting down.
ATTTAACCTTTTGTTAGTAGCCTTTCATTCATCCTCTCAACACGACCAAACAATCTAAGCATACCTACTCTTTAAAAATGTTGTCGCTACATTTTTTAAACCGCACGGTTGCCTTATCAAATTATTCCCCAGTCTATCATTCAGCGATATTCCAAGTTGGGATATTCCTCTATGTTCCCTCGGGAATCTTCACTTTATGCGTGAATCTTGTATCCATCAATCTTATTTATTTTATCAGTGTGTGCGATATAATTTTAACTTACTAACATAAAATTTTAGGTAATATTTTTACCGAGGTAAGCCCTAGAAAACAACCTGAATAATTACCAATAGGCACATAAATTACAATATGTTTCAAAATCGCCTATTTGTAAGCATAATTAATGTATGTTAAGAAATTATAAAATTAGGTCCACAGTATAGTAACATTCATTCAACATAGTACACGTAGGTCAATCTAGATAGGCCGATAACTGTGGCTAGCCGCGTGTTGTACTTAATTACGTTAGGCTGTGGTGCGTGCAAGGAAATTAAGTCTTTGCCTAGAAAATTAACAATTTAGGCATGTCATGTTGAAGAGAGTTAATTCTGAAAGTTGGCAACGTCGCAAATAGCTGTCAAATATTTACCTGTTTTGATTAATCTGGCAATATTACTGTATGGAAATATGAAATATCCCTAACTAGTGAACTAGGATATTTGTAATGAATGATGTTGTAACCGTTTTATAATATCCAACCCAAAAAAAAAGTGTAGAGCCTTAGTTGGTACTTTGTTTTTGATTCGCCTCTAGCAAGTATAATATTAATTGAGCCAACAGCTCTTTTTGAATCTTTGATTTGAATTACCATTGTCATGTTATCATGTCATGTTGAAGTTGAACATGACCTATGCCACAATCATTATGATGAGCAAAGGTGATTGGAATCGGTATAGATCGGTGTGTTGATTGTTACAGTAGCAAAAAGCTGTTTACCCTATAATCCAAGGGGATTTATAAGAGACAAGCTGCGCCCCGCGGTTTCACCCGCATAAGTCTCGACCACGTGGGAAAAAAAAAAGTTTCCTATGTTCTTTTCCAGGGCATCATCTATATATGTGCCAAATTTCATCCAAATCCGTTCAGCCGTTTTAGCGTGAAGGCGTAACAAACAAACTTACTTTCGCATTTATAATATTAAGGATTGTTCATTGTCTGTCAAGGGACAACTAACAATACAATCTCTTATTATCTATTTACGACATTCGTTGAATAGATATTCCTATCCTAAGGAATGGCATCAGTATTGAATGTTGGAACTAACTCGATTTATTTCACTTGAAAAAAAACTACTGAGAATCTTGACTAATCTTGAGATCCACGGACCGATTTACCTACCCTCTTCCTTAGAAGTGGGAAGTCAACCGGCATTAGATATCGAGGTATAAGCAAGGCGTATTTATTCAAACGTTAGAGATAGATTAAGGTACAGACGCCAGCACATCAAGCTACTACAATCTGTCAAATTTATGTAATAGATTTTCAACTTTATCGCTGAAGTTTAAGGTTCAAAGTTGATTGGGAAAATTTGACATTTTCGGGTAGCTTGATGTGCTGGCGTCTGTACATCGTTACGGGGCTGTTTACAAGCTAAATAACGTTCCTGAGAGGTTTTTTCTCGCTCCGCTCATGTAAAATTAGAATTTCGCTCTGTCCCAAGGTATCTATCGCTTTTTCGTTGCGAACGATGGTCGAATGCAGTGAAACTGTGGTTAAGGGAAGCAGGAATGTTTTTCAGACACAGATTGGCGCCAGAGGGTGGATGAATTGAACGGGAAACGGCAATTGCAGTTTAATCTATATTTAATAGGATTTAACGTAGATTAAACTGCAGTTACTGCGGTTTGTTTTGGGAGAATGGTTTCGTGATAAGAGTTGTTATTTCGAATTGTTAATATCATTTACTAAACTAAGCTTCGAGAACCGTATAGGTAAGTGGCATGATTTTGTAATGTCTTATTCAATTGGATCATTCGGATAAGCCCTAATTAAATTATGAATAAAAATAATCCAATTTCAAGATGCGTTACCCAAAAATCCCCTTCCCCTTAACAATAATAATAACATAACATAACATCACGCCTTGTTTCTCCGAAGGGTTGGGCAGAGGTGTCCCTGTAGCAGGTACACCCACATTGCGCCAGTTATGTTTAAGTCCCATGTAATAGGGGGCGAGCCAATTGCCATCAACCGGGCACAAATCCTCCGAGCTGCTACTGAGAAATTTCAGATAGAAAAACCCAATAACACTTTGCCCGACCCGGGAATCGAACCCAGGACCTCATGCTCAGTTGTAGCGCTTGCGACCACTAGACCAACGAGGCAATAATAATAAATAACCATAATTATAATGCCTCACTGAGACTGTATATTATTGACTGCATACTATTGTATAGAATCATTTTTTCTAACTTGAACAGACAGCTGTGCTGCTGGGGAGTTTGTTGCGCCATTCTTCTTCCCAGCTAAAGGCACTAGGAAGTGGTGAAGGGTGGGCGTTTTGGGGGACTGTCTTATGTAATTTTAACGTTCGAAAAGTGCTGATTCTCAGCCTAGTTTGAATAAATGACTTTTGAATTTGAATTTGTATCTATCTATATCTAATAAAACACGTAATCTTTTTGTATAGTCTCACATATTGCGAATAAACAGAACACAGCCAACATAGATCCTTTAGGACATAAGTTAGCTGACTCACCTCTGTGCGGCCCACCGGCCACAGACGTTTTGTAACACACTAAGTATGCAAATAAATGTTATTCTGATTCTGATTCCTTCGAAAGGATCTAATTAGATCATCTCTTTCCAAAAACAGTAGATAGGTACTAAGATGCATGAGCCAAAGCTTATCGGGACCCTAATTGCGTAATACAACACAATCTGTTTCGATTTGAAACAGATTGCTAATCCATTGCTTCGTAAGTTGGAAAAAAAAATCTGCTTAACAACGTAAATAACGCAATGAATGTTGTTGAACTGTCAAAATGAAACAAATTAGGCATAATTGTTTACGAAAATAAGTTACGCAATTAGGATACGGGACCAGGGACCTAACTTGATCTTCCTCAAGCCAATCCGAGATGTCCTTTTCCCAACCTGCCCAAGATACTTCACGGATGCACGTTACCCTACAAATCCTACAATGGTACCTGTTGGTGTTATGTAGTCGAGTGCGAGTCAGAATTTCCATAAACATGTCTCGTTGCACGCCTCGCTGGCTCTAGAAACACATCGTATATTGTGTACAAGTGTTTCACAGTGCAAATCAAGGAGATTTATTTACATATTATTGGTTGGTAACTTAGAGAGAAAAGAGGTGAGCAAGTGTGATTTGTGTCTGAAAGAACCTATGAAACAGGAGTAACTAGATGATGGATTAATAATAGACTGTCTATTAATTAATAATTATGTATTTAAGTGACTAAATACTACAACTCGAGCAGTGCATGGTGGCACAGTGGTGAAGGCCCCGACTTAGGAGTTGTAGGTCGTCGGTTAAAACCCAGGCTGGCGCTTTACTTTGTGTAAATAATTTCATCACCACTGCTCTCAAAACGGTGAAGAAAAACATCATGTTTAAACACGAGAGAACCAAAAATTCGAAGATGTGACATCTACCAACCCGAATTGGGCCCGTGTGGTAGATTACAGCCCATTCCCTCTCGAAGAGAGGACGCCTGTGTCAGAGGGAACATGATAGGCTCATTATGCAAGTAATTACCATATAGTTTTCCGAAAGGGGGGAATGAATCAATGTGGTACCTATTGGAATCAAACTAACGCAGACGACATCTGATATTATTTCATTAAATTATTTCTGTACATAGATGTACCAATAGGTACAGGCAGATTCGTGTCGTTAAGGACTTGCCAAATTGTTCAACTTAGCTTTTCACAAGCCACTGAACCTTTCAGCTCAACGACATTCTAAAAATATTTCAGACGTAATTTAAAAATCATACTTGAATGATGTTCAGTGATATTAAAGACAGACACACACCTACTGACACTCAGCAGCTTAAGCGAACTTCTATTTTAAGTGCACATTACGAAACAGCTGAAACGCATACAAAAAGAGCACCTGTAAAAGATTTCAGCGTTGAAATGTTCCAGTAAAGGAAGAAAATTTCGCAAATACGCGACTTAAGAGGGAACAGGGCCTGCGAGGAATTTGAAAAATTGTTTTTTGATGAAACTATTGCCGTCGTCTTACCTCAAGTCTGCCCCTGTAAAGTGCGATAGGGACAGCTGCAGCTCAGACCGATTAAATCACAAATTTTTTGACGAGATCGACGTTTCGTATTCCCCTTTTTTCTCCTCGAAAACTGAGCCGATTCAATAATTTTTTACATAAAATTTTTAAGAAAGACTATGTCCATGTTCCTATCATTTTCTTTTATGTTAATAACTTTTCGAATTTGTCTGGTAATCCTCTAATCATGGCGGTAAAAATGGGGGATTTTTGTAATTTTTGGAGGGTCATATTTTCTTTACCAATTAGTTGCTGAAAAAAAAGAAATAACAGGGACGTGCCTACAGCAGACTTTGATCATATGAAAAAAAAAAATATTGTTCTAGAGGCAATATTCAGGAAGAAAAAAGGGGAATACAGACAGCTGAAATTGTATGGAGAATCGCAGGCCCTGTTCCCTCTTAACGGACGCTTTTGACCCAGAGAGCTGTGGTCCAGTTTTTTTTTCTTATACTCGTATTTGTGGGCAGTGAACACTCTCTCTGCTGGTTGCAGCTGAAAATCAGCGTCAGGTGGTACACTTTGTGTTGTCATCTGACAATATGCTGAGCTGAGGCCCTTTTGGCATTATAATCATTGTTTTTTGTTTTTTATAGTTATAAGGTGTATTTTCTCTGCTGTAATGCCAATAAACGCATTTTTCTTTCTTTCTTTCTTCTTTCTTTTCTTTCTGTAAAATTACTAGATAGAGTTTTGGACGAACCGTGTGGTGTTAGATTTGTGATTAAATTAATCCTTATTGAAATTCATGGGGAATGCTTTAATACCAAGGTACGTGTTCGGGATTATACGATTATAAATTATGTGTTAAATATTCATTTAGGATCGGTGCCCCTTTGTCTGATATGATAGGCGTTTCCCTCTTAAATGTATTTTATAATCATCTCAATCTTCATGCTTTGCGTTAGCAATATTTTATTGTGCTGTCTTTTCTTGTCATTCTCTAATTTGTGACATCGATACCGTTTTCCACGTGACGTCTTATTTGTCTCAGAAGATAAATTATAAAATATATTTCCTTATTAACCTTCTTGATCAGTATTCCAAGTACCTACTAAACGCTGTAATGGCGGCGGTGTGCACCAGTTCTATCCAGTTTCAACCAGCGCTTACCGGTGTTGACCGGTAACGGGCGGTAATTAGTTTGTAAATTGTGCACAGCCCCGTGCATCGGCCACAGGTTGGGCTACCATCGATCGTAGATGAGCTATTAATTAAGAAATTAACTGGTTACCTCAAACACTCGACTGCTTGGCTATTAGGCTAACTGCGCTGGGGTCCACGATTCGCTACAAAACGCAAACTTGCAAAAAAATTGCATATATGGAGAGTAAACTTATGAATATTCTTAGTTGGTAATTTTTATGCTGATAGGGGAATATTAGAAAAAAGTTGCGCTGGCTTCTGTTGATTCTCAGGTTCATTAGAATAGTTAACTACCTAAGTTAATAGTTTTTTAAATGAAGAGGCCAAAGAATAACGAAAAAATCTATACTAATATAAGTAGGTACCCACATGTGGAAAATAACAAACGGTCATCTGACCGTTGGTAAGTAAAGTCTGACTTTAATTATACTTTGGTAATGACATAGTATCTCTGTAGGTAACCTTATGTTTTAGGTAGGTATTCAACGTTGTGCACAGAAGATTGCATAATATTACTGTCTATTCTAGCATATTTATTTTATATTTATTCTAGCCACCTATAATTTTTTATCACGCCACTTTATCAAAGAATCTCCAGCTAGTTTCAAGCTCTAACTTTATGATAAATTACAGTGATAACAGTTCCAACAATATGTTGAACAATGATGTGAATATAAACAGAATCATATCTGAAATGGAGATGAAATATTATTACGATGTTTGCAAAATAAATTGTCGAAAGTAGAAAGAGACAGTTGTAACAGAATAAGTGGATATTCGCATGGATAGAGAGTTAAATGTATTATGTAACACACATTGTTAGTGTCTGGTCTTGTGGCAGCCTATCTGGAAAGAAAGAAAGAAATAAATCTTTCTGTGCTTCAGATTCTTTTTGCAGATTGTGGAATCGAACTTTCTGGCGCTTACAACTGTTCGAGAGATTAGAATGATAACTTTAGTAGACTAGACAGCATTACTCTCCTTTTGACCTTCTTGCAGTCTGTAAAACAGATTTGCCATAATGCGCAAAGATTAAAAAAAAAATGCTTGAAAATTTTTCATCGCTTCCAAAAACAGGGTTGGTCAAACTTACATGCTTTCTTCTACGAAATTCCAAGTATTACATAATATGTGTTAAACAATTAGTCAGAATACTTTCTCTGCCCATAAATATTATGCCAACATTTCGACATTCGACATACGGGTTAACCAAAGAGATGGAACAAGGAAAATTGTCGAGAAAATGTTCGATCTTCACAAATGACTTACGACAGACTTGTGGGTTGAGAGAACAAAGGAGATCTGACCTTATGCTTCAGTCTTCAGTCGTTGCGGCTATCATATTTGTTATTTGATATCAAAAGATCAGTACTTCGAAGGCTTATAAATATCTTGTTTGCTGTCGGGCTCGGGAAAGATCAAATTTCTTTCTACAATAGGTAGGTACCTACATAATTAGGTAACTGCTCTTTAAAAGGACTAGCTTCTGCCCGCGACTTCGTCCGCGTGGAATAGTTACTTTGGGCTAACGCTAACTTTAACCCGCGTATTTATTTGGATAATATATTTTAGAACAAAGGTTAGCATAAAAAAGGTTATAGTGAGCCAACCTTAAAATATAGACATTATGCTGTCGCGGGCTTTATTTTGAACTTTTAAAGGGGAACAATTCTGTCATACATGATTTTTGCGAAACTTTAACCATTCACGCAGCGCACGCAGCGGAAGCTCTCAAAAGGAAAATAATCTTCCTTTTTTTGAAGTCGGTAAAAATAACCCCGATTTTGAAACATTCTTCATTGGTGCTCCGCTCCTATTGATTTTAGCGTGATGATAAATAGATAAATTCGAAGACATGTGACATCTACCAACTCGCACTGGGCCAGCGTGGTGGATTACGGCCCACTCCCTCGCACAGAGAGGAGGCCTGTGTCCCAGCAGTGGGAACATTTATAGGCTGATGATGATGATAAATAGCCTATAGCCTTCCTCGATAAATGGGCTATTTAACACTGAGTTAATTTTTAAATCGGACCAGTAGTTCCTGAGATTAGCGCGTTCAAGCAAACAAACAAACTCTTCAGCTTTATATATCTTTAGTATTTAGTATTAGTATAGATTTAATGATTTTATGAATGGAACGGGATGTTTCCCGTTCCATTCATAAAATCAGTTAATTCGCTAGCTAAGCTAGTCACACGCATATCCTCGTGATAGTCAGGCAGTCAAGCTAGGGATTGTAATAGGCTAACTTCCAACCTAGAATTCTTTAGAAAATAATTATTCTAGGACTATGTATTCAGATGTTGGGTCCAACATATCAAAAGATCTAAACATGATCACTGATTTTACCTTGCCCAGATAATTTTCAATACATACGTTGAGATGTTCAGATGTTATATAATTAGGTTCCTATCCAAAAGTAGAGAATAGCTATTTGAATATTTTTTGACCATACCATAATCAGCCTATAATGTTCACACTTCCCACTGCTGGGACACACGCCTCCTCTCGGTGAGAGGAAGTGGGCCGTAATCCACCTCGCGGGCCCAGTGCGGGTTGGTAGATGTCACATGTCTTCGAATTTTTGCTTCTAGGACATGCCGGTTTCCTCACGATGTTTTCCTTCACCGTTTTGAGAGCAGTGGTGATGAAATAATTTACACAAAGTAAAGCGCCTGCCTGGGTTTTAACCTACGACCTACAACTCGTAAGTCGTGGCTGATACCACTGGGCCATCACTGCTCCCTGGTACTGCTCACTGATCTCAGGTATTTAATAATAGAAAAATAAAGATACACACATCGATTTTACTAGATAAATGCAACCATTTCAACCAGCCAAGTCCCATCACAAAACGATCCAATCCCGATCGTCGATTGTCAACCATAAGGAACATACGAGTAGTTTTCTCGCAAATTACATCTCGGAAGACGTTACACTTCCCGCCAATAAATCAACCCACCCCAGCGCATTGAATTAATGGCCGACTTACTTACACTGGAGGGCAATAAAAGGTTAACGCAGTTACGCGGTGCTTGTCTCTTTTGTTATAAATATTAAACGTGTTGACATAATCTTGTTACTTTGTCAAGTTAGCTGTTGGTATCCTTATTTTAATTTGCAAGGAGGCCTGCCGTTCTATATATCAGGAAAAATCTCACCGTGAAAATTTAGGTTAGCTGTCAATGTATCAGGCGTAGAAAAGATAGGAGTAGTTTTACTTTAAATAGACATTTGTATTCGGGCAGTAGGTATTCGTTAGTTCTGTGTAAATTGCGTAATACACGATCAATCACAATTTGTTTCGATTTGAAACAGATTGCTAATCCATTGCTTCATAAGTTGGAAAAATCTGTTCAACAACGTAAATAACGCAATGAATGTTGTTGAACTGTCAAAATGAAACTAGTTAAAATCGTTTACGAAAATAAGTTACGCAATTAGGGTACAGGCTGACATTACCGTTTTAAATTTGAATTTTTGAATTTTGAATTTTTAAATTCGGTTTCCTGCAACAAATAACACATTCACAGAACTAAAGATAATTTAAGTTGAAAACATTAAAAAATAAACCTACGTCCTCTACCAACCGGACTCAATTTATATTTACGCAGAATAAAGCTTTTTGTAGATTACTTTTACGACTTCATTTTAAAAAAGAGCACTGGAAAATCCTCGCATTTCGGAGAATGTAAAATTGTGGATCTCAATGAAAACTGATTGGTAAAAAAAATTGATGACAAAAAGAATAACCGGAAACATATACGATCGACATCGAAGCAAGTTATTATAAAGCTTGTAATAAATGACACAAGCGATAAAAACAGCTCTATCACCATTACTTTTACTTGTATTTAGGTTTTTCCGTGTTCAACATCATTAGATCATTCATTTTAAAAAAATACTTTTCAAACTACTACTATTTAAAAGATATTATACCATTAATGACTATTTAGAAGACAAATTAATAGAGTCTGTAATTTGTAAGTTAGGTTAATTGACATTGTTGACTGTAAAGACATTTGCACGCCATGTTATGGCAGGATATGCTGAAACAAATTTACTGTAACACCTTATGTACCATATTCTAGCAAATAAATATTTTTGATTGATTTGATTTTGATTTAGTGATGTGCCGGATCATTAAAAAATGTGATCCGCGGATACGGATATGGATACGGATCATAAGGGTCTAGATCAGCGAATACGAATACGGATACGGATCTCAACTTTCTTCAGGTTCAGCAGGAATTATTTATGATCCTCATCGTAACTGACTTTTGGGGGACAAAGCTGACAAGTTACCTACTCTTTTTGAAATACAATTTACCATTACTCAATATTAATTATGACGTATATTTTTTTAAGTTCTTGAAAAAAACAGTTTTAATTTACGTGTTAACTCACATAATTATTTCAATTAGCATAGCACAAATTTTAGAGGTTAGATCTCACTACAAAGATAGTTTAATTACTACCTTATAACTTAATTTACTGGTACTTGAATTACTCTACTTGAATTATAATAAATATGACAAAATTCTTTTTTTACTAGTTTGGATTGAAGTTAACAGTACCTATTTCGTTGCTACATAACTTTAAAAGTTCATATACCGTAATGAAATACATTAATATAAAAGATCCGTTCAAGATCCGCCAAAAAGTAACGGATACGGATACAGATCTTCTTTCTCCCTCGAATATCCGCGGATACGGATATCCGGCACATCACTAAACATCGCTCACAGGAGTCTCGTTTCTTCGTATCTAACCAAAGACATTAAATTACACAATGACACCAATTAAACGAATAAAAACAATGATCTCCTAAAACAGGGCTTCCTCTCTCCTACCCTTTTTGCTGTGCCCTACAGGTACCATAATGATCTTAATGATATAATTACCACTTAAGTACACATTATGATAAAGCAATAAAGATATTGAGTATTGAGTATCTATTTACTTAGTATCTTTAATTTTTTGCATCTAACTAAAGGTCTGGTTTATTAGCCTGGCTTTCATAAAAAATCTCACCTATAATCATCTCAACTGACGTTAATTTGACAGTTATTAGGTACGTCACAAAATGGCGACGGGTCAAATAATTCCTAACTAGCTGACATGACAGATGATGTCCTGTCCAATTTTCAATAATTTATTTTAAAAAAACCCATAGATAAAAGGACGTTCAGTTTTTCCCGAATTTTAAATTTTATCCGGTAAACTTTTCCAATTTTTCTTTGCATAAAAACCTATTTCGACCTTTTTTTTACAAAAATAGCCAAATCGGTACAGCCGTTCTTGAGTGATGCGCTTACCAATAAGCAGAATTTTTTATTTATAGGTATATGTAGATTAAAAAATTTAAATGCAAAGTTACCTAAAGTGGCTTTCAAGTGAAAATTTTTAGCTTCCAAAGTTCCAAATACAAAATAATCATCGTTATTCATCATTTCAGCTGAAAGACGTTCACTGATGGACATAGGCCTCCCCCAAGCACCGTTATTTTCACCGGTTCTCTGCTTCTCGCATCAAGCGGATTCCTGCGGCCTTCACAAGATCATCGATCCACCTTGTGGGGGCACTAGAACCTTTCGGCCCCATTTGCCATCTGTTCTGTGAGCAATGTGCCCTGCGCACTGCTACTTAAGTTTGGAAATTTTTCGGGCTATGACAATTACCTTGGTTCTTACATTTCTTCATTTCTGATTCGATCACGTAGGGAAACTCCAAGAATAGCCCTCTCTATTGCCCTTTTCATTGTGAGGCGACCACGTTTTAATGCCATAGGTAGGTCATCACTGGCAACACGCACTGATCAAAAACTTGCGTCTTGAGACACTGGTATATGAGATGAGAAGATAGTACTCAGCTTCCCAAACGCCGCCCAGCCGAGTCGGATTCGACGATTGACCTCTTTCTCGAAGTTGGCGCTACCTAACTGGACAGTTTGTCCTTGGTAAACATACTCGTCCACAACTTCGAGTGTAGCGCCTCCGATCTTCATGAGAGTGGGTGTTACATGGGCATTTGACATGACCTTTGTCTTGTCCATTCTTCATTTTAAGACCCACCTCTCGGAAGCTCTACTGAGGTCATCGAGCATTGTACTGAGATCCTCCATAGTCACAGCCATGACAACTATATCTAAATACAAAATAATGAAAACAAGGAATTAATAATATAGCGTTGGAAACTTTTCTTTTTCATCGTTTATTTCACAGTTAAATGTCTGAAACAGTTGCGACTTGTCCAACTTCAGTAATTGGTTCTGCGGCTACCGTTACAACCATCCAACATTTAGTTCAGGGTTGACCGACTTTTGGAAAGAGCACGAATAAAAAAATATAGGATACATTTTTATTATGATGAACTAAATACTGTTGTCTCTAAGAATACTATGTATTATTGTACTGTCAGTGAAATTAACTGTTAAGTTAATTGACACCATTCGTCAATTTGCCGTGATATAGCCATTTCATACCAACTGTCAAAGAATGACAGTTGTGATTTGAATATACGGACAATTTAAGTTGGTAGGTCGTCAATTTGCTTACAATTAATTTCCCTATGATGTGTAATTACATAGATAAATAGGTACGTCTGTATATATGGTAAAAAAAGTACCGAGCGTATAGATTCGGAATCAGCGTAATGAGCTGATTCCGAATCTATATTTAACTCAATTTTGACATTAATGATACTTACTGCAGTTATTGCAAGTGCGGCAGAATAACTGTCTTAATGAGCAAAATATCGAAACATTTTTGGTACTTCGAAGTCGGCTTTTAGGATTTTTCCTAACGTTGCGTTGTTAATAGAGAAGAGTTGTCGTAGATAGTTTCAGGAACAAATTCTTTGATAGTATTGTTTTTCTGCGAATTTTTTATTTGTTAGCCATCCCTAACTGAAACGGTGCTTCTCTTATAATCCGTGCGCGGAATTGAAATATGTAAGTCCAGCCATCCAAGTGCGTAATTTTGTGCTGGAGACTAGACTTTAATATCTTGCTCGTTACGAGCGAGAGGAGAACTGACTGTCTGCTGCAATGAACGACTTAATCTGTGTTTTGAAGTGCTTGGATGAAAGTCGAACTGACATTGGGTGTTTTGAGACTTATGGACATGTGAAGTTCATTGGGTTAGTCACCTAACTCCAACTTTTCTCTATTTCTTTGGGTAGGTAGTAGCTAAGTTTATTATCTACGTTTCAAGGAGATCTATTTACTTCTCCTATCATACGATACTGACGCTAAAGCTTTGGTTTCCTAAGGAAGCGGTGAACGGTCACACAATATATTTTTGACGTTCAAAAGTGCCTTATAAGGAAGGGCCTATTTCAAATAAATGATTTGACTTTGCTTTTGAATAATGGCTGTCCAAATTCAGAGTGTTTTTTGACACCTTAATGTCAAATACTGGTGAAAATGACAGATTTTCATGACGGCTGTTATAATTATGATGGAACCGCTTAGGAAACCAAAGCTGCAGACATGGGCTACCCCTTAGTGCCTTAGTGCCTTAGTGCCCTTAGTACCATAGTCTAAAACGCAAGATATTGATAGACTTGTAGTGTCTTGCATAGCCTTGCATAGTAAGCGTAAGCGTTAAAATTATTCTATTCAGAGCGTACTGCTCTATGCTTTACACGAGCAGCCTGTGGGCTAGATACACTCAAAAATCGTATAATGCCCTCCGCGTGCAATACCTCGGGACAGCCTCATCGCGTTGTTGTTCAGGGTGCTGTTGAGGCTGCCCCGCTACTGCAGCGCATCAGAGATGTTCGCGGAAGCACATGTGGATTGTTTCTTTGCCACAATGCGTAAGCGCTGTGCGTCCCTGGTGCGTGGGGTGTGGGGCGGCAACAACAGTATCCTGTATCTAATATCGAGCAGGCTGGACTGACCTTACATGAATCGCTGCTGTGCCATTTCTTATAGAATGGTGCAGCCGCGGTGAAGCGTTGGACAGTACTACCGCTGTGTATATTATACAGGAATTTGTTTAAGATGTAGATATGCGTCATGGGTACATGAATAAATAAATTGAATATAATCACATTACTGTCTGTCCGAATAAGACCTTTTCGATGAAATAGATTTACCTTTTTCCGTATACCCATAATCCTAACTCTGGGGAAATATGGTTGTAAACCTTCACATGGTATCCAATACCCATGATAGTCATCATCCATTACTTGTAAGTATGGTTTAGACGAGCTTGTATGGTTGACTCTTCCTTCATCCAGTTCCTGTCTGCAATTTTCCTAATGTTTGTTTTCTGTTATTATTTTAAGCCTGTTGTAAGTAAGATAGTTAATTTAGGATCTCTAATGCTGGATATAGACAGGGATCAGCCACCTGTGTTCTTAGATCCCTATAATTAGGCCGGATCGGAGACGTGAGGGAGACAGGACTAGTAAAACAAATCCCTTATGGCTTATGGTAGAAGTATTATGGGGCAATGACGTCATTTTATATGTCTGGCTCAAATATATTTCCGAATCCAGGTTTCTGTATCAATAAATCAACTGTTTTTCTTCCGGTAGTGCTAAACTGTTTCCACTTTTTCGTTGTTATTATTAACGTTTGGTTATTTAAATCGAATTTGAGGATTCAGTTTTCGATTCGGTCGTTAATTTCAGCTCATTGCAGTCGAGGCCAGAGGTCTCTTTAAATTGAGCTACAATACTCAGTTCCTGGACTTTCGATTCCATTCCACTTAATGGCCCAATTATATTTTTCAAACCCTTGCCGATTAACGTTTTATTTAAAAGTTTACTTTTTCAATATTGCCTGAAAGCAAATTCATTGTTATAAGCCAGTAATAGGCATGATGCCTGGGTAAAAAAAAAAGAAATTCTATTTAGTCCGTCAGATAATAAAAAAATATTAGACACGTATTTTTTGCTTTGTCATATTAATAAAAAATTACTTAGATAAAACGCATTAAAGTTGGGGAGTGGGGTTCGCTACGTCACAAGCAAGTACGGCACATTTTAGCTCAATGTATCGCCGTAATCTTTTGACAACGTAAAAAAAGAAGAAATATGTGTCCAATATTTTTTAATAATCTACAAGACGGAAAAAAATATTTTTTTTGTCATCATCCCTATTATTTAAACATTTTTGCTATGGTATTTCAATTTAAACCCGCTATGTACCTATATTTTTTTATTTTACCTCAGTACAGCTATGGAACTAAATCATTATTATCAGGGAACGTTCAATACGTGTCCGTGAGCCGCGAGCCAACGTCGCCGCTCAAAGTGATTGATGAACCAAAATGACACATTGCCTGACCACGGCCGTGCGACTGAGTTCTATGACGGCCATTTTTATTTGCGCACTAGATGTAGCGACTACCGAGCATGATGCTTGATGTCCCGGTCAATAAAGTGTAGGAAATTGAGATTTCTGGCAGATTTTAGTCTGTAGCAGCTAGCAACTCTTAATTAGGAATCGTCAAATAATAATTCGATTTTTACATGAGACTGTAGGTACTCACATATTATATCCTCATCAGCATATTTTTAGATGCATACAGGCATGAATATGAAGAAATTTTTATACTGTGAAGCAGGTAAGGTATCGGTTCGGATGAACCAGTAAAGATTTACGAATAAGTGTTGCCAGCATCAGTGGACTTTTAAAACTCACACGGGATTTAAACAACGGATATCTACTTCCTGTGTTCTCGTTTATGTCCCAAGGTTGTGACTTACCATTTATGGAGCTATGAATAGTTTGGTACAGCGGGAAGAGGACTATCTATAAATATAATAGCATCACGGACGTAATGGTTAAAAAGTCAAGTGAATGACAGTCAATCAATCTGCTTAACTTTTTCCCAACAATGTTGGGGTCGAAAATCTGCGAGCTCGCAGTGCGCACGGCCTAGGCCGAGCACGCAGATTTTTGCAATGCGATGCGAATTCGCAGTTTTGTGTGGAAGCCTTAACAGGATGCAGCTAAATACCGGTATTTTACATGGAGCGACTGCTTGTCTGACCTACATAACCCAGTTACTGGGTAACACGATAACCCCTGATTGTCAGACTTTCGGGCTTCGGACTTCCCATAACGACTGCCAAAGATCTACGAATGACAGCGGGACGTGCTTCCCGGGGTGAATGACAATATATACATACTTAATTGTCGCTTTCTGGTAGTGTCGTGAGACGCCACAAAAAAGCTAAAAGTAAAGTGAAATGACAGTATCTAGCGTCTATCTATCTGTCTGCTGGAGCTAACGAAATTAAAGTTACGTAGAAACTCGAGCATGCAAACGCACTTATCGAATTGGAACAGCAATGGAACCTGGCGGTCTATTCTGTAAAAATCTCACCGTGAACGCTTAGGTGAAGTGAGCTTGAAAGTGAGCTGTCAATAGTGTCAATCCCTAACATATGGTGGAATGACAGCTCACTTCAAGCTCACTCCACTTAACTTTTCACGGTGAGATTTTTCACAATCGATCGGCTTGTGGCAGAAAAAAAGTATGGTACTAAAACATCTCTAGACGAGCCTTTTCATTAGGAAATCTACTAAGTTGCGCCATCAGTAAAACACTTACAATAATCTTTTAAATCTTCAAATCCGATGCAGTCTTCCGACCAGCGAGCACGTATCCAACACTTATCGCCTAGTGCTCAGATCACAACGAGTTAACTAGAGCGTGAACACATGATTTATATTGCTCTTATTGTTACTTACATACTTAATGCTACACGGATCAATTTCTACAAATGTTATGGGCGATTATTCTTGATATATCAACGCTCAGATTTTGATGGCTCGTAAACTAAATGCTGGGGGAGATTGTGATCGATATGTGTCAACCTACCCTCCGTAGAGGTGTATGCTATGTCATGTAACCCTCTACAATTTGTGTCAACTTGCTTATGTATGGAGATGTCATGTTGATAGCGGTTCCATTCAACTGTTAGTGAAGGTAAAAAAGTAGCTAACGATTTTCTCACAATATAAAAATGCTTTTCCAAGTAAAATTTCAGTTAGAACGCTCGAAGTTTTAATCGGATTTAGCCGGATTTCCACGGTTTAAAAGATTAGGGTTCGGTGAAAATGGTTTTAACAATAGGTAGGTAGGTACCTACCTACGTAGCAGTTGCGAGGTTCTGAAAATCGACAACCAACTAAGTGAAACTGAAACTCCAGCATAACGTCTTCGATGTAACAGTGTTGACTCTGCCATCTGTTTGGTAAGCGTGGTTGGATAGGCATTTACATAGCATTATCCCCTCATCTTCTGCATACCTAATGTTGAACTAATATCCTCCATAATATTTAAGAGTTCTTCCTGCTTCATCTGCTGGTTCCTGCAAAAACAAACCACGTTTTATTTAATAAAAGCATTAAAAGCAAATCTACGCGTTTAAGAAAAATATGAGGTGCTAACAACATTGTTCTGCACGTAGTAGGTAAGGGGTCGTTCATATATTATGTCACGTGCACGGCCAGAGGCAATGAGGGGGGAGGGGAAGGGAAGAACAATTGTGACTAAATGTGACGTGAATTTGAATGAACGACGCATTCATAATCATAAAGGTAACATGTTTTAGTATTCGGGGTAATCTGCCAGTCGGCGTGGATATGACGATCACGTGCTGTAATCAGAGATTGAAGATTATCCAAGTCTGAAGGGAAAATGTGACAGTGTATAATAGACCCTGTTTTTCTTGAAGGGATTACTTTGGCACTGTTTAAGTACCTATGCAGAATTCTTAAGCAGGTACGTTATCCAGTCCGAATTTGATCTTAGTTCACAGAAAGTTTTTAACAGCTTTTCGTGTCCAATTAAGTAGGTAGATACATTACAAATAACTGCCCTGTCAGTGTATAAGACATCATCTTTGCTATTTTCCTGGCAGTGAATAGTCCCTGTGAATAGAAAAACACAACAAAGTGCGATAATAATAGCGCATGTATTCACCTTCTACCTACCTCTAATATTTACAAGCCCACGAGGTGCGTTAACCCCGCTGGAGGCCAAACTAACGACACATTAGGCTTATACAATCAATTGTTACTACACGGCGCTTCATTAATTTAATTAATCAATTCAACACGTACATGTACGCACAGCCATGGCGCATATGCTTGCGTGCGGGTGTATCGTCGAGTACATCAATCACTCGATCAGCTGATTGATGTTCTGGACGGCCGCTGACGCCCCGACACGCTATCGGTACGACCTCACGAACCGACCACACGACTGTAGCTTTGCTTATTTTATGGCTGTGCCTTCAATTTTGTATTGCATAATTTATTAACAACGTTGTGTTTCGAGTCGTATTTAAAAATATCTGAAACTGTAATATTAAAATATGAAACGAGCCAGCTTTCCAGATTGCCTTTACGTCAACCACACTTTGACGATTGACTTTTTGATTGAACTTTGAGTCAACTTTGTTAGTGAAATGCACCCATCTCTTGAATCAGCAATCTTTGAAACCCAGCTATACTCCGTTTGAAATAAGATTAGACATTTAACTAAACCTTTTTTACAGTCCGTTCAACCGAATTTGACTTCTATTGCGTTGGTCGCATGACAAATGGCAGCTGCAGTAAACAGTTGGTTTGTAACCACTTTTTTTGCTTTTAATACCATCCTTATGCCTACGGTATAGAAGTCAAAATCGGTTGAACGGACTGTAAAAAAGGTTTGTTTAAATGTCTAATCTTATTTCAAACGGTGTATAGATGATTAGAGATATTTTCCTTACTTTCAAGATATCTATCTTAACTTATAGACTTAAGAGATGCGTACTTAAGAGCCCATACTACCTCAGCTCAAATTCACTTTTTATCTCGCACGCACCATACTGCTCGCGGACTGAGTGAGAGCGAGAGTCTCGCTCTCACTCAGTCCGCGAGCAGTCTCGCTGCGAGACGGAGTGGGGTCCTAGCGGCTCCGAGGCGCCAATAATTTAGGTAATTGCTTTTTACGGCGAAAAAAACATAGTCGCTGCTTTATAGTTAGTTCAGTTATTATGCAAAGTTTCATGATCTAATTTGAAGTATTTTTTGAATACCAGCGGTTTATTGTTCGGTTTGGAAGTAACTTTGGAATTTTTTTCTACTTATCGACAAAATTTTATGGAATCGTGTTTTCGTCTAACATAGTACTTAACATTAATCCTTAACTTTAACATATATTTATTTCAAAATAAATGCAGCAGTATTTTCGAAATAACGGAGGATTATGCTACGCCATTTGAGGTAGTATAGGCCCTTAAGAAGCAGTAAACCAACTCCACTACAAAATCATAGTAACACGGTCCCTCAGCTTTTCACTCACACTGAATGATACCCAGATGCCAATACCGATTTTATTCCCTTGCCAGATTGAAAAAGGGAAATATTCTCTGATATTTCTTCAAAGGGACGCGTGATCGACATATGTGTTAGTTTGTACCGGGAGTGATATTGCATGTTTTTTGCGCAAAGCTGAGCTTCCAGTGGAAGTATCTGATTTACATTTTGTCGAGTTGTTTCTTGTGACGAGTCTGTTAGATGTAATGTTGGTTTGTAGTCTCCTGCGTGGTTACAGCACCCTCATGTAACTTGATTGGTGGTAACTACTACATAGGCCACTAATGCCTCACAATAAATAAAAAAAACAGTGGCACTCCGGGAGTGCCGACAGAAGTGAAAACGTGAAAAACAATCGGCACCGCGGTAACCAACGCGTTGATGTCTTTTACTCCACGCACCGCGGTAATCGATGCGTTGATGTCTTTTACTCCACGGTGTCAATAAATTCCATCAGTGTCGCGAAATCAATGGTTTAATCCCATCTCAAAAATGTCCAACGCGCCTAAAGAAGTTTTCATTTCAATAATTGTATGTAAAGTTCATCTCGGGAATAAGAAACTCTTAAAACTGCTACCTCATCGGGTGTTTAGACTCGTCCAAGTTTAAGTAAGAACTTTGTAAGTCCGTAGGATACGCCAAACTTGGCTGATACGAAACTGTGAAGAGTTTCAACAAAATAACGGATGAAGTAGGAGTGAACTAAACCTATTTATTTAGTGCGTTGCAAAGTAAAATGAGCTACAAATAAAAAATTGGGAAAGAAAGAAAAATTGTTTATTCTGCACAAACAAAAAGCACATTACAAAAAAACAAATTATTAAAAAAACTAAAAACCCGACTGCATAAACTCATTTCAAAATTTCAGGTTATTGGTTTGTCCCCCGCCTGCAATACCAAAATTCTATAGATTATAATGCTTGTTTTTCTCTTTTCAGTTATGAGTTTTTGCAGTCGGGTTTTTTGTTTTTTTAAATAATTTGTTTTATTTCAAACTTTTTAGTTTTATTAATATATAAATATGTATATATATTTGAAATTGACTCATTACTAACTTTTATTTGATACCAATAATGTTGATTTTTTTTAAACATACCCCTCCCTTTTTGTTGTATTTGCAGATGCAATACATAAATATTATACAGTGTGAGTCTTCATAATGTGCACATATCGAAATGAGGAAATCTATGCTTAATTTTATCGACAGAAAAAATATTTAAAAAATCTAAATATTGTTTTTTATACTTTTTATGAAATTAAAAAAAAATTGTAACAAAACTGTGTAACTTTTAAACTGAATCAGCTATCGCGATGAAACAAACTCCATAATGATTGAAAGTAAGTAGCCGTCCACATAAAATTAAAATTGAGAAAAAAACTACCCTCAATTGAAAATAAACATGTTTTTTTAGTAAAAATCTGTATTTTTTTCTTTTTTTTTTTTAAACTAAAAAAAAAAATTACCATTTTTTCCGTCGATAAAATTAAGCATAGACTCCCTCATTTCGATATGTGCACATTATGAAGACTCACACTGTATAGCCTATGTCACTCCCACAATTAAGACGAACCTAACGACACCTCATATGTTAAAATCCATCAAGCCGTTTAGGCTACAGAGCGTGCCAAAGAAATAGACATACATACACACATACAAAGTAGCCAAAAGCCTCGTATTCAATCAATAAAAGTTTGATAATTTGAAAGTTTGAAATACTACGTCTTCCTTATCGTCGAAAAAAAAAACACACACACGGGCCGGGCCTTGGACAGAGTTACGTGGCTAGCTATAAAAACCTATAGCCGTTTAATAAAGTCGATGACGAGATTATGACTAAGAATAGACCCTATCCCTTTTCCGTGGGTGTCATAACGGGCCCGTATAAGCTACCTACGTCACGCGCTGTTTACCTAAAACACTGCGTAGGTGTCATGGACGGCGGGTGATTAAGACGTAATCACTCATTGCTGGTTAAAGGACCATAGGGTTTATTTGGACACCCGCAAACAGCGGTCCAATTTACTTGCGAGGGATTGCCGCAATCAGAGGGACAAAAGAACAATGAAAATAGGTTAGTATCGACTGTGTGATTTCGCGTGAAAATCTGCTATTGTCTTTATTTATTTACCTTTAATTCAGGCACATTACCCATAACTTTTTAGTATTACTTAAACTCCAACATAAACAAAAAACAAATAAATTAGAAACAATAAAATAAAAATTAAATAGTGGCACTCCGGGAGTGCCGACAAAAGTGAAAACTTGAACAAGGTCGCCTTGGTGGAAGAAAAATACTTGTATAGAACATTGGTCCGTAACCTTATCTAAATAAAGAGCACAATCGTGTTTACAAAACCTTTAAAGTAAAAATACTTATATAGAACATTGATCCGTAACGTAATATAAATAAACAGCACAATCGCGTTTACAAAAATGAGGTGTCGGTAACGGTGTCAAGAGTTCAATTGTTTTTTCCCATCTCAAAAATTCCCAACGCGCTTATAGAAGTTTTCACTTCAATAAAAATACAAAACAACAGGGATACTATATATTATGCCATCCTCTGGAGACGCCTGGCAACACATGCACTGCGCACAGAGGCCCAGGTGTATGGCGGAGGTCGATAGTCCTAAAGACCAATTAAAGGCCGTTCTTAAAACAAAAGACGGGTGCTCTAAGGGCTGGTAGGTCTACCTAAGACTCCAAAAGACTTTATTAAAGAGTAGGATGGGTAAAAAAAATAGAATCCTTCAGCGGATCACACCGATGTCACGGTGCTGTGAATAGTAAACAGCAGTATTTGCAACTGACATATACGAACTGTAAATATTTATGACAAAAACATAGTCCCGTTGACGGTATGCGACATAAAATGTGGAGTATATCAGCTGCTTAGTATTCCACGCGAGCCTGGTGACTCAACTGATTGACTAAGCATACTGCAGTGAATTTGTAACCGCAGATGTGTACTTAGAGGCAGGTGGCTTGTTTATGAGCTACAGTTGGTTATTGTCGAACAACCTCGCATTTATGACCATTGTATTCTAAGTTCCAAGTTATACTTTTAGGTATTCAAGAAAGGAGGGAAAATGAACACCCAGCTTGCTTTAAAAGTCATGCATAGCTCTGTCAGGCAGTCAACTTTGAATTTTTTTAAATTGTTGTTTTGAAATTATTATACTTATAAAATTTATTATTAATATTCGATAAACCAATAAGAGATGCGTAATATATTTATAGTAAAAAGTTGACCTTTGAGTCATTCGACATTTGGTTGACCAAAGTTGCTGTCAGAAAAATATACAAGTCGCGTCTTTGCGTGTTGTATATTTTTGTTAACTGAGGTCGCACCATAAATCTTATTTTTCTGTTTGTATTGAACCACTGTGTGCTGAAGACTAAGATTTCTGAGAAGAATGCAGAGCTTAACTTTAAATTTAATAGTTATTTACCCAGCCGCACCTAAGTTATTAAAACTCTTTGCAAAGCGCCCAAGCTTATATTTTGTTCCACATCTAATTAGCAAAACTAAACTCTGGCTACTTAAGTATTTAAGTGAACGAACTTTTGTATTGTTAAGCAAAATAAACTTAATAATTTATCTAAGAAAAGTTTTCGAGAACAAAAGAAAATGAAAAGTAATTATTTTCTTTTGTAAACTGCTTAAAAAGTGTTTCAAAGATAAGTGTAGGCAGCTTTATGAGAAAAAGCGTAATTATGGCAAAAACAATGAAAAAAGTTATCTTCAATATTTACTTGGGTTATAAAAGGTAGTTTAATGGTTCCTGTTTATCTTCCAAAATGGCTGACGTTTGTTATAATTTAACGCCCATTAAAAGGTCACTTGTAGGTAGTTTACCATGAACATAAGTAGTTTTACATTACAGTTACGAAGAACTTTTTGAACGTAGAATTTCATCTACACTACAGTCCCGGCCGTCGAGCGAATGCCTTCCTGACACCTGTCAGTTGGAAGAAGAAGAAGATGAAGAAGAAGAATTTATTTTGCATAAAATATGGTACATAAAAGGTCTTATATTAGAAGTTCTACATATTTTGTTTACTTACATATTTCAGCATGCAAAAAATATCTTATAATAAAATTATATACAAAAACACTTCAATTGTTAGGTACTACATATTTGATGAGGTAAAAATAAAAAATTAAAAAATATTTATATTACTAGTGAGATCATATTTCGAACTTTGCTTATAATTTAAGAGCTCACTTATTGTATAGAACGTATTATTATAGAACCTTTTCTTAAGTTTCTTTTTAAAGTAGTTTAGTGGCAGCTCTCTGATCTGTTTGGGTATTTGGTTATAGATTTTGACAGACATATTGTAATAATTGTTCTGAAAAAGTGTGTTTCTACATCTTGTGACAGCTAGTCGGATTGGATCTTTTGAAAGGATTTTTTTATTTTCCATGGCTGGACAATTTCTAGTACCTAGTAACAACGATCAAATTCGCAAAACACATTCGTTAGTATGACACTGACAAGTGTCAAGAACGCATTCTCTCGACAATCGGACTGTTCTTTATAGAGGTATTGTTTACAAGTTTGAATGTAGGAGGTTATCTCCGAAAATATTCATCCTATGTCAAAAATTCTTTCACTGTTAGAAAACTGCATTATAGCCGAGTGCTGTAGAATATGTTTATTTAGGTATGTTAAAAAGGACGAAGTCGCGGGCAAAATACTAGTTATATAGCTAACTAGCACTTCGACCGCGATTTCGTCGTATTATCATCATCATCATCATCATCATTTCAGCCGACTGACGTCCACTGCTGGACATAGGCCTCCTCCAAGCACCGCCACGTCATTTTTGGGGGTATGCCATAATCGCCACGCTTGGCAGGCGGGTTGGCGATCGCAGTCTGGTGTTAAAAATGCATAGAGAACGCTGCTGCCCATTCTCTAGTAAGTCCCTTAGTCGCCTTTTACGACACCCATGGGAAGAAATAGGGTAGTGCTATTCTTTAATCCGGCACCACACGGACGTCGACGTCGTATTATAAAGAGGTAAAATTTGTTTGTTTGTTTGTAAGTTTGTATGTAGGGGAACTTTCAGTCGGATTTTAAAAATTATTTTTGCATTGGATAGCCCAATTCTTGAGAAAGGTTTTCGGATGAAGTCGCGGGCAAAAGCTACTTAGTTAACTATAAGATTATAGAAGTTTAGGTGTAGGTAATTGAAGCTTATAAGACAGAGTTATGTTTTTTCACCTGTTGTGTGTTTTTTGTACTTACTAATGAAATACCAAGAATTTATAGTTTTCTAAAAGTCATCCTGCATTTCTTGGTCCTTTGCAAATGAAACGCTAAGCACAAAAAAAAAATATAATGTGCAATGCCATGTTCAGAAGCTTTTCATATTGTTCAGTAGCATGCACTTACTATGAAAGACCGACAGTTGCACAGACCACGAATTTCTTTGCACGATTTAAAAAGTTGGTCCTATGGAAATAAACATAAAGACCACTTTTAAACTAAGGCCTTGTACTTGAGACTGGGAATCCTAGCTGTACGGAAAAATTTATCCCAAGAAAACAGTTCACAAGGAAACAGTCGAAAAACATGTTCTCACATACTTACATTCCAACTGTAAATGTAAGTTTGTACGCACAAAATTGGGATATTTACCATGTTACCTATTTAAAGACCATAGACTTCTTATAGGTTTTCCTGTAATTCATAAATAGAAAACTGTTTTTTGTATATTTTTTTTCAACATCTTAGGCTTTAGTAGTTTCGGAGATAAGGACCCCAAATGGTAAATTTTTATCTGTTGTCTTAGATAACTTTATAAAATAATTATTGTAAAATAAAAAACTTGTGACCCTTACAGTAAGCCTTTTCATTTGATATTGTCACACGGTACAGTGACTTCATATTCAAAATTCATTTATTTACGTAACACGTGCGTGTTTGGGTCACAGAAATATCGGTCCATTAGATTCGGAGCAAATTGGCTGTGACAGACAGACAGAGAGACGCGAGTGATCCTATCAGGGTTCCGTTTTATTATTCGGACATACGGAACCCAAAAAAAAGAAACATCAAGGACTACTTTTAAATGTTCCTTGTACTAATGACCACTCGGAATCCTAGTTGTACCTACTTATCAGACAGATAAAGAGCTTTAGTAGAGAGTGCCGAGTATCAATTGAAGGAAAGATTAGCAGGGGAATCTTTAGAAAGGCAGTAAATGGATGGCAGTCTTTAGTACTTAGTTTTTTTTTCCTTTGTCGAGGTTCTTCGATTGAAGCTTTAAGTAGGCACCATCCTATTTCAATCATTCGATTTATTACGAATCCCTTGCTACTTTGTGATTTACATTCTTTTTTTTCTTAGTAGATTGAGCTATTGATTTTCGAGGATACCTGCGTATTTGATTTTGTACAAAGCTTAATTACTTCGATACTTTTACAAAAAGGGTAAATAAATGCATAATAGATTTACCTGTCCCGGGAAAATTCTAAACAAATCACGCCTAAACAAGCCTTTACTTTTCATTAACCCAAAAATCTGTATATTTTTAAAGCTCACAATTTGGAAAAAATCCGCCATTTTTGGTTGGTAAGTAATCAATTCGCTGTTTCACACGGGTGGACCCGAAGCGCCCCGAATGCCGATCAATCAGCCGCTATCTACACGATACTACACGATGCCGACACGACATGGCTGGAGGCACGCACGACCGCCTCCAATACTCCAGCCTTCATTTCCCGCGCTTTTTCCTTTGAGTAACGCAGGCAAAGGAAAAAATGCTCAAAGATTAAAAGTTCGTTTTTCCTTCCAAATGTGTCAAATGAGGTTAGATGGAAATATTATTAATGTGCTTGGACTTTTGTTGGGGGCTCTTTTTAAAAGTCATCTTAACTTTGTTTGTGAAATGGTGATTGTGGAATTGTGACTGTAAAATATGCCACGGATTTTACCTACCTACCTTTGTTATTCTCTTCAGATAAGAAATCAGAAAATGTTTCTTTTTAGGGTTCCGTACTCAAAGGGTGCCAACGGGACCCTATTACTAGGAATACTAGGGCTCCGCCGTTCGTACGTCCGTTCGTCTGTCACAGGGCTGTATCTTTTGAACCGTAATAAGTAGACACTTGAAATTTTCACAGAGTGTGTATGTACTATTTACTAACAACGAATAATAAAATAATAAAGTTTAAAATTAAAGGAGATTCCCATACAATGAACTTTTTTTTTATTAACGTACCTAGTTCATTGATTCAGGCGTGACCTTGCGGAAATCCATTATAAAATGCAATAGACGTAGGTATATTTAGTAAACTGTTCCGCTTAGCTATTTCTAAAGAGCTATAAAAAACTCTGAAAGAAATCGACACGTGTTTCACCCCTCAACGAGGCATCCTCAGGATGACGATCGACTTGTCGCGAACCCGAATACGGCGTATTGCCACACCGAGCGCTGAACGCCGAGCTATGCGTTTAGCGCTCGGTGTGGCTATAGCTAATAGCTAAGCGGAACAGGTTACTAAATATACATACATACATACATAAACTCACGCCTTCTTCCCATGGGGGTAGGCAGAAACTACAGAACGCCACCTGCTACGATCCTTACATAGTCCTTTTGCCTCGTTTACGTTCATACATCTGGTCATACACGCACGCTGGTTGCGAGTACTACGCACCTGGCCTTTCTGAAGAACATCACCAATAAGGTCAGTATATGTCCTCCTAGGGCGTCCCCGCCCGGCCTTTCCCTTTACATCAGCCTTGTAAATACATTTTGTTAGTCGCCTTTCATTCATTCTCTCAACATGCCCAAACCATCTCAGCATACCCTTTTCAATTTTTGTCACTACATCTTCTTTTAAATCACACCGCTGTCTTATCACATCATTCCTCAGCCTATCATTCATAGTCAGGCCACACATGCTTCGCAAGGAACGCATTTCCACAGCATTTATTCTACTTTCATGTTGTTTTTGCCACACCCAACATTCACTACCATACATAAGCGTGGGCACCAGCACACTATTGTGAACAGCCAGTCGAGCCTTTTTAGACATCGACTGGTTGGTCACAATCGCATGTATAGCACCATTCACTTTGTTTCCCGCGTTTACTCTCTTTTCCACATCTCCATCAATCTTCCCATCCCTTGTAAACAGACTCCCCAAATATATAAACTCACTTACTTGCTCCACACTCTTATCATTTATTTTCACATCACACACCGATACATCCTCTCCTCTTTCAAACACCATGACCTTCGTCTTATTCACATTTATATTCATCCCTTTCCTCTTATATGCTTCACCCATCACAGTCACCATGTCTTGCAACTGTTCTGCTGATGATGCAAGTAGAACTTGATCATCTGCGTAGATAAGGCATTTGACAGGCAACTCATTCATCCTCAATCCGCACTCACCCTCTTTCAAATCTATCAGACAACTATCCATGTACAAGTTGAACAGCCATGGTGACGCTACACAACCCTGTCTAACACCCCTCGAGATGCAGAACCAGTTCGTGTATGCCCCATTTATCCTAACACAAGCACTGGAATCCTTGTATAAAGATTTCAGTGCCCGTACCAAGCGCCAGTCCACACCGTACTTGGATAGTGTCGACCACAGTTCTTCCCTCCACACACTATCATAGGCCTTCTCCAAATCAATGAAAGCACAATAGACGTTCTTGTGCTTTGCTAGATGTTTTTCGGTTATGCACCTTAGGGAGAAGATCTGATCCATACAGCCCATTCCCTCTCTAAATCCTGCCTGTACATCCCATATTTTCTCATCTGTCACTTTTATCACTCTATTTATCAAAACCTTCGCATACAGTTTGCCGACAACGCTCAAAAGACTAATGCCGCGGTAGTTTTTACACTCCTGCTGAGAGCCTTTTCCCTTATATAGTGGTACGATTACAGCCTTGCACCAATCATTCGGCACACGGCCATATCTCCAACACATATTAAAGATTCGGCACAACAGGCTTGCTACCACCCCATCACCGCCCTTCAACATTTCAGCAGACACTCTGTCGTACCCTGCAGCTTTCCCAACTTTCATCCCTTTCAGCGCTCTTATAATCTCATCTATTTCTATCGCATTTTCGTCATCTACATCTGAGTTTGGGTCTTCAAAACTGGCGTCTGCCCAGTTACCCACTCCTTGCACACTACCCTGACAACTAAATAAACTTTCAAAGTATCCCTTCCAACGTTCCAAGACCTTACATTCTTCGCTTAGTAAACATCCATCTTCTGCTCTTATAATATTCATACTCGATGTTTCTGTTACTCCGCGAGCCAATCTTACCTGTTTCCAGAACAGCTTAACATTGACCCTGAAGTTATCAGAGAACTTCCTGTTATACTTTTCTTCCTTTTCATCCTTCTTAATTTTTACCATCTCTTTCACTTTAATTTTCATTTCGGAGTATTTCTTCTTCACTCTTTCCAAATCATCTGAATCATCTGTTACATTCGTTGTCCCATTCATCCTATTTTGGGCCTTACAGGCTAAAACATTAAGCCAGGCCTCTTTTTTCTTCCTCACAACCTCTTTTACTTCACCATCTACCCAAGAATCATTCGTTCTACTACCACATTTTCTCTTCGCCAGACCACATACTTTTGTGGCTACATGCACCATACTACTTTTCACTATATCCCATACTTCTTCTAGACTGTAATCATTAGCATCATCAAATATTTTATCCGTCTTCACTTTCACTTCCATCTTATATTCCTCTTTTACTTTCAATTCTTGCAGTCTTTCTACTTTTATTCTTTCTAGAGCAGTCACAGGAACTCGAACTCGGTGCCGCCAATGCCTGAACAGACCATCCATCCGACACATAACTAGATAATGATCAGTCCCTACATTAACACCCCGATATACTCTAGTGTCTGTGACTTTACTCTTTAATCTTCCATCAACAATCACAAAGTCGATCATACTTCTACTGTCTTGCCTTTCCCACGTATACCTGTGAACCTTTCTATGATTAAACATAGTGTTCATAACAGACAGATTCCTCTCTACACATATCTCTAGCAAATTGATCCCATTCTCATTCACTCTTTCATCCCCAAATGCACCTAACACTTTTTCATACCCATTCCTCTTCACACCAACCCAACCATTAAAGTCTCCAAGCATAACAATCTTCTCGTTTGACCTACATCCATTCACTAAATCCCTTACACTGCCCCAAAATTCGTCCCGCTCCGAAGGTGAGCTTCCCATATCGGGTGCATAAACGCACAAAATAAAAATAGAGTTTAGGCCCACCTTGGTTCTTACCCATAGAATCCTGGGACTCACACAAACATAATCTTTCACACATTTCATCATCCGCTCGGACAGGACCACCCCCACACCCTGACTGGCCCTATGTGTCTCTTGAACACCGGACCAAATTGCGGTCAGAGTACCGTGTTTGGATATGTCCACTCCCTTTCTTTTCGTCTCATTCACACATAACATATCTATCCTTTTATTCTTCACCAACTCACACACCTCATCCATCTTATCTTTTATACCTCCCTGCACATTCAGCGTAGCTAAGCGACATTCCGCCGCTCGCTTTTCGCCCCGTGGAAACAACTGACGTGGTGTGTGGCGAGCATCACCGCCGCCTCCGAGTTGATTATTATTTGAATTACTCATTTAGTTCCCACGAAAAGCAGAGGAAAAAATCTGTCAACTCTCTACAGAGCCCCGCATGTAGAGGTAAGGCTTGTTAGTGCCTGGGGGCGCCCGATCCCAGACAACAGGCACGCTCGCGACTAGGCTCCCCCCTAGCCATGCAGCTCTCGGCACGGCAACCTTAGCTTGGGTGTGTGTTGTTCCTACCACACAGCAGGAAACAATAAAATGCCCCAGCTGTTCCCTTAGTCGCTTTTTACGACATCCACGGGATGAGATGGAATGGTTCTATTCTACTGCCCGGAGACCACACGGGAAATACTACTAAATATAGTATAGTTACTAAATATATTCACGTCTATTGTATTTTTTAACGTACCTATAAAAAAAATGTGTTAAATATTGTACGGTGCTACGGAATCCTTCGTGTGCGAGTCCGACTCGCACTTGGCTACTTTTTAACTTTTTGTTAACACTCACAACACAAATGTACCGACTCATTTCTTTATCCTCAAACGAATGTCATTCTTATCTAACACTTATAAAACGAAAGAAAGCAAGTCATTGAAAGTACAAAGCAATATTTGCGGCTATAAAAGAAAGTGTGCCCGCGCTGGCATAATATTACGGCGTCATTACGAAATATAAACAATGGCGGAAAAAAATAAAACGATAGAACGCAACCGTCACGGGTCAGTTGATGTAAATTGAGTGGGAACAATCTCTGTAATAAATTCTTTAACACCATGGGCCATTCTTTGCCCAAAACTGTCATGGTACAAGTATTTCGCAACAAATGTATTGTTTAAAATTCGAATAATTTTGTACATGTGTGATCTTAAAACAATTTTAGGGTTAGTCCCGCTATGGTATGGTCCCGGTATGGCACCCTCTTAAAATACCTATCAAAAAGTCCCGCTATGGTACCCATCTTTTAGATCTACGTTAGACAATAGAAGGTACAACTGAAAAGAAAAGTGTATCTATAAATAAATACTTTTAGGAGTGTATCAATAAAACGTCTGTTTGCGATATTAAATCAGTCTTTTATTAATTCAAAATATTTATAAAAAAATATCAAACAGTAAAACGAAATATTAATTGCAATGTAATTTTTAAAATAATCAACAATATTAATTACCAATAATCAACAATAAAAAAAATATAAAAAATCCACATCTCAGAAAAGTATTACTGTAAATATTATAAACTACAAATAAAAACAACATCCAGACATAAATATTAGTTACAAATAATCAACATTGAGAAAAGGCAGTAATTGTAAATTTATATAAACTACAAAAATAATCAACAACCAACTAGACAAATATATTAATTACAAATAATCAACATGGAGAAAAAGGCGCAAATTGTAAACATAAACTACAAAAAATAATCAACATCGAGAAAAAGTATTAAACATTTTAATAGGCTAAAAACAAAATTAAAATAAACTATTTTTTTAAATGTTCTGATCGAAATATTGACTTTGATATGTTAATCAGAAAATCACCAATGGAGATAGCTTTATTTTCGTAACTTTTTGTTAGCTTTTGAATCTGGCGGTCGATTTCTATACTTGTTCTTTTTCTTGAATTTATAGGTGATCTTTTTAGTCGAAAGCTATAACAAAAATCATCAGTTATTTAAGTTAAGCTATATTTTTTTCAGTAACCGTCTGTAATAGAAGGCGACAACCAATAATATCTACCAAAATAAATAAAATCAAATCCATTTTCAAATTCTTCTATGTACTCGTATTATGTAAAAAAATATATATCTGCTTTTAAAAATATTATATCTGCTTAAAAATATTGTCTAAAAAATACAACTTACTTGGCTTGTTTTATATCAAAGTGACATGTGTCGTTGCCAATTGTTTGCAGAAACAATAATAAACTGGGATTTTTTCCAATAATTTTGTTGAATCTGCCATTCCATGATTCCGCCAAGTTAGTTGTTCTATGGCGTTCATTATGGCAACACCAAATGAGGTCTGGATATTCAAGCCACTGAGTGACAAAATAGTCATTGAATTTGGTCATAGCTTCATCGTCGAAACTGAAAAAAATACTTATTAAACGTTCGTACTTGTAAAGCAATGAAATTAACAGGTCCTTACTGATATTGTTGTTCTTTACTTTTTTGCCATATAATTAGAGTTAAGTACTCAAACATCATTTTGGAAAGTAACCAAGATATTATACCTATTTTCCATTATATGCAGCCAGCCGTCTTCAATATCTTGTTTTGGCAAAAACGCCAAGCCTATGCATTGCTTAACATGGTTCGAGGACTCTTCGTGTTCCATGAGATTTAAAGATTTCGCTTTTTTGATAACGTTCTTTTGAAAATGTACGTTACATCCATTTATTTTGATATCAGGAAAAATCTTCGCTGCTGCATTTATTACTCCTATTTCATAATCGAAGGTAAATTTCGATGGACGCCATTCAGGCAAAGTTTGTTTAATCAATTCGAAAACTTTTTCATAAGTTTTCCCTTCTTTGTTTTTTAACAGAATATAAAATAATGGTGCTACATTCGTGGATAACTCAGTGCTTCCCATGTCTCCATGAATGACATAAACTTGTTCGAATGGGTTTGGGCAGCCGTCGAAAGTGCCATCACCAAAGTAATGCGTTACACATTTTATATGTTCCTTTACTTCTGTCGAGGAAAATATAATTATTCGATTACAGTCTTCATTACAATAATCAGCCAATACATACTTATTAAATTCTTCTGGTATTATAATTTCTTCCACATTCTTAAATTGTGTTTTTGGTACGTTCAACGACTTATTTCGGTGTCTGTATAATACTGTTTTTAATTTTTTATAGTCAGGAACATTTCCTGTAAGGTGTAACCCTTTGTCTTTTAAGTTACCCATGTGTTTTTCGAAAATTTTCTGTACTGATCCGTAATTTGAATTTACTTCTTTTTTGCACTCACTTATAGCCATTTGAACTTCATTGTCTTCAAAATGTGGCACGCACTGATCACTGTGTTTATAATCTTTAATTATTGTATTATTGGTATTCTCAATAGTTATATATCCACTACATTTAATACTATTTCTCCTATTTACACAATGCCAAGTACTTGAATTTTTATTTTCTCTGCGTTTAATATATTTATGTCCGGCACGTAATAAAGTTTTTCCACCGCGTCGACTGTCAATAATTATTAAATTTACACCACGTGAACTACTTGACCCAGACATTGCAATAGATAAACTAACAAGCTATCCTAATTACTCATATCGCAAAAGTACAGCTGCAAATAGCAAACTAAACCCGGAATAATACTGTCTCTCTCTATTTTCATAAAAACAAAAGGGAAGAGCTAGATACGAATTCGAGGAAGGGCTCGTCTCTATTGTTTTACGAAAAAACCGGTTGGTCAGGTAACTACCTGAAGTGAAACGACAATTACCGAGCGTGATTTGTTTAAAAAATAGTATTAATAAATATTATCTTGCTTAACTATAATAGTTAAGAAAAGATATTTTTTATTAATACTATTTTTTTCTTAACGCATTGTATAACTTTTCTTTACAACAGTACCAAAAACTGAAGGGTACCATAGCGGGACTTTTTGATAGGTATTTTAAGAGGGTGCCATACCGGGACCATACCATAGCGGGACTAACCGCAATTTTATTGTTTGTGGTTTTTGAATTGTGTGATTTTCGCGCGAAATATTTATGTTCCAAATTCGAAGTTGTTTTTTAAATTCGAGGCATCCATTTTGCTTGTTACGCAAAAGGTCAGAGATATATGAACCATTCATTTGCAGTACTTAATAGTAAAATATAATATTTCCCATCGCATTTCCCTAATCGCCTGCAATAATAATTCAATGTGATACCCAGTTATCGTCGTTTTAAAGGATGCGTAAGTATAAACCTATTCAAAGTACTTACAAGAGGGAAACGTCATTACATTAAGTATAATGTATTCTAAAAATTTTACGCGTCGTTTGCGACGGGAATACCAATATTTTCACGTTGCCTCATATCCCTTACGTGTTTTTTTCGGATACATAATATTATAATATTTATAACCTTTTTATTCATGGTAAACAGTGGCCATGCGGTTGCGTTTGTTGGACTCACTTTAGCGTTGACTTTGAAAGTAAAAGTGACTAGGTTTAATGTGGGTATATAAAGTGAAGTGTAGCCTTCATAACTCCCACAGCAATCTCACTTGATAAAGAGCATTATTTTGAAGTTGATTTAGGAATAACGTCCCTTTTCTTAATTCTTTCCATGCCGTAAATTTAATGTATCAAGATTGTTTTTCTTGCTTTGGGTTGATTTTCAATGACCATCAATTAACAATGATGAATTACTTTCCCAGGAAAGCGAAACTAAATTATCATACCTAAACAAATAAAGCGTCATAACGTCATTCAAGTTTTCCCAACAGGAACTTATAATAGAATGTTTTTCCTGCATGGTAACATATTTTCCCTTCATCCCGAGTTCCCAACCACACTATTGAAAAGGCATCGATCATGTTTTCCTCCATAGAAATAGCATTTATCATAAATATTCCGTATACGAAGTGACTCGGGATTATTCCGTGTATTCAAATCGGAGGGCCCATTTTGTATTCTTTGGGCCAGCCAGCCCTCAGTTTTCGACAGTCGCACAAAAATATTGGTAGCGTGTAGATGTGACCCAGTTACTGAGCCGAGATTTATTTGTTATTTATGCTTATTATGATGAATAACTTGTGCTTATAATTAATTATGTGTTGTTTGGATTAAAGGCTATGAGAATACTAATATCCAATAAGTAGGCTTTGTGGACCAGTATCCATATCCGTAATTTGTCATTCCATATCGAGTAGTAATGAGACATGACTTTAGTGAAGTGTGAAAATGTGGTATAAAAAACTTTTTTACAAAAAATACAACCGACTTCCAAAATACAAAGTGAAAAATAACTTTAATTTCAGAAGTCGGTGGCAAAAATCTAAAATACTGATCCAAAGACATTAGGAGTACCTATTTTAGTTTTAAGGAAGATTGGTCCTTGGAAGCTCTGCACAGAGAGAGGTGGAAAGAGAGTAGGGAGGCCTTTGCCCAGCAGTGGGACAATAATGGCAAAAAAAAGTTGAAGTCGGTTGTATTTTTTGTGAAAAAGTTTTTTTTTTCACTTTTCAGTAGGTTGGTTTGTAATTTATCTAAGTTACAACTGCTCATCACCAGAGTGCCAAATTTCAACTAAATTGGTCCAATAAATTCGGAGCAAATTGGCTGTGACAGACGGACAGCCATCCAGCCAGCCAGCCAGACAGACACACAAGTGGTCCTATAAGGGTTCCGTTTTTACTTTTGAGGTACGGAACCCTAAAAATAATGATTTTGATTCTAGTATCGCTAAAGATTGAATTCTGACACCAATAGGAAATGGAAACTCGAGAACTGCGGGGGAGACTGCCGATTACAATACTACCACATTTCGCATTTTTTCTTGCACTGTATCCACCTAAATGTTATAGAAAATAGCTTCAAATATCAGTAAGAAACAAATTCGCACACAATAAGTGTATCTGTGTTCTGCAAGTAAAGGAGATTGGAATTTAATTTAAGGCAAAATACGATGTGTTGTGCTGTGTTTTCGTTCTCATATTAGGTACTCCACTTTTTAACTTGAAAGCTCTCTTGAAACTTGTCTGGAGGACAAAAAACCAATTAAATAGAAAGTAATTACACTTTTTAAAGCTTATTCAACTTGAAATTGATACAATTACGAACAATAATAAAAACTTTTTTACATTTTCGTGCATTAGGCCTTAAAACTTCAAAGACTGGCTGTTAATAGATAAGCGTTCTCAATTCAAATTACCAAATTACGAGCTTTTAAAAACGAATGCTTGAATGATCCTGGGGTAAGCCTCGGGGTCATGCTCAGGTTACCTTTGCGTTGTTAGGTCTACATTGCTCAGAAGACATTCTCTTCGCGGCAAATTAGGAATTCCCCAGTGATTTCAAACTCTGATCCCCACTTCATGAATGAAAGAGCTGGTGTGCCAACTGCTGAGAAATAAGATTGACGGCCGATAAGATATCGCTAACCCAGCAACAAAATCTTGAACATTTTTCTTAGTCGAGTATTTCAAGGAACGAACTTCAACTAACACGGTGAGACTAAAAGGCGTGATTAACGACCCCCGCACGACTTTACACCTTAGTTCCTTTCAACATGGTTATTTTTTGAACGTGGAAAGTGTGAAATAGAGGGGTTGTCAGGCAGGAAGTGACGACGGTAATAAGGAGTTTTATGCATGTTTCATTATTTGAATACGGACTGTTTATTTTTAAGTTCGTGTGAAGCGGAGATTTTGTCGTGGCGCGCGTTTCCGTGGGTTTTAATTGCTGTGAGTTTATGGCCTTTTTGTGTTATGGGGTAAGCACGACGTGTAAATGCATGCATGTGTACGTAGGTGTGTGAGGAGGTTACTTTAGATTCTTAACTAAACTATATATTTATTATGAGATCTAGACAGTTTGTACTAAATGAAATTCAGCTTCAGGTCTTAAGCTCACTTAAAGTAAGAAGTACCTTTCTACTTACAAGCTTTAGTTTTATTGACGTCTATCAAACAGTTTTATCAATACAAACTTTGAATATTTGTCTGAATAAGTGCATATGTTTGATTATTGTATGTGCATAGCCATCTTGCTTATTGTCACAAAAAGGTACCAACCCTTGTATCGACTGTTCACCAGGAGCAATCCATAATCCCGTGATCACCATTCACTTGATATCCACAATTTCAACATAACTCGATTGTACGCGTCGTGCTCGACTAAAATAGCATTACAATCGATCGACTAGCGCTCGCTCTATCAATTTTTCACAACACTGGTTCTGGGTTGCCATCACAAAATTTTACGTGCGCGTCTAGTCACAATGTTGCTAATATAATTTTATAGTGGCTGTTACGTCGCCTGCGATTGTCTTCTAAGATTGATGTTCGGTTACATACGTTTTTATTAGAATTGGGTAGTAAATTCTGTCTGCTTTGTGTTTTTATGTTTCTTTTTGCGTTCTTACTATAAGCGGCGTCGTTACGAGATATTGGTAATGCGTTGCAATTTTCTGTAATAGACTTTCTATAGTTTCTGTAGATATAAAACGGAATAGAGACATTATGTAAAAGTAGGATCAAATCATGTAAAGGTAACTTGAAGCTTGAACTCGCAAATGGCTCAGTCATTTATGTTTTAAGACGAAATGTGGCCATCAAACTGGGAACAAAAAATATGCACAAAATTGTTATAACTTCGCAACAACACTTTCTATTTCAATGACCACAATAATGTTCTTGTTTTCCTAAAATTTGCATTTTAATATGTGCATACAGATATTATTTTGTTCAGTATGCGCACCACGTAATAATTACCCGACGAATTTTAATAGTACTTTCACTATTACGATTCTGAAGACGGATTTATCAGCTGTTTCCATTTCAAGTGAGTTCGAGCATAAATATTTATTAGCACAAGATACGGATTATGTAACCAGCTTGAGAATATCTCCTTTTCAGTGATCGCATTTGAATTTGTGAAAAGGCTGTGAGAAGGATTTTCTTAGCCAAAAAAGCAATATTATGGTCGATGAAATTGAACTAATGGACCAAAGCAACACCTGGCAAAAGGGAATTATAATTTTACGAATATCCTATAGAAATCCTCCTTCCATCTGTTGCGAGCACCAATACTTTGACTGTAGACGCAATAAAGCAATAAAAGGAAAAGAAAGGCGGGAAAAAAGGCAAAAACTGTCATGGCGTCTGAGCCCCTCAGACGATTTGTTATTCCCCGTTGAGTGAAAGGTCCCGTTGAAATTGTTTCAGTACGTTGAATTATGTTTGTGTAAAATGTGTGGTAACTGTCTTACGAGCACAGTTAATGAAAATAATTAATTAAAGTTATGTAAACATTTGCTCCATTTGCTTTGTGTACATGCTGCAATTTGTCTTGCCTCTTCTAAGTGTTAAGAAAACTGGGTTTTATTTGTGTAATGCCGAATGCGGTAATATACTCTATTACAAGTCGCGGAAGCTATTAAATGTGATGCATTTTTACGTTTGGGTATTCCTTTATTTTTCATTGCATGAATATTATTACTACACTAATACTATTAAGAGAAAAGATTTGTATTTTTATTTGTAATTAATAAACGATTGGATCGATTTAAAAAAATATTTCACCAGTAGAATGCTAGGTATATTATCACTGAGTAATATAGGCTATAATATATAAAGATACTAGCGGACCTGACAGACGTTGTCCTGACCGAATACCGCCACCTATCGGGTCCGATTGTGAATCTAAACCATTCCCAGATCCCCTTGAACACACACAAAAAATTTCATCAAAATCGGTCCAGTCGTTTGAGAGAAGTTCAGTGACATACACACTCACAGAAGAATTATATATATAAAGATACAAGCGAAGCCGCTGGCGGAAGCTAGTTAACAATAAATTATTTTTTTCTGGGTTTGATCCTTGAACTAACATTTGTATCCTATCCTATCCCATACTATTAAATGAGCAATATTTGTATATTTACATATATTTTTGTAATCACGTTCTGGAAAACGGCTCTAACGATTTCGATGAAAGTTGCAATAAAGGGGCGAAAAATCGATCTAGCTAGGTCTCATATCAGGGAAAGTTCGTTTTCTTCGTATTTTCATTCGAGCAGAGCTCGGTCGCCCAAAGTTTAGAACAAGATGGCGACCTTAGAATCATAGATAATACACTTCTTAGAATTATGACATGGCAGCATGCAATTAGTAAGTACCTACTATCATGGCAGCATGCAATTAGTAAGTACCTACTATCATGGCAGCATGGAATTAGTATGTACTATCATGGCAGCATAAAATTAGTATGTACTAGATATATATGGAATTACTATGAACATTCTCTATTTTCACCAGAGCAGAGCTCGGTCACCCAGTTACTAAGTATTTGAACTGTACTAATGATAGAAGTGTAGCTTCTCAAAATCAATGTCCTCGGACCACCACTAGACGGCGCAATAATCATCCAATTTGTCAGTCGAAACGCAGATATCAAAGACAAGAGTCGATTTATTACAATAACAACGACATCCACAAATCCTTTGAGGCTAATGAGTGGGCAGAGTTATAAATACGCAGTTGATACACATTGTTATTCAAAGAGCATACAAACACGGAAACCCTTCACAAACCCACGAGAATAGTATCGACCCACAAGAATCACCAAGACAAACAGGCAATTAATACACTCTATCCGAAAGGAACATAAGATTAAAGTTACCAATTCAAACTATAATAAACACACCGAAAAAGCAATCAAACTAAGTGTTAGATAGCTAATCTTTCAACGAAGCGGTCAGATCAGACCGATCCACGAAATGTAAACAGGAGTACGTCTGTCAGTAGTACACTGAGTTATCTAAGCGAAGCAATTTTATGTGCTCCGACAACTTTTTTAAATTAAAACATCAGAAAAAGAGCGCGATTTTTTTTGCGCTGGTAACACTGCGTTTTTGTGGTCTGTTGTTCTGATGCATATCTGGGATAATGAGAGATAATGTTATGTAAATTACGAGTAATGTTTGTAGCTTTTTGTTACATGTTAAGTGTAAGGATTTGATTGAGGAAATTTAAGATTGGCACTGGCACTCGGACAACCAGAAATGAAATAGAATGGAAGGTTTTGGGGAAGACTTTCAACCAGTGGGATAAAACAGCTGAAAATAAAAAAAACTCAGGCTCACAAGAGAACAATGTTGTTGTCATTCCTTTCATCATATTTTTAATTTTATTTCCTGAATCTTATCTAAGCAGAAATTAAGTTGGTCCTGAGTCTGAGATTATTATAACAGCTGTGTTTTATAACAGTAATGCTATTAATGTTTGTCTAGTTAAATTCATTAAGACAGTCGGACAGAAATCTCTTCGTTATTAAGATATCAAAACAGGGCTCAAAATGTTTTGTACAAGAAAATCTCAGAATTATACAGGCCTTCCTTCAAGCAAAAGCAAATTGTGAATATGAATAATGAACACACTTTATAGCAAGAATGACTTATTCAATAGATTATATATGAAGTAATTTGCAGTTTTATGACTGAATTGATTATAACGTAATGCTCATCTTCCTGTGTGTCGACATGCAGCCATATCCGTACCTACGTCAAGTAACTTGAACGTAACCTCCTGTTGAATAACAACAATACTAAACGAACATGCAGTTTACAAAACAATACAACATTCCAATAAAATGAATTTATTAATTGAATTTTTTTACTAGGCATTACGGCTTCAAGACCTTCGCCTGCTTTTACAAATATTTAAACCCTTATCTGTCAAACGAATTATCTTGCGCCACAGATTAAAAAACTATTCAAGATTACGCAACGAAAAAAAAGAACGGAAACGTCTGATTCGTCGATTTGATCTAATGAAAATCGGGATAGTGGTGTGCTTAACTGTAGTAGAGCTAGAGAAGAGGGGTCCGCAGCCGTCGGTTCTAATTTTAGACTTAGAATGATGGCCAGATTAAATTTTTAACGCGCTCGGTTTCAACACGGAAAACTTCATAGGTATGCACATATAAACTTTTTGGTACACGAGTGGTCTTTTTTTAATTAAAAGTTTAACATTGTTGAGCAAACCGGAAGAGATTATTTCATTAACTTTTGAATGATGATTTAAAATGCTTTTAATTTTTTGCGAGCTTGAATCCTTTAGCTCTGCCTCAAAGACTAGAATGATAGCGAGAACGGAGAGTTAGTTATTTAAATTATTTCCAGTACTGAGTTTTAACATGTAAAAGTTAAAACCTGCCTTTGCAGCTTACACTTTAGATTTCTTTGTTGGATTTTACCTACTTTTATTTCTCCTTTTAAAATAATTTATCAATAATGGTAGTACCTATCTATGTACCAAGTTCTGAAAAAGCTTAAATATTTTTGAAGCCAAACGAGCTTGCAGAAAACACTCATAAAATAAAATGACAATTGATCGCAATTGGTTTAATTTTGACAGTCCATTCACGTTCATTGCGTTTTTTACGTTGTTGGACAGACGAATTTTTTAAACCTTTGAAGCAATGGGTTAGCAATATTCTTCAAAACTCTTGGATTGTGATTGGAAGTGTGTTACGCAATTACCCCGCTGTTTCCCTCTTATTCAGGATCCATATCAAAACGCTTTAAGTCACCAATTAGATCCATTCCCCTCACAAAGAACTCAAAACCGCAGTCACAATTTACATTTCAAACAGGAACCTAGTTCTACGTCTGTTCGGCTAAGAAATTACCTAGAAATTATAATTGCAGGCTTGAGCGAGGAGGGAATAAAACGCAAGCCTAGGTATAACAAAGTGAGGTAGGACGCCTTTGAGTTCTCTCCGTAATTGTGCGACTCGAGCGAGAGTTTGAAAGTCTCGCTAACGTTGCATGAAATATACTTAAGTGTAGTTGCACATTGAATTTTAATATAGGTAACGACATTTTTGATGTGATTTATATTTCGAGTAATAGCTCAAAGGGTGTGTTGAGTTGAGTTCTACTTTGTTGTTGGAGTATTGAATTTACCTGAGGTATCAGCATGTTTTGATTTGTTGGTAGAGTTTATATTTTGTAACTATTTTATTAGTTGTATTTATGAACTATGTTTTGTATGTGATATATTGATAAAGAGGCTGCTAATAAGTGTGATTGATGAAAAGTGGTAACGATTCCGTATATTGAAACACAAAGGAACTTTCCAGAACGTCGTAAACTTGAAAATTTTGAAGTATCTTACTTAAGCGAATGTAATTTCTCTCTGACCAGTAGTTTACTTAATTTAATTTGCCACTCATTTAAACTGTATTGCCCTATAAACAACCGCCAAAATTACCATAGACAAACACAGACTGGCCAAAGCTTAGTGACATATAGTCAGTCCTGGAACTGCGGCGACCCGTCGGACTGACCGTCATTTAATCCAACCGATCGGCCCATCAGCACGAACTCAAACAGAACTATCAACGAACAATGTCGGTTTAGGATATGTGGAGCTAACTTTTAATAACTTGCAACCCTTTATGGGTGTGATATGTGTGCGCCTACATTGTAGTCATGTTCTGTTGATACTGAATGATTATTGAGTGGAGTCTGGAGAAGTGTTCGAAATTTAAACTATTGAGGACAACTGGTCAATTGTGTGTGTACACGTCTTCGGGAATACATGCAGGCAATTCGCGTGATGTTAAATGTTTTGTGTTGAGGAAAAGCTTTTTAACAAACATGGTCATTGTTTAAAAAAAACTTATTAACAAAAGGGGTGTGCACAAGGAGGAAGAAGTGCACCTTATACCTATTCAGCTCTGGATACCTATGTGCACCTTTCGAAAAGTCGAATAAAGAAATACAGTCCCTCAAAAACTTTTGGTCTTCGCCCCTACCTAAGTGTTTCATCTCACAGCTGCGAAGTAGGTTGTGAAGTATTGAGTTAATCACAAATCAAAGCAGTTAAAACTTCCTTTAGTTTAAAATTGAACCATGTGACCCACTTTGTAAGATCGTAAATCGTAATCCGGAAAATGCTTTAAACTTTTATAGGCTGTT
This sequence comes from Agrochola lychnidis, assembly GCA_963680765.1. Taxonomy (NCBI): domain Eukaryota; kingdom Metazoa; phylum Arthropoda; class Insecta; order Lepidoptera; family Noctuidae; genus Agrochola; species Agrochola lychnidis. The sequence goes on along the minus strand of OY796859.1, from coordinate 2,381,717 downwards.
GAAATTAGGACACATGGAACCGAAACAATGAAGCAATCTGTACTTATTTGAGAATTTTTGAAAACATATCATAACATCACGCTTGTAGCAGCCGTGATGGGATAGACAGATGTCTACCTATGTAACACAGACATTACCTACGAAATATCGGTGTTACAGTCCCAAGTAATAGGTGGCTAGCCTTTGACATTAGAAAATGTAGCTATTTTTTTGAACTTATTTAATATTTTTGACAAATGGACTACTTCAGTGACCATTTGTCGTGAATGTCGTGATGGTCCTGTGGTTAAGGCCTCGCCTCATGCACGTGGCTGTGAGTTCAAATCCGGGCAAGTACCAATGGGACTTTTTCAATTCATATGTACTTTCTAAGTTTATCTTGGACATCACTGACATCGGTGACCTGAACTTATTGTTTATAAGTTTACAATCGCCAACCTGTCTTGAGTAAACGTCGTGATCAATGCTCATGCCTTCTCTGTATCAGACCTAGGCCTTTGCCCTGCAGTGGGAGACTAACAGGCTAGTATTTTTATAGTGCTGATTTTATCTACTAATGCAGCTTAATATAGCTCATTGCTGAATATATCAATATCAAGCTATAATAGCTAATCAGACTAACAGACTATCAGGGGCGTAGCTACCGCCGTATCTGTCGTATCAATTATACGGGGCCCCTGGGCCACGGGGGCCCCCGACGTGCGTAAGCAAAAATGAATAAAAACTTCTCAAATTCATCATCAGCTATAAATGATTTAATAAAACAGGTAGCCGAAAAAAAGGCTAGGAGAGTGTATATTTAATTTGAATTGTTTGTAAAAATTTTGGAAAAAGGACAGATAGATAATTATGATGAATAAATATTTCTTTTAATTTTATGCAAATATTTTTTTTTCTTTGTGAGAAATCTTTACCTTTCATAAGGGCCCTCAAACAAATTTTTATACGGGGCCCCTACGCCAAGGCACGCTACGCCACTGCAGACTATGTTTGAATTTCACCAATAAAATTGAATGCGATCAGCATAATTAAACTGCGTTTAAGAACTGTCAGTGTCAAAATTCCACAACATTAATGATGACACTGACAGCTCTTAAACGCGGTTTAGATGTGCTGATCGCGTTCAATTTCATTGATGAAATTCACCCTCATATGCACGTATACAGGGTTATTGGTTATTCGTCGGCAATCTGTTAAGGGGATGTAGGAGAGGTCATTTGCAACCAAATTACCCCTGATGACCCCTTATAATGCCAATGTCAACCATTTTCGAATAATTTTTTTTTTTTACGAAGTAAACATATAACAAGTACCCAATAGCTCTGGTATACAGGGTTAATGGTTATACGTAACAATTTTTAAGTAATTTAACATTTTATATCTTAAAATGTATGAAATAAAAATGTAATGTAATGTAGGTACGTCGGCAATAAATTAAGGGGTTGTAGAAGGCGTCATTTACAACCAATTGACACCGATTGACTTTTATGCAAATGTCAACAATATTCGCGTAATTTGACATTTTATATTTTTACTTCATACATTTTAAAATGTAAAATGTCAAATTATTCGAAAATGGTTGACATTGGCATAGGGGTCATCCGGGGTAATTTGGTTGTAAATGACCTCTCTTACATCCCCTTAACGGATTGTCGACGAATAACCAGTAACCCTGTGTACTGAGAACTGACTGACCACTCATCCAACGAAACATTTCACTACTCCACTGTAACTTATACAATGTAGCTACGAGTATTATCCAAGCCAATGATTAGTATAGACATACAGGTAATTGTTTGCGCAACAATTTAATCGATTTTCACGCATTTTTAGCGCGCGGTAATAGAACCGGCGGCGTCCATTAACGTTGCTATCGAGTTGCGAAACTTCCGATAAATGTTGGGGAAACAACAACGTGGTTTGTTGGTTTTAATCGGGTGCGGTTACCTGTCTGGAAAAATGGGTAAAATATCGTTAAATCCGCAACGTTGGTGTACTGAAGTTGACAAGCTCCACCAGCGTTGCTGACTAGTGACCTAAACTTATGACTCGGACGATAGTAGATAACAATTTCATCGCAGTTCACATGGGCTCGCTGGCTAGTTCGTTAAACAGTATGAGTATGATGACGTTCGGTGATGCGATGGTTCGAATCTAAGTCGAAACAATTAAGGCTCCTGGCCGTGACTTCACTCGACAGAGTTTAGGTAAATTCTTGCGATGCTATGTTTGTGTGCACCGTTCACGCACACACGCCTAAATATCGAGCGTAGTGATCGCTTAAACAGTTTTGATCCTATAGACGGTATTTTGTTAAGTTACGTAGGTACGCTTATGAAATAAGTCTGGAATGTTTGTGTATATTCGTTTAGTATATTTATAACAATTCTGTTTTATATGGAATTTTATACTTTTTGTATGGAAAACATGAAAAATTATTACCTACATGTTGAGTTTTATGGGTTTATGGGTTTCATAAAGGGGGTCGAAATTTTCATTATTTTTGCGATAAGACACAATTTTCGAGATATAAGCAAAAGAACAGAAAAAAGATAAAGTACAGTTTTTGCAACTGAATGAGTTATTAATTTAGTGAAAATGAAAAATTCGCTATTGGTGCCGATTCTCTTGTATACCGAACTAAACTTACTAAACTATCACTAAAATTCCTTAATTTTGACTATGAGAATCTCAAAGCTATTCTGCAAAATAAATTCTCTAAATTTAAAAATAATTTTGACACATCTAAATCGAATTTGACAACCGCGACTCCACACGTGATACCTAACCACGTGAATCTTTTTAGAGCCGGAGGCGCGCAGGGGGGGCAGCCTCGACGTGTTTTATATGGATTTTTCACTTTTTGTGTGGAAAATAAGAAAAAATATTACCTACTTGTAGAGTGTTAGGGGTTTAAGGGTTTTATAAAGGGTGTCGAAATTTTCATTATTTTTGCGATTGGACACACCGTTTTCGAGATATAAGCAAAAGAAAAAAAAAATTCAGTACTGTTTTTTCATCTGAAGTCGAGGTGTTGGTGTGAATTTTAGTTCATGACAACCAATTTTATTCCACATGTTTTTAGTCGCGATTAAAAATAGTCATATTTAGTTAGAAAATCTAAATTTTAGGTTAAAAACGTCAAATTCAGAATAGCAAAATTGCCATTTTCACTAAACTAATATCTCAGTGCCATCTTAGTGCTGTCAAACTAAAATATAGTTAAGTTGTGTCACTTTAATCTATTTCAGAATTGCCCATTCTGAAATAGATTAAAGTGACACAACTTAACTATAATGGGCAATCGATTTCCCATTCTGAAATAGACTAAAGTGACACAACTTAACTATATTTTAGTTTGACAGCACTAAGATGGCACTGAGATATTAGTTTAGTGAAAATGGCAATTTTGCTATTCTGAATTTGACGTTTTTAACCTAAAATTTAGATTTTCTAACTAAATATGACTATTTTTAATCGCGACTAAAAACATGTGGAATAAAATTGGTTGTCATGAACTAAAATTCACACCAACACCTCGACTTCAGATGAAAAAACAGTACTGAATTTTTTTTTTCTTTTGCTTATATCTCGAAAACGGTGTGTCCAATCGCAAAAATAATGAAAATTTCGACACCCTTTATAAAACCATTAAACCCCTAACACTCTACAAGTAGGTAATATTTTTTCTTATTTTCCACACAAAAAGTGAAAAATCCATATAAAACACGTCGAGGCTGCCCCCCCTGCGCGCCTCCGTCTCTAAAAAGATTCACGTGGTTAGGTATCACGTGTGGAGTCGCGGTTGTCAAATTCGATTTAGATGTGTCAAAATTATTTTTAAATTTAGAGAATTTATTTTGCAGAATAGCTTTGAGATTCTCATAGTCAAAAATAAGGAATTTTAGTGATAGTTTAGTTAGTTTAGTTCGGTGTACAAGAGAATCGGCACCCATGTCTAACTAAATATGACTTTTTTTAATCGCGATTAAAAAGGTGCGGAATAAAATTAGTTATCTTGAACTAAAATTCACACCAACACCTCGCTTCAGGTGCAAAAAACAGTACTGTATCTTTTTTTTTTCTTTTGCATATATCTCGAAAACGGTGTGTCCAATCGCAAAAATAATGAGAATTTCGATCCCCTTTATAAAACCCTTAAACCCCTGACACTCTACATGTAGGTAATATTTTTTCTTATTTTCCTTACAAAAAGTAAAAATTCTATATAAAACGTCAAGGCTGCCCCCTGTGCGCCTCCAGCTCTAAAAAAAATTCACGGGGTAGGGCAAATAAGTACCACGTGGACTCGCGATTGTCAAATATAATTTTAGTGTGTCAAAATATATTTAAATTTAATTTAGAAAATTTTTGTTGCAGAATAGCTTCAAGATTTTCATAGCCAAAAGTAAGGAATTTTAGTGATAGTTTAGTAAGTTTAGTTCGGTATACAAGAGAATCGGCACCATATTGCCATCTTAGTGCTGTCAAAATAAAATATATTCTAAAAATTATTTCACGATAGGAAATCATCGTTTGACAGGAATGAACGAAACTTTGGTGATTTTTAGTTTAGTTTTGAGGCATTAATTTGTGACAAGAGAATTGGCACCAGTATCCATAAAGGGATCTGAGACACTTGCGCGAAAGACATTTTCGCGAAAGACACTTGCGCGAACCCACTTGCGCGAAAAAGTTGCGGAAATGAGATTTCTTCATAACATCACGCCATCAATTTCAAAGGGCCCAACACTTTGAAATTGATGGCGTGATGTTATGAAGAAATGTGAAAATTTTCGCAGCCGCCATCTTAGATTTACGTTTTGACATCAAAATCTGCTTTAGAATCCTCAAAAACTATGAAAAAGACACCTATGACGAAAAATCTGAATATTGTCACAGCCGCCATCTTGGATTTATATTTTGACCTCACTATCAGCTTTAGCATCCTCGAAAACTATGAAAACGATACCCATGACGAAATATTTTTAAATGTTCGCAGCCGTCATCTTGGATCTTTATTTTGACTTAAAGTAGTCTTCAGTAGCGTTAAAGAACTTCGTTCCAAAAATACTTCACTTATTGCTACAACAGCATATCGGCGCGGGCATATCGGTGACGCGAACCCATAACTTTTTCCCCTACCAAAAATCATTCAAAACTATGAAATCTAAAGTCAAAATATAACTAGTGAACCCAGCAGGCAGATGTTGTCCTGCGACAACAGCGCCACGCGAGTCCAACTATAGTTATGAACCATCCAAGTTACACAAAAAGAATTAAAAAAAAAAACATCTAAATCAGTCAAGCCGTTTAGGATAAGAAGAATTACGAACACACGTACACCGGTATTTTATTTATTGCCAGGCATGCAAAATTTTAATGTTCTTCAAAAACAAGCAAAGTACTTTAAAATAAAATGCGGATCAAAATGTGGTAGTCGACGTACAATTTCTGGAATATGTTAACATCGGACACGTACGTGCGTGTGTGCGTGCTGTGACGCAAAGTGATACGTCCTCACGCTGGGAAGGCCCGTTCGCTACTGACGGAATAGATTTTCCGCGATCGTTTATATAGTTCACTTTGCCATTTATTTACGTAATGAAGTAATTGTTTATTTATAAAATAAAATTTAGATTCTATTAAACAATTAACTTAAAATTAATATATAATTTTTAAAATTTCTTAAAAGTGTTTCTAAGTATTAGAAAAAAATATTTATTTGGCTTGAAGTTTTGAGAAAGTTACGTTATTTCAACATTTTTTTTCTGCTATATTTTGTATGAAAGTTGAAAAAAGTGGTTCCCCTATGTACAAGTAGACCATATAATGATGTTGATGATATTTTTTAATTTTCAACATCAAAAGCAGTTTCTTCTAACGAAACGATCAAACGTCAGTCTCGCGTCATTTTTTGGAAAACTTGTTGCGAATTTTAGTGATTTCCCACGAATCCTTAATTTATTTCGAAAATCCCTTTCCCCTATGTACAAGACGAAGAATTGGACTTTTCAAATCATAAATAATTTTGTTTAAATTCTCGTCCCCTTTCTCACAACGAATAAACAAAATTGATCAAAATCAGTGATTTCGTGCGGTGCGGCGGCACGGAGCCTTAACTCTTTTTGAAGTATTCTATAGATTATTCGTAATGAATTCAATGTTGTAGCAGTGTAACATTTTAAAACTTGAGGGGCTAGCACATTTAGTGGTACGAGGAACAGGGTGTAAAGTTCACTCATCCACCATAGAAAAGGGAGGATCCTCCGACCAGACGGGTGTTGTGTCTAGCGGGCAACTGCCCATCGGTTTGAAGTTGAAATCTTGTATCTATGTCGATCGCTCGGTAAACTCTGACTGCGCGATGCAGGATTTGTGTGACGTCATGTCTATGATGCGTAGTTCGTATATGGCAGTGTAACCGCTACACACATACCGTACTGACGCTGTGTGTACTACGCCGTCACCCGTAGTGTGAAGAACCTACTACTTTGGGCTAAGTACCCAAATTACAACGATTGGCAGTAGGGTGGATTTAGTATTTGTTGGGAAGTTTGTTGCGCCACTTCTTCTTCCCAGCTAAAGCACTAGGAAGTGGTGAAGGGTGGGCGTTCCGGAGACTGTCTTTTGAGCAATTCTGACGTTCATAAAGTGCTGATTCTCAGCCTAATTTGAATAAATTATTCTTGATTTTGATCAATCTCTGCTACCCTAACTCTACTGTATGTTTTCGATATGTTTCAGTCGATATACAGCAACATCTTGTTCCTGAAATTCTGATCAGTTCCAAAAGGCAGTATGCAAAACTTATATGCGATATTGTAGTTCGCGTAACTTTTATTCACAAAAAGTTTCTGTGCAAACGTGTGCCGCATCTCAATTGGTCGCACAGTTTGCGAGCTGTAACGGAAAGTTCAGGAAAAGTAAACAAGATGTTAAAATAATGTTACTATTGAAAAAAGTTACATTATGCTTCTGGCATAATATGCTACGGTTGGTATTTGGTATTTTGTTGGTGTTTTGTAGCAAAACTTATAACAGAATATCAAGCCTGTATTTCCCGAAGGGTTGGGCAGATGCCTACGTTTAGTGTCAAACTTATAAGTCATAATCTAGAGTCGTCCAAGGTGGCGTTTATTTCTAACTAGCAGCGCCCCGCGGTTTCACCCGTGTAAGTCTCAATCCCGTGGGAAGATTGGGATAAAAAGTATCTAATGTGTTAATCCAGGTTATAAACTATGTGTGTGCCAAATTTCATCAAAATCCGCTAGGTGTATTTGAGTGAAAGAGTGACAAACACACATCCATCCTCACAAACTTTCGCGTTTATAATATTAGTAGGATTAGTAGGAAGTAGGATATGTACTTCTATAATTTCTATCGTGACGATATCGTCGTGGTCATCCACGGCATCACGATACCATATGGAAGTAAAATGTATGGTGACCGACTGGTGGCCCTCCTGTGACATCGAGAGAAAGCGCATTCCAGAGAAGAATGGACTGAATATGAAAGGAAGAATGAACAAAATCAGAAGTATGAGAAGGATAGAGTAGGAGAAGATTGTGGAAAGAACAAAGATTCTTAGCGTGTGAAGAACATACTAGATATTGGAAGTGAGACACGATAAGATGTGGGAGAGTTGAGAAGGGAGAAAAGTGTGTCTTATTACTTACATGGGACTTAACCATAACTGGCAAAATGTGAGTGTACCAGGTTCATCACTGCCTAACCCTTCGGAGAAACGTGATATGTTCCAGCTGCTGACACTAAAAAGTAAAGTATATCCCTAGAAGAATTGCTCATATCTACAAATATCTTTGGACAAAGTCCATGTTTAGCTTTGCTCTAACAGACGAAGAGTTTTGATGGATGCATGATGTCATGTTTTATTCCCCAGTTATCATCAAAGTTATAATTGGACGAGCTCTTTTATACGAGTTAGATGAGCCGTCAGTTTTTATTTCTACTCTTGGTTAAAGGCTAAGTAATAGATGAGTAGTTCGTTTAGTCTGTCTTAAAATAGAAACTAGATTACGACAAATTGATGAGGACATATTAATTCCTTTTTATTATTTGCACGTTGTATGGGAATGGAGGTAAATATTGCATCATCTGTGATCTGTTTCTTTAACTATTAGGAATTACAGACTTTCATTAAGATTAAGTGCTGATTCAAGACTCAAGAAATGATTTGAGGAGAAAAAATAACTGCAACAAGCGGTAGGAAAAAAATGGATTGTGTGGTTTTATGAAACCACGGTAAAACTGAAACTTCTATAGGCGCCGCCATATTGGCCTTGGCTGCTCTGACGAGCGCCTTTCTCTTTATCCCTACTCCGCGGCCGACCGTCACGCGACATGCAACACACAGACGAAAAAGTTTTTGACGATGTAATAAAAGTTTCACTTTAATAATAAAAATCTAGTTCTGAATAAGAGGTGATTATACCTATTTTTTATGTTTATTTAATATTAGGTGTCATTAAAATGAAAGATCAGTGAAATCAAATGATTTTCACGAATTTATGTTTAGTTCCGTGTAGGTAAATACAAAAACACTTGTCGAGATCGATATAAATTTGGAACTTAATTAAAATCAATCTATTTATGTTATTCAGAAAATTTATTCAATTTGCGCTAGATACAACCGCAAATTAAATTAATTTTCATGTGATCCCACAAACCATTATAATTTACTTTACAATGTTACATAATATTCATATTGTTTAAAAGCTTTTCGTTATAATATTAAGTTTAATTTTATCTGTTGAAATAATTAACAGAATTCATGATGAATACGCTCGGAGTCTGGAGTTTGCAACATAAATCCCTTGATGCAAAACCTTTGCGACTTTTAGATCGTGTTTAGCATAACATGACTTCACGCCTGTAATTCCCAGAGGGTTAGGCAGAGGTACTTATAGTACACCCACATTTCGCCAGTTATGTTTAAGTCCCATTTAATAGGGGGCGAGCCTATTACCATCAATCGGGCACAAATCCAGACTCCGAGCTGCTACTGAGAAATTCTAAATGGAAAAACTCCCGGGAATCGAACCCAGGACCTCATGATCAGTCGAATAACGCAAATGTAAGGAAAATTACACTGTATCTACTACCTACGTACATTACATAAAAATTACCTACTTGTAAATCTTGTAATATCTTAGTGTTATATGTTTATTTGAAGAAATACAATTACATAATAAACAATCTTAACATGCGAGATGCGATTATTTGAATTAAAAACTGATTTCATTATCTAAATGTAATTAGGTAGGTACCTGCCTAACCTAACCTAACCTACCTTCCTAGTGTTTATTTACTGAATTACCAGCGACCTTAATATTAAACCACCCCTAAACTTAGTTCGTAGGTACGGTTTTTACGGCTTGAGAAAACATGGAGGTTTCTTTATTATATATATGGTTAATATTAATGTATTATACACGTAAACCTTCCGGAATAAATTCTTTAAATGATAGTAAAAACTGCATCAAAATTCGATGCGTAGTTTTGAAGAACAACGACTACACGAAAAGCGATTTTAATTTATAATAAGTACGTGTAGAAATAGATGCTTGATCACTTCTTTAAAAAGGAGAAGAAAGAAAGAAAGAAAATATTTCATTTGGGACACGCACAGGAAAAAAAACAGTAATAAAAAAACTCGATTTAGCACACGAGGTTGTTGACATGTGGAATGTGAGCTCGGCTATCATTGTGCCGATTGTCGTAACGGCTAATGACCTGGATGTCCGAAAGCCTCGACCAACATCTATCGAGGCTCTCGTTAGGCGGTTGGATCAAGCGCCTGATTCAGAAGGCAGTACTCCTCGATACGGCTCGCATTGTGAGGAGGTTCCTGTCTCTGCAGCCCTAACCACCGGTAGCTTGGACCCTGCTCCCGACACCGGCGGACTTCAATTTTTTTACATTTTTAAATGTTTTTTTAAATTCTTTTATCCTACGAAATATTTAAAAATGTAATTTAATAGAACCAAAATTAATAGATGAGAATAAAATAAAAAAGGAGAAAGATGAATTTCGGTGATAATTTCGGATGATAAACTATTATCGTGTAATGTTCACTTTGCTGGTACACCTCTCTCTCTGAGATAGATCACGGTGCACGGATATTTTTGTCAGACCCTGTCACGGCTATGAGTTCTTAGCATTGCCTCTAGTCAAATTAAAGAACCTTATTCTACCAAGGGCTAATTTTTCCAACGCCCAATAACATTGCCCCAGTGATAACGGTCGCGAATTACGTGTTGTAGGTCGTGGGTTCGAACCCAAGCACGCACTTTACTTTGTTATTGCGTCAGCACTGCTCTCAAAACGATGAAGGAAACATCGTAAGGGAACTGGCATGTACTAGAACCAAAAATATTAAGATATGTGACTTCCGCCAATCCGCACTGGGTCCGCGTGGTGGATTACGGCCCACTCCCTCTCACAAAGAGGAGGCCTGTGTCCCAGCAGTGGGAACATTATAGGCTGATTATGTATATGCTAAATGACATTATCGAGGAAGAATTTTGTACAGTTTTTCCATACAGAACCTATCTATCTGCCTAGCCTTTTCCCAACTATGTTGGGGTCGGCTTCCAGTCTAACCGGATGCAGCTGAATACCAGTATTTTACATGGAGCGACTGCCTATCTGACCTCCACAACCTAATGACTAGGTAACACGATACAGAACCATTAGACTTCAATTTTATTCCACGGATAAAGATACATCTGACGTTTGAAAAATCTTTCGCCAATAACGTCCCGTCATTCCGTCACAAATAAAACAAAAAATGGTCTCAAATCACACAATTTACGTCTGACAACATTGATCTTCCGTTCCAGTCGCTCATATTGTACCATTACTACCATTACGCAGTTACTGGCAACATTGATCGATAGTTTAACAAAAACGGTAACATAAACCGTTGCCTCGAATACTCCGCGTTTTATTACTGTTTGAGAATTTAAACACGCTACGTAAGAACAATTAAATATTATTTGAAATTGTAATGTTGATTGTGGAGTTTGTTCCGCGAATTCGTGTTGTAATGCGTTTCTTTAACGTGCATTTGGACGCTGATACTAGTTACCTACTTTTCTATGAAAGTATGTTTGAATATATTGTTTCGTTCGTGTATCAATGTCAAATTGCTGATAGATAGTTTCAAAGCAATTACTGATCGATTTTATTAATATAGGTATCATGGGTATAAAACAAGCTTGATCACCATTAACGATTCCTTCCTAGATATGCCCAGGAGTTACTAAAACCAGACGTAAAGGGTAAAAAAGTACCTTTCAGCAAAGATTTTTCAGCTTTTTACCGGATTTTAGTAGATAACGAGATTCTTTGTGAATTTTCTAGGAATTTTCTTGGACCTAATGGTAGCTATATAACTTTTAAAGATAGCAATAATTGTAGAGCAGCGAAAGAAAACGAGTTCGAATTTTGGGCTTCTCGCTCCTTGTAATTGATTATTTGCATTTCTAGTGTTTTCAAATTTCACCCCTGTAAAAAAGATTCGGGTTACAAAAAGAATCCAGATTGAAAAGAATACTTAACTATACAAAATAACAAAAAAAAAAGTTATCTGTTAGCAACATCAAGAAGGGGATTCCGTGATTTTAAATAAGAACTCATTACCTTTCAGGAATCGTGTTAAAGAGCCCTCGTGGGACAGACCCCTCCAATTTCAAGGGATTTGTTTTAATGAACACTACAATTGAGAAAGAAACAATTCAATTGAACTGGAATAATAAAGTCGACCCGTTTAAGTCGTTCTATTACTGAGGAGTGTGAAGGAATGGCGTCCTCGGTGCGAACAATAAAACGTTCATAGAGCAAATTGCGAGATGGAGGGAATATTAAAGTGAATGATTTTTAAACTTATGCAATTTAAAATAGGGTCGAGAGTCAAACCAACCGCTGCAAAGCACCTGTGACGTTTAAGGTGCTCCATAGACAACTGACAGCTTCCGTCAGTAATCAGGTCACGTTCCTTTTTTGAAATGCGCGCGGTTGTCGCGTTTGGTTCAGCGTAGAGAAATTCTATCGTGTGTGAGTCGCTTTATGCGCTGTGTATGGGTTTGCCCAAAATAGATTTTATTGTGCCCTAATACGATTTGCGCGTTACTTTCATGGAACGTAGGTCCAGCACTTAACGCTGCGAAATAACCGAGTCAGTCGATTTAATTTAGTGAAATAGTAAGGAGAAAGGAAGTGGAGGCCTTGGTCGTTTTATTCTGATTTTATAAAATGCTCGTCCTACTCGGTTCGCCATTTTCCGCGCCAGTGCCTCCATCCGTGGTGACACAAAAGCTGTGAACGATTATGGACGTGGAGCGGAATTTCGCGGAGTGTAATGTCGTCCCTGACGTAGGTACTTGAGACTGCGGAGCTGTGGAGGTTCAGTAATTGTCTAATTTTCGTCTTTTCCACTCAAATGAGCACTGGGAACAGCTGTTAGGAATATACTTAATTTCAAATAGTTTTAGAAACGCCTTGAATATTGTAATAAGAATAAAGGAACAATGAGTTTCGTAAGGGTTATGTTCGCTGTAGCAATTCTGAACCGAATTAAATGTAAATGAGAGCTCAATTTGTATTTTAAGTTTTTGGCGGAATTTGAACTGAGTTTTAGAAAATTAGAGCCTAAAATGTAAATCGTGTGGTAGGCCATTTTACCAGATTTCTGATTTCTTGACATTGTGGTTGTAGCTAATTTTGTGAAATGCAAACAGAGAGTTAAGTTAATTCTTTGCTGAAAGAAGTAGAGCCCTCAAAATACATTTGCACACACTTTGATAGCTATAGGGAATAAGGTAACAAACAAAACATAAAATAAAACGAAATTAACTCAAACTGCATTTCTTAATTAAACTCAACTCACCAATTACTTCATTCAACAGTTACTTTCTTAAACTAATTGTTTTCACTAAATATGTAACTATGTGTTCGGAATATAAACAAACCTTGGTGCATTGACATACCTACATAGAACATGCGTGCATTCCTTTGCGTCCAAGAAAGTACAATTGACGTTTGACGTTTTATTTTTTTAAACCAGGTCGTCTGTCAAAATGAAAATGATTGTCACATGCCAATATGACAGCTCTGTTTGGTGGTAGACTTGTGGTTCTTGATAATAATGATAAATTAAACAGAAGTGAATGGTTACTGGATATTGCTCAAATATTGCTTTGTTTAGGTGGTTGGAAAATTTTATTTAAATATACTATATTTTGAATATCTATGCGTTTGTTTTTAGTCGATAATTTTCGAATTAATACCTTTGGGTAAGTTGTTTGTCGTTGTGACAAAATTGATTAATTGCATTTGCAATCAAATAATTTAGAATACCTAAATTAGACGTTCAACTAAACAATCTTGACACAAACGCTGTTAAATTCTCATCTCAATTTAAGACATAGAAGCCGTGATATTATTACGGCGTGTCTTTACGAGGTAGGCAAACTACCAAGCGGAGGCATATTAAGTAATAACTTTGAACTCAAAGACTCAAGAATTTCAATAACTAGTGCTAAAATAGAGGCTGTTAAACTGTCGCGAAGCAGCGGTGATCTTCCCTCCGTTGACTTTACTGCTCGGCTCAAATCGGGGGGTTGCCAGCTTAAAACTTTACGGCATTTAAAACTTGGTGAATATTTTGAAAGTTCCTCGTTGTTTGGGAATATTTTGATGTAGGTGTGAACAGGTGATAATGAGACGATGATCTTTCTTATGTTTTCTCTTTTTGTTTTAATTATTTAACATTTTATGTACCCACATATAAACAGACGTATAACATTTTATTGTAATGTATCTACCTACCTATCGATGCCTCAATTGCCTAGGAATATAACCTTCTTACACGAAAGATTCGGTTAGAAAACATTAGAAAATACGTACCTATCACACAACAACAAACCATAGACTAGATAGAAGAAGAATGCTACTCTACAGTTCTAATTGCATTAGCCCACCTCTATGGTTTACCAAATGATAATTAGGTACGAACCTACCCATAGACCCGTTCCACGTGATACAGAGTTAAGGGTGGTAACACTGCTTGTGTAAGTAATTATGCCATGGGTTGCCATCCTATACATATTCATGGAATCCCGACGGGGATCAGCAGAGTACCAATTAGCGCCGATTGTGCATTACATTTTTCATAAATGTGGAGAGTTAATGGTTATGAAAGTCGTGTTTATCTCGTTAGTCAAATATGAAATAATTTGTGTTTTAGAATTTTGAACAGAATAAGTGGGAATCAATATCGTTAATACAATCACAAAGTGTTAGCATTTTTGGGAATTATCAATGACTGTTTTAGGTAGGTGTGAGTTTGAAAGTTGGCATAAAACTAAAAATAAATAGGAATAGAAAGAATTCACAAATATGCATCTTATTAATTTGAGAATCAATCAATCAAATCAAATCATTTATTCGTTTGAAAACATGGGTATAATTAGTATATGTTTTCTTTTTTTTATAATTGTGCTTGCATGTTCTACCGTCACATGGGCATGCAAATCGTACTAAATTTACACAAACTTAAAAGACATTATAATTTTAAATAACAATTAAGAAATTATAATATAAATAATACAAAATACAAATTAATATCAAATCGTTTGAATTACAGCAAAAATGTCATAATAATACAAAAATGTCAAATGTTATCAAGTCGCTGTAGGAAAAAAAATGATGGAAATAGTAGCATTTCAATCAGCCAATTACATTGTCAATTGTATAATAACATTTTTCAAATTATATTTAGTTTAGTGCCCTTTTAAATTTGAAGTCCCAGATTGTTTCTATTCTAATAAATCATCATAATCCTGTGAATTTATTTCGGTTCATTTTTGCATGATTTTCCTCTTCCATAGATCTCTATCATTTCTTTAAAAGAAGTTAAAAAAAAATGTAAATCTTTCCCAAAGCGGATATTATCCGTATGAAATATTTTAAATCTTGCGTCAAACATCCACGGAGATGATTGACATGCTATTAAGTACCCCTCTGGTTACAAAAGGAATATAAGCTCAGAAGATACAGGGAATTTTTCCATGAGCATAAAGCTCATGCTTAATTTTAGCTGATTCATTTTCTCACTACGTTTTCTTTGAGAAAAACGTATTTTAAAAGGCTAATCGACTTGTTAGAAAGCACAGAAAGAAAGAAAATTTGTATAAGACGCGCATTATAAAATATTCACAGTAGATAAAAGCCTCCTATTAAAAAAAAAAGTGACATTTATGGGGGAAGCGTCAGGGTAGCCCGCGAAATTCAATTTTTTTTTACGTTTTTTTCATTTTGCAGGTCAGTGTCAGGTTTTATGTTGATTAAAATATGATTCGCGGTCGTAACAAATATGGCTTTACTCAATTATAATCATTATAATCAGCAATAGTGATTAAGAAGAAGATAAAGATGTCAAATGTCATGATTTCATAAAATCATGACATTTGACACCTTGGCTAACTTATGGCTTTGTATTGCTGATTGTAATGATTATAATTGAGTAAAGCCATATTTGTTACGACCGCGAATCATATTTTAATCAACATAAAACCTGACACTGATCTGCAAAATGCAAAAAACGTAAGAAAATTTGAATTTCGCGGGCTACCCTGACGCTTCCCTCTTAAAAGTTAATAGTTTTACAATATTGTCTATTGTTAGAACTTGGGAGTGTTGACGTGTACCTTGATAGTTTAAAAACAGGTAAGTACTTATCTACAGACTATCCAAGTTCTGGGAAGTCTGAAATGATACGCTTTCTAGTATCAATTAATTCCGTCACCAACTTTATTATTTTGTCTAGGATTTCTTCAAACGATCGGTTAACAATCGAATATGAGGAATGTCCATAAGTATCACTCTCTTAATTCAACTTAATTATTGGTATGATTATTAAAGGTATAAGTTTTTTAAAATACAGAAAAAATCGCGACAGAAGAAGCCTTAAAACATCCCCAAAGGATTAGTCCTCAGTCTTTACCAGCATCGTATTGCAATACCTGCCCTACGTCTTACCCGGGGACTTCGCCCAGGCTCTTAGGTTACGCTACAGACCGCAAACTTTGCGACACTCCCTATTGTGTTACACTGATAAGTCACGACTGTAGAGATGCATGGAGAACGCAAGTTGCAACTGCGAACTCAACTGCGAACGCAACTGCGAACGCAACTGCGAACGCAACTGCGAACGCAACTGCGAACGCAACTGCGAACGCAACTGCGAACGCAACTGCGAACGCAACTGCGAACGCAACTGCGAACGCAACTGCGAACGCAACTGCGAACGCAACTGCGAACGCAACTGCGAACGCAACTGCGAACGCAACTGCGAACGCAACTGCGAACGCAACTGCGAACGCAACTGCGAACGCAACTGCGAACGCAACTGCGAACGCAACTGCGAACGCAACTGCGAAAACAACTGCGAACGCAACTGCGAACGCAACTGCGAACGCAACTGCGAACGCAACTGCGTGCGTGCCTGAAGTGACCGAGCAATAGAACTCAAGCAGTGGTTTAGCACGGCTTGTTCAGTTTAGGTACGAGCGATCATTGGAAAAATATTGCTGTTATATTATTTGTAGGTAATTTACTAAAGAAAGGATAATTGCGCATTCTAATAATCATAAGTGCCAAATTGCGATGGAAGAAAACGCAGCGAGAAAATCCGTATGAATAGTTTTCATATGATTTGCACGGCCGCGTGCAGTATCTATTCGTCTATATCTGTGTCGGAAACTTTACATTGTATATGCCAATATGTGGGGGTTTGAAATGTAATGAATGACTAACTGAGTTAGTTAACAAGTATTGCGCATTAGCTTCTGGTTATAAAGGGCTATGAAAACTCATTTTATGCATATTATGATGACAAATATGACACATGTTGAATACTAATTACAGAGTTGGTTGGAATGATGTGTTTAGTTGCTTTAAATGGATAGATACATTTATTATATACCTAATTTACATATTGTTCCGCCCTTGCTTTGCACGGGTGCAATCTTCATGTCAGAATATCGAGATTACTGTGTAAACATAAATAAACCTTCCAGAATAAGTTATTTAAGTGGTGGTGAAAACCGTATGTCCATTGTGTGGTTTAGTAGAACTAAGCGGTCATACGTCCACAGTTACGAAAAGCGACGTTTTACACTACATATATTAAGATTTACCACGTTAGAAGTGTTGAGTTTTTATATTGATTCATCTCTTCTGACAAAAACTGTTATAAGACATCTTTGCAATAAAAGAAACTCCTGCATATTTGTTTGGTTTCCATAGATAAATTAAGCAATACAAATCCGAATTAATAAAGACAAAATTCTGTCACGGCACTCCTTTTTAATGTCCGTTGGAAGGTAAGCCGTCAAACAAATCGGGTATGAAGGCACGATTTGCTCATTATTTGTAACAAATCTCTTTATCTTGCTCAAATTGATTGTCTATGGTCGACCTGCCCGGTTACTATTCCGTGGGTTGTAATAATTCATTACCAAGGTCTCTTGTGCAAGTTCAGACTTCAGAGTATATTTATAACCATTTATAAAAATAAAAATAATTTACATTGAATGATAATAGCTGAACAAATAGTAAAAACAATAAGTAAATGAAGACCAGAACATTTATTTAAACCTAGAAACTTTAACCCCCTTAATAATAAACGCGGGGTAAAGTTACAACCAGTATTAGTAACTTCAGAATTTCCATACATTTTCCAAGGTTTAATTTTGTCATAACTTTACTCCACGTTTAAGTATTAGTAATTGGTTTACAGTTTGAAGGGCTCTCTTGCCGCGGTCAGTTCGTGAATGGGTGACCACCCATCCATTACATATCGAGACTCCTCCTTGTCTTGGAAAGCACGCTAAGCCGTTGGTCCCGGCTGTCATTCATAGATCTTTGACAGTTGTTACGGGTCGTCAGAATCCCGAAAGTCTGACAACCAGTCTTACCAAATGGGTATCATGTTACCCAGGAACTGGGGTATGGAGGTCAGAATTCAGATAGGCAGTCACTCCATGTTAACTATTGGTATTCAGCTGCATCCGATTAGACTGAAGTCGACCCCAATATACTTGTGGAAAAAGGATGAGTAGATTTTTGTTTTTGAATTGGTTTACAAGTTCCACATGGGAAAGCAAAATCTACCATGAATTGTTCAATGAACAAAAAAACCGGGTAATAGCTCTCAAAGTAGAAGAACACATAATAAATGCATAATTTGATTCCGAGATAGAAGTCTAACAAAATCCTGTTTACCTATCGCATTACTCCTAAGTCCGGCCAACAATTTGTGAGGAAACATTCCTTAATCCGTGCGCCGGAGAAAAACCGTTCCTATAGCCGGCAGAGCGGCTTAGTTCCGGATTAACTGAGCTAGTCACTACTGACTGAGTATTAATGAGACGAGCTTACAATGTGCAAAAGGGAATACTCGATATAGTCCGAACGAGAATTGCACTTTTTGTGCTTTGAAACGCGATAGATATCTAACGGGAAGATTCGATTATGGAAATTCAATGCGGTCTGGCACCGCGCTGAATTCAGAAGTGTTTTTGTCACCAACCTTAACAGTTACAGTTTATGCGGTTTTCTAGAAAGATAAAATAACTACTGCAATACGGCATTAAAAAAAAAATGGGTAGCGTTTGACCTCCATCTCACCTGATAGAGATGCGGTCGACGATGGTGCACACTTGCCTAAAAGTAACCAATTCATTTCAGATTTAATGATTCCCAAATTAATATTATCTGGAAACAAAACCTCCGAAGTGGAGTTATTACTCCTTAGCGGTAGTACCTACACACAATAAAACCTACTTACTCCAATTTTAGGTTCATTTGTGTGTCTTCAAATCTCTACTGTTTTAGTTGTATCTTCAATTGACTGATCAATAATTTTCTCGGTTGTTTTGATGAACATTAATCCAAATTTTTTACTGTATGTATAAAGCTTTCTATAATTTTTAGGGTTTCGTAGCCAAATGGCAAAAAACGGAACCCTTATGGATTCGTCATGCCTGTCTCTGTCTGTCTGTCCGTCCGTATGTCACAGCCACTTTTTTTCCGAAACTATAAGAGCTATGCTATTGAAACTTGGTAAGTAGATGTATTCTGTGAACCGCATTAAGATTTTCACACAAAAATAGAAAAAAAACAATACATTTTGGGGGTTCCCCATACTTAAAACTGAAAGTCAACAATTTATTTTCATCAAGCCCATGCTTGTTGGGTATCTATGGATAGGTCTTTAAAAATGGTATTGATGTTTCTAAAATATTTTTTTTCTAAACTGAACAGTTTGCGCGAGAGACACTTCCAAAGTGGCAAAATGTGTCCCCCCCCTGTAACTTCTAAAATAAGAGAATGATAAAACTAAAAAATATATGATGACATTAACCATGTAAACTTCCACCGAAAATTGGTTTGAACGAGATCTAGTAAGTAGTTTTTTTTTAATACGTCATAAATCGTAAACCGCAATAAATTGCGGTTCCATGAAGGGTTCCGTAAAGGTAAACCTTTCATTCAATGTTACTTGCTGCTACGGAACCCTTCATGGGCGAGTCCGACTCGCACTTGGCCGCTTTTTTCGTGATCTATTGGGTGATAGCTCACCATCTTTCTTGCCTATTTTAGATTTATCAACAATCGATTGATTTGTAGTTCATCACAACTAGGTACTGCACTACAATCCACATCGTCCCTCTACTTCCTCATTCATACTCCAACCCTCGCCGCACCAGCACTAAGTCTGACTGAACTAATGCGACGACAACTTGACGCGTTCATTGATGGCTGTGGTGCCATTAATTTGTTTTTTCAATCGAGTTTCCACTTTAATTGGGACAAGAATAGATTTGGGTGTGTTTGGGTTTCGTGTTGGAATAGTTCGTTTCATTGTTTTGAAAGGGTTGTGGGATAGTTATAAAGTGTTTAGGTTAGGTTTAATTATAAGTTGCTGAATATTTCAGATTATTATCCGAGGGTAATTATCCAGTTTGATTAATAAATAGTTGTGATACTTATTGAACAGACAGTCATAGAGGTAACAGCAAGATCTGCTACTATTATATATTTACACCATTTTTTGCAACAAAATGAACATTGATTCATAACCTAAAGCCTTCTTCAGCATTCAATTCATCCAACCACCACATCTTAGCCACTCCCACGCACAATTTTATCATTTAGGCTGCCATCCCCTCCATCCTCCATGCCCCCTAAACCTTTCATCCATATCTCCATTGACAGGTTTAGACAGATTATCCGCCGCCGGAATGTTGAGGGATTCGGCTTAGAAGCTCCGATTGTTATCAACTTCTTTTAATGAAAACATTTTAATTAAAGATGGTTGCTTTGACAATGCAAGCAGTGTGTTTATGAGTTGGTTATTAGACTTGTTGAAGTGTGCTTCCATGTTTGTTTTTGATAGGTATTTGTTTTCTTGTTTGAAGTTTGAATTTGTTGGAGTTTTGCTGCTTTTGATGTTGTTTTGATTGTTTTACTTTATATACCTTCTTATATTGATTGTGTGGCATATAATTAGGGTGATTTCACAGTATAAATATGGAGTGATTTGGTTCATTGTCCAAATAGCGGATTAAAATGCGAAACACACTTACAGTAGTAATGGCTTTAATTTTGACAGTTCAATAACATTCATTGCGTTATTTATGTTGCTGAGCAGACAAATTTTTCGAACATATGAAGCAATGGATAAGGAATATACTTCAAAATTATTATTTTTTCTTTAATTGAAAGTTTTTACCGCAATTAGGGTGCAGGATCTTCATTTTCCTTGAAAAAAACACAATTTATAAAGTTATCAAGCTATTCTACTAAAATGTATCCATTCCTACATCCTTTTGTACTATACCTTTATATATATGCATTGCCTCTTTAGATTTAGATTTTTTTGTGAGAAAATACAGCCATTTTAAGATCTTCTAAAAAGCATTTATTTCTAGAATCATTTGCTTTCAATATCGATCGACTCAACAACTTCAAGTTTTCAACCAATTTGCTATCTAGCCTGAACTATGACACGAATGTCTAAACTATCCCAAAATATAATACAGCGAGACTAGAACTAGTCTGAATATTTTGACCCAGGACTTCAGTTCGGCTTGACAGGCGGAATTTCATTATTCGCCGAGTTATTCGCTTTGAAGGATACCGCGCAACTGCTCAACTATTTGGCTAAACGTGTGGAGATATTAATACCGAGAGATGGTTGGTCATCGCGAAATGGTTTGTTGGCTTACACAATGTCAACCAGCGTCTGACGGTCAAATGGTTCCATTTATTATTATTTTATTACGAACACACAAAACACTGAATAGAGAAAAATACATAAAGATAGAAGAGCATAAAGGTCATATTAGTATATAAGAAAAAAAAATGTTTTGATGTGTAAGCACTATCGGATCAATAGTGATCAGCATTGGTTGCTTATTTAGCAGTAGTAAGAGACTCTTGTTATTGTGGGGGTATCGTAATGTCCAGTAACTGGGCTATGGAGCATCGTCAGTCGCTTCATGTAAAATTCTGGAATTCAGCTGCATCCGGTAGACTGGAAGTCAACCCTAACATATGTAGTTGAGAAAAGACTAGGCAGATAATGAAGTTGAAGATGAGAGACTCTTATTAAAACCTACTGCGCAAAAGCCTCTAAGTTTCAAATAGAAAAACAAAGACTTCCGCAGAAACTATTGTGAACAGCTATCAACAACTTTTCACAAAGAGCATACAACCCCAACTTCCTCTCCCAAAAATCTCGCTTACCCAAGGATATAGACCTATTATGAAACAATGGGGTCCTCCCAAAAGTTAAGCAAACAATGCTATTAATACAGTAATTGTGTAGGACCCTTCGGTTCGTTTGTATGCTGACGGGCACCTAATTAAATGTAAGGGTTATGGTGGACTGTGCCGTTACATGAATTAAACAATGCAAAGTACATGGTGGGGATTTTGATGATTTTTTAGGGGTATAAATAAGATGAATGTTGGATTATGCAGGATTAGGTTGGTTGTCTGCATGTTGGACACAAGCAGGCTAGAATGGTTATGGAAATATAAAAGTCTTCGTTCAGACAACTTCGCAGTCTGACAGAAATTATGGATTGACCACTAATTCTTCAAAATCCTAGCTTTTTCCTAGGACAACGTTAATCAAATTAAGAAAATATTCATCATTCATTTACTTCTTTCACTGAGAGCGCTTTACAAACTAAAACTTGTACATAATGGTGCCGATTCCCTTGTTCACAAACTAAACTAAATTTAAGTTCAGTGCATCTTTTTCTTTCTATTTCATTAAGAAAAGGACAGAAGATAAATTTTAGTTTAGTCCTGTCAAATTAATCAGCGCTTGACGTAAACTGACGTAATTTTAGTACCTAGGCAAGTAGTTTTAATCACGTCTAAACTTGTATGGAGTAGTGACAGACGCTGATTAATTTGACAGGACTAAACTAAAATTTATCTTCTGTCCTTTTCTTAATGAAATAGAAAGAAAAAGATGCACTGAACTTAAATTTAGTTTAGTTTGTGAACAAGGGAATCGGCACCAATACCTACATTAAAAAGTAATTATCAAACTAAGTACACTTGGTTTATCCTTAATCATAAACCTCAAAGCATTAACAACAAAGTACTAATGTATTACAATACTAATGTTAAACACATATAACAAAATTACGAATATCTAACTCTACACGAATTGTAATACAACTTGACACTCAATTTCGGTGAGAACACATTAGCAAAATGATATTATGTACAAACACTCAAGGTTGCCACTGTTGCCAGACATGAATAAGTCTACATCGAAATTTACCATATTTAAGACTGACGAGAAAAATAGCTAGTAACAAATTTTCCTATTTTCACCCTGGCAACTTGGTCTGTACGAATAAAAATCGTGTACCTGGCAACCCTGACAACACGTGATAGACATTTCGGGTTAAATTTTAAACATAACAGTAATAACATTTAGTTTAAGCCTCATTATGTGTCTGGAGGGTCACAGGGAGGTTAATGTGACACACCACGTGTAATAATGACTTCGACATTTAAATATATAAGGTGGGTAGGTACTGCTAACGAATACAAAAGGTTAGGTAGGGTTCGTAACTTCTATGGGGACGCGTCTTTCCATTCTATACAAGGCTAAAACGCAGCCATAGGAAACTGCTCGCGTATAGATTGGAAATCACTTTTTTAGGGTTCCGTAGTAAACAAGGAACCTTTATAGTTTCGTCATGTCCGTCTGTCTGTCTGTCTATCTGTCCGCGGTCTAGGTCCGAGACCCTTTGTACTAGAAAGCTGTAATTTAACATAGGTATACATATTAATTACGGCAACAAAGTGGTAAAACAAAATTATGAAAAACATTTTTTTTTTAGGGTACCTCCCATACACGTAAAGTGGTGATGTTTTTTTTTATTTTTTTATCCCATGATGTGGGGTATCATTGGAAAGGTCCTTCAAAAACGTTGTGAGTTTGGCAAAACCATTTTTGGATTCAGAGATCCGTTTGCGAAATATTAAGCTTTAAAGTGCTAATTTTTGTTAGAGTCAAGTGTCCCCCCCCCCTGCTAGCTAAATGGTTGGTTTTGGGTGTGTGAAAAAAATCACAGTAGTAGTTTATATAACGAAACTAAAAGGAAAACTATCACAGCTAAGTAGGCTTTACAAGTTAACGAGTAATAATCGACCAACTTAACTTTGCAATTGCAAAAACACGTTTTCCTATACATTTTGTATGGGAGAACATGTTTATCAACTACAAAGTTAAGTTTGTTTTTAGGATAAATTCATCCCAACTACGGAACCCTTCATTGTGCGTGGTCCGACACGCACTTGGCCGGTTTTACTAAGGTCTTCCAATCTATACAAGAGTAGTACGCAAATACTCGCGTATACTTCGTAGTGACCAAATGAACTAACTCACTCCATAGTATACAGTGCCAGTACGATAGGGACTAATCGAGTTTAGATTGCGAAAAATTGTGAACAGGTAACCAACTTGTTTGCGAGGTAATGCACCTTGCGCTACGGGGATAAGTTAAATTAACTAACAAAACTCTGCAGATTTGATTGATGGATATCGAAATCTAAACAAACAAAAATTAAAAAAAAAATGTTTTTTTTTGGAGTCAACGAACGCTGGTGTGTTGTTACTTGAGAGTTAAGAAAAGCTGTTTTTTTATATATTTTTTTTTTCTTAATTTGGGCAACCAACAGCGATACATATAGTATGTTACAGAGTATGTGTGTTACAGTATTTTATGGCTAATAATAGTTTTCCCTATATAGGTAACTAGGGTAAGTGTAAAACATGCGAACATTGCAATTTTAGGTACAGACGCCAGCACATCAAGCTACCCGAAACTGTCAAATTTTCCCAATCAACTTTGAACCTTAGACATCAGCGATAAAGTTGAAAATCTATTAAATAAATTTGACAGATTGTAGTAGCTTGATGTGCTGGCGTCTGTACCTATTACTTATAATTTTAAATAGAAAAAAAAGTTTGAAAATTGAGATATTAATAGTTTGTCATTTGCCTTCGTTTATGGTTTTATTATTTGTTTGTGAATGTATGTTTATTACAGTTAAATATATCAATCAACTTGAGATAAATTTGTGTAGGTATATTGTTTAGGTATTGTTTAGATATCCATCACGTCTGTGAAGTTTACACAAAGAAACTGTTTTTTTTTTATAAAGTGATATTTCAAGTGAATAGTCTAACTGGTGTTACCCCAAAAAAAACTCATCAAATTAACTTCTTTTTCATTTGATCATGTTTTGATATCGATACGAGCAAAACTGTTTTGCTAGTTAATTTTATTTGATCCTGTATATCCATTTGAATTTTCCCAAAAAATAGGCGTCATTGGATGCTACCGAGTGTTTTACTCGGAAGGACTGCGATCTGACCTGCCCAATCCAATTACTAGAGAAAAAAAAACTTTTTTACAAAAAACACAACCGACTTCCAAACTACAAAGTTAAAAATAACTTAATTTCGGAAGCGGTGTCTTTGGATCAGATCGTTATTTTAGTTTTTTGACACCGACTTCCGAAATTAAGTTATTTTTCACTTTGTAGTTTGGAAGTCGGTTGTGTTTTTTGTAAAAAAGTTTTTTTTTTCACTTTTTAGTGGGTTGGTTTGTAATTTATCTAAGTTACAATAGCCGTATGTCAACTGTTCATCAAAAATACCCAAATCGCTATAGATGTGCCTTTAATATTTGAAGAGTTCCCTCGATTTCTCCAAGATCCCATCATCAGATCGTGACCAAATGACAATGGGACCAACTTGAAAGTATACCCTTTCAAACAAAAAAAGAATTTTTCAAATCGGTGCAGCCGTCTTCGAGTAATCGGGGAACATACATTAAAAAAAAAAAAATATCCCGATGAATTGAGAACCTCCTCCTTTTTTTTGAAGTCGGTTAAAAATATCGATATTCTACAGGTTAGTCAGGCTTTTAGGCTTCTGATTTCCCGTATCGGTCATGTAACCGACTATTTATAAGCAATGATACATGAATTTACGTACCTACCTACTTACTTAAAACTTTACAGACTCAGATACCAAAATATTTTGCCGATATTGAAACACATTATTATCTGTAGGTACCTATAGATTTACATGACAACACGCGGTACATAGCATAGTTGTAAATTCATTTTAATGCAAAACCGAGTCTTGATCCAATCGCCATCGCGCCAGCCGCTCCGTGGCAGATAGAAAATTCGGACAGAAGGTCCACTCCCATGCGTCATTACTAAACTCGCTTGTGTTCACAGACACTGCACGAAATAGAAAATATTGCTATAATGAATCTAATTATCATTGTTGTTCAAGTTAATACAGGTTTGAATGCTCAGATATAGATAAAAGGATACTTACTTTTTACTATTTTACTAATGTTATAAAGAGGAAAGATTTGTATTTTTGTATGTAATGAATAAACTTAAAAACTACTGGACCGATTTTAAAAATTCTTTCAGCAATGGATAGCTACATTATCAGCGAGTAACATAGACTATATTTTATCCCCATACTCTTACGGGAACGGGAACTACACGGGTGAAACCGCGTGACGTCCACTAGTATGAGATAAAGTGGATGGTTATTTTTGTAAGATTAAAAAAATCAAGCAAAACCATACTAACAATATTTTTGCTGTTGTCATAATTTCCCATCAGTGGAAAAGCACTGAGAATAGCCACATTTTCTCCCCTGTCTTGTCAAAAAAGGTTCACGACTTAAAAGAATCTATGTAATCTTCAAAGTTTTTGCGAATATTCTTTAAACGTCATAATAGTTGTCTTCCTGCCAGTATCCTAATTTATTTAGGGCCGTCTCAGCATGTTCAGCATTGTATGATCTTCTTCCTTACCTCTATAATCCTGCATCTAATTCAAACTTGATCGCGTGAATTTTGTTTTGAGCCAGAGTAGGCCTTCTGGTTCTTCTGTTTGTGTCAGTCAGAAGCCAGGCAAGTGCCTCAAGTGGTCAGGTCAACCGCGGCGTATAATTAGGATCATCTCCTCGACACGCCACGGTATGATTGGCGCCGCTAAGCCCGACTTTATTCACGTCCCATTTCCTGTTTCAATTAAAATTTTAATTTAATTTAATATTTTTTAACCTCTCGTCAGTTGCTTGTAAAAGTTTGCTGAAAAATATACTTTCTTCGCTCGGTTTCTCGAGTACAAATTCATAAAAGTGAAAAAAAAAAAAAAAGTGTGGCACTCGGGGACCGCCGCGGTAAAGCTATTGCATAGCATTTGTAACCTCCATACTTCCTATTTGTCAACACTACATTTGGGATGATGACGTGATGACATAAAACAAAAATTACGTCCCATGACAACATAACGTTGTCATGGGAACCGTCATTACATGGTAGGCGGAGTGGGGGGTGTTAGGTTTTATTTTCGTTACGGTTTTATTTTCGTAACGGAATTTCTTGATTCGGTCGCCGCGCTCAAAGCCCGCGATAAAAGCTATGCAATAGCTTAAAAAAAATTGTATGTGTGCTTTCCAACCAAAATCTGTAGTAGAGAGTCTTATCGCCTGGTGAGTACACACGGCTACACATCAAGCTATACATTTCCATTATAAGCTGACCTCGCATTGTACGGAAATCCTATGCAATGCGAGATCAGCATAAACTGGAAATTTAAAGCTTGATGTGTAGCCGTGTGTACCTGAACCTTCCTGATATAATCATGAGACTGTTCCTGCCTAAAATACCCCAGAATGAGTAAAATTTTCGTTTTAATTAATTCAATTAATGTTTGGATCGGTTTCCCCTTCAGTTTGCTTTAACAGTGTCCCTTAAAACGGAACTTCCAATCTGTAGTCAGTTTGCAAACCCTGTACAGTATCTATCACAAGATTGGGTCAATTAATTGCTATCCTGTCAACCTTGCCTCACAAAGATAAGGGATGAAGTTGAACCGATTAGACAGGGTAACCCAACAAGCTAATTAAAGTACAAGGCAGATGGTCCCGAGACTGAATGGGAAGATATTTGGACTGAAAATATTATATTTTAATTAGAAACCACTCTGTTCTCTTCTTCCTGCAATTGTCTCAATTTATTTGGGTTGATGGACAGGCCACATTGCTCGCAGAACGGATGGCCGATGGGGTCGAAAGGTTCTGGAGTGGCGACCACTTACTGGAAGACGCAGCGTTGGAAGGCCTCCCACAAGATGGACCGATGAACTTGTGAAGGCCGCAGGAATCCGCTGGATGCGGAAAGCACAGAATCGGTCGAAGTGGCGGTGCTTGGGGATGATAAATGATGATGATGATTTGGGTTAACAGCATACCTTTTTCTTTTATACATCTTTTTATTCACCCTATTTCTAGCTATATCTTTTACACAACCTAATCCATTGTTTCTTTGATCTCATACTCAGTACTTTCTGCACGACATGTCCTAAACTGAAACTCTGTTGCTTGATAGAAATGCATACCCACTCTAGAATATTAATGGAGCTTTGATAGCAGCTATTAAAATCAGTCAATAATATTTTAAGTGCTGTAGTCACCTTGCATGACTAAAACAAATAAGTTTAACAAACCGATAAACTTTAGATCGTTATTTTGTTAGTCAATTGCCGAGTAATCTATTTGCGGTATTAATTAACATTTGAATCAGTTTCAATGACATTCGCTCACGATACAACAATATTTGCAAACCTTAGTCGCACTTTTTGTTAAAAATAATTTATGAAGTCACTTAAAACAAAGAATTTTCCACCTTGCCAGTTTGTATGACCTTTGCAAATTTACAAGCAAACTACAGTTCCTGTAGAATACTTTTTACAATTATTTTTAAGCTATTGCATAGCTTTTATCGCGGGCTTTGAGCGCGGCGACCGAATCAAGAAATTCCGTAACGTAACGAAAATAAAACCTAACACCCCCCACTCCGCCTACCATGTAATGACGATTACGACGACATAAAACAAAAATTACGTTCCCATGACAACATCACGTTGTCATGGGAACGTAATTTTTGTTTTATGTCATCACGTCATCATCCCAAATGTAGCGTTGACAAATAGGAAGTATGGAGGTTACAAATGCTATGCAATTGCTTTACCGCGGCAGTCCCCGAGTGCCACACGTTTTTTTAATAATCAACCCTATCAATGTTCTCTGCGAGATATCTCCTTAGTTGTACGACAACATTCGGTCCTTAGCTTTCCCCATCCAATTTACTCTACCTTAATAATATGCAAATCTCTACAAAGATCCGCTCTTGACACCCAAAGATTTAACAATTCATACTTGAAAAAGGCACCCCAAAGAAAACTTACGTAAGCTGAGCATTTTCCTTTCACCAGCACGTTCGGCGAATAAAAAAGGGATCAGAGAATTCGGATCTTCAGCAAAACTTTTCTCACCTTCAAACAGATATCGAAGATACCGGCTAAATATAGAGATCTACGATAGAATACCTGACGTTTTTACATCCTCTATTTTAATACAAACTTTTTGGCCTTCGGGGTCTTTCGGGGATCTTCGAGGGCCTTCGGGCGTATCCGAGGGAACATTAAAAGTGTCTCGTACTGCCACCTGTCACACGTCTGGACAATAAAAACGGACAAAGGTGGATATTGCGGATGCCAAGCATTCAATGCCGCGGCCCGGCGTGGCCCACATTCATATGTACTCCTTTCTTTGCCCCCCGACCCGCTATATTACTCTTTTTTATTTGCTCACGTCGAAATAAAACATTTGTCTTATTTTGGATGGAATTGGGGAAGCTGACGTTATTAAAGTGTCCGGTGCTTTTTGAGTACTTTGGTAATATAGTTTCATAAAATCTACTGGAATTTTATGATAATTTCCTAGGATTCCATTTGGTTCGGTAAATCATTACCACAGCAGGTTTTAAGCATCCCAACTGTAATCTTCAGCTTGACAGAAAGTTTGTAATTTATCAGACAGGAGTACACTGCTGTACATCCTCTTGACAAAGTTCCTCATCATTCGCTATTACCGCATATAACCTTATTTCCCTTTTTATACCTTCCAAAACTTTTGTCCATAGTTTATTTTGCTTGGCTTCATTCTCGGATGAACTCCAATCCGTTCCTGAAAAGAAAACTTGTAATAACTTGAAAGAAACTTAGTACATCAGCTACTTGTGCTTCGTAAGTTGTAACAACAGACTTACAACTTGTTTGAAATGAAGAGTAGTTTATAAAGGACACTGATTAGGTTTGTATAGGGAGAATACTAAAAAAGAAAAAGTTTTTTTTTGTAGGTAAGTTTTTTTTAACCTATATCATCTAAACTTGTAACATAATACATTTGCTAGTTTTACATCCTCGTTTCCATAAAAGTATTTAGCATTGATTATGCCAGGCTAGATAAGTTTGCCTCTAAGTCTAAACCAAGAAAGAAATGAGCTTTGTACACACCCCACTTGACGAATTCAAAACATTCAAACAAGATTTTCCCTCCATTTTCCCTACACCGTAACTCAACAGTAATAAGACTCACAACTTACACCCTACTAACTCCGACCCAACATAACTAACTTACCGAAAATCACTTACGAAAACTTAGTGTCAAGTGCGAACCTTCTATAAAAAGGTCGGGTCCATCAAACCGTCGATATTATCGTAAGTCGCAAGAGTGACTTTATTACCGAACGAAGCAGAAACTCCGTCATACATGCAAAATATGGCGTCGTTTTTATTCTCCCACTAAAATGTTTTATGGTGTTTTTATTGCGTATAGATTCCGGATTATGAAGCTCAGATGTGAGGTTTATCACCTGCTTTTCATGGTGTGTGATAGACTAAACTTTACGGTGTTTCCTTTTAAAAGCGACAGGCGATGTATTGATATCGCTTTTAGCTTCTTTTACACCTGAAAAAGATGCGAGAGAATAAAATGTCTTAGATTTTTGTTCACATTTCACAGTAGCAATATCTTCACGAATTTTTACTGGGGTTTTGATTTTATAAAATACATCAGTTTTATAGCTGAAACTATAAAGTAATAAATCGAACATACACGGATTCCCTAGGAATTAGTTATTCTGAAAAGATGCGGGTCCAGTGAATTAAACCTTTCCACGCCAAAATCATAAGTGAAATGTATATGACTTCTTGTAAGTAGTATCAGTTTTCAGACTAACCAAAATAGTCTATTTATAACTGTTGTGTAACAATATAACCAATAGCCACACAGCCACAAGTACAATACAGATGCGGTTAGCGGATTGTATTGCGATCTACCGGCGACCAGACTGACCGCTTTCCATCCAACAGACCTGTCACTTTCTACCGCCAGGAGTTGAATCACACCTTCCTACCTTCTCTGTACGTGACTTCCATAGTAATAAGCAGTTGGTCGTTGAAACAGAAACGAAAATTGAAAGATCATTTACTTGACCCGGTAAATTAATAAAAACTTAAATTTCGGAAGTCGATGGCAAATAACGAAAATACAAAACCAAAGACACCGACTTCCGAAATTTAAGTTATTTTTCACTTTGTAGTGGTTTTTTGGAAATCGGTTGTTTTTTTTTGGAAAAAGTTTTTATTTCTCGCTTTTTAGTGGGTCAATTTGTAATGTATCTAAGTTACCAACTGCTCATCACCTTTTACAAAATATTGCTTTTCCCGATGCAGGGACGTTCATCGTTGAGGAGTTCTCCTGGTACTTCACCATCAGCTCCACTTCTCTATATGCATTGTGACGAGCATAAATTGCATTGCACCTATATTAAAGTAATCGAATCGCAACCCGTGAAACCGGTGGCTATTTGTGGTCTTCATCATCACTTCCACTTAACCAAATGGTGCTTTCCAAGAGCAACTGCACGAGTTACTATAAAAAATACCCAAATCGCTGTAGGTTTGCCTGTAATATTTGAAGAGTTCCCTCGATTTTTCTGGGATGCCATCGTCAGATCCTGGTTTCCTTATCATGATACTACCCTTAAGATATCTCCTTTCCAACAAAAAAAAAGAATCATCAAAATCGGTTCATAAACGACGAAGTTATCCGCGAACACACATAAAAAAATATATATATATACGGTCGAATTGAGAAACCTCTTTTTTTTGAAGTCGGTTAAAAGAAGCCATTGAGATAATAAATAAATTGGAAAGACCTCAGACGATGCTCAACCATTTCCCGAGTGTCTTACATGGGAACTAGAAAAGTAATAAACTTCCCACCGACGTGAAACTTGATCAACCATATCAATTCGTAATTTTTGACGCCATATAATTACTTCCCCTTCTTTTTTAAATACTTCATATATTTTTTATGTACTAATTATTGTTATTTTAAGACTCTTAGCTAATTATATATTATGTAAATATTCTTGTTTGAAAATATAATTAATTCGTCATTTGCATTGCATGTTATATACATCTGCATGACACCAAAATTACTCTGCTGGCTCATAGAAACAGAGATATTTATTGCAAAAAAATGTTTCCAGACAAATCACGAATGTGAAATCCCAAATACAAATAATCCAATCAGACAGATATATCGTACAAATACTCAAATCCCCTTCAAACGTTGTATTGTTTCCAATACAATACGAACTCGCGAGACCTCCTAACAGTCTGTTAATTATAAAATTCAATTATCAAACCCCATTATATCTTGGATTCGGTTACACAAAACGTTTTAGACCCTTTCTGTCCGCAATAAATGATAATTCGGATTATGAGGACGGACTCTCGTGGCTGGTAAAAGGTTTACTGCTGGACATGGGCCGAGGAATTGCCATAACAAAGGTCATTAGGGACAATGATTGTAATCACTGCCGCTTTATTAACGGTTTGATTAGTACCTAAAATTTCTTATTTTTGTTTGTTATTTTGCTAAATACTACTGCCAGGATCTAAGTACTTTCAGGCTGAATCTTCTCTTCTTGACTCTGTCTTGAGTGTATTTATATTTAAAACTCAATCTCAAAAACGACGGAATACAAAATTGAATAAAATAAGTGCTTCTTGAACGTCATTAAAATTACAGCTTCAACCAATAAAGTCTATATCTTCAAAACATACTTCGTTAATTTCATCCCCTTCATACAATTTTACTACTAAGTACCTACGTACTACCACAGTACTACTACTTTCCATAACTATCCTTAATACAACACAACTCTACTAAGTACTTGAATTACTTAGTCGAGTTGTTTTGTATCAAGGATATCGATAGTAGTACTAAGTATTCCAATCTATAGCACCACTACTCCACAAAATAATATAGCTTCTTCGAGAACATTCCATTCCCTATTTACTCACCTAACTATCTTTTCGATACCATTAGAAATAATTAAAACACTACCATTCAAAGTACATAAACATGACAGTGTAAAAAGACTCGACACGGTGATGTAACTATGATAATATAAAGATGGCACATTAGCAACAGGTCGACCTTAGCCCACGCGCTGGCGCATGAGTCATACGGTCATACGCAGCTTAAACAATGTTATAGTAATTGTTGTTTGTTACCGCTGTGTTTTGGTGGGACTGGTTTTTGTTATGTTTGGAGGTGATGTGGATTATATCATATTGACTAGGTAGTAGGTAATATAAAGCTATGCCCTGAGGCTTATTGTCACATTCTTGCATTCACATTTGCTTACGTTTTCTCTTTGAATCCGGGTTGAATTTTAATTGTACAATCACCGATTGACTATTTGGTCACCTCACTATATTATCTGATGAGCGTTTTTTAGCGGCAATTACAAACTAGAGTTTAATTAACCATTTCAATTTTTCTTTTTGAAACTCACCTTTCTATGTGGGTACCTAGTACAGTCAACAGCAGAAGTAGATGATCAAAATCAGAAATTAAATACTAATGAACGGAGTTCGCGTCAGAACTGTGTGGCGTCGAAGTGATTCAAAAGTATGTGATTGTTAATTATACCAAACATTTACTACTAGTACAGCTGCCATATATTCGTGACTCCGTTCATTAGTATTTAATTTCTGATTTTGATCATCTACTTCTGCTGTTGACCGTACTTACATAACTTTACATGTGTTCGCAAAAATATAACGTTTACATCAAACTGTTAAACAAACTTCCATCTGGCTTCAGTAGAATTTAATCTCATAATGGAAACATACATACGTCACTTCCAGTCAACTAAATTAAATTAACTTTCATATCACCTTTAGATGCTCCAAAACGAACTTCAAACGTGTTATCAAACTTATTCAATTGAGAATCAGGTCATCGAGTATATGCAACATCTAAAATTACGTTAGCATCTTCAAGGAGTCGATGTCAATTGATTGACTACTTGCTACGGAAATCCTTATTATTGTAACAGTGGAAAGTTGTTCCTTGTGAATAGAATGCAGTCAGCTGTGTACTGATAAGAGCTTTGGGGGTATCTGTGTTCCCAGGGGTCAGGAGGTCATCCTGTGTTTATTGATCCACCATAATTGGGAGGGGAAGTAATGGTGCGTGCGATTTGCTATGGTGTTTATCTTGAGCATTAATATCAGTCTGTTGAGAAAGAGGTTGTCTGAGGAAGTAGGTACCTACTTCAGTGGTATGATAGATATTGGTGGAATAACCATCACACGACTTTTCAACTTTATCCTAACAGATTCTTGCAATATTGAAGCATTATCATCATCATTCTCATCATTCTCCTACTCTTATCCCAATTTATTTCTGGTCGGCGCAACATGACGTTTTCTTCCATGTTTATCTATTATGTAGTCGTCATCTTGATAGTCACCTCCTATAATAGATTCATGAATGAACCAATAAATAACTCTTTGAAACAGTTATACTAATAGATTGTCTTATTCTGTGAGCTAATTGGATAATACAATATTTTCATTAACTCCTAGGCTTCCGGCAAACAGTATATGACTTCATTTACGTGCATGTCATCAAGCTTAGCCCGAACCTGTTCACGAATTCGTCGCGTGACTGCCACTTCATTCTGGTCTCTGCTACCTACTACTCGGAAAATCCTAATGAAAAGTACGTGAGCAAAGGCACATATACCGCTAAACATTTTCATAATGTATTTGAAGTATTATAAAGTCTGTATAAATGGAGAATTTCCCCTCACCAGCGATAACGTCAAAATTAATTTGTCGTCACTTCCGAAGGCGTAAAGCAAGTTCTAAAAGGTTAAGCCTCGCGAAGGAAACGGAACAAGTTTTGGACTATAAAGGTTAACCGCGGCGACCTGTGGATCAAACTTTAACTCATAATGTTACCTGTTTATTACTTAGTGTTTGAAGTTGTTACGTGGTTTACTGGTAGAATTGTTAAGTTTAAGGATGCCTTTAAATTAAATATTTGGTAAGACCGCTATTGTTCCTTTGAGCATACCTGACTTTGTATCTACTTCTCATGTATTATGGACATTATGGTATGATGAATAAGAAAGCACATATACAATATGGATACGACAATAAATAAATCCTAACATTGAAATAAAAAAAAATGATTTTTCTTTACTTTAATTGAGTACACTACAATGAGAGCATTAATAAATTTATGCCAAACTATCAGAAGTACCACTGTCTTTTCTCTCTATATATTTACAACACTTTCAGGGCTTAACTGCTCAGCCTAGTATAGTGAATTATGACGAAAGTTTTAAACTTTGGAGAGGAACGTATATTTAAGAAAAATCCATAAAACATCTTGTAATATTGTGTATTTACAACAGCTTTACAAATACCTACTTTGTGTACATAAGTTAACATAAACAGTAATCAGCATTGCTGGCAAGTGGAACTTATAGAAATATTTTTGCTGTAGCGTTTGTCATACCAGCTCATGATAAAGTTGGCACGTTACTGCAACTAGCGGCTTTAATGTATTCAAAGCGACTTTACGAAAGCTTTCGGTAAAGCTCGTCACAAACGTCAAAGGCAGACCGAGGCTCTTTTTTGTAAAGTTGTAGGAACAGTGTTACGTATTCCACAGGGTACTATCATAGGACCTGACGGATTATGAAAAAGGTTTAAGCTTTGAATTTCAGTTTTCACAATGTTAATTAGTGTTTGGTAAACACGAGTACCAAAGGTAACACTGTTCTCAATTAAGATTTTAATTATGTTATCTTATAATTAGGTATGCAAACATGTTCGTAATTAAGTAAATCGTGTTTTATTGCGGTTTAATGTAATGTTTCGCTCGAGAAATAGCTAGTTTTAAATTTGGCATGACGTCTAAGTTATAATAAATGTACAAATGAAAACAATGTAGAAATTATGTAAAGCAAATTATCACTACAAAGTTTATTTCAGACTCCAACATTAAGTCCCAAGTAGACTATGAAAATAAATCTAGAACGTTTAAAATAAGGTTGAATTAGACCCAGACATTTAACGCTTCAAAGGTCAAAGTTCGTTTCCCACATTATCTGAACAATGTACCCGGTCTAGATCGGGCCCAGTCCCGTCTAATCAGCTGACATTTAGTGCCCTTTGGATTGTTTCAACTTTTACTTTAAAGGTTGATTGGCTCTTTCCAACTTGGACGTTATGACATTCGGGCTATCTCGGATCAAATCAACAGGGTGCGAAATATTGTTTGTTGGACGTAGGGTTCTGTTTTGTGACCAATCACAAAATAAAGAGATAGACTTCAATATAGGGTTTGACAACTTTATTACACTCATCGAGAGTAAAATGTAGGGTAATTAATTGTTTTGCAAATTGTCTACCAATCACAACTGTCATTCTTTGACAGTCGGATGAAATAGCTAGAAGACGACAAGTTGGCGTAATATGTCAATTTGATAAACAATATTTTTTTCTGACTATAAGTAGGTACCTAATACTTTTATCACTCCTCTTGCTCAAAAAGTCCGTCATCGTAGCGTACCAGAGCGAGGAAAAAATAGCATTTCTTGCTCTAGGGGAAAAAGTGATTTTTGGCTGTAACCAACGAGCCTACAAAAACGATAAAGTCTTTATTCTTATGTAAAACTAGCTTTTTATAGCGCATACCGGGTTTCTGTAAAAATTCAGATTTAACAAATTGTATATTTTTTAAATAAAATAAACTATTTATTGTTGGATTATTTAATTTTCTCGCAATCGTAGTGAAAAGTAGAGTGTATGTAACACACGGCGCTAAAACCCATTATAACTCGGTTTCTATTTACTCTCTCGCTAAAGCTCGGGAGTAAAACTACCTCGATAGAATGGGTTATTTTAGCCCCTCGTATAACAATCTACTATTTGTTTGTATGTATTAGTTTACAACATCTTCTTTTCATGTCTAACTGATACGGTAAACACGTTCAATTAGAAACTATCGAAGAACAAGCTACTAAACACGTTTGGCACCCACCCAACTACATAAGATAGTTTCAAAGTTTCAAACATTATGACGCACCTGATGCTTTCGTAAGGATGATACTATGAAAGTACAGTAACGTATCTAATCAAACAAGCATTTTACGTGCACCTTGCAAATTTATGATAAGCTAACCCTTAACCATTAAACATAAGTAGATATTAAGAGCTTCATCAATTGGCCTTCAGTTCTAAGTCGAGCTACACGATTACTGACAAATGCTTGCACTGACTGGGCAGGTCCACTCTGTTTGGTTCTTTCCTCAAAAGACCATTTCAGACACTAATCCACATGGTCCTCATATGATCTGACCAAGATTTTAGTCTGGAATTTAAAAGAAACTTTGACCCGTGAGTTTGTTTCGCCAGATAGGAAATTTCGACTCCATCTGGCTTGTTTCACTATTTTTTTATATGACTTGTAAGAGTGATTCCGATTTCCTATTTACAGAATAAACAATTTCATTTCATTTCAATATTATTGTCGTTGTGTTGTAACGTCTCTACGACAAGTGAAAGGTGCAAAATCAATATTTACTTCACTCACTACTAGAATCATCACACTCACTATTATCATACTTCCTTATACCATTATATCCATTCGTCTGGCTTCCGCAACAGCGTGAAACATCCCAGTAATTAGGTTACGAGTTTATTCTTTTAAACATGTTTAGTCTATAAAGCCGTCTGTTGTAATTTTTATCAAACAATAAACTTTATACCTACTGGGTTGCGTTCACAAAATCTGTTCATACACTTACAATGCAGGTCAACGACCGGCTACCTGTCACATAAAACTATGCTTATCCCACTCTAGCATGTTAATTTCTCCATCGCCTATCCCCCTCTTTCCTTGACGTGGACTGTGTAACTGACAGGCATTGTTAGGAGTTCTTAATCGTTGTTTTCCAACAAGATACTTAGTTTCATGCTTAGTTGCGGTTTATTCGGTGGTGGCTGTGTGAGAATTGGCACCGTGTCAATTTAATATCGGACACGGTGTGGCTCTGATTGTGTGTATTAGTAGTAAGCCTTTGGATTGATCGCTTTCAGTTCACAAGTTGGTTTGTCCTTTGCGTTTGAAGGCTAATTATTTCTTTGTCATGCTACTCTGAATTTGAAAGAGAATCTTGTGGCCTGAAGTCCCAAGTCATTTTATAACGGGTTTTGTAGTACGCAGAAGTAATGGTAGCAACTTGTCACTTTATTACAATTTAGTTACTGTATGTTTCTTGTAGCGGTACTGTGCGGCACTGACGTGTGTTTTGTTACCGTTTGTTATTTTACATACAATGTGTTATTGCGATTTTGAATGTTAAGGAAGGATTGGAATTTAAGTTAATATTTTCTTTGCTCATGCAGTTAGTTAGGTACAGTTAGGGATTAAATGTAGGCCACTAATACCACTAAGTACCACTAGTTTTAGTCATAGATGTGTACGTACCTAAATAGTCATTTTTGGGGTTCCGTACCCGAAGGGTGTCAAAAAGAACCCTATTACTAAGCCTCCGCTGTTCGTCTGTCTGTCAGAGGGCTGTATCTCATGAACAGTAATAGGTAGACAGTTGAAATTTTCACAGATTGTGTATTTCTATTGGCGCTACAACAATAAATAATTTAAAAAAAGTTAAAATTAAAGTTACAGTATAGTATGTGATATTACTATGACAAGGGGATGTAGTAACAATTTAAAGAAGATTAGGTACACACGGCTAGTAAATTACTATGTACACACGGCTACACATCAAGCTATACATTTCCAGTATAAGCTGACCTCGCATTGTACGGAAATTCTATACAATGCGAGATCAGCATAAACTGGAAATGTATAGCTTGATGTGTAGCCGTGTGTACATAGTAATTTACTCGACGCGGACATTGAGATGTCCGCGTCGAGTAAATTACTATGTGCTCAGTTGTGAACTTTTATCCGCTTATTACGATTATGAGTCTGTGTAGGATCTATTATTTGGTACAGTGCAAATGGTCTTGACTCTTGGAAGTATGAATTTACAATCTAGAGTCGTAGATGTTGAGAAAAGTTTTTTCTTGACAGTCTAGATGTGCACTTTCAGAAGACAACAAATGTAGGTTTTGATTATACCTACTCTTATTCTTCACAAAATACAATAAATAGACTAGTTACTTATAAAGCCCCTAAGCCCCTAAACTTTTTGTCCCCGCCTGCGATACCAAAATTCCATAGATAATAATGCTTGTTTTTCTCTTTTCAGTAATTTTTTTCCTTTACAGTCGGTTTTTTATTTTTTAAGCTATTGCATAGCTTTTATCGCGGGCTTTGAGCGCGGCGACCGAATCAAGAAATACCGTAACGAAAATAAAACCTAACACCCCCCACTCCGCCTACCATGTAATGACGGATGATGACATAAAACATCCCAAGTGTAGCGTTGTCAAATAGGAAGTATGGAGGTTACAAATGCTATGCAATAGCTTTACCGCGGCAGTCCCCGAGTGCCACACGTTTTTTTTTTAATAATTTACTTTATTAATTAACACCTTTGTATTATTTAATTACAAATACTGGCAAGAACGTCATGATTTCATTATCATATCATATTTTCTTGTCTTCGTATTGCGTTATAGGGGCCCGTAATGGCTTCTGACAGCAAACTTCGTGATACCCCGTGATATCTTACTGAAGTTAGTGAATTACTTTAGCTCCGCGGTAATGGGCATATTGGTTAGAATTGAATAATAAGCTGTTACTCAAATATTATTGGCATGGAATATGCATATTGTATTTTTTTCACTGAATATAATACAATAATATATACCCAAGAAAAGTATTAACAACAATTTTCTACTACAGTTCAAATTATTTTTTGTGCTTTATTCATGCAGTTATCGCATTTACTTGTGATTTCAAGCAGTTTGCTAAAAATAGATGTTTAATCACAATGGATTTTAACGTCACTTCCGGCATTATCGAAGCGACGGGTTTCGAGTTTCCATTTCGTTTCATCAACAAACGCAATAAAAAATAGTCAATTGACCTGGTCAATTGAGTTGATTGACCTGATGTATTAAAAATGTAAAAAATAGCAATTTGTTGCAGTGTATATTTAAATCCCATCAAAAACATAAATGTGAAAATGGGAGCCAAATTCCATAAATATGGTTGTCGACTTCGCCGACAAAAGAATTGAAATCTAAATGGGTGCCAAGTTCTGTAGATAATCCTGAAATTTATTTATAAGAACATGCAACTTTCTAAAATAAAATTAAAACACAAATTCTTGTTTTTTCTGCTATAACAATGTTTGCTATTTAAAAATATAACTTCTTAAATTTGAACAGTCGAATTATTTACACAAAGCACTTAGGATAAATTGAAGCTCAAGATTTGACTTGGCTAGTTTTTACATACAAGTTATCTTATATTTGGCTAATCAATTTATCATCTTTATATTTGTCTACAGTGTCGCGGTGCAAAAGAACTAAAACAAACAGGGTAACTTTTTTATGCTGGTGTGCATTACAGCTACGTCTTACACTCGCGCCACGTCATTGTGCTGTAATTTTACTTTTTTAGTGTGCGTGCATTAAGCGGCTAACAGTTGGACGCTATTTTTTTATCGAGTTTACAGCTTTGACTGTCTACCTAGGCATATTTAATTATTATTATTTAATTTTAAGTAGGCACTCAACATCAAATAAGTAATTCATGATGTGCTTACCTGTAAGAAATTTGTACACTAGTCTATAAGTTTATTGCATGTATCTCATATCTTTGTATCGGTGTACTTAATTGTTGGTGAGCCAAATAAATAAAGTAAAATATTCATATCTTTGTTCTTTATGTTATGCGCAAGTTACTGTTTCTTATTGTAACTGTTTACAGCTTTGACTGTCTACCTAGGCGTATTTATATATTTGTTCTTTATGTTATGCGCAAGTTACTGTTTCTTATTGTAACTGTAAGGTCAAAATATCTTCTTTCTCTAAAATTTCAGCTTGCTGGTAAAAACTAGCCAAGTCAAATCTTGAGCTTCAATTTATCCTAAGTGCTTTGTGTAAATAATTCGACTGTTCAAATTTAAGAAGTTATATTTTTAAATAGCAA
The DNA here is from genome assembly GCA_963680765.1 of Agrochola lychnidis. Lineage (NCBI taxonomy): Eukaryota > Metazoa > Arthropoda > Insecta > Lepidoptera > Noctuidae > Agrochola > Agrochola lychnidis. Next base: position 2,340,691 of record OY796859.1, on the reverse strand, counting down.
ACATTGTTATAGCAGAAAAAACAAGAATTTGTGTTTTAATTTTATTTTAGAAAGTTGCATGTTCTTATAAATAAATTTCAGGATTATCTACAGAACTTGGCACCCATTTAGATTTCAATTCTTTTGTCGGCGAAGTCGACAACCATATTTATGGAATTTGGCTCCCATTTTCACATTTATGTTTTTGATGGGATATCATTACTTTTTGTAAAGAAATTATTATTATTCGTCAATCAAACGTGATCTATTAAATTCTTTTTGTAAATATGCGTAGCAATATTGTGTAAGAATGTAGGTATTTCTTTCGTAACAATTGTTACAATTTTCCGCAATGATGTCAGATCGCTGAGCCGGCGCGGCAAGTATTATTTTATTGGAGTTTTCTGTGATCTCTCCAAAGCCTTTGATTGCGTGCACCATGACACACTTTTGCGTAAACTACGTCATTACGGTGTCCAAAACGAAGCTCTTAAAGTAATAAATTCTTATTTGCATAATAGGGTCCAATGTGTAGATGTTAATGGTGTGAAATCTTCCGGGCTACCAGTTCAGTTAGGTGTACCTCAAGGCTCAATACTGGGTCCATTCTTATTCTTAGTGTATATAAATGACTTACCTTTTTATTTAAAGGATATCTGTAACGTTGTACTGTTTGCAGATGATACCTCTCTTATTTTTAAAGTAGACAGGAATAGACAAGATTTTGACGACGTAAACAGTGCACTCTCAATGGTTACGGATTGGTTTACGACAAATAACCTAGTTCTCAATGCCAAGAAAACGAAATGTGTAAAGTTCGCTCTACCAAATGTTAGAAATCTAGGACCCAACATCGTCTTAGATAAAGAGGTGCTTGAAACTGTGAACTCGGCAGTTTTTCTGGGCATAACAGTAGATGCCAAACTTCAGTGGGGCCCACATATATCAAGCCTAGCGGGAAGGCTCAGTTCGGCCGCCTACGCTGTCAGGAAAGTAAGACAATACACTGACATTGATACAGCTCGGTTAGTCTATTTTAGTTATTTCCATAGCGTTATGTCCTATGGTATTCTGCTGTGGGGCAAAGCCGCTGACATTCAAAATATATTTGTTCTTCAAAAACGAGCTGTTCGAGCAATTTACCAGCTACGTGCCAGAGTTTCTCTAAGAGATTTTTTTAAAGATGTTGGTATTCTCACGGTGGCATCACAATTCATTTTCGCCAACATCTTATATATTAGGCAAAATATACACTTATACACTAAAAACAGTGATATTCACAATGTTAACACTAGAAATAAGGACAAACTACGAGCTCCCTTTCACCGGCTTCATAAGGTTCATAACTCATTTGTTGGGCTTGGTATAACCTTTTATAACAAGCTACCCTCTTCTATGCTAGATTTGCCTTTTAATGCGTTTAAAAATAAAGTAAAATCCAACCTTTGTTCAAAGGCATACTATTGTATCAACGACTACTTAAATGATAAGAATAGTTGGTCGCTGTGATTAACTCAAGACAATGTTTATGTTCTTTCTCCAGATTTAACTTACCTACTGACAGTTTATATAAGTTTATATAATTTTTTTATTTTATTTGACTTTATGAGTCAATTTTTTAATTATTTTTTTACGAGTCTATTTATTTTTATTTTATTGATGACATAATCTACTCATTACAATGTGTTTGTTATGAGTTTGTATTGCAATTTGTGGTTGGCTAGTGACCTCGACAATTGATTATATTATTTTTTTACCTGAGCAACCGGCAGCAAGTTCGTCATGCTCCCTTAGATGTCAATGCTTGCGGTAGCGTCGGGAGTCGGGTTGCCTCCTTCCCTCAAATATGGCGAGGGGGGTAATGGCTGATCTTTGCGTTATGCTCGTGAACGGGTGCTGCTTGTGGTTACTGGTCGTCTTGCTGATCATGGTTTTGTTATTGTTACTAGTAATTAACTGTACATTTATTTTACCTCGATGGTCCTAGTTTATCATTTATAACTTCCAATTTACAGCTTTATGTAAGCGGGCACGCCCTTTATGCCTGGAGGCTTTTATTTAGATATTTAGTTCTTTTTACGTTTAGTTTTTATTTTTTTAATTCTGCTTGAGTATAGTTCTCGATGTTTTTTGGTTGGTATATCGGCGTGTGCTAGCTAACATATGGCCAATAATTTATACTTAATTAAAATAATGTTTTGTGTTGCATAATAATTTTGCATACTATTGTATAGAGTCATTTTTATTTTTTTCTAACTTGAACAGACAGCTGTGCTGCTGGGGAGTTTGTTGCGCCACTTCTTCTTCCCAGCTAAAGGCACTAGGAAGTGGTGAAGGGTGGGCGTTTTTGGGGGACTGTCTTATGTAATTTTGACGTTCGAAAAGTGCTGGTTCTCAGCCTAATTTGAATAAATGACTTTTGATTTTTTGATTTGATTTGATTATTATTAAAAAAAAGCGGCCAAGTGCGAGTCGTACTCGCCCATGAAGGGTTCCGTAGCAGCAAGTAACGATAAGTTTACGATTTATGACGTATTAAAAAAAAACTACTTGCTAGATCTCGTTCAAACCAATTTTCGGTGGAAGTTTACATAGTAATGTACATCATATATTTTTTTAAGTTTTATTATTCTCTTATTTTAGAAGTTACAGGGGGGGGGACACACATTTTACCACTTTGGAAGTGTCTCTCGCACAAACTATTCAGTTTAGAAAAAAATGATATTAGAAACCTCAATATCATTTTTGAAGACCTATCCATAAATACCCCACACGTATGGGATTGATGAAAAAAAATTTTTGAGTTTCAGTTCTAAGTATGGGGAACTCCAAAATTATTTGTTTTTTTTCTATTTTTGTGTGAAAATCTTAATGCGGTTCACAGAATACATCTACTTACCAAGTTTCAGCAGCATAGCTCTTATAGTTTCGGAAAAAAGTGGCTGTGACATACGGACGGACAGACAGACAGACAGACAGACAGACAGACAGACATGACGAATCTATAAGGGTTCCGTTTTTTAACGGAACCCTAAAAAAACGTGTACAGTCGGGGAGCCTTATGTCGTATGGTATTTTACTGTGGGGTCGGGCTGCTGACATTGAATCCATCTTTATTTTGCAAAAGAGAGCTATCAGAGCCATTTATAATCTACGTCGCCGCGAATCTCTCAGGAAACTTTTTAAAAGGATTAATATTATGACGGTACCTTGCCAATTCATTTATGAAAATATTTTGTATGTAAGGAAAAATCCACATCTCTTTAATAAAATAAGTGATAGACATAATTTTAATACTAGAAATAAAGATAAACTAGATCAACCATTTTTTAGATTATCTTAAGTACATACATCTTTTATGGGGTACTGTGTTAAATGTTACAACAAAATACCTTGTGACATTTTGCAATTAAATGAAAGAAAATTTAAAACTCATATTAAAAATACACTTTGTAAACAAGCATATTACAAATTAGAGGATTATATCCAAGATAAGAGTGCTTGGAAACATGCTGGTCCTGTTCCATAGGACAATTTAGAATCAAGACAAAATCAAACTGTTTGCTAATTTAATTGTAAAATTTATTACTTTGTGTTTTATGACATTGATTTTACATTCTTTGATTACTTCCTCACACACTGACTTATTAATTGTAAAATTTTAGGAAAATCGTCTACTTTTACAATGTTTGTAAATATGTGAGCACCATGTATCTATCACATATTAAATTATCTGTCGTTGTTTCATTTTTAATTCTTTTTACCTATTGTGGTATAGTAATTTTATTCTAGGTGCACCGTCTTCACATATAATTATTATTTAACAAATGTACGTACATATACAAACAATTGTAAAACATTTTAAAAGAGTAACGGTGGAGTTTCTTGCCCATTCTTCTCCATACGAAAACTACCTTTTGGAAGGGGCGAATAGAATCAATTTTATTATTTTGTAATTTTTGACGTTCAAAAGTGCCATACCTGGGCCTATTTGAAATTAATGATTTGACTTTGACTTTGACCCCGTCAGGAACAAAGTTCCTTCTCACGTATGATTTAATTATTTAATTTTTGCAGCCGCCCCTTTTTTTTTTTAAGTATCTTCTCCCGCTCTGGGCGGAGCGGGAGGGCGTGTCAGACTCTTACTGACTAAAATCCACCCGTGTTCCTTCGGTTGCCCTGTTGCCGGGGGCCACGATGTCCCTATCGGTTTTCTGCGAACCCCCGGCAGGCATTGGCCCTAGCGGATCCCGTCATTTCTGCTGACATCTCTTTGAGGCGCGCGTGGAACACAACGCGCCGTCGACCCGGGCTTGGTCCTTATCGGACGGCGAGCTACCCATTGCTCACCGTTCGCAAGCCCGCGCTTACGGTGGCCGGAAATCGGCTCGCGATTCCCGCCCCGGGCGTCTCCTCCTGCAGCGGTTAGGGGCGTGAGGGCGCGAACTTTGCCTCTACCTCACGCGTTCCGCCTCCTCCTTCGCGAGCATTACCGCTTCGCAGAAGGAGGTGACGGCTTGCCATTTCCTCTCGCTCCGTACCATGGCCTGAACCAGGGCCGGACGCGAGAGATCACCGCCCTTCGCCCCTTGGATTTACATTTTGACCTCACTATGGACTTAACTATTCGTAAGTTTATATTAAAAATTAAACGACAATAGTCCCTAAAACAATAGTCATACGACCTACCAACTACCTTGAACATACCAACCTGACGTTTGTAACGACGTTTTTCGAGATCAGAGAATGAATGAAATGAATTCACTGCCGCCTAACATTAGGGACCAAGATTTTGACACGTGACACATCAGTTGACTCGACGGACGGGGTGTTTTGAATTCAGTCATGAAATTCAGGAATTTACATCAACTTTTGGCATTCGAATCAAAAATGTATAGTTAGCTGTCAAATTATAAGACGCTGGAGATCAGCGCCATCTGAAGTGAGCAAGTGGCAGTTTTTAACCCCATTTGAAAATTTGTCGTCATGACTGTCATTTTCATAGTTTTCGGGAGATAGTGCTGATATCGAATTAGATGGACATTCTGGATTTTAAGATGGCGGCTATTCCAAATAATAATAATATTGTAGATCAATTGTCATAGACGTCAATTTCATGCCAATTGTAAACTTGATAATCAAAATCCGTAAAAAAACGGACCTCTTAATTTCGTCAAGTTCGTCTGTCCGTGCGTCCGGATGTCATACAGTCATTTAACATGGAGACTATTTACACTCTATCGATGAAAATTTTGAAAAAGGTGTATTTTTTGCACCGTTAAACAATGGTGTAGTGAAATTACGATAAACATAATAGTGGGGGTGGCATTCTCCATACTTACATATAACCGAGAGATGAAAAAAATCTATGCATATAAAGCGTGTATTGTTGGATCTCATAATTAAAATGTTAAGATGTTTCTAAGTGACTTTGCTTTTGAAGTCAATAATTTTTGAGATACAGTTTATTTTCGTTATAGTTTTTTCGAGAAATACAAACTTATTTTTGCAGTCGATAAAATTGATACTATGCAATGTTTATGCGTAAATATTCATCCCAATTACGGAACCCTTCACTGTGCGTAGTCCGACATACACTTGGGCAGTTTTTTTAAAATTTCGTTTTGAAACTACCTCAAAAATAAACAATTTCTATTACTCGAGTAAGATTATCCTATTAAAAACAAATACTATCAAACTCATACAACTAAAAAAAAATGATTGTTGGTTTTATGAAACCACGGTAAAAGTGAAACTTTACACGGTCAGCTGCTGCGAACTATAGGCGCCGCCATATTGGCCTTGGCTGCTCTGACGATCGCCTTTCACTTTATCCCTACTCCGCGGCCGACCGACACGCGACATGCAACACACAGACGAAAAAGTTTGAGACGATGTAATAAAAGTTTCAATTTAAAAATATTGACGTCATTTAAAAGTGTTTGCGGAATACCTACCTAATTTATATAATTAATTTAACATCATTCCCAAACAAAATTTTCTTAAGCCTACCTAAAAAATGTATACTAGGCATTCTATATCAGAAAGTATCAAAAATAAAATCCACAGTAAATAATTGTACAATAAATTAAAAATAATTTTGAACAACGTTCCGAATTTAAATTCAAATAAATAGAAACAATTCGGCGCGAAATTCAATAAATGAGGTAAGTATCTATCCTCGTTCTATGTGTTGACTCGTTTTATATTGAATGTCCTAAAAACGATTAAACACTAGAAAAGTATAATTAATTATTTTAAACAATGTTTATTGTATTTAATGCTTAAAACAATTTTATTTTAATTTTCAAGTATAGATTTCAGACATTCGACATAATTATAAATTAATCGAGACAATCAAAATTGAAAAAAAAAAAAAAAAAACGTTTGGCATAATCGTTTTCGCACATCATTACAATAAAAAAAAAAACAATGATCGACGATTTTTAACACAAATTGAGTAGTAGTAATGAATATTACGTGTTATTGAACATGTGTTCGTATAATAAGTAAAGATCTGGGCATTTTCTAGTTACTTATAATATTTTTAATCACATTTGTCACATTTAAAGTTGTATCAGATATGTGTATGTGTGTTAATTGTGAAAAGTTAAAATGTAAACACGCACGATTGGCGCGAAACTTCGACTTTTGATATCAAAAACTTCATTACTACTACTTATTTAACTTGAAAAATGGATGAATTCGTCAAATAATTAAATGTTGTAATAGTCACTGTCCTTATGGTGGAGTTTGGATGTTCGAAATCTCCAATTTTTATGTTTTTTAGCCTCGACCTCGACTGTCATCAAAATGGCGATTATCGCATTTACAGACTTGAATTTTATAAAGGTAAATTAATAATCTTGCGCGCTAAATATGAAAGATTTAATGGCATAAACATTATTTTAGCCAACTCTCTTAATTAAAGATGAATAATCTCATTAGCAGCAGCATTTTCAGTGCTTCTATAGGAAGGTTTACTTTAACAAATAACACAACAATACCTATATACTAAAAACATTTTATTTCTCATAGAATTTAAAACGGCTTCAGCTTCATGCTCTTACACTCTAGGGTGGCTCTGTTTTTATCATCACTTGCTTGCCTATAAACATCTCTGGTAGCAGCCTCTCTCAGTAAGCATGACAAACTTTATCCAAATGTATACCTAACCTAGAAAGTAAGAAAATACTCTTATTGTTGTTTATTTACTTTTGTATAATAATTATATCACTCATAGTAATTCTGCCATTTTAAAAACACTAACCTGATGACTTCTGTGACTTGCAATTGACATGCCACATACATAACATAATATGCTTAGATTTTCCTGAGCAAGTAATACTTGGGATAGAGTTGTAGATAATATAATCAATAATGTCAAGTCTTGCAATAACACATGTCATCGTCATACCTGAAAAAGGTAAAAAAATTCAGTGTATTTACTTATGCTATATAATTACATCATACTATAGACATTTACAGCTGACGACGCGCGACGTACCCCTGACTGAACATAGGCCTTCTACTAATAGGCTGCTAAAATCAATGAGGTTATACAATACGACGGTGTTTATAAATATTTAGAGAACATAATAAACTTACCCAGGGCCATGGAAAGATAAGCAATAGTTCCTCTGGCTTCAATTTAAATTGACAGCATTAAATCGTAACGTAATATAAGTATAAAGTAAATACGGAAAAATAAATTCAAATCAACGTAAAACAAACAGCCAACAATGCCATTGATCTGACAGATTTTTTTTGACAGTTTGACATTATGCATGGTGTCAGTGTTACCAGGTTTAATTATTTTGGTAATCGATTGACGAAATCGATTGGGTGATTATCAGTGATCGGAGTAGGTAGATTGATTTTACGTACTCGCATCATGAATAGTCATAGAAATCATAACATGGATAAGCCTTTTTTCCGGGATTTCATTTTGGTACTTACGGGATTGAATCAAATATTGTTAAAGTAAGGATTTTTAAACTACTACATTAGAAATTTATAGAATGCGATAGATAAATATTTAAAATATATTATATTGTTTTATAGTATATTTATCCTTTTCTTGGAGTCCGATCACCTATATACTATTAAACAGACAGCAAAAGGGTTGAACATTTCTTATTCATATTGATGTATTCTTTATTCTACACATTACAACATTTGAAATTCCTTAAAAAATCTTAATAATTTCAAAATCCCGGAATCCCGGAGGCGTATCCATACTAATATACGTGCCAGTTCATTGACCTCAAATCAATCTACTTACTCTGATCACTGGTAGTTTATAAAATAACATTACTGCCTCGAAACACTTTTAAGTTGTTGAGTATATTCAGACCATATAATATTTTATTTATTGTAAAATCATAATTTTACAGTATTTGAGTATAATAAATAGCATTTAAAACATACTCGTGTAGTGGATACTCCACCTACTCCATGTGGGTTAGTATCGATATTTTCAATCGATTACAAATTATTTTATTGGAATAGTCTGTCATCTGGCAACATTCAGGTTAGGATTGAATGGCGGATGTAGTTCTTTAAGTATCAACAAAATAAATATTTATTAGGTTCTCTAATGCTAGAAGAAATAAATTTTGATAAAACGACTTGAAAAAAATACGACATAATTTTTGATAAATAAGCTTTGACACAGTATCATACCATGGGCCTGCTTTCGGGAAATCTCTTTTCAACTTTCTAGGTCACCCGGAAATGGGTTAAATGTTTTTGATGTCTAGTGGCAGGTCGTTGATAAAAATGCCGATTTTTATACGTTAATATCTCAATAACCGTTTGAGTTTTATTTATGAAATTTGGAGTTCTAGTTAATCTAAGGGGTTTTTATAAATAAACCAAATTTCATGAGTCTATGTTACATAGATTTTGAGTTATTAAGGGGTCAAAAGTGGCTCCAAATGGTTCGTGTAATATAACACACTGCAGCCGTGTCTTGCCTAGTACTTGGCTCGACACGCTGCCGCGTGTCTAGATAATGAAAAAGTTTTGAATTACTTGCACATTCCCAATAAAATTGTACCTAAATCTACATGTTATTTTTTTATTCAGTAGGTTTAAGCCTACAGAATATAAAATAATGTCATTTAGCACTATGCAGTATGGAAATTTTACTTATAATTCGTTACAAAAAATGGCAGTGCATTTTTCGTAAGTAAAAAATACATTTGTGAATTATTAAAATCTATGGCTGCTGTCAGCTGTCACCTGTCAATTCATTTATTTTGATGTCATTCCTTGACGATCGGAAATTTTGTGAACATTGTCTTCTTTTTTTTAAATTTATGCACAAGTAGGTACCTACATTGTCAATTTCATAATAATTTCTCTGTGCTGTGAAATCCTATGCAGCAGTGATAATTTTAATGAGTAAGTAGTGGGTAGTGGGTGATTTAGTTTTTGTCTGTGGTGTCACCTTTTAACAAGGTAAAACATTTAATAAATAAAAGATACTTATTCCGTCCTCTCCTCATAGTGTAGTTCCGTACCGACGATAAACCAAACTATTTATTTAGGGTGCGCTATCTAAGAGATGGGGTATTTTACTACCGTGATCGCACACGCGGAAGTGTGGGTAGTTAATAATGTGTTGTTCAAACATAGTTACGTTATTTATGAATGTATTTATGTATCTTTGAACGGAAGAGGGAGTAAGGGTTTTTGTTTAATTATAAATGGTAGCAATGTGTAGTAGCCACAAAACATTTGACACATTCGGTACTTTAAGCTAGAAAGCTTTACATTGATACAGTAGGTATTATGGAACACTCTTCTTGTCAATGTCATCTTTATGAGGCTGACTGTATAAAGTCTGAAATATCCGAACCGAAATGGTTTTATGCTTTGAGCTATTTGATGCTTAATTACTTATTTATTTATTAAATTTTATGCACAAGTAAAGAAATACTGTACAAAGGCGGACTTAATGCCAGACAAAACACATGCAGAGACAAAATATGGCAGGTGCAATATACTGATAGATAGCTCCGATAACTATAAAATACAAGAAGGTTATGAAACCAGTTGAGAGATTTGATATCATTTTGTTGTATGATGAAGGTCATAATTTGGGGCTTGTGGCTAAGTAACAACAGCTGCACGGGTCGATCGATCAGGTTAAGCTACGCTTGCCGCGGTTGGTCTGTGGATGGGTGACCATCTTTACATACCAAGACCCCTCCGTGCCTCGGAAAGCACGTTAAGCCGTTGGTTCCGGCTGTCATTTGTAGATCTTTGAAAGTCGTTACGGGTAGTTAGAAGCCTAAAAAGTCTGACAACCAGTCTTACCAAGGGGTATCGTGTTACCTAGGAACTAGGTTGTGGAGGTCAGATAGGCAGTCGCTCCATGTAAAATACTGGTATTCAGCTGCATCCGGTTAGACTGGAAGCCGACCTCAACATAGTTGGGAAAAGGCTAGGCAGATAATGAAGATCATAATTATCTGTTTCTGATCTATAGCAGCGTTACCACTTACCACGTGTAATATTTCACGAATTGGTAAATGAATTAGAACCTTTCTCTGCAATATTGATAGAAACCAGAAGCTTCTCTACCGCGGAAATTCGTCGTAAGATTTAAATCGTAGGTATTAGAGGAAATGGAGCTTCGAATATTGTTTGGTAAAGGCATATAATTGGAAACAATTTTCATGTTTTTAAGATGTTTGAATTATAAGTAGGTACCTGGTTGACCGAGCTCTGCTCGGATGAAAATAGATAAACATATCGTCCAGGTATACCGACGTTGTATCACATTCCCGAGGCTGTGAAAATAGACAAAACGAATTTTCCCAGATATGAGACATAGCTATATCGATTTTTAGCTCTCATAAAATCGGCTCTTAACGATTTCGAGAACGTGAGTACAAATATACATACAAACAAATATTGCTCGTTTAATAGTATAGGATATTAAAAGGTATCTTGGACATGACTGACATCGATGAAGAAAAACATCGTGAGAAAACCTCTACTTATCCTTCCTTAAATGCGAAAGTAAGTTTGTTTGTTACGCCTTCACGCTAAAACGGCTGAACGGATTTGTATGAAATTTGGCACATATATAGATGATGCCCTGGAAAAGAACATAGGATACTTTTTTTTTTCCCACGGGATCGAGACTTATGCGGGTGAAACCGCGGGGCGCAGCTAGTAGTTAATAAAAGTCTGAAATCGCCAACCTGTCCTGAGCTAGCGTGATTAATAGTGATGAATGCTCGTGCCTTCTCTTGATGAGAAGAGGCCTTGCCCTGAAGTGGGTCAAATAATAGGCTGGTATTATCATCATAAATCAGCGTATCTACCTACTATACACCCGGTTTCGGAAACGAAAATGATCGATGTGTCAAAATTCAACGCAAGTCAATTGGCTGTTGATAATTCAGTTAATCAATCACAAGAGTTAATGGGCGCTTGACAATTCAATTCAAATTCAAAATGTTTTATTTCACATAAACCTATATGGGTATATATGAAACGTCAGAAGCTAGGAGCACGGTTACAATTGGTTCTTTCCTATGAAGGAGAGCCGGCAAGAAACTCCACGGTAACTCTTTTTGAAGTTAGCAAATTTTTGTGTCGATTTTCGTTCCAAAAACCGGGCGTTAGTACCTATTATCGTTTGATGCTGTGCGACCGAGACAGATGTCGCCACCTGGTGGCATGGCGGTGCATAAATTACTGCACAGCGCTAATACGCAAGTGACAAGTGAATTATCGTGATAGACGCACGATTAGCTATTCTATTATCCTTGTTACATTACCCTTCTAGTAGATATTATAAGAGAGAAACGTGTTAAAGATATTGAGATAATAATTATCATGATTTCCTAGAATAGCGGTGGCCGCCTTATAACTGCCGCAGTGACGGCCGCTATAAAAATGATGGCGCCGCGGGGTTTGACTTTACGGTGACAAAAAAATCACTCAAATGTGATTTAATAACGTTTCAGTGATGTTATTCGACGGTAAATTGCTAACGCTATGTGGCGGACACTTAGGCTTAGGACACCTTAGCTTTAGGAGCGATTTGATTTGACTACTACCTAAATCTAGTTACCTATTAGTTGACACACTTGACAATGTTTTCGTCTAAGGTTTTATTTATGGTTATTGAATGATAAATATGAAACAAATCAAATACACGGGTATTTAAACAACATACAATGAGCGCGTTATTATAATCACAATCAGATTATCTTGAATTTTTATATTTTATTTATCGCTATCAAAATAGACATAAAAACGACAGATGAGTTACAAATATGTCGAAAAAAAATGGATTGGCGCGAATTGGCAATATGGCGTCGTTTAATCCGTCCACGTCGTACCAGAGACAATGGTTCTGGCGGCAGTTTTTATTGAAACAATTTACGGATTCCGCGTCGAGCGGAGCGCTTGCCCGTAATCCTTCCTCACTGAAATGTTGTTTTATTGAAATAAGCACAGTAAATTAATATTTAATGTTCCGGATGTTATTCAGGTTATGTCCTTTTGATGTTTCTGGCTTTATTTGTATTTACTGTCAATGATTTCAAGCCCAATTTAACAACCATCAAAGCATTCGTAGCCTCTCAAATAATAACTTTCTTCTTCAGAAAAGTAAATTGAGAAGTAAATTGTATATTCGAACTAAACCATTCTTAACCTATTTCGAACAGTGCTATAAAATACGGATTTACACACAAGAAACAATATTTAATTACCAAGTTTCTGGTTCAACAGTCTGGTATTATATCCGACCCATTTATTCAAACCGACACGCACCCGCTAAAGGTTATCTTACCCTACTTTCCAAAATAACCTAATCCCCACTTTATCGAGTGGGCAAAAAAGCGCGCGTAAACAAAATGCCATCGCGAAAAGACATTTTCATTCATATTTCGTCCGTCGCGTTCCAACGATTACGGTTTGCGAGGCAACGGTCGGGTTCTTTTTTCGCGGCAATTTGGGCGGTATTTTCAGTGGACTTTTTGCGGCCAGTTTTAATCGGTGTTGCCATTTTAGAGAGCTCGCCGACGAGGGCGTTTCATTTGTCTGTCCTTTTTTGAAGCGTTGTTGTTTGAATGTCTCGAATGCCTACCTGCTGTGGAATATTTTTAATTAATGTTTTTGCTTGATCTGTTTTTTCTTTATTTTCAGATGAACATATACTTAAATATGATACGATGACGTGAAAGCGATGCTGCTGCAGCAGGCGTCGTCGTCGCCTGGTCCCAGCGGCACGGCGAGTCCCAAGCTAGCTCCCAGTCCCAGACCAAACCCGAGTCCAAGTTTTAATAGTAGAGCGACTGGTAGTCCAAGTTTGAGCGATGGAGCTTCGAGTTCGAACAGTCCCAGGTTGGGCGCCAATAGTCCCAAGCTGGGCGCCAGCCCAAAGTATGGCAGTCCGAGGTTGGGGACTGGGAGTCCGAAGCTGGGCCGGGCGGCGCTGGAGGACGAGGCCGCGCTGGAGAGGCTGCAGGCCGAACTGAAGGAGGGCTGGACGGTGCACACGGGGAGAGATGGTAGACTGTATTATTGCAAGTAAGTAGATCTGTGCAGTATTGTCTCTCCTTCTCTCTTTATCCATCATTTATTAAGGTTGTCTTTACAAGATCGCTTTTTGCAATAACATTGTGTCACCCTATGTAAATTTTCTACATTTGTATCTTCAATTCAAATGGTGCTCAAAATAAAGATTATTCTATTCCATTCTTACCATAGCAATATGCACGGCGATCAGTATTTCCATTTCACATCCTGAAATAAATATTTATGTTTCGTACTGTTTGTGAGGACACTCAGTGTAATTACAGAGCGAATGTCATGAATAAACGAAAAAGCAAAATACAAATCTACAAGGACAATTTTTGTAAACATTTTATTACACGAAACATTTTTATGTGCGAAGTTATTTTATGGCGGACTATAAAATCCTTTGCATTAATTTTAAAACATCAATTTGGTTGATACAAGGGTCTTTAAACGTAAAATTTTAAGTACGAAGCTTATTGCTGCGTTGTTCATAAAAGATGAATATACTTAGCACATGGCCACTTGAAAATAAAAGGCAAAATTTATTTTCGATTTCCAACAAGCATTACGATTATCCATATTATGCCGACTTGCGACTATGAAGTCTAGTAAAAAGTAATTGAATTCCCTCTTAGCAAAAATTAGAATTATTCCCAAGGTCCTTTAATATTTGCCAGCGGTATATTAGGGCAAGTAATGAAAAAAAAATCATTTGATATCGATTCCTTTAGGCTTCTCACTAATCAGACCGATGTTAGAAATTTTGTAATAATTTAAAATAACCTACTTCTGTACAAATATCCTACATGTTTGCTTCTACTGCCATATCATATTACTTTTAGATCTATTCCCTCAGCTTGTTCCATTATAGAAAACCGCGTGTCTAAAGAGAGCTGGGATATCTGTTTGAACAGTGACAGTGTTCGAAGCCGAACAAGAGATCCAATTATCGAGGCGAATGCAACCGCACTCAACTTTCAAAGTTCAGGCACAAAGTAACAGGGGATAGAAGGACCACTAATGGTGGTTAGTAGATGTTAACTAAGTGATGATATTCAGCAGGATTTCGTTAGACTGGAAGTCGACTCCCCAACGTATTTGAGAATTAAGTCTAGGCTGCTGAGGACTGAGAAGCCCCTAACAACAGCTTTTTAGTACAATATTTTGATTTAAAAGAGTCTCCATAGGAACCTTCTACGCTTTGGAATAGGCAACTAGCCCCATCGTTCTGATCGACTGACAATTCAAAAAGGTCTCTGTTAATGGTTTAATTGAAATAAATGCTTTGAATTTGAGTTTGAACATGCGATATGCAAATAAGATAAAACAGTTTCGAACGAGAGCAGTCATTTGCATGAAGTCCTTTACTATATTTGGCCAAGGACTTTTGTTCCTAAACTGTATGGATTGATACTTCTGATGGTTTATTTCTGTGGTTGGTATTTGCAACTCTATGCAATTTAACTTGCTCTTCATTCGGGAGTCTGTCTAAGAATTCTGACGAACTAAGCATACATTGTGAAGTAATGTTAACTTAAGTGACAGGTGCATGAGCTCCGGGTTCAGTACAATAATGCTTTTCGGGTGTTGCTGGGGCTTCCGCGGTTCTGTAGTGCGTCGGGCATGTTTGCCGAGGCTATCATGTGCAAAACAACGGCATCCCTAATGCGTAGGATACGTGGAAGTTCCAATAGCATCCTGAAGGTTATTGTGGAGAGGCCAGACTGCCCTTTCCTGATGCACTGGTCCCGTAGACATAGCTGCGGGCCCGGTTCTGAGGAAAGATATTTGAATTGATTTTGATATAGAAGATTTTTCAGTTTTAATTTAATTTTGACATAATTTTGATATACATACTTTAATTTGATTTTGATTTAATTTTAGTTCAATGTTATTTAAATTTTGATTTGATGTTGTTTTAATTTTGTTTTGACTGTATTAATGTTATTTTAATTCTAATTTGATTTAATTTTGATTATAATTTAATTTAATTATTATTTTAATCGTAATTTTGATCTGAATTTATTTATTTTTTTGTTTTTATGTTGTTTTTCGAGTTTAATTCTACTAACATATTTTTGTAAGTTCTTATACTAACACAATTATGGATATTTTTTCCGAAATAAATTATTTGAATTTGAATTTATTCAGCTTCTTAAATAATGATTCAAACCTGTGGAAACTTAACTTGAAAAGTCCTTCTCTTAAGAACCGGTGAACACTTGATTTAATAGAGTAACATTGAATACAAGAGCAAAATGACATCTTTGGTAATGCTTCGGCAAAACTATTTCTATAGTACGTATCTATTACTATCTATCCAACAAAAGACAGCAATATTTATTTGGAAACGGCAGTAAATGGAGGTCGAAGGAGCAGAATTTATTGGTTATTACCCGTGTATCGATGCTCGAAGATGATTTGATCGCAATAAGAGGTCGAACGTGTCACCAATATCGTATCGCACTTGCTTATGATAGCAATATCGAATCGATTTATCTAGTAAGATGGGAACATTTGAGCTGTTTTTGGAATTGGCCAGATTATATTTATAGATAAGAAATGTTTTCAATTTCCATCTATTCGCATGCGAATCTTTTAGAATAGGTAATAAAATTGATGAATAGGTATGATGGATGTAAAGTGAGGACGAAAGATTTGCGGAAGTACGTAGCAGAATGTACGAAGATTCCGGCAACATTTATATTTTCGCAAATCATAGTGTTAATTGTTTCCGATATTTAGATGATGTATTTGTCAAAAAATCATTAAGCTACCAAGGGAATTTCTGCAGGAGAGATCACTGATCGGGAAGTTTTCTACCCGCTAGAGATATAGATGAGACTATTTTGGACCTACCCATCTATCTCTTCACGAAATGGTGCAAGACTATCTAAACCCGTTTTGAATACTTACAATCTGTGTTATAATATCTAACAAACAAACTTATGCAGACAACATTAGTCGATACAACAATGTTATCCTCGTATCGATTCCGCATCACTAGTTTGTAATAATAGAGTGCGTTGGACGGCCCGGCTCGCTCGCATGGAGGCGGAGCGCGGCGCTACAATGGCACAACTGCGTTGCCGTCGGCTGTGAATACGCGCTTGTGACGTCAATATTTTCCCGCCATTGTCAGCTGGTAGGGTTGCTTGTACTTTAAATCAAATTTTGAATGGATTTAGCCTTCTAAATCAATACTTATTTCAATTACTTAATTGGGAACAGCTCTCTCAGCAGTGACCTATCTCAGCTACCAGCTTAATACTCAGTTTTTACACGTCTTGTCAGTAGAAGAATAACAGGATAATGTATTTTCAATGATTACTAAGTTGAATGCAGTCAATAACTACAAAAAACTCCCGAAGTTGCAAAAACGGAAAGGTTAAATCTGAGCGGAAAAACGCGACAAATTTTCACGACCGTAATTTCACTGATCATTCTGTTCGGCCAGAAATGGCCTTTTCAGAACTTTTTTACTTGATGCTTTTCTGCTTAGATTTGTCCCTAGACAAAAAAATCATTTATCATTTTAACATCTTCAGTGACAAAAATAGATATTGGTGCCGATTCTCTTGTACACCGAACTAAAACATCACAAAAATTCCTTACTTTTGACTATGAGAATCTGAAAGCTATTCTGCAAAATAAATTCTCTTAATTTAAAAATAATTTTGACACATCTAAATCTAATTTGACAATCGCGACTCCACACGTGATACCTAACCACTTGAATATTTTTAGAGCCGGAGGCGCGCAGCTTCGACGTGTTTTATATGGATTTTCTTTTTGTATGGAAAATAAGAAAATTATTACCTACATGTAGGGGTTTAAAGGTTTTCTAAAGGGGGTCGAAATGTTCATTGTTTTTGCGATTGGGCACACCGTTTTCGAGGTAAAAGCAAAAGAAAAAAAAAATCAGTACTGTTTTTGTATCTAAAGTCGAGGTGTTGGTGTGAATTTAAAGTTCATGACAACCAATTTTATTCCACACGTTTTTAGTCGCGATTAAAATAGTCAGATTTAGTTAGAAAATCTAAATTTTAGATGAAAAACGTCAAATTCAGAATAGCAAAATTGCCATTTTTTTACTAAATTAATATCTCAGTACCATCTTAGTGCTGTCAAACTAAAATATAGTTAAGTTGTGTCATTTTAGTCTATTTCAGAATGGGAAATCGTCGTTTGACAGGAATAAACTAAATTTTGGTGATTTTTAGTCTAGTTTAGAGGCATTTGTGACAAGAGAATCGGTACCATTGTCTATGATTTTTTCAACATTGTACCGTAAAATAACTTTCATACTGCTAGAGATTAACTTAAAAACATATAAACAGCCCACCATCATTATGACAAAGACAATGAACAGAAATCCGTCAGCCAGTATTAGTTCAGCATACAGCAGGCCAAGTGTTGGCACAAGATTTGAATGTGATTGCACGAATGTTCGGAGCGAGCTATTTCATTCAATTTGCATGCAAATACGCGTGTCTGTGAGTAAATAAACACGCGTTGGCTGTCACTTGTGAGCAGTGGTTCCTTGGAGTGCGGTTATAGGACAAGGAAGTTTGTGTGGGAAGTAGGAGTTAAGGCTGATTTTATTACGAAAGTTCTATCTTTATTCAAATCAAATGAAACTCTTAATCTTCTTTCAGTCGCTCATGTAGTGATTTAATTATAATGCTAAGTCCCACCTTCCTGACTAATAATTATTAGTCTTAGACTTAGCATGTGTAGGTCATTCTTATGCACCGTTACACAAAAATATGATAGCGTACTTGTCCTGGATTTTTCTCAAGCGTATCGGTAAATCGAAGTACCTAGACTACACTTCGACAGGTTTATTAACTACTGTTGGGAAACGGCAGCACATTAGTGCCGTTTCCCCAAGATGGCTTCACATAAATATATTTGATGATATGACCAGTTAAACGCACGACTACTTCTCGATGTGGCCAAACATTAGTGATCATATCGTAAAATAGATTATCCACCGGTGCCGCGGCAACGGCCGGCGAGCGCTACGTCCAGGTTGGTCGCAGTTATTTGGCCATATTATTAATTTAGGGGATCCATGGTTTAAGGTAAACCATGGTTATCCCCTAAATTAATAATATGGCCAAACGTCAACTGACATATCATTAAACGAGGACATTTAAACAATATTGGCAATTGTAGCTGGCCATTTCATGAAATGGTCGATTCTAAGATCTGGCAACGACATATCTACGCTTCCAAGCACACAATTGCTTTTGCTTAAATACCTGTCTCGCATCAGCGTTCACCTCTTTACGTAACTCTAAGTAGACAACGACCGCTTCACGTATTTGTAAATCCTATCCAACAAGTTGTTTGCTTCTTGATTATTATAATAGTTTTTATATATTTGCAAAGGTACAACCCTAATGCTAAGCCATCATGGCGGACGCGCGTCACTCGTTCCCGCCTTCATTAGACGGATTGAATTGAGACAATGTACGCGATATCCGCTTGTAAATTATACGCACACATCCGCTTATAGCTAAATAATACACTTTTGATTATAGTTTTCCTGCTGTGAAACAATGGGATAGTGAAATACTCTCGTTAATTAATGTGTTGCAAAAGTTGTTACCATGACAGATTATGTCACATTGACACACGACTCTGTGATTGCGCGGGAAAATGTTGGCGGCATTTCGGCCATATTTTTACTCTGTGAATTTAAAAATGGTTTCGGCGAAAGTACGGCAGTTTAAATACGTTTATGATTTTAACAAAAGGTATCATCACTTGTTAGCTGATGCGTTGGAAAAGTTATAGTGTTGACACTTTGGCAGGTGTCGTAATTGGTGCGGGAAAATGGCTTTATTTTTGCTGATGTTTGGATAAATTGGAAACTATATTTTAGTGACAAAGCTGGGGATAGGTAATGAACATGAAGCATACGTAGGTTATTATATATCTGTACTTTGCAATCATATTATCTGATTACCAAAGGCCTTCTTATATGATACATCTTATTTGTTGAAGGCTCAATATAAGTAATTCACTTTATCCTAACTCAATTTATCCTACGTTAAAAGTTATTACTTAGGTACTTACGATTTTCTCACTTGAGGAGATTCATATCTCTAATGTAAATCTCAAAGGAAAATGTGGAAGACATGTTTTAATATCAACAGCGCTTTGCGATCTTGTTTTTATTTTCATTCAGAGATTTTTATTGAAATGAAAGCATTTCAAGTATGAATAAAGCACAATCTTACTTTCTTTCGATTTCCTAACGTTATGAACAATTCACGGATTGCCTATTTTCTTGTTTATTAAAGTTTACGGTAATTTAGTTTTTTCTAAAGTTTTGATTATACTTGGTCCAGTGCTGTTTTGGTAATGAATCCAATATCTACTGTAAATTCGTGTCATTTGACGTGTGTCCGAAGTTCGAACTCCAATGTGATTGGGAGCAAGACCGAGTATCAATCATCAGGGTTGGTAGCGAAGCTACCTGCTCAATGCCCTGGGTCTGCCAGACTCATTTTGAATTGTTGTGAGTGAATTAATTGGACCCCTTTCAATGCAATACTAAATTCATTAATTCCTTGGATACTTTAGGCCAGTTGGACTAAAGTACATATTATTGAAAACATAAGTATTAATATCAAAAAAATTCACTTGTGATGTGTGGCTACACGCTGTGTTCTGGTTCGCAACAAGTCCATCGTCATCCTGAGGATGCCTCGTTGAGAGGTGAAACACGTGTCGATTTCTTTCAGGAGTTTTTTATGGCTCTTTAGAAATAGCTAAGCGAAACAGGTTACTAAATATATCCACGTCTATTGTATTTTTTAACTACATGAACAAAAAAACTCTTTAATGTAGTGAGGTATCGGAAAACACTCTAAAACTGTTATCTAGGCGGTTTTGCCACCAAACCGTGCCCGATTATGTAGGCTTGTTCATTTCGCCATGAAAAACGATATGTTTTGACCACACGGAGCTTAGGCTAGGGCTATTTATTAATATTTTAATCGACAAAACGATTGGCTAACGGATAAAGCAAATATTTTCAGTGGAATTGTTTGTAATACCATATTCAATCAACCCCCCGCTTTGTATAAAAATATAAATAATACGTGTCTGCCATTTATTTATTACTAGCGACCCACCGCTGCTTTGCACGATTCTTTCGACTTGACAAAACACCGATATTTCTTTATTTTCTGTAAGTTTAATATTTATTTGTTAAACATGTAAACCTTCCGGAATTAATTATCCAAATAATAGTGAAACCGCATCAAATACGTTGTGTAGTTTTGAAGAACAACGCGGTGACAGGCAGACACAAAAAGAGACTTCAATTTATAATATGTATAAGTAGATATAGATTCAACCAGATACAGAAGGAAGAGTTGATTTTCTTGTCTTTTTACTGATCGCAGCACAACTTACTAAATCTAGAGAATTATTCTTTCATTTTATTTTAATTCCATCCCTAATTATTTTTAAGCTACCTAATTATAAAAACTTAAATTATTCCATTGAAAATAAAAAATCCCAATTTTTGTTGAACATTCTAAAAACAAACGATTAGTACTGTAAGTATTCTTCCATCTGGCAATACCAGTTTGTATTTGGAGTGTTGCCAGTTAATTACCGCGTCGTGAACAGACGACAATCATACACAATGTGCTTATGTGCTGGATTTGGTGACGTTTCAATGTCGTTACCAAATCTCTGGGAGTTACGGCTCGAGCTGATATATTAGGTGCCTAAGAGCTTTGTGTGTTAATGACCTAGCTTTCAGCGTATGGAGTTCAACGCTTACGAAAAGGGGTTGGGGAGGAGCATCATCATACTAGCCGTTTGCAAATCGTTGATTTCCATTCCAACATTGACTTGTTTAACGGTGTAAAACCTTTGACTTACGGATAGATATTTGCAAAATACCATTAGTGTTTAGTAAAGTTCACTTCAAAACCTCATTCAAGTTTCCGAAAGATAATTAAACGCAACCTCACTTATTCTAAAGTGAATTTTCTCGGATTCTCACCTCGTTACGAGTTCGTATTGATTTTTGATCAATCGCCAAAACTTAGTGAGCAAACGTGGTGATAAATAATCGTCCCTTCTCTATATATACAGGGTTATTTTAAATTGGTTAGTTAAACTCCGTAGACACGATGGATATCGAGATCTAAACACGATACAATAAAGAATAAAAAGATTTGACGTTATTTTTGAGAGTCAGCGACCGCTATCAGTGTTGTTACTTGACGTATGAGTTGAGAAAAACAGTTTTTTTATGTTTAATCGTGTTTAGATATAGATTCGATATCAAATCTACGAAGTTTAAAAAAAACAAAAAACTGTTTTTTTAAAGTGATATTTCAAGTAACTATGAGGGGCTTGTGGCTCTGCCGGGGTTGCGAATAAGACCAAAAGGGAAATCGTGGCCCCCGGCAACAGAGCAACCGAAGGAACACGGGTAGGTTTTAGTCAGTAAGAGTTTGACACGCCCTCCCGCTCCGCCCAGAGCGGGAGAAGTTATTTGATAATTTTCCACCCAAAAAAAAAAGGGGCTTGTGGCTAAGTAATAATCGATCAGGACTATGCTTGCCGGGGTTGGTCCGTGGATGGATGACCATCTTTACATACCAAGACCCCTCCGTGCCTCGGTAAGCAAGTTAAGCCGTTGGTCCCAGCCGTCAATTGTAGATCTTTGACAGTCGTTACGGGTAGTAGAAGCCAAAAATCTGACAACCAGTCTTACCAAGGGGTATCATGTTACCTAGTAACTAGGTTGTGGAGGTCAGATAGGCAGTCGCTCTATGTAAAATACTGGTATTCAGCGGCATCCGGTTAGACTGGAAGCCGACCCCAACATAATTGGGAAGAAGCTAGGCAGATGATGATGATTTTAACTGACCACAATAACTGCGGTGGATGAGCCCACAGAAAATCATCAAATTAATACATTTTTGTTTTATCATGTTTAGATACTTTAGCTAGTAAAAACCGTATTTTCAGATCTTTCAGAGGTATAAAAGTCACTATAATAATGTTCAAGCTTCACTTAATTTCGCCTGTACCTATTGTTTAATATTTTCATGCGCTCTGCAGGCAAATAGAGGGGTGTTAATTAGAGAGGGTAGGGGGGGGGGAGGTAGGCTGTTTACGGATCGTTAATTAAATCTTTGATTGCTGTTATTACAATGCAAATAGTTGTTACTTTATTAGTTTAGGCGTAGTGTCGGAAGGTTCGTTAACTTGTTGCTGAAAAATATTATCTTTTTTGTCCCGTGATGTTTTAGCTAAACGTAAATTTTGTTCAAACGAAATGGAGGTACCTACCTTAACAAAATGGCAATGTTATTTCTTCTAAGGGTAACTTTTCCACGGTTCATTTTTTCTCGTTTTTAGGGTTCCGTAGTAAACAAGGAACCCTTATAGTTTCGTCATGTCCGTCTGTCTGTCTGTCTGTCTGTCCGCGGTCTAGCTCCGAGACCCTTAGTACTAGAAAGTTGTAATTTGGCATAGGTATACACATTAATTACGCCGACAAAGTGGTAAAACAAAATTATGAGAAACATTTTTTTTTAGGGTACCTCTCATACACGTAAAGTAGTAATGTTTATTTTTTTACCCCATGGTGAGGGGTATCATTGGAAAGGTCCTTCAAAAATATTGTGAGTTTGTGAAAACCATTTTTGGATTCAGGGATTCGTTTGCGAAATATTAAGCTTTAAAGTGCTAATTTTTGTTAGAGTCAAGTGTCCCCCCCCCTGCCGGCTAAATGGTTGGTTTTGGGTGTGTGAAAAAAATCACAACAGTAGCTTATATAACGAAATTAAAAGGAAAACTATCACAGCTAAGTAGGCTTTACAGGTTAACGAATAATATTCGACCAACTTAACTTTGCAGTTGCAAAAACATGTTTTCCAATACATTCCGTATGGGAGAACATATTTTTCAACTACAAAGTTGTGTTTGTTTTTGGGATAAATTCATCCCAACTACGGAACCCTTCATTGTGCGTGGTCCGACACGCACTTGGCCGGTTTTTCACCAATTCATCGTATTTTTCAAGAATCATATGAGCCCTGTCTTGATTTTTTTTTAGGTAGGGCATCTTGTAGTTGACCTCTGAGATCATGACTACTTAACCGGGCTTTCCTGCGGGTGCCTTAAGCTACTACACTTAAAACCTCCAGCCAGGGGTTATTCAACTATGCTAATTAAAACTAGGTGAACGCTCGCTGAGGGCATCCCCTGTGGGGTACGAATCTCGACTTAGGGTGTCAACCGGATGGAGGACATCAAGGATGGGACGGGCTGGGCTGTTTTGATCAAGTTTATCAATCAAGTCTTCAACCCTTTCTCCGGATCCGCTCAGGAATGGATACAGTGTCTTTTAAGCCCAAATTTAGAAATGGTGACCATGAATTATTACTCTACAAATACCTCTATTTATTTTCTACGAGTGTGAAACACCCGGTGTCGCATTCTTTGCATTCTATCTCGGCGAATAAATTCCTTCCATTCAAATACAAATCGAAAGTTCGGAACCTATTCGACAACAATACAAAACGGTTGGCTCAATATACGTGATATTTTTCCCGGGATACCTACTTCTCGGATACTCAGAATTCAAATAGAAAGATACAGAAAGCAGGCTACATACAACGAGCGCGAACGCACGCACACATTGACACGCTTGATGTACAGCGAGTGCAAGTGCACTCGCGACTGGCTATCCTTTGAGATAGTTTGAACTCGCCGCCCGTACCACAGTATAAAGATGACCAGCACCTCAACTATAGTTGTCGCCTTTTAGCATGGCAATAATGGTCATTGACCTTTCTCTAATATCTCTCCTTGATCAAGAACGTTAACGGACTTTATTTCAGGTTTTGAAATAACAAAATGCTAGAAAATGTAGATGGTTCAATGACCGCTATTGCAATGCTAAAACGCGACAACTATAGGCCTTTTTTATGAAACAAAAACCATGCTTCAACGGATTGACGGGACGTCAAACAAACTTCTTAATTAAAATGCACTGCCCGTACTTATAAAACGTAACCACGAAACGACAGCCCCAACTGACTGGTTACCTGAAGCATGCTTAGATTTCGTGTAAACACTTGTAAACTTCTACTGAAATACAGTACTCCTAGTTGAAATACTGTATTTTAGTACTTATAACCGAACCGGACCGAACCGTGAGAAGCTCGTGGCCAAGTAATAACAGCCGCACGGGTCGATCCATCAGGTTAAGCTACATTTGCCGGGGTTAGTCTGTGAATGGGTGACCATCTTTACATACCGAAACTCCTCCGTGCATCGGAAAGTACGTTAAGCCTTTGGTCCCCGCTGTCATTCGTGGATCTTTGACAGTCGTTACAGCCCGAAAGTCTGACAACCAGTATTATCCAGTTACTAGGTTGTGCAGGTCAGATAGACAGTCGCTCCATGTAAAATACTGGTATTCAGCTGCATCCGGTTAGACTAGAAGCCGACCCCAACATAGTAGGGAATTATGTCTACTGTGCCTACTTCTGTTTTCACTCGTTGTGTGGAGTTATCCTTCTGTAACTATCTGTACTGTGCCACAATAAAGCATTACAACATCTTTTCATCTCACTATCAGCTGCGGTGACCCACATGTCTCAGGGAGCATATCCAATGACGTACATCATAGTTTTGAGGTTATAACCAGAATAGTGACGTGTGGTCTATAAATGAAGGAAAATCTATGTTAAATTGATAAGAGGGTCTTGGAATATTGCGTTGTGGTTTGGAATGAGGTTTGTATAAATATAAAATTGACGCAACGAATTTGCATCTGGACCAGTTCAATTATTTTTGCTGTGCATTCAAATTCTGTTTGTATTTTTGAAAAGTAGGTATTTATTTTTGGGTCCCAATTATCAAATAACTTCTCCCACTCTGGGCGGAGCGGGAGGGCGTGTCAGAGTCTTACTGACTAAAACCCACCCGTGTTCCTTCAGTTGCCTGTATGTTGCCAGGGGCCACGGTATCCCTTTCGGACTTTCCCGTGAACCCGGCAGAAAACTTGTTAGCTGAAGGACGATTCGGTAATCTGTGGTTTCGATTCACGCATTCTTTCAGTAATGCAATACATGTGGTTAGAACTTTTCAAAGCTTAGGGCCTCACGCCCTTAGTTCTATACCTCGTTCTCTAGCAATAACTCAATTGTTAAGAGCCCATACTACCTCAGCTCAAATTCACTTTTTGCCTCGCTCGCACCATACTGCTCGTGGACTGATTGAGAGCGAGACGGAGTGGGGTGTTAGCGGCTCCGAGGCGCCAATAATTTAGGTAATTGCTTTTTGCGGCGTAAATAATGGTAATTAAAAATAAAAAAACTTAGGTAGTTGCTGCTTTATAGTTAGTTCAGTTATATAGCAAATTTTCATGATCTAATTTGAAGATCTTTTGAATACCAGCGGTTTATTGTTCGGTTTGGAGGTAACTTTGGAATTTTTTTTCTACAGAGAAAATTTTATGGCATCGTGTTTTCGTCTAACGTAGTACTTAACTTTAATCCTTAACTCTAACATATATTTATTTCAAAATTAATGCTTCAGTATTTTGGATATAACGGAGGATCATGCTAAGCCATTTGAGGTAGTATAGGCCCTTAAGGCATACAGTTGATATCACCGACACGCCTTAACAATTGAGCTACTGCTTTTAGCTTAAGTAACTGATAATATTAGAGTGAATAAAGCAGTCAAGTCAATCAAGTATTTAATATCATGTTATCGTACCCCACACCGTGCCACAATGCACACGTACTTTTCGGAAGCTTTCATTCTATCAAGCGGTTTTGATTCAGTGCCGACACTCCCGTATCCAGAGAGTAGGTACTACCAACGTGGGTACAGTCAAACGCACATTAGTGGTAACTCTTGCACTACGAAAAACACCCTAAAACCGATATCAGACGCTTTGCCCGAGTGAAGGTTAATTTTTGTTTCATTCCACGTTCACACGACAACGACAAAATTAGAATAAGAATTATTTAGGCATAGAAATGAACGTTCATCTGCTCCTTTCATTTCATTTTTAGGGTTCCGTAGTAAACAAGGAACCCTTATAGTTTCGTCATGTCCGTCTGTCTGTCTGTCTGTCCGCAGCTTAGCTCAGAGACCCTTAGTACTAGAAAACTGTAATTTGGCATGGGTATACATATTAATCACGCCGACAAAGTGGTAAAATAAAATAATGAAAAATATTTTTTTTGGGGTACCTCCCCTACACGTAAAGTGGAAATGTTTTTTTTTTTTTTCTATCCCTTGGTGTGGGGTATCGTTGGAAAGATCTTTCAAAAATATTGTAAGTATGCAAAACTATTTTTGAATTTAGAAATCTGTTTGCGAAATATTAAGCTTTAAAGTGAAAATTTGCCAGATAAATGGTTGGTTTTAGACATGTGAAAAAATTCATGGCAGTAGCTTATATAACGAATTTAAAAGGAAAACTATCACAGCTGAGTAGGCTTCACAAGTTAACGAGTAATAGTCGACCAACTTAGATTTGCAGTTGTAAAAACATATTCTCCCTTACATTCTGTATGAAATAAAAAAAATTTCAACTACAAAGTTAAGTTTGTTCTTCGGATAAATTCATCCCAACTACGGAACCCTATATTGTGCGTGGTCCGACATGCACTTGGCCGGTTTTTTCAATCATTTGGTAGGCGAGTGAAAGATACAGAGTACCGAAACCGAAAATCGTTGGATCGGTTCACTACTAACGAATACATTTTTCACTTTTGATTCATTTTGTTTTGCGATGTTTCACTTCGAGTGAAAGGCAAAAATGAACAAAAAGTGAAGCGTCTGCTATCGGATTTATTGCTACGATATGAAGGCGATGTCAATATCAAATTTGATATTGACAGCGCCTTCAACCACTGCAATGTGCTGTTGATCGTACTTCCAAACTACGTAACTGTTTGCGTAAACTGAGTGGGATGGCGACGTATAGTGAATGGGGGTTATTTATAGTAGTTAGTGGCAACAATGGAATCGTTTACGATCGTAAGCGTTCGGGTTTGTTTTTGTTCGTTTTTTTTTTGTGTATTCTTTTTGCGAATCGACTATTTAGGAATTTAAATCGGTGTTCTCGATGTCTGTCTGTCTGCTACGGGCGATTTATACCGAAACTAACAAATGGTTTTTGATAAACAGAAACAGAGTGACATCGGCAAAAGAAAACTGTATTTGCGGTAACAATCAAACAACATGACGACTTGCAGGTCTTCACAATCAAAGGGCAAAACACTTTTGGTTGGCAATAAGTATCCTTTCATTAGATTATTTTTGATATCTAGATTGCTAACCAGTATTTCTCAGTAGCTGCTCGGAGTCTGGATTTGTGCCCGGTTGATGGCAATAGGCTTGCCCCCTATTACATGCGACTTAAACATAACTGGCGAAATGTGGGTATACGTAACAGTAGGTATACCTCTGTCTAACCCTTCGGGGACTATCGGCATGATGTTATAAGATGTTATGTTACCTAGGGTTATACGCAATCACATCAGCTAATTATAATTTACATTAGATATCATTTTGTGCCTACTGCCTCTTCTTTCTCCATTAAATACTTTGGAAAAGCAGATATAAATATATAAAAAAAACATACAAACATAATATAATAATAAAATATAAATAAAATAATAATATAAAAAAATATAATGTTGTTATTTTTTATTATATAATAGATAATAAAATAATAATATAAAAAATATAATGTTGTAATTTTTTATTATATAATAATAAAATATACATATAAACATACGAAGTCAATTGATTGATACGTCGGTTTCGATTGAGATAAACTGCGAATATACGTGAATGAAGGTTATTTATAGCAGTTCAACAAACGGATCGCTCGTTACAACCCACCGTGCGTTTTATTTGTACTCTTCATCGGTAATTTTTAAACGAGTGAGATATGCGGGTTTGTTTCGCGAATGGAATTATGTACCTATGTACCTGGGTGACTTATGTAATTCCAAATTCGCAGGTGTGAATTTGTATTACCTATAGATCGACGCGTCCTACGCAAATCCTGACTGTTCAAGATTTTTTCCAATTCTTGTTTTGAAAGCAAAAATCTGTTTCTATGACCATACTGCACCCCAATTGCGTCACACACTTTTAATCGAAATGCGAAGAATTTTGAAGGAAACGTATATGACGCAGTTAGTGTCGTTGGATTGTCAAAATAAAGGCATTCCGATTTTAAGTGTGTCACGCAATAACCTCGCAGAAGTTTTTTTGTTTGAAAACACAAGCCACAAGTTTATTTTTTTTTAAAACAATAAATCTTGTGGCACTCGGGGACTGCCGCGGTAAAGCTATTGCATAGCATTTGTAACCTCCATACTTCCTATTTGTCAACGCTACACTTGGGATGATGACGTGATGACATAAAACAAAAATTACGTTCCCATGACAACATCACGTTTCCCATGACAACATCACGTTGTCATGGGAACCGTCATTACATGGTAGGCGGAGTGGGAGGTGTTAGGTTTTATTTTCGTTACGGTTTTATTTTCGTTATGGAATTTCTTGATTCGGTCGCCGCGCTCAAAGCCCTCGATAAAAGCTATGCAAAAGCTTAAAAAATCACCAAGCTTTTCCCAAATACATTCCAAACTTTACACACATCATGGAAATTACACTGAACCACCAAAAAAAGTTGGTAAGCAGCATCCGAGCCACTGTTGTTGGCAAAGCACTGAATAATTCATGGTCGCCGCGTTTGCCTCAACCCCTGACAATACTTTAATCCTGGTTATCTATGGGAGCAAGCTGGGCTTATGTGAACAGAGGTTATGGTATAACGGAGAATGGACACATGTCATTCTCACAATGGACAGTTGAACGTTTTCTGGGAATTCGGTGTGATTTCCTGGATGGGTTGGTCGGTTAGAAACTAGTTTGGCTAAGCCTAAAGCCTTGTCATGGCTAGTACTCGTTTTGTGTAAATATGGAGCAGTCTATTGTCGGATTTTGTCCAATTAATTAGACATTTTTGAGCGGAACTAAGAAAATGGTGTTTAATAGGTCACTCCTAGGTAAAGAAGTCGAAATCTTGCAGATTGTGGGAATGACCCGCTGAAATAAAGCTATCCAAAAGTTAGTAAAGAGTTTTCTACCTTCAAAATCATAAAACACATTTGTTTCACATAATTATATCCCGGCTGTCGACGCGACAAAGGAAGAAAACGTCATAACATTTCTTCTGTCATCTTAAAAGCTCCATTATCAAAGGCACACTAGAGTCAGCGCCACTACTGAAGTCCGGCGGAAAATTGTGGTACTACATTTTTTATGCAATCACATCGACACTAGCGCCGCGTCTATCGGACTTGAGTGGTGGCGCGGACTCTTAACTACTAATGGAAACGCCAATTAATTATGCCGAGCTTTCCCGTAATTTAGATACGTACGAGATCTATAATTATGAAAAAGATTGTGCATTAATGTTTTGTATTGTATGTATTTAGTTAATTATTAAAATATGAATATACCTATAATAATATAAAATATAAAAATAGCCATCAAGTAGAGATGTTGTTCTACACTTTGTAGATAGATAATAATTTAAAAAAAATGTGATGATAAATAACTTAAGTTCGATAAAATAAAATAATATTTAAATCATTAAAGGCAATATTTTCATAATTTGCTAAAAAAAAATTAACTTAAATTAAAATCAAACATTAAATTAAACATTAAATCTGTTTGAATGGATAGTGTGTGAGAGTCCTCTCTTTGTGTTATAGATCTTAGTTGAAGTCTTTATGAATAAACGATGTACAAAACTAACTAAGTAAAACAATTAACACAAGTTCTTATACCTACTCATTGTCGCCTCTATAAGCAAGGCTGTATCCCTTCCTCGTCACGTCATAACAAGGCTCAAGCCGTCATCCCCCGAGCACATCCCCTATTCGTGAATAGACATGTTGAATGGATCGTGTGTTACAGCCCTAATCCAGGGTATGTGGTATAAAGCGAGAGGAGTTACTTGGTCTTAATGGAATGTAAGGTCTCATAAAGAGATTGGTATACGTACTTTTAATAAACAATTTTGAGTGTGTACTGAGAAGTGTTAATTTTTTTCATACTCGTAACTTTTAAAAAGTGACTTTTTCAATTGATATGTACTTTCTGAGTTTATCTTGGACATTACTAACATCGGTGAAGGAGAAAAATCGTGAGGAAACCTGGACTTTATAGCCAATATAAGTCTGAAATCGCCAACCCGTCTTGATCAAGCGTGGTGATCAATGCTCATGCCTTCTCTGTATGAGAAGAGGCCTTTAAATTACAGGCTAGTATCATTATTATTATAACGTACATGATGACAATGATCATTGGCAGCGTGATGAAAAGATGAATATTTTTGGCTATATTCCAAATAGCTTGTCAGACTGTACATAGTCCAGCCCGTCCCATCCTTGATGTCCTCCCTCCGGTTGACGCCCTAAGCCGAGGTTCGTACCCCACAGGGGGTGCCCTTAGCGAGCGTTTACCTAGTATTAGCATACCTAGTTGAATATCCGCTGGCTGGAGGTTTTAAGTGTAATAGCTTAAGGCACCCACAGGAAAGCCAGGTTAAGTAGTCATGATCTTAGAGGTCAAATACGAGATGCCCTACCAAAAAAAAAAAGACTGTACATAGACTGGGGAAAAGCATTTGACTATTAAGAAGTAGACTAGATTTTTACTTTCATCACAGCGTGACGACACCTCCTTGTCTTGGACAACCTAGGTGAAAGCCCAGTAGTTCTGCTGCTACCAACCTTGCTGACAGGCTTATCTTTTTAACACATAGCATAATCAATTACACCAAAAGGTCGCTGGATGTCCTGCGCGTCCAGTAGAACAATGGTTTCAGGATGTTGTTGGGACTTCCTCGCTACTGCAGCGCTTCGGTTATGTTTGCGCAAGCCCGTACTGACGGTTTCCATGCGATTTTTCGCAAAAAAACTGCTTCACTACTGAGAAGAGTGAGAGACAGTCACAACAGCATCCTGAGAATTGTAGCGGAGAGCTTTAGCTCTCCAATTGTAAAGCAGTTTGTGCAGAGGGTGATTGGTACTAACACTAGATAGTAAGTTATTTTTATATTATGTTACTAACACACTATGGACTCTGTTCCGAAATAAAAATAAATATTATTATTATATTATTATTAATAAGCATAATTAGCCTTTAACGTTCCCACTGCTGGGACACAGGCCTCCTCTCTGTGAGAGGGAGTGGGCTATATTTTTATAACCGACGTAAAATGTCCCTGCCCTTGTATACGCCAAATTTTCCCGTATTGCTAGAGTCGAGACGAAAGAAGTACATTAGTAATTGTAAGAAAAAGAGAACAGCATTTGTAAGATTCGCAATTTTGCTTTTGATTTTAAATGTGCTGTATATAAAACACAACCTTCTTGTTGGTACATAACATAATATTGAATGAGTGTATGACGAGAGAGAATAAAAACATGTCCAATAATATATTTCGTCGCTCGGCATCCAATACCGCGAATGTGTAATTTTTGACGAAAATCAGATTTTTGTTTTATTTCATTCTACATGTTCAAATACCTATGTGATCCTGCATTTAAAAATGATTTTCGTCAAAAATGTCACATTCGCAGTATTGGATGCCGAACGACGATTTACAATTTTAATTAACCAAAATATCACAATTTGAATATTGTAATTAATTTCGTACTGAGCATGTTACTGAGTATGTACATGGTATCAGCTATCACAATGTAGTCATTTACATATGCATATCCGTTTCAGCATTGCCTGAATAATATTTGCTCAGGGAAGTGACATGTCCATCAAGTATTATTTTAAACACAATTTGTTGGTATATGTATATTTGTATATGAATATTTAAAATATTTCTTTCATGGTATTGTAGCTCTTATAATTACTTATCTGCCTAGCCTTTTTCCTAACAATATTGGGGTCGGCTTCCAGTGTAAACGGATACAGCTGAATACCAGTATTTTACATGGAGAGACTGCCTATCTGACCTCCACAACCCAGTAACTGGATAATACTGGTTGTCAGACTTTCGGGCTGTAACGACTGTCAAAAATCCACGAATGACAGCCGGGACCAACGGCTTAACGTACTTTCCGAGGCACGGAGGAGTTTCGGTATGTAAAGATGGTTACGCACCCACGGACCAACCGCGGCCGTGCGACTGTTATTACTTAGCCACAAGCCCCGTAGCCTATTGTAGCTCTTATAATATGAAATAATTATCGAAAAGCTCGACTGTGCAAATGTAGATTAGGCTTGTATAATTTTCTCCTTCCTACGTGTTATTTTTGCGTATTTTTCTTTAAATTTGAATGTCATGTGGGCCGCCAAATATACAAAGCTTTTCTTTATTCTCGTATAAAAACAAAGCTGATTTCTGTCGTTTTATTTGGCAGCCGTTGAGCCGAGCTTACAGGGGACAAACTATGCCCCACTGTTCTGACAATGAGCCAAGTTGTATTGCGATGGTTTATCTAACACAGATGCCTTTTGTTTTAGTATTGTACACATAGATATAAAAAATAAAGTTTAATAAAAAACTGTAACCCGACCACGGGAAAATAAAAATGATCTAAAAAGTACGAAACAAGCAAATATTTCAGACAGAAATCAAGACATAGGTACAAAAATGGTCAAGGTAAAGCCGTGGTCGCATGCCTGTATACCATGTGGGTGCCAGGAACACCTACAAAATTATAATGGCATGCGACGACGGCTTTACCTTGACCATTTTTGTATCTATGTCTTGATTTCTGTCTGAAATATTTGCTTGTTTCGTACTTTTTAGATCATTTTTATTTTCCCGTGGTCGGGTTACAGTTTTTTATTAAACTTTATTTTTTATTTTATACTTTTCCGTTTTTACACTTGCTAAACGTTACAACAACGCCGCGCGCAACGTCTCACTGAAAATTGAATTTACAAAGAGAACATTTTCGCGCGATGATTTTGTACGATTTCAAATGTCGACTAAAACCAAAAGAATCATTTGAAAGACTTCGAATGATGTTCATAGACAAAAATCCTTCTAAAGCGACTGTTTTCCGCTAGTTTAACGAATTTAAGCGTGGTCAAGTAACTTTGGCGGACGAAGAAAGAAGTGGCCGTCATAGGGCTATGCCGGCTGTTACATAAGAAAACGTACTGGCTGTGAAAAATTAAATTTAAGTGAATAGGCGAATTACATATGAAGAGATTCAGCATATACTGCAGATTGGATCGGGAAGTGTAAATGAAATTCTACACGGGCATCTTCAGGTAAAGAAGATAGTTTCATGCTGATTACCACACAATCTAACGCAGAAGGAGGTTCGGGTAGAATGATACATGATAGCAAAATTTGAAGCAGGCTCGTCTCGGCGCGTTTACGATTTCATTACGGGTGATGAATCAGGATTTGTCATTTTTGTTCCCCAAAATAAAAAATCAACTCAAGGGAAAACAGGGATTAAAGAGGTGTCTGATGTGGACTGGAAAATGTGTAATGAAAATTGGTTAAGACGCATGAAACTGTGTATAGACGCCAATGGAGAGTTATTTGAAAAGATTTAATAAATAAAATATAACCTGTAGTAATATAACCAGTATAACCTATTTATTTTTTATTACCTATTGCAAAATTTTCTGAGTGCCCCGTGTATAAATATTAATATTTCGTTGTACACAGTGCTACACATCAAGCTATAAATTTCCAGTATTAGCTGACCTTGCATTGTACGGAAATCCTTTACAATGCCAGATCAGCTTAAACTGGAAATGTGTAGCTTGATGTGTAGCCGTGTGTACTTGTTTTTCTTCATAGAGGAATTGAGGATGGAATTACAAACCGTTTTTATTTATTAAGATTTGATTAACTGCACGTTGGTATCATCTTGCGATACAACGTAGCACAGTCTCACTTTTGCTTGTTTTTAACAATTTAAACATATTTATTTACTTTGAAAGTATAACATTATTTACATATTTGTAATGTGCTCATCAAGACCTTTCTTTTGGTACCAAACATGTCATGATCATATCATTTTAATTTTTTTCGAGGTTAGAAATTTACGTGTAAAATCCACCATATTAAATTTAGGGAAAATTTATATAGCCTATGTCACCCGGACTATTATTACGAATCTATTGATACCTCATTCATCAAAATCGGTTCAGTAGTTTAGGCGCTATGGTGGAACACACGTAAAAGCAAACATACATACATACATACATACAAACATACAAACATATATACATAGACTGCTAAAATCATAACCCTTCCTTTTGGCTTTGCCGTAGTCGGGTAATAAAGGGATGTAAGCAGCGTAGTTTAAATATGCGTTTATGGTCTGTTTGTTCCAAAAGTACCTATCTGTCGAAAATGTAAACAAATGGATCGGAAAACTTACCCTCTTGACAGTCCGGTGCTCTCCTGGAGATCGATAACAATTACAATTCTATTGTTTTTTTTGGACTGTTGAAGGTTTATGGATGCTTTGATTTGATTATTTGAATACTAATTTTAAATCACCATAAAGATGTTTTTCATTTGACAGTTGAGGTTAATTTTATAACCTCAATTTTCGTCGATGATTTTTCAATCACTATTTAATAATGATATTTAAACAATAATTGGTGGAAATTGTGGTGAGATATAAAGTTGAAACCTTCTAAATACAGATGAATGTGTTACTAATTCCCTTTAGTGAGTGATTGGGTAAGAAATTAACCTGAACAAGGTTTGTTTACACTTCCATCAGGTACTTGTGGAATAGATAATAGGTACACGGATATCTATGCTACGTTAGTCCACGCACGGACGTAAAAATATCGCGGCGGGATTTTATCGCGCACTGGATTTTCAACTCTCGATGTTGAGCCGAGCATTGAAAATTTAACAGAGTGCATCCCAGCGTGTCAAAATACATACTGTTAGATTTTCAACTCTCGGCGCTAAGTAGAACGTTGAAAATCCAGTGCGCGATAATTATCGCCGCGGGAAAAAATCGCTGCGGGAAAAAATCTCCCGTGGGCTTACTTTTATAGTGAAGTATTAATGGGTCTGACTGGTCTTAAAGGCACTTCTCACAACCTGAAATGAATCGTGATAAAGTATTCAGTACTTTTCATTTGGACTAATGTGGAGCATCACCTAATATTTATATTACAGCTTGGTACGACACTAATGAAAAGCAATGGCGACAATTCTTAGCCATTCCTACCCTCAACTCTGGCCCACGATAGGTTATACACCAGACGGTTTTACAATTAATTTCTACTAGAATAGCCACATAAACTTCATATAAAGACCATAAATACTAGACGTAAACTTTCCAGCCATAGTAAATCAAACATGAACGACCCATTAGAGGACTTACAAACGTATCAATAGACATAGTTTCATCGCTGAATTTTGTGAAAAAACCGAATTGGAAACTCATTTCGTCTCAAAGGCCTGAAGGTCCAATATCCTGTTACCCTCTTAAATGGGGATGTCCTCTGGTATGTCACTAAATAGAGAGGCGAAGAAGGGCTATTTAAAACAAATTGAGAAATCGAAGTACCTTTTAAAAATATGTTTAACTAGCTTTTGCCTTTGTTGATGTTGGAAAATATCCCACGGGAATGTACTACCGATACCGGGATTACATACCTAATAGCCGAGGAAAAGGTCATTGACAATACACATGACATAATTATTTTATTACGCGTAATTTTGAATCTGTGATATCTTTTAAACCATTCATTTATATGAAATGATGTCAAGATGAAGATGATCTAAATTCAATGCTCAATTGAAGTAACATAGTTTATTGGATAAGGATTAATATAATACCGGTCAAAATAGCTTCGATAATAACAATGAAATTTTTATCAAATTCTCAAAGATAAAATGGTTATTGTGGGTCATCCTTACCAAGATAAGATAGACATGTGCCATCGCAGACTTTTTATTGAACTTTTTAAGATGAACAATACTGTAAAACATAAATTTTATGCAACTTTTACGATTTCCGCGGCGCACGCCAATAAAGCTTCCAGTCAGCATGATTTTTTCCGACATCTTCAACAATAATTGTCAAATTTCAGCCAATTTACACAAAACCTTAATGAATTATACACTAAAACCTTCCGTATGAATCACTCGGTCCATTGGTGAAAACCGTTTGAAGATCCGTTCAGACAGACAGACGCGGCGGGGGACTTTGTTTTATAATATGTAAGAATGTTACGATTAATTCCGTAATCAGTGCCTACATGAGGTCGGCACAAAAGAAGCTGTGGCTAAGCGATGTATCACGATCGCCATTTTATTATGAAAACTGATTAAAGTTACTGTTTTCACGGTAAGTCAGAAGCCAGCAACGTGCAACAATTTGGCAATGAGATGGTTTAAAAAAAAAACAATTATTCAAATTATACAGCTTTTAGCGGAGTCTACACTGAATTTTCCAGGACTTTCTAAGCATGAAGTGGAAGTTTATTGAAAAAGTGATCTGAAATCAGTAATTGATCATAGTGACCGATGATGATAATCAGAAATGAAGAGATCCGCAGGAGAACCAAGGTAACCGACATAGCCCGAAGAAGGCCTCCCACAAGATGGACCTATGACCTTGTGAAGGCCGCAGGAATCCGCTGGATGCGGAAAGCACAGAATCGGTCGAAGTAGCGGTGCTTGGGGGAGGCCTATGTCCAGCAGTGGACGTCTTTCGGCTGAAATGATGATGATGATGATGACCGATGCTCATTCCATTTTTGTATTACAAGTTAATTAATATCATTAACAGAGACGTTCATTTCTTTTCGTATCTTCGTACAGAAGCTTCTAATTATTGCTATTGTTGTATTAAGTGGCACTTCTGCCCTCCTATATATGTAATACCCCTGAGACCTCTTAATCTGTCTATCAGCGGGTCTGTAATGTCTCTGAGCATATTGATTGGCCATTCAAGATGTTTCGGGCCAGTATCGGCGTGTTATGTTCTACTATCTTTTAGTAATATGTAGGAGCTCTTTGTTTCTAGTGTGGGGAAAGTATTTTTCCTGTAAAAGAGAATGTGTAAGAAGATTTCGGGATGTTAGTTTTATTTAAATATTTTTGACGATCGGATTACTTCACGAAGGTGAACAGTATTGTATGTCTGCCAATAACAAGCAACTATGATCTACAATCCATATTATGTCATGGTTGCTATAGCAATAAATTAGTTATTCATTATTTGTAGATAGGTAGTGTTTTATAATTTGCCGACGACTCTAGGCATTCGTTATTCAGGTATTTGGTTACTATGTAAGTACCTACAAGTTAACATTATCTTGCAGATACCTTATCTATACATATAAAATGCTTTGTCCTGAATGACTGACTGATGGATCAACGAACAGCCTAAACCACTAATCGTAGAGACCTGAAACTTGGAGGGTGTGTTCTTTGTATGACGTAGGCATCCGATAAGAAAGGATTTTCCGAAATTCTACCCCTAAGGGGGTGAAACTTGAAACTTGGCACAAAAAGCACTAGGCTTGCTTGAATTCCATATAGACGTTGTGCACAATTTCTGAGCAGAAACCTAACAAAAAGTACTAGGCTTGCATGAATTCACGGTAGTATTCAATCATTATGTTATGCTACTAATAGGATTAAGATGAGGCAGAAATATAGTTTATGATAGGAAGTGCGTATCCATGAGATAATTTCCGACTTCCACGCGAGCGAAGCTGCGGGAAAAAGCTAGTTTCATACAAACTCTGTTCCATTTTGGTTCATGAGCCTTATTTTTGTTTTCATCTGTCGTTTTGAACCATTATTGCATACAATTATATCGTAAACATTGTTTCTTTGTAACATAGTAGGTAAAACAATGCGTCGTTTGTACGTGTTGTATTGATTGATTCGTTTCCTTTGTGCGGAGTTCATTCACTTGTATACAATCAAATATTACTTATTCCGAAAACAGATTATCGTCGTTAAAGTCTAATTTAGTGGAGCCTAAGCGTATGCTGATGTACCTGTAAGTACGTCTGGCACACAATTGGTAGTAAGTACCATTTCCAACCTTGCTGACTAGCAAGTCTTTTTACCATGGTATTTGAGGGTACTTAGGTATATCCAGACCAATAGTCAGGTGGGTGGACGACCTACAGAAGATCGCGGGGAAGACTTGGATGAGACTCGCACAGACCAGGCAAGCATGTAACAAAAGGGAGGAAGATTATACTTAGCAGTGGGTAGAAGAAGACTGCCGATGAAGATGATGATGAAGTATCTACTCACCAAGACCACCTTTGACCAGAACTTGAAGATAAATTAATAATTGTAGGTACTCAAAGATTGGTATTCAGCTGCATCCGGTTAGACTGGAAGCCGACCCCAACATAGTTGGGAAAAGGCTAGGCAGATGATGATGATGAGGTACTCAAAGATATATATTTGGGAAGAAGTAAAGATAGTTTAGGGGCATGAGGAACAGGGTGTAAAGTTCACTCATCCACCGTAGAAAAGGGAGGATCCTCCGACCAGACGGGTGCTGTGTCTGGCGGGCAACTGCCCATCGGTTTGAAGTTGAAATCTTGTATGGTATGTCGATCGCTCGGTGAACTCTAACTGCGCGATGCAGAATTTGTGTGACGTCATGTCTATGATGCGTAGTTCATATGTGGCGGTGTAACCGCTACAATAGTATATTCTCTATGCATAGATTTAACAACTAAGCCCTCTTACTCACGGGCGATTTCTTCCTGTGGCGATTTTTATTATCGCACTGAATTTTCAACGTACTGCTCAACACCGAGAGTTGAAATTCCAGTGCGCGATAAAAATCGTCGCGGAAAAAAATCGCCAGTAGGTACGAGGGCTAAGTATCGCGATTAAGAATCTTACTCAATTTCATACTTACTTCCAAAACTCCCTCCTAACAATAGATCCTATCACATCTTAAGGTCAAACTGATATACAGTAAAGTGAACTATTATTTCGTAGATAACTATAGTAATTTGACGTAACCGTAGCCCGGTCAAAGATAACAGCGGCAGTTTGTAATTGACGTTATCAGATCGGTCGACTCCATCACTGCGTCTTGAAGTTTACGAAACTTCGTCTAAATTGAAAGTTATTTAGTTTAGATTGAAAGTGAACTGTTGTGTTTTAATTGAATTTAATTAATTGAAATGCTTTCTTTGGAGATTAGGTAATTTGGTAATGGTGGGTTTAAATTGATGGTAATTGTAGAATTGTTACGAAGCCCGCTGCAGCCCAGTACTTGTATATGAAGTCTAAAAGAGGTTCAAAATTACAATCGTCATCATATTTCTGTAAGTTATAAATAAGGCATCATCTCCACGAACGAGAGAATTGCGGCGATAGTCACGCTGTGCCTTCCAATTATCACCGCGATGATATTGCCGTGTGGAGATTGATTCAAAGAGTTTCATTTGATGGCACGACGAGACCATCGCTAAGATTCTCTCGCCGGTGGAGATGGTGCCTTAGTATTTGAGTTTTGAAATCTCACATCTTTTTAACCGACAACCAAAAAGGATAAGGTTCTATGTTCGTAGCGTATCGCGTATGTGTTTTTTTTTATAACCCAAAGATAAGATCGAAGTAGATTGTAATAAGGTAAACCTGTCTTTGTATACCTATCCGGCCTACACCTCATTTTGTGCATAAAGGAAACTATATTCTATATTAATAACTAGCGACCCGCCCCGGCTTCGCACGGGTATAAACCGGGTTATTACATATAAACCTTCCTCTTCAATCACTCTATCTATTAAAAAAAACCGTATCAAAATCCGTTGCGTAGTTTTAAAGATTTAAGCATACATAGGGATATAGGGACAGAGAAAGCGACTTTGTTTTATACTATGTAGTGACTAGCTGACCCCGGCAAACGTTGTTTTGCCAATTATTTGTTTGGGGTGGACAACCCTTATCACTTAGGGGTATGAAAAATAGATAGTAGCCGATTCTCAGACCTACTGAATATGCATATAAAATTTGGTAAAAATCAGTAAAGCCGTTTCGGAGGAGTAAGGTAACTAACATTGTGACACGAGAATTTTAAATATAAAACTAGCGGACCCGACAGACGTTGTCCTGTCAAAACATTGTCCAGCGGACAAAATTGTGAATCTAAACCATTCCCAGATCCCCTTGAACACACACAAAAAATTTCATCAAACTCGGTCCAGTCGT
Source organism: Agrochola lychnidis (assembly GCA_963680765.1). Taxonomy (NCBI): domain Eukaryota; kingdom Metazoa; phylum Arthropoda; class Insecta; order Lepidoptera; family Noctuidae; genus Agrochola; species Agrochola lychnidis. The sequence continues at coordinate 2,299,884 of OY796859.1, read as the reverse complement.
TTGAGAGAAGTTCAGTGACATACACACTCACAGAAGAATTATATATATAAAGATTCTTCTGTGAGTGTGTCCGATTTTGATGAAATTTTTTGTGTGTGTTCAAGGGGATTTGGGAATGGTTTAGATTCACAATCGGACCCGATAGGTGGCGGTATTCGGTCAGGACAACGTCTGTCAGGTCTGCTAGTATAAAGATAAAGCTGTATAGAGTTTGATTTTTGTTTGTTTGTTTGAACGCATTAATCTCTGGAACTACCAGATGGATTTGAAAAAATCTTTTTACATTTGACAGCCCAATTCTTTAGGAAGGCTTAAAGGGTACTTAACTTCACTCAACACACAAAAGAAAAAAATCAGAAAAAACGCTAAGCGAAAAAGAAGTACCTAATAGCGCGGGTAGGCGCTGCTATGCGAAAGGGGTTAGCCGACGTTCGCACGGACGTAATAAAATCGCGGCGATTTTTCATGTGTACTGGATTTCCAACGCTCTGCTTAGCGCTGAGAGTTGAAAATCCAACAGTGTGTTTTTTCAACGCGCTGGGACGAGAGTGCGTCCCAGCGCGTTGGATTCTCAACGCTCGGCTTAACACCGAGAGTTGAAAATCCAGTGCGCGATAAAAACCCCGCCGCGATTTTATTACGTCCGTGCACGTTGGCTTAGTCAGGAGACTAAGAAATTTCACGCGGCCGAAGTCGCGGACAAAAGCTTGTCCTAAAAACGCGCCCTATCTATAAAGTAGGTGAATCATTTCATTTTATCAAAAATCACGAAGAGTTGTTATCAGATTTATTTATACAACATAAATCCTAATTTATTGGGGGCTAAAATCAGATAAATCCAAAGCGCCCTGACTTGAATCCACGCCGACCCCTCCCTACACTTTATAGGTACTTATTAATTCACACACTTAATACAGTCGTTAGCGACGATCGCTAATTGGTAACGCTATCGTGTCACGTCCTACTACTGTAACTCGAATCGGCCTGCGATTCCCGATGTATTTTGAACCCTCCTGCGTCGAAATCTTTCGTCGGTTATTAAAAAAAATCTGCTGTTCCATACATTTTGACTGTCTGCAGTCCCAACTGCAGCATCTCCCGGTCGAGTCTATTCATAACAGTTCTGAGGAAAACCCTTCGATTTATTTTTTCACATATCGTTTTAAATCAACCAATGGTAGACCCCCAGACTTAAATAAATTTTCCCGACATAAAGTGGTAGACGATTCGTTGATACCTATCATCCTGTGCCTCATGGTAACTTCATCAGTTCATTATAAGCCCAGTAAGCGATTAATTTGTCACGGAAATATGATGAAAACGTGTATTTTCAATCTTGTATTAGAAGTTAGAAATCTTGTTAATTAGTTTGCGTTTATATATATGATTATTTCATGTTAATGTAGCAGTCTCTGTGTTATACTCGAGTCGCTTTAGCGTAGCAATAGAGGTCATTGACCCACCTATATTTTCTAGCATTCTTTATTTAAAAAACTGAAATAAAGTCCGTCAACGTCCTGAATCAATATCTATCATGATCTTCAACATGTTCCAATAACGAAAAACCATACATAGTTTATTCATTGTGTTCCTACGGAGAGATATTGGGGAAAGGGCAATGACCGCTACTGCCACGCTAAAGCGGTTCGGGTATAGTAAAAAGAGTGCTGAATTTTAAGCCGTTGTTCAGATATAGGTTCAGTCTTGTTAACTTAACAATTGTATTATCAACTCTAAGGATTATGAGAGTTTATTGGAAGAACCATGAACCTAGATGCAAGATGTTTTCATGACATTTTTATTTTGCTTAGAGCCTAACGTCTTCATTTCTACATAGATGAACAGTCATAGGATGACTCCTCAGTTAGGAGGGGGTTATAATATACAGATGGGTGACAACAATAACAAACATAATTTTCTACATCTTTAGTACACATTATGTATTTCTGTGACCCAAACGTGAACGTGTAACGTAAATAAATGAATTATATATTCAAATATAGAGGTCACTTTTGGGGGGCAAACAAGAAAACTAAAAAAAATAATTAAAGGGCTTGTTGCGAGGAACTTAAAATATTTTTTTTATAATTTTAAAATAAACACTTTTAAAGATATTTAAGAAATTCGATGAAAATTTACCATTACCCCCTAATCTCCGAAACTACTGGACAAATATTAAAAAATATATATATATATATACATGGCTCTTTACTCATAGATTACAGGAAAACCTATAAGAAGTCTATAGTCTTAAAATAAAATGGTAAATCTCTCAATATTGTGCGTACAAACTTACATTTGCAATCGAAATGTATGGGAGAACATGTTTTTCAACTACAATGGTAAGTTTGTTCTTGGGCTAAATAAATTCATCTCAACTACGGAACCCTTTATTGTGCGTAGTCCGACATGCACTTGGCCGGTTTTTATTAATTAGTATATAATAGAACTTTCAAGTGTTAACTACGTATGTATTATGTCAAACGTAATTTCCAGATTAAAACTATAGTATGTGTTAATCTGACGTGCTAACTACTCGTATTGAATTACTAACCTGGTAGTTTAATTGGATTAAAGTCGGATTATTCGCGGAAATAAAGAGCTTTTGCATAAATAACTCTGGTAATCCGATTTCTACAGTAGACTCCCGGAAGCGCGGGGAAAATGCGCAGTTTTACAAATTTGAACATACACGAGTAGGTAGAGTAACGAATTAAGTAACATAAGCTACACTTGGTACGTACTTTGAATGCCTGTAAAACAATACAATATATTACAGCTATACCAATGTATTCTTCTATCTAAACAAGTTTAGCATATATATAGCAAATCATAATGTCCTGAAGTTAATGATTGGCCAAGTGCGAGTCAGACTCGCACACGAAGGGTTCCGTACCACCGTACAATATTTAACACTACGTTTTTTACTTTAGTTAAAAAATAAAAAACAAGTTTCTTGTATGGGGAACACCTTTAATTTTTTTAAATTTATTTAATTTTTTATTTTAGCTGTTGTAACAGCAATAGAAATACACAATTTGTGAAAATTTCAACTGTATACCTATTACGGTTCATGAGATACAGCTAGCTGACAGACAGACGGACGGACGGACAGAGGAGGCTTAGTATAACCCTAAAAATTCACATAGTCTAGAACAAGATATTGTTCTAGACTAAAAACGGCTTACCCAACTAAGCTGTAAAATGCCTGATAAGGCGTTTTACAGCTTAGTTGGGTACGCCGTTTTTAGGGTTCCGTACTCGAAGTGTGCCAAACAGAACCCTATTACTAAGCCTCTGCTGTCCGTCCGTCAATCTCTGTTAGCGGTCATAAAAGAAACGTTTTATTTCGGCGTTTATTTACTAAATATTGTACGGAGGTATACCTATCCTGTGCAAATCCGACTCGCACTTGGCCGGTGTTTTTTTCTTTATACTAACGCACAAAGTCACGAACAAAAACTAGTCTACCATAAAATAAATCAACGCTAACAATGTCACTCAGAAAATTGGCAGCACGTCTTCACAATAGCGAAACAACATGAACCCTTTCAAGTCCAAACAATCTCTATGCATTTAATCAGGTAGCCTACGTGCTGTAGGGGTAGGAACCTAGGTAGCTAGGTAGTAGGTTAAGGCCGATTTACACTTGAGCAGTAGCAAGTTAGATGTCTGAGTTAACTGGAACATTAATAATTGAACACGAAGTAAGAAGCGTCTAAATTGTAAGTTGTATTTTAAAATAAACTGTTTCATTTTGTTCGTAAGCTCATACTTGCATACCCAGTCCGAGGGCTTGAGACGCTGCATGCTGAAACACAGGCTATAAATCTAGTTCGGCAGCAGATGCTAATGATTAGACACAGTTGTTAATAAATTACTTTTAAGCATAATGTTTAGAAGAGGTAATCTCCGGATATACTAACAGAAAAAAAAACTTTTTACAAAAAAAAAAAAAAAAACAATCGACTTCCAAAAAAAAAAATACTGCAAAGTGAAAAATAACTTTAATTTTCGAAAGTCGGTGTCTTTGATTTTGAATTTTCTGTTTTTTCACTTTGTAGTGTTTTTTTTGGAAGTCGGTTGTTGTTTTTTGTTTTTTTATTGTTTTCTCTTTTTAGTTGTGGTGCCTACCCCATATAAATTCGAATACTGCTACCTGCTATGTAATTATCAGTGACAGGAAAGTATCTTATCATGCATATAAGAAGAAGAAGAAGTGGGAAAAAATACGTATTATTGAAGCTAACTCAAAAACTATCCTAGTAAAGCTAATGAAATTTATATGGAACCACCTTCAAAATCGGTCCAAAGCTGACGGAGAAATCGGTGGACATACATTAAATAAAAACATATATACGCTACGAACATAATATAACCTCCTCGTTTTTGGAAGTCGGTTAAAAAGTGACACTATTTCCGAGTGAGATAAGATACTTTTTATGCCAATTTTCACCACTTACTTAGATAACTGGGCGACGGTTAGCTAATCTTGTTTGATCCAATGTCGTCTACATCCACATAGTCGTCGGCAATCTAACTCGGAAAAGCGCGAGAAGTGCGGGATGGGTACTTCTTTGACTTGCCGAAAAATAGAGAAAAGAAAAAAGAAAGAAAATACGTTTATTTGCGGTAAACATGACGCAAAGAAAGAACAAGTTGAAGGAAAATATGCGCCACATCCACGCAAAACGGCCATCGCTCAGCGTAATGCTGCGACCTTATGCGAGACAGAGCCCCAGCGCTGGGAGTCCAAAAATTTTTTTTTACCGTCTTGTAGATTATTAAAAAATATTGGACACGTATTTTTTTCTTTTTGACGTAATCAAAAGATTACGGCGATACATTGAGTTAAAATGTGGCATGACGGCACGCCTTGCTAGATTTAATACTGCGTTGTGACGTAGCGAGCCCCCACTCCCCAACTTTAATGCGTGTTTTCTAAGTTATTTTTGATTAATATGATAAAGCAAAAAATACGTGTCTAATATTTTTTTATAAAAAAAAAAAAAAAAAAAACTTTATTTCAGATTTGCAATCCATAGAATGTTAGTACAGTAAAACTTATGAAACTAGTGTTAGTAATTAATTAAAAATACATTATAAAAAAACCTTATTTCCTAATGTGGGTATTAACCCAGTGCTGGACGTAACGCGTGTCCAGCCTATCCGCAATCACAGCCAGGATGCTGTTGGTGCTGGCGCGCAACCTGCCGAGCGCCGCGGCGCATCGCTTGCGGAGCACGGCGTGGAAGCCGTCAACGTGTGCATCCGCGAACATGCCCGACGCACTGCACCAGCGCGGCAGCCCCAACAACGCCCTGAACGCATTGTTATATTGGACGCGCAGGGCGCTGAATGATCTTTGCGTATAATGAGCCCACAAGCAGCACGTGTAGAGTGATGTACAATGCGCTCTGAACAGTGTTATTTTCACTTGTGCATTACAACGCTTAAACCTGTGAGCTATCATGTTCGCTCTGATAGACAGCGCCCTACGCTCCCTGTCCATGTCCTCATCATCGCGTAGGAGATCACTGACTGACTGATTATCTGAAAGACGGATCAAATAGAATTTCTTTTTTTTACCTAGACAACTACCGTATTGCTGGTTCTATTTTGCATCACCTATAACTTAACTCGTCGATGTTATCCATAGGTTAGCTTCTACTAAACTCGCCACACAACTTGCCACTATACTTGCGGGTGTAAATCTACCTTAAGGTAGGCATGTAGCTGGCTAGGTAGGTAGGAGTGTAGGACATCGAGTGGTTTGTATTCATTAGGTCGTGGTTCGCCGGCCGATACTCGCTGACATACGGGTCTGTTAAATGGGGAGTATGGTTGTTTGGTGGTGTGGTGACTAATTATGTGGGTAGGGAAGGTTGGTGTGGGTTTAAGAGGGGAACGGGAAGTTCTTAAGGAAAGTCGTCTAAATTGCTAGTGTGCATTGTCCCTAGTTTTGTTTTCGTGGTACAAATCTCGAACTGATTTTTTCACAGATTTGTATATCACTAAGTAAATTTTGCGACTGGTTTCACAGCTGTCCGGGAGACCCGCACGGGCCGCCCGCGTACGGGAGACTCGTACGGGTAGCGCCCGCAGTGCTCTGAAACGAGGGAGTTAGTACGATACGGTTGCTAGCGTTGTACGGGCTTTACCCGGAGCGGGTCGCGTACGGACCAATTCGCGTCGCTGTGAAACAATGTTCTAGCGCCTTACGTGTGTCTCCGTTCCGGGAGACCCGTACGGGTGGCCCGCACGGGTCTTCCGGATAGCTGTGAAACCAGCCTTAAGAGAGGTATGCCCCGTTTCCGCGCGGTTCTTTTGTTTTCATAGCATGGCCGTAGATCGCAGGACAATCCTGCCAACATTTTCATACAAACCGAAGCTAAGTATACGTGTATAGCTTAGCCATGGGCTGCTGTGAAGCGGCGCCTTTACTAATTCATCGTCAGTGTCAGTATCTCCAACTATAACTGTAACTCAAATTAGGCCATCCACGACATTTTCAAACCAATGTTTATTATCCGTTACCCATCCTCCTCACCGGTATAACCCGCATCACCCCCGTCTGCCACCCACCCATCCCCTACAATTACCTGGATTCACGTTCGAAAAGAAATTCTTCACTTTTCACAGTAAATTTAAATGATTTGATAAAGTTATGTCGAGAGCCCCAGACCCTTTCATTTGTGCTCTTTTAAGGTCCACTTTCGAGGGATTAAATTTACAGGATTCTTTTTATTGCAACACTTTACTTTGTAATAGGATTTATATTTAAAATGGCGATGGGTATGTCCTCTAGACAAGAGGAGAAATGTCAATGGAACGTGTGGGTTGGTGTTTATTGAACAAATGTTACTGTATCGAATGCCTGTGTCTATTACATACTGTTTATTTTAATTTAGGATCGTCTGCTGTCGTTTCAGCGTAAGAAAATAATATAATCAAAGTGATCGTTGGTTTTATTTGGATCTTATAGCGATTAACAAACTCTACAAGATTGTGAGTTTTTATTCTTTGATCTTAAGTGGGAAAACCTCTAGTTGTTTAAAAGTTTTCATAATCTTTTGATCTTAATTCCAAACCAATATACTCTTAAAAATAATTTCAATGGATTTCTGATTTAATTTTCTTTGCAAACATGTCTAGCTTCAGATAAAATTGATAGTCAATTTTGCCTGAATGGTTTTTATAGCCCGTGGCAACCTTTGTTCCTAATCTAAGTACTAAAATAAGAACTTAAACGTACTTACTAAATAGAGAAAATTTTCATGAAGCCCACACCTGCACGCGTAGCATGACCACCGTAGAAACGAGTTTTGTCGACGGAAGAATAGACAAAATGACAGATAGTGATTGTTTATCTGTCATTTTGTCGATTCTTCCGTCGACAAAACTCGTTTCTACGGTGTTCATGCTACGCGTGCTGAAGTTCATCAAAGGCTCTGTCTTATCTTTTCTACGAGAACAAGCAAACAAAAATAATTGATCTAAGTACGTATGTTATTGAAAAACTGAATCGCTCCTTTGATAGAGATCGTTAGGGCTGTGGTACATGAGAGACCATTAATTAGATTGTCAATTGGACAATTAATTTGGTTGACTAAGATTTGATATAGGTAACTTAAATAGCAAAATGACTCTCGTGTTACGCTTATACAAAGTGTTTATGTATTTCATCAGGCGCCCGAATGGTGGTTGACCGTTTCGGTCGAGAAGAGCATATTATGAACTTAACCAAGCATTTGGATTACCGACTTTTTTTTTAATAACTGGATTTGCTGAGTTATGGTCGATTATTATAAAATCCTGTGGTGTATCTGTCTTACATAATCCAGTCGACTGAAGATCAAAGATACTGTTGGTTTATGGTAACGAATATGTTATATTAAAGTTAAACAATTTTATAATATTGAGTTAGTTGCCAAAACTCTAATATTGAGATTATCAGTAAGTATTCAGTGAAATATTAAGAAATCACTATAATTTATTATGCTTTGCAAATCTTTTACTTTCCAACTGAATTCTACTTTCAATTCACTTCAAAATAACCTTATGTTCTATCCAACTGACCACAACACTCAATCAATCATTAATCCTATCAGTCAATCAGCATATTTATCAATCGACTGTCCGCTCTCAATTTGCGCCACAACATCCAACTTAGTTGATTGATTGCATCATTAGTTGTACTATTGTCGCGTCGGCACGAGAATAACACGGGACGAGAATAACTCGTGTAGTGATGGAAAGATTAGCTAGTCAGCAAGGTTGGTGAATGCCGGAAGGAGTGATTCTACAGAGTAGACATGAAATTTTGCTTTTGCTATTTAAATATTTCGCTTTATATTTGTGCCACTTGAGGTTCTCAGCAGCCGCAGCAGCGGCGCCAGCAAATATTAATATTAAAAAAAAGGTAGATAAAGTTGAAATTAAGAAATGGAAGATGAAGAATTGACGGGGTCCGCTAGGGCCGATGCCTGCCGGGGGTGCGAAGAAAACCGATAGGGAAATCGTGGCCCCCGGCAACAGTGCAACCGAAGGAACACGGGTGGGTTTTAGTTAGTAGGAGTCTGACACGCCCTCCCGCTCCGCCCAGAGCGGGAGAAGTTATTTGATAATTTCCCACACAAAAAAAGAGGTCAAAGTCTCTTTTAAAGTCCAGACATAATTTTTGTCAGATCATGTGTGGACCATGTAGATAAGTGGCTGAAATGGTCTTTTGAAGAAAGAACCACACAGATTTGAGTGAAACTATCATGTAGGCCAGACATTGTAAAGCCTGATTTCATAGTTCTAATTAATATCTTCTGGCATACCATAACTTGAAGAAAATAAAAGTTGCATCGTCTAAACAGTGTTCAGACGATGCAAGCCTCAAATCTCAAATCTCAAATTCTTTATTGCGTACCATAATGTATATAGTTGGTAGGGAAATAATTATATTAGTCACAATTATGGACCCTGTCGGGCACAGCATAGATCAAGTAGGAGAGAGGAGGAAGAGCACTGCTCGTTTAATGTAACAATTGTATTATTAGTTAAGTAGTTAGTAAGTTATATATAATACAGAACTCAATTTACGAATTAATATTATTATTTTATAAATTATATGCGTTTATTTATTTATTAATACAGAATTCAATTTACGAATTAATATTATTATTTTATAAATTATATACGTTTATTTATTAGTAACATTATAATAACCATTTATTTTAACATTATAATAGCCATTTGTTGCGTCAATCGGTTAGCGTTGCAAGTAGGCTGCAAGCACATTTAAGGTAGTGTGTAAAACAAAAATGAAACGAGCTAGTCGTACACTTAGAAATGTGTTATCTAGGATAGATACACAGCTAGGTCACAGGTTACTACCGTAACCACGCTTTGAACACACTACATAATTGTTAAACGACTTCAAAAAAGGAGGAGATTCTCAGGGGGCCTACCACAAGCTCATAAAGCAGTATTATTTTAATATTGCTTCAGTGTGGGAAAGAGATGAAGGTCTACAGGACGTATAGCTCCATCTCTTTCTCCCACTGAAGTAATATTAAAATATGCTGCTTTTGAGCTAGTGGTAGGGCCCCAGTTCGTCGGTTTAAAAAAAAATGTATTTTCCCCGATTACTCGAAGACGGCTGGACTGATTTAAAAAAATCTTTTTTTGTTTGAAAGGGTATACTTTCAAGTTGGTCCCACTGTTATTTGGTCACGATCTAATGATGGGTCTTGGAGAAATCGAGGGAATTCTTCAAATATTATAGGCAAATCTGTAGCGATTTGGGCATTTTTGATTAGCAGTTGACATTACTTACTTATATTATTACTCTTGTAATTTAGATAAATTACAAACCAACTTACTAAGAAAGTAAAAAAAAACTTTTTTACTAAAAATACAACCGACTTCCAAACTACAAAGTGAAATCTAACTTTAATTTTGGAAGTCGTTGGCAAAAAATTTGGTTATATTTTTTGTTAAAAAAAAATTTTTTTTTCGTCTTTTATACTAAGACTTTATTTAGACTTAATATTCTCAGTGGCTAAGGCTTTCATTGTACTCTAAAATCACAACTTTTACCATTATCGATAGCTAATTGGTAAATTACCCGAACATTCTGCCCATCCAAACATTGCTATAAAACCGTAATAATAAGAATTGGCACAGTATCCCTAATTCCATTAAACCCCTAACAGGCCGGCGGAATGTATCGGCTGGTTATCTTTTTCGCGTCAGCAAGAAGGGTGGCTAATGATGCCTGCAGGCTACGCGTACCTGTAGGCACAGAATATACCGGTACAGAAGGTGAACTACATACAACGAGCGAAAACAGGCGCACGCAGACATAGACGAGTATTACACATATCCTAAGAAAAGTAGGCGCTCCGAGAAAACATCGTCTATCTTCGGAAATACGAACGCTCGATGACGAGATCTTATATAGAGCTGTTATAACCATAGATTTACTTACCTGTTTTTGTATTACCACTATCACAAAATCATAGATTAACAACTCTATGCAATTCCAAAAAACTTTTTCAATTTTTTGAGTGACAGATGACATGGTGCGACCAGAGTAGGTAACCTGATAGAGACAAAACTTCATGCAAACGCACAATGATCGGTGCGCCATTACAAAGCGCGGCAGAACAAAACTTATAAGCATTGGCCTCTGTAGGTGTAACTCTGTGGCGCGACGTTCGTGCTAATTCGGAAAAACGAAAATTACCGAAGCGCAAGCGATCTCAAACAAAAGCCGATCGCGAGTGCGCTTGCACTTACTATACGTGAAGCGTGTATGTATGCGTGCGCTTTCGCTCGTTGTGTAGAGCCAGTCTTCTGTGGCTCTCTACTCTATGGTATAAGGGTGATTCGTAGGTATAGGGGTGGTACGTAGGTATGTCACAGGAAAAGGTACGTGGTATTAGTTCCGGTTGTAAGGGCGTAAATTGGGGAAACGGGGTATTGTGTTATTTGGTAGGCGAGATTTAAGTGTAGCAGTGTTTGGCTCTGGTTTTGATTCTAAGCCCGGGAAATTAATTATTCCTTCCATATCCTAAGGGCACGTTCTTCCTTACCATTACCGCGCCACCCGGTCTACTCCTTGATATGCAATGGCCTTTGTAGCCCCATGAAACATGAGGCTTCAGGGGCTAGTGCAAATCTTGGGGTTCACTCATTCGTGCATTACATTCAAGAAAACTACCAACTAAACTTTTCCATATATTTTTATTTCTTTGACAGTCGTTTGAAATGGCTATAATACGTCAAATTTGATGTAGGGTGTCAATTTTATAATCAATTTATCTGACTGTACCTTATCAGGGTTACCTAGTGGTGGACGTGACATAGGTCTTCGTAATTGATCTGTCTTTATTTCCGTCTGTTCATGACAATCAAATTACATTTCTTGTCTCAGTGTAATTTTTAACTGACTTCAAAAAAAGGTGGTTACTCAATTCGACCGTATATACAGTGTGTCCGGACATGGACTAGCGATATTTTAAATACTGAAATATAAACTATTTTAAAGTACAATTACACTCTAAGCTTGGGTCCAATACACTTCCAATACACATTGTACAGGTATATTTTTTTTTTATGTGTGTTCGCGGATAACTTCGTCGTTTATGAACCGATTTTGATGATTCTTTTTTGTTGGAAAAAGGAGATATTCCAAGGGTGGTACCATGATAAGGAAACGAGGATCTGATGATGGCATCCCAGAGAAATCGAGGGAACTCTTCAAATATTGTAGGCAAATCTATGGCGATTTGTGTATTTTTTATAGTAACTCATGCAGTTGCTCTTGGAAAGCACCATTTAGTTAAGTGGAACTGATGATGAAGACCACAAATAGCCACCGGAACTACTCAATTATAAGTATTTCACGGGTTGCGATTCGATTACTTTAATATGGTTGCAATGCAATTTATGCTCGTAAAAAGGAATTTGTTTTTGGAAGTCGGTTGTTTTTTTTGTAAAAAAGTTTTTATAAAATAAATAAAAGTTGACATAAATTAGGATCTTATACCATAATAGAATTATCGGGCACCACTAATCCGAAGTAATGTTCTCTAAATGAAATAATTAGAGGACCCAAATTACCGGCCATTTTAACTTTCAACAAGGTTAATCTTTTCCCCGAAAAGGAAACTTAATGAACTTCAGACCATTTTCCCTTTATACCATCGTGAAACAAAACCAAAATCTAAAACTGAATTAAATCTATTATAATCCGTGGACGCTATCAGTCCTGCCAACTTTACCGAACTTGATTATAATTACGTTAATACCAACCAAACAATGGCGAAAAACAAATATTTTCAATGAATTTACAAAGTTTTTGACAAATTAATTTATCAGTTTCTATTACCTGGCTTGATGGAGTCGTAAAGGATTTAATATTTTGTGTTCGGTACATGGGATAAGCCTATAGCGTTTTGATGGGCGTGGACATAAACTTAGAGCGGAGCGATTAGCAATCAATCTTACTTCTATGACATTTTTGTTCAAAACTTGACATTATACTTTTAATAGGTACCTAATAACATTTTTCTTTTCTTTTTCCAGGTAAGTGCCGTTTCAAGACATTTAAAGTACCAATACCGACAGCATCTCAGGTTTTGGTAAAGTATCTAGTCAATATTTTAATTAATTTTAATAATAAAATATATTTATTTAAATTAATTGATTACTAAAATATATATTTAAAATGTAAAGAGAACATATTATAATTTTAATTATAAATGAATGTATAAAAATATAAAATAATCATAGTTTATTTAATTATAACAGAATGGTACGTTTCTTTAATTATGAAAGTATTCATCCTAAATCAGTTAACAATTTGAGATTTTCTACTTCAATTTCAAATATGATCTTAAACATTAGCCCTTACCGAACTTAAGTCTGACAGCAAAATTATAATCCTTTCAAACAACAAAAAGACCACAACCACTGTAACCAATAACCGCTCGTAACACCAACCGCTCGTAACCTATAATCGCTCGTAACCTATAATCGCTCGTAACCTCAACCGCTCGTAACTTGTAACGCGACGTTTTAAGTTTCCCCTAACTAATTTACGTGACGACTTGACGAGATAGGATTAATAGAATTTCAGGGCGAGCCGCAATACAGTTACGGACGGCTACGGGTATCTCGGAAAATGGAAGGACCCTCGGATATAATGGATTAAAAGAGACCTTGTGATTTTTATTTTTAAGGGCCTAAATTTGTGAGAGAAAAATGGAGAGAAAATTGTTTTTACTTTCTGTGTTTTTATTGCAGGGATGGTAGTTTTTAGAGATAATACGTTGGAAGGTCAAGTGGTTCATTTATACCTAGTCAGGTATTTATTATAAGGCGAGTCTGTGGGCCTAGCACGAACGCGTGGAGCGTCACGAAAATTTGAACGATTTTATAATTAAAAATACTCGTTTCGCACAAAATATCTAATTAGTTTTAAGACTTTATGCATATCTTCGGGTAATACTAATTGTGCTTGTCGATTTTTTTTTTACCCAAATGATAATAGAATACTTGTATTTATGATACAAAAATACTCTCTGTCTTTGGAGTTTGTCTCCATGACGTATGATAATTTACCAAAGGCAAATCATTTATAATATCAAATAGGCTCATTAAAGGCACTTTTGAACGTCAAAATGTACAGAAAAATATAATTTATTCTAGTTGCCCCTTCCAAAAGGTAGTTTCGTATTAAAAAATGTTCAACAATATTTTGTATACATTATTATATGTGCAGACGACACAACAAAAATAAAATTTTAAAAAAAATTACATCACAGTAGGATATTCATCCCATATTCATTTTGATTAATTCCAAATCGTCATTATTATTTATGAAACTTTATTTTAAAATAATTAAAAATGAAGCAATGACTGATAAATTAACTATGCGAAAGAATTTATGATATGGTGCTAACATATTTACAAATATTGTAAAAGTAGACGACTTTCATTAAATTTACAATTATAAGTCAGTGAGGTAAAGTAATCGTAGAATATAAAATCAATGTTATAAAATTATACAATTAAATTAGCAACCAGTTTGATTTTGTCTAGACTCTAGATTGTCCTATGGAGCAGGACCAGCATGTTTCCAATCATTTTTATCTTGGATATAATCCTCTAATTTGTAATAAGTAAGTCTTCTAAGTTGTTTACAAAATGAAAATATGAGTTTTAAATTTTGTTTCATTTAATTGCAATATATCACAAGGTATTTTGTTGCAACATTTAACACAGTACCCTATTAAACATATATGCACTTTAGATAATCTGAAAAACGGTTGATCTTTTTTATCTTTATCTCTAGTATTGAAATTATGTCTATGACTTATTTTATTAAAAAGATGTAGATTTTTTCTTACTTACATAATATTTTCATAAATGAATTGGCAAGGTACCGTCATAATATTAATCATTTTAAATAGTTCCTTAAGAGATTCGCTTTCGCGGCGACGACGTAGATTTTAAATGGCTCTGACAGCGTTCTTTTACAAATCTCTTTACCAAATAACAGTTGAGAAATCCACCAGCACGTTCCAATCCATCAACAGAAGGTCCAATTCAATGTAACGAACGAACATTCCAACAGTACAAACCGTTCAATACAAACTTCTGCCAGCAGAACATCAATAACATTTTTCCATTTATCCCAACATCCATCATGCTGTAATCCCGGCTAGGAATACTCGAACGGACTCAAAGACGGCATATTAATTACACTTTGAGTAGGTACCTACTTACACAGACGAGCTAGGATTCTAGAAACTATCTGGTAGTTCACTGCTTAGTATTTAATTAGACCTGATTTTATTTTGAGCTTATCTAAATAAATAATTAAACCGGCCAAGTGCGAGTGCGCACACGAAGGGTTCTGTACGGTTTTAAGATCAAGGAAAAAACGCCGACAAAATACGTTTCTTATATGTGGCCATTATTAATTTTGTAAATTTTTTATTATTTGTTGTTATAGCGGCAATAGAAATACACAATCTCTGAAAATTTCAACTGTCTTCCTATTACGGTTCCTGAGATACAACTCGCTGACATATAGACGGACAGTGGAGGCTTAGTAATAGGGTTACGTTTGGCACCTTTTGGGTACGGAACCCTAGACATTAATGCTGTTCGTTGGCATTGGTAAGCGCATTAGTTGAGAACGGCTGGACCGATTTGGCTATTTTTTGTTTTAAAATGTTCCTAACAGTCCGATTTAGGTTATTGAGGAAATAAAAATTTGAAAAGCTTCCCAATAAAAATTCAAATTCGAGAAGTACTGAACGTCCTTTTTAACCGACTTCCAAAAAGGAGGAGGTTATATGTTCGTCGCGTATGTTTGTTTTTTTTTTTTTTTTATGTATGTCCACCGATTTCTCCGTCAATTGTGGACCGATTTTGAAAATTCTTTTTTTGTTTGAAAGGGTGTGCTCTCGAATTGGTCCCATATAAATTTTATTAACTTTGCTTGGATAGTTTTTGAGTTAGCTACAAAATACTTTTTTTTTTCCCACTTAGTATGTAGATGATATGATAAGTTTCTGTCACTGGTAGCAGGTAGTGGTATTCGAATGTGTGTGGGGTAGGTACCACAACTAAAAAGCGAAAAATAAAAACTTTTTACAAAAAAAAAACAACCGACCTCCAAAAAAAAAACACTACAAAGTGAAAAATAACTTTAATTTCGGAAGTCGGTGGCAAAAAACGAAAATACAAAACCCAAGACACCGACTTCCGAAATTAAAGTTATTTTTCACTTTGTAGTGTTTTTTTTTGGAGGTCGGTTGTTTTTTTTTTGTAAAAAGTTTTTCATATGGGATTTTTGTATGAATTATCGAAATTTTGGCAGGATAACGTGTGTTGTGTCAGCTAGTTATTAATAATTTTTTACCAAGAAGTTAATTAAGTTGTTTAATTTATAGGTTATAGGGTTTATGGGTTTACAGGGTTTATTAACTATGTTGGAATATGAGTGTAATTTAAATACATTCGTTTTGTACCTAAACTCTACTTAGGTATTTAACGTAACATCGAGTCTCTATTCCTCGAAAAGGTACGTAGTGCTGTATAGTAGGCATGTACATGTTTTTTTTCTAACTGAACAGACAGCTGTGCTGCTGTGGAGTTTGTTGCGCCACTTCTTCTTCCCAGCTAAAGCACTAGGAAGTGGTGAAGGGTGGGCGTTTTTGGGGGACTGTCTTATGTAATTGTGACGTTCGAAAAGTGCTGATTCTCAGCCTAGTTTGAATAAATGACTTTTGATTTGATTCAGTACCTACATTTCGCCTGTAGCGACTCTATAATTATCAACCGGGAAAAAACCCAGACTCAATGATAATAATTTAATTTCAGCTTTAACAATTTGGAAAGTGTTGCAACATCCATTGTTCTGTCTGTTCGATTTAGATACTGAAATATACAGGGTGTTTGGAAGCTGGGTGCAAAGTCTTAAGGACTGCATAGTTGAGCATTGAACATTTTGAGTCATAAATGTCTCAGACGAAGTACATTTTTTTTAACTGCAATTTTTTTCTTTTTGACTAACTCTATTTTTCACTGTTAATTTCCAACAGTGCCAAAGTTGGTATGTAATTTTCTTCTAACGTAATTCGTAAAATACTTTAAAAAAAAAACTGCGTAGTTTACGTCATTTAAAAAATTAAATAAATAAAATGGCCTCAATCGTTCAAAACTGTTTAAAAACATGCTCAAAAGCTTTAAATGTCAGCTAGAATCCCCTGGCTATGCACCTAGCTTCGAAACATTCTGTATAAATAACAACTACGAAATACAGACAGACGAACGTTTATGATACTCGTAGACACTACCGAACCCCGAAAAGAATAGTCATAATCGTAAGGGGGCTCATCAACGCCACAAAAATACTCTCCACTGAGTGAAGGGAATAGCCGGAGACTCAACACTGGTCGGTGTATGTTACGTCACAACTTCTTACTGTAATGGGGGATTATCCCGCGGCCCCATCTCTACTTAGACCACTTTTGAGCCAGATTGATGATATTATTTACTCCCAGCTGTGACGTTTATTTGAGAGACAGAATAAAAAGAAAAATAACGGAATACTCGCAAGTGTGGGTGGGAATATTGTATGGAGGGTTCCGTAATGGAATATCTATACTCTATACCTACATATAATAAAGTAGTAACGAAGTCAAAACTGTACATTGAATATATTTGAAAAAAAAAAATAGGTAATTGCTGAGAGCAACAAGTCTGATGACGAAAATATCGTTTTTTGAATTTTTTTCCGTTTGTCTGGATGTATGTTCGGGATTGGCGCAAAAACGGCTAAACAGATTTAGATGAAATTTGGAGACAGATAGTTTATAACTTTGATTAACACATAGAGTATTTTTAATCCCGGTAGAATGTTCCCGTGCGATATTTTCCGATATCCACGCGCACGAAGCCGCGGGTAAAAGCTAGTTTTGTTAATAAAACAACCAAAACCTCAAACCTCAAAAATGCAGAGCAATATTGTGGTCTCCAAAGGCTATAATTGGCAACTGAACTCCATATAATAGCGTTAATAATTAACAGCTTTAATTTACGTATGAATTTAATGTTATATTCACAAAAGTGTGATGAAGTTCGTCGATATAATAATTATGTGGTCTGTATTTGTTGTTTGATTTAAAACAATTACGATAAGCCAGGCTTAATTGCTTATTGTTTTTTTTTAAAGAAATCTTACAGTCTTATATCTATATATTATGTACCTACAATAGCGCTTACGATTACCATTTAAAAAAAAAATGAAAAGAAATATACAAAAATAAAAATTAAACACAAAATCTTCTTAAATATAACTTAACAAATTCTTCTTTAAACAAAACAAAATCAATTCTGCTTAATATGGACACTTACCCTATTTCGAATGGATGCATTTTTGCTTGAAGATGACAAAAGTTACTCTCCTCAGTATTAAATAATACCAGCCTATTATTGTCCTACTGCTGGGCAAAGTACTCTTCTCATACAGAGAAGGCACGAGCATTGATCACCACGCGCGCTCAAGACGGGTTGGCGATTTCAGGATTATATTAACTTTAAGTCCAGGTTTCCTCACGATGTTTCCTTCGCCGATGTCAGTTATGTCCAAAATAAACTCATAAAGTACAAATGAATAGAAAAATTTGAACCCACAACCTCGAACATGGGAGCCGAGGCCGTTAACCATTGGACCATCAAACTAAATTATATTAATTACACTAATAATTATATTTTCAAAAAATTATGATACCAGCACACAATTAGAAAATTTATTTCTACCTTTTACTTATACTGAGGAGCTCGTAGCTAAATACTAACAGCCGCACGGGTCGATCCATCAGGTTAAGCTACGCTTGCCGGGATTGGTCCGTGGATGGGTGACCATTTCTACATACCAAGACTCCTCCGTGCCTCAGAAAGCACGTTAAGCCGTTCGTCCCGGCTGTCATTCGTGGATCTTTGACAGTCGTTACGGGTCGTCAGAAGCCCGAAACTGACAACCAGTCTTACCAAGGGGTATCGTATTACCTAGTTACTGGATTGTGGAGGTCAGATAGGCAGTCGCTCCATGTAAAATACTGGTATTCAGCTGCATCGGGTTAGACTGGAAGCCGACCCTAACATAGTTGGGAAAAGGCTAGGTAGATTGAGGTAGTTACTTATATTGAGATATAACCTTGTAGCAGACAGACATTGTTAGATTAAAAAGGTCACCATATTCTGGTTACGGTACCCCAAAAATAAAATCCAAACAGACGCGTTTAATTTCCGACGTTTGAGGTTTGGCCTCTTTAAATGATGAAAATAAACGTCTCCATTTTTCCGGAGTTCTTTTTAAGGATAATAAGATTGCTAAAATGTGGGTGTGTTTTTAAAACATGTTGAGAGGGCGATAAATAAGGTTATTTCATGAGTTTTGTCGAGTTTTGTGAAGATTTAAGTAATGTATAATGGTAATTCTGACTAAGTTATGAGAGTTAGGCTTCTCTAAAGTACGTAATCCGTTTTCATTTCTTCTTTTACAACTGTGATCCAGAATAAAGCCGTAGTTAATAATCGGTTTGTAGATATCAGTGCTTCTGAGTTAGTTATGATGGAGTTAGACCTTTCTAAGTAATTTGTTTTCTTTGCTTCTTTTACAACTGTAGTTAAGAAAAATACTGTGGTAAATAATGTTGCTGTATATATCAGTGACAGAGTAGGTCTTCTTTAGGGTATCTTCGGTTCATTTATCCTACCATGGACTTCTTTTGTTGAAATTGACGTGCGTAGATTTCTCAAGATGTCTGGGAGCGATGAACATAATTCGTCATTACTGAAAGTAGAATCCATGTATATGAAATCTGTTTAAAAAAGCATCTCAAATCAATATGAGTAGATTATAGGTAAACCAATTTCTTTGCGAGTCACACTCAGGCATTTCGAAGAATTGTAATACAATTCAACTAAAAAATAAATCAAATTCAAATAATTTGTTTCGATATGTATATCGAAACAAATTATTTGAATTTGATTTATTTTAGTATGATAGACAATTCTTCATCATTGAACATCGTTTAAGTTAAATTTAGAAGCCACGTTTTTGACATAATCAATACAACACAATCACTATTTGTTTCGATTTGAAACAGATTGCTAATCCATTGCTTCATAAGTTGGAAAAAAAATTTACTCAACAACGTAAATAAGGCAAATGATGTTGTTGAAATGTCAAAACGAAACAAAATAGGCATAATTGTTTACAAAAATAAGTTACGCAATTAGGGAACTGTTTTAGTACTAGAATAGCTTTTTAATTTTCAATTCGTCGAATTTATTAATAACCTAAAAATTGTGTTTATTTACTAACACAGATGACACAGAGACTAAACCCACTCAGAATCACAACAAGCACAGTTCTAAGTATATATTATATCCAAACAGTGCAAGTCCCCCGCCGCCGTACGTTCCGCATTGGAAGCGGAAGCCATCCGGACTCGTAATCAGCGGCTGTTGCCATAAATAAATATTTAAACTGCGTCCTTGTCCCTTGGTGCTACCTGTAATGTTGTGGCACGGAGTATTAACAAATGGAGCACTATGTATTCGCACATGGACTGCTAAAATAGATTTTCGTAAGTATCTCTCAATACGAGATCAGAAAAGAATGAGTCATTGGTGATGGCTCAAAAACAATGGACAATAGAGGTAAAGGCATAAAAGATAAAGGCAAATATTAATAAAAATAATGCATTAAGGCTTTCGCAAACAGTTGCGACGCGACAGCGTGACACGCCTCTCTTAGAACAATTTTCACTAAGTTTTCATAGAATTCAGATTAATCCATTCTTTTGGTTAGTGTTGGCCTTTTTATCCCAAAGTTACATTAATTTCAGACAAACAAGAGGATTTCTTGCAAAATATAGGTATAGGTATTTACTCAAACTTTGACTTACCTACATCAAATTGAGGCAAATTGTTAGAAAATGTTAATAGGGATATAGGTTTTTGAATAGAACAATCAATAGCACGTGAGATTACGTTCTGCTATGGCTACATTACTCAGCTAATATCGCTCTTACGTCTGACATGAGTACTCCATTTGTTATCCAATCCGCGAGCAACAGTATTGGATGCCTGCCGGAAGGTACCCACGTTGAACACCATTAACGTTTGTTACCGTAAATTAAAATTACACCTGACTTTGTTCAGGGGTAAAGATTATTTTTAATGATTATTAATTTCGAAAGTACTCGTTTACGTAGGTAATTTTTATGGTTCCGATAGCTGAATTTTATAGGTATTGTATGATTTTGTTCAAATTCTTGGAAAATATACAAAGTGTAACGTTAAATGCGCAAAACCTGAAAATAGTTTGATCAGAATAACGAGCAGAATCAATTGAACTACTTTTTAATATATGTCAACTTTTTCAAAAAATCTTCATTAAAAACGTTGCTGTCTATTTATTAATAGGTCAAGCTATCACATGCGCAAATCCGCCAAAATAGGTAAAAAAACACGAATTTTTGTGGATCAATTTAAATTTTCTTATACGCGGGATAATAATAGCTTTTATTTCAATGTAAATACGAATCTTACGAACTAAAACAGCAAACACAGCAACCTTTACAAATTTTTAATGATTTTTAAGCTATTGCATAGCTTTTATCGCGGGCTTTGAGCGCGGCGACCGAATCAAGAAATTCCGTAACGTTATAAAAATAAAACCTAACACCCCCCACTCCGCCTGCCATGTAATGACGGTTCCCATGACAACGTGATGTTGTCATGGGAAACGTGATGTTGTTGTTGTCATGGGAACGTAATTTTTGTTTTATGTCATCACGTCATCATCCCAAGTGTAGCGTTGACAAATAGGAAGTATGGAGGTTACAAATGCTATGCAATAGCTTTACCGCGGCAGTCCCCGAGTGCCACACGTTTTTTTTTTTCTCTCTGAAATTGGTCAATTGAATAAAAATCAGTTGGGGTGGCTGAGGTTTTGCGCATTTAATGTTACACGTTGTATAGTCCTCCAGACTGGATTTCGGCCATGGCGGCCAATTTCAACGGAGACTCGGCGCGGGAGATATTATAGTGCAGGCGTGTATGCGCAGACAAAGGTGCACTCTCTCTTCCCTCACTCTCATAGTCCGATGGGACGGCAATCCGACACGACCGGAGGGAGATCAGGCGCAGGAGGAACGGCTTAACGTGCTTTCCAAGGCACGGAGGTATCATACCGTCCACTTTCAAACTCCGGGTTGTTACTAAGAAATTCCTAAAAATCCAATAACACTTTGCCGACATAAATTCTTGAAATAGGATTACTTCGAACGTAAAGCAACTTAAATTCCTAGAAAAAAGAGAACTTTTCCTTTCTTATTGAAAATATCTATGTCTAACAAAAATATTACATCTTATTGATAACTTGTTACTTTCACTTAACTTCCGTTATTTCATCACATAGAATTTTATTCCATATATATCATTCATCCTTTTCTGGAATTAATACCTTTTTCCGGGAATCGCTCGGGAATGGAAAATCCGAAGTCAATCTTAATTTGTATGTACAGGGGGATTAAAAGCTAAGTCTCGTTTGTAAGTAAGACGGGGTTCTTTGGAACGTGTTGGCTTTCTAAGTAACTTTGAAAAGACAGAAGTTTAGTAGATTGGCACTTCCGGAATTAATCAATTAAAAGTGGTCTGAAGGTTTGCACTTTTCGATACCTGGTGTTCTGTCCCAAGCCCGCGTTTCTGAACGCGGCCTTTTTTGTCTTTTGAAGTCTGTGTACACCAGCTGTCACTTTGAATTTGACATTAGTTAATTATTGGCTCCGCTTCGGTTTTTGAAAAACGTGGTGCACTATTGTTGGAGCTTGAAATTATTTAATCTAGTTTAATCCTTATTTTGTGGACATAATTTTTAGTAATCCAATCGTATCCTTTGTGATGACCCTACTTGTTGTTTGTAAAACGGGTTATTTGTCAATTTGTTGAATAATCGTGTGAGGTTAATTTGGACCCTACCACAAGCCTTGCCGCGACTTAGAGTGGAATTCTTGGGCAATTGCTGAAAGGTGTCGTCAAGATGCCATTGCGCTGGGAGCTGCCTTTGCGCGCGTTGAAGGCCCGTTTTGTACACATTTATATGCATAACACATTCCATTGAACTCGCACATACATACAGGGAACCGAATTGGCCAGTAGGAGTTGCCAGTGGAAGTTGGTAAGTGATATTTAACCTTTGATTTTTACCCAAGAACTATTGTATTTGATTTGCCTCCGCGTATCGCGGACCTGTCGACCTCAACTACCTGGATTTTGAACCTGGGTTGGGGTGGAACACCTGGGTACGTTTATTTTCTAGGATTGAGTTAATAAATGTATCCTACTTGCTAAAAATGTTAAAATAACCTAGAATATAAGTGTAGGAATTATTCGTAGTTATTGTTAAATCTGTAACTGTTCGGATACAATGTAAAAAAAATGTGAATTATCGGTATTCAAGGCGGGTACCAAAAGTTACACTAACGTGCCAGATGTGACTATAAATGATACTCCGTTAACTAGACTAACAAAATTTAAGTACCTGGGTCACTGGGTCACTCATGACCCGAATGATGACCTGGACATAGAAAGGGAACGCAGGGCGATGGCTGTCCGAGGTAATATGCTGATCCGCAGATTTGCACGTTGCACGACGCAAGTCAAAATAACCCTTTTCAGAGCATACTGCCAGTCTTTTTACACGTGCAGTCTGTGGGTCAAGTATACGCTGAAGGCATACGACGCCCTGCGTGTCCAGTATAACAATGTATTCAGGATGCTGTTGGGTCTACCACGCTTTTGTAGCGCTTCCGGGATGTTCACCGAGGCCAGGGTTGATGGTTTTCATGCCATTATACGGAAACGGTGCGCTTCTAGAATAGTAGAATACGTGCTAGCTCCCACAGCATCCTGAGTGTACTGTGTGATAAGTGGGACAGCCCCATGCTGGCTCACTGGATACAACTGCACACGTAGGTGTCAGTCGTTTCAATTTTGTATATAGTGTGGTTTTTTACTAACATTAGGTTAAGACCTTTACTAACAACTTACGGATCGTGTAATTTGGTCTGAAATAAAATATATATTATTATTATTAAACTACACTTAATGGGTCGGGCTTAGAGAACAAATAATTCTTGTAAGTAGTAAATTACAATAATACCTTGGATATCTCTCACAATATCCATTAAGTAAACTTCTGAAATCTTTCATCTTTTCCTTAAATAATATGTCCTCAGGCAATCCCAAGATACTCTCCGCGATTACAAAAAGAAAAAAACATATTTATTCAAATAAATCTGAGGAAAATTAGAAAAAGCCCGGAGTCTATACATCCGCTTCGTTATTATCGTTCACGCCATCGCAGATCGTTACGTTTCTGCAAACTGGGGGTAGCGAGGCAGACTCGCTGGAGGACAGGCAGTGGCTCTCAAACTTAGCGGAAGACGTTCCCCGGAAAGGATTAGGAAGGAGGAATGAAAGGAATTGTGTAAGTAAAAAACACGCTGTTATTTATTTTTAATCCGTTTCTGGCAGTTCAGAAGCTGTGTAAGTTAAAATAACACACATTTCAGAGTTTATAAAAATAAAAGCTAATGATTAAGCTAGCTCCAACACACACTAGCTCAATATAGAGAGAATTGCACAGACAGACAATAAATAACAAATAATTCTCACGATTGTAAGAAACTTCCGAATTTAAGATGACAGTAAAAGCGCGTACAAAACGGGTGTTTTTGGGGTCTGCAATAAACAAATTGTTAGTCAGATTGTCAGTAATCAGTAATCTATTCTTAGTTATTGATTAAACTTTACTTATGAAATGCTGTCAACAGTTAATTAAATAAACGAAGGATAAGAATATGCCTTTGACTGGCAGCGGGACTTAAGGCTCACAATAAATCTGGAAAATCCAAATGTGCACGCTTCCATAACGCTCGTTCAAAAACAGAAAAATAAACAATTTATTTAAACGACTTTTCATGAAGTATGTTTTGACAGCTTTTTTACTCATCAATATGGGTAAAATTTCTCACCTCGCAATCTTTACGTACTGTCAAAGACTATTTAGGTTTGCTTTGTTGGTTGCTAGGCAACGGAAGAGGGTCGAAGTTGGAAATATTTTAGTAGTTAGTTTTTATTAATTATAATTAAACTACTTTGAATAAAAGAGCCATTTTCAATATGGTTCCTCCTATGGCTGAAACAAATATATATTTAAAAATAATTACTCAATTAATTGATTTTCTCACAAGCTACAATGTTTTCAGGTTGCATCCATTGATTTATGGGATTTTTTTTGTAAATTATTTTGATGTTTTTTCATTTCTGCTGCATTAAATAAATTTTTGAAAAGTACAGTATTTATCTTCATTAATATCTATACAATGGGCAGAAAGGAGGCAAAACAAATTTTTCGATCGCAGAGCATTCTCTAATGCTTCGCATTATGAGTCGTAAAAAAAGAATAAGTAGGCCGCAAACTTTGAGCACCACTGCTGCAGACGATGAAATAAAAATATGAAATACCTTTATTGGAGCGGCTTTGGTTACGTCGTTTGCAAATGTCACGTTTTTATTGGATCCTAGATAAACAAAGTTAATTTATTCCAATATTACTGTCTAACAGACTGAAAATAAACGTTTTGTGATTTTATTATACTGGACTAGCTAAAGTTTTTGGTAAAGTGCTGTGTTTTGTGATTAATGTGGTTTATACCTCTGTGTGAAACTGAGTGACGTGCGTTCTCTGTTTTTGTGAAGGGCGAACTAGTGTCGCAAATAATAAACGTTCTTACCACTTACAAGTATGAGAAATTACCTATCAAAATCAGTTTTGCGTGATATTTCAGTGTCTTCTATTTATCCTTTAGTCTGTGTTATCATCAGTTATTACTAGCTGACTCGAGAGACGCTGTCTGTCCGAATTTCAATAATTCCAACAAAAAATCCATAGAAAAAAGTACTTCTAGTTATTCCCGAATTTAAATTTTTTTGGGCTACTCTTCCAATTTTTCTGTCCCTAAAAACCTTATTTGGACTATAACCAAAATTTCAAAAAAAAAAAAACGTGTGGCACTCGGGGACTGCCGCGGTAAAGCTTTTGCATAGCATTTGTAACCTCCATGACAACATCACGTTTCTCATGACAACATCACGTTGTCATGGGAACCGTCATTACATGGTAGGCGGAGTGGGGGCTGTTAGGTTTTATTTTCGTTACTTTACGGAATTTCTTGATTCGGTCGCCGCGCTCAAAGCCCGCGATAAAAGCTATGCAATAGCTTAAAAACTGGCGCTCCTGTAGAACATTGGTCACTATAGAACATTGGTCTGTAACCTTATCTAAATAAAGAGCACAATCGCGTTTACAAAAAAAATGCTTCCAAAACCTTTAAAGTAAAAATGCTTGCATAGGACATTGATCCGTAACGTAATATAAATAAAGAGCACAATCGCGTTTACAAAAATAAGGTGTCAGTAATGGTGTCGCGAGTTTCAAAAAAAAAAAAAATCCGCCAATCGGTCCAACCATTTTCAAGTAATGTGAACGAACAGCATTTCATTTTTATTTAAATAGATTTATCACTACTAGTTTTTTATAACTGCAATATAAACTCTCAAGCACAGCAAAAGTTGACAGAACTGTACAAATTGAAAACATGTTAAAACTTAAGCCCATCTTCCACGATGCTACTCGGAAGTACCTAACTCGTTACAAACTCAAATCACCAATAGCTGTGTCAACATCGGACGATCCAGTGCACTCCGATCGGGCGCGGCAGGAGCGCGATCCAAATACGCGGTTGGTCTGAACGTTGCGCGATCCACACACGCGGATTTGCTAAAACGAATGAAAGAAAGAAAGAAAGAAAAATAAATTTATTTGTCACAGAAACTCGTGCATACATAAAAGACAAGTAAACGAAAACAACAAAAATTACATAATAAATCACGAGCATAAAACAGAAATTAGTCGGCAGCTGCACGACATGACTGTGACAAGAAGGCTTTATTCAGCATGATGCAGTGCTATTGGAGACCCACAGCACAGCGCTGTGGTCACCCGAAAAAAAAAAAAGAAAAGATGTACGAATCGTGCGAAAGAATCACCAATCCACAATTGGCGCTTCATGATCGTGTATCGTGGAGCGCCGATCCTAATTTGGATCCTCTGGTGTGGAACCAGCTGATGAGTAGCCAGAATGTCACAGCACTAGCATTTCTATGGCGGTCCACATACGACGCAAGCATTCACAAACTGTTAATAATGCTTTAGAAAGTCTTCTTTATCGGTATACTTTTACCCTCTATTCATCACAAATCTCGACCACTTAGTTACAAGTAACAGCGCCCCCTAGAGTCCATTATTAATAACATATATTTTTACTCCCTTCACCTCAGCTAGTGTATCAGGCGTCCTCAACCCTAAGGGTCGCAAAACAAAATAATTTATTTAAGAGCTGTTTGCCGACGAAATGAGGAAGGCTGCAATTCATTCACATCTTTTTGTGTGCTATTGGAATATTACTTAAATTGTGTTTTAGACCTCTTGGGGCTATGTTTTATCACCGTTTATAAATTAAATATATAATATTGTCTAATCGACTTTAAATTAAATAAAATCATTAAAACGGATTGAACTGTCCCGACCCTGTTGTAATAAATGTTTTCAGTTAGATTGGGTTCAGTATATGCGTTGTATTTCATGTAGTAAATTTTTTTTTTTTCGTGTGGTTAGTGACTAACCTGGTGGGCCTCTGATTTTGCTTCACATGCCGTCAAGAAATATCTTTCAGGCATGCTGTTGCTCACCATTTTGAAGCAAGTGATATTTATACAACCTTGGGTTCGAACTTGAGACCAGTCTTATAACTGGGCAGTCCGAGAGTCACACCACTAGGCTATCACTGCTACGCAATCTCATATTAAGATTACAATCTATCTACCTTTAAACGAGCAATTCTTATAAACGGAGCCGTTTCCGAAATTCAGATTATATATATAATCTGAATTTCGGAAACTGCTCCAACGATTTTCATAAAATTTAGTATGCAGGTTTCGGGGGCGATAAATCTATTTAGCTAGTGTTAGGTTTCAATTCATTAATACGTAATGGGGTAGTTTCCTAGGTAAAAAAATTAATAGTCTATTTAGTCCGTCTTTCAGATGATAAAAAAATATTAGACACGTATTTTTTGCTTTATCATATTAATCAAAAATAACTTAGAAAACACGCAATAAAGTTGGGGAGTGGGGGCTCGCTACGTCACAACGTCGTATAAAATCTAGCACGGCGTGACGTCATGCCACATTTTAACTCAATGTATCGCCGTAATCTTTTGATTACGTTAAAAAATAAAAAATACGTGTCCAATATTTTTTTATTTTCTGAAAGACGGACTAAAAAATAAAAATTTGGACACAGGCCTATTGTTGGATATTGTACTGGCAACACCCAAAGATTCGATGTGTCAGAACGTAGCGCGAGAACGGCCTTCTGGGCGCTCGTGACGGTAAGATGTGCTTGGTGGCTGTGTCGGTAAAAAGATAGATTGGCATGGTATTGGTTGGAAATCTACTGTAAATTAAGGTAACCTGTTAGTTTCATGGTAAATATTAGAATACGGATTGAATTGTGATATTATGTGGGGAATAGGAGATGTGATGGTATGGTGTAGAATATTGAATTTGATGTTGGCAAAGAAATATAAATGACTGACAAAATATCTTGGTGTAGCATATTATTTTCCTTATCCCTGAAATATTGTGAATATGTAGTTTTATTATACAGTTTTAGATTATGATATTGGGGTAGCGACTTTAAGATTAATTTGGGTATTAGTATCCATTTTGAAGATAAATAATTATATTTGGAATTAAATCAGTTATTTTAGAGTAAGGGTGGTTCTTATTTCACTAGGTTTCATTTTTAGAAAAAATAGTTAAAAATATCGTCCAGGTTTTAGATATTTACATGAACAGAATAGCAAACAGCTTTAAGAACTGTTTGTTTTTTTTTGAGCAGGAATTATTCTACCTGTAAGTAATTTAGTAAAGTTCTACAACTAGTATAGAACCGACTAAAAATCAAGCTTAAAGATAAAACTGTAAAGCAGTAGAAGGTATGGTATGTAAAGTAATTAGCGAGGGTTTGGCGCCGCGCCAGTACAGTACACTGCCTCTGGCTTGTAGCGGTACAGGGAGATGGTATTAGCGATATTTGATCGAGACATGCACAGAATTGAGGGAAAAATAAAAATGGCGGAGTTTTAAAGAGGATGGTACTACTCGCATTTATTTAAAAAGAAGATGGACTATGTAAGGATCGTAGCAGGTGGCGTTCTGTAGTTTCTGCCTACCCCCATGGGAAGAAGGCGTGAGTTTATGTATGTATGTATGTGTAAGATGGATGCATCCATAGTTTACAGGATGTTGGATTAAATAATAAAAAAATAAAACAGTGGCACTCCGGGAGTGCCGACAGAAGTCAAAACTTGAAAACGGTAATCAACTCGTTGATGTGTTTTTAATGGTCAGAAGCTGGTGTCGTAACAGTGTCGTGAAATCAATGGTTTAGTCCCATCCCAGAAATGCCCAACGCGCTTAAAGAAGTTTTCACTTCAAAAATATTATTTTATTTTATAAGTGCGATGGATTTGATGGTTAGATTCTTCCTTGCTTTAATGCGGTGTCGACGCATTTTTATTGATAACTAGTTAACCCGACAGACGTTTTCCTGTCAAAAAATCATGGACTTGCGTTCAAAAATCCCATGGAAAAAACACCTTCAGTTTTTCCCGAATTTTCCTATTTTCCGGGCATATTTTCCAATTTTTTGTTCATAAACACAAAAAATAGTTAAATCGGCTAAGCCTTCCTCAATTGATGCGCTTACCAAAGAACAGAATTTCATTTTTATTTGTATAGATTATTAACTATCTTTTACTGTCTCCACTTAAGTCAGATCCAATCAAATTACTGGATTGTCAATGGAACAACGACTTTGAATTCGAAGTACTTATTGTCTCCATTTCCCTTACTTAACTTCATTGCTCGTGCTACTAAAAAGTAAATCGATACCCATCAACACACTTCACAAAACATATACAGCAGTGCTATTCTGTAAAAATCTCACCGTGAACGCAAATGAGCTTGAAAGTGAGCTGTCAATAGTGTCAATCCCTAGCATATTATTATGGTGGAATGACAGCTAACTTCACCTAAGCGATCACGGTGAGATTTTAACAGAATACTGCTGTTCATTACTTCCTCAGAAAAAGGAGATGACCTTAAAAGCAATGAAGTAATCTAGGCTGCACAGTAAACACCACTCCCGTTACAATTCCAGTTCCAACTAGCCACAGAACTAGGTAGAAAACTAGATAAAAACTTAGGCTCACCTAAACAAGCTAATATAAAGTGTCGTCGGCTTGGCTTGCGGCCAAACGGTCACAGGTTCCCGCCATCTTTGTTTTAGGCATACCTCTATTAAATCAACATTTTGTCCGCGCTCGTGTTTTCGTTTTGGCAACCCCCTGTAGTGTGAGCGGTAATTCATGCATGTTTGAGGTGGGATTATATTTACTGTTTGAGGGTAGTTTCCTTTTAAGTTTTGTGTCTGGGGTTGGTGGTTTCTTTAGGATTGTGTTAGTAAGGAAATTATTTCTTGTCTCGTTCTATTGACCACTGAAATAACATACCTATGGAAAATATTTTCATAGTAAAGCTATCTCTGGTACAAATTGCCAAGAAGATAAATACCTAGTAATACTAGGAGCAGTGGTGGCCCAGTGGTAACGGCCGCGACTTACGAGTTGTAAGGTCGTAGGTTCAAACCCAGGCAGGCGCATTACTTTGTGTAAATTATTTCATCACTACTGCTCTCAAAACGGTGAAGGAAAACATCGTGAGGAAACCGGCATGTCCTAGAACCAAAAATTCGAAGACATGTGACATCTACCAACTCGCACTGGGCCCGCGTGGTGGATTACAGCCCACTCCCTCTAACAAAGAGGAGGCCTGTGTCCCAGTAGTGGGAACATTTATAGGCTGATGATGATGATGATGACTATGCACTTTGCATTGTATTCGATTCATGATTATGTACCTACCTACATTTTGATTTATTTCCTAGTTCCTATATATCTCCTCCTGTTTTCCCTCATTTCGCTCTTCATGTTATAAATCTTTTTGATATATCTGTGGTAGGTCAGTAAGGAATTACGCGATGATCCGGAATTCATTTTTTTATTCTCGCTTGTTGAAAGAGGCTCGGCAAATATTTGTTAGTAGGCGGAATAAATATAAAATCAAAGAGAAGTATTTAGTTATATTAAATATCCCTTACAATAAAGTATTTATCAACTACAAAGAGTCTATTGTTTATTTCACAAATATTTTGGCGGAAAGTTTAAATAAGGGTGTAGCGATAATGTAGCAAATGCGTAGCAAGAGCGTAGCAGGAGCGTAGCCACAGCGTAGCAAGAGCGTGGCAGGAGCGTAGCAGGAGCGTAGCAAGAGCGTAGCAAGAGCGTAGCGGGAGCGTAGCAAGAGCGTATGTGAGAACCATGTATCTGTCACAAATTAAATTATCTATCGTTGCTTCATTTTTAATTTTTTTACCTATTGTGGTATAGTAATTTTATTCTAGGTGCATCGTCTTCACATATAATAATTATTTAACAAATGTACGTACATATACAAACAATATTGTAAAACATTTTAAAAGAGTAACGGTGGAGTTTCTTGCCCATTCTTCTCCATACGAAAACTACCTTTTGGAAGGGGCGACTAGAATCAATTTTATTATTTTGTAATTTTTGACGTTCAAAAGTGCCATACATGGGCCTATTTGAAATAAATGATTTGACTTTGACTTTGACTTTGACTTTGAGCATAGCAAAAGTGTAGCAAAACCGTATCAAAAGCGTTGCGTAGTGTAACGTGGCGTAGCGTAGCGTAAAGCGTATCATAAGCGTAATAGCGTAGCATAGCGAAAGTATTTTACCATTTAAAGGGTAACTTTTACTTACAAGATAAATAAACCATTAGCATTCCTCCCCACATGAATGGTGGTGACAGTTTGTGTTGTTCAAGACAACTATGTAAATACTTGATAAACAACTATAATTTTAATGTGTTTCATGTAAAGAAAGATGCTACAACAAAAGTTTGTGTGTGTGTGTTTGTCTCTTCTTCACGCAAAAACTACTGAACGTATTTGGATAAAATTTGGTACAAAGATAGTTTATAGCCTGGATTAACACATAAAATACTTTTTATCCCGATATTCCCACAGGATCGAGACTTAAGCGGGTGAAACCGCGGGGCGCAGCTAGTAATCCATAACTCGTCTAAGAATATGCAACTCCATGTTAAAGCTTCGCATATCTCAAAGCTTGGACTGTACCCTAACTTAAAAGCTCCCATTAATAACACCAAGTGTGAGCATGTTATGATGAGCATTCAATAAATCCACTACTTTACGTATGTTTAGGTTTACGCCGGCGTTTATTTACGCAGCTTCGGTATAAAGCAGAACACATTATTATTTGTATGATTAAGTCATACATTAGATTTATGTGCTTATTATGTAGGTTAATACATGCTTGGTGTACAGACAGATACACGTCACATGAATCGCAAAAATAGCCCTTACTACTATGAAATAAGGGCGCTGTCAATGGTAAATTGTTAACGTGTTATGCGGTTGACTGTACACTGTACAGTCGCATTGTGTGGTCCGATGGGAATTGAGATTCAATGTTCTTGTGTTTAGATTTGTGATCCTGTTTTTATAATAATGTACTTACTTATCTGGTTTTATTTTTTGTATGATGAAGAATATATTTACTTCTAAGTTTTATTCGTGATTGATTATAGAGCTAAATATGAGTAAGAGGTAAAAGGATTTAATTTTCCTGAGAATTTTTAGAGCCATTTATTGCAAATGTAGTTTTTCTTGGTAGGTAGATATTTGTGTTACAATACATACAGGGTGGCAGGGACATCGACGCGAAAACTGTTACCATGGATTCAGTACACGATTCTGAAAACCCCTTTTTTTCTTTTTTTGTTTTGGGTTTCCACCCATTTATCAAATATCTTCTCCCGCTCTGGGTGGAGCAGGAGGACGTGTCAGATTCTTACTGACTAAAACCCACCCGTGTTCCTTCAGTTGCCATGTTGCCGGCAGGGCTTGTTAACGTTACCAAATAACAAAATAATAACCGTTATGTAACGTTAATTTCAATGTGATACGTTACTAACGTTACAAAAAAAGTAACGATACTTGATAACGTTACCAGTAATATAACGTTAATTAACGTTAACGTAAAAACGATAACTAACGTAAATTTTAACCTTGATTTAGCAGCGTTGCCGTTCTGTAGGTTTACATTGTGTGCGCTCGCTTAGCATTGGATTACTTTAGATACACTGTTGCACTTGGTTGAAAAAGATGTATGGACAAATATGTAAAAAGGATATATTTCAACTTTGGTACAAGTGCCCTTAATTTTCTTATTTATATCCCTTATTTTTCTGCGTTTTTTGACATATCGTACAATGCGTGCACGCGTTAGACTTTGGGAGAAGAAAATAAAATGTGTTTTTAGAATATAAAAAAGGTTTTAATCTGTTTATAATAGACAGTGGTGCCGATTCTCTTGTACACCGAACTATCACTAAAATTCCTTACTTTTGACTATGAGAATCTCAAAGCTATTCTGCAAAATAAATTCTCTAAATTTAAAAATAATTTTGACACATCTAAATCGAATTTGACAACCGCGACTCCACACGTGATACCTAACCACGTGAATCTTTTTAGAGCCGGAGCCTTGACGTGTTTTATATGGATTTTTCACTTTTTGTGTGGAAAATAAGAAAAAATATTACCTACATGTAGAGTGTTAGGGGTTTAAGGATTTTTTAAAGGGTGTCGAAATTTTCATTATTTTTGCGATTGGACATACCGTTTTCGAGATATAAGCAAAAGAAAAAAAATATTTAGTACTGTTTTTTCATCTGAAGTCGAGGTGTTGGTGTGAATTTTAGTTCATGACAACCAATTTTATTCCACATGTTTTTAGTCGCGATTAAAAATCTAAATTTTTTTTAATTAAAGCTGAAAGGATAAACAATCAAAAATTTTGGTGAAAAACGTCAAATTCAGAATAGCAAAATTGCCATTTTCATTAAACTAATATCTCAGTGCCATCTTAGTGCTGTCAAACTAAAATATAGTTAAGTTGTGTCACTTTAGTCTATTTCAGAATGGAAAATCGTCGTTTGACAGGAATAAATCAAATTTTGGTGATTTTTAGTTTAGTTTAGAGGCATTTGTGACAAGAGAATAGGTACTAAATGATCCTATATAAAATTATATGAACATAAATGGAATAGAAATCAACTATTTTTAAGGTACATGGTAATTTTCTAAAGGTTTTTGTAATTTAGTGAGAGTAGTTAGATAATTATAATGAGATCTAATGCCCTGAGTATCTTATATTACTTCCTATATTGATACCCTTCCTTGCATTATTTTATAAAACATGCATTAAAATACAAAAAAAAAATGTGAATGACGGACTCACAATTAAAAATTATTTAAAAAACAAAAAACCCGACTGCAAAAACACATAACTGAAAAGAGAAAAACAAGCATTATAAATCTATAGAACTTTGGTACCTATTGCAGGCGGGACAAACCAATAACCTGAAATGATGGTGTAAATTTTGTTTGTCCGCCTGCAATACCAAAATTCTATAGATTTATAATGCTTGTTTTTCTTTTTTCAGTTATGTGTTTTTGCAGTCGAGGTTTTTGTTTTTTTTTTATTTCAAGCTTTTTAGTTTTATTAAAATAATACATTTTGACTCATTACTAGCTTTTATGAAAAAAAAAATGGAAAATATTTAAACAAATAAAAAAAACGTAATTGAAGCTGCAAGATTTAAATTTATTTCTTTTCAAAAATAATTGTTAACATAACTTTACAGTTTTTAACATAACTATTTACACTAGGTACTAAATTAAATAAAAGACTAACTATCTGTATAAATAAAAATAAAAAACAAAACTTAGGCTTCGAGTATTCGTCCGCATCGCTGTCATTCGAAAACGTGCCCAGAAGACTGGCAGCATTGCCACGTTGAATGGCAATGCTAATTCTTTGGCCAAAGAACGAGCCAGCCCTCTGGTCACGTGAAATGTCGATCAATCGACGAGAAATTTCCTTAAAAAGGAGACGCGCACTCGGGCCCCATGATCCGAGTGTTTCGCCCCAAACGGCTCAAAGCTGTAGTTACCCATAAGGTTACAGTATTTGCGCTGCTTGAGGGTCTCAACAGCCGCAGCAGTGGCGCCAGCACAGCCCGCCGTGCTAGGAACATGAGATGACGCAAGGGTGTCGACACAGGTTGCGTCCCACACTAGAGACCCACCCACCTTCCAAGGCAACAACGTCATCCCGTCTGGTCTCTTCCCATCGTCACGTACCAAGCTGTTAGGTTCTAATACCGCTGGTACGCCGGCGGTGACAAGGGCTCGACAATTGATGTCGTTGATGCTGGTGTGCCGTGCTATGTGACCTGCGCTCCTGCAGCAGGACAAGCCTTGGTGCCCGAGACTATCGACAGCTTCACCGCAGAGACACCGATGCGGAGCAACATAAGGTGCACCCAAGCGGAGATACGTAGCGAGCCGAAACGATGAGTCATCCATCACAGTGCCTATGGTGGATGACGGGAGCGCCTGAAGCCACAAGCCTTATTCCCATTCTCCCACAGCCAGCAGACGGGCGCACTCAACAGTATTAGGTGACGTGTTTATCAGGGTGTTCCGTATAATACTGCAGAGCGGCACGTCCCATCGTCTCTGGGAAGACGGGTTGTCGTATTGGGACAAGCCATTTTCCAAGCGTTCAACGCATCGGTAAGGCAAATTTTATCCACTGGGCGATTTTGACGTACCGTACCTCAAAATCGGCCAGTGAGGAAGATAAAATTTTCCTGGTTAATTTATTGGTACTGTGGACCGAGGAGAGGAACGCCGGTAATCTTATACTTGAAATTTTTTGGACACCGAGACCACCCAGGCGAATGGGAAGTGTGGCTTGCTGCCACGCTCGGTCGTCCAGAGCCACATTTAGAATTGATGTTAAAGTGTTTCTAATAATGTCTACCTTTTTCTAAAAGTTGTGGATGCTTCCATAGATGGGAGGAACGGAAACTATAAGTAAATTTTGGTCCAAAGCAGCAGTATCGAATTGAGTGTGAAGGCCGAATGAATATTAATTTTGAAAAGTTTTTCCGAGATACAGTTGAAATTTTGTATTTTCTCCTCAATGAACGTTGGAAAGGATTCATCAAAAACTGGGGACCCCAGGAGGTGAAGAGAGTTTCTTTCCGTAATTTTGATATTTGGTGCTACAGTATAAAATTTTGCTATGATAGTCTGTCTGTCAGTCGTTTGGGGAAGATAAATTTCACATTTTGAAAAAGTTCCAGGCCAATGAACTGATTTTTTCTTTAATAAAGTTAAATCTTTTAATATACTGTGTCTACATCTGATCCTAGGGTTCCATCATCCAAATACCCTACGTTGAATTTAGAAAGCATTGTAGAAAGCACAACAAATTTTGGCTGCGATACGGCGGTAGGTGGACCCTACGGCAATGGGACGAATGCCGCCATCCTTCTTGCGCAGAGCACATAGATTTGCCCCCAAGCTGCAAGCATCCTAAACATCTATATCAGATTCATCAGACTCTGTGTCATAATTAATTACATCTATGTCACAGAACTCAATATCTATCTGTTGCTTCGGCTCAACAATTAAAAGATCCAAGGTTTCTTGCCTCATCTTTGCAGATTCAGCCTCATTTCGCCGTGTTGCAGAAACGTAAGGATCTGAAGTCAGAAACATTATCTTCATCATATCCTCATTCGTGCTCGTCCTATTTATTTTACATAAATGGTGCTCTCTGTATTTGCGAAAGTTTTTGTTACGCGATTCAGATGCTTTTTCAGACAGATTTCCAATCGGTACAATGGAGTTTTTCATGATATCAGCTCCGTGAATCAACAATTTATGTACTGTTGCTGACATATAGTACTAATGATAGAACTGTAGGTATCTCTCTGCGGTCGTACGGATTTAAGCTCGAAATTTTTCGACATCTATGTTTTCACCTAATGTAATTGCTTGTAAAATAACTGAAAATCTGCGCACTATTTCTTCATCCAAACCAGTAATAGCTGGCGTTTTTTCAGGAAATTCGAAGAATTGTAATGCTGTATTTCCGTCATTTGTTGTCCCTGATCCCTGCTTCACGATATCTATCAGAAGCCCTAACTCCTCTCGAAATCTCTCTTGTATCTATTTCTTCCTCTGTTTCATTACGTATTTGTTGTCTTCTTCTTTGATAGACCAAGTTTTTACGTCTTGTTTTATGCTATGTGCAAAAGACACTCCATGTTATTAACCGTTCAAGCTCTTTAGGGAAAAATATTAAGTTTTCATTCATCATTTTTGGTATTACGGAACACATCCAAATTTATCATAAATTTTCGGAAGCTAGTAGTGCTGTCGCGTCAAGCAATAATTGTCAATGTGTGCGTGGTTGTATTGCTCACTGTAGGTGTATATCGCTCCGACAGGCACTCACACTAGCGCAACGTGCTTGGAATTGAATTTTGCAAACATCTCGACTTGTAGTTGCGAGCCACGTTCGCAGGCCTCATTACATTTCTGTTCATAATTTATTTATAACCATTAAATACCTAATGTCAATTATAAATAGATTAAAACCTTTTTTATATTATAAAAACACATTTTATTTTTTTTCTCCCAAGATCGCACGCATTAAGCGTGCTCGCACTATGCGATATGTAAAAAAATGCAGAAAAATAAGGGGCATAATCGTGCCAAAGGAAATTAGGGGCACTTGTACCAAAGTCGAAATATATCCTTTTTATAAAAAAAAATATGGACAAATATGTATTGTCCATACATTTTTTCAACCAAGTGATATAAAGTAACGAAATTGTATATTGAAAAACTGAAATAGCATTAAATTGATCAATAAGAAAGAAATCCGTTTAGGTATCGTAATACCTAAATCCATTTCAGTCGAAAAAAGAAAAATATTACTAAGTTGATCCCTAAGTCCCTAAGTGTTGTCTATTTTCAGCCCACTGTGCTGTGGCAGTCAGTGACTATAATCGACACGCCACGCCGTGGCGGCGTGGTAGACTATTAAATCCTGCATGTTTAGTTAAAACAACTCTCATCTTGATATTGGATAAATATTATTATCATTTATCATTGCCAGCAGCACTTCTCACGCGTAAGAATCTGGCAACGTTTTGATCGGTACGACCTCAGCGCAGCGCGCGGGGGCGGCCCTCCGCGCGCCTCAAGCATCGCTAATTCCACAAGTTAATAATAACGTTAAAATTAACGTTAAAATAGAATTAACGTTATTATATATTAACGATAAAAAATTGCAGAAATACCGTTAAATCTATTAACGTTATTTTAATATTAACGGTAACTCTGTAAAATGAAGGTAACGTTACGAAAATTTTACCGTTATGTAAAGCCCTGGTTGCCGGGGGCAACGATTTCCTTTTCGGCCTTATTCGCAACCTCCAAACCCCTGCGTTGAAAAAATCAGCTGTTCCATACATATTGATCGCGTAGGTATTGCACTTTCTACGAAACAGCTGATTCAAAAAAAAAAACGTGTGGCACTCGGGGACTGCCGCGGTTCCTTCACGATCAACAGTATGGTTTCACCAAAGGACGTTGTACGACCGACGCCGGTGTAACCCTATTAAAACACATTTTTAACGCGTGGGAAGAGGCCCAAGATGCCATAGGAATCTTTTGTGACCTCTCCAAAGCATTTGATTGCGTCGATCACGAAACCTTACTCTTGAAACTAGAGCATTACGGACTTGGAAAACTTGCACTTAATTTAGTAAAGTCTTATTTAAATGATAGACAACAGCAAGTGCAAATAAACGGTATCAATTCACTAGGTTTAAAAGTAAAAATAGGTGTGCCGCAAGGCTCGATATTGGGTCCATTCCTCTTCTTAGTATATATTAATGATCTACTCCATTTATTAAAAAATCAACCACAAATGGTGTTATTTGCTGACGATACTTCTTTAATTTTTAAGGTAGATAGACGTGCTACAAATTTTAACGACGTAAATAACGCCCTACTGCAGGTCCAAAATTGGTTCACTGCTAATAATTTAGTATTAAATGGAAAAAAAACCAAGTGCATAAAATTTTCTTTACCAAATGTCAAAAGTAGTGATTGTGAGATAGTATTGAATCAAGAGAAACTAGAATTCGTTGATAAAACTATTTTCCTAGGGATCACGCTCGACTCAAGGCTGCAATGGGGTCCTCATTTAACATCTCTTGCAGGACGGCTAAGTTCAGCAGCATATGCTGTCAGAAAAATCCGTCAGTTTACTGATGTAGATACCGCGAGGCTAGTCTATTTCAGCTACTTTCATAGTATCATGTCCTACGGTATTTTACTGAGGGGACGGGCTGCAGACATCGAGTCTATTTTTATTCTCCAGAAAAGAGCGATCAGAGCCATATATTGTCTCCGCAGGCGCGATTCTCTAAGGAAACTGTTTAAGAATATTAACATCATGACGGTACCTTGTCAATATATCTATGAAAACATCATGTACGTAAGAAAGAATTTACATCTTTTTAGCAAAAGAGGTGATAGACATAATTATAGTACTAGAAATAGGGACCTATTAGTTCAACCAGGTTTCAGACTGGCTAAAGTAGATTCATCTTTCATGGGATACTGTTTAAAATGTTACAATAAAATTCCTCCCCACATACTTCAACTGAATGAGACGAAATTCAAATCTTGTATAAAACGCACACTATGCAGGCAGGCATATTATACATTGGGGGATTACATCACTGATAAAAATGCTTGGCTCAATGCTGGTCCTGCTCCACAACCACAACTAATTGATTAACATTTG
This sequence comes from Agrochola lychnidis, assembly GCA_963680765.1. Taxonomy (NCBI): domain Eukaryota; kingdom Metazoa; phylum Arthropoda; class Insecta; order Lepidoptera; family Noctuidae; genus Agrochola; species Agrochola lychnidis. The sequence continues at coordinate 2,260,255 of OY796859.1, read as the reverse complement.
CAAATACCGTTGGAGCTGCTGAAGATTGTAAGACCATCTTTGCATTGTATAAACTCAATCTCTTTTGTATTATATAATTGCATAGCACACTATGTGAGCACTATGTACTAAAGAGTTACCATTTACCGGATACTATGTCTTGCATTGACTTGAATGTGCCCTGGCGGCTGTGAGTATGTCATGCTCACTCAAATGTTTCGCTGATGGTGGCGCGTGTGTTGGATCATTTAGCTCCCTTCAAAATGGTTGAGCTGAATGGTGCTAATCCATGCGTCATGTTCGTGAACGGGCGCTGTCAGTTGGGACTGGTCATCTCTTAGCTGCCAGGGCTTATTTCTAATTTTTTGAATTGTTCTTTTTTTATCTTTTTATTACGGACGCTTCTAACGTGCACGTCTTTCTACATTGTTCTCACATGTATAATTTCAACATGAATGATGTAACCAATATTTTGTAACAATTTTTTATTTAAAAGAGTGTCCGTGGAGTTTCTTGCCCGTTCTTCTCCATAGGTACCTACTACGCTTTGGAATGGGCAACTAGCTTCATACCTATTTCTGACTGACCGATTCCTTGACAATTCAAAAGTGCCTGTAAATGGTTTAATTGAAATAAATGATTTGAGTTTGAGTAAAGCTATTGCATAGCATTTGTAACCTCCATACTTCCTATTTGTCAACGCTACACTTGGGATGATACACACGCGATGACAACGTGATGTTGCCATGGGAACGTAATTTTTGTTTTATGTCATCATCCGTTATTACATGGTAGGCGGAGTGGAGGGTGTTAGGTTTTTTTCGTTACGGAATTTCTTGATTCGGTCGCCGCGCTCAAAGCCCGTGATAAAAGCTATGCAATAGCTTAAAAATACCGACGAATAATTTCAACGCAGGGGGATTCAGAATCTTGTACTGAATCCATGGTAACAGTTTTCGCGTCGATGTCCCTACCACCCTGTATACCTTCATCATCATCATCTGGGACCCTTGTTCCACCCAATGCTGAGATAGGCCTCCTCCGTTTTGTGCCATGCTTCCCTGGTCTGTGCGTGTCTCATCCAGGTCTTCACCGAGATCTTCTGTATGTCGTTCACCTACCTGTCCATTGGTCTGCCAACGTTCTTACTACCGTTTCTTGGCAACCATTCCGTTAGGGCTGTGCTCCACCTGCCATCACCATATCTAGTCAAGTGTCCTATCTACCTCCATTTCACAGCCGCTATCCGTAGTTTTACGTCTTGAACTACCTCTACGTCGAATCTCACTTAATACAAAATCAATCCAATTCATTTGTACTTTTTAAGTTTATCTTTGACATGGACTTGGGCATGGGGGAACCCTGGACTTATCCTAATAATCCTATTATCCTACTTCTTACTAATATTAGTACCTGATCGACCGAGCTCAGCTCGGGTGAAAATAGATAAACATATTGTCCAGGTATACCAACGTTGTAGCACATTCCCGAGGCTGTGAAAATGGAGAAAAAGAATTTTCCCAGGTATGAGACCTAGCTAAATCGATTTTTCGTCCCCGTAAACCCCTATATTGCAACTTTTATCGAAATCGTTAAAGCCGATTTTGAGAACGTGAGTTCTATATACATATATGTGAGATCTATATACAAAGAAATAAATATAAATACTCGTACAAATATTGCTCGTTTAATAGGATTAATGTGAAAGTGTGTGAGGATGGATGGATGTTTGTTACTCTTTCATAAAAAAACTACTCAACAGATTTGGATGAAATTTAGCACACATATAGTTTATAACCTGGATTAACACATAGAATACTTTTTATCCCGATATTTTTACGGGACCGAGACTTATGCGGGTGAAACCGCGGGGCGCTGCTAGTAATTAATATCTATCAGTCTGAAATCGCTAATCTGCCTTGAGCAAAAGTGGTAATCAATACTTATACCTTAATATCTGTATGATAAGATAGGACAATAATAGGCCGATATGATTAATACACAATTGTATACTAAATACTATACATATCCCCACTCTGTTACTCGGTTTCTATAATTATATCAAAACACAACACAGCCATTTAACTACCCACCCCACAATTAAAGTCAACCTTGAAGCTTTCATCCCCAGATTCGCGGTCAATTCAATGTCGACAGAGAAATTAATTTTCCGCTCCGAAGGAACCCGAAGTGGGCCGACGTTGGCCGAATCGTTTCAGAAGTTGAAGCAAGAATGCTTGATGGATGATTGTATTTGATCGCACTAATTTGACCTTTTGAGGTGAAGCAAGATCTTTTATTTGGAAAAGGATTTTTAGGTTCAATAATAAAGAGAGGTAGGATTGGTAGACATTTAATTCTTTTCCGGAAATATCAAATTGAAACCGTTCACCTTTGTTATGCACCAAAACTCAACTGTTCATAAGTGCCTGGATTGGTTAAAGTGGAAAAATTAAATTAAAAAAACGTAGCATTTTATTATAATTTATCAATTTAATAGCTTTTTACAATTCATCGATTTATTTGAGAGCTAATTTAAGTATTGAGGGTCTTTTTATTGTGTCCTTCTGCCTTATAGTTATTACTAGCTTTTGCCCGCGGCTTCGCCCGCGTGGATGTCGGGAAATATCCCACGGGAACGTACTACCGAAACCGGGATTACATACCTAATAGCCGAGGAAAAGGTCATTGACTCCTACCGCCTGCGCCCGCGTTGCCGTCAACCATAATTATTTTGTTACGCGTAATTTTGAATCTGTGATATCTTTTAAACCATTCATTTAAATGAAATGATGTCAAGGCATTTTAATCTAAATTAAATGCTCAATTTAATTAATAACAATTAAATTTTTATCAAATTCTGAAAGATATAAATGGTTATTGTGGGTCATCCTTAGAAGATAGACATATGCCATTGCAGACTTTTTGTTGAATTTTTTAAGATTAACAATACTGTAGATTATACATTTTATGTAACTTTAACGATTTCCGATACACACGCGAATAAAGTTCCCAGTCGGCATGATTTTTTCCGACATCTTCAACAATAATCGTCAAATTTCAGCCAATTTACACAAAACCTTAATGAATTATACACTTAAACCTTCCTTAAGAATTACTCCGTCCATTGGTGAAAATCGTTTGAAAATACGTTTGGTAGTTTTTGAGTTTTTTTGCGTTCAGACAGACAGACCGACGCGGCGGGGGACTTTGTTTTATATTATGAAAGGATTTTCTTTGATACTTAATATAGAAACTGATGAAATTTTCTTTTTGTTACCTCTTTTTGAGATTCTGAAATAACATATGAGATTTACAAATGTGTTTGAAGTTTTTTGTTCAAAGAAATCGTTCTTTTGTTTCCCAAGCATGGAATAAACCCAATAAATGATGATATTTTGGTCCTAATGTTGGTAAGTAACGGGATATACCCCAGGGCAAGATATTTTCGACCTTTTGTGTATGATCTAATATGTTCTCAACAAAGTTTTTTACCTCCGAGACACAAAATCTTTATTCTCTAAAACGCCGGTGGGTGTGTTGAGAAATGGATCCTAAATAAAGCTTTACTTATGAAGTTGTATGTAGCTATCTAAAGACAATGATTCTGGTACATGAAAGATCTCGATTGATATGAAACTAGCTGCGACCCGCGGTTTCACCCGCATAAAGGTGGTTTTACACCGGCGAGGCGTGGATGGGCGAGAATTGAACTTTATATGGCAAAATTTATATCCACACCCTGCTCATCTTTGGTGTAAAAGGTCTAGATGCGCAAGGATGTGCGAGGCGAGAATTGAAATATTTGTTAGTACAATTACGATTTATTTACTTTGTAAAACGGATATACAAATCTCGCACTTGCCATCGAGGATCCGCACGGTCTCTCTCCGTCAAGCGCTGACTTGCGATGTCTCGCGATGTCTCGCGCTGGCTCGCTCCGACTATCGCGAGACATCTCTGCATACTATATTCTCGGCTGGCCGGCGCGCCAGACACGGCTGGCCGGACGGTGCGTGATAGCGCGAGCCGGCGCTAAGTAGCGAAGGCCGGTGCGTGATAGCGCAAGCCGGCGCTAGGTAGCGAAGGCCGGTGCTTGACATCGCGAGACAGCGCGGTATAACGCCGGACATATTTTGGTAAAAGGGTAAGCGTGATTTCAATTCTTTCCCATCTCATCCACGCCTCGCCTCGCCGGTATGAAACCACCTTTATTTATTTATTTATTTATTTATTTATTTAACCGTTTATGTACACACATATAAACAGACAAGAAGAAAGGAACAGAAAAATACGTACAAAGGTGATGCTTATTTCTATAGAAATCTCTTCCAGCATACCTGCGATAGGAAAGTAATTAAAGAGATGTAGACAACGTGTGTAAGAGTAAAAGAGAAAACAGAATACATAAAATAAAACTTAACTATTACTAAAACTTAACTATACACTAATTTAAATATAAACATACAACATAAGAATATACTTAAATACATACTTCTAACATACATATCACTAAAATACTTAAATAAAATTACTTTCTACAATAATAAATACATATTATGCAACTATGACGAAGTGGAAAGATAGTGTTCTTTCACTCTTCTTTTAAAAACCGCAACAGTTTGGCAGTCCCTAATGTCAGGCGGAAGTGAATTCCATAACCGAACCGCATGCACACTGAAGGAGTAGGAGTAGAAGTCGGTTGAGTGGGGAGGGGATTTAAGGAGATTTCTAAGATGCGACCTGCAAAGTGCATCAGAGGGACGGGCGTAGGAAAAGCGTTCCCGCAGATAGGATGGCGTTTTAGGGTTGTGAAGGATGTTAAATAACAGACACAATATCCGAGAGTTCCTGCGAAGACGAATAGGGAGCCACTTGAGTATCTTGCGAAAGTTGGAAACGTGATCATACTTTTTGAGGTTAAAAACAAAACGAATACAGATGTTTTGCAAACGTTCAAGTTTATTTAAAAGCTCCTCGGTGGCATCCAAATAACAGGCATCAGCGTAGTCTATGATGGGCTGAATGAGAGTTTGAGCAAGGGAGATTTTGGTACTCAAAGGCAAGAAGCTCTGGAGGCATTTCAGAGAATGGAACGTGTAGTGCACTTTACGACTGACTTGACCAACATGGGCAGTCCACGATAGGTAGGAGTCCATGGTCACCCCCAAGTTTTTAACAGTATTTGCGTATTCAATCTGAACTCCATTCAAACAGAGTGGAGACAGCGACACAACATCGAGCTTATTACGCATATACCTCCCGCCAATAATTATGGCCTGGGATTTCTTAGGGTTGATTTGCAATCCGAAAGACCGCGACCACTCGCTAATCAAATCCAGGTCACTGTTCATGGCAGACACCGCTGCTTCCGCATCTTGAATTAAAAAGTGTGTGTAAAGCTGCAGATCGTCGGCATAGAGATGGAAGTGGGAAGAAATGACTCTGGTGACAAAGTTAATGAAAATAGAAAAGAGAAGAGGAGAGAGAACGCCACCCTGAGGCACACCTGCGATAAGAGAACACCAGTCAGAAGAAGACTCGTCGAGACGAACTCGCTGCGAGCGGCCTTTGAGATAGGAGTCGAACCAACCAACAGTACAAGAAGAAAAATTTAAAGATTTAAGGATTCCTAGAAGGATGTCGAAATCGACAGAGTTAAAGGCACTGCTAAAATCCAGCAGAACAAGCAAGGTGAGAGATTTGTGGTCCATAGCCCAGCGGATTTCATCGGTAACCTTCAAAAGAGCCGTTACCGTACTATGACCAGGTCGAAAACCAGATTGAAAAGGACTAAGAAGTTAGTCTCGATCCCGTGGAAATATCGGGATAAAAAGTATCCTATGTCCTAACCCAGGTCATGGTCTACCCATGTAAAAAGTTTTAGCGTGAAAGCGTAACAAACAAACTTACTTTCGCATTTATAATATCAGTTAGGATGAAATGAAATGAAATAGTAGATTGTTATACGAGGGGCTAAAATAACCCATTGTAACGAGGTAGTTTTACCCCCGAGCTTTAGCGAGGGAGTAAATAGAAACCGAGTTATAATGGGTTTTAGCGCCGTGTGTTACACTCTACTTTTCACTACGATTGCGAGAAAATAAAATAATCCAATACAATATTAAATAGTTTATTTAATTTAAATGTACAATTTGTACAATTCTGGATATTTAATTAAATGTTTTTTTCCGGCAACTTAATTTTAGTCCTATGTGAAGATGTTCTCACTATATGATGACATTTTCACTGTTGTAAATTATATTACGGTCACCAATTCAATTCGTAATTAGAGAAAAATTCTAAAGATTTCGCGCCAATGTCTTTTTTATTTCTTCTGTAGCCGCAACGCAATGTACGCATTCTACTAAAGAGATAGGTAGCCGCATTTAGTTCCATTTTCAATAATAAAATGTTCTTCTTTTTTGTGAACCAGTAATAAGTCGAGCCCATAATCATGACTATTCTACATAAGAATAAAGACTTTTTCGTTCTTCAAGGCTCGTTGGAACAGACAAAAATAAAAAAGAAATTACTTTTTTCCCTAGAGCAAGAAATGCTATTTTTCTCCGCTCTGGTACTCTACAATGTCGGCCTTTTTGAGCAAGAGGAGTGAAAAGTAATAAATATCGTATCATAAAACTATCTTATAGCATTTTGTTTTATATTTCTACGACAAACGACAAGCACAATAAGTATCATAGGTATGAATAAAGTCTTAAAACGAAGTGAAATTATGTACGAAACTTGTATTTTCAACAAAAAAAAGTTCTAATTTTCCTTCGTTACGTTTACTGTGCGCGTTAAAAGTGCCATACATGGGCCTATTTGAAATAAATGAACTGACTCTGACTTTGACGTCCGTGCTTGGACGCAGAGACGTGGCTTTGAGTACTCTGTAAAATTGTACAAAACGGAGCAGTTACCATCTTCTTTCATATTTTTCATGCTTTGTGTTTTCCAGTAAAAGATTCACGTTCCATTTGCAACTAAAAGATGGCAATATCTATCTCTGACAGTGTATTCAATAGAATTCACACCATTTTCTTTTATTGTTAAACGCTCTCAACGCTGTGCTCGAGTGTACTTGTGCATCTAGCTGTGCCTGCGAGCACAAGTACACAGACACAGGTACACTTCGACACAACACGGTTTGAACAGATATCTTGCGAACTACCGGATGCGTTGTGCGCTCGAGGAGACTGTCAGCAAATATTGTAGTGACTGTACTTGTTTACTTGCGATGGATAGTATTGTCACGTATTGTTGTGAGTTGACGGAAAAATGTATTGATGTGAAAATCTCGTTAAAAAATAAGTAATTTCTATTGTTTTCTTTGGAGTTAGGATTTCAATGATACTTGCAGTATCCTTGCTTAATTAATAGAATGTAATTACTTAAAAATTCTGAAATCCCGTGCGTGGGGCAAGTATTTAGTGTAGTGGTAAAAAAAAGCGCGCAACAGTAGCGTCATTTCCAATCAATAAATGCCAATAACAAAAATCTACCACAAAACGAACCAAGAATATCAATAATTTTTATATCTTTAATTGGGATACCAATGCAAAACGGTATATAAATTTTCTTATTCGTAGAACGACCTAACTTAACCTAGATTCTATTCGCAGTCTACAATATTGCGATACACATTATGTGAAAATATTTCTATGAAGAACGTATTCTCCCAAAGAATATCAGGTAAGTACAGTCAACTACATAGATATGTAGCAATACTTAGTCTTGTCACATGCGCGCCATCTAGTGTAGTGTGATAAAACTAACCGGTGGAACAAGTTCCATGTTTGAATAGTTGTTGAAAATAGAATTCATGGTCTTAGAGAGACTTTTTGGGTACTGATTTTTTTTTAAACGCCTAATAGAAACAGATCAAGGGTATAAAAAGCGGCAGTACTTAATAAAATGTAGCATATTATGTAGTTAGCACCAAGTTCTCCAAGTGTGGTGATTGTAGAAAAACTGAATTCTTCATCGCCTAGCTTAATCGCTTACGAAGTCTACATCGTCGTGCTGTACCTGTACCCACAATGTAGGCGAATCGATATGAGAATATTGTCAGATCTCCAAGATAGTCTTCACGTTCGTTCACGTGTTTATCTCAATGTTCCTCACAGCTGTGTTCACGCGGGTCGCAACGTGACTGCCACCAGCCGTATCTACCGGTTGTTTGTTGTGTAAGGGCCCGATCACACGTGTCACAACCCATAGCACATTGCAGAGACAAAATGTGGGCAAGCAGTGTTTACGTGTGAATAGTTTCGCTGCAGCTTCTTGCAGTTGCGTTGTGATAACTAACTACAAAACAACCGACTTCCAAAAAAACACTACAAAGTGAAAAATTACTTTTTACACAAAGTAAAGCGCCTGTCTGATTTCGAACCCACGACCTAATCTAATCTAACTCGTAAATCGGGGCCGTTACCACTGGGCTACCACTGGGCTACCACTGCTCTCACAAAAATACACATTTCGGAAGTCGGTGTCTTTGGTTTAGAATTTTCGTTTTTTGTCACCGACTTCCGAAATTAAAGTTATTTTTCACTTTGTAGTGTTTTTTGGAAGTCGGTTGTTTTTTTTTTCGTAAAAAGTTTTTATTTTCACTTTTTAGTTGTGGTACCTACCCCACAAAAATTCGAAAACCACTGCTTTTTTTTTTTTTTTTGGTTGGGAAATCATCAAATAACTTCTCCCGCTCTGGGCGGAGCGGGAGGGCGTGTCAGACTCTTACTGAAACCCACCCGTGTTCCTTCAGTTGCCGTGTTGCCAAGGGGGCCACGATTTCCCTATCGGTTTTCTTCGAACCCCCGGCCCTAGCGGACCCCGTCAATTCTGCTGACATCTCTTTGAGGCGCGCGTGGAACACAATGCGCCGTCGACCCCGGCTTGGTCCTTATCGGACGGCGAGCTACCCATTGCTCACCGTCCGCAAGCCCGCGCAACCACTGCCTGCTATGTAAATAACAGTGACAGGAACTTATCATATCATCCACATACTAAGTGGGAAAAAAGTACGTATTATTGAAGCTAACTCAAAAACTATCAAAGCCAAGTTAATAAAACTTATGGGACTACTTCAAGAGTATACCCTTTCAAACAAAAAAAAAAGAATTTTCAAAATCGGTCCACAATTGACGGAGAAATCGGTGGACATACATAAAAAAAAAAACAAACATACCCGACGAACATATAACCTCCTCCTTTTTGGAAGTCGGTTAAAAATAAAATCCAATGGTCGACGTGACGTTGTGTTTGCGATATGATCGGCCACTAGTGCGCAGTCTCGCTGGTGGTTGCGTTGTCGCTACGACGTGGTCGGTATCGCCAACACGGTTCATTTTCATACAAATTAGCGCCCGATCACGTGTTGTCGTTGTAGTGTGGTTGGGGTTTGGTTGTGGTACGTGTGATTGGGTCCTAACATTGTTTGGTTATCGTTAATTTACTTACCTACTAGAAAGTAAATTAACTAGTTACAATGTTCAAGGACATTTAATGTCAAATCATGATCATAGGTTCATTCCATAAGGATTGGGGCGTAGCTCGGAAGTTCAAGATTGCAACGGATTTAATTTTGCCATGTCTAGCGACTCGAGATTCGGAACCCTATCATGGTAAATAAAAATATCCGGCATTCAAACTCGAAACTCTATAGAAAACTTTTAACAACGTCGTAGAAATCCACAAAATGACATTTTGTGGAGGAGCCACGTGCAAACCTCTAACAACAAATATTCACATCTTGCCAAATCCTAATAATACACCCGGTTCTACATCGTCATAACACCCATACCTGCGAGCGTTCCACGCAATATTGCCCAGAACTATGTAGCTCTGAAACTCAACGCTATGCGCGGTCCAGTTCCTCAACTATTTCAATCAGATAAGCTGGCGTGTTCCGGCGAAGAGTTTGTATGGAATGAGCGTATGTTCGGAGTTGGAGGTAAGTTGGAAGAGGATACCAATGTTTATGAAAGACTGTTTTAACTTTAAATGAAAATTGGAACAGAATATGTCTGACAACTTGAGAGCCGAGACTAAAGTAACATTATATCAGCGACAGTTGAACCGCCTCAGTCTGTGGTCTAATGGTTAGAATACCTGTCTCAGACCCAGAGTTTCCAAGTTCGATGCCCAGTGGGGGCAAAATTTTCTGCTCGATTTGGTTGGTGGTAGGGCTTGTTCTAACTCCGCCTGGCTAGCTACCACCATCTTATCTAAATCATTCGCCATAACAACCTTAGCCAATTCCTCTGTGGTTGAGGATTCTGGGTATAGCTCACTTCCACCTTCGGCCTGACCATTACTAACCATCAGGTGAGACGCAGGCCAAGAAATTCACAGTTGTGATAAAAAAAAACAGTGGCACTCAGGAGTGCTCCACGCACCGCGGTAATCAACGCGTTGATGTCTTTTTAATGGTCAAAATCTGGTGTCGTCACAGTGTCGCGAAATCAATGGTTTAGTCTCATCTCAAAAATGCCCAATGAAGTTTTCACTTCAAAAAGTTGAAAAGTCAAAAATGGATGGGACTAACATAAGCTAAAGAAAAGCTTATGGCAATCCCGTTGCAGAAAAGTGCTGGAGAAATAAGAAACGCTTTGAAAGCGATTGTCACTTGTGTAGGCTTTTGTTACAACTGTCTGGCGCCTGTATTCCCCAAAGCGGGAGATAGATGTCTATAATACAACCACATTTCAACAGTTACGTATCTTCAAGTCCCATATAACTGGAAAGAAACCTATTGCTCTCAACCAGGCTCAAATCCAAACTCCGAGATATCGAGAAACTCTTGGAAAAACAAAATATACACTTGGCTTAACCTGGGTGTGGAACTCAGGAGTTCTGCTCAGCAGTCGACCACTAAGCTAACGAGTCAGTTTATAAAATAAGCTTTCACTTAAATAACAGTAAAATGACAAAAAAAAAAACGTGTGGCACTCGGGGACTGCCGCGGTAAAGCATAGCATTTGTAACCTCCATACTTCCTATTTGTCAACGCTACACTTGGGATGATGACGGATGATGACATAAAACAAAAATTACGTTCCCATGACAACAACAACATCACGTTTCCCATGACAACATCACGTTGTCATGGGAACCGTCATTACATCTTAGGCGGAGTGGGGAGTGTTAGGTTTTATTTTCGTTATGTTACGGAATTTCTTGATTCGGCCGCCGCGCTCAAAGCCCGCGATAAAAGCTATGCAATACCTTAAAAACGTCTGGAAAACTTTTACCTACGTAATAATATCAGGATAAATGTTTTGTTCACGTGTTCCAATTATTATTAAAAAGGTCTATCCATTTTTTTCTGCATGATATTAGGTTATAAAGGGCTCTGCCTTTAGTATCCTCATCAAGAGAATAGGGTCGTCTATTCTTATATCAATCTGCCTAATTATAGTATTGGGTATATTACAATATCCCAATATTGATTGTAAGGCGACCTTGGACCTTGAATGTGTTTCTAAAACCACCGCTCTGGGAACGATTCTTTGTAATCTAGTAAGTATGCTATTAAAGGTTTTTTATGTGAAGAGGGATGCAAAAGAAAGACCTACAATGAGTTTTATAACCCAGAGTCTGAATTGTTCAGGGTATACTTGCCTAGTATTGAAATACTTTAATACCTCATCCTCCTTCCCTCATCCGAATATAAAGTAGTTATTTTTCAACTCCTCTGCAATCGACATTTTTTATTATTGTGATTGTTTGTTTGTTGTCATTTGCCAGTCTAGTAACACAGATTACGCAATGTAAATTGTCTTTAGTCTCTAGCCCTTTTTTTTGGGTTGAATATTATCAAGTAACTTCTCCCGCTCTGGATGGAGCGGGAGGACGTGTCAGACTCTTACTGACTAAAACCCCCGTGTTCCTTCAGTTGCCATGTTGCCAGGGGCCACGGTATCCCTTTCGGACTTTGCCGCGACTCCGACAGAAGTCCCTGGCCCTGACATCAAGCAAGATAAAATTGACAATCTTCTGCTGCTTGAATACGAGGCTTTTGGCTGCTTTGTATGTGTGTATTTTATGTATTTTTTTTGTAATGTGCGTTTTTTTTTGTGCAGGTTAAACAATTTTTCTTTGTTTTTTTTTTTCAATGTGGTGTGGGCCTGTACATTATATTTTTTCTTCTTACGACTCTTTAGTAGTCATTAGAGTATTTGCTCCTTTTTTTTAGTAATTTTGCTCAAAAGCCATCCATTGTTTCTATAATCTTCTCCGTTTCGCCCAAAAACCCCTCAATCAATCAAACAATAAAATCAATATCAATTCAATCAATTTCAATGTGTCGACTCACTTTCCACAAAATGGGACTAAAACAAATCCTTCATCCTTCACCGTATCGTCCGAACAATTCCGTACAAATACAAATCCTCTAATATCGTTGATACCGGAAAATCGTCCGTGATCGGTGAAATCCGCACGAGTCCGCGACCCACTGATCGTAGTGCCAGATAGCTGGCCGTCTGGCAGACTGTATCGTGTTACTGGCAACGTATGCCATGCTGCTGGCAGCTTCGAATTGAATTCTTATGTATATGGGTACGTACGATAGCAATCTTTAAAGGGCTTTGTGGGACTTTAACTTTTGTGACGATTATCATAGTGTAGGTCCGCCATATTAAATAACACCAATTTATGTCCGTATTTTTAAATAAATTTACTGTGTCAATTTACTGTCTCCCGACTGTACTTGGATATTATTATTAGCATCAGTATATTATTACCTATTATAATTGCAATCACCCTAGTCGAAGACAGAAGACTTAAGACGAAAACGTTTATGGATACAAAACTATCCAAATCAAGTAGGTACCAACCTTACCAAAGATTTCAAAAAAATTGTAGCTTATTTAATATTTAACATAATTATGATAAACATAATAGTATCACACCTGTTTTTCCCAAAAAGCTAAGTAGAGGCATACCTATAGTACATTTTGCTTTTAATATTGAAGTCCAATCGTATTACATGTAATTTGTTTGGTCGATAGCTCTACTCATTATATTTTGCTAAATTGTTGTGAAGCTTCAGCTATAGGATACGCTAGAGTAATTTCAATATGAGATAGCCTTCCATGCACATTGAAAATGGTGAAATTTACGTGAATATGTATGAAAATAGTCCCGCACTCCAAACTTATTTCAATTATAAATCCTATTAAAATTTTAAGTGGGGTTAAATTGCCCTCCTAGCCATTGTGTGTATGTAAATTATATTTTAATGAATCTCATCCACATGGAGGTAGGAAAATGATGGTTCTATTAACAAATCCTTTGATTCTATGAGAGTGAAAGTGAGAATAAAAGAAAATATACGAAACTTCATCCAAAATGCACGGAAATAAACGGAATCCGTGTGGAAATTGAGACATCGCAGTGAAACGTCGGAGTTGAGCTGATCCCAATTCCAGATAACTGCGATTACAACTGGACGGATGACTGTCCGGTGTCCGGGATATGTCCGGCCGTCGTCCGGGACTCGTCCGGAAAGCGTACGTACACGGAGAAGGTAGAAACAGAAGTCCCAAACAATTTTGAAAGAAATCAAACTAGATAAAAAATTGCAGTTTGAGGAACCTGAACACATTATACAGGACAACACATTATTTACAAAAAAAAAACGTGTGGCACTCGGGGACTGCCGCGGTAAAGCTATTGCATAGCATTTGTAACCTCCATACTTCCTATTTGTCAACGCTACACTTGGGATAATGACGTGATGACATAAAACAAAAATTACGTTCCCATGACAACATCACGTTGTCATGGGAACCGTCATTACATGGTAGGTGGAGTGGGGGTGTTAGGTTTTATTTTCGTTACGTTACGGAATTTCTTGATTCGGTCGCCGTGCTCAAAGCCCGCGATAAAAGCTATGCAATAGCTTAAAAATCTGCTGTTCCCTACATTTTGACGAGTTATGCGAACATAAATGTAGGGAACAGCTGATTTTTTTTTCGCGATTTCAGTTTTCGTACCATAGTAAAAGTTGTGCATAATAATGATGAGTAAAGAAGTTTGCGTACTGGTTAAAAAATTACCCTGAATAATTAAACTTTCTGAATACTTCCTGGCATTATTACCAAGTTATGAAAGAGCTGATATTTTTTTAATGTTTAAATGGACGTTTTCAAAATTATTAATTTTTATTTTGATAGCTTAGCAAGTTTACTTTTGTGATTGGTAGTTACTATCGTCCATAAACTCGCAAGGGATTTACTAATACGTACCTAACCATAGAACCTAAGTTGAAATGTCTCGAGTGTCTGTAGTTTCCCCCACCTTCCGAATGTCTACGTTTTTATTATCGTGTTGAGTGGAGTTTCTGTATTTTAACAGTTTTGTGGCTTGCAGTACTAATGGTCTGTGGGGAATCTTTATAGATTTAACCTGAGATTCCGCCAGAGGGCCACGGTTGGCAGATCAGACGAATTGACTGGCTTGTCAGTTCGGGCCGATAGTTTGAGTAGCTTGGAATCGATTTGCAACAGGCTTTTAGGCTTGGATTTCCTTGTCGTGTTTATTTTCGGGTTTGTCGTCTTAATTAAAACTGGTTTTGTGTATTTCGTCCTAGAGTCATCATCATCATTAGCCTATAAATGTTCCCACTGCTGGGACACAGGCCTCCTCTCTGTGAGAGGGAGTGGGCCGTAATCCACCACGCGGGCCCAGTGCGGGTTGGTAGATGTCACATGTCTTCGAATTTTCGGTTCTAGGACATGCCGGTTTCCTCACGATGTTTTCCTTCACCGTTTTGACAGCAGTGGTGATGAAATAATTTACCAACTTACGTGTAGACCTACAACACGTAAGTCGCGGCCGTTACCACTGGGCCACCACTGCTCGTTTTGAGGAGCCACATAAAATATGTTGTATTACCGAAATTATGTAGTGTTTCCATTTTATTTTTATACTACAAATTAGAACGTATTTACTACTAAATTTTACTAAAAATATGTTGTAATTGGTTGAGTACTTTCCGAGAAACAGCGCTGTGAAATTTATGGATTTTTATGAAAAATCAAAACATTGTAGCTATCTCAAATTCAGCCGTACAAAACCCATTTTTTTTTTAGAGATTACGCATAAGTACTACTAAATCCTACCAAATTTTCAAAAATATCCGTCGGCTAGTTTTAGAGTTGTAAGGTGGCACCTCAATTCAGACGTCTGAATTGAGGAGCCACCTTAAAAGTCGTGTATCTTTTAAAGTGTTTTACTACAAATTCCAGGATCGGGCCTACAAAATCGCTTAATTTACTACTAAATATTGGTAGTACCCGCGTTTAAATATGAGACATGGCTCCTCAATTCATACGGACACTAGATCATCTTATTTTCTTTCTACGAACTTTTAACTTTCATTGTTATTTCAACAGCACCTGTATCTTGTTTGATTGTGCTTTGGTCTTGATGCTTACTTAACTTTAAATGTGTTCTTCTTTTTTTCGTGTGGTTAGTGACTAAACTGGTGTCAGAGTTATAAAGCCGCCCACGGGCCTCTGACTTGCCTTCGCATGCCGTCGAGAAAAGAAGTAAATAAAAAAAAACGTGTGGCACTCGGGGACTGCCGCGGTAAATCTATTGCATAGCATTTGTAACCTCCATACTTCCTATTTGTCAACGCTACACTTGGGATGATGACGTGATGACATAAAACAAAAATTACGTTCCCATGACAACATCACGTTGTCATGGGAACCGTCATTACATGGTAGGCTGAGTGGGGGTATTAGGTTTTTTTCGTTACGGAATTTATTGATTCGGTTGCCGCGCTCAAAGCCCGCGATAAAAGCTATGCAATAGCTTAAAAGTTTATTTATTTCACAAAATGGGAGCATTCACAAGAATTTGTTACACTGATGTATACATACAGATTTATTTATTTTTGCTTTAGGTACTGAAACTGATACCCAAACTAAGCCAGGGCTAGTATTTTGGGAGTCAGTCCTCAAACGTAGAATTACAGAGAGGTCGTGTCAACGTGAATGTCGTGAACTCGTGACGTAAAAATATTATTATTATTTATTATTAGATTAAATATCTCTCAGGCACCCTTTTTTTTTTTTGGATGGGAAGTTATCAAATAACTTCTCCCGCTCTGGGCCGAGCGAGTTCAGACTCTTACTGACTAAAACCCACCCGTGTTCCTTCGGTTGCCCTGTTGCCGGGGGCCATGATTTCCCTATCGGTTTTCTTCGAACCCCCGGCAGGCATCGGCCCTAGCGGACCCCGTCAATTATGCTGACATCTCTTTGAGGCGCGCGTGGAACACAACACGCCGTCGACCCGGGCTTGGTCCACATCGGACGGCTCTCTCAGGCACCCTCACGATATATTCCTTGACCGTTTTTGAAGCCAGTGATAATTATATTACAATACGCACAACGAATCCAAAAAGTCAGAGGTGCGTGCCTTGGGTTCGAACTCGAGACCTATGACTTGGCAGCCTGATGGTCACACCATAGGCAGCTATGTGTTAAAAGGTGGAAGACAGACTGTAAGTAGGTGGTACTCTGCTCATATTGTTTGTTTATAACAATTAGCGCCATCAGCTTTACTTTGCGAGGTGTTTTTAAACGAACTAAAATTGACCTTGCTTCACTGTGAGTGATTTTGACGGTCTTAGAAGGTCCATGGATGTATTGATGGAGTTATTAAAAGTTACTGATACACTGAGGGGCTTGTGGCTAAGTAACAACAGCTGCACGGGTCGATCGATCAGGTTAAGCTACGCTTGGCGCGGTTGGTCTGTGGATGGGTGACCATCTTTACATACCAAGACCCCTCCGTGCCTCGAAAAGCACGTTAAGCCGTTGGTCCCAGCTGTCATTTGTAGATCTTTGACAGTCGTTACGGGTAGTTAGAAGCCCAAAAAAGTCTGACAACCAGTTTTACCAAGGGGTATCGTTTTACCTAGTAACTAGGTTGTGAAGGTCAGATAGGCAGTTGCTCCATGTAAAATACTGGTATTCAGCTGCATCCAGTTAGACTGGAAGCCGACCCCAACATAGTTGGGAAAAGGCTAGGCAGATGATGATTAAAAGTTACTGATAATTATTTTCCATTGTTTACTTACTCAAAGATTTGTAACGTTTTGGTCAGAATCATTACTATTGTAATATAATATTGTAGGTCTATCAGAAACCTGATTCCACTTAAAAACATTTCAGAGACCTTTTTGACAGATTTATCAGAGAAAAGCCACTGAAACATTAGTAAATTAGTGGAATTAGAGCCCTGGACGATCTAATTAACCCGAAGTTCTAAAGAAGACCGTCTTCTTTTCAAATACCTAACATTTATCTAGCCAGGCCACTACTTAATTTGTACTTACAAGATAGGTCTTGTAAGTGGAAACTATCTAAGGATTTAGAGAAATGTTAGTCTATTGTCTAGTACTAATGGATCACTGGAATCTCGCCGGTTCAATTGAGGTTCGAGCTCAAAGCATCTAAGTGATAGATTAGGGGATCTGTCGGCAGGCTTGTCGGGATTTCAGTCGATAGTACTAACGGCCTACAGTAGATTATCTTGTGATTTCGTATGTGGAAATTGACATAAGTTTCCTAGTTGTGTTAACTTAATTGTTTATTGTTTAAACCACGGAATTGTTTGAATTTATGTTCATTTGTTTAAGTGCTTACCCAAAGTTTAAATACTTATTTTATTTTTATTTTTAGGGTTCCGTACGTCGGAATGAAAAAAAGGAACCCTAATAGGATCACTCTTGTGTCTGTCTGTCTGTCCGTCACAGCCAGTTTGCTCCGAATCTACTGGACCAATTTAGTTGAAGTTTGGTACCATATAAATTTCTGTGACCCAAACTCGGATGTGTAAAGTAAATAAATGAATTTTGAATATTTACTTTTCGGGGGCAATTTGAAAAAAAAAAAGTTTTGCTAACTGTACCGTGTGACATATCAAATGAAAGGGCTTGTTACGAGGATCTCATTTTTTAATATTTATAATTTTAAATTAAATACTTTAAAAGATATTTAAGAAAATAGATGACATTGACCATTCCCCACACCGTTATCTCCAAAACTACTGAGCCAAAAATTTTGAAAAAATATAGTGAATGGTTCTTTACTCATAGATTACAGGAAAACCTATAAGAAGTCTATGGTCTTAAAATAACATGGTAAATCTCTCAATATTCTGCGTAAAAACTTACATTTGCAGTTGGAATGTATGGGAGAACATATTTTTTATAATAATGTTAAGTTTGTTCTTGGGATAAATTCATCCCAACTACGGAACCCTTCATTGTACGTGGTCCGTCACGCACTTGGCCGGTTTTTTTATCCTTGACCCAGTAACTAAGCCTAGTAGGTAGTGGATGTCCAATAATGATTGGCTAATCCGCATAATTATGTGAAAGGAGGTATGAGTTCTAAAACTCATTAATTAACAAAATCGATCCATTCAATGGCTTTTATAATTAAAATTATCATCATCTACCTAGCCTTTTCCCAACTATGTTGGGGTCCAGTCGGGGTCGGCCTCCAGTCTAACCGGATGCAACTGAATACCAGTATTTTACATGGAGCGACTGCCTATCTGACTTCCACAACCTAGTAACGAGGTAACACAATACCCCTTGGTAAGACTGGTTGTCAGACTTTTTGGGATTCTAATTACCCGTAACAACTGTCAAAGATTTACAAAAGACAGCCGGGACCAACGGCTTAACGTGCTTTCCGAGGCACGGAGGGGTCTTGGTATGTAAATATGGTCACCCATCCACGGACCAACCGCGGCAAGAGTAGCTTAACCTGATCGATCGACCCGTGCGGCTGTTATTATTATGCCACAAGCCCTCTCTATAATTAAAATTATAATGGACAAAAACTAACGTATCGAATTAGTAAAATGTTGTTAAATGATGTTACTTGGACATGATAGCCCTTGGTAAGACTGGTTGTCAGACTTTCGGGCTTCTAACTACCCGTAACTACTGTCAAAGATCTATGAATGACAGCCGGCACCAAAGGCTTAACGTGCTTTCCGACGCACGAAGGGGTCTCGGGAAAATATACAGGGTGTTTGGCAGAACGTTGAACATAAGAACATGGTTGATAGGTGGGGTCATCTGCTACTTACTCAGCCCTAATTTATTTGGCTCTGGCCCATTGATATTTCAAAAAAAATATTTTTTGATTCTAGTTTCACCACTTTCTTAACTTTAAAGTGTAATTTTTATTAAAAATGGGAAAAACAGGCAATATTTTTGTTTTTTTTTAATCTTTAATGTTGGCAGATTCTTATAAATTTATTCAGATGTTAGCTAGAAAAAAAGTTATGAATCCTCAAACTTACAGAAAGATGTAAAAATACTTAAATCTTAATTTCAACTTGCATTTAAAAAAAAATATCCAGGGGCCAGGGCCAAATAAATTAGGGCTGAGTAAGTAGCAGATGACCCCACCTATCCACCATTTTCGTATGTTCAACGTTCTGCCAAACACCCTGTATAATGGATGCTCACCTTCAAGCGACCCGGGTGGCTGTTATAATTTAGCCACGAGCTCATATGCTACTAGTTTACCAGTTTATTACATTTTGTAATTACACAAACTAGCACAGCGTTAAGTTGATACAAATAAAATTAAACACGAAGTCCTCTGGGGATCAATAGTTGGCACACTGTGCAACTGTGAGCCAATTTTGTTTTAAAACAACTTTGCGTTTGATCCAGCCTGTCAGCAAGTTGTAGTGATGGGAACTGCCTTATCGATATTTATATAAATACATAATCAGAATCAGAATAATTTACTTTGCAATTAATTTGGGTACAAAATCAGGTGTTAACATTGTAAAAGCAGTTCCAACACACTCTACCTCACGGCATGTAAAAATTAAAAAAAAAAATCTACAAGTTATACAACCAAATAAACAAAAATTAAAAAGTACATTTATGTGGATCGGCAGCCTTCCTACATAAAACAAAAAAAAAACACAACAGTCTTAATTCTATATTTTACAAATGATTATAATATTGATTATTTTAATTACATTAACAAAAACAAAAAAAATATATCAAAATATGTAAATTAAAATAACATTATAAACTCTTATCATTCAAAATAGAAAACTTTGCATACCTAGATCCAGGACAGCTCTACTGCGTAAAAGTATATTCTGTATGGCGCCAATCTGTATAATACGTTGCCAAAATATTGGAGGGAATATACAACGGACAAATTAAGAAGTAGGTTAAAAAGCCTTCTTTTAGAGAAAGCCTACTACAGCACTGACGAATTTCTGAATGATAAATTAATCTAATTCTTATAATTGTGCATTCCTAATTACTTTGACATTAAATTGACTAATTTTACTAAACATTATGAGTTGTTTACTCAATTTTGTAATACATTTTAATTTTTTAAATTCTAATTTGGACTATTAATTATTTGAATGCTGGATAAATTAATAATTGTTTAATTAAATGTACCTACCTACTTATATTTGTACGCCGTTAAGGCAAAACATGACTGTGGTAAAATTTTATTGTAACATCTTGCATGCCATGTGTGTGTATACTCATGTTTTGGACAAAGTCAAAGTCAAAGTTTTTATTAATGCGATTTTTAGTGATACAACAGGGTCTTAAAAATATTTTATAGTGCTCAAAAATCTACCCTATAAAGGCATGCATTGTTAAATTACAATATTAGAAATTAAAATTAAGTTATAAATTACATGAAACACAATGAACAATCAATAAAATCAATAATCAATAGAAATTAAAAACAAGATATATTAGATTGTAATAAATTTGTAGACATAACATAAATACATAAAATGGTCAAATTTTATCAACTAGGAATTCGTCAATGGTATAGTAGCATTTATCTATTAAAAATTTATTTAGTTTACGTTTAAATTGTGTCAAGTTTAAATCTTTTATGTCATTTGGTAGCTTATTAAAAATTTTTGGAGCCATGCAAAGTATGCTCTTGTGCAAAGGGCGGTTTTAGAACTTCTTAGGCATAATTCATGGCGATATGTTGGTCTTATGAATCGACAAATAAATGATCTTTATCTTTATCTTATTATCTTTAAAAAATCTTGTACAGAATAATAACATTTATCTATTAATAAGGATGTTAGTCTCTTTTTAAATACACTTAATGATACTTCTTTGTAGGCATGAGGTATTTTATTATAGATGACGGGCCCCATTGATAGTAAGCTCTTTCTTAATAATGCTGTTTTGTGCCTACCTGTAAACATTAGATTTTTATATTGCGATCTAACAGATCCCGGACGTGTTCTAATATCGTCCATTAGGATAAAAAGGTGTATGTTTGTTCTAACAAATATTACTACTTCAAGTATATACAAAGACGGAAAGGTGAGTAGTTTAAGAGACTTGAAAACAGGTGCACAACTGTCGGTATTTTTAAGACCAGTCATTGATCTCACGCAACGCTTTTGGGCTTTGAATATCCTCTCCCTCTCAGTACAGTTACCCCAGAATATAACTCCGAATCTCAAAACTGACGCAACTAGACCATGATGAGCTTCCAGCACGGTACGAATGCTTACTTTTTTTGCCAAGTTATATAGCACGTACGCTGACTTGCTTAACTTATTACATACATCCTCTGAATGCGGTTTCCAGGTCAATTTGTTATCAATTTGAATACCAAGGAATTTAGTAACATTTGTGGAGTTTACTTTTTGTCCATTAAAATTAACATCATAATTTTCAGCTGCTAGACGCTGGTGAAAATAAATGGATAGGTATGCAGAGATTTTGAAGTGCTAAAAAAAAACATACACAACATCACGCTTTGTTTCCCCGAAGGATTAGGCAAAGGTGTACCATCGGGGTAACGCATATCGAACCAATTTGAAACAAAATCCCGTGCACACAACCCTTTTTTTTCGTAGGCTAGCGTTACTATAGCGGTCGAGCGCTGCAAGCAAGAATAGTCCTTACAGTATACAAATATGCGTTTCTTCAATAGTACCTACAGTACACTCACATTTCGCCAGTAATGTTTTGAAGTCCCATGTAATAGAGGGCGAACCTGTTGCCATCAACCGAGCACAAAAAAAATTTATGAAAAAATGGATATTTCTCAAAAATAGCGCCAAAAGAATTAATGACTTCACCGGTGTACATTTAGGTGACCAAAATGAAGAGAATATACGGTCTCTCTTTCTTCGTTTACGTGAATATGAAAGTTCACTTAAGTTATGTTATTGTAGAGTATAACTATTTTCTTAATGTCCCTCGGCAAACTTCGTGTTTCGTCAGTTGTCAGATTTCTTTCTATCAGTTACCCTTTGCACTTGGTGCAGACCGGACGCTCTCAGTCGACTTGGAAATATATAGAATTGTTAATACTCTTTTAACTTAATGTAATTTATTTTAAAAATGGGAGGAAAGTCGCAGGCATGAAAATAGTTTTACAGCTCTTTATAGTTCACACGGAAATCGAAACGAAACAACAATAAAGTACTTAATTCTGAATTCAAATTATTATACACGATACATCTAATAAAATTGATGGACATGGAAATTAGCATTCGTTTGTATTCGGAAATGCAATGATTCCCGAGGGACATTAAGAAAATAGTCAGACTGTATACGTCTATGATGTAGGTAGATCGTCTGATAATATACTTAAGCGCACTTATATATGTATCTTCTAGTAAGGGGCCGATTTAATCGAAAATCAATGCATGCAAGGCGCGTCGATTTATGGATAAAGTTTTGGCGTTGAAAGTCGTCGCCATTTAAACTGCTGCACTTGTGAATAATATATGGGTTTAAACTTTTTAAATATTTAAAGAAAACTACGGTATGTATGTTATATAATCTTTGCAAATGGTAAGCACCTACTTATTCCAACTTATTCTGCACTTCATTTTACCTATTTCTTTGTCTTATCCTTATCTCATACTAGTTTCTGCCCGCGACTCCGTCCGCGTTCCTATTTCTTGTTTTGACATAAAATATATCCTTTGACTCTCGGCAATACTCTAGCTTCCTATTAGTGAATGAATTTTCGGAATCGGTGGTCCGAAGATTACCGCCTACATACAAACTCACAAATTTTGCCTCTTTATAATGTAGTATAGATTTTATTGCAACAAAATACTCATAATTTCAGTTGGAATACGTTAACTGCTGGACATAGGCCTCCCCCAAGCACCGCCACTTCGACCGGTTCTGTGCTCGCATCCAGCAGAAATAAAATACTCGTTTTCTTTTAGACTTGTTGCAAAAACAATCGATACATCGACATTTCCCATCACTATAATGGTGTCGACATTCAAGTATTTAGCGAGTGAAGGACTGCGTATCATTTCTCGTCAGAATTTCAAGCGCTTCGTCGCAACTTCATACCTTTAGCCATACTGAGGTAGGCACGCAGTCAGGTGCTTTAAGTATTCGTGCCTGTAACGAAGTATGCGTACCTGTAGCGTAGTTTCCGTACCTGTTACAAAGTATCGTTGAACATAGGATACTTACTCTAAAGTATTCGAGGATGTGGTGGCAACTGCATGCATCTTGCTAAGACTTTAGAGAGTCAGTGAAATATTTAAATACTCTGCTTCTTTCAATCTTTCGAGGGTGAAAATACGTATAATATTTGTGTTTTTTTAAAGATTTAAGGAAATTAAAAAAAAAACTACTTGCTACAAAAATTGTATGTCATGTCAAGGAACTTGGTAAGCTTTACTCTCAAATTAAAATTCCAATCACAACTGGCATTATTAATTTGTAGTCGTAGATATAAAATGTCCATAATAAAGCAAGTTGAATCAGTGTCTCAAGTTCTATGACTGTACAACTACAAGCCTCTTAAATAAAACGTTTATTTCAATAACTCACTGTTGCATTGTATATATATATTAGTAGCATTTTATACATTAAATTATTAAAGGAAACAACAAATCAAACTCCACCACAAAGTACGAACTGAAAACCATTCAATTCGTAGGAAACCGCTCGTACTTCCCACCGTGGTCTCATAAAATACTATGTGCGCAAAACTTAAGGTCAACCTGTTGCGCCAACGACTCAACTTAACCTTTATGAGACAGACTATAAAGTTGGAATGATCCTTTAAAACATAGGTTCTCATTTTTAACCCCCCACGCAAAAATGGGGGTGTTATAAGTTTGACCGCTATGTGTAAGTGTCTGTCTGTGGCACCGTAGCTCTTAACCGGGTGAACCGATTTGAATGCAGGTTTTTAACTGACTTCCAAAAGGAGGAGGTTCTCAATCCAACTACCTATATGTTTTCCTTTTTTTGTATGTTTGTTACGCGATAACTCGGCCAATTATGAATTGATTTTAATGATTATTTTTTTGTTTAGTAGGTAATACTTCAGAAGTGGTCCCATATAAATTTTAATAACTTTGCTCAAGTTTTTGAGTTAGCTTCAACAATACGTATTTTTGCCCATTTAGTATGTGGATGATATGTTAAGTTCCTCTCATTGTTATTTACATAGCAAGTAGTGGTACTCGAATTTGTGTGGGGTAAATACCTCAACTAAAAAGTGAAAAATAAAAACCAACCACCACTGTTTAAAGACACCGACTTCCGAAATTAAAGTTATTTTTCACTTTGTAGTGTTTTTTTTGGAAGGTTTTTTTTCTAGTGATGGTTCTAAGACATGTTTTATCAATATCGGTTCAGCTCTTTGAAGATTATCAGCTCTTTTCTAGTTAATGAATGAATGTGAGTATCTTCCACAGGTCTAATCGATTTGAAATTTGTTATTCTGTTACTTTAATGATATTAAAAGAACTTACACATACACATTTTGAACTGATGCTGCAGCATCACCTGGAATTTGCAGGATACCCAACTCCCTTACCAACTTACAGCACAGGTATCGTGTTTGGGCTCATTGGAATGGTCTCAATGAATAGGCTATAGATAGATGGTGAACAGGGTCTGGTGACGGAGTAGGAAAGAGAAATGAGGATATGTTTGTCGGGTGATTTTTAAATGTTAAAATCGTATTTGTTATTTTTTAGAGTTTCAAGATCACCGTGAATTAGCAAAAATGTTCTTCAGACATCTGGGGTGGTCTTAAAAAAAAACTAAGGCTTTAATAAAAACCAATGGCCTTTGGTTACACATAACATAACATTACTTCTGTATTGCCTAAAGGGTTAGGCAGAGGTGTACCCATCGTACACCCACATTTCGCCAGCTAAGGTTAAATCCCATGTGATAGGGGCGAACCTATTGCCATCAACCGGGCACAAATCCATACTCCGGGCTGCTTCTGAGAAATTCTAGATGGAATAACCCAACAACACTTTACCCGGGAATCGAACCCAGGACCTCATCCTCAGCAGTAGTGCAGGCTCTTGTTAAAATAAAATAAAACAACGAAGGGTTGGAAATTACTCTTGAATAAGTACACAGTCTTTACGAGAAATCTCAAGATAGGGATACAGTTAAAATTCTCCCCCGTTTACAAAATAGCAGAATCCTGAATGCAAATAATCTAAATAGCGTAGCTGTCATAAAGGGTGGTTATAAATATAAAATCTTTATGCTCTCAAAGGGACTCAATCTGATTGACGACGAGATGCTTGAAGGCTCCCAAGCCGGTTTTGATTGAACACGTAGGTAGAACCTAATTATTGTTAAAATACTATTTATATTTCCTTTATTTCATTTTTAAACATACTTTTTACATTTTTAAATATTCTTATAAAAAATAATTTAAAAAAACATTTAAAAATATAAAAAATAGTAGCCCACCGTTGTCGGGACCAGGGTCCAAGCCACCGGTGGTCAGGGCTCTTGAGAGAGGAACCTCCTAACAATACGCGCCGTGTCCAGGAGTACCGCTTTCTGGATCAAGCTCTTGATCTAGAATATTTTATACTACTACTATTATTATTATCAGAGAAATACTATTATTTTTAGAGTAATTAGGTTCTAAAACTGGTTAAAGTTAAAGTAAATGAGTGATACGGTAGGACAAGGAATTACTTTTTTAATCATCATCATCTGCCTAGCCTTTTCCCAACTATGTTGGGGTCGGCTTCCAGTCTAACCGGATGCAGCTGAATACCAGTATTTTACATGGAGCGACTGCCTATCTGACCTCCACAACCTAGTGACTAGGTAACACGATACCCCTAGGTAAGACTGGTTGTCAGACTTTTTGGGCTTCTAACTACCCGTAACGACTGTCAAAGATCTAGAAATGACAGCCGGGACCAACGGCTTAACGTGCTTTCCGAGGCACGGAGGGGACTTGGTATGTAAAGATGGTCACCCATCCACGGACCAACCGCGGCAAGCGTAGCTTAACCTGATCGATCGACCCGTGCAGCTGTTATTACTTAGCCACAAGCCCCCGAATTACTTTTTTAATCGACTTCCAAAAAAGAGGAGGTTATATGTTCGTAGCGTATGTTTGTTTGTTTTTTTTATTTATGTCCACCAATTTCTCCGTCAATTGTGGTCCGATTTTGAAAATTCTTATTTTGTTTGAAAGTGTATGCTCTCAGGGTAGTCTCATATAAATTTTACTAATTTTGCTTTGATAGTTTTTGAGTTAGCTTCAATAATACATATTTTTTCCCACTTAGTATGTGGAAATCGAACCCAGGACCATAAGCAGTAGCCCTTGTGACCTATTAGATCTACGAGGCAGTCAAAGCCTACAATATACTATAACTAATTGATTATGAACTCATTAGTAATAACTCGCTTAGTCTATAAGTACCAGTGGATAGTGGTCGGCAAATCGCGGCTCGCGAGCCACATGCGACTCTTTGGTCAGAGTGCGACTCCTCTGTACGAAATTAAATGTCTATAAGTGCGAGTGTAGATAGCCGCGGGTTTCAGGGTTTCGATCATATCAAGTTTTTATTAAAATTTCAAAGATTTATTTCCGAAGTATTTTCACCAAAAATTAACAGGACATCGAAAATTAATCATTTAACACCTTTCAAAGTTTTCCAAGGTTAACTTGTTAACAAGTAAGATGCCTTCATCATATTATTATCAGCCGGCATGATGATAAAGAAAGAAAGAAAAAGTATTTATTGAGACTCTCACAGGAAATCACAAATTAAACCAAAACACACTCATTAAAACATAAATAAAAAATAACAAACAATAAAAAATAAAAAGAAATTAAAAAGCAGAAAGTCCTGTACGAGGCCAAAAGGCTCCTATCTCAGCATATGCTGCGACATTTAAGAAAAAAATAAATACCGCAGCGCTGGTATTCTCATAGGACCCACAGTGATGTCACGGATAGATAAAATATAGAAATAAATATTAAATAAAATAAAAATAGATGTGAGAAATACTTTAAAAAATAAACTTTATGTAGTCCGCATGTCTACACCCGACGTAACATTAGTTACTTGTCTATGCCTTTAGTATCTGTGGTACACTAGGCATCGTTAAAGATGTTCGATAAATGATGATGAAGATGAAGGCATCCTACTTCTTAGCAAGTTAATTTTAGGAAGCTTTGAAGAGTGAAAGAGGACGGGAGTTTTAAGGATTAAGAAAAGTGTATTGACACACTTAGGACACACAGAAAGGATTGGCTCTCATAAGAAATCTTAGTCGTGATAGTATTGATATTTGGCTTTTTTGACTAATGAGTTTGCCGACTACTAGTCTATACGCATGACGAATTTAATCGCAACCCAGTTCCGAATTTACGCACTTTAACGTTAAAATAATTCAGTTCGGGGGCTCAATCATAAAGTGGGGGCTGTAAAAATAAAATGTTATGTTCTCTGAGGGGCTCTTAATCGAAGGCCCCGAACATTATTGCTGGCAAGTAAACCGCACAATACCGTTGTGAGTACAAGCCTTGCTTGGTGTGGTGCAAGTTTTGAGAGAAAGACCTTTAATATGAAAAAGTGGTTGCGATTGACAATGACAAACCTTTTGAAAAACTTGCGGAACTGTCATTTTACATTCATTTTACCTCTGGTAACTTAAAATCAACCTTAATATAATGAGTTAAAGATCACTGTGATTAGGACAGTGAGACAAAATAAATGGTAAAA
Organism: Agrochola lychnidis; assembly: GCA_963680765.1. Classification (NCBI taxonomy): domain Eukaryota; kingdom Metazoa; phylum Arthropoda; class Insecta; order Lepidoptera; family Noctuidae; genus Agrochola; species Agrochola lychnidis. The sequence goes on along the minus strand of OY796859.1, from coordinate 2,232,208 downwards.
AAAAAACAGTGGCACCAAAATCTTTAAAGTAAAAATACTTGCATAGAACATTGATCCGTAACGTAATATAAATAAAGAGCACAATCGTGTTTACAAAAATGAGGTATCGGTAACGATGTCGCGAGTTCAATTGTTTTTTCCCATCTTAAAAATGCCCAAAGCGCCTTTTTTTTTTTTTTTTTTTTGGTTGGGAAATTATCAAATAACTTCTCCCGCTCTGGGTGGAGCGGGAGGGCGTGTCAGACTCCTACTAAAACCCACCCGTGTTCCTTCGGTTGCTCTGTTGCCGGGGGCCACGATTTCCCTATCGGTTTTCTTCGAACCCCCGGCAGGCACTGGCCCTAGCAGACCCCGTTAATTCTGCTGACATCTCTTTGAGGCGCGCGTGGAACACAACGCGCCGTCGACCCGGTCTTGGTCCTTATCGGACGGCGAGCTACCCATTGCTCACCGTTCGCAAGCCCGCGCCTACGGTGGCCGGAAATCGGCCCGCAATTCCCGCCCCGGGCGTCTCCTCCTATTGCGGCGGTTAGGGGCGTGAGGGCGCGAAACGCGCCTAACGTTTTCACTTCAATAAAAACTTTATTTAAACTAACAAGGGTTCATAGTAAGTACAAAATTATAAATAACTGTGTGTGTGTATTATTTTAAATAACTGTCAAAGGACTGAATGTCTTGTCGGAAATACTTACTACTCAATACTCTCTGTATTAAATGTCATGCCAGTTAATCGTCGGAACATTTTACCGGTTCCATTTACTCATTGCTGGGGATTAGCTTTCTTTCTTTTGTTCAAATACCTCTATCAATTTTGGAATATATGGTTATTTGCTCTTTCTGATCATCATCGCCAATGACTCAATAGGAATTCAAATTAAAAATCTTTCTTGCGGGATCCATGGACACACGTATTTTTCGTAGCCAAATCTACACTTATCTCACTCGTGTTCATTATTTCAAAGTGGTCAAGCTTTATTCTGGAAATACTGCTGCGATTTCAAAAATTCTTTCACTGGCATAAAGCTATTCTATTACCGAGTGCCATAAGGTATGTTTTATAGTATAGGTAACTAATACGCGGGTGAAGTTGCGGGCAGAAGCTAGTACTTAATAATTACCTTCCAAAATCGCTTCCGCTCCTACCTTGCCCCATCTCCTGTCACATAAAGAGGTGTATTATGCCCACTTGTCCTTGCTGAAACGTTCCGTAACTCGGTAAGGCTGCAAAAGGCTTCTTTCTGTAAGCCCTAATGAATAGAATTCAGTATTTAATGATGGGGCAAATTAATGTGCGCCGTCCCGTGGCCTTTTGTGTGGTGTATGAAAACCACCCAAATTAGGTAGAGGTTTGTGGCAGGTTATTTTGTTTACAAGAAATAAATGTGTGTATACAAACGTTGTTAAATAATTCTAGGTAATTTATTTGATTTTAATTCTTTTATTTCTAATAATAATTATAATGTTTGGAAAGTGTCAAAAATGAGTTAGAAAACAGTGAATAGGAACCAGGAAATAAGCTTTAAAATGGGAAATCTTCATTGAACAAATCAAAAATTCAGATCAGTATTAAGAGTTCAACGGAGTTTCAGGCCGCGTCCTAACCAAAGCAATCATCGCGCGAACACTCGCGACCGGCGCGTCCATTTTATTCGGCGAACATGAACGCATCGACAGAGGGCGCTTTCCGGCTTTCCCAAAAAAATTGTGATATTTGAACGCGATTATCGCGTATTTTTGCGACGGCGTTATCTGTGGCGTGACCGATTGATTTAGTTCGGACGTGGGGTCTAAAACTCACTTTTGACATTTACATGGAATTCGCCCCGAAAATTCGACTCTCCGGTGTAAAAATGCTTAAAACAAACGCGAAACTCCGTGACCCAGTCCTATGGTAGTCGGCGCGAAATACCGACGTCATTTAGAACCTTCACAGCCAGTTCATTTAAACTTGTGAAATATTCGCACAACTTCATAAACTTCTGTTTTTCATTGAAAACACTCTCCCTTTGACTTTCGTTTGTTTTATTAAGAAGGGTTATATTTTCGGGCCTGCCAGTGTTTTGAGGGTGTTGGAATTTGGGATAAGTTGGATTAAGAGGAAAAAAGTTTTAAACGTTGTTTTGGGAAGTGTAATTAAAACCAAAAGGTGATATACCGCCGACCATTTCTGTTCTGTGCTTGTAGATCTACGTTGCTTATTTTATTTTTGTATTTTTCTTTATTAGGTTACCTGCACCACGTGGTTTCACCCGCATAAGTCTCGGTCCTGTGGGAATATCGGGATAAAAAGTATCCTATGTCCCAATCCAGGTCATAGTCTACCCATGTGTCAAATTTCATCCCAATCCGTTCTGCCGTTTTAGCGTGAAAGCGTAACAAACAAATACACTTTTGTATTTATAATATTAGTTAAGATTCGAGTTAATTTATCTCTTCGTATGTATTTGTTCTTGTAACAAATTAACCAATTTTTCTTGCTTATACAGTGTGAGTCTTCATAATGTGCACATATCGAAATGAGGGAATCTATGCTTAATTTTAACGACAGAAAAAATATTTTAAAAAATCTAAAAATTTTATACTTTTTATGGAATTAAAAAAAAAATTGTAACAAAACTGTGTAACTTTTAAACTGAATCAGCTATGGCGATAAAACAAACTCCATAATGATTGGAAGTAAGTAGGCGTCCACATCAAATTAAAATTGAGAAAATAACTACCCTCAATTGAAAATAAACATGTTTTTTTTAGCAAAAATCTGTATTTTTTCATCAATTTTTACAATATTTGTAAAATTTATAAATAAATGCCCAAGAGAATAAAAAATTTTTTTTTGATACTTACAATTTTTGAAAAAAAAAACAAAATTTACCATTTTTTCCGTCGATAAAATTAAGCATAGATTCCCTCATTTCGATATGTGCACATTATGAAGACTCACAATGTATATGTATAGAACGCCGAATTAGAAACACACCACCTAAGTCAAATAGCTTTTGCACCTAACTTAAATGTGCCCATTTTATTTTTTCTTGTAATAACATTTTTATTTCTTTTTTCAGGTAAGTGAAGCTCCAAGATAAATAAAGTATTCGCGTATGTAGGTAAGTCAGACAGTCAAGTATTTTATATCTTCGTGAGATTGTCAGACTCTGTCAGTGTAACATTTTTAATCCGGTCTGACATGTAAAGAGGTTGGCTGAATGTTCTGCGGTGTTGAAATTACCACGCAATATAAAATTTTGAGTTGATAAAGCAGAAAAAAATTCTCTTTAAGGTGTCGAACATATTTTCATTGTGACAGTTCATCGCGAGGATACATTCTGGCATTTGTAGTAGGTCGGATATTCATTAAAATAATTAAATAAAAAGAAAAGCTGTGAATTCTTTTCCTATACCAAATTTCCAATAATGAAATACATTTTTCTTTAATTAAATTCCATAAATTACTTGGAAAAACAATCATACTGATATTGTATCCGTCCGTCGAGTTTTTGTCGATTTTTCTCGACACCCCCAATTTTCGCGAGGGGATTAATTCTCATTCATTTTTATCCTCATCCGGGTTTCAACCGGCACCAGTGACCCGGATAAATGATCGCCCTGGCTGGTACTAAAACGGTACTTTTAATTATTTTTTTCGAAAGCCCTGTAATGTTGAGGCGTTGTAATGGCTAATTTTGAGGGCTTTTAGAGTGGACGATTATTTATACAATGGCCATTACCTTAATAAATAATATAACAATTCTAATTCGGTTTAGAAAAGGTACGTAAAACCATAAGGAATCTTAGTAGCATCACGGCAATAAGCTGCTTCCTCTAGCCGTGGGTAAGTTGCTCGGTTGAAGTTTTCGGCTAAATTTCTAAAGTAAGTAAAGTGATGATTCATCTAATATGTTTAAAAAACTTGAAAAGCTATGCAAACGTTTTATTGAAAACTTACCGAGTCTATAAACAACGCGACGGGGACGTTTCAACTGTACATCAGTCAGTGGTGATGGTAGTTGACATCGGCAGCGCCTTATGTCATAGAAGTAAGGGTGATTTTCGTAGTGCAAGTGTTACCTCTGATGTGCAGCTGACTGTACGTTTATCAAAACGGCAAGGTGACAACGACTTTTTTTTATAAATCCACTTAATAAAATACTTCATTTATCCTATGAACTGTTTTGACTTCAAATTCAACACTGAAAATTACAATATTTTGAAACGCGTAAGGGAAAGCTTTTTTTAATACATATAGATACATACATGTAGATACATGCATATAGATACATGTCGTGACGTGGTCGTATCGTGAATAGTAAAAAGATTTTTCGGCCATTAAATCTGCTTCGTAATCTGAGGAATAGACCGTATAAGCTCGCAAAGAATTTTAATTCCCTTTATTATAAACGCCGCGAATATTTTAATTTTTCAAAGTCACTTTAGCAGAACATAATTAGGTAAGCGTGGGCAACAAAATAAGCAATATTTCTTTATTAATTAGCTTTTGTAATTCATTTAAAATATTGCTTTATTTAGTACAGAATTTATTTTGTGAACTTTTAGGTTAAATCATTATGCTTTGAAAGTTCAATTTTTGAATAATGACAGCTGCCAAACGCAACTTTTTTGTTCATTAATATTATTTTTCGCTCATTATGTTAAACATTCGCGTTATGTGATGTGATTGTACCCATAATGTATTGTTTTAATATTTCAAGCAAGTTTATTCATTACAAACAAAGATACAACAAATCTAATCTTTACTCTTTATAATATTAGTTTAGATGACAGAAATGGATTCAGTAAACAATTCTGAACAAACTACTTTCATAATGTGCTTTAATTCAGTTACACAAAGTGGGGTTTATTTATAAACGTTACTTAAAGCTATGTGACGTTCAAACGTCAATAATGTATGGTTAATAATTAAGCAATCGCTAATAATTACTTAAAACGCAGATAAATGCCAGTGAGTGGTAAGCTTGCGTGTTCTGTACTGAGCTCACGCAACGCGTCGTACGTCCAGCCAGCCAGTAATAAGACTCGCCCATCAAAGAGCACTGTCCCAAATTAGACGCATTATTAATACATAAAACAAAAAGCATTTTAATAAAACACGTATACTAAAAGACTAATTAAATTATCTTTAAAATGGTGAAGGTTTCAAAAAAATACGCTTGATAGATTTCGCCTGATTCTCAGTTTTTATCACAAATTAATTTCACCATGTAATATAAATATAATCTAAAATATTCCTATATTAAGTTATTAAGAAAATGCTCTAATTACATTTTTTCCAAAGCATTAATACTACACTACGTAGAAAATCATTATAAGTCGGGTATCGTCGCCTTAAATTTAAGCAACGTTTATATTATAAATACACCCCCTAATATTAAGTCCAAAAATGCATGCATTTATTAAACCGTGGCTGGCTTTACTTTAAAACCATCGTTCAGGCTTTGTTAAGAATAAAAAAAAAAAATGTTTTAGCGTTAAATGCAGTTGCTAAATGAATTTTTTTTTAGCATGTCGAAGTCAAAATTCAGCAACGGGAACACCGCTCGCCTACACAGCCATCAGGTGATCACGCGTGCATGTGACAGGGCATGCGATGCAAGATGGGAGATGCGCCATTGTCTGTAGAGAAGTGCCGTATACACAGTTACATACCGGTGTCCTGAGCCGTCCATGAACCCACACTTTCAGAGGTTGTCCTTGCTATGGCCTACTTAGGTACGAAGTCTAAGTTTAAGGTTTTCCAAGTAGGCCACGGTAATTTGTGCCCGGGTTCAGGCTCTCTGATGGTTCAATGAAGAAATCAAGAGGTTTAAGCAATTCTTGCCAAAGATTAGATACGATAGATGGCGCCACTAGGTGAACATCTAAGTTTGATAAGCTCCGTGTTAAATATTTCTCTAAAAATACAAATACTGAAAAATTTTACCTAAATTTGTGACTAACGTGAAGGTTCTAGGACTAATATCAAGTGAAAGTGTTATTCAAGCTCTCTGTGACGGGCATCTGGGAAGTCATCGAAATTAAAATCACAGTACGAAGTGCAGTTCAACTACGTATTAAACGTTTAAAAGTGCTAAATCATCAAATAATTTGCCAAATCAAACTAATATAACGATTAGCCGCAAGAAAATTGTAAAAACAGTGTCTAAAAACAATCATCGTAAACAGTGAAAAATTTGTGGAATGTGTGGCAAATGAGTCAGTCTTGTAACGTTCTTTAATATTTGAAATCTAAAATCCGAGCAATACGGTCTCAAATTTCAACTTATACTTCAACGGTCAAGTGGCGCAGCGGCTACCGCTACCAGTCGAAATCGATTGTGTCGCGAGTTCGAGCCTGACGCTCTGATATAATTTTTGTAATTTGTCTAATTCTGAGAAACAAATTATTTAGGATAATGGCCAACAAATGTGCGGGTTGTATGAATACAATTCAAAGCAAAGATTACCTGCAATGTTGTAATTGTAAACAACGATACGACTTGCTGTGCTCTAATGTACCCGAAAAACAATTCAAAACAATGGGTACGGCCAAAAAATCGACTTGGAAATGTCCTGACTGTCAGAGCAAACTACCAAAGACAAATAACACGGATACACCAGTCCGTGCAGCACGAGGCGATTGCTCCAATAATGATAATGAAACAACAGCTCAGCAAATACACAGCTCACCTACCGAATCCAACGTAACTGTTCGCAATAAACAGATAAAACAGAGCAGCTCCCCTGTGAGTTTAATTAATGACGACACCATTTTAGGAATCTCAAAAGGTTCCCTCAGAGAAATTATAAAGCAAGAAATCGCCAGCGCGCTTAAAGATGTTGTAGCTAACCAGTTTAAGCAAATAAGCGAGCTAATAGCAGGTTTTCGGGTTTCCCTTGACTTTTTTAACGAAAAGTACGAAGATGTGAGATTGGCATTAGAAGAAAAATCTTCCAAAATTCACACACTTGAGAAAGATAACATACAGTTACAAACATCAATCCACGATATAAGTCGCCGCCTAAACCTTATGGAACAGAACTCCAGAGCCACCAACCTCGAAATTCAGAATGTGCCCGAAAACCGCTCAGAAAACTTACTCACCACGGTGCTACAACTTCGCAACATCACTAATAGTGAAATCGTGGAAGCCGACATAGCTCACTGTACCAGGATTGCAAAAAAGGACACCCAGTCTGCTCGACCTAGATCTATTCTTGTTAAATTCAACAACCCACGTCTGCGAGATACATTTTTCGCTGCTACTATCAAGTACAACAAGAACAATACCAATAATAAGCTGAATACGAGTCACCTTGGTATCGCCACTGAAAACCCAGTTCCGATTTACGTGGTAGAACATTTGTCGGCAGATAACAAGGCACTACACGCGGCGAGCCGACTACGTGGCAAAGCACTTGGGTATAAGTTTGTTTGGGTGCGAAGCGGAAGAATATTCATGAAGAAGAATGAACAATCCGAACGCATTGTTATCACGAACCAAGATCAACTTAAGTCTATAACGTAAAAATAAATTAGGATAAATATTAAGCAAAATTTTGAAAGTTTTTGTAAGTTAAGTAGTCAAATTCGATAGTTCACTTCGGATTTATTATCAAAATGTACGTGGCCTTAAAACGAAACTTAACATTTTTTACCATAATACGTCCTTACAAGATTATGACATAATTGTGCTTACGGAGACTTGGCTGAATGGTAGTGTTTACGACGCCGAATTATTTGACGACAGGTATGATATTTACAGACGAGATCGCGAATCTAGTCGATATAGTGCGCGCAGTGATGGTGGTGGCGTCTTGATAGCGGTTTCCAGGAGGTTTAAGTCGTGTCGCCTGCCACATCTGGAGAGTTCATGTGAGGACTTGTGGATCAATATTGAAACCGCCCCGCGTGGCACAAAAACACATAAATTCCGTGTCTGCGGCGTTTACTTACCCCCTCCTGTGACCTCTGACATCATGAAAGTATTCTTTAATTCTGCTCAGGGTGCTCTTGACCACGGTGATCACACTCTTATCTTGGGGGACTTTAACCTCAGTAACATACTTTGGAAAATAGATGCGCAAAACACAGGTCATGCACAACCATATCCTACTAATAATGGCGAGGTGAATAAATGTTTCCTAGATTTTATTTCTTTAAATGCTTTAGAACAGTTTAACTACTTGCCAAATGCTAAATCTAAAACATTGGATCTAGCCCTCTGTAATACTACGTTAAATAACCTTAGCCGTTGCATCTGTCAATTGATTTCAGAAGATCCCTTGCACCCATCATTTGAATTTTCTATATTTTTAACCATTAACTCAAACCATCTTCAAGCTAAGCCAACAATAAAACCAAATTTCTTTAAAGCTGACTACGATAACATAACGATAGCACTAAATTCTGTAGACTGGGAAAAAGAGTTTGAAGGTCACCCCGAAACAGACAACATGATCGATGTATTTTACAAGGTACTGCACGACGTCATCAAACAAAATGTCCCGATGAAAACAATATTGGCCAATAAATATCCACAGTGGTATTCTCGAGATCTTATACGTCTACTGAAAGAAAAAAATAAATATCGCATTAAAATTAAAAAGTATAAAAATCCTCTAGATATTGTTTCATTTGAGACACTGCGTGCAAGGTGTAGTAGATTTATGGAAGTTTGTTATAAAAACTATATTGTAAGAATGGAAGAAGCACTTGCAAAGGACCCAAAAATGTTCTGGACGTTTATTAAGAATAAAAAGAAAAACAAGAGTACTTACCCAGCAGAAATGTGTCACGAGAACAGGACAGCATCAAATGGACAAGAAATTTGTAATTTGTTTGCAGAGAACTTTGCAAAAGTCTACAATACCTCGTCGACTGTAAATGCGTCAAACCACGTTGATAGCTGTCTTGTCCCGTCCGGATTCTGTAAACTAGAATTTGGCACTGAAGAAATATTCCGATCGCTGAGAGCCTTGGATGAGCGTAAAGGTGCTGGAAGTGACGGTATTCCCCCCGTATTTATAAAAAGATGTGCAAAAGCACTAACTATACCTCTTAAACTTATTTTCAACAAGTCAATGACGGACGGTGTATTTCCTGAGAGGTGGAAGGAAGCTTTAGTAGTCCCTATTTTTAAATCAGGAGAAAAGCAACAAGTATCCAACTATCGACCCATCTCTATTTTAAACATATTCGGAAAAATACTAGAAAAGTTAGTAACTAAAAGCCTAAATGCACATGTTAAGCAAAGCATTACAACCCACCAACATGGTTTTATCAATTCAAGGTCAACCTCTACAAACCTTATGTGCTATGTCTCAGCCATATCTGAGTCTCTTGATAAAAGAATCCCGGTAGACACTATATACACAGACTTTAGTAAAGCATTTGATAAGGTTGACCATAATATACTTCTCAAAAAATTAAACCAATTGGGAATAGGGGGATCATTGCTTAAATGGTTCCATTCTTACCTCGTTGGTAGGAATTCAAGAGTGGTTATCAACGGTCACCACTCTGACACCTTTCCAGCAACTTCAGGAGTCCCGCAAGGCTCGCATTTAGGCCCTATCCTCTTTAACATCTTCATTAACGACATTACGTTATGTTTCAAGCACTCAAGTTTCTACCTGTTTGCCGATGACGTCAAAATCATGAGACCAATAGTGACAGACTTGGATACTGCACTGTTACAGGCTGATCTCGATAGAATGGCAGATTGGTGTAGAGTAAACAAAATGTCACTTAATGTTTCTAAATGTCACTGTATGCAATTTTCTCGCAATAAAACAGTGCAAACCCACAATTACACATTGCACCAGCAAACACTACAAGAAGTTGACGAAGTTCGTGACCTGGGAATTGTGTTTGACAAAAAACTGAAATTTGATAGGCATATACTAAATATTACCTCAAAAGGGTTCAAGGTGCTCGGATTTGTCTTGCGTAATAGCAAAGAATTTTCTAAAGCCTCAACTAGAATTCATCTATTTAATACATTAGTTCGCCCACTCCTTGAATACAACAGCACGGTATGGAATCCACACTATGACATTTACATTAAGCGCCTGGAAAGTGTACAAAGACGTTTTCTATACCATCTATGCTATAAAGACCATCTCGCAAAAAAAATTAGTAGCTATGACTTGAGACTACAGCATTATAAAATGTCGTCGTTGTCAGATAGAAGAAGGGTTCTAGATCTCACATTTCTACACAAACTGTTCAATGGGGTTGTTGACTGTAGCGAGCTTCTTGGAAAGCTACAGATAAGTGCACCATCTCGCTTGCCGCGTAAATGTAACTATAACCTCTTCTATGTGCCGGGATCCAAAACAAACCTCGGACACTTCGCCGTTTTGCCAAGGCTCTGTAGACAGTATAATGAAGTATCGAAGCGTTATGAACTGGATATTACATGCAATATGTCAAAGTTCAAAAAAAATATTAAAGTCATAATATCCAAGACTTAATTACTGTTATCTTTGTCTGTTGTCTTTTATGGTTATTATTATTATCAATTTTTTAAAATGTTTTTATTGTTAATTTGTTTTGTATTTAATTTTGTTTCCTTTCCTTTATAATTATTTTCGAGTTTTATGTTTTGATTTATTTTATTATTATTATTATTTCACTTTGTCAAGCTTTAATGTTTTTACCTAGATTATAAGAGAATGATGTGGTCTCCCATAATTGGAAGCGCACACTCGTATTTGTCCTCGTATTTGTAATCTTGCATGTAATTGTGTAGCCTCTGTTGGAGATCCAATAAATAAATAAATAAATAAATAAATAAATAAATAAGATCACATCTTTCTGTGGAGGGGTTGCCATCGGCTGGACTCACAAACCCAAGAAAATTTGAAAATTCGACGCGGCTAGCTATAGTCCTGCGAATTCCTGGAGGCGCGATGCCAGAAGAAGAATGAAAATTATGAATCGGCAAAGCTGTTTGATCGGGACCTGTACTAAGCACATTTGTTAATTAGTTTTTGATAAAGTTTGTTTACATTTTATAATAATAATAATAATTAGCCCGTATTGTCCCACTGCAGGGAAAAGGCCTCTCTTTCCTTTTTCCATTCAACTCGATCCTGAACCAATAAGGACCAATCCCTCCTATAAGCGTCAAGTTCGTCCCGCCATCTACGCCTGGGTCTTCCACGATGCCGCTGGACGTTTTCAGGAACCCATGTTATAGTGGTCTTAGCCCACAATGCATCTGACATGCGGCAAACGTGTCCGGCCCAGTCCAACTTGAACTTGGCTGCTTTTTGGGTGACGTCAGCGATTTTATAAAAGTCTATTATTATTTCGCAAGCTCTAACTAGAAGTTATTATCTACTGGAATTATAACAAAGGAGGCATGAGGTCCTGCGTTCGATTCCCAGGTAGGGTAACGTGTTATTGGGATTTCCATCAATCATTTCTCAGCAGCAGCCCGGAGTCTGGATTTGTGCCCGGTTGATAGCAATAGGCTCGCCCCCTATTACATGGGACTTAAACATAACTGGCGAAATATGGGAGTATTGTATTACTCTGCTTAACCCTTCGGGAATTACAGGCGTGATGTTTTGTACCTAATTATTATTATTTTTCTAAAAGAATATGTTATAAACTATTTAATCAAATTTAAAAAAAAAACAATAACTGTAAATACTTTTTATTTTCCCAGGTATTTTTTTTCTCATAAATTCCAAATATTTCCGTTTTTGCAAAAGTTGTCACTAAAGCTTAAATACTAAAAACTTACTCGTGTTCTTCAAATAACTGTGAAGAAAATTTGGTTTGTTTTGAAGGACTAATCTCTATGACTGTTTCTGAAAATGTGAAATGTAAGTTTTCGAATTCTTCGTCTGGGTATAGCAGAATTAATCTGAAATAAACAGAGAAATATTTATTACGACTGATATTCTCGGAATATTGAATCATTCCAGCTGAAAATTTTACTAAGCTATTGAAAATAAAACCTAACACCCCCCACTCCGCCTACCATGTAATGACGGTTCCCATGACAACGTGATGTTGTCATATGATGTTGTCATGGGAAAGTAATTTTTGTTTTATGTCATCACGTTATCATCCCAAGTGTAGCGTTGACAAATAGGAGGTATGGAGGTTACAAATGCTATGCAATCAAAGTCAAAGTCAAATCATTTATTTCAAATAGGCCCATGTATGGCACTTTTGAACGTCAAAAATTACAAAATAATAAAATTGATTCTAGTCGCCCCTTCCAAAAGGTAGTTTTCGTATGGAGAAGAATGGGCAAGAAACTCCACCGTTACTCTTTTAAAAATGTTTTACAATCGTTTGTATATGTACATACATTTGTTAAATAATTATTATATGTGAAGACGATGTACCTAGAATAAAATTACTATACCACAATAGGTAAAAAGAATTAAAAAAAATATAATATAATAATAGCTTTACCGCGGCAGTCCCCGAGTGCCACACGTTTTTTTTTAGGCCTTGCTCTTTGCCCCCGGTCTGGTGGGGCAAAGTGGAAGGCCTAAAAATAAAATTTTCAGTAGAAGCTACCCCACTAGTTCGATTTGGTGGGGCAGATTCCACTAGTCTAATATCTTGCTGGATTCTGCCCCACTAGGGTTGACACCTTAGAATTTGTGTGGGTAGGTAGGTATGCTCGTGTTTAATATTTTGCATTCTTGTTATTGCTAATATTGATAGAAGGTCAGATTCTAATGGAATAAAATCACAGATTTATTTTACCTAATCAGTTACCTACTTACAAAACTGAACCTATTTCTGGTCTGAACATTTTGGCAAATAATTTTTTAAAAACAAAAAATATTTTGTGTAAACACAAATTTCACCGCAAATAAAAATAAAGATTGGTCCTATAAATTTAGATACACGCCACAAAGACAGAAAAACACAATGGCAATAAACAATTAAATACCTAATACTTCCAGAAGAAGTTTTTAAAACAAGCCTAGAGTTCTTAAAATCAAACACAAATACAATTTGACCTCAAGTAACCTTCAGTAAAATTTTCACGAGTTAACCTCTTAAATTTTAACGGTTATTGCATTGAAATATGGCGCCTGTCAGACCGAGTTAACCTCTAAAGCTTCGCTATTGTTATTTCCATATTATCTATTTTCATCGGTCGCTTCGCCTTCCAAATATTTTATAGATATGAACTTTCGTACTTGGGTTTTAGTTTTCCCAATCTTCTTGATGTTTTCAGGTTTACTTTGAAAGAATTTTAAGTAGGTAAACTTTCTCTTTGCCGTCGAAAACAGCTCTGGATTTACTTGAAACATAATTGGGCCAAGATGCGGAGGAATATAAAATATAAAACGTTTAGTGAAGTGAGACCGAACGCACGAACTGTCAAAACAACAGCTATTGCGACGCAATTAGGTTACTGGTCTAAATAATGAGTTAACATTTTCCCGATTCGTTTATACTCTGACAGAGACAGACAGATTGATTGATAGGATTAACTTTAATTCAACATTAATGGCCGAATTTCTGTACTAAATATATAATCTATCTATATATATAAAAAATAAAGTTCAAAAAACTGTAACCCGACTACGGGAAAATAAAAATGATCTAAAAAGTACGAAACAAGCAAATATTTCAGACAGAAATCAAGACATAGGTACAAAAATGGTCAAGGTAAAGCCGTGGTCGCATGCCTGTGTACCATGTTGGTGCCAAGAACACCTACAAAATTATAATGGCATGCGACGACGGCTTTACCTTGACCATTTTTGTACCTATGTCTTGATTTCTGTCTGAAATATTTGCTTGTTTCGTACTTTTTAGATCATTTTTATTTTCCCGTAGTCGGGTTACAGTTTTTTGAACTTTATTTTTTTATTTTATACTTTTCCGTTTTTACACTTGATAAACGTAAATAAGAGTAGAGTAATACAATAGTTAAGTAATTAACCTATTTTAAATTCCGATAACAGTGTATAGTGCTTTGAACGAAACCATAGAGCGATTTATTTCGACGCCAACACCATATAACGATATCGAGCTTCGAAGAAATCCAAAATATAAATATTTCGTTGTACTTCTTTTTCTTCATAAGAGTGGAATTACAAATCGGTACTACTTATTAAGATTTGATTAACTGCACGTTGGTAACATCTTGCGATACTACGTAGCGCAGTCTCACTTTTGCTTGTTTTTAACGATTTAAACATATTTGTTTACTTTGAAAATATAATATTATATACATATTTGTAATGTGCTCGTCAAGACCTTAAAATCGGTTTAGTAGTTTAGGCGCTACGGTGGAACACACGTAAAAACAAACATGCATACATACATACATACATACATACAAACATACATACATACAAACATACATACATAGACTGCTAAAATCATAACCCTTCCTTTTGGCTTTGCCGTAGTCGGGTAAAAATCAATTGCTGTTCGTTAGTCTCGCTAAAATTCGAGAACGGCTGGGCTGATTTTGGTTTTGAAATGTTTGTCGTAGTCCAGGGATGGTTTAAACGGTGACAAAATTCACGAAAAAAAATAATTATGAAGAAAATTCACATTCTCATACATTTTGTGTGGCTCGGCTTTTTTGATATCTAAGTAGGGTAGGCAGGGTAGGCAGGGTAGGCACGGTAGGCAGGGTAGGCACGGTAGGCAGGGTAGGCACGGTAGGCAGGGTAGGTAGGATACCTAATGGCTGAAAGATAAGACAGTGTCAAATCTGTATTTCCCTGTTTTACGTGTGTTTAAAAACACAATTCAATAAGGATGCTTTATCCAAACTGAAATGCCGCGCGTAAGGGAACCGAGCATGATTGCTTTTAGTGCTCAAAACAACGGTGAATAGACAGATAGAATACTCTTTATAATGTACACCATAATGAATTACAGATATAAATGTAGACATTTTACATAGGGTGACACAATGGGCGGTTTTCTCTCTATAAGGGATCTTATAAAAACAACCTTCGGATAGATTAAAGGGAGAAGGAAAGACAATACTATGGCTTGAGGAACAGGGTGTTAAGTTCACTAGAGCAAAGGGTGGCTCCTCCGACCAGACGGGTGTCGTGTCTAGTGTCCAACTGCCCGACGTTTTTTTTTTTCAGTGAAAATTTGTTTAGTCGCGTTGGACATTTTTGAGAGAGGACTAAACCATTGATTTCGCGACACTGTGACGACACCAGCTTTTGATTATTAAAAAGACATCAACGCGTTGATTACCGCGGTGCCGTTTTTCAATTTTTCACTTCTGTCGGCACTCCCGGAGTGCCACTGTTTTTTTTTTTGGTAGTGCATCTCGTAGCTGACCTCGGCGGTTATGACTACTTAATCGGGCTATCCTGTGGCTGCCTTAAGCTGCTAACTTAAAGCCTCTAGCCAGGGGCGTAAATTAAGGTTATATACTAGGCGAGCGCTCGCTAAGGGCACCCCCTGTGGGGTACGAACCTCGGCTTAGGGCGTCGCTGGGGGGAGGACAGCAAGATGGGTGAGGCTGGGTCAAACATGGGTAATTATTATTGTCAGGAGAATTTAAAACTACAGGATCAGCTTCGACGCGGACTGGCGCATCGTCGAGCAAGGGATGCGCGATGCAGGATTTCGCGTGACGTCATTGTGATGCGTAGTTCGTATGTGGCGACGTAGAATGCCGCTTAATACTATAAAACAATAAATATGATTACCTGTTCAACGGTAGCTTCTCCATAAAGGTTCGCAGCTGGGTGGTGTAAGGCAGCGCGAAGTTTTCCGCTGCGTCCACATGTTGTACCACCTCGTATGCCCACTCAGACCATTCGTATAGCTTACCTGGAGATACAAAAGGTTAAGGTAGGTTTTTAACACAAAGACTAACAATAGAATACAATAGAACAGAATCCTCTTTATTATATTACACCATAAATGAAGACAAGATTCAAAGACGAGACGATCTTTGACAGTCAGTCATGAGACCTAAAGTCTGACAACCAGTCTTATAGTTTTGGCAAGGATTATTGTGCCTGCCTAAATTCAAAATTCAAAAGCCATTTATTTAAACTAGGCATGGGCAAAAAATATCGATATATAAAAATATCGATATTTTTCCATACAATTATCGATATATATCGTCGATATTTTTAATCGCGATATATCGATATTCGATATTTATTTGAGAGTATCGAATTCGTTTCAATTTCGATTTTTTTTTAACGCAACTTTTGTTTTGTGTTTAACCTCTTTGTCAGGCGAGCATATCAAACAGAAGGTGCTCCTAATGTCCATATCTGATGACTACTGGTTTGATTAAATTGTGTATAATTGTTTAGGCTCGAGCATTAATAAAAAATACTATTTTCGTCTATTCTTTTTTATGAAGTTTGAATGCTTTGAGAATTTATGTATGAATAATCATGCAAAAACTGACGGTATATCGATATTTTTCACTCGATAATTATCGATATTGTTTAAAAATATCGATACGATAAATATCGATATATTTTTTTCACTTGCCCATCCCTAATTCAAACTAGGCTGAGAATCAGCACATTTCGAACGTCAAAATTACATAAGACAGTCCCCCAAAATGCCCACCCTTCATCACTTCCTAGTGCTTTAGCTGGGAAAAAGAAGTAAAGTATTGATATTCTACGTATTTGGAAAAAGGCTGGGCAGATGATGGATGGCAACTTGGCACCCCGACGGCTCTCGTGATAGTCAGTGATCACCGTCGCCTATAAACGTCTTCGATACCAGAGGCATCACTGATTGTTGCCGTCCCAGCCAGACAATGACAAACACAAGACAAAGCTGAAGTGTCTCATGTACATGTAATTAAACTGGCACCTTAACTCGAACTTACAGTCACGCAGCGTGGCACTAGGAGCCAGTGAATCTGAATCTGAATTTGTATAAAAAATTCGCACTTGCATTAAATTTCAAATTCGTTTTAAAGTTTGCTAAGAGCATGTTATTTAGGACACAGCGAAGCACAAATTCCTTGCACATAATAGAGTTTAAATTTTGAATGCCATGTCAAAAATAAAAATGTTAGACCTCCATCCCCCATATCTCCGCCCCCGTCCATTTGGGGTCCATTCGGACGGTACGGGGGGTTCGGTATCATTTCAAGACCCAGATTACCACTCGCCATCCGGTTGCCTCTCCGATAAAATTTTACGTGCCATTGCCTTGAATATAAGGCACTTACTTTCAACATCGTTCTTCCTATTGAAGTGGCTGAGGTCTGGGATGTCCAGGATGACATCCAGGTTCTCGTCCTCCAAGTACATGAACGTGAGTCCCTTCTCCTTTTTCAGCTTATATGGGTACGTAATGCAGATAGTTGCTGGAAAAAAAACAGACGATTAATATGAAAGCCTAGCAGCGCCCCTTGGTTTCACCCGCATAAGTCTCGATCCTGTGGGAATATCGGGATAAAAAGTATCCTATGTTAATACTGGTTATAAACTATCTGTATGGTAAACATCCAAATACGTTAGTAGGTTTTGCTTGAAAGAGTAATAAACATCTATCCATCCATCCATCCTCACAAATTTTCGCATTTGTAATATTTTAAATGAAAACTTCTTTAGGCGCGTTGGGCGTTTTTGAGATGGGAAAAAACAATTGAACTCGCGACACCGTTAACGACACCTCATTTTTGGAAACGCGATTTTGCTCTTTATTTATATTACGTTACGGATCAATGTTCTATGCAAGTATTTTTACTTTAAAGGTTTTGGAAGTATTTTTTTAAATTGTTTAGGTTTTCACTTCTGTCGGCACTCCCGGGGTGCCACTTTTTTATAGTAGGATCCTCATTATCATCATATAAAAAACAAAACAAAACATTATAATATAAATATTCATATAAGTAATTATATGCTTTATCTGTGTATCTGTTGTATATGTAAATGGTACACCACTGACTACCTGCAGTATTGTCTCTCCTTTTCCATTTAAATCCATCCAAAGGTTGTCTGTAACAGATCGCTTTTAGCGATAAGACCGCCCATTGTGTCACCCAATGTAAAATTTCTAAATTAATGTCTGTAATTTTTATGGTGTACTTACATAATAAAGAATATTCTATCTATCTATCATCATTCTGTAGGTGTCTCCTGCTAACTATGGTTCTAATCGACCTTAAGTATAGTACTTTAGGTAAATTTAGAGTATTTTGTGACAAATAAAAATAATGATGGCATCAGTATAATCTGATTGTACAGGGTAAAATAAAATTTGCTAGGAAAACTCCGTAAACGTAATGGGTATCGATATCTAAACACGATAAAATAAAAATAAAAAAGATTTAATGATTTTTTTTTGTTCAGTTCTCTGTTATCTTTGTTACTTGAATTATGAGTAGAGAAAATCTGTTTTCTTTTTGTTTGATCATGTTTAGTCATAATCTCAAATTGCGATGATTATTTTATTTTACTTTTTTTACATACTTCCTTGACATCAACTTTTCATTATTTGACATTATATACACCTACAGTATTCTATATTTTTTATCGAATTAGATTGGTTACAGCTGTAGTGGCAATCATGTCATTTGGTTTAAATAGGTCCCTAATTTTATTATTTTAGTTATCTTTTATATAGATTCCTTTCTTTTAGATTTTGGGAATGTGAGAACGTTGTAGACTGTAGAATTGTAGACCGTTTTCTATTTTGCTAAGTACCTGGTACTTGTTGTCCTCTCATACCTATTAACACTGTTATTTGAAAACATTGTAAAAGCCAATTATTTTTAAAAGAGTAACCGTGGAGTTTCTTGCCGGCTCTTCTCCATAAGAAGCGATCAATTGGAACCGTGCACCTAGCTTCTGACGTTTCATAAGTGCCCTTGTAGGTTTATGTGAAATAAAATATTTTGAATTTTGATACCCATCACTTATGTAAAGTATACACAAAAAAAAAACAGATTTTTTAAAGTGGCTACTAACTGCGGTTGATGACCGCAAAAAAAACATAATTTTTATTTGATCATGTTTAGATGACCTATCGCCTCTGCGGAGTTTCGTTTGATAATTTAATTTGACCCTGTAAATCATCATGGTTGAATACATAATACTACGTGTTCGCGATCTCAAATCGTAAATCCCAAGGTAAGCATAATCAACCTATAATGTTCCCACTGCTGGGACACAGGCCTCTCGTTGAGAGGGAGTGGTCCGTAATCCACCACGCGGGCCCAGTGCGGGTTGGTAGATGTCACATGTCTTCGAATTTTTGGTTCTAGGACATGCCAGTTTCCTCACGATGTTTTCCTTCACCGTTTTGAGAGCAGTGGTGATGAAATAATATATACAAAGTAAACCAGTATAAGTTCGAACCTATGACCTACAACTCGTAAGTCGCGGCTGTTACCGTGAGCCACTCAACGTATTAATCATCAGTATTTTTTTAGATATTTTATGGTAGGTACTTGGTTAAGTTAGTTAGAGCGTATTAGGGAAAATGATTGTTCAGAAATTTATTATCAACTTAAATTGTTTCTCAATAGTTTAAAATGGCTACAAAAAATACATTGTGTTGTCTGTATGTATTACATAAATGCCACAGACCTAGAATATGTATTAGGATACCTAGTTTACAATAATTTACGCAGAGCTTCGGGCGATGGTTGGTTTTGATAATTGCAAATGTTGATCAACGTTTTCCAACTGTAATTAATTTTTGTGTAATTGTAAACAAACCAAAATGTGTACTTGTGATTTTTGGGTTAAATTTTGAGCGCCTGAATATTAATTTAGAAACAATTTTGCCCTATGTTATTGCAGGCTTATTATCTGTTGATCTCTTGTAAACAATGTGTATTTAAATGATTGTTTGTTATTAATTCATCACAGCACAACAACTAACATGTTTTTTGCCGTCAAGAACTGCGTAATGGTTTTTCAATTACTTCATCTGCTTCTAAAATAACTTTCGCCCGCGTAGAGGTATGAAATTATCCCACGGGAATGTATTACCAGGATAAAAAGTATCCTATGTGTTTATCCAGGTTATAAACTATCTGTATGCCAAATTTCATTCAAATCCGTTCAGCCGTTTTTGCGTGATTGAGTAAAAAACACACAAACATACAAACTTTCACATTATAATATTGTATATAATTATATATATAATTATATATATATATATATAGTAGGATATAGTAGGATTTGAGTACATAATTATAGCAATCCGCCAAACTGATCTTCGTGCTAGTCATTATTTGTAAATTTTTACGCGTTCTGCTGCAGTAAAATGCCAATGAACCAGTGATAAAGTTACCATGAATAATATTGTCAACCTTTTTTACTGATTGAATACGAGGCTTTTGGCTACTTTTGTTTTGTGTGTATTTTGTCCAGTTTTTTAAATGTGCGTTTTGTTTGTGCAGAATAAACAAGTTTTTTTTCTTTCTTTCAGTATTTATTATTTCGACCATTTTTCTGGGGTCCACGGCCACTCGACCCGCTTAGACTCGACCCGAAGAATAATACCAGATGTTTTACTACCAATTCAGTGCCATTTGTACAGCAGGGACAGTGACAACAATCTTAAATGTCTTGGTACCTTCAGAGTTCGACTGCGGCAGTTTCTTATTACCTGTCAGCAAAAACTAGGTATGGCTGTTACGAACACGTCCATTATATAACTGGCTGTCGTGTTCTTCCCGACTAAATCCATTTATTTAGCGTAACTCGTGTTCACAAACCTGTGATCAATTAAGGGGTACTTAGTAATTGAATAGCTGGGGATCTTTTGTTGGATAATAGTTATAATTACTTACACATTATTTACCTATATTTATTTACTATGAACATTATTATTTTATACTAGTCAAAACGTTTATTTTATGTGCATCTACGCCACTATATTATAATAAGATTATTCATTTAAACATTATATATATAAATATATAATCAAGTAAACAAAACACAATCGACATATTAACGAACAAGAACGTTTCACAATGCAAAACTTTGTTGTAGATAGTTTTATAATTTAAATTGCGGGTACTTTTAAGTACTTACATAATTTTACTCCATGCATAACACTTTGTCACAATCACAACACCAATTTATCTCGTTTGCTCGACGTCCGTATGTCACTGCAGGGATCCAGCAGAATATCAGCGTCAGGTATATTTGCCTGACACATGCTGAGTTGGACTCCCATTTGGTGCAATCTTGAGACGCACACCGCACCTTATAAATTTGACTATTCTGAAGTATGTCATAATGTCACTCCATTTCTATAAGTATGTTTTTTCTTTTTTGTATATTGGCATCTTGTTTTTATATAGCCATGGAATTATTTTGTTATCATTTAATTGTGTTTATGTGAGTCTTTTGTGTGCACTAAATAAATGTTTTATCTATCTATCTATCTAACAAAATATCCAGGTATTATTGTTCGGGTCGAGTCTAAGCGGGTGGGCGCGGACCCTTCTTCTTACCCCGGGTCCTATTTAAAAGGCGATCGCGTATTCGCGCGACGATCGCTAGAGGTCTCAAGTGCCCATTTGAAAATTAAGAACAAAGCAGATATCCCCAATGTACGTACCCAAATATCTTTTTTCACAAAGCTACGTATCACCTCTTGTATCAAGTGATAATCTTTACAAACTTATTCAAGGATGCCACGTACTCTTGATAACAATGGGGCTTCTAAACAATAAGCCCTGGAGGGCTGTAGGGCTCGCAAGACATTCACGGGGACCCATTGAACCTGCACCAATTAGTGCGTGGCTGAACACGAACGGTACACGTGCCTATAGTCATAGGCTGTATAGTATATGCTCGAGTGGGATATACTTCAACTATAGATCGATTCTGATAGAAATGCCTAGTTGGTAGTGAAGGCGGGTTTCTATATTTTAAAAAAAGAAAGAAAGAGAGAAAAATGTTTTCTTTGGGACACGCACAGGAAATACAAACAGTAATAACAACAACAAAAAAAAAACATTCGAAACTAACAAAAATTTTCGAATTTCCAAAAGGAAAAAATAAATAAAAACGACCTGTGCGAGGCCAAAAAGGCACCTATCTCAGCATATATATTAAAAATAAATATTTAAAAAATAAATACCGTAGCGCTGGTATTCTGATAGGGCCCGCTGTGATATCAAGGACATACTTACGGACACATAAATCCCACAATAGGATTACAAAATAAATAAACAATAATTTTTAATAAAAAATTAAAATAAAATTTTATTTGAAAACCGTAAATATGTACATAAATATTGCAATCGGCTCATACGCCCGACGCTCCAACATCACTTGTCCATGGTATAGACTATTGTCTATGGCACGATGGCACTGCATGATGTTATAGTTTACATTGCAGATAGTTGTTTGTTTGTCAGAAGCGACATAAAACTCTGACCAAGTTAAGGACATCGTTCATTATAACAGCACTGCAGGCTCCGACACTGCAAATAACTTGTCATTCAAGTTAGGATTTTAAATCAAATGTTTTATAGTCTATTTTACGTGTGATGGCTCGCGGGCAATAAGCGGCCGGCGCGCCGTCTACTATTCTGTATAGCCATCGTAAAATAGACTTTAATGCAATTGATTTAAAATCCTAACTTGAATGACAAGTTATTTGCCGTGTCGGAGCGGTGCTGATATAATGAGTGCTGACCTTTGGTCAATAACCACACGAAAAAGAAAAAAAAACAGTGGCACTCCGGGAGTGCCGACAGAAGTCAAAACTTGAACAATTTTACTGTGCAGGAAATATTTTTCTTTTTTGAAGGCGGGAAAAATAAGGGAAATGTCAATCATGTCGTTGTCATGTGTCAATGTTTGGAATGTCATTAATCCCAAAGAAAATGTATCGCGCGTTGATGTCTTTTTAACCGACTTCCAAAAAGGAGGAGGTTATATGTTCGTCGCGTTTGTTTTTTTTTTTTATGTATGTCCACCGATTTCTCCGTCAATTATGGACCGATTTTGAAAATTCTTTTTTTGTTTGAAAGGGTGTGCTCTCGAATTGGTCCCATATAAATTTTATTAACTTTGCTTGGATACTTTTTGAGTTAGCTACAAAATACGTATTTTTTTCCCACTTAGTATGTAGATGATATGATAAGTTTCTGTCACTGGTAGCAGGTAGTGGTATTCGAATGTGTGTGGGGTAGGTACCACAACTAAAAAGTGAAAAATAAAAACTTTTTACAAAAAAAAAAACAACCGACCTCCAAAAAAAAACACTACAAAATGAAAAATAACTTTAATTTCGGAAGTCGGTGGCGGAAAACGAAAATACAAAACCCAAGACACCGACTTCCGAAATTAAAGTTATTTTTCACTTTATAGTGTTTTTTTTTGGAGGTCGGTTGTTTTTTTTTTGTAAAGAGTTTTTATTAATGGTCAAAAGCTGGTGTCAGTAACAGTGTCGCGAATTCAATTGTTTTTCCCATCTCAAAAAAAGAAAAAAAGTTGTTTGTTTAAATTAAGGTTTGGTTTCTTTGTCATTCATGGTGGATCTACCCTAAAGCTATGGATTTTAGCTTATAGATACGCCTTTATGTTAGTCATTATCATAGACTGGTTATTTGAAGGCATTTTTTTGCAATAAATATTTAGTAACTGTATGTAGGTATCATTTTTGGGTATAAAATTTTAGTAACCAAAAGATTGCTTTTGCTTGGTTTGTTATAGGACTCAAAAGTGGTATATGGTACCTATGACCCTTCTAATTTTGTGGATAAAGAATCTTTATTACCTAGTAGATTATTTACCAAGGGAGTAAACAACTATTTTCAAGGCGAGTATTTCTTTGAATCCAGAGCGGAGCGAAGGATTCTAAAGTAGAATCCTAAACCCAGCAAGGGATTCAAAGAATTTTAGAACCGTTCCAAATTATTATTCTCACTTTCGGAAGCGTGAAATAATAATTATAATCTATTTACTTGAGTTCGCCGAAAACGACCGCCTCGATTAAATAAATTATTGGAATGCTCTTTGAGACTGTACCTGCCTGTATTATTGTTGTTCAGTAATATTGACTTTAATTTATTTATACGTTATCTATTCGACAGTTGTCTAGTTAACTGTTTTACTAAGTAATTAAAAACACTTACCGTTTCCTGTGAACCTCATTAAAGGATCTGAAATGAACAAGACTATTTAATTAATGAAAATTAAATGTCAACTGTCTCTATTTATTAGGTACAGTCAGCTTGAAATAGATGTATACAGTCACAAGAATTCATTTGATTTTCCACAATTTGTGTTCCTAACCACTAAACATAATTTACATGGGTAATACTTAATAGTAGACAATTAAATTAATTCTTGTCGATGCATATATCTTGTGTTACACCTTGTGGCAAGACCATAATGAACCAATTCTGACAAATGACATGGGATCGAGTGCACTGGGAACAGAGTATTTGCATAAACGTTGCTTAAAGTTAAGTAATGATTAGCAACTGTTTAATCATAAATTTTTGACGTTTGAACGTCACTTAACTTTAAACAACTTTTATAAATAAACCCTTTTATTGATTAAAATAAATGAATCATGAAATGGAGATCTTATTATTGACAGTGTCCAGTGTGTTTATTTTAATATCCTAAGTGGCTTTTAATTGTAAGAATGTTTAAAACGCAGTAAATAGCTACTATGTTAATTTTATGATAAATGAAAAGACATACGAAAAAGTATAGTTTTCGTTGATCCAAAATAATGTATAAGAAGGTACTTCAAGAACCTAATTAAAAATCCAATGTCAAACTTTCTGAGGTAATACAGTTTTAAACACTCCTAATTTAGATGTACAGCATGTCCCGGAATTAATGCACACTACCAAACACACCAATTAGAATATTATGTTACAATCATAAAACATACACTGAATTTTTACTATTATATATAAAATATAGTTTAGTTATTAAATTATTTATACTGATTGTAGGAGAATATTGTGGTCACATCACACTACATCACGTCCATTTTGGTTTGTTTTGACTGTACAGTGGAAGTGTGACTGTTATTTATGTAGTTTTAATTATTTTTGGGATAAAAATTACCTTTAATAAAAATGACATACTTAAATCGATTCAGTAAACGAATCTGCACAAATTACTTTCATTAGTTACACATTGTATACTCAGCGATAAGATATTGGGATTCAGAAAGAAAATCACGATATCCTTGCTCAGTAATTTTCAATTATAATTTTTACTTCCTAACTGTTTTTCTTTTTTTTAATAAATAAATCTATAATCATAAAATAAATATATTATAAAAAATTATGTATTTCTCTAAATTAATATTATCGTAATTAAACAAAATCATAATAAACTTACATTTCTGTGGTTTTCTGATCTTGAAGGCTGAAACAATAGACTAATATTACTTCAAAATATGTAAATTAACAAAATTATCTAGCTTTGGTAAATAAATAAATCGAGGTTGTCAGTTTAAATAGCCTTGTTTATCTTCGTGATTAAAATGAATGAGAAGAAGACTAAAATTGAATTAAACCACAACACAATTAAAATTTATATTAAACATTTTAATATAAAAAACACCTTATTAAAAAAATCTACGTATAAGTACATATTTTTTTAATGGTTTATCAATTTTATTTTAAGTTTATTATACACAATAATTGATACAATTAAAATAAAATAAAAATTGTTCAAAAAATCACTTGGATAAGGGTTAATAAATTTTATTTAATATCTTTGTAATATTTTGTATACAACGTCTGCTAAGAAGATTGCTTCTTTCTCTTATGCAGCGTTTAAATATTCGCCAAGCTACTATGAACAAGTTCGAGAATAAACAGGTACACTCAACTGCCACTGATATGTACACTTAGCAAAATTTAAAAGCGATTTTCTCGTGTAATTTAAATTGCATCTTTGAGATATGACCTATTTCTTATAACTATGCGTGCACTGACTGGAATTGTGTGGTTCTTTCCGCAAAAGACCTTCAGACATTAATCTACATGGTCTTCACATGATCTGACTAAGATTATGTCTGGGCTTTAAAAGAGACTTCTGAGTTTGTTTATTAGGCCTTCTCAGAGTAGTCAGATACGAAACGACCTCATTTAGTTTTTATTAAAAATAAGATTGACATGTAAAAGTGTTTCTACAAACCTACTTACAGAAATAAAATCATTTATCATTTATTAGAGTGGGGTTCCAAAATATTATACAAACAAAAGACAAAATCACTTTTATACTTGCTCAGTTTATACATATTCATTGTTCTTGATTGTACCTAAACGCGTCGTATTCGTCCACAAATGATTTTGCTATTCTTTGGCGAACTATTCGTATAAAACTTTTTTTTTTTAATTCCTAGCTTATAAAACTCTGCCAAGCCTAAGTTTCAGTTAGTAACATACGTAACATACGCATGCTGGGCTGCGTGTAAAGCCCATAGTACTATCCTTTAACTATAATAAAACTAATTTGCGAAATATCCATAATAAATACCTATAAATATAAAATAATACCTATAAAAAATAGATGAGGCTTCACAAAGTATATAACTTACCCTTTTCAGGTTCGTCGCAAACCTTGATAGTGTCCTTCACTTGATGTATCCTCAGTGGAAGTTGTATCACCAACATGAAACTCTTGGCTAGACTTTCCATGCTGAAAATTACATAAAAGTTTTTTATTACATCTTTTCAAAAAGAACTTGTTTATTCTTCAAACAGGGACCAAAATAGCTTTTTAATTCCAAGGGACTAAAAGTGATTTGAATTTGGAATGTGGATATTGTTAGTAAAAGTTCCAATCACCAAAGAGATCTATCACGAACATTGTATGAACAAGTAACAGGCTGTATGATAAAGTAAAACGCTCGCGAGCCAAATAAAAAAAGTTTGTGAAAAAATAAAAACGTGCGAAATGCATTCAGCCTTCGTTCGTTATTGTTTTCTCAAATTCGGATTTTACTTATTTTTATAAAAAAATTGTGTGTTGTCCAAGTAGTGAGACTGAAATAAATAAACTTAGGTACTATATTCTTGCACTTATTTATTTTCTCATAGGGGTGATAAAAAGTAGTGTCTACCTCGGGAGCATCACTATTTTATGCTCGAGTGACGTACTTTAAATCCCTCGCTGCGCTCAGGATTCTATTCTAGAATTGTACGCTCCGCTCTGGATTCAAAGAAACACTTTCGCCTTTAATAGTTGTTTGCTCCCTCGGCAAACAATCTACTATTAAATCGCTGGCGAAGCTCCCTTCCTAAAACTTGAGATTTAATATTGAAATGGTAGTTCACGCTTGGTCCTTAAGTAAATCTTCAAAAAGTAAAGAAAACTCGTGCATGGTAAAGAATTTAAATAATATAAAAAACCACAAGCTTAGATAGACTTAGCAGGACATTATGAAGATTAATTTTAAAATATGCTTACCAATGTAGCTTAGTTTTGACAATATATGGATGGCTGGGGGCTTATCACCAGCTCATAAAGCAGTATTATTTTAATATTACTTCAGTGGGAGAAGGAGATAGAGCTAAACGTCCTGTAGAGCTTCATCTCTTTCCCACACTGAAGTAATATTAAAATAATACTGCTTTATGAGCTGGTGGTAGCCCCCTGTAAGGATAGAGGAAGACAAAAGACACGTTGCTTGGCTGGATTGAGTGGAAGATGATCGTAAGTAATGTACATGAGGCTTAGACGATGGTGATGCTAACGTGATAGCCGTCAGTTCGTATTAGTATAATAAGAGGATATTTGAAGGTGGCACCATTGATAGAAAAGCTGAAAGGAAATCGTTTGGCTTGGTATGTTGGTTGGGCATGGTTATGAGGAGGGATGAAACACGAGACTAAAAGAGTGATGAATATAAATGTTGATGGTTGGAGGAAGGCCAAAGAAAAGATAGATGGATTGTGTGAGGAATGATAGGATATAAATGGGAGTGAATGATAGCGTGACGGTTGATAGGGGAGAATGGCAGAAGGAAAGAAACATGGTTCGCCGAAACCAGGCAACATGAGACAAGGGCAAGAAGCTGGTGACTCATATGATAGCCGTTAGCTGGCTCTTCTGTAAGCCTATCAGCTTCACGTAGGTGCCTCCACCATATAAACTCAAACTCAAACCATTTATTTCAAATAAACCAATTACAGGTACTTTTGAATTGTTATGGGGTCGGTCAGTCAGAAAAATGAAGCCCATTCCAAAGCGTAGTAGGTACCTCTGGAAAAGAGCGTGCAAGAAACTCCACGGACACTCTTTTAAATCAAAATATTAGTTACATCATTCATGTTGAAATTATACATTGTGAAAACGATGTAGAAAGACGTGCACGTTAAAAGCGTCCGTAACAAAAATGTAAAAACAAAAACAATTCAAAAATTAAAACAAAACCGTGGCAGCCAAGAGATGACCAGTCCCTACTGACGGCGCCCGTTCACGAACATGACGCATGGATCAGCACCATTTAGCTTATACGAAGACATAGGGCTCATACGTTGGTATGTCTGTCTTTACCAAGCAGATCATTAAATTATGACAAGTAAGAAAATTTTGAGTATGAATAAGGATGGATATAAGAGCAGGGAAAGAGCAAAGAAAGTATGGATGGACTGTGTGGAAGATGATATGGCTAGGAAGGGGGTGAATACTGAAATGATGACTAATAAAGAAGTATGTAAGAAGACATGTTGCGCCGACCGCAAATAAATTGGGATATTCAGGAAAGAAAGAAAAGGAAGAAAAGAAAGAAAGAAAAGAAAGAAAGAAAAGAAAGAAAGAAAAGAAAGAAAGAAAAGAAAGAAAAGAAAGAAAAGAAAGAAAGAAAAGAAAGAAAGAAAAGAAAGAAAGAAAAGAAAATAAAGAAAAGAAAGAAAAGAAATAAATGAAAAGATAGAAAAGAAAAGAAAAGAAATACAAGAAAGAAAATACATTTATTTAGCACAGACCAAAAAGCACACAATATAATTAACACATTAGGATAGGATATGATGGTGATGATACTCACGTGATACCCGTAAGTTCACTCTCTTGTAACCCTGTCAGCTTGACACAGGTGCCTCCGCCATATGCAAACACATAGTGCTCATACGTGGGTATGTCGAACCTGTCGTTACCCAGCAGGACGTTGTCCCGCAAAGCTCTGTACTGCCGCTTGAAGCATTCGAAGTCGGTGGTGTGGCAGGTGATTATGTAGCGGTCTGTAATGAAACATAACTAATATACATTGTGTAACTGAATTAATGCACATTATGAAACTTGTTTGTTTAGAATCGTTTACTGAATCGATTTCTGTAATTTTTAGTTATTATCTCCTTTATTTGATTTAAATACTTATAAATTATATTTAATAATACCAGAATATTAATAAAATCTTGTTAAAACCTTTATTATCAGACCATAGAGATCCAATATACCTACGTAATTTTTTATCCCAAATATGATTTTAATTACGTAAATTACAGTCACAAATGTACACACGGCTACGTATCAAGCTATAATTTCCAGTTTATGCTGATCTCGCATTGTATAGGATTTCCGTACAATGAGAGGTCAGCTTATACTGGAAATTTATAACTTAATGTGTAGCCGTGTGCCCTGTCAAAACTCTGGACCCTTATACGTGTGCGACTGTGTGCGTGCGTAGATTTGTAATGTGACCACAATTTTTTCCTACAATCAGTATAATTTTTTTAATAAATAAACAATGTTTTATGCATAATAATACAAATTCTGTGTATGTTATACGATTATAACTTAATATTCTAGTTGGGGTATTTGGTGGTGATAAGCATGGAGTGAGGTTGGATGATTCACTATGGAAAGAAGAAAGGTACTCTGGAGACTGGCATGCATAAAAAAAACCGGCCAAGTGCGAGTCGGACTCACGCACCGAGGGTTCCGTACAAACCGCGTTCATGAGGAAAGGGGTAGTAAGTTTAAAATTATTAAAAGTATTTTTATTAAATGATGTAACTAAAAATTTATGCTATTCGCAATTTTTCCTTTATCTGTGCTATAAGACGTTGCTTCGTATCTAATTTCAAGATTCTGAGTTCATGGGAAGTACCCTGTAGGTTTTGATTCCCTTGCGAGTGTCGAAAATTTGCAGCATAAACGGCTGTATCTTTTGATTGCGTTGGCTTAGAAGTTTGATTTTTTCACAGCTCCAAGGGACAGTAGACTTGAGTATTTGATATGACTTTCAGCTTGATAACCCCACGCGTTCCTGAGAAAAAAGATCTAGACAGACAGACAAACGGACAACAGGGTTCCGTTTTTCCTTTTGAGGTACGGAACCCTAAAAAATAAAAAATCAAGTTACTTGATGATGGAAAAAATTAAGTTTTAAATTGTGATCTAAGCTGTAGATTAATAGATAGAATATTATTATAATTTGTTATAAAGTCAGAAGTATTAATAGTCAAATTGACTGCCTACTTAAATTACTCGTATATTTGAATCACACAACATCATACATTTTTCATATTGACACTTGTATGAAATAGCTATAACACCACGACGAATTGACGGAGTGTATCAATTTGATAAACAATTAATTTCCCCGACTGTACAGACACCAGCACATCAAGCTATTATAATCTGTCAAATTTATTTAATAGATTTTCAACTTTATCGCTGAAGTGTAAAGTTCAAAGTTGATTGGGAAAATTTGACAGTTTGGGTAGCTTGATGTGCTGGCGTCTGTACATTGAAAGAAGCATATTTACTTACTTGCTCCTGCCTGCGGCTTCGCACGCTTGGCCCCTAATTCTTTTTTCATTTTCTAAAATAAAAACCTTAGTTACTCCTTATAACATAAGCTTTCTATCAGTGACAGTCCCGTTAAAATCGGTCTAGCCGTTTCGGAGATTAGCCGGAATAATCATACAGACAGATAACATAATTTTTAAATATTGTTTTTTTTTTGTTATAAGTAGCGTATATACTTTCATATGCGTTTAGTAAAAGCTGTTATTTTGACATTACAAACAGACACTTCTATTTAATTATTTATATAGAATGTATGGTATACAAACGGAATTTACTATATGTCTTTTCAATATGTCGGAAATACGTTACTGAGTTGACTAATCGGGACGCCAGCGCCGCCTAGCGACGCTCGACAGAGTCTACAACATAACGCTCTGACCGGCCGGAGCCAGAGCTGAGCACAGTTCATCGGTGGCGGTCAAGCAGTGAACACGTTTAGAATCTGTCGCGCATTCCGAATAGTTGTGTCGTGTACTTACAGTGTGTGACTTGCTAGTTGTGATTAATTTGATAGTAAATTATAATGTGATCTGAACTACAAACGGTTTTTCTATTGCGCAATAACCAACACTACCCACACTACACCCACAGTAGTTAAAATATGGTTGATAATAACGAAAGAGATGCCTACCATCTTCGTCAAATATATTACTAGACTGGACTACTCGCAGTTTCGTATTAATAGTATGAAGACATTTAATTTTGGACTATAATTAAGTTGTCTAGACGGTTTAAGAGGGGACCATCAGTCCTCCACTTGTCCCCTTGTCCCGTGTGCGTTGTGAGTGGGAGGGAATATGTCAGGTTAACGACTATATTGGCCACTTGGAAATTAGAACTTAAATTGTACGTAAGTATAGGTAAAGGTATGCCCGTTCAACGAACAAAAGGAGTATTTTTCTTAATTTACCCCAGTGGCCAGCAGCATTTATCAATCATAGCATTGAAATCACCAAAAAGTGGATGGAAATTACCTTCGACATATCACTTTAAAATATCAGAATGAGTCGTATGGATTAGAATAAGAACCGATGCCAACCTAGTTGAGAAAGGCTGGTCGGATGATGGCTTCCTTCTCAACATCAAAAATAAAATAAATAATTAAACAAATTAAAAAACACGACTACCCCGACAAGAAACGACCTAAAAAGTAAAAAACAAGTTGTATTAGACAAAGCGAAAGGTCACATTTACTCGCTAATATATAAAAAAATTGTCATTGCAGACAGGGGCC
The DNA here is from genome assembly GCA_963680765.1 of Agrochola lychnidis. Taxonomy (NCBI): domain Eukaryota; kingdom Metazoa; phylum Arthropoda; class Insecta; order Lepidoptera; family Noctuidae; genus Agrochola; species Agrochola lychnidis. The sequence goes on along the minus strand of OY796859.1, from coordinate 2,200,257 downwards.
CTCCTAGCTTAAAAAGTGTTCCACAGAGCGGTCACCCGACTGCAATGATAAACAAAAAACAAACTCACAAACAAAACAAAATAAACAATAAGAAACTCACATGTACATACGTACATGAGCGCTGAAACATAACACTCCTTTTTTGGGCAGTCGTATAAAAAATTCACTCCCGTACTCCTAAATTGAGCCACCGTGCCATTTCTTGTGTAAAGGCATAAAACATTAATGATGAGTCAAAGAAAAAATTGAAAGACATTACTGGCCATCATTTTGGTGTCGACATTGTTCCGAATGGAATACACGACCATTTAAAAAGTTATACAGACTTCCATACAAAAAGTGTAGGGTGGCTCAATTTAAGAGTCCGGGAGTAAATAACTTTCTAAAACAAAATGAGAAACATACGTACTTATTACAAAAAGACTTTGAAAAAAAAAAAAAATATTATCTACATAAAGAAAAACATTTCTAAGAATTGGAACTTGATAACAGGGATGAAAGTATTAAAAAGGAGATGTTTCATTTTCGGCCATAAAGTGTACGTTAATGTAAAAAAAGGAAAAAATTCCACGAATTGAGGAAAAATATTCTTTCCTGTTTATTCCCCTGATTACTTCGGCACAAAAAATAATAGTTTAACAAATTATTGCCATATTCTATTCATCATGGCGTCGTTTTACTTGCATACTGCTTTCGTCTAGAAATCATGTTACATTTTAACATAATAATATCACGTAGACGTCATTTAAATAAATATGAAAGGCATGTATTTCTGTACTATATTAAGATAGCTATCTTATACAACTTTTTTGATTAATTAGAAAGTGTGATTTATCATAAAAATAAAAAACTGCTTTTGTGGATTGTAGATTTGTAGGTACTTCTGGACGAAAATGGCTAGCTTTCGATGGTCGTATTTCTCCTGACAAACGTCAAACATTTTCGGTTTTTATTTTGTGCCCAAAAAGTATTAGATATTATGGAAAAAAACAGTCTTTATTGTATTTAGGGGTTCGTTTCCCAGGTTTTCTGAAGTGTACATGTTATGGCCGGAGTCCCATACAAAAATGAAACGTCTCCTTTCTACTGATGACTGTAACATTTTCTATATAGACAATATATGTATTTTTACGTATTGTAACCCCGGAAACGGGGTGGAAAATTACAGGGGATGCCTTTGTGTTTGTATCACAATGACAGTGTAGAGTAGCAACTGTTATTTGTAATAGAAAACGGATGTGCTTTGAAAAACACTGACTGTGCTTGTTGCGTTCGGTATTTGAAGTTGGGAATTGGGGTTACATTTTTCTGTTATAAAAGCATGACTGTGTTTTTTTTTAATAAACTTTATAACCATCAATTTTATACACCATCTCATCATCAGACTATCTGCATAACATCATATTTTTTTTGTTCCTGGATGGAAAATCCTCATGGATGCCCTTCGCCGTGGGGCGGGCGAGTCTGTCGGATTCCTACTGACTAAAAACCACCCCGGTGTTCCCTTCACACACTTGGACCAGGGATCATGAGATCTTATGCGCCTTTCATGATCCCCGACTGGTGCCTGCCCACTTTTGCGGGCCACTTCATGCCCGCGGGGGAGTGAGACTCCCCTCGCGACGTCAAATAGGGGATCTGCGTAACATCTGACTGAACACCATTAGCTACAAGTTGGATACGGTCTGACTTCAGTTGATAGTAACATTGGTGATTGTAATAAAATGCTTTTAGATTAAATAAAGGAAGCAACGACCGTCCATCCTCTTGATGCATCCCCATGTCGGCTTTGCGACACCTTCGAGCGATCGAGGAAATAAATGACTAAGGAATAATTAATTTATGTTTCTCCAGGAGTTACGTGGGACGACACACGACGCTGTATTTAATGTATTTCAAGGAACGGAAAACGAAAGTGTCAGTTACGGTCGATTAAGGGTTAGATACCTACCTAATTATTTTCCCAAAAAACATTAAATACCGTAAATAATTAGATGCGTTTAGCGCTAAACACATATAGAAATTCTAGTTCACAGTATTTGTGCTGATACACAACAACCTCATTATAATGTAGAGTTTTTTTTTTTTTTTTTAATCTTTATTATTTGAAAGGGTTTTATCACTTAGTGATAATGTCTCCCCCATAACAGAAAACATTCAACAACTTAAAACTAAACAATGGTTAATAAACAGAAATTATTATAATTATGACCTACCTACCTACTTATTCGTTTTGGTAAATAACCAACAACAGTCTACACAACATCCTAGCCTCCTCCGACAAAGGGGACGCTAGGATGCTGTTACATGCCCCCACTTCAAAACCCACGAGCGAACATTGTCTGTCGTATATGTTCCGGTCACATTCCATCAGCACGTGGTAAATATCCTCAATCACCCCACACACTTCGCAGTTTGGTGAGGTACTTTTACCCATTAAATATTTAAACTTATTCGATGGGATATGGCCCGAACGCATCCTCAACATAGCTACTACATATTTCCTATCTATGTCCACTCCATCAAACCATGGGTAACGAAGCGGTTCAGACTGGATGGTTTTATACCAGATTCCCTTTAACTTTGATCGTTCATCAAAATATTCGTGCCATCTTTGTCTGCATAGATCTTTGACATGACCAAGCCAATCTGAGTATAACGGTGTGCATGTGTAATTAATACCCTCATATGATGCTTGTTGGGCTGCTAAGTCTGCTTCCTCGTTACCCATGATTCCAATGTGTGAGGGAATCCATTGAATGGTGACGGTTTTATTGATAGACTGCATCTTACAGATTGAGTCTAAAATAATTATGGCTATCGGGATCCCTCGAAGTCTCGAGGGTACTCGAGCCAAATGTTGGAGGCTGCTTTTTGAATCCGAAAATATGACAAAGTTTTCTTGATCTATACTCAGCAAATACAACAGGGCTTCAGATATAGCTATGAGTTCACAATACATAATAGAAATATTGGCATTAATTTTGAATTTAGCTTTAGTATTAAGTTGAGGATCAATAAAAGCAGCACCCAAGTCTGAACCATCCTTGGACCCGTCCGTAAATATTTTATAGTGTCGGCTAAACTTATCATCTATCATTTTTACACACGTATTGTTAAGATCCGTTACATTAATCAGTCTTTTTGCCGAATTTATACCCATAATTGTATCACATATAACATTAGATAAATCTATATTGGTCACCCAAGTTTCCAAGGAATAAATATCTAGTATCGGGCTAGAGTACAAAGGCATTTCTGCATAAACTCTGTGGACATCCACTAATAATGGCAGTTTTTTGTTTCTCCAGTATACACCTTGGCATTGGTGAGACAGCTCCCCCAAGGTACCTATAAGACTACTATTACAAACCGATTTTGATCTTAAATAAAATTTACTTGCTAGAAACAGTCTTTGAACAAATAACGGTTGGAGGCACAGCTCACTTTCCATCGCATGTATAGGCGTGCTTCTAATGAATCCTCCTATGATTCTCATTGCTTGATTTTGCACTTTGTCAAGCTTAAGAAGATGACAGTTGGCACAGTTTCCGTACAAAAAGCAACCATAATCCATCCTACTTCGAATTATAGCTATGTATAGTCTTCGAAGATGTAAGGGATGTACACCCCATTTATTACCAGCTAATATTTTAAAAAGATTTAAAAAACGACAAACTTTTTCACGAATTTCATTTACATGTTTACCCCACTTTAAGGAACTATCTAACCACATTCCAAGGTATTTGACATAATTGACTCGTTCAATAAGGCTGTTATTAACAGTTAGATGGATACTATTCCTTCTTCTCCCTCTACTAAAAAGGCACACCTTTGTTTTCTTATGGGAAATACTTAGACCTAAATCCGTCATCAAACTTTGAAAAATATGTAACGCGTTTTGTATATGGGATACTGAATCGGATAATCTCTTCTGTATATCATATAAAATGAAGTCATCAGCATATTGCGAAATGTACACATTAGTTATGCTTCTACAAATATTAATTGTGGCCGCATTAAATAGTAAAGGGGATAAAGGGTCTCCTTGAGCAATGCCCATACCAGCAATTCGACATATTAGACTGTTATCCCGTAGTTCAATGAATAAATGTCTCTGATGAAGATACTGCCAAAGATAATTACAAAGGACAGAGCCCACCCCCAAGTTATCCAAAATACCTAAAAGAGATGTCAAGTTTATGTTATTGTAGGCACTTTCAATGTCTATGAAACAGCCAACAGCTGGCACACTCTTAGAGAAACCAGTTGCAACCCGTGTAACTAACTTAGATAGACCATCATAACACGACTTAAATCTTCGGAAGCCCGTGGTGTCATGGGATAATAAATTATTTTTCTCTAAAAACCATTCAAGCCTGCGTGTTATGATGGTATGAAGTATCTTACAAAGGCAAGATATAAGCGCAATAGGTCTAACATCCGCACTTGAGCCTGGATCACTTCCCGGCTTCGGTATAGGAATAATTTTAACTTTTTTCCATTGCTCTGGTACGAATCCGGATAACATACACTTATTGTAAATGGAAGTCAACATAATTTTAGCAATATGGGGTAAATGTTTTATCATAGAATATGAAATATTATCATGACCTGGAGCTGAATCTGTTTTTTTAATTGAGTTAATTACTTCCTGTACCGAAACCGGGTTGGCCAATTGCATGTTACAAGAAGAAAATGTAGGAGTTGGTGGAGATACGTAATCTGGGGCCAGACTTCGTAACAATTCTTCGGCTTTACCTTGGTCAACAACAGATGTAGCTGGTTTGTACCCTTTGATCCATCTCATGCGCTTCCACATTTCTCCTGAAGAAGTTACACTATCTATGTCATTGCAAAATCCCTGAAAGGATTTATTCCTGGCTTGTCGTATTAGCCTTTGCGCCTCACTCACTTTCCTCTGTAAAGCTTCAAGATTTTGTGGGTTGGGGTTGCCTCTAAAAGCTGCCAGTGCAAGGCGTCTCTGCGCAACAATATGTGATAAATTTTGATTCCAATATGGTTTTGGTATGAATTTGTCTGATTGAAGAGGATTCTCGCTCACTCTAATCGTAGGTATATATTGATCAGCTGCAGAGTTTACAATATCTATAAATGTATTATATGCAGATTGATGATCTAAAGGTAGTTCTAAGTTTGTTAAATCCGATTCTATTTTCCGAGTGTAACCTTGCCAATCTGCTTTCCTAAAGTTCCTCCGTTTTTTAAACATATTTGAATTATTGTTTTCTAAGCAAGTCTTAATTATCATATGGTCACTTCCCAGGTTTTCATTCATGACCCACCATTTTAATTTTAAAACCAAATCTGTTGAAACAATAGTTACATCTGGGGAAGATTTTTGTAAAGCCCCATTGACCAATTTCAAACGTGTATGTGTGTTGTCGTTAAGTGTACATAGGTTGTAGTCCATGACAGAATCAAAAATCTGATTACCCCTCGTATCAGTTCTGGAAGACCAGTTTGAATGGTGACCGTTCAAATCTCCTGCAACGAGAGCTTTGTGTTGTGTTATTGAAAAAACTTCATCCCAATCGCTTCTGCATGTGTGCACCAACGAGGGGCAATAGATAGAAATGATATTCTCCAGATGAGCGCAGTTGAGTAATTTTATGTGTACAATTTGAATGTGTGTATTTGAAATATTTACGTTACATTGTGTAGCCTTGATAGAATGGTGGGTAAAAACAGCTGTACCTCCATACCCATCGTCACGATCTGCCCTGAATATATTGTATCCGCTGAGTCTGACTATACTCTCTGGGTCAAACCAAGTTTCACTGAGTATTGCTATGTGAATTTTCTCCTGATTCAGTAAAGCTTCAAATTCCGTCATTTTCGGTCGTAAACTCTGTGCATTCCATTGTAGAATATTGATTTTTAATTGTCTGTGTCTATTGTTGTAATCCATTGTTTTATGTTAGATAAGAAAGGCAACTCCGTTATGTAATCCATCATGAATGATGTAAACCAGTCAAAGATCACTTTTGCGCAATCTAACACTTTATTTTCCAGATTGGTCTCGCTATCCCAAATTTTTTCCTTTAATTTCTTCCATAACCATTTCCAACTTTTCTTCTTCTTTTTGTTTGAATTATCAGTTTTTTCTGTTTCTACATGATGTATTTCCGAGTCACTGTCAGAAAGTGCCGCCCAATTAATCACGGTATCTGTTTTTTGTTTATTCTTCGAGTTGACCCCACCCTTTTTATTACTGTCTTGTTGTTTTACTGTAGAATTTTTCTTTGCTTTAGAATTTAAACTTGCCGCCTTATTTACTGTATTAGCATATGTATCTTGGGGTTGTATTATAGGTCCCATTTCTGTATTTGTTTCTTGACTTAACACTTGGTGATGTTCTTTTTCCGTTTGCTGTTCTTTTTCTTCGGAATTCTCCTCATATTTTGATTCTGGCGGCACGTACAGTGTTAAAGCTCTTTTGTATGAGCAGTTAAACTCTGCCATCAATTCTCTTAGCCTTCTTTCTTTTAAATACATTGGGCAAGTCCGAGATAACGCCATATGTTTTCCGGAGCAGTTATTACATTTAAAGGCCGTAGTGTCACAATTAGGGTGGAACTTACTACATTTTGGGCATATACCTTTGATTGATGAACATACTCTTACTGTGTGCCCATATCTCCAACAGCGTGAGCATTGCGTTACGGGGAATTGGTAGGGATTCACTTTTACCCTGGTATCAAATATGTATACGTAAGAAGGTAAGGAAGATCCTTTAAAGGTTACTCTGACTGTTTCTCCGGGTTCCCATTGTCCACTATTTGTGTTGCGCCGTTTTAATCTTTTAATGCCTATAATCTCTGCATCACAGCTCAAACACTCCAGTATTTCTTCCTCAGATGATTCTATGTCTATATCTTTAATAACGCCGTAAGTTTCTCTAATCTCCAGTGTTTTCTGACATCTAATTCCTTTTTCTTTCAAGCATTTTGAGTCAATTAATTTATTCGCACTCTCATCGTTAGTAAACTGGATAAGAACCTTAAATGCATTAATATATTTTACCCTTGTTATATCCGGAATATTTTCCGTTTTTAATAATTTTGCTAATCCAAACTGTTTTGGTAACTTTTCTTTAGACGTTATGCTAATTTCTATTTTATCTTCAGGTATTCTTATCTCATCATGAACATGACTAGTTCTGGCAAAACGTTTACCCCCTCTCGTAATTCTTGTCCACAATTCATCTTGGTCTATCTGTCTATTTCTTTTACTCGATTTCACTGCGTCGCTTTCCCCACTATTTTTTATAACTTCTTCTGTTAACTCCATATTCTCACTATTACTGTTACTAATAATCTCCGCACAATATTCTATGCCATTATCCACATCAACTGTCTCAATTGATTGGTCGTATTCGCGTTCGCTGCTATCCATTAGTGATTAGCATTTTTAAAAGATGACTCATACGCACGGTCGAACGATGTGAGTCGACACCGGTTCGAAGTCACACAGTATGCGCGTCTAACGTTGACAAGCGCCCGCGCGCAACTGATAATGTAAAGTTCATTATATTCACTTCATTATGCACGAACCACACTTAGGGCCCGTAACCACACCACATCGCAGCGATAAAAACACGGCCAGCAGTTGTTACGTGTGGTTGTTTGTGAGCTTCTAGAAGTTGTGTTGTGGTTGCAATGTGGTTACGTTGTGGCTAGTGTTTTTAGACAGACAGATCGTTGTGTTTGCGATGTGGCCAGCTGCTAGTGCGCGGTATAACTTGTAGTTGCGTTGAGGCTGCGACGTGGTATGGATGGTTAACGGTTGATTTGATGGTCAAATGTGTTGTGTGTCGTGTTGTCGTTGTGGTGTGGTTGTGGTACATGTGATCGGGCCCTTACACTCTTCCTTTGTTTATTTTCTAACACAATCTCGTCTCAGTCCGTCATCCGATATGCGGGCTTACCATCTGTTCGTTGGTGTAAGTATATAGGTGCCCACGCGCAGAATCTACATTGGAAGAAGTGTATTGTTAGTGATATGCTTGTAAACTACACTTATAATACAGGTTTATGTTGAAACAAGTTTGTGGTGGAAACAAGTGCAGGATTGGATTTGTTTTGCTGATGAATGGGACAAGATAAGAGTCGTGGTTCTTTGCCAAGTCTTTGGGATAGCTACTTAGCTTAGCGTTAGGCTTTTCGCTGCATTAAATACATATAAATGGTATGTAAGAACTCGTTATATTCTCTTCCTTTATTATATTTTAGGCTTCACCAACCCTTATTGAAATAAAAACTTCTTTAGACGCGTTGGGCATTTTTGAGATGGGACTAAACCATTAATTTCGCGACACTGTGACGACACCAGCTTTTGACCATTAAAAAGACATCAACGCGTTGATTACCGCGGTGCGTGGAGTAAGACATCAACGCGTTGATTACCGCGGTGCCGATTATTTTTCAATTCTGTCGGTACTCCCGGAGAGGCAAAATTTTTTTTTTACTGACATTTTTGATAACACTATTAGAGAATTGCAAAACGTACCTAGTAACAATGAAAAACGTGAATAACGAAAAACTGGGATCAGCATCGAAATCATAAAACACAAACGTAAACATCGAATCCACCATAACATTGGAAATGTTGGCATTTTCAGCGCTCATTACTTCCCCTTTTCACTTTTAACGAAAAAACGTGATATTTCCAAACGGGGTCAGAACGTCACGCCGACAGATAATATCCCATTTTAAAAAGGGAAAAAACAATCGTCTCGCGAATTGAATAGACGCTAACAAAGAGTATGTTGAAATATAAAACAGCTCGGTACCAGTTACCGGTACTTCATAAATATTTATTACTCGGGAATTTTTGATATCGGGACCAACGAGCCGTAGGACCAACTTCGTTTATCATTTCTGCCTTACTCCCTAAAGGGACAGATTAATAATATATGCTGCCAAATCCTGCCTACCTGTGCGTGCTTAAACTCAGATTAATTTAATTTACTAACCCTTTTCTTTTCTCGGTTTTGACGTGAAATATGTTGGTCAGGCTCAAGTGGCGGTAATCCCGTTTTTGTCTCGTTCGTCTTAGAGAATATGAAATTAAGGGATTGAGTTTTTAGGGTAGAATAATATTTTGTTTCGTGAGACGGATTAATAATGGAAATGATGAAAAGATAAAGAAAGGGCAAATTGTTGTTGATGAGAATTTCTTCTTTAAGAGCGTTTATTCTAAAAGTTGGCAACGTCGCAAATAGCTGTCAAATATTTACCTGTTTTGATTAATTTGGCAATATTACTGTATGGAAATATGAAATGTGGCTAACTAGCGAACTAAAATATTGATTATGAAATGCAATCATTAATATCTTAACACCGAATATTTAGTTTTAGATGTAAAAAAAGTATTTGGAAATTTTCCAATAAAAGTTTTTTTTTTTGGAAATGCCTTTTTTACACCTAAAACGGTTACAACATCAAATTCAGTGTTATAATTGCAATTCATTATTAATATTTTAGTTCGCTAGTTAGCCACATTTCATATTTCCATACAGTAATATTGCCAAATTAATCAAAACAGCGAAATATTTGACATTTATTTGCGACGTTGCCCACTTTTATAATAAACACTCTTAACAGCTTTTTTATGTTTAATGGAAAATGAAGGTATGGTTAACAAATAACTGGTTTCTCCAACCAGTTATTTTTTGGCCGAAAAACATCAATACTCCGCTGGCGTTTTAGTAACTTTCTTAAGAGGAATAACAGCCCGTCATCCCGTGTATGAGAAAAATCAAGCGCTTCCAAACCCACTTACCAAGCTTAGCGTCGAGAATTAACATGGTAACAATCTTTATAAACTCAAACTCAAATAAACCATTTAAAGGCACTTTTGAATTGTCAAGGAGTCGGTCAGTCAGAAATATGAAACTAGTTGTCCAATCCCAAGCGTAGTAGGTACTGTGAGCAACTAACTTTGCTGCGATACTCGGGATCGTGTGAAGTGTGATAAATTAAAGAAGCTTTTGGAAAAACAGACTATAATTAAACCAACAGTATAAAGCAAAAGACAATATTACGCGACCGGCGCCAGGGGCTCAACTAATTTTTCTTACAACAAATGCACACCATACGAAAATCCTAATTTAAATACAAAATGTTCGAATGTTCGGATACCATAGAGCGTTCTTGCCAGCCTGCATGATGTGTGAGGTTGAATTCCAATGATAAGTCCTCACATGAGCTACGCCCCACTTGAATAAAGGGATCAGGTAGAGACCTTTATTCAAAGTATCCGAACAATCGTACCCTTCCTGCCTATACCTAACAGAAACGTTACCTAACGATGGCAATTAAAATACAAGGTGAGGTCTTTCTCTTGCAGGAGAAGGCTTAAGTCAGGACGTACGAATCGCAAAGTCCTGATACCAGGCTAGGTAAATGACAATATGTGCTAACTTGCCCTTTAAAAATTAACGTACTCCTGTTTAAACCTTACTGTACCAAAACCATCGCAAAAGATACAGCAAGCCTCTGACAACAAACAAACAGATGTGACAGTTCACATCTACCCAGAGGGGGTTTATGAAAATGAACTCTACATCCTAAGCCTTAACTCCATCGGACATAATTGAGCCAGAGGGAACGAAGGATCAAGAAGTAAGCGCTCAACAACATTAAAAACTCACGACCATACTCCAGAGGGAAAATCTCAAAACCTCATATTATCCTCACAAGACTCACTCTTTATCGAATGTCAGTAAGTCCTGACTAAACTGTGAGACCTCAGTCATAAGTTGAACCAATTGTGTCAACTAGACACACCTTGCAAGGGCTATGCCCCTGTTAGCGAGGCTGGTGTCAACCAAGACAGAGTACTTCCCCTCCCTCCATAAGGGATCACAGTTTCCAAAAATATTTGCCTCTTCTAATTCGCATTAATAAATTCTGGAGTACGTTCATGCTAATTTAGACGAGACGACACATAACATTGAAGACGCAGACAGTGGCTCATTCCCTCAGACTTCTCAGCGATGTGAGGAGTGACAATACCTCACTCGCTCCCGGCAGCGTCCGATGATTGCTCCCCATAACATGTAACGAGAAATAAATAATCACGCATTAAAATAATATTTCATATTCATCACTAAAATAATGTGTCAAATGATGTTTACATCTGAATGACATAATATGACAATAAAATAAGTGACCTTTTCATAATAGTATTTAATTATTAGTTTTTAACTAATAATTAAATACTATTATGAAAAGGTTTTAATCTATTGATAGGGGTAAAATCGCTGAACTTCTATATTTTAAAAACTCGTATTCTAAAATGTAAAACTTCTTTATAAAATGTCTATAAACTTTCGACCTTTTAAATTTGTTGATTTTCGGTACGAAGTTTTTAATTATTCTCACATACGACTCCTTATTTTTATTTGGTGCTCTTCTTGAATTGTTTTTAGCACGTTGTTGTCGAAATGTGGCATTCAGAATTTTTATACATTTATGTTCCTTATGGGTAACATAACCTTGAACATTTGTGGTCTCGGCCATTTGAAGAATTTCAAAATGTTTGACCAAGTCAACGACTACTTCACCATCACTCTCTTTCTCTATGACTGAACATGACTCCACGTCATCCTCAGAAATATTTTCCTTAATTTGATCAACGACGAAGTTATGTGTAGGAGTTTCCTCATCGTGATCAATAATTTCCCTTGGCAAGGACATAATCTGATTCTCTGAAACACACGTGAATGGTTTAATAAATGGACTGGACTGACCCGATTTTGTGGCTTCTTCCATGTGTTCCTTTTCGAACACCTGACTTGAGCCGTCTTCATCATCATCATAGTCATCTTCATCATCATCTCTGCCCTCTTGGCAGCTTTTCATTTCTTCCAGTGGGTCCTGTCTTCCACTAGAAAATAAATCGGTATGATTATCTACGATTACATTCGCTACCTCTTCCTGTCTACGTTCATCAGGAATTATCTGTGCAATCTCCTCTTGCCTCCTATATAAATCTTTGTGGCATTTGCATGGGAATTCTGCCCATAATTCTTTACACAAAGATTGAAAACTCATACCCTCGTGGTATGTATATTTATGGAAATACATTGCTGGCCCCACAAGAAATGCACGTAATATTAGAGCCAAATCATATTCCTGCCATTCGTTTTCGGTGGCCACAAGCCTGAACTCCTTAATAAAATTCTCTAGGCACATGCCGTTGATCCCCGAGAAGGGCTGCATTTGATACGCCATCTCGCTCTATATAAAATAATAATAAAAATCACTTAGCTTCGGACTTTTAGTCGTCGTATCTCATATCTTCTTCAGCTCCGGACTAATGCGCTTCCACTATATGTGACGACTACACTTTAGAAAGGGCGCCTCCACCATTTGTGAGCAACTAACTTTGCTGCGATACTCGGGATCGTGTGAAGTGTGATAAATTAAAGAAGCTTTTGGAAAAACAGACTATAATTAAACCAACAGTATAAAGCAAAAGACAATATTACGCGACCGGCGCCAGGGGCTCAACTAATTTTTCTTACAACAAATGCACACCATACGAAAATCCTAATTTAAATACAAAATGTTCGAATGTTCGGATACCATAGAGCGTTCTTGCCAGCCTGCATGATGTGTGAGGTTGAATTCCAATGATAAGTCCTCACAGTACCTACTACGCTTTGGAATGGGCAACTAGCTTTTATGCTGATCTCGCATTGTATAGGATTTCTGTACAATGCGAGGTTAGCTTATACTGGAAATGTATAGCTCGATGTGTAGCCGTGTGTACCTATGGAGAAGAACGGGCAAGAAACTCCACGGACACTCTTTTAAAATCAAAATATTGTTACAAACAAAATATGTGAGAAATATGTAGGAAGACGTGCACGTAAAAGCATCCGTAAAAAGAAAGATAAAAATAATTCAAATTTGAAATAAATTAAATATTTCAAAATACAGGTCAGGAGGTCAGATAGGCAGTCGCTCCATGTAAAATACTGGTATTCAGCTGCATCCAGTTAGACTGGAAGCCGACCCCAACATAGTTGGGAAAAGGCTAGGCAGATTGATTGACTAACTTAGAAAGAAGGAAAGAAAATAAGTTTACCTAGGACCTTACCTTTCCTTAGTTTAACTTCTTAGAATAAATTTCTAACATACCTAATGTTACACAAAGATGAAGGTCAGAAACTATTCAAGGAAACTGGTTTATATAGTTAACATGAAGTCCTAACAAAGTTATGTCCGGGATCGTCGTAACAATGTTAATGTCATGACGGGGCATTTCGTGTCCTGTATAATATACTGAAGATATGAGATACAGGATGTATACATGTTATTACTTCGACAGAATGTAAGTATGTGGCACCCTAATTCCTTAACACACTTCCAATCACAATCTGAATGATTTTGAAAGATATTGCTAATCCATTGTTTTATAAATGTTCGAAAAATTTCAATAAATAAAAATTAAACCTAGGCTAATTTTGAGTATAAATGAGTTAACTAGGCAAAAACCTGTATTTCGGCGATCAGCGCCAATCCCCTCGGATTATTTTACATTTATCATAGCCATATTAACATTATTTTTTACAAGATAATTACCTAACAGTAGTGTTATTTTACACATATTATTATATTTCATTATAATATGTAGAGTATGAATGTGTATGAATGTGTGACCTCTCATTGTGTGCAATTAAGTGTGAGTGTGTGAATTGAGAGGGGGTGTGTGTAAGTGTGTGTAGTCCATGAGAAGTTAAATATTTGGAAGTTTATGCGTGTGATCTGTGTGAATTTTGAAAGTATCAATCATACATGTTTATGCTAACGTGATTAAAATGATTATTGCTATATGTAATAGAAGTTCAGTCTCTTCATAATTTAGTTTTTGTAAACAGACACCTTTTTTATGTATTGATTTTTTTTTCGTTTCTCTTCTCGACAACGTAAATAACGCAAAGAATGTTGTTGAACTGTCAAAATTAATGCCATTGCTACTGTTAGTGTGTTATACGCAATTACTCCGCTGATTGGCGATCCAACCAGTAGACAAAACAATTGCGTCACCTATAATATTTTCCAAATTATTTTAACAAGGTACAGGACCATAGCCTCACAGGTGTGAAAATAGGACAAATGAAGGCACTATCATAAGTATTATTCAGTCTCTAAACCTGCGCAAAAACTATAAAAATAACACCCGTAGAGCGTAGTTTAAGCCATGGGAAAAGTTTTTAATTTTTCGGAATGAAAAGTAGACATACAGATGTCAAACTACCTAAACTTCTTCGAAAACATGCCTCCGTCCCACCAAGACAAGTACTCCTTACTCGACGTAGGTCTGTTCGAGTATGTCAAGTCAACCGTTACAGGACCACATTTGCTACCCACCAATATTTCATCCTAAGTTCTAGAACATACAATAGCTTAAAAAAAATTAACAATAAATAAACTTAATCATTTTGAATTAAAAGAAAATTGTTAAATTTGCTATTAAATTAAATATAAGCTATTGCGATACAGAGGAACTTACTTATTCTACGAATTAACGTCTAAAATACCAATTTTTTTACTTAGTATACCACACTTTCTCTCACTCACTCACACCCACACACACACACACCCTCACCCACACACACGTACACAACCACACACCAACAAATCAGTTTAACCCCATAGCAACACACTCATACACAATTAACCAGTAAATCCACTCAATTAATTAGTTAACATCAGAATTATTACGCAATTATAAATATTTTGTAAAATATGTCAATCCCACTAAAGAACACTGTCCTTCAAGATACAGGATTTTCCTAGTTTGAAGGGCAGGGGTCTTACTCATTGTAATAGCCATACCCATCCCATAGTTTAAACTACACTGATGTTACCTAAGCTAAGTTTTTGGTAAATGAAATGATTACTTACTTGCTTACTTACTTACTTACTATTTCTCAAATTATAACTAAGTTCCCGTAAAACGTAACAAAAAAAGGACAGAAAAATTATACGTAGAAACTACAGTTTTATGTTTTGTAATTTTTTGTATAGAGCCTTTTTCCAACTATGTAGGAGTCGGCTTCCAGTCTAACCGGATGCAGCTGAATACCAGTATTTTACATAGAGCGACAGCCTATCTGACCTTCACAACTCAGTTACTGGGTAACACTCATAAAAAATAATATGAATAATACCAGTCTATTAGTCCGGGACGAACAAAGGCCTCTTAAAAATAATATTTGTCTGAATTAAACCAAAATTGAAGCATCGCATTAAAGAAATGGACACAATAGCATTAGCTGAATGTCCGACATAACCGTCCTACACTATAACAATGTACACATTTTCTGAATAATTCCGATAAACTTTCAGACGGGTGGGCAGACCTTACCTTACGAAACTCTTCGAAGTGTTCACGTGAATGGGTATTTGTACTAATGGAATAGCTTTTGTACTTGGAAAGTCTTAAGTAAGGAGTTCTTTTTAGGGTTCCGTACCAAAGTCAAATCATTTATTTCAAATAGACCCATGTATGGCACTTTTGAACGTCAAAATTTACAAAATAATAGAATAAGTAGTAGAATTGATTCTAGTCGCCCCTTCCAAAAGGTAGTTTTCGTATGGAGAAGAATGGGCAAGAAACTCCACCGTTACTCTTTTAAAATGTTTTACAACACCCACATAGTTTTTATACCAAAATAGTAAAAAGGAACCCTTATGGTGCGACTCATGCTGTCTGTCCGTCTGTCACAAATACCGTTCCCCCCCTGATCTCCAAAGTTTGCATACAGAAAAATCTGAAATTATTCCATGTGGTGGAAGTTTGTGTAAAGATTACAGGAAAAATAAAACGATGTCTCTAAATAGCACACTTTTTCAAAAATAACATTAGTTACACTATCGGTCAAGAGATGGCGCTGACCTTAAACTACAATATTCTACACCGCAGTGTTAAAATTCTCTGACGAATATAGGACTCGCCGAAAAAAAAATTAAATAGTACGGAACCCTCGGTGCGCGAGTCCGACTCACTCTTGTTTAACTATGCCTCGCTTATTGGTTTTAAATAGATACAGCACTCTAATTGCATAACATACGATCAATCATAATCTGAATCATTTTTAACCGACTTCCAAAAAGGAGGAGGTTATATGTTCGTCGCGTATGTTTGTTTTTTTTTTTTTATGTTTGTCCACCGATTTCTCCGTCAATTGTGGACCGATTTTGAAAATTCTTTTTTTGTTTAAAAGGGTGTACTCTCGAATTGGTCCCATATAAATTTTATTAACTTTGCTTTGATAGTTTTTGAGTTAGCTACAAAATACGTACTTTTTTTCCCACTTAGTATGTAGATGATATGATAAGTTTCTATCACTGGTAGCAGGTAGTGGTACTCGAATGTGTTTGGAGTAGGTACCACTTGACAACTAAAAAGTGAAAAATAAAAACTTTTTACAAAAAAAAAACAACCGACCTCCAAAAAAAAAACACTACAAAGTGAAAAATAACTTTAATTTCGGAAGTCGGTGGCAAAAAACGAAAATACAAAACCCAAGACACCGACTTCCGAAATTAAAGTTATTTTTCACTTTGTAGTGTTTTTTTTTTTAGAGGTCGGTTGTTTTTTTTGTAAAAAGTTTTTTGAAGAATATTGTTAATCCATTGCTTCATATTTATGTTCGAAAAATTGATCTGCTCAACAACGTTAATAACGCAGTGCATGTTGTTGAACTGTCAAAATGAAACAAATTGTGATTGATCGTGTGTTACGCAATTAGAGTTCAGCAGGATGAGCTTTTCAGATAGCTCGAGACTAAATCTAGTTCTTATAAAGTGTTTAAAAAGCCGAACCAATTTTGACCAAAACAGATGAATAATCTAATATTATTGGGAAGTTATATAATGAAAACGTTACTATTAATGCTTCGTGTTTTTCTGAAGAAAGATCCTGTTTATACAGGTTGGGCCAGGAAACGAGGTCCAAAGAAAAATTTTAGAAGCCTCTCTGCAATGGCTTCCCGAAACACTCCCCTGTATGTTCAGCGATTATTTATAGCTTGGGAGCTAGATGGTTTTTAATATTTTTTTGGGAAATTCTCAATTGACTTCAAACTTTTTTTTTTTTTTCTTTCAGTGTTGCATTTTTTTAAATTATTAATCCTTTTATAAAGTTTACGATCGATAAAAAATACTAACTATCTAAACATCACCCAAAGAAACTAACTACAAATATAGCCAAGTATAGGAAAAGTGTCGTATAAATTACTCTGGGGTCGGACTATGTCATCTGTGATCTAATTACGGCATACTGTCAGGAGCCAGGACGCGCGATAGGACACTACAGCTCTAGTAACTAACGGGTTTAATATGGATATAATTAATTGTGTTGATCGAACTGGTTGCTAATTTAATTATAAAATTTATTATTTTGTGTTTTATGACATTGATTTTACATTCTGTGATTACTTCCTCACACACTGACTTATTAATTACAAAATTTTAGGAAAATCGTCTACTTTTACAATGTTTGTAAATATGTGAGCACCATGTATCTATCACATAATTAAATTATCTGTCGTTGCTTCATTTTTAATTCTTTTTACCTATTGTGGTATAGTAATTTTATTCTAGGTGCATCGTCTTCACATATAATTATTTAACTAATGTACGTACACACGGCTACACATCAAGCTGTACAATTCCAGTTTATGCTGATCTCGCATCGTATAGGATTTCCGTACAATGCGAGGTCGGCTTATACTGGAATAGCACAGCTTGATGTGTAGCCGTGTGTACCTTTACAAACTATTATAAAACATTTTAAAAGAGTAACGGTGGAGTTTCTTGCACATTCTTCTCCATACGAAAACTACCTTTTGGAAGGGGCGATTAGAATCAATTCTATTTTTTGTAAATTTTGACGTTCAAAAGTGCCATACATGGGCCTATTTGAAATAAATGATTTGACTTTGTTGATTATCCTTCTTATTTGTAAACATTTCTTAAAGTTAGGAGATGTTTAGATGTAAAAAAATGTACGGTTAAGTAAACGTTAACTGCATTGCTTAACTTTAAATAACGGAGTTAATTGATTCAGGCGTGACCTTGCGGAAATCCATTATAAAATACAATAGACGTGGATGTATTTAGTAACCTGTTCCACTCAGTTATTTCTAAAGAGCCATAAGAAACCCTGAAAGAAATCGACACGTGTTTTACTTCTAAACGAGGCATCCTCAGGATGAAGATTGACTTGTCGCGAACCCGAACATGGCGTGTTGCCACACCGAGCGCTGAACGCAGAGTCCTTATTTATAAATAACGTTTATAAATAAGAGGCAAATGTTTAAACAGGCTAGTAATATTTGAAAGTTTTTCATCACTAAATCTTCTCTTAGTATGTCATAATAACTGTTGTGATTTGTTGTCGACAATAACAATAGCTGATTGAATCAGCTGTTAGTAAATTGGAGTGGCTGTTGAACTGAATTCCTCATATTCAGGGTGGCAGGGACATTGACGCGCAACCTGGGGCCCAAGTCTGCTATTTTTATAAATTCGTCATTCCAACACGATCCCATTGTCATTTTGCTAAAAGTTCGTAATCTGCTAAATTCATAATCGTCGATCATTGGTCGGTCAATGGTCTTGTAATAGAATTGTGTTATAATGGCATTGTCGTACAATACGACCAATGATACCGCCTAAGTCAGTCATTCATTTGTCATTATGTACGAGATTACCAATAAGTGCCATTTCTTTCAATGGAGTGTCAGTGGCTGACCACTGGAAAGTCATAATGACGCCATTATATTAGTAGAATACCAAACTTATCAAAATCAACAATTATGAAATCAATGATAGACCATTCTGACACTATTGTAATAGCAGACTTGAGGCCCTGTTACCATGTATTCAGTTCATGATTCTGAACACCCCTACGTTAAAATTTTTAGTAGGTTATTTTAAAAAAAATTGCTGTTTCATGCATTTTGACCGCGTAGGTATTGCAGTTTTCTAGAAAATAGTTGTTTTTTTTTAATAATTGACGAAAAATTTCAGGTTGTTTTCAGGGGACTGGATAGCAACAACATGTGTACATACTATATTTCATAGAACTGATTGTTCGTATCAATTTAGATGGATAGGTTAAAAAATCTGTAGAATCTGATTCCAGTGAAACAGTGAACTAACGTTCCACTTTTCGATTTTACCCCTATGTATGACTCACGTATTCACACTGACTATGTTTTATCAAATCATACATAATTAATCTTAATTATTTTCAAATCAGTGAGAGCAGTGGTGGCCCAGTGGTAACGGCCGCGACTTACGAGTTGTAGGTTGTAGGTTCGAACCTAGACAGGCGCTTTACTTTGTTTAAAATTATTTCATCACCATTGCTCTCAAAAACGGTGAAGGAAAACATCGTGAGGAAACCGGCATGTCCTAGCACCGAAAATTCGACCAACCCGCACTGGGCCCGCGTGGTGGATTACGGCCCACTCCCTCTCACAGAGAGGAGGCCTGTGTCCCAGCAGTGGGACATTGTAGGCTGATGATGATGATTTTCAAAACTTACTATCAATCGTTGTAAATGAAATTTTCATTGCACTTAACTAAAATAAAAAAATACAGAATTTATCTGGCATTCAGATTTTTCATTGATATCAAAATCGCCACTCACCACGTTTATCATTATAGTTCTTGCGGGCACAGCATCCAACTGACAAGATCACTAGGAACCACACGCGCATACTAAACTGAATTAATTAACAAAATAAAAAAATTATAACAATTTTTAAAAATAAAATGACGCACCGTACCTTCTAGCGCTAGTGACTATTAGTAAACTAATATTTTTCAAATGCATTGCACGGCCGCTCGGCCGCTGCGACTGCGGACTTAGGAACAATTTCAAGACGCACGGTTTTATTAGAGGTTATTTTTATTTCTATGCACAATTTCCTCGTGTTTCTTCGACCGTTTGTGTAGATTTTTTTTCTTTTAAAATATTTATTCCATCAGTAGAAAAACATGAAAATCACTGTTTGGTGGTCAAACCTACCAAACAGTGATTTTCATGTTTTTCTGACGTACTTGGTTGAATTACGGAGGTTTTTTCTCAGATTAACCTGTCTCCGGGAAAGGCGATTATGTTGGAATAAAACTATAATTTTTCCATATTCGGTAGGCACTGAGTAGGTCCGTGATATCTGGTAAAACTCATTCTGTTTTTTATAACATGTCAAGTGAGAAAGTTTAAATGGAAGTTTTAATGGAGTCACGCTTAAATGGAATTGGGCTGGACACATCTGCCGCATGTCAAACGATCAATGGGCCAAACTTACGACCCAGTGGGTCCCGCTTAATGGCAAACGACATCGCGGCAGGCCCAGACGGAGATGGCGGGATGAGCTGGACTCCTTTAAGAAAGATTGGTCTTTGGAAGCTCTGGACAGAGAGAGGTGGAAAGAGAGTAGGGAGGCCTTTGCCCAGCAGTGGGACAATAACGGCTAAGAAAGTGAGAAAGTCGTATTCCTGTGATAATTTTGCTGACTTTGTTAACCATAACCTTACTATAGGTATTTATAATTTTATCTTTAAATAGTTTGATAAATAAGTAAGTTCAGGGGATGAAAACGTATGCATATTTAGATGTAAACCATGTCTAACATTGAAGAATACAACTGAGATGGTTTTTTGTAGATTGGACGTTGAAAAAAAAACAAACGTAACAGTAGTCGTATCCCATCTGCCTAGCCTTTTCCCAACTATGTTGGGGTCGGCTTCCAGTCTAACCGGATGCAGCTGAATACCAGTATTTTACATGGAGCGACTGCCTATCTGACCTCCACAACCTAGTTACTAGGTAACACGATATCCCTTGGTAAGACTGGTTGTCCGATTTTTGGGCTTCTAACTACCCGTAACGACTATCAAAGATCTACAAATGACAGCCGGGACCTACTGCTTAACGTGCTTTCCGAGGCACGGAGGAGTCTCGGTATGTAAAGATGGTCACCCATCCACGGACCAACCCCGGCACGCGTAGCTTAACCTGATCGATCGACCCGTACAGCTGTTATTACTTAGCCACAAGCCCCTAGTCGTATATGATGTATAATATCTGACATTTTGGCTGACGTACCAACTTCTCGGAAAATGGGTTTGGTACCTACTGGGACCATCTGACGGCTAACTTAAGCACCATGTGCGCTCATTGGTAAAATAGCGCGCGCTTCCCCGGTTTTCTGTTACACATTTCCGTCCCGTTTTACGAAATCACTCCCACAGAACCAATATTTTGTAACAATATTTTGATTTAAAAGAGTGTCCGTGGAGTTTCTTGCCTGTTCTTCTCCATAGGTACCTACTACGCTTTGGAATGGGCAACTAGCTTCATTTTTCTGACTGACCGACCCCTTGACAATTCAAAAGTACCTGTTGGTTTATTTGACATAAATGCTTTAAGTTTGAGTTTGAGTCAGATTGAAGGAAAGCGAGAGGAGAGATGTTACACATGAAAAAATTGCCCTCATATTTTTCTTTATCCTTGAAAAGTTGTGAAACTCCTTAAGAAAGATTTTTTCGCAGTGGATAAAAACAATTTGCTGATCGACCTCTTCGTCATAACAAGCAGCTACATTTACTCTACAAAATTAAAGTCAAACAAGGTCACTCCAGCTACACACTCAAAATACTTCCTTCTAAACTGTCTTGAGAACTCCTTAAACAGTACTAAGCAGGCAAGATGGGTTCTGAGATAATGTCAGTGTAAATTCTCTCCATAATATATGTAAATAGCGATCCCTTTCGTAATTGCGTGACATAAGGGAGGACACGGTCCGCATTCGAAGGGTGTGTCGAGAAACTTGGAGGAATTTGTGATTCTGACAGTTTACGAACGATTAGGGACAAGATAGGATAACAAAAAGGGTAATTGCAAAACGGACTTTCGAACAAAAATTCACCGAACTCATGATCCTTGCTCAAAAAAAGTATGAATGAACTTTGTTAATGCAAAAATAGTTGTAAATTATGCAACGACTTATATTAGTTATTTATGCAACTGTTGTATAATACCTAATTATAACAGTTGCATACAAGACTTTATCTACACGCATGATATGAATCCTCTATAAAAGTTTCTGAAACCATTGGGTGTTTGTAATTCAAGATCAAGAATAAAGAAATTCCCACGAAATTCAGTACAACTGCACGTATTAATGTCGCCTGCAGCAGCACATCACACACACATGCATGCA
The DNA here is from genome assembly GCA_963680765.1 of Agrochola lychnidis. NCBI lineage: Eukaryota > Metazoa > Arthropoda > Insecta > Lepidoptera > Noctuidae > Agrochola > Agrochola lychnidis. The sequence goes on along the minus strand of OY796859.1, from coordinate 2,177,972 downwards.
GCGGGTGCTGCTGTCCCTCGTTTGAACGTTGAAACGAGTTGCGTAATGAAATTTAGTACAACATTGTAACACTTGTTTGGATGATGTAATGGTTACTATGATACTGGCTGTTACAATGTTGCCAATAAGCTAACTGTTTCAGAAACTTTTATAGAGGTTTTATAGCATGAGTGTAGATAAAGAAAATTATGACTCCTATCTTCTTGTAAAGATTAAAGGGAGGGATAGATATGATGGTAGATATCAGAACCACGCGTCCTAACCAAAGCCGGGCGCCGCGCGAGCACGCGATCGACGCGATCATTTGTATGAACAGTGCACGTACAAACGCGACTTGATCGATCGTGCGAGTATAATTATCATATTTTAAAAGAATGCGGCGATTGCGTTCGCGCGCGACGATGGTTTTTTTATTAGGCCCCGGCTTTACATTATTAAGATTATGTTATTTTCCTATGGCTTGAAGTACAATCATAGGACTTGCTTGTTGTATTGGCCAAACAAATTTTTAAAAAAACAGTGGTACTCCGGGAGTGCCGGCAGAAGTGAAAACTTGAAAAAAAATTGGCACCGCGGTAATCAACGCGTTGATGTCTTTCTAATGGTCAAAAGCTGGTGTCTTAACAGTGTCGCGAAATCAATGGTTTAGTCCCATATCAAAAATGCCCAACGCGCCTGAAAAGTTTTCACTTCAAAAATATATTATTTATGCGTAATTTTTGCAACTTCAACATCTTTGAAGGTTCTGGTAATGTGCCAGGTATCGCTCGTTTATTACCTTTCAATATCATCTAAAACCGCCCAATTAAAAATGTACCCCACTCCATACACGCAGCGATCCCCAAATCGTATTGTGTATATTAAAGAAGACAATGGCATTGCTTCGCTTATTCTACCAAGATGTAGTCCTAGATACTCAGCAGCCGGACTCACTGGCAGGTAAACAATGCTGTCAGCATTGTTTACCTGCCAGTGAGTCCGGTAACTTTTTACAAAAAAAAAAAAACCGACTTCCAAAAAAAAAAACACTACAAAGTGAAAAATAACTTTAATTTTGGAATTCGGTGGGAAAAAAGAAAATTCAAAAATGTAGTTTTTTTTTTATTGCGGTTAATTATTTTTTTTGGATTTTTGACGTGACAACGTCTTATAAATTGGTTTGCCGGGTGACACTTCAAGAAACTGCGTTACGCTCCGCTCACGTTATGCGCTCACAATGAGAGCGAGTGAGAGGCACGCGTCCCTTCCACTCGGGCATGGTTAGCCCGCCTAAGAGCGAGAGAGACAGACATAAAAAGTGAAAGGCACGCGTTGTCACGTAAAACTTTCGCCCGTATACCGACTTTACAGGCAACCAATTTTTTTTTTGTTATTTCTTTTCAAACAAGATATTTACTATAAGTATTAAAGTCGCTTTTCGTGTCTGTCTCTCTGACCGCGTTATTATTCTAAACTACGAAACGGATTTTGATGCGGTTTTTACCATCATTTAGGGAATTTAGATTACTTATTAGATATTTTTTTCTGTATGAGAAATTCTAACATTACCTTCTACATTTCTATCTGGAATGCAGCTGCGGATGCTCGATCCTTTCATCTTGGTTCAACTCATCTTCAATATCATGTCTGTTCGTCAGCGTTGCATTTAGTTTCTCGCAAGATTAAACAACGTATTAATCTAATGTCTTTAATATCCTGAATAGTTTTAGCTAGAGCATATTGCAATATTAACGTCGTAAGTGAATAGATGGGTAGATACGATATGGTAGATAATCTGCGTTCACAATTAATTTGCCAAACATGTAAACATATACGAGTTTTGGGAAAAACAACTGTAATGCCAACACATAAGGTTCAGTTTGCATTACAACTTCTTTATGACTTTTTCAACAGTACTAGTCAGTCTAAAATCAACTTTATTTACACTGTCATAAAGTTGATGTTTGCTTAAGTGGAAAAACATCAATTTGTAACCTTGTTTCCAAGGTTACAAATAGTACTTAGGTATCTCCGATATAGAATTAACTCATTATCTGTTACGATGCCTCATTGAGGTGGATAACAATTAAAATCCTATTGTGTCTCGTTAATGACAGTTGAAAGGACAATTATACAGAGATATTCATTTGGTAATAATAATTATGTTTATATATTATATATATAACAGGATGAAATAAAATTAACTAGCAAAACTCCACAGACGTAATGAATATCGATATCTAAACATGATAAAACAAAGTAGAATAAATCTGATGCTGCGAATAAATTGACAGTTTTCTGTATACCTACTGACAAATAATATATCTTTATCAATACATATTATAAATTAAAGTCGCTTCTTGAGTCTGTCTGTGTGAACGCGTTGTTCTTCTAAATTACGCAACAGATTGATGCGGTTTTCATCATCATTTAGAAAATTTCCGCGCGAAGCAGTGGCGGGTCACTAGTTGAGATAAAATATATATTTTCCACGGATAGAAGACTTGGTAAAATCAGCCACTACGATTTTATTTTTTGAAGTGAATACTTCTTTAGGCGCGTTGGGCATTTTTGAGATGGGACTAAACCATTGATTTCGCGACACTGTTACGACACCAGCTTTTGACCATTAAAAAAAGACATCGACGCGTTGATTACCGCGGTGCCGATTTTTTTTTCAAGTTTTCTCTTCTGTCGGTAATCCCGGAGTGCCACTGTTTTTTATAATTTTTTGTGATATAATGTAAATGTTGGGTTTCCTCCCAAATATAACAAAATCCTCAGCCTGTCAAAATACCATTAGTAGGTAATATTGCGCGACGTTGAGTATATTTACTTTTCGCTCTTAGAAGCCGAACATTTTAATAACATGACTTTCTAGAAAATCTGACACGTAGCTTTATTGGTAGGTTTATTTATAAACTAGCTGTGATGGTACCTATTATTAAACAAAATATATTATATTTAATAAGTATGTATGTACTAAAAAAAAATCAACCGTCTTCCAAAAAAAAAACACTACAAAGTGAAAAATAACTTGAATTTTGGAAGTCGGTGTCTTTGGTTTGTATTTTCGTTTTTTGCCACCGACTTCCGAAATTAAAGTTATTTTTCACTTTGTAGTGTTTTTTTTTTGGAAGTCGGTTGTTTTTTTTTTGTAAAAAGTTTTTATTTTTCACTTTTTAACTGGGGTACCTATTTACCCCACACAAATTTGAATACCACTACCTGCTATGTAAATAACAGTGACAGGAACTTAACATATCATCCACATACTAAGTGGGAAAAAATACGTAGGTATTATTGAAGCTAACTCAAAAACTACCCAAGCAAAGTTAATAAAATTTATATGGGACCACTTCTGAAGTATTACCTACCAAACAAAAAAAATAATCATTAAAATCAATTCGTAATTGATGGAGTAATCGCGTAAAAAATATACAAAAAAAAAAAATACAGTTGAATTGAGAACCTTCTCCTTTTGGAAGTCGGTTAAAAAACCTAGCTAAATAACATCAGTAAAGGCAGGCTCAAAAAGATGTATGCATCGACAAGAATTAATTTAATTGTTTTAAAATCTTTGTTTCATAATATTGTATCAATGTGTATTTGTTGCCACAAAACATAATTATTAGTGAGTACCGTCCTTAATTGTAGCTATAAATTGATACTAATTCTTGTTGATCTGTAACTATGTTTAAAAAAAAAGGATTGTGTGGTTTTATGAAACTACGGTAAAAGTGAAACTTCTAAAGGCGCCGCCATATTGGCCTTGGCTGCTCTGACGAGCGCCTTTCACTTTATCCCTACTCCGCGGCCGACCGTCACACAGACCAAAAAGTTTGAGACGATGTAATAAAAGTTTCACTTTAAAAATAAACCCCGTAAATTGGATAACTGGTTCACGCCAATCACGCCAACGGACAGACAGAGAAACTTTGCATTTTATAATTTGTAAGGCTAAGCACAACTGCTGCAGCGCTATTTGCCAAGCGCCAACTGCTTGCTGCAACTCATACTTTGAGTAATATGTTGTAATCAATGGATGCTTGGCGGAGCTATATTTCAATCCAAGTTGCTTGTCCAAGTTAGCGGCGCTAATAACTCACGACTTGACAGGGGCCAACTTGGCACCGGTATGTTAGGGCGTGGACACACAACGAGTGCAATGGCTACGCAGGTCTAATAGTTTCTTTAAATGTGAAACATCTATAGAGGCGGGTCACACTGACAGTTGGCGTGGCGACGTGTCACCTCACCACGCCACAGTTGCCATATTTATTTCCTGTCGTAAACTATCCTTTTATGCATATTACCTGTACAGAATAATTTCGATGTTTTACATCTGCTAGGCGTCCCGCGACGACGGCTAATTTTTACAATATACTCAGAAGATACCTTGTTATATGCTATGGATTATTTAAAGTGATTAGAAGCCTTTGAAAAAGTTAAATAAGTTAAGCGATCAACTTTTCAAAAGGTAAATAGAAGGTAGGTACGTTGGTTTTTACCAACTTGGTCATCCGCTTGTTATTCAACCCTTGTAACAGTAACGGTTCTATGTTTAGTATAATAATATTTAGTGTTTTCAAATCAAATCAAATCATTTATTTAGTTATTACATTGATGTTTTATTAAGAAAGTCCTCCATGTTCTACCGTCACATGGGCACAAATCATGTTAATTTACACAAATCTAAAGACGTTGTAATTTTAAATAACAATTAGGAAATTATAACAATACATAATAAAAAATTATGTCAAATCGTTCGAATAATAGTAAATGTGAAAATAATACAAAAATGTCAAATGTCAACAAGGTTGCAGTAATCAAAAATAAAAAAGTAAAATGTCAAATGGATTATTAGCATGTCAATCAGTCAGCGATTCATCAATAAGGAAGTCGTCAATGTTGTGTAATAACTTTTTTCTATTCATATTTCGTTTAGTGTTCTTTTAAATTTGATTTTGGTTTTGTCATGTCCAAGATAATTTTACAACAATATACAGCTTATACGTACTAGTTTGAAGTTTTTTTGTTAGTAAAGTACCCCGACAACTCATACAACACACACACATAAATCACAAAATCCTGTTTTATCTAGAAAATATAAGATAAGCTCTGAAAAATATAATAAACTGAAGAGATTGTAGCTCCACCGGAGAGAAACAAATGCTTTTCCATGAATAATAAAGAAAGCAGTCTCTTATTGTAAGTTATATCATGTAAAGTGCTCTCGACGCACATAGACGTCAGTGTAATGTGTTCTTACCTTTATAGTGGATAAGGAATGTTTGTACTTGTGTTAGTCTGCGCTAAACTGTTTAGATTAATGCAAGTTATACTTGTACCGGGAGATAGTTTTAGGTAAAATATGTATAAATATATAAGTATAATGAATAATGGGGAGGTATGTAAATACATGGTGTTCAAATTCAAATTGTTTATTTGCAAGAAAATACACGGTTTACAAGGGAAGATCTTACAGCCTTAAAGTCATTGTATTCTGCCTGCGAGCAAGCGTGCAAATTGTGAAAGTTAAAATGTCACAATTATTTTGCAGATTCTATTATTAGTACATACAATACATTATCATTACATTATCATGTTGCGAGTTTAAAATTTAAATAGATTACACTTCTTGATGTGGTTTTATGAGGATCTAATATAGTTAGGTAGCATTTCTTTTGGAACCACGCAACGCTCGTATTTTGTGCTCAAAGATGATAAAAAAGATGGTACCTAACTTCCATGAATAGTTGACATAAATCTTGTTTTTTTTCTAGTTCCAACCACCAACTTCACTTAAACATAACTGGCGAAATGTAGGTGTAGGTGCACCTCTGTCTAACCCTTCGGGGAATGCTGGCGTGATGTTATATGTTATGATTAGTCAGTCACCAAGGTTGGTTAGACAACTACCCAGGTCACGTCAGGACCCAGATGCGTCTAATGAGTCCGTTTGATAGATTGAAGTTTCCTTTCCCTGTTAGCAACGGCTTGTATACAGTTAGTTTGTCTTTATAATGTGCACGCACATATCGAAATGAATCTATGCTTAATTTTATAAACGGAAAAAACATTTAAAAAAAACTTTTTGTTTGTTCTGTTTGGCGTCTTATTGAGAAATTTTACGATTATTGTAAAAATTCATGAAAAAAAATTTTCAATTGAGGATAGTTTTTTTTTCCACAATTTTCATTTTATGAGGACGCCGAATTACTTCCAATTATTATGGAGTTTGTTTCATCGCGATAGATCATTTCAATTAGTTTAAAAGTCACACCGTTTCGTTACATTTTTTTAACGTCCATAAAAAGCAAAAAAAATATTTATATTTTTCAAATATTTTTTCCGTCGATAAAATTAAGCATAGATTCCCTCATTTCGATATGTGCACATTATGAAGACTCTCACTGTATTGTCTAGAACATGGCCGTAACTTAATATTTAACAACTCGAGTCTCTCAGTGTTAAACTGCGGAACAAATTAGCACTACTTGTTGTTGTTGTTCCGGGCTCCACAGTTTAGGGTTTGTGTGAAGGGATAGGCGATGAGTGCCGAGTTATTAGATACTTGATAAACGGAGAGTGTATTGGCAAATATAGGTACGTGTTGAGTAGCAGAATACTTAAATGCTATATGGGCTAGATTAACTTCAGAGGGTTTAGACAAGTCGCAATCACTTTCAAAGCGTTTCGTGATTTCTACAACGACTTTTAAGAGTTTATTTATTATGCTTTTCGGTAATTTATGTCAGTCCCAGATAGCAGTGGTGGCCCAGTGGTAACGGCCGCGACTTACGAGTTGTAGATCGTAGGTTCGAACCCTGACAGGCGCTTTACTTTGTGTAAATTATTTAATCACCACTGCTGTCAAAACGGTGAAGGAAAACATTGTGAGGAAACTGGCATGTCCTCGAACCAAAAATTCGAAGAAATGTGACATCTACCAACCCGTACTGGGCCCGCGTGGTAGATTACGGCTCAGTCTCTCTCACAGAGAGGAGGCGTGTGTCCCAGCAGTGGGAACATCATAGGCTGATTATGCTGTCAGTCCCATGTATTGATTTTTAACTTTTTCATCATCGTTATTGCTGATCGAATGTCACTTTGTCTTCGCCCTCAGGAAGTCAGGATTTTTAAGCGACTTATAGAGCTAGAATGTTTATTTAAATAATAGGTTATTGACGAGTTTTATTGACTAACAAAATAGTGAACCTGTAATTAAGGCATAGACAAAATTCATCAAGCAATACAGACAAGCAATAGACAAAATTTGTCAAACTTTGAATACGAGGTTTTTGGCCTATTTGTAAATGTGTATTTTTATATATTTTTTTGTAATGTGCGTTTACTTAGTGCAGAATAAACAATTTTTCTTTATTTGAGAGTACGCATGGTTTGGCACTGAAGTTACCTAGACTTGTTGTCATGCATACGAATTGCGCTAGCATATTGTTTTACTCGTTCCTTTTCAGAAAAAAGAGATGCCTTATCTATGCAATGGCCTACTGCATAGATAGGCCAGTAACCTAGACTAATCCATCTTATACTAATATATAAAGCTGAAGAGTTCGTTTGTTTGCTTAAACCAAGGCTTGAACGCGCTAATCTCAGGAACTACTGATCCGATTTGAAAAAATATTTCAGTGTTAGATAGCCCATTTATCGAGGAAGGCTATATATCATCACGCTAAAACCAATAGGAGCGGAGCATCAATGAAGAATGTTTCAAAATTGGGGGTTTTTTTTTCCATTTTTAAGCTTCCGCTGCGTGCGCTGCGTAAACGGTTAAAGTTTCGCAAAAATCATGTATGACAGAATTGTTCCCCTTTAAAAACACATACATAAACTCACGCCTTCTTCCCATGGGGGTAGGCAGAAACTACAGAACGCCACCTGCTACGATCCTTACATACTCCTTTTGCCCTTTTTAAAAATCTTAAAAAGAAGTCCGGGACAGCATGTCTATCTTTTAAGATTGGCTCACTATAACCTTTTTTATGCTAACCAAATTTGTTCTAAAATAATACATTATTTGCGAAGGTGTTTTTATAAACATGTTATAAATCTTTATCCAAATAAATACGCTGAAAGTAACTATTCCACGCAGACGAAGTCGCGGGCAGAAGTTAGTATTCTATATAATAAGCTTATTAAATGTACGGCTCGTTTAATTCCAGTGAAAATCAGCCAAAAAGCGGTAATACACCTAAATATTATGAAGAACTTTCTTTGCTCTAAGAATATCAACATGTATGTGGTTGATTACGCACGCCCTGCTGCGTCTGAGCAGAATTCCAAACAGAGTTGACATGAAACGTATTAACGCCTCCGAGTGACGAATACGAATAACGTGTCGCGAATAATGTAGGGGGAAACCACATTTGCACGCTTTTAGTTTATTTTCTTAATGGAAGGAAAATAGCTACTTTTCTACGTGAAAAGATTGGGGATGAAAGTTTTACCGGTATTTCGCCCTTGTTGTCTTTTTTACCGCTTATCTTTGCATCGAAATAGGTATCAATTTAATAAGCTTAAAGGCAATGCGTGGTCTTCATCAGAAGAGGTCCTATTGTCTCTTAAGCGTGGGTTTGCGGGCGAGGAGATCAGAAGATGTAAGTAAGTGAAGGTCAATCATATTCTGAATAATTACAAATCTCTGATCACACTATGGAATGAACAATAATGTAAACGACGTTCTCCCGAGGAGGTGAGGCGCGTGCGCAGATTAATCAACTTACTGCCCTGCAAGGGTAGTCACAATGGTTACCAATATCTCAGTCGCCGTTTAATCAATCTCGGATTCGATACATTATTCGCGAGCTATTCTTTATGACATTCGGCCGCCATCTTAGTACTCGGGGTTCCGTCAAGTTGACAGCTGTCATAATCATTCTAAAATCAACTCTAAGTTTAGCGTCGTAAAACTTTTAGACGCGCCATCAAGCTTTTAAAGTTAAACCTATGTTATACAATTGACAACCAGTAAACGTAAGTGACCTAATTGGTGATGTTCTTCACAAAGGTCAGCGTAGTTCTCGCAAACGGCGTGTATGTATGACCAGGGCCTCAAGACTGCTATTACAATATTGTCAGAATGGTCTATCATTGATTTCATACTATTGTTGATTTTGACAAGTTTGGTAATCTACTAATATAATGGCGTCATTATGACTTTCCAATGGTCAGCCACTGACACTCCATTGAAAGAAATGGCACTTATTGGTAATCTCGTACATAATGACAAATGAATGACCAATGATACCGCCTATAGTCATAGGCGGTATCATTGGTCGTATTGTACGACAATACCATTATAACACAATTCTATTACGAGACCATTGACCGACCAATGATCGACCATTATGAATTTAGCAGATTACGAACTTTTAGCAAAATGACAGTAGGATCGTGTTGGAATGGCGAATTTATAAAAATACCAGACTTGGGCCCCAGATATATGAACGTAAACGAAGCAAAAGAAGTATGTAAGGAGCGTAGCAGGTGGCGTATTGTAGTTTCTGTCTATCCAATGAGAACAAGGCGTGAATTTATGTATGTTTGTATGCACTCTATAAAAGGTACTGTTTTTCAGAACAAAACTCTTCTACACTTCAACACATAGGCTCATAGTACTCTTGGTGCCATAAAATAGAATGTAATTTACCCCTGACATGAATATCGACACCAAAATCGAAAACCAAGAGAAGCTCAAATAAAAATCTATCAAAGCTCGATTGTGTATGCATGGAAAAATTCTAATATTCTCGTATAAAGAGATGGCGTAGAAAAAATATTAAAATGTATACTTGGCGACGTTTCAGTGGGGTGGTGCTGAGTCTAGGGTTGTAAGGAGCTCTTCAGCTTAGGGCCTGTGGTTCATACATATTTATGTCGTACGTGCATCATTGCGTTGCTCTTGCCAGATAAAGGCTATCAGATCCTTCTGGAAAAGACTAGGAATTCATCAGACGAATTTGCAACACGTTTATGTGCACACTTTTTGGAAGTCAGTAAACTGGTATCGCATTTCCTGATGATGGTTGTGGCTCAAATATAACCAACTAGTCTAATGAAGTTGAAATTAAAAGCAAGATTCAGTTCTTACGTTCCTCTATCTAATTATAATAGCATCTTAAGTTTATTATAATGTCAACTATGGACTAATACTCGTATTTAATTTACTTCACTAAGTCAAAGAACCGCAAAACAAAATTTGATTTAAAATGCCTTCGTCTGGTAATAATCCAATAACCTACAATCGCAAAAGCTTTTATAGTCTTATTTCATACGATGACCTGATTTAGCAATGGCAAAATACGGCATTTAATGGGTTTTGTTAAACTTACTATTTACCTTATTAGCCGTCGAACCGATGACCTTTGGGGTAGACGTGTTCTTGAGTAGAGACCACGAATCGGCAAACGTAAGGTGGGACGCCCTCAGGCTAGGTGGAGTGACGATCTTCGCAGGGTGGCTAGTAGCAGCTGGATTAGAGTTGCCGAGAATCGAGCTGAATGGCGTGCAATTGGAGAGGCCTATGTCCAGCAGTGGACTGCTGTAAGCTGATGATGATAATACATAACATAATATCACGCCTTGTTTCCCCGAAGGGTTGGGCAGAGGTATCCCTGTAGCAGGTACACCCACATTTCGCCAGTTATGTTTAAGTCCCATGTAATAGGAGGCGAGCCTATTACCATCAATCGGGCACAAATCCAAACTCCGAGCTGCTACTGAGAAATTCTAGATGGAAAAACTCAATAACACTTTGCCCGACCCGGGAATCGAACCCAAGACCTCATATTCAGCAGTAGCGCTTGTGATTTTGCTAAGTTTTAAAGTTTTGACTATCAGCCCTAACGATCTCGGTGTCGGCAACAAGCGGTCACATCGATATCATTCGCACAAAAGTCTAGTTTATTGGTTTCTTTTGTACGAATCACAGTATAATTAATCGAAACTGACACTGATGCTGCTATTTGGAATCATTACATACTGTTAAATTAATAAAGAAACCTTTATTATCAGACCACAGTGAATCCATAGAGTTAGTAAAGAAAACTCAAAACTAATGTTATTACCAAAAAGTAATCATATGCTACTCGTAGGTACAGCACCTTGGTTTTTTTTGGTAGTGATTTATTATCTTACCTGTTCATAACTTGAGTATCTACCCATAGTTTTATCAGAACCAACAGAAATGGTTTTTAACTGACTTCCAAAAAGGAGGAGGTTATTATGTTCATAGCGTGTTTGTTTTTTTAACCGACTTCCAAAAAGGAAGAGGTTATATGTTCGTCGCGTATGTTTGTTTTTTTTTTTTTGTTTTTTTTTTTATGTATGTCCACCGATTTCTCCGTTAATTGTGGACCGATTTTGAAAATTCTTTTTTTGTTTGAAAGGGTATGCTCTCGAAGTGGTCCCATATAAATTTTATTAACTTGACTTTGACAGTTTTTGAGTTAGCTTCAATAATACGTACTTTTTCCCACTTAGTATGTGGATGATATGATAAGTTCCTGTCACTGTTATTTACATAGCAGGTAGTGGTTTTCTAATTTGTGTGGGGTAGGTACCACAACTAAAAAGTGAAAAATAAAAACTTTTTGCAAAAAAAAAACAACCGACTTCCAAAAAATACTACAAAGTGAAAAATAACTTTAATTTCGGAAGTCGGTGCCAAAAAAGGAAAATTCAAGACCAAAGACACCGACTTCCGAAATTAAAGTTATTTTTCACTTTGTAGTATTTTTTGGAAGTCGGTTGTTTTTTTTTTTGCAAAAAGTTTTTTTTATGTATGTCCTCCGATTTCTGCGTCATTTGTGGACCGATTTTGATTTTTTTTTTTTGTTTGTAGGGGTATGCTCTCAAATTGGTCCCATATAAATTTTATTAACTTTGCTTGCGTAGTTTTTGAGTTAGCTACAAAATAAGTATTTTTTTCCCACTTAGTATGTAGATAATATGATAAGTTTCTGTCACTGGTAGCAGGTAGTGGTATTCGAATGTGTGTGGGGTAGGTACCACAGCTAAAAAGTGAAAAATAAAAACTTTTTATAAAAAAACTGACTTCCAAAAAAACACTATAAAGTGAAAAATAACTTTAATTTCGGAAGTCGGTGGCAAAAAACGAAAATACAAACCCAAGACACCGACTTCCGAAATTAAAGTTATTTTTCACTTTGTAGTGTTTTTTTTGGAAGTCGGTTTTTTTTTTGTAAAAAGTTACTACTAGAAGTGATTGCAGTGGCCGATGGGGCCGAAAGGTTCTGAAGTGGCGACCGCGTACCGGAAGACGTAACGTTAGAAGACTTCTCACAAGGTGGACCGATGAGCTTGTGAAGGTAACAGGAATGCACGAAGCACAGAACCGGTCGAAGTGGCGGTGCTTGGAGGAGGCCTATGTTCAGCAGTGGACGTCTTTCGGCTGAAATGGTGATGACGATTGCAGCTATCTGAAATCTGACATCCTCAACAATAATATCAGGGAAATATACCTACAGTCAGATAGCCAACTCCTTGTATAATGCATAGGTACAAGAATGGGCACCGATTCTCAGGATTTCAGGACTGTTATTCCTCAGACGTCTATCCTATCTATCTGCCTATCCTGTAACACAACACAAGCGTTAAGAAGCACTGAAGCAAGCAAGCCTGGCTCCAATTTTTGCTCCAATGCTTCCAATATTCCACCCAAATTGGTTGACGACATCAAATTCGGAGCCTGCGTAAATAGATGGACAGAAATAAAACGATCCATATCAGATGTAAATAAAGTATAAAATTAGATGTCGGACAACACAAGGTGAATATAAACAGATTTTTAAAGGTACTTTCGGAGTGGGGTGTAAAAATATTATTTAATTCTACGCCGATCGTAGGTAAAATTAGGGCAATCAACTGTTTAGCTAATTGGCTACTAACTTAAAATGCCCGTATATTCAAACCGCAACTGTCATTCGTTGACAGTCACAACTGTCATTCTTTGACAGATGTATGCAATGGCTATAATACTGCATCTGCACATTGTCTTTTAGTATGTCAATTTGATAATTATTAGTTAATTTCCGTGAGGGTACCTAGTGGAAGTAATATTGTGCGTAGGCGCCGATAGAGTCGTGTTACCTACCTGCGATTGTTTTAGGAAGATACTATACGATACATTATACTTGTTTGGAGAACATTATTGGCGAGGTTACACTTTTATTTAGGCAAGAAAACTAATCATGATGATAGTTTTAGAAACGGTCCGCATTCTAATCTTAACCAGCATTCTTGCGTAACACACTTAGTCACAATCTGAAGGATTTTGGCGCTCCACTGCTCTTTGGCAAACCCCAAGGCGGAACTTTTGCGACTCGGTGAGCGACCAAGTCTGAGCACCGTAGGTTAGGACGGACAGAATACACATATCGATGACTTTTCGCTTCAGGGAGATCGGTAGATCGCCCTTCATCATCCATTGCATTATACACTTAAAAAAAATCATGTGTGCAATTCACACGTGGTAGAAGTAAAACATACATAAATTTAAAAAAAAAAAATTATACGCGCACAAACACGTATTAACACACGTACAACGCTGAGGCCCAAGCAAACTACCACTATACCTTGGTAAACACGAGTGGAGGGGGTACGAAGCAGAGCGCAAAGAGAACCACGAACATAAGAAACACTGTATAATGCTTCCTATCTCATTTTCTCCCACTTTAAATCTTATGAATTTATGTGTCTGTCTCTTTTTACTGTCGCTTTTTCGTTTCATCGACTTTCAAATCACAACGATGCTAAAAAAGTTTTCACTTCAAAAATCAAGCACCCCGGGAGTGCCGACAGAAGTGAAAACTTGAAAAATAATCGGCATCGCGGTAGTCAATGCGTTGATGTCTTTTACTCCACGCACCGCGGTAATCAACGCGTTGATGTGTTTTACTCTACGGTGTCGGTAAATTGCGTTACAGTGTCGCGAAATTAATGGTTTAGTCCTATCTCAAAAATGCCCAACGCGCCTAAAGAAGTTTTCACTTCAAAAATTCTGCGTATGTGAATGGCGCAATGAATGTTGTTAAACTGTTAAAATGTATGTCATCGCCATTGTAAGTGTGTCAATTGTCACGCAATTAGTAAGGTTACTGGAATTTTTAACTGCAGGATCTTCTACGTAATAAAATGTTTAAATTCATTCATGAATTCAATGAAAGATAACGCTCAGGCTTAACTGCTGGGTCTTGAATCATGAAATTGTGGGTCTTGAATCATAAAAAATCCTTAATATTATAAATGCGAAAGTAAGTTTGTTTGTTACGCCTTCACGCTAAAACGGCTGAACGGATTTGGATGAAATTTGACACATATATAGATGATGCCCTGGAAAAGAACACAGAATACTTTTTTTTTCCCACGGGATCGAAACTTATGCGGGTGAAACCGCGGGGCGCAGCTAGTGATTAAATAACAAAATGAGCACATAGGAAGAAGTTTTGAAAATCATCCCTATGGAATGAAAGTTGTCAGTTTTGCTGTTGCGAAAAATCCCACCGAGTACACGGCTCGTCTTAAAATAATAGTACTAATAGCAAAGCAACTCTTTTACGAACGGGCAACTCTTGAAGCTGAAAAGGATGGGATGTAAATAATGAAGTTTTGAAACAGTAATTCGTTTAGCTCGACTCCTCTGTACGCAGCAAATAGCGCTTGCGACGTAAAATGAAATTACGTTCGCATCCAAGTCGCTTTATGTCAAGCGAACTAAATGATATAATGGAGTTATGTACGGCAATACGGATGGAACTGTGTGATAAATTCAGTGATCGGAGTAGGTAGAGCTATTTTGGTTCAATGACCACAAACGTTGATGTTAATATGGACATTCTCCGGGATTGTAACTGAAACTCCGGGATTCGAAAAAATAAATTGTTTTTTTTTTTTTCTAGATGCCCATGTAGATTGCTTCTACGTAACAATGCGTAAAAGGTGCGCTTCCCTGGTGCGCAGGGTGTGGGGCAGCTCCAACAGTGTCTTTAGCTTGGTTGGGAGTCGCCTGGACTGTGAATACGTGGGTCACTGTTGTGCTCTCTCTCATGGGATATCGCAGCGGTGACCAACCGTTATTGATTGTTGTTTTCCTTGTTTTTGTTTAGTGTCTGTGTTTACTAACATAGTCGTAAGTTTTACTAACAATCTTGTTGAGTCTTGGTTACTCGAATAAAAAAAAAAAACGTGTGGCACTCGGTGACTGCCGCGTTAAAGCTATTGCATAGCATTTGTAACCTCCATACTTCCTATTTGTCAACGCTACACTTGGGATGATGACGTGATCACATAAAACACAAATTACGTTCCCATGACAACATCACGTTGTCATGGGAACCGTCATTACATGGTAGGCGGAGTTTTATTTTCGTTACGGAATTTCTTGATTCGGTCGCCGCGCTCAAAGCCCGCGATAAAAGCCATGCAATAGCTTAAAATTTTATTCTATTCTATTCTATTAACAAGGAAAGCTTGTCTTATGTTTTGGCAGTAAGCACACGACGTTGTCAAACTAACATCAGCGACGCGTTGCAAATTTTCAATGCGCAAACACGCGATGTTGCTGATCATGATCTTGAACATGATCTTGTAGAACGTTAGAATAAGTTTGTAACGGCTATTGATACTTGACTATACAAAATTGTTACAGAAAATTAGAAAAAAAAATTATTTAAGAAATAAAGTTTTCAATTTCATTAACCTGAAACGTGTCCGTCTTATACTTACCCGTCGGAAGGGTGGGGGGATATGTTCGTTCATAATTCCTTAAGACGTGAATAGCTTTTTACAAAGTAATTTCTAACAAAATTTGTAATATATATTTCGAATCCCGGGATTCTGGGAGCATCCATATTAAGACAACGTATCAAGTACATAAAATGGCTATACCTACTCCGATCACTGGCTGATAATCCTTACACAGTTAGTAGAATAGCAAAATATTTTCAGTAATATATGTATTTTATTATTTTTGGTAGCGATTGCTATGATGCATCTAATAAAGTCGATATGCTTAACTCGAGTGAAGGTTAACTTTTGTTCCATTCCACATTTACACGACACCGACAAAATTATATACCATTGAAGGTTCATCTGATCCTTTCATTTTATTTTGGATCAATCGGTAGGCGAGCGAACAATGCAGAAATCCATGGCATCATCATTGGATCGGTCCAATAATGAATTACATTTTTCAGATTCATTTTGTGTTAAGACCTTTCACTTCGAGTGAAAGAAGTCGAATGAAAGGCAAAAAGGCAAAGATTTAAATCGTAGATTTGCCCTTACCGTACTAAGTCACACAAAAAAGTGTCCTTACTGAGAGGAACGAGCTCACACAATAACAATGGCATTTCCATGACAATCAAGTCAAGTCTCTGCGACACTGTCTGTTAGAGGTGTCAAAATGAAACAGAAATGCGACCATCTTTTGACGCGGCAGGGCAATTATTTTTTTTACAAAAATTGAAACGTCGCACAGTGGGAAAATCGCGTATGTTTCGTCTCAAAACTCCGTATCTCAGTTGTTTCAAAACTAAATGAGCTGTAATTTTGCACACATATACTTGGATGTATAAAGTTTAATGGAAATAATTTTGATTTTGACAATTATGTTTATTAATTAATTATAAAATTAAACTTAAAAAAATACATGCATTTTATGAGAAACAAAAATGCAAAATATGTTTGTTTAATTTACATAAAACGGAATATACATAGTGCCAAACGAGAAAACAAAATATGTACACAATTTAGCAAGCTCCTACAGATTTTCATTGACAACAAGAAGGGCCTTGGCTTCATCTAAAAGTTCTTTCGATATTGTTTCTGAGATATTTCTCAAACTTGATATATATGGATCAGAAGTGTACAATAAGGTATAGAACACGTCTTCATTGGTAGCCGCTCTTGAACACTTTCTAGAATGATGAAGTAAAAATTTTTTGTAATCCTTATTTCGGGATTCTTGCGCGTCTTCGCACAATTGTCCGATAGGTAAAATAGCATAGTACTCAATGATTTTTTCGCCGTAAATAAGTATTTTATGCACAGAGGAAGGCATATAATACGTTGTAATTATTTACGTACAGTTGGGCTGTACTATAGTAATAAGTTTATTTGAATGTAGGAGACCACAGTAGCCATATCCTCTGGTGACAAATTGAAATTTTCTTGTAAGTAGTGTTCTACATTATGCCCATTTATCAACAAATTGCACAACTCTCGTTTACTACAAACAAATTCAACCATTTTTCAAATCAGTCAACTTCTGCGAATACTTTAAAATAAGCAATAACTGCTTTTTAGGGCAACTGAATATCTGACTAACAACTGTGAATGTTTCAGGGTTCGCCTTCCTTTTATTGACCAATGAAATAGTGCAATGTGCAAAAAGATAAGAAACTGATAATTCGCACTCTTCCCATAACCAACCTGTTTTTAATTAGACCCTTATAGATAATTGGCCATATTTCATCAAGTAACGTGGTCAAAACTGTATCAAAACCACAAAAAACCATTAATAATACTCATCACTGTAATTAACTTTTCTTCAATTTGACCTTAATAGATAAAAAATAATTTTATGAGAAATAAAACGAAAATGAAAAAAAATATTATTTTATTTCGCGATATGTTTTGATCCCGTGTCAGAAAAAGCGCAAGTATGCGCAAATTTTTATTTTCTCCTTGCATATACTAATGTATAAGGATCTTAATAGAACAAATATCTCGACAGCGGCAAGCATCGGTAAAGGGAAAAAGTCTCGTTAAAACTAAAAAATACACAAAAAATATACCATCTTAAACTATATTGGTTAATTTTATTTTATTAACCAATGTATATAATATTATTTACTAAACGTTATGAGGACATTATAAGCATTTCAAAATATTTATATACATTATGATTAAATTTAACAAAACAAAAAAATTGCGAAAAGAAAGCTTACTTATTAGACTATATTAATTTATTAATTTTATTCCATTACAACGACTTTCACGTAAAACGGTTTTGAGACGGCTTTGTATGGGGCTTTCCCACAGTGCGTCGGTTATCGGCGTGAACGTGATCACATCAATCTTTACAAATGTATTTATCTACACCCATGCTATAAAACCTCTATAAAAGTTTCTGGAACAGTTAGCTTATTGGCAACATTGTAACAGCCAGTGTCATAGTAACCATTACATCATCCAAACGAGTGTTATAATGTTGTACTGAATTTTATTACGCAACTCGTTTCAACGTTGAAACAAGTTGCTGTCCCCCGTTTGAACGTTCACGACAGCAGCAGCCGCTGCACGCATGTGTGTGTGATGTGCTGCTGCAGGCGACATTCATTTGTTTTGTTGTACTGAATTTCGTGGGATTTTAAATTTATTCTTGATCTTGAATTAAAAACACCCAATGGTTTCAGAAACTTTTATAGAGGATTCATATCATGGGTGTAGATAAAGTATTGTATGCAATTGTTATAATTAGGTATTAAAACACTCATGTGATACTATTATCCACATTCGTGTTTTAATACCCCAGTTTAGTTTTATTATACAACAGTTGCATAAGTAACTATTATTTACTCTCATAGCGTAATATTCGAATTATGAACTTCAAAACGAGTTTATATTGACATACTTTATAAACAGAATACCGAAATTTAAAAATAGAATCATATTAAAACACTTTTTCTCTAACAAAATAATACTATAAAACAATTTTTTTTCTGTTACGATACAGCGCTAATCCAAGAAGTTAATATCACCAAAGAGTTTTCATCAACTTTTGGCGGGGGACAGCAGCACCCGCTGTAGCGCATGTGCGGTGATGTGCTGGTGCAGGCGACATTCATTTGTTTTGTAGTACTTACTGAATTTCGTGGGATTTTTAAATTTATTCTTGATCTTTAATTTTGATCTTTTATTTAGTATTTGTTTCAATCCCAATGTATGAGAGTAGATAAAGTAGTGTATGAAACTGCACATAACTAGGTATTAAAACATTCGTGTGATACTATTAAAAACCCCTTATTATGCAACAGTTTCATAAACTATTATTACCTATTCTTTTCTTATTATTATATCAGCAACCATCTTTACCTACACTTATCTTACACTACTTACCTATGCTATACCAAAGTCTTTGCTCGCAATATGGCAACCGAGTGATTATCTGTTTACGAGCGGAATCCCGCGGATACGGCGGATATTCGCGGTAAACGGCCCGCAGGCGGTTATTAGCTTCTCTGTTCCAGCTAGACGGTGGGAGAGGGTTATCCCGGATACTAAGTAGGGGCATACAGAAGGGTCATATGAAAATAGTGGTTGATTTTATAGTTCAATGGAAAATTATGTTGTGAGTTGCAGAGATATGTTGACGGTTTAGTGGTTGTAGTAAACGAGTCTTTGGTTGTTTCGACAAACGTATGGGCGTTTGGGAGGAGCTGGTCGACATGAATCATCACGATCATAAATGTTGATTGATCCCAAGATACTTACCGGGGTAATTGCGTAATACACCTACGATTGCAATGCATTTTATTTTGAAAATTCCATTCATTGCGTTATTTACGATATCGAGCAGACGAATACTTCAAACGTATAAAGCAAGAGATTAGGAATTTCTTTCAAAGTCTTTCGGATTGTGATAGAAATTGTATTAAAGAAAGAAATAAAAGAAACAAAGAAAGAAAAGAAAGAAAAGAAAAGAAAGAAAAGAAAAGAAAGAAAAAAAGAAAAGAAAGAAAAGAAAGAAAAGAAAGAAAAGAAAGAAAAGAAAGAAAAGAAAGAAAAGAAAGAAAAGAAAGAAAAGAAAGAAAAGAAAGAAAAGAAAGAAAATACATTTATTTAGCACAGACCAAAAAGCACACAATATAATTAACAGCAGATGAAAAATCAAATAAGTGTTAAGTGCGATGTAAGAAATTAGCAGGGGAGTGTGCCTCACGGCTGCGCTAAAAAGGCCCAGTTCAGCAAAAATGCCAGACAACAATAAGTGCCTGACGCTGGTTTTTAACTGGACCTGATAGTGTGATGTGACGAATGTAAATCAGTTTTATAATGTACGGTGTGTACAATGGGGTACACTTACGTGGCATAGACTGGTCCACCGTTGCCTCTGTAAACAACAAGGAATTTTAGAAAGGCTTATATCATGTTTTTTTTTTTTCTCTATGTTTACTGTGTAGCATTAATCAGCTGCATACTGAGATCATAATGTCCCTTTGCGTATTGTGAGCCTTCTGTACTTTTCAGTACAGGGAAGCGGATGTGAAGTGTTGAGTGCGTAAACTCCATGCTCGTACGGGATCAAGCACCTAATATGCAGGTGATCACACGGTATGGTGCTTTGAGGATTAGGCTGTGTAGCCGACGGCTCAGAGTTAGGAAATAATATGTGGGAGAAAATGAACAAATCATTTATTTCAATTTGAACATAAACAGCTTCAAACAAATATACAAAGTGAATTTCTTTTTCTAAAACGTAGTTTTTCCTTGTGTTTCCATCGGCATGTGCCCGCCCGCATTGTTCTGAATGTTCGTGAAAATTTATCGAAAAATAACTTTAAAAGGGGGTCTATCTTGACCTATTTTTTTCGAAATCTTTTATGAGTTTTTTTTTAAACACTTTTTTTTTGAAAAAAAATGTTTTCAACTGTGTTTTTTTTTTGCATAATTGATAAATTTTAATAAAAATGTTAGTTAATCCGATAAAATGACTCATAAGCTTTTAGAAATAATAAAGAGAACACAAATCGAACCAATAACATCAGAGAGAATATGGCACACGCCACTCAAAACATAAAAAAATTAATAACATGAAAAATATTAAAGATAGTAAGATAGACCCTTTCAAAGTTATTTTTCGATAATTTTTCATAAATATTCAGAAAATAATACGGGCGGTCACATGCCGATGGGCGACATTGTATATCATTTTCGATACTACATCAACTCAATTCAAATATAAATATATAAAAAATAGTCTACCAGTAATCGAGGGTCCAGGAATGGGCCAAATAACCAGTGCTCCAGAAGAGGTTGAGGAACGGTACCCTACCATTTAAACGTGCACTTTCTAACAGAATTTTAGTTTCATTATAGATTTAAATCCAGTTCCAAAATTTCAACACCCTGACTACAAAATCCCGACCACATTATGACCAAAATCTCTGCTCCGACCTCCATTGTGAGCTCGATCCACACACCGCGAATCTCTAAAAGACATCCCTGAAATATGCCCGTCACCCGCCTCGTAGGTAAATTACGACTACATAAATTACTGTCGGAGATACGTCCTGTCAAGGTTTCGTGATGTGTAAATCGACCCTCATCTCAATGGCATGGATGTGCCATGATGTTACGGATCAGATAAGGTAATAGGGTAAAAATCAGACTGTTTTCAAGGCTTGGGAATGACGGTTTTTAGGGTGGGGTTAATTTAAAAATGAAGGTCTAGTACAGAAGTTTCTGGAGTGTACTTTAGTTTGAAAGGTTGTGAAACGTATTTAGAATTTAGAATAAACTTAAGGTTGCACTAGTCGACGGCTTGAATTCGGTGGTGGGCGTGGCTAATAATCATGCTATTTAGTATAGTTATTCATTTGGGCCATATTAGTATTAAATTTCATGAACAGACCTTTGGGCATATAGATATTCTGGAAAAACTGCTAGATGTATCTTCTCAAAATAAAATTATTTGTACTTTTAAATACATTATCTATCTCCATACGGTTTCTATTTTCTCATTTTCATACCACATAAGTTATTTATTTACGCCCAAAAATGAGTTAAAATTAATGTTGAAATATGGAAGTTTCGACGCTCATAACTTCCAAACCAGTGTTTTTTTTCCAATTCTGCTTTCATACAGGGCTAGAAAATGACAAAACAAATTGAAATAATTTTTATTTTTGAACGTACTCCGTCAAACAGACGAGTATTCACTATACTACATTTATACGGAAGAATGATCGATTAGCGTAACCTTAAATAAAGGATATAATTCTCGATTAGTATAGTCCACACATGGAGGAGCTCGTGGCTAAGCAATAACAGTTGCATGGATCGATCCATCAGGTTAAGCTACGCTTGTCGCGGTTACGTGGATGTGATCTTTATATACCCAGGACTCCTCTCCTCTCTTGATTCCGATCCGGCTGACCGATCTTTGACAGTCGTTACGGGTCGTCAGAAGCCCGAAAGTCCGACAACCAGTCTTATCAAGGGTATCGTATTACCCAGTTACTGGGGTTGTAATGTAAAATACTGGTATTCAGCTGCATACGGTAAGACTGGAAGCCGACCCCAACATTGTTGGGAAAAGACTAGGCAGATTGAGTTTATAAATAAACAATAATGTGAAGACTATGTGGGTCATTCCTTTTAGTTTTGTTTTTTTATGGTGTTTTCAGTTAGTTCTAATCATGGTCTGACAGTTTGAGTAATTTAAGTGGCCTACCCAAATGTCCTTTTTTTGGTATTGTTCGTCGAATCGTTGAGCTCCTTACTTTCTGAGTTGAGCTGCACGATAACTGACAAATGCGTGCACTGACTGGACAGGCCCTCTCAATCTGTGTGGTGCTTTCCTCAAAAGACCACTTCAGACACCAATCTACATGGCCTTCACATGATCTGACCAAGATTATGTCTGGACTTTAAAAGAGACTGCGACCTCTGAGTTTGTTTCGGCCTTTCTTCTCAGAGTAGTCAGTTAGGAAACGCCGACCTCATCTAGCTTTAAAATATGATTGACGTGTAAAAGTGTTTGTACAAATCTACTTACAGAAATAAAATCATTTATCATTTAATAGTTAACTTCTAAGTTGCTTTGGCACCGTAATCTTAATCGTGTGTATCAGCGAGATCTAAAACATTAACTACTTACAAACTTATCAAAGAACAATAACAACCTATTGCTGCCTTGATTGAAAATTGTATACAGTCTCATATTTTTCATTTTCAAAGTCCCCGACGCCAACAGGAACAAAAAAAACAATTTCGCAGTTTCTTTTTAATTAATTCGCTCTGCGGTCGTGTTGCAGCGTCGCGGCGATCCGTCTGCCGTACCGTCGGAGACAGAAGTCGCTTATTATTTCGGAATTTATTTTGATTCAGTACCGGCAAAAGAGGGGTGTTATAAGTTTAACGTGTGTATCTGTGTGTCTGTCTGTGCCATCGTAGCTCCCAAACGGCTGAACCGATTGTCTTTTTTTTTTTTTTTTTTAAAGGTGACTTGATCGAGAGTGTTCTTAGCTATGATTCAAGAAAATCGATTCAGCCGTTTGAAAATTATCTGCTCTTTTCTAGTTGATGAATGTATGTGAGCATCTTCCACAGGTCTGATCGATTTGAAATTTGGTATTCTGTTACTTCAATGATATAAGAAGAGCGTAGTAACTTTGAACTGATGCTGCAGCATCATCTGGAATTTGCAGGATACCCAACTCCCTTACCAACTTACAGCACAGGTATCGTGTTTGGGTTTGAACATCAGGGTCAGGTGATGGAGTAGGAAAGAGAAATGAGGAAATGTTTGTGTCGGGGTTTATTTAGTTTTTAATTTATGCTTGTCTATTTTCCAATTATTATCCTACTAAGATTACAAATGAATGTGGAAGTGTGATTATTGGTTTGTCCTTCTATCGTGCACGAACAGAGCAAGGGATCGGCAATACTTTTTTGCATAGAGATTGTTTAAGGACCAGAAAGTGACATAGACTTCATTCACCCTGGAAAAATATCTTAAATTTTTTTTATTGAATTTTTTACTACCTACTTAATTTGTCTTGTTTGTTTATTTCTCTTGAGTAATTAAATATAAAATAAACAAATAAATTGACCAGTTATCATTCATAAATCTCTTCTGAAACTTTGAGCTACCTACTTTCGTTGCTGACTGTACAGTTGGGGTTGTAATATACCCCGTAATTAAGAGTTCTGGCACCCCTGCCTTCCCGTACATTTATCAGGGAAGTTCAACCTTCGTACGACTCTCACAATCATCACGGTATTGCATCAAACAGGTAATTAGTTTCAGACTTAATTGTAGCGGTACATTCTGGTTGTTTACGTACTGTATAGTGTAATTAGAAGGGGTGAATATGTAAGTCAAAGTCAAAAACGTTTATTGCAAACTAAGTGTACAATGTTGGTGTTATGGTATGTTAGTACTTATGACTTAGCAGCCTTTTACAAGCATTGCAATTTTCATTCGCCTGCTCTCATCATCCTAAATTAGCATGCATCAAACATTATTATTACTTAATTATTTTCTTTTATATTAGCACAATTAAATAGAGAAATTATAGTTATATCAAAATTAAATGTCAATAATAATAAATTTAATACCCCCACCGCCGTATCTCTACGTTGACGTCGTGGTGGGGCTTGCGCGCTTCGAATTCTGGGTCTGTGCCGGTAGTTTATTTTACCGGAACAGGTCTAGGATGAGGAGCCAGACCAAGAGAGATAAAAAACCCGCAGGGCAGCATGTGGCGAGCTGTTGGGCAGTAGCGACCCCACGGACCCTATCTCCCCGGACAAATCTTGTTCCTCACCTCTGGCTTGCCTTAATTGGCCGGTTGGGGTGAGCACTGACGAGAAACAGAGCTCCCACCTCATTCTCGCCTTTATTGGCCGGCTTGAGTGGAGATTCGTAAGAGCACACGTGCTCGGAGGAAGGAAGTATTTCAGTAAGTGCTCGTAGGGATCTTGACCATCTTCCGGGCTCTGGGATTGTTCTGAAAGCCGTGGAATACCTCTCCATTCCTCAAGCACCTCAAAACATGTTGCCCCCTTGTCGCTACTACACTTTGTGCTAGCGACCGTTTTCGGGGGCCCATTAATGAGTGTGCAAGTCACCCCCTGCCATTTTATCCGTGTGCATATAAAACATTGATCAGGCAGGGGCCATAGTCCTTCCATAGTTTCAGGTGACCAGTCCACTTTAGCCACCCAAACCCATAGTCCAATATCTTTGTTTCCTTAATTACAATAGTCCTACACCAACCGGGGGTTGTCCTTGGCTGCACTTGCATAGTACGAACAGGGATAATCTTCGGTTGGTGCCTCATTTCATATAGAATTGTGTAAGGGGCCTCTGCGAGTTGGCTTCGGCCCCTCGCACGCCTTCCAAAGGTCCGGGACCCTAGGGTTCCGAGAAATGTAAAACAACTAAAATTTAATACAATTATTCAGCAATATTAATGTCATCCTTTTCAAACAGTACAAATTATAATTTTATATAAAGTCAAATAGGATAAGCTAAATCTTATTGTTTGTATAGGACAGATCGTTACTTTTGTACATGAGAGAAAATCGTTCTTTTAAGGTAAACTCTAAGGACTCTGTATGGTGTATATGTGTATTACGTCTGCCTTTTGAGTTGGGTGTGTTGAGTGGAAAAATCTTTGCAAACAGCTTGTGTAGATTTCAGAATGTAATTGATTTTATCACTTCCTTTTCGACTGTTGTCCGCATGGCACAGTCGTTGTATGTTTATCCGACTTCCAAAAGGAGGAGGTTCTCAATTCAACTGTATGTTTTGTTTTTTTTTTCTTGTATGTTTGTTACGCGATAACTCGGCCAATTATGAATCGATTTAAATGATTCTTTTTTTGTTTGGTAGGTAATAAATACTTCAGAAGTGGTCCCATATAAATTTTAATAACTTTGCTTGGGTAGTTTTTGAGTTAGCTTCAATAATACGTATTTTTTCCCACTTAGTATGTGGATGATATATTAAGTTCCTCTCACTGTTATTTACATAGCAGGTAGTGGTATTCGCATTTGTGTGGGGTAAATACCACAACTAAAAAGTGAAAAATAAGTTTAATTTTGGAAGTCGGTGGCAATAAACTAAAATTCAAAACCAAAGACACCGACTTTCGAAATTAAACTTATTTTTGACTGTGTAGTGTTTTTTTTGGAAGTCGGTAGTTTTTTTTTGTAAAAAGTTTTTTGTTGTTTCTTTTTTTTTCTTGAAAGGGGGCTCTATATTATACAAATGCATAATTGTAGTAGTGGCTACAAATATGGCACACAGTTTCCAAAAACGTTTGGCTTTGTACTGCGTCAGTTTAGCCACTTATTCCTGATAGCGCTACAACGTTATTGTCATTATCTTGTTGAAGTGAAAACTTCTTTAGGCGCGTCTGGCATTTTTTTTTTTGACTCCGTGGCGTAAAGGACATCAACGCGTTGATTACCGCGGTGCGTGGAGTAAAAGACATCAACGCGTTGATTACCGGGGTGCCGATTTTTTTCAAGGTTTCACTTCTGTTGGCACTCGCGGAGTGCCACTGTTTTAGTAAGGTTCAAGTAGGTACCTACTCTCTCTCTAATTTCAAGTGACATTTCACAAATGTTTACCAACAACGCCCCCCATCATGTCATTAAGGGGCCAGTAGATCCTTGTACCACTCTAGCATATGCATGGAATTAGTAGAATGTACTATAGGTATAGTAAGCATTAGCTTTTGCCCGCGGGTTCGCCCGTGTGGAGGTCGGAAATTATCCTACGGAAACGTACTACAGTAACGCGCATCGTGGCGGGATTTTATCGGGCACTGGATTTTCAACTCTCGGTGTTAAGCCGAGCGTTGAGAATCCAACGCGCTGGGACGCACTCTCGTCCCGCGCTTTGAAAAAACACTGTTGGATTTTTAACTCTCGGCGCGTTGAAAATCCTACGAAACGCAAACGCAAGAAAAGAATCGCCACGATTTTATAACGTCCGTGTGCACGTCGTCGGCTTAGGCCGCATTCCGAGTTACGCTAAAAGTGATAATATCGCGAATCCGACAAAATTTAATAGTCACAAAATATAGGTAAGGGCTATTAAGTAATAATTAGACGTGGGTCGGATTAGGTAAAAACGATACCTAATCCACCTAATCCTAGTATTTAAAAATACCTGTTCCATTTACCTAATCCGAATATTTATTCAATACGGCCGGGCCTGTTACCGATATTAAAGTATCGTATGTAGATTGGGTAAGAAATATTCGGCATGGAGTATGGAACTATGGTATGGACGTTTCGTTTCTGGTATAGTGTGGAACGGTGGATTATATTTCGTTTTTATGGGCAAACGGTACTTAAAGTCAACGTGAATACTTTTGTTTTAACGATAATCTAAATCTAAAGACTAGCATAAAAATACGTAAATAAACCAGCTAACCCAACGGAATGTAATTTATGCCTAGGTACCTACTGATGTATCACGTAAGTTCATTGTAGAACAACTCAAATGACATATTTTTTTGTGGTTTTTTACCGAAAAATGGCTTTAAATTAAAACTGGTGTACTATGTATAGAAACCAGAGCATTATTATATTAACATACATTTCACCCATATTATTACATGAGTTCCTGATTTTTATTCATTTATTTTTAATAAAAGACGTGAAAGTTTTGTTATTTTTCTTCGAGAGTATCATCTTAAAATAACGCCACCTAACGACGAAGTATATTCGTTACGACATTATCGCTAGAACACTAACTAGTCCAGTGGTATTCTACATAGATGGCGCTGGCGGCAGTGCTAATTAAATTTGAAACTTAACTCCCGCATTTTAAGGTACGGAATATCTTCTGTGTAGACTGTGTACGAGTATTTTGTGCCATACCTAATCCACGACGCTTTGGATTAGGTACGAATTCGCATCGAAAAATACCTAATACAGATACCTAATCCAATATTTATGCCTCACCTCTAGTAATAATTGTGACTATAAAATTTGTAAGTAGCGTCTCTTTCAGGAACTCGACGAGTCATATTCACACTCGGTACAAACTAAATGCTCTTTATTAAATCTTTAAAAACTATTAAGTAAAGCTAGTAAAAGACCAAGTCTTGTCTACAAACAGAAACTTATCCACTCTTTACGCAGACGAGGAGGCGAGGACAGATGGAAAAACTTGGCGGAACTTGGAATGGCCTTCCTGCAGCGGGATCATATTTCCCTGTGTACTTCAATGAAGATTGCTTTCACAGTGCCTTTTCTTTATTTACGATGTTTTTCTCGTGAGTTGGCACTTATTTTTAACCGGCTTCCAAAAAGGAGGAGGTTATATGTTCGTCGCGTATGTTAGTTTTATTTTTTTATGTATGTCCACCGATTTCTCCGTCAATTGTGGACCGATTTTGAAAATTCTTTTTGTTTGAAAGGGTATGCTCTCGAGGTGGTCCCATATAAATTTTATTAACTTTGCTTTGATAGTTTTTGAGTTAGCTTCAATAATACGTAATTTTTCCCACTTAGTATGTGGATGATATGATAAGTTCCTGTTACTGTTATTTACATAGCAGGCAGTGGTTTTCGAATTTGTGTGGGGTAGGTACCACAACTAAAAAGTGATAAATAAAAACTTTATACAAAAAAAAAAAACAACCGACTTCCAATAAACACTACAAAGTGAAAAATAACTTAAATTTCGGAAGTCGGTGGCAAATAACGAAATTACAAAACCAAAGACACCGACTTTCAAAATTTAAGTTATTTATATAGTGTGTATTACTTTGTAGTGTTTTTTGGAAGTCGGTAGATTTTTTTTTTTTTGTAAAATGTTTTTTACCCGACTACGGCAAAGCCAAAAGGAAGGGTTATGATTTTAGCAGTCTATGTATGTATGTTTGTATGTATGTATGTATGTTTGTTTTTACGTGTGTTCCACCGTAGCGCCTAAACTACTAAACCCATTTTTATGAATGAGGTATCAATAGATTCGTAATAATGGTCCGGGTAACATAGGCTATATAATTTTTCCTTAAATTTAATTTGGTGGACTTTACACGTAAATTTCTAACCTCGAAAAAAATTAAAATGGGATGATCATGACATGTTTGGTATCAAAAGAAAGGTCTTGACGAGCACATTACAAATATGTATATAATATTATATTTTCAAAGTAAACAAATATGTTTAAATCGTTAAAAACAAGCAAAAGTGAGACTGCGCTACGTAGTATCGCAAGATGTTACCAACGTGCAGTTAATCAAATCTTAATAAGTAGTACCGATTTGAAATTCCATTCTTATGAAGAAAAACAAGTACAACGAAATATTTATATTTTGGATTTCTTCGAAGCTCGATATCGATATATGGTGTTGGCGTCGAAATAAATCGCTCTATGGTTTCGTCCAAAGCACTATGCACTGCTATTGGCTATTAATTTAAAATAGGTTAATTACTGAACAATTGTATTACTCTACTCTTATTTACGTTTATCAAGTGTTAAAACGGAAAAGTATAAAATAAAAAATAAAGTTTAATAAAAAACTGTAACCCGACTACGGGAAAATAAAAATGATCTGAAAAGTACGAAACAAGCAAATATTTCAGACAGAAATCAAGACATAGGCACAAAAATGGTCCAGGTAAAGCCGTGGTCGCATGCCTGTATACCATGTTGGTGCCAGGAACACCTACAAAATTATAATGGCATGCGACCACTGCTTTACCTGGACCATTTTTGTGCCTATGTCTTGATTTCTGTCTGAAATATTTGCTTGTTTCGTACTTTTCAGATCATTTTTATTTTCCCGTAGTCGGGTTACAGTTTTTTATTAAACTTTATTTTTTATTTCTTGATAAGCTTCGTTTCACTTTGCTCTTTAAAACATCATCCTAGTTAGCCTGATTTTGTAACTATTGTTAAAAAAACACATACGAACTAAGTAAATTAATGGAAAGCTTGTAAAAAAATAACTAAGGTATCTTGATATTTATATGATAGTTTCGTAGTATAAAGTAATCACGAAATCACAAACATCACCTTTTTGATAAATGTTGTACCTGTATACCAATGCGTGGAACTACACTGTTGGACGTATTCAGTCATGTGGCGGCATCTAGGTCGCCACATGTGAACTACGCGTCACACTGACGTCATTCAAAATTCTGCATCGCGTAAGCAGTTTCCCGCGCGACTGGAATACACAACACTAGCTGCGCCCCGCGGTTTCACCCGCATAAGTCTAGATCCCGTGGGAAAAAAAAAAGTATCCTATGTTCTTTTCCAGGGCATCATCTATATATGTGCCAAATTTCATCCAAATCCGTTCAGCCGTTTTAGCGCGAAGGCGTAACAAACAAACTAACTTTCGCATTTATAATTTAACGATGTAAAAAAAACTTTGTCCTATCTGAAAAGGGCATATAGGTACTGCAATAACATTACCAAAAAGTATTTTTTTAAATTATTATTGAAAATAAAAAAATAAGTGTTATTTAAAATTCACATTTTTAGTATTAAAATTACCCCGAATCCATAAAAAATTACCAAATTTTCAACAGGGGTTATGACGTGTAGACACCCGCTTAACGACGGCTGCCCGCGCCCAATGTGATAACGAGGTAAAATTCCCCATAAAAAAAATCGTTTTTTTTTTGTTTTTTTTTATGAAAATTTTTACATAAATATACTCTCAGTACGATACAGGGTTTTTTTACATGTTGTATACAACGTCCCGACAAAAATCGCCGGGCAGTTGCTCACCATATACAACACCCGTCTGGTCGCCAGCCCCGGATCTAGAATTTTTTTGAGGCGGGGCAAAACTGCCGACTGCCGCCCCCCGCCAATCTTTTATGGGGATGCGCTAAGTTAACCCCCGCGAAATTAATGCCAAAACTGTTGTAAAAAAGAAAATAAATAAAAAGATTATAAATGTGCTGCGCGTCTCATTTATTGCAAAGTTGCTGTGCACTTGTCTGCTACGTTTGAATTTGTCGCCCCTTGAAGTTGGCGCCCGGGGCACGGGTCCCGGCTTGCCCCCCCCCTAGATCCGGGGCTGCTGGTCGCAGAATCCTCCCTTTTGCTATGGAGGATGATTTAACTTTACACCCTGTTCCTCATACCTCTTTAGTCTATATATCCGTTGTACAATTCATTTATCAGCACAGCTTTTTCAATTATCGGCGGAAGTCAAAGTTTTGTTGAGGTTTCCGCCGCTCCTTCAAACGTTTATAGAGGAAACTTCATCTAGTTGAGACTGTAACAAACTTAACTCTGCAAATTGAAAAACAGTATCTTTTCCAACGCAATAAGGAAAACGCGAACAAGTTTATTTGTTAAACTTGTTCTTATTTAGGCACAGACTGACTCACTTAGTGGAAGAACTCGTAGAAAACGGTTCAGTTCCAATGTACCTACTTCCTTACTTTTGAGAATTTTCGTCAGTAAGTAGGTTGTGCTAACTGGTCGGGATTGAACGCACGCCCTCTCAATCAGAAGCTTGATTTCACCTTTTAGCTGTTGTCACTAAAGAAGATTATCAAGAAGTATGAGTTATAACACTTCTTCTATTATGAAAATTTCAAATGTCCTATGTATACCTACTTACTCAAAAATAATCTACAAGAATCTTCAATGTTTCATCATAATAACATTCACTACTTTCTACTGAACATAAGCCACTCCATAGATCTCCAAATCAATCAGTTCCGACCCGTTTCAATCCCGAAAATCTTTCACCACCACTATTTTCAATAAAGGTGCGGCCACACTACCGCGGCGCGTCTCTTTGACGCGGGTTCGCGGGTACGCGGGTACGCGCCACGTCACGGTGTAATGAATAGTTCCAGCAAATCACGCACCGAACGAGCCCGCAGTCATGTCCAGTATTAGTCGGGATACACGGGATATTGAGTGGGAACGGATTTTTGTTGAACGGATTTATATTTTCCAGCGTATTTTTTGTGTTCTATGAATGTGTAGATACAGCTATTTTATAGGTTCGCGTTGCTGGCGTATTGGTGCGCGTAGTGTGTTATGGTTTAGTTAGATTTTAGGAAAATGACTATCAATGACTACAAAGGAATATTGTTTTATATCGACATCTATGTCGTGTTATGTCGATATCTATGACATGTTACCTTGTCGTAGTGTCATGAGGTAAAAAAACTTCCGATTTCATAAAATGACGGTAGGCTTATATCTCAAAGAGAAACAGTAAATGACAATGTGTCAGTTGACCAACTTTTCATTTTAATCATATATGTCGCCAAGTTGTAGCCGGCTACAACTACGTGCGGCCGGTAGCAGTTGGTTAAATTTAGTTGTAGCAAATGAAAATGGCTGAAAGGTAGGTTAGGTTAGAACTGTGACCACATAACACACCGCACGAGCCGAGCGAGCGAAGCGAGCAGTGCCGCGGCAGCGGCCGGCGAGTGCCAGGGTCCATTTAGGCAAGTTTAACCAACTGCTACCGACCGCACGTAGTTGTAGCCGGCTAAAACTAGATGTAGCCGCATTTCGGGTTTTAGCCGTAACATATACATGTCATCATTCTCTTGCCTTTATCTACAATTTATTTGGGATCCATACTTTTCTATTATTCGTCATTTCAGTAGTTCCCCCCCTTTCTAGCCATAATATCATTTTTCACAGTCTATTCATCAAGTCCAACCATTTTAGTTAAATACGTAAATAATTCGAATAAGTAGCTATACCGCTACATAAGTCCAACTATGACGTCCCTATGTTTCCATGTCCAGTACCGACAAGGGATGACCGCTCATGTGTTATGCAATGAACAACTGTGCCGCATGAGACCGCGCGCTGCATTATTAAGAACGGGTCATTATATAGCTATTATAATCAAGTATGGAGACTGCCCCATGATTTAATAATAGTTGTAGTACCTTAGTAGAGCTTCTTGTGAAAAGGGTATCCGGTAATACCATCGTTCTGCAAAGTTGTGAGTAAGTAAGATGACTGTGAAATAGTAGCTGGTTTTCAACTTTGCCTAAGGTTCGTGACTCATCAATCTTTTTCAAATTAAAATCAAATTATAACATGTAGATTTGGGACATAGATTGGTTAGTTATTTGAGATTCTTACGAACAAAGGCAACAAATAACTATGACATGTAACTTTTCGGGGTCTAATGAAAAATATGCAAATTAAGTGAAAGATTTTATCCCAACAACATAAAACGTCTAATAATAAATTCCTCGCTAATCTCTTTAAAATCTTCTTTTTTCTTTCTAAAAGGATTATATCCGACGCGACGTCTTTATGTTCACGGCTTTGCAAGCAATTAAAAGTTTCACTTAAGATAACCGAGTCCCGGTGTCCGGGAGTCCGGGGTCCGGGTGTCGGACTGGGCTGAATAAGTGCCGGACGCGACTTTTCACGACTTTACACTTTAGACGCCTCGCATAATGTGGAGGTGGGTTTTAAATAGACTTGTGAAAGATGGAGTGGATTAGAATATTTAACTTTTTATACGTTAATGCACTAAAGTTGGTTATCAATTAATTTTTAAAAAGAAGATTTTTCCTTGCGGGATGAGCTTGGACTCCTTTAAGAAAGATTGGTCCTTGGAAGCTCTGGACAGAGAGAGGTGGAAGGAGAGTAGGCCTTTGCCCAGCAGTGGGACAGTAATAGCTAAGAAAAAAAATAGCCTCTCTCAAGTTACCACTACATTTTCTGTATCCACAACTAATATTTTCTACCTATGTTTTTGGGACATTGTTCCCAACAACGATGTTCGTTCTCCCGATGGTCAATTTGCATTTTTAACCGACTTCCAAAAGGAGGAGTTTCTCAATTCAACTGTATATTTTTTTTTAAGCTATTGCATAGCTTTTATCGCGGGCTTAGAGCGCGGCGACCGAATCAAGAAATTCCGTAACGAAAAAAACCATTCCGCCTACCATGTAATGACGGTTTAAAATTTTTTTTTTATGTCATCACGTCATCATCCCAAGTGTAGCGTTGACAAATAGGAAGTATGGAGGTTACAAATGCTATGCAATAGCTTTACCGCGGCAGTCCCCGAGTGCCACACGTTTTTTTGTATGTTTTTTACGCGATAACTCGGCCAATTAATGATTCTTTTTTTTGTTTGGTAGGTAATACTTCAGAAGTGGTCTCATATAAAGTTTAATAACTTTGCTTGGGTAGTTTTTGAGTTAGCTTAAATAATACGTTTTTTCCCACTCAGTATGTGGATGATATGTTAAGTTCCTCTCACTGTTATTTACATAGCAGGTAGTGGTATTCGAATTTGTGTAGGGTAAATACCACTACTAAAAAGTGTAAAATAAAATCTTTTGGCAAAAAACGAAAATTCAAAACTAATGACACCGACTTCCGAAATTAAAGTTATTTTTCACTTTGCAGTGTTTTTTTGGAAGTCGGTTTTTTTTTTGTTTTGACTTATTGAGGACCGTTCAAATTATTAAAAAATACTTTTCTCTTGTGTCTTGGTTTTTGGTCTTTCGACACGCATTTGAAACCTACTACGACCAGCATACCTTTAGCTTACCTATTATCCAAACAGTATATGCTACCTACCCTATATTTTCCTCCCGAGAAATCCATATTATACTGCATGCATAAATTAAAAAAACTTTGCTTATACCACGAAACAGAAGACTTTCTTGCCAAGAAAAAACTGCAGTGTCCTATTTTAGTTTTTAATGAAGTGTAGTTTGCGTGTGTTAATGCAATAAGGATCACTATTGTTCATGGGATCGATATTCAGCGTCGCAGTGCGCATTATGGTGCATGCATGCGACCGTTAGAACACCATGCCGGAATAATTAGTGAAGTGATTTACTAAGTGGGATCGTCTCATTAGCATTAGCATTTTAATTTATTTAAATTTTTGAATTGTTATTATATTTTTATTACGGACGCTTTTAACGTGCACGTCTTTCTACATTGTTCTCACATGTATAAGTTTTTACCAGATGTCAGGAGAATATAATAAAACAGTTTTCAGTTCGAATCATTTATATTTAAAAGACTAGGTTATATATATACAATTATGTTTTACACTAAGATGTAGGACAGCTATGAACAACATTATATTATCCAATCACCGATGAGCGGGTTGATTTTTGGTCGCAGTATAAATACCGCGTGACGCGTCGCAACACGTTAGTTGTATGCCCGCGCCCACAGCGCGCGGACGTTTATTCCAGCTGCTACATAGCTCCTCCCCAGCGAAGCGCCGCACAATGCGAGTGATACAGATAGGTGTCTCGCGCACGTAGTCAGCGAGCGCGTAAGTAGTGCAAAGTGGTGGCGCCTGCCTGGTACTGCGTGACGTCAGTTTGTACAGAGATGCGTGGACGCAGTGTTTGCGTCGTATGCCTTTCACTTTTGCTTAGTGCGCGGCCGTGCTCCGTCTCGGCTGGACGTACAGTTTATAAGGCGAAGCGTACGGTGGGTCTTGAGGTGCGGCCGGATCGCGTGACGTATGATGACTGTTCCCTTACACGACTTTCCTCTTCCTCGGTATTAGGCAGGAACGCAGGCTTCAGTCGATCTATGCTGATGTTTACTTGACGATCTTTGATTTTCACTGTATAGACCTTGTTCTGTCTCTTCAAGACACGATACGGACCTTCGTAGGTCGGTGTCAGCGGCCGGCGGTAAGCATCGGTACGTATGAATACATGCGTACATACATGTAGGTCGTCGTGTATAAACATTGCGCGCCGGTCGGTGTTACGGCGGACAGCTTGCATCTTTTTCATTGCGCTGGTTATGACGTCGCTGAAGTGTGTATTCGTGTTTGCGTATATCGACGATTCTCCACACATTTCACCGGGTAGCCGTAATGGTTTTCCGTATAGCGCCTCTGCTGATGACACATCAGTGTTTTCTTTAATTGCCGCGCGAAGTCCCAGTAATACGGTTGGCAATTCTTGCGTCCAGCTTGAGTTTTGTAACCGTGCCGTCAATGCTGTTTTAAATGATCGATGCCACCTTTCAACCATTCCGTTCGCTTGTGGGTGGTAGGCCGTGGTCCGTGTTTTCTCGATGCCCATTCTATTCATTAGTGTTTTGAATAAATGTGATTCAAACTGTCTCCCTTGGTCGCTTGTGATCCTTTCTGGGCAACCAAATCGCACTATCCACCCTTCGTAGATGGCCGTGGCGATAGTGTTGGCTTCCATGTCACCGACTGGGAATGCTTCTGGCCATTTAGTTGCTCGGTCGATGATGGTAACGCAATACCGTCTTCCATCTGATATTGGTAATGGTCCGACGATATCTATGTGTATGTGCGATAGTCGATCTGCTGGTGGATACTCTTCCAGTGGCGATACTGTGTGTCGCTGCACTTTGGTTCGTTGGCAGGTTATACAACATTTAGTCCACATGTTGACGTCTTTGTTCATGCTTGGCCAGAAAAAACGTTGTGTGATCATTTTTCTAGTGGCTCGGGTGCCGGGGTGACTCAACTCGTGCATGGCGTCGAAAGCTTTTCTTCGTAGTTCTAGCGGTAGGTAAGGTCGAACTTGGCTACTTGACGTTTCGCACAGTATTGAGTTACTTGCGTTGAGTGGACGTAGCCGTTCGAATCGGAGCGAAGTGTTTTTCATGACGTCAGTCAGTTGTTTGTCGCTGTGTTGAAGACGGGCCAGTTCGTCGTAGTCGATTGGTGATGGAGTAGATATTGCTTCGATTCTCGATAATGCATCGGCCACAATATTATCCTTTCCTTCGATATGGCATATCTTCATTGTGAATTGACTGATGTAGTGCAAGTACCTCGTGCGTATTGGTGTTTCAGTCTTGCTATTTAGCCGCAGTAATGCGTGTGTTAACGGCTTGTGGTCCGTGTAAACCGTTATTTCTCTACCCTCAAACATGCGTCGAAAGTGCCGTATTGCCAGGTAGATCGCCAGTAGCTCTCGGTCGAACGTACTGTATTTTTTTTGCGCTTCTGTTAGTTTTTTTTGAGTAAAAACCGAGTGGTCTCCAGCCGTTTCCTACACGTTGCTGTAGCACGGCTCCGACACAGGTGTTTGAGGCGTCACACATCAGTGATAACGGAGCGTGAACTGAAGGGTGTGACAAGGTGACAGCATTCTTGATGCTATTCTTACAGGCTCGAAATGCTTCTTTATCCTCACTGTTGAAGTTCACCTCTGTCTTGTCATTTTTCTTGCATGTTCGTAGATATTTGTATAACTTTTCCTGTACGTGTGCTGCATGCGGTATATTTTCTTTGTAGAAATTCAATATACCGAGGAATCGTCGTAATTCTTGAATTGTGTTTGGTTCGGGATAATCGGATATTGTTTTCACACGGTCTTCTGTTGGTTGGATACCGGCTTCAGTCAATATGTAGCCTAGGAATTCCAGTTTTTTGTGCCCAAAAACGCATTTCGACATGTTTATTTTTAAACCATGCTCTTTGAGCCTTTTGAAAAGTTCTTCTAGGTGTCTTCTGTGGGTCTCTTGGTCTGGTGAGGCCACGAGAATGTCGTCGACGAATGGAAACACGTGGTCCATGTCGGCAAGAACATTGTTGATGTGTCGCTGGAAGGTTTGCCCAGCGTTGCATAGACCGAAACACATCCGTGGGAATTCGAAAAGCCCAAATGGCGTAATGACTGCCGTTTTTTCGATGTCTTCTTCCCGTATACGCAATTGATTATATGCTTTCCTCAAATCAATTTTCGAGAAGATCTTCATCCCTTCGAGATGGTATGTAAAGTCACGAAGTCGTGGTATTGGATACCGATCCGGTTTGGTGACGGCATTTAGTCTTCGGTAATCACCACACGGTCTGTATTCGCCACTCTTCTTCTCCACGAGGTGGAGTGGACTTGCCCAAGGTGACTTTGATGGTCGGCATATTCCTTGTTCAAGCATAACTTGAAACTCCTTCTTTGCTGCTTGATATTTGTGAGGCGGCAACGGTCGTGCTTTATTATACACCGGCGGCCCGTGAGTGACTATGTGATGTTCAACTTCGCTATTCTTCATGTTGTTGAAGTTCGGTGAAGTTATTTCAGCGTACTGTTGCAGAAGTTTGTGGTATGGGTCGGTGAGGTTGATAGTGAGCACAGTGGGGGTAGCTACACTACTTGCAACGCAGCCGTCGATTGCTAGTCCTGTTTTCTTGTCAAAGAGTTTCCTGGCACGTAGGTCGACGAGAAGGTCGTGATGGCGCAAAAAATCGGCGCCCAAGATCGGTCGTTTCACGGCAGCAACGATAAATTGCCATGATAAGGGGCGGCGCAGACCAAGGTTGAGTTCCAGCTTCCTCTCACCGTATGTGTGTATCGGGGTTCCGTTCGCTGCATACAACACCTCTTCCGCCCGTTTCATTCCTTTCGTGTTAGGAATGACCGACACGTTGGCTCCGGTGTCCACAAGGAATCTCAAGCGATGTTGGTAATCGCAAACGTGTAGACGGTATGGTGATATTTCGTTAACCTCGGGTCCCGTCGCAGCCGAGGTCGCGACTAGTTTTCCTGACGCTTGTAGTTGCAAGGTGATCTGCAGTTGCGTGCTTCTTTACCATAACGTGCGTGGTAAAAACAAATATCGCCTGACGTATGCTGGTAAGTATTTGGTCGGCCTCGAGATAGTGAACGTGACCGTGAGCGGAATGATCTGTATGACGATCTTCTTGGTCTTGCTCTATCTGTTTTCATTTCTGCAATTTCCCGTGTTAGTTGCATGATGGCTTCTCGAAGGTCTGGTTCCGCCTGTGAGTGACTGCTTTCAAGCCGTGATGTAGACGCTGACGGCTGTTGGCATGCACAAACCGAGTGGACTTCCCGGGTTTGCTCGTGCATCTTATCGGCCATGGCTGCAAGCACGTCGAGTGTGGCCGCTTCGTTGACTGATAGTACGGCACGCGTGGAAGCAGGTAGGTGTCTCATCCACAGTATCTGCAGAGTGGTATCGGGCATCTTGTCACGTGCTGGCTCCCTCATGCTACGCAATAGCTGGGACGGCTTCTGGTCTCCCAACTCCATCTCAGTGAGCAGTTTTTGCAGTTGTTTTGTCTCCGATTCTTCATAAACAGACAACAGTCTCTTCTTAGCCTCCTCGTACCGGCCAGCGCGTGTCTTGCTCATGATGATGTCGCTTATTTGCTCAACGTCCGACTTCTCAAGGTGAGCTACTAGGAGGCTGAACTTGGCTTCATCGCTGGGCTTCTGCGGGTTGACCACCGTTTCAAATTGTGCAAACCAGAGAAGTGGTTTGTCGCGCCAAAACGTTGGTATGCGTGACTTAATGGAAACGGTCGCTACTTCGTCGTTGTCTGGCATTTTAACGTCGGGGTCACCACTTTACCTGATGTCAGGAGAATATAATAAAACAGTTTTCAGTTCGAATCATTTATATTTAAAAGACTAGGTTATATATATACAATTATGTTTTACACTAAGATGTAGGACAGCTATGAACAACATTATATTATCCAATCACCGATGAGCGGGTTGATTTTTGGTCGCAGTATAAATACCGCGTGACGCGTCGCAACACGTTAGTTGTATGCCCGCGCCCACAGCGCGCGGACGTTTATTCCAGCTGCTACAAGTTCAACACGAATGATGTAACCAATATTTTGATTTAAAAGAGTGTCCGTGGAGTTTCTTGCCCGTTCTTCTCCATAGGTACCTACTACGCTTTGGAATGGGCAACTAGCTTTATCTTTCTGACTGACCGACCCCTTGACAATTCAAAAGTACCTGTAATTGGTTTATTTGAAATAAATGCTTTGAGTTTTGAGTTTGAGTTTGAATTATAGGTAGCTGGTGGCTCATATTGTTAGTAGCAAAGACTTTGATATCAATGAAATCAGGGTTGTAATGGATGTCATATAACGGA
This sequence comes from Agrochola lychnidis, assembly GCA_963680765.1. NCBI lineage: Eukaryota > Metazoa > Arthropoda > Insecta > Lepidoptera > Noctuidae > Agrochola > Agrochola lychnidis. Next base: position 2,138,347 of record OY796859.1, on the reverse strand, counting down.
TGAGGATGCGGATGAGGATATCGAGATAATCGGATTTGAGGATGCGGATGAGGATACGGATATTGGAAAATTCCTTTTGAGGATGCGGATGAGGGTGCGGATGTCGTACAAAAATGGCTCTTGTTTTTTATAGTATTTATATTTGTGTTATAGGTTGACTTGTTGACAAATAGAAATACTAACATAATCATTTGGTAGGTTACCGTAGCGTAATTCGCCTGTAAAAAACTTCACTTCTACGAGCAAACAAAATGAAAACAATAACGCCACCTGGCACCCAGTAACTCAAATTGTGACATGTGACACCACAGACGTGCCACCGCTGCAACGTGCGGCCGATCGTCTGTCACAGAACAAGGACATTGCGAATTCAGCCAATAGGAACGCGTAACTCACTTATCGGCGCGCCCATTTAGCTCGGCGCGATTTAAAAAAAATCCACTATTTGTGCGAACAAGGTAGGGTCACATCCTCATAGAAATTATGAGGATGCGGATGAGGATGCGGAGCTTTTAAAATTAAAAGTTGAGGATGCGGATGTTTTGCGGATATCAAAATTTATGCGGATGCTCCGCAGTTGCGGATACGGATATCCGTTACATCCCTGAATGAAATTAAATGTATTTGATATTAACATAGTAAAATATTTTAGTCTCACAATATTCGACTTATCTGTCGTGCAAATATCTCTAGTACATGCATAATAATATCATGAAATTACATCAATGTCATAATAAAATGTATAGTCTTGCTCCGTTAATATTAATTAGGCACATTATTATTAAGGTAAGATGTTGATCGTTGATATTTTGTCATTCTTTTGGGGTTTTTGGAATTAGCCGGTAATGGCATACAGAAGGCTGCGTTTTAAAATACTTCTGTATTTGCATATGGACTAGTGCATAAACCATCTTGAGAGTCAGTGCCATTTTGGTTGAATTCTGCTAATTCATTCGCTGGATATAACATTCGTTGTTGTTTGATTAAAAAAAAAACAATCTGCGTAGCCTTTTCCCGACAATGTTGGGGTCGGCTTCCAGTCTAACCGGATGCAGCTGAATACCAGTATTGTACATGGAGTGACTGCCTATCTAACCTTCACAACCCAGCTACTGGGTAACACGATACAACACCTTGGTAAGACTGGTAGTCAGACTTTCGGGCTTCTGACGACCCGTAACGACTGTCAAAGATCCAAGAATGACAACCGGGACTAACGGCTTAACGTGCTTTCCGAGGTAGGAGGGGTCCCGGTATGTTAAGATGGTCACCCATTCTCGGACTGACCGCGACAAGCGTAGCTTAACCTAATCGATCGACCCGTGCGGCTGAGCCATGAGCCCCTAAAATAATTTAACTAAAGCGCTAAATAAAAAATGCCGGCACACTAAAACTTCCAACTCATACGCAAAACAAACTCTAAACCTCAAATAAACAGCACAAACTTAATCCCGGTTGAATTTCAAATCTTTAGTAAATACTTAATCCTACGTTAGTGGGAGTATCAATTTGATCGCGTCCCCGGGGCCACTCAAATCTGCCGGGTCGCATATAAGGAGCGAGCTTACTGGAATTCATGAATAAAAGATGGACGCCGGCCACTCCATGTTGGACTTTACGTTCTTAGTGGAAGTTTCGGTTATTCTGGTGGAGATTCCAGTTTTGGGAAAGGGTTTAAAAAAAAAACAACCGACTTCAAAAAAAAAACACTACAAAGTGAAAAATAACTTTAATTTCGGAAGTCGGTGTCTTTGGTTTTCAATTTTCGTTCTTTGTCACCGACTTCCGAAATTAAAGTTATTTTTCACTTTGTAGTGTTTTTTTTTTTTTGAAGTCGGTTGTTTTTTTCTGTAAAAAGTTTTTATTTTTCACTTTTTAGTTGTGGTACCTACCCCACACAAATTCGAATACCACTACCTGCTATGTAAATAACAGTGACAGGAAGTTATCATAATATCATCCACATACTATGTGGGAAAAAATACGTGTTATTGATGCTAACTCAAAAACTACCCAAGCAAAGTTAATAAAATTTATATGGGACCACCTCTGAAGTATGATCTACCAAACAAAAAAGAATCATCAAAATCAATTCATAATTGGCGGAGTAATCGCATAACAAACATACAAAAAAAAAAAAAACATACAGTCGAATTGAGAACCTTCTCCTTTTGGAAGTCGGTTAAAAATATGTCTGATTTTTTTGGTGTGTGGCGTCAGCTACATCGCCACATGTGAACTATGCATAACACTGACGTCACGCGAAATTATGCATCGCGCAAGCGGAGTTTACCGCGCGACTAGCATATATACAACGTCCCGACATCAATCGTCGGGCAGTTGCCCACTAGACACAACACTCGTTTGGTCGAAGAATCCTCCCTTTTTTATAGAGGATGAGTGAACTTTACACCCTGTTCCTCATAACTCTATATCTGTGGCGCATTGGGTGTTGGTGTGGTTAGGTTTCTGGTTGCAAAAAAGGGTGCTATGGAATCTTTCTAACTCTAGACAGACTGATATAAAGGGGATGCGAACTAGTTTAGAGTCGGTCTATTGTAAACATGCTTTTTGAATAGTGTTCTGATTTAGTTTTTAGTGTGAGTTGAGATTCAAGCTATACTTAATGAGTTTTTCACTATGTTACCTTCCTCTTAGATCCATGGAATGAACGACATCGACTCTTATTTCTATTTATTCACAGAAGTAGGTTGAAAACCGGACGGGAAGTATTCTTTAACACAGAAAAAGATAAAGGCGAATACCAAAACAATGCACTGAAAGTCAACAACCCCGAAACAACCCATTAATTCCCCCACTCGGCATCCACAAGCATCCAATTCTTTTACCCACAAATATATACAAAGCCGGCAATACCAATGAGCTCACGCCATGTGTCTCAATTTGCTAGACCATTACTTCACTGAATATTCTTTCACTGTGTCCGTATTAAGTACTATTGTTGTAAGAGAAAGTGCTAATTCTCATCCGATTTTAAAATTACTTCTATTTTTAACCGACTTCAAAAAAAAGGAGGAGGTTCTCAATTCGTCGGGATATTTTTTTTTATGTATGTTCCCCGATTTCTCGAAGACGGCTGGACCGATTTGAAAAATTCTTTTTTTGTTTGAAAGGGTATACTTTCAAGTTGGTCCCATTGTCATTTGGTCACGATCTGATGATGGGATCTTGGAGAAATCTAGGGAACTCTTCAAATATTAAAGGCACATCTATAGCGATTTGGGTATTTTTGATGAGCAGTTGACATAAGGCTATTGTAACTTAGATAAATTACAAACCAACCCACTAAAAAGTGAAAAAAAAAACTTTTTTACAAAAAACACAACCGACTTCCAAACTACAAAGTGAAAAGACACCGACTTCCGAAATTAAAGTTATTTTTCACTTTGTAGTTTGGAAGTCGGTTGTGTTTTTGGTAAAAAAGTTTTTTTATTGATTTTATAGGCATTTATTAATAATTCTTAAGTATGTTCTGTTCCTGATAGCTCCAGTACATCTAAAGATTCTTCAACTTGTAACACGCATTGCTATTTCTGATGGACGCAAAACCTTTTTTACTGCCCCAGTGCAAGGCAAAGTCCTCTTATACAGAAATAGAATTATGTAAAAAAAAAACAGTGGCATTCCGGGAGTGCCGACAGAACTGAAAACTAGAACAAATTTATAGTGCAGGAAATACTTTTCTTTTTTGACACTTCAATAATTAATAGTTTAAAAAACACTAAAAAAACACGCTTTCGGCTTCATCATCAGACCTTGAAACTTAATCGTGGTCAAAGTTCATTACCAGACTTTTCTAATAAATCCAAAATATCTATGATATGATTTTCCATCATGAAGTTCCAGTTCATATCTTCCGGCTCCATCATCAGATCAGTTCGACAGTACCATATTATTGTATTGTCATCAGAACTACATACAGCTGCCAATTTTTATTACGCTACGACCCTTGGAAGATGGTTAAATTAATTACCTTAGATTCCATTACATAGTTAGTTACATACAGGTCAACCTAATAAAAGCGTGTTAAAAAGAAAAGTATTTCATGTCGTTGTCATGTCTCAATGTTTGGAATGTCATAAATCCCAAAGAAAATGTATCGCGCGTTGATGTCTTTTTAATGGTCAAAAGCTGGTGTCGGTAACGGTGTCGCGAGTTCAATTATTTTTCCCATCTCAAAAATGCCCAACGCGCCTAAAGAAGTTTTCACTTCAATAAAATAACACGAGCATCTAAGTCGTTAACCCAAAAATACACCAACAAAGCCGGCAATAGCAATGTATCTCAATTTGTTAGTCTACTGCTCACTGAATATTCCTACTCTGGGTATTACCATATTGTGGAAGCGAGGTGTTGGCGTAAGAGGCAGTTTGTTCTGGATGCAAATCTACTACAGACGTGAAAATATAGGGTGGAAATACTTTGCTGTACCTACTATACAAATACAACGTGTAACGTTAAATGCGCAAAACCTCAGACACCCTAACTGATTTTTAATTCAATTGACCTTTTCCAGAGAGAAAAAAATCATTAAAAAAAATTGTAAAGGTTTTATGTGCTGTTTTAGTTCGTAAGATTCGTATTTGCATTGAAATAAAAGCTATTATTATCCCGCGTATGAAAAAAATTAAATTGATCGACAACAATTTGTGTTTGTTTACCTATTTTGGCGGGTTTGCGCATGTGATGGCTTGACCTATTAATAAAAAAACACGGCAACGTTTTTAATGAAGATATTTTTGAAAAATGTGACCTATATTAAAAAGTGGTTCAATTGATTCTGCTCGTTATTCTGATCAAACTATTTTCAGGTTTTGCGCATTTAACGTTACACGTTGTATATGGCTTGTACTTAATCGAACCTCTAATAATTTCCATATTGCGCTTCTATCACTATTATTGAACACTCTTATGTAGGTAATGATTGCGCCTCTTTTTGTGAACTTCAAATAATTTATATTTTCGGGTCCTAAAAATAATAAATAGCTTACTAACAAGCAAGTGATGGCTCAGTGGTAACGGCCGCGACTTACAAGTTCTATGTCGTAGATTCGAACCCAAGCAGGCATTTTACTTTGTGTAAATTATTTCATTACCTTGCTCTCAAAACGGTGAAGGAAAACATCGTGAGGAAACCGGCATATCCTAGAACTAAGAAATTAAAAAACATGTAATATTCACCAACCCGCATTGGGCCCGCGTGGTTATAGATTAGATTACATTATAGATTTCGTGGTTATATATTACAGACTACTCCCTCTCACTGAGAGGAGGCCTGTGTCCCAGCAGTGGGAATATTATTGGCTGATTATTAGTGTAAACAATGTTTTCCTTTACTGTAAGTTAATGGTCTTATTTTTTTTTTATATGTGCATCGAAAGGGAATTTTTATTATTTACACACACGTATTTACATTATTTAAAAACTATCAGACTTAAAATAATAATATGTACAAGTATATAAAAGGAGGGGGGAAATAATCATAGGGCATCAAAAAATTCGTCCGTATCGCTGTCAATAGGAAAAGTGCCCAAAAAGCTGGCAGCCTTGCCACGTTGTATGGCAATGCTGATTCTTTGACCAAAGAATAGGCCAGCCCTCTGGTCACGTGAAGAGTCGACCAGCCGCTTGGCGATGTTTTGAAAAACAAGGTGGGCATTCGGACCCCATGGCTCTAGTATTTCAACCTCAAACGGCTCAAACATATAACTCCCAATAAGATTGGAGTATTTGCGCCGTTTGATGTTTTCCGCACCTGCAGCAGCAGCCCCAGCACAGGCCGCCGTGCTAGGAAGATGGGATGGCGCAAGGGTGTCGACACACGTTGCATCCCACACCAAAGGCCTACCTACCTTCCAAGGAATGATGTTATTATATAACTTACCTATATATTTTTTTAAGTACTTAAACCTCTGCAACGCTTGTGAAGTAGTAGTCTTGTTAATTCGAGAGTTCTTTAGAAAGTCTATCTTTATTTTTATCTTTGCGTTTTTCCAACTTGCTCCAGTTTGGTTAGTGTTTCTTTTTATGAATACTACGTTTTTTATTACACTGCAAAGGAAAATAATTTAATTTTACTCAAAATCTATCTCAATTCTTTAAATGGATTTAGACTGGGTACTGTGTTAAATGTTCTATCAAAATACCTTGTGATCAAGCATATTACAAATTAGAGGATTATATATCCATGGAGGAGCTCGTGGCTAAGTAATAACAGCCGCACTGGTCGATCCATCAGGTTAAGCTACGCTTGCCGGGGTTGGTTAGTGGATGGGTGACCATCTTTACATACCGAGACTCCTCCGTGCCTCGGAAAGCACGTTAAGCCGTTGGTCCCGGCTGTCATTCGTGGATCTTTGACAGTCGTTACGGGTCGTCAGAAGCCCGAAAGTCTGACAACCAGTTTTACCAAGGGGTATCGTATTACCCAGTTACTGGGTTGTGGAGGTCAGATAGGCAGTCGCTCCATGTAAAATACTGGTATTCAGCTGCATCCGGTTAGACTGGAAGCCGACCCCAACATAGTTGGGAAAAGGCTAGGCAGATGATGATATATCCATGATAAGAATTCTTGGAAATATGCTGGTCCTGTGTATGTTTGCCCACGCATTTATCCAAAACTATTAATCGGATCGTGATCATTTTTTTAAATCATATATTTACCTCAACTGAGGGAACAGTTCCATCAAAATCAGTTCAGTAGTTTTCAAGATATGGAGTAATACGTGTAAAAGTGTGACGGCCTGGGAAAACGCCTCAAAAACTTGGTCAACCACAGCAAAAAAAACTTTTTTCCAGAAAATTGTGAAAAATAACTTTAATTTCGGAAATCGGTTGCAAAAAACGAAAATACAGAACTAAATTTTCAATTCAAAAACCGGGTATTAGGATCTCAGTTGCAGCCGTTGCGTCTATCCCGGACAGATTTGACTAATGAGGTGTCCATCGATCCGTCTCAACGAAGTTAGTGTCCGAACTTGGACTTAACCATTGCTACTTCGTCCGGTGCTAATATATCCTAGACTTAGTTAATTGAGTTAAAAGTTAACTCGGAGTTGTCTAAATTTATAGGGTTACCGTCAAAGATAAACTTGACGTGACGATTTTCTAGATTTTATGAAATTACTAGCTGCTGCCCCTTACTCTTTTCCTAAAATAAAAGTAACCTAGGTTACTCCTTATAACATCAGCTATCTGCCGGTGAAAGTCCCGTCAAAATAAGTCCAGCCGTTTCGGAGATTACCTGGAATAAACTGATAGACAGACAATAAATTATTTTAAAAAAAAATTGTTAAAAGTGGGTACTGTATATACTTTCATATTATGCATTTAGTAAAAAGCTGTTATTATGACATTACAAACAGAAACTTTAATTTTATTTATTTGTACAAATAGAATATCAAGCCGTGCCCAATGGGATTTCTCATCCGCAAAAATGAACGAACTTCCATATAAAGTTCTAAATCTTATTTAACCCATTTATGGGAAGAATTTTCAAAAAATCCTTCTTTAACTGTTACCTTCGTTATAGTAAAAACTCTTGTGCAACATATCACGCTTCTAAACCCAATGGTTTTGACTGTGCATTATCTGTTAGTGAATTTAAGGTTGCTAATATAAACAGATGGTTAGTAGTTTAGATAACCACAATTATCTTTCAATTCAACCTTATTTTATCAACATTTTCTTTAATGTTTCGTCCAAATTATAATTGTATCTCTAAATGATTTCCAGACCAAGTCTGGCCGGTGTTTATCATAGACAATTTGTCTAATTCAGCTTGTCCCAAAATCTTCTTGGTAAGCCTCGGTCCCAACTCAATTTGTCAATGCTCTAGTTAGATTTGAATATGGTCCAGAGCGAGCAGGGGGCAAACGGTGCTGTAAATTCAAGTATCGTTATTAATTCCGATTTAAGTTTGCCCTCAACTGAGGGCAACTGCACTTCTACGAAGATCGTTAAACAAATTTAATTGGTACAGTCAACAGCTCGTCCATAGTAACAATGTGACTCTGACTACACCTTGAGTTTGTAGCAGCTCTATCTGCCAAAATATACCTGAAATTTACCAATTTTTATAGCAAGCTTTTCAAAATTCAAAATGTTTTATTCCACATAAACCTACATGGGTACTTATGAAACGTCAGAAGCCAGATGCACGGTTCCAATTGGTAGTTTTTTTCCATGGAGAAGAGCCGACAAGAAACTCCACGGTTACGCTTTTAAAAATAATTGGCTTTTACAGTACTTTCAAATAACAGTGTTACTCGGTATGGGAGGACAGTGTAGGTCTTTCAATAAGTATCAGGTACTTAACAAAATAGAAAATGGTCAACAGATCTACAGTCCACTAAGCCGACAGCGTTCTTACATTGACAAAATAGAAAAGAATCTATACAAAAGATAAATAAATTAATAAAAATAACAACCTATTTTAATTAAACGCAATTACATGATTGCTATTATACTGCAATAAATCTGAATAATTATGACATTTGACATTGATTGTCACTGATATGAGATTGCTATTCGATTTTAAACGTTTTTCAATATTGGAATTGGCATTTATGTTTTCATGCTTAAAAATCAAATCAATTTAAATTTTTAAATATATTTTTTTTGTTTGTTTTTTTTCTTTTCTTTTATAAAAATATTTTAATTAATCATTTTCATTTAAATTGTTACTACTAACGTGCTATTAGCCGTATAAAGCGTCTACTTGCGACCGCAAAAAAAAAATGTTTTCTCTCTAATCGCTAGTACAGATTAAATAATGTCACACAGGGTTGAGGTGACTCATCTAAACTGTGTGACATTATTTTTGTCCTGTGTTATGAGAAGGTTGCGCGTGACATAAAACACGCTGTCTTCATTTTACAGCGGGTTTATAGTTCGCTGTCACGGTACGGGATAGCCTTTATTTGAATATATTACTTTTATAAAAAATTTACCTACTTCTATACCTACAAAATAAATTTTCAAAGCAAATTATAACACAATTTTTTAAATCTTTATTTCATTTCTGATCATAAATATAGACATATCATCAGTCGTATATGGATGCTCCTGCATTTTTGCTGGGTTATATCTTTAAAAACTATGTAATATAAAATACTTTAGACGTTGATATATTTAGTAACCTGTTCCGCTTAGCTATTTCTAAAGAGCCATAAAAACCCCGAAAGAAATCGACACGTGTTTCACCTCTCAACGAGGCATCCTCGTTGACACGATTGACTCATCGCGAACCCAAATACGGCGTGTTGCCACGCCGAGCGTTGAACGCAGATTATTTTATAACGGATTTCTGCAAGGTCACGCCTGAATCAATTAACTACTATGTAATATGTATTTATTTGTTAATGTATTTAATATTTAGAGTTGGACTTAATACCATAGATATTTTCTACCAGACAACATTTGGGTAAAGTCTACACACAGGCACGTAAAGCGACTTTAGTCCTAACTAATAGTATAAATGTAAAAGTGAGCTTGTTTGTGTATTACGCTATCACGCTAAAACGGCTGAAAGGATTTGGATGCAATTTGGCACATGGAAAGACCATAACCTGGGTTAGGACTTAAGGTACTTTTATCCCGATATTACTACGGGATCGAGACTTATGCGGGTGAAACCGCGGGGCTCAGCTAGTTCAAATAAATAATAAATGCAACATTAGTATGACTAGAAGCCACCTCTTAATTCCTTTCGTCCTTTACATAGTACGGAAAGTTCTTTTTCATAAATATAAATCTGAATGCAAAACACAACCCGAAACTTAACTTACATTCAAAAACATAATCTTATTAAAATTCTGTTCTACGAAAGTATCTTGTCCAATTATCTCAAAAGCTCTTAAAAGCCTCCAGACCTATTCGAGAGGGTCCTAAAATGTTATTCCGTAATAACGGCTGTAATATTAAAGGATTGAGATCCGTGTTTTGAATCCAGATAGTTTTACTTTACCTGGGAGTTCTAGATTTGAGATTTTGAGGCTGATTTAGAAATGAAGAGTTATGTCGGTATCTGGTTGAGAATCCACATATTATAAGTGAGACTGTCTACAATTCCTTTTCATTTCTCCTTTCGTAAGTCTGCTGGAAGAAATTTCTGAAGAAATAAGCCTTTGTTTTCAAAAGTTATGTGTCGTTTTTCAATGTATTTTACTGTATTCACATAAATACTCAAATCTACTTAATAAAAATCTTAAATTAATTAATTCATTCTCTGATAGACAACACCCAGCCTACAACCACTGGGTCCAGATGTATGAAACTTAAATATATACAATGTCGCCCATCGGCATGTGACCGCCCGCATTTTTCTGAGTGCTCATGAAAGATTATTGAAAGATAACTTTAAAAGGGGGGTCTATCTTATTTTTTTTTGTTTTCAATTTTTTTTTTTCAATTTTTTTTTTTCAAAATCCCTCCCTATTATTTTATGAACTTCTTACACTTGTGTAATTTTTTTTTAAATACGATTTTTTTTAGAATAAAAATGTTATCACCTCCATTATTTTTGCATGGTTGACAAATTTAAAAAAAAATGTTAGTTAATCCGATAAAATAACTCATAAGCTTTTAGAAATAATAAACAGAATCCAAATCGAGCCAATAACATCGGAGATATGGCAAACGCTATTCAAAACATAAAAAATTGTATAACATGAAAAATATTAAAGATAGACCCCCCTTTGAAAGTTATTTTTCGATCATTTTCCATGAATATTCAGAAAAATTCGGGCGGTCACATGCCGATGGGCGACATTGTATATTTAATTTAATAATTTATTTTAGTTTAAAAGTGTGGTACAGTCAAACAATTAAAAAATCTTACAACATTAGGGATAATTGTTAAACTAAAAGAGTTACAAATAACGGACTTGAATCTGGCTTCCTAGCTAGGCTGAATTGTTGTCCTAAGTAAAACAAGCAAAATTAATATTTAAATTGTAACCTATTACCTGATACCATCCATGACCTTTTTCGCCGAGAAAAGAACCTCACCAAAGAATACTCATTCTTAGGCTAAGGTCACGTATTAAAAATATTTGCTTCTGCTTATGCAGGGACATTTTAGACCCCTGACATTTACCCGATATTTAAATGTTCTTTTTTCTTTCCAGGTAAGTGCGACCCACTGACCTACGGTACTGTTCGTGTCACCTGGGACCCTATCAACCGTGAGCACACCAATATTTGCGAATACCCTTCGCTCGAATGGCGATACTGATTGTGGACACTGATACTGTTAGACTGTGGCAATCTTTTTTTGAAATTATTACGGTGGAGAATTTGTTCGCTTTTTTTGTAAAAAAAAAAACCACCTATGGCTAAATACGTTAAGCCGTAAACTTATTTAAAATATTGTTTTAACTCATAAACTTTTAGAAATAATAAACAGAATCCAAATCGAGCCAATAATATCGGAGATATGGCAAACGCCACACAAAACAAAAAAAAAACATAATTGAAAAATATTATTGTAAGTGATTTTTGGTGCAAGTGAGTCTAAAAGTATACTCCTTAAATAGTTGGTACAAAAAAAAAAACTATGTGTACCATTGTAGCAGTGACTATCCTAGTGGTGTGACCGACGGACTGCCAAGTCATAGGTCTCGAGTTCGAACCCAAGGCACGCACCTCTGACTTTTCAGATTCATGTGCGAATTGTATATTTATCACTTGCTTTAACGGTGAAGGAAAACATCGTGAGGAAACCGGCTTGCTTGAAAGATATTTCTCGACGGCATATGAAGCCAAGTCAGAGGCCCATGGGCAGCATAAAAACACCACACATATCCCTAGAAAGGGTAGGAAGGGATTTATAGTAAATATGTATGTATAAAAACCGTTCTAAATCAGCCTACCTAATGAGGGGCAATCATTGACCATCATTTGATTTTGATCACTACAAATAATTTAACCAACTTAGTTGATTACCGACGAGGTTGTGGTGTTGTCTATCCCAATATAGTTAGCAGTAACCGCTAAAGCCACTAGTGTTGTGACCTCCACCAATATGCATAAATAATGCCGATGCTAAATCAAGTGTCGATCGATACTTCGGTGTCGCGGCACACCACTAATTCATGCCGTCTGTGACAGCTTAATCTATCGGCCATCGGTTATAATTTATATATATTACAGAAGGTGGTAGAAAGTTGTGGCATTAGAATTAGACGCGTATTAACACAAATAAATAATAGCGTACGAAATCAAACTTTGCGTAAGAAAGAAGTCGAGTAATTGTTAGCGCGGTTCAATTCACTAGATTTCATTGTAAACTATTACGTTTCTTTGTGACTAAATACAAAAAAAAAACGTGTGGCACTCGGGGACTGCCGCGGTAAAGCTATTGCATAGCATTTGTGACCTCCATACTTCCTATTTGTCAACGCTACACTTGGGATGATGACGTGATGACATAAAACAAAAATTACGTTCCCATGACAACATCACGTTTCCCATGACAACATCACGTTGTCATGGGAACCGTCATTACACGGTAGGCGGAGTGTGGAGTGTTAGGTTTTATTTTCGTTACGTTACGAAATTTCTTGATTCGGTCGCCGCGCTCAAAGCCCGCGATAAAAGCTATGCACTTAAAAATGTTTGCTCCTTACATAGCTTTTACCACTAATCTACATAATATATCGTACACATTGGACTAGAGTGAATACATATATGTCGGAGATTTACTGATCATTTATCTCGGAAAGAAAGAAAAAGTAATTATTGAGACTCGCACAGGAAATCACAAATTAAACTAAAACACACTCATTAAAACATTAATAAAAAATAACAAAGTAAAATTAAAATAAAAGCAGAAAGTCCTGTACGAGGCCAAAAGGCTCCTATCTCAGCATATGCTGCGACATTTAAAAAAATAAATGTCTCAAGTAAATGTAAATAAAAACATTCATGAGAAATGTCAATAACGCACAGATATTATGTAGATATTCGCTTTCACCGATAAGACAGCCCATTGTGTCACCGTATTTAAAATTACTATACTTACTCTGATTTTTTATTTATTAAACTAAAATGACATTTGGTGTCGACATAAAAATAACCTTTTAAATAATTAAGTGACCGAGTGACTCTCACCAAGGACCACTGAATCGTTCTCTGCAGGAGGACCTTCACTGTTGTCGTGTTGTCTCTGTAATATTAATTATTTATCGTGTTATTTAAAAAAAAGGTCGATTGCGCTTGTCTTTCTAGCAAATAAAAAATCAGAGTTTACATTTATATCTGTAATTCTTGGTGTACATAATAAAGAGTAGGTACTTACTCTAGTTAATTCTATTAACTATCATCTAGCAACTAATATTTTTTACATTCATCTAGGTAATTTCTAGGACACAATAGGGATGATAAATAACTTAACATTTTTTTCCGTCCGGTAGACTATTAAAAAATCTTGGACACGTAATTTTTTTTTACGTAGTCAAAAGAAAACGGCGATGAGTTAAAATCTGCCATGACGTCACGAGTATGTAGATTTTATACTTACTTGTGACGTAGTGACCCTTACTCCCCAACTTTAATGCGTGTATCCAAGTCATTTTTTACCCGACTACGGCAAAGCCAAAAGGAAGGGTTATGATTTTAGCAGTCTATGTATGTATGTTTGTATGTATGTATGTATGTTTGTTTTTACGTGTGTTCCACCGTAGCGCCTAAACTACAGAACCAATTTTGATGAATGAGGTATCAATAGATTTGTAATAATGGTCCGGGTGACATAGGCTATATAATTTTTCCCTAAATTTAATTTGGTGGACTTTACACGTAAATTTCTAACCTCGAAAAAAATTAAAATGGGATGATCATGACATGTTTGGTATCAAAAGAAAGGTCTTGACGAGCACATTACAAATATGTATATAATATTATATTTTCAAAGTAAACAAATATGTTTAAATCGTTAAAAACAAGCAAAAGTGAGACTGCGCTACGTAGTATCGCAAGATGTTACCAACGTGCAGTTAATCAAATCTTAATAAGTAGTACCGATTTGTAATTCCACTCTTATGAAGAAAAACAAGTACAACGAAATATTTATATTTTGGATTTCTTCGAAGCTCGATATCGATATATGGTGTTGACGTCGAAATAAATCGATCTATGGTTTCGTCCAAAGCACTATGCACTGCTATTGGAATTTAAAATAGGTTAATTACTGAACTATTGTATTACTCTACTCTTATTTACGTTTATCAAGTGTAAAAACGGAAAAGTATAAAATAAAAAATAAAGTTTAATAAAAAACTGTAACCCGACTACGGGAAAATAAAAATGATCTAAAAAGTACGAAACAAGCAAATATTTCAGACAGAAATCAAGACATAGGTACAAAAATGGTCAAAGTAAAGCCGTGGTCGCATGCCATTATAATTTTGTAGGTGTTCTTGGCACCAACATGGTATACAGGCATGCGACCACGGCTTTACTTTGACCATTTTTGTACCTATGTCTTGATTTCTGTCTGAAATATTTGCTTGTTTCGTACTTTTTAGATCATTTTTATTTTCCCGTAGTCGGGTTACAGTTTTTTATTAAACTTTATTTTTTATTTATTAATATGACAAAGCAAAAAATACATGTCTAATATTTTTTTATTATCTGACTGATGGACTAAACAGAATTTCTTTGTTTTTACCCAGGCATCATGCCTATTACCTATTAGGTAGATATTAATTTTATTTGAAGATGATAGTCTGATCTAATAATACCATATTCCTAAATACATTTGGAAGTAAGTTATCCCAATAATTTGCGACGTGCCAAAATTCCCTTCACGTGAAACTCCCCGCGAAGGATTACCACGTCGAATAGTTGGGAATTAAGTTTGTCGTTCAAACCGGGCGAAGTCGGGGCAAACAATTAGTTTTCGTGGCTATGTTCACTTCCTAAAGCCGTGAAATGGCGAGTTTCTGGGTTTAGATAGTAATTGGACTACATTCTACTAATATTATAAATTATGTGAAATTTTGTATTTTGAATGTTTAGAACTTTAGATATTTAGATGTTTGTTACTCAATCACGCAAAAACGGCTAAACGGATTTGGATGAAATTTGGCATACAGATAGTTTATAACCTGAATTAACATATAGGGTTCTTTTTATCCCGGTAGAACGTTCCCGTGGCATCATTTCCGACGTCCACGCGGTCGAAGCCGCGGGGAATAGCTAGTCTTATACATATAAATATGTCCTTTCCAGGCTACTTATTTTTAAATGCAATAACGATTGGCTCTGTTATTTACACGTAAAAGACAACAGACAGACTGACAGACACTATGGAGAATGGAAGTATGGGTTATGTTGTTAATAATTTTGTGAAACATGAAAAAAAAGATCTTTAACTCAAATTAGGATGCAAAACAGCACTTTTTGAACGCCAAAAGTTACAAAAGACGACTCAAAACGCCCGTCCCTCACCACTTCCTAGTTCTTTAGCTGGGAAGAAGAAGTGGCGCAACAAACTCCCCAACAGCACAGCTGTCAATTTAGTCTCTATATCCTAGTACATAATTGCTTATTCCTTATATATGAACATAAATGATGTATACCCAATTATGTTAATAATATTACACTATAATAACCGAATATGATGTTGTGTCAATTATGTAACTCATGTACAAGATGACAGATAGCGATAATATTGACACATTATGATAATTTATTGGCGATACATAACTATGATATTATCGTCAGTGTGAATTGGAAGTAGTATATGGGAATATTGAGTATTCTTTAATGGCTACTGAAGTTCGTGGAGATATTTGTTCCTCGATACGCATTAACGGCTGAACAGATTTGGATGCAATTTGACACACAAATAGATCATGTCCTGAATTAATGTACCTAGGACAACTTTAATTTCCTTAGGATGCAATGAAACCGCAGTTAACAAAATTGAAAAACTTTTTACAAAAAAAACAACCGACCTCCAAAAAAAACACTACAAAGTGAAAAATAACTTTAATTTCGGACGTCGGTGTCTTGGGTTTTGTATTTTCGTTTTTTGCCACCGACTTCCGAAACTAAAGTTATTTTTCACTTTGTAGTGTTTTTTTTGGAGGTCGGTTGTTT
The DNA here is from genome assembly GCA_963680765.1 of Agrochola lychnidis. Lineage (NCBI taxonomy): Eukaryota > Metazoa > Arthropoda > Insecta > Lepidoptera > Noctuidae > Agrochola > Agrochola lychnidis. The sequence continues at coordinate 2,122,219 of OY796859.1, read as the reverse complement.
TCTTTTTTGTAAAAAGTTTTTATTTTTCACTTTTTAGTTGTGGTACCTACCCCACACACATTCGAATACCACTACCTGCTACCAGTGACAGAAACTTATCATATCATCTACATACTAAGTGGGAAAAAAATACGTATTTTGTAGCTAACTCAAAAACTATCCAAGCAAAGTTAATAAAATTTATATGGGACCAAATCTAGAGCACAGCCTTACAAACAAAATAAAAATTTTCAAAATCGGTCCACAATTGACGAAGAAATCGGTGGACATACATAAAAAAAAAACAAACATACGCGACGAACATATAACCTCCTCCTTTTTGGAAGTCGGTTAAAAATAGGATTGTATGAAGTTTTCAGGAATAGTACTAATTAATTAAACTTCTGTGCCAGCCCTTTGAACATGGTTCAGTTTTCTAAATAGACAGACGGAGAAATAAACTTTATTAATTAATCTATACGAATACAATTAAGCTGAATACTTTGTTTATTTGAACGCGCTAGTCTCTGAAACTACTAGTCGAATTCGAAAAATGATTGAATTGAAGTTCTTTGTCGCGGCTCGTACACTTTCAGAAATTGTCACGCTAAAAAGTGTTAATACTTGCGACTGTCTTCTTCTAATTCAAAGAGAAAGAAAGAGAGAACACCGGCAGAAAAAACAAAAGAAAAGAGTAAAGTGATTACAGTGTCGTGGGATAAAATTGTATACATCGGCCCGAGTACACTGCATGCCGGAGAGAGAGAGAAAGTGTGAAGTTCGTCAAAATGTAAATACAAAATGGCGGCTGCGAAAATTTTCAAATTTTTTGTATGGTTTTCGTTTTCATAGTTTTCGAGGGTGCTAAAGCCGATAATGAGTTCAAAATATAAATCCAAGGAAAAACTGCGAAAGTTTTCAAATTTTTCGTAACGGGTGTTGTTTTAATAGTTTTCGAAGGTACTAAAGCTGATAGTGAGGTCAAAAAGTAAATCCAAGATAGCGGCTGCAAAAATTTTGTTTTTGTTTTACATCATACGTGAGAAAGAACTTCGTTCCTGACGAGGGTCCCCCGACGCACACGTTTTTTTTTCATATGATAGCCCAATTCTTGAGAAAGGTTATAGGCTAATATCACGCTATAACACTTAGGAGCCGAGCAAAAAGAAAAAGTCAGAAAAAGTGCGAAAACGAAGTAATAGCACGTGCGGGCGATGCAATGCGACGCGGTGGGTCGGGGGACGAAGAAAAGAAAAGAACAGTCGCTTCAGCATAATATTTCTTATCAAAAACCTTGAGGTGCGAAAACAAAGCCATTTAAAGAAGAAAATACTTTTCCTTGACTAAGTCGACTGAAGTCGCTGAAAAACTTGTTTTTTCCGAGGTGTCACATAAAAGCCGACATCAAAACAATCTCTTTGTTCGCTGTTCAGAATTCTTAATGACAGACAAGGAAAATAATGAGATGGATTCATTATCTGAACCATAATATGTCCACAGACTCTAGATATAAAACTTGAGACAAATAGAGGCTTTTTAAAAGAATGTCCGTGAAGTTTCTTCCCATAGGAATCTACCAAGTATGCTTTGGAATGGGCAACTAGCTTCATCTTTCTGACTGACCGACTCCTTGACAACTCATTAGTACCTGTAACTGGTTTAATTGAAATAAATGGTTTGAGTTTGAAAAACTTCTCCCCTATACCTCCCCCGAAGGAGGAGGAGAGGAGTCCCACGTAATAGAGGTCATAGAATTTCGTAATGAACGAGGCAGCCTAAAATATTAAATTGTAAAATATTATCTTCCTATCCCTGTATTTTCTCGGGAATATAGAAGGCAGATTAAACGTTTGTAGAAATCCAAATGAGCTTATACCAGCATAAGTCCAGAAAAGTTTGTCTGAGAACTAGTTCAACTGAACGCGAAAAGAACTCATTTAGCTTTCAATTAGCATAAATAAATAAAAATCTTTAATTTCACACAGTATTACAGTCCATATTTTCACAAATTATTTAAATATTATATCACTATAAATCTGCCTAGAATTTTCCCAACTATGTTCGGGTTGGCTTCCAGTCTACCCGGAGCTTCTGACCTCCACAACCCAGTTACTGGGTAACACGACACCGCTTGGTAAGACTAGTTGTCAGACTTTCGGGCTTCTAACTACCCGTAACCACTGACAAAGATCCACAAATGACAGCCGGGGCCAACGGCTTAACGTGCTTTCCGAGGCACGGAAGCGTCTTGGTATGTAAAGGTGGTCACCCATCCACGGACCGACCGCGGTAAACGTGGCTTAACCTGATCGATTGACCCGTGCGGCTGTTATTACTTAGCCACGAGCCCCTCAGCCTTGGCCACGAATAATATAATCACACTATAGACTAGTTTAGTATTTCAATGAGATCAATTTAAACCAAACTCGATATCCGTGACCAAACCGCTATAATTATGATATGAATCCGCATGCAACGTAATTTCAGCGACACATTTTCATCGACGCACAATACGCCAGGTTCACACTCAGCGTTTTCCCTGAGGCTGTTAATATTATCTAACATCATTAATTTCTCCGCCCATTTCCGACGCTGACTGTAAACTAGTTATAAATCAATTAAAGTTATCATCCACACGCCGACTTATGGTAATTGTAGCGCGATTTATACGCGGCGTGGTACTGACGTCTATTGACATTTGCGCCGGGGAAGTTTCGCGTAAACAGGCAGTATATTGCAAGCTAGTGTTCTAGAACGTTATGAGAAGAGACGGTTCTGCGCCCCGCCCCTGCATCGCACGCTTTATACAACTTCGAGATTTCTTTATTTTGGTACCTGGTTGATCGAGCTCTGCTCGGGTGAAAATAGATAATGCTCATTTAGTAACAAAGGATGGTTCATACTAATTCCACGTATAGTACATACTAATTCCGTGCTGCCATGATAGTAAGTACTTACTAATTCCATGCTGCCATGATAGTAGGTACTGACTATTATACCTGTGTCCAATTTTTTTTTTGTCCGTCTTGTAGATTATTAAAAAATATTGAACACGTATTTTTTTTTGACGTAATCAAAAGATAACGGCGATACGTTGAGTTAAAATGCGGCATGACGTCACGCCTTGCTAGATTTAATACCGCGTTGTGACGTAGCGAGCCCCCACTCCCCAACTTTAATGAGTGTTTTCTAAGCTATGTTTGATTAAGATAAAGCAAAAAATACGTGTCTAATATTTTTTTATCATCTGAAAGACGGACTAAACAGAATTTCTTTTTTTTTTGCCTTAGCAACTACCGTATTTCATGCTGCCATGTCATTATTCTAAGGTAGCCATGTGTATTATCTATGGTAGCCATCTTGTTCTAAACTTTGGGCGAAGGAGCTCTGCTCGGGTGAAAATACAGAGAAAACAAATTTTCCCAGATATGAGACTAGCTAGATCGATTTTTCGCCCCCGTAAACCCCTATATTGCAACTTTCATCGAAATCGTTAGAACCGTTTTCGAGAACGTGATTACAAATATAATACGTATACAAATATTGCTCGTTTATTAGTATAAGATGTACGTTTAATATTAATTCGATGTGTTCACTCCCGGAATTGATCGTTAAAACTGCATTAAAATCCGTTGTGTAGTTTAGAAGAACAAGCGGTCACACAGACAGACGAAAAGTGACATATAAATATAGATTCATGTTATTGTAATTTATACCGTCTCGTACCCGAATAAGGGTGTCAAACGGAATCCTATTACTAAGCCTCCGCTGTCCGTCCGTCCATCCGTCCGTCCGTCTGTCTGTCAGCAGGCTGTTGAACCGTAACAGGTAGACAGTTGAAATTTTCACAGATTGTGTATTTCTATTGCCGCTATAACAACAAATAATACAAATAAAATTAAGTTAAAAGTTAAAGGGGGACCCCCATACAAGAAACGTATTTTTTTCAGCGTTTTTTGCTATATATTGTACGATGGTACGGAACCCATCGTAGCCGGTTTTTAAGTTAATCTTTTGACTCAATAAATTTACTGATGGAAGCATCATTAATTTGAAATAGATGGGTTGAAATAACCAAAACGCGCCTGAGCTAGCGTAATGATCTATTGTTATTTGTTCTCTCTGTCAGTTAAAGCATTTAACCCATACTTACCCAATGACAGACTACGGTATTTCTATTTTCTTAATGTCCCTCGGGAATCATCGCATTTCCGAACATAAACGAATGCTAATTTCCATGTCCATCAATTATTAGATTTATCGTGTATAATAATTTGAATTCAGAACTGAGTACTTTATTGTTGTTTTGTTTTGATTTGTGTGTGAACTCTATAGAGCTGTAAAACCATTTTCCTATCTGTCGTGCTTGCGACTTTAGAAGCTTTCCTCTTATTTTTTAAATAAATTATATAAAGTTATAAGAGTATTAACAACTCTGTATACTTCCAAGTTGATTGAGAGTATTCGGTCTGCACCAAGTGCAAAGGGCAACTGATAGAACACCGACGACTGACGAAACACGAAGTTTGTCGAGGGATATTAAGAAATTAGAAATACTGTACTACCATATCCACCAGCTTTATGTAATCCCGACTAAAATAATGTAGTGAAGCTGAAAGCTTTGCAGTCAGCACGTCGTTGCAACGCATTAAAGTTTTTTAATCTGTGTGATGTGCGCATAGATTATAATGGAACGGGGGGATTTGCGGTTAATGCACGGCTACCTTTACGAGATGTAGTACTTAAATTATGAGCATAAATTGCACGTTGTTTAGAGAAGGTAGGTATTATAAAAGAGTAGCTATAGTTTTGTTTTTAAAGATGGTAGTAATCCTAAAGAGGCACACAGATGAATCTATTAAGATATGATAAGTGATAACCTATCCATGAACTGTCCGCTGCAAAAGCAGCTTAACTTTAGGTAAAGATGGTATACCTGATTGTTATTAAGCTTAAGATAAGATAATATTTATTTTGTAAAACATGAGTACAGTATGAAGGTTTTACAATTAATATGTGGTGGCTACATGTTTTGCCATTTATGGCATACAAAACTAGTTGCACTAGACAAACAGCACAAAAAAAAACGTGTGGCACTCGGGGACTGCCGCGGTAAAGCTATTGCATAGCATTTGTAACCTCCATACTTCCTATTTGTCAACGCTACACTTGGGATGATGACGTGATGACATAAAACAAAAATTACGTTCCCATGACAACATCACGTTGACAGCGTGATGTTGTTGTCCCATGACAACGTGATGTCACGTTGTCATGTGAACCGTCATTACTTGGTAGGCGGAGTGGGGGGTGTTAGGTTTTATTTTCGTTACGTTACGGAATTTTTTTGATTCGGTCGCCGCGCTCAAAGCCCGCAATAAAAAAAAAAAGCTATGCAATAGCTTAAAAAAAATACGATATCCTTAAATTAAAATGAAATTACAATGTCAACATTTTGATTTCATTCAAAATCGCAATGTTAAAACAATGTTAAGACTCGTACTTAATGTGGTTAGGTACCTAAACTTCAAGTTAAGCGCTGAGTTAGCATCATACAATTACCTGTCAGCATTAGAATTGCTAAATGTGAAGAGATATCCAATTATACTTTGCCACTGCATCCTTGAGATTTCATGCTCACCAACAAATCACCAACACGAAGAGGGAACTCCTGAATGTACCGAGCATTGAATAGAATCAATCTTTATTCGTTAAACATAGGTATACTTAATAGAGCCAAAGAGATTTTTTATGTAGGTGTACTTTTTTATACCTTTGCACTTTTTCATGTTTGTTCCCTTTTCCAACAAAAACACATGAAATTTACTTGTAATCTATTCGGTGTGAATTTTTCTAGTCGTGTGTGGGTTGGCTAGGGGCCTCATTAAGCCACCACCTCAGTAATTAGAGGGGCAACTTAATTACTGGGTCTCCAGGACTGCCTCGGTGGCGCCCTGCCTTTAAGGAAATAGGGGTGGGGAGGAGAATATTTTATTAGTAATAAATAAAAAAAATTGCCACCTATGTTTATTTATAGTGGAATTAACCTAATACTAAAATATATATACGTAATATTATGTACAAGTATAAAAAAGGGGAAGATATTTTCGATCATAAAAAAATTTGTCCGCATCGCTGTCAACGGGAAAAGTGCCCAATAAGCTGGCAGCATTCCGCACGGGTCGATTCATCAGGTTAAGCTACGCTTGCCGGGGTTGGTCTGTGGATAGGTGACCATCTTTACATACCGAGACTCCTCTGTACCTCGGAAAGCACGTTAAGCCGTTGGTCCCGGCTGTCATTCGTGGATCTTTGACAGTCGTTACGGGTCTTCAGAAGCCCGAAAGTAACAACCAGTCTTATCAAGGGATATCGTATAGGTAACCTAGTTACTGTATTGTGGAGGTCAGAAAGGCAGTCGCTCCATGTAAAATACTGGTATTCAGTTCCATCCGGTTAGACTGGAAGCTGACCCCAATAAAAAATGGGACTTCTATCGATAAACATATTTACGTTCTTACCGGTGCTCTATTTTGAAATATACCTATGTTTTCGGGTAGTTAAGTTTACTTCTAAAATTCTTGTTCAAATTAAGAGGGTCCTCTATCTTAGTACTGCTATAGCCGGTAAGGTCAAATATTCTAGTATAATTCTAGTCTAAATACCAAGTTCCAAAATGGTACCAACATAGATGACTTAAACCCTCTCCATGTATTCCTAAATTCGACTAACAGCAGAACTATTCCAAACTAATTTGTGAGGCAGTCCCTCCCTGAGCCTCGGTGTCAGTGGTCGAATCTGTGCGAGACACGTACAGCACGATACAACGTAGAGGTTACGATGATGTTTCTGATCAGTTGGTCAACACGAGTATGAGCAATCGCATTGTTTTGCCAAACTGGCGAGTCAATCAACGTCTTAAAGTACGATTACACACACAACTTAAATGCTCAATTCTGGGCTATATTGGTCAAATATTAAGGAATTTACTGCAGTGCTGAAGTATAATAATCGCAGCTAGAGATACTACCAAACTTAGATTAATGTCATCATCATCATCATCAGCCTATAAATGTTCCCACTGCTGGGACACAGGCCTCCTCTCTGTGAGAGGGAGTGGGCCGTAATCCACCACGCGGGCCCAGTGCGGGTTGGTAGATGTCACATGTCTTCGAATTTTCGGTTCTAGGACATGCCGGTTTCCTCACGATGTTTTCCTTCACCGTTTTGAGAGCAGTGGTGATGAAATAATTTACCTACAACTCGTAAGTCGCGGCCGTTACCACTGGGCCACCAGTGCTCTCTACTAGACCACCACTGCTCTCTCAGATTAATGTATTATGCAAATATATTTGTAACATTACAGAATATAATATGGAGTCCGTATTAATAAGGCGTGCTCAATCTTTGCCCGCTTTTAAAATTCCTGTAATAAACTCTTCCTCTCTCCTTTAACATCATCATTATGCATATAGTTTCTTGTTTCATGTTTAATAATGTACTAGCTGACACGACAAATGTTGTCCTGTCAAATTTTCAATGTATCATTGGGTTTTTCTTAATTTTATTTTTTCCTAAACCACCCCAAGATTAAGGCGAACAAAACAAAAAAAAAAAATCGGTCGAGACATTTTAGAGTTTTTGCGAGATTAATGCACGGCAATTGATTTTTTAAGTTAAAACTTCTTTATGCGCGTTGGGCATTTTTGAGATGGGAAAAAAACAATTGAACTCGCGACACTGTTACCGACACCAGCTTTTGACCATAAAAAAGACAAGACAAGACCAACGCGCGAAACATTTTCTTTGGGATTAATGACATTCCAAATATTGAGACATGACTACGACATGATTAACATTTCCCTTTTTTTACCGACTTCAAAAAGAAAAGTATTTCCTGCACAATAAAATTGTTCAAGTTTTCACTTCTGTCGGCACTCCCGGAGTGCCACTGTTTTTATATAATTATATAGATATGTATGTATGTATTTATTGTTTAAATATGTAAATGGTACACCACTGACTAGCTGCAGTGTTGTCTCTCCTTCTCCCTTTAATCTATCCAAAGGATGTCTGTAAAAGATCGCTCTTAGCGATAAGATCGCCTAGTGTATTATGACCACCCATTGTGTCACCCCTTGTAAAATTTCTACATTTATATCTGTAATATTTATGGTGTACATAATAAAGAGTATTTAATCTATCTATGGAGAATAATACAGATAATATTGACGAAACAATTGTAGTGATTTTAGGAATTATACTAAATTGCTCCGTTAATTGCTTCACTACCTCCGGAAACTGTTGACGGGAAATAATGTGTTGTGTTGTCAACTCCTGCTGAACTCCGTTTTAAACTGAAGTTGTGTTGTAACTAATTTGCCCGATGAGACTTCTAAGTTGTGTCGTACTGTAGGTCCATTAATTTGTGTATGTGCCGACACCTAGTTGCCACACTTGACCGTAGTAAGCTTTGATTTAAATCTGTCTGTATGCCGGTGGGATGGTACTTTCATTTGTACGGTAGGATTTTATGGAGGTTGCCGATGAAAATCAGAGATTACGTTTGGTACCTAGGTTTTTGTTAAACGTAGACATGAATTTGGCGAAAGAAACTTAGTTGTTTTCTGTCTTTAGATACACTAAAGACAGAAAACAACTAAGTTTCTTTCGCCAAAAGTTTTTTTAGGTAAAGAACTTAAATATTTTGCTATTTGAGCAGGATTGGTAAGGCGATGAAATTGCGATGAAAATCCAAGTGAGAATGTAATCTATACTTATATAATAATATTGAAACGAAATAAAATTTGTGAGTTTGTATGTGGGTAATCTGCGTAACTTCTAATTCGATTCCAATTTTTTTTCACTAATGGCAAGCGGTGTATTACCGAGTGTCATAGGATAATTATATTTTATGTTAAAACAAGAAAGGAGAATGGCCACGGCCCATACAAAAAAAAAAAAAACACCAACCCGGCGCAAAAGTTTTTTATCTCATATTTTAGATTAAAATTAATATAGTTATTCTCAGTTGTCATCATTGCCAAATCCAGTGGCTAATATGTTCTTTTTGCCCATTAAAGTTGAGTAGGCGCTCAAGGCAAATAATGTTTTTTTTTTAAACTGTCAATAATTGACATTATTTCTTATGATTATTATATAGAAGGACTGTAGTAAGTAAAAATACTGGTATTAGTACTAAAACGTGTACATATAAAAACAAAAGTAATGTGTAGTTGATTATATTTATTAAAACATTATTTTAAAAAAGTTTTCCAATGGTATTTCAACAGTCATCGTTATTATTAAGCATAGTAACCGATAATAATAATATCATGATTACAAATACAATATTACTTTTTTACATTTAAGTACTAATACCAGTATTTTTAACTTTCTGCAGGCTTACCTAATTAACCTCTCGTATGTCGTAATTACAGAAACAATAAAAAAACCACTGTGTCTCGCATGGATCCACGTTCCGGCCATACGAATGGTTAATACGATAATCATAAGAAATAATGACAAGTAGGCATGGATAACTAAAAATAAATAAAATAAATAAAAATGTTTATTTCTTCACTTAAGTAAAGAAATAAACATTTTTATTTATTTTATTTATTTTTAGTTCACTATAACTATATACTGTATAACTTCAACAAAAAAATACATTATTTGCCTTAAGCGCCAGCTAAGCAACTACTATAGGCAGATAAAATATGTTAGCCACTGGATTCAGCAATCATGTCAACTAAGAATAACTGTACTAACTTTAAATTAAAATCCGAGAAATAATACTAAAGTGTCTTATATTTTTTGGCCATTCTCCTTTCACACAGACGAAGTCGCAGACAGAAGCTAATGTAAAAACAACCCAAATTGATAGTGGCCCCTTTTTGTCAATAACAAATTACCTACCTCATACATATGAAATTAAACTTATAAAACCTACTTCTAAAAACAGTACCAACATAAATAAAAACTAGGTACACAATATGTGTACCTAACCCTTTTTATTCACTAGCCGATAGAACCCGTGTCACGCAGACTTAACATAGGGCATGAATCCTGAGTTATGTGGAGATTCCACTGTATTGCTTAGATTTAGAGCTTATGTCGGTTAGATACGAAAGAAAAGAAGCTACTAATACTACTATACTATTTATTATTATTTTTTATTTACGAATTTTCTTTCTTCTTTCTTTCTTTCTTTCTTTATTTAACGAATATTTAAACGATAAAATAAAAGTGTTATATTATCTAGTAATCATTAGTGCAGTAAACTATATATATTTAAAAAACTCTAATATTGATTATACATTGTTAAGGCTTTTGTTGTGCCCGACAGGGTCTAAAATGATCTCATAAATTTTTAAGTTACCACTTAAGTTAAATGATGTGGAATACAATAAACGATTGAGTATTGATCAATACTCAATGCAAACATACTCGAGTGTAACTCGAGTCTAACAAAAACCTATTTGAATAGTTGATCCTAAAAGTATGTTGCATTAAACATTTGCCACAGGGCCTTAAGGACCAGGCCCGGGTGGACGGCGCGTTGTATTCCACACGCGCCTCAAAGAGATGTCAGCAGAACTGACGGGGTCCGCTAGGGCCGATGCCTGCCGGGATCGCGGGAAAGTCCGAAAGGGACACCGTGGCCCCTGGCGATACCAGCAACTGAACGTCTGACACGCCCTCCCGCTCCGCCCAGAGCGGGAGAAGTTATTTGATAATTTCCCACCCAAATAAAAAAAGAGCCTAGACAAGTGGCAATCGTTTTCAAAGCCTTTCGTATTTCTACAACGACTTTCAACAGCACCCCAATTGCGCACAATCCGAATGTTTGAAAAATTCGTCTGCTCGACAGCGTAAATAACGCAATAGACGTCGAATTGTCAAAATCAAAGGCATGCAATTTTTTGTGTGTTACGCAATTAGGTACCCCGCTGGATTAACTTAAGCTTTTCGGTCGCTTACGTCATTCCGAGGAGTCTGTGGAGAGTCCCATACATTTTGGACGTTCCCATCATTGTTATCGCTGATAGAGTGTCACTCTGTCTGGCCCTCTGCTTCTCAAAGTAAAACTTTTGCTCTTTTTAGTCTGTTTTAAGACCATGTTATTTGGCAAATATTATTCTAGGAAGTTACTTATATTCGTAGATCATTATTTTTATCTACATATCAATAATACATTCATATAATCTGTCCTTTTATTTGAGAAGTGTTTGAAGAGTCAATAAATACAAGACTGCTGGCTAAATTATATTGTTTGGTTTTATTAGGTTTGTGCGTTAAATTTAAACCGGAATAAACAATTTTCTTTTTCATTCAATGTTCCGTCCGGAGCTCGTCAAGCCGTCAGTTTTCATTTGACCCCGAATATTTATCTATTATACTGGAAGCAGATATGGCCTGGGCCCTATCTGCTTCCAGCGACTCTTCCATAGTAAAATTAATCTCGGATCAGAAGTTTTAGTACAAAAAGGCACGTGTCCACGAAAATCATTATCCCAAAGTGGCCCGACCACGAAATGCCACTTAGACATCCTTGAGTACTCGCCAAGTTTTCAAGTGCGGTAATAACAAGGTAAAAGATGTTTTATAGTCCTTTGTATTTCCGGCTGCCTCGTTCGTCTAGTGTTCGCTATACTGCACAAGGTCCTGGGTTGGTTTCCCACAGGTCGAGAAAAGTGTTATTGGGTTTTTCATCAGGAATTTTTTATTAGCAACGCGGAGGATTTGTGCCTGTTGATAACAATAGGCTTGCCGACATTACATTGGACATATACATACTTGATGGGGGTGTATTATACAGGGTGGCAGGAACATCGACGCGAAAATTGTTACCATGGATTCAGTACATGATTCTGAACACCAATTTTTTTTCGGGTAGGAAATTATCTAATAACTTCTTCAACTCTGGGCGGAGCGGGAGGGCGTGTCAGACTCCTACTGACTAAAACCTACCCGTGTTCCTTCAGTTGCCTATATGTTGCCAGGGGCCACGGTATTCCTTTCGGACTTTCCCGCGACCCCGGCAGGCATCGGCCCTAGCGGACCCCGTCAATTCTGCTGACATCTCTTTGAGGCGCGTGTGGAACACAACGCGCCGTCGACCCGGGCCTGGTCCTTATCGGACGGCGAGCTACCCATTGCTCACCGTCCGCAAGCCCGCGCCTACGGTGGCCAGGAATCGGCCTGAGATTCTCTGCGTTGAAATTTTTCGCCGGTTATTAAAAAAAAATCTGCTGTTCCATACATTTTGACCGCGTAGGTATTGCACTTTTCTATGAAAACAGCAGGTTTAAAAAAAATAACCGTTAGAATCATGTACTGAATCCATGGTAGCAGTTTTCGCATCAATGTCCCTGCCACCCTGTATAGCTACACCTCTGCCTGAACCTTCGGGGACGATGGGCGTGATGTTATATTATATATTCAAGTTTAAATAAAAATAAACGAGCTACACAAAAACGTGTAATAAGTAACGAAAGGTAATTTCCTGAAACGCGTTCAGTGAAAAATAATAATATTATTTTAATACAAATTCAGCCTGTCACATGAAAGTCTGATGTAACGAGACATTTTCTCTCATATTTCTTCCGAGTTTTCGAGGAGAAATAAAGAGGATTGAGTAAATAATGATGTGTTCTTATGTTGCTCATTTAAATAAAATGAATGTTAAATGTAATGTGAAGTGTTTTGTATTTAAAGAGGACCAATATTTTTTCACAACCTCATGAAGTGGAGACATGACACAGCTAGAAGGCGTCACGGCAGACCCCGTAGCAGATGGCTGGACGACTTGGACCCAATAAGCAACCAGTGGTCCATAATTAACCTTGAATCGTTAGCACTTGAAGTCATGGGGTGAGGCTTTTGGCCAGCAGTGGGGTTGATACAGGCTAACAGTAACAGAAACTGGTTATCTCTTAGCTGCCACGGCTTATTTTATTTTAATTTTTAAATTTTATTACGGACGCTTTTAATGTGCACGTCTTTCTACAGTGTTCTCACAAGTATAATTTCAACATGAATGATGTAACCAATATTATGATTTAAAAGAGTGTCCATGGAGTTTTCTTGCCCGTTCTTCTCCATAGGTACCTACTACACTTTGGAATAGGCAACTAGTTTCATCTTTCTGACTGATTGTCCCCATTGAAAACTCAAAAGAGCCTGTAAATGGTTTAATTAAAATAAATGTTTTAAGTTTGAGCTTAGAAACTAAATGAAGATGGTTCAACCATTAGCGAAAATGGCTGAACCAAATACAAAATTGGTAAACAGTAACTTCAATTTCGCTGCCACATTTAAAATCAATTTTTAAATCGCTTTTTTCTAAAAAATAATTTGAAAAAACTTTCCAATCTGTTTTTTGATCAGAACACACCTCAAACGTTTTCTTTTAATTTACATTTTACTTAGAGTTAAGTAGAGCTTAACAGCGTACGAATAAATTATACTCTCTGTAAGTATAAAGCTGAGCTTTTCAATTCAAAAGTTCGCTCTTGAAACTTAGTGAATTTCAACTTGTTCATAAACTAGGTACATTTTTAACTTCGTACAAGTTTTACGGCGAACTTTATAGGGGTGTATAAAACCTCTTTCGTACGTTAAACCGGATATATCTGGTGTGAACTGGCTGTAAACCGGTTTGTGGTGATTCGGACTGCATCGGGTGAATGGTTAGGGATTTGATTATTGGATTTTCGATTGCATTTGAAGGTGTGATGTTTTTTCAGTAATTGATAGGTTTGCGTAGTTTTGGACTGTAAGTATCGATAGTAAGTAGGATTTTTGGGAATTTAAAACTTGTTAAAGAAATCAATTCATTTTAAAATATTTTTGTCACCCAGGAAACATCTTGGAAAGTTGTTTTTTCCTGCCTGAAAATAAAAATCTGTTACAGCCCCCAGTTTTGACGGTGCAAAAATATAAATGGCATTGTGAATACAGCAAGGGTGTGGAAATGATAATGGTGCTTGTATTATTAAATATAACTGTGTAATATATTGTGTTCACTTACAGTTTTATATACCAGAATATCAATGAATTTAGATTATAAACAATAAGTGATCTGTCTGTACCTACCTATAACACTTTAAAAGAGACTGACCTCTGAGTTATTTTCGGCCTTTCTTCTCCGAGTAGTCAGATAGGAAACGCCGACCTCATCTAGTTTTTTTTAATATGATTGACGTATAAAAGTGTTTGTACAAATGTACATACAAACCTACTTACATAAGTAATTAGATTATAAACAATAAGTGATCTGTCTGTACCTACCTATAACACTAAAAGAGACTGACCTCTGAGTTATTTTCGGCCTTTCTTCTCCGAGTAGTCAGATAGGAAACGCCGACCTCATCTAGTTTTTTTTAATATGATTGACGTATAAAAGTGTTTGTACAAATGTACATACAAACCTACTTACATAAGTAATTAGATTATAAACAATAAGTGATCTGTCTGTACCTACCTATAACACTTTAAAAGAGACTGACCTCTGAGTTATTTTCGGCCTTTCTTCTCAGAGTAGTCAAATAGGAAACGGGGACCTCATCTAGTTTTTTAAATACGATTGACGTATAAAAGTGTTTGTACAAACCTACTTACAGAAATAAAATCATTTATAAACTGAATGTCCAACCTACCCTCTAAATTAAACCATAATTTAACACCACAATTCGCCGTTCACAAAATAATACAAAACAAACAGCAGACTGGAGCGATGCATGTTTGTTCACCTCTTGACGTTTAATATCCGCCGGAAACGGTGCCTCATATGCACACACTTATTGTTAGCCACTGCACAGGGTAGGCAGAACGACCAGTCATGTTTCTGGGTTCAGAATAGGTGCCAAGCTGAGTGTAAATGGAAGCTGTTTAGTTAAACACTGCTTGTCACCTATCGTCTATAATCATAGAAAAAATACAGCACAGACTGCACAACAACAAGTAAAAAAAAAAAAACCGCGCACCGAGGGTTCCGTACCATTATAAATTTTCATCGGCGAAGCCTTTATTCGTCAGAGAATTTGAACACTGCACACTGCCGTGTAGAATATTGCAGTTTTAGGTCAGCGCCATCTCTTGACCAATAGTGGAACTAATGTAATTTAAGTTGATTTCTGAAAAGTGAGCTATTTAGAGACATTTTCAGATTTTTCTCTTTGCAAACTTCGGAGATAAGGGGGGAACGGTATTTCTTTTTCAACATTTTTCGTCAAAAGTCGATATTTATGCCGCTTAAAAAAAAAGAGAGCATTTGCAAATAGTGCTCTTTCATATGATACCCCACACGCCCTAGTAGCCCCACTTCGAATTTTTAAGACCCCCGTTCAGTCCCTGTTGCAAAAAAAATATAAATCTTTTTATTTCTTTCTTAACTGCAAAGTTGGGCAAACGTCACCTAAAACTATTCCAAATTTCAAGTTGATAGCGTTAACATTAGCAGTTCTTGAGATAACCAGCTGTGACAGACAGACGGACAGACAGACTGAGCCGCACCATAAGGGTTCCTTTTTACCATTTTGGTACGGAACCCTAAAAAGAAGAATACAAATTGAAAGTTAAAAAGTTTTTAACGAAGGGTTTAACAGAGTTTGACGAAGTTCCTAATAAGAGTATGTGCCTAACTTTATGCTTAAACTAGCTACAGCCCGCGGCTTCGCCTGCGTGGTCCCTAAAAATAAAAGTAGCCTTAGTTACTCATTATAACACCAGCTATCTGCGCCCCCGACCCTTGCTCGATAACGAGATGCCAGCAGTTGTTGCAGTTGAGCACGTAGCTTTAAATTCCCCGACTAACAATCATGATCAAAACTTTGATCCAGCCCGTCCCATGTCCCATCCTTGATGTCCTCCCTCCGGTTGACGCCCTTAAATAACTTCTCCCGCTCTGGGTGGAGCGGGAGGACGTGTCAAACTCTTACTGACTAAAACCCACCCGTGTTCCTTCGGTTGCCCTGTTGCCGGGGGCCACGATGTCCCTATCGGTTTTTTTCGAACCCCCGGCAAGCATTGGCCCTAGCGGACCCCATCAATTCTGCTGACATCTCTTTGAGGCGCGCGTGGAACACAACGCGCTGTCGACACGAGCTTGGTCCTTATCGGACGGCGAGCTACCCACTGCTCACCGTCCGCAAGCCCGCGCCTACGGTGGCCGGAAATCGGCTCGCGATTCCCGCCCTGGCGTCTCCTCCTGCGTGAGGGCGCGAACTTTGCCTCTCCCTCACGCGTTCCGCCTCCTCCTTCGCGAGCATTACCGCTTCGCAGAAGGAGGTGACGGCCTGCCATTTCCTCTCGCTCCGTACCATGGCCTGAACCAGGGCCGGACGTGAGAGATCACCGCCACCGCCGATTGACGCCCTAAGCCGAGGTTCGTACCCCACAGGGAGTGCCCTTAGCGAGCGTTCACCTAGTTTTAATTAGCATAGTTGAATAACCCCTAGCTGGAGGTTTTAAGTGTAGTAGCTTAAGGCACCCACAGGAAAGCACGGTTAAGTAGTCATGATCTCAGAGTTCAAATACGAGATGCCCTACCAAAAAAAACCAGCTATCTGCCTGTGAAAGTCCCGTCAAAGTCGGTCCAGCCGCTTCGTAGATGAGTCGGAACAAACAGACAGATGGACAGACAACAATAAAAAACACAAGTTGTCACAAATACCGTATTAAGCATTTAGTAAAGCTGTTATTTTGACATTTCAACAGAGACCTCAATTATATTTATTTGTATGTATTTGTAGATTGTATATAGATATAGATTACCTATTCGCGATCAAGGCTATGCAAGAAACAGTCCATATAACAATTTTATTAAAGTTTTATGAACAAAAATATTAATCCTAGGCGTAGCGTTGGAAGGCTTCCCACAAGATGGACCGATGACCTGGTGAAGGCCGCAGGAATCCGCTGGATGCGGGAAGCACAGAACCGGTCGAAGTGACGGTGCTTAGGGGAGGCCTATGTCCAGCAGTGGACATCTTTTGACTGAAATTATGAACAAAATATATTATATATCAATCCTAAGTAGTTTTCTTGGTGGTTTAGCTCGTGGCTAAGTAACAGCCGCACGGGTCGATCCGGCAGGTTAATGTAGCTTAACCTGTCGGATCGACCCGTGCGGCTACCCAAGCGGACCAACCCCGGCAAGCGTAGGCTTGTCGGGGTTGGTCCGTGGATGGATGACCATCTTTACATACCGAGACTCCTCCTTGCCTCGGAAAGCACGTTAAGCCGTTGGTCCCGGCTGTCATTTGTGGCTATTTGACAGCCGTTACGGGTCATCAGAAGCTCGAAAGTTTGACAACCAGTCTTACCAAGGGGTATCGTATTACCCAGTTACTGAGTTGAGGAGGTCAAATAGGCAGTCGCTCCATGTAAAATACTGGTATTCAGCTGCATCCGGTTACACTGGAAGCCGACCCCAACATAGTTGGAAAAAGGCTAGGCAGATTGATTGGTTTTCTTCATATATTCCTGCGTTGTGGAATGTTCGGCCCAGATATTATTCGTACAAGCATCATCCAAGTATCGATGGTTGAAGAGCTTAGTGATACTGTTGTATAAATAAATGAGTACCGACAAACTATAAGCACTCATACAACAAACTAGGTTAGGTGGATTCCTGATGAAGTGAGTCCAGTAAAGTGAGAACATAATATTGACCTTATTGGTGATGTTCTTCAGAAAGGCCAGGTGCGTAGTACTCGCAACCGGCGTGCGTGTATGACCACTTGCATAACTTATTTTCGTAAACAATTTCGCGAAAGTTTCATTTTGACATTTCAACAACATTCATTGCGTTATTTACGTTGTTGAACAGATTTTTTTTTCCAACTTATGAAGCAATGGATTAGAATAGAAATCTGTTTCAAATCGAAACAAATTGTGATTGTGTTGTATTACGCAATTAGGGTACAGCTGATGTACGTAAACGAAACATCTTGAGTATATAAGGATCGTAGCAGGTGGCGTTCTGTATAGTTTCTGTCTACCTCCATGGGAAGAAGGCGTGAATGTATGTATGTTAAGTGAGTCTGTATGTTTGAAATTGCGAATCTCAGTGGTGATTGGATTCTATATCCAGATAAATAAATAATTGGCAAATGCAAAATTCCTTTAAAAATACCAACAGTTCGACATTTATTTAGGTTTAATTTGCAGAACTTGCTTTTTAATCCCCGACGCAAAAAGAGGGATTATAAGTTTGATCGCTATGTGTGTGTCTGTCCGTGGCACCGTAGCTCTTAAACGGGTGAACCGATTTGAATGCGGTTTTTTTTATTTGGAAGCAGGTTTTCAAGCGATGTTTTATCAAAATCAGTTCAGCCGTTTGAAGATTATCAGCTCTTTTCTAGTTGATGAATGGATGTGAGTATCTTCCACAGGTCTGATTGATTTGAAGTTTGGTATTCTGTTACTTCGATGATATTAGAAGAACATAGTAACCTTGAACAGATGCAGCATCACCTGGAATTTGCAGGATACCCAAATCCCTTACCAACTTACAGCACAGGTATCGTGTTTGGGCTCATTGGAATGGTCTCAATGAATAGGTTATAGATAGATGGTGAACAGGGTCTGGTGATGAAGTAGGAAGGAGAAGTGAGGAAATTTTTGTGTCGGGGGTTTTTTAAATTTTAACTGTTAATATTGTACTTGTTTAAGTTTGTGTTTCGTATTAAACTAAAACTTATGGCTTCAAATTTCTGAGACCCTTGCAGATAAATAGCTCTTAATAAAGCAAGCAAGCTGACAAAATAATTAATTAATTAAATTAATATTCAGCGCGCATGTGCGTTGATAAACTACCGTCAAATTGATTAATAAGTTACATTTCAGTCAAACATCGACTTATCTGTAGCAAAAGGGCAATATTTCTTGTCGGAGCAATAAATTAGCCTGCCGAGCAATAACGCGGGTGCCAGCAATCGGCAATTAACCGGGGAGCAACATTAACTTGACGTATTGGCGTCTAAACTGCGAGTTAGCGGGCAAACTATTTACTGAACTCCTTCTCTTCCTTATATTTAACTACCACTAATTAATTAACAACTGGGGAAGTGTGTGTATACACAGTTCAAATTAATTAATTATTTATCAAATTAACACATTACGTAAATTTTTCGTGTTATAGTCATTTCATACGTGAATATACGGAAAATCAAGGATTGTAGTCAGTATGTTTAACAATGTGTTATTGTCCAAGTAAATACAACTAACTATATACAGAGGAAAAAATTAAATAAATATAGGAACAAATCATTGGGCATCAAAAAATTCATCCGCATCGCTGGCGGTGGGAAAGGTGCCCAAAAGGCTGGCAGCATTGCCACGTTGTATGGCAATGCTTATTCTTTGGCATAAAAATTGGCGAACCCTCTGGTCACGTGAAGAATCGAGCAACCGCTTGGCGATGTCCCGGAATAATCGATGAGCACTCGGACCCCATGGCCCTAGTGTTTCAACCCCAAACTGTTCAAAAATATAGCTACCGGTAAGGTTGTTATATTTGCGCCGTTTGAGGTTTTCTGCACCTGCAGCAGCCGCCCCAGCACAACTCACCGTGCTAGGAAGATCGGATGGCGCGAGGGTGTCGACACAGGTTGCGTCCCACACCAAAACAATTAATTTCCCCGAATTCATTATGGGTACACCTCTGCCTAACCTTTCGGGGATTACAGGCGTGATGTTATTGTTAGACGATTGTCCTCTTTCTATCCATGGGTCTTGAAAGGCAACTAATTTTCAAGGTATCGTTTCATGAAAACTGATACTTCCTGTGCAGTTTAATGACATAAATTCAGTTTTGGCTATCTAATTTCAATACGAAAAAAACGCGGCCAAGTGCGAGTTGAACTCGCCCATGTAGGGTTCCGTAGCAACAAGTAACATTGAATGAAAGGTAAATTGCGGTTCACGATTTATGACGTATTAAAAAAAAACTACTTACTAGATCTCGTTCAAACCAATTTTCGGTGGAAGTTTACATGGTAATGTATATCATATATTTTTTTAGTTTGTGTCCACCTCATGCGCTGCACACTTCCACCGGGAGCGGGGATCCTATCAGAAGCCGGTGGGCCTCGGAGTCCCAAGCTGGCCGGTGGTCGGCCTCTTCCGCGCCGACGTGCTGGTGGTGGTGTCGTCGGCGGCGAGAAGTATTCGTCGCTCGAGCTCGACGCAACTGCAGCGGCCGGTATCACTGAACTCACGTCTGGAGCAGGATCCAGCAACTGCGAGGCGGAGCTGAGCGACGATCCCGAAGATGTTTAGTTTTATTATTATCTTATTTTAAAAGTTACAGGGGGAGACACACATTTTACCACTTTGGAAGTGTCTCTCGCGCAAACTATTCAGTTTAGAAAAAATGATACTAAAAACCTCAATATCGTTTTTGAAGACCTAATCCATATACCCCACACGTATGGGTTCGATGAAAAAAAATTTTTGAGTTTCAGTTCTAAGTATGGGGAACCCCCCAATATATTGTATTTTGTCTAATTTTGTGTGAAAATCTTAATGTGGTTCACAGAATACATCTACTTACCAAGTTTCAACAGCATAGTTCTTATAGTTTCGGAAAAAAGTGGCTGTGACATACGGACGGACAGACAGACAGACATGACGAATCCATAAGGGTTCCGTTTTTTGCCATTTGGCTACGGAACCCTAAAAAAACTTCTTACTATTTATTCGTCTGCTCAAACTTTAGAAATACTTTAGAGACACTTTTCAAGAGTACACTACAAAAATCTGTATACGGTCTACATATTTGTAGGTACGGTATACAAACAACAAAAACTGTCGAACTTATACAAGACACGAGAACACTTAACACAGCAATACTTTTTTCCACAGTCAAACAAAAATAGCCCTTATATCAACGAGACAAGAGCTAAACAAACTTAACATATTTGTACACAACTTGGATGCGACAAGTGAAGTCTGGCCTGTCATCTTAGATATTGCGAGACAATGAAATAGGACACGCTGTATATTATGTAGTGTTCAACAAACAAGAGAGAAGAGGTGTTGTGTTTCAGTGAGGAAAAAAGTATAAATAACCCCGTGTTTACACCCTTATACAAGTTGTGATACTTGTTGTAAAAGACTTGTCACAAACATGTAGGGCTGCCACCTTTCAAAAACAGTAGACCCGGAGATTTTAGAAATACAGTTTTTATTTTATTAAAATAAAACATTTTTTTCAAGTTTTAAGTGTTTAATTAATTAAGGTAGGTACAAAGTAATGGTAAATGACTATGGTAATGTTTTTTTTTAAATATAAATTACCTAGCTAGTGCTAGGCTGACTAGAACTAGCTTGACACTTAAAACTATATTTTTTATTCTGCAGGGATTGTTTCAGCATTTCTTCTTGCTCAGATTTCTTCAAAAACTTCTTGGCAATTCATATTGTAATTAATCTTTACAATTAATTCGGCCTTCACCATGTCCACTGATAAGCAGTTTGGCTCGTCTGTCCACAAATTTCCCATTAAAGAACATGTACCCCCGCTCCCGCTCCCTGCCTGCTACTCCCACTTTCCCGCACACTCAGCGCCCGGCTGCCTGCGCCCCGCGCCCGTATGTCGCACTCAGACCATAGTGAACTCTTTATACTATGCTCAGACTGTCACTCACGCATGCACGCACTCCGCGCCGTGCGCCCGGTGCGTGATGACCGGTTGTCGCTTCCCGTTCCATCTGACCCGGAGATATCGATGTTAAACCCGTAGCCCGGACATGCACCATGCAAACCCGTAGACTCCGGGTCAAACCCGGAGAAGTGGCAGCTCTACAAACATGTCGTGTATAACATAACATCTACAAACACCTAATGGGCTTGAAGCGCAACTACGCCTCTGGAATGTTCGCAAAGGCGAGCTAAACGCGTTCAATCCCATTCAGAGAAGTAGAATTCCATCATTCAGTCCAGGGTTGTTATGGGTAGAAACAATTTAGTTAAGAGCGTTTATGCAGAAAGTGGTGGCCCATTGGTGTTGGCCGCGACTTACAAGTTGTAGGTCAAAGGTTCCAACCCAGACAGTTTCATCAGCCCTGCCGGGGCTGCGAATATGGGCCGATAGGGAAATCGTGGCCCCACGGCAACATGGCAACTGAAGGAACTCGGGTGGGTTTTAATCAGTAAGAGTCTGACACGCCCTCCTGCTCCACCCAGAGCGGGAGAAGTTATTTGATAATTTCCCACTCAAAAAAAAAGACAGTTTCATCAGCACTGCTCTCAAAACGGTGAAGGAAAAAGTCGTGACGAAACCGGCATATCCTAGAACCAAAATTTCGACATCTACCAACTTGCACTGGGCCCGCGTGGTGGATTACAGCCCACTCCCTCTCACCGAGAGGAGGCCTGTGTCCCAGCAGTGGGAACACATTATAGGCTGATTATGCTATGCTTATGCCTTGCTGATAGGATGTACGCTACCAAAACCTACAAGTGGTGGTTGGAAATAGCCCAGTCAATGTTTGTATTTTAATGTGCAATGTCTTTGTGTGTAGATATGTATGTCATTTTACTGTTTTCTTTGTTTTGTTTTATTAATTGTGTTTTTTAAGGACCATTTGGTCTGCAATATTTTTTTAGTATTGACATTGTTGCAGACATGTTTTGTTAACTATTTTATTCACCTT
Organism: Agrochola lychnidis; assembly: GCA_963680765.1. Lineage (NCBI taxonomy): Eukaryota > Metazoa > Arthropoda > Insecta > Lepidoptera > Noctuidae > Agrochola > Agrochola lychnidis. The sequence continues at coordinate 2,099,573 of OY796859.1, read as the reverse complement.
CTTGACAATTTTTGTACACAATTAGTCTTTACAACTTATTTTAGGTGTAAATGATCAACAAAAACAGCAGACACAACATGTAGAATATATGTTTTATACCTTGGTGTAAACGTGGGGATAGTATTTGACAAGTCTGTAACTTGATTTTAAAAGTGTTATAAATAAATGACATTAAAATACGATTAGGTACTTTTTTCATCAAAATGTTTTATTATTCTTAGGAGAATAGTGGCAGGAGTCACCATTTCTCACAGCTTCACAGGAAGTTAATTATAAAACGGAATTTTAATGTTCGAAGCCCTCATTTTTATTTTGCTTTTTGTTTGTTTTACTATTTGAATAAAATCGTCACGTCTTATTTGTAAATTAGGTAACTGTTCAGGAATATACAGGGTGGCAGGAGACATCGACGCGAAAACTGTTACTATTCAGTAGGTACATGATTTAGAATCCCCCTGCGTTGAAATTTGTCGTCGGTTATTAAAATAAAAACGTATGGCACTCGGGGACTGCCGCGGTAAAGCTATTGCGTAGCATTTGTAACCTCCATACTTCCTATTTGTCAACGCTACACTTGGGATGATGACGTGATGACATAAAACAAAAATTACGTTCCCGTGACAACATCACGTTGTCATGGGAACCGTCATTACATGGTAGGCGGAGTGCGGGGTGTTAGGTTTTTTCGTTACGGAATTTATTAATTCGGTCGCCGCGCTCAAAGCTCGCGATAAAAGCTGTGCAATAGCTTAAAAAAATCAGCTGTTCCATACATTTTGACCGCGTAGGACCACCTTTCTATGAAACAGCAGATTTTTTTTTTTAATAACCGGTGAAATATTTCAACGCACGGGCGTTCAGAATCATATACTGAATCCATGGTAAAAGTTATCGCGTCGATGTCACTGCCACCCTGTATATGTAGGTAGGTACTCTGTCAACCTAACTTTGACAGCCAGCCATGATTAAATATCTACACCACACAACACGAAAGTTCTCCAACAAAAATATTTTTATGAAAAACATTTTTCATTTTCACACAAAATAAGAAGTTATGCGGTTTATCCTCTCATCTATCCCGGCTCATTATTCTGAGAGACATTTTATTAAAATTCTTGCAACGCGTGGTCGCAACTTTGCATGTTGCCTTTTGTCATTCAGATACTGGCTGGTAGGTAAATATTTAGGCATGGAGGGGGAATGGCGGAAGTCCTTGGTAAACAAGATATATCGTGAAAATTATTAAAAAATATTTTTAGTGTTGGCGACATTAATAAACTTGGATGACTCTTCTTACTCCTGGTTTCTGTCCCTTTATTGTCATTATGCCAACTTACATTAGTAGTTTCCGTTGTAGCTAACAAATCACAATAGCTTACATGCGTGTTGAATTGTGAAATCTATAAAACCAATTCATGCAAGGAAAAAATAAACTAAAATGTTTCTGAATTTTAATAAATTATCTCCACAATTCCCGCCAAAACCGTTGTAATCTCTCTTAAGAGCCTATACAACCTCAGCTCAAATTCAAATTTCGCCCCCACTTCCCCGCGCCACCTCACTCTTTATCTCGCTCGCACACTACTACTCGCGGTCACGCGGTCACACGAGTTCGAAGCGAGTAAGTACTACACTATTGTCGGCCGAGTAGGTACTAAGTAGTAAAATTATCAATAAATTTAATTTGTCATTCAATGAACATAAAATTTCATATTGCTAATTTTCAATGTTTATTTATTTATGCACGTATAAATAGACAAGAAGAAAGGAACAGAAAAATACGTACAAAGGCAATGCTTATTTCTAAAGAAAATCTCTTCCAGCATACCTGCTCGAATGTTCTTACTAAAGGCTACATGTCAAGCTATATTTTCCCGTATAAGCTGACCTCTCATTGTACAGAAAGCCTATAACAATCAGCCTATACTTGAAGGTTATTATAGCTTGATGTGTAGCCGTGTGCACTATTTTACCTACTGCTATGAAATACTAGTCACATTAGTTTAGTACTAAGTTTGCGTTTTACAGTTTTTGTCGTGTATGTATGTAATGTGACAGCCGTTTGCATATGTAATTATGTAGGTAGTACAAGTACTTACATATACATACCTATATATGAAATTTTAAAAACCGATTCTGAACCACTGCATAAATTCTACTCCCCCAAAAAACTAGTCAAGTGCGAGTCACTATTGCACTGAAGGTTCTGTACATTTGGTTTGGTAGTAAGTTTACGCTTTGCCATTTTACAATCTTATATTATAGTTTTCGCCTTGTATTATTATTATGCATACTTATACGGTTATATAATTATCAATTTTACATACTTGTCACGATCAAATTACAATACAATATTATAGTGACAGCGAATGAAACTGTCAACACTTCAACAATACTCAAAATGAATCCCTATTTCACTTGGTCACGCCATAACTTGAGAACGACTGCACCAAATTGGATAACTATTTTTTTGTAGTGTTCGTTATTCTCAGGACAAGGTTTCAGGTAGGTAGGTAGGGGTTGGTAAGTAGGTAGGGTAGGTAGGTAGGTAGGTAGGGTAGGGTAGGTAGGTAGGTAGGTAGGTAGGTAGGGTAGGGTAGGTAGGGTAGGTAGGCAGGTATGTATGTAGGTAGGTAGGCAGGTATGTATGTCGGTAAGTAGGGTATGGTATGTAGGTACGTGTAGGTAGGGTAGGTTGGTAGGGTATGTAGGTAGGCAGGTATGAATGTAGGTAAGTAGGGTATGGTATGTAGGTACGTGTAGGTAGGGTAGGTTGGTAGGGTATGTAGATGGTAGGTGTGCCGTAGATAAGTACTTAGTGCTACCCGTGCGAAGTTGGGGCGGGCAGCTAGAATACCGTAAGTTTTTAGAAAGTAATTAAACATCGTCAAAATTATACAACATTTATTTCAATTCGCTTAAATCTCTAATTGGCATATTTCGAACATGTCTGGGATCACATAGCTCAGGCAACATGCATGTTACATAAAAATGTTCTAATTTAGGTTCCATTTGTTCCCAATATTGGTTATCTCTCTCTATTATTTCAACTTTCATCTCTTTGTCACATCCAGACCATACTCCGAAAATACACTGTCGCCTACCGGTGATATGTAATTGTCCCTGCACTTGTATGTACCAAGGATGTTTTTTATTTATGACAAGTCCGTTTTTAGTTTTTTTCCAAAAATTTACTTTTTTCTTATCTATAGCTTCGTCCAAAGATGTTTTAAATGCAGTAATTGGACACTTGATTTCTACGATTGTGTCTTCTCCCACTATTCCGTCTGGAGTTGCACCTAGAAAAGGCAACTTTTTATCAATGAAGAGACCACAAGGCTCTATTTTAATGTTTAGTTGTGATGCTATCTGTTCTGTAGCTGTTGCTTCATGTTCTATACCATGTTTCAAAGATGGCACATGGCTTAGATTCTTTGGATATATAAGATTCTTTACCAAATTTCTTACTGTCGTACTTTGACGCCTATTGACTACTTTGGCGAAATTAGACGCGGTTAGAAGTTTCCTTCTTAGTTCTAGCCACTTGCTCGAATCTCTTTGCAGAATAGTTGATTTTTCTACTAGTCTTCTGTCTTCTTCAGAACTAGGTAAATTTTTCAAAAAGTCTTCTTTGCACCGATTGTACTCCAAAGGTGTCATATCTGGCTTTTGGCAATTTTCACCATAATCTTTGTCGTTTTCTTTGGTTTTCAGAAACAGTTTTCTACATTTTCTTGAGTATTTAGATCCACTCTTTCGTTGTTTAAATCGCTTCTCCTCCAATTTCTTCACTAGTGACGTAGGACTTTTCCCCAAAATAGCTCTATGTAACGTGGTAAGTGGGCGCTTTGTATTAAATGATACCACAGCAGCGTTGCATCGTGAATCATAGCCCCGACGTAAGGAAAAGTTTATGCGTTTCCCGCCAACAAATTTGGCAATAATGCTGTTAAAAGATTCTACTTTATTACTATCACTATTGTGCATCAGGCTTCGAGCTTTAGCTGCTACTGTGTTTACTATAAACTTAATTCTGTACCATATAGCACACGTCTTCAAAGTTAAAGTAAGATCTTCACTATTGTTCTGGCTATTACAATAATATGATTGGCAGTTTTCGTGGTTTCCGAATGCATGATTGTAAGAATTCATGATATCTGTGAATAGACTATTTACTTTAGTGTCGAAGTTTGCGTCTTTAGAAATGTGTTCAGTTATGGATGAGCAAATGACTTTACGGATGGCTAGGATTCTTTGAGTAGTAATTTTTTTTCTTAAACTGGAAGGATATTTAGTTTCTGTCGTTATGTTCTTTAACTTTTTGCACATGTTTCTGAAAATGTGATTTTTGCATTCTACTTTTTCTACGGTGCAATTGGGATATGGACGACCTTCTAAAATTTTTTTATATGTGCTCGAGTCACCGTCCGCCACCATACGTTCGTACATAAGGTTATGCATGGGAATGGACTGTTTAAATCCTTCTAACAATATATCAGACTCCATACCCGTAGAAGAACCACTATAATTTTTATAGCATACATGGTCGCCTGGACTGATACCTTTACTTTCAGCTCGCGCGCATATACAGCAATATTTGTTCTTCACCCCAATGAATAAAACCTCGCCGAACCTTTTTCCAATTATAGCGGCAGCTCCAGACAGTGCTGAAAAATTTGTGTTGAAGGAACGTTTACTCCAGACACCATCTGCAATGACATCTATGCAAGCAATGCCGTTGTTTACTCGCCCTTCCGCAATAGCTGCATCTCGTTCCCGTGCTGCAGCTGCCTCCATCGCAATTATAGCTGTTTTTCGCCAGTCATCATATGTCTCATTTTGAACTTTAGCGTAGTGCTTTTGAGAGAAAGACGGACAATTCATTGATGCACATAATTCACTAAATTGGGAATAGCCAATTCCAGAAGATATAATACCAGATGTTGCAGCTTTGTTTAAGTCTAGGTTCGATTTAGGCTCAGAATCAAGATAAAATGTCAGGTTACACATATTGCAGAGTAATTTATATTTGGAAAGTAGACCTTTTCTTTTTTCTGATACAATGTGAACGTTGCTCAATGTACATCCGAATGCCTTATTATGATTGCATATTTCTTGAAGTTTTCTATAAAAATATTCAATGTCAATTATTCTTCGTCCTTCTACACAAAAACAGCTTTTCCCTTCTACAGGATTATCATAACTCACTTCGTACCTGAAATTACCAGAGTAAAAATATACGATGAATTCTTGCAAAACTGCATAAACCACAACCTTCTCATAAAAATCTAGCAATTACCAATTAGTATCATTATCACATTCATCATCTGATGTGTCGTACTGCGGAGAGTAGTGTGAACATCTGAAAAAAAAAGGTAATTTTGGAACATGAAGTAAGAAATTATAATTACTAATAAAAGCAAGAGTATTATTAAATTACAAGGCAAGTTAATATAAAGCTTGTAAAAACTTACGCATCCAATATTCTTTCATTACAATATGTATTCAGTGAACAGCTCATGTCCTCAGGTGATACTTGTGATCTGCAAGAAAATGCAACATTCATTATAAAAATACTCCTGGAAGCGTAATTTTGTCATCATGAATGAATAATACGGAACCCTAAAAAGTCCAACATTATGAAAAGTTTTATGGTGAACTCCCCAATTTAGAAAGAAAGAAAAAACATTTGTTTCGTTTATTTCGTGATACCACCGTTACACGTTAGTACCAAGCGGAAGTACCACGGACAAGCAGCTAATTTCGTGATGACCAAACACGTATGATACTTACAATTCTATATTTTGTAATATATGAAGATTTGTTTCGTCCGAATTTATTTCTATATCTTTCGAAGGTACTTGTGTCCTGTAACAATCACACGTGGCACATGAATACTACGTATCTAGACTTTAATTATTTTTATTTATCATTTGGATATGGAACCCTAAAAATAGACAAAGGAAGACGAAATCTACGTATAATAAAAATGAATTGATTTCCGTAAACTCGAACTCTTTATTTTGCTGTGTTCGTTATTTGAGAGCACAAGGTTTGTAGGCTAAGTAGGTGTAGGTAGGTAGGTATGTAAGTAGATAGTTATGTAGGGTAGGTAGAGTCGATAGGTAGGTAGGATAGGTAGGTAGATATGTAGGTAGGTATGTAAGTAGGTAGTAGGTAGGTAGGTAGATAGGTAGGTATGTAGATAGGTAGGTATGTAGGTAGGTAGGTATGTATGGTAGGTAGGTATGTATGTAGGTAGGTATGTATGTAGGTAGGTATGTATGTAGGTAGGTATGTATGTATGTAGATAGGTAGGTAGGTGGGTAAGGTAGGTAGGACAGGGTAGGTTGGTAGGTAGATAGGTAGGTGCGCCGAAGATAAGTAATTAGTTCTACTCGTGCGAAGCCGGGGCGGGCAGCTAGTCGTCCATAAAAGCAGACTTGCCTACATTTGTACGACACTTACCCTAAAAACAGCAGATTGAATAATAATAAATAATTACCTACCTACGTTTATTATGTAAACACAAATTTGGTGTAGGTACGCCCGGCTACAAGCTATATTTTCCAATATAAGCTGACCTCTCACTGTAAGGAAAGCCTATACATTGTGAGATCTGCCTACGCTGGAAATTATAGCTTGATTATGTAGCCGTGTACTAATCTGATCAGTGATCACTTGATCAGTTACATGTTTAGGTAGGTACTTAGAAGATACTCACGAATTTACCGGAATATTCTCCTTATCACCATCGTCTTCAGTACTGTGTAACTGACGTTTTCTGGAAAGATACGTCAGTAGGTTCATAATTTGTAATTTTGTATGTAGGTGGTACCTAGGTAGTACTACAGTCGGATAAGTAAATTACAGTTATGTAATTAGATATTTAGGTACTTACCGAACATACTTATATTTTTTTATTACTTTCTAAGCGCTTCGCTGCTGCACTACGGTTCGCGGGTTCGATTCCTGCACGGAACAAATTTTGTATGGCCTGCAGATAGTTGTGCCGGGGTCTGGGCGTTTGTGAATGTAAAGATTTCTGTTTGTAATCGAACCGTCCCTGATTCAGGACAAATCCTGGATTGAAGCAATTTATAAAAATAAATTAGGTACTACATAGATACCTACCTATTTATTGTTGACTTTAGTCAAAACAAAAACAAACCTATTTAGCCTAGGTAGCTTTTATCTTATTTATTTATTTATAAGTATATAAATACTTTATTGTACACTACAAAAATACATTACTTACAAAAAAAACATATAATGTCTCTTTTATTTTTTTATAAAATTTGCCCCACACCATGATTTCTCCTGAATCGTGGACGGTGCGTTTACAAACACAAATCTTCGAATGTGCAAACACCTGCGACTCCTATAGCAGCAGCCAATCGCTTAGCTACTGCAACAAACGCGTCGCATACTATCTACATGTTTGTCATCACTAATACTTTAAGTAGATAGGTCGGTAGGTACTTACTTCTTTACGTCAATCATATGTTTGCCTGTTTCTTTACGCCAACCTAGTCGCTTCTTATTTTTATTACGCTTATTTCCCATTGCGCCTACCACTATAAACCTAAGTAATTGAATAATTTAATTTTACGTCGTCCTGTTGCGTAATTGTGTGTGCTGACCGCAAGCGACACAGCTATCCCGTTCGAAAGCTGAAGCGAGACTGAGCGGGGTGTTGGGCGGCAGGGAGGAAACTTCAAGCCGCCGATATTTTAGGTAATTTCTTTTTACGGGGAAAATAATTATAATTTAAAAAAAATAAAAAACATAGTACCTGCCTTATAGTTAGTTCAGTTATTATGCAAAGTTTCATGATCTAATTTAAAGTATTTTTTGAATGCCAGCGGTTTATTGTTCAGTTTGGAGGTAACTTTGTGATTTTTTTCTATCGAGATTTTTTTATGGAATCGTGTTTTCGTCAAACATAGTACTTAGCATTAATCCTCAACTTTACCATATATTTATTTCAAAATTATTGCTCCAGTATCTTCGGCATAACGGAGGATCATGCTAAGCAATTTGAGGTATTATAGGCTCTTAAAACCATAAATTGTAGAACCGCGTCTCGTTGACGTGTTACAAAATGTCTACCAATTCCCGCGCTTTCCCGCGCCGCCATCTTTTTTATTGGAGTTGCCGAGACTTGACAGTTGGCTGAATGAATGTTACCGTCACTTGTAAAAAGTTTCGAAGGCACTTTTCACCTGGTTTCTTGGGATTAGTCAAGTATTTATTTTTATGTTCGTAATAAAAAAATGCCTGTTGATCAAACTCTTTTTTCGCTTGGTGACGTTAGAGGCATAATAACAAAAAGAGCAACAGTGGGGTTGCTTCCCGGTTCTTCTTTAAGGGAATTTTCTCCGTAGAAGTTGTCAACTAGTAACTTTTTGTTACCGATTTAAAAAGTAAATATTTAAAACTATAATCTTAAATGCTTTGACTTATTTTAATTATGAGGGCCAGTAGCCAAGGTGGTGTTTTGGGCAGTTAATTGTCATGGGGTACCATAACATGTAGGTAGGTACCTACATGATGATTAATTTCCACACCTCACACCATACACCTTACACCCCACCACGCACCACGCCACACATCACACATCACGCCACAGCGCGCGCCTCACCACATACTACACATAACACCGCACTACTTACCACAATACACTATGTTACAACACATCACATGCATTATCTGGGAATAAGTTTCATTCTTACTGTCAATAATTTTAATTGCAACTTTACTTATAGATTTTTGTTTTTATTTTCTTTATATTAGTAAATATAAGCTAAATACAGAAAAATTTACTTACATTGCATAATTAAAAAATACAATAGACGTGGATATATTTAGTAACCTGTTCCGCTTAGCTATTTCTAAAGAGCCATGCAAAACTCCTGAGAGAAATCGACACGTATTTCACCTCTCAACGAGGCATCCTCATCCAATTAAGTCAATCGTCATCCTGAGGATGCCTGGTTGAGAGGTGGAACACGTGTCGATTTCTTTCAGGAGTTTTGCATGACTCTTTAGAAATAGCTAAGCGGAACAGGTTACTAAATATATCCACGTCTATTGTATTTTATTATGGATTTCCGCAAGGTCACGACTGAATCAATTAACTATTGCATAATTACCCTTATGGTCACAGTAAACTATATCAACTCAAGTTAGTATAAGTGTACGACAATGACGTGAAAGAGCGGAGCCTTCTAATATAGGCATTGTTTGCATAAAAGGAGGCTTCAAACACGTTTAAATGTACCTAATGTAATTTTTTTTTTTTACAATAAAATATTTTGTATTTCGTAATTGATGCAGTAGTTGAAAGGCTGGGTTATAGAGGTCAGATAGGCAGATTCAGCCGCATCCGGTTAGACTGGGAGCCGACCCAATATAGTTGGGAAAAGGCAGATGATTATTATGAGTCCGAAGGCTCATATTTAGCTGTGAATATTTGTTTGTTAACAGACTGATTTATGGGCGATAATTTCAGACTACAACAGTACAATCACAAAATATAACAAAATAACATCACGCTTTGTTTCCCCGAAGGGTTAGGCAGAGGTGTACCTATAGTACACACACATTTCGCCACTTATGTTTAAGGCCCATATAATAGGGGCCGAGCCTATAAAACAAAATATATTACAAACAATCTACATAAATACATAAGTTCAAGCCTTCTTCCCATTGGGATAGGCAGAAACTACAAAACGCCACCTGCTACGATCCTTACATACTCATTTTGCCTCGTTGACGTTCATACATCTGGTCATACACGCACGCCGGTTGCGAGTACTACGCACCTGGCCTTTCTGAAGAACATCACCAATAAGATCACTATAAATGTCCTTTTCACAAACAATATACATATGCAACAATATCACAGCATATACGTATTTACCTGTCTACAAATTATTCCAACGCAACCCACATCAAAGGAACTCTGGCTTATTGAGTTTGACGTTGGGCAAACAAATACGAATAGCATTCGACTCGATTATTTGAAAATCGAGTAATTAGTCGATTGACGTTCGAACTGGTTTCCGTGATGAATGGAGGTTCGCTGTTCTCTCTTGTATTCATAATTCGAGGGTTGTGTTGCAGCGATGAAAGGGTTGATGCTGTTTATGATAGAAATTGGCTTGTAAATTAATTTATTTTGATTGTAATTAATGGTATTTCGGGACATCGCGTGACTAGAGAGCTGGCTAATTTTTAAGTCAAAGAATCAGCATTGCCATCCAACGTGGCAACGCTGCCAGCCTTTTGGGCACTTTTCCCACTGACAACGAACGACAAAAAAAAAACAACCGACTTCAAAAAACACTACAAAGTACTAATTTCGGAAGTCGGTGTCTTTGGTTTTTAATTTTCGTTCTTTGTCACCGACTTCCGAAATTAAAGTTATTTTTCACTTTGTAGTGTTTTTTGAAGTCGGTTGTTTTTTTTTGTAAAAAGTTTTTATTTTTCACTTTTTAGTTGTGATACACCTACCCCACACAAATTCGAATACCAATACCTGCTATGTAAATAACAGTGACAGAAAGTTATCATATCATCCACATACTAAGTGACGAAAAAATACGTATTATTGAAGCTAACTCAAAAACCACCCAAGCAAAGTTAATAAAATTTATATGGGACCACCTCTGAAGTATGATCTACCAAACAAAAAAAGAATCATCAAAATCAATTCATAATTGACGAAGCAATCGCGTAACAAACATACAAAAAAAAAAAAAACATACAATCGAATTGAGAACCTTTTGGAAGTCGATTAAAAAATGGACGAATTTTTTGATGCCCAATGAGCTCTTCCCTTTATTTTTTTATTTTCTCCTTTAAATACGATTGTATATTGTAATTAAGATTTGTCAACAAACGCTGTACCTATGTTAACACCATAATTAAAAACATAATCGTTTTAAAAAATTAATTTAATTACCACCTATAGAATCTTTGATTAAAGATAGACACTGAACATAAATACTACCAACTGAGGTAAATAATATAGTTACACTACACGAACAAAATAATTTAGAGCTCATTTTGTTAGTTATCATTCTAATTGCTAGAAATAAATGAAACATTTTCATCGATTTGTGCACACTCAATCAAGATCACTAAATATTTGTTATCAAGAGATGTTTGAAGGCAAACTCGATGAACCAACACTACTGCATGAGTAGGTACTACTAACGAAATGACTACTAACTACATAACATAACACACAATAACATAATATTACACCTTATTTTCCCGAAGGATTAAGCAGAGGTGGACCTATAATTATACACCCTTCATTTCGCCAGTTATTTTGATGTTGTTGTTTTAATTATTTAAAATAAAAAAATTATGCAAAAGTAAAAATACTATACAAAGGCGGACCTAATACCTGAGGCATTTTCTACCAGTCAACCTTAGGGTGATGCAGAGACAAAACATCGCTGGTGCAACATAAGGGGTAGTAATCGAAAAAAAGTACATACTAATATAAGATTTATATTTGGCCTGCGCAAATATGATCACATTTCTGAATTTCGTACAAAGCTCAAGTGGCTTCCCATACGTCTTCGCCGGAATGCTCATATCTTATTTCAGCTCTACAGTATTCTGTTCAATCCTAAAACCCCCTCTTATCTTAAAGAACGTTTCAAGTTCCTTCATGACACACATAATAGATATCTGAGGTCATCGGAAAATTTGAGACTAGAGATGCCGATGCATTCTACCAGCTTTTATGACAAATCTTTTAAGGTTCAAGCAGTACGGTTATGGAATGCCTTGCCCATGTCGATAAGGCGTGCTCAATCTTTGTCCACTTTTAAAATTCTGGTAAAAAACACTTTCTCTCTCCTTAAACATCGTCATTACAAATAGTTCCTTGCTCTTGTTTCATGTTTATAATTTTATGTATATCTGTCTTATATATATATAGGTAATTATATGCTTTATGTATCTGTGTATTCTGTTGTATATGTAAATGGTACACCACTGACTACCTGCAGTATTGTCTCTCCTTTTCCATTTAAATCCATCCAAAGGTTGTCTGTAAAAGATCGCTTTTAGCGATAAGACCGCCCATTGTGTCACCCAATGTAAAATTTCTATATTAATGTCTGTAATTTTTATGGTGTACATAATAAAGAATATTCTATCTATCTATCTATCTATCTAATACATAGATCCATATAAACCGAATAAACTTTGATAGAAGAAATAACGATAGGTTGAGGAGAAAACAAATCCAGCAAATCAGCGCTGCAAAGATTCACCACTAATACCAGTAATATTTTACTACAACTACTTCATCTTTTTTCCAGGATTCATAGATACCAGCTCATTTTAAAACAAATGCAAGACTCTTTAAACAGTATGATAATATACAAGCAGAAAACACCATCATAGCAAAAAACTTTCCCCGAGTAAACAAATTATTAACAACCCACTCCACACACTACAACACAGAAACTCCTCAAAATTCAGTCCAAAACAACAAAAACGTCTGAACAGCGACAAAAGTAAATTACAGCGGGACTTGTGCTAAAAAAATTCATTCATACACGCGAATAACCCAGTTCGTGAGTTGAGAGCGCAACACATACATACATACACTCGGTCGGGCGCACACTCGACGGAGCCGGGTTTATTTGCATTTGTACTTGTTAGTTTAGTCTGTGAGGGCTTTAGATGTTGTGCTGTGTTGACGCTTAATTGTTTGGGGGATAGGAGAGCTGTGAATTTAATAGAGACTATGATGAGAGGTAAATTGTCTGTTTATTTGTGAAGTTTTGTAATAGGTGTGATTTCTGTACTTATTTATTTTGAATCATGACTATTGACGTTATTTCATTTAATGTTATTGTTAATTGTTGATTTATTTATATTATTGTTCATTGTACCTATTTTAATTTTAAAGTCTTTCGACCAAATTTGTACACCAGCCATGGTCAAACATGTTGAGCCAAAAAATACCTTGTTACACCTATAATAAGCATCATACCATGTATATTATCTACACATGTTTTTGCAAATAAATGAATCTGAATCTGTTGAAATGAAAGCTTTAGTGAGCAGTCATGTTCAAATAATGATTAGTAAGTTTTTGGTACGAAGTTCTTTAACGCGGATTGTGTACTTGCAGAAATAGTCACACTAAAAAATGTTAATACTTGCGACTGTCTTCTTCTAATTAAAAAAAAATAAAGAGAGAGAGAGAGAACGCCGGCAGAAAAAACAAAAGAAAAAACGAAAGAAAATATTAAAGTGATTACAGTGTCGTGGAATAAAATTGTACACACCGGCCCGAGTACACTGCATGCGAGAGCTACGAAAATTAACTAATTTTTCGTCATGGGTATCGTTTTCATAGTTTTCGAGGGTGCTAAGGTCGATAGTGTTTAATAATAGTCATGTTGTTTTTGTTTTAAATCATACGTGAGCGTGAGAAGGAACTTTGTTCCTGACGGGGGGACCGCACACGTTTTTAAGCTATTGCATAGCTTTTATCGCTGGCTTTGAGCGCGGTAACCGAATCAAGAAATTCCTTAACGAAAATAAAACCTAACACCCCCCACTCCGCCTACTATGTAATGACGGTTGCCATGACAACGTGATGTTGTCATGGGAACGTTATTTTGGTTTTATGTCATCACGTCATCATCCCAAGTGTAGCGTTGACAAATAGGAAGTATGGAGGTCACAAATGCTATGCAATAGCTTTACCGCGGCAGTCCCCGAGTGCCATACTTTTTTTTTTATAACTTAAACGGGGAAGCTCTTGACCTGCAACACACCTGATGATAAGTGATGATTAGGCCGAACGTGGAAGCGGCACCGGCCTAAGTAACATCAAATTACACAAAAAATAAGCCTACTTTAGAGCAGATTTAAACAATGTTATTACTTAATTATCAAATAAATTAGTATTTTCAAACCATAACTTATGTTAGCTACTCGTCAACTTGAAAGAACAGTACCCTAATTACGTAACTTATTTTCGTAAACGATTAATCTGTTTTATTTTGACAGTTCAACAACATTCATTGCGTTATTTACGTTGTTGATCAGATTTTTTTTCCAACTTATGAAGCAATGGATTAGCAATCAGTTTCAAAACGATTCAGATTCTGATTGATACCTACTGAACTACAAATGTAGTATTGGACAGAGCGGAGAATTTTGTTCTCTTAAAATACTGCTGTCACCAGCCTTGTTTAAATATTAATCACCTTTCCGACCATATACAGTGAAAAATTAAGAATTTCAATGCAAAAATGTGAAAACAGGAGTACATAACATAACATCACGCCTTGTTTCCCCGAAGGGTTGCGCAGAGGTGTACCTGTAGTAGGTACAGCCACATTACGCCAGTTATGTTTAAGTCCCATGTAATAGGGGGCGAGCCTATGGCCATCAACCGGGCACAAATCCATATTCCGGGCTGCTACTGAGAAATTCCAGATAGAAAAACCCAATACACTTTGTCCGACCCGGGAATCGAACCCAGAACCTCATGCTCAGCAGTAGCGCTTGCGACCACTAGACCAACGAGGCAGTCAGGAACAGGAGTACATTAAGTGCACATATCTATATCCAGGCGCGGTCGCAGCCGAAGATTTTGGGGGGGGTCACCATGGGTGCCGAGGAATATTTTTGTGCATATAATAATATCTCCAGCTCCACATTACTTATGCTATTCAGGGACGCAGATATTACATGGGGGGGGGGAGGCTGTAGTTGCAGGCAAATTAGTCGCAGTAGCAGCACTTTTTGATACAACCAGCCTTGGATAGGTTAGGTTGTATTAGATATTTTCAATTCTAAGAACTTTTGAACTGAATGCAGAATGCAAGAGCGAGCGAAGTGAGCTCGAAAATTTTGCACACACTCGAACAGGTTAGATTTTCTTTTGATTATTCAAAAAGAACGAGGAATTAGTTGCTATGTCGACTTATGAAGAAAAGATCAAGAATTAAGAGAATGTAGAAGGCGGGTGTTGAGCGAGGGAAGCGAACCTGAAAATGTAACCCGATTTTTGTTGACCCGAAGATTTTGGGGGGGGTCATGACCCCCAGGACCCCCCCCTCGGACCGCGCCTGTCTATATCCTACATTTACGTTATGTACGGATGCTGTAATATATAAAAGGCGTGCATTACACGCGCGCTCGTTAGTGAACACCTATTGTGCTTAGTTTTATTTGCACGTCCTAGTTAAAATCGCACCGTATTCCTTTCTAAATAGCAGTTGTTTTCCTCTCTACATTTTCACATTTTTCTGTTCCATCAACCAACATAAAATATTTTCAGTGAGGGAAACGATGTTATTTAGCAAGTTGTTATATTATAAACTTAACACGTGAAAATAATAAATAAAATTCATTTATTTCATTCAGGTCCTAGACCCATATTAAAAACAAAAAACAATACACAAAATTTGACAATTTTATAAGTGTCACAGAAAAATGTCATATCAAATCAATTAATGTCAAAAGCACACAACAAAATAAAAATTAAATTAAACAATGAATTAAATTATGTCAGAAATTATGTAAGTGAAGTTATGTCAGAAGTTAAAATTTAAATTATAATATTCATAAAATATGCCTGCTACAACAGTGCCCAACGTAGGGGCGCTTGCGCATGGTGGCGTGAAAACAGTCGGTGCGCGCTTCCGCAAACATGCCCGAGGCGCTGCAGAAACGGGGCAGCCCCAACACTGCCCTGAACGCGTTGTTATATTGGACACGAAGGGCACTGTAAGCAGCTTGTGAGTAAGATGCCCATAGGCTGTACGTGTATAGGGAGGTGCAGAAAGCTTTGAAAAGCGTGATTTTAACCTGATTTGAACAACGTGCAAACCTACGGGCTATCATATTTGCTCTCTTAGACAGTGCCCTCCGCTCCCGCTCAATGTCGACATGGTCTTTCAGATCAGCCGTTACCCAGTGCCCCAAGTATTTAAAATTGGTTCACCCGTTCTAACTGTACACCATTCAAGCAAATAGGGGGTACTTGCTGTGGACATTTGGCGCTTCCCCGAAATACCATGTATTGGCTTAATACTGTAGCGTCTTAGCCAGTCGTTACGGGTAGCCGGAAGCCCGAAAGTCTGACAACCGAACCAAGGGATAAACAAGACTCGTTCTCTATACTTACTTAATAAAAACTCTTTTACAAACTTGTTTTAACTAGGACACTCAGCAGTATTGAACCTTCGCATTAGTGAAAGAATCTGATCAGTAGTTCCGCAGATTACTGCCTACATACAACCTCATGAATGCTCTCTCTTAATATAATTATTAGTGGAGATTCAACACCAAAATTGTTACACAGCTCTTTTACTATATTACTAATTTATGGGTAAAAAGTCGATCTTATAATCAGTAATACGTATTATTTTCCATACGTTACTTTGGATATTCGTTGCTCAACCATTCCATCAGGCACTAACTTGTTGGTGAATTGGTAATATCCTCAATCGGAAATAACAGAGGTTACAAGCAATATTGGTGGAATATTGCTTGTGTTTTGAGACCTATTTAGTAAAATTGACAGATGACAGGTGACAATCTGACAATCTTGTATGTTTTTTTCATAATATGCTTTATTAAACAGCACGTGTAGTGACACTGACAATTATGTCAGATATAATATTAAATAGGGTAACCTTCTAACATTATTCTGCATGTGTAATATTGTCACAGCCAATCCACGTCTCTTTACAATGCAAGCGGCAATTTTTAGAATTCTAGGTAATAAAAGCATTAATGTGCCTATACAAAATATTGTAAAACATTTTAAAAGAGTAAAGGTGGAGTTTCTTGCCCATTCTTCTCCATACGAAATCTACCTTTTGGAAGGGGCGACTAGAATCAATTCTATTTTTTGTAAATTGTGACTTTCAAAAGTGCCTTCTCGAAATAAATGATTAGACTTTGACTTTAAGACACTAGCTGAGTCACGGTCAATAAAGAACGAAGTACAATGAAAAAATTATGAATTTAGCACTAAATATAACATGGAAATATTTTTTTGCTTCAAACAATTTAACTTAAATCATAGCATGTTTAAAAAAGAAGGTTTCTTTTTCTATGTTTACAAGTCTCGAGAGATGACAATTAGCCAACAATTTTAATGCTTTTTTCCGTTGGGGTAAGTAACTAAAATGTACACAAATGTATGTAACACAATAGGGCTTGAGTGGAGGTGCACTTGTCAAATAACGTAGCGCCATGTTGATGCAGGGTTTAAAATGTTCAGTAAATGTGAAAATAAAAACATTAGGCCCACTTGCACGACTTTTCACTGAATACAATTGCTTCATGTCATGACTAGGACTTTTCAAGTTTCCGTAAACGTGGTAAATAAAACACAGCCTCGTTTGCAGAACTGGTTCACTGAATGCAATTAAGGCTAAAGATTTTTAAAACATATTTTTCTATTAAGCCTAAAGATTTTTTAACATATTTTGTATGTGTAAACTTGAAATGAAAATATAACATATCATAACATCACGCCTGTTTTTCCCCGGACGGTTAGGCAGAGCTATACCCATAGCACAAACTAAACACAGAAGTAAATTACAATGCTCATAGGTTCTTTTGGCCCGTGGCCAAAATTGGAACTAATGGCTCCAACTTGTTATGTCAATACAATTTCTGTGAACATTTTACAAATATTGACCAACATCGCCCTCCTGTCAATGTAATTCAGGTGCCAAAAAGTAAATTACTGGCAGAAATATCAAAATGTTTTTGAAGTGAAAACTTCTTTAGGCGCGTTGGGCATTTTTGAGATGGAAAAAATAATTAAGTCATAAGTCATTTAACATTTGTTTAACATAGGTGTACAATAGTAATGGTATTTAAAGATAAAGTGTTCGCTATGTTATACCAGAGGGCGTACAAATGTTTGTAATTGAGTAATTATTGAATTAAATAAGTCTGAACAATAAAAAAACAATTATAAAAAACCACACATTTCATAATACAAATTAATTAATAATAAATAGCAATAGAAATCAATGTCAAAATAAAAAATAAATATACAAATGTCAATACAGTGCATGACAACACACAGACTGAAAACAAATAATAAGGATATGTCATTAAACAATACTAAAGTTAACATACAAAAACTGATGTCAATAATACTAATGTCAATAAATAAAATTTATGTCAAGGATTACAATACATTGAACTTGCGACACCGTTACCGACACCTCATTTTTGTTACATTAGATGTAATTTATTTCCAAGTACATGGTACATTAAGATCTTAATATTTAAAAGTTTCACATATACTACCGTTGCCGGTGTAGAAATATTAAAATTATAGTACAATTTATTACATAATAATTATAAATTAGTTTGAAATGAAAAGTTAATTTTGAATACAATATCAATTACAATTTTTTCTTATTATTTATGAATGAAATGTCAAAATATACCAATCATAATAATGCAAAAGTTCAAGAAACAATAAAAAAGTCAATAAACACACAAAAATTTATAAAATGTAATGTCAAAATTTATAATTTATTTAAATTATAAACAGTGTCTAAAAGCCAGGCAAATATTGTTTTCCTCAATTTATTAGTGGGCAACATTCTGATGCCTGAGGGTAAATTGTCAAAGATTTTGATTGCCATGCAATTGGAATTCCTGCTATACAAATGTAGTCTCTGTCTAGGTGCGAGTAATTTATTTGGGCTTCTCTCATTAACTCTTTTA
Organism: Agrochola lychnidis; assembly: GCA_963680765.1. NCBI lineage: Eukaryota > Metazoa > Arthropoda > Insecta > Lepidoptera > Noctuidae > Agrochola > Agrochola lychnidis. The sequence goes on along the minus strand of OY796859.1, from coordinate 2,080,814 downwards.
GAAATGTGTTCATACTATTGGAACATGTGCGGATACCGTTTTATAAATAAAAAAAAATTCAAAAATGTAAACGCGATTGTGCTCTTTATTTATATGCAGTTACGGATCAATGTTCTATACAAGTATTCTTCTTCCACCAAGGCGATCTTGTTCAAGTTTTCACTTCTGTCGGCACTCCCGGAGTGCCAGACCGATGCAGAAAATGTGTCAAAACGTTTCAATTTAAAACAAGTCCTTTTAAACGAACCCACTTATAAACACTTCACCAATAAAACTAAAGGATCATAAAAACTTCCCAATAAAATAAAAGTTCACTGCAATCCAATCTGGAGCCAAACTAATCGCTACGGCGTAGCTCGTAGCCATAGTGCTACGAATTCGTAGCACGCGCACAGAGTTACGTAGCGAGTTAGTGACCGTAGAACATTAGTAATGGTATTGTTTAGATATTTGTTACGTGCGTTTCATATACGTGGGCAGGTTTTTAGATTATCTTATATTAATATTTTTGTACGGGAAATATAATAAAATACCTAAGTTCGAAATTATTCCATAAGTTTTTGGCGTTAAGGCGAAAAACGAATGTATATTAATTATGATGAGTTTCAAGTAAGCCATATTAACAAATGGCACTCGAAAAGGTAAAATTCTTATTTTTTCGTTAATTAATGAGCCCGCATCTCATTAATTCAGCTTCGAATGTAATTAATTAATTCACGAATCGATATTCTACGTATTGATTGGATTGTGAAGTAGGGAAAAAAAAATTAGGAAAATTTATTGTACATTAAATTGACTCTTTTCTCAACTATGTTTGGGTTGGCTTTCAGTCTAACCGGATACAGTTGAATACCAGTATTTTACATGGAGCGACTGCCTATCAGACCTCCACAATCCAATAACAGGGTAATACGATACCCCTTGGTAAGACTGGTTGTCAGACTTTCAGGCTTCTGACGACCCGTAACGACTGTCAAAGATCCACGAATGACAGCCGGGACTAACGCTTAATGTGCTTTCCGAGGCACGGAGGAGTCATGGTATGTTAAGATGGTCACCCATCTACGAACCAACCCCGGCAAGCGTAGCTTAACCTGATCTGGATCGACCCCTGTGGATATTATTACTTAGCCACGAGCTCCTCTTTACCAAATTGACTACCAATTTAAATTGTCCGTATATTCAAGTCTCAACTCATTCTTTGACAGTTCTATGACATGACTATAACACGGCAAGTCGGGTAATTATTTAAAATAAATGAAATTAAATGAAAAAAAAATAGTGTCTTTTTTTTCATTTAATTTCATTTATTTTAAATAATTACCCGACTACGGCAAAGCCAAAAGGAAGGGTTATGACTTTAGTAGTCTATGTATGTATGTTTGTATGTATGTATGTTTGTATGTATGTATGTATGTATGTTTGTTTTTACGTGTGTTCCACCGTAGCGCCTAAACTACTAAACCGATTTTGATGAATGAGGTATCAATAGATTCGTAATAATGGTCCGGGTGACATAAGCTATATAATTTTTCCCTAAATTTAATTTGGTGGACTTTACACGTAAATTTCTAACCTCGAAAAAAATTAAAATGAAATGATCATGACATGTTTGGTATCAAAAGAAAGGTCTTGACGAGCACATTACAAATATGTATATAATATTATATTTTCAAAGTAAACAAATATGTTTAAATCGTTAAAAACAAGCAAAAGTGAGACTGCGCTACGTAGTATCGCAAGATGTTACCAACGTGCAGTTAATCAAATCTTAATAAGAAGTACCGATTTGTAATTCCACTCTTATGAAGAAAAAGAAGTACAACGAAATATTTATATTTTGGATTTCTTCGAAGCTCGATATCGATATATGGTGTTGGCGTCGAAATAAATCGCTCTATGGTTTCGTCAAAAGCACTATGCACTGCTATTGGAATTTAAAATAGGTTAATTACTGAACTATTGTATTACTCTACTCTTATTTACGTTTATCAAGTGTAAAAACGGAAAAGTATAAAATAAAAAAATAAAGTTTATAAAACTGTAACCCGACTACAGGAAAATAAAAATGATCTAAAAAGTACGAAACAAGCAAATATTTCAGACAGAAATCAAGACATAGGTACAAAAATGTTCAAGGTAAAGCCGTCGTCGCATGCCATTATAATTTTGTAGGTGTTCTTGGCACCAACATGGTACACAGGCATGCGACCACGGCTTTACCTTGACCATTTTTGTACCTATGTCTTGATTTCTGTCTGAAATATTTGCTTGTTTCGTACTTTTTAGATCATTTTTATTTTCCTGTAGTCGGGTTACAGTTTTATAAACTTTATTTTTTTATTTACATTGTGTTGAATCCAGGCATATACAAAAACAAAAGTTTTAAGTGAAAACTTCTTTAAGCGCGGTGGGCATTTTTGAGATGGGAAAAAACCATTGAACTCACGACCTGTACCGACACCGTGGAGTAAAAGACATCAACGCGTTGATTACCGCGGTGCCGAATTTTTTTTTCAAGTTTTCACTTCTGTCGGCACACCCGGAGTGCCACTGTTTTTTTTTTTTGTTTCTCTATTACGCACGTTTTCTCATAACACATCTGACATTGGCAGAATTGTCAACATCGGCACCATTGCCATAGAGAAAAATAGCATAGAATAGACATAATACGTCAAATTGATAAACGATTAACTTTCTCGAATGCACAATATGAAAATGCAAAATTGCTGCTAGTGTCTTTGAAAAGCACTTAACAGTTTCTGAATAAACTCGATACAAGATCAAAGATTCCTAATTACTAGTAGGTACTTGTTTTAAACTACGTTTCATTGTTGACATTTTCCATTTTGTATTATGAAAGAACAAAATGAATTTCTTGTTTCCACAAAGTTATTGATTCTGAAACGTGATTGGGTAGCAAAGAGAAATTGTATTTTAGTTCAGATCTCTCGGGGATGCTAGCATGTCGGATGGACGGCGGTCTTTGACTACTTTTTAATATCCTTTCTACTGTTTCTTAGATGTGAAATTATTTTGTGATTGTTAGGAGAAAACATTATTTTTAGGAATGTGCAACGTTACATAAATTTTTCAAGATTTGAGCAAACTAAAAAGAATGGCATTCCATTTATTAGGTTGTTTTCCGTTCAATAAAATAAAAATACAAAGTCATTTATTCAAACTAGGCTGAGAATCAGCACTTTATGAACGCCAAAATTACAAAAGACAGTCCCCCAAAATGCCCACCATTCACCAATTCCTAGTTCTTTAGCTGGGAAGAAGGAGTGGCGCAACAAACTCCCTAGCAGCACAGCTGTCTGTTCAGTCAAAAAAACTTGATTCTTTACAATAGCATGCAAAGTAATTAACATTACAAAACACAAGACATTAAGCTATTTGCCATATATCAGCTGACACACGGCAATATTACCAACAAAAACATTTAAAACTATCTTCTTCTTCTTCGTATCGTTCTTGAAAGAGCGGTCGTGGTCACAATAAACTATGTCCAATCGCAGGTGTAGTCGTTGCCCGCCTCACGATCTCCCTCCATCAGATTCTGTTACATGACAGTCTAGCGCATTCATTAACAGGGCCTCCAACCGCGGATTTTATTTGATCGGTCCACCTCATTGGTGACCTCCCGCGTGGCCTATTACCTTCCACTCTGCCCTGCACCACTAGACGCTCTATGGAGTCATTATTCCGCCTGGAGACATGACCAAAAAACTTTAGTATTCGAGCCTGTACTAGTGCTAATAGACGCTGTTTGATACCGAGTTCTTGGAGTATGGAGACGTTTGTGCGAAATTCTGTCCATGATACCCCAAGTATTTTTCTCCAGCACCACATTTCTAGAGCATCTACTTTTTTCTTTTCCAACTTTTTTTAAAACTATATTCAAGCAGAAAAAAACCTATAAGAAACTTAATATGTTAAGAACATTATAATTTTATTCCATCTTACGCTCGTTGTCATATACCATTAACACTATATTCTAGTTAGTGTACATTTTTATAATCATAGAAATCACGAGCACTCTTTTACTTTTCCTCTATTTTGTCAAGTGTCAGGTGACAACTGTAAAACTCTTGACATTACACTAAAACACATGTCTTTTTTATTAACAGTGTTAAAAATCATCATAATTTAGGCAAAATTCTTACAGTAGTTTTTCCAAAAAATAAAATCACTGGTAATCAAAACAAAATTGTTGTATTAGCATTCATTTGTATGATAATTGGTTTGTATGTATGGCGAATGAATTAAACATGGACTACGCGAGTTAGGAGCCTAGTTCTAGGTAATTGGTTTATGAGGGTACCGTGCTCTAAAGGTACCAACTGGACTTCATAATTTAGTGGATGTCTGTATATCAGTCTGTCATTACATTATCCCATTTACACAAACTTATTATCTGGCCACAAACATAGAAAAATAAGAACAAAAGAATACAAAAAAAAAAGTGGCACTCCGGGAGTGCCGACAAAAGTGAAAACTTGAACAATTTAAAAAAATACTTCCAAAACCTTTAAAGTAAAAATACTTACATAGAACATTGATCCATAACGTAATATAAATAAAGAGCATAATCGCGTTTACAAAAATGAGGTGTCGGTGACGATGTCGCGAGTTCAATTGTTTTTTCCCATCTCAAAAATGCCCAACGCGCCTAAAGAAGTTTTCACTTAAAAAAATATGAACTCAAATGGTGCATTTAAAAATAATTGTCACAGTGCTGGTATCTATGAGGTATTGATTAAAATAGTACTTTACCGTAAACAAACAATCGATCCAATACCTACGAGCTTGGATAAACATAGAAGCAGTTAGCTGCAAGGGACAAAATATTTCAGGAAAAAAAAAACAAATTTTCAAGAAGTAAATAGGTACCTAAAAGGCAGTAGACTATAATTACCATTCCGCTAACATTTTTCACTGTGCGCTAAAAAGCCCTGTCATAACTGTACAATTACTATAAATCACTTCGCAAAACAAAAAACTCACGCAAAGTGAAACCACCACTTCGGTAAATATTTAAACGACCGCTACCAAGAAATTCGTAGAAATTATGAAAACTTTGTAACCGTACAAATTATGCTAATATTATTCACTTTTCGCTTTTCACCGAAAACTTAAAGCAAGACTATGTTTAAGACAGAACTAGCATTTACTTGAAAATGCTAAAATTTTGAACAGTTTTGTCTTTAATAGACAGAAAAGTTTTGTCTTGTGTCAATAGAGTAGTTTTTTCTGTAGATTTTAGACAACTTTGACTGCAAGACTGTTTTGTTGAGTGTGCCATCATTGGCTTCATAGAGCCATAGTTTGACTAGCGCAGGCCACTCTGGAAACAAAGTAAAACGAGGCTAAGTTCGTTTAGTTTTTTCAAACGAAATCTAACAGACTTTAGTCAAATCAGCCCTAAGGACGGTTTGACTCTTGCTTCACACATCCCTAAACGTGGAAATTCACAACCACTACCACCTATAAATGTTCCCACTGCTGGGACACAGGCCTCCTCTCTGTGAGAGGGAGTGGGCCGTAATCCACCACGCGCCCAGTGCGGGTTGGTATATGTCACATGTCTTCGAATTTTTGGTTCTAGGACATGCCGGTTTCCTCACGATGTTTTCCTTCACCGTTTTGAGAGCAGTGGTGATGAAATAATTTACACAAAGTAAAGCGCTTGTCTGGGTTCGAACCTACGACCTACAACTCGTAAGTCGCGGCCGTTACCACTGGGCCACCACTGCTCTACGTGGAAACTATAATAATATTATTCCCTTTTCGCTTCTGTCTTAAAACTACAAGCTTAAAGGGTTAAAACTTATATTCACTTTAAAATTCAGTAAAATCATGAATGAGCTTAACAAAATTCAAATATTTGGGGAGGAATATTTAATTCAGACAGACAAGTCAGATCTTTTATTGGCATCGTTAAGAAAGTTTTGTACTAACTAATCAGTACAATGGAGAGTGGAGACTGTCATGGTTTTGGTAAAATGGCGGATTGGTGTTATGGATAAAGTTTCAAGTGTAGTGCTTGTTAGCGTCGTCTCGGTATTACGAAAGATCTGAATGATATTAGAGATTTTAAAAGACCATCTTGGAGTGGGGATTCTTTTAGTTAAATAGTGTGTAGGTACTTTGAATAACAATCTCCTTTATTTCATTTTTAAGCATACTATTTACATTTTTCAATATTCTTATAAAAAATAATTTAAAAAAACATTTAAAAATATAAAAATTGTAGCCCACCGGTGTCGGGAACAGGGTCCAAGCCACCGGTGGTCAGGGCTCCTGAGAGAGGAACCTCCTAACAATACGCGCCGTGTCCAGGAGTACCGCTTTCTGGATCAAGCCCTTGATCCAGGTGCCTAACGAGAGCCTCCTCAGGTGTTGGTCGGGGCTCTTAGCTAAGTCAAAAGTCAAAGTCAGTATCCACATCCCACAAGTCGACAAATTGTGAATGCCGACCGAGGTATTTAAAAATTGCTATTCAAAAGTATCTCATCGATATTTAATTCTGGTATATGGCAAACTATAATATTGCTATCGAAGATTAGATTATTTTTACATTTAAATTTGTTTGTTATTTACCTTTTATTTACTCGCCTTTTGCCATTCAATAATTATTGAATAATAAAAAACTAATTATTGAATAATAATAAATTATTGAATGGCAAAAGGCGAGTAAATAAAAAAGTTAATAGTTGATAGTTTTTTTTAATATTTGAAAAAATAATATATAAATGAAATGATTAAATTATAAATGTAAAAATAATCTAATCTTCGATAGCAATTAACAGAGCCTTACAATCCAAACATTTTAAACCAATTTTAAAGCTCCAGAAATCAAAACGATTTCACTTTCAAATTAAATAAGTAAGTGAACGTACACTCTATCGCACCACTGAGGTTTTACGAGAAAAACTTAATCGTTTCGGCGTTAAACTGAAATGGCTGTAATTCAATGTTTTTAATGGAATGTGATTGAAATCGATTTTCCGAAGGTTCGCATAAAAAATAAAGGTATGTACGCTACGGTGAGTTTCAGGGTTCCGTGGTGGAAAGGAAAGAGGATAATCGATGGGACAGGTTATCACGCTTCTTTTGTAAGCGTAGTTACTTTTGATGAAAATTAAAACGTATTATCCAATACTTATTTGTACCACTAAGCAGCGTTTTTGTGATCCGATAAGCGTTGGTTGATGGTGTGATAAGCAATTGAGACATTGTAAAGTTGCTTCTAAGATAGGCATATATTTGACAAACATCATGGTGTTGCAGGTTTCCGTTGTCAACAGTAACCATTTCCTATTAAGTTAGTATAATCAGCCTATAATGTTCCTACTGCTGGGACACAGGCCACCTCTTTCTGTGAGACGGAGTAGGCTGTAATTTACCACGCGGACCCAGTGCAGGTTATGCTCAGGCGCGGTCGCAGCCAAAGATTTTGGGGGGGGTCACTATGGGTGCCGCCGAGGAATAGTTTTAGGGAGGTATCTGAGCCACGGTAACCCATGGCTGTAGTAGTTTTAAAAGTTAGTAATATAAGTAAATTATTCAGGCTCCCGACAGCGTGAAAGATTTTGGGGGGGGTCATGACCCTCAGGACCCCCCCTCGGACCGCGCCTGGTTATGCTGTGGTGCCAGCCCAGTGGTGGATGTCACATGTCTTCTAATTTCTAGGACATGCTGGTTTCCTCATAATGTTTTCCTTCACCGTTTTGAGAGCAGTGGTGATGAAATAATTTACACAAAGTAAAGTGCCTGCATCACGATCTACAGGTTGGAAGTCGCGGCCGTTACCACTAGGTAAGCCACCACTGGTCCTATCAAGTGAATCGTCGAAATGTTTGCCAAATAAATACCGAATCGCACCAAAAAGTGAGTCAAGTGTAAAGAAAGAATACAAACAGGCCCAAAGCTTATTCTTTCCTTTTATTGTATCATCGGATATCCATTCTCTCCGCATTGGATATTAAATTCCGATCATTCAATACAGCGCGAGATAAAAAATAAATGATATAAAATATTTCTGGATGAGAATCGCCGGCCATTTTTTATGCCGAGGCTCTTCGAGGGCCTTTAATAAACTGTGAACGAGCTCGGTCTGGGGAAATGTATGAAATACCGGTTTTTTTATAAACCTTTATAGGTAGTTAAGTTTTATTGGTGTACTGATACGTGATCGATTCTGTAGATTGCTCTTTTTCATCATTGATAGTGGTCTATGAAATTGGACAGTGATTTAATCTTTTATAAATAAATACCTACTATAGTAAAGTATCAACGTATTGTTAGTTTTATTTTTTGTTAAAAAGTTCAACATATTTTATTTCACATAAACCTCCATGGGGACTTATGAAACGTCAGAAGCTAGGTGCATGGTTCCAATTGGTCGTTTCCTATGGAGAAGAGCCGGCAAGAAACTCCACGATTCATCATCATCATCATCAGCCTATAAATGTTCCCACTGCTGGAACACAGGCCTCTTCTCTGTGAGAGGGAGTGGGCCGTGATCCACCACGCGGGCCCAGTGCGGGTTGGTAGATGTCACATGTCTTCGAATTTTCGGTTCTAGGACATGCCGGTTTCCTCACGATGTTTTCCTTCACCGTTTTGAGAGCAGTGGTGATGAAATAATTTACACAAAGTAAAGCGCCTGTCTGGGTTCGAACCTACGACCTACAAGTCGTAAGTCGCGGCCGTTACCACTGGGCCACTCAAGGCCAAGAAACTCCACGGTTACTCTTTTAAAAATAATTGAGTTTTACAATATTTTCAAATAACAGTGTCAATAGGTATGGGAGGACAGTGTAGGTCTTTCAACAAGTACCAGGTACTTAACAAAATAGAAAATGGTTAGCAAATCCACAGTCCACCAAGCCTACAGCGTTCTCACATTCACAAAATAGAAAATAATCTATACAAAAGATAAATATATTATAAAAAAAAACCTATTTTAATGAAACGCAATTACATGATTGCTGTTACAACTGTAACAAATCTAAATAAATAACATGTCCACTAAAGCCACTAATAAAGAAATTCAAGTTTATTACTGAGTTTGTTTTTTAAATTTGACACGTTTATAGCTGGAATCAAAATCATAAGGTACTTGTTACCTACTCCTATGGCACACTCGTGTAGTCTTTGCTTAAGACGCAGATATATGACAGTGACCTTGAATGGTTAGCTTGCGTGTTCTGTACTGAGCTCACGCAACGCGTCGTACGTTCAGCCAGTAATAGGACTCGCCCATCAAGGAGCGCTGTCCCAAATTAGACGCATTATTAATTTATTACACGTAAAACAAAAAGTATTTTAATAAAACACGTATACTAAACGATCAATAATTTAATAATCTTTAAAATAGTGAAGTTTTTAGAAAAATGCGCTTGATAGATTTTGCGTCAGTCTCAGTTTTTTATCCGCGCTAGACATAACTTTACAAATTAATTTCACTATGTAACATAAACATAATCAAAAATATGCTTATATTAAAATATTAGGAAAATGCTCTAATTTAACATATATTTTTTCCAAATTACTAACACTACTCGTTTAGACGTCATCTTCAGTATTAAATCATTAAAAGTCAGTTATCGTCCCCTTAACCCTTAGAATTTATCTTCCTTTCCTAGCAACGCTTTTACATAGGTCTAGGTATCATACATATACCTACATACATCATATATCATGTATACACACACATCCTAAAATAGGCCGCTATGTCTGCAAAACGTGTGGTCCCATTTCGATATCTCCGTGAAGCGTTCGCGGCTAGCCATCCGAATTGCGGTTTTTATCAACAACACACAAATAACATACGTCTATACATGTAGATGACGATGACGTCTATACGTGCATGTATATGTTGTTTCAGTGGTTAGTGCCTACTGTGAGGGCTTGGCGCTAACATGCATATTTAGGTCATTCTATTGACGATTAGTACTATCTGTACAAAGACTAAAATTATAGAAAAAAGTTTAAAACTACTATCGTCGCTAGAATCAGTAAGCCGACGTCCGCACGGACGTAATAAAATCGTGGCGGGATTTTATCGAGCACTGGATTTTCAACTCTCGGTGTTAAGCCGAGCCTTAAGAATCCAACGCGCTGGGACGCACCCTCGTCCCAGCGCGTTGAAAAAACACACTGTTGGATTTTCAAATCTCGGCGCTAAGCAGAGCATTGAAAATCAAGTGCACGAAAATAAAATCGCCGCGATTTTATTACGTCCGTGCGAACGTCAGCTAAGAGTTTAGCAATACATCTAATAGTTCTTATTAATATTATTTCTATAATATATGGCGTGATTAAGGTCGAACAAAAAAAAAAGAAAAGCAAATTGGTTTATTTGACAGCATATTTACCGTTTTTCTGACCGGCATTTAAAAAGCTTAAGATAATCTACGACCTTTAAATTATTCACAGAAAATACTTGCAAATACAAAACCATTTTTCATCATTTGACTGTACTGTGGTGGCATACATCGACACATGGGAACTATGCTTCAAAGACTTGACGTCACATAAAATCCTACATCGCGCAAACAGAGTTTACCGCGCGATCAGCATATAATAACTTCCCCGACATCAATCGTTGGCAGTTGTCCTCCAGACACGACACCTGTCCGGTCGAAGGACCCTCCCTTTTCTATATGATGAGTGAACTTTACACCCTGTTCTTCATATCTCTACAGTACGAAAAAAACAATGGCACTCCGGGAGTGCCGACAGAAGTGAAAACTTGAAAAAAAATTGGCATCACGGTAATTAACGCGTTGATATCTTTTACTCCACGGTGTCGGTAACAGGTAACAAAATCAATGGTTTAGTCCCATCTCAAAAATGCCCAACGCGCCTAAAAAAGTTTTCACTTCAAAAACAGTGGAAGGCTACAATTTTCCACCACCCACTTAAAGCTCAGCGACGGGCTCGCCCAACGTGTACTGGGACTTTATAATCAAAGCTTGTGCCATCTTGTTCATCTCAAAACGTCTTACCTTTCCCAAAAGGCTAATACAACTCCACACAAGCGAAAAGTTTCCCTGTCTCAAGCAACACGTTACTATAACGAGTTCGCTGGAAACTTTCGAGCAGCTAATAATTTACAGTGAACTACCCTCGAGCCTTTTAACATACGTCTATTGTAAGTTTTTTTATCAGAAAACTTACTCGAAGGACATTGATAAAGTTTTTACCCACGACGGAACGGAGACGGTATATGCGTTTGGGGTGAGAGGATGTTTGTGCAAATCCATGTTGCCATTTTTCTCCAAAACTACTAGTCCGATTTTGATGTAGTTTTCAGTTATGAGTTTGAGTTTGATTGGTGCATGTTCTTAGTTAGGTGTTACGGTGACAATTCACCAGGGGGCGCTGCAGCAAAAATTTTTTTGTGCAAATCCATGTTGCCATTTTTCTCCAAGACTACTAGTTTGATTTTGATGCAGTTTTCTGTGATGGGTTTGAGTTTGATTGGTGCATGTTCTTAAATAAATGTTACGGTGACAACTCACCAGAGGGCGCTGCAGTAAACATTTATTTGTTCAAAACTTTTATCCTTTTTCAATAACTTTTTAACCGTCGTGGGTTTTTCCAAATTTTTAATTTTGCTTTTTATTATGAATAGAGTTTTCTATGGACTAGCGAATTCGTATGGACAGGACGTGTGCTGGGTTTTTGAAAAAAGAATTTCGTGTTGCTTTTATTTTTTTAAATGAAACTTCTTCTTTAGGCGCGTTGAGCATTTTGAGATGGGAAAAAACAATTGAACACGCGACACTGATACCGACACCAGCTTTTGACCATTAAATAGACATCAACGAGTGATACATTTTCTTTTGGATTAATGACATTCCAAGCATTGAGACATGACAACGACATGATTGATATTTCCCTTTTTACCGACTTCAAAAAAGAAAAATATTTCCTGCATAGTGAAATTGTTCAAGTTTTCACTTCTGTCGGCACTCCCGGAGTGCCACTGTTTTTTTTTATGATTTGCTTTTTAACGAATACTGTCCAACGGACGGACTGCATTTGCCCGCCAGCTACAAAATTGCAGTTGCAAAAACCAACAGAAATGTTTTTCAATAGATTTATTTTAATGTTTATTATTTTTAAATTATTCATTAATCGCTCATAAACGAGTCAACTATTCGTTAAGTTCTCATCGTCACGACGCTCAAACAAAAAGTGATTCTACAGTCGGCCATTTATAAAAATAATTACCATGAACACAATGTTAGTCGAATAATAAAATCGATAACAATTTCACTTTTTCTACTACTATTCAGTTTTGAAACGTTAGCACGTAACTGCATCGAAACTGCCAACCGAGTGCCTCAGAACTGCACACTGACTGCAAATGGACTGCGCAGACAATTTAACTTTAAGGTACCATTTATTACAACGCAGTTCGCAATTGAAACAAGAGATTATTAACTGCATACAACGGTGACATCATCACATGAATATTTTATTAGGATTTGTCCGAAGCTTAACTTATTCATCAATATTCACAAATTCACACACCTAAACACACAAACCTTCATTCACACACCTACATCTACACACCTATCATACATATTACCATGCACTTGCTAACTCCGTTTTATTCTAAAACAGAAAATGTTTTAGAGTTATTATTATTTCTTATCTTGTTCATTATTTTTCGTCTATTTTTCATTTTATTCCAATTTTCTTTTATTAATTTTAAAAATCACTTAATTATATTTAGTCTAAGTCTTCTCATGTTGGTCCATGTAACTGGAGAAACCTCGACCCCTGTCATACAGGAGGTCCTCCTACTTCAGGGGTCGAGACCTCATTGATGTAATGTGTACTGAAGTTTTGGAAATAAATTACTATTACTATTCACCATAGGGTAAAAAGTTTCCTAAAACCAGCCAACAATTTTAAAACGATGAATTAGCCAATGAAAAACCAGCAGCTGTAATGAAACTTGTTTACTTTTTTCATAGAATTGATTTAATTATTTAGCCTGTGCCTTCGACTGCGTGCAGATCAAAAATAATCCCACGGGAACGCACTATTAGGATAAAAATCATCTTATTTCATGGTCGTGTGCCAAACTTTATCCAAATCCGTTCAGCCGTTAAGACGTGAAAAGATAACAAACAGACAGACAGAGTTACTTTCACTTAATAGTATTTGTGTAGACGTATAATAATAACGTGGATGTATGGATTTATAATATTAATACGGATTGAGTCAATTTAAAAGTTAATTGCAAAAATAAACAAGCTTTATTTCAAAAGGGCAAAATGTAACAACCAGTCCACATGTCAACGTAACATGCAGCTTTTATACAAAAGTTAATAAAGTTCGACACTTTAATGCGTCACGTTCTCGTTAAACGTCGACGTCAACGTCGTGTTTCACACATTTTAACGTCATTCAATGTATTATAATTGCGTCAAAGCGCGAGTACCTGTCGCTAAAATAATTATTATGAAATTAATTACAGTGCTATGTGAACGGTTTTATGAACGGCAACAAGGTATGTACTGCTACCTACATGCTGTTGTATTTAAAAGCAGCCGTCTCTAAGACAATGTACCAGGATAAATGATTTTATTTCTGTAAGTAAATTTGTACAACCACTTTTACGCGTCAAAAACAAAATTTGTTTTAAAACTAGATGAGTTCGAGGTTTCGTTTCTGAGAAGAAAGATTGAAACAAACTCAGAGTTGATCTCTATCTCATTTGACAAAAGCCGATTTCAAATCCCTTGAGAATCTAATTAGAACAAAGTACTGTGTGCTGTGTAATGTATCAAAATCAAGAACATTCCATTTTGGCAATTTGAGATTCGGCATAGAAAAAAAAGGAAAAAATCAATATTCAAAAAATCCACAGTTATGTGAAAACATATCTTTGACCACATCTAGAACTACAAAATTTATTATGAATAAAAGTGCTATTAGCTAAATAAATCAAATCACGTATTCTGACCTAAAAGGAGACGTTTCATTTTTGTATGGGACTCCGGCCATAACATGTACACTTCAAAAAACCTGGTAAACGAACCCCTAAATACAATAAAGACTGTTTTTTTCCATAATATCTAATACTTTTTGGGCACAAAATAAAAACCGAAAATGTTTGACGTTTGTCAGGAGAAATACGACCATCGACAGCTAGCCATTTTCGTCCAGAAGTACCTACAAAATCTACAATCCACAAAAGCAGTTTTTTATTTTTATGATGAATCACACTTTCTAATTAATCAAAAAAGTTGTATAAGATAGCTATCTTAATATAGTACAGAAATACATGCCTTTCATATTTATTTAAATGACGTCTACGTGATATTATTATGTTAAAATGTAACATAATTTCTAGACGAAAGCAGTATGCAAGTAAAACGACGCCATAATGAATAGAATATGGCAATAATTTGTTAAACTATTATTTTTTTGTGCCGATGTAATCAGGGGAATAAACAGGAAAGAATATTTTTCCTCAATTCGTGGAATTATTTCCTTTTTTTACACTAACGTACACTTTATGGCCGAAAATGAAACATCTCCTTTGCCCCACAGTTCAAAAAAATCTAGGAAGACCCGTGGTCCAATTTCAACAAAGGATTTTGTTAATTATAAGCGTACGGCACTAAAATATCAAATACTTGGGCTGTCACAGATGTTAGCCTCTCCCACAATATTTCTTTACTTCTTTAATAAAACAAAAAAGGTTAGAAACAAACTGAGAACAGTTACATAACGAAGTTACGGACGGACGAGCCGGTGTCCGATCCGTCCGCGTCCGGATAATTTGATATTCGCGCGCCGGACAGCTGTCCGGTGTCCGCTGTTCGGACCGTGTGTATCACTGTTGAATCCTTTTGTTTTTAATTGTGCGTTTTTTACTGGAGTTTCATGGAGTAGGTTTTATTTCGTTTTAGATTTTGTGAAAAGTTGATTGCGGTTTGTTATTTGCTAATTATTATGTGGGACAGACTACAGAGGTTCGTGTTTTTTCGTTGAGATGGGTAAAAAATAATTTGTAACTAGTCCCTTTATTAACAGAAGTAAGTTGCTTTGTGTCGATAAATAAAATTATACTCTTGTCGATTGTGGGTTTCTAAAAACTAAAAAAATACTGTTGTTATTCTTGAATTTGTCTGAAATCAGCCCAGTTTTGTACCCAGAATCATGATAAAAGAAATAGAAATAACATTAATTTGCATAAAAAATGGTGAACAAAGTTGTTTAAAAAAACATTATAGAGCATTAATGTTTTACTTAAGAGTCCTATTAATTCTATCAAATTATCCTATCAAATTCTAGAACTCCAATAAACAACTAAAACATTCAACTTATCTTTTAGTTGTTTTAGCTTTTATTAGAATTGAATGGAACAATGTGAATTTGAGCGTCAAAGTTCCATCGCCGACGGATTTTCTTGTAAATCGAGTTGGTAAAATATTTATAGTAAATTACAGGAAAATAAAAATTTGTAACTCCAACTTACGAGAAAGAGAATGGCACTATCGTTATTATAATCAAATAATTAAAATATCCTACTGTTACTAAAAATGACATCGTAAAAATCATGAATTTCCGTAAAAAAATGTAATAGGACTCTTAATGAAGTATTTATTGCTTTACCTGTTAGTCCCGTAAAATTAATTTTCAATACCGTCTGTTTGTTCATCAAGCTTTTATTAAATACTCTACCTACCTAATATATCACCGTGCAGAACGCAATCTTACACTAACAAAGAGAACAACTGCTAACGTTGTATTACTTTTCTTTATACCAGTATACAACAAAATGTAACATTCTGCTCTACTTAAACCTAATAACTTTCTAACAATTACATTGCACACACACACCTCATACACAACTTACACCCCACTACACACATACACCCCACAACATAGCCACACATTGCTCAGTTCTGTTATTACGTGCACAGATTAATCCTCCTTTTTCTTGGACACACTATTTATTCTGTCCTGAGTTCACTTTTATTCTATTTGTACTCAACAAAGAACATGTTGTATTTTAAAAGTGCTTTTCTTCAAAGTGTAGTGTAGTGTGTACATTTAATTAAAGAAGTAATTAAAAATATAAGTACTTTATTGTGTGACTGTTTCGTTTTTTTTTCTTGTGTGTTGGAATTATCTAAGAGGCGAGAATATCAGAATGGCTAAAGCAAACACACAACCTCTCTTTTGAGAGTCAGACACTCTCAAAAGAGAGGTTGTGTGTTCGATCCTGCTGTTGCATTATTGGCGTAAGCTATACATCATCATCATCATCATCATTTCAGCTGAAAGACGTCCACTGCTGAACATAGGCCTCCCCCAAGCACCTCCACTTCGACCGATTCTGTGCTTTCCGCATCCAGCGGATTCCTGCGGCCTTCACAAGGTCATCGGTCCATCTTATGGGAGGTCTTCCAACGCTACGTCTTCCAGTACGCGGTCGCCACTCCAGAACCTTTCGGCCCCATCGGCCATCCGTTCTGCGAGCAATGTGCCCTGCCCATTGCCACTTAAGTTTGGCAATTCTTCGGGCTATGTCGGTTACCTTGGTTCTCCTGCGGATCTCCTCATTTCTGAGTCGATCACGTAGGGAAACTCCAAGCATAGCCCTCTCCATTGCCCTTTGGGTGACTTTTAGCCTTCTGATAAGGCCCATTGTGAGCGACCACGCTAAGCAGCTATACGGTTACTCTTAAATGAAGAGTCTATCCACACCCCTCAGGTCTGTGAAGTTCGCCAACCAATTTAACAGGATCATGTATATATTTTTATAGTGCAATGATACACCATTTCAATACTAATATTTCTGTATTTATAACAGTACACATACAAACTTGGTACTTTTAGCATTATTTAACAAACTATTTAATTAGGTACTTAATATAATAACGACTTTAGACTTCTTGAAGACATCCTTTAGGTTTCGAGGCTCAAACTGAACTGACTTAGAAGCTTAAGCGACGCTCCAAACATCATGTTACCAATTCCGTTCCGTTAAAAAACCAGTACTTTTACGGTAACTGTCAAATGAGATACGAGTACTTTTAAATTTCATGATTACACTGATATAAAAATAATTTGAGGCAAATCACATACTTTTAATTTTATATTTAGTATTTAAAATCACAAAATCCAATTAATATTTGGAAATCAAGACAATAGGTACTTCGGTTCTCCTACAAAATAATGTTTCTGTGGATTTTAACAGCATGATAGAAATCTGTGATCATCAATCCTTCCACCAAATTGTAATAAAACTAGCTTCTGCCCGCAACTACGTCTGCGTGAAGTTTCGGTCCCCGTCTCACCGCGTTGCGTGCTCATTGCCCGCTCGCGCAATAACTTCGTTTTCGCTTAGCGTTATGTGAGACTTTTTTTCTTTTTGCTCGGCTCCTAAGGATCGTATCGTAATGTTAAAAAGTCCATAACCATTCTCAAGAATTAGGCTATCAAATGAAAAAACATTTTTTCAAATCCGACTGGTAG
Organism: Agrochola lychnidis; assembly: GCA_963680765.1. Taxonomy (NCBI): domain Eukaryota; kingdom Metazoa; phylum Arthropoda; class Insecta; order Lepidoptera; family Noctuidae; genus Agrochola; species Agrochola lychnidis. The sequence continues at coordinate 2,063,288 of OY796859.1, read as the reverse complement.
TTCCAGAGACTAGCGCGACCAAGCAAAAAAAAAAACGTGTGGCACTCGGGGACTGCCGCGGTAAAGCTAGTGCATAGCATTTGTAACCTCCATACTTCCTATTTGTCAACGCTACACTTGGGATGATGACGTGATGACATAAAACAAAAATTACGTTAAAAATTACGTAATGATGGTTCCCATGACAACGTCACGTTGTCATGGGAACCATCATTACGTAATTTTGAACCATCATTTCATGGTAGGCGGAGTGGGGCTTAGGTTTTATTTTCGTTACGGAATTTCTTGATTCGGTCGCCGCGCTCAAAGCCCGCGATAAAAGCTATGTAATAGCTTAAAAATACTCTACTTCATTATATTAGTATAGATATTATTTGCTGTAAAATAAGATCTGACTAAAATTACATTCAGAAGCTACGTATGATCTTCCTCGCTTGCGATATTAAATTTTAATTATATAATATTAATAATGTAATGTAACCCAGCACCGAGCATAAGGCACATGGGAATCATGGCGGTCTGACGTTTTGACGATCATATTAAATACTTTAAATTAATTCCGCAAATGATATCACTCCACGACGACAGATATTAATGAATTTCCATGAATATTAATTTCTCTACTGATGTCGGAATTTAAATATTTACATATTGTGGATGCAAGTATGATATCAGCGAACCCCGGATGTAAACCTCGAATAATCTGGATTTACTCAGCGAAAGGACTGAACAAATGAAATAGTAATTTTTTGTAGCCAAATATTTATTTAAATTTTACTTCATGGTAGATAGATACAGTCAACGCTCGGCGGAGCGCTGACAGTACCAGGATCAACAAAACACTTGTTTGCGTATAACTCGTATACCTAGTTAGAATCTTTTAGTTTTTCATCATCATCATTTCAGCCGAAAGACGTCCACTGCTGGACATAGGCCTCCCCAAGCACCGCCACTTCAACCGATAGTGTGCTTTCCGCATCCAGCGGATTCCTGCAGCCTTCACAAGGTCATCGGTCCATCTTGTGGGAGGCCTTTCAACGCTACGTCTTCCTTGGTTCTCTTGCGGATCTCTTCAGTTTTTACATCTCTTTTAGTTTTTACATTATTATATTTTCATAACATCCTCTTGTCAGCTCCGGGGGGCCGAGCGTGTAAACTATTCTTTGTTTTTATCAACGTTTATCTATTATTTGTATGCTATAGTTATTATAATAACTAGAAAAGGTAGTATAGTCTTGTCAACAAGTGCTTTTTTGTTCACTTTTTTGCAGCAGTCTCGGAAAAATATGAACAAGGTGTACAATTCGGAATAGCATGTAGATGATTTTTGAAAAAAATTAAGTTCTGCTCGCAAAAATTGCAAAAGTTATAATCACTACATAGTGTAAAACAAAGTCGCTTTCCCTGTCCCTATGTATGCTTAAATCTTTAAAACTACGCAACGGATTTTGATGCGGTTTTTTTTAAATAGATAGAGTGATTGAATAGGAAGGTTTATATGTATAATAACCCGGTTTATACCCGTGCGAAGCCGGGGCGGGTCGCTAGTAATAAATAAATAAGTTAAGATCTCTACAGTACTTACTTATTATCTTTGTAGAGATTATTAGGGACGTAGGATTAGGGACGTGGTGATTAATAAGGACATAATTATTAAGTAACATAGATTCATTTCATGGTATTTTCGGAAGCTAAGAATGCATGGTCTAGCAACTAGGTGTATTTTGAGCAGTGCATTGTGTGACAGAATTTTTGTTTCTTTTTTCTCCCCTTGATTGGGAATGTAAGCTGCCATCTTCCTAGAAGAAAAATAATATCACAATTTCTTTGCTATTAAACTCTCAATCTCCTTCCTTCATTACTTGCCTTATGTAAGAGCAATATGTGCGCAGTTAATATTATAATGTTCTCCTACATTTTGACGCCATCGCGAAAATTAATTAATTAATAAACCTTCTCATATTTTGAGTTTAGTATCTAATTAATTTGCGAGTTAGTTAAAGCCAAGAAAATCTTTGCTTATATCGGTGGCTATCTTACTTTATAAGGAATTCATCTGGTTTGATATACCGCGACGTTTATTCTTGTGGATAAATGCTGCTGCAGATCTTCCGACGGAAAAACTACACAAATTATTTTGACTCCGAATAAAAATATGGGTACTTTGATATCGCTGGAAAACGGGTGAATACTGAAAGATGATGACTAAAAGAGATGTATGGAAGAAGATTGTTGAGCCAACCAATATTTTTTTATTTAATCTTATGCAAATGCTTTGATTGACTCTAGACTATTATTTTAAATCTAGTTAGAATAAATGAAGGATAAAAACGTGGATATATTTAATAACCTGTTCCGCTAAACTATTTCTAAAGAGCCATAAAAAACTCCGGAAAGAAATCGACACGTGTTTCACCTCTCAACGAGGCATCCTCTGGATGACGATTGACTTTTCCCGAACCCGAACACGGCATGTTGCCACACCGAGCATAACGAGCACTCTACGTTCAGCACTCGGTGTGTTTTTTATGGCTCTTTAGAAATAGCTAAGCGGAACAGGTTACTAAATATATCCACGTCTATTGTATTTTATAATGGATTTCCGCAAAGTTACTATTTAAATGAAGGATACTTAAAAATATGAATTGGCTGGACATGATCAGGATATAAATGGTCATCGTCATTTATTGGATAAGGTGTGATTATAAAAAAATATTTCAAAGTTTTGAATAGAAGCGAGTAAATGGTTCTAGGGCAGATTGTTTCTTTAGGTACCTATAATCATACCATTAGTAGGTACACGTACTACCTAGAAGTCACCTACTCATCATGAAAATCCACACAAAATAAGCAAGTTCTTCCCCACTTTTGAAGCGAAGTAGGTACAAACCCAAGACTTCAGTCCTTACTTCCGACTAATGTTCATTCGCACTTTACACTTTTTAAGCTATTGCATAGCTTTTATCGCGGGCTTTGAGCGCGGCGACCGAATCAAGAAATTCCGTAACGTAACGAAAATAAAACCTAACACTCCCCACTCCACCTACCATGTAATGACGGTTCCCATGACAACGTGATGTTGTCATGACATGTGTTATCTTACGAGGAAGTGACGTTTAAAAACTCTCTTTCATTTTAACAATTTGTTAAAACTTACCTATGCATATGTAACCACACTATACACCACATCACATGCACTAACTGGGAATAAGCTTCATAAGTTTTATTCTCATTTACTATTAATCATTTAAATTGCAACTTTGCTTAAAGATTTTAAGCTATTGCATAGCTTTTATCGCGGGCTTTGAGCGCGGCGACCGAATCAAGAAATTCCGTAACGAAAATAAAACCTAACACCCCCACTCCGCCTACCATGTCATCACGTCATCATCCCAAGTGTAGCGTTGACAAATATGAAGTATGGAGGTTACAAATGCTATGCAATAGCTTTACCGCGGCAGTCCCCGAGTGCTACACCTTTTTTTATCTGCTGCACATTGTATTGTGTGCCTTTTAGTCTGTGCTAAATAAATGTATTTTCGTTCTTTCTTTATTCGGACCGCTAATTGGTTGATCAGTCCCAAACTGAAATACAAATACTTCTATTAATGAACCACATTAGCTCCTCCTCATCCTAATCGTCGCATAGTCCAGGAGTCGGCCAAACAGTTTAAATTTTAATTACATCGTTCGTCTCCGTATCGTGGCCGTTCCAGTACATTTAACACGTTGCCGGAGCCGTGCCGTCCGGTCAATTTACGAGCGATAAACCGTAAGGAACTATTGCTAAATATAGTACGGTTTTAAGATACGGTGACGTGAATGACGTGGCTTTATCCTATAAAAGTGGTGACATATCTCTGTTATTTTAAACGTATCTGGACATATACGGTCTGGATTTATTAAATATTTTATTTTTTTATATTCGTGGAAATGGTACTCCGCTTTTAGCACTCTGACTGTTAAATCGAAATAAAATCGAACACTACCAATAAAACTCGTATCTAGTTTGTGAGTGATGAGTTTGATGACGCGTCGAGTGATTCCCAATTCGTTTCCATAATTTGAAAACAAATGAACATTATTTATAACATAACATCACATATTTCCCAAAGGGGTAGGCAAAACAAATGAATATTTTTATTCAAGCACTAGCAACCCACCCTTGCGTTGTATGGTTTTTACGACTACACAAAACTATTAAATTTCTTAATTATAATAGGTATATATCTGCCTAGCCTTTTTCCAACTTTTTTGGGGTCGGCTTCCAGTCTAACCAGATGCAGCTGAATACCAGTATTTTACATGGAGCGACTGCCTATCTGACCTCCACAACCCAGTAACTGGGTAATACGATACCCCTTGGTAAGACTGGTTGTCAGAATTTCGGACTTCTGACGACCCGCAACGTTTGTCAAAGATCCACGAATGACAGCCGGGACCAACGGCTTAATGTGCTTTCTGAGACAGGAGGAGTCTCGATATGTAAAGATGGACACCCATCCACAGAACAACCTCGGCAAACGTAGCTTAACCGGATGAATCGACCCGTGTGGCTGTTATTACTTAGTCACGAGCTCCTTATTAATTTTATTTCTCCTGTATTTCTTCTTTAGGAGCTCGTGGCTAAATAATAACAGCCGCTCGGGTCGATCTATCAGGTTAAGCTACGCTTGCCGGGGTTGGTCGGTGGATGGGTGACCATTTCTACATACCGAACTCCTCCGTGCCTCGGAAAGCACGTTAAGCCGTTGGTCCCGGCTGTCATTCGTGGATCTTTGACAGTCGTTACGGGTCGTCAGAAGCCCGAAAGTCTGACAACCAGTCTTCGAAGGGGTATCGTATTACCCAGTTACTGGGTTGTGGAGGTCAGATAGGCAGTCGCTCCATGTAAAATAAGAAGGGTGAAGGTGAAGGGTGGGCGTTTTTGGGAGACTGTCTTATGTAATTTTGACGTTCGAAAAGTGCTGATTCTCAGCCTAGTTTGAATTAATGACTTTTGAATTTAGAATTTTTGAATTTTAGACTGGAAGCCGACCCCAACATAGTTGGGAAAAGGCTAGGCAGATAGATTTCTTCTTTATTATAAGTAAGTTATAATATAAAAGTTTTATACACATAAAACCTTACGGAATACTTTATCTAAACGATGGTGAAAAAGTGAAAACCGCATCAAAATCCGTTGTGTAGTTTAGATGAACAACGCAGTCACGCAGACAGACATGAAAAGCGACTTTAATTTATAATAGATATAGATACGCAGCATGCAAACTCATAAAAACATATTTCACAGGGCCTTATCACACTGGCGATTTTCGAGCGAATGTGTTCGCCGCTTATACGTAACGAGGGCGATCGACGTGAGTGTACAAGAAAGAGTGAGACAAATGAGTGTACAATATTGTAAAAACGCGGCGTATATGTCGCGTAGTCGCGGTTAGCTCGGTTCGCACCCGCGGAAAGCACGTTCACAGATCGCTTCGACAGAAACACGCTGGGAAATCGTTAGTGTAATAACGCTCTTAAGCATATTTTAGTTTTTTACTAGTGCTTTGTCTATTTGTCTTACTGTGCCTATATCACATAACTTATTGCTCATGCAGCACGAAACCTTCCCCACTAAATCCTGCAATGGTCGACAACAGCTTTACAACAAAGGCTATCATTCAAACCACTTTAGCCACATAATCTTTTCTTTCAACAGCAAACTATTCACTTCTAAATCCTCAAAAAACGTGGTCCTACCCGCAATCCTCACCAAAATACATCCAACAATAAGATAGGGTATTTACGGGCAGAACTTGGCAGTATTACCCTACTAGAGCTTGGCAGTATTACCCTGCTAAATCCCATTCATATTTATATTTTCTGGCAAATGTGCGCCAAAGTGCTAAAGTAATAACAGAGGCTCGTTTAGGGATGCCTCGTGTGAGGACAAAGTTTAAATTAGGCAATTATGTAATATATTTGGGTTTAGTATTAAAACTAGAGCTTGTTACATGTTATAACATGTATTATGCAAGTTGTGTTATCTTACGAGGAAGTGACAATTAAAAACTCTCTTTCATTTTAACAATTTGTTAAAACTTACCTGTATATGTAACCACACTATACACCACATCACATGCACTAACTGGGAATAAGCTTCATAAGTTTTATTCTTATTTACTATTAATCATTTAAATTGCAACTTTGCTTAAAGATTTTAAGCTACTGCATAGCTTTTATCACGGGCTTTGAGCGCGGCGACCGAATCAAGAAATTCCGTAACGAAAATAAAACCTAACACCCCACACTCCGCCTACCATGTAATGACAAAAATTACGTTCCCATGACAACATCACGTTGTCATGGGAACGTAATTTTTGTTTGATGTCATCATCCGTCATCATCCCTAGTGTAGCGTTGACAAATAGGAACTATGGAGGTTACAAATGCTATGCAATAGCTTTACCGCGGCAGTCCCCGAGTGCCACACGTTTTTTTTTTATTTATTTTTTTCTTAAGATTAGTAAATTTAAGCTAAATACAGAAACATGTACTTACATTGTATAGTTTCCCTTATATGTACGACAATGATGGGAAAGAGCGGAGCCTTCTAATACAGGCATTGTTTGCCTAAAAGGAGGCTTCAAATACGTTTAAATGTAATGTAATTTTCTATTTGTCACAATAAACTATTTTGTATTTGTAACATTGATAATGCCTTACGTGATGTTATGTTATTTGTGATCATATTTTTGATCAAATAGCTAAGGCTTTTTTTTAAATGCTATCTGTATATGACTAACACATAATGCGTCTTCAATTGATTGTAGCCATTTTATTGGAAAACTAGCTTCTACTCGCGACTCCGTCCGCGAGCCTATAACCTTCCTCAAGAACTGGGCTATCCAATGCGAAAATTGTTTTTCAATTCTGACTGGTAGTTCCAGAGATTACCCCCTATATACAAACTTACAAACAAACAAATTTTACTTCTTGATAATATTTTTATAGTATAGAAAAACAATTCCATTCTAATGGTTGTGTGGCAACCCTACAAATAATCTCGGCACTGCACAATAGCCCACGATCTAGCTAATCCTGCATTGTTGTTCAGACTCTCAAGAGCTCTAAATGTGACCGCGGCCAGACGATATCATTCATTTTCATATTATAATCCCCCCTTTTTGAATGCTAGGGGGAGTCCCCAAGTCAGTCCGGTTGTATAGAAATGGGGGACCAGTTTAGAGTAATCATAGTGCTTAAGTTTTAAGTGGGTAGTTTAGCTCTTTCTTGGGCATATGCAAATTATAAGATCGGTTGATATGATTTTTTTTTGGTGGTTTATGCTTTAGCTGGGTAAGAAATGTCAGAATTAAAGAATTGGGTAGGTAAGTACTCAATTAGGTTCCTAAGTGAGCCCCAGATATAAAACTTGCTGCTTCAAAGTGAACATCTCCACTAAAAAAGTATTACTGAAACATATCAATATCTATCTAAATATTATTTAAAAAAAAGCGGCCAAGTGCGAGTCGTACTCGCCCATGAAGGGTTCCGTAGCAGCAAGTAACATTAAATGAAAGGTAAATTGCGGTTTACGATTTATGGCGTATTAAAAAAAAACTACTAGCTAGATCTCGTTCAAACCAATTTTCGGTGGAAGTTTACATGGTAATGTACATCATATATATTTTTTTGTTTTATTATTCTCTTATTTTAGAAGTTACAGGGGGGGGGACACACATTTTACCACTTTGGAAGTGTCTCTCGCGCAAACTATTCAGTTTAGAAAAAAATGATATTTTGAAGACCATCATTTTTGAAGACCTATCCATAGATACCCCACACGTATGCGATTGATGAAAAAAAATTTTTTGAGTTTCAGTTCTAAGTATGGGGAACTCCAAAATTATTTGTTTTTTTTCTATTTTTGTGTGAAAATCTTAATGCGGTTCCCAGAATACATCTACTTACCAAGTTTCAACAGCATAGCTCTTATAGTTTCGGAAAAAAGTGGCTGTGACATACGGACGGACAGACAGACAGACAGACAGACAGACAGACATGACGAATCTATAAGGGTTCCGTTTTTTGCCATTTGGCAACGGAACCCTAAAAAGTTATAAAAACTAAAACCCAACTACGACATAAAAGTCAACTGAAAAGGTATAAACAAGACATTACAGACAGACAAATTAAAAATCCGGAGTCACACGTGTTAGGACATAAATCGAACAGATTACGTGAAACTCCGGATTTTTTATTTGTTGTGATTTGTTTAGTTCGTGCCTTTATGTCCTCTAGATAGAGGGCGCCATATTCATTCATTTATACATGTCAAATTACGATGAGCAATTTAGAAGTTATGAGATAACAGATGAATATACATACATACCGGTCAAAATCATAACCCTCCTTTTTGCTTCGCCGTAGTCGGGTAACAAAGTCCCCCCGCCGCGTCTGTTTGTCTGAACGCGATAAACTCAGACTACCCTACCGTGCGGATTCTCATACGATTGTTACCAATGGACAGAACGATTCTGAGGAAGGTGTATAATTTATAGTGATGGGCCGATTGTGGTTTGAACCGAATCCGAACTTCGGCCGAACATTCGGTTAAAATGAAAAGTTCGGCCGAATTTCGGTTCAATTTCGCGCGTTTTCTCGAGAGCGACACGTCGTGACTTGTTTACGCATTTACTTCAATTATTGCTAGATGTACCCCGCCCGCACACCGCGCTTCCACCGCGTGGCCTAATAAGAAGAACTGATTTTCAAGACTAATAACAAGAACTGATTTAATTTAAGGTTTACATTTACAATGTTCCTAACTAAAATAAATGACCATGAGTGAGTAAAAGACATAATTTTATTTTACAGTAATACTATTCTAATTCTATAAAATTTTAGTCAAAATAGTGCAAGTAAGTATTATTTTTCTTGTGCCGAATGTTCGGCATTTGAACCGAATTTCGGCCGAATGCCGAAGTTCGGCTCAAGCTGCCGAAATTCGGTTAAACTGAATGTGAACCGAATTTCGGCCCATCCCTGATAATTTATTAAGATTTTGTTAAAATGGCTGAAATATGACTATTTAAAATACTTCAAGTAGGATGAACATCAGTTACATTTTAATGTAACCCACATTATTGACGCAACTGGATGATACGACACTACGACAGATCAAAATATAAGCATAATAATTATGTTCTGCTACCCGTGCGAATCCAGGGCAAATTGCTAGTAGAAACCTATTCTTTATGCATGAATGTTTTCTAAATTCCGGCAAAATACAGTTTGAGTCTTTATAATGTCCACATATCGAAATGAGGGAATCTATACTTAATTTTATCGACAAAAAATATTTTAAAAATCTAAATATTTTTGTATATTTTATTTTATTTATTATGGGACAATAAACAGCTGCAATATAAAATGTTTACAAATAATAATATAGGATCACAAGTATCTAGTATTAACAATGCAGCCCACTACATTATCCGCATGTTAACTAAATTAAGATAAAGTAAAAAAACCGGCCAAGTGCGTGTCAGACCACGCACAATGAAGGGTTCCGTAGTTGGAATGAATTTATCCCAAAAACAAACTCAACTTTGTAGTTGATAAACATGTTCTCCCATACGGAATGTATGGGAAAACATGTTTTTGCAACTGCAAAGTTAAGTTGGTCAATTATTACTCGATAACTAGTAAAGCCTACTTAGCTGTGATAGTTTTCCTTTTAATTTCGTCATATAAAATACTGCTGTGATTTTTTTCACAAAACCAACCATTTAGCTGGCAGGGGGGGGGGACACTTGACTCTAACAAAAATTAGCACTTTAAAGCTTAATATTTTGTAAACGGATCCCTGAATCCAAAAATGGTTTTCGCAAACTCATAATGTTTTTGTAAGACCTTTCCAATGATACCCCACACTATGGGATAAAAAATAAAACATCACCACTTTACGTGTATGGGAGGTACCCTAAAAAAAAATGTTTTTTATAATTTTGTTTTACCACTTTGTCGACGTAATTAATATGTATATCTATGTCAAATTACAGCTTTCTAGTACTAAGGGTCTCGGAGCTAGACCGCGGACAGACAGACAGACAGACGGACATGACGAAACTATAAGGGTTCCTTGTTTACTACGGAACCCTAAAAAAAGTGGCACTAGATTAGCATTACTCAGTTAAATAAAATATTTTTTACAAAACGGTGTAACTTTTAAACTAAATAATCTATCTCGATGAAACAAACTCCATAATGATCGGAAATAATTAGGCGTCCTTATATAAAATATAATATCTGGATGACCGTCAGCTTAGCTGTCAGGATAGCTTTGGTCAGGTTTTTTTTTGGTAGTTTTCTAAAAATTAAACCTAGCTAGATCGATTTATCGCTCCCGAAACCCCCTGCATACAAAATTTCATGAAAATCGTTGGAGCCGTTTCCGAGATTCATATTATATTTACAAGAATTGCTCATTTAAAGGTTTTAGATAATAAATATAAAAAAATATTCAGATTTCTTTAACTATTTTTTCCGTCGATAAAATAAAGATGATTATAAAGACTCACACTGTATAGGGTTAGCTATGGCCATTATTGTCACTGCATAAAAAAACCACTCCCACAGTTTTTAATCTCAATTGTTAGTAAATATACTTTACATTTTTAACACACGAAAATCTTTTCTCAAAATATGATAAGTCCAAGTGGCCCTGTATGTCCACACTTCACACGTAAATTCCAAATATTTCTCTCGGCTACAATTTTCAGGTCAGTTTTCTAGCATTTTGCAGTTTCCCAGGCTTCATAGTCGCTGGGGGATGCTCGACGAAACGACGCGATATATACTTGAGATGTTTCAAAATATAACAAAGTTTAACCACGGAAAAATGTGGAGAAATATTTCATAGATACATACAAGTGAGATGAAAAAGGTATTAGATTTTTGAGTGAAGATTTTTCTTTTTATAAATGGAAGATTCTTTCTTGTATCTGGGAGGACTAACCAAGTTTCGTAACTATATCAATTTATAAAAAAATTAAGTAAACTTAAATGGACTGCTAGCAGGGTTATCTAAAAAAAAAAATGTGCTGGATATTTTTCTTTCGACCACGAATGAGAATCAATCAGCAAGGTGCTAGAGGGGCTGATTGTCCCGGGTTGCGGCTAAGCGTATGCTGAGACGCAGGTGTCGCAAGTCACGCAGCGCAGGGCAGAGCAGATTTTGTAACGCATAAACGTACTGACAGCTGCGTACGCTGCAGCACAAGCACGTGCGACGCAGACATATGTCTGACCTGCTCTGCGTCTCGTTGTAGAGCCGGCACAGATTTCTGCGCAACGCGTGTAGGTCGTCATTTGTTTTTTACCACTGATTCATAATTTTGTTTCAATGACAGATAGTTTGTACTAGCTAGGACGCGAAAGTGTCTGTGTAGCTGCGTCGCAGCATACGCTTGCGGCTTATGTCTGCCTCGCCTGCCCTATCCTGCAAAATCTGTACTGTGCTGTGCTGTGTCAACTGCGTCTCAGCATACGCTTAACCTAAATCCTAGATATAAATATCTCTATTTTAGTACCGCTTTTCGTTTCTGGAAGCTATTTTAATTTCATCATCATCATGTCTTCTTCTTCCACACTTCTCTATTCGTCGTCATCAGTAGTCACCCATTTTTCTAGCCATATTATCTTTCACACAGTCCATTCATAGTTTCTTTGAAAGCAATTTTAATAAATTCCCATACCTATTTGTTGAATGGAAACCAATGTTAAATTAAAATGCTCCTACATAAAACAAAATGAATCGCCACTTTTTTCCAATGACCATATATGTAACTTAAAATAGTGGTTCCCTTATACCACAGCTTACATTAGATTGATAATATACGATCACTGCCGCTTTTACGCTTAGCGCTAATTTAGTTAAAATGGCCACCACTAAGCCTAATGGATGCTTTTCCATTTAAACTATTATGTAAAATGCTGTACAGGTGTGACATACGCAAAGTAGTTTAAAATTCTAGTCATGAGTTTTTTGATGTTTGTATTATTTTAAATCTTTCCTCTTTTCCTTTTTTTGTGACTAAAAGAGGGATGAAAATAAAATGTTTATGGATCTAAAGGGAGAGGAAGACTAAAGAAAAGATGTATGCATTGTGTAAGGAATGATATGAAAGAGAAGGAAGTGAATGATAGCGTGACGGTTGACAGAATGGAATGGACGAGAAAATCGTGTTGTATTCGACCCCAAGTTACAAAGTCGTGTTGCGTTCGACCCCAAATTACAAAATCGTGTTGCGTTCGACCCCAAGTTACAAAATCGTTTCGCGTTCGACCCCAAGTTACAAATTCGTGTTGCGTTCGACCCCAAGTTACAAATTCGTGTTGCGTTCGACCCCAAATTACATGGGACAAAGGCAGGACGATGATGTTGATTATTTGTATTTACCTTTAGTATATAAATAAGGGCCTAATTTCCCTATGGTGTACAGGTATGTATTATTATTTCTAAATGAAATAGAATCACTGAATATTGAATACGCAATCAATTCAGCGGTGCACTGGTATTTATTTTGCACATTGGCCTTCCTATAGTTAAAGGGTTTCTAGTCATTTCCAATTTCCGGTACTATACCTATCATCATCATCAGCCGAAAGACGTCACTGCTGGACATAGGCCTCTCCCAAGCACCGCCACTTCGACCGATTCTGTGCTTTCCGCATCCAGCGGATTCCTGCGGCCTTCACAAGGTCATCGGTCCATCTTGTGGGAGGCCTTCCAACGCTACGTCTTCCGGTACCCGGTCGCCACTCCAGAATCTTTCAACCCCATCGGCCATCCGTTCTGCGAGCAATGTGCCCTGCCCATTGCCACTTAAGTTTGGCAATTCTTCGGGCTATGTCGGTTACCTTGGTTCTCCTGCGGATCTCTTCATTTCGGATTCGATCACGTAGAGAAACTCCAAGCATAGCCCTCTCCTTTGCCCTTTGGGTGACTTTTAGCCTTCTGATAAGACTATGACTATACCTATAGAGACATGTTAAATCGAAAATTGTTTACTTGTGTTGCTATGTAACATCATCAAATGTTTTTTAAATCGAAGTATGAATACTTAGTTCCTGAGTTTTCTACATCTGCTAACCCTAAAATGTCTCCTTTCAAAAACTGATGGGTATATTCGATAACTATGAAAAAGACAGATGGCGGAAAATCTTCTGTGTTTCCTCCCCTTTCACGTGTTCTAAATTGAGCTAATCTAGTAATGTCCCTATTTTCTCTCCTGTCCCCAATTGAGCTGGACTCAGATGAGTACAATAACAGGCACGTGTATCTGAGGAGGAGCACAATGAGGCGTAACTACACATTCGTTCGGTGACCAGCGTCCGGTCAATTCATGCTGTACTGTAGCCATGATTTTGTAGAGTGAGTTTATATACTTAAAAAACACAACAGATTTTGTTGCGTCTAAATAAAATATGTGTGTCGGATGCATTGTGGGCTAAGACCACTACAACATGGGTTCCTGAAAACGTCCAGCGGCATCGTGGAAGACCCAGACGTAGATGGCGGGACGAACTTGACGCTTATAGGAGGGATTGGTCCTTATTGGCTCAGGATCGGGTTGGGTGGAAAAAGGAAAGGGAGGCCTTTGCCCTGCAGTGGGACAATACGGGCTAATTATTTATTTATTTATTTATAAATAAAATAAATAACAAGTAAGTAAATAAAATGTTTAGTATAATATAGATTGTTTTTGAGCTATTGCATAGCTTTCATCGCGGGCTTTGAGCGCGGCGACCGAAACAAGAAATTCCATAACGTAACGAAAATAAAACCTAACATCCCCACTCCGCCTACCATGTAATGACGGTTCCCATGACAACGTGATGTTGTCATGGAGGTTACAAATGCTATGCAATAGCTTTACCGCGGCAGTCCCCGAGTGCCACACGTTTTTTCTTTTGGGCTTTCACTAACCGTCAAGAATTTTGGCTTTTTAACTAAATTTCACAAACAATTCCCAATAAGTTTTAATTAGGATTTTAGACTCGTTAAACTTTACCCTAAGCATTGGTCAGTTGAAAAGTGCATCGTGTACTTATTGCGGTACCTACAAGTAGTGGAAAAAGTATTCTAGTACCTAACTTCCTTCTGCAATCTGAAATAATGTGCGGTCCGGGTCAAGTGCTTTTGAAATCAGTACTCTGAGTGGAATACCTCAATTTTCATCGTCATCATCTCATCCCAATTCGACATACCTATATGTATAAGTATTGCATTCAGTTGTTTTTGAAGTGAAAACTTCTTTAGGCGCGTTGGACATTTTTGAGATGGGACTAAACCATTGATTTCGCGACACTGTGACGACACCAGCTTTTGACCATTAAAAAGACATCAACGCGTTGATTACCGCGATGCCGATTTATTTTTCAAGTTTTCACTTCTGTCGGCACTCCCGGAGTGCCACTGTTTTTTGTGTATTATTTTATAGAAACAAATGAAATACGTGTTAAAACAAAACTCACGAACAAAACTTTTTTCCAAAAATAAACGCGACAGTCCCAACTACAATTCCATCATGGCCGCCGCACCCGGTCGTTTGGCCGTACCTGCAATTTGTCCGGTCCCCCAGGCCGGTTCCGGCGCGGGACGGTTATTAACCGTTTACCACAGTCGCTTGGTGTTAACCGCTTTTTAGATTACTTTGCTTTGTTTGTTTTAGGGCTCAAACTCAGGTACGGAAAAGTTTTGAATAGCGACTTTTATTAAAATGTTAAGGTTTTTAAATTGTGCGTATCTCTGGCTAGCACAGTGACTATGTTCACTAATGTCAATTTTTTTGTAGGAAAAGAAAAGACAGTGTAATTATCTAGGACTCGCGCAGGAAATTATAAACATTTTCACTACATAGTATAAAACAAAGTCGCTTTCTCTGTCCCTATGTATGCTTAAATCTTTAAAACTACGCAACGGATTTTGATGCGGTTTTTTTTAATAGATAGAGTGATTGAAGAGGAAGGTTTATATGTATTTTAAAAAAAAATAGAAAAAAAAAACCCAGTTTATACCCGTGCGAAGCCGGGACGGGTCGCTAGTTTTTTAAATGAAAACCTCGACGAGTAATTGGGATTGGTAACTCATAAGCTTACAAACGGAATTTTCTAAAAATGTTTGCTTATGTCCATCTCTGAGAAGAAAGAAGACGCTATCAGGTAAATATAGTGGGGTATACTATAACTACAGACGCCATCTTAGATAGCACAACTGTAACACTTTGAGGGACGCTAAACGCCCATAGGCGTTATAACAATAAAACTTATATTGTGTCTCGTTCAATGTCCTTGAATGTGTTAAGGCTCTCGCAAGCAGGCGCGACGCGACTCTAGTAGAACAATTTCTATGAAATCTTCACGGAAGTTGTACTACCGATGTCGCGTCGCGCCTGACTGCGGGTCCTTTAAGTACTCTTTGATTCAATAGGTACCTACAGTCTGACTATTTTCTTAATGTCCCTCGGGAATCATCGCATTTCCAAATACAAACGAATGCTAATTTCCATGTCCATTAATTATTAGATTTATCGTGTATAATAATTTGAATTCAGAACTAAGTACTTTATTGTTGTTTTGTTTTGATTTCCATGTGAACTATATAGAGCTGTAATACTATTTTCGTACCTACGACTTTAGCAGCCTTCCTCCCATTTTTTAAATAAATTACATTAAGTAGGCTGACTGATTGACATGCTAATAATCCATTAGACTTTTTTATTTTTTGATTACTGCTACCTTTTGACATTTTAAATTTTTTGTATTAATTTGACATTTACTTGTAATATGAACGATTTGACATTAATTTTTATTATGTATTGTTAAAATTTCCTACTTGTTATTTAAATTTGTGTATTTAACATGATTTGCATGCCCATGTGACGGTAGAACATGGAGGACTTTCTTAATAAAACATCAATGTAATAATTACCTATGTTTGCAAAGTAATAAATGATTTGATTTGATTTGAAGTTAAGAGAGTATTAACTCTATATACTTTCAAGTCGATTGAGAGCGTCCGGTCTGCACTAAGTGCAAAGGGAAACTAATAGTAATCCGACGACAGACGAAACACGAAGTTTGCCGAGGGACATTAAGAAAATAGTTATACTGTACTTAATTTATTTATGTAGACTATCCAATAAAAGATATACACAAGACAAATAATGGGCAACATTAGGTTTTAATTAGGTGTAGGTACTACGTATAGGAGACCATAGCATGCACAATAAAGTTAACAACTAAGCTATTTCAATTTATTGCATTCAACAGGCAATTTGCTCCCTGAAGATACCGGCAGCAATGAAATTAACGGCAGTGGTTTTCCCCATTCACCACTGAATCTAACATTGACCTGTCTGTAAGTTAGTTGCTCGGAATTGCTCGGGAAACTCCGTAATTCCGCGTTTTTCATTTAGATTGATGATCGCAATATAAAGTCTGCCTAGATAGGTGCAGTTGTCCATCTGCTAGATTGAATTACCTTTTACGACGGCTGTGGAACGAAAGGTGCGACCTAGGCGTAGGCTTAGATAAAGTGGCAGAAGTTGTAGGAACACTACGACGTGACTAAACATGGAGATTCCTTTATTATATGTAAGTTTAATATTAATGTATTATACACATAAACCTTTTCCTAAATGATGGTGAAAACCACATCAAAATCCAAAGTACAGTTTAAATATGAATTAGAATATGAAAAGACAAAAAATAAATTAAAGAAACAAGATAAAAGAAAAACATAACATCACGCCTGTAATCCCCGAAGGGTTGGGTAGAGGTGTACCTATAGTACACCCACATTTCGCCAGTTATGTTTAAATCCCACGTAATAGGGGGCGAGCCTATTGCCATCAACCGGGTGCAAGTCCAGACTCCGGGCTGCTACTGAGAAATTCCAGATGGAAAAACCCAATAACACTTTGCCCGACCCAGAAAAAATTAATAAAAATAGGTAAAAGATATAAAAATCGACATTGTTTTATTGGTACTTTTAGAGAAGATATAGATATAGATGCTATATTATCACTGAGTAACATAGGCTATAATTTATAAAGATGTCACGCGGGCGAAGCCGCTGGCGCAAGCTAGTAATAATATAAAACAGGTACACAACTCAAGAAACTACATAAATAGATTATAAACTTATAATCCACATATTTACCTCCTATAATATAAACCTATATTTTATATCGATATCTCTCTATTTTACCCTTGGTAATTTTCAGAAAAAACTTCTAAATATACCGCGCCTACAGATCGCTAGCGTACACATTTTTATGAAAAGAAACATACCAGAAAAAAATGCCGCTACAATTTATGGGCATCATGATTTTCTTAGGAAATGTTCGTCCCATCAACAAAATGTGCGTTAACCTTTCTAAATAATGAATGTAGATAATATAAAGTATGGAGGCACCCTAATGTTCCTTAAGCGAGCTTGAGGTGTGTCACACAGATCACTGGGAAACTTCGTCTAATGGAGACTCTTAGGGAGACACTTAAAGAGTTTATAAGTGTAGGTAAAAAACTTCTCACACTATTTACCTGGAGACTTGGAGAGTTTAACCAATGTATCCGTATACGTTTCAGCGCGCTCGCACACGGCCTACTTTTTGTAAGTCCTACAGTCGGTCAAACGTTTGTATGACCTTTTTTTTTTGGGTTGAAAATTATCAAATAACTTCTCCCGTTCTGGGCGGAGCGGGAGGGCGTGTCAGACTCTTACTGACTAAAACCCACCCGTGTTCCTTCGGTTGCCCTGTTGCCGGGGGCCACGATGTCCCTATCGGTTTTCTTCGAACCCCCGGCAGGCATTGGCCCTAGCGGACCCCGTCAATTCTGCTGACATCTCTTTGAGGCGCGCGTGGAACACAACGCGCCGTCGACCCGGGCTTGGTCCTTATCGGACGGCGAGCTACCCATTGCTCACCGTCCGCAAGCCCGCGCCTACGGTGGCCGGAAATCGGCTCGCGATTCCCGGCCCAGGCGTCTCCTCCTGTGGACGTTTGTATGATCTACGTTTTAGAAAGTCTACAAAACCCTACAAACGTTTCTGCGTCTCTGTCCTACAAAACGTACGTTTTCATTTAGCTCCTACAAAAAATCGGTCACCGATTGTAGATATTCTGCGGACGCTTTTATTCTGTCGAGACATGTGAACCTAGGTAAATCAAAGAATGTAAACCAGAATTACAACTAAATCAATTTCATTAGAATAAAATATAATAAACGTTTATTGTCTCCAGTATTAAAATACAACTAGTAGATATACATAAAACTACCATACCAAGAAAGCAAAAGGTTCATAATACCGGATACAAAAGGTTCAAGCGTCGGCATTATGATTAGGTCCCCGAGTTGGTTGCTAAACGCTGGTTTTCAGCTTAGAAATCTCGACGCAAGTATACAAAAAAAATATATTTTGTACTTAATTGGAGAAAGATATTAGGAACAGTGAACATACCGATTTGGTAATTAATTTAGCTATGAATAGACAAATATTAATTGTATACCTATGTACGTAATTAGATTAATTAAAATTTCGATTGATTTGATTTCATATTTGGAGATGCTCCCAATTATCAACTGTTCAAAACAGCGTCAAGTCTAAATTTTAGATGCTCGTTCATAATTGTAATGATGATCCGATTTCAAACTGAATTTTTTCCTCCATTTTATCTAACAACATGGTGAAAATCTCCGCCAAAACACGCGTAACGCCCTGGGGTAATAAATAAATTAGAAAATAAACCAAAATCCTTCCCGGTAATAAGAAGCACCCTAAGCCAGAGCGGAGTTGCTACGACAATTTGGCCGGTATTACGGTGTTGCCACAATAATTTGCCCGGAATTACGGAGCGTAACGCGTAAACGCGTAATGCGTGCCGTTACGCTAGATTATGTCATGTAACGTAAATAAAAAAGTTTCTGCGATGTCTGTAATTGCAGTAAGGGTGAGGTCGGAAAGCAAGCGAGACATTCCTGAATTTTACAACTAAAAATTTTTTACAAAAAAAAACAACCGACCTCCAAAAAAAAAACAGTACAAAGTGAAAAATAACTTTAATTTCGGAAGTCGGTGTCTTGGGTTTTGTATTTTCGTTTTTTGCCACCGACTTCCGAAATTAAAGTTATTTTTCACTTTGTAGTGTTTTTTTGGAGGTCGGTTGTTTTTTTTTTTGTAAAAAGTTTTATTTTTCACTTTTTAGTTGTGGTACCTAGCCCACACATATTCGAATACCACTACCTGCTACCAGTGACAGAAACTTATCATTATCATCTACATAGTAAGTAGGAAAAAAATACGTATTTTGTACCTAACTCAAAAACTATCAAAGCAAAGTTAATAAAATTTATATGGGACCAATTCGAGAGCACACCCTTTCAAACAAAAAAAGAATTTTCAAAATCGGTCGACTATTGACGGAGAAATCGGTGGACATACATAAAAAAAAAAAAAAAAAAACAAACATACGCGACGAACATATAACCTCCTCCTTTTTGGAAGTCGGTTAAAAATATTAAAGTTAGTTGATACAGGCGTGACCTTGCGGAAATCCATTATAAAATACAACACACGTGGATATATTTAGTAACCTGTTCCGCTTCACCATCTCATCCGCTGTGCACCGTCACTATGTCCACAACTCGACCTCTTCAGACGACTGCCTACAGGTTGGCGGACGCGCGGGCGTTTTACTCCGAGTCCGGACTCACATAAATTTTATTACGAATAAACTTTATCTTTATTTTTTGGTAACAAGTTATTTGATCAACGTAATTTTCTATTTTATTTTAAGATGAAAGAAAAGACCCCTTTTTCTTTACGTAATTTTATTTTGGGATATTTTTCCTGTATGTTTATGCTGCAAGTTTGTTGATGTTGTTGAGAAATTCGTCAAGTCATAGCTTGACGCATTTCTAGTTTTAGGTGGATGATGCGAGCTTCTATTTGCTCTTAGCCTTCCGAAGTTGTTGTTGATTCTGATTAGGCAGAACTTTTATTTTATAAGTAGTAAAAGTGGAAAGAGGGTAGGGAGGCCTTTGCCCAGCAGTGGGACAATAACGGCTAAGAAAAAAAAAAAAGTAAAAGTCCTAGTTAATCCGCATCAATAAGAACTTTAAATACCGGCCATGTGCGTGTCGGACAACGCACAATGAACGGTTCCATAGTTGGGATGATTTTGTTCCAAAAACAAACTTAACTTTGTAGTTGAAAAACATGTTCTCCCATACATCAATATACTTTACGGTCAATTCTCCAACTGCAAATGTATTTTTTTTATGTGATAAAACTCCAAAATTACGATTTTCGGGCTTTTCCCTTTACTTTTGCTGTGAGATATTGCTTCTTGCCAAATTTCATGATTCTAGGTCAACGGAAAGTACCCTGATAGGTTTTAATTTATTTACGAGTATCAAATATGTCGCTTAAATGGACATTTTTATTTATTGCGTTGACTTAAGCTTGATTTTTTAGAGCTCCAACTTGATACCTCCACGCGTTTCTGAGAAAAAGGGTCTTGACAGACTGACGAACGGACAACGAAGTGATCCTATAAGGATTCCGTTTTTTCCTTTTAAGATACGGAACGCTAAAAATCAGTTAAGAGTAGTTTAGTAGTATCAATTAGTTGTCAAATATTTCGCTGTTTTGATGAATTAATCAATGTTACGCAGTTAAATGATGAAATATCGCACTGTGTAGTAAAAAAATATTGATTACAATATTAAAATTAATCAACAAAAAATTATAATATATATTTCAAAATAGCGAAATATTTGACAGCTATTTGCGATGTTGTCAGCTTTCAGAGCGCACTAAAACTGGATTTTCTCTCATTAAACAAAACAGAAAATGTGAACTGTAAGGCCGAGTGAGCTTATAAGCTTCATACTGTTGTACCAGTTCATAGTTGTGATCCTTTCTCAGCACTTCCAATTACGCCCAACAAAGAAAAACAAGACTAAAGATATTACATTTATTACGTACGAATCAAACAAACGTATACATATTTGACAAGTAATCTTCCCGGAGAAGTAATAAGAAATAAAGGGGTACAGAAGTTCCACTCGCACGAGGTATTTATTTATTCACAAGGCAACTACAACAGATAACAATCACAGTATCACCTAAAGCGTAATCGCACAACATGATTAGCAACAATAATAATAAAAAAAAAGCGGCCAAGTGCGAGTCGTACTCGCCCATGAAGGGTTCCGTAGCAGCAAGTAACATTGAATGAAAGGTAAATTGCAGTTTACGATTTATGATGTATTAAAAAAAACTACTTGCTAGATCTCGTTCAAACCAATTTTCGGTGGAAGTTTACATGGTAATGTACATCATATATTTTTTTTAGTTTTATCATTCTCTTATTTTAGAAGTTACAGGGGGGGGGACACACATTTTACCACTTTGGAAGTGTCTCTCGCGCAAACTATTCAATTTAGAAAAAAATGATATTAGAAACCTCAATATCATTTTTGAAGACCTATCCATAGATACCCCACACGTATGGGATTGATGAAAATTTTTTTTTTGTCTTTCAGTTCTAAGTATGGGGAACTCCAAAATTATTTGTTTTTTTTCTATTTCTGTGTGAAAATCTTAATGCGGTTCACAGAATACATCTACTTACCAAGTTTCAACAGCATAGCTCTTATAGTTTCGGAAAAAAGTGGGTGTGACATACGGACGGACAGACAGACAGACAGACAGACATGACGAATCTATAAGGGTTCCGTTTTTTGCCATTTGGCAACGGAACCCTAAAAATGACAACTACAGTAAAAAGCTTAGTTCACAAAATTATAGCTTGGTCTATGCGTCTGCCCTCCGACACACTTCTGCTTAGGCAAGGAAAGTGTAGGAGACCAAACACGCCAGGTAAAGTACATAAGTGACACAAAGTTACATTATTTAAAGCGTTACAAGATTAATAAAAAATTTAAAAAGAAAGAGTGCACACATGTCTTTTGAAAGCAGCGGCACGAGAATCGAAGATGTCGATACTGTTATTGTCCCTTGTAATTTCATTATAAAGTCGACACATTCTAACAATAGGGTTGTAATACGAGGTGTTATTTGTAAAGACCAGAAGTGCAAAAGTTTTCGGTGTTCTGGTGTTATACCTAGTATTGATGTTATTTACGAGGTATCTACTACACATGCCACAACCTTTTATTTTCGTTCAGTTTTATGCCACTTTATTGTGCCAGACGTGGCACAAACCGTTGTTGTCAATAAATACATAAAAATTCTGCTCATCCTTACGCAAAAGCACCTAACCACTAACATTGACACCACTCAGTTTTATTTGAACAACGATGAAAAATCTAAGACTTCAATGAGAAACTAGCCACCAAATGCAATGCATGTGGGGAGTGTCAAGTCGGTGTTTACCTTATCGTTTGCCTTTCCTCATGCCGCTAGGAGTTGCCCTACGGCACCCCTTATTTTAGTGTCATTAGGTCGTAAAAAACAGCACGGCTATGTATATTTAAAGCTCCCAGGGTATTGTTTCTCACAACAAAGCGATCGTGGCACAACTCTAAAGCATTTTTCTTGGCTAAATTAAAAAGTAAGATGGATGCCACCGTGACTCGGAAGTTCGGTATATTTTGAGACAATAGCTTTTTTATTGCCGTGGCCTACCGTGGCTAGCGGGGAATTGCTGTGCCCGTTCCATTTTTCGACAAAATAGGGAAAATTTTTGGAATAGAGAAGTTGATTGAGTGCAAACAGAATAGTCATTGTTTTGGGACGATGTCCAGAAGTAAATGAGAACAGTAACAACTAGCAATGCCGTGCCCCTTGTTTGAAGGGTATTCAGTTGCTAGTCGGTATTGTGTGTTGGCAAGGCAAAAGTAAATCACAGTCACTTTTAAGCCCCATTTACACAATGCGAGTTTCTTGTCTGTGGCATACCTACAATAAAATTGAAGCAACAATAATGACTTGCATTGTTTAAACATTTTATTACTCAAATGTCCTTTCATTGATATTGTTCGTCGAATCGTTGAGCTCCTTAAATTTTGAGTTGAGCTGCACGATTACTGACAAATGCGTGCCAGTAATCGCGCAGAATGCAAATGCGTGCAGGATAAACAAAGGCCGTTTTACACTGATAAATGCATGCACTGACTGGACAGCCAGTCAATGCACGCATTTGTCAGTAAAACTGCCTTTGTTTGTCTACTCAAATCTGTGTGGTTCTTTCCACAAAAGACTATTTCAGACACTAATCTACATAGTCTTCACATGATCTGACCAAAACTGTCTGGACTTTAAAAGAGACTCTGACCTCTGAGTTTGTTTCGGCCTTTCTTCTCAGAGTAGTCAGATAGGAAACGCCGAAAATATCTAGTTTTTAAAATGTGATTGAAATGTAAAAGTGTTTGTACAAACCAACTTACAGAAATACAATCATTTATTATTCATTGTTGCTTCAAGTTGTGGTATGCCAAAATTAAATTAAGTACAATTGCAATTAAATTACTACGGAACCCTAAAAAAGACCATGGTTGTTTTTAGACACCCATAAAAAGAAATATAGGTTAACAAAGAACATAATAGTAATGCCGTAGGTATAAACCAATAGATAGGTAATAGTAATGCCATAGTATACCCTTAATTACGCCATTTGTATGCAAAACAAAGTCTAGCCCACTCATTTTACAGTAACCATCCTTTTACTCACAGACACGGAACAGCAAACGATAAAATTATCGTGAATCGTTTACAAAGAGCTAACAGAGACTATTATAGCGGTATAAATAGGGGTTATTTAAAATGTACGAGGATGGAATCCGTGTGGCTGTGTGCCAGGAACCCTGACTGTGCTTCCTCACTGCATAAGAAGGTACCAGTTGGCTTTGTTCCACCAGCGGTGACGGAATTTGGGTGACAAGATAAAGAAGATACAATGTGTTTTAAGAGGAGAGTCGACAAGGAAAAGGTCTAGAGCAGCGGTCGGCAACCTTTTAGCAGGCAAGGACCACAAGGTGGCAAAATAAACTAAAGGCGGGCCGCACTTGTGATATTAACCCTAGAAGCCCAATATACCTGCGTATACTTGGTCATATCCAACAGAAAAAATAAAAAATACTATTTAAATTGTTAAACCATACGAAATTTTGGGCTTTCTAGCTAGAAAAATAACCACTCAGAAATGAAAACTACAAAGAACCTAAATAGGTAACCGATTTTATACAAATTTCAGTGTGATGTCTGAAGTTGCATTTGGGAGGCTATTTCTTGTATATTAGCTGTCAAATTTGTAGTTGCAATTCGTAGAATGGCTCTCAAATGCTCATCTGTGAGATGAGAAGCATATTTATTTTTTCTATAATTTACAATTGAAAAAGTTTGCGCGTTACTTATAACTTATTTACAAAACATTCACGGGCCGCAAGTAAGACGTCCGCGGGCCGCATGCAGCCCGCGGGCCGCGTGTTGCCGGCCGCTGGTCTAGAGGATAGGCGCCAGCGTCGTTTTGTCTGCCTTAACAACTGATTTGCCTATACATAGCAAATTGTCTTCAATCGATTAGGTACGAGGCCCGTTTACTTGCAAATAAAAGAGATTTTGGCCTCTGAGTTCGTTTCGGTATTTCTTCTCGACCTCACCTAAATAAACCTCACTGAAATATAATTGGGTTATTATTCACCATTGGAAACTTTTAATAATGAGCAACTATCGATTTTAATGATAAACGACAAGTCCTCATCTCTACTATATTTCTTTTGCTGTGCCCGACATGGTCCACGATTGTTTCTTTTCAAATGTTCACCACCTAAGCACATACATTGTGGAAAGCAAAAAAGTATTAAGTATTAATTGAACATATTCTATAGTCCCGTTTAACTAAAACCAAACAGAATTTACCTACGCTTAATCATCTCGACACGATAATACACATTTAAAACAATAACAAAATATCTCAACAATTTATAAACCAACGCTAAAACAGTTGAAACCCTTATCAGGAGTTCCACAAACAAGAATAATGTCGCAGCATCCTTTGTGGCTCGTCACAATGAACGAGATAAAGCAGTAAAAACGTTATGCTTATGAACAAGTGTATATTATTAGATATAAAGGTAACTTCGTCACCCTTTGAATAATAACGCTTTGTGAGGAAAATCACGGGTGCTTTTTGGGATTTTATTTAATAAACATCGCCAGTAATGGGCATAACTTTTATGGTCATAGGTAAGTAATCTGACATTTCAAGTACCCCGAAACTGATATAACTGAATGATATAATAGTTTACCATATATAAAACTTTTTGGGGTTGCCCATTTATACCATTGCAGACTTAGTGTGGCAAGACTATATTTGGGTTTCGTGAACCGCTTTGTGGACATTTGTCATACCTAAATGCTTGATTTACACGAGGTAATTTAATTGCAATTGTACTTAATTTAATTTACCCTTATAGTTGTCTGTCTGTCTGTCTGTCCGTATGTCTGTCTGTCTGTCTGTCCGCGGTCTAGCTCCGAGACCCTTAGTACTAGAAAGCTGTAATTTGGCATAGGTATACATATTAATTACGCCAACAAAGTGGTAAAACAAAATTATGAAAAACATGGTACCTCTCCTACACGTAAAGTGGTGATGTTTTATTTTTAATTTTTTATCGCATGGTGTGGGGTATCATTGGAAAGGTCCTTCAAAAACATTGTGAGTTTATGAAAACCATTTTTGGATTCAGGGATCCGTTTGCGAAATATTAAGCTTTAAAGTGCTAATTTTTGTTAGAGTCAAGTGTGCCCCTTCCTGCCAGCTAAATGGTTGATTTTGGATATGTGAAAAAAATCACAGCAGTAGTTTATATAACGAAATTAAAAGGAAAAACTATCACAGCTAAGTAGGCTCTACAAGTTAACGAGTAATAATTGACCAACTTAACTTTGCAGTTATAAAAACATGTTTTCACATTCCGTATGGGAGAACATATTTTTCAACTACAAAATCAAGTTTGTTTTTGGGATAAATTCATCCCAACTACGGAACCCTTCATTGTGCGTGGTCCGACACGCACTTGGCCAGTTTTTTGGGATTAGTAGTATCTTTAGTAGCTAGAAATTCTGAACACATGTAAATTCTCTACCCAACGGTAGAGAAATTCTCTACCGTTGGCACAGTGTTATCAGTCTGTAAATTTCCCACTGCAGAGCAAAGGATTCTTCTCCAAAGAAGAAGGGAGTCATGAAGGCCTCGACAAAGTGCTATCAGCGTTTAAGATGGATAAGGAACCTAGCACACATATCAACTCGGAAACGGATCGTCACCGTATCAACTCGAGCCATTCAGTATTTTTTGTATGAAACTCCCTACTGCAACGCACACTAATCGAAATCGTCAGCGATGTTGCCTGGGGCCACGATTTCCCTTTCGGCCTTATTCGCAACCCTAGCGGACTCCGTCCATTCTGCTGACATCTCTTTGAGGCGCGCGTGGAACACAACGCGCCGTCGACCCGGGCCTGGTCCTTATCGGGCGGCGACCTACCCATTGCTCACTGTCTGCAAGCCCGCGCCTATAGAGTCCGGAAATCGGCTTGCGATTCCCGACGCCCTGGGCGTTTCTTACTCCTAAGGGCGTGAGGGCGCGAATTTTGCCTCTCCCTCACGAGTTCCGCCTCCTCCTTCGCGAGCATTACTGTTTCGCAGAAGGAGGTGACGGCCTCCCATTTCCTCTCGCTCCGTACCATGCCCGAATCAGGGCCGGACGCGAGAGATCACCGTTGCCAATCGCCTCCACGAGGACACGGCGATGCTCCACGCAAGCTGTGTGTGATATGACCCTAAGACAAAATGTATTAGATTGTCATCAGCTACCGAAAAACTTAATGTCAATCCTGTTGATAGACGCTGTAGAAATACGAAACGCTTTGAAAGCGATTCCACTTGTCCTGGTCCATGGAGCAATTCTGCAAGAACTTTCGTTTCTAAAATTAAAACTGTGCTTTATTAACATATTCCTTTGTTTTCTTCCAGTCACATCACGCGGACGGCTAGCTGGCTGCCTCCTGCAGAGAGTTGGCCAACAGGCAGGGAAGGCAGCGGCAGTGGTAGCGAGCATGATGAGGAGGAACTACCCTACGGCTGGGAGCAGGCCCTCGACTGCCACGGGAAACCTTATTATGTCAAGTGAGTAAAAAGAACCATCACATCGCTGTTAGAGAAGGTGAATGTCCACTACCACTTCCTATTTCGACAACTTCGACGTACAAAAGTCGGTATATCTCTCAAATAAAATGCAAAATGACCAAAGCCCTACTTAGCATGAACGCGTGACGTTTATAAACGGGCAAGTTCGAACTATTTTTGAATCAAGAATACTAAAGAAAAGTACTAGAATACAGTCCTAAAACTAAGTAAATATTATGTAAAAAACAAATATTTTGTGTCAAAAAATGTCCTCTTCTCTCTCCAGCCACGTCAACAAGACCACGACCTACGTGGCTCCAGAAGGGTGTTCCTGCGAGTCTCCCCCCGCGCCAAGAGACGTGGTGCTGGAGAGAGACCAGGAGCTGGGCTTCGGCTTCGTTGCGGGGTCGGAAAGGCCAGTGCTGGTGCGGTTCGTGACTGATAACTCGCCTAGTGTGGGGAAGGTGAGGAAATACATATTTATAACCTTTTTCTTTTTGGAATTTATACCTTTGTGCAAATTTTCATGTTTCTAGACGTAGCAGTTTAGGCTGTGCGTTGTCTGTCATTGAATGAATTTAAGATTTTTAAGTAGACTAGCTAATGCCCGGCATAGTCTTTTTCATTATTCTTTTTGTTAGGAACCTTTTCCGGCGTGCACACAACAACTTACCAAATAGTCATCACAATCGGTCGAGCCATTTTCGAGTTTTCGCAAGACTAACACATGGCAATTGATTGAGACTAGCTACGCCCTGCGGTTTCACCCGCATAAGTCTCGATCCCGTGGGAAAAAAAAAGTATCCTATGTTCTTTTCCAGGGCATCATCTATATATGTGCCAAATTTCATCCAAATCCGTTCAGCCGTTTTAGCGTGAAGGCGTAACAAACAAACTTACTTTCGCATTTATAATGTTAAGGATAGTTAGGATTATGTTTTGCAATTCCACCCCTAAAGGGATTAAATAAGGGATGAATGTCATTTTTACTGATAGGGAACCCCATCGAGCACTCGGCTTGTCATAAAATAAGAAAAACAGACAACTTTCACATACCATTCTAAAACCTGAACTCCCAAATTCTAGCTTGAACCTGGAGACCAGATCCTCTGCGTCAACGGCGAGGACGTAAGCCTGGCTGCTAGAGAACACGTCATCACCGCAGTGCGGGCTTGCTCCGAACGTGTGACCCTACGCGTCTGCCAGCCAGCCAGGAGTGGCAACCCTGCTAGGAGATCAGCACTGCTGTCTGCAGCTAAGAGGGCGCGGTTAAGGGCCAGGCCCCCTAGGGTCAGGTTTGCTGATTCTGTGCAGCTGAATGGAGCCCCTATGTATCCTGTAAGTGATCCATTAGAATTTTATTATTTAATTATTAAACCTTTGTGCACAAGTGATAAATACTGTACAAAAGCGGACTTAATGTCTAAAGGCATTTTCTACCAATCAAACTTACCCCGCGTCCGAACCAATCAATCAATCAATATTCTTTATTTATCAAAAATGATCGTTCGCGCGAATACGCGATCGTTCGTGTTCATATGTCATGTCACTCATTTGTTTGGAAAAGGAAGGCGTCCTCTGTAGGCGCGACCAACCGTTTGGGTACGCCAAACAAACTGAATGCGGAGATCGCTTGTTCGCGCGACACTCGTTTTGGTTAGGACGCGGCTTTAGGTTGATGTAGAAACAAAACATGGCAGGTGCAACGTAAAAGATAGATGACGAAGATTCCATGTGTGAGAAAGATGTGTGTGAGACGTGGTTCAAATTATAGGTGGCCACGGGTAATTATCAAATAACTTCTCTAGCTCTGGGCGGAGCGGGAGGGCGTGTCAAATTCTTACTGACTAAAACCCACCCGTGTTCCTTCAGTTGCCATGTTGCTGGGGGCCACGATTTCCCTTTCGGACTTCTTCGCAACCCCGGCAGGCATCGGCCTTAGCAGACCCCTTCAGTTCTGCTGACATCTCTATGAAGCGCGCGTGGAACACAACGTGCTGTCGACCCGGGCCTGGTCCTTATCGGATGGCGAGCTACCCATTGCTCACTATCCGCAAGCCCGCGCCCTACGGTGGCCGGAAATCGGCTCGCGATTCCCGACACCCAGGGCCTCTCCTTCGTCGGATAGGGGCGCGAAGGCGCGAAATTTGAGGGGGCCACTTACCTGCAATTCATTTCGATCTATCGTTTCAGAACTGAAACAAAAAAAACAGACTTTATTTTGAACACCTTTTAGTGTGTTCCTAGAATTATCTGCTTAACTAAAAATAGAACTGTTGATATTTACCATATACGGTTCCCTACTTTGCTCCCATATTTCAGGAACAACCCTTTTTTGTGTCAACCCATTAGCTAATTGATAAGGATATGTGCCACACATTTTGGTTGACATAATTATCAATTATTCGCTCCCTAATAATTATGTTGATGGTTGATTATTAATTAGGAACACAAGTGATATTGTAAATGTGGTTGCTTGTGTTCGGAGAGGAACGTATACATTAATATAGGTAGGTGTAATAAGTGGAGTTCTTCCTTAAACTACACTGAATTCTAGGGAAGTTACTTGTCTTGAGTTAACGTTGCTGCAGCTGTGTCCCAGTTAAAAAGTTAGTTTGCCGGTAAAATTACAGGCACAGCAGACTATATCAAAGATTGGCTATCTCTTAGTTTTGTATGTGTTTAAATAGCGATTATACGTTAACTTGTAAAGCCTACTAAGCTGTGATAGTTTTCCTTTTAACTTCGTTATTTATAATAATTTTTTTTTTTTTTTTTTTCCTTTATAAAGTTTCACAATTGGTGATACTTTATTCACATTACAATCTAGCCTATTAGCTAATAAGTAATTTAAATATAACTTAAACTGCTAAGTAACTATAAAATTAAGAAGTCGTCCAATAACGTCTTTCTTATTCACTATAAGTTAAGGGGAAGACACTTGATTCACGTGTTCTTTGTAAAAGTCAGAACTTGCACTACAGTTTAAGTTCATTTACTCTGCACTAAACTAACTCAAAAGGTTTAACCCTTTTTAGTCTTCGCACTAATTCAGTGTTGTCAAGGAGTTTATATTTATAATAATGATTTTTTTTACATATCCAAAAACAACTATCAATTAGCACTTCAAAGCTTGATAAATGGTTTTGACACACCCACAATATTTTTGAACGACCTTTCTAACGACGGGGTTTCTACCTTTCTAGGTCATTTAAAAATATCGTACACACGGAAAAGACGAGAGAAAAAAAGTCCCCACTTTACGTGTAGGGGAGGTACCTACCCCAAAAAAGATTTTACTTTACCTTTGGTCGACGTAATTCATATGTATACCAATGCCAAATTACAGCTTTCTAGTACTAACAGTCTCGGACAGACAGATGGACATGGCGAAACTATATGGCTTCTTTATCGACTACGGAACCCTAAAAAGGCCTTATAAAAAATAAGATTTCTGATTAATATTATACAAAAAAATATAATATAAAAATTAAGCAACAAATAACTTGCAACTTTTATATAGTATGCCGCAGGCAGTTAAATCGCACTGTGTAGGTAAATCAAGTTTTAATCTTAGATTTTTTGTTTCATTCCAGCCATCAGCCTTCTCTCTCGGTGACCTCTGCCTACCTCCGATGGCAAATGTCCTAAAAGTATTCCTGGAGAATGGTCAGACGAAGTCTTTCAAGTACGATACCACCACCACCGTGGCAGATGTGGTGACGAGTCTCAAGGATAAGCTGTGCATCACTGCAGAAGAACACTTCAGTCTGGTAGTGGAACACGTCAAGAGTTTGAGGAGGAACAAGCTGACGCTTCTGGATCCCAAGGAGTCTTTGGCTAGGGTAATTATGAACTGATAATTTACCTTTTTTACTGCGGCTTGACAACCTCGGTTGCTCGAATTAAGGTCCTTTGAGATTTTCAAATTAAACCTAAAATTCTACTACCTGGGCTTTTAGCCCCAAGTTTTAAAGTGAAACTTTTATTACATCGTCTGAAACTTTTTCGTCTGTGTGTTGCATGTCGCGTGACGGTCGGCCGCGGAGTAGGGATAAAGTGAAAGGCGCTCGTCAGAGCAGTCAAGGCCAATATGGCGGCGCCTATAGTTCGCTTAAAAGTTTCACTTTTACTGTGGTTTCATAAAACCACACAATCCTTTTTTTTGTAGTTGTAAATAACCTGGAGCTGAAAGCCCCAACCAACCGATCGCAAGACCTGACCTGTAATTAACTAATTACAACTAAATCATGTCTCACGATCGGTTTTGTGAAAATGGGTGCATATGTCGCAGTGATATTGTCAAACCAGTGATATTATAATTTCACTAAGGAAATTATAATTGCACGAAACTTTGTCAACAGCCTCCATTTCTCACAATTTAACCGACTTTTTTTTTGTGGTATTGTAATATTTTCACGAGAACGATGTAGTGATTTTATAATAACCCTAGGTATATTATGAGTCAAGTTTGTAGTGAAGTCTTCGAGCGTTTTGATTGGTCAACTCTTCTTCATCCGCCTTTAAGATCTGCATAATAACGTGTAGAAGTTTATTCATTTTATGATATAAGGCATGACATTGGAAACGGACCTATCATTGACCGTCTCACAAATTAACGGGCTTGCACATACAGTGAAATTGTCAAAATATTACTGCCTTGCAGTATCACTGCGTGGGTGTGGGTCCAGTAGAATTATAATGTCACTGAAATGAGCCCGTTAAGACGCAGATATATGACAGTGACCTTGAATGGTTAGCTTACGTGTTCTGTACTGAGCTCACGCAACGCGTCGTACGTCCAGCCAGTAATAGGACTCGCCCATCAAGGAGCGCTGTCCCAGATTAGACGCATTATTAATTTGTTACACGTAAAACAAAAGATGTTTTAATAAAACACGTATACTAAAAGATCAATAATTTAATTATCTTTAAAATGGTGAAGTTTTCAGAAAAATAAGCTTGATAGATTTTGCGTCATTCTCAGTTTTTTATCCGCATTAGACATAACTTTACAAATTAATTTCACTATGTAATATAAACATAATCAAAAATATACCTATATTAAAATATTAAGAAAATACTCTAATTTAACATATATTTTTTCTAAATCACTAACACTACCCGTTTAGACGTCATCTTCAGTATAAAATCATTAAAGGTCGGTTATCGTCCCCTTAAATTGTGAGAAATGGAGGCGGTTGACAAAGTTTCGTGCAGTATTATAATATCACTGATTTGACAATATCCCTGCGACATCTATAATTATGAATATTTACCCTGCCGGGCGAGAATTTCTATTTGTTCATCTAATCCCGAAGTAATTTATAATGTACCCTATCAAATCCATGCATATTATGTATAACAGCCAAATATTTTTTCATCCCCAGGTAATCAGCTGGGTAAGTCAAGTAGTCTTTACAATAAGGATTTGGTTTAAGGTCGCAACTGATTGTATTGGTGAAGGTCTAGCCACTCCTAGGACTGATAATGGCTTTGGTCAAACCGTAGTTTTTTTTTTTTTTAATGCCTGGTAGCTCAAGAAACCGGGATATCCTGCTTAAATCTGGCGTCGGAATACAACGCATTGAGATTTGATGTTTAGTAGAAGGTGGACCGATGTACAGGTCAAATAAAACTAGCTCGTGAAACTCAGCAGACTTGAAGGGTATATAAACATGATAAAACGACCAAAAATCAAATCAAAATTAAATCACTTTAAAAAAAAATGGGGTTGGCGACCGCAGGTAGTGTAATTAATTAGTTTAGAAAAACAGTTGTATTTTTGTTTCATCGTATTTAAGATATTGATACCCATCACTTATGTGAATTTCACACAAGACAAACTGATTTTCTAAACTCATACTTCAAATAACTACTACACATGCGATCGTTGACCCTAAAAAAATATCTAATTTTTTTTTATCACATTTATTCAAAAAGAGCTAGTTTATTCTTCGTAAACCACGAACCAAAATAGCTTTGTAATCCCTAGGGACTAAAAAAGTGATTTGAATTTAGAATGTAGATATTGTTAGTAAAAATTCTAATCACCAAAGATATCACGAACATTGTATAGACAAGTAACAGGCTGAATGATTAAGTACCTAATTATTTACTCAAACTCAGATTTCACGTTTTATAAAAAATGAGTGTGTCTTCCTCAAGTAGTGAGAATGAAATAAATAAACGTAGGTACTATTCTTATTCATAAGTTGCACTTATTTATTTTCTCATAGAAGGTGATAAAAAGTAAAAAGTAGAGTGTCCACCTCGGCAACACTATTTTAAGCTCGAGTGACGTACTTTGATTTGAATCCCTCGCTGCGCTTTGGATTCAAAGAAAGACTCTCGCCTTTAAAACAGTCGTTTGCTCCCTAGGCAAATAATCAATATTTTTGTTCGTATTATCATGTTTGGACATCAATACTCACCACGTCTGTGTAGTTTCACTAGATGATTTTATTTGACTCTGCATAGTAGTATAGCAATATGCTGATAAATCTAAAAACATGTGAAAAAACCAGAAGGACTGCAAGTATGACCGTCTTTTAAATTCAAATTTTTCCAGATCGCAGCGCGCCCCGGCTCGTACAAGATGCGCTGCCTGTTCCGCATCGTGTTCATGCCGACGTCGGCCGCCGAGCTGGCGCAGCGCGACCTGGCGGCGCTGGACTACCTGTACCTGCAGTGCTGCAACGACGTGGCGCAGGAGAGGTTCGCGCCCGAGCTGCAGCCCGACGTGGCGCTGCGCCTGGCCGCGCTGCACATGCACCAACATGCCTTGGCGAATAATATGTCTCCGGCGAAGCTCACTGTTAAGGCTGTCGAGTGAGTAACACGCCATCTCCAAGTTAATTCTATACTAGATGGATAAGACGATGCCTATGGCATTAAGTACGCCTCTATACATTTATGTGCTTGAAGTATTAAATAAATAATAAATAAATATGTATTCAAATAGCAGTGGTGGCCACGTGGTAACGGCCGCGACTTACGAGTTGTAAGTCGTAGGTTCGAACCCAGACAGGCGCTTTACTTTGTGTAAATTATTTCATCACCACTGCTCTCAAAACGGTGAAGGAAAACATCGTGAGGAAACCGGCATGTCCTAGAACCGAAAATTTTAAGACATGTGACATCTACCAACCCGCACTTGGCCCGCGTGGTGGATTACGGCCCACTCCCTCTCACAGAGAGGAGGCCTGTGTCCCAGCAGTGGGCTGATGATGATGATGATGATGATATTTGTTGTCAACCATTTGCATTTGCAACTTCCAAATGATGAGCGGGCCGCTCAATTTCCGGGATATTTTAATCCAGCTAATGTTACTGTTGTTACTATCTTTTGTCCGTGACTTCGCGCGCGTGGAGGGCGGAAATTATCCCACGGAATTGTACTACTTTTTAGGGTTCCGTACCTCAAAAGAAAAAAAAACAGTACCCTTATAGGACCCTTATCACTCGTGTATCGGTCTGCCCGTCTGTCACAGCCAATTTTCTCCAAATCTATTGGACCAATTTAGTTAAAATTTGGTACACATATGAATTTTTGTGACCCAAACACGGACATGTAACGTTAGTAAATGAATTTTGAATATGGGGTCACTTTTCGGGGGCTAATTGGAAGCGTAAAAAAAATTGGAATTGTTGTGTAGATCTCAATTTAAAAAAAAAAAATTTAGTAAAAATACCTTTCAAGATATTTAAGAAAATTTATGTATATTGATCATTTGATTTGATGTTTTGACCCCTTATTTCCGAAACTATTGAGCCTTAACTTTAGATTACAGAAAAACCTATAAGAAGTCTATAGTTTTAAAATAACATGGTAAATCTCTCAATATTGTGCGTACAAACTTACATTTGCAGTTGGAATTATGGGAGAACATATTTTTCAACTACAGTGTTGAGTTTGTTCTTGGGATAAATTCATCTCAACTACAGAACCCTTCATTGTGCGTGGTCCGACACTTGATTTAAGAATCATTTAGGTTCGTCAAGACTTCACACACAGACATGAACATAAGTTAAATAATATTTCTGAATTGTAAATTTTTCGCAGGAACAGTGTTTATACCTATATCCTACTTATTCCAGAAGAGAATTCGGTCTAGAGCGGTTCGTTCCCAGCGGATTACTAGAGAGCATGAAGCGCAAGGAGCTTCGCAGACTGATCGCGCACTTCCTGAAGATGAACTCGCAGATGACTGGCAGCCAGAGGCAGCTGACGCAGTTACAGGTACATTATTTACGAAACAAAGGATTTGAGAAAGGATATTTCCAATATTAGTATCACATTAGGCAAACTGTAGACGAGTTTAAGCCATCTCAGATCAAATCATAACATTCACAACTCCATGTGAATAACAAAACAACCGACATCCAAAAAAAACACTACAAAGTGAAAAATAACTTTAATTTCGGAAGTCGGTGTCTTGGGTTTTGTATTTTCGTTTTTTGCCACCGACTTCCGAAATTAAAGTTATTTTTCACTTTGTAGTGTTTTTTTTTGGAGGTCGGTTGTTTTTTTTTTTGTAAAAAGTTTTTATTTTTCACTTTTTAGTTGTGGTACCTACCCCACACATATTCGAATACCACTACCTGCTACCAGTGACAGAAACTTATCATATCATCTACATACTAAGTGGGAAAAAAATACGTATTTTGTAGCTAACTCAAAAACTATCCAAGCAAAGTTAATAAAATTTATATGGGACCAATTTGAAAATTCTTTTTTTGTTTGAAAGAGTGTGCTCTCGGCACACTCTTTCAAACAAAAAAAGAATTTTCAAAATCGATCCACAATTGACGGAGAAATCGGTGGACATACATAAAAAAAAAAACAAACATACGCGACGAACATATAACCTCCTCCTTTTTGGAAGTCGGTTAAAAATAAAATCAGTTTATTTGCGCCTTATATATGACTCTTAAATTAAAAATAATTATAAAAGAATCATAGTAAAAAAAATACAATAGACATAAATATATTCAGTAACCTGTTCCGCTTAGCTATTCCTAAAGAGCCATAAAATACATTGTATAACACATAACATCACGCCTTGTTTCCCCGAAGGGTTAGGCAGGAGTGTCCCTGTAGCAGGTACACCCACATTTCGCCAGTTATGTTTAAGTCCCATGCAATAGGGGGCGAGCCTATTGCAACCATCGGGCACAAATCCAGACTCCGAGCTGCTACTGAGAAATTTCAGATAGGAAAACCCAATAACACTTTGCCCGACCCGGGAATCGAACCCAGGACCTCATGCTCAGCAGTAGCTCTTGCGACCACTAGACCAACGAGGCAGTCATAAAATACCCTGAAAGAAATTGACACGCGTTTCACCTCTCAACGAGGCATCCTCAGGATGACGATTGACTTGTCGCGAATAGGTTACTAAATATATCCACGTCTATTGTATATATAATGGATTTCCGCAAGGTCACGCCTGAATAAATTATCTAAGAAATATAGGCAAAATATGCGTCACTTCCGCGCAAAACGGTCTTTGACTCATGTG
Organism: Agrochola lychnidis; assembly: GCA_963680765.1. Taxonomy (NCBI): domain Eukaryota; kingdom Metazoa; phylum Arthropoda; class Insecta; order Lepidoptera; family Noctuidae; genus Agrochola; species Agrochola lychnidis. The sequence goes on along the minus strand of OY796859.1, from coordinate 2,026,547 downwards.
CAAAACCAAGCCAGCAAACATTTTAAACATGACCGGTTTATTGCCAACACAAGAAAATCGAACATAATGCAACTTCCATGAACAGTTAAGGCATTGTTTACCCGGCATCTACCTAATTTAATAATACCTTTTGTAATAGGAAACAATTCACCATTGAATCCTTTTAAGCTATTGCATAGCTTTTATCGCGGGCTTTGAGCGCGGCGACCGAATCAAGAAATTCTGTAACGTAACGAAAATAAAACTTAACACCCCCCACTCCACCTACCATGTAATGACGGTTCCCATGACAACGTGATGTTGTCATGGGAACGTAATTTTTGTTTTATGTCATCACGTCATCATCCCAAGTGTAGCGTTGACAAATAGGAAGTATGGAGGTTACAAATGCTATGCAATAGCTTTACCGCGGCAGTCCCCGAGTGCCACACGTTTTTTTTTTCTTAATGTTTTTGTTACGACCTGCGCTTATTATTTGATGTGACCATCAGGCTAAGCTGCACTACCTGGACATAGTGGCTGGTCTGCCGAGCTACGGCGCCAAGTGCTTCAGCAGCAGCCGCCCCGAGCGAGTGCTGCTAGTGTCGCCACGGTTCGGACTCAGCCAGATCGTGGGCAGAAGTAACTCTGTGGTATGTATCCCTATATAACTACAGCATATTTTTCATCATTCGTATTAACAAAAGATGTAGAATACTGAGTAGCTCTCATTTTAAATTACACACTTTCAACGTCACCCACTTTTCATAGAACTCATACGCCATGCCGCCATATATATTGGAAGTGAGCCCTCCAGGAGGGTTACCGGCATTATGTTTGCGCTAAAGTTAACCATCGCGGACGGTCAACGGCATTAGGTTTAAAACCGTGTTATAAAACACTGTAAAACGAAGTAAAATAGTATTTTCAAGGGGTCTTGTCGCTATACCGTAGTTGAACCAGCCTGAACAAAAAAAATTAAGTACTTGAATTTTAAAACCAACGCATAATCTAATAAATCTTGTTAAAATATACATCAGATTTTATTTTCACTGTTTATAATGCTGTATACGCTAAGAAAAAGCTACATTTAAAATGAGCCCTCCATGAAGGCTCGCGGCATCTTATATGAGACTAGGTGAACCCTCCAGGAGGGCTCCCGACACTGAACGTGTTAAAAGAGGCAATTCAAAGTTATCAATTCAAATATATAATTGTAAAATATTTTAAAAGAGTAACGGTGGAGTTTCTTGCCCATTATTCTCCATACGAAAACTACCTTTTGGAAGGGGCGACTAGAATCAATTTTATTATTTTGTAATTTTTGACGTTCAAAAGTGCCATACATGGGCCTATTTGAAATAAATGATTTGACTTTGACTTTATTCAGCCCATACGTATAGATTTTGATTCTTGGAAACTAACTAGACATTTTTAGGGCAGACTAGAAAATACTGACTAGAACTGCCTAATGTGAACTAAAACTAAACAAAATACATTGACAGAAGATACAATTTCTTCTTCTTGTTTACACAACATTTTCCAATATCTCTTCTTAAACCATTTCAGCCTCAACCCATCGCCTCTCTAGAAGAAGTGGAAGGCATCAGAGTGAAACGCGACTGGTCAAGTGGTGGAGCAGACGTGGCCATCTTCTTACAACGAGATCGAGTGCTGGCGCTGCTGATGGATGAGCGGGATGCTGCTGAGATGCCACTTATTATTGCTGGGTACGTTTCCTGAAGACCTTCTGCAGTAAAAATGATTTTAAATAAGAAACTGGAAAACTCAAGTTATATAATTTACAAATCCTTACGCCACATCTCACTAAATGTGTTTCATAATAAATCTGCCGTTAACCCCCAAAAGTTATTTCCGAGAAAATTGCAAAAAACAAAAAACGCGGGAATCGTTGTTTCTTAAAAACTATGATTGTTGGACACATCAATTGATATTATTTTCATTTTATCCTAAAGAATCCTTTCTGTCCAGAAACTCTTAAAGAAGAAGTGTGGATTAGACGCTTTCTAGTGATGGAATCATCATAAATTGTGTAACTTAACAGCCTACAAAATTTTCATATCTCTGGAACTGTTTATATTGTAAAAATGTTTCTTAGTCAGAAATATAGAGAATTTTGAACTCTATCACTTTCAATAAAAAGTAAAAATTGCCTATTTGAGGGTTAACGGCTTTCTAGTTGGACGGCAGAAATATATTTAAAACATCATTCTGTATCGAGAGCCATGGTGGCCCATTGGTAACGACCGCGACTTGCGAATTGTAGGTCGTAAATTATTTCATCACCACTGCCCGCAAAACGGTGAAGGAAAACATCGTGAGGAAATCGGCATGTCCTAGAACCAAAAATTCAAATACATGTGACATCTACCAACCAGCACTGGGCCCGCGTGGTGGATTATGGCCCACTCCCTCTCACAGAGAGGAGGCCTGTGTCCCAGCAGTGAGGAACATCGTAGGCTGATTATGCTTCTGTCTCTATCATCTTCAAACGATTGACAGAAACAAAAGGATGTTTTAAATACTTACATTTAACACTAAAAGCATTTAGTGATTTGTGGTGCAAGTGGGCCTAAAAATAAAATTTTGCTAAAGTGTGTTTAGGTGAAACTTTACAAGATGAAAACGAATTATTGTGTTTTTGCAGGTATTACCGCCTAGTGACTGGTCATGATTTAAATGTTGAACAAGAAAGGGAGCCCATGACAGAAGATATAGGTAAGTAATAAAAAAAATAGTATTTTTAGCAAAGTGATCTATCAATGTGCTTATAGTATTTCTATTTTCTTAATAATCCTCGGGAATCATCGCACTTCCGAATACAAACGAATGCTAATTTCCATGTCCATCAATTATTAGATTTATCGTGTATAATAATTTGAATTCAGAATTAAGTACTTTATTGTTGTTTTGTTTTGATTTTCGTGTGGACTATATAGAGCTGTAAAACTATTTTCATATATATCGTGCCTGCGACTTTAGCAGCTTTCCTACCATTTTTAAAATAAATTACATTAAGTTAAAAGAGTATTAACAACTCTATATACTTCCAAGTCGATTGAGAGCGTCCGGTCTGCACCAAGTACAAAGGGCAACTGATAGAAATCCGACGATTGACGAAACACGAGGTTTGCCGAGGGACATTAAGAACATATTGTTACTGTACATTTAACAGAATTCTGGTTTTATTGATTAAGTATTCAATAACCCCTTCTCTGTTTCAGCTCCACCATATTTGTCGCAACACAACGTGGTGCCAGCTAAATGGAGCTACCTCAACTACGACGATCCGAACATATTGTCCAAGAAGCACTATGCCATCTTCAGCATGCCTCCCCCCTACCACTCCACCCCAGACCAGAACAAGTCCCTCGACACCAACATGAACACCAACATCAACAACAGGAACCACAGCAACAACTCCAGCCCTCTAATAGGCTATGACTCAAAATCTGGTCTGCTAGGTCACGATGTTCACTTCGAGAAATGCAAGAGAAACGATGACTTCAGACTCTTCGATCCAAACGATACTTGCTACCTCGATGACGGCATGGGCTTCGACCTTCAAAGTGTTCTTTCAATGGAACTCTTAGAGAATGCGTCGAACAACCCAAGGCTAGTAGAAGCCAAGAACGAAGAGGTCCTAAGAAGAGTAGCAGAAATGCAGAAACTAGTAGAAAACTCCGAACAATATTTGACTGAGAATTGTGATTACGATGCTTATCATGAGAATTTAAGAGATGAGCTAGTTGGTAAAGAAACTTGTGTAGATAATGTAGAGAGTGATACTGAGTCTAATACTAGTAGAATGACGGACGACGCGCCTGGTATATTGAGACATAGTGATTCCTTGCTTTTGCTGACTGAAACTATAAACCAAGGGCTGAATGGTTTGAATGTACCGGAGAGTGGAAAAGACAATAATAGCTTAACCACACGACAATCACAAGGTCTCAGTGCTATTCTTAATAACTGTGGCCTGACTGATGCTTTGATAGCTCTGAACAATGATATATGCCACTCGGAGAGTGACAATGATTCGCTTTACACACCCACTAGTAGTCCTATACGTAAACATCAAAACAAAACGACCACGACCAAAGGGGTCAGGACTAGCTTTGGTCTAGTCAGCCCTGACGCAACGACAGACAATAAGGAACCAAATCTAAAAGAATATTTAAAGCAACTAAGAGAAAAGAGTAGTCAAGAAGAAACAAGAGCGGCTGAGTACCCGTTCTTGTACCAGGAGACCGTAATTGATAATGATGCTGAGCTTATAGATTTAACTTTGATACCTCCCCCACAAACGCCCGATGAATTAGACTGTGCTACGCAAGTGCCTCAAATTTTACCCATAGTTCCGCCATCATTCGCTGATGACAAAGTGAATTCACAAGAAAATTTATCGAATGCACCAAAAAATAAAGCACTAGACGAATTTTTAGCTAATGTTGCAATCCAACCACCGACTGTGAAAGTTACTCCTGCTATAGAGTTGACTCCAGAAGAAATAATGTCGTATATCATTCCACCTCCACCGGCTTCCAACTCATCTACCTTAGATAGGGAACAAGTTAGTTATGCTAATCATAGTCAAATACTTGAAGCAAAAAACGAACAAGCAAACGCCGAAGCAAAAACTGCCAACGGTGATGTCTTGAAGGGAACACTAAGTGTCAGTGAGATTAGGAATATGTTTGCAGCAAAAAGCCTTAGCGACGCCAGAAATAGCCTTCTGCTTAAGGATAAAAACAAAGTTTCTAATCAAACGAAATCAGATTCGCCTAAAGGTAAAAGAAAAAGTGTTTCTGGTGATAAACAGGCAAATGGAACCGCGCATGTCATAGAATACCCTACAGTGGAGAGGAAAGGAATGTTCTCTTGCTGCAGTAAAGACAAAAATAAATCAGAAGAGAATTCAGACGAAAATGAACAAGTTGAATCCAAAATTCAGAACTCAGACTCCATTCCCGACGTCTGTGAAATTAGACCACCACCGAGGAGAAAAAACTCAGACTGTAGGAAAGCGCCCGAGCGACCACCGAAGATTCCACCTACACCTGCACCAAGACCTCGGTCCAACTCGTTTACGTGCGTCAACAACGAACTCTCAGCTGTCGAAATAACAAACAATCACTTCAGTACACTCAACAATAGGAAATTAAACTACAAAGTCGTCTGCGACATAAACGAGCAACATATGCAGAACGCGCCACAACTACCACCGAGATTAGAAAACAGAGTTCTGTCACCACCGCCACCGATACTTCTACCTCCCAAAAAGCCGCCACTACCTCCCGTCCCGAGCATCGAAGTGCTTCGACTGAAGAATTCCCAAAAGCAGTCGCCCATGAGGAACCCAGAGCAACGCTTGGCTAGCATTGGCTCGCCTCACTTTCAACGGAATCTGAATACTTACAGAAATCTTGAAATCGAAAACAGATTGACTGACGAAGAGACACAGAATATCCGATCATCACCGAATTACAGTTCTATGACGTTACAGACCCGCCATGTGAGATCGAACTCTGAGACGAAGAATACTATTTTGAAGAACAACACAGCGCTTTCTTTATGCTCTCCGCAGATGAACAGGCGGTTCAGCAACCGTCCGGATTTACTGAACGGTGCGCCGGGCGAGCGAGTGTTCAGTCCACCTCTATCAGAGCGACAATCCTTCCGTCGAAACAGTGCCAGTCCGACTCCAAAGGTGCAGAACCACGTGAGGTTCAAGGATGAAGTGGTTGATGATATTCCGACGCCACCTTCTCCTCCTACAGTGAAGTTCCCGGAGTTCCAGTCGGGGAACAACGGGCATGTGTCGATAGAGAACCTGCTGTGCAAGACAGAGGTGGCAGTGGATGGGTTGCTGCAGAGGCTGCACCAGGTCGCGCAGAAGTGTTCTCATCAGCATGCGCATGGAGGGGGCGAGGATATTGATGAAGCTAAATTTCAGGTCAGTTCAGAGTATTTATAAAACACAATTTATAAAATCAACAACATCAACGTTACATCATACCTGTATCCTCCGAAGGGTTAGGCAGAGGTGTACCTATAGTACACCCACATTTCGCCAGTTATGTTTAAGTCCCATGTAATAGGGGGCGAGCCTATAGCAATCAACCGGGCACAAATCCAGACTCCGGGCTACTGAAAAATTCCTGATGGAAACCCCAATAACGCTTTAAAAAACTTAACATAATTTTTTTGAAGTGAATACTTCTTTAGGCGCGTTGGGCATTTTTGAGATGGGACTAAACCATTGATTTCGTGACGTTGTTACTACCGATTTAACCGACACCGTGGAGTAAAAGACATCAACGCGTTGATTACCGCGGTGCCGATTTTTTTCAATTTTTCACTTCTGTCGGCACTCCCGGAGTGCCACTGTTTTTTTTTTTAACATCTTTTTATACTCAGAACAAGTCGAAGTTAAAGTTTAAATAGACGAAATTGGTCTTTAAACTATCTCTCGCCTAACAAAAAGTGGTGTGTGTGCAGCGCGCGCGCAGCTCGCTGACGGCGTGCGCGGTGACGCTGGTGTCGGCGTCGCGCGCGCTGGTGGGCGCGCTGGGCGGCGCGGGCGGCGGCGCGGCGGCCACTGCGCTCGCCGACTGCCTCACTCCTCTGAGAAGACTGTCTGATTTGGCACAGGTAAGTGTTTTTCTTAACTCGAAAATCCAATCTATCCATCACAAAAAGAAAGGAAAAAGTTATTGTGCAAATTGTCCATTTTCATGCTGACAGTTTTTTTTCAAAATACCGTTCAAAATTTCTCAAAAAGTTAAAACAGTCTCCTAAGATCGTTTCCCTGTTGCTACAACGGTTAAGGTACCTACCCTAGTAAGGTTTTTGAGGTGGGGCAGTAGCGGGGATATCAAAAGTCTACCCTGTGTATGGAACTCTTGTACAAAATTTCAAACCTAGTGAATTTTTTGTCAGTGAGTGAGTTTATTAAGTAGATTGCAAAATATGAATGACTTTAGTGTGAACTTAATGCATCGAAAGTAATACTTCATGTGTAATAAATACTTGCTTTAATCTTGCACAAAACACGGTCCTTGTATTTTTAATTAATTTAGAAAACATAAACCACTTTTATCACTTACAAATTACCAAATCCATATGATGTTATTATACCTATAAATTTTCATCTTACTCCCAGGCCCTCGGTAGACATACATCAGCGCCTCTCCAAACTCGAAACTTGGTCCTTCGAGTCCACGACGTGACAGCGGCCTTCAAAGAACTGGCTGGTGCAGAAATGGCACAAATTATCCACGAATACAACGCCAAGAAGTCTCAAGGTCAAGGTCAGGAGAACAATTCGACCTTGGAAGGTCAACTGGCGCTAAGAGCTGAGTGTCTAGCAAATGTCCTGGCTACCTTATTGAGAAGCCTCAGGGTATTCTCTCCGTAGGTGAGAAAGGACCAAATTCTGTATTAAGTCGAATATAAAAACTAAAAATGTTTTAAATATAAAATCATGAGCATAATATTAATAAATATGGAATGATTAAAAGAGTACTTTTAAGTACAATGTGGTAATGTAAATGGATGTGTGGAATTAGATAGGAATGATACTAATACTTGTATAGCGCAAATCATGACGTACAATCTGCTGACGCATGCGTCGTCCAGTGATATATATCTAAAATCGATTTTAGATATATGATTTTAGTCGAATTAATCGACTCACGAATCGGTTTCTAAAACATGACAGACAAAATGACAAGATTTCTCTCGATATAAGGTGAGTTGAAAGTAATTGAAGGATAAATCTGAAACAAGCGAATATGACATTCAATATTGAACAGTTCCGATGTATGTAAGTAATAAAAAGAGCAGCTAATACAATAATACAAATATAATGAACTGTAAATCCATTCTATGTATAGATTTAATTTGTTAATCGATTTCTGTTAATAAATTAATAACCGTTACTAAAATGAGACCAAATAAATTTAGGTACGTTTTTTAAATAATTCGAAAGTTTTTTCCTAGTTGGCAACATTTGTGTTTTTATGGCTCCTGTATACAATGGCCAGATTGAAATTATACAATATATACTGTGATGGACAATTCCTTCACAAATAAAGGACAAAGGATACTCTGAATCTGAAAGTTATGTCATTGTATATCGGAACCATTCGTTTGTAGATTGTAGATTAAAATTTTCACATTTGTTGTTAATATAATTTTTGTGAAGTAATTTTAACTTTAATTATCGCTTATTTTTAACTTGATGCATAGTTTCGAACTTGCGATTGACGTAGATCAATCTTTATACTGGTTATGATTCTTAATCAAAAAATATCGGTAATATAATAGGTAAAACTCTTCCTAGAAATTATTTATACCATATCAAAAGATACTCGAACACTTAATAAATCCTATAGCTTATTCCTATTTCATGAATAGGAATAATCTGAAATAAACATCTATGCTTCATGTTAAAAAACCTTCTCAAGCAGAAAAACGAATCCACAGAGTATATCAGTTTTTCTGGCTTCTATTATCTATGATTCCGTAGACAAAGTGTTACCATAGTTTAATTAATTTTACCTTTAATACATATCTATTTATACAAGAATTAAATGTATATTTTCTATTGTAAGATGTGTGATTGGATATAAGGTGCGATTTCTGTAATCCTTCAGTGTCTAACTTACCATATCTTAATACTTTAGGGAACTGTAATCAAAGATACCACTAATACTTATAATGTTATTCAGTGCATATTTTCTCTTCGTTGTTTTACACGTAAATGAACTAAAATACTTAAAAAATACTCCAGTAAGGGTTGTAATGATATTATCGCGCGAATTTGCATAAAGTTTGGTGTTGCTAGCTATTAATTTGTTCAACAATGTTGCCAGCAATCGATTTTTGGTACACGCGATGTGCTGATATTTAAATATTGGTGCTATTTTGAAAAAAAGTGTACGTTTTTCGGTATTGTGATCGGTTGAACTGTAATGATTATTTGCGAGTACATAAATAATAATTATGTAATGCACCAGTGATTTGAATTTTTTATGTAAATATCAAGTAAGGTTGTTTTTGCAACGCAATAAACTAAACTAAGGCAAACTGACGCAAGATGTATTGATCTGTCTCTATTTCCTCGCCTGTTTAGTACAAGTTTGAGTTATTTTTCTCTGCTGGTATCCCAAAGCTTTTATAGGAACCAAAGATGAGAGTTTTCATATATTTTATGTTGTTTCTTGGTTTTGTTTACGAGTATCATTCACTTTCAGCTTGATATAAATTTCTTCATGTATTGAACATACTATAGTTCTGAAATGTTGAATAGATTCTCTTATTTGTTGAATTGATACACATGTCGAGTTGAGCGTTATTAATATTTTATTTTTAAATAACCATACTATACTTTATAATATAATAGTCTCCAAATATTGCAAAAGAAATTCGAATTTTTAATTAATTTCTTATCTTTTGATTATTCAGTCATTCGCTAGAGAATTGCCTTAGAATCTGTTAGACGTTTTTAATTTTTTTGGTCCTTTGCAAATTCCTAATATGACCAACTTCAGCGTTAAACTAAAAAAAAAAGCTACCAAGTGCGAGTCGGACTCGCACACGAAGGGTTCCGTACCTCCGTAAAATTATTTTATAACAGATTTTTTTAAATTTTTTATTATTTTTTTGTTATAGCAGTCATAGTTATACACACTCTGTGAAAATTTCAAGTGTCTACCTATTACCGTTCAAAAGATACAGCCCTGTGATAGACATACGGACGGTCGGACGGAAGGTCAGCGGAACTTTAGTAATAGGGTGCTGTTGGCACCCTTCGAGAACGGAACTCTAAAATGCAGTTAATTTCTGCCACCAACATCCATGTGTATCAACTCAACAACAGTTTATGTGTATAAAATGGTTGCAAATATAGTGTATCGTTATACAATATAAACACACCGGTTTATTTATTGTTCCCAAGTAACAATGCAATGCATTTGATGTAATAAACGATATAAATATTTATTGCAATTTTATTTTTACCCTCATGATAATTATTCTGAAAAATGTTTTAGTACATATAATTTATATTGGACTAACTTTTGCCCGCGGCTTCGCCCGCGTTGAGGTCGGAAATTATTCCACGGGAACGTACTACCGGAATAAAAAGTATCCTATGTCCTAACATAGGTCATAGACTACCCCTGTGCCAAATTTCATCCAAATCCGTTCAGCCGTTTAGGCGTGAAAAGGTAACAGAGTTACTTAATGCGAATTATAATAATCAAATATGGATGGGTAAAAATATCTGGTAAATATATTTGGTCCTCGGTTCTGTCACAAAGAGCCAAATATATTGAATCACTATGTATTGCTAAAACAGTACATAGTGAAAGTTTCTTAAGTGTAAAAGTACCCATAGATAAAATTTTAAAGCTGATGGACACTCATCTAGGCGCTAAACTCGTTGGCGAATTCTGGGCCTTCTCAATTTAGATAGATAGCCACGCTAGGAAGAAGAAAAATAAATGATAAATAATTTTATTTCTGTAAGTAGGTTTATACAAACACTTTTACACGTCAATCATATTTTAAAAACTAGATGAGGTCGGCGTTTTCTATCTGACTACTCTGAGAAGAAAGGCCGAAACAAACTCCGAGGACGCAGTCTCTTTTAAAGTTCAGACATAATCTTGGACAGATCATGTGAAGGCCATGTGGATTGGTGTCTGAAGTGGTATTTTGAGGAAAGCACCACACAGATTGAGAGGGCCTGTCCAGTCAGTGCACGTATTTGTCAGTTATCGTGCAGCTCAACTCAGAATTTAAGGAGCTCAACGATTCGACAAACAATACCAAAGAAAGGATATAAAAAGTACCTCTTCAATTCTTGCCGGTGAAACCCTGTTTAGAACACAACACAAGGACTTTCTTAGGTCTTTAACGATAAAATGCACGGACTTTTATCCATCGCTCGACTTTTATGCTAGAAATTCGATTAAAATAGATAGTGTACAGGCAATGGACGTAATTTAATAGCGCTGAACAGCCAATGTGTAGATCTAAACTCGCGAGAACGATACGCAAGTGATATCTATTTAATTTCTCATTCAGATAAAACTCGATGAATGTTATTGAGGCTGCAATCTGTTGAGACTTTATTTGTTCTAAATTTATCTATCTGTACCTTCCTGGCCACTTTATTCGGGTTAAATAACGTTTGTTGAATTAAGTAGATAATGAAAAGAAAATGCTATTTCATACATTGAAAGTTACCCATTAAAAAATATTTTACGAATGCCTTTTGAGGAGATCGTGGCTAAAAAAACGATCGATATGATCATTAAGTGGTCAAGTTATTAACGAATAAATGAATTCGTACAGAAGAACCAAAATAACATTGGTGGTCCTAATATACTTACTTTAATAGAGAGCTCTATACCGTGATACAGATACTCTAACATCCGATAATTAATTGTATTCCAACAATGCTTATCTGTCTTTTAATTATCGATTAATCGGCAAAATGTGCATATTTGTAGTTGTTCTTATACCAATTAGCAACTGAACTGTACCACTCGCCGACAAAAACCTGCATAGGTACTAAATAAATATAAATAAATAGTTTCTCATTGGTCTAGTGGTCGCAAGCGCTACTGCTGAGCATGAGGTCCTGGGTTCGATTCCCGGGTCGGGCAAAGCGTTATTGGGTTTTTCTATCTGGAATTTCTCAGTAGCAGCCCGGAGTCTGGATTTGTGCCCGGTTGATGGCAATAGGCTCGCCCCCTATTACATGGGACTTAAAACATAACTGGCGAAATGTGGGTGTACCTGCTACAGGGACACCTCTGCCCAACCCTTCGGGGAAACAAGGCGTGATGTTATGTATGTATGTATGTAAATAGTTTAAGAAAAGAAATATGTTTTAATTTATTCAAGTTGATACGGTAAAGTAATTGCTCTCGGTAATTTAATGGTACCGAGAATACTACACAATGTACCTACCTACTATTAATCGGAAAGGAAGGAGTGGTATGACCGACATGTCGGGAGGTTGGATCCGATTCATTCCTCAGTTACACTTTTCAAATCAGATGCATATTATGAGAATATTCTTTCTCGCTCTGTCATCGGTGTTTTGTCAAGATTTCTGTTTCAATGTTTTATTTTTATTTAAGTTGTAATTACCAGATCATTCTCTATTGCCAACCTGCTTAACGATCTCGCGAGTTAAAAACAATTAATCCTTTTTTGCGTCCTGTTTGCACCAACTCGATTTAAATTATCATCAATGACATCCCAAACCGATATCCAGACGATAACTAGCTACATTCTTTTACAAAAAGAGACCATTTCAAGTGTTCAATAGCCATGCATTACTTTCGCACCTATAATTGAAAAATATGGGGTATCATTCATAGGTGGTTGACCAGTTAGGCACATACTCGGGGGCTCGGGGCACATAACCTACGCTCCGAACGCCGTGGAAGGCGTTTGTCACGGCCACTCGTACGAAGCCTGTATTATTTTCACACGATTGCTTACGACCGGTTATAACACATATAGAAAAATAAATTCAATAGAATAGATGCTAGATCGATGGCAGGGTTCTGTAGGAATAGATTCTAGATCTGTTACCTGAGTTATAATTGAAAAAAAAACAACCGACTTCAAAAAAAAACACTACAAAGTGAAAAATAACTTTAATTTCGGAAATCAAAGACACCGATCTTTGATTTTCAGTTTTCGTTCTTTGTCACCGACTTCCGAAATTAAAGTTATTTTTCACTTTGTAGTGTTTTTTTTTTTTTGAAGTTGGTTGTTTTTTTTTCTAAAAAGTTTTTATTTTTCACTTTATAGTTGTGGTACCTACCCCACACAAATTCGAATATCACTACCTGCTATGTAAATAACAGTGACAGGAAGTTATCATATCATCCACATACTAAGTGGGAAAAAATACGTATTATTGAAGCTAACTCAAAAACCACCCAAGTAAAGTTAATAAAATTTATATGGGACCACCTCTGAAGTATGATCTACCAAACAAAAAAAGAATCATCAAAATTAATTCATAATTGGCGGAGTAATCGCGTAACAAACATACAAAAAAAAAAAAACTTACAGTCGAATTGAGAACCTCCTCCTTTTGGAAGTCGGTTAAAAAAGATAGACAAGACAAGTAAACAGTACCTCCTACCACAATTTCGTCTGTACTTCAGGAATTAAGAACTTATGATTGGACGATCAGCTTGATCCTTTATAACTATACTCCGTTTGAAATAAGATTAGACATTTAACTAAACCTTTTTTACAGTCCGTTCAACCGATTTTGACTTCTATTGCGTTGGTCGCATGACAAATGGCAGCTGCAGTAAACAGTTGGTTTGTAAACACTTTTTTTGCTTTTAATGCCATCCTTATGCCTACGGTATAGAAGTCAAAATCGGTTGAACGGACTGTAAAAAAGGTTTGTTTAAATGTCTAATCTTATTTCAAACGGTGCTGCTAAACCTGAACCCAATGAACACAATTATAATGTACCTACTTATTATTTATTAAGTTTGCAGTTATGTTACGTTGTTATTGGTGAACAGAATATAAATTTTCTTTAAAAAATATTATGAAGTAGGTAAAATTGCTAATTCATCGGTTATGTCTTAAAAAGGTCTTCTTATTTTGTGCACAAGAAGATATCAAAAACAAATATGTAGATCAGAATAAACGATTGAACTCTTATTAAATAAACCGTTAAACTATAATTGAACGCTTAAACCAACATTAAGTAATGAAATACAATGTTACCAACTAGAAAAATAATCGCTTACGGATCTCCAATCAGCCTGCGACTAGGCTTGAAATACAATGTTACCAACTAGAAAAATAATCGCTTACGGATCTCCAATCAGCCTGCGACTAGGCTTGCTAGCAAAAAGATGTCGACGAATGTGGCCAAAGAAACTGTCGCACAGTAAAAGCTATGTTTTATGACCGAAAGAATAATATCTTTTTGTTATTGCTACAAGAGATATGACTGTTAAAGTTGGTATCGTCTATACCCGAATCGCTTTAGCGAAGCAATAGCGGTCACTCATCTACATTTTCTAGCATTCTTCATTTCAAAAACTGAAATAAAATCCGTTAACGTTAGGGTTACCATTTCGAAATTTGAAAAGGTCTGACAAAAAGATTTTTTTTTGTCCGCGAACCCGCGCCTACGGTGACCGGAAATCGGCCAGCGGCGGTTAGGTGTGTGAGCGTGAATTTTGCCTCTCCCTCACGCGTTCCGCCTCCTCCTTCGCGAGCATTACCGCTTCGCAGAAGGAGGTGACGGCCTGCCATTTCCTCTCGCTCCGTACTATGGTCTGAACCAGGGCCGGACGTGAGAGATCACCGCCGCCAATCGCCTCCACGAGGACACGGCGATGCTCTGCCCAAGCCGGGCAGACCTCCACCGTATGCTGGAGCCCGTGCCCGTGCCCGTGCCCGTGCCGAAAAGCCGGACATGCCCGGACACATCCGGACGGACAGTAACCCTAGTTAACGACCTGAATCAATTTCTATCGTGATCTTCAACATGTTCCAATGACGAAAAACCATTACCTACATAGTTTATTGTCTGTGTTCCTACGGAGAGATATGGAGGAAAGGGCAATGACCGCTGTTGCCACGCTAAAGCGGTTCGGGTATAGAAAGGAATCGGAAATTGATCGTGGTTTTGACGTTCAAAAGTGCCTTTTTGTGCCTTTTTGTGCCTTTTTGTGCCTAATTGAAATAAATTATTTGACTTTGACTTTGGTTGGCTTTTAAAATAAAATAGACGTTTCGTGATTAAAATTAATACATATTAATTTAGGATTATTTAATTTATATCCCGGCTTCTTCGAATTTAACCTGAGCCCTTTAAGCTGATCACGAAGTCAAGTAAGTAATCTAAAAAGGGCTATAAACATAACATAACATTGTTTCCCCGAAGGGTTGGGCAGAGGTGTACCTGTAGTAGGTACACCCACATTTCAATTAAACCATTTACAGGCACTTTTGAATTGTCAAAGGCCTTTGACAATTCAAAAGTGCCTGTAGAATAAACCGGTTGTTGTTATCTCTTAATAATTCTTGACTTTGCTTAGGCCTCCCCTAAGGCCCGCCACGTCGACCGGTCCTGTGTTTCTCGGATCCGGGGATCATGATCATGTCCCTACTTACTTATTTCAATAATCTTCTTGATTTGTTTTAGTGGTGACTTGAGAAGTTCGTAGAAGATAAAGATTGAGATTACTGTCGTTCACTTCACCTGACGAGATTTTTACACGATAGGCTGAATTATCTATTCGTTTGGTTGTAACAAAATCAGTGTCTCTCATCAATCAGTTTTGGGTAAAACACAATCATATCATTACCAAACCGTAGCACAGTACTCACTGTAACCCAAGCTTTAAATATCGGGTGCTACCAATGTTTACAAATAAGGAGTTCGACCGCCGTTTGTTCAACCCTATGTTTTATATCTTATTTCTCTTGTACAGGGCTGAGCCTTTAAATGACTGGACACATATCGAGAAAAACAACGTCTTTTACATAACGTATCTAATGGCTGCTCTCAGGAGACAAAAAGAAGCAGAATTGTAGGATTTTTTTTCAAGATGCTATTGTTGGTTTGGCTAGATATTTCTAAGTTTAATGATGTTGGTAAATAGTGCCATGTCATTGTGTCTAAAGTTAGGTTAATAGTGAAACTAATAATAAATGCAACTATCTATAGAAAGGGTTAATTATCCTAGCCAGGGCTTGATAAACAATGATAACCAAGGTATTTGCAAAAGGAACAATATTTATGGCAAAACCAAAGATTCTGAAAAGCCAGGATATGGAAGACTAGTGAAGTGACTCAGGCAATAACGATGATATAGTACAATAGGTTTAGATTTCAAACTACAACGAGAAAATGTCTAACTATTTAACAAACCAAACACTACTGAATTTTACTGTCAAATATTTTCAATACTCATCAAGCACTAAAATATCATCTATTCAAAAATAGGATCAGAAGTCATCGTATCATCAATATTTAAATGTCTTTGTGTATCATATAATACCAAGAAATCCTGAATTAGATCAATGCTGCTTTCTTTGTACCCAACTGAGCGACTCAAGGGAAGGTAATGTGTTTATCAGCCTATTAATGTTTGTATGTTTGTTCCTTTGTGGCGCTCTAGAGCCCAAACGCGTTAGCCGATTTTGATGTTTCTTACGATTATCAATTAGTCTTAATCTTGTGAGTGTCACTAAAAGATATGACAGTAAAAAATTCAATATGGCGACAACCAGACGCCATAATACGAAACTATGTATATAAATTTGTAATTGAATAATAGGTCTTTGAAAATGATCTAGGATGGATGTGCAGTCGGAGGCATCTTCTTAATATATTTCTACTAGCTGCGCCCCGCGGTTTCACCCGCATAAGTCTCGATGCCGTGGGAAAAAAAAAATATATCCTATGTTCTTTTCCAGGGCATCATCTATATATGTGCCAAATTTCATCCAAATCCGTTCAGCCGTTTTAGCGTGAAGGCGGAACAAACAAACTTACTTTCGCATTTATAATATTAAGGATTGCCTCCAACTGCATGAGATTGTTTATAGTAAGTATTTTCTTGTTTCCATCTTTTTACGCAGTTGGGTTTGTTTATTTTGCTATTAGTGCCACTTCAGATGACATCCAAGGATCATTATCAGGTGCCCTATCGCCAATCCAATTCCAATGCCCGATCCTATTCGGATCACACGACTATCTAAAGGCTAAGATACACAGCAGCCCTAATAGGCCGATTAAACAGTCATTCCTGATGGATTACGCGAATTATTATAATGACAGTAATTTCAAGGGATGCATAATTATTATGATATAGCTATTAGTATGTGGACATGTTGGCATTTATATCGGCAGGTTGACTTGTCAAGTTGTAAAAACAAGCTGATGTAATATTTAAGTTAACTTGGGCTTTGAAGTTTATGTGTGAGTGTGTGTTTGAGTGTGTGCGACAGAAGTTAAAACTTGAAAAAAAAATCGGCAAAGTCAAATAATTTATTTCAATTAGGCACAAAAAGGCACTTTTGAACGTCAAAATTTACAAAAAATAGAATTGATTCTAGTCGCCCCTTCCAAAAGGTAGTTTTCGTATGGAGAAGAATGGGCAAGAAACTCCACCGTTACTCTTTTTAAATGTTTTACAATATTTTGTATACAATAATTATATGTGAAGACGATGCACTTGGAATAAGATTACTATACCACAATAGGTATAGTAATCTTAATAATTAAATATGAAGCAATGACAGAAAAAATAATTATGTAATGGATACATGGTGTTCACACATTTACAAGCATTGTAAAAGTAGGTACCTATAAAATATTCCTAAAAAAATTACAAGTAATACTAATAAGTCAGTGTGCGAGTTCAAGTAATCACAGAATGTAATGTAAATGTTATAATAATCGGCACCGCGGTAATCAACGCGTTGATGTCTTTTACTCCACGGTGTCGGTAAATTGCGTCACAGTGTCGCGAAATCAATGGTTTAGTCCTATCTCAAAAATGTCCAACGCGCCTAAAGAAATTTTCACTTCAAAAATCTGCTTAGCATTTTCCCAACAATATTGGAGTCAGTTTACCGGATGCAGCTAAATACCAGTATTTTAATAGAGTGACTGCCTATCTGACCTCCACAACTCAGATATTGGGGAGCATGTGAACTGACTGGACAGGTCCACTCAATATATGTGGTTCTTTTCTCAAAAGATCTTTTCAGACACTCGGAACACACATACACACATGGTATTCACATAATATGACCAAGGTTATGTCTGGACCTTAAAAAAGACTGTGACATCTAAGTTGGTTTAGACCTTTCTTCTCAGAGTAATCAGATAGGAAACGCCAACCTCATCTAGTTTACAAAAAATATAATTGGCGTGCAAAAGTGTTTGTACAAACTTAGAGAAATGAAATCATTTTTTTTTTAATGCGCTCACGGTTATGCCTGCGAATAATTTTCTGTGTTATTTAATCATATTTATTCATATAATTGGTTGTATAGTAGCATTATATTCTAAGTACTATTTGTTTTATTTTATTATTTATTAATATTTAATTCATTAAACCTATCTTGGTTTCCGTACGACTTTTTCGGGTGACCACTGAAAATCAGCGCTGTGCTGTGGGTCCCCATAGCACAGCATCATGCTGAGTGGAAGCCTTCTTGTCACAGTCATGACGTGCCAGCAGCTGCCGTATATTTCTATTTGTGCTCGTGGTTATATTTAAATGTATTGTTTTATTTTATTGTATTGTTCTCTTTTTTTATGCACGTGTGTCTGTGACAATTAAACTTATTTTTCTTTCTTTTCTTTCTTTCTTCTTTCTTCTATTTATCACGATACCCCTTGGTAAGACTGGTTGTCAATTTCAGGCTTCTGATGACCTGTAACGACTGTTAAAGATCTACAAATGACAGTCGAGACCAACAGCTATACGTGCTTTCCGAGGCACGGGGGGATCTCTGTATTAAATGAATAATAATAATGAATTGCAATTATAACACTGAATTTGATGTTGTTACAATTTTAGGTGTAAAAAAGGCAATTGGAAAGTCTCCAAATACTTTTTTTACATCTAAAACTAAATATTCGGTATTACGATATTAATTATTGCATTTTATTATTAATATTTTAGGTAACTAGTTTAGCCACATTTCTTATTTCCGTACTATTGCAAAATTAATCAAAACAGGTAAATATTTGACAGCTATTTACGACGTTGCCAACTTTTAGGATAAACCCTCTTAAGTTATGATGATCCTGATCGTCATTGGTGATACCCTGATGGGTAACTCTGCAGACGTGAGTTTCGCTAATTATTTTAATTTAACCCTGTACAAATTAAAAGTTCACGTTACACGGAGTACCTAAATGATTTATGGTTTCTGCACCTGTGTAGGTAGTTAGGTAGGTACCTTTTTCTCCACGACACTTCCAGGAATAAAACGGCGAGCAACTACTTAGAAGGAACCCCTAATGGCATTTAAAGTTCATACTTGTGGCGGCAGTAAATTCTTATAAGTTCGGTAATTACTTAATTTAATCAATTTGAAGGGTAAGGGGAGAGTTAGGATAAGGTTTAATTTAATTACTATTTTCTGCAAGTGTTAAAGACTATCGTAATTTACAGAAATTAAACAATTTAATTA
Organism: Agrochola lychnidis; assembly: GCA_963680765.1. Classification (NCBI taxonomy): domain Eukaryota; kingdom Metazoa; phylum Arthropoda; class Insecta; order Lepidoptera; family Noctuidae; genus Agrochola; species Agrochola lychnidis. The sequence goes on along the minus strand of OY796859.1, from coordinate 2,007,314 downwards.
TTTAGTTTTTTCAGCTATGGCGCAGTAAATTCATGATAATGAAGTTCCACTCGAAATAGTCCTCGATAAAGAATAATTAAAAAAAGGTTAAAACAATCAGGAAACTATGTAAAGTTTCTGATGGGAAGCATTGCACTTAAATCTTTGGTGCTAAGCCATGTCATATCTGTCTAACAGATCCTTCTTTAGATCAGAGATTCTACAGCAAAATTGACAAATCACACACAGTTTCAGATTTCTCCACTGAAACTTTCTGTTTTATTTCTGGAAGTAAGTCTACAAACACTTTCACACGTCAATAATACTTAAAAAATGGACGAGTTACTATAAAAAATACCCAAATCGATAGGTGTGTCTATAATATTTGAAGAGTTCCCTCGATTTCTCCAAGATCCCATCATCAGATCGTGATCAAATGACAATGGGACCAACTAGAAAGTAAACCCTTTAAAAAAATTAAGTTTTTAAATCGGTCCAGCCGTCTTCGAGTAATCGGGGAACATAAATAAGAAAAAAAAAAAAAAAATCCGACGCATTGAGAACCTCCTCCGTTTTTGAAGTCGGTTAAAAACTAGACGTGGTCACTGTTTGCTATCCAACTACACTGAGAAGAAACACCGAAACAAATTCAGAGGTCACAGTCTCTTTTAAAGTCCAGACATAATCTTGGTCAGATTATATGAGGACGATGCAGATTAGTCTAGTCTAAGCACATATGAAATGATACTTCTGTACTCTACCTCCTACATGAGTTACCAGGTATTTAAAAGCCAGCGTGTCAGTTATTTGGCCAGTTTTTGCATCGGATCACCCCTCGCAGGCAAAGGTCACTGCAGATAATTAAACATAGAGGGTAATATTATCTAAATGTCAGTCGCGTGAACTTTCCTTGCCGCCTCAAGCACGTATGCTATTAATTAAGTTTTTGAATTGTAACGGAAAGAATTATATAACTTTAAATTAGAAAGGCGAATTGGACGTTTTAGGAATGGCACCCTTTTCTTGTCTAGTTCTACAAAAAAATGCTAATACAAGTTATTTAAAATAAGCTTCCATTTCTTGTCGACACTAAAACATAGCCGTCTACACCGCATTTTTCGATCCGTACATAATCATAGATATTCTACATCCGTACCGTACAAGAGATTTAGATAGTTAAATCTGCTTAGGAGCAACTTTTAAAATTTTTGGTGTTTATGGTACTTTGTTTTTTTAGTCTTTGAGCCCAGTGGAACTTAGGAGCAACTAACGTAATGGAACTTAGGTGTCTTCACTTATGTTTTCGTTTTTTTTTTTCTAGTAGGTATGCTTTACTTAATGTAAAAAAAGTTAATACTTAATTATATCAAACATTTAGACCGAATAAATATTGATAAGTATGTGGTTATGTTATCGCGTGAGGCCTTTTGATAATTATTTAATAAAATGTCAGAGAGTATTTCATGGTCTACTCGGCAGAACAAGAAAAACTAAAACAATTACAACCACCAATCGCCCACACCCTTTTCAAAAATATTTGCAAGAACAAATTAAAAACTGAATTTTAAAAACATATCAAAAAAATCGCGTTATTTTACAGCATCTCTAGAGTTGTCTGACTTGATCGCAAAAGAAGCTCGTAACCGAAAGCCGCTTATAAAAATAGGTCTAAATAACATTTCATTTATTTGAACTAAGACATCAAATAAAAAACTACAAGTCTACAAAGCAAATCGAACAATAAGAAAAACTAATGTAGACGCATAATTACCATGCCACATTGCTAAAAACGCCACGTCCATGTTTTTCAGTGTAAAACCTAGACTTTAAAAAGGCATCTAGCTTCACCTAATCCAGTCTAAGCAGCATATCTGAACCTCATGACCGATGTCAATGAATCCCACTTATTTTATCGCTAACCCTCTAGTCTGCAACCAACATTCCAACAAAACCACGCGTAAGCTACTGCGAACTATATTAGAAACTATTGCAAAACCTTAGGGAACCATGTTTCGCTGACTTGCAGACTTGAATAGAATTCTGAAGTCTATAAGTGTAGTTGTGGTAAACGTGCGCGTTTAGGTTATGTTTGTCAGGGTTTGTGGTAAGGGTTGAGTCGGGAACGCGTTCTGGAGTCGAGTTTAGGAGTTAGCGAGTGCAATGCGCCGCTCATGCAGTTCCCTAACCGGTTTCTAATCGTTGTATTTCACCGCCGCCGATCGGGCTTTGTGTGTCTCGGAGAAAAAGTTAAATAACTTCAATGAAAATGTTCCAGCTCTTTCTTTGGAAATCGAAATTATTACAATTTTCAATCACAAGTTAATGCTCTCAAAATCATACATCTTTCATTTGCCAATCTAAAAATTTCTTCCGCCTTTCCAGTATAAGAATCTTGCGGTATTGGAGAAGTATGTAGGTACCGTTTCTTAGCTGGCAGTTCTAGCTGTTGTTCAAAAGTCACAATAACACCTAGGCAGGAACAAAGGCCTGCCTAGCAACACTCGGGAACCATTCTATAGCATTCCTTAAACGTAAGAATGCACCTCACTGCTTTACAAAACGATTGTACAATAATTATAGTCCCCGCACTCGTATGACATCGATCAACTGTGATGAAGCAATGTCGTGGTTAACCGAATGGTCCCTGGATGTTATTTTTTTAATGTTCATTGTTCACTGTCTTTGGACAAATCTCGAAACAAAGTTATTATTACTCTGCAAGAAAAAGTCTTCTTTTTGTCGAGTCTTTGTTGAGTCTTGTTTTTGCTAAATACTAACAGCCGCTCGGGTCGATCTGTCAGGTTAAGCTATGCTTGCCGGGGTTGGTCCGTGGATGGGTGACCATTTCTACATACCGAGACTCCTCCGTGCCTCGGAAAGCACGTTAAGCCGTTGGTCCCAGCTGTCATTCGTGGATCTTTGAAAGTCGTTACGGGTCGTCAGAAGCTCGAAAGTCTGACAACCAGTCTTACCAAGGGCTTTGGTATTACCCAGTTACTGGGTTGTGGAGGTCAGATAGGCAGTCGCTCCATGTAAAATACTGGTATTCAGCTGTATCCGGTTAGACTGGAAGCCGACCCCAATATAGTTGGGAAAAGGCTAGGCAGATTTTTTTGTCGACTAAATGGATTTTATTCAGTTAATGAAAATCCGAGCCAAACTATTTCCGCATCTTATAGTGTTGAGACCATAGATGTATTATTAACGTTATCTATGGTTGAGACTGTGGCCAATGTTTTCATAATTTTCACTCTTTTCACTTGCTTTTCGGTAGGTTTTTCTCTAATACGACTTATGATCCATACCTACCTCTTTAGACTTACTCAATTCATATAAGCTACCTCTTCAAAAAGATGCATTAGCACGATTTTATCGAAAATACAACTATCCTATGACGTTTTGGTAATTTTTTGCGTCAAGCACAATGACTATCCCCACAGATATTTAGTAAAGTATTAAAACTAAGTAAATATTTGTGCGAAACGAGTATTTTTAATTTTAAAAGCGTATAAATTTACATTACATTTAATAGCGTTAATGCTAGGGCCACAAGACCATCAAACAGAACATTTAAAACCATTTCTCCAGACAACGAACCTCAAAACTAAAAACTGTCGATCTTAAATATTCTAATGGCCAATCAAGTCGCATCAGTTATTATAAGTTAATCGTGGGTGCGCCGGCGCACGGTCAGCGCGCACTTTCGCCCGCTCGCAGCCGGCAGCGCCACATTTCTCCCCAAGGACATCAGAACCTGTCTCTACTGCCGACAGATCAGATTGTTCATAAGGTAAGCTGCATTGAGGAGTATATGGGAGCCATAAATTAGGTGATTATCTCGATTTTTATGGGTTTTTGGGAAAGGGTTTGGAAATTGTGGACTCTTCGATCTTAGAAACATGACTGCATCTCTATTAGTTACCTACCTATTAACGTGGTAAACAATTTCAAGATGTACTACGGGACTGACAAGTAAGGTATTCAAGAATAAAAGTCTCTAAATCAATCTTTATTGACATAGGGACTTCAAAAAAAAAAAAGTGGAAAAACATCAATTCACGATTTGTTCATGAAACACTTGAAACAAATAATTATCTTATAAGTAAAGAAAAAGGAAAAACACAAATCCTATTAAACGAGCAATATTTGTTTGTATATATATATATTTGTTTTGTAATCACGTTCTCGAAATTAGCTCTAACTATTTCGATGAAAGTTGCAATATAGGGGTTTACGAGGGCGAAAAATCGATTTGTCTAGATCTCATATCTATTCAAAATTCAAATTCAAAAGTCATTTATTCAAACTAGGCTGTGAATCAGCACTTTTCGAACATCAAAATTACATAAGACAGTCCCCTAAAACGCCCACCCTTCACCACTTCCTAGTGCCTTTCGCTGGGAAGAAGAAGTGACGCAACAAACTCCCCAGCAGCACAGCTATCAGTTCAAGTTAGAAAAAAAAAATCTATACAATAGTATGCAAAATTACGCAACACAAAACATAATTTAAATGATAAATTATTGGCCATTTATTATGTCATCTCATAGATATCATATCTTTTGACGTTCAAAAGTGCCATACATGGGCCTATTTGAAATAAATTATTTGACTTTGACTTTGGGAAAAATAGTTTTCTCCGTATTTACACCCGAGCAGAACTCAGTCGCCCAAAGTTTAGAACAAGATAATGAATATTGACTCTAGAATAATGACATGGCAGCATGGAATTAGTAAGTACCTACTATCATGACAGCATGGAATAAGTAGGTACTATAAATGGATTATACTATTAAATGAACATTCTCTATTTTCATAACAGCAAAGGTTGGTCGCCCAGGTACTGAAATAATTAAGGTAGCAGAAAAAATCTAAGTAATTAGGTAGACTCCTAAACGTGCTCTGGCTTCTGAGAGACAGTAACGGATATGACCTATTAATACCCTTCTGGGTGACAGGCGTGATGTTAAGTGTTATTATATTAACGGTTTACTGATGATAAGCATAAAGTATATTGTCATAATTGACATTGGCATAACGAAATTCACCATTATGATCATTACGCATAATATTATCAGGCATCAATGTTTTGCCATAATGTTTATTGCCATAAATACTGTTGGCATAATAAAAATGCAGCATAATTTTATAAAGCATAATGTTTTAAACGCATAATGATATTTACACATAATGTTCTTTGAAATAAAAATAATAAGCCCTAATATAACTCATAAAAACAAACATATTCGCGGCTCAGGGGTGGCCCTGCCGCACCTTAACCTAATCCAATAGAGTAATTCCCAAGTTTTAATAAATATTTTTTTTTATAAATAGAGGAATAAACATTATACCTTAAAAATGTATGCAACTCCAAATTATGCCAAAACAAATTAGACTAAATGACAGCTATGCTAGCTTTTGCATTATACCAAACAATATTATGCCAAGAGGATTTTATGGAGAGGGATTCCTATAATAACGCAGGTGCTCCATTAATCGTTCAAGAATTCACTTTCCTACTTTATAACCTCCTGCTAACTACTAAACTAAACAGATTATAATGCCGATTTATTCTCCGACGTATTACCAATAGTTTGTTTAATATACCTCATAGAAAGGTAACAATCCGTTAGGAAGTTATAAAACTGAGATTAAATTATTGGTCCGGTCAGCAACTACAGCCATTTCCAATCATTCAGGTTGTTACTGCAATTTTACGGTGCCTGAGCAGCCTAGAGGTTGTAACTGTACTGTTTGACGTAACTAGGCAAGTTTCTGAGACTACTTAACCTTATAATATTTAGAAGAGAAATAATCTCTTCTTATGACAAACTCTCAACTGAATTGAAACACAACAAACAACATATCATACAGACAAGTACAATTTTAACAGTTTAAAAACTCCCGACACAAACATTTCCTCATTTCTCTTTCCTACTCCATCACCAGACCCTGTTCATCTATCTGTAACCTATTAATTGAGACAACTCCAATAAAAAAACAGCATTTAAATCGGTTCACCCGTTTAAGAGCTACGGTGCCACAGACAGACACATACAGCGGTCAAACTTATAACACCCCTCTCTATGCGTCGGGGTTAAAAATATATGGTATTTGTTCTGAAAATGGTTTCTTTATACTTTTTACAATCCACCTGCTATTTGCCTTTTATGCCTGGCATCACAACAACGGTTGACGGCAGACGCAACTGCAGCCATCGACACTCTACTCGTTGACGGCAGACGCAACTGCAGCCATCGACACTACTCGTTGACGTCAGACGCAACTGCAGCCGTAGACGAGTGTCGACGGCTGCAGTTGCCTCCGCCGTTGGAGCGTGCCGCTCTTGTACATGAGCACTAACCTAGGACTAAACTGCAAACTAATCAGGACACCATCATAATTTACAATGATACTTAAATTATAAGAAACATGGCAAATGGACACATTACAGATACTACAAATTCAACAATTGAAGCTTATTCAAATGAAATAACAAGTAAACGATTGCTCAGCAACACCCTCAAGGCACAACAGTTGACAAATTCTTATGCAGATCATAAAATATATTGCCCACAAATTCTAGCCCGAGGGTAAAAACGCGAAACATAGTCTCGATGCTAGACACATCAATATCTATCCAATTAGGGACGATTTGTTAGACTCATGAAGACTTTGGAGTGCGATGTGTATTCACATTCATTGCGAAGGTAAGCTCAATTACTGAATCATTGGGAGAGCTATAATTCAACAACGGAGCTACACCATGTTCATTTGTCAAGAATCAGACAAATTAAAGCAATATCTTCTGGTTTATCTTACCGACTCCTAAAGATTACAGGTTCGTCAATAACAAAACGAAATATTTTAACAATGACAACCAGTACTTAGTATATAGAAGTTGTGATTGGCTTGTATTTAAAGTACTTTAGAGAAATAAATTACTCCTATAATAGCTTCCAATACCTGTAGACATCTTCCGTGCCATTAAAAATCATGTAAGTAAGTAGTGACTCGATCAAACATCCATTTATTTCCTCCATTCAGGCAGTCTCCAAAAAAAAATCACTAACAAGTAAAATTAATTACTAATTACCATAAAAATGCCTCCACTCCCTACTCCAACTTCAAAACAATGCGAAAATCATTACAAATCAAAACGACGTACAATAATCACGTTCAACAAACTACCTGACGGCCAGCGTCGCTAACACAAGAACTTGCGGCCTCTGAGTACCAAACCACCACACCACATCTTCAACCTCCATAAAAACCAACTACTTCACCGAAAACCCGACCCTCCTACGTCGAGTTTAAGTAAGATATTGCTTGACAGGTGAATGGTGGTTACGGGTTTTAAGATGATGGGCCGTGCTGGTCAATAAATGTATGTAAAAACGTCCGCAGACTCCGACGACATTCTTGTGAAGAGTCTGTAAGACGTTAGGGCCATCTAAATGGTTAGGACGCTGGCCCATAGTTGTTTGTGCAGTTGAACATTTTTATATCATATTATATCAATTGCTCTTGATTTATTTTAAATTAGAACGGCCATTTTGTCCTTTTATGAATCTGTAATGGCTCTGTAATTGACTCGGTTCAACATTCCCAGTAATTGATATGGTTTGCAATTAATTATATGTCTATGACTATACTTCAATTGTTTCAGATGAACCTTAAATAGCTGGGAAAAAATTACTGCAACTTTAAACAATTTTTATAAACTAAACGCCTAGACAGTAGAATTTATTCAACCGATCTCTACATACTATAAAGTATCAAGTAGGTACTCATAAAATAGCAGAAACTTCAAACTCAGATTAAAGATAGTGTGCAGTACTTTTCTTAACTCAACATGCATTAGAAACATTTAACTCGAAGCCAGCTCACCATTATAATATCCCCATAAATGTTAGTCGCTTACTTTTTAGCTATCCAGTCTTACAGGCCCAATTTAACACGCCATCTAACTCGGAGCTAAGGTCTAAGACCTACAACAAGACGAATGGGACGCTATAGGACCTTATAAGGCGTATGTCAATTTATTGAACGCACCCGATCGGTCGTTCCCGCGCATTCGATTCAAGATGGCGATGGCGGCCATCTTTTTTACGCTTTTTATCATGTTTTAATATATTTCTGTTTATTATTAGATGCGTGTGGTGTTTGATTGGTAATTGATAGTTGTTAAATATGCAATTAGTTGCGTTGTTATGTATAATAAAAAAATGAAAATATATTTTTAAGTGTTTTATAAAATTTTCTTTTCCTGTAGGCACTGTTAAGAAAATTATTGCATGATGTTAAAATAAAATGTTAGTTTCTAAACTCCAGAAGAAAACGGAGAACCTTGGAATTGTATTCTTCTCCGTAAGAATAACTTTTTACAACCGATTTCTGGAGCATTTATAAGCACATGCTTTAAATTTAAAAAAACTTTGAATTGGACCGATAGTTTATTTTTATTTTTTATCTACTGCCGGGTGGCTCTTGGTCTGCATCTCACCTGATCGTAAGTGATGATCAGGCCGAAGGTGGAAGTGAGATTCACCCGGAATCCTCAACCACAGAGGAACTGGCTATCTTATACCTGCCGACACAATGCTGACAACATTGTTGTTATGGCGACAGACTTATAAGATAAGATGATGGTAGCTAGCCAGGTAGGACATAGGACAAACCCTATTACCAACCAAACCAAACAGAAAATGCTCCCATTGGGAATCGAGCCCCTCTCTGGGTCTGAGACAGGTGATCTAACCTACACCACAGAGGCGGTTAAATCATTGTAATTTGCAAACAACACAACAGTTAAATTATCATGTGAGGTGACAAGTCCTAGAACGATATTTAAATTCCTATATCGGCATTCTTCTCAATAGGGTCCTAGGATCACAATAGTAAAAATGCAAAAGAGAAATCAAAAGTGTCAATTGCCTATCTTCCTACGCGGATCGTTAAAACCGCCGAGGGCAATGGCCAAATCGTAAAAAAGGTTCAAGATATGAGTGCTAGCATCTTTCTATTTAAGGCTCTATTGCAATTTAACCATTGATTTATAAAGGCAAATAATGCGAAGATAGTGTACATTTTGCACGGCAGAAATGAAAAGAAAAAGAAAGAATTTTGATTCATATTTTGATCCACAATTTAATGGAGATTCAATGATATTTGGTATGACAAACGAGACCAAAAAGAGGGCAGTTGGCTCGTTTATCATAGATGCGGGAAGGTAAGATCCAAGTATGCTTCAGAGACGTCTTTGTCCAAAAATGGTCTGCAATAGGTTGAAAAGTTAAAATGATGGTTAAAAAGATATACCCACTTACAGTTTAGACGTAGCATACTCAATACATTTATTGCTTCTACATATGAAGTTAAGTGATTGGTTTTACAATAATTTATGATCATTGTGAACCCTGTCGGGCACAGCAAAGTCGGAGTGCGGAAGAGGGCTTTTTATTTTGACTTTATTTTGTTGTTATTATTCTATATACCTATTGTAATTATTTTATAAAACTTGTTAGTTAATATTGTCAATTAAATAATCATTGATATTCATCATCTGCCTAGCCTTTTCCCAACTATGTTGGGGTCGGCTTCCAGTCTAACCGGATGAAGCTGAATACCAGTATTTTACATGGAGCGACTGCTTATCTGACCTCCACAACCCAGTAACTGGGTAATACGATACCCCTTGGTAAGACTGGTTGTCAGACTTTTGGGCTTCTGACGACCCGTAACGACTGTCAAAGATCCACGAATGACAGCCGGGACCAACGGCTTAACGTGCTTTCCGAGGCACGGAGGAGTTTCGGTATGTAAAGATGGTCACCCATCCACTGACCAACCCCGGCAAGCGTAGCTTAACCTGATGGATCGACCAGTGCGGCTGTTATAACTTAGCCACGAGCTCCTCCTCTCTCATAAATAATCATTGATATTATAATAGCATTTATATTATAATAGAAATTGTTTTAATTTATTTATGAATGTATTTAATTTTTGTTCGTTTTTAATTAATTCTGGTAATTTATTACATATAAGCATAATCAGCCTTTAACTTCCCACTGCTGAGGCACAGGCCTCCTCTCTTCGAGAGGAATTGCTAGAGGGAATGCACGCAGGCCCAGTCCGGGTTGCTGAATGTCACATGACTTCCAATTTTTGATTCTAGGTCGATATCCGCGGTTCTAGGATATGCATATTTATTTACGATGTTTTCCTTCAAAGTTTTGCGAGCAATGCTGATAAAATAAATTACACAGTTAAGAGCCTGTCTGGATTCGAACTCACGATAACTCGTAAGTCGGGACCGTTACCACTGGGCTACCTCTGCTCATAATGTAGAATAGTAACGACGAAAAGTAAAATCTTCTTCTTTTCATTTCGACGGTACAATTTATATTATACTATTTGGGCCCAGTAGATGACCACGTTTATTTTGGTGTCAGAAACGTTCTTCGGATAGTCAAGGGTGCAGGTGAAGGAACATTTGGTACACTCCTGCAGATGGGACATAGTCTGATCAGGATCAGCACCGCACTCGCGCTAGGTGTTGGATGAATTGATAATACTCCATTTCGCCAGATTGTGTTTGCAGCGACCTACTTGGGAAAAGCAATATGAAAGAAGATAAATAATATTGATCCAAATGTTTTGATAATTTAGGGTTATTAAAGCCGACAAACGCGCGAACACCGCTAGCTACCGGTTAACTCATCATTAAACTTATAAGAACTTTAAACCCTCAGTATTGACAGTACAGACAGTAGCCCTTCGCGTAACAGTAGGGACATAAAATAGTAGACATGTATAGGTAAGACAAGAGTGAGGTACAGACGCCAGCACATCAAGCTACCCGAAACTGTAAAATTTTCCCAATCAACTTTGAACCTTAAACTTCGGCGATAAAGTTGAAAATCTATTAAATAAATTTGACAGATTTTAGTAGCCTGATGTGCTGCACGCGTAGCATGACCACCGTAGAAACGAGTTTTGTCGACGGAAGAATAGACAAAATGACAGATTGTGATTGTTTATGTGTCATTTTGTCTATTCTTCCGTCAACAAAACTCGTTTCTACGGTGGTCATGCTACGCGTGCTGGCGTCTGTACTATAATTATCATGTTCTGGAACTAGGGTTTCATAACACTGTATTATGAAGTCGTGTTTCCTGAAGATACGTTGTTAAGTCACCAAAATGAAAATTAGTATTTGAGTTATTAATTAAAGCTTACTACAATTGTATTTGACTAAAAGTTTTATAATATTTAAGAAAGGGCCTTTTGACGCTAACGAAAAGGCGCCAAACTCTAGTCAAATTCTGGGCCGACTCAATTTAGATTGCCATTGCCATGTTTTTTTTATCAAGTCATAAATAAAATGATATTTAAAAGATTGTAATAAAATACAAATAAATTTGCCGTGAGCGTGAACCACATACGTTCGTTAGATGTCGCGACAAAGTGCGCGCGCGCAGGCAGCAGTCGCATTGCACATGAATTATTGAAGGAGCTACAAATTATACTTGTCTTTGCACAGTTTGATACATGGTTTAGTTATGTATGTATTTGTGCTAACTGTGGGCACTAGTACAGGAGCAAAAACATCACCAAGATACCACTATCTTGGTGATCTTGGCGACAGAAATCTTTAGAAACACAGCCAGGATAAAATTAAATAATGTTAGAACTGAAATACTTTTTAAGAAAAATATTTCTCTTGTTATTTTTGGTGTCTTCCTATCAAACATGGTACTCAGATAAATAGAATTAATTTTCAAAATTCAATCCCGTTTTAGAAAGTCTAAAAACAAATAATTTTGTCTATCAATCATATCTTACAGAATGCCTAGCTACTCCGCAATAACGATTTCAGAGACAATGTATTCTGTTGGTATGTCCGCCTCTGCCTAACCCGTCAGGGATTACAGGCGTTATGTTATGAATCCTGTAAACTTTTGGGAAATCATGGGTCCTTTACTAAAATAAAAAATAAAGTTTAATAAAAAAGTGTAACCCGACCACGGGAAAATAAAAATGATCTAAAAAGTACGAAACAAGCAAATATTTCAGACAGAAATCAAGACATAGGTACAAAAATGGTCAAGGTAAAGCCGTGGTCGGATGCCTGTATACCATGTTGGTGCCAGGAACACCTACAAAATTATAATGGCATGCGACGACGGCTTTACCTTGACCATTTTTGTACCTATGTCTTGATTTCTGTCTGAAATATTTGCTTGTTTCGTACTTTTTAGATCATTTTTATTTTCCCGTGGTCGGGTTACACTTTTTTATTAAACTTTATTTTTTATTTTATACTTTTCCGTTTTTACACTTGCTAAACGTTACAACAACGTAAATAAGAGTAATTCAATAGGTCAGTAATTAACCTATTTTAAATTCCAATAGCAGTGCATAGTGCTTTAGACGAAACCATAGCGCGATTTATTTCGACGCCAACACCATACTCAGAAAGTTTTGCGACTAACAGTTTTTGTCTATGGGACACTGGCTAGTTTTGATGTCGATTAATTAAAACTATGACTATTTATTTAAAAAATAAAACACAATATTCCAAATTCGAAATTCCCGCCACATTTTTTACGAGCAAAATCAAAATACTCTGTCTCACTGAAAATTGAATTTACAACGAAAACATTTTCGCGCGATGATTTTGTACGATTTCAAATGTCGACTAAAACCAGAAGAATCATTTGAAAGACTTCGAATGATGTTCATAGACAAAAGCCCTTCTAAAGCGACTGTTTTCCACTGGTTCAACGAATTTAAGCGTGGTCAAGTAACTTTGGCGGACGAAGAAAGAAGTGGCCGTCATAGGGCTATGACGGCTGTTACATAAGAAAACGTGTTGGCTGTGAAAAATTAAATTTAAGTGAATAGGCGAATTACATATGAAGAGATTCAGCATATACTGCAGATTGGATCGGGAAGTGTACATGAAATTCTACACGGGCATCTTCAGGTAAAGAAGATAGTTTCACGCTGGTTACCACACAATCTAACGCAGAAGGAGGTTCGGGTAGAATGGTGCCGAGACATGAAAGCAAAATTTGAAGCAGGCTCGTCTCGGCGCATTTACGATTTCATTACGGGTGATGAATCATGGATTTGTCATTTTTGTTCCCCAAAATAAAAAATCAACTCAAGGGAAAACTGGGATTAAAGAGGTGTCTGATGTGGACTGGAAAATGTGTAATGAAAATTGGTTAAGACGCATGAAACTGTGTATAGACGCCAATGGAGAGTTATTTGAAAAGATTTAATAAATAAAATATAACCTGTAGTATTTTTTTTTATTACCTATCGCAAAATTTTCTGAGTGCCCCGTGTATAAATATTAATATTTCGTTGTACACAGTGCTACACATCAAGCTATAAATTTCCAGTATTAGCTGAACTCGCATTGTACGGAAATCCTTTACAATGCCAGATCAGCTTAAACTGGAAATGTATAGCTTGATGTGTAGCCGTGTGTACTTGTTTTTCTTCATAGTGGAATTGAGGATGGAATTACAAACCGTTTATATTTATTAAGATTTGATTAACTGCACGTTGGTATCATCTTGCGATACAACGTAGCACAGTCTCACTTTTGCTTGTTTTTAACAATTTAAACATATTTATTTACTTTGAAAGTATAACATTATTTACATATTTGAAATGTGCTCGTCAAGACCTTTCTTTTGGTACCAAACATGTCATGATCATATCATTTTAATTTTTTTCGAGGTTAGAAATTTACGTGTAAAATCCACCATATTAAATTTAGGGAAAATTTATATAGCCTATGTCACCCGGACTATTATTACGAATCTATTGATACCTCATTCATCAAAATCAGTTCAGTAGTTTAGGCGCTATGGTGGAACACACGTAAAAGCAAACATACATACATACATACATACATACAAACATACAAACATATAAACATACATACATAGACTGCTAAAATCATAACCCTTCCTTTTGGCTTTGCCGTAGTCGGGTAATAAAATCAATACAATAGTGTGACAACAAAGAACGGTTAGTGACTTATGAAAAATCGGAAAAAACAACCTGTCACCATCCATAAATTCACACTCGCGCTGTGTGCGAAATCATAAACAACAACACACATTTTTTTCTATGCCTTCCCATTTACCAAAGAGAAAAATAAGAACCATAGCAGGTTGATAGAATATTTACAATCGAGTCGGGATCGGTAGCCAACCTGCGCCTGCGGTCAGGCTCGAGTCCATGCCTTAGCTCAATGCTCGCATGCATGCATTAATCTAGGATACTTATAAACAGCTATAACTTGAAACTTATCTATGGATAAGCTCCTGTTAAGGGTACTACAGGTTTGCAGACAAAATGCTGCGTTTTTTGTTAAGATATTGGGAATTCTGGATAGGTTTGACTAGTTTTACTGTATTGGTTTAGATTATGGACAATAGTATGCTCATTACAATATGCAATATACAACATCAATAAACATATTTAACGACCAGTCGGTGTACATGGGGCGCTCAGAAAGTTTTGCAACACTTACTAAAAAAAATATATACTACAGGTTATATTTTTTTTTATTATTGCTTTTCAAAGAACTCTCCATTGGCAATCTATACACAGTTTCATACGTCTAAACCAATTTTCATAACACATTTTCCAGTCCGCATGAGACACCTCTTCAATCCCCTTCTCAAATGCATCTTCCGGTGATGAAAACTGTTTTCCCTTGAGTTTATTTTTTATTTTGAGAAACAAAAAATGATAAATCCATCCGTAATGATAATCTTAAATGCGTCGAGACACGCCTGAACCCGAACCTCCTTCTGAGCCTGCGTTAGATTTTGCGTGAAACTAAAACGAAGGAAGATAAGTATCTTCCTTACACGAAGATGCCCGTGTAGAATTTCATGCACACTTCCCGATCCAATCTGCAGTATATGCTGAACCTCTTCATATGTAATTCGCATAAATATTCTCTTGAATTATTTTTTTCATAGCCAGTAGGTACGTTTTCTTATGTAACAGCCGTCATAGGGCGGCCACTCCTTTCTAAGTCCGCCAAAATTACTCGACCACGCATAAATTCGTTGAACCAGTGGAAAAACAGTCGCTTTAGAAGGACTTTTGTCTATTAACACCATTTGAAGTCTTTCAAACGATTCTTCTGGTTTTAGTCGACATTTGAAATCGTACAAAATCATCGTTCTTGTTGTAAATCCATTTTTCAGTGACATCAGAGTATTTTAATTTTGCTCGTAAAAAAATATGGAGGGAATTTCGAATTTGGAATGTTGTTTTTTTTGTAATAAATAATCATAGTTTTAATTGACATCAAAACCAGCCAGTGTCTGAGTTTCTGTGACCTGTGTATTATGTAAAAATGTCACCGTGAAAAATTTGGTAAAGTGAGCTGCATTCCAACTGGTGCAGATTGACTTAAAGTTTTCGAGGTAAAAGTTATACAGAATAAATAGGCAGGACGTCAACAGCCACACACGAATAAAATAGTGTAATTTTTATCGGCTGCAATGCCTGCAATACAGATAAGACCATTACAATTTTCTTTTATTTTTCTAATTTTTACTTATTATGTCTATCTGAACGGCCAAACCCAATTAAAATGTCTATATCAACTTCGTGGTAGTCATCAACTTAATGATTTAAGAACAACGTTCCAAGTAATTCGCTATTTATGTTGTAAAAACTACACAGAAGTGCCAATTACACCTTTACCATATAATTGTTTAAAACACTCAATTCTGCGACGCCAAAAAGAAAAAAAAGTTTAGTCAGAAGCTTGACTGTTGTTCAAGAAAGTGGAAAAAAGGGGATATTCCTTTTTTGCATTGATTTTTTACCCTACTACCCTATTCTTAAATTATTTGAAGTTGGAGCAGCGTGTACCTACGTCTTCTCTATCCATACATCTCTATTAGCCGTTATCTCAGTATTCACCCCCCGTACGAGTACACCCCTTGTCGAGCCATATCAGAAGTGTGATTCTGTTAAGTTCATAAGAACCTCACTAATGTGACCGCACACAATACGAAAGCATCAGAGAACTCATTTGTTTTTTAAGTAAATCATTGCAGATTCACAACGAATCGAATCGAATTTCAAAGTGATGTGAAGAGCATTGCATTGATTTTTAATGATTAAAAACAATTTGTCTGTTAAAGAATTATTGAAAATATTGTGTTCGTAAACCAACTGCAGTGCTATTCTGTTAAAATCTCACTTTGAACGCTAAAGTAAACTTGAAGTGAGCTGTCATTCCACCATATACTAGGGATTGACACCGTTGACAGCTCACTTTCAAGCTCACTTTACCTAAGCGTTCACGGTGAGATTTTTACAGAATAGCACTGCTGGTCTTCTAGTGCTCTTCAATATAGTCTATGGTGAAAGTTATAATCTTATCAGCATTAAATAGGCCAATGAAATGCAAGCAGTGACGATTTGCAACGTTTTATATTTATTACTTAGTGTGTATGCATAATCATACTGATGTTATTAAAGCTTTAATAGTTTTATTATTGTCTCGCTGAAAGGCCGGCATTATAATAATATTAGACTATGAGACGATACTTGGAGCTAATTAAACATTAGTGTTAAGATTATTTCCCAGAGAATTAATAATGATTATGATATGACTCGTAATTTCATGAACCAGTTATATCCGGAGATCTACGTTCGTAAGCAGCGAAAAGTTAAATTGAAGTTACGAATAGAGAATTTATCAGTGAGTTTAGAGGTATGAGGAACACGGTGTAAAGTTCACTCATCCTTTTTAGAAAAGGGAGGATCCTCCGACCAGACGTATGTCGTGTCTGGCGGACAACTGCCCGACGATTGATGTCGGATAGTCATATATATCGCGCGGTAAACTCTTATTACGCGGGGTCACCAATGTGTGACGTCAGAATTTTGTGTGGCGTCAGGTCTTTGATGCGTAGTTCGTATGTGGCGATGTAAACGCCGCCACATCACTCCCCTCCGGAGACCGGAGTCGATAGTGGGCTGAGTCTTGTACCTTGCGATGCTTCACAGTGCCAGCTGAGCTTCCAGTGAGTCGGAATCGGGTGTCGCATAGTTCGCGGTGAGTCCGAACTATCTGTGGTGATTGCGCTGATTCCCCAGCGGGTTGGGGTGGTGGGTTGTAGTTGACTGCTGGCGTCGACCAGGAGAGGGTAGAATGGGCTCTGCTTGTGTGTCCGGCCGAGAGTGCAGGTGCTGTACCAAGGTTGCTGTGAGGGTGATGACCAGGACAGCGCGTTCGCAGCATGCTGGTGGTCAGGTTACCCGTTTTTGAAGCCGTGGGTGCTGGCTGGCTGCGTGACTCGCCTCACTAATGTTGCGGGAGTGATGATGATGATGACGTCACGCTGATGTAGTTGCACGAAGGCTGCGTTGACGTTCATACTCGGGGTCACCAATTTAAAGGTATGAGTAACAGAGTGCAAAATTTATTCATCCTTTATAAAGAGGTATGAGGAACACGGTGTAAAGATCACTCATCCTTTATAGGAAAGGGAGGATCCTCCGACCAGACGGGTGTCGTGTCTGGTGGGCTACTGCCCGACGATTAATGTCGGATAGTCATATATATCGCGCGGTAAACTAAATTGCGCGATGCAGGACTTGTGTGACGTCAAGATTTTGTATGACGTCAGGTCTTTGATGCGTAGTTCGCATGTGGCGATGTAGATGTCGCCACAGTGTGTCTGATTAGATTCTTAAAATTGTACGATTAATAAATTCAACTTTTGGAAGGACACGGCTGCAATCAGATATAAGATTGTGAAGGTTGCCAGTGAGATCTACAAGACACGTAAACGAATAGGAAACACGACGAATATGAAACGGATAGCAGCGAAGCTTCTGACGAAGACTTAGAAACAGCTAAATGTAGCAATGTAGAAAAGAGCCGAGAAAGCAGCATAACCCCGTCAAAATATTCACCGCTGAAGATGGACCTGAACTAACATAGCGGCGACGTCGCAAAAGATGCCCATCTACTGATAAATAACACCCGTCTCTCCACTATTCCATTGCTTACTCAAGGATACATATCCGGTAGGCTCGCAAATCCCTCCTTATCCTAAGGGCACGTCTTCCCTACCATTACCGCGTCTCCCGGTCTACTCCTTGATATGCAATGGCCTCTGTAGCCCTATGAAGCATGAGGCTCCAGCGATTAGTGCTAATCTTGGAGTTCATTCGATTTATAGAGTCTGGTTAAACCACCCTAGGATCGGTGCATTTCATTCATTCATTCATTCATTCAAATATTAGGCATTACATAAACAGGTTTAAAGTAAGACGACATGAAGATATTTACAACCCTCCGATCTAATCCTAAAGTATACAAGTAACAATAATGATTGCCAATAGTTTAAAAAAAAATCCCAACGCGTCTTAAACGCAACGTTTTCCTAACTAGTGTGTTCTCTCTACTGTACCCCGGGAACGTGGTCAGGCCGCCTTAGAACCTGTCCCCTGGCAGTTATTAGAAGTTATTAAAGAGCGCAGTTTTTGCCCCCTGTCGCTGCGCCTGCGCCACCAGATTGCGCGTCTAATTGCACGCTGCGTGAGAATAACGAGACCAAGTGCTTACCATGGACAGTTTTCAGGAGTTTTATTCATAAACGGTTTGTTTACAGGCTTGCGAATTTTGCAGTCACAAATTTTAAATAGATCACTTGCAAACATTTTACTTTTTGTGTAAACTAGATCGGATTTGTTTCAATGAAGAGCTACTGTCTGTTTCAAAAGTATATGATGAAAATGTAAACAAACTTAAATGTTAAATTCTTACGCAATAACTCCAATAAGTCATATAAAGAGTTATTATTAGTCACACATTCATTTGTATTTAGAAGGTTTCAACTTTATATCTTACCACTTTTTCCAAGAATTATTGTTCGAATAATATTATTAAATTGTAATTGAAAAATAATCGACGAAAATGTAAGGTAAAATATAAAATTAACCTCAATTGTCAAATGAAATATATCTCAGAGGTGGTTTAAAATTAGAATTTCGGATTGAAATAATCAATCAAGGCATTCGGCTTTCCTGCCGAAGTTGCGAAGAAATCCGAAATCCCAGATCGTGACCCCGGCAATATGGCAACTGAAGGAACACGAGTGGGTTTTAGTCAGTAAAAGTCTGACACACCCTCAAGAGCGGGAGAAGTTATTTAATCATTTCCCAACCAAAAAAAAGGCATTCGGCTTTCAATTTATAAGTGGCATCGTCAGGTAAGTTTTCTGATCCATTTTGTTGACATTTTCAACAGATACTTTTCAAACAGATCAAATATTTTAACCCTCTTTTAGACAAGCTATATTTATCTAAAAGTATGATTAGATAAAGCAGAATAGGCTATAAACTATTATTTCCATGTCTTCCAAGTTATTTAATTATTTGAAACAAGAAGTATATAGGTTCTATTTATTCAACGTGTAGCATTGCAAGATTGTAAGCACAAGCAAACATGAATGGCCTTATTGCAAAACAAGGTTTATCTTCAGACCCAGGTAAAGTTAAGTTCATAATGTACAAAACTTATAACTTAGAACCGGACTTATCCGGACTAAGTTGTCAATTTTGTATTAAGAACTTTAACGAGGTCGGAGTAAAGTTCGAGATAAAAAAATTGCTACATCGTTTAATCCTGTTTCTGAAGATAAACTAATGTAGTAAGACTGTCTGGGTCTGTCTTTTATGGCTCTTTTGCAAAATATAACTGAATTCTGCACCTAACCAAAAATGTCACCAAACTTTTTGACGATTTAATTAAGCCATCTTTATGGAGACTTTTATACAAAAACGAATGAAGTTAACAAACTTAATTATGCACTTAAGTCTTACGGAGTTTACTTTAGAAAAACTTAATGAAATGCGGGACAAGTAGGCTCCCTGTTGATACCTGTCCTGGACAGAACGTGTTGGACGTTATCAGCGCCGACTCCCGTCATTAGCAGATAAGTACATGCTCACGCAGTCTAAGCTGCGTGTTCATGATATTTGTATGACGCGCGGATTTGTCTGGCAAAGATTGGTTTGGCAGAGATTAGAAAATATTTTCCACAATTGAGTTATTTTTTTCAGTACTGTAGAGGTGCTCATTTTCAGCCACGCCATTTCGCATGGCAGCGTCGCAATTTTTTTTCTATTTTTGTTTCTGAATTTTGGAGTCCATAGAAAGGTTTGAATGATCTGTGCTTTGTTGGAAAGGGGTTTGATTATTTTTGAATCTTGTTCCAAACATGACAGGCCGTCTTAAGAAAACAGCTTAACAAGAACTGTTGGTGCTAAATAAGAACACCCCAAAGTTGATAGATGGTTGCAAAACCAAAGATCTTTGGGTCAGATCACAAAACCAACGTTAGAAATGATCTATTAAGAGATTTTTCATGTGCTTCTATTTAGTAATTAAAAGTTTATAACATAACATGGCGCCTTGTTTACCCGAAGGGTTTCATAGTGGTGTACCCATAGTCGGTACACCCACATTTCGCCAGTTAAGTCCCATGTAATAGGGGCGTGCCTATTGCCATCAAACGGGCACAAATCCAGGTTCCGGGCTGTAAGCCGACGTACGCACGATTCCGATTTTTTTCGTGCACTTGTTTTTCAACGCTCTGCTTAGCGCCGAGAGATGAAAATACAGTGCGCGATAAAATCCCGCCGCGATTTTATTACGTCCGTGCGAACATCGGCTTACTGAGAAAATTATGAAGAATAAAATACGCCAAGCACACTGCAGATATTTATTTTAAAAAATATCAAAGTAAATTCTACATTTACATAAATAAACATGTATGTACTTTAGTTCAACAAAACTAAAGGTTTATTACCTAATAACAGACGGTACGATATATTTTATATGATCTAGATTAAATATTAGAAATATACGGCACGACGCTTCTCGTATTATTAATGACACGAACAACGATGCTCAAACTTATGCTCAATAACTACACCGTTCATTTTTATTGAGAACGTTAACTTTTGATGACTTTTAACTTGTAATAACCAGAATGTCATTAAGAACCTCCTGCAGGGCAGGCTCTGTCTAGTGCATGATTTTATTAGAAAGTAAGGCTAAGGTTCTTGTTATTTTACTACTTAATTTTAAATAATATGTTAGAATTGTTTTTTATTATAGTAAATAAATATGAATAACAATCAAGTTAAATTCAGTCATTTTTGGAAATACGATCTATAAAATTGCACATAACGCTGTCAGTCCTAAAATAATACTAGTTTTTCACATTAATTAAATTAATAAAAATAAAACTTTATTTTTATTTGGCACAGTACCATAATTAATCTGTGACGGCATCTACATCCCTACATGCGAACTACGCATCAAAGACAGACAAAATCCTGACGTCAAATAAATCCTGCATCACGCAATTAGAGTTTACCGCGCGAACACCATATACCTGTATAACTTCCCCGACATCAATCGTTGGGCAGTTGCCCGCCAGACACAACACCCATCTGGTCGGAGGATCCTCCCTTTTCCATAGAGGATGAGTGTATTTTACACCCTGTTCTTCATACCTCTAAAAATCCAACTACCTTTTTCAGGGTTAAAAAATATGACCTCGCTATGCATAGAGCAGTTTCATTTAAGTTTTCCAATTAATTCCGTATCGTCCAAATGAGTTCCAAAACATAATTAGAGTATCAAGAATTATCTGATATAAATTTTATACAGTGTGATTCTTCATAATGTGCACATATCGAAATGATCTATGACGAATATCGACGGATTTTTTTTAAAATATTATTTTTTTCTTTTTGGCATCTTATTTATAAATTTTACAATTATTGTAAAATTGATGAGAAAAATACATATTTTTGCTAAAAAAACATGTTTATTTTCAATTGAGGGTAGTTTTTAGGGTTCCGTAGTAAACAAGGAACTCTTATAGTTTCGTCATGTCCGTCTGTCTGTCTGTCTGTCCGCGGTCTAGCTCCGAGACCCTTAGTACTAGAAAGCTGTAATTTGGCATAGGTATACATATTAATTACGTCGACAAAGTGGTAAAACAAAATTATGAAAAACATTTTTTTTTAGAGTACCTAAAGTGGTGATGTTTTTTTTTTTCTTTTTTTAACCCATGGTGAGGGGTATCATTGGAAAGGTCCTTCAAAAACATTGTGAGTTTGCGAAAACCATTTTCGTTTTTTTCTCAATTTTCATTTTATGTGGACACCGAATTACTTCCAATCTTTATGGAATTTGTTTCATCGCGATAGATGATTTAGTTTAAAAGTTACACAGTTTTGTTACAATTATTTTTTTAATTCCATAAAAAGTATAAAAATATTTAGATTTTTTTAAATATTTTTTTCTGTCGTTAAAATCAAGCATATAGATTCCCTCATTTCGATTGCACACTATGAAGAATCACACTGTATTACCTACTTATATACATTTCCAACAATGGCTACAAATCTGGCACCCTTCAATTAAATCAAGAGCATGACGAACATACAATTAAGACAAAAATTAATTTTATTGTAATTAGACAAAAACTGAAACTAATTAGTGTGAAATATATGAAACTAAAAGAAATTCTTTCGCGTTACCTAGTAAATTATGAGTAAAAAAGATATTAACCCTTTTACATAAGCTTTCCATAAGTGTCGGATTTTTTTTATATAATCGCAGAATTAAATTTTTTCGACAAAAATAAGAAGAAAAGACTTCAACGACATTAGAAAATTGTTGTTGAAATTCAAAACTATTTTACGCATGAATTAATTCACTGACTAATAACAGTTTGTCACCCGATTTTCTCCACTGCATCGCAAATGATAAAGGTAAAGCAAAGAATTTTGCAAGAAATGAAAAATTGGAAAATCGTGCATCAGAACAAGTCCTAACTTTTCAAAAAAAATTATGTCATTCTCATCAATAATTAGTGTTTTTTCAAAAGGCCGTATTTCTATAAACAACAAATTTTCACAAACCGCATGGTGTGGCAGGAAAAAAAATTGGCAGTTTTTGGTTTTCGTGTAAATCTCTCTTAAGAAATCGCTCCTCATTTAATTATGGTTTACAATTAAGGAAAAATTTTCAATAGACACGTAAAACTTTGACCATCACTGCTAGATTATCGTCGTTGATTAACCTGTTGAGTAACTCTCCGGGTGACTAGTGACCAGAGACTGCAGTGAGGTAGGACCACACCGCCCATCGTAAGGGTTATGTTAACACTACTAATTATAACTTGTAACTCTTAAGAACTTTAATTTGTTTGGTAATCACGCCGTAGATGGTCAGATTTGAATAGTGGCTCGTAAATTCGTGGGCGATTCCAAAAGAGGCTGCGTATGAAATGCTGTGGATGGAAAAAGGCTGATTATTATTATTGATTGATCGTGGTGAAAAGATCATCAGGAGACGATTTTTGAAGTGAAAACTTCTTTGGGCATTTTTGAAATGGGAAAAACAATTGGATTCGAGACACCATTACCGACACCTCGTCTTTGTAAACGCGATTGTGCTCTTTATTTATTTTAAGTTACGGATCAATGTTCTATGCAAGTAATTTTACTTTAAAGGTTTTGGAAGTATTCATTTTTGTAAACGCGATTGTGCTCTTTATTTATTTAACGTTACGGATCAATATTCTATGCAAGTATTTTTACTTTAAAGGTTTTGGAAGTATTCATTTTTGTAAACGCGATTGTGCTCTTTATTTATTTAACGTTACGGATCAATATTCTATGCAAGTATTTTTACTTTAAAGGTTTTCCAAGTATTTTTTTTTTTTTGTAAACGCGATTGTGCTCTTTATTTAGATAAAGTTACGGACCAATTTTTACTCCTCGGTGTCGATAACAGGTCGCGAAATCAATGGTTTAGTCCCATCTCAAAAATGCCAAACGCGCCTAAAGAAATTTTCACTTCAAAAATATTTTATCTTTTACTGTAAAACGCCTAAGATATATTTAAATCTGTTATGCTATGCATGTACGAGTATATTATCTTAAATAAATAAAATGAACTGGGAGAAGCTTGTATGCGAAGTATGCCTGCAATAGCATAATCAGCATTGACATTTACATTTTGATAATATAACGCTGATGTAGATGAACGATCATTTTACAATCCTCCCCATACAATCATAGCACCATGGAATTCCACAAATTCCATAAAGAATAATACCATAAACGTACGGAATTCTGTCAAAGGTAAAGGAAACCGCATACCATGGTTTATAGGTAATAACCATCCGAATCAATAATTCAAGACTCCATAGAAATTGAGATTTTATTTCTGGACAAAGGATAAATACGTTTCTATGTAGGTGTGGGAGGTTGTTTCTAAAATGATAGCACACTAGGGGCTGAATTTTCAATTATCAGATAACTTTTATCTGAGATTACATGGAATTAGTATGTAGGTACTATATAGTACAGAAAATTACATATGTCAAAACAGCCATATTTATTCTTCAGATAAAAAAACATCTGATGATATAAAATCGGCCCACAATGTACACCTCTCACCAATGGTCCTCTCAATCTGTGTGGTGCTTTCCTCAAAAGACCACTTCAGACACCAATCCACGTGGCCTTCACATGATCTGACCAAGATTATGTCTGGACTATAAAAGAGACTGTGACCTCTGAGTTTGTTTCGGCCTTTCTTCTCAGAGTAGTCGGATAGGAAACGCCGAACTCATCTAGCTTTAAAATATGATTGACGTGTAAAAGTGTTTGTACAAACCTACTTACAGAAATAAAATCATTTATCATTTAGGTACCTTAAGGGCCGATTTTTTTACTAAACCTGATGTAAACAACTCGTTTAGTTGTTAGTCGAGCGAGTTTTTTTTACTTGAATAATGAAACCCGTTTAGTAACATGTTTAATTACTAAAGATTATTTAACAAAGACTAGACACTAAAGACTTAAGACGTGCTAATGGCTCTTCAAACACATCACACTCTCATAAAGTCTGACTCCCACAAAATAGGCATCTTTAATGCTTTAACATACTTACGTAAGTTACCTATGATCGGTTTCAAATGTATCTGATAAAAGGATGAAACTGTAAAGAAAGAAAGAAAAGAAAGTTTTTTTTTTGGGACACGCACAGGAAACAAAATTAAAAAAAAACCCTGTTCATGTTAAATTCTCACGCAATCACTTAATTAAGAAAATTTGTAATACATTCATCTGTATTAAAAGGTTTCAACCTTATATCTTAACT
Organism: Agrochola lychnidis; assembly: GCA_963680765.1. Classification (NCBI taxonomy): domain Eukaryota; kingdom Metazoa; phylum Arthropoda; class Insecta; order Lepidoptera; family Noctuidae; genus Agrochola; species Agrochola lychnidis. The sequence goes on along the minus strand of OY796859.1, from coordinate 1,982,068 downwards.
ATTTAATCCAAAATTTTATTGTATCATCATCTGATATCCTTTTACCAACTATGTTGAGGTCGGCTTCAAGACAATGTATGTTTATTGTATGAATAACATTATTAAATTGGAATTGAAAAATCATCGACGAAAATCTTAACTTATTATTATGAACTAGCTGCGCCCCGCGGTTTCACCCGCATAAGTCTCGATCCCGTGGGAAAAAAAAAAGTATCCTATGTTCTTTTCCAGGGCATCATATTTCATCCAAATCCGTTCAGCCGTTTTAGCGTGAAGGCGTAACAAACAAACTTACTTTCGCATTTATAATATTAAGGATTAAGGATGCGAAAGTGAGTTTGTTTGTTTGTTACGCTTTCATGCTAAAACGACTTAACGGATTTGGATGAAATTTGGCACATGGGTAGACCATGACCTGGAGAAGGACATAGGATCCTTTTTATCCCGATATTCCCAAGGGATCAAGACTTATGCGGGTGAAGCCGCTGGGCGCAGCTAGTTGAGGTTATAAAATGAATCTAATTTTCATAATAAATTTAAATTATAATTGCGGGTTTAATTTTAAGTATTCAAATAATCAAATCAAATCACTTTATATAAGCGGTACCATAAATTTTATTGACATCCACAGGTTTGTTTTCCGATTCATTTGTTTACATTTTCATCACATAATTTTAGGACAGACTATAGACCCAAAGGTCACGGCACAATAAAGCAGGTTGTAGACCTGCGGGGATACAAAAGATCACAGAATAACTGTGACAGGATGTTAGCACAGCGAACAAGATCTGACCTATTGTAACGATTTTACCATATAGGGATTACCTAATGCATAATTGTAATGTGGAAGCGAAATATCATGATAACCTCAAGAGGAAATTGACATACTTAATTACAATTTTCCCAAAGAAACGATGGATGGACTGCTTGAAAGATGATATGGTTAGAAAAGGGGGTGACTAATGAGCAAGGCTCGGAACCGGTTTAAAAAATACCGGTTAATAACTTTTCTTAAGAACGTGAACGTTTTAAGAACTTTATTTTCAACCTAAATTAATCAGTTTATTCGCCGAACGGCATGTTGGTAAAGGCGTTGCAACTTGTGACTACTTGTGTGGCTGCCGCGCTGAATAAAAACTAAACAAAAAACCGGTTAATATTGCTCAAAACCGTTTAATCCGTAAAAACCTTTATATAAAGAATCCTCGAAAACCGATTTATAAAAACCGGTTTATACGAATGAAACCGAATGTAAGGTTCTTGCGTCAAATACATAATAACGGTTTTAAAATAACCGGTATCCGAGCCTTGCTACCGAGATGACGACTAATAGAAAAGTATGGAAAAAAATAAAATGTGTCACCTAATTTCTAATTTATAGATACTCTTTTAGTTATCATTTATATGTCATGCATTAAAGAAAACTGCTAATAAAGTTCTGTTTCTCCTGTCACATAATTTTCTCTTTTTTAGGGTTCCGTAGTAAACAAGGAACCCTTATAGTTTCGTCATGTCCGTCTGTCTGTCTGCCTGTCTGTCTGTCTGTCTGTCCGCGGTCTAGCTCCGAGACCCTTAGTACTAGAAAGCTGTAATTTGACATAGGTATACATATTAATTACGCCGACAAAGTGGTAAAACAAAATTATGAAAAACATTTTTTTTTAGGGTACCTCCCATACACGTAAAGTGGTGATGTTTTATTTTTTTATCCCATAGTGTGGGGTATCATTGGAAATGTCTTACAAAAACATTATGAGTTTGTGCAAACCATTTTTGGATTCAGGGATTCGTTTGCAAAATATTAAGCTTTAAAGTGCTAATTTTTGTTAGAGTCAAGTGTTCCCCACCCCTGCCAGCTAAATGGTTGGTTTTGGATATGTGAAAAAAATCACAGCAGTAGTTTATATAACGAAATTAAAAGGAAAACTATCACAGCTAAGTAGGCTTTACTAGTTATCGAGTAATAATCGACCAACTTAACTTTGCAGTTGCAAAAACATGTTTTCCCATACATTCCGTATGGGAGAACATGTTTATCAACTACAAAGTTAAGTTTGTTTTTGGGATAAATTCATCCCAACTACGGAACCCTTCATTGTGCGTGGTCCGACTCGCACTTGGCCGGTTTTTTTTTTAATAAATTTTCAACATTCCATTTAGCACTACGCTAAATAGTTGACGGTAGAAAAAATTGCACCACACCTTCGTCGTCGTCCTCGGACGTGGACCAAGTGTCGCTGCGCCTTGTCTGGTCCAATTAAAGTTGCAAAATTCACAGATAAAACTGTGACTTTGGAGTTGCCCAAAGGACCCCTGACGGTATCCATAGATCGAGTCGAACCGGCATACATTTTGTCTGAAAAGGATCTGATGGCCAAGTCGACTCCCACCGGCAGCTGTCCTTATTATTACTCGGTCGGGTCATCAAGTGAAGTTCACCATGCTCCAAGGGTTTTGCACTCATAAATAATACACTTAAATACGGGATTTTGCACTACCGAATTAAAGTTCGTTTTTAATCCCAGAGACTAATTTGACATTTCAAGTGATTGTTCTATTTCTATTTTTATTAAATGACAAGCAAAGCTGATGTCGACTATTCTACCAATGTCTAAAGTGCATTGGAAAAACAAGTGTGTATGATTGAAAAAAGAAAAAAAATTGTACCTATATCATAAATTAAAAGAAAAACAACAACTGCAGACACAAGTAAAATTCTTCGATTGATACAGTTGAACACAATGTAGATCTTGTTGGGTTAGTACGGGACTGAAACAAACAAAAAATAAATATATATGTCGGAGACGGGTATGTGACTTTCGTTATTATCAGCGATATTTTAACTACTGTGGGCGTAGTGTGGGTAGTGTTAGTTAATGCGCCATAGAAAAACAGTTTGCAGTTCAGATCACATTATAATTTACTATCAAATGAATCACACTAGCTAAATTATACACACACTGGGTGCGACGGCGTTTATTAAAATCACCAATTAACAAAATTATCACAAATTACAACTAACACAATAACTGAGCATCACGAATCGAGAACAGTTCCGCGAAGTCTTGACTCCAAAGCGACCAGAGGCTGAATGCCCTCCTCACCGTGGCCTTAAAACATCACGACTCTGTAGAAGCGCGCCTTTTTTGGTGTAACTAGATCACTCTTGATGTCGCCAGTGGCGATTGTTAGAACATAAAATATACGCATACCACGCAAACAGAAAAATGTATAATTTTATGTTATTGTGACGGATGAAAGTCATCAGCGCTACGAGCAGTTCAGGAGAAGAATGTGTTAGCAAGGCGGGAAAGTTAGTCGGAAGAGGAATTTTAAATTTAGGGAGACGGCTGTTGAGATCTAGAGGTGGAACGTTGTTTGAGCATTCAAAGAACAAGTGATTGTTGTTTGTTTTTTTTTCAATTTGGAGTTTGACATTTGCACCTGTTAAATTAGTCTCTGGGATTAAAAAACGAACTGTAGGTACATAATTTCTAAATTGTAAATACTCTTTTATTTACCATAAATATGTCATGCATTAAAAAGAAAACTGATTTATGTCAAAATAATAAAGTTCGGTTTCTCGTGTCACATATTTTTCTCGTGTTTTTTATTGCGAAATTTTCAACATTCAATTTAGCACTACGCTGAAAGTATAAATTGTGCCTATCTCGTTGGCGTAGTGTTTGCAAGCGCTAGGTACACCTACTGCCTAACCCTTCGCGGATTACAGGCGTGATGTTAGGTTATGAATCGGAAGGCTATATACCTAAAGCAATGGCACGTAAAATTTAATCGGATAGGTAACCGGATGGCGAGCGGTAATCTGGGTCTTGAAGTGATACCGAACCCCAACATACCGTCCGAATGGACCCCAAATCTGCCGCGCTTACAATAACTGCAGTAAGTATCATTTTTGTCAAAATTGAGTTAAATATAGATTCGGAATCAGCGTAATGAGCTGATTCCGAATCTATATTTGACTCAATTTTGACATTAATGATACTTACTGCAGTTATTGCAAGCGCGGCAGAAATGGACGAAGGCGGACAAAACATAAAAAAATTTGATGAGGCAACCGGATGGAAATGGTTACTGTGAAGTTTATAGATTATAGATTTTTGTTTAAAAATTCTAAACCCTATTGAATTTTTTTAAACAAAAATCGTTTTTTTTTTTAATTCTTGAAATCGATTGGCATTCGAAATTTAAACTCTAATAAGTGCAAGGAATTGTGTATATCAATGCTATCCAGTTTTGATAAAAATTCACCCCATTTTCGCCACCCCAAACATCGTTGCGCCTCCACCCGTGCATTTGGGGTCCATGCGGACAGTACGGGGGGTTCGGTATCACTTCAACACCCAGATTAGCACTCGCCATCCGTTTGCCTCTCCGATTAAATTTTACGTGCCCTTGCCTTGAATAATATTTTTTACACATGACCTAACTCCCAAGTTCACATAGTAACTTATCACGCAGTGATCCTTGAAAAGACTCTGAAGACAGACACCTTCTGGCGAAGATACGACTGGTAAATGATAACCAAGAAACATGTGAAGACTAGGAATTCAACATTAAAAGGAACAAACTTGTATCACAGGTATGTAACACGAATATGAAGTACAAAAACACTGCTTATTTTAGAGAGAAACATCTTCCAGCAGTACTAAAAGATTTTTTTTTTTAAATAAAACAGATATAGGGAATGTGTGCAGAGGAGCAAATTCATAATAAACTTACATAATCATGTCATAACTCTTCACAAACCTCTCGAAAGACGTACCAAAGAGTTTCTAACGTAACTTAAACCCAAACATTTAACGAAAACCTGTACAAAATACCATTGCCACTTCCTGGCTGCGAGCACAGATACATCAAGTGTTCGCTCATAACCCATGGGCTTTACGTTGCGTCTCGGTAAACGTAATTACGATTTGTCATTTACATAGAAGTCTTGAACTAGCTGAGTTTGATGCGAACACTCACCGCGAGGGCGTGTGTTACACCGTTGTGTAATGCTGCGTATACACCGGCCCAACGAACGCCAGCGAATGGGTTTCGCTAGCCTTGGTTGGTCCTGTCTGGACGGTTTAGCAAACGCCAACAATCGTCCGTTGGCGTGTGCAAGCTATCCACAGCGTAGCGGTAACATCAAAGCGATAGAAGCAATCGACCGTTCATTTGCTTGACCACTAAATGTATTTGTACGTACCTTCGAAGGGCAACGAACGTGCGGTAGCTAACGCCGAATATCCTTCGGTGGCGTCCATTGGGCCAGCGTGTACGCAGCATAAGGATGGGGTTGGCGAATGTTCGCTGTTTAAACTCTGCTACGTATTAAATAAGGTCAATATTTTTCAGTATCTCCGTGTTTTGGCGATATCATTGAAAGGATGGTATCATTGTGGGTTCCGGGTGATTTCTATCCATAGATGCCTGCATGTGGTAGGTACCACACTTTAATATCCATCCCTTTAGCGCTTTTTTGGTTGGTCAGTTTTCGTCACTGTAGGTTCTTGCTAGCAGTTAGCAGCAGTTGCAGTGGTTAGGTAAGTTTTTTTTAAATTAGTTTGGAGAGCTTCTCTATTTTTTAACATATACTACATTACTCCCTATACATTTAATACTACTCCGTCCGGTTAGACTAGAAGACGACAACAACACTGTTGGGAATAGGCTGATATAAGTATGATTAAGATATGACTCTCCATTCCATACATTCATTGCCGTTCTACTCAGCATTTTTTGCGACGCAGCATTAGGTGACTTTGGTCTGCGTGACCCACTATCAAGTGCAGGCAGTACATGCAACGTTCTGTGATGATGAAATATTCTGCAAGAGCTTTAAGATCAAGCTGCAGCTGCAATTCTGAAATGAGAGTTATCACACCAAGAAACAGATTGTCAAAGCGGACCAACGATCGGAAGATGGATACGGAAATCTGCTGAATGCGAGAAGTACACACAATTATTAATTAATTTTACAATTTAAAGTCTAGACAAAATCAAACTGGTTGCTAATTTAATTGCGTAATTAAATATTATAGGTAACATTTTTTTTTTACATTCTGTGATTATTTGAACTCATACACTGACAAATTAGTATCACTTGTAATTTTTTTTTTTTTTTGTAATATCGTATAGGTACCTACTTTTACAATGCTTGTAAATATGTGAACACCATGTATCCATTACATAGTTATTTTTTCTGTCATTGCTTCATTTTTAATTATTTTTACCTATTGTGGTATAGTGTATAGGTACAAAATATTGTAAAACATTTTAAAAGAGTACCTAACGGTGGAGTTTCTTGCCTGTTCTTCTCCATACGAAAATTACCTTTTGGAGGGGGCGACTAGAATCGATTCTATTTTTTGTTTTTGACGTTCAAAAATGCCTTTTTGTGCCTAATTGAAATAAATTATTTGACTTTGACTTTGACTTACAGGACCGGTCGATTTGGCGATGCTTGTGAAAGTTCTAAATCTAGCAGTGGACGTCTTTCTGCAAAAATAATGATTATGTAGAACCAGATTCTGAAGACCGCCATATTAATTTTTACTAGAGGCAGTTTATCAATATACATGAGACTTCAATTCTTTTTGATTGGGCGTTGCCGTTGATCTGGGAGTCAACGCGATTTCGCCAATATCATACTGTGATAGACCATCAAGCACAGATCCTACTCGAATAGTGACAACATTTTTGTTTTATTTTCTAGAAAGCACTTTCTTCGACCACAAAAAAACGAACCGCCATGCTTCGGTGTGACATGCATCACCGCAGCTGTGTGCGGTGTGTACTTAGACCGCGCACACACGCGCGGCGTTACGTGAGCGAACATAATAAAGGCCCACGCACACCGACACACACCGGGCAACGTCCCTAACTCGCTGTGTATACCTACCCGGCCGATAGTTATGTTTTATTTATACTTTCTTAGCTTAGGGGATACGGGCAAGCGGCGGTGACTGAGAATTCCTTAGTGCCAATGTCCATTTAATGGAGTTTGAATTGTGCTGGATAGTCGTTGGCAGTTTTTTTTAGATGAAAATTGAATTTTGAATAAGTAATGTCGTAAGTAGTAAAAGTATTTCATATTGCGTAGATTTTTTAATTTTTTTCTATAGGTAGCGTAGATAGAAAATGGAAAAATATACTTTATAGGCCACTTATAATATACCTTTCGGAAAGATTTATTTTAGCTGTCTTATTATTTTTTGTTTAAATAATATTTCCTTTCTTTTTTTCTTTTTTACCGATATCTACGAAAAGGTTATGATAACCTCACGAACACTGGGCGATACTGGGTAAAAGAAAAACAAATGTTACAATAGTTGTTAAAAATCATAAACGTCTTTGCTGTCGCGCAGTCGGTTTGTTGGTTGGTTCAATTCACAAAACATACCCTTTAAGAATAGGTATATTTAGTCAAAATATTTAAATTTTTTGCTCAAATTACCTCTTCATTGAGGGTGCTTTTAATTTTAATTTTGAATACACATCTATTTAAATCGTTTTTTATTTTTTTAAGAATCCAAGAAGAAAACATTCCCTTTGAAAAAAAAATATATAAAAAATTCAAATTTCACTAACGCCATTTTTCCTTGACATTCACATCGGCATTAGGAGCGGCGTCTGTGTCACGTCTCCAGGCGCACGCATGTGTGTGTACGCGCCACTGTGTGCGCCCCCGCAACTGTGTGTGTGAGCGACTCTCGCGCAGGTAACCGGGATCGTCTGCGGTGCGCCGGGATAGGCAGTGTTCATACTACTCGGTACAAAATTGTTAGATTTTTTTAGTCTTAGAAGATTCTTAGTGGGTTGGTTATTTAGAGAAACTTTCAGAAGTTGTGTTAGAATGCCCGCAATTTCAAAGTAAAGTAAAAAGGAGTGAAGATTAAATAAAGCAAGGTGAGAACTAAATTAAGTAATTGAACTCAAAGACGAAGAATGCGCTGTGGACTGTTAGTGAATGTAACTGTAGAAACTGTTCTATTAAATAAATGAAATGGTTAGTAGGTTGCCATAGTAGTATATTTTTTTTTTTATAAAATAATTATTTTTTACTTAAGTAATGCCATCAAAACATTTACCATTCCATGCAATTTTATTGAAAAAATCAAGATTTTATAAAAATTGAATCATTATAAAATGCTCCAACCAAACACACTTGAAAACGGCTTCCCATTATCGCACCGAGGATCATTTATAAAAAAAAAATCGCATCGCCAAAAATCTTACAAGAAATTAATTACAGAAAAAAAAGAAAGGGGTGTGCTCGACCAGTGTGTGCGCTGACGTAATTTCACTGACGGCGGGAGCGCGCCTGCGCAGTGGCCGCCGAGCCCTCGCGCGTCCCGGACGACGCTTGAGCACCGAACACATCCAACATAACCTTACATTTTCAACTTGAAAAAAATATCGTCACATCAAATAACACCTTATTGGCTGACCATAGACAACTTCACAATCACTTTTAGTTATATTTTTTAAATTGAGATTTTTGACGTTTTGATGTGTCGATATTTTCTTCAGTCCCACACATCACTCCACACAGTGTTGCACATCGCCGGTGCACGTGTGATGACGACAGCAGCGGCCTACCCGGAGGGAACGAAGTAAGTTTTTTTTTTTTCTAAGACCCTTTCTAATAAGTTCCTAGTAAGCCGGTTGTTGTGTAAGATTTTTGGGAAAAAGAGCAAAAAATATTCTTAAATATCCCTAATTTGTTTGCAGTTTTGTTTCAAAATTATGTCCGCACTCCAAACCACTATTCCTAGAGAGTTATCTTAACTGTTCTTTTCTGTCTGTTTTATTCTAAGCATATGTAAAACAAAAGTTGCTTTGCCTACTTACCTACTGGAGAAAAACCCTCATTGTTTCCACGTTATTTCTAAATTATTTTATTAAACATCTTAACATATAACTTCTTAATAGGTACGCCATATCTACGCCAGACCTCTTTCAATATTTTTTATATCATCTCTGTATAAACTTAAAATAACTAATAATAAAAAACATCACTACTTTTACCACCTAGGCACATAAGAACGATCATCACATTTTATTTTAATAAACATGTGACAAAGAAATTCCCATCCAAACTTAATTTTAAAATTCGAACAACCATAAAGAATACTTTCCAAATGCAAAATCACCGAGCCAACCTTTCAACGAAAAAAAATGCAGCATTTTTCCCGGCATTTTAACATTAGAAAATGGCGGCAACTCGGTAAGACCACGTCACCGGTGGAGTGGTGACGCGCGGCCTAACCTAGGCCAACATAGTCGATAGGAAGCACAGGTCAATACACCCGGTCATGGTCATGCACTTTCCCGGGAATAGAATTATTCTTGTTTAGTCTTATGTAGGAATTCTAATTAGACGGTGAACGTGGCAGACTGCGTACGTATTGTTTCTGTTTTATTGTAAGTACTAACTGTTTTGAGCGTATTGGAATTTAGAATTTGAGGTTTTGAATTCGTGGCGTGGGATTATTAGGATCGTTAGAAAAAAATGTGTAAAAGAAAAGGCTAGTTGAACTAGTCAAAGAAACAATTAAGCGCTAGTTATTATTGATATATCATTAAGAAAAACATTTTAAAAAGGAACAGACTTAAAAAAATTCAACTGTTCCTAAATTGTTTTTCCTTTTTTTTAAACAATGGGATAATTTTTCGCTAATCACCGAGTAAAAAGATATATATTTTTTTTAGTTTATGAAAAAGTAACTCAAGCTTCCGCTTTTCCATTAACCTTTAAGTTTTTAAAATCATTTGACAGCAAATATTCTTAGAATAACTAACAAGAAATTAAAAAGCATTTCCTTTCATCTCATTTTTCCACATTTCAAATTATTATGATTTTTTTTCTTTAAATTTAAATTAAATTACCTATTCCGTCAGCTTAAAATAATAATAAATCCTATGGAATAAGCAAAGTAAGTTTAAATAATAAAATTAACCCAACATTCCAATTCATACAAAACGAAAAGCAAGTCCACACTGCCAACCCTAGGCTGTGTTAAAAACGGTTTCTAAGTCGACTCGAGCGCACTCATAGTTGCATGTTATCCTAGGTCACTGGCACGAGCTTTCACGATCATTGACGAAGGCGCCCGACGACGCCCGAACGCAGACGGGCTTGTGTCAAACGATAGACGTGCGATAGTGTTCGTAGTAGGGTGACTAATTCATTCATAACTTGCCGGAGATATTTGGAATGGATATTACTTTTGGGTAAGCAGTCGTTTAGATAATACGTTGGCCATTTAGCCATTCTTCTAATGTTACGGCCTCTTTATCAACAGCAAAGGCTACCTACGCTAATGCGATGCATTCTTATAAACAACTTGACTCACAATCTCTAATGACTTCTAAGAATGATATACTCCTCAATGGAGTGTGTCAATCCGTGATGTCCTCTGAAAAGAAAAGACCGCTACTTTCCCATCTACAGGTTCCATAAAGACCAACTTAGTATTGCATCAGAAATATCAGCAACGCCATCTTGTCTGCTAATAACAGACTTTTAGATAAAGAGAAGTGGCAACAGCGTCTGTCTGTCTTCCTACAACAAGAAATGGCGATAATCAATCCATCTACCAAGCCTTTTGGCAAGGAGCTAGTTCCCATTTGAACGTTTATTGAAAGATTGCCCAGGCTGTCAATTGAAGACATCTTTTTTGCTGAAGCAATCAATAATTGTCTGCACAAAGTCAAGTTCCGCCACGTTGAACTGTTTAAGCGTTTTCGTCGGTGCAAAAACCATACTTTGCAGAAGACTTAAAAAATGCTAGCTGTTCATCATTATCATCATTCTTTTGCTCTTATCCCAATTTATGGTCGTCGCAACCAACATGTCTTTTTCTTCCATATACTTCTCTATTAGTCGTCATCTCGGTAGATATTTTATTTCACATAAACCTATAAGGGCACTTGTGAAACTTCAGACGCTAGGTGCACGGTTCCAACTGGTCGCTTCCTATGGAGAAGAGCAGGCAAGAAACTCCACGGTTACTCTTTTAAAAATAAATGTTTTCAAATTACAGTGTTAATAGGTATGAGAGGACAGTGTAGGCCTATCAACAAATACCAGGTACAACGGCTGCCAACAACAACAGCAACAGTGGCCTACAACGTTCTCACATTCACAAAATCTAAAAGAATTGAATCTATATAAAAGATAAATAAAAATAAGGACCTATTTAAACCAACTGACATGATTGCCACTGTAATAAATGTAACAAATCTAATTTGATTAAAAAACATAGAAAATTGTAGGTAAGTAGGTACTCCAATGTACACTCCCTTTCTAGCTGGAATTCGAACGATTTTTACTGCACCTCTAACTTACCCTTCGCAAAAAACAGTCGTGATGATATCGTCACCTCCACGGCAAACTTACGAAGCTGCAGTTTTAGTGAAATCGACATTTCGATGAAAAACTGTACCTAATATGGTACTTACACATCCTGGAAAATTTACGAATTTTTATCTCTGACTGTTACAGAATTCAAATTGTTCGAATCTGCGTTTTATATTAATACACCCATAGTAAACTTACGAAATTCATATAGGGTGGTGTTTTAGCGTAGTGAATTTAAAATAAAAGAAGTTAATAGATATTTTTTCATACCCTGACAAACTTACCAAAGTGGTACTTTCGTAAGTTCACCGAAGTTTAAATTGGATATTTTTATTATGTTAGTAATATTTAGTAAACTTGAGGAGCTTGTAACTAAGTAATAACAGCCGCATGGATCAATCCATCAAGTTAAGCTACGCTTGCTGGGGTTGGTCCGTGGATGGGTGACCATCTTTACATACCGAGACTCCTCCGTGCCTCGGAAAGCACGTTAACCCGTTGGTCCCGGCTGTCATTCGTGAATCTTTGACAGTCGTTACGGGTCGTCAGAGTCAGAAGCCCGAAAGTCTGACAACCAGTCTTACCAAGGGGTATCGTATTACCCAGTTATTGGGTTGTAGAGCTCAGATAGGCAGTCGCTCCATGTAAAATACTGGTATTCAGCTACATCCGGTTGGACTGGAAGCCGACGCCAACACAGTTGGGAAAAAAGCTAGGCAAATTGATATTTTTTTTATTTAGTGACGAAAGTCCCACTTTCGTTAGTTCGCCAGGGTTTGAATAAATAAATATCTATTAACTTCTATGTAAAATTACGAATGTGTATTTATTTCTGATCCTTGTACATTATTGACAATCCATTGATAATATTTAAAAAAAAATAACCGACTTCAAAAAACACTACAAAGTGAAAAATAACTTTAATTTCGGAAGTCGGTGTCTTTGGTTTTGAATTTTCGTTCTTTGTCACCGACTTCCGAAATTAAAGTTATATTTCACTTTGTAGTGTTTTTTTGAAGTCGGTTGTTTTTTTTTTTTTTGTAAAAAGTTTTTATTTTTCACTTTTTAGTTGTGATACACCTACCCCACACAACTTCGAATACCACTACCTGCTATGTAAATAACAGTGACAGGAAGTTATCATATCATCCACATACTAAGTGAGGAAAAAATACGTATTATTGAAGCTAACTCAAAAACTACCCAAGCAAAAAAAGAATCATCAAAATCAATTCATAATTGACGGAGTAATCGCGTAACAAACATACAAAAAAAAAAAAACAGTCGAATTGAGAACCTCCTCCTTTTGGAAGTCGGTTAAAAAGTACCATTTTGAAAACCATATGTACCGCGATACCTTCATACCTGTTACAAAAAAAGGTTATCATTGATGTTTGCTTTCAAAACGCTCCCCTGTAAAATGCATCTTCTGCAGATTCACAAGTTTGCCGTAGAGGTGCCGATAAGTTACGTTTTCTTCTTCTCCAATTCTTCGAAACAGAAAAACAGGCCCAAGTGAGACTATAAGCTATAGCAGTAATAAAGAAAACAGTAGCATCTCTGTATCATGCTGTCAACCAACACTTAGCTTATAATAAACCAGTTTTTCTGTTGTCTGACGATTTCTAGGAAAATAAGCACCTGTTTTACTAATAGCCCCCTTCGTGTGTCAACGTTCTAACTGTGGCTACATTACTGCTCATCTTTCTGTTGAGACAAGACAAATGAAATATTTTCTGTCGGCTGTAGACAAGAATGGCTATTTTTAAAGTCGCCAATCCACACAGGCACGAATTGAAAAAATTGCCAAGTAGTCATATGGCACCACTCAGGTGCATATTTAGGGAAATTATCTATCAGTCGCCTATACAGGTTTAAATTAAATTAGCCAGTGGGTGAATATTTCATTTCGTGCATATTACATGGCAGGCGATAAAGAATATATGAAACGCTGAAAGAATTTGAACCTAACGTTTTTGTTGCATAGTTAATATGGTGTTCTATTAGGCACAAGGCTTAGAACAACTTTTTTTAAATTAGAAATGCACTAAATTTAAAACAAAGAATCTAAAATCTAATTACCATCTGTGTCCCTTTTACCAGATTTTACCAAATTGGCACATCCTGTTAAAAACTGTGTTTGAAGAACGACATTTTTATTACATAAAAGGATAACAGGACAGTTAAACTATACATAGACGATTTATGGTTGAAGGAAGATCATATTTAAGCGGTTTCATACAACTTTGAAAAATGTCCCTACACTTTCCCATAATTACCATTCGACGGTATGTTCGATCAGATATTTTAATATTTAAGCGTCACTGTGCACTGCGCTTCGCACAAAATATTCGACGATGTCAACGCTCGGCTACCGAGCCGAACAAACGCATGAAAGAGTGATTTTAGCTACGTAAATTAAAGTTCTCCTGTCCAAAAAGTGACGTGGTTCAGAATATTTCTGCATACCATTCGTGTTATGAAAGTTAGTTATATTTCTTTTTATCAAAGAATTATTTGCCAGATGTATTCGGTATAAGTCTCTTTTTCCGCTGATAACCTTAACAATGATGTACCTGTTCCAAATAACGGTAATTTATAGAAAATAATTACAAATCTAATTACCATCCTTCTAATTACCGTCCTTTTTTATTCGAATGGTAATGAGAAGAAATGAACGGTAATGATTATATTCTGTGATTCAAAACTGTATACATTGTATTTTTCCTTACTTGTCTTATTTGGGATATAACGAATACGTTATGATAGATTAAATTAATTCAGTCATTATATTCAATAATTTCCCAATCATATCAGTTGTCTTTGGTTACCAGCACACCATTATATTTTTCAAAGTAAGACAAGTAAGAAAAAATGCACAGGGTTTATTAATTTAATTAATAACGAACTAAAAGGGACTTACATATTGTGATCGTTTGTCGTTCGTCATATAATGTCTCTATAAAAACAATAATATTGCTTTAGACCAAAATGACTCGAAGAAGACGTACAAGAGAAGAAATACTAGAAAGGGCAAAAATAGCACGCAGAAAAAGATATGAAAATATTAAATCAGATCCTGTTCTTTATGCTTTACAAAAAGAAAAGAACACCAAAGATACCTAAAAAGAAAGGAAGAAAAAATAATTCTGTCAATACGCGATATGACTCCAAGAGCCAGGAGACAGCAAAGAAAAAGCTACAATAATAATAAATACTTTTTTAAATTTTTAAATGTTTTTTTTAAATTATTTTTATAAGAATATTTTTAAATGTAAAAAGTATGTTTAAAAATGAAATAAATAATAATAAAGAAAGCTACAATATCAAAGATTATTTTAAAGTTTTGTATGATTAAGTTTTGTTTCTGTATTATTTTATAGTTTCATTATTATATAAAGAAAGAGAGAAAAAAAATGTACCTATTTCGAAGTTTAATTATAGGTTTGTTTTAGTGCAATTAAAGGCTGATTTATCGAACTGTTATTGTATTATTAATTACCATTTTTCTACCTCAGTACCATAAATAGATATCTATCTAATTACCGTTTGTGTTAAATCTCATTACCGTTCCTTCAAAAAAAACAAACGCTAATATCTTCAAAACTAAAAGTCTGATTACTGTCCCTTTTTTATATTTCACATAACATCATTAAACACTTTCAAAAAAATAAATAATGAATATGATTAGGCACATTTTTTTAACAATTCTCCAAAGATCATAATGTGCACGAAATGAAATATTCACCCCAGTAAAACTCCGCAGTCATAATTGTTATCGACATCAAAACGAGAAAAAAAAATGGATGATTTTTTTTCCGAGTTGAATGACCGCTGTTAGTGCTGTTACTTGAAGTGTGAGTTGATAGAATCTGTTTTATCGGGTTTAGATATCGAGCTATTCAATTTGACCCTATATTTAGGTTTAAATTGGTCCTATTATAAAAACACAAAAAAATACCATAATCCATCGTCAAATCAAAACAAATAATTTATTATAATTATAACCTAATGAGGTGTGCAAAATTAATTTAGCAACATCGCAACATTAAATATACAGAATAAATCGAGTTACATTAAAAATAGAAATTCCAAAATAAAAAATACACAAGTCAAAATCAAAATTTCAATAATCATTATATTTGTCATTATAAAATCAGTCGTCTTTCATTTAAATAATCATTAATTAAATAGTAACATTTTGCAACTAGAATTCGTGCAAACTTAATTTGAATTGGTCCATTTTGTGTAGGTCTGCGATACTTTTTGGCAACTTATTGTAAATAAATGTCTTACGCATAATTATTTTATTTTTGTGTCGTGTGCTTTTTGGATGTGTATAAAGATGTAGATTCGCTTTGACAAAGATCCGATAAAAAAAACACAAATATACATGTTTAAAATTTTAAAAGTAGTCGGAATAGACAAACTGACGCTGTAACAGGTGAATGAAGAAGCAGTTTCTAGGTATTCTGTTGAAGTGTCAATATTGTTGTTTAAATTAAATCACAGATTAAATTAAACAACCAATTTATTCCTAGTCCATCAGAAAGAAAGGTTAACACGCTAAAATTAACGAAGTCTTTAATTTGTTGCCAACTAGCAAGCACAAATTAAAGACTTCGTAAATTTTATGAAAATGACAAAACTTCCTTATAAATTAAGAAACAAATAAAAATTATTTATTAGAATAATTTATTCTTGATGAAAGGCACTACACAATTTATTGTTAGTGCTCTTCAGTAAGTTTCTCTCTTAAGTATTTGAATACCGAACTCAAAAGAAACAACCTGTGTTATAAACCCTAATTAGTCAAATTAAATCAAAATATTTTATACTACATCATAAACCTACATGGGCACTTATGAAACGTCAAAAGTTATAGGTGCACGGTTCCTATTAGTCGTTTTCTATGGAGAAGAGCCGGCAAGAAACTCCACGGTTGCTTACTCTTTTAACATAAATGGCTTTTACAATGTTTTCAAATTACAGTGTGGACAGGGTAGGCCTGTCAACAAGTACCAAGTACTTAACAAAATAGAAAATTATCTACAAATCTACAGTCTATTAAGCCTACAATGTTCTCACATTCACAAAATAGAAAAGAATCTAGGTATATAAAAGATAAATAAAATTACATGATTGCCATTTGGTACAACTGTAACAAATTTAAATTAATATGCTGTCCACAAAAGCCACAAATAAATAGTTTTTCACTCCTCTTGCTCAAAAAGCTCGTCATTGTAGAGTACCAAAGCGGGGAAAAAATAGCATTTCTTGCTCTAGGGGAAAAAGTAATTTCTTTTTAATTTTTGTCTGTTCCAACGAGCCTTGAAAAATGAAAAAGTCTTTATTCTTTTGTAGAATAATCATGATTATGGACTCGACTTATTACTAGTTCACAAAAAAAAGAAGAAAATAATTATTTTTGAAAATGGAACTAAATGCGGCTATCTTTTCGGTAGAACGCGTGCATTGCGTTGCGACTACAGAAGAAATAAAAAAGGCATTGGCGCGAAATCTTTAGAATTTTTCTCTAATTACGAATTAAATTGGTGACCGTAATATAATTTACAACAGTGAAAATGTCATCATCTAGTTAGAACATCTTCACAGAGGACTGAAATTAAATTGCCAGAAAAAAACATCTCGTTAAACATTTAAATAAAATAAACTATATATTGTATTGGATTATTTCATTTTCTCGCAATCGTAGTGAAAAGTAGAGTGTAACACACGGCGCTAAAACCCATTATAACTCGGTTTCTATTTACTTCAAGCTCGGGAGTAAAACTACGTCGTTACAATGGGTTATTTTAGCCCCTCGTATAACAATCTACTATTTAATAAGGACACGTTTGATGTGGGTTTTACTTTCCATCACTAAGTTATGTAACCGACTTTGACAACTTGTCAAATTCTTAATTTAAATTCCACCGTTTCACATTCGCCACCTACTTACTCCGCCATATTGAATAAACTAACCTAAAAAACTGACGTCAAAAGGCCAGCCAAGGGTTACATGTGACCATAAACTATAACAATTTGTCCCTGCGAGGGGCGGGGTGGTGCAGGGCGGGAGGGACCCTACCTGGTGAGGTCATGAGTGACCACCAGACAGGTTTTTTGTTTCCCATTCTAGGGTTGGGGGAGGCTGTCAGCTGTTGTAGTTGGGGTATCGATGTTTCGATTAAAGTTTTAAGAAAGTGTGCAATTGGTAAACTATCGTAAATTTCAGAGAGATATAATCATTAAAGCTAGGAAATCCATCAAAGACGTAATGCGTCACTTACATAAACGTTAAAAATACGCTACGATAGACGGTTAATTTTATTGTCCCCTTTACACAATGATATTGCCATATGCTGCATTGTGCAAATTCTGATAACCTATGTAATTTATACCTCTTACATTATTAATGCCAAATATATGTTTAATTACCTAATTGACATGCCTATTACAGTTTCTTAATTTTACTTAACATATACCCACAGTACATAGGGATCTTCATGCATTCATGACGATCAATTAATGATACAGAATATTGAAATAAAAAAACTTTTTAGAAAAAAAAAAACAACCGACTTCAAAAAACACTACAAAGTGAAAAATAACTTTAATTTCGGAAGTCGGTGTCTTTGGTTTTGAATTTTCGTTCTTTGTCACCGACTTCCGAAATTAAAGTTATTTTTCACTTTGTAGTGTTTTTTGAAGTCGGTTGTTTTTTTTTTCTAAAAAGTTTTTATTTTTCACTTTTTAGTTGTGATACACCTACCCCACAGAAATTCGAATACCAATACCTGCTATGTAAATAACAGTGACAGGAAGTTATCATATCATCCACATACTAAGTGACGAAAAAATACGTATTATTGAAGCTAACTCAAAAACTACCCAAGCAAAGTTAATAAAATTTATATGGGACCACCTCTGAAGAATGATCTACCAAACAAAAAAAGAATCATCAAAATCAATTCATAATTGACGGAGTAATCGCGTAACAAACATACGAAAAAAAAAAAAACATACAATCGAATTGAGAACCTCCTCCTTTGGAAGTCGGTTAAAAAACTACCTTTCTATCGATCAGAGCACCTCGATTTAATTTTAAAAAATGCAGACTATCGATATTAGCACATCCCTACGGCACACATGCCGGCAGCCGACATTTCATTGGCAAGGTCCCGCCACCCCATGCTCTATAAAACACAAACAATATATCCTCCAGCATTTTATTGTGGCCTTTGATGCCCACAGTCTATTGAAACATGAAGGTCGGCCTAAAGTTTTGATAGCGACACGTTTTGAATATTAATATATAAAGTTAGAAGGGTTAAAAACATTAATGTTTGGCTGATTGGTGACTGACGTTTTCTTTTAACATTTTGTTTTACGTTTTCAATGACGACCGAAATTAATAGAGAAGTATGGATTTGATGCTTTTTAATGTAATCAATAGTAAATGATACGAATTTACTGCGCAAATTAACTCAAATTTATTTGTGTCTTGCCTATCAGAGGGACGATTCCCGTATTTTTTAAGAACATTTGCTTTCTAATCTGTCTCAATGTGTCAAAGTTTACCTACAGTTTCCACAAGTTTTTCACATTGACGGCGACGACTGACAAGATATTGCGACTGGAATTTGAACGCTTTTTAATGGGAGAATTGGCTTTTAGTAGTTCTGCAGTAGATAGCAATAGTTGTTTTGTGTAAGGATATTCAAATATTGTATTTACAAGAATCCAATAACCAAGCTCGTGTCAAATGCATAGCTTATAGAATTAGTTGTAAACATTTTGGTGTCTTAGCTCTACTCGCGGGGCCACGATCGCATTTGACTGGCTAGGCAAATAGAACTATTTTCTAAGCTATGATTATAGTAAGCTCTACCTACCTCTTAGATCGCTTACTGTCTCTGCATTTTACCTAGAACCTATTTCCAGAATCTCCTTTTTTTCAATTTTAATTTTTGACCCAGAGTAACCATTTAGGCCGGCACCCCACACCCCAGAGCGACTCATAAACAGTGTTGGTTGTATGTTGTGACCGGTAACACGTGGCGGAAACAGATGCTAGTTTATTAGTAGATACAAGGCATTATTACTTTAATTTCGGTTCGTCATTGTTCTTAAAGTCTTGTCTGATGACTGTGATGAGGGTTGGAAGATGATTCCAGGCAAGAGCATTCATGTTTCGTTCTGTTTTTTTTTTCAAAACACGGATGACTTATACGTAGTTATATAGATAATGGATTTAAATGACGAGAGAATTAGATTTTGCAGAATATTTTTTAGGACTATTGCTTATAAGCTGATAATTAGCTAATTGACCTGCACCCTAATTGCGTAATACACGATCAATCGCAATCGGAATCATTTTGAAAGAGATTGCTAATCCATTGCTTCATAAGTTCGAAAAGAAGTCGGCTCAACAACGTAATTAACGCAATGAATGTTGTTGAACTGTCAAAATGAAATAGATTAGTCTCAATCATTTACCGAAAATGTTTACGCAATTATATAGCTAGTTTAAAAATAATGTCAGCGGTGAAGAAGAAATTACTTATCCTATCCTATACTATTAAACGAGCAATATTTGTATTTACATATATATTTTGTTTGATTTGTACTCACGTTCTCGAAATCGGCTCTAATGATTTCGATGAAAATTGCAATATAGGGGTTTACGGGGACGAAAAATCGATCTAGCTAGGTCTCATATCTGGGAAAATTCGTTTTCTCCGTATTTTCACCAGAGCAGAGCTCGGTTGAGCAGTCCAGAACAGCACTCCTTGTTTATTGAACCACCATCAAAATAACATTAGAACTGGCTGGAATAAAAAACAACCCATTTTATTGACCGCCACGCGTTCCAAATATTCAAACGATTCCAACTAAAACCATAAGCGACTAAACATTACAGTTTTAAATTCAACTTTCAACAAAGATCACAGTAAGGGCTCTCGTGTGATAATAACAACGCGATAGGGATGGGATGTTACACAAACCGGTATCACTCGATACCAAAAAAAAAATAGAGCTATAAACGAGTCTAAGGGGTCAAAAAAGTTGGATACTTGAGAATAAAATATGGCCGTTTGTTATTGTTCTTTGTGGAGGCTTTTGATGACGACTTGTCCTTAGTGAGAAGAGGTCTCTCGGTATGTGACGTAGGTATCTAGCCTGTCAATTTATCTGTTTGATATCTTTATCATCAGAAATAAGGACGTAACATACCTACATCAATCTGCCAAGCCTTTTCCCAACTATGTTGGGGTCGGCTGCCAGTCTATTCGGATGCAGTTGAATATGAGTATTTTACATAGAGCGACTGCCTATCTGATCTCCACAACTCAGTAACTGGGTAATACGATACCCCTTCATAAAATTGGTTGTCAGACTTTCGGGCTTCTGACGACCCGTAACGACTGCCAAAGATCCACGAATGATAGCCTGAACCAACGGCTTAACGTCCTTTCCGAGGCACGGAGGAGTCTCGGTATGTAAAGATGGTGGCTTAGCCTGATGTATTTATTTATTTAATATAAGGTAGGTATTGACCAGTGTGGCTGTTATTACTTAGCCACGACTCCACGAGCTCCCCCGACGTAACATACCTTCATAATATTTAAGTCAGTTAAACATTTCTGTAATAAACTCACCAATATACAGATAGTGACGTCAAATCACTATTTAACTGGTAATCTCTCAAAACACTGATTTTTATTTAAAAAATACCACTGCTTGGTATATCGAATTCCGTACAAAAAATACCTACTTAATGACTAAATCATACTCAATATCTTTATTGCTTTACCGTAATGTGTACTTAGGTGGTAATTATATAATTTAGATCATTATGGACCCTGTAGGGCACAGCAAAAAGGGTAGGAGAGAGAAAGCCCTGTTTTAGGAGATCATTGTTTTTGTGGGAACAAGTTTTAACTTACATATAATCAAAGTCAGGAGATCGGGAATAAGATACCTACTAACATTTCACTTAACCATTATTACTTATGTTTTATCTGTAAAAAGTACTTAAATATTTCAGATTATTTTCATATACCTTTTATTTTTTTATTTATTTTTTTCATTGGACTGAACTGCAGCGACCAACCCTTTTATTTATATAAGTACTTCAATAACATATATTATAAAATTATTAAAATCATTGCAATTTCATATCTAAGCTTGTTTATTCTTAGTCTTATTACATGGAACTTAATTTTAAACATACGTGCAACAGAAACATAAAATTAACAAGTTATTCATTAAAATTATTATAAAGAGCATCCTATAGCCAATGCAAAATTATGAATGCTGGCGACCACACCGAACTGGTATCGGTATTAAGGATACCAAGTTTATGGCACTCTGTTTTATCTTAACAGCTTTGATATAAATAGGAGGATAGAATATTAATACTCGTTTAACATCATTGAAAGCTGTTTTTATGATCCGATCAATGCATTATTTCGTTTTCTTTTCCATGTTCGTATTTTATAATAAGCTAAATGTGTAACAGTTAGTAATAAAATAGTTACATTGCCGGAGTATACGTGGGCACGGTCAACCGCATTGAAATACAAAAACCGCCATTACTGCTACGAAATAAGTGTCAATGTCAAACTACGACCGTGATTGACTGTTCATACTTTTAGGTAGATTTGAACAAAAAGCTGGGTTAGACAATTTCAGCCGTACCTACATTTAAAATAATTGAATTAGCACTAAGCACTAATTTAGGCGTCCTAGACTAACTTTCTAGATCTAGAAATATAAGAAGGAAAATGTTTTCATAATCAAGACCAAAATGCTTTCAATATGTAGGCGGTAAATCATTATAACTATTGTAAGTATACTAATCTTGAAAGTTTCAAGTTGAAAACTAATATGTCACTGTTACATTTTGTACTAACATTTTGACAATATTCTGATTTATTGCCTAATCTAAGGTAACATACACCCGAATATTGAAACCACAATCTGTATCCGACATATTTAATTTTAGATAGGTTCCGATACCGAAACTAGGACTTGACTTGTAGTTGCATCACTACATAGTAAGATCATTATGCTTATTTATATATTTTTATTATACCCATACATTATACTCAAATAAAACTTTGAGTTTTAAGTAATGGTTTTATAGCATAGATATTGAAACTCACACATTTCTGAAGCTACTCTTTCTAGCTCATGCTACAAAGACATCATAGAGCTTATGATACTCTGTATTACCCATTCGGAACTGCCCAAAAACATCCACAAATTCAAATCCTCCTTGTATTTTATATCCTACTCCTACAAAACTCAACGTAGATACTAAAACCAGTCCCAAAAAAAACCTTTCAATAATAAAAATATTCCCAATCGAAATGCAGCCAGGACCGGCCCTATTATCGTTACCATGTTAAATTTTATTTCGGCGTTTACCGTTTCACCACGCGTATAACCCTTCCCTAGCGATAGACATTTTAAAATTCGAACGTAGCGTAGTGAATGGGAATTCCAAATCGATTTCCCAGTTGTAAAAATTGTTTATGGGGTATTTGAAAATTTTAAATGCATGGCAACAAGTGCTAATGGTCGGTGTGTGTTTTTTGTGTAATGTATGTACCTTTCCTTAAGCAAATTTATATGTGATGTGCTTGTGCTGCTAATTGCTTACAATGACTATCCCTAGCCCAAAAGTATTTTTACATACACTTCTGAAAACAGTTTCACGAGAAAATGCACTCGTCTCGTTCTTGCTTCTTGCTCATGATTTTCCATTTCCTTTACATTACAACGGATTTTATATAGTACAATTAAATTCCCACTTTCTCGGAATCCAATAGTTCCGTCACCACTAAACATTTTATTGTTTCTATTCATATGATATTTTCAGCAGAACTAATTCTATATAGGTATTACGTAGTTGTTTTGTATTAATTTCAATCTCAAAGGACAGGAACAATTTCAAATACCCTTTGATCTCGAATTAGGTTCCACTGAAATAGGAACTAAAATGTATTTCTAATTAGTTCTAGTTTCAATCAATTTCTATCAGATGCATTTAGACATAGCTTGAACTAATTTACATTCTCAACAGAAGATCTTGATGCCAATTAAAATGATAATACAATGAAGCTTGTTAACATTAAACTGGCACAAATAAATAAAAACTTATACAGCCCATTACATTCATATTCAGTACATTCATAATTTATTCATTTTATTACAGACTTTTAAAACACTTCATTTATTCTGCATATATCAGTTTTAATAGTAGTTTTACATCGGCTCTCCTTGTATAGCAGAGATGCCATCTCAAATTGACGTGAATCAAATTCCGCATTCCCAATGGGAAAAGTGAAACAATAGTGAGACCTGTCCCGTCCCTATGCTAATTATACATTGTAATTAAAATCCAGTCTAGTGTAACAACGATTTTACATAAGAATTTCAACCTTAGCTTGTCGGTTCTAGAGTTGGTTATTAAAAGAATGAAAGTGTAGGAAAATATTATAAAAATGTTATCATCCATCTTTCTGAAAGTGATTGTAAATTATCTGAATATATTCTGCTGCTTTTTAGTAACGATTTTAATTAATACAGTTTTATGGGGTGATTTAAATTAATTTATGTGGCGTGCGTATCGATTGGGAATTCATTTGATTATTTTATTAAGTTGTTAAATGGTTTTCTGAAATGGAATGAATACAAAATTGTCTTTATTTGAGTTTATTTTATTTCCTAAATTAAATATTTATTTACCTATTTTGAATACGAGTTGTTCTTTGCTACTGGTCGTGCATGTGGGTTGATATTTGCGTATTGATCATGCTTCACTTTAAGTTCAATATAAAGTTGGACGCTGTAAGAGTCACGTTCAGCAAACACAATTTTATTAATAGTACATGTTGGTTCTTGTACCAATTGAGTTGAGTCTGCTAGCAGTTTTCAGTTAACTTTCATTTTGAATGTAGGTAATGTTTTAAATTATGATAGACAATAGAAAGAAAACATCGTGAGGAAACCTGAACTTATAATAATTAATATAAGTCTGATATCGTCAACCCGTCTTGAGCGCGCGTGGTGATCAATGTTCGTGCCTTCTCTGTATGAGAAGAGGCCTTTGCCCGCAGTGGGACAATAATAGGCTGGTATTTTTTTCTTATTTATTAGAAAGCACTCTTGTTGATATTCTGTTAAGCATTTTTATTGTCCGGGTCATTCTCTAAGAAAATTAAGTAATTGTCACATCGCCTGGGACTTACAGACAGATGAAAAATCTCCAAAATTAAAGAAAGTGCTAACTATTTCATGACATTTTGGATAACGTTCGTGTTATTCACATGTCAGTCTTCGGCTGTAACGTAAAATTAGTTCAAAATAATTATACTACGACCCTTTTCACACGTGTCGGCGCTGTCAACATACGTACAAGTTTCGTGACACAGTATACCTTTTTGTGACAAAATATTCGAGTGATGTGCGACATGACATGTGTTTTACACTTTTTGCTAGACACCACTTATTTTGTGACGAACCGCGTCCTTCTGTCTGCTCATTCGAATTATTATTGTGAACTGTGTAGGTTTGGTTATTTTTCAATCGAACGCAAAAGATTGCGTTTGTTTTTCGATACAGCGATTTTATGATCTTTGAATATCATTTTTGGAAAATACTATGCACTCGTTTGAAATTGCAGCTACCGAGTTTTGGTAGACCGAAGAACATTGGATTATCAGTGATGCTTCATCGAGCGTTCTATATGGTCAGAAGGTCCAATCTTAGTAACTTCCTTATTGGCTCCATGCACGAAAAAACCGTTTTGTCAATTACTTATCTAATTGTGAGAATGCTTGAAATAATTAAAACAAGTCTGTCTGACTGTAAAAGTGTTAAACCATTCATAGTGTTAAACCATTCGTGTCAGTCACAGCACCTGTCAATAGTTGCATCACTTTTGCGCTCTCAAAAATATGGTATATTTCGCCTTTTAATTCAAATCTTTCAAATAGCTTTAATACAATGACATAATATTGCCACAGCATTTGCAGCCTTTAGTGATGATTGGTTTTAAGCGTTATCGCATGCTTTTTGCACTTGATTATCAAAAATCGAGGGTTCTTTTACAAGTACATACTTCGACAAACAGTTTCTCTATCATCTGAGTCAAATCAACACTTTAATCATGTCAATTTGGACTGCAGACTGCAGTTCGTTCAACTGTTCACTAAACGTGTATTTTCCGTAATTCCTGGGAACTTA
This sequence comes from Agrochola lychnidis, assembly GCA_963680765.1. Classification (NCBI taxonomy): domain Eukaryota; kingdom Metazoa; phylum Arthropoda; class Insecta; order Lepidoptera; family Noctuidae; genus Agrochola; species Agrochola lychnidis. The sequence goes on along the minus strand of OY796859.1, from coordinate 1,956,432 downwards.
GCTATTTGCTAGTCAATAGGTGTCTATTAAGGTGCCAACGTTTTCCTCATTCCTCATTGAAACGAGCTGTTAAATCTTTAGGACACCTTGATAGATTGGTTTGTTACTTGCATTGGGTTTCTACCTCTAGAAATGCTTTACTTGGATTTGGATTTCTATATCTATTGGCATGCGTTTATTTGATATTAGGCTTTATCTGAGCCTTTTCCATAATTTTATATTCTGGAAAATAACAAAAAGTTGTGTTTGCATTTGTTCAATGTCTCTTGTAGCCAAAGACTTCGCCAGTCAATAAAGTATTTGTCAAAATTTGTCTCTCAATTGGGCCATTAGATATACACTGGAACTCCAACAGTATTGTAGGTCCCTACATAATACAGGTCAATTTCAAATCGTCATCGTTATCGTGGTCAACCTGTCACCTAGCAACACCAATTCCTGGGCCATTGGTTCAAATCTCGTCCACAGTCAAACACAAGAAGTTCAAAACAAGTTTTACCAAAAACGGGTAGCCGGCACAACACAGACATACCTCCAATATTTGTTCCACCATTCCACTTGACAAGAGCAAATACTTCACAAAGAGTCTGGAAAGTGGAAAAAGATGATGAAAGAAAAACAAAAGGGAGTGTGGTGTGGAATAAGAATAGGATACTGTGTTAGTGAGTTTTATAAAATAAATCATTATGTATTCCAACCACGACAGCTTAGCAATAATAATAGTGCAACACGGGGTGGACGCAGGGCTGTCCATATAGAACACATTGGAAAAAATATATGTTTTGAATTTTTTATGAAGCAGAAAATGGAGTGGTTTTTCTTGTAGATTCGACAAGCTGCCATTGTAGTTATATCAGGTCAGAACCAAAATAACTAAATGTGATGACACAGATGAAAGTACAAATGACTCCGATGAAAAATATGTATGAAGACTGGAAAATCTCGGGAAACTGAAAAATCAATACTTTAATAACTAGTAATAAATAGTAGCACCATGGAAGCAGCTTATTATTATTAACAATCGGGATAGATATACTTATAGGGAATTGACAAATGTTATGCGGTTAAAATGATGCACCGGTCTATATTATGGACATCACTCTATTGCATCAAAAATGAGATTAAAATGAGAGTTATGTTGCATATATAGATTATAATACTACCTATAAAAGTCATAGGTACCTATAAAATCTTTAACCACCAATAACTTCGAAGACATGCAGTCGGTGGCAGCCCTAATAAATATCACATGACTAACTATATTTGTAAAACTTAGAAAATGTGTAGTAATGAAGTATTAAAATACCATCTGACATTAATGCAAGCTAGTTCGTTCAATTAACAACAAAAAGCTTGCATGAGAGCTTTAGAAAAAGCTGACACCCCTAACGATCCAGTTGAACAAACGACGCGCGCCGTTGCGCTTGCGCCGCCCTCTCATTGGCCGATGCAACTCGCTGCGGCGGGCGTGCGAAAGAGACGGTATCATGTTTTAGCTGCAGTTAGAGTGAGATGGAGGAATGCAGTCGACGGATGCGAGGGTTTCCGATCATTGACTCCTTTCAAGGCCACTGGCAAGTAACTTTTTTGTTGTATGTCATCGTAACGCCTGTAACTGACTGTAATACTGACTAAAGTGACCTTCACTACTTTCTTTTGAGGTCGTTTTGGGGACGGACGCTTTTATATTTAAAGATGTTATTAATAAACCAATCGTAGGGGAAAGTATTGCGATTAAAACTATGTCATTGCATTAAATTTTGCTGCATGTTCAAGTATCGTAAAATGAATGTATATTCTGCTCCTCTTCATTTGAAGTTTGTTGCTGGGTGATCAACCTTCTGTTACTAAGCGCATTACACCCCAGAACGAGACTTAGAAATACCATAATTTAGCAAAGTTGCCACCCAAGCAAATTTATGACTATTTCAGAAGCTATGATTAGCAAAATCTCTCATTCAGATGAATATTTACCCGTATTACTGTAAAAATTTCGTTGCTATGCTCCAACAAAATGACAACCAGAGTCTACAAAGTAACGTTCTTACGACACACACTTTCGTTTCACACGTCGCCAGAACCTATCCCAATTCCGGTTCCCCATAAAAATAGATAACTAACGTAAACAGGGGGTCGGCAGATACCATGGTCTCTAACTGAGGTCAATGGATTGTTATCTGTGTGGGTTTTGTGAAGTTTTAGAGAATTCATCACTTTCATTTTGGTAGGCTGCAGGACGATGCAGTTTGATTACTTAAATATTTTGTGTTAAATGTTTTAAACAACTAAGAGTGTTACGGAGAGAGAGGGATAGAATCTTGAAAGTAAAGTAAAGATGAAGAAATATGTAGGTAGACAAAGGTTTGGTAAAAACAAGTTAAACTCCGATATCATCCTTAAATTAAACAGAAAAATTAGAAGAGATAAATTAATACCTTGGCTCAATACGCAGACACACTGTTGAAAATTAGATTTTATATGATTTGACTCTCCGATGTTGATTGTCTAATATCTGAATCCAAAATTACAGTGTTCCGAATGTGTAGGAACAATATAAAACGGTCGTTTGAATGCAAGGTAAAGATACCTATGGTAACAGGCGACATGCTACCATAGATAGGTATAGGACATTATTACATAATCTATGGGTAAAACAGATGCTGATGCACCTACATTGGAATTCTATCGAAGTCATGTAAAACGTGTCGTACAAAGACCTCCTCACACCACTTTTGTTTATAATAACTTTCTCCGTTTTATAGGAAATACCTTTGTTTCCCTCATTCAACATAAATGTAGGCATGTTGATTCCGTCACTGCGAAAGAATTCGAATCTATTATCCTTTGATTCAGACCTTGTTGATTAAACAAACGGTTCGTATGATGTATTTGTGTAGAAATTAATTATTATATTATAGAATTTCTCGGATACACGTGTTAGTTTTCAAGCTAAGACATTCTTGGGTAATGCCACAGATGGATCACTCCACAAAATTATATTAATAGGAAGCGACTCTTGCTACTAAACAATAAAGTGCAATCATCATTGGGTCCCCTCAGAGGGTAGTGCATTCTGGTAAGGGCAGTAACAAGTGTACTAATAATAAATTATTACTAATCGGCTTGCCAAGACAATATTATGGTGATTACGACAATAACCTTTATAATTTTATTTATTGTTCGTTGTAGCGCAAGGAGGGGGAGCCCTCTTTATTCTTTTTTTTAAGGTCACGGTATCATAAGCTTGTACTCAGAAATGGGGTTAATTAAAAACTGGAGCTAATTTGAATTTAGTACCTATCAAAAGAAATTACTTTTTTGTCGTTGGGTTTTTTTAAGCCAGCCTGACTTTCTACTTGTATTTTTACTGCTGCCCTTTTGTCTGTGACTTGGAAAGGCATCTTTAATTGGCCATTTATTTATTAACTGAATGTGATCGTAGAAATTAAATAACTAACCACCAATAACTTCAATAACAACTTCAATTTAATTTCACCAGAAACAATAGGTGCTGAACATAACTAGACAACAAGAATTTAATCAGTCTACAATCCTATGTAACCTGCCAAACGATTTCGAACCCTGTTACAGTAGCTATAAGTATCAAATAATTTGTCCATGAATAACAATTCAATGGCCGTTGATGCACCCACGCTAAAAAACTGTTGACTCACAATGTGAAATGAATTTAGTCGCACAAGCATTACAATTTTATCTTATTGTCATTTAATATTTTTAACCTACTGTTAGCATTAAAGTTCATGAGACGGTTAATATCCTACGTGAATAACTTGCAATTTGATCGAAGGCACTCATCAGCTAAAAATACTGTAATTAGCCTGGGAACAAAGAAACATAACTAAAATTGAAACCTTCAGAATAAACTTCACTTGGATCTTGGGGAGATAGAACCTTCCGAGGCATTCGATACGGCTACTTATTATTTCGTAGTACTATTTTAAAATATTTATGTATATGTAATTCGTGAATAAACCATTATGAAATTCAGGAACGACTGCTGATCTCGCTTCTTACTAGTTCACTGAAAGATTGCATTTTTTAACTAAATTCAATGCCCTACGTCTTTGAAGTCTTTAGTTAAAATGGGCGTGCCCCAAGGCTCAATTCTTGGCCCTTCTCGTGTCTACCCTTCTGAATATGCTCTTTTCGCAGCGTGTGTTAAAATAACGCATTTTTTTTTTGCTTGCTTTAACTGTATTACTATTTTCACAGCTAGAAGCTGACATCCTACTTAAGCTCAGAATTTCTGTTTCCTACATTATTATAATGTAATATCACCTAAGAATCTTATGGGAAAAGAATGTGTGAATGAGTATCTAATTTACTTGGTTATCCAGAGCCTAGCCTGAGAGGCACATATTATTTAAGTGCTCGTTAGAGTTATACCTTAGTAGTTTGCCTTCTGTGGGAAGCAGTGTAAATGTTTCTAGGAACAGTTAGGCCTCACATCTAGTTGCCTAGGTAGGTACCTAATTATAGTAATTGCAGAATGAGTTCATCTTCGTGGACAGGTCCTATTTGCTTAACAAAAGGATTAAGAGGGTTGTAAGTGCCCTTATTAGCTGTTGCGGTTAACTTGTTAAGTTAGTAGCCACGATTATTTACAAGCAAAAGTAAATTATTTTTAGAAATGGTAATTTACTTATGAAAGAGAAGATAGTTTATAAACAATAGTTAGACAAGCATTAGCAAAATGGATGTCTGATATCGATATATCACTTAAGTTACGACTAGTCAGTAACTGGTAGTGTCCACGAAGATTTATTCCGCCTAATATCGGTCTGATCCAATTCCTACATCGAATACTTATTAATATTATTTTTTACTTTCCAGATTGTGCAGTCTCCAAGATCATCGTGCTTATGGAAATAGCTGCATATCTACATTTTGAAGATCCTAGTCAAACATAATTTAAGTATTCAACCTTTTTTTTTTCGGTTTGTAAGAACCCCAACCTATAGTACACCATCTTTAGGATCCAACTCTTTGTCTTTTGACTTCCTCCTAACCACAAAGGAAACGGACGTCGAAACATGTGGTAACGTTATACTAACCTAGTTACTGCAAACTATAATTAAATCGCCCCTAGTAATCCACCCTTCATACCAGCATGCCAATAAACCACAATTAAACACCCCACTAATAAATAGTTCACATAATCAATTTAGATCGACACTTGGCAATTGCCTTACGTGCCATCGCTGTACATCAAGCGCTTCGACTTGAATTAGCTGATATAATTTCAAAAGGCTGCATACAATTATTAGGGCATTATTTTATCCCCTTTAGTAAACCAAATAGGCCCATGAATTAAACAAACGAACCCGATCCAAGATGGCGGCCGACTCGAGCGCAGCTTTTTCGTTCCTTTTTTGAATTTCGAATAGGCGGTCGTTGTGAAGGGGTGAGGGAGAGAGCGTATCGTATTCCAGTCAGTTAGAAATATAACACAGTGTCTAAGTTGAATGTAGGTTTCCTTTACTGGTGAATAACGAAATTCTTTGTGTTTGTACTCCGTAGGTAAATCTTATTGAAAGATGGCTTTTTTACGTGTTGATTCGTGATTTTGGGCCAGATACGGGTAGGTCTACCTTTTTTGTTATGAAGAGATACCAGACATTGCATCCTGGCATGGTATAATTGAATTAACTTTGCCTTCATCATTTTGATCTACAGCTCAAGTGACACAATCAAAACTCATTTTCCTTCCGATGGTCGATCTCCTCATGAAAACAATATTCGTATGTCCTGCAGACTTTTTACCTTGTCTGGGTGTTCACAAAACGTACCCACGACCTGTCAATGCAGTTGAAATTATGCCACGAGGCCACAACACACCCTATTAACGTGTTACGGTCACTTGGCGCTTCCCCAATTTACGCGAAATAATAAACGTTATAACCATTACCGTTTCCGGTAGTGAAGGTTTACCCCCTGTCTTCCCGTAAGTGTCATAAAGAGGGAATAATGAATTACTTACACTAGATTATTAAATAAATAAGCAGTTACATCGTCTTGTTTGAAAAAAATAAGCCTACAATCATTGGATTTGTGAGCCAAGTATAAATTTGGGTAAGGACAAAAATATATAGATATTTCTACCTAGTGTTTATAGCAACTATTTCTTTCGATCGATTATGAATTTGCTAGATTCTATTTAGAATGTTTTAATAAACAAATTAAACTGGAGTCATAAATTGTCAAAATAATCTTGGTTCAGTTGCGATTACGATGTTCAATCAAAAGTTTTCCTTAAAAATACCTTAGTAGTTTATGTTGCTTTAGTTAGTCTAACTTAGTTCTCAATGATCTATCGGTAAAAGACCACTGTTTAACTGCCAATAAAATACCGACTCTAGACTACAAAATAAAAACTCCTAAAATGAAATTACAACCAGCCAGACATTTACATCGTTCAGACTACCAGTTTAAAGCAAACTATTATCTGCTGCAGTTATCAAGAGAGGCAGTAAAGCCAGCCAACCGTGCTATGCTGCTAACTGAACGGAAAGCACCGACCAGTAGCTCAGAGAAAATTGTTTCAAGCCAAATGCGGGTTCCGGCGTTCTACGAAATTGAGTTGATAGTGAAAATATTATAAATATTAAAACGATCGAAGCCCGATTATTAGATACTGGGTATTTTTGAAGTTAGACGGTACAAGCTCGTCGGCAAGAAAGCAATAGATTAGATAATTATATTTCTGTAATAAAAACACGTGTCAAGTTATATATGTCGAAAATAGTTGACTAATCGGGACGCCAGCGCCACCTAACGGCGCTTGACAGAGTCTACAACATAACGCTCGGACCGGCCGGAGCCAGAGCTGAGCACAGTTCATCAGTGGCGGTCAAGCAATGAACACGTTTAGAAACTTTCGCGCATTCCGAATAGTCGTGTCGTGTACCTACAGTGTGTGAATTGCTAGTGTGATTAATTTGATAGTAAATTATAATTTGATAACGGTTTTTCTATAGCGCAATAACCAACACTACCCACAGTAGTTTAAATATGGCTGATAATAACGAAAGAGACACCTACCCTCCTCCGTCATGTAGAATACTAGCTGTTCGTGCCCGGCGTCGCCCGTGTGTATTCCAACTTTTCTGGTGGATTTTACAAAATTTTCTTTCATGCAAACTTTGTCCAGAAAATTACGAATACAACAAAAAAAAAGAAGCCATATCGGTAGAGCCATTCTTTAGTCATGACCAAACTTGCGGCAATAGATTTTTATTTACTTAAAAAAAACTAAACGTGAATTCATGCAAGCCTAGTATTTTTTGTTAGTTATAAACTATTTGTGTGCCAAATCCTATTAGTGCTATAATTAATACTAATGATTGTAATACTGTCTTGAATTTATGCAAGCCTAGTCCTCGTACTACCCGAATAAAAGTATCCTATATTATGTTAATCCAGTACCCTAATTGCGTAACTCATTTCCGTAAACAATTTCGCGAAATTTGTTTCATTTTGACATTTCAACAATCATTGCGTTATTTAACAGATCGTTGTTGAACAGATTTTTTTTCCCAACTTATGATGCAATGGATTAGAAATCTGTTTCAAATCGAAACAAATTGTGATTGTGTTGTATTACGCAATTAGGGTACTGGTTAAACTATCTGTCTGCCTCATCTAAAGCCTATTAGTAGCATGACATAATGATTGAATACTATAATGAATTCAAGCAAGCCTAATGATTGAAATACTATTTCATAAGGATCTCTAATTTTTTTGAAAATAAATTATAGCCTATATTACTTCCTGATGATTTAGCTTTCTATTGGTGAAGAAATTATTAAAATCGGTCCAGTAGTTTCGGAGCCTATTCGGTACAAACAAACAAAAAAATCTGTCCTCTTTATAATAATATGAAGTACTAGCTGCGCCCCGCGGTTTCACCCGCATAAGTCTCGATCCCGTGGGAAAAAAAAAAGTATCCTATGTTCTTTTCCAGGGCATCATCTATATATGTGCCAAATTTCATCCAAATCCGTTCAGCCGTTTTAGCATGAAGGCGTAACAAACAAACTTACTTTCGCATTTATAATATTAAGGATATATAATTGTACAGGCTTTTAATAATAATTCAGTAAAGCCTGTATCATTCTACTAATAATCCGAATTACTTATCACCTCCTCGACCAACACTCATCCTCAATCCTATCGATCGGAGAATTAAAAAATTTGACGTGTATACTCTAAAGTCCTCTTTCTTTATTTTCAGTTTTGTTTACTACGACTTCTACCAACCCTTCAAGCAAATCACCATCACCAAATTAATCGACTGTCACCGGGCCGTTATCTCAAGAAGATCTTTTGTCATCAAATTCTGAGGTGTTCTAGAAGCATCTAGAAAATCTCCGGACGTACCTGGGCCTGGTAACTCCACCACCGTTGGCTGTGATCATGCGCCAACGGGGGCGAAGTTCCTTTTCCTAGTTGCGAGGTTCCACATGAGAAGACTAGGAAGACAGAAGATTCAGAAGACTACTGAACTTTATTACAACAAATAATGATGTTGCTGTGTTCAACTTTGTGTTAAGTTTATGATTGTTAAGAGTCCTATTAATTTTTTTACGGAAATTCATGATTTTTGACGTTGTAATTTTCGGTAACAGTAAGATATTTTAATTATTTGATTATAATAACTATAGTGCCATTCTCTGTCTTGTAAGTTGGAGTTACACATTATTTTCTAGTGATTTGCTGAATTGACGCGGAATATAATAGTACTTTAATTTTATTTATGGTAATTTTTTCTTATTATATTGAAAAACGAAAACTAATGAAACGTATTCATTGTAGATAAAAGTTTTATATCTTATTAGTTTATTTGATAAAATTTGGTTTATTTGGAATATAATGGACGCTGAATCAAGACATTTATTGCTTTTCTTTATGACTTTTTTCCGTGAAATCTAAAGGAATTTAAAGAAATTCTAGAACTCCAATAAACAAGTAAAACATTCAACTTATCTTTTAGTAACAGCTTTTATTAGAATTGAATGGAACAATGTGAATTTGAGCGTCAAAGTTCCATCGCCGACGGATTTTCTTGTAAACTGAGTTCGTAAAATATTTAATATAATACACGAAAAGAAAAATGTAAATGTGTAACTCCAACTTTCAAGAAAGAGAATGGCACTATCGTTATTATAATCAAATAATTAAAATATCTTACTGTTGTTGAAAATTACAACGTCAAAAATCATGTATTTGCGTAAAAAGTGTAATAGGACTCTTAAGGTTAGTTTAGATGTAGGAGGTAAACTCCGAAACTACTCATTCGATTTCAAAAATTCATTTGCTGACAGAAAGCTATACTAAGTATTGCCGAGTGCCTTGTGATAATGTTTTATTTTAAAGCAGAAACAACACGCAGGTGAAGTCGTAAAAGCTAGTATTATAAAATATGATCGTCTGCCTACTTACTTAACAAATTCAGTGCCGGAAACCCTCCTGGAGGGTTCACCTAGTCGCTTATGGGATACCGGGAGCCCTCGCCGAGAGCTCATTCAGCATTACAAACCGTGAAAATAAAATCCGATGTATATTTTAACAAGATTTATTAATATATGTGTTGGACTCAATTAAGCAGACACGGAAAAACTACAAAAATTTTAAAATAAAATTTAAATCTACATACTCTATCTTAAGTCTATACTCTATATTAAGTCTCTTCCTTTACCAAATTATTAATACTTTGTCTACTTTAATATTATTCGTTAATTTATTTAAACATAATATCTTACATAATCTAGTTGTAAAATAATATACCCAAATAGTTACTGTTTAAATCATTGAAAATTTTATGTCTTCTTTTTAATTTAGCTTCTATTATATGTATTGTTGTCTTCTTTTTAAATGTTTGATGTAAATTGATGGCCTGAAACACAGGTTTTCATAAACCTAGATCAGGCTAGTCTACATTACAGATAGAATTAAATTTTCCTCGATTGTAATTTAATGTAAATCATAATTCTACTTTATACTTGAATAAATTTTATTTTATTTTTATTTAAAATGCAAGCTTTTTTTTTGTTCACGGGTACCAATATTCACAAAAAATTAAAAGGTTGGAAAATACTTATACCGAGCGACAAGCCCCCGTGAAAACACTATTTTACTTAGTTTTACCGTGTTTTATAACACGGTTTTAAACCAAATGCCGTTGACCGTCCGCAATGCCGGGAACCCTCCCGGAGGGTTCACTTCCAATATGTCGGATGGAGTCGAAAGTGTTAAGCTAAATCTTATCCATTATGTTGGTCTTCATTATTAGTGCGTTGATATCAAATACCTCGCTAGGTAAGCGGTAACAAGTTAATACATCGCTATGTATTAACTTGTTACCAGTTTACAGTCGGTCCTAGCCGAGCCTTATTACCAAATAAAGGCAGAGAATTATTCTAGTGGAAGTACCTACTTACTCGGGACTAATAAAGTACCTATCTAACTACTTATTTAACAGGTACGTACTGAACTATAGAAAGTGGAGGAAGAATAGGAAGGTACCAACTTAATTTTATGTAGCCTAATAATTAAGTTACAGTCTTGACTATTTTCTTAATGTCCCTCGGGAATCATCGCATTTCCGAATACAAACGAATGCACCATGTTCATCAATTATTAGATTTATCGTGTATAATAATTTGAATTCAGAACTAAGTACTTTATCGTTGTTTTGTTTTGATTTCCTTGTGAACTATATAGAGCTGTAAAACTATTTTCGTGCCTGCGACTTTAGTAGCTTTCCTCTTATTTTTAAAATAAATTACATTAAGTTAAAAGATATTAACAACTCCACCAAGTGCAAAGGGCAACTGATAGAAATCCGACGACTGACGAAACACGAAGTTTGCCGAGGGTCATTAAGAAAATAGTTGTGTATCTCGGATGTGCAAAATTTTGTATTTTTTTTTTTTATACTAGCTCGTAGCTTCTGAATTTTTGGACAATATTGGTTATTTTCGAGCTCAGACCAAATAAAAAACCAAGATAGCGCTGTCAACAGTGACGTGAAGCCGGTTTCGTAAACATGGTGTGCACTTAGTAAGGTGTAGTTTAATTGTAAATGTGTGCGTGTATGCACAGAGCGAAGGTGTAGTTTTGGCATGCTTCACTTTATTGTTCGCAGTGCTCTGTCTTGGTGGTGAAAAAAGGTGGCGCCACTAGCCGTGTAAACAATAGCTCCGTAATAAAAATTTAATAAAAATAGAAATATCGTCTAAAAGTGACTAAAATAGTGTGTAACGTGTATGTAAACAAACAATAGTTACTACAAAACGTTTGTGAAATAAACTGTGCTTTAATAACAATAAAATCGAACTGCTTGAACGTTTTGATAAAATTTCTTACTAACTTCACTCAATAACTAAATTCTAATTTCTCTGTTATATATGTTCCAAACTTATTCTTAGACTAATAACTGTGAATAAAGTGCATGGTGTTTTAATATTATCTAAGTATCTAGATGAAAACTAGTGAAAACCATAACATTTTAAAATCCAATCTTTAAAACTGTTTGTTTTGAAATTTTGAATTTTGGCGTCCTAAAACATAAACCTCTGTTCCACGAAACTTTTCTATCTAAAATATTAAAACAGCGCCATCTAGTGACGAGTAGTGGTACGACACTAACAACTTACTTTGACATTCAATGAAACTCTGTTCCACGATATAAAAATATGGTTTTGAAATAAAAAATCACTTGTTTGAACTTTGTAATACATAATAGCTTCAAGCGACTGTTATAAGGCGTTGCAGTTATAATGTTTATCGGATGAATTGAAAACACATTTTCGATCCTGACACAGTTCCTTAGACTGCTTTTTATAATTTCTTGAAAATTTGCTTGGAAACTGAAAGATTTACTCAGCAGAGAGAAAAAAAATACAGATATGGGGTCCGAAGAAAAAAATATAACATTGCGTTGTAAAAATAATCTTGTGAGAACATTATCATACGAATCACTTTGTATCAAACGTAACTCACTAGAATCGATAAACTCTGAAATAAATACGACAGCATTAAGTATGTTCGATTTATCTACATGCGCTCCGTCAGATGAAATCACTAAGCTGAGACAAGAATTAGAAGAAAAACAAATATTACTGGATTACGCAAAGACAGAAATTGATAAACTATCCTTAGAAAATATTCAACTACGTAAGGAAATTCAACAACTATCCACATGCAAGTCACCTAAAAAAATATCTACCGAGAGCTTGAATACTCCAAATCCAAAAGCAAAAAAATTACAAGTATCTCATTATAACCCAGTTATAAGTATAAGTGAGCCACGGCGTCTACAACGCCGAAAAAGCAATAGGTAGCTGTATAACCGGATATGACTCGAAATTACATCCAACTACAAGTACGAACATTCCGTCTGCAAAGTTACCAATGGCAAACGAAGATGGAAATATTACACAAAATGACATATTAAAACAGACATACAAAGAAGAAGAAGTCATAAATAGTAAACAGAAATCTATCTACATATTTGGTGCTCAACAATGTGTAGGACTAGCAGCTCAATTGGTTAATTCTAGAACTAATACCAGGTATGAAAAATATAGAATTGAGTCTACTACAAAACCGCAAGCTTTAGCAAATGACATACTAAGCAGCTGCGAACGAATTAAAATAACAAGCGAAGATAAAATAATTATAAGCGTTGGTGAAAAGGATGACAACCCCATACAGCTATTATACAACTTATCATATGTACTAAAAAAGTTTGAAAAAACTGAAGTCATTATTCTTGGTGTAAATAAGAGTTATCATTTAAAAGAAAAGACATTAAATGAAACATTGAAAAACTTTTCTAATAATATGGTTAACTGTTCTTTTATTAATTGTTTTAAGTTATCTGTTTTTTCACTATGTAAAAAAATTAATTGTATTATAGACACTTTAGACTATAATGCAAAATACTTAAATTTTTCTTTGAAAAAGAGTGACATAAATGTTAAAAATAAGATTTTATCTCAAAAAAATGCTTTCACACATAAAAATACATTATCCAGCCATGAAAATTCAGAGAATATAAATAATAAAAGTAACAAATGCATTAATAATAACAATCACGTAAAAGGAACTATACCATATTTTTTCGATTTAATGTACAAAAAAAAAATAGAGATGGATAAAAAAAAGACTCCTCATCAAGAAAACACGTTTTTTCTATAATACCAAAAAACTATATACCAATGAATGTAATACTTTTAGCTCAATTACAATTTTCCATCAGAACATAGCAGGCCTATTAAACAAACAAGAAAATCTAGAATTATGCATAGACGACTTCTATCAAAATAATAATTACATTGATGTGATTTGCCTGTCGGAAACTTTTATAAAAAGAGGCAATGAAAATAACGCTCTTTTAAAAGATTTTAAGCTAATTACGTCATACTCTAGAATCAAAGAAAAAAGAGGTGGTGTTTGTATTTTCGCCCGAAATTCCTTAGATTATAAAGATCTGGTGATTTGTAACACCATGTCAATAGACAAAGTGTTTGAATGTTGCGGCGTGGAATTTCCTTCTCTCAACTGCATTATGATTTGCTTATATAGAACACCAGATAGTAACATAAACTCATTCTTTGACAAACTTGAATTACTACTGAATAAGATTTGTAATAAACCTAATAAAAAAGTTATTCTCACAGGTGATTTAAATATAGACACACTCAAAAGCAATAAAATAGCATCGCGTTTAAAAGACACTTTAGTAAATTTTGGTCTCACCTTACATATAGATCAACCAACTAGACAAAAAGCCTGCATTGATCACTTTATAAGTAACATTAAAGACGCAAATGGTAAAGTTCATGAATTATTTCTCTCCGACCACAATACAGGTCAAACTTTAAATTTTCCCATTAATAATAAACCAGTGAGACTAAAATGTTGGTATTTTTACAAAAGAGACTACAGTAAAGACAACCTAGACAAATTTATAAATTGTTTATCAGCACTAAGTTGGTCAGAAGTATATGACCAAGAAAACTTAAATTCAGCCTTTGATATATTTCATGATACGTTTTGTTTATTTTATAACCTTTGCTTTCCAATCAATAAAGTAAGAATTAATTCAAACTGTAAGTCACCAAGATGGATCACAATAGGAATCAGAAAGTCAAGTAAGCAAAAAAGAAAACTAAGGTATCGCCAATACATGTCCAAATCTGAAGACGATACATCAAACTATACAAAATACAGTACTATCTTCAAAAAATGCGTTAGCCAATCAAAACACCTCATAAATTCTAAAATAATGTCATCAGCAAGAAATAAAGGCAAAGCTGCATGGCAAATTATCAAAAACAAAACTGATCACTTAAACACTAAAACGAATATTGATACTATTAAAATCGATAATAATCATATAAACAAACCTAAAGAAATTGCTGAAACTTTCAATGATTTTTATATAAATATTGCCAAAACATTCTGTACAAAAAATAAAGCTTCATCAGATAAAAAACACTTCGATTTACCGAATATGACGCAAACCATGTTTTTACACCCCTGTGATGAAGATGAAGTAAAAAATACCATCATGTCCCTTAACAACACAAAATCGGTTGGATTTGACGGTATAGCAACTCACATTCTCAAATCCTGTGCCACCATGATATCCCCAATCATTGAACACTTGATAAATCTCTCATTCTGGCAAGGTATTTTTCCAGATAAACTCAAACAATCCATTGTTAAACCCTTATTTAAAAAAGGTGATATAAAAGACTTGTCTAATTACCGCCCTATAACACTTATATCTAACTTATCAAAAATCTTTGAGAAAGTCATGCATCGTAGACTCATAAATTATTTAGAAAAATTTCAGATTATAAAAGAGGAACAAAACGGGTTTCAAAGGGGAAAATCGACTACTTTAGCAGCATTTAAACTGATAAAATCTGTAATTGAAAATTTAGATAAACGCGTTCCAGTATCTGTCATCTTCTTTGACATGAGCAAAGCTTTTGACTTTGTTAACCACGATTTACTCATACAAAAATGCAATAACTACGGAATTAGAGGAATAGTTGTTGATTGGATTACTAGCTATTTATTTAACCGTCAACAAAAAGTAGAAATAAGTAAACTAAACGAAAATAACGAGGCCACATCATATAGTTCTGAATATAGTCAAACCGTATCAGGAGTACCCCAAGGAAGCATACTTGGCCCTTTGCTTTTCCTCATTTACATCAACGATCTATCTACAGCTTTACAACAACAATGCATACTTTTTGCTGACGACAAATCGGTAATTGTGACGAATGATAGTAAATCAGAAACAAATCATGAAAAAAACCTTAATGAAACAGTAAACCAAGTTTTAAAATGGCTCGAAAATAATTATCTTTATGCAAATCTAAATAAAACCAAATATATAAATTTTCAAAACTACAATTCTAAACAAAAAGCATTTATAGTTAATAGTCAAGGACAACAAATTAACGAAGTTACTGAATTTAAATTTCTTGGACTTATTCTAGATAAGTATTGTAACTGGAAATTACACATAGAGCACGTCTGCAAGAAACTAAACCAATTTGTTTTTGCTCTTAAACGTTTAAGACGTACCGCGAGTGAAGCTGTTGCACTTACAGCTTACCACGGGTATGTTTCCTCTTTACTCAGGTATGGGCTCCTACTCTGGGGGAACTCGACGAATATAAATGATGCCTTCCTAGTGCAGAAAAAATGCCTAAGAGCAATCTGCGGTATCAGTCCTTTAACATCCTGCAGACCTCTCTATAAAAAATTAAAACTTTTAACCTTAACAGGTCTTCTCATAATGCAAGCTGGTGTATTTGTGAAAGAACACTCAATTTTTTTTATAACATGCGACTTGCATTCAAAATATACCCGTCGAGACCCAACACGCCTAAGAATTCCTTCACATCAAAGCACATTATGTCATAAAAATAGCTTTATCACAGCAATTAAAATTTTCAACAATATTCCAAAAGAAATAAGAGAACTCCCTCTAAAACACTTTAAATCCAAACTACACAAATGGCTTATTGGTAATTGTTTTTATAGTGTAAAAGAATTTTTTGATAAAAAAGTAACAGATAAATATAAGATAAAACAATGAGTTTTGATAAGTGTTTAAATAGGTACGAAACCGTAATAAGTGTAATAACCAATGTTATTAGACATGTTATGATAATAATTTAAAAAAAATGTGTTAAGTATATAAAATTTATACATATAACATATTTAAATATTTGTATGCCAGTCCATGGCGAAACATGTAAGATCGTAACTATATTATAACACCTTAATGTACCATGTTTCAAAGCAAATAAATATATTCTATTCTATTCTATTCTATTGGTTTTTTATTTGGTCTGAGTTTTCAACATGATTTTGATTGTTCGACCAGTAGGTACAGTGTACTGTCAAAACTTTCAAGAATTAATTCATTCAAGTTAGGTATATCAGTGGACAATACCCAAGTATGACATAGCGGTGGAAAATATTTACAATTGGCAAAAATAAATACTGGGAATGTTTCTACTTCCTAGTTTTTCTAACTTTTTTAATGTAAGTTGTGTGTTGCAATTTTAATAAATACCTTTAACCAGCTACCTAATTGCGCAACGTATTTTGATTACCATTCAAGTAGAATTTATTTCAATTTGAATCGAATTGCTTTTATTTTACGACTTTGGAATTGCAAAACTCCAATATTTTTTAAACAAACTGCGGTCTGTTTGATACTCCATTGAGTGAACGAAATGCGTCTAAAAAGGCTATTAATCGAATTGCGTAACCATTTTGACAGTTGTAAGTTTGTTTCAAACTATAGAGTAATTTGTTTTGTCTGTCATATGAAATAGAAGGGACTGTAGTGGTCGCAATAGATTTTACTTAGCAATCTTTTTGGGATTAACTCATGAAATCTCCATAATTATTAAGAAAAAAATTAAGTAATAGTCTTCCTGATAAATTGTGAATATGTTTTTATGTAAAACCTCAATGATAAATCAATTTTATTGGTACCTATGTTAAATATCAAAGCAGCGAGGTCGATCTTTAATAATAATTGTGAAAGTTTTCTTGTGAGTTTAGTGCCTACAACCTAAACTAAAAACAAATATTATAATATTCCAGAAACGAGGTATTTTGGTGGCATTTTAACGAAAGACAAATTCGTACCTCATACCGTACCAAACTTGAGCCACAAGCTTAGCAACCCAGTCGAGCTTGTAATACATTGGAAAAGCAAAAACTTATAATTGAGGAAGAACAAAAAAAAGCAGTTTGAAACATTTTATATTAATGGATTATGTAAGGACATTGATGAACATACCACTATTGCCACATCATTGTCTGTTTAAGGTATGTACTTACTTATTATTTTCTTTCTAAGTGTTGAACATTGAATGTGTGTTAAGTACAGCAACAATGTTACACACATAGGGATATATTTATAAACATTGCTTATAGTTAAGTGACGTTAAAACCTCAAAAATGTATGATTAAACAGTTGCTAATCATTACATAACTTTATGCAACGTTTATAAATAAACCCCATATTGTTTATTGGTGAACACGAAATGCACCATCAAACGTAAACTTACCATACATATATTTTCAGTTGCCTAACCTACTACTTATATGAATATTTACTTAGCAATTATAACAACAAAGTAAAGAAAGTAGGTAGGCAACTGAAAATATATCTAAGTATCTATCTTAAATGTTTTTCACTTATTGTTAATATTATTTAAAAAATCGATCTGCCCAGCCTTTACCCAACTATGTTGGGGTCGGCTTTCAGTCTAACCGGATGCAGCTGAATACAAGTATTTTACATGGAGTGACTGCCTATCTAACCTCCACAACCCAATAACTAGGTAATACGATACCCCTTGGTAAGACTAATTGTCACTTTCGGGGTTCTGATGACCCATAACGACTGTCAAAGATCCACAAATGACATCTGGGACCAACGGTTTAACATGCTTTCCGAGGCATGAAGGAGTTTCGGTATGTAGAAATGGTCACCCATCCACGGACCAACCCCGGCAAGCGTAGCTTAACCTGATGGATTGCCCCGTGCGGCTGTTAGTACTTAGCCTATTAATATTATTAGTAGGTAAGAATATTTAAGTCAATCGTTGCTTATAATTGACCCAATTGTTGTTTATAGCAGAATATTGCTATTCTATAAAGTGACTGTGGATGGATGTAATGGATGGTGGAATATATTGAAGATTTACTATTCTTTTTTTTTCAGGTGTCAGGCTCAACTACATTATTCAAGATTTTTTTAACTGTCTCTCATTCACTTACAACAAGCAGTACATACATAATCCATGATGATTTCCACAGGAAGACATTAGATTCCAAATTCCACTAATCCTTACAGTATGTTTGTTCCAATTCCTTTTTGCTCTATGTCCAAATATTTCATATTAATGTGAATAGATGGTAATGGTGCCGATTCTCTTGTCCAATGGTGAGTTAAGGTTGTAACAATTTAATAAAACAGTTTTATTTGTTTACCATAATTTATTTCTCTCTATTTCCTTTAAATCTAATGAATGACAGTTAATTTAGGTAAACACCTTTAAATAGTATCATTATAATTATAAAATTGTCTGTGTTTGTATAAAACAAATAGTATGCCATTCTTAATTATTTCATTTAAAGTTATTTTTATTTGTCCCTCTATAGTTCATAATTAAAACACTTTATTAAAGTTTACACTGTTATCAATTAACACAATAGTTTATATCACTGCCGTACAAGACTATAATCAAGTTTTCTAAAAAAAATATTTCATGAAGGATCTTCAGTTTCTACTTTTGTACTTAAGAAGCTTGAAATCTGAAGTAGCAGAGCAGCAGTGCAGCACAGCAGGGGCAGTATCATTCATGCTGCCTTCATGTCTTCGTAGGTGAAATTCCCCAGGAACTCTACATTTTAAAACAAAGTCATATTATTTTCTGCTCAAATAAAGTACTCATGTGGCAAAGTAGGCATATCAACTAGGCCCATGGCTAGATGAAAGCCATCTGTCATCATCATCGTCATGCTGGTTGTATAATTTCTTCTTTATTTAGGGCTGAATTTTCAGTCTCCAGATATTTTATAATACTAAATTATAATGGTAATTGAATAAACATAAAATATATATTATGATGTGTCTGTCAAAAGTACAGCCAAGGAAATATATTCATAATTGAGTTGCTATGCTTAATTCTTAATGATGTGTCAAAAAGCTTACCTTCAACAATTAATACATAAGATTCTTAATCCAATCCATGTTTGCCACCTTGCCACCAACTTCTTTGTTAGGAAGTCAACAATATTGATATTTGGTAGTGTTCCATTCTTGTGTTTTCAGCACGTCTGTGAAAATATTGTGAATATGTTTTGTAGTTATCTGTTATTTGGTTAGGTAGTGGATATTATAGTTTATTTCAGCATCTACTTATGTACAAAAATATCAATTAACAATTTTAGTTAGAATGTGAGACATAGTACGTAACTATTATTTTAACCACAATAAATAGTTAACCTCGCGTAAGATGCCTGTGTCTACGCAACAAAAGAATGATTGTCCGTATACGTAGACTCACCAATAATGTACCAACAGCTACAATAATCTAATGAGATACGAAGGTACTCTCACACACGTTATTCCTATTTATATTGGTTTACTTACTTGTAGTGATAATATCGACTTAGATACTTTTCGCTATGGAGCAAAACAGCCTAAGTCTTAGTCCATGTACTTAATTGTAGTCTGTGATCTTGGTGAAGCTAGTACAAAACGAAGGCGGTGTCTCGAACGAGAGAATTTTCCAAAGTTCTTCCGACTTCCACAAGCCACAAGAATAATGTTCCAAAACTGCTTATTACAGGCCCATGTTTCTGTACGTGAATAGTAAATATAATTTTGTATGTTGAAAAATATAAAACAACTATTAATTTAAAACAAAAACTTTACCGAAATCAACAAAAATAAAATGTAAACAGATACGTCGCCATGATTGATATCGTATTCTCCACAGACTTCAAAGAATATTCATTCCAGCCCAAATTATTGTCAAAGGTTTAACATGTGATGTCATATGCCTTTCCTTTTCTTTTCCCCACACTCTGATAAAGTTAGAGCAGCAAAGGTATACTTTAGACAGGCAGTAGTTTGCATTAAATCGTCAACGCATAACGCAATGAGGGCAGATCATTCAACTTTTACTCTCAGTGTTGCAATTTTTTTCCCCTAAGTCCACTATAGACTTGCGTCTAGATACATCGAAACGAATCAAAAATCCGATTTCAATCAGAAACGGAATCGTATCGATAATCTGAACTAGACAAACCGATTTCACAAAACCACGGAAGTGTGGTTTTGCCTAAGCAAGTTTTTGTTTATATTTGAATAGTTTTGATCGATGCACTTACAACCGAATAATATTACTAGAGACGATCGAAACTGCGAGCCGGAGCCTCTCCTGAAATCGGTTTTCTGTTACCGACATTCGGTCGCTGTTTTGGGAGTCCATTTGAAGATTTGAGTATGAAAATAAAACATAACTTATGTAATCATAGTATTTTTAGGGTTCCGTACCTCAAAAGGAAAAACGGAACCCTTACAGGATCACTTCGTTATCAGTCTGTCAAGACCCTTTTTCTCAGGAACGTACGGAGGTATCAGGTTGAAATTAATATCAAATACGTCTGTGGTCCCTTAGAGCTCTAAAAAATCAAGCTTCTAAGTCAACACAATAAAAAATTACGGCTATTTAAGCGACATATTTTGGTACTCGCAAATAAATCAAAAACTACAGGGTACTTCCCGTTGACCTAGACTCATAAAATTTGGCACAAAGCCCGTCTCATTGCACAAGTAAAGGAAAATGACAGAAAATTGTAAATTTTCAGTTTTATCACATACAAAAAGAAAAAACCATTACAAACTTACATTTGCAGTTGGAGAATTGACCGTGACATATATCAATATAGGGGAGATGTTTTTCAACTACAAAGTTGTTTGTTTTTGGGATAAAAACTCCCAGGTTTAGTGGAAATCCCTCTAAGTTGACAACACTGCTTTTCTACGATTTTGTCATAGGCCACAGATAGCAAAGACGTGAAAAGAAAAACGTTTTATTACGTAGTTCAATTGTGGTAGAAAGTATTTTAAAAATTGGTTTTTCATTTTTCGGCAATCATTGTACATTTTTATTTATAAGCACTAGTAGATCATCAGTTGTAATTAAAACAAAATTACATTATAGCACAATAATTTGAATATTAACCATTCATAGATGCTGTAACTAAACATATCAATTTAACAATTATAGACAATTGTATTGAACATCCCTATACAATTTCAGTCGTATGGTAAAAAATGTACATCGCAATTCCAATTATGGCATGCGATTAAGATTGGACTTGCTTTCGATTCAGAATTGCAATCAAAAATAAAATATGTTACGCAATTAGGCTGCTGCTCACTTCCATATCTTTTATTTTAGATAACAGTACTTAATGAAACCTTTTTTGTTTGAATGTTTGTAGATATGTACCTACAGTATTTCTATTTTGTTAATGCCCCTCGGCAAACTTCGTGTTTTGTCAGTCGTCGGATTTCTATCAGTTTCCCTTTGCACTTGGTGCATACCGGACGGTCTCAATCGACTTGGAAGTATATAGAGTTGTTCATATTCTTTTAACTATACAGTGTGAGTCTTCATAATGTGCACATATCGAAATGAGGAAATCTATGCTTAATTTTAACGACAGAAAAAATATTTAAAAAATCTAAATATTGTTTTTTATACTTTTTATGAAATTAAAAAAAAATTGTAACAAAACTGTGTAACTTTTAAACTGAATCAGCTATCGCGATGAAACAAACTCCATAATGATTGAAAGTAAGTAGCCGTCCACATAAAATTAAAATTGAGAAAAAAACTACCCTCAATTGAAAATAAACATGTTTTTTTAGTAAAAATCTGTATTTTTTTCTTCAATTTTTAATTGTAAAATTTATAAATAAGATAATAATAAAAAGAGAGCAAAAAAAAATTTAAAAAAAAAAAATTTTTTTGTAAATTTTTTTTTTTTTTTTTTAAACTAAAAAAAAAAATTACCATTTTTTCCGTCGATAAAATTAAGCATAGACTCCCTCATTTCGATATGTGCACATTATGAAGACTCACACTGTATAGTTCACTCGAAAATCAAAACAACAATAAAGTACTTGGTTCTGAATTCAAATGATTATATAAGATAAATCTAATAATTGATGGACATAGAAATTAGCATTCGTTTGTATTCGGAAATGCGATGATTCCCGAGGGACATTAAGAAAATAGAAATACTATACCTAGGTACATAGCAATTAAAGTAAACTCATATCCATAATCAGTCTGGCTAAGGATCAGCGTTTAGTTGGAATATAAAAGTTTCCAATGTTACTCCACTTACGATCCACTGGGTCAGTGTGGCCCCATTTGATGTAGTTATGTATCTATGGTAAATATTTACTAAAATAATAATTGAAAATAATTATGAGATTTATCAACAAATACTGGTTCTTACTCGCCTTCCATCGAGAGAAGAGTAAAGAGAATATAGATAGAGGCCTTTTGTCCTGCATTGGGACAATACGGGCAGTTAATAATAAATAATTTATCTCATAATAATTATTATTTTTACGTCTCTTTACATTTCTCGGGACCCTGGGGTCCCGGACGGGACTGGAAGGCGTACAAGGCCGAAGCTAACTCGCAGAGGCCCGTTAAACGTTTTTAATTAATTAAATGAGGCACCAACCGACGATTATCCCTGTTCGCACTATGCAAGTGCACCCAAGGAAAATCTTTGGTTCGTGGACTATTGCAGGATATGGAAACAAAGATATTGGATTATGGGTTTGGGTGGCTAACTATGGAAAGACTATGGCCCCTACCAGATCAATGTTTTATATAAAAGAACAGATAAAATGCCAGGGGCTTGCACACCCCTCTTTGAGGAGTGACTAGAGAGGCGCCACGGCGTCCTCACCTTCCGCCTGACGCAGGTCCTCACCGAACACGGCTGCTTCGGGAGATTCCTGTTCAGGATAAGGCGGGAGGAAACGCCCGGGTGTCACCATTGTGTGGATCGCCCGGAGGACACGGTGGAGCATACGGTGGAGGTCTGCCCGACTTGGGCGGAACATCGCCATGTCCTCGTGGAGGTGATCGGCGGCGGTGATCTCTCGCGTCCGGCCCTGGTTCAGACCATGATACGGAGTGAGACGAAATGGGAGGCCGTCACCTCCTTCTGCGAAGCGGTACCTAATGCTGGCGAAAGAGGAGGCAGAACGCGTGAGGGAGAGGCAAACTTCGCGCCCTCACGCCCCTAACCGCCGCAGGAAGAGACGCCCTGGGCATCGGGAATCGCGAGCTGATTTCCGGCCACCTTAGGTGCGAGCTTGCGGACGGTGAGCAATGGGTAGCTCGCCGTCCGATAAGGACCAAGCCCGGATCGATGGCGCGTTGTGTTCCACGCGCGCCTCTAAGAGATGTCAGCAGAATTGACGGGGTCCGCTAGGGCCGATGCCTGCCGGGGTTGCGAATTAGGCCGAAAGGGAAATCGTGGCCCCCGGCAACAGGGCAACCGAAGGAACACGGGTGGGTTTTAGTCAGTAAGAGTCTGACACGCCCTCCCGCTCCGGCCAGAGCGGGAGAAGTTATTTGATAATTTCCCACCCAAAAAAAAAAGAAAAAAAGTGGCTTGCACACAATAATGGGCCCCCGAAAACGGTCGCCAGCACAGTGTCGTAGCGACAAGGAGGCAATATTTTTGGAGGTGCTTATGAGAAGTGGAGAGGTATTCCGCGGCTATCAGGACAATCCCGGAAATACGGACATGATCCCTACCAGCATCTTACTGGAATACTTCCTTCCTCCGAGCACAATTGCTCTTGCGAATCTTAACTCATGCCAATAAAGGGAAGAAAGAGGTGGGAGCTCTGTTCCTCGTCAGTGTTCACCCCAGCCGGCCAATAAAGGCAAGTCAGAGGTGAGGAAAAAGATTTCTCCCGGGAGAGTCCGTGAGGTCGCTACTGCCCAACAGCTCGCCACATGCTGGCCTGCGGATTTAGATATCTCTCTTGGCTCCTTACCCTCTAGACCTGTTTCGACAATGTAAATTCTACCGGCACAGACCTAGAGTTCGACGTCAACGTAGAGATACGGCGGTGGAGTTTTAATAATTATTATTATGAGATTTAAAATGAGATCCCTGCCTGAATTTCGGCCGCGGCGACTAATCTCAATATAGTTACTAGACAACTACGCAGGAGATGTTGTATCAAGTGCAGCTGTGTGTTAGTAGACACAGGTGCACTTTCTCTTCCATTACTCGCATAATAGATCGAAATGACGGCAATCCGGCACGACCCGAGGACCCACGGCTTTACGTGCTCGCTAAGGCACGGAGTATTATGGGTCGGTATAACTACTCAACTACTAACAGGGACTGCTAGGACAGGCTTAGGAGTAAATTGTCCTAATCTTTTCGCCTATAAGTACCTACAACCTTTTACTACAATGGAAAGTGTAAACAATTTTCGAACAAAGCCGTCGCGAGGTCGTAAGCCTGGTAAAGTAACAGAAATAGGTACTTACACAGGTCCAGGGATATTGCGGATGCAGATTTTTTAACATCCGCGGATGCGATGCGTTTTTTGCGTTGTTTTCGTTGTATGTTGATCATAATTCAATTCGTGGCAATTATAATAAAATAATTACGAAATACTTGACTGCCTCGTTGGTCTAGTGGTCACAAGCGCAACTGCTGAGCATGAGGTCCTGGGTTTGATTCCCGGGTAGGGCAGTGTTATTGGGTTTTTCTATTTGAAATTTCTTAGTAGCAGCTCGGAGTCTGGATTTGTGCCCGGTTGATGGCAATAGGTTCGCCGGTTCCATGTAATAACATGGAACTTAAACATAACTGGCGAAATGTGGGTGTACCTGCTACAGGGACACCTCTGCCCAACCCTTCGGGGAAACAAGACGTGATGTTATGTTGTTATGTTATGTGTAATGACTAAATAATAATCATTTAAAAATCTATATAGGTCTCGACATTTTATGTTTGATGGATTTGATTTAGAGCGAAAAATGATTATAATTTCCATTTTGTTGAGTATCATTTTACTTACATTCACCCTTTTCGATCCACATTTGCATCCGCATGAGCTCCGCATTGATTAAGGGGACGATAGCTGACTTTTAATGATTTTATACTGAAGATGACGTCTAAACGAGTAGTGTTAGTGATTTGGAAAAAATATATGTTAAACTAGAGCATTTTTTTAATATTTTAATATAGGCATATTTTTGATTACGTTTATATTACATAGTGAAATTAATTTGCAAAGTTATGTCTAACGCGGATCTAAAAACTGAGAATGACGCAAAATCCATCAAGCGTATTTTTTTGAAAACTTCATTTTAAAGATAATTAAATAACTGATTTTTTAGTATACGTGTTTTATTAAAATACCTTTTGTTTTACGTGTAATAAATTAATAATGCGTCTAATTTGAGACAGCGCTCCTTGATGGACGAGTCCTATTACTGGCTGGACGTACGACGCGTTGCTTGAGCTCAGTACAGAACACGCAAGCTAACCATTCAAGGTCACTGTCATATATCTGCGTCTTAATGCGGATGCGGAGGTCTATATAAATGCGGAAGCTCCACAATTGCGGATGCGAATATCCACAACATCCCTGATAGGTAGGTACCTACAAAGGTACGTAAATAAGTATTCATAAATCTATAATCATGCAAATGTAATGAAAGGGTACTCACTCAGTTATCCTAGTCCAGCAGTGGAGCCAGCCACTCTCCTACCACGAGCGACCGCCTGAATTTTCACCACCACGTCACTGAATACTTTACTAGTCTATATCCAACCGCCCAAGGTGGATACCCGTGGGAAAAACTGACCGACACCCGACTTCGTTCAGCCCCAGGAACATCTGCCACCCAGAAGTGACCTGCAGTGGCCTATATGGAAAGCAATCAATCGACTGCGCACCCAAGTATGCCACTGCGAGCACAATCCAGCAAATGGGGGATTATAGATCCCATTGATATCCAGTGCGAATGATGTGCTCCTGACTAAACCATGTCCCATACGTTGGAGTGTCCTGTACTGTGTTACTTACTGCATACTTCTGAGGACCTAAAAACGCCACTGATGCCGCGATTCGCGTCACCACCTACTGGACCTCATTTAACATAATACATTTATGTACGATCGACTCAAAAAGAAGACGAAAGAACTAGATATGCGCTGAAAATCGCATGTCAATTCAGCGCGGGGGCGAAAACCAATTTGATAACCTAAAACACTATTCAGTTCGATAAATACTTGTCCCCGTTTATGGTATTAGTACCTGGTCGACCGAGCTATGCTTGGGAGAAAATATATAAATGTATTGTCCAGGTATAAAAACATTAAAATAAAGAAAACAACCATTTTCCACATATGAGACCCAGCTAGATCGATTTTTCGCCCCCGTAAACCCCAATATTGCATAACCCCGATTCAAAATGCGACTGTGGCGCGGCTAGGAAATACCACGCGCAACTTTCATCGAAATCGTTAGAGCTGTTTTCGAGAACGTGATTACAAAATAAATATTACTCATTTAATAATAATAGGAATCCATCCATCTGGAATTTGTCAGTTGCAGCCCGGAGTCTAGATTTGTGCCCGGTTCATGGCTATGGCTCGCCCCCAGTAGGGGTGACGGGTACAATAAGTCCCATATAGTAATATGGAACTTAAACATAACTGGCGAAATGTGTGTGTACCTCAGGTACACCTCTGCATAACCCTTAGGAGATTACAAGCGTGATGTTATGTTGTAAATTATCGACCGTAAATTCAGGGTTTTAGAATTTTGAATATTAGACATACTTTCTTTCTTGCATGACAATAGGTAATTAAGAGGAAACTCCCTAAATTGTATGTTAATTTGCATTAATATTCTGAAAAAGTTACGCATACAATCAAAATGGAACTTTAGTATATGATTTATTGGATCTTTTTCTTTCCATATATAAGACAGTTACGTAATTGGAACATTTTCGCTCGATGAATTTTTTACTCGAAAATTTTAAAGATTATTTGAAACAAAAACAAGAAAACTCAGCTTTTATGTCTAAAATAATTATTGACAGTAAGGAAATATAGTTTATTATCCAGATATATTTTTTCTCTAGATCAATTATTACTTTAGTTATAAACGAAATAAGAATTGAGACGACATTTAGTTCCGTGCTCGAACACGACCAAAGAGCGCACGCGATATTCAACTTTATTACTGACGTGTTAGCATTTAGCACATAGTGGAGTGGTGGGGTGCATGGGGGCGGAGTTTGGGTGGAAATTGTCTTTGGAGTGCCTGGTCTTAAGTCTCTAAAGGGTCACAACAAAACAGGTAGACAAACGAAACATATTTAATGAGTTCTTTTATTAAAAGTATACTTCTATATTATTCTCACTACCATTAGACAGCCCTCATTATCCGCTACAAAATCCATCCGCATTTGTCAGTTGCTTACTTTCTTACAAGTGAGTGTTCCCAGTGTGTCGGGACGATAAATAATCGAGACCTTTATTTCTTAATGGATAGAGTATCATTCAGCACGGCACGATTTTTCGTCGTCCATGATATTATTTTAACAATTTCAAGTGAGTAAATTTTCTTATAATTTTTTGTCGTTCCGACACAATGGGAGGGGTGCCTCAGCGTACCCGAGTATTACTATGATACAGCAGATTATAATTATGGCTACGACTCATGATTATATATCAGTTCTTGTAACTAAATCTATGTCAAAATATATTATAAATATGTATTATTTTCCAATATAAGTTTCACTAGTGTCTCTTCCAACGTTTTACATACAAAATATCTCCGTACTTCTAATCTGCCCTTAGCCACCAATTTCTTCAGAAACATAAGAACTTGAAATACCAAAACAATTTTATACTTTTATTATTGTAACCCTCAAATTGCCATCACAATAAAAAATACACAAAAGTAAATTAAATAAAACAAACTTGGCACCTCGATGATACGTTGCACACAAAAAAAAATTGACATCCGTGGCCTACGTACTAGATCCGGATTGAGCAAAACAAAATATAGTGCTACAAGGTTCTATAGGCGCGTAGCCAAAAACGGAACTCACGCCGCCATTTTAAAATTGCACAAATATTTATCAACAGCGCCCGCCCCTGTCTATAGTCTAATAATATGATGACCACTCATACACACCAAGGTCCTTAAGAAAATAAAATAACAATCGTACAAAAGCCTTACAACAAATTATACCCAAGTGACAACACTGTGTAGTTTTAACAAACATTCCAAAACAAACATAATATCTTCATAATAGAAGATTATGAAAAGACCAAGGCTGGAAACTGACATGACAGCAGATGAAGAGAAATTAAATCAGCAATGTATGAAACTCTTAATACTTAATATCTTTATATCTGGACAATTCTCTTTGAGATACTGCCCTTTTAATTCAGAGGATGCCTTTAATCACCCAAACTTGATAGTATTATTTTGCAGTTCTACAAAATAATATTTCTTCTACAAGGGCCCGTTCACACATACCACAACCACACCACATCGCAGCGACAACATGTGGCCAAGCAATGGTTACGTGTGAATGGTGTTGCTACAGCTTCTTGCAGTTGCGTTGTGGTAACTACAAAATCAAATCAGATGGTCGACGCAACGTTGTGTTTGCGTTGTGGCCAGCCGCCAGTGCGTGGTCTCGCTGGTGGTTGCGTTTTGACTACAACGTGGCCTTGATATGGACGATACCGACCACATCAAGGCCACAGCAAGGTTAATTTTGTCGAGCAAATGTGGGCCGTGTGAATAAATTATTCAATTTCATACAAATCAGAGCCTGTCCACGTGGAGTCGTTGTGGTGTGGTCGTGGTGTGGATGTGGTACGTGTGATCGGACCCTAAGTCGAATCAAAAACAGGAAAAAAGACGATTATAAAATGAAATGACAAAATGACGTTTAAACGAATTGAGAAACTTCTTTTTTAAAGTTGATAATTAAATTATTATACCTAAATCCTAAATAAATGGAATATACAATTCATATAACACGACTCTAGTACGTAGCACAGACATGTCTAGAGTATAACTTAAAAAGGTGGAAAATAATTATAACGCCGTATTAATAATTATATGTAATAATGTATATAATAGTAACTATTTACAAATGACTCGAAGTGATGATTACAATGTTTCTTATCGACCGCGCATCTATAACGCCTATAAATATCGTTTAATAATTTATTGGTGGTGTTACCTGGAAAGAAAATGGAAAGTTTAAATAATATGTTGAACACTATACATATACACCAGACACGGTGAAAGAGTTATGTTATTGTGGGTACATGTCAAACGTAACATGAAACAAACATGCTGTCCAAATATACGCAATGCAACATGAAATGTAATCACAACTAGGCGAATATGTTTCAACGTGTTGCATTTCATGTTACGTTGCACACATGTGTACTCACAATTACAAATAAAGACCGCATCACACCATATTCACAGCATTTAAATTTGTATAAAAAATTGCCTTTTTTCTAAACTATACCCAGGTCAATCTTTATAAAAAGCTAACATCGCAGCGTTAACCACAAAACTAAAGTCGCAGTAAAATAAAGTTTTTATTGGTTCAGGGACCTTTGAGAATGCTTTACCCGTGGAGTTCTGCTTGACTCTATATTTTGCGGAAGTCTGTTTATCTAAATTGTAGATCCCACCCAGACCTGATCTAGCAAATCGACAAAATATTCAAAATATTTTATTTCACATAAACCTACAAGGGCACTTATGAAACGTCAGAAGCTAGGTGCACGGTTCCAATTGGTCGCTTCCTATGGAGAAGAGCTGGCAAGAAACTCCGCAAACGTAAGATAGACCGCCCTCAGGCTAGGTGGAGCGACCATCCTCAAATGATTGTTAGTAGCAGGTGGATAAGACTGCGAGTAAAGGGGGATCGAAATATCCAGTAGTATACTACATAATTTTACTAATATTTTTTTCCATAAAAAGTATAAAACAAAGTGGAACAGTGACTTTCTTTCTGTGTGATCGCGTGGTTCTTCTAAACTACACAATGGATTTTGATGCGGTATTCATCAACATGTAGAGAATTTATTATTCCGGAAGGTTTATGTTTGTGATACATTAATATTTGATTTAGATATAGCACAGAAATCTCGTTGTTTAATAGTAGATTGTACCGGTGCGTATCAAGAGCGGATCACAAGTCAACCAGAAAATGTATGCGCTTCGTTAATCTTCGTGTTTCCGAATTAGCACGATCGTCGCGCCACAGAGTAACCCCCCACAGAGGCAAAGCTTAAATTTTTTGTATTGCCGCGGTTTGTAATAGTGCACCTAACATTGCACGTTTATATGAAGTTTTCTGTGTCAGGTGACCGTCTCCGGTCGCAGATCGCCATCTGTTTCTCAAAGAGTTTTGTATTTATTTATTTTCTTTGAATTGCATAAAACTATATATTAACAAATCTCTAATTTTGTAATCATGGTAATGCAAAAAAGCAAGTACTGCCATGGTTGTAACAGCTATATATTAAATCCTACATAATATATATCGCACATTCGTATTTCCAAAGATCGACATGATTCCCCAAGCGCATACGTTTTTTGGGACATCTCTATGATAGTTCATACGGACATATTGCTGATGTTCTTCAGAAAAGTCAAGTGCGTAGAACTCGCAACCGGCGTGCGTGTATTAACCCCCAATCTCAAAGACGATGACGACATTGAACGGGAGCGGAGGGCGTTGTCGGTTAGAGCGAACATGCTAGCTCGCAGGTTTGCACGATGCTCACTTCCTGTTAAGATAACACTCTTTCGAGCCTACTGTACATCTTTTTACACGAGCAGCCTGTGGGCTAGATATACGCAAAGATTGTACAACGCTCTCCGCGTCCAGTACAATAACGCGTTTAGGATTTTGGTGGGGCTGCCCCGCTTCTGTAGTGCATCGGGGATGTTCGCGGATGCACATGTAGATTGTTTCTACACAACCGTGCGCAAAAGGTGCGGCTCTATGGTGCGCAGGGTGTGGAGCAGCTCCAACAGTATCCTAAGCATGATTTCAAGTCGCCTAGACTAGTGATCCACTACTATTTGTGTCAGTTTTTAGTGATATAGTTGTAACTGTTATTAATAATTTGTGAGTCATACGATACTTGAATAAAGATAATTCTATTCTATAAACGTAAACGAGGCAAAAGGAGTATGTAAGGAGCGTAGCAGGTGGCGTTCTGTAGTTTCTGCCCACCGCATGGAAAAATGGTGTGAATTTATGTATGTATGTATGTATCTGTATAATATTTACCTAAGTAGGTCTGCAGGCGGGCGAGTGCAGGTCCCGGTCGGATCCGCCGGCGAAGCTGATGTTCAACAGCATGGCCTCGAAGGGATCGCTGCGCATG
The DNA here is from genome assembly GCA_963680765.1 of Agrochola lychnidis. Taxonomy (NCBI): domain Eukaryota; kingdom Metazoa; phylum Arthropoda; class Insecta; order Lepidoptera; family Noctuidae; genus Agrochola; species Agrochola lychnidis. The sequence continues at coordinate 1,924,818 of OY796859.1, read as the reverse complement.
CGCTGTTGGTTCGCTTGTGCCGCCGAGCCAGCGTCGCGAATGATGCGGGTTTCTTCTTTACCGTCCTGCTGATGAGAGGACAAGATTAAAACATTAATGTACTATCCCAAGAAAATTAGAAGAAGTATGCCATTGATAAAACTACAGTACCTACGGATTTTCATACGGTTTTCACAAATGGACGGAGCGATTCATGAGGAATGTTTAGGTGTATAATTTATTAAAGCATAACATAACATAACACGCCTTGTTTCCCCGAAGGGTTGGGCAGAGGTGTACCTGTAGCAGGTATACCCACATTTCGCCAGTTATGTTTAAGTCCCATGTAATAGGGGGCGAGCCTATTGCCATCAACCGGGCACAAATCCAGACTCCGGGCTGCTAATGAGAAATTCCAGATAGAAAAACCCAATAACACTTTGCCCGACCCGGGGATCGAACCCAAGACCTCATGCTCAGCAGTAGCGCTTGCGACCACTAGACCAACGAGGCAGTACTAGAACAACGAGGCAGTACTAGACCAACGAGGCAGTAAATAATTTATTAAAGGTTTTGTGTAAATTCGAAATGTGACGATAATTGTTGAAGATTCGGAAAAAATCATGCCAACTGGCGTGCAAAGCGTAAACCATAAGAGATACAAAAAAATTATGTTCTACAAAATTGTACATCTTAATCATTAATCTAAATATTTGTCAAGTTATACGAGGATCATGCAGATTAATGAAAAGAGAATGCAGTGTTCAATGAACAGATACAGTACCTCAGGCCTAGGGCTCCAGAGCCGCACGACGGTCTCAATGCCACTGGTGGCGAGGAGGAACATGGAGGGGTGCAGCTGGATGCAGTTGAGAATGGAATCGTCTCCGCGAAGACAGCGGATGATGTTGCCGGATTTACGACACCAGATGAACATGCTGCCGTCGTCAGAACTGAAACAGAATTAACCAATATTTATTTATATAACATAATAATATCGTTGATTTATAAAAGGGGCACATTTACAATAAATACCTTAACAATTAAAATAGAGCACAGTTGTTAATTTGCCTGAACTAGGTTGGACCTGTGCTTCAGGCTAGTAAGTGCATAAATACTTAATTATCAGACTCCTGCCCTAATCCCAATTTGTTTAGGGTCGTCGCAACATATCCCTTTCTTCCATATTGCTCTATTACTTGATACAACCCTAAAAAACACATTTGAAAGCAGCTTTGCGTTGCTTTTTCTATGTACTCACCCGGCTGCAATATAGTTAGCATCGGGGCCCAGGAAGCTGGCCTCCTTTATGTCCGTGGTGGTGTTGCAGTGTCCTAGGAACCGCTGCGAGTAGTCCAGGGCAGCAGTGCGCAGCTGCCTCTCGAGCACGCTGGTTGGTTGGCTATCTTCGGATTCCGCGGCTGCTGGAGTCGGAAACGGAAGTTAGAATATAATTCAAGCTCCGTTTTTGACGAAAAACGAGCACTACAGTCTGTTGAAAATTATCTGATGAAATGCAAACAATCGTACGTTTATAAGGGCCCTTTAAAGATCAAGATAGCTTTCAGCCATTCACACACAGTAAATACGTTTCCAACTGTAGGACGAATTCAACTAACAAAACCTGATTACACTTTTATTGACTTCAATAAGATTGCGGCATATGTAACTCACACAATTATAGTCAAAGAAAAAAAATACATTGTTCTGTTAGATACTGTGGAAAGGCAGACGTTAAATCATTAAAGCAACTCTTTGCCATAATACAGGATGTAAAAAGACCCATCACATAGCCGTTATCTACGCATTCTGTTCATCAAACTATGTAACACGTAATCAAAATTATTGCTGGAAAACTACTTTTATTTTTGGTGTAAAATATCGCTGTTTACGGCAGCGATGATAAGCTTTGTGCATATAGGGTGCAAGCAACGGTACATGAGTTGTCCAATATTTAAAGTTTTTTTTATGTTCTTTATTTACTACAATCTGTCTCCTTCGTGGGATATTCAGAAGTATGTTGGTTGGTGCTATCGCTGGCTCGCTCAGTATGTGACCTGTGTCACATCCTCATTGTTTTAACAGTAGTTATATTTACTGTGACTGGATTAGGTCTTGAGGTATTTTGCGCTTTAATCGTCGCGCTTTGTTGTGATTCTCCATTAGTGACCGAGCCAGAGAATTTGGGTGTTGTTGGATTCGTTCTTTATAGGACTTCGTATGGCGTACGATTTCCTGCTTCTAAGTTATAACATTTAAAACTTGTTTTCGTGAAGAAAACTGACGTTCAATATCTCCATAATCAGAAGGTTCCCAGGTATAGTCCAGTACAAAAAAAATATCATAATGACAGGGTGTATAAGTGACTCTCGGTTTTTTTAAGAGTCTTTTTACACACGTTATAACTCTATACAGGGTGGCAGGGACATCGACGCGAAAACTGTTACCGTGGATTCAGTATATGATTCTGAAATTGCGTTGAAATTTTTCGTCGGTTAAAAAAAAAAAATAGCGGTTCCATATATTTTGACCGCGTGGGTATTGCACTTCTCTATGAAACAAATGATTTTAGGGGGTTTCAGAATCATGTACTGAATCCATGGTACCAGTTTTCGCGTCAATGTCCCTGCCACCCTGTATAGTTAGTAATTAGTTACAACCAGCACGCGTAGCATGACGCTATCTCTACGAAAAATAGACACAGCTCTTTCTATACAAAGTGACGTTTCGTTTCTCCATTTTTGACGTCGCACCGTAGAAATCATTCTACAATCTGTCATTTTGCCTACAGTTTCTAACGATCTTTGTCTAGCTCCTTTTACATGTAGACTATTTCAGAAGAAAGTTTTCTATCCCAAACTATCAAAATCACTAAGGTAGTGAAGACAATTTGATTTTGTAATCGCCATGCTAAAGACAGTAGAAAACTTTTTACTCGACGGCTACAAAGTATATACGGTTATCTACAAAATCATGATTTTACAGGAGAGTGTTTTAAAAATTTTGATTGTTTAACTAAATCTGACTATTTCTAATCGGATTAAAAAGGTGTGGAATAAAAATATTAAATAAAATTCACACCAACACCTCGAATTCAGGTGCAAAAACAGTACTCTATCTTTTTTTTTCTTTTGCTTATATCTCGAAAATGGCGTGTCCAATCGCAAAAATAATTAAAATTTCGAACGCCTTTAAAAGACCCTTTAACGCCAACATGTAGGTGATAATTTTTCTTATGTTCCTAACAAAAAGTGAAAAATTCCATATATTGTAATATTTTTTTCTTCCAAAATACGATACTTCAACACTTTGAGATTTTTTTTTTATAATTTACGTGACCGTCAATAAAAATTGAAAATCAAACAGAAAAAAATCCTATGACAAAACAAAGAATTCTGAGTCGAATTATGAAAAAAAAGAAATTCATAAAAAGTGCAGATAGATAGAATATTTTTTATTATGTACACCATAAAAATTACAGACATTAAATTAGAAATTGAAGTTGAGTCTTTCTACTTTCCTGCCGTCCTGTCACGGAACGTCATTTTTGTCTATTCTTCCGACGACAAAACTCGTTTCTACGGTGGTCATGCTACGCGAGCAGGAGTTAAGGCCAGGATCAACATTCATCACACAGTGCGCGAAAAAGGCAAAAAGTAATAAATTAGAAATACCACCATACCTTCATCAGGCGTAGTCTCCATACTCTCCAAGGCCAAATTGATATCCTTTTGCAGCAAAAACACGGCATGACTGGTCGCATGCCTCGGGAACTTGTCTTTAAAATACAGCAGACACTCGTGGGCTTCCCGGGCCCTTTTGAGGTCCATGAGACCTTTAGCCAGCCGGAAATGAGACTTTACGTGCGAGGAGTCCAGCTTTATAGCCTTATAACAGTCTTTGATAGCGGCGTACGTGTCGCCTGACCTGTAAAGGAGTAGAAAACGGAAAAACTGGTTTGTCCAGAAAATGGAATTGTTTGCAGCACGCGTAGCATGAACACCGTAGAAACGAGTTTTGTCGACGGAAGAATCGACAAAATGACAGATAAACAATCACTATCTGTCATTTTGTCTATTCTTCCGTCGACAAAACTCGCTTCTACGGTGATCATGCTACGCGTGCTGAAAGATTCAAGAGTAACAAACACTTAGCGCCATCTACGCGGAACTTTTGATAGTTTTCTCCTCATAGGTAGTCGAAAGTTTGTTTGAAGCATCGGTTTGTATGCCTTGTTTTTTTTTTTTCTAAGACTGAGAGATTAGTGGTTCAGATTTTTTTTTTTTTGTGGTCTTTATTTCATATTCTAAGACGCGACATAGTGAACACACTGAAGACGTTTACGAAATCAAACCTTTCAACTTTTTAGTACTGACGAGGAAGATAAATAACAATAATTAAAACTGGTCTGGTAGATGCACAATAAACCAGTAATGTTTTAAAACAATTTTTGTTATAGGTGTATTTAAGGTCTATTTATAACCTTGTTTCCAATTGCTATTATTTCCACTAAAACAAATATCGACTTTATGAGAGTGTTAATAAAGTTCATTTTAGACTGCCTAGTACTGTTGAAAAAAAAAATGAAGTGTAGCGCAAACTGAATCTTATGTGTAGGCATTACAGTTGTTTTTCCTAAAACTCGTGTTTGTTTACATGTGTGGCAAATAAATTGCGAACGCAGATTCTTTTCATTCAGCACCAAAACTCATTGACTGTCGATTTTATTATAAGTAGCAGGTGGTGTTCTATAGTTTCTGCCTACCCCCATGGAAAGAAGGCGTGAGTTTACATATCTAGAAGAAAAAGAGGTAGATAGGTTATACGCGCTCCGCAATTGGTATGTTCAAACTTTGCTAATTAGCAAACCTGGGGGCCTACCACAAGCTCATAAACTAGTATTATTTTAATATTACTTCAGTGTGGGAAAGAAATGAAGCTCTTTCTCTCACTGAAGTAATATTAAAATAGTACTGCTTTTGAGTTTGTGGTAGGCCCCCTGAACGCCGAATGGCGTCACCAAAAGCAACATAATGTTGTCTCTTTTTCGATAACGATAATTACGACATGCCGTCCTACTTCCACATATCATGTAATATAATATGACATTACAATTATTATTTATGTGTGCGTTAGTGTGCAGTTATTTTTATCTTTTATATCTATTTAGTATATCAGTTATATTCATCAGTTATATATCCGTTGTGTATTTAGTTGCATCTAAATTATTTTTATTTAAGTACGCTGTACTGGTACAGCGTCTTAATTAATATTTGTTTGCTGCACCGGTCGACGTCATTACGTCGGCGCCGGCTGTCGCTGAAAACCAGCGCTGGGGCTCTGTCTTGCACAGGGTCGTAGCATAATGCTGAGCGATAGCCGATTTGCGTGGATGTGACGCATGCTTCCCCCAACTTTTTCTCATTTTTGTAATGTAATTTTTTTTTTCTTGCGTCATGTTTACCGCAAATAAACGTTTTTTGTTTCTTTCTTTCTTTTCTTTTTAGTTATAGAAGATCAAATGTTGCGTAAGGTTACTTATCTATCTCTTTTTACTTCATAATGTCATTGCTCTTTTATAGTTAAAGAGTGTCAAAGAATCGACAGCAAAGGGATAATACGTTGTCACAACAACACCCCGCACTTACCACCCGCGTCGCATGAGCGCGGCGGCCCTGTTGGAGTAGAGAATGGCGCAGTCCGGGCAGGCCGCGATGGCTTCGTTGTAGAACTCCACCGCGGTCGAGTAGTTGCCTTTGTTCACGAAGTCATTCGCCTGGAAGATAATAAAGAACTTCAGGATAGAGGTTAAGACGTGGTTTAAGAGACAGGCAGAAATGTAAAAAAAAATGTCTGTCCTTTCTTTCAGCCCATTCAATGGTTTTTTGCAAGAGATCGCCTTATGGGAGCAAGACCACTCTTTGTACACTAGTTTTATAAATGTTTGTCCTGTATTGCATTACTTGGTATAAAATAAAGTAGGTACAGTATAACCATTTTGATAATGTCACTCGGCAAACTTCGTGTTTCGTCAGTCGTCGGATTTCTATCAGTTGCTCTTTGCACTTGGTGCAGACCGGACGCTCTCAATTGACTTGAAAGTATATAGAGTTGTTAATACTCTTTTAACTTAATGTAATTTTTTTTTAAATGGGAGGAAAGCTGTTAAAGTAGCAGGCGCAAAAATTGTTTTACAGCTCATTATAGTTCACACGGAAAACAAAAGAACAATAAAGTACTTAGTTCTGAATTCAAATTATTATACACGATAAATCTAATAATTGATGGACATGGAAATTAGCATTCATTTGTATTCGGAAATGCGATGATACCCGAGGGACATTAAGAAAATAGTCGGACTATATTTAATTAATAAATAAAAGTTCAGGAGAACTATAGGACCAAAAACAGGAAATCATCTTAAATAAAATACAGCAAACATCTCACCCTCTCTTTAAGTTGTCGCACCCTGTCCGGCAGCTGTGGTGGCGGGTCGAGCGTGCCGTTTGTGCCGTTGGTGCCGTTAGTGCCGTTGGTACCGTTACGTGCCGGCGCCTTGCTCTCGCCAGCACGGTTGCCGTGGTTATGCTGGATTATGAAGCTTTCCACCAGGACTGGCCGCCTGGCTGAGTTTATGTCGAATAGGTATACCTGATAAAAAAATCATCCTTTATTTAACCCAGCTACAGTTACTCACAGCACTATAAACTATGAATTTAAGTGCAATTTTATCACATTTAGGACTTCGTCTAAAAAACATGAATCGCTGAAATTATGTCGCATTTAATTGCTTACAATGTTGTAGATTGCGTCACACTCAACGCAAAATGCGTTTGTATATTTAAATTTCGCCAAAAGTAAATTCCTCGACTCATGTTTAACGTCGCATCACAATATTGCAGCTTGAAATCACGCTCAAAATTTTCAAATAAATTAGTTTTTCAGCTCAATCATCATCTGCCTAGCCTTTTCCCAACTACGTTTTGGGGTCGGCTTCCAGTCTAACCGGATGCAGCTGAATACATTGATGTAAATCAAGGATTCGCCCTCGCCATACTTACGTCGCGCGAAAACTGTCACTCCCTAAATTGTGCGACGTGGCTCATTTGCGAATCATTTCCTCATTCGTCACAGTTCGTAAGACATCGGAGCAACTTTCTCGTTTTTAATACACATAGCTGTACGAAGATGCCTTCTTGTGCCTTCAGGAAATATACCAACAACTCCAAAAATTCATATAAAACTGAAGGTATTACTTTCCATGCGTAAATTTTTTTTTTTCAAATTTATTACGATTTCTAAAATAAATATTATGACGGAAGATGACAAGTAACAAAAATTACGTTCCCATGACAACGAACGATAGGGTAGTGTAACGTTGACAAAAAAAGTTTGAAATGTGAATTAGGAAGTATGGAGGTTACATGCCATTATGATTTAAAATATTTTAACTGCCGGATTTTTTAATGTCTTTCTTTTTTTAGATTAACTTTTCTTTGAAACTATTTTATCGAATACAAAATTATAGGTACATAAACAATTATTATAAAACGCGACTTGCTTCGAAAGCACAGCGTGGGCCCTTCGCCTGATCTCTCTCCGCCATCCCGTCAGACTGAGTGTGAGGAAATGGAGATTCCACCTATTCAAGCACATCGAAAGAATCCAGGGAAAGTAGCTTGAATAAAGGCGCAGCACAAAATTTTGTCTTTCAACCTTAAGGCGTGAAAAGGTAACAGACGGACAGTTACTTTCGGATTTAAAATATTAAATAGATGTACTGATGATGAATCACTATTTGTATTTAACTATTAAGTTCCCACAAGAAACATGAGTTAAAGAAACATGGATTCAAATAATCCAAGAAGAACAAAGAGACGATGAATGGTTGCCAACCAAATACAGCCGCATTTGTTCACCGCATTTGATCAGAGGTCCGTGGATCGGAACCAATGTTGAAATAAACTTAGTCTATGCGAAACAGCCATTGTTTTAATAATTTTAATGATGATATGTTCTACTAGACACAACATTATAAAAACAAATATTTTATTTTTACAAAAGCACCTCCTTTTAAAATTAAGTATTCTTTTCAAAACGAGTATGCTGACCGTACAGCGACAATTCTCTACGTCATTGTGTGACAGATGACAACTCATGCACAAATGCGGTCATCTTTTGACGCGGTAAGGCGTATCCTTCGATGTAAATCGATGGCTGAATACCAGTATTTTACATGGAGCGACTGCCTATCTGACCTCCACAACCCAGTAATTAGGTAATACGATACCCCTTGGTGACAACTAGTTGTCAGACTTTCGGGCTTCTGACGACCCGTAACGAGTGCTTTCCGAGGTACGGAGGAGTCTCTGTATGTAAAGATGGTCACCCATCCACGGCCAACCCCGGCAAGCGTAGCTTAACTTGGTGGATCGACCCGTGCGGCTGTTATTACGTAGCCACGAGCTCCTTAGTTTTTCAGCTCAATACAGTATGAAAATTACTCTTTTCTAACAAAAATACTGGTATTCAGCTGCATCTGGTTAGACTGGAAGCTGACAGCAGCATTGTAAAAAAAAAAGGCTAGGCAGATGACGATGACAGCCATCTTTTTTTTCTCTCCGCCTGTTGGAAAGATACCCATGTTATGTCGTTACCTGTTCAGAGCCAAGATTGACGAGTAGCTCGTTGCCATCGTTGCTGAACGCGACGTAAGTGGTCGCCTTCTTTGGGAAGGTGTGTTCATTTGGCTCCATTGAGAGATGACCTGCAGAAAACCCTGAGTAAGTCCAGTTTACGAAGAAAATTGAGAGCCACTGTGGCTTATTAAACACGTTTTTTCTTTGTTGAAAACTTGCCGGACTTTCGAACTAACTTTCATCCCCTATTTAACAACCCCTTTAAAGGATGAATTTAAAAAAAATACTTCCTTTATTAATTAATTTACTTTCTTCTTATTTTTTTTTGCTATCGCGTCTCTAGACCCAGCTATTTCGGTTGTGCATTGTCTATCAGTGAATGAAAATAAGATTTGTATTAAGGGGAAAGTGTTAAGGAAGCCCAAGAAATTCAAATTTTCTTACGTTTTCGCAATTTACCCTTTGGAATGACGATTTCACGAAATCATAACATTAAACGTCAATTCTAACTGAGAGCTTATATTTCTGTAAATACAAATTTGTTGTTGTCGCGAATCGTATTTTGATCAACATACAACTTGACACTTCCCTGCAAATTGCAAAAAAACGTGAGAAAACTGGCTTGCATCATTCGAGGTGTTATCTAAGGCGATTAACACACGGCACCGCATACCGCCGCGGTAGGCGGTGAAGCGGATCTCGTCTCATTGACCTCTAATAAATCCGTTGATGCGCGGTCGAGGGTACTCTCATCTCTCACTTCCGCGGCGGTGCGTGGTGCCGTGTGTTAATCGCCTAAACCTATAAAAACTTTTGATATGACAATAAACACATGTCTTGATAAAAGTCTACCATTCCAGAAGTAAAGTAATGTAGGTCTACGTATCTTACCGGGCGCGAAGTAATGCACGGCGGCGCGCGGGATGTTGTTGTCGGGGTCGCCGTGTCCGGCGCGCGAACAGCGCATGTTCTGCCGCTCCCACATCTGACGAGACGCTGGGGCATTTACCTATGCAAAACAATATTTCGGTTTTAGAACCAATAATGATAGCTCTGGACTATTGTAAAGGAATCCGGGAATCACTTGGTGTTAAAACACTGAAATAGGCTTGCAGTTCGTATGTCTTTGGAGTCATCTGGTAAGTTGATCGCTGCTACGCACACAACAAAAGAACCAGCCTTTATACAAAGTGTAAAACGACCCATCACATAGCCATTATCTACGCATTCTACTACAAACTAACTGATATTGAGCAAAACGTTCTGCAGCGCGCAATGTAACTTACGCAAAACATTGTGTTTATGCACATGCGGCGTTTCAGGAGTTGTGGGGGTATTTAAAGTTAAGTTATAACATTGAAAACTTATTTCGAGAAAAACAGAAAAAAAATTGGAAATTTGACTTTCAATATATCCATAACCAAAAGGGGGAATCTTCTGGTACAGGTCGGGGCACTAGTCATAAGCACAGCTCGCACATGTTACAATTTCGGCCAATGACAGTAGCCAAATGACACGCGAGAAGTCCAATAGGCGGCGAGCATCGACTGACGAACCAATCGCGTGCATTTGCATCCCCCGGCTTCTCCATTCCACCAAACAGACCGAAAAACTAACTAATGCGCAGTGTCAGTTTGTGCTCACGACTCATGCCTTGTGCTGTACTGCCGTCCTTTAACTAGAAGGCCGTTAACCCTCAAATGGCCAATTTTTACTTTTTAATTCAAAGTGATAGAGTTCAAAATTCTCTATCTTTCTGTCTAAGAAACATTTTTACAATATAAATAGTTCTAGAGATACGAAAACTTTTGTAGGCCGATAAGTAACACAATTTATGATGATTCCATCACTAGAAAGCGTCTAACCCACACTTCTTCTTTAAGAGTTTCTGGACAGAAAGGATTCTTTAGGATAAATAGAAAAGAATATCAATTGATGTGTCCAACAATCATAGTTTTTAAGAAACAACAATTCCCGCGTTTTTTGTTTTTTGGCATTTTTTCGGAAATTTGGGCTTAACGGCGTTCTAGTTAAAGGACGGCAGTGTATGGTCCAGTACAAAAAAAATACCACAATTACGGAGAGTATGACTCTTGACTTCGTTAAGCGTCTATTTACACCCGTTATTTACTTTGTTGAAACTACTTATTCTAAGGTAGGTATTGTAGTTACATACATAGATAGTTTTCTGCCAATACTGACATTATTTTCTTTATTTGAGCTGGTTATTTGGATAGAAACTTTGCCTTTGCTTGATAGCAGACGCTCATCGATCATAACAGCATTTACACTTAATGACACTATTAAGGTATGGGCAATAGGGTGTGTAGTTCACATAGAGAGAGGATCTTCCGATTAGACGAGTATTATTTCTGGTGAGCTACTGCCCGGCGATTGATGTCGGGATGTTATGTATAGTGTGATTCTTCATAATGTGCACATATCGAAATTAGGGAATCTATGCTTAATTTTATCGACGGAAAAAAATATTAAAATAGTTTTTATTTTCTTTTTTAAATTGTTCGTAAAAAAAAAAATCTCTTTGGCATCTTATTTATAAATTTTACAATATTTGTAAAAATTGTTGAAAAATATACAGATTTTTGGTACAAAAACATGTTTATTTTCAATTGAGGGTAGTTTTTTTCTCAATTTTCATTTTATGTGGACGCCTACTTACTTCCAATCATTATGGAGTTTGTTTCATCGCGATAGATGACTTAGTTTAAAAGTTGTTTTTTTTTTTTAATTCCATGAAAATTATTTAAAAAAATATTTAGAGTTTTTAAAATATTTTTTCTGTCTTTAAAATGAAGCATAGATTCCCTCATTTCGATATGTGCACATTATGAAGAATCACACTGTATACTAGTCGCACGGTAAACTCTGCTTGACTTTGCACGACATTAATGTGTTGCGTAGTTCGCATGTGGCGTTGTAGATACCACAACACTATAATCTCACGTACGCACGGACGTAAAAATATCGCGGCGGGATTTTTTCGCACACTGGACTTTCAACGCTCTGCTTAGCACCGAGAGCTGAAAATCCAGTACGCGATAAAATCCCGCCGCGATATTTTTACGTCCGTGCGAACGTGGGCTTACCCGTTGTATCTTGAGCTACTCTCCTTAAAAACCTAAAGTATTATTATCCCTTACCTGTAACCTAGCCAGTTTTATCATCCTGGTGTCATACAGCCGCACGTAGAAGTCGTTGGCCCCCACGGCCAGCTGGTACGGGCGACGAGGGTTCACCGCCACGCACTTGGCTTCGGCGTAGCGACCCAGGTGGTTTAGCAGGTTCACCAGCACGTTGGCAGAATCAGGATTGCAGCTGTGCGAGGTACGCAGGTCGTGTTGGCTGGAGAAGATTTCAAGAATTATTTAGAGCAACCTTCATTATGCGCAGATTGTCAATAATATAAACATAGTGGTAGATATACAAAAAATGCAAATCTTTGTTTGTACAAAAATCGAAATAAACAAAAATGTCTCGTAAACTAAGAGACTTATAAGAGACAGAGACAAAAACAAGAGACAGTGTCAGATGATTGCGTACATTCAAGTTGTACCTTTAAGCTTGTTTCTTTTCTTTTTTTTTGCTATTTTCGCATTTCGCCAAGATCGAAAACATACACTAAATAAACACATAAACATTATAGATGTTAAATTTATTTTTATTTTTTAGACTTATTAAACGTAAATTGTATGATCGTAAAAATTATGTATAGTAATTAATGTAAAATGAGGTTGACTTAAAACAACCAATGCAATGGATAAAAACCACCAACAATTAAGAGTGTAATTGTATTAATTATTTTTAACATAGCCAATAATATCGACATACATATAAATATTGTACACCCCACGGTATGTTACAGTGATACAATAATATTAATTGTAAGACCTTTCTTTTCACCTGTGACAAACAATAAATAAATGAATATATCAAACCAATTGTTATAAAAATATATTTTAATTAAGCCAAAATCAAGCACGAGTTTAGAAAATTAAAAAATTAACAGGAACGTCACAGAGCCCAATCAGCAAGAAACTCCAAAAAGACCTACTTGTTTAGTATATTTTAGACTCATCTTGCGAGACCTACTGTAGGCTAAGTTATAACTTTTGCGGCGGATAAAAGATGCAACACTTCTAGCAGAGTAATGCATATTATGTATGGTGACTGACTGCATAAGCGTGCCCCTTTTGAAGAGCTCAAATCCAGCACGAAGGAACCCAGATCTAATTTTTTTAAAGCTGCGAGCATTATGCTGAGGTGCCTTTTGAGTCTCGCCCGGGTTTTTTTTTTTGTTTTCATTATTTTGTTAGTTTTGTATGGTCCTTTATTTTTCTTTATCTTTCACTTACAGTATGAGTCCGTCCTCACCAGCCGACCACAGTAGATGCGGGTTGTCGGGCGCGGTGGCGAGGCGCTTCACTCTGGCGCAGTGACACGCGCACTCCAGCAGCGGCGAGTTGGAGCGGATGCTGCGCGCACGCACGGAGCCGTCGGCTGCACATGTCGCTATCACGTCCGGGGACAAGAACTGGAGACAGTGGTCAAGTTTGAGAAACTTCTTCTTTTCTTATAAGTAGTCATTTCCTATAGGTAGCAATAACCTTATACAGGGTACACTCCTCTAAGATAATTATGTAATTTTAAAAACAATATTTGAATTTTCCAACAAGATTCACAGTGGAATCCATGACAGGAATATGTTAAGTAAGCTTTGCTTAAAGAGCTTTAGCAGCCTTATAAGTTCGAGAGCAAAGGTAAAAAAGTCTAGATCAAAAGTTAGGTTACCTATCACTAATAGGAAGGTAACTGGCATATTGCCCAGAAAATACTAGGAATACTTTTTGGCAGTGTTTGATGTCACATGTGATAGTGGAAGTAATTCGCCATAATAGGTACTTAATGATATATGAAAGATGGAGTGTGTGAGGAGTGATATGAGAGAGAAGGGAGTGAATGATAGCGTGACGGTGGACAGGGGAGAGTGGAAGAAGAGTTGCGCGCGCCAAGAAGATGATAAGGTACTATCGAAGAAACGCATATATCTATCTGTACACTGTAAGGACTATTCTTGCTTGCAGCGCTTGGCCGCTATACAGTGTGAGTCTTCATAATGTGCACATATCGAAATGAGGGAATCTATGCTTAATTTTATCGACGGCAAAAATGGTCAAATTTTTTTTTGTTTTTTTTTTTAATTTTTTAGTAACAAAAAAATTTTGTTTTTCACTTCTCTGAGGCATCTTATTTATAAATTTTACAATTATTTTAAAAATTGATGAAAAAAATACAGATTTTTGCAAAAAAAAAAACATGTTTATTTTCAATTGAGGGTAGTTTTTTTTCTCAATTTTAATTTTATGTGGACGCCTACTTACTTCCAATCATTATGGAGTTTGTTTCATCGCGATAGCTGATTCAGTTTAAAAGTTACACAGTTTTGTTACAATTTTTTTTTTAAATTCCCTAAAAAGTATTAAAAAATATATTTTTTTTTTAATATATTTTCTATCGTTAAAATTAAGCATAGATTCCCTCATTTTGATATGTGCACATTATGAAGACTCACACTGTAATATCGCTTACCTACAAAAAAAAAATGGTCGTTTGCACGGGATTTTGTTTTCAAAATGCTTAGATTTGCGTTACCCCGATGGTACCTACTTAATGATATATTTCTGTGATGACTGCTGACCCATCAGTCTCTTGCCCTTAACCGAATTTATTTGTGGTCGGCGTAATGTCTTTTCTTCCATATTCACACAGTCCATCCATCATTTCAACAGCGCAACAGCACACGGCAATGATAAAAAAATAAACCATTTATGTATGAATCTTCTTTCAATTATTAACTGTTTGTTGTTGCTGAAGAAAAATGGTTTTATTTTTTATAATCAGAGTTTATCAGATTAGAATTCAGCACAATTACTAATTAGCGAAGATAATGATTTGTTTACAATTTATTTTTAATTTTGAAGTGAAAACTTCTTTAGGCGCGTTGGGTATTTTTGAGATGGGAAAAAACAATTGAACTTGCGACACCGTTACCGACACTTCATTTTTGTAAACGCGATTGTGCTCTTTATTTATATTACGTTACGGATCAATGTTCTATTCAAGTATTTTTACTTTAAAGGTTTTGGAAGTGTTTTTTTTTTTTTGTATACGCGATTGTTCTCTTTATTTAGATAAGTTTACGGATGAATGTTCTATACGTAGTAGTATTAGTATTTTTCTTCCACCAAGGCGATCTTGTTCAAGTTTTCACTTCTGTCGGCACTCCCGGAGTGCCACTGTCTTTTTTTTTTGGAGTTCCTATGTATGTATATGCTACTATAGCAACAGTGTTATGCTTATTAAGACAGATATCCAGAAAAAGGTGGCTGGGACAGACTGTATACGGAAGAAGGAGGAGGAAAAGGTGTTTCAGCGCAACCTGGGAGAGGCCCATGTCCACCAGTGAACTGCGAAAGGCTGAATTGATTGATTATCTAAGTTTTCTACACTGGAATTTCTCTAAGCCTATAATCTGAAACAACTCATATGACTCACAAAATATCTCATCACAATAAGTAGTTAAATATTATGTTATGGATGACTATTGTACACATACAGATGTACTACAGAACAATGTCATACATTGACAAGAATTAATTTGATTGTTTCGGTTTGTGTTTCATAATTGTGTAGCTACAAATAAGTACCCAATGAGTAATTTTATAGTTTTGTGACTGTGATTGACTTAAGGAGCCGCAACATGAACACTCACAGTGCGACTGGTCCATAAATTCAAGGTCGCTGAGCGAGCTTTGTAACAGGCTATGCTTTAGAGTCTCTCTGAGGCGACAGAACGAGGTGATCTGGCAGAGAACCAAAGTTGACGACATAGCTCACAGAATAAGCAAGCTGAAGTAGCAGTGGGCCGGCCATTTTAGTCGTAGAACCAATGACCGTTAGGTTAGACGTGTTCTAGAGTGGAGACAGCGAATCGGCAAACGTAAGGTGGGACGCCCTCAGGCTAGGTGAAGCGACGACCTTCACAGGATGGCTGGTAGCGGCTGGATGAAAGCTACCGAGAATCGAGCTGAATGGCGTGCAATTGGAGAGACCTTTGTCCAACAGTGGACTTCTATAGGCTGATGATGATGATTAATACAATATTTTGGAACAAAGATTTTAGACAGTTAAATGAATTCTTGTCCATGTATACATCTTTTTGAGGCTGACTGTACAATCACTTAATGCAGATTGATGACTACAATCGGTATTGAGACTCGCAATTGGTTTTGAATAGATGTGACTCTGAACTATTTAATAATTGACATGTTATTGCTAGCACAATAAGTATTAAATGTCAAGTCTGTATAACACACTGAATACTGCATATTGAATTTAGATTATGGGTAAAATATAGCCTAATAATGAAGGTGTTTTGGCTAAATTATGATTGAATGTTTGTCTGCTAAACTAATAGAACTGAGTTTCTTTAATGTTCATCAGCAATGTCACTATATATACATATTAATTATATAATCTGTTGACATGTACATTAAAATAAATAAAAAAAACAGTAGCACTCCGGGAGTGCCGACAGAAGTGAAAGTAGAAAAAAATCGGCACCGCGATAATCAACGCATTGATGTCTTTTACTCCACGCACCGCGGTAATCAACGCATTGATGTCTTTTACTCCATGCACCGCGGTAATCAACGCGTTGATGTCTTTTACTCCACGCACCGCGGTAATCAACGCGTTGATGTCTTTTACTCCACGGTGTCGGTAAATTCCGTTACAGTGTCGCGAAATCAATGGTTTAGTCCCATCTCAAAAATGCCAAACGCGCCTAATACCAACCTATATTGTTGCACTCCAGGGCAAGGGTCTCTTCTAATACAGAGAAGGCTTGAGAATTGATCACCGTGCTTTGTCAAGACAGAATGGCGATTTCAGGCTATATTAATTTTTTTATTAACATTTTTGCTACCTGGACCAAGGGCTGCAGTCTCTGACATAGACAGCAACCACTTTGTCGAGACTGCAGCCCCAGGTAACATACACACACACTCCACTCATATATTTTATATATGTAAAACAACATGACCCTAAAAGGAGAGAAAGAAATTTATTTAATGAGTAATCCTATCTACCAATAGGGTGTAAATTTATTAACAGTTCATCATGAACACAATTAAAAATCAAGGCAGAGAGATGTATGTGTAGGTCACAATGAATCATTGTGGGTTATCAGTACTTGAAGTATACAAAACATTCACTTTATCACACTCGTAACTAGGTTATGATAACATTTGTAAAAATCAAGGAAAACCCTGCCTATGGAAATAGGGAAATATCTACAAATGGCCTTATTATACAGAATTCATCATATGATTTGTCTCTACTAATAACATAATTTCAATTTTCTTATTATTGTACAACCAAGGAGGAGGCTGCAGAGATGCTTTTCTTAATTTTGAACAACTTTATTTGTAGCAACAATCAATAAAATCTATTCTATCAACTGGTTATTTGATTAGGACTCCAGATGGACCATTTCAAGCTATGAACCCATAGCAGCCATACTTGCTGCCATGGTGACCTAAATATTGCTTCAATCTGACACTTATTATAACAATGTTGGTTTGAATTTGTTATATTAAAATGTCAGAAGACAGTGACAAAAAAATTTATTTAAAATAATATTTTAGAAAGAATATCTATCGTCAATGTTGGAGGTACAAAACCAATGATAACTTATTTTCATGTTTTCTAAATAACAGCTTTTCGACAAAACTGTGTATAATATAGGTTCAACTGCCAGAACTTTATCATACTGTGGGGGGGATATCAGATACAACAATAGTGAAGATTACAATAGAAATACATTATTCACTACAGCATGATCATTATTATTGAAATAAAACTTGAACACTCATTCTTCTGCTATACTGCAGCTTTATTTAAATGCCTTGTCATGTCTTTCATTGATAATCTTTGATGGATTCTAATTGGCATTAAATTTTATCAATAATACATTTTATTTCACTATTCCGATAAATTAAATATGTTGCAATTTTCTTTAAAATGTTAATTTCAATAATAAAATGATTGACAAATACTTTTAATTTGCCAAAGACGAGTTTTATTGCTGTATATTATAGATGTATGTCATAAGTATTTTATATACTGACTCACCTTCACAGAGAATATGTTTCCAGTGTGTCCTGTAGAGATGTTCATTAGCTCTTTGTAGCGGAACGGATCCCACAGCATTACGTGGAGATCATCAGATGCTGATGCCAGTATTCTATAATTATATTCATCATTTTTGTACCAATTTACAAATATAAAGTGTATGAGCGATGATTTTGCAATACTTACGACCCATCATGGTTCCATTCCAGGCAATTTACGCATCCCATATGCCCGTGAAGCTCCTTCTCCAGACCCAATCTGTCGATCATAGGTCGGGTCACGGTAAGCCGACTCTGAAACTTTCTGTTCAGATCCCCACGCTCCCTTGCCGCCACCAGTCCCACGGTGTTGCTCGCCCAAGCGGGCTCCTCTCTTCTGCCCATTTTTGCTAAATAACTCGTCAATATGTCTGATCAACCATCACAATCAGACGATTCATCAAACTAACTGCGGATCAATCTAATAATAGTATTAGACATCGTTCTTCACATTACTAATTGGTACACGCGCATATATCCACGAAAATAATTAATAGTTCAATGCGAAATACACAATGAACAAACAAATACAATCAACAAAAAGCTATAATCGAAAAAGATATTTCTCTTACGAAAATAAAAGGAGAGCTGTCAAACAGCTGTCACTGAGTTGCCAGCGATTTCTTTTCTTTTAGTCTATGATGAAATGGAAGTCATTCCCAGTAGTTTTCTGCTAAGTGCTATCCTTTTCACAGTTATTCGACAGGCTTCCGAGTCGAAAATGACACATTTTCGGTAATTTGATTTTAGTCCCCGGCCGATAATAGCCTTCGGAAGAATAGTGGTCGTCTATTTGGTGTACCTAAACAATTTCGGATTTGTGAAAATCTGAACCAGGGTTGTAACGGATGTCATATAACGGATGAGGATGCGGATGAGGATATCTAGATAATCGGGTTTGAAGATGCGGATGAGGATACGGATATTGGAAAATTCCTTCTCGAGGATGCGGATGAGGGTGCGGATGCAGATGTCGTATAAAAATAGCCCTTGTTTTGACTCCTGACACCACAATCATGCCACCGTTCGGCCGATCGTCTGTTATAGGACAGGGACACTGCGAATTCAGGCAATAGGAACGCGTCACTCACACTCCAGCTCGCAAGTTTAGCTCGGAGCGAGTTTAAAAAATTCAATATTTGAGCGAACAACGTAAGTAGGGTCACATCCCCGTAGAAATTATGAGGATGCGGAGCTTTTAATCAAAACTTGAGAAAGCGGATGTTTTGCGGATATCAAAATGTATGCAGATGCTCCGCAGTTGCGGATGCGGATTCGGATATCCGTTACATCCCTGATGTGAATAGCGTTGGACTCCTTTGATAATATTGTTTGATGTTCGATTCGGCACGGAAGCTTAGCGAATAATTATGAAATACAATACGGCCGATATAACCTGACAGTTCTGAACATAGGCACTACGAACTTTCGCGCATGTTTTTTCACTCACACTCGCCTCATGTCACCATTTGGTTCCTACAAAATGTTATTGCGCAGCGCGAAGTTCGGAATTGCCAAGTTATATCGGCCGTATTGTAGCTATCAAATTCAATGAGGTACAGCCGCCAGCACATCAAGCTACCCGAAACTGTCAAATTTTACCAATCAACTTTGAACCTTATTCTTCAGCGATAAAGTTGAAAATCTATTAAATAAATTTGACAGATTGTAGTAGCTTGATGTGCTGGCGTCTGTACCAATTGATGTATTTTTGCTGTAGTACTTATGTAAACAACTTTAGCTGCTTAAAATAATACATTATATTTGCCCGGTTGATGGCAATAGGCTCGCCGCTCGCCCTCTATTACATGGACTCAAATATATCTGGTGAAATGTGGGTGTACTGTGGGTACACCTTTACCCAACCCTTCGGGGAATACAGGCGTGATGTTATGTTTTTACATCATTGGCTGAATCTGAAGTTTGAAGCTGAATCTGAAGTTTGAAGCTAAATGATTTTACAGTTCAAAAATATTTGCAAAAAGCTCTCAACCAACTCAAACTGTATAGGTAAGTCGGTTAAAAATGGGGAGACACCCTAGTGTCTCAAAAAGGAGCGTCCTCTTTTTCTCCTGTAGTTTTTTTATTTGTATTTTTTTACGTGATTGCTCCGTAAATTATGAATTGATTTTGGATGATTTTTTTTAAATTTGGTAGGTCATACTTCAGAGCTGGTCCCATAATAAATTTTAACTTTGCATGGGTAGTTTCTGAGTTACCTTCAGTATTTTTCCCACTAATAAATAGTTTATATGGATGATGTTGTAGTTCCTGTCACTGTTATTTACAAGCAGTTGTAAAAAATAACTGAAGTCGGTGGCAAAAAACGAAAATACAGAACCAAAGACACCGATTTCCGAAATGAAAGTAATTTTTTACTTTTAGTGTTTTTTTAACATAAAATCCTGTTGTTTCTTTGTATTTGTTTTGCATTGCACAGCTGACACACTGACAGCACTTGATTTTTTTTTTAACCTAGGCCGCATTTCGACGTACGCCAAAAGTGATAATATCGCGAATCCGACCAAAGTCCAAAGTCAGAATTAACACTCAATAACTCTTATATTTTGTGACTATTTAATTTGGTTGGATTCGCGATATTATCACTTTTAGCGTAACTCGGGCCGCATTCCGACTTACGATAAAAGTGATAATATCGCGAATCCAACCAAATTTAATAGTCACAAAATATAAGGGTTATTGAGTAATAATTGTGACTTTGGACTTTGGTCGGATTCGCAATATAATCACTTTTGGCGTAACTCGGAATGCGGCCTCGGAATGCGGCCCTAGGAACCCAAATGACATTTAAATGTTTGACAAGTTTGACATTTCGTTTTATTTCGTTCGCTTCGTATTGCGGAATATTTATTACTTCGTAGAAATGTAGAATTATTATCATTGCTCACAAAACTGTATAGTTACGATTTTCATATAACTCAAGAAGTGTTCAATTCAAAAGGTTACAGGCTACA
Source organism: Agrochola lychnidis (assembly GCA_963680765.1). Taxonomy (NCBI): domain Eukaryota; kingdom Metazoa; phylum Arthropoda; class Insecta; order Lepidoptera; family Noctuidae; genus Agrochola; species Agrochola lychnidis. The sequence goes on along the minus strand of OY796859.1, from coordinate 1,903,974 downwards.
TTTTCTTATTCACTAAGACATAAGTTTACACCTTTTAATTTGACCCTTCGTTGGTGGATCTTGGAAGAGGCCTTTATCTTTTCAAACTGCAACAAACCTGATGAAGCTGCATATTGTACTAACCTAACCCTTACCTTCGCAGGCTAAAAAATGGGTGAACGCAAGGGTCAGAACCTTTACTACCCCCCTGACTATGACCCTAAGGTTGGGGGGTTGAACAAATTCATGGGTACCCATGCTTTACGAGAAAGAGCGAGGAAGGTACATCTGGGGATCCTGATCATCCGTTTTGAGATGCCCTACAACATCTGGTGTGATGGCTGTAACAACCACATTGGGATGGGAGTTAGGTACAATGCTGAGAAGACGAAGATTGGGATGTATTATACCACTCCTGTTTACCAGTTCAAGATGAAGTGTCACTTGTGTGAAAATCATTTTGAAATCAAAACTGATCCAGGTGTAAGTATTTGTTGTGCACTAATCACATTCCTGCCTACATATCATTGTAATCTTAAATAGCGGTTTTGTCTGATGCAATACAACTATACAAGTATCATGAAGTGCTCCATTATATGAAAAAAAACAGGCTGAGAATTACTCAAATTTTTTAATCATTTGCTTTTACTGCAAACTAAAATATTGATGGATCAAGAGTTACTCTCCTACTTTATATATACTACAAAAACTTTCCTAATATTTTTATTTGCACTTTATTAATATTTTGTGTCATCTTTCCAGAACTTAGACTATGTCATTGTATCAGGTGCTAGACGTCAAGAGAACCGCTGGGACCCCACAGAGAATGGCCAGATTGTGGCAGACACTAAAGAAACCCAGAAGAAACTGTTTGATGATGCCATGTTCAGGCTGGAACACAAGACGGGAGATGAGGATGCTGCTAAACTTGATAAACCAAGGTTAGGACGACTGGTGGGCAGAAACGAGTCAGTTTGGAAAGATGATTATGAAGCTAACTGTTCTTTGAGGAGGAATTTTAGGGTGAGTACTAATTTATTTAGGATCTACAACAAAACTTATACACAATACATGACATATTAATAATGGGTAACATCAGATATTAATTAAATAGTCTTTTTTAAATACGACTTTTACTTTTTGTTTTTTGAACAACTACTTAATAATAAAATATGAACCACCAGCTAATTCAAAGAAGATTCCTCATAAACAACTTGACGTACAGTACAGGTTACTTACACAATAAATATTTTGCTAATCTAGATAGATAAATAGAAATCCAGCAATACATGGTAAAATACTCAATCCCTCAATAAGTAGACTATTTCTGACAAATTTATTTAATTTTTCTTGCAGAAAAGAAGAAAAGAACTAGAAGAAGCATCTGTAAACGACGGCCTACTATTAGCTAAATCATCACTCAACATAAGTCTTCTACCAGAGAATGAGGACGACAGAAACATGGCTTCACTCCTCTCTCTCCGACCCTCAAAGAGCATAGAAGAGTCCCAGAACCACACCAGGAGTAAAATCTTGAATATGCCAGCTTTGCCCAGCTCTAGTGGACTCCTGACCAGCTTTGGAGGGTTAAAAAAAGAAGAATCATTAGGTAAGAGCACTTTACTAACTAGACAAACTTTAGGCATCACTTTTAAAAGAAATAAGATTGAGAATAATTGTAGTTTGAATAAGACAAGAGATGAAATTAGTGATGTGACTGAAGATAAGAGTAGTATTGAAAAAACAGACATTAAAGAAGATGATATTGCTAAAGAAAATGATGGTCAAAGTGTCTATAAAAACACCACACATGTATTACCAGAAGAGGAAGGCAAAGGTGTACCTGAAGGTGATGAAGAAGTAAATGAAAATAACAAAGAAGAGGAAAAATGTATAACAACAAAACCTGCACTAGAAGTTGAGAATAATATAGAAACTGAAATAGATAAAAAAGAAACAGACACTTTGTCTGCTGCGACAGATGAAATAAAGAATGTTTCAAAAGATAACACTGTCAAAGAAGAAAAACAAAAAACAAATATATCCTTAGTTTGTGACTACAGTTCTAGTGGGGAAAGCTCTGAGGGCTAGCATTAAATGCTACTGTTGAACTTATTTCATTGCTGAAAGCAGAGTTTTGAGAAACAAATGAATACCTATGGGTTTTCACCATGCAATTGATCAGTCTACTAGTCACTGTTTTTGACCCATTAGAAGGGATGCTATGGCCTATTAAAAGGTACCCCATATAGCTAAAAGAATGACAAGATGAAGATGTTACTATTTAAATTATATTATTTAATAAATTATGTAATGATTTATTAGTTATTGGTATGGTTCCTTGTTTAATAGCAACATAATGAGAGGCTCAAAAAATGTCAAATGAATGCAACATGTTTGTAAATTGTGATTATACAGGGTGTGGTTTTTGATTTCGCGACACTGTAACGCAATTTACCGACACCGTGGAGTAAAAGACATCAACGCGTTGATTACCGCGGTGCGTGGAGTAAAAGACATCCAACGCGTTGATTACCGCGGTTCTGATATTTTTTAACCGACTTCCAAAAAGGAGGAGGTTATATGTTCGTCGCGTATGTTTGTTTTTTTTTTTATGTATGTCCACCGATTTCTCCGTCAACTGTGGACCGATTTTGAAAATTATTTTTTTGTTTGAAAGGGTGTGCTCTCGAATTGGTCCCATATAAATTTTATTAACTTTGCTTTGATAGTTTTTGAGTTAGCTACAAAATACGTATTTTTTTCCCACTTGCTATGTAGATGATATGATAAGTTTCTGTCACTGGTAGCAGGTAGTGGTATTCGAATGTGTGTGGGGTAGGTACCACAACTAAAAAGTGAAAAATAAAAACTTTATACAAAAAAAAACAACCGACCTCTTTTTGGAGGTCGGTTGTTTTTTTTGTAAAAAGTTTTTTTAAGTTTTCACTTCTGTCGGCACTCCCGGAGTGCCACTGTTTTTTTATAGATTTTGCTTCTGATATCACGTATCCTAATTTTTAAGTTGAATTTAATAGGTCGGCAAATTATATTGTTTACGTTTCTTAATATTTGCCAAGGAAAATTTATTAACCTTTAAAAACAGTTTCGAGGCTATTCAGAGGTTACTTACCATTTATGCTACACCGTACCCTGTATAATGGACAACTGCATAGACAGCCAATTTTATGCTGTACTCTTTATTTAAACCTACTATTATAATTTATATGAACAGAGCACCTGATGAATTATATGAGTATAAAAAAATGTACACAAAAATATATTTATTTACTGAAATAAAAATGCCAAACATCAGAATCACATTTTATTTTCCCATTTAAAAAACATTCAAGTTTCATGATTTAACTTTCGATGTAAGCGATGTACCTTCGCGCTGGATGAAGCTTCTTCACTTAATGGCCTGCCTGTTAAATTATATAGGAAATATCTATACACTCCGCCAAGCATTCTCAAATAGCGCTAAAGAAAGTGGCTCTACAATATTAAAGTTAACTTACAGTGAAAAGTAGGTTTTATAATAATGCAGCTAAGTATTACCTACATAAAGATTAGAATCAAATGGCAACGCCCCTTTTCCTCTCTATTTGCATCTCGCTCGCACATATAATTTCCAAGCGAGAGGTAACTATCCCAAGCCAGAAAACTGCACAATCAAAAACAATTCGTAGTTTTATTTTATTTTATAGTATTTAAGTACCTAAACCCAAAACCAATACCAGCACACTGCACAGACCAAGAATTAAAGAAACTACTTTTGCAATGTCTACTACATAATGTGAAAAAATACTTAATTAATAAGACAAGTTCTACTCCAAGAAAAGTTACACAAAAAACTTGCATTAAAGTAGGGAAATATCATTAAGTGCAACCTAATATAATTCAATTAAGTACCATTGATAGTGCTACAGATGAAATCTAAATGAGGAATGCTTGATGGAGTTAACTAAAAAATATTTTGTGCATCAAGACAACACTTCTGTCTACTTTGAAACACTCAGGACACAAACAAATATCTATAGATTGACACCAAAGAATCGAGAGACATCCAATCTCTTGTCGCCCTAGGGGCAGACAGAGCGCAGTACCCGGCCATAAATGTGGCACATAAAGTTTGAAGGGTAAGGTGGCCCGCGAAATTCAACTTTTCTTATGTTATTTGCAGGTCAGTATCAGGTTGTATTTTGATGTAAAAGGCTTTCCCCATAAGAAAAAGCTCGACTTTGTTTCGCGTCATCTTTATCACTCATACCTATGTGACAGTCTCTTAACCCCGATGTGTCATATTAATGCCCGAGTACAGTTATAGTATTTTTATCTCATGAAGCGACGCGTGGTTTACTTGTGGTAACCAAGTGTACAAACACGCTGTGAATGCGTGCGTAAAGACGAGTAGTGTCAGCACATAACACACACATACACTTCTAACTTGGCCATTGTCTCGGACGGTACCGAGAGCTCCTGCGCTTACACACACATTCAAAGCGTGTTTGTACACATGGTAATCACAAGTAAAACGCGCGTCACTTCGGGAGATTAAAATACTGTAGTCGAAATACTGGTAGGTAACTTATAAATACCTACTCTAACGGCAAATGATTATATGTATTTATTTATTAACAGATAACAAGCTTACGTACTAAAGCTTAGAGATCGAATACATAAAATAATATAAATATTTATGTAATTTATTATGAAAATACTTTTAATTTAACATTTATTACAATATCAGTGAGTACTAAATTAATTAGGCAATGAAATTGCACAGTTTATTATAATTTGCGCTAGGTGGCGACACTTTGTTCGCCGATATTTTCTACAAATTCGTTTTTACAACATCCAAGTTACAGTTCACGACAATTAGTAATTAATAATTTATTTGGAGGATGTATTTTACCAATTTTCAAGTTTTGATTTATCATATAAATAAGTAGTATGTCGTCATGATAGCATGTTTAAATAAAAGCTGGCAGCAAAAAACAATAATTATAATTATTTGCTTTTGGCTGCAGTAAGAAAATATTTATTTGGCGTGATCGTTGCAAAAATATAAGTACTTATAATACAAAAGTAATCAAAATAAATGTACGCAAACGCTGACTAGATTTTTGAGATCAGAAAAAATATCAGTTCCAAATATTGTTCAAATTATTGTCGTTATAAAACAGACGTAAGGCTCAGGATGTTCTGATATGTCCCCTGCATTATTCCAAACGAAAATCGATGAATAATTAACAAATTAATATATTTTTAACAACACATCAAAGATGAGATGATTATTATATAATATAGAAATATCCCTGTTACATTATTCTATGCGTTAAACAATTTATATAAACACCTATTTCAATTTGGCAGAGGGAATGTTTGCCTTAGTAATTTATTTTCTGTTTATAAACAATTCTGATGGGGGTGAAGTACCTTAGAAGTTCACTAGGTGGCGCTACTGGCACTTGAGGTTTTGCCAAAAATTATTTTCAGCTGTGGTTCCTTTTCTGGATTTTTAAACGTGTTTCATGCCTTTTGAGCGCTTTCTAGGATAAAGTACTAGCCCCCATTTTCAAATACAAGGTCAATATTAAAAAGGTTTTCTTTTTATTAGGTAGGTAGGTAGGTAGTAGGTACGACGATTAAACAAACGTTTGGTTTTACCTACAAATCGTTGGTTGAATACAATAGTACCATCAGTAATGTGTAGTTCAGTTAGTGTATTTTATGATTTTTATTCGTTTGACGCACATCTCTTGTCTTCTAACGCCAGAATGAGGGCGCACTCGATCTTGGAAACCAGCCAGGTTAAAACTTCAGGGTCTGAGACTTCGATTACTTTTTCATCCGTTGAGAAGTAGTTTACAAGCTCGTCCTGGAAACATCAAAATAACAAATCTAATCAAACTTTGATACGTAAGCAGATCCACTTTATTTATTTATTTGGTACACCAACATCGGTACATACAAAGAAATAAAACAGAACAATAGTAGGAACACACTCATTCTTATTAATTTCATTTTCTCATTTTCACTCTGCGTCCAGCGCTCGGTGTGGCAACACGCTGTGTTCAGGTTCACGACAAGTCAATCGTCATCCTGAGGATGCGGCGTTGAGAGGTGAAACATGTGTCAATTTCTTAGAGGGTTTTTTATGGCTCTTTAGGAATAATTAAGCGGAACGGGTTACTAAATATATCAAAGTCTATTGTATATATTTTTTTCATTAGTAGGAACTTAAAAACTGTCTATGAGTAAACTGCCAAAAGTAGATTCACGAAGGAAGTGATCTGGTGGACAAGGGACAGCCATGTCCACCGAAGCACTTCCTCCTTGAATCTATGTACTACTTACCCTTAGTTTTCACAATACTGTTAACTGTTCTAGATTCGATTCGATCGATTCCATACTCTGTCAAATACAGACCTGTTTAATGTTAAGCAGCAATTTATCTGCATGCACTGTGGGCGACCCGATGACGTCATCCAGCTTGACTGCCCACTCCACGTGCCAGGAGCCACTGGTACCACTCGCTCGCACCATGAATATGTGTCTGAGGGAAAACACATGATACGTTCAGTGGTAGAATATCGGTATTATTTCCGTTAGATTATAAACTGTCGAAAAATTGTAAACTGGGTGTAATGGGTTAGGTTAAGTTAGAACTGTGTGTGTCTGTGTGTGAACCAAGCGCGCGCGAGCCGAGCGAGCGTAGTGAGCGCTCACTACACAGTCGGCAGTCGGTTTCTCATGGATACATTATAAACTATCGAAAAATAATGCGTTAAATCATAAATGATTTGTCGCACAGTTCACAATTTTTCGACAGTTTATAATCTAACGGAAATAATACCGATCGATTATAAACTAACGAAGTTTATAATTCTACGGTGACATATACATTGATGATCGATGATGATTTTAGCCCTCTCTCTGTCACATGAAAGCTATAAAATCTGTTGTTTTAGTATGTTTAGATATCGCTACCCATCACAACTATGGGGTTTCGCTAAGTAATTTACTCGCAGCTCCAAAAATACTAAGTAACTATCAAAAAAGTTTTTAGTAAAATGAGAACCTTATAAACTTTCGCAATCCTCTCTAATACAATACCGACTGATAATGTTTTTAACAAGTAGAACTCTTAAATCAGGCACTTTATTTAAAAAAAAGGTATTTGCTTTATAGTTGGGGTATGAACCCAAAAGCTTAATTTTGCTTATTTTTCATACAGGGTGACTGGTAATTTGACGTATTCCTTCCAGGACGTGATAGTGTGATCCATTTGCAACAATTAAGCACCCCATAAAGCCTAGGCGAAAATTCATGAATTCGAGAAAACCCAATTTTTTGTAATTTTTGAAAATTTCCCAGAATTCGTCACTAAATATCACTTTTCTCCAAACTCTTAAATTGAATGGCGTTCATTGCTATTTGATTGGATACCTAATACTTTAACAAACCTTTCGATGTAACCAAATTTCCCAAAACATCAAATACTTAAAAGTTAGAGACAGAAGTTTACTAAACATTTACAAAAAAATTCAACGTACATAAACTTTGACAGCAGTTATCTCAAAATTTTACTGAGGTATGAAGCGTACAAATTACGGAGAAGACATCTTCATTTAATGAGCTATCTAACGAGGTACAAAGGTTCAAAAAATATTTGGAGGTGCCGATGTAACAGTCGATAATGCTGGCAAAGGTCGAATTTGCGAATTGTTGCAATATTAAAAAATTGTGTGATAATCGAATTAAATAACTGGTTTATGCCATCCCACTACTTTCTAACCTCCCAGCAATCCATTCCACGTTAGGCACTCAGGTCGTCATGACCAGGACACAAGTCACAAAGCGGTTTTTGAGTTTTTAACATCCCTGACGTTCTACTAGTTCCCTGACGTTCTATGGCATAAACCAGTTATTTAATTCGATTATCACACAATTTTTTAATATTTCAACAATTCGCAAATTCGACCTTTACCAGCATTATCGACTGTTACATCGGCACCTCCAAATATTTTTTAAACTTATGTACCTCGTTAGATAGCTCATTAAATGAAGATGTCTTCTCCGTAATTTGTACGCTTCATGCCTCAGTAAAATTTTGAGATAACTGCTGTCAAAGTTTATGTACGTTGAATTTTTTTGTAAATGTTTTAGTAAACTTCTGTCTCTAACTTTTAAGTATTTGATGTTTTGGGAAATTTGGTTACATCGAAAGGTTTGTTAAAGTATTAGGTATCCAATCAAATAGCAATGAAGGCCATTCAATTTAAGAGTTTGGAGAAAAGTGATATTTAGTGACGAATTCTGGGAAATTTTCAAAAATTACAAAAAATTGGGTTTTCTAGTATCCCATGAATTTTCGCCTAGGCCTTATGGGGTGCTTAATTATTGCAAACGGGTCACACTATCACGTCCTGGAAGGAATACGTCAAATTACCAGTCACCCTGTATAAATGGTTTTTATTTTAAAATGAAATAAAAATATCTATTAATATATTACTTACTGCGTAGAAATAAGCAGCGTGCAGTTAGAGGTGGGCCCCAGGTGCGCGTGCGCGATGTAGGCGTCGGTGTCGGCGTAGTGGCCGCGCCCCAGCAGCGTCAGCAGCTGCAGGCCCAGCGCCGCGTGCTGCGAGTACGGCCGCACGCCCTGCAGCCGACAGAATGTCGTCACAACAACGTCTGCGGGGTAATTGCTTCACCTACCTTGCCTTTCATTTTGACAGTTCAACAACATTCATTGCTTTTTTTTATTGTTATGAAGACAATTTCTTCAAACATATGAAGCAATGGATTAGCTATTTCTGGTGCTGGTTGGACTAGAATTCAACTCTAACTTAGGAGAAAAAGGAAGAAAATTCTAGACTACTTTCGGAGTAGCGACGTCTAGTATCGGAAGTCTCGACTATACATAAGTAGTACATACATACTAGAACCCAGCCTGAGTCTGTACATCTCCACTATGTTCGCGTACCAACCATGCTCCGTGTATCTCCTTCGTCTTTGCCGTTTTTATCCAAACACGAAGCCAAGCCTATTTCTTTCTTTTTCTTCTTTTTTAAAAACGTTGACCCGCACTAGGAATTTCTCCTGTATTGTGGGTGCGTTTATAAACATTTTAAATTCACATACACAAACAGCCAGACCCGGAACAACTATTTGTAGGTCATACAAATATTTGTTCCGTGCGGGAATCAAACCCGCGACACGCAGCGCAGCAATCAATCGTTTAACCACTGCGCCAACCATGCTGTCAAATACCTACCCAGCTTGTTTTCAATCTTCAGTTACCTAAGTTTATAACCGAGGAATAAAAATTGCAGTTAGATATAGAAAAAAATTCAAACCGCCATATTTATTCTTGAGATTACATCTGATGATTGATAAATCAGCCCTAAACAGCTGACACAAGCTCACCTCCACAGGAGCGCAGTGCCTCGGCAGCCGGCGCCGCGCCAGCAGCCGGCCGCCGCTGCGCTCCACGCACGCCTTCAGCGCGCTCTCCGCACTGCTGACGTTCAGCTGACACAAGCTCACCTCCACAGGAGCGCAGTGCCTCGGCAGCCGGCGCCGCGCCAGCAGCCGGCCGCCGCTGCGCTCCACGCACGCCTTCAGCGCGCTCTCCGCACTGCTGACGTTCAGCTGACACAAGCTCACCTCCACAGGAGCGCAGTGCCTCGGCAGCCGGCGCCGCGCCAGCAGCCGGCCGCCGCTGCGCTCCACGCACGCCTTCAGCGCGCTCTCCGCACTGCTGACGTTCAGCTGACACAAGCTCACCTCCACAGGAGCGCAGTGCCTCGGCAGCCGGCGCCGCGCCAGCAGCCGGCCGCCGCTGCGCTCCACGCACGCCTTCAGCGCGCTCTCCGCACTGCTGACGTTCAGCTGACACAAGCTCACCTCCACAGGAGCGCAGTGCCTCGGCAGCCGGCGCCGCGCCAGCAGCCGGCCGCCGCTGCGCTCCACGCACGCCTTCAGCGCGCTCTCCGCACTGCTGACGTTCAGCTGACACAAGCTCACCTCCACAGGAGCGCAGTGCCTCGGCAGCCGGCGCCGCGCCAGCAGCCGGCCGCCGCTGCGCTCCACGCACGCCTTCAGCGCGCTCTCCGCACTGCTGACGTTCAGCTGACACAAGCTCACCTCCACAGGAGCGCAGTGCCTCGGCAGCCGGCGCCGCGCCAGCAGCCGGCCGCCGCTGCGCTCCACGCACGCCTTCAGCGCGCTCTCCGCACTGCTGACGTTCAGCTGACACAAGCTCACCTCCACAGGAGCGCAGTGCCTCGGCAGCCGGCGCCGCGCCAGCAGCCGGCCGCCGCTGCGCTCCACGCACGCCTTCAGCGCGCTCTCCGCACTGCTGACGTTCAGCTGACACAAGCTCACCTCCACAGGAGCGCAGTGCCTCGGCAGCCGGCGCCGCGCCAGCAGCCGGCCGCCGCTGCGCTCCACGCACGCCTTCAGCGCGCTCTCCGCACTGCTGACGTTCAGCTGACACAAGCTCACCTCCACAGGAGCGCAGTGCCTCGGCAGCCGGCGCCGCGCCAGCAGCCGGCCGCCGCTGCGCTCCACGCACGCCTTCAGCGCGCTCTCCGCACTGCTGACGTTCAGCTGACACAAGCTCACCTCCACAGGAGCGCAGTGCCTCGGCAGCCGGCGCCGCGCCAGCAGCCGGCCGCCGCTGCGCTCCACGCACGCCTTCAGCGCGCTCTCCGCACTGCTGACGTTCAGCTGACACAAGCTCACCTCCACAGGAGCGCAGTGCCTCGGCAGCCGGCGCCGCGCCAGCAGCCGGCCGCCGCTGCGCTCCACGCACGCCTTCAGCGCGCTCTCCGCACTGCTGACGTTCAGCTGACACAAGCTCACCTCCACAGGAGCGCAGTGCCTCGGCAGCCGGCGCCGCGCCAGCAGCCGGCCGCCGCTGCGCTCCACGCACGCCTTCAGCGCGCTCTCCGCACTGCTGACGTTCAGCTGACACAAGCTCACCTCCACAGGAGCGCAGTGCCTCGGCAGCCGGCGCCGCGCCAGCAGCCGGCCGCCGCTGCGCTCCACGCACGCCTTCAGCGCGCTCTCCGCACTGCTGACGTTCAGCTGACACAAGCTCACCTCCACAGGAGCGCAGTGCCTCGGCAGCCGGCGCCGCGCCAGCAGCCGGCCGCCGCTGCGCTCCACGCACGCCTTCAGCGCGCTCTCCGCACTGCTGACGTTCAGCTGCCGGGACAGGGACGCTCGGGCCGCCTCGCGACACACATCTGGTGAACAGTACACGGTCATGAGAGGTGATATCATTAGCAACATTATGATTTCTACGGAACTAGTGTTCAGGTTTTGTTGTGACATCTAACTACGCATTAAAAACCTGACGTTACACAAATCCTGCGTCGCGCAAGCAGCGTTGAAATCTGCTTGCCCCATCTCAAATTTTTGAGATGGGGCAGTAAGGGTAGGTACCCTTAACCGTTATAGCTACAGAATAACGGTCTTAGGACACTGTCCTGACTGCATTTGATAGCCCAATTCTTGAGGAAAGTTAAGTAGTAGTAAGAAGTAAAAAAGTCAGAAATAACGCTAAGCAAAAACGAAGAATTAGCGCGAGCGGGCGATGTAATACGCCGCGGTGAGTCGGGGGAACAACAAATTGAACGCGGGAGAAGTCGCGAGCATAAGCTAGTAGGTAATATTATTATAATAAATGCGAATGTAACTCCGTCTGTCTGTGTTACTTTTTCGTGCTTAAAGGAGTCTGCCCACAACACCGTTTATTATGACTGTGCTAGAAACGAGTCAGGTAAAAAAAAAACTTTGTATTAAAAAATAATAACATCAGATGATCACGTCGTTACTGGGTTCACGGGGCTTTAAAAAAAAGTTGAGGGAATATGCCATACACAAAGCGTATCCAAAATCAGCCTATAATGTTTCCACTGCCGGGACACAGGCCTCCTCTCTGTGAGAGGGAGTGGGCCGTAATCCGCCACGCGGGCCCAGTGCGGGTTGGTAGATGTCACATGTCTTCGAACTTTTGGTTCTAGGACATGCCAGTTTCCTCACGATGTTTTCCTTCACCGTTTTGAGAGCAGTTGTGATATAATAATTTACACAAAGTAAAGCAGCTTTCTGGGTTCGAACGAACGACCTACAACTCGTAAGTCGCGGCCATTGGCCCATCATTGCTCCTCAGCGTATTTGCGCCGGCAAAATATTCTTGCCGACAAATTGATGACGCTCCGTGCATCGCACGCGACGGTGTTCTTCGGTGACGGAACTGTCTAGTGAGCTTAATAGGTAGTCCGTGTCATGTTTTTAGCCGTGTCTGATACGTTCATAGTACTGTCATGGTTTGGTACGGTGTAGTGGGCACAGACTCTTTTAACGGCTAAACGGATTGCGATGAAATTTCTCACACAGGTAGACTATGACCTGGGTTACAACCAGGGACCGCGGAAGTACTCGTAGCTTCTTTGGTCACCCCCTTCCAAAAACGAAGTACTCTATGACGGGAGGCAAACTTCTTTGGTCACCCCCTTCCAAAAACGAAGTACTCTATGACGGGGGCAAACTTCTTTGGTCACCCCCTTCCAAAAACGAAGTACTGCATGACGGGGGTGGGGGGCAAAACTCTTTGGCCACGCCCTTCCAAAAACGTTTAAATGTATATGTGTGTGTGTCTGTGTTTGTATGTACGTTTTTATGGTGAATTCCACCGAAACAAAAATCTAATCTTTTCTTACGTACAAGCTCAGTGAAGAATAACACAGAGAAACTTTCTTTACCAAGTAGTAAAATTAGAGGGGGCATTTGGCCCCCTCTGCCCCCCAATCCCACGGTCCCTGGTATAAAGGATACCTTTATTCCGGTAGTAGGTTCCCGTGGGATAATTTCCGACCGTCACGCGAGCTAAGCCACGTGCAAAAGTTAGCAGGTGTAGATATAGAATAAAATAATATGCATGCACTACGATACTCACTTCTCACGACAAAACAGTCGTCATCTGTCCGCAATGCAGACGAAAACAAACGAGAAACACAGTTATTAACAATTAACTACATACTTACAATAGATAAATTATAAAAACACATATATAAAAAATATAGTATGGAAAAGAACAATTAAGTAGATAAATCTTTGTAAAAACACAATCATGCTAGAGTAAAAATTTATATTAATATGATTAGGCATATTATAATAATGATCAATTTCATGTTAACAACAACTTATTACAAATAAGTACTTTACAGTTATCCCAAAAAATGGCATGCTCTTATAATAGTCGAAGAAAACGTAGAAAAAATACAAATAGTTCGATCTAGGCATGTACTGAATCCTTTATTCATAAAATTCCAAAAAGTTTCGTATTTTCGAAAAGTTCTTTAAATTAGAATAAATAGAGGAATCAGCACTTTAATTATTTTTCAGATAAGAAATCTTTTATAAACACCAGTCAACAAATAAGACAATAAGATCAAGTTAAAAAGAAACACAAAACAGTATGAAAAATAATAAACAGATACTCACCAAAAGTAGGTCTTGCAACGAGGGCTGTGAGAGCGAGCGCGATACTAGCTTGATTACTGCTATCTCCCTCGATCACACTCTCGGGAATGTCGTTGCTTAGTTGAGGAACTTCACCTGATAAGGAAAGTTCAGGTGATTAGCGCCAATTTAATTTTAAGGAGAATCGAAAATGACGACAAGCTTCTAATCAAATATCCCAGTTGTATCAAATTGTATTTCTTTAACATCTTGGGAAACACAACCTCTTTGTAGCTTCACTCATCGCTGCAGTCGGGTAATAATAGTTGCATGCGCACCCGTACACTTCAGTTCGCATTCGAAGAAAGAGCGATCTACTATTTTAAAAGAGGGAAACTCAAACTTCAAGCATTTATTTCAATTAAGAGGATTTATCCTAAAAGTTGGCAACGTCGTAAATAGCTGTCAAATATTTACCTGTTTTGATTAATTTAGCAATATTACTGTATGGAATTAACAAATGTGGCTAACTAGGGAAACAAAATATTGATTATGAAATGCAAAAATTAATATCGTGACACCGAATATTTAGTTTTAGATGTAATAAAAGTATTTGGAAACTTTCCAAATTTCTTTATATACCAAAAACGGATACAACATCAAATTCAGTGTTATAATTGAAATTCATTATTAATATTCTAGGTCCCTAGTTAGCCACATTTCTTATTTCCATAAGGTAATATTGCCAAATTAATCAAAACAGCGAAATATTTGACATCTATTTGCGACGTTGCCCACTTTCAGAATAAACGCGCTTAAACCAATTACAGGAACTTGAAATGTCAAGAAGTCGGTCAGTCAGAAATATCATGCTTGTTGCCCAATCACAAACGTAGTAGATTCCTAACATAATTCGTAACATAATTCATGTTGAAATTATATATATTATTATGTGAGAACGATGTAGAAAGATGTTCACGTTAGCACACCTGGTTTTCTCCTGGGTGTCTGTGGTTTAGGCAGGTCATCAAACATGGCGCTGGTCCTGGTACTAGGACTCGCTCGCAGTCCCAACAAGGCTGCTGCTCCATCCTCTAAACGAGAGGCCACGTCCATCACCTTCCGGCCAAGAGCTGTGCCCTGAGGAATACGGTTCAGTTATAAAAAGATGTAAAAATAATATTTTAAGCGACTATTACACCGTTTAGACTATTTTGGTGTTCCTGGTTCTTTCAAAACTATGCCTAGTCGTACAGAGCTTCTCATCCCCATGTTCAAGAAAAAGTTGTTAGTTGCGAAGTAATTATTGGATTACTAGCTGCACCCCGCGGTTTCACCCGCGTAAGTCTCGATCCTGTGGGAATATCGGGATAATAAGTGTTCTATGTGTTAATCCAGGTTATAAAGTATCTGTGTGCCAAATTTCATCCAAATTGATCCAGCGGTTTGAGCGTGAAGAAGAGACAAACATACACACACACTCACAAACTTTCGCCTCTATAATATTAGTGTGATTGTTAATATCACCCGTTTCTCCACTATTTCATTGCCTACTTTAGGATGCATATCAGCTATGCCTTGCAAATTCGTCCTTATCCTAAGAGCACGTCTTCCTTACCATTACCTCGCCACCCGGTCTACTCCTTGATATGCAATGGCTTCTGTAGCCCCATGAGAGATGAGGCTTCAGGGGCTAGTGCAAATCTTGGGGTTCATTCGATTTATCGAGTCCGTTTAACCACGCTGGGGTCGGTGCTTTTCATTCATTCTATGACGTTGGCGAATTTATGGAATATTGTAAAAATTCAAGATTATTATTTAGAAAATGTATTGCGGAAGGTTTATGTGTATAATACACTAATGTTAAACGTACATATAATAAAGAAATCTCGATGTTTTAATTAGAATTAAAAACCTGCGAAGCAGGGACGGGTCGCTAGTCTAGTACAAAACAGTTTCATATCAACATAATAACAATTTAATTAATTAATTATATTTTTTTTTATTTTTTATTATTATTTGTCGCTGTATTTTTTTATTTTTGCCACTGTATTTTTATAATTTTTGTAATTTTATGGATTAATTTTTATCTGAAATAAAATGATTAGTAATAATTATATCTTACCAAACAGGGTTCATAATACTGCTTCAGTCCCCGTGAGAAGTCTCCTATATTGCTGTACGGGTTCCCGAGGATGTTCAGCCCGAGGACCAGGACGTAGAACTGCTGCACCAGCTGCGTCCAGTAGTGGCGGGAAGCCTGGTCTACCAGGGTGCCCGCTGAGATCGGAGCGTTGCGGAATTCAAGGTAGGACATCCTGGAATTATCAATGTTGTAGTGATAACAGCTTGTACTGCAAACGTCTCTTGTTATACAGAAGGGCCTTATCACATTGGCAATTCGCAAGCGAGTTATCAGCGAGGCGATTGTTCAACGCACTAGCTGCGTGCGCGTGTGCGCAACGTGTTCGCCGCGTTTGCGTAACGAGATCGATTGACGTGAGTGTACAAGAAAGAGTGAGACAAATGATTGTACAATACTGTGAAAACGCGAAGAGTACGTCGCGTAGTCGCGGTTAGCTCGCTTCGCACCCGCGGAGAGCACGTTCACAGATCGCTTCGCTAGAAACACGTAGGGAAATCGTCAGTGTGATAACGCTCGGAAATGATAGCATTGATCAGCCACGCTAGCACACAGTATTGCCAAATATATTCATTGGTCGAAATAAATATTTATTCCTCAATTTTCGTTATTGCACCTGCCACTGCTTGTCTCTGCATCTCCCAAAGGTAGACTGGTAGAAAATACATTACATTTGTACTATTTTTTTTGTAAAAATAACATTAAGACAGCCGGGTGATCTATAATTCAGGACCCTCCTACCTCAGACACCTTTCCCTATTTAAGAATTAAAATTGTGCATTATATTAACCAGTGCCTGTAATAAGATGTCGAGATATATTTTTTTATGATATTAATCTTACCTTCACCGTAAGCAATTTGAAATTGAGTCACAATAATTAATGAATTACGGTCCCTTCACTTAAAAATCAATAAAAATTAAAATCACTTAAAACAATTATCTACAAGACATAATGAAAAGGATCAGATACGCCGACAGAACATAAATATTATCTTGGTGAAAGTAATCTCGAATAATAAAAGAACAATAAAATGGTAATTATGGTGTTTAGGCCAGCCAGTTATTTATAAAATGAAACAAGTTCCACTTACTTTATAACAACGTCCTTCATATCACACAATGAGGATCCCCAGGAATTGAACAGATACTCCAGCAAGTCACTGTTGAACAGCTTAGGCCTGTTCTCCTTCTTGTTTCCGAACTTCGTCTTACTAGGACTGTTGGCAGTCTCCGCAGAATACCCTCGAGATGATAGACTCAACACCAGTTTTATTGGAGACAAGTGCACATACTCAAAGAGAACATTCTTCTGGGCATTAATCTGACTCTTTATAGCAATCATTGGCAAAGGCATGTGGACTAACGCCAGATCTGCCCTCAGCCTCACAGCTGGTTTCTCCTGAATCTTCCAGTGGTTCAGAATATCGAAGACGTAGTTCACAAAACCACGGTCTAAATTCACACAATACTCTTGAACTAAGATTTTGACGTATTTGTAGACGTCCTGGTTTATGCTCGGTCGGTGTTGCTTCAAGGCGACAATCTCTATGCAAGGCTTCAGGCCTTTGCTTGATCTGTCATCGTTGGGTATCGGTGCGGGGTATAGAACGCTTGGGAACACAGCTTCATGGAGCTGGTTGTCGATCTGTAGCCTCTGGCATTTCAAGTGACAGTAGGTGTAAGTATCGGATTTGCGTAACTGCATCCAAACGCCAGGGTTGTAAGTTCTGCGTAGTTCCGAGAAGAATGGTTTCGTCATCTGCATTTTCTCCAAGTCAAGATGAATGTATTCCTTCAACTCGCACTTTTTCTGCTCTGTTTGGTATTTATCCTCAATCCAGGATGTCAGGTCAGGAGATAACTGCTTCCATTTATGATTGACATTGACTTCCCATCTAGGCAAGGAGTCAGTCATGCTCACATACGCCAATTCCTTAACTCCCGTGTGAGTTGGCACGCAGACTGACAAACTGACTCCTGATAAGGACATGTAGACCTCATAGTTACTCCTCTCTGCATTGATTCGCATTCTGTATTGATAAGCTATTCGTTCGTCTTGAGCTAAGGCGAAAACTCTTTGATATCCATCCATGTAGGATATCCAGTACACTATGACCTTATCTTTCCTCATCTTCTTGGTCTTGGCGTGTGGTTCTGGGAGGTCTGAGCTGTCAGAGTCGTCACTGCTGGAGGAGCATGGTTCAGGGGATTTGGGGGTTAATCTTTTGAGGGTGGAGGATAGTTTGGACGTGACACTGCTGGTGGCTACCAACGTAGAGTGCTTCACTGAGTGGAAACTTACTTTTTCTTCGCCATATCTGGGAAAGATATGTAAATAACAAAATTATAATCTACTTGAGAGTAGTTTTAATACTATCAAATATTTGACAGAGAAGTGTTATTCGCCCTTCACAAATTTATTTTAAAAACCTCGACAATTTTAGAAAAGATCTCGCTTAAAAGAAAAAAATAAAGCTTACCCATCCTGCCCGAAAGGAGCATCAAACCCTTTGCCCTTATTGTTATAAATATTCCACATCAGCTTCCTGTCCTTAGCCGGATCATCCCAAGTATAAAGCAAGGACTGATACGGGCTCAGCAGCGCCACCTGTCCTGAGTCAGCCTGGTGTAGCTTCAGGAATAGGTCGTCACACAAGTTGTCGATGCGCACTGGCGAGTCCCCTATGGTGTACGGCTTGAAGGTTATGGTGAATGGATGGTCTGTCCCGCCTGTTACTTCCACGCAGATTGCCGTCTGCAAAGAAGGTTTTTATTTAATGTTTTGTTTTTACTTAGAGACACTACAAGCAGACATTCACCCGACTTAGAATACCTATACCATGATCTTTGTCTTTTTTTTTTTGTTTTTTTTTTATTGTCCATAGCTACTTAGCTATGAACAATTCATGTTATGCGGTACAAGTAAGTGCAGAACTCGGTGATACATAATACTTATGTAAAAGACTACTATATTTAATTAAGCTTGAAAATTATCTGGCAAATATTTACGCTACCTAAATACATAGATATAATGTTTGACACCCTACTTCCCACACATGAAAAAATGTCTGTGTAAACATTTCACATATCCACGTAATAATACAAAGCTTAACTTGAAACATAAACATGAAAGCCGTGACGTAAGAGTTGCATCACCCGCGACCGGAGACCGCGGCCGGGGCGCGAGCACTAACTCAATTAGCACCACTTTCATCTCAACTTTTATAAGACCCGCATACAAACACATTTTCCCTCAGTTTTCAGTAGACTACAGTGTAACAATGTTCAAAATAGTGTTATTCGTAACATTCTCTGTGTTGTGTGTGGTTAATACGGAAAGTGATGATGGATGCCGACATTCAAGATCATACACAAGGGTGAAACGAGGGAGATATCCAGGCCCACCGATAAGGTTCTACAACCGCCCGCCCATGACCTTCCCTATCAGAGGCGCGTTCTCCTACACACCCCCGCCATTTATGCAGGATGATGAACCTCCGTACCCCGGCAGCAGACCCTACAAGGTTAGTAAACGTCCTACTAACGAAGGTTTAGGGGACGATGACATAAGTAACATAGTTAAAAACTTATCTAAACAAGACTTGGACAAAATACTAGAATTCGCCTCCGAAAAAGACAAATACTCCCAAAAAAGCAAAGATATGGACTACGAATACAACAGACCGCATAAAAGAGAGAATTCACAAAGACCGACTTATACCAAAGATTTTTACAAAGGAAATGTTGAAACCAAATATCAAGCAGAGAAACCCTATGAAATGGAATTCAAGAAATATATAAACTATGTGACTGAAGCCACTCCTGTAAAGTATGTGCCACAAGATGAAAGGAGAAATCCATATTCAATAGAAGCAGAACCTAATCAAGTGAGTTTTTATGGGCCTCAAAACGACGGACCGCCGCCGTTCAAAGCGTACACCGAGCAAGACAATGCATCTCCTCAATTCAATGGCTTTGGTCCTCAAGGCAGATCCGCTCAATTTAAAGGTGTTGGTCCTCAAGACAGTCACCTTAATCAATACAAATCTTTTGCTTTTCAAGATGACCAACCCACTCAATTCCAAGCTTATGGAGCAGTAGACGAACGAAAACCTCCTGCTATACCTGATGACAGTCTTACTAACCAAAATTTTGGAAACTCTCAAGGACCTAATGTTTATCCAAGCTCTAGTAATTCAGATTTTACTGAGACAAATGAAGAAGAAAAGCTACCACCACCATCAAACATGAGAGAGGAAGACTTTGATGTATCTCATACGAATAATGTACCTACTGTAGTGAAAGCAGACTCTGATTCGTATCAAGTGGAGAGTTTCGGTGACCTTCCGTTGATGGACTATAATTCTAAGTTGCATTCGGTCAGTTCGTATCATGTGCCACATTATACTGTAAGTATTTGAGATTGTTTTGAATGGTCCGTAGAAATTAAGATGGCTCAAATTATTTGTGTAAAACAGCTTATGCTTCGACACTAGCGTTGATAATGAACTTAACAAAAAAAAGAAAAGCCTGAATTGTATGGTAACCTACTAATAACCATAAGTTCTACAAACCCAACCTGAGACATAGAACTCAATGCCTTTGAACTAAATGATCTGGAACCAATAAACCACCTGAATTTTACTTTCATCTATTTTGTGCTAAACTTATAGATGTCCTGACTAGATTTAGAGTTAAAATCTTAAGGTCCTTTGGAATTCATTTCCTAACGCAACACCACTATTGTTTCAGGTAACACAATCAAAATCACAATCCCTCCCAGCAGCGCCTTCATCATCATTCGGATCTTCACAATCCTACTCATCATCGACCGGCCTGAAGCCGTCACCAGCTGCCGCCTCTATCAAGGCACCCCCCTTCGAGCCTGCCCCCCCACCATCAGCTGCTAAGGAACAGAGCGATGCTCATCTGAAGGCTATCAAGATCTGGTCACATAAATCTAAGGGAGCGGCGTATACGCTGCATGACGATGGAACTCTGACGCCCGAGTGGCCGAGACCGAAGTATGGGAAATGAGTTTGTTTGTAAGTTGTAGTATTATATTAATTTATTCTGTAGTTTGAAGTTTTATTAGATTTCCTGATAGTCTCACAGTTTAGTCTAGCGAATCACAGGCTCCCGACTTAAAAGAAGACCAAGATTTTAAGGGCTCCTTTCTTAAGAACATCGTGTATTCTTAATCTGGGTAACAACGTTAGATGCAAGTACTAAGAGCTCATTGCACAAAGCCGTTGCAAAAGTAACATAAATTGTTGTGAAAAATGGTTGCTGGACTAAAAAGATTAAATGGATCTTAGAAATACCGAAGATCTAAAGCAAATTCAAGAATTTAGAAGACATAAATTAACTCACCCCCTTATCCATCCTCAATACAGTAAAGTGATTCTTTGTGATCGGGAAGTGTTGGGACACGACAGTAGAGTCCCGGTACTTGCAGTGCATCGACATGGAGTCGGTCTGCGGCCAGAACGGTGTACATTGCTGGGGAGACAGGTCGTTCCACAGGTCGGCCGCTTCATTCTCCTCCATGAAACGCAGGTGACGCTTTGTGTCGTTGAAGACCAAGAAGTAAGGGAGGAGCGTCACGATTTTGGTGAGCTGAGGACACAGCTCTGATAGAGTTACCTGTGGAAAAAAATACAGTTAATTCTATCGTTAACTTAGATTGTTTGTGATATTAATTGCTTTTTCAAACTCTTCAAGTTTTGTTCTAGTTTAGGTATTTTTTTGAATAAGTACCTGTTCTTGGCCTAATCAAGGATATATATCCGGTACGGCTCGCAAATTCTTCCTTATCCTAAGGGCACGTCTTCCCTACTATTACCGCGCTTCCCGGTCGACTCCTTGATATGCAATGGCCTCTGGAGCCCCATGAAGCATGAGGCTCCAGGGGCTAGTGCAAATCTCGGGGTTCATTCGATTTATCAAGTCTGGTTAAACCACGCTGGGATCGGTGCATTTCATTCATTTATTCATTGATCTTTGTTGACTCTTGGCGCTTCCCAATAATAAACATTTGTTATGGATGCACTTCTGGCCTATGCAAAAAAGACAATAGTGTACTTGTGGCTTTAAATCGGTTACTAAATGTTCGATACCAGCTTGGATAGTAGACAGAAGTAGTCGGTTCTTCATCTGTCTATCTCCTATATTAGGAGTAAACAATATCTAAAAAGACAGAGAGGATGAACTCACATTGAGTAGCAGCCTGTAGTTGGTCCGGCGCTCGGTGTGCGGGCACACGACGAGGCCGGGCGCGGCGGCGGCGAGGCCGGTGCGGCGCGACCAGGCGGAGTGGTGCGCGCGTCAGACAGAGAGGATGAACTCACATTGAGTAGCAGCCTGTAGTTGGTCCGGCGCTCGGTGTGCGGGCACACGACGAGGCCGGGCGCGGCGGCGGCGAGGCCGGTGCGGCGCGACCAGGCGGAGTGGTGCGCGCGTCAGACAGAGAGGATGAACTCACATTGAGTAGCAGCCTGTAGTTGGTCCGGCGCTCGGTGTGCGGGCACACGACGAGGCCGGGCGCGGCGGCGGCGAGGCCGGTGCGGCGCGACCAGGCGGAGTGGTGCGCGCGTCAGACAGAGAGGATGAACTCACATTGAGTAGCAGCCTGTAGTTGGTCCGGCGCTCGGTGTGCGGGCACACGACGAGGCCGGGCGCGGCGGCGGCGAGGCCGGTGCGGCGCGACCAGGCGGAGTGGTGCGCGCGTCAGACAGAGAGGATGAACTCACATTGAGTAGCAGCCTGTAGTTGGTCCGGCGCTCGGTGTGCGGGCACACGACGAGGCCGGGCGCGGCGGCGGCGAGGCCGGTGCGGCGCGACCAGGCGGAGTGGTGCGCGCGTCAGACAGAGAGGATGAACTCACATTGAGTAGCAGCCTGTAGTTGGTCCGGCGCTCGGTGTGCGGGCACACGACGAGGCCGGGCGCGGCGGCGGCGAGGCCGGTGCGGCGCGACCAGGCGGAGTGGTGCGCGCGTCAGACAGAGAGGATGAACTCACATTGAGTAGCAGCCTGTAGTTGGTCCGGCGCTCGGTGTGCGGGCACACGACGAGGCCGGGCGCGGCGGCGGCGAGGCCGGTGCGGCGCGACCAGGCGGAGTGGTGCGCGCGTCAGACAGAGAGGATGAACTCACATTGAGTAGCAGCCTGTAGTTGGTCCGGCGCTCGGTGTGCGGGCACACGACGAGGCCGGGCGCGGCGGCGGCGAGGCCGGTGCGGCGCGACCAGGCGGAGTGGTGCGCGCGTCAGACAGAGAGGATGAACTCACATTGAGTAGCAGCCTGTAGTTGGTCCGGCGCTCGGTGTGCGGGCACACGACGAGGCCGGGCGCGGCGGCGGCGAGGCCGGTGCGGCGCGACCAGGCGGAGTGGTGCGCGCGTCAGACAGAGAGGATGAACTCACATTGAGTAGCAGCCTGTAGTTGGTCCGGCGCTCGGTGTGCGGGCACACGACGAGGCCGGGCGCGGCGGCGGCGAGGCCGGTGCGGCGCGACCAGGCGGAGTGGTGCGCGCGTCAGACAGAGAGGATGAACTCACATTGAGTAGCAGCCTGTAGTTGGTCCGGCGCTCGGTGTGCGGGCACACGACGAGGCCGGGCGCGGCGGCGGCGAGGCCGGTGCGGCGCGACCAGGCGGAGTGGTGCGCGCGTCAGACAGAGAGGATGAACTCACATTGAGTAGCAGCCTGTAGTTGGTCCGGCGCTCGGTGTGCGGGCACACGACGAGGCCGGGCGCGGCGGCGGCGAGGCCGGTGCGGCGCGACCAGGCGGAGTGGTGCGCGCGTCAGACAGAGAGGATGAACTCACATTGAGTAGCAGCCTGTAGTTGGTCCGGCGCTCGGTGTGCGGGCACACGACGAGGCCGGGCGCGGCGGCGGCGAGGCCGGTGCGGCGCGACCAGGCGGAGTGGTGCGCGCGTCAGACAGAGAGGATGAACTCACATTGAGTAGCAGCCTGTAGTTGGTCCGGCGCTCGGTGTGCGGGCACACGACGAGGCCGGGCGCGGCGGCGGCGAGGCCGGTGCGGCGCGACCAGGCGGAGTGGTGCGCGCGGAAGCGCACGCGCGCGCCGCGCCGCCGCCCGCGCGACATCGGGCTCCACAGCAGCGGCTCGTCCGTCACCTCGTACCACGTGTCGGACTGCCCACCCTGACAAAAACATCGCAGTTTCTTACATAAAGAAACCTTTTCATTTACCTGATACAAAAAAAAAAGAAACGTCAAAATCGGAGTGGTCTGTAAAAACATGTGCGTACATAAAAAAAAATCGGCCATATGCGTGTCAGACCACGCACAATGAAGAATTCCGTAGTTGGGATGAATTTATTCCAAGAACAAACTTAACATTGTAGTTGAAAAACATGTTCTCCCATTCAGAATGTCCAGAAGAACAAATTTGCAACTGCAAATGTAAATTGGTCGATTATTACTCGTTACCTTGTAGAGCCTACTTAGCTGTGATATTTTTCCTTTTAATATCGTTGTATTTTTTTCATATTTTCCATATTCAAAACCAACCATTTAACTGGCAGAGGGGGGACACTTGACTCTAACAAAAATTAGCACTTTACAGCTTAATATTTCGCAAACGAATCTAAAAATAGTTTTCACACACCAACAATGTTTTTGAACGACCTTTCCAACGACACCCCACACCATAGCACAGACTTGAAAGCACCCGGTTTTTTTTTATTATTTTATCACTTTGTCAGCATGATTAATAAATAATAAACCCATGCCAAATTACAGCTTTCTAGTATGTACTAACATGCTGAGCTCAGCCATGGACAGACTTTGAGGAGTGGCTAGAGAGGCGCCACGGCGTCCTCACCTTCCGCCTGACACAGGTGCTCACCGGACATGGCTGTTTCGGGAGGTACCTGTTCAGGATAAAGCGGGAGGAAACGCCCGGGTGTCATCACTGTGTGGATCGCCCGGAGGACACGGTGGAGCATACGGTGGAGGTCTGCCCGGCTTGGGCAGAGCATCGCCGTGTCCTCGAGGAAGCGATCGGCGGCGGTGATCTCTCGCGTCCGGCCCTGATTCGGGCCATGCTACGGAGCGAGAGGAAATGGCAGGCCGTCACCTCGTTCTGCGAAGCAGTAATGCTCGCGAAGGAGGAGACGGAGCGCGTGAGGGAAAGGCAAATTTCGCGCCCTCGCGCCCCTAACCGCCGCAGCAGGAGACGCCCTGGGCGTCGGGAGTCACGAGACGATTTCCGGCCACCGTAGGCGCGGGCTTGCGGACGGTGAGCAATGGGTAGCTCGCCGTCCGATAAGGACCAAGCCCGGGTCGACGGCGCGTTGTGTTCCACGCGCGCCTCAAAGAGATGTCAGCAGAATTGACGGGGTCCGCTAGGGCCAATGCCTGCCGGGGGTTCGAAGAAAACCGATAGGGAAATCGTGGCCCCCTGGCAACACGGCAACTGAAGGAACACGGGTGGGTTTTAGTCAGTAAGAGTCTGACACGCCCTCCCGCTCCACCCAGAGCGGGAGAAGTTATTTGATGATTTCCCACCCAAAAAAAAAAAAAAAAAAAAAAAGCCATGGACAGACAGACGGACATGGGGAAACTATAAGAGTTCCTTGTTGACTACGGAACCCTGAAAACCTAATATCAAGATATTTTTATGTATAAAGTACTAAATAGAAAGCAAGCGATTGAAAATGGTTGTGTTTAGACAAAACTGTGATCATGTATTTTTTATCACATCTTTTCGAAAATAGCTAGTTTAGTCCTCGTAAACAGGGACTAAAATAGCTTTTTAATCCCTAGGGATTAAAAGTGATTTGAATTTGGAACGTGGATATTGTTAGTAAAAGTTCCAATCACCAAAGAGATCATACACGAACATTGTATGAACAAGTAACAGGCTAGCAAGAGAGAGAGAGAGAAAGTGTGAATTTGGTCAAAATAAAAATCCAAGATGGCGGCTCTGAAAATTTTCAAATTTTTCATCATGGGTATCGTTTTCATGGTTTTCAATGGTGCTAAAGCCGATAGTGGGGTCAAAATCAAAATCCAAGATGGCGCCTGTGAAAATTTTAAAATTTTTCGTCATGGGTATCGTTTTCATGGTTTTCAATGGTGCTAAAGCCGATAGTGAGGTCAAAATCAAAATCCAAGAGGGAGCCTGTTAAAATTTTAAAATTTTTCGTCATGGGTGTCATTTTCATAGTTTTCAATGGTGCTAAAGCCGATAGTGGGGTCAAAATCAAAATCCAAGATGGCGCCTGTGAAAATTTTCAAATTTTTCGTCATGGGTGTCGTTTTCATAGTTTTCGAGGGTGCTAAAGCCGATAGTGAGGTCAAAATGAAAATTCAAGATGGCGGCTGCGGAAATTTTAAAATTTTTCGTCACGGTTATCGTTTTCATAGTTTTCGAGGGTGCTAAAACCGATAGTGAGGTCAAAATGTAAATCCAAGATAGCGGCTGTGGAAATTTTCAAATCTTTCGTCATGAGTCGTTTTCAGTTTTCGAGGGTGCTAAAGCTGATAGTGAGGTCAAAATGTAAGTCCAAGATGATAGCGATTTTTGTTTTAAATCTTACTTGAGAAGAAACTTCGTTCTTGACGGGGGTTGGACCGCACACGTTTTTTTTTCTCATAGAGGGTGATAAAAAGTAGAGTTTTCACCTCAGGAGCAACACTATTTTAAGCTCGAGTGAAGTACTTTGCTTCGCTCCGCTCTGGATTCAAAGAAACACTCTCGCCTTAAAAATAGTTGTTTGCTCCCTTGGTAAACAATCTACTATTTTATCACATCTATTCAAAAAGAGCTATTAGTTTATTCTTCGTAAACAGGGACTAAAATGAGGATATTGTTAGTAAAAGTTCCAATCACCAAAGAGATCAATCACGAACATTGTATGAACAAGGAACAGGCTAGCAAGCGAGAGAGAAAGTGTGAATTTGGTCAAAATGAAAATCCAAGGTACCGGCTCTGAAAATTTTAAAATTTATCATCATGGGTATCGTTTTCATGGTTTTCAAAGGTACTAAAGCCGATACTGAGGTCAAAATTAAAATCCAAGATGGTGGCTGCGAAAATTTTCACATTTTTCGTTATGGGTGTCGTTAGTTTTCGAGGGTGCTAAAACCGATAGTGAGGTCAAAATGTAAATCCAAGCTGGAAAAGCTGCGAAAATTTCAAAATTTTCATTACGGTTATCGTTTTCATAGATTTCGAAGGTGCTAAAGTCAATAGTGAGGTCAAAATGTAAATCCAAGATGGCAACTGCGAAAATTTTGTTTTTGTTTTAAATCACACGTGAGAAGGAACATCGTTCCTTGCGGGGGTCGGACCGCACATGTTTTTTTTTTTTTCTCATAGTGTGTTAAAACGTAGAGTGTTCACCTCGGGAGCAATCTGTGCTCTGGATTCAAAGAAACACTCTCGCCTTAAAAATAGTTGTTTGCTCCCTAGGCAAACAATCTACTATTGTAATGCAGCGTTTTGACAAAACAGACCCAAATTTTGATATGGCATCATATGGAACCCTGCGCAAGGACAGGAACGTATTTATACGTTCTCATTGCATGGCAGCCATGCATGTGCGACGAGCTGCGAACCAATTGTAAACCGTCACCTTGACCCGCCCTGCACATTACCCGCGCTGAAAAAGAGTATGGTAGAATGTTGAGTCATAAATGTAGTGGTACCTTCATCTGCAGAGGCAATCCTGTCTTGTTGATGAGCCAGTGCTGCGCGTGTAGGAACACCTCCCAGCAGTCGTTACGTTCCACTGTCACGCACACCTGCACCTGCTTGTTACCGCCTTCGGTGTCGCATTCACTGCTAAGAGTCACGCTCTTTTCAGTTACATCTGGAATAGAGAATCATCTTAGAAGAAAGTACAGGTAAACCAATAAGTGTACGCACTTCGGTAATATTCGTGTTTCCGAATTATCACGAACGTCGCGCCTAGAGTAATCCCCCAAGGAGGCAATTCTTAGTCTTGTACAACCACGCTTTGTAGTAATACACTCTATCATTGCTCGTTTGTTTGAAATTTCCTCTCTGTCTGGTTACCTACTCCAGTCTCAGATCTTTATTTGTCACTCAAAAATTTTGAAAAGTTTTAGAATTGCATAGAGTTGTTAATCTATAACAGCAATACCAGCCTAGGGACACGAAAAAAGTATCGATACTTTGTGGTATCGAGTACATTTCCATTCGATACCGATACTTTCGTACTCGATTCTTTGCATTCGATACTTTTACTTAATGAGTACTTTTTGGCAGGTATCGTATCGAATAAGAAATCAAATTTTAAATGGGTAATCTAAAAAATTACCCATTTAAAACTTGTGACCTTACGGCTTATGTTTATGGTTATGGCAATGCCATCTAGTTCACTCGTTCTGAATCTTCTAAAACATTACATCGATCTTTGCTCGAAATCGTTCCTGCCCGTCCACAGTTAAATTCCTAACCTTTCCTTCATTCATTTACTACACTAATCAATCACTCATTCATTGACTCGTTCACCGTTGTCATTTGTTTTTTCATGTCCCTACTAAAGTTAAACTGACGTTATTTACTGACTGATATTGACCTATGCTCTATGCGCAGTAGGCCCTAAGAAAATTACTCGATACCTTGAAATATCGATAGGTACTTTTGTTTCGATACTTTTATAAGTACAGCATCGATACTTTCTATTCGATACCGTGTCCCTACACCGGTCTCCTTAGACCGCCTTTACCTTTGCACTACCCTTTGCTGAGCTTTGATTTATGTAGTACTCGCGTGTATGACCAGATGTATGAATGTAAACGAAGCAAAAGAAGTATGTAAGGAGCGTAGCCGGTGGCGTTCTGTGGGTTCTGCCTACTCCGATGGGAAGAAGGCGGGAGTGTATGCTTGTAAGTTTGCTGTACTAACCTGGCGACAGCGTGAAGCTGCCAGTCCACGGCAGGCCCATGTAGTGCATGTGGATGGTGATCCTGTGCGGCTGCGTGAGCGCCAGCGTGTAGGTGTGCGCGCGCTCGCCGGCCTCGATGCGCATGCGCCAGGCGGCGCCGGCGCACGCCACGTCGGCGGCGTAGGGCAGGCGGTTGTACAGCGCCAGCGGCGGCACCACGCGCAGCACGTAGTTGGGCACCGAGCGGGACGTGCGGGCCGACTGGCAGCCTGACGGGAGCACGAGTTCAAGGGAAGTACATCAATTATCACAAGTCATTTATTCAAATTCAAATGAGGCAGAGAATCTGCACACTTTGAAAATCAAAATTACCTAAAATCAGTTAACGCAAAAGCACGTAAAATTTTATTATAACGATGTTGGGGTTGGCAACCGGATGGCATTCATGCACACAAATTCCTTGCACATAATAGAGCTTAAATTTTGAATAACATGTCAAAAAAATGTTAGGCCCAGCCCCCATCTCCCATATCTCCGCCCCGTCCACTTGATGTCCATTCGGACGGTACGGGGGGTTCGGTATCACTTCAAGATCCAGATTACCACTCGCCATCCGGTTGCCTCTCCGATAAAATTTTACGTGCCATTGCCTTGAATATTAAGACAGTCCTCCAAAACTCCAGCCCTTCACAAAATTACGATTATTTAGCAAGATATTGAAGTAAATCCATCCAAAGGTTGACCGTAAAAAATCGCTTTTAGCGATAAGACCGCCCATTGTGTCACCCAGTGTAAAATTTCTAAATTAATGTCTGTAATTTTTATGGTGTACATAATAAAGAATATTCTATCTATCTATCTAAATCCATCACTTAAAAAGTGTCAAGGTAACCTTTATCAAAAACTTATCTTCACTCAAGAGTTGTGTAACTTCATAAAGGTTCCAATATTATATGAAAGTTGTATTAAAATTCTTCAGCAACAGCTTCTTTCTCTTCGCACTAAGTAAGTCGTAGGTCTTCTTACCTTCAACAGGCAATATCCTCATGGCAAATATCCTCTTGTCTTCTCCATCCTTTGCAGGGCAGATCATATCTCGCGGCGTCCCCACCTCGTTCGCCAGTTCCATCCACCAAATACCTTGTGTTGCTGTTTGGTAACTTCTGGAGTAAGAGCATACAAAAAAGAAATAAATCTTGAAACTGTTCTCATCCATTTTATTCTTCATCTACCATATTTTGTAGATCAAAATAACAACGTCTTTTTATATTAGTTAGTTTTGTTTGAAAACGCACCCACTATACAGAAATCATGATTAGTGTCGCAACAGTTTTTGCTCAATTTATCAAGCAATTGTTTGAACCAGTTGAAAACTACGTCACGTTCAAAACTGAGGAAACTTAACTATCTGTGGTTTAAAGCCATTGACTTCAATAAATAACGAGTTTAAAAAACCCTTTTAACGAAGCCAAAAGTCGCTTGATCTTCCCGTTATTGTGATCATTTTATACCTGGGAACCTTCTGTTTTCGGAGATGTTGAAGGTCAAAGTTCCAACGTTTTTTTACGAAAAGTTTTAAAGGTACAACTTGTTATAATTTAACTTTAAATACTCCCAGGCACCCATAAGCACAATGTCTGGGATACATTGCATGCAACCTTAAACAGCTTCAAAAACGGTGAAGGAAAATATCGTGAGGAAACGGCATGCCTGAGAGATATTTCTCAAATATGAAGCCAAGTCAGAGGCCCATGAGCGGCATAAAAACTTTGACACCAGGTTAGTCACTAACCACGCGAAAATTAAAGAAAGACCTTAACGATTTTACTCCAAAAATTATTTCCCAGCAACTAGTTTTGTACAATGTCACTAAGTTTGATGTAAAGAAAGCGTAGATGACGGCTCTCCGTCTTTGTATGTAGTTAAAGCTGCTGAAAGGCTTTACTTACTCGAAGTTAGAAGGAAGCAGGAACAGCTTGCAGTGATAAGCTATATACAGCGGCACATTGTACGTCTCCTGTGGCGCGATCACTGCTAACCGCATCTTGTCATCGAAGGGGTTGGTGAGGGATCCTATCAGTTCTGCTCCAATGGCCTGCAGGTCTGTCTTCTTGTAGAACAGTTCTAAGGCATAGGAGGTTTCGTTGCGGATCTGGAAGAACAGACAGCTGAGGTGTGAAAGAGAAAGAAATATCGAATCGTCATGATTTTAGTCGGAAAATTTCCACCACTAGACATTGTCCTACAATATGAAATCGTTAGGAACTTTATTTGGTTAAAATTTCTTTAAGAATGCCGTACATTGCAACGCCCTATCAAAATGACAAACAAACAATAACTCCCATGACAAATATTTTTGCACCCAATCACCACACTGAAAACTAAGATTCATTCAAAATTCTGACATAATTTTAGAGGTTTCCTTTATCGAATAGAAAAAAGAAAACAGTGGCACTCCAGGACTGCAGACAGAACCGAAAACTTGAAAAAAATCGGTACCGCGATAATCAACGCGTTGATGTCTTTTACTTCACGCACCGCGGTAATCAATACGTTGATGTCTTGAAGACATCAACGCTGGTGTCGTCACTGTGTCGCGAAATCAATGGTTTAGTTCCATCTCAAAAATGCCCAACGCGTCTAAAGAAGTTTTCACTTAAAAAACGACCTTACAGGTCTAAAACCAGGTACAAACCTGCAATGGAGACCTGACAACGATCTTCTTGTTGTTATACTTGGATGTCCTGTCTACTGCGATGTAGTAGCGCGTGGAGTTCTTGCTGGGGTGTAACACGTGTAGCTTGGACACGCTGCGTTGAGGACACAGGATCTGTAGGAAGAACAGATTATGATTTTGATCTAAAAGCGTTTCCAAGGAGTTTCTGGCCCGTTTTTCTCCACAGGAACCTACTAAGCTTTAAGAATAGGCAACTAGCTTCATCTTTCTGACTGACCGACTCCTTGACAATAGGGATGACGCATGGGTAAAAAAATCTATATATTCCGTCATTTAGACAATAAAAAAAATATTAGACACATATTTTTTGCTTTATCATATTAATAAAAAATTACTTAGATAAAACGCATTAAAGTTGGGGAGTGGGGGTCGCTACGTCACAAGTAAGTATAAAATCTACATACTCGTGACACATGGCACATTTTAACTCAATGTATCGCCATAATCTTTAAATTACGTAAGAAAAGAAAAAAATACGTGTCCAATATTTTTTAATAATCTACCCGAAGAACACAAAAAAAATATTCATCATCCCTATTCAAAAGTATCTGTAATTGGTTTATTTTAAATAAATGCTTTAAGTTAGAACTTCTGCTTCTGTTTCATTTTATTGAATAGGTCTCGTAACAACCCTCCCAACCCAACCCAACCCTTCGGGGAAACAAGGCGTGATGTTATGTGTGTGTTTCGTAATGGCACTTACGGTAAGATGGTCGAGGTCGTGCAGCCGCACGGTGAGCGTGAGGTCTGTGAGCTTGGTGCGCAGCGCGGGGGGCGGGGGCGGCGGCGCGGGGGACCACGCGGCGGCCGCGGGCGGCTCCACCGCGCCGCCAGGGAACCCGCCCTCGAAACTGTGCCAAACATCATAACCATTTCAATCACTTTATTGCTATCCAAAATTAAACCAGAAAAGGTATGTTCGTGTTTCTGAACTATAATTTAACCGACACCGCTGTACCGTGCCTTACGTATGTGCGCGGCGAGACGGGGAGCAGTGCAGGCTGCTCATTCGTCAACGCTCACGGGTCTCGCTCCCCACCTCGCCGCACATTCCTAACTATTTCTAAGGCGCGGTAGTGGTTTCGGTCAAATTATAATACGAAATTGAGCGACAGAGCCACAGGGGCAATGCTTCCAATTTTTGTACTACCGCGCTTTGTAGTAACACAACCTACCACTATTTTATTACACGTTAGATCTACTAAAGTCCCCGTCACGAGAAGCTATAATTTTTGTAAATAAAGAACTTCTACCAAGTTACGTAGCGACAATTTAATCAACAACAAATAATCCCAAATTCAATGAAGTCAAAGTAACGTACGTGTTATACGAAACTAATGAGCAATTTCACTTGATCGGGTTATATTTTAGCGATATAAAGCGCTGTCGTCTAAGGTTTTGTGGTACTGGAACACATCTGATTCATGGAACGTAAACATTTGGGCCACGATTTTGAAGTAAGTTCGTGGACGTTGTCTCTGCTGTCTTTCGAGTTTCGAATGCGTCTGTTTGTTTGTGGTGTTTTCGCGGATTAGGTTATATTGTTTGTTTGTGATTAGATGTGTGTGGTAATATAATTATATCCCTGTAAAAAAATAGTACAAAACTGTTTTTATTTTATTTTACCCAAAGATTGCAAACCCCTGAATGTGTGTTTACAAAATTTATAGCTTCTCGTGGCGGGGACTTTAGTCTTCTACTTTTGTATGAAGATTTCTCTGTCTCTGCGATTGGAGTAGACAACCCATCTTCTCTAATCACAGATCGTCATAAATCACTCAAAACCGTTGAAAAGTTTTTGTCAAAATTCAAAATGACATGTACTTCCATGGTTCTAACAGCTTTTTATTCGATATCATGATCGCGCGTTCTTTTTCCGAAGATAGACGATGATCCCCGAACAGCATACTTTTCTTGGGAAATCTGTACTTCATGTTTCTTCCCTCTGAACCAATTCAAATTCTAAAGATCGTATTCGCAATCTTTTGACCTAAGCAAAGCTTTTGACTACATGAAGCAGTTTTTATCTCATATATTGTAACATTAACCTAGTTTTTATGACGATGAGACAGCAATAATTTAAATAAAGTTAAAAAATATTGTCATGTATTTAATTGAACCCCCACTTTGATGTCCAAAAAACAACAAAGGACACCAAAATAATAAAAAAGGCCCCTATTTTAGTGAACCTCAAATAATTCCCATTTAAAGATTTAGTGATACTCACCAATCCCATTCCTCACTGACATCGGTCATTAGTGGTCTTGATTGTTTTGGTGGCTCGTCGAGAAGTTCACCTGATGATGTATCACATCCTAGTAAGATTTATGGCATATAAATTAATAAATAATAAAATTATTTTGCAAGACAGAAGTGCATACAGTCGTCGTGCAGTGAAAACCTTGTGATTTGCAATAAACGTTATTCTACAGGGAAAATACTGTCTGAAAAATAGTCGTCATTGACTTTTCCCGAAGTTCTCATTAACATCAATAGAAGACATTAGACTAAGAGTTTGTCCTACGAGGTTTTCTACACAATAAATAAATATAAAGAAAATAAAAGATTTTTGAAGTGAAAACTTCTTTAGGCGCGTTGGGCATTTTTGAGATGGGAAACAACAATTGAACTCGCGACACTGTTACGACACCAGCTTTTGACCATTAAAAAGATTTCAACGCGTGATATATTTTCTTTTGGATTAATGACATTCCAAACATTGAGACATGACAACGACCGAATAGATAGATAGATAAATGACACATACATGAATGACATTTCCCTTTGTTTTTTACCGACTTCAAAAAAGAAAAGTATTTCCTGCGCAACAAAATTGTTTAAGTTTTCACTTCTGTCGGCACTCCCAGAGTGCCACTGCATTTTTTTTTTATTTACAAGGATTTCACTGCAGAGCGACGTGCGACATTATCAAGAAGTTTCTTGACGTTTTTAATGAACGACCAATTAACATTTTCTACTTGTTGGTAATCACTGATTTCTCACCTGGCGTGCTAGGCCGGCTAGTGTCCACATCATAATCGGCTATAGCTATAATTCTCTCGTTACCCGCCAAATCCGTTTCCGCTTTAGTTTTCAAATGGACGGTAGATCCAGGACCTATAACAAAATCATCTTACTAAATAGCCGTTACAAAATATCTGTAATTCTTTGTTGCAAAGCATTCAATATAAAAGCCCTCTTCCTCTACTTTGCTGTGCCCGACAGGGTCCACAATGATCATATTTTTGTAAAACCCACCAGCTAAGTTCATATGTGGAAGCAATAAATATATTCAGTATTGAGTAACACTCATCATCATCATCATCATCCTCTTTCTCTTCATCATCTATCTGCCTTTTCCCAATTATGTTGGGGTCGGCTTCCAGTCTAACCGGATGCAGCTGAATACCAGTATTTTACATGGAGCGACTACCTACCTGACCTCCACAACCCAGTTATAGTAAGACTGATTGTCAGACTTTCGGGCTTCTGACGACCCGTAACAACTTTCAAAGTTCCATGAATGACAGCCGGGACCAACGGCTTAACGTGCTTTTCCGAGGCACGGAGGGGTCTCGGAAAGATGGTCACGCATCCACGGACCAACCGTGGCAAGCGTAGCTTAACCTGATCCATCGATCCGTGCGGCTGTTATTACTTAGACACGAGCCCCTACATCATCCTCTTGCCTTTCATCATCATCATCATCATTTCAGCCGAAAGACGTCCACTGCTGGACATAGGCGTCCCCCAAGCACCTCCATTTCGACCGATTCTGTGCTTCCCGCATACAGTGGATTCCTGTGGTCTTCACAAGGTCATCGGTACATCTTGTGGGAGACCTTCCAACGCTACGTCTTCCGGTACGCGGTCGCTACTCCAGAACCTTTCGGCTCCATCGACCATCCGCCTCTTTCCTCTTGCCTTTATCCCCTATTAAGTTGGTCAGCGCAGAATGTCTTCTTCCATACTTCTCTATTAGTTGTCATGTCAGTAGTCAACCCTTTAGTCTACCCCTATTATCTTTCACACAGTTCACAAAGCATTATTCATTATCTCTATCTCAATGCCGGACGATAATGATTTAAATTAGAGTTTGTGTTTCGTTTTCTAGATTGTGCGTTTGTCACTTTTACTTGTCAATATCATTTTCATACTACACTACAGCCATGGCCAAGCCAGTCTTACCAAGGAGTACCGTGTTACCCAATAACTGGGTTGTAGAGGTCAGATAGGCAGTCGTTCCATGTAAAATAGACTGGAAGCCGACCCCTACTATGCTGGGAAAAGGCTTGTTATCGAGACTTACCTATATCATTGACCAGTAAGAGGCCACTCTCTCCAGTCACAATAGCAGTGACTACAGCAGTCCTGTCAGTGCAGGCAGCAGCCAGGTCCAGTAGAGCCCTGGCTCCAGCAGGAGTCACGGTAACATTGAGCATATCTCTAGCCTCCACTGCTATGTAGGTGCAGGATTTGTCTACGTAGCTCTCTGTTTCGAGGCCTGAGTCTACGCTGTCCTCGCGGACGACGGGGTCCTGTACAACGATAAAAAAATTAAAAAGCGAGATTGTCAGTTTATTTATTTAATGACTTATTTGCAGAGTAAGCTCGTTTTAAAAGATTTTGATGTGAAGATTCTCAACAGTAAGGGATTACCTACACAGGTATGGTGGGTTTCCTTTCATCCTTAATTTAAACAAATTTCTACAAAGACAAACTAGTAACCTGTAACGTCACAGTTTTAGGTTCCGTCTCTTTCTTCCCCTTGACTTCTCCGTCTGTGAACGTGACTGCCTTCTCGTTCTCGTCATGATCACTGCCTGCTTCCACTTCACTGTGCTCTGGAGCTGAAGAGTCTTCTTCATTGCTCATCTCTTCTGCGCTTGAGTCACTGTATGATAAGAATGTTGGAATGATCATCAGAAATAATGTACCAGAATTTTCAATTTTTATTTAGGGCCGATTTTTCAGTCGCCAGATAGCTGTTTTCTACACACAAACTGTCAAACCGCAATTTTTATTCTTTGGATAAATTATCTTCCGGTTAAAAAACGGCCTTTAAGAAATTTGTGAGTTATATTAACATTTTGTAATTTAAAGGATCAAATAGCTAAAATGTGAGATCTATCGAAGTTGAAAATTCTATTAGAATTCACAAAGATAGTCAAAAATGCCAGTAGGTACTTACACGCGGTTCGTTGATAAGAGATCTTTAAACACTACAAATCCTGATCCTGATTTTTAAAACGAATTCTTTTAGTTTTAACTCATATTTATTGTATAACTACCTATAATAATTTTAATATCCTCAAATTTGTAAAATTCGCACTCCAGAGCTACAAGATACAAACGACGCTTAGTTTGGAACTTGCCGAATAATTAACGTTAAACTGCTACTTACTCAGTAAATAGATGTCCAATAGCTGTCGCCAGCTTATCCATGAGCCCGTTCTCATTCTCCGAGTCTGACTCATCAGCATCCAGCAAACCCAAGAAAGACATGTGTCCCGCACTAAAGTCCACGTTGTAATGCTTACTTTCCCTCCCATTAGGGTTCCTTATAAACGTCATCTCATTGTCAGTATCGCATTCGTCTGCTGAGGTTTCAGATTCGAAGCCGTTTCGTTTTTTGGGTCTTTTAGATTGGTCAGATGCTATTGAGGAGTCTGCTTCTGTTTCTTGATGGCTTGAAGTGTCCAGGCGAGAGGACATTGGGTAGGCTTTTGCCTGTTGAAAGTTAGTTAATTGATTCAAGCATGACCTTGCGGAAATCCATTATAAAATACAATAGACGTTGATATTACGTTACACTATTGAACGAATTAAATACGAACCGAAGTGGACCGAGCAGTATTTAAGTGAGTTTGTCGGGCGTTATGGCTCACTCTGCGACCAGCGCTCGGTGTGGCAAAATGCCGTGTTCGGGTTCGCGACAACTCAATCGTTATCCTGAGGATGCCTCGTTGAGAGGTGAAATATTGGTCGATTTCATAAAGGGTATTTTATGGCTCTTTAGAAATAGTTAAGCGGAACAGGTTATTAAATATATCAACGTCTATTGCATTTTTATGTTGAAAGATGTAAATTGATTTTAGGGGTAGGGTAGGTATGACGTTGTGACACAATGTGACGATAAGCCTATTATAAGCCGCGAGGTCGTCACATAGATAGATCAACAATTACTCATAGTGCTTGTATACTACGATGTATTTCGCATGCGGGTTAAAATTACAATTTCAGGCAATCAATTTGTAAGTGGCACTACAAATTGGCATCCACATGTACGTTTTCTGATACATTTGTTTACATTTTCAACGGATAGTTTTAGAACGGACTATACAAAGTGATATGTAAACGTTTTCAGATTTCACGAAAGGTATGAACCTTGCTACCAAGATGATTTCCAACATTTTTACACGAATTAAGTACCTACCTACTTACTAAAATTGAGTTTAAGTATTCCATTCACGGAAAAAGTAAAGATTCCTAGTTTCCTGCGACATAGATGGATGATGCCCAGCATTCACTCGGATAGATAGTTTTTGAGGCAAACTTTCAGTAGAAATGATTTCGATAGAGAAGTACCTACCTAAATTTAAATTCGTACCTAAACGATCTTTAACGGTAGAGAATTAACCAGGGGCGTAGCTACCGCCGTATCTGCTGAAATACGGAGCCCCCGACGTACGTAAGCAAAAATTAATAAAAACTTCCCAAACTCATCATCAGCTATAAATGATATACCTGGAACAGCGTAGCAGTGATCTCCCAAGGTCGGTATACATTCTCATTCTGCACCACAGGTTCAATGAGAGGCTCCCAGGCGTCGACGCGTTCGTTGTAGCAGGAGGCTATGAGGCTGAGGGAGGCTGTGCCGTGCAGTTGCTGAGACCAGTCGTGTAGGGACACCTCGGATTTCATCTGGTAGGTAAATAGATAGAGTTTTGTTATTTATGGAAGAGAAAAAGTCACTAAAACTGACGTAAACGTTACGTAAATTCGAACGAATTTCGTGTCGTAAATAAGTAGGTACAACTGCAGTATTTTGGTTTAAATTTTTGTACAGGCACAATAGAAATGATGTCTGGGTAAAAGAAAATAAATTCTATTTAATATAATAAAAAATATTAGACACGTATTTTTTGCTTTATCATATCAATAAAAAATTACTTGGACAAAACGCATTAAAGTTGGGGAGTGGGGGTCGCTAGGTCACAAGTACTTGTATAAAATCTACATACTCGTGACGTCATGCCACATTTTAACTCAATGTATCGCCGTCATTTTTGATTACGTAAAAAAAAAAAATACGTGTCCATTAATTTTTAATAACCTGAAGGACAAAAATTTTTTTTTTTTTGTCGTCATCCCTATTAGTATCACCCATAGATATGAACAATCTTAAAACTATAAGTAAATATTACGTGTGAAACGAGTATTTTCAATTTCAAAATCGTTCTGATTTACGTGACGTTAACGCCGCGTGGTCCTACGAGGCTCACAGAATCGTACATAATTTAGATTGGTTACTTTTTATCGTACAGTTCTTGACAGGCACTATCTACCAGATAAGTTCAGAAAATGTAATATTTTTTATTTAAAACATGTAATATGAACTGAAAAGTAAAGTTTAAGTTTGTAAATTTGGTGGCATGAGGAACAGGGTAAAGTTCACTCATCCACCATAGAAAGGGGAGGATCCTCCGACCAGACGGGTGTTGTGTCTGACGGGCAACTGCTCATCGGTTTGAAGTTGAAATCTTGTATGTATGTCGATCGCTCGGTGAACTCTAACTGCGCGATGCAGGATTTGTGTGACGTCATGTCTATGATGCGTAGTTCGTATGTGGCGGTGTAACCGCTACAAAAAGTAGTAGACCTTAAATTGTCTGCCGGGTAAGTTAACCAGAACTTATCGGCAGTTGCTAAACCAGGCCATAAATTTAAGAAAAAATTGAGCTCACCTTCATCATCAGCACAGGCACCCTAACAGTCTGCTCCATTTCAAACATGACTCTGACACAAGGCACTGACATGATGAACGTCTCCGAAGGTCTGACGCTCGGGTACTTCGGCTGCACATACCCATCCTCAGGGTTTATCACCACGTATGGAGTCAGCTTCTTGGGAGACCAAAGATCTTCCTCCTGCTTCTCAGCTTTCGGGTTGTAGGTAGCGAAGTTGAAAGGTTCCTTTTCGTCAGGGATTGTTAGCTCTGATGTTATTTCTTCAATAATGTCTGTAGGTAGAACAGTTGTTAAAGTTCATGCATTATTTGGTGTAGGAGGTATACCTACGATTAGTAAAATTCAATAGAGGTAAGTACCGTTAAACCAGAAAAGATATGCGCTCCGGTAATCTTCGTGTTTCCGAATTAGCACAAACGTCGCACAAAAAAGTAACCCCCAACAGAGGCAAGTTTTGTACTGCCGCGCTTTTTTACTATTGTAGGTAACCTACCTATACTACCTATCATTGTGCGTTTGTATGAAGTTTTCTCTTTACGAAAGAAAGAAAAATAGGTTTATTTGTCACAGAAACACGTGCATACATAAAAGACAAGATTAATCAGAAAACAACAAAAAGCACATTATAAATAACGAGCATAAAACAGAAGTTAGTTGGCAGCTGCACGACATGACTGTGACAAGAAGGCTTCCACTCAGCATGATGCTGTGCTATGGGGACCCACAACACAGCGCTGATTTTCAGTGGTCACCCGAAAAGAATATGTACGGAAATCAAGTCAGGTTCAGTGATTTGTCTATTAAATAGGCAGGTAACAAAATAAAATAAACAGTGCTTAGAATAAAAAACAACTACACAACGAATTATAAGAATAAATATTATTAAATAACATTTTAAAAAAATCCGCAGGCATCACCTAACTATAACATATTATTGTAATGGCAACACTTGTTATAGTCTGCCAACACTATGAAATAGCTTGCCACACTGGCGCTTCCCTTTCCGTCAAGATCCCTTGAGTGACAGACACTCAATTGTAACTAAGAATATTAAATTAATCAATAAACCCTGAATACCTCGAAACAAGTCTTTTATTGAAAATACGAAGAACAATACAATTATTACTACACAAAGATATACAAGTGTTTTGTTTCACAGGTTACTTACTCCACGCAGATCATCTGCAAGTACTTGCATGGTTGTAACAGCTCTATATTAGATCTCATTATCGCGCATTCGTATTTCCGAAGATTCCCGAAGCGCATACTTTTCTTGGGATAGCTGTACTTTGAAATCAGTAGGATGGTCCTAATAAAAAAGTAAAAAAGCTGACATAGGCTGAATTATTGATACTCACCCATAACAGTATGAACCGTAGTCGCAGCGACATGCACCTCAATCTCTGAAACCGACATCCTGACCCAAATACCTTCCTCAATATTCTTAAAGGCCTTTGAAAACTCTATATCACAAGGCTTCAAGACCAACTGCGGGGGCAGATTCTTCAATTTGGACTGTAATTTGGACATAATCTGAAGTCCTGCTAAGGAGACGACGAAAGACTCGCTGTTGGAGTGACAGGAGTAGTCGATGAGGAGTTCTGTTCGGAGGAGCAGGGCGTGACCCTCTGTCTTGGTGAGGTCCGTGAAGAACATGATCTCTGGTTGACGGAACTGGATTGATATTGACAAGCTTTGTTGCTCTTCTGATACTGATGTAGCTGAAAGAAATGTGAGAGAAAATGTTAGTGTCATTCTTGACCAGGTAATTTTTAAATGCTATTTCATCGGCATATACAGCAGCGTTGCCAGATTTTTTTCGGGCATTCCGAGATTTTGAACCATTTTGATTAAAAAAGCGGGATCCTTTCGTCGAAAGCGGGATATAACAAGAAAACGTAAATTATATTATCATTATTTGTATTATTTTTTATTTTATTTGTTTCAAATTAAGTTTACATATTTTTATGAAAATACGTTACTTTACTATACTAATGACCAATAACTATTAGTTTACTCTCCAAGGCAGTTAAATCTTCAGAGGTATATAATATTAAATAAGCTATCCCCATAAATCGGGACTGAGCCTGTCCCGCGCGGAACATTTAATTTTGGCCAAAAAATCGGGACGTCCCGCCAACATCGGGACGTCTAGGTGAAATTTTGAGGCGAGGTAGTAATGGTAAGCACCTTAACTGTTGCTGCTATGGGAAAACGGAGAGACTTTCCTTAACCAGGCCTCCGTCACTCTATGTACTTGCGCGCTATAATTACCTACCGCCCGGCCGAGCGATCTCGGGCCGTTTGCGGACCTTATTCAGTGCGGTTTTCGCAAGCGAAGCGCACGCACGTTGTTCAATTTTACAACTGTACGCTTGAGCATTTAGGCACATTTTAGCATGCAGCGGTTGCTGACGCGACGGAGTAGGCTATTATAGCAGTAGGTATTGGAAATCTTCTACTGAGTGAACTATCTGTTACGTAGTAACTATTTAGTAATCTGTGCCTTAACGTTTTGAGAAATTTTGATCTGCATTCACAAATTTTGTAAAATTGTACAGTCAACATGAAAATGAGCAAATTTCACAAATATTTTGATGACAATTGATGCTGTTTTTTATAAGGACCAAAAACTCTACCGAATCAACCGAGGAGTGAGAACTGGAAAAGTCATAAATCGCAAAAGTTTTCCCATACATTTCGTACGAAATGAGATTCCAACTTTCTTTTTTACGATGGATAGACAGTTTCCTAAGACCGGTTTCCTGTAGGTACAACGGTTAAGGTACTTACTCTTACAGTACTGTCCTATATTAAAAATCCATCCTGTATAATAATAGGCCTGTGTCTAAAAAAAATTTTTTTGTCCTTGTAAATTATTAAAAAATATTGAACCATTATTTTTCTTTTTTGACGTAATCAAAAGATTACGGCGATACATTGCATTAAAATGTGGCATGACGTCACGCCTTGCTAGATTTAATACTGCGTTGTGACGTAGCGAGCCCCCACTCCCCAACTTTAATGCGTGTTTTCTAAGTTATTTTTGATTCAAAATGATAAAGCAAAAAATACGTGTCAAAAATTTTTTTATTATCTGAAAGACGGACTAAATAGAATTTCTTTTTTTTTACCTGGGCAATTATCCTATTATGCTAAAGGAACTCGAGAAACTAAACACCAACCTGTCGAATAATACCCGCTGGTGGAGTCACTGGAGCTGGGCAGCCGGGCGGCGCGGTTGTTGTTGCCGGTCTTGGACGGGTGCACGTCGCCCACGTACCCGTGGTTCACTACACCGCCTTCCATTGTCTTCTCACCTGCAGAGGGGGAACATTGAACATGGAAGATTAAACGGTCGACTTACGAATATTTTAACCGTAAATTAGAACGGTGACGTTACAATATAATTGTGACATATATCTAATCAATTGATGAGTTCAATGTGAGGAGCTCGTGGCTAAATACTAACAGCCGCTCGGGTCGATCTGTTAGGTTAAGCTACGCTTGCCAGGGTTGGTCCGTGGATGGGTGACCATTTCTACATACCGAGACTCCTCCGTGCCTCGGAAAGCATGTTAAGCCGTTGATCCCGGCTGTCATTCGTAGATCTTTGACAGTCGTTACGGGTCGTCAGAAGCCTGAAAGTCTGACAACCAGTCTTACCAAGGAGTATCGTATTATCCAGTTACTGGGTTGTGGAGGTCAGATAGGCAGTCGCTCCATGTAAAATACTGGTATTCAGCTGTATCCGGTTAGACTGGAAGTCGACTCCAATATAGTTGGGAAAAGGCTAGGCAGATTGATTGATTTTTGATGAGTTCAATGTGACAAAGTCCAACTCCAAAAGTGAT
The DNA here is from genome assembly GCA_963680765.1 of Agrochola lychnidis. Lineage (NCBI taxonomy): Eukaryota > Metazoa > Arthropoda > Insecta > Lepidoptera > Noctuidae > Agrochola > Agrochola lychnidis. Next base: position 1,860,925 of record OY796859.1, on the reverse strand, counting down.
CAACGGTTTTGTAAGCTGATCGTACCTATCGGTAATAAAAACCCGGCCAAATACGTTTCGGATCACGCACCGTGAAGGGTTCCGTAAACGGGATAAATATTGATTTATCGAAAGCAAAAATAAGTATTTCAATAGTATTTCTCAAAGAAACTGAAAACTAAAATTATGTATGCGGTTGTAAATGAAAACATCCCATATCTAAAAAACAAGACATCATCATCATCTGCCTAGCCTTTTCCCAACTATGTCGGGGTCGGCTTCCAGTCTAACCGGATGCAGCTGAATACCAGTATTTTACATGGAGTGACTGCCTATCTGACCTCCACAACCTAATTACTAGGTAACACGATACCCCTTGGTAAGACTGGTTGTCAGACTTTTTGGGCTTCTAACTACCCGTAACGACTGTCAGAGATCTACAAATGACAGCCGGGACCAACGGCTCAACGTGCTTTCCGAGGCACGGAGGGGTCTTGGTATGTAAAGATGGTCACCCATCCACAGACCAATCGCGGCAAGCGTGGCTTAACATGATCGATCGACCCGTGCAGCTGTTGTTACTTAGCCACAAGCCCCTCAAAAACAAGACATCATCATAATCTTTTTAATTAAGGGGTCCAAAATTTACGCACGCTTTTATGCATAGATTTTTTTCGCGGTTACCTACATCAAAAATGTGTAATGACTGACCCGGCATGGCATCCAGCAGCGTCCTGGCCAGCTGCAACAGGAAGGGCAGCGCGAGGTTGAAGCGCGTGCGGTCCACGCGCACGTCGGCGTGGCGCGCGCGCGCGCCCGTGACGCGCAGGCTGGCGTCGATGAGCGGCGGCCGCCGCACCGAGATGCACGCGTCCTCCGCGCCCGCGCTCGTGCCGCCCTGCGACTGGAAGATCCTAAGGGACATGCCGATGCAGATTTAGACAAAAAGGCGATTAAAGCAATGGATCGGTTATGAAGAGAACAAAACCCAGCGGTATATATTTTATACACATACATAAACTCACGCCTTCTTCCCATGGGGGTAGACAGAAACTACCAAACGCCACCTGCTACGATCCTTACATAGTCCTTTTGCCTCGTTTATGTTCATACATCTGGTCATACACGCGCCGGTTGCGAGTAATACGCACCTGGCCTTTCTGAAGAACATCACCAATAAGGTCAGTATATGTCCTCCTAGAGCATCCCCGACCGCCTTTTCCCTTTACATCAACCTTGGTATATATTGTATCGCTGACAAATCCTTAATCAATATTATTATGAGATGGGTACCAATGACAGAAGCAGATAAAAAACTTGTGAAAAATAACTTAAATTTCGGAAGTCGGTGTCTTGGGTTTCACGGGTCTTGGGTATTTTCGTTTTTTGCCACCGACTTCCGAAATTAAAGTTATTTTTCACTTTGTAGTGTTTTTTTTGGAGGTCGGTTTTTTTTTTTTGTAAAAAGTTTTTGTTTTTCACTTTTTAGTTGTGGTACCTACCCCACACACATTCGAATACCACTACCTGCTACCAGTGACAGAAACTTAACATATCATCTACATACTAAGTGGGAAAAAAATACGTATTTTGTAGCTAACTCAAAAACTATCAAAGCAAAGTTAATAAAATTTATATGGGACCAATTCGAGAGCTCACCCATTCAAACAAAAAAGAATTTTCAAAATCGGTCCACAATTGACGGAGAAATCGGTGGACATACAAAAAAAAAACATACGCGACGAACATATAACCTCCTCCTTTTTGGAAGTCCGTTAAAAATGGACTGTTAAATTCTTTGTCGATTACCCAGTATAATGGCGACTATAGAGGGTAGATTTCTGAGACGGGGCGGTAAGCGAAAGTACCTTAACCGTTGCAGTTACAGGGTACAACATCCTTAACTTTTTGAGTTATTGCAAACTGCATTCACAGATTTGGAAAGAAATTGTAAATACAGTCAATACTAACGGTTTATTTCTATTATACCAACCGATACAGTTCCGTAGGAAATTCACCATGTACGAAACACGATGCATTTTGAAATGCTTTTAAAAATGTTAATCTTGCCATTTTGCCCACACCATAATGCTTCTCACTCACCTCTTAATCACAATACCAGGATCCGGCCTGATATCCTCTACGAGCAAGCTCTGCAGACTAGCCTTGACCTCCAGACTTCCATCGGAGCTGTACTCCATCTGCAGCATCGCTTCTCCAGCAGTCAGTTTCGCTAGGCCATGGTTCAAGTCTCTGACTGGAGAACTGAGGACCTCATCCATGTCGGAGAATAGTTTTAGTTCTATGCCGTCTAAGATGAACCTGGAAATTAATATTTTATTAATTGAATTTGCTTGGAAATAATTCGAATGTGAAATATGCTTGGAAATTCGAACATTATTTTGACAACCTTCTTTGTGATAAACCGAGATTGCTGTACCTACTGGCCAAAAACAAGCGAGCGCCCAGCCAGCAGTGTTATTATGAATAGTAGATTACTAAACAAATCGAAAGGAATCAATTCCCATACGAGGTATTAATCCAAGTAGGAATTGATGACTTTCACCCATGTTAAACACTCTACTTTTCATTTTGAATATAAGGAAAGTAAAAAATAGTAGTTTTATAGAGATTTTGAATTTCGGTACAGCTCATAGAGCTGTTCATATCCCACCAAATTATACTGTCTTTTTAAAATTTTAAATAGGGAACACACTGCGTTACCGCCGCCGGCCATCTCGCTTAATAGATATTTTTTTAATTCACACTGGCAGTTTATACACTCACAAAACAGCAGCATTTTAGTTTTATCGATGTTTTTCTTTATTTAGTAATTTGTTTTAGTTCTATTTTTAAAATTCATACCCGTCCTAGAGAAGGAAGTAATTACTATGAGTCTTTCTCGCCCTAAGATGGGGAACAGCGTTTACAACAAACACTACTTTCCGAGTAAGTATGAGAAATGAAAAATCCATATGTGTCGTATTTAGCAGCCAAATAAATTACTATGAAAACTCATATAATTATGTCGTGTTATTTAAAAAAAGAACCAAACTTTTTACTTCAACACATGATGGCAACCAAGGAGGTAACTTATCAAAGATTTTATTTAAATTTCGAACTGGCTTAGCAAATTGAGCTGTTTAAAATAAATGAAGAAGAAACAAATGCCCTTAGAGGCGCATGAAAAGTTTTCTTTGTTTGACATTGATTCTGGAATTTATAATTAATTTACTTAGTTTGAATTTCCGTACATTGTTTGAGAAAAGAACTATACAAGCTTTGGCCGCAATCAGGCACTGATAGACTCGTATGTGTACCTCGGCCCACATTCTCACGATCGTCCATCGTAATTGCTGGCCGCGACAGTAATGTACTATGGGAAGCGAAATTCCACAGATGTCATTATTAACGATATCTTATTAATGAAGATTAAATAATAAAATCAGAACTCTTAATTTCAAGTTACTACAGCCGACTGCGGGGTCAACGGCCGCTGGTAGTGTAGTTACTTGAAATTAAAAGTTTCAAAAATCTTATTTTTGATGTGTAATCATCTTTCTTCTTGCTTTCCTGCAATCAAAATCTAAATAATCTAATCTATGGGAGTGATTTCGTGAAAAGGGACGGAAGCGTGTCACAGGAAGCCGGGGAGCGCGCGCCATTTGATTTGACCAATAAGCGCGCGCGATTCTGGAGTTGGCCATCTGAAACGACCTTGACGAGGCCCCGCCTCTTTAATTTTGCTTATTACCAAGGTGATATGTCAGATGTTATACATCATATGCGACTACAGTACTGTAGGGCTGGTTTCACAGCTGTCCTGCAGGCCTAACATGACACACGCGACATATATCCACTCTCGCACGACAAATTTTTGTCTATTTCTGTAGTTTTATCGTTTTCTGACAGCTATGCCATACAAAATACTCGACACGTTCTGTCAAACTTCATGTTTTGTCGACAAACCCTAACATGACACGTTTTTTATCTCGATTTTTTACAGTTCAACACGATATAATCAGTCATTTTGTCGTATTTAGACGTCGTCGATTTTGACGACGATAGAGAGTAGACAAAAAGACAAAATTATGATACATAAAAAAACTCGAAAAAAAGGTGGCAGATTCATAGTCGTACTTATTGTAGACAATTTTTTTTCTTTTTTTTTTTAATGTGTGTGTACACCGGTGTACTGTAGTGGAGTAGATGACTATTACTTTCAGTAATAACCAGTCGCTTTACCAATTATGGTGATTAAATAAATAAATTAACGAAATCTCTGTTACAATAATAAACTTCGATTTGTCAAATTGCGATCGTCGGCCCATTTGTCATTTGTGAGTATAGGTACCACTAATATTAATTTCTGTCATTTTGTATTTTAATTTCAGCATGCCAAAGAAATCATTTAATTTTTATCAAAAAGTCGGTTAATAGAAAACTAATCATAAATAATTAAATAATAAAAAACTAATCATAAATAATTAAATAATAAAAAACTAATCATAAATAATTAAATAAATAAATAATAAAAAACTAATCATAAATAAATAAATAATAATAATTAAGAGAGAGAGAGAGACGTTTATTCAATAAAGTACATAATTCCATGCATAAAATGGAATGAATGAAACAGAACTTCAAGCCGATGTTACTATCATAAAAATAATTTGTTTTTAATAATTTGCAACATCGGTTTATCGTCGCGCGATAAAAGAATGTCAAAGTGCCTTTTTCTAGTTTACTCGTCGTTTGCGGTCATGTTAGGGATTAGAATGACGTCAGAATCGTAGACAAATTACGATAAAATGAGAAAAAGAGCGTTCTCGCGCTTGTCATGTTAGCCCTGCTGGGCCTCAAGTCTGCTATTACAATAGTGTCAGAATGGTCTATCATTGATCTCATAATTTTTGATTTTGACAAGTTTGGTAATCTACTAATATAATGGCGTCATTATGACTTTCCAATGGTCAGCCACTGACACTCCATTGAAAGAAATGGCACTTATTGGTAATCTCGTACATAATGATTAATGACAAATGAATGACTGACTTAGGCGGTATCATTGGTCGTATTGTACGACAATGCTAATAACACAATTCTATTACGAGACCATTGACCGACCAGTGATCGACCATTGTGAATTTAGCAGATTACGAACTTTTAGCAAAATGACAATGGGATCGTGTTGGAATGACGAATTTATAAAAAATAGCAGGCTTGGGCCCCAGGAGACCCGTACACCCTCCCGGAACGGAGACACACGTGAGGCGCTAAAACATTGTTTCACAGCGACGCGGATTGGTCCGTACGCGACCCGCTCCGGGTTTAGCCCGTACAACACTTTTTTTTGGGTGGGAAATTATCAAATAACTTCTCCCGCTCTGGGTGGAGCGGGAGGGCGTGTCAGAGTCTTACTGACTAAAACCCACCCGTGTTCCTTCGGTTGCCCTGTTGCCGGGGGCTACGATTTCCCTATCGGTTTTCTTCGAACCCCCGGCAGGCATTGGCCCTAGCGGACCCCGTCAATTCTGCTGACATCTCTTTGAGGCGCGCGTGGAACACAACGCGCCGTCGACCCGGGCTTGGTCCTTATCGGACGGCGAGCTACCCATTGCTCACCGTCCGCAAGCCCGCGCCTACGGTGGCCGGAAATCGGCTCGCGATTCCCGCCCCGGGCGTCTCCTCCTGCGGCGGTTAGGGGCGTGAGGGCGCGAAGTTTGCCTCTCCCTCACGCGTTCCGCCTCCTCCTTCGCGAGCATTACCGCTTCGCAGAAGGAGGTGACGGCCTGCCATTTCCTCTCGCTCCGTACCATGGCCTGAACCAGGGCCGGACGCGAGAGATCACCGCCGCCGATCGCCTCTACGAGAACACGGCGTTGCTCCGCCCAAGCAGGGCAGACCTCCACCGTATGCTCCACCGTGTCCTCAGGCCGATCCACACAATGGTGACACCCGGGTGTTTCCTCCCGCCTTATCCTGAACAGGAACCTCCCGAAGCAGCCGTGTCCGGTGAGGACCTGCGTCAGGCGGAAGGTGAGAACGCCGTGGCGTCTCTCCAGCCACTCCTCAAAGACGGGTCTTATCGCCGCGATTGTGGCGTGCCCAAGCCCGTACAACACTAACAACCGTATCGTACCAACTCCCTCGTTTCAAAGCACTGCGGGCGCTACCCGTGCGGGTCTCCCGGACAGCTGTGAAACCTTAGGCTCACTTGTTTATTTTTTGTTTTATCGTTCTTAAATATTGATACTCATCACATCTATTGAGTTTTGCTACCTGATTTAATTTGACCTTGTATTTGTGACGTAATTCGAGAAACTGAGAATGTATTTTTGGTTTGAATTATAGGTACAGTCATCTGTAAGTCCATGGTAATAGCTTACAATAACAGCACCTTTATTTCGTAGCGGTTATGGCTGTTTTCATAGTAGTTACTACTAATATACATGATGTGGTTGACCGTACTCATGATATTCGAAGTAACTTAGTTGGTTTCCAGCCGATACTCACCTTACGACAGCTTCCTTTCTGATCGGCTCTCCTTGGGCGAAGAAAGCTTGCAGTTTCTTGACTGATGTGTCTGAAGTTGCTGTGTCAACCGGAGAACTTGGAACTATGCTTCCTGCGTAAAACAAAATGTATTTTTAATAATAAATGTAATATCATCAGGGATTTTACTATAATAAGCCAGTTGAATGGCTATGTAACCAAATCAATGTACACCATTTTTAAAATTGAATACTACGGAATGGATTAGGAGTTAGGAGGGAACGTAGCAAATTATATTATGCCTATTCCGTGGAAAAACAGAATATCTTTAAAAACCGTTCCGAAACCCGCGAAAACATTATTTTTAACAATGATTAATTAATAGTTGTTATTTCTGCAAGAAGTACAAATAAACAAATATTTTTACACTTTGAGAGCGTTCATCCAAAAAGTTGGCAACGTCGCAAATAACTGTTAAATATTTACGTTTTGATTAATTTTACAATATGGAATATTTGCTTAAGGAAATAACAAATATGGCTAACTAGTGAACTAGAATATTAATAAAGAATTGCAATGATAACACGGAATTTGATGTTGTAACCGTTTTAGGTGTAAAAAAGCACTTGAAAAGTTTCCAAATACTTTTTTTCCATCTAAAACTAAATATTTGGTGTTAAGATATTAATTATTGTATTTCATAATCAATATTTTAGTTCACTAGTTAGCCATATTTCTTCTTTCCATACAGTCATCATCATCATCAACCTATAAATGTTCCCACTGCTGGGACACAGGCCTCCTCTCTGTGAGAGGGAGTGGGCTGTAATCCACCATGTGGACCCAGTGCGGGTTGCTAGATGTCACATGTCTTCGAATTTTCAGTTCTAGGACATGCCGGTTTCCTCACGATGTTTTCCTTCACCGTTTTTGAGAGCAGTGGTGATGAAATAATTTACACAAAGTAAAGCACCTGTCTGGGTTCGAATCTACGACCTGAAGTCGCGGCCGTTACCACTGGGCCACCTCTGCTCTCCATACAGTAATATTGCCAAATTAATCTAAACAGCGAAATATTTTACAGCTATCTGCGACGTTGCCCACTTTCTGTAAAAACGCACTTAACAATATATTTTTTAACTAAATGAGGTCGGTGTTACCTATCTGACTAGGTACTCTGAAAAGAAACAGCGAACCAAACTCAGAGGTCAGTCTCTTTTAAAGTCCAAACATAATCATGGTCAGACCATGTAGTGTCAGAAATGGTCATTTGAGTAAAGAACCACACAGATTTAAGTGAACCTGTCCAGTCAGCAACAGTGTCTTGTCTGCATTCATGAAAAACATAGATAGCATATTATCGGACTGGTGTCCGCAGTTTTACGTCCAAACGCGTATTTAGCGTAGATACATATAGATAGCATAAACGTATAATTTCGTACCAATATAATGTCCTTCGCTCAAGTTATCAGTCCACACGGCCAGCATGGTGGCCAGGTCCTTCTGCCCCACGTTGAGGAGCACAGTATCCACTGCCACGTCGGCCTCGCATGCCAGCAGCTCGCGGTACAAGTTGATGCTGACGAGTTGTTGATAGGACACGGCGCGCTTCATGTCGCAGCGCACGGAGACTGGTTCGAGGATTGGTTCCTAGTGAAAAATTGTGGTTGAGGTTTTAGAAATAGTTTTAAAGAACGTACCAAATATAAAAATAATAAAAGAAACCTACTAACGCTTGAATTTTATAAAGAAAAACATTGCAAAAATCTGAGACATTTTGTGATTCCGCAAAAGCGTTTGAAAGCTTCCGCCATGACAAGGCTATTCTCAAGGAAACACCGAAATCATTAAAAAAGTTGTTTTGACACAGTGTCTCATTATTTTTTTCATGGACATTTGGCTCGATATAACAAGAGATTTTTTATTTATTTTTTCAACACTAAGTTAGGTATACCACAAGGTTCTATACTAGACCCATTTCTGATGCTATTGGAATGAAACTGCCAAAACGAAAAGACTGTTATAAGATCCAACCTGCACTTCCAAGGTACCAGCCAGGGTCATGACGGCTCTAGAGAAGGTGATGTTGACCAGTTTGATCAGAATGTTGTCAATGATTGCGTTCTGTATAGGACTGGTCGGTTCGTGGCTAGTGTTCAGTTGCTTGAAGAAGTTTTCAATAAGGAGATCACCTGCAAGAGATGCAAATAACTTAAGCCTCAACAGATATTTAAATGTGGCCCAGTCGAATAAAAGAAAGTGTTGTATTAAAATAATTCAAAATCGTAATTAATTTAGAAAATACGTTAAACGTACCCATATTGAGAACTAGTAGATTTGGTGAGGAAGGCTTCTGTGGCAATAACAGAACAGGAGCATGGATCTGAAATGTGAGAATTTATATAAATAGAACAGCACATTATGATGTAAGAAGTATTATTATAAGAAAGAATAGTTTTGCCAAGTTTCGAGATAAAATACTAGTGCTCTACTTACAAAAGACTATATTATCTCGGAATTGAGCAAACTGTAGGTGATGGTGTTCGTATGGAAAGAGATGCGTACCTCAATAACAAGGTTGAGTCTAGTGCTGCAGGTGCGCGCGCCCCGCGCGTGGCGCTCGGCGGCGCGCTCGGCCGCCTGCGCCGCCTCCGCCGTCGCCGCCAGGGGGACCAGCGGCTCGAGGAGTTGCTGCACACGACAACTTACGATATTACGTACCTCAATAACAAGGTTGAGTCTAGTGCTGCAGGTGCGCGCGCCCCGCGCGTGGCGCTCGGCGGCGCGCTCGGCCGCCTGCGCCGCCTCCGCCGTCGCCGCCAGGGGGACCAGCGGCTCGAGGAGTTGCTGCACACGACAACTTACGATATTACGTACCTCAATAACAAGGTTGAGTCTAGTGCTGCAGGTGCGCGCGCCCCGCGCGTGGCGCTCGGCGGCGCGCTCGGCCGCCTGCGCCGCCTCCGCCGTCGCCGCCAGGGGGACCAGCGGCTCGAGGAGTTGCTGCACACGACAACTTACGATATTACGTACCTCAATAACAAGGTTGAGTCTAGTGCTGCAGGTGCGCGCGCCCCGCGCGTGGCGCTCGGCGGCGCGCTCGGCCGCCTGCGCCGCCTCCGCCGTCGCCGCCAGGGGGACCAGCGGCTCGAGGAGTTGCTGCACACGACAACTTACGATATTACGTACCTCAATAACAAGGTTGAGTCTAGTGCTGCAGGTGCGCGCGCCCCGCGCGTGGCGCTCGGCGGCGCGCTCGGCCGCCTGCGCCGCCTCCGCCGTCGCCGCCAGGGGGACCAGCGGCTCGAGGAGTTGCTGCACACGACAACTTACGATATTACGTACCTCAATAACAAGGTTGAGTCTAGTGCTGCAGGTGCGCGCGCCCCGCGCGTGGCGCTCGGCGGCGCGCTCGGCCGCCTGCGCCGCCTCCGCCGTCGCCGCCAGGGGGACCAGCGGCTCGAGGAGTTGCTGCACACGACAACTTACGATATTACGTACCTCAATAACAAGGTTGAGTCTAGTGCTGCAGGTGCGCGCGCCCCGCGCGTGGCGCTCGGCGGCGCGCTCGGCCGCCTGCGCCGCCTCCGCCGTCGCCGCCAGGGGGACCAGCGGCTCGAGGAGTTGCTGCACACGACAACTTACGATATTACGTACCTCAATAACAAGGTTGAGTCTAGTGCTGCAGGTGCGCGCGCCCCGCGCGTGGCGCTCGGCGGCGCGCTCGGCCGCCTGCGCCGCCTCCGCCGTCGCCGCCAGGGGGACCAGCGGCTCGAGGAGTTGCTGCACACGACAACTTACGATATTACGTACCTCAATAACAAGGTTGAGTCTAGTGCTGCAGGTGCGCGCGCCCCGCGCGTGGCGCTCGGCGGCGCGCTCGGCCGCCTGCGCCGCCTCCGCCGTCGCCGCCAGGGGGACCAGCGGCTCGAGGAGTTGCTGCACACGACAACTTACGATATTACGTACCTCAATAACAAGGTTGAGTCTAGTGCTGCAGGTGCGCGCGCCCCGCGCGTGGCGCTCGGCGGCGCGCTCGGCCGCCTGCGCCGCCTCCGCCGTCGCCGCCAGGGGGACCAGCGGCTCGAGGAGTTGCTGCACACGACAACTTACGATATTACGTACCTCAATAACAAGGTTGAGTCTAGTGCTGCAGGTGCGCGCGCCCCGCGCGTGGCGCTCGGCGGCGCGCTCGGCCGCCTGCGCCGCCTCCGCCGTCGCCGCCAGGGGGACCAGCGGCTCGAGGAGTTGCTGCACACGACAACTTACGATATTGAATAGCCGAACAAAATACGCCTCACTTTGTGTGAATAACAAATCGACCCAATAATGTGCGAAATCGGCCAAGCACTAAAAAAAAAGAAAGAAATTGGCCAATTTAGCACTAACTACGTTATTAAATAGCTAATATCGCTAAATAGTGAGCAGATATGAGCGAGGTGAGTCACACTACCGCTCGTTTTCGAACCTTTCCGTCAGACGGTTGTTTTAGGCGTTGAATTTCCTAAACGAGATCCCCGGAGTGAAGAATGAAACAAGCTTACAATTTACAATTACTCGACAATTGTTCAATAACAAATTATTTGATCTTGATTTTGATATATTAGAAATCTCTAATTAATCCTCGTTAAAAACGTAACCTGCAAGTGATGCATGACACAACAGAACATGACGACATGCAGCCTGCCCACATAGACGCGCAGCTCGCCGTCCGCCTTCATGGACTGCTCGGCGCTCGCGCCGGCGCCGTACACCCGCGCGGCCGCGCGCACGTACTTCATCTCCAGCACTTTGTCTTCGTCGGGCCATACCAGCTGGGGAACAGAGAATGATCTCGTTACAATCCAGCTCCCGAATTGTATTACAATCCGAAGGATTTTGAAGAAAATGTATAATCCCTTGCTACGCAATATTTGAAAAATTCGTCTGCCTGACAACATAAATATGGCAACGATATTGTGAAATAAGAACATAATTTATATTTTGTGGTCATAGTAGTTTATCTTACAAGGTACAATAGTTACAGGTACAGCTCTCTGCTAAAGAATGCTCGGTCAACAAACGACCGGAATCGCCAAAAAAGCTGCCGCGGATAAAATCGTAGGTTATCAAAACATTGCTCAAGCAAAAACAATTTTTTTTATTTTATTTTATTTAACAAAATAAATATTAAATTAAATCTTCCCTCTTGCTTGTCTGCAATCAAAATCAAAACCTAAAAAATCGAAATAATCAAACCTGTAAGAGTGATTTCGTGAAAAGGAACATAAGTGTGTTACAGGAAACCGGAGGAAGCACGCGCTATTTAATTTGACCAATGAGCTCACGCAGTGCTAGAGTTGGCCGTCAGAAATGACCTTGACGAGATCCCTCCCCTTTAATGTTACTTATTACCAAGGTGAGATGTCACATGTTACACATCGTATGCGACTACTGTAAGGGTCGCTTGTTTTTTTTACTCTGTTTTGTCACACCGGAGATACTAAATGCTTATAGTCCGAGCCTTGTTCTGATCCCTATTACAAAAAAATATGGCAACATACCGTCCCCACATCATCTGCCTAGCCTTTTCCCAACTACATTGAAGTCAGCTTCCAGTCTAACCGCTCCTGAATACCAGTATTTTACATGGAGCGACTGCCTTTCTTACCTCCACAACCCATTACTGGATAACATGATACCCCTTCCGGCCCCTATCGTACCGACTTCAACTTACACTACATCTTCACTCACCTTAGGATACAGAGTAGCCTCAGTCAAGTCATCGATATGCAGCGAGCTGAGATACAACTTGAAGATCATGCGGTCATTGGCTCTGAACACGCAGTCACTCTCCAGAGATCCTAGTCGCATCTCTAGCACTGGGTTATCTAAGTGGCAGAGCCGTATTGAGACTGATGATGCCCTGGAAAGAAGTATATAAACTCGTCAAAATACTTTATAGTATGATTTGTTCCAAAATTATATGATGGAAGTGTAAACAAACCCTGTTAAGTTAAATTCTTACCTAATTAGTAATACTAAAGGGAATTAGTAACGCATTCATCTGTATTTAAAATGTTTCAACTTTATATCTCACCGCTTTTTCCAACAATTATTTTGTAATTGAAAAATCAACGACGACAATTGAGGTTATAAAATAACCTCAATTTTCAAATGAAAAACATCTTTAAGGTGATTTAAAATTAGAATTTCGGATTAAATATTCAAATTATCCAGTCAAAGAACTCAATTTGTAAATGGCACTACAAATTGACGTTCACAAGTAGGTTTTCTGTTCCGTTTGATTTTTTCATCAGATACTTTTGGAGCAGCATAGTTGTGGAGGGTCTTAAAAAGGACAAGATGATGAACAGGAACAGTTTAAATATCCATAGCGTTGATCCTTCAAGAGTTTTAAGACGTGTAACCGTAAAGCTTGCACCAATCTCTTCAATAACCTTACCTTACAGAATAGCTGAATTTGGTAGCGCCCGGTGGCACAGGTGGGTCAGCTTCGGGCTGCATCAGATAGTCCCACAGAGACCTGGACTTCGGCAGGACTACACTCTTCAAGTTTATCGAGTGCCGGTTCTGGATCCTAGAAATATGACGTAGATTAGAAAAAGGAATTGGAAGATGAGGTACATGTTTGAATAATGTGTCTAAGAAATCAAAACGTAAAATGGCACTTAAGCATTCTTGAATCTACACAACTGTAGAACCAATGGGGGCACAGCCGAGAGGCTAAGTCGAAAATATTAAGTAGATATATTAGCACGAATTGTGCCGAGCCAACCCGAACATGAATGTGTGCGAGGGTAAAACTGAACGTTTGTCTAAGTTTGCCGATCGGCGCGATCTGAATGAAAGCCGAATATGTGTAGTAATTGCTTCGGTTCGGCTTTGTTATTCAACAAAATAATGCCGAATCGAACAAATGTGTAGCACCCTTAAGACTAATTGGGGCATGGCATTTAACCTTAGAGTGTAGCTACTCACTTGTCACCAATATACTGCAGGTATTTTAGCAGCGTGGGCAGTGCGTCCGCATGTAGCAGTAATGCCAGGTTTCCCACATCGGCTACTAACGCCTGCTCCACGCTGTGGAAGTGAGATCGGAATTCCGGGCAGTCCGCACGCACCTGCACAAATATTACATGTTTTAATACTTTTTATCACCCTCTATGAGAAAATAAGTAAATGGAACTTATGAATAAGAATAGGTAGTACCTGCGTTTATTTATTTCATTCTCACTACTAGAGGAAGACACACTCATATTTTGTAAAACGTAAAATCCGAATTTGGAACAAAGGCGGAATGCATTACGCGCGTTTTTTTTTTATTTTTCCATAAGTTTTTTTTTTTAATTTTGCGTTCAGCCTGTTACTTTTTCATAAAAAATTCGTGATTGATCTCTTTGGTGATTGGAACTTTTACTAACAGTATCCACATTCCAAATTCAAATCACTTTTAGTCTCTAGGGATTAAGAGCTATTTTGGTTCCTTTTTACGAAGAATAAACTAGCTCTTTTTGAATAAATGTGATAAAAAGTTTATTTCGGCTGCAGGCCTTTTACCATCCGCAATACTCCAATTTTATAAATAAAATGGATGTCATCGCTGTATGTTGATAATATTGATGAAAGAAAATGGTAACGATCACCAGTCTGGTATTCATGTGTCGAAAATAATTAACAATATGTGATTTTAATGACAGTTTGACGTTTTTAACATTGTAAGCAAAAAAGTTAATGGGGAGTACCTAACTATATCCAATTACTCTTTATTTTGATTACCCAAGGAATTAGAAATGTGTTGAGATATTGACAATTTATTGTTGACGTTCTTCGTTCTTACCTTCCTATACAACAAATTAAACAGCTCCCCAGAACTGGTGATCAGCTCCAGATACTGTCCAGTGCTGCTGTGATGCTGCTTGTCCGTCAGGAGCACCTGGCTGACAGACAGCTGCACAGCTGGTCCGAATTCCATCAACGCCACGTCTAGACAGACCTTCGTGATGCTCAGCATTACATACGGCATCTCCGTTTGCTCCGAGGAACGGCATAGGTTGATTACGATTTCGCCTGAAAACCAAAACCGTGTTAAGTTACAGATTACGTATTGGTTTCATTAAAATTCATATTTCTAGATCAGAAATATGAATTTTAATGAAACCAATAATATCAATGAAGTTATTCTTTTATTTTTCTTTGTCTCAGCAACATACCCCTCATACACCCAGGAGTACCTATTTGCTAACTCATTTATTTTTACCTGCTTTGATTATTTATAAATACCTGTAGCATAATCAGCCTATTATAACACTGTCTTCTCTCTGTGAAAGGGAGTGGGCCATAATCCACCACACGTGCACAGTGCGGGTTGGTAGATGTCACATGTCTTCGAATTTTCGGTTCTAGGACATACCGGTTTCCTCACGATGTTTTCTTCCACCGTTTTGAGAGCAGTGATGATGAAATTAATTACTCAAAATAATGTGCATGCCTGATCGATACCACTAGGCCACCACTGCCCTCTTAATATCTGTAGTACCAATAATATTATTCTTTTTATACTAAATTGAATTTGGCTGACTGTTTTTTTTTAAATCATCTTTGTTACCTTTGACTCACACAGTTTCTGAAAGCCTGATCAATTCTCTGATCATTTTGCTATCAAATCTCATTGTTTTAGCTTAAATCATCAACATTAGTTTGCATGAAAGCGGACAATTTCCACGTTTATCACTCCCATCTTCTTGAGTCGCTGGAGACTCACCCACAATAAACCTAAGCAGCGTGTTGATGTTGTTGCTGGGCGACACGTTGTCGTCGAAGCCGGGCAGGTCCACACTCCTGGCGTACACCTCCATGTCCTCGTCGCTGTGCTCGGACGCTGCCGATGCTTGCTGTGCTGCTTGGAACCCGAGCTTCGCTGTCGCTACGTCGAATGTCGTTTCTGCTGCCCTGAATAGGAATTGAGTTTAGTACAAGCCATGCCATGGGATTTCTCATCGTTAAAAATGACGATCTTCCACAAAAACTCTCATTCCTTATTTATCCCCTCTAGGGGATGAATTTTTAGATATTGTTCCTAAGTTTCCTCAGCTTCGTTACAAAAGGAATTCTTGTTCTAAATTTCATGCTTCTAGACCCAGCGGTTTAGGCTGTGCGTTGTCTGAAGTAAATTAGTTAATTAATTTAAGATTTTTATTGAGTAGAATTCAAACATCAACATCTTAAGCTTTGCTGAAACCACGCGACAATTGAACAACAAAGAGTAAAAATATTCGGAGAGTTATCTAAAGGCAAATCCCAGAATCGACGCTTAGAAATCTAGCCGTTTCATAAATAAAAAAATGTTTATTTGTAATTAACATGAGTGCATTACTTTACAATGTTTGGAGTCGCCTTTTAATCAATGATTTACTCGTGATAGGAGACTCCGCAGTTACGGCATAAAATAAAGTTGCGTTTAAGAATTTAACCCTATGTCATAATAGGTTTAACAAATAAACCTTTCAATATCCTTAAACTCGAACTAACAGACCAATGAATACTTTATTTCAAGTGATTAATTCGCTACTCACCTGCTCCTACTCAAATAAGCCGCCACAATCTTCTGCCTCAGATTCATAAGGTCCTTATACTCCGGGTCAGCCGTCACTCTATCTATACTCAGTAGTTCTGCCAGCTCAGGTTCCTCCACCACCTCAGTATAGTCTCCAGAGTCCATGAAGGAGACGGGCACGGTATTAGGAACAGGTACCGGTAGGTTGTCGATGAAGTCCAGGAGATTGCTGATGATACGGTCTGATAGGTTCAGTTTGATGCTTGAGAGGGAGATGTTTAGCTTGTACCTGGTGAAGGAAAGGATTTTAAAATTTTGGCATCCAGCTTGTAGAAGTAGTATAGGCAGATGAGGAGTAAAAAAAAACAGTAGCACTCCGGGAGTGCCGACAGAAGTGAAAACTTGAAAAAAATCGGCACCCCGGTAATCAACGCGTTGATGTCTTTTTGATGGTCAAAAGCTGGTGTCGTTACAGTGTCGCGAAATCAAAAATACCCAACGCGCCTAAAGAAGTTTTCACTTTAAAAAGAAGAATGAATTGGTGGAAATCCAAGAAGTAAGAAGATGAGAAAGAAGGGGGTTACGGGACGTTACATCGGGCTTTTGAAAGGTTGAAATCAACGCAAAAAAATAACAAACTAATTGAAATTTGAATTGTAATTTGATTGTTGTTATTTTACTTTTATACAATTAATTGTGATGTGATAGGATGTGACATAACTGAGAAACCATATTTAGCTTTTTTCGGCCAAAACCGGAACTAACGCCATCTTGTTTTTTCAATTCTGTACCAATTCACAAATGTTTACCAACGCCCCCGGTCAAAGTTATCCAGGCGCCAAAAGCACTGTACACTCTAAGTTGTTGTTTCTCAGCCTAAATAATAACGGCAGATAGTCAGACAGGGAACTAACTTGGGAAGCAGCTTGTAGTCCTTCTTGATGCTGTTGGAGAACACCACCTGCATCTTGACCCGCGGCACCAGGTGCAGCTCCGAGTCCGCGTGGCGCCGCGACTCGCGCCACGCGTCCGTCCACGAGCTGAACAGGATCTGCGAGGACCCGACAGTATTGTGTAGGTATATTGGATAGCTCAGTAGCATTCATTGAAAGCATTTATTGTTTTCTTGGCATCGTTCCCTAAAAAGTACGCAAGTAATCACTAAGACAACGCAGAAAGTGTATGCATCTTGTCGCATGCATCTGGTCCTCAGAGTCGCAGACTTAGTGGTAGGTATAGTAGTGGTAAAATTGCTTAGACTGCGATCGACGACTTGTAGCCATCCGTCACCGATGATAGCCGAATGCTATGTTCGTAAACCCTCGGGCGCGGTCTCGCTCGCACACCGCCCACGACGGACAGTTACGACGGCGGTAACGAACGGTTTAACAACAGGCGGCGTGTCGGTCGTCGGTCGTGACGTCACTGCACGCTGTCAGTTTTTTTTTATTTTTTTATTTGTGCATCTCGTAGTTGACCTCTGAGATCATGACTACTTAACCGGGCTTTCCTGTGGGTGCCTTAAGCTACTACACTTAAAACCTCCAGCCAGGGGTTATTCAACTATGCTAATACTAGGTGAACGCTCGCTAAGGGCGTCCCCTGTGGGGTATGAACCTCGGCTTAGGGCGTCAACCGGAGGGAGGACATCAAGGATGGGACGGGCTGGCACGCTGTCAGTAGCGTCTGACGTTTAGCCTAAGCATTTTTCTAGTTGGTTGTGCGTTACTTATTACATACAGTTCCGATGACTAACTTGTAAATGGCTCGATGGTGTTATGACGGCGGTTTATGACGTGTCTATTATTTCCTCTGTTGTCTTACCTGACAAGAACATTCTGCGTGGAGCCTGTCATACAGCCTCTCCTCCAGCTCCATGCATGTGGCGTCCTCTAGCGTCAGGTTCGAAGGTTGCAAATCTGACTTGACTATGATGCGGCTGATGTCCAGGACCATGACGCGACCGGATCTGTGAAGGGGAGGGTCTTTATCTACTGCTGACTCTGTATCGTCGTGAAGGTCGGAAAACAAACCCATAAAATCTTTCTCTATGAAAAACTAAACAAATTTCAGAGAAAGACCATTCTCCTCGACATCGTCAATAGTGTTCACGGGTTCAACTAGGGGTGAGTCCAGTAAGAATTTCCCAAAAAATATTAAAAACCATCTGGCTCCAAAACTATAAATAATCGCTGAACATGGAAGCCCGTGGAGAGAGGCTTCTAAAGTTTTCCTTTGCACATCGTTTCACGGGTCACCTTGAATATCAACTTCCATTTTTTTACCTTTACCTAAATAGATTCTGAATATACTTGAACTAAGTAAAACATGTGCTTTTTGTGGAAGAATCGTTACATCATATACCTATTGTTATTGGTTTAATCTAAAAAAATAAACTCTATCACTTCTTTACGCAGTTGGCAAGCGGCTTGACCAGTTCTAAGATGTTCAAGGTGGCTCAAGAAAAGGATACTTGGAAGAATTTAGGGGAGGCCTTTGCCATGAAGTGGGACGGTAGCTACATAAATAATAATCCTTACTTATGCACACATCCGTGCTCCGGCACCACGACACAGGGTCCCTTGACGTCCACGTTGAGATGGAACACCTTCCTCCTGCTGATGGCATACGTCAGCACTGACTTGCTGACGGCGCCGGCTCGCACCACAGCGCTGGACACTTCGCCTGCCAGCTCCTCCGCCGTCATCGAGTGGGTTTGGAAGAAGTTGATCAGTTCCGTGAAGGAGTGCTGAGGAGGTGACAAGGATGTGTTAAGACAAAACATGTTTTAAACAATTTAACAATTTGGACGTGTTCATTGGACTAAATCTAAAAACAAGTACGCGGCCGTAGATATGGGATAATGCGAGTTTTAGAGCAGTTCAGCAAACTCAAAGCATTTATTTCTTGAACCATTTACCAGAGGCTTTCGAATTGCCAGGAAGTCGGTCAGTCAGAAAGGTGAAGCTAGTTGCCCATTTCAAAGATGTATCAGCAGTAAAGTTTATAGCTAACTTAGGTTCCTGTAAGTCAGAGCGCCTCAGTAAAACTAACCTTATAAGCTTTACCGTCCTAACTTTTCTACTTTTGCGTCATATAGACCAAATACAATAGAGGTAAATATATTTAGTAACCTATTCCGCTTAACCCTGTTTTTAAAAAACCCTGTAAGAAATCGACACATGTTTCACGTCTCAACGAGGCATCCTCAGGATGACGATTGACTTGTCACGAACCCAAACACGGCGTGTTGCCACGCCGAGCGCCGGACGTGTTTCTCTGCGTCCGGCGTACGCATATATCTACATCTATTGTATTTTATAGTGAATTTCCGCAAGGTCACGCCTGAATCAAATAACTATCAAAGACAACATGTCGCTTGACTTATGGTGCATACCAGTAAGTGACCTATCCTACCTATCTCTACTCTAATATCTAAAACAAAACAACTAAGAACCCCTCTCTTTGAGAGAAGACCTTTTTCCTGCAGTGGGACAATAATAGGGTTGTATCCTTATTTTACGTTCAATGCTGGGAGCCCTCCGGAGGGTTCACCTAATCGCATATGGGATGCCGAGAGCCCTCACGGAGGGCTCATTTCAAATGCAGATTTTTCTTAGCGAATACTGCATTTTAAACCGTGAAAATAAAATCTGATATATATTTTAAAAAGATTGATTAATATACGCGTTAGTTTTAAAATGCAATAATTTTTGGTTTTTAGTTCACGGTTACAAATATTCACAAAAAAATTTAAAGGTTGGAAACTACGTATAGCGACAAGACCCCCTGAAAACACTATTTTACTTCGTTTTACAGTGTTTTATAACACGGTTTTAAGCCTAATGCCGTGGACCATCTGCGATGGTTAACTTTAGCGCAAACGTAATGCTGGCAACCCTCCCGGAGGGTTCACTTCCAATATTATGTATGGCGGCATGGCGTATAAGTTCCTATGAAAAGTGGGTGGAGTCGAAAGTGTTAACTCATAAAGAATGTCCTACCTCAATGTAGACCAACTCCACCGGCTCCATCAGACAGCACAGTCCATAATCAGCTTCATTGCTGCAAGGGTTCTTCTCCAGGTCTATCGCCAGTAGATTGGGGCTGGTGACGCCGGCTCCTCGCTCCGGAGTCAGGAGGGGAACCAGGTCACCATCAGACGTGACCCCTTCAATAACCACGCTCTCTGCTCGGGCTGATAGCTGTAAATATGTTTCAGCTTTTGTTAATTAAAAACAATCGGTTATAGGAAATGACCCGCCGCTGCTGCACGGTTTTTACGGCTTGACAAAACATGGAGATTTCTTTATTATGTCAATTATTATTAGGATACCGGTTAAATTTTCAAACCGTTATTATGTAAGTACTTGACGCAAAAACCTTTACATTTGGTTTCGTTCGTATATACCGGTTTTGGAGAAATTTTTACATAAAGTTTTTTTTTGGATTAAACGGTTTAGAGCAATATTAACCGGTTTTTTGTTAAGATTTTATTCAGCGTGGCATCCTCACAAGTAATCACAAGTTGCAACGCGTTTACCAACATGCCGCTCGTCGACTAAACCGGTTAATTTTGGTTAAAATAAAGTTCATAAAACGTTCACGTTCTTAAGAAAAGTTCGGAGTAAAACTCAAATAAACTGGTTTTAACCGGTATTTTTTAAACTGGTTCCGAGCATTGTGTGTATCTGCACTAATATTATAAAAAGAAACGATTAGTATTTTGTATGTTTGTATTTTTATTTGTAATGAATAAACTCAAAAACCGATTTGAAAAAATATTTTATCAGTAGAATGCTGTATTAAGTATCATATCACTGAGTAACATAGGCTAATTTTATAAAAATACTAGCTGACCCCGGCAAACGTTGTTTTGCCAATTATTTGTTTGGGGTGGACAACCCTTATCACTTAGGGGTATGAAAAATAAATAGTAGCCGATTCTCAGACCTACTGAATATGCATATAAAATTTGGTAAAAATCAGTAAAGCCGTTTCGGAGGAGTAAGGTAACTAACATTGTGACACGAGAGTTTTATATATACCTAAGATAGACTTGTCAAACTTCGATATCTAATCAAGATAAAACAAAAAAACTATCTTTTTACTTCTCATTGTTCGTGCGTTCCGCGACTAGACTCTACCGATTATTTTTTTTGTTTTGTCTTGATCAGATATCGACGTCTGACAAGTCTCGCTAGGTGATTTAATTTGATCCTATATTATTTCTTCACTGGTGAAACAATCTTTACTTTTCATTTACTTTCATCTTCCTTTCGTCTCCCGTGTGTTAACTTTATAAATTAGCCTATGTTACTCAGTAACATGATAATATAGCATTCTACTGATGAAATAATTTTTCTAAAATACAAACATACAAATCGCAGACATGATCTGTGAAGTTTTGCCAGCTTATTTTATTTGACCCTGTATACCGTACGGATATCAAAAAGCACATAAATACTTATAAGTTTGTTAATCAGTAACATCGTACCTTGTATGCTTTAGCTGAAGGTCTGGTCTCCAGAGACGCCAAGAACTGAGTCAGCGTCACCACCAGAACCTCCTTGCTTCTGTTCATCAGAGTTAATGAACAGTTCGCCAGCGTCAGGTTTATTTTGTGTTCTGAAATTATTTTAAAAGCCACAAAGGATGATGAATTAATGAATGATCAATTGATCACATATTTTGTTGGAATATTTTTATCCGGCAAACTAATAATTACTGCATTTATCTGTGTAGAATTTGTGGGTGAAATCAAGCACAGGAAATACTTTAACTTGGTCTCTAAAGTCGCAAGGCATCGGAAATCCCCATAATATTACATGTGCCCATTATTCACTACTGCTGGGCAAAGGCCTCTTCTCTTACAGAGAAGACACGAGCATTGATCATCACGCTTGCTCAAGACAGGTTGGCGGTATCAGACTTAACAATAAGTTCAGATGAGGGGTGAGGATTGGGGTGGCATGTGCCCGTAGGTCGTATTAAAGTATTTCCAAAAAGTGGCAGTCTTATCATGAATACGCTACTCACCAATATACTGCTTCGACTTATCCTTCTGCGGCGCCCCCTCTACATAGCCAATGAGCTCACAGACCCTCTTCTTCTCAGGGCTGGACAGATGGCTCCACAGAGTCTTGCTCCTCTCAGTCTTGACGCATAGCTCCACATGATTCTTCGCCACTTCGGGTTCGTTCTCAGTTGGAGAACTGGTTGGCTTCCACCAGTCAAATTCGGTTTCTACTACTTCTATGCGCTCAGGTTCTTGGGCGAGTAGCTAAAAGAATCAAAAGCATTAAGAACCTGATTACGACGTCGTGTCTAGTCACTTCTTCCCACATTCAATTAAAAACTTAAGATATTAACCGGAACTTTTCAGGTGGTAAAACAGACCATTTGGGCTAAACCCAACCCCTAACGTTTCTTATTCTATAGAAAGCCCACAGGAACCCTGATTAAAAGAAATATAGAAATACTAGTGGACCCGACAGACGTTGTCCTGTCAAAACATTGTCCAGCGGACAAAATTGTGAATCTAAACCATTCCCAGATCCCCTTGAACACACACAAAAAATTTCATCAAAATCGGTCCAGTCGTTTGAGAGAAGTTCAGTGACATACACACTCACAGAAGAATTATATATATAAAGATCTGAACATACAAACACAACAATTGAATAACACTCACTTCAAACTTCGCTTGCTCTCGCGCTATTATCACCGACACGATCGGCAGACTATCTTCACACTTCTGAAGGTCCAGCTTCAGCTCAATGTCATTAGGACTCCTCAGAGTACTCTTGTAAATCTGTTTGTACACATTGTAGTTTTCTCTGTGCTTTTTAATGGCAGCCCAACTGTAGGGTCTGACTCGCTGTTCCACTACCACGTTGAAGGCGTATATCCACCATTTTTTTATGTTCTTGGAGAGTGGTATTCCAGGGTGGAGGTGACGGTATTTTCTGGAATAAAGTTAGTGGGTTAGTTGTGTTTTGTTAAGATATGGATGACAGTTTTCTCGATTATCAGCATAAATTAAAGCAATCTAATGCAGGTGAATCAGAAATTCAGAGATCCGTGAGAGAACCAAGATAGCCGACATGGCCCGAAGAATTTCCAAATTTAAGTGGGCAGGGCACATTGCTCACAGACCTGATGGCCGATGGGGCCTAAAGCTTCTGGAGTGACGACCGCGTACCGGAAGACGTAACGTTGGAAGGTCACCTACAAGGTGGACCGATGACCTGGTGAAGGCCGCAGGAATCCGATGGATGCGGGAAGCACAGAACCGGTCGAAGTGACGGTGTTTACGGGAAACCTATGTCCAACAGTGGATATCTTTCGGTTGAAATGATGATCATGATGACTGCAGAACATAGGCCTTTAAGCCGCTTAACTCAATCCTTGGCTAATCTCATCAATTTGGTACCAGCCACTCAGCGAAGATCGTTGTCGACCTCTTACTGTACGTTTCACCGATTTGCGGACTCCACTCAAGTAAAGTCAGGGAAATGAATTGTTTAGCTAATAGACTACAAACTTAAACCATCCCATAAACAATATTCGAATCACAACTATCATTCTTTAACATTTGTATGAATCGGCTATACTATAAGTATAACACGGAAAATTGTGGTGTGTAAATTCGATAAACAATTAAGTTTATGACTATTAATTAATACACGACTACTGTAGTTGCTTGCATTATCTCAAGGCCTAAAAAGTAGTTTCCTCACCTATTGAGCTTAATCCTGTCAAAAGAAGCCAGCAGGTTATTTATTGACAGGTACTGTCGCCGGGACAGCTGCAGCGCGCTATCCTGAAGGACTGCATCCAACAGCAGGCGAGGAACGCGAGCCTCACCGGAGCGATTGATTAATACCTTCACTTTGCACGTCACTGGTTTCAATACTGAAAACAGAACGGTTTATTAATTAATTCTGTTAGTGTATTAGAAAAGATTCCTCAATACATTTAAGAGTGAAAGTTTAGTAAGTCGCAAAACCATAATAAAACGGTCCAGTTGAACATCAGCGTAAGGCACTAGTTGTCAGGCATTTTTGTTGAACTGGGTCTATTTGGCGCAGCCTTTAGGCACACATTCCTACTAATTTCTTACAACGGAATACACTTTTTATTTCATTTTCGATTTTTCAGATTTTTTTAGGGTTTTTGTCTGTCCTAAATAAATTTGCTTTTAAATTAATAGACCTGAAAATCCACTCACAAAATTCAAAGTCCTCATGATGCATGGAGAACTTGTCAAGTCCTGTGAGCATGTAATGTTTCCAGTTATAATACTGCATCGGCGTGATGTGAGCGGTCTCGTTGTCATCCAGGGCAGTCGCCGTGGGGTTCCAGTAGGCCGACATGGATTCTATGCGCATCATCTGGTAGACTGTGGACGCGTTCGCTGGAGTCACTGATGGTTTCCATTTGCTGGAAGATGGGAAAGTTATAATAGGTCATGCCATTACTTAAAACCGTAATACTACAAGTAATGCATCAAATCTAGGATTGAACACTGGTGGTTGTTACTTCTTACTGGGTATATTTAATAATAAACTTTATGCACTATAAAGGACAAAGGCGGCCTTAAGAGGGAACAGGGATGCGAGGAATTAGAAAAATTGTTTTTTGAAGAAACTATTGCCGTCGTCTTACCTCAAGTCTGCTCCTGTAAAGTGCGATAGGGACAACTGCAACTCAGATCGATTAAATCACAAATTTTTTGACGAGATCAACGTTTCGTATTCCCCTCTTTTCTCCTCGAAAACTAAGCCGATTCAATCATTTTTACATTAAAATTTTAAGAAAGACTATGTCTATGTTCCTATCATTTTCTTTTATGTTAAAAACTTTTCGAATTTGTCTGGTAGTCCTCTAATCATGGCGGTAAAAATGAAGGATTTTTGTAATTTTTGGAGGGTCATATTTTCTTTACCAATTAGTTGCTGAAAAAAAAGAAATAACAGGGACGTGCCTACAGCAGACTTTGATCATATGAAAAAAAAAATATGGTTCTAGAGGCAATATTCAGGAAGAAAAAAGGGGAATACGGACAGCTGAAATTGTATGGAGAATCACAGGCCCTGTTCCCTCTTAATGCATACCCGCAAAGATAAATTAGACAGGTATTAAAATTAGCATCACAAGACATTACTACTTACCTATTAGTAGTCTCAATAGATAAGCTCTGAAGACAAAGTCCACACGCGAGAGGACCATCCTTAGAGCTGATGGAGTCCTCATACCTAATGTGGACATTCCTCACATAAATCTGGAGATTATTCACAATCGCTGTGAACAGATGCTCGAAGAAGTTCTGAGGTCCTTTGAGGACCTCACTTTCAGCTTCCAAGTCTTGCAGAATCTTTCGTTTGGCAGCTCTGGTGAGGCGCCTTTCCCTTTCTGGGTCAAAATGGCTGTTGGATATGGCTGGGCCAACTAGGACCAGCACATCTTCAATGTTGACCACGACGGGTTGGGTGTAGAGGCCTGACCATGGTATCTGGAGGCCAATGCGGCCGATTGTACCGATTTTCACATCGATTGGTAGGTCGAGTTCGTACTGGAAACAATAAAGATTTTTTTGTAAGTGCAACTCTAGTACCATTGTTATTTATACAGGGCCAAATTGCATTAACTAAGGAAACTCCAGACGCGATGGGTATCGATGTCTAAACATGATAAAACAACAAAACAAAAAACGAGGGAGCCTTAGAGCCATATTAGACTGTCATAGAAATATGATCCAACTCTCCAGCACCGCGCGCGCTCATTGGTCAAATCAAATAGCGCGCGCTTCCCCGGCTTCCTGTTACACACTTCCGTCCCTTTTCACAAAATAAGTCCCAGATTTGATTATTTAGATTTTGATTGCAGGAAAGCGAGAGGAAAGATGTTCCACATCAAAAACAGAAATCATTAAATGTTTTTCGTCTGCGAAGTTTAGCTAGGTAATTTAATAAAATTTGACCTTGTATTGAATATTATATTGTCAGTACCTACACGTAGGTAAGCCATGTTTTCTAGCCCTGCTTATTGATTAGATTAAAGCTAAGTGTAGGTACTACTTGAAGAATTACACCAGCAGGGTAATTGCGTATTGCGGGTTTGTCCGAAAGGGATACCGTGGCCCCTAGCAATACAGGCAACTGAAGGAATACGGGTGGGTTTTAGTCAGTAAGAGTCTGACATGCCCTTTCGCTCCACCCAGAGCGGGAGGAGTTATTTCCTAATTTCACACCCAAAAAAAAAAGTGTAATTGCGTAACACAATTACATTGGCAATGTCTTTCATTTTGTCAGTTCAACACCATTCATTGTGTTATTTACGATGTTGAACAGACGAATTTTTCAAACTTATAAAGGCTCGTGCAGACTAGCGCGACTTGTCGCGCAACGCGGCACCGGTAATTGTTTTACCGTAAAGTTTTCTTAGAAATTGTTTTGTTAGAGTCGTGTCGCGCCAGTCTGCACGAGGCTGGAAGCAATGGATTAGCAATTTCCTTTAAAATCTTTTAGATTTTGATTGAAAGTGTGTTACGTAATTATAGTAGGTACAGATCCACATAACCATTATACTGAAAATGCCCTGGTAGGTACAATGGGGTTTAAAGTAAGAGGAAATCCTCGAAATTAAAGAATATCTCACCAAAGCCTCAGGCTTAAGCTTCAAATCAGTTAGGTTGACATTTCCGGAGAAGATGCCCACGTTGAGGTTCTCGGTGTCCAGGTCCTGAACGTATTTGCCCAGCAGCCGGTTCAGGATGCCGGCGACCGCGCCCTCGAACATGGTGACGGTGGCTGGTGATCAGCTGGAAGGAGATGAAGGTAGTTATGGTTATTACAGAAGAAAAACAACAACGTTAATTGTCATTATCAGCTGAACAGGCCAACAAATTATCCCAACTATGTTGGGGTCGGCTATCAGTCTCACGGATACTGCTGTATTTAACGTAGAGCGACTGCCTATCTAACCTCCATAACCCTGCAGTTACTGGGTAACGCTTTCGGGCTTCTGACGATCCGTAACAACTGTCAAAGATGCATGAATGACAGCCGGAACCAACGGCCTAACGTGCTTTTCGAGCCACGGAGGGGTCTCGGTAAGTAGGTGTGTAAAGATGGTCACCCATCCATGAACCGGCCTCGGCAGACATAGTTGGTTCTGTGTTCTTCTAATAAAACATTTTGTGTCTAGATTTTTGTACTGTTAAACACAGTAGGTTCGCGCCCTATTACAATAAAACAATTTATAATGGGATATGAGATTACTACATACGCCGTTTAGCCCTCCATTGAGTACTCTACGTGATGTTGTTTGTATTTAAAACTCGCCATACAATCCCGAAACATGCACGTCATTACGTAAGTACAGAAGCAATCATCGTTATAGAACTTTAGTGAAGAACATGACCCATCTAAAAAGTTAGCTATCTTAGAAGTATCTAGTTAATTAAGTTTGTATAGTTATTGATACAACTCCTCTACCAAACACGGGTTTTCTATGTTCTATCTCTACATACATTTATGTAGAATCACCAAATGGAAACATGATTCGATCTGTTCGATACGTACGGATTCCCCTGAACATTTCTACCCGATGAATGTCGGTCAACATTCTTTCTAACGTTCATCCGACTTGGTAATGACCATAGATATAAGAAAGAAGGAGATATGCCCGGTAGTTGAAAATGTATCGAAACCCAATGTCTCCAATTTGTCCCCACCACGTCGCCACAACTACACATGCAATCAGTAAACCTAATAGATACGAAGTCGCGCTCACACTTGCAATTCATAAATCATAACGTACTACACAGTCAATTATAAACCTTATGCTTTCAAATACAGCGTGCATTTACAATGCACCGTACAACTCACTCACACGAAAGTTATCGTTGTGCTATGCACAAGCAATTTATTTTACATATACGCTAGTGATTGACTAAATCGGAAACTTATCGATTCTCCCATTAATTATTATTATTTTTGTATTAAACATTTTGGAAGTTCCTGAAAAAATTATAAATAAAAACGATTTACATATAATAAGATGATTATGAATAAACTGAATAAAGGAAACGGCACAAAAAAAAGTGTGCGTGTCAGCTCCGACGCACGACTGGATTTCAGTAAGAAATTGTTATTATGTTGTGATCTAGGTAGATACATATTAGACTTATTAGGTTCGTGTTAAAATACTTATTTTGATCCATTAACAGTGTTAAAAGTTAATTTAGAAGGAAATTTTAGCAAATTGAAAATTTTCATAATTACGTAACTTGAAAACTCACTTTTTTGTTTGTAAAGATATTTCTTTAATTTTGGTCTTAAATGAAAGGACTAAACTTAAAACCATTTGTCACGTTTAGTTCTCGAAAATCGGCCCACGGAACAAAAAGATACGGTCATTTTATTTGTTTAGTTAATAATTTGTAAATGTTCGTTCTAAAAGGTGTAATTACTTAAGTAAATACCTTATATTTGTGTTTTATATGCATTTTAGTAAGCTGAATATACTTTATTTATACACACATACATAAATTTCGAAGTGAAAGGTGTGCAAATGAACGTAACGCCTCACTTTTAGTTAACGCTCGATTTTACTCCTCATAAAATTTTCATACCGCGGGCTAAATATCAAAATCGTTTCTTAAGGAGTAAACTCCAAAAAAATTAAATAAATCTATTATTTCAACATTATGAGAAAATCTAAATCAGTATAAAACAAGATTTCACATCAGTCTTCCAACCCGGCTATAACTGGTGACAAATTGAAGAATAAACTTTCAAAGTAATATAAATTCGTACGACAATCGACATTGTTGTCGATATCCTACGTTAGTGGATCTGCACAAGCACATCACTAGCTCGTCGCAAGATACAGCGGCCGTACTACGCGATGCAACTGCGTAACTAAAGTATCGTTTTGTGATTTTTACATTGCTTGTCCAGTCAGTAAGTGACATACTTAGGTAGTGGTTAAGAAGCAATGTATTTGCTGCAAAAATAGTACAGTCGCTGTGATATATGAAAACAAAAATAACGTAGTAAAGGCAAGAAATATTTTACGATTTGTTGTTTTTCATGATTTTCAAGACAAATATAGTAAAATACTTGTCCTGTTAAATGATAAATGATTCCATGATTTATAAAGATTTTAGTTTGGCTTCGATTTTTACAAGAAACCACTGAACAACACGGTATTCTTAAATGATATCACGATCGCGGTCGAAAGCGCACTAGTTCGCGGAAACGGCCATTTGCCTATACCATGAGCATTTTGATCATGGCTCGCGGACACAGACACGCCCCCATGCCACTTCTCCTGTTTTTTATATTTCTATGGTAATGACCATCTATTAAACCAATTTGAAAATTCTGGTTTCGAAGTCCCCATTCTCATACAATCATTGAAAAGAGAAAATTCATTCCCTATTCATTTTACTTATAAATAACAAAAATCAAGTATTGTAAAAGTGGAAGAAATTTATATGATTAAGCAAGAAATTGAGTGACAAATAAAGCATGAATCACTTAGTTATGCAAACCTGACGATATGTATCTATTCAAAACTCAGAACCCACCAACCCTGAACTTGGTCCCCTAAATAAGTTGAGGTAATCGTGACTGCAATTAAGGCTTCCACCACTAAACGTCATCGATGAATAAGTAATTGGCAGTGCCCTATTCAGTAACATGGTGCTGCATTATTTATTCAGTCATTGCTAGGAAAATGTTACATAAAACAAAACCACTTCTACACACGCACGCAGACAGCATTAAGGGGACGATAACTGACTTTTAATAATTTTATACTGAAGATGACGTCTAAACGAGTAGTGTTAGTGATTTCGAAAAAATATATGTTAAATTAGAGCATTTTCTTAATATTTTAATATAGGCATATTTTTGATTATGTTTATATTACATAGAGAAATTAATTTGTAAAGTTATGTCTAATGCGGATAAAAAACTGAGAATGACGCAAAATCTATCAAGCGTATTTTTCTGAAAACTTCACCATTTTAAAGATAATTAAATTATTGATTGTTTAGTATACGTGTTTTATTAAAATACTTTTTGTTTTATGTGTAGTAAATTAATAATGCGTCTAATTTGGGACAGCGCTCCTTGATGGGCGAGTCCTATTACTGGCTGGACGTACGACGCGTTGCGTGAGCTCAGTACAGAACACGCAAGCTAACCATTCAAGGTCACTGTCATATATCTGCGTCTTAAAGGCTCCCGCAGACAGGCTCGACGCGACGGAGCGGCACCGGTAGAGCAATTTCCGTGAAATTTTCATAGACGTTGTTCCACCAGAGTCGCGTCACACCTTTCTGCGTCTACAAATTTCCTCCAATCCAAGTTGGGAACCAATTTTGTCAAGAGTTCAGAAATATTTAATCACTCCTCCATATTTTCCTGGCCACAATACCTACGGGTTCTGTATATAAATGTTTTCAATTAAAGTTTACAACTTACAACATGCCGATCATCTTTATTTCTCTCATATTTATCCATAGACAAGTGTGGTTGAATCAGTTGAATGAATGAATGAAATGCACCGATCCCAGCGTGGTTTAACCAGACTCGATAAATCGAATGAACCCCAAGATTTGCACTAGCCCCTGAAGCCACATGTTTCATGGGGCTACAGAGGCCATTGCATATCAAGGAGTAGACCGGGAGCCGCGGTAATGGTAGGGAAGACGTGCCCTCAGGATAAGGAAGGATTTGCGAAAGAAGGCATGTTGACCGACCTCAAATAAATTAGGATAGAGTCAGGAAGATAATAATGAGCTATCCTTGAAGACTACTTGTAAACTCAAACTCAAAGCATTTATTTCAATTAAACCATTTACAGGCACTTTTGAACTGTCAAAGAGTTAGTCAGAAAGTTGAAGCTAGTTGCCCATACCAAAACATAGATAGATCTCTATGGAGAAGAACGGGCAAGAAACTCCAAGGACACTCTTTTAAATATAGATATTACAAATTCCTGAGTACAATATTCTTGTTGCTTATATGTGAGAACAATGTACAAAAAATTATCAAAAGCAATTGAAAATATAAGATCAAAAAATAAGCCATGCAGATAAGAGATGACCAACTGAGTCTGATGACACCCGTTCACGAACATGACGCGTGGATCAGCACCATCCAGCTCAACCATTTTGTAGGGAACCGAATGATCTAACAATGTAATTACATAACATAATATCACGCTTGTAATTCCCGAAGGGTTACGCAGAGGTTTACCTATAGACACCCTCATTTCGCCAGTTATGTTTAAAGTCCCATGTAATAAGAGGTGAGCCTAGTCCCATCAAACAGGCACAAATCCAGACTCCGGGCTGCTACTGAGAATTTCCTGATGGAAAAACCCAATTACATTTTAACCGACCTATGAATTGAACCCAGGACCTCATGCTCAGCAGTAGCAAAGGTTAGAAATCAAAGTTCAATTCCACGTTGATGTTTAACCTTTATACTGTGCCTTTAACTTGATCATATACTGTGTAAAGTGACAGCTGTCTTCTTTCCCTAGTATCGTAAGTTGCAACGAAAACATTTTATGATTCGAAATCGATGCGGTCGACTATTTTAAGAACGGTTGGCGGTACCAATACACCACTAGGTACAAGTGTGTTATTATTTAGAAATGGCTTTTAAAGACAAAAAAGTAAAAGCAATATATTTCGGGTTATTGATATTTTCTAGCAAAGTTTGATGTGATAGGTAGTTGATGTCAAAGTTAAAAGATTTTGTTGCAGTCACGCCAACTGCAAGTCAAGACCTAGGCTTGACGCTTCACCACTATGAACCCTTCACTGTCCGGCGAGGCAAACAAAATGTTACGTGATTACGGAACAGGAAAACGGGTAAATAAGACCTTACAATAGGACCAATTTAGTCAAAACAGCTGGGATCTTATGACGGGTGCTTAAAGACTACTATTCCATGGTTAATTGATTTAGGCGTGACCTTGCGGAAATCCATTATAAAATACAATAGACGTTGATATATTTAATAACCTGTTCCGCTTAACTATTCTTAAAGAGCCATAAAAAACCCTGTAAGAAATCGACATGTGTCCCTTACTACTCTCTTATTAACTTGTCACGCCGTGTCCGGGTTCGCGATAAGTCAATCGTCATCCTGAGGATGCCTCGTTGAGAGGTGAAACGCGTATCGATTTCTTACAGGGTTTTTTTATTGCTCTTTAGGAATAGTTAACCGGAACTGGTTACTAAATATATCAACGTCTATTGTATTTTACTACTATTCCAAACTATGTAGGGATGTTGTTAAAACCCCTTTCCCCTATCTCTATTTCCCTCCTTGATTTAAAGTGGTGTGACTTATAAAGTTGAAACCTCCTAAATACAGATCAGCAGTGCTATTCTGTTAAAGTCTCACCGTGAACGCTTAGGTGAAGTGAGCTGTCATTCCACCATATGTAGGGATTGACACTATTGACAGCTCACTTTCAAGCTCACTTCACATATGCGTTCACGGTGTGATTTTTACAGAATAGCACTGCAGATCTGTTACTCATTCCCGTGAGTTTTTGCTACATCAACAGGGTTTGTTTCCACTTTAATTTGATAGTTTTGAAACAGGCTATAGTTATGTAAGTATAGTATAAGCCGATACTGAAGAGCCAGTGATATATGCACTGTTGCACTTAGCTAGTTTCAAGAGCAATTTGCGACATTGACGAGCATCGTAGTTCAGTCATGCACATGAAATGCGTGCACGTTCAGTAATAATATTCAGAGCTGCGTTATATAATAAAACTATTAAAGAGAGATGAAGAGTACAATATTAAATGATATCGTGACAAAGGATGTGTGTAGAAGATTAACTGTGCCATCGTAAGCCTTTTACACGATATCTATGTTACCTACATAGTTTTTTTCGGATGGTTAACAAAAGAGAAGGTAAATCTAGGTACAGACGCACTCAGAATTAATTATTATTATAAAGTTCCCACTTGGTGGGAGGGACACAGACAGCCTCTCCTCTGTGAGAGACAGTGGGCCACCACCAAAATGCGCGCCTACTTTAATTCGAACCACTATGGTAACAAAAAACCAGCCCGTCCCATCCTTGATGTCCTTCCTCCGGTTGACGCCCTAAGCCGAGGTTCGTACCCCACAGGGGGTGCCCTTAGCGAGCGTTCACCTAGTTTTAATTAGCATAGTTGGCTGGAGGTTTTAAGTGTAGTAGCTTAAGGTACCCACAGGAAAGCCCGGTTAAGTAGTCATGATCTCAGAGGTCTACAACTAGATACCCCACAAAAAAAAAGGTAACAAAAATACCTGTGTCTGCCAACAAACTGCTTTGCATTTTGTTAAGTTTATTGTGTCCCTGAATAAATATTTTTCCATAAAAATATCAAACGATCTAAGCTCCTGTCACATTCACTAATCAATATTTAAAATAAACAAAAGATTTACCACAAATCCTGGCGTTGATATGTCTTAGCACGAAGAAGGCAGCTGTACGAATCGCGCGCCTCAACAATAACAAAATCGATATCTCTGATTGGTCGCCGAGCTAGTAAACAACGCGGACACGCTTGCTCTAGTAAACGTATATTAATTCGTTATCAAAGTTTTATCTCGAGATAACATATCTTCGGATTTATCGATGCGTTGTATGACGTGTGTCTAAACTGTGTTTAGCAATGTTTGACAAGGGAGAGAAATGGGTAGACTCAGTTTCATGATGTGGCGTTTTTTTGGGAAATTTTATAGATTTTAAGGTAGGTCTATAGAGTCAGCTGTAAATATACACCTGCCTGCGTGATACATTCTGTAAAAATTAAAACTTAGATGAAGTGAACTTGAAGTGGACTGTCATTCCACCGGATGCTAGGGATTGAAACTACTGACAGCTTACTTCACCTAAGTTTTCCAGAATTTTGTTTTACAGAATAGATCAGCTGTAAGAATTTCATCGACTCAACGGAAAAGACGAAAGTTCGAAGAATATGTGGAACCGTCAACTGCCCTAACTTTGCCTGGCGTCCTATGTTTGCCTATAATGAAAAAGCTGTAATATCTTTTAAATTTTACTTGTATGACAATCGAAACTTAAAGCTCTCTATGAAAACTCAGCTTTGATTGCCATAAAGGAAAATGAAAAAGATAACTACAGTTTTTTTTATTATAGGCAAACATAGGACGCCAGGCAAAATTAGGGCAGTTGACCGGAACTAGAACTATCAAGATAATAGAACAAAGCTACTATGCAATTGCGAGTATGTTACACAATTTCGATGCTGATTTCTTAAGCATCACTTCAGATTCACTTCAGATATTAACCCCAAATTCTTAGCTCAAATTAAATAAAAGGTTGAACGTAAAATTTACAAATTTTTTAAAACCACCTACAGGACATTTTGGACATTCATTTGGAATTTTATGTATTTTAAATTGAATTATCAATGATCACTAACATAGTTTTAAGACCTTTGTAACTAGTGATGCAACGAATATTACTTTTACGAATACGAATACGAATATCAAACCTACTATTCGGCGAATACGAATATCTCGCCATGGTAATAAAAGACTAATAGTCTAGTACTACAGACGCAGCCATTACTAACGTTCGTCTAATTTACTTAGGACTTACTATCCTACCTTTTGTTCATACAAAAGAAATACAGACCATATAACTACTTACTTGGTAATTTATCGAGGTGTTTCCATATGTCACTTTGATCTCGTTTACGAGAAGACATTTTCTATTCAACTTCAACTTCTTTCACTTCGCAGCAACCTCAGAAAATAAATAAAACAATACTCTCTTGCTTGACTTGTGCTTTCGACTGACAAATGAAATGACAGGAATGAATGAATCAATCAATCCATGGTTCGTCATGATAGGAAAACTCCCGGGCCGCGGCACTGTATAAACTATGGCCGGGGAGTCCCCCGTTGCGTCGTCGTTGCGGTTAAGGGGACGATAGCTGACTTTTAATGATTTTATACTGAAGATGACGTCTAAACGAGTAGTGTTAGTGATTTGGAAAAAATATATGTTAAATTAAGGGATTTTTTTAATATTTTAATATGGGCATATTATTGATTATGTTTATATTACATAGTGAAATTAATTTGTAAAGTTATGTCTAACGCGAATAAAAAACTGAGAATGACGCAAAATCTATCAAGCGTATTTTTCTGAAAACTTCACTATTTTAAAGATAATTAAATTATTGATCTTTTAGTATACGTGTTTTATTAAAATACCTTTTGTTTTACGTGTAATAAATTAATAATGCGTCTAATTTGGGACAGCGCTCCTTGACGGGCGAGTCCTATTACTGGCTGGACGTACGACTCGTTGCATGAGGTCAGTACAGAACACGCAAGCTAACCATTCAAGGTCACTGTCATATGTCTGCGTCTTAAGGCCCTTGCACACGTCGTATTTTTACGTGCCGACTACGCGCGTTTTCCAAGTCTACCAGTAATTAGATTTGCGTACAAACATATTAATTTTTAAATATTCGTATTAGTATTCGCCGAATACGAATATTCGGTAAATGTCTACTATTCGGCGAATACGAATATTTGTATTCGTATTCGTTGCATCACTATTTGTAACTAACAATTTATGGACATTTCAATTAGTCTGAATTAAATTAATTTAATTTAATTTAATAAAACGCCCAATACTTAAGTCTTCATTAAAATAAATACAACTACTTACCTACCTATCCCCTTTTCCTTAAAACATGTAAATGGAAAAAGAAAAATCAAGAAACACCGGGAGGGGACGCCCTAGGAGGACATGTGACCTATTTGGTGATGTTCTTCAGAAAGGTCAGGTGCGTAGTATTCGCAACCGGCGTGCGTGTATGACCTGTAATCTAACTGCGTAAACAATTTTGCCTAATTTGTTTCATTTTGACAGTTCAACAACATTCATTGCGTTATTTACGTTGTTGAGCAGATTTTTTTTCCAACTTATGAAGCAATGGATTAACAATCTGTTTCGATTTGAAACAGATTGTCAATCCATTGCTTGATTGATTGATTGATCGTGCATTACGCAATTAGGGTACAGATTGTTAGAAACTCTTTCTTCGATAGTCGGATTTCCGGAATCGATTAATAATTTTAGATTGATCACTATGTTTACATTACCTAATAATAATATTAAGTGTTATCGCACACACTACTTCCGATTGTACCACCACGTTTTATTATAAATGTCAAACTAGGCTGCTTCCGGTAAAAATAACACGTGGTGGGAAGTAGTGCGCACGACCGTTAGTCAGTCGACGTTGAATAGTCGAAGTGTACACAAGTGTAAAGTGATTTTGTAGAAACTTAATAAATATTGTGCGTGATATCGTGACAAATTGTTTAATTTCCTTGGACTTTCATAGTTCAGAAGCGCGATAGCACTGAGAATACTTTGTTATCTTAGTGTTACCGAACGCCCAGCAAAGTGCAATAGTAAGGTACTGTTTTTTTTTAAAATCAAGTTAATTATTATTTTTCATTTAGATTAATAGTGAATTATAAGAATTCTTCCTTTCTAATATTTTTCATACCATGTAATTTAATGGCGCAATATGTTGAAAGAAAGAAACAGACTAAAAAAAAAAAAAAAAAAATATATATTTTAACGAGCAGTTGTTTAGATAACAGTTTACTCGTGTAGATTATTACATTTCCAGCTAACGAAATGGAGGGTCCGAAAAGTGAACAATACAGGCGCTTGGATACTCCTGATTCCGAGTTGCCTTTCGGTGCAAGGGGCAACCGTAGCGGTGTAAGATGCAGCTGTGGTGGTACGAGGCGCAACCAGAGCGGTGTGAGGCGCAGCCGACGCGGTGTGAGGCGCAGCCGACGCGGTGTGAGGCCCAGCCGGATTGGTACGAGGCGCAGCCGGAGCGGTGCGATGCGCAGCCGGAGCGGTGCGATGCGCAGCCGGAGCGGTGCGATGCGCAGCCGGAGCGGTGCGATGCGCAGCCGGAGCGGTGCGATGCGCAGCCGGAGCTGTGCGATGCGCAGACGGAGCGGTGCGATGCGCAGCCGGAGCGGTGCGATGCGCAGCCGGAGCGGTGCGATGCGCAGCCGGAGCGGTGCGATGCGCAGCCGGAGCGGTGCGAAGCGTAGCCGGAGCGGTGCGAGGCGTAGCCGGAGCGGTATACGGCGCGGCCGTAGTAGTGCTGCGCGCAGCTGTACCAGTACCAGGTACAGCTGTGGCAACACCAGATGCAGACAAAGCGGAGCCAGGAGCAACCGCAACAATACGAGGCTTTACCAAGGTGACAGTACCGTTACCGACCAGGTTAGTGATAAATTGTTATTGGCTCAAATGTTAAAAGACGTCGTTCAGACCTTAAAGACTGGAAACAATGAATGTTTTTGTCTTTTTAATGTTATTCCCGAATTCGATCCATTAAAACGAAATCAAACAATAGAAATGTGGATAACTAAAGTAAATGAGTGTGCACAAATATATAACTGGTCAGAAAGGCAAACAACTCATTACGCACTGCCGAAACTTGTGGGCTTTGGTCAAAAATGGTACCAAGGGTTTCCCAGTGTCACGTTTTCCTGGTCTGAATGGCAAACTAAACTACGTTCAGCTTTTCCGAGCGACGAGAATTACGCTCAGTTATTGTCAGATATGCTTACTTGTAAAGCGTGTTATGGCGATTCATTAGAGTAATATTTTTACGATAAGACGGTGTTATTAAATATATGTAATTTAATCGGAAAGAATGCCATTGATTGCAGTCTGTTTGGGATTGAAGATTGTTCAATAAGAACAAGTGCGGAAGCAGCACAGTATCCTGATCTTGATAAATAATTAGTCTACTTAAAGGAAGTTCAAATTAATAAAAGTATTGACAAAACAGTGCAACAGGCAGGCGTTATCGATAATGAACGTAGTACTGATAGTATTAAGACCAACACAACCGAATATACGGCTAAATGCTAAAACTGTGGTGAAGAAGGTCACTATTATAAGTGTAAACAAGCAATCAAACGGTGGACAGCTTGTAATAAAGTAGGACACATAGTTAATAGCTCATAGAACGGTTTAACGTATTGATTCACAGAATGATTTTAACTATTTCAAATAAGCCTCTGTTATTAGTGTGCACTCTTAAATCTTACCAGTTTACCAGTTTTGAGATGTTTTAGAGATTAATCATAAAAATATTATTTTTGGTTAAAATATTTATGCTTGCTTGGTTATTTATGCTTTATGGTTAAAATATTTAACCATTAAAAGATATCTTCCCAAATAACTATCTCCTATTTGTTGTTGCAAATGAATTATTATGTGTACTAATGGTATTAAATTAAATTTACCGTTTTTTTTAATGATTAAAAGCAGGTTTCACTAAATTAATATTGCTTTGCTTACCAAGTTGATTAGAATAATTTTCTCAAACATGCATGGAAATATTGTCATTATTTTCGAATAAAGAACACGCGAAGTATCGAATTTACAGTCAAAGAAAATCAAATCCATTGCAGGCGCGTTTTTTGAATTTGGAACATTACAACGCTCCAGCAATGTTGTATGAAACGGCGTGCTGAGGTTATTAAATACTCTTTGATTGGATCTCTTTTATCATTCTTGGTATACCAAAGTAAGTCTCTATTTGCTTAGTACAAATTGTGTTCACGTGGCTGTATAAATGCGTTTGCCTTTCGGCATAGATGATATATAGAAAATTGGCGGCAAAGCTGAAAATTCGTCTAGATTTGTTATCTACATACATAATAGATATAAATTTAATAATTAAAATGAGTTCCAACGGTTCGGAGAGTGAAATGGAGATTGATTGTACTCCACCAGATTTAAGATCAGAAGCCAAATTAGCAATGGAAAACCGGCTTC
Organism: Agrochola lychnidis; assembly: GCA_963680765.1. NCBI lineage: Eukaryota > Metazoa > Arthropoda > Insecta > Lepidoptera > Noctuidae > Agrochola > Agrochola lychnidis. The sequence continues at coordinate 1,821,985 of OY796859.1, read as the reverse complement.
AAGCGAAGTCAAAAGAAAATTATATGAAAGTATATGAAAATTTTATGATTTAGAAAAACGAGAATAAAGTGAACATTCTCAACAAACTGTGTATCTTGGCGTATTTTAATGAGATTACTAAAACTAAAAAGCCATCTACATTATGGGCAATTTATTCCATGCTGAAATATACAGGTTATGTTAAAAAAGTCATTAACTTGAAAAATTATGGAAATTTAACTACTTTTATTTCCCTGCATTCTTTTGAGAAAAGCACTATATATATGCCCCGGCGGAAATGTCAACTGCCTGTCTCGTAATGGTGAAGTCCTCGCCTACGGCTCGGCCTTCAAACCCATGCTCGACCTACAATTGCCTATTTCCCGGCCTTTGCAATAATGTACTATTAATGAAGTTCTTAATTATTTATGCTTTTTGAGTAATCGTCAGACCACTGAAAATATATGTAGATATTTCAGTGGAATGACTTGACAATGCTGAAGACATGAAGGGGCTTCAGTATTGTAGATATTTATATTTTGAGGCGAAAACATGAAGGGGTTTCGTCCTCAGACCATTTTGTATGTGAGATATTTGTTGTAGATATGTAGAGGATACAACTAATATTATATGCATTTAAAATTAGTTATTGTACTTCAAACAACAGATGTACAATCTAGTAATCTATATCTATAAAAGGAAAGGGTGACTGACTGACTGATCTATCAACGCACAGCTCAAACCACTGAACGGATTTGGCTGAAATTTGGCACACAGGTAGTTATTATGACGTAGGCATCAACTAAGAAGGGTTTTTGGAAATTCGACCTTTAAGGGGGTAAAAAGGGGGATTTTGTTTGTATGAAAAATCTTATTCCTTGAGTTAATAAATTTGAAACTTGGCACGAATACTTATCTATGTAAATTATAAAGTTTTCCATTTTTAGTTTTTCTAAACTACCCCCTAAGGGAGGATTGGGGGGTGTCAAAGTTTGTATGGAAGAATTTTAACTCGAAACTCAGTATTCATACTTAAGACTGAAAACAAATAAAAACGTATATCAAGGTTTTTGAAAATTTACCCCTGACAGGGTGAAAAGGGGTATTAATTTTTACAGGGGAGGATTTTACTGTTTGACTTGATTAACTTGAAAATTAGTATAAATAATCTATGTCAAATAATGGAAACGTCACAATAGACTTTTTCAAAAATTAATATCACGCTATTTGCTATAGGGGATGAGCAATATTGCATTATATTCGTATTCTTCTATACTTTACCGCAAATTGTAAAAAGACTATCCAAAAGGTTAGAATATTGCAGACAATTACGGAATTAACCTTTTAAGAGATTATCATCACGCTATACCTTTATGGAGCTATGTAGTCAATCATAATGTATACAGGATGGATGTTGATATAGGGCAAAAGATAGTTGAAACTGTAGTAAAATATTAGTAGTACAACAACATTGAGGATAGTGTTGCGTATTAGGTTGAGTTGGTAGGTTAGGTAGTAAGTGAGTCCGGAGTAAAACAAGGCAAAAGAACATTTCAATAAAGCTATGAAAGAAGTCAATAATAAGATAGGAGAACTTATAAGGGTAGAAAGAGATGTTCCATCAATAGGAAAAAGTAGGAAATTAGTTCCTAAACTTAGAAGATCGTATCGTATTGCAGAAGTTCTTGATAACGACCGATACGTAATTGAAGATACACCACTATCTAAAAAGGGAAATCGAAAGTTTAGCGGTATCGTTTCAGTAGATAAAATTCACCCCTGGGTAGTTTTTAATAGTTCGGACTCCTAGTCCGAGGTACCAGAAAATGACAACACAGACTAATAATTTACGATTGATTGGTAATGATGCAATTATATTAAAGTTAAGTCTAATACCTTATCTGAGAATATGTCCGAGGTCTCGGCTAAGAGAGATATGTATGAGGCCTTGATATCTTAAATTAAATATGTATATGGTGTCTGTGGTTTATCTGAGAATATGTCTGAGGTCTCAGCTAAGACAGGTGTTAAGGATATGTTTGAGGCCTTAACATCTTAAATTAGTGGCTTATCTGAGAATGTGTCTGAGGTCTCAGCTAAGACAGGTGTTAAGGATATGTTTGAGGCCTTAACATCTTAAATTAAGTGGCTTATCTGAGAATGTGTCTGAGGTCTTAGCTAATACAGGTGTTAAGGATATGTTTGAGGCCTTAACATCTTAAATTAAGTGGCTTATCTGAGAATGTGTCTGAGGTCTCAGCTAAGACAGGTGTTAAGGATATGTTGGAGGCCTTAACATCTTAAATTAAGTGGCTTATCTGAGAATGTGTCTGAGGTCTCAGCTAAGACAGGTGTTAAGGATATGTTGGAGGCCTTAACATCTTAAATTAAGTGGCTTATCTGAGAATATGTCTGAGGTCTCAGTTAAGACAGGTGTTAAGGATATGTTGGAGGCCTTAACATCTTAAATTAAGTGGCTTATCTGAGAATATGTCTGAGGTCTCAGTTAAGACAGGTGTTAAGGATATGTTGGAGGCCTTAACATCTTAAATTAAGTGGCTTATCTGAGAATATGTCTGAGGTCTCAGTTAAGACAGGTGTTAAGGATATGTCTGAGGCCTTAACACTTTAAGTTAAGTGGCTTGTCTAAGAATAAGTATCAGGTCTCAGCTAAATGATATGTTGAGGCCTTAATATCTCAATTGTAGTCTAAAGTTGAGGTATATTTAAAGAAAATACACAAACAAGCTGCGTATATTTTACAATTTTAATTACGTTCATAATATACTTACATATACATTTTTTTTTAATAAGAATTAATTTTCCCGGGACAGGAAATGTATCAGGAAAGGCCGACTGTTAGAAACTCTTTCTTCGATAGTCGGATTTCCGGAATCGATTAATAATTTTAGATTGATCACTATGTTTACATTACCTAATAATAATATTAAGTGTTATCGCACACACTACTTCCGATTGTACCACCACGTTTTATTATAAATGTCAAACTAGGCTGCTTCCGGTAAAAATAACACGTGGTGGGAAGTAGTGCGCACGACCGTTAGTCAGTCGACGTTGAATAGTCGAAGTGTACACAAGTGTAAAGTGATTTTGTAGAAACTTAATAAATATTGTGCGTGATATCGTGACAAATTGTTTAATTTCCTTGGACTTTCATAAGATGTATAAACGTAAACGAGAAAAAAGGAGTATGTAAGGATCGTAACAGGTGGCGTTCTATAATTTCAGCCTACCCCTAATGGGACGAAGGCGTGAGTTAATGTAATGGAGGTATTGTATGTAAATGGCAAACTCATAATTAAAATCAGACACAATAGCTAAAGCTTCACAAAAGTTTTTTCGGATGGATAAAAAGGCTTTGCTCGGCTCTGCCAGGAAGTTACTCCTTTCATGACATCCCAGAAACAGACGGCATTTTATTATTTACCAAATAAAGTACCTGTCCAACTTTAAGTAAGTAGCTGATAAGGGTAAATTGTGTAGGTACTTATAGCAAGCAAAATAGTACTTTGTAAATCCCCCAATCGTGGGCGTTGCAAGCCGACTAAGGGGTATGTCAAGAGGATGGGGCAGTAATGAGGTCGGATAAGCAGTCTTTACTAAAAGTCTGCCCAACCATTTCCTAACTGTGTTGATATCGGCTTCCATGCAGTAAAAACGGAAACAGATGCAGCTGAATCTGTTTCCGTTTTTACTGCATGGAAGCCGATACCAACATAGTTGGGAAATGCCTAGGCATACTTTTTTTAAATTAAATCTTGTTTGACCACTGCTGAGCATAGATATTCCCCATAGCTTTCCACTGTTTCCTGTACATTGCCTTCTCCGGCCAATCTCACACAAAAGTCGTCAAGCCAGCGTTTCATGCAGATAATATATTTATTTATAACCTACTTATTTCAGTTAGGTACTCTCTACACTTTCAGTATACACTAACACGTTTAGAGTGTCAATAATAATTATTATTAGAAACAATGGTGCCGATTCCCTTGTTCACAAACTAAACTAAATTTAAGTTCAGTGCATCTTTTTCTTTCTATTTCATTAAGAAAAGGACAGAAGATAAATTTTAGTTTAGTCCTGTCAAATTAATCAGCGCTTGACGTAAATTGACGTCATTTTATTAGGCAAGTTTTTAGTCACGTCTAAACTTGTATGGAGTAGTGACAGGCGCTGATTAATTCGAATCGACACTATTATCTATCTAAACCTAAACAACTTCGATCAAATCGAAGCTAAACAAATAATAAAGAGAGAAAAGATTTCATATTTTGTACGTTTGTTTATTACGCTTTCACGCTAAAACGGCTGAACGGATTTAGTTGAAATTTGGCACGTGGGTAGACTGTAGGATAATTTTTATCCCGATATTCTTACGGGATGGAGACTTACGCGGGTGAAACCGCGGGGCGTAACTAGTAATATTATATAATTAAATTAAAAATACCACCGTGACCGTGAATTGTAGACCCATGTTGGATTTCCAGTAACTGAACGCTTCCAGCTACTGAGCGATGAACGATTCGATGAACGATATTGTGGATTACTACTCCTGAATATTGGTTATTATAACCTTGTATCAGGCTGTAATAGTTTAATTTATTTAGTACCGTTATTGATCCGACGTAAGTGGAGTTTATAAGTGAATTATTACAAGACTTGCCTTCCATGGACGCGAAATTAATGTATAAACAAATTAACTTCCTACGTACCAGCACATCAAGCTACCCGAAACTGTCAAATTTTCCCAATCAACTTTGAACCTTAAACTTCAGCGATAAAGTTGAAAATCTATTAAATAAATTTGACAGATTGTAGTAGCTTGATGTGCTGGCGTCTGTACATTTCCGTGTTAGAGCGATTTCTGCAACTTGTCCATATTTATTTATTTATTTAGAAGTTTATGTACACACATAGAAACAGACAAGAAGAAAGGAACAGAAAATACGTACAAAGGTAATGATGATGGTGTTTATGACAAACTTAACATTGTAGTTGAATAAAAAATAAAGTTTAATAAAAAACTGTAACCCGACTACGGGAAAATAAAAATGATCTGAAAAGTACGAAACAAGCAAATATTTCAGACAGAAATCAAGACATAGGCACAAAAATGGTCCAGGTAAAGCCGTGGTCGCATGCCATTATAATTTTGTAGGATTTCTTGGCACCAACATGGTATACAGGCATGCGACCACGGCTTTACCTTGACCATTTTTGTGCCTATGTCTTGATTTCTGTCTGAAATATTTGCTTGTTTCGTACTTTTCAGATCATTTTTATTTTCCCGTAGTCGGGTTACAGTTTTTTATTAAACTTTATTTTTTATTTTATACTTTTCCGTTTAAACTTGATAAACGTAAATAAGAGTAGAGTAATACAATTGTTCAGTAATTAACCTATTTTAAATTCCAATAGCAGTGCATAGTGCCTTGGACGAAACCATAGAGCGATTTAAGTCGACGCCAACACCATATATCGATATCGAGCTTCGAAGAAATCCAAAATATAAATATTTCGTTGTACTTGTTTTTCTTCATAAGAGTGGAATTGCAAATCTTACTATTTATTAAGATTTGATTAACTGCACGTTGGTAACATCTTCAAATACTACGTAACGCAGTCTCACTTTTGCTTGTTTTTAACGATTTTTACATATTTATTTACTTTGAAAATATAATATTATATACATATTTGTAATGTGCTCGTAAAGACCTTTCTTTTGATACCAAACATGTCATGATCATCCCATTATAATTTTTTACGAGGTTAGAAATTTACGTGTAAAGTCCACCAAATTAAATTTAGGGAAAAATTATATAGCCTATGTCACCCGGACCATTATTACGAATCTATTGATACCTCATTCATCAAAATCGGTTTAGTAGTTTAGGCGCTACTGTGGAACACACGTAAAAACAAACATACATACATACATACATACAAACATACATACATACATACATAGACTGCTAAAATCATAACCCTTCCTTTTGGCTTTGCCGTAGTCGGGTAAAAACATGTTCTCCTATAAATTCCGTATGGGAGAACATGTTTTTGCAACTGCAGTTGGTCGATTATTACTCGTTAACTTGTAGAGCCTACTTAGCTGTGATAGTTTTCCTTTTAATTTCGTTATACAGTGTGAGTCTTTATAATCTGCACATACTGAATCGAGGGAATCTTTGCTTAATTATATCGACGGAAAAAATGATAAAAAAATTCTAAATATTTTATTGAAATTTTTAATGGATTTTTTATTTATTTTTTCGCTTCTGTGACTCCAGTGTATACAAAACGGTGTAACTTTTTAACTCGATGTTTTATCACGATGAAACAAACTCCATAATGATTGGAAGTAATTAGGTGTCCGCATTAAATGAAAATTGTGTAAAAAACTGCCACCAATTAAAAATTAACACGTTTTTTCCGCAAAAATCTGTTTTTTTTTCATCAATTTTTGCAATAATCGTAAAATTTCTCAATAAGATGCCCCGATTACCTTCATTTTTTATTACTTTAAATTATTCTTCATCGTATTAGCTATCCAATAGTAAAAATTGCAAGGGTTTAACTCAATCCCATCATTTCTTATCAACAGCCAAAGAAAGGCCTAGAGCACGGCTACGCACTAATTGTTTAGCAGGTAGACGTCCTTTTTTGTTGAGAATGTGCGCGGGTCGGGGTGCGGGGAGGTAGGGCCAGCTGAAGGGACCAGAAGGGATGACAGACAGGCAGTCGCTCCGAATTATTCGCCGCTGCTACATGTGTTTCGTTACTTTCATTCACTGCTACCTGAGTTTCGTGACTTTCGTTCGCTGCTACGTGATGCCGCGCTTAAGTGAATTCTCCCCGGCACACATTGCCGACATTCATTTTTACTATGGGATGGGACGAGGAAGTGCCAGAGCTGCGCGCGCAGCTTACATAGCTGCGTTTCCTAACAGGCAACCAGTGCCATCTGCCCGCAACTTCCAGGAAGTTCACAGAAGATTGTCGATCACTGGACTTGAATCAAGTAGAGATCGTCGCGAGCCGCCTCAAATAATTATTGATGTGGTTCTGGAACAAGCAGTACTGAGCGATTTGTTTGCTGATCCATCCATAAGTACTAGACGACTGGCTCTTCGTCACGGAATATCACAAAAATCAGCGTGGCGTATTTTAAAGAAAGAAGGATTGCACCCTTACCACTACCAAAGAGTGCAACATCTACATGAAGACGTAGATTGGCGTCCAAGGTGTTTGATGTCCACCTGGATTCAAAGAAATACCAGAGCAAACCCAAACTTTCCGAAAACCATACTATGGATGGACGAATCAACATTTACCAGAGATGGTATTACTAACTGTAGAAATTTACACAGATGGTGCCCTGGAGGTCAAAACCCGAAATTGAAACGTTCATCGACTTTTCAAGTAAGATTTTCAATAAATGTTTGGGCTGGTCTTATCGATAACATGTTGATTGGACCAGTCATACTGCCGAGAACTTTGAACAGTGAAAGATTTTTAAGTTTGTTGACTGACGATCTACCTGAGTTATTGGAAGATGTACCACTGTCTTTGCGTCGAAGGATGTTTCTGCAGATGGACGGATGCCCTGCCCATTATGCCACAAATGTGAGATCATTTTTAAACGAAAATTATCGTGATAAATGGATTGGACGACTAGGACCTGTAGGGTGGCCTGCGCGTTCACCCGATTTAACGCCCCTTGATTACTTCCTGTGGGGGACCATGAAGCAACGCGTCTACAGTACTCCCATCAACAGTGAGGTCGATTTGCGTGATCGCATAATTAACTGTGCAAATGATATTCGCAATGATCCCGAAATGATAAGGAGAGCGACACAACAAATTTTAGTTCGCGCGGCTTTGTGCCTACAACAACGAGGTGGACATTTTGAGAACCTAATGCATTAAATTTTCTTTAAAATAATAAATGTTTTAATTGAACTCTTTTTCATTCATTGAACCCAAATAAATCATCCTTAAGAGAACAAAAATAGCGCGTTCGAAGTGCCATCTTTAACACTTGATAGAAAGTGTTTTGTCTGAGCTAAAAGCATACAATTTTTATTATTAGGTAGCTAATACGATGAGGAATAATTTAAAGTAATAAAAAATGAAGGTAATCGGGGCATCTTATTGAGAAATTTTACGATTATTGCAAAAATTGATGAAAAAAAATCAGATTTTTGAGGGAAAAACGTGTTTATTTTTAATTGGTGGCAGTTCTTTTACACAATTTTCATTTAATGCGGACACCTAATTACTTCCAATCATTATGGAGTTTGTTTCATCGTGATAAAACATCGAGTTAAAAAGTTACACCGCTTTGTATACACTGGAGTCACAGAAACGAAAAAATAAATAAAAAATCCATTAAAAATGTCAATAAAATATTTAGAATTTTTTTATCATTTTTCCGTCGATAAAATTAAGCAAAGATTCCCTCGATTCAGTATGTGCAGATTATAAAGACTCACACTGTATATAAATATTACTGCTGTGAATTTTTTCACATATCCAAAACCAACCGCTTAGCTGACAGGGGGCGGGGGACACGGTTGACTAGAATCAATTTTATTATTTTGTAATTTTTAACGTTCTTAAGTGCCATACATGGGCCTATTTGAAATAAATGATTTGACTTTGACACTTGACTCTAAAAAAATTAGCACTTTTAAGCTTAATATTTCGCAAACGGATCCCTAAATCTAAAAGTGGTATTCACAAACCCACAATATTTTTGAACGATCTGTACCCACACAGTGAGAAAGACGAGAAAAAGACATCCCCACTTTACGTGTAGGTTCCTACCCTTTTTTTTCAATTGCGTTTTTTTCGCCGTAACGAATAAAATGCGGATGCGTTTTTTTGTCGCAGTGCGTGCGCTTCCGCTGTGTTTCAAACTTCACAGGTTTTGCGGTAGCAAAACGCACCGCAGTGCGCGCTAAGCTTATGGGTTCCTTGTTGATTAAGGAACCCCAAAAACGGACCATTTATGTGGGTAGTCAATTGGCAGCAATCTGTAAATCTAACTAGGTATTGTCCCACTGCAGGGCAAAGGCGTCCCTCCTTTTTTTATTTTTTTCCTTTCGGTAATTTAAATTTTTTTGTTAGTTTTAGATGCTCCTTTTTAGGGTTCCGTAGTAAACAAGGAACCCTTATAGTTTCGTCATGTCCGTCTGTCTGTCTGTCTGTCTGTCCGCGATTTAGCTCCGAGACCCTTAGTACTAGAAAGCTGTTATTTGGCATAGGTATACATATTAATTACGCCGACAAAGTGGTAAAACAAAATTATGAAAAACATTTTTTTTAGGGTACCTCTCCTACACGTAAAGTGATGTTTTTTTTTTTAACCCATTGTAAGGGGTATCATTGGAAAGGTCCTTCAAAAAAATTGTGAGTTTGCGAAAATCATTTATGGATTCAGGGATTCGTTTGCGAAATATTAAGCTTTAAAGTGCTAATTTTTGTTAGAGTCAAGTGCCGGTGGGGTGGGCACTTGACTCTAACAAAAATTGCTGCCCTGCCAGCCAAATAGTTGGTTTTGGATATGTGAAAAAAATCACAGCAGTAGTTTATATAACGAAATTAAAAGGAAAATTATCACAGCTAAGTAGGCTCTACAAGTTATCGAGTTATAAACGACCAACTTAACTTTGCAGTCGCAAAAATATATTTTCCCATACATTCCGTATGGGAGAACATATTTTTCAACTAGAAAGTTAAGTTTGTTTTTGGGATAAATTCATCCCAACTACGGAACCCTTCATTGTGCGTGGTCCGACATGCACTTGGCCGGTTTTAGTTGTTATTACTGTTTGTATTTCCTGTGCGTGTCCCAAATAAAATATTTTTCTTTCTTTTCTTTTTCCACACAATTTTATTCTGTCTTTTGGTAGTCATAGTCCTTTCGGTAGGAGTCAAACTCGTCCCGCCATGCCCTCTTCTCCCAATCGGTGGTTCTTTTAGCCCATTTATATTTATATCTCACATTCAATGTGACATGACAAGAAATGAAAAACTCCCTAATTTCGTGATTCCGAAAAGTTAGGAAAACATGCATGGTCCTTTTTAATAAATTAGTAATCCGATTGTCCATAGCTGATGTTAAAGGGGATCCTGCCTTTTTACGACATGCCCACTGATATGATACAAAATAATCCGAGATTTAGAACTGAATCGTAAGACGGAGCTTGATTTTAACAAGATCTTTCTTAGTTGATTGTTCCCATATTTTTTATCTGCATGTTACTACTAAGTTCACTTCCAAGTATCTATAAGAGCTATAGCGTGCGGCAGTATGTAAATGCTACGATGGCAATACCCAGAGTGGTTACCCGCCGCCCGTCTGAGAGCGCCCGCGCAAGCTCCAGTAAGTTCGAATTGTAATCGTCAGTTAGTCGAGTAAGCTACCCACCCATCAGCGAGCGAATATGCGCGCGCTTTAACTCAAAAGTTCTGTTAGATTTAAACTTATGTGATTCGTGTAATTATAGTGTCATTCTTAAGCACCTGCGTTTCTCTTACACCCGTTCCCCGGCTAAAGAGCGTTTATTCTGAAAGTGGGCAACGTCGCAAATAGCTGTCAAATATTTAGCTGTCTTGAGCATATTTCTCATTTCCATACAGTAATATTGCCAAATTAATCAAAACAGTAAAATATTTGACAGCTATTTGCGATGTTCAGAATACACGCTCTTAAAAGTACCTATCTTACCAGTTATCGAGAATTTAAGTTTTTAGTTTTAGGCCCATTTACACCACAAATCACAAAATAAACTGTACTTAAAGCGTTAAACGAATTTAAAACATCGTTCGTTTCTGTCAATTGTTTGAAGATCACAGAGACAGAAAGATGTTTTAAATAATATGTTTAGCACTAAATGCATTTAGTCATTTGTGGTCCAAGTGAGCCTTAAGGGCAAATTAGATACTCTTTTAGGCAATAAATTTATATTATTTATTTTAAAATAAGCATACATTTATATTACCTATATACGTATCTTTCTCCGGGAATTAGCTAGTCTCAATTCCTGCACGTCCTTAGGTAGGTACTACTACCAAGACCTCGGAAGCCAGCCTTGGTTCTTCGGTACGCAATCTGTTTATTTTTAAGACCAAGGCGAGCAATATTTCCTCGAATTAGCTTAGTTTCCAACATGCTAGATAATAAATAAGTAATATCCGAATAGACGTATTATGTAGGTACAGACGCCAGCACATTAAGCTACCCGAAACTGTCAAATTTTCCTAATCAACTTTAAACCTTATTTATGCTTTTAGCGATAAAGTTGAAAATCAATTAAAGAAATTTGACAGATTGTAGTAGCTTGTGGTGCTGGCGTCTGTACATACGAAGGGGTGTACTATGCCAAATCGAATGCCAAATAATCGAATATCAATTGATCGACCACTATAAATCGAACATCTAAATACTCGAACGTTCTTAAAATCGAATAGTTAATAAATCGAACATTCAAAATATCGTACACTCAATACATCGAGTGTTCAAAATATCGAATGTTTGTTTGATCGAGCGTTCAACTCATCGCATATTCATCCTATCGAAATATCAATATACTGAATACTTTTTATATAGAACTAGCTTTGCCCGCGGCTTCGCCCGCGTGGATGTCGGAAAATATCCCACAGGTACATGCTATTGGAATTCAGAGTAACCCAGCTAACCCAGCTTATGGCCTATCCGTGTGCATTTTATCTAAAAACGTTCAGCCGTTACGGCATGAAAAGGCAACAGGCAGATCAATAAATCTGTTTTAGGGTTCTGTACTCAAAATGAAAAATTGAAACTGCCATGGGATCTGAAGGCAAAGGTCCTCGCACACATCTGGGAGTGGCGCGTGAAGGCGAAACGCCGGGGCTTAACTTCGATGCCGCAAGAAGTCGTTGCACAGCGGACAGAGCTCCGGCGGGATCGCATGGCGACATGGAGAGTGCGATTGTCGCTGCAGCCATAGCGCTGGGCACACCACAATTGGGGCGATAAGACCCCTCTTTGAGGAATGGCTAGAGAGGCACCACGGCGTCCTCACCTTCCACCTGACGCAGGTCCTCACCGGATACGGCTGTTTCGGGAGGTTCCTGTTCAGGATAAGGCGGGAGGAAACGCCCGGGTGTCACCATTGTGTGGATCGCCCGGAGGACACGGTGGAGCATACGGTGAAGGTCTGCCCGGCTTGGGCGGGGCATCGCCGTATCCTCGTGGAGGCGATCGATGGCGGTGATCTCTCGCGTCCGGCCCTGATTCGGGCCATGGTACGGAGCGAGAGGAAATGGGAGGCCGTCACCTCCTTCTGCGAAGCAGTAGTGCTCGCGAAGGAGGAGGCGGAACGCGTGAGGGAGAGGCAAATTTCGCGCCCTCACGCCCGTAACCGCCGCAGGAGGAGACGCCCTGGGCGTCGGAAATCGCGAGTCGATTTCCGGCCACCGTAGGCGCGGGCTTGCGGACGGTGAGCAATGGGTAACTCGCTGTCCGATAAGGACCAGGCCCGGGTCGACGGCGCGTTGTGTTCCACGCGCGCCTCAAAGAGATGTCAGCAGAATTTACGGGGTCCGCTAGGGTCGATGCCTGCCGGGGTTGCGAATAAAACTGAAAGGGAAATCGTGGCCCCCGGCAACATGGGACAACTGAAGGAACACAGGTGGGTTTTAGTCATTAAGAGTCTGACATGCCCTCCCGCTCCACCCAGAGCGGAAGAAGTTATTTGATAATTTCTCACTCAAAAAAAAGGATGCTCTGAATTCCGGTAGCGTGTTCCTGTGGGATATTTTCCGACATCCACGCGGGCGAAGCCGCGGGCAAAGCTAGTTCTATATAAAAAGTATTCAGTATATTGATATTTCGATAGGATGAATATGCGATGCGTTGAACGCTCGATCAAACAAACATTCGATATTTTGAACACTCGATGTATAGAGTGTACGATATTTTGAATGTTCGATTTATTAACTATTCGATTTTAAGAACGTTCGAGTATTTAGATGTTCGATTTATAGTGGTCGATCAATTGATATTCGATTATTTGGCATTCGATTTGGCATAGTACACCCTACGAAGGGGTGTACTATGCCAAATCGAATGCCAATTGATATTCGATTATTTGGCATTCGATTTGGCATAGTACACCCTACGAAGGGGTGTACTATGCCAAATCGAATGCCAAATAATCGAATATCAATTGATCGACCACTATAAATCGAACATCTAAATACTCGAACGTTCTTAAAATCGAATAGTTAATAAATCGAACATTCAAAATATCGTACACTCAATACATCGAGTGTTCAAAATATCGAATGTTTGTTTGATCGAGCGTTCAACTCATCGCATATTCATCCTATCGAAATATCAATATACTGAATACTTTTTATATAGAACTAGCTTTGCCCGCGGCTTCGCCCGCGTGGATGTCGGAAAATATCCCACAGGTACATGCTATTGGAATTCAGAGTAACCCAGCTAACCCAGCTTATGGCCTATCCGTGTGCATTTTATCTAAAAACGTTCAGCCGTTACGGCATGAAAAGGCAACAGGCAGATCAATAAATCTGTTTTAGGGTTCTGTACTCAAAATGAAAAATTGAAACTGCCATGGGATCTGAAGGCAAAGGTCCTCGCACACATCTGGGAGTGGCGCGTGAAGGCGAAACGCCGGGGCTTAACTTCGATGCCGCAAGAAGTCGTTGCACAGCGGACAGAGCTCCGGCGGGATCGCATGGCGACATGGAGAGTGCGATTGTCGCTGCAGCCATAGCGCTGGGCACACCACAATTGGGGCGATAAGACCCCTCTTTGAGGAATGGCTAGAGAGGCACCACGGCGTCCTCACCTTCCACCTGACGCAGGTCCTCACCGGATACGGCTGTTTCGGGAGGTTCCTGTTCAGGATAAGGCGGGAGGAAACGCCCGGGTGTCACCATTGTGTGGATCGCCCGGAGGACACGGTGGAGCATACGGTGAAGGTCTGCCCGGCTTGGGCGGGGCATCGCCGTATCCTCGTGGAGGCGATCGATGGCGGTGATCTCTCGCGTCCGGCCCTGATTCGGGCCATGGTACGGAGCGAGAGGAAATGGGAGGCCGTCACCTCCTTCTGCGAAGCAGTAGTGCTCGCGAAGGAGGAGGCGGAACGCGTGAGGGAGAGGCAAATTTCGCGCCCTCACGCCCGTAACCGCCGCAGGAGGAGACGCCCTGGGCGTCGGAAATCGCGAGTCGATTTCCGGCCACCGTAGGCGCGGGCTTGCGGACGGTGAGCAATGGGTAACTCGCTGTCCGATAAGGACCAGGCCCGGGTCGACGGCGCGTTGTGTTCCACGCGCGCCTCAAAGAGATGTCAGCAGAATTTACGGGGTCCGCTAGGGTCGATGCCTGCCGGGGTTGCGAATAAAACTGAAAGGGAAATCGTGGCCCCCGGCAACATGGGACAACTGAAGGAACACAGGTGGGTTTTAGTCATTAAGAGTCTGACATGCCCTCCCGCTCCACCCAGAGCGGAAGAAGTTATTTGATAATTTCTCACTCAAAAAAAAGGATGCTCTGAATTCCGGTAGCGTGTTCCTGTGGGATATTTTCCGACATCCACGCGGGCGAAGCCGCGGGCAAAGCTAGTTCTATATAAAAAGTATTCAGTATATTGATATTTCGATAGGATGAATATGCGATGCGTTGAACGCTCGATCAAACAAACATTCGATATTTTGAACACTCGATGTATAGAGTGTACGATATTTTGAATGTTCGATTTATTAACTATTCGATTTTAAGAACGTTCGAGTATTTAGATGTTCGATTTATAGTGGTCGATCAATTGATATTCGATTATTTGGCATTCGATTTGGCATAGTACACCCCATACGAAGTATTTAATCCGACTTCAAAAAGGAGGAGGTTCTCAATTCGATTGTGTTTTTTTTTTAATGTTTGTTATGCGATTACTCCGCCAATTATGAATTGATTTTGATGATTCTTTTTTATTTGGTAGGTCATACTTCAGAGGTGGTCCCACATAAATTTTATTAACATTGCTTGGGTAATTTTTAAGTTAGCTTCAAATTATTGAAGCTAACTCAAAAACTACCCAAGCAAAGTTACGTGCGTAGGTAATTAACCTACGTATTTTTCCCACTTAATCTATGTGGATGATGTTAACATAAGTTCCTGTCACTGTTATTTACACAACAGGCAGTGGTATTCGAATTTGAGTGGGATAGATACCACAACTAAAAAGTTATTTAAAAAACAAAAAACCCGACTGCAAAAACACATAACTGAAAAGAGAAAAACAAGCATTATAATCTATAGAATTTTGGTATTGCAGGCGGGACAAACCAATAACCTGAAATGATGGTGTAAATTTTGTTTGTCCCGCCTGCAATACCAAAATTCTATAGATTATAATGCTTGTTTTTCTCTTTTCAGTTATGTGTTTTTGCAGTCGGGTTTTTTGTTTTTTAAATAACTTTTTTATTTCAAGCTTTTTAGTTTTATTAAAATAACTAGCTTTTGCCCGCAGCTTCGCCCGCGTGGATGTCGGAAAATATCCCACAGGAACGTGCTACCGGGATTGAGAGTATCCTATGTCCTAACCCAGGTCATGGCCTATCCGTATGCCTATCATCTAAATCCGTTTAGCCGTTACGGCATGAAAAGGTAACAGGCTGATAATAAATCTGTTTTAGGGTTCCGTACCTCAAAATGAAACATTAAAGCCCTTAAAGGATGACTTCAGTGTCTGTCAAGACCCTTTTTCTCAGGAACGCGTGGAGGCATCAAGTTGAAATAGATATTAAAAACTTAGATCTACGGTCTCTCGGAAGTGTAACAAAAATCAAATTTCCAAGTCAACGCAATAATGGGTACGCCACAACTGTGGCAATAAGTTCCCTCATTGAAGAGTGGCTAGAGAGGCGCCACGGCGTCCATACCTTCCACCTGACGCAGGTTCTCACCGGACACGGTTGTTTCGGGAGATTCCTGTTTCGGATAAGGTGGGAGGAAACACCCGGGTGTGACCATTGTGTGGATTGCCCGGAGAACACGTTGGAGCATACGGTGAAGGTCTGCCCGGTTTGGGCGGGGCACCGCCATGTCCTCGTGGAGACGACCGGCGGTGGTGATTTTTCGCGTCCGGCCCTGGTCCAAGCCATGGTACGCTAGGGCCGATGCCTGCCAGGGTCGCGGGAAAGTCCGAAAGGGTTACCGTGGCCCCTGGCAACACACAGGCAACTGAAGGAACACGGGTGGGTTTTTGTCAGTATAAGCCTAACACGCTCTCCCGCTCCGCCCAGAGCCATTTATGCCGCATACTTTGACACTCGCAAATAAACCAGTCTATTTGGTACTTCCCGTTGGTCCAGCAGCATGAAGTTTGGCGAGAAGTAAGGTCAAGTAAAGAGGATAATCCGAAAATTGGTAATTTATAGTTCTATAATGAACGGTAAAGTTAAGTTTTTTCTGCAATCTGAGATTAAAAATTCAAAGGCCGTGTCTTGAAGTAACATTTAGTCTGTATTTAATTACTCTAATAAAAGTTCTTTTTCAATTGAAAAAGAACAACATTAACATTAATACATTACAACATAATATGTTGTTATTGATTTTAAGTTTGTCCTTCAATCCAGATTTGGAAATTCGGGCAGCCGAGCAGGCACAGCTTTGAAACGGGACCCTCAGGGCACAAGTCCTACTCACACTTGACCGGTTTTTTTAACAAATTTTATATGATTCTAATTAAGTTTATATGATTCTAAATGCCTTTCTTAAAATACAAATTGTTCGTTTTACTATTATTGTCATCATTGATTTGTAGTAAGTACCTACTCTTGCCGCCATTGAACATATTAATACAGGACCTACATGTTTGAAAAGTTAGTTTATGAATTTAAATTGTAATAACTTTTAATAAAGACTAAATGTTAATCCAAGATACGGACTATGACTATATTTCCAATCCCAAAAATCTCTTGAAAAGAAGACAAAAAAACAATATTACATGTGAATTTTAATATCATCCCCTATTTTACCCTCTTGAGGGATAATTTTTGAAAAACGCTGAAATACGTCATTCTTGATTTGTTACCAAAAGCACAAATTTAAATTTTCATAGCCCTAACTTAAGAAATGATAGATTTCCCATACAAACTTTCATCCCCTTAGGTTTATTTTTGAGACAAAAAGTTGCTTATGTCCTTTTCCGGGATGAAAACCCGGTCAGTGGTTTAGGCGTGAAAAGGTAACATACAGACAGACAGACAGACAGAGTTACTTTCGAATTTATAATATTAGTATGGATGGATGAATTGATGTTTGCTTGATAATCATTTAAAAGTTAAATCTGTAACTATCTGCTACATTCGGTCCTTATTCAGCCCAGTGAAGTATTGGAATAATTCAACTGTTGCTTAGTATATTGTGTTCATTTGAATAATAGTAAGTACCTCATTAAAAATATTTTTCAACATACAAAGGTATACTTGTATTGTGTTCTATCTCCTCTCATTTCCTACGAAATGTATGGGAGTTATTTTTCAATTTCTGACTTTTCTCGTACTCAAACCTCAGTTGGCCCAATATAGTTTTTTGATCCTAATAATAAATAATAAGAAATAGGATCGACTGGCATCAGAAAAGTTTTTGTGAAAATTGGCCATTTTCTTACTGACTGTAAAATTTTTCAAAATCTGTGAATGCAGATCAAAATGTTTCAAAATGTTAAGGACAGTCTCCTAAGACCGTTTTCTTGTAGCGACAATGGTTAAGGTACCTGCCCTTATTGCTTCATCTCAAAATCCACCCTGTATATGCTATGATTGACTGCTTAGCTCCATAAAGGTACAAAAGGATAAATCCGTAACTATCTGCAATATTCTAACCTTTTGGCTAGTCTTTTTACAATTTGCGGTAAACTATATAAGAATACGAACATAATGCTATATTGCTCATCCCCCATAACAAATAGCGTGATAATAATTTTTGAAAAATCTATTGTGACGTTTCCATTATTTGACTATAAAGTTTATTTATACCAATTTTTAAGTTAATTAAGCTACACAGTAAAATCCTCCATTGTAAAAATTAATACCCCGTTTCACCCCATTAGGGGTAGATTTTCAAAAAACCCTGATATACGTTTTTATCTATTTTTAGTTTTAATTATAAATACTGAGTTTCGAGTAAATTAGACCGCTCGTTAAAATTCTTCCATACAAACTTCGATACCCCCCAATCCTCCTTTAGGGGGTGCTTTAGAAAAACTAAAAGTGGCAAACTTTATAATTTACATAGACAAGTATTCGGCTAAGTTTCAAGTTTATTAACTCAAGGAATAAGATTTTTCATACAAACAAAATCCCCCCTTTTCACCCTCTTAAAGATTGAATTTCCAAAAATCCGTTCTTAGCGGACGTCTACTACCTATAAACTACCTTCCTACCAAATTTCATCTTCATACGTCAAGCGGTTTTCGATTTTTCTTGATGACTGAGTGAGTGAATGAGTGAGTGAGTGAGTGAGTGACCTTTCGTTTTTATATATTTAGATTAGATATTAGCTTTTATTTGATACCAATAATGTTATTTTTTAAACCTACCCCTCCCTTTTTTTCTATTTGCAGATGCAATATATAAATATTATATAGCCTATGACACTCCTACAATTAATACGAATCTAACGACACCTCACATGTTAAAATCCATCAAGCCGTTTAGACTACAGAGCGTGCCAAAGAAATAGACATACATACATACATACAAACATACATACATACATACTCTCGAAAAACACTCCTTCTGGGGCAGTCGGGTAAAAAGTGAAAAATAAAAACATTTTACAAAAAAAAAAACATTCGATTTCCAAAAAAAAAAAACGCTACAAAGTGAAAAAATACTTTAATTGCGGAAGTCGGTGGCAGAAAATATTATTTTTCACTTTGTAGTGTATTTTTTTTGGAAGTCGGTTGTTTTTTTTTTTTTGTTTCTCTCCCAATGACCACTGCTTGAAGAATGTGAAATCTGGTAATAAATAAATGGATTCATTTTATTTTGTAATAATGAGTAATTAGTTCCTGTCTAACAATGATCAAAAACGGGTTGGCCTATTTTGAGGCCAAAGACTCAGCATTGCCATCCAACGTGGCAACGCTGCCAGCCATGTCAGCTGGGCACTTTTCCCACTGACAGCGATGCGGAGGAATTTTTTAATGCCCAATGAGCTCTTCCCCTTTTTGTATACTTGTACATAATATTATATTTTTTAGTGTTAGCTTGTATATTGTTTAAAGTCAATTGTAAATAGAAATATTTTTATTTACAATTAATTACCTACTCACAATGATGACAACCATTTTATCGTAACTTAAATCTTTGTAAAGAAAATTACACTTTACATGGTAACAAAATCTTATCCTCGCAAGAGCACAATTGTTAAGAAACGGAACAACTTGAGAACTTACTATTTGTTCAGCATGGAACTGTTTTTCCTGTTCCATCTTATGTAAACGGGAACGGGGAACACTTGTGTCCGGAACTCCGGGTACCTACCGAGAATAATAGCTGTCCCGACGTAATGAGGACAAATCCTAATAGAAATGTAGTAGGTAATGTTAAGAATATTATTCTCTATTTTATTCGTAGATATTTCTCGTTCACCGAGACTGAACATTTTACAGTCTGACCGAAAAACTATCATGTAGTCTGTCTGTCTGTCACCTTTTTACACCTAAACCACTGAACCGATCATTCTGAAATTTGACAGATGGGTAGCCTGCTGGCATATAGGTAGCCTGGGACTTGGAGAAAGACAGCCTTCTTTTCATCGTTGACATTGACATCGTTGACTCAGCCTATCGCTATCGCAGTCCACTGCTGGACATAGGCCTCTCCCAGGCTGCGCCACAACACCCTCTCCTCCGCCTTCCGCATCCAGTCTGTCCAGCCACCTTTTAGGTCGACGGTCCATCCAGCTGGGGGGCGTCCCACGCTATGCTTGTCGACACGCAGTTTTCACTCTAGAACTCGTCTGCCCCACCAGCCCACTGCCACTTCAGCTTGTTTACTCTGCAGGCTTTATCCTTCAAAAAAACTCCAGGATATTTGAAATGATGAAATACGAAATATACGCAGATGAAATCGATGCTTGTTAGCAATAAAGCCTTTGATACGACCTTTATTGGGAAAGCATCAGTAATTTTAATTGTCAGAAAAAGCATCTCATACACAAGTCAGTTATGGTTTACATTGACAAGTTTGATATCAACTCTATCCGGCTAGTTTTAAAATAGTGACCAAAAATTTTACGTATAAAAGTGTCTTTACATCTACATTCTTAGAGAAATAGACATCATTAGATTAGCTTTTGACAAAAATATGAAATAAATACGATCTAAGATTAGAAGAGTTCATCTAACAATGGATAATATAGAATAATATAGACTCGCCCGCATCTACAGGGGATGTTGGGACCTCATTCCTACCTACATCTTAATATTTGAATGAACCGATATTAGTAGGTACCTACAATAATATTATGTACCTACCTCAGACTTACCCGATTCCAAGACATAAAAGTTTTTATAAACAGGGAGCTTTTCTGTAGATTATGTAAGGTCTATGTTGCTTTTCCTAAGTACATAGGTACTTCTCAATAAAAACAAGCATATTTATTCTTGTTTTTCTCGTAACGCTCAAAGAAACAAAAGAACTGCAATAAAATGTTATTAATTGCTGTCTATTACTTGTTACCTAAATCTCGATGAGATATTTATGTAAACAACCAATCATGAATTTAGGTATTTAAGTAGCTTCGTATAGAGATCAATATCAACTTGAATGCAAGGAAGTGTAAACTAACCGATAGCGAACTCAAATTCTGTTCAAACATTGACTTAATATGAATCCGTTTGCCGCCCCGAGGGCAGTTCGTTTACAGAGCTACACTATAATAGTAGATATTTACAAATAAAACAATAAGTTATTAATAGTTTTTATCAAGAATAAGACCGATATTTATAGTGCAGAGACGGTCTATCCTACACGTTTTCCTACTGTTCAAGACTTCAGTCGTAACTTAGATCTCAAACAGACCAATTTATTTTAAAATTAAACAGAAGCAGAAAAACATTCTCGTAAGATATAGCTGCATGTAAAGCACGTAGTCTTTCAAGTTCAGTTGCCAAGTTTCATGAAACATTTCCCTTACACAATAAGCAGTTTCATACAAAAAATTATGTCCATTAGCACAGGGAATATCCAGCGCGTAACATCACACAAATTTGTGCTACCGCCGCCGCACCGACAGACCGAAATTCATTTAAATGCTAATGCTACCCGCCGGCGATGTACTAATGAAAAATAATAAAAATAAATACAAACACGCCATCTTGGATTCGGTTACTTGCGAAATTGCTTCGTAATTCGAAGATTACCTACCAACAAGTCATTAAGGTGTAAAGTAAAACAGGTTGATAAAACGGGCTAACCAGTCCATCTGTTGGTTGAACCAAAGATATTGCTGCAGTAGCGACCCTTGGTAATCCATGCGATTAAAACTAGGTACGTAATTTAAATCGGAAAAGAAATTATCAGGGAATAGAACAGGAGTTACCGAAATAGGTTGCAAAGTAAGAAAGCTGAAGAGGCAGTGAGCTGGTGGGGCAGACGAGTCCTAGAGAGACCGCATATCGGCAATAAGCGTGTGTGATCGACGACCTTAAAAAGGTGTCTGGGACAGACTGGATGCGGAAGGTGGAGGACAGGATGTTTTAGCGCAGCCTGGGAGAGACCTATGTCCAGCAGTGGACTGCAATAGGCTGACTTTTATACAATATCAGTGCCTAAGTTCAAATGCCTCATGTGTATGTTATTTCACTGGCAAACATATTTATCCTTCAATCAGTAATGCTGCTTGACGGCAGAAACAATCAAAAACAAAATATTTTATTTCACATAAACCTACAAGGGCACTTATGAAACGTCAGAAGCTAGGTGCACGATTCCAATTGGTCGCTTCCTATGGAGAAGAGCCGGCATGAAACTCCACGGTTACTCTTTTGAAAAACAATTGGCTTTTACAATATTTTCAAATAACAGTGTCAATAGGTATGGGAGGACAGTGTAGGTCTTTCAACAAGTACCAGGTACTTAACAAAATAGAAAATGGTCAACAATCTACAGTCTACTAAGCCTACAACGTTCTCACATTCACAAAATAGAAAAGAATCTCTGTAAAAGACAAATAAATTAATAAAAACAAAAACCTATTTAAACCAAATGACATGATTGCCATTACAACTGTAACAAATCTGAATAATTATCTGTCTACACAATTGTAGAATAGTCTAGAGTGGTCGTGGTAACAGGAACGAACCCTTTTTACAAGCTATATAATAACTTGCGTCGTTCGGATGTTTCCGGTTACTCGATTTGCCATCCGTTTTTCAAGCACTTCTTGGCATTTGATTGAGCTTGGACTTGGTAAATATAACTTCAGTGACAACGGAAAAATAAGATACCATGGAATTGGTCTGATGATGGAGCCCGAAGGGCATAGGAACTCTTCAACTAAATAAGATAGCGTCGTTGTGTTTGAGCTGGTTAGTTTTATCTTGACAAGTACTATAGCACAAGATGGTGTCTGAGGAGCTCGTGGCTAAGTAATAACAGCCGCACGGGTCGATCTATCAGGTTAAGCTACGCTTGCCGCGGTTGGTCCGTGGATTGTATAGAATCATTTTTCTAACTTGAACAGACAGCTGTGCTGCTGGGGAGTTTGTTGCGCCACTTCTTCTTCCCAGCTAAAGGCACTAGGAAGTGGTGAAGGGTGGGCGTTTTTGGGGGACTGTCTTATGTAATTTTGACGTTCGAAAAGTGCTGATTCTCAGCCTAGTTTGAATAAATGACTTTTGAATTTTGAATTTTGAATTGAATTTTGATGGGTAACCATCTTTTCATACCGAGACTCCTCCATGCCTCGGAAAGCACGTTAAGCCGTTGGTCCCGGCTGTCATTCGTGGATCTTTGACAGTCGTTACGGGTCGTCAGAAGCCTGAGAGTCTGACAACCAGTCTTACCAAGGGGTATCGTATTACCCAGTTACTGGGTTGTGGAGGTCAGATAGGCAGTCGCTCCATGTAAAATACTGGTATTCAGCTGCATCCGGTTAGACTGGAAGCCGACCCCAATATAGTTGGGAAAAGGCTAGGCAGATTAATTGGTGTCCAGAGTCTGAGGTTGGAGCCGGAAGGTGGCCATACCAACTCCTCAATCGAGATACAAACAAAATACCTTAATCGTGTTTGGACTTATTGGATTTGTATTGACAAGTGCTTTTAATTACTAAGTATTACTTTTTAGTTAAAAGCTTGTTTTTAATGTTTTAATATTTTTTCAAGGTGCTTTTTGGTACCTACGTAGGTATTTTCGGTACCTCCTAAGTTTGTGTCCGTATGGATTGAGGAGCCATGTCTCATATTTAATTGCGGGTACTACCAATGTTTAGTAGTAAATTAGGCGATTTTGTAGGCCCGATCCTGGAATTTGTAGTAAAACACTTTAAAAGATACATGACTTTTAAGGTGGCTCCTCAATTCAAACGTCTGAATTGAGGTGCCACCTTACAACTCTAAAACTAGCCGACGGATATTTTTGAAAATTTGGTAGGATTTAGTAGTACTTATGCGTAATCTCTACAAAAAAAATGGGTTTTGTACGGCTGAATTTGAGATAGCTACAATGTTTTGATTTTTCATAAAAATCCATAAATTTCACCGCACTGTTTCTCGGAAAATAATTAACCAATTACAACAGATTTTTAGTATAATTTAGTAGTAAATACGTTCTAATTTGTAGTATAAAAATAAAATGGAAAAACCACATAATTTCGCTAATACAACACATTTTATGTGGCTCCTCAATCCTGACGGTCTATAGAAAATAATATGTACGTAGCTACTAAAGTAGTTGATCAAATCGGATAACAATAGCGCCAATATTTAGTAGAAATTTCTACTAAATATTGGCGTAATCCAACATTTTGTACATTCAGTATTTCAAAAGATATTAACAAAATAAACATTACTTAAAAATCTAGTGTGGTACGAGAGCCCACGACCAAAACCATATCACATCGTTTTACGGCCAAAACCGTATAAAATCATTAGTTTAGATGATTCCTGAACCCAACTCGGTGGGAAGTACCGGTCAGAAACGTCCTAGTTTTACGAAAGCCTATTTCTGCTATGTCAAAAAAAATAAGCAGACGGTTTCATCACAATATGCCTGGGGGCCTACCACCAACTCATAAAGGAGTATTATTTTAATATTACTTCAGTGTGGGAAAGAGATGGAGCCCTACAGATCGTATAGCTCCATCTCTTTCTCTCACTGAAGTAATATTAAAATAATACTGTTTATGAGCTGGTGGTAGGCCCCCTGATATTAAAAATGAGTTTTCGTAATTTTACTATAAAAGTTTGTTTTCAGACATTTTGCGTGTCACATGTGGACTGAGCGCATTTTCAAAAAATTACAAAAAATTTAACCTATCTGTTTCATAGCAACCCGATTCAATTTTTTAAATCTTTTCTATAGTTACTGAAAACCTGTTTTCAGAAATTTTAAATATCATATTATATAACTCCAAAAACAGAAAGAACGTTTCGGAATCGCCCGGCTAACGCGCGGTGCTTGTTACGCTTACGACACCGATGATGAGTCCGACAGTAAAAAAAAAAATATTAATTTTATTTCAATAAACAGTTATTTATTTAGTTATCAGCGGGTAAGCTCTTTATTAATCGTACGTAAAAACGATTTATTTTGAAAAATGATTTTTCGCATCAACTGACCAATGTTCACCTAAATAGGTACAAGATTTTCAGACGGGTTGCTATGGGTTTTATTTTATGCCTCATTTTTAATTTTCTCTCTGTGGTGGTCTTCTGGGTGTGACGCCACTACATACACTTACTGGTTTCAGAAAATTGTGTTTTCGGAATTTAAAATCTTTCTTTCAACTACATTCTGAAAATCAGACAGATTGCTATGAAACAGTTCGGTATTTTTTTTTACATAGGTATTTCAAATGCGAGGTTAGACGTGACGCGGAAAATGTCTGAAATTTTTGGATTCAGAATCTTCTGCAGTTGTAGCCACCGACATTAAAATTTTCTTACGTTTTTTGCAGTTTGTAGGTTGAATCATTAATACATCTCCCTAAGATAGATTTGTTCCATTAGAACATATCTCTTATGGAAAAGTTATTTTAATCAAGATACAACCTGAGACTGACCTGCCGTAATCTTTTGATTACGTAAAAGAAGAAAAAAATACGTTACTAATCAGACAACTTTTCGATTGAACCAGATTGCTATGAGACAGATAGGTTAAATTTTTTGACATTTTTGAAAATGCACTCAGTCCACATTTGACACACAAAAATGTCTGAAAACAAACTTTTTGGTAATAAAATTACGAAACCTATGTACATTTTAAATATCAGACATATTGTGATGAAACCAACTGCTTGCTTATTTTTTTAAAGCAGAAATGGGCTCCCGTAAAACTGGGATGTTTCTGACCGGTACTTCCCATCGAATCGGTTCAGAATCATCTAAACTAACGATGTTGTACGGTTTTGACCGTTGAACGATGTGACATGGTTTTGGTCGTGGGCTCTTGTACCACACTAAATTGTTAAGGAATGTTTATTTTGTTAATATCTTTTGAAATACTGAATGTACAAAATGTTGGATTACGCCAATATTTAGTAGAAATTTCTACTAAATATTGGTGCTATTGTTATCCGATTTGATCAACTACTTTAGTAGCTATGCACATTTATTTTCTACAGACCGTCAGGATTGAGGAGCCACATAAAATATGTTGTATTAGCGAAATTATGTAGTTTTTCCATTTCATTTTAATACTACAAATTAAAACGTATTTACTACTAAATTATACTAAAAATATGTTGTAATTGGTTGAGTACTTTCCGAGAAACAGCGCGGTGAAATTTATGGATTTTTATGAAAAATCAAAACATTGTAGCTATCTCAAATTCAGCCGTACAAAACCCATTTTTTTTGTAAAGATTACGCATAAGTACTACTAAATCCTACCAAATTTTCAAAAATATCCGTCGGCTAGTTTTAGAGTTGTAAGGTGGCACCTCAATTCAGACGTCTGAATTGAGGAGCCACCTTAAAAGTCGTGTATCTTTTAAAGTGTTTTACTACAAATTCCAGGATCGGGCCTACAAAATCGCTTAATTTACTACTAAATATTGGTAGTACCCGCGTTTAAATATGAGACATGGCTCCTCAATTCATACGGACACCTAAGTTTTCCATGTAAGCTTTCATTTTTCTTTCTCAATTACGTTAAGTAAAACTCCTAATCTAATCAGGTGAGCAAAAAAGGCTTTCACTAGATTACAACAAAATGATGGTTTCAAAAAGAAAACCGACGGATATGGTAGTCTTCACAATCATACAATACGGTAGTTGCCCAGGTAAAAAAAAAGAAATTATATTTAGTCCGTCTTTCAGGTAATAAAAAAATATTAGACACGTATTTTTTACTTTATCATATTAATCAAAAATAACTTGGAAAACACGCATTAAAGTTGGGGAATGAGGGCTCGCTACGTCATAACGCAGTATAAAATCTAGCAAGGCGTGACGTCATGCCACATTTTAACTCAATGTATCGCCGTAACCTTTTGATTACGTCAAAAAAGAAAAAATACGTGTTCAATATTTTTTAATAATCTACAAGTAGGACAAAAAATAATTTGAACACAGGCCTATTATGTAGAAGGAACAGAACTGTACTGTTGGGGCGTTCCTATACTTATCTTCGATCAAATTCTTTCCCCAGTTTACATTAGCAACCTAAGTACGTATATTTAGGACCACTTCGTTTAACCAAATCCTCCCACATAATGTGGCATATTTATAAAACTCAATAAAATTATGTCAGATACACGAATATTGGATATTCAGCCGAAAAGGATCCGAGATGTACCTAATCCAGAATGGATTTACCCCAAAGTAACTCCAGATTCAATCAATTATTGGGTTCAGGGGATCAGCCATATCCAAACAAGATTCAACATGAGTATTATTAATAACATTGAAAAGATTCCCTCATTCTCATCAGGATCACATTTTTGTGGAAATGCCAATATGTATCCGCGTAAAGATACCTTCGACATATCTACAATGAGTAACATAACTATAATTTACTTACTACCGGGGTTGTACTTAGTTCTATTGAACTATTACCCCGGAAAGTTGAAACTCTATTTGGCAGAGGTCGGCGTCATGGTAGTGGAAGGGTCCGTGTGGTTTTATTAACCGACTTCCAAAAGGAGTAGGTTCTCAATTCAACAGTATGTTTTTTTTTTTTGTATGTCTGTAACTATGCGTTCGCACTGGCGAAACATCACAACAAAACATGTTGAAATCTCTAGTGCCTGTCAAACTAACAAAACACGTGACGGTACTGAGTACATAGCAGTCTCAAAATATTTCTTACGTATCTAAAAAAAAAACCAGTACTTCTTTTGTAAAGACTTTATTTTTAAAAGATATTAATAAGTGCAACTTACAAGTGACGCTATTATCTAGTGATTCTGTGCTGTGTACAATATAAAAAAACATAAAAAACCGTATTCATTTTGAGAACTGGTATTTTTCTACCCTATAAGTATAAATAATAACGGACTTTATACACAATTGTTAAAAAACTGTGCGACGAACTTGCAGTGTGTGTGCTAATTTACGGTGACGCTGTGTTTCATTTTATGGTATCACACTTGCCATAACACCGTGATAACTGCCATAAACGAATTTACTGCAAACAGCACCATCTAGTGATTCTCGAGTGAACTGCTTCTGGATCGATTGCGCAAACGAAATTGTATCTCACTATGGTAAAGTGTGGTGGCTGCGGTAAATATCTCGCAGCGGCGGATGCGGCTAAATGCGACAACTGCCGATCTTGTTATCATCGGCAGTGCGTTGGTATACTTAAAATAAGCCTTCTAACATCCCCTTGGCACTGCCCGGAGTGTAACAAAAACATTGTACGGGACAACCGGGCCGAAACGCCAGTTAGGGGCCATTCAGCCGCACCACTGGAAGTCAGTATGACTAATCCTATAGACACGAGTCCTATGAAAAGCGGTGGCGCTTTGGATGTCACACATGAGCTCACTCAAGACATCACTATTGAGCTGAGAAAGTTCAAGGAAGAGTTCATTAACACGGTACGGAGTGAATTTCAATTGCTGCGTAATGATCTAGCCGACCTGAGATGTTCATTGCAGTCCACTAATGACCGTATGAGTAGTTTGGAGGAGAGGGTGGCCATTATGGAGAAGCAAAAGTCGGTACAATCCCAAGTCTCGCCGGATGTGCATCAACTTATTGCCCAATTGCGGAGCGATTTAAATGACCGTGATCAGGAGCTGCTAGCCACTGATATTCAGATCACAAACTTACCAGAGCCGAGTGGTGAAAATCCCTCACACACGGCTATGCTAGTGGCGTCAAAGATGGGCGTAAAAATTGAGGCGCGCGATATTGTGAGTGCCGAGCGCGTTGGAGGTAGACGCATAAATGCTACGCAGCCGACGCCGGTGGAGACCCGCCCGCGTTTCCTCGTCGTGCGTCTCGCGCGCCGTGATCTACGAGACGAGATGTTGGAGGCCGCACGAGTACGTCGTGGCATGACTACTGCTGATCTTGACATGCCCGGTCTATCAGCGCGATTCTACGTCAACGAACGTCTTACTAAGCAGAATCGTGAGTTGTTTCGGATGGCGCGGGAGGCCGGGGGCCGCCTCGGTTGGCAATTTATATGGTGCAAACGTGGCCGTATTCTTGCTCGTTACAAACCTGGGGATGCCGCCTGCCAAATCCGCTGCGAGGCTGATGTGCAGCGCATCTTTTCACCCATACCTGTATCGGTTACCGACGGCCAAATGGCCTAAATATTTCTGTCTCACTGCTGCCATTATTTTTTATTATTTCTGCTTTTTTTGTTTTAATTTATACTCATTATTTTTAGTTTTTAACATACCAATGACGCGTATTTTATTGTATGTTGCAAAAGTGTCGTGGTCTTATAACTATTATCTGTTGTGTCCGCTCTGTCCGACCCTCCGGGGAAACAGGCGTGATATTATGTTATGTAATGTTGTTTGTCTCACGGCGGCGGCACACGCGCATCTCAGTGGGCTCGTAAACCAGTTTCGACATACTTATATTATCATATTATTTATTTACATTATCCTACATCTAGTAATATTTTCAATCCTTTCTACATTTTTACTTATTATTTTATTACATATTTCCAATAACTATTTGATATTTGCAAATACCTATACATTTTTTCTATTTAATTCTCAACCAATAATATTATTTAGGACTATAAAAACTGATATTATGATTTTGAACGAATGCCCGTTAAAAGTGTTGATAGCAATTCAAGTTATAACTATAACTGTAGTAGTAATTTTACAGTACAGTCATGATGCCTAAAAGTGGAAAATATCTTAAGGTTGGCTTCCTTAACGCAGGGTCTCTGGGTACAGGCCATGATGATTTGATTTGTGCAATTGACAGATATAGTTTTGATATATAATGGCTATAAACGAAACTTGGCTTCAGCCGGGAGAGGAGGGGCGCGCGCCGGTCGTGCCCGGCTATCGTCTGCGCCACACTCCGCGGCCGTCAGCTGTTCGCGCGGGGCGAGGTGGGGGTGTTGGGTTTTATCTGCGGCGGGGTCTGAGCGCGCGCATTTGTACTGGCACGGCTGATCCCAGGTTCGATTCCGTCGAACAGATGTGGCTGACAATTTCGCTAAGCGGGAAAAAAATTGCCATTGGTACAGCGTACCGGCCACCATGGTTAGACATAGATCACTTCCTGGATGCCATCACGCACAGTTTGGCGACGTTGGGTAACTGTGACCATTATATATTGCTCGGTGATTTCAATGTCAACATGCTCAACATAAACGAGACTAAAACTAAAAAAGTACGAGAATTTTTAAATTGCATAAGTCTCGTTCAACTTGTCACGATGCCTACTCATTTCACAGATACGAGTGAGACTCTTATTGACTTACTGTGCACAGATCTTAGGGCAAGGTACACGACGGTGGAATCCTTTGGTTCGATTACAGGCCATTCCATTATTGTCAGTGAATTTCACATAAAGCGGGACAAATTTATACCGTATGTAATCAAATTTAGGCCGATGAAAGATATATGTGTAGATAGCTTTAATACGGATTTGTCGCAATCAAACATAGGGCGTGTTTCTGATTTTACCGATGTGAATGACATGGTTGATCATTTTAATCACTGCATAATATCATTGTTTGATGTTCACGCGCCACTTAAGTGTTGTCGTATTAAGGAATTGTCATATCCCTGGATTACGGACACTATCCAGCTTATGATGCGGTTACGAGACAATGCATTAGCCAAATATAGGAATACTAAATCGGGAACAAAAAAGAATTACTATAAGCAGTTAAAATCCTTGGTAGAAAGTTCCTTGTATAATGAAAAAATTGCATACTTTAGGCACAATATAAATAATAAAATAAATAATCCAAAGTTACTATGGAAGAACATTAAATCCACTTTTGCACCCTCAAAGCAAGGACAAGATCTTCCCCCACATTTCAGAAACCCAGACCTGATAAATAACACATTTTTGAATGTCCCTGGCAACCCGGTAGCTAGCACTTCGCTTATATCATTCTATGAGACCCACAGATTTAGTGAAGCAATATTCACAATTGCTCCGGTGAACCAAGACGATATCTCCCGCATTATTTTTGACTTAAAGTCAAATGCAGAAGGCTACGACAACATAACCTTAAGTATGCTTAATCTAACTTTGCCGCACACTTTAGCAACTATTACCTACATCGTAAACTATTCCATATGGACATCAAAGTTTCCTTACCAATGGAAAATTGCCACAGTTAGACCCCTACCTAAGAGTCCAAACCCTGTAGAAGTTAAAGACTTGCGGCCGATAAGTATTTTGCCCTGTCTTTCAAAAGTAATGGAGAGGGTAGTGTGTCGGCAATTAACTCGGTTTTTGGAAGAGAACGAAGTGTTGCCTGATCTACAGTCTGGTTTTAGGAAACAGCGCAGCACTTCTACGGCATTACTGGATGTTACGGACAATATTCTATCAGCCCAAGATAATGGCATGTGTTCCCTGATGGTACTACTTGATTTTTCCCGTGCATTTGATTGCATTAACGTCTCACTATTACTGTCAAAGTTAAAATACTACGGTTTTGACGACAATGCCATTCAATGGTTCCACAGCTATCTCAGTAATAGAAAACAACTTGTAGAATTGCGTTTGTCGGATGGTACTACTTTGACTTCAGCTCTTACTTCTATAGAAAGAGGCGTTCCTCAGGGGTCAATTTTGGGTCCGATTCTTTTTATTCTCTACTGTGCAGACATAATAAAGTGCCTTCAGAAATGCAAGTATCATATTTACGCCGATGACGTCCAACTGTATTTATCTTTCCGTCCAGATGATTATGAGTCAGCCGTTAGAGACCTAAACGACGACCTAGAAAGAATCGCCGCCTGGTCTGATGAGAATTGTCTGGCATTAAACCCATTGAAAACAAAATATATGTTGTTTGGCACGAGGCAGCAGTTGAAGAAGATACCATTAAGCCTTAATTTAACTCTAATGGGTGAGCCTATTGACCGTGTGAATGAGGCGCGGAACCTTGGGTTATGTATGGACAACAGCCTTAGATTTGAGAAACACGTGGCTAACTCTGTAAGAAACTGCTTCTATCGTCTGAAACTTCTTTACAAAATGAGGCCATACTTGTCTGAAAAGCTTCGCGAACAGCTCGTCGAAACCCTTGTTCTTTCTAAATTAAACTACGCTGATACGGTTTACGGCCCACGCTTGCTGGCTCGTACCGATCGACTTATACAAAGAGTCCAAAATGCATGTGCGCGCTTCTGCTACACTGTTCCCCCTAGAAGTCATGTCACCCCCTTTCTTAATAAACACTTTATTCTCAAGATGAAGTCGAGACGAAAGTTACACCTAGCGTGCCTGCTTTTTGGTGTCGTTAAGTCCCAGAAACCAAAGTATTTGTACGGCAAGCTTAGTTGGATGGCTAGTAGACGAGATTGCGCGCCCAGGCAATGTGCACAACAACTTTCGACACAGTCTCATAGGACAGCAGCTTTCAGAGGCACTTTCCGATACGCTGCATCTAAGGTGTGGAATAACATCCCACCACCATTAAGAGTACTGGGCACTATCCACACGTTCAGAACACGTTTACGGCAATATCTCATAGATTCGCAACTGAAACTGGATATGGTCGCCCTTAATGTTTCTCTTATATGAAATAAATATTTATTATATATATAAAATATATATATATTATATATTGGGTATGCGGGTGGTTTTTATTATTATTAATAACTATTAATATTTTTTGTTCAAACAACATATAGTAATTTTTTCTTCTCGTAAAACTGTCGGTGTATCTGTCCGCTGCGGTCGGCGGCTTGTAGCGCTTTGTGAGTGTATCGGTGCATGGATTCTACTTAGCTCGCTAAGAACAGATTTTTGCTGGGACTGTTTTTGTTGTATTAGTATGTTTTTTGTTTTTATCTAATATTTGATTACGTGCTTATTTATTTATTTAGTTTTTTAAGTATACAAATTATGTATTAGGTATGTTGAAACTGTTTGTACTCTCCGTCACTTGTCCTTAAGGGTTCATTAGAAAACCAGCGTCAGACAGTATCTGTTTGGCATTAATGCTGAAATGAACCTTTTTGGCGCAGCCGTGAGGCACATACTATTGTTTTTAAAACATTTTTTTATTTTTATTTTCACTGTGTTATTTGTGTTTTGTGTTTCACGAACTGTGTCCAAATAAATGTTTTTCTTTCTTTCTTCTTTCTTTCTTTCTTTCTAAACTTTGTATGGAAAATTGACAGAAAATAGAGATTCCAACATGTTTCGTTGTAAATGTTTCGCCAGTGCGAACGCACAGTTACGCGATAACTCTGCCAATTATGAATTGATTTTATTGATTCTTTTTTTTTTGGTAGGTAATACTTCAGAAGTGGTCCCATATAAATTTTAATAACTTTGCTTAGGTAGTTTTTGAGTTAGCTTCAATAATACGTGTTTTTCCCACTTAGTATGTGGATGATATGTTAAGTTCCTCTCATTGTTATTTACATAGCAGGTAGTGGTATTCGATTTTTTGTTTTTGTGGGGTAAATAAAAAGTGAAAAATAAAAACATTTTACAAAAAAAAAAAACAACCGACTTCCAAAAAAAACACTACAAATTTTTCGTCGGTTATTAAAAAAAAAAACCGCTTTTTCATAGAAAAGTGCAATATCTACGCGGTCAAAATGTATGGAACAGCTGATTTTTTTTTTAAATAACCGACGAAAAATTTCAACGCAGGGGGGTTCAGAATCATGTACTGAATCCATGGTAACAGTTTTCGCGTCGATGTCCCTGCCACCCTGTAGATAGTTTGTGAAAATTGACAAATAGCGTTTATGTGGAGCCGCAGCATGAATTCAATGATCTTGATTCACTTCTTGATCCATCGATTTAACGAAGAAGCTAATCAGTGTATACGCGCTGGTGTTTGCAACTCCACGTACACACGGCTACACATCAAGCTATACATTTTCAGTATAAGCTGACCTCGCATTGTACGGAAATCCGATGCGAGATCAGCATAAACTGGAATTGTATAGCTTGATGTGTAGTCGTGTGTACATGCGCGTATTTTGCGTACGCGTGGAAAAATCGATCATTCGACACATCCCAGCTCTTCAAGGAATTCCGCCAACATCTTGGTGTTACTGACAATCTCGAAGATAACACTACCTTTTTTTTTTTGGGTGGGATATTATCAAATAACTTCTCCCGCTCTGGGCGGAGCGGGAGGGCGTGTCAGACTCTTACTGACTAAAACCCACCCGTGTTCCTTCAGTTGCCATGTTGCCGGGGGCCACGATTTCCCTTTCGGCCTTATTCGCAACCCCGGCAGAAGAGGGGGGTACCACTACCTGGATTTCCGAAGTACTTTGTCCTGTACGTGGCAACCACCGGGCAGTTTAAAAGCCTAGCATAGAGTATTCTTTATTAAGAACACCATACAGATCATATTCACTACCTTTTTAGGGTTCCGTACCCGAAGGGTACTAAACGGAACCCTATTACTAAGCCTCCGCTGTCCGTCTGTCTGTCTGTCAGCGGGCTGTATCTCATGAACCGTAATAGGCAGACAGTTGAAATTTTCACAGATTGTATATTTCTATTGTCGCTACAATAGCAAATAATAAAAATAAAATTAAGTGAAACAAATCGAAGTGAGTGTGAAACGTGTTTTTTTTAATGTTTTTTTGTAGTGAAAACTTCTATAAGCGCGTTGGGCATTTTTGAGATGGGAAAAAACAATTGAACTCGCGACACCGTTACCGCTCATTAAAAAGTATTTCCTGCACAATAAAATTTTTCAAGTTTTCACTTTTGTTGGCACTCCCGGAGAAAAAACAGTGGCTGTTTTTTTTTTAAATAAATGGTGTTAAACATTAAACAGTGGAACGGAATCCTTCGTGTGCGATTCTGACTCGCACTTGGCCGCTATTTTCTGTGGGGAATCCTCATGGTTCACTCCGTCTGGGGAGAACGGAGGGTTATGTCGAACGTCTAGCGAAAAAAACATTTTACAAAAAAAATAAACAACCGACTTCCAAAAAAAACACTACAAAGTGAAAAATAACTTTAATTTCGGAAGTCGGTGGCAAAAAACGAAAATACAAAACCCAAGACACCGACTACAAAAAAACATTAAAAAAAACACGTTTCACACTCACTTCGATTTGTTTCACTTAATTTTATTTTTATTATTTGCTATTATAGCGACAATAGAAATATACAATCTGTGAAAATTTCAACTGTCTGCCTATTACGGTTCATGAGATACAGCCCGCTGACAGACAGACAGACGGACAGCGGAGGCTTAGTAATAAGGTTCCGTTTAGTACCCTTCGGGTACGGAGCCCTAAAAAGGTAGTGAATATGATCTGTAAGGTGTTCTTAATAAAGAATATTCTATGCTAGGCTTCTAAACTTCCTGGTAGTTGCCACATACAGGACAAAGTACTTCGGAAATCCAGGTAGTGGTACCCCCTCTTCTGCCGGGGTTGCGAATAAGGCCGAAAGGGAAATCGTGGCCCCCCGGCAACATGGTAACTGAAGGAACACTGGTGGGTTTTAGTCAGTAAGAGTCTGACACGCCCTCCCGCTCCGCCCAGAGCGGGAGAAGTTATTTGATGGTAGTGGTACCCTCGAGATTGTCAGTAACACCAAGATGTTGGCGGCCTTCCTTGGGGAGCTGGGATGTATCGAATGATCGATATTTCCACGCGTACGCAAAATACGCACATGCACACACATCAAGCTATACAATTCCAGTTTATGCTGATCTCGCATCGTATAGGATTTT
This sequence comes from Agrochola lychnidis, assembly GCA_963680765.1. Lineage (NCBI taxonomy): Eukaryota > Metazoa > Arthropoda > Insecta > Lepidoptera > Noctuidae > Agrochola > Agrochola lychnidis. The sequence goes on along the minus strand of OY796859.1, from coordinate 1,786,393 downwards.
CGTACAATGCGAGGTCAGCTTATACTGAAAATTTATAGCTTGATGTATAGCCGATAAGCTTCTTCGATCAAGAAGTGAATCAAGATCATTGAATTCATGCTGCGGCTCCACAAGAACGCTATTTGTAAATTTTCACAAATCATATACAGGGTGGCAGGGACATCGACGCGAAAACTGTTACCATGGATTCAGTACATGATTCTGAAACCCCCTCGTTGAAATTTTTCGTCGTTATTAAAAAAAAAAACTGCTGTTCCGTACATTTAAACCGCGTAGGTATTGCACTTTTCTATGAAAAAGCAGTTTTTTTGTAATAACCGACGAAAAATTTCAACGCAGGGGGGTTCAGAATCGTCGGGAATCACAGGCAGATTTCCGGCCACCGTAGGCGAGGGCTTGCGGACGGTGAGCAATGGGCAGCTCGCCGTCCGATAAGGACCAAGTCCGGGTCGACGACGCGTTGTGTTCCACGCGCGCCTCAAAGAGATTTCAGCAGAATTGACGGGGTCCGCTAGGGCCGATGCCTGCCGGGGATTCGAAGAAAACCAATAGGGACATCGTGGCCCCCCAGCAACATGGCAACTGAAGGAACACGGGTGGGTTTTAGTCAGTAAGAGTCTGACACGCCCTCCCGCTCCGCCCAGAGCGGGAGAAGTTATTTGATAATATCACACCCAAAAAAAAAGGGGGGTTCAGAATCATGTACTGAATCCATGGTAACAGTTCTCGCGTCGATGTCCCTGCCAGCCTGTAGGTAATTTGCAATGATAATAATATTATTTTCGATGCCTGTGTGTTGTTGTTGCATTGCGGTAGGTCAAGATAAAGAAGCGACAATATTGTCATATGATTCTAATGTTCCTACAAAAACAAAGTTTTTCTATTATTCGATTGTCCTATTCTTTAAGTTAGCCACCGCTCCAATCAATGTAGTTACTGTTGTAAGTCCCTGAAGCGACAAAGTAATCCGGAATAAAGGTCACGTCTTAAAAGCTTGCCGGAGCTGGCAACATTAATGAGTTTGATGACTTTGTTGGCAACTTTATTTTTATTTAGATTATTTACGGCGCGCCCCTGTTTAGCCCTGAAGGGATGATCAAGATATCAAAGCGGATTATGTTGCTGTGGCGAGGGCGACAGCACTTAAAGACTGTTTTAAAGTTAATGGAATCTTCTAAATTGGGATGTCCGAATTATTTTTACCCGACTGCGGCGAAACCAAAAAAGGAGAGTTATGTGTTTGACCTGTATGTATGTATGTCCGTCGCTATGTTCCCTCGTAACTACTAAACGGCTGAACCGATTGTGATGAATGACATGTCGTTAGATTTGTCTTTATTGCGCGGGTGTCATTGGGTTTATTAAAATTAGAGATGTTACGGAGCTTCGATTCCGACTCCGAAAGGTCGAAACTTCCGATTAATAATATTACACCTTCGACTCTGACTCCGGTTCCGAAAATTTTGAATCGGAGTTATACCCAAGATCGAACGGATCAACAATCGAATAATTTTTATACACGGTCGCGCTCGAAGTCTCAGTTTGTTTTGTGTATGTCAGACGCGTCACGCGTCATCACCTGCCTAGCCTTTTCCCAACTATGTTGGGGTCGGCTTCCAGTCTAACCGGATGCAGCTGAATACCAGTATTTTACATGGAGCGACTGCCTATCTGACCTCCACAACCTAGTTACTAGATAACACGATACCCCTTGGTTAGACTGGTTGTCAGACTTTTTGGGCTTCTAACTACCCGTAACGACTGTCAAAGATCTACAAATGACAGCCGGGACCAACGGCTTCACGTGCTTTCCGAAGCACGGAGGGGTCTTGGTATGTAAAGATGGTCACCCATCCACAGACCAACCGCGGCAAGCGTAGCTTGACCAGATCGATCGACCCGTGCAGCTGTTGTTACTTAGCCACAAGCGTAATTTGTGAAATTAAGTTAAGAGCAGAGCATGATATAAAATATACATAGAATGTCTATATGAATTTTGAAGATCCAAATAATTACGCGAGATACTATCAAAACAGGCGTTTTATTTATTACGGTACCGTTAGCTCGCCTAGTACTTGTAGAGAGACCTACACTGTCCATCTGTCTGTCATAGGACAATGGCCTACACTGTCCTACAGTGGTATTTGGAAACAGTGAGTTTTTAGAGAGCTTTGGTTTTCTAAAAAAGCGGTGAGAAAACGGCCACACAATAACTGTCCAAATATAGAGCGTTTATTGACACCTTGTCACGTTCAGTGCCGGGAGCCCTCCTGGAGGGTTCAGCTAGTCGCTTATGGGATGCCGGGAGCCCTCGCGGAGGGCACATTTTAAATGTAGGATTTTCTTGGCAAATACAGCATTATAAACCGTGAAAATAAAATCTTTTTTTATATTTTAACAAGATTTATTAGTATATCTGTCACCGTAAGATTGTGAGCACCGTTAGTTTATAATCTATCGGTATTATTTCCGTTAGATCATAATCTGTCGAAAAATTGTGAACTGGGTGAAATTAGGGTTAGGTTAGGTTAGAACTGTGACCAACCGCGTGAGTCGAGCGAGCGCAGTAAGCGCTGCCGCGGCAGCGGCAGCGCTTACTGCGCTCGTTTCTCATGGATATAATATAAACTATCGAAAAATAATGCGTTAAATCGTAAATGATTTGTTGCAGTTCACAATTTTTCGACAGTTTGTAATCTAACGGAAATAATACCGATAGATTATAAACTAACGAAGTTTATAATTTTACGGTGACATATCCATTGGTTTTAAAATCCAAGCAATTTTTTTTTTTTTTGTTGACGGTCACAATAATATTCACAAAAAAAATTAAAGGTTGGAAACTACGGTACAGCAACAAGACCCCTTGAAAATACTATTTTACTTCGTTTTACAGTGTTTTATAACACGGTTTTAAACCTAATGCCGTTGACCGTCTGCGATGGTTAACTTTAGCGCAAACGTAATGCCGGTGACCCTCCCGGAGGGTTCACTTCCAATTCCTATGAAAACTGGGCTGAGTTGAAACTGTTAATGTCAAATAGGTACTGGTGAAAATCACAAATATTCATTATAGCCGTTATAATATGACGACCACCGTTCTTCGAGGAAACCATAGCTTTACCGTGGAGTTTCTTGCCGGCTCTTCTCCTTACGAAACGACCAATTGGAACCGTGCACCTAACTTCTGATGTAGGTACGTTCACCTATGTATGTGTAATAAAATATATTGAATTTGAAATTGAATTGATATGAAACTCATTACTTATTTACGTTTGTATTTGGTATTTTTAGGGTTCCGTAACTCAAAAGGAAAAAACGGAACCCTTATAAGATTACTTCGTTGTCCGTCCGTCAGTCTGTCGACACACATTTTCTCACAAACGCGTGGAGGTATCAAGTTGAAACTAATATCAACTACGTAGGTCTATGGTCCCTTGGAGCTTTAAAAAATCAAGCTTCTGAGTCAACGTAACAAAAAAATACGGCTATTTATGCGACATATTTTGATACAACACCAAAACTACTACTACTCGCAAATAAATCAACACCAACAGGGTACTTCCCGTTGACCTAGAATCATGAAATTTGGCAGGAAAGAAGGTCTCACAGCTCATTTAAAGGAAAAAGTTCGAAAATAGTTAATTTGTAGTTTTATCAATCACAATTATTTTTTTGGTAGACTTACATTTGCAGTTGGAGAATTGACTGTGAAGTATTTCAATGTATCGTTATAAAAACATGTTTTCCCATACAGTCCGTATGGGAGAACATGTTTTTCAACTTACAATGCTAAGTTTTTGGGATAAATTCGTCCCAACTACGGAACCCTTCATTGTGCGTGGTCCGACACGCACTTGGCTGGTTTTTTTTTCTAATCATAGTGAATTCTTTCCGAGATATATAGAGTATAGAGGCTAGGATCTACTTTGGTATTCGGTGCATACTCTGTTTTATGATTCACTAAGTTTTATATTTTTACGATGAATAAAGACGAATGCCAATTATTCTAGAACGAGAAAACTCAGAAAAGCAAGCTAAGTAATTCGCGATTTTCGGTAATAGAGTTTCGATATAAAAGCCGATTTGGGAAATAACAACCATCCGACTCCGAGAGCTTTTCCAATGTGTTCAAAGTGAGATGTGGAAAATAGCTCTGAGAAACAAATTAAATGGGAAATTTCAGTTAGGTTTTAGATGAATCCTGTGCAAATAAAAAGGCGACGATTCAAAGAAATTCGTTGTCGAAATATTACTTACCTAATAGATATCGATGAAGGTCAATGAATTCTCTTTTAATCAATTACCATCAAATCAGACACTGTTAAGATTAAAGGTCACAAGACACGCGCAATATCACTCGAATACCTACAGGTATTCGAGTGATATTGCGCGTGATATATGTAATTGTTATCACATAAACCATTGGGCTATTAATAGACCGAAGGTTGTCATAATCTACGTCTCAAGTTTATTCATCGATCGATGGGACTAAGTACTGAGAGAGAAAATAAAAAAAAATAAAAGTGCGATCAGATTCATCACGAAAAGAGATTATACCATCGACATTTTAAAATAGGAATCAAATGCTGTAACTTCGTAGGAAACGGTATAAAATTCAGAGTAACAATAAAAAACAACATTCTAGGAAATGGATCCAAATTTTCCACTTACCTAATTTTACATGTTTCTCCAAAATGCACTTGGATTTCCCGTAATTATAGATGCAGTGACGTCAAACAGTTCACAGCACTGGGGAGGGACAGACTGATTTTGACAGATGTCAGAGAGGGCACCCTGCGGGGCGCATGCGCGGGAACCAGTGGAAAATTATGGAGAGGGCGGGAAACCGTGGGTGGGAAGCGCTCGATAAACGAAAGGATATGACGTGGCGCCGGAAATTGAAGCCTGGATTGAAATTGTTTTAGTTTTATTTGCGAAAGCTTATGATTGAATTTTATTACTAGTTTTATTTATTATGTCGTTTTATTGTCAAATTAACTTTTTATTAAAAATAAATTGAAAGGACTTTTAGGACAATTTCATATTCCAATACTTGTTGATCTCAATTCGGTTTAATGCAGAAGCTTTTCATAGTTTATCGATCATTTTCGTCTCATCGCTAAAAGTTGTGCAAGTAGTGTCGAATTTTCTTCAATTTAATTCATAATCATAGCTTTAATTTTATCGAACCTTATCGACTGACACGGAGTCAGCCAAAATGGCCCATTGTGTAGAGACCGGGACCCATCGCAACAGCGAACTGGGATATGCTGGCCATATTGTAGGCATCACGTGTTGTATTTTCTATTGCGTCGTGTTTCCAGTTTTCCCGGAAAATTATGGCCCATATTATATTGAATTTCAATGCTTTTATTTTATACGGTTTCGTAACTTTACGGTTTGAAAAGAAGTAAACTTATTTTTTTCTTTAATCTTTTTTTATTAGGGTTCTGTACCAAAATGGTAAAAAGGAACCCTTATGGTGCGACTCAGTCTGTCTGTCCATCTGTCTGTCACAGCTGGATATCTCAAGAACTACTTATGCCATCAACATGAAATTTGGAACAGTTTTAGTTGACGTTTGCCCAATAATTTTGCAAATAAAAAAGAAAAAAAAACGCATATTTTTTTTTTTGCAACAGGGACTGAACGGGAGTCTTAAAAATTCGAAGTGGGGCTAGGGCATGTGAGGTATCATATGAAAGAGCGCTATTTGCACATTCTCAAATATTTTCCTTTTTTTAGGCCGCATAGTTTTCGACTTGTGACCAAAAATGTAAAAAATAATATCAAATCCCCCCTTATCTCCGAAGTTTGCATAGAGAAAAATCTGAAATTATTCTAGTTTATGTAATGATTACAGGAAAAATAAAACGATGTTTCTAAATAGCACACTTTTTCAAAAATCATCAACAAAAATTACGGCGCTGACCTGAAACTGCAATATTCTACACCGCGTGTTAAAATTCTCTGACGAATATAGACCTCGCCAGTGAAAATTTAAAATGATACGGAACCCTCGGTGCGTGAGTCCGACTCGCTCTTGACCGGTTTTAGGAACTTTCATAATTGCAATGCGTATGTCAGTCCCATCATACCCAAAAACAGTGGTTACACACTATGACTACTAACAACACAATAAAACTAACACAATATAACTAAAACAATAACACTATAACTACAACTTAAACAATTATATTTGTACGCCTCTGGGCAAAACATGGAGGATCTACCTATTTATAACACCTCACACTATGTTTAACTTGACCTATGTTCACAAATAAAGATTTCTGATTCTGATTCTGACTGAGCGAATATTGAGTGGGCCTTGAAAAATTGATTTTCAGCTATGATCAATATTAAAACTAAATACCGAAATAAATTGGACAAACTCTTTGCGATTAAAAGTAACTAAAATTTAAATTGATGCTAAAGCAATAATGACAACAAAATACATCCTTCTCATTGAAATGTTCCTTGCATTTAATTAAGCATTATTTTCAATTGAAACTGAATGTTTTTTTTATTGGAATTTTGAACAGTCCTTCATTTATATAGTTAAGTATGCTCCTTTTTTAGGGTTCCGTACCCAAAGGGTAAAACGGGACCCTATTACTAAAACTCCGCTGTCTGTCCATCTGTCCGTCTGTCATCAGGCTGTATCTCATGAACCGTGATAATTAGACTGTTGAAATTTTCACAGATGATGTATTTCTGTTGCTGCTATAACAATGAATACTAAAAAACAGAATAAAATATATATTTAAGGGGCTCCCATACAACAGACATGATTTTTTGCCGTTTTTATAGATAATGGTACGGAACCCTTCGTGCGCGAGTCCGACTCGCACTTGGCCGGTGGTCACCATGACAGTCAAGAGGTGAGTTCCGAATTTGGAAGTTAAGCTATTGCATAGCTTTTATCGCGGGCTTTAAGCGCGGCGACCGAATCAAGAAATTCCGTAACGTAACGAAAAACCTAACACCTAACACCCCCCACTCCGCCTACCATGTAATGACGGTTCCCATGACAACGTGATGTTGTCATGGGAACGTAATTTTTGTTTTATGTCATCATCCCAAGTGTAGCGTTAACAAATAGGAAGTATGGAGGTTACAAATGCTATGCAAATAGCTTTACCGCGGCAGTCCCCGAGTGCCACACGTTTTTTTTTGTTAGGTTGTTCGCGGTCCAGTCAACTTTCGGAACCTGCTCTAAATACATAAAAAAATACATACTGCTATGGATTACATTTGGGCCATGAACCTGATCAGACTCTTCGCATCATCACCATTTAGACAGAGACAGAATCTCAATAAAATGTGCCTAAATTAAAAGAAGTACCAACACTTATTCACTGCTCCACATTACAGGTTTTCAAGGTGTATTTAGTAAGTTCGATTCTCGGTTCGATAAATTATGATGAGGATTTTTGCTCTACTATTGTTTATCACATTACCTTTACTGACGTCATCGGTGAACTGACTTTGACTTGGTGTCTCCGAAAGTAAGCATGCATTTTATCATTTCAGATGGTCGTAAGATAACTGGTAAGTAAGTAAGAATGAGTATAGGTAGTAGGTACCTCTGCAGTTAACTAGGTTAGGGATTCCCAGCCGGTGGGGCGCGCTTCCCTTTGGGGGCGTAGAGTGACCAATGGGGGGCGCGGCGGCTTTAATAATAAAGAGCCATAAAAAACCTTGGAAGAAATCGACACATGTTACACCTCTCAACGAGGCATCCTCAGGATGACGATTGACTTGTCGCGAACCCGAACACGGCGTGTTGCCACACCGAGCGCTCGTTGGGAGGTGAAACACGAGTTGATTTCTTACAGGGTTTTTATGGCTCTTTAGGAATAGTTAAGCAGAACAGGGTTACTAAATATAACAACGTCTATTGTATTTTATAATGATTTCCGCAAAGTCACGCCTGAATCAATTAACTATATTCGTAGATCTTTGACAGTCGTTACGGGTATCGTGTTACCCAGTCACTGGGTTGTGGAGGTCAGTCGCTCCATGTAAAATACATGGTATACAGCTGCTTTCAGTTAGACTCGAAGTCGACCCCAACATAGCTGGGAAAAGGCGAGGCAGATTTATTTGACATTGTAACACATTAAAAAAATTAAAACAACTATTAATTTTCAAAATAAGCTTATTTTTAATAATTTTACAGCACTTAGGGTGTTCTTGGCTGTACGTAGCAGGCGTTACAGGATCCGATGGGCACTTGTAGACTGAAGCAGTCGCTAGGGCACACGGGGCAGCCGGCTGCGTACGCGCGGGAGTACGTGCACGACGGTGAGGTAGACCATTGAGATGGTGTCGCGTGCTGGAACATACATGCATGTGTCTTATGTCACGGGTGCTAGTTCGAATCTAGGGAATTATTTACTTATTTGTATAGGTATATATACTTTGTGATACACCTGATTATACATTATTTTATCCCATCTGTATTCATCGGTGGCGAAACTTGAAACTTGAGAAACAGAGACATCTTCAAAAGAACCAACTCACCTTAATAAAGCTACCTAACACACAATGCATGACATCATAAGCTGGGCAGTTGAGGTACACCCCCTGTGCCTTCAGCTCCGTGCCCAAACAGGCGGTCTTCAGATGCTGGATGGCAGGCCCCCACTCGGCATGGTCCTTCTCGAACTGGTCGAAGTAGGCAGCAACCTTCGTCTTGTCTACTGCTGCGCCATTCAGCCATTTGGATTCACGGAACACACAGGTCAGTCTGTCGCACTGGAAGCATTTTTTTGACACATTTACAAGTGGAAATTTAAAAAAAATTGCGAAAGTAACTCCTGATTACTAACGAACTTTCAACAGACCAGCAGGCGAATTGAGTAACACAAAGGCCCGTATGCACTAAATGCGCGTTTTGGCGCTAAACATATATTATATAACACAGAGCCGATATTTAAAAATACGAAGCGCATTTAATAATTTGTGCAAGCGGGCCTTAAATTAGCGTTTACCGTTCGTCCGGACTTCTAGACTTTTGTCCGGAGTTTGTCTGCTCTTTAATTTGTTAGATTAAATGGAATACGAGTAATAAAACTTATTTAAGTAATACTAAATAAGTCTTTAATATTCATTAACTTCTCATTCATCTATAAAATAAATATAAATCTTCTTTATCAATCAATTTAACGAGATCAAAGTATCAAACAATAATTGGATTTTGCGACAAAAATTTTCGGACTTTTATTGAAATGTCAGGCTTTTTGTCAGGACTTTTCAAATGGTAACCCTACTTACAATGCAATGCCATTCATTTTGAAAATTCAACAATATTCATAGTGTTATTTTAAACTTTGTCGTACAGACGAATTTATCAAACACTAGCTTCCGTGCGGCTTCGCCCGTGTGATTTCTTTATAAATTTTATTATAGCCTATGTTACTCAGAGATAATAAAGCATTCTACTGGTGAAAGAATTTTTAAAATCGGTCCAGTGAGTTTATTCATTACAAACAAACAAAAAATCAAATATTTTCTCTTTATTTATAACATTAGATAATTTAGATGAAGCAATGGATTATGAATATCCTTCTAAATCCTTCGGATTATGGTTGCACGCAATTGTAGTGCTGAACTTATCCGGTTCACAGTCCAATGAACCATATATGGTCTGATCAATTGTTTTAACTATTGTGTCTGCATATGGGACAGTGAACCTGTTAATTTTAAATCAAATGTGCTACGATTTTTTTATAGAAAATCCCGGTTATGCATATAGCAATATGTTTCGTACGTAGCTAATTAGACCTGCCGATCTATTCTGTAAAAATCTTACTGCGAGAAGTGCGCTGTCAATAGTGTCATTCCCTAGCATTAGGTGGAATGACAGCTCACTTCAAGTAGAGTAATATACAAAATAGACCAGCTGTAGGTATTGAAATTATTACCTCATCTGCATACTTGGCACCGGTACATTTGCCGGCCACCTCGGGACTAACCACATGCGGAGAGTTGAGACATTGGAAGATCTGCGAAATTAACACAAACATCATAATGTTATGGCATAATAGGCATTAAATGGATCCTCAAAGGGACACCCCTTTACACAAGAGAGCACACCCATCCACCTGAGTTAGTTTCGCCATTTCTTCTCAGAGGTATTCAGATAGAAAATGTCGATTCCGATAACCTATTTATAGAATAAACAATTTCATTTCCATCTGAGTCAAGTCAACCTCACCTGCTCGTGGATCCTGTTGAACAGTAAATGGGGCTCTGACAACCGACGAATGGCATTCTTATAACGTTTCGAAACAAAAACCGCAGCTAAATGGCAAGCCAAAATCAACCATGGACCCCAGTTCCCAGCCGCCTTGCTATTCCTGATTTTGACGGCGCGAAATTCCCGAGCTACGGATGAGCACCAAACGATCTTTGCAGGGGGACTTGTAGCAGCCGGATGAAAGTTGCTGAGAATCGAGTTGAATGGCGTGCAAAGATCCCCAGATAATTCCCATTTTCATTTCCTAGAAATACTAATCGATACGCTAATGTACGGAGAGCAGTGGTGGCCCCGACTTACGAGTGGTCGTGGGTTCGAATCAAGGCAGGCGCTTTACAAACCTTCCACCTGAGGTTATAAATATATTTAAATTTTGGTATAAAAGTCAGATAAACTGTGTTAGATGGTCAGATGCTCAATCAGTACAGTATGGGCTAGATTGTGGAGTTAGGCAGGGGGGGTTGACTTCACCCACTCTGTTTAACCTGTACATAGACCGGCTGGTTGGTGAGCTGAGTAGCACTATGGTTGGTTGTTCTGTGGATGGAAGAATGATCAACAACATTAGTTATGCTGAAGACATGATGCTGCTCAGCCCATCAATCTGTGGATTAAGGAAGTTGTTGGCCATGTGTGAGAGGTATGCGGAGGCTCATGGCTTGAGGTATAGGTAATGCTACTAAAAGTGAGGTGGTGGTTTTTAAAGTACACAATAATACACCCACGAATATACCACCGGTGACGATACAAGGAACACCATTAAAAGTCGTCACTCAATTTAAATACCTCGGTCATGTGGTCACGGGTTCTCTCACGGATGACCAGGATATAGATAGGGAGCGCAGGGCGTTGGCAGCCCGATGCAATATGCTTGCCCGCAGGTTTGCGCGGTGCACTGACGAGGTAAAACTGACGCTCTTCAGAGACTTTTGTCAGTCGTTTTACTCTTGTAGCTTGTGGGTTAGGTATACGCAGAAGGCTTACAACGCTCTGCGCGTGCAATATAATAATGCGCTGAGGATATTGTTGGGGCTGCCTCGGTTTTGCAGTGCATCGGGCATGTTTGCAGAAGCGCGATTAGATGACTTTCATGCCATCATGCGCAAGCGGTGTGCATCGATGTTGCGGCGATACAGGGGTAGCCCTAACAGTATTTTAGCTACACTGGCGGACAAGGTTGATGGACCATTTATCAGGCTCTGGACTAGCAGACATGTGCGTGCACTTGTCCTTGTAGCCAATTAATGATTATTGTTTTTTAAATTATTGAGTTTACTAACATAGGCTAAGTTTTTACTAACACTATATGGATCCTTTAGTCCGAAATAAAATGATTGAATTAGAATTTGAATTTTACTTTGTGTATTTAATTTCTTCACCACTGCTCTCAAAACGGTGAAGGAAAACATCGTGAGGAAACCGGCATATCCTAGAACCAAAAATTCGAAGACATGTGACATCTACCAACCCGACCTGTACCCTAATTGCGTAACACACGATCAATCAAAATTTGTTTCGATTTGAAACAGATTGCTAATCCATTGCTTCATAATTTGAAAAAAAAAAATGTGCTCAACAACGTAAATAACGCAATGAATGTTGTTTAACTGTCAAAATGAAACAAATTTGTCATAATCGTTTACGCAATTAGGATATTAGGCCCGCGTGGTGGATTACGGCCCTCTCACCGAGAAGAGGCATGTGTCCCAGCAGTGGGGACATTATAAGCTGATTATAATGATGACGCTAATGTAATCAACTAATCACTGATCGTCTGTTTTGTAATTTGATGTAATATTTATAAACAAAATAGTTTGGATAACTTACCACTTCCGGTGTATACCCACAATAGGTGCCGCCCGTGCCACCTTCTGGGGCCGCGGAACATGCCTGAAATAAAACACACGTTTAAGAAATACAAATTAAGTAGGTACCTAATATGACCACCCCCTACTACCTACGATCCTTACATACAAGGAGTATGTAAGGATCGTAGGTAGTAGGGGGTGGTCGCTTCGTTAACTTGGAATGAGGAAGCAGTAAATATTATTGAGTACTTAAGAGGCCGGCGACACGACTCGCAACTACAAATCGAGATGTTTGAAAAATTCAATTCCAAGCACTTCGATCAATAGTACTATTATTGATCGAAGTCCAAGCACGTTGCGCTAGTGTGAGTGCTTGTCGGAGCGATATACACCTACAGTGAGCAATACTACCACGCACACATTGACAATAATTGCTTGAGGCAATAGTACTACTAGGTTTCGAAAATTTATGATAAATTTAGATGTGTTCCGTAATACAAAAAATTATGAATGAAAACTTAATGTATTTCCATTTTATTTATTTTTTTGATAATTTATAACTTGATAACATAAACTATGCTTCTACGGAAATAATATTACAAATATTGTTGTTTATAATACAGAAAAAACAATATGAAAACATGTAATTTACGCTGTAAAAATGTACGAAATGCAATTCGCTTACACTTCATCTACAGGTAAGTTTTTGGAAATTAAAAGACGTAGGAGCATAGATAAATACTGTCTCAATCCGAATATCAACATAATATTGTGGAAATATGCTCAAATTGCAAACGATTTATGTACTACGTTTGTATGGACAATTCATGCGTCGCCGCATTCTTAAGTAATAAATAATAAAACGAGCAATTCTTGTATATATGTACCTGTGTCCAATAAATTTATTTTCAGATTATTTTATATAGGTAGAAAGAAATTCTATAAAATAATCTGAATCTCGGAAACGGCTCCAACGATATTCATGAAATTTAGTATGCAGGGGGTTTCGGGGACGATAAATCGATCTAGCTAGGTTTCATTTTTAGAAACTATCAAAAAAAAAACGATCAAAGTTCGGTCATCCAGATATTTTTCTCTAAGCACTTCTCAATAATTTCGACAGCTTCCTTTTTGAAATATTCTAATCAGTTCTGCAAAGTTAAACATTTCGTTTTATTAAATTGCTCTTTCATTAAAATTTATTTCTTCGTACAAACTGAAGACATTATCTCAGTTCTAAGGCAATGAAAACAAAGTTTAATGAAGTACCTACCGGGTAAGTCATTTATATTTATTGCTACGGAGAATAAAAACAAACTCAACGACAAACTAAATAGGTACTTTATCATCTACCCAGCCTTTTCCCAACTTTGTTGGTTGAATACCAGTATTTTACATGGAGCGACTGGCTATCTGACCTCCACAACCTAGTTACCTACTGGGTAGTACGATAACCCTTAGTAAGACTGGTTGTCAGACTTTGTAACGGCTTAACGTGCTTTCCGAGGCACGGAGGGATCTTGGTATGTGAAGATGGTCGCCCATCCACGGACCAACCGCGGCAAACGTAGCTTAACTAATAAGTAGATTTATAACAAGCCGATGCGATATCCTATCAGCAAAAATGACGAAATACCATACAAAATTTCATCCCCTTTTTAACCCCTTTTAGGGATGAATTTTCAAAAATGGTTCTAGTGCTCACTTTGTTATAAAAGGAACACTTGTCCACACTTCAAGCTTTTAGCTCGAGAGGTTTAGGCAGTGTATTATCTGAATTTACTCGTAAGATTTTTATTACGTACAGTCCCAGTCCTCACAGCCATTTTGCCTCTGAGTATGCATCACCGTCAAAATCGCAGTGATATTTTTATTTCCTTGTATTATGGTTCCTGCTGGATTGCTGCTGACAGGGGTAAAAAAACTGTGAAAGAACTAGTAGGTTTCACTTCGAATCTCAGTCAAGAAGCTGCGTCGAATTTCAATTAAAAATGTCAGTCGTTATTTCGTGAAGCCCTACTAAACGAGCAATGAACATGTGCCTCCTAATAACTACTCTACTGGGGAGTATGTTCCACTGCCAAATCACAATTGGCGCAGAGGCTAATCGATTGGTTGTTCAAAAGTCATTTATTCAAACTAGGCTGAGAATCAGCACTTTTCGAACGTCAAAATTACATAAGACAGTCCCCCAAAAACGCCCACCCTTCACCACTTCCTAGTGCCTTTAGCTGGGAAGAAGAAGTGGCGCAACAAACTCCCCAGCAGCACAGCTGTCTGTTCAAATTAGAAAAATGATTCTATACAATAGTATGCAAAATAACTTACATTATGCAACACAAAACATAATTCAAATGATAAATTATTGGCCATATGCCAGCTAGCACACGCCAATATACCAACCAAAAACATCGAGAACTATACTCAAGCAATATTAAAAAAAAAAAACTAAACGTAAAAAGAACTAAATATCTAAATAAAAGCCTCCAGACATAAAGGGCGTGCCCGCTTACATATTAAAGCTGTAATTGGCAGTTATAAATGATAAACTAGGACCATCGGGGTAAATAAATGAACAGTTAATTACTGGTAACAATAACAAAACCATGATCAACAAGACGACCAGTCACCACAAGCAGCACCCGTTCACGAGCATAACTCAATGTTATTGGTACGTCTGTCCTGTGCTGCTGCGATTACAGCCACCCAAGCTGTTCCACATACTACCCAAGCTCCAAATACAGTTACAGTACAAGTGGTTTCTGTACCGTATTCAAATCTTTTTTTCCAGTTGATGTTATTTACACTCAAACAAAAATGTGTTATTGGAAAGAAAGATGAAAAAAATAAAAAAAGTGTTAATGATAGGTACTTCAATAAGTTGTAGCGCAAATTGAACTTTATTTTCTAGGTAAGTATTTAAGTAATTTTTCCAAAAACACATTATAATTTGTTCGCATGTTTGGAAAATAAATTACGTACGCAGGATAGTCTGTTGTGTTCATAAACGCAACGGTCTATTATTGCTATACGATAAAAGAACATCTTGTGACGGGCGCAGCTTTTAGAAGATGTCAACAAAGCAGAGCATGTTTTATTGGCAGATAAAAGGAAGGTTTGCATTGTATACAATCTTAGTCTCAATCTAAAATACAACAGACGTTGATATATTTAGTAACATGTTCCACATAACTATTCCTAAAGAGCCATAAGAAAACCCTGCTAGAAATCGACACGTGTTTCACTTCTCAACGAGGCATCCTCAGGATAATTAACGATTGACTTGTCGCGAACGCAAACACGGCGTGTTGCCACACCGAGCGCTGGACGCTGAGTCGTCCAGCGCTCACACCACGCCGTAACCACGCCGCAAGGTCACGCCTGAATCAATTAACTATCTAATTTAAATCTGTCAAATATACCTTCCTCCAACATTTTTGACAAGTTTTTGACATTAATTGTCTCTGAGATGAGATTTTTTCGATCTTGAACGTTTTTAATACGGGAATAGGCTTGAAGTCGTTAGGATAGGTCTGACGGCCGAGGTAGCCAATTTTCGGCAGTGTTAGATCTATAAGAAAAATTCCTATATTTTCGAACAGCACCATCATATACCCTTATTTTGTCAATCCTCTTTTAATTAGCATCATTGAAGAATACGTAGGGACCTCCACTTAAGTGCCATAAAACAGAACATCACGTCTTGTTGAATACCGCTGTAGCTAGTCACTAACATAAATAAACTACGGATGAGTTCACTGATGTCTTATCACACAGGATGCTTACAATAAATGCTAATTACATGTTTAGAATGTTACGAGTAGTCAGAAGCTCAAAAGTCTGACAACCAGTCTTACCAAGGGGTAGCGATCGTGTTATCCAGTAGGAAACTGGGTTATGGAGGTTAGATAGACAGTCGCTCCATGGAAAAATACTGGTATTCAGCTACATCCGGTTAGACGGGAAGCCGACCCTAACATAGTTGGGAAAAGGCTAGGCAGATTGATTAACCTACTTGTGTAGAGTAGGTCTGTACCAACCCTACCTAACTGATTTACGAACACGATAAGCATTTGACAAGATAAAGATAACAAAACCGGTCAAGTGCATGTCGGACCACGCACAATGAAGGGTTCCGTAGTTGGGATGAATTTATCCCAAGAACAAACGTAATATTTTAGTTGAAAAACATTTTCTCCCATACATTCCAACTGCAAATGTAAGTTTGTCCGCACAATATTGAGAGATTTACCATGTTATTTTAAGACCATAGACTTCTTACAGGTTTTCATGTAATCTATGAGTAAATAACCATCCTCTGTATTTTTTTCAGAATTTTTCGGCTTAGTATTTTCGGAGATAAAGGGGGTCAAATGGTCAATTTTTATAAATACCTTTAAAAGTATTTGTTTTTTAAATATAAAAAATATAACTGAGACCCTCGCAATAAGGCCTTTCATTTGATAATGTCACACAATAAATACAGTTTGTAAAACTTTTTTTTTAAATTTCATTTTTTGATCTCCAAATTATTGTGTCTAAATGCCTCTTGTAATTGAAATAAACAATTTTTTTTATTTTTATTATTTGTCCCCCAAAAGTGACCCCCATATTCAAACTTCATTTATTTACGTTACACGTCCGTATTTGGGTCTCAGAAATACATATGTGTACCAAATTTCAACTTAATCTTTCAATTAGATTCGGAGCAAATTGGCTGTGACAGGCGGACAGACATCCAGACACACGAGTGATCCTATATGGGTTCCGTTTTTTTTCCTTTTGAGGTACAGATAGAACCCTAAGAAAGTTCTAATGATAGCGCGATTGATTAGGTAAACGGGAACTGAGGGCCTGGTGCGAGTTCTTATACGTAGTCGTTGCACTAACGTAAACTTCTAATTAAGCGCCGTCTGGTGACTTTGATGGGAGACGCAATTATTCCCTACAAATCCACAGAACATCATTATTATGTACTCTACGAGCTAAAAATTGACGTTAGTGAATGTTAAGGTTATCGCGATCGAATAAGTATAAAAACTCGCACTAGGCCCTCAGATGATGATGATGATGGTACAAATTGACATTGTCATTAACACAAACAAGGTCTATACTAGTGATGTGCCGGATCGTTAAAAAATGTGATCCGCGGATATGGATACGGATCATAAGGGTCTAGATCCGCGAATACGGATACGGATACGGATCTCAACTTTCTTCAGGTTCAGCAGGAATTATTTATGATCCTCATCGTAACTGACTTTTGGGGGACAAAGCTGCCAAGTTACTCTTTTTGAAATACAATTTACCATTACTCAATATTAATTATCACGTATATTTTTTTAAGTTCTTGACAACAACATAGTTTTAATTGATGTGTTAACTCACATAATTACTTCAATTAGCATAGCACAAATATTAGAGGTTTGATCTCACTACAAAGATAGTTTAATTACTACCTTATAACTTAATTTACTGGTACTTTACTTGAATTATAATAAATATGATTAATTTTTTTACTAATTTGGATTGCAGTTAACAGTATTTCATTGCTAAATATCTTTAAAATTTCATATATGTAATGAAATGTATTAATATAAAAGATCCGTTCAAAATCCGCCAAAAAGTAACGGATACGGATACGCATACAGATCTTTTTTCTCCCTCGGATATCCGCGGATACGGATACGGATATCCAGCACATCACTAGTCTATACAGGTAATCCGGTTAATTAAGCTCCTCGTCCACGGTTGAGGGTTTAGCTAAAGTCTATAGAACTGGGTAGGTACTGCCGAATAGGTACCTATTACGGTCCATGTTCTTATAAACATAATAATGCGTCTTCGACACTAATACTCCTCAAACGATATCCTACATAATAATGTGTCTTCACCTCTAATACCTACTCCTTAAACGATATCCTACGCACATAAAGTAAGGTAAACAAAAGTTGAACCCTTCAAAATGTTGGTAAAGAACTTACCGCTACACAAAACGCAAGAAAAACACAAAACTTAAACATTTTTAAAACACGATCGTTCTTGCCAGCTGTAATAAGAAGACTGGAGAACAAACAATGAATTTAACGAAACAGGCTCGGATACTAATCAGTGAGGTCAAGTCAGAGGTCGGGACGACGGGATCGCACAGTGATAGTGTTGTCAAATTAGTCAACAACCTGTTTTTTTAACCACTTTACAACGCAGATATGATTATGTTCAACGTTCGATTTAAGGAGACGATAGCTGACTTTTAATGATTATACTTCGTTGCTTCGTCCTTCGAGATTAGATAACATTGTAGTAATACGTCTAAGATATCGCCTTTCACCCACTAAGTTAAGAGTTTTTTTTTTTTTTTTTTTTGTGGGTAGGTACTTCGTCTTCCTTCTCGTTATGCCTGTAGTGTGAATCATTCGCGTTTTAGTGCGTCGCCGATCACCACTTACTTTCTCCTTTTCGTTGAAAATTGAAAATAAGATGCCGAAACGTAGTCACAAAAACGACGACAGTGATTATTTGAGAAGAAAGATTCGAAAACTTGAAAAGAAAATCGATAAACGTACCAATCGGTCGCGAGTTCGAATCTGCTCCGAAAGCAGTAGCTCATCAGCGAATATTATTCTGTCGCCTGAGCTATCGGATCATGAAGGTAAGCTGATGTGTTTTCTTATTACTGTGATAACAAAAGACAGATATTGTGAATAGTTTTTTGGACTATATCCGTATCATAATTTGACAGAAAGTCATATTCCAAATAGTGTTGTGTACATCTTGGGGGGATGTTACCTTCACGTAATTTTGGATTCCCAATTAATTGGGTAACTTATATACCTACCTACATATTAGTGATTGTGTACATTTGAAAGGAATGTTACCTTCACACTAGTTAATGACCTACTTAAATCTTATGTAGGTACGTAGGTATGGATTTAATATATTTAATAGTGTTGTGGATAGTTTTAAGGACTATCACCGCTCTAAAACCTATTAGGTTACCTGTACTATACCTACACAGGAGTAGTGATTACATTCACATTCCAAAAATTGTTTAATTTTCATTAATTTCTGATTATTGGTATGGATGATGAACTCAGTGTTGTGGATAGTTTTTAAGGACTATCGCCGCGCTATTTTCTCTAATTCCTACATCTGGTACTTATTATATTCCAGATGGAATGGAAGTTCAACCCGAAGTCGAGTCAGTTCCGATTTTGGATGTGGAAGAGCCCCAACCGGGTACGTCCACCTCAACTACACATGTCCCTGCTACAGATGTGGTACAAACAGGGCTGCCGGAACTGCCCGTTGAATCAGCGCTCGATCCTCCTGACCTGGATGATGAGATTCTGAATCTCTTGGGCGAAACACCTTCAAAGGACAAAAAATATGGACCGGATATTAGAGGTGAATTATCTGTTCGCTGGGAACACATCGCAACGACAGGCTTGACAAAGGATGCCAGAAAGGAGCTGCTAGAAAAGCATCTTGTTCCAAAAAACTGCACAAAGATTGATGCGCCGAAGTTAAATCCAGAAATAAAGGCTGCTTTATCAGATGTGCTCATTAAAAAAGACAAAGCACTGGAGAATAAACAGGTGCAGGTCGCAGCAAGTATATCTTGTATTAGTAAAGCTCTCAATACATTGTTTTCTTCGGATCATAAAGACCAGACAGTAATAAAACTGCTGATCGAAGCGGGTCGACTGATGTGTGACTCACAACACAACGAGTCCATGACAAGACGTAATTTTATATGTTCTACAATAAAAAAAGATATTAAAGATCATTTGTTTAAAACAGAAATCGATCATTTCTTATTTGGCGAACAGCTGACCGATACTATTAGAACTGCAAAAGCTATATCCAAATCAGGCGCTGAAATTAAAATAAACACACCAGTCAGAAGACCTGCACCAGCGCAGAGACCGAGACAGGCCCCGACTCAGACTTTAAACCAGAGGCCTCCGTTCCTGCCGGCGCGGCAAGCGGGAGCAGCGAGGAGGACCGAGCAGGCGGCGGCGGTGCCGCGCCCGCGGCCGCAGCTGCAACCTCGACAGCCGCCGCGCTTGCAGCAGCGCCCAGCCCTCCGACGCTAGACCTGGTACGTTCCGCAGGACGATTATTATATTTTTATGATCAATGGCAATTGATAACTAATGATCCTGTTATATTATCGTGGATAAGAGGTTACGAGATACCGTTTACAAAACCGGTTTATCAGTCATACGAACCTAGTTTACCTACATTATCTTCATCAGAATCCCTTCAATACAGGTTGGCCATCACTGATCTTATAAACAGTGGAGCTATTTCACATTGCGAACCATGTGAATGACAGTTTCTGTCTAGTTATTTCCTGATTAAAAACCCTAATGGTAAAAACAGATTTATATTAAATTTAAAGTCTCTAAACAAGCACATCATAACAGAACATTTTAAAATTGAAGATCTGAGAACAACTTTAAAACTGATATCAAAGAACAGTTTCATGGCCACCCTTGATTTGAAGGATGCGTATTTTCTCGTATCTATACATTCAAACTGCAGAAAGTACTTACGATTTAAGTACCAGGGTAATATTTACCAATTCAATGTTTTACCGTTTGGCCTAAACACAGCCCCATTTGTTTTTACAAAATTATTAAAACCGGTAATTTGTTTAATGAGATCATTAGGTTATTTGTCATCTATTTATTTAGATGACATTTGTATTATTTCTAACAATTATCAAAATTGCCTAGATAATATATTACAAACAAGAATTATTTTAGAGTCCTTAGGATTTATTATTAATATAGAAAAGAGCTGTATGATTCCGAGTAACGTTTGCAAATACCTTGGTTTTGTGATAGATACGAAAAACTTTCATGTTAACCTACCTAAAGATAAACGAAATTTAATTAAACAAGAATTACAATCGTTCCAATTCAAACCTCGTTGTAAAATAAGAAATTTTGCACGCTTGGTAGGCCTCCTCACTTCATCTTGCCCCGCGATTCAGTACGGTTGTCTTTATACTAAGCAAATGGAAAGATGCAAATACCTTGCATTATGTCAAACTAGTAGTTATGATAGCCACATGTCTTTACCACAGTACCTGCAGGACGATTTCTCCTGGTGGTTAAAATCAATTGATGACGCAGTCAATCCCATTAGACAAGACAGCTACTCACTAGAAATATTTTCAGATGCTAGCAAAAAAGGGTGGGGGGCAGCATGCCGTGAGGAGACTGCCAGTGGCCAGTGGAGTAATTTAGAATGTGTCAAACATATAAATTATCTAGAACTCCTGGCAGCGTTCTTGGGTTTACAAACATTCGCAAAGGGATTAAAAAATTGTCAAGTTTTACTACGTATTGACAACACAACTGCTATTTCGTACATCAATCGTATGGTTGGAGTAAGATTCCCACATCTAACCGAAATCACAAAATGTTTGTGGCAATGGTGTGAAGCTCGCGGTATATTTGTGTTCGCTTCATACATAAGTTCAGAAGATAACGAAATAGCAGATGCGGAGTCTAGAAAATCTCACCCCGATACCGAATGGGAGATCAAAGATCATGCTTTTGAAAAAATTGTACAGGCCTTTGGCCAACCTAAAATTGATCTTTTCGCATCAAGATTAAATAATAAATGTGTTAAGTACATTTCATGGAATAGAGACCCTGGAGCATTCGCTGTGAACGCTTTTACTTTAAGCTGGAAAAATCTTTCTTTCCACGCATTCCCTCCTTTTGCGGTTATACTAAAACTTTTAAGAAAAATAATAACCGATCAGGCTGAGGGCATTGTTGTAGTCCCATTTTGGCCCACGCAACCGTGGTTTCCAATGTTTCAAAAACTTCTCTGTTCCGAATTGATTCAGTTTACACCTTCTGATAATGTGTTATTGTTTATTTCCAACAGTCTCCCGAAACTCACGTTGATTGCAGGGAAGTTATCAGGACGGCACTACGGAACAGAAGAGTACCACCGTCAGCTTTAGATATTATGATAGCTTCCCTGTCTGAAAATTCAATAAAACAATATGACGTTGCAATTCGACGTTGGGTGAGCTTTTGTAAAAATCAAAATATTGAAATACATGAGGCGTCAATTCCGATGGTAATTTATTTTCTCACAGAATTATTTAATTCTGGTTTACAATACGGATCTTTAAACAGTCATCGCTCCGCTCTGTCTTTGATCTTAGGATCGAGAGTTGGGTCTGATGACCGTGTCACTAGGCATTAAAAGGTTTTTACAGAATTCGTCCTCCAGCACCCAAATATAATATCACTTGGGACCCCTCAATCGTTTTAAATTCGTTATCGAAATGGTACCCAAACCGTAATTTGAGTTTAGAACAATTGACCAAAAAGACCGTAACTTTGCTCATGCTAATAACTGCACACAGAGTGCAGACGATTGGCAAAATATCACTAGAAAATATAACTATGCAGGGTCAGCATATATTAATCAAGATAAACGATTTTATAAAAACATCTCGCCCAGGTTCAGTTCAACCTTGTCTTAATATTCCATTTTATAAAGATCGTCTGGAAGTATGTCCGGCTGAAGCGTTAGTAGCTTATATAGATAGAACAAAGTCTTTGAGAAACAAAGTCAATAGCCTATTCCTAAGTATTAAAAAACCACATAAACCGGTATCCACAAATACCATCAGCCGGTGGATAATTGATAGAATTTCTTCTATCAATTAGCGGAATTGACACCTCAATATTTTCTGCTCACTCCACCAGACACGCAGCTACCTCAGCCGCTCATAGAGCTGGTGTCAATATTGACACGATACGAAAGACCGCTGGGTGGAGTGGTACCTCCAATGTCTTCGCTAGATATTATCATAGAGATATTCATTATGAACAATCAGATCAATTTGCTTTATCAATCCTAACCTCTGATTGATGCATTATGTTAGAATGTTATAAAATAAATAAAAATTTAATTACTTATAAGTTACCCCTAATTAATGAGAAACTACATTTTAGTTTTAGAAAACAATTATACGTTTAATAGTAAAATATGAGTGTTTTAATATTTCACCATCTTTCAAAATCTACAATGTTATCTAATCTCGAAGGACGAAGCAACGAAGTATAATTGGAGATTAAACGAACTTACCTGAAGTGAAGTTCTATCCAAATTATACGAGTTGCTTCGTCCGAAGAGATTAGTTCCCTCCCAACCCTATAACTCCCAATATCTAAATGAAATATTAAAAGGTTCCAGGCTTTCAACTAAATGATTCACACTACAGGCATAACGAGAAGGAAGACGAAGTACCTACCCACAAAAAAAAAAAAAAAAAAAACTCTTAACTTAGTGGGTGAAAGGCGATATCTTAGACGTATTACTACAATGTTATCTAATCTCTTCGGACGAAGCAACTCGTATAATTTGGATAGAACTTCACTTCAGGTAAGTTCGTTTAATCTCCAATTTTATACTGAAGACTAGCGACCCGCCCCGGCTTCGCACGGGTATAAACCGGGTTATTATACATATAAACCTTCCTCTTTAATCACTCTATCTATTAAAAAAAACTGCATCAAAATCCGTTGCGTAGTTTTAAAGATGGGATATAGGGACAGAGAAAGCGACTTTGTTTTATACTATGTAGTGATGACGTCTAAACGAGTAGTGTTAGTGATTTGAAAAAAAAATATGTTAAATTAGAGCATTTTTTTAATATTTTAATATAGACATATTTTTGATTATGTTTATATTACATAGTGAAATTAATTTGTAAAGTTATATCTAACGCGGATAAAAAACTGAGAATGACGCAAAATCCATCAAGCGTATTTTTCTGAAAACTTCACCATTTTAAAGATAATTAAATTATTGATCTTTTAGTATACGTGTTTTATAAAAATACCTTTTTTTTTACGTGTAATAAATTAATAATGCGTCTAATTTGGGACAGCGCTCCTTGATGGGCGAGTCCTATTACTGGCTAGACGTACGACGCGTTGCGTGAGCTCAGTACAGAACACGCAAGCTAACCATTCAAGGTCACTGTCATATATCTGCGTCTTAACTTTCTTTTGTTGTTGTTTTTTTTATTATTTTGGGTTCTACTGTTCAAAATTGAATCTAGCTACAGTACGACACAACTTAGATGTAGCATAGATTTGGATTTGGATAAATTAGCAGAATTTCATTTCAATTTTACGAATGTATTTGATTATATTCTTTACAAGTTATTGCGTTTGCGTAAAGATCATTTTCACCTAAAGAAGTAATAAATATTAATGGTAATTTTGAAGGCCGCACTCAGTGCGGATGGTGATCGGTTTTACGAATTTTGCCGATGCTACATTTAAGTTGTGTTGTACTGTACCTACTTGATAAAGGCAGACATGCACAACCTACCTAAACCGCTGGGTCTAGCCTAGAAGCCTTAGGTCCTTAGCGCTTTATGACGAAAGCGAGCACTAAGGAAGAATTTTCAAGAATTCAGCCCTTATAAGGGTTAAAATAGGAGATGAAAGTTTCTTTGGAAGTTCATCATTTTTATCGATGGAAACCCATCGGGCGCCCACTGGCGCCAATAAGAAATAAAAGCTAACACAACAGGCTTAGTAGACATCTCATGGAATGGACCTAACTCTAGTAGTGACTAACAGGTTTCCACTTAGAACCGCATAGTTACCTGTCTCTGGCACAAGCCAGAGACAGGTAACTAAAAGTTTCGGACTATGGTCGAGTTAAAGCTAAGGCACAAGCCTTAGCTTTAACTCGAACATAGTCCGAAACTTATGGAATTAATGGATGAATACTTGGATGGATATATCGACGGTGGAAATATCTTAATATTTTAAAACTGATACATGATTAAATTGGCCTAAAAGCGAAAATCCTAAGATAAACCGATCCAGCCGAACTGCCGAAACTTTTTATTTCTTCCTTCTTACGTTGCTAGTCAAGTTGCTAGTTATCAGGTAAGGCCGCGAGATGGCGCTGGCTACCCGTTTATCATAGAAACGCGGTATTTCACACAGTGAAATGCAACAAAAATAATGTCCTGATTCCTGAACATGAACTTATCAAATTTTTAGATTAGGAGAGTGTTGTAGCCGATTATGATTTTTTCATGAGCATTGTTATTCATTTGTTTTCA
The DNA here is from genome assembly GCA_963680765.1 of Agrochola lychnidis. Lineage (NCBI taxonomy): Eukaryota > Metazoa > Arthropoda > Insecta > Lepidoptera > Noctuidae > Agrochola > Agrochola lychnidis. The sequence goes on along the minus strand of OY796859.1, from coordinate 1,761,186 downwards.
TCGCAAATGCGTGATGCTCAAAAACCTGCTGTATGATTCAGAACACAGAGTTTTTAAAACATTGACATTTTTTTTTTAATTTACTGCTTTGAGTATTAACAATTATACCCATCATAAAAAATAATAATAAACTGTACGTTTATATAATTGTACTTCACAACAATAAAATAATGTCCTTTTTGTTTTTATTCTAAATACTTACTATGGATATCTTGAGCGATGATAAGTAAAATAAACCATTTCTTAACAAAACCGAAATTTGATTTCATTATTATTTTTAGACCCGAAAACACAAAAAAAAATATAATCTTTTTTTTATAACAATTTGTTCAAAACATGCTTTGTAAATTTCATTCATGTAGTATCGTAACGACCTCTGTAGACACTACGAGTAAATGGTGGCAATGATTAAAAAAGTGTCGAGAGTGTAAGATAGGCATTAAACTTGTTCGTCATCCTTTTTTACATCAATTTCAGTAACGCTAGTAACTGAAAGTAGATTTTATATTGTTGAAACAACGATAATTTTTTTTTTTTGAGTAAACACAATAGTGCACGTGCACAAGCTACTTTCTTAGGTCCCGATTTTTTACGCCATGATAAAATGATAACTAGATTGAAGTACCTATGTAGTTATTTAATATCCACTGAAAACTGGAACGACTGATAACAGTTAGATATGTCCATAATAAACAGTCACAAAAATAACCAATATTGCCAGAGATATAAGCAGTATTGAACTTTAATAAAAAATAGAAAACTGGGCTCGTGCGACTCATGCGTACTAAAAATCCCTAAAACTTAATCTCAAATCAAGAATTCAAGATATGAATCACACCATGTCATGGATTATAATAATATCATTTATTTACAGAGGCAGAGCAGAGGACAGCACAAATTAAAATTGAAAACTTCGTAAGTCGAACATTGAAAATCCAACAGAGTGCAACTCAGCGCGGAAAAAACACACTATTGGATTTTCGACTCTTGGCGCTAAGCAGAACGTTGAAAATCCAGTCTACGAAATGCTGACTCAATACCGAGAGTTTAAAATACAGTGCGCGATAAAATCCCGCCGCGGTTTTATTACGTCCGTGCGGACGTCGCATCGGCTTACTTCCAGAAGTACTCTGTGCTTCCAGAGTTTATTGCTTCTTTTCAAAAACTAGTGAGTTATATCGCTTCTGCGAGCAGAATATTATCTTTAGTGCTACTCTTTGTTCTGATTGACGTTCCATTCCAAGATGGCAGACATGCCGCTTGAGCCATGATAGTATGGAATCGTAGGATTACGATTTTTAGGTGTGTCTTTCTAAATATCGAACTAGAATGTCTCCCGAATTCTTGACTAATGTCTTATACAAATGTTCTGACGATGTGAAACAACTCGCTCGCGTTAAGTGCGCTAGTTTTAGGTAACGTTTGTGCCGGGACATATGTAATAAAACGGTGATCGAAATTGTGTTTTTCGGTGTGTCGTGTACGATAAGTATTCTGGTTTGATGTTAAATTAAAATGTGGAATATGATGTGCGACGTGATGCCCACTATATCGGAGGACAGTATCAGTCAAAGGAGTTCGCAGTTATCGGGTGAGGATGCGAACTTCGAGCAGTTGATGGTGTCCATGCTCGATGAGCGCGATAAGCTGGTGGAGAGCCTACGGGAGACGCAGGAGCGCCTGGGGGACTCGGAGGTGCGCCTCAAGGAAGTGGAGAAGGAGCGGGACTCGCTGCACAGACAGATCGCCGCCAATTTGCCTCAGGTCAGTGACTTGAATGCTAATGTCTAGCTGCTTATGTAAAAGCGGATATTATTTATATTGCAGGTAGTGCTCAATTACGGTTACGATGTAGACGTGCTGGGGGTTACGTACAAGTTCATGTCTACTATACTTTCTTGTCTATTTGAATGACCCTTGTATTTTTACTTGAACCATGCAGTTCATTTTCTGATACAAAAATATTTGCTCTAAAACCTGAACGCTAACAAATAAATCTTCCTTAGGCCATTCATTATCTAATCCAACAATAGTGCCAGTCTATTGAATAATCAGAGAGCCAGATGTTGTTGATTGAACTATACGATTACTGTATAGAAGTGCTATTGTTATTTTTATTGCTCCGTAACAATGATTAGAACATTCGATTAGTAGATTATGTCACCAATCAGTCCATTTAATTGTTTTGATGTTTGCGAGCTTCCTACATTGTGTCAAGTTTGAAAAACTGCATAAGTTTTGGTATTGCTAATGGATAGAAAAACCTAATGATAACCTTTTTCATAAAGGAATAATAAATAGCTGTAGGTAGATCAACCCTAGTACATTATGATGCCTCATGTTTAGTATTAGTCTTAAAGAATCTTGTGAATAGAGTCAATTTTTTGCATTAAGTACTTGATCTTTCGCTGTTTGGTAATAGGCAAGAGAATCATGCAATATTGTTTGTCAGATTATGTCTCAGAATGTCAAGACGTTGATCAAAAATGCTTTCAAAAACTTGTCCACTATGTTACTTTACATTAACTTATTAATGGTTTTAATTTTCATTATAATAAAATTTCAATAAAAACATATTTCAGTAATCGTAATTTAACTTATCGACTCAAATCAGCACAAATCTGATGTGTTGGTTCTTTATCTTAAATAATATAGTATGCAGTGGCAAAGCAACAATGAATATTGTTACTGTGCGGACCGTGTCAAGGAGAGTTGCAGACATAATGCTCAACCAACGGAACAGAATAAAATAAATGTACATTCTGTAACTGAGATGAAGAGTTATTTATTATGGCCTCGTTTTGTGCTGTTATTTCAAATATTTGGTCTAAAACTCTAAAGTATTGGTCTGTCTTAATGTAAAAAAATGGGTCAAAAGTCATAATTTGATGTCACATTTGTCTTTTTAAATACAACACAATGGTAATTATTAAAAAATAAAATGATTTAACTGTGACTTCTACACTAATATTATAAAGAGAAAAGATTTTTATTTGTAATTAATAAACTCGAAAACTACTGGACCGATTTTATAAATTTTTTCACCAGTTGAATGCTATACTATCACTGAGTGACATAGGCTAATTTATAAAGATATCACGCAGTCAAAGCCGCTAGCGGAAGCTAGTACTCAATATGTCATAGGCTTGTTTCAAGCCCTAGATCTGATGATATTATTGGCAGATTGTTGATCTTAAGCTTAAGGTAGGAGATACAAAGGTTCCTTGATAATTTCTGCTTGTACTCCAATGAAGTCTGAGGCAGCTACAGAGCTTGTCAGTCTTATTGTCCTAGTTCTAGTGCTTTCTCAGCCAAAGGCCAGTTACTCCGTATCTGTATAGAATCCGATTTGTTTTTATTAGCAAGCGCACTACTTATAAGTATTTGTACTACCAATAGGCATAATAAATACCCTACCTACCTACCACTGTTTGTCTCTGCATCACCCAAAGGTTGACTGGTAGAAAATGGCTATTGCATTAAGTTTGCCTCCATACATTTGTGTGCTTAAAGTATTAAATAAATAAATACTTACTGGAATATTGTTGTGTAGTGATTGTTTTAACAATAAACTGGAAATAACTAGGTACTTTACCCACTGTGGTTATTGTAAGATAACATTAATATTCCATATTTAGTAGGTTCACAACTTCCGACCATGTAAATCATTATTAAGTAAGTAGTTGAATGATGAGAAGGAACCAAACTTTGAAACTATCCTAGTTCAGACACTAAACCTAAACATTATTCAAATATTGATATTAGGTCAGGTATCATTCACATTATACATGTAGATAAAATCTGTAATAGACTGAACACTATGTAAAATTGTCATGGCACTGATAACAAAATGTACATAGTATAGTTTGTGATAATGAACATTCCACTATGGTATGTCTACTCTAGCGACAGAGTCTGAATTTAACTAATAACATCAAATCAGTATTACATTGTAACTGGTCAGCCCGAAACATTTGATCCTCTCAGTATTAGTAGCTTATTTGTGTTGTGACAATTAGCAGAGCTTTGCATACTATTAACTCATGCCATAACTCTTGTGCAGTAAACTAAAGCTTAGTTGCATTTAAGTATAACTACATTATGAATTCTGTTGAAGCATACCTACCTAAGGCATAATAAAGTATCTTCGATTGCAGATCATGAAATTATATCATGCGTGACATAATGTCATGATCTGCTTTGAAAAATATTTTACTTTTATTTTCTCTAATCTTTATTAACGCATAGGTGTTCCTGGCGTCAATACGACACAGCCTGCCTTGCTTCTGGGAAGTACCCAGCCTGTGTGTCATCTTTAACATAAAATATCCTAAGGTCTCCATATACTTCTAAAGTATGGTCCTTTCTTAAAATACTGTTCTAATTGTTATGAAACAAAGCTGAATTTAAATTACCTTTTAATTATTGGTAAGCACTTCAAATCACCAAATTGCTTAACATTTTAGGAGAATGACGTAAACATCGCCAAAGACAATGTTTTCTCGCCCACGGTTTCCGCTTTACATTTGTCGTGATTTGCATCAGTTTGTTTTGATTCAATTTCGTTGTCGGTTGTTTTGTTCGATGCTCGAAGAGGCTGTGCGCCAAAGTTTCGGCTTCAAGTTTAAGATGGGGTAAAAACTGCTCCCAAGAACAGCTTTTTACGCCGTGTTAGCTCGTGATATATTAGTCTGTTAACATTAAATGGTAAACATGACCACTAAAGAGACCACATCATTCCGCAGAGCGCGCCATCGAACGGGTTTTTAGCAACATACCTACCTAATAGATTGTTGCTGGTCGAAGATGCCGATGCCCATCCTCCTGACATATATTTTTCATTATCTCTTTGACATGAACGTTAGATACCTGCGCTGTTCGTTCCGAGTATTAAACGATAGACCGTATACCTAGGAATGAAAAAAAGTAACACGCTTAGGACACCTCATTACTCGTCAAGCGTTATGCTCACTGCATCATCTCCTCTTGATCGACCATTGAAGCGGTATGAAATTCTCTGTTCAGCACTGTTTAGTCAGACCGATCGATTTCGCTCCCATGTTATCTAAAAACGGTTAAAAATAGGAGTGGCGTTACATTTTTATTATCATTAAACAACTTAACATGTTTCAATTGGGTTATCATTGCATTCCTGGGTTATAAAAATATTGGCTGTTTGAATTTAATTTCATGCGATTTCCTAGGTTTGCTGCCCATTTTTCGAGCGGAGCCCAATTCTACATCTAATGACAGCGTTCCGATTTGCAAGGATCCTGCCTGTAGAGTTACGAGGTCGGTTACATTTGTCAGGAAGTCGTGTTCCGTTAAACAATGAATGTCGCCTTCAAGAAGACACTTATTTGCTTTGGTCCGAATATCGTACGGAATTACACCCGCACCAGCATCTTCAACTTCCGCGTTTATAACTAGACAGGGTCCTTAAAAATCCAATATCATGAGAAATTACGATTTCATACTACCTTTATTCAAATGCAATTTACGGCCATGTCAAATGATCAATCACTTACGACCCCGAAAATTTTAAGGGACCCCGCACTTGCACCAAAAATTCGCTCGGTCTTTTTATGTTCGCCCAAATAATTGTGTTGAGTTTATACGAAGTAATTTGCGTAGGGAATGACTAGAGTTTTCCTCGCTGTGATTTATGAATGTATCCGTAGCGCAATTAGGCTGGATTGTCAGCGATTTTGCATGAATTAGGCAAGCCTAAAGTACCTGACGGTAATACGGTGGAATTTTTCACTAAAGAATATTGCGAAGCCGTGAGGGGTTTCAAAATGGAGTGTTATTAACTTTGGAATGGTTTAAAAAGGTTTTAGAAGGTGTCGAGGCAGTAGCAGCTTTGCTTAATGAAGATATTTATGATTATGAGCATAGTTTCGTCTGTGTCATAAAAACTTTTAACAGCTTTCTGAACGCTATTATTAGCGCTGTCTTGTTGGCGTGAACAACCGCTGTGATTTGTCCCTTATGTTACTTAATGTGTTTTCATCCTTGAACAATGGACACTTTCAACTGAATAATCTACCCAACAGGACATTATTTATATATCAACTAGATCATTTAAACACAAAATAACAACATTTTAACCCTGTTCTTTCACGGCGATCCTAACAAAACTATCTGTTTTATCTCCACTATTTTCTCAAGCACGCCGTCCAACAATCTTGCCCAGAGCTCTCCTACATTCCTGATAATCAATGTCTTCCTAGAATGCCACTACACATTTCCGGAAGCATCTATTTCGGTCAGCTGCGTGGCCGAGTCAAAATATCAATGAACTTCTAATGCCCCCTATTTTTAGATCGGAGATAATTTGGAACGCTTTCTACTAATGTCGGTGCCGTCAAACAGTACCTATTAGTGGGGTTTGAATTTGAATAATTTTAATTATTTAAAAAATATTATTTTTGGATCATTACTAGGTAATATCGTTCGAATTTAAATGGTGTATCTGGCAATATTTGCTTTTCAAATTCTTCAATCAAACAACTAAGCTTATTGCAGTCTTGATCTCTTCAAAGTTGCAAACAGCGCCTGTTTCTTCGTGTCCTATCCTTTATTTTTCCAGTCAGTTCTGGCTCGTTAATCGCATGTTAGCTTAGTAACCAGACTCCAGACAGTTACCTAACAATTTTTACAGATGAAATAAATATTTCGTAATCGAAAATGAAAAAGTTGATCAGTAAAAACGATAATTAAAAGACACCTAATACTTGTAACCCAACTAACGGCGTTGGACAAGTACCGTTTTGCATTTAATAATAGCTTGTGGTTTAGAAACTAATTAGCTAAGCAACAACTGCCTGGCTGCTTTGCGTAATTAGTTTTTTCTGCAAGATCTATCTTGCGTACAAGAATGAGTTACAAACTGAAATAATTAAAAAGAACGCTTCACAGTGGGGTTACGTCGTGGTCGTTAGTCACAATACTCGAATCACATGTATTCAAACATCTGGATTTGAAACAAACATCTGTAGGCCATACAAATATTTGTCGCGATGCCGCATTCGAACTGGCGACCGTGTACAGAAGCGGTCATTTCGCTACCATGCTATTGGATTAGATATTATTTGCTGATAGAACTAGTTAATAATTGCTTTTTTCTTTATGTTTGCAGACTAAGGCCTTCCTTTTAAATTATAATAAAAGTACGACAAACTAAAAGACAGACTATGCAGTGACATACGGACGTAATGATTAATCTTAGGTTTCACGAAAACCGAATAAAGTGGTGAGAAATCAGATCTAAACCTGATCAGGCACAGTAGTTATTTCATAAGTTCACCTTAAATTAAATATAAATACTTACACTCAACAAATTTATTCAATGTAAGAATTACACAAGCTCTGTTTACTCGGGTCCCGTGAAATCGGTGGAAGTCGTGACGTAACCACAAACTAACTCGAACAAACATAAGCCTTCGACACGTTGTTAGGTAAATGATAAAATTCCCCGATTTCAACCCGTTTTGGACTGCTCTGAATTTGACCCAAGTTTCTGTTCCAAGTATGCCGAATATTTGAGCCTGCTCGTAGAGTCTTGTAGAGTCGTCTCGGCTAACCTGTGCAATTTGACAATTTACGAGCAAATATGAATGTTTGATGGTTTTGTTGGCATAACTTTTATTGCTAAACTTTTTAACGTCGAACTAATGTACTGTAGCAAAACTGTTGTAGTGATGTAGGCAGGAAAGTTAAGATCAGTTAACATTATTTTCTATAAGTTAACTTACATAACCACCTACCAAGCAGAACTTGTGAATTAGCTACGTTTTCTGCGCATCTTAAGAAAACCGGTATAATTTGCATTAATAAAACTATAATGCATGATTACAATTATACCTGTACACGACAACACAATATTTTCATCATAATGACTCAACAACATCGAATCTTCACCGGACATTGGTCTCAAGGTTCCCGCCCTTGAACACTGTCATGACCACAATTATACATTTATTTATTTGGAGCATTTAATAAACACGCTGGTAACAAAGTCGATATGAAAACATCCCTATTGGCTTGGAGCCAGTGAGCGTTAGAGCGCGAACGGGCACATAAAGTTGTACACAATCCGCCATACTCTTTTACACGACGCTGAAGTTTATGGCTGCAGATATTAGGATAAACGGACACGTTATTGTTGCGATTTTGGAGATATCTCCATGATTGTTTGTATGCGTTAACACGTCTACTCGTAAATACTCGTAAGATCTTGCATCAGAGTGCGAATGTCAAGTGTCAGTTGCACTAGTAGCCAGATGTCAAGCTTAGCTTTGGTATAGCACTATTCAAACGGAGATCCATAGGTGCCGACCGATCCTTAAAGGCCATAAAGTTTAAGTCGTTAAATAGTTTAGAGCTTCAAGCGTTATTATTTCAAAGTGGTAATTAAATTCCCTCTTATATTAAAGTAGTTTCAAATGTAGAAGAGACAAATAATACTCAAAGAGGTAAGTGATCGAGAAGAATGCTTTTATTTGTTAGATGAGAGGCATCCCCATTCAGAGCTAGTCGTGCGTTCAATAGTGACAAAAGAAAAATACCTTTGAAAACGCTTTTTCTGACAATTATTATCTACCAAATTAACGAAAAGTATCGAAAGAATCTTGTAATAGTATTTTTGTTTTCTATAAGACAGGAGACTTTGTCATCAACAGCGTATTTCATCGAAGCACAATTTATTCAGTGAGTAAGAACTGTATAAAATCCATACTACTAACCATCTTCCACTATCCGAGCGCCTAAACATTTCGTCTAAATCTTTTCTCAAGTAAATCTGTTTACTCTCTGTATGTACTTACACAACAAGCTGCGCCTGATTTGCAAACAAACGTCAAACGTTTGTACAAGAGGAAAGTAAAATTGTGACGCGGACACATGAACGCGCACTGAACTATGCTGAGGTAGAACTGGAAGTAGTGACGGTGAAGTGTGGTCGTTATTATTAATGATTTAATTCACCAAGGAAGATGGAGGAAACATGGTGACGAGTCTTGATCATCAAAATCTACGAATTTGGTCTTTATAAAATGTTTGTAAAAGCAGCCGAAGGTCCGTCCCTTCTAAAACACAAACTTGGTTGAATTATTCATTCAGAAAGGCCCCACTTCTCCACTGAATATGTGACCTATGATGAGTGAGTGCTGCTTACCATCAGTGACAAATGGTGACATACTAATTTGCAAACAAAAGAAAGTACCGACGTGGAGACATGCGCGTAATGAATTACATGCTAAAGTAATGGCAGTCGAATGACGTGCAGAGTTTGTCGTTATATTGCGTAATGCAGATTATATATAAAGAGGAATCTAGTTTCGTAGAATAAAATGCCGGGTAGTTTGGTTGCGAAGTTAAAATTGTATTGGGTCTCCCGGAACAGGCCAATTAGGCGATTTTGAGAGGCTTATATGAAAACATTGATCGAGGCTCGTAAAACTTGTTTAGTACTAGTTTTGCATACACAGCTTCCACTTAAAAACTATACTAATGCTATTGGATGGCAAACACGCCGTCGATGGATGGTAAATGGTTACCGCCAACGATGGACTTCAGCAATACCAGACATCGCAGATGCATTTCCATCTCTTAGACAAAGCCATCATCATACAGGCAACGAAATTTATCGTGACATTACTGATTCACAAACAAAAGAAAATGTCGACGCGAACCAAGCGCGTAATGAATTATTTGTACATGCTGGAAAAATGGAAGTCGAACGACTACAGAGTTACTACATCATTATAATAATACTAACTTTCTGCCATAATAATAAGAAGAGGAATTCGAAGGGAGTGGAACTATTGAAGCAAACGGCTGAACTGTAGATTCAAAAACATGGTTTATGTAATGTGAAACAGGAATAGGTTATTTTTAACATTGACTTTGTTGAGAAATTGCGTAGGTATGCACAAATGTGTCGTTAGAAAACTCCCTAATCTAGATGGTAGATGGATCTTCCTTTCTGAGCGAGTACAGAGTTATCTTAGGAATATCAGTAATGCAGATCTATACGTCGACCGAAACAAATCTTTAGACTGGTGGATTAGGCAACCGGAGTTCTTAGCCAGAAAGAGGCCTTACGGTAGCTTCAGCTACATTCGAATATTTGTAGGGGATTTGGACTTCAAAGCCGGCCACTTTTGTGGTGAAGTGAAGATTAAATACTGAAGTGACTGAGAATCTCGAGTTCAACACAAAGATGTTTTCACCGCGAAAGAAATGAAATATACAAAAACTTTGCCAAAAACGTAATTAATTTTAGAACTTTTTCTCAATATTTCAGGCTGTACTTCACCTTTCCAAGTAGAGCCATATCAAAATCCAATTGCCATTTGGTACGATGTCGTAATCATAAGTTGAATACCGCTTAACTTCATCCGTGCCCGCATAAACGGCGCACCGGGATGTTTCTACGGTTATGGATCCCTCTAAGGGAATACTGATCCTGATATTGCACTTGCGTATTTTGAGGATTATGGGGATTTATCGTTATTGTTTGTAGATTAAGAAGGTATAGCATCTACCTAGATGATATAATTTTACGTCCGACTGCATTTGAAAAGACATCTTTGGAATAAGAACGAGGATTGATTGATTGGTGTGTTTAGTTCAGTCGGGCGTTCAGTGTTGGCGGTTTTGTGGGTTCTCAAGCAACCTGTTGTCATAATTCGATCCCATCACGATCCTCCAATCAAATTGTCATGGTTCTAGCGGAGCTAATTGCTGTTAGTTCTGGTTGATATCGTATGGAAATCTGTTGGACAATTAACGGGAAATGCTAACACGATGCAACAATGTGCCTAATTTGTCGATTTCCCGTTTGTTTTTAATTAGTTTTAAGACGATAGGCAGTCTATCTACTGCTATCGCTATCTTAGAACCTGACCAAAGCCGATTTTAAGTGCGCCATGTTTTTAAGTGCGCCATGTTTTTCAAATAACTTAACTATAAATTAACTCTAGTATTGGGTAATTTATCTACAAGCCTACTGTTAACTTTTTCATAGACAAAAACATCTGTGAATCGTGAAGCTTTGTTTGTATTTTCTCTCAAATAAAGAACCGTGTTGTTTTGTTTAGCGATGCTATTTTAGTAATTAGTGAGCCATGAGCCCGTGATGAGAGAAACTCCAACAGAAATGGTACGAATGTACTTAATTATTTAATGATCCTCTAACTAAAAACTTTTCAAGCTATTAAAACTTTAGGTACTAAAAGGTTTGCAGTAAGAAGTAAAGAGTTTTGATCCAGTTTAGTGGGATCAACATTCACCAAATCCCTCTGGTTACACAGCCAAGGTATCCTCAAAAGAGTCAGGCTTGTCCGTATTTACAGAACTTACTGCTAATATGACTTGGACAAATTCTTATTTTTGAAATCTTCTCCTTAAGATTAACAGGAAATTACATGAAAAGATTTGGGCTAAGTTTGTTTGGAATAAGTGAAATCTCGTAACGGTTGATAATGCAAACAAATGTTATTATGATCGTGAGAAGATACGCATGGCTGGACAATGGTCACCGCTTCAGCAGCACTGTGTTGACATTATTGTAAATGCATGATGTAATTGTTGGATAACCATTTTAGAAAACATCGTACACCACAATAATGAATGGGCGTAGAAACCCTGCCTTTGTTTGTAATTGTGGATCCATCTAAATATGCACCTAGGTCCGATTTCACACCTAGACTGTGAGTCTCATCTGGGTGCAAATTGTAATGCCCTTAGATGTTACTATCATTTGTAAACCTATTAATTATAGTGAAGACTGTACTGATTTCGGAAGTGTTTGTACAGCATTTTGTTATTCAATGTTGTTGATCAATTCCGAAGTGAGGGAAAAATGATAACACCCAATTTTTTGCAACGATTCTAAGCGTTCTGCTTTTTTGTTACTTACCTACTTATTTATTTCTTTAATGCCTAGATACTGCCACCTTTTATGTCTTGTACCGAATTCCTAGCTGCGCCCATGTCGCTGCGAACTAACCAGAGCGCGACAGCTTCTTTCATAGCCACTGACGGCCTAGACTAGCCGTGTCCGTACTTTGATCTCTAAGGGCTGGGCGTTTCTGCATACTGAATAAAGTTAAAAGTGTGTAAAGTGTATGTAGATGATGTCATGATCCTCTTCATCAAATACAGCTAATAAATCAAGAGTTTCCTACAAAACTTCCGTTGGTATTTTTGTCCACACTGTCGTAAAAATGACATTCATATCGTTATTAAAAATAAATTGCCCTGCTGTTCTGAAAATATTTAGCGCGAGCTCTAAAAACCAAATAAGAATCTAGCTTTTGGACCGTAGCCCACATTTTATGCACAGCTGCAATTTTATGAATGTGAGAAATTTTATAAGCAGCTATTACTATAAAATTTTGGAATTATTGCGCATCCAATAAAATTAAGTAGCAGTGAACGATCATGGGTAAATAGTGATGAAACCTCTAATATCTCAAATTGTATTCCAGCCGCGTCTGTCTGCCGCGTATATATTCAGATAGGTCGTTACAACTACGTTACGGGATTTCTTGCCGTTTTTGCCATCATCCAGATCATTGAAAGTTTCTCTAAGACTACTCTAAGAACTATACATATAACTACAATAATATTTTCTGATGTTGAGCAAAACCGGGGCGAATCCCTTGTGTCAACCATATTCACGCTAAATCCGTGCCGCTCAAACCTTGCACCATTCGCGTCTAGCAGATAATCAGTGCGCAACGGGCGTTCCCTTTCATACAAACGTTCACTCGGATATTGTTACGCGTTTCAGTCGTCGCAGCAACGCCGTGTTGTGTTAGGTAATGGCAGAACTCAACTACGGCAGCTACGTTAGCAATCTAATTAATTAGTTCTGCTTTGCCATTTACATCAAGGAAACGCAAAATTTGCCAATTTCTTGATTGCTTCAAAGATGTTAGGTGGTTTCTCATTGCTGCGTTTGAACATTTCCAAGTATGTTATGTTCAAGACCGTATCTGCATAATAACAGTATTACAGACCTTCCAAATGTTAAGACTGGCTTTAGGGTGTCTTAAAATTCTTATCTTTGTAATAATTATTTCTCAATGTCTAATCGATTCTTATACCACTGCAGCGTTCAGACTCCAGCCAAAATCGTCCACCAATGAAATGACGTCTTGGTTCAACAGTTTTATCGAAAACTAAACAATGGCTGATGCGGCCTTTATTTCTTTACCGTTTACAGATTAATGGATGAAGAGTTTGACTTGCATTTTTCATTGTCGCTTAACTTTGTTGTAGAAAAAAAATCCTGCTTCATGCTCTTTGGCATTGAATGTCGTTTTAATTAGTGTCTTTGTATCATAAACAATGCATTGGATAGCAGGCTTTGTTTTATGTGAAACAATCATAATATTTTCACAATATTATTTTCTTTTAAGTAAGCAAAGCCTAACGCTGCCCAAAGATATCATGAACAAAGTTACAAAAGATTTCATAAATCCCCAAAAGAAAATCCACCTTATATTGTATTTCTTAAAAGCGATTCTTGTCCGGGTAAATAATTGATGTCCTGTATATAGGGTAATGCACCTCTGTAGAACACCATTAAATATGAATTAGATCTGACCCATTACAAAATCAATGTTTCGGGTGCCTTGTGAATACAAAATACAAAGTTGTCGATCGCGCCAGTTTCTATTTCAGGACTAATCTTGAATATTACTCGGTGGATTTTGGTACGTTTAACGCTCAAATTGGCTTCACGCATATGAATGTGTGATTCGCCAAAGCTGATAAAATAAATCCAGAGAATCTTCGCATATACTCAATGGTACCTACTTAGTTTTCGAAAGATGTTAAAGTGTAAACAGTTTTTAAGCTAGTTTCTCGGCATTTTCATTTCTTGACACGTTTTCACAAAATCTACGTTCCTGGCTTCTCATATCTTTCTGAATTCTCGTTCCAATAAATCCTTTAAGTTTAGCTAGAAGCTACCCAATTTGGAAACTCGGTAACAGTTGGCAAAGAAATAGATACGATAAATTTTCCAAATAAGACTATTTCAAAATTTATTGCTTTCCCAGCTTTACCTTAATTTACCGATACGACAGTCTTTGGAATTGAGCCCCAATCTATTTGGAGACTAATTGCCCGATATGAATATCTTACTTCATAACCAATAAGTACTCACTTATTTACTGTTACTTTGTAATCGTTGGTTTAATATACCCTTGATAATACTATAAAATATATTTTATTGTTTGATTTTAATACGTAACAACATCAAATATCGATTATCGCTCCTTCAATACAATGAGGCAAGGTCGTTAGGGTAATCAAAAATCTTGGAACCATTTCAATTGCAATTTTATACTTTAAGGCATTAAGAAAAGAATTAGATTTCTTTGGCAGTGTCTTGTTCATTTTCTACATGCTGTAATGGTTTTGATGATGAATGGGGTATTATACGAATCTTGTTCTTTGGAATGTCGACGGTCGATGAAACTGTCTCCTTTCTCTGACGTCTCTCGAATTTACTTTTGTTGATTAGGTTTTTGATCTTGAAGATCTCGTTAACTTTGTCCTGTTACAGTGATTTGATTTCTAATGTGTTTTAATAAGGATGTCATTTATCTGCCTCTTTGATTTGTTCTTTTCGGAAATGCTTATTTAGGTTGATACGCCACTAATCAGCCATACTTTCGGATGCGATAGCACTTGCCGCAATATCTTTTAGGCACGCCAAATTCGGTTCACTTGTAATGAGCAGCTCCTCAAAACAGAAATTGATCCTGTGAACTTGCTTCAGCTTTGTAAGTTTTTCCTGATTTTGTGTCCATAAAAATTAACGAACCATCGCCAATATCACAGACTCCAACGCCTCTCTCCCGGGAGGACATGTATTGATTATGTAACTGATTATCCGGCCATGTGTACCATAAGTAATGACACACGACACTGAGGGGAATTGCTGCCCCAGCAATATACCAACTGTATCTGCCGCGATATTTTCATGAGCTATTTACATACTTTAATAAAATTGCACGTGTAACGGAACCCGAAAAGGTTAACGCAATTAAAAGTTGGAGGTTTATTTTTAGAATGAAATAAGGTTGACGATAGGATCGGAGCTAATTATAAATCTACTACTAAGGTCTCCTGGTTTCTATTTAATGGGTCAATTATATGTACCGTGGTAGTGGTTATTCCAGTAACCTGTTGCTTCGTCAAAGCTCTGCAGCATCTATTAGACTGCGATATGTTATTACTATGTAAATCTAAATCGAGGAGTACCTTCAAAACCTACAAGATAATTTACCAAATTATTTTTAAAATATACCTTCCATTTTGAATATCTAATTGGAAAACCCACCTTATGTTTACTATGTGCTCGTATATTTATTTATCTTATATCTTGAGATCGTTTTCAGTAATTTAGAGATGTTTATTATGCACACAAAACGTATTTTACCGCCCGTATCGATTGTATAAACAAAATTCTAATATGTTTCATGGAATTTCTTCACAATTTTTCAGTATTAAGGCGCCTTCGCCAAAAGTATTTAAGTTCATTAGTAAGAATATTTACTAGAACTATTCATCAAGGACGAATCTTTTTCATTGCGACGGAAATGGGGCTCGATTTACCATTTTGGCGCCCAACTGGGACCATTTTCGAATCATTATTTTGCATGTAATGATAGCAGTATCTGCAAATAAATATGTAAGACGTCAACAGTTAGAAGCGAAAAAGTAATATTACTTGTGTAACAAGAAAAAGATTACTAAAGTAAGATAAATTTTATTTTCACCCTCTGAGTTAGAAGAGCAAAGGTCATCCTGTTGCCATGATGGTAATTGAGCTACGCCGAGTTGCTAAGTCAAATGCTTTGTTATTTCAAGTACTAAATAACATCAATTGAACACAATTGGTTTCTTCTTTGCTCAATTAAAATACTACTTTCATTTTACTTTTAAAAACAATTATAAATTGAAACCGATACACGAAAGTAGGTTCACCAAATCACCAACAAATAGGTGGGTCACTATTTCATAAAAACAGGTCTAATAAGTGCTAATTACTGGTCCTGACCAGTAATTAGCACTTATTAGACCTGTTAACATAACAAACCTTTATTTTATACATAAGTTTAATTATTTGACTAATAAGTCACATCGTCGCCCTCCCGCTAACTGTCGTATCTCACAAACTGACGTATCTGCACTGACATTACCTACGTGTTCAGAACTTTGTTTCGAATAAGTTCTCTCTAATCGTCGTGTGTGTCGTTTACCGTTTAGAAGATAATCACGTATTTTGTTTTGCGTGAGTGCAAAAGAAGGGAAAAAATATTCTCACCACCTGTCGTATATGCACACATCTACAGTTATTGAGTTAAAGATTCAAGTCAAGAGCTATTTATAAAAAGTTATTAATTCATTAATAAAGCCACAGCTAACGCAACTATATTAACATGATTGTAGCGCCCGACCGAAAAACTGTTGCCCTGGAAAAATATCAATTGCTAGTTACGACAGTTAGCGGGAAGGTCGACGACATGTCAGACTTGTTATTTAAAAATGTAATGTCAGTTTAAAAAAACACCATAAAAGTTATCACCTCAATATCTTGGACTTGGCAAAAATCTATAATATGCAAGATTGTATTCCTTTGAACTGTGAAGCGATTTAATTTAATTTCTTGAGGCTACGCTCTGGCTCGAGCACCACCTACTCATGCCTTATTGAAGACGTAAGTGAATCAAGAAATTTTGCAGTGTTCGGAAATATGTTTGCCAAGGTTTTTGGGTTCCTCGACGTAATGATAAAATTATTGGCTCAAAAAGACTGCTTCTTATTTATTGGCACTTATGAAACATTCTCCCATGGTCACATGGACGTGTCAATGTAATCTTGTCATGTATTCCAATTCCAAGCAAAGCTGATCTCCTATTTTTTCCGTAAATCGGCCAGAAGTTACTTCGCAGGAAACCTGAATTTCGCCAAAACGTATGTAGCATAAAATAAAACATTTCAAATCCTGATGGTAAAACGCCACAGACATAATAAATGCCTTGCCTTAAAAATACTCGAAGACTAGCTCCTCTAAAAGAATACGCCTAAAAGCTGTAAATAAAACAAATACAACATTCCTTTTGGTACAATATGGGCATGGTCACGTTTTTAGGGCGGTATTTGCATATTATGTTAGAATAGTATTGAAGATTAAACTTATTGGTGTGGTCGGAGGATGTCAGGGCTACAGGGTATTTTTGCTATTGGAAAATATGTAGTTATTAAAAACAATTCCTTGGTAATGGTATTTTTCGTGGAAGGCGAGTTGTCCCAATTTTGACGGCAAAAGAATAACGAGGACAAGGTTTTGAGACTTGGATTTTTGGAACATACTATGCATTGTTTGATTTTTGAAGTGAAAATTTCTTTAGGCGCGTTGGGCATTTTTGAGATGGGAAAAAGCAATTAAACTCGCGACACCGTTACCGACACCTCATTTAACGCGATTGTGCTCTTTATTTATATTAAGTTACGGATCAATGTTCTATGCAAGTATTTTTATTTTAAAGGTTTTGGAAGTATTTATTTTTGTAAACGCGATTGTGCTCTTTATTTAGATAAGGTTACGGAGCAATGTTCTATACAAGTATTTTTCTTCCATCAAGGCGATCTTGTTCAGGTTTTCACTTCTTTCAGCACTCCCGGAGAGCCACTGTTTTTTTTTTAAAATAAAACGTAGAAAATATGTTACTGTGTTATCCAATTAAAAAGGTGGTTTTCCTGTTGTACAATAAAGTATATATAAGTCGGTCTTTCAGGCTATAATTCAAAGTAATGTCTGCAAAATAGACAGAGCTCGACAGTAGGGCGGTTACCATGACTACAGCCATAATAATGATCGCTAGTTCACAGGTGAAAGCTTCATTTCAATTCAAATCAGGCATAACTATTCACAAACATAAACACCAATTTTCCACCGTAACTAATTAGATTCACGAACTGAACCGTAAGCTGTATTCACGGTGATTGTAACTGATAGAGGGTTCCGCAGCTTCATCAATCAAACGTTTTATAGAACGTCCCGCCGTAATTAGGGGCTTTCTCCAGATTCCTCAAGTTTTTGTTACAAGCTCAATATGAAAAATCGAGTTGAGATTTTATGGGCTCTAGTTATATATTTTTGGCTGTTCTTGGGCGGTTCAGCTCTTCAAATAAGATTGTAATTATAAAAATGTATTAGTAATCTTGTGGGTTAACTGGTGTTTATTTCTCATGCTTTGCATTTGATCAATATTGAGAAACAAATAATAAAATTCACTACATAAAACAGGTCATTCTAGGAGGGTACCCACACAAGTAACGTGGCAAGTGTGGTGGGTGCACCCGCAACTGGTCTCAGCTTAACATAAATTGTAAGGACCTCTCTAAGTCTCTACCGACCTTATACGTCCTTTATCACAGTACTTATGAACATTGTTAACCTATATTTTATTATTAAAGTAGAAACTGATCTACAGAATATAAACGAATGGAAATTGTTAAAGTAATAATAGGGATCCATTCGTACCCCTCAGCACGAACCGATAATGATTAGATAAAACTGGCACGCCATTGATTGCGAATCAATACAGTTATCACCTTCGAAGTTTCGTGAATTCATAAAATAAAAACATATAATATAAGTCTACTTTATCTCAACTCAACAATGACTTGAAAGTCCAAAAATCATGTAAATAAGTTTTATTACAGTAAAACGGCTGTATTTCTGTTTTGTTGTAGATATAATAAAATTGAAGGCATATGCGGGTGAAAACGTTTTGTAATAGAGTAACAAGAATTGTTAATTTGTCTGGGAAACGTTTTCAACAGAAGTAGTAATTATTTATTAAAAGCAAGGACAATGAGTGGCAAGTACCCGGTACTCTACCCGGACAGAGGCTGTTTTTCAAGTTAAATATTGTGGGCATTCAGAATTTAAAATTGTAAAGGTCTTGTTTCCTACAAGATCTTCACAATTCCATATCCCTCAACTGTTAATTTCTCCTGAAAGGTGTAAGCTATAGTGGAAACCAATAATCGTAAGAAACTCGTGTTCGTGAACTAGTAAATTTATTACATAAGTCTTCATTTCTAATGTAACAACCAAAAATCGTTCATCATTTACACAGTCTCGCCTACCTTTCATAAAAAATCTCTAATCATTTTATACGTCAATTTACAATTTTTTTTTTGAATACCCAGCAAAGAGGCTTGGCCCAAATTCGTAGGTCCCACAGCTCGTTTAGGGCAGAGGGCAGTTTTCACAAACCCTCTGGTCGCTGTAATATTTAAAGGAAACACTCAGCACGGTCTCCCCAAAGTATTTACAAGCTGTTTTTGTTTAGATTTATTCATGTTCATCGTATACGGCGGCTTTACACCGTTATTTTGTAAATTTTCCTAATTATGTAGTGTCGGGCTAAGATATTGAGCGGATGGACAGGAAATTATGTTGGAAGCTGAGCTAATAGACTATTCCTGTTTTCTGACACATGATTGAATAATGTGACTGTTTGACGCGTGTATTGTTCGTTACCCTCCTATGTTTTTCGATTTGGAGTAGTTGGGTTAAAACGAGTCTTCTAGACGAAGTAAGCTTTCTTGTTTCCTGAAATCCATTCGTACATTTCGAAACTTGACCGTATTTGATCTTATCGACCTTGTACTTGACCTAATTTTATTCAATTGTCATTCAATTGTATTTATTTTCATTTTTCAAGCGGTTTTACAGCAGGCACTGATCTAAATATCAAACAAAACGAATCCCAATTTATCTAGGTTATCAGATAGAGCAGGTCGAAAAATATAACGATTCACTATTGATAGTAAATTCCAAGACGAGATGAACGTTCCGTAAATAAGATGGAAACGATTATGCCCCGTCTAGATAAAGATATTTTATCAAAATGAGATAAAGTGCAGTAAAGTCAATACCCTGGCCAATAAACAAACAGTACGGGGAAATAGTAATAAACGTGGATTGCATTTACATTGTCGGTCTACGTCGTAGACCATGTGCTGTGTCCAAATGATCTACTACGTAGCCTTTGTTATCTTTAGTTTTATATAGAAGCTTGGTTTTTTAAAAGATATTATAAACGTTATTTTCTGCATCAGTTTCCTTTGTAACGTCATGTCTAGGTAGCTGTCGCGTCTTGAAAAAGTGATTTGTCGAGTCGATGTAGAGTTGTCCAGCTGATTCCCAAATTGATAAATACGTCGCATCACACATGTTAACGATGAAGCCCATAATGGATCTTAAAACATCATTAAGATAGACGAACGATAATTCTGTTCGACCTAATAAAAGCGTCGTGTATGATTTGCGAGTTAATTACTGATGACCCAAATGTAATCTGCAAGTAATCCTTACATGATCTCTGAATTAATTCAAAACAACTTACCAACTCGGGTGTTATAGAATCAAGTTTTTAAGACCTATCCTTTTCTAGACCTTGCACCCAGTACTATATTTGTATTGTAATAAAAAATAAATCAGTGCCGCCGGTTATAATCGTGTGGGGCGATCCGTAGGGCTGACGCCGATATAAATAGCCTGGTCGATACTCACTCCAGACTCGATGCTCGAAATCAGACCTAAATGCGTGGTACAATCAGTCTGCTTTGGAGACTACTTTGATATGCCACAGGATAAAAGAAACCAGTAGGTCGATGTGTGTGTAGGTACTAGAAATTTTTGTGGAGTATTGATTTACTGTTTGGATCAACTGCGTGGTTATTAGCAAGTAGCAGTGCAGATACTAAAGAAAACATCGTGAGGAAACCGGCATGTCGTAGAACCAAAAATTCGAAGACATGTCACTGGGCCCGCGTGGTAGATGACTGCCCACTCCCTCTCACAGAGAGGAGGCCTATGTCCCAGCAGTGGGAACATTATAGGCTGATTATGTAGTGCAAAGAATTAAAATTTGTGTGGAAATCGGTTGTCATGGTATGTGAAGCGGAGAAGTGAAGATAATGTCGTTAGGAAAGTTTTGAGTATGAATGTCAATGGCTAAAAGAGCAGGGGGAAGACTAAAGAATCGATGGATGGACTGTGTGGAAGATGATATGGCTAGGAAGGGGGTGACGACTGATAGAGAAGTATAGAACAAGAAGACATGATGTTGCGTATACCTCAAATAAATGGGGATAAGAGCAAGAGAATGTAGATGCCTATGTGGTTCTTAGATACCTCTTTCCCATGGCTATCTAAGGCTTTATTTTAAACAGATAAGCAGTAGCAGCCCCTAATATGCCACTAAGTAATCGGTGGTTAATTTAATCTTTGTGATTATGAACTGCGTGGGATCTGGAGAATTGCTTAATCGATTTTTATACAAATATCCAGAACGAAGAGTAGTAGGAGCCTATGTCCATTTCCAGGTCCTCGATTCCTCCTAGATCGGTAGACGTAAAAAGATAAGACAGACGATCGGAGTTATTTTCGCATTTATAATATTGTAGTGTGGAAGGTTCTGGAGTGGCGACCGCGTACCGGAAGACGTACCGTTGGAAGGCCTCCCAAAAGATGGACCGATGACCTTGTGAAGACCGCAGGAATCCGCTGGATGCGGAAAGCACAGAATCGGTCGAAGTGGAGGTGCTTGGGGGAGGCCTATGTTCAGCAGTGGACGTCTTTCGACTGAAATGATGCATGATGGAATGGGCTACCTATTACTAACAGATTAAACCGTGACGAAGCAGCTTAATTAATTTCGTTTCTAATCTTAAGAGATATCTTGAAATGATAGACAAAATCTCGACAGGCTGACATTATCAGTCAATGTTGTAATTAAAACGATCATTACAGGCTTCTCTTACATTTTCCAATAATTTTGAGTAGGTAGCTATTTTAAAGAATTTCCAGAGGAATATAAATTTCATCTAAGATACCTAGTCCTGCCTATAGGAAAATTCAATATTAACATATAACATGGAAAAATAAAGAATTCCGAAAAAGTTTTAAATCTTTTAATGGCACGTGTAGTAGCGGTAGTAGTAATTAAAGTCTTGTTACGTTAGTAATAGGGCGGATAATTACCTGTTAACAGTTGCTAATTGACGGTAGTTTTACGTTAATTCTTTATTTCATTAGGAATTAATAGCAGCTCTGGTTCCGTTTCTCCTCTATTGTCTCAAAATCAGTTAATTGACTTGACTAACCACCAACTTGGTGTGTAGTAGTGATGCAACGAATACTACTTTTACGAATACGAATATCAAACCTACTATTCGGCGAATACGAATATTCGTATTCGTTGCATCACTAGTGTGTAGGTTTTCTTTTTTCCTTGTTTAGACTTTAAAATTGGTCACATGGAAGTGATAGTTACACTTTAACAAAAATGACGCTAGTACTTGTTTCAAACTGTTATATAATGATTATTTCAACATTTCACATGTGTACCCACCACGAGGGGCTTGTGGCTAAGTAATAACAGCTGCACGGGTCGATCGATCAGGTTAAGCTACGCTTGCCGCGGTTGGTCCGTGGATGGGTGACCATCTTTACATACCAAGTCCCCTCCGTGCCTCGGAAAGCACGTTAAGCCGTTGGTCCCGGCTGTCATTTATACATCTTTGACAGTCGTTACGGGTAGTTAGAAGCCCAAAAAGTCTGACAACCAGTCTTACCAAGGGGTATCGTGTTACCTAGTCACTAGGTTGTGGAGGTCAGATAGGCAGTCGCTCCATGTAAAATACTGGTATTCAGCTGCATCCGGTTAGACTGGAAGCCGACCCCAACATAGTTGGGAAAAGGCTAGGCAGATGATGATGACATGTGTACCCACCAATCCACCATATTACCGTTACGTACTTTAAATTTTCCTCTCATGGGTCTCAAAAGTAATTGCAATGTAAATGTATGCATATTGTTATTGTCCTTTTCCTCTATACCCAGCAAAACTACACTATTAAACAACACACTCATAATAATAATTGTCCAGCACGATTGTGTACACAGTTTTACACAAAGTGTGATTTAATTACTTCAATTAATCATGTCGAGTTTTGAACGGTACCGCCAACCAACACAATCAAAACACTAGAAGGACCATTTTTATAAACGCACTGTTGAAAACTCATTAGGTCGTAAGTAGTTTAAAGACTACTTTCAAATGACTGCCCTGGCTTATCACACTTAGCAACAGGGTAAAATTTGGTTCGTCAAAAATGTGATTCTGCTACCTCTGTCTATAAATCTCGATGGTGTGCAAACAGTTTAATAATTGCGTATTACATAAAACTCGGTCTACTGTATTCATCCATTCTGTGGCTAAAGTTGATGTGAGTTCTCCATTATCAGCAACATCAGCGTGAAATATTGGGAGGAAGTTTTGTTTTGGCGTGTTTTAAGTGCCTGTACTTAAGGTGCTTTGTTGTAGATATTACGCAATATATGTTAGACAGAATTTGGTCTTGAAACATTTGAAGGACGAGGAGTAAAACTTTCACGGAATTATCAGGACAAAATCTGGTTGCTGATAAGGGTAAAATAGGTTAGTAGGTTCTACTGAAAGACAATCCGGTTTATAAATATCTATCTGGAGACAGAGGTCGTGGAAACATTTCCGTAGCGGGTCATCATCTCGAAAAACTTAATTACTGGCCTGCTAGTTTATTTTACTAAACTGCAAAAGGTAACTTAACCTTTGGAAATACTTCTTACTAACCAATCTAATCCCTATTCCGAAGAACAGTCCAGTGACCTAAAAACCCAACGCCATAACGAAAAAAAGCGTCACAATAGTATGAATGAGTTGGTCCCACGGTGTCGTGTTGGACCGGTCGCGGCGACCTTGTCAAGGCAAACGGGTTACATATCGCACCTTGCCGAGGAATGTTAATAGCCATCTCTATTTGGTGCCTGCGTTAGAGCGGTGAAGGGACTGATAGAACAGATGTTTTGTCTCGTCTGTATAGCTGTTATGATTGGCTAATGGGATTTGTAATTGGGTTTTGAGGATGATTGTGGATGGCTATAAGAGTAGAGGAAGACCAAAGAAACTGTGGATGGGTTGTATGAAAGATGATATGAGAATGATGAATTTCTTAAAAAATTGAAAGGAAAATTTTTTGATGTCTAGTTCCGATCCTTCGTATTCTATGAGTTAGATGCATGGTTACAAATGTATCCCTGATAGCTAAGGCATCAGAACGACCGATAAGCGACCAGAAGTTAACACTTTTTTTTTTTGCAATTTTAATCCGATAATTTGATTAGTGCAGTCTGCAGTCATCACATTAACTGAACACAGCTCTCTAGTTCCTCCGAAGGCTTTAATTTGGGAAGGGTATGTTTTCTTATCTTTTAAAAGAGGTCTCTGAAATCTTGCTTGGTTCTCGTTTTGCTGCATCTAAACTTGACCTAGATCTGTATCTTAATGAATGTACATGATCATGAAATCTATGCATTTAGTAACTATTCTATCAATTTTGTTAATTACTGTACACAAGCGCTGAGCATTGCACGTGTACAAGATTTTGTAAACGTAATCAAGATCACGCTTTGCAAGCAAACAAGAAACATTAATATTAGTTTAAAGGCACTAGTTTTATTTTAATTTTGCATAGAACAAGGCCACTGATCTAAACCTTCCTCTTATTGCGCATAGATATTAATAAGGTCACTAGGGTACAGAAATCAACGTAATATCAGCATTTCAAACCCGCGCATCAAAAAAGTAATTTATTCAAATTAGACGGAGAATCAACACTTTTTGAACGTTAAAATACATAAGACAGTACACCAAAACACCCGCCGTTAACCATTTCCTAGTGCTTTAGCTGGGAAGAAGAACTGACCCTGCTTGATTTGAATGCTGGGCACTCCTCAGCATCAAAATTAAACGGGGTCACTATAACTATCATTTCTGAGCTCAAACACATACAGGGTGTTTGGCAGAACGTTGAACATACGAAAATGGTGGATAGGTGGGGTCATCTGCTACTTACTCAGCCCTAATTTATTTGGCCCTGTCCCCTTGGATATTTTTTTAATGCAGGTTGAAATTAGGATTTAAGTATTTTTTACATCTTTCTGTTATAAGAATCTGCCAATATTAAAGATTTAAAAACAAAGCCTGTTTTACCCATTTTTTAAATAAAAATTACACTTTAAAGTTAAGAAAGTTGTGAAACTAGAAGAAAGCAAAAAAAAATATTTAATATCCAGGGCGCCAGGGCCTGGGCACGCCACAATCGCGGCGATAAGACCCGTCTTTGAGGAGTGGCTGGAGAGACGCCACGGCGTTCTCACCTTCCGCCTGACGCAGGTCCTCACCGGACACGGCTGCTTCGGGAGGTTCCTGTTCAGGATAAGGCGGGAGGAAACACCCGGGTGTCACCATTGTGTGGATTGGCCTGAGGACACGGTGGAGCATACGGTGGAGGTCTGCCCGGCTTGGGCGGAGCAACGCCGTGTTCTCGTAGAGGCGATCGGCGGCGGTGATCTCTCGCGACCGGCCCTGGTTCAGGCCATGGTACGGAGCGAGAGGAAATGGCAGGCCGTCACCTCCTTCTGCGAAGCGGTAATGCTCGCGAAGGAGGAGGCGGAACGCGTGAGGGAGAGGCAAATTTCGCGCCCTCACGCCCCTAACCGCCGCAATAGAAGGAGACGCCCGGGGCGGGAATCGCGAGCCGATTTCCGGCCACCGTAGGCGCGGGCTTGCGGACGGTGAGCAATGGGTAGCTCGCCGTCCGATAAGGACCAAGCCCGGGTCGACGGCGCGTTGTGTTCCACGCGCGCCTCAAAGAGATGTCAGCAGAATTGACGGGGTCCGCTAGGGCCAATGCCTGCCGGGGGTTCGAAGAAAACCGATCGGGAAATCGTGGCCCCCGGCAACAGGGCACACACACGCCCTCCCGCTCCGCCCAGAGCGGGAGAAGTTATTTGATAATTTCCCACCCAAAAAAAAAAAAAAAAAGGGCGCCAGGGCCAAATAAATTAGGGCTGAGTAAGTAGCAGATGACCCCACCTATCCACCATTTTCGTATGTTCAACGTTCTGCCAAACACTCTGTACATATTTCTGTAGACACTGATAGAAAGAACTTTATGGACCGTTATACAATTGAACAGGTGGTCTGTTAGAAAGAGTACAGATAGACATACAAGTATATAGCCTATTCAGATTCAATTTATTTGTACAAGCGCACCGCGAAATATACTCACATGCGTCTACCGAAATAATGATTGAATCACTGAGAACTCAATTTTGGAAGTACACACGTTTCAGTGACGTCATTCGAGCCCAATGTACTGTATGTGGCCTATATTAGCCTCACTTGAATGGTCAAAGGTTTATTCAAGTAATAAGTAATGTCTCAAGGTACCAAGAAATCAAAGTAAGAGTGAACAGATATCTTTTGGGCGCGTTTGTTCCATCGTAGACCTCATCTTTCACTTACATCAGACGGAGCAGGCCCGTTTCGCAATAAAAATCCCAAAAAATATCTCCAATGTACTGACACTGATAAGTAAAGACCACTTGCTCATGAAGTTTTGTAATGCGAAGTCATTTTTCTAAGAGCAAAAATACGCTTCTATAAGGGAGTTTCTCGAGATGGCCTAGACTAGTTGTCTGAACATCACTATTGATAGCTGACATAATAGTAGTCGCTGATTGGTCCTAACATATTTTGTTATGTCCAGAAAACTGATCATACAAATATCAAATCCATTACTCAAGACAAGAAAGAGTGCAATACTAATCCATAAACGATTTTCACAAAAAGACGCAGTAATCAATATTTTGTTCGCCCATTCATCCTTCAAATATGTCCTGTATGTTACGCTTTACCAAATTCTTCACCTTGTCAGCTTATATGAGTATTACCGTGTTGTAGATAAAACAGGACAGAAGGACCAACAATACAAAATGGCGAAAAAAAAACTTGATGCCTAACGAAACGTAAATCTCGTACTCACTTCAAGTACGATCGGAGCTGTTTTATTTTTATTTTTGATGTTCAACGGTGTTAGCGATCCCTACATTTAATAAATAATTTGAAGGTGAGCAGCACTGGCGACCATTATGAATTGGAACGTTAGGCCTAACGCTTGTAAACATTTTATTTATCGTAAAAAAGCCTATTGATTAAAGCATTT
This sequence comes from Agrochola lychnidis, assembly GCA_963680765.1. Classification (NCBI taxonomy): domain Eukaryota; kingdom Metazoa; phylum Arthropoda; class Insecta; order Lepidoptera; family Noctuidae; genus Agrochola; species Agrochola lychnidis. Next base: position 1,734,024 of record OY796859.1, on the reverse strand, counting down.
CAGGAGCATTTCAAGACTGTATAATTTGACCTGACATCGCTCAGAATGGGTCTAATTGGACTAGAATCTGATATCGAATTTAATAGAATATTTTGTGTATTTATTTTTTATTACAATGCGTTTTATTACTGCAGATCCCATGTTGTCGCCGCTTGTCAGCATGCAACTAGAACTAGAAAACTATAATGGTGGAGGCTTCGCTGACCATCTAATAAATAATGCTTTTCATGTTACGAGCTCATCAAAGATGTCTATGAATCTGTTAATTAAATGCAAATCTGTCATCAGCAATTCCATGTTTTTGATATTCTAAATAGGCCTTCTGAATCTTCTCACATCATGGTTGTACCGAGTCCATTAGCCAGCATACAGCACTCAGCGAAAATTTAAACGCATTTGCCAGTCGGCTGTGCGGTTATATCTAGTGACCGTAACGTTGTAAATAACTAATGTGTTCTCTGAAGGATGGCGCGAGAGGCGGCGAGAGGCCCGAAATTGTGTTGAAAGTGGGTAGTTGGAAATTTTCAGGCTTGTTGAACAGTGGGTAGCATTTTCGCTGCGAGGTTTTTTTTTTTTTTTTCGGGAAATAGTTACTGGAAATGAAAATATTATGTATGTAAGGAAAAACCTGCATCTTTTTAAGAAAATAAGTGATAGACATAATTTTAATACTAGAAATAAAGATAAAATAGATCAACCATTTTTCAGATTATCCAAAGTACAAACATCTTTTATGGGATACTGTGTTAAATGTTACAACAAAATACCTTGTGATATATTACAGTTAACTGAAATAAAATTTAAAACTCACATTAAAAGTACTCTTTGTAAACAAGCATATTACAAATTAGAGGATTATATTCTAGATAAGAATTCTTGGAAGCATGCTGGTCTAGCTCCATAGGACAATTTAGAGTCTAGACAAAATCAAACTGGTTGCTAATTTAATTGTGTAATTAAATATTATAACATTATTATTATTTTTTTTTACATTCTGTGATTACTCACACACTGACTAATTAGTATCACTTGTAATTTTTTTAGGAATATCGTATAGGTTTTACAATGCTTGTAAATATGTGGACACCATGTATCCATTACATAATTATTATTTTTTCTGTCATTGCTTCATTTTTAATTACCTATTGTAGTATAGTAATATTATTCCAGGTGCATCGTCTTCACATATAATTATATAATCAATGTATACAAAATATTGTAAAACATTTTGAAAGAGTAACGGTGGAGTTTCTTGCCCATTCTTCTCCATACGAAAACTACCTTTTGGAAGGGGCGACTAGAATCAATTCTATATTTTGTTTTTGACGTTCAAAAGTGCCTTTTCGTGCCTAATTGAAATAAATTATTTGACTTTGACTTTGAAAACGTTCCTGCCCGCTCTTGAGGATTCTTGCCATTAAAGTGATAGGAATCGATGTTTCACTGATTTGCAGGCTAAAGCTTTTATCAGAACACAACCAATACACACACACATATTACATACGTAATGCCTAAATATATTAATACTCAATCTCACGTGCTCAATCTACAAAATGTGGCTTTACCTTTTAACTAAATTATCATACAATGAATTAATTATTTATTTTCCCATGTTTATTCAGCTTAAAAACGAGCATTAAAATTAAAACTTATCAATAAATCATCCACATGATTAAACGGTTGTTCATTGAAGTGAATAGCTCGTAACTACCCTCCCGAGTTTATCCTCCATGCGGCACAGTTAGCAGATTTGTCGAGACTCGGGACTTAGCTGCGTTTAGAGCGGCTAATTACTTATGAATATGATATCAAGCAGATAGCTCGCTATAAGGTTTGTGGGCCAATGTCTCACAAGTCACATATATGCGAATTGCGAATATCGAGAAAGTAACGTATGATATGGGGATATGGAGTTCCATGAAATCTTGGTCGATGTCAGTTTTTGGCCGACTGACAAAAGAAGTGCTTGCGTAGCAGACTTTACGTCTAGCCACTTTTAAACATAGCCTTTGTATGTTAAATGTATTTCTTCTAGATTCTATGTGTAGGTTGTTCCTTTCCATCCATATTCATCAAAATTGATTAAATAAAAATTAACTGGTACAATCAAGACGTGGTGGGCAGGCCATGTGCAAAATGTAAAAAAGTTGTGTTAAATATAACCTTGGTACGAAGTCTGGGTAGCTTTCGGCTCTTACACATGTCTACGTCTGCGCCCACACGAGCTTTATATTGAAGGGCAATTTTAAGTTCTCAAAGCTTTCAGACAAGTTTTTAGTACCTTCTTCACGTTTGTTTGCCTTATAGTTCTATTTTTAAAACCTTTTTTAGGTCCAATAAAAAAACAGGCTAATTTTAATGTCAGATTTTATACTAATCATAATATTTAAAAAACAAAAGACCAAGGAATGTGCAAATTGTAAAAAGATGTTAAATATAATCTCGATGGGCGAACTCTGCCCAACCGTAAGCTTCAACACAGATGTCTTCGCCCACTCCTATTTTAACTTTAATTCCCTTTAAACGTGGGTTATTTTTGGCCATGTTGAACACTCCTGGCGTTCTGTTTGCCAAATTATTAATTTATGAAACGGATAATTTATGTTCCTTTTGCCAAACTGATTTATGAATGACTTGACTGACTGTCTCTGGTTTGCTGGGATACTGCAGTGGCTTGGTTCTTTTGAATGGTCATAACTTGAGCTACTTGTCGCGTTTAACAAGTAATATTGCCGTGTCCTGTATTTGAAATGACGGTTATAATAGCTGTATTTGATGTATTGGCAGGTATACAGTTTGAGCTGACTTATTGAAGAAGTATAAATTATTGAATTCCATCGTCTAATAGATTAGAATAAATATATTAAGTAGACTCAATATATTTATCTAAATTTGCGAATAGAAGTCCGCCATAAAAAAATACTAGAGTACCCGCATTTTAAAGTAAATTCTCACGTGTTCAATTTTCTCGTTCATAAAGTATAGGGTTTATCAGCGACATACACTTTCGCAAACCTTGTGAGAGTCAATCGAGAGGAACAGGTTACTTATGCGTTACGTTACATGCATTGTAATTTCTAAAACTAAAACCTGCTAAACTACTACAAAGGTACAACCTCATTTTGGATGGAATTTAAGTTCAACATTGCCAAAGGCAACAATGTCTAGAAGGGTCTTAAGTGATTATGTCAGCCTGTTCAACAACTGTGATAAATCCATACTTAAAACAAGCATACTCATCCTAATTGGGGTTAACATCAAAGGCATGAAACAGTTAATTAAACTGATTTTCTCTTATGTCAAGATCAACCGCTCCGAAAAAAAGTCTTGTGGTTTTATTAGATGAGTAACGTTGCCCTTGCCACATTTATGTAGATGCGAGAAAGCTAACATGATCATGAAGTTTCTTAATGCACGATAAGCGAATTATCGCTAATCGTGCATATTATGATGAGACCCTGTCGATAATGGAGCACTAATTTGAGTAATAAATAATTAACGAAATAATGGAAAGATGATATGCGCCAGAAAGGGGGTGGCTACTGTATTAGAGAAGTATGAAAGGTTGAAGGTTGTCTTTAAAAGATCGCTTTTAGCGATAATACCGCCCGTTGTGTCACCCCTTGTAAAATCTTTTCATTTATATCTGTAGTATTTATGGTGAACATAATAAAGAGTATTCTGTTCTATGAAAGAAAAAAAAATATGCTGCCCCGACACTAAATAAATTGGAATAAAGAAATAATAAGTAAATATAATAAATAATAATAAATAAATATAATATATTGTATGTATTTGGGCAAGAGTATGACGAATAGCTCATAATCAGGCCGTAAAACGCAAAGATAACGACAAAAATGGAGTGTTCACAAATACTGTTTTACAATATTCATCCTACTTATGGGCCCTCAAACTTTTCCCCATAGACTCCCCTGCGACCAACTGATCAGCTAATTTGTATACGCAGTTAAGCTTATTATGCTGTTTGTTTGTTTCTGAACCATGTTATACTTTTTATGCACAAACTTGGGCGTTTTGTAAATGTTTGTGTTTTGATCGTGTTTTCACGGTTAACGAGTGTTCGTTGTGTTTGAGTCGTTTAGGGATGTTGTTTTTAAAATGCAATAAAAGTAATATTTTAATAAAATGTGTCGTTTTTTGGGAATGGGAATATTAAATGAATGAAGAATCTAAAGTTGATAGTATCTTGGTTGCAAAATGGCTAAAGTGAAGTGCTGAAAACGAATTCATCCTTCACAGATAATGCTGATGATGTTTCATTAGTCGAAATCTTGATGATTACCTAGTTTGCCGTATTATAACAAAGCCCTAGCATTGTCGTATTCCCGGTCCAATTACCTAAAACCATTCTCTCTTCAATACTCATAATCACCAAACTCATCTTATTCAAACGAACGTCTTCACAATTCCGCGACTCCGTTGTTCTAACTCGGAACTGATTTCATCCGGCGAGATCCGCCGTAATCCGGTTATATCCGGCCGGCGGAAATAGGACGCTATATAGGAAAGTGAAAAAGGCTCACTTTTGTCTTTTGGTAATATTTAATGAGGAACTTATTAAACTAAGATGTAACAATCTTATGACGGCACGACGCGGATAACACGCGCTTTGGCGAATTTGCGTTTGTTGGCGTTTTTCCGTAACTGAAAATAGTTTGTCAATAGCGGATTTAAATTCAAACTTACCTCTATGTCGTTATAAATCACACAGTTATCGAATTCGCAGTCAAAAAACCTATTCCCGAGAGTTATCTGTCGCTGAGATATGTGCATTGTTGGTAAAAGCACCACTATCCACCAATTCACGATTGCCTGCATTATAGCTATCAATTTGCTTATTACTCTGTTATAATGCAGCACGAAATCGTGTATTGTATCAAGTTAACTTTCTCTACTGATCTCTTGCGTGTATTGTACGCCGGTTAAGTTAATCGCTGCCGAAGTAAATGGATTTTAACAATCGACACCGAACTGTAAACAGGGATACAGTTTATTGGATAATTGACTTTATTTTTGTTCGCCCCTGTCCGTTTCTGGGAAAGAGTGTAATAGTGCTGGGAGGCATTTTATTGTCAGTGTAACTTAGATGTATTGCTTGTGAGACTAATCGGTTCAATAGTAATCGCTTACCGAGTGTTCACATGATAGATATTTGTTGTTAACTCTTCTGTATCTTTAACTCATATATCTGTTTCATCATTTCTACATATACTTACTATTTGGACTTTAGTAAAACTAAAAGGCGTTTTTACTCCTACCCTTCCTCTAAGTCCGTGGAAAGATAATCTCCCGTTGTTGTTGATGCGAGCTAGGCGCCAGCAGATCAACGATGGGCCTATATAGCTGCGTTGTGTGATTCTCACATTAACTATATCTTTTCGCTTCTTCATTTTCAAAGCGATCAGAACTTTACTCACTGCGTCTATTTATTTTAACCGATTCAAATATCAAGTGCAAACTGCAAAGTGCCATACAACCGAGTTCCCCGTATGGTAGTCAGTACGCAACCCGCAAGCCATTTGTCGTGATATCGCATTGTGATCACAATTGTGTCAATGAGCACCCCAATTACCCATTTCCCACAATTGGTTTATCTCGTGGGATCACAAACATCTTGAGGTGCACAAGAGATCATTTGTTATTGAGAATTATATGACGACGACGGTCTTGTAGGTCAGGTACGATTATTCAATCGTGGTAATCTTGAGGGTGTATCTTGTCCTTTTTCTGGCATCTGGCACCGCCCGAAGTTTGTGTTTACGATATTCTGGATAGGTTACGCTGGTCTGAGCCTTTCTGAGATTGTTTTGTGAATGTGAATATTACGAATGTTTTCTATATTTGAGGTCCTATTATCTGCTACTTGGTTTCTTTTCTTTATGTTCTCCCTTGGTCCAATACATCCTCATTAGTTGGTTAAGAAGATGCCACATCGAATATGTATAACGACTCTTATTGTGGTTAATATCGTTGTCTTTCTCAGACTAATTCAGTTAAAGAATAACCTATGTGATCTTCAGCTCACTGTGTTTTGTTTTATGTGATTAATTTTCACGTTAGCACAGTCTTTTCTATATGTGTATCCCGTAAAATTATATCCTATGTCATAAACTAATCAACCGTTGTCTCGGCTCCTATTACATTCCTTTACAATTTTATACGTGACTTCGTTCACGTCCACGTGTTTTACCTCTTCGCCTTAGGTTTGTACGCTACCTCCACCTAGCGGTGAACGTAGGAACTGTTGTATGAAGCAACAGGGTGCAGTTCAGCAACAGGGTTAATTGTTTCCAGGCAGCGCCTCCGCCCTCATTTTAGTTCCACTACCCTGTGATAGATGGCGTTACTGGTACCATTCGTATCATTCGTTTCATGTCTTGCTGTGTAAATATTTCGGTGTATTATAATATTTATGTCGCAGTGTTATTTTCTTAGCATTTAAAAGTAATTAAATCAAGATCATTAAAATATGTTCTGAACAAATAATTTAAAAGACTGAAAAAGTTGCTCAAGTTCGTCGCCAGCTCTAAAGTGTAAGATTTTTTTATAGCATCATACGATAATCCGGAACGAACGTAAGATTATAAGATTGCAACAATAAATCAACCATGTTTACAATCAAGCGCAAAAAAGCTGCTGATCATCTCAACAACAATCTTAACACTTCATCTTCATACAATAACTCCTTACTATTACTCTCATTATTACATAATTTTCCATACAATAGTGATTAATTCCCAAGATATGTTTACGTGCGTCCGTCATCGCCTGCTCCGCGTAAACTGCATTATATTTATGACGTCATTGGCAGTTACGAGTACTTACGAGCCGGTTATTATAAACATTGCTGGCAGATGGCGCGTGCGGAGTGATGTCAGAGGTGTAATGTTAGGTTTTAGTGGCGGTGAATGTGGTCTAGACTAGACAGCCAGGTTTTTCGCAGCTGTTAGTTCCAGGTTTAGGGACTAGATGGCGTTAGTGGCACTAGGCATGAAAGCTTTACTTATGTACTCGCGTCCTCATGAGCTTTTACTATGGTATCTCAGGAACAATTCCTGAATTTTTGAGAACGTTCGTTTTCTAATCTCAAGTCTCAATCTGTCAAAAAACCTCTAATTTATCTACATTTCTGACAAGTTTTTAACCGACTACATTGACATTGTCTGTCGCTGAGATTGCGACTTGAATTTGAACGTTTTTGAGTAGGTATGAGAATTGGTCTTCTGTTGGGTGTAACTTAAATGAAACCTCGTTTAAAATTGCAGCCATAGATCGTTAGTAGAGAGCAGAGACAAATAAGATTTGTCTGTTAAGCTTGTTGTAATTTCAAACGCACCATACCTTCTATAATATCTAATCATCAATGCTTCTTGGTAGCAAAAACAAGACTACCTATGATAATTATTCAAATGAAAGCACATATTTGAATCTAAAATTCGACACCAATGAATCGATTTCTCGGAAACTGATGATGCCGACATGTTATATTTGTCAATGTTTCCGTGGAAATGCAGAGGGGGAAGGGGGGGGATACGTTTATTGAGTGTTAAGTGTGAACACGTGGTAGAACAGACATTCATTGAGCTGTTCTTGGTATAAGATGGGTGGTTGGTTGGTATGCGCTGGTTTTTGATAGGGTCTTTATTATGCCATGCGTTCAGTAAGACAGTGGTTCTGGCAGTGTTTGATACTGAACTGATAATTAAAACAAGATTGCATCTTACTTTGGTAATTGGTAGTTGTGGGTAGAGCTAGCATAATTAAATCTTTGACGTATAAACATGTTTGAACTTTTACGAAGAGCGGTAAAATAAATTTATTTCCAGCTAAATAAATAACCAACTTCTTTTTTGTTTTTACAGGTACGTTCCTTTCCCATTTTCGAGTAGAGAATCATAATCGAGATCTAACGTCGAAGATCAAAGTAAGTACATATTCCCATTAATCATTAAACACTTTTTGAGCGTTTACTAAAATAAACAACAAAAAAAAATCAAAGAATTTGAGTCTAACACACGTAACATCTACGTGACAAAGGTAAACACAATTTAAAATATTAAGAAATCAATAACATTCATTTGGCACACCGCCTGAGGGTCACGGCACTATTTTTGTATGCGCGCACGCATTTAGAGTTCATTTATTCACGGTTTAAATTTAGAACGTGACGTTTCCCGTTGTACTCGGTCAGTACGTTCGGAGATGTGGGCGTGTGCGGTTGTCATCCCAACTAATTAGATAGGCGATAAATAATTCGATAAATACGTTTTCCTTCCTTTTAATGTTGAGTCGATGCTATTTTGAGAATCTATAGTAATTGGGCGTGAGTTTAAACTAGACGATGATTGAATTATAGCATCTACCTTACCGTAACTGGTAAATATCCGGTGTTACCGTGTAATTTGTAGTTAAATGGTGAATAAAAGATTATATCAGCTGTTGAACATCCCACACACGACGGTCAATTGATGGGTCAACAATCTAATATATTACTATTAGAGATGTGACTTCAGCTGACCTGATATAATAAGGAATGGAAAAATTGAGATTTATCTGATTCAACACGTGTGTAGGAAAATGCTCAAGTATCATCTCGATTAAAAGCTAATTCACGTGTTAGGTCTTTATAATAGATGAATTCTAGGATAACGGAAAGGTCAAATGTGAATCAGCATTAATGACGTCAGGACCAACATCCAATTAACTTGTCATTGAATCTGAGACCTGTTCGTCACCTACATCGATAGGTACACATGTTACCCGTCATTCAGATCTCGAAGCCCTTAACTGTAGATTGATTGCCTCCGTCACCACACATTTACAGTATTTGCTAACATGGAATATATATATATTTGCATGTGGATATTAGTAGTCTTGTGAAATCTGACAGTGAAAAATTTATATTTATTATACTTAAACATTGTTTATTTATCTATAGATAATAATGACAAGTCTATTTGCAAATGCTTTAATGAACAATATCAGATTTTTGACAGTAGGGTAAAAGACAAAGAATAGATTTGAAGACAACACATAGAGACAGTTTTTGGTCTTTAACGTTTTGGGGCTATAATTTGGCCGCAAATGCTACTCTATTTCAACCTATAGATATAATTCGATCACAACAACATAAGCCTCAAAACCCGCACTTCGGATAGCGCCAAATTTTCTATGCTTCGCAATAAATTCCAGCTAACAAACAAGCTGAACATACTTCAGCAACACAAATACAGTCTGACAATAGAATCGGTTGTACAAACACCAGTTATTATGTGGGTTAGTGCGTGCCCCACCCACTACATGGATAAATGTCCGGTTGCCATGTGTGCCAGATGGACTGTGACTGTCATAGTTGGATCAGCACAGAATTGATCGGATATCTGTCTAATTGAGGCCGCGGTTCATGATATTGGCAAGTCGACAATATTATGTGGAAGTTGATAAGCGTTCAATTGGAATATTCAAATACGCTGCCGGGATGATTAAGTTCATTCAGTAAAAAATTTAGCTTTTAAATATTTTTTAAATATAGGCCTAAAGTTAACACATAACCGCGTGAATCCATCGATCGGTAAGAAAGTAGCTCAGGATCTTAAAAAAGATGAACACCACTATGCTATACGTATTATAGATTTTAATTTCCAAACCAACAAATTTACAAAAGTGTATCTTCCTAAGCTTGACTGACAATGATGTCATTTCAAGGAGTCACCAAATATGTCAGGCGTGTTTAAGAGGCTTTTTCGGGACTTGAATTTATTTTCCCCACTTGTACTTCCAAACATGACGATGTGTTCCGCACCCACGCGTTTCCTACTTGAGCGGTACTTCGCAAGAGCTTCCTAATCTTGACTGACATGCTCCAGCGGCTTTCGGTCAAGGTTGAGGCATTGAGAGCACCTACTTTATAATTCGACAGTGAACTTGGATGATTAGAATTCGAACTTCAAAAAAAAAGATCGAGTTACGTCTGGGTTTCAAGCAGATACAACTCGACTGTATTGTATTATCGTAGCTAAGTCTAAAGTTGAAATTGTAGTCGAACATGAGATACCAAATTTATGACTATTAGGAAGAAGAAATAGTAAGTTAAATGCTAAGCGGATTCATAAATGAAAAGGGAGACCGCTTGCAACGGCGGAAATACTATAGCAGACTGGCACGAAAGGTAGACATTAGGAACGCTACTTTAGTAAAGGTACAGACTTGGATATTCATGCTGACGATCTTGATAGCAATCCTTCCACAAAAAACTGAAATCAATACTGAACACAACTAAATTATTCCACAGTCCCGTCGCCTGATCACCGCTAACAACAATAAGTTCAATACACCTGCTAGTACATGCAATAGCCTGCATTGCGATAAATCTGTCCCCGTTCACAATATGACACAGCCTGCGCTGCCCGACCAATTGCAGCACATAAATCAATTGAGCTACCACCAATGTTTTGAATGTTGCTGAATATATTATATTAGGTTGTGATATATTCACAGGTAATCAAAGTATTCTTGACTCTGATCTGCAGCTGTTAAGATATACCGCACTAGCTCTTGCCCGCGGCTTCGCCCGCACGTTAGTCGAAAATTATCCCAAAGGAAGATACTACCGGCATAAAAAGTATCCTATGTCTTAACCCAGGTCATGGTCTATCCTTGTGCGTAGGGACACGAAAAAAGTATCGATACTTTGTGGTATCGAGTACATTTCCATTCGATACCGATACTTTTGTACTCGATACTTTGCATTCGATACTTTTACTCAATGAGTACTTTTTGGCAGGTATCGTATCGAATAAGAAATTAAGTTTTAAATGGGTAATCTTAGAAATTACCCATTTAAAACTTGCGACCTTACGGTTTATGGTTATGGCAACGCCATCTAGTTCACTCGTTCTGAACCTTCTAAAACATTACATCGATCTTTGCTCGAAATTGTGCCTTCCGTTCACAGTTAAATTCCTAACCTTTCCTTCATTCATTTACTACACTAATCAATCACTCATTCACTCGTTCACCATTGTCATTTGTTTTTTCATGTCCTGCCCTACTGAAGGTAAACTGACGTTATTTACTGACTGATATTGACCTATGCTCTATGCGAATTAAGAAAAGTACTCGATACCTTGAAGTATCGATACTTTTGTTTCGATACTTTTATGAGTACGATAATTTTTTTTTCGATACTACTCATGAGTACAATATCGATACTTTCTATTCGAAACCGTGTCCCTACTTGTGCGAAATTTCATCCAATTCCGTTCAGCCGTTGTAAAAGGTTACAGACAGAGTTACTTTCGTATTTATAATGAAGTATGGATAGAAGCAATTCGGCTCTCGTTAACCCATATACAATTTGGTCTAATATGTCGCTCACTTTAATGGTTGGCAAAAAAAATACAAAAATAGTAGTAAATATGTGATTCATAAGCCAACGCGAGCTTGTTTACCATGAAATCGTTTGTCACTGCGACACGCTACTGTAACAATTAATCACTACTACTGTCGCCACTTTTAGGTTAGTTCAGAAGCTAACTAAAAGGTTTAATATTAAACATTTAGATTCTATACAACATCGGCACGAGAATCATCATCATCTTTTTCTCTACGATGTTGGGCTTGGCTTTCAATCTTGCCAGATGTGGCTGTATTTGTCCCGCTTAGCCGAGCAACAAAATAAATATAATCAGTTCGGAGATGTTTTTCTTATCGTGAAACGCCTGAAACATGAGCTTCGACAATATTTTCGCTTTCGAAATAAGAAAAATGGATCTCAGTTTGTTTTATTTATTTAGTTGATTCTAGTTATTTATGTAAGATTATCCGACTCGGAATTCTCTATACGCACAAAGATTTGTTTATTATTTTGTTACTAGTTGTGCTAACAACGAAGTATAAACATAATCGTTACATAAAGGTTATGTGGTGTATTGTACAGCTACAGTTCTCGATAACGGGATTCAGTTCCATGTTATAGGGGACCGGCCTATCGCCATTTAACGAGCGCAATTCCGTTTCAGGGGTCATATAATTGTAACTCTTTCTAATAGAAAAACACAAGGAGCAAGTTTCTTCTCTCCGCTAAATTAAGGTTATTGTCATAGGACCAATATGTGAAATAAACACGACAGCTGTAGGTACCTAACACATTTCTTATACAAAATCGTTTATTTTCATTACTGGGCTGTATTCGTCGTCGAGATCGTTCTATTTAGGTATGAGGAACAGGGTGTAAAGTTCACTCATCCTCCATAGAAAAGGGAGGATCCTCCGACTAGACGGTTGTTGTGCCTGGTGAGCTACTGCCCGACGGTTGATGTTGCATATATGTCAGTCGCGCCATAGTATAAGGAGTTCCTAGTAGGCTATCTCCGGCCTAATCTGCGATATAATTGCCTACCATACTTGCCTGTCTCAGGGTTGTCACTTTTAGCTAAATTTTAATTCAAATATTTGAAATTACGATTTTGTAACTATAAGTACTTAGTTACTTTACTATATCTACAATACTGAGAAATCGGCATGACTAAACGTAAACAAAGCATTAGCGGCATATCAAATGACAGATCAAAAGTAGGTACCTAATACATTTTAGTGGGAAAGTAGGCCTGCCTACTTCGTCTGTCTGATAGTTATCTAATACAACAAAAAATAAGCAGGTAAAAATTATATGCTAGAATAAGTGACTTGGTTACCTTTCCTGTTCAGTAGGTAATCTGAACAGAGACAACTCTGGAATCGATGAATTATTTAGACACCCAAACACACAGCAATAATTTCTCCTGCGATTATCACTCATTTTTCATACATTTAGCGGTGCCGAAAAGCCGTGACGCGCGAACCTTGTGCGGCATTAGCCCTGACTGGTGCACTGAGAAACGGGTCGAGATTTTGTTTAAGTGTGCGTGCGACGCATAGATACTATGGCGCACACATACAAGCCGCGCGCGGTGCGTTTGTATGAAGATAGCGTACTTCCACTCCTTTTACTATGGTCGCGCGGTAAACCCTGCTTGTGCGATGCAGGATTTTGCATGACGTCAGTGTGATGCGTAGTTCGCATGTGACGATGTATATGTCGCCACAGTACCATTTAAATATAAAATCTTATCTATACATATTATAAATTGAAGTCGCTTTTCGTGTCTGTCTGTTTGTGTGACCGCGTTATTCTTCTAACCGCAACGTATTTGCATGTGGTTTTTACCATCATTTAGAGAATTTATTCCGGAAGGTTTATGTGCATATTACATTAATACTAAACTTTCATACAATAAATAAATAACCGTGCGAAGCAGGGACGGGTCGCTAGTTCAATAATAAAAAAAAAATGAAGCACTTTCTTCAGATGTAAACCCTTTTTTTTTTTTTTTTTTTTTTTTTTTTTTTTGGGTGGGAAATCATCAAATAACTTCTCCCGCTCTGGGCGGAGCGGGAGGGCGTGTCAGACTCTTACTGACTAAAACCCACCCGTGTTCCTTCAGTTGCCGTGTTGCCAGGGGGCCACGATTTCCCTATCGGTTTTCTTCGAACCCCCGGCAGACAGATGTAAACCCTGCTATTAACTGTACTCATCTCCCATCAAGGAACGAGATAGAAAGGTCGTAAGGTCATCGTGTAGTTTCACAGTACATTTGTTTGTCCTGAGGCACTTACGCCGATTTATAGCCGACCCGTTAGCCGCAGAAGACAGGGCTGAAACATACGGAATATTGAAGAGGATCAGCTTTTACTTTCACTGTTCTATATTCTGTGTATTCGGAGCTCGGAATACTGACCTGAACCCGATAGAGCATGTATGGGACAACCTGAAAAGACGGATCCGCAGTCGTACACCAGCTCCTACAACCATCAGTGAGTTAAAAACTGCAGCTGTAGAGTAGTGGAAGAACATTCCCCAAAGCGACATCCAAGACATAATGGACGGGCTTTCAAATCGGTTGCAAGAGGTCATTAGGGCCACTTTTTAAATTAACATTTTGCAAATGTTTATTTTTGTACGAAAACTGCATATTCTCATTTTTTGTCTTAATTAAACCATTTCACAACTAACACCAATTTAATTTTATTTCGTAAAGGTTCACCCAATGTAATATTATGACAAAATTTATTAAATTACGATAGAATTTTGAAGAAATTGACAAAATGTGGGTGGCCGTTTAAATGTGCCCCTGAGTGTATGTTTGCCTGCGGCTTCGCCAACGTGGTGTTCGGAAATTATAACTTACTACCGAGATGGAAAGTATAACCCAGGTCATGCTCTATCCGTGTCCCAAATTTGAGTTGTTGAGCCGTTTAGGCGCGAAAAGGCAACAGGCAGACAGACGGAGTTACTTTCACATTAATTATAATATGTATTAGTACGGAAGTATGCATTAGCTCAAAAGAGGATGCTACTGCACAGTGCACACCGTGGGACTAGATCATCTTCCTTGCAGGGCATCTACAGATGAAGTAGATGTTCATAATTGAATCAGGAAACACTTGAGTTGTAATAAGTATCCCACTAGAATACTTGACATTGTTTGTAATATAATTACAAACTGTTAGAAATGTACGATTCAATACCCAATAAAATTTTACTCTTGCCCATTGGCGAATTGGTACCAATCTAATAAAAAATAACTGTCCAATATAGACGAAACATGGATAAACCGTTTTATTGCATCAGTAATTGAGGATATTATGGCGATCGACGATTGATCCACAATTTCGTATGCGTTTTATTAGCAGCTTTAAGAAATATGTGAAGTCCAAACACGTTTGACGTCCATAACTGGCAAAAAACTTCTAATGGAGGGAAATACAACGATGCTATAAATTCAGTGCTGCTATATCAGGTTTAGCTAAGTTGGTTTTTACAAAAACAACTTATCAGTCCTTGGACCTCCCCTTTTTTTTTGGTTGGAAATTATCACATAACTTCTCCGGCGGAGCGGGAGGGCTCTTACTGACTATAACCCACCCGTGTTCCTTCGGTTGCCCTGTTGCCGGGGGCCACGATCTCCCTATCGGTTTTCTTTGCACCCCCGGCAGGCATCGGCCCTAGCGGACCCCGTCAATTCTGCTGACATCTCTTTGAGGCGCGCGTGGAATACAACGCGCCGTCGACCCGGGCCTGGTCCTTATCGGATGGCGAGCTACCCATTGCTCACCGTCCGCAAGCCCGTGCCTACAGTGGCCAGAAATCTGCTCGCGATTCCCGACGCCCAGGGTGTCTGCTCCTGCGGCGGTTAGCGGCGTGAGGGCGCAAAATTTGCCTCTGCCTCACGCGTTCCGCCTCCTCATTCGCGAGCATTACCGCTTCGCAGAAGGATGGCCTGAATCAGGGCCGGACGCGAGAGATCACTGTCGCCGATTGCCTCCACGAGGACACAGCGATGCTCCGCCTAAGTCGGGCAGACCTCCACCGTATGCTCCACCGTGTCCTCCGGGCGATCCACACAATGGTGACACCCAGGCGTTTCCTCCTGTCTTATCCTGAACAAGAAAGTCCTTGGACCTCCCTAGGAGCACCAAAATATTCCTACAAGTGGATTGGTCGCTGATGACGAATCCACTTGTAGGAATATTTTATAGATAGATGCTTACTTTATTGTACACCAAAATTGTTACACAGCTATTCTTCCTTATTCTATGGGTACAATAGCGGTCTTATCGCTGATAGCGATATCTTCTGGACAACCTTTGGATGAACTGAACGAACTATAAATAACCAAGAACGTTACCCCGTATGTTTTCACACACTTACTGTCAGAAGTCTCCATTAAAAGGTAAAACTTTCAGCCATTGTCCACTCATCACTGGCAATAAACATTGTTTTTAGAAACTTGTGTAATTAAGAACATGTCTAGTACTTAGTTTTAAAACAAGGAGGTAGTTAATAACTTGTTTAATGGACCAACTATTTAAAACTAGATGAAGTTTCTGTAAGTTTTGAGGAGTTTGTTATGACAACCTTAAGGTACCTATCAAGTTTTGAAATGGAACACTACTTATCAATATGTTGCGCGACCACCGGTGGGCCTAGTCATGTCTGGGTCCCCCATAGCACAGCATCATGCTGATTGGAAGCTTCTTGTCACGTAGCTGCCGACTGTTCTGTGTTTGTAATTATAGACTTGATGTTTTAGGTTTAAAATTATCTTTTTTATGTGTGTTTCTGTGGCAAAGGTCAATCTAATGTAAACCTTATGCTCCTACTTCAAGTTCTATCCTATCTATCTTCACCTCATTACATACAGAAACATATATTCAGAACTAGCACTTAAAATGTAATAACAAATCTTGCACTTGCATTGTTTTCAAGATTAAAAAGTGAAAATAAGAAGAGTAGCGGAATAAAGACTTGTATCGCGGGGATAGACGCCTCCCGGAATCCCGGTACAGAGCGCCAATCAAAGCAACTGCCTTCGGGCGGCTATTCAATTAGAAATGCCCCTCTACAGTTTTTTGTGGTCCAAGGGAAAGATGGAAAAGTTTTTTCGTGTCCTGTGGTGGAAGCGGTTCAACTTATTTGCTGTCACGTAAAATTAGAAGATAGTGTAAAAGTGTCAGCGCCTCTTCAAGAATAGGCCCTCTTCACAGACACGGTTTCCTTATGAATGGTATCGTGGAAAGTTGAGTTATATAGGTAATAAAGCAAGGAAATATGGAAGATTTCCCACGTCACACAGTGGGAAAAAAAAAAGACTTTTTTTGTTCAAAAATCTGCCTACACCACAATTTTTGACGTATCGCTGCCATTTTTTTTATACACTCCTGAGATAACATACTTTGGTGTGTCACTGCCACTTTTTCAAAATCGAAATTTCTTTTTTTTAAATTTTATTTTAAAAATCTAATAATTTTTTTTTGCTGGCCGCCTTTTTGTATCCGCCGTTTTGAATTTTTATAAACAGACAATAATTCCTGAAAAACCCCTGAAAACTGATTTTTGTTAAAATATTTTATTAGAAATTGTTTTTTGCTTCATTTCCCGATTTTTTGAGGTTATAGTATTGACTTTTAAGGAAAAGTGGCAGTGACACACCAAAGTGTGTTATCTCAGGAGTGTATAAAAATAATGGCAGCAATACGTCAAAAATTGTGGTGTAGACAGATTTTTGAACAAATTAGTCATTTTTTTCCCACTGTACATCACAGCGACCATGCTTCGACCGAATGCCTATAAATAAACCGTCACGGTTCCGTTATGACGGAAACCAGTTGTGTGTATAAAAGGCTTTAGGTACTATCTTCGCCTTAGGTATCTATATCATAGCACATCGTTTCACTCTCATAAATGCTTGCAGTCGATCTAATTAACCTAGAAGCTACAAGCAGCGCACCCGCGATACAGGAAAAAAAAACTTTGTAAGCTTAAAGAAAATTAGCATAATTATACGAACGCTATTTACCGATGGGCTACCTTAGCAGAGAAATCGCTCGATGCCCATGTCTCGCGTCGCCCGCTTACAAAAAGCTCTATCAGAGGGGTGGGCGCGACCGTCGCGGTGGGTACTAGGTACAGCGGTAGGTGAATCGGCTCCCAACACATAATACGTCTTTTTGCAAGCCCCGCTCACATTTCCATGTCCAAATGACCCCTTTATTTTCTTTTTAGAATTTCGTTTAATTCCGATTTCAAAGGGGAAAGTCTCATAATAGGTTGTTGATGTTGGTTTCATGGTGAATTGTATATTAATTAAACGGGTTTGGGTATCTTTTGGAATATCTTCCAGACGCTATGTCATGTAAAAGTTGATTAACAAAAAAATAATTAAGATAAAAATAGGTCAGCAATTTCAAGAAAATTCTGTTTTGTTTACTGACAATTTATTAAGGACACGCAGAGCAAACATGGCCGAAATTAATAGTCGCTGTTGTCACGCGTCAAACGTCTGTTCAATCTTCAGTCAACTTGATAGTCAAATCTCTCAGAATTCCCAAGCCTAATCAAAGAAAAGCCAAGTCTTCCTTCCTCGCATACTCGTAGTAAAAGTAAAGTAAAAAAACAAACGGTTCCCAACCTTCCTGCAGCCGTATAAAAGTGTACAGAACAATTTATTTTTATGTGTACACTGGTATCAATAAGGTATAACACGACGCGTTTGTTTACGAGCCTGGGCGTGGCGAATGTGGTGTGTTTTGGTGGTTCCGCGCCGTGTTAGTGCATGGTTACATGTCGTTGGGTTATACTTTAACTGGGCTGTCACATGCGATAGGTAAATGGACAGGCAATGACGGGTGGGTTTGTTCGTCGATGTTTCAACTAGAATATGGAATTGATGAAAGTCTATGGATCTAACCTAGTTGTAGCGGTATTATAGGTATTTATTTACTAGGTAGACACAAAATTTTTATTCTTAAGCAAACTGACTACCAACTTTAATCACACGTAGGGTGTCAATTTATATGAAAATAAATTTCCCGACAGTACAAGGTTTTTTACGTGTGACGTTTTATAATAACCCTAACAAGTTCTGATACTTTCGAGATAAAGACCACAGATTACATGGAAAGCCTCGGAAAACTTTTGCGGTTATAATATAACTAGCGACCCACCCCTGCTTGGGACGATTTTTACCACTTGACGAAACATAGGGATTTATTTCTTATTCATGTATTATAAATTCTCGAAAAAAAATCTCTAAATGTTGGTGAAATCCGTAGCCTGTCGCTTCACGAAAAACGACTTAATTACAATATGTATAGAAGACATTCTTGTAAATAATCCGGAGCTTTTCTCCTTACTTTTTTTTAAAAGACCGGATACGTGCCGGTCGTAAAAACTGTATAAACGCTCTTATGACCTAGATCCAGGAACTTCTAGATCTAGATTGCTATCCAGAAACGATGCACTTATAACAGAGGGGGACCTCGTAAAAATACAAGCCAGGAGAAACACGTTTCTAATTAATTTTCCCTCGCTTCGAAGGGCTAAATATTTTCACGGCGGCTTCTAATATAGACCTTGATGATAAAATAATATAAGAAGTTTAGCCGAGGCTTCCAAAGTAAAAGTTTATTTAAGTTGATAAGCTTTGATTTTGTTCATGTTTTACGTGGCTTGGATGTTTTTAATACAATGAGTTTGAGTTTATAAACTTTTTTTTTTTTCATTCAATTAGCTGTTTACAGACCATGATAAAAAAAAGAAATTTGAGCAACCAATCCTTAATACCTCGTTCTCGTCCAAAAATTAGTTTTGAAGAGCCAGTTCATTCAGCTATCTATTTATATTTTTGACAAATAGAAAATAACCGAACTAAAAACATGAGCAGTTAAACTTATTGTCGAATAGACCGTCTTGTCTCGACCAAGCATCACGATAAATCATTTACTTTATGGTAGCCGTATCGGTCTCTAGAAGTCTCTATATATGTATTCATCACTTAACGATGTACATAAGTGTTTCATGTTTGAGTGTGTCTAAGCTTCAAATATTCATCAATATCTAAGTAACTCGCTAATATCTCCGGGCCCAATATCTTGCCCTAACGTATTCCATAAGCGATCCGTCCTTTTAACTAATCTAAGTAAGTTTGTAGCTTGTCAAAGTCGCTGACAGCCAGCAGGACGTCCCCCGAATAGTAAATATTTCATACTTTTTTATTTGAAACTGGATTAAAGGATCTACGCCCGAATGAGTCCGGTAATGTCTTTCTTTTGTTTTCGTTTTGTCTGCTCGGATGGGTGCGACGGGAATCTAGAATTTTAGATTTAATTTCAGACTCTGAACTTTTCAAGAGTTTGGCAGAAATAGGTATGGCAGAAGCTAATATCAATAGTTAGCTAAAACATTCGTTTTCTTAGAAGAGATTTAATTTCAGCTCTTTTGTTTTGAGGATAATTGCGCTAAGGATCAAAAGGTAAACTTAATTAAAACTTGTCACTGTCGAGTATTAGTAAGGGAAATCTTAGCTAATACTGTCATTTATAAATAAAGTCTAACGCCTTCCTAGAATATTCTATTCTATTCAAGATAAACTTTCAAATACTAAACAATTCCCCTCAACAATCAGAGCACCTTCACTTTAAATGATAAACAGCTTATGAAGAACCCTCGTTACTTAAAGTTTCGCGATCCAAGCCTCGGCTTCTTATTACATCGCGCAGTTATTACGGCTTTTTTCTCCCCTCGGACAAAGGATTAGATGTTTTCTTTGTGAAATCATTTCTTAGGAAATATACGAGTGACGAAGTTAAAGCGTGCGACATAATTCAATACTAGTTTTAACCTTGTAAATACTCTGAGAAAAGTGGTCCAATCTTTTACACTAAACTTGTGAGTCATCATCTGCGTAACCTTTTCCCAACAATTTTTGGGTTTGGCTGCTAGTCTAACCGGATGTGTTCATTGTTTTACATGAAGCGACTGCCTATCTGACTTCCACGACTCAGTTTCGTGGTAACGCAATAATACCCTTGGTAAGTCTGGTTGTCAGACTTCTGGACTTTTGACTACCCGTAACGACTGTCAAAGATCCACGCAAAACAGCCGGGATCAACGGCTTAACCTGCTTTCCGAGGCAGGAGAGGTCTCGGTATGTAAAGATGCGCTCTCATACACCCGTAACGAATATCAAAAATCCACAAATGACAGCCGGGACCAACGGCTTAATGTGCTTTCCGAGGCACGGAGGGGTCTTGATATGTAAAGTTGGTCACCCATCCACGAACCGACCGCGACAAGCGTAGCTTAACCTGATCGATCGACCCGTGCGGCTGTTATTATTAAGCCACGAGCCTTTCTTTTTATACTCGGTAGCAAAAGGAAAAAACGTGTGGCACTCGGGGACTGCCGCAGTAAAGCTATTGCATAGCATTTGTAACCTCCATACTTCCTATTTGTCAACGCTACACTTGGGATGATGACGTGATGACATAAAACAAAAATTACGTTCCCATGACAACATCACGTTGTCATGGGAACCGTCATTACATGGTAGGCGGAGTGGGGGGTATTAGGTTTTTTTCGTTACGGAATTTCTTGATTCGGTCGCCGCGCTCAAAGCCCGCGATAAAAGCTATGCAATAGCTTAAAAAATCTATTTTTAATTTTGTTTCTATATTTTGGATTAAATTTCACGCACACAAGCATTAATATTAACAACATTGTAAAATAGTTCAGATGCTGCTGCAAGCGTTTATACGTTTACCCATTATGAATGTAATCTGCAGCTCGCAATACTCGTTAAAATTCATAGTTTGAATTAGAAAACTCATTCCTGTACCTAACGTGTTTATTACAAGCGGGCCCGTTCTAATTTGCGTCCAGTATGTTTTTACAATATTATTGTAAACGGTGTTTGTCCAGCGCTTGTTTTCAGACAACTATTCTTACTTCTTGTGACGGTTAATGAATCCGGTCAAAAGATTTGAACAAGGATAGTCCTAAGTTTATTCCCGACTTAATTAAGTTGTTGGTTTTCTTCCTTATTTTTGTGAAATTTAAACATGCTGTTGACGTTTTTAAAAAGATATAAAGTGGAGTCTCGACAAAGAAATGCCTTCACCAAGTAATAAGGAAGCCATGTTTATTCAGAAAGGTACTCGGAGACGGAATACAGTACATCGAGATTAAACGGCTTGCAGAATAGTGAGAGATTGCTACGAACTGCCATGATGAAACATTTTCCTTCCCAATATATGCTACATACCACGTTTTCATATTTCAATAAAGTCCAAGTCCAACAAAATGCTCTTACGGCAGAACACTTTAAACGCCCGGGTTCTAAATCATGCCCGGCCCACTGATCTAAAGTCTATACTTACCCGTTCGGCCATTATCGCCTCAAAACTTCGTAATAGTTTCCAAGCCGAACGCTGCACGTAATATGTGGCCATATAAATTGCACACTGCACATAATTCAATTCTCTGAACAAAATTTTGGTCACCGTTAATTTAATTTTACATTTCATTATTGAGAATATCAATTGGTTCAATTTATCAAATTGGTTATCGAGCGGAAAGCCGATACTTTTATCTCGCTCCGAATTCGGCAACCGACAAATAAGTGGGTAGATGGATTTCCCAGTTCTTGGAATCAGAAAGTACACTTAGTGTGAGGGCTTTCGTCAGTCGTCAAGGCTTGACGGGTGATTGATTGCTGCGAATGGGATCAGCAGTGGACGTGATCGACGATTTCTTGGATTCGCACCGAAGAAAAAATTAAAATCACATTACAAGTCGCTGTTCAGGGTTTAAAAAAACCTTAATCTGCGTTTGACGATTATGGCTGCGATTTGTTTTAGCCAAAGAATATAAACATTTCAGAAAATAATTATCTGCCACAGCCTGGTCGTAACAATCCTTTTTCACACTTATGAGTGTAATAAAGAGAAATATTTATAGTACACTTCTCTCACCAACAATCTAACGGAATCGTGAGGCCCAAAAGTCAGCCTCCGGCAAAAACCCCCCATTACATCGCACGATACCATATCAGAACTTCCCCATAAAATCATGGAACACATGAAATACTGAACTTGAATCTTGAATTATGAATATGACTTCATGAGTTTAGTACCTACTTTCCAGAACTGCAGTTTTCGATCTTAAAGAGTTAGCTGGTTTCATCTTTATGATAGTAGGAATTTTATTTCTCTGTATCTTGCGTTGCATAAGGTATATTACTGGTATCTGAACTAGGTTGGGTATGCTGCCTATTTTATCTTCTTATACATAGAGTATCGTGCGATATAACAGCTGTTGTAAGTTATAGTGGTTATATTATTTAATGTCTAAGCTGGATTCGGAATGGAAATGAATTTGACTTATTCGATTCCCAAGCGCGGTGAGACAATGTTCTGTTCCACATTTTCTACCGCAACGGTAATGTAGGTGTTACATTTTCGCACAGATATCAGAAGGCCAATTGCCGTATTTTAGAACTTTCACAATCTAGTCGCAATCGCGATGGAAAGTTAAAAACCCACATCAAACGTGTCCTTATCAAAAAAGCATATTATAAGTTTAAAGACTACGTTGAAGACAAGGAAGTTTGGCAATAATTCCTTCTGCACATGTGGCTTCCCTGGTACCTCATTAAAGGCATAACAATGTAAATTTCTATTAACTGCTCCCAAATACGATGATTATTTTATTTTACTTTTTTTACATAATCTTTTCATTATTTGACATTATATACCTACAATTTTTTATATATTATTGAATCTGATATCAGTGACAGTTTTAAAAAATTGCTATAAATTTTGGTAAATTATAGGAGTTTGACAGATTGAGACAGATAAGAATGTAAACCCTCTTAAAAATACTAGTAACATTACTAGAAACAAGCCGAAACCTATTCTAGCACAGCAACAATAAATCCGCTTCGCACTACTTAACATTAATTGACTCTGGTCCTTCGAGTCTACTCAAACAAAATGGGCACTAAAACGTCTTCTACATTTTAAGCTCTTGAAAATGATGTTTCCAATATGTCTGTAGTAGCACATATCGCGCCACTACCAATACAGTAATCCCCTCCGAAGGTTTCTACTCTACGTAAGCTTTTAGGATTTCAGTGGATATGTTTTAGTACGAGTACTTGCCAAAATCCTAGTTGATGTCATGTCATGTAGGCTGTTACTGCTGCTAGGCTAAAGCCTTTGCTCTCAGCTTTGTAACTGTCGTTATAAATGTACTTCTACTTGTTGTAACGACCGACATTACGAGCCTTAAGTGATATTTATTGGATCCTCATACGTCGTCGAAAATATGTATTGGGTTGGTGCTTAAAAAGGGTGGTTTGGTAAGATGTCATAGTGGGTATGTACTCTGCTTTTTTAACCGACTTAAAAAAAGTAGGTGACTCAATTCGACCGTATATATTTTTAAGCTATTGCATAGCTTTTATTGCGGGCTTTGAGCGCGGCTACCGAATCAAGAAATTCCGTAACGAAAAAAACCTAACACACCCCCCCCCCCCCCCTCCGCCTACCATGTAATGACGGTTCCCATGACAACATCACATTGTCATGGGAACCGTCATTACGTAATTTTTGTTTTATGTCATCACGTCATCATCCCAAGTGTAGCGTTAACAAATAGGAAGTTTGGAGGTTACAAACGCTATGCAATAGCTTTACCGCGGCAGTCACCGAGTGCCACACGTTTTTTTTTGTTTCTTAAATTAATAAACGATCTGAATTTGATGTAGGTCATTATTCCCTTAATAGATTTGAATTTCCGTACATTATTTGAGTAAAGTATTATACAAGCCTTGGCCCCAACCAGGCCTTGATGGACTCGCGTATGTGTACAGACCGCCGGCTTCTGCCGAGCGGCACTCCTTTGTATGGCGACTCCTTTTTGCGGCAAGCCGGCGCACGGCGCACGGCGGCTAGGACGGCGGAATTTCGGGCGGAAATGTCTGCCTTTAGGTCCTGGGTTCGATTCCCTGGTCGGGCAAAGTGTTATTGGATTTTTCTATCAGGAACTTCTCAGTAGCAGCCCGGAGTATGGATTTGTGCCCGGTTGATGACAATAGGCTCGCCCCCTATTACATGGAACTTAAACATGACTGGCGAAATGTGGGTGTACCTACTATAGATACAGCTCTGCCTAACCCTTACATTACTGGCGTGAAGTTATGTTATGTGATCATTATTATAGTTTTATAGAGCAACTTATTCAGTAATTTAAAAAGTGGTAAAATTATATCAAAATAGGTACTAGTTTAATAGCATTTTTAGTAGAAAATGTATATTCTACCTCTTTCGTTATAAAGTTACAAAGTTACCATACACTAGTTTGACACAAGATAAAGTAGTTTCGCCTCGAAGATTTATATCTTAAAAATAGATTTCGCAGTTTATGACAAGTTATAAATATAAAATGCTTCAAAAAGTGCTTTCAAAGTCCTTGCTTTTTGACATTCTATTTTAAACCGGAAATTTTTGCGGATATAAAGCTTTTGAACGACTAATACCTAGGTTTTCTTGTCTCCAGACGGTTTCAAGGTTTGTGTGCCTGCAATCTTAACGGTAAATAGATAAGACAAACTAAAACTGCGAAGACAGTTGAGATAAAACCTTGGCTTAGTTCTGGCCTGGCCTTGGCCGGGATAGAGCTAGCATGATACCAATGTCCTACCTGCTAACTTGCCTAGATATAAAAATTGACCTAGGGCGAGTCGGACTCACGCACGAAAGGTTCCGTACCACCGTACAATATTTCAATCAATTAATCTGCCTAGCCTTTTCCCAACTGTGTTGGGAAAAGCTGAATACCAGTATTTTACATGGAGCGGCTGCCTATCTGACTCACAACCCAGTAACTGGGTAATACGATACCCTTTAGTAAGACTGGTGTCAGACTTTCGAGCTTCTGACGACCCGTAACAACGGTCAAATGACAACCGGGACCAACGCCATACACTGTACAATATTTGACACTACGTTTTTTGCTTTACTTAAAAAAAAAAACCTGAGGCACTCGGGGACTGCCGCGGTAAAGCTATTGCATAGCATTTGTAACCTCCATACTGCCTATTTGTCAACACTACACTTGGGATGATGACGTGATGACATAAAACAGAAATTACAGTCATTACATGGTAGGCAGAGTGGGGGTGTTAGGTTTTTTTACGTTACAGAATTTCTTGATTCGGTCGCCGCGTTCAAAGCCCGCGATAAAAGCTATGCAATAGCTTAAAAACACTTGTATGTATACCCCTTTGATTTTTAACTTTATCTTATCTTCATTATTTGTTGTTATAGCGGCAATAGAAATACTGTTTACCTATTACTGTTCATGAGATACAGCCCGCTGACAGACAGACGGACAGCGGAGGCAAAGTAATAGGGTTCCACTTGGCACCCTTCAGGTACGAAACCCTAAAAAATAAAACGGTAAACGCAACTTAGTTAAGTATCATCCATCTTAATCTAATAACAACTTCAACCTCACCTGACAATTATACGAAAGAACACTAGCTACACAAAGTGATAAACAATAATTAATCTTCCCAGCTGAAAGTTTTAATTATCAGCTCGTTAAACTAGAGGCGTTCACTGAACGAATTATTAACTACATTCAGACTCGCTCAGTCGTAGGCCTACTGACAACAGAATTGTCAATTTGCGCAATAGTTGACCGTTAGTTAGTCGACCGTTGTAGAAGCCACAGGATTATAATGTTAACAGTATTTTGATGAAACCCGAACACGCCCGCAATATCTAGTTAGTTAGTTATCCAGTGCACAAAAACTCGATTCTAATAACGTACTGTTTAACTGTTTTGCTCATCATGCAAAATGTAAATTAGAAATGGACCACGAATAAGTTTTTAGTGGAAGTAAAAAGTTTAAACTGCTCGGAATGTTCTCGCAATGTTACCGTAACTTAATTTCAATAACATGTTTGTGTGTAAAAAGTTTATTTCCGCGCGGAAGGCCGCCCGCCCAATACGTATAAATGGATAACAACACGTGCCCCGAATACTTCATAGTTTGAAAAATCATCGCACATACTGATTCCACATTTTCGGCTGACATGGGAAAAATCGGCTTTCGGCCATTACGTCATATTCGGCGCGACCTTTCGCGTCGCATTGCTACGGTCGAGCTACGCGCGGCTCGTAGCGGTCGCGTAGCAGTGGCTACGGACGCGTCAGACGCGCTGGCTGAACGCTACGAGACGCTACGAACTCGTAGCGTTTGAACTTGACGTAGCGTATATTGTGAAGTGAAGTTTTTGTTTGTTTTTGAAGTGACGTTTATGAATAAACAAGTACGTGAAATTGTCATTTTAATTCAATGATAAATATTCAATTAACTGGAGTTTATGCTGATAAATTATCCTCATTTTAATTAACAATTTATCTGGATAAACATTTCAATTTTCAAAAGTGTGAGTGTTATCAACATGTGAGAGTGTGCTATGGGTGAGGGCTCACTGCCAGGGGTGTTCTTCTGTGCCGGGGAGAACGGCAACGGGTACAGGCTGTCGGTGCAGGGCATCAGGACGCTGCAGGGCTTCCTCAGGGAGCATGGCGCAGACTGCGTCAGGCAGTTTATGCAGGTACACAAGCTCGAAAAGCTCCTTAAGCCTTCGGTCCCGGCTGTCATTCGTAGATCTTTGACAATCGTTACGGGTGTTCAGAAGCCCGAAAGTCTGACAACCAGTCGGGGTATCGTGTTACCCATTAACTGAATTGTGGAGGTCAGATAGGCAGTCGCTCTATGTAAAATACTGGTATTTAGCTGTGTCTGGTTAGACTGGAAGCCGACCCCAACATAGATGGGCAAAGGCTAGGCAGATGATGACAATGTAATTACGGGCACATTAGCTATTGTAAAATTGCGGAGTTGTTTGCGGAGTTATAAGTGTACATTTTAAACCCGAACACAGCTTTAGCTGTAATTATTTGGAACTTGTAGCAGACTGAAACTACCAGTTGATTCGTGTTTATTTTCTTATAATAACATAGCAAAATCAATAATCAGCTTATAATGTTCCCACACTGCTGGGACACAGACCTCCTCTCTGTGAGAGGGAGTGGGCCGTAATCCACCACGCGGGCCCAGTGTGGGTTGGTATATATGGCAAATTTTTGGTTCTAGGCCATACCGGTTTCCTCACGATGTTTTCCTTCATCGTCATGAATAAACTTAAATACACAAAGTGCCTGCCTAGGTTCGAACTCACGACCTAACAACTCGGTAAGTTGGGGCCGACACCTGGGCCACAAGTGCTCCTAATTTTCTTAAACTGGACTTTATACTACAACATTAAATCTTTAAATCTAGGCTCTCTTGCTCTCTCAGTGATAGCATTGCTGTCGCAGAATTCAAATAACAGCCTTAAGCATTCTAAAAAAGTTTTAATTAGAAGGCAGTAAGGTCTCGTAATAACAATAACATTATTGTGCGTTTGTTCTCGCATACTAATGGTATACTTTTAATGTCGACACCCATTTTCCTTTATCCCTTTTTGGGATTATTTCAAGGTGGTCTTCCTTGAACTGAAACACTTATGAACATGTATTATTTTAATATTACAGGTTTGCTAAACTATGCGCCTAAGATTACTTTCTTTTTATTTTCACTATGGTAGAGGTAACACCAAGAATTATATGAAATTTTAAACTGGCTAAAAAGATAATTTGTGTCAGACAGACAGACGGAGTAGGCTTAGTAATTCCCGTTGGCACCTTTTGGTACGGAACCCTAAAAAAGCATTCATAACATCTTAAGTCCGTCAACTTAATGAGTCTATCGCTTTAGAAAAACAGTACTTACCTACTTACTTCAAACTTGAGCACAGCTCCTCATAGGCCCTAGCCCGAATATGCGACGTAATTTTAATGTTAATTCCAACGATTTTTGAGTAGAAAATACAACCATCTAATAACATTTTGGTTTTTATTGCGAGACGCACATTAATTACTATTAATAGATATAAATAGTCTTCAAAGTAAGTAAATACAACTTTGCAAAATGGGGGGGGTTACAGACGCGTCCGACACTCGATCAGAGGGTAGTACTGTCCAGAACATGACCCCTTGATGTAATGCCCCAAGTGTCCATACATCTATCTGCACTATGAACGCCACTGACGCTGCTTTAACGTGGTCACCTACTGGACACAAGATAGTAATTTAATAGAAAGCACCATCGACTCGGAAAAGAAGAAGAGACTAAATAAATATTTATTTATTAAAACTTTATGCACAAGTAAAAAAATAATGTACAAAGGCGGACTTAATGCCCGAGACATTTTCTACCAGTCAACTTTAGGGTGATGCAGAGACAAAACATGGCAGGTGCAACGTAATTGATAGATAACTCGAAAAAGAATAAATACTAATACATACATACATATAAACAAAATAAAATTAGGAAAAATAACCAACTTCTTATGAATATGTTCACGTGCCTTCACTTTAAAAACTTTTTACAAAAAAAAACAACCGACCTCCAAAAAAAACACTACAAAGTGAAAAATAACTTTAATTTCGGAAGTCGGTGTCTTGGGTTTTGTATTTTTGTTTTTTGCCACCGACTTCCGAAATTAAAGTTATTTTTCACTTTGTAGTGTTTTTTTTGGAGGTCGGTTGTTTTTTTTTGTAAAAAGTTTTTATTTTTCACTTTTTAGTTGAGGTACCTACCCCACACACATTCGAATACCACTACCTGCTACCAGTGACAGAAACTTATCATATCATCTACATACTAAGTGGGAAAAAAATACGTACTTTGTAGCTAACTCAAAAACTATCCAAGCAAAGTTAATAAAATGTATATGGGACCAATTCGAGAGCATACCCTTTCAAACAAAAAAAGAATTTTCAAAATCTGTCCACAATTGACGGAGAAATCGGTGGACATACATAAAAAAAAAACAAACATACGCGACGAACATATAACCTCCTCCTTTTTGGAAGTCGGTTAAAAAGATAACCGACTGGTTGCCGTCCTGATGTTCAGAGGGAGCGTATAAATATTATGAAACGAGTATTTTCAATTTAAAAATCCTTCGAATTCACGTTTCGTTTTAGTCCGCGCGTTCGTGCTAGACCCACTGATCTCCTTGATACTTCACAGTAGGGTAGGTACTCGCAAGTTAGATGTTTTGTCTGCACGACGGCTGCCAACTGACGTCGTTTGTCACAAAAGAGGACGTGAACTTCCAAGGATCATTGTTTTATTGCAAATTATGTAGACAGGACCTTAGTATGTCCATTTGCCGTTTGTCAAAGCAACTTAATGCTTTGAAACAAGTCGTCTTGAAGACTTAGACAAGAAGCGCCAAATACGCAAAAGTCGCCCAAAGCCTTCATATACGTATACATACAACGATGCTGATCAGCTCTTCTGTACACGGTGTGATCGGGTTTTCAAGACCAAATTTGGTTTTGCTAGTCATCAGAGAGCTCACGAAAGGAAAAAAAGAAAATTAGTCTGGGTCGCTGTCGCCCGATACGGTGAAGAGGACTATATATATATATATGTCCGTTTGAAGTAGGTAATAGGTACACACTCTTTTTATCAAGAATTCTTACGGCGGATTGGGTTTTTTCATAACGTTTGTGTCACTGTAACACTCAAATTGTAACATTCTCTAAAGATCATGAATGAAAAAATAATTCACACTTCTTTATCTATACGTATTATAAACTAGCTGTTGCCCGCAACTTTGGCTGCAATCCAGGATGAAAAGTAGCCTTTGTCCATCTCCAGATCATGGTCTACGCATGTGCCAAATTTCAGTTCTTTTCGTTCAGTCGTTTTAGCGTGAAATCGTAACACAAACTTACTTTCGCATTTATATTAATATATTTATAGTTAGGATAAAAGTCGATTTTCGTGTCTTGTGTAACAGAGTTGTTCTTTTAAATAAACTACGCAACGGATTTTAATGCGGGTTTCGCCATCATTTAGCGAATTAATTCCGGTTTAGGACAATAATATTATACTTACAGTCGTTACATATTTAATACATATTTTAGCTGCGCAGAAAAGAAAGTATGCTACGTAAAATACACGCTACTTTCAAAGACCAACAAAACCTCTTCTATGATTTCACCGCCAGAATTTCCCTCTATTCTCTTATCCTACCCAAGACACCGGACACCAAGGTAGTCCTAGTGTCCGGTACCACAAATCTGAGCCGTCCGGAGCCCCATTCATCTTCGCACTTGATAGCTACCGATATAATTAGTACCCCAGCGCTACCGTTTGATAAATTGCCTAAATATTTTCACTACTAGGTATATTTGTGCTGAGATTTTCCTTTCCTTTGAGGATTATATCGTTTGCATTTTAATTTTAGGATAAGTAATGCCAGGATTAGACGTAAATTTTCTGTCGTTTTAGGAGATACATTTAGAAATAATAACTCGCTTATTTTGACGATTTAGAAGCAGGACTTAATTATTATGATTGTACGAAATATATTAATGTATTTATAGCCTGAACGTTAATTATAGCTAAACAATGCCAAATCCGAACTAATTAGAAACTGTACTGGAATGGAGCTGAAATATAAATTAACACAAATTGTAACTGACAACTTAAATTATTGTTATTATTAATTTTGCAGAGTGCCGTAACTCTAAAAATAAAAAAGGAGATTATTCTGTTCTACAGTTAAAAGAGAGTACCTACTCTATATTATAATCATCATCTTAATATATATAAATTACGTGTCACGTTGTTTGTTCGCGATGGACTCCTAAACTACTTAACCGATTTTAATCAAATTTGCACACCGTGTGCAGTTTGATTCAACTTGAAAGATAGGGTAGGTAGTAAGTGATAAAGATGGTCCACCCCAAACATTTATATGGCAAAACAACGTTTGCAGGGTCAGCTAGTATAATATAAAACAAAATATGAAAGAATAAAAAAGTGATAAAAAATGAGTACCTATGATATGAAAATGTTATCCATTTAAAAATAATTAATTTATGCACCCTTACTTTATTTATTACTAGCTGCGCCCCGCGGTTTCACCCGCAAAGTCTCGATCCCATGGGAAAAAAAAAAGTATCCTATGTTTTTTTCCAGGGCATCATCTATATATTTGCAAAATTTCATCCAAATCCGTTCAGCCGTTTTAGCGTGAAGGCGCAACAAACAAACTTACTTTCGCATTTATAATATTAAATAAGGATTTCCAATTCTAAACCCTCATTCTAAGATACTCCCGTAATACACACCAACTAAAATTGGCTAAAGTTACACTATCTAAACCTAAATTAGTCGGAAGCTGTGTTGATAATTAATTAGCTTTCAGCGTGCACTACAACCACACGACTGACGTTCTCAGATGCATCTCGAGAGCGAAGCCGTGAGCGGTGAGAGCCGAGCGAGCGGTGCTCTTATCTGTGAGCGGATTGACTTTGATCTATCGCTTGTGTTTCTACCAATGTGGATCTGGATTTGGCACGAGTGGGGATAAGGGACCGGCTGTATGGTTACGTTTTGTGATTTTTATTGGGAACAGGCTGTGCCCGATGGAGTTTCCCGTCGGAAAATGATGCTCATTTTCGATATTCATATATATCTAAGGAACTCCTTCAAAAAAAATTATGCTTATAGACCTTTTTGGTTTAGGCTGAGCGTTGTCTGAGTGAATTTAAGATTTTTGTCAAGGTAGATTTTTGTATTGATGAAAATGCAATGTAGTTATGGTTTTCTGAAGCCAAAGGTTTTTATTGAACAGTACCTTAACTTAATGTAATATTTCCGAAAACAATCAGGAGTATTAACGTTTAATCATCATCCAACCCCTTAACCCGATTTAATTGGGATAGGCGCTGATAGATACTGGATTATAAATTATGAAAATACTGTTACTTGTCAACGTCTTTTCTTAAATAAATTGTGCCTCGTCTGCAAACAGCTCTTTCAGTTACAGTCGTTTTAAAAGCTTGACTCTTTAAATTTTTAACAGACTTTCAAAACGACGAAGATTATGCAAATCTCATCGCTGCTTACAAAAATTTAAGCGAATCGATGTTGGAGTCTGTCTAAAATAATGTACCCAAATCCTTTAGCTAAAACAACTTTTCTCCGATCGCTTCCATTATTACAAGTATGTGCGTACAATCAACCACACGTCCATGTTAACGATTTGGCTTTGATAGCGCCTTTATGTCGTTGCAGTATGGTCGGTATTCCTATTTACCAGTGTTACCACAAACATGTGGTTCAATATACAGTATGTACATGCTTTAACAAGTGGTAGCTTTTAGTCGTTCGCACTGTGTACACCCTGTAGGTACCAGTGTTAGTGTGTTTGTCAAAAGACTACGTCACATCGATTTTTGTGACCGTATCGCGTTACGTGAGCCAGCAAACCAATTGGGGACATAGCTTTTATGAAGGGAGTTTGTAGATCTGTTTGAAGGAAGATTGGGTGTACATATTTGTGTCGTGTTCAGGATATTGATTTGATGTGTCGATGATTGAATAGGCGAGTGATTTCCATGTAGTCAGAGGTGCGTAGAAAATATTGAATGTTTTAAAAATTGTTAACGTGACAAAATATGTTAACTGAAAATGAAAGGGGGTGACTACTGAGAGTACTGAGATGACAACTAAAAATGAAGTATGAAAAAAAACATGCTGTACCAAATAAACTGGGACAAGGGCAAGAGAATGATTTATTTATTATTTATTTATATGATGAGCATACACATTGACATTGTTGAAAATTATATTCAAAACTAGCTTTCTCCCGCGGCTTCGCCCGCGTGTATGTCGGAAAATATCCCACAGGAGAGTGCTACCGGAATTGAGAGTATTCTATCCCCCGTATCAAATAACGTGATAATAATTTAAAAGAATCTATTGTGTCGTTTCCATTATTTGACTTATAGATTATTTATACCAATTTTCAAGTTGATCAAGCCACACAGTAAAATTCTCCACTTTAAAATGAATACCCCGTTTTACCCCGTAAGGGGTAGATTTTCAAAAAATCCTGATAAAAGTTTTTACTAATTTTCAGTTTTAGTTATAAAAACTGAATTTCGAGTTAATCAGACAGCTCGTTAAAAATTTTCAATACAAACTTTGACACCCCCAATCCTCCTTTAGGGGAGTAGTTTAGAAAAACTAAAAATGGCAAGCTTTATAATTTACATAGATAAGTATTCTTGCCAAGTTTCAAGTTTATTAACTCAAGGAATAAGATTTTTCAAACAAACAAAATCCCCCGTTTTCACCCCCTTAAAGGTCGAATTTCCAAAAATCCGTTCTTAGCGGACGTCTACTAACTACCTAAACCCAAATTTCATCTTAATACGTCAAGCGGTTTTCGATATTTCGTGATGAATGAGTGAGTGACCTTTCGCTTTTATATATATTCAAAATGACATGATTACTTTGTAAAGTATTATATTATTTTAATTATTGTGAATGTGAGAACTATGTGGATATTTTTTTTTCACTGCTAGTTTTAATGATGGTCTGGCAGTTTTGAGTAGTTTATGTAGCCTACCCAAATGTCCATTTTTTGCTATTGTTCGTCGAGTCGAGCTCCACGATTACTGACAAATGCTTGCACTGACTGGACAGGTCCACTCAAATCTGTGTGGTCAAAAGATCATTTCAAACACTAATCTACATGGTCCTCATATAGCCTGACCAAGATTATGTCTGGACTTTAGAAGAGACTGCGACCTCTGAGTTTGTTTCGGCCTTTCTTCTCAGAGTAGTCAGATAGGAAACGCCGAACTCATGTAGCTTATTTTTTTTTATAGGACGTGTAAAAGTGATTCCGATGTCCTATTTACAGAATAAACAATTTCATTTCATTTAGCGTGACGAATGTTACGCTTGCAATTTTTCAGAATCTGCAGTTTATCAAGCTCAAACACATTTGCAATTCTAATATGTTTGCCAGTTCAGGAATAATATTGATCTTGACATAGAGTTGTTTGATCGGAGCTAAGAACCACACTGCTAACATCTGAAACTATGTCTATGCCGGAGACAGTAGATACTTGAACACAGTTCCAAGAACAACCTTTTGTGCCACCTGGTATAGTTCTAGCAACTTTAATATGAACATTCCTTTACGACCAATCGCTTGAAGCCAAGCAATAGTTGCATATATATCCTAACTATTTAATAAGCCAACCAATTGTTGCATACATTCACGAACTATTATTAAATAGTCCAAAAATCAATACCGACCATTTCTATGTAACCGTGAACATAGGTACATAAAGCGGGTACACAGGAATTTATGATATATTTATGGCACCCATAGATGTGCGAAATGTTGAAATACAGTTCTTTCATGTATTATTGAAAAGGGTTCAAAGGTAAAATTGTACCCAAAAAGGATGCAGCTTTTAGATTCTATATCTTGTTTACTTATTAACAGAAAAATTGTAAACCACCTCGCAAGCGCTACTGCTGAAAATAAGGTTCTGGGTTCGCTTCCCAGGTTGAGCAGTGTTATTGGGTATTTTCATCAGAAATTTCTCAGTAGCAGCCCGGAGTCCAGATTTGTGACCGGTTGATGGCAATAGGCTCGTCCCCTATTGCATAATAAACATAACTGGCGGAATGTAGATGTCCAGTAGGTACACCTCTGCCTAACCCTCCGGAGAATTCAGGCGTGATGTAGAAAAAAAAAATCACGGCTGTCACCTACTTACATATCTCATTTACTTAAATCTTTGTAGTCTGTCAACAATGTTACTAATTTATTTATTTATTTTGTTACAGGTAACAAAAAAAGCTGAAAGTAGCTGAAATGGGGTAAAACTACAATTTCACTTCTCTGTATTATTCACTTAATTTTTGTTAAAACAATATGGATGTTTTAAGAAGATCTTTCAAGGAGAATTTAAACCGGGGTATTTATGAAAAGGCTAATGAAAATTCTGTCATGCTGATCACGTCTTCGTACTTGAAACTACGAAGAATATTGCCGAGAATATTTTCACTACAACTTAGAATTGAATATCCAATTGAAGATATTTTATTACAAAATCTACGTACACGTCCATTTGAAGTATGAGCCTCATTCATTTAAAATCGTGTCTGTAATTGGACCCTGATTCTAGAACGTAACTAACATAAGGAGTCCGTGTCAAGAGTTATCCGTGATACAAACCTTTTTGTCAAACCCTACGTTAGTTATACCAAAATACCAAGCAAAACATAGGTTTTCTTTAATTCTTAAGAAAGCATCCATATCCTACGATTTTCGTCTCTGCAACAACCAACACCAAAAATATCCCGATTCAAATGCCAAAATATGTTATTGTCGATACTTTCACTTAATATTCTCCGTGTATGAGCCTATACGGTGTATTGAATAAACCATTTCCTCATAACACGTAAAGTACTTACGCTCATACGCTGGGTGTAGTGCGCGTCACATAATCTACAATTTGTCGACACATCGGATTTTTTGCCTGCCTCAAATCGGTATGCGTATAATACGTATATTTGTTCGTAAGAATGCCCGATATTTTCGATCATATAGGTACCCCTATTAATATTTATGAGGAGTCGTAATGCCTTCATATTCATGTGTGAGCGAGAGCTCATCAGCGTTGACCCGCGAGTTCTTCAACTCAACTGAACTGAAGGTTGAGGTTCAGTTAATGGAATGGTTAGTAATGGGATCGCGTGAGGTCACTAACTGTCGAACCCTAGACTTTGTTTCTGTGAAGTTACTGTGAAACCATTTGAATTTGTTAAAGCTTCAGTGGATTCTACTGAAAGGTTTTCAGTCAATTTGTAGTTGGTACATATATTATTTACCTGGCTTGTATTTGAGCTACCGGGGTACTTCTATGGCACAGTTTTCTACAAGTATTCAGATTAATAAGCAACTTGAAAATTCCTGAAATTTTCGTCGACAGAAGAATTTTTCCTTTGAGCTGTTTACTGTAGTTGCTGTAGGGAGACCTAGCTGTGACAAATCTAGAACTGATAACATATTTTCATAATAAACTATTCGTTAACTCCACGTCTATTATAATTTTTATTCCAATAAAACATAAAACTTTGCTGGACCACTTGTTTGCTAGACAGATTGTTGTTCAATAAATTATTGAAGTTCGTTAATACTAGACCGCTTGTCTGATCTTGATGTTGCCATTAAGATGAATCCAATCAATATGTAGTATTAGAAATATCTTAGGTTGAGTCTGGCTAACCTACTAAAAACTGATTAGTAGGAATATTTTCTGCTTATCACTGAGTTAAAAAAAACAGTGGCACTCCGGGAGTGCCGATAGAAGTGAAAACTAGAAAAAAAATCAGATGTTTTTTACTCCACGCACCGCGGTAATTAACGCGTTGATGTCTTTTACTCCTCGGTGTCAGTAACAGATCGCGAAATCAATGGTTTAGCCCCATCTCAAAAGTGCCCAACGCGCCTAAAGAAGTTTTTACTTCAAAACCTATCATTTTATAGAAAAATTGCAGACGTATTTGTATTGCAGGACTCCCACTCTCCTCTAGTGGATAATAGCGCTGTTACGCCATCTATCGGTAAAACTAAACGTTTTACTTTCATTTAAATACTCTTCGGTACCTGTACTAAAACGTTATCCAAAGGTTTATTTTTAAATTTTACCAAAAAATTACAAGTTCTCCTAAAGTCATCAGCGTTTTTTAACCGACTTCCAAAAGGAGGAGGTTCTCAATTCGACTGTATGTTGTTTTTTTTTTTTGTATGTTTGTTACGCGATTACTCCGTCATTTATGGATTGATTTTGATGGTTCTTTTTTTGTTTGGTAGATCATACTTCAGAGGCGGTCCCATATAAATTTTATTAACTTTGCTTGGGTAGTTTTTGAGTTAGCTTCAATAATACGTATTTTTGCCTCACTTAGTATGTGGATGATATTATGATAACTTCCTGTCACTGTTATTTACATAGCAGGTAGTGGTATTCGAATTTGTGTGGGGTAGGTATCACAACTAAAAAGTGAAAAATAAAATTTTTTACAAAAAAAAAAACAACCGACTTCAAAAAAAACACTACAAAGTGAAAAATAACTTTAATTTCGGAAGTCGGTGACAAAGAACGAAAATTAAAAACCAAAGACACCGACTTCCGAAATTAAAGTTATTTTTCACTTTGTAGTGTTTTTTTTTTGAAGTCGGTTGTTTTTTTTTTTTTTTGTAAAAAGTTTATTTGTTTAGAAAAGTTATTCTTCCATAAAAAATTCGATAATCCTGCCTTCACCCAAACAGATTTGATCGTGACAAAAAATTCTAGGGATTTTTTGATGAACAAGCCGTATTGACAGAATGAAACAAAAACAATAGGAAATAAAGCGGTTTTTTATTGATATAACAACTTATAAGTCACTTTCAAACTATACGATACGACTTTTGTCCAAGCACATTAATTCGTTTTTAATGTCGATCAGTAAAAAATATTATCGACTCGTGTTTATGTTGCACGCGATTGTTTTAGTCACGTGGTTACTCATAATTTGTTGTAATGGTATTTCCTTGTATCAATGGTGTAATTATGGCTATATGGTAAAGGGTGAATAAATAAATACCACCCATACATTATGTATTAAAGTCGTTCATGTGCACAATATAGGACATCCTGAAAGTTATATTCAAGGTACATTCTGAAGTCTAAATGCCAGTCAGTCTACTATATACAATTCATAGCTCATGTGCGCTTTTATCATTTGTAACGTGACGATATTATCGTGGACGTCCAAGTCATGGCATCACGATAACACAGTGAAGTAAAATGTATGGAAATATTATAAAGACGTTTTCAAATTTTCATCCACGATCAAGTTATAACGTGCACATATTTCCATACATCTTACGGACACGATAATATCGTGACGTCCGAAATAGTTAAAGCCCACTTGGTAACTATTACCTTCTTACAGTCTCATAAACTTCTGACAATATCCCAGGTGAACATTCAGATTTAATTTTAATCCCAATAAAAGAATTTTATATTTGTCAAACTTTAATCCCGATCCGAGCGGAAAAAATCCAATTTGAAACGTTGACCCGAATTTAGAGCGTAGAAAGAGCAATATTCTTTGTTATTTATTTGTTTAGCATTTTACATACCGTAGTAAACAATGACAGATACAAAGCTTAATATGCAAAATCAAATCAACCATGTAAAGCAGATTGAAAGTGCCCATGGTAAGATTAAACTTGTGTTAAGCTTGGGTTTTCGTGGCGTCACGTCACTGCCGGAATGACGGCTGTCATGACAATGGCGCCACCGATGTTGGTCTTGGACGGTATCAAAAAACTGTCATTGCCGTCGTAATGTGACTGTACCACTGTCTTAGAAAACCTTATGGGCACTAGATTCCATTACACATTGTAATTTTGAATATTGTAGTGTACAAGTTCATCGTGTAGAGTACCTTTTCCATATTCAAAAGCTTATTTCCATTTTGAAGATATTTTCACTTAAAAAAAAAACATCTTTATGCTAGTGTAAATTAAATTAATTTCAGAATGACTAGTAGTAAGTATTGGAAAAGACATTAAAAAAAAAACATTGGCAATCCGGGATTGCCGACAAAAGCGAAAAATTAAAAAAAAAATCGGCACCACGGTAATCAACGCATTGATGTCTTTTTAATTATGTATCATGTATTGTGTACATCTTTTGTTGGAGATCCTAAATAAATAAATAAAAATAAATAATGGTGAAAAGCTGGTGTCGTCACAGTGTCGCGAAATCAATGGTTTAGTCCCATCTAAAAAATGCCCAACGCGCCTAAAAAAGTTTTCACTTCAAAAATTTTAGTTGTATGCTCAAACTGAACTTCAAGTGTGAGTAATTAAGTAATTTTTCCAAAAACACATAATTGTTTACATCTTGGACACTAAATTGCAAAAGTAGCATACATAATAAATTATCCTGATATAGTATTGTTTGCTGACCGACTTGGCCGGAGTCGTGTCCTGTTTGGCATGCGTGCCCCCTTGAAGTCAGACAGTCTGGAGATTAGATCTAGTATCCAGTGGGCTAATATTGACTAAAGTATTTAAAATATGTAACAGGGGCAAAACCAGTTCAAAAAAGGTTTCCTTACTTTTTTGGCAGATAAAAAATGATGTCCTTTTCATTGCCATAGGCGACAAAGTGTTTCTATTTTCTTATCAATCGCTGGTTGGAAAGTGTGGTGCATTTGATCTCTAATTGTGAAAAATTATACGATTTCATACAGCATAATTTCCTATTTTACAGTAAAATTGTCTTTAGTTTGAAACTTTGAACATTCTACATTCAAATGAAACCTGTTTCCAGCGCCATCTGTTGCATAGTTCTCAAACTACGCGCTTGGCTCCGAGGCGTTGTATTTCCGCCGTTCGCCGCAAACATTGAAACTAGATTAGTTATGCCTCTACTTGTCCTCACAAGAGGGATATTGGCGTGAAATTAACAATTTTTTTTTTTGTTGTAAATTCTCTAGAATATAATCAGCTTGCAGGGGATCTTTGCCCAGCAGTGGAACAATACAGGTCTATAAAAATAAAAATGAAATACAGTTTGGCCCTTAATATTTTTAATACTGTAGCAGTATTATCCTCCTTAAACACACTTTGTCCAGTTTGTATCGCTACTACTAAGTAGCGAAGAAAAATGAAATAGGTACCCTAATTGCGTAACTTATTTTCGTAAACAATTTTGCCTAATTTGTTTCATTTTGACAGTTCAACAACATTCATTGCGTTATTTACATTGTTTAGCAGATTTTTTTCCAACTTATGAATCAATGGATTAGCAATCTGTTTCAAATCGAAACAAATTGTGATTGTGTTCTATTACGCAATTAGGGTGCTGGTCCTTGTGTTCCTGACGTTCATAAAGTTAACCTACTCTATTTTCATTTACATAAAATAAACGAATTTTCGTATTCAAACAACGAGCTAAAGATAGATATCTTGATTTCCGTACAGACAACTCCCTTCAGCCCAAAAGTCGTTTCTATTTTACGTTTCAAGACTCGCTTTTAGTCTGAAAGGGTTACCCTTACCCTTCAGGAATAGGAATTGGTTTAGGGCCTACATCCTAAATCATTTGTAAGGTCTAGCCGGCTAGAATATTGTTAACCTTCGACTCTCGTTTAGATTGTGTACATAAATAATCTTGGATGTTGCCATGTTGTGCGAGCTGCGAAACTTGTCGAACCAAAAAGGCCGTTTGTTGGTTATTTTACGGTATTTGTTACATGTTTTATTTACTCTGGGAAATACTTGGACAACCTTTTATTAAATTTCACGTCCATCCTTCACACAGACGTTTTAACTTTTCATATCAAATCTACCATTGAATGGCGTAGAAATTGGAACAAGCAAATTCGCACTAGTTTAGTGATAAAAGTAATGAGGTACTTAAAATATCGTTTGCAACTTTAGTCTTGGATATTTTGCCCAGTATTAGCGCTGATCTTTCTTAAGCCATAAACATTGTAATCCTCACAAATCTTCCATAACCGACTACCCAATTAATTCGACCATAATTATGTGGTAACGTAATCGCTTTAACACAGCTTTTACATATTCCTTGTAACTACATAAATTGGTACAGAAGGTCCACAGTAAATAGCAACATCAACGAACCAATTAGGAAGATTCGTGTCGCGTTATGTTAGTTACTGATTGGCGCGTTGACATAATGCTGAAGTAGTGCAGAAGCACACCTACGGGATCGTCCAATTTGCAACCTAGAAAATGATTTAGATATATGAGCATGTCGGAGACGGGTATGTGAGTCTTTCGTTATTAACAACGATATTTTAACTACTGTGGGCGTAGTATGGGTAGTGTTGATTAATGCGCAATAGAAAAACCGTTTGCAGTTCAGATCACATTATAATTTACTATCAAATTAATCACACTAGCTAAATTATACACACAGTGGGTGCGATGGCGTTTATTACAATCACAAGTTAACACAATGATCACAAATTACAACTAACACAATAATTGAGCACCACGAATCGAGAACAGTTCTGCGACGTCTTAACTCCGATGCGATCCGAGGCTGAATCCCTCCTCGCCGTGACCTTAAAACATCACAACTCTGTAGAAGCGCGCGCTTTAAGTGTGGGTAGATCCCGTCCTATCGCAAGCGACGCGCTTGCGATTCGTTTCGTGTCCGTACTAATGACCGGATCCGACAAGCATGTGTAAAAAAAAGTGAAATAGTAAATTGTTTGTTTCAAAATGGAATGTTTACTTTCTTTACCATAGTCTGCTTTGCTCATCTTGAGCTACACCACTTCTGTTGTACATATTTCTTATTTCAATTCTTGCTTATTTTTATTGCGGGAAAATATGTGTGCAAGGACGTTGCTCCTTTGTATTTTTATCCACCATAGAACTATGTGTATAAAAACGAGGAAATGAAGCGGTCACATCGTTTTCCTTTTCCTCGCTTCTCAATTCCACACTATTTTCTTTTGGTCTGAGTGAAACTTTTTCACTTAACTTCTCAGGCCCAATTACTTATAAGGTTTCCTCAATAAATATTAACATACACTAATAACGGCACGTCGCCTCTAATCTGCCGCCGCCGATATTTCTCACGCTCCGTCGAAGGGAATGATGAGCCAAATCGATGGCGCTAGTTAATAGTTTGAAGGTAAGCAGTAGTTATAGATTAGCAGTGAAAGGTTTAGTAAGTTTCAATTAGATAGTTGGTGTTAATTTTATGGCAGACTGTCTGAGGTGCCGTGATGTGGAAGTATACGTTGAGTGTGGGAAATGACGATACGATATCAAATGCCGACGGTAATATAAAGAATTCCCTGCAACCTGTAGTAGTGAGTGAAGTAGTGCCATAAACTTCAGATAGGTAAACGACACTGGGATTTCATTGAATAAAAACAGCCTGCCCTGAGTCTGGATTTATGCACGCTTGATGTCAATAGGCTCGCCCCCTATTACATGAGACTTAAACATAACTGGCGAAATGTGTACTATAATAGGTAGACCTATGCCTAGCCCTTCGAGAATTACTGGCGTGATGTTATGTTAAAAAGAAGACTTTTTCTGATACTCACTAAAGACAACCATTATCAGTTTTGCTTCATTTAGCTAACATTTTATTAAAATAAAGTGTTTAAATTTACAGTCATGCCTTAAGGGTTTCATTGATTATATTTAGGTTTAATTAACATCCCACGTCAAGACCTTTATCCAGCAGTGGGCGAATTTCAAAGATGAGAAACAAATTAAAACTTTCATCTCCTACATTGAACATCATTAG
Organism: Agrochola lychnidis; assembly: GCA_963680765.1. Lineage (NCBI taxonomy): Eukaryota > Metazoa > Arthropoda > Insecta > Lepidoptera > Noctuidae > Agrochola > Agrochola lychnidis. The sequence goes on along the minus strand of OY796859.1, from coordinate 1,691,306 downwards.
AAAATACAAGTCTATTTCATGGAAACAATAGTCTATTTCAAAAACAACCCTTATTTTACGATACTACCCACGACAAATATGATACTTTATCGACAACTTTACCTTCTCTTATGATCGAAACAATATCTGACAAGACAATGGACGAGAAACTTTATCTCGCACCCTTTTGTTTAACAGCCTCGTAAATATTGATATTATTTCTATTGTGACTATTGAAAGTGAAATGGGGGTAGTTTGTCGAAATATGTCACTTAGAAACGTTGAAGTTTTTGTTGGGTAGATTCGAAGCAGGAAATGTGGTACATTCAATTTCCTCTGAACGGTTTTCTATCTAATATAAGTGCTTTGAAGCGGAATGGAGTCACCTAATTCGCTCACTCAGAGTTCTTTGAAGTGCATCTCAGCGTTTCTGTAAAAAATTTCCTACTAACAGCTTTTAATAACCAACTAAACTGAATGCTATGAGGGTAGGCAGAAACTACAATACGCCATCTGCTACGATCCTTACATACTCCTTTTGCTTCGTTCACGTTCATACATCTGGTCATACACGCATGTAGTTTCTTGAGGAAGCGTGAGTGTATGTATGGATTGCTTACGCGGTTCAATCCTTACTTATTTTCAGTATTCATACACACGCATTTAACTAAAGACACCGGCAAATAACATCGTCTAAAAGGGCGATACAAACTATGGAGACTAAGACACATACTCTGCTAAGAAACATACATCCAAGATTACTAATAGCAGTCGCGTACCTCAAAATCGAGACGTATCACCTGAAAAGACGTGCCGCGTAAAAAAAACCCTCCTGAGCATTCCCTGGCTGTCCCGACGTCAAACGGCGTCGCGTTATCACCTCGCAAGATTAAGCCCTAGGGAGAAAACATACGTGTTAGCGTTTGGAACGGGTATGTAGGCCATACTGAAGTGATGAGTTTGATCTGTCACTGATGATCACGGAAGGTGTGTTGATGACGGTAGGTAATGTTACGGGGGATAAATTGATAAGAAATGCTGCTCAGCATTCGTAATTGGTTACCGTAAAAGTGCCACTCTCTCAAAATGTACATTGGAAAATGTAAGTACATAGGTGCGAATTGATTAGCAACATTTACTTCTAGAGCTTTGATCATTTGCTTTTGTTAACCAATAAACCAACTTAATTAATTTGGACGCAAAGAAAGCAAACCACGGGTTAAAAAAGTTCCCATATTGTTAAGAATGTTTGCAATCTTATCTCTCTCAATCTATCAGAAAACCCTCGCAATTTACCAAAATTTATGACGAGTTTTTGACATTGATTGTCACAGAGATGAGATAACGGCTTGCAAACAAAACGTCGCGCGACCATACACAACTATGAACTGTATGCTCCCACCATTTCCATTTTTCTCCGCGTCTCAGCCTAGGTACAAATGCGTTGATCCCCTAATCTTCGCTTCACCTGTGACGGTACTACTAATGAAATGCTGTCTCGAAGGACTCTGTTAAGTTACCTTAGGAACTGACGACCGTAGCTTAAGTTATGCGTGATAAGGAAGGATGGAAATTAGGTGTGATATAGGGAAAATGTTTTCTGATGTCAAGGGAATGTGTTTATTTTTTATCTTCAAATAATTCTAAAAGAGAGCAAATCACGGGGTTTTAATATTCTGTCATCTTGCTCTATTAGATTTCCCTGTCTAAACTATTTATTTAAAGAAATAACATCGCGCGTCCTCATTCAACCGTAAACACCTACAATTTCCATTTTCTCGCCGCGTCTCAGCCTATGCCTAGGTACAAATACGTTGATCCCCTAATCTTCGCTTTACCTGTGACGGTATTACTAATGAATCGATGTCTCGAAGGACTCAGTAATGTTACCTTAGTAAGTGATAAGCGTAGCTTAAGTTATGCGTGATAGATAAGGAAGGATGGAAATTAGGTGTGATGTAGGGAAAATGTTTTTTTGGAACGAAGGAATGTGTAATTTTTTTTTACCTTCAAAGAGGCTTGTGGCTTAGTAATAACAGCCGCACGGATCAATCGATCAGGTTAAGCTATGCTTACCGCGGTTGGTCCGTGGATGGGTGACCGTCTTTACATACCAAGACCCCTCAGCTTCCGTGCTTCAGAAAGCACGTTGGTCCCGGCTGTCATTTGTGTGTGAATGCGGAACGTGTTTATTTGAAAGTAGTCCTTATTATTAATGTCAATCATTAATAATAAGGACTACTTTCAAATAGATTGGATTTTTAGATGATTTGTTCATTTATAAGGTTCAAGTTCATTTTTTTGTATATATTTTGTAGATTTGGAAATGTGGGTCAATAAACAAACGGGTCTGATGTGAAAGTCAGATGTCATTTTCATAACTTCTCTAGAGGACGTTTCATTGCTTTTTTTCATGTAACAAGTTAACAGCCAACCTACAAAACTTAAACAAATTGCATTAATATCCTTTAATAAACTGAAACCTGACAGTTTTTTTTTTTTACTAAAAACGCATTTTATAATCTAGACATTTTCTTTTAAAGTCAGGCGTCGACTGTAAAGTGCAGTTTTTCGATACAAGCAACCGACCAGCCAAGCTGGAGACGTCGCTGGAAACTGTCAGGAAAAGCTGAGAAAATCTATTGTTAACTGCGCTGCGCTGTTGGAGTGACGTGACAGTATTGCGAGAATTAAGTAATGGGAAAGAATGAAATACTAAAACAGGTTAGGTAAGATAGAGTATAGACAAAATGAAGTTAATAAAAGTACATTTCTGGTCGCTGTACGGTAATTAAAAACGTTCTCAATCTAGGCGCAATCTCCTCTCAGAATCTGACAGTCAATGTAAAACATGTAAGTAGGTAAATTAGAGGTATTTTTGAGGAATTGACTGAGATCTAGAATCTGAATTACCCCTCTGATTTGATCAAAGGACCATGACAAAAAAGCTGTAAAAGTTTTCTACGGAACATGTAGGTATTATAAATCTATGTGCAGAAAAAGTATGTCTTATATGTCGGACAATTACTGAATGGCTGTTTTATATCACCTCTTAGGTTAAACATAATTCAATATTGTGACAAAATAAACTCCAGCAAACCAAAAAAACATACCCAGAATTGACTCATACAGTAAAGCTAGAACACTTCTAACACATGCAACAAATACACGTGTAGCTAATACGTTCTCTTTGCCAAGGTTCTGCTTATGGCACCTTTTAGCTCGTACAATGCAAGCCCCGACGACGGTGACATAGGCCAGTGAATCTGTACGTACTCTGACACAATACTACCTTTTTACAAAAATGGTAAAGGTATAATTAAGGCGGGTACGACTGTGTTTGTAGTTCTCTTTGACTCGAAAAGTTTGTTTGAGACGTGGCTTAGAAAAGAGAGCTTTTTCAAAAACTGGTTTTCAACGATGTTTCAGTCATAACAATACAGGTAATCTTCTTACACCATAACCATCCCCTAACACCAAAATAAAATGATAAAAAATTCAGAAAACCTAACAGCAAGATGAAAACAAAAGCGTGTATTACAATACGGCCATATTTCCATTTCAGAGCACATTGTGGTCTTATTGGCATTACAAACGATCCCTACCCTACCTGAAAAACGCAAACAACAGACGGCCAACACAATAGGATTTCAATTGCCGACAAAAGTTGAGGCCAGGTGGCGGAGACGTCGCGGTTCGATTCCCGACTCGTGCATGTAAATAGACTCATTCGACGCGTCTATAGTTTACAGCGTTGTTTGTCGGAGCCTTCATTTCCATACACCTGTGAAATTCCGACAAGAAATATTCTGATGAGAGTTTGTGATTTGAACGTCGTTGTTTTTGTTTGGTATATTATGTCGCAAGGACCATAATTAACGCCCTATGATATGTCATTAAGGCGGGATATATGACTATTAAGATTGTCAATGAAATGACAAGTGAGGTGTCAATTATTTGATAAAAAATACATAATGACAGCTTTATAATCGATAGTATAGTCAACTGATTCAAACAAGTTTGGTCCTTCCAGTCGAGTAACTGTTCGCCTAGGAAACTTTAATATTATTTCAAATAGAAAATCGGGGTGGGAAAGCTAATGGTATTATAATTGAGTTCGACTTTGTTGATGTTATTCTTGCTAAACTTTGCGCCGTAGTGTTGAAGTTTGCCAAGTTATTTCAACTGCGGTTTTTCTTGGTTTAGAGTTTAAACCGTGGGCTATTTTATCAATTAAAGATTGGATCGATTTGCACGTTTATGGTGTTCATTCTTTGTCTTCGAAATATTTGAGTCTGTTAACATCCGCAATACGACACTTAATAATTTAAAATATCAACACTAACTTAATTAAAATATCACTAAAGTTAGAAGCAACATTTAATAAAATATCCCTTTTACCAGTTTAGCGAAACTGTAATTACTTGCCAAAGCAATGAATCCGCCCATTCTGTCTGAATCCTGACTATCCTGAATACTTGTGAGCCGGTGACGTCATTAGCGAGTCAAAACTGTACCCCCCGCCCCCCTTGCAGTACTCTTTAGTGTAACTAAGTACTACGCCAGCGTACTATATTGCACGTTTTTGTGAAGTCTGGTTTAATCCAATCCGAAGCAGTTGCGACCTGATTCAACCGCCTCGTTCCGGAGTTGAATGCATTCTGTTGCCGCTTATAATGGAATTTACTTACTGCATTGTTGCTGTAATATTTGTACTCATTATTTTAAACGACTTTTTCAACAGATGTCGTGGAAAGGAAAATGTGTTTACTTCTTTTCTAATTGTATTTAATTTAACTGTTGTTTGCACATTTTATACGATTCTTTGTTGTTTGGGACAAAGATTTCATAACGCACAAAACTCATAAAGAAATTCTCCAACACTTGAAACGTCAAGAGGTTGGGCTCTTTTTAATTTTTGTTCCCAAAACGATAAATCTTGGATTTATTACGAACGTTTCCTTCATTTGGGTAAAGTTGGCGTGTTTTACGTATAATTGTATCCTTGGAGGGAAGTCCAATACGCTCGCCACTCTACTCACTTGGATTTCGTATTTTAGAACTTATTCATGAGTTCTAGTTTAGTACAGAAGGACCAGAAGGAAAGCCTTGATTTCAAATTAAATTCTATAACATTAGGCAATACTGAGTCCTTAATACATAGAATAAGCAAAGCAAGGTCAATAATGATTAGATAAGATAGAATTGTAGTTTTACCTTTTCCTTTTAGGATTTAGGGAAAACCGTACCTACCCACTTTACTAGAGCGGTTTCCGACCTATGACTTTTAACCTTAAACCGTTCCATAAAGTTTTAGGTGCCAGGTGCAGAAGCAGGGTCATCATATGTGCTAGATTATTAGTTTTTGTTCCATTAAAGCTTAATCAATTTGGTTGGGATGCGATGTAGCTGAGGGCTTTTTGGCATACCTTAGTTTATTTTGTTTGCAAAAAAGCTACATACCGGTACTTACTTACAGCTAGTTTTAAGGTGTTTCTTTTGGAACACAAACGGCTGATGATAATAATAATTTGTATTGATACCAACAAACGCCTAGGTCTCTAGAGTCTGATAATCCAAACCGAACACCAAATACTATCAACAAACAAATACATGTGAACGCTAAATCATTATCACATTACTGTAACTTAACCTGAAACTCAAACAACGTTACAGTGCTAAACTACAATCCTTTTAACTTGTCGGCACATTGTGTAGGGTTGCCACTTCAGTAAATAATTAAAATTAAGTTAAAGACATGCAGATTCCGATAGAACGGGAGTTGAAAATAGATTTCGTCAGTAGAGGATATAAATGGGGTCCATTAAATGTCGGTTACTGGAAATCGTGTTATGGGTTTTGGATAAGTGTATATAGAAAACTTAAAAGTAGAAGCCACGAAAACAAACGTCTGGCTAGCTGAAAAGCCACCAGTCAGTGAAAAAGTCGGGTTGAGGATAAACCTTGTAGATGATAAAAAAATACAATAGACGTGGATATATTTAGTAACCTGTTCCGCTTATCTATTTCTAAAGAGCCATTAAAAAAACTTTAGAAATAGATAAGCGGAACAGGTTACTAAATATATCCACGTCTATTGTATTTTATAATGGATTTCCGCAAGGTCACGCCTGAATCAATTAACTGTCTTGTAGATGATTCCTAAGAATAGCATCAGCCTATCAACCACCTGAATTTCAGGGGGCCAAGTCTGGATCAAGTCAGGATGGCCGATCATTGAAATCGTTATTGTTAATATTGACAGTTTTAGTAATGTCTTAACTGTAAGACGTCATTACAGTTTTCCGAAGGCGTGCCACTGAAACTACATTAAAAAAAATAAGAGATTACGAACTTTTAGCACATGGTATAGTATGGTAGGGCTCCATCGCAAAATGTGTTACTGGTTGTCATAAAGACCAATCATTGAAAAAAGCAGATTTGATTTTGGTGGTTAGTGAAATGGCTACATTGGCTACTCCATCAATCTTCTGCGTGTCGCAAAAGTTTTTCCGATCTTTCCCAAACAAACTTGCAACTTACGCACTTTTAAAGTCTATAGTCGCACCATTCCCAACCCAGCCAGCCCTAAATTGCCACAGATGCGAGTGCCGACCTAAACTAGATTTATAGCTCTTATGGCAAAGTTGCGCACTAGGCGGGAAGTACATGAAACCGCTATTACGCCCGTCCTACCTTTTGTTTAGCGCTCTGCATATAAAATTGCACCGTTCAGTTATCCGCTAAATGCTGAATTATCTTGGCAGATTGTAGCGGTAATCGGGTTCCGTGGAAATGTACAACGCTTTTGTATTTAGTTTGGTTGGTTCAATGTGATTGAAATTGAATGAAATTGGTTTGAATTTAAGTATTTCATTGTTTTAAAACCACAATTCATCATTTAGCGGATAACTGAACAGTGCACTTTAATATTATAATGTAAAGCACTAATCATCTTCATCTTGTCTGGGAGGATTTTCAATGATTACGGTATTAACAAAATATTCAAAATGACGGCCTTGTTTTTGTTTTATAAATCTGAGCCCTATAAAGAAATAAATTAAAGGAAGCCCACATTATCTTGGAATTTATTCCAGAATATTTCTGTCTACTTTCGCAGCACCATTTTCAATCAAATTGATATTCACGTAACTCACGAATATAAACAGTTTCCCTAAAAAAAAATATAAAGAAGTATAAACAGAACATTTTACTATTCTATATTCCATACATTAGTAGTACTCATATTCTTAAAAGTAGCTGAGTAATGAGAAATATGACGCACTCGGGTAATAAGTAAAATTACAGGTAATGATGGATCAGCTCGGCGTCTATGAATATAATCAGCCATTTCCCATTATTAACTTCTTGTAAATTGCGCAAGAACACGCCAAGTTAGTGCACTAATGTTTTTGTTAGAATAAACTGTCTTTATAACGGTAGGATTATTATATTCTGTCTGACTGCAATCTGTTCGTAGACTTTAAAATGTTAATAATATGTTTCAATTTGGTTTTCCATTATTTATTGTCGTCAGGGACCATGATTTCGATTAAATGAATTACTGGGAATTAGGTAGAACAATAATTACTTATTACTTTTTTTTTTCTCGAAAAACGTTGCATCCAAAGTATCAAAATACAATGTATATATACAAAGTCGCTTTTCGTGTCTGGCTGTGTGACCGCTTAATTCTTCTAAAGTACACAATGGATTTTGATACCGTTTTGACCATCATTTAGAGAATTTATTCCGGAAGTTTTATGTGTGTAATACATTAATATGTACCTAATGTGCAGCACAAAAATATCGAAGACATGTCGCCACATCGGTCAATTGCACCGTGCGAATCAGAGGCGGGCGCTAGTAAATACTAACACAATTCCTGTAAATTAAGTTGGACAATAACTAGATTCGATTTTTCTGGAGAAACGTTGTATATCAAATAAATAAAGGTTAATAAGAAACAAGTGTTAGTTGCCAGACACTCGTGCCAAGTGGATACAGGAATGAGGGAGCGACTCTCAACAAGAGTGATCAAAGCAAGTGATCTTTGATATACGATACCCATGTGTTCCATATGGAAACTTAATTTGTACTGGAATTTATAATACCTGATGTCCAAGCTCGTTAGGTCGACGCGGAGCTTCCACGTTTTTAGACTGCAAATTAACGATGCAAGCGGTCCATACTCGTTAGTTTTTGCTTTGACATACTTAATCTATAATACTTCGGGTGCCTCATTGGTCTACTGATTGCAAATGGGACTGCTTACCATGAAGTCCTGCAGGGTTTTATAACCAGCCCGGAAAAAATATCATTGAGTTTTAACCATTAATTGCAGCTCGGTAGTCTGAGAGTCAGTGAAAACAGAGTGAATCCTAACTTCCTTTAATATTATAAATGCGAAAGTAAATTTGTTTGTTACGCTTTCACGCTAAAACGGCTGAACGTTTTTGGATGAAATTTGGCACATATATAGATGATGCCCTGGAAACATAGGATACTTTTTTTTTCCCACGGGTTCGAGACTTATGCGGGTGAAACCGCGGGGCGCAGCTAGTATATTATAAATGCGAAAATGTGTTTGTTTGTTACGCTTTCACGCTAAAACGGCTGAACGGATTTTGATGACATTTGGCACATGGGTAGATCATGACCTGGGTTACTACATGGAATACTTTTCATCTCGGTAGTGCATTCCCGTGGGATACTTTCCGACCACCACGCGGGCAAAAACTAGTAATCAATAAATAATGAACTTATACTACTATCCCAAAAGATTCTACAGCTGGACATGGGCCTCTCCCAAATACAAAAGTAATGCTAATAGAAGCTCGTTTCACCAAAAATACGGTAACAATAATCATAAAAGATCCAACAAAGCTCTCCTAAATGGCTTTAACTGCATTAATTAAATTATAATTGAACATTTAGGGATGTGCGCTGGATCCCGCGGGAATCATACCAGGAATTGAATACAACAGACGCTTGTATCGTGTTATGTTTGTGCGTCGTTGCATTGGTAATCAGCTGTGAGGTAGTTATGTGGGTTTCATTTTTATTAGCGAGTATTAAGAGTGGTTGAATTCTGAATCCAAACACTCATATAATCTAGAATCATCGACACGACAAAATAATAGAAACGAGGGCAATACCTAGATGAGACTCGCATAGACCAGGGAAGCATGACTTGAAAGGGAGGAAGTTAAAACAGCAAAACCAAAATAATTTATTTTACTCAAATCTACAAGGGCACTTATGAAACGTCAAAAGCTAGGTGCACGGTTCCAATTGGTCGCTTCCTATGAAGAAGAGCCGGCAAGAAACTCCACGGTGAAGGCTTGTGCAGACCAGTACCTTAATTGCGTAATACAACACAATCTGTTTCGATTTGAAACAGATTGCTAATCCATTGCTTCATAAGTTGGAAAAAAAAATCTGTTCAACAACGTAAATAACGCAATGATTGTTGTTGAACTGTCCATATGAAACAAATTAGGCATAATTGTTTACGAAAATAAGTTACGCAATTAGGGTACGGTGCCTTTGTGTCGCGTCGCGTGTCGCGCCTGTTTGAAAGAACCTTAACTCTTTTAAAAATAAATGATTTTTACAATGTTTTCAAATTACAGTGTTAGTAGGTATGAGAAGTGTAGGCCAATTAACAAGTACCAGGTATTTAGCAAAATAGAAAAAAACTTTTTACAAAAAACTTTTTACAAAAAACTTTTTTACAAAAAACACAACCGACTTCCAAACTACAAAGTGAAAAATAACTTTAATTTCGGAAGTCGGTGTTTTTGGATCAGATCAGTATTTAAGTTTTTTGACACCGACTTCCGAAATTAAAGTTATTTTTCACTTTGTAGTTTGGAAGTCGGTTGTGTTTTTTGTAAAAAAGTTTTTTTTTTTATTCACTTTTTAGTGGGTTGGTTTGTAATTTATCTAAGTTACTATAGCCTTATGTCAACTACTCATCAAAAATACACAAATCGCTATAGATGTGCCTTTAATATTTGAAGAGTTCCCTCGATTTCTCCAAGATCCCATCATCAGATCATGACCAAATGACAATGGGACCAACTTGAAAGTATACCCTTTCAGCAAAAAAATAATTTTTCAAATCGGTCCCGCCGTCTTCGAGTAATCGGGGAACATACATAAAAAAAATTAAGAAAAAAAAAATATCCCGACGAATTGAGAACCTCCTCCTTTTTTTTGAAGTCGGTTAAAAATGGTCCACAAGTCTACAGCCTAAAACGTTCTCACATTCACAAAATCTAAAAGAAAAGAATCTAAATAAGAGATAAATAAAATAATAAGTATAAGGACCTATTTAAACCAAATAACATGATTGCCACTACAGCTGTAACAAATCTAAAGTGTTAAAAAAAAAAAATGGTATATATAATGTCAAATAATGAAAAGATTATGTCAAGGATATGTAAAAAAAACTAAAATAAGATAATCATAGGTAATTTGGGAGCAGTTAATAGACATTTACATTGTTATGCCGTTAATGAGGTACCAGGGAAGCCACATGTGCAGAAGGAATTATTGCCAGCAGTAGGAGAATCAAGGATCATCATCAAAAGATGATGACGATGAAAATCTAAAAATATTCCCTGAATACTTACTACTGGCCGATCCAATAGAAGTTGGATAAAAGTCTTAGCGGCGTTTGTGATAACTTTATAAACGCAATTTGTGTAGTTAAACAGTTGTTGTTGAAGGATCTTATGAAGCTGGTCCTTTGGGTATCGGGTGAAGAAATGTTTTGTCATTAAGATATTTCATTTTATGAAGTAGACGCTCAGACCTATCTGTAAATAAAATTTAGTGAATGCTTTAAGGAACGTGAGCGTGAAGATGGCATCATCATTTGACTGGCAAATGGAGAAATAACTTAATTCATGTTCTTAGCAGGATACAGCCTATTCAGCATAAAGTGTTTATCGCTAGCTACTCCTATTATTAGCAAAATGTTGTGAAAGAAAATACGTAGTTTATTGACGTTAACTTTCATCCAGCCCAGTTGATAATCCAATTTAGCCAGCGCACATTGCAGAATTTTAATTAGAAAAAATTTCAATCGATGGCTCATAAATCTACGTTGTTGTTTTCTTCTTTTTAAATCACAGAGCGGTTACGCTCTACGTCCGATCAGAATCCGATCCGAATCCGAGAAATGTCGGTCTGAAGTAGCCATAGTATTATTTTGTATGAGGGGTTGAGCACTAGATCCGAACTCTGTCCGTCCAAATTTAGAACTATACCAATTCCCATTGAACTCGGATCTTGAATTCGGATCGGACGTAGTGCGTAACCGCTCTTACTTGTTATAGAATAATTATGCAAGTTTGTTGCGGTTTTCAGCTCTGTTATGCTTCCATTTTTCAAACGATGCTTTTCTGGCATTCAGTTGTTACGATGAAATGAAATGTTTATTTCTGTAAGTAGATCTTTGAAGACACTTTTACACGTCAATTTTTTGGTCAATATTTTAAACCTAGATGGTATTTCCTAGCTGACTGATCTCTGAGAAGAAACGCCGAAAGAAACTTACGAGGTCATGATCTCTTTTAAAGTTACCTATACCTATGTAGATGATGCAACAACTATGAAAAAGAAACACCAAGCTTGATCGATTTAGTGATCATAATGAACAAAGAAAATCGATCGCCTTTTCTATACTTAGAATCGAAATCGATAAATTTTTAAAGTTGACAGCAAATTGCAAAAACTGAAAGCCAATTCTCGTACGTTCAAATTCTAGTTACAATCTCATCTCAGCGACAATCAACGTCAAAGACTTGTCAAAAATGATGGTAAATTAGTGAACGTTCTTAAAAATACGGAAATAGTCCCTCTGTTCGTACTTAAACGAGAACCATACTAAAGACACGTAATAAGCTTCCTGGTTCAAGTGAAAGCGTTGGTTCTAGTGTTACTAACGACGGACATTGTTAATCAAACGTCCACCTAACTGAGCGTACAAAGATGTCCACAGTTACCATAGCACAGTCAGAAGCACCACTCTGACCTTGAATGCGTCCTTATGTCGTAGTGATAATGACCGTTTCCGCAGTTCAAGTGTTTGACGTGCAGTTGATTGTGCGTATTGCTAATAACTCGGTAAATGGTGTATCGTGTTACTGTGTTGCTCTGCCGGCTCTAGGTGCTCAGTGACGCACATCTGGGGCGCTGTTTAATATGATTAACAATGCGATATTTTTGTCAAAAAATTACAAAATATATGCACGTTTTAATGACAGATGCATATACTACTTTTAAAGCTATGAAAAGAACTTGTACAATTGTCACCTGTCGCCCGACGGTTACCTGGACGCATGCTGTGGCTAGCTAGTATTCTGAAAACAATTTTCAATATCGAATATTGTTGGAATGGTTATGTTCTCTATCATTTGAATACAAGTTACACTGCACAGAGTAGTAATCCTTTGGTTTTTTTTCTAGTTTTGGCTTTTGATGATCTTAAGCTCAATGTTCACAAGTTTGCCCAAGAACTCCTAGAGGTTTATCCACCTGTTGTGCTAGCTCGTCAAACATGTGGTTTAGTGTCCGCCGGTAGAAGTACCTACGACAAACTTACGACGTAACTGGTAACCGTAAATAAATTTTGACTCGAAAATAAAGGGCCATTCCCCAGCGGCATATCAGTGACATACTAACACCAACTCATCTGAGCATCTTGCATTACTGATGACAGCGCTAATGACACACTGCAACATATTATTATTTACATGTACATGGTGTGTATCATCAATCTAGCTCACTGGTTCGTCTTACCACCACCAAAGCCTTGCCATCACAATTTCACTGACAAGCGGATGTATCGTTGCGTGTGCTCATCTTTACGAGTGCAGTATTTATTTACTTATGAGTAGGAAGAAAACACCGGTTGCTGTTTTCTTGAATGAAGCTTGAATTTAATGATAGATGTAGATCCTATATATTAATTTTCTTTTTTGAAGTGAAAATTTCTTTAGGTGCGTAGGGCATTTTTGAGATGTCCCCTAAACCAATGATTTCGCGACACTGTTACGCAATTTACTGACACCGTGGAGTAAAAGACATCAACGCGTTGATTACCGCGGTGCCGTTTTTTTTCAAGTTTTCCCTTCTGTCGGCACTCCCGGAATGCCACTGTTTTTTTTTATGGGTTTCTTTTTGCTGTGCCAAATAGAGGTATTTTTTCCCTTTCTATATAAAGTTAAAGTTATCCTTGTGGTCCCTGTGTTTGCCAATCTATTATGATATAGCAAAATATGTTTAAAATATTTTTGTACAGATTTTCATACTACTATTATATTATACGCATCTAATATAGTTTAAGATACTCTGTCACTAGTACTAGCTACCTCGCCACAGTATCATAAATCACATCTAATCCAATTAAACAACTTCACTTTGTCCCAACAGAAGCGTACTGTTCGTTTTATTGCCTGCAGTAATAAAACTGCTAGAAAGTTAGTTTAATTTCCATCTAATTATTCTTAGTTGGAGCTCGTATAACCACCAGCTATTAACTATCTCCCTAATGCTCGGATAATTTGTTCATTGTACCATTTCTCTCTTCTCATATTTTTATGAGATTACATAATATTTTTCGGCCTTCCATATTTTACCAAAAGGTTAACGTTTTTCAATTACAAGGTGTGGTAGAACCTTTTGTTTTTGAACATTACTGTGCTGAAATCAATATTTATGTCCTTTGGAAAATAAAAGATAACAGTGGGATCTGAATTATGATCTAGCTAAGGTTTCGGATCATTTTATAATGCGCTGCTTAGACATCACCGCGTCTTTTCCTGAACGGTTTGGCAGAGGTGTATCCTATAATAGTACACTGACATTTCGTCAGTTATGTTTAAGTCCCATATAAAATTAGCCTACATTGCTATCAACCGGTTAAAATCCTGACTCCGAGCTGCTACTGAGAAATTCCTGATAGAAACCCAATGTTGATATGCTAGTAGCGATATAATGATCAACATGAGTATCAACTCATGTTGATTACAATTGTAATCAACATGAGTTGATACTCATGTTGATTACAAATGTAAAACTGCGCAATTTGAATAGCCACACTGTTATCAGAAGCCCTAAAAATCAAACATTATGGCTTCTCCCTACTCAGAGTGACTATGGTAAAACAAGCAATTTAATCAGGAGTACTATCGATATCAGTATCTAATCAGGCAGCCGAATCCTATAGTGCTTCTGAAAGGGATGGCGCGTGTGTCGCCATGGCAACCGACTGGTATGTCAATGAGACAGCTGATAAAGGAGAACGTGTAACTAATGTGGGTTTTATACTGCCGTGTTTTTGATGCCAAAAAAAGGTAAAAAGCTGTTCAATCTAAACTAATATTATAAAGAGAAAAGATTTGATTTTTTGTATGTCTGTTTGTTACGCTTTCACGCTAAAACGGCTGAACGGATTTGCATGAAATTTGGCACATGGGTAGACCATGACCTGGGTTAGGACATAGGATACTTTTTATCCCGATATTCCCACGAGATCGAGACTTATGCGGGTGAAACCGCGGGGCGCAGCTAGTAAGTTATAAGATCTCTAAAGAAATGTTCTGTTGTTTGTGAGTACAGTATTTCTTTTTTTTAAGGGGATGTAATTTCATTTCTGAAGAAGTTGGTACGGTGATCTGAGAACTGCACACTAGATTGTCCTGTCAACAAACGTGGACATAACCAAGAAAATAATTTTTCACTTATAATCAGTGTCTTTTTTCCTCTTCTTTTTTTAAGGGGGTCGCCCCCTTTTTCATGGGACTTAAACATAACAGATGAAATGTGGGTGTACTATTGGAACACCTCTGCCTAACCCTTCGGGGAATACCTACAGGCGTGCTGTTATGTTTGTATCTTCCTCTTCTACCTGCTGGGTAATTTTATAACAGACTTAGAATGGCAATGCCATTCATTTTGACAGTTCAACAACATTCATTTCGTTTTACGTCGTTGAGCAGACGATATTTTTATCAAACAAATGAAGCAATCTATTATGAATTTCTTACTAAATCATGTGGATTGTGCTTAAAAGTGTGTTACGCAATTGGGGTGTTGAAGTTATTCAATGCTGGAAGCAAATTTCTCCTTAGCACTTTATCTTGTACGTTATTTGAGAACGTTCATCCAAAACGTTGGCGACGTCGCAAATAGCTATCAAATATATACCTGTTTTGATTAATTTGGCAATATTACTGTATGGAAATGAGAAATATGGCTAACTACATAACATAACATCACGCCTGTAATCCCCGAAAGGTTAGGCAGACGTGTACCTATAGTACAACCACATTTCGCCAGTTATGTTTAAGTCCCATGTAATAGGGGTCGAGCCTATTGCCATCAACCGTGCACAAATCCAGACTCCGGGCTGCTACTGAGAAATTCCTGATGGAAAAACCCAATAACACTTTACCCGACCTGGGTATCGAACCCAGGACCTCATACTCAGCAGTAGCGCTTGCGACCACTAGACAAACGAGGCAGTCAACATACGGCTAACTAATGAACTAGAATATTAATAATGAATTGCAATTATAACACTGAATTTGATGTTGTAACCGTTTTAGGTGTAAAAAAGGCATTTGGAAAGTTTCCAAATACTTTTATTACATCTAAAACTAAATATTCGGTGTTACGATATTAACTAGTTGGCCATATTTCTTAATTCCATACAGTAATATAGCCAAATTAATCAAACACTTTCTGTATAAACGCTCTTAACTTACTTGCTACAAATATTTTTATAATCATAATATCATTCATACTCAATGATAATATAGCTTTAAGGTATTACTATCATTATAGATATTTTGTTGTCCGAATAAAGAAATTTAATATACATAATAAATAATTATGTCAGTCCTGTCAATTATATTTTATTTCAATAAATATTAATTTCCATTCCATACCGTGTCAATAACGTTTTACCGGTATGTGGGTTAAATCAATTAAACAGTTAATTAATGGCACGACACACATGTCACGTCACAAATGTGTGATCGCTTGTGTTAATGTCAGACCTGAACTAATGCTTTTTATAAGATGTTTGTCCACCTCTTTTTAATACTTTTTTAATTAGGCATTTTATAACTGCAATGCGAATGACAGTCCCATCATACCCTTAATAAATAATTATAGTTTGTCCACTTAAAAGACAGTAAATACATTATTATTTTTATTGGAAATGAAATGATGTTTATATCTGTAAGTAGATCTAAGAAACACTTAAATTTTTTGGTAAATATTTTAAAACTAAATAGATGGCGCCGGCATTCCCTAACTGTCTGATCCTTGAGAAGAAATGTCAAAACAACCACAAGGGTTCATTAATTTCTGAAATTCTTATAAAAGCGAGACAGGCTCCAATCGAAAGGACACAAAGCAGGCTAGATTGATAGATAGATTTCTGAAACGTAGGTAACTGTGCTCACTACTCTGCAGTGCACGACTCGGGTGTATTATGTTATTAATGCAAACTCACAGAATAATAATATTATATATTTTTGTTACAGGTAATTTCGGATTTTTCATAACACAAAAAGAAGCTTAGGTGACAAGAAAAGTTTTTGGATACTTATCAGTTTCATGCAAATATTGGAAAGGTTCCAATGCCGCGCACACGTAAGTAAACACTAAAACATGTGCAGTATGTTCAGTGGAAGCATTTGGAGGCGATGACCGCCGCCCCGGTCCGACCCTGACCCCGATCAGTTACTAATGCAGGGTTGCCAGAGAGGGAAACAAGGAAAATATCTTATTTTTTATGTTTTTACGACTTCACAAAACATCGAGATTTCGTAATTATTATGTAGGTATGTCACTAAAATTCGTTGCGGAGACACACAGACACGAAACCCGACTTTAATTTAAAATATGTAAAAATTAAGATAGATGAATTGTCGTTAAATATTCTACTTTCAAACTTCTACAAGCTTGTTCTCAAGAGTTTGATATGTATCAATACATAAAATGATTGCAGCGGTATGGGTTGTTAATATTGCTTTGTTAATAAAAGACATGTACATAAATAGTGATAATTTTAAAGTTTCTACAACTTCTCACTTTGTATTGTAGAGTTCGGTAGCGTAGCCTTTACAAGCACAGATTTTTCAAGAAATAGAAATATAAGCAACATTACACGCAATCCTACAGAGCGGCGAAGCAAACGAGATTGTTTGGAGCAAAAAGTACATAACGGAGCAAGTGGAATTGTGCCGCCCTCATCTAATCTTAATACCAAAGTTTTTACGTAGCCAAGATATTCGGACCGGGTTAATCCTACTCAGGATTACCACCTAGTTTTTGTTAAAATTGTTAGATAAGTGTCAGTGCTAGATTTAGTTTCAGAGATTAAACTTTGAATTTTTCGGAGTTCAACTGGAATTTATGACAGCTAGCGGTTGTAGCCTGCAAATCGATAACATTACAACTATTACAAATTAGAAAATAGAAAAATAATTACTAGAAAAAAGAAAAAAAATTGTCAGCCCTGTCCACTGTCCAGTCGTGAGGAATGCACTGAACAACATTACCGTATTATACCGGACGTATGCGGATATGAGCATGCATCCTTTTTGATCCTATCTCGTGGTTGAAAACAAAACAGAAAACTTGCAAGGAAAAGCTTGTACTATAAATAAACTACCGGTTATGGCGATGATACCTAATAATAAAATAGATGAGTACCTTTTGTCACTTTTCCCCATAGGTCTGCGTGACATGGCGATATTTTCTCTCATAAAAAAAACTTGTAACTGACAACCTTGTTATACTAATTGTACTGTACTCTACATGACGTGAACACCACGCATGATGCACTAAACCAGGACAGCTGTGGGCGACTTACATCATCATCCTCCTTCATCCTTCAATTATGTCTAATATGAAAACATTTGGACTATCCGGTGAACAGTAACACTATTCCCTGCTATTGTCTTGTGGATGACATAAACGTATCTGAGGACACATTGTATCGTTTACTTCCTTTGATCCTCCGATCATATGTAATGCTACACTGGTCTGTGCCATATCCAGTCGATATATCCTTATATCTGTTCTGACACCATTTTTACTACAACAATATTTTGAAAGAAATATCATTATATTGTACAAAGAACTGTGTATGTTTTCCTGATATGGTAATTACAGCAGTATTTTCCTGTGGGGAATGCTATACGTCACATTTTCCGATCCATCTGTTGCTCTGATGTGACACACTCCGACAGGCTCATCGAGTATTTGCCTATAAAACATTCTGGAATATGCCCATTTTTGTTCAGTTTATTTGGGAAATCTATGTTAGGAAAATTGCTTAATTTGTGTATTGATTTTCATAGGAACATCTTCTATAAGGTGTTATCATAATCTTTTTTAAATCCTACCTTTTCTTCCTAAGTCCGATGCCATTTATCTCTTTCGGTTAATTGACGTCACACATCCCTTTTGATCCTGTCCTATTCGTGTTAAAGCACACTTCCACCCCTACTTTTACACCATACTGCTCTTAACTATATTTATGATTTACCAGCCTCTTTCCGTTTGTTTTCTCCATATAAATTAGAACCCATTAACTTTGACAGGCTAAGAATGGTAATAACAACTTAGGGTTGTTTATTAAAGGTATATTTTTAAGGGATTAGTTTTCATGACCCACTTTTGGCTTTTCTTTGGGAAGTTTTCCGATAGCTTTTTGCGTTGAATTTTTAGGGTTTTCGTCTCTGAAATATCGTGTATCCGAGTTTTCGACCTTTTCCTCGCTGTTACCTACAAAATGTGTACAAAGTCGTCAGATTTTCACTTTATTCTAGTAATTCTTGTTATCATCATCATCATTCTATTCTCCTGTCCTTATCCAATCCTATTTATTCTCTCTCTCTCTCTCTGGTCTCTGGCGCAAGATGTCTTTTTCTTTCATACTTGTCTATTAGTCGTCACCCCCTTTCTACCCATAATCATCTTCCACACAGTACATCCATCGTTTATTTGGTCTTCCTCTACTCTTATAGCCATACACATTCATGCTCAAAACTATTTATTCTTCTCATGATCATAATTATTCAAATTTTTGGACATATGTACAGATTAATTAAATTTTCGATTAGTAATAAACTAATAACATCAAACAGTAATCTAACAGCACATTACATTACCAAACGTTGATTAAAACTAGATCATAAATTAAACGTCAATGCGTTTTCATTAAAGCTTACAAAGCCGTTGGTTTAATTAAAACTTTTAGGTCCAATACTCACAAAATTAGGCTCGGCGATAAAACTGGCTATTCTGGTGAATATAAAAACGTATGGTGTAACGAGTAGCAATTAAAGGTAGTTGTATAATTGTTCAGTACACTCAGACAAAACAGTATACAGTAATGAGAAATATTTAACCGTTCGTCTAAACACTTATTGACCTTCGAAAGATGAACAGTTTTTCAAATTAATGAACTTTTTTAAACTTTTTGAGATGCTAATGATGCACAGCTTTTTTTAAATAATTGAGCCTCTTTTTAACTTTCTGGCCCTTTGTCACAGTTGACCGCAGTAACTACCCCGACCGTGTGGTCGGACCGTTTAGACTACGAAATAAAAAATATATAAAAAACCGGCCAAGTGCGAGTCGTACTCGCCCATGAAGGGTTCCGTAGCAGCAAGTAACATTGAATGAAAGGTAAATTGCGGTTTACGATTTATGACGTATTAAAAAAAAACTACTTGTTAGATCTCGTTCAAACTAATTTTCGATGGAAGTTTACATGGTAATGTACATCATATAT
This sequence comes from Agrochola lychnidis, assembly GCA_963680765.1. Lineage (NCBI taxonomy): Eukaryota > Metazoa > Arthropoda > Insecta > Lepidoptera > Noctuidae > Agrochola > Agrochola lychnidis. The sequence goes on along the minus strand of OY796859.1, from coordinate 1,671,496 downwards.
TTTTTTTAGTTTTATCATTCTCTTATTTTAGAAGTTACAGGGGGGGACACACATTTTACCACTTTGGAAGTGTCTCTCGCGCAAACTATTCAGTTTAGAAAAAAATGATATTAGAAACCTCAATATCATTTTTGAAGACCTATCCATAGATACCCCGTACGTAGGGGATTGATGAAAAAAAATTTTTTGAGTTTCAGTTCTAAGTATGGGGAACTCCAAAATTATTTGTTTTTTTTTTCTATTTTTATGTGAAAATCTTAAGGCTCCTGGCCGTGACTTCACTCGACAGAGTTTAGGTAAATTCTTGCGATGCTATGTTTGTGTGCACCGTTCACGCACACACGCCTAAACATCGAGCGTAGTGATCGCTTAAACAGTTTTGATCCTATAGACGGTATTTTGTTAAGTTACGTAGGTACGCTTATGAAATAAGTCTGGAATGTTTGTGTATATTCGTTTAGTATATTTATAACAATTCTGTTTTATATGGAATTTTATACTTTTTGAATGGAAAACATGAAAAATTATTTCCTACATGTTGAGTTTTATGGGTTTATGGGTTTCATAAAGGGGGTCGAAATTTTCATTATTTTTGCGATAAGACACAATTTTCGAGATATAAGCAAAAGAACAGAAAAAAGATAAAGTACAGTTTTTGCAACTGAATGAGTTATTCATCATCATCATTTCAGCCGAAAGACGTCCACTGCTGGACATAGGCCTCCCCCAAGCACCGCCACTTCGACCGATTCTGTGCTTTCCGCATCCAGCGGATTCCTGCGGCCTTCACAAGGTCATCGGTCCATCTTGTGGGAGGCCTTCCAACGCTACGTCTTCCGGTACGTGGTCGCCACTCCAGAACCTTTCGACCCCATCGGCCATCCGTTCTGCGAGCAATGTGCCCTGCCCATTGCCACTTAAGTTTGGCAATTCTTCGGGCTATGTCGGTTACCTTGGTTCTCCTGCGGATCTCTTCATTTCTGATTCGATCACGTAGGGAAACTCCAAGCATAGCCCTCTCCATTGCCCTTTGGGTGACTTTTAGCCTTCTGATAAGGCCCATTGTGAGCGACCACGTTTCAGTACCATAGGTCATCACTGGCAACACGCACTGGTCAAAGACTTTCGTCTTGAGACACTGTGGTATGTGGGACGAAAAGATATTGCGTAGCTTCCCGAACGCTGCCCAGCCGAGTCGGATTCGACGATTGACCTCTTTCTCGAAGTTGGACCTACCTAGCTGGACAATTTGTCCTAGGTAAACATACTCGTCCACAACTTCGAGCGTAGCGTCTCCGATCTTCATGGGAGTGGGTGTCACATGGGCATTTGACATGACTTTTGTCTTGTCCATGTTCATTTTAAGACCCACTCTTTCGGAGGCTCTACTGAGGTCATCGAGCATTGTACTGAGTTTCTCCATGGTCTCAGCCATGATAACTATGTCGTCGGCAAACCGAAGGTTAGTGATATACTCGCCATTGATGTTGATGCCTAGCCCTTTCCAATCCAGAACCTTGAAGACATCCTCCAGTGCAGCGGTGAACAGTTTCGGAGAGATAACGTCTCCCTGTCTCACACCTCGCTGCAGAAGGATAGGTTTCGAGGTCTGGTCCTGGAGTCGAACTGACATAGTGGCGTTTTTGTACAAACACTTTAGCACCTCGATGTACCGATAGTCGATCTGGCACCGTTGAAGAGACTGCAGCACAGCCCATGTCTCGATCGAATCGAAGGCTTTCTCGTAGTCCACAAACGCTAAGCAGAGAGGCTGGTTATACTCTTCGGTCTTCTGTATAACCTGCCGCAGCGTATGTATGTGGTCTACGGTGCTAAAGCCTTTACGGAATCCGGCTTGTTCGGGAGGCTGGAAGTCGTCAAACCTGCGCGCGAGACGGTTCGTGATAACTCTTGAAAACAGCTTGTGAGTTAATGAGTTATTAATTTAGTGAAAATGAAAAATTCGCTATTGGTGCCGATTCTCTTGTATACCGAACTAAACTTACTAAACTATCACTAAAATTCCTTAATTTTGACTATGAGAATCTCAAAGCTATTCTGCAAAATAAATTCTCTAAATTTAAAAATAATTTTGACACATCTAAATCGAATTTGACAACCGCGACTCCACACGTGATACCTAACCACGTGAATCTTTTTAGAGCCGGAGGCGCGCAGGGGGGGCAGCCTCGACGTGTTTTATATGGATTTTTCACTTTTTGTGTGGAAAATAAGAAAAAATATTACCTACATGTAGAGTGTTAGAGGTTTAAGGGTTTTTTTAAGGGGGTCGAAATTTTCATTATTTTTGCGATTGGACACACCGTTTTCGAGATATAAGCAAAAGAAAAAAAAAATATTCGGTACTGTTTTTTCATCTGAAGTCGAGGTGTTTGTGTGAATTTTAGTTCATGACAACCAATTTTATTCCACATGTTTTTAGTCACGATAAAAAAATAGTCATATTTAGTTAGAAAATCTAAATTTTAGGTTAAAAACGTCAAATTCAGAAAAGCAAAATTGCCATTTTCACTAAACTAATATCTCAGTGCCATCTTAGTGCTGTCAAACTAAAATATAGTTAAGTTGTGTCACTTTAGTCTATTTCAGAATGGGAAATCGTCGTTTGACAGGAATAAACTAAATTTTGGTGATTTTTAGTTTAGTTTAGAGGCATTTGTGACAAGAGAATCGGCACCAATCTGAATTTGACTTTTCTCACCTAAAATTTTGATTAGTGCCGATTCTCTTATACACCGAACTAAACTAACTAAACTATCACTAAAATTTCTTACTTTTGACTATGAGAATCTCAAAGCTATTGGTGCCGATTCCCTTGTTCACAAACTAAACTAAATTTAAGTTCAGTGCATCTTTTTCTTACAATTTCATTAAGAAAAGGACAGAAGATAAATTTTAGTTTAGTCCTGTCAAATTAATCACCACCCATACAAGTTTAGATGTGATTAAAAACTTGCCGACTAAAATTACGTCAATTAACGTCAAGCGCTGATTAATTTGACAGGACTAAACTAAAATTTATCTTCTGTCCTTTTCTTAATGAAATAGAAAGAAAAAGATGCACTTAAATTTAGTTTAGTTTGTGAACAAGGGAATCGGCACAATTATGCAAAATAAATTCTCTAAATTTAAGAAAATTTTTGACACATCTAAATCAAATTTGACAATCGCGACTCCACACGTGATACCTAACCATGTGAATCTTTTTAGAGCCGGAGGCGCGCACGCTCGACGTGTTTTATATGGAACTTTTCACTTTTTGTATGGAAAATAAGAAAAAATATTACCCACATGTAGAGTATAAGGGGTTTAAGGGTTTTATAAAGGGAGTCGAAATTTTCATTGTTTTTGCGATTGGACACACCGTTTTCGAGATATAAGCAAAAGAAAAAAAAAAGATTCAGTACTGTTTTTGCATGTGAAATCGAGGTGTTGGTGTGAATTTAAAGTTCATGACAATCAATTTTATTCCACACGTTTTTAATCGCGAAAAATAGTCAGATTCGGTTAGAAAATCTAAATTTTAAGTGAAAAACGTCAAATTCAGAATAGTAAAGTTGCTTTTTTCACTAAATGAAAATCTCAGTTCCATCTTAGTGCTGTCAAATTAAAATATAGTTAAGTTGTGTCACTTTAATCTATTTCAGAATGGGCAATCGATTTCCCATTCTGAAATAGACTAAAGTGACACAACTTAACTAGATTTTAGTTTGACTGCACTAAGATGGCACTGAGATATTAGTTTAGTGAAAATGGCAATTTTGCTATTCTGAATTTGACGTTTTTAACCTAAAATTTAGATTTTCTAATTAAATATGACTATTTTTAATCGCGACTAAAAACATGTGGAATAAAATTGGTTGTCATGAACTAAAATTCACACCAACACCTCGACTTCAGATGAAAAAACAGTACTGAATTTTTTTTTTCTTTTGCTTATATCTCGAAAACGGTGTGTCCAATCGCAAAAATAATGAAAATTTCGACACCCTTTATAAAACCCTTAAACCCCTAACACTCTACAAGTAGGTAATATTTTTTCTTATTTTCCACACAAAAAGTGAAAAATCCATATAAAACACGTCGAGGCTGCCCCCCCTGCGCGCCTCCGTCTCTAAAAAGATTCACGTGGTTAGGTATCACGTGTGGAGTCGCGGTTGTCAAATTCGATTTAGATGTGTCAAAATTATTTTTAAATTTAGAGAATTTATTTTGCAGAATAGCTTTGAGATTCTCATAGTCAAAAATAAGGAATTTTAGTGATAGTTTAGTTAGTTTAGTTCGGTGTACAAGAGAATCGGCACCCATGTCTAACTAAATATGACTTTTTTTAATCGCGATTAAAAAGGTGCGGAATAAAATTAGTTATCTTGAACTAAAATTCACACCAACACCTCGCTTCAGGTGCAAAAAACAGTACTGTATCTTTTTTTTTTCTTTTGCATATATCTCGAAAACGGTGTGTCCAATCGCAAAAATAATGAGAATTTCGATCCCCTTTATAAAACCCTTAAACCCCTGACACTCTACATGTAGGTAATATTTTTTCTTATTTTCCTTACAAAAAGTAAAAATTCTATATAAAACGTCAAGGCTGCCCCCTGTGCGCCTCCAGCTCTAAAAAAAATTCACGGGGTAGGGCAAATAAGTACCACGTGGACTCGCGATTGTCAAATATAATTTTAGTGTGTCAAAATATATTTAAATTTAATTTAGAAATTTTTTGTTGCAGAATAGCTTCAAGATTTTCATAGCCAAAAGTAAGGAATTTTAGTGATAGTTTAGTAAGTTTAGTTCGGTATACAAGAGAATCGGCACCATATTGCCATCTTAGTGCTGTCAAAATAAAATATATTCTAAAATTATTTCACGATAGGAAATCATCGTTTGACAGGAATGAACGAAACTTTGGTGATTTTTAGTCTAGTTTTGAGGCATTAATTTGTGACAAGAGAATTGGCACCAGTATCCATAAAGGGATCTGAGACACTTGCGCGAAAGACATTTTCGCGAAAGACACTTGCGCGAACCCACTTGCGCGAAAAAGTTGCGGAAATGAGATTTCTTCATAACATCACGCCATCAATTTCAAAGGGCCCAACACTTTGAAATTGATAGCGTGATGTTATGAACAAATGTGAAAATTTTCGCAGCCGCCATCTTAGATTTACGTTTTGACATCAAAATCTGCTTTAGAATCCTCAAAAACTATGAAAAAGACACCTATGACGAAAAATCTGAATATTGTCACAGCCGCCATCTTGGATTTATATTTTGACCTCACTATCAGCTTTAGCATCCTCGAAAACTATGAAAACGATACCCATGACGAAATATTTTTAAATGTTCGCAGCCGTCATCTTGGATCTTTATTTTGACTTAAAGTAGTCTTAAAAATACTTCACTTATTGCTACAACAGCATATCGGCGCGGGCATATCGGTGACGCGAACCCATAACTTTTTCCCCTACCAAAAATCATTCAAAACTATGAAATCTAAAGTCAAAATATAACTAGTGAACCCAGCAGGCAGATGTTGTCCTGCGACAACAGCGCCACGCGAGTCCAACTATAGTTATGAACCATCCAAGTTACACAAAAAGAATTAAAAAAAAAAACATCTAAATCAGTCAAGCCGTTTAGGATAAGAAGAATTACGAACACACGTACACCGGTATTTTATTTATTGCCAGGCATGCAAAATTTTAATGTTCTTCAAAAACAAGCAAAGTACTTTAAAATAAAATGCGGATCAAAATGTGGTAGTCGACGTACAATTTCTGGAATATGTTAACATCGGACACGTACGTGCGTGTGTGCGTGCTGCGACGCAAAGTGATACGTCCTCACGCTGGGAAGGCCCGTTCGCTACTGACGGAATAGATTTTCCGCGATCGTTTATATAGTTCACTTTGCCATTTATTTACGTAATGAAGTAATTGTTTATTTATAAAATAAAATTTAGATTCTATTAAACAATTAACTTAAAATTAATATATAATTTTTAAAATTTCTTAAAAGTGTTTCTAAGTATTAGAAAAAAATATTTATTTGGCTTGAAGTTTTGAGAAAGTTACGTTATTTCAACATTTTTTTTCTGCTATATTTTGTATGAAAGTTGAAAAAAGTGGTTCCCCTATGTACAAGTAGACCATATAATGATGTTGATGATATTTTTTAATTTTCAACATCAAAAGCAGTTTCTTCTAACGAAACGATCAAACGTCAGTCTCGCGTCATTTTCTGGAAAACTTGTTGCGAATTTTAGTGATTTCCCACGAATCCTTAATTTATTTCAAAAATCCCTTTCCCCTATGTACAAGACGAAGAATTGGACTTTTCAAATCACAAATAATTTTGTTTAAATTCTCGTCCCCTTTCTCACAACGAATAAACAAAATTGATCAAAATCAGTGATTTCGTGCGGTGCGGCGGCACGGAGCCTTAATGCGGTTCACAGAATACATCTACTTACCAAGTTTCAACAGCGTAGCTCTTATAGTTTCGGAAAAAAGTGGCTGTGACATACGGACGGACAGACAGACAGACATGACGAATCTATAAGGGTTCCGTTTTTTGCCATTTGGCAACGGAACCCTAAAAAAATACAATAAATAAAATATAATATTACCCAAACGGGTTAGGTTACAGATATTTGACTATTTAGTATTTTTAGGACCCCAAAGTAGGAATTATTTGAGGTTCACAAAAAGAGGCGCAATCATTTTATTAGTGTTCAATAATATTTTTAGGAGCGCAGAATGGGAATTATAACGAGGTTCGATTATATACATGCCTTCAGTAATTAAGGAGCGTCACTGAATAAAATCGATGTGGAAAGGAAATATGAGAGTTATGTCGTTATTGTCCGCAAACGCGGTTAAAAGGGGTGGTAAAACTGTCGTGGTAATTTATCATTAGGAGTTTTAACAAGGCAGCTTTAAACTAAGCTTTGTATAAAACTTTGACTAGCTTTAAAAAATTGATGAAACTTGTGGTGTTGTGTGAATGTTCTAGATGTATTTTTTTAAATCTATTTTCCACTTTAAACATGCCTTAAAATTCTAAAAGTTGAAGTCATTAAAACTCACTATAATTGTAATTAAAAACCTTAGCGGCACAATCAAAATCTATCTATACATATTATAAATTAAAGTTGCTTTTCGTGTCCATCCTTGAGACCGCGTTGTTCTTCTAAACTTAACAACGGATTTTGACGCGGTTTTCACCATCATTATAAATCAATATAAAACTTGCATAAAATAAAGTAATCTTTATGTTTAGTCAAGGCGTAAAATTCGTGCGTGGTAGGGGCTGGCCGCTGATTATAATTATGAACATTTGCGTCAGAATAATCGATAACTGCCAATTTAGCTGTTCAACATCCTCACTACAACTGACAGCGGTATAGATTTTATCGTTCGTTTATTACCAGTATCGATAGATAATTGTTATTGTGGGTAGACGGGCAGTCCGTCGCATGTCCGCTTAATGTCCGGATGACATATTACGAGGTCGCACAAATAGAGTGACACCCCTGGGAATGAGCCAGAGATGCGCAATCACGGGTTATATTGATATGATTTGGTTAAGGTCGGCGGCATTGTGGAGATGGCAGTTCGATTTTTTTTTTGTATTGGTTCCAAACATTTTATGCAAAACAATTATAACATTGCCATAGATAATAAAATAGAATAGAAATGATTTTCATTTGAATAACGTTTTCAATAACTGTTCGATTTGTTGATTGGTATCAAAATTAGCACTAAGTATTTTTCGTAGTTAGTGTTTTGGCCGAAAAGCTCTCTTTCAGCTATTACCTGATAAGTCACTTGGATCATTACCTGTAGTTTTACTCTCTACATTTGTTCCACCCTTAACCTTCAAAACAGTGACTTTATGGCAGTTATTTTTAATAACGCCATTCATATTCGGATAAAGAAGTAAAATGGGGTTATAAAGCCCCTTGGTCACTAAAGATCTATTATTGCTACCTCTCCAAGTCCCAAACCAATTATAAAAAGTACCATAACCTTGTCGGAAGAGCTTTTATCATCCTTATTATCCTGAAACCTTTTTATAATAGATCCTCTTCTATACATTTCATAAATTGGTGTTATTTTGTGTGTCTGTGTGACCGCTTTGTTCTAAACTGCGCAACTGATTTTAGTGGGGTTACCACCATTATTTAGAGAATTTATTCCGGAAGAATTATGTATACATTAATATTAAACTTACATAAAATAAACAAAACTCGATGTTCTGTCAAGTCGTAAAAACCGTGCGAAGCAAGTAATGAATATTCAATGTTTCTTTCACTCCGAAATTCGCGTAAAAGTAGATTTTTGCTCCTTCAAGCGGAAATTCGTTTGCAATTGAAGGCAGCACGATTGGCATGATTGGCATGGATCAGGACAAGGCCGTGGCGTGTTACAGATAAGGACACAGCGGTGGGTAAATACGGGCTCATTAGCGCTAGAGAAAATATATCTCTTCGGAGTATATGTAGAACGTATATACTTGTGTATGGGTTGTACTATGGATGGCTTGGCGGAGAGAAATAAACGCTTTGACGCCAGAATCCTATGTGGGGTTTGCATCGAAACTCTTCCAAATGCGCACAGCTCAAAGTTTTGACCTGCAGTTACGTTTCAATTTTTCAGGATAAACACACTCCATACCTCAAACATCGATGCGCAATTTCCTGCAACACCTCTAGTAGCGAGTGTCCGGTCGAATGCACTCCCTGCTCAATGATACGGGACACTCATGTACACACATCCTCAAACTGTCGTGTGCATTGAGTGAACTCCGCTGGGATTCAACTGTGATGTGTTTATTTGAACATGCTGGTTGTAGAGTTACTGTTGACCATCGCCCGCTAAACTTTGGAGATGGAAAATTGTTGAATATATTTTGATTTCGAAAGATATTTTGTATGTAATATTTTACGACGGCGCTCAAGTTTGGAAATGAAATTAAATGTATTTTTCCCGTGTATATCTTTTGCGTATTATTTTTCTACAAAAGCATAGTATTATAAAAATACTAGCAACAAGTTAGTTGAAAAATAGTCAGGAAAAGTTATACGAGAAATGCACCCAGTAATATCCAAGATGACAGACACTACACGGCTTCACCTGAGTGCTCGCTAAAAGCATTGAATACAGTGCAAAATGCGGGTACTTCATAACTTTGTCGCGTTCTTTCTTTACAATAATATACAAACAAATAGCTGCGCTATCAGTTATGTACTTACCTTTCATGCATTTGTCACATAAAACAGTATTGACACCACCAGAATTCTATTAACCCCAAAACTCGAAAATCGTAAAAATAACTTGAGTCATTCACGGGAACTCCCAATGTAAAAGTCGATAAACCCAATTTTGAGCATTTCAGTGATAAATCATTGAAATGCATTTGGGCGTGCCGTGAGCTGAGGGCCTTTCAGTGAATGTTCATTAAATGCTGAAACCTCATTACCTTTACACACGCATGATGTGAAGAATGCTGTCAATGGATGCCTTCGGTAGGAGCTGCTGAAATATGGATACGGTAATTTGGGAAATTATAAGCGGATTCGGTTTAAAAAACCTATTCCCCAATTTCATTTCTGAAATGTGTTTACATAACGTCCGTACCATGGGCGGAGGATGTTTTCTTAAAAGAATAGTCTTTGCAAACTTAATATTATCTTCGTGTAAATATGAAAATATTATAATTGCCAGTTTTAGGAACGAAAGCTTTGGTAAGATTATTTTGTAAATTTTGTTTTTTTCGAGTCCTAATGAAAGACAAAAAGTGTTTTTCTTATTTCTACTTGGAAGAAAATAATCAAAGAATTTCAACATTAGGATTTCTTTCGCGAAAATCGAATCTAAATTGCTTTTATTTCGCCACTTTTAAACCGACGACGTCGATTACGTAATTTTCGCCAGACTCCCGTCCATCAGACTATTGGCACTTCTTCTCAAATAAGTACCGTGGTGGACCTTAAGACATTATGGACAAGAGACGAGCACTTAAGACACTTAATTGCACGAAAGGGGTGCAACCCCATGGACACCTTGAAAGCTTGTAACGCTATCTGGTTGACAGTTTTTGCTAACGGAGAATAAGGAAAAAGTGCCCCAATTCTAAAAAAGGGGGAGAAGATTTGTGGGTAGCGATATAAGTACGGTTGAATACAAAGTTTGTATTACAAACACTCGGTGAAATGGAATTGTTGAAACTTAATATCAAGCGGTTTTGCGGTACAGATCCACAAAATCAGCCACACCACAAAAACAAGTAATTTTAACTCATGTGGTTAATAATATCGCCCAATATATTCGATTAACCAATACAACATTTAAAAGCTCATGTAACACAACATTTAGCCGGTCCGATAAGACTGCAATGTTTTCGTACGTCACCGAGGGCGGCAAGCCCGTCAGATGGGCGGGAAGAGCGAGCCGACCGCCCGCCTCGCCCGACCCACGCGCCGCGAATACGTACCCAAACCAATGGACCACCGAATTCAATTTTGAAAATAGAATAACGGTTTTATTCTTTTCTCGTTTTTATTGTTGACAGCCAGTGACACGTGATTTTAGTCAATTTTAGTGTTGGGATGTGCGTGAGAGTTGAATAGTGAAATAAACTAGTGATTCAATAGTGGATTTACTCAACTTTTTAATCAAATCTTGTGCCAATTGGATTGAACATTTTTATCTCTAGTGGTGCTATATTGTATTAGCTATAAAATAGACTGTCTACAGTCTTGTTTTAATTAAGTTGTGCTAAGGTTGTTCTTGTAAACGGATAAATTAGTGGGTAATTGAATATTATTAGGTTTGTAGGCCCAGACTTGGGATAAAATAAGACTAACGAAGTGTTTGATGTTGGTCCTACGTCCTACCTAATAATGATGTAACATAAGTTATTTAAATATAGGTATATTAAGTAATAAGATTCGCTGAAGAAGATTAAATGAATCGAAATCGAATAAGCCGATTAGTTGATAATCGGATCGTTTGTTTCGGTTCGTTATACGTAATTCTATCTCATTTTAGTGGTTTTCAGATGGATAAGCCAGGATAGGCTTTTCCTACAGCCTACATAATTTGATAGAGACTGGCCCAATCGATTTCTCGATTAATAACTAAACTTCATAGCTTACATTATTCTACAATAAAGGTCGAAACATGTTCGTAGTTCTCAATCTAATCGACAATCCAATCTAGCCGGGATTTCAAAGCTTCATTAAACCTCTTCATAGAAAGGTCTTGAACATCTAAGCTTGAATACAGTACTACAATACATCCTAATTGAACAACGCAATTTACAAGCGTCTTCCTCGAAGTCATACAAATTGTATTTCATTTCATTTGAAGTACCTAAGTATTTCCAGTAGGTACCTCTATCCGTTGAGATTAGCAACAGGCTCCCATCGGTACCACGGGGCCAATAAGACGGGGTTAACGCACGAGATCGCGCAAATAAGAATTACTACACAGTGTTTTTTCTTTCTCCACTTTGTATTTTATCTGCTCGACAGTGTAGAAGCCATTTTTCTTGAGATTTCGTAAATGTAGGTAGTTTTTGTGTAAAAGATTTTAGAAGGCGTTGGCGTCTGGGAATGTAATAACGTGTTTGTTCAGCCATTGGAATGTGTTTCATTTGTACTTGAAAGAAATCGGATGGCTTCATCTTTGTCTTCAATGGCTTTTCGATTTTAAAAGCCGTGATTACTGCTAATTGGTCCACTGGTTTGGTCCTTTCTGCAGCAATGCGAACATTAATTAAATCACATACCTACAGCACCGCCATCTTGCACTCATCAAGAGATTGGTAATAATAGTCATCATCATCTGCCTAGCCTTTTCCCAACTATGTTGGGGTCGGCTTCCAGTCTAACACGATACCCCTTGGTAAGACTGGTTGTTAGACTTTTGGGCTTCTAACTACCCGTAACGACTGTCAAAGATCTACAAGTGACAACAATTCCGAGGCACGGAGAGGTCTTGTAAAGATGGTCACCCATCCATGGACCAAACGCGGCAAGCGTAGCTTAACCTGATCGATCAAACCGTGCGGCTGTCATTACTTAGCCACTAGCCCCCTATGAGATTGGTCATCATAGTCATAGCATAGATATATATCAATGTCAATCAAGTATTGATAATAACTGTTTATACCACAATATAATTTGAACATGTCCCATGACAATTATCGGCCGATATAACAGTTATATTGAAAACGTAAAGGTTAGAAATAATTATAAATGCGTGTAAAGTTGTGGAAAAACACACGCAAAATGGTTATCTACTGTACGTAATAATTGATTTATGAATCTACCTTTGTGTGGTTTTCGTTGTTTCAGGACGTTTTTTTTGTTTTATCGTATACCTACAGGAAATTTAAATTTGAATAAGCTTTTGTAAAACCCTGTTATTTACATATGTATAGTCGTCCTTCACTCTACCAAAACACTCATATTATCATATTTATATCATGAAATATATATATATTCCCGATTTTTGATACATTATGACTTCCATTCGTAATTTTGCCGTCGAATGTATACATGTTCCATTCATGCACGAGTGTATATTACATATCTGTTGCTCGCGTCTTCATCTGTTTTCAATTTCATCATATTTTTTAACTAGCTACGCCCCGCGGTTTCACCCACATAAGTCTCGATCCCATGAGAATATCAGGATAAAAAGTATCCTGTGTCCTAACCCAGGTCATGGTCTATCCGTGTGTCAAATTTCATCCAAATTTGCTCAGCCGTTTTAGCGTGAAGCGTAACAAATAAACTCACATTCGCATTTAGGATATCCAGGATAAAAAGTAGCCTATGTCCTTCTCCAGGTCCCAGACTACCCACCTGATTGATCGAAATTTCATAATGATCGGTTTAGTATTTTCGGGAAAAGGTAACACACGGACAGAGTTACTTTCGCCTTTATAGTATTACTAGCTGACCCCGGCAAACGTTGTTTTGCCAATTATTTGTTTGGGGTGGACAACCCTTATCACTTAGGGGTATGAAAAATAGATAGTAGCCGATTCTCAGACCTACTGAATATGCATATAAAATTTAGTAAAAATCAGTAAAGCCGTTTCGGAGGAGTTAAGGTAACTAACATTGTGACACGAGAATTTTATATATAAGATAAGTATGGATTACATATCGTACACAAGCTATTCAAGCAATCCATGTCACATCACTACGTACTTCATAGACGATTCGTCCCACTAACGTTCATACATACACACAAACGTCACCACTTCCTTCTACCATTGCAATATTCAAACTCAATCAACTTTGTCGTTTGGTGCGCCGCCGTAAGCTGAGCGAGCAGTCGATAAGATGCTTGGAAGTTCGTCATGTATTCTGTTAGTACACACGAATACATATCAAGCTATACATTTCCAGTATAAGCTGACCTTTCATTGTACGGAAATCCTATACAATGCTAGATCAGCTTTTACTCGAAATATATAGCTTGATATGTAGCCGTATGTAAAGACATGGATATTCAATTAATTATTATTGTATTATGAAGAAGTTGTCTTTGGCAATATGTCGTTGATAAAAGAATTGGGCTTGAAACAATTTCGATTGAAACGTATGTCTTTATAATGTGCACCTATTGAAATGAGGCAAATAATGCTTAATTTTATCGACGGAAAAATATTTAAAAAAAATCCATTCCTTTTTTCTGTTCGGCGTCTTATTGAGAAATTTTACGATTATTGTAAAAATGTATGAAAAAAAAAAACAGATTTTTGCTAAAAAAAAACATGTTTATTTTCAATTGAGGGTAGATTTTTTCCACATCTTTTCATCTTTCATTTTATGAGGACGCCTCCAATCATTATGGAGTTTGTTTCATCGCGATAGATCATTTAGTTTAAAGTTACACCGTTTTGTTACAATTTTTTTTTTAATTCCATATAAAATATTTAAAAAAATATTTAGATTGTTTTAAATATTTTTTCCGTCGATAAAATTAAACATAGATTCCCTCATTTCGATATGTGCACATTATAAAGGCTCATACTGTAGATCTAGGTAATTAAGGAAGGTAACGGATATCTAACCTTTATCGCAATAGACTGTCAGCTACTGCTATTTATAATGCACCCAAAAATATCCAGTTTTGAAAATTATCGTCACATTTTCATATTTAGGGGAGGCATGGCCCGATGGGGATATCAATTTTTGTTTACTTTTGTGGCGTTTTCCGGTATGATAATGTATCGCCTGTTACCTTTCAGGTATATTTTCACTATAGTTCTTGTATTCAATACCTCTGATAGTATTTTGTCAACATAACTGAAAATTTTACTGAAAGTCTACATTAAAGTTCAATGGGTTGCCTTATCTCTAAAAGCGATAGTTTCCAAACAACTGTTGGATGGACTTTAGGCCTTTTATCTAGCATTTTATTGAAGCTTTCTGAGCTTTCAACTAGTCCATCCTGTCTAACATAATACATACAGTTATAAAACCTTCCTATCCGTACTTTTATCGCCTCCAGCGTACTTTATAGCGATATTTAATACCGCCCTTGGGATTGAACGATTTCGTTACGTCACTACCTCCCTACGTTCGTTTCAATGTTAAAAGTATCGGCGAACTCTGCTGAAAAGTGCGTCGATTTTAATGTTCTAAAATTCAAGAGTAAAATGATAAATACTTAGCCATTTTCAAGCATCGGTATTGCTAAGGTCCGTAATTTTAAATAGGTAATCAAAAACTTTAGGTTAGAAGGTACCAAATTATCCATCCGACGAGTACAAAGTGTTTTACGGCACAATAAAAATGGCATGACCTTAAATCTTAAACCTCCCAACGAGTTTTTTTTTTTGATAGCCTGTTATTCTGTAAACTGCTCAATTTACATAAAATCTTGGACTTAAAAATGCTTCCAGTTATGATTGATTACACCTTCAGATAATTATCTTAATAGCTATACATATAAAATGCTTTGTCCTGAATGACTGACTGACGGATCAACGCACAGCCTAAACCGCTGATTGTAGAGACCTGAAATTTGGAGGGTGTGTTCTTTGTATGAGGTAGGCATCCGATAAGAAAGGGTTTTTTCGAAATTCTACCCCTAAGAGGGTGAAAAAGGGGGGCAAAGTTTGTATGGGACAACGTGATTCCTGGTCCAATGTACTTAAAATTTTGAAAAAACCTTTTTTAACAGAATTGATGGAAGATGTGTTTCGTATTTTATTGAAATTCATCCCCTAACGGGGTTAAAAATGGGTAGAAAGTAATTTTGGCGGTGATTTGCTTCGTAGTTGATATCAATACTCCTTTAAGTGCTTTTGATTTTATTTTGACACATGTTTGAAAACTCAATCCGATTTTATTCAAAAAAGGTTGAACTCACTTAAAAACATAAGCAAATGCTCATTTTAGTTTTAATTGTAAAAATATCTGTGTTTGATTTGTTGTGTATAAATTAAATACTTATGGTTTTCTTTTAGTTTTTCTTGAAAGTCTAATAGTGTAGTTTATAACCTGGATTAACACATAGGATACTTTTTATTCTGGTATTACGTTTCCGACTTCCACGTGAGCGAAGCTGCGGGAAAAAGCTAGTATCACATAATGGTGCCGATTCTCTTGTACATCGAACTAAACTAACTAAACTATCACTAAAATTCCTTACTTTTGGCTATGAAAATCTCAAAGCTATTCTGCAAAATAAATTCTCTAAATTTAAAAATAATTTTGACACATCTAAATCGAATTTGACAATCGCGACTCCACACGTGATACCTAACCACGTGATCTTTTTAGAGCCGGAGGCGCGCAGGGGGGGGCAGCCTCGACGTATTTTATATGGATTTTTCACTTTTTGTATGGAAAATAAGAAAAAATATTACCTACATGTAGAGTGTTAGGGGTTTAAGGATTTTATAAAGGGTGTCGAAATTTTTATTATTTTTGCGATTGGACACACCGTTTTCGAGATACAAGCAAAAGAAAAAAAAAAAAATTGTACTGTTTTTTCATCTGAAGTCGAGGTGTTGGTGTGAATTTTAGTTCATGACAACCAATTTTATTCCACATGTTTTTAGTCGCGATTAAAAATAGTCATATTTAGTTAGAAAATCTAAATTTTAGGTTAAAAACGTCAAATTCAGAATAGCAAAATTGCCATTTTCACTAAACTAATATCTCAGTACCATCTTAGTGCTGTCAAACTAAAATTTAGTTAAGTTGTGTCGCTTTAGTCTATTTCAGAATGGGAAATCGTCGTTTGACAGGAATAAACTAAATTTTAGTGATTTTTAGTTTAGTTTAGAAGCATTTGTGACAAGAGAATCGGCACCATTTTTCGTTATAAATTGCTCTTTTCCTGACTAAAACATAGACGGACACATCTCCCTGTTTCCTTTCTCAACGCGATTGAAGATTAGAACCACGTACAGCGTTGAGTTCCCAAGTTTTCTAAAGTGCACTAGGTACCCACAGGTACATTTATTGTTCCGTACACAATAGTTACAATACAAATAAAGCCGATATTTCTAACATCCACTAGAGCACGTTATCCTTATATTTAAGAGGAAACGTGATCGTGTGGTCGTTTGCGGTCATTCCATACAAACGTATTCTTTTCTCCCTGGTTAATGATACCAGAGCAAATATATTTTTATACAAAATTATAAATATCTATCTACCACTGGCATGTCCCTATGATTTGCTTTTTGCGTACTTAAATTAATTCTAGAAAAAATATTGAAAAAGAAACCACAGCTACGAACATGGCCATGGTACATAAAGGTTTTGTGAAAAAAAAAAAACTTTGGCACTCCGGTAGTGCCGACAGAAGTGAAATCTTGAACAATTTGATTGTGCACGAAATACCTTTAAAAAAACACTTACATAGAACATTGATCCGTAATATAATATAAAAAAGAGCACAATCGCGTTTACAAAAATGAGGTGTCGGTAATAGTGTCGCGAGTTCAATTGTTTTTCCCATCTCAAAAATGCCCAACGCGCCTCAAAAAGTTTTCACTTCAAAAATTGCTCTGGTGTCATCATCCAAGTAGAAAACAGAGGATACGTGTGTATGAACTGAACGCCAATGACACGTGACCACGTTTTCTCTTAATATGACCGTTTGTTCTGAACATTCCGCTGTGTTATTCCATGGTTCAGGTTAGTTTTGATTAAATTGGACCTTGTCTAGGCTTTGGAATGTCTTGCGTACCTAAAGACCCGCGGGAATCTGAATATGAATTAGAATTACCTTAGTATTTTGCTACTTTAATTAAAGTATTAACCCTCCTATTCATGGTAAACTAAAGTTGTTCAACATTGTTGCAGCAACATGGTTTTTTGGTTACTGTAAGCGTGATCCTGGCAAAAAAAAAAGCATTGTTTCCAGCAATTTTTGATGTCGTAAGCTACTGTTGTTCAACTTACCATGAATACACACATTGGTGCTCCGGGGTTTGGTTAAAAAGTGAATGCAACCAACAACCTCTAACCCCTTTCATGCACCTGTTTCTAATACATAATTTCAATTACCGT
Organism: Agrochola lychnidis; assembly: GCA_963680765.1. Taxonomy (NCBI): domain Eukaryota; kingdom Metazoa; phylum Arthropoda; class Insecta; order Lepidoptera; family Noctuidae; genus Agrochola; species Agrochola lychnidis. The sequence goes on along the minus strand of OY796859.1, from coordinate 1,653,915 downwards.
TAAACACCAATTAATTCAGATTAACTCGTCACATGTAATTATCATATTAGCCAGCCTTATTTATGCTATCTAATTCGGCACACCTGACTAATTAGGTACTACATTATTATGCCATCTAAAGCTATCTATTGATTACATTAGCTCATTAGTAGGGTTTACTAAATATGGCTATATGCATTCCACAAACTCGTATCAGAATACATAATAGCGAAGGTTTTAATTGGACATCCCTTTAGGGTTAATTAGGAAATAATTCGTTTGATACCTACTTACAATTCAGTTGAGTAAGTTGCTTGATTGTTGCTACTAAAAATTATTATATAACACATGAGATTTGATCTAAACTAATATTATAAAAGATTTGATTTTTGTATGTTTGTTTGTTACGTTAAATCGGCTGAACAGATTTTGATGATATTTGGCACATGGGTAGACCATGACTTGGGTTAGGACATAGGATACTTTTTATCCCGATATTCCCACGCGATCGAGATTTATGCGGGTGAAACCGCGGGGCGCCGCTAGTGAGATATAGTTTCCTAGATAAAAAATAAATAAATTCTATTTAGTCCGTCTTTCAGATAATAAAAAAATATTAGACACGTATTTTTTGCTTTATCATATTAATCAAAAATAACTTAGAAAACACGCATTAAAGTTGGGGAGTGGGGCCTCGCTACGTCACAACGCAGTATAAAATCTAGCAAGGCGTGACGTCATGCCACATTTTAACTCAATGTATCGCCGTAATCTTTTGATTACGTCAAAAAAGAAAAAATACGTGTTCAATATTTTTTTATTACCTGAAAGACGGACTAAAAAAAAATTGGACACAGGCCTATTGTAATTAAGATTCTCAGCCTCAAATTCAAAGACATTTTGAAGACGTTCTAAAAAGTCTTTCTGTCGCTGCAATAAACTTTAATCTGACAGAGACAAAATGAGACTTAACGGCGACTTAAATTGAGTTTCGTCTGAAAATTCGACCATCAGAAACCAGGGGTCAGCCATTCATCCAATCCAATCTCCGTCCAGACAAGTCCCAAGATAATTCACTTTAATATCGCTCACCTATCAATCCTGCAGACCAATTTACTCAACAATAGCTCGGCATTCACTCAACTCCATCGAAGACCCACAGCAATTGTTCGAAGCCACACAAATAAGTGTTGAAAATTCAAACGGAATTGAATGCTGTGTGCAATGTTCGGTACAGGTACAGTCGGTGTCGTCAACTAGTGCGGTTGTTCGCTAACAAACTGCTGAATTCACTGCCGCTATGACTAACGCTTGCTATTAGTTGATCGGGTTTTGGATGGATCGGTAAATAGAGGTGGGAAAGTCGTGCAGTGAGATGGGTAAGTGTTACAACATGTGGACTTACTTACGTCGATGTTGTCACTAAATTAGTTTAGGTCTAAAGTGTGTTTCAAATATTAAATTCAGTTTAGGTCGAAGAGAAATGATTTTTACTTTTCAGAGAAATTACCTTTAGCTTTTTGTTATAAATGGATCGGACACGTTGATCCGTTCCCTAAACACCGGAAAGTTTACATCCTCCTACTCAATGCGACTTACGGCATAACACAACAACCCTTCAGCCCCTTAAATCCCCTAAGATTTAGGCAGTGCTGTAACCCTTGATAACAATCACAAACAAAAGCAATCCCTATCAATAAAATTGACATAACTAACCACTAATAGTAAGTAATGTGACATAAAACCCGTTACGGCAAGAAGCTCGCCTTAACGAAACTGTTATTAGCATAATAAGTCCTACCCACATAACGATGATGGCGTAAGACATCGGAAAAGTTCTCAAACTTTTATTTTACTACCCTCAGATCAACAGATAGGGTGATTGCTTTGTTATCTTACTGATCTTTCTTTTTTCCGGGTGGATATGCTGAAGCACATAAAGCCATTAAATCGTTAGTCACGCATACAGGGTATCTTACACGCTACGCGTGTTATCGTAACAGCGAAACATGTAAAGGAAACCCTCAAAAGATTTCACGACCTTTGTACCTTCCAGATTGGACATAAAGTATTTTCGTAGAACAGTAGAAAATTGGAAAATCCAAAAATGCATGCCTCATACATAACACTCGACCAAAAAAAAGTTTTTTTAAATATAATACGCAATAAATGTTAAGGATAGTTTTTCTACATATCAGTGTACTCATATTAACGTATAAGTACGATGTGCATATATTTTAGGAGGCAATCAAAGTTCAAGACAGTACTAGTTTTTAGCAAGTTGAGAGTAATGCACTACCTCAAACGCTCCGCGTTATGAGGTGCGCAAAAAATTCTGCTCTTATGAAACACTATTAAACTTGAAAAGGTACTCCCGAAACATCATAAAACATTTCAAACCCACAATCAACCATTAAAGCTCTCAACAAGTCATCAACGTAAGTCAAAGGCACTAAAACTCAACACCTAAGTAATCGATGACCTGAATGCCGACAGCTCTCCGTGATCAATTCTATCTAAATCGGTCCATCTGACCACCGCAGATCAATAGCGACCATTACAGCCGACAAATTATTAGGCAATTGGGAGATATGAAGCCACAATGAAGGAGGCTCTAACTAGCGGAATAAACTCATTCGTATCGGAAATTGGTGTAAATGTTGAGGATTTTGTAAGCGTCTTGGGATTTTAGTCGTTGATTTTGTGGAAATCTTGGAAGCTTTTTAAGACATTTCTGTTAATCCCTTGAGCTTTTTCTGCAATACGGTTGTTTCCTCTGTTTTACGAATTATCCATTAACCAAATTAAATGCGGCAATTGCCAACATTGTGTATTGTATATTCCAAAAAGTATGTTTCGACAATTGGATCAAATTCCAGTCCCAAACCACGACAGACATGGATTCATAGTGATGAACTGGAAACCGAGCACATTCCACTAAACCTCTGCCGGCTTGACCACAAACTGGGCGGATGTAACCGCGGTGACATCTCAATCAATAGCGTCCATTAGCTCACGTCAAATCGTGCGCTCATTAATTCAGATCACGCGCGCCAGCCGGTCTCGCTTTCACATGCAAATTGTTCATCGAGCTCTGATGGAATATGGAGCCCTAGTACCAAAGGACCCCAATTTTTCTCACGTATCCGAGAGTTTTAAGTGGAAAAGTTTTCAAGTCAGAAATTAATTATTTTGTATTTATATTTTATGAATATCGTATTAGTGGCAGTTTTTTTAACGGAAATTGATACATCCCTACAAATAAGCATAAAAATACGGTAATCGCTCAAAGGCTTCTTTTTTATTGGAGAGAAAACAAGACTTCAAAATAACCGAAGGCTCTATGTATAAAAAGTTAAATGTAACATGGCCTTTGTGAGTAGATACTCTCTTGGATTTACCGCTTTCATAGTTTATTCAAGCTTTAACAAGCTTACCGCAACACGAGGACATTTATCTGGAGGATTCACCATTACACTAACGAAGCAGTCAGTCTCTGTATCAAGACTGCCACTCTGATCTACGAGCAACTCAACGTTCAGAATATTATCATATTGTTCAAAGCATGGTGAACTGGCTAATTTCTAGCTCTTGCATAATATCGCAGTCTAAGCAAAGTTAGGTTAGGTTGTGTTGCTTAGTGAATTTACTGGATTTGGAATAGCAAATAGTTGGCTGGAAACTCGAGTTTCGAAGAAAGACATGGCAGTAGGCTCAAATGATATCTTCAGAAAGTCTGACACAATAAACCTTTGTTATGCAAACATCAATATGATATTTGATCAATCCCAAAACTAGTAGCGGATCAATCCAAGAAAAGAACCCTGTCAAAACTTCCAACTTATTATTTCTGTCGGACTTAAAGTTGAACATCGCATCCGAAGTCAAACTTACAACCCATGCGTTCAACGTACCAAAACCTTTCCCTCCATAATTTAGTTTAGAAATCTTCATAAGTTTTTCTTGTTTGCCGAAAAAGTTTTTGCTGGCGTGATTTTGAATGCGAAATGAAACTAAGGACATCCGGACATCTCCATTGTAGGTCTGGGCAATCATTTCGCCTGGCTTGTCCCTAGTACCGTTTTTAGGAACGACACCTTTGTTTGTCTTGTCTAGCTTCAAACGCCTAAATTCGTCCCAATTTACCTGGCGTTGTTTTTGTTTCCTAGGCCGCAGTTCTCGGGCACCTAGTCGGCTGAATGAATAGAATTTATGACTCGGCTGTAAATCTTGAAGACTGTGGTGAGAATGTTTTTGTAAGTAGAAGCGGAAGAATTAATGAAGGGCGATAAATGTTGGTGCGTAATTTATGTTTTTCCAAAGGTTGTTCATTGGCATGTGTGCTATAATTTTGGAGAAGGTTCCTGCATTTGTATCGTTAAAGTCGGGTTCCTTAAACTCTTACACGAACTAAATATCTAGCTAATTTGTGACCTAAAAAGTCTTCACGTCGACGAGAACTAAGAGGATTTTACTATGTTAAACATAGTAAAATCCTCTTAGTTCTCGTCTCGTTTCCTAACGTTTACGAAGCCTGTTTCGTAGCTACTAACTTAAAATTATACTCTTGCGGTTTGCCTAAAACTTGCCTCGAACCTGCTTGTTATTTTGCACATGCATGCATTTCTCACTATGCATATTTAACTTTGTAGTTCGAAGTTGAGTTTAGTTTAGCTAATGCGCCTTGTCGGTAACTGACGGCTTGACACCACTTTGTGGCTTTATTTATAATGGAAATTGGTTTGTTAACTTTTCTATCACCTTCAAAGTTAGTTGGTGAGATCATTTTTAGCTGTATACTTAATTGTTCGAAAAAGAAATTCCAGTAAATACTTCAATTAAAAAAGTTTTCAATGTTTTGCAGCAAACAAAGAAGAAAAAATTAAACAGATAACAATTTTCTTAACCGTTGACAGTTAATTAAAATTAGGGAATTAACAAGGCATGCTGTCGTCAACAATTATGAATTCTAACTTTTAACCCTCCCAACAAGCAAATAACTCAACTTAAAATGAATTTTTCATAAATACACCAAGTTTTTCTTCATAAAATCTTCCACAAACAATCCGACAGACACGCCAGACGCGAACTATTAGTTGAACATTTTTAATAGCTTCCCCCGCTCTATTGTAAGCCCGTCTATTAGGGGGATCGCGCGACCTAACTTTAATTTAATTTAAAATCCGCGACTCCGTCCGAAGTGAGACGTCCTTAGTTCACTGGCAGCGCTGTGGTTTCACGTCCTTTGAGTGAGCAATGTAAGTTTTCTAGCTTTTAAGAAAAAAATTAGCTTTTGAGTAAATAGACTGATATTTTGTTAGCTAGACAGGTCACATCTGCCTGTAATGTTGGAAAGTCTTCTAATATACTTCATGAAAGCTTACTTAAGGGGGACTACAGGAGCTAAACGCAAGTTTTATAATGCCTAAAAGTTATGATCCACTGCAGTAAACAAAATCAGAAAATATGATACAACTAATTTGATACGATAGAAAAAAATCACGAAGATGTTTTTAATGATTGAAACCATATTAATATACATGCAATCATTCTGATTTTCTGTCAGATTATTCTACAAGCAACATATTAACGTAATAATGTTTTAATTTTTTAGTCCAATCAATAGATTTTTTGTGAATGATAATATTGCTTTATATTTTGCTATAAATTACCAGCATTGTGTCATCGCGCTTCTCTTTCTTTTCCATGCAGTCCGACAGTGACCGCGCTTTGGCTGTTGTCAGCCTCTTAAGGGATCCCTGTTTTTCATTGATGCTTGGTCATCGTCTTGTATTGCCTACCTCTGTCTACCTTTATAGCACTACCTCTAAAAAGGTGACTTTTCTAAAATCCCAAATCCCTTAAGCTTCCAAGCCAACACTGTTTACTTCGAACATCTGCTGATAGTTCATTAGTTAGTCTTTCGACAAGTTCTATTACAAATACTTATTTAATACTAAAAGCTCTTGTCCTACATTCATCCTTCTAAACTCCGTGTTTTTCGTCAACCGCATCATTAATGACCTGAAACCTCTCTTACTTGAGCTTTACCAAATATATTCTACACTGTACTCTTGGATTAAAAAGGAATTAATTTAAGAGTACAAAAAAAAAAGTGGTGGCACTCCGGGAGTGCCGACAGAAGTGAAAACTTGATCAAGATCGCCTTGGTAGAAGAAAAATAAAGAGCACAATCGCGTTTACAAAAAATAATACTTCCGAAACCTTTAAATTAAAAGTACATACTTGCATAGAACATTGATCCGTAACGTCATATAAATAAAGAGCACAATCGCGTTAACAAACCCTTTAAAGTAAAAATACTTGCATAGAACATTGATCCGTAACATCATATAAATAAAGAGCACAATCGCGTTTACAAAAATGAGGTGTCGTCATGGTGTCGCGAAATCAATACTTTGGTCCCATCTCAAAAATGCCCAACGCACCTAAAGAAGTTTTCACTTCAAATATAAACTAAGCGTAAACTTTTCTAGTGGAAGATTTTGCATGAGAGATAGGTAAAATACAATATATGGCAGATTATCGGGTTTTACATAATAATTTGAGAAGGGAAGTGAATTAGGATCAAATGTGTCATATTCAGTCGACCCTTTCTGGACCTGAAAAAGGCCTGTGATGTGACAAAGTTTACACATGCATGAGTGCCTAGAGAAGTAAACCTAGATACATATAAGTTTGCTCTTTATCTAAATCTCTGCAGCTATTAATTTAAAATGATAAAATAGCACTCGGGGACTGCCGCGGTAAAGCTATTGCATAGCATTTGTAACCTCCATACTTCCTATTTGTCAACGCTACACTTGGGTGGGATGATGACGTGTGACATAAAACAAAAATTACGTTCCCACGACAACATCACGTTGTCGTGGGAACCGTCATTACATGGTAGGCGGAGTGGGGGGTGTTAGGTTTTATTTTCGTTACGGTTTTATTTTCGTTACGGAATTTCTTGATTCGGTCGCCGCGCTCAAAGCCCGCGATAAAAGCTATGCAATAGCTTAATAATAAATCAATAACTCCAACATTGGGATCGTCCCGCAGACTTAATTTATCTTCAAAGCACAACAATCCCTCGGCTTACTTACTCAACAAAAATGCCTTAAATAAATCATTGGAGTTAAGTTTCAGATTCCGTGCAGTATTTTAAACAAAGAAGTTGAAAGTTGTAATGCATTTTTCAAGGAATTATTGCCTCGTCCAGACATTGAACCCACTGCGTTCGTGCGGCTAATCATTCGAGACACGAAAACACGTTTTGCGCTGTGGTTTTTCTTGGTTTGCTGACAAGGTTTTCGTTAATTTGATATGTTGAATTCTCTAATTAAGTTTTGATTTATGAATAGGAATTTGAGTTGACTTTACATTTTAAATTATATTCATTTTATTGAAAAAAAAAAGTACCTATATATTTCTGTACCTACTGTATCATAGTTTAATATACCTACCTAAGTACTTCTAATAAGTTATCAAACGTTATTGTGCAGCATTCAATCAAAATATTTTCTCTCAATGCTAACTCCGCGGCAAACTAAAATAACATTTCTAGTCTCGCTTCAGCCACGGACATCATAAATTCCCGGCTTCCGCTAACTTCAGAAACTTGATCTTCGCAATCCTATTTTCAGACCCCTTTTAGTCTTGATTCAGCTCTGTAGGCAATCTATTCCTTCACATCTTGCTTGCTTGGTTCATTCGAAAAATAACATCAAAATCAAAAATATTTTATTTCACATAAACCTACTTGGGCACTTATGAAACGTCCGAAGCTAGGTGCACGGTTCCAATTGATCGTTTCCTATGGAGAAGAGCCAGCAACTTTTTTTAAAAAAATTGGCTATTACAAGACTCCTATGTGAATTAAACGCAATTACATGATTGCTATTACAACTGTAATCCCCAAAGGGATAGGCAGAGGTGTACCAGTTGCACACTCACATTTCACCAGTTTTAACATCACAAATCCAGACTCCGGGCTGGTCCTGAGATATTCCTGATGGAAAAACCCGATAAAAATATGACCTGGGAATCGAACACAGGAACTTATGCTCAACAGCGCTTGCGACTACTAGACCGACGAGGCAGTTACTCGAACCATAAGAGAGGATATCCGTGCTAATTGCGCTCCTTGTAGAGTTAGGTAGTAACTATTCTCTGTTAGGAGCATCATTTGGTATGCAAACAGAGGTTTCTGTCTTTGTTAGTTCATATGTGGTCTTTTGTTTTACCAGCAGAGCGGTCTGAGGTTTAGGTAACGAATTAGAGCCAGTTGTTACTATTGGTAGGGGTTTTAAAGAGACTAAAGTAGCTTGTGCCAGCCTTTTCAGTAGAGTTATGGCGTCAGCTGAAAGTCTATCCAGACGAAACAGAATGTAAATATTTCACTGAAAACTATTTTTGCCCTCTGCGAAAAGTATCCTAAAAACAAATGAAGGTACCGTCAGAAAGCATCCCTTTATATCTGTAAAGATTTTAAAATACTTAAGTATGTTCACTATGACAAACTGTTTTAGAAAAGCTTTTGAAAATAATACCAACTGCTCTATGGTCGTTATCGTGTTGACTGTTCTTCGTAAGTGCTATACCGGTAGTACTTCCTGCCTTCACCCACCAATTTTCCACGCCCATGTTTGATTGATTTCACCGCCTAAATTAGTGGTTAGAATAGCAAGTATGACCTTGTAACCTCCAAGTTCGAGTCTCTTCAGAAAAATAATAAGATTTCTTATTTCTGAAAATCTCTAGTCCTAGCTCGAATTGGGTTTATCTGATTAATTTAATTGAAATAGACGTAGCTGTCGGGATTTTTCAGTTGGAAAAATATTTTAGTAGCCAGAAGTCTATAAGGTCTGAAAAGTTTTCGTCTGTGTAGTATCATCAACGTATGTTTCGAAGTGACAAAGTACCTACACTTCTTCTCATTCTTTCCCTGACTTCAGGTATAACAGTATAATATTATCTCAAGTCATAGGTAAATAACAAAAGTTCAGTATTTACACAAACGGTGGTAACAGCTGTCTGTCTAGAACTCATCCAGAGTTTGAACATCCATGAATTATATTACTGAAGCAAAGTTATCTAGATTTTACGGCATTTTGACTGCTTTCATCGAAATCGCTCATCCAAACATTATGATAATGTTATACATTACAATGAATTGCTAGAATCTAGTCACCCTAAATTATATAAATATTTTTCTCCAAATATGAAACTCATACCCTTATCTCGCGTCGGCACGAGTCATGCGAAAATAGCTCGTCTTTAGAAGAGCAATGTTGGTAGCGGAGCCGACTGCTAAGTATTATAACATGAGGCTCTAAATGCACCCCAACTTGAAGTACGAATACGCCCCTCATAATTAGTGAAGTGTAATTCCTGAGATAGTGATGACAGTTGACACAGTGGGGCGTCTCGGCTATGTTATTTGAATAGTGTGTGACTAGACAGTATTTGTAGTGATATATGTTAGTATAATCTTGGTTGTTGACAACTATGTAGCATGGTATGTGTTTATTGGCACGAAACATGACATATAAAAAATAGGTGAAACATTTTTTGGCATGTCAGAAATATTCTGTTAAATATGTCGGTTACGAGAACGCAAACGAGAAAAAAGCTTGGTTGATTATTCGAACTAAAATGAGAGAAGAGGCATTGTGTTAGTAATTGCCAATCTATTGTTTCTTCCCTCATAAAAGTGATAGATAGACAGATACCTTATTACGCTAAGAAGTAATGAGTAGGTATCTGTTATTCTCATTAGGTGAAGGAAAACAAGGACAGAAATAAAAATATCTAAGGTTAGGTTAAAGTAAATAACGTAATAGTTTTTAAACACCTCTTGAAAGCTGTAAATAAAACACAAGAGTTCCAGACAAAATTATAGTGACAAAAATACACTTCCAAGAATACTTAATGCCATAAACTTCAAATGGGTCATCCCTAAAGTTGTGAGACGTCTATTTTCATCACTAATAACGTAAAAAGATCCACAAAAGCGGCGAAAAGTAGTCTTGTAAAAGAATAGGATTTAGAAACCGACTCGATTTCACTGTCGTAGTACTGAACTTACTATTTAGAGGATCAGGGAAATGGCTTGATTAGTGCATGAGGTGTTAGGAGGAGAGCAATTACTACTGAAGCTTCGCTAGATAATAGAAATAGATTGTGGCTTTTGGATAAGTCCTAAGATGATTATAGCTTGGCTCATGCTGTAAAAGCTGCAACATACGCCTTATATTTAATCATTTACCATTCAGCCCCCAGAAGGTTTAACAGCGTGGTCCTTCTTTACACTCAATTCGCTAATAATGTATTTTTAGTAAAGACTAGAAATCAAAACCTACTCTTATTTCAATGATCATCACTCACGGTCACTGGCACTCGTTCATTTGTTTTTCATGACCATTATGTAATGATTTAACTAAAATAAGATATCCCGAAGAATTACCTGGACTCCGTTGACGAAGACTGGTCCTAAGTAGCCGTACATTGAGGGAAGTTAAAAAGGAGTCCTTTGTCTACTCGGGCTTTTAAAAGTAATATATGCCTCAGCACGTTAAGCCGCTGCAGGTCCCGGTTGTCATTCTTGGATCTTTGACAGTCGTTACAGGTAGTAAAAAACCCGAAAGTCTGGCAACCAGTCTTATCAAGGGATATCGTGTTACACAGTATGTGAAGGTCAGATAGGCAGACGATCCATGTAAAAATACTGGTATTCAGCTGCATCCAGTTAGACTGAAAGCCGACTAGGCAGATTGATATGCCTTAGCTAATCGACTCGTGGCATCCTTTGAAGTTTATAAAACCAGGTCACCGATCGCTATGTTAAAATATAAACAGTAAAACATAGCTCAAAGTGCAAGTTCACTAACTATTCGCGCGTTCTACTATAAAGTTGCCAACTTTAGCTTAAAGCAAACAAATTACGTATGAGATCTTATTAGCCGTTCAACTAGCGAGCTCGGCTGACTTGATAAGTTTTTTAAGTACACATACTGATACTTAAGTAAACTGTGTTTGAGAATACTTTATGTGCCTTTTAAAGCGAGAGTACAACGTAGAAGCCAAGATATTAGATTTATTCAAAGACTAGCGGACGTCACGCGGTTTCACCCGCGTAGTTCCCGTTCCCGTGGGAGTGAAGGGATAAAATATAGCCTATGTTACTCGCTGATAATGTAGCTATCCATTGCTGAAAAACTTTTTCAAATCGGTCCAGTAGTTTTTAAGTTTATTCGTTACATACAAAAGTACAAATCTTTCCTCTTTAGTCTAGATGTAGATGACGAGTTTTAATGGGAATGTGTATGAAATGGAGTTCATTTGAGTTTTTTAATTAGGTTTACTTTTTAATGTTTTCGTCTCTTAATATTAGACCAGAGACTATATTGTTATAATTATGGACATGCATGATAGCACTGTGGCCGGTGCAATCTGTCGAAAGCCGAGTAAATATAGCTTAAGAACAATCCTATTGAACAAAATCAAAATCTTATTTAATCTAATTAAATGTGAAAACTTTTCTTAATATAACAGTGTCTTGCGAAATCGTCTCAAAAGACCAACTTCCAAATTAAACATTTCATTAAAATCAAACAATAAACGTTTCACCAAAAATGTTATCATGACAGTTTTATTGCTCTCACTCTTAAATCCGCTTAAACTGTCTGAAACTGAAAAAAATTATCCTTTTATTAATCCTTATTGTTATGCCAAATATACAGTAAACATTTTTGTAAGGAAATCCATGCATGTTTCACAAAGAGAGAACCGCACTAATCAGGAATAATAAAGAAATATTTGTCGTAATATTAACCGTAGCACTAAGGCTTTCCCTTTTATTACGCCATAGTTCAAACAAAGTATATTTCTACCTGTAGTTCAAGTTTAATAACGACTAGGGGCGTCTACGTGGCATGCAAACCGTAAATAAACGTATTTCAGTAATCAAGCAAAGAACTGTAACGTTGAAAGGTACTTACTGTTGATTAAAAACGTTTTAAGCTTTAAATGGCTTCCTCATCAACTTGGCCAGCTACCCCACCACAATACTTACTGATTGATCAATCTATTCATACAAGAAATAGGTCATGCCATCACTATAGATTACTAAGGCCCTTTCAATGCGCTATTGTCATTCTAAACTATTTCCGAAGTCCACTTTGCACCCATCGCGCACCTCTCAGCCTAATCCTTCATTGTATACCATACTTCTATTGTCCCTATCATCTTCAACAGAATTCACCATCAACTAATTCCGTGAACAGTACTCAAACTTCATCGTAAGCCTTCTGTAAGGACGGTCAAGATGCGTGTTATGTCGCAGCAGAACTCGGAACTAAAATCTAGCTATAATTTAGTTTATGGTCTAAGCTAGAACTGTGGTCCCCTAGAGACGCGTAAGTCACATTAAGGTTTAAGTTGGGCTTTAGAAGTGACATATTTTGTAATATGCCGTTAAAACTTTGCTGCTTGCTAGGATTAGCTAAAATTAAACTTGGGCGGTAAGGTGTACTGTCTATTACAAAAGTATCAAGTGAAAGTGTAAACAAACCCTGTTCAGGTTAAATTCTTTCGTAATCACCCTCTAAAGGAAATAGTAACAAATTCATAAATTCAGAAAGTCGCAATTTTACATCTCACCACTTTTCCATCGTCATCATCTTTTTCATTTTTTATGTGTTAACATCTTTCCTTTCGCTTTCCTGGAATCTGTGGGAGTGATTTCGTGAAAAGAGACGAAAGTGTGTAACAGGAAACCGACCAATGAACGCGCGCGGTGTTAGTTTTGGCCGTCAGATGGTACCAACCCATTTTCCGCGAGGTTGGTACTGTCAGTCAGCAAGGCAGATGTTTTACATCATATGCGACTACTGTAAGGCTCGATCGTTTTTTTTTTAACTAATATGTAATCAATAAATCATCGAAGAAAATTGAGGTTATAAAAAATTCACCTCAATTGTCAAAATAAAAACATCTTTAAGATTGACTTAAAATTAGAATTTCAGTTTTAAGTATTCAAATAATCCAATCAAAACACTTAATTTGTAAGTGGCACTACCAAATCCACATTTTCTGATACAAAAATCAATCTGCCTAGCCTTTTCCCAACTATGTTAGGGTCGGCTTCCAGTCTAACCGGATACAGCTGAATACCAGTATGGTACATGGAGCGACTGCCTATCTGACCTCCACAACCCAGTAACTTGGTAATACGATACCCCTTGGTAAGACTGGTTGTCAGACTTTCGGGCTTCTGACGACCCGTAACGACTGTCAAAGATCCACAGAATGACAGCCGGGACCAACACAGGTACATTTTCTGATACAGTTGTCTACATTTTCATCAGATACTTTAGGAATAGACCATAGTAGTAGACAGGGAAAATGTAAGCTGCAACTCCTGAAACTGATTAATCTTCTCTAAATTCTTGCTTTCGTTTCATCCTATGTATGTGCTGGCTGTGGCCGCATTCTCACATTCCAGTTTTTCAATTTTGCAGGTATGTTGCCTGAATGGTACGGAAGATATTTTCTAAAGTCCTTCTGTAATCACCAAGCTAGCTCTCTATAAATTTTATTAAAATCTTTTCGGTAGTTTGCTATGAAACGTACCAATATACTAAGAACGAGATTTTTATCAGTATGTGTCAAATTATTCCTTGCTTTATTGCAGATTTTTCAATAGTCAGATAATTAATGAAAAATAAATATGACAGTTTGACATATTTTCAAAAAAAAAAGCTGTCAAACCGCCAGATTCCTTCGGCCTGAAGATCACTGAATCGAAGGTCATACATTACATATGAGTGAAACATCTCCATAACCATTGCAGACAGAGTATGGTCTTACCTTTGCCGTCTCCCCAAATTTTATGTGAGCTACGTGACGTCAAGGGCAGTCTTTTGTGGCGCGCGATTTATAGCCATACCTTACGTTTTACTGGGCATAAGTGCCAGTTTTACCACCTTAAACGACTTTATTTTCATTGCTGGACAATTTTTTAGGTATCCTTTGTAACTAAAATGGTTTCTGGAATAAAAATGCGTACATTATTAAATTTCGATTTAAGGCCCCGCAAACAGGCCCGACGCGACTCTAATAAAACAATTTCGAAGAAAACTTCACGGTAGAATAATTACTGGAGTCGCGTTGCGCCTGATTGAGCCTTTAGTTCTAATCTTCATAAAAGTTTTATGTCCTCGAGAAAGGACCACCGTCGGCACTTCATTATTATTTTCCTGATTTTACAGTCCCTTTATTCACTAGGAAATAGACCGCTACAATTCACCTGTAACCTTTTCACCTCACAAATCATATACCACCACACCATCATAACTCAAGATCTAAACAATTCACAGGTAGACCTCACCTCCATAATTTATAGGCTCATCCATTGCTTACCAGTTAGCCCAGTCATCTCCTATTGTTCACATAGATGCTGATCAGCCCGAGCACGAACGCGCGACGTAAAGGAACGTAAATCCGAATGATTTTTTAATCTATAACATTTGGGTAATATTTTTGCAACAAGCACAATGTGTATCACCCATTAAAAAGAATGAAGTCTTAAATATGATATCGGAAACGAGTACTTTAATTGTTAGGGTTCCGTACCCGAAGAGTGCCAAACGGAACCCTATTACTAAGCCTCCGCTGTCCGTCCATCTGTCTGTCAGCGGGCTGTATCTCATGAACTGTCATAGGTAGACAGTTGAAATTTTCACAGATTATGTATTTCTGTTGCCGCTATAACAAAATAAATAACGTGTGGCACTCGGGGACTGCCGCGGTAAAGCTATTGCATAGCATTTGTAACCTCCATACTTCCTATTTGTCAACGCTACACTTGGGATGATGACGTGATGACATAAAACAAAAATTACGTTCCCATGACAACATCACGTTGTCATGGGAACCGTCATTACATGATAGGCCGAGTGTTAGATTTTATTTTCGTTACGTTACTTCTTGATTCGGTCGCCGCGCTCAAAGCTCGCGATAAAAGCTAGGCAATAGCTTAAAAATATAAAAATTAACTAAGGGGTCCCCATACAAGAAACGTATTTTTTTCGGCGTTTTTTTGCTCGATCTTGATACGGTACGGAACCCTTCGTGTGCGAGTCTTGTCCGGTTTTTTTTTAAATCGGTAGAATTTACATTACGTTTATTCCGTATTCATAGCCCCACTGATTACAGTCGTCATGATGACACGGTCTGAACTGAAATAGACGTAATTTGTATTGTTTCTGATTGTTATTTATTCTAAGGCTTCTTATGTGCGAGTTGGTGTAATTTGTTTCATTACATAACGTATAGTAGACACAGAGACAGCACAAACAGTGGATTATTAATTACTGTCTGCGCTGTGTTAAATTAACATAACACATACCTACATTTTCCACCGTACCTGCTAAAAAGGTTGTGTACCTGAAATAAACACAGAAAATGTCATAAAGTTAGTGTTAAATACGATGCAAAAACATTAAGTTCAGTTTCCTGTCCACACTTCATATAAAATACGTTAATTTTATTCGCGGTGAAAGTGTATGTTCAACACTAAATTTCACTTCTCAAACTGTGTTCTTGCATCAAGTATTCGTGCGATTTGTTGGCCTCTCAACCTCCCAGTTCCATGTTGCATACTCACTGGTTTTTGCTACAAATGTAGGCATACATTTATAGCTGCACATAACTGCTAACGCTCCCCCTAGCACTTGCTTTGTCATTCATCTGACAACATTCTAAGGCGGGCTTTGCACAGTAAAAGTTTCGATAACATAACAAGTCTGAAAATTCATCTTGTATTCAATCTTTTAGCCTTCCCTAGCGAGATGTTCGTTACATAATCGGTCGAAATTCTTCTTACGTGCCAAAATTGAGTTCCGTATGTTAGGGGCTTAAATAGTTTTGGAACATAGTTAATTGGATTCAGGCGTGACCTTGCGAAGATCCATTATAAAATTTAATAGACGTTGATATATTTAGTAACCTGTTCCGCTTAACTATTCCTAAAGTGCCATAAAAAACCCTGTAAAAAATCGACAATCGTTTCACCTCTCAACGAGGCATCCTCAGGATGACGATTGACTTGTTGCGAACCCGAACACGGCGGCGGTGTCTTGCCACACCGAGCGCTGGACGCAGAGTCAGTTCTCTTGTTACTTGTCGATTTCGTACAGGGTTTTTTTATGGTCTTTTAAGAATAGTTACTAAATATTTCAACGACTATTGTATTTTAAATCAAATCAAATCATTTATTTTTGCAGAAAAACACTGTTACAATGGTGTTATAAAAATTTACATGTTTCAAGTGATTCTACCGTAAGGCATGCAAAATGTATAGGTACAATCATAAAATACAATCAACAAATAGATAAAAAACAGTCAAATAAACAAACAGTTAATTTTGGAACATTGCTTAAAAGTTTTGTATAGTCATCCTTTCCTCTAGGTTTCTTTTATTTACAAGAATTTGGGCTGAGTTCATCTTCAAAGTTATATTAATCCACAATATGGACTTTCGCGGAAATTAACTGAAGGATTTAATTTTAAATCATTCCCAGATTATACCAATTGTGTATATTGAAACTCAGTTGCTTATTAACCCTTCCGTAATACAAGCTAACAACCTAAAAAAATGCGCACAACAGCTTGAGCTGGAGTGTGCAACCGCGCCAGCTCTAATGAACCGATGGCTCGAAGCTTCGAAGGTAATTGTATGGAAAAAATGTGAAA
Source organism: Agrochola lychnidis (assembly GCA_963680765.1). Taxonomy (NCBI): domain Eukaryota; kingdom Metazoa; phylum Arthropoda; class Insecta; order Lepidoptera; family Noctuidae; genus Agrochola; species Agrochola lychnidis. The sequence goes on along the minus strand of OY796859.1, from coordinate 1,637,175 downwards.
TCCGACCCCGACACCCAGCTCTCGGTTCTCGGGATAGTTAACGAACACGAGAAGAGCCTTGTGAGAAAAAATAAGGGACCCAACTAATTTGACGTCTTTTTCTAGCTACGTAATAAGCTGAGTGTGAAAACTAGGAAAGGAATTTCTTTTTATAAAGTTCCTAAGTCAATCGGTAGGTTAGGGTGGAATAATGGAAATGATGGATGATGATGATAGAGTAATAAATAACTGGTAATACGACTCATAATCAAGGCGGACATCCTGAAGCTTATATTTCAACCAGTTTCTTTTAAAAAAGAATGTCGAAAAACCAGCCAAGAAAGAAATAATTAAACGTTGCTGTTTACGTTACGGAAATAAACAACAATTTCCTTTGAACAATTTTCCAAGATGAAAATTGAAAGCGGTGAACAACGCTTGGTATGAGAGTGTATGTTCAAATATATTGTATTGGGTTGAATCTTGTGCCGTGGGTTAGAATTGATCTGAAAATTTGCACGAGGCAGGCTTCACTAAGTGTTCGACCGTTGCATTGAACTTTCACCTGTACCTTATTTATGATAAATATTGCTCAACTTTATAATCTACCTCAACTTTCCAAGGCTCATTTTTATCGTCTATACACACTTTAATATGCTTAGCAAAGACTATGGATCCAAGCTCTTTGAACTCCATATTTCCCCCAAATGTAAAACCATATTCCTATATGTCAGACAAGAATTTGCATTGTTTTCGAAATTCACGATCCGTTAAATACTCCAGACGCATTGCGGTGGTGTACAACTGTTTACCATTTAGCGGCATTATTATAAAAAAGGTAACATCGGGACGGCGTGAATGCGTCCTGCCGCCGTTGTAACTCTTCATAATTGTGTACCACCGTGATTCTGACGCGATATTACGTTTTCAAAGGATGAAAGTAAAAGTTTAATTTCATAACTGTGCATAGCTTAATGTTCACTAAGTATGCTGAGCGCTAGCGAACCTAGGATGAAGAGAAATAAAGAGTATATTAAAATAAAACAGAATTAACGCCTAACAATGTTGTGGTTATGGAAAAAACTTCATCAACGCCGTTAAAATTCCTCAGCTGTGTTAGTTGTTGTAAGATCAGAGACTTTATGCCATACAGCTTCATCTTTTCACACATATTCTTCCCTGTGGTTTTCTGCATTTTTATTACTAACGAACCTTTATCCTTCTTTTTCATTTTTAGTATTTCTTCTACACGAGTTCTTAAATTCGTAACAGCCAAAATATGTAGGTTCTATTTATACTACAACGATTCACTTTCCACTTATTATCCATCACTGCTGAACAAACAGCTCGGCTCTCGACACTGAACATCGGGACACTTGGTACACACTCGCAGTCCTCGTCTCGATGACTCGGTGTCCAGTTACTTTTAAAAGCACTCACCACACTATTGTCATTTCCATCCTATCCAGCCGTTTCTAGACTCGGGTTGCGCTTTATTAAATTTTTGATCCTTCTGACAATATTTTTAATTATCATTTTATTTCGCGTTGAGAATTACCATCAAAGTAAAATAAGCTTGGGTTTTGTTCAAAGAACTTTATCAATATGCTTAATCCCTTTCATCTCAAAAACAATTTAATAACCTTTCTCTTGGAATGGTTAAATTGTATTCGAGATGAATATTATATAATAGGTATATTATAGGATAACGAAATACTGTATTCTTTTAATTTTCCTATAGCTTTAGATCTAATTGTTTTGGGTGAAAGATATGAAAAATTTGTAGATGGAATTTCGTTTCAAGAAATATTAGTATACCTACGTAAATTCGACTCTCGGTATGAGGTGAAAATGAACACAATTTACATTACAACAGTCAACAGCAACAAAATGACAGTAGACATAACATTAAAAACAAGCCTCAAGCACACTACCGATGAGAATATACACGGTGCTCACAAAAGTTGAATCCTCGGGTTAGCAAGACAGACTGACAAGCTGAATAATTAAGCTGAACTGGGAATAATATTGCAGTTTGTGGGTAACGATACAATCGGTACAATTATGTATGATATTGTTTTCATGGTGACTAATAATAGTATTCAGACTGGAGACCGACCACAACATAGTTTTGAAAAGGCTAGATGATAATGATTGTTACGACGGTGAATTAGTAGGAATTTTGAAATGAACATCATCTTAAAGACGTTAGTTCAACAGCTAAAGATAACATGGGCTGAAGTTAAATTCAAAGCTGCATCGAGCAAGGGAAACTTGCAGACTACTGCTGAATAATAAAGCAATTACGATAGTATGCGCGTTGCTGATGTTGAAAGTTCAGTTTTAGATTGCAGTACAATTGGTTTAGGGATCTGTTTCCTGGTAGAGGCATAATAATATTATGCCTCTACCAGGAAACAGATCCCTCATATTATGATAATACCTATCCAGAATGGAAAGGTCCGTAGTACAATCAAATTGTGTGTGTTCATGGTGATCATTTTGGGACTTGGAAAAAGTTGGTCTGCAAATACATTAATTGTGACTTCATTAACGCGACAGGTTTCCATTATAATATTTGATATTTTAGAGAGTCATATTTTAGTCAGTCACCGGAACTAAGATAAAATCTTTTCAGGTAAATGTGCTTAAAATGTTCAACACTTTAGGCAGTGGCAAAAATGTTTCATGTCGCCTCGTCGTTTCGCCAGTCAGCTTATTGTCACTCACTTCGAGTTGGCAAACAACACACAAATAGACACGTCTGTTTTTGGGACCTCGAAGTTGACTGGAATTTGATCTCAAATTAACCTAGGCCATTCACTACTAACTTGTCTCTTGACTATTAAATGCTTTCTTAATCAGACAGAATCGTTATTCCGACAATAAAATAACCTCAACAAGTTAGTGTTTTTCCTACAAATAACCAAGTTTTCTAAATCTCATGAGCACTAGGTACCTCGTCTGCACAATGCTTTGATGTGTCCGCTCTGTAAATCCGCTGTATTGCACCCGATTCTGCTATATACCCATTCCTTATTGTTTTCTTTGCCTGTGGCGATGAAACGAGCTTCCATTGAAAACGTATCAGAAACAAGGGGATTATTGCTTCATCTTTCTTAGACAAAAGAAGGAAAATATCTGCTAAGAGTATTAAAAATTGCTTTTTTTTCCCTTTAACTGTAGAATATTCATGAATAATGACTTTAGGGGGAATGTTTATTCTTTTTGGGGTGACATAAAGTGCCTTCGTGAAGATAGGGAAAAACAACATGCTTTTGAGACCACGACTTCGGAAGAACGTACCTTGTAAGAACATGAAGCGCTCTTATTTAAACAATTAAAACTTAATTAACATTTAATTATGTTAATTTTGTTTTTTTTTTTTTCTGAAGACTTACTCAACTTGAGAGAATATATTTTAGGGTCTTGATATTTCCAACTTTCTGACATACACTGTTATTATGATCGATGTTTTGTCAAAATGAAAATCCAATTTTACACAATTCAAAAGTGGCCTGGTACCGCCGCCCGCCGCCGGTGCGAGTATATAATACACTCAGAAAATATCACTCCTTTAAATTCAAACCAAGAATTTTTCGGCACCCCAAAATGCCCTTTCTAAACAAACAATCGGCAAACAGCAAGCAACAATTTTGACATATCTCATTAATACTGCAATCGGTTCCTGCCGGTGGTCGTGTAGGGGACTTGGGGCCCACTGAGGCTAAAGGGGCCCGGTGGGGCCGTAGCTAGTAATTGGCGTGGTTTACGATGCCCTGCCCCAAGTTACACGCCTGCACTTGGGTTGGAGTGAACGCTGATAGATACATATCGGGGTTAAGGCGATTTGTCAAACGACGCGTAAAGGGGAATTTGAGAATGAAGGCTTTTGATTTCGGAAAACGTTTTCTGTGATGTCGGGATTTTTGATATATTTGTCTTTCTTGTAGACTGTCGATGTGCCATACCCCGCATATTGTAGGTATTGTTCTGGATCGTTTATGAAATAAGTCGGAAATCAGCTCAAAAGGGGTGCCAATAAGCTTTGTTCTACGTACGGTTTTCTGCAGACTACATTCTGGAGATTCAAATCCTTCCAAATTGCCACTTAATCTATTGTTATTGATATTTCCAGATATATCTCCAATACTAATATTGTATTCTAATTTATAATTGACATTCCCGATGAGACTTCCCCTCACCGTACCGACAGCTATAGACAAACCTTTCAATAAAACATGGCCGCGGTAACTTGCAGATTGCACCTGGTTTAGTGGCCGACTGAATTCGATAACGAACTGTCTGTAGTATTGAACCGTCCTATACAACTGTTTCTGTTACTGTGGGGTTCTAACAATCCTGCTTTCAGGTGTCTTAGTGTTTCTGTCATTTTGAATACAAGCACGCTGTTTTGTTGTTAGAACATTTCTTCTGTTAGAATGTTTGGATGGTCTCATATTCTTGCTGTCTATACAATTACCAGCTTTATTTTCATCGATGTGTTCGAAAATTACTAGTAATACCTAACTTAGTATTATTCCCTTCAAGTCTTAGATAAAGAGTTTTCTTAATTGCTACCAGCAGACACTTTAATGTAATAAATGATGATAAAATTAGTTGAAAGCATTTCTTTCAATTTAGTTATAGTTTCATCTTTATTTTATTTTCTTCTTAAGAGTACTACTTTCACAGACAGTAAATACATAAACGGTAAACATGATGTATTTACTAATACATCTTGTTTTGGCGCTAGGAACGTAGAACGAGCACTTACAATTAATTAAGTCTTAAGACCTTTTTGAATATTTCAGAAACTTAATCTAAATACATAACTATAAAAGGCAATGACACTAAACCTCAAACACAAGTGAACCTAAAACCCAAGTGCAAGTGTAATTAACATTCAAAATGCTAATCTAAGAACATTTGCGCGTTGTTAACGCGCACGAGGGATGGTCGCGCGCGATGAAGCGCGGCGGCGGCGCGTGCGCGTGGCTCGGCACGCCCTGCGCCCGCAAGAATGGCGCCGTGTGCGCGTGCCGCGTGCATACTGCACTGCTACAGGTAAATATGGGAATATGATCTCCAAATATGCTTATGGCAATAAAACACTACGCTTGACAAACAAATTGGTGATAGTTTTTAAATGAATTTATTTTTGTTACAAAATGGCAACGGCGGTTGTACGTCTCTGTGGGCAAACTTGCCCCGCTTACATCCCTTGGTGAAAGACATCAATCAATCAATCAGTTTATTTGTGAAACATAGATGTTTACATAATCATGGTGAGTCCTGCAACATGGTAAGATGCCGATTAAAAAGACAAAGTCACTCATCATATCATATCATCATAGCGCTTTAATGACAATGTAACATGGGTAGGCATAAGGACCACTGTGATTATGGTAATATCTGAATTAGCTTGATGGTCATTTAGCAAGATCGAAATTGATCATACGAAACTACTTTACCTACTTTATCTAAACTAGCTTTTACGTTAGCAGTGTTAACCTAGCGATGTGAACGTTAGACTGCCAAGTCATAGTGTCTCGAGTTCGAACCCAAGGCACGCACCTCTGACTTTTCGGATTCATGTGCGTATTGTATAATTATCACATAAACATAACATCACGCCTTGTTTCCCCGAAGGGTTAGGCAGAGGTGTCCCTGTAGCAGGTACACCCACATTTCGCCAGTTATGTTTAAGTCCCATGTAATAGGGGGCGAGCCTATTGCCATCAACCGGGCACAAATTCAGACTCCGGGCTGCTACTGAGAAATTCCAGATAGAAAAACCCAATAACACTTTGCCCGACCCGGGAATCGAACCCAGGACCTCATGCTCAGCAGTAGCGCTTGCGACCACTAGACCAACGAGGCAGCTAATTAATTATCACTTGCTTCAAAAACGGTGAAGGAAAACATCGTGAGGAAATCGGCATGCTTGAGAGATATTTCTGACATATTGAAGCCAGAAGAAGAAGTGGCTTTAAAACTCGGACACCAGATTGGTCACTAACCACACGAAAAGAGCTTTTCCAGCAAGCGGTTTTTCCACTTGTTAACATATCTGATTGAAAGCCTCTCTCTACAATATTGAAGATGACGATAAGGTGTAAACACTTTCAAGCAACTCGAAAGTCTATAATTACACCGCGTATGTAATTAGGTCGGTTCAGAACGCGTGTGTTCCTGTGGAAGGTCTTGGTACTTAAACGTGAATTAATTTCCCACCTCAAAGTGCGGCTGAACGCTTCGCTTTTATGCTAATAAGAATGAGTATATAGAGAAAAACTTTAGGCGTATCCATTAACGTTCATTTTAATTAACATAGTAAGTTTCAAGAAAATTCGGGATAAAAGAGAAACTATACTTTCCTTTTAACTTTTCTTTGTAAGTACCAAGACTGTATCGGGCTGTTAATATGGCAAATGGAGTTTTAGAAAAGTTCAGTTTTGTAAAATGTTGTCTCCGTCACTCATACATACATGTGTGACTACCATACAGGGTCTGTCTAAAATACCATTTGCCATATCAACGGCCGCATACCTAGAAATCTGATAACGATTTAGTATCCGGCAAAAATTGTTGTAAAATTTTCTTTTAAAAACATAACTTACTTGAGGCATGATGTATAGTCGGACTTCGCAGCCGCTCTGGGCCGATTTGATTCAATTTGACGCCCGCGCTGCCGCCAGATACCGAATAGTTAGTTCCAACTACTGCTAACAACTTCTGCACACTTTCCTTGCACAATCTAGTTTACAATTCTGAAATTTTCACCAAAGTTTGGTCTTATGTGGTGCAATTTAAAATTGTGACTCCACCGGTAGGTACGTAAGAAGTATTTTGTTTTGTCGTTTGGAAAGATATCAATGTTGTAACGTTTTATTTAGTCTGCTTGAATTCTTTTTTTCGGTATATCTTCACGAACCCATTGTGTGTGAAGATATACCAAAAGATTTGATTTTGCTTTTAAGTAACTCAAGGAAAAGCTTTCCATCAGTCAAATATTATGAACGGTATCACGGATACAGTGTTGTGTGGCTGGGATTAAAAACATTTTTAACGAAACCAATTATAAACTCATACTTAATTCAGCTGCCGAGGCAATAGTAACCAATCCGATTGGCTGTGGAATTGTGGACAGACAGACTGACCAGAAATAGATCGCAGCGCGCCACTAAATAAGGAATTGCTGTTTTAGTCTAGAATTCAAGCTAATTTCAGAGCTCTAGAATAATAGGAGAAGTGCGATGTTGAAGAAGCTAGATGTGGCTTCCGTGTTTATACAAAATATTACTAAGTATGAGTGTATCTATGCTTATTCAGAAACGAACGAAAACCTGTAACGATGACAAAATACCTATCAAACTTTATGAAAATTAAAGCTGAAGCACGGCCAAAGGTAGTTTGAGGAATAATAACCGCAATAAATAACTATTGTTAGTTTGTATAACAACAATTCTCAATCTACACAATTAAATTCCAGTTTCCAACCACCACAAAACCTCAAACCAGTTTATTGAAAATCCATTTCCTCAGCTTATCTCGGAATATAATTTAACGAACCACAATTGGAACCGCTATAACGCTGACAAAATACACAGTACCACTGAACAGACAAGGGCAAAAATGTAGGGACGAACAGACAGGTCAAAATGATCGAACAACTTGTTACAAAACACAAGGAGTGTTTTAGAATCAACACATTACACAACACCTGTCATATTTTCTCCAATTGAGATATATTCTAGTTGTTCTGATCATTCTGAACTGCCTGTTCGTCCCTTTTTGACGCTGACAGTACAAACCACATCATCTCGACGCTCATTCCGCTCGAAAGTCGTAAAAACGGATCGGGAACGTTCCGGAAAACCGTTGTGTGTCAAGTGTCATGTTTAATATATATTTTTTGTTCGTATCGCCGGAAATTGATTCGGTTGAAACTAGCGGGCTGCTAATTGGAACAACTGGCACGATATGTTTGTAGAAGGAAATTGAACTTATGCGGGGAATGTGGCAGCGAGTCTTGGTGGAAAGTGAGTGATAATACTGTGTGTGTTTGGGTAAACGGTTTTGAAGCGTTTTGACTATTACAAGACTGTTCTGTGTGCCGGTTTTCGGCTGTTTTGAAAAGTCTAGTTTTGCGGCACGATAAGTGGAATGACCGAGACAAAACCTTGTTAGGTACAGTTTTTTTCTATGAAAGCTCCAAAGTGTTTGAACCTACCAAATGTAAAGGTTAAAATGGTGTGTTGACTGAACTTGATAGTTGAAGCCTCTGAAGGATAACATTTCATCCTGTTTATAACTTCTAATTAAATATTCAAACTATTCATGTAAGTTGCTTAATGACTAGATGCCTCGCTCTGCAGGATGACGTGTTAATGAAATTCCACCAGTTTAACTGAGGATATGGGTCAGTTGGGTCACCTACGTGGACTTGACCCGTCACCCTGGCATTATGACGTCATCTATCAAGATTTGCAGATTTTTACCTGAATACGGTATAGCCGGATTTATGATAATGTATTTTTTGACAAATGCGTTACGATGCGATCATACATCATCGAATTTGTCGTTTGTGATGGATGGCCAAAAAATTTAACCGGGAACCTTTTGTTTGAGAGCGGAAATCTACAGACTACAAATAAATCCTTCTTGAACACAGAAGAACAGTAAATTTCCATACAGATAAACATGTTATCGCAACGACAAATGAAGAAGCGGTGTCAGTTACAGCAACTCGAACTATACCAACCGAGAAATATTATTAGTGCACATCTAAGCACAAATGCATAATATAACAATCTTCTGACGATACGATACCGAAATTGTCGCGTTAGATACTCGGCGTATCGCATACCTTTAAACATGTGTTTCAGGTGTTAGTTCCTGGCAAAGTGCCAGACACACAGTTTTCTATCCAGACACTACTAGAATTTTCAATTGTACCTAGTTTTGAAAAGTACCATTGAGACTGTATCGCTTACTTTGTTCGTAGAAAGTCTTAATAAGTATGTCCTATAAGAGGAAAAGGCTTTGCAAGAATTCTTTAAAGGACTCTAATAATTAAAAGTAAATTGGAAAGAACACTAATTATAAGGCTATTTCAAAAATTTGTTATAAATAGGGACATATATCTCATTTCTTTTAAACCCATATCACATTGAAACGCAAACGAGCAGAAAACAGCAACATAATGAACAAAGCACAAAATCATCCACTCAAACAATATACAGCGTTCGCCATCCACAGCCACATGACAAGGAAGACAGACAGACAAATGAAAGCGAATAAACAACTCCATAGATCTGTAGGCTGTCAATACAACGCGGCAGCGCGGCGATACCACACGACAGGAGAGTCGGCAGACCAACTGATATCGCGCGGTAAAGGTCTGATCTCCCAAAAGAAGGTTATATCAGGAGTTACTTGTGACATTGGGAGGATGGGATTATTGAAATATTATGTTGGTTGTGATATGGATATAAAAAAAAAAACTTATTTTACACTAGGTATTTTTGTTTTTGTTAGTTATAAAAATTAATCTTAAAACTATGTTAGTCATGACATAAATTTGAAATAAATAGTTGAAAATAAATTCAATTAAAAATAAACTAAAATAAATAATAAACAAAACGTGTGGCACTCGGGGACTGCCGCGGTAAAGCTATTGCATAGCATTTGTAACCTCCATACTTCCTATTTGTCAACGCTACACTTGGGATGATGACGTGATGACATAAAACAAAAATTACGTTCCCATGACAACATCACGCTGTCATGGGAACCGTCATTACATGGTAGGGGTGTTAGGTTTTATTTTCGTTACGTTACGGAATTTCTTGATTCGGTCGCCGCGCTCAAAGCCCGCGATAAAAGCTATGCAATAGCTTAATAAAATTTTATAAGCCAGATGAATCTTCCCATAGCTGCTGATTCTGGCCTGATGATCGGTAGCTTCGAAGGAAAATTTTGGGGCATCTGAAATAAACGGGAATAATTTTAGCCGTATTCAGATCAGGTCAGAGGAACTTGGTTTAACAAAATCCACTGTTGCACTTATGCCTGTCCCAGATCGGGCATGGAAATATCCTTTATTGTGCGAATTGAACCTTCTCAGTCTTTCAGTTGAAAGCAGTCAGGTTTCGCCGCAGGGTGCAAAGTGCGCCGTGGACGATGACACCGCCGGGGGGTTGGGAGGCGGACCACCCACTGTGCACTATTACTTGAAATAGGATAAGCAGAATTGGGCCAATGAAGTGCCGCCGATCACTTGCTCAAATGTTTATTGGCGAGGAGGCCGTATTGCTTTTTAAAAAGATGGGTGTGTGAATTTAGCGATATGGTGAAAACGGAATATGAAAAGCCGTTTGCCATGTATGGTGACCACGAATTTATAAAAATTTGTTTAGGATTTCCATATTTTATGGACTGCTTTAGAAAGCAAGAATAACTCAAGGGAGGAAAGCACAAAACAGCAAATCTCTTTAAGCAAAACCTTTTTTTTAATCCCCGACGCAAAAAGAGGGGTGTAAGTTTGACCGCTATGTGTGTGTATCTGTCTGTGGCACCGTAGCTCTTAAGCAGGTGAACTGATTTGAATGCAGTTTTATTTATTTGAAAGCAGGTTTTCTAGCGATAGTTCTTAGACATCTTTTATCAAAATCGATTCAGCCGTTTGAAGATTATCAGCTCTTTTCTAGTTGATGAATGGATGTGAGTATCTTCCACAGGTCTGATCGATTTGAAATTTGGGATTCTATTACTTCAATAATATTAGAAGAACATAGTAACCTTGAACTGATACTACAGCATAACCTGGAATTTGCAGGATATTTATTTATTTATTTAATACTTCAAGCACACAAATGTACAGAGGCGGACTTAATGCCAAAGGCATTTTCTACCAGTCAACCTTTGGGTGATGCAGAGACAAACAGTGGTAGGTGCAATAGCGAGAATTGAGGAATAAGTATTTATTTAAATATAAAGATATACATAAATATATATTTCCAATTATATATAAATATAAACAAAATTAACTATATATAAAAATACTACTAAAGCAAATAAGACAAACAATGGGAAATTATTACCGTTGTGATGATACTGCCAGCTTCCTGCGAATGTGCTCGCGAACTTTAACTTTAAAAGATAATCGGTTGGTCGCCATCCTGATTTCCTGGGGGAGCGCATTCCACAGACTGAACGAAAAAGGAAGAGTGAATGAAGTCTGTGCGGTGGGTGGGACATTGAAGAAGACGATTGTGAGATGAACTTAGATTTCTATTGTGGTTGTCGCAAATGTACTGAAAGTGCGGGACTAGATAACTCGGGGAAGACGGAGAGTTAAGAAATGAAAACAAGGTGGTCAGCGCCCTTTGCTCTCTACGCTGGCGTATGGGCAACCAGTTTAGAAGCGAACGATGCGCAGAGACATGATCATATTTACGCAGTTTGAAAACGAATCGAATACAGTTATTGAGAAGACGGTCAAGTTTGTTGAGGAGATCTGCATTCAGGTCATAGTAGCACACATCACCATAATCGATGATAGGGAAAATTAAGGTCTGCACAAGCATTGTCTTCGTAGTCGACGGTAATAAATTTTTCAAACGGTACAGAGCCCACAGCATTCCAGTAACCTTCTGGCTAACCTTAGCGACTTGAGTACGCCAGTTCAGGGTGCTATCAATGTGCAAGCCTAAGTCCTTCACGTCAGTGCTAAAAGGAACTATCGAACCATTGAAGAGAACTGGTAGCAAGGTTGTACCATCCAACTTGCTAACACTGCGAGGACTACCAATGATGATCGCCTGACATTTCATAGGGTTTACGGCTACACCAAATTTATCAGCCCAGGTTTTTATGGCTATCAAGTCCCTATTTAATTTGCCGATAGCGTCAGGTAATTCATCGACCCTTCCCTGACAGTACAACTGCAAGTCATCCGCATACAGATGATACGCACACTGAAGTTCAGAAGTTATAAGATTAATAAAAATAGAAAACAAAAGAGGAGAAAGTATACCGCCTTGAGGAACGCCAGTTTCCAAATCACACCAGCATGAAGATGAATCCCCAACATGAATAGACTGCTGACGTTCCTGAAGGTAAGAGGAGAACCATTCCAGTGCTTCGGGAGAGACCATAAGATATGAGAGAATGGCTAACAGGATGTCGTGACTGACGGTATTAAAGGCATTCGAGAAATCAACCAACACTAGAACAGTAACTTTGGTGTCTTCCAGTCCTGCCCTTATATCGCCAGTCACTTTAAGGAGTGCGGAAGTAGTGCTGTGCCCAGGCCTGAACCCAGATTGAAGAGGGCTAATGAGTGAGTTGCGATGAACAAAGTTGGAGAATTGTTTGTGGACACAGGCCTCAAGCACTTTGGATAGGAAGGGAAGGATAGAAATTGGACGGAAATCGGTAGGAAGAGAGGGATTGGCAACCTTAGGTAGTGGACGAACATAGGCTTTGCGCCACAGGAAAGGGAATACTCCGGTGTACAGGGAAAAATTTATAATATGGGTAATCGCAGGTAGGAGATGATCCAGGATACCCAACTCACTTACCAACTTACAGCACAGGTATCGTGTTTGGGCCCATTGGAATGGTCTCAATGAATAGATTATAGATAGATGGTGAACAGGGTCTGGTGATGGAGTAGGAAAGAGAAATGAGTGTCGGCGGTTTTATAAATTTTAACTATTAAAATTGTACTTGTTTCCATTTCATTTTTTGTAAGTATTTTTACAAAAGCAAAATTTATCCATTAGGTACTAAAGTAGAATATCCTTTACAAACACAACTCGACTCACTCTAATAACATCAGCGTCTCTTTCATCTTGTAATCCAACGACAGTTTGTTGTTGAAGATAAGAAGCTAGACTCCCATGTTGCTCTTTCACTAGCTAGTTCAAACAGAATGCCAACATGGACGAGTTATTAAAGAAACACTCACTTTTGACAAGATGAAACCAGTAATAACATAAATATAATGACATTTTAGTCGTTGGTCGTTGGTTTATGTAAATATATTAAAAATAGAATCGTATAATGCCTTTGTTTCCTCATAAATTAGTGACAGCTCGACTTAATCACTTAAGTCCATAAAGTCAGTCTACCTATTCAAATTCTTGCATTTTTAACTAAAGTTTCGTAGTTCAAAGTAACAGCCTCTGTCCGGTAGTGAATGATTGATGACAGACAAATTTTATTAAAATAGATAATGTTATTAGCGAATAGGAGCACCAGCTATTATATCACCCTCAAGCATAGACACTATTATTATACGCACGCATATATGCATATGTAAGGTTTATACGATATATGCACAGTTAATTGAATGTCAGTCAATATATTGAATGCCTGACTATGACAAAGTATTGGCCCAGCACAATAGCAACATTAATTGTCTACATGGAAAGGCTTTAACAGCAAATAATTACTGAATAAAAACTGGAGAGTACTCTAAAAGTTCTAGGAACAGCTATCGATAAATTTTTAACGAATTCAAGCGAACTTTTAGATAGACATAAAAAGGACTTAACTACAAAACTTCACAGTTTCGCCACAACCCATGATATTAACTCTCAATTTACCGCGTTAATACGAAATATGACTACATGAAATACCTTTCCCCCGCCCTTGTCCCAGCTATATCTACCGCCGTGACTGCAGACAGGAGGCTTTGGCGATATCCTCCATAATTTAGAGCTTCAAGTGTGGAAGCAAGATCGATTTATTGGTAGGATATAACTTAGCTACATTAGATCGGTTGATAACAAGTTTGATACGGTTAAAAGTGGAGTCAAAGGATTCGCTGATTAAGTTACTTTCTTGATGTTGAAGGAGGATGTGGGAGTAAGGTAGTAGCTATGTGTGCCGACAAAGATGTTTTTGATGTCGTAAATCTCGGGACACCGATTTTATACGTTAATGAAGATTGAAGTCTTAAAATAAACGTGTGGATCTTCTTTCGGTGCTTATTTTGAGTATGTTTGAAGTTGACAAAGTTGTAGTTAGTGTTATTTTATAAGTAATCAGAGTCAAATTAATAAGAGCCCGATGAATGATATTTTTAAAATAAAAGATCGCTTTAGTTAGCGATAGGACTGCCCGTTGTAACATCCTATGCAACTCAAAAGTTCTCAGTGATATTTTGTTATAGTGTACAATAAAAAAAAAACTGTTCTTTCAACCTATCTAAATAACTGAGCATTATTCTGATTTACACCTTATTGTTTATCCCTGAATTAAGTCCAGTCTGCACGACACAGTACAACTACTCTCGTCTAAAAAGCCTCGTTTTCAGAACATAAACCACTGTCCAACATGTAGTGTACAAAGCGACAGAGAATATTTTACTACAGGGTACATTGCAAGCCGACTATAAAAGTGAGACGTGCAGGCACTAAAACATACCGCCATGTACTGTGATCTAGGAAATGCACCCGTTGTTTGTGTGCATTAACATTGTAAAGGGTAACTTACGGGTCAGAATAATCTTGAAACTGTGGTTAAAACTACGTATAGTTAGTGTTCATTATTAAAATATTAAAGACCAGCTCTTTGCTGTATAATTCATGAAGATACAAGAGAGATGGTTAATTAACTGCTAGAATATGCGAGGTCTATTTGCCAAGTTTATATCCACTGCTAAGAGCAGTCCGAGTATCCTTGCCCAGATAATTTATATCGTGCCTTAAGAAAATATTAGGTGCTAAAAGATGAGGATTCACTTTGTAATCAAAACTTGGTTGATAAGACGAGAATAACGCAAAACCATTATTCATTTTAATTAAGGGTTAAGGATCTGAGCTGGATCTAATCCTTATGACTTTGCCACAAGACTGCAATGAGTAAAAAAAAACATCACCATTTCCTAGGTCCGATTCCTTACTGTAGTTGTGTATAACGTTTCGAAAAGTTTCCTTTATTTCAAGAACACTCAATCATCCCAAAATCCTGGTTTAATATTTGCACTTTTATGGAACGTTATAACTTGATTGCATACCGCTTAAATAATACCGATACGTGGAAATGAATCCGATCTCTGATCTGTTTGAGTACCACTCGCTAAAAGCGTCGGAAATAATTTATTTTGCAGTACAAAAACTATTTTAGGCTGATGAGTTGTTGGGCAGATTATATTTGTCTGCTCAGCAAATAGGGTAAGTTTTGGATCCACCAGAAAAATAAATGCACGCAGCGAATTCAATTTTGACGAAGTTTCCCATAATTATAATATGCAAATGACCAAACGCCCATTAAAAAGCAAGTTCTCCAATTTACATGTTGAAAACTCGAGCAAAGTCAGCCAGAGTTGGAAAAACATACGATTGAGAGAATTTGTTTTAATGATTTGAACTGCTTCGGAGTCAAGGTTTTTATTGTATTTTGATGTGATCTTGTTATGGACAAGTCCCAGTGGGGTGCTAGTGGTAAAGTCCATCCGCTTTGATAGTGCAGCGCTTTAAAAACTACCGTGAGGAGCGTGCCACCGAACATAGCTACTGCTATCGACATACATCAGCTCACAACAGTCTGTAAGACGCTCCGTGGCGCCATTGACGCTCCTGATCTGCCTGACGTGCTGGCGTGCTTCTTTGTCCCAGACAATTACTGCCGAGGCAGAAGGCACAGGCTGTTTGCCGTGCCGCCATGTCGTACTGTAAGTGGCCAATTCCTCGCACTCTGGCCGCGCTTAATGATCTCTTGGTTTCTAACCCAACAGGCGACCTGTTTGCGGATGGATGGACGAAGATTTTATTGGTATGTCAGAAGTACTGTGAGAGGAATTTGTGAAAGTGTGGTTAACCTTATTTTATTTATGTTTTCATGTTTTTATTTTGCATTTTTTTAATTTGTGTTATAATTGTCTCTTAAATTTTATAATTTTAGTTACTGTAATTGGTTGTAACACAACCGTTGTAGCTAAATAAATAAATACATCTGTAAGAAATATTGTCATCTCATATCGCTGCACCACAGTGAAGGGTTAATAAATTATCACATGATATATTTCCATAACATTAGATTCCTTCACGTCGTTTGTGTGGACCGTCACAATTTGAGCGGATATACCAGTTTGTAAGCCCCAGTGGGGTGCTGGCGTTTCGTTCCGTGTCAGTACCGCGACCCCGTTCATCCGCAGCTTAAACTTTGAGGTACATCTGTGCCCCGTCTAGACTCAAATCGTCGCAGCCTCGCTCCGATAAAGTGATTTTTACAAGTTCCTTTTACGAGGTCCGCGGATTTAGGTTTACCTACGTGTTTTGATGTGATCTTAACACATCTTCGGTTTTATAAATTGTTTTAGCATTTTATTTTTGAGACAACATATTTTCTGTCGCTACAAGTTATGTTCTCGGATTTGATTGCTTGTTGTCTAAGCGTATCATAAAATATGAAATTGAAAAATGACGACAGTTAGGAGCAACTGCTATGTCTATATTCGTATAAGCACAATCGGCCAAAGGCTTTTAGATGATTGCTTTAGACATTTCTCTAATGTTATTTATTTTCTTTGTCTGCAGGAATTCGCGACTCTCACAAAAGAGCTCAACCAAGCACGGGAACAGCTCCTCGAGAGGGAAGAGGAGATTTCAGAGCTCAAAGCGGAGAGAAACAACACCAGGGTGAGTTATACAAACTTTTGGGCATATGATGGAAGATTTATGTAAAGTCCTTACATAAATAAATCTTCTAATCTAAAGCAAGTTAAAATGTTCTGAAACCTGGGCGGAAAATATGCACGTCTATGGCGTCGAAAATCAACGATAAGAGCATTCAATTGACGCCATTGATAAATAAAATGTTGAAAGCTCTCAAGATAAACTACCACTAACTTTTGCTAAGATAGTATAAAGCTGACACCACAACGACACAGTTGTTCCCTGGTCCGGATGAAGAGTGCACATCACGTAAATAACCTTTAGAGAGCAGGCGAGAAGCCGTTTAGAACGCTCAGCCGACCAGACGCGGTGCACTCAACGAGCTTCTTGAACCAATCTCACCCATTTTCATACAGTTTTCACTTTCGAATAATGTTTTTGTTGAAAACCTTTCCCTCGATTCGAAGAAAACTTTTTGGCAGAAATGCAAGTTTATCGTATTCTTCTTAGCGGATCGAAAGAAAATATAGTCATCAGATCAACTCCTGTTCTACATTTTACGAAAAATGAGTAGGATCGTAGCAGGTGGCGTCCAGTAGTTTCTGCTCAACCCCATAGGAAAAAGGCGTGAGTTTATCTAGTATGTGTATTATTTTCCCAAAAAAAGTAAATAATTATACATATATCCCACGATTGATTGTTACCGATCTGGCCGTTGGTGCATATGACATTTGTTTTTGTAAGCCCACCCTCGATGCAAGAGAACAGTTTCTGGCACCTGTCTAGAAATGGCCCACTGTTCCGCAACGCAAACTTAATTTTCAGTGACGATCGTTAAAGCTTCCCGTCCATACTCGGTAGCTGACAGCCACACGAAATTATGAAAGGTCGACCATTGTCATTCACATAATGAACTAGACAAAAGATTTATCCCCAGTTTATTAAATGTTGAATTTTTAATTGGGTTATTCATTGATGAAGTCTTGATTCGGAATCTATAAAATGTCTGATTCAGACGATACTCAAGAGAGCCAACTGCGGTAACTTCTTAGAAATGAAATTACAGTAACAGGCACTCAAGCAGTAATAATGTGCACATAAGTCTTCTTTTACGAGCACTTGAACAATGAGTTTTAACTTAGCTCTTGAATACCTAAAAAGTTCGGCATACATCCAAATTACCTTATAAGCGATATACGAGTTATAAACTTGATGGCGACTTATAGAGAAGTATGGAAGAAGACATGTTGAGCCGACCACAAAAAATTGGGATAAGGGCAGGAGAGAATTATCACGAACTACGAACAAATCGTAAACTAGATCAACTATGGCCTATTTTAACGCCAGAGACTAGCGTAACTGTAATCTATCCATCCAATATTCGATCAGAATTTAAATATGGCAACAATGTACCCAACATACGATACCTCAATATCATCTACAAACATGACATTAGAATATTTCCCCATATATCTTAGCGCCCCATATAAAAGGTGCTCCAGCTATTCGCTGAAAGATGTTGAATAATTCACGACGTTCCGCGTCTAGACCACGCCTCGGTCTTAGCTCTCTGGGGCTTTCAACGCTTTATTGAATTTGATGTGCTAACTAGATTAGCGCTTATCATGTCAGCCCTTTTGGAAGTGTTTCACCCGAAAAGTTTCGGTGTGAATTGTGTCGAAAGCCTTGCCAAAATCCAAAGTGATGTTAGTAAAAATGTTTTGTTCTAGACTTAGTTGTGTGGCTTAATATTATTTTAAATATGCCAAATAAAAATACTTTTCAAATAATAAACTACACTTTAAAGCATTTCAAATGTAGTTTAAGTCCCTTGCAAATGTTACCGTCACTGTCGTATTTCCCTTCGCCTTCTTATCCAGGATATTTATGTATCTTTGTTTACGCATATCGACATAGGCCTCTCCAAATATCTCCACAAAAAAGGAAATACACGTGATGTCTAAACCCCGTCTCCTGTTTATCTCAAAGGCTCCTCATAGTAAGAGGCGAGTAAGCTGCGATCAGCCACTAATCTCTTTATCTCGCGTGTGTCGTTGACCCGGCTTCCTCGGTCAAAGTGCCTCCAAGTCGACTCATTTAGTTGTCCTGTAGCTTTTGTTATGTTTGCTAATTGACTATTGTGATGTGTGTATCTATTATACTGTCTTCCAATGATATGACCGGAATCGTCGTTTACGAAAAGAGCTACAATATTGCTAAATTTTAATATTCGATGTTTAATTATAATATTGTTAAGCCTTCACCGTCAGCCATTAACTATAACATTATCTAAGTAGTTATTTATAGAGAATATCCTAGTACCTATTAGTTGTTTATATCCTCTACTTACACGATTCTTTTCCCTGCAGAAAACAGGATGTTATTGTATAAACTAAAAAGCCGAATTGGTAAAACATTTAATTATCCCAACTTATTTGCATTGTGGATTAAAACAAACTCGTTTCCAATAATTGTTTTGGCATCCGTTGATACTTTCCATATTGCAATTGTACGGCCATTTACCGAGTGATATAGATTTTATCCGTCAGTAAAATCACCATCCTGAATTCTCGACATACGAGGATTGTGGAAAATTTTACTAAGATGACGGCTCATAGAGAGTGGCCATTCTCCCAGCTCTGTACTGTACGATAATTTACGGTAAAAAGTTGGGCTTACACGTCAACACCACACTGTATATAAGGTTTAAAACAAATGCAGTATAAAACTCAAACCGTGTAATCCCAAAATTATATCGTACTGATCATACGTCGTGTGAACGTGGGCAGATGTATGGTAAAAAATACATGCAAATTGCAGTAAGTGCAAGAGTATGATGATTTGAAGATCAACAACGATGACAACTTTGTGTTTTAATATTAATTTCTTTCCAAATAAATTGGTATTAGGGCAGGAGAATGAATGACCATAGTATAGAATCAAGTTATTCCAACTTATCAGACAGCAGTGCTGCTGCGAAGTTTGTTGCGCCATTTCGTCCCAGCTAAAGCACTAGGAAGTGGGCAAGGGTGGGCTTTTGATTTTGATCAAGAGTGTAGAATTTAATCATTTATTCGTTTTTCCAGTTATTGCTAGAGCACCTAGAATGCCTAGTTTCAAGACACGAGCGCTCGCTGCGCATGACAGTAGTGAAGCGACAAGCGGCCGCGCAGTCAGGAGTATCCTCGGAGGTCGAGGTTCTGAAGGCACTCAAGAGCCTCTTCGAACATCACAAGGCATTAGACGAAAAGGTAACGATTTTTCATGTGACACACTAGCGATCAATGTATGTTTAAAGTTTTATACGAGTTGGTATGTTAAGAATCCATGGGCTTGCTCGTATCATCGTAGACTTCATTCATCGCTTTCCACCGGCCGAGATCGAGGTCAAGGACAAGGCCCATTTCGCAATAAAAAAAGGATCATCATGGAAGATACTTCGAAGCTGCTACCTTCCTTCGAATTTTGTAAGTGACAAATGCGACAATACATTTCCCGAAAGAGTGGGGAGATTTCTAGTCGATTTACGTAAGTTATCCCGAAAACCGTGCTGCAATTTTCCAGATTAGGAACCCCCGCATTCCAATCACATCAATGATCAATACTTTACTCACAAATATAGGTAGACTGTTGGTACTGAAACTTATCACTAAAATCAGCATATCTGCTCGACAGTTTCATCTGGAACTCGAATTGCGTAAAAGAACGATCCACACGTAGCGAAACTTATCGCTATTATTTATACCCAATTTTCCTAGAAATAGTAAACGTTTTTCTTTTATAGAAATGTTTCCAACAACAGTTATTTCTGTAAATGTAGGTGTTTCTGTAGTACCAAATGTGTCTATTTCGGTCCCTAATAAAAACAATTTTTCTCACATAGATATGCTTCCAAATAAAGCAATTTCTACTAAAATGTATAGGTATTTCTTAAGTTTGTAATGAGTCTGTGTCGATATCTAGTAATAGTACCAAAATGTTTTCTCTCATAGCAAATATAAGTGGTTCTATAGTAATGTGTATATGTCGGGACGTGTTACAGGTGCGGGAAAGATTGCGTGTTGCGTTAGAGAGGAACACGGCGCTAGAAGAAGAACTAGCGCTCACTAAGGAAGAAGTAAGTTCATTATTATAGTTTTTACAAAATTATCATAGGTGAAGCTCTCTCTTTAAACATATTTTTGATAGGGTTTTAATATTCAAATAACGCACTGGAATAAAGGGTGGTTAACCCTTCGCTTCTTTTTTTCTGGCTGCAAATGTATATATATGTACTTAATATGTACGTCAGAGACGGCTATGTGACTCCTTCGTTACTATCAGCGATATTTTAACTACTGTAGGCGTAGTGTGGGTAGTGTTGGTTAATGCGCAATAGAAAAACAGTTTGCAGTTCAGATCACATTATAATTTACTATCAAATTAATCACACTAGCTAAATTATACACACTCTGGGTGCGACGACGTTTATTAAAATCACCAATTAACACAATGATCACAAATTACAACTAACACAATAACTGAGCACAACGAATCGAGAACAATTCCGCGACGTCTTAACTCCGAAGCGATCCGAGGCTGAATCCCCCTTCGCCGTGGCCTTAAAACATCACGACTCTGTAGAAGCGCGCCTTTGGTGTGGGTAGATCACTTGATGTGTGTTTCGTGTCCGTACTAATGACCGGATCCGACATGTATAACTTCCATTTACATCCTGTCAAGAGCTCTAAGACAAGATATACGGCGTATATCAATGTTTGATTAAGAATTTAAAGTCAAAACAATGTGTGACAAAAGAGACCTAGCAGACACTTATAATACTGATAACATTAATCTTCCAAATGTAGTATCCCAAACAGCTCAAACGCCATATCTCTGATTGCTCATTATGTAAAACAGAACTGAGTTTCCATGAACTGTCAATAGCAGTCAGATTAAGCGCTGCTAACGAACTGCCCTGCCAATACGTACAATCACGTTGTTTTGGCACGGCACACTGATCAGATTATCACGGGAACTCTATCTACTGGCTATTGGAGTTATAGAACTATAGAAGTTGAAACCAACTCCCCATAATGACATGTTGGCCTTTACATAAGCTACGTAAGGGTTTATGCATTATATTTACTATGTAGTTCTAGTATAGTTATTAAATAATTAATGATAATTTTTTTCCAAGCATAAGCTTTTTTTATCAGACCAGCACGCTTGGCATGACAACCATAGAAACGGGTTTTGTCGACGGAAGAATAGACAGAAAATGTCAGATTGTGATTGTTTATCTGTCATTTTGTCTATTCTTCCGTCGACAAAACCCGTTTCTATTGTGGTCATGCTAAGCGTGCTGTGATCTTTAGTTGGGATAACGGTTTCGATTTCTTCACAGTAACAAGTCTGTGAGGTGTTTGAATATAACCTAGGTGTAGTCTGTTTATTTATTTATTCATTCACTAGCTGACCCAGCAAACTTCGTTCCGCCTATCAGTCAATGAATGTGCATGTTTAGGATTTTAAAATTTCTGCCCTACCTACCCTACCTAGATATAAAAAAGCCGATCCACACAAAATGTATGAGAACGTGAATTTTCTTCTTTTTTTTTTCGTGAGTTTTTCCATATTTTCTCACCGTTTAAACCTTCCCTGGACTACGACAAACATTTCAAAACCAAAATCAGCTAAATCGGCCCAGCCGTTCTCGAGTTTTAGCGAGACTAACGAACAGCAATTGATTTTTATATATATAGATTGCACAATGTACATAAGGTTACAGACAAACAACTCGATTAAAGGCTCAAGCGCGGCGCGGCGGTGCCACGCCATTCTGGCAGAACAATTTCCATGAAGTTTCATAGGAATTGTTCTACTAGGGTCGCGTTGCGCTGTTGCTTCGAGCTGCCTTTACACGGTGCGACATAATTGCCTGTCCTATACCATAAGTTGAAGCAACAATAAAACTTAGTCATTGATTGCTTTAATTTTATTGTAGGTATGCTACAGGTACAGGTAAGAAACTGGCATCGTTTGAATGGGGTTTTTAACACTAGGCTTAACTATATAATGAGTACCTACATGACCTGTTAGAGCGCAGCAAACCAACTTATAACTAGGTTAATAACATAGCATAACATCACGCCTTGTTTCCCCGAAGGGTTGGGCAGAGGTGTACTTACAGGTACACCCACATTTCGCCAGTTATGTTTAAGTCCCATGTAATAAGGGCCGAGCCTATTGCCATCAACCGGGCACAAACTAGGTTAATATAACATAAAATTGTGATTACTAGCTTTTGCCTGCGGCTTTCCTCGTGTTAATGTAGATTTTGTGAGATTTTGGCAATCATTTTTCTATACCTCGGGAACAGTACTTTTTTCTGGATGTAAGGTGGCTATGTCCTTTTCTGTATCCCTGACAACGTGTATGCGAAATTTCACGATGATCGGTTGAGTAGTTCGCATTTATAATAATAGATTAGGAAATTCACTGACAATAATTTAACTTATACTATAGGCATATAACTTGTTTCTTTTTCTATGTTATTTTATTAGAGATACCAAATGAAATCAACCTTCTAACATTACATTTCTATATCAGTTACAGCAATACAAGTCGTCGCAGGACGACAAGCCGAAGGAGAACGGCACCGTCCCGACCGGCTCGCCCGAACAGAACGGGGAACAACAGACTACCAAGGTAGGTGCCATACTGTAAAATGTACATACATGTGCCAAGTGTTGGCAGAGTTACACACAGTCTGTATATTATGCCAGCGCAAATGCTCTATATTCTTGTAAATTCAGTGTGTCGAAGGATTGCCTATAAATTTCATTTAAAAATGTTTTTAAGAGAGTTTAATGAATTTTTTAAATTCAATCAAGTTAAGAAAGGGTTTCTTTTAAATTATACAGTAGGGTATGAGTTTCTACAGGGTTGAATTTGTGCAGTCATTATGCCTACCATTACTGACGGAAAGATTTTTAAATTAAATCAAAACTTTGGAAATTTATTTTTTCGGGGTTCAAGTAATATTATTTAGCAAGGTTTTGTATTTATATTTTTTTGGAATAGAAACAATTTCTGTAATTTATGGACAATCCTAAACATAATCACGGGGAAACAAACAGCACCAAGAAATAACGTAAATTGTAAAAGATCTACACACACACAGTACATGACACTAACAGAAAATATATAAAGAAACACTCAAAAGAATATGTGTTACTACTTAATCCCTTTAGATGCTTATTCTGCGAATTTAACAAAGGCTAACTTGAAAATAATTCATATCATTTTTCGGCAATTTTCACAGGTCAAGACATTTATTTGCACATTTAAATGAAAAAGTTTTAAAGAACAACAAAAGAAGTCTTCCATAAAAGAACCTTTTTTATCGTTTCTGACTCTTGTCATTGCTTCAATTAAAACTCTCAGTAAAAAGCTCGAAGTGTCGAGAAGTTAAAATTACTTTTAACAATTTCCCGATATTTCGATCTTTTCGGGTGCCATTGATGTGTTCGCAGCCTTAGTGGTTGGTGATTGTGCTCAATTTATTTACGTACCTCTTCTGATATTTCTATAAAAAAATTAAAATAGTTTTACTCTCTTCTTAAACTTTTGTTAGTATAAAGCTAAATATGTAGTTTTAACAATTAATTATTTCAGAAAAGGTAATGTGTGTGTTGTGTGTATTAATTTTTTTGAATATAATGTTTTTCTAAATTCATAATTTGACTACAACCTATGAATCAATCTCAGCCACCCCAAAGGTACAATTAAACTTTGAATTGCATTAATGAACTGGTTTATAAATTATGAATTCACTAA
Organism: Agrochola lychnidis; assembly: GCA_963680765.1. NCBI lineage: Eukaryota > Metazoa > Arthropoda > Insecta > Lepidoptera > Noctuidae > Agrochola > Agrochola lychnidis. The sequence continues at coordinate 1,612,741 of OY796859.1, read as the reverse complement.
AACATCTCTAGCAAAGAACCGCTTAAACAAACGAAAGTGAATAGCGTTTAGTTTTACATTGAAAATTTGTTTTTTGATGGACGACCCAGGATCCAAATAATGTAAACGGCGAATCGGAGACGTCAAGGAAAATCAGTGAGCTCCAAAATACGATCGCCAAGCAGGTTAGATACATGCTGAAGCATCACGCTGTACTGAACATTAGGTGGTGTTGAGGACTTGGCTCCATAGGCTGGTAGACGGATATTCTATAGGGTGACAAAAAAAAATACATTACAGGCTTTAGGTACAGTGGTTCGGAAAATAAAAAACTAGTTTAAACTTTATTACTGTCTGAAAATAAAACATAACCCTTCTTTTTGACCTTCGCCGCAGTCGGGTAAAAACCATAAAAGCACTTGTTACAAAATAATACGAACTGTTACAAGTTTGCAATAGAAAACATCTGCCAAAATATTCAAAATATAAATTTTCTATCGACATAACATTTCCTCCAACTTCCGTGTTATCTACGACGTAAATATTTCAATGTGATATATCGCACGCACCGTATCTACGTCTACATAAATCTCTCTTCCACATCAGTGAAATTTTCATCAAAATTGGCCGTGACCCTAAAAAAGCCGAGACACATATCTATGTAACTCTCATTAACCCCGTCTGCCCTTGTCATCCCTTTTCGGGTTAAAAGAAGCCATCATTTCCAGCCTTAAAAAAATGATATTGAGTTTTTGGTTATTTAATAGGGGATTATGTGATTATCTTTAAAGCTAAGTAGAAGTTCGAATACAAAGTCCTTAATTTGAAAAATAAGTATAAGTAAGTTTTTAAGTACAATTACACGATTAGATTTGATTAAAATAAGTTTTCTCAAACAAATTCGAACATTATTTTGACAACTTTCTCGGAGATAAATCGAAATTGCTGTACTGGTAAAAAACAAGCGAGTAGGCGGCCGGCAATGCTACTACGAAAATCCATAAGAGATATGGATTTTCGGCGGCCAAATAAATTACTATGAAAACTCATATCTGTCATGTTATTTAAAAATGGAACGAACTTTTTACTTCGACCCATGTCAACCAAGGAGGTAACTTATCAAAGATTTTATTTAAATTTCGAACTGGCTTAGCAAATTGAGCTGTTTAAATGAACTTATTGGCGCGTGAAAAGTTTTCTTTGTTCGTCAATGATTCTGGAATTAATAATTAATTTACTTTTCAAATTTCCGCGCATTGTTTGAGAAAAGTACTATACAAGCCTTGGCCGCAACCAGGCATTGATGGACTCACGTATGTGTGCCTCGACTTCGCTTCGGCACACATTTTTACGATCATCCATCAATGCCCTAATTGCTGGCCGCGACAGTAATGTACTATTAACGAAAACACAATATTTTATCTCAAACGAAATCTTATACTTACTTTGTAGGTGTTTTAAAAGTAAATAGCAATTGTAATGGATAAACTTACACCTCAGTGTTTACCTTTAGATACCTACTTGTTACTGTTACCCGGGTATATTTTTCTATATGAATGAATACGGGAAAAATTAAAGTTAATATGCCTACAAAAATGATACCTATAGAAGTCCATCTTCACCATTGGAGCCTTATCTACAACACCACCCAATCTAACTAACAGGCCCCTAACACCGCGGTCTGGTCGCCATTGCACGATCGTGTCGCCATCTATAACGCATACATCGTACTAATACGCATATGAACATGTACTACTGCATATTGCTAACCAAATGTATTTAGTACTAATACCTGCTAGATTAAGTAGCGCAAAACTTGAAAGCTTTTGACCACTGCATCCTGACAATTCCTTTAAGGTTGAACTAGTCGCGGACTCGAACTCATTGGTGAGCTTGGTCAAAAAGCACGCTATCTCACCTGGCATCGTGTCCGACAGAGATAGTATCAGTGATGAGCAGTTAGACGCTGGTCTACATGCACAAACTCTAGTTCGCACGCACACAAACACCGTTCAGAACGATTTCAGTAAAACGAGCGCGTAAAAAATTACGAAAAGTCCTTTGGAAGGTGGAGTTTTATGAAAAAACTACTGTATAAATCAATTACGAATAAAGTTTATTATAATCTTCAACAATTGAGCTTTGTCGGAACGAGCTTTGTTTTGGAGATTTTATACTTCTTTTATTACTTATTTATTCCCAAAGTTGCGTTAAAATTAGCAGGAAAAACGAATCTTTGTTGGCTCATAACTTTTTAATTGCTTTATTTTTTACTATTCTGCTTCTGTACAGACTAAATTAATAATAAGACAAAACGATTTCATGTTTTACTTTGGATGTACAATGTGTAACAGTGGAGTAAAACCCCCCCGAAATTTGTATGGAAAAAGTATCGGCTAGTTGCGCCTTAACATAGTTTCGGAAAGCCTGATCAATAAATCTAATGTCAAATGTCAGCTAGACAATGTCAAATGCTAGCTTTTGTTATTGTTTTACCAAATAACAAAAACCGATCGTAACTCTTGTTAAATCGTGATCATATCCGAGATAGGTTGGGTTGGCCCTTGTCCATAACAAAGCTGATAGCTGAGTCTACCCAAATGACGGCTGATAAACATTGTTGACTACGAGTACGACAACATTGTCGGTACTGCGACTATCATTATACTTATCTATTTTTTTTTTTTTTAACTGAACTTGTAACCACGATCTGCCAACGACCGATGACTTTAATATCTTAACGAAATTCGTTGGGATAGCACTTCTATACGGAAATAACGATGCAGTGGCCAGAGGTTTCGAGCCTGTAAAATGTATTAATGACCTACTAAATTGTATGTTAGTTTAGTTTCATTTGTAAATAATTATAGCAACTATATTAATCTGACCGTTTGTCAAAACTGGACTCACTTTGTTATGCAGAGCCTACATTGCAATACCTAACTGCATTCTTGACACTTAAAAGTGAACCCTAGCATTTGAATATTAAGATGCAATATGAAGAAAATCAGTCGGGCACTTAAGGCTCTGCATGGCATGGCAGTATTCATAAAGTTAATCAGAACTTCTTGGGTTTCAAGAGGAACCTTACTAGTTTGCTTAGTTAGCTTGCCACTATCCTATCGCAAATAAATCCGCTTTGCTAAATGCATATATTTATACCTAGATGTATAATTTAATCTAAAACAGTTTTGACAAAAGGTTTATTCTTCTAGGGTCAGACTTGAGCAATCTATCACTTAGGATATATTGCTGAAGCCTACCCTAAACTACCCTACTAGTAAAGATGTTGCATTTCACGGACGCGCATCAATCATACCAATTGATACCTTATAACACTGAAATAAGAGTCACATGTCGCACGGCCGTGAATTGCATTGTCTATAGCATGCAACCCTTAGACTAACAATCGGCGCGCACTGACATCACGTAAGACTACCATAGGAGCATAGGATCACATTCATTGACACTAACACTAACCATCACTGGTGATACCATCACCTCTGTAGTTGGGATACTCCATGGTTACCAGTATTTGTACCCCCTTCACACAATGGCTGGCTGTGGCTTCGCGGAGACCGAGATGACAGCAAAAAGAAGAATTTCTGATGATACAGAAAAATAGACTTTATTGTTAGTGTTCAAACAAACATTGACGCAGACCTCAAACAGCTCCTTGGGCGACCTTGTTTGCACTCTGAATACTGATGATAAAGTTTATTTTCCAATGTCCTTAGAAAATCTTCTACTCTGCGTTCCTTTCTCTCTGCGCTTAGTCTAATTGGCACTAGTTATGTCCATCGCTTTAGTTGTATTAAAAAGCTATATCAATGTAGTTAGTAAAGGAACTATGGATGTAACATTGTCAAGTTAGCCAGCCAAAGTGTGAAGGTAGTGTTAGAATTTAATTTAACGGTAAGTATGGGTCAAAATATTTCTAGAACTGTTAATAAAATTATCCCAAAAATCCGCAATCATCTATTAAAAAGTTATTCAGAAACTTGTAAAATTTTAAGTATCAGAATTCTTATCACTCATCTCACTTTGACCATTAAATCTAACACTTAACTCGTCATACAGTCAGCAGAGCTCAGCTCGTGGCAGCGCCGAGTGGCCGAGCTGAACAACAAAGTGTCAGAACTTGAGGATCGCCTGTCCAAGGGAGAGAAAGAGCTCGTCAAGAAACAGGACGAGTGCGTCAAGCTGCAGAGGGACTTGAGGGAGAACGTGGCGCAGAAGGAAGACCAGGTGAGGATCTCATTTTGATTTTAACTGTAGCTAGGATGGCAGTAGAGCGTCGTATCTGTATAAGTAGACACGTTTTGTAGGACTTCTCGTCCTCAAAACGAAAAAAACTCTTAGGTTCCTGGAGAACCTGTTTTCAATATAGAAAATGCATGTTACTAAAGCAGATATCAGACGCTTCACTTTTGTTCAATCAGAGTCTTTCACTCGGAAGGAAACGTCTGAACACAAAATGAATCAAGTGTTCAACGATGTTGGTTTTCGGCATTCGGCATCCTAACCGAATGATCGAAAATAAAAATAAAAAATTATATGTAGATGATCATTCGTATGTAATTTTGATGTGAATCTGGAATGAAACAAAAATACTCACTCAAGTGAACCATTGACTCGAGTAAAGCGTCTGATATCAACTTTAGTTTTACTACTCTGCCACTAGCAACTGTTCTTCGTCGCGGTTCCGCAGTCCTTTTGATGGTTTTCAATGTATACAAAATTTTACCACATATTTTGATAAAATTATCTTCTCTTATTAAGTCCACTATGATCAACGTGCTGTCTTTGTTCAGGAGGAGCGTATAACGACGTTGGAGAAGCGGTACCTGAACGCACAGCGCGAGTCCACGTCACTGCACGACCTCAACGAAAAGCTGGAACAAGAGCTCAACCACAAGCAGGCGCAGCTCAAGGTAAGAAGACCACATCATCAAAAAAAAAGTACCCTGGGGTTATATGGCACATCGAATTTTTAGAAAGAGCTTGTCACACAGGAACGAAACTACATAAAGGCGAACTTTTTCTATAACTCGATGTGTCATTTTTAGGACTGGGAACTGTACCTTTGTTGAGCTCTTACAGACTTCAGGTATTTTTAAGCTGTCGTAAAGTTATTGGATAAAATCATGGGATCTATAGCTATACAAGGATCTTTTGGCGGCCAAAATCGGCCACTATCTTGTTTTTTTTTTCTGTACATTTCCCAAAACAATATCACAAATGTTTACCAACTACGCCCCCATGTCAACGTCACTTGAGCGCCAAAAGATCATTGTAGTGCTGTAATAAACTATTTATACATCATGAAGTGTAATATAGCTCTTGCATGATTTCTTCAGCTCATGGGGGAATTAATTCAAAGGGAGGGGGTTAAAAATAGCAGAGTTAGAAGTGTGTTCTAGTATTGGTTTTAATTATTTCAGAAATCAATAATATTTTTAAAATCGAAAATCAAGTTAGAATCTGGAACATGGAATGATTTATTGTCCAAAAAACTAAAAAGGCAAATATTTTTATTATCATTTCCATGTAGATTAGCTTGTACTTAGTTAATTTAATTCCGTTACAATTTCTAAGGCAGGTTAATTATAATCTTCAGTAGTTGTGTATCTACCGGTCTATTTTGTAAATATCTCACCGAAAACTAAGGTGAACTGAGTTCTTATTCCACCTGATCTTAAGGATTGTCAATATTGACAGCTCCCTTCGCCAAATGTTCACAGTGTGTTTTACAGAATAGATCGGCTGCTGTGGTACTTAGTAAATAACCTTCGAGAATAAGGTGAAGTAAAAACTTAGAAATCCTGGAATATCAACCGAAAAAAAAAACCCTACTCATTTTCTCCCTTGGCCTTGTAACTAACAAAACTAACCTAGCCCCGCTTCCAGTAGTCAGCACTCTCATAGACCATGCCACGTCATTCGCATTGCAGCTGCAAGAGGAGAAGATCGCCGCCATTGAGGAGAAACTCGAGCTGTCCACACAGAAGTTGGCGCAGATGTCCTCGCTGCCTGAGATGGAGGAACAGCTTAAAGCCAGGATGGAAGCGCTTAGCCAGGTGGGTTGAGGGGCATGTGGATAAAAATGCTTTAAATGTTTAGATGTAGGATGCCTAATATAGCCCGGTAATTTAGCTGTGGGGGTAAAATTACTAACGCTTAATAGAGTATTCTACGTTCCAAGCCAAGCTTCAGGGTGCGTCCTAACCGAAAACGACAGTCGCGCGACCAATCCAATCCCATATGTACGTAATTTTTTAGGTATGCGATGGTGTATTCGCGCGGCAGTTGCTTTTGGTTAGGACGCAGGGTACGATTTCGGAAGTTGAATCTCATGTTAACTAAAAAACTACAACAAATAATACAGTTGACACGATGTTTGAACAGATTCAGGTTTAAGAGATATTTTTTATTTTGGGCAATTTTCTTGGGTACAATATTTTTGGCTATGAAATAAAGTTCTATTAAACTATTGAGTTAAAGACTAGTATATTATTATAATTATTTACTCCTAGTTATAGTGACAAAACTAATACAACAATCCTGCTTCGTGCTTCTCATTCTTCATCCCATTTTAGTCCTTTTTTTTTCTCTTTGTAAAATGGAATGCCCCTAAATTTATTAAACATTTCTTTGCAGTAGCTTTATATGTTTGTTGACTAACTGAGTAACCTATTTAATATTATTGTTTTTTAATTTAATTTTATAGATTCATATATATTGCTAGAATAGATTTATGTATACATGGATTCTCACATATGGCATGAGTTAAAATAGTATATTATGTGAGCCAATGACAACAATATTGCAATTTACTGTCAATTACCTGTAACTCAAAGTGCAAGTTGTCTTGCGATGGTGTAAACATTAACAGCATGTTGTCTTGTCACAACTTTTACCTACTAAAATAGTGAACTTATGCAATAAAAACTTGCTAGAAATAAATACCTGTATCTGATTACGGGCAGATTTTTCCAATCTGATAAATAATTTTGAATTTTTGATAGATTTTCCGTACAAAAACTTGTCACGTGTCAATTTTAATCAAATATATCAGAGGAGCAATTTCCGTATTTTTAAGAACGTTCTCATTATAATCTCAGTTTATCAAAAATACCTTTAACTTTCCTAAATTTTGGACGAGTTCTTGACATTGAGTGTCGCCGATGAGATTGCGACTATATTTTGAACGTTTTTAAATACGGGAACTGGCCTTCTGATGTTGGAAAAATTAGTCCTTAGATGTGTTAGAATATAATATTGACCAAATTATAACGTACTTTTTTCTATAATCCAGGTTGTTTGTCCGCAGGCACAGGAGCGCCACGGCTCTGCCGAGGACCGCATCCAGCGCTTGGAAGCCAGCGTCGAGGAGAAGAATGCTGAGCTCATGCGACTCAACCAGCGCCTGCGCATGAATGAAGAACATAACACCAGGCTCTCTGCTACTGTGGACAAGCTGCTTTCCGAATCTAATGACAGGTGTGTATGCTCTTTTGATAGTTTTGTTGATAGTCGCGACTAGAGAAATCTTATGAAATCCAGAAGCTTCGATTAACTTTCGAAGCAAACTATAGTATGATTGAGCTTAAAGTAATTATCCTTTTGAGTATAGTAGGGGAGAAAGTCGAATTAATGTTAAAGACAGTGGAATGGATGAGAAGGGAATGTCTGAATAACAATCTAGTAGAAATAATAGTCTGAAAATTTTGGAATTTATATTGATTTTATTACGCTTTTGGGCTATTTAATAAGTGAATAGGATAAAAAAAAAAATAGTAACCGGACCATAAATTGAATGTAATACAATATCGTTGTTTCGCTTATAGGTTGCAAGTTCATCTCAAAGAACGCATGCATGCGCTCGACGAAAAGAACGCCTTAACGCAAGAGTTGGAGAAAACGCGCAAGTACGCTGACGAACTGATGGCGGAGAAGCAGGAGATACTCAAGGAGCTCGCCAAGTGGCGCATGGAAACCGAACAGGTGACTTATACGCCTTAGACTGGCTTACAACTGATGTATACATTTGTAAACTAGCTTGTGCCTACTCCAACAATCTTTATTGCGTTCGTACTATTTTACGCGAAGTTGTACATAAAAAAATCTAAATGTAATTAAACTAAGTACTGAAAGGTTAAACTAAGTAAGGATCAAGCGAGTTTTTGTCAGTTTTTGCTTTTTGAAAGCAGACATTTTATTATTGGAGTCAGTAATAAATACCAAAAATATAATTGCGAAAAATGCTTCACATAATAATCTTTACTCAAAAATGCATGTAATGTGGTCATTATTTTGACAACCTTGTTTGAGCAAAGTCGACCTTGCCGTTCTGTTTCAAGGAGCGGCCGGCAAAGTTTTGCTGGTCGCTCTAACAGGCCGGCAAAACATTGCCGGCCGCTATTTTGACGTTTCAACGTTTTAAAAAATCAAATGCAAAAAGATTTTATTTAAAACACAGCTGTTTGTATTTATAGAGATAGGTACAAAAAGATTTTATTCCATATTTGGCTGTATAGTTCCAACTACCATTGTTAAAAAAAAAAAAACAAAGAAGTAACAAAAGCGCGGTTCAGCGAAAATTTTATTTTTATTTAGTGAATTTTTTGCTAAAAATGAGCTCTCAAAGCGAAAATTCTTCCGATTCTATGTGTTTAACACCGCCAGACATTAAAGATGAAGCTAAATTAGTAGTTGAAAATTTAATACCGCGAAACTCAAAGGAAAAATATAAGCTTGCATATGAAAAGTTTGTGCAGTGGAAAATCAGTAAGAAATCTAAATCTTTACTTGCTGGTTTTATTTAGATTAGGTACTTGCATTTTTGAGTAAAGCACTATACAAGCCTTGGCCCATTATGACTGCTTCGCTGGTCACGCTATGATTGCCTCGAGCTAGCCTAGCTACGCTCTAGGCCTTCCAGCTTGGCCATCATTGCAGCCCTTGCTGTCCTCGCTGTAAAGGCCTCGACCTACGGCCTCGGCCTTTATCTCAGCTCGTCCATCAAGTGCTGCACGCTGACCGCGCTGTGTCGGCCTGGAGCTGCGCTGTCGGCCATCATCAGCGCGACCAGCAAAGTAGTCATTATAGACCGCGGCAGTAATGTACTATTATGTGTTTCGATTACAGCTAAAACGTCAAATGTTGGAGCAGGAAATAGCGTTCAACATCCAGCAAACGGACGCCCTCACGCGCTCCCTGTCGCCCGGCGCGCCGCCGCAGCCGCCGCCCGGCATGTTCCAGCCCAAGGTATGTTCAACATCCAGCAGACGGACCCCTCACCTCCCTGTCGCCCGGCGCGCCGCCGCAGCCGCCGCCCGGCATGTTCCAGCCCAAGGTATGTTCAACATCCAGCAGACGGACCCCTCACCTCCCTGTCGCCCGGCGCGCCGCCGCAGCCGCCGCCCGGCATGTTCCAGCCCAAGGTATGTTCAACATCCAGCAGACGGACCCCTCACCTCCCTGTCGCCCGGCGCGCCGCCGCAGCCGCCGCCCGGCATGTTCCAGCCCAAGGTATGTTCAACATCCAGCAGACGGACCCCTCACCTCCCTGTCGCCCGGCGCGCCGCCGCAGCCGCCGCCCGGCATGTTCCAGCCCAAGGTATGTTCAACATCCAGCAGACGGACCCCTCACCTCCCTGTCGCCCGGCGCGCCGCCGCAGCCGCCGCCCGGCATGTTCCAGCCCAAGGTATGTTCAACATCCAGCAGACGGACCCCTCACCTCCCTGTCGCCCGGCGCGCCGCCGAGGTCTGTTCGGGTGAAATATTTAAAACATATCATCCAAGTATACCAACGTTGTATCACATTTCCAAGGCTGTGAAAATAGAGAAAACGAATTTTCCCAGGTATGAAACTTAGCTAGATAAATTTTTCGCCCCCGTAAACCCCTATATTGCAACTATCATCAAAATCGTTAAAGCCGTTTTCGAGAACTATGTAAATACATACAAATATTGCCTATTTAATAGTATAGAATGTACAATGCGTTCATTATAACTTGACCTGTGATGTGATTGGTAGCACTAAATTTCGCAGTTTCAGTTTCTATACCAATAGAGTTCAAAATGGCGACTGACATCAGTTCTACCATTCACTTAACCTTTCAACTGTCATTAACGAGACACAATAGAATTTTAATTGTTATCCACCTCAATGAGGCATCGTAACCGATGATGAAATAACTGCAAAATTCAGTGCTACCAAATGCGGCGCGGGTCAAGTGCGTTCATTATAACTACATTTAAACTAATTTTATTTTAAAATTCTGTTCTATGTTTTTGTTTTGTTTTAAAAGAGACTATCTAAGTAAAGTTTAGATGAATATGCACTGTCCCCAGCTGGACGGCTCGTGGGAGAAGCTGCAACAAGCGCACGTGTTAGCCAACGTGCAGCAACCCTTCGACGTGTCCAGCGACGCCGAGGTCAGTTCTCTATACGAAGTTAGTAGTTGCACATTTATTATCGCATGACATTATTTTTATTATAATAATAGTCCTTCAGACTGAATTTCGGTTATGGTGACCAATCTCAGCAATTTATTTAAATAAATAACACTTTGCCCGACCCGGGAATCGAACCCAGGATCCCACGCTCAGCAATCGCACTAGCGACCACGAGACTAACGGGGCAATCAATTATTTTTATAATTATGTAAACGTAGGCAAGGAGTGGAAAGGAGAAAGGGAGGCCTTTGCCCTGCAGTGGGACAACACAGACTAAAACTAAAATAATAAACGTACACATTCTCGATCACGATTCAGACTAAACGTGTAAGAAGTAGACTGACAAATTAATAACACCGACGGGTGACAGACGATAATCTGACTATTGTACAAGTTTTTTTCACAGCGTAGATGAAAATAAAGAAATTAAAAAAAAAAAAAAAACCGGACACGGTGGTAACGGATGTCATATAACGGATGAGGATGCGGATGAGGATATCGAGATAATCGGGTTTGAGGATGCGGATGAGGATACGGATATTAGAAAATTCCTTATTGAGGATGCGGATGAGGGTGCGGATGCAGATGTCGTACAAAAAATAACCCTTGTTTTTTGTAGTATTTATATTTGTATAGGTTGTATATTATTTGGTAGGTAAAAAAAATAATAATATTAAAGTTGTTAATATTCACCGAGAGGAGGCCTGTGTCCCAGCAGTGGGAACATTATAGGCTGATTATGACATATGATGATGAAATTTGGTAACTGAAATTTCAAATTGTGGAGTCAAATAAACAACTTTAATATTCAAAATTAAGTAAAGGTAAATTATATTTGATAAAAAGTAACTGGCAGACCGTGTCGCCTTTTAAGCGGTTTTTAAGTTCATCATAAATAAGGGCCTGCTCCACAAAATAATTGTTCGCTCGGGATACTTGCCAGTGGCGGTGATAAAAAAAATCGAATGATTTTATACCCAGTAAGCTGACGTAAACACAGAAGTAATATAATCTCGGCGGGATTTTGTCCCAGCGCGTAGAAAAAACACAATGTTGGATTTTTAACTCTCGGCTTACGGCCGAGAGTTAAAAATCCAGTGCACGAAAAAAAAAATCGCTGCGATTTTATCACGTCCGTGTGAACGTCGGCTAACTCAGATTGTGACATGTGACACCACAGTCGTGCCACCAGTGCCACGTGCGGCCGATCATCTGTCATAAGACAAGGACATTGCGAATTCAGCCAATAGTAACGCGTAACTCACTTATCGGCCCGCCCATTTAGCTCGACGCGAGTTTTTAAAAATCCACTATTTGTGCGAACAAGGTAGGGTCACATCCTCATAGAAATTATGTGGATGCGGATGAGGATGCGGAGCTTTTAAAATCAAAAGTTGAGGATGCGGATGTTTTGCGGATATCAAAATTTATGCGGATGCTCCGCAGTTGCGGATGCGGATACGGATATCCGTTACAACCCTGATCTGAGATAGTCCCATAATCTAAGTTGTTTATTTTCTTTAATACTCAATCTGCCTAGTTTTTTCCCAATGATATGAAAAAGGAGTGAATGATAGCGTGACGGTTGACAGGGGAGAGTGGAAGAAGAAAACGAGTGCGCCAACCCCACGTAACATGGGACAAGGGCAGGAAGATGATGATGATGCCTAGTCTTTTCCCAACTAGGCTTCCAAACTAACTGGATGTAACTGAATACTACTATTTTACATATAGCGACTGCCTCCATAATCTAGTTACTGGGTAACACGATACCCCTCGGTAAGACTAGTTGTCAGACTTGGGCTGCTGACTCCCCGTAACGACTGACAAAGATCTACGAATAACAGCCAGGACCAACGGCTTTACGTGTTTTTCAAGGCACGAAGGGGTCTCGATGTGTAATGGATGGTCACCCATCCACGAACCGACCGCGGCAAGAGTAGCTTAACCTTCGATCCGTGAGGCTGTATGTTATTTGGCCACGAGCTTCATTTTCTTTATTACTACACTCTCTTAAATTGTGTCCTTCATTTAATCCTTTTTTTTTTTGGGTGGGTAATTATCAAATAACTTCTCCCGCTCTGGGTGGAGTGGGAGGGTGTCAGACTCTTACTGACTAAAACCCACCCGTGTTCCTTCGGTTGCCATGTTGCCGGGGGCACGATCTCCCTTTCGGACTTCTTCGCAACCCCGGCAGGCATCGGCCCTAGCGGACCCCGTCAATTCTGCTGACATCTCTTTGAGGCGCGCGTGGAACACAACGCTTCATTTACATATTGTATAGAGACTCTCATGGGCAAACACCTGTACCTGCCCTTCCAAGTGCCACAGACGCGATGTCACATAGCTCCCATTCCCCGCCAGAACGACGAGTCGGACGGCGGCGTGGAGGGCGGCCACACGGACGCGGCGGCGCTGGCGCTCATGCTGCAGGAGCAGCTGGACGCCATCAACACCGAGATACGCCTCATACAGGAGGAAAAGCAGACCACGGAGGCGCGCGCGGAGGAGCTGGAGTCCAGGGTGAGGACGCTTTCTGTTTATGGGGGCTAGGGACCCAACTTAGGAGCGTTCAGTAAGCGACTGCTAAGGGGGATGCACCAAGGTAGCCCGCGAAACTCAAATTTTCTTTAGGTTTATGCAATTTGCAGGTTTGTGTCAGTTTGTATGTTGATAAAAATATGATTCGCGACCGTAACAAACATATACTTAGAGAACTATAATCATTATGTAGAATCATCAATCGGCAAATTGCAATAAACTTAAAAGAGCTACCCTGGCGCTTACTATATTCTAGAACAGTCGTTAAGGCGAAATCCTTAACACTGAATATAATGAGTTTAGTAAACTCACAACAATATAAGGTTAGGAGATATCGTTTGTTTTATCATAAACTTCGTGATATTGACCTTGCTTTGGGGTTCTATATTAGAAGTGCAGCATAGTTTATAAAGAATAAATTATTCAAATTGTCGAACTTTATTTGAAAACTCTGAAAAGTAAAGTACACTAGGTTTATTGGTGAGATCCAGAGAAACGCACCAATAAAGCATAAGGTAAGGTTATCATTTTTGGTGGGAGTAGATTAGTATAGAGATTAGAACATATTTTGATGGTTCCATCTTGTATAGAATAGCAATAAATAAGAAATCAATGGTTGTGGAAAAATAACACCTCGGTCAACATTTGTGTATCATAAATTGTATTAAAATGTTTCAGCTTGCATTCTGCTTACCCACACAACTTGTATTTTTAAGTAAAATAATAGAATTCTCGGTGATGGGTCATCCAATCAGTTCATTTCATGGTTTTTATTTTGGTGTTCAGTGGTGGCGGCGCGATAACTCCGAACGATGAATCTTGACACGTTCGTATATGGCAAAAAACTTAACTTCTAACAAAATTGGCGAGTTTTTACGTGCCGCCACTTTTAATATTTGCATCTATGTATATGGGACTTCAATTTTATAACAACTCCATCGCCTAGAATCACTTCTCTAGCTATCGACAACATATGTGTACTACGTGCTAATCACGGATCAACTTCATTATTTAAAGTTTCATTAATTTAGTGAGAAAATATTCAAGGTTTCTGGGAAAATCGAAACGGTGATAAAAGCAATAAGCTTGTTTTACTTATGTTTAAATATTGAGTAAATAAATTTAAATTAATAAAGCACAACAACAAAGATGATTACAAAGAAACCCATAGATTTACTTGAAACACTATTCGCGTATTTTATTGAACGACATAATTTGAAAAAATTGTTCTTTAAAATTAGATTTTGTACAAAAAAAAATGCAATCCTTAGTTATAGCTGCCTTAATTCTGGTTGGATTGCCGATATAGAGGTATAAGGAACAGAGTGTAAAGTTCATTCATCCTCCATAGAAAAGGGACGATCCTCCGACTAGACGGTTGTTGTGTCTGGTGGGCTACTGCCCGACGATTTATGTCGAGACATTATATATAGTCGCGCAGTAAACTCTGCTTGCGCGATGCAGGACTTTGAAGTCAATGTGATGCGTAGTTCGCATGTGTCGATGTAGACGCTGACATACCGATATAAACCTTGTATGTTCCCAAAACACTGAAAATAATACCTAATTATCAACATGTTACAATCTGAATTCGCCATGGTATTTCTCAGAATACTTTAAATATTCTCTCACAAATTCTTGCCGATTTATGTAACATTTTCATTTAATTTAAGCGTAGTACTGGTATGTGTCGGGCTCACGGCATGAGTCCCTATGTGCGCTATTAACAGGATGTATATAAGCGGGTGTGGTGTGGGCAGGTGGGCAGCTACGAGCACATGAACGTGCTGGCGCGCCGCGCCGAGTCCCCGCCGCGCGCCGCCTCGCCCTCGCGCGCGCACCTCGCGCAGCACCACAAGTACCACACTGTACGTATACACACACACGCCGCCCCATACACAACACACGACTACATTTCTTAGCGCTGATTTTATGAGCGTTAGAAGGCCAATTCTCATATTAAAAAAGTACAAATAAAAGTCGCAATCTCATCTCAACGATAGTCAAAAGTCATATTGACAATGCAATGCCAAAAATGTAGATAAATCAGAGGCTTTTTTGACAGATTGAGACCGAGAATACGCGACTTGCCTCTCTTGAATATCTTTATTCGAGAAATAATTTTGAATTTTACAGTTTTTCCATAAAAATCTGTCAGACGTCGATTTTATTTCGCGGATAATAGATACAACGCTACAAGGTTCTTTTGGCTCGTGGCCAAAATTGGAACCAACGATTTGTGACAATTTCACAAGTGTTTGCCAACAACGCTTCCTTGTCAATGTAATTTAAGAGCCAAAAGATCCTTGTAGCACTTAAAGTAATGCAGTCGCCATATTATATGAACGAGTAAACAGAAAATAATATTAATGTACTCAATTCAAAACATTTTCAAATGTCTTTGCTTGCCTATCCTGCCTTTTCTAGGAGCCTTAAAACGCAAATATAATTGCGATCGCATTACTTGCAATTTGATATAGCGAATCGGTGTCCATTTGCAGATACTATCAGAACTATTAGACATTTCAATATAACTACACACATAAAATTAAGGTGTGGTGGATGTGCTGAAGTTTGATGATCGAAGTAAGTCTTCAAGCGCAAAACTTTGTAAGAATTTTCTGTTGTCATTAACCAAATACAACGCGCTAATAATAATTTTGGACATTATCTACCAATTAATCATCAATCATTTCAGTTCATTGCTCAGTCCACTACTGGACTGCTTTGTCTAAACAGGGTGTAAATGTTCAACGCTTCATTTCTATCACATGAAAGTTAAATTAAAAATTTATGTATTTCTATATTTTGGATTCAGAATAAAATATACATTCAGTTTGTAAAATATTCCTGGACTTCGTTAAAACACCCTGTATAGTCAACCCGTCCGATAAAATACTAACGTAGCCATATATGAAATACTAACGGTAGTCTGAATAGAAAACCTTCACTTGGTGTTTGGTAAAAAGTTGTAAAATTAATTACATTTGGTTCAACATTCATAAAAAAGTGTAAAATAATATTTAGTAACTAATATGTAATTGTAAGCAGCTGGAAATACTGGGTACTAATTTCATGTAGAATCATAAGGTGTCATAGCTTACTAACATAACTTGGAACGCTGGTGTACGCCGCAGGCGCCGGCGTCGATGTCCCCGGCGCACCACTACCGCGCGCCGCCCGCGTCCGAGAGCCTGCCTGCCAGCCAGGTCCGTCACATTACTAATTACTGCCAAATACTGCAGTACCTGTCGTACTAATGAGAGTGTACCGCTAAACTGAAGTTCGGTATCGGGGCTCTAAATTAATCTAAATTTTCTCTAGAATAACTTTACTGTCTGAAATTAGAGGTTTTTTGGTATCGATGATTTTAAAAAGCGAAGCTTTGCGATGGAAGCTACTGTATATTCGCCAAAAAATCTACGTCTTTCGATAGTTTGTTCTTACAAAAATAAAACTCATGCAATTTGGTTTAATGCCACAGATATGAAAGGCATTTGAAGAGGCAGTTTAGCGGTACATTCTGTACAATCAAGGTATGCACGCATACACAGGAATGGCTTACAGCTGTGTGGAAGTTTGCGTCACTTATCAACATTTGTCTTATGTGCGGTGATACAGCTTGTTGTTGTCTTCAACGAATATCTGTCCTCATGAAAACTGCAAAACGACTACTTGCAGCTCTCATGACTCCACTCGGATCTCTACAAATTGTGAAGGAAAATATCTTCATAGGAAACGCGGTCACGTGACCGTTGGCGTTTCTCAAATTAATATAATCACGCCAAAAAAAAAACACATAAGCCACATGGTAGTAGAAGATATACATTATTATAACGTAAAAAAATAGTTGAACTAATATCATTAATTCATTATTAACCAGGGAGAAAACAGAGGCATACAAATAGTATGGAATGAACGCCAACCTCATAGTTCAGTTGAACTTACAAAGGCCCTTGGCAGACAAACGAAACATTTTATTTGACCATTTTAAAACAAGCTGCTTCACCCGAACTTCGTATAAAATGCGAATGTTATATTTATGTAGCTTATATTTAGTGAATAAATTCTATGTAAAATGTAAATATGTGACATTCTGGCATTTAGCATGAAGCGCCCTCTTTATTGTGATCAAATGCTATAGTTCGGTATTATGCCTTATTGTCAATTACATATTTAAGATTGATTTTACCACTTCTCCATCCGTCTTTTAGCCAATTTTGGCATTGCTAGTCAATCACCAATGTTTGCCGAAAGATTACATGGCATTGGCACCGCCCTTTGTGAAAATATTATTTAATTTTATGGGAAAGTGGTCAAAACCAACCTTTTATTAAAACAGCGGCATGCCAGCTATACCCTTATACTATAAAACACTTTGTATTAGCAAGTAGTATATCATATAGCTGTATAAATTAATAAAATTAAATATTGTCATAAAAGTGCACTGCACTGCTTGACGCAACGTAGATATTAGGCGATGCTTGTATGTGCAAGATATATTATATGTATGACGATACAGCGGCACTCAACTTTCACTGGCATCTAGATAATATATATTGTTAGTCAATTCTACTTCTTCTGGTTTATTACTTGAAAGTTGTTTCCTCCTTCGGGCCCGAGAAAAAGCTTGAGTATTGCTGACTAGGAAGTAAAACAAACTGCTGACTTGTAATAATGCATTAGACCTACAAATATACATGTAATAATATTTAGTTATTTTATGTATTTTTATTATTTTTAGAGATCGTCAAAGATTTGTCCATTTAGATTATATTATGATAGATTCATCATTGATGTTAATTTTAGTCTAAAATATGTATAATTTTAATAATCTTAAAGTGTGTTGTTTTGACTGTTAGGGTCAAAAGAACTTTATCAAAAATCATTATTAATAGACTCATCTTTTAAATGTAGCAAAATTCATTTAAATAAATTACTTATAACTTCTTTAGCACATTATAAATAAGTATTAATTTCATTAGTTTCAGAACATAATATGGTATAGAGATATCACACGTAAAAATTACTTATTATGTTTAATTTTGCATGTAATATTAGTTTTACCAGAATCGAGACCTTTAAAAAATTGTTTTCTATCGTCTAGATATTTCCAGATAGTATTTTCCAACCACACGTGATTTGGTACTATGTGCCACACTAGCGTTCGTATAACGTCGGCGTTCCGGAAAAGCAATGCTGGCACTTCATTTATTTAGTGCATTTGTCCAAAGACTATTATTGTTATGTGGCCACATTACATTATTATTCGAATAAAATTTAATCTGTATTAGCAAAATAACGCGATATTTGCAGAAACACACCAAGTAAAGTCCACAAACGCTCGCATGCGGGTGCCGGACGCGTGTGCAGCTCCCTTAAAGTGAAAGCATTTTGTTTTCGCAATTCGGTTTACGTAAACCGGTCGGTTCTGTTTAATCTGTGTTTGCAACATTATGTGGGAATAGATGAATGTCGCACCAAAAGTTTGGTTCCAAAGCACAGCTTAGACCAGTAGCAGATCCAAGGGGATGGTCTCATTACTCATGATCATCCCCATCATGGTTGGTATCTACTATCATGACATTTGCCTTAAGTCTTGGTGTTCCACCAAGCCTAGGTGGCCAGCCTTGAACTTAGACGATACACGAACGCTAGTGCGATACACATCCCGTATCTAAACTCTCACGTGTTATTTCCATGCAGCTCCAACTATGTGAGGAGGGCGGAGGGCCAGTAGTAAGCGGCGAGGGCGCGGAGTCTCCGCTCACGGCGCGCTCACTGCGGCTGGAGCGAGCCGCGCGCGCCATACACGCCGAGAGAGACAGACTGCGCACGCACTACCAGCCGCCCTATGACTCGTGAGTACACTGCCTACACAGGTTTCTATGACAGATAAACGACGATGCTACTAAATATGAGGAAGTTCTTGAAGGTTCGTTTGCAGGAGGAAAGTTTCTCGATAGTCTAGAAGCGAAACTGTTTATGCGAGACTCGTAGGTAAAAATCGACAGGCGATCCATAGCTCACATGTTTACTTTCCTCGTGTAAACACGCCTTAATGCTAAGTCCTGTAGTAATAAACTGTTCTCACATATATTATGAGACTCAACACCGATGATTTAAAGTTTTTATTGACAGTCATTAAAACTTTAATAACGTTATTACTAAAAAGGCATCAAAACAGAAACAATCAAAACTACAATTATTACGGGCCTAAGGCTGCCTGTTCACTGGAGCGGAGCGAGGCAGCGGAGCGGAGAAATGTGTCAATATTAACCAATAGGAGCGGAGCTCTGAAGCGGAGTATAGATTCTATTGGTTAATATTGGCGCATTTCTCCGCTCCGCTGCCTTGCTCCGTTCCAGAGGACAGGCAGCCTTAAGAGGGCGCCCAATGGTCCACTAGTCCACCAATTTTCTAATACCTTTTATATAGTTACATATGGAGACACGAAGCAACAAAATACGATCTTTTAAACTTTATAAAAGGTATTAGAAAATTCTAGACACACTTACCGAGGGTCTTACTAGCCATTATTCATAATTCCTTCTCAGTGACGAGATAATATTTTTTTAGAGTGGCGCTAGTGGACCATTGGACACCCTTTTAAAGCCTAAGCATGCGGCCACGTTCTCAGTGTCCGCATATTGCGCGCGTACTTATATTTTTTTTATGTGACTAACCTAAAAGAAAACATCAATTTTAACAACTCTTCGCAACAAAGTGATTATATTTGTGAAAGTATGGTAATCACCTTGTTGAGACTAAGGGGGGTTGAACTTACACACTGCGTAACACCAGTAATATAACCTTGACTGTATTCACCATGCTGGTTTATTGGTGTGGGTAATTTATATTGTTTCTATTTATTTGGGTCTAAAAGTTTAACTTACACCACCCTCTGAAAGGTGGTCAATACTTCTTGAGAAACTTTATAGTTTCTTTTAATCAGTTCTTTATGACACGTCTTGAAAAGATAGTGCCAAACGAGGGAAAATTTTGTTAATACAATACAAGCCCCTTTCAAAGAACTTTGTAGAAAAAAGCCTTGTTCAGTTTTTCCAAAAACCGATGCAGCAGGCGTCTTGTAGAGAACTACCATTGGTATAGCATTTTTATGTATTAACAACTATAATATTTCAACCTAACTGTATTTTTGTAAAGGGTGATCCAATTCGAGGTTCCTTTATTGGCAACATTACTTTTGACAGCTTTTAGTAATGGCGCGTGTTTCAAACGTCAAATGTTAGTTTTTGACAATACATTTACAAAATGAATCGCTTTAGATTCAGCAAGACGGCGCAACATGCCACACAGTGCGTGAAACGTTAGATTTTTTGCATGAAACGTTCAGAGGTAGCATTATTTCACGTTACGGTGACTTCAACTGGCCGCTAAGATCATGCGAGTTAACGCCGTTGGTTTTTTTATGTGATGTTTTTTTTTAATAGTCGCGTCTATACCAACACATCTGCA
Source organism: Agrochola lychnidis (assembly GCA_963680765.1). Taxonomy (NCBI): domain Eukaryota; kingdom Metazoa; phylum Arthropoda; class Insecta; order Lepidoptera; family Noctuidae; genus Agrochola; species Agrochola lychnidis. The sequence continues at coordinate 1,592,277 of OY796859.1, read as the reverse complement.
ACGTTGGAGCACCTAAAAACTAACAACCGTCAAGTTATTGCCGAGATAACCCACGAAATTTGCGAAAAAGTCATCGAAAATTACCTCGACAGAATCAACTGCTGCTCCAGAGGCGGCCATTTGCCTGAAATCATGTAAAAAAAAGATCGATCTAATAAAGAAAAAAGAATTAAGATATTGTTATATTTATTTTTTAATAATCGTTAGGAACCTCGAATTGGATCACCCTGTGTATGTATGAACAACTAATCAACAAAACTAACAATTAACCTCTCCATTCCACGCAACCAGGACTTCAATAATGTCGGGCAGCCTCGCGCGGATCCCGATGCACAGGTCTCCGCTTTTACCTCACCCGGGACTCAAACCCGCGTCCCACCCGCAAGTGAACTTAGCTCACTTGTGGTGCGACTGTCCCGACACGTTGTTCAACTATGTGCCACATAGGCTCTGTCTTAAATCCAGCATGTATCGGATCGTTGATAGTTATTTGTTCCATCATCCATGTTTGGTTAAGTCTGCTAGTTATATTTGAATGTAAATAGTTATGCGTCTTTATGATCAAATGATGCATAATAAATTTATTTTCTATCAAACATGGAAAAACAACGTGTCGAGATAGACAGCTTAAAATTGTGTTTTGTTTGCTTATGTGCATGCATTTCTTTCTTTTCGGATTATTTATAATTGTGTTAAGACATTTAAAATTTTATTTAAATAAATAGATATGTTACAAAATGGAATTACTAATTCTTTCTACCCGATAACCTCATGGAAATGGGATTTAAATTTTTTAATGGTATGTTATTTGATTATTTTTATGTGTGATCCCCGATTCCATAGTAGAGGTCGATTTGTGGCTAAACATATTTTTAGTAATTCCATTTTAGCTGGAAAGTTAGCCATTCGTTTATAGCACCAATATTTTTAGACCAGTGGTACTCAAGTTTCATTCTGTCTAGATTTTATTTGTAAGAAAGGCAAAAACAATTGTCTCGCTGACTCTCGCTTGACCAGTGACTAAAAATATATATGCTATTGTCGGAAATTCACAGATAATACAGAAACAAGCTGAGAAAGAAGATTGAGTAGCACATGGTTTAGGCTTATTATGTAATTTCCTTGTGATACCTTCAAAAGAATATAGAAGAACTTATTAAATTCTTTGTCTATAAAGCACACTCCAAATCTCCTAAGCTCTCATCACTTATCACTTTAGTTTATTCCACTCGCATAGATAATGCTGAGATTTAATGCTAATTACGTAGTTTCATTCATTAGTCCCTATTTTTTCAATCTTAAATGCTCTTTTCGCTCCATCATAGCTATTAAACCTTGTATGTAAATACCATAACAAACTAACCGACTCCAAAATTTGTTCACATAGCAATATTTCATCCAGTTCAAGCCAAGAGTCCCTGGGCGGCATGTCGGTGCCGCTGGGCGGCGGCGCGTGGGGCGGCGCGGGCGCGGCGCGCGCGGGCGGCTCGGCGGCCGCGTCGCTGGCCTCCATGCACCAGCAGAAGAAGCGCGGCATCAAGAGCTCGCTGGGCCGGTTCTTTAGTAAGAAGGAGAAGGCTGGGATGCCGGTGAGTGGCTGGATTTATTTTGGCTAGGGAACTTAGTAGAGCACCAGAGCGACCGAAATTACGTCATGGAAATTCAGCGTACACCTGCCGAAAATTGCGTCACGTTTTGACGTAAGCTTCATTTAAAATTTTCACAGCAGATATCTGGTAGAATATGACGGAAATTTACTCTTTTACATATTTGTCAACGCTCAACACACAGTTCTTACACACACCCCCTTTGTCTTAGCAAATCTTACAACGTCCTAGAATTAACAGGTGTTTTTTTTTTTCACCAACAGCAAGGACAGAGTCCCCGATCCTTATCCTCCGTGTCGTCGCTGGGCCTGTCGTCGCTCGCGGACGACCCGGCGTGCAGTGACGCCATGACGCCGCACGCGCCCATGTCGCACGCCCCCATGTCGCACCAGGACTACGCCAGGACCAAGAGCAAGTCAGTATACAAGTGTAAACTGCCTTTTATAACCTTCTGCTCTGAGGAATCACGAGAGTCTTTATGCCTATATAAGGAGCATCGCGCTGCAAAACGCGAAATACGAAACGAGACGCTCAGAGTATCTGAACTCGCATTTGCAAGTTGATTTGCACGAGTGAGTGCGTGCATGTAGCGTAGACGAAATGCATTGGCTCTTAGTGTCTCGGCTACGCGTGAATTTGTACACTCGTTGAGACGCGCTCAAAACGCTCTAGGTATTCACCTCTATACAAGTAAATCCGCAGCCCACTCACTGTGCACACATTGAATAAATGAAGTTTTCTATGAACCGATTTCTATTAACACGCCTTATTAATAGTTTCTATGGACACAGGTAAAAATTCTAACAGTTTAATAACTAAGATAATTTTGTATTCTGAAAATAAAAGCAGCTTTATTTGTCACTCATCATCTTTCTGCTCTTGACCCATTTTACTTGGGGTCAGCGCAACACATTTTCTTCTTCCATCCTCCCCTGTCAACGCTACAAAAATAAATCTTTTACCACCCACAGAGACCGCGACTACCGCCACGAGTTACTAGGCGAGGCCATGCGGGCGGGCACTCCGTTCGCCCTGTGGAACGGTCCCACCGTGGTGGCGTGGCTGGAGCTGTGGGTGGGCATGCCCGCGTGGTACGTGGCCGCCTGCAGGGCCAACGTCAAGTCCGGGGCCATCATGTCCGCGCTCTCCGACCAGGAGATACAGCGGGAGATCGGTACGTAACAATCATATAAAAAAAGGAAACTATTGACTGGCTAATTCAATAAAAAAGACCTCATATCTCGAAATTGCTTCTGAAAACTCACATTTAAAAATTTATACCTAAAATTAAGAAAAAAAAAGATTTACCCATTCCGTAAAAGTTGTTCCCTGCATGCAGTGTATTTTCTAGGTTTAAGCAAACCTAGAAAATACACTGTGTTATTTGAAGGTATAAATTACCTGATACACTTTCTTTTTGTCGCTTGCTAGATGGCATTAACTGCTTCATTTGCAACTCTGATGGCCAATGCCATACAAATTCCAAAGGATCATACATCGTTAGGTATACTATCATCCTTTTCTGATGAAACGTACATCTAATGCCGACTATAGATTGGTGATACGTAACATGAAATGTAACGCAACAACTAGGCTTTGTTTCAACACATGTTTCATTTCACCAATCTGTACCCGGCATGATGTTCTAAAGAACAATAATATTAATGTTATTTTACATTTGTACAGGTATAAGTAACCCCTTACACCGGTTGAAGCTGCGACTAGCTATCCAGGAGATGGTCTCTCTGACGTCACCGTCGGCTCCTAGAGGCACGGCGTGCGCCGCACTCGCCTTCGGGGACATGAACCACGAATGGATCGGGAACGTATGGCTACCCTCCTTAGGTGAGTAAACGTCAAATCTACTGTATAAGAAAGAAGCCAGAAATCTAAAAGTCGGCACAACCCTCAACTACCTTGTGAACGGTTGGTCATCGTGAAAACTTTCAGCAGATTACCTCTGTATATAAAACGGATCACTGATTTTCGCGACGACAAAGTGTTTCAGTTCGATAACATCGCGATGACTGATTATCGCGCGAAATTTAATGTATCTCAATCCAGATCTGCCGAATTGACAATGTGAGTCTTTGAGAGGGTTAAACACAAACAGTCATCAAAGACTGCGGATCAAGACTGGAATTGAGATACTTTCTTAATTTCGAGCGTGTTAGGCTGTCAACGAATCTACTTGACACCTAAAAATAGGCCGCTACTCAACGGGGTCGAAAGAGCTACCAAAATTTTTTTTTTTCAAGCAACTATTTTCTCATTAACATTGTTTTGATTCAAATATCAGAAATACATCATAAATAATGTTTTGTTTAGGTTTACCACAATACAGAACGACGTTCATGGAGTGTCTGGTAGACGCGCGGATGTTGGAGCACCTCACGAAGAGGGACCTTCGGACGCAACTCAAAATGGTCGACAGTTTTCACAGGTAACACATTCTTCGAAATGCATATTATAACATTATGTTTCCTTCAAAACATAACATTTGATTGAAGAAGCAGTCTTAAATTCTACCTTTAATAATAAGAATAACGTACCTTCATTTCCTCTTTTTCATTACCTGTGTAGACTTTCACCATGGCAAGACTCGCGGTGATTTCAATCTGTCACTTGTCAAGTGTCAATCATAGCGTCTAAAAATTTTGCCGCCAACGTACGGAAAAATTTTCTCTCGTTAATTTTCTATAAAAAATTGTAAAGTTTCAGGTAAAACTTTATAGAAAGTGAATAATAGTGCTTGTGGTAAGTCATATATAGTGTTACGCTGATCGTTAAGTCAGTGAAATGCCGAAATGGAGATCGAAAGATCATATTACTTGAAAGTGTCGCCGGTACCTGCGGCAACCGTTCGCGTTTGTAGCGAACGACAGCAGCGATCAGCGATTCTCGTAAGTGCGATAGTGGTGAAGAACGCTCTTTATCCCCGGAGGAAGAAGGCACCCATTCTCACCGCCGAACTACGGCTAAGAGATCGAAACGATTTCCTGCAAGTCGGACTTATTGAATGAATAGCCAAGTAAGTGTTAAATCTGATAAAATAGACACAATTTCGACATTATATCACTAACCTTACTCAGAAACAGGTCAGTGGGTCGTCTTAGGGGCGGATATAAACTTCTAAACTGCTTCTTGCTAATATCTATTTCAGAAGCGCATGGTTGTTTTCTAAACAATCCGGTCGTGTCTAAAGAGACAGAAATAATACATCTTAAAAGATTTCAGTGTAAAATATGATGATTAGGTAGTAATTCCCAAAGCAACAATAGAAGACGAGCTAGAACTACTCAAGCAGTTTTTGACATTCCACCATAAAAGCAATCCGTTATACTATAGGAAGGGCCGTATGCTCCCAGCCCATGTGTTTTCATACACTGAATTAGAATACTTATGCCACTAAACACAACTATGGACTATTTGGCCCTGCGGAGGGAGTTTTGTCTGGGATCTCTAATGGAGGTCTAGCGCAAATGGAGCTAGCTGCTAAAGCAAGGTTCACAGGGACTTGTTAATTGGGCAGCAACCTACCTACTGATATTGTATCCGACTTTCCCTTTTTGAAGTAGTTCAAACACACCCATCCAGAAGTGTATTAAAATTGTTAGAGTGCAACACTATCATGTGGTATGCAGTTGTTACATTAAAAAGGTTCAGACACCTCTTATGAACTCTAATCTGCAATTATTAAGATATTAAAATTACTAATTAGACAGGACATTAAGTTTTATAACTATCATGAAATGCTAAATATTCAAACATCATAATTTATAATGTTAATACATAATAGGTACTGTATTATTCTTTACTACATTTAGTAACAATAAAAAAAAAATAAAAAAAACATGGTAAATGAAGATCATACCAAGAATAACTAGGCCAGGATTTATACTGTTGATAAGATTCAGGCCGCCTAAAGAACCATGTTAAAGCTTGGGAATGATAAGATCATTACAGGAAGTCTATTACTTAAGTCTAATACTGAAAATAATAATATTCAGAACAATTCTATTTTGAGAAATTTCTACAAATTTCTGTTTCAATGTCAAATACTGAAAATACTAATATTCGGAACAATTCTATTTTGAGCAAATTCTGTAAATTTCTAAACCTCAAAATATTAATCTATGCAGATTTCTAAGATTATGATAATTATTATAATTAAAGAGCCTATTTTTACACTCAAGTAAGATGATGAAGAGTAAGATGGAAGCAATGTCTTATTAATTAATAAATGGTAGCTGTTCATGACATAGTTCACACCAACGAGCTACGAGTTGTTTAAAAACTAAAGTAAAAATAATATATATTGTTGGTAGTTAACAGCGTGACCTTTTCGCATTTGTTCAATTCCCTGGACATATTTTGCAGTGGCAGCCAACTGAGTGGTAGAGAATTTGCGAGACTGAATTTTTTATTTCTATGTCTCAGAGACTAAGTCCTAACAAAACTTGGGTGACAAGTGAATTCCCTAAGAGAGTTCTAAATCTCAATCAGGATTTAGAATATGTACACCCTCTGCAGGCAAGGCAAGGTAGCAAGGAAGATTATAATATCATCCTCAGAAAAATTGTTGAGAGGGGCAGACCGAGAGAAATTGAAAAAGGTTGCTCCACTGGTTTGCCAAGAGTTAATGTGGTGCCAGAGGCTATTAATAGACCACAGCTCAGTTCCTCTACACATGGTAAGGTAACCCACTTCGTGTCCACACATGCCGTGGAGGAGGGGTAAGGAGCCCACATAAACGGGCTACTCTATACATATCCAAAAGATGTCTTTAAAAGATTGCCTTTAGTGATAATACCGCCCATTGTGTCACCATAAATATGTAAAATTTCTACATTTATATCTGTAATTCGTATGGTGTAAATATTAAAGAGTACCTACTCTACTCTTGTCAGGAACCTGACCAAACCAGAAAAAATGGCACTTGAACTTGAGAGAGATGTTTGCCATATACGCAGTAATAAGCAGCCAAAAAGCCAGACTTCAGAGTGCAAATATTCTAGTTCCGACAACAGACCATTTGTCGCACATTAAGGATAAGCGATGGATACGTTTCCCTAGCGCTCCTGAACCTAACTTGAAAAAGGATGAAGTTAGCAGTTTAGCTGAACATCACTCTGTCAGCGGTTTACCTCCCGGAGAGGTTAAAAGTGTTATAGCGACTTAGCCGACCGCTTTTAGAAACAGACCAGCCTGATTGGCTCCTGTTGCTCCTGGCCCCAGGCCTCGGAGGCCATGTTTCAAAGTGGGGCGTCCCCGACGTCAACTTTTTCGCGTCAGATAAGTCGGCCGTTGTGCGACAGTACGTCATATGGGACTCAAATGATGGCTTGGCAAGCTTCTGCAATGCTTTTAGTCACAGGTGACAGCATCGATTAGCATGGATTTTCTCTGCGCCTGATTTATGACCGAGTGCTCAGTCATCTGAACTCGAAAATGGGATGTGGACGTACTGTGTATAAATTGCCCCATACTAGACCCAGTACGCCCGGCTCCCGTACTTGGAGACGAGAGGTCTCGGAGACCCAGTACCAATACAGGATCCACGTAAGAACCTCTTAGACTTGACAAGCTGCAACTCCTAGCTTGGAAAGTTGGGGGGGAGGGCAGTCAGATTGCAAGGGGCAGTGGTCGATAGAAGAACAAGGGACTCGCTAAAATATATTTGGAGATAATCCACACTAATTACTTATAAAGCTCCTATTCAGAGGTGAATGTCATAGTGTAAGGTCTATTTATAACCTTGTTTCCAATTGATGTTATTTCCACTTAAACAAAATTCAACTTTAAAAGTTGATTTCAGACTGACTAGTACTGTTGAAAAAGTCATAAAAAGTTGTAGCGCAAACTGAACCTTATGAATAGGTTTTACAGTTGTTTTTCCCAAAACTCTGTTTACATGTTTGGCAAATAAATTGCGAATGCAGTTTAGATTGCATGACATTAGTCCTAAATAACCTGATCCCACCATATTGTACTAACAGATGTTAGATGATAGATCTAAACAGTTTTTGTCCATTAAGTAAGTTTCAAAAGCATTATCCAGTCATCCATATGGAAAAAAAAAAAAAAAAAAACTACCCCTTGATTGGTAGAGATTTACAACTATAAGATATCTCACAACTTCTGGATGTTGAATAACAGTGCAGCCAAAGTGTGGTTCAAAGACACTGAAAATCTAGTTGTTTACTTAGAATCTACCATAATCCTTGTCGATTTTGGTTTACAATAACAGGTGTGGCTAAGCTTGCTTAAAAGACAATGTTGTCTCTCCTCAAAATGGACTAAATTCATTTTTAAACAGACTAAGATAGAGAAACCTCCTGGAAGTATAAGGTTTGTGGTAGCCTTCGGGAGGCTGACTGGAAAATAGATCATCAGATGATATGAAACTGGAAGAGCCGCTAGGCTCACAGAAAGATTACTTGTGTAAATTAGTAAAAGAGAGAGCTACATCTCAAGAGAATTTAAAATGCTCAACCTATAATGTTCCCACTGATGACTATTGATGAGACAAGAGTGTCCTCTCTGTGAAAGAGGAAGAGAACTTATTATAATTATGTTAATATTTAATTCACTAATACAATGTATGTTTGTGTAAGTACATGATTCACGTTTAGTTGACAAATGATGAGATTTAATGTGTCACTACTTGATTAAACTATTGACTATTTTAATAAAAAGATCTTAATAAAATTTCAGTTACAATGGAATTTTAACTTTGTCATGTATGACATTGAGTTCATATTTCCAAATCTTTATAAAATTACTTATCTATGAGATTCAAAATTATTTGTACATTTTGATTGATCTCATAACTTCCAAGTAAGTAATCGAACTTGTATTAATTAAGGATATAAGTCAAAATTCAATATTGATTAAGGATATGAGTGATCCAACTATCCTTTGTTGATGAGATTATTATTCAGTTTAGATCTCATTGATTTTGAATTCATTTTCACCTTATCCGCTAAAGTGTATAAGGCAAAAAAGTTTGCTATTAATCTATAACATTTTATGGAAGATGTGTTCATGTTAGCATTTTGTAAGATAAATAGATTGAAAACTCTTATTTTTATTTTATTTGAAAATTTAATGTATACAGACGGAAATATTTTTTTCATTGTGTATAATTTTTTAATTCACATAGCGTCTACATCCTTCAGGTATTCTTTCACCAGCAGATTACAAACAGGTCTTCAATCAAATGTTATGTTTTGAAGGAAACATAATAGAACTGTTTTGCATTAAAACAAAACAGTTATTATGTTATGAAAAACATAACATTTGAGCAATGTGCTTGCTGTTGATTTTTGAAGACTTCTATGATTGACACTTGACAAGTGACAGATTGAAATCACCGCGAGTCTTGCCATGGTGAAAGTCTACACAGGTAATGAAAAAGAGGAAATGAAGGTACGTTATTCTTATTATTAAAGGTAGAATTTAAGACTGCTTCTTCAATCAAATGTTATGTTTTTCATAACATAATAACTGTTTTGTTTTAATGCAAAACAGTTCTATTATACTGACTTTACATGCAGGTCCTAGGAAACATCCTTGTGGCATTCCTGTATAATTGGTTAAATATTATGTGGAGTTCAAACATGATCGGTCACCAAATCAAGTAGTCTTTATAAAGAGGCTTCACATTCAGTAATTTATCAACATAATTTATTGACTTATTGTTCCGAGCAGAAAATATGATGACTTACCTTCTCAAAGGCCTTTGAAAATTTAACTTCTTTGTCTCGTTATGCGAATTTGTTATTTTATTTGATAGGTAGTTATTTTGTTGATTTGTTTCGTGTCTTATTGTATGTTTCTATTACAGAACGTCGCTGCACTTCGGCGTAGCATGCCTGAAGCGTGTGGGCTACAGTGTGCGAGCATTAGACGAAAGACGAAGAGCCGCGGAGCACACGAGCAGAGACGTGCTCGTGTGGACCAACGAGAGGCTGCAGCGCTGGCTCATAGCTATTAATCTCAAGGTACTGTTTTAGCCATTGATGCTCGTTGAACTATAACAAACGACAACGTCAATTACAAACGAGGTAAAGAAAAGGGCACTGTCAGGTCTGACAGTGCCCTTTTTAACCGACTTCCAAAAAGGAGGAGGTTATATGTTCGTCGCGTATGTTTGTTTTTTTTTTTTTTTATGTTTGTTCACCGATTTCTCCGTCAATTGTGGACCGATTTTGAAAATCCTTCTTTTGTTTGAAAGGGTGTGCTCTCGAATTGGTCCCATATAAATTTTATTAACTTTGCTTGGATAGTTTTTGAGTTAGCTACAAAATACGTATTTTTTTTCCACTTATTATGTAGATGATATGTTAAGTTTCTGTCATTGGTAGCAGGTAGTGGTATTCGAATGTGTGTGGGGTAGGTATCACAACTAAAAAGTGAAAAATAAAAACGTTTTACAAAAACAAAAACCACCGACCTCCAAAAAAACACTACAAAGTGAAAAATAACTTTAATTTCGGATGTCGGTGTCTTGAGTTTTGTATTTTCGTTTTTTGCCACCGACCAAAAAGTTTTTTCTTTACCTCGTTTGTAATTCTATACGAGCTCTCCAGTCTTATTTTAGGAAGGTTACTTCTCATTTTTATCTCTGGTTTATTGACTTTAAGGTATATTATAACAACAAAAAGATTATTATGACTGTGTTTAAATTACGGATTGTTCGAGAACTCGAAGATTAGCAACTTTTGATTTTTGTGTACAGGAGTACGCGAACAACTTGTCGGAGAGCGGCGTGCACGGCGCGCTGATCGCGCTGGACGACAACTTCGACGCCAACAGCATGGCGCTGGCGCTGCAGATACCTACGCAAAACACGCAGGTAATAACTACATTCATACTCGCCCCAAATTATCATGATAATCGAATAGATTTATATGGATTCAATATTCATATGGCTCTGATTTGGCTATAGATTGACGATATTCGATAGATTAATATTAAGCAGAAGTTATAGTACGAAAGTAAACGATTATACGCAAGAAGGGTAACAAAACAAAGTGATTTACAAAGAGACAAGCATGCTGGAACTGGAACGGGCCCAGCGGGCTGTCCTCAAGGTACTTCTGGGTAAGCCGCGGCGTTTCTCTACTGACGAATTATATTTAGAATCTAGGGTTTTACGTGTACGTCAGCTATTCATCCTAGGGTCACTTCTAAACCTTATAAAAGTCAACACAGAACGTTCTAGCAGCAGTAAGAGGGGTAGGAAAATAGCTGAAAGATTCCCCCTTCCAAAAACAAAAACCCTCTTTGCGACCCGGTTTTCGTCGTATTTACCCAGACGGGTGTTTAATGCTATAAGCAAAACGTTCACTGTACCGAATAACTACTCTGAGGCCAAAACTAAATTAAAAGAATGGTTGCTGGGCCGGACTTATGAGGAAACAGAAAGTTTACTTTGCTGCACATGTTAATACACACTCTCTGAAGGAATACATACCCTCACTTACACTCACACCACACACTTACTCACCTTAACTGTTTTTGTATGTATAATTTATGTTATTTGTTTTTGTACTTAAATTATTGTAAATTTAATAAGAACTATGAATAATAATATTGTGCTAGCAGAACGCATTAAAGTTGTTAACTTTGTGTAGTGTTTGGGTCACCAAGATACAGGCTGTGCCTAGTTTGGGACCCGCTGTCTAATTCTAAGTCTTCTGTTAGTGAGAATATCATACCATGCTATTTAGGTTGTATATTTATGAACTTTGTGTGAGCTAAATAAATGAATTTGAATTTGAATGATTGTTTGCCAAGGGAGCAAACAATTATTATTAAGGCGAGAGTGTTTCTTTGAATCCTGAGCGCAGCGATTATTCAAAGTACGTCACTCGAGCTTAAATAAGTGTTGCTCCCGAGGTGAACACTACTTTTTATCACCCTCTATGAGAATAACGAACATCTGTAAGACCTCCCTCAGGAACAAAGTTCCTTCTCACGTATGATTTAAAATCAAAATTTTCGCATTCGCCATCTTGGATTTACATTTTAACTTCACTATCGGCTTCAGCACCCTCGAAAACTATGAAAACGATACCCATAATGATAAATTTGAAAATTTTCAGAGTCGCCATCTTAGATTTACATTTTGATCTCACTATCGGTTTTAGCAATCTTGAAAACTATGAAAACAACACCCATGATGAAAAATTTGAAAATTTTCGTCGCCACCATCTTGGATTTTCATTTTGACCAAATTCACACCTTCTCTCTTTTGCCAGCCTGTTACTTGTTCATACAATGTTCGTGTTTGATCTCTTTGGTGATTGAAACTTTTACTAACAATATCCACATTTTAAATTCAAATCACTTTTAATCCCTGTTTACGAAGAAGAAACTAGCTCTTTTTGTAAAAAAAAGTGTTTTACGCGAGTTAAATGAAAATAAGCGGTAGCGAGCCAAACCGACGAGGGTTCGCGTTGACGCTGACTGTCTGGCGATCGATGGGTCGACGCCGTCTGCGTGTTGAGCGGACTGAGCAGGCGGCGTGGGCGGCCCGGCCGGTGCGGCATGCCAGCAACAAGTAAAGGGCAGGGAGGCAGTTAGGACTGTGAACAATCATGTATTATTAGTGAGGGTCTGTTCATTTGACGCCACAAGTCAAGCCAATGTTCTTTCTTCATATCATCCAAATGAATTTAACAGCAATATGTTTGTCCGTAGGCGCGACAGATCCTGGAGCTGGAATTCAGCAACCTGTTAGTGGCCGGCACCGAGCGCACGGCGCGCCTGCAGCACGAGCACGCCGCCTCCTGACACCACACGCTCAACTAGGTACACGTTGTTGTAACTTATATGAGTTTTAAGTTTAAGTATTCAAATAATAAAATCAAAACGTTCAATTTGTAAGTGGCATTACAAATTAGCATCTAATCCATTTGTTTCAAAGCCACTAGTGAAACAAGTACGTTAATAACTTGTTTCGGTGTTCCAGGCCACGTCCTACCCGCGCTAGCCTGGCCCAGCCGCCGGCTGCTACAGATCACAAACGAAGCGCGTCGCGACGCGATACTATAGTCATACGATACGTGAACTACACAACACTATTTATTTGGTACAAATTCGTTCACCTCCGCCCCGTGCGGGCGAGGCAATATGGCGGCATTTTATAGTAACGCTTCATTCATTCGAAACAAGTTTTTACATGTTCATTATGTAAATACTTCAAGGTTGGCTGGTATATTTATCAGTAACCAATTCTGCTTCTTATATTAACAAACATGTAAGTCTCTTGTCGCCACAACTATCTACCAAAGTACTATAAAATGCTATCATAGAGTAAGTTGTTGATACTTGATACAATAATATTCTCCATAAAGTGTATATTGAACTAAACAGTCGTAGCTAAGGCTTCACTATAACAAAGTGCTCTGAAATCTGTAGACTATGTACTTAACTTGTAATCTGATATTTATTAATTGTAACTTGGATACAAATGTAGCTATGGCGCGATGTACCGTGTTTTATATTATGATACACTAATGTAAGTATTACTCGCCTTAAAGTATTCTCTTAGATGTACAGTATACTTGTTATGAAGCAATATTGGCTGTTATTTGTGCTGCTATTCATCTGATAAATAGAACATAATACATAAGAAAATGTATATACAGTTGGTAATTAGAGATGAATAGGACCACAAACACCTATACAAAATATTTAAACAAAATAGCCTTATATCGCAATAGTTAATAGAGTCAGACTCTTAGACTATTATCTCACATTGTTATCGAATGGTGATAGTCTAGGAGCCTGACAATCTTCGCCATTTTATTTAAACGTTGACAAAACACGGTACACGCAAGTAAACATTGTCATACTCTGATGCCAAATATTAGTTATATTTTAACTAATATATACATTTGTATATTGTCGATCACACAGTCTGCAAATGATCATACCTTCCTTCATTTTCAATTGTTTACACACTGCTTTTCGATCAAAAAGTTTAAATAAAAGCAAGTAAAGGGACTTGAAACTGGCGCATCTGTTCAAATTTCGCTGACGAAAAATGGAAATGAACTTGATAGTAAAGTCTTGTAAAGTCAACAAAATAGGTAAAAAGGCAAGAAATAACATCTTTTTACTACGCTAATAATATTCATTGTTACTGTGTGCGTAACAAGTTTTAATAAAAGTACAATCTGAAACAAAATCTTTTATAATTATTTATTTTCTAATTTTTTAGTCAAAATAAGGATAAAATAATGCCAGTTTGCAGCCTGTGCGATCGACTAGCTACTCGTAAAGTTACTGTGTTGTGAGAGATGACTGTATAGCTGGTCGGCGGCCATACTGTGTCGCCGAGTTCTGTGTATTTCAACTGAGGAATGTGGCGCGACTGTGATTCTGTGTTAGTGGTCATTCACTTGGCGGTATACTTGACAGCTTTACCTGTTTACGAAATATATGCTGAGTGTCGGAGAAGTGATTCACAGAAAAAATTGTGTTGATTTTCATCGCAGTGTCTTTAGTCAGCACGAAGTAAGATTTTTTTGTATTTGTTTTTTTTGCGATATTGTGAATTGTTAATCTGTGTTTAAAAAAAGTCCATAATCGTTACTCTCTGTATCTTTATTTTCAAACCGTACATTTCATTGACTATTCTAGATGTTATCATCGTCTTTAGGTGTTGCGCAGCTTTTACAAAAGGACCTATTAAGATGAATAAAAGTGAACAAGTAAAACTAAAAAGTGTACTGATAAGTGTATGACCGTCTTAATAGTTGGAATACATGCTGTCTTTCTGTGTCACACGATTTAACGACAAGATTACATTAGTTAATTAACCTATCTCTGGATTACTCACACTGTTATAATAAAGATATGGCTACAAGATCACAAAAAGTTTATTCTCAGTTGAGTTGTGTGGCACAGCAAGATGTTTCGTCTAATCTGTCTACCAAGTGCCTCGCTGAGGTGTGTATATACATAGCTTTATGTAGTTGAATGTGTGCCTCTCAGATGTCGAGTGCCGACACTCGAGTGCACGTTACTAGTCTTATGTACAGTGTTATTACATTGTTTTGTAATCTTCTATTTTATTAACTCGCTACTAGATCAGCTGAAACTTAGCTAGGTATATTTTTGTTAAGCGTTTTACAAATATCCTGAAGCGCGACAGCCCTACCGCACAAGTCTTCGTTACTATGAGTGCAGGTAGGGCTGCCGCGCGTATAACATGAATGTTGTAGTTTTATTTGGTCCGTCGACGTGCGGGGTGCGATTGATAACATTTTGTGATGGATTGGACTGTTGTAAATGTAATTGGCGTTATTACCACGCTCACCATTAAATTGGCAGTGTTGCCAATATGTATTTTTTAGATAATTACACAGTTAAATGAATGATTATGTTTTAATTTTTTAACGGAATCAATCGCACGCCGCACGCCGACTTCAATAGATAATGAAATAAAACTTAATGAAATGTATAGCTAAAGCGATTTTAGTTTGAAAAGTGAATCTTTTTAACCAGTAGCAAATATATTGTAAATATTATCGTTTATATATCATTTCTATCGACTGTAGGTGTAATAGCAATATTTAGCTAAGATGTGTTCAAAACTGAAAGGATTTTTATTGTATTATTACTTTGTAATGATAACCGCTTATTTATTAACTAGATTTTATTATTTATTAAGTTATTATAGGAAATGTATTAAATATACCGGTTTATTATAAAAATTACCTCAATAATGGTTTGTCTTACGGTTGTCGCGTATCACAAGTAATGTTAACGCCGTGACGTCACGGCCGTGTGTAGGCCTCAGCTAATGTATGTATAGTTATCGAGTAACAGTATTAATAAAGTAAGGTGAGAGACGGCGCCACCGGTGTGATTTTTTTATAAAATTAATTAATTTTTAATCGTAGATAAACATTTGGATATATACTTCTCGGAGTAAGTCTGCGCTGTCGTCAAATGTTGCAAGATGTGAAAAATATAACATTCATATTATAAAATTCGCGCCTCTCCTATTCAGCATGTTGCTCATAATCCTTCAGACGTCTTACAATACTTGACGCGGGGCATTTTCAAAATTTTTCATAATAAATTGGAAAGTGAATGGTGTCTACTTTGTATTGCGACGTGGCAAGTGAACGTGACGGTAGTAGGACGGGCGTGTGAGGGACGTATTGTGAATGCGTTCATGTTACACTTACTGTTTACGTGGCCATAGCCAGGGGAGAAGCTTCAGCGGTGCCAAATCAGAAATACCCTTGAAACAACGAAACTACAGGAGAGTAAGGTGGTTTTCTTGTCTTGCTACTCTGAACAAAGTATAGTTTGAAAAATAACCTGAAATATATCAATGGCTGTCTAAAACCGCTCGAAGTGTAATCCTGGCTAGGTTAGATGTCGTTCAGTCGCACACTGTGCTATGCGAAACTGCGGCGGCTAGTCAACGCGTTGCAGGCGTGGGTAGGTTAGTGGTACGAGCGGTCGGAGTACGGAACGAAAGAGATGGGCCCATTATGTGGCTGAAGTCATTAGTAAAATATAGTTTAATTGATTTTTTTATTTACTAGGACAAAACTTCAAGTGTTCTAGAAAGTGTATCTTTGAACTATGAATCCCTGAGCATAGCGAAACCTAATTCATCGCTAGACTCGGGGTTGTAATTATAAACTTCTAGGAAAAATAAATGATTATCTAATACTTTTCGTTTCGTATTCTGGTCGTTCGTCATTCTGACGTCTCGTCAATAAAGCCTGACTCAATATCATACGTACACATCATCGTTTCATTATCAAAATATAAATAAATGATATATATTAGCTACATAAAGTTTGTATACAATGCAAGTATGAAGTACTATGGAGATGGTTATTAGTTAACTGTTAGCGTACTTATAGCTTTTCGACGTAGCTAATCAAGTTTTGTATAAAGTGGTTTGGATGACGTAGTATAGCCGAAGTGTCATGGCCGCTGTGCGGTCCCTTTGTAATCATACACTTTTATACGTTCCCGTCAGAAAGCGTAGATAACGTCAATCGTCCGGTTCCTTAAGTTAAGCGAACTTTAGATTAGTAACAAAACTTACGGAAGTTGACTTCCGCAAGCAATTCTTGCTTTGAAACTTGCAGATTGTTCACGGTAAGAATTAATTACGGAAGTCAACTTCTGCAAGTTTAACTGCTAATCTAAATTTCGCTTTAGTGTCCGGTGCGTAACGCTCGGTGGCGAGTTTGTAACGTTCGGTGCGAGTCGGTAATGTTCGGTTATGAGTGCGTAACGTGCCTTGTTACTGTTACACTAGATCATTTGTTTGGATGGCTCCACTTTGTTGTATGAAGTTATGTTCGTTATGATGATTGGAAAGAAAACCCAATCACTTCTAGTGGACGAATATTGTCCGCTGAGGTTTCGTACATTTAAGTACAGTAGGTATTATTCTATTCATAATTAATTAAAGAAGTTACATATCTGATGTTACAAACCCGTAGCCACAGTGTCACAAAGCCGGACGCTAGCTGTTCCACTATGTTGTGTTAACGCGATCAGTGTTGCCAGTTGTTTCCATGTCCTCGGTGTGTACCGTAGTGCAGTAACGTGTGTAACTCCACAAGTGCCAAGTAACCGCCAGTTTGGAACGGACGCGACCGAACAATAACTAGAATAATTTTATCACATTCCAACATACTCCGATCACGCACTATCGGACCCGTATCGAACAAAAATAAATCAAATATTTTTCCAAGATTTTAAGTCCCAGTGGCTCGCGCTACCAAAGAATAAAGTTACCTTCACGTTAAGGAATTAATGTAAAATATGTTTATTAGTAAAAAATTGGATATGTATATAATTTGGCCTGTGTGTGCATAGCTTGTTATAGTGACGGGATATGTATCGAGTTGCGCGCGTGTGGGAGCGTCTCGTCACCGTGCGCGTTACATTCCAAGGCTTTCCGTGTTATAAATGATCGCTTTGGCCCTCGACTAGATAATCGGTATATCGTTACAGGTGAACCCTTCTAACGGCCATTGTTTTGATGTCATAACGAAATTGTTAACTAGACAATGTTTATTTTGACCAATGTAATCTGTACTAATGTGTAATCTGTACGTTTGTAAAAACGTTTATCAAAAGTGCGATGACGGCATACGTTGTGCATAATGATAAGAGGTAAATACAATTTACACGATACAATGTTTTGTTTTATTTACTTCATCCCTGTCATGATTTTTCAAGAAAGATCCTAAGGTCAGACTTGCAAAAGAAAAATTAAATAATAAATGACTGGTTCTGTCTACCTCTAGAGTAAAATCTTGTCACTGACTGAAGCCTACATGTGAAACTTGCGTAACGCCATTTATAAGTAATAGATAGACATGGAACTAAAACTGCTTTGGATACAATTAAAATGAAAATAAGTCAAAACTAGACGTTAGGCCAGACAGCACACGCAGGAGGAGACGCCCTGGACGTCTGGAATCACAGGCAGATTTCCGGCCACCGTAGGCGCGGGTTTGCGGACGGTGAGCAATGGGTAGCTCGCCGTCCGATAAGGACCAGGCCCGGGTCGACGGCGCGTTGTGTTCCACGCGCGCCTCAAAGAGCTGTCAGCAGAATTGACGGGGTCCGCTAGGGCCAATGCCTGCCAGGGGTTCGAAGAAAACCGATAGGGACATCGTGGCCCCCCTGGCAACACGGCAACTGAAGGAACACGGGTGGGTTTTAGCCAGTAAGAGTCTGACACGCCCTCCCGCTCCACCCAGAGCGGGAGAAGTTATTTGATGATTTCCCACCCCAAAACAAAAAAAAAAGCCCAGACAGCACAACACTAAAAACCTACCTATATGCCTTTCAGGAGCTTTCATTGCTCATCCTAAAATGACCTAATTTTTTTTTTCGTATTATTAAAATAAATACACATTTTGAAAGTGTAAAATGTCGAAAACATGTAGTTTTGTTATTATTAAAAAACTGATGACCTTCCGTGAAGTATTTACGCCGTACTAAGGGTTTATGTTGTTTTTAGGGATCCGTACCTTAAAAGGAAAAAACGGAACCCTTTAGGATCACTCGTGTTTGTTTGTCTGTCACAGCCAATTTGCTCCGAATCTAATAGACCGATCATATGTATATCTGTGACTAAAACATAGATGTGTAACGTAAACAAATGAATTTTGAATATCATTATCATCAGTCACTATTGGGGGAAAAAATAAGTTTTGCAAACTATACCTACCGTGTGACATCAAATGAAAGGACTTATTGCGAGGATTTCAAATATATTTTTCTAAAATTTTAAATTAAATACATTCAAAGATATTTAAGAAAATACATGAAAATTGACCATTCCCCCTTATCTCCGAAACTATTGAGCCTAAAATTTTGAAAAAAATACAGCGAATGGTTCTTTACCCACAAAATTACAGGAAAACCTATAAGAAGTCTATGGTCTTATAATAACATGGTAAATCTCTCAATATTGTGCGTACAAACTTACATTTGCAGTTGAAATGTATGGGAGAACATGTTTTTCAACTACAATGTTAAGTTTGTATTTGTTTAGTTTAGAGATTACTTTGGATTTTTCTCTATCGAGGAAACTACAAGGAATCGTGTTTCTAAAGTGTACGATTTATAGAGTGAATCCTATTTCTTTCATATTAATTGCATAACTAAAGGTTAATTGCGTTTGTTCGATCCATTGCTGCATTGTTATAACTTAAGAAAAGAGAATTCGCTAAATTATTGGAAATTGCTAGGATTGTCAAGAATCAAACACAGTGTACATCTGAGGCTTCTTTTTATTACCAACTTTACTTAAATGCCTACATATTTTCTTCTTCAATTCTTTCTGCCGTTTCAACTTCCTCCATTCTTCTGCCTCTAGTTGCTTCTTATGTTTCTGCAGCCTTTGCGCAGTAGCTTCTTTCTGTACTTCTTTCTTTTTCTCGAAATTAGTTTTCAGCATCTTCATAACGTTCGAAACCTTTTGTTCTTCCGGATTCTTGATAACCGCTATCCTGTTCTTGAATTTATCTTTAGGATTTATGCCAGACAATGTTGTGGACTTCTGCTTCGGTTTGAATCTGTATGGCAAGCCTTTCTGTAGGTTTTTAGGTATCACCAAAGGCTTGAAAACTTTGGGAGCTCTGTTTATTTCAGTATACATGGAGTCAGTGTTCGCGTCGTTTATGATGTTTTGTTCTCTCTTGAGCTGCCCTTTAGTCTTCATTCCTTGCCAGGCATTCTTAGCTCCCTCTGGCAGTAGTAGGTTAACGACAGGTGCATAGAACTTAGTGACGTCAACTTTAAACCATGTACGACAAAATATGATGTCACTCATCAGAATTTTGTCTTCAAAAGTAGCTCGGAAAGCACCTTCTGGCTTGTTCAGGGCTTTCTTAATCTGGCCTCTAATGCCCGAAACTGTTTTAACTCTGGCGCCTTCAAACTTCGCGACCTCGAGAGTAGTTGTAAACATATCTTTGATAAAAGCAGTCTTCTTGTAGATTTTCAATGGTGTACCAACTAGTTTCAATTTCTTAACTATTTGAGTTGATTTATTAATTTCATTCACACTTCCTGTAGCAGCTATCCTGAAGCCAACTTGTTTGATATCATTTGTATTGTTATTGACGCTCTGCAAGGCAAGAAAACCTGTGTTCTGTGGTGTAATGGGACCATAGAAATGCATGTTACATGTGACATGCTCAGGTGTATACTTCAAGTATCTGCATTTCATGTCATCCTCTATCTTCGAATAGATAGGTAACGTTTGGAAGCGACGCCAACCCAACGAAATGATTAGAGGATCATTAGTCTTCAGTATTTTCTTATACCATCTATGCTTCTTAACTTTGCAGGATACAAAACCGATGTTCTGCTCAGCCATGTTCAAAGATCCAATAAGTATTGGATAGCTAGAATCGAAGTTCGTAACGAATTCTGATGCCATGTTCTTGAATACCATTCTGACATATAATCCTGGTCTGAAACCTTCAACTTCAACCCTTAGACCCTGGTCTAAGTTCTCAAACACTGATTTGTTGAGTTCTGATTGTTTCAAAGCTTCTGCTTTTAAGTTTTCGTAATAAGAGTGGTCTCCTTTGATCCTGTGGTCATCAGGATTATCATATTCAGAATCGAATTTAGCTTTTAACTTCATCTTTTTGTCTAGAATTTCAGATTTAGTTAGCTCTGCTTTACGTTTAGTGCCAGTTTCTTGAGTTGTTTCCGTGTTTTCTTCAGCTTTATGTTTCTCTCCTGTTTCTAAGTCTTCGAAATCACCGTAAAGTTCCTCATCATCACCATCGCTGGCATCGTCTAGTTTCAATAGTTCTGAGGCGTCTTCGTCAGCCGACCTCTTCCCAGTTACGAAATTGTTGATCAAAAATTGTTTATTTGATTCACTTGTCCAATCTCTAAGATTTGGTTTGTCCAAGGCATAGAAGAATGAGCATTCCTCTAAATCTAATCTTTCCTTATCTTTGTGCTTCTTCTTTTGCGTATCTGTAACTTTTTTAAAGAGACCACCAAGCTCTTCATCTTCTTCTTCTTCAGAATCTTCGTCTTTCTTGTTTTTGGATTTGTTTCCTATTTCAAACTCACCGTAGACAAGCTTCATGATGTTCTTTGAGGTCTTTTGTCTTTCAAGATATGCTTCTGTGGCCTTCTCGCCTAACTTTTCTTTCCATTTCATTCCAAAGTCTTCTTCTTTCTGTGGTTCCTCATCAGATTCACTATCATCTTCATCATCACTCAAATCGCCTTTGTCTTTGTCATCCCCATCAACACTCATTTCGTTGTCCTCACCATCTTCTCCTTCTGAGCCACCTCCAGAATTATTATCCCATGGAAGTTTATTTCTTTTCTCTTCTTTTTCACTTTGATCTATTCCACTATCATTATCAGAATCACTGTCATTGCCATCATCCTCAGAATCAGATGAATCTGATTCAGCTTTCTTATTCTGTTGTAAATACTCATCATCTTTGATCATATCAGGGTAGATAACTGCACCTCCACTGAACAGTTTGAACCCTGACTCCTGCATCTGTTCATCAACTGTTTCTGTGGTTTCCACTACATTCTTGAGAAGAGCTTTTTTCTCATTTGTTTCTTCATCTTCCTTCTTGTGTGAGTGAGAACCTTGGAGCTCTATATAGACTGCATCTTTGTCATAGACAATACCTCCAACACCGGCGAAGGGTGCATATATCTGTCTCTCTCGCTCCATGAGATGACGTTTCTTCTCTTTGCTGGGGAGTGGACATGGGTCTGGTAGGTAGGATAGCTCACTGATCTTCATGTCGCCTACACCTGGAATGATTTAAAAAGTTTGTTAGTTTACTAGACCAACTGGCAGACTTTTGACTACAATGAATACCAGTTTTAAAAACCAGGGTGTATTTTATAAAATGATAATTGATAAAGTAAACTAAATATATAATACCTAATTAAATAAAATTAAAACAAAATGCTTCAATAGAAAAATTAGTATTCTAATTCATTTTTCAAATGTGTAACTGTAGAATATAGAAGTTACAAAGAAAACTAGATATGGAATTACTTTTTTTACATAAACATGTAAAAGTTATTACAAATGTTTATGTAAAAAAAGTAGTTTCATACACAAAAATGTGAAGCATGATGATTATTATTGTGTGATTGCAAGGCAGCGTAGTGATATGATATTTTACATTTATCACCTCATACCACAACTTTATACGTAATTATGTGCCACAAATAGAATAAGCTTTTTTTTAAAAACATACTTTACTAGTGACCCTTTATAACAGATCAAAAGTCTCCTAATGTGATTCATGGTAGTAGTTAAATAAAATAAAAAAACGTGTGGCACTCGGGGACTACCGCGGTAAAGCTATTGCATAGCATTTGTAACCTCCATACTTCCTATTTGTCAACGCTACACTTGGGATGATGACGTGATGACATAAATCAAAAATTACATTGACAATGTGATGTTGTCATGGGAACCGTCATTACATGGTAGGCGGAGTGGGGGGTGTTAGGTTTTTTCGTTACGGAATTTCTTGATTCGGTCGCCGCGCTCAAAGCCCGCGATAAAAGCTATGCAATAGCTTAACAATCTTACCTGCTATATGTACTGAGGACTCCTTCATAAGCGGCACTCCCCTCACGTAGCCATAAAGCACCACATCTCTGTTCACTTTGGCATCCTTTCTGATCAACTCCTGACTCGTTATATCCTCCAAACGGTCTGCCAACACATAGGCATGGGTCATCCTCCAACTTAACGGCCTGAACTTCATTACTGAGATGAATCTAGACAAATTCTTTATTTCATTCCTTAAATATTCTCCATGTATGATACCAGAAAGGTAGAATAACTTGGCTCCTGAATATACTTCAGTCCAAAACCTGTGTTTTAAAGTCTTCTTTGTAGTTTTTAGGGTCTTGGCATTCTTTATCATGTCCAGATGAGTGAGAACACCCATGATTTTAGGCATTCCATGTACTTGGCATATGTTAAGGAACTCAAATATCTCCATCTCGAAGCCGAAACTGGCATCGCATAGCAACAACACGAGATCAGCGCACTTAGCGATGTCGATCATAGAATTGACATCATTGTTGCATTCTATCAGTGTAATGCGCCGTTTCTTCGACGTAACGATAGTTATTGGACCGTTCGTGTTCGTCACGTTCGTTCTGATAAAACTCTTTATCAAATTGTTGATGAGGGTGGTTTTGCCGACTCGAGGTGGACCGACAATCGCCACAACAATGGGCGGTGGTTCCAGGGGAGTTTTGTCCACTTGTGGGATGTGCTGCTTCTTTGAGATAACATCTTCCCGACGACGAAACTGTCTTTCAGCTCTCACAGCAGATTGGATAGCAAAAGCTTTAGGATTTCTCTGTCGAGCACTTAGGTTAGACTGATCAAGTTTGGTCTTGTTTTTCTTCTTTTCTGCTTTGCGCCCGGCTTGCTTAGCACGGTGCGACTTCTTTTTATCAAAAGCAGTTTCGTCTGCCATGATTAAACTTTATATTAACTGCGAGAACACATCACAAATCCAAAATATTAAAAATAACCTCACGTGTTACATGTCGAACAAAGTGACAGAATGTTTTTTAAATTTTGGTAAGCAAAGATAACGACGAAAACATATGCTTGGCTTTTAGCCTTTTCGATAAAATTATATTTACGAGCCAAAGACTTTTTAGTAGCTAATACAAATATTAGTTATTTTATATGGAAAAATTGAATAATTCTAGATGTATGCGTGATATCTAAACTTCGTCTTCCGATCTGGAAATCATGGGTATTTTTGGGTAATCAACATCATTTTTTACATGTAAATTACAGTACAGATGTTTATTTTATTTACCTTGCAACACCGCGTCTAGTTGTCATTGACTACAGCTAAAGAAAGAGATCAATTTTATATTTTTGTGTAAAAAAAATCCATTATTTGGATGATGAAAGCAAAAAACGTAGCTGGTAATGATAGCTCACTAGTGGCAGAAACTATAGTGAACTAAACTGGACGGTTATCATGACTTCTTCAGAGCTAGACAGCCGGAACATCGCCATATCGATGTGAGTAATATACGCATTTTTCCTAATTATAGAACGATTGTGTTATTGTATTCGTGACTGGACATTGTTTATGTTACTTACTAGTTAGTACTAGTTATTCGCAAGTCTAGGATACGTCAAAACAGTCTGATTGGTGATGATAGGTCGATGATCTTTGTGCTCTGTCGTCCCCGCAATGCAGATGTCAAAACTCATCATCAGCTCCATAGGAACCTTAGAAACGTTCTCCCAGACCTTTATTCCATGTCAAAATATTCCTAGACAACTTCAGGCAGTGTGTACATATAATTTTTACAAGACTGTTTACCCAAAATTAGGATAGCATACAGCTCACTGTGACCAGTTTTGTACAGTTAGTTGTAACTGCTATACAGACTAAATGCCTATTGTATTCGAATACCTAAACCTAGAAAAAAATCTAGTAATAAGATGTGCTAATTTAAAAGATATTAAAAGAACAATGTAGGTCTGAATTTGATATTGTAAAACAAAACAAATAAAAACCTACTTTATATATTTCTTTAAATAATGTATTTCAATAATAATAACCACAGCATTACATTAAAAATTCTAACTGAATAATCCTTAAATTCACTGTGTTACTGGATTTCATACTAGCTGTCTATAAAATATCAATATAAAGGCTAACTAATATATTTAACAACATTTGACTTGTAAATAACTTTATTATTTATGCTGATACATTTTGTCATACAAAAATATTCAAATAATATCAACCTTTAGTTCTGATGAATTAAAGTGGTAAGTTTATTACATCTGATTAACTTTATTTTATTCTAACAGTATGATAATTTATTATAATAATGTTGGTGATTACAAATGCTAATGAAGTAATATTACATAAGTATTTACCTAACATTCATTCAAACTGGTTGTTAAAAACTTCTAGAATACAAATTGTGTAATAACAATGCTATGAAAACTCCTAATTACAGTCTGTTATCATTGTACAATTAATTATACAATTTTTTTTATTTAGCAAAAGCAATTTAAAAATATCAAACTCTAATTAATAAACAATGTTTGATTAATTCATTATTTATTCTTTTATTCCTTAATCATCCTAAAAGGCCTTTCAACAACACTTCATAGTTCTATTTATACATCCTGATCATCTTTTCCTTATCCCAATTGTTCTATTCTATTAATATTTGACAGGAGAAAATCAGTGGAGAACCTGGTGATATCATCGCAGGATGCCATCGGTCAGAGCATCAGCCAAGCTCTCACATTCTCAGGAGTGATCACACAGCATGCCAACAACATCATACAGGAAAACAGGTGAGATTGGCTTAAACAATGGCCATTGGACTACAATCATCATTGAATAGGTATCAAGTTTTTATGGCAGTGCATAAATGTGGAGATAAAACTGTGTTGGGAATTAACACTTTATTTGTGACTAATAGAAACTCTTGAATTAAGTTTCAACTAGCTATTTGAGCTGCTTATTTAAGATATGTAACTGCTTTGTTAATCTAGTGTTCGCAAATGCCTCTGTTGACCATGAGGTCCCGTATTCGATTCCCGGGTCTGGCAGTGTTATTGAGTTTTTATTTGGAATTTCTCAGTAGCAGCCCTGAGTCTGGATTTGTATCCGATTGTCGGTAATAGGCTCGCCCCCTATTACCTGGGACTCGAACGTAACTGGCGAAATGGAGAGTAGGAGTACTATAGGTACACTTCTGCCTAACCCTTCGGAGAAGACAGGCGTGATATTATGTTATTTGAAATATTCAAGTTGATTCTTAAAACTGCGTGGCTAAACTGATGTAATTTTAGATATAAATGTATTGAGAGTGTTTATCCTAAAAGTTGGCAATGTCGCAAATAGATGTCAAATATTTTGCTGTTTTGATTAATTTGGCAATATTGAAATATGGCTAACTAGTGAACTAAAATATTGATTATGAAATGCAATAATTAATATTGTAGCACCGAATATTTAATTTTAAATGTAAAAAGTATTTGGAAACTTTCCAAATGCCTTTTTTACACCTAAAACAGTTATAACATCAAATTCAGTGTTATAATTGCAATTCATTATAAATATTCTAGTTCGCTAGTTAGCCACATTTCATATTTCCATTCAGTAATATTGCCAAATTAATCAAAACAGCGAAATATTTGACATCTACATATTTGTGACGTTTCCTGCTTTCAGAATAGACGCTCTTAAGTATTTTCTGGAATACTATTACATAGTAGTAAAGAAGGTTAAATTATTTTCAAAGTACATAAAAATAGACACATTTAAACCATTAATGAGTACTTGCCTTGAGCCTTTCCTGCTGAGGCTGAGTTTAAGTTACACAAATTAATAACACTCATAAAATCAAATTTTCTGTGTTAATTCCGTTTTGGTTTATCACAACTTTTTTATCAAGACAAAACTAAATAAACCCGTACCCATACATGGATGTGTAAATTGGTTCATATTATAAATGTGAAAGTGTGTTTCTGTTATCTTTTCCCTGGTATAGAACTAAGCCAATTTTGGTTAATTTTATTTGGTTTTTTTATAATGTTTTTTAGTTTTTGCAATGGTGGTACACAGGGTGGACTTAATTCCACCATAAGATACTATAAGTACCCTCTCCCTACTCTTTTCTGGTATTCATACCACAAGGCTCAAAGCCTATTTTAACCTGTAATCTATGTTCTATGTAAATGCTTTCTGATGTACTTAGGTGCATCAGTATGAATTTTATTGTACCTACATTGTAGATCAGTTGAAACTGTGTGAAGGTTGCTATAAAAATGTGAAAGCTTCTGCGGTTCGTATGATTAGGATCAATCTACAAAACTGATATTGTACTTGTTCAGAAATACGTCAGCCTATAGTTTAGCTTCCAGCTAGCTAAAATCACAGCACCTTGCTGCATCCTTTTGGTCTCGTACAAGACTTTATTTTTACACTAGCTTCTGCCCGCGACTCCGTCCGCGAACCTATAACCTTCCTCAAGAATTGGGCTATCCAATGCAAAAATATTTTTTCAAATCCGACTAGTGGTTCCGGAGATTACCCCCTACATACAAGCTTACTAACAAACAAAAATCATTTACCTCTTTATAAATTAGTAGTTATAGAAGTATAGATTGTTGTTTTTTTTTCTATTTTTTTATTTTTCTGTGTGGGAATCCCATTCAATGCTGAGGCTACGTTATCGCGAACTTCGCGGGCTCTCTCTCGCACACCGCTCGACGTCTCGCTGAGCAACCGAGAGCGCGCGAAGCAAAGTTCGCGATAACGCGACAATGTAGCCCCAACATAACAATTTTTCTTTACTTTACACGAGATTTAGATGTTCTAGAAGGCATTTTTCCATTCGAATGTCATCATGCCACATCATACTCGTTATAAATTACTACTGTACTAACTTCTCATTACTGGACACACTGTTTACATGTTTCGAGCCGCAAAAGTACCCTAAATCAGGGCTTCCCAAACTTATTTTTACTGTGACGCCCTTGGGAATTTGCAATTTTTTTGCGACGCCCCCCTCTGTCCAAAAGGTACCTACGAGTTGTAGTTCTAGCCTAGTATAGTAACAAGTTATCAGAAAAACTCCAAA
Source organism: Agrochola lychnidis (assembly GCA_963680765.1). NCBI lineage: Eukaryota > Metazoa > Arthropoda > Insecta > Lepidoptera > Noctuidae > Agrochola > Agrochola lychnidis. The sequence goes on along the minus strand of OY796859.1, from coordinate 1,564,483 downwards.
TTACATTTATAATTTTTAGTAGAAAATAAAAACAAAACATGAAAAGAGGTATTAATTTACTTTATTGGCTAGTTACTAATGAGAAGGTTGTTATTGTTTTTCTGAGCATAGCTTTTTAAAACGGCGCTCAAGTTTAGAAATCAGCCACACCAAAAAAAAAAATAGTCGTCATATTTTCTATACTTCTTCCGATTTTTAATCTATGTGGATCGCCTCACGACGTCCCAGGGTTAATGCTGTGACGCCCCAGGGCGTCGCGACACACAGTTAAGGAAACCCTGCCCTAAATAATACCTCTTATATGAACACTTCCACTCTACTTAACTCTGGACACATCATGTAAACAAACCTCTATCACTTTCTCTACAGCTTTTGAAACATGCAATCTATTGATAAAAACCTCCACACCTAATAAGTAGTTATTTGCAATAATTTCCTCTCAATCCAGCAAGGTTATATTTATTATTGTTACACTTTCACTCAAAGACAATAGACCAGCCGCGCGATGGGAAGGTCATGGCTTCAATTTAGTCAACAATATTATCGTTTTGTGGCGACAAGCATGTGTATGAATATTTTGTGGTTCGTGACTGGATATTGGCACATGAAATTAGAAGATATATTTCTTGACTGCATTGTGGTTTTAGTGGTCGTTAGCGCGACAATTTATCATTGAGCGTACCGCTCGAGTTGGATCCTCAGTTCGAGCAAAATATTATTGAGTTTTTTAGGGTTCCGTAGTAAACAAGGAACCCTTATAGTTTCGTCATGTCCGTCTGTCTGTCTGTCCGTCCGCGGTCTAGCTCCGAGACCCTTAGTACTAGAAAGCTGTAATTTGACATAGGTATACATATTAATTACGCCGACAAAGTGGTAAAACAAAATTATGAAAAACATTTTTTTTAGGGTACCTCCCATACACGTAAAGTGATGATGTTTTATTTTTTATCCCATAGTGTGGGGTATCATTGGAAAGGTCTTACAAAAACATTATGAGTTTGCCAAAACCATTTTTGGATTCAGGGATCCGTTTGCATAATATTAAGCTTTAAAGTGCTAATTTTTGTTAGAGTCAAGTGTGTCCCCCCCCCTGCCAGCTAAATGGTTGGTTTTGGGTATGAGAAAAAAATCACAGCAATAGTTTATATAACGAAATTAAAAGGAAAACTATCACAGCTAAGTAGGCTTTACTAGTTATCAAGTAATAATCGACCAACTTAACTTTGCAGTTGCAAAAACATGTTTTCCCATACATTCCGTATGGGAGAAAATATTTATCAACTACAGAGTTAAGTTTGTTTTTGGGATACATTCATCCCAACTACGGAACCCTTCATTGTGCGTGGTCCGACACGCACTTGGCCGGTTTTTCATTAAGAAAGTCCGGAGTCTGGAGATTTATGTCCCGATCAATGATAAAATAGGCGTCTCATCCGATTACATGGACTTTCAAAATTAACTGACGAAATGTGTGTGAAATACCGACTCATTTTGGCTGTCCCTACGAGAAATCTAAGCGTGATTATAGATGGAAATCCGCTACATCAAACCCATTATTAGTCACAGCCACCCATTTTGCCTCTGTATCTCTAAACTACCTAACTATGGGTCAGGGTGACGGCATTTGACCTAATTTAAAAATAATGGCTCTTCGCAGTCAACTAAACACTTCCTGTCATTTTAATTGACGCTACGGACGATTTAGTTTTTCAGTATTAAAGGCACCAAAGTATTAATAATAGTATTTATTAGCTATTGTCCTGTCTACCTCGTTTATTAAACCGTGCTTGAAGATATACTAATGCGTGTAGCACATGATGCGTGACTGTAGTTAGCCTCAAAAATACCAGCGCTTCGTTGATTATAGTAATTAAAACGAGGACGAAAAGAATTACGATCTTTGGCAAACTGGATCTACAGTGAGAGGATTTATTTTAATCACTGCAAGTAATATAAAAAAGTAAAGGACTTTAATTAGTATGTATCTCGAAGCAAAAGCGGTGATTACTGCCCCTCCGGTTGACGCCCTAAGCCGAGGCTCGTACCCCACAGGGGGTGCCCTTAGCGAGCGTTTACCCTAGCTTTTTAGCTTAGTTTTATGTATGTGGCCTGGCTGGAGGCTTTGAGTGTAGCAGCTTAAGGCAGCCACAGGATTGACCGGTTAAATAGTCATGGTCTCAGAGACCAGCTATGAGATGCCCCACAGAAAAAAAAAATATGATTACTGCCGTTTTTAGGGACTTCTGTCACTCCGTCGCAAGTTCGTGACATCTATTGTAAAAGCATTTCATCTTGGACTTAATTAATCCTACTTCCTACTATAATAATATTATAAATGTGAAAGTTTGTATGTTTGTGTGTTTGGATGTTTGTCACTCAATCACGCAAAAACGGCTGAACGGATTTGGATAAAATTTGGCATACAGATAGTTTATAACTTGGATTAACATATAGGATACTTTTATCCCTGGAGTACGTTCCCGTGGGATAATTTCCGACCACCGCGAGCGAAAGTTGTAGTACAAAAATAAGTTTGAAGACCGTATATTTCATTTTGCTTCAGATCTTAATTTTTAGACGCGTCATTAGCAAGCGCTTAGGCAAATAAAATTAACTATTCTTCCAACTGTGATCACAAGACTGATTATCTACAGCGAATGCCGTGTCTGCCTGTCTTTCTTCCGGGAAACTTAGTTTTCGCAATAGACCGTTATCAAGGCACAGGTGGTTGCTCCCGCTCACCCGATAACACTATCGCTGCCTCTAGCAACATACGAGGTACTCGCTAGGGTCACCTATTAATACCTACATGCTTAATTTGTCATTCGTAGATCTTAGACAGTCGTTACGGGAAGCTCAGGAGCCTGAAAGTCTAACAACCAGTCTTCCCAAGGGGTACTTATCGTGTTACCCAGTAACTGGGTTGTAGACGTCAGATAGGCAGTCGCTCCATGTAAACTACTGGTATTATTCAGTTGCATCCGGTTAGACTAGAAGCCGACCCTAACATACGAAATAAACCATCATACACCGACCCTAACATACATATTTGGGAAGAGTAGAGATAGACTCTTCCCAAATATGTATGTTAGGGTCGGTGTATGATGGTTTATTTTAGTATGGTCACTAACTATAGAGCTACTTGGCCATGTATTGCTGAGTACCAGTTTAAAAGTTGGAAATGGTATGAGGTCTCCACCGGTGGTAACCTCTTTCGATAAGATGATGTCTATTTGTTAACACAAATAAAAACAGTAAACGAAATACACAAAACGATTTCAAAATCAATGATTGAATCCTAAATTATCCACACACGTTCATTTCAAGTTTAAGTTTAATGGCACAGTTTAACAACAAAAGAATTGTTCAAGCAGACTTATTTGACCTTCTGTTTCAGCGGCACTGCACACCTATTGTTTGTTACCACTAAATAATATAATATAGATAAATTAGAAATACTTTATCATCACCACTTTTGCACCTTTCGCAATATGTAATCAAATTTTCCAGGCTTATAGATTAGTTATCATGTTATCTATGTCAGGAACTTATTAGTTCTGAGTCGGATGTGTGTGTTGTGACAGACAGACTTTCCTGTTGTTTTGTGATGGAAGCTGAAAAGTTTCATGTGCTGTACACACAGTGGGAATCTTTGAGTAAAGTTTTTATTGTCAGGTAATTTTTGCACATTTTTTGGGTGTATTTTCATGGTTTATCAGTTTCGTACGCACATTACGTAGTGATTAATCATCAATCTAATTTTGTTTTGAGTAGTTGGTTGCCCTAGATAATGGGATTACTTCAGTACTTCAGAATCGTGCACTGAAGCCATGGTAACAGTTTTCGCGTCGATCTCCCTGCCACCCTGTATTACCATATTTTTTGTCAGAAGAGCTCCCATACCACAATAAATATAGGGACTACTTATGTGGTTTATTTATAAACGTTGCAAAAAGTTAAGTAATGATTAGCGACTGTTTAATCATACATTTTTGACGTTTGAACGTCACTTAATTTTTATGAATAAACCATTTGTGCTAATGCAGTACCTACTATTTTAAATAGATAATTACCATAATCGGACGTAAAATGTAAAAATAATATTGCGTAATGTATAATTTCTCAGGTGTAAAATAAGCAGTAATACATCTAAATACACAACAAACAACATGTTCAAACTGGAAAACATAACAGAATCTTATCAACAACATTCAGTAGCAACAAATTTTTGCGGAAACATGCTGTTTCCCGCATGGCAGGCATGGTGATAAGCTGCGTATCTTGCCCGTAGATCGACAGACTTATCAGTAACATCAACCATGTTGTATACTCAATGTGCTCATGTACCTTAAGCAGCCAATTAGTAAATGTAGACCTCTTTGTGAAGGGGTTGGTCCGGGGAAGTAAAGCATGTACTAAATACCAGGATACATTATCTGCCGCCAAGCAGCGGCAGCCCCGGATCTAGATTTTTTTTGAGGCGAGGCAAAAACTGCCGTCTGCCCCCCCACCCCCCAATCTTTTATGGGGATGCGCTAAGTTAGCCCCCGCGAAATACTAAAAATAAAATTTTTGGCAGCAACATATCAAATTGTATCGATCTATAAAATGCGCCAATTCAACAGGGGCGCCAAAACTGTCGTAAAAAAAATAAAAAAATAGAAAGATTATATTTTTTTTTTTTTTAAATGGCTTCTCGCAGTTTTGACCACTAAGGTCGTGGCTGCTTAACCGGATTTTCCTGTGGGTGCCATAAGCTTCTACACTTAGAGCCTCCAGCCAGGAGCTTTTTAAACTATTCTAAATTAAAATTAAGCGAATGCTCGCTAAGAGCACCCCCTGTGGGGTAGATTATAGATGTGCTGCGCGTCTCATTTATTGCAAAGTTGCTGTGTGCGAGTGTTGCACTTGTCTGTTACGCTTGAATTTGTCGCCCCCCTGAAGTTGGCGCCCGGGGCACGGGCCCCGACTAGCCCCCCCCTAGATCCGGGGCTGAGCAGCGCAGCGGTGCGGTGTTCCAGTTAGAAGGGTCACACATTGGCACCTATCGGAACTAGTGTAATTACAAGCATATGAGACATTTCAGTTTTGTCTCTCGGATGGGATGGCAATCCATGGGTTTATAGTTAAATTAAAGCAGTTATCAACCAATAACAAACCTGTAAAAAACTTAAGCTGTGCCAGAAGCCTAACGTGACGCACTAAAGCTAAATAGGTACAGATTCATCAAACAATTACAGCTTTCTACACAGTCAATGTACTGACAGCAAAAACACTTTGTTTACATTTCACATTACTTCTGGAAAAATCAATTGCATCAAGATTGTTAGTTTTTACATCAAAACGCCACGTTAATTTGAACATCTTGATAAGCATCATGATTGGTCTGACCCTATCTCTAAGCTAAACGACCAAATTGCTAAATTACGTGGTTTTTTAATTATTTTTATGAGAGTGACTCAAAAGTAGTGTAGTAGTGAATGCCACTGTCAAATAAATGTCGCAATCGGGGTTTTTTCACTGTGCAGCAACCAACCGTGAACGTGCGCTCGATCAGACCACTGCGATACTTTGTAACTTTAAAATGTGTTTTGTGAACGAAATACTGGTTTCTGGAAGATGTGAGTGATTTTGTGTCGTATAGTTTAACCCTTTACGGGCCAGAAACGATATTTGTACAGCGCTTGTAACCACCCGACTGGTCTAACTTTAAGGTCGACTTTTTATTGATAAAATCGACCTTAAAGTTCTAACATTTCTGCCCTATATAGGCCATAAAGGGTTAAAAAGAAGTTTTAAGGTGCTGGTTATAATGTGCATTTTTTTGTGTATTTGTTGTCTGACTTCCGAAGCGATAGGAGACGGTACCTACCGGTAATGTCTTCTAGAGCTATGTCGTGAAATGACATCGTACAAAAATGTCCCATCTACATTTCTATGTCATCTATTTCCAAAACAAGTGATAGTAAAGATTCTCGGGACAATAGAAGTTTCCTTTAATCAATGCTCTCATGTTTTGAAATTCCGCATTTGCTGCTACTGTTCAATTGATGTATTTGCAATTTTTTTTCATTCATCACTAAACTTGTATTCGAAGGGCTCACTATGTTTTGAAGTATGTTTTAATCTATCGATATCACATCGGCCTCCAATCAAACATGGCCTTACAGCAGCAGCAATTAAAATAAATTAATTGAACAGTATAAAACTATATTTTTATTACTACTCGTGCGTGCGGCCGGCAGTGGTAGCATTTTTGTTTCATACAACATATTTGCTTGTGCGAGTAACATGTTACACGATAACTACTCCCCAGAGTATGCTGGCCATCAAAAATATATGATTCTCGTTACTACTGAACGAATGGTTTGAGAAACGTGTATGAGGAAAATGAAATAGGTCACAGCACAAAATATTCCCAGCTAATTTTGACATTTCCAGCTGTAGATAGACACTTCTCGTACCTATAGCTAGAAATTGACGGAAGATTTAGTAGAATATTTCCCTGTCTAAGCAAAGGCGAATAATTACCAAGTGTTTACCGTATACTATAATACAAGGAAATATAAACAATTCTTTATGAAAATAGTATGCAGGTGTTTATTTAATCAGTCGGATCACTACTCATCGTTTACATAAAGGTCAATAGAACTACAACCGATACAATTTCCTTTTGTTTCCCTTCAAACGCCGTCATTAAAGATAGCAGCTAATTAGTAAGCTAAAAAAATAAGCATTATATCAACAATGGCATTACAACTATCGGCTGTTTGTACGACATTTATCTTGCACAAATACTTTATACAAATGTGGTAAACTTATTCAGAACACTGAATGATGTAATAGTAAAAATTCGTGGGCATAACGTGACAATAATTACGTTTTTAATAGGGAGTAATTAACTGCTTTTTAAGCACTTTTGGATCGGTAGGGCCATTTAGAGAAGTGGTGTGGTTTCTTTCGTGTGTTATTTTCTTTTTATGTGAATGAAGTTGGGTGTCTACTATCTAGCCATGCCACAGGCAAGCTGGTCAAGGTATTGTGTTTAATAACCACTTTATTAATTTGTTGTTGAAGTTAGCCTTAGGATCAAAATCTCTGCTATCGAACTCTGTAGATTGAATAACAGTACGGAGAGCAATCGTCCCTCTTTGGACAGAGTTCATTCCCTCATTTGGACAAATATTGGTCTGACCTATAAATTACTGTTCCAACTCCGGATGTTTGTATACTTAATTTGTTTGTAAAACCACGCATTTGCTGGTCGGAAATGTTGGCAAAATGTTGCACAAGGCATGGGGAACCACCATGTTATCTTGTTAAAAAAGGAATTGAAAATGAAGTGAGTTTTAGCAAGTATAACTGCATGATATTAGGAATATGTAAATCATTATTTTTTTTTGTTTCTACAACAATCTGTGCTCATTGTGATAATAAAAGATTCCCACGACCTTTTATTGTAGTTGTATAAAGATATTAATGGCACGTTATCTTCAGCATGTGGATGTATATTACTAAAAAACCGGCCAAGTGCGAGTCGGACGCGCGCACCGAGCGTTCCGTACAAACCGCGTTCATGAGGAAAGGGGTAGTAAGTTTAAAATTATTTCAAATATTTTTATTATATAAAAAAAAACTGCCTAGCCGTTTCCCAACTATATTGGGGTCCGCTTCCAGTCTAAACGGATGCAGCTGAATACCAGTATTTTACATGGAGCGACTGCCTATCTGACCTCCACAACCCAGTAACTGGGTAATACGATACCCCTTGGCAAGACTGGTTGTCTGACTTTCGGGCTTCTGACGACCCGTAACGACTGTCAAAGATCCACGAATGACAGCCGGGACCAACGGCTTAACGTGCTTTCCGAGGCACGGAGGAGTCTCGGTATGTAGAAATGGTCACCCATCCACGGACCAACCCCGGCAAGCGTAGCTTAACCTGACAGATCGACCCGAGCTGCTCTTAGTATTTAGCCACGAGCTCTTCTACGATCTAAATATTTTTTTAAACTTGTAACTAAAAATTTATGCTATTCGCAATTTTTCCTTTATCTTTACTATAAGACTTTGCTTCGTACCAAATTTCAAGATTCTGAGTTCACGGGAAGTACACTGTAGGTTTTGATTCCCTTGCGAGTGTCGAAAATTTGCAGCATAAACGGCTGTATCTTTTGATTGCGTTGGCTTAGAAGTTTGATTTTTTCACAGCTCCTAGGGACAGTAGACCTGAGTATTTGATATGAATTTCAGCTTGATACCTCCACGCGTTCCTGAGAAAAAGGGTCTTGACAGACAGACGGACAACAAAGTGATCCTATAAGGGTTCCGTTTTTTTTCTTTTGAGGTACGGAACCCTAAAAAAGATTATTAAATGTGTTTGGTGGTTCATCTTAAACTAAGGTTTCCTACTGCGGTGGCCGCTACAAAGCGTCCGCAATTTACCGTCGAAACGAAACATCGTCGTCTAGAGTGTTTTTGACACCGTAAAGTAGACTTTACGTACCGTACATAACGGCCGCAATGATGGCATCATTGTGTCACCAATATGATCGCCACCGCTGTTGTCGGAAACCGTAGCTTTAGCCAAAAGACACATACGCCTCCCCAATCATCGCCACAGTGCTTCCTGCGGTTATTATGACAAATAACTCATAAACTGTATATCATCTGCCTAGCCTTTTTCCCAACTATGTTGGGGTCGGCTTCCAGTCTAACCGGATGCAGCTGAATACCAGTATTTTACATGGAGCGACTGCCTATCTGACCTCCACAACCCAATTAGGTACTGGGTAACACGATATCCCGTGGTAAGACTGGTTGTCAGACTTTCGGGCTTCTGACGACCCGTAACAACTGTCAAAGATCTACAAATGACAGCTGGGACCAACGGCTTAACGTGCTTTCCGAGGCACGGAGGAGTCTCGGTATGAAAAGATGGTCACCCATCCATAGACCAACCCCGGCAAGCGTAGCTTAACCTGTTGGATCGACCCATGCGGCTGGTATTACTTAGCCACGAGCTCCTCATACACTGAGCAACCCATAAACTGTATATGTTAATTAAATATTTATATATTTCAGGAGCGTGTCTCGTTCACCATCACCTTCCCCGTCTACTCGCGACTCGCTTCGAAATAACACAGACAGCGCCAGTGAAGCATTGGACAATGACAAGGTATGTACAAACTTCTACCTTTGAGTGTTCCAAAAGTGTCAGTACCGCCCGACTTAGTTTGGAATTAAATTACTGTTAGCTGAAGAAATCGTAATGAAAACCGTTGAAATGACGGAAGACATTGTTGCTCCTGTTATTATACAGTCTGTTACCTAATAGAGGGCGTTCCCGTTCACCCGCAATAGTATAGCGTCCATATATGCAAAAATAAATATTAATCTCGAAAAAAAAATATTAAAAAAAAAATATTACAATCGTTTTTTTAGTGTACAGAATGTGATTTTCTGTTACATGTCAATTTAATATTTTATGTGAATATTTTATTAATAAAAAAAGATTGTAATATTTTTTTTGCATGTATGTACGCTATACTATTGCGGGTTAAAGAGAACATTAGCATACTGTATAAACCTCAAATGCTTAGGGTAGAGTTTATTGTCAAAGAAGGAGATCGCTTCCCAAATTACAAATTATCTACAATCTAGCCTTATTCCTAATGGTGCCGATTCCCTTGTTCACAAACTAAACTAAATTTAAGTTCAGTGCATTTTTTTCTTTCTATTTCATTAAGAAAAGCACAGAGGATACATTTTAGTTTAGTCCTGTCAAATTAATCAGCGCCTGTCACTCTCCATACAAGTTTAGACGTGATTAAAAGCTTGCCGACTAAAATTACGTCAATTTACGTCAAGCGCTTATTAATTTGACAGGACTAAACTAAAATTTATCTTCTGTCCTTTTCTTAATGAAATAGAAAGAAAAAGATGCACTGAACTTAAATTTAGTTTAGTTTGTGAACAAGGGAATTGGCACCAATATCTTTCAGTGTTCTAATAACATCTGAAAGTAATTTAGCCCAGTGGTGCACTAATTTTTGCCATAGAGCGACCGCAGTGGAAATTCAATCTAAAACGGTTTCTAATAATAATGAATGGTTCTTGGTAAATGTTAACTCCCAATATGACGTTCCTACCTAGCATTTAATGTAGGAGTCCCTTAATTCCAGACAAGCGAGAGCTCCGTGCACATGCCGTGCCACGCGGGCGGCGACACCGCCTCGATATCGAGCGGGGAGCTCGCCGTCACAGTGGTCAGCGCCACCCCGTCGCAGAACAAGGACAACCCCAGGGTGAGATGTGTTCTGTGACTGTATCTTTCATGCTATAACGCTATAAGGATATTTTGGTGCGTGGGCAAAATTGAAACTAACGCATCTTGTTTTTTTAATACATTTAGCCCAGGTACGCACGGGTAATTTTTTTCCGTGGCGTATTTTTTCGCACCAAGAGTTGAAAATCCAACAGTGTATTTTTTCAACGCACTGGGTTGCACTCTGTTGGATTCTCAACGCTCGGCACAACACCAAGAGTTGAAAATCCAGTGCGCGATAAAATCCAGCCGCGATGTTTTTACGTCCGGGCTTAAAGTGATATTTGACAAATATTTACCAACAGCGCCCCCCTGTTAACGTCATTCGAGCGCTAAATTACCCTTGTAGCAGTGTACAAAGATATACTTGATCCTCATGGGTGGTATAATCCGCGCGCTAGTGCTAGTCATCGCCCAAAGTATGTGAGCGGCGAGACGGGGGAGGGCGCCATTGACAACATTGGCAGACTGAGTTGGCTTGGCCTTTATCTATGCCCCCCGTCTCACCGCTCATATACCTTTTTTTTTTTTTTAGTGGGAAATTATCAAATAATTTCTCCCGCGCTGGGCGGAGCGGGAGGACGTGTCAGACTCTTACTGACTAAAACCCACCCGTGTTCCTTCGGTTGCCCTGTTGCTGGGGGCCACGATTTCCCTATCGGTTTTCTTCGAACCCCCGGCAGGCATTGGCCCTAGCGGACCCCGTCAATTCTGCTGACATCTCGTTGAGGCGCGCTTGGAACACAACGCGCCGTCGACCCGGGTTCAGGCGGTGATTAGCAATCGCGCGCGGACTACAACCGGTTTCTTAAAAAGGCAACAAAAACACTAACAGATTGTTAAACTCATACTATCTGTTGTTATTAACTGATGGAAATAGCAGCCAATCAAATCACTTGACAGTCCGTTAACAAATTTTTTGTGCCTTTTAGACTTAGAGTGACACCCATCTATTAAAGCGTGCTATGAACTTACGGGAAAGGTAAAAATGATGAGAAAATGTAATATTTAGATGTCACCAACACGCAGTGAGCTACCGCGGTCATCGATACTCGTTCACTCTCAGTATGAGAATTGGCTTTTGCCTACACCCGGTTTCTGAATTGAGAATTTGAAGTTAAAAGAGATGTGCTAAGGTAGCCCTATTGATTATAATTCTGTAAATACATGTTTGTTACGTTCGTGAATCATATTTTGATCAACAAACAACTAGACACTGACCTGCAAATATTGCACAACTTATAAAATTTGAATTTCGCGGGCTACCCTTTTTTTGGGTGATAAATAATCAAATAACTTCTCCTGCTCTGGGCGGTGCGGGAGGACGCGGGTGGACGCGGGAGGACAGACTCTCACTGACTAAAACCCACCCGTGTTCCTTCAGATGCCATGTTGCCGGGGGCCACAATTTCTCTTTCGGTTTTATTCGCAACCCCGGCAGGCATCGGCTTTAGCGAACCCCGTCAATTCTGCTGACATCTCTTTCTCTTCGGGCTACCCTGGCGCATTCGCTTTAAGAAATTCTCAAACTCTACATAAGGAGAAAGCCCGCAAAATACAAAATGACTGCAAAAAAACGTTAGAAGTTTTGAATACCGCGGGTTACATGGAAGGAATCACCAGTTTACATGCGAAAGCGGACGCCTTAATCCAGCAGGGCACACACTTCCTCTTCCTCCTCTTTACACCAAACCCCAGCTTTTTTCTGTAAATAATTGATACTCACACCACAGCTCGGCACTCCTCCGGCGAAGGCGCTCGACGTCGCGCGCACTAAGAAGAAGAGCTGGTACAACTCGCTGTATCCCACCTACAAGAGCAAGTCTGATGACTTCAAGAGGCTGTTCAAGGACCTGCCAGATGATGAGCGGCTCATAGTCGGTGAGTAAGCAATGTTAACTGAAATAATATAGATGTACCGTCGATACAAAAAGAATTAGAACTGAAATAATAATAAAAAACTGGCCACGTGCTCGCCGGACCACGCACAGTGAAGGGTTCGTAGTCTGGATGAATAAATAACGCATGGACATTATTAATTTTATCGACAGCATAAACAAGTTTGTACTTCATAGTAAATTTCAAAAAAACTATTGAAAAAACAGTTATTGTCTACGGTAATAACCAAAAATATTCCATACAGTCTGGCCACGCTGTCTGCAAAAGAATAAATGGACAACCCCAAATTTTTTTATATATGGTATACTTTTACATCAGCCAGGTATGTCAGTTTCGGGGTACTTGATATGTCAGATTGCTTACGCTGTAAGTTGTTTTCACAAAATAAAGTAGAAAAATGGTTAAACCTATTAAAAGTAGAGTGCGATAGTTATTATATAATTTATGATATGTAAATTCCAAGATGTGAAGGAACAGCACGATGTCATCCTTAGCCAAAAATGACAATGCCAGTTAACGAAAATTTACAAGTAGATCTAATGATTTTGATATTTGCCTTTAGATTTTTGCATAATAGAATATGTGTAATAGACTATATCGTACCTATGCTCTAACTCCAAACGATGATAATACTGTATCAAATCCACACTGCATCGTGCTAAAGTGACTATTCTTTACCGGTAAAAAATCAGAATATAAACAAAATAACTTATCAAAAACAAAAAGACAAACAAAGTATCAAATTCTTTTTTCGTAGTACAGACGGTGTTGCCGTCTATAGATTTTCAAATTCCACCGTTTTTTTTGCAGAGTTAGCGTGGCCCGACTCTAACTCAAATTGGCTTAAAAAAATCATAACTTTTTAAATGTGATCAAAGTCAAATAATTTAACTAATTAGGCACAAAAAGGCACTTTTGAACGTCAAAAACAAAAAATAGAATTGATTCTGGTAACCAACGATACGCCAAAGACCCCACACGCTTAATTTATGTATGTAATTTCTGCCTCCTCCCTCTTCCTGTAGGGGAGAAGTAGGCATGAGTTTATGTATGTTTATGCATGTTACTCTAATACCATACTGCACACGATGTTGACCCAGCAATAATTAATTATTTATTTCTGTCGCCAGACTACTCGTGCGCACTGCAGAAAGATATCCTGGCGCACGGGCGCCTGTACGCGTCACAGAACTACCTGTGCTTCTACGCGAGCATCTTCGGATGGGAGACCTGCATGACTACACGGTGGAAGGACGTCACTGCCATTACTAAGGAGAAGACTGCACTTGTGAGTACACATACACTCAAATACAACGTATTTTATAGGTGACCCTCGATTTCTAAAGTCCCGAAGCAGTACTCAAACGTGTAAGAGCCATGGTTCCTCTAACGTCCCTCGCATTGGAAGAGGTCGAGCTATACAAGACGAAAAGCACATAAGCACCATCTCTTTGTCACATCCGAAACATGATGGCTTTAACTTTAAAATAGGTGGCTTGATATTTTCTGTTGTTAAAGTTTTTTTGCTTGGCTGACCAAAATAAAGGCAACCAATCCTAACGAAGACAACGGATTACATTGATTACATATAATAAAATCGTAGCAAAGTCAAAACAGCACATTGAATATTGAAAAATATTTCTAAAATCCAAAAGTGCACGCTTCATAACGCTCATTCATAAACAGAAAATATTTAAACGACTTTTCATGAAGTACGTTTTGACTGCTTTTTTACCCATAAATATGGGTAAAATTCCTTACCTCGCAATCTTTACATGCTGCCAAAGACTATTTAGGTTTGCTTTGTTAGTTGCTAGGTAACAGAAGAGGGTCGAAGTTGGACATATATATATATATATATTATTTTTTAAAGAACACCAATAGCATATACATTCAACAATTGAATCATATTAGTTAGTTTTTTATGAATTATAATTAAACTACTTTGAATATAAAAACTTTTTACAAAAAAAAAACAACCGTCTTCCAAAAAACACTACAAAGTGAAAAATAACTTTCATTTCGGAAGGCGGTGGCAAAAAACGAAAATTCAAAACCAGACACCGAATATATATATATGTCCAACTTCGACCCTCTTCCGTTTTTTGTAAAAAAAACAACCATCAGTCTTATCAAGGGGTATGGTGTTACCCAGGTACTGGGTTGTGGAGGTCAGATAGGCAGTGGCTCCATGTAAAATACTGGTATTCAGCTGCATCCGGTTAGATGTGGAAGCCGACCCCAACATAGTTGGAAAAAGGTTAGGCAGATGATGAGTGTTTTTTTGGAAGTCAAGAAAATGGCTCTTTTTCAAAAGAAAACTAGACTTCAAAAAAAGGAGGAGGTTCTCAATTCGACAGTTTTTTTTTTTTGTTACCTCAGAACTTTCGACAAGGTCAACCGATTTTGATGATTCTATTTTTATTTGAAAGCTTATGCTTCCCGTGTGGTCCCATTTTAATTTGGTCCAGTTCTGACACCTAAAAAAAAATATTTTTCATAATTTTATTTTACCACTTTGTCGGCATGATTAATATGTATACCCATGCCAAATTACAACTTTCTAGCACTAACAGTCTTGGAGCTAGACCGCGGACAGACAGACAGACAGACGGACGTGGCGAAACTATAAGGGTTCCTTGTTGACTACGGAACCCTAAAAAACATGAAGTTAAGACCTTTTCTGTCATTTATGGTTATAATAAAATAAATATCTATGGTTAGGTGACTACTTACTTATGTTTTATTTTTTGCCCAGGTTATACCAAACGCCATCCTGGTCTGCACGGAGGGCGAGAAGAACTTCCTCACATCATTCTCTGGGCGCGACAAGGCGTATCTGATGCTGTTCAGGATATGGCAGAACGCGCTCATGGACCAGCCCATGAGCAGCCAGGAGTTCTGGCAGTGGGTGAGTAGAGAAGCCTATTGTACAAAGAAATGTTATTGATAGGTAGACACGGACCTAGCTATCATAAGAACCAAGAATGATTATTATTAACCGACTTCAAAAAAAAGGAGGAGGTTCTCAATTCGTCGGGGTATTTTTTTTTATGTATGTTCCCCGATTACTCGAAGACGGCTGGACCGATTTGAAAAATCCTTTTTTTGTTTGAAAGGGTATACTTTCAAGTTGGTCCCATTGTCATTTGGTCACGATCTGATGATGGAATCTTGGAGAAATCGAGGGAACTCATCAAATATTAAAGGCACATCTATAGCGATTTGGGTATTTTTGATGAGCAGTTGACATAAGGCTATTGTAACTTAGATAAATTACAAATTAACCCAATAAAAAGCTTTTTTTTTTTTCCCTTGTCCTAGGATTCAACAATAGGATGGACCCTAATCTTATTACAATCTAGCCTTATAAATAGACTAATAAGTAATTTAATTATAACCTAAACTATTAAATTGTCTTTACTAAGAATGTGTCCAATAGCACTTTTCTTATTGTCTCTATTAAGGCGAATACACTTCGTTCTTTGGCACTTTTGTACTTTACACTATTCACTAACACTAAACACTAGCTCGAAC
Organism: Agrochola lychnidis; assembly: GCA_963680765.1. Classification (NCBI taxonomy): domain Eukaryota; kingdom Metazoa; phylum Arthropoda; class Insecta; order Lepidoptera; family Noctuidae; genus Agrochola; species Agrochola lychnidis. The sequence continues at coordinate 1,548,720 of OY796859.1, read as the reverse complement.
GGTTTTGTTCTTTTTAGTCTTCTAACTATGTTTGTGTGGTCGAGAAGCTGGATTGCCTCGACATTCACATGCTGATGAAGTCTCTTTTCGTGAGCTTCTGCAAATTTCTGGATCACTCTTTCGACGAACTCAACTTTTAGGTCCCTGTGGAGGTCATCATTTCGTATGTACCAAGGTGCATTTACAATTTCCCTTAGCACTTTGTTCTGAAATCGTTGTATTATTAATATATTCGTCTGTTTGGTGCAGCCCCATAGCTGAATACCATAAGTCCAAACTGGCATCAGGACTTGTCTGTATAGCAATAATTTGTTTTGGACGGATAGCATGGAGTTTCTTCCAAGCAGCCAATACATTCTTTTGAATCGGAGGTCGAGTTCATCTTTTTTCTTCTTGACGTGGCCTTTCCAGCGTAGCTTGGCGTCAAGGGTCATACCGAGATACTTAGCTGTATTCTCGTATGGGACTTGTTTGTTATTTATGTAAATTGGGAAATACTGTTGTTTTTTGTTGGTAAAATCTATGTGAACAGATTTGGATTCATTAAGTTTAATCTTCCATTTTTGGTCCAGTCATAAACTTGATTTACAGCCATTTGAACCTTTTCTACTGCTTCTTCGTGGCTGTTTCCTACAGCCATTATGGCTGTATCATCAGCAAAGGTCCCAATTGTGTTTTGCTCTAATTCAGGAATATCGCAAGTGTATAGTAGGTACAGGACCGGACCTAACACACTTCCTTGCGGTACGCCAGCTTTAATTTCTTTCAGTTCTGAGTAGGCATCTTCTTGTCTTATTCTAAAGACTCTGTTCAGAATGTATGATTCTAATATATCTGCAAACTGCTTTGGTAAGAGGCTCTTCAGTTTATGTATAAGGCCTTCATGCCATACTTTGTCAAATGCTTGCGCTACGTCTAGGAATACAGTAGAACATACTTTCTTGTCTTCAAGGGCGTTTTCTATTACGTTTGTGATCCTATGCACTTGATCGATGGTAGAGTGTTTTTCTCGAAAACCAAATTGATGCTCTGGTATTATGTTTTTGCTACCTATTATTGATTTAAGCTGTTTGAGTAACAGCTTTTCAAATAGCTTGGACATGATTGGTAGCAAGGAAATAGGCCTATAAGATGATGTTTCGTGAGCCGGTTTCCCTGGCTTAGCTATCATTATTACTTCGGCCACCTTCCATAAGTCTGGTACATATTTAAGCCTTAGTGCGGCATTGATAAGGGTCGTTAATTTAACCAGACCTTTTCTTGGGAGGTTATGAAGTACTTCTCCTGTTATTAAATCGTAACCTGGTGATTTTCGTGTACTTATATTACGTTTTATTTCTAGTGCGACTTCTTTCGGTGTTACTAGTTTTATGGTAGCTTCATTTTCTGATGTCACCATATTAGCCAAAGTGTGATCTTCACTGATTTCCCCGTCGTTTGGTTGAAAGATATTTCCTAGGTGCTCTGCAAACCTCTTTGCTTTTTGCTCGTTAGTAACTGCCCATTGCCCATTTCCACATTTGATAGGTGGGATTTGGGTAATCGGCCTTTTCAGGTGCTTAGTAGCCTTCCAAAGGGAGTAATCTGTCCCAATAAAAAGTGAAAAAAAAAAATTGGTTGCCTGTAAAGTCGGTATACGGGCGAAAGTTTTACGTGACAACGACTTTGAGTGGTAAAATAATTTTAATGTGAATATTCATTCGTATAGTAGGAAGAAGGATGAAATAATAGTAAAAATTTCAAACATTTATTTATACAAAGAATTATATTTAAAACATTAATTTATACAAAGAATCTCGCACTGAATTTCTTTTTAACAAAATTTTATTTTTACCTTGTATTTTTATGTCTGTCTCTCTCGCTCTTAGGCGGGCTAACCATGCCCGAGTGGAAGGGACGCGTGCCTCTCACTCGCTCTCATTGTGAGCGCATAACGTGAGCGGAGCGTAACGCAGTTTCTTGAAGTGTCACCCGGCAAACCAATTTATAAGACGTTGTCACGTCAAAAAAACTTTTACAAAAAATACAACCGACTTCCAAACAACAAAGTGAAAAATAACTTTAATTTCGGAAGTCGGTGTCAAAAAACTTAAATACTGATCCAAAGACACCGACTTCCGAAATTAAAGTTATTTTTCACTTTGTAGTTTGGAAGTCGGAAGTATTTTTTGTAAAAAAGTTTTTTTTTTTAAATACGTGTGCCGCATGGAACTTCTCATCGGCAAAAATGTAGAACTTCCAACGACATTATGAATAATATGAGATAGTTCCAACAGTCACATTGCTCGGTATAAGACGCGGGAAGATGTCTATTCTATTTGAAAAATGCTTAATATTTTCGTTCGTCAATATAAAGCTGAGTAGTAATTGGATGTTGTCACAGACACGACAAGTACCTAATAACGTGCATTATAAATTATGCTAGGCTGCGTCATCAGACTAATTCTCTAGAGATCTTTCTTATCAGACACCTAATCAATAGAGCCTTTACCTAAAACCAGATAGGTAAATAATATGTACAGTACCCAGGCGTGTATGACACATCAGATAATAAAAAGTAAAGTAAAGTAAAAAAGCTTTATTCAGTTCAAATAAGGTTTAGGCCAATTACATGTAAAAGTTTAGAGAAATTAAATAATTCTTTGGCCAATAAATTATGTGTTCAGAGTTTTAATAATATAGGTGACCCAAATGAGTTCTACGCCGAGTTCTTTTCACTATTAAACACGCAATTTAATGACACTTTTCCACTAAAGACTAAAAGTATTTACACAAAGTTCTTATTTAGTGATTGGGCGACTCCAGGTATTCGTAAAAGCAGGGAAAAACTATTTGAACTTTATGGCTTAAAGCAACATATGGATAATACAAACTTTCATAAGTATGTTGCAAAATATTCAAAAACTTTTAAAAGTGTTTGCAAAATAGCCAAAGCTCTGCATATTAGCAATAAAATAAAATCAGCTGATGATAAAATAAAAACTACCTGGCAAGTAATAAATAATGAAACGGGTAGGAAAAAACAGCGAAATACTGAATTTAATTTAGAGACTGCACATGGCCCCATTAACTCAGATATAGAAATAGCTCAAGAATTTGAAAACTTTTTTGCTAATATTCCTCTTAAAACTACTGAAGCTTTAAATTCCTCACCCGCGCTTTCTGCTGCCTTACTTAGACAGAATGTGAAGGCATGCCCTTTGGAGTTTAGGTTTCAGCATACAAACCCCCAGGCTGTTATAAAAGCTTTTAAAGATCTTAAAATTAAATCAACAGAAGATCTCTGGGGAATGTCTGTAAAAGTCTGTAGATCTATTATCGAAACCATTGCGCCCTATTTAGCTTACATATTTAATACCAGTGTAGACCAAGGAGTCTTTCCGGATCTCATGAAACACAGTAAAGTAGTTCCATTGTTCAAATCCGGTGATAGTAAAGAACCCAACAATTATAGGCCTGTGTCAATTCTGCCAGTTCTCAGTAAGGTGTTTGAAAAGTTGATGCTCAATCAAATGTTACGTCACTTTAATAAAAATTCCATCTTTCATGAACAACAGTACGGTTTCACCAAAGGGCGTTGTACTACTGACGCCGGTGTCACCCTAATAAAGAACATTTTTAAGGCCTGGGAAGAAGCACAAGATGCCATTGGAATCTTTTGCGACCTCTCGAAGGCGTTCGATTGTGTAGACCATGAGACACTTCTGCTGAAACTAGAACACTATGGGATTAGGAATACAGCTCTTGATTTACTTAGATCATACCTGAAAGATAGAAAGGTTAAAGTTCAGGTAAACGGCGTAAACTCATTAGGGTCTGAAATGGCAATGGGCGTTCCTCAAGGTTCGATATTGGGTCCATTCCTCTTTTTAGTTTACATTCATGATTTACCCCAAATACTTCAAAATCAACCGAAGATGGTGTTATTTGCAGATGACACATCATTAATCTTTAAAATAAACCGACAATCACAAAATCTTGACGACGTGAATAGCTCTATTCTGCAAGTCCAAGATTGGTTTACGGTAAATAATCTGGTACTTAATAAAAAAAAAACCAAATGCATTAGATTTAAATTACCTAATGTTAAAAGTAGCGAATGTGACATCATATTGAATGGAGAAAAACTGGAATTTATTAATCAAACGGTTTTCCTGGGAATCACGCTAGACGAGAAATTACAATGGGGACCTCATATAACATCTCTTGCGGGGCGGTTAAGCTCGGCCGCTTATGCTGTTAGAAAGATAAGACAGTTAACAGATGTAGAAACCGCGCGTTTGGTCTATTTTAGCTACTTCCACAGCATTATGTCATATGGCATTTTACTGTGGGGTCGGGCTGCTGACATTGAATCCATCTTTATTTTGCAAAAGAGAGCTGTCAGAGCCGTTTATAATCTACGTCGCCGCGAATCTCTCAGGGAACTTTTTAAAAGGATTAATATTATGACGGTACCTTGCCAATTCATTTATGAAAATATTATGTATGTAAGGAAAAATCCACATCTCTTTAATAAAATAAGTGATAGACATAATTTTAATACTAGAAATAAAGATAAACTAGATCAACCATTTTTCAGGTTATCTAAAGTACATACATCTTTTATGGGGTACTGTGTTAAATGTTACAACAAAATACCTTGTGACATATTGCAATTAAATGAAAGAAAATTTAAAACTCATATAAAAAGTACACTTTGTAAACAAGCATATTACAAATTAGAGGATTATATCCAAGATAAGAGTGCTTGGAAACATGCTGGTCCTGCTCCATAGGACAATTTAGAATCAAGACAAAATCAAACTGGTTGCTAATTTAATTGTAAAATTTATTACTTTGTGTTTTAAGTATGACATTGATTTTACATTCTGTGATTACTTCCTTACACACTGACTTATTAATTGTAACATTTTAGGAAAATCGTCTACTTTTACAATGTTTGTAAATATGTGAGAACCATGTATCTGTCACAAATTAAATTATCTATCGTTGCTTCATTTTTAATTTTTTTACCTATTGTGGTATAGTAATTTTATTCTAGGTGCATCGTCTTCACATATAATAATTATTTAACAAATGTACGTACATATACAAACAATATTGTAAAACATTTTAAAAGAGTAACGGTGGAGTTTCTTGCCCATTCTTCTCCATACGAAAACTACCTTTTGGAAGGGGCGACTAGAATCAATTTTATTATTTTGTAATTTTTGACGTTCAAAAGTGCCATACATGGGCCTATCACTACATAGTATAAATTTGAAATAAATGATTTGACTTTGACTTTGACACAAAAACACGGTACAATAAAAATAAAAACGAGTAACAAATTACCCTCTCACAGAGAGGAGGCCTGTGTCCCAGCAGTGGGAACATTTATAGGCTGATGATGAACAAATTACATAGGAGCCTTAGGTGCTAGTTTTTTACAAATTCCCTGGACCCCACACTAAGATTCCCTGTGTCGTGGGGTCCAGTCTCTTCCCAAGTAAGGCAAACAATTATTTATTCGTTTGAACTAGTGAATTAATTTGGAAAAAAATTAAATTAAATTTAAAAAAATAAAAGTAACAATAGCTAAAAAAAAAAAAAAAAAAGAAATGGATTACAAAAACGTTCAGGTGCTTTCGGGTGTTAGTGTGTGTGAAGTGTGGGTTGTGTGTGGGGTGTGTGGGGGTGTAAGTGGTGAAAGTGGATTGCGTGACATATCAGACTGTATGTGCAAAAGATCTTCTGTTTGGTCATAATTTTTGGGATGCAACCAGTTAAATATAGTATTTTTACAGCTGGTGTACGTTAAGTTGAGTATAGTTCTATTGTGGGAGAAGAATTTTGAGTAGAGATATGACCCAAGAAATGCAAAAGATCTGCGCGCAAAAGAAGAGTGTACTCTTGGCCGATCCCACTTTAACGTTCTGGATGAATGACGGGCCAGTTCTTTAGCATGCCTATGAAATCGTAGCAGAGCCGAAACAATAAACAACTGTCTCACACGAAGGAGGCTACATTCTGAGTACAGGGTGTCAGTAGAATATCTCCAAGGTTTGCAATAGAAAGAGACTGTCGCACAGGTACGAGTGACAGAGACTACGCTCTAAAAAACCTCAGTTTTTGTATTTAGAACCTTATTCGGACTGGGATAAAGTTGTTAGTACAAAAATGACAACATAGACTCGTTTTTATAAACAGATTTTGTACTTTAAAGTTGTGGGAATAAAGTTCGAAAAACAAAAATGGCTCGATGGTTTAAATCTAGGTAAGATAAATCTTGTTTTATAACGTTTTTTATTTAACCAATTCGTTCCAACAAATAGTTTCTTTTTTTTAATTCTACCACTAACACCTTGGACAAACACATTGAGCCATAAAATTTTGGATTCAAATAGATTCGAAAAGCCACGACACAGATAGAGATATTAATTCTAAATCATGCGCATAGCTGAACGCTCCCAAATAAATATTTACCACGTAAAAGTGAAAAACAAGAGGTGGCGTGGTTTGGCAACATGTCGGCTAGTGTTGCCAGTTACAAAAATATATTATTGAATATTTTAAGAACATTTGTTCTTTGGCTAAGGTTGATAATAATAATGTACTTTCCGAAACGCTGAATAAATCAGAAGAAACTCTGGCGATTACTTTGATTAATAAAGCCTGACAAAAGACTGTTTAGAAATGAGGCAAATAAAAAATTATAGTTTAGCAATCTATTAGCAAAAATCCTAAATGTTGGAGAAGAATTCAAAACCAAAAAAGTGAATGATATAAAATGTTACTGAAAAGCATGCCATTAGTACATGCAGTTGATAAACTTTTTTTATTGCTAGCAACCCCAGTTTGGCACAGATTATAAATTTAAAATAATTCAAATATGTTTGACCTCAAAACTAATTTAAATATACGAACTGAATACAGCGGACACATACTTTAATATTAAACTATATTTTATTTTTGTGTAAAATATGTTGTGTTCACCGATTTGCGCAACATTTTCCTTATCTCTCAAACTTTTTTCCCGCCAAGCAGCATTACTGTTTTGAGGTTTGAATTTAAGTTTGATGTCCTGGTTTTAAGTAAATGGGGGGTTGTTAAAATTACTTTATTAATATTTACTCTCAAGTTAGGAACGTATTTGTATACCTCGTTGATGCAGGATGAAAGACAGTGCCAACACTCAGAAGGGTCGGCCAGTTTACCGGCCATAACTAACATATAAAAAGTAATTTGAAGAACCAAGGAGTTGGGCGTGTACTGAGACTTACAGACTGACAGATTATAGTCCCAAATCTCTTGAATTTAGACTATTGGTTCGTATCACTTAACCACATTAGATCCTTTGCCATCACTGCCATCAGTCGATCAACAACTTGAGTCGATTGAACCGATACAATTTGGTGCTCAACACTGGATTCAACACCAACGTGCTATCAATAATCGAAGTCGACTATTTGTAGTCGACGAATGTCGATAATATGGAATCGGTCACAGGTGATTGCTTGATTGACAAAGAAGGCTTCATACTTCGTCGGCCAACCAAAGTCGATCAAAGATGATCGACTTGTCGATGTCGCTGACAATTCAGCTTCGCCTTTCCACTAATTCCAGTCACCTTAACGCCGTAACTAAAGATATTTCCATCAAACAAATACATTCCAGTTCATTCATTAAAAAATACTGACAAGTGATATCAATAATAGTATTAAATTCAATTTATTTTTGTTCTCATTGTTTCAAACAATGGGATATTAAACCATCTTAAGCGATTATCAACATAAAATGTATACTTTTCATTTCATCAAGATACTTTGAAGTACTTCGGCTAAACCTAGTATTTAAGAACTGGATTATGAGATAAAAGAATAGAATTAAAACTTAGTGCCCATTGGACGTCTTCTGAGCAATAGATTTTAGTTAATCCTATGTAAACTTGTTATAACTAAATCTTATCAACATCAGCCTAGCCTTTTCGTTGGGGTCGGCTTCCAATCTAACCGGATGCAGCCGAATACCAGAATTTTACATGCATACATACTCCCAAACCCAGTCACTGGGTAACACGATACCCCTTCGTAAGACTGGTTGTCGGTCTTTCGGGCTTCTGGCGACCCGTAACGATTAAATCCTATATTACCAGCAAAATCCCTGTGTTCAAGAAGCAAGGAAATTCAAAGAAGATATAAATGTAAGCTCTCGGAGATTCCTTCGCGTTTGTCCGGGAGGGTGTTCAGTTCATTATAAAGTTGATGAAGTGTGCGGGCGCTGCGTGTGCTCGAGGTTCTGTCGGCCAGTGCGGCACGGGACGCAGTGCGGCGTGCGCGGGACCCGCAGGGGCAGGTATTGAGTAAAACATGCTTATATTTTTTCGTAGAGAATTTATGATCATTGATGTGGGAATTTTTGATTAGAACACGACTCAAATGGATAGGTTATTTCCAGTTTTGTATTTGCATCTTGATAAATTTTGGATAAAATTTCAGTAAGCCTGAAACTAAGTTCTTTTTTGTCTTGAAATAAATGTTTCACTTTATTCATTTTGAAAATTTGTGGTATCTGCTTGATTATCTCAATGAAAATGACTTGTTTTTTTTTTTAATTTGGATACTGACTTTTTATAATATAATATCGTTCGCATAAAAATTAAATGCCTATATCACATCAGTGACTCAATTTGAGTGTTTACTGCTACTTCCGGAGATTTCATGATGAGTCTGTGAACGCTATTTTGGCTTGAATTCATTGATGAACTATTGTTGATCTATTGTTGATTATATTGCCAACCCCTACGTTAGTGTGTTGTTGTAAAACTTTGTTTATTTATATGTTTTCTGCGTTGCTTGGGCAGTGGCCAATGCATTTGGAGTTCTGCCCGTTCTGTTATTTCCCCTCATTTTCGTACAAGTGTCAAGATAATATCATATGATTTTGATTGAAATATCCTACAATTTAACTCGAAAGTGAAGATTTCTTATCATTTAGATGAGTTTTTGTGAAAAGATATATTCGGTAAAGTTAATATTTAAACAGTGATAAGTCATTTTTCTTATTAAATTTTATTTCATCTTGTAGTGGTGCTGCTAGCACCTGTCCTCAGTACAATTAATCTACATTTTCATTCATTATAACTAATATTGCGTATCTGCTTAATATTTTCTTCGCTGGTTGTATTAAGGAATGACATCTTAGTGTAGTGCGTTTGGGCACGCCGCAATTGCGGCGATAAGACCCCTCTTTGAGGAGTGGCTAGAGAGGCGCCACGGCGTCCTCACCTTCCGCCTGACATAGGTGCTCACCGGACACGGCTGTTTCGGGAGGTACCTGTTCAGGATAAAGCGGGAGGAAACGCCCGGGTGTCATCACTGTGTGGATCGCCCGGAGGACACGGTGGAGCATACGGTGGAGGTCTGCCCGGCTTGGGCAGAGCATCACCGTGTCCTCGTGGAAGCGATCGGCGGCGGTGATCTCTCGCGTCCGGCCCTGATTCGGGCCATGCTACGGAGCGAGAGGAAATGGCAGGCCGTCACCTCGTTCTGCGAAGCAGTAATGCTCGCGAAGGAGGAGACGGAGCGCGTGAGGGAGAGGCAAATTTCGCGCCCTCGCGCCCCTAACCGCCGCAGCAGGAGACGCCCTGGGCGTCGGGAGTCACGAGAGGATTTCCGGCCACCGTAGGCGCGGGCTTGCGGACGGTGAGCAATGGGTAGCTCGCCGTCCGATAAGGACCAAGCCCGGGTCGACGGCGCGTTGTGTTCCACGCGCGCCTCAAAGAGATGTCAGCAGAATTGACGGGGTCCGCTAGGGCCAATGCCTGCCGGGGGTTCGAAGAAAACCGATAGGGAAATCGTGGCCCCCTGGCAACACGGCAACTGAAGGAACACGGGTGGGTTTTAGTCAGTAAGAGTCTGACACGCCCTCCCGCTCCGCCCAGAGCGGGAGAAGTTATTTGATGATTTCCCACCCAAAAAAAAAAAAAAAGTGTAGTGCGTTAATATTTCTTTGTGATTAACATTTGATAATGTCGTCAGTCATGGCAATTTATAAAAAAACTGCTGATTTAAACAGGATGTTTTAATTAATATTTATTTATTCATATTTATGTGTGGTTAAGTAATTGAGGAAAAGTTATACACGCAAAAAACAGTGTTGTTTTGTCCATAACTCATCATCTGTTACGACGCCTCATTGAGGTGGATAACAATTAAAATTCTATTGTGTCTCGTTAATGACAGTTGGAAGGTTAACTGAAGTGACGGTCGTTAGTTATATATTTACTATCGTAATTGTAGTTTTTGATCGCGCTTTTAGTTGAATGGCCTGTCAAGTGTTTATATAAATAACAGGTAACTGGGCATGTTAGTAACGATAAGTTCTATTTATTTACAAAATGTACACTATGTTGTAAGTTATTGTTAGAACCTACAAATCTATTTTAGTAAAAATAAAACGTCAAAAGTCGCCCAGAATATTGGAAAATTCGGGTAAAGCTGAAAGTGTTTTTCTCTGTGGGTCCGCGGGTAAAGGTCAGGTCTGTCGAGTCAGCCAGCAGTAATTAAAGTTTAGAGATATGTTAACATGCCCCTCGCTTCCTTAAAAGGAACTTAGGCGTAGAATGAAACAATTAAGGTCCACATCAGACCTATATTCTGCAAAACGGTAGGCAGAAAATGTATGGTGCTAACATGCTTTCTAGAGGACAAAATTAAGCTCTTATTAAAATTTCGTTTCTGATGTTACCAATCCCAAATGGTAACAAAAATGAACACGCAAGTGTAGCACACTGAGCAGCCTGTGTACAGATATCTTAAGAGAAATATGCGCTTCGGGAATTATCGTCTACTTTCGGAAATACGAACGCGTGTTGTTGAGATCTATTATAGAGCTGTTACAACCATGGAAGTACTTACCTATTATTACCATTATTACAAAATTATAGATAAACAACTCTATGCGATTCTAAAAACGTTTCAAACTTTTGAGTGACAATTGACGATGTGTGACCAGAGTAGGTAACCCGACAGGAAGAATATAATAGAATACTCTTTATTATGTACACCATATAAATGCAAGAGTGAAGAGGCATCTTCTGAGCTTGCTCGTTCCAGCGTAGACCTCATCCATCGCTTTCCATCAGGTGAGGTCGAGGTCAAGAGCTGACCCAAATCGCAAAAAAAAGACACTTCTGGAGTGCCGACAGAAGTGAAAACTTGAAAAAAAATCGGCACCGCGGTAATCAACGCATTGATGTCTTTTACTCTACGGTGTCGGTAAATTCCGTTACAGTGTCGCGTAATTAATGGTTTAGTCCCACCTCAAAAATGCCCAACGAGCGTAAAGAAGTTTTCACTTAAAAAAAACTTATTACAACCCCCACTTGTCATGCAACGAATTCGCTTCTGGTCTTACGACCGATGGCAAATTGAAATAAAAGGAAAAAAAAATCACTACTACAAAGTGCGACAGTAAAAAATTTAGAAACTTTGCCTCTGTGGTTACTCTGTGGCGCGACGTTCGTGCTAATTCGGAAACACGAAGTTTACTGAAGCGCATACTTCTTCTGGTTTAGCTGTAGTTCTAGTTTATAATATGGATACGTTTGTTTTACAGGTGCACAGTAGCTACGGCGAGGAACTGGGCTTCAACTCGGACGAGGAGGGCTACGGCCGCGACGCCATTGACGACGTGCCGCCTCTCCCGCACGACCCCGACTCGGTATGTACTATCACTTGCACTTGCATCAATCAACCTAGCAATGCTGATGCCTTTTCTATAAGAGACCTTTGCCCTGCAGTGTGACCATATCGGGCTGGAATTATTATTATTAACCTATCAACTCGGCCCATCACAGTCAGCGTTTAGGCCGAGCGATGGCCGTTTTGCGTGGATGTGACGCATATTTTCCCCCAATTTGTTATTTACGTGTTTTTTTAAATCTTTTTTTGCGTCATGTTTACCGCAAATAAACGTATTTTCTTTCTTTCTTTCTAAGGTTGTCTTTAGCCTGTTCGTTGTGTCCAAACCATCAATATCGGACTAAAATAAACGTATTTTCTTTTTTAGGGTTCCGTACTTCAAAGGAAAGAACGGAACCCTTATATAGGATCACTTTGTTGTCTGTCTGTCAGTCTGTCAAGACTGATTTTCTCAGGAACGCATATCTATGTTCCATTGGAACTCTAAAAAAAACGGCCATTTATGTGACATATTTTGATACTTGCAAATAAATCAAAACCTACAGGGTAGTTCCCGTTGACCTAGAATCATGAAATTTGACAGGAAGCAAGGTCTCACAGCACTAGTAAAGGAAATAGTCCGAAAATTGATAATTTGTAGTTTTATTACATTTTTTTTTGCGAATACTAATATTTGCAGTAGATGAATTGACCGTGATGTATATCGATGTATGGGAGAACATGTTTCTCAACTACTAAGTTTATAAGTTTGTTTCTGGGATAAATTCCTCCCAACTAAGGAACCCTTAATTGTGCGTGGTCTAAAACACGATCCGATATCTCTAGCGGAGGATACACGATCGGTCGGTCCTTAACATTTTGGAGTCAGATCAGAGATGGTTGAGGTAGACAAACGCACTAAGTGTAGCAATTAACGTAGGGATAACAACTTGCATTAGTCAGTCAGACGTTACTACGCCTTTAAGATAAAACAAAATGTGACTCACACGAAGCGAATAAACAAAATAATCGCGTAAACGATAATGTTGAACACCTGTGCATTGAAAGCCTATAACAATACAATATTATTACAAACAAAACAAATGTCAACTTTAAGTATAAAAGAACAAAGCTAATTTTAGATTGACAAAATCCATCCAAAATGTCGTAAAAACAACAATAATTCCATCGAAAACTATACCTTACTTTAATATCGTTAAAGTCCATCATCCCAAAGCCTGTTTCATCTTTAAAGTGGCATACGTACAGATAAGACGCGATAACTTTAGAAATACCGAGAAAAATCAATCGGTAATCAAGCCATTGTCAGTATCAGTCGATAAGTGATAGCGTGATAACAACACGTGTCCCCGATCATGCGGTATCCCGGGAAATCTAAGAAAAAAGTGAGTTTTAATAATAATATTATGAAACTCCGGACTATTGTTTTCATTGCTATATTAGAGGATGATAATTAATTTTTTTGTCTAATAATAATATTAGGCAGGTAGGTATCTTTTAAATCATACTTCAAAAGATATAGATACCGGTAGATAACGCTTATAATGTGGTAAAGACGTCTTAGGAAACAAATATTTCCACACATTATTCTCTGAAAAAAAAATTGGAAGTGTTACTCTGGCAGCTATGCCAACCATCAGAGATATGAAGTCGATACTGTATACAAAGGTGTTCAGGCGTAATAAAACTGCATTTAAAGATTGTTGAGAAAACTATTTTTTATTCAGGCTAATAGAAATAAAAAAATCATCATAAATGTGGTACGGTTAGCAACGAAAATGTATTAATGAACACTTCAGTTTTTTTTAATTATAAATATTGAGCAAAATATTAAAAAAAAAAACAACAGATGTTAAATTCATCTTACAAACACTTAGCTATTACATGAAATGCTGAAATGTTTCAAGAAGGCAGAGTTGCCTCGTTCAGGGACCTCATTCTGTAAACTAGTGTTTTAGAAAAAGTAAGTAGATACCTAGTTTACGAAATGGTTTAATAACTAAAATCCAGTCAGGAAATATAATATAGTATCATATGATATTATGAGTTAACACCGCCCTAGAAGGACGTACACTGACCTTCCACAGTGATAATGATTCGCTACGTAATAGCAGTAACAGGTGCAATTAGCAAATGGGGAGCAACTGATTGTAATGATCACAATAAACAGCGAGATTTTAAAACATAACATCACGCCTGTAATTCATGTAAGGGTAACCAGAGTTGTTGTATTACATCAACATTTCACCAGTTATGTCACAAGACTCATCTATATATATAAAAATCAATTGCTGTTCGTTAGTCTCGCTAAAACTCGAGAACGGCTTGGTCGATTTAGCTGATTTTGGTTTTGAAATATTTGTCGTAGTCCAGGGAAGGTTTAAACGGTGAGAAAATATGGAAAAACTCAGGAATAAAAATTATGAAGAAAATTCACGTTCTCATACATTTTGTGTGGATCGGCTTTTTTTATATCTAGGTAGAGTAGGTAGGGTAGAAATTTTAAAATCCTAAACATGCACATTCATTGACTGTTAGGTGGAACGAAGTTTGCTGGGTCAGCTAGTATACAATATATTTAAAAAAATAAATAAAGGGGTACATAGGTACTGTAATAAAAGTAATAAAAAATCTTAATATTATTGAAAATAAAAAGCCTACCACAGTTTGTCTCTGCATCACCCAAAGGTTGACTGGTAGAAAATGCCTGTGGCATTAAGTCCGCCTCTGTACATTTCTGTGCTTGAAGTATTAAATAAATAAATAAATATCACATTTTAAGTACCAAAATTACCCTAAATCCATAAAAAAATTGCAAATTTTCAACAGGGGTCATAAATTATGACTTTTAGATACCCGCTAAACGACTGACAGCCGCCTGCGCCCCATGAAAAAAAAATGTAACCCTTTTTTTTTTCCTGAATATTACCACATAAATAGACTCAACTAACTAGACAGTACGATACCTAACAACATCCTCACGGATCGGACAGATTTTTTTTACATGTTGTATGTAATTAATAAGGGGCCTACTGCCGTGTCAGACAATATCTATGTTTTTAATTTGTAGGTACCTATTTTAATAGTTTCCTATCGTGATTATTAAATAATGTGTTAGTGATAAACAAAGAGATTACGACGATTAGTATTAGATAATTAAATACACCTGCACAAAATATTCATCATACAATTTTACGCAACCCAAGTGTAGGGACCATCGCACAAATCCTACTAATATTATAAACGCGAAAGTTTGTGAGGAAGGATGGATGGCAAGATGTTTGTTACTCTTTCAAGCACACTTTTTTTTTTCTTGTCTACCTACATGCAATCAGTAAATTATAATTAACTAAATAATTTGCGCAAATGTCATCGTGTTGCCCATTATTATTGTGTGTTATGTTTACGTTGTTAACAATTATAAAAAAAAAATATCCCTTTAAAAGCTTTGAAAGGTGCATCGCTAGCCTCATAAAGTGTCGTAATTTTAATGAGTTAATGTGTCTTAGGTTAAGTGCATTTTTGTTTGTAACGATGATAAATAAAGATATTTGAAAATGAAAATGACTCTTTCAAGCAAAAACTACTGAACGGATTTAGATGAAGTTTGGCACACAGATATTTTATCATCATCATCATCATCATTTCAGCCGAAAGACGTCCACTGTTGAACATAGGCCTCCCCCAAGCACCTACACTTCGACCGATTCTGTGCTTTCCGCATCCAGCGGATTCCTGCGGCCTTCACAAGGTCATCGGTCCATCTTGTGGGAGGCCTTCCAACGCTACGTCTTCCGGTACGCGGTCGCCACTCCAGAACCTTTCGGCCCCATCGGCCATCCGTTCTGCGAGCAATGTGCCATGCCCATTGCCACTTAAATTTGTCAATTCTTCGGGCTATGTCGGTTACCTTGGTTCTCCTGCGGATCTCCTCATTTCTGATTCGATCACGAAGGGAAACTCCAAGCATAGCCCTCTCCATTGCCCTTTGGGTGACTTTTAGCCTTCTGATAAGGCCCATTGTGAGCGACCACGTTTCAGTACCATAGGTCATCACTGGCAACACGCATTGATCATAGACTTTCGTCTTGAGACACTGTGGTATGTGGGACGAAAAGATATTGCGTAGCTTCCCGAACGCTGCCCAGCCGAGTCGGATTCGACAGTTGACCTCTTTCTCGAAGTTGGACCTACCTAGCTGGACAGTTTGTCCTAGGTAAACATACTCGTCCACAACTTCGAGCGTAGCGTCTCCGATCTTCATGGGAGTGGGTGTCACATGGGCATTTGACATGACCTTTGTCTTGTCCATATTTTTTTTAAGACCCACTCTTTCGGAGGCTCTACTGAGGTCATCGAGCATGTACTGAGGTCCTCCATGGTCTCAGCCATGATAACTATGTCATCGGCAAACCGAAGGTTAGTGATATACTCGCCATTGATGTTGATGCCTAGCCCTTTCCAATCCAGAACCTTGAAGACATCCTCCAGTGCAGCGGTGAACAGTTTCGGAGAGATAATGTCTCCCTGTCTCACACCTCTCTGCAGAAGGATAGGTTTCGAAGTCTGGTCCTGGAGTCGGACTGACATAGTGGCGTTTTCGTATAGACACTTGAGCACCTCAATGTACCTATAGTCGATCTGGCACCGTTGAAGAGACTGCAGCACGGCCCATGTCTCGATCGAATCGAAGGCTTTCTCGTAGTCCACAAACGCTAAGCAGAGAGGCAGGTTATACTCTTCGGTCTTCTGTATAACCTGCCGCAGCGTATGTATGTGGTCTACGGTGCTAAAGCCTTTACGGAATCCGGCTTGTTCGGGAGGCTGGAAGTCGTCAAACCTGCGCGCGATACGGTTCGTGATAACTCTTGAAAACAGCTTGTAGACATGGCTCAGAAGTGTGATGGGTCTATAATTCTTAAGCAGGGCATTGTCGCCCTTTTTAAAGAAGAGTACCACCACACCTCTGTTCCATGCCTGTGGCGTTTGACCCTCGAGTATGATGGAATCGAAAAGCTTCTAGAAGGCCTTAAGAACGGGTTTTCCACCCGCCTTCAGGAGTTCGGCCGTAATTCCGTCATCACCCGGCGCCTTGTTGTTTTTAAACTGCTCAGAGTCATCCTAATCTCGTACAAGCTGACGTCCGGGATGTCTTCGGTATAGTGTCGGGTCAATCTAGCTCTTGGGTCGTTGTAGATTCGTTACGGGGTTACTGGTTGACGTGTATAACTGTCCATAGAAACTCTCGATCTCTCTCAACAGCTCAGGTTTGGCGGATACGATTCTGCCATCATCGGTCTTCAGTTTCGCAAGCTGGCTCTGTCCAATAGACAGATCTCTTGCAAAAACCTTGGAGCCCCTGTTCCGCTCTATCGCGTCCTTAATACGGTTTGTATTATATAGGCGAAGGTCGCTTTTCAAGGACTTAGAGATCTGTCTATTGAGCCGCCGGTATTTAAGCGCATCGTCTGAAGACTGCAGGATCATCTCGCGCCTCACCTCCATGAGCTGCAAAGTAGTATCAGAGAGCTTCTTGTTTCGATTTCTACGGCGGGTCTTGAAGATCTTGGACCCGACCGTATGGACAGTTTCCACGAACCCATCGTTATAATCGTCCACGGAGCTCCCTAGGCACTCGAAACGATTCTGAAGTTCGAGCTGAAAGCTCTTGGGGTTTTGGACCTGGATCGGTGCTGGGCGGAGCGTAGACTTCATCAGTCGAGATCTTTCCAGCTTGATATTCAAGTTCAATGTGCCTCTTACTAAACGGTGATCACTTCCGGTTTTCACCGCGTTGATCACAGAGACATCATTGAATACTTGCTCCTTCGTCGACATAATGAAGTCAATCTCATTTTTTGTTGCACCATCAGGGCTCTGCCAGGTCCACTTTCTGTGCTCACGTTTTCTGAAGAAGGAATTCATCATAAAGAGGCCTTCCTTCTTCCGACGTCCAACTCCAAATTGCCCCACTCGCAGCTCATCATCGCTTCGTTTGCCCAGTTTCGCGTTGAAGTCCCCCATGACAACGGTAAAGTGAGTTTTAGAGCCATGTATGGCTCGGGAAATATCCTCATACATGGTCTCCACCTCATCGTCGGGGTGTGACGAGGTCGGGGCGTAAACCTGTACGACCTTCAGCGAATATCTTGCGGATATTCTGAGTATAAGGCACGCCACCCTGGTCGACACACTTTCGATCTTCACCACGTTGCTCACAAGGGATTTATGAACGATAAACCCGACACCACCTTGGGACTGCTGTTACCTGCCAGCTTGGGACTGTTGTGTTGCCAGGTCCAGTTTCCGGTGATTTTGGTAGCCGGATCTCTTCCGGGGATTCTTCGCACCCCTTGCCTCACCGTGGCCTTGACAGCTACCGTAACCAAGGGCCGGTGGGCCGCCGGGCACTAGGGGCCATTTCGTTTTGGTGCTTGTCATTTTTTGGGGGGGTATGCCATAATCGCCACGCTTGGCAGACGGGTTGGCGATCGCAGTCTGGTGTTAAAAATGCATAGAGAACGCTGCTGCCCATTCTCTAGAAAGTCCCTTAGTCGCCTTTTACGACACCCATGGGAAGAAATAGGGTAGTGCTATTCTTTAAGTCCGGCACTACACGGAAATGGCACACGGATATTTTATAACCTGAATTAATACATAAAATACTTTTTATCCCGATATTCCCACGGGATCGAGACTTATACGGGTGAAACCGCGGAACGCTGCTAGTTAACTAATAAACACAGACTATCCAAGACAATAGTTTATAAATAATGTTGTATGTTTAGGGGTATGAGGAACAGGGTGTAAAGTTCACTCATCCACCATAGAAAAGGGAGGATCCTCCGACCAGACGGGTGTCGTGTCTGGCGAGCAACTGCCCAACGGTTTGAAGTTGAAATCCTGTGTCTATGTCGATCGCTCGGTAAACTCTAATTGCGTGATGCAAGATTTGTGTGACGTCACGTCTATGATACGTAATTTGTATGTGGCGGTGTAACCGCTACATATGTATCAATTTATTTTATGGTAGGTAAACTATTAACAATGACAAATGTATCATTAACATAACTTTAGTAAGACATATTTTTATTCATTTTAGTTTGTATACGTACGTGTATTTCGAACTAGATGGTTAGTTCTACACGCGATTTCGCCACGTGTTTATCTCTTGAAAAAGAACTCCGTTCGAGTTCGCGTTTATTCAGGAGAACCCGAAATATAACGGTAAACATTGTATCGTTTAACAAAAATGGATAGCCAGTAATTGTTACATACGTGTACGTTGTGATCGGCTGTTATTAGCTGCAGCAGTAACGTTTCTAGTTTAATGTGCAAGATCTTTCACGGAAAAGGAATGCTCCCGAACTACACGACGATTTCTCCGGGGAACTATAGCTGTAATAGGAAGCACAAATTGCTCGCCGTGCCTGTGAGTTACCGTCGCGTGAACCCTGTCAGACCCTAAACTGTGTTCAGTCCCTGGCACACTCTCTTCGTTGCCTTTAAAAGTGATGTTTTCACAGAAATAGAACAATAAGTCCCATGTAATGGAGGCGAGCCTATTCCCATCAACCAGGCACAAATCCAGACTGCGGGCTGCCGCCTGCTACTGAGAAATGTGGGTGTAGGTACATAGTAGGATCTCTGTCTAACCCTTAAATTTATTTAAAATACAAAATAAGCTTTCAGTAGTATATATGAACACCAAATCGCTTAAATGCTAAATGAAAGAAAAAGTTACATTAGAATAGTAAAAAAAAAATGTTTTTAACTTAGAACACAAAATTTACACTCAAATAGAAACACAGTTTTCATGCTAATAGTTTAACATTATGGTGAACTATGCTCTGGATAGCCGTCAATAAATTTATATAATAAAGAAACAACAAACAAACAGACAAAAATTTAATAACAGAATGATGACATGCTAAGAAAATAAAATGTATTGTGATCCTTGACATAAATTTTATTTATTGACATTAGTATTATTGACATCAGTTTTTGTATAACTTTAGTATTGTTTAATGACATAGCCTTATTATTTGTTTTCAGTCTGTGTGTTGTCATGCACTGTATTGACTTTTTTATTTTGACATTGATTTCTATTGCTATTTATTAATAATTAATTTGTATAATGAAATGTGTGATTTTTTATAATTGTTTTTTATTGTTTAGGCTTATTTAATTCAACAATAACTCAATTACAAACATTTGTACGCCCTCTGGTATAACATAGCGAACTCTTTATCTTTAAATACCATTACTATTGTACACCTATGTTAAACAAATGAATAAATGACTTATATGACTTATGATATTACTTTGGCAGTTAAGCTTTTGCTAGTATGGGGTGAGCACAGGGAAAAAGGGAACGCGTATTATGTTAGTTAATTATTATTCACTAAGGGGATAAAGCACAGAATCGGTCGAAGTGGCGGTGCTTGGGGGAGGCCTATGTCCAGCAGTGGACGTCTTTCGGCTGAAATGATGATGATGATGATGATAAAGGGGATAAAGCAGTGTCTTATATTACGGATTCGCCCAAGACAAGACACCTTTTTCCCGACGAGAATACTTTTCACATCTTCTGCGAGGTAATAAAAGCAATTCGATGATCGATTTTTCTGATGTTTGAATTCATCTCACGTTATTGACCAGCACGCGTAGCATGACCACCGTAGAAACGAGTTTTGTCAACGGAAGAATAAACAAAAAGGACGTTCCGTGTTGACAGGACGGCAGGAAACTAAAAAGACTCAACTGCACTTTTTACGAAACTCACTCTTTTCATAATTCGACTCAGAATTCTTTGTTTTGTCATAGGATTTTTTTTCTGTTTGGTTCTCAATTTTTATTTTTAGTCACGTCAACTACAAGAAAAAAAATCTCAGTGTCGGAAGTATCGTATTACTTATGGAAGAAAAAAATATTACAGGAATATTGGATTTAACCATTTCCTTGGTAATGGTGACGATTCTCTTGAACACCGAACTAAACTATCGCTAAAATTCCTTACTTTTGGCTATAAAAATCTTAAAGCTATTCTGCAACAAAAAATCTCAAAAAAATATCAATCGCGAGTCCACGTGGTACTTGTTTGTCCTACCCCGTGAATTTTTTTAGAGCCGGAGGCGCGCAGGCTCGACCTATTTTATATGGAATTTTTCACTTTTTGTATGGAAAATAAAAAAATTATTACTTACATGTCGAGTCTTAGGGGTTTCAAGGTTTTTTTAGGGGACAAAATTTTCATTATTTTTGCGATTGGACACACCATTTTCGAGATATAAGCAAAAGAAAAAAAAATACAGTAAGTACTGTTTTTGCAAATGAATTCGAGGTGTTGGTGTGAATTTTAATTCATTTTTATTCCACACCTAGCTCATCATCTGTTACGACGCCTCATTGAGGTGGATAACAATTAAAATTCTATTATGTCTCGTTAATGACAGTTGAAAGGATAAACAATCAAAATTTTTGGTGAAAAACGTCAAATTCAGAATAGCATAAATGCCATTGTCACTAAATTAATAACTCAGTGCCATCTTAGTGCTGTCTAACTAAAATATAGTTCATTTGTGTCACTTTAGTCTATTTTAGAATGGGAAATCGTCGTTTGACAGGATTAAACTAAATTTTGGTGATTTTTAGTCTAGTTTAGAGGCATTTGTGACAAGAGAATCGGCACTAGTGCCCTATTAACTAAATTATGGAAAAAAGGAGAAGATAGCTTTGTTCTTCTATTAATTATCACAGTTTTGCATTCAAACGCTCTCCTATAAAAAATCATGATTTTGTAGATAACCGTATATACTTTGTAGCCGTCGAGTAAAAAGTTTTCTACTGTCTTTAGCATGGCGATTACAAAATCAAATTGTCTTCACTACCTTAGTGATTTTGATAGTTTGGGATAGAAAACTTTCTTCTGAAATAGTCTACATGTAAAAGGACCTAGACAAAGATCGTTAGAAACGAAAGACAAAATGACAGATTGTAGAATGATTTCTACGTGCGATGTCAAAAATGGAGAAACGAAATGTCACGTATAGAAAGAGCTGTGTCTATTCTTCGTAGAAATAGAAAGCGTCATGCTACGCGTGCAGCAGGGTATAATGAAATTCAGTACAATATTATTGCCCGGCTTGACCCCAGGTTTATTATGACTTTAGGTGAGGTTTGCATGACATATAATTTGACATTATCGAACACGTGGCATGAAATCAATAAGTTAGTTATCTAACTTGGTGTATTGTTCAGGAGCTGGTGGACGCAGCGTGCATGGAGGCGCGTGGCGGGTCGGACGAGCCCCGCAGCGCGCGCCACGCGCCGCACGCGCGCGACTCGTCGCCGCCCCTCGGTCAGTATACAGGTATACACCACTCTTTTGGAATACGGGGTCTAGTGGTGGTGGTACTGTGGTGTTTAGACATTTAAATATACTTACGATAAATGGGACAATGCGAACAACATCAAAATCAAAAATCTCGTGTCCGGTTTTTAAGATATTCAAGGTCAAAAGTCGTTTTTTTTTTGCTAATATTTCGCTCAAGTCAAATCATTTATTACAGATAGGCACTTTGAACGTCAAAATTTACAGAAAATATAATGATTTTCTTTGCTCCATTCTAAAGTTAGATAACCAAGTTACAGAATAATTTATTTCAATCAAAGTACAACAGGCGTTTTTGAATGTCGTAACTTATAAAGAAAAGGGAATACCCTACTCTAAAATGTAGTTATATGATAAGTCGATGATTTCTTGAAAGTTTATTTTTTTTTACTTTTTTATTGTTTTCTAATCTTATCGTCATCCTACTTAATATTATAAATGTGAAAGGTTGTATATTTCGATGTTTGTTACTCAATCACGCGAAAATGGCTAAACGGATTTGGATGAAATTTTGCACACGAGTAGACCACGAACTGGATTGCGATATAGGATACTTTTCATCCCGGTAGCACGTTTCTGTGGGATAATTTCCGACCTCGACGCGGGTGAAGCCGCTGGCAAAAGCTAGTAAGTATATTATAAACAAATTCATGGGCTCCCTCGGTTTCTTATCGCCAAAAACAACAACAATAAAAAGTTGTTAAATCGTTCGAACTGAACGTTTGCGGGGACTCCCATCAAACTAATGATTGATTTGAAGGGAGTTACGCTGTTTACATCACACACTATTATGAACCTTATAGTTATAAGTTTAAACCTTAAACTTTAAAGTCTGTATTGCCAAAAGGTAATCCTTTTGGCAATACAGACCGGTACCCTAATTGCGTAATACACGATCAATCACAATTTGTTTCGATTCGAAACAGATTGCTAATCCACTGCTTCATAAGTTGGAAAAAAGATCTGCTCAACAACGTAAATAATCAGGGGCGTACCTACCGCCGTATCTGCCGTATCAATTATACGGGGCCCCCGACGTGCGTAAGCAAAAATTTATAAAAATTTCAATTTTTTTTTTTTTTCATGAATGATAAAAGTCAAAGAAAGCAATTTCTTTTTTTCCCGCGTAAAGCGTGCGTTCAAAAGTTGGCAACACCCTACATCGGTTATCGCGGGCTGCGGGATTTCCCCGTTTAAGTCATTTACTTCAACGGGGGAATCCCACAATAATCGATGTAGGTACCTAAACCACGGAGAGCAGTGTTTATTGACACGTTTTATTTAATTGTGCATTACATTGTAATACAATACAAACACTTTCTTTTATAAATTACTAGCTGACCCCGGCAAACGTTATTTTGCCAATTATTTGTTTGGGGTGGACAACCCTTATCACTTAGGGGTATGAAAAATAGCTAGTAGCCGATTCTCAGACCTACTGAATATGCATATAAAATTTGGTAAAAATCAGTAAAGCCGTTTCGGAGGAGTAAGGTAACTAACATTGTGACACGAGAATTTTATATATATCAATTATTAAATAAATCAGTTTGCCGAAAAAAAGGTAAGGAGAGTGTATATTTAATTTGAATTTTTTGTAATAATTTTGGAAAAAGTGATAGATAAATAATTATGATGAATAAATATTTCTTTTAATTTTATGCAAACATTTTTTTTTCTTTTTTGAGAATGATCTTTACCCTTCATAAGGGCCCCCAAACAAATTTTTATACGGGGCCCCGCCAAGGCACGCTACGCCACTGTAAATAACGCAATGAATGTTGTCGAACTGTCAAATTTAAACAAATTAGTCATATAATTATTTACGAAAATAAGTTACGCAATTAGGGTACTGGAATCAACAGAAAACCAAACAACAGCAAAGAATTTTAACTGCAATTATGTATTTAATTTAAACTTACCGATACTGTTCTTGATTTTCAAACAAATCAGAAAACGTATCTTTCATTATTATTAGGTAAAATGTCCAATTCCCAAAATGCGTCGCGAAAAAATCTGCTACTCCATACATTTATGATCGCATAACTTCGTGATTTCAGGTTTGAATGGTAAAAGTTGTTCACATTGTAATTCGAGCAACCTATTAATATTCCCAATTAATTCGCTCGATTTACTAAGTTAAATAATAATATCTGCCTAATATTGTGCCACTGCAGGGAAAAAGCATCTTGACATCACAAATAAAATAAAACAAAGATATACTGTAAACAAAACCTTAAAAAAACTATAATCTGCATTTACAAAACTTAACTCTGCCTACCCACTCGCCAGATGCAAGCGCAAACAGCATACAACAATCACACACTACACGCGAAAAGTGTAAACATAACCATAATGTTTACAAACAAACCTACTACAAAATATTATTTAAAATGATATTATCGAGTTTTTTTTTTCTGCCTCAGTTTAGGTAGGGGAAACCCCGTAATGCACTAAGTTCCAAGCAGTGTTGCCAATCGTATGATTTAAATCGTATTCATACGGCCTTTTTGGCTTTGATACGATGTACGATTGTTAATTAGAAATCGTACGCAAATATACGACCTTTTCAAATCTTTTAATACTCATAGCAAATAATTCATTCATAGACATTATTTTTTCCTTATAAAAAATCAAATGGCCACCAACCGATTTGAACGAGACTTAAATTTATTATTTGCATTTTTATGAACGCATCCAATAATTTTGAAACTTCAGCCCCCACTTGCACTTTGGAAATAATATATTATTTTTGTACGGGAATTCTTCGCGCTATCTAACTGCCTTACTTCGAAGTTATGTTTTTTGTATACCTACTATGATAATATGTTAATACAGTTTTTAGTATATCGTTTTCATGTAATTTTTGTACTTATGTTGGCTGCATTGGATTCTCCAAAGTCATTTGTTTATTTTTTATTAAAAAAAAAACTTGTATCGTATAATCTTGTAAAATATCTGGGACAGCTGTCATCCGCCTACAAATTTGTAATTGGAAATGTTAAATGTCACAGG
The DNA here is from genome assembly GCA_963680765.1 of Agrochola lychnidis. Taxonomy (NCBI): domain Eukaryota; kingdom Metazoa; phylum Arthropoda; class Insecta; order Lepidoptera; family Noctuidae; genus Agrochola; species Agrochola lychnidis. Next base: position 1,523,625 of record OY796859.1, on the reverse strand, counting down.
TATTTTCCTATACTTTAGAAGAGTCCTTATAACCAAGGTTAAAAAATTCACTTCTTGTTATCCTTGCTAATCTATTATAAATAGATTATCTACATGCCAAATATTAAATGTTAATTAAAAGTTATCAAACATCGCAGGAGAACCAAGGTAACCGACATAGCCCGAAGAATTGCCAAACTTAAGTGGCAATGGGCAGGGCACATTGCTCGCGGAACGGATGGTCGATGGGGTTGAAAGGTTCTGGAGTGGCGACCATGAACTGGAAGACGTAGCGTTGGAAGACCTCCCACAAGATGGACCGATGACCTTGTGAAGGCCGCAGGAATCCGCTGGATGCGGAAAGCACAGAATCGGTCGAAGTGGAGGTGCTTGGGGGAGGCCTATGTCCAGCAGTGGACGTCTTTCAGCTGAAATGATGATGATGATGATGAAAAGTTATAATTACATTTCGCATACAAATCATTTACTGTTGATTTATTGAAATTTTCATGCGAACAATTTTTTTTCAAAACTTCTTAGTAAAATACGATTTTTCCTAGCGTTTGGTAAGATCATCTAAAAAATTAAGTTGGCAACACTGGTTCCAAGTTTGTTTAGGAATCGTTACGAATAGCATTGTTAGTACATACTTAAACCAGTGATGCCAACTTAGCAACTTTATAGCTAGATCTAGCTATTATTGGGTGACAGACAACTACAATTTAATGAAACTTGTAGCTAAAATTTGTAGCTACTTTTTTTAGCTACTTTTCATTTCATTAGAAGACGTGAGGCTATCAATATTCGTAAAGTAGGATAACGAGTCTCGAAAGAAAAATAAAAACTAAACGCGAATCTATGGTCATAGATGGTATGGTAGGTACAGGTGCTAGGGTATATATGTTCTGTGTGTATAGGTCGGCGTTCAGTGTGACCATGTTCAGTATTTTAATACTTTGTTGGTATATTTTGACCGCTGAAAAATATTCTAAATCAACGACACATACTGAACCCCAGCCCTCGACACTTCCTCTTTAATTGATTAATTTTAAATATATGTTTTTATTTTTTTAATTATTTATGTTTTTTTATCATTTTTAACTCTCTTGTTGGAATAAATGAAAAAAAAAAAAAGATGATTGTCAGAAATTGTCATTTTATTGTAACCCACTTACCTACTGTATGTACACTAAGACAATGTAAATCGGCCGTACATTTAACTACTTCTAGCAACTTTTTGGGGTAAAAAAAACTGGCAATCTAGCAACATTTAAAAAATTGTCTAGCAACTGGGTAAAGCTAGTAGTTGGCAACACTGACTTAAACACTGCACTTCGCAGTCTCGAGAGTGCAGTGACGATCGTTTTTGAATAGCTGAGATCAACTACGATAAAAACAAAAAATAATACTGTGTTGTCGATTAAAATTAAAAATGTGAAGATAGTGTGTGAATTCAGAAAAATGTGTTGCAAAAACAATGGTTAAAGTTAATTCATTCTGAAGAATTGGCACTTTTTAACGTTTTTTAAAGTTACAAGAAAGCCCCAAAGCGTTTTAACCAGTAACCAGTTTCTTTAATTTCGTTTAGATATTTTGTGCCTTGATTGTCCTTGTTCAGAAGATCTATATTGAAGTCGCCAAACACTATAGTTCTTTTTAACCGACTTCCAAAAAGGAGGAGGTTATATGTTCGTCGCGTATGTTTGTTTTTTTATTTTTTTTTTATGTATGTCCACCGATTTCTCCGTCAATGGTGGACCGATTTTGAAAATTATTTTTTTGTTTGAAAGGGTGTGCTCTCGAATTGGTCCCATATAAATTTTATGAGAGACGCCGGTCCCGTAGCGGTTAACTTTGCTTTGATAGTTTTTGAGTTAGCTACAAAATACGTATTTTTTTTCCACTTGCTATGTAGATAATATGATAAGTTTCTGTCACTGGTAGCAGGTAGTGGCATTCGAATGTGTGTGGGGTAGGTACCACAACTAAAAAGTGAAAAATAACTTTAATTTCGGAAGTCGGTGGCAAAAAACGAAAATACAAAACACAAAGACACCGACTTCCGAAATTATTTTTCACTTTGTAGTGTTTTTTTTGGAGGTCGGTTGTTTTTTTTTTGTAAAAAATTTTTCGTTGTTCTAATTGCAAGGTGTACGTTTCTAAGAAATTATCCATATTTGACTCACCAGGTTTATATATTACTCCTACGTTCAGCGACAACTTCTCTATGTATATCCATAAATAGTGGTTTCCATTTTCACATATGTCTTCTGTTGTTTCATACATTATGCTGTTGTGTATGTATATGGAAACGCCACCACCTTAGCGATTTTGCCTGTAGTTGTAGACATGACTATAGTTTGGTAGTTGGTATAATTTTGCGTCGTTTTCTGAAGTAATCCAAGTCTCGGTGAATATTAACAGATGAACGGCCAGTGGGATCGATTTTAATATGCATTTCATAATCATAATCATCAGCCTATAAATGTTCCCACTGCTGGGACACAGGCCTCCTCTCTGTGAGAGGGAGTGGGCCGTAATCCACCACGCGGGCCCAGTGCGGGTAGGTAGATGTCACATGTCTTCGAATTTTCGGTTCTAGGACATACCGGTTTCCTCACGATGTTTTCCTTCACCGTTTTGAGAGCAGTGGCGATGAAATAATTTTCACAAAGTAAAGCGCCTGTCTGGGTTCGAACCTACGACCTACAACTCGTAAGTCGCGGCCGTTACCACTGGGCCACCACTGCTCCCGTATAATAATATGCATTTAATCTCATCTAATTTGCCAGTTTTCCGGATGCTACGTAAGTTGGCATAGAAGATTCTTAACGAGGACGGGTGAAGTGGAATGTCTGCGTAGTTTTTTGCTAAATGATGGCTTAGTCTACTCGTATGTATTGTTTTTTGTATTTGAGCAGTTACTGGTTTTTTTGATAAGTTTTGTTTTCGACGATTGGTGTTCCTTTAATATATTTAATAACAATGTTATTTTCGCCGTCTGCTACACGTTTGTTAAGTTCCTCCTTTAAGGACTGTAAATATCGTTTTTGTGTTTGGGTTTGGTCAGAGTAAATGCTTATATTCTCAGGTATTTTTTTCTTATTCTTTAGTAGGGGTATCTCGGAGTTTCTGATTCGTTGAAGCAAACTTTTATAGACCTGTTTTTATCTGGCACGTATTTTACCAGTCTAATAGTTTTAATCGGCTTGGGACAATCCTCATACAGTGTTAACAATACTTTCATGGCTTCATCGTTATCGTAATTCCTCCTTGAGTTGAAATCTTTATTGTTTTTTTCCAATATACCCACCATTATTATATTTTTTTCGCGTTCACATCGGTCCTTGAGTTCAAGGATGAGGTCTTGGTGATATGAGACGGGCGATTCTGACGATGTAGGTTTTACATGTTGTTGATTTTTTATCTGGGATATCTCACTTTCTATTATTTGAATTTTGTTTTCGTTTTCGGTATTTTTGCATTTAATATGTTCTATTTCGTTGTTTATTTGATCAAATTTTGGTGCAAAATTCTCTGCTGCTGATTTTATTGTCTTTATTTCAATTTTAATCTCTGATATTTCCTCTTGTATGTGGTTTAGGTTTTGGTTTTGAGTTTCACCAAACTTCTCCAAGAAGTTCATCATTTCTTTACGGAAGTTATCAAAGTCCTTTTTATATTCTATGTTTTCAGTACGCTCCTTTCTGTTTCTTTGGCTTACGTTTGTGTAGAAGTCACTATTATCGCTGTAGGTGGATAAGTTTGGTATGGACCCGCTGGCGCTTTCGCTCCCGCTTATCAACATCGCAGTAGGCGTTGGTGGGGTTCTTTGCATGTGTGGCATTGTGTCGCGCGAGCAGGTTTTGCGTATTACGTGAGAGTAAGACGAAAAATAGCAACGGCTCTCTTTACCCGCGGGGGTGAGCGGGGCTGCGCACTCGCCGATATGTAACGTCGCGCACCAACACTAAGGTTTTTTAATTATTATGCACTTTGCAAACTTGACTTTAACACCACACTCACAAAACTGACTTTTGGGAGTTGCGATTTTAGTTAAATTATTATATTTTTCGATAATAAACTAACACGTCTGCTTCCAACAGCGCTAGAGGTCTACTAAAGTACTAACTATTAACTAACAATAGCAAATTAGGGCGACTTGCTATTGATAGGTCGTGGGATCAAATTATAACTGTTGAGCCTTTGTGCTGATGTTAACAGTGAAAACATTGTTTAGTTTGTGAGTTTATCGGTATTAATTTAGTTGAAGAAAATGTGTCATGTGGGTCATATCTAAATGACAAAAATTAAAAATAATTATTAAAACAAAAATTACTACGAAAAGTGGTAGGTAATAGATTAAATATATACCAGAAGACATTCAGTTTTTGAAGTGAAAACTTCTTTAGCATCGTTGTGATTTGAAAGTCGATGAAACGAAAAAGCGACAGTAAAAAGAGACGGACACAAATTCATAAGATTGAACGTGGGAGAAAATGAGATAGGAAGCATTATACAGTGTTTCTTATGTTCGTGGTTCTCTGAAGCTGAAGATTTTGTTTGTGTGCTTGAACGCGCTAATCTCAGTATCTACTGGTCCGATTTGAAAAATTCTTTCAGTGTTAGATAGCCCATTTATTGAGGCTATAGGCTATATATCATCACGCTAAGACTAATAGGAGCGGAGCACCAATGAAGAATGTCTCAAAATCGGGGGTTTTATTTTTCCTTTTGAGAGCTTCCGCTGCGTAAACGGTTAAAGTTTCGCAAAAATCATATATGACAGAATTGTTCCCCTTTAAAGTTCTAAAAAAAAGTTCGCGACAGCATATGTCTATCTTTTAAGGTTGGCTCACTATAACCTTTTTTATGCTAACCAAATTTGTTCTAAAATAATGCATTATTTGCGAAGGTGTTTTTATAAACATGGTATTAATCCTTATCCAAATAAATACATTATTCATCACAAGTATTTAATTTAAAACAAAATTGCCCTTAACATCATTCGATTTCAATAAATATCTTAGGAGATATCGCAGTTTTAAAATAACATCGCAGCAAAATAATGATCAAGTACTGCGCGCGCATATGATGTGCATGAAGAGGAAGGGCGTGATATAAGATTATAAGACCCAGTACTTTTGCCTAACGTTTTAAAATTCCACTTTTACTGATAAAAGCGTGATGTAGGTACTTAAAATAGCTCCTTAACGTACGTATTATTAAAAAATAAAATTAAACTTTCTACGTAAACGAAGTCGCGGGTTAAAGTTAGCGTTAGCCCAAAGTAACTATTCCACGCGGACGAAGTCGCGGGCAGAAGCTAGTAAATTCATAAGATTTAACGTGGGTTAGTTATCAATAAACCATACATCATAACAAGTAATATCGACGCGTCGGATGGGTTGGCGAATGGTGCGACGGGAAAATTATTTATATTGAATATAATGACAAAGGAGAAATAGGTCGTTTGTGGCCAAAATTTTCGAAGGTTTCACTTCTACCACGTGTGAATTGCACACATGTTTTTTTACGTGGCTGACTTAAAATGTTGTATATTTGGTCGAAAATTATAAGAAGTGTATCAAAAATGGAGATTGTAGATATAACTGAATATTCAGATGATGAGTTTGTGGTGTATCAAATTTTTGATTCGGAATATGTTGACTTCAGTGAGATATATACACCGGATGTGCCTGGTAATTTTTTCATTCATCTAATTACTTACTATTAAATGTGTGTATTTGAGCAAACGTGGTGACTCGACCTTTCTCTGCATGACAATAATAGACTGGTATTTTTTTAAACTGTTGTTTCTTTCTAAAGCAGAAATTCCCAGTCTGTGCTATGAGAACACCTGCACACGTAGCTTGACCACCGTAGAAACGAGTTTTGTCGACGGAAGAATAGACAAAATGACAGATTGTGATTGTTTATCTGTCATTTTGTCTATTCTTCCGTCGAAAAAACTCGTTTCTACGGTGGTCATGCTACGCGTGCTGGGGGTGAATTATAAGAGTTAATATAGAAATACGTCTTAGTGCTTTTTAATCTTTATTTTGAAGGTGTCCGTATAGGATATTTTTGGTAAACCTTGTCCTAAAAAAAATAAGCCACTCGTGTCCGTCGTAAAAGTGTTTGAGATTATGTCACATCATTAAGTAAAAGAAGAATTAAATTATTCATTTATATATCTAATTCTAAACTAATATTAGAGAAAAGATTTGATTTTTGTATGTTTGTTTATAAATTTGTCACGATCGCGAATCATATTTTGATCAACGCCAACTTAATACTGATCTATAAATTGCAAAAAAACGTAAGAAAATCTGAATTTCGCGGGCTTCCCTGTTTTTTCCTTAATCATGAGTTTGTTCGTATGGTGTGTCACGAATAAGGGCCGAAAGGGACATCGTGGCCCCCGGCAACAGGGCAACCGAAGGAACACGGGTGGGCACACGCCCTCCCGCTCCAGCCAGAGCGGAAAAAAAAAAGTGGTTTACCTTTAGTATCTCCGTGTATACTAAGGTTGTGTTTATTCACAGTGACGAACGGTGATGCAGAGTACCGCGAGGAGGAGGCCGGAGACACGCTGCCCACCGACATGTCCGACACTAGTGACAGCGAGCCGGACAAGCCGCACAAGTACGTAAACTATTACCACTTTACTTTTGCGCCTCGGCAACTGTATACGGGGTGGCAGGGACATGGACGCGAAAACTGAAACCATGGATTCAGTACATAATTCTGAACCCCCTGCGTTGAAATTTTTCGTCGGTTATTTTAAAAAAATCAGCTGTTCCATACATTTTGACCGCGTAGGTATTGTACTTTTCTATGAAACAGCAGATTTTTTTTAATAACCGACGAAAATTTTCAACGCAGGGCGTTCAGAATCATGTACTGAATCCATAGTTTAATTTTTCGCGTCGATGTCTCTGACACCCTGTATACTATATTTTGTCACATCCTTGTATAAAAATGAAAACTATAAACTGTTTTCTATCTCGATCTGGGCCCATATTAGGAAGAATTAATGCTATAATTTGTCCTGTGCGACAGAAAGACGGAGCTCTACATGATGACCGATAGCTCCACTCATCTTCGTAATACGGTTGTACTACGATTTAAGCTATGCGCCACGGCAATCTTCGTCTATCCGACTTCAAAAAAAGGAAAAACTGTTTTCGATAAAAAACATGATAATGTTCCGTTTGAAACAGTTTATTTATCATATCTTGTTTTTAAAGAAATTGGAGCTGTATTACGTAGACTCCTTATTTTTAATTCGGTAAAAAAGTCATCTGGTTCTAACTGGTAAAAAAAGAAAAAAAACAGCGACACTCCGGGAGTGCCGACAGAAGCGAAAACTTGAAAAAAAAATCGACACCGCGGTAATCAACGCGTTGATGTCTTTTACTTCACGGTGTCGGTAAATTGCGTTACAGTGTCGCGAAATCAATGGTTTAGTCCCATCTCAAAAATGCCCAACGCGCCTAAAGAAGTCATCACTTCAAAAAAAAAATTGCTCTTTTAAATAATATGACTTCAGAGCGAAAGCTTTTATCAATTTATCATCATATTGTATATCTTGTTGTTCAGTGGCGGTGACGTAGAGAAATGCACAGCCCTACACGATGGGAAGCTACTCCTCCGCCAAGAGTTCCCCTTCAACATCGACCAGATGTTCACCATGATCTTCACCAACTCCAAGTTCAACCTGGAACTACTGGCAGCCAGGGGGACCACAGATTATGTGCAGGTAACATACTTTGAAATTACTTTTAGTGCTGAACGATTTTATTTGGTTTTACACCTGTCTAGCTAGTTAGTCGAATCGTGTGATAAGTTTGCTCTCGCTTTCCATACTGTGATTGTTATTTTGTTGTGTGATATCAGTTATGATAACTGTCTTATTTATGCAAAATAAACAATTTTTTTTCTTTTTTTCCATTTTATTTCCAGGTCATACAGCGCAGTGTACACCTAAAATGTTTTGTTGAAGATATATCAGGCCTATTAAATTGTTTCAACGTGTCTTACATTTTTTTTTTTTTTGCCTCACACTAGGAATTTCTCCTGTATCGTGGGTGCGATTACAAACATTTAAACTCACATACACAAACAGCCAGATCCGGAACAACTACTTGTAGGTCATACAAATATTTGTTTCGTGCGGGAATCGAACCCGCGACACGCAGCGCAGCAGTCAGTCACTTAACCACTGCGCCAACCGTGCCGTTGCACGTTGCATCGCATATATTTGGACGGCATGTTGGTTTCAACTTATGTTACATGTTATGTTACACATAATTTCTGATACCCTCGCACCATTACTGTTACTTCTATACCTTCATAATGTACAATGTTTTTGTATGGTGTGTAGGCGCCGTGGCAAGCACAGGGCGGTCTGAAGTGTCGTCAGATCAGCTACACGCTCGGGCTCACGTCCGGGCCCATCGGACCCAAGGAGGTGCAGGTCACCGAGACGCAGGTATGTACTACATACAATGATACTGCTGCTGCTGGGGAGTTTGTTGCGCCACTTCTTCTTCCCAGCGGAAGGCACTAGGAAGTGGTGAAGTTTTGGGGGACTGTCTTATGTAATTTTGACGTTCGAAAAGTGCTGATTCTCAGCAAAGTTCGAATAAATTAATTTTGATTTAGATTTATTGATTTTGATATTATAAGTAAAAAGAGGTAGATAGACATGTCCTAATAATCGGAAGCGGAAAAAAACTTTTTACAAAAAAAAACAACCGACTTCAAAAAAAACACTACAAAGTGAAAAATAACTTTAATTTCGGAAGTCGGTGTCTTTGGTTTTGAATTTTCGTTCTTTGTCACCGACTTCCGAAATTAAAGTTATTTTTCACTTTGTAGTGTTTTTTTGAAGTCGGTTGTTTTTTTTTGTAAAAAGTTTTCATTTTTCACTTTTTAGTTGTGATACCTACCCCACACAAATTCGAATACCACTACCTGCTATGTAAATAATAAAGCTAACTCAAAAACTACCCAAGTAAAGTTAATAAAATTTATATGGGACCACCTCTGAAGTATGATCTACCAAACAAAAAAAGAATCATCAAAATCAATTCATAATTGACGGAGTAATCGCGTAACAAACATACAAAAAAAAAAACAACACAGTCGAATTGAGAACCTCCTCCTTTTGGAAGTCGGTTAAAAAGGGACAACAATATGTTGCTACTGTTATCCTAGGCGACACTGAGTTTGCTAACTAGCCAAGTTTCAACGTGCTACTTGCGGAGCGCGTATAACCTATCTATCTCTTCATACTTATAATATCATTGACTACACACAAAAAAAATAAAGAAGAAGCCGTCAAAACTACATCAATCCAAAAGCTAAGTTACCAACCTGGCACCAAAAGCTTTACTCACTCTCTAGATAGTTGCGACAGCTAAACATCAAGATAAGCTCTTGATTTTTAGCACACGTAATACTTGCACACGATTTAAAATACAGGTTGACATTTTTATCATAATACAGGAAGAGATATTTTTCATAAAAAATATGCTAAAAAGCATTACCACGAAACCCTAACTACCTAGAAAATCTTATCAACTTGCAGGTAATGAACAAATGTTCGAAACCCGGCGTCCTGTACTCGATCGACTCCACAAGCGAGAACGCAGGCATTCCATACGCAGACTATTTCAGCGTGCAAGTACACTACTGTCTACAGAGGGTGTCGGAGACACTCACCGACCTGTCGCTGTACGGACACGTGCACTATAAGAAGAGCATGTGGCCTATGATCAAATGTATGTCATCCTCTGTATATGTCACTACTTCAGCGTACAAGTACACTACTGCTTACACAGGCCACAGAGGGTGACAAAAATTAATTTTGTCAAGTTTTTTTTGTTTTTAGGGTTCCGTAGTAAACAAGGAACCCTTATAGTTTCGTCATGTCCGACTGTCTGTCTATCTGTCTGTCTGCGGTCTAGCTCCGAGACCCTTAGTACTAGAAAGCTATAATTTGACATAGATATACATATGAATTACGCCGACAAAGTGGTAACAAAATTATGAAAAACTTTTTTTTTTAGGGTACCTCCCATACACGTAAAGTGGTGATTTTTTATTTTTTTATCCCATAGTGTGGGGTATCATTGGAAAGGTCTTACAAAAACATTACGAGTTTGTGAAAACCATTTTTGGATTCAGGGATCCGTTTGCAAAATATTAAGCTTTAAAGTGCTAATTTTTATTAGAGTCAAGTGTCCCGTCCCCCCTGCCAGCTAAATGGTTGGTTTTGGATGTGTGAAAAAAATCACAGCAGTAGTTTATATAACGAAATTAAAAGGAAAACTATCACAGCTAAGTAGGCTTTACTAGTTATCGAGTAATAATCGACCAACTTAACTTTGCAGTTGCAAAAACATGTTTTCCCATACATTCCGTATGGGAGAACATGTTTATCAACTACAAAGTTAAGTTTGTTTTTGGGATTAATTCATCCCAACTACGGAACACTTCATTGTGCGTGGTCCGACACGCACTTGTTTCATTTGCGCTTTTAACTGTAAAGATTTTTTTCTAATTAGTGTCTTCAGAGACCTGATATTGCCATCGAATAAAGTATCATTTCTATTTTTTATTAAATCGCAGTAACCAAGTGCGAAAAAAGACCCTGTATATTATCAAACCCTTTTTTACAAATAGGTAACAATAAATTGTTTTTTTGTTTACTTTTTTGAAGTTAATAATAATTAGAAAAGTGTCTTGAGCTACAAATCTACAATGGTAAGACTTTTACCATGTCTCACTGTGTATAGAAAACTCATAAAATATTTCCTCTTCAGCATTCCTAGAAAAGAACACAATATCAGGGCTTGAGGAGTTCAGTCGTCTGTTGGAGTCGAAGCTCACGGGCGAGGCCGAGTGTGCCGTGCCCGCGGCCAGGAAGGCGCGCCGCCATCGCAGGGTTACTAGTATGTACACCTCGAGCTATCATACGCGTTGTTCCTTACGCCGAGATTGATAAATTAATACTTAACACGTTTACTTTGCTCCGAATCTAATGGAATTAAGTTGAAATTTATATAAATGCGTCACTTAAATAAATGAATTTTGAATATCGGGGTCACTTTTAAGGGGCAAATAAAAAAAGATTTGCAAACTGTATCGTGTGACATATCAAACGAAAGGACTTGTTGCGAGGATTTCAAATATATTTTTTTGTAATTTTAGTATTAATACATTTAAGAAAATTTACAAAAATTAACTCATCTCCGAAACTACTGAGCCAAATAAAAAAATTGGTTGCCTGTAAAGTCGGTATACGGGCGAAAGTTTTACGTGACAACGACTGAGTGGTAAAATAATTTTAATGTGAATATTCATTCGTATAGTAGGAAGAAGGATGAAATAATAGTAACAATTTAAAACATTTATTTATACAAAGAATTATATCTCTCTCACTCTCTCTCTCTCGCTCTGTCTCTCTCGCTCTTAGGCGGGCTAACTGTGCTCGAGTGGAAGGGACGCGTGCCTTTCACTTTTTATGTCTGCCTCTCTCGCTCTTAGGCGGGCTAACCATGCCCGAGTGGAAGGGACGCGTGCCTCTCACTCGCTCTCATTGTGAGCGCATAACGTGAGCGGAGCGTAACGCAGTTTCTTGAAGTGTCACCCGGCAAACCAATTTATAAGACGTTGTCACGTCAAAAAAATGCAGATAATGGTTCTTTACTCGTAGATTACAAAAAAACCCATAAGAAGTCTGTAGTCTTAAAATAACATGGTAAATCTCTCAATATTGTACGTACAAGCTTACATTTGCAGTTGGAATGTACAGAACATGTTTTTCTTTGTTCTTGGGATAAATTCATCCCAACTACGGAACCCTTCATTGTGCGTGGTCCGACACGCGCTTGGCCGGTTTTTACATAATAGATGTGCTAGTATAACTTTATTATGTACGTACTTTGCCTGAGATATGTACACGTTTCTGTCTTGCATTTGTTGTTTCATAGTTGTGCGACAGTGACAGCAATAATGCTTAGCCAAAATATGTGCTAAGTAACGTTTACCAATTTCGGCCTTAGTATTTTGCATGTGAGCCTAGTATGAATCATTTTGATATTATGTATCGGAATTAGAAACGCAATGGTGCCGATTCTCTTGTACACCGAACTAAACTAACTAAACTATCACTAAAATTCCTTACTTTTGACTATGAGAATCTCAAAGCTATTCTGCAAAATAAATTCTCTAAATTTAAAAATAATTTTGACACATCTAAATCGAATTTGACAACCGCGACTCCACACGTGATACCTAACCACGTGAATCTTTTTAGAGCCGGAGGCGCGCAGGGGGGGCAGCCTCGACGTGTTTTATATGGATTTTTTCACTTTTTGTATGGAAAATATGAAAAAATATTACCTACATGTATAGTGTTAGGGGTTTAAGGGTATTATAAAGAGTGTCGAAATTTTCAATATTTTTGCGATTGGACACACCGTTTTCGAGATATAAGCAAAAGAAAAAAAAAAAATCAGTACTGTTTTTGCATCTGAAGTCGAGATTTTGGTGTGAATTTAAAGTTTCAACTAATTTTATTCCACACGTTTTTAGTCGCGATTAAAAATAGTCAGATTTAGTTAGAAAATCTAAATTTTAGGTGAAAAACGTCAAATTCAGAAAGCAAAATTGCCATTTTCACTAAACTAATATCTCAGTACTGTCAAACTAAAATATAGTTAAGTTGTGTCATTTTAGTCTATTTCAGAATGAGAAATCGTCGTTTGACAGGAATAAACTAAATTTTGGTGATTTTTAGTCTAGTTTAGAGGCATTTGTGACAAGAGAAACGACACCATTGCCTGATTTACACAATCTTACGAATGCCCCAGCCATGGGCGTACCCAGCATTTTTTTATAGGTAGGGCAGAAGTAAATAAACTCGATAAGTAGTAAGAAATTCTCTCGATAAAACTATAACTACGCATGCGCGTTCGATTCATCGATACTGCACTGTTTCGCGCGGTAAATTTTGAATTTTACCAAACTGAATGATTAATTTTATTACTTATTTAACCAAATTATTAGCTTTGAGTGAGGGACCAGGGTGGGGCAGACGCCCCACCTTGCCCCACCGTGGGTACGCCCATGGTCCCAGCTAATGTCCTAAGTCTAGCGCAAAAAAATTATTATGCGAACTCCGTATTATATATAGCTAACTTGTATCAGATACTCGATTCAACATTCACATGTTAATAATTAATTGTTTAGTTGTTTTTTTTTTTCGATACGTCATATCAAAATAATTCATGATGACGGTTTTGAGAAGTGATATCCAACTAATGGGTGACAGTCAGATTTTCAATTCTAGGAACTACAATGCACTTTCCATAAATCATCACCATTCTCCTGCCCTTCATAGCATAATCAGCATATAACGTTCCCACTGCTGGGACACAGGCCTCCTCTCTATGAGGTCTGCTACTCTTATCCCAACTTATTTATGGTCAGCCTGATCAGCTGTTATCCCGATATTCACGTTTCTAGCCGAATCATCTTCCATCCATCATTTCTTCATTCTCACTCTATTCTTATAGCAATCCACACCATCCTTCAAACTTTCACATTAAGGGCCGTATTATGTCGAATTAATGCCACCATTTTTCCAGTGTGATAGAGAGACGGAGCTATAAAAGGACGATAGAACCATCCTTTTTTCTTAATACTTCATAATACGAGCCCACGTCCCTCATTACAAGTACCCCGCATTATGTGTTGTATAATTGTATGTTGTTTGTCCTCCCAGCTTTCAAGCTCGTGCCCCCGACCCGAGTGCTGTTCCCTACAGCCGGCCTCTTCGCGCCGAGGACAGCTGTCACTCCTATGGTCGTCCCTTTCTGTCCGCGTAGAGCGAGAAGTCACTAAACACTACATTACAGTGCCCTGAATTTAATATGACACATCGAGCTGTAAAAACAGATAGGGATCATTTACAAAGATGACGCTCCACAAAGTCGAATTTTTTCAGAAATGAAATTGTTTATTCTATAAATAGGGGAAAAAAAAGCAAGTTGGAGTCGACTACGCCTGAGAAGAAATGGCGAAACATGCACAGGGGGGTACTCTTTAAAGTTCAGACATTAAATATCAAAAATATATCGTGTGTACTCTTGTAACTCGATGTGTCATTGTTTCTGCCGGGTGCTGTACTTTATGTTCAGTTACACGTAGAGCTTTGCCTTGGTGTTCACACCGTGCTTTTTAGTAGCTAAACTAATAAAAAAGCTAGACTAAATGCACAGCAAAGAAATTATTATTTTGCAATTTTTTGTAATTATAAAATTATTTCAATTTGAAGACTTTTCGCTTTACAAAGACTTTGTAGAGAGTAGACCTTACCTTCCTATTTATGTCTTAGTTTGAGAGGAATGATCAATGTATGTAACATTAAAAAGCATGTATACTTGACAAAATTCTACAAAATTCTTAAAATTTTTTCACGTTTTCAGCGTCCTCGCAAGAGCCAGGAATACCTACAGCGGTGAAGCTCCCCACAGCTAGTTTGGTAGCACCCAGGGCTTCAGTCTCACGGGTACATAGGCCTCCAGGGCGCTCCGGAACGTGGCTGGCGGTTCTGCTGGCTGTGTTGCTGCTCATCAATGCGGCGTTATACTATAAACTGTACTATACGGATAGGAGCGGCTATGGCTTCGATTTGGATGACTTGCAGAACAGGTGAGGGATCTATTGGTTTGTTATTGCTGGTAAAGCACCTAACGCTGTTATCGTCATGTCGATCAGACGGATGAAAGTCGAATTTGGTTTGAATTTAAATGTAAAGACATCTTGTTAGGACAGCCTTAGAGTTCTAGGTACGAACTTCATTATATTTTTTAGCATCGAAATTTATTTCGTCTCATTACAAAACGAATTTTAATTCAAACCCGGGTTTAAACCATAAAGCCATTTTTAAATTTCTACCTTTATTCTAACTGTGGTAAAGTTCTTAATACAAAATAGACAACTCAGACTGCGTTTCAAAGTTAGTTTTTGTATTGAGAACTTAAAAGTTCGAAATGAAAAATAGCTCGATGGTTTAAACCTGGGTCTAAATTTAGAACTCTTTTGTAATATGAACGATCATGCCTTTTGAAGGCGGTTTTGAATGCCACACTTGGCTTTATTGCACTGATTGCCAGCGTATGCACAATCAGTGTTTAAGAGTGTGATTTTGGGGGCTGTCTATTGTTAATCTGTACTCTTAAAAGTGCTGATTCTTTGCCTATTTCATATAAATAAATAATGTGTATGTTCTGTCCCAGGATGAGCAGTGTAAGCGGGTCTCAGATGGCGGACTGGTCAGCTCTTCTCGAACAGCACACGCACCGACAGCGAGGGCAGCTGCTGGCGTGGCGGGACGCGCTCGACAGGACCGTCGCGCATCTCGCACAGGTACACCCTATTACCCATTACAAGTTTAGAACACGTTACGATTTTCGAAGAGGTTTCGATGCCTCAAATAATTTTAATTTATGAGAGCCCAATAAACCTTTAAAAAAATCCTTGTGATCCACTACCACATTTTTTTTTTTGTTTTGAATCTGATTCTTGTTTACGGTGCTATACCAAACAAACGTTTTTCTTACTTTCGATAACTACATGCATTGATGCCGTGTATTTATCTAAATAACTAATCTACCGCCCTGCTTCGTGGTGGCCGATTTAGATTGTTTTACTGATATTTACCAAAACATTACAACTTCACTAAATGACGTGAAATTGAAATGTTATATTTCACGGTGACGGTGATCCACCTAACCAGTATCCTCAAATTGCTATACTATTGCCATCATTTACTACATTTTTACAATGAAGTCTTTTTATTACAGACGGAGCAAGCGCTGACGAAGCTATTAGAGACGATAAAGCCTTCGCTAGAGAAGGCCCAGAAAGAAGCGGAGTCGCGGGACGAACTCTGAGCGATACGCGTATGTCACTCCTACACGCGGGTGGTTTTATATACTGACTTGTAGGTAGCTACAGAGTATATTAGACTGGAAAGTCGAAATATCATGGCAGGGTATCGAGCTTTTCGTGTATTCCTGCTGTAAATCAGTATGCTAATGGTGTCAGTATATTGCGACACAATAGTTGTTGATTTTTGACACGATCTGTGTCGACCCCAAAAGGGAGTGTAACCCAGATTAAAAAGTTCCCTGAATACTGTGCAAATCATAGAGTGAAACCTTGAATAAAAGTTACTGCAGGCAAAAAAGTGAAATCATAACCTCGTTACGAGTGCCCACTCATTTTTTTAAGTCGGTAATATTAGGCCGATTCAATTAATTCCTAATAATTTAGATATTGCTCAATTTGCCTCACTGTAAGATTATAGAGTATACGCTTCTTTACAAAATCAAGATGTATATAAAATCATACGCGTGCTAGGCAAAGTGAAACATATTTTATCCTAATATGTCTGCTAGAGGTTTTCTCGACAGTCCCCAACTAACATCCTTTAAAGTTTAGTTAAACGCACATCTAATTTATTTATAATCCGCAACACAGTTATTATTATGAGTTATAATTAATTTTCAAGCAGAATCTCTTTTGTTGAGTGAACTTTCTTACTTTGAACAAAAAGTTGGCGTAACCCTCTGTTTGAAATAAACATAATTTAACGCTTCTGAAGGTGCCAAATTCTAGGCCGACTCAATTTAGATTACCATCGACACGCTAAGAAGGAAACATATTTTAATCGAATCATGTGGGGGCGACTGGGGCCGCCCCCACATGGATTGCCACACGGTGGCAATTGGGAAAAAAAATCCCTGTTGCCACCAGGTGGCAATTGGGAAAAAAAAAATCCCGGTTGCCACCGGGTGGCGACTGGGAACTTATTGCCCCCACTTCAAATCGCTGTACATTGCGGCGTGGATCGCCATACCCTCTCATCGCTATCTGTCTTACGGCCGCGATGAGGGGGTTGGCGGTCACATTTCCAATGTGGGTTTATTAGTAGATAAGTGATATTTTTAGGATTTCTTCATTGTAGTTGCTTTTGATCACTTATTATTATTAATCATAAAAACCTGGTGTAAATTCGTATCACAAAAAATCTTAGTATTTACAATGAATAAACTACCTAACAAAAGCTAGTCATCAGTCAATCAAATTACATATTTACAATAACTATGTTTTATCAATAAAATTACCTATACCTATTACCTGAAAATATCACTTATCTACTAATACTTACATACATTGGAAATGTGACCGCCAACCCCCTCATCGCGGCCGTAAGACAGATAGCGATGAGGGGGTATGGCGATCCACGCCGCAATGTACACCGATTTGAAGTGGGGGCAATAAGTTCCCAGTCGCCACCAGGTGGCAACTGGGTTTTTTTTTTCCAATTGCCACCTGGTGGCAATCCATGTTGGGGCGAGTGGGACTATTCGATTTTAATGAGCCAATAAACGCCCACTGCTGGCCTCAAGCTTAGCCTGGTAAAGATTGCGGGAAGCTGCTGGATGCGAGAAATTATCATTATCCCATCAAAATAATAAACAAGACTTATATTTTCTTCTGTCTCTCAACAAAAGATACTTCTACAGACCAATTCTCCATTCCCCTCGGTGTAAATAAAGAAAACCTCACAGATCCCCACTGTGATAAAGTAGATACAAATAATAATTTGATTCCTCTAGTGAATACTGTAATCCTTCGTGACGTATGACGCTAAGCGTTTGTACTCCTTTCCAGTTTCCTTGCTTAATGTTATTGTAAAATATGCTTAGTTTAATTTGAGTAAGACGGCGGAGGTAAATAAGGCCCTGGGTTAAGGAATACGGTCAACCGTACGTTAGTAACACGAACTACGAAAAGCGCTCTTACTGCTATGAAATAAGACGTTGTCAATGTGTTACCATGGACGTTTGTTCGACTGTACCTATATATTTAGGTTGCGCTACTAAGTTGTTAAGGTCTCTTGAAGATCCTCTGTCTATCTAGACAAACAAGTTCAACGCGACCTTGCATTAGGTTTTGTTGCTTCAGTTTTGAGTAAAGACTTTATTTTAACCGAATTAATTAATTTTAAAAGGTGGTCGAATCCAGCACTCGTTACTATCATCACACTATCCTCAAACGAGGTTCGGTAGAACGATGAAAAAAGGGCCTTATTTGCCTCAGTACTTTAACAGCCTCATTCCCGGGGTAAAAAGTCACTGTACATCATTTCTAGCTTGATATGCGCACTATCATCACAAGTTAAAACGTCGCATAACAACTTATAATGAAAGGCTAGTAAGGAATCGAGTACAGTGCAAACGAGGCTTGAGTTTACGTTAAACGTAATAAGTACTTACGGCAGTTATATTAAATTCATGTATATATAGGTGAAGGAACGATACGCAATATTTTAGCGATTAAAAATGGGTTGGGACTGCAAGACAGCTGCAAACGTTTGCAATAATTTCCATTCATGTTGAAATTATAATTGTACAGATACGATGTTTATTTATTTATTATGTCGTCTAAAATATTGTGTACGGTTGATGTTAAGTACGCAGGCGCAATAATAGTTAATTATTAATATAAAAAATATAGAACCAATTAATGCTTAGGAAACTGCGATCGCTTCATAATATATCATAATTTATAAAAAAATTGGCGCCTGCAATTTTTTATAGTAAAAATATGTACTTTTCGTATTTTCTTTAAATGGTAATTGTTATAAATATTTATTAATAATGAATCTTATGAAGCGAATATACATGGTTTCCCCAGGTACATAGGAATATGTATGGATTTAACAAAATTATTGACAGCTCTACCAAAAATTGTTAACCATGCTTGGTATAAGGTTCCGTTGTTGCATTTTGAACAGTTTAGAGTAATTACAAGTATAAGGGTATTGTGTAGTTGACTACCGCCAAACGTCGTCATATGCGGCATAGTGCTAAGTGCTAGCATATGTTATTTAAATCATAAATATGTTTTGAATTCAATCTGACATGTATCGATTGTATGGTATTCTTTTATATTTTAAGTAGATGATAATGTCATTACAAAACATCTTCCATGTCCTCCAGAATACCTACATGTCTACAGAATTTTAATAAATAACAGAACGTTCTTATGGTTCGAAATGTAAAATAAATTGTGATTGTAAAATAACACTCTTGGTTCAATAGCAATCGATACATGTCTGATTTATAGAGTTAATAGTCGAATTAATTATATTCAAAAACGAATCTAAAATTATATAAATTTACATGTAAAAATAAAAAGATGTATAAGAAAACTATCACGGTGTTGTTTAGGATATTGAAAGAGTATTAAATATAAGTAAGTCAATGTTATCGACTAGATAGTAAAGGAAAATATGTAAATTTTTCAGTTGTAGTAATGATCTCTTACTGTAAAAATATTTACTACACGTAGTTGTTTCGGTGCTCTAGTTTTATTAAAAAAATGTAACGTTTTTAGTTATTTTAAATTGATGTTTGTATATTGAACATGTCAATTATGTTATTATTTATTGGGAAATCATTTGATGGAATCCACATTATATTCAATGAAATGCCACTGAGTTATTTACATATACCTACACCGGGAACTATAATGCCTTTAGAATAAAGTAAATAAATTGTTAAATTAATGATATTGACTCATTGCAGTTGTATTCAAACTTCATTCCAGATGTGTGAAATGATCTGAAAATTATAGATAAGTTGGAATGGTGGGACAAATTATATAGATTCCTATTAGATATACCTTTATTGTGCATTTCTAATGTAAAATGGAGTCTGTTAGTCTTGCAGAAGCGGGCAATGGTGCAGGAACATTATGAGATCCAATCTATTGACGAAATCCGAGCTGGTTCAAGCGCTGGGCGTTCTACTAAATAGCGCACGTTCCTACTTGTAGTTTACGTAGACTAGCACTCTACAGTGCAATACTTCAGAAGTATTCAGAACTATTTTCGATAACCATACTTAGCATTTTGAACTCTATTCCGGAAGTCATAGAGAATAGTTTATCAGTTTATTGTATGAATTATCGTAAATGGTGATGTAAAGAATCTGACTGCTTTATGTAGGTAACTTGGAAGTTCAGATATATCTTGTTAGTATTTACGAACAAGAGATGATGAAGATATGACCTCTTGCTTATGTAAAAACTAAAAATGTAGGTATCTTGAGATATTTTCTACAACCTAGTATATTTCTGCCTGCTACCAGTCTGCTTATCTATAATGTCCTGTATATAACTGCCAAAGAAAATAAGTGTCTACCTTATTGTCCATAATGACGCAAAGAAACCAGTAGCCGATGGTCTCGTACCGATGCCCGCTTCTATGTCCGTTGTCTGCGTCAAATGGAACGCTTGCCAGAACTAAGGTGGATTTATTGCACAATTAATTCCATTTAGGTGTTATGGATTATGTAAGTTAGACAATTCTATTCTCAGTATTGAATAAATATTTTAATGAATTTATTGGATTTTAACTTGTTTATATCCTAAATCGGTTCTAAAATAGATGCTGATGGATCAACCCGAAATATACTTGCACACATTCACGCCTAAAAACTCGACTTTTAATCAACGGAAAAAGAAAACACGACTTCGCCAAAAGGGACCTAACCAATCGACTTGGGACAGATGTAAATAAAATACGAAATATTGGTGAAAACGTTTATTTCGATACTGACGAAAAGTTATCCATTATGACTTAAGAACTCACCTAGAATATTTTTCAATGAGGTTCCAGGCTCTGGACAGTATGTGAAACTTGTAGAAAGAGACATGACTCAGTGGTCCTGTGATCCAAATACTTACCTTATACACTTCGATACAGATCAGTAGTATAACAAGCTCTAGCTTAGAAATAAATAAGCACTAAATGCTATCCATGTACCCACATGATCATCATACGCGTTTACACCCATAATAAAATATTGCAAATTGTGATTACAATGATCACAATATGCATATATTTTCCACAATTCTTGTAGAAGACAAATACATGTCATGTCAAAAATGTGTTTTGACTTTGTTTCATTCACCTTTTTGACGAGTTTTGTATAGTCCTCATAACTTTTTTCGAGTGATAGTTGCCAAAACATGTAGAAAACATGTTTTATAGGCTTGGTGTAAACGCGGAGTTAGATCTCTACTTCATGCTAGTTTATTTATCACGACTAAAACCCGAATTGCGGCTATAGGTACCTAGTTTTAGCTGGCTACAACTAGGTGCGGCCGGTAGCAGTTGGTTAAATTTAGTTGTAGCAAATGAAAATGGCTGAAAGGTAGGTTAGGTTAGAACTGTGACCACATAAGACACCGCACGAGCCGATCGAGCGAAGCGAGCAGTGCCGCGGCAGCGGCCGGTGAGTGCCAGGGTCCATTTAGGCAAGTTTAACCAACTGCTACCGACCGCACCTAGTTGTAGCTAAAACTAGGTGTACCCGCACTTCGGGTTTTAGCCGTAACATATCCACGTATATGATGATAGGGAAATGGCGAAAGCCGAAGGTTACGGGACATACTTACCAAACCATGAAAACCTCTGGTAAAAATTAGATACTACGTCAAATAAAACCAAAATTTTACTCGGACACTGTGTCAAGATTTATTACAAATCCATCATACACAGCAGTCTGAGCGGATTGGTCTTAGATCTATTGTCGTTCATCGTCCTTGAACACCATCGTGCTGTGGCACTTGCCGCAGTAGTGACGGTCCTCCATGACTGCCATGAACACTCCCGCGCCGCACTGCTCGCCAGTGCACTCGCGACGGAGACGGTGGATTTTGCCGTTCTCGTCAACCTGGAAATAAAGGGATTTTGAATTAGTAATGTAATTTCGTAATGCGACCTGTGCACAGTGTTTAGGGGACAGGCGAAGGCATGACTCAATAGATAAGGTCGTATTATAGACCCCAAAAGTACTAACGAAAAAATATCCAGCCAACTGGATGAACCAAACCATATTTTGTATTAGAATTATTAAGCCTCGTGTAGACAAGCGCGACGCGACTCCGGTAATTGTTCTACCGTGAAGTTTTATTAAAAATTGTTTTGTCTCGTCGCGCCAGTCTACACGAGACTTCATACAATGTTAACTAAGTATCTAAATTCAGAAATAATTACGAGTATTTAGGCCAGGGCATTGTGAAAAATCGCATGTTGTAAAGTACAATCCCCCTTGATCTTAAGCATGGAGCAAGTCCCCGCTGCGTCTGTCTGTCTGTCTGAACGCGATAAACTCAAAAACTACTGAACGGATTTTCAAACGGTTTTTACTAATGGACGGAGTGATTTTTGCGGAAGGTTTTAGTGTATAATTCATTAAAGTTTTGTGTAAATTGGCTGAAATATGACGATTATTGTCGAATATGTCGGAAAAAATAATGCCGACTGGGAGCTTTACTGGCGTGCGCCGCGTAAACCGTTACAGATACGTCAAATTTATGTTTTACACGATTGAAGATCTTAAAAAGTTTAACAAAAAGTCCGCGAAGGCATATGTCTATCTTCTAAGGATGACCCACAGTTAACATTTTTATCTTTCAGAATTTGATAAAAATTCCATTGTTATTTCCGAAACTATATTGACCGGTATCATATTAATCCTTATCCAATAAAATATGTTATTTAAATTGGGCATTTAATTGAGATTAAAATATGCCTTGACATCATATAATTTAAATGAATGGTTTAAAAGATATCACAGATTCAAAATTACGCGTAACAAAATAATTATGGTTCGAGCGCAGCGGTAGGAGTCAATAACCTTTTCCTGGACTATTTGGTATGTAATCCCGGTACTGCCCGGTAGTACGTTCCCGTGGTATATTATCCGACATCCACGCGGGCGAAACTGCGAGCAAAAGCTAGTGCACAATATAAACGATTGCATCACCGTTCGCAACAAAAACAATGCATTGTTAACTTCCAAAAGACTCATTACATGACACGTTCCTATCGTCACGGTATGCGGCGAATCCCCACGATTCACGCGACGTGTCCGAACAAGTCTGCTTATCCTCCCTGACTCACAATAAACAAATAAACAGACCAGGCCCTCGCAAGTCACGACCTGTCTCGAGTATTCCACTTTCGAAGCTTTTATTTTCATTCCGGGAGAGTTCTTTGAAATGCACATCTTTTATTTACTGACTGCTAAGTAGTCCCGGGTTTTCCTTGTTGCGAACATGTCGGTGCGTGTTATGAACAAGGACGCGTGAGTTATCAATGAAATGCTTGAGATGCTAATAAGACATCTTCATGCTCAAAAAAGAGTCAGAAATAACGGTCCTTTTTTTTTTCATGACCCAAATCGGCATGTCCGTGAACTTGGCAGATCATTTCTCAGCAGAGCATGAAAAAATGTGAGTTCTATTGGCATGCGGATGAGTTCTACAGTTCCTTATACTTAAAAAAAATAGTTCTGGCTTTTTTGCCTGAAAAAAGTCGAATGAAAATATGCTCTGCTAACTTCCGTTAGCAGATCATTTTTTCCAAAATTAAAATTTTAAAACTGATTTAGGTGCACAATGGTGAGCTCTATAGTTCCTAATACTTTTCCGGAAGAGTTCTGCTGACATAAAATTAAAAAATAAAAAAATAAAAAATTGGCCTTTTACGAGAAAAAGACAATCATTTTGATAAAATAGCCGTGAATGACGTAATTTGTGGATTTTCATAGATGTTTTGGGCTAAAATTAATAACTAAGATTCTAGTAACAAAAGAAAAACTAAATGAAAGCAGAAGATCAGCAGAAGTATCAGAAGAGCCTTGTGAAAAAGATAGGTTGGGAGAAATCGAGGTTTCATTAAGTGTTTAAGTTAGTAGGATCAAAAAAGAATTTGAATACGAATAAGGAGCATGAATGCCTCGTTTTCTGATGCATCTATGATAGAACTATCCGACAACATGAAACAATAACCCAGAACTGTAACTCAGGTGTCAGCAGAGCATGGTTGAAAAGTTAGATTAGTAAAAATCGAGGTCTAATTTAATATCTTAATCGTAAAATCATTATAAAAAAACCAGAACACCTGAGGAGCTGGAACTCTTCGTTTCCTGATGCAACTATTAAAGAAATAACCGGGAATTTGCAAAAATGACCCAAAACTCCGACTCAGGTATCAGCAAAGCATGGGTAAAGGTTTAGATAAGTTGAAATTGATATTTAATTCAGTGTATCAGTAAAAAATATACTAAAAAAATTGAGTAGCTCCAAGGTGCGGGAACTCCTTGATTCCTGATGCATGTGTAACAGAGCTATCTGATAACATGCAATACAAACCCAGAACTTTGACTCAGGTGTCAGCAGAGCATGGGTAAACATTTTAATACGTTGAAATTGACATTTAATTCAGTGTGTCAGTAAAAAATATACTAAAAAAATTGAGTAGCTCCAAGGTGCGGGAACTCCTTGATTCCTGATGCATGTGTAACAGAGCTATCTGATAACATGCAATACAAACCCAGAACTTTGACTCAGGTGTCAGCAGAGCATGGGTAAACATTTTAATACGTTGAAATTGACATTTAATTCAGTGTGTCAGTAAAAAATATACTAAAAAAATTGAGTAGCTCTTAGGTGCGGGAACTCCTCGATTCCTGATGCATGTGTAACAGAGCTATCCGACAACATGCAATACAAACCCAAAACTTTGACTCAGGTGTCAGCAGAGCATGGGTAAAGATTTTTATAAGTTGAAATTGACATTTAATTCAGTGTGTCAGTAAAAAATATACTAAAAAAATTGAGTAGCTCCTAGGTGCGGGAACTCCTTGATTCCTGATGCATGTGTAACAGAGCTATCTGATACCATGCAATACAAACCCAGAACTTTGACTCAGGTGTCAGCAGAGCATGGGTAAACATTTTAATACGTTGAAATTGACATTTAATTCAGTGTGTCAGTAAAAAATATACTAAAAAAATTGAGTAGCTCCTACGTGCGGGAACTCCTTGATTCCTGATGCATGTGTAACAAAGCTATCCGATGCCATGCAAAACAAACCCAAAACTTTAACTCAGGTGTCAGCAGAGCATGGGTAAACATTTTAATACGTTGAAATTGACATTTAATTCAGTGTGTCAGTAAAAAATATACTAAAAAAATTGAGTAGCTCCAAGGTGCGGGAACTCCTTGATTCCTGATGCATGTGTAACAGAGCTATCCAATAACATGCAATACAAACCGAGAACTTTGACTCAGGTGTCAGCAGAGCATGGGTAAACATTTTAATACGTTGAAATTGATATTTACTTCAGTGTGTCAGTAAAAAATATACTAAAAAAATTGAGTAGGTCCAAGGTGCGGGAACTCTTCGTTTCCTGATGCATGTGTAACAGAGCTATCCGACAACATGCAATACAACCCAGAACCTTGACTCAGGTGTCAGCAGAGCATGGTTGAAAAGTTAGATTAGTAAAAATCGAGATTTAATTTAGTGTCTTTATCGTGAAATCATTATAAAAAATCACAACACCTGAGGAGCTGGAACTCCTCGTTTTCTGATGTATGTGTAACAGAAATATCTGACAACATGCAACACAAACCCGGAACTTTGACTCAGGTGTCAGCAGAGCATGGGTAAACATTTTAATACGTTGAAATTGACATTTAATTCAGTGTGTCAGTAAAAAATATACTAAAAAAATTGAGTAGCTCCAAGGTGCGGGATCTCCTTGATTCCTGATGCATGTGTAACAGAGCTATCTGATAACATGCAATACAAACCCAGAACTTTGACTCAGGTGTCAGCAGAGCATGGGTAAACATTTTAATACGTTGAAATTGACATTTAATTCAGTGTGTCAGTAAAAAATATACTAAAAAAATTGAGTAGCTCCTACGTGCGGGAACTCCTTGATTCCTGATGCATGTGTAACAAAGCTATCCGATGCCATGCAAAACAAACCCAAAACTTTAACTCAGGTGTCAGCAGAGCATGGGTAAACATTTTAATACGTTGAAATTGACATTTAATTCAGTGTGTCAGTAAAAAATATACTAAAAAAATTGAGTAGCTCCAAGGTGCGGGAACTCCTTGATTCCTGATGCATGTGTAACAGAGCTATCCAATAACATGCAATACAAACCGAGAACTTTGACTCAGGTGTCAGCAGAGCATGGGTAAACATTTTAATACGTTGAAATTGACATTTAAATCAGTGTGTCAGTAAAAAATATACTAAAAAAATTGAGTAGCTTTTAGGTGCAGGAACTCCTTGATTCCTGATGCATGTGTAACAGAGCTATCCGACAACATGCAAAACAAATCCAGAACTTTGACTCAGGTGTCAGCAGAGCATGGTTGAAAAGTTAGATTATTAAAAATCGAGATTTAATTTAGTGTCTTTATCGTGAAATCATTATAAAAAACCACAACACCTGAGGAGCTGGAACTCCTCGTTTCCTGATGTATGGATAACAGAACTATCTGATAACATGCAACACAAACCCGGAACTTTGACTCAGGTGTCAGCAGAGCATGGGTAAAGATTTTTATAAGTTGAAATTGACATTTAATTCAGTGTGTCAGTAAAAAATATACTAAAAAAATTGAGTAGCTCCAAGGTGCGGGAACTCCTTGATTCCTGATGCATGTGTAACAGAGCTATCTGATAACATGCAATACAAACCCAGAACTTTGACTCAGGTGTCAGCAGAGCATGGGTAAACATTTTAATACGTTGAAATTGACATTTAATTCAGTGTGTCAGTAAAAAATATACTAAAAAAATTGAGTAGCTCTTAGGTGCGGGAACTCCTCGATTCCTGATGCATGTGTAACAGAGCTATCCGACAACATGCAATACAAACCCAAAACTTTGACTCAGGTGTCAGCAGAGCATGGGTAAAGATTTTTATAAGTTGAAATTGACATTTAATTCAGTGTGTCAGTAAAAAATATACTAAAAAAATTGAGTAGCTCCTAGGTGCGGGAACTCCTTGATTCCTGATGCATGTGTAACAGAGCTATCTGATACCATGCAATACAAACCCAGAACTTTGACTCAGGTGTCAGCAGAGCATGGGTAAACATTTTAATACGTTGAAATTGACATTTAATTCAGTGTGTCAGTAAAAAATATACTAAAAAAATTGAGTAGCTCCTACGTGCGGGAACTCCTTGATTCCTGATGCATGTGTAACAAAGCTATCCGATGCCATGCAAAACAAACCCAAAACTTTAACTCAGGTGTCAGCAGAGCATGGGTAAACATTTTAATACGTTGAAATTGACATTTAATTCAGTGTGTCAGTAAAAAATATACTAAAAAAATTGAGTAGCTCCAAGGTGCGGGAACTCCTTGATTCCTGATGCATGTGTAACAGAGCTATCCAATAACATGCAATACAAACCGAGAACTTTGACTCAGGTGTCAGCAGAGCATGGGTAAACATTTTAATACGTTGAAATTGATATTTACTTCAGTGTGTCAGTAAAAAATATACTAAAAAAATTGAGTAGGTCCAAGGTGCGGGAACTCTTCGTTTCCTGATGCATGTGTAACAGAGCTATCCGACAACATGCAATACAACCCAGAACCTTGACTCAGGTGTCAGCAGAGCATGGTTGAAAAGTTAGATTAGTAAAAATCGAGATTTAATTTAGTGTCTTTATCGTGAAATCATTATAAAAAATCACAACACCTGAGGAGCTGGAACTCCTCGTTTTCTGATGTATGTGTAACAGAAATATCTGACAACATGCAACACAAACCCGGAACTTTGACTCAGGTGTCAGCAGAGCATGGGTAAACATTTTAATACGTTGAAATTGACATTTAATTCAGTGTGTCAGTAAAAAATATACTAAAAAAATTGAGTAGCTCCAAGGTGCGGGATCTCCTTGATTCCTGATGCATGTGTAACAGAGCTATCTGATAACATGCAATACAAACCCAGAACTTTGACTCAGGTGTCAGCAGAGCATGGGTAAACATTTTAATACGTTGAAATTGACATTTAATTCAGTGTGTCAGTAAAAAATATACTAAAAAAATTGAGTAGCTCCTACGTGCGGGAACTCCTTGATTCCTGATGCATGTGTAACAAAGCTATCCGATGCCATGCAAAACAAACCCAAAACTTTAACTCAGGTGTCAGCAGAGCATGGGTAAACATTTTAATACGTTGAAATTGACATTTAATTCAGTGTGTCAGTAAAAAATATACTAAAAAAATTGAGTAGCTCCAAGGTGCGGGAACTCCTTGATTCCTGATGCATGTGTAACAGAGCTATCCAATAACATGCAATACAAACCGAGAACTTTGACTCAGGTGTCAGCAGAGCATGGGTAAACATTTTAATACGTTGAAATTGACATTTAAATCAGTGTGTCAGTAAAAAATATACTAAAAAAATTGAGTAGCTTTTAGGTGCAGGAACTCCTTGATTCCTGATGCATGTGTAACAGAGCTATCCGACAACATGCAAAACAAATCCAGAACTTTGACTCAGGTGTCAGCAGAGCATGGTTGAAAAGTTAGATTATTAAAAATCGAGATTTAATTTAGTGTCTTTATCGTGAAATCATTATAAAAAACCACAACACCTGAGGAGCTGGAACTCCTCGTTTCCTGATGTATGGATAACAGAACTATCTGATAACATGCAACACAAACCCGGAACTTTGACTCAGGTGTCAGCAGAGCATGGGTAAAGATTTTTATAAGTTGAAATTGACATTTAATTCAGTGTGTCAGTAAAAAATATACTAAAAAAATTGAGTAGCTCTAAGGTGCAGGAACTCCTCGATTCCTGATGCATGTGTAACAGAGCTATCTGATAACATGAAATACAGACCCAGAACTTTGACTCAGGTGTCAGCACAGCATGGGTAAACTTTTTAATACGTTGAAATTGACATTTAATTCAGTGTGTCAGTAAAAAATATACTAAAAATATTGAGTAGAACCAAGGTGCGGGAACTCCTTAATTCCTCATGCATGTGTAACAGAGCTATCTGATAACATGCAATACAAACCCAGAACTTTGACTCAGGTGTCAGCAGAGCATGGGTAAACATTTTAATACGTTGAAATTGACATTTAATTCAGTGTGTCAGTAAAAAATATACTAAAAAAATTGAGTAGCTCTTAGGTGCGGGAACTCCTCGATTCCTGATGCATGTGTAACAGAGCTATCCGATAACATGCAATACAAACCCAGAACTTTGACTCAGGTGTCAGCAGAGCATGGGTAAACATTTTAATACGTTGAAATTGACATTTAATTCAGTGTGTCAGTAAAAAATATACTAAAAAAATTGAGTAGCTCTAAGGTGCAGGAACTCCTCGATTCCTGATGCATGTGTAACAGAGCTATCTGATAACATGAAATACAGACCCAGAACTTTGACTCAGGTGTCAGCACAGCATGGGTAAACTTTTTAATACGTTGAAATTGACATTTAATTCAGTGTGTCAGTAAAAAATATACTAAAAATATTGAGTAGAACCAAGGTGCGGGAACTCCTTAATTCCTCATGCATGTGTAACAGAGCTATCTGATAACATGCAATACAAACCCAGAACTTTAACTCAGGTGTCAGCAGAGCATGGGTAAACATTTTAATACGTTGAAATTGACATTTAATTCAGTGTGTCAGTAAAAAATATACTAAAAAAATTGAGTAGCTCTTAGGTGCGGGAACTCCTCGATTCCTGATGCATGTGTAACAGAGCTATCCGATAACATGCAATACAAACCCAGAACTTTGACTCAGGTGTCAGCAGAGCATGGGTAAACATTTTAATACGTTGAAATTGACATTTAATTCAGTGTGTCAGTAAAAAATATACTAAAAAAATTAAGTAGCTCTTAGGTGCGGGAACTCCTCGATTCCTGATGCATGTGTAACAGAACTATCCGATGCCATGCAATACAAATCCAAAACTTTGAGTCAGGTGTCAGCAGAGCATGGTTGAAAAGTTAGATTAGTAAAAATCGAGATTTAATTTAGTGTCTTTATCGTGAAATCATTATAAAAAACCACAACACCTGAGGAGCTGGAACTCCTCGTTTCCTGATGTATGAATAACAGAACTATATGATAACATGCAACACAAACCCGGAACTTTGACTTAGGTGTCAGCAGAGCATGGGTAAAGATTTTTATAAGTTGAAATTGACATTTAATTCAGTGTGTCAGTAAAAAATATACTAAAAAAATTGAGTAGCTCTAAGGTGCGGGAACTCCTCGATTCCTGATGCATGTGTAACTGTGCTATCTGATAACATGAAATACAGACCCAGAACTTTGACTCAGGTGTCAGCAGAGCATGGGTAAACTTTTTAATACGTTGAAATTGACATTTAATTCAGTGTGTCAGTAAAAAATATACTAAAAAAATTGAGTAGCTCTTAGGTGCGGGAACTCCTCGATTCCTGATGCATATGTGACAGAGCTATCCGATAATATGCAACACAAACCCGGAACTTTGACTCAGGTGTCAGCAGAGCATGGGTAAAGATTTTTATAAGTTGAAATTGACATTTAATTCAGTGTGTCAGTAAAAAATATACTAAAAATATTGAGTAGAACCAACGTGCGGGAACTCCTTGATTCCTCATGCATGTGTAACAGAGCTATCTGATAACATGCAATACAAACCCAGAACTTTGACTCAGGTGTCAGCAGAGCATGGGTAAACATTTTAATACGTTGAAATTGACATTTAATTCAGTGTGTCAGTAAAAAATATACTAAAAAAATTGAGTAGCTCTTAGGTGCGGGAACTCCTCGATTCCTGATGCATGTGTAACAGAGCTATCCGATAACATGCAATACAAACCCAGAACTTTGACTCAGGTGTCAGCAGAGCATGGGTAAACATTTTAATACGTTGAAATTGACATTTAATTCAGTGTGTCAGTAAAAAATATACTAAAAAAATTGAGTAGCTCTTAGGTGCGGGAACTCCTCGATTCCTGATGCATGTGTAACAGAACTATCCGATGCCATGCAATACAAATCCAAAACTTTGAGTCAGGTGTCAGCAGAGCATGGTTGAAAAGTTAGATTAGTAAAAATCGAGATTTAATTTAGTGTCTTTATCGTGAAATCATTATAAAAAACCACAACACCTGAGGAGCTGGAACTCCTCGTTTCCTGATGTATGAATAACAGAACTATATGATTACATGCAACACAAACCCGGAACTTTGACTTAGGTGTCAGCAGAGCATGGGTAAAGATTTTTATAAGTTGAAATTGACATTTAATTCAGTGTGTCAGTAAAAAATATACTAAAAAAATTGAGTAGCTCTAAGGTGCGGGAACTCCTCGATTCCTGATGCATGTGTAACTGTGCTATCTGATAACATGAAATACAGACCCAGAACTTTGACTCAGGTGTCAGCAGAGCATGGGTAAACTTTTTAATACGTTGAAATTGACATTTAATTCAGTGTGTCAGTAAAAAATATACTAAAAAAATTGAGTAGCTCTTAGGTGCGGGAACTCCTCGATTCCTGATGCATATGTGACAGAGCTATCCGATAATATGCAACACAAACCCGGAACTTTGACTCAGGTGTCAGCAGAGCATGGGTAAAGATTTTTATAAGTTGAAATTGACATTTAATTCAGTGTGTCAGTAAAAAATATACTAAAAATATTGAGTAGAACCAAGGTGCGGGAACTCCTTGATTCCTCATGCATGTGTAACAGAGCTATCTGATAACATGGAATACAAACCCAGAACTTTGACTCAGGTGTCAGCAGAGCATGGGTAAACATTTTAATACGTTGAAATTGACATTTAATTCAGTGTGTCAGTAAAAAATATACAAAAAAAATTGAGTAGCTCTTATGTGCGGGAACTCCTCGATTCCTGATGCATGTGTAACAGAGCTATCCGATAACATGCAATACAAACCCAGAACTTTGACTCAGGTGTCAGCAGAGCATGGGTAAACATTTTAATACGTTGAAATTGACATTTAATTCAGTGTGTCAGTAAAAAATATACTAAAAACATTGAGTAGAACCAAGGTGCGGGAACTCCTTGATTCCTCATGCATGTGTAACAGAGCTATCTGATAACATGCAATACAAACCCAGAACTTTGACTCAGGTGTCAGCAGAGCATGGGTAAACTTTTTAATACGTTGAAATTGACATTTAATTCAGTGTGTCAGTAAAAAATATACTAAAAAAATTGAGTAGCTCTTAGGTGCGGGAACTCCTCGATTCCTGATGCATATGTGACAGAGCTATCCGATAATATGCAACACAAACCCGGAACTTTGACTCAGGTGTCAGCAGAGCATGGGTAAAGATTTTTATAAGTTGAAATTGACATTTAATTCAGTGTGTCAGTAAAAAATATACTAAAAATATTGAGTAGAACCAAGGTGCGGGAACTCCTTGATTCCTCATGCATGTGTAACAGAGCTATCTGATAACATGCAATACAAACCCAGAACTTTGACTCAGGTGTCAGCAGAGCATGGGTAAACATTTTAATACGTTGAAATTGACATTTAATTCAGTGTGTCAGTAAAAAATATACAAAAAAAATTGAGTAGCTCTTATGTGCGGGAACTCCTCGATTCCTGATGCATGTGTAACAGAGCTATCCGATAACATGCAATACAAACCCAGAACTTTGACTCAGGTGTCAGCAGAGCATGGGTAAACATTTTAATACGTTGAAATTGACATTTAATTCAGTGTGTCAGTAAAAAATATACTAAAAACATTGAGTAGAACCAAGGTGCGGGAACTCCTTGATTCCTCATGCATGTGTAACAGAGCTATCTGATAACATGCAATACAAACCCAGAACTTTGACTCAGGTGTCAGCAGAGCATGGGTAAACATTTTAATACGTTGAAATTGACATTTAATTCAGTGTGTCAGTAAAAAATATACTAAAAAAATTGAGTAGCTCTTAGGTGCGGGAACTCCTCGATTCCTGATGCATGTGTAACAGAGCTATCCGATGCCATGCAATACAAATCCAAAACTTTGAGTCAGGTGTCAGCAGAGCATGGTTGAAAAGTTAGATTAGTAAAAATCGAGATTTAATTTAGTGTCTTTATCGTGAAATCATTATAAAAAACCACAACACCTGAGGAGCTGGAACTCCTCGTTTCCTGATGTATGAATAACATAACTATATGATAACATGCAACACAAACTCGGAACTTTGACTTAGGAGTCAGCAGAGCATGGGTAAAGATT
The DNA here is from genome assembly GCA_963680765.1 of Agrochola lychnidis. Classification (NCBI taxonomy): domain Eukaryota; kingdom Metazoa; phylum Arthropoda; class Insecta; order Lepidoptera; family Noctuidae; genus Agrochola; species Agrochola lychnidis. The sequence continues at coordinate 1,490,418 of OY796859.1, read as the reverse complement.
TTTATAAGTTGAAATTGACATTTAATTCAGTGTGTCAGTAAAAAATATACTAAAAAAATTGAGTAGCTTTAAGGTGCGGGAACTCCTCGATTCCTGATGCATGTGTAACTGTGCTATCTGATAACATGAAATACAGACCCAGAACTTTGACTCAGGTGTCAGCAGAGCATGGGTAAACTTTTTAATACGTTGAAATTGACATTTAATTCAGTGTGTCAGTAAAAAATATACTAAAAAAATTGAGTAGCTCTTAGGTGCGGAAACTCCTCGATTCCTGATGCATATGTGACAGAGCTATCCGATAATATGCAACACAAACCCGGAACTTTGACTCAGGTGTCAGCAGAGCATGGGTAAAGATTTTTATAAGTTGAAATTGACATTTAATTCAGTGTGTCAGTAAAAAATATACTAAAAATATTGAGTAGCACCAAGGTGCGGGAACTCCTTGATTCCTCATGCATGTGTAACAGAGCTATCTGATAACATGCAATACAAACCCAGAACTTTGACTCAGGTGTCAGCAGAGCATGGGTAAACATTTTAATACGTTGAAATTGACATTTAATTCAGTGTGTCAGTAAAAAATATACTAAAAAAATTGAGTAGCTCCTACGTGCGGGAACTCCTTGATTCCTGATGCATGTGTAACAAAGCTATCCGATGCCATGCAAAACAAACCCAAAACTTTAACTCAGGTGTCAGCAGAGCATGGGTAAACATTTTAATACGTTGAAATTGACATTTAATTCAGTGTGTCAGTAAAAAATATACTAAAAAAATTGAGTAGCTCCAAGGTGCGGGAACTCCTTGATTCCTGATGCATGGGTAACAGAGCTATCTGATAACATGCAATACAAACCCAGAACTTTGACTCAGGTGTCAGCAGAGCATGGGTAAACATTTTAATACGTTGCAATTGACATTTAATTCAGTGTGTCAGTAAAAAATATACTAAAAAAATTGAATAGCTCTTAGGTGCGGGAACTCCTCGATTCCTGATGCAAGTGTAACAGAGCTATCCGACAACATGCAATACAAACCCAGAACTTTGACTCAGGTGTCAGCAGAGCATGGGTAAACATTTTAATACGTTGAAATTGACATTTAATTCAGTGTGTCAGTAAAAAATATACTAAAAAAATTGAGTAGCTCTTAGGTGCGGGAACTCATCGATTCCTGATGCATGTGTAACAGAGCTATCCGATGCCATGCAATACAAATCCAAAACTTTGAGTCAGGTGTCAGCAGAGCATGGTTGAAAAGTTAGATTAGTAAAAATCGAGATTTAATTTAGTGTCTTTATCGTGAAATCATTATAAAAAACCACAACACCTGAGGAGCTGGAACTCCTCGTTTCCTGATGTATGAATAACAGAACTATATGATAACATGCAACACAAACCCGGAACTTTGACTCAGGTGTCAGCAGAGCATGGGTAAAGATTTTTATAAGTTGAAATTGACATTTAATTCAGTGTGTCAGTAAAAAATATACTAAAAAAATTGAGTAGCTCTAAGGTGCGGGAACTCCTCGATTCCTGATGCATGTGTAACTGTGCTATCTGATAACATGAAATACAGACCCAGAACTTTGACTCAGGTGTCAGCAGAGCATGGGTAAACATTTTAATACGTTGAAATTGACATTTAATTCAGTGTGTCAGTAAAAAATATACTAAAAAAATTGAGTAGCTCTTAGGTGCGGGAACTCCTCGATTCCTGATGCATATGTGACAGAGCTATCCGATAATATGCAACACAAACCCGGAACTTTGACTCAGGTGTCAGCAGAGCATGGGTAAAGATTTTTATAAGTTGAAATTGACATTTAATTCAGTGTGTCAGTAAAAAATATACTAAAAATATTGAGTAGCACCAAGGTGCGGGAACTCCTTGATTCCTCATGCATGTGTAACAGAGCTATCTGATAACATGCAATACAAACCCAGAACTTTGACTCAGGTGTCAGCAGAGCATGGGTAAACATTTTAATACGTTGAAATTGACATTTAATTCAGTGTGTCAGTAAAAAATATACTAAAAAAATTGAGTAGCTCCAAGGTGCGGGAACTCCTTGATTCCTGATGCATGTGTAACAGAGCTATCTGATAACATGCAATACAAACCCAGAACTTTGACTCAGGTGTCAGCAGAGCATGGGTAAACATTTTAATACGTTGAAATTGACATTTAATTCAGTGTGTCAGTAAAAAATATACTAAAAAAATTGAGTAGCTCCAAGGTGCGGGAACTCCTTGATTCCTGATGCATGTGTAACAGTGCTATCTGATAACATGCAATACAAACCCAGAACTTTGACCAACCATGCTCTGCTGACACCTGAGTCAAAGTTCTGGATTTGTATTGCATTTTGTCGGATAGCCCTATTACACATGCATCAGGAATCGAGGAGTTCCCGCACCTAAGAGCTACTCAATTTTTTTAGTATATTTTTTACTGACACACTGAATTAAATGTCAATTTCAACGTATTAAAATGTTTACCCATGCTCTGCTGACACCTGAGTCAAAGTTCTGGGTTTGTATTGCATATTATCAGATAGCTCTGTTACACGTACATCAGGAATCAAGGAGTTCCCGTACCTTGGTGCTACTCAATTTTTTTAGTATATTTTTTACTGACACACTGAATTAAATGTCAATTTCAACTTATAAAAATATTTACCCATGCTCTGCTGACACCTGAGTCAAAGTTCCGGGTTTGTGTTGCATATTTTCGGATAGCTCTGTTACATATGCATCAGGAATCGAGGAGCTCCCGCACCTAAGAGCTACTCAATTTTTTTAGTATATTTTTTACTGACACACTGAATTAAATGTCAATTTCAACTTATTAAAATCTTTACCCATGCTCTGCTGACACCTGAGTCAAAGTTCTGGGTTTGTTTTGCATGTTGTCGGATAGTTCTGTTATACTTGCATCAGGAATCGAGGAGTTTCAGCTCCTCAGGTGTTCTGGTTTTTTATAATGATTTTACGATAAAGACACTAAATTTAACCTCAATTTTTACTAATCTAACTTTTCAACCATGCTCTGCTGACACCTGAGTCAAAGTTCTGGATTTGTATTGCATGTTGTCGGATAGCTCAATTACACATGCATCAGGAAACGAAGAGTTCCTGCTCCTTGGAGCTTCTAAAATTTTTTAGTATGTTTTTTACTGATACACTGAATTAAATATCAATTTCAAATTATATAAACATTTACCCATGCTCTGCTGACATCTGAGTCAGAGTTCTGGGTTTACATTGCATGTTGTCGGATAGCTCTGTTATACATGCATCAGGAAACGAAGAGTTCCCGCACCTTGATGCTACTCAATTTTTTTAGTATATTTTTTACTGACACACTGAAGTAAATGTCAATTTCAACTTATTAAAATATTTACCCATGCTCTGCTGACACCTGAGTCAAAGTTCCGGGTTTGTGTTGCATGTTGTCAGATAGTTCTGTTATACATACATCAGGAAACGAGGAGTTCCAGCTCCTCAGGTGTTGTGGTTTTTGATAATGATTTCACGATAAAGACACTAAATTAAATCTCGATTTTTACTAATCTAACTTTTCAACCATGCTCTGCTGACACCTGAGTCAAAGTTTTGGGTTTGTATTGCATGGCATCGGATAGCTTTGTTACATATGCATCAGAAATCGAGGAGTTCCCGCACCTAAGAGCTACTCAATTTTTTTAGTATATTTTTTACTGACACACTGAATTAAATGTAAATTTCAACGTATTAAAATGTTTACCCATGCTCTGCTGACACCTGAGTCAAAGTTCCGGGTTTGTGTTGCATGTTGTCAGATAGTTCTGTTATACATACATCAGGAAACGAGGAGTTCCAGCTCCTCAGGTGTTGTGGTTTTTGATAATGATTTCACGATAAAGACACTAAATTAAATCTCGATTTTTACTAATCTAACTTTTCAACCATGCTCTGCTGACACCTGAGTCAAAGTTTTGGGTTTGTATTGCATGGCATCGGATAGCTTTGTTACACTTGCATCAGGAATCGAGGAGGTCCTGCACCTAAGAGCTACTCAATTTTTTTAGTATATTTTTTACTGACACACTGAATTAAATGTCAATTTCAACTTATAAAAATCTTTACCCATGCTCTGCTGACACCTGAGTCAAAGTTCCGGGTTTGTGTTGCATATTATCGGATAGCTCTGTTACATATGCATCAGGAATCGAGGAGTTCCCGCACCTAAGAGCTACTCAATTTTTTTAGTATATTTTTTACTGACACACTGAATTGAATGTCAATTTCAACTTATTAAAATCTTTACCCATGCTCTGCTGACACCTGAGTCAAAGTTCTGGGTTTGTTTTGCATGTTGTCGGATATTTCTATTATACTTGCATCAGGAATCGAGGAGTACCAGCTCCTCAGGTGTTCTGGTTTTTTATAATGATTTTACGATAAAGACACTAAATTTAACCTCAATTGTTACTAATCTAACTTTTCAACCATGCTCTGCTGACACCTGAGTCAAAGTTCCGGGTTTGTGTTGCATGTTGTTAGATAGTTCTGTTATATATACATCAGGAAACGAGGAGTTTCAGCTCCTCAGGTGTTGTGGTTTTTTATAATGGTTTTACGATAAAGACACTAAATTAAATCTCGATTTTTACTAATCTAACTTTTCAACCATGCTCTGTTGACACTTGAGTCAAAGTTCTGGATTTATATTGCATGTTGTCGGATAGCTCTGTTACACATGCATCAGGAATCGAGGAGTTCCCGCACCTAAGAGCTACTCAATTTTTTTTCTATATTTTTTACTGACACACTGAATTAAATGTCAATTTCAACGTATTAAAATGTTTACCCATGCTCTGCTGACACCTGAGTCAAAGTTCTAGGTTTGTATTGCATGTTATCAGATAGCTCTGTTACACATGCATCAGGATTCAAGGAGTTCCCGCACCTTGGAGCTACTCAATTTTTTTAGTATATTTTTTACTGAAACACTGAATTAAATGTCAATTTCAACGTATTAAAATGTTTACCCATGCTCTGCTGACACCTGAGTCAAAGTTCCGGGTTTGTGTTGCATGTTGTCAGATAGTTCTGTTATACATACATCAGGAAACGAGGAGTTCCAGCTCCTCAGGTGTTGTGGTTTTTGATAATGATTTCACGATAAAGACACTAAATTAAATCTCGATTTTTACTAATCTAACTTTTCAACCATGCTCTGCTGACACCTGAGTCAAAGTTTTGGGTTTGTATTGCATGGCATCGGATAGCTTTGTTACATATGCATCAGGAATCGAGGAGTTCCCGCACCTAAGAGCTACTCAATTTTTTTAGTATATTTTTTACTGACACACTGAATTAAATGTCAATTTCAACGTATTAAAATGTTTACCCATGCTCTGCTGACACCTGAGTCAAAGTTCCGGGTTTGTGTTGCATGTTGTCAGATAGTTCTGTTATACATACATCAGGAAACGAGGAGTTCCAGCTCCTCAGGTGTTGTGGTTTTTGATAATGATTTCACGATAAAGACACTAAATTAAATCTCGATTTTTACTAATCTAACTTTTCAACCATGCTCTGCTGACACCTGAGTCAAAGTTTTGGGTTTGTATTGCATGGCATCGGATAGCTTTGTTACACTTGCATCAGGAATCGAGGAGGTCCTGCACCTAAGAGCTACTCAATTTTTTTAGTATATTTTTTACTGACACACTGAATTAAATGTCAATTTCAACTTATAAAAATCTTTACCCATGCTCTGCTGACACCTGAGTCAAAGTTCCGGGTTTGTGTTGCATATTATCGGATAGCTCTGTTACATATGCATCAGGAATCGAGGAGTTCCCGCACCTAAGAGCTACTCAATTTTTTTAGTATATTTTTTACTGACACACTGAATTGAATGTCAATTTCAACTTATTAAAATCTTTACCCATGCTCTGCTGACACCTGAGTCAAAGTTCTGGGTTTGTTTTGCATGTTGTCGGATAGTTCTGTTATACTTGCATCAGGAATCGAGGAGTTCCAGCTCCTCAGGTGTTCTGGTTTTTTATAATGATTTTACGATAAAGACACTAAATTTAACCTCAATTTTTACTAATCTAACTTTTCAACCATGCTCTGCTGACACCTGAGTCAAAGTTCCGGGTTTGTGTTGCATGTTGTTAGATAGTTCTGTTATATATACATCAGGAAACGAGGAGTTCCAGCTCCTCAGGTGTTGTGGTTTTTTATAATGATTTTACGATAAAGACACTAAATTAAATCTCGATTTTTACTAATCTAACTTTTCAACCATGCTCTGTTGACACTTGAGTCAAAGTTCTGGATTTATATTGCATGTTGTCGGATAGCTCTGTTACACGTGCATCAGGAATTTAGGAGTTCCCGCACCTAAGAGCTACTCAATTTTTTTTCTATATTTTTTACTGACACACTGAATTAAATGTCTATTTCAACGTATTAAAATGTTTACCCATGCTCTGCTGACACCTGAGTCAAAGTTCTGGGTTTGTATTGCATGTTATCAGATAGCTCTGTTACACATGCATCAGGATTCAAGGAGTTCCCGCACCTTGGAGCTACTCAATTTTTTTAGTATATTTTTTACTGAAACACTGAATTAAATGTCAATTTCAACGTATTAAAATGTTTACCCATGCTCTGCTGACACCTGAGTCAAAGTTCTGGGTTTGTATTGCATGTTATCGGATAGCTCTGGTACACATGCATCAGGAAACGTAGAGATCCTGCTCCTTGGAGCTTCTAAAATTTTTTAGTAAGTTTTTTACTGATACACTAAATTAAATATCAATTTCAAATTATATAAACTTTTACCCATGCTCTGCTGACATCTGAGTCAGAGTTCTGGGTTTATGTTTCATGTTGTCAGATAGCTCTGTTACACATGCATCAGGAAACGAAGAGTTCCCGCACCTTGGAGCTACTCAATTTTTAAGTATACTTTTTACTGACACACTGAATTAAATGTCAATTTCAACGTATTAAAATGTTTACCCATGCTATTGCATGTTATCAGATAGCTCTGTTACACATGCATCAGGAATCAAGGAGTTCCCGCACCTTGGAGCTACTCAATTTTTTTAGTATATTTTTTACTGATACACTGAATTAAATATCAATTTCAACTTATCTAAACCTTTACTCATGCTTTGCTGACACCTTTTTTTTTTTTTTTTTTTTTTTTTTTTTGGGTGGGAAATTATCAAATAACTTCTCCCGCTCTGGGCGGAGCGGGAGGGCGTGTCAGACTCTTACTGACTAAAACCCACCCGTGTTCCTTCGGTTGCCCTGTTGCCGGGGGCCACGATTTCCCGATCGGTTTTCTTCGAACCCCCGGCAGGCATTGGCCCTAGCGGACCCCGTCAATTCTGCTGACATCTCTTTGAGGCGCGCGTGGAACACAACGCGCCGTCGACCCGGGCTTGGTCCTTATCGGACGGCGAGCTACCCATTGCTCACCGTCCGCAAGCCCGCGCCTACGGTGGCCGGAAATCGGCTCGCGATTCCCGCCCCGGGCGTCTCCTTCTATTGCGGCGGTTAGGGGCGTGAGGGCGCGAAATTTGCCTCTCCCTCACGCGTTCCGCCTCCTCCTTCGCGAGCATTACCGCTTCGCAGAAGGAGGTGACGGCCTGCCATTTCCTCTCGCTCCGTACCATGGCCTGAACCAGGGCCGGTCGCGAGAGATCACCGCCGCCGATCGCCTCTACGAGAACACGGCGTTGCTCCGCCCAAGCCGGGCAGACTTCCACCGTATGCTCCACCGTGTCCTCAGGCCGATCCACACAATGGTGACACCCGGGTGTTTCCTCCCGCCTTATCCTGAACAGGAACCTCCCGAAGCAGCCGTGTCCGGTGAGGACCTGCGTCAGGCGGAAGGTGAGAACGCCGTGGCGTCTCTCCAGCCACTCCTCAAAGACGGGTCTTATCGCCGCGATTGTGGCGTGCCCAGCGCGGGGTTGCGACAATCGCACCCTCCATGACGCCATGAGATCCCGCCGGAGCTCTGTCCGCTGTGCCGCAATTTCTTGCGGCATCGGGGTTAAGCCCCGGCGTTTCGCCTCCTCGCGCCACTCCCAGACGTGCGCGAGGACCTTTGCCTCCAGATCCCATGGCGGTAATCCGGCAAGGAGGCTCGCCGCCTCGCAGGAGACCGTGCGGTATCCTCGGGCCAGCCGGATGGCCATGACCCTCTGGGACGCGTTCAACCGGCGGGCTGGCCGCAGCCTCAATGAACGCGCCCACACCGGTGCCCCGTAAAGGGCCATGGACCGCACGATCCCCGCATAGAGCCTCCGGCAGGAGGCGTTTGGATCCCCTAGATTGGGCAGGAGCCGCTTCAATGCAGCCCCGGCCCGCTCGAGTCTGGGAGCCAAACGTCGGAAATGTTCTACGAAGTTCCACCGGCTGTCGAGGACGAGTCCCAGATACTTCATCGTCGACTCGACACCGATGTGAACCCCTCCCGCCATTACCTGGGACCCCGACGGTGGCGCATTCCGAGGACCATGAAAACCCATGGCCTCAGACTTGTGCAGGGCCACCTCGAGTCCCAGCTGCCGGATCCTATCGACGATTGTCGCGAGTCGGAGTTTTGGGTCATTTTTGCAAATTCTTGGTTATTTCTATAATAGATGCATCAGGAAACGAAGAGTTCCAGCTCCTCAGGTGTTCTGGTTTTTTTATAATGATTTTACGATTAAGATACTAAATTAAACCTCGATTTTTACTAATCTAACTTTTCAACCATGCTCTGCTGACACCTGAGTTACAGTTCTGGTTTATTGTTTCATGTTGTCGGATAGTTCTATCATAGATGCATCAGAAAATGAGGCATTCATGCTCCTTATTTGTATTCAAATTCTTTTTTGATCCTACTAACTTAAACACTTAATGAAACCTCGATTTCTCCCAACCTATCTTTTTCACAAGGCTCTTCTGATACTTCTGCTGATCTTCTGCTTTCATTTAGTTTTTCTTTTGTTACTAGAATCTTAGTTATTAATTTTAACCCAAAACATCTATGAAAATCCACAAATTACGTCATTCACGGCTATTTTATCAAAATGATTGTCTTTTTCTCGTAAAAGGCCAATTTTTTATTTTTTTATTTTTTAAATTTTTGTCAGCAGAACTCTTCCGGAAAAGTATTAGGAACTATAGAGCTCACCATTGTGCACCTAAATCAGTTTTAAAATTTTAATTTTGGAAAAAATGATCTGCTAACGGAAGTTAGCAGAGCATATTTTCATTCGACTTTTTACAGGCAAAAAAGCCAGAACTATTTTTTTTAAGTATAAGGAACTCTAGAACTCATCCGCATGCCAATAGAACTCACATTTTTTCATGCTCTGCTGAGAAATGATCTGCCAAGTTCACGGACATCAAATCGGCCGACTTCAAATTTCCAAAATTAATCCTTTGTGTTTTTTTTCCCTCATCTAAGAATACCTCGATTCTACATTGCAACATGGCATAATATTCGAAACCCGTAGTATGAACTGTTTTATCTAATTTTGGTGACCGCTTTTTTCCATCCAAAGTACATAGCTGTAATGCTGTTTGGTAAATGCGAAACACAAATACACTTGCAATACCTTTCATATTGACAATTTTTGCAAACATAAATGAGGCAATAGTTTAGGAATTTCCTTCAAAATCGGATTGTGGTAACTGTTATGCAATTGGGGTCCTGAAATCCTGATGCTGACGCGATCGAATCATAAATTCCGCCATGTTGCAGGGTGGTACAAAATTCCAACAATTCAGAAACTCACCTTGTAGAACCTAAGTACTGCTAGCTTGACCTTCTTCTTCTTGTGCTTAATCTTCTTGGGGGTGGAGTAATTCTTCTTCTTGCGCTTCTTGGCGCCACCACGCAGGCGCAGCACCAGGTGGAGTGTGGATTCCTTCTGGATGTTGTAGTCTGACAGGGTGCGGCCATCTTCCAGCTGTTTACCGGCGAAGATCAACCTGGACAAGAAAAGAGCGATTTTGTTAGGATTTTGTGTCTCAAACGTATAATAATTATGATGTACGGAAATTGAGTAGATAGGTGGATAGTAATCTAATCATTCCTTAGTTGGATTACTGGTTGAGTCATAAGATACTATGTAGAAGATTCCTGTAATTATGAAATGACTAGCTTTTGCCCGCGGATTCACCCGCGTGGACGTTACAATTAGCCCGGGACCGTACTACCGGAATAAGTATCTTTATGTCCTAACCAACATCGAAATCCATTCAGTCGTTGAGGCGTGGAAAGTTAACAAAGTTACTTTCGCAATTTATAATAATGGTATGGATGTTTTGGACCCCCTTATCTGGTGTACGCGAAAATATGAAAACCTTAATTGGTAACTTTTGGGAATGCATATCATAAAAAAAACCGGCCAAGTGCGAGTCGTACTCGCCCATGAAGGGTTCCGTAGCAGCAAGTAACATTGAATGAAAGGTAAATTGCGGTTTACGATTTATGACGTATTAAAAAAAAACTACTTGTTAGATCTCGTTCAAACCAATTTTCGGTGGAAGTTTACATGGTAATGTACATCATATATTTTTTTTAGTTTTATCATTCTCTTATTTTAGAAGTTACAGGGGGGGGGGACACACATTTTACCACTTTGGAAGTGTCTCTCGCGCAAACTATTCAGTTTAGAAAAAAATGATATTAGAAACCTCAATATTATTTTTGAAGACCTATCCATAGATACCCCACACATATGGGATTGATGAAAAATTTTTTTTTGAGTTTCAGTTCTAAGTATGGGGAACTCCAAAATTATTTGTTTTTTTTCTATTTTTATGTGAAAATCTTAATGCGGTTCACAGAATACATCTACTTACCAAGTTTCAACGGCGTAGCTCTTATAGTTTCGGAAAAAAGTGGCTGTGACATACGGACGGACAGACAGACAGACAGACAGACAGACAGACAGACAGACAGACAGATAGACAGACAGACAGACAGACAGACAGACAGACAGACAGACAGACAGACAGACATGACGAATCTATAAGGGTTCCGTTTTTTGCCATTTGGCAACGGAACCCTAACAAGGTGTATCAAAGGTGCATTATCCTTTTAGTAAGGAATGCTGTTACGAGTGTATTTCAACGTATCAATTCCCAGTCAGATTGTAAAACCGATCGCGTGAGAATTAAACCGCATTCCAATGATGTCAACCGATGTTACCGCGTCAGATTTACACCCACATGCTAAGGGGTAAAAGTTTAGTCTTACTAACACGGAGGGACATTTTTTATGGTATCATAAACAAGAAGTAGTTACTAATGTTGTGCCCAATTAAAATAATATTAATTAGATAAAAAATTTAGACTGAATAAAATAAGCTGCTGCCAGTAACGTTGTCGCAGTGATCCCGGGTTCGATTCCCGCACGAAACAAATATTTGCTTGGCAACTGAGTTTTTATTCAAGTTTGATCAGCAGTTTTGCCATAAAGACGCAACCAGATAGACCCTCGTATAATGTTAGTTAGGATTGGTCAAATACGAAACAGCGGATTTAGGACCGGCCCAAATTAAATGTCGCTCTAAGGTGGGAACTAGTGGGAAGACTAGGGCTCTGCCTAGGCTGTGAAAAAGAACCTAAGAATACCTATAATAATGTAAGAAGTCTCACCTCTGCTGGTCCGGAGGGATTCCCTCCTTATCCTGGATCTTGGCTTTCACATTTTCGATGGTATCCGAGGGCTCGACCTCAAGAGTGATGGTCTTACCCGTGAGGGTTTTGACAAAAATCTGCATCTTGGTTCACCTGAACAAAATAGAAAATGAAGAATAAGTCAAAGTTTCGACGGCTCAACTAACTTTTCTACAGGTAAGTACTTCAAGAAATCGAAATTGTCATCGTCCTGCCCTCTTATTTGGGTTCGGCGTAGCATGTCCAACAGAAAATAGAAAAAACTAAAAAGGTTTTACGAAAATCTCTCTATTCTGCAAGAGCCTTGATTGGATCAAGGCTCTTGCAGACCAGCGCGATATCGCGGGCGCGACAAGGGACGCACTGCCTGTCGCGCCCGCGATATCGCGCTGGTCTGCACGAGCCTTCAATGTTAGTTTGAATTTTTGCCGCCTCGAACTTGACCGCAATGTGCCGCGGCAAGTTCAAGGTCCCAGTACAAGTAGGAAACAAGTTCCAAGCGATGTATAAATACATACATCTTTTACAGAGTAAAACTAGTAAATTAGGAACAATAGATGCATATCATAATGGATGTAGTAAATAATTAATTGCTAGTACTTAATGAGTACACACTGACTCATTGGTTTCACACGTTTGCAACTATAAAACAATCAGTTTCGTAGTTCAGACTATGTTGACAACTTCTGTGGAAGATCAAGCCTACAGAATGGGTAAGTAAGTGAATAAAATAGAGATAAATGCTTCACAGTATTTATTGGTAGGCCAAGACAATACAATGCAGTCATAAATTACAACCACAATGTTATCAAACATTTTCATATTGAGACTAAAGAAGTTCCAATCAGTTTCAGAGCTGAAAGTAGTAGTCAGATTTTTTATAATGTTCATATTTAAAAAATTAAACTAAGAGTACAGCGTTGATGCATCCATCATTCTCAGGATTGTTTGTAACTTGTGCGTATTTCCCCCACACAACTTTACCAGCCTGCGTAACCAGACCGAGTTCTGAAATGTTAATTTCGATGACTGTACCCTTAGTAATAACTCCCAAACTTGTGTACATCTGTGAGCTGGGGTTCTTCTTCACTCCAATGATGGGCAAACAGAAAGTCGCCTTCAGCTCTGGGTGTGTGACATGAGCTTTCTTGAAACGCAGGGCCATCGGCCGGATGAACCTTTCAAACTTTGGTGGTTTACGTGTGAAGTTCTCGCCTACAAATGTGACTTTAGTCACCATACGTTTCCATGCTTTCCGCTTGGTCTTTCCTGACTTCAGTACTTTGAATACTTCAGCATCAGCCTGTGCCCTGACTTTAGGTATAGGTACATCCCATTTTCCAGCCTTTTCCTTACGTTTCTGTTTGATCATGTTGGATAGTACCTTAGCCCGGGACTGCACATCTCTGTCGAGAAGGTACACGGGCAGCGCACCCTCTGCCACCTTCTCTGTGTTCTGTTTGACATTCTTCTCCTCATGTGCTTTGATCTTCTTTTTCATCTGTATCTTTTCATTGCGGCGCTCCTTGTTGTAGATCTTGGCCTTAATACCGCGCAGTTTGCGAGCCTTCTCAGCGCGCCTGTGAGGCTCACGCGCCTCACGCTTTCGCTTCCGCTCCTCATAATCAAGCCTCCTACCATAAAGCTTTTGGTGGCGTTCAATATATTCGTTCTGCGGCATTGTGGTTGCTTATTCGGCAACTACAACAAAATTATCAAAGTCAAAAAGCTTCTTCACAAAACTAACCTCTTCGATATTTGTTTTCACTGTTATATGTTTGTGGAAACTAGCTAAACGCTCGCATATAGCCAGATTAACGTTTGATATTGATATCGTTGCTAAATGCTAATGTTGCAAATAATTGAATCTTCCGAAACTCCACCTCAATGCTCAAACATCCAACACCAACTTGCACGTGTTTGTATATTTCCACGATCTTAGTTCACTTTCGCATATAAAACTAATTATATTGCTTCTTTTCAATAAAAGCGGTAAAACGTACTTTGTAATGCAATCTAATCTAATATTACGCAGTAATTTCTAATTTATTTCACAAGATTGACAAACTCACCTTACACCAGCACCATGCCACATGGAAAAGGAAACCGAATTTAAAATAGTGTTACCAATAGCGAAAACAGATATAAAGTTATAAAATTAAAACGTAGCCACAACCCGTTACAAAAATTCCACAGCGTACTACTATCCAATTTTGTCGCAATATCGCGTGTCGGTAATTGAAATATTGCATTTTGAGACTAAAATTATTTAGGAATGAATAAATTCACTTACTCGTGACTTTTTCATTATTCTTTTTTCCTAAAATTTTGTATTCTTTAACCCATGCTATTCCAGAATAACGTAAAAAACCAGAAAAAAAGCGCTGACACTCCGGGAGTGCCGACAGAAGTGAAAACTTGAACAATTTTATTGTGCCGGAAATAATGTATCGCGCGTTGATGTCTTTTTATGGTCAAAAGCTGGTGTCGTGAAATCAATTGTTTCAAAAATGCCAAACAGGCCTAAAGAAATTTTCACTTCAAAAAAACGAGCTAGATATGTGTGAAGCCGTGTCCCCATTAGGGCCACGCGGCTGCGGCGGCTTCAGATGTTATCTGACATCAAGATTTAAACAATTATCATTATCATCGTCATCATCATCCTGTTTACAACCTCTCGAAAAATGGGTTGGTACCATCTGATGTCTAACTTCAGCACCGCGCGCGCTCATTGGTCAAATCAAATAGCGCGCGCTTCTCCGACTTCCTGTTACACACTTCCGTCCCTTTTCACGAAATCACTTCCACAGATTGCAGGAAAGCGAGAGGAAAGATGTTACACATCAAAAATATCAATCTGAATGCAACTAAAAGTTCAAAACAAGTTATTTTAGTTCGATCTCAGATTGATGCCACCAACTGAGACTGCTGCCTAGCTTAGAACCATTGTGAAGACGTGGGCGTTTTTAAGGTTCCGTACCCAAAGGGTAAAACGGGACCCTATTACTAAGACTCCGCTGTCCGTCCATCTGTCTGTCCGTCTGTCACCGGGCTGTATCTCATGAACCGTGATAGTTAAACAGTTGAAATTTTCACAGATGATGTATTTCTGTTGCCGCTTTAACAAATACCAAAAAACAGAATAAAATAAATGGGCTCCCATACACAGACATGGTTTTTTTTTGCCGTTTTTCGTGCGCGAATCTGACTCGCACTTGGCCGATTTTTTTAAAACTTTTAATAAATATTAAATACTTTTAGCGTTGTAAAAGTGCTACTAAGGGCTATAAAATGCAAGAGGTGCTGATTGATTTTGAAATGGCAAGGGCGGTCCATCCCAGGCCCGCGGTCCTGGGAGCAACCAAATCTCAAGCAAGACTTTTAATAAAATCCACACCATGACAAAAATATGTTCATTACGTAAAAGGCAGTTTGAAATTGGAGGCTCCCTACGTATGCAAAATGTAAACGTAGGGTGCTCAAATTTTCGAGCTCGCTTTGCTTGCTCTTGCCACCTACATTCTCATAATTCTCAAACTTTTTGAATAAGTCGACAAGCAACTCTTATTTCTGTATGAATAGTCAAAAGAAAACCCCTATCCGAAGCGGGGTGCTAAAGCTTTCGAGCTCACTACGTCTGCTCTTGCATCCTGCATTCTCCTATTTCCCAAACTTTTCTGTATATCGGGAAGGGGTTGCATACCTCTCTCGAAAGTGAGGAATCAGGAAAAACAAACGCGTAAAACTGAGTTAAATAACATAGAACTACGACTATTTCCATAGTAATGAATAAAATAAAAATCATGGGGACTGCCGACGGAAGTCAAAATCAAAATATTTTATTTCACATAAACCTACAAGGGCTATGAAACGTCAGAATCTAGGTGCACGGTTCCAATTGGTCATTTCCTATAGTTCCTATGGAGAAGAGCCGGCAAGAAACTCCACGGTTACTCTTTTCAAAATACTGTCAAAATACTTCTGGCCAAGCGCAATACGTCATACTAATATTAGCTACAGTTATACTGATATCATTATTAGCATATCGGTGATGCGAACCCCTATGATTTTCTCCAAAAATCGCTCAATGCTCATACAGAAATTCATCACAATCTTGATGTCTGACAACATTATGATGTGGCATGGCGTCACTGCGTCACGCGTCATCAGCCCGGTCGGGACGTATTTTATCTGTGACGTTATAAATGTTTAGTCTGACAACACTACTTTAGAAAAAATAATATTGTATAGGAAACTTGGTAAGCGCGTAACGAAGTTCTTCCAAACCAGTACTCAGTAGAGTAGTAATTGGTAGTAATATACAGTAAATTCTGGTCAAGGAATCTAAACTCACCTACTACGGTGAGATTCGGGTTTTTACTACTTTTTACAAACGACAGCTTCTTGACTATGAAAGTATGAACACAACAGCAACCTTCTCTTCAGGTGAGTGTTGATTCAGTTGTTAATTCTAATGGAAAATTCTATGCCGTTGTGTGGTCAGTGAACAGTGGTTATGGTGGATTATTATGATTACTCAGTTTATGTGGTGTACATTTAAAGCCCTGGATGTGTTCTAGAGGATACTATACTCAAATGGTAGACATTGGGAGGCCACTTTACGCATCAATGTTCATTCATAGACATTGTGCGTACGATATGTCAAAAATCATTAACATTCCAAATGAGGTTAAACTTGCTTAAGCTTGTTGCACCATGTAGTTCCGTAGCCTAAAAAAATATTGTCTGTCAAAATTACTTCCCAAAGTGATTCGAGTTTGATGATTATTATTAATGGACTTACAATTTTTTAATGCCTACTTTGATAAAAGGATCGTTGGTGATCTTTGTCCAACTCGCGATAAGAGTATTTGTGTTTATTTTCAGTTGGGCGGGAAATCTACTTTGTTTGAAATCATTTAGTTCAGCTGTAACTAGCTCTTTGTAAAATATATTATAAACAATTATTAGGATGCATTTGCACACCTGCTTATCCATAATAATCAAGGAAATTGTTGCATTTTTTTAAATGGGTCTGTAGAAGGATAAGTACCTTTTGTACAATATTATATTAAAATTTTTTGAAAGTGTACCGGATGCCTTTTTTTTTAAATATGAAGGTTCCTTTTTTCCCCAATGGTTTTCAACTTTTAGTGTGATATTCACCATTATTACTTTTAAAATCTATTATGCTCTGTTTTTATGGTAAAAGTTCAAACAAATCAAGGTTTTTTTCAAAAAATATTTATATCATATTATTTTAACACAATACCTTGATTATATTTGTGCTATTAATGATTTATTTTTGTCTATTAAACAATAACTAAGAAAAAAATTAGAAAAGTTTGCATTTAGCAAGTAATCTTAAAAAAATTACTCTTAACAGATCAGTCATGGAGCAGACGATGCTCAACTGAAACTGTCTTCAGCATCCAGGGGAAGGAAACTGGTAAGTTTTAACTGCAAAGTTTGTATGACTTATTTTATGTATTTGTCTGTGTGACTGTCCCTGACTGTTGTTTGCATGTATTTATATTGTATTTCATGTGTTATTATGTATTTAGAGTTTGTGATTTGTGAAATATTTAATTTAATAAAAAACTTGTGTAATATTTGTAGAAATTGTTGTAGTACTTTATGTAGTGTATATTCATAAAATTCATTCCCTAAATATTTTGAAATACTTACTAATAACATTCACTTACAACTTACAACTTTTATTTTATTTATGAATCAAGAAGTTAATATAAAAAAATGCATTATAATACTTGGTGATTTTTGAGATTGGACGTCTTGGGACAAAGCAAAGTGCAAAGCGGTCAAAGAAACCAAAAAAAAACGGAATTATCAGTTATTTAAAAAAATAGATAGTAATTTAGCCAGCATCAAACTCCAACTTTTTTGCTTAAAAAAATACCAGCCTGTAGTATTGCACTCAGCCATAGTAATATTGATTTGGATGCATGTATTATGTACAAACTTACTAAAAAGTTGAAAAATATTGCAAATAATTTATAGTTTCTCTTGTAGTTCAATTTTGGGGCAGCCCTAACAATAAAGGTACAGTCATACCAAAAACAGTTAGACCAACTAATTTAATTAAAGAATAATTATTAGAAAACAATTTATTAAAATATTAGGTAAGTTGCTAGTTAAAATGAAAAGCAAGGTTATAAAAATAAAGTAGTGGGTCAAGCTTTAAAAATGATGCCAAGTAATGACCTTAGGCGATAGTGGCGACCCCTATTAGATGGTAATTAATGCTGTTATAATTTTTTAAATACAGTATCTACCTATTATTTATAATTCTTTGTATTCTGGACAAAAAATACTACAGCTCTACCTCCACTTGGTATAATCGACGTAATAGATTATCTAATACATGCGTATTAGATTTATATTAAAAAACGTGCGTGGTAGATACCTATAGTCAAATTATTATTCTGCATATTATTTTACTCATCTCTTCTATATTCTTTAAAACAATGCTTCTTCACTAATTACTTGTGATTTTCCTGTTAGTTATTATAAAACAAAAAAGCTCAAAAAGTTGCACACGGTACAGTCGTGTGCTGTAACAGATTAAACATTTAAAAAAATTAAATTCCAAAATATTGATAGTAGAAAATATTGTGTGTCATACAAATGTAGATATGTACTAATATCTATTGCAAGTATTTCATAATTTACTAGCAGCGCCCCGCAGTTTCACCCGCATTAGTCTCGATCCCGTGGGAATATCGGGATAAAAAATATCCCAGGTTATAAGCTATCTATGTACCAAATTTCATCTAAATCCGTTCAGTAGTTTTTGCGTGAAAGAGTAACAAACATCCGTCCATCCTCACAAACTTTCACATTTACAACATTAATAGTTGGATAGGATATTTATCGACGGTGTAATATCAATATCTAATAAGTAATAACTACAAAACCATGATTTTACAGGAAGCGAAAAATAAAAATTTTAACATTTGAATCAGAAGTCATTTTTATAAAAAAAAAAAAATTGGAAACGCTTGAGATGGTGATAATGATTTCAATAAAATATTTCAGGTTAGGGATATTTAACGTAGATAAAAGGTAAGCAATAAAGTGAAAACCGCCAAAATGTAAGTTATTAGATATTGATACTTCACCTTCGAAATATCATACTCTGAGATCACGAAAAAAAAATCAAAATGTATGAAACAGCTGATTTTTTTTTTTGTGATCTCAGATTTGCTCCCATAGTGAAAGTTGTTTACATTCATGGGTAGAACATCCTGTAAAAATTTCGAGACGGTAAAAAAAAAATAATCCTTTATAATAAGTAGGAAATCAATAATTTTGAAGAAAATCACTTTACGAATTTGGTAAGTGTACTTAGGTATACATCATTTTATACGCGACTGTCTTAAACCGCGGCTTCACGCTTCACGGAAAGTAATGTTTTTATACCACGTCATTCACTGACCTGGCACTCGCATCAAACATGTTGGAACTTGTCTCGATTATTTTGGAAACCTCATTAAGTACATGTTATTGCATTTACGATATGAGCGGTTTTATCGAAAGTATTCACTCATATCTAAAAGCATTAATTGCTGGACAAAAGTACATGTCTGTTATGATTAAGGTTTATAAACTAGTAAATAAAAGTACTAGGTTGTTTAAGTGACGTTGCTCGTCATTTTCGGTACTTACTAGTAGCAACATGTAGGGCTGCCCAAAAAAAAAACAGTTATCACCATCTGCCTAACAGTTTCCCAACTATGTTGGGGTCGGCTTCCAGTCTAACCGGATGAAGCACAACTCAGTTACTGGGTAACACGATACCCCTTGGTAAGACTGGTTGTCAGACTTCTGACTACCCGTAACGACTGTCAAAGATCTACAAAATTAAAAGATGGGACCAACGGCTTTACGTGCTTTCCGAAGCACGGAAGGGTCTGGGTATGTAATGGGTAGTCACCCATCCACAGACCGATCTTGGCAAGCGTTGTTTAACCTTAAAGAGCTATAAACAGTCATTACAATAATTATTAAATTCGCCTTGGTTATTTAAGTCTGACTTAGCGATGCCCCAAATTAAAAATATTTAATTCAATATTAACATTTTTTATGCCCATTAATTTTATTTATAAAACTGCTAACGAATATTCCAAGTAAGTATTTATAACTTATTTATGTAATTTAATTATATACCCAAGAACAGTCTGATATCCCATAATAATTATGAATATGACCAATTTTTATTTTTGAACAGAACCATACTAGTATTGTCTAGTTTTTTGGGCATAGCGTACGTAAGGCGCTGAACAATTTGTCCACGAACAAATTGTTCATCGTCTGCCTAACATGATTCTGGTAAACGATGTTTTGTTCTTTCGGGATCCGTATCCAGAGCACCCGCGAGTAAAAAACTCATTTATGTATTAGTAATAGGTACTTATAGGTCCACATGTTTGTTCATGTTTTACCTTGAATGACGTCCTCATCCTACATACAGCGAACCTGAGTGTTTTATGTCTAAAACTTGTTTAAGGCTGAAATGCCGGGACATTGTGAATAGAAACAGGGTAAACCATGAATAATTAAAAAACTCAATGAATATTCAGTGGTGGGGTAAGACGATGTAGCCATGATAATATATTTTACAACGAACGATTTTTGTTTCGCCGAAGTCGGGTTTTGTTTTTGAAATCTTTATTTTTTTGGCGCAATTGCCAGTTTAGCTAAGTACTCATCTTAAAATAACGATGATTTTCCAAAAATAACCCAGAATGCAACAGCGAGCGAGGCAAGCTTGAAAATATCCAAAATGAACAAAACATAGCCTATTCGAATGTCATGCTGTCAAAAGACAGGCCACGAAAACGCCCTCCACTCCACGACTTCCTATAAGTAATTTTACACATGGAAGGAAAAACAGCGCAACTAACTCCCAAGTTATGTATTTAATTGAAGTCATCTCGTCAGTTATGTATTTCATCATCAGTCTAACGGCCGGTAGTCCTATTGTCAAACATCCTGCCTAAATAACTATCCATACTGTGATCCATACTTACATAAAAGGCCGTTATTCTAAAAATAGAGTCACCCTTCACATTAGGGGAATCCCCCTAATGTTTATTTCCGCATAAACAACGAACAAAAGCCCTTACAGAATAGTTGAGTAGTTAGTCACTCATTTGTGCAGACAAGTCTAAACTTGTGTCTAGTGTCACTAATTTTGGTTCAAACGTCAGTTTTTAGACGTAATTATTATCGGTATCCAAAAATAGAGACGGAAGTGCATTCCAGTTACGACATGATTCTCCAGTCGTTGACCTCAGAATAGTAGTTTGTTAGACCTGTCTAGACTTGAATCGTCTATTGTTACAAAACAAATAAAAAAAACGTCCCTTGTTGTAAAATCGAAACGGTTTGACAAAGAAAATAGTTAAATCTTTGAATGAGATTATGTGCCCGATATTTTCAAATTAAATTGATCCACTGCATTCTGTCTTCTTAGAAAACAACTTTCTCGAAATGTCCGTTTTATAAGTAATAATTTAAAAAAAAAACAGTCATTCACAATAAAATTAATTACGTTCATTGTTTTTTTTTTGAGCTGGTTGCGCTTGCGACGCTTCTTTATCCCACTAAACACTGAAGATGGCGTGATTTCGCTGTTCATAAAGCACAAATTTTTAGAGCATTTCGCATAAATTAGTGTTATGTTTGCTTATCTGCATTCATATCATAATCCCATAAGCCGCAAACAACGAAAATCCTGCAATCGCTCACGTAGCAAGTTTACAAAAAACACACTGCAAACAGCCACTGTCGTGCCAACAAAACATACACGCTAACTGCTTTTTTGCGTCATGAATTGCAAATATGGGTTGTTCCAAAAACTGCAGGTGTCAAAGTCCTGAGTCTATGCAAGTTTGAACAAGACTTATGGTAAGCATGAGTCACTATGTGGCCTGTGGGCTGCGGGCTGCATTACGTCAGGAGCCTCGCTTGGTAATCTACTGTGACATCTTTATCTGGCCTGCTCTGTACTGGTCATACGGATGGGTTGGGAATTGTCGGAATACAGGCATGCATGATATCATTTGAGTGGGTAGCAAACAGACAGGAAATTTTGAAAATAATCCGCCGAGTTGAAAAGGCTTTGCGTATTTGTACAACGGAGTACAGAAGTATTTTGGTAACAAAGGCATTCTTAAAGCCTGTTTAAGTGTCCCGATGGGCCATATCTGGAGACAGTTAAGAAAGCATTTTAAATATAAAGAGGTTCAATCCCTCTTTTTGATAGAGATACGATCTCTGATGCCCATACCATGCCATTACAAAAATGATTGACAACATTGTGAAGTTCATCCTAAGAATTTCAATACACAACAACTTAATACAGCGTGTAAAGAATATCGCAAAATAATTACGTAAGAGGATTCCGTTAATGAGTCCTACACCCGATAGTCAACGATCTCGTCCGCCCATATGCAACGAGAATCGTAATGAGCACGAAACACGATTATGATGCTCCAAATTACACTTAATGGTAATCTAGTTTCTAATTTTAGCAGTTCTACCTCTTTATTTATTCCTTTTAATTAGGAATTGTCGGATTATAACACGTTATGTGTTTTACTTACAAAATTAGTTTAGCATTTTTGGTCCATGATTTAGGACTGGTTGGCGAATTTTTGGCACGAGTTGACTGATAAAGCTAAAATGTATCCAAAAATACAAGTTTGTTTATTCTAAGTTATTATAATTGATCAATTAAAATCAAAATTCTTGATTTTACACAAAGATTCGCCATACCTCAATTAGGATATGCAGTCATCAATATTAAAATATTAACTTTTTAATTGGTGATTGTCAGATGGTTCTGAACTGCAACATGGTGCACCCGGAGCCAGGGCCGGGTACACAGGATCCAGTCGACCCGAAGACTTGATGATTATGGGATATCACTCGGCAATTTAGCATAGAATTAGCATATTCAATGGATTTTTGACTACAGTATGCTTATGTTATTGTCGACTGTTAGAGTTACAAGATGTAATTGGGATACATATTTCTGAATGTCCAGGTGTATACCATGAATTCATGCAGGTGTAAAAAAGTTAATCTTTGAATAGATTTACTCGTTTACAAGATATAAATAATAAGTGTGGGCAGAAAATGTTTGAACTAATGTCAATATCACTAAACTTGTAATAAGTCTAGTGTTACAGTGCATGTAACATTTATTTTTAAAGATGGTCATTGTCCGTCTGTCTGATGTCATCACAAATAGTTATATCATCACTCATAACTTTATGAATCTCTTAAATTTTACTAGAACATTGTTTATTAGCTGTAGTGTAAAATGCAACATATTTCAAATTCAGGTTTTCCATTCGCTCATAACATTTGTTTTGGTCATTCATAAAAGTGCAGCTTTGATATTCCGCCCTTTGGTTAAAACTGGTAAATTTTATGCCTAATCAGCTTGGAATGGTGGAGGAAAATAATAAGGAAACTGGCAAGTTAAAACTGTAACCCACAATAAATGGAAGTTACTAACGCCATCTATCGGGCTGAGCCTCTGTCGAGTTGATATTCAAGTGCCCTTACTTCAAAACAATGGCTGACAAGTGACTCTTGAACAAACATTAGCTCTCAAAATAAATATTGCACGATGACGCGCAATTTGACTCTTTCGATCGCCAATTTTGGTGAGTTTGTGAGAAACTTGATTTATCACAAATGATAAATGACTGATAGCTGCTTATCAGATAATACCCATTTGTGTTTAGTCCAACTGAATGGCCTATCTCAAAATTTTTGACACTGTATTTGTCAGAAATTGTTCACTATTTTTTTATTTGTCAGAAATTGTTCAAGATTTTTAGATTCATATATGTCAACAATAAGGGGTCGGTGTATACCTAATACTAAAAATACTTGCCTGAAAAAAGTCCGCCTCTCATATAGGTAAGGGCGAGGTAAGTACTTATACAAAGAAAGTTTATTTCATTTTTGCACGTTCATTAACGCATCCCTATGTGACAACCTTAATTTGAAATATGTTTTTGTGTGATTGTACTTCTGATCTTAGTGATTTAGCTGTTTTGTAGTTAATTTCGTGGTTATGGTAAAAAGTCGAAAATGATCTATGATTCATTGATTTCTAGATAATTTGAAATATAGATCTCATCGGTGACTGTCAGATTTCACTCGATTGTTAAATGCTTTAGTCACGCTTAAAGGCTTCAAGGCTCCCGCAGACAGCTGCGGGCCTCAACACGTTCGTACGACAATTATTGCAATACTAACTGTGTGAAATCTCCCACAGTTGCTCAGCAGGCTTTTGTATCAAGGAATGCCATTCAATTGCAAATACTCTGGTGGCCACATGATTTATTTTAATAACATGGCTTTTATTTATTTACTATTGTTTGAATTTTGCTTTGTCTATGCATAATTTCTAGTTTCATTTCGCTTCAGGATTCTCATTTGAAAGTAAGATATCGTATCTTTATCGGAAATATTTTTGGACTTTTTATCACAGCCATATCTGCATGTATTTTAGTGTGTGTACGTGTGTAGATTAAATTGTGTTTTATGTTTTAATTGGCAATGAAAAGAATAAGAAAACAAAACAGAATTTGGACAGACTAAAACAAAGAAAAGAAAAACATTTTGGAAAAAAGTGAAAGATACAGTCGGACAACAAAAAAAAATTTACCTATATGCTAAAAAAGTTCAAGGAAACTCAGAAAAAAAATTATTACAAAAAAAAGACACAAGTTTCAAATACAAAAAAAAGATATTTTCACAAAATAAAGTAACTAAAGGACATAGAGTTACGACATTTTACAGACAGTTTACACCTGGAACGTGCATCGGATCATGGCTTCACGGCAGTTCTAGCGCAGTTGTTGAACGATGTGTGTGTTGTAGATATTGCGCGCGACACGAGCGATACGGAAGGGACGGAGACCTACGCGACAGACCCAAGCGACGTGGAGTACGAGCCCGTGACGGAGCCCGACGACGACGGACCAGTCGACGACGACGATACTTCCGCGAACAGCGACGTAAGTACAGTTACTACATTTTGGGCCAGTGAGCGAACGAAAATTATCGCAAAATTTATGTGTTAAATTGTCAAGCGTGTATAAAATGCTCGATTGGCTGTAAGTTGATAATCAATCAATTCCAAAACTAATTTGTCACATTAATTTTTAATAGGGGGCGAGTCTATTGCCATCAACCGGGCATAAATCCAGACTCCGAGCTGTTACTGAGGCAATTCCCAAAGGAAAAATCGCAATAACATTTCCCGACCAATGCTCAGCAATATCACTTGCCACCACTGGACCAACGAGTCAACTAAAGATAATTTCTATAATATAAAATATGTTAATTCCAGAACGACATAATAGCGACTAAGGTGATCGAAGTGTCGGTGGGCGACGATGGCGAGCTTCAGTTCGCCGACTCGGAGCGAACGGACTCGTACGAGAGCGACAGCGAGATGGACCTCTACGACTACTGGAACTGCGCGCAGTGCCGTGCCACGAACAACAACCCGCTCTACCGATACTGTCATAAGTGTTTCCAGGTATATATCGTCTTGTTTACAATTGCGCGCCCCTCCACTGTGTTTGTGCACACATGTATAGCATGTGTAGGTATCGCAATATTCTAATAATTGTTCACTTTCACTTGTGATTCAGTTACTGTCACCAAAGATGTTAACCATGCTCACAGTCATTGTTACTGCAGGTCTGTCACTAACCACAAAATAGATAGTTCAGTCCCTGTCAGTGTATAGAATAGTAGTACAGAAGGTCGGCTTCATACAACGACCGAAAATGCATGCACACAGACACGCTTCACGAAAGATGAAGCTAGTTGCCCATTCCAAAGCGTAGTAGGTACCTATGGAGAAGAACTGGCAAGAAACTTTACGGATACTCGTTTAAAACAAAATATGGTTATACAATATTGGTTCCATCATTCATGTTGAAGTTGCACATGTGAGAACGATGCAGAACGTTAAAAGCGTCCGTAATAAAAAATAAAATCGCAATAAAAAATAAGTCGTGGCAGCTAAGAGATGACCAGTCCCTACTGACGCAGTGGCGTAGCGAAGGGGGGGGCGGAGGGGCGGACCGCCCCGGGCGCCACCATTAGCAGGGCGGCAAAAAAATTTTTTTTCATTTCTCATATTCGGAAAGTAGTGTTTGTTTGATCCAAGTAGCGGGTGGAAGACGCTGATCCCCACCCTTGGGTGGGAAAGACTCATAGTAATTACTTCCCTTTCCAGGGCGGGAATGAATTTTAAAAATAGAACTTTATTTGGTTAGGTAGTCGGCTACGAAAATTTTTACTAAGGGGGTATTACACTGTCTAGTCTGTGGTCATAGATCTATGATCGAAGATATAATGGAATTGTAAAATAGACATTTGCAATGGGTATATCCCCCTTGAGGAATATTGCACTATCATATTATGTCATATACCTATCTACGTAGCTCACAAATTACCCATGTTATGTCTATTTTACAATTCAGTTATGTCTTTGATCATGGATCTGTGATCGTAGATATGATGGTGTAATACCCCATTTATAGAAAAATACTGATAAAAAAAATGCTGCAGTCTTGTCATTGCATAAACAGCCAGTGTGAATTAAAAAAATACCTAAGGGTCAGCTCACACCGAGACGCGACGCGACGCGCACTTTTTTAAGATCTGATACAATATCGAATTTATTTACTACGCAATGAGTATATGCGCTGCGCAGCACCGCGCATCTCAGCGTACTTTGACACGCGTTCACGCTCGCACTGAAATATACCTTTTTGTGAGGAAAATAAGTTCGATACTTGTTTAAAAGTACGCGTAGCGTCGCGTCGCGTCGCGTCTTGGTGTGAACTGACCCTAAGCGGGACGACCCGGGGCGGTGACGCGATGTGTTCCATATTTAAAATTTAAAAAAGGACTAATAGGTACTAGAATACTCATGTTAATATTATCAATTAATATTTTAGAAAAACTAAAACTTTTTACAACTTTTTTTAACTCTTAGCATTCGAAATGAAAAATAGAGTGTTTATTAACACGGGTGAAAGTCATCCATTCCTACTAGGACTATAATCTAAATGCCTCATATAGGAATTGATTTCTTTCGACCCTTGTATAACAATCTACTATTGTGCGGTCACTGGCAGTCAGACAATTTTTCAAGAAGTTAGCTTTTACCTACTTGCATATATTAAATGTCCCTCCCGCCCAAAACAATTGTTGCAAATCACGAGTAGGGTCGGCCCTTGGTTGTGTTTAGATGTGTACATGCATGGTGTTAATGTGTGCGCGCGAAGCGATGCGGGCACGCACACTGTCACACGATGCATGTACACATCTAAACACAACCAAGGGCCGACCGCGCTCGTGATTTGCAAGAACTATAGGCACAGGTAAGTCCCTTCAAGGAAGTAAGTACGTGATGCTTTGACAATTCAAAGAAAGTTTTTTATTTAAAATATAACCTGTATAATGCAAAATAATGATGACTGTTCTTGCCGGAAAGTTCTCTAGAATTAATGTTTGTAATGTATAGTATATAGTCAATTGAAATACCTAAAATAAGAGGGCGGCAAAATTGTCTTCCGCCCCGGGCGGCCGACACCCACGCTACGCCGCTGTTAACTTACGGCGCCCGTTCACGAACTTGACGCATGCACTATTCTGTGCACTGACAGCAGGCGGGGTCGTATCATTGGGTAAACTAGGTAGGTCTAGGCCCTAGACCAATGTTGCCAAGTTCTCCTCTATTATGTAAGACCTTCGGTCTCTAATAATGACGTGTTCATGATGGCAACATAAGGCAAAACTGAAAAGGTGCATAAATGTTAAAAGCTACCATTTGGTAGTTTTAACAAAATTTTTGTTTAAATTATTAATTAACTTTGCCGATATAATGTTTCGGCAAATATATTCAATTTTAATTTAATCCATGTAGAACATAATAGATACACGCTCGTATAGCGTAGGTTATAACTATAAATATACAAACTGCTTACTAATCAAGCCAATAAATACACAATTATTTAATTTACTGCAATGCAGTTTTATAAATATATTAATTTAACAATCTTAGGTGAGTAAGATTGTGGACAAGCTGCCTAAGGCTGCTTGACCACCAAAGCGGAGCTGGAAAATTGTAATCAGTGAAATTGTACAATAATTTAACATCGGTTACAGTTTCCCAGTTCGGCTTTCGTGGACAGACCTTGAAATAAATATCTCAAAGAAAGGAGACGTTTCATTTTTGTATGGGACTCCGGCCATAACATGTACACTTCAGAAAACCTGGGAAACGAACTCCTAAATACAATGAAGACTGTTTTTTTCCATAATATCTAATACTTTTTGGGCACAAAATAAAAACCGAAAATGTTTGACGTTTGTCAGGAGAAATACGATTATCGACAGCTAGACATTTTCGTCCAAAAGTACCTACAAATCTACAATCCACAAAAGCAGTTTTTTTATTTTTATGATGAATCATACTTTCTAATTAATCAAAAAAGTTGTATAAGATAGCTATCTTATTGTAGTACAGAAATACAAGCCTTTCAAATTTATTTGAATAACGTCTACATGATATTATTTTGTTAAAATGTAACATGATTTCTGGACGAAAGCAGTATGCAAGTAAAACGACGCCATAATGAATAAAATATGGCAATAATTTGTTAAACTATTATTTTTTGTGCCGAAGTAATCAGAGGAATAAACAGGAAAGAATATTTTTCCTCAATTCGTGGAATTTTTTCCTTTTTTTTCATTAACGTACACTTTATGGCCGAAAATGAAACATCTCCTTTCGGAGTTTTCGGAGGCGTGCACCAGGAGGCGCCAAAAACCGTACCATATTATTTGTACGTAGTTGTCATTCTTCTCCCGAGAGTAAATAATATTAAACAACATTCACTATCAGTCGAGTCCATTAAATAACATTCATTATAGTGATTTAGTGAATGAACGACTAATGACGGTGACATATTTGAGTGTATTGCGTTCTCACAAGGTTCTCACACAAACTTTGCATGTGTGCACAAATGCAGTGAAGGGGCGCGTAACTATAGCTGAGACAGTCTACTATTTGTAACTTATTGGAGCGAACGCGCACTGAGGCGGCCACGACGTACACTGGTCCTGGTCACGGCCACGACCACGATCCGGCTGGCCGCATGCGGCCAATAACTTGAGTTTTACACACAACACACACTACTTGAGTTTTAAACTCACAGGAACGCTAGGACTGCGAGCTGCGTTTCTAAATTCAAGTTATTGGCCGCATCCGGCCAGCCGGGTCGTAGTCGTGGCCAGGATCAATGCGTTTAGCCTTAAGAAGAAATTATGCTTGCTTAACGCAGACACAGGTACACATCGCTTTCAATTTTAACTCAAGAAACAGTACTAGTTAATCACAAAACCCTATCGTGAGGCCCTCGCAAAATAGGCCCGTTAATCAAGTCCTATTTACTAAACTAAGAGAGAATGAATGTGGTGTCTTTAATTATCAAGGGAATAGCGTAAAGTCCAGAACGAACAGCGAAGTTACCGACTAGTATTCAATCACAAATTGATAATGAACTAAATTGCAATAGAGTTGGAAATTGCGTGTAAGAGATTCCCTGTGGCGTGTTCGTGTGTGTGTGTATGACATTTTCAACTCTATTTCATTTGAGATTTATTTATTATCAATTTGACTATGAAAACTGCTCAGACAGCTCTGCTCTTACTGTACTCTCTTGATAATAAAACTTATCACAATGTTTTTTCCTTTTTGATTGCCCATTCTCGGAATTAAGTGTACAGCTACAAATCCCCAAAAAAACAACTCAATCTAAGCAATCGCCCACTCTTTACAGGTACGCAAGAACTTCTTCCCGCCGAGGCCCAGACGCAAACGGAACATCACCAAAACAGCCGAAATACCGCGCACACTGTCTCAGGATTCCGGCGTGGACTCGCCCATGAGCCAGGAGACCGACGTGCCTGCCAGCCAGGACGTGTTCTCTCAAAGTCAGGATGTGTTCCCTCCCAGTCAGGACCTCAACCACGGTGAGGGCCCGTCTAACCCTAAATCCGGCATAGCCATAAGTTCTTATCGAAAACGCCGCGCGGAATCCGCGGACCGCAGAACGAAACGCAAACGCGCACGCACGGACTCTGACACCGAACTAGATTCTGACGATGATCTATTCGAATCCAAAACGAAAATCGACGTGAGACCACTCGTTAAGACTATCAGCGATCCCGCGATTACTATAGAAGAGAAACCCCCGGTTAAGATCACTAAGAAGGTTATAGCGAATAGTTTAATTGAGAAGATGGAAGCGAAAGATTTGTGTATGATATGTATATCTGAGCCGAAGTCCGGTGTGTTTGTTCACGGGCGGATAGCGCACATCTGTTGCTGTTACAAGTGCGCTGTCAAGGTGTGGGCCAAGGCTAAACGGTGTCCCATCTGTAATTGTAAAGTTAGTAATGTTTTGAAGGCGGTGGTTATGTAATGTGTGTGTGCAAGAGCTTTTGGACGATTTTAATACTAAATTCAATATTTTTTAGGTTCAATTTGGAGTAATTTTCATATTAGTCCATTTATAAATTGTGTGCAATGTTTATTTAATTCCTTATATCAAAATTCTAAAGCGGCTTTTACCATAAAACAAAAGAAAACAATGGTATGCGTATGTTTATAAACGAATGGTAAATTAAACAAAAATAACGATAAACATGGTAAGTATATAAAAATTATTCATTAGTTACTGCTTTCATGTCGTCCAAAAAGTCGCTAGTTAGGTTACAGAGTTGATTAAGGCCGGGAATTACTCTATAAGTTGAATAAAGAATGAATGGAAGAGTGAGTGACGAAAGTCGTATTAGGCTATGAGTTTGTACATAATGGCGAATGGTGGCCTAATTTCAACATTGATTTATGTCGATTGCGCTCTAGCGTAGCTACATAGTAGCCATAGCTGGGCATTTCCCAAAAAATATGCTTTGCCTATTAAAAACATGCAGAAGACATTCAGACACTATCGCAAGAGTTTGAATTTGGACAGTTAACTTTATCGTAACTCTTAATTTCGCTAACATGCGCAGCGCGACAAAATTTTGTCATCACATTATCATTACGCAGAAATAAGAGACTATGCGTGAACATAATCAAAACTCATTTCGGCGCGAGATAATGCGACTGCTTATTTTGTCATGCGCCCGTTTCGACATGATTTAATAGCAGATTTAATCAAACTTGTGCGTCCTTGCGACCAGGCGGACCAGGCAGCTCTGTCACGAAATTACACGATTCTGTTTGCAAGCGTTGCTATTCATATTATTCGCTACTATCAGTTTCGTGCAACCCCATAGAGCACCCAAGCCATCCTATTGCGCAGACGCATACCTAAATAGCTCGAGCCTAAGATATTGTGAACACGTACCTAACCGAGAGTGAACAGACATCTTCTGGGAGCTCTCGTTCCATCGTTGCATTGCGCGGACCCATTATTTAATTTTAAAAAAACAACAGTCAAATTGGATCTATCGCGAATGTTACACGCAATTAGACACGGTATTAATGAATTCTTAAAAATGTGCTCTTTAAATGCTAAATAGATGTTGAAGTGTGGTCAACAACACTCATTAAGTGCAAAGATCATACATAGAGGATGAGTGCGTAGTGTGAGTGAAAACAAATTTATTTAAACAAATCGACGACAACTAGTTCTAAGTCTTCTGTTTAAGTTAGAGATTCCTTTATTTGACGTCATCCTGATACACAACAAAGCAAATAATATATTTACGTATAATATATAAAAATCTGTGTTATAAATAAATACAGTCAACCGTAAAACTATGTAAACAAAAAAAAAAACATTGTTTAAATGCACCGTAACATTGGTTGATGTAAAATCGAAATATTAAATTTCACTAAAACTTACACGGGCACTTATGAAATATCAGAAGCTAAGTGCACCATTCCAATTGGTCGTTTCCTATGTAGAAAAGCCGGTAAGAAACTCCACAGGTACTCTTTTCAAAATTTGTAATTGGCTTTTACAATGTTTCCAAATTACAGTGTTAATAGGTATGCGTATGGAAGGACAGTGTAGGCCCGTCAACAAGTACCAGGTACAGTCTATTAAGCCTACAACATTCTCACATTTGCAAAAATATAAAAGAATCTATACAGGGTGGATTTTTGAGACGGAGCAGTAAGGGGAGGTACCTTAATCGTTGTAACTACAAAAAAACAGTCATTGGAGACTGTCCATAACTTTTTGAGGAATTTTGATCGCCACTGTTTTCCTGTAGCTACAACGATAAGGCTGTGTTCAGATGGCGAAATTTTGACGCGCGTTTTCAAATCGCGCGCCTAGATATCCTGATTTTTACCTAACAACCGATCACATGCGCACGCGTTAACGCAGCGCTCAGAGAAAAAGTCTCTAGACGCAAGCGATCGCGCGTTGACGCACGCTTTGATATTAATGTAACGTCCGTTTGCTGTTCAGTTGAGCGCGCGCTTTAATCGCGATTGCAAGTACTTTTTTTTGCAATTTTGTTAATTTTCGTACTCTCGAAACGCACGTTAGCGCTCGTCATCTGAACTCTTTAAATTTGGTCGTGAGTTGACACGCGTTAACGTGCGTTACATGTGAACTTAGCCTAAAGGTACCTGCCCTTAATATCCCGTCTCAAAAATCCACCCTGTATACAACTTTCCCGACATCAATCGTCGGACAGTTGCCCGCCAGACACGACGCCCGTCCGGTCGAAGGATCCTCCCTTTTCTATATAGGATGAGTGAACTTCACACCCTGTTCCTCATACCTCGAAAGTCTCATTATTAATTTTTAGGGACAATTCATTTGGGTCACGTTGACGCTTCCAAATAGTGTATTAATTCGTTTCAATAAACATGCTGTTGATGTCGGCTTCACTCGCATCTTAGAGACACTACTTCATGACCCTGGGTAGAAGCATAACATCCTGTGTGCTAATTCACACTATGATCTGTGTGTCAAACTCCATCCGAAAACGTTCAGCTATTTATGCGTAATTTATTGAATGACAAACATCTTTACAAACTTAAACAATAATATACTTTTAAAGGAATCTCTATCTTATAATTGCCCCTAATTCTTTGTGATAACAATCTGATAGTAGGATCTTAAGTAGAAAGTAGCTAAAACATTCACGGCAAAATAATTTAATTAATAATATTTACACGTTTCATACATTAATAGTTACCCTCGGTTTTTTAAAAGCTTCACCAAGTTTCTGCAAAATTTTCTGCGATTGATTGGACCTTCGCCAAAATAATAAAATTTTATGTTGATGAAATAATAATTATGATGTTTTTGAATGCTCAATTCTTTTTTTCGTCTGCTAAAAGCGTATGCACTTTTCCCGTAACCAAACAAAGTGCTGGGATGTTGAAAGAACTAGGCCAATATTCATTTTCAAAAGAAGATTATCAACATAATTTGACATCATTTCTGTTGTCCCCGAAGAATTGAGTCACAGGTGCACCTGGTAGTACACCCCACTTACAGAAAGAAGAATATTGTCATATTTACAAACAAACAAACAAACAGTAAAAAAATTAAAACTATTAATGTACGGAACATGCAGTTTTATAAGTGATAAAAAATAAACTAAGCTCCGGTACCCTTCTGTTATGTTATGTAAATAGGTAGAGACGTCGACCACCGAACGAAACAGATTAATATATTTCATTTATTAGTTAGGGATCTTCTAAAAATTAACGGCTATTTTGTATTAATGCCAAAAAGTTGAAACATTTTTGATTAATAATTTTAAAGTTATATTTAGGTATTGTTGCTAAAATATTAAATACACTTCATTTTTATAATTATTTGTAAAAAAAAAATGATTAAAATTGTCTTTGGTTATGTAGTAAAAACAAAATCATGATGTTGAAGTGTACCGTTAAAATAAAACGTAGTGTTTAATACAATAATTTGAGCGTGGTCTTGCGTATACAATTATAATGTTATTATCGTGTCAGAATCATATTTGTTACAAAACTGACAAGTTGCTTGTATAATATAAACGTCTATAAAAATGTGTATTTTTTAATGGGGAAGGAAAACGCGATATTATTGTTCAGTTACCATAATCAAATGATTTTTTTTTGCTATTACCTTATCCCCGAAATGAACGTAAAGTTAAAAAACCGTTATGAGTGTTATTATTGGGAGTCATTTATTTACGTCGGGATCACGATTGATCAGGCTAATCGCTGCCTCTCCCATTGCATTATTTAGTTAATAAAAGGTGTATATTTCATATATTTTGCATTACTGTATAATTATTGTATATTCCTTTAGGCTGGCAATAAGTTACGCCAAATTCTATACGGCCTTAGCTATTTTTAAGTTGCGAAACATTATTAGCTTAGACGAATCTAAGATTTATTAAAATGCAAAGGGGGTTGAAGATTTTTATGTGGTGCCTGGCATACCTACTGTACGCCATTTTGATTTATTTTCAAAATGGCGACCACATATAAAACCTATGTAAATCGATTGCTGACATCAATGCAAACAGAAAACAAACAGGACCAAACCCCGTAAAGCGTCACGTTTTCGAGATATACGAAAGATGTCACGATACGATGTCAAGTGATCAACTTTGAACATTAATGTCTCGGAAACGTGACACTTTACGGGGTTTAATCTAATTATTTTTTGTTTGCATTGATGTCAACTATCAATTTATATAGGAATTAGCTATTTTAAATAGGAATCATGCGTGGCCTCAATTTTGAAGAAAAAAACAAAATGGTGTACAGTAGGTATGCCACGACCTTCAAAGCCCTTTATATATATATACATACCTGTAATTATAGGATAGATCTTTTAAAATCTAGCCCACCACCTTTCCTACCGGTCAGAGGATATTATCTTGTTACAGATTTAAAGAATTTATGTAGATTATGAATAATGAAGATGATGAAAAAAAAAATGAAAAAAAAAAATTCGTTATCGAAAAAAAATACTCGATACAAATAAAAAGGAACTAATAAAAGCTTTTCTTTTTCAGGAATTTTGACTTTTTTTTACAAAAACCTTTTCCCCATACTTATAAATATAATATAACTGAAATACACACAACTTAGTACACATAAAACAGTTCAAGCAGAAATACAACATACAGTACCAAGAATTCAGTTAAAAAAACATGAAGATAATTTTAACAAAACTATCAAATTTTTATCTATGAAGGTATCGATAGCAAATAGATTTCTGAGAGCTATTGCTAATTTTTTTCACCTTGATAAAACGCATTTCGCCAGGTGGGACTCCTTATCAGTGTTATCAACATGTACACTTGACATTTATGGTTAACTTGTAGGTTTCGTCACGTTCAAGTGCCGATAGATTTGATGTGTCTATCAAAATATACGTGCGTTTTGTTTCAAATGTTTTTCTTTGTACGTACATTACATCTAGGGTGTTTGATAATATGACTTGAGTTTAATAGCACAAGCCTCTTGTAAGTATTGAAGCTATGCTTGCTTTTTACAGTTTAGGAAATATAACAAAAATAATGGAATATAATTTCTGTGAAAAGTATGAGGACATGGATCAATGTGAAGCAATTTTCCACAAAAAAGCTGTCGTTATCCTATTATCCTGAAGAAGAAAACCTTTGGTAATAAACGGTCCATGTCCTAAGCGCACGCCAAGTCGTCAATTCACGAGCTGTTATAAAAGCACTGCGTATAACAAATAGGACCTAGGATGTGCCTAGAAGAACTCCACGCCATCATTTTACTTCTTTATCTCGCATTTTAAGTTTGATCACTCTGGTCTTTGTCTGTCCCGGAAATCGATAGCCTATCATACATATATAAACCTGAAGGATATTTGTACGGAATTTAAGATTCAGGCGATAAGAAAATTGAGATGTCTCGTGTCAACGATGGTTTAAAACGGCTGAGATTACAGATGGCGATAATAATCAAGTCTTAGACTAGACTAGCCCCATCGCCCACGGGCTTCATAATGGCGCATTTCCTTTGGCGGAAGCGCGTCGTATGGTAGCCTGGGGTCGGCTTTCGCGGAATAAAAATAATACATTCTTTGTATGATGTCGATTTTAAATATTTTGTTATTTTAAAATTACTTGACTTAATTAAAAAATAAACTTAAGAAAAGACGGGGTATCGACATATTGCTCACAGCGGAAAAACAACTTCATTTTAAGTTTGATTCGGTATAAAAAAAGTTTCTAAATGAATTTGAAAGCCACTGCGCTGCGCCTTTCAGTGTGATACAAGTACGAGACGCAGCGGAGCGTCGCATCGTTTTTAGGTCGTGAGTTCGATGCATGTGCCAAGAGAAGTTACAAGATAATATTGCCGAAAACAGCTGTCGAATGATGTTGATGTTGCTGAAGTATATTTCCTAATTTCCCTACTCATCTAATTGCAGCAGGTAGATTGGATCACTCAAAAATGTTAAGGGATCCTTACCGTGTAACATTTTTGAGTGCCGATGGAGTTTGCTAAATGATCTCTGGCGCTACCCTTTTTAACCTTTCAACTGTCATTAACGAGACACAATAGAATTTTAAAATTGTTATCAACCTCAATGAGGCATCGTAACAGATAATGAGATATGTACCTGACTATCCTATTACCCCTGACGAAAAGAGAGGATTGGTATCTGATCTCTCTTGTAATACCATCTTTAGACCACTATACAAAGGCCTTGCAAAAGTGTAGGCAGGTACAGTTAGCGCTGTATTTAATGAAACAAGAGTTTTTCGGCCGGAAAATGCCCGGGAATTGCCGCATCTAGACTGAAGTTAAACCAGCGTCGACGAGTCCTGTCTCTTTCAGAGCCCTATCTCGTGAAATTTTGCAATAAGTTGCAATTTCGGATACAGCAGATGGAAGATGCAAAGTCGAAAGTAAAAATCTTGCCTAAAATTTATCTGGTTCGAGATCGGAACGCTGAAGCGTCATCTTTTAATTTTGTCCTCTGAATAACTGAATTGTTGACAAAAAAAACTTTGGATTTAAGTAGCGAGCGGTACTCGGTTGACCTCCCCCTCCCATTGTGAAGGATGATTCACGGCCCGCGGTGCAGTGAGGGAGCGGAATATTTTTTAACTTCATCTTTTTTAACTACAAAAGTTATGGAATTGTACTTCTTTGTTCAGAACAATTCAGTTCTTACGAGTATATCTTTATAATAGGTAAGTAATTATTGATCATTAATAATAAAATGTTTAGTAGCATTTTATGGCTTTTAATTTTAGACCGCGTTCTACCCGTTGATTAAAGCCATCTAGGCCGTAAACCGTAAAGTTGTTTAATTGAAATGACGATCACAAATACAGAGGAATGTTAATTATAAAAGTAACAAAAGAACGACTTGATTGTGTAGTACGAACGCTCTTTATCTTGCTTAGCTTAATCAACAGTCTGCTTACAGAGGCTTGGTAATTATTTACATACGATCAATGATGTCATCAATTTATACATATTTCCTTCATTATTTTGTTTTTAGAGCGACAGGCAGCAGTGCTGTGAATCATAGCAAACTCGTACAGTGAAATATTATTATTGAAGCCGTGGCACCGCACCGAGCCCGCCACTGCCACCCCGACTCACGCCCGCATACAACTTCTGTCTGTTCGCCTCAGTCGCATTTTGACGTCGCTACACAGTGCACGGAGCAACACCTTTCTTTCTCCACATCAAATAATACTTGGTAAGTTATAGTTTTAACCGGTTTTTTACTACTTCGGTACAAAATTCCATTGTTTATATGATTCCGTTTACAAAACATGAGCAACAATTCAACTTTATGTGTTTTTACGTGATTATTGAACGGTTTTTTACGGAGTCCCTCCCTTGGGAACCGGCAATCGGATGTAGTGGAGGTGGAGTAGCGGCACCGCGGACTCATTGATCAGGAATTCCTTTTGGAGATTTTGTCTCGTTACAATACAGTGAATCGACTTGGAAATAATATTTTTTGATTAACGGAATCATCGTGTCAGTCGGAATGGGAGCGGTTGTATGACTTCATACTTTTTATCTGCGGTGCTGTTATGCTGTTTATAAAGTACACGTCGCGCATTTTTATTGTTCGATTATTGTCAATTAGGTAGGTATATATTATGCATTTGCCGACTAATGACTCCGATAATGTGTTCCAGTAAGGATTTGAACTTTGTTTTTACCGGTGTACGTGATGATAAAAATTAATAGACGGTTTTCCTTCCTACCCACAATGGTTCATTAATTTGCTCCCGAGTTAATCCACACAGATTGTCCTGTATATTTTAATAACACAATCTAGACTAGATTAGATATTAAAGAATTCTTGAATCCTCGACTGTGAATGTGGATTGCACCATTTTGGATAATACTGTTGATAAATTATAGGGAGAGTCAGTCATTAAAATGACAAAGAGACATTCCAGAGAGGGTGGAGGGAAGTGAGTGAGGCGCTACAAAAATTAAAAGACTCTTGTTTGGAAATATGTAGCTACTTACCTACAATGAAATCGTTACGTATTACCGAAACAACCGGCTTTTCTACCGGGAAGTAATTCGTCAACAAAGATTTTCGTGTAGGTAAGCAATTTTTTAACTGAAAAAACAAGAGAAAAGAACCGAATTAACCGTTCGGTTATGGTTCGTTTAACATCATGCGATATTATGTTAATAAATACAATTAACCCGTCTCGCTAACTCAGTCGAGTGTCAAGTCGTTCAACTTTAGATTTCTAGGTAGAATAATAATAAAGAAAACAGAGTTCAAAAATAAGAAGAAAATCATCGATTAGTCGAGCACATGGTTGTCTATCTATGAATCTTCAAGCCTTATGTCTGTAATGTGGTAAGCCGTAAAGGCATTTATGGTGGCCCTTAAGCTTAACAGTAGCCATTGACGGGTGTTAATGAACCCAAGTTTTGTATCACCGGCAGCTAAATATAGAAATCTGACTAATGCGAACACATGCTTGACACAGCCAATAACCGTCCGTTGATGTTTTGAATAATAAATCGTCCTCTGATATTAAATCTGAAGGTTCAACTTTAAAAACCATTACCTACTTTTAATTGTTTTGATTCAATACAATAATTAATTAATTGATTTGTAAGTAAAGTACTTACCATGATTTGTTCGCATGAGCACAAAAAAAGCAACAAGGAATCGACCTCCATATTGACAGGAATGACAGTTTATGGAAACCTTTTTTTTTTATCAAGCCATAAAACAACTATTACATTGAACCTACTACACAATTTTCGATTTAAAAAAAGTGCGGCAATAATAAACCACACTGGATAATTACAAAAGAGTTAACCGGTTCGTGTGAACGCTGGGACTTTCGCCGCTTTCACGCATCATAGAGTATTGAACGGTAATCATTGACGAAATCTTTAATTAGTACACACGCTAGTATTGCACGTAACTGTTTTATGTCATTCTTTTAGTAAGTAAATACCTAGTATTAATTAGCGAGCTTTATTCGCGATTTTGTTCATTTTTAAATCAGGTATGCAAGATACAGGCTCATACAGGACATTAAAATAAATTTTTCCTGTTGTTGAGTAATTAACGTTTTTCAAGCGTATAATATGAATCATAATAGCCTGAATATCGACTTACAGGTTCTGCATGGAAACATTTCCTCATACATAACTTGAATACTCCAATGTAGTACAACATCGATGCACGAGTGCGTTCGTTTGTAATGAAATCTGTCCAGACAGGACACTGGCTCATGTGCGAAAGAGAAGGATATATACAGACTTGTTTGCGAGAAAGAGAAGAAATAACTTCCCGAATATGCGAATCGATTGCCCGGAGACCAAACGACGCGTCGCACCCCTAATGCCTAACTGCTAGGGTTGTCTGCGAAGGCTTTAATCGAATTAGTACTCAATTGTGCTGGGAGGAAGATTGAGATGAACATGAGCTGTTCGAGTTGTTGTTTTATTGTTATGTCTTGATGAAGTGTGGAAATAAGACAAAGAAGCACATGAAAGAAAATAAACGAGGCCCTATAATTTTCTGCTTCCTTAAATACGACACGTGGAGTCGTGGGCGCACAAAATTGAAGCTAGCAACGTCAAAAAACTCAATAAAACGAGTATCTAGGGTTTATTACAGTTCATAACTTCAAAACCAGTCTTGAAAGAGAAAATTGAACCCTAACATTCGCGAGGGTGGCAACCATTGAACCATTCGAGCCCTCGCAGTGGTATATATTATGAAGCCCTAGGTACCCTATGTCGGTTTTAGATCAATAAACGGCGAGGGGAACCGCATCGGAAAGTTCCGCAAATGCCCACCCATGTGGGAAGGAATAATAAAAAAATAACGTTATTTTCGCAAGGTCTGAATAATATGTTTATAATGTATTCCACTTAATTCAGCTCCATTTTCATAATTAAATTGTTTAGCTTAGATAATAGTTTTACAGTTTTTTATTAGTTGACTTAATTATCATTAGCGAGAGGTGATTTTAAATTAGTCTGGGGCATACCGAAAGATTTAGATCGTGTAAAAAATGTGGCGCACAGACATTACACAGTGCTTCCTCAGCCATCCGTGCGACGCTTACACTTGAAATCTCTTAATTGCCGATGCTGGCTTGACGCTCCATAAAATTTGAGACGTATCTCTGATATACGCTCTAGCTTAGGCGAAGTCAATGACACCTGCACGGTAATTCACACCATATTTGAATTTCAGACCACTTCTTATTTTTGTTGTTCTCATTTTTATTAATAGGTACTAATTAGCCAACTTAATGAGGATGAATTTTGAATTTATTTGAGAGGTGTTTATTAATAATAAATCATCTACCTAACTTTAGGAATTAGAAATGATTTAAAGCTAAATTCAATCACAATTTATACAAACAATCAATTTCACAATTAGTTTCATTAAACAATACAGCTTATTAATTATTCCTTTTGGTAACTTTAACATTTTACCAGTCATATAACATAATTTAGTTGATTTACTATTGAACTCGTAACTGCATTTCTATTTGACAGACAAAAATACATGGTGCCCTTGGCATATTGAGTCGAGGGGACGCCCTCATGCGCCCTTGCCCTAACCGTGGCGAGGGTGACAAACTATACCATAAATATTGAACTACTATAAAAAGACAGTAGACATTACACAAAAAATATTAGTAATCCTTTAATGTGGTATGACATAGTAATGGCATATGGAAATATGAAATTGGTTTTTTGATTACTTTCTGTTATTTTCATAATATGTATCTGCAAAGATACCTAAAATAAAAAGTACGTTTTTGAGATGTAGAGACCTAATTAATTATAATAATGTAGTAGGGTCTATCGTTGTATAGGTACTATACCTACCGAGCTCGTGCTAAAAAACTTTTGAAAAATAACTTTAATTTTGCAAGTCGGTGTCTTTGGTTTGTATTTTCGTTTTTTGCCACCGACTTCCGAAATATAAAGTATTTTTTCTCTTTGTAGTGTTTTTTTTGGAAGTCGGTTGTATTTTTTGTTTTGTAAAAAGTTTTTATTTCTCATCTTTTAATTGTGGTACCTGCCCCACCCTAATTCGAATACCACCCGCACCTGCTATGCAAACAAAAGTGACAAAAAAATATTATAACATCATTCACTTGTACAAGTTAACTCAAAAGCTACCTATCCAAACAAATTAATAAAATATATAAGGGGTCACCGCGCAAGCATCCTCTACCAAATGAAAAAATAATTTTTAAAATCGGTCCCCAATTGACGAAAATATCGATCAATTACATAGACAAACATAGAACCTCCTCCTTTTTTGAATACATTCTCTATGCTACCTGATTAAAAGGTAAATCGTTTAATTAGTGTCCCAGTTATCTTTCCAAACATGAAAATCTTCAATACTAATTGGGTTCTATATGTGTTTCTAACGACTGAAAGTTGCGTACCGCATCAGGCGAGTAATTAACGTGAAATGAGCTTTACAGCAGCTTTAATTAATGACTGCGTCAAAGAAAATGGAAAGCTGAAGCTCTAGTGTGTATCTACTTTACGTTCACAAGTTCAGTGAAACGAATAGAATTTATCGAGAGATCGATTGACAGATGTGATTTCAATTTAAAGATGGCGGCCTATCGTTAATCAACCGTTTACGATAACTTAAATCGTCGTCGTTGCGTTCCACAAATATTTTGTTTAAACAGATGGGAAAGCAAGCCTTGTTATTTATGGAATGGTCTTGAAATAGCGTCTTGTTTTCATGATATATTTCTGTTTCTAAAAGATACAATCTACATGAAACGTGTTTAGTTTACGAAGTAGAAGAAAGCTGAAATATTATTTGAGATAAAAACTTGAAACTGGAAAAAGTGCGATCATTTCATAAAAGGGCAACTTTCTCAGATAGTATAAATGTCAAAGGTGATTTATGAGAATATTCCTTGAGAAAGATTCGGAGCAAAGGCTGAATATAAGTACCCAGTAACATACAGCAAACTCTGCACTGGAGCGTAGTAATTCAGTGACAATTCACGGCCCTGGAGAGCTGCGTAATTTGTAGTGTAGTAGTACTACCGCAGGACTGGTTCCACGTTATTATCTGCGCACTTACAACGTGGAATACCTTGGCATATACACTTTACAATGAAAGTGTAGCTCGTTTAAAGGATCCTATGTGTGACTCACGAGTCACGGCTCGGCTCGTCCAACAATGCCGGTTGAGACAATGGTCTATATCGATTGTTTACTCGACTATGCTGAGGAAATATTCGTAATTCAATTACCTACATAATCGAATAACTGCGTTGTAGAAAAGATTGTTGGATTATGATTTTTATATGGAGTAGCCAAAATTGAAACAGACAGCTGTGCTGCTGGGGAGTTTGTTGCGCCACTTCGTCTTCCCAGCTAAAGGCACTAGGAAGTGGTGAAGGGTAGGCGTTTTTGGGGGACTGTCTTATGTAATTTTGACGTTCGAAAAGTGCTGATTCTCAGCCTAGTTTGAATAAATGAATTTTGAATTGCCGCAGTCGTCGAAAAACAGACAGAATACAGAGAGACTTCTTATAAATCATTATTCAGTTAGAAGTTGCTCATAGAAACCTTTCGACCACTGACATACCTCGAAACAATCTCAACTATAGTAAAAATCCGTCTGAAACTAATTCATAAATAGAGACTACGGAAAAAATCACTGTCTGGTAGCTCAGTGCACAACATTTTACAGATGAACCAAAATACATAATTGGAGCTAAC
Source organism: Agrochola lychnidis (assembly GCA_963680765.1). Classification (NCBI taxonomy): domain Eukaryota; kingdom Metazoa; phylum Arthropoda; class Insecta; order Lepidoptera; family Noctuidae; genus Agrochola; species Agrochola lychnidis. The sequence continues at coordinate 1,447,389 of OY796859.1, read as the reverse complement.
TATTCTAATCTGATACTCATTATCCAACATGATTCTACAAAATCTGCCATTGACTTTGATGATCTGGTTTTGCACTAGTTGGTAAGCCGGTATTATTAAATAGTGCCTGTCTAGGTTCCGTATATTGAAACTTGAACTGAACGGGACCTAGGATTGATGATACCAAAGTGACGGAGCAATATCTCGTAGTAGCCCGTTACTTTGTCCCGTTTATAAGATTTACTGAATCTGTACGCACTATTTTATTGATTAGAACGTATCGGGTAGCTTAGCTTCCTTCATATCTGACTTGTCACCTAGATAACTATCTTCGAATAGATTAAAGGACATCTTTATTCCTGTAATTTTCATACCTTGATCTTGAATTATTTGATTTCAGAAAGTTTATCCTAGTACCATTTTGATCACATCAGTGTTTGTTTCATAAGTTATGCTCATCTAAAAGTCTAATATTGTTGATATTGGTGCCGATTCCCTTGTTCACAAACTAAACTAAATTTAAGTTCAGTGCATCTTTCTCTTTCTATTGCATTAAGAAAAGGACAGAAGATAAATTTTAGTTTAGTCTCGTCAAATTTAGCGCTTGACGTAAATTGACGTAATTTTAGTAGGCAAGTTTACAATCACGTCTAAACTTGTATGGAGTAGTGACAGGCGCTGATTAGACAGGACTAAACTTAAATTTATCTTCTGTCCTTTTCTTAATGAAATAGAAAGAAAAAGATGCACTGAACTTAAATTTAGTTTAGTTTGTGAACAAGGGAATCGGCACCATTGTAAACCAGTTTTATCTATACGATTATTAAATTTATGCTTTGCATTTTACCATCAACATCGTCTAAACTCTTGCTCTCATTATGCATCCATATCTTTGGTCTAATTTGATCTTTGTTACTCTCTGGAAGTTCTGCAACAACGGGACTATATTTAGATTTGTGCAACTATCACGACTGCAAAGTTTACTGACACAAATCGCGGTTGTTATATTATCTGCACTTCAAACATTTGGCCATTCTTTGATAGACACGGTTGTAGCCAATGCTGAGTTGACAACACACCTGGGGGCCTACCACCAGCTCAAAGCTCTACAGGACGTATAGCTCCATCTCTTTCTCTCACAGAATAATACTGCTTTTAAGCTTGTGGTAGACCCCCTGAGGGACGAATGAATCACGCGCATGAATGAAATGTCAGTTAAAGGAAATTCTATGAATCATTTTTGTATAAAATAACAGTATAAGTTGGAGAATTGTTATCTTATGTTTATATTAATTAAACAAGTAGACATGGCTCCGAGTTTATGATTGAAAATAATAAAAATATGCTCTTTATCAAGTAACAGTTCTTTGTGATTGATTGAATGCGGATGAATCAGGCATTTAAAAACAGCTGTAAGAGCCAGATTGTTCCAGCCAGAGTTAGAAAGATTACAGTTGCTTTCTCTTGTCTGTTTTGATGCACCAATAATATTTGGAGCAACGAACTGAGTTGGCGGGAATATTATCGTTGATGATTGCAGTGGGTAGATGTTTGCAAGCGAAGACGCATATTTTTACCAAAGAAACACAATCATCTTCTTACTCACCAAAATACTAAGATTGGCATCCGGAAAGTATTTCGTATCTCTACGACTATCTTGACAAAAATTTTGGGCGCTATCTTTGCTAAAATGATCAATTCTTGAATGGAAGTCCGTTGTAGAATTCCTTTCAAATGAATCTACTGTAAAAAAATGTTTTCAAACTTTTTTACGAAACTATTTTCTTTCAAACAGAAAAAGATCAAGAAGCTTTATTTTGCTCTAGACTTGAATGTATTCCAGGAATTTAGAATACACATTTAGGTCAAAGACCCATGGAATGGAACTGCGATATCTTGAAACTTTTTCCAGTGACTAACGTCGTGAATTTGAAAAGCGAGAATGGTCTGCATTTGCATTCACATTCCAAGATTGTAATGTGTCGTTTCGTCAATCTAGCCTACCGATGTCGAATCAAGTAATTTTTTGTTTATGATTTAAACAAATGAAAATGATAAAGAGCAAATTCCTATAATAATGCTTTTCCTGTAGAACTCTATATTTTTCCAAGTATTTTTATATATATAGAATGCATTATGTAGGACGAGTAGTCATGTGGAATATGTCATACTACCCAATCAATAACTTGGGAAGCATGACCAACAAATGACATTCCACAGTAGAGGAAAAGTTAGTTTTTTTTTGCAACATAAACCACAATAGGACCTATTGGTTTTTAGCATTGCTATTAGTACCGTTACTAAAGCATTATCGGAGTATAAAATCGTGTTATTTTCCGCTTGAAATTCTAAACATCCCGTCAGAAATCACACCACGAACCACTCAGATAAAAACAGGGAATCGTACCCAACACGGTTGATTACGCTCCCTTTGAACATTTTACCCTTTAAAGGGATGTCTGATGTGTGTAAGTGTGGCACCGGTACATCAATTTGCTGTTTTATGGCTTTGGTGTGTCGTAAAATGTTTAGTATTAACCCTCAGCAGATTTGCATGAAAACAGTGCCAACTGACGCACATCTGGAACGATATTTATGGAAAGACACGAATTTTGTTTATGTGAAATGACTAGTTTTTGGCTAAGTGAAATACCTGCAATCTTTATAAGACTATATAATTATATATTTCTCTTTCTCTCTCTCTCTTTGCCCAAATTTAAGAGACTTCACTTTGGATTTTCCACATTAGTGTTATGAACTCATGATGTCATCGTCATACTCATTACCCAATCCATAACCAGCTTTTGCCATGTAAAATCTGACGTTACCAGCTAGTTCCGTTTGGTCCCTGCAACCTCTATGGTTGACCTGTCGAGATCATCACAGTATTGCGTCGTTAGTTCATATGGTCTGCAGCTGTCCACCTCAGCATTCCTTTCTACATCGTCGGGCAGAAACAGAAATCTGCAATTTGTAGGTATGTTGCTATGTACCTATATGTAGATAACTAGTAATCAACAATGTTTGTTGTTTTGCCCTTTGTGTAATTATCAGAACTGTATTTTGATAAAGTATCGAAATAGATATTTACCTATATCGTTATGTTTTCTTTGGTAATTGGTAAAGACATTAAATAAGGATTGCCCCGATAAGGGATATAACTACGTAGAAGTACAGATAAAAGTAGTACTCAGTACAAGTGGTTTGTCACCGAGAACTTAATATATTTGTTATATTCTGGGAATTTTGAGGACAGTACTCATAAGAGTAATAACCTGCTTGTCATGTTTATGTTCCGGATTAAACCAACAAAAACAATCTTCAGAACTTTTGAGAAATTTCCATGTTGCACCGATCTCTCTTCCCATTCCTGTCTCGTAATGCCTTTGTTTTGGGTAACTGCAGTGACATTCTATAACTTGAATTTCTAGTTACTATTAAATTATAGCTTTGCTCTCACCAATACCTGCCAAGGGTAGTGATTATGGCAATTTTGCAGTGTCCACACTGACCGTTTTAAAGAGCATTTAAATATTTGGGATGCATTTCGTTCAGGAAATAGGTTAATCAGGTGATCCAGTGTCAAAAGAGTCGTAACTCTTGAAGCGCCCACCTATAAACACCTGCTAGTCATATTTAACGCATGCATTAAATCTTTCACACTGCAGCTCATAAATCTCACAAACACTGCATCAACGACGTAAAATTTTGTCACACCTAGCCAACACCTTGCTTGGGCTACTGCTTATATCTTGTAAAAAAACAATTAGCCTTGAATTGACTCCAAGAATTATTTCGTGTTTGATCAAAACGTTGACCACATTTTACCTGTCAGTATTTGTATTTACACAAATCATGTCCACATTGCGTTAAAAAAAAAGAAATAGCTATGCTTGCGGCGTTGGCTGGAAGCTAGCGAAGTAGCGACAGACATTCGCCAGACTGAAACTCGAAACCAAAACATATTTGTAGAGGCAAGAGCAAATAATAGGTCTGCTTATTTGCTCTGCGCTAAGAAAACAATTTGTTTACGAGTTCTATTTGAATGTAAAATTGCTAGAAAATGCATAAACGAGCGTGTGGAGACCATCAACAATGATTCTTTCTGAAACGTTTAATGAGGGCAGTCGTGAAGATAATAATTGCGTTTATATAAATAAACCGCTTGCACTGTAAAAGCAAGAACGTGACAATAAAAAACAAAACACTTCTCAGCTTTGCCGTATCTAATCACAGAATTCAGTCGACCCGATTCCCATATAGTTTGTGACCTTAAGTGGAAAGTGACGACTGCACCATGTATGGACGTCCTAGCCCCAAGGTTGGCTGCTATGCACTGCAGATGTCACGACTCTTGGATCGTGAAGTAAGTCGTTGTATTAATAGCGGCAAGGTCGACGTAGCTTCACATTTGTGGCATATCTAGATTCTAGATAGTCCTTATTTGACAACTGTTTATCGATTTCTTTGATGTTCATCTATTTGATTGAAGGCTGAATTAGAGACGCTGTTTTATCCATGTTGCTATCTTCTAATATTTCAATGGTGTACTGTATCGCCTACGCTTGTATTTTAAATAGAATAAGTAGAGTTCCAACAATATGTTCTATCGCACGTTGTTAGTGCAGATTTAATGGTGCATGAACAATTTTAAAGGTTGTTTTAGTTCTCTGAAACTATTGGCCAAATGATCGTCCAAATCTCTTTGCCACTTTTTCCATGCTTACTTTTTGAGATGTTGTAGAAAGTTCTAAGACTTTGTTTGAAATTGTAGCCGTTAAAGACAAGCAGATTCAAATCTAATCAGCGCTGTTAATTCTGTTCCTTCATTTATATTCTCGTCTGCGAGTCGTTACTAATTAGTCTTGACGGAGCGTCCATCTTCTTCTGTCCAAGTAAATGGGAAACAAGACGATTTAGTTTCCATCCGAGAAACTTTCAATTGTAAGTCTCGAAGGTTTCCTCAAGGAAGAAGTTTCTTTATGTTGAATAAAATGAGGTTGGTAATAGAATTACCTAAGACCTTGTTTCCCCGGAAGCTGTTTCTTCACAGCTATCAGTATCAGTATAAAATATGTATGTTAATTGGAGAGAACAACTTATCATAGTTTCTCGCACTTAATTACAGTCCGGTCTGTTTGAAATGTTAGTGTTACCACAATTGCAAAACATAGTAAGTAGCAGTTGTAGATCAGCAAAAACGGTACGAGGCCAGCGATCTGCTTACGGTGAAATTTTAATAACTTTAAACTTTCTACGGTGTCGACTCGCAGACGTGCATCGCATGACTCACTCGGTTCACTGTACGCTCCCCACCAAAATACGGCAGACGTTGCTATTAAGCCGGTATTGATTCTTCAAATGTTGGCGAAAATGTGGCTGTTACTCAATCGATTCTTAGTTTTGCATAACAATGAGTGCATGAGAAGTCATCATCAAGAACAACAATTAAACGCATTTCAAAATGGAGGACGCCATCGCTATGCGTTACATAAAATCATAAAATAAAATGAAACGACTTTATAACACAGATGTAAAATATCATTGTAGTCATGAGAAACAGAACCCCGAAACAACAACGTTATCTTATTAACACATCTTAATTTTTTTTAGATTACGGATGATTAAAAACAAAACATGTCGGCTGACATTTTGAAAACTCTGACCATATGGCGCGCATGCCTCGTATTTTTTACGGGCGCCAAGAATTACGAGTTGTTTAACGTCGTACCCGTTCTTGCAGGTTCTATACCTTATAAGGTTTTGGAAAGGCGCCATGACACGCCACGCACCGTTAAGCTGAGTTAATCTAAAGTTACAATAGAGCACTGATTTTATTTCGACGAGACGAGACAGATGGTCAGAGTCAGACATATTAGACTGTATGTGACAGCCATTGTTGCAGCAAAGTATGGTGATATCTTTAAAGGCCCATTGTTTTTTTTCACATTCGATGTCGTTAGGCATGGCCATGACATGACTCACATCCTTTCCCGATACGAGAGAGAAATGTTAGTATTTCTAAATGGTTAAGGTAGTTAAGGAGCATGAATCAATTATGACGCATCCACATACTTTATCATCAACGTTGGACATAAAACCGTAAGGTGGCGTGACTACAATGACCTCATCTTGGTTTTCGTGTACCTAAATGAGTAATTCTAGCCGATATATCATTGATTTCCTGCTTAAATCAAATGTTATGTAATTAACTTCTGTGGACCCTACTAAATCTACGCGAATTGATTAGAAGAGACGACCCCAAAAAAAGAAAGCATCCATAGACAATTTGTAATTTTCTACGTACTTCTCCTAGAACTAACAGGGTGATTCTCTAAGATGTTCAGCGGCAGTTTTCTTAACAGTTTAATTAAAACACTATGCTCTGATTGGCGGTGCAAGAAGCGTGCGGTTCGGCTCTGTTACGAGATATGTGCGGGACGTATTTATGTTAACTAACACCTCACCGCAAACTCAATACATTACTTATCTACTTCTGTGTAGCACTCATTAGGTAGCTTAAAACTTGGTATTTTAGGAAAGCCAAGGTCTCGCGGACGGGGCGCTAGAAATCGGGCACGTAAAATATATAGACTCAAGTTTTGGAACCAACTACATATAATTAACGAACCCATATGTAATGACTTGAGGGTCTACACGGGTCTACAAGCCTATGGGGAAGCGACGTAAATGTAAAGGAGGATCCCTCACTAATTACTTAACGAAAGGGAACCCTTTTGTATTTAGTTTATAACTAGGTTATCAAATGTTTATTGAATGTGCTATTAGTTTTATTCAGTGTTAAATGGTACATATCTTTTAGTTTGGGGGCAGGGCTAGGTAAGGTACCTAAAGATAAAGCAAATGAAAACGTCAATCGAATAATTCCGTAAGCTGAAATATTGTCGAGACTTCTAAGTAGCTGGTACGCGACTGACAGCCATTTTGTTATATTTAGGAAAGTGTGTCAAAAAAGTGTAGATTTTTTTTCTAGATTCAATGTTTCGGGCTTCGATGCAATTTTCTGTGTGTAGCTTTTATCTTTATTTGCGTTGATCAACACAAATTTAAATTAAAATATTCCATTATGCATTGTAAACTTTATTTGCTTCCTTTACTATGCCACTGTATTGTTTATTGGTGCATCCGATGATTCTGCACCCAGTTATCTGTTAAAAACCTTGAAAAACCTGACAGCCATGGATAAACAAGGACCGAGTTATTGAGGCCAATTGATAAATATTGCAGTATAATTTAAATTGTTCGATAACTTTAATTTACATTTATTTAAGGGCCTGACATTTAATTCTGTTTACATATACGGAGTATTAAGTAACGTAATTTTTTTAAAGAAATAAGGAGTATGCAATGAGTCTGGAAACTTTGTAGAAACATTACTAAAGCTTTCTGTCGCGCAGAAATAGAATTAGTTTGGAAGTTTATTGCTGAAAGGATCCTTATTTAGGAGTTACCCGTGGGTGGTTCTTAATACAAAGTAAATAGCTATAAAACAAACCCAGAAGAGTACCTATTCGCCAAAGTTGCAAAATAAGGTAATGTGGATACCTAACATTTTCTTATTTTGGAACTTAAGGGGACGATAGCTGACTTTTAATGATTTTATACTGAAGATGACGTCTGAACGAGTAGTGTTACTGATTTGGAAAAAATATATATTAAATTAGAGCATTTTTTTAATATTTTAATATAGGCATATTTTTGATTATGTTTATATTACATAGTGAATATATTTGTAAAGTTATGTCTAACGCGGATAAAAAACTGAGAATGATGCAAAATCCATCAAGCGTATTTTTCTGAAAACTTCACCATATTAAAGATAATTAAATTACTGATCTTTTAATATACGTGTTTTATTAAAATACCTTTTGTTTTACGTGTAATAAATTAATAATGCGTCTAATTTGGGACAGCGCTCCTTGATGGGCGAGTCCTATTACTGGCTGGACGTACGACGCGTTGCTTGAGCTCAGTACAGAACATGCAAGCTAACCATTCAAGGTCACTGTCATATATCTGCGTCTTAAGCACTCTTCTGGATATGTTTCGTGCCAACTTGTACCCTTCCAATTTCCGCCACATGATGCCTGGTGCCAAATCTCCTTTTACATACTTCCTAGCGCCCTGTGATCCCGGCTTGTTGCCAAAATTTGCTTTTTCAACATTATCTGCTTCCCAAGCCATTACTAATGTAACAACATCAATTTCTTTTCGTAGGTACTTATCTGAAAAGACTAAACAGTCTCATAAAACTATTAAAGCTCATAAAATCGGAACGATCCGTTTTCGTTTACATTATTATAATACGAATACGAAGTCCTCCTACACAGGCACGCGCTTCAAGAATTTCATAAAGAAAGCCTCATGTAAACATCGTGTTGTTTGAACATCTTGGCTGTAATGGCAGTTTATTGTTTCTTTGCTGCTAACATATTGTTTGCCTTCACCCTCGTCGTCGCGAAATATCCGAAACAAAATCTTCAAAGGATTTCTTTGGGAACATATTATTACTTATCGGAAACTTTTTCGACCTTTTTCTGCACTTGCGTAGTTATCCTTTTAAAAGTTAGGCAGCTAAGATCCTTTCGATAGCAGATAACTTTTACAAATAAAAAGTTTGCGAAAGAGCATATAGGGCACGAGTGCTACGTTCTTTCTGGGCAAAATAAACAAAAACGTAGTATTTTAGGTTATGTTTATTACGTATTTATATGAGAAGTTTTTAAACAATGTTCATTTATCGATGAAAGTATTTAAAATATTATTATATCCGTAAAAGATCACAATTCACAATGGTTAGTAATCAGAACTTATGGTGATTCGTCCGCGCCCTAGTCTGCCGACGCCATTACAATAATTTATTAATTGATACAAACTGTGACTAATCTACAACATGGATTTGAATTAAGTAAGTATAGCTACATAATTATATCTAACAAGCAGCGTGACCAAAGTTCTATGTTGTTCTCTCGCTAGGCCCTAAATATTGAAAGGTATTCTGTCCAAGTATTCGCGAATCGCGAGGTGTTATCATGTCGCCTTGCACCACCCCAACATGTTCCACAGGTTTTGTATTTATCAATACACACAGGTAAAACCGGCCTGCAGGTACATGCCGTCTTGTGACGAAATATTACTAAGTTTATCTCACAAGAACTCTTTTAATCTTCATAACACCGCAATCTAAAGCAATTTTTAAATTTTGAACATCACAGTGTTGTTATCGTAAAAATCTGAGCTGCCGTATGTCACAGTCTGGATTGCCGTATTTTAAAGGAAAAAATACAAAATTGCTGTATTTATTTTAAAAAAATCTATTCCTCATTTGTTTTTCTCCATAAAGGTTTCTTATCGTTTCTATTACTTTAGATTAATGTTTATCGAGTGTACTGCTCCTTGCTTCTCGCACATATCGCGTACTTGGTACAGTATCCTTGATTTTGAATCAGTTGTCATCGATTTTTTTAAGGTCATTTTCAGTTTTGACAATTCGTGGTAGTTTCTGGGTTAGTGGCAACATTGACGATTTTTTTTTCTCTATTATTTCTCTATTATTGTGGCGCACAGCCTCTTCAGGTGACAGATATTTGAGTTTTATTTTCGTTTAATTCAATAAGCTAATGGAAAAACGTTTCGTATAACCTCTAGTCTAGGCAATCGCTCCATGTAAAATACTGGTATTCAGCTGCATCCGGTTAGACTGGAAGCCGACCCCAACATAGTTGGGAAAAGGCTAGGCAGATGATGATAACCTCTAGTCAATTGCCGTATTTTGTGATACGGCAATGAGAGGCCTGCCGTATGCCGTATTTTCCGAAAATATATCGTGGATTGCCGTATCAATAACAACGCTCGAACATCAAAATAATCATTTTATTTTAATGACCAAACATTTAAAAAATAGTTACTTCACTGAGTTTTTATTGCACCATAATATAATTATATTAAATCAGCCAACCGGTCCTACTGCTGTGATCGGCATCGGGCATGATCCAAAACGCCGACATGGGCCCAAGACGCCCCCTTGCAGTATCGCAAAGGGGCGTCTTGGACTCCATGCTGATTGAAATATTTTTTAATCTTTTGAATATTGACTAAACAACAAAAGACAAGTCAGTCAATAATTATTGACAGTCGCGTCATGAATTAGTTTGTCATAGATTCATTTATTGAGTACTACCTCATAAAAAACTTGGACCATTGGATGGATTTAGTAAACAATAGATAGCGAGTCATAGCCACGAACTTAGCGCTTAGTAATCCCCCAAAGTAGGTCGAAAATATGACGGTACAAATATTATAAAAGTAAAGGCTGTTGAAATAACAATTCTAGCAATAACGGACGACTCAACTTCGCAGTCGTACCTAATGAATGAGTTGACTTATTCACAATAAACAATTAAATAACTCGTAAAACAAACACAGGCCAATGACCTTTTCAGTCGATCACTAAACATGTTTGTAAAACTGGTTGGCAATGGCATTATGTCAATCAATAATATCAAACACGAATTGTGTTAAACTATACCTAGTCTATTCCACTTCATTATGTAATGACGTTTCTGGATCGTTCTATCAGGACTCATTATAACAATAGACTTTATCCTCGTGTTATTATTACTTGGTTTATTATTAGTTTTGTTTGAGAATGTTTTGATTCGGTATTTTACCCTGTATAACTCTGTAAAATAAAAATACAATGAGCACTGTTAACTGTTTTGATGAAGGATTTGTGGTTAAATGTTTTTTCTCTATCTTTTTTCCACACGCACTGTTGGTAGTAGAACTATTGGAAGTCTGTTGGTAGAACACGCTTTTTTCATTTCACATTGGCTGAATAATTTCATGTTCTAAGTACCTATAGCCTTAAAAGCCCTGATCTTCAGAAAAAAAAATTGTGTCTTTATGCCATTCAAATTGGATCACTGCTTTTCTAGTAGACAAGTATCAGATTTATTCAAGATTACTTACTACGGAGCAGCCTCCTATGAAAGTATGAACCTTAAACCATCGACAAAAAACATAATAACATTGTCACCAAACTCCCCTATGATATCAACCCTGAACAAACATCCTATTGGAAACAAAAGATTGTTTCTCTGGCCACAGGATGTATTCTGGTTTAGTATACACGCCGAGTTGCCGGCAACAATGACCCCGTGTTTTAATATGCAACGAGCGTTAGCTACGACTGCGGCCATGCATCACTCATAGTCATTGGGAATAAAGGCTGGTGGAAAAAAGAAAAGTACCACAGATAATTTTAATTATTTATCTGTATTCGCATTGAATGCTGCTGAGTTCGAAAAACAAAATTTTACGGAAATCGGAAGATTGGATCCAAAGATAATTGAATCTTTAGAAAAGAACATGGCTATGAAGCCGTGTCCTTGAGACCCGATTCTGATTAATCGAATCTGCTTGGTCATGTCTTTTGTGGTTACCAAGGTCCACTGAAGGTCTTAGGCATACAATTTCATTGAATAATTGTCACATATACACGTACACTCAATAGAAGTACAAACAAACATTTTATTGAGATATTCTTCATAACAATATTCTATGAAAAAAATGGACCACCTCTCTGTAGTGTTTGTTTCTTACCTTACATGTGGGCGTAGATATAAACAGTTAGATTACCAACAATGGCCGTGGTACGCATAATATGCTTGTTAAACTGCCGTTAGTTCACTCTCCGCTCGACAAGCGATTTGTAATTGAAGAGGTCGCGGAAACCGTGACGAATTGCGGTTAACTCATGAACCAACGATAGTTCAATGAGAAGGAAATAATTAGATTTTGTTTAATGAGTTGCTGTAAGATCGTAGGTATTAAGACGCATCTTAGAAATTAAATTAAGCTGGTATTAACTTGCCATCGAAAATACAAGATACTTTGCAAATATTTTTCGTTTCCAAAGATTCCTGGAGATTCTGCCTGGCCTTGAGGTTGAGGTACCTATCTATCTTACAAGACGATAGAGAAATAGGCATTGCCAAAACTAGAGATGGGTTGTAACAGGTTAAACACGATATCTGTTATCACTGTTACTGTTACACAAAAATAACAGATCCAAATATCTGTTATTAAATAACAGGCTGTTATTTTTGAATAGAATAGAATATATTTATTTGCATAAAACACGGTATAAAAAGATGGTAAAAGAACAATTTAGAACAAAACATGTTTTGCCAATATAATAATAAGCATGCAAATTTTTCAGTAGGTTTGACTTGTTCATTAACATTGTCTGTACGGACGATAAATACGTATTTAAATATCAATTGAATATCTTCTTTATTTCTATTCGTATTAAGTTTTTTTATAATGGCAACTGGTCAGTAACAGATAACAGGTAACACGACTTAATTTAGAAGTCACTTTTTCGTAAGTGTTTGTTTTTGTAAGACCACCAACTGTATTTTTAGGAATAATAAATACTAAGTGCTTCTCTTTTTAACGTAGTTTAACCGCTATAGTAAGAATGAGAAGTAAACATGTTTCGAAATAAATAATAGGTGTTTCTCTTTTCAGTAAGGATCATTCCTTAATGAGGAAAAGAAAGACATTGATAACCTTGCAATATTTCTTCTTTTGTGTGAGTGTGTATGTAAGTAAAAGCCGTAGTAACAGTGGGAGTGTGGGGATTGTTATAATGAATATAATATACCGCGGCTATTACTGTTGTAATAGCCGCGGTAACAATTCTTGAGGGTCTGTTATTTAAGTAACAGATAAGTTATATTGTTAGGAACAATTGTTATTTGTTATTTTTAAATATCTGTTATTTCTACCTGTTACGATAAATACGCCTCACTCCTAGCCAAAACCGATTCTGAACTATTTAAAACGTCTCGATGATTCCTAACACCTTCACCATTACAGTCTTTATAGAATGTTTGTTAGTTAACAATAATGGGCGACGTTCTACCAGCCCGACTAATGCGATGTTTCAACGTCTATCAATTTAGTTAGCTAGCGATACGTGAAAGTGGTACACACATGTCTAATGTACCTAACTCTTAACATTCTTTTATGTCGTTAAATGAGGTTTTTTCTTTGTCACTTTACGACAATCTTACAAAGTTGTCTAGAGAAATTCAAACAATGAAAATCGGAATGATGATTTTGTATCTCGGTTTTTTATTATAAGAGAAATTTCAATAAATGAATTGTTATCGTGAATTGTTATCGTTATATGAAAAATATCTACCTGAAATAGTTCTAGATAACAATATATTATTCTAGTTATGAGATTTTGAAAACCAGCTGCTTATCAAAGTCAATCATCCACGTAGGTAAAGGTGCGCAGGCGTCGTATAAAAAGGCAAAGGCCCAATGACAGTTGGTTGCAAACCATTGATATCATATTCTGTGCAATAATTTTCCCTTCTCAGAGAATCCAAAATTTTAAACTAACTCCAATTCTTTTCTTTTAATTTCAGATACCACAAAAAAATGGCCTGCTCAGTAGATGCCCCCTCCCTCAAGGACCTTCCCAAGGTAGCAGTGGACCTCAAGAGCCAGCTGGAAGGCTTCAACCAGAGCTGCCTGCGTGATGTCGACACCAACGAGAAGATCGTGCTGCCCTCAGCAGAAGGTATGTTCAGAGAATGATGGAGGACTAGACTTGGTCCTTATTTGAGAGCTAGATTCCTTCGTATTTTTATTCGGTTGTGAAAAAAACAGCAATACTTAGAGCTCGTTGGGAAACTAGGGAAAAGTGCCACTCTACTTCATCACACATCGACATTGTATTCGTCATTCTTCTTCAGTAGTTCTACTTAATGACTATATGACCAATAGTCCTCGTAAAGCAGCATCAGTATTGCTGTGTGCGTTTAGTATGGGGAAATGTGCCGGAAATTCACATGTGATTTTGCAACAACAGCAAACTTCTGGATGTTGCAAGTTAATCGCTGTCACTCTATTGGCATAACACAACATTTTTGTGGATTTCTGATCTACTACATCTTCAGATTCCTAGGCAAAACCACCATGCCAGTAAAAAAAAGAAACTTCAGATAAACTGAAATATGGAATGTAAATAAAATCTTCTAGTCTAAAAGTGGTTTCCAATCTTCAGGACATTGACGCATCGTCTATCGTTAATCACCGATTAAGGCAATCTAAAATTGATCTAATTGACTTTGATAGAAGTAACTAGGTACAATCATTCAATCATTGAGGTGTTCGAAAGTAGAGTAGGTATACCTAATTAAATTAACAAAGTTGAGTAACTCCAGTTGACTCCACAATTTGACTTTTCATAGTTCTGAAGTGATCCAATTTGTTTATACCTACTTAACTTATTATTGACAATTTCTTCTTCCGTTGCTATATCCGGAAGTTATAATGACCGTAACGATCGTAAATACATTATGCAATCCAGATGATTGGGTATAACAGCGGGGGACCGCATTCACCCTTACAATCACTTACAATTTGGCGAGAGCAGTTATCAATCAGGAATCCTTAGTCCTCCGTTTCAATAACCTACGTAGAGGTGGATTTCCCGATGCATAATAATATGGTAGGAAGTTACGAATAAAAACAAAAACACACCCTTTTGGGTCGAGGACGGCGGATTATTGGTCGAGATACAAGACTCTGCGTCTAATCGACATCGATTAGTAAGTAATTCACCTTATCTAAAATCCATAACAACACCAAGAACTTATCTTGAAGCCGTGCAATATTGACGCTTCGATTGAAAACAAAAATTCCATGAGTAATCGATAACAGAATAACAAAGAAAATTTCAATTTCACAACAGACGTAGCGCAAGAAAAGCAACACAACGCGCTACTTCAAGGCGTAGAACAATTTCAGACATCCTCCCTCAGGAAAACGGAGACTGTGGAAAAAATCGTGCTACCAAATGCACTAGGTATATCACTGGGTGGAATGCCGCGCCACTAATAAATAATAGCGAGCCGCAATACGCCTGTGAGACGTGGCTGCTTTTGCTCATCGCATTCCTTCTAATTTTAACTGGGGAACTAAACCAGGGGACGAAGCTAATAATTATGTATTTTACGACTCATTTGCAGTTATTGTTGTAATTCTAACTACCTACGTTTTACTAAAATAATAACGCGCATGTTTTTTGGCCGTTGTGAGAGTGCGCCAAATAATTCAAATTTCGAATATTTGTTGACACGTTTTGTCTATGGTTTTCAGATGTTGCCACCGAAAAAACTCAAAAGTCCCTGTTCGATGGCATTGAAAAGTTTGATGCCACCAGGCTGAAGCACACAGAAACGCAGGAAAAGAACCCACTTCCTGACAAAGATGGTATGTTTTTATACAATTTTCCATTATCAGCACCAGCACCCCGATTATTACGCATGTATAATATGTGCAATAATATTGCAAAATACAATTTATTTTTATAAAACATTATGATAAAACCTAATACGCTTACGAGTGGCAATATACCAACCCAATATTCTTATTTTAACTAAACAAGTCGAAGACTCATTGTCATTAGCTTATCAATGTTTTTGTGACCACTTACGGTCTGACACGCTTTTTATTCCGAGCACTCCATATCGTGTCTGAGTCAATTAGCATGTAAATGTTGCCTTTCTATGTATTACTGATACGAAGAACTACAAATACGAAGACGCATTCAATGCTTTTATAATTTACTTACTTGTATTTATTGTGTTTTGCCTCGCACGATTTGCTTTGCATCAGTTGTTGCCGCGGAGAAACAGCACCAGAATCTTTTGGATGGCGTTGAACACTTCGACAAGACTCAGATGAAGCATACAACGACGGAAGAAAAGAACCTCTTACCGCCTATTGAAGGTTTATTTTTGCTGCTTTATATTTTTCTGCCTATTTTAAATATATTTTACTTATGCAATTATGTGGCAAATCCCTGCTTGCTGCAGTGTTCTCAAAACATGTTTTATTGTGCTGAGTGTATATTTTCATCATCACGACTGCCTTTAGTTATCTGCTGCCTTTGCGTGACTATATATTATTTGCACGCTTACTTTCTCTTTATGTAGAGAGCAGAACTTCAGGCAGTACCGAGACTATCAATTGGTTTAATAACAGTCGTTCGATTTCAAAACGTGGGTTCGATTCCCGGATATAATATTATTATTTACTCTTCAGACTAGTTTCACGAACGTCATTGCACCGATTGCACGTGATTTGTGTTTGTAACGGACTCTGTAAAGAAAAAGTATTCAAGTGTTACCCTTTATTCATTAGCGTCTTTTGAATCCCCTTAAATATAAAGTAAGCGCTCTGAAAAGCAAAAAAACTATAATTTTTTTGTTAACTTACTATCGGCTCAGATGTTTTCGAGCCATCTCATTAAATCTTTACTCTAAATCTAATAGTCTAAAATTCAAAATACCACCATCCGGTGTAAATAGACCCAATAAGACGCCAAAACAGGTAGATTCGCATTTTTTTAAACGAATCTACCATCCGGTCCTGTTTAAATGATAAATTAACAGTTTTTTTCACTCACAGCTATCGAGGCCGAGAAAGAGAAGAATAAGTTCTTGAACGGCATCGAGAACTTCGACCCTACCAAGTTGAAGCACACTGAGACTTGCGAGAAGAACCCTCTGCCTACCAAGGACGTCATTGAACAGGAGAAAACAGCCTGAACATCCTCATACAATAACCACCCGCAACTATATCTCGCTAGTATCGCCCGTATTTTAAACTCGATATAAGTCATAGGCCATTTGCGCTGTCCGTTTTAACAAGTCTTTATTTTTATCAAACGTCAGAACTACATCATGGTTCGACTAGACTTAGAATGGACTTTGTAAACTGGTCCTTATCATTAGTTTATAGGAACCAAATTTTCTATGTCACTTTTTAACGGTATATGTATATTTAATAAGCGTATTTTACGAGCATTTTATAATTTAATTTATATTGAAAGGAATAATTAAGTATGAATGTCCAGTACTGATTTATTTAAGTCGGGAACACACTGCACTCCAAATAATATGCTATGATTTACTTCAGTTTCGTTCTGTGCTTGTGTTCTCCTTTAAGTTGAGATATGTTTATGTGCTCATGAGAATTATGCATCTGCGCGTGTGTGATGCTCTGGTCAATAAATTAGGAGTGTAGTTACCAAATCTCATTTGGGTCTAAATTAATTTTTAACTTTATTTCTGCGTTGATATAGTATTTTTGCATTGTATTAACTTAGAAATATGGTAAGAATCATCGAATGTAGTACTGTAACAATATTACTTGCTCAACCATATTATGGTATAAGTATTCGGTCTGAATAAAAAGGAAGCAATAGTTTGTCTAAGCAATGATGTGAACAATCATAATTTTTTATATTGTCATATACAACCATAATCAAACATTTTTCCATTTTTATAATAATGCTGTCGATGCCAATAAACCATTTTTACCGGAATTTTGTATGTTTTACAGACGGTGCTTTTTATAAATATAGATTTAAAAAATGTGTCGTGTTTTTTATTTCTTTTTATCGAAACTGAAACATGATTTGAATTTTCACCAAATGACTTCAAAAAAAGAGAGGTTAAATACAAATGTTGTAAACCGAACTGCTTTACAATACATATTTATAATTGTGGAGGATACCTAGAGCATAATGGGAGCTTATTTACTCCGCGTCTGATATCTCGAATCACGAATCTCACTTGCGAAAGAAAAGCACGCTATTAAGGAGTTTTTTCGAAGTAAAACATTGAATTACCGTGTCGTTTAGTTCAAGCTATAGCCTCTTTATAATCACACTACCTAATATTATAAAGGCAAAAGTTTGTGAGTGTGTATGTTTGTCTTCTTCACGCTCAAACGGCTAGACGTATTTGGATGAAATTTGGTACACAGATAGTTTATAACCTGGATTAACACATAGGATACTTTTTATCCCGATATTCCCACGGGATCGAGACTTCTGTGGGTGAAACCACAGGGCGCAGCTAGTAAGACTATGATTTCAAAAAGCTATGCTTGGTAATAAGACGCGCATTATTAAGCCGGGTCTCCTGCGCGTGTTTTTTCGAAACATTACACAAAAAAGCTTACACACAAACATTTTCATACAAAGCGTAGGCCGCATTCCGAGTTACGCTAAAAGTGAAAATATCGCGAATCCGACCAAAGTCCAAAGTCACAATTATTACTCAATAACCCTTACATTTTGTGACTATTAAATTTGGTCGGATTCACAATATTATCACTTTTAGCGTAACTCGGAATGCGGCCATAGACAAATGTGTATGACCACGCCTCTTTGTTACGATGTTTTTGTGTAAAAATACGCGCAGGAGACTCTGCTTTACTGTTACTAGCCTGCATTTTCCCACTGTAGACCTAAGGACTTTTTTTTTGGGTGGGAAATTATCAAATAACTTCTCCCGCTCTGCGTGGAGCGGGAGGGCGTGTCAGACTCTTACTGACTAAAACCCACCCGTGTTCCTTCGATTGCTCTGTTGCCGGGGGCCACGATCTCCCTTTCGGTTTTCTTCGCAACTCCGACAGAAAAGGACCCCTGACATGTCTATTATCTATAATTCCCCCGAATGCGGCAGTTTTTTATAATGGAAACCCTGTTAATTCAATGTCAATTTTATATTTGTTAATGTTTTATAGGTATTTCCTGTGGTTCTTATTGACGTAATTTACAAAGAAAAACTAGGCAAAAAATTAAGTAATTGCACAAAAAAATCGAATGACAAAAACAAACTAAGTAAAACCCGCAATAAAACTTTTTTGAATATTTATTTTTAACATTATGTCTACGATTACTTCTTTACTCTCTGACATTGTCTATGGCTGGCAAAGTACGCTATCGATGAACTACAATAACAATAAATCTAGCATGTGCGTACCCAGATGAAATAGCAAGATACACTTTCTACCAAAGTTAAAACGAGATGACAAATGTTGACCTGGAATGCGTTCCTAATTCGGTAACATGTTGCAAAAATGCCGTCGTCTTGTAAATTTTGATTTGCTTCCCGCCGGCTGTTGACGGTTTGCTTTTGGCACGTGCAATTTTCATTAGATTTTGGTAAAATACAACTTCGCACATACAACAAAGTTTAACACTGATGCTGACAGTTGGGATATATTATTTCGGTAAGTGTTTTTATGTTATTTTAGCGTCGTACGTAAGATATAAAGTTTGCACGTGTTGTATATCGTAGACAGCAAAACAACCATTTGCATTCGCCAGACGATATAGCTACGATATGGTTTTTTGATATCCGTTAACTAACTTTGTTCTGTTCACATCTGGTTGTGAAATGGGTCGGTTTGTTCGAAATTTTTGGCGGATATGTTGATGGAAGCGGCAGCGTCATTTGTTTTTGTTTACCTGCAGATTGTTAGCAGTGTACAATGTCGCCTTCCCCGATCCGCTGTCGCGGGCCGTGGAAGATACACAAGCGTTCCTCGGAGCCGGACAGATGGTTGGACGAGATGGGATTTTTCCGTAAACATACAGCTAGGGACTCGAGCTGCCTTTTCCGCGCTGTTTCTGAAAACATGTATAATACCCAGCGATACTTTCATAAAGTTCGCCTGGACTGCGTTCAGTTCATGGCTACTAAAAGACACCTCTTCGAAGGGGTAGGATATGCCACATATTTGTCAAATATAATTCAGATTCAGGCAGAATTTTAATAATACTTTTGTTTTGTAGTCATTGACTTGTCCGTTCGAAAATTATCTCAAAGAGATGTCAAACCCATCTGAGTGGGGTGGTTTAATTGAAATATCGGCCATGAGCCATCTTTATAGGTAAGACAATTTTTACATGAAGTTTTGTCTACCCGCTTCTTGATTTATAATTTCTTACATTTAATTTTCACTGACGCTGTGCCTAATACAAGGTTGATACTTTTATATTACACAAAATATTAGATTTTTTGATGAATTTACAAACGATAAAATTAATTACAATAATTCTTAAACTTGTATCACACCAGATTTTCTAAATTAATTCAGCATACCTTCATTGCAAAATAATAAATACATATATGACTCACAACATAATATCACACCTTGTTTCCCTGAAGGGTTGTTGGAGAGAGGTGTACCTAGAGCACACTCACATTATGTCAATAATAAATATATGAATCACTTAAATCTTCATCATTTCTAATACTAAATCATTGCAACTTGTGTTAGGCATACAGCCTCGGACTAAAATAACTTGCCATTAAAACCTTGCAGACGAGACTTTGTAATATTTGAAGCTAACAAAGGTCCACAAACAAAAATATGTAATGGTTATGGAGACCCGATATACCTGTTTTACTCACCCGACACTAAGCATTTTGACGTGGTGTACACTAAAGATTTCATTAACACATCATCTTTTTGCCAATGTAAGTTCATTTATCTTTAAATCTCTGAAAATCCTGTTATCATATGCTAGTTAATATTTTAACCTGAACTTATGATTTTCTCATCAGAGTTTCTGTCTTTTGTGGAAAGTTTGATTTGATTTCATTCCTACTGACTGACCTGATTCATGGAACTTGAAAATATTTGGATGATGTTGGCAATAATAAGTGTGCGCCTATGCAAAAACAATAAAATCCTTGTCATAGGGCCCAATATTGTGTGGCAGGCAGGTTGATACAAATAATCTTAATCTATATAAATTACGTGTCACATTGTTTGTCTGCGATGAACTCCTAAACTACTTAACCGATTTTAATCAAATTTGCACACCATGTGCAGTTTGATCCAACTTGAAAGATAAGATAGCTCTTAATTTAGGAAGAAAAATTATGTTTTTGTAAATTATGGTAGGGTAGGTAGGGTAGTAAGTGATAAAGATGGTCCACCCCAAACATTTATATGGCAAAACAAAGTTTGCAGGGTCAGCTAGTTATAAATAAGTATTGGATAAGCTACTGCAACAAAATATGCAAATGCCTATTGCACACAGTGATTCATTGCCTCTCATATTACTTGAAAGAGTTGTTTCATCTCATACCATATATTTGTATATTAAACTAAAATGAAATTCATTGTAATATGTTAAATTAACCCCGATAACATTCAAGTTGACTGACTGTTGGGCCAGTTTCGCACAAAAACAGCAGCAGCTTGTAAAAACCACAACAAATTTTTTTTTGTGCTTCTTTTATTTAATAGCTTTGCTCAAAAAATTATCCACAGTCTGAAATATGTCAAGAAATATTGAACAAAACTTGGAAATAAATAAAAGATTCCATTTGCAGTTACTGACTGCTTGGGATCTTTGTCAGCCAATCTTGAAAGTTGACAACAATTTCTCAACATTGGCAATACTTGTTTCAAACTTGGTTCCTTCCATTATCTCCTAGTCTTGCAGACCAACATCGTTTTCTTTTTTCAATGTCTCAGATCAGTCAGAAAGTAATAGGTAGATACTACTGATGCAAATAAGTGTATTACTCATATATTTTTTGTATTTTTTTCTATATTTGAAAAGTCCTTCATGGTTAGAGCATTGGCATTCGTTTCAACTTTTTTATTATTACTGTTTACTTACAACATTAATCTTATCTATGTATTTCAAACTTAAAATGCTACATTATAATTATAGCTCTGGTATATGAAATACTTTACGACGGCGTCTACCAACTAAAAGACTTGTCTTATGCCGTCGACAAAATGCTCCACGACAAAGTACCTAGTAACCATATCGAGTACTTCATGTCAGAAAATGTGGAACGTCGTAAAAAGCAGAAAGAAAGGGCTAAGATATTCATTGAAGCCGCTGATGATGACAAAGACAGGGCTAATAACGCTTTGGCGCTAAAATGTAAGCACCATACCGAAGACTTGGAAAGAGCTAGTCTGTTGAAAGAATCTCTGAGCATCTTCGTCTTCAACCGCAGTCTGATACAACTTGAGAATGTCTGCATGAATTGCTTGAACGTTAACAGCGCGAAAGACTTGCTCGACAACGGAATCACTCCGTTTCCATACAAAGTGGCAAAAGCCTTGGATCCTGATATCTATAGGAACATAGAGTTTGATGTCTGGAGCGAATTGAGACGAGGTACACAAGTTTTTGCCATGAATGAAATTGGAACAGAAACCCTATACAAACCCTTGTGTATAGTTCGCTAGATTGGAATAATTTTCAGCGACCTTGCATTTAGTTATCTATCGAATGAACGCTTGGTTAATTCGTCCTCTTTCATTATTAACAGATTTCTCGTATTTGTATTGATACTAGCTAGTTATTTCGTTATTGGTTTTTGTAAGAACGGAAATGCCGGATCATTTTCTATGTAACGAGGGCAGAACATCAATCTCAAGATGTGTTGTTTGGGCGTTTCAGTTCCGTATTCCATTTCGTTTGTGAGGGAATTATTTTGTCATACAATTCACCTATTTCATTACTTATGAAATGGTATTGCAGAAATGCGTTATGGCGCGAGATATTCGGATGGAACCACCCTCCAAGTGGGCGTCAAATGTTTGTGTAAACTGCAGCCAGAGCAGACAGTCCCTTATCACTGCCACATCCAAGAAATGAGGCCTGATGGTGGCCCCTGCCTCGTGTTTATCGAGGAGTTGGGCGAGAAGCGAATAGTGAACTTTGAGCAGTTGGAACCGCTTCCCCTTGAGGAAATAAGACCCTGGGCACCTCCCTACAGATACTCCCGGGCTCATTCTCAGTTCCTGACCCTAAGCCAAATGTTGCAGCAAATAGGTTCGACATTGTTCAAAATATATTTTGTTTACCTTAATACTTGCGAATGCTTTAAAAATATATATTTTATAAATGCTTGCCCTTTACACTTATTATTTTGCACAGATTTTTAGTATCAGCACAATTTTATTCTAAAAAAATACTCACTTCCGCACAAACTTATTTGAACATTTCCCGTACTCAATGAATGTCCCACAACCAGGCAACATCACTCTGAAACAAGGTCTAAGCAAGGCCCGAAACAAATCCAAGGTGGCTACGGACGAGAAGGCTCCTGAAAAGGCAACCAAGCCGAGCAAAGTGTCGTGGAACGAAGAGACCGAGCTATCCTTCCATAACAACGTCGATTTCACATACCAACACATGGACTTTCTTAACTTTGAACCAATGCCTGTTAGTTGTAGCTAGACACAAATAGAACTAGGTTTTGGGTGACTTGTAAGCATATCACTTAACTA
The DNA here is from genome assembly GCA_963680765.1 of Agrochola lychnidis. Classification (NCBI taxonomy): domain Eukaryota; kingdom Metazoa; phylum Arthropoda; class Insecta; order Lepidoptera; family Noctuidae; genus Agrochola; species Agrochola lychnidis. The sequence continues at coordinate 1,424,235 of OY796859.1, read as the reverse complement.
GCAGTTCTACACAAGTTTTACGAAAATCCTGTTTTACAATATTTTTCTCGTGAATAACGGAAATAACGTTCTAACATACATTTTGCGTAGTAGACGGTAGAATTCTTTCGTAACTGAAGCCTTCGATTCTACGTTTGCTCTCTATTTACAGAAACCACTAACGAACGTATTACATTTATTTATTAATAATACATATATAAATAGTATTAAGTCCACGTAAGCAACCATAAGCCCCATCAAATACATCAAAGGGCTAACATATTTGCTCATTGTTTTTTTGTCTACCTTCTATGCAATTAAGCATAGATAGAGTAACATGTCATATGTTCCATTTCTTCATTTACATTTTTTCATACAATATCTGATAAGTCTTACAATTTTTTTTCTGTTTATTTTTTTTTAATAACCCTAAGTAAACTATATAGATAGATAGTTATACGACGTTTTGTAAAAGTTTAAAAAATTATAATAAAGTGACGTGCTTATAAATCTATCCTACAAGTACCATATCGTAGCTATTCTAGAGGTAATCAAATTGGGATAGATACATGTTTTGTTGTAGTAAGTAGTTTGTGTTGCTGTTGTCTTAGTACTTAAATGTAGATGGTGGAGTAAATTACTGACAGGATAACGTAGTTCATTAGATAAGTACCTTGTTTTTAAAAAAGTAAAAAATATTTTTTCTCAAATTGCTGCTTGGAGTTAAAACTGCGTGTTTTTCAAATCTTTTCACAGATTTTTTTCTTTTTTATTAATTTAGTAACTTGCTTAAATTCGCAAAAAAAAAACTTTTTGCAAAAAAACAACCGATTTTTCACTTTGTATTGTTTTTTTTTAAGTCAGTTGTTTTTTTAACTTACCTATCTACCCCACACAAATTCAAATACGACCATCTGCTATGTAAATAACAGTGCAGGAATTTATTAAAACATCATTCACATGACTGAGTGCGGTAAAATACGTATTATTGAAGCTAAGTCAAAAACTACCCAAGCAAAGATAATTAAAATTTATATGGGACCACCGCGCAAGCTTCTACCAAATGAAAAAAGAATTTTCCAAATCTGTCCTTAATTGCCAAAAAATAATAAACATACAGACGAACATAGAACAAAAAAATTAACAATCAGGGTTAGTGCATATTGCACTGGACAGCAGTCGACCGCGCATGCGTGGCTATGCCCCTCTGGCTCACAACTCGCGATTGGTCCGCAGAGGGTACCAAAGTAGGAACTTTTATTAAAAAATTGAGTTGAGTTGCAATCAATCACTTGATAAAAGCACCTCGCTCATATCGCACGTGTCTCTCGCAAACCCTTACCACGAACCCTAAACGTACTATTATGGTAGTGGTAGTAAGTTTCACTTTTTGCCTACCATAATAATAATAATATCTAGTTTAAGCACCTTTTTGAAGAAAAAAAGACCGCGAAAAATGTTTGATACTTAATAAAAATCGTAATTTTCATCTTTCTCTATAACTGTCAGTAATTTATCAAGTGTTAGTGTGGCCTCAAATTTGTATCGTATGTTTTATTGGTGAAATGTTTCGTCAGGTTGAAGTTGAAGCACTGCCCCTGATGGTGGACTGCCGGCCGGGCGCGGGTGCTCCGCCCCACGAGCTCGCTCACACTCAGCCGAATGGCGGAGCGCCTACTGAGAACCATCATACCCAGGTTAGTAGAACATTGTTTATTGTTTTATGATATTTTCAAAAATAAACTTATTCCTTTCAACTTAGCACATTGCGCGGCGAAAGTTTGGAATACCTACGCTACCCTCAAATACACAGCGAATTTTTTTTTGTTAAATTAAATGTGTAACAAACCTTTTAAAGACGACATCCTCTACAAATGGTAAAATGTTTACATAGCCATTGATATTTTGAATAAGTATTTACTTTCAATGCACAGTAAAATATGTACAAATAATTTTTGACATTTTTTCTTGAGGTTATTTATTATTTTTGCCTTTTTCTACTTCGAACATTATATTTCAATGCAAACTCCGTTTTCCTCGCAACCTTGTGCGAGTTGCGGGGTTAGCATGGGTAGCATGCGTTTGGGGTCACCCATGGTTGGTGCGGTAGGCGTGTTTTTTATGCGGTTTGAAGTCGAAAACAATTATTTAGTTGAGCCAGCATGCGGTTATAAACTATGTACAATGGCAGAATGAATCTAAAAACCGCATCGTGGCTTCCATGATGTTCGTTGCTCCGTACCGCATTTTCGGAAAGCAATTCAATCGGATCTCAAATCATATTTCAAATGATTTTAATGGATGCTTTTATATTCCGCCAACCAATCACAATGGCTAAAATGAACTTTGTGTGCAGATTTACTGAGCAAAAGTTTTCAGAAAAAATATCATTTTTATTCCGATAAATATTGTCGGGCACTTTGGTCTCGGAAATGGATAATTTGTGATGATTTAACATAAATGGTGCAACCAAGACTCTGGATTTAAAAGATCCATGGAGTTTTTTTGTCCGTTCTTTTCTTTAGGAACCTACTACGCTTTGTAATGAAGAACTTCATTTATTTTTCTGACTGACCGACTTTTGCGTGTAATTTAAATGCTTTGCGTTTGATGTCAATCTTTCTTGGCAGGCTGGAGGTAGCAGCGACATGGGTTCGCACAGCATCGCTTCCCCGGCGTCAGTGCGTTCTTCCACTCCGGCCTCCACCAACACGCTTACCACCTATACCAGTAAGTATTTATAAACATTCTAGAAAGAATAATACCCGTTTTCGCCTAATGAAGAAAAATATTGTAAGAAATATTAACCTTACCAATGACATAGTGCCCTTGCAAATCAATCAGCCTCTGGAATATACCATCGGGTTCATTAATTAATTTCATTTTCAAAATCTTTATTAACCTTTAAGACTTAATTAATGAAACTTATCCCAAGTTATAGTAACACTTATAATTGAGACATTTTATGAGGCTAGCGATTCGCTTTTCAAGACTTATGAGATAGTTTTTACAGATACCAACATGATGGCAATAACGAAAATTATTAAAATTTTGTAAGTTATTATAAATGTATAATTTTACTGATTGCATGTGGGTATTGCAAAAAATATTTAAGTAATTTGCTGATCTCACGGTGTACGAATGTAAATACTAGCAACCGTGCGACCAGTCCATGATCAACGTCGCCGTCGGCGGCGCTGCTTGGCGAACGGATCATATCAATGTGTCGTCATTACCATGTAATCTATGAAGACAGATTGCGAAGTTTCCTGTTTTTCGCCATAGCAACACAATAATCTTGGTTCTAATTTCTGTTCTAACATAGTTACATAAAACTGTGGGCCAACGTAAAAGTCTTCAGGAATCAAAAATTCCCTGCTTGTTATAATATATTTTCCTTCAAATTTGAGGTCATCATTCCGTTGACCACGTTGTTCTTCTACTCATAGTATCGAATTTAACCCTAATGTGCCATCGGAAAATCATGTTCATGTACGCGACTGACATAATATTCCCCTCACTTCCATGCAGCTGACGATTTTATTTGGGATGAAGAAGATCTCGAATCTCCCACAAGTTTTTGGAGCGGTATGAAATGACTTTTTATTCAATGTTTTTTTTTTAACTTCTTAGGCATGCATGCTGTAACTTTGCATTCCTCTTGGGTGCGGCGACTGACTCATTCTGATGATTGTTGAATAATAGCCAACTACTAGCAATGAAATTTATCCGGTATAAAAATAGACCCCAAAAATCGAGCACTAGCTCCCTACTATATGCTCATTAAAAATAATTATCTCGGAATTAGGGAATCAAAGAAAAATAGTTTTGTTTGTCACAGAAACTGCATACAAAACTCGAATACATAATAAAACAATTCCAAAAAAATACCAACAAAAAAAACAAAATACAGAGTGGCAGTATTCAGTACATGATTCTGAACCCCCCTGAGTTGAAATTTATTCGTCGGTTATTAAAAAAAGATTGCTGTTTCATAGAAAAGTGCAATACCTACGCGGTCAAAATGTATGGAACAGCTGATTTTTTTTAAATAACCGACGAAAAATTTTAACGCAGGGGGAACAACGCAGAATCATGTACTTCAGTACAGCGACATCGACGGAACTGTTACCATGGATTCATCCATGGTAACAGTTTTCGCGTCGATGTCCCTTTTTTTTTTTTTTTTTTTTTTTGTTTTTTTTTTTTTTTTGGGTGGGAAATTATCAAATAACTTCTCCCGCTCTGGGCGGAGCGGGAGGGCGTGTCAGACTCTTACTGACTAAAACCCACCCGTGTTCCTTCGGTTGCCCTGTTGCCGGGGGCCACGATTTCCCGATCGGTTTTCTTCGAACCCCCGGCAGGCATTGGCCCTAGTGGACCCCGTTAATTCTGCTGACATCTCTTTGGGGCGCGCGTGGAACACAACGCGCCGTCGACCCGGGCTTGGTCCTTATCGGACGGCGAGCTACCCATTGCTCACCGTCCGCAAGCCCGCGCCTACGGTGGCCGGAAATCGGCTCGCGATTCCCGCCCCGGGCGTCTCCTCCTGCGGCGGTTAGGGGCGTGAGGGCGCGAAATTTGCCTCTCCCTCACGCGTTCCGCCTCCTCCTTCGCGAGCATTACCGCTTCGCAGAAGGAGGTGACGGCCTGCCATTTCCTCTCGCTCCGTACCATGGCCTGAACCAGGGCCGGACGCGAGAGATCACCGCCGCCGATCGCCTCTACGAGAACACGGCGTTGCTCCGCCCAAGCCGGGCAGACCTCCACCGTATGCTCCACCGTGTCCTCAGGCCGATCCACACAATGGTGACACCCGGGTGTTTCCTCCCGCCTTATCCTGAACAGGAACCTCCCGAAGCAGCCGTGTCCGGTGAGGACCTGCGTCAGGCGGAAGGTGAGAACGCCGTGGCGTCTCTCCAGCCACTCCTCAAAGACGGGTCTTATCGCCGCGATTGTGGCGTGCCCAGCGCGGGGTTGCGACAATCGCACCCTCCATGACGCCATGAGATCCCGCCGGAGCTCTGTCCGCTGTGCCGCAATTTCTTGCGGCATCGGGGTTAAGCCCCGGCGTTTCGCCTCCTCGCGCCACTCCCAGACGTGCGCGAGGACCTTTGCCTCCAGATCCCATGGCGGTAATCCGGCAAGGAGGCTCGCCGCCTCGCAGGAGACCGTGCGGTATCCTCGGGCCAGCCGGATGGCCATGACCCTCTGGGACGCGTTCAACCGGCGGGCTGGCCGCAGCCTCAATGAACGCGCCCACACCGGTGCCCCGTAAAGTCCCTGCCACCCTGTATATCTACGAGCACAGAACAGAAATATTCGGCAGCTACACGTGACTGTGACAAGAAGGCTTCCACTCAGCATGGTGCTGTGCTCGTAAATCTACTTTATTTATACCCACAGCACAGCGCTGAATTTTCAGTGGTCACCCGAAAAATACCGTACGGAAACCAAGTCAGGTTTTAAGATATGTACAGATTGAACGGAATGAGATATACAAGGTGGAGACGACATTACGACAGTAAATTTAACTACATATATCTAATGACGTTCTCAGTCCGCATACGAAAATTCAATCAAATATATCCAATAGTTTAGTCACTATAGCTAGTCAAAGATTGGCAAAACCCATAGTCGGCACATCACTACCATTTAGTTTGTTTGAAAAAATCACTTTTTTAATTTCGATGCTAGGATTTATTTGATGGTTCCAAAATACTCTTATGCATTAGTATTGCCAGTGTTTTCATTTATTGTCGTATTTTTGTCTCCACATTGTATAAATATACAGATCGACGTTCCTGCTTACTCACTTGACATCAGTTGTAAGTTACGAATAAGTGCCACGAGAAGCAATAGAGCGGTTTTCCTTATCCGGTCGGTACAAAGGGGCGTTCATAAACATTTAGGTGAATGACGTAATAGATGATGCTGTTATACTTATAAGCTATTCATGTATTACGTAACCAAGTGTTCGACTAACAAAGACACCCTATATATATTATGTGGGACACTTCAAAGCTAAATATGTGTTATAGTACAGTCAACTGCTCGGCGCTCGTCAGTAACAACACTTCGAAAGCCGACCTTACTGTTAAAATATACAGACGCTTTCAGGGTCATTGACGTGCGGTTGACTGTACCGTGTTAACTTGAGTAAGTACATTAAAAATATACCTGATTCTATTCAAATTATTTGGCCAAACAAATTGCGAAACACAATATTTTCATTGAAGACCTGTAAGTGAAGGTCGGAATAAGGAAAATCTAAATGTTTAGGTACATTAAAAAATACAAGTTATAATAGGTAAGCCATTCCTGGAAAGGGGGAAACTTTTCAAAGTTCTTTCACATTCATTAAACTGCCTTTAAGAAAATGTGAAGGTCGAAGTTTACATCAAGGCGAAAATACAAATTGTTTTGAAAGTTTGAAACGTTTTATACGTATATAAGTAATAATAATAATTAATTTCATAATTTTATTTCACGTTTATGTAAGCTGAAAACCCAGCCTATTTTAATTGTTGTTGGCGACGGTAAATCAAAACAGATACACATTGTTTTTTATCGCTGCAAAACTATGGTCTCAAAACTGGACCTTTTGTAATTTGATTTTATACACGCTTGTTTGCGAAACAGCGAGTTAGTGCAGTAGATTATAAATATAAAAATTAATTGTTACTACATGTCCATCTCCCTATTTAATCCTTTGCCTGGGGACCAGACACGGCGAAATTTTGAGAGGGACAAAACATGAGGGTAGGCAAGTTATTGAAAACATACAGACATTGAAAAGAGGCACATTCAAAGGGACACGGATTAAAATTTAGCCGCGAGGGCGTACCGTGTCATGTGCATGGGCAGATCCAATTTGTAATTGGAGACTAAATGATTGTCGGCAGACTTCCTATGTAGACTATTCATTTTGGGGAAACGTTATTAAGTCCTAGTTCCGTCCTGTTTATTAAAACTGACCCATGTATGCATATGTGTGTAATTTGAGTGCACTTTGATGTTTAGAGGGGTGTACCGTGGATGTTATTGGGGCTAGGAATGCTTTTATTAATTAGACTTGCGAAAAATATTGATCCACGGTTTGTTTTGTGTAACATTGTAGCAGGATAACATAATAAATTATTCATTGTGCATCTGCTTAATGCTAGGAGGTGGAACTCCTTGCCCAAGTCGGTGTTTCCAAAAGTTAAAATCAGTGAGTCTTCAATTCGAGTAGGAATAGGTTTCTTCTAAAAGTTCATCGCTGTCCTAGAGTCAGGTGAGATAGTTATCAAACGGGAGCTTTTTAGATCATTAGTTTATGTGCCTATTGTGATTTCAATGGCCTGAGGTTCTCGAATTCTTACAACTGGTTCATCCTAGATGCAAAAAAACGTATTAACTTATATGTAACATGCTACAAGATACTAAATATAAAGGTTTACGTTTCGAGATGGATAAAATAATGAATTTTTACGTAGTAATAAAGTCGTCGTACTTATGTGCATTTCATTTCGTCTTGGCTTATGTGTGTCTTTGCAAGAGGGTAGCTATCCACCAAAAAGAGAGATAAAATGTCTTGAATAGTCAATAGATTTGTGGGTATTTTCACATAATATCTTCACAGAGTAATCTTTCGGTTGTTCACAAGAAATCTCTCTGCTTTGATGATACCAGCTCTTATGTTCACAAACTCAAATTTAAATAATAAAAAACAAATTGTAGGTACTTTTGAATTGTCAAAGAGTTGGTCAGTCAGATGGATGAAGTTAGTCGCCCAATCCAAAGAGTAGTAGGTTCCTATGAAGAAGAAAAAGCAAGAAACTCCATGGACGCTCGTTTAAAAAGCAAAATATTAGTTAAATCATTCGAGTTTAAATTATACATGTAAGAACGATGTAGAGACGTGCATGTTAAAAGCGTCCATATAGTAAACAATTCAACAATTTAAATAAGCCGTGGCAGCTAAGAGATGACCAGTCCCTACTGACGGCGCCTTTTCACGAACTTGACGCCTGGATAAGCAACCTTCAGCTCAACCATTTTGAAGGGAACTTAATAATCCAACATATTCGCCACCATGCCACCATCAGCGAGATATTTGATTGAGCGTCGCATACTCTCAACCGCTAGGGAACATTCATGGCAATGAAAGATGTACCCAGAAAATGGTAGCCTTATAATACATGATACTCACACACGTGCTATACAATTATACATATAATACTAATTTATTCAATGCAAAGATAGTCTTACAATCATCTCTTTATATGGTGTACACATAAAGAGTATCTATCTACCATCTCTCAGCTTGAATTCCAACCATAACAAAAACACTTTCCTGTAGACGCTATGAACCCCGGCGTGGGCGCGCCGCCCAACAACGGCGGCTACACCGTGGGCGGCGCGGGGCCGGGCTGCGCGCCGTACGTGTGCGGCGTCAAGAGCGTGGTGTGGTGCGGCGGCGCGGGCGCGGCGCCCGGCCCGCACGCGCCGCACGCGCCGCACGCCGGCCACATGCCGCCGCCGCCGCCGCCCGGCGTCAACCCGCATGTCTTCAAGAGCGTGCAGCCTAATGGCTCGGATTTGCCTTTGAATGGTGAGTATTGATGCAGTACAAAATGATTTAGAAAGCAATCGGTTTAGTTAAACTAAAAAGTTCAAAATGGCGAATATCCGGGCGAAGCCATGGGCAAGAGTATTTACTAGTAACAAATCTATACAATAAATAATAAACTTTTCAGTACCCTAATTGCGTAACTTGTTTTCGAAAACAATTTTGCTTTATTTTGTTTCATTTTGACAGTTCAACAACATTCCTTGCGTTATTTACGTTGTTGAGCAGATTTTTTTCCAACTTATGAATCAATGAATTAGCAATCTGTTTCAAAACGAAACAAATTGTGATTGTGTTATTACGCAATTAGGGTACAGTTTTACAAAAAGTTTGATTGACAACTTTTATTTCGACAGTAAACAGTTAACTGATAATCAGTGGTGCCGATTCCCTTGTTCACAAACTAAATTTAAGTTCAGTGCATCTTTTTCTTTCTATTTCATTAAGAAAAGGACAGAAGATAAATTTTAGTTTAGGGTTGTCAAATTAATCAGCGCTAGTTTTTAATCACGTCTAAACTTGTATGGAGAGTGACAGGCGCTGATTAATTTGACAGGACTAAACTAAAATTTATCTTCTGTCCTTTTCTTAATGAAATAGAAAGAAAAAGATGCACTGAACTTAAAATTAATTTCGTTTGTGAACAAGGGAATTGGCACCAGTGTTTACACTTGAATTACTAGGTGCTGCCAATTTTGCGGTTAACTGGGACAATCTGATTACCAAAATGTGAACTACTGAAATTTATCAACGTCATTGAAACTTTTAACATCACAATAATTTGGCAAGGCTGTACACTTACCTACAACGCTACAGGGATCTTTCAATTTCTATCAAAACAATTTCTGTGACAATTTAACAAATGTTTACAAACTACGCCCCTCTGTCAATATCATTCAGGCGCCAAAAGATCCTTGTAGCACTGCATATCTAAGCCAAACCTCCCTCGTCTTCCCTCAGACATGCCGACGCTCCGCTTCTACTACAACCAGGGCATAGACTGCGTGTACGGCACGTACGGCGCGCCCCCACCTCCCCCGCCGCGCCACTACTCCCCGCGCGACCTCACGCAGGACATGCAGCAGATCACGCTGCACGACCGGCCGGTCATGACGCACGCCGTGCCCGAACAGAACCACAAGCACAAGCCTGGACAGCCGAATGATAAGCCGCAGATTAACCAGGGCAAAGGGAATGGACAGCGACCTCTGTTGGGGCCCAGGTGAGTTACGACCTCTTCTAGATAATAGGATACTCTCTAGCATGCATGCCAAGTCGCTCCAAGATAATACGCCTAGAATAGGAGTGCCTGAAGTCATGTCATGATTCTCTCTAACAACACGCATGGTAAGAATCTTCAAAGGACTGGTATGTATTAAAGTTTGTCCACGTTTATGACTTTTTATGATTCCAATGGACCGTGAGATTGTGTTGCCATGAGGCCTGGACTCAAGTTGGATCACATATGTTGGCACTGTTATTAGAACGCGTATCGTTGAAATGCCACAAATGTGAACAGACTTAAGTCCGAACGTACCGCATCACAGTCCGCAAAATCAAAATTTAAAATATTTTATTTCACATAAACCTACAAGGGCACTTATGAAACGTCAGAAGCTAGGTGCACGGTTCCAATTGGTCGCTTCCTATGGAGAAGAGCCGGCAAGAAACTCCACGGTTACTCTTTTCAAAATAAATTGTTTCTACAATGTTTCCAAATTACAGTGTTAATAGGTATGGGAGGACAGTGTAGGCCTATCAACAAGTACCAGGTACTTAGTAAAATAGAAAATGGTCCACAAGTCTACAAAATCAGGTGAAAAAGTGACTACATTTTCTTCCAGACAGCTTTTCATTTGTTTCATGTGCTTTTCAGATGGTTTTATATCCTACCATTTTTTTATTTGCAACATTTCATTTAGTTTTCATATTGGTAACAGATTCAAGCGCGGCGGTGGCAATCAAGATGGCAACCAGAACAACAACCACAACCAGAACAAGCATAACAACAATATGGGCAACAAGGGACCTAACAATCGGTTAGTATAAATTAAAAACCGGCCAAGTGCGTGTTGGACCACGCACAATGAAGGGTTCCTTAGTTGGGATGAATTTATCCCAAAAACAAACTTAACTTTGTAGTTGATAAACACGTTCTCCCATACGAAATGTATGGGAAAACATGTTTTTACAACTGCAAAGTTAAGTTGGTCGATTATTACTCGTTAAATTGTAAAGCCTACTTAGCTGTGATAGTTTTCCTTTTAATTTCGTTATATAAACTACTGCTGTGATTTTTTTCACACATCCAAAACCAACCTTTGACTCTAACAAAAATTAGCACTTTAAAGCTTAATATTTCGCAAACGGATACCTGAATCCAAAAATAGTTTTCCCAAACTAATAATGTTTTTGAAGGACCTTTCCGATAATACCCCACACTATGGGATAAAAATAAAAAAAACACCACTTTACGTGTATGGGAGGTATTACGTCTAGGTATATCAAACAGATGTGACTCCGTCGTAATAACCCTCGTTTGCCTTTGCCGTAGTCGGGTCATTAATTACACAATTACATACCGATTCTTACAACAACTGGGAGATACTAATCTTTTTCTATTATCCAACTGAATTAAATACTTTTTGTTGGAATGAGAAATAATACAGGTTAGTATAGATATTCTGTTGTTGATATGTCAGTAAAGAAAAAGTATGTAAAATGCTGTGGTCGCATCTGCGTCTATCGTGACGAAGCTTCGTACAGTGATACGATACACGCAGATATGACCTTTTTTTTTTTTTTTTTTTTTTGGGTGGGAAATTATCAAATAACTTCTCCCGCTCTGGGCGGAGCGGGAGGGCGTGTCAGACTCTTACTGACTAAAACCCACCCGTGTTCCTTCGGTTGCCCTGTTGCCGGGGGCCACGATTTCCCTATCGGTTTTCTTCGAACCCCCGGCAGGCATTGGCCCTAGTGGACCCCGTCAATTCTGCTGACATCTCTTTGAGGCGCGCGTGGAACACAACGCGCCGTCGACCCGGGCTTGGTCCTTATCGGACAGCGAGCTACCCATTGCTCACCGTCCGCAAGCCCGCGCCTACGGTGGCCGGAAATCGGCTCGCGATTCCCGCCCCGGGCGTCTCCTCCTGCGGCGGTTAGGGGCGTGAGGGCGCGAAATTTGCCTCTCCCTCACGCGTTCCGCCTCCTCCTTCGCAAGCATTACCGCTTCGCAGAAGGAGGTGACGGCCTGCCATTTCCTCTCGCTCCGTACCATGGCCTGAACCAGGGCCGGACGCGAGAGATCACCGCCGCCGATCGCCTCTACGAGAACACGGCGTTGCTCCGCCCAAGCCGGGCAGACCTCCACCGTATGCTCCACCGTGTCCTCAGGCCGATCCACACAATGGTGACACCCGGGTGTTTCCTCCCGCCTTATCCTGTGCAGGAACCTCCCGAAGCAGCCGTGTCCGGTGAGGACCTGCGTCAGGCGGAAGGTGAGAACGCCGTGGCGTCTCTCCAGCCACTCCTCAAAGACGGGTCTTATCGCCGCGATTGTGGCGTGCCCAGCGCGGGGTTGCGACAATCGCACCCTCCATGACGCCATGAGATCCCGCCGGAGCTCTGTCCGCTGTGCCGCAATTTCTTGCGGCATCGGGGTTAAGCCCCGGCGTTTCGCCTCCTCGCGCCACTCCCAGACGTGCGCGAGGACCTTTGCCTCCAGATCCCATGGCGGTAACCCGGCAAGGAGGCTCGCCGCCTCGCAGGAGACCGTGCGGTATCCTCGGGCCAGCCGGATGGCCATGACCCTCTGGGACGCGTTCAACCGGCGGGCTGGCCGCAGCCTCAATGAACGCGCCCACACCGGTGCCCCGTAAAGGGCCATGGACCGCACGATCCCCGCATAGAGCCTCCGGCAGGAGGCGTTTGGATCCCCTAGATTGGGCAGGAGCCGCTTCAATGCAGCCCCGGCCCGGTCCAGTCTGGGAGCCAAACGTCGGAAGTGTTCCACGAAATTCCACCGGCTGTCGAGGACGAGTCCCAGATACTTCATCGTCGACTCGACACCGATGTGAACCCCTCCCGCCATTACCTGGGAACCCGACGGTGGCGCATTCCACGCAGATATGACCTAGCATTATCGGCTATCGTCGCAATGGTTCGGGCTGCATAGCACTTACTGTCCGGGTGCATAAAAGGGTTTTAGCGCGCTAACGCTAATGTGACCACCGCATTAGCACCATCATTTTTTAGCGAGCAAAACATACGAAGCTTCTGCACGCATTTTTTCGTCACGATAGACGCAGATGCGGCCGCAGCATAAGGCTTAGAGATAACAAAATATATTAATAAGTTCCCGTTGACACGCGACGGTGATATTTACAGACACAGCAGATTGAAAATCTTGCCCTAAGTTGCGAGCAGCTTGAGGTGTGGCCTGCACTTTTGGCTGACCAAAATTCATCCCAATTTTTTTTTTTTGTTTATTTTGATATAAAATGTTAATTTCTTGTTCGTTTTCAGCCGCAACTCCCACGGCGAGGCTCGTGGGCCGCACGTGGGCTACGGCGGCGCGGGCGAGGGCGAGTGCGTCATGGAACAGCCGCTCCTCACGCTGCCCTACATCCCCTACCCGCCGCCCATGTACCCCATACAGTACTACCCCGTCGAGACCGACCCAAGTGAGACATACACTATACGACATATCGAAGGTTTTATCTGAGAGACGAATAGTATTTTCTGATCAACAGTTTCGAAATTCGAATGTTTGGCACAATCTAATAATATAATTGTTATCATTCTATCTCAATCTGCCTAGCCTTTTCCCAATTATGTTGGGGTCGGTTTCCAGTCTAACCGGATGCAACTGAATACCAGTATTTTACATGGAGCAACTGCCTGTCTGACCTCCTCAACCCAGTAACTGGGTAATACGGTACCTTTTGGTAGGGTTATCAAACTTTCGAGCTTCTGACGACCTGTAACGACTGTCGAAGATTTACGAATGACAGTCGGGGCCAACGGCTTAACGTGCTTTCCGAGGCACGGAGGAGTCTCGACATGTAAAGATGGTCACCCATCCACGGACCAACCATGCGTAGCTTAATCTGATGGATCGACCCGTGCGGCTGTTATTATTTAGCCAGGAGCTCCTCAACCGAGTTGTCAATCTATCTACTTGAATAAAATACAGCTAACATAACTGATAAATGTGCCTGCGACAACGGTCGCGTGAGTATAAAGGTGATATTTGTGCTGTTTTCCGACGTCCACGCGGGGGAAGTCGCGGGTAAAATCCATTCAAAAAAAAATTCGCTAAAAAATACGATAAAAAAATCGATTTATATTAGAATTAATGTCCGACTGTTTTTCCTTATTACTGTTTGTTACCCCATAACGTAACGAGCAACCAGTTTGTTGCACAATATCTAACTAATACGTTATTCCAGCAATGATGGGCATGATGGGCGGCATGTCGTACGTGGGCTACGACGAGGGCGTGTACGACGCCGGCATGCAGCCCTACTACCACGCGCCGCACTACCCGCCGCCGCACCCGCACCACGTCGAGCACAAGTAGGCGCAGCGATTGTATTACCGACGATAATAACACTCATTTGTTCACTAAAATCTTTGTATAACTCGCACACACAGGTTTCTGAGCCCTTAGTAACTTCAGGCCGCGTTCTAACAGAAGCTATCGGCGCGCGAATACGCGATGGTCGCGTTCAAGTGTCACTTTTTGTTTGTAAAACTGGAAGGCGCCCTCTATCGGCACGACTACCGAACAAAAAGTGACATATGAACGCGACGATAGCATGTTCGCGCGACCGATCATTTTGGTTAGGAGGGGTAATGCGCCGCGATGCTACCACATAGATCGGCAACGGTGTCCTATGTGCAAACTTCCAATTTGTCATAGCTAATCGGGCCTTCAGTAAGTATTCTAGGTTTCACGTTAAAATCTAGCGTGGTACAGCTACTAGCAGAATACTAGCTGGCATCCTGTGTGTGCGAGTTGTCACAAATTAGTGATGTGAGATAGGAATAAGTTTTTAGACTGGAGGTGGAATTGAGAGAAACTTTGTTTATAGCTGTTTACTGCATTAAATACCACCAATTTTAAGAAGCATCCATTCCCATTTCCGTTCAAATGTAAGTTATTCAGTGTCTATTTAATTCAACTCCAGTTTAGAAGCTTACCTTACCTGTCTCGCTGCCGTCAATTACTCGAATAATCGACTAAAATTAAATCTAGGTATTGTTTATATCTAGGAACTAGTGAAAAGTGCACGATAGTGTTCTCGGATCAAATAGTTCTCGTAAATATAGCCTTAGTTGATTATTCGACTAAACAACCTTTTGAATCGGTACATCTTTAACATCGATGCTCTACCAGTTTATCCATATCGAATTTCGGAAATAATATCAAATTTGTAAAGGCTAAAAATGTGGTCTAAATACATAGTTTTGTGGTCTGAATAATGCCGGCAATATTGCTTTAGCTTACCATATTCAAGTGACTTGTTATTTTAAATTTTCATAAAACTAACTTGTAATTTTGGATTGGAATACATTTAATAATTAATTAAACGTCATTGCAAATTACTAAATTACAAATTTTAAAGCATTTTGTGTCACTTGCATTTAAGTCTTTTGTCACTTGAAACTGGTAAAACTTTCTCGATATTTTTAAATACTTACTGTTTAAATTATACACATAAATAGGATAATATTCCATTTTAATCGTAAAGTTCAAATGCTAAGTATTTAATAAAATCCCAGGTTCCCCACTGAAACTGCTGATTTGTTACACATATTACGTTTGCCAAGCTAATTGTTTATGTGTAACAATAAACTGCAGTGGGTTTCTATCAACTGAATATGCACTGAAACCATCGGAAAACTACACAAATTCGTCCGAATACTACAGCATATCCTATCTAGGTTGTAAATATCGCAGATGTTTCAGTGTATATTCTGATATACATCTAAACGATCGGCCGAGATTCATTCGATTTTTAATTAAACTTAGATTTGGTATTTTTTTTACAATTTTACTGACCAATTTGATATTAAAAATCCATAATTCTCGGCCGATTACAACTTAGTCACCAACGAGTCGAATGAGACTCGATTAATGGCAGCAAAGGTGACATGGTTCGCAAACAACGAAACTGCTCATCGAAAGACCTATACGAATTTATATAAACACTGACTGTTATGAAACATTCTGAAAACATGTCAGTGTTAGGCCCTTTGTACACGACAAGGTTTCTTTATGGTACGGGGTATAAACCGCGCCGTAGAAAAAATGTGTCTGTCAACAAGCTTTCATAGTGATCTATACAACACCGACGACCGTGCCTCACACGGCGATTAAGGCTAAGCGTATGCTGAAACGCAGGTGACGCAGCACAGCACAGCACAGTACAGATTTTGCAAGGTAGGGCAGGTGAGGCAGACAGGCCGCGAGCGCATGCTGCGACACAGCTACACAGACACATTCACGTCCTAGCTAGTACAAACAATAGAAGATTGCAACAAAATAATGAATCAGTGGTAAAAAAACACGTGACGACCTCCATGCGTCGCGCAAAAATCTGTGCCGGCACTACAACGAGACGCAGAGCAGGACAGACATGTCTGCGTCGAACGTGCTTGCGCCGGAGTGTACGCAGTTCTCAGTACGTTCATGCATTACAAAATCTGCACTGCAGGTCAGTGCAGATTTTGCTGCATGACCTGCGTCATCTGCGTCATCTGCTTCTCAGCATACGCTTAGCCTAAACCGTAGTTTTTCACGGCAAGAAAAACGTGTATGTACAAAGGACCTTTGTCATGGTGCCGTGCTGTGTGTGGGATAAATTAAGTCTCGGTACAGTAACTTACGTCAATTATGTGAACAATAACTCTCGGAACCGTCAATTCAACGCGTTCATTTCGAGTATTTATTGAAGAAATATTTTTAGATCCTGTAAGGATAACGAAATTTTTAAATAGTTTGGCATTAGATGCAACAACAGACCTAAACACAGCATGGCATGATTTATTTGTTATTTATTACGATTTGGAACTAAATATGTGACAATTGTCGTAAAATTTGTAAATTTACATTGTATGTGTACTTAACATAAGGAGAGAGATTTTGTAAAAGCACGCGAGATTAGGAACATGAGTAAACGAACTTTTTTGAAACGCTTCAAAATTCCGATTATTATCGCGCACGTTCTGTGATCAATTTGGACTGATACCTTACCCATTTTTGTACCCAACTTAGTATACTATATAACTATTATATAGGAACCAATTTTAATCCCTGAAGTGTTCATTGGTGCTGCAAAATTTACTAGAACAGGGTTAGCGTAATATTTTTGTATGTTCAACATTATACCTACTTACAATGTTGCGTAGTAATTAGGCGCTGTATATCATTCCTTATAATGTAAGGTGAAACTGTAAATTTTAAGCCAATTTAATGTAGTTTTTAATTCGAAAATTTAAGTTTCTGTTTCTTTAGTTTTTAGTCGCTATTCACAACACATGCACTCAAATTAATACACGCCTTACCTAAAGGTGCCTCTATCTTTAGAACCTAAGCTTTTTCAATAGCACTGTTACCTAAGTTGCAATTTTAGGCGAGTTGTGTGTAGTGATTAGTTTATTATTTGGCTTAATTTTAGTTTAGTTAGAAATAAGTCAATACGGTTTCACATGCCACAATTTAGGACTCACACTAAGAGTAGGTTTTCTTTTAAATATTCCCAGATCTCAGGCTCACGATGAAATCGCAGACCTTTTGAATCTCGAATTAAAAACAAAGTTCAGCACTTAGTATTAAAAGGTGAATCAAATAACGTGACCACATAAGTATCCTACTTTGATCTCATAAAAAATATCATTTGTAAGAAAAACCTTGGTGCTTGGGTAGTCGTTTATTTTTCTTTAAGTAATTAAAATTCACTAACATTTTATAATATTGCGGGAGAACAAGTAACCTTGTTTCCACAGTTACTTATTACATTTAACATAGATTCAATGATCCACTTTTCTCAGAGAATAATAAACTATTTTATAAATATTTTTCTCTAAATCGCACCTAGTCTATGCATTTACTATTCTAAGTTGTGTGCATTTATCGCGTCTCAGAGGCTGAAAGGTCAAAGGAGCCAAGTTAAAATGTAGATCTCCTTTTTGGGAACCGTCAGCAGTAGTATTGTAGTACGCCACATTGAATGTAACATTTCCTTTCTCTGCTATCGTCTAGTTTACGCCTAACTCGAAGAGGGCGTTAGGTTCGGAACCGTTGGTATAACCGCGGTGTACGAGTTGCCTAACGATGACAAATTGAGTTTACGTATTTTTGGAATGTTTATATAAATATTTGGCTGTGATTCGGAAGTAATCTCAGAACATAAATATGATATTCGCAGTCTTGTTGTAAGACGTCTTATAGATGTCCCTTTATTATTGTCTCCTCACCATAGCCGTTGTAGATGTTAGGCCTGCGTCTGGATACGACCCGATAATTCCTTTATTTTGATCGTCTCTTGATCGCTACGGATGTACCTATCTCGATAATTCCGCCCATGGTTTTTGATCCACATTTTACAATTCTTGCATATATTTACACATGTATAAAACGTAAACCGTACGTAACAATATCTTTGTTTGTACAGACCGTTGTTGAAATTATACAAAAAACGTAAATGTTCTCTATATGTGTCATGTTCATGTTTAATGTAAAGTAATTTTCGGTGTTTCAGTATTAGTTTTAAATCACTAGGAGTTAGAATTTTATGTTAGTCGTTAATTATTGTTTACGTAACGATAGTCTAGTATTACTTTATTTAAGTATACCGTCAGTTACTTGTAATCTCGTTAGTTAGGCCGTTAAATATATATTTTTTTGTTCTCACCGTAGTTATAATAAGAGTGTGCCAAGTATATAAAGTTTGATGTATTTTGGCAGTTACATCCGTACTCACGATCACCGTGACTGCCAAAGAACAAAATTCTCGTTGTCATATCAGCCTAAAGATAGATAAATACAATAATTGTGTTGTGAATAATATACTATATGGGTGTGATGTATGTCTTAACTATATGGTTGTACAGTGCTCAAAGTTAGCGATATGTCCGCCTTTGAGATGTTATTTGTATTTTTTTTTTCCAAATTCCATCAAATAAATGTCAACTGATTTTTCAATTTGTTCTTTTATTTCCTTATCCTTTCAACTGTTATTAACGAGACACAATAGAATTTTAATTGTTATCCACCTTAATGAGGCATTGTGACAGATAATATCTTAGTTATTTACGGTACAACATATTATAAAGTATTCCCCATCTCGTAATTGCTACAAATACCTTAGTCATTAATAAATCTGGAACTGAAAGGTGATGAAAATTTCATTATTTTGGACCTAGGACTTCTAAATTCTGAGATATTTACGAAACTCTCAAATTATTTATTAAACAACTAGCTGCTGTTCGCGGCTTCGCCCACGTGGACCCTAATTCTTTTTCTAAAATCTTAGTTACTCCATCAGCCAATGAAAGTCCCGTCAATATCGGTCGAGCCGTTTCGGAGATTAGCCGGAACAAACAGATACTTAGTATTTTTTTTTGTTGTAAGTTCTGTATAATGCATTTAGTAAAAACCGGCCAAGTGCGAGTCGGACCTCGCACACGAAGGGTTCCGTACCGTATTAAGATCGACCAAAAAACGCCGAAATAAACACGTTTCTTGTATGGGGTCTCTTTAATGATTAACTTCATTTAATTTTTATTATTTGTTGTTATAGCGACGATATAATATAAATACACAATCTGTGCAAATTGTAATTATCTACTTATTACGACTCATGAGATACAGCCTCCTGACAGACAGACGGACAGCGGAGGCTTACTAATAGGGTTCCGTTTGGCACCCTTCGGGTACGGAACCCTAAAAAGCTGTTATTTTGAAATTAAAAACAGACACTTAAATTTTATTTATTTGTATGTACAGATGGGCTTGGGGCCTCCAGAATGTTCTACCTCGCTCCGCATCAATGGACGGACAGACACAGTCCGCAACTCCGCTCCGCATTACTCCCTCGCTCCGCGTCAATGGACAGCGGAGCGGAGCGGAGCTCTGAAGCGGAGTTTAGATTATATTGGTTAATATTGGCATATTTCTCTGCTCCGCTGTCTCGCTCCGCTCTAGAGGAACAGGCAGCCTTAACCAATCCTGTAACCAAATACTTAGGTAATAATATCGGACAAAAATGTTCCAAACTAGGATATTATCTTGAGGTGTGGAAACTCGACAAGGACTTAATTAAACTGAGACCAACCGTACAAAAATATAAACAGTTAACCGCACATCATCACCGTGGTAAGCCCATACAGTAAAAGTACTCAGTGGTGGTAAGGTAAAACTTGCACGAAAACTGTCCTTACAGCTACGACATAAAGGCGCTGTCAATGTCAAATTGTTACCACTGATGTGTTATTGACTGTACACACGGCTACACATCAAGCTATACTTTTCTACTAAGCAGAGAGGGCCTTTTTCACTGTAACATTTTGAAAAATTAATGACCTTATTGAAATATCTTGTATTCACTAACGAAATACCTAATCCCTACAGTACCTAGACTACCTACATAAGGGCACAGAAATCAATTTAAAAAAGTCTCGAAAGTCTCGTTTTTCCCGGGAATCCCGGGACCAAACTGAGTCTCGATATTTTTGTCCCGGGACTCGAAAATATACCAAGACTGGAAGCCTTAGTAGCCGTGTGTACCAACGGAAATTGGTGACCCCGACGTGATAAACGTTAGCGCAGCCTTCGTGCAAATACTTCGGCGTGACGTCATCATCATCATCACTCCCGCAAGCTTTCGTGAGGCGACTCACACAGCCGGCCAGCATCCACGGCTTCAACGGGTATCATGACCACCAGCATGCAGCGAACGCGTATTCCTGGTCAGCACCCTCGGCCTCATCACCCCGACTCACGGGGAATAAACGCTGTCAGCCTCATCACCCCGACTCACTGGGGAATCACCTCAATCACCCCGACTCACTGGGGAATTACTACAGACAGTTCCGACTTACCGCGAACTATGTGCACCCAGTTCCGACTCACTGGAACCACAGCTGGCACCGTGAAGCATCGCAAGATTCAGCCCACTATCGACCTCCGATCTCCGGAGGGGAGTGATGTAGCGGTTACACCGCCACATACGAACTACGCATCATAGACATGACGTCACACAAATCCTGCATCGCGCAGTTAGAGTTTACCGAGCGATCGACATACATACAAGATTTCAACTTCAAACCGATGAGCAGTTGTCCGCCAGACACAACACCCGTCTGGTCGGAGGATCCTCCCTTTTCTATGGTGGAGGAGTGAACTTTACACCCTGTTCCTCATACCACTAAAGCACTATTAGGTAACTTTTGCGCATGTTCGCACTCACACTCGCCTCATGTCACCATTTGAATCCTAAAAAAAAAATTGCGCAGCCTTCTGCGCGAAGTTCGGAATTGCCAAGTTATATCGGCCCTATTGTAATCGAGCTAACAACCTCCATAACTAAGTAAAAAAACTTTTTTACAAAAAACACAACCAACTTCCAAACTACAAAGTGAAAAATAACTTTTGTAAAAAAGTTTTTTTTTTTTCACTTTTTAGTGGGTTGGTTTGTAATTTATCTAAGTTACAATAGCCTTATGTCAACTGCTCATCAAAAATACCCAAATCGCTATAGATGTGCCTTTAATATTTGAAGAGTTCCCTCGATTTCTCCAAGATCCCATCATCAGATCGTGACCAAATGATCAACAATGGGACCAACTTGAAAGTATACCCTTTCAAACAAAAAAAGAATTTTTCAAATCGGTCTAGCCGTCTTCGAGTAATCGGCGAAAATACATTAAAAAAAAAATCCCGACGAATTGAGAACCTCCTCCTTTTTTTTGAAGTCGGTTAAAAAGGATACACCACGGCTAAGGCAATGCTTTCGCTTGTCGAAGAATAACACGTCCGTCATGGCGTTACGTTGGAAACCAACGGTTAAGTGCTCTACGATGTGGTGTACTTGTTGAGTGCAAGAGTGTTCGGTTCGGAAATCAACTGCTCGTTGGGGATGAGGCTCTTAACTCCATCAGGAGTCATTAAGCTGGAGTCAAGTTTGATTCATCTCCTATACCTCCACTTACTGTGGCCAAGAGACCTTTAGCCATCATTGGTTCTATGAGTCTGGGATCGGCAGTGAGAAAAACATTTCCTGTGTACATTACACGACGTACACAAACCCCTATTCTTTCCCAAATTCCGTCTGTTACCGTAGGTCTCCTTGTAACAGACTTCCCGCACGTATAACCAACGTAACTCACGTTTGGTATGGTTTGTATAGTAGGTTAGGGCGTTAGGATAACTAGGGTGCTAGATAATTCTATAGGGCTAGGTTTTTAGTCAGTCGAATCGAGTCTGGTACCTAATATCTACCTAAGACTCTCTTAGGTAGCTATTAGGTACCAGACTCGATTGTCTCAAACATAGCTACACTGTACGCATTTGGAATAAGGCCGTACTAAGCTATATAAGTCCTGGTGCGTACATTTTGCGTGCATAGTTTTTGAGACGCATAACTACCCTCTCGTAGATTTTACCGAGAACATTGAGGAGACTGACGGGACAGTAACTCAGGCTTGGGCTTGCCTGGCTTAGGGGTACCGATAATGGTGGCCTCTTTCCACGCTTGCGGAAAGATGTTGTTGCTCAAGGCGCCATAGAAGATGGCGATGATGGAATGTTTATGGCATTATGAGAGGAGCGGGGAGGACCTTGTATACCTTATTGGTGATAACGTCCGAGTCGGTGGATTTGCGGAGTGAAGCTTTTAATGATGCGAGGTAGATGATCATCTAGCTCTTCAACGGGTGGGAGGGAAGCTCTATGTTCGAATTCAGCGTCCACCTTGGGAAGGTGCGCTTGGTCTACTGATTGAGAGCTGGGAGAACATTGGGACTCTTAATCTGTCGGCTAGGGATTCGGCCTTATCAGAGTCGTCGAAAGCGAAGCTCTTATCTGGACAGAATAGTTTTGATCAATATACTAGAACATTTGTTCTTGTTCTTTTACAGAGAGGGAAGTGTTCGGAAGGCTTCTCCTGTGTTAAGGAACACGTTTGCAGCCCCCTCCCCCGCTTCTTCAAACGTCGTAGCTTATTACCGGCGTATGCGCAACGTTAACTAATAAATAAACTGAATCTACAGATAGGTACTACTAAACGGTTTTCCTGAAAAAGGTTAATCGACTAAGTAAAAAAAACAACACTTCATCAAATCATGTCACTTCACTATTATTTTGACTTTAGTTGTTTTGATTGGGGTCCTATTTTGACAGGTAAGTAACCTCTTTAAAAGTTTCTATTTTTCGATTTCTGAAGTATTTCCGCATGTATCGAATCATAACACTATTAAAAATTGTTTAATTTACATTTCTTCGAATATAATCTGAATATGGTACCCAACTCATCATGTTTTCCTGTACCGGCTAATTCCGATTCTTCTTTCTGTGTTAGGTATTTATTTTGCTTTTGTAGCGTAGATTCTTATCGCAGCACGAGTAGAGAAGCACAGAAGTTTTATTGTACGTTGGTATGCAGTCTGTGACTAATAAAAGAGCTCTTTAATGACCGTAGATCTCATAATGAGTGCATCGTATACGTGGTATATAGGGGACAATCGGCATTACTCTCAAATCGTCTGACCTTGTGCAAACAAGTGGCTTGTTATCGTTTAGAGCTCAAGAGTATCAATAACACTCTTGTCTGGGTTCGTAGCGAGCCTACGACGGAAAAGCAGCATTCGTTAGTTAGCTATAGTGTGTAGGTTTGTATAAAGATTTAGATATATAATTGCTTTTCAATTGCAATCCACGTTATTTGCTACGCGACGCTCGGGCTATAAGGTAGGTGGTCGCTTTGACTTCGTTTTATTGTGCATTATTTATTAATTGGATAATGTTACGTACTTAATATAAGTTAGTTTTATATTTATAGACACATTAATTATTTAAAATATCTGTTTAATTACCATGGTATTTCCAATTTATGTTCTTCTATAAGTATTTATCTTTTTTAAATTCTAACTAGTATAGTGGCAATAAGCTCTGGGTCTAAGGTCAGGTTTAAATTTCTAAATCTTGGGATTTGTGTGGAATCCAGCCCTAAAATGACCCACTGACCAATATTTTTAATTAATAATGGTGCTGATTCCCTTGTTCACAAACTAAACTAAATTTAAGTTCAGTGCATCTTTTTCTTTCTATTTCATTAAGAAAAGGACGGAAGATAAATTTTAGTTTAGTCCTGTCAAATTAATCAGCACTTGACGTAAATTGATGTAATTTTAGTTGGCAAGTTTTTAATCACGTCTAAACTTGTATGGAGACTGGGCACTGATTAATTTGACAGGACTAAACTAAAATTTATCTTGTGTCCTTTTCTTAATGAAATTGAAAGAAAAATATGAACTGAACTTAAATTTAGTTTAGTTTGTGAACAAGGGAATCGACACCAATGTCCCACTATTTCTTAGAACTGTAAAACTGTGGTAACTTACCACAGATACCATCTTAAAATAAATCACAGTATGTAGTAAGACGTACATATAAAAATATCTTTCATTTTGAAAAAAGTCAGCAATTATTGCTCATTATCAACTTATTTAAAAGCAACAGTTTCCTCCTTCAGGAACCCATCACATACCAAAACATATTTTGCTGTTCAAACCCTTCTGTCACCCAGAATATTGAACCTTCAATGTTTTATTCCATACCTATCAACTAATAGTAAATACACTTAAAGTTGAGATTAGTCTCAAAAGTTGTTGTTACGTTCTTAAATTGTTATCATTAGAGTGTCTTATGTTTGTTATGTAATCATCACACTGGTCTGTGTGATATGTATAAGCTTATCAGTTGTGCAAAACAATATTGATATCTGCCTTAACACTAATATTTTTTTCATACTAACATACTCTTTTTTAAGAAATTAAAAATCCATACACATGTAAAAAAAACCTGTCTGATCCGATAAGTATCGTCCTCGGTCTATTTATGTGGTAATTTTCAGGAAAAAAACAAAATTGGCAATTTTTTTTTTCAATGGGGAATTTTATCGTGCGCGTTTTCATGGGGCGCGGGTGGCCGTCGTTTAGCGGGTTACTACAAGTCATAACTTATGACCCCTGCTGAAAATATCTGCTATGTAAATAACAGTAACAGGAATTTGTTAAAACATCGTCCACATAGACTACCTACTCAGTCTATGTGGACGATGTTTTAACAAATTCCTCCCAAAGTCCCATATAAATTTTTCACACTCGTGAAAAATTTAAATGGGACTTTAATGGTATGGGTGTAAAGTTCACTCATCCACCATAGAAAAGGTAGGATCCTCCGACCAGACGTTTGAAGTTGAAATCTTGTATCTATGTTGATCGCTCGGTAAACTCTAATTTCGCGATGCAGAATTTGTGTGACGTTATGTCTATGATGCGTAGTTCGTATGTGGCGGTGTAACCGCTACAGGACCACCGCGCAAGCTTCCTCTACCAAATTAAAAATAATTTTCAAAATCGGTCCACAATTTATTGACGACCTTCAACTGAAATCGGCTTTCATAGCCATAATAATCAAATTATTTGGTGAAATTAGATAAGAAATAAATTTTTGATTACTTAATAAATGTCACAAAATCTTAGAGTATATTATCACTGGAGAAGCCTTACGAACACTTCCCCCTCTGTAAAAGTACAAGAGCAAATGCTCTATCTAACACGTTCATAAAAACTACTTTCAAATCGAATCGAACGCACAACGTTAATCGTTTTCGAGTCGCGGGGTTCTCATCAGTGCTCCGTGAAAATGCCTAGTTGTGCTGTTAAAACATGTAAAAAGCGTTCAAATACGTCAAACTTAAATAAAGACGGAATAACCTTCCATATTTAAGTATTTTTTTAAATATCTAGTCATGTTTTCAGTGATTTTTAAAATCCTAACCTCATAATACATTTTGACTTTTCATTCGATTCAACCATGATTCAACATAAAACACGGCATGAATCGAGTATTTTTCTCGCATTGCTTTCGTGACGTCACCATGTCTCGCTACACTTCGTTTTTATGTTCATAAGGTTCAAAATATATTTTTTTGCATTACGAAAATGTACGTCAAATCAGCTAAATTGACATGCACTTGCCATGCGATTATGTCTTCTAGCAAAAATGATAACGAGACTACCGTAGGGTTGGGGTTATGTATAAAATTAACATGTCGATAATTTCTTAGGGCGAATTAGTATTTTCTGTTGTTTAAGAAAATTGTTTTTGAACGAAGTTTTCTAATGCGGCATGCGGTAGAAGTTGGCAGAAAAGACACGTGAAAAAGCGTTTATACTTCCAACCAGCCCCGGATCTAAGGGGGCAATCCGGGGCCCGTGCCCCGGGCGCCAACTTCAGGGAGCGACAAATTCAAGCGTAGCAGACAAGTGCACCACCCAGCACACCGCAACTTTGCAATAAATGAGACGCGCAGCACATTTATAATCATTCTATTTTTTTTTTCTTTTTACAACAGTTTTGGCGCCCCTGTTGAAATGGCGCATTATCGATCGATACAATTTGAATATGTTGCTGCCAAAATTTTCATTTTGAGAAAATTTAAATATCGCGGGGGCTAACTTAGCGCATCCCCATAAAAGATTGGTGGGGGCGGGGCGGCATACGGCAGTTTTTGCCCCGCCTCAAAAAAATTCTAGATCCGGAGCTGCTTCCAACCATCTTCTTCTAATTCGATCGAGAGAGAGAGAGAAAGAAAAAAATCAAAATCCATTTCTTTATGTCAGCAATGTGACAAGTTAATAAGGCTTGGATTGGATGACCGCAAAAAATTAAGTATTAAATATACCACCACCTTTGTCGTAAGTTCGTAACACAGGCTCTGCGGAATCTTGTTGGGAAAACATTATTCTCACAAGATCATGATACCGGTCTTAACTAGTCATGAGGTAGAACTAGCTAAAGCCGTAATAACCAAATATACAGATACAAGAATTGCGTACATTACAAAAAAAGGGACCCTCAAAAATGTATTCGCCATAATTATATACCTACTCCAAATTATTTCATTTTAAAAATCAGTAGTTGTTATGAACCTACTGATTTTTTTAAGTATGTATTATTTGTTGGTACTATATCATTATTTTTTTACTTTTATTTAACAGTTGTTATTTTTAAAATGTAACTTTTCTATGCATCAGCTGTTTTATTTCTGGGTTCAAGCAAAATTCCGAATGATTATCGATATCGATGAAAAAAAAAACGATGGTACGGACTTCTCTTTCCGGGCTCGGAAACAACAATAGCTATTGTTCTTTTTCGTAGAAACTACTGCGCGTCCCCCGCCAAATGTGACAGAATTTTTTGTTCGGAATATTGCGGTTATGGCTTCTGCAGTGATATATACTCTAAGCACAAAATACATTATTATTAATCGTAATTCGGTATAGTGCGTGCAATCCACGAAGACGCGCCCCACTCCGCTCCGCTCCATACTAAAGTACAGCTTACAGTAGGTACAGTAATCGCGGAGTGGGGCGCGTCTTCGTGGATTGCACGATTTGTATTTAAACTATTAAACTAAACTAGCTTCTGCCCGCGACTTCGTTCGCGTAGAAGTCGTAAAACATCACAATATACTACTACAATAATAGCCACATTTTTATAAAACTTCCCTGTATACTACGTTTGTAGTTTTATTCTCAGCAGCCAAAATATACAGTCAGGAATGGTGACTCGGGAGCAAGCGACGTAACAGTTGTTCGTATGAGAAGCAGCTTGTCCTGAAGTCGACACCCGCAGCCTTCAGTCTTCGATGTCGGCCCAGGGAACTACACGCGCTTAAACTGGTAATGGTGGGGAATTAGTGGTATACGCGTTATAAACACTGTCTCGCCATCGCCACAACCTGTTAGAATTTCCGTCTCGATGACGTTTCTCTGTAAAGACATGACTTTGAGCCGGTTTCCGTTACATAGATATACAACCGGAAAAGATACTTGCCATTTGCGAATTGAGAAATTCTACGAGGTAATATGTGGCATTAATGGAGGTGTATATCACTTCACTCCCTTCAATTTGTGAGAGAATACTGTGGTTGATCGCTGCAGCTTGATCATTTTCGGAGTTAAAATGGACACACACCCAAAAATTCTCTTGGTATTTGACTGATGTCCTCGTATATCAGAACGAATAAGATCTTCTAAAGTGGGATCTACCAAGAGTCTCTGGTAAAGTGCCTTCACCAACTTTTAGAAGAACATCGGAGAATTCTTGAGCATTTGAATTCACGCCAAACCGAGCTCATATGATGATGGTCAAGCGTAGTTTATGAACTCTCGACCATAGAGTCGACCTTTTCAACGAAGTATTCACTTTGTTTGTCAGAACTGTGACACCACCCATCATATCTTTGTTCCTGCGGATGTCCTCCAGGGTTCTGTTTACAGCTTCCACTGCTTTTCTATTTGCCATAATGCATTCATACTATACGATGAAG
Source organism: Agrochola lychnidis (assembly GCA_963680765.1). Lineage (NCBI taxonomy): Eukaryota > Metazoa > Arthropoda > Insecta > Lepidoptera > Noctuidae > Agrochola > Agrochola lychnidis. The sequence goes on along the minus strand of OY796859.1, from coordinate 1,396,017 downwards.
CGCAATCCCTATGCACACATCTCTTGTTCTGTTGCGTGACACCCCACAAACAGGCGTTTCGTTGCTATCTAAATCGATGGGAATCTTAAACATGGCGTGCGCTGTTTTGTCAGTATAGCAGCGATTCCAGAAGATCCACACACATACATGTTTTAAAATCGCTGGGACAAATCTGCTCTCAAAATCTGTAAAAAATCGTTTTATTCCTACAGTCTTTAGCTCTTAAATGATCAGAATACAACCTTGAATGTTTTGTGACTGTAAAGTACTTGTGACGTAGTAGGTTTCCATAGCTTACGAAGTTTTCCTTTTTTTTGTGAATTAATACATTAATAAAAAAAATCGTTTTACAAAATGTAAAAAAATAGTTAAAAAAAAACAGATGGTAATCGAACTTACTACTGGGGTAGTAAGTTCGATGAATCGAAGTCCTGGGGGACTTCAAATCATTCGTCCAACCGCTTACTTATTCGCTTTGTTGAAAGTTAGCTAAAATAGCCGTTCCTATATGTATAATTATGTCATGATTGACTGCATAGTTCCATAAATGTATAACTTGATTATAATCATTTAAAAAGTTAAATCGGTAACTATCTACAATATTCCAACCTTTTGGCGCGTCCTTTTATAATTTGCAGAGAAAAATAAGAAAATAATGTAATATTGCTCATCTCCCATAGCAAATAGCGTGATAGTGTATAACCTACAACTGGAACAGACAAACATTCTAAAAACTATATTTTCCGCATAAGAATCGATCCCAGACCTCGTAGCAATAACTTTCTTTCAAAAAATTTAACTTCGCTACGATTTTATTATAATATATTATAGGGACATAATCAAAACAAAAAAAAAATCGTGTAACAAAATGTGAAAAAAAAGAAAACAAAAACCGTAGTTGGGAATCGAACTTACAACCCCATGTTTGCAAAGCAATCGTCCAACCGATGAGTTAATTGCTTAGTTGAATTTTATCTTAAATAGCCGTTCCTATATATTTCATAATTGACTGCTCAGTTCCATAAAGGTATAGCGTGATGATAATCATTCTAAAAGTTAAATCGATAACCATCACAATATCCTAAAATTTTGGCGCGTTTTTTTCCAAAAATTACGAACATAATATAATATTGCTCGTCCCCCATAGTAAATAGCGTGATAGTTTATACCCTACAGTTTGACCAGACTTATAGGGAACACCTATGCAAAATTTAAACAGAATCTATCCGGTAGAATTTGCGTCATGCTAGAACATAAAAATACGACATAATGTAATATTGCTCATCCCCCATAGCGAATAACGTGATAATTTATACCCTATAATTTGACCAAACACACAGGGAATATCTATGCAAAATTTTAACAGAATCTGTCCATTAGAATTTGCGCCATGCTGGAACATACATACAGACAAACAGACAAAAATTCTAAAAAATATATTTTCGGCATTAGAATCGATCCTAGACCTCGTAGCAATTACTTTTTTTCAAAAATATTCAATGTACAGTTTTGACTTCGCTACGATTTTATTATATGTATAGATTACTTATTAAGTCGTAGTGCATGGGTATTTAATAATGGGCCAGTAGGCGCTCGATCTCAAATGCGGGGGATTTAAACACTTTTAATTATTTTATACTGAAGATCACGTCTAAACGAGTAGTATTAATTAATTATTTGGAAAAAATTAAACTCAATATAAAATACTAGCTGCGCCCCGCGGTTTCACCCGCATAAGTCTCGATCCCGTGGGAAAAAAATAAAATAAGTATCCTATGTTCTTTTCCAGGGCATCATCTATATATGTGCCAAATTTCATCCAAATCCATTCAGCCGTTTTAGCGTGAAGGCGTAACAAACAAACTTACTTTCGCATTTATAATACATATATAAAATATTTTAGATTATGTTTATATTACATAAAGAAAATAATTTTAAAGTTATGTCTAACGCGGATAAACAACGGAGAATCACGTAAAATCTTTCAAGCATATTTTTCTGAAACCTTCACCATTTTAAAGATAATTTAATTATTGATCTTTTAGTATACGTGTTTTATTAAAATATCTTTTGTTTTGTGTATAATAAATGAATAATGCGTCTAATTTGGGACAGCGCTCCTTGATGGGCGAGTCCTATTATTGGCTGGACGTACGACGCGTTGCGTGAGCTCAGTACAGAACACGTAAGCTAACAACTCAAGGTCACTTGCATTCATATATCTGCGTCTTAAATTCTTAATTGAATCTCCCCCCCCTCTTTAGTTTGTATAGCAAGCGAAATGTTCACATTTATTTATGCTTTAGAAAAATACTCTTGATGAGAATTATCACATCAACCCCATGCAGCATCAAATTGTGGATATGTAGGTATCATCCATAGATTACCCGCTGTCGTCGCCTCCAGTAAGTTGGTTTAGTTTGCAAAGTTCCTGGTTGAAAAATTGCCACGTAATTACTAACGGCATTAGGTGAAAAGTGGACAACCTCAACCTCCAGCTATGTCGACTTGTCGAGTGTAGCTATAATAATGAACAGTTATTATTATTATCTTCTATTATTATAACTATCTCTAAGATCTGAAATTGTCGGAACAATCAACTCTGAGAACAATAATAATTATTCTTAACGCTCTTACAGAGGTAGCCTCTTCAACCACTACAGTTCAAGTGGTGCTAAAGTAACCGTCGTATGTTACGTACTATCTTTCCATCGAAATGATAATGCCTATGACCTTCATTTTATTTCAAAACTCCATTGACACAAACTGCATTGCTCCGTGTCCTAACCAAAGCGATCGGTCGCGCGAATATCTACGTAATCGTCGAGTCGCTAATCACATTTTCATCTTGCTCGATCATCGTCGATGACACTCATTTGATAGGATTATTGTTCGGACATGGCCTTACGCCAATTTGCTTGTCATCATCACTTCGCAGTATATTTTATTCAAGATCATCCTTCCGATTAGACTCCGCAGACAAGTTTTGCCTTTATTATTATCAGGGTTGTAACGGATGTCATATAACGGATGAGGATGCGGATGAGGATATCGAGATAATCGGGTTTGAGGATGCGGATGAGGATACGGATATAGGAAAATTCCTTATTGAGGATGCGGATGAGGGTGCGGATGCAGATGTCGTACAAAAAATAGCCCTTGTTTTTTATAGTATTTATATTTATATAGGTTGTAGGTAATTATTTGGTAGGTAAAAATAATTGAATATTAAAGTTGTTAATATTCACCGAGAGGAGGCCTGTGTCCCAGCAGTGGGAACATTATAGGCTGATTATGATATATGATGATGAAATTTGGTAACTGAAATTTCAAATTGTGGAGTCAAATGCACAACTTTAATATTCAAAATAAGTAAAGGTAAATTATATTTGATAAAAAGTAACTAGCAGGCCGTTTCGCCTTCTAACCGGTTTCTAAGTTCATCATAAATAAGGGCCTGCTCCACAAAATAATTGTTCGCTCGGGATACTTGCCAGCGGCGGTGATAAAAAAAAATCTAATGATTTTATACCCAGTAAGCCGACGTAAACACAGAAGTAATATAATCTCGGCGGGATTTTATCGCGCACTGGATTTTCAACTCTCGGTTTTAAGCCGAACGTTGAGAATCCAATGCGCTGGGACGCACTCTCGTCCCAGCGCGTAGAAAAAACACACTGTTGGATTTTTAACTCTCGGCGCTAAGCAGAGCGTTGAAAATCCAGTGCACGAAAAAAAAAATCGCTGCTATTTTATCACATCCGTGTGTACGTCGGCTAACTCAGATTGTGACATGTGACACCACAGTCGTGCCACCAGTGCCACGTGCGGCCGATTATCTGTCATAGGACAAGCACATTGCGAATTCAGCCAATAGTAACGCGTAACTCACTTATCGGCCCGCCCATTTACCTCGGCGCGACTTTGAAAAAATCCACTATTTGTGCGAACAAGGTAGGATCACATCCTCATAGAAATTATGAGGATGCGGATGAGGATGCGGAGCTTTTAAAATCAAAAGTTGAGGATGCGGATGTTTTGCGGATATCAAAATTTATGCGGATGCTCCGCAGTTGCGGATGCGGATACGGATATCCGTTACAACCCTGATTATTATAATAACAGGAAATTGCCTGCAGAGCGCGCAAATAGAGGCCAAATCGGGGACATGGCAGGTCGCCTTTTATTGGACAATCAGCGCATATCGCCGCCCATGAACATCCGCGACACCAGAGGCATGGCTGATGTGTTGCTGACCTTTTGAGTAATTGAGTAGACATCCACTCTCAGCAGCAGACGAATTTTATTATCAGGATATTCAAGGCTGAAGGGAGAGCCGTCAAGGCAGCACAAGAAATTCAAAATTTCTTTATGTTTTTTGCAAATTGCAACGCTGGCTTACGAGGCATGTTGATCAAAATGCAATTCGCGGTGATTATGATAAAATAATTATCTTATCTATATATGTACTTACATAAAATTCTCGTGTCATAGTGTTATACTCCTCCGAAACGGCTTGATCGATTTTTATGAAATTTTATTATACGTATATTCGGTAGGTCTAAGAATCGGTCGTAACCTATTTTTCATACCCCTAAGTGATAAGGGTGGTCCACCCCAAACATTTATATGGCAAAACAACGTTTGCCGGGTCAACTAGTTAATTTATAATAATTTAAAACATCAATAAAGCTCTCTAAATTAATTTCGATGGAAATAATACTACAACAGACAACATACGCGCAAAGCAGCGGTAAGAAATTCTGAATTTTACGGGCTACATTGAAAGAATCACCCACAACAATCATGTTCTCTCGCGTCGAAGTTCAAAAGCAGCCTCTGTACCTAATATGCTCTGAGGACCTGTAAGATTTTTTTGAGAAGTCTTGGAAGATTCTACAAATAAGGTCGTGTAGGACGGTAAACTGATTTTGCTGGAGTAACGTTACTCCGGACGGTAAACTGATTTTGCTGGAGTAACGTTACTCCAGCAAAATCAGTTTACCGTCCTACACGTCTCAGCAAAATGTAAAAATGGCTAAATGCCTTTTTTGAAAAACATTTAATCAGTTTTTTTCAATCAATTTTTCTCGAATAACTTCGAAAATACATTTTGAACAAATTTTGCTAAACAAATTGCAACTAACTATGAACTAATAATATCTGTAATACTCTCATTTCTCTAAGGCGTAACATTTTGCTGGGGTTACGCATACTCAGAATGCTGTTGCTGCTTCCCCTCACTCGGGATATTACTGAGGCAACTTTCTTCCGCATTATCGCTAAGTAGTCGTCAGTGTGCGCATCAGCGAACATACCTGACGCACTACAGTATGGTGGAAGCCTCAACAGCGCCCTGAAGGCATTGTTATATTGAATGCGCAGGGCATTGCATAGGGCTATTTTAAAAGTAGCCACTTTTCGTCCTATTCTTTTTCCGACTGACCAACTATATAATCACTGCAAAGTTCTTAATGTTAGGCAACACTTCATACTGCAGACAGTAATTCTGCTACACCGCAAAACCCCATACCGAGTTATAGAAAATAAAAAACGTAGTAAACGTCGAAAAGATGGGATATGCACCCTCCCGCGAGTACGCTCAACTTTTGTGAAAAGATTTTTTAATTTTCTCGGTCCGTTCCTATATAATAAAATAAACGAAGAGTGTCAAATCTACGGACTACCGTATTACAAATGTAAAAAGATTGTGCAATCGTACCTCCAAAATAAGTCATATGATGAAACAGAAAAAATCTTATCTTAACATAATCAACATGGACAAGCAAATACAGACACACACACATACACCCCCACACACAAGCCCCCACACTCCCATACACACCCCCACACACACACGCACACACACACCCTCTCATTCATACACACACATGCATCTACTTACCTTAAAATTAAAATTATTTTATTTCATGTTTAATAAAACGTATATTTAAATTTTAATTGTCTAACACAATACTCCAAAATTGTAACAGTAACATCAGAAGCACTATGTAACCTTTACGTCATTATACCTTAGGGGACCGGACTGCTTCTCCTTAACACAGGTTTTCAAAACCTAGCTAGGAGAGCAGTGCTCACCCACACGTTGTAGAAATAGTACTTATTTTGTGAAACAGTTTTTTTTTTTAACGTGTGCTACAATTCTTTGTTTTTGAGTAAATAAATATTTATTATTATTATTATATTGTCTGCTTTTAGGGTATGGTTATCCCAAAGGCTGCTGGTGTAAAATATTTGGCAGTAGGCCTTAAAAAGAGTTAAGTAGTTTCACGGGAATTGAACAACCATGAAACCTTCTGTATATCATATTCCCCCTCACAGCCAGTGCCCTGTGCTCTCTTTCCATATCCAAGTCGTCTTTTAATTCTTCAGTAACAATGTGGCCCAAATATTTAAAGTGGGCAACTCTATGCAAAAATAAACCATTTAATTTTACAGGAGGGACAAATGTTGGATTTTTATTCCTGCCTCGAAACACTAACAGCTCACTTTTTGTAGGATTATATTTTAGCTCGTGCTGTTTGGCATATCCTTCACAAATGGAGAGTAACTTTCTAATTTCACTGATAGTAGGGCTCAGCATGTCGTCTGCATAACTTAAGTTATTGAAACATTATCTTTATATATATAATTCTTCTGTGAGTGTGTATGTCACTGAACTTCTCTCAAACGACTGGACCGATTTTGATGAAATTTTTTGTGTGTGTTCAAGGGGATCTGGGAATGGTTTAGATTCACAATTTTGTCCGCTGGACAATGTTTTGACAGGACAACGTCTGTCGGGTCCGCTAGTCTACTTATATGGCATCCGACATGAGTGCTGCTCAGCTCAACAAGCAGTTTATTTACATAAATATTAAAAAGCCTCGGGGAAGTTAGACCTCCCTGCCTAACGCCGCACTCGAGTTTATACGGGTCAGACAACACATTAGACCATTTGATGAAGTTCCTCTGTTTGTCATACCAAAAGGTAATGTAGACACTAATGCAGTAGGAACGCCCGCCTCCAGAAGCTTCTCCCATAAGACTTTATAAAAACCAGGTCGAAAGCCTTAGAAAGGTCCAGGAAACGAGCATACACATGTGTTTTCCTGTCAGTATAATATTATTTTGACAGTATGCTTCAACGCAAGTATACCACTTTCAGTAGATAGCCCAGCACGAAAACCAAACTGTGATTAACTGTGTATCATGTAACTGGGTGTACCTACTGAGGTGAGAGTCGAGCACACTGTCAAACACTTTGGCTATCACAGTTGCCAGTGAAATAGGCCTGTAGTTACCTTTGTCTGCTACCTATGTCTCCTGTCCGATTGTGGACAATAGGTACAACAATTGTATCCAGTAAATCCTGAGGTAAGTAAGAATGTCCCAAACATAAATTAATGCTTACCCTGCTGTACTTAATTTCACACTTCGTTAAAACTGTAATAGCTGTGAAATAGATTTCATTTCATTATGAAACTAATTATCAGAACAATTTAGATGTTAATTAAACTTCGCACACTGGTCATAAAATGTGTGTGTTTACTACTGCGACATGTTAACTTACTTACTTACTGGAAAAATAAAGTAGGTAGATTACAAAAAAAGGTTTTCTGACGCACTAAAAATTATAAAATAATTATATTGACTTGTATTAGCTACTATATAAGTACCTATGCAGCTTGTCACTTCTTTTAATGATATTTTTTTCCAATGGTTAATTCAAAATTAATCATTGAGAATTAAATTACTTTAATTTCATGTCTCATCAATATTTTCAACTTTAGTTGGAGATAATTGCTTTTTAGCCTCACCATTAATATTTGCATGCCAAAATATGGCGAAATGTGTCATCGCACAAGAATACTTAAATAACACCTTTGTAACCGCATGTAAAGCAAATAAATGACTTTGACTTTAAAAAAGCGTGGAGTGCTTTGTTTAAATTATTTAAAAGCACACAACCAAAAACCGCTCCATGCTTTTGAATTAATTATTTGAAATAAAAAAGTGAAAAGCTGCATAATAATATGTACTTATATCGTAACTAATACAAGTCAATTTAATTATTTTAGGATTTCTGCTTTTATTATTGTATGGTACCTATCATAATATTTTGTTCAAAATTAATTTGACTAGCAAACTTCTTCAATCAAAGGAATTTGATCTTAACGCTCCTACAAATGTTCTCCTATAAACAAAAACCTTTCTGGAAAGTTGTAGACGTGGTTTGGGTTAAGATACCAAATTATAGTATTGTTATCCAAACTATATATTCATACAAAGGTTCATTTCAATACGACAAATTAGAAGTTGATGAAAACTTGGGTTGAAAGATTCCGTTACATACAGGTCAAGATAATAAAAGTGTTAAAAAAAGATACCTATATGTATAAATAAAGAAACGGACGTCTAATAATAATAACGTTTATGTTAAGGTTCACTGTCGCGTGTGTGACTGTTACCAAAAGTTATTTTACGCATATTCTACCTCGGTGACTGATTACGATTACGTATTTTCTAAAGAAAAGAAAAAAGATCTCTTGGAAATTGTTATGAAACATGAGTTTATCTTTGTTGATCGTTGGGCTTTTTACTTTGCTAATTGCATCAAAACTCAAATCCAACGACACGCGACTATCATATAAAAATTCCATCGCAAAATAGAACAGAAAATTGTTGGGGAATTCCTTTCTCGTATTCACTAGGTGTGTATGTTATGTCCAGATGTCGGTAAAGGTACAGAAGATCACGGACCCCGTCCTGTTGGGAGAGGGTCCTCACTGGGACGAGAAGCAGCAGGCTTTGTACTTCGTCAGCATTCAAGAGCACACCATCCATAAGTATGTGCCCGCTACTGGAGCGCATACAAAGACTAAACTTGGTGAGTACTTACAAAGGGAAATAATGCTGACAAATCGGCTTCATAACTGGCGAAATGTGTGTGTACTGTAGGTACACCTCTGCCTAATCCTTCGGGGATTACAGGCGTGATGTTATGTATATATGTGTATTCTAAACTTAACAGACAGTTTGTTGCGCTACTTATTCCCAGCTAAAGCACTAGGAAGTGGTGAAGGGTGGGCGTTTTGGGGGACTTGTATAATTTTGATGATCAAAAAGTGCTGATTCTCAGCCTAATTTTAAGGCTCTAACGACTGCTATAAACACACAGTCGTACTAACTGCATACAAACTGCAGATTTGCAGTTGAAATGCAGTCCGTTTGTCTAGAGCCTAATAAATGTCTTTTGTTTTTTAATACAAACACCCACCACAAACATAAGACATCTCAAAATCTTTACCCTTATCCCTAGGTGGTCGCGTGGGCTTCATGGTGCCGATAGAAGGCACATCGGACCAGTTCCTGGTGGGGGTGGAGAGGAATTTCCAGGTGGTAAAGTGGAGCGGCGAGGAGGGTGCGGCGGTCTCTGTGGTGAAGGAGCTCGGCGAGGTGGACCGCGACGTGCCCACCACCAGGATCAATGACGGCAAGGCGGATCCCAGCGGCAGGGTGTTCGCAGGTCAGTTAAACTGTCAGTCGCGAGTAGAAAAGTCGACGGGGCACCTTTTTCTTGTATGAAAGTCAAACCAACCAACTGAATGGAATGACGTGGGCTTTGTTCGAACGTAACCTATCCAAGTCAGAGTCGCATAATACCCTCGCTTGCTCTTGCATTCTATCAATCAATCAATCTTTATTTGTGAACACAGGTATTACAATAAAGGTCTTATGTATACATTTTAGTCGAGCTCTATGTCCTACCAATGAAATTGGTGTACAAATATATTAGGTTTTTAGCAATTATTCTGAATTTATACAATACAAAGTCACGTTCGAGTTCGTTCGTTCGTTCGTTCGTAGCCCGTGAAATTCAAATTCTCTTACGTTTTTTGCAATTTGCAGGTCAATGTCAGGTTGTATGTTGGATCAAAATTATGATTCGCGAACTTAACTAATACGATTTTACATTTTTTGTTTTCTTTTTTGGCCAACCCGTCTTGAGCAAGCTTGACTGGTGATCAATGCTCGCGATGGGACAATAATAGGCTAGTATAATATGTTCCTTTCTCCACCACCCTCAGGAACCATGGGTAACGAGGACCCACCGGGCAACTTCGATAAGCATAAGGGAAGCCTGTTCCGCCTGGACGGGTCAAAGATCACGAAAGTGGCCGACCGGATCAGCATCTCCAACGGCCTGGCCTGGGACCTCAAGCAGAAGGCCATGTACTACACCGACTCCATGGAGAAGAACATCAGGAGATACGACTATGACGTGGAAACGGGAGAGATTTGTGAGTAGACACTTTATTATAGAGACAAATACCTTCTTGACGTGGTCGCACGTCTCGTATTGACATGATAAACTATTTATTTTATTTTATTGTATAGTGGCTGTTTCTAAATTACCGTAGGATGATAACATTTTCATTTCTCCTAATTTTTCTAGTAATTAGTATTTGAGGTTGGCTTTCCCCCCCTTGATGCTCCTTATGTTTTTAATTGATAAGCTGTACATTTGTTGTTGGCATCGTCTGATAACTTTATTCAAAAAATAATTTCGCAAAAAAACAGTCAATTTTAATCTTTTCTCTCTCTAATCTTAATTTTGATCTTAGCTCAGCTGTTTCACCAGTGTACTAATTTCTTTTCAGCCAATGTCAAGCACATCTTCGATTTCGAGAAAAACAAAGTAGAAGGTGTTCCCGATGGTACAACCATAGACACGGACGGGAATCTATGGGTGGCCTGTTTCGACGGCTCAAGCGTCATCAAAATTGACCCCAGAACCGGCGAATTGCTGCAAAAGGTTCCAATTCCGGCATTACAAGTGACTTCGGTCACTTTTGGAGGCCCAAAATACGATATTTTGTTCGTTACCTCCGCCAGTTTGAATATTCGTGGACCCCAGGATCCCCCATGTGGTGCCACTTTCATGGTTACTGGCTTGGGGGTCAAAGGACTCCCCAATGTTAATTTTAAGCTTTAATTATTATCAATCATGTTTATATGCATATTATGCTATTTTGTTTTTTTTATATCATACAATTATTTTATTTACACATCACATTTTTATAAATTATAACTCAGTTTTAATCGTTAATGTATTAGTTTATATAATGTTACTAAATTAATTAAGAATAACTTTTTTAGCCACATTAAGTAACGGAACCGGTATTAGACTGAATATTATTGTAATTTTACGATATTTAACATTTATAAAGACAATGGTGCCGATTCTCTTATACACCGAACTAAACTAACTAAACTATCACTAAAATTCCTTACTTTTGACTATGAGAATCTCAAAGCTATTCTGCAAAATAAATTCTCTTTTAAAAGTCATTTTGACACATCTAAATCGAATTTGACAATCGCGACTCCACACGTGATACCTAACCACGTGAATCTTTTTAGATCCGGAGGCGCGCATGGGGGCAGCCTCGACGTGTTTTATATGGATTTTTCACTTTTTGTATGGAAAATAAGAAAAAATATTACCCACATGTAGTATTAGGGGTTTAAGAGTTTTATAAAGGGTGTCGAAATTTTCATTATATTTGCGATTGGACACACCGTTTTCGAGATATAAGCAAAAGAAAAAAAAAAAATTTAGTACTGTTTTTTCATCTGAAGTCGAGGTGTTGGTGTGAATTTTAGTTCATGACAATCAATTTTATTCCACATGTTTTTAGTCGCGATTAAACATAGTCATATTTAGTTAGAAAATCTAAATTTTAGGTTAAAAACGTCAAATTCAGAATAGCTAAATTGCCATTTTCACTAAACGAATATCTCAGTGGCATCTTAGTGCTGTCAAACTAAAATTTAGTTAAGTTGTGTCGCTTTAGTCTATTTCAGAATGGGAAATCGTCGTTTGACAGGAATAAACTAAATTTTGGTGATTTTTAGTTTAGTTTAGAGGCATTTGTGACAAGAGAATCGGCACCATTATACCATGTTGAATGTATTGTTGTTAAACTCGTGTTTTATGAGCACAATGTATGAGAAACTATTTTATTTAAAATATACGTATTCGTTATCTACAACGCCTTTTTACTTAGTGTCCTGTGATTCTATTTATATGGTTATCGATCGATACATTTTGTCTGTTTTGGCTTGTCAAAAACGTAAAAACAAAATGATAAATTTAAACAAAAAATAAACCTAAAAAATGCATGCCAAATATATTACATTTTTTCTTGCAAGTTATAATGTTAATAGGGTAAAACTAAAATTAAACGAGGCAAAAGGAGTATGTAAGGATCGTAGCAGGTGGTGTTCTGTAGTTTCTGCCGACCCCCACGGGGAGAAGGCGTGAGTTTATGTATGTATGTATTAGAAGGGTAGTCCAATATAAGAATGTGTCGTTACTTGTAAAGACTAGACCACAGTATAATAAAGTAAGAATGTATGAAGACGTAATACTGTTTAACTTATACTGTGACTAGCCGCGGGTAAAAGCTAGTACCTCTCTAAAAATAAAATGCTAATTAAATATCTTTTGGCGATAACTTAAAACCTGATTTTCCTGTTTCTGTGTCAATTCGTGTAGTTATTTGCATTAATTTGTAAAGTAACGACAAATAACAGGTTCCTACCTACATGCGATTACAATGCACGCATTATAAACAAAAACTCCAAAGCAGTCCTTAACAAACTAACAAACAAAATGGCTAACTATTGGTTCCTCCTACTCACCAGCGTTTGTTGTGTTTTGTCGGTAAAGGTTCATCAGATCACAGAGCCTCTGTTCCTGGGCGAGGCTCCTCACTGGGATGACAGACAGCAAGCTCTGTACTTTGTCAGCAGTGGAGTATATAATATGATCCATAAGTATGTTCCGGCCACTGGAGTGTATACCAAGACTAAAGTTGGTAAGTTGTTCATAATATAAAGGAAGAAATTATCTAAAAAATCTTCTAATTGACGGCGCGGCAAGTGGCGCCGCCTCGTTTTGTTACGAAGTTACTGGAATCATCGAAAAGGTCTGATAAGAGTGATACTGGCTGGTTACAGTCACTCTAGCAGAGCGTCGCGTCGATGCACGATGGTTGCATGGCGGCTGTCTTCTGATGATAGAGATCCCGATATATTTTACTTTCCTCTGTGATAGAGATTTATATGAACATTTTGTAGACTTAACAGGTCAACCCAAGGTGTCTACAAACAAGTTACATTTCGTAATATACGCGTACAGTTACAATTTGTGCTTAACATATCGCACCTTTAAAATAAAACCGTTACTAAACGAAAATTTTCATGAATTGAGTTATCAATGCCATCTATTTAAAATACATATTTTAGATATGAGTTATCAATATAAAATATTTATTTTAAATAGATAAATATAAATATTTTAATATAATATTATTATTTTATTTAATTATATAATAAATATTTTAAATAGATGGCATTGATAAACTCAAGTCATGAAAATTTTCGTTTAGTAACGGTTTTACTTTAAAGGTGCGATATTATATTATTAAATACTAATGCTTAAACTACTAACTTATAATGAATACAGCTTCGATGAGTTAGCCTGTATGACATTGTGTGAGGTGGACATTTACCGCAGATATAATTTTGCACAGTTTGTCAGTGAATAGGTCCACATCTTGAGTAAGTATGATCGAGTTGAGGAGCGTAAGAGTACGTCGCGTAGTTGTATTTCTTGTGGTACGGGTGCGGGAGCCAGCCACAGCCAGCAGGGACCGCCGCCGACGCAAACCGTGCTCCCCCGCACCCCGCATGGCTCCCATTGGGACATTTAGGCTTATATCTCTCAGTGCTGAGGGATTGTCGATTTTATTGGTAAGTAAATGGTAAAAGTGTATAATTGCTTGCAAGCTCCTTCTCAGCTCTAGAGTGTCGAGTCCGAGCATACCCGTTACAAAAAGCGAGGGATAGAGAAATGGGTAGAACCCATACTTCTTCTTGTATATGTAGCGGCAGATCTTTTTGTGTATTTTTTCTATCATGTTTTTGTACTTGGCCTCGTACGGGTCCCAAATGAGAGCATTATACTCTAACCGGCTGCGAACGTAGGCATTTTATAGCATGATTGCCGGTCTACAATCCTGAAACTGTGAGAGCAGTGGTGGCCCAGTGGTAACGGCCGCGACTTACGAGTTGTAGGTCGTAGGTTCAAACCCAGACAGGCGCTTTACTTTGTGTAAATTATTTCATCACCACTGCTCTCAAAATGGTGAAGGAAAACATCGTGAGGAAACCGGCATGTCCTAGAACCGAAAATTCGAAGAAATGTGACATCTACCAACCCGCACTGGGCCCGCGTGGTGGATTACGGCCCACTCCCTCTCACAGAGAGGAGGCTTGTGTCCCAGCAGTGGGAACATTATAGGCTGATGATGATGATGATGATGAATCAAGTTTGACGCATGATAAAACCGAGAGTTCTGTTAGCAGCTTTCGTCATGGACACGATAATATATGTTCCCTAAAATTAAGGTGAGGGTCAAAAGTCACACCGAGATCACGCATCTCATGGACTCTTGTCAGCGTAGTGTCCAGTATTCGATAACTGTGTTGAATGGGAGTCCTAGTTCTAGCATAGGTCATAACTCGGCATTTTTTTTCATTAAATTGTAGATTATTTCTGGTGCTCCACTCGAAATGATGTTAGGGGATCCCTTTTATCTACTCTTGGCCATAAACGTATTTATGTGTATTATCTATGGCTTTATATGCTTATTCTACTCTTTGGGGGAGCCGCTGTCGTGTCGTACCACATCCACGACGAACTGCTATATTACGGCACAGTCCTGATAATACTGAAGCTGCCGAACCACAAATATGATGACCACTTCTGGTGAAGGCTATCCTGAGCTGCGCCGTTAACTATATACTAGGTACTTTAATCTACGAATTGAACGAGCAAATCTGGATTTGAAAACATTTTTCTCATTTTAAAGCCCGATTCTTGAGGAAGGATTTAACACCACGCTACGATGCTTAGGAGCCGAGCAAAATGAAAAAAGTAAGAACGAACGCTACCGGTTACCATACTTACTTAATTTGTACAGATATCAGGCGGCCGCGGGCGATGCAGCTAGCGGAAGTTAGAACTTAATAAAAAATCTTAAATTCATTAATTCACTGACTGACAACGCACCGCCTAAACCGCTGGGTCTAGAAGCATGAAATTATGCACGAGAAGTGGCTCCACCGTGTTAGTTACTCACGTCTTGCGTTTCCATCGCATCGCGACGTTCGTTTCTCACGTTTTTTGCCACGTTTAGTGCCCAGTCGACGGCCCGACGTACAAAGACATATTTTAAGCGCCTTCGGACGCCATAATTTGTTAGCCAACCAACAGACGATGCCGAAAAATTGCCATGTGTAGGTACTGTAAGGTTTATCATGAGATGCAACCTCATGCTGTACAGGCTGGCAAGAATGCTGTACGTCATCCGAACAATCTGACAGATATACTTATTCAATTATTTTTTTTAGGATTTGTAATCGTTTTCACTTGTTGATGAAAAAGAAGATAGTTTAAGTTTAGCCCCAGGCGCCGCTCGCGTATGTGTCTTTATTATGTTATACTGATGAATTAAATGTAAAGCTTTTCAAGCAAGAGTTCTTTAATTTCAACAATGTCCCGGGTACCGCAGCCAAGCTAGTGCCTACAGTACCTACCTTTAGGTTCATAATCCAACTTAATTATTATTAACCTTCAACGCTGTCGTTTGGTTGAGACGACCATCCAACTTCACCCGATAGCCAATTTGTTATCACTATCACTATGATGTCTTCAAGGTTCTGGATTGGAAAGGGCTAGGCATCAACATCAATGGCGAGTATATCACTAACCTTCGGTTTGCCGACGACATAGTTATCATGGCTGAGACCATGGAGAAACTCAGTACAATGCTCGATGACCTCAGTAGAGCCTCCGAAAGAGTGGGTCTTAAAATGAACATGGACAAGACAAAAGTCATGTCAAATGCCCATGTGACACCCACTCCCATGAAGATCGGAGACGCTACGCTCGAAGTTGTGGACGAGTATGTTTACCTAGGACAAATTGTCCAGCTAGGTAGGTCCAAATTCGAGAAAGAGGTCAATCGTCGAATCCGACTCGGCTGGGCAGCGTTCGGGAAGCTACGCAATATCTTTTCGTCCCACATACCACAGTGTCTCAAGACGAAAGTCTTTGACCAGTGCGTGTTGCCAGTGATGACCTATGGTACTGAAACGTGGTCGCTCACAATGGGCCTTATCAGAAGGCTAAAAGTCACCCAAAGGGCAATGGAGAGGGCTATGCTTGGAGTTTCCCTACGTGATCGAATCAGAAATGAAGAGATCCGCAGGAGAACCAAGGTAACCGACATAGCCCGAAGAATTGCCAAACTTAAGTGGCAATGGGCAGGGCACATTGCTCGCAGAACGGATGGCCGATGGGGTCGAAAGGTTCTGGAGTGGCGACCACGTACCGGAAGACGTAGCGTTGGAAGGCCTCCCACAAGATGGACCGATGACCTTGTGAAGGCCGTAGGAATCCGCTGGACGCAGAAAGCACAGAATCGGTCGAAGTGGCGGTGCTTGGGGGAGGCCTATGTCCAGCAGTGGACGTCTTTCGGCTGAAATGATGATGATGATCACTATAAAACCCCCCGCCGCCATGTCTGTCTGTCTGAACGCGATAAACTCAAAAACTACCGAAAGGATTTTCATACGGTTTTCACGAATGGACGGAGAGATTCATGAGGAAGTTTTACGTGTATAATTCATTAAAGGTTTTGTGTAAATTGGCTGAAATATGACGATGATTTTTGAAGATGCCGATTTTTGAAAAAATCATGCCGACTTTCCGAGCTTTACCGGGATGCGCCGCGAATTAATACATTGTTTACCCAATAACACATAAGGTACTTTTAATCTCGGTAATACGTTTCCATAGGATATTTTCCGAAATCCACGCGGGCGAAGCCGCGGGCAAAAGCTAGTAGTGTCTAAAACATTGTTGTATAGCCGACGGAGGCTATTACTCATAATTTTTTAGAAGTTTGTGGTCCAGAAACTGGAGGTTGAAAAATTCCGTTAGTACCTCTATTGGCGAGCGCCCCGCCAATCGGTTGATAATGTAACCATGTTGTCCCGACAGGTTGTGACTTCTATAGAGCGCTTTACGACTGACTTGTTCCAAGCAGTTAGCTACCTATATTGTCTTGTGATATTTTGTACACTTTTCCACACACTACAATTACCAGGTAGGTACCTGTACCCTAATTGCGTAACTTATTTTCGTCAACAATTTTGCCTAATTTGTTTCATTTTGACAGTTCAACAACATTCATTGCGTTATTTACGTTATTGAGCAGATTTTTTTTCCAACTTATGAAGCAATGAATTAGCAATCTGTTTCAAATCGAAACAGATTGATTGTGTTGCATTACGCAATTAGGGTAGTTTCACTTCAGCACTACAGCGCCCCGGTATCGACGTGGTGACCGTTGTCACTGGTACAATAGCGGTGTTGGTTAGGCTATTCGCTGGTGTTGGCTGGTCTCGCTTGTGCCGCGTTCCGATGCGGACGCGTTTGAGTTTTCTTTATTTCGATTAGCGCAGCGCAAGCTGTCGCTCGTAATTTACTCGCCATGAGTAGTGAACTAGTGGCGAATGAGCTGCTGGCGTTCCTGCAGCAGAAGCTGGATGTGATGGACGAGGTGTCCGCTGTCCAGATCTGCGCAACGAACTTCAGCGAGGATGACATAGCTGCTGCCAAGCTGTTGTTGTACAGTGTGCTGAACAAGCGCGACCAGATGGTGTCCCGCCGGCGTGACGGGACCAAGAGGAGCCTGCAGGATATAATCGCGCTATTCAAGGAGACCGACCCTGATGATGTGCCGACGTTTGTGGCGAAGGAGCTACACAAGCTTCCTCCCGTCACCTTCGACCACGTCGATGTAACCAGCCTTCTGAAGGACATTGTCTTTCTGAAGGCGCGCCTCGCGGATGTACTAACGAAATTAGACGCATCCCAAAACACCGTCACTGATTTGCGTAATGAAGTTAGCGATTTGCGCAACAGTGTGACGGTAATTAGGTCACCTGTCGATGCGTCAAACGTAAACACATGTCGCGGAGCCGGCCTCGATGTATTATCGTTGTCGAATTCCGCGTCAGCAGTTTCGTCGCCAGCGCATCCGTCGATTGCTGAGCTTGCAGAGCGCCCCGCCGGCGCGCCCCGCAGCCCCGTGCTCGTCACCGCGGCTCCTCTGTGTATCGCCGCCCGAGCCCCTCGCCCTATCCCGCTGCCAGTGTCTGCAGCCCTGGCGAAACCCCTACAAAGGGATTTCGCTAGCGTCACCGCGAGTGCCCCTGGCATTCCTAGTATCAAGCCCTTGCCTGAGAAGGCACCGAATTTAGCTGATGATGGTTTCGTGACGGTGCAAAGGAGGAAGCGCCGATCGCGAACAAACAAGAACCGCTGCGGCAAAGCTTCTACGGGCCCCGAAGTGAGCCTGCGTGCCGCAAAGCCGAACACACCGGTGTACATCTCCCGCCTGCACTACACCACTAAGGCGGAAGACATCGTGGAGTACGTGCGCCAAAAGACGAGGTACGCGCCGAGGGTGCAGTTATTAGAGTCGCACCGGAACGTCAATTTCAAGGCGTTCGTCTTGCGTGTACCGAACTTTTATCTGCCCCTCGTCATGCAAGAAGACTTTTGGCCACAGGACGTGGTGTTCCGTCGCTTCCGCGGACAAGTTCCACAAGACGGCACTAAGTTAAGCTAGTGCATAGTGAAGTGCTACTAACATAGTCTAAGCCTTATTAATTAACACAAGTTTTGTTTATATTAGAATATGTATGTTTAGGTTAAGGTATTTTTCTATGGGCCTGTGTCGCCTGCAATAAATGGTATTATTATTATTATTGTTACGTCTTTGACATTTCTCGGGACCCTAGGGTCCCGGACCTTTGGAAGGCGTACGAGGGGCCGAAGCCAACTCGCAGAGGCCCCTTCGATGTTTTTAATGAAATGAGGTACCAACCGACGATTATCCCTGTTCGCACTATGCAAGTGCAGCCAAGGACAACCCCCGGTTGGTGTAGGACTATTGTAATTAAGGAAACAAAGATATTGGACTATGGGTTTGGGTGGCTAAAGTGGACTGGTCACCTGAAACTATGGAAGGACTATGGCCCCTGCCTGATCAATGTTTTATATGCACACGGATAAAATGGCAGGGGGTGACTTGCACACTCATTAATGGGCCCCCGAAAACGGTCGCTAGCACAAAGTGTCGTAGCAACAAGGGGGCAACATGTTTTGAGGTGCTTGAGGAGTGGAGAGGTATTCCACGGCTTTCAGAACAATCCCAGAGCCCGGAAGATGGTCAAGATCCCTACGAGCACTTACTGAAATACTTCCTTCCTCCGAGCACGTTTGCTCTTGCGAATCTCCACTCAAGCCAGCCAATAAAGGCGAGAATGAGGTGGGAGCTCTGTTCCTCATCAGTGCTCACTCCAACCGGCCAAT
The DNA here is from genome assembly GCA_963680765.1 of Agrochola lychnidis. Taxonomy (NCBI): domain Eukaryota; kingdom Metazoa; phylum Arthropoda; class Insecta; order Lepidoptera; family Noctuidae; genus Agrochola; species Agrochola lychnidis. Next base: position 1,376,495 of record OY796859.1, on the reverse strand, counting down.
TAAGGCAAGCCAGAGGTGAGGAACAAGATTTCTCCGGGGAGATAGGGTCCGTGGGGTCGCTACTGCCCAACAGCTCGCCACATGCTGCCCTGCGGGTTTTTGTATCTCTCTTGGTCTGGCTCCTCATCCTAGACCTGTTCCGGCAAAATAAACTACCGGCATAGACCCAGAATTCGGAGCGCGCAAGCCCCACCACGACGTCAACGTAGAGATACGGCGGTGGGGTATTATTATTATTATTATTGTTATTTTTAAGAAGCAAGCGTTTTTCGTTTTTTCAATTGAGGGTACTTAGTTGAAAAAAACGAAAAAACGCCAAAATGCGAAAATTGTTTGGTCGACATTTTTGTGAGTATTTCTTCTTACTTTATGCTTATTATTGTAACTGGCGGGTGTTCAGATGTGGAAAATGAAAACACTGCCTACACTCACATAATAATAACTTAAAAAAGTTCCAAAAAACTATCGAACATCAGGGGGCCTACCACTAGCTCATAAGCAGTATTATTTTAATATTACTTCAGTGGGAGAAAGAGATGGAATACGTCCTGTAGAGCTTCATCTCTTTCCCACACTGAAGTAATATTAAAATAATACTGCTTTATGAGCTGGTGGTAGGCCCCCTGAATCATGTCCCTTCGGCAAAAAGAAGATCCACAAATCGCAGACCACCACTGCACAGCAACCGAAAATCAAATTACAATCCTATTTTGTATTAGGTATAGTAAAAGATTTAATGAATATTATTAAAAATTTAACATCTTGTTTTTACGTTTTTGAGAAACCTTACTATGCGTTCGCACTGGCGAAACATCACAACAAAACATGTTGAAATCTCTAGTGCCTGTCAAACTTTGTATGGAAAATTGTCAGAAAATAGAGATTCCAACATGTTTCGCTGTAAATCATAATCATCATCAACCCGTTGTACGTGTAATCGCTGTTTGTTGTTGCTCCACAATAATCGATAAACTGTGCAAAAATTGTTTGGAAGTGCCGTTAAAAGTGTAATTCGCATGGACATACTTTGAACTATGGACTTGCAACAATAATTTGGTGTTCTAGTGCGTATTTTAAAAAAATATAGACAAAACTAAATAAAAAAAGAATCCGATCTACCGTCAGTCGCAATCTAACGGTGCGTCGCGACAAAACGCGTAAGCTCCCCGTATTGCACGGCGCTTACGACGTTCTTCTCGCGAACTCGCTGTGACCAGTCGTCAACTCACCTACCGGGGGTCTTTTTTAGTGTGCGCTTTAGCTTCGAGAGCCGGGCCATAACTGGGAGGGCCTTTGTTGGTGTGCAGAGGTGCATATTGCAAAACCCAACTGCGGGGAGGAAGTAAGGAAAATATTATTTATCACTATTTGAGAAGTATTCAAATAAAATTATAAAAACAACATGGCTCCGACAACACGGTCGTGGGGTTGCTGTACCGACAGTAGTTATTCCGAGGATAACAGGGTACTCATTAACTGCATGAGATGCAATAAGTCATTCCATTTCGCGTGCCTGTCTATCCCGGTGATTCCTGCTGATTCTGATACTTATCGAAAATGGAAATGTCCGGGTTGTATAAATCTCACTACGAGTGCTTCAAAAAATGAGGGTACACCAAATCGGAACATCTCCACAACAAGAGTAAATAAAAGACCGGCCTTGAGCTCTCCCCCTCGAGCGACACCAGTAACCATTGAGGAAGTGCGTGCCATTGTCCAAGAAGTTATGAAGGTGGAATTCGCTTCCATGCTTCAGCAAATCAATAACACCATACTCAACGTCGTCAACAAGGAACTCGAACCTATAAAGCATGATATTAGAGAGCTCTCAACTTCACTAAATTTTCACACTCAGGAGTTCGAAGAGTACCAATCAGAACAAAAGGGATTAAAAAACGCTATGAAAAACTTAACGGAAGAAAATAATAGCCTTAAAAACTCAATGGCGGACCTAAGCCTCCGCATCAATTACCTGGAACAACAAACTCGTTCAAACAACCTCGAACTTCAATGCCTACCCGAGAATAAACAGGAGAATCTTTATACTGTAGTTAAGCAATTGGGATCGGTTGTCGGATGTGAACTAAGGGACAACGACATTCTTCACTGCACCCGCGTAGCTAAACTCCAAGCTACTAACACCCGCCCACGCTCTGTCGTTGTCCAGCTGGCCTCTCCAAGAATTCGCGACAACCTCTTGGCTTCGACTATCAATTACAACAAAGAAAAGAAAAATAATACCGAGAAACTCAATAGCGCAGATCTTGGGATAGCTGGTGACAAAAAGCCGGTATATGTACTCGAACATTTATCTCCGTCTAATAAAGCGCTCCATGCTGCCGCTAGACTGAGAGCAAAGGATAAGGGGTACAAATTTGTTTGGGTAAGAAACGGTAGAATTTTTGTCAGAAAGACCGCCGAAGCCGACCATATTTTGATAAGGAACCTGGACTGTTTACATAAGTTGATTTAATTTAATACGCTTTATTGATTGTTTTTTTTTTCTACTAAACTAAAAATACACGTTATTGTGAAAATACTACTTCTCAAACTTCGATAGTTTGCAAATGTTATACCAAAACTGTAGAGGTTTGCGAACAAAAACGCACACGGTTTATCGCAATGTATGTTGCAATAATTACGATGTTGTCATTCTTTCGGAGACTTGGCTTAACTGTTCCGTCCGTAGCAGTGAGCTATTCGACGACAAATACGTGGTTTACAGGAGAGATAGAGAAAGTTCTTGTATACATAGTGGTAAAGAGGGTGGGGGAGTATTGATAGCTGTAAAAAAAAAGATACATTCTAAACGCGCTGTGCATTTCGAGAGTAGTTGTGAGGACCTCTGGGTTATCCTAGACTTTCCGGTAGCTAAGACTTTTCGACGAATGGCTCTCTGTGCAGTATACCTACCACCACCTGTGCGCATATCCTACTTGGAAAATTTCTTAGATAAATGTAATGCGGCCTTTGATCAACTTAATGACTCATGCGTATGTATCATAGGCGATTTCAACTTGGGTAATATCGACTGGAGTATGGTTAGTAAATCGAATAACAGCCTCAAGTTAACTAATACTTGCGAAGCTTTGTTGGATTTTACGCATGTTAACAAGCTCAATCAGTATAACAACATAAATAATACCTCAGGTCGGATACTTGACCTTGTATTATGTAATCATCCATTGTGTAACGTGAGCCATAGTACTGGCTCATTATGTAATATTGATCAGCACCATCCACCCCTTGATATTACCGTCTCTTTAAATAAGGAAGCCAAACTTCCATATAATATTGTCAAAGGAATGCCTAACTTTCGTAAATCAAGTTACTTACCGATTCGTAAATACCTAAAAGAACTCAACTGGGAGGAATTATTTGAGGGACTGCATGACGTCAATGTGATGGTGCAGGTTTTTTACGACATTATTAATATGGCTATACAAAAGTTTATTTCCACTAAAGTGCCCAAGAATAGAAAATTCCCACCATGGTTTAACCGAACTCTTATTAAAATGTTAAATTCAAAAAATAAGATCAGAAAACGTTACAATATTTACAAGAACCCGTTAGATAAAATTGAATTAAAAATAATCAGTAAACGCTGTAGTGACCTTGCAACTGTTTGTTACAATAACTACATAAAGAACTTGGAAGACGAACTCACAAATAACCCCAAATTGTTTTGGACTTATATAAAAGCTAAACGGGGGGGATCTAGCGTATACCCTATATCGATGACAGATGGTACTACTACGTCATCTGACGGAACAGAAATATGCGAGTTATTTGCATCTTACTTTTCTTCTGTTTATAGTCCTGCTCAGGATGATGGCGATTTCCATAACAACACATTCTTGCATAACCTTCAAAATTATAGTTTATGTTTGTCAAATCTGTTTATTGATTGCGAAGCTATATACAAGAAGTTAAAAACCCTGGACTGCAATAAGGGCGCAGGGCCAGATGGAATACCACCTATTTTTATTCATGAGTGTGCCACCGAGTTGGTTATTCCATTGTCACTTATTTTCAACAAGTCTTTGACTTCTGGAGTTTTTCCTTCTAAATGGAAGGTAGCGAAGGTTGTTCCCATACACAAGTCAAATAATGACGATATGGTTTCTAACTATAGACCCATATCAATTTTATCTGCCTTTGCTAAAATTTTCGAGTCTCTGATCTGCCCCCACATTCAGAATCACTTAAAGCTGTACCTAAGCGACGAGCAACATGGCTTCGTGGAGTCTAGATCTACAACTACCAACCTTATTCTGTTCACTGAATTATTAACGAAGGCAATAGACTCAGGTTACCAAGCTAATGTCATATATACCGATTTCAGTAAAGCTTTCGATAAGGTTTCGCATGGAATTTTGATAAGGAAATTACGAGCATATGGCATCACTGGATCGTTACTCTCATGGTTGAGTTCGTATCTCGTGGATAGATCTTTCTATGTGGTCATCAACGGTTATCAATCTGCCTTGCGATATATCTCATCTGGCGTGCCACAGGGATCTCATTTGGGACCCGTTTTATTTAATTTCTTCATAAATGATATTCCAAATTGTTTTCATTACTCTGTTATCTTTATGTACGCAGACGACTTAAAATTTGTTAAGATCGTTAAAACTAAAGATGATGCCTCTGCACTACAGATTGATCTGGAAAGGCTTGTGCGATGGTGTAAAACTAACAAAATGCATTTAAATCCAAGTAAATGTTACCATGTTAAATTCACGCGAAAACATCAGCTGATAGAGCAGGACTATTACATCGAGGGTGAAAAAATTGCGGAACTGAACACAATAAAAGACCTTGGTGTTATGTTTGATCGGAAATTAACTTTTATTCCGCAAATAGACAGTATAATAAAAAAATCCTCCAAAATGCTGGGATTTGTTATTAGAAATGCCAAGCAGTTTAGGTGTTGTAAAACTAAAATTATGCTTTACAATTGCTTAATTCGAAGCACATTAGAATATTGTAGCGTGATCTGGCGTCCACACTATGCCACACACTCGTTGCGTCTAGAACGCGTTCAAAAGCGTTTTCTATGGCACCTGGCGTTTTCTAGCGGAATAACTAAAAAAGTACGTTCGTATAGTAATAGACTGAAATACTTTAAAATGGTTTCGCTAGACAATCGCCGACGCGTTAATGACGCAATGTTTGTGTGCAAAGTAATGCACCACAAAATTGACTGCCCACAAATATTGCACACCTTTAATTTCCGTGCCCCCTCAAGAATTCCTCGCAGTGCAATAACACCACTCTGCCCACCGCAGAGTAGAACAGTTCTAGGCGCCAATTCCCCCTATGCAAGGTTATGCAAGGTTGTAAATAGCTGCAGTGATCAGATCGATTTGTTCTTTGAAAGTTTGGGCAAATTGAAAGCCAATTTTCATAAGTACATTCCTAAATAAGTAATAACCTTTCATTATCTCACTTAAAAGGAAATGTGTCTACTTAAAATAAGTATAGTATAGTATAGTTTGTCATATATATATTTATTATGTTGTTATTATTAGGTTTTAACTAGATTAATTTATTTAAAAAAATTGTACAACTTCTTTATGCATGCGGAGTTTACCTGTAAGTGATTGTTGCACTGTTGCATATACGTTTTTGCATGCTACTCATAAGCATTATCCAGTGTAAACAATTGTTGGTGAACCTATAAATAAATAAATAAATGTTTCGCCAGTGCGAACGCACAGTTAGATACGAACAAAATGTTTCAATCGATAACTATATAAATAAATAAATAGGACCACAGGACACTAAGTAAAAAGGCGTTGTCGATAACGAATACGTATATTTTAAATAAAATAGTTTCTCAATAGATTGTGCTCATGAAACACGAGTTTAATAACAATGCATTTAACATGGTATAATGTCTTTATAAATGTTAAAATATCGTAAAATTACAATAAGATTCAGTCTAATACCGGTTCCGTTACTTAATGCCTCTAAAAAAGTTATTCTTAATTAATTTTGTACCATTTTAATAAACTTAATACATTAACGATTAAAACTGAGTTATAAAAATGTAATGTGTAAATAAAATTGTATGATATAAAAACATAAAATAGCCATAATATGCATATAAACATGATTGATAATAATTAAAGCTTAAAAGTAACATTGGGGAGTCCTTTGACCCCCAAGCCAGTAACCATGAAAGTGGCACCACATGGGGGATCCTGGGGTCCACGAATGTTCAAACTGGCGGAGGTAACGAACAAAATATCGTATTTTGGGCCTCCAAAAGTGACCGAAGTCACTTGTAATGCCGGAATTGGAACCTTTTGCAGCAATTCGCCGGTCCTGGGGTCAATTTTGATGACGCTTGAGCCGTCGAAACAGGCCACCCATAGATTCCCGTCCGTGTCTATGGTCATACCATCGGGCATCCCTTCTACTTTGTTTTTCTCGAAATCGAAGATGTGCTTGACATTGGCTGAAAGGAAATTAGTACACTGGTGAAACAGCTGAGCTAAGATCAAAATTGAGATTAGAGAGAGAAGAGATTAAAATTGACGGTTTTTTTTTGCGAAATTATTTCTTGAATAAAGTTATCAGACGATGCCAACAACAAATGTACAGCTTATCGATTAAAAACATAAGGTGCATCAAGGGGGAAAGCCAACCTCAAATACTGATTAATAACAAAATTAGGAAAAATGAAAATGTTATCATCCTACGGTAATTTAGAAACAGCCACTATACAATTTGAAAATAGTTTATCATGATAATACGAGTACGAATGAGACTTGTGACCACGTCAAGAAGGTATTTGTCTCTTAATAAAATAGTGTCTACTCACAAATCTCTCCCGTTTCCACGTCATAGTCGTATCTCCTGATGTTCTTCTCCATGGAGTCGGTGTAGTACATGGCCTTCTCCTTGAGGTCCCAGGCCAGGCCGTTGGAGATGCTGATCCGGTCGGCCACTTTCGTGATCTTTGACCCGTCCACGCGGAACAGGCTTCCCTTATGCATTTCGAAGTGGGCTGGTGGGTCCTTGTTATCCATGGTTCCTGAGGGTGGTGGAGAAAGGAACATATTATACCAGCCTATTATTGTCCCATCGCGAGCATTGATCACCAGTCAAGCTTGCTCAAGACGGGTTGGCCAAAAAAGTTTTTTTTTCTTTTTTAAAAACATATTAGTTAAGTTCCCGAATCATATTTTGATCAGCATACAAATACAACCTGACACTGACCTGCAATATGCAAAAAACGTAAGAGAATTTGAATTTCACGGGCTACCCTGACGCTTTTGCCTCAAGAAAACCTAGAATGCAAGAGCGAGCAAGGGTTTTATGGGACTCTGACTTGGATAGGTTAGGTTCGAAGGTGAGGCTAGTGAGCGAGTGAACAAAGCCCACGTCATTCCATTCGGTGGGTTGGTTTGACTTTCATACAAGAAAAATATTTTTACAAAAAAAAAAAACAACCGACTTCAAAAAAAACACTACAAAGTGAAAAATAACTTTAATTTCGGAAGTCGGTGTCTTTGGTTTTGAATTTTCGTTCTTTGTCACCGACTTCCGAAATTAAAGTTATTTTTCACTTTGTAGTGTTTTTTTTGAAGTAGGTTGTTTTTTTTTTGTAAAAAGTTTTTATTTTTCACTTTTTAGTTGTGATACCTACCCCACACAAATTCGAATACCACTACCTGCTATGTAAATAACAGTGACAGGAAGTTATCATAATATCATCCATATACTAAGCGAGGTAAAAATACGTATTATTGAAGCTAACTCAAAAACTACCCAAGTAAAGTTAATAAAATTTATATGGGACCACCTCTGAAGTATGATCTACCAAAAAAAAAGAATCATTAAAATCAATTCATAATTGACGGAGTAATCGCGTAACAAACATAAAAAAAAAACAACACAGTCGAATTGAGAACCTCCTCCTTTTGGAAGTCGGTTAAAAAAGGAGCCCCGTCGACTTTTCTACTCGCGACTGACAGTTTAACTGACCTGCGAACACCCTGCCCCTGGGATCCGCCTTGCCGTCATTGATCCTGGTGGTGAGTACGTCGCGGTCCACCTCGCCGACCTCCTTCACCACAGAGACAGCCGCACCCTCCTCGCCGCTCCACTTTATCACCTGGAAATTCCTCTCCACCCCCATCAGGAACTGGTCCGATGTGCCTTCTACCGGCACGATGAAGCCCCCGTGACCACCTAGGGATAAGGGTAAAGATTTTGAGATGTCCTATGTTTGTGATGGGTGTTTGTATTCAAAAACAAAAGTAATTTATTAGGCTGCAGATTTGCAGTTGAAATGCAGTCCATCTATCTAGAGCCTTAAAATTAGGCTGAGAATCAGCACTTTTTGAACATCAAAATTTCACAAGTCCCCCAAAACGCCCACCCTTCACCACTTCCTAGTGCTTTAGCTGGGAATAATAAGTGGCGCAACAAACTTCCCAGCAGCACACCTGTCTGTTAAGGTTAGAATACACATATATACATGACATCACACCTGTAATCCCCGAAGGATTAGGCAGAGGTGTATCTACAGTACACACACATTTCGCCAGTTATGAGCCGATTTGTCAGCATTATTTCCCTTGTAAGTACTCACCAAGTTTAGTCTTTGTATGCGCTCCAGTAGCGGGCACATACTTATGGATGGTGTGCTCTTGAATGCTGACGAAGTACAAAGCCTGCTGCTTCTCGTCCCAGTGAGGACCCTCTCCCAACAGGACGGGGTCCGTGATCTTCTGTACCTTTACCGACATCTGGACATAACATACACACCTAGTGAATACGAGAAAGGAATTCCCCAACAATTTTCTGTTCTATTTTGCGATGGAATTTTTATATGATAGTCGCGTGTCGTTGGATTTGAGTTTTGATGCAATTAGCAAAGTAAAAAGCCTAACGATCAACAAAGATAAACTCATGTTTCATAACAATTTCCAAGAGATCTTTTTTCTTTTCTTTAGAAAATACATAATCGTAATCAGTCACCGAGGTAGAATATGCGTAAAATAACTTTTGGTAACAGTCACACACGCGACAATGAACCTTAACATAAACGTTATTATTATTAGACGTCCGTTTCTTTATTTATACATATAGGTATCTTTTTTTAACACTTTTATTATCTTGACCTGTATGTAACGGAATCTTTCAACCCAAGTTTTCATCAACTTCTAATTTGTCGTATTGAAATGAACCTTTGTATGAATATATAGTTTGGATAACAATACTATAATTTGGTATCTTAACCCAAACCACGTCTACAACTTTCCAGAAAGGTTTTTGTTTATAGGAGAGCATTTGTGCGTTAAGACCAAATTCCTTTGATTGACGAAGTTTGCTAGTCAAATTAATTTTGAACAAAATATTATGATAGGTACCATACAACAATAGAAGCAGAAATGCAAAAATAATTAAATTGACTTGTATTAGTTACGATATAAATACATATTATTATGCAGCTTGTCACTTTTTATATCAAATAATTAATTCAAAAGCATGGAGCGGTTTTTGGTTGTGTACTTTTAATTAATTTAAACAAAGCGCTCCACGCTTTTTGAATTAACCGTTAGAAAAAAATATCATTAAAAGAAGTGACAAGCTGCATAGGTACATATAAAAAAAATGGTAATTAAATTGACTTGTATAAGCATACATGTCAATTTAATTATTATTATTTTTAGTGCGTGATAAAACTCCTTTTTTTTTGTATTCTATCTACTTAGTTATTTTTCCAGTAGGTAAGTAAGTAAATTAACATTGTCGCAGTAGAAACACACACATTTTATGGCCAGTGCGCGAAGTTTAATTAACATCCTAATTGGTGCCGATTCTCTTGTACACCGAACTAAACTAACTAAACTATCACTAAAATTCCTTACTTTTGACTATGAGAATCTTAAAGCTATTCTGCAAAATAAATTCTCTAAATTTAAAAATAATTTTGACACATCTAAATCGAATTTGACAACCGCGACTCCACACGTGATACCTAACCACGTGAATTTTTTTAGAGCCGGAGGCGCGACGCAGCCTCGACGTGTTTTATATGGGTTTTTCACTTTTTGTATGGAAAATAAGAAAAAAATATTACTTACATGTAGAGTGTTAGGGGTTTAAGCGTTTTATAAGGGTGTCGAAATTTTCATTATTTTTGCGATTGGACACACCGTTTTCGAGATATAAGCAAAAGAAAAAAAAATATTCAGTACTGTTTTTTCATCTGAAGTCGAGGTGTTGGTGTGAATTTTAGTTCATGACAACCAATTTTATTCCACATGTTTTTAGTCGCGATTAAAAATAGTCATATTTAGTTAGAATATCTAAATTTTAGGTTAAAAACGTCAAATTCAGAATAGCAAAATTGCCATTTTCACTAAACTAATATCTCAGTGCCATCTTAGTGCTGTCAAACTAAAATATAGTTAAGTTGTGTCACTTTAGTCTATTTCAGAATGGGAAATCGTCGTATGACAGGAATAAACTAAATTTTGGTGATTTTTAGTTTAGTTTAGAGGCATTTGTGACAAGAGAATTGGCACCATTGTTTCATGAAATAAAATCATTTCACAGCTATTACAGTTTTAACGAAGTGTGAAATTAAGTACAGCAGGGTAAGCGTTCATTTATGTTTGGGACATTCTTACTTACCTCAGGATTTACTGGATACAATTGTTGTACCTATTGTCAACAATCGAATAGGAGACATAGGTAGCAGACAAAGGTAACTACAGGCCTATTTCACTTTCAACTGTGATAGCCAAAGTGTTTGACAGTTTGCTTGACTCTCACCTCGGTAGGTACACCCAGTTACATGACACACAGTTTGGTTTTAGTGCTGGGCTATCTACTGAAACTGCTATACTTGCGTTGAAGCATACTGTCAAACTGACAGGAAAACACCTGTGTATGCTTGTTTCCTGGACCTTTCTAAGGCCTTCGACCTGATTTCTTATAATGTCTTATGGGAGAAGCTTCTGGAGGCGGGCGTTCCTACTGCATTAGTGTCTACATTATCTTTTTGGTATGACCAACAGAGGAACTTCATCAAATGGTCTAATGTGTTGTCTGACCCGTATAAATTCGAGTGCGGCGTTAGGCAGGGAGGTCTAACTTCCCCGAGGCTTTTTAATATTTATGTAAATAAACTGCTAGTTGAGCTCAGCAGCACTCATGTCGGATGCCATATAGATGGAGTATGTTTAAATAACTTAAGTTATGCAGACGACATGCTGAGCCCTACTATCAGTGAAATTAGAAAGTAGAGAGCACGGGCTAAAATATAATCCTACAAAAAGTGAGCTGTTAGTGTTTCGAGGCAGGAATAAAAATCCAACATTTGTCCCTCCTGCAAAATTAAATGGTTTACTTTTGCATAGAGTTGCCCACTTTTTAATATTTGGGCCACATTGTTACTGAGGAATTAAAAGACGACTTGGATATGGAAAGAGAGCGCAGGGCACTGGCTGTGAGGGGAAATATGATATGCAGAAGGTTTCATGGTTGTTCAGTTCCCATGAAACTAACTCTTTTTAAGGCCTACTGCCAAATATTTTACACCAGCAGCCTTTGGGATACCAGCAGCTGTTGAGGCTTCCACCGTACTGTAGTGCGTCAGGTATGTTCGCTGATGCGCACACTGACGACTACTTAGCGATAATGCGGAAGAAAGTTGCCTCAGTAATATCCCGAGTGAGGGGAAGCAGCAACAGCATTCTGAGTATGCGTAACCCCAGCAAAATGTTACGCCTTAGAGAAATGAGAGTATTACAGATATTAGTTCATAGTTAGTTGCAATTTGTTTAAGTATAGCAAAATTTGTTCAAGTTGTATTTTCGAAGTTATTCGAGAAAAATTGATTGAAAAAACTGATTAAATGTTTTTCAAAAAAGGCATTTAGCAATTTTTAGCCATTTTTACATTTTGCTACGACGTGTAGGACGATAAACTGATTTTGCTGGAGTAACGTTACTCCAGCAAAATCCTTATTTGTAGAATCTTTCAAGACTTCTCAAGAAAAATCTTACAGGTCCTCAGAGCATATTACAGAGCCTGCTTTTGAACTTCGACGCGAGAGAACATGTTGTGGGTGATTCCTTCAATGTAGCCCGTAAAATTCAGAATTTCTTACGTTTTTTACAAATTGCAGCGCTGCTTTACGCGTATGTTGTCTGTTGTAGTATTATTTCCATCGAAAGTAATTTAGAGAGCTTTATTGATGTTTTAAATTATTATAAATGAACTAGCTGACCCGGCAAACGTTGTTTTGCCATAAAAATGTTTGGGGTGGACCACCCTTATCACTTAGGGGTATGAAAAATAGGTTACGACCGATTCTTAGACCTACCGAATATACATATAATAAAATTTCATAAAAATCGATCAAGCCGTTTCGGAGGAGTATAACACTAGGTATGACACGAGAATTTTATGTAAGTATATAGATAAGATAATTATTTTATCATAATCACCGCGAATTGCATTTTGATCAACATGCCTCGTAAGCCAGCGTTGCAATTTGCAAAAACCATAAAGAAATTTTGAATTTCTTGTGCTGCCTTGACGGCTCCCCCTTCAGCCTTGAATATCCTGATAATAAAATTCGTCTGCTGATAAGAGTGGATGTCTACTCAATTACTCAAAAGGTCAGCAACACATCAGCCATGCCTCTGGTGTCGCGGATGTTCATGGGCGGCGATATGCGCTGATTGTCCAATAAAAGGCGACCCGCCATGTCCCCGATTTGACCTCTATTTGCGCGCTCTGCAGGCAATTTCCTGTTATTATAATAATAAAGGCAAAACTTGTCTGCGGAGTCTAATCGAAAGGATGATCTTGAATAAAATATACTACGAAGTGATGATGACAAGCAAATTGGCGTAAGGCCATGTCCGAACAATAATCCTATCAAATGAGCGTCATCGACGATGATCGAGCAAGATGAAAATGTGATTAGCGTCTCGATGATTACGTAGATATTCGCGCGACCGATCGCTTTGGTTAGGACACGGAGCAATGCAGTTTGTGTCAATGGAGTTTTGAAATAAACTGAAGGTCATAGGCATCATCATTTCGATGGGAAGATAGTACGTAACCAACTAGCAACATACGACGGTTACTTTAGCACCACTTGAACTGTAGTGGTTGAAGAGGTTAGCTCTGTAAGAGCGTTAAGAATAATTATTAATGTTCTCAGAGTTGATTGTTCCGACAATTTCAGATCTTAGAGATAGTTATAATAATAGAAGATAATAATAATAACTGTTCATTATTATAGCTACACTCAACAAGTCGACATAGCTGGAGGTTGAGGTTGTCCACTTTTCACCTAATGCCGTTAGTAATTAGGTGGCAATTTTTCAACCAGGAACTTTGCAAACTAAACCAACCTACTGGAGGCGACGACGGCGGGTAATCTATGGATGATACCTACATATCCACAATTTGATGCTGCATGGGCAGGCCTCCGTCACTCTATGTACTTGCGCGCTATAATTACCTACCGCCCGGCCGAGCGATCTCGGGCCGTTTGCGGACCTTATTCAGTGCGGTTTTCGCAAGCGAAGCGCACGCACGTTGTTCAATTTTACAACTGTACGCTTGAGCATTTAGGCACATTTTAGCATGCAGCGGTTGCTGACGCGACGGAGTAGGCTATTATAGCAGTAGGTATTGGAAATTTTCTACTGAGTGAACTATCTGTTACGTAGTAACTATTTAGTAATCTGTGGCATGGGGTTGATGTGATAATTCTCATCGAGAGTATTTTTCCAAAGCATAAATGTGAACATTTCGCTTGCAATACAAACTAAAGAGGTGGGAAGCTCAATTAAGAATTTAAGACGCAGATATGTGCAAGTGACCTTGAGTGGTTAGCTTGCGTGTTCTGTACTGAGCTCACGCAACGCGTCGTACGTCCAGCCCGTAATACTGCCCCCGTTACATAATTACAGTAAGTCGTGTTACTGTTGTTATGACTTTTTTACAGTAAATACTGTAAAAAAGTACTACTAAGTACTGTACATTATTTAGATTAAAAAAAGAAAAATGCTCCATAAAGGACTTGATATAAGGATCACAGTACTGTAAAAAAAGTCATAACAACAGTAACACGACTTACTGTAATTATGACAACGGGGGCAGAATAGGACTCGCCCATCAAGGAGCGCTGTCCCGAATTAGACGCATTATTAATTTATTATACATAAAACAAAAGATATTTTAATAAAACACGTATACTAAAAGATCAATAATTAAATTATCTTTAAAATGGTGAAGGTTTCAGAAAAATATGCTTGAAAAATTTTACGTGATTCTCCGTTGTTTATCCGCGTTAGACATAACTTTAAAATTATTTTCTTTATGTAATATAAACATAATCTAAAATATTCCTATTTTAAGTTATATTTTTTCCAAATCATTAATTAATACTACTCGTTTAGACGTAATCTTCAGTATAAAATAATTAAAGGTCTGTTTAAATCCCCCGCATTTCAGATTGAGCGCCTACTGGCCCATTATTAAATACCCATGCACTACGACTTAATAAGTAATTTAGTTTAATAGTTTAAATACCTAATTACGATTAATAATAATGTATTTTGTGACATTCATTAAGTAATCAATAATTAATTACTTATCTAATTTCACCAAATAATCTGATTATTATGGCTATTAAAACCGATTGCAGTTGAAGGTCGTCAATAAATTGTGGACCGATTTTGAAAATTCATTTTTCATTTGGTAGTGGAAGCTTGCGCGGTGGTCCCATATAGATTTTTCACACTCAGTCTATGTGGACGATGTTTTAACAAATTCCTGTCACTGTTATTTACATAGCAGATATTTTAAGCAGGGGTCATAAGTTATGAATTGTAGTAACCCGCTAAACGACGGCCACCCGCGCCCCATGAAAACGCGCACGGTAAAATTCCCCATTGAAAAAAAAAGTGGCAATTTTGTTTTTTCCTGAAAATTACCACATAAATAGACTCAGTACGATACTTCACGATTCACGAACCCGTCACGAATCGAACAGGTTTTTTTTACATGTGCATAGACAACAAGTAACAGCAACTTTTGAGACTAATCTCAACTTTAAGTGTATTTACTATTAGTTGAAAAGTATGGAATAAACCATTGAAGGTTCAATATTCTGGGTGACAGAAGGGTTTGAATAGGCAAATATGTTTTGGTATGTGATGAAGCAGGAAATTACTGTTGCTTTTAAATAAGTTGATAATAAGCAATAATTGCTAAAATTTTTCTAATAGAAAGTTATTTTTATATGTACTTACTACATACTGTGATTTATTTTAAGATGGTATCTGTGGTAAGTTACCACAGTTTTACAGTTCTAAGAAATAGTGGGACATTATTTATTAAAAATATTGGTCAGTGGGTCATTTTAGGGCTGGATTCCACAAATTTAAACCTGACCTTATGGAGCTGGAGCTTATTGCAACTATACCTACTAGTTAGAATTTAAAAAAGATAAATACTTATAGAAGAATATAAATTGGAAATACCATGGTAATTAAATCCGTTTAATTTATATATATTAAATAATTTGATATTTTAAATAATTAATGTGTCTTTATAGACACATTAATTATTTAAAATATCCGTATTTTACATAATTAATGTGTCTATAAATTTAAAACTAACTTATATTAAGTACCTAACATTATCCAATTAATAAATAATGCACAATAAAACGAAGTCAAAGCGACCACCTACCTTATAGCCCGAGCGTCGCGTAGCAAATAACGCGGATTGCAATTGAAAAGCAATTATATATCTAAGGCCGCATTCCGAGTTACGCTAAAAGTGATTATATCGCGTATCCGACCAAATTTAATAGTCACAAAATATAAGGGTTATTGAGTAATAATTGTGACTTTGGACTTTGGTCGGATTCGTGATATTATCACTTTTAACGTAACACGGAATGCGGCCTAAATCTTTACAAACCTACACACTATAGGTGACTAACGAATGCTGCTTTTCCGTCGTAGGCTCGCTACGAACCCAGACAAGAGTGTTATTGATACTCTTGAGCAAGGCTCGGAACCATACCGGTTAGGTAATACTGGTTTATTACGGTTTTCCTCTGAACTTTTCTTAAGAACGTAAACGTTTTAAGAACTTTATTTTAACCCAAATTAACCGGTTTATTTGACGAACGGCATGTCGGTAAACGCGTTGCAACTTGTGACTACTTGTAAGGATGCCGCGCATAGCGGCGCGGTATGTAGACGTATTTACGATATTTCTTTTCATTCGATTCCTTCATGACCGCTTAGGTACTTATTGCACTTTTCTATGAAACAGCAGTTTTTTTATTAAAATAACCGACGAAAAATTTCAACGCAGGGGTTACCAGAATCTGGGAGGTCCAAACGCCTCCTGCCGGAGGCTTTACGCGGGGGTCGTGCGGTCCATGGCCCTTTACGGGGCGCCTTCATTGAGGCGGCAGCCAGCCCGCCGGCTTAACGCGTCCCACAGGGTCATGGCCATCCGGCTGGCCCGAGGATACCGCACGGTCTCCTGCGAGGCGGCGAGCCTCCTTGCCGGAGTACTGCCATGGGATCTGGAGGCAAAGGTCCTCGCGCACATTTGGGAGTGGCGCGAGGAGGCGAAACGCCGGGGCTTAACTCCGATGCCGCAAGAAGTCGCGGCACAGCGGACAGAGCTCCGGCGGGATCTCATGGCAGAATGGAGAGTGCGATTGTCGCAACCCAGCGCTGGGCACGCCACAATTGCGGCGATAAGACCCCTCTTTGAGGAGTGGCTAGAGAGGCGCCACGGCGTCCTCACCTTCCGCCTGACACAGGTGCTCACCGGACACGGCTGTTTCGGGAGGTACCTGTTCAGGATAAAGCGGGAGGAAACGCCCGGGTGTCATCACTGTGTGGATCGCCCGGAGGGCACGGTGGAGCATACGGTGGAGGTCTGCCCGGCTTGGGCAGGGCATCGCCGTGTCCTCATGGAAGCGATCGGCGGCGGTGATCTCTCGCGTCCGGCCCTGATTCAGGCCATGCTACGGAGCGAAAGGAAATGGGAGGCCGTCACCTCCTTCTGCGAAGCAGTAATGCTCGCGAAGGAGGAGACGGAGCGCGTGAGGGAGAGGCAAATTTCGCGCCCTCGCGCCCCTAACCGCCGCAGGAGGAGACGCCCTGGGCGTCGGGAATCACGGGAAGATTTCCGGCCACCGTAGGCGCGGGCTTGCGGACGGTGAGCAATGGGTAGCTCGCCGTCCGATAAGGACCAAGCCCGGGTCGACGGCACGTTGTGTTCCACGTGCGCCTCAAAGAGATGTCAGCAGAATTGACGGGGTCCGCTAGAGCCAATGCCTGCCGGGGGTTCGAAGAAAACCGATAGGGAAATCGTGGCCCCCTTGGCAACACGGCAACTGAAGGAACACGGGTGGGTTTTAGTCAGTAAGAGTCTGACACGCCCTCCCGCTCCGCCCAGAGCGGGAGAAGTTATTTGATGATTTCCCACCCAAAAAAAAAAAGGGGGTTACCAGAATCAAGGAATCAAGTACTGAATCCATGCACAGTGTGGTAAGTGTGTGGTGTTTTTGTGTCATCGTGTTTTTATTGAATTAATCGATAGAGTCTACAGTTCTGAGGATTTGGCGATTCGCACACTGCACCGCATTACGCAGCGTGGTGCGGGGCGGCCATAGCAAAATGAACGCGCGTGGATGCATTTTCTGTGTGTTGGACTGTGCGTGTTTTCTATACAAACGGATATACTTACAAGCAACGCATTCACGCGCTACGCTGCGTGGTGCGTGACAGTGTGTTAATCGCCTTAGAGTAAAACTCCGGGTTCGCCAAGACTTGTACTTTTTTTTTTAAATGTCTAAGTTTCGGAATATCCGACATCAAAAAAATGCTGATACTTTCTTTTATGTGTAATATTATTTCCAAAACCTAACTCATTGGTTTCCAGGAGTTATTGGAAATTTTAGTAATATCCGAAATATCCGCACTTAGGGCTGCCACTTCAACCAAAACATAATTTGTTTATTTTTATTAAGTTTTAGTTTTCTTATCACGACCATAACAAGATATCATTATTTTGTGGCTTAAAATGGCAAAGATTGAGTAATTTTATAAAGGAAATTAAAAAACAAACGGAGAAATTGGTATCATGTTGATTGATACACCTTTTTTGGAAACCGTCTATATTTTTAACCCAAAAAACTTAACTAATAGTAAATAAAAGAAAATCTTTTCCGATGTCTCATAAGTATATTAATCAACATTTAACATGAGTATTATATCAACATTTTGACAATTTTTTAAATATTTTTAGTCAATTTAGTTCTTTTCATTATTAATTTTACAATTTTTTTAATCAATTTTCGTCTTACTTTTTGATTTTACAACTTATTTTGAATCAATTTTTAGTAAACTTTTATATTTTATAATTCTTTTAAATCAATTTTATTATACTTTTGTGTTATAATATTTTTTTAGAATAATGTATTTGGTATTTTATTTATCTACATGAATTATATACCTATCTAATTATTTTAAATCAATTTTCGATAAAAATACGATGAGAGTGCGCCCCTGCTTAAATTATTTACGTTAACTATTTATATTATTATTATTTATATACAATATGTAACTATATTTATTAAAGTATAGTTTTTTATATAAAGCAAAATCAATGGTTGTTCCATCTGGAGTTGGAACAATTTCAGGGGACTGAGCGCCAGTCAACCTTTATACCGTAACCGTACTCTGCACTTCAACAACCTCAGTAAGGCGTGACTGAGGTACGTCGTGCAGAACTACGGCCGGGGGGCTTGCCTTTAGCTGGCCGGCCCGCGAGAAGGAACACTCTATAAAACCCGAAGTCGTTTAAACCCTACGGATATCTGGCGACCTCCGTAGTATGTAGCCTTACCCCCGGAATGGGTGTCACCCGGGAGTGGACCTTCTATCGACCCTACTCGTGTGAACAACAATGGAAACTAATCAAAAACTAACAAATAAACCTGGAATTTCAACACAGACGACTATAGCATTGCCAATTGACACCGATTCAGACGACGAGATGTTTTCAACTAACCAACAAAGCCCTAACGATGCGTATCAACAGACAATGACCGTGAAGGACATTCTTCTGGTACAAAAATACTAACTCGAATGGAAGCCTTTATGCTGTTTAAGGGTAAAGCAAAGCAGCTGCTACTTTCCGAACGAGTGAGTATGGTTGTCAAATATTTTGGCTCTGAATATCAACTTTCACAAACTGATGAGGAGTTGAAACAAGCACTTTCAGGATTTTTATCAAAGAGTCAAGATTACTTTAAGCGTTCTAAGTTTAATGAGTTCTATTTTATTTAAAAAAACGAGATTAGCTTAGTGGTACTCTTGTTAGTGGTCATTTGATATCAGTCCCTGTTAATGATGAAACTTCATCAGCAACAGTTTCTAATAATGAATCTATTTTCTCCGAAATCCAAGAGGTTTATGGCTTTAAGCAGAAGCCAACAATATAGATCTAAGAGAAAACTTTCGGAAGCCTTAGACAACGAACCAAATGTCCAGAAAATACAAGCGTTTGTACGATCTATTAAAATCGGAGGACAAAATCTGCCACATTCATCATCTAAAGATTTAGAGACACTATTATGTCTATGTCTAGAATCTGAGACTGCTCCAACAGAAATTCTGAAAAGTTTCAGACTTCTCCAGAACCATACACACCTGTTGAAGCTCTGGCTATGATAACTGACAGAAATATGTCCGTCGAAACATACAATGCAATTCGATTAGTTCTTAAAAGACGCGGATTTGATGCATGCCCCCCGTATAATAAAATTCAAGAGGCTAAAAAAACCTGTTATCCTGACCAGGTTCAGGTGTCTGAAAGACAAGGATCTGTGCCTCTTCAAAGTTTAATAAACCACACTTTTACACAGGTGATTAAATTATGTGATGAAGTCCTCATCGACTATTGCACCAAAAAAAGCATTCAAGCAGTAGATTTCATTTTAAGGGGTAACTAGGGCTTTGATGGAAGCACTGGGCAATCTTTATATAAACAGTCATTCTCAGATGCAGAAGGTGACGAAAATAGTCTTTTTGCGACGATTACGACGATTTAGGCCATTGCAGGTTGTAACTAAAGACAGCAATGATGTTATTTGGGTAAATCCTGCACCGTCATCATTTCGTTACTGTAGACCGTTACACTTGCAGTATAAAAAGAAACGAAAGAATTAATTACTTTGGAGAAACAGTCTATTCAGGATCAAATACAAAATCTTACCCCCATTATAACTGAAACCTCGAGAGGGCATACAATAAAAGTGGTTGAATATGAATTATACTGTGCAGCTATTGATGGGAAAGTCCTGAATGCAATTCTTTGTACACCATCTCAGTTACGTTGCCCATATTGCGATTTGACCTCATCCCAATTCAACGATTTAGAGTTAGCATTCTCCAAACCAGCCATAGAAGAACGTTTGGTGCATGGCATAAGTCCACTTCATTCTTGGATAAGGGTCTTTGAATTTTTATTAAACCTGGGATATAAAGTAGAGGTTAAAAAATTGAGGATCCCTCAAAGGTCAGAAGAGAAATAATCCAGGCTAAAATCAGAGAAGAAATGGGACTTTTGGTAGATGTTGTCCGTCCAACTTCAGGGACCACTAACGACGGAAACACTGCACGCACTGCTCTTTCTTATAGAAACCGAGGAACTTTTGCAAACATTCTGAACATTGACCCGTGGTTATTAGATGGATTATTTGTTATTTTAACAGTTTTGTCTAGCAACCTGCCAATCGACCCTGAAAAATTCGAAATTTTTTGCAAAGAGTTGGCATACAAATATGTTGCGAAGTATGGATGGCATCCTATGACTGTTACGCTTCACAAAATTTTAGTACATGGGTCGAAAATTATAGAAAAATCAAATTTACCTATTGGCATGCTCTCTGAACAAGCGGCTGAGTCACGCAACAAATTTTGGAGGTTTGACAGAGAGCACCATACCAGAAAAAAATCTCGTGAAGCAACTATGTTTGACCTTTTTCACAGAGCTTTAGTCTCATCGGATCCAACTATCTCTGATTACAACCTCTTAGAGAGAATAAATAAGGCTAAAAAAATCCCATTGCCACCGGCCGCATTGTCTTTGTTGAGACCTGTTAATGAAGAAAATCTAGCCATCGATGATTATTCGCATATTGAATTAATTGTAACTAACAATGAAGATGAATTTTAGTTCGGTTAGCCCATATATTTTACAAATTCATATACATTTTCCTTTCGAATAGCCAACTCCATATTAGTTATTAGAAATGATTTAAAACACCTTTTTTTTTTCAAATAAAATATATTCTTGTTGTGTTTTTTTTTTCGGATACTTGAAAGTGACAACCCTAAGGAAAATTTTGAATTTCCAGTAACTCCTGGAAACCAATGAGTTATGTTTTGGAAATAATACTAGACATAATAGAAAGTATCAGCAATTTTTTGATGTAGGAATGACCACCTTCTACGGCGGTTTAGATGAATAAAAAAATGAAAACGAAAAATGAGAAAAAAATATCATATCTCTCGACCCATTCATACAAAAGCAACAGAAATTGGTAGAACGGTTGGGTATTATACCTTTTTTCGATAGAATAAATAAATTCTGGAATAAGTACTTCCGTTAAATTATAATGTTTTTTTCTTTCGTTTTTCATAAGTCGGATATTCCGAAACTTTGACATTTAAATAAAAAAAGTACAAGTCTTGGCGAACCCGGAGTTTTACTCTAAGCCTCAGAATTGTAGGCTCTATCGATTAATTCAATAAAAACACGATGACATAAAAACCGGGATCTTACCACACTATGCGACGTTTGTTTATCGTGCGCCCATATTAACCGGTTTTTATTGCTCTAAACCTTTTAATCCGAAAAAACCTTAATGTAAATGCTCTTCCAAATACCGGTTTATAAAAACCGGTTTATGCGAACGAAACCGAATGTAAAAGGTTTTGCCCCAAGTACATGATAACGGTTTGAAAATATAACCGGTTCCGAGCCTTGCTCTTGAGCTCTAAACGATAACAAGCCACTTGTTTGCACAAGGTCAGACGATTTGAGAGTAATGCCGATTGTCCCCTATATAGCACGTATACGATGCACTCATTATGAGATCTACGGTCATTAAAGAGCTCTTTTATTAGTCACAGACTGCATACCAACGTACAATAAAACTTCTGTGCTTCTCTACTCGAGCTGCGATAAGAATCTACGCTACAAAAGCAAAATTAATACCTAATATAAAAAGATATATCAAAATCAAAATATTTTGTTTCACATAAACCTACAAGGGCACTTATGTAACGTCAGAAGCTAGGTGCACGGTTCCAATTGGTCGCTTCCTATGGAGAAGAGCCGGCAAGAAACGGTTACTCTTTTCAAATTTAATTGTTTCTACAATGATTTCAAATTACAGTGTTAATAGGTATAGGTTTAGGTTTACAATTTTTAATTTATGGTAGAGAACATAGACATAAAACATTTGGATGTTGCAGAAATCTGTACACAATAGATTGAACTCTGTCTCTTAAACTAGGGTATCCTGTATCTTAAGAGACAGTGTATCACAATGAGGTTCCAATTGATATATCGTCGCTTATATTACAACACCGCGAACATGCTTTTTTTTCGTTATTCACTTTTGAATGTCATTGGATAGAGAAAAAAATGACGCGTTGATTGCACTAATCGCATTCAAGGTAACTCGCCAATCACAGGCTAGAATTCAAAATTTGTATCACCGCGAATGCCGGTGATTGGATAGTTTGGCATAAACACCGCGAATGTGCATCAGTCGCCATACATTCATTGCGGCGGAGGTTTGGGTTAGCGTAATTTTAATGTTTTTATAAGACTTTTCGAATTATTTGGAAGTAAAAGTGCTTTAAGTGATATTAAATATATTGGTTAATAGTAATTGAATGTAAAATATATCAAAATTTGTTGTTTTGTATTAGTAAATTATTGTTAAAGTCACACTTTCTCATTCGCGATGTTCTATTGCAACTTTTTTTCATATTCGCGGTGTTTACAGGTTCAACTACAGACAAAACATGAGCAGTGCATTCAACGCATCGTCAGATAGTGTGGATGATACAGAAATCGAGGAGCTGTGTAAATTAGCAAATATTAAATACAAGAAACCTAGTAACCATAAACCTACTTTAAGCATGGTTCCTCTGCAAAGCAGTACACAAGCCGAAAACACTACCAGACAACTTTTAACTCAGCAGCCAGAAAATAGCATACAAGTAGTTACGAATGATGATTATAGTGACATTATCAATATGGAAAATATTGAGATGATAGGTGATTTTAGTGTGGTTGAGCCTACAAAGGAAAACGGAATTGTTTCGAACGGGCAGAATAACATCGTTCCTTTAGAAGAGCCAACCCCTAGTACCAGCAAATCAAAAAAAAACGCCTAAGATAACCATACTACAAGACATCTTATTACCACCTGAAAAAATATTTCACGGCGAACCTCAAAGTCAGAGGAAGAGACAAAATAAAGTTGGTAAAAATTCAAAGAAGTGGCAAAGAGAGTTCAATAAGAAGTTGAGAGAAGAAGGAAAATCATATTTAGGCTACATGCGTGATAGGAAAGTTGACCAGTACAATCCTAATTTCAAGGTTTTACATGACACTTTCAAACCGCTGCAAATCCGCTGTTTACCAAAAATCTAAGTTCCGTGGATGTCATGATATTGTACTCGGATGATGTTGCGCTCAAAACAGAAATAGCTACCTCAGCAATGCTTTATTTAGAGTAGCACTAGAACAAAACATAGAGGTCACTCAAAAGTTTTTAGTCAAAGGGCACACTCAAATGGAGTGCGACTCAGTTCATAGTTCCATAGAGTCGAAACTTAAGAGTCAAGAGATTTATCTGCCGAGCCAATATTCTGCGCTGACTAAGGCTGCCAAAGTTCACCCAAAACCTTACAAAGCCATTTTCTTAGACTATGGATTTTTCACAGATTTTTCAAAACCTCAAGATCAAATCTACAAGTCTATAAGGCCTGGCAGAAAAGCTGGAGATCCAACTGTTACTGACATCAATGTACTTATCTACAAACCCGATGGAACCATTTGGTCAAGTTGAATTTCGATGAAGCCCCAAAGATATTGCCACAGCGTTCAAAAGTACCCAAAAATACAATCATTAGCTTGCTGAAATTGTATAAAGAGCGTTTACTGATCTCTGAACTAAAGTGGCAGCACCTACAAGAGCTTAAGAGTGTGATACCTAGTGATTGCCATGGTTTTTATGACTCTTTACCTCATTAGTTGCTTTTAAGAATTATATTTTTCAGATTGGGTAACTACCGACCCTATTTTCTTTTTCTATTTATGATTGTAGTTTTTGCTATGCGTATTATTTTGTGTTATGGTTTTTGGAGATATTTTTTGGTTTATAATTTTATGGCATAACTTTGTTACAAAGATTAATGTTCAAAGTAGTATAGTTTAATGAAGACTGATTATTAAGTTCCTATAATGAACACCGCCTATGTGCTAAAAAGTGCCATATTTAAGAAGGCAACAGCGCCAAAGTGTAATTTTTACTTAATTCATAAGGATATAACTATTTTGTGCATTTAATTATTTGTAGAATAGCTAATAAATGATCCTTAAGAAACAATCCGATTTTTATTTATTGTTAATTATTAATAATTCAGTTTTTTGTTTCTCTGGTAAAGTTAAGAAAAAGGCATATTCGCGGTGTTGTAATATAAGCGACGATATGTATGAGTGGACTGTGTCGATTTACGTTCAGAAGAGAAACAAGATATAATTTACTTTCAAATGGGAGGACAGTGTAGGCCTATCAACAAGTACCAGGTACTTAGTAAAATAGGTACGTTACTTACTTCAGTAATCTAGTTACTTTATTAATCATTAATGAATTGAAAACAGTCTAATAAAAATAAAAAAATAAATTAATCTAACTATTTACATTAAGTACTAAATTAAAAGACTAACTAACTATCTGTATAAATAAAATAGAAAATGATCCACAAGTCTACAGCCTACGACGTTCTCACATTCACAAAATCTAAAAGAAAAGAATCTATATAAAAGATAAACAAAATAATAAAAATAAGGACATATTTTTTTATTTTTTTTATTTGGTAATCCTTTTACTTAGTTATGGAGGTTGTTAGCTCGATTACAATACGGCCGATATAACTTGGCAGTTCCGAACTTCGCGCAGAAGGCTGCGCATTTTTTTTTTAAAGTGGTGACATGAGGCGAGTGCGAGTGAGAGAACATGCGCGAAAGTCACCTAATAGTGCCTATGTTCAGAACTACCGAGTTATAATTGACCGTATTGTACCAGCAGACCGTTGGTACACACGGCTACACATCAAGCTATACATTTCCAGTGTAAGCTGACCTCGCATTGTACGGAAATCCTACACAATGCGAGATCAGCATAAACTGGAAATGTGTAGCTTGATGTGTAGCCGTGTGTACAGTCAATAACACATCAGTGGTAACAATTTGACATTGACAGCGCCTTTATGTCGTAGCTGTAAGGACAGTTTTCATGCAAGTTTTACCTTACCACCACAGAGTACTTTTACTGTATGGGCTTACCACGGTGATGATGTGCGGTTAACTGTTTATATTTTTGTCGAGTTTCCACACCTCAAGATAATATCCTAGTTTGGGACATTTTTGTCCGATATTATTACCTAAGTATTTGGTTACAGGATTGGTTAAGGCTGCCTGTTCTTCTAGAGCGGAGCGAGACAGCGGAGCAGAGAAATATGCCAATATTAACCAATATAATCTAAACTCCGCTTCAGAGCTCCGCTCCGTTCCGCTGTCCATTGACGCGGAGCGAGGGAGTAATGTGGAGCGGAGTTGCGGACTGTGTCTGTCCGTCCATTGATGCGGAGCGAGGTAGAACATTTTGGAGGCCCCAGCCCCATCTGTACATACAAATAAATATTTCCAACTATCCTAGGCCTATAAACAAAAAATAAACTTAAAAATGCATGCAAAATGTATTAAATTTTTTCTTGCAAATTATAATGTTAAATAAAAACATAAATATATTTATTGTTCTAAAAGTTAAATATAATATAATTAATAAAAAAATAAACATTAAACAAAAAAAAATTTACATAAAAATCATTAATACCTTAATATTAGTCTCTAAGTAAATAGAACTAACTATATACAGAGGAAATAATTAAATAATGTTAATAGGGTAAAACTAAAAATATTAGAAGGGTAGTCCAATATAAGAATGTGTCGTTACTTGCAAAGACTAGACCACAGTATAATAAAGTAAGAATGTATGAAGACGTAATACTGCTTACCTTATACTGTGACTAGCCGCGGGTAAAAGCTAGTACCTATCTAAAAATAAAATGCAAATTAAATATCTTTTGGCGATAACTTACAACCTGATTTTCCAGTTTCTGTGTCAATTCTTGTAGTTATTTGCATTAATTTGTATAGTAACGACGAAAAACGTGTTAGGTTCCTACCTAGGTACATGCGATTACAATGCGCGCATTTTAAACAAAAACTCCAAAGCAGTCTTTAATAAACTAACAAACAAAATGGTTTACTATTGGTTCCTCCTACTCACCAGTGTTTGTTGTGTTTTGTCGGTAAAGGTTCATCAGATCACGGAGCCTCTGTTCCTGGGCGAGGCTCCTCACTGGGATGACAGACAGCAAGCTCTGTACTTTGTCAGCAGTGGATTATTTAATATGATCCACAAGTATGTTCCGGCCACTGGAGTGTATACCAAGACTAAAGTTGGTAAGTTGTTCATAATATAAAGGGACCAATAATCTAAAAAATCTTCTAATTCACGGCGCGGCAAGTGGCGCCGCTTCTTTTTGTTACGAAGTTACTGGAATCACCGAAAAGGTCGGTTATGAGTAGGATTGAGGCGTATTTATCGTAACAGGTAGAAATAACAGATATTTAAAAATAACAAATAACAATTGTTCCTAACAATATAACTTATCATCATCTGCCTAGCCTTTTCCCAACTATGTTGGGGTCGGCAATATAACTTATCTGTTACTTAAAATAACAGACCCTCAAGAACTGTTACCGCGGCTGTTACTGTTATTCACAGTCTGACTGTCAGACCTGTCAGTCAGACTGTTACTACGGCTGTTACTTAGATACACACTCACACAAAAGAAGAAATATTGCAAGGTTATCAATTTCTCTCTCTTCGTCATAAAGGAATGACCCTTACTAAAAAGAGAAACATCTATTATTTATTTCGAAATATGTTTACTTCTCACTTTTACTATAGCGGTTAAACTACGTTAAAAAGAGAAGCACTTATTATTTATTATTCCTAAAAATAGAGTTGGTGGTCTTACAAAAACAAACACGAAAAACTGACTTCTAAATTAGATCGTGTTACCTGTTATCTGTTACTGACCAGTTGCCATTATAAAAAAAACTTAAAACGAATAGAAATAAAGAAGATATTCAATTGATATATACGTATTTATCGTCTGTACAAAAATAACAGCCTGTTATTTAATAACAGATATTTGGATCTGTTATTTTTGTGTAACAGTAACAGATATCGTGTTTAACCTGTTACAACCCATCTCTAGTTATGAGTGACACTGGCTGGTGACAGTCACTCTAGCAGAGCGTCGCGTCCATAGATAATACGATGATGGTTGTATGGCGGCTGTCTTCTGATGATAGAGATGATGTTAGGGGAGCCACTTTAACTACTCTTTGCCATAAACGTATTTATGTCTATTATCTATGGCTTTATATACTTATTCTACTCTTTGGGGGAGCCGCTATCGTACCACGTCCACGACGAACTGCTATATTACGGCACAGTCCTGATAATACTGAAGCTGCCGAACCACAAATACGATGACCAATTCTGGTGAAGGCTATCCTGAGCTGCGCCGTTAACTATATACTAGGTACTTTAATCTACGAATTGAACGCGCTAATCTGGATTTGAAAACTTCTTTTCTCATTTTAAAGCCCGATTCTTGAGGAAGGATTTAACACCACGCTACGACGCTTAGGAGCTGAGCAAAATGAAAAAAAGTAAAAACGAATGCTACCGGTTATAACTTAATTTGTAGTATAGATATCACGCGGCCGGGGGCGATGCAGCTGGCGGAAGTTAAAACTTAATAAAAATCTTAAATTTATTTATTCACTGACAGACAACGCACCGTGTAAACCGCTGGGTCTAGAAGCACGAAATTATGCACAAGAAGTTGTTCCTCTATGTTAGTTACTCACGTCTTGCTTTCCCATCGCTTTGCGACGTTCGTTTCTCACGTTTTTTGGCAACGTTTAGTGCCCAGTCGACGGCCCGACGTACAAGGAGACATATTCGAAGCGCCTTTAGACGCCATAATTTGTTAGCCAACCAACAGACGATGCCGAAAAATTGCCATGTGTAGGGGTAGGGGTGTGCCAGGGGTAGGTACCTACCTATAGGTTCATTACAGGGATGTTATGAATATGCAGTTTCGGATCTGGATACGGTTTTTTTTTTTTTTAATAACGTTGCCCCGCACTAGGAATTTCTCCTGTATTGTGGGTGCTTTACAAACATTTAAACTCACATACACAAACAGCCAATAGCCAATAGTTTCGGTTACGGATTGTTAGATTTTGAAGAAATTGAAATGTTATAATATTATCCTGCAATGACTGACTAGTAATAACTAAATAATAGCAATAATAAACAAACATGGAAATGACGCGCGCGGCTATTGTATCGGCTGAGCCGGGCTGAAAAACCTGTCATAATGTGTCTCGTTTAGACCGTCCCCAATCCGAAATTATCCGAAACGTTTATAACGGATTCGGTTACGGTTACGGATAGATTTTCATTTCGGATTCGATGGTTTCGGTTACGGTTACGGAGCTCCATAACATCCCTAGTTCATTATCCAACTTAATTATTATTAATCTTCAACGCTGTCGTTTGGTTAGGACGAACATCCAACTTCACCCGATAGCCAATTTGTTATTACTATCACTATAAAACCCGCCGCCGCGTCTGTCTGTCTGAACGCGATAAACTCAAAAACTACCGAACGGATTTTTATACAATTTTCACGAATGGACGGAGTGATTCATGAGGAACATTTGATTCATGAGGAACTTTTACGTGTATAATTCATTAATGGTTTTGTGTAAATTGGCTGAAATATGACGATGATTTTTGAAGATCAGAAAATATCATGCCGATTTCCCGAGCTTTACTGGGATACGCCGCGAATTAATACATTATTTACCTGATATCCCGGTAGTACGTTTCCGTAGGATATTTTCCGACATCCACGCGGGCGAAGCCGCGGGCAAAAGCTAGTAGGTAGTGGTGCCGATTCTCTTGTACACCGAACTAAACTAACTAAACTATCACTAAAATTCCTTACTTTTGACTATGAGAATCTCAAAGCTATTCTGCAAAACGAATTCTCTAAATTTAAAAATAATTTTGACACATCTAAATCGAATTTGACAATCGCGACTCCACACGTGATACCTAACCACGTGAATCTTTTTAGAGCCGGAGGCGCGCAGGGGGGGCAGCCTCGACGTGTTTTATATGGATTTTTCACTGTTTGTATGGAAAATAAGAAAAAATATTACCTACATCACAGATAATATAATACTACCTACATGTAGAGTGTTAGGGGTTTAAGGTTATTATAAAGGGTGTCGAAATTTTCATTATTTTTGCGATTGGACACACCGTTTTCGAGATATAAGCTAAAGAAAAAAAATATTCAGTACTGTTTTTTCATCTGAAGTCAAGGTGTTGGTGTGAATGTTCATGACAACCAATTTTATTCCACATGTTTTTAGTCGCGATTAAAAATAATCATATTTTAGGTTAAAAACGTCAAATTCAGAATAGCAAAATTGCCATTTTCACTAAACTAATATCTCAGTGCCATCTTAGTGCTGTCAAACTAAAATATAGTTAAGTTGTGCTACTTTAGTCTATTTCAGAATGGGAAATCGTCGTTTGACAGGAATAAACTAAATTTTGGTGATTTTTAGTTTAGTTTAGAGGCATTTGTGACAAGAGAATCGGCACCAGTGTCTAAAACATTGCTGTATAGCCGATGGAGGGCTTATAATTTTTTAGAAGTTTTCAAAAACTTTCAAAACAAACTCTATCGCTGTACCAGAAACTGTACCCTAATTGCGTTACTTATTTTCGTCAACAATTTTGCCTAATTTGTTTCATTTTGACAGTTCAACAACATTCATTGCGTTATTTACGATAATGAGCAGATTTTTTTCCAACTTATGAAATGAAAATGAAATAATAATATAATAATAATAATAAGTTTATTCAAAAAATAATGTAGTACAGTAAAAACATTTTTCGTAATTCTATGTAATAGTTCACAAGTGTTACATGCCTGAACTAGGACATCCTGTGTTTCAGGCGAGAAAAGGTAAAACATTATATCTAAATAATCACAGTAATCACATCATATACAAAAGGTAAATTAGTCACCTAATAGGTATGTAAAAGAGGTGTAAACAGTATAAAAATCTTACCTGCTAAAATCTTAGTATATTAATTTAAGCTAACTAATCATAATAAAAAGTGCAATTAATATTTATTTAAGTACAACTAATAACTTCTCTGTATCTTCATAGGACAAATTTTGTAATGTTTCCTTCAGAGTTTTCTTGCAATTTACAAAATTTTGGGAATAAATTTTTGCTTTTGCATTAAGTCTGTTATAGAGTAGTGGTCCCAGAAAAACAAAAAATTTGGCTGTAAAAGCATGTTTTGTGCTTTTTGTGGGACAAACTATATCTTTCCGTCTCTTTTTAATAAGTTCAGTGCTGAAGCGGAGGGCTGCGTGTTGTTTTAGTACAATGCTCATTATGAATAACTGCCTGACTGTTAGTACTTCACAATTTTTATAGAGCTGGTTAGTGGGAAAAAGGAAAGGGCGGCACGTAGACACCTTGAGAATCGCTCTTTGAGCTCTTTCGACTTGTATTAATAAAGTTTTACCTGCTCCACCCCATGAGGTAATGCAGTATGTCAAAATTGACTGACATAGAGCAAAGTAAACTTGCTTAATTATTTTTGGATCCGCAATATGTCGCAGCTGCTTAAATACAAATATGAGCTTACGAACTCTATTATTTAAGACTTCTATATGTTGTTTGAAAGTAAGGGTCTCGTCTAATATAACACCTAGGTATTTTATTTGGTTAGTCTTATTAATATTAGGACACTTTAACGGGCATTCTGCGGGGACTGTGCAACAATGAGCATATAGCGTCGAGGAGTAATCGGAAGTTGGTTTGCGCATGGAAAACTTTATATAGTTTGTTTTATCCGTATTTAGGGTTAATGTGTTATGTTGAAGCCATTTATTTACAATATTGAAGCCGTTTTGCGCAAGCTTGTGAACTTCATGTTCCGATTCAGCCGCAAAAAGAAGAGCAGTGTCATCAGCGTAAGATATTACTGTACCGTGCTGTAGTTTAAGATTACAAAGGTCGTTTATGTATATCAAAAACATAGTGGGTCCTAATACACTTCCTTGGGGAACACCAAAAGACGTGTTTTTTTGGTCTGCGCTGAGGACATTGCCAATCTTAACGCATTAAGTACGGTCTTCTAGGTAACTTTTGAAAAGTTTGAGCTGGATACCTCTTATACCTACTGTCTCAAGCTTGCGCAATAGAGTAGGGATACATACTGTGTCAAAAGCTTTGGCAAGGTCCAGGAAAATACCTACTGTATGGTTACCCTTGTCAAGTTTTTGTGCTAGAAAATCAGTTAGATGATGTACGGCATCGGCAGTTGAAATTTTAGGTCTAAAACCAAACTGTCGATCCGATAAAATTGATTTGTCCTCTAGGTATTTGAACAACCTTTTATTTATAATTTTTTCCAATATTTTGGACATACAAGGCAATAGAGAAATAGGTCTATAATTTGTTACTTGTTCTTTACTGCCTGATTTATGAACAGGGATGATAACTGCTTTTTTGAGACACTCAGGGAAAATGCCCAAGGATAAACACATACGAAAAATGTAAGTCAGTGGAGGTACTAAAATATTTCTGAAATGTTTAATAATTTTATTTGATATTTCATCCCAACCAACTGCGCATTCATCTCTCAATGACATGATTATATTTTCTACTTCTGTCTCATCAGTATCTAGTAAGGCAAAAGATGATAGAGTGGAGTTACCCGTGGTAGAAAAGTTCCCTAAATAAGGAGATTGATCCCGGTTATTTTTTTCCGCCAGACACTTACCAACATTAACAAAGAAATTATTTGCTATGTTAGCAGACGTCAGCTGTGACGAGTGCGCTCGTAATAAACTTGAAGATGACTCATTTTGTTTTGAGGAAAAAGTTACATGTTTAATATATTTCCAGATCTTTTTACTATTTGTTCCAGCCTTATCCAGTGCAGTTTTATCGTAGTTGATTTTAACCTTTTTGAGAAGACTATTACAAAAATTACGATATCTTTTGTATGACAGTTGTAGGACTGTATTCTCTGGATGAGATTTACATTTCATGTGCAGTTTATCTCGGTGTTTCATACAGCGAATAAGACCTGGTGTGATCCAGGGTTTTATGTTGCAATTTTTGTTGCTCAACTGCGATACGACCGTATTTTTCTGAATTGCATGACGTACATTTTCTATAACATACATCATACAATACTGTGGGTCAGCAGAATTATAGACTGGATCGAAGTTGATGACGCGTAAATCTTCATCAAGTTTATTTATATTCAATTTCGAAACTACACGAGTGTTATGTTTAGGTAAATTACAATTTAGTGTTAGTAGGACAGCATTATGATCTGTTATTGTAGAGTTAATAACAAGTGCAAGTGAAGGGAAATTGGTTTTAAGTATGATATGGTCCAAGCAAGAGCCACTATGATGTGTAGGAAAACAATGTGCTGGGAGCAAGCCATGATATGCGCATAAGTTGAGGTAGTCCTAAGCAGATGTGTCAGTACTTCCTGGAAGAATATTAATATTAATATCTCCAATTACTACCGTGTTTTTAAAAGGTGATAGGTTTTGCAAGACATCATTCAGAGTGTCAGTAAAATTTTTAGTATTTTTGAAAGAGGGGGGCCGATATAAAGCTACTATCGCAAAATCTGATCCAATTTTCACTACCAAACTGTTACAGTCTTGCATATTTGGTTCCTCAACAGAGACTTTCAGGTGATCTCTTACATAAACTATCACCCCATCATTTTGATTGTAATTCCTATCACTTTTGTACATCTTATACCCTGTGATCAGTGGTATATTATATTTCTTGGTAAGCCAGCATTCCGTTAAAACAATAATGTCACAGTTAATGTTTAGCCGTTGTTGAAAAACGCTGAAGCTGTCAAAATTCTTAAAAATACTACGAATGTTTTGTGTTAGTATGGTTAATGGTGTTTTGTAGCCGGAAAGATATTGTTTGCAGCTTTCAACTTCACAAAGTCTAGACTCAGATACAGAAAAATTATCTAAATCATTAATTAGCCCTATCAGAATACCAGCGCTGCGACATTTATTTATTTTTAAGTGTCGCAGCATTATGCTGAGATAGGAGCCTTTTGGCCTCGTACAGGACCTTCTGCTTTTATTTTAATTTTGCTTTGTTTTTTTATTATTTTTTATTAATGTTCTTATTTAAGGTGTTTAGTTATTAATTTGTGATTTCCTGTGCGAGTCTCAATAAATACTTTTTCTTTCTTTCTTTCTTTCTTAATTAAATTGTTTATCATAATAACAAAAAAATAAGAAAGAAATAAAACTTTACTATATAAACTAAGAAGATCTAAAATAAATAACTTATTGACGGCGCTCTTAGGCACCTTCATAATCTATTGAGTTTATGTACCTTTTTTCGGCCAACATTTTCGCCGGGCAGTCAGCTGCACCTGTGATGTGTTTGTCTGGCTTTTTGAAATGCAAGCAAGTAGCGCATTTTGGTTCATCTGACCTCTTTGGACATTCTTTGATTGAATGGCCTTGCTCACCACAGTGACCACAGGTGTAGGACGTCTGTCGACATGATTTGGCAGCGTGGCCATATTGCTGACACTTATAGCATCGTGTGACCAAAGTAAAATCTCTTACAGGGCATGATGACCAATTTATAAACACTCGTTCTTTTGATATTAGGGCTTTTCGTATGACTGGCGATACTTCTACAACATAGTTGCAATAGTCAGAGTCTCTCTTACCCGACTTATGACTTAACTTGATTGAGGTCAAAAACGTCTCAAGGCTGCAGTCCTGAAGCTTCTCGGCGAGATTTTGGTGGTACAAACATGTGAAAACCTCGTTTTCTGACATGGACGTCGGAACTCCTATTACTACAACCCTAGGCTTCCTTTTGTAAGGCTCGTCGACTGTTAGACCCGATTTTTTTAGCTGCTCCAATTGTCTCACCTTTTCGATGTCGTCTTTCGTCTCAGTGCTGATGATAACACCCCCGTTTTTGGTCTTGCGCAGGCCTCTTACATGCAGCTTCATCTGTCCGGGGCAAATGATTTTTTGGACGAGGGATTTCGTTTCGTCGCTGGATTTTAATTTATCTACTGGATAAATGGCCACAGAACTTACGTTTGTCTGCTGGATGTAATTGTTGGCTCCTTTTTTGACCATGTCAGCAAATGACGCGCCCAGGGCAGTTTTCGTTTTTTCTTCGACACTCAACTTGAGTTCCTTTAGTTGCTGTGAGAGGTCGAGTTGGGTTTCAAGAGCTTTGGCAATATTGTGGGATTCCAATCCTTTCGCTTTCATGTACTGGTACTGTACCGCCATTTGCGATGTGCTATGGCCGATCTTCCGGCATAGGGCATTGATGCGCATTTTGTGGTCCATATTCAGCTTGCCTTCCGCTGCGATAGTGCACACCTCCTGCAAGTTCTGGTCGATGGTCGTCATCCAGCTCTGAATTTCCGGTGTCGTCATAGCTTCAAGAGCTTCATTCGTTTGCTGCGGCGCTTGAGGGGGACGAGCGGGGCCGGTTACACCGCCAGGTGTAGGCGGCGGGGAACGGGCACACCTACTTCTAGGGCTGAAGGGACTATCCTCCATCGTAAAGTAGATTATTTACCTATGTATTAATCACTGATCATTTTTATAGGAAAACACATCAAATCTAATGTATGAGTCACTTTATTAACAGCAAATTTAATAAAAACTAGGTCACGATTTCGCAAGTAATTATTTGTTTATACTAATATTGTTCGATACGTCTGTTCACTACGACCGTTTAATATAAGTAAATGAAAATAGTTTATTATTTTAACAAGTAAACCTTAACAACTAGTGATTGGAGCCTCCTTTTAAGCAAACTTATGAAGCAATGAATTAGCAATCTGTTTCAAATCGAAACAGATTCTGATTGTGTTGCATTACGCAATTAGGGTAGTTTCACTTCAGCACTACAGCGCCCCGGTATCGACGTGGTGACCGTTGTCACTGGTACACTAGCGGTGTTGGTAAGGCTATTGTTATTTTTTAAGAAGCAAGCGTTTTTCGTTTTTTCAATTGAGGGTACTTAGTTGAAAAAACGAAAAACGCCAAAATGCGAAAATTGTTTGGTCGACATTTTTGTGAGTATTTCTTCTTACTTTATTCTTATTATTGTAATTGGCGGGTGTTCAGATGTGGAAAACGAAAACACTGCCTACATTCACATAATAATTACTTAAAAAGTTCCAAAAAACAATCGAACATAAGAATCATGTCCCTTCGGCAAAAAGAAGATCCACAACTCGCAGACCACCACTGCACAGCAACCGAAAATCAAATTACAATCCTATTTTGTATCTACATCCCATACGGAATGTATGGGAAAACATGTTTTTGCAACTGCAAAGTTAAATTGGTCGATTATTACTCGATAACTAGTAAAGCCTACTTAGCTGTGATAGTTTTCCTTTTAATTTCGTTATATAAGCTACTGCTGTGATTTTTTTCACATATCCAAAACCAACCATTTAGCTGGCAGGGGGGGGGACACTTGACTCTAACAAAAATTAGCACTTTAAAGCTTAATATTTTGCAAACGGATCCCTGAATCCAAAAATGGTTTTCACAAACTCATAATGTTTTTGTAAGACCTTTCCAATGATACCCCACACTATGGGATAAAAAAATAAAACATCACCACTTTACGTGTATGGGAGGTACCCTAAAAAAAAGTTTTTCATAATTTTGTTTTACCACTTTGTCGGCGTAATTAATATGTATACCTATGTCAAATTACAGCTTTCTAGTACTAAGGGTCTCGGAGCTAGACCGCGGACAGACAGACAGACAGACGGACATGACGAAACTATAAGGGTTCCTTGTTTACTACGGAACCCTAAAAACTAAATATAATGAATAATTTAATTATTTAATTGGTCCAGAATGTTTTTTAAGCTTGAATGATTGTATTTCTAAGTGAACATTTTGATCAAAATGATGTTAGACTCGTGTCTGTGTCGCACGTGCTTGCGCCGGAGCGTACGCAGCTCTCAGTACGTTCAGGGGGCCTACTACCAGCTCAAAAGCAGTATTATTTTAATATTACTTCAGTGGGAGAAAGAGATGGAGTTATACGTCCTGTAGAGCTTCATCTCTTTCCCACACTGAAGTAATATTAAAATAATACTGCTTTATGAGCTGGTGGTAGGCCCCCAGGCATTACAAAATCTGCTCTGCCCTACACTGCATGGACCTGCATCTCAGCTCAGCATACACTTAGCCCAATTGTTGTATGGTAATAAAAATGTTAGACGCAATACAACTCTTTAGAACTTCATGATTTCATAAAATATTCATAATATTCGAGCAATTTGAACATGATGAGCTGATTTTATTTTTCAGGGTTAGTCCTATAGTGAAAGTTGTTCATAATGTAATCATTCCAGCCCGTCCCATCCTTGATGTCCTCCCTCCGGTTGACGCCCTAAGCCGAGGTTCGTAACCCACAGGGAGTGCCCTTAGCGAGCGTTCACCTAGTTTTAATTAGCATAGTTGAATAACCCCTGGCTGGAGGTTTTAAGTGTAGTAGCTTAAGGCACCCACAGGAAAGCCCGGTTAAGTAGTCATGATCTCAGTGAATGACGTATGTATCTTCATAACATCGATAATTGAAATATTATTAATGCAGACGGTGGCGTGGGCTTCATGGTGCCGGTGGAAGGCACCTGTGACCAGTTCCTGGTGGGGGTGGATCGCAAGTTCCAGGTGGTAAAGTGGAGCGGCGAAGAGGGTGCGGCGGTCTCTGTGGTGAAGGAGCTCGGCGAGGTGGACTGCGACGTGCTCACCACCAGGATCAATGACGGCAAGGCGGATCCCAGGGGCAGGGTGTTCGCAGGTCTGATGTTTTGGATACTTTTCGATTGACAAACGGTATGTCGTAATTCTAACTAGAGGATTGCTCTATTAACTAGATCGCATTACAGTCAGTTTAAGTTTAAGCCAAAAATACTAGGTGCTATATTCATTTAAAATAAAAAACAATGGGGTCATTTTTGCGATTTCAGGATTGCTCTTTTCGGGATAGTCAACAGTGTTTATAATTATGAGATAGCAGGTAGACTACTATCGATTTCTATTATAAATTTATAATGTACTACGTAACAAGACTTCCCTAAACTACTTACCGTCCTCAGGCACCATGGGCGGTGGAACATATCCAGACTACGAGCTGAACACGGCAAGTCTATTCCGTCTGGATGGGTCTAAGATCACGAAGGTTGCAGCGAATATCACCGTTTCCAACGGCCTGGCCTGGGACCTCAAGCAGAAAGCAATGTACTACACGGATTCGTGGGAGAGGAAAATCAGGAGATACGACTATGACGTGGAAACGGGAGAGATTGGTGAGTACTAGATAGAGAACGCCACTGAAGCTGCAATCAACCTAGCCATCAACTGGGCTCAAACAATCAATCAATCTGCCAGGCCTTTTCCCAACTACGTTGGGGTCGGCTTCCAGTCTAACAGGATGCAGCTGAATACCGGTATTTTACATGAAGCGACTACCTATCTGACCTCCACAACCCAGTAACTGGATAACATGATACCTTTTGGTAAGACTGATTATCAGACTTCGGCAATCCTTAACGACTATTAAAGATCTACAAATGATAGCCGGGACCAACGACTTATCGTGATAACCGAGGCATGGAGGGGTCTCGATATCTAGTGTATAGTCATCCATCCACGGACCGACCGCGGCAAGCGTAGCTTAACCTTCGATCGACCCGTGCGGCTGTTATTATGAAGCCACGAGCCCCTTCTGGGCTTGGCCTCAAATAATATAAAAGCAAAGTACCATAGACTCGAGAAGAGGAAGAAGACGAATAGTTATAGAGGCCTCATTACTTTTATTGTTGGTTCAAACGAGATAAGGCCTTCTTGACGTGTTCACTTGTTGCGGTACTCAAATAATCAGTTCTAACCCACCCAATTTCTTTTCAGCCAATCTGCAATACATCTTTGATTTCGAGAAAAACGAAGTAGAAGGTTTTCCCGATGGTACGACCATAGACACGGACGGTAATCTATGGGTGGCCTGTTTCGACGGCTCAAGCGTCATCAAAATCAACCCCAGAACCGGCAAATTGCTACAAAAGGTCCCAATTCCGTCATGTCAAGTAACTTCGGTTACTTTTGGGGGTCCCAACTTTGATATTTTGTTCGTTACCACCGCAAATTTAAATTTCCTTGGGCCTCAAGATGGGGCCACATTCATGGTAACTGGCTTGGGCGTGAAAGGTTTACCAAACCGTAATTTCAAGTTTTAATTTTGTAATGCGATCTTGTTTTATTTGTATATTTTAAATGTTTATTAAACACAATAACCCTATGTAATTGAAGGAGTACCATACCTAAGTATAAAAGAATACGTAAAACTTTATTGGAGTCCTACCACTCAAGTCCGATAAACGCGGCGCTAGTGTCTGTGTCACTGCATCAAATTGCATTAAATGTAGTTCCACAATTTTCCGCCGGACTTAGTGGTGACGCGGACTCTAGTTCCTAATCGTGTCCAAGAGACAGGAATTCGTTTTTTTATATATCGATACCCACTCCGACGTTTGAATTTTCCCTATAAAATAAATTGAAATAAAATAAAATGCAGTCCATTTATTTAAAAAACTTAATCATTAAATCTGACGTTAACATTAGGATGACCTTTAGAGCCGGTGCCCGTGAGCTGGAAGGTGGAGCCAGCTGGCGGCAGCTGTTCGGTGCCACGGTTCATCGCTGCCGAGGTGACGTACAGCACGTCCAGGCCGGGGCCGCCGAACGTCACCGACGTCGTTTGCAGAGCAGGAATCGCGATCGTTGTTAATACTGTCTTTGTCTTGGGGTCGATTTTTAGGACCTGGCAAAAGTAAACACCTAATAAGTAACGGTTGTTTAAAAAAAAAGATGAAGATAATTTATTTGTCATACATAATACGCGTTTACATACAAATTTAGCATGCAGGATGTTAAAAGATACATATTAAGTACGTACGCCTAGCTAGCTGAATAAATTTAAAAACTACAAGATAAAATAAAACAGTTTCGGTCCAAGTGTTATTTTGACTAACTATATTCCATTTGAAATAAAATTAGACATTTAAACAAACCTTTTTTACAGTCCATTCAAACGATTTTGACTTCTATACCGTAGGCGTAGGATGGCATTAAAAGCAAAAAAGTGGTTACAATACCAACTCTTTACTACAGCTGCCATTTGTCATACCATCAACGCAATAGAAGTCAAAATCGGTTGAACGAACTGTAAAAAAGGTTTAATTAAATGTCTAATCTTATTTCAAATGGAGTATAGTCAATTATTACAACAAATATTTAAACCACACAAAATGTCATGAACTCATGAGATATGGAAAAAATTAAAATAAATGTCAGATAGTATCATTCAAGAACTCACATAATATGATGATAAGACTGTCTGTTAATAAATGTCGAATCGGCAAAGCTTTATAAGATTGTGGTATTTTGTTCTCTCCTAAACTTAATGAATTTTAATGCGGTTTTCACCGAAAATCCAATTTCTTCTGTTCGTTGGTATACTTGGTATGCGCATAACTTGAGAACGATTCCGATAATTAAATTTTTTAATGTTCATTTTAGTCCGATAAACGTTCTAAGGAAAAGAAAAATTGGAAAAGTTGCCCGAAAAATGGGAAAATTCGGGAAGAAATGAGGAGGTTCTTTTCAAAACTTGACTATTCCACTTTTTCAGAATTTGAAAAAATAGTTTTGTAGGAATGCAGCTATGTATTTAATCCTATATTTTGTTGAATTATTATGTACAACCAGAATAGCCATTCTTTGGACCAAGTTTAAAAATCTAGCTATAATCTATTTCGAATAAATAAAAATAAATAAATGGAATAATCTAGTTTTGACGCGGTTTTATTGGAATAATCATGTTTTTGCTAAGTGCTCCAGAGGAATAATTTCAAGCTATGAACTTTTTTTTTCTGTTGGATCAATCACTTATAGGCAAACTTTTGTTTTCGTTGCATGTAAATTTTAATGTAATGAGCAAAAAAAAAAAAAAATCTGTTCTGTTGAAAGTGGAATAGTCAAGTTTTGAAAAGAACCTCCACAAATGAAAGTGCTTTTTTTCTATGGACAGGACAACGTCTATCGGATCTCCTAGTTATTAAATAAATATAAATGAGTTCACTTGCCTGATGGCCGTCGAAGTTGGCGACCCAGAGGTTGCCGTCGGTGTCGATGGTCATGCCGTCCAGGATGCCGGTCAAGTCTTTGTTGAGGCCGTTTTCTTCTTTCTTCATTGAAAACACGCTGCGTGGATTTGCTGAAAAATTATGAAGGGAAAGTTAACAATATTGTCAAATAAAACACACGCCAGGAGAAGACGCCCTAGTAAGATCTACAGTGTGAGTTTTTATAATGTGCACATATCGAAATGAGGGAAATCTATGCTTAATTTTATCGACGGATTTTTTTAATTTAAATATTTTTTATGGAATTATTTAAAAAATATAACATAACGGTGTAACTTTAAAACTAAATGATCTATCACGATGAAACGAAACTCCATAATGATTGGAAATTGTGTTTTTTTTTTAAATAAACCTTTTTTTTTCCTTCGCCAAGTTCGGTTTCTGGCTAAGTAATAACAGCTGCACGGGTCGTTCGAAGGTCAAGCTTCGCTCGTAGGACCCGATGCCTGGTCAACCATGGGTGACAGATGACACTCCATTATCCAATCCTTGTAGCACTTAAGGGTCTTTTGGCGCCTGAATGACATTGACAGGGGGGCGTTGTTGGTAAACATTTGTGAAATTCTCACAGAAATTGTATTCACAAAACAAGATGGCGGCGTGAGTTCCAATTCTGGCCGCGCGCCAAAATACCCTTGTAGCGTTGTAAGTCAACACAAAAGTAAAATAAGTATTGCCTACTCACAAATGTTTCCGGTTTCAACATCATAGTCGTATCTCCGGATGGTGTACTCGAAGGAGTCGATGAAGTAGAAGGCTTTGTTCTCGAGGTCCCAACAGAGGCCGTTGGAGATGTCGATGTTGTCGGCTAGCTTGTGCGCGCTGCCGTCCGCGTCGAAGCGGTATAGGGAGCCCTTCTTTAAGTTGAACCGGCCTGGCTCGTACTCATGACCCATGGTTCCTTGAAGAAAATACGTAGAAAAATTCAAGCAATGATAAGTAATGGTTATTTCTGTAAGAAGGTACACACTTTAACACGTCAATATTATTTTAAAAACAAGATGAGGTCTGACGACTACTCTGAGAAGGAACACTGAAACCTTAGAGGTCAGTCTCATCATGTGAGGACCATGTAGATACACTTGTTAGTACCTGTGGATGGAGTAGAGATAGATATTTGGGATAGATAGTTGGGTTGGCAAGAGGAAAGTTGATTTCACTATCAAAATACTTAATAAAAATATTAAATCACGACAGACAACGCACAGCTAAGGATAGATTTTTGAAAATTCATCGCCTAGAGGTTTTAAATAGGCGTAATGTTTGTCGATGGGAAAGCCCCATGGTGCACATGGCTTGATGTCAAGAAAACTTTAATATGAAAACGAATTTGCTATATTTGAATTCAAAATCTGAGATAATGATCAAGTTTTGGAACAACAAACTATGACGTACACGACAAAGTTCAAATTCAATTGCAATCATTCCAAATTCTATTCCATCAGGATCCTATCCTTTTATTACAAGCGGTCAATCAAAAATCAACTTAGACTACATAACGCTAAAGTAGATAGTTGGTTAAATGGCAAATTATATAAATGTCAATTATCTAAGATTGTATCTTCAAGTATATCAAAATATTAACAAGAAAACTTGTAATATTACAACGAATTTGGTAGTATGTCATCTTCTTACAAGTCATTTGGCTACACCGATTTAAAATTATCTCGGTTGAAAAATAAATCTAACGATACAAATAGCCTTTTCTTTCTATGGCGGTAATCCTTTCATTCGTTGGTTTTCAATGTAAAACCTGAATTTTAGTACTGGACAAATCAAATATCATACTGTGATCACAAATCTATTCGCCAAGCGATGTGAATATGACAGATTCTTATTTAAATTTATTGAATCGTTCCGAGATCCATCTTCAGCAGTCGACATATTTTCACAGCTTAAATATTATACTTACTTTAATTCATAATCTCGATAATTTACGCTGCATCGCCAATTACTCAATAAT
Source organism: Agrochola lychnidis (assembly GCA_963680765.1). Lineage (NCBI taxonomy): Eukaryota > Metazoa > Arthropoda > Insecta > Lepidoptera > Noctuidae > Agrochola > Agrochola lychnidis. The sequence continues at coordinate 1,333,668 of OY796859.1, read as the reverse complement.
CTTACTAATAATACTTTAGAATTACGTAGTTTTGAGTGGACATTTATTATTTAAAGGCGCTAAAATGTATTGAGTGCAATGGAATTTGAACTTTATCGTGTATAACATTGTTTGTGGATTCAAAACAATGATATTATAAGCAAAAAGATGTAGATAAGTTATACGCGCAAGTGGCGCGTCAAAACTTGGCTAGTTAACCAAGCTACATAATAATCTTGTCTCTATTTCGCTCCCGATATCTACGACATGCCGTCCTACTTCCACATGTCATAATATACTGTGGGCGTGGCGTTTTTGTGCACATTTTTACTTTTTAATAATTATCATTCTTCGAAAACATAATAATTATTAATTATTTAAGATTCTGAATTCAAATATAGGAACAAATGGAAAATTGACTATCGAAAAGGTATTTTCAGTCCATAAATGACTCACCAGCAAACAGTCTTCCCCTAGGATCCGCCTTGGCATCATTGAACCTGTTCTTAGGGTTGTCATGGTCTATTTCCGCGATGGTCCTCACCTCCTTGGCTTTGTTCTCCTCGCCGTTCCACTCGATCTCCACCACCCTCCGGTTCAATCCCACCACGAAACGGTGCTTCTTACCCTCCAATGGGATTATGAAGGTTGGCATACCATCTGGAATGTAATGTATAGAGGTATAATGAGGAACAGGGTGGAAAGTTCTTCATCCTCCATAGAAAAGGGAGGATCCTCCAACCAGACGAGTGTTGTGTCTGGTGGGCTGCTGCCCGACGGTTGTTGTCGGGATGTTGTACGTATATTATATGCTAATCGCGCGATATAGGATTTGTGTGACGTCAGGGTCTTGATTCGTAGTTCACATGTGGCGTTGTACATGTCGCCACAAATGTCTTTTTTGTTTGGGTACTTCAGATATGGTGGTGATGTTGTAAAGAATAATGAAACGCATCGATAACTCAGTAGCCGCTCAGAGAAAGACCAGAAACTTATAATCGGCCATCAGCCAGATTTTTTTTGAGGCAGGGCAAAAACTGCCGTCTGCCGCCCCCCGTCAATATTTTATGGGGATACGCTAAGGCCCCCGCGAAATTAAAGTTCCACAAAATGAAAATTTTGGCAGCAACATATTAATCAAATTGTATCGATCGATAATGCGCCAATTCAAACAAAACTGCGCCAAAAAAGTTGTAAAAAGAAAAAAAATAAAAACTTTTTACAAAAAAAAACAACCGACCTCCAAAAAAAAACACTACAAAGTGAAAAATAACTTTAATTTCGGAAATCGGTGTCTTGGGTTTTGTATTTTCGTTTTTTGCCACCGACTTCCGAAATTAAAGTTATTTTTCACTTTGTAGTGTTTTTTTTTTGGAGGTCGGTTGTTTTTTTTTTGTAAAAAGTTTTTATTTTTCACTTTTTAGTTGTGATACCTACCCCACACACATTCGAATACCACTACCTGCTACCAGTGACAGAAACTTATCATATCATCTACATACTAAGTGGGAAAAAAATACGTATTTTGTAGCTAACTCAAAAACTATCAAAGCAAAGTTAATAAAATTTATATGGGACCAATTCGAGAGCACACCCTTTCAAACAAAAAAAGAATTTTCAAAATCGGTCCACAATTGACGGAGAAATCGGTGGACATACATAAAAAAAAAAAAAAAACAAACATACGCGACGAACATATAACCTCTTCCTTTTTGGAAGTCGGTTAAAAATAGAAAGATTATAAATGTGCTGCGCGTCTCATTTATTGCAAAGTTGCTGTGTGCTGGGTGGTGCACTTGTCTGCTACGCTTGAATTTGTTTCCCCCTGAAGTTGGCACCCGGGGCACTGGCCCCGGCTTGCCCCCCCCCCCCCCCCCTAGATCCGGGGCTGTATGCCCACCATGCAGGCCCAGTGCGAGTTGGTGGATAATATAGGTAAGTGATGACTAATTGCAAGTTTATGAATAGCATGATGATGATGAATTGAATTGTAGGTCTAGGACGCGCCTTACGGCAATATAGTTAAGAATGTAACTAGAAGTCCTCATAGAAGTAATAAACTCACCCAACTTAGCCTTAGTATGGATGTCGGTGCTTGGCACGTACTTGTGGACGCTGTGGTCGAAGATGCTGACGAAGTACAGCGCCTTCTCCTCATGGTCCCAGTGCGGGCCCTCGCCCAGCCATACCGGGTCTGTCACTGGCGATAGCACAGGTGCCATCTAGAAACGAAGGTGGGGTTTAGGAGTCTGTGGTCTGACATGGTTAGTTAAGTCAACTTCAAAGAGTTGTTCTGTCATCTTTCATGTTACATATTGTGATTGATGATCAAACAACCAATTATTATGTTGACGTGAGTTTTGATAAGGATAAAAATAAGATTAATTTATTTTGCATGAGTAGGTCAGCAGTTGACAATAAGCATGATTATTCCCATCCTACATTGTTACTCTCACATATTATCTTAATGATACATAATGTCTGGACTTTAAAGCCTTTTAACCCATGACCTCCCGAGTTTGTGTCGGCATTTTTTCTCAGGAGTCAAGTCAGCTAGGAAATGCCGGCGCCATCTAGTGTAAGTGTCTTAAAAGATCAATTTCCAGTAATAAACTTCAGTGCATTATTATTCCGTCACATCTAGTGTGCAAAAATTTACTTTGGTTTATTCTATAAAGTTTGAAAAAGAGGTTCTTGTAAATGGAAACTGCGCCTGTGATTAATGTTGATTCCTTAATTAATTTTCAAAATTAACCCATTTGGTTAGGGTGCCCTAACTTAGTTAATGCGGCTTGCGCGTGGTGGGTCACAGTTCCAATCTAATCTAACCCGTTTGGTCGCGGTGCCCTAGCTTAGTTACTGCGACCAACTGTAACAAAACGTCAGAAAGTTGAATTAAGGCTCAATTATTAAAGAAAATGAGCAATTAGAAGCGAAAAAGGGTTGTGGAGGTTCATTAATTTAAAAAAGCTTCCATCATTAAAAGTTCAATAACTTCCTATTTTCTCAAATAGGTATGGGTACGCAAAATGTTAACTTTTCGGCATCAACAAGAAGCTTCTAAGTTTGATCTGTACCTACCTAGCCACCGCAACACCGGTTTGATCACTTGTCCATTTGTAAATGTCATAGGGCAGTTGCATTAACTACATAATTATTTTTACAATGCATGTGCTCGAAAATAGCGTTTTCCAAGCAGCCAAACTGGGCGGAAAGCAGTATAAAGTACTTTGTGGCGGAAAGTGTCACTTTTTTTGACTAGTGCTTTTGACTTTTCTGTTTTATTTTTTTATTTTTAACTCCGGCGTGAGCCGGACGCTGAGTTTTTATTACTTATTTGAGAAATGTTTTACAAATTAGATGATGAGGACGATGGCGTCAGTGGCGATAACGATAACGATGGCGATGACAATGGTCAAAGTCAAAGTCGAAGTCATGACGATGGCGATGATGAAGAATATTGTTTATATTATTTATGTACGGCAGCCAAGATGTCAGATGTTACAGATCATATGCGAAATATTGAAAAATACAATATCAGTGGATGCGGAAGAATTCTTATTTGTGGCATAGCTGCATAGGTACAAGTTTGTTATTAGCACAGAAGCTTTGGAATTCAATAGCAGTAAAAAGCAAAGCTATTAATAAAAATAAATCAACAAATTACCGGTTTATACGATACCAGGGACAAGATAACAACATTTGTTAAGAATGGTAAGTTATGATTGTGGAAAAACATTTTGGCGTCGAACTTGGAACTGTCACGCTAGACTCCGGATTGGAAGGAGCAAACGTAGCTAATATACCTTGTGATTATCCTCCGGTGGATTCTATGCATAGCGGTAACTTTTAGCTCGGGAAAACCGGTCGTGACATCACTGGTACGCGCTTCTACTTCGATACAAATGATGAGGAAAATGATGAAGATGTTGAGTTTTGTTGTGTAATTTCATTGAGTCATTATATTTGTTTTTGCTAATATGAGTGGTGTAAGAGGAAATCTCGAAAAAATCGCGATTGGCAAAATGATTATGTATGTTGAGTAATTAATGCTATTATGTTCAAGCCAGTGAGTACTTGTTACGCGCTTAAACAATTTTTTAGTTTTGCGTAGGTGCAGGGTATTCATAAAATTAGTGCAGAGGACTAGTTATAAAATAGGTGAAGCTACGGTAACCGGATTTATATGTCGCGAAATAAAACTTAAGCGTAGCAACGACTATACGAAGTACCAAGGTACAGGCCGTAACCTTTTTTTATCTTTTTGTTCCGGGGTTGACAATCCTCGTGGATGTCCCCCGCCCTGGGGTCTGTCAGACTCTAACTAATTGAAAACCACCCCAGTGTTCTCTTTCCACACTTGGAACAGAGCTCATGGAAGCTTGTGCGCCTTCCACGATCCCCGGTACAGGTCGTAATAACAACCATCCCGGTGTTTCCCACACTTAGACCGGGGATCATGGGATAGGCCGTAACCAAGGTCAACCTATACCTATGTGTGTAGAATGAACTCATATTGTAAAATGGCCAATCTAGGTTAGCTCCGTATGCGTCTGAGATACACATTAATACCAAAAGAGGTAACTTTTAGATGTGTACCGTTGCAATTAAACCTCGGGGTTCTCCCAATCGCTATTATTTTACTAGTAAAACTTAGGACTCACCTATAATTGTATTCCTTTTCTAAATTATCACAGTTTTTAAGTTAGATAATTCGTATAAATACTTTTATACCAAGTAAAGAACACTAGAAACTGTAGATATACCTACTTAAATATCTACAAGACAAGAACTGACATTAGTTCACATGGCTCTAGAAATTGCAAGGTCAGGTCCAACTAATAATTACAGCAAAAATACTTCGGTTTGATTGAGTTTAGAGTATACACACACACACGCACACTACTTATTCAAAATGTATGTTTGAAGCCTGTAAAGGTCTGAATAATGATCCATAATATTTATTCCCTTACGTGGGTTTTTAAAACAAAATTTCCGGTAAACGAGTTTTGAACTCCTGGAGCTATGACACCTCCCCACTTACGTAGGAAACCTTACAAGGCACGTAACTAAATAAGGTATCTATTACGTGGAAACATTTACTGGTACTTTTATTGATTCATAGGTTTTGTGGTCAAAAGTGCGGCTGCCGATGGAAAACTCATGGGTTCAAATTCCAGACCTGGCAATGTTCTAAACACTTTAACTTTAGCTCAAGCTTAGTTATTATAGTTTGAACTTTATTCCGACTAATATAAAGTCCTTAATAAAAAATTGTCAGTTTAAACTCGATTCTAAAGTCAGTTTTTGTATTAAGAACTTTACGAACGTCGGAATACAGTTCAAAATACAATAACTGGGTCGAAGGTTTGGGCTACAACTAAAGTTAAAACTCGTTTTGTAATGAGACGGTTAACGTTAAAGTATGGATGGATTCATCTACTGGGGAATTGTATGTTACAGGAATTAAGGATGACGTCATAAGCCCAAAGCTTTGGTTTCCTAAGTGATGACGGTCACACAATAACTATTTATCACTTATATAATTGCACAAATAGTGACATTTATGTATAGTTTTTGTCTTTTTGTACTTAATATGGGTAAATGAATTTTATTTATATTATAACGGCTGACCAAATACAGGGCGTTTTTTGACATCTTAATGTCAAATACTGGTGAAAATGACAGATTTTCTGGATGGCCGTTCTGACGGAACCGCTTTCCTAGGTTATCAAATAATATCAAAACGAAAAACTTACCTTTTTCATTCACTATTAAATTCTTATTAGACAATAAATAAATCGGAAAAACCTCTATACCTATTACCGTCAACACAAACTCAAACTTGAAATATTACTGGTTGCTTTACAAGATTATGCGTAACAACAAGAATTTTATGGCAAATTTAATGATACCGGAAAAACATGATTATATTATAAGGTTTTTTTTAATATCCCATAACTCTAGGGTATGAATGAGACCATACATCAAAGAATCAACTGACATATTGTTTTTTTTTTTTTTCATTCAATATAATTCGACAGTCACGATTATTTAATATGTAAAAACTGTTAGGTGATTATTTTTTTTTTAAATTCAGACTATTTTTGTTCATAAAAAAGAAAATATGACAACGTCGCATTTTCTTAGCTTTAAATATTTGTTTGAATGAAAATGATTTACTCGTACTTATCAATGAAATTTAGACACACACATCGAGAGTCTAGTGGTAAGTTATCTTAAAAAAAAATGTAGATGCTAGTTGATTCTTTGACATGGTCTCATTGAGACCCTAGAGTTTTGGGATATTAAAAAAAAACACCCTGTACATGTGTAGGACTTCCCCCAATTATGATGAAAGTCGGACAAGTGCGAGTCGGACACGAAAGGTTCCGTACCACCGTACAATATTTAGCAAAAAACACCGAAAAAAACACGTTTCTCGATGGGGATCCCCCTTTAATTTTTAACTTTATTGATGTGTAACATCTTTCCTCTCGCTTTCCTGCAATCTGTGGGAGTGATTTCGTGAAAAGAGACGGAATTGTGTACCAGGAAGCCGGGGATGCGCGCGCTATTTGATTTGACCAATGAGCGCGCGCGGTGCTAGAGTTGGCCGTCGGAAACGACCTTGACGAGGCCTCAGGCCGCGCCCCTTTTCGGACCACTTGTGTTTAAACCCCGATTTCTCGCTATTTTACTATATAAAACCCTATATAAAACTGATAACTGTAACTGAATCTGTATAATATTTCCTATTATAAGACTTATAAGAGTCGGGTTTACAATAAAACGAACATGTTTACACTAAAAACAAGTTTTGTTATTTTCACTCGTTTTTTCAACGGTTTTTAAATACTTTGGAATCACAAGTATATTATGTCTCATATTTATTTATTTAACCATTTATGTACACACAAATAATACACAGATAAGACAAAAGGAACAGAAAAATACGTACAAATCATATTTTAGTTTTCAAGTCTAATGTCTCCGCTCTCCCCCAAATCGAACAAAAATAAGTCTTCAATAAAAAAGTACATAGTCTTAGTGTTAATTAAATAAAATACAAATTTCATTAAAAATTATTATTCTTCGTCACGAAAAATTATTTAAAATAATACCTGAATCATTTTTTTCAGGATATAATGTTAATGTTGCATAATACCAAGGTGAGATGTCAGATGTTACACATCATATGCGACTACTGTAAGGCTTGCTCGTTTTTATTTTTTTATTTTCAGCGGCAATAGAAATAATCTGTTTTTTTTTTTTTTCATTTTAATTGTCTACCTATTACGGGTCATGACTATTCATGAGATAGGTACAGCAGCTCTGACAGACAGACCCCCCGAAGGGTGAGGGGTGAAGGGGGGTCTATCTTACCCGAAGCCACCTATCAGGTATGGAACCCTAAAAATGATGATGAGATTATTACAGACTAAAATGGCATAGCAATTAGATTTGTGCCTGGTTTTTGTATCTGAATTATTGCTATCCTAGGTTGTAGGTTGTATCTTAAATTTGGGTGAGATATCTACATAAGGCAACCGCGTGAATACAAAATGAATAAACTAAAAATGAGCGCATTCACCTGTGGTTCTTCAATTTAACAGCCTTGTATTTTAAAATTACGATTAAACAGAAAATTGACTTATTGACACACTGGACCAAACATAATAGTTTCTATTCGACTCGTTTCCATTAAAATATGCCAAAAGCTATGGCCTTGGTTTTACTATAGACTTCCTCAATCTATATTTGTCTTGTGGAAAATATCGCGTTTAGCTTTGCCTCTACCCAGATACGTTCACATAATAAAGTGATGATTAACGAGATTTTTGTTGCGAAACCCCGGGACTATTTGCCGGGGGATATTGGTTATTAGAAGCAATTTCAAGCAAAAATCGACCTAAGCCCCTATGTCTTCGAGAGCCTTTTTTTGAACCACAGTGCGCCTGATGGAAAGCGATGGATGAGGTCTACGATGGAACAAGCGCGCCCAGAAAATTATTAGCCCAGTAATTATTTTATACGATCAATGGCAGAACTATCATGGTGGGGCTTTCCAATGATGTAATCTTTTACTTGACGTCAATTTGATCGATATAGATACTATATTGAGATGCGATAGTAAACGATCAATCACTTTATCGATCTCTACTCTAAATAATAACAAAGCGTAGATAGTGCTTGTTTCTATGTTAGGTGAATTACAAAGCGTCTATAAGTACAACTTTTTATAAATTGTGAGGCCATGAAATATGGTGAAAATGCTAAATCAAATAAACAGCAAATCTTACATGCATTGGCGGAGGATAACAACATGTGGTGTTATTAAATGACAGTATGCACTGTGCTTTGAACTTTCATCCCACAGGCTAATAATAACCGAGGCATAAGAAGAAAATGGCGCTAGAAAGCGTTTGCCGGTTTGCTACACACACTTCCAAACCTTCACATTCACACACTTATAAGACGTGCTTAGTGGCGGTGTCGGTAAAAAGATAGATTGGCATAGTATTGGTTGGAGATCTACTGTAAATTAAGGTAACCTATGAGTTTTATGAAAAATATTAGAATACTGATTGAATTATGATATTATGTGGGGAATAGGAGATGTGATGGTATCGTGTAGAATATTGAATTTGATGTTGGCAAAGAAATATAAATGACTGACAAAATATCTTGGTGTTTCATATTATTTTCCTTATCCCTGAAATATTGTAAATATGTAGTTTTATTATACAGTTTTAGATTATGATATTGGGGTAACGACTTTAAGATTCATTTGGGGATTATATCCATTTTGAGGTTAAATAATTATATTCGGAATTAAATTAGTTATTCTAGAGTCATAATGGTTCTTATAAAGACACGTTTTCTTGCTTCAATACGTTATTTGTTTTAATTCTGAGCTCTGGTTTTCTAAATCCGACTGTCGGAATCGGACTGCATGTTTTAAAGGGTGCAACCCTTTAAATAAAGCTGGCTTATTGACATGTAGGAGTCTCGTTCTGTTATTAGAACGACCACCCACCGAGAGCATGACCGCGATAAATGGTACTTAATCATTAGCCACAAACCACTTCATCTTTTAGTAGTTACCTACCTACTTATATTTGTACGCCGTTATGGCAAAACATGACTGTAATATAATTTAATTGTAACATCTTGCATGTCATGTGTGTGTATACTCATATTTTGGACAAATAAATGATACCAACAATTCTATATTAACTTCTGTGCACAAATTAAGTTTTCCTCTTCAAAAATTCTACGTAGTAGGTACCTAATAGTACCGTTACGCAACCCAAATAACTTATGATAATAAAACAAAATACGTTACAAAACGTGAGTACTCACAATTATATCACAGATAAAGTCACTGTCACACTAAACAAATGCAGGGGAGTCAACCATTGTTATATAGCGTTACATGTATCTAATCTAATCTCCTGAAGATCTAATTATAACAAGTGCCGATACTACTCCTACTGTTAAATGGTAAAGAATGTTGCTTTGTAAAGATAATTAGGTAGTTTTTTTTCGGTAGAAAACCGTTACACCGCAATGTCGTGTTTTTTCTATTTTACACTCACTTTTGTAAAATCGGTTATATCCTATGTTATCTTCACGGCAATATTCTAGGCCGTCAGCACCGTTAATAAAAGCAACAACGTTATGATATTATACTCTGACTGAATACAATGCAAATGGTATAAAATTAATGTTGCATTTGAAGCCCACTTTAATTAGTTATGTGTTCAATCTGCTATTGTTTATGTGGCATACAGTTTCATTTCTTAGTGGTTCCAAATAAGTTTAGGTAAGTACTGATATTTTTTTTCTTAGGTTTTTTTAGAGACTATTTTAGCGTTATATTATACATTGTGTTACATCTTGGAATAAGAAAGTTCGTGATCCTCAATGATCTCGATGTTATTAAAAACATCAGGTCCCAGGTGAGTGCCTTGGGATAACCCACAATACAAATGGCTATGAAAGAAGCGCAAACTGAACGTACATTTAAGATATTTAAAATTATGAATCGTTATTTCTGGAATACAAATGGTCAGTGTTTTAACACAAACTATAGGAGTACCTATTGTATATTTTTGTATGTCAACAGTATAAAAGGCTTTACTCTGTTTTATGCGTTAGGTAAAAAATCTTGGATCTTCCACTTACAAAATTATGAATGTCATGTAGACAGGTTTGAGCTGTATGCTGTAATCTAGAATTCCACACAAACTATACTGATAGTAGTGCAAGAAGCACTTATGTCAAATTTTAAGTTAAAGATATACTAAGCTAAGCAGATACTGTGGGATTTCTGACAGCTACCGGTGATGAGATAAGTTAGGGACTTTTACCGAAACTCTATAAAAAACTCTCTGAGTCAAGAAACTTAATTGTTATGTGGATAATCTATATTTCACTATTTTCTAGCACTATGAGAAAAAGCGTTTGAAAAAAAACGAGCGAGGCTTACAGCAGTCGCATATCATGTGTAACATCTGACATATCACCTTTGGTATGCACCATTAAAGGGGCGCCACGTCAAGGTCGTTTCTGACGGCGAACTCTAGCACCGCACGCGCTTATTGGTCAAATCAAATAGCGCGCGCTTCCCTGGCTTCCTGTTACATACTTCCGTCGCTTTTCACGAAATCACTCCCACAGATTTGATTGTTTAGATTTTGATTGCAGGAAAGCAAGAGGAAAGATGTTACACATCTATAAATGTAGCAGTGTTTCAGGCCCTATGGATATATCGATCTGATGTTATGCTATTGCGAAAGAGTGATGAAACAAATTAACTTTGTAATGCTTTCTTGTAACAAACTTAAACAAAAAAATCGAATTATATATACATCTTCTATCAAATAAATAAAATTGAAGTGTCTGTTTGTTATGTCAAAATAACAGCTTTTTACATATGAAAGTACATACGGTACATTCAACGAAAACACTTTTTTTTTATTTGTCTGTCTGTTTGTTCCGGCTAATCTCCGAAACGGCTAGTCCGATTTTGACGGGAGATAGCTGATGTTATAAGGAGTAACTTAGGCTACTTTTATTTTAGAAAATAATTAGGGTCTACGCGGGCGAAGCCGCGGGCAGCAGCTAGTGAATAATATTTTAGGTACAGTCAACCGGACATCAGTTGTAACACTAGCTTTGACTTATATAATGATGTTGTATCCAGATTCAGCCGCAAAGTGCATATACTTAAGTTCCTAGGCGTAGAATTGAAATTATTTTCTAATAATGTACACTGCATGTCCATAACTGTCTATAACAAATTACCTGATAGCTTCAAAACTCTCAGCCTCAGAACATTTAAATGTAAATTATTTAACTTTCTTTTAAGCAAATGTTATTACTCGACTCCAATTTACCTAAATATTTGAAATTATTGCCTATAAATCATATCCTTGACCTAATTGAATTTTGACTTATATAATTAATCTCTTTTACAACTATTGTTCAATTTATTTAAATTATTTGTAATTCTAATGATTAATAATTTAATTTTAATGCAATGATAACCCATAATTTTAAAAAAACTTGATTTGTACAAAGGCAGAATATTCTCTATTGTTCTTTTTGTTGTTTTTTTTAGCTGTAAGTCTTCCATGCTGTAATAAATAAATAAATACATAATGAACATAACAACTTTGTACAATATTCTGACTAATAAATGCATTCTATTCTATTCTAGCACTATAAAAATTACAGCCTTATTGATACGACATAAGGGCATTGTCAATACCAAATTTGTACCACTGATGAGCGGTTGACCGAAGACTTTATCACCCTGAAATTTAAGCCTGAAACGATAAAGTTAAGAGACACACGCACTTGTGGAGTAACTGTTTCCCCATGAACTACATATTGTGCAGACTTAACAACAACAACAAACACTAACACGGATGTCAACATTTAAGTTTTACTCAAACAGTGGCTAGATTTACATTGATAAAAGGACTCCTTGAAATACAATTTTCATTACTATTTCCTTCAAGCATGAAATTGAATCTGGTACCAACACAATAATAATTACTTTAATTGGTCAACATTTTTTATAGTTTTCGTAAGAAACAAATGATTTAATAGTTTTTTTCATAATAAGACCAAAAAAACTAAGAACTTTGGCTAAAGCTGACACTCCAAGCAAAGCGGAGCGAAGGAAAATGAACCAAAATGATCCCTTTATTAACGGCTCTTATCGTACTAGTCCTCCGACTAATATTATAAACTTGAAAGTTTGTGAGGATAGATGTTTGTTACTCTTTCACGCAAAAACTACTGAACGGATTTAGATAAAATTTGGCACACAGATAGTTTATAACCCGGATTAATACATGGGATACTTTTTATCCGGATAATCCTTAATATTATAAATGCGAAAGTAAGTTTGTTTGTTACGCCTTTACGCTAAAACGGCTGCACGGATTTGGATGAAATTTGGCACATATATAGATGATGCCCTGGAAAAGAACATAGGATACTTTTTTTTTTCCACGGGATCGAGATTTATGCGGGTGAAACCGCGGGGCGCAGCTAGTTAATTAATAAAGATTATAAACGCGAAAGTTTGCGAGGATGGATGTTTGTTACTCTTCCACGAAAAAACTATTGAGCGGATTTGGATGAAATTTGGTACACGGATAGTTTATAACCTGGATTAACACAGGATTTTTTATCCGGATATTCCCACGGGATGGAGATTTATGCGGGTGAAACCGCGGGTCGCTGCTAGTCATTTATAATCGACCCTCTATTGATTCATTGTCACCGCTCCGCTCCACGTTGATAAAATATTAGCCTAACCTTAAGAACATTACTCATCCATACAACATATTTCAGGTTATCATTGTACCTCTTTAGGGTCCAAAGCCTCCTTTCATACAAGGAAGGCACAAGCATTGATCACCATGCTTGCCCAAAGCGTATTGGCGACTATAAGCTTATTGTTTTTTGGTGGTACCTTCAGCTTATGTGAGTAATGTCTAATACTGGCACTATACTTGGCGTATTAGCACAAAACTTCGCTATTCTACTAAGAATACGTTATATTTTGTAATGCTCAAGTAATTTGACTATTTTGTTTGACACGCCAAGAATTAGATAAACTATAGCAGTTGAAATTCTTACCTCACAGAGTCGTCATTTCTACATATGCAGCTTTCAGCCCCTGTCTCAACTCCGCTCCGGTTATTCGGCAACTTTCGGTACGGCTATAACCTCCATTCCCTTTCCGAACACGCATACTGTTATCGAGTCGCTGTAAAAAGGAATATACGGTTATTAAAGCGAAAAGATCTAGGGATAGGAACAAATAAATACGATGTCCTGTGTAGTGGGTTCGATTGCCAGATCGAGCAGTGTCATTGGGTTTTTCTATAAGGAATTTTTCGGTAGCAGCTCGGAGCCCCGTTGATCGCAATAGGCTCGCCCCCTATTACATGGGACTTAAACATAACTAGCGAAATTTGGGTGTACTGTAAATACACCTCTGCTTAACCCTACCAGGATTACAAGCGTGAATTATATTAAAGTTCAAAGCATTTATTATTCTAAATCTATACTATCCATACTAATATTAGAAATGCGAAAGTAACTCTGCCTGTCCGTCTGTTTGTTACCTGTTCACGCATTAACGGCTGAACAGATTTCGATTGAAATTTGGCACACAGGTAGACATAGGATACTTTTATCCCAGTAGGATGTTAGCGTGGGATAATTTCTGACCTACAAGTTGGCTAAGCACCCCGGCAAAAGCTAGTTTTGTATTACTAATTTAAAAAAATAAGTTTATTGCCCTTAAATAGTTTAGCTTTAGCAAATGATTTGTAAAATTAAATTAATTGCCGAAACTCCACAGACGACACTACCAGCGGCCGTTTTTTTTTCTATGTAAAAGATATAAAATTTTAACTGACCCAAGTTAAGTCACACAATATCAGAACACAAAAATAATCAGAAAAACTTTAGTTACTTACTAACTTTAATAGATATCGATAGTTCGGTACCACGTCGGTATTACGTCTGAAGTTTGCTTGTTAATATAATTTGACCTCGTATATGACGCTAGTTAGATAGCAACAACGTTATGTTAACATGTGATGACAAAAGATGTTATCAACATACAGGAGTTGACCCAATCTAATCGACATGACCACACGCCTATTGCGATAACACAATGATAACATAACACAATGATAACAGTCTATAAGTGTACCTCTGAAGGTACAAAGAAAAAATAGTAAAGAGTCCTTAATAATAAGCTAATAACCCCACCGCCGTATCTCTACGTTGACGTCGTGGTGCGGCTTGCGCGCTCCAAACTCTAGGCCTGTGCTGGTAGAGTTTACTTTGCCGGAACAGGTCTAGGATGAGGAGCCAGACCAAGAGAGATACAAAAACCCGCAGGGCAGCATGTGGCGAGCTGATGGGCAGTGGCGACCCCACGGACCCTATCTTCCAGGAGAAGTCTTGTTCCTCACCTCTGGCTTGCCTTTATTGGCCGGCTGGAGTGAACACTGACGAGGAACGGAGCTCCCACCTCATTCTTGCCTTAATTGGCCGGCTTGAGTGGAGATTAGCAAGAGCAAAAGTGCTCGGAGGAAGGAAGTATTCCAGTAAGATGCTGGTAGTGATCTTGACCGTACTTCCGGGATTGTCCTGATAGCCGTGGAATACCTCTCCACTCCTCACAAGCACCTCAGGACATGTTACCCCCTTGTCGCTACGACACTTTGTGCTAGCGACCGATTTCGGGGGCCCATTATTGAGTGTGCAAGTAACCCCCCCTTTTTTTTTTGGGTGGGAAATTATCAAATAACTTCTACCGCTCTGGGTGGAGCGGAAGGGCGTGTCAGAGAAATGTCAAAGCTAATAATACATTACTAAATAAGAATCAACATAGCTCAACACTTAGACCAAATAAAAAACCAAGACAGAACACTGTCAACAGTGACGTGAAGCCGGTTTCGTAAACATGTGTGCACTTAGTGAGGTGTAGTTTGATTATAAATGAGTGAATATCAGCATGTATGTACAGAGCGGAGGTGTAGTTTTGGCATGCTTCACTTTATTGTTCGCAGCGCTGTCTTGGTTTTTTATTTGGTCTGAGGCTCAACAACGTAAATTACGCAATAAATGTTGTTGAACTATCAAAAGACACCATTGTAAGTGTGCTATGCAATTACTCTGCTGGACCCCACTCTTAGAGGTCGACTAAACGAACGCGACAATCTTTTTATTATTGCAATGGCAGGCCTGACTTCAAACTCTTATTTCATTGACATAAGGTTGAATATATTTTTTACTGACATGTGCTAGGGAAATAAACTAACAATACTTGTAATAAACTACTACCGCAATGTAAAATATCTTGACTATGATAAAATTTGAATGCCTGCAAAGTATCTTTATCACTATTGTTGATAGTTGATAGCAGATCATACCACTAAGATATTATTTATCATACCCACGTCAACATAGATTCTAGAATTTTTACTACAATTATTTTTGATTTATCTACAGGGTCATTTTAGATTAGCTAGCAAAATTCAACAGACGTGATGACTATCGATATCTAAACACGACAAAATAAAAATGACTTTTTTGGGCTCAACGACCGCTGGTGTTGTTATTTGAAGTATGAGTTGAGAAAATAAAGAAGTTTACACAAAGAAAACAGACTATTTTGTGATTTTGGCGGTCGTTCCAGTCCTGTGCCCATATCTCTCGGCGGAACGCCCTTATCAATCTGTTCCGACTTTCAGCACCTCGGGTCGCTTCTCCAGGGAGATGACGGAGTAGACCGAGACGTAACGTACCGGATCAACCCAAGATGGATGAAATGGCGACCCACGGATGCTCCTCAAATTAGGAGAAAATCTACAAGTTTGTGATAAGGCCTGTTGTACTTGTATGGATCGGAATGCTGGGCCGTGAAGACGCCGGATGAAAAAAGATTGCATATAGCGGAGATGAGAATGTTGAGATGTATGTGTGGAGTGACGAAAATGGTATATAAGGGGAAGTTTAAAAGTGGCGCCAGTGACAGAAAAGTTGAAAGGAAATCGTTTGGCCTGGTATGGGTATGTGATGAGGAGGGAGGAAACGCATGTGATTAAAAAGTGATGAATAAAAATGTTGATGGATGGAGTGGGAGAGGAAGGCCAAAGAAAAGATGGATGGATTGAGGAGGATGGATGGAGCGAGGAATGATATGAAAGAGAAAGGAGTGAATGATAGCGTGACGGTTGACAGGGGAGAGTGGGAAAAGAAAACGTGTTGCGCCGACCACAAGTAACATGGGACAAGGGCAGGATGATTATGACACAAAGAAAACTGATACTTCAAGTGACTATACTACCAGCGGTTGATGACCCCAACAAAAGACTCGACAAATTAATTTCTTCTTTATTTGATTATGTTTAGATATCCATCACGTCAGCGGAGCGGACCTTAGCTGATGTAATTTGACCCGGTACACATCTTTCTTAATATATATAAATTACTAGCTGACCCGTGCCCACTTCGTTGGGCGGTAAACATTTTAACTTGTGATGAAATTATGAGTGTGGTTCGGTTAGTACTGAGTGCTATGATTTATTTCCTGACTGCAAAAAGGAGGGTTTTGTTTTTATTGCATATTCCCGAACATAGGCCTGCGATGTTCTCGCGCTGGCTGGCTAGCGAGCCTCTGTGAGCGCTCAGCGCTAGACTCCCTATCCCTTGTTGCAGAGACATGCTGCCTTGAATCACTGAGACGCTGCGCACGTTCAGCGCTAGATTCCCGAGCACGGGCCTGCGATGTTCTCACAGTTTGGCTAGCGAGACGCTGCGAGCGCTCAGCGCTAGACTCCCTATCCCCTGTTTGCAGAGACATGCTGCCTTAAATCACTGAGACGCTGCGCACGTTCAGCGCTAGATTCCCGAGCACGGACCTGCGATGTTCTCCAGCTTTGGTTAGCAAGCTGCTGTGAACGCTCTGAGCTAGATTCCCCAGCGCGTGCTTGCGAAATATTTTCTCTATTCCTCGAGAGGGCGCTGATGATTTTCAAGAGCACTCTTCTGTACGGCGTACTCAAGCTGCTCTTGTCTGGGATGTCTGACGGGAAAGTTGTGATTTCCTTTTAGGCATGATAAACAATCGCTAAAACTGTCCGATATTCCAAAATAGGAGTGAGGCGTATTTATCGTAACAGGTAGAAATAACAGATATTTAAAAATAACAAATAACAATTGTTCTTATCAATACAACATATCTGTTACCTAAAATAACAGACCCTCAAAGACTGTTACCGCGACTGTTTGCTGTTACTGATACTTCATTAACTTAGTCCCCACACAGCTGTTCTAAAGCTGTTACTTTACACTCACACAAAGAAAGGTATATATCAAGGTTATCGATTTATCTCTCTTCCTCATTAAAGAATATCCCTTGCTAAAAAGAAAAACACCTATTATTTACTTCCAAATATGTTTGCTTCTCACTCTCACTAAAGCGGTTAAACTACGCTAAAAAGAGAAGCACTTAGTATTTATTATCCCTAAAATACAGTTGGTGGTTTTACAGGAACAAACATTATCAAAAATGTGACTCCATAATTAGGTCGTGCTACCTGTTACCTGTTACTGACCAATGTGACCATAACAAAAATACCATAATAATTTATATTCTCTATTTTTCTATAAGGCAATTTGATTTACAACCAAAAAAATTAGATTGCTTGCAAGATATGTCTGCACGCGGCTGAAATCGGAACTAATCGTATGCCGCGCCGTGCCGTCTTGACGTTTATGAAAATTATTTAATTAATAAATATGAATAGAATAATTATTAATATAGATATAATATTATATTTTAAATAATACATTAAAGATAGAATTAAGCACGCCACCAGTCGCGTGCAGACTTCTAGTGATCGTATCCGAATGCCTTTATCTGTGGTTTAACGGAAAATCCCAAAATTTTCCACGATTTTTTTTTGATAAACCATGATAGATTTAAACAATTTTATTGGAGTAATTTGTCTGGTTTGTTTGTTATTGTTGACATCAAAAATACTTTAATTCTATATTATTTTCTTTGTGATGCAACCACAAAAATTATAGTGATCGTGTCCGGACGCCTTTTTTATCTTTGGTTTCACGTTTGATGGGATTGGTCACAAAATGTTCTATGCATGTTCGACTTTATTTTAATAAAGTTAGAGATGATATTCAATTGAAATTTAATTTGGCTGGTTTATTTGTTGACATTTTTAAAATTTTGAATTTTTGAAATCTGATACGATTGCTTTTTTCACTTCTTTCTTTCTAACGAAAGGCGAACTGGTGAATGGTAATTTAAATTGTTTCGAAAACATTTGTATTTAGTGTTCATATTCGATTTATGTATATTATAGTTTTTAGTTTAGGTTTTATAGTTTAGAGGTTTTGGTTTTATAGTTTAGGAGTGTTATTGTAATAGTGCAGTTATTTATTTTATTTAAGTTGTGAATATTAAAAGGTTTAGGTAAGAAAAACAATGAAACAAGAGGGGCTTGTGGCTAAGTAATAACAGCTGCACGGGTCGATCGATCAGGTTCAGCTACGCTTGCCGCGGTTGGTCCGTGGATGGGTGACCATCTTTACATACCAAGTCCCCTCCGTGCCTCGGAAAGCACGTTAAGCCGTTGGTCCCGGCTGTCATTTGTAGATCTTTGACAGTCGTTACGGGTAGTTAGAAGCCCAAAAAGTCTGACAACCAGTCTTACCAAGGGGTATCGTGTTACCTAGTCACTAGGTTGTGGAGGTCAGATAGGCAGTCGCTCCATGTAAAATACTGGTATTCAGCTGCATCCGGTTAGACTGGAAGCCGACCCCAACATAGTTGGGAAAAGGCTAGGCAGATGATGATGAGGTAAGAAAAACAATGGCTAATATAAATAGAAGAGTTAGTGTTGTGTGGGACCATTTTGTGGATGTGGGTGGTCACTACGCGACCTGCAATATATGTAAAGCGAAATTATCTTTTAGAGCCTCCGTGACAAATCTTAAAAACACATAGATAGGAAGCATCCCACGGTTCGGGTGCTTGACAGAATCGGTAGTTCGAGTGCCAGCGGTCAAGTAGTACTGCCATCCCAGTCACTAGCAGAACCATCAACTGATCCGTCTCCGCAGTCATCATCCGCACCTCCGCCCCAGTCATTAACCACGCCGCTATCCCAGGTATTCTTACAGCCGTCGTCACAGCCACCACCAAGAAGAACGTATGGCCATCAGGCTATAACAAATTTTGTACACAGGCGAGGCAATAATGTTAAAGCGGAAATAGACAAAAAAATTATGAACCTTTTTATAAAAGATTTTCAGCCCTTCAGGATGGTTGAAGATCTTGGGTTTCGGGAGCTGATGGAGTACGCATTCCCGAATTATACCATCCCTACTAGAAAATATTTTGCCAACACTATGTTGCCGGCAGTGTATGAGAAGGTTAAGGCAGACTTAAAAGAAACCGTCAGCAGCCAAGTAAAGTCGCTGTGTATCACAGTAGACATTTGGACATCCTGTGCAAATGACTCGGTGCTAGCCGTGACTGGACATTACATCGAGGAGGAAGAGTTTGCCCTCAAATCTTTTTTGTTAGATTGTATTCCTCTCTTGAATACCCATACGGCAAAAAACTTGGCTGACACAATAAAGATAATATGTCAGGAATGGAATGTGGCGCACAAAATACTTTTGGGCGTTTCCGATAATGGCGCCAACATTAAAAGCGCAATTGAAAGGGAACTGGGATGGAAACATTTCCCGTGTTATACCCACACCTTAAATTTGGCAGTTAATGACGTGTTGAAAAACACAGAAATTGCTGAACTGCTTACAAAAATTAAGGGAATCGTCCGGCACTTTAAGCAAAGCAATGTTGCCTGGGAAAAACTAAAGAGATACCAGGAACAAGCCGGCACCACGGCTAAACGGCCCTTACAGGAAGTCCAAACGAGGTGGAACTCCACCTATTATATGCTCCAACGGTGTGTGGAACTAAGGGAACCCCTAAATAGTGCCATGGTAAACCTGGGCATGACCCCTATTTCGAGTTACGAGTGGCAAATCTGTCAAGATTTATGTCAGATACTCCATCCTTGTGAAGAAGTCACACGCGAGTTAAGTGGGCAAAAATACATTACTGGCAGTTTGGTGATCCCTATAACTATAGGGCTTTTAAAAGCATTGGAACAATTGGGGGATCAAAATGTTTATATGCCAGTCGTAGATGGGTTACGTCAGGACCTGATAGGAAACATAAAACGAAGGTTTTTAAATATAAATCAAAGTAAGACGTTCGGAAATTGTATGTTTCTCGATCCCCGATTTAAATTTTATTTCGACGATCCAAATGTGGCAGAAGAAACAAAACGACGCATAATTTCTTTAGTTGCAGCTCAACATTCGCGTGATGCGGCGACTCAAAGCGACATACATGTACAAGCAGTTGAACCTACAACATCTTCCACCAACCAAACCAAGTCAATTTGGCAAGATTTTGAGAGAAGAATGCAAGGCATTCAACCGGAGGGCACAGCTCAATCCCGTGCCATCGTAGAGGTGCAACGGTATCAGGATGATAAAATTATTTCCAGAACCGACTGCCCCTTGAAATGGTGGAGAGAGCACAAATCGGTGTACCCCACCTTATATAAGATAGCAGCTACAAAGCTCAACGCAATGGCTTCGTCGGTTCCCTGCGAAAGGGTATTCTCTGCTGCAGGGAATATCCTTAATGAAAGGCGGACCCGGTTAGGAGTCAGAAAATTGCAACAACTAATTTTTCTAAATCAAAATATGTAAATATATAAAGTAAATGTAGATAAATAGAATAGGTGATAAACTGATAATGTTAATAGTCGTGTACATATAGAATAGGTGATAATGTAAATAGTCGTGTACATATAGAATAGGTGATAATGTAAATGGTCATGTATATATAGAATAGGAGATAGTGTAAATAGTCATGTACATAAAATGAATTGAACACTTTTAAGTGCGCCAGTTTGAGTAACGTAATCAATTTTAATTACGTTGTTATATTCATAAATTTATAATAAACTGACAGTCCTAAGCCTGTAATAAAGTATGAAGGAAAGTGTTCAGTTTGGAATTTACTTTAAAATAATAATCAATCAATCTGCCTAGCCTTTTAAAACTATGTTGGGGTCGGTATATTTATAAATAAACGTAATTTACATCACCCGTTAATTCCTAGACAAAAGTTCGGATACGATTTTGAACTTTAAACGAAAAGAAACAAAGAAGATATTCAATTGAGATTTAAAAACGTATTTATCGTCGGTATAAAATAACAGGCTGATATTTATGTATACGTATTTATCGTCCGTATGAAAATAACAGGCTGTTATTTAATAACAGATATTTGGATCTGTTATTTTTATGTAACAGTAGCAGTGATAACAGATATCGTGTTTAACCTGTTACAACCCATCTCTATTCCAAAAACAAATAGCTTCGAACTTGAAGAATGAGAACGAAGTAGTATTTGTGTGAAACCGAGCAACCAAAACAATTTTAAAGACCAACAACATATCATCTAACCAACTGCGTACAACTCACCTACCTAACGACGAAATTTTTAAATAATAACTGGAGAGGGTCATTAATCCGCGAAAAATCTTAACACCGCGATTCAAAAAATGACGTATTTGCACAACGCCATCTATGGGTAAATGGATAAAACGTCCGTACAAAGCATGTTCTAATGCGGTTCGTGAATGGACGGCGGCATTTTGCGATTTAGTAATTTTATATTTTCTTCGAAACTATTTAACCAATTGACATACTGTTTTGGGCAAATCGTATCTCTATGATGTTCTTGTGATCATAATAATATTTTTTTTCGATAAGGTTTAATATTTTGTTGTTTAAAAAATCGTCCAAAGGTAAGTACGTCGAAAAATACTTTTTTTAACACATAAAAGCTACTTTATCTGCTAAAATATAAAAGATAGAAATATGGTGTCGCGGTATGGTGGCAGCGCATGCAAATAACTCTGTTGTAAGAGCTATTTTTTTCCGCCTGGCTAGACAAAAATTGAGATAGTTCGGCTAATATGCATGATATCTTTATAATTTATAGCCTATAGCACTCACGAATAATGTAGCTTTCTACCAGTGAATTTTTAAAATTGGTTCCTTACTTCCGGAGATTACCCCCTACATACAAACTTACAAACTTACAAACATACAAACTTACAAACAAATGTTACCTCTTTATAATATTATTAGTATTAGTATTAGTATAGACGTGTCACGTTGTTTGTTCGCGATGGACTCCTAAACTACTCAACCGATTTTAATCAAATTTGCACACCGTGTGCAGTTTGATCCAACTTGAAAGATAGGATGGGTAGGTAGGGTAGGTAGGGTAGGTAGGGTAGGTAGGGTAGGTAGGGTAGGTAGGGTAGGTAGGGTAGGTAGGGTAGGTAGGGTAGGTAGGGTAGTAAGTGATAAAGATGGTCCACCCCAAACATTTATATGGCAAAACAACGTTTGCAGGGTCAACTAGTATTATTATAAAATAAAGTGTCTCTTCGTGTCTCTGTGTGACCGCTAAGATCTTCTAAACTACACAATGGATTTTGATGGGTTTTCACCATAATTTAGAGCATTTATCCGAGAGGTTTACGTGCATTATACATTCGTAATTATTTAGCTTGGATATAGCACAGAAATGTCGATGTCATCACCGTTGCACCCTTGCGAAGCAGGGGCAGAGGCAGTGTCGCTAGTACACACGGCTACACATCAAGCTATACATTTCCAGTATAAGCTGACCTCGCATTGTACGGAAATCCTATACAATGCGAGATCAGCATAAACTGGAAATGTATAGCTTGATGTGTAGCCGTGTGTACATAATATGTTAACACATGTGTTGCATCAGACACTTAGCTAATCGAGTGTCAGACACCCACGAAGGTCTACCTTTTGGGTAGACACTCACAACTGCCTACTGTCACGTGCCAGACCCTCTCGAAAGTCACGAAGGCCTACCCTCGAGTGTCAGACACTCATCCAACTACATTCAAGTGTCACACATTAACGGCTAACAACTACCACTTAGCCAGATTAGATATTCCATATTCAAATCTTTGTTTCCAAATGATGTTATTTCCATTTTTTTAAATATCATGAAAAACATTAGTTGTAGTGCAAACTGAACTTTATGTGAGGGTTATTAAAGTTATGTTTCAAAAACGTAAATGTATACACATATATGGATATTTGCATATTTATATATATGCATATTTGGAAACTAATTTGCTGTCGCAGGATAGATACGCTTGCAATTTCGCAAAGATATTGGACGACGCTTACGTCCCGAGTAGACATACTGCAACTCGGGACCTAACATCTACGTTCATACACCAAAATCATTGGTATGTTTATTGTAAATATTAAATTAAGAAAAGAATAATTAACGTTCACATTTACCTTTTGTGGTCTAAAAGCTCCATCCCTTGAACATCAGCTACATCCGTATGTGTTTGAGACAAAAACTTGCATTCTATCCCCTCTTCACGTATCCGCCATCTAAACAACGTGATCCTCTGATCAATTGACGTGGATAACAGATAGTTATCCACCAAACACAAGCCAGTTATCTGTGAGCTATGGTAGTTAGGATTACTCCAAGTATACAGTACTTTTGTAGAGCTCAAGTTATTCTGGTCAGGGATTTCAAGTACAATTATCTGAATGGCATTGTCATCACCACCTGTGGTTATTAGAATTTTGTTTTCAGATAGTACGCTGGTAGCTATACTGTTTATACCAGATTTGTTGGTTTTTGTAGAGAAAAATGGCTCTAAATTTAATTCTGTAATGTTTGTTATGTCCCAAAATGTGACATCTCCTCTTGTTGTGCAAGTTATAAGGATATCTTTATCTATAATTTTAATAGCTTTGGTTTTCAATATACATGTTTTGTGATACTTCGAATCTTGAACATATTCCACCTTTTTGCTATCTTTCCTAAACGAGAACACTCTTAGATAAGAATCTGAACAGCCAGCGAAAATGATGTAGGCATCTTTATCTCGTATCAAGTCTAAATCCATGATTCTCATTTCTGGGTCGAAGTCAATGGAACGATTCCTCCATGTTTGATTACCTTTCCGTTCTTTATCAGTCCCTTTAATTAAATAATCTATTAATTCTTCTGAAGTTACATTTATTCTATTATTTTCTTTGGTTAGTTTAACATCTTTTATGCAAAGCTGTGCTCTTCCGCCTGCAGATAAAACTAATACATGACTGTTTTCGAAAGGATATGTTTTTAGAGTTCTAACACTAGATAAATGTTTGAAAGTAACTTCGTCTTTAAAGTTCATTTCTGCATCAACTCTAGAAATTCTCAGTGTAGTGTCTTCTCCACCAGAAATGTATACTGTAGCATCACCAACTTTTTGTGCTTTCAAGCAATTAACTTCTTTAGCATGAGATCCGTTTATCAAATTCCTTGACACAATTTGACTTAGTTGGAATGTTGTGACATTGATTTCTGCATTTTTCAAATAGATCAGTTTTATGAATTCTTCATAGTTTCCATCTACTTTATCAAAATATCTGACGGCATCCCACGACCTATGTCCACCTCCACACGGCACTTCTAGTATTTTGCTATTATCCTTAATATTATGTACTACAAAAACTCTTTCTTGGAATCCACAAACTATATTCTCGTCTTTATCTAAGAATTTCTCGACCCATTCAAAACTTAGATCTTTACTGTTCATATATTTTACAGTATTATCATCAATACAAAAATATTTGATAGTGCCATCTCTCCCTGTTGTTATAATATTATTATTTCTAATATTTATTGACGTAGGACCATATCTTCCATGAACCTTAGGAAAACTCTTTACAGGGTCTTTCTGGCCTTTTACAAAAACGTGTATATTGCCACATCTGTCTCCAAAAACGAAGTTATTGTTTACAGGATCTATAGCAGTAGCTGTCAGCCATCTTTCTTTGCAGTTTGGTAAAACAAAATTGGCATGGTCTTCTACTTTCACATTATTTGAAGCTAAGACAGTTATATTGCCATCTCCAGAACAGAATACCAAGTGTCTATTCCCAGCCCATTGCATTGATAAAATCTTTCCTACTTGCAATTTTGTGTCAATGACTTTTAAAATGAAAGCCTCATCTTTGCACTTTTCTAAAAACACATCTAGTTTGCCATTCATATCTGCAACAGCAATCAGTTGCTTACAAGACGAAAGACATAGCAATTTATAAGTTGAATCATGATCCAATTTATATTTAGTCTTATTTTGGCTTAAAACATCATAATATATTAAATTATTCTCATCCATTACCAATAAGTTCCTTCTAGCAGTGAATACAACCTTTTTGGGAGTGGCAGCACCAATATCAATAATATCATCTTGGCAATAATCAGTGGCTATGGTTAGGGGATGTAAAATGACTCCACAATCACCTCCACCAGTGACTAAACTATGGCCATCAGTGTCTACGGACCAGATGCAACCATTCTGATGAGTCAGGGACTTTCTGACTAACTTGCCATCATAGTCCCAGTAGCAAATAGCTGAATCTTCACCAACAGAAACTATTATATCATTTGTTATAGAACTCCTCATCACTCTAGCAAGATGGCCATACACTTCATGTTTACAAACTATATCTATGTTCTCCCAATATTCTGCTGTGTTATGTGGGTGTACTGGTGTGGTGTTAGGACCCCATATCCTGACTGATCTGTCATCAGATGTTGTTACTATTACGTTCTTATGTGGTTCACAGGATATTGAGAATATTACTCCCTGGGAACAAACATTGTTGTTTACTTACATAAATATTGTACAGTAGCCCTTTAAAAGAAAGCACATGGTATGCTATGGTGTAGCAGGCTGTATTATCGAATCTTGCTAATTTTGCGTAAAAACAAAAAAAAATGCTAGTCGTTCGTCTTTACAGTTTTGTTGGCAATGCTTTACTGAACTGTGATCGTTGCTTTACCATTTAACTCGGCATCAATGCGGGATACACGCGGCTCCGGTGCGGCGCATACGCGATATTCAATCGTATACACAAAAATGCGGTCTGGCACCCGCGCCGGTGCGGCTCTGGCGTCATGTACAGGAAGCTTTATAAATTCAAAGATAAATGATAAATACCTTATGGCCTCGTAAGTGATGTAACGGTTGATCTCCACTACACTTGTGTATGATGACCTCAGAGAACACAGTGCCAGCCATCACAAGGACATCATCTTGCAATGGAAGCAGCAGTCCACTGTATAGTATTGAGTTGTCTCGGCTAGTGTGTTGAGTTATCAGTGTCTGTGTGATTATGTTCCATTTCTGTAATATTATGTCAAAATATTTAGTTATAAAGAGAATAATTTCTGAATGGAGAATCTGGACTGGGATAACTGGGGAAATGTGGGTGTACACTGTACTTTAGGTACACCTGTTTTTGGTTGGTATTGATAAATGGGCTGCCCAACAGCTCGCCACATGCTGCCCTGCGGGTTTTTGTATCTCTCTTGGTCTGGCTCCTCATCCCAGACCTGTTCTGGCAAAGTAAGTAAACTCTACCGGCACAGACCTTGAGTTCGGAGCTCGCAAGCCCTACCATGACGTCAACTTAGAGATACAGCGGTGGAGTTGTTAATATTATTTGGTTAGACACACTAGCAGCGAATTAGTCGACATTATAGCTAATATTCTATAATTTAAATTATGTTTTGTGTTGCATAATGTAAATTATTTTGCATACTATTGAATATAATCAATTTTTTTCTAACTGAACAGACAGTTGTGCTGCTGGGGTTTGTTGCACCACTTCTTCTTCCCAGCTAAAGCACTAGGAAGTGGTGAAGGGTGGGTATTTTATTATTTTATTAATTCATGTAAAATTTTTAGTGAATTTACAGTGACAATAATAGTTATGACATTTTCAATTACCATTTACTATAATATTTATTTAGACTTAATCTGACATCATTCTTTATCTCTTGAGCTGACATAGGTATAGCTTTGACATCAATTAACAAATTTATTTTTTTGATGAAAGTCCTAATGCATGCATCTTATTTATTGTTGCTGTATTTTTTATTTAATTAGCATTGTGTAGGATAAAATTAAACATTTGCACACCATAAGTAATGGTAGAATTTAAAAGGGCCATTATAGTTTTAAGATCATACATTTTAAACCTACAATCTCGTAAATAAATGAATTTGAATTTGTGGGAGTGTCTTATGTAATTTTGACGTTCGAAAAGTGCTGACTGACAAGTTTGAATAAATGACTTTTGAATTTTGACCTCTAAATAGTTTATTAATTATTGATTTATTGGATTGTAAATTGACTTTAATTCATGAATAAAATGAAAGTATCTCGGATACTGTTTTCTTTATTAATTTATAATATTATATTCTCCTCTATCTTATCTAACATGTCTTTGCTATTTTATTTATTAAGTATTTATTAAAGTTCTTTGGAAGACTTACAGCTGAACAAAGCAGAATAAAAATAGTATAAGTGTAACTGTAATAATCCTCCTTTATCTCATCCTATTCACATGTATATTAGGCTGTTACCAGATAGAATATGGCATTAATTCTTACCTGGACCACATTGTGTGCTGTCAACAAAGCAACAACTTCATCATCAACCCACACTGCAGAATGCAGCCAGTCATCGCATACGATTGGCTCAAACACTCTATAAAACCCTCCCTTTCCTTCACTAGGTGGTTCACAAGAGTCCGCCGAAATTACAGTCAACTGCTTACCACCAAAAGCTAATATTATGTTTCCACATTGAGCAGGCACAAATCCATATATTTTTTGACCATGTAAACCGCATAATTGTTGCAATAACTTTGTAGATGCTTTGTCAAATATGTTTATTGTGCTTCCAATGCCTGGAAAGAGTAATAAATGGGTTTATTTGAGGCTTATTGGAAACTAAACTAATATTTTTTTCTGAATAGCTTTTTCTGAATATTGTAACCTGAAAACCACTGAAAACTCACCGGCTACCACGAGATTTTTGTAAAACTTTACAGCGGTAACATCAGTGCGTGTTAGTAAAGACATTTCTGTACAAAATTAATCGATAAATTCGTAAATAAATTGTGTTCTTCGCAGTCTTCAGCTTTTGGCAAAGTGAGTGCTCTTTGGTGAGTACTTTTTGAAGTTTATGAGTGTATATAATATTCCGCCATATGTTTTTGACATAGAGTAGTACGCATATTCGATTTATGATGTAATAAAAGGAGAGCGAACTATAAATTATGCTTAGGATATTTCCGCACTACCTTGGAACATTGACTTGACATGACATTGGCTTTTTCTGTCATTGTCACATTCGACTACCATAAACGTTCCGTTTTACGTAAAAGAAAAATATGTACAGGTTAAATAAAACAATAATATACGTTCCTCAAAGACAACGACACATTTCCAATAATAATTGATTATTTGTCAATTTCTTTTTTCTATATTTAGTCAAGTCTCTTTCTCTTCATCTCAACCTGGGAAGTGGATTTTACTAGGAATAAAATTTATTAATAGGGCTGTCCAACTCCAAACTAAAAAACATCGATTAAATAATAAAATATAATTTATTATATATTTACACCAGTTAAACCGATTAATCAGTCTGGTATCGATCAAGAGGGTATTTATCCGGGTACTTCTTCAAATGTTCTTCCATTTGTTGCATTTGTTTTCTGAAGAAAAAAAAAACATTCATATTAATCGTAGCTTGGTTGGACCTTACGTCATTTCATATCATTTGGAAAGTTGTAGAATATATTTTACTGTGTAAGATTTTTGTGTTCAAGATTTAGCATAATCAGCTTTGGCCGTTCCCATTGCTAGAACACAGGCATCCCTTCTGAGAGACAGAGTGGGCTGTAATCCACCACGTAATGCGTCATGGGCCCATGAACCCATTACGGGTTGGTAGTATGAAATGAAAAATACGCAATAAACTCACTGAATCCTAGGTGGCATGTCATAATAAACATCCTCGAGCATTTCTTTCCAATGAGGCAGTTTCTTCTTTTCTGCCTCCTGCATGGTTCTAACGACCGTGTCTCGTGATTCTTTAAGGCAAGTTTTTTCTGCATCCTCATCCCAAATGCCTGTAGATTTAAACGTTTGGTTAAAATTATAATAACTTTACATCGGCACTCACCTCATGAAGTTAACTTTATTTGTAACTAGCTGCGCCCCGCGGTTTCACCCGTATAAGTCTCGATCCCGTGGGAAAAAAAAAAGTATCCTATGTTCTTTTCCAGGGCATCATCTATATATGTGCCAAATTTCATCCAAATCCGTTCAGCCGTTTTAGCGTGAAGGCGTAACAAACAAACTTACTTTCGCATTTATAATATTAAGGATAAAAAGTAAACAAAAAAAATATAAAGAAATGGCAGTGTGACCTAAAGAACCTACCTTTGCTTTTCAAATACAATTTAAACTTTTGAAGTGGGCTCTCATTATCGGCCCATTTTTGTATTTCTTCTACCGATCTGTAAGCCGAGCTGTCATCTGATGTTGAGTGGTGTCCCACCCTAAAATGTAAAAAATCTTTTAAGAGTAGGTAAGGAATGCAGTTAGTTTTCCCAAACAAAGAAGTTCATTATTTAAATTAAAAACACCCCAACAATCTTACCTGTATGACATAGCCTCAATCAGTACAGGTTTGTTATTGGCTATTGCGAACTCTCTGGCTTGTTTAACAGCGTTGTACACTGCCAGGGTGTCAGTCCCGTCGATGCGGACGGTTTGAATGCCGAGAGAGGGCCCACGGGCTGCTATGCCATCGCCTTTGTACTGCTCGCTCGTTGGAGTCGAAATCGCGTAGCCGTTGTTTCTGCTGTAATATATAGAAGGGAATATTTTAAAAAGTTGTATTAAAATATTGGAAACCTCTGTACCACGAATTGAAAATCCATCGGGATGTTATTATCCAAAATGACCGATGCTGCTTACTTGAGCCATGTGTAAAAAAGAACTTACCATAAGAAAACTACAGGACAATCTAGCGTAGCAGCGAAGTTGAAAGCCGCGAAGGCATCACCTTCAGATGCTGCACCGTCCCCAAAGTAACAGATGACACAGCGGTCGTTATCCGGCTGACGCTTCAATGCGTAAGCTGCGCCCACAGCTTGAGGCATCTGGGTTCCTGAAACATAACAAGTGGAGGCATTAATTATCATTTTATTGGTAAACCATGTATTACTAAGTTATATAGAAAAAGAATATTTATAGAAACTTCTATAAAACAATAAGCTTAGGTTAAAATTTTGAGTTTTTGCAACTCAACATTTTAACTTAGGTTTACTGTTTTATAGAAGTTTCTATATACTTCTGAGAACAAAATAATAACTTGTTAACGAGCGTCGCCACATAATTCGATGAACGTAAACGATCTTAAACGTCACGATGATTTCAACTTTTTACAACAACAACACATAAGAATAACTTACCTAAAGGACTGGAGATAGTAACAAGATTGCGATGTTTGTCCCCATAGTGAACAGGCATCTGTCTCCCTTTTCCAGGGTCTTCATGATTACCATAACACTGGTTGATGAGCTCAGTGACAGTGACTCCCCGGTAGAGGAACACGCCTACTTCACGGTACTGAGAGAATACGAGGTCCCGAGGACTCAGAGCTGCTGCACTACCAACATGGATGCCTTCCTCGCCGTAGTTGGTCATGTAGAACGATATACGACCTTGTCTGAAAATAATGAAAAGCAATGAGCAGACCTAAAAACATGGATTTAATTGGGAAGTCTCTAAAATCTACACACGATATGGCAAGTTCTAAATAAATAAACACAATTTATCTACCTTTGGGACTCATACAAAATCTTGTCCATTTGAGTAAGCTGTAACATCGTTTTGTACATATTCACAAGTTGGTCATTATCGATACTCGGCTCCTCCCTATTTTCGATAACCGCGCCGTTGTTGTCCAACACTCGGTAGATAGGGATGGGGTCGTAGCTCGTTTCGTTCAGGAACTTCATTTCCGTTACGTAGGGAGCTTTGGCACCCGGAAACTCGGCATTTTTCGTGTTGTTTTGGGCAACTTCCGGCCTTGTGTGGGTAGATAGCAGCTGTAAAATACGTTCGACATACTTTTATGATCACAGGATAGGTTCTGCTACGCTACTCCCTGTCCATATGATTTCCATTTTTATCGAAACAGTTACAAACATGACAATACAAAAAAAATCAAAGTAAGAACGCATTTCTTCAAATGTTTTCCTACTCACTCAAAACGCGAAAACGCATAGCAAATACAGAATTGTTATTTTAAATACATTCAAATAAGTTAAATACATGATTACGTTACTTGTGTACGGACTAACTTAATTCAATCGAATCGTACATGATGTAATAAATTAACAAACTTATTATTCTTCCACAAGGTTCAATATTGACTGTGTAGATAAAAATCCAAACACGATTATCAGTATAATCACTCGTCGCACTGATTTCGTTCACTTAAAAATATCAGAAAACATTATTTTTTTCCAAAAACTTTAGCACATTAATGGTTATAATTTCTTCGTAATAGACCCCGTAGTAACCAATTGGTCGGAGTGGGGCTTTATAATTTGAACTAACCCTTACAGCAGCATTGCGTAGCGTGTTGAGCCGCAAAACACTAGCTCCCGTCTTCAACGCCATTTTGTGACTGACGTCGACTCATTATAATATTAAACTGTTTCGTTGTTAAAGGCATTAGCGATTGTGATAAGGCGATCACACAAGCGTGCGCTATTACGTAGGTATGCAAACCGTTGGGCCATTCAATACCTTGTAAACAGACGACGGGTTTGGGGTCATGAGGTCAAATACTAATCTTTCTTGAGAGTGAAACTGGTATAAGAGAAATATTATTTAAAAACGAAATTCTCACAAGCATGTGCGTCTTCCATTCATTAATAGTGCCTTTGATTCGTATACAATATTACTTATGCCTTAGTTTGGGTACGTCAGACACCAGTGTGGAGGATACTCTATTTTTAGGATTCCGTAGTTAACAAGGAACTCTTTATAGTTTCGACATATCCGTCTGTCTGTCTGTCCGTCTGCTTAGCTCAGAGACTGTTAGTACTAGAAAGCTGTAATTTGGCATGAAGATGTATACTTAATACATCTTCAGAAAGGCCAGGTGCGTAGTACTCGCAACCGGCGTGCGTGTATGACCAGATGTATGAACGTAAACGAGGCAAAAGGACTATGTCAGGATCGTAGCAGGTGGCGTTCTGTAGTTTCTGCCTACCCCCATGGGAAGAAGGCGTGAGTTTATGTATGTACAGACGCCAGCACATCAAGCTACCCGAAACTGTCAAATTTTTCCAATCAACTTTGAACCTTAGATTTCAGTGATAAAGTTGAAAATCTATTAAATAAGATTGTAGTAGCTTGATGTGCTGGCGTCTGTATGTATGTAAGTATACATATTTATAGGATTTATCCTAAAAGTTGGTAACGTCGTAAATAGCTGTCAAATATTTACCTGTTTTGATTAATTTAGCAATATTACTGTATGGAATTAAAAAATGTGGCTAACTAGGGAACTAAAATATTGATTATGAAATGCAAAAATTAATATCGTAATACCGAATATTTAGTTCTAGATGTAAAAAAGTATTTGGAAACTTTCCAAATGCCTTTTTTACACCTAAAATTGTTACAACATCAAATTCAGTGTTATAACTGCAATTCATTATTAATATTCTAGGGAACTAGTTAGCCACATTTCTTATTTCCATACAGTAATATTGCCAAATTAATCAAAACAGCGAAATATTTGACATATATTTGCGACGTTTCCCACTTTCAGAATAAACGCTCATAATCACGCCGACAAAGTGGTAAAATAAAATAATGAAAATCATTTTTTTTAGGGTACACATAGTGGGGATGTTTTTTTTTTCTCGTTTATCCCATGGTGTGGGGTGTCGTTAGAAAGGTCGTTTAAAAATATTGTGAGTGTTTATAAATACCATTTTTGGATTCAGGGATCCGTTTGCGAAATATTAAGCTTTAAAATTTTTAGTCAAGTGTCTAAATGGTTGGTTCTGGATATGTGAAAAAATTCACAGCAGTAGTATATAAAAAGAAAATAAAAGAAAAAATATCACAGCTAAGTAGGCTCTACAAGTTAACAAGTAATAATCCACCAACTTACATTTGCAGTTGAAAAAACATGTTCTTCTATACATTCCGTATGGGAGAACATGTTTTTCAACTACACTGATAAGTTTGTTCTTGGGATAAATTCATCCTATCTACGGAACCCTTCATTGTGCGTGGTCCGACACGCACTTGGCCGGTTTTTTTATCTATGGAGGATTCGTTAATTGAGAATGAAACAAAGAACAGAGGATCACGAACATCACACCAACCTACCACCTACCTTCTATGGCTTTTAAACTTAAATACAATAAGATTGTCCCTTCGGTGCTGAAGTTCTCATAATCAGCTTCTTCATAATCCTCTTTTTACACACTACTATCTATACTACTATCGTAGTTCTGTTAGGTGGTTCATTTACGAAATTGCAAAACCTACAGCAATAGGTGCGCTACCTAAGCTACAAAAACAATACTACTGGCTTCTTGCTCGCGGTTTCAGTGAGCAATGCACTGAAATCAAATTGGGCAATAAAAGATTATATATCGCGATAAAAACTATGCTATTGCATAGTTTTTATCGCAGGCTTTGAGCGCGGCGACCGAATCAAGAAATTCTAACCGAAAATAAAACCTAACACCCCCCACTCCGCCTACCATGTAATGACGGTTCCCATGACAACGTGATGTTGTTATGAGAACGTAATTTTTGTTTTATGTCATCACGTCATCATCCCAAGTGTAGCGTTGACAAATAGGAAGTATGGAGGTTACAAATGCTATGCAATAGCTTTACCGCGGCAGTCCCCGAGTGCCACACGTTTTTTTTTTATCACATCTATTCAAAAAGAGTTAGTTTGTTCTTCGTAAACATCCTAGTTAAGTAGCTTTTTAATCCCAAGGGACTAAAAAATGATTTGAATTTGGAATGTGGATATTGTTAATTTGTTAGTAAAAGTTCCAATCACCAAAGAAATCAATCACGGCCATTGTATGTACAAGTAACAGGCTAGCAAGAGAGAGAGAGAGAGAAAGTGTGAATTTGGCCAAAATGAAAATACAAGATGGCAGCTGTGAAAATTTTCTAAATAGTTCTTGGTGTCGTTTTCATAATTTTAGAGGGTGCTAAAGCCGATAGTGAGGTCAAAATTTAAATCCAAGATGGCGGCTGTGAAAATTTTGTTTTTGTTATAAATCATACGAGAGAAGGAACTTCGTTCCTGACGGGGGTTGGACCACACACGTTTTTTTTTCTCATAGAGCGTGATAAAAAGTAGAGTATTCACCTCGGCAGCAACACTATTTTAAGCGCGGGTGACGTACTTTGAATCCTTCGCTGCGCTCTGGATTCAAAGAAACACTCTCGCCTTAAAAATAGTTGTTTGCTCCCTTGGCAAACAATCTGCTATTTATTATAGGTAGTCAAGTTGCGCCTTGTGCCAGCTTGTTTTCTTGGAGTGATGATAACATGGTGCAATCTCAACCAAAAACATAATTATTTCCTTGATAAGATAACGGTCGTTACGGTCGATAAATATCAAGTTTTTCGCAAACCTACACGACACGCAATTAATAATACAAAAGAATATAATAAAATATACATATATGTAGGTACCTATTTATAAATATAATAATGCTATCCATATAACATAATATCATGTCAGTGGTTAATATACGTATATATTTAAAATAATGAATAACAATTATTATTTTCGTATACATATACCTACTAATTATATGTCAGTGGTAAAGGTTCCCGTTCATCGAAAGTTACATGCTCTGTGGGCAAACTAATCTGCTTCAAGTAGGCAGTGGCGGCGTAAAGGGGAGCGGAGGGGGCAATCCGCCCCGGGTGCCAACATGCTCTGTGGTAGCGGCGATGTGACGAGTCGGATTTTTTTGGACTCGAGTTATTCGAGTTGATATCGCTACTGACTCGAGTCGCAACTCGAGTTGACTCGACTCGGTGCCTGTAGAGAGCGTATACAGATGTGCGAGTCGACTCGTAATGACGTAATGTATTGTAGTGTAGAGTTCGAGTCAGACGATTCGCAACTCGAGTTGACTTGTCGTTCTTTTTTCTTTATTTGTAGTCGCGCTACAAGCCTACAACAAACAAGTCAAAATAAACATTTACCGCGGTTTTTTACTCGCAATTTCGATCCTGACCGAGCCCCCCGAACGAGTTATGCAACTTAGGACGCAACGCGCATGCTATTGCTATTTCACTCAACTCACGTCTCACATCGAGTAGAGTGAGACGTGAATCATGCAATGCAATAGACATCACCAGGGCGCGCGGCGGGTGAGCGCTCGGGTTACGCGGGCTCGGGCGGGGGTATCGATCGACCGTGTTGACTCGAGTTGGTAAAAACTGAACTCGAGTTGACTTGTATAAGATTTCAATCGAGTTACTCGAGTTAAATAACTGGACTCGCCCATCACTACTCTGTGGTGCCAAGCACTGGGTAACAATAACAACATGGTGACAACTTACTCGCACATTGATTTAAAAACTAAAGATACCTACGGTCATCCGAACCTTTGTGATGAATTTTCTGCAGAGGACATTATTCTGGAGATTTTACGACTGAAGTGCCACTTGGAAGCCGCTATCATTTCTTTCCAAGAAGCGGTCCTTGGACCTTCAGAAATTTATTGTAAAATGGTTTCTTGTGAAAGAAGTTTCTCAAAATTGATAAAATTTTACATGAGCTAAGCGCGACTTACCAATCCTTCCATATTGGTGCCGATTCCCTTGTTCACAAACTAAACTAAATTTAAGTTCAGTGCATCTTTTTCTTTCTATTTCATTAAGAAAAGGACAGAGGATAAATTTTAGTTTAGTCCTGTCAAATTAATCAGCGCCTGTCACTCTCCATACAAGTTTAGACGTGATTAAAAACTTGCCGACTAAAATTACGTCAATTTACGTCAAGCGCTGATTAATTTGACAGAACTAAACTAAAATTTATCTTCTGTCCTTTTCTTAATGAAATAGAAAGAAAAAGATGCACTGAACTTAAATTTAGTTTAGTTTGTGAACAAGGGAATCGGTACCATTGTCCATTTAAAAGGGACAGGAAAGTATTTGATAATTTGATCGAATATTTTAGCAAAATAAAGTTACATAAGCACGTTTAGTATTTGTTATTTTGTTTTGGGGCTGCTCAATAGAAAACCGCCCCGGGTACCACTACCAACCCATGCTACGCCGCCACTGGCTTCAGGGAGGGCAATAGGTAGTCGTCCTAGAATGATGCGCTTTGTGAGACGGGTGTTCTCGGGTCTGATATCAGGACTCTTTCCCATATTCTAAGTCGTAACCTCGAAAGCTCCTCGACTCACTACTCACTTGCCGTGTCACAGTGCGCATAGCGCCGCCTAAAGCTTAATCTGAGAAAAGGGTTATAAAATTAACAGATACTTTTGGAACAGACTAGTAGGTTATCCAATAGGCTTCTTTTTTCGTAATCGATCACGCCAGACACAAGATACCTACGGCAGCTTTATAAGAATTTTTTCTGAAACATCAAAGCAGGAAGTCTTCTGTGGGAAGTCTGCTTGCGCCATTGTGGCTTTGGGCTATTGGTTGGGGATAAGAGGTTCGTTAAAATAACAAAATTAAAAATACATCGTTTTTCAAAACTATAGAAAAGAAAATGAACGTATTTATTTACTTTGATTGTTGGCAACATTTTTTTTCATGCGTTCCTTGTTTTTGACAGTAATCCGCAACTGAAACGTCAAACGTGTTACTATAACCCTACTAAATTGTATGATCGAGGGATTGAGGTGTTTGGCCAATATTTTCCAATATTATTCCGAGTTTGCAGAGTTTTATAATTCAATAGTGTAATACTAGTTGTCAGTAATAAATAAATGGCTGTGGAGGTTAGTGACCGTCTATCGAAAATATTTGTGTTATAGTGAAGCAACGAAAATGCCCTACTGGTACTATGACAAGAAGGATCTGCAGAACACGCCATCGTTTCGCGATGCCATATCCACGGACACGGAGAACCGGTACAGGAAAGAAGGCGCGAGGTTCATCATCGACACTGGCTCGAAGATGGACCTAGGTTATAATACAGTGGCCACTGGCGTTGTTTATTTTCATCGTTTCTACATGTTCCACTCGTTTAGAACATTCCCGAGGTACATCACCGCGTGTTGCTGCCTCTTCCTCGCGGGCAAAGTGGAGGAGACGCCAAAGAAATGCAAAGATATCATAAAAGTTGCGAAGTCTTTGCTAACGGAGCAAAAGTTCGCAAGTTTCGGAGACGATCCCAAAGAAGAGGTGATGACACTGGAGAGGATCCTGCTGCAGACGATCAAGTTCGACCTGCAGGTG
Organism: Agrochola lychnidis; assembly: GCA_963680765.1. NCBI lineage: Eukaryota > Metazoa > Arthropoda > Insecta > Lepidoptera > Noctuidae > Agrochola > Agrochola lychnidis. The sequence continues at coordinate 1,296,092 of OY796859.1, read as the reverse complement.
GAGCACCCTTACGGCTACCTGTTGAAGTATGCCAAGTGCCTGAAGGGCGACAAGGCCAAGCTACAGAAGATGGTACAAATGGCATGGACATTTGTTAATGACAGGTCAGTAATGAGCTAGTTATTTAGCTGATAATATCACCCCAACAGCATACAATGTTGTGACAAAAAGTTAAAAAAATTCACTACTGAACATGAATTATGGAAGTATATAAAAGTATTGTTCACACTTTAACACTTTACTTATTGATGATGATTCTCTTGCATTCCTTCTTTTGTTTTCTTCATTTACTGGTTAGTTATTCTGGACTGGACATTTACTTTCTGAACTGACTATTATATTGAATCCAACTTAAAACAAGTTTTATCCCAAATACTGAGAATGTGATTGTGAAGCCTGCTCTCAGACTGAGTCTCAGTATTGACTGAAGAAATGAATCAACCATCCATTTTATTACATAAACCCTTACTTTTCCAGTTTATGCACAACATTGTGCTTACAATGGGAACCTGAAGTAATAGCTGTAGCACTGATGTTCCTTGCGGGCAAGCTTAGTAAGTTTGAAGTACTGGACTGGAATGGGCGGAATCCCAAGCACAGCGCATGGTGGGATATGTTTGTTGAAGACATCACAATGGAGTTGCTTGAAGATATCTGCCATCAGGTGATTTTTTGTTATCAAAGAGGTTCTTAATACTGTATTGTCCAGTATGTATATTGTATAATGTAGATTAAGGAAATCTGGAAGTAATTGCTACAACTCACTGACAGTGTTTAAAAAAAAAGCAAAAATAGGAAATGTAATTACATACAAGTAAATTATAAAAAACCGGCCAAGTGCGAGTCGAGTCAACAGACCTCTTTAATTATTAACTTTATTTAATTTTTATGATTTTTTGTTATAGCAGCAATAGAAGTACACTATCTGTGAAAATTTCAACTGTCTAACAGCTATTAAAGTTTCATGAGATACAGCCTGCTAACAGACAACTGACAAACGGCGGAGGCTTAGTAATAGGGTTCCGTTGGGCACCCTTCAGGTACGGAACTCTAAAAAGGAACATTAAAAACGAATAAAAATTTGTTTCCTATTTAATTTTAATGAAAAGTGAGAAACTCTATGGCTGTAGAATGCTTAGTAAACTACAAAATATGCAAACAGTAATTCAATTAAATTAAAAAATTGTTTAAAATAAAATACATAAAAAGTGTTAAAACATACAGCACAATAAATAAATTAACATTGTTAACCATTTGTCATGGTTATGGTGGCTACTGTTTGTATTGGCTACATGTGATGATTAATTAACCATACTACTAATGACCCTTGTTGCTATGTATGCTTTAAAACAACTGGGTTAACTTAGGAAGCTAGCTATGACTGAAACTAAGCCCAGAATAAGGACATTCATGACTCATGAGTGACTTTTATTTGAGTAGCCTAGTGTGCAGTTTAAAAGTAATCTTTTTGTTCCAGGTGTTAGATCTGTACTCGCCGCAGCCGCAGTCGTCGGGCGGGGACTCGCCCCCCGCTCCCTCTGCCGCCAAGCAGCCAAAAAACGACAAGAAGGCCCCCTCCATTACACCGCCCACTTCCGCATCTCCTGTCGCCGTTGTCGTTTCTAAGGCGGTGGTGACGCCCATGAAGAATGGTGCCGATATTAAACTAGAGCCTCCGAAGATGGAGCCGATACGGTATACGTATCCGGCGTATCCCGGGCTGGCGGCGCCGTACCCGCCCGTGTATACTGCGCCGCCCCCCTCCATCCCCCCGCCCCCGAGGTTACCGCTGACGGGCCCCCCGCCAGCTGCGCTGGTGTACTCGGAGCCCCCGCCCGCGCCCCCGCGCTTCCCCCCGGTGAACGTTCCTCCTCCGAACTACTTCCCTCCGCTGCCCGGGCGCGGGCCCCCCCCTCCCGGCCCGCCGCCGCGGCCCTACTACCCGCCGCCGTGATCCTAATGTAAGCAATAGGTTATTGTATAATTTTTTACTGAAATATAATAATTTTAGACTATGTTTTGTGTTTTTTTTAGGGTTCCGTACCTCAGAAGGAAAAAACGGAACCCTTATAGGATCACTCGTATGTTTGTCTGTCCGTCTGTCACAACCAATTTGCTCTGAATTTAATGGACCGATTAGGTTGAACATATGTATTTCTGTGACCCAAACATAACGTATACGTTACATAACGTGTAACGTAAATAAAGGAATTTTGAATATGGGGATAAGTTTTAGGGGGCAAATAAGAAAATTAAATAAAAATTTTGTAAACTATACCATGTGACATATCAAATGAAAGGACTTGTTGCGAGGATCTCAAATATATTTTTTCTATAATTTTAAAATAAATACATTTCAAGATATTTAAGAAAATAAATGTAAATTGACTGAAATGTATGGGAGAACATGTTTTTCAACTATGTTAAATTTGTATTTGGAATTAATTCGTCCCAACTACGGAACTCTTCATTGTGCGTGGTTCAACACGCACTTGGCCGGTTTTTTTTTAACTTCACCTACATGTGAATGTTGAGGCAAACCAGCTGCTAGACAACATGGACAGTGTGTAGTCCATAGAGGAAAGTAATATATGTGTAGTCTAAAGAGAAATAAACCATTTGGAGTTAGTGTAGTGTAGAAATACTGAATGAATAATAGTAACAATGCTGCTCTATACAAGTAACACCTGAAAAAAGTGATTTGGAACGAAGTTCTTCAACGCGGCTTGTAAACTTTCAGAAATCGTCACGCTAAAAGTGTCAATACTTGCGACTGTCTTCTTTTAAATCATAGAGAAAGAGAGAGGGAAACACAGGCAGAAAAAAAGAAAAGAGTAACGTGATTAGTGTCGTGGGATAAAATTGTACACACCGGCCCGACCCCGAGTATACTGCCGGATAGAGACAAAGTGTGAATTTGGTCAACATGAAAATCAAGATGGCGGCTGATTCAAATTTTTCATCATGGGTATCGTTTTTGTGGTTTTCAAGGGTGCAAAAGCCGATAATGAGGTCAAAATGAAATTCCAAGATGGCGGCTCTGAAAATTTTCAAATTTTTAATCATGGGTAGCGTATTCAGGGTTTTCGAGGGTGCTACAGCCGATAGTGAGGTCAAAATGTTAATCCAAGATGGCAGCTGCGAAAACTTTCGTGCTAAAGTCGATAGTGAGGTCAAAATTTAAATCCAAGATGGCGGCTGCGAAAGCTTTAAATTTTTTCGTTATGGCTGTCGTTTCCATAGTTTTCGAGGGCGCTAAAGCCGATATGCGGTCAAAATGTAAATGCAAGATGACGACTGCGAACATTTTGTTAAATCATACGTGAGAAAGAACTTTGTTCCTGACGGGGGTCCCCCGACCGCACACGTTTTTTTATTAATAGGGTAGTTGATAGTTTTGAGAAACCAGTTATTAATGTTCTTGTAGTGGACAGGGCACATAGCTTGCTGAACAGATGGCCGATAGGGCTGACAGGTTCTGAAGTGGTGACCGCGTACCGGAAGACGTAGTCCGGTGGACCGATGATCTCGTGAAGGCCGTTGGAATCCGCAGGACGCGGGAAGCACAGAACCGGTCGAAGTGGAGGTGCTTGGGGGACGCCTATGTTCAGCAGTGGACGTCTTTCGGCTGAAATGATGACGATGATTTGAAATAAAAAGACGATAAACGTTTCTTAGTATATTTTATTGTCAGTTTCTCACGAAGTTTAGAATGTTTCTCCCGTCTGAATACTACGACACTCAAGCCTGACGGGACAATCCACAATAAAGATATCAATACTGGAATTATATAGAAGTTACTGTAGTAAAATATAAAAATTTTAGTCATAATCGTAAATACATCACAAAAAAGAAAGAACACGATTAACACTGTAAATCATAACTCATACATAAGTGACTAAAGACTGTAAACCTTAATATGTTGTGCATACAAATAAAGTCCAAGCGTATGTACACGCACACAAACTAACAATAATATGGAGTTGCCGTCGGACTAGACAGGTATATAGCTTGTCTCCGCTGAAATTGAGCGCCCCCCATTGAAAGCGTATTTTTAGTACGGTCGATTTTCAACCTTAACGTCCTTTACCATACTTAGAATCCTGTTATAATATGATACATAGTCATAAATGGCAAACGTATACTCTTTGCGCGACTGCTAGTTACCGACCGAGGTATGTGAGCGGTGAGACGGGGGAGGGCGCCATTGACAACATTGGCAGACTGTGTTAGCTTAGCCTTTATCTATCTCCTCCGTCTCACTGCTCATATACGCCAGGCGGTGACTAGCAATCGCGCGCGGTGTATAATAAGATGATACAAATGTGACGCGTCAACGAACAAGTTTAATGTGACAGTCCAAATAGCTCAACGTGTTTGTAATAGACGCTAAACACATAAATGGGTTGCTATAATTGATTCTGAAGTTACTGGCTAAATATGAACGTGGAATTGGTGCAATTAGTAGGCACTGAAAACATAATATTTTGCGGAGGGGCGCGCAATTTCAGTTTAGACCAAATGTACACTACATACAGGTATGAACACATTAATGCACCAAACGTAAAGTTAGGGAAATTAATTGTTAAATAAATTGACTACCAACTTATTGTTCGTTTATTCAAATCACAACACGACAAATTGACGTAGGGTGTCGATTTGCATAAGAATTAATTTCCCTCGCTACAAAGAGAATGGATCGACAGTGGAACGGAATTTGGGCAGTTTTAGGCTGATCATTCTGTGGAAATTGTCCAGTAAGTTACATTAGGTAAGTTCAACGCGTCTACGCTTATTACAGACACCTAACCCATTTAAGGGTTTAGTAAATAGCATTATTCAGATAGGACCATAAACATTCATATAAAATTTGTCATAACTTGACAAATAAGAGTAACCATGGAGTTTTTATTTAAATGTTCTAATTAAAATAAATGTTTTGAATTTTATTGTAAATGCGTGGCGGTTGTAAACAACTTAAACCATACAGTTCCACTGTCGACACGTACCTGAGAGATTTTCAAAAATAAATTTCAACAACTAGCCATAATACATGAATATAATTAAGACAGTGACTGACAATCGACTATACATCGAATACGAACGGTATAAAACAGTTATTGCGAAGAATTTTAACAATTTCACACAATGTTGAGAATATCGCTCCTTTAATATAAAAAAAAATCTGTTTTACAAATACACATTATTGCAGTAAACTAATCTTTATTTACGAATAATAGATTGCATTAGATGCGCTTACATGCAAGCCTAATTCATCATTCATTTAAATGCACTACACTTGGCAGTTGGCGTATTTGTGCAAATATGTGCGTTATTTCATTATTACAAAATTAACTTTATCACAAAAGGCAAAGGGTATATTTTAAATTAATAAAGTTACGCGAATATTTGGGTAAATACGCCAAGTGAAGTGCCGGATTAGGGTGAACACACAAATTCTCGGATGAGGTGTGCGTTCGACACGCGATATAAATAACGAAATTTTGTGGAAAGATTGTGAATTTTATTTATAAATGAGATTGTTAAAATTCTTCGTAATTAACAAAAACGTAAGTCTAGAAGGCACGCGATAGGTTCATCAGATCCTCGGTAATCTCTGACTAAGGCACGTCGTTACGATTCACTCTTAACTACTGCGAGGCAGGATATGTGGTCGAAAACACAATAAATAAGGAGTATTGGTGTAGTAGAGTATAGTGGTTGAAATAAAAGCAGTTGCGAGTATTTTTGTGGAGCTTTACTTGAGCAAAAGAGATTTGATTTTTAGCTGCATTTTTGCATCTATGTTGAAGAGATATAAATGTGCAGAAGTGATTGTATTTAAATAATTAATATTTTAGGGAATTAGTCTTTTAGTTATGTAAATAGTAGTTAGCACGAACATTTAATTACATGATCAATCTATTTTTGATCACTAGAAAACTTAAGTTTATTAGCACATTTACATAAAACTCACTCAATGGGCGCCAGATATCCTGCCTCTTGTGTTACTATATAATACTTTTCAGCAATTTACATATAAATTCATTTAAAACATCCCCACAACGGGTATATCATATAAAAATCCATTCAACAATCACAAAAAAAAAACTCTCTTGCAAGTTTATAAAAAATCACTTTCTATACAAACATCAATTAAAAAACGTTAAATAAATACATAATATACAAAATCACTAGATAAAGGTGGAACATTTTTGTCATCTCAGTCATAAATCGTAAAAATCTCATAAGTATTAGATCTATGATCCAGTCGATCGATATTATATCTTTTAGCTACAAATATAAGGTTCATATTAGAACTTGATATATTACAATATTGTTTCAACCTTAGGGTCAAATTATGGTATAATTTGTGTAAGGCATGCTCTTATATTTACCGTCGTGTTGAGCAACTAGCAGTATCGAATAGACGTTTTAAATATCGATATAAACGTCTCGTATCGGTTCACTCAAATATCGATAAAACCTAGTGTTGGGATTTATCGATACTTTGTTATTATCTGTATTGTCTCGTTGATAAGGCACTAATTAGTCAATTGCATGCAATAATTTATTAAAAACGTGTTAATTCACTTACGACCTAATCCTGCATTACAAACTAAATTGCAGGAAAAATCCTTTTGCATTTAAAAGCACTATCGTGTTATCTTAATTCTGTTAAAAATCTCGATTCGTATTATTGCGTTTTCGTATTTTTCGGGCGTTATTTTATTAATAACTATTTAGTAAAGATTCAATTAGCAGTCCTGCTTATTCCTCTTATAAATAAAGTAAATGTTGAAACTCCATCAATATTATTTCCATTTACAGAAGCCGAGACACCGGCCCCCCCCTTTAAAAAAAACATGCTGAAAATACCTTGCAATCCAACTAGAATGCAAATAAATATCAGTACCTTATATGTAGTGACTGCTTTTCACAATCCAACAACTTTGGATCGACTCCTAGGTTGGCTCTGGCATATTCCTAGGTAACATCTGGCGAATTCCTAGGTTACATCTGGCGAATTCCTAGGCTACACTTGGTAGATTCCTTCCTGGCTTCTTTCTAGGTTCGACCAGTCGTTTGACAGCGTCCGGTGGTAAGCAGTTGCAGGTCTATATGAGTCGCGACTGTTTCAGGTATTGTAGCAGCAACTGATGTAAGAACTTGTACTGGTGCACGTTCTGTATCAAGTTGGCGCGTTGTTGGTGTAGCATGCTGATCGTGCGCGGGATGTCTAGCTCCTGGGGAATCAGAAAATGTAATATTAATAAAAATAATTGTTGGATGTGAGGGTTCGAAGGGAATAAGTACTTAAAAAATTGAGTCAAAATACCAGTCGGTCCCAAATATTCACATTAGTGAAAATATGAATGACTACTTTTGCCTACTCCAATGGTTACTTATGATTATTCAAAGGTGTGTGTCGACAAGTATTTACAAGTAAATTCTGGGGTTTTATGGTACTACTACAAAATATCCAAGCTCTGACGACCTAAAATAGATAGCGTTATTAATAAGGTTTATGTAATTTACTTGACTTCTGTTACAAAGGCACATTCTGCGTTCCTCAACATACCATCTAGCAAGATTTCATCAGACAATATAAACTTATTAGCCTCGCATCTTGATCTAGCGTCTAGGCGAACTTTAAAGGAATCGTACCTGGTTATTATCCAGTATATCGTGCAGCAGGTCGGCCGCGAGGGCAGTTCCTGCTCTTCCAGCGCCGTGCTCACAACAGAACACGATGGGAGCACTGGCGCCCTTGACTGCGCCTCGCTCGCCGTGCGCCTCCGCCTCGCATGCAAGACGCAGACTGTTCACTTCCGAGAGGAACGCTGGAAGAAACATGAAAATGAGGTAAATAGTCATACGCTTTTTAAACTTTTAATTTGATTTTTATTTGCAGAATATTTTGTGTGCTGTTTAGGGTTTCACATCTAGAAAGTGAAGTTTTGAAATTAATAGTGTTTACTAATATAAGATCTGTAAGACACTTTTACGTGTATTTTTTAACTAGATGCGAGTCTGATTTTTTTTCGACGATCTCTGAAAAATGTCTTCCCAGAAATCACCGAAACAAACTCATAGCATTATTTTATTTCTAATACCTATCTCATTCACAAATTTCCCGTTCTAAAGCGTAGTAGGTTCACGGAGGAGAACGGACAAGAAACTCCTTTGACATTCGTTGAAAACCTTGTGGGATATTTTTACCTAGGAAGTGTGGGTGTTCAGGCGCGGTACTCGCGTTGTTCCAGAGCGCGAAGTGCACGTGCCACACGTCGCGCACGCGCGCGCCGCTGCGCACGCGCACCAGCACCGACGCGCCCCACGCCGTGCGCGACGATGTGCCCGATGTTACCTGGAACTGGGTGGAAAATGGTGTCTATGAACATTTGCAGATGTGGAAGATCATGGAATTGGTTGAGTAAAGTTTCGGAGATCATTTCAATAAATATATAATATTTTGTTGTGCGAAATTGTGATAAATCTTACGGGTATCACTATCAATGTGAAATTAATCTAAAAAAATTGTTTCTCAATATTTATCTGTTTTGGGCTAGCTGTGAATCCTCTCGTGATTCTGAAATGCCTTGAGGCTGATGACGAAGAAAGTCTCCCTTCGGCGAAACCACGATGACAGAACACCTCCTTTCATACCTCGGATAAATATAATAGCAATATGATGAAGTATAAAGAGCGATTATTGGCAGAACTTTAGCAAAAATCACAAATTCAACTTAGATAAGCGAGGCATAGAAGCAAGTCAAATTACATTGATTAACTGCAACGTAGTAGAACAGCGCGTATAAAAGTGCAATGGAACGTACCTTCCCAAAATCCTTGGTAGTATTATCTTGCGGCAGGTAGTGCGGGTGCGCCGCGCCGGCCACGCGCGCCAGCAGCGGCGCGCCCACCTGGCAGGCCGCCTGCCACACCAGCGCGCAGCCGCCGCCGCACGAGCAGCCCGGCGCCGCCGTGTTGGTGGCGGTCGCGTTGCCCACTTTGGCCACGACGTAGAAGCGTTGTGTGCTGCCGACTGTCATCTGGGGGAGGGTCATGGTAACATAGGTTATTTTTTTTTACTATTTAAATAAGACGTGAAAAAGACGGAAATTAGCTACTGTAATGCATTTCTGGTTTATTAATTTTTAAGAAAATGAGAACAGAACGAAACCTATATGAGGTTCGGTACCAATACCGAAACCTGCGTTACGGATTCTTTAAACAACGAGAGGTCTACTTAATGGGAATTTTACAAATGAAACTGAACGCAATCACCATCCAAAACTGCATTCAAGAGCTGTCAGTGGCAATATTCCACAACAATGAGGTCACTCACAGCTCTTGAACGCGGATATATGTAGATATACTGGGGGCCTAACACAAGCTCATAAAGCAGTATTATTTTAATATTATTTCAGCGTAGGAAAGAGATGAAGCTCTATAGAACGTATAGCTCCATCTCTTTTTGCCACTGAAGTAATATTAAAATAATACTGCTTTTGAGATGGTGGTAGGCCCCCTGATCGCGTTCAGTTTCATGGTGTAATTCGCCCTAAGTTATATTCCGAATTTGACAGATGTTCTCTAATGTAAAATTTTGTTCTAGAAATTACGGAAAAGTTTTAAATAACATCAAATAATTCGGAAATCTTCAAAAACTTAAATTCAACAATACAAAATCACTTCACAATTTCAGCCTCTGGATTTTAGTGATGTCGAAAATGTGTAATTTTAATAGCCAGAATCTCTATAGTAAGATAATACTGCCGTCCTTTAACTAAAAAGCCGTTAACCCTCAAATGGCCAATTTTTACTTTTTAATTGAAAGTGATAGAGTTCAAAATTCTCTATCTTTCTGTCTAAAAAACATTTTCACAATATTAATAGTTCCAGAGATATGAAAATTTTGTAGGCTGTTAAGTAACACAATTTATGATGATTCCATCACTAGAAAGCCACCCACACTTCTTCTTTAAGAGTTTCTGGACAGAAAGGATTCTTTAGGATAAACAGAAAAGAATATCAATTGATGTGTCCAACAATCATAGTTTTTAAGAAACAACGATTCCTGCGTTTTTTGTTTTTTGCCATTTTCTCGGAAATAACTTTTTGGGCTTAACGGCATTTTAGTTAAAGGACGGCAGAATAACACATAGTACAAATACTCACAGTAATATGCGACGCATTAATATACCCGTGTGGATTATTAGGCGTGGGATGCAACCGGACCCGGTTGTCCTCGTACGGCAGATGGTCGGACGAGAACCCGTTGAGCGCCGCGTGCTGCGGTAACAGTGCCGTACGGAACTCGCCGCCGGTTTCACGGCCTTTGGGGATCTGCTCGAACGCGAACGATAGCTGGTCGTCTGACATCTTACGTTCTAGGATTTGGACCTGAAAATCAAATATTTTTATTTGTAGAACATAGGTAAACGATAAATGGTTTTGCTCGACTTGGCGGGGGCATGTGTTGACGACAATAGCAAAAAAAAATAATGTTTTTTTATATGGAGTTTGGAAATGTAAGAGCTGTAGTGTTTTTAACCTAGATGTATCAGAGAAGAGATGAGGAGCTCGTGGCTAAGTACTAACAGCCGCACGGGTCGATCCATCAGGTTAAGCTACGCTTGCCGGGGTTGGTCCGTGGATGGGTGACCATTTCTACATACCGAGACTCCTCCGTGCCTCGGAAAGCACGTTAAGCATTGGTCCCGGCTGTCATTTGTGAATCTTTGACAGTCGTTACGGGTCGTCAGAAGCTCGAAAGTCTGACAACCAGTCTTACCAAGGGGTTTTGTATTACCAGTTACTGGGTTGTGGAGGTCGGATAGGCAGTGGCTCTATGTAAAATACTGGTATTCAGCTGCATCCGGTTAGACTGGAAGCCGACCCCAACATAGTTAGAAAAAGGCTAGGCAGATTGATGTATCATAGAAGAGATGGCGTTTTTGTGGGTTGTTTAACATCATCGTCAGCCTATAATGTTCCCACTGTTGGGACACAGGCCTCCTCTCTGTGAGAGGGAACGGGCACGGAACGGCGGGTAGGAAGATGTCACGTCTTCAAATTGTTGGTTCTAAAGACAAGCCGGTTTCCTCACGATATTTTCCTTCGCCGTTTTGAGAGCAGTGGTGATGAAATAATGGCAAGTGGCTGCCTGGGTTCGAACAACTCGTTAAGTCGCGGCCGTTTCCACTGGGCCACCACTGCTTTTGTTTTAAAGTATTATGGCAGATCGAGTGTTAGCTTTAAAGTTGTGAGTGACACAGACGATGCTCTACAAAGTAGAACCTTTCTAAAAGTCGTGCATCGTATTTGTTTGCCGGGAAATGTAAGTTAGAAAAAAATTACTTCACGTGGTGCTTTCCATTCATCATGTGCGCGGTGGATATCGAACGGGCAGATATATTTGAAGCTTAGCTTCTAACAAAGAGCGTTTTGGGAGCTGTCTGAGTCCCGTAGTAAATAATGCATAAATTAATAACTGAAATAAATTATATGAAGTGCACATGGGTAAGTATGTACTTGCCAAGTTAGAACCGGCCACATCGTGCTCAAGAAACGTAACCTTGAAGCTCTGGGCCATCACGACACTGTTACAGTGACTCATTCATTCGACCCACTAAACAAATCCTCGTTGTAAGCGCGAAAACGGATAGACACGATGCCCTTTATGACGATTTATAAAAGATAAATATATCTATGCATCCGCACCAGATGTGAAAAGCACTGATGCGACCGAACTGAACAATCAAACTGAAACATAATACTGAACAACAAACAACTGTTGTTATGTGTTGTTTATTGTTATTTGTTTGAGCAGATTGTTGATAAACAACGCGTGGATCATACCATTCAGTGTGTTTACATAGTTGAGATATTTTAGATTAGTAGTTATGCATCTTGGGTGCAGCATTGCTATTGAAAGTCAAATAGATGAGTTGGGGTTTCACAGACAGAATTATCTGTATTAGGTGGACGATCTAAATTTCATTTTGTCAGGTTGATTAGCGGATCTTAATCATTTTCATAACTCCTACGGCACGAAAAAAGTAAGGCAAAAAAACAAAACATTTTAGCGTGATAATCATGATTAAATATCCTTTACCCACATATTCGACCTGGATCAGCTATGTTGGGCAGAATGAAAGATCTTCAGGATTTTTGAGAATCTACGACTTTCCTTGAATTCAAAGTTATCTTATTTTATTAGCTAAGCAATTACTAGCAAGGTCAACCGAAATAAATGTAATAAAAATAATATGTAAAACAGTAATATAATTGCTTTAATACTTTCGACAAATGTTGATTGTTGTTAAGCTCCATAATCAGATCAAATTAGAGATACGGAATTTGTTATCATAAGAATTTACGAACGGAAACACAATTTAGCGAAAAATAATATCATATTTACGTTTGTAGCAACCAAAAAAATCATATTTTGTACTTGTTTTTCCACATAAAACATTTTTTTGAATATTATTTACTTTCTCAGTAGCCGCCTGGAGTCTGGATTTGTGCCCGGTTGATGGCAATAGATTCGCCCCCATTACATGGGATTTAAACATAACTGGCGAAATGTGGGTGTTCCCTGGTTAGCCCTTCGGGAAAAATATGCGTCATGTTATGTTAAGTACTTACTATGCCGGGGTTGCGGGCAAGTCCGAAAGAGATACCGTGGCCTCCGGCAACATGGCAACTGAAGAAACACGGGTGGGTTTTAGTCAGTAAAAGTCTGACACGGCCTCCCGCTCCACCCAGAGCGGGAGAAGTTATTTGATAATTTCCCAACCAAAAAAAAGTACTTACCATAGTCTCTTTGGTGATACTAGGCGGCAGTGGCTGAAACTTAGGCAGTCCGGTCGACCATCTGTGCGTATGCGGCGCAGGAGTCGCCCTATTCCGGCCAAGCGTCGCACTTCGCACCTCCCCCTTATTCGCCCTCCCCATGAACACCCCCCATCTTCTCCGTTTCTTCTCCTTACTGCTCGTTTTACTGGTTTCAGTATCCATGCTACTGTTCGTAGTAACACTAGTAACTGTCTCAATGGTACTGGAGCTAATGTCTGCTACGTTCGGCCGCGAATCGGTCACTACGATCGACGTCACGTTATCAGCCTTGTTTATAGTGTTGTTATTCGACACCCGGTGTGTCGATAAACTCTGATAGGGAGTTTCATCGTATTCGCGTTCGTCGTGCTGTAAAGATAGTCTGTCGATTGAGAGGGTTACGTTTTCGAATTCGGCTTCGCGATTCACTGATCGACTGGAAACAGTCAGGTCTTTCGGTACGCTGGATTCGCGAACGCCTTTGATAATTTGTGCGTTTACGTAGTGCCCGTCTGGGTTCTCAATTTTGACGGGAACGTAAGGTAAGTTCATGTTAGGTGACAGGTATTTGTTTATCGTTGGGTGACTGCTGTTCCGTTCGTTTAGTCGCGCGATTTCGTCTGTAGTTGTCAGACTTTGCGCACGATCTCTCATGGTAATCTTCCCTTCGTTTTGCCACGGTAAGGGGACGTTCTCATAAATAGGTTCTTGAGTATCTCCTATTTTAATTTGTTGTGTTTGTGGTAGAACTACGTGCCTCTGATAAGGTATCCTATGCATCGGCATGGAGTACATAATATTCCCTCTTTCGTCGTAAACTTTTTGTATATTATCTGATATGTGATGGGGGTCTATAATGATGTGTGGTTTAGGGTCTAGTACTGACGCTAGATTGTTGTATGTTCCGTGTGTCCCTGGCATTATGTTAGGTCTTCCGTAGTTAATATGACTAGTATTGATATAACCTAAATACTGCCTGTTTAGGGCTGTTCTCGTTGAGACTAGGTCTGGGCTTGATCCTGACACATGAGAGTTAATATAACCTCTGTGGTAGTTTAATGCTTGGCTGGCAACAGCTAGATCTGGGGTTGAGTTGGAGGCGAGACCATTAGAAGGGTAGGGGGGAGGTGGCTTGTAGACATTGACGTAGTGTAGTTGATTGAGATCAGTTTGCACGTTGGGGTTTACCGCGAAGGGGTAATTTGTTCCCATGAATTTGAGAGGGTAGGGATAGTCGTCTGTTGCAGGGGAGGTGAGGGGGGCGAGAGGGGCAGGTCCTGTGTGTCTGGTGACGTCGGGGTACACTCGGTGGATGTCAGGGTGGGACCCGTAGGGCTTCGCTGCGGGACCTAAAGGAGCCGCGTGGTGGTTCTGGTAACGCAGTTGGGCCTCCGCTCTCTGTTGTTGGTATTTTTGCTGGATGGCTGTCTCGTAGTCAGGTGCAGGTCGGTATTGTGGTAGGAGTGCTCTGGAAAGGAAATATACCAGTTACATATATAAAACTCCACAGACGTGATGGGTTGATATCTATACGTAATAAAACAATAAAGAAATTAATTTGATAAAAAAGAAATTGGGGTCATTAAGCACAGTTAGTGTAGTCACTTGAAATATCAGTTTTTTTGTGTATACTTCACAGACGTGACTAGTACGGATATCTAAACATGATAACACGTATCCATCAAGTTTGCAGAGTTTCGCTAGCAAAGAAGAACGGTCACGTCCCATATAAAAAAAACCCAGACCCGACAGAAAAGTGACATATCTCAGTTTTTTTGTTATTATTTATATAATCATATTATATAGTTTTTATATTCGAAATCAATGGCTAACACCAAAATATTGCCTTATGTTTTTGTTCAGGGTTTACACTAAAAAAATACAAAATGCCTACTTATCTACACAATTCGTAATGTATGTAACTAAATGACGATAAATAGTTATGGGATGTATCCAGGAGACCTGGAGACACAGCTGTATTAAATAATTTTTGAACTCCGAGTACAACATTCAACTTAGGATTTTTTTTTTTTAAGGTGGTTTAAAATCATCTAATGACATCTCTCGCCCTTGGGTGGAGCGAGAGGGCGTGTCAGACTCTTACTGACTAAAAAATTCCACCCCGTTCCTTTTTGCCTCTGGTACTGGGGTCAGAGCATGCCCTTCTGGATTCGCCCTCAACTTAGGATTAATTAAAATCGTCATATTCGATGATTCAGATCGGATTATTCCACTAATTCGTTGACGCCAGTTCGAGCTTATATCGGTGATTAGAGAACTAAAAAGTTCATTAATCACCGTTACGATAACAGGTTACCATAACTACTTACTTTTCTACGTCATTTAGTTACATATATTTACGAATTGTGTAGATAAGTAGGCATTTTGTACTTTTTTAGTGTAAAGCCTGAACAAAAACATAAGGCAATATTTTGGTGTTAGCCATTGATTTCGAATATAAAAACTATATAATATGATTATATAAATAATAACAAAAAAACTGAGGTATGTTACTTTTCTGTCGGGTCTGGGTTTTTTTTGCCTGTTCTTCTTTAATTTGACCCTCTATAGCAATCTAGTGTTCATGTACTGTAAGTTTATTTTACATAACATAACACCTTGTTTCCCCGAAGGGTTGGGTAGAGGTGTCCCTGTAGTAGATACACCCACATTTCGCCAGTTATGTTTAAGTCCCATGTAATAGGGGGCGAGCCTATTGCCATCAACCGGGCACAAATCCAGACTCCGGGCTGCTACTGAGAAATTTCAGATAGAAAAACCCAATAACACTGCCCGTATATGCCGTTGCCATTGTATTTTAAATTAATAAATTAAGGTTGTTGCTAGCCGGCATTGCTTGCTGAAGCGTTCCAAACAAGAGGCATGGCTAAAATGTCTCAAGTGCTGTCCACCAGCATCCATCCCTTTGATTCATTTTATATAAATTTTTCACTCTAGTATTAGTTTTTGGGTTTGTTGGCGTAGATCGAATCGATTGGAAAAAGGAAAGGGAGGCCTTTACCTAGCAGTGGGCTAACAAAGGCAGATTTTTTAAAGTTCTAAGTATCAGCTCCTGGCGACTGTCTGCTGGAGCTGACCTGTCACCAGCTCACCTGTTCTGTGGCGGCGGCTGGTGCTGCATGTGATGCTGGTCCAGCTCCAGGCAGGACGTGGAGTAGGCCCTGTGCGCCGCCGTCAGAGGCTCCAGGCGCGGCGCGCTGCCCAGCTCCCGCGCGTCCAGCTCCTCGCGGCTGTCTGATAGGCCGTGTTCCTGATGACAAAACATGGTAAACTGTAATAATTAATAATAATAATTGTAATGTTGTTATTGTAATTGTTGTGTTGTATTTGTAATAATTTATAATTTTTTTTATGTCTTCACAAGGTGGCCGGCGTAAAAGAGGACTTTGACCTCAGTGAGACCCCATTGTCATGGAATTGGAGAGGTCTACATGTCTGCTAGCAGCCTCTAGTATGATGAAGTATCTAAAGAGAGATGTCAGATGGTATTGTACCTAATAATCTCCTAGAACTTCTATGATCTAGCTTTACTTGTTTTTACACACAAAATGTGTGATAAATTAGGTTGAAAAGTCTTTTAATTTCACTGGGTTACACTGTTAAACTGGAACACAACAAAGCTTAACGACAGATGTAGCTGAACGCACTCTTTCACAAGTATTTTACTCGCACACCACTGTCCTAAAGAAATTTGAACATTAATTCAACTTCCAAGAAAGACTTAAGACTGATCATCCAATATAATTGGTCGCAACAGCAACAGACCAAAAAAGATCTCTCTACATTGTGTACTGGCCAAACCAATTTCTACAAACTAACAAATATGTTACGTATTTTTTAAATTAAATTAGAACAAAATACCAGCGCACACGCATCGCTACACAAAGAGCACAGACGAAACGCAATCAGCCCAAATATGTGGAACAACACATTAATAAAATGTTGTTAACAAGGCAAGAATGCCTCGCTGGTCTAGCTAGAGTACACAAGAGTCTAGTAGTTAAAAGCGTAACTGCTAAGCGTGGGGTCTTGGGACTGGGCATGATTCTTGGGTCAGGCAGTGTTAATCAATCAATGTCATTAGGTTTCTTCTTCATTCAAAAATTCTCAATAGCAGCTTAGATTTTTGTATTTAAACAAACATGAACATAACATCACGCCTTGTTTCCCCGAGGGGTTGGGCAGAAGTGTACCTGTAGTAAGTACACCCACATTTCGCCAGTTATGTTTAAGTCCCATGTTATAGGGGGCGAGCCTATTGCCATTAATTTTTGTATTTATACCCGGTTTATGGCAACAGGCTCGCACCCTATTACATGGTACAGAAATGCGGCTGTAATTTACACCTCTGGCGACCCCAATTGGCAACACAAGCGTGATTAACATTACACTGCAACATAAAATAACATCACGCCTAAATTCACCAAATATTCTATCCATGTTAGAATATTGTTTTATTTATATTCTTATTTTTGTACAACCTAGACCTAGAGGTATGTCGTAGAGAGATACTTTTTTTTAATTTTGACCAACTTTATTTGTTACTAGCTGCGCCCCGCGGTTTCACCCGCATAAGTCTCGATCCCGTGGGAATATCGGGATAAAATATCCTATGTCCTAACCCAGTCATGGTCTACCCATGTGCCAAATTTCATCTAAATCCCTTCAGCCGTTTTAGCGTGAAAGCGTAACAAACAAACATACAAAAAATCTAATTTTTCTCTTCATTATAATATTAGTTTAGATAGGGGTTAGGCAGAGGTGTTTGGACATGTACATCCACATTTCATCGTTATATTGAACAGAAGATGCAACAGTTATATTAATGGTTATACGAGCTATTGCCCGCGACTTCGACTGTGATCCAGGATGAAAAGTAGCCTATGTCCTTTTCCAGGTCATGGTCCACCCATGTGCCAAATTTCATCCAAATCCGTTCAGCCGTTTTAGTCTGAAAGCGTAACAAACAAACAAAATCACTTTCGTATTTATAAATATTATTATATATAGATAGGATTAATTATAGCAGCCATCCCAGTCAATATCAATAATCTAATTTGATTTACTACAAAACATTAATAAAACACTTGTTAATAAGACCAATCAGTCTGATTTATGACCGATCAATAAATCTTGTTTGGTATGCAGTGATGTCCACTTTCACGATCACAAGCGTATACTTGTAAAGTTAAATAACTCAATAACCGATAGATAGATCGCGCTCGGACATAACGTAGACAGGTACAGTAGGTCAGCTCTATAAAATGAGCAAAAACGCACGCACACGTAGACTTCCGCACAGCGAGTGTAAGGCTGCTGCTGCAGTTGGGAGTCTAGCAGGACTACAAACTTCAAGTCCTACAAACTTCAAGCTTCCACGATGCATAAGGCTGTCATAGGAGTCACAGACAGTCCGCTGTGCAGGGCCTGCATGGAGGACGACGAGACAGCCAGTCGCGGTGGTCGCCATACAGTGCAAAGTTCTTCGGTAACTCAGGTAACCTCCGTGAGATTGTCAGTAACATTAAGTTGCTGGCTTCCTTAAGGAGCTGGGGTGGATCAAATAATCGATTTTCCCACCCGTTCGCAAAAGACTTTATATAGGGAACCACGACCAAAACCAAGCTCCCAAGTTTAGTTATTAATTTTGTGGTTTAAATAAAATAATGATGTATAAACTTTAAAGTTTTTTGTTATGGGTCTGCGTTACCTGAAAGAAATGGTATTTTAGAGGTATGAGGAACAGGCTGTAAAGTTCACTCATCCTCTATTGAAAAGGGAGGATCCTCCGACCAGACGGGTGTTGTCTGGCGGGCAACTGCCCTACGATTGATGTCGGAAAGTGATATTTAAGACGATCGCGCGGTAAACTCTAATACTGCGCGATGCAGGATTTTGCGTGCCGTCAGGGTCTTTGATGCGTAATTCGCATGTGGCAATATCAACTTTATGCTTGTGTAACTTAAATTGATATTCGAATGACTAGTACTACTGAACATTTTATGAGTTTCATAAATTTTTTGAAGTTGTAGCGCAAACTAAAGTTTTTGTACTAAAGTTATTTTCTAAAAACTCATATTTGTTTACATGTTTATGTTTGGATACTAAATTGCGAACGCAGTATTTGCGTGCGTGCGCCTGTTTTAGCTCGTTGTGTGGAGCCGGCCTTCTGTACCTATTTATTGTGTGGTTCGGAAGTGTTCGCTGATCGTCGTGGAGCGTGCGCGTGCGATGATATCTCGCGATCTATAACGCGCGCTATTCATGCTGCTACTGATTGTGAGTGCGGTGTTTGTCTTCCGGTCGCGTAGATCATTAATTTTGTTGGTTCTACTACAGTTTGTTCCGGTTTTCATTGTAACAGTTTACTTTATGAAGTTAATAAGATAACTGTTATAATTATTTGTTACAGTTTGATTCAATTACTATCTATCTATATATATATATAAAATAATATATATGTCGGATCCGGTCATTAGTACGGACACGAAACGAATCGCAAGTGCGCTACTGGCGACATCAAGTGATTTACCGACACTAAAAAAGGCGCGCTTCTACAGAGTCGTGATGTTTGATGGCCAAGGCGAGGAGGACAGTCAACCTTTGGTCGCATTGGAGTCAAGACGTCGCGAAACTGTTCTCGATTCGTGGTGCTCAGTAATTGTGTTTAGTTGTAATTTGTGATCATTTTGTTAATTGGTGATTTTAATAAACGCCGTCGCACCCAGTGTGTGTGTAATTTAGCTAGTGTGATTAATTTGATAGTAAATTATAATGTGATCTGAACTGCAAACTGTTTTTCTATTGCGCATTAACCAACACTACCCACACTACGCCCACAGTAGTTAAAATATCGCTGATAATAACGAAAATCACATGCCCGTCTCCGACATATATAAATAAATAATATATATATGTAAATCAATTGCTGTTCGTTAGTCTCACTAAAACTCGAGAACGGCTGGGCCGATTTAGCTGATTTTGGTTTTGAAATGTTTGTCGTAGTCCAGGGAAGGTTTAAACGGTGAGAAAATATGGGAAAATACACAAAAAAGAAAAAATTATGAAGAAAATTCACGTTCTCATACATTTTGTGTGGATCGGCTTTTTTGATATCTCGGTAGGTAGGTAGGGTAGGTATGGTAGGTATGGTAGGTAGGTAGGGTCAGGTAGGTAGGGTAAGGGCGGGTTATGCACATTCACTGTTAGGCGGAACGAAGTTTGCCGGGTCAGCTAGTAACAGATAAATATTGGCCTGTTGACATAACATAACTACTATCTTTCCCGAAGGGGAATGCAAATGTATATCGTACACACATTTCACAAGTTAGTTATGCTTAGTTCTTGCTCTTTCTTGGCTTGAAAACAGCCTGTGATGTTGTTTGCGTATAATTTATTTGACAAACAAGACAATAATAATTAATTGGCTACTGTAGTTGAGTATAAATAGGTCTGACAAAACGCAATGTGCTGATAAAACTGCGACTGCGACAGACCAAACACGATCACAGAAAAAGAAGCAAAACAGTCACACGATCGCATCAGCCGATGAATGGTATCCCCCAAGTGAGAGATCGCGCGAACACTTTCATAGCGCGCATAACTTACTAATTATTATTTAACGGTAGCACCATCTAACGATTTACTAAGCTATGTTGATCGAATGTCGCACAAAAACTATGCAACAACGCTTAGCATAATGTGCGGGGTTTTTGTCCTATTTGTTGTAGAATGGAAAATTATGCAGACACTTTTCCAGTAAGAATTAGCAATTTGAAGAAATTACAATAGATGTGATGTTAGTTTATTGCAATTTATTTGTAGGAACTTAGGCTTTAATGAAAGTGACAGTAATTAGCGATAGGATGAAAAGGCACATAGATTTGGTGTCGAATCTTTTGAGTTTGAAGAGTTTCGTAAGATTTGCGCGTATCAAAACTGCTCATAAGTTCACTGCTGAAGACCCCATACTAAGTGGACTGAAGACATAGTAAAGATCACTGCAATAGCTGGACTAGATTTTGGCGACTTTTGGGAAGCAGTTGGCGCGTCTTTTGGCTTTTGTGATGATAATGAAGATGATTCAGGGGCGTATACATTACGCTCCTCTCAATGTCTACCTAACTATAGAAGGCAACGCTTTTCTTTACACTTTCATACGTACTTACATCATCTGCCTAGCCTTTTCCCAATTATGTTGGGGTCGGCTTCCAGTCTAACCGGATGCAGCTGAATACCAGTATTTTACATGAAGCGACTGCCTATCTGACCTCCACAACCTAGTTACTAGGTAACACGATACCCCTTGGTAAGACTGGTTGTCTGACTTTTGGGCTTCTAACTACCCGTAAAGACTGTCAAAGATCTACAAATGACAGCCGGGACCAACGGCTTAACGTGCTTTCCGAGGCAAGGAGGGATCTCGGTATGTAAAGATGGTCACCCATCCACGGACCAACCGCGGCAAGCGTAGCTTAACCTGATCAATCGACCCATGCGGCTGTTATTACTTTCCCACAAGCCCCTCTTACTTACGTCCTTACTTAGGTACTATAAGGGACAGGGATTGTTATTCCTTAATACAGATGAGTCTATAACTTTCTAGGAGAACAGCACCCCTCCCACATGATTGATGAGTTAAAGAGTTCCATAAATCACAAAGGATAGCACTAAGGAAGGATTTTAGAAAATTACTTATGAAATACATATGAAAGTTTGAGATGGGGAAGATGGGGAACCTCATCGGTTATTTGGCTTCCAGTTAATAAGAACCTACCTACTGTGCATGTGAATTTTATCTTTATGTGGTGGAGAAATAAACATTATTACTTATCGTATGGACAGCTTACCTGGAACTTAGGCCTGTGCTCGTCTCTAGGAGCCTCACTCAGCGCGCTCTGGTGCTTCATGTAGAAGGTGTGCTGTTGCACGCAGGACCACCACACGTACTTGCCGTCCTCCGGGCTCGCCAGCGTGAAGGACGCCGAGCCCGTCTGCTTCTGGCACTCGATGCTGAACGTGCGCTTGTGGTTGATCACGTTCGTGATGTCCATCCATCTGCGGGTGAAGGGGGTGGATTTTAGACATTTTCGGACGTAAATGGGGAAACAGTGTGATATTTTTGGGTACTTTTCTTCTTAAATTATATTTATTTCTTTTAGTAGTTTAAAACACACGACACAACACACGTCAATAATATTTCAAAAATTTGATGAGGCCGGTATTTCCTATCTGACTACTCTGAGAAGAAACACCGAAACAAACTCAGGTCACAGTCACATTTAAAGTCCAGAGATAATCTTGGTGGACCACGTAGATTAGTGTCTTCAGTGGTCTTTTGAGGAAAGAACCACACAGATGGGTTTTGTTGATTCTTGTTTTATCGGTTAGTCTTGCCCAATTGGTAAAGAAAGGGGCTCGCTGTTCAGTGCATCCAATAGTTTCTAGTTGTTCCATTTTTTATTCGATTTCGATGGAGTCCAAAATGTGATGTTATCAACTAAGCATAGTTTCAACGACTTTCTTAATAGGTGGAATTATCTAAGCAATAGTTGTAATCTACTTCTGTTTAGGTAGTTTTTAATCCAAAAAAAAATTCCAAGCTGTTATTTTAAACCAAACTAGAAACTTCTTTCTTTCCATGCGACAGACAACTTTCTCCCAATAAATAAAAACTGAATACATAGAAACGGTGGCGGTTAATAAAATCCTTCTACCCAATAAACTACAAGTCGCGATTAAAACACGTTTTCATTCTTAGATCAACATGAATATTGATATGGCAAATTAATGTTTGCACGCCATTCGTGAACGTAATCGATTGTCGGAGCGACAAGTAACTGATTACTGGTGTAAGCTGGGACCGTGTCTATAAACACGAATGCCCACTGTTGAACACGATAGGCTAACAACCTCCAGCACGAATATTTTGGCGGTATTCCGTTAGATTCCAGTCTTGTCAAGGGGTATCGTGTTTTCTAGTAACTAGGTTGAGACAGTCCCTTCATGTAAAATCCTGGGTTTTTGCTGCATCTGGTTAGACTGGAAGCCGACCCCAACAAAGTTGGGAAAAGGCAGGCGGATGGTGATACCGTGAGATTCCTATGTCATCAATCTGATAACATAAACCGAGCCTCCAAAACTAATAATGCTTAGTACGCCACCGCTCTCAGGGGGTCTACCACTAGCTCATAAAGCTGTATTATTGTAATATTACTTCAGTGTGGGAAAGAGATGAAGCTCTACAGGACGTATAGCTCCATCTCTTTCTCCCACTGAAGTAATATTACAATAATACTGATTTTGAGCTGGTGGTAGGCCCCCAGGGCAGTCAGCTTCATTACCAACCTTTCTGATATTCTGGTATAGCTTGTATCGAAAGAAAACAAGAATAAAGTCGATGGCAATAATATTTTCTTCACCTTTTGAGAGTTTACTGAAATAACGTGATTTGTAGCATTTACTTATTTGTCTATTAAATTATGCTAGATTCAGTTGTTCTCTTGTACCTATTCCTATATTGCCAATAGCAAGTAGACAAATTACCAGATTTCTAGACGAAATAGTTAATTAATTATAATCTCATCAAACTTTGTAAGCGAATATTAACGATGATGGTTCTGATAATTAGACCCATGATAAATTTTATAATTTTTTCAATTTCCAAGATATCGCTGGATCCCAGCCAAATAGAAATGTGCCGAGAGATTTATCACATTCGTTAAATAAAATGTTTCTTTTAATATTCCTGACACTTATTTCTTTTGGAATATTAGTATATCTTATGTCTATATTTTGTTTTTATATATATTATTTATTTTGGGACATCCTCGCGACCAAGCCATGGTGATAAATGCTAGTTCCTTGTCTATATGAGAAGAGGTTACTGTCCTATAAATGATTGAACGAACCAAGGTCGTCGGAGGCAAAGGGAGCAGCTGCCCCCCCTAGAGATGAAAAAATTAAGTAAATACAAGGCATTTTAATGTAAAGAAACTACATACTTATCTTAAAAGCCAATTTTGTTTATTTGGACGATTTTATTTGATTTTTTAAAGTTACATATCTCCTAAACGGGGTCTAATCCGGTCCGGGGACGTAATATTCGTATCTATGTGCTGGTGGTAGGCCCAGTCATAATACCTATTATGTTTCAGCTCTACAGTTCTGAATAGTTTTGGGAAAAACGACCCGAAAGGTCCGTTTTCAATTCATACATTGAATATGGAAATTATTATTTTTCTCAGTTCCTATCGGGACTATCGAGATGAAACTGATTTGTTAAAAATCAAATGTCCACCAGCCAAGGGCGGATCCAAGGGGGGGTTATGGGGGTCATGACCCCCCCTGGGCTGCGTTTAGGTCGACCACTGGTATTTTTTCTAATCTCATTGATAAATTTAATCAAATAAATACTTTGTATGATTTTGCCACGTAGGATGTTTGCCATTGCCACACATGCGAACGACATGCAAAATAAGGCTATGTGCTGTTATTATAATTATGATGATTGACCGTGGAGTTTTCTGCCGGCTCTTTTCCATAGAAAACGACCACGTGAAACGATTCCTAGCTTCTGACGTTTCATAAGTGTTCATGTAGGTTTATCTGACGCTAGCAACTAGACGTAGAAATTAAATACCCCAGAATAGTGTCAAGACAAACCGCCCCGGGCGGGTCCTGGCGGCCCCCTAAATCTTAAAACACGGTCAACATAAATACCTATTCAGTAATAAGCAGTTTAGAGTTGGAGGCTGAGGATGAAAATTTTCGAGCTCGCTCCGCTTGCTACAATCTACATTCTCAAACTTTCTGCATAAGTCGACAAAGGAACTCCTATTTCCGTAAGGATGTTTAATGGAAACCTAACCGAGAATTTCGAGACGAGGTGCAAAAAATTTCGTGCTCGCCTTGCTCGCGCTCCCCTACATTTTTGCTTTTCGTATCCTATTGATGAGGAGACGAAAATGCACCTCCCTGAAAAAAAATGTCCTGCTTACAGCGAGGTCCATGGTGTAGTTAGATTATAATAATAATTAGACACGTTATGCTTGGTTTTTTTTTGCTGTCATTATAATTTTTTTACGAAGTGTTACTAGAAATATCTACATAAACTGAGAAGACCGGTCTTATTTTGTTTTGCTCCCCAGGCCCTGGGCCCCCGACAGGCTTAGTCCGCTACTGATTGGAACCTGTCCTGACTGACCCCGACTATGTGACCCCCCCCCCTGACTCGAAGGCTGAATCCGCCCTTGCCACCAGCGTCGATTTTGGCCCCATTGTGCGCCGTAGAGGTTATAAAACTCGCACTACAAGTGTAAAGCTTCATGTGCTCTTGACTTTTGACTGTACTACGTAGTATTATATTATCTGTGACTGTACCTACAAATCATTCTTTTCCCATCCTCCATATATCCACTTGCCCCCCCCTTGGCCATCGGCTGACGACGCCCTTGGAACGAACTGATATTATAATTTTGTCTCTGCTGGGGTTAGGAGAATACTTACCCTGTCATCGCTAAGGTATTGTCGTTTGTACGATACTTATCGTGACTAAGGTAACTCTATACTAGAGTTACCTCGAAAGTACTACTTTTTAGTAGTTTAAATAGCATAATTATGTTCTGATATCATTGTAGGAAATCAACGTTATGTTGGTGCAGTGATGTTTATGAATAGGTCATGCCTATTACCAATGACAAGTACAGCCATTCCTGCATCAGCTAGTTGTAAGTACGTGAACCAGTAGGTAAAAGAATTCGATATTCGATGATAGGCTTTCAATGAAGCCAGAGGGGCAATTCCCGTATTTTTAACCCCGCATTCTTATCTCAGTCTCCATCTGTCGAAAATACCTATTATTATTGTTTTTATGTGTTTGCATATCTCGGGACCATGGGGTCCCGGTCCTTTGGAAGGCGTACGAGGGGCCGAAGCCAACTCGCAGAGGCCCCTTGGACAATTTTAAATGGAATGAGACACCAACCGACGATTATCCCCGTATGCACTATGCAAGTACACCCAAGGACAACCCCCGGTTGGTGCAGGGCTATTGCAGAACATGGAAACAAAACATATTGGGCTATGGGTTTGGGTGGCTATAGTGGATTGGTTACTTAAAACTATGGAAAGCCTATGTCCCCTGCTTGATCAATGTTGTGGTATACACGGATAAAATGGCAGGGGGTGACTTGCACACTCAATAATGGGCCCCCAAAAACGGTCGCTAGCACAAAGTGTCGTAGCGACAAGGGGGCAACATGTCCTGAGGTGCTTGTGAGGAGTGGAGAGGTATTCCACGGCTATCAGGACAATCACGGAAGTACGGTCAAGATCCCTACCAGCATCTTACTGGAATACTTCCTTCCTCCGAGCACGTTTGCTCTTGCGAATCTCCACTCAAGCCGGCCAATTAAGGCAAGAATGAGGCAGGAGCTCTGTTCCTCGTCAGTGTTCACTCCAACCGGCCAATAAAGGCAAGCCAGAAGTGAGGAACAAGACTTCTCCCGGGAGATAGGGTCCGTGGGGTCGCTACTGCCCAACAGCTCGCCACATGCTGCCCTGCGGGTTTTGTATCTCTCTTGATCTGGCTCCTCATCCCAGACCTGTTCCGGCAAAGTAAACTCTACCGGCACAGGCCTAGAGTTTGGAGCGCGCAAGCCCCACCACGACGTCAACGTAGAGATACGGCGGTGGGGCTATTATTATTATTTTTAAATGTCTTTGACATATCTCGGGACCCTGGGGTCCCGGACCTTTGGAAGGCGTACCAGGGGCCGAAGCCAACTCGCAGAGGCCCCTTAGACATTTTTAAGTATTGAGGCACCAACCGACGATTATCCCTGTTCGCACTATGCAAGGGCACCCAAGGACAACCCCCGGTTGGTGTAGGACTATTGCAGAATATGGAAACAAAGATATTGGACTATGGGTTTGGGTGGCTTAAGTGGACTGGTTACCTGGAGCTATGGAAGGACTATGGCCCCTGCCTGATCAATGTTTAAATGTACACGGATAAAATGGCAGGGGGTGACTTGCACGCTCAATAATGGGCCCCCGAAAACGGTCGCTAGCACATAGTGTCGTAGCGACAAGGGGGCAACACGTCCTGAGGTGCTTATGAGGAGTGGAGAGGTATTCCACGGCTATCAGGACAATCCCGGAAGTACGGTCAAGATCCCTACCAGCATCTTACTGGAATACTTCCTTCCTCCGAGCACGTTTGCTCTTGCGAATCTCCACTCAAGCCGGCCAATTAAGGCAAGAATGAGGCGGGAGCTCTGTTCCTCATCAGTGTTCACTCCAGCCGGCCAATAAAGGCAAGCCAGAGGTGAGGAACAAGACTTCTCCCGGGAGATAGGGTCCGTGGAGTCGCTACTGCCCAACAGCTCGCCACATGCTGCCCTGCGGGTTTTTGTATCTCTCTTGGTCTGGCTCCTAATCCCAGACCTGTTCCGGCAAAGTAAACTCTACTGGCACAGGCCTAGAGTTCGGAGCGCGCAAGCCCCACCACGACGTCAACGTAGAGATACAACGGTGGGGTTATTATTATTATTACTAGTGGTCACCTAGTGGTCAAAATTCGATCATAATTCGTTAAAATTTTAAGTTTGATGTGAATTTTTAGTTTAGGATAGTTCATACTAATTCCATGCTGATCTTTAAGTGTATCATCAAACATGTGTGTAATGTGTTTTTTATTAATTTTATTTTTATATTCTAATGCGTATTATATAAAAATATTAGCTCTCTGCACTCCTTCTCTCCCTTTGCAGGGCAAAGGCATCGCTTCCCTATAATTTTCCAAAAATGTTGACATTAATTGTCGCTGAGATGAGATTGCGACTAGATTTTGAACGTTTTTAATTACGGGCATTGGCCTTCTGATCATGTTGAATATCCCCGCTAGTAAACGACCAATAAAAAAATTGAAATCAGCTTTGCAGCAACTGCAGTAGACACAGGAAGCTGACTCATAATTTCCCCTATATACATATAAATATTATTTCTTATAAACCTACATTGAATTCGAACAGTGAATATGACTAAAGGTTTTCAGGTTTCAAAATGTAAATATTGATCGACTTGTTATGCCTAGACAAAGGCTCCTTACATTGTACGGGTTAAATCGGTTTTATATTTAATTAACTCTTTAGTTCCTTTCGAAAACTGATTACAATCAGATACTGCCTTTCCAATCCAAACCATCGTTATGTTACGGTCAAAAGCGGATGAGAGTGTGTTAACTTTGAAATTACTATTCAAGTTCTACCAACAATTACTATTAAGACTGTTATTCGTTGAATGTGTATTATTTATAGTAGTACCTCACTAGTTACTGGTAACCTGATACAAAGAGCATTAGCTAATGTAGCTGTAAGAAGATTAGCCAGTCAGTAGTAAGGTTGGTAGCCGGACTTACCGCCGCTGCGTATTTCAGTATAATTACTAGTCGAGGTTTTTTTAAGCTATTGCATAGCTTTTATCGCGGGTTTTGAGCGCGGCGACCGAATAAAGAAATTCCGTAACGTAACGAAAATAAACCCTAACACCCCCTACTCCGCCTACCATGTAATGACGGTTCCCATGACAACGTGATGTTGTCATAGGAACGTAATTTTTGTTTTATGTCATCACGTCATCATCCCAAGTGTAGCGTTGACAAATAGTGTAGTGAAGGGTGGGCGTTTTTGGGGGACTGTCTTATGTAATTTTGACGTTCGAAAAGTGCTGATTCTCAGCCTAGTTTGAATAAATGATTTTTGAATGTGAAAATAGGAAGTATGGAGGTTACAAATGCTATGCAATAGCTTTACGTTTTATTTTAATTCACTACAAAATAGACTAAGCAACACTTGCCGAGATCGGGCCGTGGATGAGTGAACATTCTTTTCATACCGAGATCCCTCCGTGTCTCAGAAAGCACGTTAAGCATTTGCTGTCATTCGTAGATCTCAGACGGTCGTTACGGGTAGTCAGAAGCCTTATGGCTAGGAGTATTATAAAGTGGTATCGTGTAACCCAGTAAATGGTTTGTGTGGAGGTCAGATAGGCAGTCACTCAATGTTAAATACTGGTATTCAGCTGAATCCAGTTACACTCACTGGAAACTCTAGACTAGGCAAATAGTAGTTACTAGTAGAGCGAGCGAAAGCCTTACAGTATTAGTAGCAATCAATTCACTACTCATGATGTCAAGCTTACCTGTAGAAGTGCGGTGTTTCGCTTGTCTCCGTCAACACCCTGATGCCAGTGAGTGAGATGGCGATGGTGACCTCGCTCTGGTTGGCCTGGTCGCGAGCACTGAACATCTCCTGGCCGTAGCCGCGGAGCTGCTGGCACGTCGTGATGAAGCCTTCTTCTGCTTGCGCCTGGCGGAGTTGAAAATGTGTTTAAGTTGGGGATTGATGGTAAGGAGTGAAGGTGAAGTGACAATCTTCATGTGGCTGGTTAGGTTTTAATTTGATAAGACTGGCCAAGCATCGTGT
Organism: Agrochola lychnidis; assembly: GCA_963680765.1. Classification (NCBI taxonomy): domain Eukaryota; kingdom Metazoa; phylum Arthropoda; class Insecta; order Lepidoptera; family Noctuidae; genus Agrochola; species Agrochola lychnidis. Next base: position 1,266,738 of record OY796859.1, on the reverse strand, counting down.
AATTGGAAAGACCTGTGTGGAGTGTTTTGTTATTATGTAGTCTGGTGGTGATATTGTAAGAGTGTCAGGGAAAAATTTGCAAAGGGCTGATTTGACTATGGCGACTAGGATTATCACGATGCTTCAGTTCTAAATGTTTACATAGCGAAAACAGCACTTCAGTAGCCTATCACATGTCCTACACAAAACATATTTACTTAAATAACTACATAATATTTAAAACCATAGCTGACAACATACGGGCGACGTGACACATACCGCTAAACGTAAAGTGTGTCGAATTGATTTCATTCACATTTAGGTACACATACAATAATAGTACGCAGACGTACGGAGGACGTACTCGTGCACTCGGTGGTTACGTGTTGACGTGGGGAGCTCATGGCCATATTACTTTTCAGTCATCATGGAATGCAGTACATCCTCTTTCTCATAGGCCTTATCATTCATTTGATGGACAGCAAGATAGCTAGCGTTCATATTTCTGATAGTTAGGAAGCAGAAGCAATGGTACTTGGCTTTGTCTAAACCATTATTAGAACTCCCCGAGAATGAAATTCGTCGTGCTTGGCTTAACTTCCTTTTAGGAAAGGTGGAGGGGTTTATCTAACTCTTAGAATAATAACTACATGGCAGGCCTCACCCCATAATGGATACCGTGGCACCTGGTAACATGGCAACTGAAGGAACACGGGTGGGTTTTAGTCAGTAAGAGTCTGACACGCCCTCCCGCTCCGCCCAGAGCGGGAGAAGTTATTTGATCATTTCCAACCCAAAAAAAAGGCCTCACGCCATGAACTTCAGCAAAATTGGGAGTTGGCACCAGGAATTGCGCTGGTTTTCGTATTGGTAAGTCTCGGTTCCTTTTAACACGTTTCGAGAAACTAACTCCGTCAGTCGTTTCCATAAATACAGGTATATTCTAAAACCCATTAAAGTTAACAGGCAAGACAATCCATGCCTCCTATTAACCGTATCAAATTCAACGTACCTACAAGTTATGAGTTACAAAGCCATGTTTAATTTAAAAAAGATCGTCTATTACAGTTCATATTTCTTGTTTAACTACTACATTTTGTCGTCATCTAGGTATAAACACTTCTTGTTAAATATAGATTGATATCGTGGTAATGAGACAAGGTGATATTTTATTTTAAAGCGTGTACTTGAGGCGCCGGTGAACGTGTCTTATCAAATATACATAACGATTACATGAGAGATAACGGCGAACACTTTGAAACACATTTACTTTCATTAAGTTGACATGGTTTAATTTGCAAGGAAGTAATGACCGAATAGTTTTGTACATTGTGATGACTAGGTACGTAAGGTCAGTGTTGCTCTGCTCATGAGTCACGAGCAAATGGTATCATACATCTTCATTCTCAGCACACTTCCACATAGCCTAATGCTGACTATTGAGCAGCTTAGTATTTCGCAGTCGACAGCTGCACTGCAACACAAGACTTTCTCAAGAAAATGTCGCACGCAGCCGTTTAATTTCGTCTGCGGACATTTTAAATCAGGTTTTGCTTTCAGTGTTCTTCTTCTTCGAGGTAATCGGTCTGTTCTGGGAAAGATGAAGGGTTTTGACGTATGAATGACGCTCTTTCTACCAAGTATTCTCGGGCTCGCCTTCATTTGAGTTTCCCGCGACATGGCGAGTTTACTTTTTGTCTGTCGTAAAACTGACTACGCCGCGGAGCGACTGGTGTCTGATTTTGCAATACAACTAACTACTGGAAAATATTGAAAAGATTAATAAGTGATAATGACTGATGACCAACTGATGGCAGACTGATATCTGACCTACTATCGGCGAAATTCAAATTTCGCCTGCAAACAATCGCGCGGGGAAACCAGCGCCAGTTCACGATCGGGTTTTGATGAGTTGATCTCAATAAAAAAACTAGTTGGTGACTGACTAAAGGATTAAAAACCGGCCAAGTGCGAGTCGGATTCGCACCGTATTAAGATCAAGCAAAAAAAAAAACGGCGAAAAATAAACGATTCTTTTATGGACCCCATTTAATTATTAACTTTACTTAATTTTATTATTTGTTGCTATAGCGCCAATAGAAATACATAATCTGTGAAAATTTCAACTCTACCTATTCGGTTCATGAGATACAGCCCGCTGACAGACAGACGAACGGACGGGCAGCGGAGGCTTAGTAAAAGGATTCCGTTTGGTACCCTTCGGATACGTTACCCTAAAAAGCATGTCATGAGATTAATTTTTGGGTGGCACTGAGCGACATGCGAGTGCAGTACGACGCGGGGCGAGCGATGTTTCGACTACCTCGGCGGTGCAGCGCGAGCGCCATGTTCTGTGCGCGCTGCGCGCCTTGATAAGCCTTTATACAAAACGCATATTCAAAAGTAATTTATTCAAAGTAGGCTGAAAATCAGCACTTTTCAAACATCAAGATTACATAAGACAGTCCTCCAAAACGTCCGCGCTTCTTCACTTCCTAGTGCTTTAGCTGGGAAGAAGAAGTGGCGCAACAGCCCAGCTGTCTGTTCAGTGAGAAGTTCACAAGATTTCATATTTGGCTACCATTACCACGATATTGTGAAATCGTAAAAATGCACAAATAAAATAGCTAAAGTCAAGTGCTATGTTTACGAAAGCAAATACACACTGAGTTATTTCTTGGAGATTACAATTCCTTGATATCTCAACCCCGAGCTTTCCAATAAAATATCTCAGACTCAAATAAATCCATCTGTAACAGTAAAATTCCACACGGACAGAGCAAAACAGTTGATTATATCAGCACGGATACAGTTATAAATAATGTATTCTCAGCAGCGTGTTCATGACAGTTTTACTAACTAACTTAATAGGATTATAATTTAATTCTTTTATGTTGTTTACGTTATGATCATTATCTGTGGCACCTCAGTTGTGTTTCTGTAATGTTAGTGTAATTACTTGTAAGAATGTGGGAAAATAATCTAAGTTGTGGTAGATTTAACAAGTACTTGTTGAGAAGATTTCGAAAATTATTTTTATTTCTATTAAAAACAGTAGCTATTTCTATGTTTACCTGTAAAACAAATACATCTATTTTGTTTAACAATTTTGAGCATTATTCAAAAACATGTTAATTTTAATACATTCATATTTGAAAAAAAAGACAACATAATATTACTATCTCTTCCACATATAAGTCTGTTTACAATTTAAAACTTTATTCAGAATGTTATGATTGTTATGACTAAAACAATATTTAAAACAAGTCACGTCTTATTTTTAAATTAAATATTGTGAATGAATGAATGGAATTAACTACCTAAAGTTATGTACATTAATTTCTTATGAGAAAGCTCTTTACTCTATAAACATTATTAATAGGTACAACAAAAGATTAATTATTATGTCTATCAGTTAGATCTTTAGTTTACAAATGACAGCAGTGAGATGACAAGTAAATATAACAGAAGACATTATAGAAACTGTTTCCCACAGAATGATTCAGATGGGAACAAACCCATCACACAATGTATGTTTTATATCATTAACAGATCTGATTGGAACTAAGACACCTATTGACATACATACATACAGATTTTTATAGTATTAAACATATTTTGTGAAAGTTTGCAAAGGTCAAGTTTGTTGGTTTCAAATGAGAATCATGTTTATAAATAAGATTGACTGATGTACAGTTATTTATAGCAAGCCACACATGTTCCAGTTACATTTGCTGACTGAATAAATATTCTTCTGACTAAATGGTTGAATGAAATTAGTACAGTAGTGTTTGATTTATGAGTTTATTATAATGAATGTGCTTACCTGTGACATGTTGTGCAGTGCCATGTGATGCTGTATGACTGCCTCTGTGAGCCACTCCAGCCGCCCAGTCTCAGCCAGAGTACTTCCATCGATGATCTGTCCCCCATCCAGCATTTGTTTAGGAAAAGTCAGCAAGTTCTTCAAGTACTCAACTGTATGTCTTTCCCGGTCATGGTTTCCATACTCTGCTTGCCTACTGTAGGAAGCAAGCACCACAGCCTGCTGGCAGTCACAGATGATCCTGCCTTCTACCAAATCATTCTTGAGTTGCAAGAAGTAATGGTACCTTGTGACCTCATCAGTTATCAAGCTGGTCCCAGATATGACGTAGTACATGACTCGCAGATACAGCTGGTGGGAGGACGCGTACTTCTCGAGCTGGCGCTTGAGCGGGCGCTCGAGCTGCACCCAACGCGGCTGCTGGCTGCGGTTCACATAGCGCAGGCCGAACAGGTCCGGCTGCATGACGGCCTGCCGCTGGCACACGTTGTCCAGGCACTCCTGCCCCGTGCTGTCCACCGACAGTGTGCAGTCCGCTACCCCGCCATCCAGCAGCTCCACACTTATCACAAACAAACTCTTCGACGCAACATTGTACTGCCGCGTCTTCTTCAGCTTCAACTTGAAAGGCATCTTCCTAAGCTACCCGCCACCACTTTGCAATAACATCACATAGGAAACAAACGTTACGTTTCGTTTATGGCGAAGGAATGTAGGAAACGATGCATCCGTTACGCGGGCCACATATTTATGACATTTCGTCTTGAATTCGCGACGTAATACCGGTCACTTGAACGAATTTATGTTACGGTGGCGATGACGTAGGTGTATCGGCGGAAAGCAATAAAAGTTGTCGAGTAAACACATATGTATTATGAAAATAAGAAATTCACGTTCACAACATTGAAGCCATCGAGAAAGTGACAATTTGGTTTGACAGTTGGGTTTGGGTATTGCCATTTTAAGTTTTTAAGGTCCACCAATTTAGTAGATATTTTTATAATATTTAGTAGATTTATTTTACTCCGAGAGGTCTAGGTCTGTGCAAGAGGTTCTGCTTTCTTATTCTCGTAGAGTTAATATTCTGTGTTCATAATGAAGTCCCATGTAATCAAGATCGTTCTACTTCTTACCTCTTAGCTGATATCAGACGCTTCGACGTTCACACGACACCGACAAAATTACTTAGAAATGAAAGTTCAGTTGCTGTAATTTCTTTTTTTCTATCCTAAAGATGCCGAAATGCAACATTTTTGGATCTACGCACAGAGCATGTAACTACGGAATAAAAACCGAAAAAAAAAGTGAAGCATCCGATAAAAGCTTTAGAAAAAATAAAACCGGCCAAGAGCGTGTCGGACCACGCATAATGAAGGGTTCTGTAGTTGGAAAGAATTTATCCCAAGGACAAAATTGTAGTTGAAAAACATGTTCTCCAATTTAATTCAACTGCAAATGTAAGTTTGTACGCACAATATTGGGAGATTCACCATGTTATTTTAAGCCCATAGATTTCTTATAGGTTTTCCTGTAATCTACAAGTATAGAACTATATACTGTATTTTAAAAAAAATTGTAGGCTCAATAGTTTCGGAGATAAGATGGGGGTAGTAATGGTCAATTTTCGAAAATATCTCTAAAAGTAGTACTTTAAAATGATATAAAATAAGTATATAATTGAGATCATCCCAACAACCCCTTTCATTTGGTATGTCAAACGGTACAGTTTGCAAAACTTTTTTTTTCCAATTTGCCCCCGATTAGTGACCCCCATATTCAAAATTCATTTAATTACGTTACACATCCGTGTTTGGGTTACAGAAATTCACATGTGTAGGAAATTTCAACGTAATTAGTTCAGTAGATTCGGAGCAAATTGGCTGTGACAGATGAACAGACAGACACCCAGCCAGAGACGAGTGATTATATAAGGATTCTGTTTTTTCCTTTTGAAGTACGGAACCCTAAAAAGTGAAAAAACCAGAAAGAAAAAAGGGTTGTGTGGTTTTATGAAACCACGGTAAAAGTGAAACTTCTATAGGCGCCGCCATATTGGCCTTGGCTGCTCTGACGAGCGCCTTTCACTTTATCCCTACTCCGCGGCCGACCGTCACGCGACATGCAACACACAGACCAAAAAGTTTAAGACGATGTAATAAAAGTTTAAAAAAATCACTAGCTTTTGCGCAATAGGGTCGCACCCTCTCGGTACAGTAGTATATTCTTTGCTCGCTCCCAATTACATGGGACACTACTGGCGAAATGTGGGTCTACCAAAGAGTATAATAACTATAAAGGGGTTACACCTCTGCTTGACCCTTCGGGGATTACAGGCATGATGTTTTGCTACATTGGTTGTTTTTTCAAAATTATTCTCTAGCGCTCGTCTTCTTTTTAAATTATATTCAAAGAATCTCAAGTTCAAATTCAAAAGAGGGTTTGTAAGAATTAAATTACAAAAATGGTAAAAAAAAATATAATTTGACAATCATTATTTATAAATATCTAAAAATTACATAATGCGTTTTTAACACTGTGCTTCTTGAACTCGTCACCCTTATAATATGTTAATTTTTCAAGCTGCCGACCGCTGCTGTTGTTTATTTAAATTCAGCCAATCGACGGGCTCTTTCAGGACTCGCATTAGCTTTTCTTCAGGCGAATTTTGTTTGGGTTCGTTCATGTACTCCCATTTCTGAAATAAAATATTTATGTTACGTGTACTGTGTCAAAGAATAAAATTATTAGATGCGTTTTTTCGGCGGTTGGTCTAAAGGAGACTTTTCATTTTTGTATGGGACTCCGGCCATAACATGTACACTTTAGAAAACTTGGGAAACGAATCCCTACATACAATTAAGACTGTTTTTTTCCATAATATCTACTACTTTTTGGGCACAAAATAAAAACCGAAAATGTTTGACGTTTGTCAAAAGAAATACGATCATCGACAGCTAGCCATTTTCGTCCAGAAATACCTACAAATCTACAATTCACAAAAGCAGTTTTTCATTTTTATGATGAATCACACTTTCTAATTAATCAAAAAAGTTGTATAAGATAGCTATCTTATTGTAGTACAGAAATACACGCCTTTCATATTTATTTGAATAACGTCTACATGATATTATTTTGTTAAAATGTAACATAATTTTTGGACGAAAGCAGTATGCAAGTAAAACGACGCCATGATGAATATAATATGGCAATAATTTGTTAAACTATTATTTTTTGTGCCAAAGTAATCAGGGGAATAAACAGGAAAGAATATTTTTCCTCAATTCGTGGAATTTTTTCCTTTTTTTTCATTAACGTACACTTTATGGCCGAAAATGAAACATCTCCTTTGGTTTTGAATTTACTGTAGTTCTATTTCAGGCGTTAAATGATAGACCAAGGAGAGATTAACTAAATCACAATAAAGGTGGTTTTACACCGGCGAGGCGGGGCGTGGATGGGATTATTTATTTATTTATTTGATTTACACGGCTGAAGATACCAATTACATAAATCAAAGTATATTTAAGTACAAACAAACATAACACATAAACGAATAACAACAATTAAATACAATTATAATCACAAAAATGTAGGCACATAACCATTAAATTGTCGAATTTATCATCGAACAGATCACAGTCCGGGTTGGCTTCCACGAGCTTATTTAGTGCGGTCAACACGCGCGGTAGGGAAGACGCAGCACGGGCTGATGTCCGACACGAAGGCACGCCTAGCAGTCGATGTTTTCTACCACGGAGATAATTATTCGGTGTGTATAGTCGAATCAGCTCATTATGGATATCAGGCGCATCCATCATACCCTTCCACACCTTGAGCATAACGCCTACCTGGCCACATGCCCTTCTGCTCTCCAGCGTATGATATCCCAGACACCCTAAGAGGAACTTGGTAGGATAGAGGTAGGGATAGTAACCGAGAGCTCTTCTGTAAAGAAAACGCAGGAATGCTTTTTGCACTTTTTCTAAAAGAAGTGCATACTTTGCTTCGTGCGGATTCCATACAGAAGAACTAGCTTCTAGCTTGGTTCGGACAAGTGTGCTGTATAAGAGCCTTATTACATGCTCGTTGTGAAAATCACGAGCATTTCGGAGAACAAACCCTAGCCTTTTAAAAGATTCTTTGGCAACTGTAGAAATGTGATCATGAAAAGTAAGCTTCTGGTCAAATGTGACACCCAAGTCCTTCATGTTCGTTGATCTAGTTATTTTAGTACCATTCATTTTGTATTCAAAATCAATCGGGTGTCGCATTCGACCAAAGGTCATTACATAACATTTGGAAGAATTGAACTCCATTTTATTTTTAACTCCCCATTCATGTATGGCGTTTATATCGTTTTGCATAGCTTCGCAATCCGATACGGTGTTGACAGCAGTATAAAGTTTGAGGTCATCTGCGTAAAGAAGACACTCAGCAAATTTTGCAACAGCTGGGGATGGGCGAGAATTTAAATTTCTACGGCAAAATTTCTATCCACGCCCTGCCTATCTTTGGTGTAAAAGGTCTAGATGCGCGAGGATGTGCGAGGCGAGAATTTAAATATTTGTTAGTACAATATTGAACTTTATTTTTGTAAACATAGAGTATTTATTTGCTTTGTAAAACAGATATAAAATCTCGCACCGGCCATCGAGGACCCGCACGGTCTCTCTCCGTCAAGCTCCGCTCGGCACGCGCTGGCACGTGCCGGCTCGCTCCGACCACCGCGAGACATCGCTGCTTACTATATTCTCGGATGGCCGGCCGGCGCGTGACATCGCGAGCCGGCGCGAGGCAGCGCTGACCATCGCGAGACGGTGCGGTAAAGTGATGGACATATTTCGGTGTTAAAGGGTAAGCGTGATTTCAATTCTCCACGCATTATCATCACAGAAGGTACTTAGGGCGAATTCGACAGTTTTTTAAGCTATTGCATAGCTTTTATCGCGGGCTTTGAGCGCGGCGACCGAATCAAGAAATTCCGTAACGAAAAGACTTAACACCCCTCACTCCGCCTACCATGTAATGACGGTTCCCATGACAACGTGATGTTGTCATGGGAACGTAATTTTTGTTTTATGTCATCACGTCATCATCCCAAGTGTAGCGTTGACAAATAGGAAGTATGGAGGTTACAAATGCTATGCGATAGCTTTACCGTGGCATTCCCCGAGTGCCACATGTTTTTTCTTTTTTTTAAATCATTTTTTCTATAGAAAAACTAATAAAATTTTATTTTATAATTGATTTTGGTAAAATCAGTCCTTTTTTTCGTACTCACAGCGTTAAGAGGTAGCGACATGAGTATAGACTCATAGCGCGCCTGTGGCGTGTGAAGCCCGAACTTAGTGCCGCGGTCGTACATGAGGTTGAACTCCACGTAGCGACCTCTTCGGAGCAGCTGCCACTGACGCTCATAGTAGCCGTACGCGTCGTCTTTGTGTTTTTGAACTGGAAATTTACGAAAAACTTTCTTGAATACACCATTATAAAAAAACAAAAATTTGGTAGCGAGTTAGACATTTAGTCAGTTATTCAATTAGAGTTAACTATCGCTGCCTCGTTGGTCTAATGGTCGCAAGCTCTACTGCTCAGCACGAGTCCCTGAGTTCGATTCCCAGGTCGGGCAACGTGTTGTTGAGTTTTTTTAATAAAAAATTCTCATTAGCAGGCCAGTAGGGATTTGTACCCGATTGATGGGAATAGGCTCGCACCCTATTACATAGGACTTAAACATAACATAACCGTTCGGCGTTTACAGGCGTGGTGTAGTGTTATGTTATGTTAACAAAAAAAATCTTACCAATAGGTAAATAACTGGGAATGACGGCTTCAGCGCACGACGTGACGAACTTGAAAGCTTTCTCCTGACTTGGCGTGTCGACGTCATCAAAGAAGATGCCGCCGACGCCGCGGCGCTCGCCTCGGTGGGGAATGTAGAAGTAATCGTCGCACCATTTCTTGAACCTGATCAAATAAAACAATTTCAAAATAGGAACTACGGTCCAAAATTGACAAGCTGTTTACAAAGTTTGGCATGTGCAGCCTGCAGTTGAAATCACAATTATTATTTAGTGATTTCAAACTACGCCATTATGATCTATCAATTATCATGTTATTAGATGTAACGGACCGTGAAATTGATTGATTGGTATTTCAATGTTGCCAGTGAAATAAAAATATTCTACCATAAGTTGTGGAATTTGGTAGAAAATTAAATGCTTATTATTTTTATCTGGCATTGTTAGAATATACAAATTTGCACGAATACACATCTAGAGGCGGTAAACTTTGAATATGAATATTTCTTAAAAGTAATATCAAACTCACTTTGCATAATATGTTTCGTCGTGTTTGTCGCACGCATTTTTTAGCGTGAGATGGAAATATACTGCATCCTCTTCGTTCAAGTAGTAAGGCGTTAAGTCGGTGCCGCCACCGAACCACCATTGGACACCTGAATATAAGGATACAATTAGTTTTTATTATGCAGAATAATTATTAACATAAACACGAAATACTATACAGAATGGCAGGGACATGGACGCGAAAACTAACAAACTAAAAATTTTTTGTCGGTTCTTTTAAAAAAGACCTGTTCCATACATTTTGACCGTGTAGGTATTGAACTTTTCTATGAAACAGCAGATTTTTTTTTAACAATCGACGAAAAATTTCAAGAATCAGAATCATGTACTGAATCCATGATAACCACCATCCATGCTGCCACCCTGCATTAGCAGTGCTTAAGTTATACCTCAGCCGATCAAGACAATTACACAACTGGGTGGAGAGGAGCTTCCCAGCCCATGTAGGTATCGTTTCAGGTCCTGCACTCGTCTCAGTTCCGAAGCTATCCGAAACAAAAATATTATGGCGTCACAACTGCCACTTTTCTCTAATGAACTTGATCGGCTAACAATGTTACAGCAAAAGGGACGGTGATGAAGGCAAACACATCATAATGCGGACTTACCATCTTTATCTCTGACTTCAAAGTATCGGTAGTTGAAGTGAATAGTGGGCACCATCGGGTTGCGCGGGTGGATCACGGCGCTCACTCCCGCCGCGAAAAATGGAAGTTCCGAGTTGTCCAGCTTTTTACCCCTAAGAGAATTACGTAGGCATTAGAAATGTTTGGTTAAATTTGGTGGCAGAAATATTGTCTAAAGATTAGGTGTAGGAGGAGGATAATAATTTCATTTTCGTGAGGTTAGCGACCTCACAGCATTACTAGCTTATAAAGACATTTGAGTTCGAAACTACTAGGACAACCCCGATACATTTTTAGAAAAAAGTCTTAAGCCCACGTTGGCACGGACGTAATAAAATCGCGGCGTATTTTTTTTCGTGCACTTGATTTTCAACGCTCTGCTCAGCGCCGAGAGTTGAAAATCCAACAGTGTATTTTTTCAACGCACTGGGACGAGTGCGTCCCAGCGCGTTGGATTCTCAACGCTCGGCTTAACACCGAGAGTTGAAAATCCAGTGCGCGATAAGATCCCGCCGCGATTTTATTACGTCCGTGCTAAACGTCGGCTAAGTGGGGGGACGAAGTCAACAGGCATAATGTAATAATAGGTACAAAGACTATGTTCTGATTGAAAAAATATTGTTGTCTTTTGACCTTTTGGCGAACTTTGATAACATTTAATGTCATTTCACTATCTTTAGCTCCAAAATATTCTAAGTTCTCGTTACGATAAAATACTCAGTTTAAAATAACAATACGAGCATTTATACTCGGATGAAACAGATAAAACATTGTTCTAACGACGTTATTCAGGGGAACTAGGCGTTTTGGTTTGCAACAATCGCTGTGATGAGCGCACTGCTTACACAGATGTCTAAGGTGTGGACCTATCGCACAATTGATCAAAACTGCAGCGACTTGTCACCTGCACATTTGTATATATTCGGTAATAAAAGATCGACCATTCTTAGAATTTCGATGGGAAACTAGTTACAGATAAATACTGAGTTCCATTCACTAAATTCTAGATAACAGAAATATCTACATAATCCAGTTGAAATCTTGCACTCTTAAAGCAATCGGAATCTGGACTACGAGCGATAAGATACGTTTCTCTTCTCGAACGAAGCCATCTGTTTTCAAAAACCTTTATTCTTAGATACAAGGCACATTGATGCCACTGTCTATCAGAAGTCAGAATTTAGTTGTTTAGCACCTAATGCGAATTACGTACTGTTAAATGTCTATCTAAATATGTCACGTCAGGTCAGGTTCGGCATTGTTGAGCATCATCACGGTCACTACAGTATGACAATTTATGTAAGCCGTTGTATCAAATTATTTATGGCCATTTGCTAAAGTAGTTTGTGTTTGTGTCTTCTTGTTTCGTACAAACTTTTGCCCGCGGCTTCACCCGCGTTATCCTCGGAAATTATCCCACGGGAACAAACTACCCAGATAAAAAGTATGTCCTAAGCCAGGTCATGGTTTATCTGTGTGCCAAATTTCATCGTAATCCGTTCAGCTATGACGGCGTGGAAGGTACCAGGCAGACAGACAGTACTAAACACAGAAGACAGTAGTTACTTTCGCATGTTTAATATGAAGTATGGAAGATACCTTCTCTGTATGAGAATAGGCGTTTGCCCTGCAGTGGGACAATAATCAGCTAGTATTTTTTTAATGGAAGTATGACTGACCTGCTCCTCATTTGCTGGACTGCGGCCGATGGTAAGGTGCCAGACACGACAGAGATGTTAACGCCTGCCTTCTCGAAGACTCGACCATCTTGCAACACGCATGTGATGCCGCCGCCCCCTTCCTTGCGGAGCCATCTGTCCACTTGGAATTTAGCTTCCTGATGCATGCAAATGAATGTTGGTGTTTGAATTAAAATGGGCTGTGACATAGCTTACAAAACTAAAGGGAAGTTTGAACTGTGAAAGGGAGTCGAGAATTAGTCCCATATTTTAAATTAATATCTACCACTAAATAGGAGCTGTCTGATATGCTACTGTGTATTATTAATTCCTAGTGTGGGGTAACATTATTTAAAAATAAATAAATTACAATGGTTGTGGAAATACATGTGCCTGGCTTTCTTGCACTGCAAGTTGCAGAAAGGGCTGTTGATTCCCCAGTGACTCCCATTGATTAAATATTAGTATGGAGTAGGCCCTTTTTTATGTGGAGAAATAGTGGAAGTGTTTATAAATGCTGTTATTGACATTTTAATCCTGATAAACAATAAAATAATTTCAATGGTTTCGTACCGGCGACAATAAGAAAACATCGTTTTCGAAATCATATTCATCAGCTGTTTTTTCATCCTCCCAAGCCTACAAGAAAATAGGTTATTTATGTATGTATTATTTTGTTCAAAGAAATAGCAATGTGATAATTGTATCTCTTTTTAAAAACAGATTGATGTATAATTTCAAGTGACCTACACTGTATTATAAAGAACTAGCGACCCGCCCCGGCTTCGCACGGGTATAAACCGGGTTACTATACATATAAACCTTCCTCTTCAATCACTCTATCTATTAAAAAAAACCGCATCAAAATCCGTTGCGTAGTTTTAAAGATTTAAGCATACATAGGGACAGAGAAAGCGACTTTGTTTTATACTATGTAGTGATTATGTGAAAAGTAGAGTATACTACATTCCATAATTACCATTCAGAATTACTGGTTTGATCAACCATATTAGAAAAATGTTTACCTACACTAGTAAAATAAATTCAAATAAGAATCTTACCTGAACATAAAAGAAGTTTTCATTTGAATAAAATCCCTTTTCATTATCTAATTTCAATATTTCTGGACATACTTTTACAAAAAGTTCTTATTTCAAGAACTGCTGATTACCTGGTCCTCCTCTTGTTCTAGAGCCCTACAGAACTCTGCCTGTATCCTCATGATGAGCAGTTCCATTTGTGTCTTCATATCATCCATGTTGTTCTCTAGGTCCGCCACTGGTGTGATGGGCTCAGCCATGTAGTTCTTAAGCTGCATTATTTCCTTCATCTCTGCTTTGTTTTTTTTTAACTGGTTGTATGCTACATAGCCTGTGCCTAGCAATGCTGCACAGAATAATCTAAAAAAAAAAAATATAGTTTAGACTATGCTAAAGGGCTACACGGCTGCCAACCGCGTCCCAATAGTGGACCTTGGTGGTTTACAACTGTGGAGTTGGTGGTTTACAACTGTGGAGTTGGTGGTTTACAACCAAATTTCAAACAGCTCTGCCTGTTGCCAACCGAGGTCACCTCTGTTGGGGACGCGGTTGGCAGCCGTGTAGCAAGCCCTTAATACTTTTATGCAGTCTGTGGCAGTTTTACAAACTACAAAGTATGCTAGTATGGATAAAGAAAAATTGGATGTTAATTTTCTGCAACAAACTTTGTGATAAATTAATAATAAGCCTAAAGAATCATTTGCTGGATGTCATGATGACGATGCAATATGTCAGCATTTTAATATATTTTCATTAGTTTGTCTAATATAAAGAAGCTGATTAGATAATAATTTGTTCAGTATTTCTTTTTGATACAGTTTAATATTAAAATGATTCTGACTGTATCAATATTAAAATGAGTGTTATTTATCTCTGGTTGGTTCCAGTAGAAGATTTTGTCATAACATAACTCATTATCTGTCACGATGCCTCATTGAGGCGGATAACAATTAAAATTCTATTGTGTCTCGTTAATGACAGTTGAAAGGATAACTGAGACCATTTATTTTGACAGTTCGTGCTGTTTTGTTAACTATTAAAACAGCATACTCATGCGCAGCTCGGTCCAGCACCAATAGGCGTATCCAAGACCAATAGGCGTATTGTTTAATATAGGAACCATAGCAGTTTTGTGTTTTGTTATTTAAACATATTTCAGAACAATTATAACTTTTTTTTATTCTTTTACTGTGTCAGTTCACTGTGCTACAAGTGCCATTGACCTACTTTTCTTATCTTTCACAATAAGATTGGAAATCAGTACTGTCTACCAAGATGTTTAGATTAGGGTCTATATTATGGTCATATAACAGTTTTTTTGTACTTTTGATTGTACTTGTTGCTGTCAGAATGACGAAGTTCATACAATATGTTCAAAACATCTATGAATCCTCCAGTTAAGTGTCTGTTCTTAACAAAATACTCATTATTTACAAGATCGATGACTCGACAACCATTCGATCACGTACGCCAATTTCACACATTATAAACAGTAGTAATACCCAATTAATTTACTGCATAAAACGCGTTCTTTAATAATTATAGAGTGAGCGTATCAAACCGAGATAATAATGCTTTCTTAAGCTTTTTATCGAAAATTATTTAGTGTTTATAAATACCTACACAAAATGCTAATGTTAATAAATACTACACCTGTAAGCGGGTCTGTCCCTGATCTTCTTGTAGCTCTCCACATAACTCAGCGTGTTGAAACATCTCGTTATCACTTTATACGACATTTTGTGTATATTTTAACCCGAAAATCACTGTTAATAATAAGATAGTATTGTAAAAAAAATCCAGACTAGATGACAGACGGGTGGACTAGCCAAGCGCCAAGCCGGTTTGACACTTGACAGATGTGAAATGTCACACGTTGTTATCGTGCGCGCGCCACCCTGCGGCGGCATGCGGAACTATTTGGTTATCAGCTGTGAAATTTTTCTTCCGCAAGACGCGCCTACATGCGCAATATGTGTTCATCTCTTTCCCGAGCGGGGACGAGCGAATCGATCGGTCGTGTCGTGCTCTTTCCGGCCAGTCCGCGGCGGCCTCGCTGACAGCGTGTCGCCAGTGCGCGTGTGTACTCCGTTGTCCCGGCTATCGATCCGTCAGTGGAGCCGCATTGCCGTACATTCCGGAGGCGGTGCCTCGCCTAGTTTTCGTCGATCGTCGGCGTGGCGGGCGCGTGTCGGCGTCGGCGGCGGCCCCGGGCGGCCCTGCGCAGTAGCGACCAAGTGTAGCGCGGGAGCGACCGACCTTCCTTCCGCCAAAACCGGCTCGCTGTCCGCGGCGGACGGCTGTGATGTAGCCGCGGCCGGCGCGAGCGGCCTTCGGACAAAGGACCCGCTACTCGGTTATTCGCAATGAAGAAGTTCACGTTCAAGGGGGTGCTCGACGGGTTCCGCAGCTCGGTGCAGGCGGCACCGCGAGGCACCGAGCAGGAGATCCAGGAGACTCTGCGCCCCGACCACTTCCAAATCAAAAAGGTGAGTGGTTTTATCGCGCGGCGCGGCCCAAGGTCCCGCAGATAATGGCGATGAGCGGCACGCGAGCAGGCGGCTACAGGCATGGGGAGAGGGGCGACCACGCTCCAGTACCGGTGCCGTATTTATAACAGCACTCACCTGAGCCGCGAGCGACGGCAGCGAGCGTGCAGCCTCTGTTGTGTAAACTGTACGCACGCCGCAGCCGCACGACACCCAAGGCCTGCGACAGCGACGTGCATATCAAAACAATCACAACAGATCGCCGCACTCGCCGCTGCACCAACAGATCGTCTATGACTCAACTTTGTTGACATTTCTTTAGCCAAGAACGTGTTCCACGCGTACTGTGTATCTCCGACTATTTCGTAGTCGTGTACTGCAAAATTTTCGTGATTTCGTTATTCGCTTACGTCAGTGAGCAGCCTTGACCATCTACTTAATCTATTGGCGTTATTACAATGAGTGTAATCTGCTTACTGAGCACGGTAGCCTGAAAGTGCGTGGAGGCACGATTAGGCAGTTTTAATATAACGTAGCGTCTATTAAGCTAATATTATTTTTCGTCAGATTACTGAACAGCACCTGTAGTGTAGGCGGTGAATAGCGATCATAATATTGAACTGATAACAGATTAGATAACGGCTGCACTTAATAATGTCTTTACCCTTTGTCGTGTAACTTTTGCTACAAAAAATGCACGAATACGGCTCGTATTAGGTAGGTAGGTACTGTAAAAAAGAATCCCTGTTAGTTGCAAGTTTCTGGATGACAATGGCAAAAATTTATAAGTCCGTCGAAAGTTAAAAACCAACTTGAAATACTAAAATACCTATTGGCAAATGACAAAAACGAGAGTATAAATTACAGTTCAGTTTCTGGGCTTACCCTCGCTACCCACAAAAAATGGCGTTACAAAAATACTTTCTCATTATAACGTGAACTTCCTGAAATCAGGAAAACGAAACATTTCCATGTCAAGGTCTAAATGCCTAACACGGGTAATGTTAATGATCGATAGCGTAAAAGTGGAAAGAAACTTATAATAACCGACATTCGGCCGTAACGAAACTTGTCGGGATCGTTGCTATTTCCCTTTCAAAGTTTTACTTATTGTGAAAAGTTTTGTCTTAAGCACCTCAGGCCCTCGGCCCATCTGGTTCCGCGTGCGAATTTTGCGAGCCGCCGGCAAAGTTAATGAGCAAACTCTTAAATAGTAAATTACGTCGCGGTCGTAACAGAAGATGGAAAACAAACATTTATTTGTGATCGTTCTCCATTGAATACCGAATTTGAACAGCGGTATGCTTTTAAAACTTTTCCCTTCCTTTGCCCGAATTTGCGGAGCGAGCCAATTTTCTTCGGATCCGCGGTTATCCATGAAAGAAACAATTTTTAGTTAACTAATTTTTTTCGGAACTGTGTGAGAATTCCACGAATTTGTGCCCGAAAGTTGAATGAGTCTCCGATTTGAATGGGGGTTGTATTTTAGTCACCCTCTCCATATTTATGTGGTCTGTACGGTTTTCCTTTTCGCCATTGTCCTATGAGAAATAAGACGTAAGAAAGCCAACATTATACGGTATAGAAGCATTGTTTCTTTGATGTTACAGCTTACAGGTATTGAGAGGAATATTTCAGTAAGGAGCTGATAAAAGAAGTCAGGCCTTAGATTTTATAAATGATAAAACTCACTGCTGCGTATTTATGTGGTCTATACTTGGTAGCAAATAGATTATCGGCCCGATGTTTAGTAACAAAGATAAAAGGAAAACAATGCCATTCTGAGCACGTCGCTATTTATTTTTAATACGGTATGATGTAAGCAAACATGAGTTCACAGCTGGATCCTACCGATCTACAGCCTCAGGGCAACGGTGACTCATAACATAACAAAAGGATTTATCGGCAGAATTATTGATTAAATGGGTTTTTACTATAACTATCCAATAAGTTATCGTTATAACACGGATTACATCGATTTCTAGCTACTGACTCATTGAAAATTCTAAAATAAAACGCTATTCGAATATATTACCTTGACAAACGCCTCGTTTTGTGTTTATTTTGGATATTTCGGGCAAAAATTCTGTGAATGTCTCGAGACGAATCTTTAGATTGCAAAAATATGTCGCTATATTTTGAAAAGCAGCTATTTGAAACATTAAACAGCCAATTAAGCAAGGCATCTTGTGGGATACAAGTTCGGACACAGTCCCACGACAACAAAAAAAAATTATCTTTGTCCATAGCCAAGTAAAGTAAGCTGCATTCTGCAAAGTTTTGCCAATATGTGGTAAATTGAGTACGATAACAGTTCCCCGCATATCGCGGTTATCTCCACCGCTGCACAGCGCTGATAAATATTATAGCCACACATCCTCTGAATACAACCTTTTATATTGTGTGCTAAACCAACGGGAAAATCAATGATTGATGCGTTATTTTCACTTTACTAAACATTGTAGGATTATATTCGTTGTGTTCGAAAGGAAATTGAAACGATAATATTTATGCCGTTGCTTTGCATGTAGTGGTCTATAAAGATGATTTATAGGTACATCATTGATCAGTTGAGCATTATTATAAGAGCGTTCACAAATCTAAGTTACAATCTAACAGTAATCAAAGTCTTGAGGGACTGTATATCAAAATAGATCAAGAAAAAACACAGGGAATAATTATTGACGAGTGTTACAACAGTTGCAAGGCAAAAAATCGAAAAATAATTACATATTATGTCAAAGAGAACCTAAAACATTGCACTTACATTTTCCAACAGTGCTGTGCTCTACGCAACATAAATAACAGTTCATAATAACAGCTTCACGATGAAATACCACAGTGAGTGTTATTCGCGTAGTGATGTGGCGCACGGACGAGCAGTCATTATCTTCTGCTCTCCCGAGATAAGTAATTACAGGGGGAATTGGATTTGTCCATTGTTATCTCAGGCTTGTGCTAGTGATTCATTTAATTAAGGCCCGACACCCAGACTAGTTAATTTCGCCTTTAGTTCATCATTTTATGAACGTTTTTTGGTTAACGTAATAATTATGTTGTGTGTTGCAGTAGATTCTATGTTCCTTATATTACGTTGCGTTGAGGAAATTCTTGTATAATATTCGTATTTTATTATTCATGTAGCACTGGGAATATATGATTATGATACCTTAGGTATATTGCATTTTTATCGCCAATAATCCCAGTATCGCTTTTCCTTTATTAATGACGTATTTGAACGCATTTAATAAACTATAATGACTGCTGGGGTTCTTTACGAAACAATTTTCGGAGGCTTTAAGAGTAATAAAGATGAAAAGCGCATCAAAATCTACTCTGGTTTTTGACGCTGTAAATTGTGTCTGATCGCCTATTTCATCCAAGTTGGCTCTTTATAACATTGTCTTTTCTTTTTCAGTCATTTCTCATCGAAATAAGCGATCAATAGATTAGAAGTATTTAATTACTTCAAAAACGCTTTGTAGAGTAATTGTACGTAATTGGACTGGTATTAGTTATTCCAAATTCCATAGACTAGAGATAATTATCGATAAAATAAAGGCTTTAATTAACCGTACACCTGGTATGTCAGCTACAAATTCCAAATTAAATTTGGAACAGTGATAAATTAGATACAACACTAGGACTACGAAATTTGGGAAACAAGCAATTTTTCATCACGCCGCCGTACGCTAGTGTTAGTGTGTCCAATAGCGACCTATCCTAAGCCACTCATCAATAAACTACGTCAGTTTCTGTATCATAATTAATCTGGCTGTTGTGGTCACTGTCCGAGAGGATTTGTAGACTTGGCGAGGATTACAGGGATTCTGCGTTGAATTACAATTGTTTCGGTAGGGATGTTGAGCAACTGGTCTCGACATTCCGCCATGTTGTTTAACATATTCTGTTTTTTAATTATATAAAGAGTTACATTAGTCGTTATTTTCGTTGGGGAAAAGTATGATGTTGAAGTAGAACAGCGAGTTTTGACAAAGTTTATTTCCAAAGCTCTGTCCAACTGAATTAAACGACTGTACAAAAACTTTTTGACTTTAAAAGTAGGGGTTATACTTCTGAATCATAATAAGCCTGTAAACTTCACTGCTGATCACAAAGCCTCCCACACTACTACTTTGGCAGTATGGCTCGAAAGGCTACTGTTTTCGAACCAAAGAAAAGGTTCCTTTTTAGTTTGAACACTATTATAAGTTATAACTACGTTAAATCTCTTTTATTTAATCGATCTTTCACGCTGATGGCACGGAGGTGCACCTAAATACCCAATGACCCAAATCGATAGCATTATAATTATTATTTATCTACATCATAAGGAAAGAATGAATAAAAAACAATGTATGTATGAATGTATGTATGTAATACTATGGTAGTTTACCGCATGTATATTACGACATTTATATCGATAAGACTGACTCATTGACGACAGTTGTGTGTATGTATATTACAGTTATTTTCATACTACACAATTATATTTTGTCTCGCATCGTAAATCACTGTCGAACGTGATCGCAATTATGATAGCTTGATTATAGTGAAGGCGGGTTATTCGATTTGTTCTATGAAATACTCTTTTCCGAGAACTTACATGAAGAAAATTCTCCTAACTGCCACCCTTCCGAATATAAGAATGATAGATGTCGAAAATGTACAATAATTTTCGTGGCGCAAGCTCCTTTGCTTAATAAATCCGGTGAAGCACTTTATAATTCAGAAAAGCTAATAATTATAAAGAGAAAAGATTCAATTTTTTGTATGTTTATTTGTTACGCTTTCATGCTAAAACGGCCGAACGGATTCGGATGAAATGTGGCCCATGGGTAGACCATGACCTAGGTTAGGACTAGTGATGTATCGGATATCTGTATCCGCGGATATCCGAGGGATAAAAAAGATCCGTATCCGTTACTTTTTGGCGGATCTTAAACGGATCTTTTATATATTAATACATTTCATTACATAGGTATATGAAATTTTAAAAATATGTAACTATGAAATACTGTTGACTTCAATCCATATTAGTAAAAAAAGTTTATCGTATTTATTATAATTCAAGTAGAGTAAGTACCAGTAAATTAAGTTATAAGGTAGTAATTAAACTATCTTTGTAGTGAGATCAAACCTCTAATATTTGTGCTATGCTAATTGAAATAATTATGTGAGTTAGTTAACACATCAATTAAAACTATGTTGTTTCAAGAACTTAAAAAAAAATATACATCATAATTAATATTGAGTAAATTGTATTTCAAAAAGAGTAACTTGGCAGCTTTGTCCCCCAAAAGTCAGTTACGATGAGGATCATAAATAATTCCTGCTGAACCTGAAGAAAGTTGAGATCCGTATCCGTATCCGCGGATCACATTTTTTAACGATCCGGCACATCACTAGTTAGGACATAAGATACTTTATGTCCCAATATTCCCACGGAATCGAGACTTATGCGGGTGAAACCAGAATACAGTCAGTAGGCAACTGTCTGGAAAAATAACGCGTAAAAAGTAGCAGTTATTATTTCTGTTATTCCGGAGAGATCTTCATTGAATTGTTATCTTATTAGTCTTGATACTCCGAGTTTGTTAATAGGAAGATGTGTTAGGAGTAACGAAATATTTCTGAAAATGTTTATTCTTTGTGTCGTTTATTCGTCGTAGTCCTGAAATAGCCCATCTACATTTTGGAAGATCCAATTAGTTTTTTTTTATATTTATCTATTTTTCACCCCCTGGGGAACTTCACGGGAAATATTAATAAAAATGTTGCTTTTAATTTTTATCAGAAAATTACTAGTAGTTCTGTCACGAGCACAAATGTTTTTGCAACAATTAATAAACCACAAAATTTATTTAAAACGGGATAAATACCATATTTTTTGTTTTTAAAAACATGGTAAATATCCTGTTTTAAATAACTTTAGTAGTGAAAAATAACCATGTCAGTTTAGCATATTCAGCCTATAATGTTTCCACTGCTGGGACAGAACTCTCGGTGAGCCGGAGTGGGCCGTAATCCACCACGCAGGCCTAGTGCGGATTGGTAGATGTCACATGTCTTCGAATTTTTGGTTCTAGGACACGCCGGTTTCCTCACGATGTTTTCCTTCACCGTTTTGAGAGCAGTGGTGATGAAATAATTTACACCAAGTAAAGCGCCTGTCGAGGTTCGAACCTACGACCTACAACTCGCTGTTACCACTGGGCCATCACTGTTCTAAATCTGCTCATGTCAGTTTAAAATTCTATGATCTATATACCGTTCCAACTTTTAAAAAAACCCGACTGCGGCTGTGGGTTACTAAAAAGCGTGGCAAGGCGATAATTAAAACTATCTGACTTTATTTTTGAAGCTACTTTACACCTAACAAAACTCAATCACACAAAATGTGCGACGGGACCTAACATTTGGCGAGCGACAACGACCTGTGACGACAGCGCGAATCTAACTGTGCACAGTAGCGCCATCTAGTGACCTTATTGTAAAACGTTTTAGATATAGTTTTGTGATGAGATGGTGGTCCCAGGTGCTCCAATCTGGGCACGCCGCAATTGCGGCGATAAGACCCCTCTTTGAGGAGTGGCTAGAGAGGCGCCACGGCGTCCTCACCTTCCGCCTGACACAGGTGCTCACCGGACATGGCTGTTTCGGGAGGTACCTGTTCAGGATAAAGCGGGAGGAAACGCCCGGGTGTCATCACTGTGTGGATCGCCCGGAGGACACGGTGGAGCATACGGTGGAGGTCTGCCCGGCTTGGGCAGAGCATCGCCGTGTCCTCGTGGAAGCGATCGGCGGCGGTGATCTCTCGCGTCCGGCCCTGATTCGGGCCATGCTACGGAGCGAGAGGAAATGGCAGGCCGTCACCTCGTTCTGCGAAGCAGTAATGCTCGCGAAGGAGGAGACGGAGCGCGTGAGGGAAAGGCAAATTTCGCGCCCTCGCGCCCCTAACCGCCGCAGCAGGAGACGCCCTGGGCGTCGGGAGTCACGAGAGGATTTCCGGCCACCGTAGGCGCGGGCTTGCGGACGGTGAGCAATGGGTAGCTCGCCGTCCGATAAGGACCAAGCCCGGGTCGACGGCGCGTTGTGTTCCACGCGCGCCTCAAAGAGATGTCAGCAGAATTGACGGGGTCCGCTAGGGCCAATGCCTGCCGGGGGTTCGAAGAAAACCGATAGGGAAATCGTGGCCCCCTGGCAACACGGCAACTGAAGGAACACGGGTGGGTTTTAGTCAGTAAGAGTCTGACACGCCCTCCCGCTCCGCCCAGAGCGGGAGAAGTTATTTGATAATTTCCCACCCAAAAAAAAAAAAAAAAAAGGTGCTCCAATCTGCTCCATCAATCTCTACCTAAAGGCCGATTTCAGTAGTAGAAATCTAAAAGTGAGCAATTTACTGCATTTTAAGGAGCTATTCTTTTCATAACGCCGAAAATTCTCATCAGATCTTCACCAAATTTTTATGAAACCAACTTAAAGTTACTTTCAAATAAAAAAGAGAACCATCTAAATCGGATTTCATAAAGGATCGTGGATCGTGCAGACCAGCGCGATATCGCGGGCACGACAGGCAGCGCGACCCGTGCCGCGCCCGCGATATCGCGCTGGTCTGTATGAGCCTTATGGCGAAGAAATCCAGTAGCCCCCTTTTTGGAGGAATTACTCCTCCAATCAAAAATCCTCGATGACAAAAAATATCTATAACATCGTAAAACCTGTATACCAAGTTTCGTACAGATCGGTTGTAAAATACGACCAGCACGCGTAGCATGACCACCGTAGAAACGAGTTTTGTCGACGGAAGAATAGACAAAATGACAGATAAACAATCACAATCTGTCATTTTGTCTATTCTTCCGTCGACAAAACTCGTTTCTACGGTGGTCATACTACGCGTGCAGTAGAGGAGTAGGTACCAACAAACTGACACGAAAGCAAATTTGCCAGAATTGAAGCAGAGATGCTTCGCATTTTAATAAGCCGGAGTCTCTAATGACTTAATGAAGCACAGAAAAAATACTTATTTACTTCAAATTTAGCAAATCTTAAAGGCATTTATTAAATTTAAAATAGGCAAGCTATCTGCTTATCTCCATACTTCATACCACAATTTATTAACAGACAGCGAATCTGTATCACATCCTAATTGTTCCTAATTAATACAGTTAACGATGCGAAACTGCTATTTTATTAAATCACATATCGTAGCGCTAGTCACGAATTAACAAGCGGGTGACGTCACTAGTGATTCATACGAATTTCGAACGGCAGCCATTATGAGTACAAGATTGCTTTCGGCCTGAAATGAAAACATTATTCCATAGCAGTATTTTGCAGATTCAGTTACTTATATGATATCAATGTGACTGTTTTAGTGTGGAGCGACGATTTTCGCAGGGTGGCTTAACAGGAGCGATGAAAGTTACCGCAAAATCGATTTGAATGACGTGCAATAGGAGAATGTCCAGCGTTGACTGCTGCAGGCTGATGATGAGAATGGTTTACACTAACTTGTACATAGTGCTTGCCTACGTCACTGCAAAAATAATTAAAACTTATCTATGCAGACGTTCTACTTGGGTGCTACAGAACTAACAAACATCCCGCGTACAAAAGAAAATAAACACTGTGTTGAGAACATTATGAAAGGCGAAACGCAATTTATATTTTTATGATGGTTTCGTTTCTACACTTAAAAATTCAAACATTATCACGTGTGAAAAATATCGAATTGGCAGAGTTCAATGTTGATTTATCATAATATTCGGAACGTGTATTTCTAAGGCAGGTTGCATTGTGCGGACTACAGACAATGCGGCTCAGCTATGATTTAAGCGACACCCGATATATAGCTGGACCGTGCCTACTGACCCTCTTAATATTCGTCGAAATACGAAGCGCTTTTTCGAATAAATTATTACTTAAAGTTTTACTAACCTAACTACGGTATTAATATAGTTTTCTTAATTTGTCTGGAGTATTAAATAGCGTGCGTGAAAAGATCTTTATGATATATATTAGTGGCAGAGTTGATTATACTTACGTTTACATTTGCATAAAAGGACCAATAATAAAATGTAGTATTGAAAGTTATATTTGAATACACACAGAACATGTACATACACGTAACAATAGGAGGAAATGTAATTATTGTGGGGCTTGAAGCCAATGAACATCAACAATCACACACACTTTCATCACTCCTGATTTTGAACGATTTGTTCTAAACAAGACATCATGATTTGAAGGACTTTGAATCCGACTACATTTGTGTTATTTGATCGTTACGGATCGAAGACCAATGCCATGATACCAATGACCTAATAAACGTCAATACGACTCACCCAATTTCTTGTAATTATGAGGACTTCATTCTAATAATAATGGAAGTAAAGTACTACAGAATGAAGGCAAGATTGGAAAGAGATCTTTACCTAGTTTATCCATCTATGAAGGTGTCTGGTTGAAATACCACAAAATGTAAACATGACACCCACGTCACGACCAGTTAGCAGCTGACTAAATAAATATTACTTAACTATCCAATCGTAATGTGTTACGCTGTGGTACGAGGTGCATTCAATAAGTACCTAGCCTCATCGCCAGAGGGCGCTGTACTTTCAAAAGAGTTTTACCACAGTGTAGCACATTCTTTTTTAATTCTTTTTTCAAATTTTCATTCCAATCCCTTCATTTGTTTTAATTTGACAACTTATGGAAGCGAACGTGTCGATCGGTTTTACAAAAATGGAAAAAGAGCAATATCGTTCGGTGATTCGATTCCTATTTTTGGAAGGGAAAACGCGCATCGAAATCAAAGAGCGCTTGGATGCTGTGTACGGTGACTCTTCTCCATCGATGGCCACCGTCAAGAATTGGTTCAACGAGTTTGCACGTGGCCGTACGTCGGTTTTTGATGAACAACGTCCAGGTGCACCGAAAACAGCTGCTACGGAGGAAAACATTAAAAAAATCCATGATCTCGTATTGGCAGATCGCCGATTGAAGGTTCGGGAGCTAGCTGAGACTGTAGGCATTTCAGAAGGAACAGTGCATCATATTCTTCACGAGGAACTCGGCATGAGAAAGCTGTCGGCGCGATGGGTGCCGCGTTTACTCACACCAGAAAACAAGCGCAACCGTGAGACTACATCGGAGACGTGTTTGGCGCTGTTTAAGCGGAATCCAGCGGAGTTTTTGCGTCGTTTTGTGACCGTCGATGAAACCTGGATCCACTGGTACACACCAGAGACCAAGGAGCAATCAAAACAATGGATCCAGACCGGGGAACGTGCTCCAAAGAAGGCGAAAACTGTAAAATCGGCCGGAAAAGTTATGGCCACCGTTTTCTGGGATTCACAAGGTGTGATCTACATCGATTACCTCGAGAAGGGTAAAACAATTACAGGGCTTTACTATGCCGATTTATTGGGCCGATTCGACGCCGAATTAAAGAAAAAACGACCCCATCTGGCGAAGAAAAAAGTGCTGTTTCACCACGACAACGCACCGGTTCACACGTCTGCCGTTGCCATGGCCAAATTGGTCGAATTACGCTACGAATTGCTGCCCCATCCACCGTATTCTCCAGATTTGGCCCCTTGTGACTTCTTTCTGTTTCCTAATCTGAAAAAATCACTCGCCGGGAATAGATATGGATCGAATGAGGAGGTCATCGCCGCCACGGAGGCCTATTTTGCAGAGTTTGACAAAAACTATTTTTCGGACGGGTTAAAAAAGTTGGAGCATCGCTGGGCTAAGTGTATCGAACTAAAAGGAGACTATGTTGAAAAATAAATTGCCACTTTTCCAAAATTTTCGTTTACTTTTTGTAGGCTAAGTATTTATTGAATGACCCTCGTAATAGTAGCTTTGTTTAACAAATAGGTTTGTTAGAATTAGTAGCACACCTGAAGTTACTGATTGAAAACGATTAGTGTGACAAGCAATCGTTGACATAAATATGTATATGATATCGACGTTTCCACTTTGACGTATCCACTTGTCTGAAATTGTTTGGG
Source organism: Agrochola lychnidis (assembly GCA_963680765.1). Classification (NCBI taxonomy): domain Eukaryota; kingdom Metazoa; phylum Arthropoda; class Insecta; order Lepidoptera; family Noctuidae; genus Agrochola; species Agrochola lychnidis. The sequence goes on along the minus strand of OY796859.1, from coordinate 1,239,704 downwards.
CTCCGGGCTGACGTCAAAATCATCATCAGTCTCATCTATAATAGGGGTCTCCAGTCTGCTGTAATTTTTTTTATATGCTACAAGTTTGTGGGACTGGGAAGTCGTTTTTCAATCTCAGGTTTTTATTTTATGTTTTGATGCCTTCGTCTGAAAACATCAACAGACATCCTGAAAGAATCTAAATGCAAATTTTTAACATCAATAAAACATTTTACAAACTGACATAACCAGTATTTATATTCTGCCGACATGAAGCCTGTTGAACAAATATTGATTTTCCCAACAACACATAAAAACGTCGATCACAATTCACAACAGACTGACAATGCCAGACAATGCGTTATCTGAATTTGTGCAAAGATTAGCACATATCCGCAGCGCGCGGTCACGTGTGCTGATAACCGCGCCGTTTCTAATACACAACACTATTCACAAATATAGTGTGCCCAGTATATCTTTGTATAATACGGCGGCGCTGCTTGCAAATGAATAGGTATGACAGAAACATGGCAAATGTCAGTACATTTCAATTTAGATCCCTTTCCGCCGAATGTCCACGTTTACTGGCTACTGTAGTGTTGTTTATTGGATTGTAGCAAGTATTTGAACAAATATTTGCTTTTAATATCGAATTCGGCTGGAAGCCGTACAAAACAAATAGTAGTTGTTAGCTCTGTGCATATCACGAACGTGCATAACGTTGGTTTGGACATTCAAGTTGCAAATATTGTACGTTGCCCGGTGAAATTGTTTATTTTTATTGCTGCGCATAAATACGATCTGTTGGAACAACTTTCAATTAAAGTTTATCCGTAGCAATATTGATAGGCACCGAAATTCAGCCTCGGTTTATAAAATAAACATTCAAATCTGGAATCTGCTGTCAGACTAATGTCAAGTGTTAATATTAGTTGTTGGTTGTCTACCTTGTTGGTATTTTAACCAACTAACCAACATCTAACTATATATTGAGAGCAGAGTCTGACTTGAGACTTGATCAGGCTGTCAGAAACTAGTGATGCAAATAGTCGATTCAATCGAAGCGTTAATACAAACTATCTTCATCGAACTGGGTTATTCTCAATCTGGATAAAGTTCATATGTAACGGATAGTGTCGAGTAGATGACATATCTTAGAACTTAGTAAGTAGCACAGGCAAGTGTTCCTCAAGTTAGGATATGTAGGTAAAGTTGGGTATCAAGCATCGCGCACCAAACATTGGCCAACTTTGCCTGGACTGCAATATCCAATTTCGCAAGTTTTTCTTTGTTTTAATATCGCTTCTAGAACCATCTTTTGCTGTTTTAAATGCGGGTACTTATCGATTATTCGTCCCAGGTTTACACGATACGCTTTGGTGGGTTTCAGGCGAAAATAAAGAGGCCTTTTGCCTTGTTTAGGTTATAGATAGAAGCAACGAAACACATAAGTAGACTTAACATTCAGTACGTTGATAAATAAATAACTTCGGACGCGAAATAAGGCAATTGTTTTGTCAGTTTGATAGTCACTTGATTTATCTCCAAACTGATTTTCTCATCTGTCTACAAATATAGTTCAGAAATCTTAGTCTGACAGTAAAAGTTTATGTATCACTTGCAAAAAAATACCGAAACAATTCTGATATAATATTTCTCACCGTAACAACAACTTCTACAATATTACGACTTCATCCGTCTTCTGACATCAGAGCAATATTCAGGAGCTGAGTGTACCCACACAATTGAGTTGTCAGAATATTCCTGCGACCTACATTACTATGTGGGAAGGAGATGGAAGATGTCACCTTTTTCACGCGGGGCGGAAGGAAATTTTTGATGTAGAAGTGAATTGGTAAGGTAGTGTGGTACGTTCGTGATTCGTTTGCGTTCGGATAATTCGGCTTTCGTGTCCGTATGTTGCGGTTTTGTGAATCGCTTTTGTTGGCAATCTGTATTTTCAAAAGGTTTCTTTGCCGTGAGCGCAAATTCATGCCGAAGGAATTTTCTTACTGGCTGCTTTACATAGCAATGTTGTTTGTCTACACGCTGAACCGTCTCAGCATTATCAGTCTACTTGTAATAAGTATTTAATTGTTAGATACAGTCTTTATACAATCTTAGGACTCGAAAATGCTACTAAAATCTAGTTATAATCAGGCAGAAATCATACCTTAAAAATATCCTGGCACAAACGCCAAACTAGTGCAGATGGAATATTAGCCAGTATATTTCCAGTGAACCCAAGTAAACCAGGGCGCCTTGCTATTTAATATTTTAGTAGCTCCACTCATTTTATGAACCAGGGGCCGTATATGTAAGTGATTAATAAATTGGCCAAGTGTTATGACCTCATTAATGACACGACGGTTAAGGAACATGCAGTAACTAATAACTATTAGGAAAATGAGCTAATAAATTATTGTGATAACACAACTACTGCTAATGACTGAGATTTACTTTTGACGTAATTGGATTTGTGACAGATTTTTTTGCGGTTTATATCCAGCTACCTACGTTTGTAACTTCGGACACGATTTTTTTTCCAATAGTATGTTCCTATTTCATTTAGTGTTTGTAACAAAACTGTTGGATAATATGTATTAAGATAACACACCTTCAGTGAAATTTCTTGCGTCATCCATCAATTCAAATCATTTACACACACACACCACATACACACACCACACACACATATCACATCACACACACATATCACATCTGACATCTGTCTGATCCGTCTTTCATTAAGCAGTATCCTGTAGCTGCAAAATTATTAACATTAAACCAAAGATTTACCGAATCTGATACAAGAAGCAATCAAGTGGATCGTATCGATGTAGCCTGCATCCCATAAATAGTGCTCCAGAATCTAGCTCAAGGCTAAGTCTAGTTGGCATCCCTCCACAATCCATGAGGGTATGTGCAGTGTCCTAGGATTTACTAACCTTGGCATGTTTACCAACTTTTCCTTTGAAATGTTTTGGCACAACAGCATGTGATTACTTGAGGGTGAAAACTTGAAACCTTCACGATGGATTTATTTTGACCCTGATCTCAAAAGCAATGTTTGCAATGTTCTCTTTTATGTTCTTGCGTGTTTCAGAATGACAAAACATTGCCATTATCAAAAACTGCATGTTGTAGAGGTAGACTTTTGCCCAGCTTTGGCTAGAAGACTGACAACAGAATTGTGACCACATTTCACCAGGAGAATACAGCTCCCCATCCCTTGCTTGCTATCCTGGCTTAATCACATCCAAGAAATAAAATGTATAGGTACCGGGCACACTATTAGATTATCTTTTCGTAGCAGACCTGTTTTCTCTAAACCTATTTCTTTTACAGCTGTGCGTCCGTATTTATCCACTTTTATCGCACTGACCACGTGTTGCTATTATGTATGTAGTAATAAGAATTGGTAACTTATCGCCTTGTTGTTACTCCGGTGTTGGAAAAGATTATTACGTGCGCGTATTACCGGTGCCTTGTTTACAAACCTTCGAGTATTTCGTATTAAGGATACAGTCATCTGAGATGTTTGTATCAGATCGAGGGAAATAGTAGGTAGACTATAAGAAGAACTAGTGTTGGAGACTTGCGAGTGTTGGTTTTACTGTCAACATCATCAACAAGTAACGCATCCGTTTGAACCTACTTATTTATTGTTTTGTGGCGATTATTGTACAGTTAAAATTGTTGTAGAGATGTTTTTGTTTTGCCTTTCGCTTGTAGTGTAGTTTCGGACTCTTTAAACTGTGTCGTTAATATGGCACTAAACTTTTATTTTCAGAGCTTATTAATACAGGCTTTTGGTCAATTCTCATTCATCCGACCAACAATCGTCAACTATAAAACAACCGACCTCCAAAAAAAAAAACACTACAAAGTGAAAAATAACTTTAATTTCGGAAGTCGGTGTCTTGGGTTTTGCATTTTCGTTTTTTGCCACCGACTTCCGAAATTAAAGTTATTTTTCACTTTGTAGTGTTTTTTTTTTGGAGGTCGGTTGTTTTTTTTTGGAAAAAGTTTTTATTTTTCACTTTTTAGTTGTGATACCTACCCTAAACACATTCGAATACCACTACCTGCTACCAGTGACAGAAACTTATCATATCATCTACATACTAAGTGAAAAAAAAAATACGTATTTTGTAGCTAACTCAAAAACTATCCAAGCAAAGTTAATAAAATTTATATGGGACCAATTCGAGAGCACACCCTTTCAAACAAAAAAGAATTTTCAAAATCGGTCCACAATTGACGGAGAAATCGGTGGACATACATAAAAAAAAAAAAAAAAAAACAAACATACGCGTCGAACATATAACCTCCTCCTTTTTGGAAGTCGGTTAAAAAACCATTACAATTTCGTCGGCACTGCTCTTTGTGTGGAAGCCGGCAGAGGGCGCAAATGCGAGAGAGCCGTCAAAAGGACCCTCCACTCACTAAATACAAGGGTCCTCCGTAGAATACCTGCCTCATTAGTGGGAATTTGTAGACTCTTTCCAACCACTCCGGGATTTTTTTGAACTTTCAATTAAGGGCCTATATTGAAAATAAATAGTAGTTTGGTGGGCGTGGCTTATTGCCCCCGCACGCGGAGAGTGGCGGTTCTATATTCGATGGTTGGCCGCCACATCGTCGCGCTGCCACAAACGTATCTGAACCAGTAGCAAAAAGTGGAACTAACGAAATAACTGACCGGAATTTGAAAACGTTAGTTACTTAGCATGGGCTTTGGCTAAGCATTATTCTTGTCACTGTCGCACAACTGTCATACTAAAAGTGCATGATAAAGACAGAAACATATCTAAGAAAAAAGCGCGTGCTAAGTAACAATAATTTATCTCGGTCTATGAAATTTTGCGAACTATGGAGTAGACAAATAATACAAAATATTTAATTATCAGCAAAAATATTTATTGTTTACAGAGTGACATTCCCACACACAAAACGTATGGGAAAAGATTTTTGCGATTTCTGACTTTGTTCTGAGTTGGCCACTTAAGTTTTTTGTTCCATAAAAGAAACAGGTTCGATTGGCATCAAAAAAAGTTTTTGTGAAAACTGCCCATTTTCTTGCTGACTAATATTTTTTTCGAAATCTGTGAATGCAGATCAAAATGTCTTAAAAAGTTAAGGACAGTCTTCTAAGACTGTTTTCCTGTAGCAACAACGGTTATGGTAGTTGCCCTTATTGCCCCATCTCAAAAATCCAACCTGTATACAGGTTGTCTCAAACGTAATGATCCAAAGCCAAATGGGGTTAAGTGGAGGTAGCCACCTATTGTTTAAAAATTTAAAAGTTAGGATATTCTCAACAGTTCAGAAAATTAACCATTTTCAAGAAACTTTTTACTTTCATTTGGATTTTTCGATCCTGTGAACAAAATTTTTGACGTAGCGAGTTCAATGGCTGGAAGATGTCTTGTTAGTGTAGATACAAGCCCATGCCCAATGCCTATAGGCAGATTATGGGCTATGATGGCTTTTGATAATGACAACACAAGTTGTGAAGGCCTACGAAGGTCAACAGCGAAAGTAAAAAAAAAAGAATTAATAATTAAACACATGTACCGAAGGAACACGAACACGTTTAAATATGTTGAATTTGAATACTAAACGCTTTTCTGAGATGTTTCGGTAAAATTAGAGCATAAAGTTTTGCGGGTAGTTCGACCATGTTATGAAACCCAATTTTTTTGGTTTTTAGGTAAGCTATCTTTGTAAAATTTTCCCAGTCTAACTATGAATAATTAAGGTACTTTTAAAGCTATGTGCTATGTGCACTTTTTTAAATCTGGACTTAGAAAGTTTCGATAAAGTTTAATGAAAAATTAGAAAAGATAAGTAAAAATAAAATCTGAAGCGCTGCAGAGCCACACTAAACGTAAATAGGAACGTAATCTTCCAGCCTACACTATCAAGGCATCTTTAAGCCAGATTTATTTATTTATTTATTTAAGGAAAAACAAACAGTAGCACAATCAAAAATAGTCACAATATCTTAAATATAACATTTTAAACAATTTTCCCACTATGTTTTCGTACTTACGATTTAAACTCGCTACGTCGAAAATGTTGTTCACAGGGCCGAAAAATCCAAATGAAAATGTAAAGTTTCTTGACAATGGTTAAATTAGTGAAATCTTCTGAACTATTGAGAATATCGAAACTTTAATTTTTTTAAATGATGGGTGGCCACCTCTACTTTACCCCATTTGCCTTTGGACCACTACGTTTGAGACATCCTGTATAATACTTGCTGTATGCCGCGATTTCACCCGCGTAAGTCTCAATCCATTGGGAATATCGGGATAAAAAGTATCTTATGTAGGACATACCCAGGTCATGGTCTACCCATGTGCGAAATTTTATCCAAATCCGCTAAGCCGTTTTTGCATGAAAGCGTAACAAACAAACATACAAAAAAAACTGGCCACGTGCGTGTCAGACCACGCACAATGAAGGGTTCCGTAGTTGGGATGAATTTATCCCAAAAAAAACTTAACTTAGTAGTTGAGAAACATGATCTCCCATACATCGATAGGTACGTCACGGTCAATTCTCCAATTACAAATGCAAGTTTGTAATCGCAAAAAAATATTTTTTATGTGATAAATCTACAAATTATTATCAATGTTCGGACTTTTTCCTTTACCTGTGCTGTGAGACCTTGCTTCCTGCCAAAATTTCATAATTCTAGGTCAACTGGAAGTACCCTGTAGTTTTTGATTTACTTGCGATTATCAAAATGTGCCACATAAAGGGCCGTATTTTTTTATTGCGTTGACTTAGAAGCTTGATTTTTTTAGAGTTCTGAGGGAATAATATTTGAAATTTGGCAAAGGGTAGACCATGACCTGGTTAAGTCATAATCATAAGTAATTTATTTCATAACAAAATACATTGTGTTGAAAATATTACAGTGATGATAAATTGGTTTAGACTTTAGGCCATAGGATACTTTTTATCCCGATATTCCACGGGATTGGGACTTATGCGGGTGAAATTGTGGAGTGCAGCTATTCCTAATAATAAAGCTGAAGAGTTTGTTTTCTTGTTTGTTTGAACGCGTTAATCTTTGGAACTACTAGTCTGACTTGAATTTTATTTTGCATTTGATAGCCTGTTACATACATACATACATGTTAAAATCATAACCCTCCTTTGATTTTGCCGTAGTCGGGTAAAAACTCTCCTTTTTTACAATTCAAATGCGACTCCATTTCTTTTTTGTGATCTATGATTCGTAGTGACAGTACTTGACATATTGATGTACTGTTGACGTATTTCAAAACCTAAAAACGAATTTTATTTAGCCTATTTCTTTAGATAAAAGATTATTAAAAGTTGTAGGTATAAAAATAGATGTTCTTAGAAAATAAAATGCTTACACAATAATACATTAAAAAGCGGGAATAGATTGTGTTGGTTGTGCTTTAGTGAAGGTGGCGAATTCGACTCATTATTATCATCATCTTATTGCTATTGAATTCCTGTAAAATGAGTTCATTGATAGCCCTGTGCACTCCAAACGTTGCAGGTACTGTTCAGTTTTGATTTTATATTTCTTTCTATATTTATAAATAATTTAAATGTCACCACGAAATCATAATAGAAAAATAATGTTATATTGTTCGCACGACTCACAAGAATACACACACACAGTCTGAATACCTATTCAACACTAATTGCATTCAATAATTACTTTAACTTGCTGAAGTACTAACTTTTTCTGTAAACAAAATTCTTTAAATCACGTAAATTTGATCGCACCGATTTGCAAAAAAGTGACATAGATTCTTCGTCGATGAGCCCCATCGGGCGACTGACCTATGAATGAACGAGAGTGATGACAATACTTTTGATAGGCGAAAGAAGAGATGACGATAATGTGTGTCCGCTCGGAATAAAACAACGTATGTGCCAAAACGAAATGCCGTCTTTTGTAAATGAAAAGTATTATTTAAAAAAAAACTGCTTTTCTTAAAACTCGAAACGCTTACTCTCTATGTTTTAAAGTAAATTCCATTGAATAACTCATAAGCGTTGGGCCATGATACTCAAAAAAAGATAAAAATAGATAGACCTTTGCAAATTTTTTGTATCGAGAAAATTTCATTGTATCGTGTATTCCTTTTTCCGGATACTAGATCATATAGTCAAAAATCATACACCAAAATTTGAAATCCCTATTCCAAATACTTTGAAAGTTACACGATAAAGAAAAAGCCCATTTTTTTCAATATATCACCTTAAATGGTAATATTTGGTTTGTTTTTGGTATGGTTTTTGGAGCAAGTTGTTGTTTATTTATTTATATAATGCTATACTATTAAGCTTTTTACAATCGTTCATTACCACTACAATAATCAAGACCATCACTCTTTTTCAGTAAAGGTTAAGTTTGTTCTCAAATTCGTCATTCAATCTTCAATCTCTGACGCCGAGATCTATAAATGTTACTTAGGACGTGCTTTGACTTAGACATATTCTCATCGCTATCTTGCAATTGTATGTCAGTTTTGTGACAGTGACAAGAATAACGCTTTGCTAAAGTACGTGATGTGCAACGTTTATAGATCTCGGCCTCAGGAGCCAGGCAAAGACTGCTGACGGCTGCTTGTGGGTTCGGAAGTCAGCTCAATCACTAGTTAGATATTCTATTCACCACAAGCTCCACAGTTCGAAGACTAGCAAGCAAGAATAGTTAATGAACCGTTATCGGCGAATTGTGGGTGGTCGGGTGCACAGAGCACTAGGCTTAACCTTTAGATAACCTACCAATTAAATACATGACAACAATGTGAATGATTTATTAACGGTTCAAAATTTTGTTTCAACTGCATACACGATAAAACCTGGACTTCAATGGCGACTCATAGCTCGGGACAATATTTTCCAGAAAGCGTTTTTCACTGACCATGCGGCACAAGAGGCGAGCCCATTGTCAGCAACCGGCCAAATAGGCTCTAGCTGCTACTAACACTAGATAAACGAAGCCGAGCAAATATTACCGTGATTCCTATTCTTTTCCATTAAGAAGGCAACTTCCTCCCACGCCAGGTAAGTAAACAGCTCATTACGAAGCACGTACCTCCTAATCCCCAGACAGGAATCCGACAAATACACGTCGCAATGAGGATCAAGCTTGTGTCACTAATTGGACAGCCTACTTGAAGACACGATCGATACTTGTGAGTTTAAGTTGGAAATACTTACATTACACGTGCTTGATGTTAATTAGGAGGTGGAGAGCCTGACACGTCATGCTGACAAAGCTACGAAGCCATGAGTCCATGATGGTATTCAAATTGTAGACATATAACAGTAGACTTTTGATTGGACATAGGGTACATTTTTGGTTTGATCTGATTTTAAACACAGATTATTTTATCGCAGTCCATTTCTAGAAATAAATCCATTTAGTTCCGTATGCGCTTTACTTACAACCTTAGAACATAGGCAAACAACTCTTGTTACGTTGCCTAGTCAGACTTTAATTCAGTCCATCTCATAAAAGCTAAGTTCACTTCCAAAATGAAGCAGAAACAAATGCCAAACTACCAAAAGTACTAAGCTATTCTGTTTCTAAAACTCCAACTTAAAGCTTAAACTACCTGAACAAACAATACTAATAGCTGGTAAAATACTGCACCATCCGCGTTCAAACTTGATGGTCTGAAGATAGTGCCTCGCGTGTGTGAATGCATTGGCCCACTTCAGTCCATGTGTCTGCAGATAGCTTGCTACTTGAGTGGAAGCATTGTTTATCATCACATTAGCTGGTTGTAGCAGGTCTCTGATTAACATAAGCTACTGAATATATGACTGGAGGAAAGTTGTTCTCAAATTGTAGTTATTATTATAGATGGAGCAATGGTGGCCCAGTGGTTAACGGCCGTGACTTTACTTTGTGAAAATTTCATCACCACTGCTTTCAAAATGGTGTAGGTAATATCATCGCATCGTGAGGAACTGGCACCGGCGGAACCGGCATGTCCTAGAACCAAAAATTCGAAGACATGTGACATCTACCAACTAGTACTGGGCCCGCGTGGTGGATTATGGCCCACTCCTTCTCACAGAGAAGAGGCCTGTGTTCCAGCAATGGGAACATTATAGGCTGATTATGCTATGCATTCTTATGCTATTCTTATGATAGACAAGCATCCCTCTATAATAATTGAGGGATGCTTGTATCCTCTTGACATAATGTTTTTAAGTCATTTACTTTTACTCCAACATACTTCCATCAAATCTATATTAAACGAGACTTTTAAGTTCTCTGACTCCCTATATCAGTTACTTACAACAGTGATATGTAGTTTTAGCTCTAAATGGTATCTTGTTGCTCTGGATCGTCAAGTCTTAAAATGGAGAGATAAGTTTTTGCCTATGCACTTTAACTTTCGTAATGTACGATGTAGTAACATTGCAGCACCTACAGATTACATAAGAGGCGTGCAAAAAGGGAAAGAATTTCGTGTTTTTGTAACAACGGGTTTTAGTTCATACATTTGAATGCAATGCTTTGCTTTTTCGGATGACCACTGAAAATCAGCGTTGTGCTGTGGGTCCCCATAGCACTGTATCATGCTGAGTGGAAGCCTTCTTGTCACAGTCATGACGTGCCAGCAGCTGCCGCATATTTCTCTTTGTGCTCGTGATTATATTCAAATCTATTGTTTTAGTTTATTGTATTGTTCTCTTTTTTATGCACGTGTGTCTGTGACAATTAAACGTATTTTTCTTTCTTTCTTTTTCTTTCAATCTATACTTACCTCCGTCATAAGGTTTTCGATTTTCAACTCCAGCAATCACATAGCTACTCTCCCAAATATTCTGGAACTTATTCAAGTCTGAGATTGAATACATCACGTTCCGCTATTCGCCTCCACCTCAACAGTAGGTACGTCATATTTCAAATAGTACTACTTTAGGCCCGCAGCCTTAGATTACAGATAGAATCCTCCTCCCGACTGGATTACATCCAAAATTTCCTGGCATAGCGGCTTGCGGACGATTTCAGCCATGTAAAATAATATACCCAAATCAGACTGGAATAACGGTATGAAAATCGTAGTAAAATACTGAAACCAAACCAGAACCTATATTGGAGATTCGTCGGAATGTGAAAAAACTGATAGGAAATGTAGGGAGATACTTTAACAGACCCTATTTTAGATTGTATTATTGATAGCTTCTGATAGTCTACTTGATAGAGATGTTAGCAGGGACCTTTACGAATACTGTCACAATAATAGGGAACAGGATCTTGTATTGGAATAGCAATCTTATGTAAAGTTTCCAAGCGCTAATGATGTTTCACTATGTACTTTCGTAAATGCTGTGTGACCATGTCTGTGAAAATGTAGACTTGGTTGGAAGCAATCTTTCAAAAGTCCTCTTCGTATTTATATTATTGATCTACTAGCCCAGTCTGTATGTGTTCAAAGGGATTTGATTGAATATCTTGTGAATATCTTGCTCCTGGAAAATTAATTTTTCAATTTCAAGTTTCTTTTACTTAAGTCCTGCTTTAACTTACATAGTTCAGCGTAATACAAATCGCTCTATTTCTCTCAGCCAACATTTTTACGCGCGTACGACTTTTAATTTCCGTATCAGCATGGGTGACTTCCGGCTTCCAAGGACACAATTACTTACTATACGTCATAGCCGACATTTTACTGAAATGTTTAACCGTACAGGATGTAAAAGAAAACTTGGTTGCCGACTTTGGAAACACATACACACGTACATAAACTCATGCCTTTTTCTATGGGGTAGGTAGAAACTACAAAACGCCACCTGCTACGATCTTCACTTACTCCTATAGCTTCGGTTACGTTCATACATCTGGTGATACACGCATTCGGGTTTGAAAATAATGTAGAGGATATCCTATTTAGACCTGCTACAGAAGGAAATTTCAGGAAATTATTTCTCTACGAATACGATGCGGGAAATGGTGGTTCAATATATTCTGCACGATTTCGTCGAAGAATCCCAGCACATGTATATTTCACCACTACATCTTAACGTGAATCCTCGGAGGACGAATCGATCTGTTAAGTTTCCTTAAAGTTTAAACTAACAAACAAGAACTGCAGGTTTTCTTCTCCAGTCTTAGACAACGAAAACATACTTCTTTTACTTCGAACAGCGCTGCACTTTTATTATTGCTGCACAGTTCACACAATTTCACAGCTTTTTCTAAGCCTTATTTCTTATTATCCACCATTGCCTTCTTTTGCTTCCTTTATTTACATGTTCACTTTTTCTAATTTGTCCGTTCTTCCATATTCACCATTACTTAATCTTCAGCCTGTATTTCGAAAGTAAATCATGCTTAAAATATTGATATTCTAACAAGTAGGAAAAGTGTAACGTCGTCGATAATAACAGCGTTTGGTCTGTTATTAGTTAGTTGATTACATAGCTGTTGTTGCGTTGTTTGGGGGCCGTTGATTGCCTGGTGATGGATACTGTAAATGTTTCAAACGATACATGATGTACGAACATCGCTTTACGAGTATCTATGTGGATCCTGTGATTTGACCATTTAGCTACAGATACAAAGTTGTCCTTTACAGTGGTTCAAAACGATTTTTAGAAGCCAATGGACTTCTTCGCCTCACTCCCTTTATTTAATTTTGTAAGGACTTTAAATCTGGAAGAATTTTGTCGAGTAAGTATTTCCCTTTGAGCTTAGTTTTCTCCTAAACTATAAATAATCGCTGAACATACATGGGGGTATTTCGGAAACCCAAGGAGAGAGCCTTCTGAAATCGTTTTGGACCAATGCGAACAGGCCAGCCTGTATAATAATAATAATTCGTTAATTTTTTAGACAAAGTTCATTAATCAATAATAGAGGTATTCCACTCTGAGCACTGATTTCTACGGCACTTGACCGAACGGCACCTAAGCTGTTCCACGAACGGCACCTGCATATAGTGTGTTTTAACTTTTTATATGAGATCGATAAAGAATCCGGACCTACTTCTCTTCTTTGTCATATAATTTATAGTACTTAACTATATTATGAATTGAAGAAAGAAGTAAGAAATATTAAAAAAAAAATATTGCCAGGGTATATCCATTGGCAACCCAGACAGAGACACTTCATCATGTATGATAATTTATATGGTCGGATACGGTTACAGGGTAATCCCTCCCTGACCTCTATGGTTTTTAATTGAAATATTAACTCGTTTGAACTTATAATTTGGGAACTTCAAAGAAAAATTGTATGTAAAAATATATGAATAACCTACAAAATACCATCACAATGAAGCAATACTCTTTGATGTTTTGGACAAAGAGTGGGCGTCCCTCGATCATTCACTTATATTGACAAATATGTTGGTGGCCAAAGGCCCTTCGAATATTATATTATTGATCGGCAATGTACTAAAATGAAACAAAACCGACGATCTTGTAATAACCTCTGTAGGATGCACGTATCGAAATAATTGTTAAGGTTGGTAAACCCATTAAATGATTGTTGTTAATTGTTCTGCATTGGCGGAGTTTAATTACAAGTGCATCAGAATCAATAAGGTTAGTTAGGGTTTCAGTAGGTTCCCGACATCATCTTAATAGGTACTTCTTTAGTTGTTAAGAATGCTTTAAATATAAATCTCTCTAAATATATATGTTCTTAAACGACTGAAGCATGCAGTTGTCTCAGTTTCATCGGACGTTCCAAATACAATGTCAGGTAAGATGCAGGTAGATATCATTATCGTCGAGCGAAGTAATCATGGCATTGAACGTCACATCCATGAAATCTCTCTTGTGATGAAACCCGTAAACTAAACTCCTGAACTTTTGTCTTAGCTCTTCTTCTACAGTAACATATGCATCTTAATTTCACTATCGCCGTGATCTATGACTCGCATAAAGTTGGCAGGCCGGACGCCGGCCGTTGGCAAGCTCTCCACGCGGCTGACCCGACCTTCACCTCATGATCTGCATTCACGATTCATACGCAAGAGTTCATTGCAACACTTAGCCTGAAGGTGCATCGGTGCAGCGGTGGATGTTACCTTGGAATATTACTGAAGATCTGGATGTTTTGACGTTATGGTTGGAATTTAAGCGCTCTTGAAAAAGTGAATGGTTTAAGATGAAAATGTTGTTACGGAAAGGGATATTGATACAGTTAGTTGGAGAATAGAAGAGTTATCTCTAAAAAAATAGCCACTAGAGAGGATCACAGTTGGTTTTGATAGAACGAAGACTATTGATAGGCAAAAGGAATAAGTAATTCGGTGAAATTTAGAGTTTATTAATAATTCGTTTGCTAACCCACATCGTTTCGTAGAAAAGATGGGCTTAAAATTTAGCACAGTTATTTAATGTAAATCAGTTTCAAATGTTCTGGAAAACGGTAGAAAGATCAATAGTTTCCGACTAGTTGCGAGATTTATTTGGGTCTACGTGTCGGTAATTAAGTGGATTAGCATATAGTTAATCGGTTGATTTTCAGCTCATTACGAGGTTTAGATGGGAATTAGGGCTTTTTTGTATAAAAGTTGGTGCGTATTTGATTTGGAGCTAATTAGCGGACCGTGACGTTTGTTACATATGAATAAGAACTTTTTGTGGTTTGTGGTCGTCATGAATAGGCATATATAGAAACGACGGCGCTGTTGGTCTCGTGAACGCAAGCGTGACTGCTGAGCGTGCGGTCCTGGCTTCAACTACCGGGTCGGGCAAATTGTTATTGGGTTTTCTTATTAGGATTTTTTAACCGACTTCCAAAAGGAGGAGGTTCTCAATTCGACTGTATGTTGTTTTTTTTTTTTTTGTATGTTTGTTACGCGATTACTCCGTCAATTATGAATTGATTTTGATGATTCTTTTTTTGTTTGGTAGATCATACTTCAGAGATGGTCCCATATAAATTTTATTAACTTTACTTGGGTAGTTTTTGAGTTAGCTTCAATAATACGTATTTTTACCTCGCTTAGTGTGTGGATGATATTATGATAACTTCCTGTCACTGTTATTTACATAGCAGGTAGTGGTATTCGAATTTGTGTGGGGTAGGTATCACAACTAAAAAGTGAAAAATAAAAACTTTTTACAAAAAAAAAACAACAGACTTCAAAAAAAACACTACAAAGTGAAAAATAACTTTAATTTCGGAAGTCGGTGACAAAGAACGAAAATTCAAAACCAAAGACACCGACTTCCGAAATTAAAGTTATTTTTCACTTTGTAGTGTTTTTTTTTGAAGTCGGTTGTTTTTTTTTTTGTAAAAAGTTTTTTAGTAACAGCTCGGAGTTTGGAAGATGGCGGTGTGATACCCCGTTGATAAGCCGTTGGCCCTGCGCCTGATCTCTCTCTCCGGTCGTGTCGGATTGCCGTCCCATCGGACAATGAGAGTGAGGGAAGAGAGAATGCACTTGTGTCTGCGCACACACTTGTGCACTATAATATATCCTGCGCCGAAGGCTGGTCTCGTCGAGATTGGTCTCCATAGCCGAAATTCTGTCTGGAGGACTATTATTATTATATAGAAACTAGCTGACCCTCCAAACGTTGTTTTGCCATATAAATGTTTGGGGTGGACCATCTTTATCACTGACCACCCTACCTACCCTACCTACCCTACCTACCCTACCTACCCTACCTACCCTACCTACCCTACCTACCCTACCTACCCTACCTACCCTACCTACCCTACCTACCCTACCTACCCTACCTACCCTACCTACCCTACCTACCCTACCTACCCTACCTACCCTACCTACCCTACCTACCCTACCTACCCTACCTACCCTACCTACCCTACCTACCCTACCTACCCTACCTACCCTACCTACCCTACCTACCCTACCTACCCTACCTACCCTACCTACCCTACCTACCCTACCTACCCTACCTACCCTACCTACCCTACCTACCCTACCTACCCTACCTACCCTACCTACCCTACCTACCCTACCTACCCTACCTACCCTACCTACCCTACCTACCCTACCTACCCTACCTACCCTACCTACCCTACCTACCCTACCTACCCTACCTACCCTACCTACCCTACCTACCCTACCTACCCTACCTACCCTACCTACCCTACCTACCCTACCTACCCTACCTACCCTACCTACCCTACCTACCCTACCTACCCTACCTACCCTACCTACCCTACCTACCCTACCTACCCTACCTACCCTACCTACCCTACCTACCCTACCTACCCTACCTACCCTACCTACCCTACCTACCCTACCTACCCTACCTACCCTACCTACCCTACCTACCCTACCTACCCTACCTACCCTACCTACCCTACCTACCCTACCTACCCTACCTACCCTACCTACCCTACCTACCCTACCTACCCTACCTACCCTACCTACCCTACCTACCCTACCTACCCTACCTACCCTACCTACCCTACCTACCCTACCTACCCTACCTACCCTACCTACCCTACCTACCCTACCTACCCTACCTACCCTACCTACCCTACCTACCCTACCTACCCTACCTACCCTACCTACCCTACCTACCCTACCTACCCTACCTACCCTACCTACCCTACCTACCCTACCTACCCTACCTACCCTACCTACCCTACCTACCCTACCTACCCTACCTACCCTACCTACCCTACCTACCCTACCTACCCTACCTACCCTACCTACCCTACCTACCCTACCTACCCTACCTACCCTACCTACCCTACCTACCCTACCTACCCTACCTACCCTACCTACCCTACCTACCCTACCTACCCTACCTACCCTACCTACCCTACCTACCCTACCTACCCTACCTACCCTACCTACCCTACCTACCCTACCTACCCTACCTACCCTACCTACCCTATCTTTCAAGTTGGATCAAACTGCACATGGTGTGCAAATTTGATTAAAATCGGTTGAGTAGTTTAGGAGTCCATCGCGAACAAACAACGTGACACGTAATTTATATATATGTTACGGGCAACGTGATTAACTGGGCATTATTAATAAGGACCGGCCATTATTAATAATGCCCAAGAGCGTCGGGCAAAGTGATTAATTTATCACTTTGACCGGCCATTATTAATAATGACCGACGGCCCGTGTTCCATATAATAAGTCAATGTTTGAGATAGCTTGATTTTATCACTTGGACCGGGCAGTATGAATAATTCCCTACTTGTAGCCGGGCAATGTGATAAATGGGCCGCGGCCGTGCCTTGAAACATGCAAAAATACTACAGTTCACCTATTTTGTTACTTTGCCCAAGATAGGGTGGGCATTATTCATAATGGCCGGGAAAAGTGATTAATTTTGCTGTTTTAAATACATTGCCCAATTGTGTCGGGCATTATGAATACAGACCGGCCATTATTAATAGTGCCCGGACTTATCAAATTGCCCGTAACATATATATTAAGATTGAAGTAACGAAAAAAAAAGAATATATGCATGAATATATTCTAGATAGTTTTTAGAAAAAGGTTAACAATCTGACTGCTCCAGATGAAGACCAACCTAATTACCCAAAGTATATTAAATGGAAGACATCAATCGATAATGTTGATTGAAAATAATATTGGATGCTCGCAAGACATAAAAATAAACATATCCCAAACAAAATCATGCGCGAAACGTTTTTAACTATAAATAGATCGTTGACTTCACCTATGCAGTAAGCTATAAACCGCCAGGGTCTAGTGTCAAAGCTGCAAACATAAATACACGACAGTTAACTGGCGTAATATTAGTATCTCTCATAAGGCCGCGATCGGTCGGGAATCTGCACATCTCGGCTCGACTTAACTTGTCGACACATCTTGGGTCTGACGTGTCGGAGCCATGACATCAGGGCTTATCTCATCTTGTGGCGGATGAGTGCTGAAGTTTGATTCTTTGAAAACTTTGATTGGGTGTTCTTCAGTAGTCTTGATTGATGTAAGAATTTATAATGTTCCTTTTGGGTTCTAAAGTTTTAACGAGGTTCAAACCTTGCTATGGGTGCTTTCAGAAAGATACAAAGTTCTTTCTTCACTTCACTTCTTTCACAAAGTTTTCAGTTGTCAGTATGTCTGGAGTATTGTGAGATCAGCGTATGATTGTCGAGCTGTAGTCGTATAGTTTAGTTATTGTACTTAAATAATGTGTTAGTGTCTTTATAATTGTACTTGGCCGTTGTTTATGTTTAGATAAATAAATAAATCTTAGCTATATGCATTGTCTTTCATTCATATATAAGCCAGTGTAATGACTGATATGAAGTTACGTTCCACGAATGTCGTATGATGTCGAATTCAACTAGTTTGTCGAACACGGTACGATTGCCTCCAGTGAGCTGAGCCGAAACTTTATGTCTTTGCGTGACTGCGCCATGTTTCCGGAACTATTTTTATTGATACCAGCCAAAGTTAAGGTTATTACAAGTCCTTGTTCTGGGTCAACGTAAATGATGTCGGGGTAGAAGTAGAATGTGTGCGTTGTTGTCAAATTAATGGCGTGTGTTTCCGTCTTTTATTAGTAGCGAATAAATTGCTGTGGTTTATAGGTGTTCTTGCATTTTTGTAGTTTTGATTGATTTCCTCCATTAGCGCATGTTTTATCCAGTTCCTGGACGTTTGACAGAGGCCTACGAGACCTAGGGCAGTAGGTCTTTTCAATCGTTTAGAATTTCCCTTTAAAATTATTATTATTGAAGGGTTTCAGTATACAAACACGGAAAAAGTTAGGGGTTTAGGATTAAACAATTACTGATGCATGAGGAGCTAGGTGAACGTAAGCCGTCTCAGTTCTTACGTCATTTACGGCATCTAGCAGGGCCGTCAGTACCGGAAGACTTCCCAGGACATGATGGTCGAATCGGTTACCGACCAACCTACAGACGGTTATAGCGTCGCAACCTGACCTACCGTTGGACAATTAGCGGATTTAGCGGACACGGTTAAGGCGCTGATAAGACAGAAATAGGCTTATCTCAAACAATTTTTTTGCCAAATCTATGCAGTTTGTGACGGCGGAAAAAATATATGTTAATCTTGAACATATTTCTGAGAACCCTGTTGCATTCGAAACACGTTTTTGAAAAGTTTTCTCGATACAAAAAAATGGTAAACTAACCTCTTAAAATGATCTTCCAACAAAAATATCTTTATTACATAACAACGTACGTTGGTAAAATTAATAACAATAACGTATCATATTTTAATACAGAACTTGGTTGTTTTTTATTTTCGACTAATCAACTTATTTTTTAATAATTAATTGTTTCATGGTTTGTTATAAGTTACGAGTGTCGCGTCATCGCGCTTCTCTTTCTTTTTTATGCAATCCGACAGTGATCGCATAGACGCGCTGCTAGACGGACGTATGTCGCTTTGCCCCACTATCCGTTCATTTCGTATTTTGTTGTTTGACAATTTCAAACCTGAGTACATATTTTATTTTGTCACTAAAACTACAATAAGTTGTAAAAAGATTGGTACGTAAAGACTGGTATATCGTCGCTCGGCATCCAATACCGCGAATGTGACATTTTGACGAAAATTAATTTTTAAATGCAGGATCACGTATTTGAACGTGTAGAATGAAATAAAACAAATATCTGATTTTCGTGAAAAATTTAACATTCGCGGTACTGGATGCCGAGCGATATATGATATAAGTTATAAAAAAATATGGTTCTAAGTTGTGAAAATATTTGCTGGGAAAAATGGGAAACAAACAAAAATGCCAGAGGCCAGCAAAAAAACGCCTCTATACTAACAAACAAAAACATCTGATGGAAGTAGTAAAGTAAGTACTTACATTTCTTATTACATCTGTACACGAACAGAAATGAAATTATGACAATAGTACTATTTTGTACAATCCATAGCGTAAATTCGCGTACACTGGTAATGTACGGTTGGTCTAGTGGTATCTGTACTGATTTAGAATGTCGAGTCTCGGGTTCGAATCCTTGTTGAGACTTATGTTATTTTAATTGCTTTCTTTTTTTAATATTTTTAGAATAATAATTATTAATTTTCTTTACAGTAAAAAGAGACGTTTGGTGAACAGTACAGAAGCAGGTGAAGCTTCGGAAACTGTTTTTCACCAGTAAGTTTGTAATAAGTACATACTAATATAGATTATAATTTTCTTATTTAGATCCCAAAAAAATACGATGTTTCCTTCGCCACGTATAGACCGGATCTCAGTCCTTATCCGCGACGTTACAGAGGCGCGGGGATGATGACAAAGAGCATCCTTTATTTTTAGAAAGACACAAATCAGTTTAGTGATAAACTATCAAATTTACATAGACCTATGACTATCTTAGAACTGGACTTATAGGAAAATATTCGTAAAATACTTGTTGCTTTGTCCACTGTTTCTTGCCCACTGTATAAAAAAAAACATCGTGTGGTCTTCGGTATTTTTTATTATAGTTTCACTGAGATTATTGTACCGGGCCTTAGGAATACGTGGCGAGGCGGGGGGGGGGTAACGTTGACAAATGAGCGGCGTGACGCCGCGCCGTGAGCGTCTCGCCGCGCATACACCTTCTTTTTATTTTGGGTGGGAAATTATCAAATAACTTCTCCCGCTCTGGGTGGAGCGAGAGGGCGTATCAGACTTTTACTGACTAAAACCCACCCGTGTTCCTTCGGTTGCCCTGTTGCCAGGGGCCACGATTTCCCTTTCGGCCCTTATTCGCAGCCCCGGCAGGCATTGACCCTAGCGGACCCCGTCAATTCTGCTGACATCTCTTTGAGGCGCGCGTGAAACACAACGCGCCGTCGACCCGGGCTTGGTCCTTATCGGACGGCGAGCTACCCATTGCTCACCGTCCGCAAGCCCGCGCCTACGGTGGCCGGAAATCGGCTCGCGATTCCCGCCCAGGGCGTCTCCTCCTGCGGCGGTTAGGGGCGTGAGAGCGTGAAATTTGCCTCTCCCTCACGCGTTCCGCCTCCTCCTTCGCAAGCATTACCGCTTCGCAGAAGGAGGTGACGGCCTGCCATTTCCTTTCGCTCCGTACCATGGCCTGAACCAGGGCCGGATGCGAGAGATCACCGCCGCCGATCGCCTCCACGAGGACACGGCGATGCTCCGCCCAAGCCGGGCAGACCTCCACCGTATGCTCCACCGAGTCCTCCGGGCGATCCACACAATGGTGACACCCGGGCGTTTCCTCCCGCCTTATCCTGAACAGGAACCTCCCGAAGCAGCCGTGTTCGGTGAGGACCTGCATCAGGTGGAAGGTGAGGACGCCGTGGCGCCTCTCAGGCCACTCCTCAAAGAGGGGTCTTATCGCCGCAGTTGTGGCATGCCCAGCACTGGGTTGCGACAATCGCACTCTCCATGATACCATGAGATACCGCCGGAGCTCTGACCGCTGTGCCGCGATGTCTTGCAGCATCGGAGTTAAGCCCCGGCGTTTCGCCTCCTCGCGCCACTCCCAGATGTACGCGAGGACCTTTGCCTCCAGATCCCATGGCGATAATCCGGCAAGGAGGCTCGCCGCCTCGCAGGAGACCGTGCGGTATCCTCGGGCCAGCCGCATGGTCATGACCCTCTGGGACGCCTTCAACCGGCGGGCTGGCCGCAGCCTCAGCCGCGCATATACCTAAGGCGCGGTACAGTAGTTTTGGCTAAACTATAGACATAATAGGTAAGTTAAGTGCTGGTGAAAGTTCTTCTAAGTATGAATGTATTTTTTTTTGCAGTTTTGAAAATGTGTCAGTTACTTCAGAAAGTGACAAAATAGTTACCCTTGAAAATGTTACTAGGTAAGTACCCAGAATGAGATGTGTACAAATTGCCCAAGTGAGATGAAACTTTCTCCTGATCCTTCTTATACTTCTTATGTTATTGTGAGTCATACTTTTTTCAACGCAGGTTTGAAGAATCAGCAAAGGAATCATGCGAGGTGTTAAGAAATATTATTGATCAAGAATCAAATCTATCTGAGACAGTTGAATCAACCAATGATCTTCCTGAATTTGAGGTAAATATTAAATTATCATGTACTTGACCAGGTACTGGTTGTCGAGGATAAAATCTAGCAGTTGGTATTTAGTTACTTACGCAAAGATTAACTTTTAAGTATTTGATTTTTTTTTTTTAGATTTCTACAAGTCGCCGTCCTGAACAAGAAATCCATATCGGACGACGAATTATAAGCCTATCGCATTTTTTTAAAAATCTTCAGAAAATTTCTGGCCACGGACCTTTTGGTTGTAATTTAAGTCACATTGATTTGGTGGGAGAAAGCATAAATGGATTGTCTTCAAAGTTCTCTCTTTTGTGTAGGATGTGCAATTTAAAATTTATCATTGAAAGTGACTCTAGTGACGAAAATTATTTACCAGTCAATTATTGTGCTGTAGCAGGCATGTTATCAATTGGCGGTGGACATTCAAACTTGGAAGAACTTTCTTCAGCGCTAAATTTACCTATTATATCTAACAAAAAATACCAAAGCATACACGATGATTTATCTAAAGAGTGGGAACAGGTTGCGCAAGAAACAATGGAAAAAGCTGCTGAAAAGGAAAGCACTTTTGCTATAGCGGACGGCAAAGTTAGTAAAAATGGTATACCAATTATTGACGTTATTGTAGACGGATGCTACTCAAAGAGATCATATAGAACCAATTATTCCGCGTTATCAGGGGCTGGTACTATTATTGGAAGGAGAACCGGGGAAGTTTTGTACTACGGAGTTCGTAACAAATACTGTTATACCTGTGATCGGGCAGAAAAACAGAAAGTGCCCATAAAAGAACACAAATGTTTTAAAAACTACACGGGTCCTACGACTGGCATGGAGAGTGACATAATTGTTGAGGGATTTAAACAGTCTGTGAAAATTCACAATTTAATTTATGGACATTTGATATCTGATGGTGACTCCAGCACCTATAGTAAAATTCTCCAATCACGGCCTTATCAACATGAAGGTATCACAGTGGAAAAAATAGAATGTCGAAACCATTTACTTAGAAACTTTTGCAATAAACTGCAACAATTACAAACAGATACCAGATACCCAATCAGCCATCGGAAACTTGTAAACAAAAAAACAATAATGAGTGTAAGGTCTGTGATAAAAAAAACTATAGCTAAAAACAAAGGCGATGAATGTCCAGAAATTCAACGTCTATTCGATGATATTATGCTGGCTCATTACCATGCTTTTGGAAACCACACAAGATGTAAACCATACTTCTGCCAGAAACAGGGCGAACAAGAAAACACTTCAAACGACTTCTTTTCGAGTTCACTATGGCAGCGAATTTGTTTACTGATTCAAAATATAGCAGGTCACGCTCGAAGTCTCATCCATGACGTGGACAGTAATATAGTTGAGCGCTATCATAGCATAATAGCAAAATATGTTGGAGGAAAAAGAATAAATTTTTCTATGAAGAGATCATATGGTACGAGATGTACTGCGGCAACTGTATCATTCAACACAAATAAATCAATATCTCGACTCTATAAACACATCTTAGCAAAAAGTCCACAAGGGAAACTAAAGATGTTAGAAGAAAGAAGAATGAAAAAGAGACACTTAAATAGCAAGTACATGAAGAAAAAAAGACGTATTATATTCACAAAAACAGATGAAAGTTATGGAGATCAGTGCAATAAACCTGATATGCCAGAAGATATTCTTCAAAAAATGAAGGATAATTTTATCCTTTCACTAAAAAAAACAGATGAAGAACGAAATTTAATAGAAAAAAAAACGATTCTTCAAAAAGATAGTAATGAGTGGATGGAACTTCGGAGATCGCTGCTGACAGCCTCCAATTTTGGCCGCGTGATAAAGAAAAGACCAAATACTGGATGCGCGAATTTGGTAAAAGACATTTTATATAAAAAAAATATGGATCACATTTCCTCAATCAAACATGGCCAGCAAAGCGAAAAAATTGCAATATTGCAATTGTCGAAACAAGAGAATATTCAAATTGCGCCTTGTGGGTTGTTTATAGACGCAGAGTTGCCTTATCTTGGAGCGACACCTGATGGTATCTGTGGCGAAGATACCATAATTGAAATTAAATGCCCAATCACTGCGTACAAGTTGGGACTGAATGAGGCTATCAGCAAAAAAAAAGTAAATTTTTGGCTTAAAAATAAAGACGGGTACCTAAAAATAAACACCAATCACAACTGGTATTATCAAATTCAGGGCCAGCTCCATATTACAAGACGTAAGAAATGCTTGTTTGCAGTATGGTCTGGAGAAGAAGTTAAATTAAAGATAGAAGTAATAGAAAAAGATGACTTATTTTGGCAACAAAAAATGAAACAGAAATTACAATCATTTTACCTGACTCACCTACTCCCTGAAATAGTAGACCCCAGATTTACACGGAATCTGCCTATTAGAGACAACATTAAGGTGCACGAAATAGTCCTTCAGACACCAATAGATCAACCCACATGTTCAAGATACCTCAGTAACACAGACTTATAAATATTCAATCCTATCCTATCATCGAAAAATGCTTAAAAATTATTGCAACGCATCTCTGTGTTTACAAATTAGCGAGTTAAGACACAAAACCACAATACAATTAAGGGTTCCTTTTTATCCATTACGCGTGCATGCTTCATTTTACGTGTCACAACTTTTTTTATAATATTTCGCGTAAATAAGTTCCATTACTTACTCTAGGACTAGTTTTTGTCAAAATTAAGTTAGTAACATTTTCAACAAAATCAGCTTCTCTGAAACTAGAATAGCATGATTTTCGTATTTTTTTATGTGCTGGTATTGTTTCTTTTCAAAATCACCATTAAGAATGCGGCGATGCATGAAATGTCCATACAAACGTAGTACATAAATAATTTGCAATTTGAGCATATTTCCACCATATTATGTACCGGATTGAGACAGTATTTATCTAGGCTCCTACGTCTTTTTATTTCCAAAAACTTACCTTTAAATGAAGTGTAAGCGAATTGCATTTCGTACATTTTTACAGCATAAATGACATGTTTTTATATTGTTTTTTTCTGTATTATAAACAACAATATTTGTAATATTGTTTCCGCAGAAGCATAGTTTATGTTATCAAGTTACAAATTATCGAAAAAAAAATGCAAATACATTAAGTTTTCATTCATAATTTTTTGTATTACGGAACACATCCAAATTTATCATAAATTTTCGAAAGCTAGTAATACTATCGCGTCAAGCAATAATTGTCAATGTGTGCGTGGTAGTATTACTCACTGTAGGTGTATATCGCTCCGACAGGCACTTACACTAGCGCAACGTGCTTGGAATTGAATTTTGCAAACATCTCGATTTGTATTTGCGAGCCGTGTCGCCGGTCTCTTAAACAAGCTATTTTTTGAGTTTGTTGTACAAAACTGTCACATAGGTAAAATTTTTTTTCAACGCTGTATATTAAAGCGATAAGAAAATGTTTGTGTGTTTTTTTTTAAGTGGTATTTCTTGAAAACTTTCTTGTTTATGACAAAAAAAGACTTATCAATGTGTAGAGTAATTATTTACGAATAATTTGATGTAAAAAAATATCAGAAAATCAATTTATCATTAAGAAATGCTTAAAAATCTGTTTCAAGGTAGAGATTTTTCAATATTTTGGAAAATTTCGTATAACTCTTAATCAGTAACATATTGCTGAACATATATTGAGTTTTTTTGGAAGGTATTGACCCAAGCTATCAACCCCTGCAATTTGTCGTACTATTTACTGGACATCCTGTATATTAATCTTGCTTAGGTCACCAGCATGTGGGATATGGAGTCGAAATTTTTTATACATATTTGTTATTGTTTATTAATTTATAAAGGTAAATAATAAACATAAAAACAAAACAATATAAAATGTGATAATAATGAAAATTTTGCTAATATAGATTGAGCTTTTATTTTCCTTACGTTTATATTGTTTTTAAATTCATTTTAAATAAAGTCTCGACTTAAAAAAACTAAAAAATAAAAATACAAAGATAAAAATATAATATGTATACTCATGTTTTTAATCGGCCTGTCTATTTTGTTTCTTGCTCTTCATACAGAACAATAAATTATACAAAGCGCCATCTATTGGTTCATTGTTGATTATTGTCCGTGTCACTTTGTTTCTTGCTTGGTAGTTCGCTGTATCACCGCAATTTAAGAATGGCGCTAAGTTATCGGAGAAATAGTGGGCGTGGCTAAAAATACCGAAACCTCAAGGCTCAATTGCTGATGTCAGCGTCTTAATGAAATCGCGCCGGCAAGGCTCATGTGTGAACTTTGGACTTTTATTTGGTGGACTGAAACCCTACATTATTATAAGCCTATCTTGTCCCACTGCACGGCGAAGACCTTCCCTGTTTCCATTTTTCCTGCTTAATGCAATTGTGGTCCAATCCTTTAAAAATAAATGTTGCTCATCCTACCATCTCTTTACCTTTCAAAGGACCTATTAAATGTCTCTGCAAGTAAAGAGAGTGCACTTGTGTCTGCGCAGACACTTGTGCACTATAATTTCTTTCGCGCCGCCGGGGTTGCGGGTAAGTCCGAAAGGGATACCGTTGCCGCCAGCAACATGGCAACTGAAGGAACACGGGTGGATTTTAGTCAGTAAGATTTTGACACGCCCTCCCGCTCCGCCCAGAGCGGGAGAAGTTATTTGACAATTTCCCACCCAAAAAAAGAAAAAAGGCTAGTCTCCGTCGAGATTGGCCGCCATGTTCGAAATTCGGTATGGAGGACTATTTATACTCTGATTGGTTATCGAACGAGCGGGTTTTCTACTTTCACAAACTGGGCAATACAAAAGAAGTAAATTGGCAATAACTAAAAAAGGATTGTGTGGTTTTATGAAACCACGGTAAAAGTGAAACTTTTAAGCGAACTATAGGCGCCGCCATATTGGCCTTGGCTGCTCTGACGAGCGCCTTTCACTTTATCCCTACTCCGCGGCCGACCGTCACGCGACATGCAACACACAGACGAAAAAGTTTGAGACGATGTAATAAAAGTTTCACTTTAACTTGCTTACAATTTCCATGGTAACACATTGACCTAATAAAACCCAGCTAAATAACATTAAATATTTCCTGAATAAACCATAGATTATTAAATCTGCCAACGGGAACCAAGATAACTGTTATCAAACCGGTATTATTATGATGTAGTAACGAAACAAAAAGTGCATGCTTTTAATAGTGTTATAAATTATTTATTTAATGACTGTTATCGATTGTCGTAATGAGTCGTTATCAGAGAAAGATAATTAATACTAAAAATAATACGTTGATAAATGAGTGGGTTTGACGGTTATGTAGTCTAAATATTTTTTGCCAAACTATAATAATTACAACCTTTAAAAAATTCATTTGCTTTTTCTCGAAACTTCCCAAAATGTTACTTTTATTTTTCGTAAGAATAAAGTATGTGACGTTTGGCAACCACACTATTTGTACACAAAATGCCAAGTGCAGTGAAAACTTGGCACGCATATTATTTAGAATGGTATCTCCAATAAAATATGACTTTCAGTCATGTTTTTCATTCATTTTTGCTAAGGACATGACCTTTAGAAAGACCCATAAGTGACATTCTTGGCAATCATATTGGTGACGATGATAATGTTGTTATGATCTTTGAAAATCTTCGTGCTAACAATCAATCTGCCTAGCCTTCCAACTATGTTGGGGTCGGCTTCCTGTCTTACCGGATGCAGCTGAATACCAGTATTTTACATGGAGCGATTGCCTATCTGACTTCTACAACCCAGGTACTGGGTAACATACCGTACCGGTTATCAGACTTTTGGGCTTCTGACAGCCTGTAACGACTGTCAAAGATCTACGACAGGTCGGGACCAATGACTTAACGTGCTTTCTAAGGTATGAAGGGGGTTGATATGTAAGGGATGGTCACCCATCGACGAAAAGACTGCAGCAAGCGTAGTTTATTCATCGATCGAACCTCGTGCTAACCATACCTTTGATATACTAGGTAATATAAAAGTATGAACAATCCTCACAGAAAGAAATAACAAGTTTTAATTTTCAGGAACCACAAATTTCAATCTAAATCACTCTGCTACCATGTTATCATATTCAAAATTCTTGCCGGAAGCATTTACATAAAGCTGCTATCTCCTAACACCCACTGCCAACCTGAGCAATAACTAAATTACAAGTACCCAATAACCTAATAATTTGGACCCAATCGTTCGGAAAGGTCAGCACGAGTAGTTACCGGTGGTCGATGCTCTAATACTAAGTCTATTAGGTAACTATATGATGTCGTATATCGTTTGAGATAGTGCACAATTTCCGGCTTCGCTGAGCGGTTTGGCACGTGTTCTCTCCGCTACTGACCGACGATATACTGACCGCTGATCTTCAATTTTCACACTTACAACGTCGTTCTGTTTCTGTCAATTGTTTGAAGATGACAGAGACAGAATGATGTTTTGAATATGTTTCGCGCTAAACGCAGTCATGTGTGGTGCAAGAGGGCCTTCAGGTAATTCCTTGGAATTAAGTCTTATGTAATCTTGGTTTACATCGATCGGTCTAATTTAGTTTCATTGACTTTAGAAGAAATCATGGAAAGTAGCCATCACTACGATAGGACAACTTGATAAAGATCAAGTTATACTAATCACCCTGTTTTCAACCTTCCGCATTGTTCCGCAGTCTTCTTTTTTCAGTTCGCAATTTCCTTCGTCAGTCTATCTTCCTGTAGGTTTATTCCATGTCGATAGTCACTCAACCTTTGATAGTCTGTTGAACATGTCACAAAAATAAACATCAATCTTCAAGTTCTTTCACCCCGACCTTGTCATAGGTTTGTTGTAAAAAAAGGGAGAAAGTAACGCATATTGGACATGTTCCAGATGTGTCAAGGACGGTCATATTTACAACTATACTTCACTTGTCTATGTTCACTTGTCATTGGACGCGCCAAGTTTCGGTTTTCATTCGTTTGGGTACATTTTATTGGATTCGAGACACTTGTTCCGATTTCACTTGTGTTTTTTTTTTGTTCTGGAAAATCGGCACAGTCTATAGCTTAGCTTTTATCTGAGTTTGAGAGAATGACCAAACTGGCTCATAGCCATTATACCAGAAGGACAATTCCCGTATTTTTATGAATGTTCGCATTCTAGTCTTTGACAATTTGTCCAATATACCTCTAATTTCTCTACGTTTTTGCCATTGATTTCGAACGTTTTTTATGACGGGAATTTTCCTTCTGCAATAAGCAGTTCTTAAATAAATATGTAACGGCCGCGACTTACGACTTGTAGGTTCGAACCCAGGCAGGCGCTTTACTTTGTGTAAATTATTTCATCACCACTGCTCTCAAAACGGTGAAGGAAAACATCGTGAGTAAACCGGTATGTTCTAGAACCAAAAATTCGAAGACATGTGACATCTATCTATCAACCCGCACTGGGCTCGCGTGGTGGACTATGGCCCACTCTCTCTCACCGAAAGGAAGTCTGTGTCCCAGCAGTAGGAATATATTGGCTGATTTATTATACCACTTATATATTTCTGTATTACCACAGAATAGTATTAGGCTTAACGGTTGTTGTTTAAAACTTTAAATACTATCTTAGAAAGCCTACCACAGCAGTTAATGTCAGGGCCAGTTAAGAAGCCTAACGAATACAAGTTCCGCTTGTGAGATTATAATAAACGATACCACTCTTCTTTTTCTAGAAATGTAGAATTATTCTCTACTAGCTTGATGAAACCCTGGATTTATTCTTAGCAAGGCTTTTTACCCATTTGTCAATATTTTACATAATACTAGCTGACCCCGGCAAACGTTGTTTTGCCAATTATTTGTTTGGGGTGGACAACCCTTATCACTTAGGGGTATGAAAAATAGATAGTAACCGATTCTCAGACCTACTGAATATGCATATAAAATTTGGTAAAAATCAGTAAAGCCGTTTCGGAGGAGTAAGGTAACTAACATTGTGACACGACAATTTTATATATAAGATTTAACTAAACTTTCTTACATTTACCAAAGTTATAAACTCGTTGATTGATTAGATCAGATTAAGTTAGAATTTACGAACACAAATTCGATTTACTAAGTTGACGAAGTTAAATTCGATTGAGCGTCTGTGTTTTCTCAATCAATAGATCGACAATCTCACATAGAATAATTCTCTGTTGAATTATATTATTTTGGCAGTCAATTTGTCAAAATGAGTTATCATAATATACGATTGGCGTAAGTTATATTTTCCAATAGTTTTGAGTTGAGAGTCCTATAGTAATACTGTCAAATCTGTTAATTGCTATCATTATATGTTTATTTTGTTATTTTAAAACTTGGAACCTTTCTGTCCTACTGCCTATCTGTGTTTCAAGTGAACAATCATGAAAATACCCTTTACAATTTATGGTTTCTTCTCATTAAGATCGTTACAATGCACACTGTGTAATTTTACTTCAATTGCGGTCACCTCTATTTTATCCCTTCATCCTATATATCCAGCCAAGAACTAAAACTTCTGGGAACAAACCATGACTTTATTATGTTTAGTTTAGAAGTTATTTGAAACCTTGAGAAAACTCCATGGAAACCATAGAAATGCATTATTTCGTCTCAAATATATGATTTAGCAATTGTTATAGATGAGGTCTTAAAAAGGACTGTTATATTTACTAGATCAGTGGTTTTATTTATTTTTAATATTCGTAAATAGAAGGAAAAATCTAGTTTTTCAAAAAATTATAAATATTTTTATTTATTTAGTCTCATTGTATCCGCATTTCTTTTTAACATGAATAGTTTTATATTATAATAAGCTATTTTATTTAAAAAAATCAGATATGGATAATGCGGGACTTCTGAGTTATTTAATTTGTTGTTTTGAGGTTAGGGCTGTCACACATGTACTTTATAACTATTCTTGGATAAGTTTGACTGGCAATTTACTATCTTTCTTGATGTAAAATGAAATATAATGGTTTTCTTTGGTGTAAAATTAAGTATTTTAAGTTAAACTCTTGTCACGTAAGATTTGAAAAGTAGAATAGGAAAAAGCTATTAAAGGATATTCTACATTCTTTTTAATGATACGTTACACATTATCATCGATGTTTTAATCATGTTTTGTGTAATTTCTTCGATGAAGGACATCATGTGATATTGGGAAGGGGTCCGCCCTCGTCAAGCGCATTGCTAAAACCCAATATCTTTACATGATGTCTGATGTCTGGAGAAGCGGGGGTGAGGCGTCATGGAGCCGTTAAAGACCCATGGCGCTGCATTGCCTCCGCAGTACCTGACCCATTCTGCGGGGGGATGTCCTTCCGGGCCTCGACCGGGGGACTTAATGCTAGGGCCAACCCTCATGTTGGTCAGCGAGTGGCAGACTATAATTCTACCGAGAATGAAAACAGTAGCGCAGCAATACGTGCTACGTATACGACGAGACCTCAAGACGAGTCAACTTCAATGGTATATCCATTGAAGTTGACTCGTCTTGAGGTCTTAAAAATATTGGAATCAAATGCTCGGTCGCAAGACCCGAAAATTCGACCAATAGATTTGAATGTTACTCAGAGAACCGAAATTGTCATGAACGCCATTTACCCGAAAGGCATTCCTGATATTATCAGCAATAGCTTAAAAAAGGTTCAAAATACACTGACAAAATTCTTAAGCAAATGTGAAAAGAAGTACAAGGATTGTCACAGAAAGCAGTCACATTTTATAAAGAAAAACAATATTTGGCTTTCGACTACCTTTGATTTCGGAGTGCTGTTAAAAGAATCTGTCATTAGCTCTGACGATAAGATATCTCCAGACATAGAACAACGACAAACAATATCCGAGTCCACTCAAATCATCGCAGAAGTGGAAGAAACTAATATTGGACAAGTAGATGCTCCTTCTACATCCAGAGAAACGGAATGCATCACAGAACCACCAACCCCTACTCCTGTTTCATTGGATCCTTCCACTTCCAAGAAATACGAAAGTCTGAGCAATCGTCAGCAGCGCCGTGTATCTAAACGTCTTGCAGAAGAATTAGAAGATCAGCCTGCACCCAAAATATTAAAAGTTTTCTCGAAAATTGTAACAGACGAAGACGGAAATAAACTTAGTGGCAAATCTGCCGTTGATTTTGAGTTTGTCATTAAAGAATGCCTTAAAACCCCTACTGGAGCAACAAAAATTGCAAACATGATAAAATTTAATCGAGAAAGTGCACACCAACAACAGTATAGCCCTGACGAAGCTCTCTGTTTAATTATAGACAGAAAACTTACTGTTGAGGACTATAAAACTCTCTATAATGGTGCAAAATCACGTGGACACAATATTTACCCAGCTTATTATAAAGTGCAAGCAACGAAAAAAAAATGCTATCCCGATGACAAAGTTCAAGTAACAGAAAGAGAAGCAACAGTGTCTCTCCTCAGCCTGATTATACACTCGTTTCGTCGACTCGTTGAATCATTAGATGAAAGTATTAACGAGTACTGCAACCAAAAACAAATCGATACAATTCATTGCGTTTTTCAGGGTTCTTGGGGGTTTGACGGCAGTACGGGACAATCGATGTATAAGCAAAGTTTTTCAGATGGCGTAATTGACGAACATAGTTTATTTACAACAACTTATATACCTTTAAGAATTAAAACTAACGACGGTTTCGTACTGTGGTCAAACCCAAACCCTCAATCTTACAGGTTTTGTCGCCCAATCAAGATTCAATATCGATCTGAATCTAAAGAATTGACTTTGCAAGAAAAGAACCGGGTTGAGGAGGAAATGAAAGATCTCACATCTATTTATGCCGAAACTAGCACCGGGCATAGTGTCATTGGAGATCCTAAATTATATTTAACCTTGATTGACGGCAAAGTATTTAACGCGATTACGGATACTAAATCACAATTACGATGCGCATGTTGCGATGCCACATGTACAGAATTTAATAAACTGGATAAGATTTCGGGGAGGCCAGTTAATTCGGAAGCGCTAAAATATGGTCTAAGCCCGTTGCACGCATGGATTAGAATTTTAGAGTTTCTTCTTCATTTAGGATACAAAAATGACCCAGCAGTGCGAAAATGGAGAGTCTCAAAAAAATCGATTGAGGCCAAGATTGTTGAGGAGCGGAAAACAAGAATCCAAGCTGAAATTTATGCTAAAATGTCTTTGGCAGTCGATGTCGTACGTCCGAATTCAGGAACATCCAATGACGGCCACACAGCCCGCACTGCACTATCGGACTTACATAGAAAAACATTTGCAAACATTCTAGGTGTCGAAGAATGGCTTGTAGACGATTTACATGTTATATTAGTAGCGCTGTCAAGTAGTTTTGAAATTGATCCTGAAAAGTTTCACGACTTTTGTGCGAATTTCGCTGCTAAATATGTAGAAAAATACGAGTGGTGCTACATGTCAGTTACACTCCACAAAATATTAGCTCACGGAAGTCAAATTATAAAGTCTAGTCCGTTACCAATTGGTATGCTGAGTGAGCAAGCTTCAGAATCTCGTAACAAATTCTGGCGTTATGATAGGAACACCATACGAGAAAATTAAACCGGAAGACAACTGTGCTTGACCTATTTCACCGAGCTTTAGAATCTTCTGATCCATTTCTATCCATGATGTCACTCGGTAGTCGCCAAAAAAATAACAAGCGTTTGGTTCTACATGAAAAAGTTATTTGGCTTTTAAAACCATCAACGGAAAATGTTCTAAATCACGAGGACTTACTTGAAGAAATTAAAGATGATGAAAATGTTATTTTACCATCCGAAGAAATTTTAATATCCTCGGATGTCGAAGAGTGAAGAAAATAAAAACTATTTTACAAAAAAAAAAAAACAACCGACTTCCAAAAAAACACTACAAAGTGAAAAATAACATAAATTTCGGTGACTTTGGTTTAATATTTTTGTTATTTGCCACCGACTTCCAAAATGTATGTTATTTTTCACTTTGTAGTGTTTTTTGGAAGTCGGTAGTTTTTTTTTTGTAAAAAAGTTTTTATTTCTCGCTTTTTAGTGGGTCAGTTTGTAATTTATTTAAGTTACAAAAGCCTAATGTCAACTCCTCATCACCTTTCACAAAATATTGCTTTTCCCGATGCAGGGACGTTAATCTTTGAGGAGTTCTCCTGGTACTTTACCATCTGCTCCACTTCTCTATATGCATTGTAACGAGCATAAATTACTTGACAACCATATTAAAGTAATCGAATCGCAACCCGTGGAATACTTAGTATTGACTATTGAGAAGTTCCGGTGGCCATCTGTGGTCTTCATAATCAGTTCCACTTCACCAAATGATTCTTTTCAAGAGCAACTGCACGAGTTGCTATAAAAAATACCCAAATTGCTAAAGGTATGCTTATAATATTTGAAGAGTTCCCTCGATTTCTCTAGGATGCCATTATCAGATCCTGGCTTTCTTATCATGGTACCACCCTTGGGATAGGTATCTCCTTTCCAAAAAAAAAAGAATCATCAAAATCGGTTCATAAACGACGAAGTTATCCGCGAACACACATAAAAAAAATAAAAAAACGGTCGAATTGAGTAACCTCCTCCTTTTTTGAAGTCGGTTAATTAACGACTTAAACATTAACAATTTGATTTAATAAAACATCTTTCTATTTGAATAAAATAAAATAATTAAATAGGTATATGCGATTTGACAACCCTATTTCCATAGAAATTCTATGGAAACTTTAGAAATTTGATATTTCCGAAGTCCCACTGCTAACTTATTTGCTTTTTATTTTGTGTTATTAATAACTATATTATGCATGCTCAGAATTAAAATCAGATACGGAATCGATAGGAATACGGAGAAAACCGCAATTTAGTGAAAAAAGAAAAAAAAACGATTTCTCTTTGTACATCGTAGATACAGTACCTAAACTTTGTATGGAGTTAGATATTGTATTGCTACTCTAATAAAACAATGATCTATGTAAATCATATTATTATTTTGAAATGTACAAATAAAAACAGTTTTTTGCTGACGTCAGCATAAGTTTAAATAACTTCTAAACTAAACATAATAAAGTCATGGTTTCTTCCCAGAAGTTTTAGTTCTTCGCTTGATATATAGGATGAAGGGATAAAATATAGGTGACCGCAATTGAAGCAAAATTACACAGTGTGCAATGGTTTTTCACGCTTCAAAACACAAGAAACAAAGACCTCATACCTTCCCAGGAGTTTTGTTGTTTATCTCAGTGTAACCCAAATTATGTTGGACCCTTGTAACGACGGCTTTACATCGAATTAATCAACGGTTTCGATAACTGTCTGTATTGTTACAGGTAAGCTGCTAATCTCGGCTCCACGACTCT
Organism: Agrochola lychnidis; assembly: GCA_963680765.1. Lineage (NCBI taxonomy): Eukaryota > Metazoa > Arthropoda > Insecta > Lepidoptera > Noctuidae > Agrochola > Agrochola lychnidis. The sequence goes on along the minus strand of OY796859.1, from coordinate 1,204,380 downwards.
CCACAATGATTTATAGTGAGTAATGTAAGCTTGTTTAATGTTCGGCCTAATTCTGGTTAAATGAGAATGTTTAAAATGGGATTATGTTGGAAAAAGGCACGGTTGGAATTGGAATGAAAATACTTTTTGTTGCTGCTTTTGAGACAAAAGAATTTTGGAGTTAGAAGAACTAGTTTGACTGCATCTAGAATTGACTTCTTGACGGAAATATTCTTCGGAATTATGAATTTTTCTTAACAAATGGTAGATTTCAAACATTATTGACACAATAGTCTAATTTGGCCTTCGGTTCCAAATCTAGAAATAAACTCAAGAAAGAAGGTAAATAAGTTGTCTTTTTTCGCCTCATCACCAACAAGCGATCTTCATAAATATCAAAGCACCTCCCACTTCCCTGAGGCGGTTAGTCCCCAAAACTTCTGACTACCAACAACCACAACGCCTTTTATTCACAACTTCCCAACAAGATGTATCACTTTATACCGTACATATTCTCCTTTGAGAAAAAACTTGGTCCTTTTGCTCAAAGAAACTCGTCGCTCTAAAGTTTATCGTAAATATGTTCCGGTCCTAATTCAAATTTCGGTCCTTCGGGACAAAATTACAAGATGGCGACCTTTTGCGCCAAAGTTTGACAACTATTTTCTTGTTAGGCTCTAATTAGGGGTGTCACCCTGTCATTACTCTCTACGTGTCGTAGTTAAGTTAATATAATGGATTAATTTAGCTTGTTTATAACCCTATTTGTTGAGGAAAATGGGGTGTTAAATGAATTGACTGAATTTGTTGCACATTTTAATGGGACTTGTTTTTCTGAAGGTTTTTCCTCCTTGCCTGTCTTATGTCACTAATTACATAAATTCATCATCACCAGCATACAGCAGACCGCTGCTGGACATGGCCTCTCCTATTTCACGCCAACTCGATTTTCGGAAACTCTCATCCAGCTGCTACGCTGCCCTTTGAATGAAGATCGTCGCTCCACGTAGCCTGAGGGCGTCCTACCTTATGCTTTCCGATTCACGGTCTCGTCTCGATTCAAGAACACGTCTACCCCGACGGTGATCGTTTCTACGGCTAATATGGCCGGTCCATTACCACTTCAGCTTGCTTATTCTGTGAGTTGTCGACATAGCTATTCTTTGGTTGTCTGCCGGATCTAGGGTTACCATATCTCAGGACTTGTCCTGAGGTTTCTGGATTTTTGGACTCTTCTCAGGATTTTGCAAATCTCATGAAATCTCAGGATTTTCAGATTTTTCAATAAAATACAGCTTAAATTTTAAAGATCTCTTTAATAAAAAGTTAAACAAATTAAAAATAAACTTCCTTTGGAAATAATTGCACAATTAAACACACACATAACACATAACATAACATCACGCCTTGTTTCCCCGAAGGGTTGGGCAGAGGTGTCCCTGTAGCAGGTACACACACAATTAAAATCAATAATTATTTATCCAAGTAGGTACCTACTTATTCAGTTTAATCATACTTAATATGTGAAGATACCTTTTATGGCGGTGCGTGAGCGAGATCCGCACTGTATAAAAACGATAATATAACTTTTTAAAATTATTAAGTAAATTTGAGAGAAAATTCTCAAACTGTAAAAAAATTCAGGATTTTTCAATGGAAGTCAGGCCTTTTCTCCGGATTTTTGTTTTTTTTATTTGGTAACCCTAGCCGGATCACCTAGTTCCGGATTCTTGCATTAATCGCTTATACCAAATATGGTAGCAGTACCCAATGACAAAAACAACATAGTTCAAAATAATTTAATAAACACTGTTGTTTGTATTCTAAGATTTTTTTAAATGAAATATTATAATTTTAATCAAATTTCAAAAACACGTCAGCCTCCCATTACTTTCATTGTACTTACTCAAGTATACTTACCTGCTGTTTTCATCGAGCAAATTATTCTCAAACTTTATCAGCGTCACTTAAAACTTCCGTTTCAGCTGAATTCAAAGGCTTCAGAAGGTTCTCCTGTCATTATCATAACAATTACCGTGGGATGATGGTTTGTTATTATCTAATTTAGGAGAAAAGGGAGATAACGGCGTCACTTAAGACATTAGGAGGGATTTAAAGTGTTATTTGCATGATTTTGTTTGTTTTGAATGTTTTTAAATTGTAAAACGTGACTTACTTAGCATGCCAAGTACCCATGACTAAACTATAGTGAACTTATTTTCATCATCACAAAACTAAAACCCAAAACCTAAATCAAAACCTAATTTATTAATATTGGATTTAGTTCAGAAGATTGATAAGCTAAGTTCTTTCAAAGCTACCTCTCTTCGACTACTTTGCTGTGCCTGACAAGGTTCATAATGATCACCACCTAAGTACACATTGTGGAATGCAAATAAAGTATTGAACCAAAACCCGTCCAATGCTGGACAAAACTACTAGTCCCCCCATGGACAAGAATCGCCAACAAAGACCATGTAAACCCTCTTCAACGCTTCCGCACCCCGCTTCACTCATAATTAAATAAAAAGCTAGAATACCGGCTATAACTACAGCAATAACACGTGTCTACGTTAATAGCCATTATAATCTTGACGTAGTATCTCGCAGGGAGCTGATTCATTACTTCATTGACTACAAGCTAGAATGGGAACGTAAAAACTTACGATTCTATTGTGTTGGTCTGTGTTACAGTTATTCATTATATTATATGAATGGCAGGGTCATGGAAGATTTCCTTAGCGCGAACTTGGTTTTTTTATTCAGATATTTTTTCTAAACTGTTTCATAATTACATGATTAGTTGTAATATAGCTTGACCTCATCTAGGCTTTGCCTTGTGGTTCTTGGTACAGAAACGCATCTCCTTTCCAAAGGTGAGTTTCATAAAGGTGACTTTGGTTGTTGTTAGCAGTAGCTTCTTTTTTTTTGGTTCATCATCATCATTTCAGCCGAAAGACGTCCACTGCTGAACATAGGCCTCCCCCAAGCACCTCCACTTCGACCGATTCTGTGCTTTCCGCATCCAGCGGATTCCTGCTGCCTTCACAAGGTCATCGGTCCATCTTGTGGGAGGCCTTCCAACGCTACGTCTTCCGGTACGTGGTCGCCACTCCAGAACCTTTCGGCCCCATCGGCCATCCGTGCTGCGAGCAATGTGCCCTGCCCATTGCCACTTAAGTTTGGCAATTCTTCGGGCTATGTCGGTTACCTTGGTTTTCCTGCGGATCTCTTCATTTCTGATTCGATCACGTAGGGAAACTCCAAGCATAGCCCTCTCCATTGCCCTTTAGGTAACTTTTAGCCTTCTGATAAAGCCCATTGTGAGCGACCACATTTCAGTTTTTTTGGTTAGTTTAAAATGTTTCTGCGATCAGTAATAAAGTATTCAAGTCTAGTGTTTATGCCAAAATGTCCTCTGACCTTTCTATATTATGATAACATTGCAAGAATCATGTCCAGTAGTATGTGGGCTATAGTTTGTTGTATTGTAAAATATTATATAAATGGATCAATACATAATGATACAGTGAACCTATCGCGTGTCGACAAAAATAACAAAACACAGTTTGTTGTGTCGTTAATCGTTAATTATGACGGTTAATAGCCAGTTTCGATGTTAATTTGTAAGTTGCGTCGATAGTTTCAGTTCAAAAGGTCAAACATTGATAACAAAATATTTATCGCATAGTTTTTAGTGAAATTGTATTACACATATTTTGAAAGACATCTGAAAACTATTATAAACTAATAATATGAATGTAGAACAGGATAATTTCCATTTGTTATATTCAAAGTATCCTGAATATGGGCTTCTTAGGGCCAGTACTTTCCGGAAACTCAATGAAAAGCGGAAAAAAAATGGTCCTTGGGGTCTTCGTAGAAAAAAGAAAACAGCCTAATACGAGTTAAAAGGCTTCCGATAACACACACATGTATCAAAACCGTCACCATCCATCCATACACAATCATGCCCCCAAGGACCAGGATACTACGCTATGAGCCAAAAAACAGAAACGAACAGAAAGTCAACATCATGGTAAAAATGACTCGCATATTAGCGATGGCAGTGCCTTAGAATGGAAATGGAAAATCTGCATTCCGATTGCATAACACTTTCTATCACACTCCGGTGGATTTTGAATGAAATTCCTAATACACTTCAGGTGTGTTTGTAAACATGGTCTGCTCGACAACGTAAATAACGCAATGAATTTTGTTGAATGTCAAATTGAATGGCATTGCCGCTGTAAGTGTGTTACAAAATTACTATTTTAATTAGTATTTTAACCCGACATTATTGCACGAATATAATAGTGTTGCTGTTTTAAGATTCAACTCCTGCAAATTGTTATACTCAGAATTCACGATAGAAGCAGGCTGATTCCTTAAATCATTTTTAATTTGCTCACATTCTGATCATACCTGAATACTAATAATGCCGTAACAGTGCGCCTTCTTCAGTGTCCTTATATTCCTGTAATTTCCTTCCATTATCCCCATCAATATAGGATCAATGTAAGACCGTCTCTCCCTACCTCCCGAGGGATGCTGCTCAGTAATTGTTTCTGCTGGCCAGCGGACACCGCCGGAATACTAATTAAGACAAAGTTCGGGAGCGAAGGTTTTGTTTGTTTACAAGATTTTGAGGTGGGGATACCGGTGTTATGTTTTTTCCTTGTAGGATTTCAATATTTTTTGTTGTTGTTGCGGTCATTTTCCTTCTGCAAATCGATGACAACGTAATTTTTTTTACTGCAGCAGCTTTCAAACCAAGATATAGGTAGGTAGGTATGTAAAATTAACACCTGTTTGATGAACCTAACACGTTTGTACCTATTATTTGTACCTTTCATTTTTATTACTTAGCAATATTCTGTTACACTTACATGCATCATTGTTATTATATTATTTAAAGTATTCAAAAATGTTATAAAATTTCTAATCGACTCATCAATTAATTTAAATTTTCTAATTTACGTACCATAAATCATACCAAACAATTTCGTTTATGCAGTTAAAACGTATTTAATTGTTATAAATGACTACAACGTTTTAGAAAACGTGTAATTAATTACTGAGTGTCAATCTGTCGGTTGTTAAACTGCGACATAATTACTAATTATTAGCACACTCTCGCGGCGGCGGAAACACTGACACTTTCTCTGCTACAATTGTTGCACACGATAATAGGACTTACTGCTATAAATATAAGTATGTTTAGCCTGATGCTAGACTTTACCATGAGTGTATGAGAGAGTGAGAGAAGATATTATGATATAGCGATTTAGTTCCAATCTTCTATATCACATCTTAGATTCGCGTCGGTGGGTGTTAGGCAGATTATCCGCATCTATCGGATCACTACGATCTTCACACTGATATTGGTAATTTTATAAAGTAATCTAACAATTTAATTTATCAAGAACAGATTGCTGGTTGAGATGAAGCCTATGACTAGTTTTGAAAAGAGTAAAACATAACCATAAAGAAGAGTGTGTAATTTTTTCCAAATATTTTTAATCCGCATGTAACCAGTATATTAAAGCTGTTGAATATAATTAATCCTTTTTATTCCCGGAATGAGAAAGGGTTCAGCTTGACCCAGAACTCGACACTCGGAATTTATAAACTGTCTCTCAAAATTAACCCTTTTATTGCGTCTCGGCTATAACCGGATAAAAGTACGTGGATACGAGTGCCATCCACCACTCACCATCCCCTCGACGACACTTGAATGTATTAAATTTAATCAAGCACCGTATTGACTTTTTCAAGGTCTCTACGAAGAATTCTGACCTTGAGTTTAGACTCATTTACAATGCTAATCTGATCACTATCTTTAGCTGTCGTGTGAGGAATTGAAGAGCTATGCATATCTTGAAATAAATCAAGTTGCAAGAAAGATAAGAATGCTTGAGATTCTTGCGGAAGGCGGGAAATATGGTGGTGTCATGTAATATAGGAATAGATTAAAGGAGTCTTAAGATAGCTATGATATAACTAACTAGAAAATAATGTGAGAGGTACTCCTCATAAGTACCTAACTGGCAACGATTTGCTAAAAACTTCGAAATATTCAGATCCAACATTTTCAAAGGTTTAAATCGCTGACATTCATCCAACGCCTTTCATGCATACAAGTTCGTTGCCAAATATCATAATGAAAACACAAAACAAATAAATCTAAATAATAATGAAAGTTAACAAAAAAAAGCTCAATTTCCTCGCATTTTTACAGCTATAATTTAGCAAACAAATAAAATAAAAGCCTCATCTGAACCCTTTGGTATCGAGTTATGGGGGTCAGTGGGGCAATCATGGTGCTCAGTGATATATCAGTGGCGGCTGGATGTTGCCATGTTAATGACTCGTAGGGGTTGACGAGGATTTACGAGGGTGATTATGTAGCGTATGTATGTGAAAGCATGACGAAAGGAACTGCTAATTCGACAGGGAATTATTGGGGCTTCACATGAATCGATTCGGCGGAATTTCGGAAAAGGTTTATGCTAGATTGCTGGTTGGTTATCGGAGCCGTGGCAAAAACGTGGCGCCGGCAACTCACGTAAGTGTATTAGGACTAGAGCATTGTATGAATAACGTTAGTAACATTTATTACTCAAACGGTACAAACAGACGATCAAGTATATAATTAATTTAATGCAAAAGCGCCTCGGCTCGGACACGAACACGCTAATAATATAGGGCATAAAATAAGCATCCTTTAGACAGAAAATGGTTAGCAAATAATTTGATATGGGTTTCAGAGGAGCATCATCCTCTCGAAGCATTATTATGTGTAACAAATAGCTCCGATCTTCCCTTGATTAAGGGATGATATAAATTCCTATAAAAATGCCTCTTTATCTTAGCAGAATTCTCTCATAAAGTAAAGCGTCCGATAATATGGAACGTTATATGAGTACGTCGAACCCTTTGCCGAAGATTAGACGCGTGTGGTTACGAGGTCACTGGGACACCGTGGTAGGTGATTTATTTGCAGCGAGTGAGCAATATTAACGGCATGGTAATGAGCTGGTACCCCATGTCCCCCATGTGAGGACGGTATCCGGGGATGAAGTTTTGTAAGGAAGACAAATTATGGAAAATTAAGCGTATTAAGTGCGTAATTAGTTTGAGAAGAGGGGTTTGTTGTGGGTATTCTTGTATTGTCTGTCTTTATTTGAATGTATATCGTTAATTTGAGAGTGCTTTTTAGTACATGTCACATTACTAGAATAGAAAATAATTGCAGCAAATATTTTCTGTGTCTAGTATATTTCTTTTGTCTGTCGCAATGGATCCAATACTTATCTAGATTCCTAAACTATCCTATCCTAATAGGATTGCTTTCGGATTGAGATCCAGAATTTTGCACTGCGGAAGTGCTGGCCCGTGTAAATAGAGCGAAATGCGAAAGCACTCAAAGAATATCTTATTTTTAGATTCAGTTTCCTTATTCCAGTCTCTGCACGTACTCTATTGAGTACTCCATAATACATACTAAATGGTTCACTAATCGGATTAATCAAGGAACTACTGCCCCAAATCAAAGGAAATCTAGACACGCGGCAGCGTGTCGAGCCAAGTACTAGGCAAGACACGGCTGCAGTGTGTTATATTACACGAACCATTTGGAGCCACTTTTGACCCCTTAATAACTCAAAATCTATGTAACATAGACTCATGAAATTTGGTTTATTTATAAAAACCCCTTAGATTAACTAGAACTCCAAATTTCATAAATAAAACTCAAACGGTTATTGAGATATTAACGTATAAAAATCGGCATTTTTATCAACGACCCGTCACTAGACATCAAAAACATTTAACCCATTTCCGGGTGACCTAGAAAGTTGAAAAGAGATTTCCCGAAAGCAGGCCCATGGTATGATACTGTGTCAAAGCTTATTTATCAAAAATTATGTCGTATTTTTTTCAAGTCGTTTTATGAAAATTTATTTCTTCTAGCATTAGAGAACCTAATAAATATTTATTTTGTTGATACTTAAAGAACTACATCCGCCATTCAATCCTAACCTGAATGTTGCCAGATGACAGACTAATCCAATAAAATAATTTGAAATCGATTGAAAATATCGATACTAACCCACATGGAGTAGGTGGAGTATCCACTACACGAGTATGTTTTAAATGCTATTTATTATACTCAAATACTGTAAAATTATGATTTTACAATAAATAAAATATTATATGGTCTGAATATACTCAACAACTTAAAAGTGTTTCGAGGCAGTAATGTTATTTTATAAACTACCAGTGATCAGAGTAAGTAGATTGATTTGAGGTCAATGAACTGGCACGTATATTAGTATGGATACGCCTCCGGGATTCCGGGATTTTGAAATTATTAAGATTTTTTAAGGAATTTCAAATGTTGTAATGTGTAGAATAAAGAATACATCAATATGAATAAGAAATGTTCAACCCTTTTGCTGTCTGTTTAATAGTATATAGGTGATCGGACTCCAAGAAAAGGATAGATATACTATAAAACAATATAATATATTTTAAATATTTATCTATCGCATTCTATAAATTTCTAATGTAGTAGTTTAAAAATCCTTACTTTAACAATATTTGATTCAATCCCGTAAGTACCAAAATGAAATCCCGGAAAAAAGGCTTATCCATGTTATGATTTCTATGACTATTCATGATGCGAGTACGTAAAATCAATCTACCTACTCCGATCACTGATAATCACCCAATCGATTTCGTCAATCGATTACCAAAATAATTAAACCTGGTAACACTGACACCATGCATAATGTCAAACTGTCAAAAATAATCTGTCAGATCAATGGCATTGTTGGCTGTTTGTTTTACGTTGATTTGAATTTATTTTTCCGTATTTACTTTATACTTATATTACGTTACGATTTAATGCTGTCAATTTAAATTGAAGCCAGAGGAACTATTGCTAATCTTTCCATGGCCCTGGGTAAGTTTATTATGTTCTCTAAATATTTATAAACACCGTCGTATTGTATAACCTCATTGATTTTAGCAGCCTATTAGTAGAAGGCCTATGTTCAGTCAGGGGTACGTCGCGCGTCGTCAGCTGTAAATGTCTATAGTATGATGTAATTATATAGGATAAGTAAATACACTTAATTTTTTTACCTTTTTCAGGTATGACGATGACATGTGTTATTGCAAGACTTGACATTATTGATTATATTATCTACAACTCTATCCCAAGTATTACTTGCTCAGCAAAATCTAAGCATATTATGTTATGTATGTGGCATATCAACTGCAAGTCACAGAAGTCATCAGGTTAGTGTTTTTAAAATGGCAGAATTACTATGAGTGATATAATTATTATACAAAAGTAAATAAACAACAATAAGAGTATTTTCTTACTTTCTAGGTTAGGTATACATTTGGATAAAGTTTGTCATGCTTACTGAGAGAGGCTGCTACCAGAGATGTTTATAGGCAAGCAAGTGATGATAAAAACAGAGCCACCCTAGAGTGTAAAAGATTTACCCATAATAGATCAAAACAATAATCTGGCTACGCTGCTTTCATACCATGACTACGTTATGAGAATGAAGCTGAAGCCGTTTTAAATTCTATGAGAAATAAAATGTTTTTAGTATTTAGGTATTGTTGTGTTATTTGTTAAAGTAAACCTTCCTATAGAAGCACTGAAAATGCTGCTGCCAATAAGATTATTCATCTTTAATTAAGAGAGTTGGCTAAAATAATGTTTATGCCATTAAATCTTTCATATTTAGCGCGCAAGATTATTAATTTACCTTTATAAAATTCAAGTCTGTAAATGCGATAATCGCCATTTTGATGACAGTCGAGGTCGAGGCTAAAAAACATAAAAATTGGGGATTGCGAACATCCAAACTCCACCATAAGGACAGCGACTATTACAACATTTAATTATTTGACGAATTCATCCATTTTTCAAGTTAAATAAGTAGTAGTAATGAAGTTTTTGATATCAAAAGTCGAAGATTCGCGCCAATCGTGCGTGTTTACATTTTAACTTTTCACAATTAACACACATACACATATCTGATACGACTTTAAATGTGACAAATGTGATTAAAAATATTATAAGTAACTAGAAAATGCCCAGATCTTTACTTATTATACGAACACATGTTCAATAACACGTAATATTCATTACTACTACTCAATTTGTGTTAAAAATCGTCGATCATTGTTTTTTTTTTTTATTGTAATGATGTGCGAAAACGATTATGCCAAACGTTTTTTTTTTTTTCAATGTCTGAAATCTATACTTGAAAATTAAAATAAAATTGTTTTAAGCATTAAATACAATAAACATTGTTTAAAATAATTATTTATACTTTTCTAGTGTTTAATCGTTTTTAGGACATTCAATATAAAACGAGTCAACACATAGAACGAGGATAGATACTCACCTCATTTATTGAATTTCGCGCCGAATTGTTTCTATTTATTTGAATTTAAATTCGGAACGTTGTTCAAAATTATTTTTAATTTATTGGACAATTATTTACTGTGGATTTTATTTTTGATACTTTCTGATATAGAATGCCTAGTATACATTTTTTAGGTAGGCTTAAGAAAATTTTGTTTGGGAATGATGTTAAATTAATTATATAAATTAGGTAGGTATTCCGCAAACACTTTTAAATGACGTCTATATTTTTAAATTGAAACTTTTATTACATCGTCTCAAACTTTTTCGTCTGTGTGTTGCATGTCACGTGTCGGTCGGCCGCGGAGTAGGGATAAAGTGAAAGGCGATCGTCAGAGCAGCCAAGGCCAATATGGCGGCGCCTATAGTTCGCAGCAGCTGACCGTGTAAAGTTTCACTTTTACCGTGGTTTCATAAAACCAACAATCATTTTTTTTTAGTTGTATGAGTTTGATAGTATTTGTTTTTAATAGGATAATCTTACTCGAGTAATAGAAATTGTTTATTTTTGAGGTAGTTTCAAAACGAAATTTAAAAAAAACTGCCCAAGTGTATGTCGGACTACGCACAGTGAAGGGTTCCGTAATTGGGATGAATATTTTCGCATAAACATTGCATAGTATCAATTTTATCGACTGCAAAAATAAGTTTGTATTTCTCGAAAAAACTATAACAAACAAAGTTAATTCTGCGGTTGTAACCGAAAATAAACTGTATCTCAAAAATTATTGACTTCAAAAGCAAAGTCACTTAGAAACATCTTAACATTTTAATTATGAGATCCAACAATACACGCTTTATATGCATAGATTTTTTTCATCTCTCGGTTATATGTAAGTATGGAGAATGCCACCCCCACTATTATGTTTATCGTAATTTCACTACACCATTGTTTAACGGTGCAAAATATACACCTTTTTCAAAATTTTCATCGATAGAGTGTAAATAGTCTCCATGTTAAATGACTGTATGACATCCGGACGCACGGACAGACGAACTTGACGAAATTAAGAGGTCCGTTTTTTTACGGATTTTGATTATCAAGTTTTGGCATGTATTGGCATGAAATTGATGTCTATAACAATTGATCTACAATATTATTATTATTTGGAATAGCCGCCATCTTAAAATCCAGAATGTCCATCTAATTCGATATCAGCACTATCTCCCGAAAACCATGAAAATGACAGTCATGACGACAAATTTTCAAATGAGGTTAAAAACTGCCACTTGCTCACTTCAGATGGCGCTGATCTCCAGCGTCTTATAATTTGACAGCTAACTATACATTTTTGATTCGAATGCCAAAAGTTGATGTAAATTCCTGAATTTCATGACTGAATTCAAAACACCCCGTCGAGTCAACTGATGTGTCACGTGTCAAAATCTTGGTCCCTAATGTTAGGCGGCAGTGAATTCATTTCATTCATTCTCTGATCTCGAAAAACGTTGTTACAAACGTCAGGTTGGTATGTTCAAGGTAGTTGGTAGGTTGGTACTATGCTTGAGACGTTTTTGAATTGATAGATCGTATGACTATTGTTTTAGGGACTATTGTCGTTTAATTTTTTATATAAACTTACGAATAGTTAAGTCCATAGTGAGGTCAAAATGTAAATCCAAGGGGCGGCTGCAACGGCGGCGGTGATCTCTCGCGTCCGGCCCTGGTTCAGGCCATGGTACGGAGCGAGAGGAAATGGCAGGCCGTCACCTCCTTCTGCGAAGCGGTAATGCTCGCGAAGGAGGAGGCGGCACGCGTGAGGTAGAGGCAAAGTTCGCGACCTCACGCCCCTAACCGCTGCAGGAGGAGACGCCCGGGGCGGGAATCACGAGCCGATTTCCGGCCACCGTAGGCGCGGGCTTGCGAACGGTGAGCAATGGGTAGCAAGCCGTCCGATAAGGACCAAGCCTGGGTCGACGGCGCGTTGTGTTCCACGCGCGCCTCAAAGAGATGTCAGCAGAAATGACGGGATCCGCTAGGGCCAATGCCTGTCGGGGGTTCGCAGAAAACCGATAGGGACATCGTGGCCCCCGGCAACAGGGCAACCGAAGGAACACGGGTGGGTTTTAGTCAGTAAGAGTCTTATACGCCCTCCCGCTCCGCCCAGAGCGGGAGAAGATACTTAAAAAAAAAAAGGGGCGGCTGTAAAAATTAAATAATTAAATCATACGTGAGAAGGAACTTTGTTCCTGACGGGGTCAAAGTCAAAGTCAAATCATTAATTTCAAATATGCCCATGTATGGCACTTTTGAACGTCAAAAATTACAAAATAATAAAATTGATTCTATTCGCCCCTTCCAAAAGGTAGTTTTCGTATGGAGAAGAATGGGCAAGAAACTCCACCGTTACTCTTTTAAAATGTTTTACAATTGTTTGTATATGTACGTACATTTGTTAAATAATAATTATATGTGAAGACGGTGCACCTAGAATAAAATTACTATACCACAATAGGTAAAAAGAATTAAAAATGAAACAACGACAGATAATTTAATATGTGATAGATACATGGTGCTCACATATTTACAAACATTGTAAAAGTAGACGATTTTCCTAAAATTTTACAATTAATAAGTCAGTGTGTGAGGAAGTAATCACAGAATGTAAAATCAATGTCATAAAACACAAAGTAATAAATTTTACAATTAAATTAGCAAACAGTTTGTTTTTGTCTTGATTCTAAATTGTCCTATGGAGCAGGACCAGCATGTTTCCAAGCACTCTTATCTTGGATATAATCCTCTAATTTGTAATATGCTTGTTTACAAAGTGTATTTTTAATATGAGTTTTAAATTTTCTTTCATTTAATTGCAAAATGTCACAAGGTATTTTGTTGTAACATTTAACACAGTACCCCATAAAAGATTTATGTACTTAAGATAATCTAAAAAATGGTTGATCTAGTTTATCTTTATTTCTAGTATTAAAATTATGTCTATCACTTATTTTATTAAAGAGATGTGGATTTTTCCTTACATACATAATATTTTCATAAATGAATTGGCAAGGTACCGTCTTAATATTAATCCTTTTAAAAAGTTTCATGAGAGATTCGCGGCGACGTAGATTATAAATGGCTCTGATAGCTCTCTTTTGCAAAATAAAGATGGATTCAATGTCAGCAGCCCGACCCCACAGTAAAATACCATACGACATAAGGCTCCCCGACTGTACACGTTTTTTTAATAATAATACTTGCCGCGCCGGCTCAGCGATCTGACATCATTGCGGAAAATTGTAACAATTGTTACGAAAGAAATACCTACATTCTTACACAATATTGCTACGCATATTTACAAAAAGAATTTAATAGATCACGTTTGATTGACGAATAATAATAATTTCTTTACAAAAAGTAATGATATCTCATCAAAAACATAAATGTGAAAATGGGAGCCAAATTCCATAAATATGGTTGTCGACTTCGCCGACAAAAGAATTGAAATCTAAATGGGTGCCAAGTTCTGGAGATAATCCTGAAATTTATTTATAAGAACATGCAACTTTCTAAAATAAAATTAAAACACAAATTCTTGTTTTTTCTGCTATAACAATGTTTGCTATTTAAAAATATTACTTCTTAAATTTGAACAGTCGAATTATTTACACAAAGCACTTAGGATAAATTGAAGCTCAAGATTTGACTTGGCTAGTTTTTACCAGCAAGCTGAAATTTTAGAGAAAGAAGATATTTTGACCTTACAGTTACAATAAGAAACAGTAACTTGCGCATAACATAAAGAACAAATATATAAATACGCCTAGGTAGACAGTCAAAGCTGTAAACAGTTACAATAAGAAACAGTAACTTGCGCATAACATAAAGAACAAAGATATGAATATTTTACTTTATTTATTTGGCTCACCAACAATTAAGTACACCGATACAAAGATATGAGATACATGCAATAAACTTATAGACTAGTGTACAAATTTCTTACAGGTAAGCACATCATGAATTACTTATTTGATGTTGAGTGCCTACTTAAAATTAAATAATAATAATTAAATATGCCTAGGTAGACAGTCAAAGCTGTAAACTCGATAAAAAAATAGCGTCCAACTGTTAGCCGCTTAATGCACGCACACTAAAAAAGTAAAATTACAGCACAATGACGTGGCGCGAGTGTAAGACGTAGCTGTAATGCACACCAGCATAAAAAAGTTACCCTGTTTGTTTTAGTTCTTTTGCACCGCGACACTGTAGACAAATATAAAGATGATAAATTGATTAGCCAAATATAAGATAACTTGTATGTAAAAACTAGCCAAGTCAAATCTTGAGCTTCAATTTATCCTAAGTGCTTTGTGTAAATAATTCGACTGTTCAAATTTAAGAAGTAATATTTTTAAATAGCAAACATTGTTATAGCAGAAAAAACAAGAATTTGTGTTTTAATTTTATTTTAGAAAGTTGCATGTTCTTATAAATAAATTTCAGGATTATCTCCAGAACTTGGCACCCATTTAGATTTCAATTCTTTTGTCGGCGAAGTCGACAACCATATTTATGGAATTTGGCTCCCATTTTCACATTTATGTTTTTGATGAGATCTCTTTTACGTCCAGACATTTAATTCCGTCCATCAAAGTAATGCGGCCCCTAAATCGTCTAGATGACTCAATTAAGCGTTAGATTAAAGAAAGTGCGTGATTGTTGTGCAAAAGCGATGTGGTGTCATCGATCGACCTCGCTATCGCGTGCCCTCGCTCACTTTACGTTTATATGCCACGACTCACGACTCTAGTCGTGTGGGTTACGTTTCGGAGAGTCTTAACGTCTCTAAGGCTCGGACAATGATGGCCGTTCGAAGGGTGTTGACAAGTGGGTATCAGATTGCGAGATTGGAAAAGTGGGATTATGGTGTTTGTTTGATAAGGAAGGGACAGTGTGGAACTTATGGCTTGTGGGTTGTTTTTGGGTTTTGAGAACATCAACAGTAGACATAACCTGATTTGGGCAACATTTGGGGTAGGGTAGATAAAGGGGGGACTGAAATCTTATTTCTGTGAATTCAATATTGACATCAAAACCCATTACATTAAGGTGATATATTGAAAAAAATGGGCTTTTTCTTTATCGTGTAACTTTTAAAGTATTTGGAATAAGGATTTAACATTTTAGTGTATGATTTTTGACTATATGATCTAGTATCCTGAAAAAGGAATACACGATACAATGAAATTTTCTCGATACAAAAAAATTGCAAAGGTTCTATCTATTTTTATCTTTTTTGAGTATCATGGCGCAACGCTTATGAGTTATTCAATGGAATTTACTTTAAAACATAGAGAGTAAGAGTTTCGAGTTTTAAGAAAAGCAGTTTTTTTTTAAATAATACTTTTCATTTACAAAAGACGGCATTTCGTTTTGGTACATACGTTGTTTTATTCCGAGCGAACACACATTATCGTCATCTCTTCTTTTGCCTATCAAAAGCATTGTCATCACTCTCGTTCATTCATAGACCAGTCGCCCGATGGGGCTCATCGACGAAGAATCTATGTCATTTTTTTGCAAATCGGTGCGATCAAATTTACGTGGTCTAAAGAATTTTGTTTACAGAAAAAGTTAGTACTTCAGCAAGTTAAAGTAATTATTGAATGCAATTAGTGTTGAATAGGTATTTAGACTGTGTGTTTGTATTCTTGTGAGTCATGTGAACAATATAACATTATTTTTCTGATATGATTTCGTGGTGACATTTAAATAATTTATAAATACAGGAAGAAATATAAAACCAAAACTGAACATTACCTGCAAGGTTTGGAGTGCAAAGGGCTATCAATGAACTCATTTTATAGGAATTCAATAGCAATAAGATGATGATAATAGTGAGTCGAATTCTCCACCTTCACTAAAGCATAACCAACACAATCTATTCCCGCCTTGTAAAGTATTATTATGTAAGTATTTTATTTTTTAAGAACATCTGTTTTTATACCTACAACTTATAATAATCTTTTGTCTAAAGAAATAGGCTAAACTATATGATTCGTTTTTAGGTTTGAAATACGTCAACAGTACATCAATATGTCAAGTACTGTCACTACGAATGATAGATCACAAAAAAGAAATGGAGTCACATTTGAATTGTGAAAAAAGGAGTTTTTACCCGACTACGGCAAAACCAGAGGAGGGTTATGATTTTAACATGCTGTGTATGTATATATGTATGTAACAGGCTTTCAAATGCAAAATCAAATTCAAATCCGACTAATAGTTCCAGAGATTAACGCGTTCAAACAAACTCTTCAGCTTTATTATTAGTACTAGCTTCCCTTCGTAATATTAAGTTTATATTAATTATTAATACATAATTATCAACTAATACTATAAATGCGAAAGTGAGTTTATTTCTTTGTTACACTTTCACGCTAAAACGGCTGAACAGATTTAGATTAAATTTGGCACATGGGTAGACCATGACCTGGTTAAGTGATAGGTACCTAAGTCAATAATTTCATAACAAAATACATTGTGTTGAAAATATTACAGTGACGATAAAATTAGTTTAGGACAAAGGATAATTTTTATCGCTTAACTATATTTTCTACGCCTAACTTTATATTTTTCGGCCCTGTGAACAATATTTTTGACGTAGCGAGTTCAAATCTGGCTGAAAGATGCCTTGATAGTGTAGGTACAAGATTACGTTCCTATTTACATACATACATTCAGTGTGGCTCTGCAACGCTTCAGATTTTATTTTTACTTGTCTTTCCTAACTTTATGTTAAACTTTATCGCAACTTTCTAAGCCCAGATTTAAAAAAAGTGTACTATCAAGTACTATCGAAGAAACGCATATGTGTACACTGTAAGGACTATTCTTGCTTGTAACGCTCGGCCGCTATAGTATCGCTTACCTACGAAAAAAAGGGTCATTTGCACAGGATTTTGTTTTCAAATTGCTTAGATATGCGTTACTCCGATGGTACGTGCACATAGCTTTAAAAAGTACCTTAATTATTAATAGTTAGACTAGGAAAATTTCATAAAGATAGCTTAATGAGAAAAAACTTTGTGCTCTAATTTTACCAAAACATCTCTGAAATGCGTTTAGTATTTAAATTTTACACATTGAGACGTGCGTAGGCCTTCACAACTTGTATTGTCATTACCAAAAGCCATCATAATCTGCCTACAGGCATGTGGCATGGGGTATAGTCTTGTATCTACAGTATCAAGACATCTTCCAGTCATTGATCGCTACGTCAAAAATGTTGTTCATAGGGTCTAAAAATCCAAGTGAAAGTGTAAAGTTCCTTGAAATGCGAAATTTTCTGAACTGTTGAGAATATCTCAAATTTAAAAAATTTAAATAATAGGTGGCCTGCACCTCCACTTTACCCCATTTGCCTTTGGATCACTACGTTTTAGACAATCTGTCTACAAAGTGGATTTTTGAGATGGGGCAATAAGGGCAACTACCTTAACCGTTGTTGCTACAGGAAAACGGTCTTAGAAGACTGTCTTTAACTTTTGAGACATTTTGATCTGCATTCACAGATTTTCAAAAATTATTACAGTCAGCAAGAAAATGGGCAGTTTTCACAAAAACTTTTTTTGATGCCAATCGATCCTGTTTCTTTTATGGAACAAAAACTTTAGTGGACCAACTGAGGTTTGAGTACCTACTAGAAAAGTCAGAAATTGCAAAAAACTTTTCCCATACATTTTGTGTGTGGGAATGTCACCCTGTAAACAATAAATATTTTTGCTGATAATTAAATATTTTGTATTATTTGTCTACTCCATAGTTCGCTATATGCAAAATTTCATAGATCGAGATAAATTATCGCTACTTAGCACGCACTTTTTTCTTAGATATGTTTCCGTTTTTATCATACACTTTTAGTATGATAGTTGTGCGACAGTGACAAGAATAATGCTTAGCCAAAGCCCATGCTAAGTAACTAACGTTTTCAAATTCCGGTCAGTTATTTCGTTAGTTCCACTTTTTGCTACTGGTTCAGATACGTTTGTGGCAGCGCGACGATGTGGCGGCCAACCATTGAATATAGAACCGCCACTCCCCGCGTGCGGGGGCAATAAGCCACGCCCATCAAACTACTCTTTATTTTCAAGATAGGCCCTTAATACGGCGTTCGTGTTATTTTAGTCTGCGAGTTTCACAGATGAGACATATTAAATTCATCAGTAAATAAATAACTGATGTTCACTTGAATCGATACTTTATTTCCAAATACTTTACGTCACTCAAAGTGGAAGCAAATTCAATTGAAAATGGAGTATAAGGTTCGATTAATATAAGCAGCACTTGCTTCAATGTACACGAGTATGTTACAAATTGGTTATCCATTTTTCGTGGAACAAGGTTGGATCAAAATGGCTATCAATTACTCGCCAGTTACCGAGTGATTACATTTATAATTAACGTTTTTTTTACTTAGAATAGAATGGAAATCAATCAGTATCATGTGTAAGTTGGTTATGTTTTAGAAGAATTTTTGTAAATAGCCTGGGGGCCTACCACCAGCTCATAAAGCAGTATTATTTTAATATTACTTCAGTGTGGGAAAGAGATGAAGCTCTACAGGACGTATAGCTCCATCTCTTTCTTCCACTGAAGTAATATTAAAATATTACTGCTTTTGAGCTGGTGGTAGGCCCCAGGTTAAGTTAAAATATTTAGGAGCAAGAGCCTCCTAATCCAGGACATAATTATACAAGTGGGAGGTTGAAGCCAATGCTTTGCTACAGGTATTATGTTATTTTTAGCACATAAGAGGCTTATATCTACTAGCAAAATGAAAAGCCTTAAATAGGCTAATGCCATACTAAGCTCAGACATCAACACATAGACAGATTTAAGGATTCTCCCAAATGAACTAGTTTTTCGTCTAAGAATAGAAACAAGTAGAGGATTATTATTTTAGGTCAGAGGTCTTTCGCCAATAATTGTGACAGTCATCGATCAAAGGACTACATTTTGCCACCTTATCACATGACATGAAGAGGTTAAGATTTGGATTAACTTTGTCAGACGTCTGTTTTATGGAAGGAGTTCCTACTTAAGATTAGAATTAATCATTGCTGAGCTAATTAAACGTCGTCGTCTGGCCACTCAGACGAGACAGACTTTGTAATCTGAGACGCCGGCCGGGGGTCATTGTTCGGTGCTGAATTACGAGAAAAGTGTGGCAGGATAAAATAAGTACTACTTATTACTGAATACCTTAGCTTTGTTCCTGAAAAACATATAGAAATACTATTAAATAAACCAGCTGTCGACCTTATTCTGGTCAGCATAAGTAGCTAAAACGATTTTGACAGCAAATTCCCTAATCGAAGACAGGTTTCCAGAAACGGCTTAAGCGTGTCAAGATAAGGACATTGCACAGATCACCATAGACAACCCAGTAGATATAAATTTCCTATCGACCTTGACTGGACGGTATCTAGCCCAGACGCGCAGTAAATCTTGGTCGACGCCGGGGCAAGGTCATATCGCACATCAAATTAAACGCGAGCAGTGATTGGTGACACGGCGACACCCACGCGAGTGTCTTGTGTTTAGCAATCCGAGGAGAAGGATCACTCCAGACAGATCTTGAAAAAGAATTCGGAATTGGATAATTTAGACTATCCGTCCAAATGGACGGATAGTCTTCAAACCTTACCATGACCTTACTTTATCAATTTAGATATCCATCAATTAGGGTAAGGTCTCCTTTAAATCTGCTACATACTTGATTCCTCCTCTTTTCAAGAATGTTAGACTAAGCTTCTGGGCTTGTAATAGAATAGAATGAAGTCATTGCTTGAACGTCAGTACAAGGAGAACACGCTATCTGTTTTTTCCCCATCCCCAGAAAGAAAATAGTAAACATTTTATAGGTGGATATAAAAAAAATCTTAACCATTGTAGTAGCAACAGCTGGTTTCCTTTTAGGGCCAAGTTGTACATATTCCTGAGTATCTACAATTGCCTAATTTGTGTGACAGCCAAAGCCGACGATCTAAGTTGTTAAGATTTAATAAATGACTTCATTACTTCAAGATTGATCTCTAACTCGTAGAGCTTGGAGCCTTGATGGATCTTTAAAAGCCATGAGCTAGATACGTGTCTCGGGTCCTGAAACTTCTGCGTCTTTATACATTTATTGCGTTCGTGAGTGACACGAATTACCGCCGCCTGCTCATACAATATGGCGCCCCGTGACGTCACCCTCTTAGATGATATCATCCCCTATTTGAATTATTCCCTCCCCTATCTTATTGCGATCTTTAAATGTTATTAAGGCACGTTCTTTGAAGCGTTTAAACGTAATGTGTGTTTATATGCGACGTATGAGGTAATGTTGAACATGTTGATGTCATTTTGGTTCCGGCTTTTATGTTAATGTTCATGTTTTATTTCAATCCTGGGTTTTACTTTATGTTATAGTTGATCTACTTACTTATTGTAGTTGCATTGACTACTACTCAGTATAAGTAGTACTATAATTTTGTATATGGCAAGTACAATATAGATACCGTAGCCTAGCTGATATTTATCTTGAGATAGGTCACTCAACCAGAGTTTCTTCGCCATATTTGTTTTTATAACTTGTTTACGACGAACAGTAATCTCCAGTTTCAGGATCCAGGACATCAGCGTCTTAAGACTTTAATATCTGTTTCTCTAATAAAATATCTTGTTCCCAGAGTTTGTGCCAAATTCCCTTAAGTATTTTCTTACGTTTAACTTTGTAACAAATTAGAAACATACGAAGTAACTTAAAGGTATTATATCGTACGTGAGCCTTCAAAGGTGTATTAAAGTGGAAGCTTCAGTATTTCAATTAAATCCGGAGTTAAGACTTGCCCTTTCATTTAAGTGAATGTTTGAGAGTAAAACATGCTTACTATATTTAATATTGTTGACATGATTATGAATTTTGTATTACTTTTATGTTAATTCGTGTCTTACGGTTCTGTTTGCTTAGTTTCGCTTTATTTAATTAAATTCTAAATGTGTTCTGTCTATCTAGTGTTCAAATAATGAAGGCGTTGAGTTTATTTTGCTTCTGAAGCAGCATTAATATGCCAGATGTTTTTAATTTTAATATAGGTAGTAGGTACATAGATTCAATCACTGTATTCATATTTAAATGTAAAAATACCTCGCCTTTCTCACCGGCTATTATATTTCTCTCCAAAACCATCTTTTTCTTCGAATATTCATAAATCTCTTTCAGATAAACGACATTCCCTGTTGCCCCAGTCATTTGACCCCTATTACACACTTGTCTAACAAGTGTAGTGCAGTGTGGACACAGTACCAGCAGTGTACCGAATACCGACTGTGGACACTACACAACACATGCTGCACTGCGCCCGCCACACGGATCACTCGATTGATTTAGTACAGAGCATCAGTGACGTGACACCTTTGTTACGTGTGTGATATTGTGCCCGCATGACATACACCTGGGTTATACTCCTAACACCTATTGCACGTCGTGTTTATATTAGACTAGCTTTTGCCCGCGGCTTCGCCCGCGTGGATGTCGGAAAATATCCCACGAGAACGTATTACCGAAATTTCATACCTAATAACAGAGGAAAACGTCATTGACTCCTACCGCTGCGCCCGCGTTGCTCCGCGAAATAAAACGCCAGTAAAGCTCCCAGTCGGCATGATTTTTTCCGACATCTTCAACAATAATCGTCATATTTCAGCCAATTTGCACAAGACCTTAATGAATTATACACCTCACATGACATAATAGGGATTAAAACCTTCCGCACGAATCACTCCGTCCATTGGTGAAAACCGTTTGAAAATCTGTTCGGTAGTTTTTGAGTTTATCGCGTTCAGACAGACAGACAGACGCGGCGGGGGACTTTGTTTTATAATTTGTAAGGAAATTGCAAAGAGCTGGTAGATATCTGCGTGATCACTGCTGCAAATTTTTTGATTACAGGACTAATCTCTTTCAACATCTTTAAGAATCGATATACTTAACTCAAATCGACTTAGAGGGAATGATTCCTTAAAACTAGACTCCTAAACATCAAGTTAACGTCTTATAATCTTTGTTGACGATATCAATCTTTACGCACTTTATCGCTGTCCTTTAGCAGATAATTACAGCGATATAATTATAAGGTACGTACACTAAATTAATATTGCTGAAATTTTACTAAATGTTCGGGTCAACAATTTCCTGGGGTACGCTGCTATTCCTATAATAATCACATAGGCATATCGTATGAGGTACTTATACCATGTGTACATGTTCTAACTATTAAAAATAATGAAAAGCCCAAGTACATGAGTACTTGGGCTGCCTATTAAATAACTTATTACATTAATCGCTTCACATGTGCGTAAGCAATGCTCTTAATGTAGACTTGAATAATTCATGTATGTTAAGGTAATGTGTTTTAATCTGCTTATTTTAATATTTGGGTATTTTGGTTTTTGCATATCAATTTCTATTTGGTTTTAATATCTATCTCTTCGTCGTCGTATCGTTTATTATCGACTGCTATTATGGAAATTGACTTTTTTGAGAATAGAATACTCTTTATTATGCATACCATATAAATTATAGATATAAATATAAACAGGGTGACACAATGAGCGGTATTATCGCTAAAAGTGATATTTAAAGACAACCTTAGGATGGATTTGATTGAAAGGAAGGAGAGACAATACTGTAGGTTGGATGAATGCGTCGTTTTGGATAAGAATTACGCTCTCTCAATCAAACTACTTACCTATTTTAAATTAACTTACCTTCCTTTATTGCTACATAATAATAAAATTAAAGATAAGAGTAAGTGGGTATTAACATTTATATAATTAATATCTGGATGACCGTTTTCTAAAAATGAAACCTAACTGGATCGATTTATCGCCCCGAAACCCCTGCAAACTAAATTTCATGAAAATCGTTGGAGCCGTTTCTGAGATTCAGATTATATATACAACGTGTAACGGAATAAACGCAAGAGCTAATTTAATTTAATTAAACCACACCTAGTGTTTTTTTATAAAATAGACGTCCTGACTAAACATGAAACGTTTGAGCAAACTACTCGATCTCCACGCACACTAATAGCGCGACGCACACGAGCGTGTGCCTGCCAGCTGGCTAGGTAGGTAGGTATTGCAAGCGTACGCACTAGGTATGTACGTTAGTTCAATGACCGAACATTACTAGTAAAATTATGATTCCATCTTTCCATCACACTTTCACAGGCTTTGGACTGTAGGCTTTGAATAATTTTGTTAACTTAATTCTAAGATATTAGGTTTAGTAAAGCGGAACCATTTTTAAATCAAACAATTTTTCGCCCGTCTACGATCTCTTAGTAAACGTACCTAGGTAGGGTGGTCTTTTCGGCGACCGCCCGACTCACTTATTATCTCTGATGCGTACCTAACTGTCGCGATATCATATTCAAAGCCTGCGTGTTTAAAAGATTTGAATCATAATATTTACAGTAATTAAAATCGGTAAAGATAAAGGTACTTACAGAACTGAACTATTTACACTACACTATTTCTTCGTCTTTTTAATAGACTTTCGAAATGTCCACCGCCTTGCTCGATGCACTTTATTGCACGTTTTCTTAAGTTAAATTTTAATTTATTTAGCACTTCGGTGTCACTTTGCACAACACTAAATGCATGATAAATTTTTTGTCTGAGGTCTTCGACACTTGTTGCTTCGTTTACGTATACGAGCGATTTTATTCGACCCCACAAATAAAAGTCTAACGGCGTTAGATCAGCCGATCTGGGAGGCCACTGCACTGGTCCTCCACGACCAATCCAACGGGGGCCATATTCCGCATCAAGATACCGCCTAACGTTCCATGTGAAATGCGCGGGAGCACCGTCGTGTTGGAAAAACACGTTTCTTAAAAAGATGAGAGGGACGTCATCCAATAAGTCGGACAATGTTTCCTGCAAGAACTGTAGGTAGGAATCTCCAGTCAACCTCGGTAGAAAGACAGGTCCGAGTACGTGTGTTCCTAAGACGCCCGCCCACACGTTCACGGAGAACCTGTGCTGAAATGAATCAACACTGCATGCATGTGGATTCTCATGTCTCCACAAATGCTGGTTATGCTGGTTGTAAATGCCAACTCGCGTGAAGGTGCTCTCGTCCGTCCAGATGATGTTTCCATGCCAGTTCTCCAACAACCATCTACTAAATTCCAGACGTGGTAAGTAGTCGTTCGGCGTCAGCTCCTGACAACGTCGTAGGTGAAACAGGTGCTCACCATCAGCGCGTAACGTTCGCCACACGTACATGTGACTGCCGTCAAACAATGGCGCTGCTTCTCTTGTGCTGCTCTCTGGGTGTTCGTCAAAATAATTGAGAAAGTTTGCTTGTAACCGAGTAGTGCGCACATTCGCCCCTCTATCTATTGCCGTGTTAGGACGAAAGGTACCGGAGTCCCTCAGACGCTGAGTTGCACTTAACATTGTCCTGGCGCTCACTCTAGTACCGTATGTTGCGTTGAACTCTCGACACGCTAACTCGACATTATCGTAGCAACGAGCCAGTGTCCTCACCATCTCCGTGTACTGGATATTGGTGTACTGGAATGCCATCGCGCGCGTAAACAAATAAGATTCAGGAACACTTGTCGCTGCCGGCGAATAACTAAACCGTTGCTAAGCGGGCGCGCCGCGAGCGTCAAAGGGGTAAGTCGGCAAATTAATGTATCTCGCTCTTTCACATTAATCTTCCATTTGCAAAAAACGAACCACAAAGTTCCTAGTATTTTGGCATTTTTCAACAAAATAATGTGAAATACGGTCTACACATTCGGTCGTGCATTTAAAAAAGCTGTATTACTTTGGGATTTGGTCTAAATTTCCTTAAATTAACATTTTTTTTAACAAACCTAGCTCAAATGTAATAAAAAGCAATGTTAATGTGTGTGTAAAGAAAGCTATGACCGAACTACAAATTCGGTTTTGCATTTAAATTAGACATATTGCTTTGCAATAAGGATTAAGCTTCCTTAAATTAACTATTTTATTTAACGCGCACTACACGTAGGATAGCTATGAGCGTATTACAAATTCGGTCATGCATTTGAATAAGCTTTATTTGTTTGAGATAAGGCTTAAATTTCCTTAAATAAAATATCTTATTACCTTGTTATGAAGCGGTGCTTCTAATTTCAGTTAAATAAAAGATTTTTTCCTGAAAAATTAACATATATAAATAATGACGGGAATCAATTCAGAAGCCGATTCTGAGCAAACTACTTTCAGGTCTTGCGCTTATTCTGTTACACGTTGTATACGTATCTATATAAAAGAATTGCTCGTTTAAAGGTATTAGATAACGCATTTAAAAGTGAATGATGTACTCTGAACTTGTTTTTACCACAACTTATTTAATTCAAGACTCTCTTTTTATTTATTCTGCATAACATATCAGTATCACGGTAGCTGATAAGATTTCTAGTTTTCTCTACCGTTATACATAAGTTTGCTATGATTTATAGCCACGTAATTATGTTTATAGGCAGTTCCTGTTTTTATAGAAACTAACTTTGTTTGCTTAGAAAAAGTTCTTATGATAAAAACATCAGTCTTGGGTTAAATAAAAAGTTACTTTTATACTCCATTCGGTACTAAAAATAAAAGAATAAATTCTCCACAAATGTTTTCTATATAAAATCTTAAGTAGAATGACATATTTTTTTCTGTTGTAGTATGTAGTTAGGTACAGATAAAGCCTATGTTTTTAAAGGGTTGAAAACAATTCTTGTCATATACAGTACAGGTTAACTTGTCATATTCAAAACATTCTATAGAAGATTGATTCTAAATTAATAGGACTCCGCAGGACTCCGCATCTGTAGACTTATCAAAGCCTTTGACAATGTGTGCAGCCTGTGAGCTTGGATCTCTTTAGCAGACTCTGATTAAAAGCAAAACGGGTGCACGCTACAAACTTGTTAGGGAGACTAATGTGCACTTTGAATGTTGAATAGATTTAACATACATACATAATCCCGCTTGTAACACAAACGAGTTCAGCAGAATTGCAATTAGTGCTAAAGTATTACTTGGTATATTTGGCGAACATTTTACGACCTGAAAGTTGGTAATAGCTTTTTAGAGAAATTGAAAATGTTTTTAATGTAACGCTGTTTTGTTACCGTTAAAGTTTTATTTAGAACAGGAAATTGATGTCTGTTTATGTAGCAATATAAAAAATAAATCAGCTCAAGTTTTGATTTATTTTGCCTGTCCAAGTGTCCATTTATTCCAAGAACACTTCTTGCTCTATTTTTCGTTTTGTGATTGTTTAAGCTTACAACACAAATCAAAACACACATCATAATATTAGCATTAAGCAACATCATATCTCTAAACCCATTAAAACTGCGAACGTCTTCAGTTTTAATTCAAAATAGCTGGCACTTACACGTAATGCGCCATTATGCTAATGTAAGCGATCGCAAATAGCCGCGCACACTCGCACAGAGCCCCGCCCAAGCGCCCAGCGGGCTGAGAGCCCGGAGTAGGGTCGCCATTTCGAAATTTTAAAAGTCTTGACAAAACGCCAAACATTATTGCAAAAAATTCCGGATATTTTAATGTTTCTTTTTACATTCAAAGTCAAAAAAATAATTCTAGCTAGCTTTTTCCTAACTATGTCGGGTCGGCTTTCTGTCTAAAAAAATCCCCTTATGTCGAAAAGTACGAACAAGTGGAAGGCCGGACAAACTCCGGGCGGGGCTCAATAAGCTGACATATCCGGAGAGTTCCGGACGCATGGTAACCCTAGCCCAGAGTAATGAACGCGATGTATGGCGACCGCACGCCGTTACAACGTCAGCGGGTGCTGAAATAAAATGAATTTTGAGATATGAATTATTATTTAATAGCTTGAATGTTATAGTAGTCCTTCTCAGGCGATCTTATTTTAACTAAAGAAGAATCAGTTTTGTCTGGTTTATGAGTTATTTGACTGCGAAAGCTGCAGTGTACTGAGAGGGTTTTGAGAGACTTTGAAGGACTTTGTTTCCTCCAGAGCTGTATGTTAACAGTCAAAAAACACTTTTTCCAGGAGAGAATATTAAAAAAATAACATAATATAATAGACACGCATGGTCCATACTGAATCATGTCTCCGCCTTTCATCAAAGTGTAAGCACCATTTAACAACACATAATTTATTTTCGACGAAGAAAGGAACGGAGGAACAAAATGCCGCCAGGCTGTATCCCGGGTTCAAATAAAAAAAAAAAAAATATAAAAAAATATAAAAATATAAAAACTTTATTGTTCAAGTAAACAGTACAAATTCAAATAGCACTAGCCTCCACACTAGGATTCCCTGTGTCGTGGAGACTAGTCTCTTTCGTCTTACAACTCTAATACATAGTAGGTACTATATGTAGGCACTTAAGTAACATCAGTCGGTAAGATTTATGAAGTGACAATAATCGAGTGTTATTCTAGTACAATAAATTTACCTTAAAATATTGTAATAAAGTTACATGCATTATATTTAAACGTGTTTGGTGTATTGTATACGTGTGTGGTGTGGATGTGTGATGAATGAGTGAGTTAAGGTGGGTTTGGACCAAACGAAGATAAGACAAGGTAAGAGCAAATCCTTTCCTGACATCCCCAACATTTCTGCAGGTATGGATAGACCAACGAAAGAATACTCCCACTTCGTTTAGACAAAAATAAAATAAATATAATATAATAAATAACAAAGTGGTAAAACAAAAACTTCGTGAAAAGAATCGTATCACAAAGTTTTGGTAATCGGTTTATATCTGAAAGCTGTATCCCGCAGCTTCGCGGGCGTCAAACCAAATAATTGGGTTTCCGTCCTTAGGGGATCGGATTCGATTCCGGATTTGTACACATATGTATGTACCCACAATGCGGTAGATTGTAAAAGTAACAGTACTGTATTTTATAGTATTTTCTGCTTGGTAGTCATAATGTGACCTGTTTCTGAAAATAACTCTTTATTTTTTTCCATTGGGTGTTATAAAAAGTTGAGGATTATAGGTATGAGGTAATGTTATTATTGAATATCACCATAGTTATGACTGTCCTGAGAAAGGTCTGTAACAATTTTGTGATGAGAATGTTCTCAATAAGTCAGTCTCCAAATATAATCAACTAGTACATCTTTTGATGACATTGAGTATACCCAACTGGGGCCCAAGTCCGCTATTTTTATAAATTCGTCATTCCAACACGATCATGTCATGTCATTTTGCTAAAAGTTCGTTCATAATATTCATAATGGTCGATCATTGGTCGGTCAATGGTCTCGTAATATAATTGTGTTATAATGGCATTGTCGTACAATACGACCAATGATACCGCCTAAGTCAGTCATTCATTTGTCATTATGTACGAGATTACCAATAAGTGCCATTTCTTTCAATGGAGTGTCAGTGGCTGACCATTGGAAAGTCATAATGACGCCATTATATTAGTAGATTACCAAACTTGTCAAAATCAACAATTATGAAATCAATGATAGACCATTCTGACACTATTGTAATAGCAGATTTGAGGCCCTGTTCACATGTCAATCATTTGAAACAAGCCTTGTAGATTCTTGAGTTTCAGTTTGTTCAGAAATGATTATTTCTGAAGCACACAGACTGAAACTCGATATATTGAGAAAAAGCTATAGAACGTGGTCGATACCGTGTAGACACGGAGCTATAGACAAATATTGTGACAGATAGTTATGTCAGCGCTCTCGGTAAACATAGTCACCATCAACAAGTGTTGGTTTTGTTTATGGGGTATTGTCCCTTCTTTCTTACATTATTCTTTGATGGAGTTTGTAAAAAATTGAAGATTTTCTTTGATTATCTTGAGTACTTCTATGTTCATCTTGCTTGGGATGAAACTTAGATTTTTGGTAATTACAGCTGGTGCTGCTTTTAAGGTGGATATGAGTCGGTATTAATTGCTTATTGTTAAATCACGACGTTTCACTTTCGATATCTCTTCATTTTATACCTCTATGTTGCTGTAGGGAGTAAGTAGCAGCAACAACAAATTCGTTAGCAAGTTTAGAATACTTAGCCCGCCTTGAAAACTGTACGACTTTATGAAAAACTCAACAGTTAAGTCAAGATGTTTCAAAAAACCTGCCAAGGAACCCCATAGAAGAACCGAAGCTCTAAATAACAAAATAAATGAGACATCGTTACTTCTCATACTCGGTAAGCGAAACGTGCTTCAAACTAATGTTGCTCATTATATCTCAGCAATTCCCAGTTATGTCAATTAGTAGACTTCACATCTTAGAAGTTAGCTGCAGGGCTGTTTATGTAGTATCATGACAACATGTTGCATTTCTACAGGCTTTGAACTGTTAATGTGAAACTTTTATTACATCGTATCAAACTTTTTCGTCTGTGTGTTGCATGTCGCGTGACGGTCGGCCGCGGAGTAGGGATAAAGTGAAAGGCGCTCGTCAGAGCAGCCAAGGCGCCTATAGAAGTTTCACTTTTACCGTGGTTTCATAAAACCACACAATCCTTTTTATTTTTTTTATCTAGTAAAAGCTGTTATTAAGGAAAATTCAATAATTCATACAAAAACTCCCTTAGAAAAAGCACGTAATTTTTTTTTCCGAATTTGAAATTTTTCTTTCGAACCGTGCTCAAGTGATGCGTTTACCAACTAACAGCATTTAATTTTATGAAATGCATGCCACTAGTATAATGTGACGTATATGTTGGTTGCCACTGTGATATGATACTATTCCGTTTGCATTTGCCGTAATAGTGTTAGATTCTTCTTTAAAATACTCAGTAATGATACTGCCTTTGACAACATTTATGCTCCAAAAGAGTTTTTGCTAATTACCGTCTTCACCATTGTTACTGCTTCTAACCAAATGCAATTGTTTCCTTGTTTATACCAATTAAGGTTCTCCGTATGTTACTTCTAGTTAGTTTACCTGCAGGGTAGTTGTCGCTTCACCAAGTAGACCTGTGTGTTTGTTTATAGATGTGTTTACTTGTATCCCCTGAGGCCTTGCACTGTAACCGCTTTGTTGCAAAGCAATAGAATGGGAGTGAATGGAATTGTAGAATTATGTGCGTCATTGTCAAGTAGTTTAGAGTTTGTAATGTCTTTGTTTTAAATTGTGTTTAACATGAAGTAATGTTTTTTCCATAATATTGTTATTCATATTCTTTCTCATCCAGCTTGTCTGAAATCTTTAACTCGTTAATAATATTCTGATGCTTTATTTTCAGAATATTGTTTCCATTATATGAATTGAATTATGAATTCTTTAGTGATCAGATCTCTTCATAATAAAATTCCTCCGTTCTTTGACAAAGATACGACGAAGTATTCTTTTGTACGTCATCAACGAATTCCGCTTACAGAGAAATCTTCGGAAATGGACCCATTCTTCAAAATAATACATGCGAGTTATCATTATTACTTTCAGTTTTGTTGAAGCTTAGTATAGAATTTTCGTTTTGAAAGTAAGTCTTGCAAGATCTATATCATATCTAATAATATCTATATCATAATCTACGGTTTATGCTACGAATATCGCTCGAACAATATACTAATTACAAGCAACTAGCGACTAGTCTCTGCTTCGCACAGGTGTAATGGCGACATTAATCAAAACTAATATTTATTTATTATAATAAAGAGAAAATATTAGATTGTTTGTTTGTTACGCTTTCACGATAAAACGGCTGACCAGATTTGGATGAAATTTGGTACGTGGGTGGAGCATACCTTTTTTTTTTTGTGTGGGAAATTATCAAATAACTTCTCCCGCTCTGGGCGGAGCGGGAGGGCGTGTCAAACTCTTACTGACTAAAACCCACCCGTGTTCCTTCGGTTGCCCTGTTGCCGGGGGCCACGATGTCCCTATCGGTTTTCTTCGAACCCCCGGCAGGCATTGGCCCTAGCGGACCCCGTCAATTCTGCTGACATCTCTTTGAGGCGCGCGTGGAACACAACGCGCCGTCGACCCGGGCTTGGTCCTTATCGGACGGCGAGCTACCCATTGCTCACCGTCCGCAAGCCCGCGCCTACGGTGGCCGGAAATCGGTTCGCGATTCCCGCCCCGGGAGTCTCCTCCTGCGGCGGTTAGGGGCGTGAGGGCGCGAACTTTGCCTCTCCCTCACGCGTTCCGCCGACATAGGATACTTATTCCGATATTTCCACGGCATCAAGACTTATGCGCGTGAAACCGCGGGGCGCAGCTAGTGTATTTAAACACATAAAACTTCGGGAATAAAAGCTTCAAATGATTATGAAAATCGCATCAATATTCATTGTGTAGTTTAGAATAATAAGGCAGTTAGACAGACACGAAAAGCGTCTTAAAGCAACTTAATTGCACTTAAAATCGTCATCACGAACGACATTCAAACATCGGCCAACTTCTTCCGATAACAACCTGTGAGTTGTGTTTGGAAGATTAAGTTCTCGTCCACGTGCCGCCAATTCCTCTGATAAAACTTGCCAACTACCCTCAAACAGAAAAATATTATCGTTAAGGGGTGCATATTAACGCAAAACTTTTATAATTATGCTAATTCCGTGGTTTCATCTGTTAATTATTCTGACTTAATTAGTTCTGCTCAACGGTGGCGCCATCTATAACGTGCCTCTTGGAATTGCATTAATGGTTATGGTGACTGCAATGGATGGGTCCTCACTCCTCCATTAAATTTTAATATCTTAAAAAATAAATTGTGCGATTCAAATGGATATTTTAAAGAAAATGCTTTTACCGATATGACCGCCTATTGTATTTTGCTGTTTAAATATTTTTTCTTCTTTGTTCACTGAGGAAATATTTCTCATCTGGTTACGGTTCGTGATTGAAATGCAAGATGAGAAAGATTTCTCTATGGGGTCGATTCAGGCAAAAATACATTTGAACTTCTCTATCACACGCGACATGTAACAAAGTGCACCTTTGTACCTATATTGTTGGAGCCCTAAAAAGTTCTAAAAATCTTTCTCGTTTTTGTTTCGTATAAAATGCCTTTTTACGACAATTTGCTTGTTTTCCACTTAGGCATGCGCTAAAACGCTGGCGTAATATACCCTACTCACAAAACTGTAGGGAGTGTTGGCCCTCACTCGTAAATAAGAATATAGAGTTGTTTCAAACTACGTTCATAATGTTTTTATTAAGGAAAGTCGGGTGACAAATTGGAAATAACGACTTGAAGTACTTGGGAAACACGAGACGAAGTTAGTTAAGTAGTTTTTTCTGTTGATTTTGTATGAATAGGTAGATAAGTTTTCTAAAACGTTTTTGCGTGGTATTTGTTGATAAGTGGTGTTGTATCACTAATTACTATTTTATTTAACATGTCACACCGGTCATTAACTTATTTCATCTCTTCGTTAGCTACAAGGGTGTTAACCCCATGTCGACCACATAAAAACTGTCAAACAAAACATACACAGGTAAATCAACATCTCGGCATTAACATAAAAGTGCAGTACACACTTGCGTGCGTGATACGCCGCGATAACCACGCACGGCGTATTGTGAATCGTACGGTTTTACAGAAGCGTGCGATTTTATGATAAACCCTACGCTACATCGGGAAAATGAAATTTTTACGACCGTGTGTACACTGCATAAGGACCGGGATTCGGTTTCATTATACATTGTCGTAAATTTTATAAAATTATAACCGTTTTTGTTTGTATGGAATTGAATGTAGTCAGTATAAGAAATAAGTATGCAGACAGCTAACTACAACTTATTTTTAACCCATGTTGTGTGATGAATATTTATAATATAAATCTTTGGCTTCGCTCATCTGAGTTTGTCTTGCGTTTAAACAGTTCCAGGTATTACGTAGTATTATATTATCTATGCTGTTATGTAGTCTGACTGCGTATTTCTAACATATTTTATTTTTACTTCCTCTTCTGCTGTAAAACATATTTGCGTTCCACAGTAATTATAAATAGCAATCCTATTTGTGCAGCAAATGGAATCCCTTCAATACGGCTTAGAAGTACCGATACATATTTATTAGCCGCTTATCGTACCGAGGCGAGCACAACCGTCTTGTGTGGGATTACACGTGGAATAGGATTAACTACGCCCTTTGTAGGCGCTGGAATACGAAGTGGAGTTGACGGACCCTGCAGGTGTGTTGTGGAGTTGTGTAACTCGCTTTATGTGTCACTTTGTTGAAAGTTAGTATAGTGGAAAACGGGAGAGAAGTTTGTATGCGTTTTAATATTTCCTTGATCAGAGTTTATTAATAACTAGTTGCGACCCGCGGTTTCACCCGCATAAGTATAATAAGGCTCGATCCAGTGGGAATATCGGGATGAAAAGTATCCTACGTCCTAACCCAGGTCATTGTTTCATACATTTTGACCGCGTAAGTATTGCACTTTTCAATGAAACAGCAGATTTAATTAAAAATAACCGACGAAAAAATTTCAACGCAGGGGGTTCAGCATCTGCCGGGGCTGCGAATAAGGTCGAAAGGGACATCGTGGCCCCCGGCAACAGGGCAACCGAAGGAACACGGGTGGGTTTTAGTTAGTAAGAGTCTGACACGCCCTCCCGCTCCACCCAGAGCGGGAGGAGTTATTTGATAATTACCCACCCAAAAAAAAGGGGTTCAGCATCATATACTGAATCCACGGTAACAGTTTTCGTGTCGATGTCCCAGCCACCCTGTATAGTTAGGATTAATTGATTTTGGTATTCTCAGCAGCGTTAGAGAATGAGAGTAGTGAAGCTTCTGGCCTGCAGTAGTACTTTTCAGGCTTTTAATAGGAAATACTGACCGTCTCTCTTTTTATCAGAAAAAAAGTGACGTGCCTGAGGGCTTCGACAAACTGAAATTCTATCAGCGATAACAATGATGGATAAGTTAAAAATGTATGGGACTGAAACAAGCTACCGAAAACTTATGTCAATCTCGTTGGAAGTCGTAGAAACACGCTTTGATAGCGATTACTACTTGTCTAGGGCCTCTGACCTCTGCCTTTTAGATAAGCCAAAATATCTCTTTATTCTACGTGCATACCTACCATTAATCTATTTCAAGACTAACTGAAGTCTAGAAGCAGTATCTCCAGGTTTATTACGATTTAAAGATAAGTGGCGCAGCACGGAGGGTGCGGCGACGCTGCGCAACGCCCATCCGTTTGGGCGCCGCCGGGGGTCATGGAACTTGTATACTTGAGTGGAACTACGTTTTACCGCTGATGTTTGTAAGCTTGAAAAATATATAGTAATACTTATTTGAGATTTTTTTTCTGGAAAATCGAAAGGGAATTGCGATCTTGCTCTGTTAGTTAACCGAAGACTGTACACGAAAATACTTTTTCCTCATTTCGTCATTATCAGCTGTAAGATGCCTAATTTTGGACATTGACCCCCAAAGCACCGCCACGACGACCGGTCCTGTGCTTCCCGTATCCAGCGGATGGAAAATTGATTCCTCATTTGCATTCACATTGGATTTCTGTTGGAAACAACAATGTAATATCAAAACATCCCCCACATATCACTGCCCACGGTTTCCTCGTCCGGCGTATACTCCACAGTCCAACTGTCGCCCACAAAGCCTGCAGTACGCCGACTACGCCGCGTATTCGTAAACGTAGGCACTTATAGTAGTCCGCCGGGACGGTGCGGTACGAAATATGATTTGTGCGTGCCCGGTGCCGCGCTAGGGCTGTACGTAATGCTCGATTGAATGAAACAAAATATTTTAAATACGTTAAGTGTTATTGCTTATTTCTATCTATATGCATATTTCTCAGTAGCAGCCTGGAGTCTAGATTTGTGCTCAGTTGATGGCAATAGGCTCGCCCTCTATTACGTGGTATTTAAAAAAACATAGCTGATGAAATGTTTGTTTAACTATAGGTATACCTCTGCTTAATCCTTTGAGCATTAGGAAGAAAAGAAAGAAAGAAAATACGTTTATTTGCGGTAAACATGACGCAAAGAAAGGACACAAACACAAAAAAGAATAAGTTATGGGGAAAATATGCGTCACATCCACGCAAAACGACCATCATTATAGGCGTGATACTAGTATCACGCGGTATGTATATCTATCTATCTGCAATTACATTGTGACGTAAGTTTTGATAGATTCTCCCAAAATATAAGACAATAAGGATCGATTTTATGATGTCATTTAGATCTTTGTAAATTATGATTGCCTCATCAGCATTGTACGTTGGATTGTGTCTTAGTTTTCAAAATAAAGATGAAATCATGTGCCAACTTCATTATGTGAGAGCAATCTAATAAGTGTATTGTATAGTATTATCTAAGTCAATATAAAAACCTGTGCTGACGCTCAGTATGTGAGAACTATTTCAAGTACTTTTCACCGTGAATTTGTGAGAAAAAATCGTCAAGGTTTAGTAGTAGCCTTGCGACTGCCAATGACAATGAAACACCCTTGGGTAATCGCTGTACAGAATATGATTTGTGCGTGCCCCTCGACCTAGGGTTGCCGCTAACGGCTCGATGGCTCGCTGTCGATAGCCGCGCCATTTTACAGGTCATTGTTTAACATTACGGCTAAAAGGAATTGTTGGAAATGTGTAAAAGGTTTTTAGAATTATTTTATCGTGTTTTTGGAGTGTAGGTTTTGAAACTGGTGTGTCTACCATTTGATCTGTTTATAACGGGTGTCGAGCGATTTTATTGTCTGTTAATCCTGCAATTTCAATCAGTTTGTAAAAACCATCAAATGATGTTAAATTAATCATATATCGTGGCAACCAAAATAAGATGCCGCTTAGTGACGAAATTTGCGTAGAATTTAAAAGTATTCGCTTTTTAGCCGGCTAGTTACAAGTTTATATCCTGCAAAGGAGATTAACTCCACAAGCATAAGCATAATCAGCCTATAATGTTCCCACTGCTGGGACACAGGCCTCCTCTCGGTGAGAGGCCGTAATCCATCACGCGGGCGTAGTGCGGGTTGGTAGATGTCACATGTCTTCGAATTTTTGGTTCTAGAATGGCCGGATTCGTCACGATGTTATCCTTCACCGTTTTGAGAGCAGTGGTGATGAAATTATTTAGGCAAAGTAAAGCACCGGACTGGGTTCGAACCTACGACCTACTCGACCTATTCGGTAAGTCGCGGCCGTTACCACTGGGCCACCAATACTCATCAATTCCAGAATTGGAACCATTAATCCATAAGCTAAATACTCACACGTACATCTTTATGTGAAGCTTCCGACTATCTTCTAACGAAGTAAGAACATAGAGGTAATGGCGCCTAGGAAGCACCACTCACACTGGATGTATCGGATTACAGTTACGAGTCATTTACTCAGCAAGATTGTAAATAAAAACGGCTCTTTAGGCGTTCGATAAATTTTATTGCCTTTGAAGATAAACTTTAAAATAGATACTTTTATGTAGTTTTTATAGATCTAATTTCTTGGCGTGTAGAATTAATAATTAAGTGTTTTCGACATACAATTGAACTTAAGTTTTGACACTGGACACCTATCCCGTCGTTGATTACAGCAATTTTCCCTCAAGGATTTAGCAGACTTGGGATGCCTGTGTTCAGTAGATGGTTATCGTGTAGGAGTCTAGGGTATAAGTGCTAAATTCTGCTGTTATTTGTAGACATTGCATTTCGGCAAACTAATGACCACATTACACCTAACGGCTATAATATTATTAAATAATAACATATAGTTTCTTGTTTGTGGCAGCCCTGAAATAATAGTGCGCCCTCGGGACGTCCCGATGCTGTCCCGAAATAGCCGTATCTTAGATAAGTTAGCCAAACTACGGCTATTGTACCGTTGACGTGCCCGTTTTATATTATGTTAGTATTTTATAGGTACTTACCTACATGTCCATACGAGATCACATAAGTAAACTTTCAAATAAATTTTGGTATTATTTTATGCCTAATAGTCACTCTGGTCAGTGTTGGGATGTCTCGTTGCGAAGTTTAGTTCGTCAATAATCTTTTTTACTTCAATAGGACTTTTTAAAAGTCCATGTCCTTTGAAGAATTACAAACCTGCTTTTGTATATAAATTCAGGAACAGCTTAAAATGTATGTATTTTGAAGAAGAACTTGTTTGCTGGTCCTAGCCATGTCTTGTGTTGGTTATTGCCAGCTTATAACTCAAATTTAGTATCTAAGGCCACAGACTTTGGATAAAAAATAGAACACCCAAATGAAAATATCAAACGCCGACAGCATGTTGTTTGACTTTTTGTCGCGTAGGCTATAAATTACTGAAATATATGTGCGGTACGGCTCACTAGGTATTACTAGTATTTGTCTTGTTTGTTTTTCTTAGTTTGTTGGTTTTCTAGTCACGTATACGAAAAGCTGTGACAATTTACAGACGTTTCTTCTTGTAACTCAGGTATGAGGCTTTTTCTGAAGGAAATCGGATGAATACGAAATTAGGGTTCTGTTCTTTTTATTTTTATTAAATCTAGTCTTGTGTTGGTGAAGGTAAAGAATATGTATAGCTTAATTTGTCTCTTGGGTACCTACCTAGGAATGCTGTGGGTGTCGTGACGAAATTAACCTCAAATGTCAGGTGTGCGGTACACAACGATTGCACAGATTGTTTTTCTTTGGAATAAGTAGTGTAGATATGTATACTACATCCTATCCTAATAAATGAGCAATATATATATGTATGTATGTATTTATAATCACGTTCTTGAAAACGGCTCTAACGATTTCGATGAAAGTTGAAATATAGGTGTTTACGGGGGCGAAAAATCGATCTAACTAGGTCTCATATCTGGGAAAATTAGTTTTTTCCGTATTTTCAGCCGAGCAGAGCACGGTCACCCAAAGTTTAGAACAAGATGGCTACCTAAGAATAATGATATGGCAGTATGGAATTAGTATGAACTATCCTATACTATAAAAATGAGCATTCTCTATTATCACCCGAGCAGAGCTCGGTCGACTAGGTACTTATTACTACAATAGGTAAAAAAATATATCAGGTTTACGAGTGAGAAAATTCGTCATAAAAATCAATTTTCTGCAAGATGAAAAACTATAGTTTTCAGTAGGTCCTCTTACAATAAGTACTTTAATTACATATACAATATCACTTAAACTCTGTCTAATGTATTAATGGTTTGGTTATCGTGTGGACAAAAGTTTTCCGAGCCGATGGGTCCCACTAATTGGGGCGTACGTGACAATTGTCCCGGTGGCGGTCCCGCGACGGGGGGCACAGTTATAAAGAGGAATAATTGCTTTATATGGGTAACTACACATCTCACTTAATTGGGATACTAGAGAAATGATAACTACCTATCTCTGTGGGCTTTGTTTCAAAATTTCTTTAGTTTTAATTATAATTACTAATATTAAGCTATTGCATAGTTTTTATCGCGGGCTTTGAGCGCGGCGACCGAATCAAGAAATTCCGTAACGTAACGAAAATAAAATCTTATACCCCCACTCCGCCTACCATGTAATGACGGTTCCCATGACAACGTGATGTTGTCATGGGAACGTAATTTTTGTTTTATGTCATCACGTCATCATCCCAAGTGTAGCGTTGACAAATAGGAAGTATGGAGGTTACAAATGCTATGCAATAGCTTTACCGCGGCAGTCCCCGAGTGCCACACGTTTTTTTGTTCTTTTTCTATTTTGAATGATAGATCTCCGTAAAAACCTTATCTGAAATCAGTTTTTGTGGTATTTAATTGTATTTAAGTTCTATTATAAATGACATAATGACAGAAGGGTTCCGCAGAGCTGTAAGTAGCAATAGCACGTGCGTAGATAATAATCAAAACCTAAAAAGATGGATTTGATAAGCTCGCTCTGAACTTGTGAATCATAGTAATTTTGTGAGTTCTTAAATATTCGGATACTTATTTATTTCTATTATGAAAGGAGCGCTCCTTAAAATATTTAGATATTATTTCTATTATATAATAATACAGCTACAAACTTTATGAAAGCGCTATTCAGTGAAACGAACCCATTTGGAAACATTCCTTTGAATGGAATCTTAAGAAATATCTCTTCAGTATCTTATTTGTATGAAAAGTTACTTACTTCGACAATTATAATTTTCTGAAGCCTTTTCAGAAGATCTGGTAAAGGTCACGTAACGCGATAAATAAAAA
Organism: Agrochola lychnidis; assembly: GCA_963680765.1. Taxonomy (NCBI): domain Eukaryota; kingdom Metazoa; phylum Arthropoda; class Insecta; order Lepidoptera; family Noctuidae; genus Agrochola; species Agrochola lychnidis. The sequence goes on along the minus strand of OY796859.1, from coordinate 1,164,801 downwards.
TTATCTACACCTACCACAGCTTTTGGCCCTAATTCGTCCTGAAGGGCCACATGACAGGTCTCTAGGGACGGCCCTCGTGACGTCAGAACCGGGGCTATATTTACATAATCAAACTAAATCGTGCGGAAATGACGATAAACGAGGATCCCACCTGCAACGTGACGTGACGCTGTTTGTTTTAGAATTTCTGGGTTTGTTTGCTTTGAAGACTGTTGGGATTTAAATGCGTTGGTGAGTTTTTTATTTCTAAAACGAGCTCTGGCCGAAATATGTATATAGGTATGTAACTCTTGTAACATCATGTTGGATAATTACTTGCAACCTTTAACATTAGTAACTGAGTGTAAACGAGACTTTACTTAATTCTTTTAAAATTATACTAAAGAACCACATCTTTTTGATGCCTGAAGTTTAGTCCTTCTAGTCGAGTACCAAACGGTCTACACGAAAATGTATTCAAAGCATTTACTTCAACAAGACCTCACAGGCGCAATACACTTTTGAATAAGTAGGTACTCAAAAGGAACCTATGAAGCCTCACTCCACCATTTGGAAATCTTCAGATAAAATATTCAAAGATTTTTATCATATAGTGGAAAGATAAATAAAGAAGTTAACTGCTGTAACATTGCAGTAATTATCGCTAATTGGCCTGTTAGTTTTCAGCCTCTGACTCAGATGGGCATTGAACCTGCGATCTTGGTCTAATGATCACGCGTCGAGGAAGAATAATTAATGAGAATAAATTGCTTGATCTTGCAATCAAAGCTTATTATTAAGTAGCTTCTAGCCGCGACTTCTTTTGCGAGTTTTAACATAAAAAATATCCTCTGGGATTCGGCAATAATGTAACTTCCTATCAGTAAGCGATTTTTTTAAGTGAAAACTTCTTGAGGCGCGTTGGGCATTTTTGAGATGGGACTAAACCATTGATTTCACGACACTGTAACGCAATTTACCGACACCGTGGAGTAAAAGACATAAACGCGTTGATTACCGCGGTGCGTGGAGTAAAAGCCATCAACACTTTGATTACCACGGTGCCGATTTTTTTTCAAGTTTTCACTTCTATCGCCACTCCCGGAGTGCCACTGTTTTTTTTTTTTAAATTAGTTCAGTACTTTCAGAGATTACCTTTTATAAACAAACAATTTAACCTCTTTATAATGTTAGTTTAGATTCACAAATGAGAGAAGATTTGTTGTTATCAATAGTGCGACTAATACGGATGATGATAAGACAGCGTTAAAAGTATAAATACGGGTGAGGATATTAATGTCCAGCGTGTACTGAGACTGACAGCCTTGCTACAGACCTAGATCACCCTCCAACACTTATTCATAGTCAGGTAAGTATTTAAGTGTTATCCTTACATTGAGTATGTAACAAACTGATTATGTAACAAATTCAGCCGTTCCTAGCTCACTGCTAAACATAGGTATTTACAAATAGCGCCAAGACACCTTGTCCCTGCCTCAATCTGTCGATCCATCTTGTCCGAGACTTTCACACTACGTTAGACAATATTGTTATCTGAAATATTAATGACAATGGTCCGGTTTGCCAGAGGAAAACGATCCATCATCACCTTTTTTCATGAGGAAAATATTCCGACCGAGGAATAAATGATGGAAGTGATCTTGCTTTTGCCACGCCATTTCACGTCATTAAATATTAATACATTGCTATATGGAAAAGAAAATACGAGAGTTATAACATTATTGAACCTATTAATTTATTTGTTGTTGGCGTAAAACATTTGTTTCTCTCTATAACTCCATCTTCCGCTTCTATTGCTTCCTTCTTAGCCGTATCGTCTTGCATACCTTTACATATCGATACCGGAAATTTCAATTGTCGTAAAGGACATTGTATTCCCTGTCCTTTACGACATTTGAAATTTCCAGTGTCGATATTATTTCTTTGGTCTGTCGCAAGGCTTCAGCGTCCAACTTAATGTTGTCCAGGTTTCTAATTTATTCCTCTTGTTAAAGAATGTCGAAGGAGTTTTATCATCACCCATGCTTGTTATAGTTTGACCTGGACCGTGTTCCGCGCCTAAGTAGATATAGTTGAACAAAGATCTTTTGGCGCGAGCTTAAATTAGCACGAACGCCGCCACCTTGTTTTTTCTGTACAATTTCAGAAATATTTAGCAGTCTCTTGTCAATGTCATTTAAGCGCCAAAAGATATTTGTAGGTAGAGGTACTTACTGTAGTTGAAGTTCAGGTTCATATTGAAACGTTTCACTTGCCATCAGCATTTAATTTCATCGGTAATTCCCAAATGAGTATGAAATATAATGAAGCAACGCATTTGACTGATTTATCGGATGTCCATCAAGGAAGACGCATGAGTCCGCATGACGCATGATCAATGAACTAGTGATTCGTATTGACAGGTGCCAGTTAACCATCACTGCTGGGGCCCACATGGGAATACATAGGTACAGGATATGGGTATGGGATATCAGTTTTTAATTAAATAGCTGCATCATCATGATACGTCATGAAGTCATGACACATTGGTGTTCTTTTTGATAGGATCACAATATGTAGTATAGTTTTAACAGATATAAAAAGAATAAGAAAATTTCTTGCCAAAGTAAAAATGTAGCAACCAGTATATATAAATAACTTGGAAGCAGTTCAATTGACATGCTTGATATGATACAAGAAGAACATGAAAATAGTGCAGTCTCGGGACTGTTTCCCAGTCCATTTCCTGCCATGAATGATGCATCAACAGACAGTAAATAAATAAAAACCTAAGAAACCAGCATTCGAAGAAAATATGAAGTAAATGGAAAAGTTTTCAGAGATATTTTACAGGAAGACGGTGATTTCTGTGAGAACAATTTTACGAGTGGCACGAGATGGAATCAATTGGTTTTGCCACTGTACGAAGATTGAGATTTCACAATAACGTAAAATATTGTTAGTACGATTGTCAATGTATAGGAAAACAGAGCAGTTCATGAATTTCAATTGATATTTTATTGTTTAGGAAATCACGGTGTATGCTGCCTTTGGTTTACCTGCCACAGAAATAATGAGTGCTACGGAATAGAAAATATTGTAATCCTTTTTTGTCTCGTCGAAAATGTCATGAAGTTTTTCTTGTTACTTTTCATAAATAAAAGGAAATTAAAGCTGCCTGATAAAGCATCATGTTCCAAAAACCATCGAAATGAAATCCGTTTTCCTTTATAAACTCTAACTAACCCACTTTTGCAAAGTAAATGTAAACAAAAGACTAATGGTTCTAATAATAAAAGCAAGATACAATTACAAAATGGTGCAATATTTAGTGTTGGACAGCACAAAGAAAAGTTGGTATGATATTAAAAACAAAGCACAGGGAAAGCAATACTGAGAAATAGGTGCAATATATGCGGAGAGCGAGGCGGAGAGCGGGCGGATGTTTTATAAAGGGTACCAGGACTTCAGTTTTTTACCCGACTACGGCAAAGCCAAAAGGAAGGGTTATGATTTTAGCAGTCTATGTATGTATGTTTGTATGTATGTATGTTTGTATGTATGTATGTATGTATGTTTGTTTTTACGTGTGTTCCACCGTAGCGCCCAAACTACTAAACCGATTTTGATGAATGAGGTATCAATAGATTCGTAATAATGGTCCGGGTGACATAGGCTATATAATTTTTCCCTAAATTTAATTTGGTGGACTTTAAACGTAAATTTCTAACCTCAAAAAAAATTAAAATGGGATAATCATGACATGTTTGGTATCATAAGAAAGGTCTTGACGAGCACATTACAAATATGTATATAATATTATATTTTCAAAGTAAATAAATATGTTTAAATCGTTAAAAACAAGCAAAAGTGAGACTGCGCTATGTAGTATCGCAAGATAATACCAACGTGCAGTTAATCAAATCTTAATAAATAGTAACGATTTGTAATTCCACTCCTATGAAGAAAAACAAGTAGGTACAACGAAATATTTATATTTTGGATTTTTTCGAAGCTCGATATCGATACATGGTGTTGGCGTCGAAATAAATCGCTCCATGGTTTCGTCTAAAGCACTATGCACTGCTATTGGAATTTAAAATAGGTTAATTACTGAACTTTTGTACTACTCTTATTTACGTTTATCAAGTGTAAAAACGGAAAAGTATAAAATAAAAAAAATAAGTTTAATAAAAAACTGTAACCCGACTACGGGAAAATAAAAATGATCTAAAAAGTACGAAACAAGCAAATATTTCAGACAGAAATCAAGACATAGGTACAAAAATGGTCCAGGTAAAGCCGTCGTCGCATGCCATTATAATTTTGTAGGTGTTCCTGGCACCAACATGGTATACAGGCATGCGACCACGGCTTTACCTGGACCATTTTTGTACCTATGTCTTGATTTCTGTCTGAAATATTTGCTTGTTTCGTACTTTTTAGATCATTTTTATTTTCCCGTAGTCGGGTTACAGTTTTTTATTAAACTTATTTTTTTTTGCAGAGAAGTTGTTATAAGGAAGTTAATCGACGGCTGATGTCGATAAATATATTTTCGGGATAGATGTTGAGTTGGTAAGAGAGCAACAAATAAGCAGCTGGAGAGAAAAATTTAACGTTACATTTAGTTTCCAGCCATTACCTACTAGTATATTAAAACTTAACTATAGACGCCAAAACATTGCTGTGACGGGAACTAACGGAAACTACTTTAAAGCAAGCCAAAGCTTTAATTTAGATATAATCTTTAAATTACCTCTTCAGTGTTGCAATTACCGTGTCAAGCTATGTTGTGATGTGCTGTGCTGTCCTATGCTCGCTATCAGAAGCACCGTGGGCATCCGCTCAGTTAGATTGACTTAGAGCGGAAACAGTGAAGAGTAGAGGAGGCAATTACTACAACCCCCTTTTAGCCACTGAGCATAGCCGAGATACAGAAGGAACACTGGCTAGACGGCGAAAATGCGAAGTCAAAGTGACACTGCTATAGTGAACACGATAGGATGGAAAGGTAAAAAAACCATTGTTCCCTAATTAAATAATCGACAGCAAGTATGTTGGCAAAACATATAAATTTTTTGATAGAGTTTTACTTAACAGATTAAATAGGCTTTCAGAAACCAGTTCAAATCTCTGAAAATAAATTTGTTGGGCTTCTATGCAGTGATTTTTCTTTGCCTTTAATTTGTTATGTTGAGTATCTTGGCAACTTGGTTCACAACATCCCCTTTTCTTTTCTTTTATTTCATCAGTTAACGAATTCATGCAGCGTGCAGCATTGTAGCTTCTGTTCGTTGTTTTTGATCTCGTTTGCAATTTTTCTGCTGTTTTAATAGATTCTGTTTTCTTTTGAGTGTTATTGCTGTATCTTGCTATTTTTCTGCATTGAATTTATTTATGTAGTTGACTTTGAAAACAAATATGGTGTGATGTGAAGTTAATAAATTATTCCTTCTAAGAATTGCTGAAATCAGTACATCACTGTCCGCCAGCTTCCATGATTTCAACCTCATCTTGTACACACAAGGATTATTGTTTCGTATACCTGTCAAGTTAACCTGTCATTTGTAGATCTTTGACAATAGTTACGGGTAGTTAGAAACACGAAAGTCTGACAACCAGTCTTACCAAGGGGTTACAAAAATAAATACACAAAAAACATACAAAGCTTAATGTTTGGGTTCCTACGGAGAGATATTAGGGAAAAGCAATGACCGCTGTTGCTATGCTAAAACATGACACTATAGTACCCTCGTCTTTCCCTAGTCTTACCGTCGAGTCGTAACTCTGACATTGACATACGCTTACGTAGCGTCGGCGTACGGATTAGCGGCGTATGGCGCGTACGTCTAACCTTCGCCGCTTAGTGCTCAGTTGAAGCCCTATATGGACGTATGTGTGTACTAATCGTACACGGGCGTGGTTATATATAATTACTGGTGTTTTAAGTAAATCATTTTCTCGGTCAATATCACTTTTAATTATTTTTGAAGTGAAAGCTTCTTTAGGAGCGTTGGGCATTTTTGAGATGGGACTAAACCATTGATTTTGCGACACTGTAACGGAATTTACCGATACCGTGGAGTAAAAGACATCAACGCGTTGATTACCGCGGTGCCAATTTTTTTTTTAAGTATTCACTTCTGTCAGCACTCCCGGAGTGCCACTGTTTTTTAATTTTATTTAACAGAACAATACCGGTTTACATTGATGCACAGAGCGAAGTTTTTGAAGGGAAGGATAGCGTTGTTAACTAATAAATAATTCAATGTGTTTGGATATGGTAAGCAGTACCGATTCTGCCAATGTCAGATATATTTGTTTTAAATTGTAAATAGGAACAAACTTCGAACTGGCAATGTTCTAACATTATTATCTTATTAAACGAATGAATATCTCTTGTTAGCAATCACAAATGTATTTATGTCTTTAATTTATTTGTTTCAGGTAAGGCGGAAAGTTCATTACAACAAAAAGGTGCTAAATGTGTGAGTTATGGCTCCTCGGGGAGTCTTAGTGTTAATGCTCGTCTGGATTATAGCCTAAAAGTCGAGATCTTTAGGAAAACGCTGGCTCATTAATTACTTTTATAAGACGAATGTTGAAATCTTGGTAATGTGGCTGATAAGGGAATGGGTACACTCCTAACTCTTCAGAATTAACTGTCATGTCAGAATGACTGGAGTTCTGTGAGAGAGTGTACAAAAAAAAAAAAAAATTGCCTTTAACTAATGCAACTGGCCAGTGAATTTATTTATTCTAAAGTAAAATAAATAAATAAAGTTTAAAAAACTGTACCCCGACTACAGGAAAATAAAAATGATCTAAAAAGTACGAAACAAGCAAATATTTCAGACAGAAATCAAGACATAGGTACAAAAATGGTCAAGGTAAAGCCGTCGTCGCATGCCTGTATACCATGTTGGTGCCAAGAACACCTACAAAATTATAATGGCATGCGACGACGGCTTTACCTTGACCATTTTTGTACCTATGTCTTGATTTCTGTCTGAAATATTTGCTTGTTTCGTACTTTTTAGATCATTTTTATTTTCCTGTAGTCGGGTTACAGTTTTTTAAACTTTATTTTTTTATTTTATACTTTTCCGTTTTTACACTTGATAAACGTAAATAAGAGTAGAGTAATACAATAGGTCAGTAATTAACCTATTTTAAATTCTAATAGCAGTGCATAGTGCTTTGGACGAAACCATAGAGCGATTTATTTCGACGCCAACACATATATCGATATCGAGCTTCGAAGAAATCCAAAATATAAATATTTCGTTGTACTTCTTTTTCTTCATAAGAGTGGAATTACAAATCGGTACTTCTTATTAAGATTTGATTAACTGCACGTTGGTAACATCTTGCGATACTACGTAGCGCAGTCTCACTTTTGCTTGTTTTTAACGATTTAAACATATTTGTTTACTTTGAAAATATGATATTATATTCATATTTGTAATGTGCTCGTCAAGACCTTTCTTTTGATACCAAACATGTCATGATCATCCCATTTTAATTTTTTTCGAGGTTAGAAATTTACGTGTAAGGTCCACCAAATTAAATTTAGGGAAAAATTATATAGCCTATGTCACCCGGACCATTATTACGAATCTATTGATACCTCATTCATCAAAATCGATTTAGTAGTTTAGGCGCTACGGTGGAACACACGTAAAAACAAACATACATACATACATACAAACATACATACATACAAACATACATACATAGACTGCTAAAATCATAACCCTTCCTTTTGGCTTTGCCGTAGTCGGGTAATAAAATGGATTTCTAAATATTGGAAACTAGGTGTTTTAGTTAAGCGGTATCAAATTGAGGGTAGAACTGGCATTTCCTGCTATTGTGATAAATGTGAGTTTTATAATTGTCGAACATATTGTTATGAAAATAATCACAAGAACATCCAAGTGCCTTGAGGGTTTCGTAAAAATGCTCGTAATTTTGTCGACAGACAGCCAACCTTTTGTCTCTAAGCTTAAACGCAGCTTTACGTAATTCTCATTTCCTTTTTACGTCAAAAAACGAGCCTACCAAGTAATAATCATTAAGAAGGTTTTTCGTTTCTTTGTATTTAAGTGTTGCGTTTCAATCGACTTGAGAAACGTTTGCAAGGCTTCGGAGCGATTTGTTAAAAGATGTGTGATTTGAGATCGATTGCCTCGGAGTGCCAAATAAAACGTTTCGAGAAGTTGCCAGTCACGTTTTGAAGCAAGTCATTTCGTGTTCTGTCAACTACGTACGTTCTTTCAAGTATCTCAAACACCTCCTGTAAGGATTCAATATATCAAGGGAGTATCTACTGAGAATATACTTGACAGTCGTTTTGTAGAGACAAGATTCTGGATCCCATCATCTGTTACGACGCCTCATTAAGGTGGATAACAATTAAAATTCTATTGTGTCTCGTTAATGACAGTTGAAAGGATAAATTTATATCAATTTTACAATGGAGCAGATTATTAATTCGATAGTTAGTTTTTATCATGTGTGTTTGCAAGAATACGGGAAAAACTCATGTTTTGATTAAAAGTCGTACCTACCTGCTTATTAAGTGCCTAGGGTCCGCAAGACCTAAAGTATCGTCACTCGTATAAGCATTTTTTAAATTAAGTAACCCAAACCTTGGAATACTGTGATAGAAGTAGTGCATATATCTAGCCATACTGACAAAATACATATATACATATACATAATCTCACGCCTGCTTCCCAGGGGGGCAGGCAGACATTACAGAATGCCACCCCTACACAGAAACAAACAAAACACTGGCTGTAAAATTGGTAAGAACCTACATCACATTTCCGTTTACGAGTAGAGTAGGTAAGTACGACCAATTTCCTTAATTCTAACAAAAGGAAAGCAACGTTATTGATACTAACCATGTTCTGCCTCTCAGGAGAATATCTATAAAAGAGAAACACTTTTCGTGAGTGGTGTTTTAGTCTTTGTAGTGCTAATACTAATAGCTAAATTGGAATGCCTGTTTGACTGCCTCGCTTTTTGTTGCTGGCTAAATTAATTTGCTAACATATTATGATCAGGCGTTCAGTAATGTAATACTGAGATAAAGTACGACTCGTGACTTATTCATGACGAGAACAAAATATTATTCTTGTTAAAGTGAAAATTTTATTACATCGTCTCAAACTTTTTGGTCTGTGTGTTGTATGTCGCGTGACGGTCGGCCGCGGAGTAGGGATAAAGTGAAAGGCTCTCGTCAGAGCAGCCAAGGCCAATATGGCGGCGCCTATAGAAGTTTCACTTTTACCGTGGTTTCATAAAACCACACAATCCTTTTTATTTTTTTTGTCTAGTAAAAGCATTTACTAAATTAAATATGCTTACGGACGGAGTCGTTTCTATGGACTAATTAATAGTCATTACCAAATACTGTCTGCAAAAATATTTGTTTATGAACATGGAAAAACAAAACTGTGATTTCAAACCCTTCTGTAAAGAATGGTGTACGCTATTTTCATTTCAGGTTCAACTTGTACCTAGTAGGTAGGGTCTTATCTTATCCATACTAATATTGTAAATTTGAAAGAGTAGATATTATAAGATATACTTAGAAAGATATACTTTAACTCTAATAGCAAGAAGTAATTGAATTCCAAACTATTTCAAGCAACTTTAATCTATGTAGTACAGCTAACATACCTACTTGATTGTAACTTAGCTGTAGGTAAGTAATTAATAATACTTAGCACATATTGTTGTGGTGTTTCGTTTGACTTAGATTTCAGACCGGGTGAGGTAAATGTAAATATGTTACACGGTCACTTTAGTTAGATTACATTTTGGTACAAAATATTGTGAAGGGTTTCTTAGTTGGTCTCGTTTTCTAGAGCTTATAGTTTTAGGGCTTAAGTATTTACAATTTAAACCTTATAATCTGCAGATTAAATAAATTTAAATGTAAAACATGTATGATTTTGGAATTTCCATTCTTTGAAAATCATGTTTATTTACATTTTGTCTTCTACTTTCCAACTCGATAAGAAACTATGAGAGTTTTACACTTGTTTATTTATTACAGCATTTAAATGCTACTTTAAATTCTTCTTCTTTCTTTTTAATGTAAGGCGACTAACAAAATGTATTTACAAGGCTGATGTATAGGTAAAGGACGGGCGGGGACGCCCTAGGAGGATATATACTGACCTTATTGGTGATGTTCTTCAGAAAGGCCAGGTGCGTAGTACTCGCAACCGGCGCGTGTATGACCAGATGTATGAACGTAAACGAGGCAAAAGGACTATGTAAGGATCGTAGCAGGTGGCGTTCTGTAGTTTCTGCCTACCCCCATGGGAAGAAGGCGTGAGTTTATGTATGTATGTATGTTTAAATTCTGCAGGCAAATAAGTATCTAATGTTTTCAGACAGATTAAAATTTTAAAACTTTAAATATAAATGTTTTAGAAATATGAAAAGATTGATTTTGAATGAACATAGTCATTGTTATTAATAACTTGAACAACGTACACCGAAACATTAATAATTCGGATTACCTACGCCAAATAAAAACTTAATTTTCAACTCAAATCCTTTATTAAGGACTGAAAAGTATTTTTTATTACAGAGTTTCACAATTTGGCGTGATGAAAATTGAACAATAAATTGGTTTAACAATAGCTGGTGAAAAATACCCGTAGGTACCTTTGCCTTAATATACGGACGAGTTTTATCTCCGTTGATCTGTTGCCATGGTTACGGAAATAATATCCTTATCTACCATGTTATGGAATTAAATGAACGAAGGCTTGATGGGATAATTGTACTTTTTTTTGTAAATAATAGACATATAGCACCACAAGGTTCTTATGGCGCGTGGCCAAAATCGGAACTAAAGCCGCCATCTTGATTTTTTAATACATTTCATATAACCATGGCACAAATGTTTACCAACAGCGCCCCCATGTCAACGTCATTCGAGCGCCAAAAGATTCCTGTAGCAGTGTTATTTGAATACTAGCTAATCTCGTAGTGCTAAATCGTCAAAGGTCAAAATTCTAATTGAGCTACCTTACAAAAACGACGATGTTTGATACTTTTTCTGAATCATCTTTACTTACTGAAAAAAAAAAAACAGCTAATAGGTGCGCCAATGCTCTCTATGTAAAATGATTGCAGATATTTCATATCATCAACAATTTTGCAAACATAAAATACATGTTTTTCTTAATAACATGAACTGCAAATTAATAAAATACTTGTAAATCAACACGAATTCGATTTCATACGATGATGACCATCATTTAACACATTCGGTTTCAATTTATTTGTAATCAATTATTTTAATTGGATTCCAATGAAATTAATTGCGACAAACGATCCAATCGGACCCAAATATCATTTAAAAACAAAACCAATTATTCTCTGAAACCCATTGATGTTATACCATTATTTTAGTAAGTATTGCATTCTCACATTGCCTGGTTAATGTTCACATGTTTAAACGCACCCGACCTTTCTGAAGAACATCATCAATAAGGTCACTATTTGTCCTACGGGGTGACCCCTCCAGGGGATTCTACTCACATCTACCTCGTAAATACCTTTTGTTAGACGCCTTTCCCTCATCCTTTCAACATAACCAAACCATCTAAGCATACTCTTTTAAATGTCACTATAGTTTCTTTTAAATCACACCGTTGTCTTATCACATAATTTCTCAAACTATAGTTCATAGTGACACCTCCACACATGCTTCGCAAGGAACGAACTTCGACCTCCAAACTGACGTTTGGCGATTCGATATCTATACTTCACCCAGGTAACTGTCACATGTTTTCGAATAAATGTGAGAAGTTATTTGTGATCAATATCTGATGCTTAACACATTGTAACCAATATGTTCAACTGTTGAGCATCACATATTATTGAGCTATTAATATAAAGGTACGTAAAAGTAATTGTGTAAGCGATAAGGGTGACTAATAAATGTCACATTCGAGTTATTGGGTTCAGTGTGTATTCGATGTTTTATCGGAAGGTGGATCTAGGGACGTAAAAATGATATTAATATCTCGTGTTGGGTTTCGTTTAGATTAATACGATATACGATTAATATGATGAATTGTATACTTATTTGTTTATTTAAAGGCTAATAATTCCCATTTTGGGGTCCTAAAAATACTAAATAGCCAAGTAACTGCGACCAACTTAGATGTACTTAGGTTGGTCATAGTTCTAACAAAACCTAACCCATTTGACAGTTCTAACTTAACCTAACCCATTTGACAGTTCTAACTTAACCTAACCCATTTAGTCGGGGAGCCCTAGCTTAGTTACTGCGACCGATTCGTCTCGCGCGTGTTTGTTCACTGTTCTAACCTAACCCCTTTTGTCGAGGGGTACCCTAGCTTGGTTACTGCGACCAAGTTAAAAAAGTTTGCATGTGTATTAAAAGGGCAAAAAGTTTGAAGAAACATAGTGGAATAGTGAAGTTACAGGTAAAATAACCGACATTTCGAAGTACTCAGGTTTTTAAGCTATTGCATAGCTTTTATCGCGGGCTTTGAGCGCGGCGACCGAATCAAGAAATTCCGTAACGTAACGAAAATAAAACCTAACACCCCCCACTCCGCCTACCATGTAATGACAGTTCCCATGACAACGTGATGTTGTCATGGGAAACGTGATGTTGTCATGGGAACGTAATTTTTGTTTTATGTCATCACGTCATCATCCCAAGTGTAGCGTTGACAAATAGGAAGTATGGAGGTTACAAATGCTATGCAATAGCTTTACCGCAGTCCCCGAGTGCCACACGTTTTTTTTTGGCTTCGATTGTTATCATCCTTGAATACACTGTAACATTATGGTAACATATTTGTAATAATTTATTTTCGAGGGAAAATAATCCTTCATTAGGTACGCGAAAAATCCACCGCAGAAAAAACATCTGTTGATTCAACCGTAACACAAATTGCTCTTTGACATGACTGTATTATTACGAGAGCGAACATTCAAATACCTACCCGTTTTATATACACATTCATTACAAGTATTACATAAAAATTCTTCGAAACGACACAAAATATACGCAAAAGGAAAAGCACAAACTCATCGTGTAATTTATTCGTATGACGAATCAGAAGAAATGATATCATCCATTCCTCCACGAGCCGACTGAGCGTATACAACCAGTTCACAAGACCCCTGAGATATTTAACTGTCAAAGAAACTGTCAAGTATGGGAGGCCTTCTCAAACTGGTTCCGCCACCGAAACATTATTTCACCAACTGTTTGACGTCATCATTTGTCAAGTTTTATTGAAGTTCTTCTTTATATCTCTTTACCACTTGTTTAGACTCCTAAAAGCTTTGCGTTTTTCACAAAAACATGAAAAGGGTAAATCCTACCATTCATTTATATTTGCAAATGGTCGCGGCAGAGCCGTAACCGACGTTCAATGGCACCCTAATCCATATTTTCCCATTTCAACACAACTTTCTTCGAATCGAATACAATCAGTAATATTTTCCCGTTTAAGAATGATTCTTCAGAGAACGGTTATTACGTTTTATCCGTGAAATACTAAATTGATGGCAAACTTCCACGTTAATATTACTTGGATTGCTACTTCCGAAAAGTTTTTCCTTATTTATACCTAGTTCTTTGATTGCTGTTCGAAAACGCGTTGTAAAAGAATAAGTAGAACAAGTTGTCTAAATAAGTAAGTTCACTCAATAAAGAAGTTAGTGAACGACTGCACGAAACATAAAATTCCTTGCGAGTGAACTCAATCTTTAAATGAGAGAAAAACACACGAGCGCCCGACAGGCGCGGCGCCGCTATAAACATAGCATATACAGTAGCTGTTTATAGGCATCGTACACAACGTTGCGGTTGTAAAACGTTATACATTTTGAAGTTTTAAAACTCTTTCTTTTCTACAAAGTAATGGGAAATAAACCGACTTCCTGGGGTCGTCATAAAACGTGTGAACGTGACGCTTCTTTGCAATTTTTACATCTCTATGTGTATCCTCGCTCCGCTGGTTGCAGACAGTTTTATTTGCGAATTTCTGCACTTTCTTCATGTGCAAACATTAATCGATTGGAGTTGTTAATTAAAACAAAATATTGGCTGCTCGGGCAAGACCTCATCTCTCTTTACAAACAACTTTGATTACGCTTTTCAATTCAACTGCATGCAGTTGCATCGCTTTTGAACTGAGATTCGATTAATTTCAAACTAATGGGGAATCGATTTTAGAACTACGATTGCTTATCCTGTCTGCAGTTAGACGAGTTTGTAAGAACTGGAAATCCAATTAATGTCGAAAGCAAAAGATCTAAGTTCGTTAGTGTTTACTGACTAACTTATAACGATGTGATGTAGTCGCGGTGTTAATCTTTCACTCGTGATGGTTTACATCGAGAAGCACCGACTGTCGAATTTTTATCCAAATAATATGCTAGTAAAAGAACTGGACTGTGCACAACCCCAACAGCGCAAATATCTTCCCAAAATAGACCAACCGTTCTAAAAACCAATTCTTACCGTTTCCCGCACATAATTTTATCACGGAATGCTTACGGAGAATCGTCTCACTCGCTATTTTCCTTAAAAAATGTCCCCTGTCTCACGAACCCAATTTTGGCTTTGTTACTTGCTCTTTACTGCTAAGCCTCCCTTTGTGCTCACCCCCCTCTACATACTGCCATTGACTACATACGATATGGTCACAGTATGCAAAGAGAACAGAAGTTCCATTCTTTCCAACAAAGGTATTATTACAAATACTTGTATAGGTACCTGCATTTGCATTGCAAACGCAACGAACAATTCAAGATGAACTTTTGCCTAAAATGGAAGTTCCAGTTTCTAATTTCACTAGAATTTCTTAGAAAGTAAGTAGTTGTAACTTTAGAGCTTTTGCTTCCACTTCTGGGAGTGTTAACTTTTCTAGTTAGCTTCATTTTTGCTTTTTTACTATCTTGAGCTTGAATTTTACACAAATTGTAGCGTTGTCTTGTAGAGCTATATTATGTTACGGGTGCGAAGTTTTTTAGGCATACAGGTTGTAAAATGTTCACTCTGTAGGCAAGACTGAGCGGACAGACAACAACAAAGTAGAGAGACTGTAATCTCGTATGATTGAAGTTTCTAACACACAACATTTTTGTTTACTAGCCAATATTGAAAATAAATATTTATCCAGCTCAAGAAAGACTCTGTAATGACGTTGAAGTTATTTTAGTAGTAGCGTTACATTTACATAGATAGAGTAATAAACTATTATACCTTCTGAACATACCTTTGTTGTGATGTGCTGCTCCGTTTAATCCCATATTAGTAAGAGCATCCTCAATGTCTGTGTTGCCAGCGTGCGTGTTTCTCCCACGTTTGAGGGTACGTTGGGTGCTATGGGTGATCAACTTTATGGTCATCGGGGGTTTAAGGAAAATGTAGTGCCATCTCTGTAGAGTAGTTAACAAGGAAAGTGAATGGATACTGTTATGTTTTTTTCCACAGTTTCCTACTTAGTTAGGTAAGCTTTCACAAAATTGTTTCAGAAAAGTAAAATAAACTCAGATTGAAAGTTTTTTTTAAATTAACTCGAAACGAGATACTTTTCTTCTAAACATAAGTAGGTGTCGTAAATGTTGACTTTTATGTCTCATTGGATGGACGTTTTAAAACAGACCGTTATCAAAGTTAATAATGTACATCCAGATAACGATTTCCTAATCAATTTTCAATGTATGTAGGTAACAGTATCTCCTACTTTGGAAATACGACAACATCTAGATCAAACATGTTAAAGGTTCGCTCACAATTCTCATCAAGCCAAGATACTCGGAGATCACTTCCAAAGCACGTTATTATGTCACAGTTATTAGATTGTACAGCTTTGATAACTCAAGCACGATAATGTACAAGCTTCAATGTTATATTGTAACTTGGTGACTTTGACAGCCACTGGAGCGGAGCCTGAACACTTTCAGAGGACGTCGAAAGTGGATTGAAGAATGTATGTAGATTTGTGCTCAAAGAATTTGCTCTTTTACTTTTGGAGTTGAAGAGACTTGTCATTGAAGTAGAACAATAGATTCGTATATTACAGAGTTTACTGAGAAAAAAGTGGGTAGGTAAGTGCTCAGTCTCTTTATGAGTGAAAAAATAAGCTGGGGTTTGAAATGCTGAAAACCTGAGTGTTTTAGTGTAGTGTTACATCTAATCACGTATATTTTGTGGGTAGAAAAACCGAGCTTTTCATAAGTTTGTTTGTTTTGAATAAGTAATATCAGCGGTATAAACCTGATACTTTTGCACTAGGGGCTATATATTAATAGCAGATTGTTATACGAGGGGCTAAAATAACCCATTCTACCGAGGTAGTTTTAGTGTAGAGTATCTAAATAGAAACCGAGTTATAATAGGTTTTAGCGCCGTGTGTTACACTCTACTTTTCACTACGATTGCGAGAAAATAAAATAATATTAAATAGTTTTTTTTTTTTTTTTTTTAGTATGCAATTTGTTCAATCTGAATTTTTAAGGAAACTTTTTATCCTGGTATGCGGTAGTAAAAAGCTAGTTTTACATAAGAATAATTTTTCGTTTTTGGAGGCTCGTTGGTTACAGACAAATTACTTTTTTCCCTAGAGCAAGATATGCTATTTTTTCCCCGCTCTGGTACGCTACAATGACGGACTTTTTGAGCAAGAGTAGTGAAAATACAATTTCACCTAATTATCTTCGCCTGTAAACAAAAACCACGATTTTTACTTTACACGAAAATCTATAAGTAAATTATGTATGTAGGCAAAGTTTCGTGGCTTGATTCTCTAATAACTGGCAGAATTATATCGTTCAGCACGCGACGGGGACATTATCGTGAACTTGAAATGTTTCGCTATGTCCTGTTCCAATTATATTTATTTGCATGTATTTTTGTTAAGGATTGCCATGACATGTTTTTGGATGAATATACGTTGCTCTTGTTCAGACGTTTAACTTCAATTAACTTTATTCAGTGGCTTATTCATGTTGGCAGTAAAGGTACACTGCCCAGAAATATATTGGTGCCGATTCCCTTGTTCACAAACTAAACTAAATTTAAGTTCAGTGCATCTTTTTCTTTTTATTTCATTAAGAAAAGGACAGAAGATAATTTTTAGTTTAGTCCTGTCAAATTAATCAGCGCCTGTCACTACTCCATACAAGTTTAGACGCGATTAAAAACTTGCCGACTAAAATTACGTCAATTTACGTCAAGCGCTGATTAATTTGACGGGACTAAACTAAAATTTATCTTCTGTTCTTTTCTTAATGAAATAGAAAGAAAAATATGCACTGAACTTAAATTTAGTTTAGTTTGTGAACAAGAGAATCGGCACCATTGTCCACGATTGGTGACAAGGCGACCATCATGCGCTAATTCCATAATCTTAATAATTGTTGCAAAATCCACATGAATTTTACAGACAATAATTAAGATATTTATTATTAAGCTCTAATTTCAGTCCGCTGAAAACTAGTTTTCAATATTAAACATGAGCACTAAAAGACTTTTTCGTTTTTCAAGGCTTGTTGGAACAGACAAAAATTAAAAAGAAATTACTTTTTCGCCTAGAGCAAAAAATAGCATTTAGCACTTCTCTTGCTCAAAAAGGCCGTTATTGTAGACAATAACGACCTTTTTGAGCAAGAGAAGTGAAAACAAAATTTAACTTTACACTTTAGCAGAACTTGCACAATTTTAACAAAAATATTCTTACAAGTTACAAGGTTTCACCTAGTTTCGCAGGCTAGTCAATAAAGAACAGGAGTAGTGATACCTGGATAGTCGATAGGCGTCGGAGCGCGCTAACGAAGTTGCAGCAACACAATAAAACGAGCTGCTGCAACACAAAACGTGCTGCAGCAACCGATCGACGAACAAAAAAAATACATAGGGTTGTCGCTGACCAGTTTATTGGGTTATACAAAGAAATATGGTGTGATCGTGTTGAGTTATGGGTTGTCAAACGCGGAAATGCCGAACTGAAATTACTTGGGTTTAGATGAATGACACAGATTCGTCTATGCGCTGCCGATAATTCATTTTGGTTCGTGTTTTGCTCAGCGTTTGTAGCTTAGATGGAATTATGATCGTCTCAAACAGAATTGCTTTAATTTGTACACAGATACAACTACACTATCTAAACTTAAATACAGTGATTTTCCAATCCCTAATAATATAATATTTCTCAAGTGTGAAATGTGAAGCAATTTTCTAAAGTTGCCAAATTTAAATTATATTGCAGCTAAGCTTAACAATTCACCTTGAACGTCCCCTTTTCTTTCATACCATTTAAGAAGAAAATCTGCAAACATTCAGCTGAAAGCCTCAAAAAAGAAAGCACAAAGCAATGCCCTCGAAAAATCTGGGTTGTTTAAAACTCGTAAAATATGTGTCACTGTCAACCCTATACAATTGGTAAGTAGGTCAGTGCCGGTACTATCAAACCGACTTTATGTTTACCATTACCACAGCACGGCCGGTCGCTAAATCTATGTACACTGCCCGCTCCGTTCCCGATTACACTGCCGCCTACGCGACCGACGAGCAATGGATAGCTTGCATTTAAAACTTGTTGTTTCACCCAGTTTTTTTGTAAAGTTGTACGATGTTTACTTAATGTGGGCTTGATTTATTTTATGGGGCTTGGTTTCGCGGATTTTGGGTATTATTGCTAACGGGTGATATTATTTTTCATTTGTGAATTTTATTTGCATAAAATCTTAATAGAACATGAGTGTTTTCAGCTACTGTTTTCCGGTAGTTGCTTTTCCGTTTATAAAAATCGTTCACGATACAACAACTTTTACAACTTCGTAAAAAAATATCAAACTACATATTTGGTAATAATGAATTGAGGAATACCTCGACCTGATCTGTCAAGACCCCTTTTCATTCATAATTAAGCCGACATAAGATATGAACCCCGATAACCCCGATTACCATAATGAAAACCTCCCGCATAATGCTTCAAACATCTCGTCACTAAATATCCTGCAGTAAAACTGAAGGTTATGAGATTATCCTGGGAGCTGCCAAGACGTCGTTGTTATGCATTTGATGGCGGACAATGCTACGGGGCATCGTCTTATCAACAAGTAATGTTCTGCTGTACTTGGCTACGTAGGTTTATTTATGAGATATGGTGTGGAGGAGACTGCGTGGCTAAATTATATCCACACACTGAAGAAAATCGTTTTCTTTGTTTTGCATAACAAAGAATTTCAGATGCAAACAATGACACAGTTTTGAAATCCTGGTTGATTCTATTCGCTGTGGTACTAATTCATGGTTAACTGGAACCTTAGATCCTTATAGGTCAAAGCCCAAGTATGAGCGTAGTGGTTCCCCATTATCATCATTCTATCATTGTGTATTGAGACCTAATCATGAAGTGTCGTATTTCAACTACATTGCACAAATAATAAAACAATTCTTATTAACGATTTTGCTTGCCAACATTTCTTCGGCGAAATATAGTATTTTACAAAATAAGCTATAAAATATACCTATAGTATTTTATGGAAAAACAAAAAATAGACATATATTTTTATAAAACTGTCTAAAAAAAAGAAAAATCTAAAATTCAAGTGTCATGATGCTTTATTTATTACATTAAATATTTAATTAATGTAAATCAAATGCAAATTTTTACGCTTCTGTTTCTTTCTTCTCGCCATTTCGAATTCATCAAAACCGAAAATATCCTTTCTGTGAATGCCAAAGCAGCGGGATAAACTTATTTTCAGTATTTTTTCAAATATGCTGCCATTTTTGGCCTGTAGTTTTGTCAGTAAACTCACTACATTCTTTTACTTTTGCAAAGATTTCATTTAATATTGTTATTTCAGAGTAGTAGAGTAGCGATCACTTTTTTTTAAATGAAAGATTTGTTTGTTAGATTTCAGTGTTGAAAATATAGTATTTTTGCGTACTATATATTTCTTCAACAGTAATAGTACGCAGCCTCGAAATATAGAACAATACTATACATTATAGTACGGTTGGCAACCCTACTTATAACCCACCTATGAAACTGTTCGTATTTAAACCTATAACGAGATAAACGATAAATTAACATCCTCATAAAATCAGGTCGAACATTATCCGGAGGCGAGCCATCAATTTAATCACTTTAACATTCAAACGATCCATTAGTCTCCTACTACTGCCGGAGGCTTCCGAAAATTCCTCTGTAAAACAATTTTTGTGTAAAAAAGTAACGTTCGGGGATTAGCCTCGTCTCTACGGTAGCTAAATGTGAAATATGTGTAGTAGAGGTAGTGGGGTAGTGCGCTAGTGACCGGGTGGCTGCTGGCCAATAGAATTGCGCCGTTGAAAATCGACGTGGAATTAGGTTTTATCCAGGTTCGGTTTGATGTTTTAATCCGGGATTAGAGAACGTTGGGTGCTAAATTATGTGCTTGTGTTACAGGGGTTTTATCAAGTATTTTCTGAGGCGTGAAATGTTACGAACTGTACTTAGGTATTGTTCAGGACCTTTGATTTCAAGTTTGTCCTATTTATAAGTAGAGCAGAACTATTGAGGAAGAAATCAGAAACTGACAGTAAAAGGGTAGTTCTTTAATACATAAAACTGAAAAACCTTATCTTACTGCTATGTCAAGGTGAATTACTCTCGTTCATAATTTCGGCCTTATAAAAATTCGAAAAGTTACCAATACACGAGAAGTCTACTACAGAACAACACTTATTCCAAAATTATTAAGGGAAACGCCCACCCAAAGTTTGGCTATCTTTACCAAAAGGGGCCGCCCCTGAAACACCGCTGAAGCCTAACTTACAGCCTTCAACAACGCTAATAGTTGGATCGACTCAGCGATCAATTACCGACCGTATCATGTTCTTTCATAACTTTTAGCGTCCATTCATCGACGCTAATAGGCTTTCGAAGTCGAAGCCGGGTGGACTTCGGCTTTGGTTTTGTAGTGATACTAATCTTTTGCAATGTTTTTGGGTGTAAGATTTGATTAAGTATTGATATTATTAATGAAACGTAATGAATATAACAAATATATACTTTTGGTTCTTATGAAGAAATGTTATAGGTATTTTGACGCCATCTTTTGTGTTAATTATTTGTTTGTATTGGGAAAAGATTATTGTATGGATGACAGCAACAGTCACATAATAATCTTCTGAAACAATAAAAAAATAAAGTTTAAAAAACTGTAACCCGACTACGGGAAAATAAAAATGATCTAAAAAGTACGAAACAAGCAAATATTTCAGACAGAAATCAAGACATAGGTACAAAAATGGTCAAGGTAAAGCCGTGGTCGCATGCCTGTATACCATGTTGGTGCCAGGAACACCTACAAAATTATAATGGCATGCGACGACGGCTTTACCTTGACCATTTTTGTACCTATGTCTTGATTTCTGTCTGAAATATTTGCTTGTTTCGTACTTTTTAGATCATTTTTATTTTCCCGTAGTCGGGTTACAGTTTTTTAAACTTTATTTTTTTATTTTATACTTTTCCGTTTTTACACTTGATAAACGTAAATAAGAGTAGAGTAATTCAATAGTTCAGTAATTAACCTATTTTAAATTCCAATAGCAGTGTATAGTGCTTTGGACGACACCATAGAGCGATTTATTTCGACGCCATAAATCGATATCGAGCTTCGAAGAAATCCAAAATATAAATATTTCGTTGTACTTCTTTTTCTTCATAAGAGTGGAATTACAAATCGGTACTTCTTATTAAGATTTGATTAACTGCACGTTGGTAACATCTTGCGATACTACGTAGCGCAGTCTCACTTTTGCTTGTTTTTAACGATTTAAACATATTTGTTTACTTTGAAAATATAATATTATATACATATTTGTAATGTGCTCGTCAAGACCTTTCTTTTGATACCAAACATGTCATGATCATCCCATTTTAATTTTTTTCGAGGTTAGAAATTTACGTGTAAAGTCCACCAAATTAAATTTAGGGAAAAATTATATAGCCTATGTCACCCGGACCATTATTACGAATCTATTGATACCTCATTCATCAAAATCGGTTTAGTAGTTTAGGCGCTACGGTGGAACACACGTAAAAACAAACATACATACATACATACATACATACATACATACATACAAACATACATACATAGACTGCTAAAATCATAACCCTTCCTTTTGGCTTTGCCGTAGTCGGGTAAAAAGTTTCGTTAATATGCAAGCCGCCCCACTAGTGGGGGTAGTTACATTTTTACTTAGAGATACATTTCTTTCTTTTTCAAACAAATATAAAATACAAGGACCTACACAAATCCTAAGGTGCCAAGCCTAGTGGGGCAGAATCCACAAGATTTAAAACTAGTGGAATCTGCCCCACCAAGTCGAATCAATGGGGCAGATTCCACTGCAAAATTTTAGGCATTCCATTTGCCCCACCCGTGGGGCGGCTTGGTGGGGCAAAGTGGAAGTACTCGCTTTAAAGTCGGTCTTAAAGCTAAAGACTTACTACCCCAGATTAACTCTAAAAGTTTTCCGAAAACTTTTTTTTTATTAAATCAGATTAAACCCGACCTCGATAACTCGGTTAACCTCAAGGAGCTCTTAGAGCCCTTCATCAATGGAAATGTTTAAACCAACTCCCGTGGTCCCGTATTTTACCAAACTTGTAACGAAACTTGCGGCTTATCTTATATCCCGGAGGTATTACTGTTCCCGTGTGCCAAACTGTACGGGAAAATGTTGCAATGTGTGGCTTAAAATGTGACAGAAAACATAACGAACTTCTTATCAAAATATTTTGTGCAGTAAGCCCGTCTTGAAACAGTAGCAGAGGTTCTTGAGACTGTCCAAAATCCTGTTTAGAGGTAGAGGTAAAAGCTTCACATCAGGTGGATTATATGCCAATTTTAATTATGAAAACCATAATCACTATTATTACACGACTGCCCAAAAAGGAGTGTAATGTTTTCAGGGTTCGTGTATGTATGTAAGTTTCTTTGTTCCACCATAACTTTTAAATGCCTGAACAGATTTGGATCTATGGGCATCGTTAGAATCCTTACATCATCCCGTGTGAGATAGGCAATTGTCATTGTAGTCGGGGGACCGTTGTGTGGAACACTTTTTAATCTAAGAGATGCACTGCAATGACAATTTTATTTATCTGTTTAGTCAGCGGGTAAATGAGTGACCTTTCGCTTTGTATACTGTAACTTTTTAGTTAGTTTTTTGGCAAGGCAGCTGTGTTTTTTATCTCCAAACAATCGTTTCTGCACAGTTTTTATAAAACCAAAAGATAAATTATGATCTTCATTACGTCTTTAACACAAATATCAGCGTATTTTCCTCAATAGATATTAGCAAGAGTTTCCACAAACTTTTTCATTTACCTGTCCTTATTAATCTTGGTTCCGCTCAAGTTTGCTCCACTTTTTTACGTTTTTCTTAGCCCGGTTCGCAGCATCTTAAATATCCTTTTAAAGAGAGCTCTCTCCTTTAAAGTTTTACTATAAAGTACTAGACTAGATCTTCAGTAAGTACTAAGTGGCTTAAGATACGTGTTTACTGAATCAACTTAACCCTAGTCTTGTTAACCGGCCATAAAGACTTGTAACTCAGTTACGGCTAGAGAAAAAGTCATTAACCCTCAGTGCTCAGCTCTCGGCCGCAAACGGGTTAATTGGCCGTTACTGTCCTGCCCTCACCACTGGAGGGTTAGGTATCAAGGGGCTGTTCTAGTGTTTAGGTCTTAACTTAAGATCTGAGGCTTAAAGGCATTTGTTCAGGGACTGAATTTGAATACAAATGGGTATGTTAAACTGCTTTTGAAAAGTTTGGAGAGGTTTTAGTTAGATACAGTTTGTTTCTACATAGAGAACCTATGTGAAATATACTGAATTCTGTTCTAAGTTGAGGTAGCTGTTATAAAAGTAAAAATTTGCTGATTCCTGTAGAAATATTCCTGAAGGAGAGATTAAGACAGAGAGTGAGATTCAAATATGATCATAATTCTCAATGTTGATTAAAGTAAATCAGGAATGTTGCAACATATTTTAGAATAATGAAGTATAATGTATACCCATTAAAAAGTACTTCGTATTAGGTTTCTTTGAAGGAATTAAATGTTACTTTACAGGAGAGTACAGTGTTCAGTGAGTTTCCTTTGGGAATGAAGTTTACAAAGTGAAGTAAAACAAGAGAGCTTGTTACTCGATGCGTCGGGTTTTTACTTTCTTTATAAATACGATGCAAGTATCGTTTCTTTCTTTTTACCGTAACATGGAACAGTATTTAAATATATTTATACTGTTGTCGTTGGACATGTGGTTTTGGGCTCTACTAATGCGTGTTCTCCAAATAATCTCTATCGGCCTTCATCTCAGTATTAGCCGTATCCTCTTTTGTAACATCCAGCCATCGTTTCCTTGGTGTTCCTCAATGTCTATAGCCATCCCATTATTATTATTATTTTCTTTTTATTTTCGATTGTTGTGTTATCTTTTCATAAATTTTTATTCTTGGATTTTTATTTAGATTTTTGTGATTTGAAGCAAAACTATTTTCCTTTTATACCGAACATGTTTTTAAAATAAACGTTAAAATGGTAAACCCTCCATAATGGTGCCTACTGCTCAAGATACAGGCTTGCCTAGTTTGAGGCCAATGTAAACCCTTTGTAATCTTTTTAGCAATAAAGTTAGATTTTTATTTTTTCTATTTATATTCACACTCAAAACTATTTTTGCTAAAACTTGATATTATTACCTATACATACATACATAAACTCACGCCTTCTTCCCATGGGGGTAGGCAGAAACTACAGAACGCCACCTGCTACGATCCTTACATAGTCCTTTTGCCTCGTTTACGTTCATACATCTGGTCATACACGCACGCCGGTTGCGAGTACTACGCACCTGGCCTTTCTGAAGAACATCACCAATAAGGTCAGTATATGTCCTCCTAGGGCGTCCCCGCCCGGCCTTTCCCTTTACATCAGCCTTGTAAATACATTTTGTTAGTCGCCTTTCATTCATTCTCTCAACATGCCCAAACCATCTCAGCATACCCTTTTCAATTTTTGTCACTACATCTTCTTTTAAATCACACCGCTGTCTTATCACATCATTCCTCAGCCTATCATTCATAGTCAGGCCACACATGCCTACCTATACTCTATTTGAAATAAGATTAGACATTTAACTAAACCTTTTTACCACCAACGCAATAGAAGTCAGAATCGGTTGAACGGACTGTAAAAAATGTTTGTTTAAATGTCTAATTTTATTTCAAATGGAGTATAGATATCCTACGTGTAAAGTCTATTCAGCCACCGTAGGCACAAACCCAGTATTTAATCCCTGTATCAGTGACAGCGGGATCTATTTCTGTGGTAAGTGAGTTAGTTCGAGCCATTGAATACGAGCGCTGAACAAGGGCTGAGCCGCACCAGCGCGCGCCCGCGCCCGCGCCGGCTGACGGTGACGGCCGCTGACGCATTGAGCGGTTGAGTTCCGACGGTATTGTTAGCGGTGTTGAAACGGGATGAAATGTGGGGTGGGTCTGATTGTAACGAGAACTAATAGAAATACTTAATGATAAACTATGCAGAGTCTGTTCCAAAGTATCTTATGGAAATAAATGTAAACAAATGGATCCGAAAACTTACTTGCGGCTGCCCATTTGTAGTCCCACTGACAAATTAAATGCTTTGATTTCATTATTTGAATACTTAAACTCGAAAAACTAATTTCAAATTTCCTGGAAGATGATTTTCAGTAGAAAATTGAGAAAAATTTATAACCTCGATTTTCGTTGAATTTTTTAATTACAATTTAATAATAATTGTTGGAAAAGTGGTGAAATACATACAAGTGGAAACCTTCTAAATACAGATGAATGTATTACTAATTCCCTTTAGTGTGTGAACAAGGTTTGTATACACTTTCAAAGGATACTTTTGGACCAGACCATAAAGTAAACGAAAGTTCTTGTACGATGACAACTATTTTATAGAGCTTTTTGTTCTGGTTCAGTTGTCAAAATGTAAAAACAGAACGTCTTGAACTTCGCAATGTTGGCATTCCAAATGTATTAACCACACGACACGATATAAAACATTGTTAACTTAACAAAAACATTAAAATGTTAATAGTTCTTTAATAAATTTAAAAATAATCCATAAAATGTCCTGACCACTTTGGAACGCCACTAACATGCCAAAGTGAGTTAATGAGTGCAGTGAAAGAGCTCGTAAACCGGACGTCCGGCTCCCGGCTGCCGGCCACGGACGCTGTCCGGACTGTTATGGGACTCCGTAAAGGGAACTGTATAACTATTTTATTTGACCATTAAAGTTGTTTGAGCATGTTTTAGAATCCTTCCGGCTACTAATGTAAATATGTTTAGCTGTCGTATATGGTTTTTCTGTTCAGACCCTGGCGGATGTTTTGCCAAAAAGTTTTAATAGTAGATTGTTATACGAGGGGCTAAAGTAACCCATTCTATCGAGGTAGTTTTACTCCCGAGCTTTAGTGAGGGGAGTAAATAGAAACCGAGATATAATGGGTTTTAGCACCGTGTGTTACACATACTTTTCACTACGATTGCGAGAAAATAAAATAATCCAATACAATATTAAATAGTTTTTTTTTTAAATATACATTTTGTTCAATCTGAATTTTTAAGGAAATTTTTAATCCCGGTATGCGGTAGAAAAAGCTAGTTTAAAGACTTTTTCGTTGTTGTAGGCTCGTTGGTTACAGACAAAAATTTGTTTTTTCTCTAGAGCAAGAAATGCAATTTTTTCCTCGCTCTGGTACGCTACAATGACGGACTTTTTGACAAGTGTAGTGAAAAGTTACTTGTTTTGGTTTTTGGATAAAGCAAAACAATATGAGAAAAATTTCCTTTTTCTCAATTTTTTTATTGAAACTAGAGAAATAAATGAGCCATACAAAAATACTTGCATGTACAGATACTCCTTACAAGTTCAAGACCAGGCATCCAGCGCCGTAAGTGGTCAATTTGTGTGACGTCAGCAATGAAAGGGTCAGCCTAGTTGAACTCGGCCTTCACTCGGTTTATGTGAAGATAACTACTTTATTAGATAATAATGTACGAAAGGTATCTTTGTTAAAGGTAAAGTGCAGGTTTTTGTTAAGGATTTTTTTTAATATCCTACGATACCTCCTCTGCAGGGCAACTCATTATCTTATAGAGACAAAGAATGAGTATAGACAACAACACTTCTCTTCCTCCTATGCATGTTTGCGAATTCGACCATTAAATTTAAAATTACTGAAAATCTCGGTTTTCTTAAGAATTATTTTTCACCGTTAATTTGTGATTGATAAATATCAGATTCTACAACAATCAGCTACTTGATTTGAATCAGACGGAATCTTTATAATTAGCACAGAAGTAATTACGTAGGCAACAGAACGCATTGCGGTTGCACGCTAAACTAGACAATTGCTTCTTCGCCGCAATGCGTCCTTGTGAGTTGAAACTGTCTGTTATACAAAAATAGTTTACAAATACAAAATAGTTTATTGTGCCAAATAGAAAATTACATTACATTTTAACGTGTTTGGAGCCTCCTTTTAGGCAAACAATGCCTGTATTAGAAGGCTCCGCTCTTTCACATCATTGTAAGACATGTAAGGGTAGTATACAATGTAAGTACATTTTTCTGTATTTAGCTTAAATTTAAGATCATATGAAAATATTATTATATTTCAAATGCTTTGTTTCCATTCACCATACTCAACTTTCGAGGTTTCCTTCCACATGAATTTTACAGACAATAATTAAGATATTTATTATTAAGCTCTAATTTCAGTCCGCTGAAAACTAGTTTTCAATATTAAACATGAGCACTAAAAGACTTTTTCGTTTTTCAAGGCTTGTTGGAACAGACAAAAATTAAAAAGAAATTACTTTTTCGCCTAGAGCAAAAAATAGCATTTAGCACTTCTCTTGCTCAAAAAGGCCGTTATTGTAGACAATAACGACCTTTTTGAGCAAGAGAAGTGAAAACAAAATTTAACTTTACACTTTAGCAGAACTTGCACAATTTTAACAAAAATATTCTTACAAGTTACAAGGTTTCACCTAGTTTCGCAGGCTAGTCAATAAAGAACAGGAGTAGTGATACCTGGATAGTCGATAGGCGTCGGAGCGCGCTAACGAAGTTGCAGCAACACAATAAAACGAGCTGCTGCAACACAAAACGTGCTGCAGCAACCGATCGACGAACAAAAAAAATACATAGGGTTGTCGCTGACCAGTTTATTGGGTTATACAAAGAAATATGGTGTGATCGTGTTGAGTTATGGGTTGTCAAACGCGGAAATGCCGAACTGAAATTACTTGGGTTTAGATGAATGACACAGATTCGTCTATGCGCTGCCGATAATTCATTTTGGTTCGTGTTTTGCTCAGCGTTTGTAGCTTAGATGGAATTATGATCGTCTCAAACAGAATTGCTTTAATTTGTACACAGATACAACTACACTATCTAAACTTAAATACAGTGATTTTCCAATCCCTAATAATATAATATTTCTCAAGTGTGAAATGTGAAGCAATTTTCTAAAGTTGCCAAATTTAAATTATATTGCAGCTAAGCTTAACAATTCACCTTGAACGTCCCCTTTTCTTTCATACCATTTAAGAAGAAAATCTGCAAACATTCAGCTGAAAGCCTCAAAAAAGAAAGCACAAAGCAATGCCCTCGAAAAATCTGGGTTGTTTAAAACTCGTAAAATATGTGTCACTGTCAACCCTATACAATTGGTAAGTAGGTCAGTGCCGGTACTATCAAACCGACTTTATGTTTACCATTACCACAGCACGGCCGGTCGCTAAATCTATGTACACTGCCCGCTCCGTTCCCGATTACACTGCCGCCTACGCGACCGACGAGCAATGGATAGCTTGCATTTAAAACTTGTTGTTTCACCCAGTTTTTTTGTAAAGTTGTACGATGTTTACTTAATGTGGGCTTGATTTATTTTATGGGGCTTGGTTTCGCGGATTTTGGGTATTATTGCTAACGGGTGATATTATTTTTCATTTGTGAATTTTATTTGCATAAAATCTTAATAGAACATGAGTGTTTTCAGCTACTGTTTTCCGGTAGTTGCTTTTCCGTTTATAAAAATCGTTCACGATACAACAACTTTTACAACTTCGTAAAAAAATATCAAACTACATATTTGGTAATAATGAATTGAGGAATACCTCGACCTGATCTGTCAAGACCCCTTTTCATTCATAATTAAGCCGACATAAGATATGAACCCCGATAACCCCGATTACCATAATGAAAACCTCCCGCATAATGCTTCAAACATCTCGTCACTAAATATCCTGCAGTAAAACTGAAGGTTATGAGATTATCCTGGGAGCTGCCAAGACGTCGTTGTTATGCATTTGATGGCGGACAATGCTACGGGGCATCGTCTTATCAACAAGTAATGTTCTGCTGTACTTGGCTACGTAGGTTTATTTATGAGATATGGTGTGGAGGAGACTGCGTGGCTAAATTATATCCACACACTGAAGAAAATCGTTTTCTTTGTTTTGCATAACAAAGAATTTCAGATGCAAACAATGACACAGTTTTGAAATCCTGGTTGATTCTATTCGCTGTGGTACTAATTCATGGTTAACTGGAACCTTAGATCCTTATAGGTCAAAGCCCAAGTATGAGCGTAGTGGTTCCCCATTATCATCATTCTATCATTGTGTATTGAGACCTAATCATGAAGTGTCGTATTTCAACTACATTGCACAAATAATAAAACAATTCTTATTAACGATTTTGCTTGCCAACATTTCTTCGGCGAAATATAGTATTTTACAAAATAAGCTATAAAATATACCTATAGTATTTTATGGAAAAACAAAAAATAGACATATATTTTTATAAAACTGTCTAAAAAAAAGAAAAATCTAAAATTCAAGTGTCATGATGCTTTATTTATTACATTAAATATTTAATTAATGTAAATCAAATGCAAATTTTTACGCTTCTGTTTCTTTCTTCTCGCCATTTCGAATTCATCAAAACCGAAAATATCCTTTCTGTGAATGCCAAAGCAGCGGGATAAACTTATTTTCAGTATTTTTTCAAATATGCTGCCATTTTTGGCCTGTAGTTTTGTCAGTAAACTCACTACATTCTTTTACTTTTGCAAAGATTTCATTTAATATTGTTATTTCAGAGTAGTAGAGTAGCGATCACTTTTTTTTAAATGAAAGATTTGTTTGTTAGATTTCAGTGTTGAAAATATAGTATTTTTGCGTACTATATATTTCTTCAACAGTAATAGTACGCAGCCTCGAAATATAGAACAATACTATACATTATAGTACGGTTGGCAACCCTACTTATAACCCACCTATGAAACTGTTCGTATTTAAACCTATAACGAGATAAACGATAAATTAACATCCTCATAAAATCAGGTCGAACATTATCCGGAGGCGAGCCATCAATTTAATCACTTTAACATTCAAACGATCCATTAGTCTCCTACTACTGCCGGAGGCTTCCGAAAATTCCTCTGTAAAACAATTTTTGTGTAAAAAAGTAACGTTCGGGGATTAGCCTCGTCTCTACGGTAGCTAAATGTGAAATATGTGTAGTAGAGGTAGTGGGGTAGTGCGCTAGTGACCGGGTGGCTGCTGGCCAATAGAATTGCGCCGTTGAAAATCGACGTGGAATTAGGTTTTATCCAGGTTCGGTTTGATGTTTTAATCCGGGATTAGAGAACGTTGGGTGCTAAATTATGTGCTTGTGTTACAGGGGTTTTATCAAGTATTTTCTGAGGCGTGAAATGTTACGAACTGTACTTAGGTATTGTTCAGGACCTTTGATTTCAAGTTTGTCCTATTTATAAGTAGAGCAGAACTATTGAGGAAGAAATCAGAAACTGACAGTAAAAGGGTAGTTCTTTAATACATAAAACTGAAAAACCTTATCTTACTGCTATGTCAAGGTGAATTACTCTCGTTCATAATTTCGGCCTTATAAAAATTCGAAAAGTTACCAATACACGAGAAGTCTACTACAGAACAACACTTATTCCAAAATTATTAAGGGAAACGCCCACCCAAAGTTTGGCTATCTTTACCAAAAGGGGCCGCCCCTGAAACACCGCTGAAGCCTAACTTACAGCCTTCAACAACGCTAATAGTTGGATCGACTCAGCGATCAATTACCGACCGTATCATGTTCTTTCATAACTTTTAGCGTCCATTCATCGACGCTAATAGGCTTTCGAAGTCGAAGCCGGGTGGACTTCGGCTTTGGTTTTGTAGTGATACTAATCTTTTGCAATGTTTTTGGGTGTAAGATTTGATTAAGTATTGATATTATTAATGAAACGTAATGAATATAACAAATATATACTTTTGGTTCTTATGAAGAAATGTTATAGGTATTTTGACGCCATCTTTTGTGTTAATTATTTGTTTGTATTGGGAAAAGATTATTGTATGGATGACAGCAACAGTCACATAATAATCTTCTGAAACAATAAAAAAATAAAGTTTAAAAAACTGTAACCCGACTACGGGAAAATAAAAATGATCTAAAAAGTACGAAACAAGCAAATATTTCAGACAGAAATCAAGACATAGGTACAAAAATGGTCAAGGTAAAGCCGTGGTCGCATGCCTGTATACCATGTTGGTGCCAGGAACACCTACAAAATTATAATGGCATGCGACGACGGCTTTACCTTGACCATTTTTGTACCTATGTCTTGATTTCTGTCTGAAATATTTGCTTGTTTCGTACTTTTTAGATCATTTTTATTTTCCCGTAGTCGGGTTACAGTTTTTTAAACTTTATTTTTTTATTTTATACTTTTCCGTTTTTACACTTGATAAACGTAAATAAGAGTAGAGTAATTCAATAGTTCAGTAATTAACCTATTTTAAATTCCAATAGCAGTGTATAGTGCTTTGGACGACACCATAGAGCGATTTATTTCGACGCCATAAATCGATATCGAGCTTCGAAGAAATCCAAAATATAAATATTTCGTTGTACTTCTTTTTCTTCATAAGAGTGGAATTACAAATCGGTACTTCTTATTAAGATTTGATTAACTGCACGTTGGTAACATCTTGCGATACTACGTAGCGCAGTCTCACTTTTGCTTGTTTTTAACGATTTAAACATATTTGTTTACTTTGAAAATATAATATTATATACATATTTGTAATGTGCTCGTCAAGACCTTTCTTTTGATACCAAACATGTCATGATCATCCCATTTTAATTTTTTTCGAGGTTAGAAATTTACGTGTAAAGTCCACCAAATTAAATTTAGGGAAAAATTATATAGCCTATGTCACCCGGACCATTATTACGAATCTATTGATACCTCATTCATCAAAATCGGTTTAGTAGTTTAGGCGCTACGGTGGAACACACGTAAAAACAAACATACATACATACATACATACATACATACATACATACAAACATACATACATAGACTGCTAAAATCATAACCCTTCCTTTTGGCTTTGCCGTAGTCGGGTAAAAAGTTTCGTTAATATGCAAGCCGCCCCACTAGTGGGGGTAGTTACATTTTTACTTAGAGATACATTTCTTTCTTTTTCAAACAAATATAAAATACAAGGACCTACACAAATCCTAAGGTGCCAAGCCTAGTGGGGCAGAATCCACAAGATTTAAAACTAGTGGAATCTGCCCCACCAAGTCGAATCAATGGGGCAGATTCCACTGCAAAATTTTAGGCATTCCATTTGCCCCACCCGTGGGGCGGCTTGGTGGGGCAAAGTGGAAGTACTCGCTTTAAAGTCGGTCTTAAAGCTAAAGACTTACTACCCCAGATTAACTCTAAAAGTTTTCCGAAAACTTTTTTTTTATTAAATCAGATTAAACCCGACCTCGATAACTCGGTTAACCTCAAGGAGCTCTTAGAGCCCTTCATCAATGGAAATGTTTAAACCAACTCCCGTGGTCCCGTATTTTACCAAACTTGTAACGAAACTTGCGGCTTATCTTATATCCCGGAGGTATTACTGTTCCCGTGTGCCAAACTGTACGGGAAAATGTTGCAATGTGTGGCTTAAAATGTGACAGAAAACATAACGAACTTCTTATCAAAATATTTTGTGCAGTAAGCCCGTCTTGAAACAGTAGCAGAGGTTCTTGAGACTGTCCAAAATCCTGTTTAGAGGTAGAGGTAAAAGCTTCACATCAGGTGGATTATATGCCAATTTTAATTATGAAAACCATAATCACTATTATTACACGACTGCCCAAAAAGGAGTGTAATGTTTTCAGGGTTCGTGTATGTATGTAAGTTTCTTTGTTCCACCATAACTTTTAAATGCCTGAACAGATTTGGATCTATGGGCATCGTTAGAATCCTTACATCATCCCGTGTGAGATAGGCAATTGTCATTGTAGTCGGGGGACCGTTGTGTGGAACACTTTTTAATCTAAGAGATGCACTGCAATGACAATTTTATTTATCTGTTTAGTCAGCGGGTAAATGAGTGACCTTTCGCTTTGTATACTGTAACTTTTTAGTTAGTTTTTTGGCAAGGCAGCTGTGTTTTTTATCTCCAAACAATCGTTTCTGCACAGTTTTTATAAAACCAAAAGATAAATTATGATCTTCATTACGTCTTTAACACAAATATCAGCGTATTTTCCTCAATAGATATTAGCAAGAGTTTCCACAAACTTTTTCATTTACCTGTCCTTATTAATCTTGGTTCCGCTCAAGTTTGCTCCACTTTTTTACGTTTTTCTTAGCCCGGTTCGCAGCATCTTAAATATCCTTTTAAAGAGAGCTCTCTCCTTTAAAGTTTTACTATAAAGTACTAGACTAGATCTTCAGTAAGTACTAAGTGGCTTAAGATACGTGTTTACTGAATCAACTTAACCCTAGTCTTGTTAACCGGCCATAAAGACTTGTAACTCAGTTACGGCTAGAGAAAAAGTCATTAACCCTCAGTGCTCAGCTCTCGGCCGCAAACGGGTTAATTGGCCGTTACTGTCCTGCCCTCACCACTGGAGGGTTAGGTATCAAGGGGCTGTTCTAGTGTTTAGGTCTTAACTTAAGATCTGAGGCTTAAAGGCATTTGTTCAGGGACTGAATTTGAATACAAATGGGTATGTTAAACTGCTTTTGAAAAGTTTGGAGAGGTTTTAGTTAGATACAGTTTGTTTCTACATAGAGAACCTATGTGAAATATACTGAATTCTGTTCTAAGTTGAGGTAGCTGTTATAAAAGTAAAAATTTGCTGATTCCTGTAGAAATATTCCTGAAGGAGAGATTAAGACAGAGAGTGAGATTCAAATATGATCATAATTCTCAATGTTGATTAAAGTAAATCAGGAATGTTGCAACATATTTTAGAATAATGAAGTATAATGTATACCCATTAAAAAGTACTTCGTATTAGGTTTCTTTGAAGGAATTAAATGTTACTTTACAGGAGAGTACAGTGTTCAGTGAGTTTCCTTTGGGAATGAAGTTTACAAAGTGAAGTAAAACAAGAGAGCTTGTTACTCGATGCGTCGGGTTTTTACTTTCTTTATAAATACGATGCAAGTATCGTTTCTTTCTTTTTACCGTAACATGGAACAGTATTTAAATATATTTATACTGTTGTCGTTGGACATGTGGTTTTGGGCTCTACTAATGCGTGTTCTCCAAATAATCTCTATCGGCCTTCATCTCAGTATTAGCCGTATCCTCTTTTGTAACATCCAGCCATCGTTTCCTTGGTGTTCCTCAATGTCTATAGCCATCCCATTATTATTATTATTTTCTTTTTATTTTCGATTGTTGTGTTATCTTTTCATAAATTTTTATTCTTGGATTTTTATTTAGATTTTTGTGATTTGAAGCAAAACTATTTTCCTTTTATACCGAACATGTTTTTAAAATAAACGTTAAAATGGTAAACCCTCCATAATGGTGCCTACTGCTCAAGATACAGGCTTGCCTAGTTTGAGGCCAATGTAAACCCTTTGTAATCTTTTTAGCAATAAAGTTAGATTTTTATTTTTTCTATTTATATTCACACTCAAAACTATTTTTGCTAAAACTTGATATTATTACCTATACATACATACATAAACTCACGCCTTCTTCCCATGGGGGTAGGCAGAAACTACAGAACGCCACCTGCTACGATCCTTACATAGTCCTTTTGCCTCGTTTACGTTCATACATCTGGTCATACACGCACGCCGGTTGCGAGTACTACGCACCTGGCCTTTCTGAAGAACATCACCAATAAGGTCAGTATATGTCCTCCTAGGGCGTCCCCGCCCGGCCTTTCCCTTTACATCAGCCTTGTAAATACATTTTGTTAGTCGCCTTTCATTCATTCTCTCAACATGCCCAAACCATCTCAGCATACCCTTTTCAATTTTTGTCACTACATCTTCTTTTAAATCACACCGCTGTCTTATCACATCATTCCTCAGCCTATCATTCATAGTCAGGCCACACATGCCTACCTATACTCTATTTGAAATAAGATTAGACATTTAACTAAACCTTTTTACCACCAACGCAATAGAAGTCAGAATCGGTTGAACGGACTGTAAAAAATGTTTGTTTAAATGTCTAATTTTATTTCAAATGGAGTATAGATATCCTACGTGTAAAGTCTATTCAGCCACCGTAGGCACAAACCCAGTATTTAATCCCTGTATCAGTGACAGCGGGATCTATTTCTGTGGTAAGTGAGTTAGTTCGAGCCATTGAATACGAGCGCTGAACAAGGGCTGAGCCGCACCAGCGCGCGCCCGCGCCCGCGCCGGCTGACGGTGACGGCCGCTGACGCATTGAGCGGTTGAGTTCCGACGGTATTGTTAGCGGTGTTGAAACGGGATGAAATGTGGGGTGGGTCTGATTGTAACGAGAACTAATAGAAATACTTAATGATAAACTATGCAGAGTCTGTTCCAAAGTATCTTATGGAAATAAATGTAAACAAATGGATCCGAAAACTTACTTGCGGCTGCCCATTTGTAGTCCCACTGACAAATTAAATGCTTTGATTTCATTATTTGAATACTTAAACTCGAAAAACTAATTTCAAATTTCCTGGAAGATGATTTTCAGTAGAAAATTGAGAAAAATTTATAACCTCGATTTTCGTTGAATTTTTTAATTACAATTTAATAATAATTGTTGGAAAAGTGGTGAAATACATACAAGTGGAAACCTTCTAAATACAGATGAATGTATTACTAATTCCCTTTAGTGTGTGAACAAGGTTTGTATACACTTTCAAAGGATACTTTTGGACCAGACCATAAAGTAAACGAAAGTTCTTGTACGATGACAACTATTTTATAGAGCTTTTTGTTCTGGTTCAGTTGTCAAAATGTAAAAACAGAACGTCTTGAACTTCGCAATGTTGGCATTCCAAATGTATTAACCACACGACACGATATAAAACATTGTTAACTTAACAAAAACATTAAAATGTTAATAGTTCTTTAATAAATTTAAAAATAATCCATAAAATGTCCTGACCACTTTGGAACGCCACTAACATGCCAAAGTGAGTTAATGAGTGCAGTGAAAGAGCTCGTAAACCGGACGTCCGGCTCCCGGCTGCCGGCCACGGACGCTGTCCGGACTGTTATGGGACTCCGTAAAGGGAACTGTATAACTATTTTATTTGACCATTAAAGTTGTTTGAGCATGTTTTAGAATCCTTCCGGCTACTAATGTAAATATGTTTAGCTGTCGTATATGGTTTTTCTGTTCAGACCCTGGCGGATGTTTTGCCAAAAAGTTTTAATAGTAGATTGTTATACGAGGGGCTAAAGTAACCCATTCTATCGAGGTAGTTTTACTCCCGAGCTTTAGTGAGGGGAGTAAATAGAAACCGAGATATAATGGGTTTTAGCACCGTGTGTTACACATACTTTTCACTACGATTGCGAGAAAATAAAATAATCCAATACAATATTAAATAGTTTTTTTTTTAAATATACATTTTGTTCAATCTGAATTTTTAAGGAAATTTTTAATCCCGGTATGCGGTAGAAAAAGCTAGTTTAAAGACTTTTTCGTTGTTGTAGGCTCGTTGGTTACAGACAAAAATTTGTTTTTTCTCTAGAGCAAGAAATGCAATTTTTTCCTCGCTCTGGTACGCTACAATGACGGACTTTTTGACAAGTGTAGTGAAAAGTTACTTGTTTTGGTTTTTGGATAAAGCAAAACAATATGAGAAAAATCTCCTTTTTCTCAATTTTTTTATTGAAACTAGAGAAATAAATGAGCCATACAAAAATACTTGCATGTACAGATACTCCTTACAAGTTCAAGACCAGGCATCCAGCGCCGTAAGTGGTCAATTTGTGTGACGTCAGCAATGAAAGGGTCAGCCTAGTTGAACTCGGCCTTCACTCGGTTTATGTGAAGATAACTACTTTATTAGATAATAATGTACGAAAGGTATCTTTGTTAAAGGTAAAGTGCAGGTTTTTGTTAAGGATTTTTTTTAATATCCTACGATACCTCCTCTGCAGGGCAACTCATTATCTTATAGAGACAAAGAATGAGTATAGACAACAACACTTCTCTTCCTCCTATGCATGTTTGCGAATTCGACCATTAAATTTAAAATTACTGAAAATCTCGGTTTTCTTAAGAATTATTTTTCACCGTTAATTTGTGATTGATAAATATCAGATTCTACAACAATCAGCTACTTGATTTGAATCAGACGGAATCTTTATAATTAGCACAGAAGTAATTACGTAGGCAACAGAACGCATTGCGGTTGCACGCTAAACTAGACAATTGCTTCTTCGCCGCAATGCGTCCTTGTGAGTTGAAACTGTCTGTTATACAAAAATAGTTTACAAATACAAAATAGTTTATTGTGCCAAATAGAAAATTACATTACATTTTAACGTGTTTGGAGCCTCCTTTTAGGCAAACAATGCCTGTATTAGAAGGCTCCGCTCTTTCACATCATTGTAAGACATGTAAGGGTAGTATACAATGTAAGTACATTTTTCTGTATTTAGCTTAAATTTAAGATCATATGAAAATATTATTATATTTCAAATGCTTTGTTTCCATTCACCATACTCAACTTTCGAGGTTTCCTTTCTAACTCAGTTTGTTTACAATAAGTCAAACGTCAACATCCAATCGTCTGTGGGTAGAGAAATGTCAAAGTGACGTGTTTGACAAATGTCATTTTCTTCTCAACGTGACATTTGCAGAATAGTCGACACTAGCTCAAAATTGACAAAAAAAAAACAAAACCAAAGATTTTTTGAAAGCAGATATCGAGAGGGTAGGAAGGAAGGGCCCTTCCTTTGAAAATTAATCGATTCTATTTGTACTTGTGCACATTGTAGAAGTTCTTACTAGCTCAAAAATATATTCTGGCTTGCATTTCTACAGTCCAATCTGTCTGAAACTTGGAACACCACTCTCCCCATCCATTTATTACCTCCAGCAAACTCTGTACTTATTTCCCTCAGTGTAGCCAACAAAAAAACGAAAAGCACATTAGTTTCCTTTACTTCGTGAACCTCAGTTTTTGCCACCGAGTCTAAAGGCAAGTCTCTCCGCAATATCTCAAGTTTTTCTCAAAACTTCAGTGGTATGCTGTGGTTGACTGCAACCATTTAGTTAGACTGTGGTCCTCTGCAAAGTTGGGACGAAAAAAAAACTTGATTGTTTTCTTTTTGTCCGCAATTTCTTTTTAGTTGAAAACAATGGTTGGTGAGAAGTTTTGTTCTGAAGACGTTCGCCGCATTTTTAAGAAGCTGTTGTGGTTCAGTTTTATGTTAAAGTTATTAAAATGGAGTGGTTGTTAGCGTTACGGTTGTTGTAATGCTGGCGGTACATATTTAGGTCGCTGGAGTTTTGTATGTAGTATTCCATTTCAAAGAAAACCCTGTAACAATTCACTCTGTTTTTAATAAATCAGATTTGTAAAAATACAATTGCTCGTTATGGAAAAACAAATAAGGGATCTAATGACAAGGTACACAATGCTACACTCTGTGGTATCAAAATTAGCTTATATAGAATTTTTTTTTTGTTCAGAAGGTCATACGAAACTCAGTTTGAGTTTAATATTATACCAGTTAAGAACACCCGATGCCATTCAAATTACTTCCCCTTCTAATTAATTTAATTTCGTCCCACTTGAAAACAGAAACAGGCGTAAACATGCAATAACTTCGCGTTCCATCTATCTCATGATTTACGAAGCGCTTCGAAACACGAAATATTAATTAGTGGATCCGGCGCAGCCCCGCCGGAGTTTCGATGTAATTACTTCGTTTTTAAACGCAATTCTGGATCAAATGGGATTAAAAAGTAATCAGATATATTCTCCTTGGAATTATGACAGAGAAATTGTATTAAGAAAGAATGAATGGGCTATTTGTGTGATATGTTAGGGTCCCATTTTAAAATTGACAAAGGAAAAACAAGGGGTTGAATGTCACTACACTTTATCGGAATTATAAGTTCCAAAAATTGCACTAAAGTGTACGTCTAGCTTACAAAATAGACAACCACTAATTAAGCATTACCATTTACCTACTAACTACAGGTCGACAGTCATAAATAATTGGAAACTACAACAATCGAACCGCATCCATTCGATGCAGGGATTAATTAACATGAAATCAAATAAGATAGCCCGGGGTTGAAACACAGAGTTGTTTCACCCCTACCCCGTGGGGGGAGGTTGTGTGTACGATATCAAATGTAAATTGGACCAATATACTGATATGTAATATGCAATGGCGGCGGCGTTTGGATACGTATTTTCATATAGATGTGGCTTAACCATATTAATGCCAATAATTTTGAGAGCCTTGTGGTAATATAATAATGATTCTGAACGAGTTCTCTATCATATGTTACCAAAGATGAGTGGGCAGTTCAATTTTTTTTTTATAAACTAATAAAACGCCTTCATTTTGAATTTTTGTGCCTTAATTTGTTTATTTTGTACAATACATCAGCATATGCCTCGATAACATTGTACCTCATAAATCGCAAAACTTAAGATCTGAAACAACTAAAAGCAAATACAGTTAAGTAATAGTTGCCAGTATAAAAATATAAATTACGACTTTAAAACAAAACAAATGCAACACTGTGCTGGATACGGCAACTGCAGCTAATGAAAAACCCATTTGCTAGCGCACTTAACCATAATATATGGAACATTGTCACTAGTTTATGGTAAAGGAAATACATTTAGCAAGCAAAGTTGGTTACTTGTGCAAGTTATTTGTAGAGTGGGGTTTCTTGCATGGATTCGTTGTTTTATAAAATGTTGGTTTTATTTTGGTAGATGTCAACACCAATCGTTTCGGATTTTTTGTAACCAGCGCTTGTTTTGTCATACGCAGAGTAGTTACATGTTGCCACATACACATAATATGTTAGTTTTGAACCGAGTCAGAATTTCTGATGCTCTTGAGCGTTTGTATTTTTTAAAACATTCATTATGTGGAGGCCATTTCTGGTGCTGGACATCATTTAATTTTTTGAAAATTCAATCAACTCAATTTCCATATATATTCATCCCTTTTTGCAATTAAACCTAAGGGTGAAAATTGAATTAGAAACCGTGGTACAAAAATATAACGACCATGCAGAGGCACCCTTGTTTCCTATGTGCCTACTATGTATGAATTTATGCTAAGTAATTATGTAGGTACGTTTTATTTAAAGGTGCCTTCTATGTTGTACGTGTTTGTATGTGTGTGGTCAGATTGTTAATTGCTTGCTTGCAGCTTTTAATAACTAAGCATTATATTCGAAGCGAACGTTTACGATCATTGAACGCGTGCCGTTAATCGTTTTGCAAATAAATTTTCAAGTAATATTAAGTGAAAATATGTACGTAGTTTGGAAAGTTCTTCAAGAATTTCAATAATTACGAACATAATAAACATAAAGCTTAATTATTTACAGCGTAAATAACTAATATTTTGAGCTAAAATTGTACCTACTGAAAAGTGATTAGGTATAAAAATATTTTATTTATATGTTACATACTATTTTGGTTCACAATTGTAGTTACGTTATACTATGTTATTCCGTAAGTAAATATGAATTAAAAGTCTGTTTTATTCAATCAATAATTTAAATAAAATACATAATATTGAAAATACATTCACATAACCTACAAAAGCATCACACGCACTATTACAATTTAGTAACTTTTCATTAGCAACAGAGGGAGGACTTAATTTTGAAAGCCTTTACCAAGTCTCCAACCCTTTGAAAGACAACGGCACATGCAATAGTGCTTGTAACATTAATAGTAAGTTCACACTTGACACCTTCACCCCCTTCCTACTTAACTTCAACTTAATCCCTTTCTGAACGCGAGTTCGCTCGTCATGCACCTTCATTTCTTTTTTGGTCCATGTGGTGTTGGCCATACTTTTAGCAAAGGGATTATGTTGTCAAAGGGATTAGGGTAACGGTGAAAGGCTCACCAGTATTTGACATTAAGGTGTCAAAAATTGCTCTGTATTAGTATAGTATTAGAAAGAAAGAAAGAAAGAAAGAAATCATTTATTTGCTGATAATGTAGGTATACATATAAGTTGGAATATTTATTAAGTGTCCCGATACATTTTCGATCGTTCACCATTTTCTTAGGAAACCAAAGCTTTGGACTGTAGACATTTTACGTTATCGAGGACATTGATTTCGGCGGTAGTGTGTAGCAATGGCGACTTTGAAACTTTGAACAGTCATTTGGCAACTACAACTAGGTATCTTATTTTTAACACAATTTGAGAAATTGGAGGCATAATCAAAAACAAGGTAGCTCTACTAAATAATTTATACTTCTACTCATACCTTAATATAATCCATGTGAAGATAAACTCAGCTATTTTTAAACGACGTTAAGAATTCCAGTTGGTTAAGCGAGCACAAACTAGGGGCGCTCAAAATGCCCGCGCCTTAAACTTGGGTATAATA
Source organism: Agrochola lychnidis (assembly GCA_963680765.1). Lineage (NCBI taxonomy): Eukaryota > Metazoa > Arthropoda > Insecta > Lepidoptera > Noctuidae > Agrochola > Agrochola lychnidis. The sequence continues at coordinate 1,122,767 of OY796859.1, read as the reverse complement.
TTCAGTTCGCTTTGCTGGATGTGGAAACATACGGGGTTGGGACGGCTCCGCGATAATGACACGAGAATTAAGAGCAAAAATAACCTTTTTATGCGAGCCACAAGACTATTTGTCAATGGCTTCTTTTTGACAACGTAAAAACGGCACGTCTACCGGAGTAGGTGCGCGCCACGCTTAGTGAAAAACACGTCTGCAACTGCAAATTGTGCCAATAAAAGTGAATCCACGATTTCCTTACATTTAGAAGACAGTCTGAATTCGCTGTCCAAACTACGCGCGTTCCCCGCTCAGTATACAATCCCGAATGTTTCCATTAAAGGTGGAGTTTTTAACGAGCGCATCAAATATGAACGCGAGCTCAGCGCAACAGAATACCTTACAGCATCTGTGGACCACTCGCTACACAAATGGAGGCATGCTAAGCTGAAACTTACACAAATGATAGCTAAGTTAAAAGTTTGTGGAAAAGTGACACTACTTTGGGAACAGGTTATATCGTTGTTATAGCTATTTTCCTAAGTTTTTTGGGGTGGGGTTCTAGTTTGATCAGGTGCGACCAAAAAGTTAAAAACAGCTGGTTATTAAGTGATTTTATTCATGAAACTTACAATATGTTGCAATTATCTAGTACATCAGCTTTATTAGTATTTATTTGAAAATTAATCTAAAATAGATTAATAATAAAAAATACCGAGGCGACCTAAAAAAATAACATTGCTGAATGTAAAACAAAATGGCGACCTCTCCAAATGCAAACACGACGGAGCAAGTTCACAAAACGATGTAAAGTTTCCAAATTCAAAATCCTTCTTGAAATTGGAACGCCGCGGAATATTTATCGTCACTCAACGCGATCCGATACGTTGGGAGGTAATCTGCAAACGTTCCAACGAATTTTCTGGAAAGTTTAAGAAATTGCCAGATCCGTGCCAGGTTGCGAACTGGCATCAATTGGCTGCAGCTTCACCTTGCTGTCAGGTAATGCGCTATTTGTTTGCTAGTTGACAGTGATAAATCTTTCGGACCAAATGGATCTTTTCCTAGAAAATATAAAATTTATTCCTGAGGCGAACATTTTAAATGGAACATTTCAATTACTAGAAGCTATTTGCTTAGTCCAAGTCGAATAGCAAACGAAGAGGATTCTGGCTTCGAAGTAATAAAATCTAGTCGATTGGGTCTCAGATGAATTGCTTTGTAATAGAACCTAGGAATTGATACTGTAAGAGATGAGTCTTTGTATAAATTTAATTTGTACTAGAAACATCAACTAAGAATAGTTTCCTATCTATACTAAATAAATCATCAGCCACGAATAGTAAAAATATTTTTTAATCTCAAACCGCTATTGTTTTTTACTTAACTTTGCAGGAGCGTATAATATCAGAAAATATTGTAAGGGAAGCTATGAATAGGAAGATTATTATCATAGAATAAATTACTTGTAACGAGTTTTTACAGACACGATATTATTGAAACCGAGGACTAAATTGCCATAGCTCATGTATCCAGCAGACACGCGGTAATTAACCAAACAAAAAATACTTATAATAGAAAAGCAGTTATCCCTGTAATGTTTTTATACAGCTCCATAAATAACTTAATTACTTGTGTAGTAAGAACAATAACACTAAGTGGCTCCACTATCCTTACAACATTCATTTACTTTTGGCACAACCCTAAAAAAGCACAAAATTATTCTGCCAGAGTGCCAGACGTTAATCTGGCATGCCGGATTTAATAACAAATATTGAGCTGATAGGTTCTGGCATTAACTGCCAACCGTGTCATGTGCTATATGAATGCCAGTACCGAAATTGACATCGATACTCGTTTTAAGTTTGAAACAGTTGATGTAGATGATGCGTGTTGTTGAGTATGTTTTAGTTGGGTTTGATGTAACTTACATTTGAGAATTTGAAGTCAGTTGAGTTGCAGAATGTGTAACTCAACTGACTGCAGTTTTGTCAGTTATGTTTAAGTCCCATATAATAGGGGGCGAGCCTATTGCCATCAAACGGGCACATATCCAGACTCCAGGCTGCTACTGAGAAATTCCAGATGAGAAAAACCCAAAAACACACGCCCGACCCGGGAATCGAAACCAGGACCTCATGCTCAGTAGCGCTTGCGGCCACTAGACCAAAGAGGAAGGATATTATGAGTCCAGGTAGTGCTTAAACCTGTATTATCATCATGAAATAATACCTACAATGAATCATAGTGTGTGTTTTAGTATAATTTGTGATTTCCTGTGCGAGTCTCATTAAATACTTTTTCTTTCTTTTTTTTCTTTAAATACAGTGAAATCTGGGTCTTTAGCAAACGATAGCGGAGGCGGCACTACTGCAGATTATTTGGTGAAATATATATGGTTTATATTTTTTTTACCTGCAACTAAGATTTATGTTATCGACATAAGTAGGTTACACCTATGTTTTATTTCTAACTATCTAATGATTTGTTTCTTTTGTTTTAGGTAAAAAATATACAAGTCCAACTCTACAGAATAAAACTTAGAAATCATAGCAAAGAGATAGCAAGAAAACCTACAGGCAAGTTTATAAAATAGATAAGTTAAAATATCAGTAAATTCAAACAACCTTGTTCCAGTTTTATTAAAATGCAGCCAGCCCTGAAGTATAATAACTGAAAGCTGGCAATAATCTAAGTAACTGGCAATATTGGCATAATCAAAAGCAATTTCCGCAACAGTAGTGGAAATAAAACCGTTTGATTTGTTTTTAATTCTAACAGTAATGGCGACGCGGTGCCAGTAGGGTTAGTGTGTTAACTTAAATGTCGATTTTTAGGATATTGTCGCGAACAATCATTTAAAAGTAAATATCGTTATGCTTCTTTATCAGTAAATTGGTTTTAAATGACACTTTTATACGTCAGTGTAAATTTTTTAAACTAGATGAGTTCGGTGTTTTTTATCCGACAGATGATACACCTGCTTCAATCTAGTGTACGTACACAATTGTTTTTAAGATGTAATCTGGAGATATGATGAGATAGTTAATGCAAAAAATGAATATATAAAAATAAAATAAAAAATATGTATGGAAACAATGTAACACTTAGCTATAAAATGCCTGCTTATATGAAACATAACTCAAATAGCTTTTGGATTGAATTTAGAATCTTTAGAAGCTCAGCCTAAATATTTCTTTTTTCCTTTTATCGACTCACGGAGTTATTATGTTACCTTATATCTCATATGATAACCTTTCAACTGTCATTAACGAGACACAATAGAATTTTAATTGTTATCCACCTCAATGAGGCGTCATAACAGATAATGAGTTAAGTGAACTATTCTGTGTTCTTTAATAGAATAAATTCTTTATCCGAAACCGAAAACCTTTTAGAGAGCATGCTAATCATCTAATTTAGTAAACAAATGCTTACATAATTTACCTCTGTACCCAAAATAACGCAGCTTATACAAACAAAGTTCGCAAACGAGTCCCTAACTTCTAAGCCATTCAATAATAAATGAATAGATAATTTATTCGTGCTTTTACATGCACTTAAAAGTCGAAGTTAGACAACCCTAATGTATTTTGAAATGGGTAGTAAGGATAGTTCGGGGTGAGTCGCGACCTCTGCTAATGAAAACCTTTTAGCTTGATCGTTTGCGCTATGGTTTTGATCTACTATGAAGATCAAATGTCTGAGTTTGAGGATCATCTTTTGAAGAGTTATCTATTTTAATATAAGAGGTTTTTTTTTAGTTAATTTGAGTAATACTTTGACTAAAAGTTGCTTGCTGTATTCAGTAGGTTTTAGAAGCGTTAGGTTTTGCATGGCGCCAGAATTAAAATTAATGAATACATTTAAATTAAATAATGGTTCGGTTAGGTTAGGATATCGTTTCAATAAATAAATTAGGAAACGAGGTACATACATTTAATCTTACCCGTTTTAGGATATGACCCCATTTTGCACAACTTACATTAAAATATATCGAAATAACAGTTATAAAGTACTCCGGATATTACGCCCAAAAACGATGTTTCCGACTGTCCCTATTCATTAAAACATTATTAACAGTTTCATACGGATAAAACCAACCAAACAAACCAATATACACTGTTTTTTCAGCTGTGCAATACTGCCGTTCCGAATTTAACACAGGCATGTAACAGACGAACATATTTCTCTTTATTAAAACCTTTAAATACGGTGGTGATACATATGTCAGAAGGGGCGCTGCAGTCCATATCAGTAGTAGCATTTCCCTTTGATGTCGCCGGTGTCGCATGTGCAGTTATGCATGGCTGCCAATGAAATGTGACGTTGATAATGGAAAGCGTAGCCGAGGGGGTTGATCGGATTTCGATTTGTGAAAGGCCTTTCGATATGCGATATTCGGGATATTTTTAATAATGTTTTTTTACACGGATATTGGCGTGCCTTTGACGTGTTTTTAGTGAAATAATAATAGCTGAAACAGAAAAGTGATAACAGTGCCAGAAAAAAGCTGTTTGTTTTACATACATTCAAAAAGAAATTGTTAAATAAAATCTCCGAAACCATATTTGCTCGTACCTACTCCAAATATAAAATAAAGCTCGCATAATTCAACGAGCTCTCTAAAATATTTCGACGAACGGACTTACGCGAACGGATGCTCATATTATTTTACAAGCAAAATTACTCCACTGATATTCTCGTTAGACAGACGAACCGAAATCCTTTGTGGGTAGTGTGCCGTGTACGTTCTACATGTTTCATGTTCGCCTGGTACCAAAGCTTCGCTCGCTGTTTCAGCCGCCATATTGTTTCTCCTGTCAAATTGCATTGCGCGCCATTCTTTGTTTTCCGAACAAGGAAAAGAAGTAAATATTGCGATTGAGTCGGAGATACGAATAAAATGGATTTCCTGCGATTATTTGTTCTTTTAATTAAATTTTCTCCCGATTTCTTGTACATTGATTGAGCCGGTAGAATGTTTGAAAGTTCCTAATTAAATTGTACTTTTCTTGCTTGTCTTGCATTCGCTGGCTCACATTTTCACTTTGCTAACTGAAGCGTAATAATTTACATAGGAATTTTCTTTTTAAATATTTGAGCTTATTTTATTTGACGGCGTTATTTCCTCCGCGTTTGAGATTGAAGTTTGAATGAAGAATGTTTCTTCGTAAAATAAACGTAGGTTAGTAATTACATTAAATTAACTAGACGTATAATTAAATAAGGCTCCATAGTTTAGTGATGTACATAATTATAAACATCTAACTAAACTAATCAAATATGGGTTAAGTATATAATTAAACTGGCTTTTTTAATAACATGTTTGGTGTCTTTACAAATAAAACACTACCATAAGAATCCGACTTAACTATTGGCCGATGGTTACAGTGGTGGACTATGGTTTGCAGGGCTCTAAAGGTCGTCACACACTTTGAAGATAATATTAAATATATATTATCTTCAACATATCGCTCACCGTAGAATTTAATGAACCCTCACACAGTGAAGATAACATATTTTTTACCTTAAAGTATCTTTAAGCGCTATAATATACGTATATATTATCTTCGATGTGTATGATGAGCTTGATTGTCATAAATTCATAATGCACAAATAACATTTATCATCAACCCCTAACCTTCACTCAACTGTTTCCAAGAATCCAATTATTCGCACTCAACAGGTAAATCCAGCAGTCGTGAACCTGTTGGTGGTCATCAAGTATTAACGAGAAGTATGCGCGCCGCCGCCGGCTGTCGGGAGACATGTTGTAATGGTGGTACGTGGTGGTGGGGACGGGTTGATTGGGTTGTTTGTGAGTTCAAACGGTTGTGGAAGGGTTGGATGATTGGTGGAAGGGTGGGTTAAGTGTTGAGTTGAGGAAAATTAGTTGCGACATCTTTTGTGGACACTATCGCAGTGAGCGGTATTGCCACCTTACCACCTTGCTGATTGGTTTATATTTTACTACGATTTTAAACATTCTCAAATAGTTACTGCTGATATGAGAGAAAAAAAAACCTCCAGACCGAATTTCGACCATGGCGACCAATCTCAGCGGAGATCAGCTTTCGGCGCGGGAGATATTATAGTGCAGGCGTGTGTGCGCACACACAGCTGCACTCTCTCTTCCCTCACTCTCATAGTCCGATGGGACGGCAATCCGACACGACCGGAGGGAGATCAGGCGCAGCGCCAACAGCTTAATGTGCTTTCCGAGGCACGGAGGTATTACACCGCCACCTTCCAAACTCTAGGCTGACTTAAAAACAGAACTCCACGCTCAGCAGTCGCGCTTGCGATCACGACACCAACGGAGCAGAGAAAAATACTTTCAGCTAAATCATCATTATTTCACCTTCTAATGACTATCTACTTCTGTGTACAACTAGATACTCTGTAGAATAGAATAGAATAGAATAGAATATATTTATTGTAAAACATGAGTATACATCAAATAATATGTGCAAGGTCTTAATATAACAGGTAGATCTGCATGTTTTGCCATTTATGGCGTACAAAACAACATATTTTTGGTTTGAATAAACCAATAAAAAATTGAGTCTACACAACAAACTATGAGATTAATAACTTAATCCTAATGCTAAATTAAAAAAGGGGGAAAAAATTTAAAAAAAATTAATAAAATATTGGTTTTTACAGATTTGAGAGTCAAATTGTGAAAATGTTGTAATTAAATGAATCTATTTAATTAATTGCGCTCATTTAAAAATTCCGATATGGTATAATAGCATTTGCCTATGAGATATTTTTTTAAATGTATTTTAAACAGAGCAGTAGGCATTTGTCTAATAGGTTTTGGGATTTTATTATAAATGATTGGTGCTAAACAAAACATACTTTTACGCATCAATGCCGTGGTTGATCTTGGTACGCATAATTGATTATTATCCCGTCGATTACGAATAGAAACATCTGATAGTCTCTTAAATAGGTTAGGATTGGTTCGTATAAAATTAGCCATTTCATAAATAAATAAGGAAGGCAGACTTAAAATGTTATATTTAATAAAATACTGTTTGCAACTATCAGTTATTTTCAATCCAAACATAGCCCTAATACACCTTTTTTGTGACTTAAAAATGATTTCTTTATTAGTAGAGTTTCCCCAAAATATAACTCCAAACCTCAATACGGAGCCGACAATACCATGGTAGGCAGTTATAAGCGCATTGGCACTTATAATAGGTTTTAGTTTATAGAGGCCATAGGCAGAAGAACATACTTTTTTGTTTAATTCTTCTGTGTGTGCCTTCCAGTTAAGACGTTTGTCAATAGTTACACCTAAAAATTTAGCTGTATCTACCCTTTTTATAACAGTTAATTTGTGTTGAACCTTAATTTTTGGTGCTTCTAAACGTTGACTGAAAAACATAATTTTTGTTTTTTCAAGATTAATTTTGAGATTATTGTTATCTAGCCAGTTAATTATTGAATTGATTGTATTATTAATTTCATGTTCATATCTATTTTTATTTGTAGAATTAATAGTGACTGTGCTGTCATCGGCAAAAAGTGATACAGAATAATTAGTCACTAATGGCAAGTCATTTATATAAATTATGAATAATAAAGGACCCAATACGCTCCCTTGCGGGACTCCATATTTAACTATACGTTTTTTTGATGCATATGTTTCTTCTTTTTTAGTATTAATGTTTATTTTAGAAATTTCTACATATTGTTTGCGATTTTTCAGATATAATTCTATGAGGTTTAGTATATTGCCTCTAACGCCATAAGCTTCCAGTTTACGCAGGAGAATGTCATGATTAACGTAATCGAAAGCCTGGGTCATATCGCAGTAAATGGAACATACTGGCGTCCTTTTATCCACATTACCCATGACGTTATTTATAAAATCAAAAATAGCCATATTTATTGTTTTATTCTTGCGGAAACCTTTCTGATCTTCTGTAAGAATGTTGAATTTTTCTAAATAGTTATAAATTTGAGTATATATGAATTTTTCAAAAACTTTCGAAATTATAGGAATAAGTGCAATAGGTCTATAACAGTTCATACTCTGCTTATTATCTTTTTTGAAGATGGGTTTAACGATAGTAGTTTTTAGACTTTCCGGATATGATCCAGTGGTTATACACATATTAATGATATAGCTTAGGTGGTCACAGATATGATAAGCAATATACTTTAGGATTCTAGTAGAGATTCCATCGTATCCAACACTTGTAGTATTTTTAAGCGATCTTATAATTTGAAGTATGTCATATGGAGTAGATGGTGCCATGAACATAGATTGACTGGATTTAGAAATATTTACGGTTACGTCCTTACCAGCATCTGGTATTGGTTCTACCTTTTCTATAAAGAAATTGTTAAAAGCATTCGCAATCTCTCGCGGCCTGGTTATAGTTTTATGGTTTGTTTCTATGGAAGTGATACTACTCTTTGGTAAATTCAGTTTAGACCTATTTATAATCGCCCATGTGGCTTTGGATTTGTTAGTAGATGATTTGATTTAATGATTGTTTTGTGCTCGTTGCGTTAAATTAATTATATTTTTATATATTTTAGAGTATTTTTATATTTAGTTTTATTTATTTCATTACGGTTTAGCCTATAGCTCCACATAAGCTCTCTCTTTTTTTTGCTACAGATTTTTATGCCACGTGATACCCACTGAGGTTTTACTTTGGTTCGTATTGTAATGTTTTGGATAGGAAAGCATAAATCATACAACATCATGAAAGCATCCAAAAATGCATTATATGCTGTGCTAGGATTATGTGTATTGTAGATTTCAGAAAAAGAAAAGGTTTTTATATAATTTTTGAATTTTTGCATGTTTTCTTTACTATAATCTCGTCTATTAGTTCGCCAATAGTTTATTAAGATTTTTTTATTAACCGGTAATTTTAGTACTTGCGCTGTGTGGTCTGACAGGCCGAAGTCAATCACATCAGATTTACACTTCTTCCCCACATTATGTGCAAAGTTGTCTATACAGGTGCCGCTCGCAAGTCGAGTTGGTTGATTTATTTCTAGTTTTAAATTATAACTTAAAAGTAAACATTCTAGATCCATCAAAGTAGTATTACGCTTAAGACAGTCAATATTATAGTCACCTGCAATTACGACATTTCTTTTTAGATTTTTGTTACATATAGTACATAACACTTTCTCTAATTGCTCAAAAAATACAGGTAAGTTATTGGACTTTGGTACTCTATACACACAAACAATAATCGTATTATACATTGTCAAATCGATAGCGCAACATTCGAATATTCCATTTATGGAGAGTTTCGCTATATCTTGAAGCTCTTTAAACTGGTGACCTTTCTTTGCAAGGATACATGTACCACCTCTCTTACTGTTCTTTCTAGAGTAGCATGCCGCCAAAGTGTAGTTAGGAATATACAATAATTGTTCATGGCCAGCTATCATGAAGTGTTCAGATAAACAGATTATGTCGATTTCGGTATTTTTCTCTGTCATCTCTTCAAGGCATACAACAAGCTCACTACTCTTATTCAGCAGACCCGCAATGTTTTGATGCACCACGACCGTTCGGGGACCATTGTATCCAATACGCTACAAAGTCACCACACGACTTACAACTCCATTTGTATTCGCTGTAATCAATATTTTTGTCTGAAATTTTTTGCAGTCTATGGTCAGATAGATATTCTTGTCAAATAAATCGACTAAAAGCAAAAATATAAATGGGCAACACTATAAAAAAATGTTGAAAATGACATTCCCGCGCGGTCAAAATGACAGTAAAAACGTCACTCCCGGGAGGCGCGCGTTCGCAGTAATAATTCGTTTTTTAATGGTTTTTGTGTGTAAATCGTCGGAAAGTGGTGATATTTTCATTTTGAAGTAAATACTACATCGTTTTAGATAATATTCGCACTAAATAACATTAGATTATACCTATTTTGACCCAACCAAAAAAAGTGTAAACAAACGTGAAGGAGAAAGTTCAAGTGAAAGTGAAAGTTGTGATATTTTGTGAGTTTTCTGTATGGATCTGATCGGTAAGTGTTTTATTTCTTTTCTATATTTCATTTTCCAACGTTTTAGAAAAAAATTAGACAAAAATATAAATAAAAAATAATTTTTTGGTACGGAGAAAGTTATGAAAGCACTAGAAATTCTAGATCAGCAAATACCTAGATATTTTGAATTTTTTTGAAAAAAATTTTGTCTCTAAAAACGCTTTTATTAGATAACTTATCTATCCATAATGTACCCTGCAAAATTTCGTGTGAATTGGTACGGTAGTTTTATTAGAAATCGTAAAAACATTAGAACATAGAAAACACAAAAAAAACGGGTAATAAAGATTAGTAAACGTTGATAACAAAGACTGTAACCATTTACAATGTATCTCTAATCTATTCGAGTAGCAAAAAACATAAACAAAACACTTTAGACGTTATTATGAAACCCGATGCTTTTGTTTATTCAAGTGCGGTCGTAAATCTGTCACGGCGCGGACCACCCACCGCGCCTGAGCGGTTAAGGTGCTTATAATCGAAAAAACTGCTCTGTCGCTTGTTGTTCATCCATTTTATTAATTTTCTCGCCTTCTGTATTTGCGGAGGTATTTTCACGTATATAGTTCATAAGTGCGGCGATATCTTGGAAAATTATTTGCATGCCGTAATTGTTTACTGATCCTGTAGTTTGTCTGTACATTTTGTAGTCCCACGTAAGGTTCTTATTTGAGTCAATAAAGTAGGCATGTTCGTGTGCTAAAATGTCTTGGTATAGCAGGTTATTAAAATGTTCTACTCTCATGTTATACAAAGTAACATTACTGATACAATGACTACTGTACTTCATTAATCTACGTAAACACAATTCCTATCGTACTCCTGGTCAAAAGTTAAGGTTCTACAAATAATCACAGTGGTCTATATCATTAGCCAGGTCATGCTCCTCAGTATTAGCCCAGAGTTAGCGAGTCTGCACACGTTCGGTCTAGATTTCATCAAACTTTTCTCTTTTACTCGAATTAATTCGCCACAGACACCGGGACAGTTTAATTCTCCCCAGACACGAGGATATTAGATCTGGCTGTAATTGCTCTGCAATTTCGCTTGCCTATCGCGGCTAATATTGCCAGCGAGGTAAATTAGATGTACTCTGGGGTAAACCTCATTTTAGTAACAGATTTTTAGGTTTTTTTGCCTTTTTTTGGGTATGAAATAAATTCTGATTTGCGTTTTAGACTAGATTGGGAGGGAAATAATACCTAGGAGATTATTATTGTGTTTATTATAAATACATTTCTTATTAGGTAATGTCTTTTTTATTTCGTTGTTAAAGCTATCGGTGTTAGAACCTTTGAATGGATCTTAACCATAATTTTTCAACCAAAACTGTCCAATACCTGGTGACAAACAGATCTCATATGAACTTCCCTTAGTTTTCTGAAAACATGAGCTAATTAAATACCTTCTCTCTGAACAAAATAATTTCGCACCTACATCCCGAAACTAATTAAACTTGTTGTTGCACTGTCACGTAGGGAAGTTCCGTTCAGTTCCAGGTACCAGGTAGTTCTGTGGTGAATAGCGAAACAAACTGCTTGTTAGATCAAGTTTGTAGTACTTACTTAATTATAACTTAGAATACTTAGTTTATGTTTACATTGAAGGACTAGAGGTTCTGTTCTTCTAACTGAACAGACAGCTGTGCTGCTGGGGAGTTTGTTGCGCTACTTCTTCTTCCCAGCTAAAGCACTAGGAAGTGGTGAAGGGTGGGCGTTTTGGGGGACTGTCTTATGTAATTTTGACGTTCGAAAAGTGCTGATTCAGATGAATTTTGATTTTGTGAAAGTTTGCTAGGAATTACAGGGTGAAGTGACTAAAGTCAGCCACAGATAAACACAATTAAGTTAACAAACTGCCTTAACACCATAACTTACTGATAAATGTAGGGTATCAAATCATCTTGTCACCAGAACTATTAGATCGGTAACTAATGGGGCGCTTTAGTTTCAAACTTTGATTGTCAATATTAGCCCAAACTCCCGAACTTCAGTCCGCCTCGTCGAACGGCCTCACTCTCACCTAGTGTTCATTAAATTGAGCTCCATTATAAACTTTGTAGTTAACTATTATCGCTAAGGTGTAAACTAGGTTTTAGTTTGATGCGCTTTTGAAAAACGGGCATGAGGTTTTATAATACCTACCTATTACAGATAGCAATGAATTAGCTAGGTATTTGTCTGTCAATTTTTTCCCGTTCAGTCAACCCCACATAAGTGGTAACACGTGCCACTACGGAAATAATCCTTACTGACATAAAGGAGCTGTCTATGTCAAATTGTTAGTACAGATTTGCGGTTATCTGTACATAGTTTTGTGGTGTTTAGTTGTGTTGTTTCTTTCCTAGCTAGAAAACAGTAAAGGACGGGTATTTTTAAGATGCATGCTGTATCTATGTACCATAATATTAAAAATCTGTGGGTTTAAAGGTTCAAGTTTGATGTTCAAAATGCGAATAAGTTATCATTCAAATGCAATCGCTCCACTTATAAGTCCGATAACATCGCAACTTGCACAAGTAACATCGATTCACATCAAATATTCGACAAGCTTGCAACTACAACTTGCGGTTTTGTTAGCCGCACTTGTGAGGGTAAGTACACTTGCGGTAACAGTTGGGTGCACAAGTCGACGCTATTGGCTCGTTATACCTTTGGCCGTGACGTCACTACTTGCAAACGCCGGAGTTTAGCTGTTACTACTAATGTTGGCGGTGACTTGCAGAATAGTAGGGTTGTCAGGCAAGTTGGACACGAAATATTACTAAGACACCTTGTCTTAGTAATATTTCGTCTTTGTTGTATGTAATACTCTATCAATTAACCCAACCATAGAAAAATTCAAGTAGATCAGTCACAAAAGAACCAAAGCACAGCGTTATTCATTAATATTTTTGTGTTTTTGTTTGTGCATACGAAAAATCGTGCAAATTCTTCTTTACCCAGACTCACTTTTCAGTCTGGCAACCCTAAGTTTACATTGATATTCTCACCATTCGCATATCTCATGTGACAAACTTCCTCTGAACTTCACAACTGTTTGATGGATCACACAGTTTTCAAACCAAAGTCGTTGCGCTTGCGCACCAAGTTACATAACTTATAACTTTAAGCCGAACATTAGTATTGATAATGTCGGCCGCTCCAACTTTTACGATTGTGCTCCGGATTTTATCGATAGAGAATGGACTTAAATAAGTTTTTGATTCGTAGTTGGTTGGTTTGATGTGAGATTTCGTTTCAATTGTAACTTGTTTAAATGATTTATCTTGTACCTATTCAGAGTAAGTAAACTTGTTTCTTTGCTACTGCTTTTAATTCTTTTGTGACACCTAATCTTAAGATCTATTTAAAAAAAAAGCGGTTAAGTTCAAATCCGGGTTCCGTAGCACTTTATAAACACAATTTTTATTTCTACTTCAGTGAAAAATCACGTTTTTTGTCTGTGGCGTATCTTGTATCCATAACTTTATTTTTATTATTTGTTATCGTGGCTATAGCAGTCAGCTGCATCCGGTTAGACTGGAAGCCGACCCCAACATAGTTGGGAAAAGGCTAGGCAGATGATGATCGTGGCTATAGCAGTACACACTCTGTGAAAATTTCAAGTGTCTATCATCATCATCTGCCTAGCCTTTTCCCAACTATGTTGGGGTCGGCTTCCAGTCTAACCGGATGCAGCTGAATACCAGTTTTTTACATGGAGCGACTGCCTATCTGACCTACACAACCTAGTGACTAGGTAACACGATACCCCTTGGTAAGACTGGTTGTCAGACTTTTGGGCTTCTAACTACCCGTAACGACTGTCAAAGATCTACAAATGACAGCCGGGACCAAGGGCTTAACGTGCTTTCCGAGGCACGGAGGGGTCTTGGTATGTAAAGATGGTCACCCATCCACGGACCAACCGCGGCAAGCGTAGCTTAACCTGATTGATCGACCCGTGCAGCTTTTATTACTTAGCCACAACCCCCTCTTCAAGTGTAATACGGTTCAAAATATACAGCTCTGTGACGACGGACTCAGTGACGGACGGGCGGATGGACAGCGGAGCCTTAGTAAAAGGGTCCCCGAAGGCACCCTAAAAAAAGGAATAATATCCTTTATAGGCTCCGGGGCACGATTTACCTAGACCCAATTCAATTTCAAAGATTAAACTGCACTAGGAAATCCACTATACCATAAATAATAGTGAAGCTTTCTATCAGTATAAGATTTTTTGTAGTCGTGTCAGTACTTCCAGAGGTTAGCTCATATAAACAAACAAACAATTTTACTTCTTCATAATATTTATAATTTTTTAGATTAAAAAATATGGCCCTTAAAGGATGCCAAGCTTTACATTAATTGAACTTAGGTATCACTCGATAGTAGCTACAAATGATATTCGATATTGGTATAACTGATTTAATGTCAATACCATCTCCTTAATCTTTAGATAATTGGTTTTCAAATCTCTGAATGCTGCTTTGTTTGATCAAGGCTTAAGCTGCAAATTAACATCGCTAGTTATCATCATAGCAATATGTTTTTGTCCATTGTTGAACATCCATCGCAATAAACGGTTATAATAAAAAAATACGTAATCACCATTCTTCGAGGACAAATTAGGTGCAAATAGATATCGCCACATAGCGTCCGCAGTTTACGAAAGTAAGTTGATATTTCCCTAGATCGCTTTTTGACAACGTAAATTCAAAACTCACTGCCATCATTTCTATGACGGCCGTCACTGCGGCCGTTACGGCTGGCCACCGCTTTTCTAGGGAACCCTATCTTTACCCTTGACGTGGGTAATTTAAATAGGCTTCACGGCAAGAGATAATTCACCCCAAATTATAGAAACCTCAATAAAAGTGTCTCCGTCCCATTCAGAAAGAATGGAGAAGAATTTTCTCGAATTGATCACAGAATTGCAATGATATAGGTAGGGGAGATAAAGGTATTGAATACGTTTCGGTTATAAATGGCGGATTTGATTATTGAGGATAAAAGACGGGGCTTGTGGTACAATGGGACTGACTCAGGTAAATAAAGAAACGTTGGAAAGTTTGATCATTGTTGTAGAATGTACATAGACAGATAGAACCTTTATTCAGTGAAGCAAAAGATTCAAATCACAAAAGCACAGTTAGTTAATAAGGCACATTTTGAAATTCTATTTGAAATAAATTAACAATTCGTTTAGGTTTTGCAGACGTAGTTATCTAGTCAAGCTTAGAAAAACGCTTTTGTACGACTTGCAATTGTTGCGTTTAGGAATTAGAAGGCTTTCAGTCAACCTAGATTCTAGCTTTGCTGAAAGTAACAGATTTGACCAAACTAGGGAAAATATCGTTAAGTTCAAAATTTGGTAAAGGCTTATACATGGTAGGTTTATTTCCTCCCCATTTTATAAGTGCCAGTATATTTTATAGAGTAATAAAAAAAGAAAGTAATTCAATATGTAATATACGGCAAACCTTTGATTCTCCAGGGCCAATCCTACTCCATTCATAGATACCATTAATCTCTTCGGAAACAAAAGAATATTTTCATAACACGTGGTGCGTGAAATGGAAGGTTTATATTTCCGTGTGTAACCTCTTTACTAAACGAGGCTTTGACTTTATATCTTGAATGACAGATGGAAATGATTGAAGGAAATTGGCGGAGTTGAGTTGTAACATAATACGTTTCTGATACAGATATTTTACAATACACAGAAGCTTTCTGAATGATTCAGCCGGAAATTTATTCTCTGTTCTTAAAAGGGTTTTAACATGTTTTCTTGGTTTCTTTTATGTTTATTAGGAATATAAAGTCTTTCGTATTTCTTATTAGGAAATAAAGAAAGTAACCGTATCCGTAAGGCCCTTTGTACACACGTTTTTCTTGCCGTGAAAAACTACGGTTTATTCGCCGTGTGTAGGCACGGTCGACAGTGTTGTATGGATCACTATGGCCGCTTGTTGACAGACACGTTTTTTCTAACAACAAAGGGCCTAACAATACCTTCGCGTTTATAGGTTGCGATCAGTGCTCTTAGTGGAATACTTCATTTTACCTACCTATATAAACAGATAGTAAAACAACCTTATAGGTAAATTTACGCTACATAAAGATTTCTTCACATTTCCCCTATGTTCCTAGCTGATATAGTAAGAAGTAAAACACGCAAGGATTAACTTTATCACTTACCAGCTCCCGAACTTTTCGTACTTACCTTTCCTCTAATATTTCTTCGCGTGACATTTCGCATTGCGGACTAAATCGACCTCTTAATTCGCGCCCGATTTTACTATCAGAAAATACACGGACGCATTACCGCAGCGGTAACGCGGCGTCAAAATTAAATGTCAGTTTCGACAGTTATTTGAGATTTTACAAAAATACGCAGGTTTTATTCTTGTTGATAATAGCTGTCAGATATTCTGAATTCAGTTTGGTTGAACGCGAAAATCCTTGATTTATGTCCCCGTCCCCACCCGGTCTGTAATACGCTATTTATGTCACTTTAGTGGAATATTTCACTCTTATAGATATGTTATCAGCTTCCACTGAATAGCTTTGAATGTAAAGTGCGCTAGTTTATTTCGAAAGAGGTTAAACTGTTTGTGGAATGTGATGTTTTAGAATAACTTGTAACATCTACTACTCGGATATGGTCAATTTACTGCATAGTTATAAGATAAGCTGGTATTCTAATATCAGTATCTTATTCTAAGCGTAGTTATTGCCGCTTTAAATCTGCTTTTTACAAAGAGAGTAAACAACTACAAGCTTAGCTACCACTGCATGATAAAATCTACGCAGAAATAACTACAAACTCCTCTGCGACCTGCGTGTCATTATTAACACCTTTTAAATCAGACCCGTAAATAAACCTGTCCACACCTTAAACATTGAGAGCGTCGTAATTCTCAATTTCACCACACTAAAACTCAGCCACAGTTAAACTGGTCATTACAAACAATAACTGTATCCGCTGCAATTAATCGGAACTCCTAACGAGCCCTATTACCAGGTCTGGGCAGACAAACGAGTCAGGTAACCCCCGCTTTGTCCCGCACCATCCAAATGCTTCGCTTAAGTACCGCTATTAATTTTCCTAGTTCGAAAACATAGGGGTCGCGGTGGTGGCGGGACCGCGGCGGTAGTTAATGGAAAATGCTGAGGTATTGCGTTTTATAGTTGAGTTTTGTTAAAACAATGAGAGAGATTAGTTGTGAAGTAATTGAGTAAATACGAAGATGGTGGTGAAGTGTTAATTGTAGTTATTCTTTGATTAATTACTGGCTTTGTTCTGTTGTACCTAATTGAACATGACCGGATAATTGTAGGTTTAGTTGCACGATAAACAGTAAACACAGCCATTAATAATAATGAACGAGGCGTAAAATTTATTAGAAAGAAATAAGAATGTAATTTTTATTTGGGAACTCCAAGCTCCTTATAAATTGAATATTGCACCCCACTAGACACCAGCGTGCCCACACAAATCTCTCCTCCGTGTATTCCTCCGATGCAATGGAGATGCAATTTATGAACCCCCAAGTGGCACTCGTTACAGATGCTGTCCGGCGCGACCTTAGCCGGCCATTATTTTAGCCGTTCGGGCTATTATTTAGCCGCTCTGGCTATTACTTTAGCCGCCTGGCCACGACAGTGTAACTTGGCTGATTGTCTTGGCTTGAGGTAGATCAAGTGGCTTTGTTATGGTTTGAGATTTGGCAACTGTGGTTTTGAGGTTAGTGGACTCTTGACCCACATTGCGATGATATTTTGATCAGAGTTATTGATACAGTGTTTGATCAAAATGATAAGGCTTTGTCAATGGTCTTAAAATCATCTCATCATCTGCCTAGTCTTTTACCAACTATGTTGGGGTAGGGTCAGCTTCAAGTCTAACCACATTCAGCTAAATACCAAGAAGCCACCAAGAATTAGTTCCATATGCGTAGAGAACTGTCCCAACTTTTTCTATGTATTACACAAAAAAAAGACAAAGTTCATTATAAGTTGAAAACGGGCCAGAAATGAACTTAAAAAGTACTATAATTAACTGTAACAAAGGATTTATATAAATAGCAGCAGCTTACCCTTATACATCCAGTTTGAAACTTCTACAAACCTTATCTAACGCTCAAAGGCTCGCGTATCAACAAGCGTGTATTTCGTTCAGAATGCCCGCACAGCACCGAGGCACGGCGCGGCGGTACAATGTTGTCGCACAATTTGTACGAACAATACGCCCGCACCGCGCAGGTGACGTGGAAAACAATGCGATTGTGCTTCCGCTGTGAGGGGGTTAAGTTACGAGCGCGAGCGGTAGCGAGAAATAGCCTACAATAAGACGCTGAAGATTTAACAAAGTTAGTTGAGTTTGGATATTCATTTGTTCTTATTTAAAGAACAAAAATGTTTTTAGTTAATTAATTAAGTAAAATAAAGACTATTAATGTTATAAGTTTAATGAGTTAAGTTTTTTAGAATTCCAAGTAAAGATTTGTTATTGGAAATTATTAGTCCTCTACTCATAAATAATTTATCGAAATCTGGCTAACTGGTTGAAACAAATACCATTTAAGAATTAATCGCAAGACATTCAGCGATAACTGTCATGTAGATACATTCTCTCCTATTTACACGTCTCTCCTATTTCAAATGATTAAGATTTGGTTTTAGACAAGGTACTTGGCCACTGTAATTTCTTATCTATACCTAACTCTGCATAAAGAATTGAGTATTGAGTACCTAACTGGTTACCTTGCAGAGCTCGTCGCTAAATACCTGTATACAAAATAGTTTATTGTGCCAAATAGAAAATTACATTACATTTTAACGTGTTTGGAGCCTCCTTTTAGGCAAACAATGCCTGTATTAGAAGGCTCCAAACTGTATGTATGAATTAATTCTCCCGCAAGCTAAACGGGCGACTTCATTCATACTTTAATTCTCTCGTCGCTTATAACTTGCACTGCATTGTTTTGTGGTGGGCTTTAAGTTTTGTTCCGAGTGTTTTGTGTACTAGAAAAATGCAGGCGCGGCTTAATCGGTGACCCAATTCCGAAAAATGTGTTCATACTCAAAGTGTTTGCTACTGAGTATTTTAATTTGGGCTTAATACACGTGCGAGCGTGAAATTTCAGTTTACAACGAAATTACCATAACGTTCCCACTGCTGGGACACAGGCCTCCTCTCTGTGAGAGGGAGCGGGCCGTAATCCACCACGCGGGCCCAGTGCGGTTTGGTAGATGTCACATGTCTTCGAATTTTAAGCTATTGCATAGCTTTTATTGCGGGTTTTGAGTGCGGCGACCGAATCAAGAAATTCCGTAACGAAAAAAACCTAACACTCCCCACTCCGCCTACCATGTAATGACGGTTCCCATGACAACGTGATGTTGTCATGGGAACGTAATTTTTGTTTTATGTCATCACGTCATCATCCCAAGTGTAGCGTTGACAAATAGGAAGTATGGAGGTTACAAATGCTATGCAATAGCTTTACCGCGGCAATCCCCGAGTGCCACACGTTTTATTTTTTTACTCTATGCCGCGTTCCTCAATGAAATTAGCAAAAGTTTATTTGTCCTTGAGTTTGCGAATTTTAAAAGCCTCTCTTTGAGATTCCTCAATGAGTTCTACCCAAAGACTTATCAGTCTTTTTATAAACCTGATAATCTTGAATATCAAACTAATTTCCAAGCTGTAAAAGGCGTAATCCAATAGTCTATTGACACAATTAAAAAATCATTTAAAAGTCTTAACATAAAAACACTGAAGACTTATGGGGGATTTCCGTTAAGGTTCTTGAAGATATCATTGACACAATTGCCCCTGTCCTAACAGGCATATTTAATCAATGTTTAGATAGCGGTATGTTTCCTGATTTAATGAAACATAGTAAAGTAGTACCAATTTTCAAATCGGGTAGTAAGAGTGATCCCTCTAATTATAGACCAATATCTGTGCTACCAGCATTGAGTAAAATATATGAAAAAATCATGCTAGACCAGATGTTGTCACATTTTAATTCTAATGGGATTTTACATAGTCACCAGTTTGGTTTCATGAAAGGTAGGTCGACGACTGACGCAGGAGTAAAACTCATCAGTCACATTTTGGAATCCTGGGAGAAGTCCCAAGATGCAATTGGCATTTTCTGTGACCTCTCAAAAGCGTTTGACTGCGTTGACCACAATACACTGATCTGTAAATTACACCACTACGGAATTCGTGGACAAGCTGCTGATCTTGTTCTTTCCTATCTATCAAACAGGCAGCAAAAAGTAAATGTTAATGGGGCGACGTCTTCGGGGTCTCTAGTTAAAATGGGCGTGCCTCAAGGCTCAATTCTCGGCCCTTTCTTATTTCTAGTTTATATAAATGATCTTCCTTACATGATGACTAACTTATCAGGTATAATTCTATTTGCTGACGACACTTCTCTTATTTTTAAAATAGACAGGAAAGATACAGATGTATTACATGTTAACGATAGTCTGGCTGTACTTTCAAAATGGTTCGCAGCTAATAATCTTTTACTTAATGCGAACAAAACGAAATGTATTAGGTTCTCATTACCAAATGTACCTCAAGTAGGTCTAAATCTAAAACTTGATGGCAAAAACCTAGATGCAATAACGGAAACTATATTCTTAGGAATTACTTTAGATTCAAAATTACAATGGGGCGCTCATATTAGAACTCTTTCAGGTAGATTAAGTTCAGCTGCATATGCAGTAAGAAAAATAAGGCAGTTGACTGATATAGCCACAGCTAGGTTAGTATACTTTGCTTATTTCCACAGTATTATGTCTTATGGTGTCTTGCTGTGGGGATCGGCAGCTGACGTAGATTCAATTTTCATTTTACAAAAGAGGGCAATCCGCGCGATCTATAAAATGGGCCCTCGCGAGTCCCTTAGAGACAAATTTAAAGAAATTGATATACTGACTTTGCCTTCACTTTATATCTTAGAAAGTATTATGTATGTTCGCAAAAACTTAAGACTTTTCAAAATAAGAAGCGATTTCCATAATATAAATACACGTAGTCGACATGAAATTGTGATACCCAAATTTAGATTAACTAAAACAAGCAAGTCATTTCTTATAAACAGTATCCGCTTTTATAACAAGTTGCCAAAGTCTGTGACAGAACTTAGCGATGGGAAGTTCAAAACCCACATCAAACGTGTCCTTATCAAGAAAGCATATTATAAAATTAAAGACTATGTTGAAGATAAGGAAGTTTGGCAATAATTCCTTCTGCACATGTGGCTTCCCTGGTACCTCATTAACGGCATAAATAAGTAAGAGTCTATTAACTGCTCCCAAATTACCATGTTTATTTAAATCTTTATTTTTTTTTTGTTTTTACATTCGTCCTTGACATATTTATTATTCTATTATTTGACATTATATACCTACGATTTAATTTCAACTTTTTTTTAGTGACTTTTGTGGACATGATAATTACTCAGATTGATTACAGTTGTAACAGCAATCATATAATTGCGTTTTATTAAAATAGGTTTTTTTTACTTATATTAATTTATTTATTTTTTGTATAGATTCTTTTCTACATATTTTGTGAATGTGAGAACGCTGTAGGCTTAGTGGATTGTAGACCTGTTGACCATTTTCTATTTTGTTAAGTACTTGGTACTTATTGAAAGACCTACACTGTCCTCCCATACCTAGAAACTTGTTATATGAAAGTATTGTAAAAACCAATTATTTTTAAAAGAGTAACCGTGGAGTTTCTTGCCGGCTCTTCTCCATAGGAAACGACCAATTGGAACCGTGCACCTAGCTTCTGACGTTTCATAAGTGCCCATGTAGGTTTATGTGAAATAAAATATTTTGATTTTGATTTTTTTGATTTTCTAAAACATTTCTAGTTTAACTTGGTAACGCACGTAATGGTGAGACGTTCCGGCTAATGGCACAACATTAGGAGTTAGGACCTTCCACTCGACTTATTGCTTCTACTTGACGGGTGTTGGCCGTTTTTATTAACGTTGTTCTATAAGGTACAAAGTAATAGAAAAAAAAAAAAAGGATTGCGTGGTTTTATGAAACCATGGTAAAAGTGAAACTTCTATAGGCGCCGCCATATTGGCCTTGGCTGCTCTGACGAGCGCCTTTCACTTTATCCCTACTCCGCGGCCGACCGTCACGCGACATGGTGTTGCAGACGAAAAAGTTTGAGACGATGTAATAAAAGTTTCACTTTAAAAAAATGGTTTTCAGAAAGAGGTGGTACTGGCCCCACACACACACACACACACCATATCATACACACACATTGACACTTATTCATCTGCTCATAACATAAGCTTGTCTTACCCATTGCACTGCGTGATTTATGTGCCTTCTCATCAGCGCATTTTTGTTTCCTATCTCGCGCTTTTGTGTAGAGGCTATATTGAAATGAGACATCCTTCTGTCCAGAGGTCTTAAACAACTATGCACGTACTTAAAACACTTGATTTATTTTCATTCTTCATTTGCGATGTCTTTCCACAACTAAATAATGGTAGTCATCTATAGGTGCGCATTATTCGCTAGTAGGTAACGCCTGTCTGTTATCATAACGTGACAGAACCACAACTTTATATTATTTCACCATCTGTGTTACCTTTAAACAGAATTCAGCAATTATTTCGCAAAATACCAGTCGAAGTTACCCCAAATCCGGCGCCAAAAAATGATAATTACGTCAGCCTTGTCATGTAGATACAAGGCATTGTTGGTAATGGCAGTTACTAAAACCAACTGCTGACAACACTTTTACGTTCTGTGTAAACAGCAGTATTCTTTTATAGCCTCTCTTTATTCACTATCGGCTTTATACCTGGATTTGTTTGAGAAAATTGGGATTAGGCCCAGCCTCTGCTCTGTACGGATAGCGGGTAGTCGGTACATGACCTAGATACGATTCTTTTGTTTAAAGCTTTGGATGCCGCTTGTTTATTCATTAGTGCTATCTACAACAAGATAGTTGGGATTAAGATAGTACAGACTTTGTGAAAATTACTGAAATTATGTTCAGTTCTTTAAGTTCATGTAAAATTCCAATAGGTACCTAGTCTTTTTGTGTTTTTTTAGATTTAAGCTGAAAACTCGCATTAACACTTTTAGCTAAACATTAAACCTACTAATGTTTTCAGAATATCATGGTTTCGAAAATTAAAGTCTAGTTACTAAATAATAGATATTAAAAATCTTAAAAAGAAAACTTGATGGAACATTCCAAATGATTAGGTAGGTACTAACAAAATTAATTAATGCTAAGAAAAACAGCCTTCATTATAAAGCTATCGGATCGCCCTAATACCAATATCACTATACCGTAACCTCTTTTCCAGGAAAAAAGATAATTATTCATCACCTTGAAGTTTTTTCATAAAACTCTTCGGATAAAAAACGGGAGACGCACCAAAGTATTAAATTGGAACTTAATTAAAGCTCTCAAGTTTTATTAAAAGTCTTTTAAGAAAGGCTATCATGAATATTAAATTATTAAGTAAATCTTTAAGAAGGGTATCATGTCTTAAACTGTAATTATAGGTAGGTACATAAATGTTCTAGGCTAGTTATTTAATGGGCTATCAATAACACTAAAGAAGTAATTCAGGGTCGCAGACCTTACAGATAAAGGCCTCTGGAGACGAATGAGATTTTACGATGATGTTGTTTATTACCTTTTATATTAGACTTTTAGGTGTTCAAGGGTGAGCACTAAAAGCTAACTAGATTTTTTTATTGGTGGAAAATAGGTTTTGTATACATAGAGACTTTGTTACGAATAATGAAAATTCTTTGTATTTAAACTCAGGTGTTTGTGATGAAAGTCGGTCAAAATCACACTTTTTAAAGCATGCTGCACATCCCTGTACTCGAGCGCTCTATGGATTAGCAGTACTAAACGTGCCGCTAATGCGGTGCGTATTCAATACAACAACGCTTTTAGGGCGCTGTTGCGACTGCCCCGTTATTGCAGTGTTTGCGCGAGCCAGAGTGGATAGCTTCTCAGCTGTAGTGCGAAAAAAAGAATGCTTCTCTTCGTACAAGGTTGCGGGACAGTGGCAACTGCCTCCTGAAAGCTATTGAAGCCCCCTAATGAGGCATCTTATTAAAACCACCCTGTCGGTAGTAGAATATAAGTACTAACACAGCAAATAAGTTAAATTGTTTACTAACATCTAGAATTGCAAGTATTTGTTTTTGTAATTGGATCTAGTTGTTCTGTTGAATAAATGAATTATAATATAATATTATGTACATTTATTATCTTCGTATGTGCCGCCCGGCTGTACCGATCCGAACATGTGTGTCAGTCGTCGTCACTCGTCATCACTTACGCTGCACTGCAGTTACACATTCACTAACTCACGGGTTGTAACTAACCGATCGGTAAGTTATAAGAACCAGCCGCAAAACTTTCCTTTTTGTGATATTAATGCTATTAGCGACAACAACAGCAGATTGTAATAAAGTCGGCCATCTTGCGAGTTCACCCTTCCGTCCATTATATTTGTCAACATAATTAGTTCCGTTCCGGATCTCGCAGACTTCCCCAAGTTTGCGATGTCCTCTCTGCTCTTAATTCTATTAAAACTGCACGTTATATTAAAACTGTAATAATTTGTTTCAAGAAAGCTTTCTCGTCCTAAGTAAGATGGACTTTTAAATATGATGTAGCCAGGTTAATAAACTAATCGGCGAGTTGGTTGCTCCCTTTTGGCGAAATGCGGGCGCTTTGGGAGCTGTCTTTTGTAAAGTATTGAGGTTCAAAAAGTGCTGATTGCAGTCTAAATGAATTGAATAGAATTCGATAAGAATTGAATTAAATCTCAACATAGCTCTACAAACAGAATCATGCAAGAAATGGCAAAATGTACCTATACCTCCCCCTAATTTGACACACACACCGACGTTGTTAGGTATAGACCTAACAACGTCGGTGTGTGTGTGGTGTCTTTAAAAGATCGCCTAGCGATTAGACCGCCCATTGTGTCACCCTATGTCATTTTTTTAAATTTATATCACACAGATATAAATATAAAAAATAACAATCTTGTATTGTATGTTATATATCTATCTAACCAACAGACGTACAAGTATATGAGGCATGTTTACGTACCGGTTACAGTCAGATGCTGCTCCGCATTCATTAATCTTGATACGTGGTCCGTTTTAGTGCCGACAGACTAAACTTTTGGGTTCAACACAATACATCACTTCTTATTAATATTCATGAACTTTAAAGGCATGTATGTTTATGCTTGTGTATATAACCACAGCGTAGGTAGACAGTCTTGTACATAAATAATATCAGTATCTGACCCCACTGCAGGGGAAAGGACTCATCTCTTTTGCTCACACTGAAAAGGCACAACTCTTTTACGTACAATATTAAATAAAATATGGCTACGTGGTCATTAAACTGTCCAAAGATATTTCATCATAAACATATTTTATCGTTCGTGTCATTACGAATTTTAAAAGCAGATATAAAAGAGCAAGTTTAAAATTAACTGTGTTACCAACAAGTTTATGTAACTAGCTAATTTAAAACTGTTTTTAAAGTGAAACTTCTATTACATCGTCTCAAAGTTTTTCGTCTGTGTGTTGCATGTCGCGTGACGGTCGGCCGCGGAGTAGGGATAAAGTGAAAGGCGCTCGTCAGAGCAGCCAAGGCCAATATGGCGGCGCCTATAGAAGTTTCACTTTTACCGTGGTTTCATAAAACCACACAATCCTTTTTTTTTATTTATTTAATACTTCAACACACAAAGAGGCGGAGTTAATGCCATAGGTATTTTTTCCAGTCAATCTTTGGTTGTTATATCCATTTTTCGAATTAAGCTTTTCCAAACCTAAATACTAACTTTAGGAATATCTTGGCTCAATATAATTCGTGCCCAATTTAAAACGTCCTAATTCCGTTTTTCTTTGTTTCCAGGTAAGCACATCGTCAGCACAAGTTGGTCGGTGGCAGCACGTGCCGGTCGTCCCGCACTATGCCCTCAATGATGTTCAAAGTAATTGCAACTTTTATGCGTCGTAAACCCCGGATTAGGTTTGGCGGCGGAATCTCTAAGCTGGATTTTGATGGCCAAATAAGTTCGGCAAACTTCAAAACTCCTATAAATAGGTGTCGAAAGGTATTTGTGGAAAGTAATTTGTGGAACTTTCGTTAGATAAAACCTTTGTTTTGGGACTTTCGGGCCTCCGAGGCCGTTCGTCTTCGCCGTCGCAGACTGCGGGTGTTACCTAACTCAACGTTTTTCTCAATTTGTCTCAGACTTTTGAGGTGTTTGAGGATTTGAATTGGTAAAAAGAACTAGCAAACTAATAAAACTAAAAGGCTTTGTAAATGTATTTTGTTATAAAGACATTTCTGTAGAAAATTTATATCTGATTTTGCCTTTTTTCTTAGAAATTCGGTTTATCTTCACTTCTCGCAACCTGTTCGGAAAATATTAAGAGAAAAGCAGAAAAATATCTTACAAAAATAATTCTGCCGAAGTCGTCGTTAACGAAAATAACTTCTCGGAACTTTGCTATTCTTGGTAAACAGCGAGTTATATTCATTGCTCTATAACGTTGTGTAACTCCGCAGGAACATTTCAGTCACACGTGCAAACAACTTTAGTTCTCTGTAGTAAAGTTTTCAACGAGAAATGATCGCTTTCGATACGTTGTGCTAGACTTGTTGATGGCTACATATTGCACTGTAGCTGTGGTTTAATAACAATATAATTGAACTTAAAGTAAAATCATTTAAAAAGTATATTTATTCCTGTTGGAAATAATAAAATATGAGTATATAAATGTCGAAGATACGAGGAAACTTCTAAAATATAAAATATGATGAAAAAAAAAAGCATTTCGTTTGCAAGATTTTTATTAATTTCCGACGTAAAAAAGCGAAGTGGTTTCGTTGCCTCATTTTGATACACAATAGATGATTTGTTGTTTGATTGGTTTGTAGTCCACAAGTTTGAATAGTTGTAACAGCTTCGCAGTGAAATAATTAGTTTTGTTTCGGAGACTGGAAGTGGCAGGTTAGTTTCGGAAAAACTTTCTGACGCAGAAACTTTGATCGAAACTTCTTAACGACCTTTATTGGATTATTATGACTAGCTTTTTTGAACAGAACTTATTGGAATATCATGAGAAATATTATTTATTAATTCAGAGAAATTACGGTTTGTTCATCGCGTTATGAGTTCAACTGTCACTAACGAGACAATAGAAATATTGTTGTTATCGCCTTCTGAAGGCAAATCGACAGTTGAGCGTTAATACTTGATTCAAGTTTGGCATTTAAAAAATAAGGATGCCCATCGTAAATCGCCAATAAAAATCCAACAAGACTTTAAAATTTATTTTAAAATCGCCAGAGAGTGCTAAAACAGTTTCGCTACCGTTCAGCGCTTTCCACCGGCCAGCATTATCGGACAGGCGATAAATCTGCCGGTCCACACGATCGGACACGGCCTGGTCCGGTTCTTTGTTATAAGCAAGCTTTGATTTTATCAAGGAAATGCAAAGCGAACGGGAAAAATGGAAGGCATAATAGGAAGAGATAACCAGTGTACGAGACGAGGAAAATGTTGTTTTTTCACGTGTTTACCTGATCGGTATCTAAAAGTTATTATATTATTATAATGGGATGTTCCGTGATAAACGTGAGGGTTTTTTATGGGCTATGATTGCATCTTTAGGTTTTTAGGGTTCCGTTGCCAAATGGCAAAAAACGGAACCCTTATAGATTCGTCATGTCTGTCTGTCTGTCCGTCTGTCTGTCTGTCTGTCCGTCCGTATGTCACAGCCACTTTTTTCCGACACTATGAGAGCTATGCTGTTGAAACTTGGTAAGTAGATGTATTCTGTGAACCGCATTAAGATTTTCACACAAAAATAGAAAAAAAACAAATAATTTTGGAGTTCCCCATACTTAGAACTGAAACTCAAAATTTTTTTTATCATGAATCCCATACGTGTGGGGTATCTATGGATAGGTCTTTAAAAATGATATTGAAGTTTCTAAAATCATTTTTTTCTAAACTGAATAGTTTGCGCGAGAGACACTTCCAAAGTGGTAAAATGTGTGTCGTCCCCCCCTGTAACTTCTAAAATAAGAGAATGATAAAACTAAAAAAAATATGTGATGTACATTACCATGTAAACTTCCACCGAAAATTGGTTTGAACGAGATCTAGCAAGTAGTTTTTTTTTAATACGTCATAAATCGTAAACCGCAATTTACCTTTCATTCAATGTTACTTGTTGCTACGAAACCCTTCATGGGCGAGTACGACTCGCACTTGGCCGCTTTTTCTTGTAACGGAATTCGCGACAAGAGTGGCAAGGGCGGTTTGAGAACATTATTATTTATTTGGATTGATGTTTTACATTTCCAAATGTGTCTCTTATAATTTAGAATAGATTAACTCTATGCTAAATTATAAGAGACACGTATGGCCTATGTTAAATTTAGGTCATATCAGGATAGAGTATTTTGTTCAACGTTTGATATTGCGGCGAGAGCAGTTTAAAATTTACGTTCGTGAGTTCTCAAATAGTCAGTACGAAATTACTCGCGAAAGATACATGTGAATTTTGAACAATTTGAATAGTAACTAACATCTCTATAAAACATTTAGGCTTGCTTACAATCAAAACCAAGTTTCTTCCTCATCCGGGCACACACGCCTCCTTTACCTGTCTTCATCCAGCGCCATCTCTTACATAACCCCCAACCCCTTACATTTGTAAACAGTCTGCCCTCTCCCCTTTCACATTGTCTCATTGTGTGGTATCACACGTGCGATCAATTTCCTCGTAATATGTACCACCGTCCTACGGTTGGAGGGATGGAAGATTCAAGATGGTGCCGATTAGCAGCTTGGTTTAAGATAAAGCTAAACTTTATAATATTTAGGTTTTGTTGATTAATTAATTTAGTGCTTACGACATCATAATCAGCCTATAACGTTCCCACTGCTGGGACACAGGCCTCGTCTCTGCGGGATAGAGTGCGCCGTAATCCACCATGCGGGCCCAGTGCGGGTTAATGGATCCCGCAACGCCCGCGCGAAAATGTTATACTTATTGTTATTTTGATTTAAAAAGTGTGTAAACACAAACATTAAAGTTAGAAATGATCAAAATATGTATGAAGCATGATTGAGAAATAAATAACTTTCTTATAAAAAGTTTCAGCACAACAAACACATTATAACCAACAATACTTCTTGTTCTACACATTTCATGAACATAATAAGTAACTTTTTAGCAGCTTGTTTACACCTCATCTCGTCTTGTTTACAAGTTTTCGCTAAAATAACAAAACGTATAACTTAACGTAAACATCTACGTTTCGTCCGAGTGAGTGTGCGGTTTCCTTTCCTTTACGATAAGTGCATTAGCTATTCACTTGCAAATCTCGTGTAGGAATTACGTGCTGGCTTTTAACCAGTTCTCTCTGGCTTGCATTCTGTGGAAAATTTGTATTGTAACGCTTAAATTATGTTGTTTGCTTTTATTTGACACTTGTAGTGTTTTCATTCATTTTAACGGAATTAAGGGGTCATTTTGTACGTCGTAGTGATGACTATTGCAATCATAGTATACAAGTAAGCAAGGAAGTTGTTTCAACAGTTTAAAGTAGGTAGAATTATGTTCTCACGAAAAATTCTCAGATTGTAATAATGCGTTTGTTAAATAAATCATAGATTACAGGAAGCGCACACAAAACAAAACAAGTTTTTGGTTTCATAACAAGTATCACATTTGATAATAGAGAAAAGGAAATACAATGACGATTAAGTGTTCTAAAATGTGTAAATGCAACACCATAATTATTTTAATGGGCATAGTAACCGCCTTATACAGTGATCCTCAAACAAATGCGTGTAAATAGCAACCTGTGTTACCATTTATTTATCCGACGGATAATAAAATACACATAAGTACCGCCAGTCGCGGCACTTCTCTGCTGAATATTCATGAAGCCGAGCTCAGCTTCCCGCCAGTGTTGCCAGCCCAAATATTTGTCTTGCTTACCTTATGGTAATATTTCTAGTGGTTTTCGTTCGAAACTTCAACAAAAAGTGCTGTTTTTGGAGACTTTTAATTTTAACAGCGTTTAATTTTTGTTGGCTGGTAATACTGAAATTAAAGGTTTTGTTGACTGTTTGGTGTTTAAAATTGTAGTGTGCTTAGGTTTTTTGGAGCGGGAAAAATCTCTTAGGAGTTGCTAAAATTCGGTACTGAAAATGTGCTGATTTTTTTAATATGCCATTTAATTTAAATGTAATACATCGAGTACACTTTCTATATTTTGTAAAACGAAAATGAGAAAACAAAGAATGCTACAAGTATAATCAATCATCTTAGTTTATCACAATCCACTGCTAAAACTTAAATTAGTTCAATGTTTTGCACAAAATAGGGTTTTCTTGTCAAAGCTAACAAATCATCAAATCGAGTAACAACATTATTGTAATGACAGCTTCAGCCATAATTTCAGTTAGGTACTGTCAGAAACTTCAGCCGAACAAATTGACAGCACAGCAGATGCCTTAAGTTAGCAATAGTAATTGAATTACAATATCAGATAGTGAGAGATCAGAATTTGATGAGATTGGGGTTTCACCACGATGTTAATTTAGAGTATCTTACTCGTAGAATGTTAGGTTTGTTTTTTCTCAACTAGAGTGTTTTCTATTTACTAATACGATCACAATTCCAATTGAAAAGAGTGTTGTCGATGATTAAATGCTAGAAAGAACATGCATTTATTTTCACTGAAGATCCTAAATTCCACTGTTCCTTGTCGCAGACCTTCGGAGGTCCACGTCCAATAACACTCCGCTGGCTGGCTAATACCTATTTTACCACGGTTTGGGCTATTCTCGCTTAGTTCATGTCAATATGATACCAGTAGAAGTAGGCTTATGGGTTTATTTGATAACTAGCTTTTAGCTCTTGTAGCGTGCGGCTTCGACCGCGTAAAGTTCGAACAAAAAACAAGTTCTATAAAATATTTCTCCATGAATAAATTACATATTTTTAATGAAGAAGGTTTTTATAGGTTTCAGTAAAGTTTCATGATGATCGGTCAAACGGTGTTTTTGTTTATCAATATTATAAATATCAATATCCATTTGACCCACTTCAAACAAAGGAGGAGGTAATCAATTCGACACGTAAGTATGTAATATTATTAGAACTGCAATATATTCACATATGATAATCTATTAGGGCTTACAAACAAATATATAACATTTTATAGGTGTAGTATGTATGTTTGTCCAAGCATTTCTCCAAAACCTTTACTTCAACTTAGGGAACAGTGCAAGTTTTATCAAAATCGGTTCAGTAGTTTTCAAGATATTAACTAGTATGTGTAAGTGTGACGGCCTGGCTAATTGATACGAGCTATGGGTGTGGTGTCAAAGGGAAAACATCTCAAAACCTTGGTCAACCACAACTAAAAAGTGAAAAATAAATGCTTTTCCATAAAATCAACAAACTTCCAAAAAAAAAAAACACTAAAAAGTGAAAAATAACTTTAATTTCGGAAGTCGGTGGAAACAAACGAAAATACAGAACCAAAGACACCGACTTGCATTTTCGTGTTTTATTTTTGAAGTCGGTTGTTTTTTTTTTTGTAAAAAGTTTGTTATTATAATGTATAGAGGATATAAATAACTTAAACATAAATACACAAGTTTCTTTGACGAATATAAACCAAATAGGACATACTCTGTTCATGAGAGCTCTGAACAACAGCTTGGTTAATATTCAGCTGTCACGTAGTTGTCCATTACTGTGTTTACTTGAAAGTATCCATCATCGCCTGTCAAACTGACAGCTGTGGTTTATTTACATTTTACAGTGGAGCGACGCCTACACGTTGATCGTTATGAATATTAAATAACTTGCTTCACCCACGAACTGAAGTGGTTTTCAATATTCTGACCACGTTTAATGTTTGTCCGGGAAGAGTGGAAACTGCCAGTTAACTTTATGATACAAAAATATCTTAGAGAATCTGTGACCAGATTTGGATAAACTGTGGCTCTTAAGGACTGATATCCAAATGTAGTCAACAATTCTCTCACTCCATAACAGATATTATAACTTAGGAATTATTTAATTATAATACGGTGGTGAGCAATACACTTAGCAAAACGGTCGATATCTTCCGATAATGGCTAAATACGAGGGAAATAAAGCCAATCTGCCTAGCCTTTTCCCAACTATGTTAAGGTCAGCTTACAGTCTAACTGGATGCAGTTGAATACCAGTATTAAAAAACGTGTGGCACTCGGGGACTGCCGCGGTAAAGCTATTGCATAGCATTTGTAACCTCCATACTTCCTATTTGTCAACGCTACACTTGGGATGATGACGTGATGACATAAAACAAAAATTACGTTCCCATGACAACATCACGTTGTCATGGGAACCGTCATTACATGGTAAGCGGAGTGGGGGTGTTAAGTTTTTTTCGTTACGGAATTTCGTGATTCGGTCGCCGCGCTCAAAGACCGCGATAAAAGCTATGCAATAGCTTAAAAAAATTGTAAAGTCTTCGTTTAAATTAGATTTCATAAGAGCAGAACAAGAAATACACCATTTAAACTGCACGATTTGAACCCATTACCGTAACAAAATATTATTCCTTCAGTTAGCATTAAACTAGCGGTTAAATAGAACCACGTTTATGATAACACTCGCTGCGGCCGCACTGCGCCCGTAACGTGCTCACTGTTACTGTTATGTAATACACAGAGCGTAGTTAACTTAATAATTATGAACTTAATTGAAATCGAAATAATGTGTTTAAATTAATTTGATTGAAGCGGTTGTAAAACAGTATTTTACAATATCGAAGATTTTTTTATCTTATATATAAAATTCTCGTGTCACAATGTTAGTTAAGTACCTTACTCCTCCGAAACGGCTTTACTGATTTTTACCAAATTTTATATGCATATTCAGTAGGTCTGAGAATCGGCTACTATCTATTTTTCATACCCCTAAGTGATAAGGGTTGTCCACCCCAAACAAATAATTGGCAAAACAACGTTTGCCGGGGTCAGCTAGTATTAATGTAAAAGTTTGTAAGGATGGATGGATGAATGTTTGTTACTCTTTCACGCAAAAACTACTGAACGGATTTGGATGAAATTTGGCTCACAGATAGTTTAAAATCTGGATTACCACATAGGATACTTTTTATCCCGATATTCCCACGAGATCGAAACTTATGCGGGTGAAACCGCGGGGCGCAGCTAGTAATGTATCATAATCAAAATTGGTACGTTTTATCTATACTAACATAAACATAACATCACGCCTTGTTTCCCCGAAGGGTTGGGCAGAGGTGTCCCTGTAGCAGGTACACCCACATTTCGCCAGTTATGTTTTAATAATAATAATAATAAATATCTTTATTTCCAATTTACAATTTTACATATGCCACTTGGTATAACATAATATTTTCATATAAAATTGTAGGTTAATGCAGAGTTATACACCTCTGACACCCAAGCTAAGATTAAACTTGTGTTATGGGTGTCAGGGCTCTCAAGTTAACACCATTTAGAAAATAAAAAAAATAAAAATTCGAAATTTCTCTGTGTAGATTTACACTCTCTAGAAAATAAAGATTTTAAAGAAATTAAAAACAAAATAATTAAGATAAAAACCATTTGTATAGTGTGTGTTGTGATTGTGTTTTTTGTGTTGTGATGTGTAGTGTTTGGTTGTGTTATGTTGTGTTATGTTATGTAGTGTTGTGTTGTGTTGGAAGGTGGGTGTATTTGAAGGTGTGTCGGACGGGGTACTGTTTGGGTGTGGGTTAAATCTACGTATTGAGTATTTTTTCAACCTCGTCATAGCTAAGCGTCATTAACCATTTACAGACTATACCTTTACAATCAAATTTATTTAAAGTGTAGATGTTGCATTGTTTGTTTACAAAGTTGTATATTCGGCTACCAAGGATTCTGAAATGACGCTCTGCAAGTTTCGTTCTGTGCCTCTCTATGGTACACACATCGGTGGTCCTACGTTTTGTCAAGCGATTGAGATCCAGCTGCAAAGAAGCATGTCTGCGCAATGTACAGTTTAGCACAAAGAGCTGCCTCACGGTCAAAATCTGACATTCTTTGTACAATTGAGTCGTACTATGCCGATAGTGTTTAAAGGTCATGACCTTGAGGACAGCTCTCTGCGCCCTTTCCAGTTGAATCATACCAGTCTTCGAAGCACCGCCCCAGACCGTTATGCCAAACGTTAATATTGACTGACAAAGGGAGAAATAAACCATGCGTAAGGTATCTACGTCAGCACTATACCGCAGGCCCCTAAACACGGCAATTAGTTTTCTAACTCTGCCAGACAATGCCCCAATCTGGGCATTCCATGATAAGAGGTTGTCCATTTGTACGCCAAGATACTTCACACTAGTTTTTCTTGTCAGGGGAAGGCATGAGCACTGGTTTGGGTAAGCATTACAATGAGCATGAGCTTTAACTGAAAATGGGTTGTCGGGTTGCGAACTAGATTTAAGAGAGAAAGTGATGAAGCAGTTATGTTTTAGTCCCATGTAATAGAGAGCGAGCCTATTGCTATCAACCGGGCACAAATCCAGACTCCGAGCTGCTACTGAGAAATTTCAGATAGAAAAACCCAATAACACTTTGCCCGACCCGGAAATTGAATCCAGGACCTCAATGCTCAGCAGTAGCGCTTGCGACCACTAGACCAACGAGGCAGTTACTATATTAACATTTAAAATAATAAAGCTGAAGAGTTTGTTTGTTTAAACGCACTAATCTCTGGAACCACCAGTTCCTTTTGCATTTGATAGTCCAGCCAGTCCTTGAGGAAGTTTATGGGCTATTTAACGTCACGCTGTGACCCTTCAGAGCCGAGCAAAAATAGAACGAGCGAGTCTTACAAACTCAAAGCATTTATTTCAATTAAACCATTTACAGGCACTTTTGAATTGTCAAAGAATCGGTCAGTTAGTCAAGAAGTTGAAGCTAGTTGCTCATTCCAAAACGGAGATCTCTATGGAGAAGAACGGGCAAGAACAACTGAAACCTTGGCTGACAGTACCAACCTCTCGGAAAATGAGTTGGTACCATCTGATGGCCAATTTAAAAGCGCGCGCGCTCATTGATCAAATCAAATAACGCGCACTTCCTCGGCTTCTTGTTACACACTTCCGCCCCTTTTCACGAAATCACTCCCACAGATTGCAGGAGCGAGAGGAAAGATGTTACACATTAAAAAAAGTCATGAAGAACGCTGAGCGAAAACGAAGTAATAACGCGGGCGGAAAATGTGGCTGTTATTTTAGTACTAGCTGCGCCCCGCGGTTTCACCCGCAGTAGGCCCGATCCCGAGGGAATATCGGGATAAAAAATTCTATGTGTTGATCCAGGTTATAAACTGTCTGTGTACCAAATTTCATCCAGATCTGTCCAGCCGTTTGAGCATGAAGAAGAGACAAACATACACACACAAACTTTCGCCTTTATAATATTAGTGTGATAGTGTGGTGTCTTACAACTGCCGCGCGAACAAAGTCGCGGACAGAAGCTATATTAAAATAAGGGAGATAATCAGCATTTAAAAATATAAATATAGCCTTGTATTGTCCCATCACACTACATTCAATTTTGAGTTACCTAGTAACTAATATTACCAAATCAAATCTAATTATTATTATTGAATCCCTTACCAATGACTATGATTATTACTAAATTGCTAGCTACAACAAGTCCTCAATATTACTGCACTTAATTAGAAATCCGATAATTGAGTATCGTTCGAAACTAGATTGAATATCAGAAAGTCAACTTGTATTACTCGACTAGATTTTAAACGTACAAAATCCAGCGACAATGAATGTCAAAAATGAAGGGAAATTAGAAGTATTTTTGACAGATTGTGACTGAGAAAAGAATGCGAACGTTTTAAAAAATACGGGAATTGCTCGTCTTTAGTCTTAGTAAAACAAAGAACAAAATAAGCTACACCTGTTTTAAACAAGAAATACATTGCTACGTTTCTCGTAGCACATGTCTACGAGACACCTACTCCGGGTGGACGACCACTACGGATGCTACGCCGTAGCACACCTGCTACGACGCTACGTTCGTAGATATGCTAAGTAGTATCTTGCTTTGTTTGAATATTATGAACAGGTGACGTGACGTCAGAGGTCACTAACCTTCTAAATATAGAAGGGTAGAATAGTGAATATATTTTGGACTAGAAATAGAGGCTAGATATTATTCCAAATATGTGGCTTTGGAATATTTTAGTACGTTATAGTAACCTTTTTATATAATCCTCTTATATACACCATTTATGTGAAAGTTTATTAATAATATACTCAAAACAACAAGCCCTAATGATTCATTAGTCGAGAACATTAAATATAAATAGATTACACTGTTTAATGTACTCCTAATTTAAAATAACGAATCATAAACCAGAATTATAACGAAACTGATATTTTGTTTAAATTAATTAAATCTAAACTGAGTACTCCGCCGGCTATCAGTTATCGTCATAATTAACAGTAACAATTAATTTAAACGCAAAAAACAACGAGATTACGTTATCGTGCCGATATGCGTATTATCAGAACTGCGTACTATCGGGAATGCGTATCGATATACGCGTATGTATCCTCCGCAGTCGGGGCGCAGGCTTCAATCTGGTAAGACTAGTTGTATAGTTTATTAAGTTTATTTTCCGTGAATATTTCTTATGTGTTGTTTCAATGTTTTATTTTTTGAGCAAGACACAGTAACACAGCATATCATAGTGATGCATCCATCAGGATTTTTTTTTGGTATTGTAATGATTTTCAAGACGTCCAATATTTCGTCACAATATACATTTGATTGAAATATTTTACAATTTTATTTTTGCCAATTTTGCTGCTCAGATTATTAAGCGTGATTTTTGGAATCAGGCTTTATTCACGTATAGACAATATTATGATCAAATGCCCCAATAAAAGAATATAATGTAATAAAAAAATATATCTCAGCCCAAATTGTTTTCTCCGAACTGACT
Source organism: Agrochola lychnidis (assembly GCA_963680765.1). NCBI lineage: Eukaryota > Metazoa > Arthropoda > Insecta > Lepidoptera > Noctuidae > Agrochola > Agrochola lychnidis. The sequence continues at coordinate 1,085,611 of OY796859.1, read as the reverse complement.
TCAAACAGTATTCGGTCGTCTCCCCGGGATCGTGTTGCGGACAATCTCCCATTACAATCTGAGAGCGACAAGAAAGCTTTAATTTGCTCTTTGTCGGCTTTGCCCGGGCAACGTGACACGCCGCTTTGCCCGGCCGGAGTTGTTAATGTCCTCGTTAAGACTGTTTTATGTTTTTTTTTTACGTTGTTTTTAGAGACTATTAACGTCAGTTAGATGAGCTGTAAGATGGAATATTTTTTATGATTTTTCAAGTGTTAGGTTTCTGTTATGAATGTAGGATATTTTGAAGTGTATCTACCTGCCTACAGGACTAATTATTTAAAATTTTGAACAGCGGTGTCATTGTCAAAGTAAAATTCAATATTCATTACAAAATTCGAACACTTTAATCCGACTTTTGACCTTTACAAGGGATTGTATAAAACAAAAGACCATGCCAAATGGGATTAGGATAAATAAGTCATTATTAACAAAGGCAATAGTGACCTATTTCCACTAAACGCTTTCGATACAGAACAATAAAATTAGCATCAAATACTCCGTGATTTTCCAATCAGGACTGAACAATAATCGGATTAACTATACCCGAGGTCTATTCCAATTTCGTTCAGTAAATAACAGTTATTCAGTGTTCTATGTAAGTACAAAATGTGTATATATAGTCAACAAAAGAAATAAGTGTGTAATGGTCCTCTTAAATAATATTTAAAAAAGTTATTAATGCTCAGTAACGATGACTGATTTTGTAAAGATGTTGATGTGTTGCCAGCACTAACCTCTTTTGTTTACTGTACATGCAATTATCACTAATAGGTATCGTTGTTTTGCTTCTACGGACATTAACGAACGAATTAATAATTAACGAAATAATAATTTGAGCTTGGTTTATGCTTTGAATAGCGGAGGATCCCGGAAATTGAATTTTATCGATGACGTAATTCGTTTAGCTAAGTAACCCTGTACTACGATGACATAAGATACCTACTTATTCATTACGGATTATTTTTAGAGCTATTGCAGGTTTCAATAGGTCAATAGGTATTATTACTCTCCAGTATTTTGATTTTTTTTCAAGAAGAATAAATACACAATAAAAGGCAAAAGGCATAAAAGTAAAATATTTCTTTAAGTAACCGACGAATATTTTAAAAGTTCATGAATAAATATACGTTGTGCCAATATTGATCATTTTATGGGTAACCGAGAACGACTGAACGAATGAATGGGATCGGGAATGAACGGCGGCCATCAATGGCTCTTCACAGAAGCACCGTTCGCAAAACTGCGATATGAATGAAAAGCTAGGGTCAATTTATTATCCGGAAAATATGTGGTATTGGAAATAATATTCGCAGTAAATGGGCTTTTTGCGTAAAGTTTCGAAACAATCTTTTTTGTTTGAAATATTCACTTTTTTGTTGTTATAAATATGTCCCTGTGTATTTTTCTAAAAAAGACTTCAAATGAAAAGTAACTATAAAAAATATATGCCTAGCTGTAAAATTGTGTATTAAAACATGAGCACAGTGATATGGCTTGGAAAATATTAGTTTTATGGATATTTCTTTGTCACAAACTTAAGGGTCAGGCGGCAGGTGCGAAGTTTTATCATCTTGCCTCCATAGTGGATTGAGCAGTAAACGCTAACACACTCGGATACCCTTAAAATAATATAACCTGAAGGGATTTTTTTTACTCTATACATAACCGACTCAAGCTGTGTGTAGTAAAATACTTTTGGATTGGCTCCATTCTCGCGACAGCCAATATAAACACAGGCCGAAAGAATATATGGCACGTAACTTTTGTAGTTGGGAAGTTAGTATATTTCTTCTCCCCGATAATTTGTGTATCTTGAAGATCTGTTTTCATATCTCGAATGATTTATGTGAACCGTTTGACTCATATGTCGAAGATGAAACTTGTTTGGTTTTAGAATTGTGCCCGATAAATTGAGGTCACCACTCAGATAGTTAGATCCCTGTTACACTGGACCTAATACCCGAAAATGAAGACATGTGGCAGTCCACAGCAGCCTTGAAGGATCAATGTCACGACTGTGCTTCGTCATTCCATATTATGCCACGTTTGCACAAACGGAATATTTGATACCTCTCTCTCTCCGTTTGAACGCACTGAATATGTTTTATTTTAAATTCAGTTAGTTTTCGCTTTATTGAGCCTGATATTAAATTCTGTATATTGGATGTTACGAAAAAGAGAATATTTTATCAGTTATCTGTAACGAATGCAATTAGTTAGTTATTCACTGAATTGGAAATAAAAGTTAATTGAATGTAATTCGTACTGAAATATTTGATTCTATTTCATTTTAATAGTTTGAAAGGCTTTCAAAGGCATATTTTATATAAACTGTTTTTGATCGCAGGTACGCTGACTTTTGAAAGTTTTATTTTATGCCATTTCATTCACATTTACAAAGTTTGTCTGGAAAACTCAAAACAAACTCGAAACTCAAAGCATTTATTTCAAATAAACCAATTACTTTTGAATTGTCAAGGAGTCGGTTAGCCAGAAAGATGAATCTGATGAAGCTATTTCAAAGCGTAGTAGGTACCTATGGAGCAAGAAACTCCACGGAGTCTCCGTGAAGTTTCTTGCCCGTTCTTTTCCTTTCTCTTCTTTTATATTAAAACTAGCGGACCTGACAGACGTTGTCCTGACCGAATACCGCCACCTATCGGGTCCGATTGTGAATCTAAACCATTCCCAGATCCCCTTGAACACACACAAAAAATTTCATCAAAATCGGTCCAGTCGTTTGAGAGAAGTTCAGTGACATACACACTCACAGAAGAATTATATATATAAAGATATGGTAACTAAACATCTGTTAGGTACATTATTCATGTTGAAATTATACATATGAGAACAATGCAGAACGTTAAAAGCGTCCGTAATAAAAAGATTAAAAACAATTCAAAAATTAAAATAAGCCGTGGCAGCTAAGAGATGACCAGTTCATACTGAAAGGAGGTTCATACTTTGAAGGGAGCTAAATGTCCAACACACGCGCCACCATGAGCGAGACATTTGAGTGGGCACGATATACTCTCAACTGGCAGGGCATATGAGCATATTTAAGCCAATGAAACACGTACCTACCCAGTAAATGGTAGCTTAGTAGGTACGTAGTATACTCACACGTGTACTATGCAAAAACATGAAATAATGGGTTTACCTAGACACACGTGATTCCTTTGGGACTGAATAACTTAGGTTGAGATATTGATATTCTCTTGCCCTAGAACCCTTAGGGTTTAAACTATACCGTATGTGTCACGAATCTCAGGGAAAGACTATAATGAGAGAAAAAGGCTATTCAATAAGTTAATCTACATCTACTCTTCTTTATATCTATCCTGTATTGTAACTTCTCAAGTTTTCGCGAAAATAAGCATTTCCTCAGGTTCACCAATCTCCATTTCCGCGTGGGGTTCTCCACCAATAACATAATTGTGCTCGCTCCAGCACGTGTGATAAATTACATGTGTTTTAGAGCCGTTGACTTTCAGCAGGGCTGCCAGGAAGAGACCTACGATTTTTTCTAAAGAATAGAAGCAGTGAGTGTTGTGCATTAATGTTCACGAAAGGACTTGCAGATCAATTCTGTACAAATCTCATCGTGATAACTTAGGTGAAGCGTGCTTGAAATTACCTGTTATAGTGTCATGGTAAAATTAGAGTAAGTCTCCAATTATAACTCGAACATAACTCAATAAAATTCTAGCAGGTACCTAGAGATATGTAATTTCGAAAAACTTGAATACTCCTTCTCTACTATAAAAACTGTTCACTCCTTGTGGACGGACCTCCACCATATATAAACTACACCTTAATCAGGCCCTTAACCCCTATTGAGTCACCATTTGTTCATTGTTTTTACCAACCCTGTGCCAGCAATCGGCAAATGGTTCCCTTACCGCCATTTTTACCCATCTGTGTCGCGCGGTAAATTAGTTTCTGAAGCTTTTAGCGCCGCCTTGTGACTCTAAATAACACGTCATTGTTGTTACGTCACACAATATAAGGTAAAGTGAGCCTTTTTGAATCAGAGGAAGGATTTTATTTGCATTGTGATTCGTTTTTCGTGTGTCTGTTATAAGGGTGTGATGTAATTGTAACTACGTTGGTTATTTGTTGTTGACTGTGCGGGTCCTACCTGTAAGTTTCAGAACATGAAAGTTTTGAAGTAAGTACTTGTATTTGCTAGTCAGTTTGTTGTTGCTTTGCCGACTTTTTCTTCCACTGAAAGTTATCTTAACAACATCTTTACAGTTGTGTTAACTAAATTATTGTGTCATTAAAGTGCTATCTTAAAGTACTTTGCCCCATTTCTGGAAAAACACTGAATTTGTGTTCATTTCCACTTCTCGTGAATAGCGAGTTCGTGCCAATTCTTAATGAAGGCGCCACCAACTGTAATCATATGTTCTGTCTAAATCTAACCGCTAACTGCTTTGTTTTAGCCAAATCTACTTTGGAAAAAGTTCAAATTGAACCTTTTTATACACTTTTAACTGTCAACCGGTTTCTGAATTGACAATTTAAAGTTGACAACTTGTTAAACTCTAGCATTACATAAGGTGAAAGCAAAAAACGTAAGAAATTTTGAATTTCGCGGGCTATATTGAAGGAATCACCTTAGGCGATTCGCACACTGCACCGCATTACGCAGCGTGGTGCGGGGCGGCCATAGCAAAATGAACGCGCGTGGATGCATTTTCTGTGTGTTGGACTGTGCGTGTTTTCTATACAAACGGATATACTTACAAGCAACGCATTCACGCGCTACGCTGCGTGGTGCGGGACAGTGTGTTAATCGCCTTAATGTAATCACTTACTTACCTTAATGCTAAAGTAGAGTTTGACAATTTCTTAACTTCAACTTGTCAATTCAGAATCTGGGTGCAAGTCGTTGGGCTAGATAAAACAAGTGAAGTCGATAACTTAGTAACGAAAGCAACTTTTTTGTACTAAGATATCCAGCGTTTATTTCTTTGGTAGTTTGATGAATTGGTGGTAGGCAAACTGGCCGTGTCGCCATTACGCCTACGTAACACGTACTTAAGTCTGAAGTACCGTGTATACATAATACCTAGGTATGTAAGTGCCTATTGAGCAGGTTACATTGGACGCAGACCGCAATGCGGCGACTATCGACACCTCTCGCTTTTTGCAGATCATTTGGGTATTGACCTTTTACGGGTGATAAAAATATAACGATTACATGGCGAAAATGTTGCGGTTTTGTGCGGTAGTACGAACATGTTGGTTAGGTATCATAACGTTGTTTCACTATTTATGAATCAAATATTTTTCCATCTTGCTCTACAAAAAGGAAATGGAACAACGTGATGGTTAAAAGATGTAGCTATTATGAACATACGTAAAATAAAATTCCGACGAATTGAGCACTGCCACTTTATTTGAGAGGTGTATCCTACAGTAGGTAGAACCGCATTTCGCCAGTTATGTTCAAGTCTCATGTAATAGAGGGCGAGCCTATTGGCAAATCCAGACTCCGGGCTGCTACTGAGGAATTCCTGGTGGAAAAACCCAATAACACTGCCTGCTCCGGGAATCGAGCCCGGGGCCTCATGCTCAGCAGTAACGCTTGCAACTACTAGATCAACAAGGCTTTATTTAGAAGTCAATTAAAAACCACTTTTTGCTTCTGTGATAATAAACTAGGCAAGTAAACTAGTTTTAAAAACCCATTAATTTTAGATTATGAAAATTATAATCTCATCTTCATTATTTCTCGTATAAAATGTAGCTAAGAATTGTTAAAGAACTAACTCTTCATTGAACTTAATTGCAGCCTTAAGAAAACTGTGCTTATAGAACATTTTCATCCTCCCGCATCTGCACCTGATCTATACTGATATTTATTGTTAAAAAGTATGAGAAAGATGAAGGAAAAGAACGAGGGAATAATGTGCCTTCATTATTACCGGACATATTTAAAACCTTATAGAATTGGAGGACGGTTACTTGGAAAGAAAGAAAAAGAATGCCATAAAGTAATAATCGGGAGTCATTTAGTGAACGAGAATCGTCTCTGAGAACATTTTATACGAGGCCTGCTAACTGGCATTGGTACCAGGAGGACATACGGATGAGAGATATTCTTTTTTTAAGTCCATTTAGGAGATAAACCTTTGGCATGTCGCCGATTCTCTGGGGAAGGGGAAACAATATTTTTTATTTCCCTCTGGGTGGTAATTTTCAACAGCTATCAAAACGTCTTCATTGGTATAAATTGGGTTGACATGAATTCGGTCGCCCAGGTGGTTTTGTTAGTTCACTGTGAATAAATAGGGAATGTTTTAAGCTATTGCATAGCTTTTATCGCGGGCTTTGAGCGCGGCGACCGAATCAAGAAATTCCGTAACGTAACAAAAATAAAACCTAACACCACCCACTCCGCCTACCATGTAATGACGGTTCCCATGATAACGTGATGTTGTCATGGGAACGTAATTTTTGTTTTATGTCATCACGTCATCATCCCAAGTGTAGCGTTGACAAATAGGAAGTATGGAGGTTACAAATGCTATGCAATAGCTTTACCGCGGCAGTGCACGAGTGCCACACGTTTTTTAAATTTTTTATTACGCTCGAGCGTAATTATTTTGTTTAGAACAATATTATGACCATGTTAGACCACCTACAAATTGCGTTAAAGCAATTATAATTCACGTTTTATTACATCAACATGATTTACAAATCCCTATCGCACTTATTACGTATATATAAACCGTGTTGCTATCGTCGCTCGCACTCTATGACAGCCATAAAGAGCTTGCCGTGTATAAGTTAAGTTTTTATTGCACCTCGCCGTGCTTAATACGTGGTGCAATACCTAGCAATGTCGGGCAGTGGCGCAGAGGTGTGTTGGCAATCAGCCAGCGAGCCAGCACAGCCAGTTTATCATGTTGACGGATTTTTATTAGATTTATTACTCGAAACATACGAGAGGAACTGTTGTGGTATACCGAGATGTTTCGAGGGGAATTTAATGATTCTAGAATAAAGTTGTTGTTTTGAGTTGTTGAGGGGCAGATCGTGGGAAACGACAGCTGTTGGTTTTGGCAGACATCCATTGTTTTAGTGTTGTTATTAAAAACTTAGATCAATTTTTTAAGGAGTTTTGTTTATGAATAATAAAGCTTACATATAGGCCGATCTCAAATTAACTAACATCTGCTATTAATTAGTATTTCATACTCAGCTAATGAATAGCTCACTAGAATTACTTGTCACTTCAAAGAGGATCATATCTAGAGCATAATTAGATAAATTGAATATTAATAGGACATACTTACATAGTTACCTAACGACATTTCAGCGTGAACATCAAACGTAGGTATGATTTAATTCCTAATAACATACTTCTACCAAGTGACGCTTGCAATTGTCTTCACAAAAACGTATTATTAATAATTGGATTTAAATACGTAATTGTGTGTGTCATTTGAATGACAGTTTCCAATTGTATTATTATTTTATTTTCCAGTATGTTGTCAGAACATGGCTTAGTTTTTTGCAAAAGAAAAGCAGTCTTTTTTTTACCGAATTAATGCCTATTTATTATTATTTTAAGCATAGATAGATAGAAAGGTGAACGACTTTTGTTTGTTGCTCGTCGTCATGCGAATAGGTTGCGGGGACACGGGACCACGCTCCATTTCAATGTTCAGGTAGTTACTTGGGCGTGAAACCGATGACTTCAAGCCAGGCCAGGTATACCGCGATTTAGTGACGAAATAACACACGCTCGATTACTATTTCAATATACAAGTCATGATGAAAAGGCTTTTCTGAAAATTGCGTAGTCTTTAGCGAAATTGCGACCGAAATAAGTGCTTCGTCAGAAATGTTATCGACATGAAAATATTATTTCTTACAGTTTGATATGTCCGTTGATCTTTAGGTCTAAAATTAATATTACTTTAAGTAGTTTTTCTGATATCTATTGAAATACTAATGGAGAATTGATCTGAATTTTGGTTGTAAACAATCTTTTGTCTTTCAGATCTTTCGGCAATTTCTCTTGTTACCTGTTTAGGCTTAAAAAGGGTTTTTTCTTAGAATAAATAAAAGTAACTATCGATTGTGTACTTAGGTCGTCCGTAGGAGTACACAGACAGATGTATTGTATTATAAATGGTTATTTTTGTGTAACAAACTTAGGACTCGGAGGACGTTCTCTAAAAAATCGTAGAAACTTTCGACTTACCCTAATAGGGGTAGGTCTCCTGATATATTTTATAAGAAACATGTTTAGTATTCTTTTTGACGACCGATTTTGAGGATTGAAAGTTATTTGACCTAGTACGTCGTTAATAAATAATTGAAGTAGGGTGTGTGTATGATCAATGATTTTCATGTTGAATATTTTTCCAAGCAAAATAAACAAAACCTTTATTTGGCTTCACCGTATTTGAGTTTAAATTAACACAGTCCGGAATACAACAAAACCTAAATAACAGCGAAGAGTTTAAAATGAATCCCGCTGCCTTGACGACACACATCCGAAAAGTATATTACCTATCTTATTGCCTGTACAAGGACTATGTTATTGCCTAGGCAAAATTGAAGACGTGGGATTCAGTAATCATATGGAATAAGCAAAATCTAGATTATTTGGGAAATTCTAACAGACCCACATGTTTTACGCAATATGTGAGTAAGCGTGACTAGAATCTAGAATTGTTTATGACTAGCAGTTAATTTATGACTAGACGTAACTAACGCACCAGCCTATGTACTACTAAGAACTGCACTAGTACTAAGGGTTGCCAGGTGTCCGGCTTTAGCCAGACATATCCGGCTTTTTACAATCGTGTCTATACAAGTTCGGCTTGTCCGGCTTTTGTTAGGCTTTTGGTCAACCCCGCCCCACCAAAAGATGCCGAATGAAAGCGCGCGAGCGACTCACGCAGGCACGCATGTTTTTTCTTCTTTTAAAACATCACACACTCACACACACCTCTTTTTTTTTGCAGCAGTGCCCAGCTTTTCTATTTTTGGGCCTGGCAACCCTACTAGCACTATTCGCTAGACACATTATTAAACTGTCAAATATCATCACTTATTTTTGACTTGATTCGACTAAACACTCTCTCTACTAAAAACAAAACTCGTTGCCTGATGAGAAACGCCATAATCTCCAAGATTATTAAACATAGCAGACACTAAAAATGCCATATTTTTTTGAGGTAAAAAAATTACATCTCAAAAACTCACAAAGGTGACAAGACCACTAAAGGTGTTTGTGACATAAGGTCGTGGGAGGCGTGAAGGATGACAATCAATCACACGGATCACTTTCTGTCTTCTCAAGATATTCTCAGCGGTAAAAGCTTTTTTGGGAATATTATTTTTAGCACGCGTAGGCTGCCTCTGAATAATATTCTTTGTAATAAGACAACATTACTTATGTACTATAGTCCTTCCCACTGAGGGATAGGAACATATTTTATTGGAAAATGTTCTGAGTTTGCTCTAAACAACTTGACATACTCACTGTGTTGTATACCAATGCCAAACGATTCGCCTGGGACACCTTGATCTTTTTATACGACGATTTTTTTTCAAGTTTTCACCTCTGTCGGCACTCCCGAAGTGCCACGTTTTTTTTAAGTGGAAACTTCTTTAGGCGCGTTGGGCATTTTTGAGATGGGACTAAACCATTGATTCGAGACACTGTTACGACACCAGCTTTCGACCATTAAAAAGACATCAACGCGTTGACTACCGTGGTGCCGATTTTTTTTCAAGTTTTTACTTCTGTGGCACTCCCGGAACGCCACTGTTTTTAAAAAACTGTGTACTAAAAGTTTAACTTTTTTAGAAAAAAAAGCAGCTTTTATTTCTAATTTCAAAAAATTATTGCTAACATACACAGTTTCGTAAAACGCTCCTCTAAAGGGCCGAGGGGTATCGTGTACCGACGTGTGAAAAGGTTTGCATTCGCGCAAATGGACACGAATACTAATATAAACGGAAAACGGGTAGTAACCGGTAGGTGCGAAAAAGGTTAACTGTATGTACTTACGGGATAATCAGGAAAATAACTACATAGACATAATACAGGTATTATGTTCCTATCCCTTTTATATGTGAAAGCCGCATGTGAACATGTTATTAAAGTAAACCATATTTGGTTTTTCATTCACACCGTATATTTTCCGTAAAATCTGCGGTTGGTACTACTCGCAAAATTATTACTTATTATATAGCTCGTGTAATTGCACCATTTTAAATTAAACTCAGTGAATAAACGGTCACAAAGCTTATCAACTCGGCTGTCAGAGACAATTTTGGAACATATTAACAAAATTTTACATCGCAATTTAACCTATCTGTTGTTGACAAGGAATTTCAGTAAATTGCAGTGTATTTCGGGCAAGTTATCAACTGAAACAATACGGGTCCACCGGGCGAAGGCTGAGAGGTCGAAAAGGCCCCCCTTCGATGTGAGACCTGATTGATCGCACGTGCTGCTTGACAAATATCATGATAGCAAGTGATGTATTATTCGCTATTTGTCAGATTTAATCTAGCCGAATGCGATATTGCCTCCCATTTTGATAGAGCCTTGCTGTGTGTGTCTTTCCAGAGACTTGTTCCATTTGTATTTCATGGCATTATTATAAAGTGTGCCAAGAGTAAACATTACTCAAAATTCCATAAGGAATAAACGTCAAAAAAATTCATACACATTACCAAAACATTCATCTCTTCACAAATTCAGGAGGTCTTAACAGCCCAAACAAAAACAAGCGAACCCCGTGTCGCGCGGCCTCGAGGACCGCGTGATCGATGTGCGACATTATAGCCGCCTGATTGATAGCTCGCTTGTCGCTGTGTGTGCCACCGGCCTACTAGTTGCGTGCGGAAAATGGCTGCCGGGGTGTATTTGAGGGTATTGTTCGTTGATGTATCGGGTATGTTGAGATTTATTTTACATTCGCAGTAGTGTACTGGTTTTGAGAGAGCAAGGTCTATTAAAGTCCCAGTTGATTGATGAAAAATGTACCACATTTGAAATTCTCTGTCTCTTTTCAATTTATAATAAATTAAATTAATAATTAATTTGAACTATTGTATTCATACGAGGATAAAGTAATCTCAAACCTCAACTACGTCTACACTAGACTTGAAACGAAATATTTAAAATCTAAAGTGTAGTTAAAGCATTAAACATTCACCCCTGCCCTACGAGATATCTTAAAGTAAATAGTTGAGCACCAAATATTTCTACCTTTATGCAATGAAAATGTACTTTAGCGACCGGACTGAGCAAACATCTCACAATCGTCGCTGCTATTATATTCTGAGCAGCCCACCGACTTACAAAGACTTATTTACGTCACGTTAGTTGTGGCGGTCTCAGACATGCTTATATTGAGAATCGGGCCTTATTTCTTTTGTTGAAGTTACACGAAATACGTCTTGATATTGTAATGATGGACAAAAGTTGCTTTAGTCGCAAAAAAATTTAATTGCTTTGAATAGAAACGAAGGTGAATTTTTTTCTGTACAAACCGATTGTTTCTTGAAAACCTGATCGTTTTTCTGAATGTACTGTCACGAATAATATGAACATGATTGGTCAACCAAAATATCAATAATTTATTAAATCATTTGTAAACATGAAATGCGGCACTTGAGAACTCTTAATTGTTTGAATTCCATGAAATCTCATTTAAGCTATTTAATTGCCACTTTTACATTCATTTCAGTTTTTCCTTAAAAGTTTTCATTTCCTAACCCAATCCCAAACTTCAAAGTACAATACAAATCCAATAATTCTTAATTTTAAGTCCCGGTAGAGGCATCTTTACCTTTTACATTAAATTACAAGGTTATAATAGAATTTCCTTTGCTAATTGCCTCTTGAATCTCGGAATTACACTAATCCCGTTAACGGGTGACCTGTCTTTCACAATGGTGTGTTTAAATTGGGTCGGATTGGCCGCGGTGCCGGCGGCGGGTCGGAGCGACCACGCGCGGCCGCGGGAGGGTTAGCAGTAAGTGGACGGTGGGAGAATGGCGTTTTGTGAATTATTGTTTTGTGTTGATTTTTATTGTTTTTTGAGTGTTTTGGTTAGTTTGTTAAACAGTTTGTCATATGTTTTGTACACATTTAGTTGAGGAACTGTTAACTCTTGTACATTCTCTTATGGTTTCATTCGTTTCCAACTCGTAGAACATTAGTTTTGGCACAAACCAACATGTTGGTGGCTTTATATATTATATTTCTAGTTTTTGAAGTCCACAGACAAAGAAACCGTATCTATCTACTCTTGAACGTCCATTGTCAACATAACTCATACTTTCTTTCATATCTTTTCAAAAGATCTAAGCTGAAAGCTCTAAAGCAACCTAAATCAAAACCTCACATTTAGTGTAAGGAATTTCAGCCGTCACACGTTGTGCGAGTACGTTTGTGAGTTGCGGCGAGACGGCCCGCTTCCGGCACGCGTCCGGCGCCCGTCCGGCCCGGAATCGGACGAAAGCGCTTCCGGGAGGCCTAGTTGCCTTTGTAATAATGTATGTAGGCTGAGAACTAACGACACTTGTGTGGCTCAGACTCGGATAAAGAGATTGTATTCGTTCAGGCGGTTGATATTCTGTCTTGAATGATAAAATGTATGTTGTGCTTTTAGTGTTGATAAAACTTTGGTAATAACTTAACTTTTTCCTATCGGCGCCACCCACAATCACGGTAGAGCCAATCAATAATTAATCTTAACTTTTGAAAGTAAGTAAGGGTAGGCAACATCAATCACACATTATATTCTTGCTTGATAAAACCTAATGGAATAATTAGCTTTCGCCCGCGGCTTCGCCCGCGTGGACGTCGGAAATTATCGCACGGGAACGTACTACCGCGATAAAAAGTATCCTATGTGTTAATCCAGGTGTGCTGTGTGCCAAATTTCATCCAAATCCGTTCAGCCGTTTTTGCATGATTGAGTAACATACATCCAGACACACAAACATACAAAATATATTTATAAGTAGGATTTTCCATATCATTCGTACTAAATAAACAATAAAATAAAATCATATCGTTTATTCAAACGGTGCGCCAGTTCATTCCCGTGCCAAGCAGTGTGGGATATTAGCCTAATTGACGCTTGGCACTCGGCCAGGAATCGAACCCGTTACCCGGTGTACTCCGTGTGTGTACACTCAAATACTTCGCTCTGTTATTGCCAATATTGTCTGTTATTGCTCATATTTTTCTGTGAATGGGGCAATTTGACGTTTTGTCGAAAAATATTAAATATTTATTTAATGTTTTTAGTTCGCCTGGCATGACACGACGTAGTTAAATACTATATTCAATTGTTCGTGTTAAATTCATTGCAAAAGTTAAAAACAATTGGTAATGTTATCATAACTCGCTACGTAACTGGTTTTATAAGCAAAGTAAGCAATTAAACGGTGTTCTTTAGAAACGCGGATGCTTCATCGTCAGCTTCACCAGCCTGTAACGTCCACTCCTCCTGATCCACTCCAATTGCACGCCACTGATTTCGATGTTCGATTCTCTCACATCCATCAATTTCCAACCACATTGACATTGATGCTTATTCAAACTAAAAATTACAACTTGTTTTACCCGAATTCGGAACTGTCCAAAAGATATTTATGTTCATGGTGCTTCTTGTTTCCTCCCTAAAGCATCGCTACATATTGAGTGTGTGTGTCCAGTACGTACCTACTGTTGTGTGTAACCTAGCTTCTGTACTGATCTACTCTTCCGAATAATTGAGTCGAGTGGAAGTGAGCCACTGCCCGACTGACTTTGTACACCATTACGTATGTTAACAGGATTATGTGTCTCGGTTTACTGCTGGTTTCCTAATACCATGGTACAGGTACAATCGGTTTTATGGTATTAGTGCGAGTTCATTGATATGCGTGCCAAATAATGGTTTATTTTTTGTTCCACATTCGCCTCACAAGGTTCGCCCCAATGATAATCCTTGTTATATACATGATAAAAAAATATTTGTTGCTGTAAATTAAAAAAACACGCCTTTTACACGTCTAATAAAAAAGTTACACATAACTTGAGCCAATTCATCACTTTGATTGTTTTACTTTTTATTTATTTATTTATTACGGCATGGAAGACCTAAAGCAAAAAAAAACAACAAAAAAAAAGGAAACAATAGTCGACAGAAAGCCAATTACAAGTCTTCACGTTAGACTTGTAATAGAATTTGTTTCACTATATTATACTATATTTAATAGTTAAAACTATTAAAATAACCACTTGTGTCTGTAATTCACAAGTAAGAGCGCAAGAAGAAAAAATTACATTTAGAAACACTGCAGCTATAGCTGAGGTCACACTGTTTGTAAAGAGTGTGACCAAGTCGTGTTGTTTACATATTTTATAAAAATTTTTGCTTGCACGCACAATATAACTGTTCTGCCTATAATTAGTAGAACTTTGAGGTACACGTAAGGGTTGTAAAAATCGAAAAGTTTTGTTTGGAAGATTGAAATAAAATTTTGATAATAACTCAGGGCTGTCAGTCAATATTTTTGTTAAAGATTTTAATTAGGAATAAACAGTCAGCAATCTCACGTCGATCTTCGAGTGGTAGTAAATGATATTTCTTACAGAGTCGGAGATAATTGATTGAATGGTATGGAATCTTTTGATGGAAACAAATGGTCTCCTTTCGCATCAATAAACCAACAGAAGCATCATATATTATTTGAAAGTCATCATTATATTAACTTCACATTAATAAATCATCACGTAGTGTAACACGTAACAGACAAACCTCTGCAACATTTAATGTAACATAGAGCCGTTGCAGACGCGATCTTCGTCAGCTGTCTACTTAAATATTAGCTGACCCGTCGATTCCGACCTTAAGTAGGTGCCCCCAATACGTCAGCGTGGTTCACTGGTTAGTTCGAATGGAAATAAAACTATACGAGGTGTTTAATATATGTACGTGGTTTCAGATAGATATTACTCATTGAAATATTTAGATAGATAGAAGAAAAATCTACTTAATAAAAATGACTCCATAATTTAAACTTTCGCTGCAGGAAAACATTTTCAGTTACTTTAAAAGGTCTGAATCACCACCAATCAGTGACCAAGCATGGTGATCAATGCTGGGTCTTCCTCGTATGATAAAGGGCACCTAACACTGTAAGTGGATACTAAAAGTCTGATATTGTAATAAAATATAATCCCTATAATGTAAAATGATTTAAAAAAAAGTTCGGATTTGGAAATGCATATTATTATAGCATTGAAATAGAAAATGACATTAGTGATGGCCCACACCAAGTTTAGAAGCCACGTAACCCAGTGTTCAAGATACGAATCTGTTAATCTTTGGTCCACGAAACTGATCATAAATCATAGTTTGAGTTAACTGCAGTTCACTTATCTCAGAGTGTCCGCATAGTTTTAACCACATTGTGTCATAACATCGGCTAGTTAACGAGCCTCTTTGTTAACTAGGACGAGTTTAATAAGTAGGCCAGTTGTAATCTGTCTTGCTTGGCTATATTATTAATATAATGATATGTTAGGACTTCTTAATAATAGGGCTGGTATTATAACATCGTAATGAAAGAAGTAAAATTGGTACTTCGTATAGATTAAATTGAATTAATAATATTGTTTCAAACTATATCTGCTTAAATGGTCTGTAATATTCAGGCTGGTAAAGTACATCCTATTTTAGTCATGCATGCTCTTGAAAGTAATTTTTTTCAACTCTATTTTTCATGTGTGTTTTTCATTAGCTAGGAAATAAAGTTAGAAGAGTGGGCAGGTTTCCTTTGTCTACTACTAACATACTGTGATCTTAACAATCCATTTCACAAGCCTGTTGCTCATTGCAATAACTTCATGATTATTTATTTTAGAAGTCGAAATTTGCCATATCTAATATTATAAAATACTCAAGGATGTCTGCCTAGTTTGGAATCCGACCGTACTTACTTACTTTGTCAACAAACTAACTTAATTAAATCCCGTTATAACAACACAAAATAGAGAGAATATCTCACAGTTTTAAACTATAAATTATACCAATTTTGTCCCAAATAAATCACTGGAGTTTATAATTGAATTGTGAACAATTTGAAACATTTATAGCTCAACTAATCTTGTGAGTAATAATACCTACATTGTAGAACATAGTATATCTAATTAGGCTTCGTACTAGATTCTAGTACAATTGAGTTGTAGTGGTGAACTAGAGTGGTACACAAATTAAGATGTAACGTTCAAAGGCCAGAGTCCGGGGTCCGGGACAGTTAGGTTAAGTTAAAGGGCTGTGTTCTGTGTTGTGAGCTGGGAATATAACTGGACTGTAGTGGACTGTAGTTGGTAATCTTGTTTCGTGTGGTTTGCGTTTAGTGGACAAAGTGGAGCGGACATTTTGTTGGAAGAGTAAATTGTTTCAATTTAATTTTAACTTGGTACGAGTATATTTTTCTCTTAGCCATTCTAAGGTTATTTAGTTGCTGAAATTCATATTTAATTTTTTGTGACTTCTGTTACCTCCGTTTACCTCCTCGGGGAACACAGGTGTGATGTTGAATTATTTAAATTAATAGTAACATTCACATCGAAAAGTGCGTAACCGCGTAGCTCCATCCGCGTAGCGGATGACAAATGTGCTACGACGCGTAGCAGGCGTAGCGGATCGCGTAGCTACTTCGTAGACCTTTTTCCAACAATAGGTATAAGGGAAGAAACCGCGAACAATGATGTTTTCTTCGACATTCTCCTCGGGATTCCTTTGTTATAGTGGGCACTGTACAAGTGTAATCTATCTTCAATTCTATTGTTGATGTATTAGTAAGGACTTCATTATATAATCTGTACGTTTTCTCATCACTTTGTGTGATTGATGAACTAAATACGCTGTTTCAAATCATAGGATTCTCAAATAAACGCTTTATTTGAGAATCCTGTGGTTTACTATGCAGATGAAATATGACTTGTGGTTAGGCCGAGCTCGATCTGGCCTGTGTGTACTCGGGTACAGTAATAAGACCGTTATTTATGATGCTGCGATGAAACAAAGAAAAATGGATGATTTAATGTTTTATTACTTTTATAAAAGGTAAAAGTGGTTTTACGAAGCTGAAACAAAATCAATTCAATCATGAATGCATGAATATTTGAACAGTAGATAAGTCTAAGTGATCTTTAAAAACAAATATTGTGTAAGTTTTACATATGTAATAAATTAAAAGCAGAGAAAATATCAGATATCAAATTTTTTTCCAATAAATTTTACACTAGTTCAAATGTCACAATTAATATTAAAATGTGACCTCAACCTTACTTACATATACATAAACAATGACTTACAAATAAAATTAAATTCCGAATAAACATAAAATATTCATCACACATCACAAACTGGTCCGGATATGTAGCAGTAACACAAGTAATTAAGGATTACCTCAACATGGCCGGCCGCAACCAGCGCTGTGTTGCGGTCGCCTGTTTTTTGCTCAAAATGCCGAGGTTTCTGTTTTCGTTTAAATTTTTAAAGAGCGGCTAAACGTGCTTGTTTTTGGCATAAAGATAAGTAAATATTGAGCGGTGTTGTTCATTCATTATGTTCGGCCGCCCTGAAGTTTGTTGGGGAAACGGTTTGTGAAGAGATTTCAGAATGAAGTGTAAATAAAATATTTTTGAGGTGTTTTTGTTGTTTAATTTAGAAGCTGTTTTTTAGAACATCGATTGGGGTTGTAACGATTACAGTTTAGTAAATTTTAATGGTTATTGATGGCTCATTTTTAGGGTTCCGTAGTAAACAAGGAACCCTTATAGTTTCGTCATGTCCGTCTGTCTGTCTGTCTGTCCGCGGTCTAGCTCCGAGACCCTTCGTACTAGAAAGCTGTGTTTTGGCATAGGTATACATATTATTTACACCGACAAAGTGGTAAAACAAATAATGAAAAAAATTTTTTTTTAGGGTACCTCTCATACACGTAAAGTGGTGATGTTTTTTTTTTCTTTTTTTTTACCCATGGTGAGGGGTATCATTGGAAAGGTCCTTTAAAAACATTGTGAGTTTATGAAAACCATTTTTGCATTCAGGGATCCGTTTGCGAAATATTAAGCTTTAAAGTGCTAATTTTTGTTAGAGTCAAGTGTGTCCCCCCCTACCGGCTTAATGGTTGGTTTTGGGTGTGTGAAAAAAATCACAACAGTAGTTTATATAACGAAATTAAAAGGAAAACTATCACAGCTAAGTAGGCTCTACAAGTTAACGAGTAATAATCGACCAATTTAACTTTGCAGTTGCAAAAACATGTTTTACCATACATTCCGTATGGGGGAACATATTTTTCAACTACAAAGTTAAGTTTGTTTTTGGGATAAATTCATCCCAACTACGGAACCCTTCATTGTGCGTGGTGCGACACGCACTTGGCTGGTTTTTGAATAATAGAAACAAATTAATATTTTGTCGTTCAAAAGTGCCTTTTATGTGCCTACTTGAAATAAATAAACTTAACAAAAACACCCAATATCTTACTAAAACAAAACAGGATTCCGAAAAGATTGTTTCTAAGTAAACATCGATATGTTATCAGTTGTCAAGTGATAAGCGCTTCTCTGGTGACACACTCCTCAAGTAATAGAATCTCACTGTGTCGGAGGATCTGTAGCTGATATATTTGCCCTCCGACCCTCTACACGTGGCGGCTGGAGGTCGCCGCTGCCTCTCATATTTATTTAACGTAACCTTTCTGTCCTCGGAGGGATGAGGAATGTGTGAGTAGGCAGTACTTAGCTTACGCTTTTGTGATTCCGTTTGAGTTTACACTGGTTAAATTAAGAAGCAATTCACAGAAATATATTTAGTTTAAAAAATGTGAAACCCGCGGTTCTTCAATTTATCTAAGAAGAAGAATCTAATACAAATGTTTCTTTTTTTTTTTCAATTTGTTTTTAAGCTATTGCATATTTTTTATCGCGGGCTTTGAGCGCGGCGACCGAATCAAGAAGTTCCGTAACGTAACGAAAATAAAACCTAACACCCCCCATTCCGCCTACCATGTAATGACGGTTCCCATGACAACATCATGTTGTCATGGGAACGTAATTTTTGTTTTATGTCATCACGTCATCATCCCAAGTGTAGCGTTGACAAATAGGAAGTATGGAGGTTACAAATGCTATGCAATAGCTTTACCGCGGCAGTCCCCGAGTGCCACACGTCTTTTTTTTTTTTTTTCATTTTCTTTTTTTAAAGCGACTATTTTTTGGTTTCGTTTTATGTTTTAATTAATGTTGGATACTGTCCAAGAAGAGAAACCCTGCATTTTGAATGATCTACTATCGCTTTTGAGTCAGCGACCTTGATAGGAAAGGCTCGTTCATTCTCTCATAAACACTCCAGCATAGAGCACACTTCCCACCTTATTACTAACAGACCTACATCACTCGAGATCACTATCTCGTGCCATTAGAACCTCAAACCTATATCCTAAGTCCACACAATTATTTATGTTAATTACTAATATATCACTGTTAGCCAGCAATATCTTCCAATGAACACCATATCTCACGCTGTACAGGCGCTGACTCATCTAATTACTCATAGCTTTCAACCTTCGAACCAAACTCACTTTTAACCTTCTACTCATAAGGCTTAAATTTCCATGAACATAATTTGCGGATGATTCGGATTTGTGCGGTGTACTGTGAATGCATGTATGGCAATTAAGGCTCTATAGCGAGCGCGCAATTACCTCTAACTGTCTAACTTTGACACTAGGCGGCGCTGTTGGCTTGTTTGGTACCTTTATTGTCTGCCGAATGGTTGTTTGAATATTTTCGTGAACTATGTAGTTTTGACAAAATCTACCTAATAATTGTTTTGAGAACCGTGTAAAAGAGTAACTGTGGAGTTTCTTGCCGGCTCTTCTCCATAGGAAGCGACCAATTGGAACCGTGCACCTAGCTTCGGACGTTTCATAAGTGCCCTTGTAGGTTTGTGTGAAATAAAATATTTTGAATTTAAATTTTGTAACGAACGAAGCTATAAGCTTCTGAATAATTTAATCCATTCTGGTTTCATTATGAAACAAATTAGTTCTCTGCGGTTTCAACTGTAAAATTAATTCACAAACTTTTTTGCAGTTAGTTTTATAAACAATCACTTTTCTGCAGTAACGTGAGCGCATTAACTTGCAACGAACAGCTCGAAACTACTGAAACAAAACAAAAAAAAAAAAAAAAAACTATCAGAAAGTTTTCAAAACAGCTGAGTTTGAAAGTTGCACCGCCGCATGCATAAACAGCGCAACTGCACTCGACAATTCCATTACAAGTTGTGTGTAGCGTTCTAACAATACGTTGCGGGTGAACTATAAACTCAGACTTTATTGCTTTTCTCTAGAACATAAAAGCTAACGATACTTCTTAGAGCCTATATCTAGAAAGTTAGGCGGGTCGTTAACTAGGTAGAATGTATGCTAGACCTGGATAGCCCGCATCACTTTGTGTAAGCACTTACAGTAACGTAAAACGCTAAAGTCTAATCCCAGTCCATAAAAAACCTTTCAGACTATTACTTGGATTGGACTGGGGATTGCGCAATTACGTTAATTTGTAAATGAAAGTAGAATTCTTTCAATTTCTTGTATAGTCCGCACATCAATGGTACCAGTTTGAACTTGAAACAGTCTTTTTTGTAAGCAGTTAGGGATGTTTTCATGATGCAGGGTTTAGTACTGATGTGCGGTTGACTACATGAATCAAAAAAACAAAGAAAACCAATGTCATATGTGGGGTAAGCTTAATAGAAACAATATTTCGGTTATAATGTGTAATTAATGTACAGTCAGGCAATAGATATCTTCAGCACCCTAAGATTATTTTTACATGCTGCATCTTATTATTTTTCCGACTACGTCATTGGTAACATTTTGAATGAAAATGACAGTTTGAAAAGGTGATATGCACCCTTAAATGGCTTTATCTTATTTATCCTTGTCCGTACCTACCTATCTACGTAACTAAACGTGGGCTTTGGGTGATACAGAACTTAAATAAATGTCTTTATAAATAAGCGCTATTTACAAAATTAAACCTGCCAAATTACACTTCTTTACTACCTCCATTCGCCTTATCACCCCTGTACAGTGCACATGTAACACCACAGATATCTCTGCAGTGCACGCCGCGAGTAAATCGTCCTTGCGGCCGATTTACCCCCACGACCGCGCCATGGTCGTTACCGGAGGTAGTTGTGCTCGTTAAATTAATATTCCTGATATTAGCCCTGTTGGCTCGTGTGGTGTGTTATGGCTTTAAGACGTGCTTACTGGCTGGCTGTTAATTATCTTAGTTTATTGATAAGGAGGTAATGGATTACGTGGCGCCTATCGATAGATGCAATTTCATTGTTTTAATGTTAATTGTTAGTTGCCTATCAGCAATTGCAATTTAGTCCTGGTCCTTCAAAAATGTAAGGCGTAAATATCCTCTCTCCTCAAGAGCGAATCATGCTTTGGATTTTTTGTGAAGTCAAAAATAGTGTTAATGTTTTCGAATGTTTGGTATTCAATTACCGTTTAGGTACATTTCGACTCTTCACAGAATACTAAACTAACAAATGAAACTATTACAAACTGGATCCTTTAAAATTGCAACAATACCTATTTAAACTTCAACTAGCGTTTTCCTTCATTTTACTTCAACTTGGTATCCTTAGATATCCTTAGTCTTCCCTTTGTCTCCCGTCCACACAACCTACGAGTGACATTACTCTAATATGGCGGCGGCGATTTAATTCAGCGCATTGCGACCAGCGACAAGCGACCAGCAGCTGTGCCGGCCGTGACCGGAATCTTTAGCACATACATTTGTTTCTATTTACTGCCGCGATGTTTTATGTAAAGCTGTGGTTTATAGGAGGCTTTTAAATTTTGTGAGGAGAAAATAAAAACTTTTCTTACATCTCAATTTCAATTGAACTTAGTTAACTGCTACAAGGATCTTTTGGCGTCTGAATGACGTTGACGAAGGGGCGTTGTTGGTAAACATTTGAGAAATGGTCACAGAAGTTTTATTGACGAAACAAGATGGCGCCATAAGTTCCGATTTCGGTCGCGCGCCATAAGAATTGTGTAGCGTTGCATGTTGAAGTTAATGCTGAATACCTCACTTATCGTGAAGTTAAATATTGTAAGGCGACCGGTTATTGTAAAGAATTAATCAATCATTAAGTATGTGCCTTGTACCTACAACGACAGAAGTTGACGAACAAAACACCAACATAAGTCAAATATGATCAATTTATCGTCGTACCGTCTGAAATCGCCATTTGTCGTTTGTGAGTTGAAAAATGTTTGGTCTCGCAAAACTTTTGCGTTACTTGAGAATGCGCAGGCAACAAATGAGAAAATCACTGAACAAAATAAAGTTTAATTGAACTTTGTCGCGGGCCGAAGCTAGTAAATGATAATGTAATAAAGTTGTTTGATGTTGTGAGCCTGTTGTATGATAACAAAGCAAAAAATTCAGTTCAAATATTTTTTTTACGAACGTATACTTTTCATAACGAAAGAGAGATTTTAATAAAACATCAGGGATCAACAAAAGTAATTAATGAAATTAAATACGCACAAATAACAACGAATTTGTATATTGACACAGAGAAATTGTCTGGTGCGTAACAAAAAATATTTGATTTCATAAGCGTCTGTTTAATACATTTTGATATCTGCCTTTGTTTAGTAAAAGTATTTTAGTTATATTTTGATAATAAATATTTTATATACTTGATGGGATTTAATAGCGAACCTCTATTTTGAAAGGTTGTTGACCCTGTTGGTCGGCTGGTGGTGGGAAAAAAACTGAAAGATCCGTGAATTTATTGATCAAACTTTGCCGCTTTAGATATAAATTATTATTAATGAAATAATTTAAAGGCTTTATTTAAGCAGTGGTGGCCCAGTGGTAACGGCCGCGACTTACGAGTTGTAGTAGGTCGTAGGTTTGAACCCAGACAGACGCTTTACTTTGTCTAAATTATTTCATCACCATTGCTCTCAAAACGGTGAAGAAAAACATCGTGAGGAAACCGGCATGTCCTAGAACCGAAAATTCGAAGACATGTGACATCTACCAACCTGCACTGGGCCCGCGTGGTGGATTACGGCTCACTCCCTCTCACAGAGAGGAGGCCTGTGTCCCAGCAGTGGGAACATTTATAGGTTGATGATGATAATGATGAATTTAAAGGCTTGCAGGCTGTCATACATACTCCTTCAAGTTACTACATTCTCCCTTCCGATTGATTCGTTTCTGTCCTCATTTAGACTTGATGCGTAATAAAGCTTCCGTACATCCTGCTAATATAAATCATACATATCTAATACGCCTGTCTTATTTCACAACACTCTTGGGTTCATACGGAAACAACATACTCCAGATTCACATGAGTAGGTACCCACCACACAGCAGGGTTCTGTATAAATGTGGTGCCAATGATATATCAGAGAGGGTTCGACATTTTTATGGTCCGCCCCACCGATAAGTAGCCTGTCCCCCTGTGCCCCTGTCCCCCCAGACGGAACCCATTTGTATTTTAAACGACTCTGATATGTTTTACTTTTAACTCGATTTTTCATGGCAAGCTACAAGCTACTGCTGAGCATGAGGTCCTGGGCTCAATTCCCTGCTCGAACAAAGTGTTATTGGATTTTTCTATCTGGAATTTCTCAGTAGCAGCCCGGAGTCTGGATTTGTGCCCGGTTGATGGCAATAGGCTCGCCCCCTATTACATGGGACTTAAACATAACTGGCGAAATGTGGGTGTACCTGCTACAGGGACACGTCTGCCCAACCCTTCGGGGAAACAAGGCGTGATGTTACGTTATTTTTATTTTGTGACCAAAATTAAACAAAATGAAAAATCTAATAATTAAAAGTCTTACATAACTTAGTATTAATCAGTCGATCACAAATTCTGTCACAATCTTCATAGGCCTTCTTTTGAATCGTGGGTGCGACTAACAAATATTTCATAGGTTTGCACAAACACCCTGACCTGGAAAAGCTTTTCTTTCTTTTTCTTGACCTACAATATATTTCTTCCCCTGTGGGAATCGATTCAGTTACCCTTAGTTTTTACACTCCGGGTAGCCACAGCGCTTATAGTGTCATCAATTATCCAAAATGCTCAAAATACTATACGTGCTTGTCTTAATTCGCACTAACAAACTCATAGGTAACTCTAATATTCCATACAAACAAGTACCCGATTTTACAGTCGAAGGTTCCTCTCTCCCTGTAAGTTAGCACACAGGTGGAGTGCTTTCCGCCGTGATTTCCCGCAGTTATCGGCACAAAGCCTACTTCCGGCCGCTTCCTGCCTATCGCGGCCGGAAGTCGATCGCAAACACGTGCGCTTTACTCTTGTTTCAATACGAAGACGTTCCAGTTTGTTTTTATTGTTATTGTTTGAATTATGAGAAGTGAGGATGGTATGATGGTAAGTGGTTCCGGATATTTGTCGTGGCTTACTAATAAAGGGTTGAACCTAAGTCGTTAACTGATACAAATAAAAGTTTCTGAAATAAATTCAATTCAATTAATTTTAAAAAATCTACTAGGAGCGTACAACAAAATAACACACACGATGTACGTCCGCTTCTAATTTTGTTACGTAGGGACAACAGAGCGTCGATAGGAGAATTTTGAACTAACCAACTAAAGACTAACATGAGATTACGATGCTAAGCTATCGACCGATGAAATCTATATATATAAAAATCAATTCCTGTTCGTTAGTCTCGCTAAATAAAACTCGAGAACGGCTGGGCCGATTTAGCTGATTTTGGTTTTGAAATGTTTGTCGTAGTCCAGGGAAGGTTTAAACGGTGAGAAAATATGGAAAAACTCACGAAAAATAAAAATTATGAAGAAAATTCACGTTCTCATACATTTTGTGTGGATCAGCTTTTTTAATATCTAGGTAGGGTAGAAATTTTAAAATCCTAAACATGCACATTCATTGACTATTAGGCGGAACGAAGTTTGCTGGGTCAGCTAGTATCTTATAAACTTCGGTCGTTTACTTAAACTTATACTGAAGAACTTGAAAGTTGAGACCTAATCCTATCCAGATCATAATCCCACTGCCGCGAACGATTTTATGTCTTTCCTTCAGGAACATGACATGAGCGAGAAGGGGTCAAGAAAGTGTACCCGGTTCACAAGTAATTTATTGTTACCGGTGTCCGTCCAACTGCAATGAGAGAAACCAGCTTAATAGATAAACTTTTTGAGTGACGGGTTTTGTGTCCGAACCCTGTCTGTTTTTACTATTGACGTGATCCCACTTTAACAAGCAAATTATAAATACATAATTGAAAATACTGTTCAACTCAGTTTGATTGTGTGTCCCAGTAAGCAGCAAGAGCCACAGTTTTGCTTGCTTTTAATGAAAATAACGAATGTTACGTTTACGACTTCTTTAGCACAAACAGACACAACAATAAGCCGGATAACTGATGGCGCGGATAGCATAAAGTGCCGAGTTTAGTTCAGAATAAATATTTTTAGAAAATACAATCTAAATGGAAAATGTTTTGCGTTATATTTAGCTGAAGAATTAGTTGGAAGTCGGCCAGCTCGGAGTCGCAGCCGGCAACTTAGCTACTATAACTTATAAGTAATGGTACCCAGCTTTGTACAGTGCTTTCTACTATGTATGGACGTTTTTGAAATGGGTCCTTCCATTTTCTATTTCTTAATAAAGTTTTTTCGCTCAATTTTGAGATTTTCCTTCGCTACTTTACACTTACTATCCAGCTCGATTTGTATTCAGTGTGAAAACAACGCGTTGACTCTAAAAAGAGACAGTTTTTGAGATAGCCAAGTTAAAAACAAGCAAACAAAAGGTTTTAAAGAAAACAGAGCTATATTATTTTAGTAATTAATTTAATTCTTTTTACTTTCAATGCCAATATAATGACGATAAAAAAACACATTTACATGTTATCTCTCTGCCGGTTTTCTTCAAAAATATGGTGTGAATGTGAACTTAAACCAACCTACCTCTAAATCCTTTTTACCTGTATCACGCTCGGTTTGGGATGATCTATCACGTCTAAGTATCGATGGATCTCGTGAGATCCGCGTGATTCTCATGGTAATGTTATGATATGAAGTCTTTACTGAACTGACATCATCTCTTAAAGGTACATTGTGGTGAAGAGTGGATCACTGTCACACCCTTTGTGCACGTGTTATGGGGGGCTGTTATTTGGGGATTTTTTTTAGGCCTATAGTAGTTTTGTGAAGATGTAGGTATTTACTAAATATACAATAACATTTAACAGATAACTTATAAATTAAATAAACATTTGGCGCCACCAAGTTTTTAAATACTGTCCAAAACATCTACCCAAAAGTTCAGGATAAGGGCGGTCGTTATACTGCAATCATTTCTAGAATACAATTTAAGATAATCACAAAACTGCAACAAAATTGCATTGTCTAATAAACTCCAGATGAAAATAGCACGTGCTCTCGTTTATTTCTTCAATAATTTAAGTTTTCTTTCAACAAAATTTTATTGTTGCACTTCGTCGCTTCAGTAAATGAAAAATGGCGTTTGGAATATTATTCTAGACGATATCTTCATTTCAAGAATACCCGGGCACTATTTATCTTAGAATTTTATAGTGAAAACTTTTCGATGACTGAGATAAACATAATTTAGTATTTTTCACCAAAAGTAGTTTAACAGTCTTTTTTTCAGTATTTTTGAAGTGAAAACTTTTGTAGGCGCGTTGGGTATTTTTGAGATGCGAAAAAATAATTGAACTCACGATACCGTTACCGATACCTCATTTTTCTAAACGCGATTGTGCTCTTTATTTATATTGATTTACGGATCAATGTTCTATGCAAGTATTTTTACTTTAAATGTTTTGGAAGTATTATTTTTTGTAAACGCGATTGTGTTCTTTATTTAGATAAGGTTACGGACCAATGTTCTATACAAGTAATTTTCTTCCATCAAGGCGATCTTGTTCAAGTTTTCCCTTCTGTCGGCACTCCAGGAGTGCCACCATTTTTTTTAATTCTTCGTAACACACAGTAGCATAAGCATAATTCGAATGTAAGAATATTCGTACGTACAAAGGGAAATTCCAGCATGTCTGAAATATTTCAGTTCTCGCGGAAACCGTGAAACGAAACAGACAAAGCAAGCCGGTCGCGTTTTCCTTTACACACGAGAATACTTAGTTACGTAATGTATTTGTTTTTGAATTCTTTCCGCTTCATAATTATTTTATGTTAATATTTTATCAAATTATGTTCAGTTTATTTTTCTCTTATGGCTCTTCCTGAAAAAGTCCTTATTGGCTAATAATGCTCTCATCGCAAATATCAAAAGATTCCATTGTTATCACAGTTAACTACTTCAATCTACTTTTTTGGCAGCAGTCTGACAGTCAATCTGAGTAAAGCACAATTTCCGCCATTTTGTGGTAAAATGGTAATTTCTTCCCTAATAACCACACGTTTGAACTGCTTTTGAACAAAGCGAGCTTTGGCGTTACGCCAGGAAATCGCTGGAAAGTACTATATTTTGTAATTCCAACCTTATTACATGGTCCTAGAATCATAATATTAAAAATAAACAAAATATTCATAGCAGCTAATATAAGATGTTATTTTATTCCATTTTCTTTATCTCGTGTTTTGAAAGAAAATTCAATAATATTCTCAATGCTTTATAAAAATTGTCGTAGCCGCGTAGCACGTAGCGGCGTAGTCCGTAGCACGTAGCACTCTGGCTACGAGACTACGAATCTACATTGTTAAAGATTTATTACTATCAATAATAGTTATGTGTTTGTAGTACCTACGTTTTTTATTATTTTTGCCTTTTAACCCTATCCCTTATCATGGACAGTTAATAAAATTAAGAGCTTCAAAAATAGAAGAAGTTAAATGAAACGTAACCTTTCGTACCTTTCGACCCAAGCTTCTATTTTTGTACAACCTTAGCAAAATTGATACAATACACTTACGCGAATCGTCCTCGGTTATCGTCCATTCAACTGTACTGCCGTGTTAGTACAACTGCCACGTACAATTACGCGATCCGTGTCACTAAGTGGTTCCACAACAAAAGTAAGACAGAAGGTAACTCGTACACGATATAAAGAAAGAAAAAAAGAAAAAGTATTTATTGAGACTCGCACAGAAAATCACAATTTAAACTAAAACACATTCATTAAAACATTAATAAAAAATAAAAATAAACAATAAAAACAATTAAAATAAAAGCAGAAAGTCCTGTACGAGGCCAAAAGGCTCCTATCTCAGCAATGGTGCGACATTCAAGAAAAAAAAAATGAGACTCACTCCCATATAACAAAATAACTGACGTTCCGTCAAAGCAGTGTCGTCTGATCTAGGAATGTAATGATAAATACATGATTATTGAACTCGGCATGGTCCACTCAGTCTCTCGCCAGTTTCACAACAACTCTCAACATGTCACAATCCCTACGCTGCAAAATAGGAACAAGTATTGAATACAAAATTTGCTCGCTACATGTTGGTGATCTCCTCACGACGTTTTCCTCCTGCCCGGATAAAATATTGGATTAATTTAGAAAATAGATTTGTTATGAAAGGGTTTTTACCATTTCTCTTATATCGGAGCGTAAACCTACGTGTTCTTTACAGAGCAAGATTTCAGCCAGTCCTTCTGCAAGTTAGCTTTCTTAGATAAACGGCACGTCCTACGTGACATCATGCGCACGTGTTTTTTGTAAAGCGATTGTATTTATAGCGAGCGTTTAGAGAATATGTGTGCGATTATATTAGAGGGTACAAGTTAATGTTATTGTCATTGTCATTGGATGGAGGGTAGCCGTGAAAAGTTGTCATGAGGTGTTGAATAGAAATGTTCGAATTTAGTGGGGGAGGAGTGGAAAGAGAATAGGGAAATGAATTGATGGGCAAAATCAATTAATTGTACTGTCTAAATATTTATTCAAATGACCACTGACACTAAGGAACTTTTAGTTGTCGAGGGGATACTAGAAATACTGATACTACATCTAAATACAATTGTAAAGCCAATGGATATAATAATTGTTTCCTCAATAAGCTGGTTTCCATTATAACTTAACTCATTTTATTTGTTTTCAAACAAATAACTTTATTTCAGTCCCCAAAATCTAAATGTAATGAATTTCACTAAGCCCTCAGAGCTCCTAAGGGTACAATCATATTACAAGAGGAAATATAATAATTTGATAAATTAATTTCCTTTTGCGAAATGATATTAGAATACAAGCAGACTAATGAATATGTAGATTTAAACCTGACAGTGCGACCTGACTCGGTGGACATGATGTATTCATGGATTTTAACAAGTTCACTGAAGGAGAATCTAAACCTGAATAAAACTACTTCATCATTTAACTTTATCAAGTAAAAAAAAAAACGGGACTCGGGGACTGCCGCGGTAAAGCTATTGCATAGCATTTGTAACCTCCATACTTCCTATTTGTCAACGCTACACTTGCGATGATGACGTGATAATATAAAACAAAAATTACGTTCCCATGACAACATCACGTTTCTCATGACAACGTGATGTTGTGAACCGTCATTACATG
The DNA here is from genome assembly GCA_963680765.1 of Agrochola lychnidis. NCBI lineage: Eukaryota > Metazoa > Arthropoda > Insecta > Lepidoptera > Noctuidae > Agrochola > Agrochola lychnidis. Next base: position 1,055,887 of record OY796859.1, on the reverse strand, counting down.
GTAGGCGGAGTGGGGGGTGTTAGGTTTTATTTTCGTTACGGAATTTCTTGATTCGGTCGCCGCGCTCAAAGCCCGCGATAAAAGCTATGCAATAGCTTAAAAACATTGGCACTCCGGGAAGTGAAAACTTTAAAAAAAAATCGGCACCGCGTTGATCAACGCGTTGATGTCTTTTACTTCACGGTGTCGGTAAATTCCATCACAGTGTCGCGAAATCAATGGTTTAGTCCCACCTCAAAAATGCCCAACGCGCCTAAAAAAGTTTTCACTTCAAAAAAAGTTATCGATATAGCGATTCTGCAGTGAATACATTAACTGTTAATCCAATACTTTGCATTTTATTGGGAATTTAATTTGCTGTAACAAGTTGTTTCTTAAAAATTGTAGAGTTGTTTTATACTAATGTAATGTTTCATTGTTACAGGTATGCTTCTTTAGCTGATCTTGACTACAGAATGGGATGGCAACAAGCCGATGCAGTACAGTACGCTACTAGTGAGTTATGTCAACACAGTCAGGGCAAATGAGTATGCTAGTGCTATTTTACTTTCAATAACATGCATATAAAATACATTCTTTAATATAAACACCGAAATAATAACACGGTACGCAGGAGAAATATACGAATAACATTTACCTATCAAATCCTTTCAACAACTCAATAGAGATGCAAAATCCCGTAAAGATCAGAATCGGAGGTCTACCGCGGCCTGAGACTCCCGAAAACCATCCTTTGTTATTAATATCTTTAGGGCGGGCGGAAAGTAAATCAGCCCAAACTCCGATACCTCCGCCTTCACGGTTCATGCTCTCTCACCGGATGTATACATTTTACTGTGATTTTTGCCCCACAAATCGGTTTTGGAGTCAAATAAATTCGATATATAGATTTTTGTTTATACGTATATTTTATTTAAGATTATATAATTTGTAGTTAAGGGCCAACTTACATGTTTGGTAAAGGCAAAGAAAATTAAAGAGCTTCTCCAAATAGGTGCAGTGAGTAATCTTTCAACATCCTATTTTTTTTTTTTTTTGGGTGGCAAATTATCAAATAACTTCTCCCGCTCTGGGCGGAGCGGGAGGGCGTGTCAGACTCTTACTGACTAAAACCCACCCGTGTTCCTTCGGTTGCCCTGTTGCCGGGGGCCACGATGTCCCTATCGGATCTTTCAACATCCTGGCAATCAATTACAAGTCCACGAGGTCTATATTTTGTAGCTGCATTTTTGTTCTGTAGTATTTCACTGCTCGTCAAAAACCTCTCTTTTATAGTAACTAAAAGTTTTCAGAAATATACTTCGAATACTTGAATACCTGCACTATAAAACCATTGTTGTACAGCATGTTGACGTTGTACGTAAACTGATAAACTGTACGTTGTACAACCTCGCAAACAAACGCAATTGCCCGCGATGCTTAAACTGTGCTCAACTATGCTCAACATGCTCGACTATGCTCGTTACTGTACACGTGCTGTGCATACAGAGTATCGATCAGCTCGGCTTTAGCAACTTACTGTTGTTTGGCATGCGATGGATTGTGATTTAGTGGCTCTGAATAGTGTGGTAGCTTGTTTAATCTCAAAACAACTCGCTTTAGTCTAATAACAGGAACCGACTTCAAATTAAGTTAATATTATAATCTTTTAAGTTATAGCTTTTATTTCGATCTTCTAATTTGTAGCCGTTAATATTGGCTGGGATATTAATGTTCAAGTACTATATCTAATATGTCAAAGTTGATAATTTTCAAAGACACCATGGAATCGTCAATATAAGCAAAAATTCTAAATCTTTTAAAATATATCGCGATTGTACCAATTCAGTCATCGAAGTGTTACTTAATCTCTGTAGAAACGTCTACTAATCTTCTATTCCAACTTACAAAAGAACAATATGTAAACCACCCTTTATAACATAATATACAAAACTACAGCGGTACAGCCACCTGATAAAACCCGACACTCAGATCAAACAGCCTCCATCCCTCCCGGCTCAACGTTTCGCCGGCCGGTGTGTCGGATGAAAGCCGTCTCGTCCCAACCGTGTCCGGCGTTGTTCAGACACGGTACGACACTTGTTACGGCCGACACTTGCATATATTGTCTGCAACTTTTGTGACAGACAGGTATAAGTTCTCTTGTGATATTGAGGCTAACGGAAACGCTATTTGTGGGGAGTTACTTTGTTTGTTTATCTTGTAGTTTTGAGACTATTTGTATTTCTCTAAGTTTTGCTATTCTTGAGTATAGTTTACTTTTGGGGTCTCTTACTATATTTGTATGGATAAGATAGTACTTAATTTAGAATCTATAGGTATTTATTTACGTCACTTAACATTGTTAAAATCACTTTGTTGTTATTTTAGCTATTTTTTTTCATGCATTACTTTGTTGATATACTTTGATGTAAACTTTGATCCCATCAAAAACATAACATGTAAAAAAAATGCAAGTCTTGCAACGCAGTTCTTCTACCGCAATAATATGCGAGATCTAATGTAAAACCAAGTCTGTTAATTTATTCAGTACCTATCTATTTGTCATCATTATTTCTTTAATAAATAGAATGACTTGACCATCGCACGGCACCATAATCACATAAGAATAATCTACTATTTTAATAGTCGTAATTAAATAAAGCGCAGCGCTAATATTTGGTAGATTTTGTTGTATGTAGAATGTAGATTCTACTGCCGCACTACCGTGCCCCCCGATATTATTATAGAACTAAACTGACGAATACGTTTCTATCATTAAAATCGTTGCTGACATTCTCAAAAACAGTACGTAAAAATAACTTAGAGTATTTCTAGGCAAAAAACGGAAATTGTATATAGGAGCATTTTCTTATCATATTGGGGACAATGCAGCTTTCTTTAAAAAGTCGATTTCTTCCTAACTGTGGATTAATTAAAACTTTGCGTGCACCTCCGGCCATATTCTTTGAGTCTTGGGCAAAAAATGCTGACTTTGCAGTCTAGTGAACTTTCTTTGTCTATCGTTAAAATAGTATTCTGTTTTGTTGTAAATGGACGGTTGTTTTATCTGATGTTTGAAAAATAGTGCCTACCAATTTATATTTAGAATGAAATGGTGTTTTAGCACCTTAACACGATGTAGTTACGTACGCCTAAAGGCAAAATGATCTTTGTGACCCGTTTTTACGATATTAGCAGTCAAACATAATTATGCTCTGTTTTCCGTATTTTTTAAATCTATTCTTGTTCCATAATCCTATGATATTGTGTAGTAAAAGAAGAAAAATAATAAAAGCGTCGCGTAAATCTAAGTGTCTGCCTCAAACCGATTATATCCAGTTTTATCCGATATAAGCCAGATGGATGCGGTTCCCGTTAGTTATATTAAAAACTGTTTGAGATCGTCTTATTAAGCAGCTGCGACTTCGCCGTATTAAATGCAGCTTTGATATATGTTTATTCTTTTACTTTATATTAAGATATGATACAATGAACGAAAAACTTTTAAATAGATTAAATACAAGAGATCAAAACAAATATATCATACTTGGCGGAGATTTCAATATAAATATACTCGAAAAAAACAAACAAACACAGAACCTTCTTACCTTAATGCGCTCACATAATCTTAAACAAATAATTCGCGAACCCACACGGATAACAAAAACTACTTCCACTTGCATTGATTTACTTTTCACCAATTATAAACCCTTAATAAAGAACGAATACGTCGAAGATTACGGACTTTCCGATCACAAATCTATTAACTTAAAATTAAATACAAACTACTTATATGCAAATAACAACAAGGTATGGTATAAACAAAATAGATTGTTTAAAGATAAAAATATGGTAAACTTTAAAAATGCATTAAGAGAAATTGATTGGGAAAAAACTATAAATACAAATAATAACGTTAACGAAAATTACTATACATTCATCACAACTATAACACAGCTCTTAGACAAAATAATACCGAAACAAAGAGTGAAATTAAAATCTTAAAAAGTTAAAGGATGGATGACAGCAGGGTTAAAAATGTCATGCAAACACAAAAGAGTACGAAGAATTATACTAAATGAATCTAAATCCAATGTCATAAAAACATATCATAGCAAATTTGGCAAAATATTTAAACGTAGTATTAAACTTTCAAAGAAAATAGAATATACCAGACTAATGAAAAAGTCAGATAATAAAACTAGAACCATGTGGAATATTATAAATAGCAAAACTGGAAAAACTAAGACAAGGCAGTATGAAAATATATCACTAAAAGTAAACAATAAAACTACTTCATGCCCTAAACAGGTATCAAACATATTTAACGACTTTTTTGCTACAGTAGGTGAAACAACAACAGATACAAATACAAATATTCCCTTAAAAACTGGACGTCCAGTAATGTATTCACCAACTACATCAATGTACCTTCGCCCAGTAAACCAAAAAGAAATACTTAATATAATTAAACTAACAAAAAATAAGCATAGCTGCGGAATAGACGACATACCCCCTATCTTAGTAAAACAATGTGCAGAAGAATTGTCAGCTCCACTCACATTCTTAATAAACCAGAGCTTTGAGTTTGGAGAATTTCCCGACTTACTAAAAATTTCACTAGTAAAACCAATACATAAAAAAGATGATATTCACACCCCTAGTAATTATAGACCAATAGCGTCGTTGCCGACTTTTTCGAAGATTTTTGAAAAGGCTATGTGTAACAGACTAAACTTTTTCTTAGAAAAATACAATATTCTTGATGACTGTCAAAATGGTTTTAGGAAGACAAGATCGACAACATGTACAGTTTACAAATATATCCAAACAGCTCTCCAACAAATAAATGACAAAAAGTATGCATTAGGCCTGCTACTCGATATGTCAAAAGCCTATGATAAAGTATTATATAATATATTACTAGCAAAACTTTACGGTTCCAGTATACGTGGCCCTGCTTACAATTGGTTCAAATCATATTTAAACAGTAGAAAACAGATAGTCCAGGTTGAACACCACAATATTAAAGATAGGGAGATAATAACAGTGCGGTCCCAGATGAGAAACCTCACATGCTCCATACCTCAAGGCAGCGTTCTGGGCTGCATACTATTTTTAATATATATCAATGACCTCCCAAAAATGCTAAATAAACAAGCTACATTACCAGTACTATTCGCCGATGATATCTCCATACTTGTGAAATGTGATAAAAATTGTGACCCAAATAAAATCTTACAGAATACTCTCCAGACTATAACACTTTGGCTACAAGATCACAATTTAGAAATCAACTGTAAAAAAACCAAAATGATATAATTCAGATCGTACAAAGTAAGACCTAAGTACAAATGTAATTTTTAATGACACCCCTATAGAGTTAGTAACTACATTCAACTTACTCGGTATAAACATAGACACACATCTCAATTGGAAAAAGCACATAGAAACAGTGAAATCTAAATTGTCTAAATTTACCTACGCCTTGTTTCAACTTAAGCACAGCACAGATACAGAAACAGCACTATCTGCATACTACGCCTACGCAAACTCGTGGCTAAGATATGGAGTGATGTTATGGGGGAACAGCGTCGATGCAAGCGAAGTGTTTATAATCCAAAAAAAATGTGTTAGAATACTGGCCCATATTGATAATACCAAAAGCTGTAGGCCATATTTTGTTAGTTTAAAACTACTAACTTTACCATCTATGTATATACATGACCTTTGCATATTTGTATTTAAAAATAGCAACATTTTTCCTAAAGTTAAAGACCTTCATAACTTAAACACGCGCCATAAAAATAGATTATATCTTCCACCCTCCCGGATCAAAATGCTTTACCATAGCCCATATTATATGGCAGTAAAAATCTTCAACAAACTACCAGACCAAATTAAAACTGAAACAGAATTCAATAAATTCAACAAAAAATTAAAAGAATATTTAACACAAAAATGCTTTTACTCGGTCGCAGAATACTTAGAATAAAATAATTAATAAATTGGATACATAAAAAATTACTAGTCATTGAAATTTCAGTCAGTCGTTGAATTGGAAAAAAGCACACACCTACACAACAAAAATAAATTAATAAAATATTGCTATAATAATAAAAAATATAAATAAATAAAATATAGATAACAATTAATACAAATTAATGAAACATAAAAATTATTAGAATATAATAATTAATACAAATCAATAAAATATAATAATTAATATATAAAAATAAAATAATTTAATAACCTCATGACATTAATTAAAATAACTATAAATAAAATAAATACTAGAAATATCATCGAAAATTTATATTTGTTTAACAAACTTGCAATCCAGTACATGTACCTACTGACTGGATGCTTGTTTTGTTCCAATCTACTACCTACCTATTATGTTGCCGTGCCCTAACCGGGTTTCGTGTTGGAACTTACTAACTTAAATGTAACAACTAAATGTACACATGAATGCAATAAAGAGTTTGAGTTTGAGTTTGATGTTATTCTTTGGACAGTTTTAGAGGATGGTAAATTAAAGATGAGTCTATGTGCTTTTGTAACGTTTTCTTTGTGATCGAAAATATTAAAGAATCTCGAAGTGGGGGTGCTTGGAGGAGGCCTATGTCCAGCAGTGGACGTCTTTCGGCTGAAATGGTAATGATGATGTTACTAAAGATTTTTATGTAGAGAAATTGAATTTTAACATGAGATGAAGCTTCATTAAATATTTATCTTCGCAACGTTTTCAATATTTAAAGTTAGTGACGCACTATAAAAAATTCAAAGCCTATTGTGATGTAAAGTTGTAATCAACTTTCAAAATAAACAAACAAAATTATTATTTGTGTTCTCTAGAGAAATTGTAGAGGCAAATCTTCTACAATTTACGTCTAAAAATCTCAATATTTATTATCTTCAACACGCAAGACTTGTTAATTAAACAAGCATGACGTACGATGAGTTGAATGACGTGCGCTGAACTCAGACAAGGAGCCGGCTCCATGAATAATCAACCATCTGAATAATTCAACTCCCAGACCTTTTGAATATTCCGCCGTCACTTTTTGATACAACCGTCATTTTTTGCGAGGGAAGGAAAATTATTTTAGGTAACGTTGATTTAGTGATCCCGATCTCCCGGTCTATTGGGTTCATTTGAATATTAATTGAAAGCGATCGTATTTTTACGTAGAATTTGTAATTTTTTGTCTCAGTTTTTATTAAAAGAAAGGTTTTTTTGTAAGGTTGATAGCTGTCAATTAGCAAGCGATTATTTAGGAAAAGTTTAAAAGTAAGTTGGCTCAAAATTATAATATGCCATGAATTTGTTACCATTGTACTTCGAATACAGCTGTTATTTAAAAGAAAGTTTCAGCTATGATTATTTTATTACTACTTCGATTGAATTTGATGTAATACCGAAAATTATTTAAACACTGCTGTATTATTAACATGGACTGGGTACCAGAACCAATACCCGATAGGTTACAAACATGTCCAAACTTAGTAGGTATTGTTTTAGTTTTATATTGGGGGCACGGCAGTGCCGCCAAGTCGAGCAAAACAATCACAAAGGCACAGACGTACCATCTTTTCTCGAAGCCATTCAGGACATTTTTAACCCCCTGTAACTTCGTTGTGGTTAACACTAGAAGCCTGAATTTTTCGTGACCAAGAGGACTTAGTACAAATAGATATATTCCCAAATTACATTCAATTTGAATCTATGCTTTAAGAACTATTGCAGGTCAAAGTTCCTTAATATTGTCACTGACATACTCACTCACTCACTCATCATTACCGATCATCAAAATTCTAAGTTACTTCTAGCAGACACACAAGCTTCAAATTTTAAACACAATTAGTGTTTAGCCCATAAAGCAAAGAAAAATTAAAAATACAACAATTTCAGTCCCGTTTTCTAGATATACGAACTGCATAAGTAACTTTGTAATCCTATTTAAATAAAAACTTGTGAGTGTCAAGGGACACCCGGATGGAACGAAGTTCCTTTCGATTAATTAGTGAAGGAATTGTATTTTTTTTTTTTTAATTATATTATTTTTTTATTATTATTCAATGAGAAATAGAAAGATGAAACGAAAATAACTGGCTTGCTTTCTATGAGAGAGAGAGAGAGAGACAGACAGAGAAACACGCGCACGCCGCACGGCTTACAACTATAGCAAAAAGTGTCGTTACAACTTTTGGTCTTAATTTTTTCCGTCTAGCCCCCTTTCGCAACGCGCGATAAGGAACTTCGTTCCAATATGCGATTACAAAGTTATTTATGCAGTTTCAAGTCATTCTATTTGTTAAAGAAATAAAGATGACAAATAGATAGGTACTGAATAAATTAACAGACTTGGTTTTACATTAGATCTCACATCTTTTTGCGGTAGAACTTTTTTTTTACATGTTATGTTTTTGATGGGATAATACATTACCATACCAACATAAACTCACGTCTTCCTCCCAACCGGTCTATCCGATCATACCTACAATATTCTTTTCAGAACAATTTTATTACTATACAGAATTGCGCAATCTAAACTTTAACAGAAATCTTAAGCTCGTTGTAATCCTATTGAATTTAAACTCTTAATAATGAAGTGTTTCCGAACTAAATGCCTTCTCAATCCAATCGGTGGGAACGACTTACGAAAGCCGACTATTCAGTTCATTCGTTCATTCACTAAACTTCGACTTCCAAGCGAACGTTCGAAGTTGATTTATTCTTTTATGAAAGCCTTTAGATCGACTAAATAGTTTGTCGTTTAAAGTTTTGGTAACAATTATTTTCATGAATAATTTAAAAGGTTTGACTAGAGTTCGGAATTGAATTTATGTCTCTCGGGTATTGTGTGATTTTTAGGCGTTTTTAGTCTTCCAAAGTTATTTGCAACGTATGATATAACCTGTTTAATATATGCCTGCTTCGCGAAAAAAAAATCTTAAATTTTACCTACATTTATGTTCGCATAGCTCGTCAAAAATAGGGAACAGCTGATTTTTTTCGATATTTCAGGGTTGGTCCCATAGTGAAAGTTGTTCATAATGAAGAGTACAATGACCCCTTAAGAGGATGCCCATGAATTCAATTTCACCCTGTATTCTGAGCTCAATAAACTACCGCATCGATTGTCACAAATGAGATGTCGTTGAATTTTTCTTAACTGTGTCTTAGATTAGATGACGTCACAGGAAATTAATAATAGCGGAAGTAAGACGCCAAAATGACGTGAAACATGTAGGTAATTTCATAATTTGATTTTCACTTTCCCATAGTTACATACAATTTTACTTGTTCTTCGTTACACAAAGGTATCGCAGCAATAGACCAGCTGTTCTTCGTGTATGTCGGCGGACCCGGCTAAGGTTCTTATTTTTCAAATAGCAACCTTATCCCGGCCGTCCGGCATAAGTTCGTCAGGGAGCTAACACCAGCAGATGCAGACGGAGCCAAATACCGGCCGTTGAAGAAGTTGAGCGTCCGCGGGAGCCTTGCGTGTGCTCTTATTGGTAGTGTGGCTGATAATCTATCATAAGACACACGCGGCTCTTGCTGTCTCACTCACACGCTACGAGAGAGAAGAGGACGGAAGATGGAAGAAGCAACTTCATAATTTTTTATAAAATGTGTATTTTTTATTATGTCTGTTACAAATTATCGATATGCAATGTATCAGGTTATAATGTGTTACTGTTTCACTAACACCTGTGATGTCCGTCTTCGTCTAAACTATAAAAACAAACCCAATAAAGGTGGTTTTACACCGGCGAGGCGAGGCGTGGATAGGATGGGCGAGAATTGAAATTTGTACGGCAAAATTTCTATCCACGCCCTGCCCATCTTTGGTGTAAAAGGTCTTGATGCGCGAGGATGTGCGAGGCGAGATTTGAAATATTTGTTAGTACAATATTGAACTTTATGGCTGTATGAGTAGAGCATTTATTTACTCTGTAAACCGAATATACAAATCTCTCACCGGTCATCGAGGACCCGTTCGGTTTCTCTCCGTCAAGCGCTGACTCGCGATGTCTCGCGATGACTCGCGCTGGCACGAGCTGGCACGCGCCGGCTTGCTCCGACCATCGCGAGACATCTCTGTATACTATATTCTTGGCTGGCCGGTGCGCCAGACACAGCTGGCCGGGTGGCGCTTGATAGCGCGAGACATCGCGAGCCGGCGCGAGGCAGCGCTGGACATCTTTCGGGTGTAAAAGGGTAAGCGTGATTTCAATTCTCGCCCATCCCATCCACGCCTCGCCTCGCCGGTATAAAACCACCATCACACTGTTACAACTAAGTTGTTCACAAAACAAAGTGATTTCAATAATGTTTACCACTCATGCCTACTGATTTCCAACACTTTTCATCCAGTATTCAGGGAAATTCAACATTTTGTTGAAAGTGATTTTCATTCGGCCTGTTTAACAAACGCTGTAAGAAGATTACCCGTGTGAACTGAACATACAGGCAATATGGCGGCTATGTCCTCACACGTTAGTGTTCTGACGTCACGCTCGAATGGACGGATTATTTCATAACGGGAATACTGTTTAAAGTACTGGGAAATGTTTTGAAAAGGGGGAATGATTTTAAGCTATTGCATAGCTTTTATCGCGGGCTTGACGGTTCCCATGACAACGTGATGTTGTCATGGGAACGCAATTTTTGTTTTATGTCATCACGTCATCATCCCAAGTGTAGCGTTGACAAATAGGAAGTATGGAGGTTACAAATGCTATGCAATAGCTTTACCGCGGCAGTCCCCGAGTGCCACACGTTTTTTTTTTTGGTCTACACTACAGGCTGTAAGGTACATGCAAAAGTTTTTGTAACTTACAAAGTTCATCCTCATACGAATAAACGAGACACAATAATTTGTAACGTTAAAAGCTAGATTAAAAAATCTGTTACCTATTTATTTCAAAATTAATTTAAAACCACATGATTTTATTTTGTACTTCAAATGTAAAAATGTTTGTTCATCCTGAACCAATTTTCAACCCCAAAAGCCCAAAAACAAACAGACATGCTATTTGTGAAATGAATTTCGCATCGAACCGCACGAAATGGCATTGAATTTGTGAGTGAATTTCACAAAATGGAGTTCTGCCCGGCGCGAACTAATATGAACAAAATTCTTTAATAAAATGTATATTTGTAGCACCAGTCAGCTCCGCTTTGTCCGTCCGTGTTGTGATGTACACGTGGACTGCTCAGTTAATGTTAAGTACCTGGGCGACCGAGCTCTGCTCTGGTGAAAATAGAGTATGCTCATTTAATAGTAGCAATGCTATGATAGTAGGCACTTACTAATTCCATGCTGCCATGATCATTATTCTCATGTCATTATTCATTATCTTGTTATAACTTTGGGCGACCGAGCTCTGCTCGGGTGAAATTACGGAGAAAACTAATTTTCTCAGATATGAGACCTAACTAGATCGATTTTTCAGTTCATAAGCTCTCTGTTTACTTCTCGCGAAATAAATAAAAATACAAGTTTGTTTTGCAAAACTTTATTGTGTAAATACATGTATAAGTGCAACTTACAAGTATTAATATTTTTTAAGTGTTTATGTGTTGTGTTAAATATAAAAAACTCTAAAAACGTTTATCGATCCCCGGAAATATTTTTAAGTACCTGACACTTGAAGGAAAATAAACAGTGTTTCATTCGTGACCAAGACACAATCTGTGACCAAACATTAGTGTGTGCGCACCTTTACACCGATACTGTGCTTTGCTTATGGTGTCTAACCGTACCATACACACCGTGAAAACTGCCATAAACGTATTTCTGAAAATAGCGCCATCTGTTGCCTTATCGGTGTACTATTTGAACTAATCGATTACACAAAATAATACAAGTTCACCATGGCTAAATGTGGCGGCTGTGGCAAGTTTCTGTCGTCGACAGAAGCCGCTAATTGCAATAAATGTAGGTCTTGGTACCATCGAGCGTGCGTGGGTTTACAGAACACCGGCCCTTTAACGACCCCCTGGCACTGTCCTGAGTGTAATAAAAACTTGGTGAGGGACAATCGGGCTGAAACTCCGGTAAGGGCGCGTACACCAGCACCAGCTGCACACGAGGAGAGCCTCGCTAACCTGATGAACACCAGCCCCATACACACCACAGCTCTAGACGCTACACAGGAGCTCAACCTAGACATCCTCAGGGCAGAGCTAAGTGTATTTAAGGAGGACTTTTTGAAGTCGGTGCGGAGTGAATTCCAGCTGCTCCGCGATGATCTGTCAGAGTTAAGATCCTCTCTAAACGCTACGAATGATAGGATGAGTAATCTGGAGGAGAGAGTGGCTGTGTTGGAAAATAAATACACTCAGCCCCGAGTTTCGTCAGAGGTAAACGATTTAATCTCACAGCTGCGGAACGATATAAACGACCGAGATCAGGAGCTGCTCGGAAATGATATACAGATCTCTAACATACCCGAGACTAGTGGTGAAAATCCAATCCACACGGCGATGTTGGTTGCGTCTAAAATTGGCGTCAAAATCGAGGCGCGCGACATAGTGAGCGCCGAGCGTGTGGGAGGTAGGCGCATCAACGCGACGCAGGCGACGGCGCCGGTGGAGACCCGCCCCCGCTTCCTCGTTGTGCGCCTCGCACGCCGCGACCTGCGTGACGAGCTGCTGGAGGGTGCACGAGTGCGACGCGGGATGACTACTGCGGACCTGGATTTGCCAGGCTCTGCGACGCGCTTCTATGTGAACGAGCGCCTTACGAAGGTGAATCGAGAGTTGTTTCGGAGCGTTCGTGAGGCCGGCAGTCGCCTCGGGTGGCAATTTGTATGGGCAAAACGAGGCCGTATTCTTGCCCGGTACAAACCCGGAGACCCAACTTGCCACATTCGCAGTGAGGCTGACTTGCAGCGCATTTTCGGACCGGCACCGGGTAACACCGGAAATAGCGCATTTTAAAATTACCTTTTCGTTTGATTTTATTTGTTCTTGTCCTGTCGCGCTGTTTTATAAAGTAAGTTTGTTTGTTGTTAGTGTCAGCATTTCACAAGTATTAAGTTTGTGTTGCTACTATGTGATATCTTTTGTAATTGTGGGCGTGTGTCTCGCGGCGCACCTCACTCGACTATACGTAAACCAGTTTTATAATACTACACATATTTATCTACACCTATTTATTACAAAACTACTATTTAATTTTACAACCCCATTATTTACAAAACTATTATGTTCATACCGCAACTTAAAACCTTTGTTTCATTATAATTTTATGTTTTTAATTTTTTACATATTTACAATTGGACTTAAACTAATAATAATATTTGAAACTAGAACTGAAATTACTGAATGTGCGCTAATAATATTGATATTGTTAAATGACGGAATTATTTTATTTTATTATAATGATGACTAAAGGGGGAAAGTTTCTTAAAGTTGGTCTTCTTAATGCTGGATCATTAGGTACAGGTCATGATAACTTGATTGGTGCACTCGACAGGCATTGTTTTGACGTCATGGCCATTAATGAAACTTGGTTGCGAGCGGGCGAGGAGGGGCGCGCGCCGGTGGTGCCGGGCTATCGTCTGCGCCACACGCCGCGGCCGGCGAGTGTGCGCTTGGGTCGTGGTGGGGGCGTCGGGTTTTATCTGCGGCGGGGTTTGAGCGCGCGTACATGGACTGGTGCGATCGATCCAAGGTTCGAATCGGTCGAACAAATGTGGTTAACGATCTCATTGAACGGCAAAAAAATTGCTATAGGTACAGCCTACAGACCACCATGGCATGACCTAGTCCTCTTCCTAGATGCCATAACAGATTCTATTAGTTCATTAGGGAATTGCGACCACTACATATTACTTGGCGACTTCAATGTAAATTTGCTAGACACAAACGGGATAAAAACTAAAAGTATTAATGAATTTTTAAATTGCCTTAGTCTCTCACAATTGGTCACAACTCCTACCCACTTTACAGCATCCAGTGAAACTCTCATCGATCTCTTATGTACTGATCTGAGAGCAAGAAATACTGCGGTAGAATCTTTTGGTTCAATCGACGGCCATTCTATTGTAGTTGGTGAATTTCACATTAAGCGGGACAAGTTCAAACCATACTTGGTAAAATTTCGGCCTCTTAAAAATGTGTGCACGGAAACCTTTAATTTAGATTTATCATTGCTAAACCTTGGAGCTATTTCATCGCTTGACAACGTTAATGATATGGTGCAAGTCTTTAACACCCATGTAGTTTCCCTGTTTGATATTCACGCACCGCTCAAGACGTGTACTGTAAAGGAAAAGTCGTATCCGTGGATTACAGATACAATCAAAGTTATGATGCGTTTACGTGACGACGCACTTAGTAGTTATAGGAAAACGAAAGCTGATTCAAAAAAAATATATTATAAAGAGCTTAAACACTTAGTGATTAGTTCATTGTACAATGAAAAAGTTGCGTATTTTAAGCACAACATAAATAATAAAATAAAAAACCCTAAATTATTATGGAAAAATCTAAAATCCACCTTATCGCCCTATAAGCCTAGACAAGACCTACCGTCGCACTTTACAGATCCTGACCTAATTAATAATAACTTTTTAATTGTTCCCGGTAACCCAGTGGCAAGCATATCACTTATGCAATATTATGAAAGCCATAGACATGGTGAAGAAATTTTCGCAATCACTCCAGTGGAAGAGAACGACATCTCTCGCATTATCTCTAACCTTAAAAGTAACGCTGAAGGTTACGACAGCATTACCCTGGATATGATTAACATGACTCTGCCACACACGTTAAATGTTGTAACGGACATAATAAACCGCTCTATAGTGACGTCTACGTTCCCCGACCAATGGAAAATTGCCTCCGTTAGGCCCTTGCCAAAAAACTCAAATCCAACTACATTAAAAGACCTACGCCCTATAAGTATATTACCATGTCTATCCAAAGTATTAGAAAAAGTCGTTAGCCGACAATTAACGCTTTTTTTGGAACAAAATAACGTTCTACCTGATTTACAATCTGGTTTCAGAAAACAGCGCAGTACATCTACTGCTTTACTGGATGTTACTGATAATATATTATCTGCCCAAGATGGGGGAATGTGCTCATTACTGGTTTTACTCGATTTTTCGCGTGCATTTGACGCAATAAATATCCCGTTATTACTATCGAAATTAAATTATTATGGTTTCGACCCCAGCGCTTTGCAATGGTTTCGCAGCTATCTAAGTAACAGGGAACAGCTCGTTGACTTGCGTTTGGGGGACGGTACTACCCTTAGATCTAAACTTACTTCTGTAGAGAGGGGAGTCCCGCAGGGATCTATTTTGGGCCCGATTTTATTTATTTTGTACTGTGCGGATATTATAAAATGTCTCCAGAGATGCAAGTACCATATATACGCCGACGATGTCCAACTGTATATATCCTTTAGGCCAGATGAATACGATAGTGCTATTAAAGATCTCAACGATGATCTTCAAAGAATTGCCGCCTGGTCAGAGGAAAACTGCCTGTCGTTAAATCCAACAAAAACTAAATATATGGTATTTGGCACAAGACAGAAGTTGGCTCGACTGCCTGAGACTTTAGACTTGAAACTTATGGGCGAACCAATTGAACGAGTGTATGAAGCGCGGAATCTAGGTGTTATTATGGACAAAGATCTTCGTTTTGAGAAACACGTAGCGGATTCGGTTAGAAACTGTTTTTATCGCCTAAAAGTTCTATATAATATGAGGCCTTATTTATCCGAAAAACTACGAGAACAGCTAGTGGAAACCCTGGTACTGTCTAGGTTGAACTACGCTGACACGGTTTACGGCCCGCGACTATTAGCTCGTACAGACCGCCTCATCCAAAGGGTACAAAACGCTTGTGCTCGGTTCTGCTACAATATTCCTCGCAGAAGCCATGTCACACCTTTCCTTAACAAGCACTTTTCTCTGAAAATGAAGTCCAGACGCAAACTACACTTGGCTTGCCTTCTGTTCGGTGTAGTTAAGTATCAGAAACCAGACTACCTATTCAACAAGCTAAGTTGGGTTACGAGTAGACGGGAATGCGGGAGAAGGCAATGCTCGCAACAACTCTCGACTCAGTCTCAGGGTACAGCCGCTTTCAGAGGCAGCTTTCGTTATGCGGCTTCCAAAGTATGGAATAACCTGCCACCACCGATTAGGATAATTAATACGATTGATGCTTTTAGACGACGCTTACGGCAGTACCTAATAGAAGCGCAACGGAAGCTGGATATGGTCACACTGAATGTCTCAATTATATGATGTATGTACCTGCTCACTTGAGTATCGAGTATGTGTCAGTGTCTGTGTGCTGATATACTATATAGTTTCATTGCTGGGGATTGCTCTGGCTCATGCCCGCGCACGGGTCGGCTCACTGGCTCATGTCCCGTATGTCCTCGAGCCGGAGGTTGTTGTGGCGGTATCCGCGGCATCGCTGCGTCCCATTCGCAGTTGTGAGACCTGTGAAATACAAGACAACACATGTCAAATACACGTTTATTTCCAACTTATGCACTGTCGATCCACGTTGCTTTTCAACATACCCAATGTGCCCGGCCTACTTGCACGCGACTGAGACGTACGATATCGGGATGGCGCCATTTCCCCCACCCATCACCAAGAGCTGGCAGTGGGCGAACCTCTGTCCAGTTTGTGATTCGTCGTCCCCATAGAGAAAATCATATGACTAAGGAAAGGAAACGAAAAATTAAAAACGGGTAGGTACCTTTTCGCACTATGAAAAATTCATGACTTTTTTCTGCAAATAACACTATTATTGACTAGCGCTTACCTTCCATTATCTTCTTCGTTTAGGTATGTACGCAGATTTTTATTTCCATTTCCAGTTTCGCCAACAAGGTTTGGCTGACTTTCATATTTATGTACGTTATGACCATCGTATTGGATCAATCTCAATGCAAACCATAGCTAAGACAAGTTTATAAACACAAATAAGTTGCATACTATTCGTGAACAGTCCGCCGCGCTCGGCTGCTTGCAGCGTATTGTGCGATGCGATGAAGTGCACGGATGAATAAATTATGACAATGTGTTGGAACATGGAAGTTTGGCATCGTTCAAAACAGGTTTTTTGTTTTTGTTTAACAATGGTCTATCATGCGTCCGTCTCACTACTCATTTATTTGTCAGTCTTTGTTTATTTTATGTTGCAATTTTATGCACAATCACATTATTTTGTACCTACATATTCGTAATTTTTTTATTTATTTTTATCTGACACAAATTTATTTTATTTAATTATGCATACACACGTTACATTATAAAACTGATTTACATTCGTCACATCACACTTTCAGGTCCAGTTGAAAATCAGCGTCAGGCACAAGTTGTCTGGCATTTTTGCTGAACTGGGCCTTTTTGGCGCAGCCATGAGGCACACTTCCACACTCTCGCTAATTTTTACATCGTTCTTTACACTTTTTATTTGATTTTCATTTCATTTATTTTTTATTTTTATCTGCTGTTAATTATATTGTGTGCTTTTTTTTGGTCTGTGCTAAATAAATGTATTTTCTTTCTTTCTTTTCTTTCTATTTTTCCGCCCCCGTAAACCTCTATATTGCAACTTTCATCGGAATCGTTTCGAAAACGAGAGTACGAATCTGTATACAAATAAATATCTTTATATATATAATTCTTCTGTGAGTGTGTATGTCACTGAACTTCTCTCAAACGACTGGACCGATTTTGATGAAATTTTTTGTGTGTGTTCAAGGGGATCTGGGAATGGTTTAGATTCACAAAAAAAAAAAAAAGTTTGAAATTTTCAAATTAAAGACGTGTAGACAGGACAACGTCTGTCGGGTCCGCTAGTACTTATATAAAAACTAGCGAACCCGACATACAACGGACGACGACATACATACGACGGATGTTGTCCTGTCCGAACAGCGCCACCTACCGGATCCAATTGTATTTTCAAACCATCCAGGGACCCATTTAAATATACACACAAAATTTCATCCAAATCGGCCCAGCCGTTTAGGAGGAGTGAGGTGACAAACACACGTACAAAATTATTATATTTATTTTATTTATTTACTAGCGGACCCGACAGACGTTGTCCTGTCAAAACATTGTCCAGCGGACAAAATTGTGAATCTAAACCATTCCCAGATCCCCTTGAACACACACAAAAAATTTCATCAAAATCGGTCCAGTCGTTTGAGAGAAGTTCAGTGACATACACACTCACAGAAGAATTATATATATAAAGATAAAGATTTATCTTACTTTGACAGTCGTTACGGGTTATATAGTTAGAAGCCCAAAAAGTCTGACAACCAGTCTTACCAAGGGGTATCGTGTTACCTAGTAACTAGGTTGTAGAGGTCAGATAGGCAGTCGCTCCATATAAAATACTGGTATTCAGCTGCATCCGGTTAGACTGGAAGCCGACCCCAACATAGTTGGGAAAAGGCTAGGCAGATGATGATTTATCTTTATTCACATATGGTAAATGTAACTATTATGCTAAGCCCGGTTTGACTGTGGGGGATATGTATAAAGATATTGCTCGTTTAATAGTATGGGATAGGATTTCTAAAAAGTTTTAAATAACATCATTGATATACTGAGTAAAAAATTGAGTTTAGTTGGGAAATATTTCTAAGGGCCGCTTGCACCACATTTCACTAAATACTAGTAAATACGTTTAGTGGTAAACAAATTTAAAGCATCGTTCTTTTTCTGTCAGTCGTTTAAAGACGACAGAGACAGAATGACGAGATGATGAAGATGTAGGTAAATAGTAATTCACATACACATTCATGAATATATCAAAACCACGCAGAAAGGTAAAAGCAAAATCCAAGCCACCAAATATTACGCCTCAGTATATTAAATTCTCGTTAATGAACGTATTAATCAGCAGAGGTGAATCAGGAATACTGAAACCGCGGGTAGTTGGAACAAATTGCGATTTGTATTGAAAACCGATACATTGCGGTCTTTCAGTGCGCGAATATATGAGGGAGCGAATTCGGCACATTTTGCCGAATTACAGTGAAATTATTTGAAATGAAAGGGGGGAATTTTGTGGTCGAATTTGAGGGTAGTTCGTCGTTACTGGTCGTGGCTATTATGATGATGTAACTGTGACACGGTTTGGTATAAAACATACACGGTAAATAAAGGAATGTGGACCTTGCCTACCATAAAGGTGTGAAGATATCTGTGGTGCGAACACTGATTGAAAACATGAAAAAGTGTTATTATTTTCTTTTGTAAAAAGGTATTTTTTGCCGCCCCGTTCAACCTGACAGGTAAACTTTAATAAAATCTTAGGCTTTAAAATTAGTTATTTAAAAACCTCATCGATGTTTTCATCTTATTTTCTGAACTAGTACCCGTCTCCGCCCCTCAGTCAATAGACCGAATCACGCAATTTTCACTAGTTTTACTTCGAAAACTCTTCAAACTTTTAATCAGAACGCTCTACATTTTAATAAGCCTTCATCCTTTGAGATGAAACTATTTTCTCTAACGAGTATTTTATTTTCATCTTTTACATTTAATATTTACTAGCTTTTGATGAGAGATAAATGAAGCTAAATATTTCGAAAATGTTGCTTATTTTCATCAAAGTTAAATACTTTTATACTTCTTGCTTGTAGGTAATTGAAGAGTGGAAATAAATCTCTATTTCCACTCTTCAATTACCTACAGCAAACAACGCTCCGCATAAAGACTCCAAACAAATAAAATACATGTTTGTACCAACAATCATCTTTGATACCCAGAATTCTGTACAAAATAATTGGCATTTGAAAACTGGGTTGAGAAACATAAAAGTCTATCAAAAGTCACTTCCAATTCATATTCTGGCGCCGGATTTCCACGAAAACGAACGATCATTCGTATTTCGGTTTCTACGACCAGCGAACTGAATCCAGGAATATGGGATGGAAATAATTTCCAGGTACAAGCGGGAGATGTGTTCTAGGAATATTATATTGTGCAGAATATATCTGGCCGTCTGAACGTGTGGAAATTGGCCTTTAAAAAGTTGACTTGCGAGTATGTAGGTATTTGTGTCGAGTCTACAATTTTGATGAAATTAGGTTTTGATTGCTTCCGTGGTTCTTTTGCTTCTTGTCCCACAAAGAGATAGTCTAAGCAACTACTGAGCATGAACTCTTGGGTTCGATTCCCGGGTCGGGCAAAGTGTTATTGGGTTTTTCTATCTGGAATTACTCAGTAGCAGCCCGGAGTTTGGATTTGTGCCCAGTTGATGGCAATAGACTCACCCCCTATTACATGGGACTTTAAAATAATTGGCGAAGTACACCTCTGCCCAACCCTTCGGGAAACAAGGCGTGAGGTTATGTTATGTGTAAATAGCCTTTATCAATATCCGGTCCATAAACTAACTATGGGTAAAATCGAATCAACGCAATCTGTCGTTCCGTTTGCTGCGAGGAAGAAAGATAATCCACAGGGGTGTGTTGGTGTTGATATTATAAATGTGCATGTGCGTACAAACACTAACGCAATTACAATATTATTAGTAGGATTAACAATGAATGCCTTCACATTGCGTCATCAATTATGCATTAATTTGACGCCTAGCTCCAGTGTTCAACAGTCCCGAGAACTAATAATTAATTTCGAACTAGTCTAAATATAATTAGAACGATTTCAAGTGGATTGATTTCTACGTAATTATTATATCCGTCTTGTAATATTGTGAATTTAGAAACGATTTCTGGATAATTATAGGGTAGGTACACTTTCAAAACTAAACTCTTCATGAACGTAAAATGAGCTTAAAAATAATATTGTAACAAGAAAAAGTAAAAAAGAGAACATTCGCATACTCAGTAAAAACGCTGTTTTTAATAGTGAATGTAGAGTGTCGTCATAAGAGCTGCTCGCGCTAGGGCTCTCTCTCTGAAAAAATTAAAGGATAATAAACTTTATTTAAAGTATGATGTAGCATTATTAACGATGTAACTTTCTAAAAAGGTTCTTCGCTCCAAATATGTCACTAAATATTCTAAACTTGTTAAATAAACATTTGCTTTCTGTAATCAATGTCTCATCGTTCATCGCAAAAAGCTTCGCCTCTACAGTAAGAACTACAAATGTTTTTACGCTTTAAATATATCACTTACATCTTTTTATTATTATTAAGTTTCCGCACTAAAAATTAATAAGTTTCCGTTTTACCACTTCCGAATAAGTTAAAGTAACTTATTTATTTAGCATGTAGTTCAATACAATTTCAGTACAATCTTTTTAATTTGACTGATAAGAGATACAGCTTATCCGAAAGTGGTGGGCACTTGAGCTTTTTTAATCTGCGGAAAACGACATCAAGATATTAAAATAATTAGGCAGTCCTATGTCCCCCCGTACCCGCAGGCGCTTGAATTAACAAGCATTTTCTAGAATATCGCTTTACATTAAAAATGTTCCAAGTTACCTTATTTACTGCAAACGGCTCCGATGTTGAATATCTGCAATACATTTTAATTTCACTATTAGTAGAGAACTTCTACTCACTATCATCATAGTACAGAGTTTGTAATAGCTATTCCCGCTCCACTTAATTGAAAAAGGGAGAGGTTTTACTGTAGGCTTCCCTTTAGAAACTTACCCCAATTTATCTAGAATTACGTTGAAGAAATACGGTTTGATTTTATATAAGAAATAAAATTGGTTAGTCTGTACTAGACGTATACTCATCTAAAATCTGTTTCACAAGTTTAGTGGCCTTTTTACAGGGAATGAAAAAATCTAGATTTTTATAGAACACTTTGAGAAGCCTTTTACTTTTATTACAGAGATTTTTTCTTACATTTTTCTTTTTCTTTTTTTTCTTTTTTTTTCCGTTTAACAACTGCCATCAGTCCTTTCTGGACTATTATCAGTTTGGTTGCGTGAATATAATTGGCGTTTCAGGTACAGGGGCCATTGCCACTGCTACCTCTTTATATTACTTGACCTCTCCTAAGTCGATTGACAGATTCACTGCTGTCCAGTAATTTAACAGCCAGAGGATTTGGGTGGATGGCGAGACGATCAGCATACCGCTTTTTATGTTTTATAATTTCCTCAAGAATAGTAGGAGTGTTGAGATACTCATGGATTTCTTCATTCCGTGTGAACCATGGTGGATTGACAATGTTCCTCAAGATGGCGTTTTGAGCTCTTTGGAGGCACATTATGTTACTTAATGTTTTCTTACATTTAATACTCAACAGAGCTAACCAAAAAACTAGCTGTGTATTATTTATAAGAGGCTGCAAATAGCTTCAGCAAATAAGCCAAGGTTTTATTTTCGCCTTTTTAAACGAACAGTCAGCTTTAGGATTTGCACAGCGAGACAAAATAACTGTACCTCACAATTTTATTTACGACCCGAATAAATTTGTTTAAGATTGCCCTCGGATAATAGGATATTTTGTCATTGTCCTGTATATATTTTGTCGTAATCTGTATGACTTCGCCCGCGGCTGGTCTTTTGTTTTCATGTAATTATGTTTGTAGTACTTATGTAGGTACTTGGTATTTATGTGAGCCGGTTTTTAATGTGATGTAGATAGCACTTGTTTAATGAGTCTGTTGAATTCGCCGTGGAAATGTGTTACGTGTGAGATACACAACGTACTTAAACGGAAATTAAAGTAGCTGAACTACGTTGTAATGTAAGTTTAGGTGAGAAAGTTAATGTACCTTTAGTTTAAGGCTTTTAACTTTTTAAAGTCTTGCTTTAAGTTGTCAAATGACTGTTTTAGACATAATAGACATCTATTATGTCTAAAACAGTCCTTTAAAGGACCTCGAAGGATTTTGGATGGATGTTAACATTAACATCCGAATATCCAAAATCCTTCGGGGAATAGGCGTGATGTTATGTTATCTTCAACTGATTACGATACGTAACGGCCCGTATTCCGCTTTCCATATAAAAATATCCTATTACACTGATCCCTTTTAAAAAACGACCATAAAATTTCTAACTTACAGTATTTACGATACTGCTATCCCAAACAGCAGTTTCCAACAAAAAGTCACATTAAAATGCTAAACATTGTGAGTACTTTAATTGGCCCGTAATGTAAAGTTGTCCGGTACAGTCGGCTACAGTCGGCTCGTGTTGTTTGCTCAGTTTAGATCGTTTGCATATTGATCAGCTGTTCTTCCCGGAATTGTAAAGGTCACACTATTTTTGTAAACCTTTCATTGATCAAGCTGACGGCGCGATACAGACCTCTGTAAAGCCGGTTGTATTGAGCTAGCTTATATTTGGCACGTAGTGAATTTCTTTAAGCAAAGTCGAGTCTAGAAAGAAATATTCTAGATATTTCATAGAAAAAAAGCTATTGGTTGGTGGTACCAGAAAAAAAAAAAAAATGTGTGGCACTCGGGGACTGCCGCGGTAAAGCTATTGCATAGCATTTGTAACCTCCATACTTCCTATTTGTCAACGCTACACTTGGGATGATGACGTGATGACATAAAACAAAAATTACGGAACCGTCATTACATGGTAGGCGGAGTGGGGGGTGTTAGGTTTTTTCGTTACGGAATTTCTTGATTCGGTCGCCGCGCTCAAAGCCCGCGATAAAAGCTATGTAATAGCTTAAAAGAAAAATAGTCCTACAATAATAATAAAAAATCGTCACTCCAGTCAAATTAGCGGTCATAAGTTTTTCATTACAGAGAATTGCAAGTTGAACACATCCGAATGCAAGCCGAATGAAAGCCGAAAATTCCTGAATACCATCTAACTGCCAGCCTACCGTGAAACCAAACCAACGGGTGAAAGCCTCATTAAGCCTGCACCTGTTAATTTGTTTGAGAGCTCATACACGGAACTGTAACTCATTTAGGCTTTAATTACAATGATGTAATCAGGGTGAACTATGTAAAGTTTGGAGCCAATGAAATCATTGTAGTGCGTGCTTAAATAGTACTAAATTAATTGTTGTTAGCCATAAATTACCTCATGTCGAAGATGTACAGTAGTGGAAATGGTCTTGGCGCTGCAAGCGAATCGCTCTTCATCATAGTTGCGGTTGAACATGAACACCGTGGGGCCTTTTGTCGATAGTAGAAGTACTAAGAGTCCGACATACTAAATCCTATATACTACTGAGACACCGAAAAAAAAAAAAATGGCCTCCGGGAGTGCCGACAAAAGTGAAAACTTGAAAAAAAACTGCACCGCGGTAATCAACGCGTTGATGTCTTTTACTCCACGGTGTTGGTAAATTCAGTAGCAGTGTCGCGAAATCAATGGTTTACTCCCATCTCAAAAATGCCCAACGCGCCTAAAGAAGTTTTCACTTCAATAAAGAAAAAAAGTGATACCCTCAAATGTCTGTATCACAATAATACTTATCAATAATTGATACAAAAACGAATAACTACATGTTGTAGAACTAGCGATAGTTTTACAGTACACTGCGATAAGTTGATTTATAGTAACCTCTCATTAATAGCAACGCCTGCAGCGAGGCAGATAAACAGCACGTTAATGGCTGCCTAGCTCCCTGCCTACCCAGTCTAACAGCCAAGCGATGTAATTTGCATTGAACAGCAAGTGGGCGGGGCGGGGGCACGCGAGAGACCCTCACGCGATCACGGGAATACGGAGAGCAGAAGTCAAGGTGGGAAAGTTAAATGGCATTTTTGATGACCGACATTTTTGTATAAATAAGCAATGGAAATTGTAAACGGCCTACATTTGATGTTAACAGGTTTCCCTTCATTACTTTCGTCACTTTTATAGATAGTCGTTATCGAGCAAAATAATAACTGCTTTTCCAAAAAAATACCTCGGGAAAGAGTCCTCGGTATTATTTATCACACCGTCTACCCATTATTGATTGACATGTGTGATGTGATCTCAGCCTGAAGCTAACTATTTATGTTTATTAAGACTACAACGCACGTAGAAGTTTGTTTTCAATAACCACTCCACTGCAGACATAACAAACAATATTTACCCCTAAACTACCCTCGGGGGTTTACAACCAGACAGACATAATAATAATAATAATAATAATAACCCCACCGCCGTATCTCTACGTTGACGTCGTGGTGGGGCTTGCGCGCTCCGAACTCTAGGCCTGTGCCGGTACAGTTTACTTTGCCGGAACAGGTCTAGGATGAGGAGCCAGACTAAAAGAGATACGAAAACCCGCAGGGCAGCATGTGGCGAGCTGTTGGGCAGTAGCGACCTCACGGACCCTATCTCCCGGGAGAAGTCTTGTTCCTCACCTCTGGCTTGCCTTTATTGGCCGGCTGGAGTGAACACTGACGAGGAACGGCGCTCCCCCCTCATTTTTGCCTTAATTGGCCGGCTTGAGTGGAGATTCGCAAGAGCAAACGTGCTCGGAGGAAGGAAGTATTTCAGTAAGTGCTCGTAGGGATCTTGACCATCTTCCGGGCTCTGGGATTGTTCTGAAAGCCGTGGAATACCTCTCCACTCCTCAAGCACCTCAGGACATGTTGCCTCCTTGTTGCTACGTCACTATGTGCTAGCGACCGTTTCTGGGGGCCCATTATTGAGTGTGCGAGTCACCCCCTGCCATTTTATCCGTGTAAATATAAAACATTGATCAGGCAGGGGCTATAGTCTTACCATAGTTCCAGGTAACCAGTCTACTTTAGCTACCCAAACCCATAATCCAATGTTTTGTTTCCATGTACTGCAATAGTCCTACACCAACCGGGGGTTGTCCTTTGGTGCACTTGTATAGTGCATACAGGGATAATCGTCGGTTGGTGCCTCATTTCTTTAATTGCGTCTAACGGGCCTCTACGAGTTGGCTTCGGCCCCTCGTACGCCTTCCAAAGGACCGGGATCCATGGTCCCGAGAATAGTTAAAAACTAAAAATAATAATAATAATAACCCCACCGCCGTATCTCTACGTTGACGTCGTGGTGGGGCTTGCGCGCTCCAAACTCTAGGCCTGTGCCGGTAGAGTTTACTTTGCCGGAACAGGTCTGGGATGAGGAGCCAGACCAAGAGAGATACAAAACCCGCAGGGCAGCATGTGGCGAGCTGTTGGGCAGTAGCGACCCCACGGACCCTATCTCCCGGGAGAAGTCTTGTTCCTCACCTCTGGCTTGCCTTTATTGGCCGGTTGGAGTGAACACTGACGAGGAACAGAGCTCCTGCCTCATTCTTGCCTTAATTGGCTGGCTTGAGTGGAGATTCGCAAGAGCAAACGTGCTCGGAGGAAGGAAGTATTCCAGTAAGATGCTGGTAGGGATCTTGACCGTACTTCCGGGATTGTCCTGATAGCCGTGGAATACCTCTCCACTCCTCACAAGCACCTCAGGACATGTTGCCCCCTTGTCGCTACGACACTTTGTGCTAGCGACCGTTTTTGGGGGCCCATTATTGAGTGTGCAAGTCACCCCCTGCCATTTTATCCGTGTATACCACAACATTGATCAGGCAGGGGACATAGGCTTTCCATAGTTTTAAGTAACCAATCCACTATAGCCACCCAAACCCATAGCCCAATATGTTTTGTTTCCATGTTCTGCAATAGCCCTGCACCAACCGGGGGTTGTCCTTGGGTGTACTTGCATAGTGCATACGGGGATAATCGTCGGTTGGTGTCTCATTCCATTTAAAATTGTCCAAGGGGCCTCTGCGAGTTGGCTTCGGCCCCTCGTACGCCTTCCAAAGGACCGGGACCCCATGGTCCCGAGATATGCAAACACATAAAAACAAATAATAATAATAATAATTTATTTCACTCTCAAAGTACAACAAAAACTTAATCTATGAAGTACAATTTTTTTTTTAAGGTGTTTGATGGTTGTACAGCAGCAAGTATTAATGATATACCAACTCCCAAACTAAGTCAGGCTTGTATTTTGGGAGTTAGTGGTTCTACACAGGACTTATATAGACACAACCTTGTAGCCTACGAATTGACTTCCAACATTTAATAGTAAATAAATTAAACTAAAAATTAAAATTTGGAAACTTACATGAGAAATTAAATAAAATAAAAAAAAATAATTTAAATTCTATTACAGTATCTACATTATCTAAAACTACAAATTTAAAATAAAAATAAAAATAGAAATAAATAAATATATACCTTCACATCGACAAAAAATTTGTTTTACTTTTTTATTGTTAAAAGCATCTCAGTCTGAGCATAATCTAAAGTTTGCAACCAATTACTTAGTTTCTGTTTAACCTCTCGTTTAGTTAAGCTATAAATGTTGATGGTTTTGTTGACCGTATTATAGAGTCTCGAGCTTACTGCGTCAAATTGTCTACTAGCGGAAGCTGTTCTGCAAGGTACTCCTGGGCAAACAACTGCACCTGAGCGCTTTTTATTGGTTTTATCGTCCAGCGGTAGTAGCGAATGCCTTCGAAGTACTGTTTTTAAAATATATAATTGTCTCACAGTCATAACCTTACATTCGGCATATAGTTTGGCAGTTGAGTATAATCGTGGTTTAAAGTGTATCAACTTTAAAATTGCCCTTTGCGCCCTCTCCAGGACAAGAAAGACAGTTTTATAGGTTCCACCCCATACGGGTATGCAATAAATTAACACTGACTGACATAGGGCAGTGTAGACCATATAAATCGTTGAAGCATCAGCGCTGTGTCTCAAATTCTTAAAAATATACATTAGTTTCCTGATGCGACTAGTGAGAGCTTCAATTTGTGGTCGCCAGTCGAGTCGCTCGTCTAGTAAGACCCCAAGATATTTAATATCATCATTCAACGACCTCCCTATACAGTTACAGGTGAAACAAATAAAACAATAATCGCTTGCAAACCGCCGACGACGTCGATCCCAGACTCTAATAATTCCTTACATGCGAAAACAAAATGTCAAAAGTCTGAAATCATGATTTGCGAAACACAACCCTAAATTCCAAAAGCTTCAATTCTATTTTAAATAAATTTTGACTTATTCACGGACATTTCAGTATTATTATAGGGATCTGTTTTCAAATAGTTTGTAGTGGAAACTGCATGGGTGTTGCGAGTCGGTTGCCATGGTGACGAGGGAGAACAGTTATTGTCTGAGTAGGGACGGTAAGCCGATTAATTAGCTGCAGTACGGGGCAGTGGCTGATTGTTGGCGCATTGGTCGAAGCCGAAGCTCTGGGGGATCAATTTTCCATAATTCTACCTGAGTGGAATCAAAGCGGTCTAGGGTGAAAGCTCTTAGCTGTATTTAATTACTACCGCAAGTATTATTATTATTTATTCATTAAAACTATAACTTTGTAGCTTTATGGCTCTTTTAAGAGCCTATTGCAACCCATTGTATACATGCACTCTGTTACCCACTTCACGCAAAAATCGTCAACGCCCTTCGTGTCCAGTTTAACAACGTGTTCAGGATGCTTCAGCTAAGACTCATCTTAAATGATGCTAAATATAATGTACTTATCGAATAATTTTGTGTCAATTTAGATCATGTGCAAAAGTAGCGTTACTTGTTACATCATAGGTGTGTTCACCTCCTAACTCGATTCATCCATCATTGTTTAGTGTATCTCCTTCGTGTTTCAGCCTTTGTAAACTTGTTGAGACTAATGTGGGTAGAGTTGTGCGGAGGTGCTGAAAACGAGCCTGTAACTGTCATATAGACGCCGAAGAAAAGTTATGCTAAAATGAAATTGTAATGCGACGGTTTTGTATAGGAATAAAGAAAGTTTTGTCTCCTTAGACCAGACTGAAAACTAATGTTTAGCAATATGCTAGGTGTTTCTTTTAGGCAAAAACAAAAGCGAAACTATCTTTAATAACACTACAGATCAACACATCTAGATGTCATCTAGACATTATCTTCTTAACTTCACTTTTGTAAATCTGAAGTGTTCTCAGTGCCAACACTAACTACCCAGTTATTAAAACGGCCATACTGCCTTCAGTGGCGTGGCCTACCTAAACATGTTGATTATCTCCACTTAACATTGACAAAATGGGTCTTATTTGTTAACTCTTACCCATTTGAAACTAAGTACGTATAATAAAGTTCACACTATTATTATAATTATCTCTGTGTTTGGCTGAATAAACTCATTCATTGAATAAAAACAAATCATACAAGCTTTACTTTTACAAAACACAGCCGTATGTAAACACGTCAGAACCAGGCGAGGGACAACGTTACATGACGTTGTACGTCAGTGACACGGCGTGACGTCAGACGTACAAAACGAATGAACACGTCATGTAACGTCTAATGCATGTACACATACCTTGTGTTGGTTTGGACACACACGACACATTTTTACTTCGAATTAACGTTTTATTCTGCGTTCCGCGGTTTCACGCGCATGAGCCGTCTATTGTTGGTGTCACTCTCCGCCCATTGAAAAAATGAACGAACACACTTTCGCATTTATAATATTATTTGGATTGTAAAACAAGGGCAGAACAGAGCAGTGGGGGCCCAGTGATTACGGCCGCGACTTAAGAGTTATAGGTCGTAGGCTCGAATCCAGCCAGGCGCTTTACTTTGTGTAAATGTATTTCATCACCACTGCTCTTAAAACAGTGAAGGAAAAAATCGTGAGTACACCAGCATATTCTTGAACCAAAAATTCAAAGACGTGATATCTACCAATCCGCACTGGGCCCGCGTGGTAGATTATAGCCCACTCCTTCTTGAAGAGAGGAGGCCTGTGTCCCAGCAGTGGGAACATTATAGGCTGATTATACAAAACAGGGGTAGGACAGACGATATTGTGAAATCTTAAGCATACTTTTACTTAGAAGATGTATTCATTTGATATTCACGGCCTGGAATAATCATAATGAACCTCATATAAAATGCAAACAATGTTATTAGTGTTTCCAAAAAGTACTATTACACATTAGGGCTTTACCGTGTTTTCCAGCTCGGCACTAACACGCTAACGTTCATCTGAAGAGACACTAATCTCTCAAATGCATAATAGATGTACTGTGCGCCACATAGCAGGGTTGTCCGAACTGCGCTCTTTGTTCCTGAGGATTATTCTACCATTGCAGAATAATACGTCCGGGAAAACGCAGGGTGCAAAACATCCGTGTGTTTTGATGCTAGTTAAACCCCTGCGACCAAATATTATTGTTACAAACGAAGCTTTTGTTCCGCTCTCGATGTAGACAACCCTGTCGCGTAGAAGGGTTGTCGAAAATGAAAATTTGGTTCCCCGGAAATTAATTTGGAGCTCTGTTGAAATTAAACGGTAAGACAAACTTAGTGTTTGAGTTCAGCTCGAAGATTGTGCGAGAAGTCAAATATTATCAGGTTTCTTATTTACCTATGTTGATCTGCGAGTCTTGCTTGAGGCAGGATTACAATTCGCTGGTGTACCCGGAATTTGAAACAGGAAGAGAACGTCTCGGTGCAGATTCAGGACTGCCTCTGTTTATTGTTTGAAACTAAATATGTTAAAATATAATTATCATACAAAAAACACCTAACATCCGCTGTCACGCATTCATGATCATCACCAACTAACGTCCCATCCACGAAGAGGCATAGATAGTCTCACAAAGGCACATTATGTACTTGTGATAAACTCTCGTTTTATTTCATCACATGCTTGCGAAAACAATAGCGACATTAATTAGTAAAGGCGGCGTCACACAGCCGCGTACCGGAGCCACGCGCGTATGGCTCGCGTACCATAGCCCCACGTACCGCAGCCCCGCCTTTTGTCCGCGCGCACAAAAGACTGTGTTATCTACGTTAAATACGCTGCTTTGTCCTGTTTGGTTTTAACGCGGATTACCTATGTTACGTCGAGGTTGTTATAAAATTTGTATTTAATTCAGATGAGGAGATAGTGTGGCGTTTGTTTATACGAGTAGCGTATGTGACAAGGTGTGTGTGTGGACGTGATTTAATAAATTTGATTATCCGAGAATGTTGTAAAATTATAATATTATAAAGAGTACATTCTTTTCTAAAGTAGAAATGAAATTTTAATCTAAAATTTAAATTAAGCGTACCTTTTTAGCTTTAATCGTAACTTTGTTCAAATTGAATTTTATAGAAAGTAATTATATTAAGGTACGAGACGCAATCAAAATATTTTATAGACAACTTCATATTTTATCCGAAGGTGCGCGCTGAATTTTAATATCCTTCTGTGTCGAGGATATTTTCTCGGTTCTTTGTGAGTAGTATTAGAGTCAAATTGATTTTTGTAAACCTCTTTGGCCTACATGTTTTGTATAAAAATTATTCTCCCTAGGAAAATAATAAAATGTAATTTATTTATCAAACTAAGTAGATACTTACAAGGAAAAGCTTTGTTTTAGAAAAAAGGTGTATCATAAAATGTTGTTAGTGGTTATTTCTAACATATTTTCTTTGCTAGGAAAATATGCGGAGCTAATATAAAACTGTGATTTATGAACGCTGGAAAATTAAACTCACATTTCATAATTTTGATATTATATTCACAAATGGGTATTACACACACATCACTAATTTTAAATTATGTTTGTTATGCATTTATCCTTCTGTAGAAGCAAATTAGTAAATAACCTTAACGCTAAAATCATAAACACTATCACAAAAACATTACAATTTGAATCTAACATTTCTATTATGTACCTATCGTAATAATTTAAATTGCTTTTACTATTAAATTATGACCCGATATACCAAAATTTCAATTTTAGGCTGTACACGTACAGATATTGGTCAGGCAATGTGTCGGCCCAGCGGAGCGCACCGGTCGCTATGGCAACGGACAGCCAATTAGCGGCGCCGGCGTCGCGTGAATTTATATATGCGCGGTTCAGGACGCGCGCCGCCGCCGCGGTTCCGCCCGTGTGCTTACGCCCCTATTACTAATTAACAGAGTTTTGATGCTTGGAACCGAATCAGAATGACAAGTATTGTGTAACCATATGCCTATAACAAAAGTAAAAGTAATACAAGCCTCCAGGTTCCCGTCAATCTAGTGCCACACAACCGAGCAAGCATTGTGTGCGAGCAATCGCATCAGCCCGGCGACGCGGAACCAGGCGGTGATAATTTACTAATATGCATTCACTTCATTAGAACAATACCTAACTTGCTAGGCTATGAATAGGGCTTCAATACCTTGCTAAAGCTTGGCTATGAATAAGGCTTCATTTTCCGTTATAAATTGATAAATGACATCCACTGTGTTTCCTGAGAATAGACTGAAAGTCGATTTCAGTTTCGTTTGGACAAGACCAGGCGGATGATAATGCCTTCCATTCAGGATGAAGTAGGTACTTAGATACGCTTGTATTTGAGATAGGTACCAACTTCCGCCTGGATTTTTTTTTTTGACATCTTTCTTCACGGCATCATGATGAAAATACCAACTATCCTCAAACATTATTTCCCTTATCATCCCTTACGTAACTAAGATTAAATCAGGGCCTCCCAAGTCCTCGTCGACCTCGTCAACTTCCTTATGTCCTAACAATTAAGTTAATAGTGATTAATTACCTACTATCCCACTTAAGTCTGCCCTCCCCCACCTTTATCTAAAGAGCAATCATGCGATAACAGTCGAGCTGGATGTCGTGTGTGAACCCGAGCGAGCACTTGAGCCCGAGACTCTCAACTTACGTCGATAGTTGGAAGATTCGGACAAGTTCTGCATCTTCTAAACGTTACAGTGAATAGTTCGATGCGGCATTTGTGGGACCAGCGAATTACAAATATATTCGAAATACATTTCTATAAGTAAATGGAATATGTGTGCACTATTTCGTAGGTGAAGAATTCTACTCTAATATTTGAAATTAATTCTAATTTACTTAAATTATGCTAGTATTCGTATCATAATAAATTGTTGTGTCCGACAGGGTGGGTCCATGTGAACTTGTAAAACATATGTGAAATGCAATACGGAATTGAATTGAAATAGATTGTACAACGAGTTAAACGAGTCCTATCATCCCATGGTTTCTAAAACAAAAAACAAAATACTTTGACTTGAGAACCTCCTCCTTTTTCCTCGGTTAAAAACACATACTTATTTTAATATGAGGATATGATACGCTTCAATACTTGTGAAGATAAAATGTTGTTTCTTTTACACTTAAAATTTTATAATAAAATAAATGAATATTGTAATAATAAACCGGAGCGGCTTCATAATCCGATCACCCACAACACGCGGCGAGAGGGTTATAATTACATTAACCACATGAAATCGAAACCACTGCTGAATTTCATCAACTCCGCATTATACTGAATATTTAGCACTCACCGCAACATAATACAGGGTTTTTTGGCCTCTGATTATATTTAACTTACTTACATATTTACTCTTGCCTAAAAAAAGTTTAACAAGCCCGTGGGCCTTTATAATATTCCTTAACTACAAGCATTCCTGTATATTAATTTGTATGAACACGTATGGTTCGATTTTCAAAGATATAAGTTTTATCAGTTTAGCATTGCGACACAAAACCTTCTCCCAGGTTACACTTACACTACAAATGGAAACCTGAAGAGCGGAGAGGAGGGTACGATCAGTGGAAGACGAGAGTTTTATTGTTTTTCTCCATGCAACAAACTTAAACCTTATTTCAGAACATGGTTTATCTTCAGACCCATACAGACATTTTCTAATTTCGAACTCTGTTCTGACTACGATAAAGTTCTAAATATAAAACTGAAAACTTAGTACCTACAGTGTTCGTCTCTCGTTCCTCCACCCACACACACTTACGACAGTGTCTTCCATTCACCCGCAATTGTATTAACAAGTTTACCTACAAACCCGATCTCCGTTAACTCAGATCATCCACCGTTCAGTTTAAAGAGAATATAATCGTTAACGTGCTCCGGTAAAGTTGACGTGAAAGCCGACGCAAATTAATTAAACGTTGGCAAACGGTTAAATCCAATCCCGATAGCGACTGGTGTGCGAGCGGTGAGTATGTGGTGATGTCACGCGGGCTACTGGGGGTGTGTGTGTGTGTGATCGTTGTTGTAAACTTTTGAGGGATTGGTTGTACTATCTAGGGGTTATAATAGCACATCGCATATAAGAGAGAAACCTTCGGAATGTATGAGTTGCAGAGCTCAACGAAGCCGAACATTTTCTAAACCTCGATTAACCATTTAGAAGTCGTCTATTGTAGGTGTTTTGAAATTTCGGTGCGTTTTATTTTGTGCATGTACGAGTATAAGTCCACGAAAGTGCAACAAATATTTAGTTTTTGGGAAAGTCATCTTAAAATATTAGAAAACAAAGTAGCTCTTCGTTTCTGTCCGTTTTATCTTATAAACTACACAATTGATAAATTGATACACCTTTTTACCCGACTGCCCCAGAAGGAGGGTAATGTTTTTCGAGAGTATGTATGTATGTATGTATGTTTGTATGTATGTATGTATGTATGTATGTCTATTTCTTTGGCACGCTCTGTAGCCTAAACGGCTTGATGGATTTTAACAAGTGAGGTGTCGATAGATTTGTATTAATTGTGGGAGTGTCATAGGCTATATAATATTTATATATTGCATATGCAAATAGAAAAAAAGGGAGAGGTAGGTTTAAAAAAAAAAAACATTATTGGTATCAAATAAAAGCTAATATCTAATCTAAATATATAAAAACGAAAGGTCACTCACTCACTCACTCACTCATTCACTCACTCAGTCATCAAGAAAAATCGAAAACCGCTTGACGTATGAAGATGAAATTTAGTAGGAAGGTAGTTTATAGTTAGTAGACGTCCACTAAGAACAGATTTTTGGAAATTTGACCTTTAAGAAGAAAAGGGGGATTTGTTTTTATGAAAAATCTTATTCCTTGAGTTAATAAACTTGAAACTTAGCCGAATACTTATCAATGTAAATTATAAAGTTTGCCACTTTTAATTTTTCTAAAGCACCCCCTAAAGGAGGATTGGGGGGTGTATCAAAGTTTGTATGGAAGAATTTTAACGAGCGGTCTAATTAATTCGAAACTCAGTATTTATAATTAAAACTGAAAATAAATAAAAACGTATATCAGGGTTTTTTGAATATCTACCCCTAATGGGGTGAAACGGGGTATTAATTTTTACAATGGAGGATTTTACTGTGTAGCTTAATTAACTTAGAAATTGGTATAAATAAACTTTATAGTCAAATAATGGAAACGTCACAATAGATTTTTCAAAAATTATTATCACGCTATTTGCTGTGGGGGATGAGCAATATAGCATTATGTTCGTATTCTTATATAGTTTACCGCAAATTGTAAAAAGACTAGCCAAAAGGTTAGAATATTGCAGATAGTTACGGATTTAATCTTTTGTACCTTTATGGAGCTAAGCAGTCAATCATAGCATATACAGGGTGGATTTTGAGATGGAGCAATAAGGGCAGGTACCTTAACCGTTGTCGCTACAAGAAAACGGTCTTAGGAGACTGTCCTTAACATTTTGAAACATTTTGATCTGCATTCACAGATTTTGAAAAAAAATTACAGTCAGTAAGAAAATGGCCAATTTTCACAAAAACTTTTTTGATGCCAGACGATCCTATTTCTTATTATTTATTATTAGGATCAAAAAACTATATTGGGCCAACTGAGGTTTGAGTACGAGAAAAGTCAGAAATTGAAAAATAACTCCCATACATTTCGTAGGAAATGAGAGGAGATAGAACACAATACAAGTATACCTTTGTATGTTGAAAAATATTTTTAATGAGGTACTTACTATTATTCAAATGAACACAACATACTATGCAACAGTTGAATTATTCCAATACTTCACTGGGCTGAATAAGGACCGAATGTAGCAGATAGTTACAGATTTAACTTTTAAATGATTATCAATCCGCTATACTTTTATGCAGCTAAGCAGTCATCAATTCATCCATCTATACTAATATTATAAATTCGAAAGTAACTCTGTCTGTCTGTCTGTCTGTATGTTACCTTTTCACGCCTAAACCACTGACCGGGTTTCGATAAAATTTGGCAAGGAGATAGATGGCATCCCGGAGAAGGACATAAGCAACTTTTTGTCTCAAAAATAAACCTAAGGGGATGAAAGTTTGTATGGGAAACCTATCATTTCTTAAGTTAGGGCTATGAAAATTTAAATTTGTGCTTTTGGTAACAAATCAAGAATGACGTATTTCAGCGTTTTTCAAAAATTATCCCTCAAGAGGGTAAAATAGGGGATGATATTAAAATTCACATGTAATATTGTTTTTTTGTCTTCTTTTCAAGAGATTTTTGGGATTGGAAATATAGTCATAGTCCGTATCTTGGATTAACATTTAGTCTTTATTAAAAGTTATTACAATTTAAATTCATAAACTAACTTTTCAAACATGTTTCCTGTATTAATATGTTCAATGGCGGCAAGAGTAGGTACTACAAATCAATGGTGACAATAATAGTAAAACGAACAATTTGTATTTTAATAAAGGCACTTAGAATCATATAAACTTAATTAGAATCATATAAAATTTGTTAAAAAAACCGGTCAAGTTTGAGTAGGACTTGTGCCCTGAGGGTCCTGTTTCAAAGCTGTGCCTGCTCGGCTGCCCGAATTTCCAAATCTGGATTGAAGGACAAACTTAAAACGAATAACAACATATTATTATGTTGTAATGTATTAATGTTAATGTTGTTCTTTTTCAATTGAAAAAGACTGGTTTATTTGCGAGTGTCAAAATATGCGGCATAAATGGCAATATTTTTTATATCGTTAACTTTTTTTGTGGGTGGGAAATTATCAAATAACTTCTCTCGCTCTGGGCGGAGCGGGAGAGCGTGTTAGGCTTATACTGACAAAAACCCACCCGTGTTCCTTCAGTTGCCTGTGTGTTGCCAGGGGCCACGGTAACCCTTTCGGACTTTCCCGCGACCCTGGCAGGCATCGGCCCTAGCGTACCATGGCTTGGACCAGGGCCGGACGCGAAAACGAGAAGGTATGGACGCCGTGGCGCCTCTCTAGCCACACTTCAATGAGGGAACTTATTGCCACAGTTGTGGCGTGCCCATTATTGCGTTGACTTGGAAATTTGATTTTCGTTACACTTCCAAGAGACCGTAGATCTAAGTTTTTAATATCTATTTCAACTTGATGCCTCCACGCGTTCCTGAGAAAAAGGTCTTGACAGACACTGAAGTCA
The DNA here is from genome assembly GCA_963680765.1 of Agrochola lychnidis. Taxonomy (NCBI): domain Eukaryota; kingdom Metazoa; phylum Arthropoda; class Insecta; order Lepidoptera; family Noctuidae; genus Agrochola; species Agrochola lychnidis. Next base: position 1,018,771 of record OY796859.1, on the reverse strand, counting down.
TCCTTTAAGGGCTTTAATGTTTCATTTTGAGGTACGGAACCCTAAAACAGATTTATTATCAGCCTGTTACCTTTTCATGCCGTAACGGCTAAACGGATTTAGATGATAGGCATACGGATAGGCCATGACCTGGATTAGGACATAGGATACTCTGAATCCCGGTAGCACGTTCCTGTGGGATATTTTCCGACATCCACGCGGGCGAAGCCGCGGGCAAAAGCTAGTTATTTTAATAAAACTAAAAAGCTTGAAATAAAAAAAGTTATTTAAAAAATAAAAAACCCGACTGCAAAAACGCATAACTGAAAAGAGAAAAACAAGCATTATAATCTATAGAATTTTGGTATTGCAGGCGGGACAAACAAAATTTACACCATCATTTCAGGTTATTGGTTTGTCCCGCCTGCAATACCAAAATTCTATAGATTATAATGCTTGTTTTTCTCTTTTCAGTTATGTGTTTTTGCAGTCGGGTTTTTTATTTTTTAAATAATTTACTATTTTTTTTGTTCTGGCCACGGTATTTACGCAAGGTATTAAAATGTAAAACTAATTCTTGTATGTGTGTACAAAAATATACCTTAGCCACCGTTCTGTAAGTTCTCCAACAGTGAACACTTGTCCACTTCTCTATTCGGCGGCACTCAATAGATGTATGTTCGCATGATTTCCCCGCGGGCGCGCGCCGGAAAAATTACGATTTATACACCGACACTCATAACTGTTGTAAATAAATACGTATTATTACTAGTTGCCGTGTAATGGGGGGCTAGATTTCGCTACATTGGGACATTTTCTGTGATGCATTTCAAAAATATTGATTTATTTATATGAAAATATTATTAAAGTATTGAAGTGGACATTTTGGCCTGTGATAAGTTAGTGGTTGTTATGTTGTGCACCATAAACATACACACGAATGCATAATATGCATAATTAAACTGCCCCTAAAACATTCAATGTAAAGCATTTTTGCAAAGTCAACAAGAATAGAAAACCTTTATGCCATGTTTTTCATTTACTCTTAAACTAACATACACACATAAAACATCAACTTTAAACTTATAAATGTACCGTTCAACGAATTTAAAACCTTCAACACACTGATTCACTTATCCACCATCCATCATGCCACACGAACACCTCCGCTACAACTACAATACACAACACCACACACAACATGACGAATGTATCACTATCTACTGAACACGACAACTTGTATGTTCGTGACTTTAACAGATAACACGGCTTCAACTTCCAAGTTGAGTGGTGTGTTTGTGTTAACAGCGATCAAGGGTTTGATTTAGGTATGTCTTGTCTTTGTAGGCAATGTATTGCGATGGACAACTAACTGTAAAGTATAACTGCCTGCATTGATTGGGTACCCAAGGCAAACATTAAAATACCTTAGAAAAGGTTAGACGTCCAAAATAATCTTTTCCCAGTAGTATCGTATAGGAGGAAACTATAGAGTTATATTGAGGAAAAAATAACATTTTCCTGTTAGCTAAAAACACCGTAATACGAAATCTGGTCTTCCCTGGGGTTTGCTAGGGTCAAATGTTAAAATCTGCAGTTGTTCGTAAGTAAAGTAAATATCGTAGCCGTCCGCGTAGCCTCCGTAGACGCGCTACGAGGCCGCTACGAGAATGCTACGCAAGCCCAGGCTACGCGCTACGAGGCAATACAAACCACTCATACCCACACAATAAATGCAAATGAGGAATTTTAATCTGATTTAAAAGTAGCTTGCAACAACTTAAAGAAGATTACAATTTATTTGCGCCTAATATGACGCATAAAATAAAAATAAAAAACGAAGTACAAAAGGAAAAATTATAAACCAAATGGGGGAAATATGCGTCACATCCGCGCAAAACGGCCATCGCTCAGCATAATGTTGTAACTTATGCACGAGATTGAGCAACAGCGTTGGTTTTCAGCGACATCCGGCGTTGGCTTGATGACGTCTACCGGTGCCGCACATAAAGTAAAAAACCTAGATAAACAAATGAATAAATAAGAGAACAATTATAATAATTGTGCAAAATATAATATTTATAAAATGAGAACATTCCGTTGCGCCGCCATCGACGTACGCGCAGAGGCACAACAGATATAAAGTTATTAGTCCAGTCAAAATAGACATTTGACTTAGCCAAAATTCGCATAGAGCTGAAAATTGGCAGAGACGTTAAATACATCATTATAAATGAAATGTCAAAAATCCCCTTCGATCCTACTTCTGCAAAAAAAAATATTTAGGTTAAACGTACAAAATTAAGGTTTTTGCCATTTTTCTCGAAAACGGTAAGTTTTATCGTGAAAATAGGTTGGAAAATAACCTATTCCACTTTGATCATTAGCAATATTACCGTTCTTTCCATCAATAGGATACGATCTGATCAAACTTTCTTTATTACAATAGATCGTGGAGTATACCTACTGGGGAAAACACGTTAAAAAAATACGCCAAGTGCATTACCTCATAGGTGGTGCGGAAATGTGTGCATATTGTAAAATATGAATTTTCTAATTGTTAAAACCGCGATATCTCACGAATGGTGAGTGGTAAGAGAAAAAGTGACTGGACCATTTTTGTCGAGAATTGTATGATCGATAACTTTTGTCCAACCTATTTTCACGATAAAACTTACCGTTTTCGAGAAAAAATGGCAAAAACCTTAATTTTGTACGTTTAACCTAAATAAATTTTTTTGCAGAAGTAGGATCGAAGGGGATTTTTGACATTTCATTTATAATGATGTATTTAACGTCTCTGCCAATTTTCAGCTCTATGCGAATTTTGGCTAAGTTATGACTTATTTTTGTCTATTTTGACTGGACTATATGTTATCTGTACTCACAGATGTCACAGCGAAAAGATTTTTGAGTTTGACAGTTATTAAATAAGTAACTTGATTACCTACCATGTCAGTGTTACGCAAATTACGCAATAGATTTTCAAAATGTAATTGTTAAAATCGGTTGCGAGTTTTTGTTGTGATTAGTGTTTGTGAGTTTTGTGCTAGAAAGTTTAAAAAGTATGACAAATTGAAATGTGTAGAACTTCAGGTCAAGGTGATAATACTGAATGGGGAGAACAACAAAGACAAGGGCTTCATCTGAATTAAATTCAACCTACAACGCTGATGTTACGTAGGCTAACTTTTTTGATAAATCAATGAGAACTTACTTACCTGTTTAATTTACTTCTCCTACAACTTATAACCTTTATCAAAATAGATTCTATTGACACAAAAAGCTCTCTAGGCAATAAATTCTCCTCTTCAATAAATACATTTCGGCAACGTCCGGCAGTACATTTGTGAGAAATTGTAACATTATTAGTATGTTTGACCCGCGTCTGAGCAGCTTACCTCGCGAGCCACCTGTCATGATGTCGGGGGAAATATCTCGCGATTCTTTTACAACACTGGTGAAGGGCTTACTGTGGAAGGTGATGGAAGATTGAAATAATGCTTCGGGTGTTTCTAGGAAAAAGTTTAACAGGTGGATTTTCGCAGTAGGCACTCTAATGAAAGATTTTCTTTAGCGGAAGAAAGGAATTTGTAGTGAGAACGGTACGTCAAGGATTTGTTTAAAAACAAAAATGTTTGGTACATGGGTTCGGTTCGGTTAACCAGTTCCATCACTCCATGTCAGCTAGAATAAACTTACATTTTGAAAGTTGAAAAAGTTTTTAAATTTATTTTAGGATTTATTACTTTGCGTAAAACAAACAATAAAACTTTAACCCAGACAAAAATTCAAACAAAAAGCTTTGTGTAATATCCTGAAAAACTTCGCAACTGTTTACAAAAACTTTATTGTGTGGACTGAGTGCCGGGCGCTAACACTAACACGTTCAGTTCAGTGGGCCTCACGCAAACGTGCGGAGTCCACGTTACGGAAATTCGAACGATTGTAAAGTTGAAAATACTCCTTTTGGGTATCATATTTACTTAGTTTTCTGATTTTATTCTCATGTATGGATGATACTTAATGTGCTTGTCGCAAAAATGTTAACCAAAATGCTATAGGTTAGTTGTATTTTCGATACGAAAATCTTTTGAATTTACGTTATTTTTACGTGACGCTTGGCGGTGACGACGGTCAGGTTTAGACCTAGCTCAGATACACTAAATCTAGATGAATACTTTGTTAATTGTTAGATGGGTAGACAGGACCCATTTTACGATAATGTACGTGACAAAGGCTTTTGATGTCTGTCTGAGACTTCATTTTTCATGGACCTTTTTAGGGTTCCGTACCCAAAGGGTAAAACGGGACCCTATTACTAAGACTCCGCTGTCCGTCCGTCTGTCACCAGGCTGTATCTCATGAACCGTGATAGTTAGACAGTTGAAATTTTCACAGATGATGTATTTCTGTTGCCGCTATAACAACAAATACAATCAAATAAATATTTAAGGGAGCTCCCATAAAACAAACGTGATTTTTTTGCCGTTTTTATAGATAACGGTACGGAAGCCTTCGTGCGCGAGTCCGACTCGCGCTTGGCTGGTTTTTTATTTTTTTTTGTTTGTATTCTTACTAATATTATAAATAGTAATAATCTTGTCTATATTTCTGTTAGTCTGGTGCGTGTCACGACTGAACTAACGATTTTTTTTTTTGAAAATTGATAAAGCTTGGTTTCATGTAGGAGAAACAAGGAAACAAAACTCCTACACGTGGCCGGTTTCCATTATAACAGTAGATTGTTATACGAGGGACAAAGATAACCCATATAGAAACCGAGTTATGATGGGTTTTAGCGCCGTGTGTTACACTCTACTTTTCACTACGATTGCGAGAAAATAAAATAATCCAATACAATATTAAATAGTTTATTTTATTTAAATGTACAATTTTGGCTATTTAACGAGATATTTTTTTCTGGCACTTTAATTTCAGTCCTCTGTGAAGATGTTCTCACTAGATGATGACATTTTCACTGTTGTAAATTATATTACGGTCACCAATTCAATTCGTAATTAGAGAAAAATTCTAAAGATTTCGCGCCAATACCTTTTTTATTTCTTCTGTAGCCGCAACGCAATGCACGCATTCTACCGAAGAGATACCCGCATTTAGTTCCATTTTCAAATATAAAATGTTCTTTTTTTGTGAACCAGTAATAAGTCGAGTCCATAATCATGATTATTCTACATAAGAATAAAGACTTTTTCATTTTTCAAGGCTCGTTGGAATAGACAAAAATTAAAAAGAAATTACTTTTTCCCCTAGAGCAAGAAATGCTATTTTTTCCCCGCTCTGGTATTCTACAATGACGGCCTTTTTGAGCAAGAGGAGTGAAAAGTATTTTAGAAGATTACCATAATTTATTTTAGACACGACAGTTTGTTTTCGACACAGATTAATCAATGGATAGAGACACTTGACACAAGCGATCTGTCAAACTTGTTGTAATTGACAACGTCAACTTTCCTTTTAGCAAGATGAAACTCAAGTCGCGTTTGTAATAAACGTTAAACTTTCTAACAAATAACGATAAAGGTTTCCGTAAAGACACCTAAGTCTGGAAAGTAGGTCCTAAAAATAAACTGTGTCTAAGTTAGACTTTTTTTATTTATTTGAGAAAAATTAAAATTACCCTTCTTGATAATCTGAGGTATTTTTTGCCAGAGGTGGCGTTTATTTTTACCACGTATATTTAACTCAAATATAAAGCGGCGCTTATAAATCGTCACATGAAACTAATAACACTTAATATCACTTACGAGGCTCGTAAATTCATGATAATAGCAATAATATCTGCCAAGGAAACCCCAAATATAATGACCCAATAAACTGACACACACATACGTATATATTATACAAGTGTATAGTATACATAATGATGACGTAATGCCGTGACGTCACGGAAGGATGCTCCGGTAATCTGTCGCCGATGAAACGTGTCAGAATCCTTTCGCTTGTGATATGTTATCTTTATTTATCTGTTAGATCAAGCGGAATAATGTATCCCAGGTCAAAGTTACTTTTGAAGGAAGAAATACTACTCAATCATGCTTGTTGCTATCAAACTATACACTTATTATTTTAAACTAGCGACACGCGCATGCTTCGCACGGGTGCATTGGTGACATGGCAAAACATCGAGGTTTCTGTACTACTTATGTACTTATATCTTAGTTAATTTATTATACCTACACATGAAATATATTGCTGATCGAAGGTATAAATGCTCTAAAAAAAATGCTCAAAATTCAGTAGTTTAGAAGATCTAAGCGGTTACAAAGACAGAGCAGACACGAAAAACGACTTTGTTTTACACAATTTAAAGATGTAAATGGGCTGAGATTCCAAACTTCTAAATGGTCTGGTGGACTGTTCCAAGTCACACGTCATGCTCTGTGTTTAAAAGCTCTTACATGCATGCTCTTACAAACCATACCATTCTTACAAAGTAAGTGTAACCCAAACACATAACAGTTTTATCGGAAACTGAACTCTAAGATTGAGTTAACATTCACAACTCTGTGATAGCTTTAAGCCAGTATAGACGGTTGAACCGCTAAAAATAAGCTCTCGCGATCATGAAACCCGATCTATCCGACATGCAATCTGTGCTGAGCACTTAAACTTGAAAGCTGTCACTTATGTTGCACCGATGTAAGACAAAGTTAAAGTGAGATAGCATAAGTTGGGATATGTCTTCGGGCCACACTCGCGTCGGACGACGGAGTCAGCTAAATGTTTCTGGGAAGCAATGACGCGAATTTTAGAGCAAGTTACACGAGGGAATTCTTGGAATTATATTTGAGTTTTATAACTATTTATACTTATTATATGTGGTAAGATAATATTGGCATGTGTTTTGCAAACGCTTCCGTAGATTTATCCCGTCACCGTTTTCGTTCAAACAATTACAGGCACTTTTGAATTGTCAAGGGGTCGGTCAGTCAGAAAGATGAAGCTAGTTGCGCATTCCAAAGCGTAGTAGTTTTCTAGGGAGAAGAACGGGCAAGAAACTCCATGGATACTCTTTCACATAGTTACATAGAAACCAGTCGTGTCGCTACGGTCTGTCGTTGCGATTGGGCGACATTGCCGCTGCGATTTGCGATTGCGGTTGCTTTTTGAATCGCACCTTTAAAGTTTTAGTCTTACTTCAAAGTAAGGCTATTAAAAACATAACAGTCACAGTATAAATAATTCAGCATATTCGGTCATCCAAATCTCTGCTCCATTGTACAATATCAACACGATCACTGGTGGGGAAAACAACCAGCAATAATATAAAAGCATCAGCTAAACATGACACAATATATTTATACAATGACAAAATAAATAAAACATTGTCATACAATTACAGCATTCAAAGAAAAGTGCTCTCTCGAAGCGTTGGACCGAATAGAAGAGATAACTCACAATAACAGTGGCCAGTCGCGAGTGGCCGGGTGAGGGCTACGACGAAATGGTGGTCATAAATGGTCGGACGATAACCACACTTTGTGATAAGTGGTCGAATGGTACCGATAGTTTGTGATAAGTGGTCGAATGATATCGATACTAGGACGGGTGGCCTAATGTTAGAGTATCTAGGTCTTGCTTATTTATTGTGTATTGTTACTGTTATTGGCAATACTGTTTTATTCATTTGTAACCATGCTTGAAGTCCAAATATTTAGGAAAAATGCTTTTACTCCGATGCTCTCTAAAAGGTTTTGTAATGCCCACGTATCTGATTTATTTTCTCTAAGAAAATCCTCTACATAGCTGTGTTGAAATGAAGATTGATTGGTTTATCCTCATAAATTTATCTTATTATTTTGTCAATTATCCGAAAAAAAGGCCATCAGTGTGTGCCGTAAAAGTTGACTAATTGATTACCTACTCTCTCAAAGATAAAGCAACGTTTTCTTCTCTGTAACAAAGTACTAACGAGCACACTCAAAAGCGTTCGTAAAATTACTCAAGTACACGTAAAGACAAGTAGCTTCAAAGCAATGTACGTCTTAATTGCAGAAGGAACACACGTTCCACCGCAGTCAACAGAAACATTCCTATCTTTGTCCAAGTTCACAATTATGTGGCGGCTCACAAAGCGGAGAGCACATAGTTGACATTAGCCACGGTCCAGACTTGGGAGCATGTACAACACGCTGGGGTAAAGTTTCTCAGTGATGTAATGTAGAAATACCAAGTGTCCCCGTGACATTCTTCTCTCGTTGCCTTATTGTCAAGTATGAGTAGTATCTATGCACTTAGTAGTGATCACTTGATTAGATTAAATACTAATTCACGGAGAGAAGGATGGATGGAAAGATTTTTCTAACAGTTGTTTAAACAATACATTTACAATAAATCGCTTGATGATATATTTATAAGTGTAAAACAATGACTAACACCACAAGCACGTAACGATGTATTCATAAACTATTTATACATAGGTATGGTAAAATTCTTGTTGGAAAACGTACAAATCAACAGATAGATATTCATATTGGCTCTCCATTTATTAACTACATCTTGGTAGAACGTGTCATGCTGTAAGTGGGGCAGGAGTTGGAACATGCTGACATTAAGAAGAGCACAATGCACACCACACAAAGGTCTTCATGACTCAGATGCTTGACAGTGTCTTTAGAATAGCACTGGAAAGCCGCGGAATATTTTATTAAATATTTGTCTAGAAATATTCTCTAGATTCTGCCTGAAAACCAAATCTCTTGTCCCGATATCGACAAAAAAATCAAACGATCAACATTTATGTTTGTAACAAAATCAGCACAACTTTATCTATAAATCATATAAGTCGCTAAGTCGATTTAAAAAACAATCCTTGTTTTATCTTTTGAAATAAATCTAACACATAAACGTCTAAAACTTAGACCGTGTCACGCTGCAAGTGGGGCGGGCGTCGGAACACGGCGTCACGTCGACAGTAAGGAGCGCACAATGCAAGCCACACAAAAGTGTCACGGCGCGAGCTCTCAATAGTGTCTCGCAGTCCTACGGCCGCCGTGTTTAGATCAAAGAGCGTGACAGTTGTGATTAAAAGGATGACGGTTATTGTCGGTAGAAGTTGTTGTTTGTGTTTGTTGAGGTGGCAACGAGTGGCAACTTTATGATACAAAGTATAAAGTATTAAGAACTGTTTATTTACTGTAAATTCTGCTTTCAATATTGTTCAGTATCATTATAACAGCTCACAAAAACTCAGATAGATCTCTGCTACAATCAAAACGCTATAAATTAAACCAAACTTTTGAAATTTTATTGAAAAAGCAAGTCCTTAAAGTGTTGAGAGAGTTTACAAACAAAACTCAACGATACAATAAACGTTACTGATACCAAACTTATAGGAATTCTGCTAAATTAATAAGCAGGTTCTTGTAAATTTAGTTTTAAGATATCGACTTCGCGACCACAACCTGAGACTGTGTGGTCGCGGTATCGATCTGCAAGTCTTCTGAAACTATTTGTATCAAAGGCGAACTTGCGCAAGTTTTCATTAGAGGTGCCTTAACTTGAATATTTGCGGTCGTCTTTGCTAATAAACTTGCCGGTTTTATTTAACGTTAGCATCGCTTCGACTTGGAACTTGCTCCGACTTGCTTCAGAAATGTTGTAGTTTCTTAGAATATCATTAATTAATTTAAGTTGGTAATTATGTGAAATTTAAATTAATATCGGGTGGTATCATATATTTGTTTAAATTGTGCGAGTGTGTATAATACCCGACCGTAAATCTGGCACATCGATATTAGATAAAGTTCGGCTTTGTGGAGTATAGACGTTTCTTTCACTCATATTGCAAAACAATCGTTTGCCAACTACCAACCGGTCATCCTATAATTTTTTTTAGATACTTAAAATCTTGCCGTGTTTAGTTGAAGTAAGCTTGTTGCGAACTATCATCTTACTTGACGCTAGGGATCGACAGCTCGCTTCTCGTAAGCCTTCAAAGCAATCTTCTGAGCATGCTCGTTCCATCGTAGACTTCATCCATCGCTTTCCATCAGGCGACATCGAGGTTCAGAGCAGGCCCATTTCACAAAAAAAGAATAGCACTACAGGTAGATACTGTAAAAATAATAAGAACAGCGCCTAATACTGATTTCATAAATACTTGTTGATTATTGTCTTTCAAAACAGAGTCTAAGTAATGCGGTTAGTGGAAGTGCTCAGGTGCGATCCGGACAAGTGCTGTTGAAATCAGTGCTTTGAGTGGAATATCTCTAAACTAATAATCGTCTTCCAAACTAGAGCACTTAAAACTCTCACACTTAAAGCCTAAACTATTATATCAGCTATATTGTTGTTATTGAACTACTAGTTGTTTGTCTGTTGTTGGAGACCTGTTGATGCTGTTGTGTCGGCTTCGAGGGCACTCCTCTTGATTGATGGCCACTCAGAGGGGGAGTTTTTTATTTGAAGTCATTTGCTTGTGGGTTGAGTGATGCTTGTGGGTTGGCTGTGATGAATAGTTTTACTTGCATAACAACTTAATTTTCCATAATTTGAGTAAACAGGTGATGTGTTAACTTTCTTTAAGTTACTTAAAAATTTCCTGTAAAAATTGTTGACTTTTGTCGATTTGTTAAATGCTTAGAAGCCTAGACTTAGACTGAAGATAAACTCATGCAAAAAATAAGTAACGATGCCAGTGCTCATAGCGACTTAAATGGTATCATCAGCAATCGTAAATAAGTACATAATTATATTTCTGCGTGTGTATAACCAGATGTATGAACGTAAATGAAGCAAAAGGAGTATGTGAAGATCGTAGCAAGTGGCGTTCTGTAGTTTCTGCCTACACCCATGGGAAGAAGGCGTGGTTTTATGTAGGTATGTATGTTGCTGAAAATTACAATCCTAAAACTTCGAACTGTGTTAAATGCGAAGTAAATAGAAACTCTAAAACATTGTCTTCTGAACACTAGACAATAAACATATTCCTGTCTTCGTTACTTACATTTATTTATCCACTTTCCACTTTAGTCTAAAACAAGTTAATACAACATTAATTTAATTGTTTCAGGTAATTGCGACGTCTGGAGAGCCTAACATTTGAAATAAAGTCGTGAGTACACTGTCTCGGGACGAGTGGCGCCCATTCTAATTAAAATTTAATTGTAACGCCGACTCCGCCCGTTTGTAATTACGCACACGTCTGCAAGACATTACGCGTCACAGAATGCGTACAGTGGCGTCTATATACGTGCAATAGAGTTCAAATGTAGCGTAAGATGATGCAGAATGTCCACTCGTATGGAGAAATTGATAATATTACTATTTCTTCATCATTTTAAGCCCCCTTTACTGCGGCTGTGTGACCTGCTGGTAGCAGCTTGCCCAAAAGACTGTTGCGTTGGATGGACAATTGGCAATGCTTAGAACAAAGTAAAAACCAGCTTTTGGGTCACGAGAAGTGTCAAACAAACAATCAGGCGTCGAAAATTGTTTTTAGTAACAAACATTTTCAGTATAATAGGCTTAAATCAAAAGTCTAAAAGTTGTACTGTGTACAAATTACGCACTACAACAGTGTTTCACAGTGGACCGCACAGTTACACGTTCCCCTACGCATCGGGATCGTAATTTATTCGCATGAATACGGACTCTGCGTGGTCGCAAATACTCACTAGAGCGTAAATGAAAAGTAGTAGCGAGGGGAATTACTGCATTTACAGTTTACACGTGCTTTTAGGTAGTTATACGATGCATCGAAATATTTGCAAAAATCTGTCAGAATAACTCGTCTTAAGTAGAAACCATCAAAAAAATTTAAAACATCTTGATGATGTAATGTAACTAACTGGGTTCGCTTCAACTTTGCTTTCGCTCTCTGTAAATTATCTAATCGTTTTAGCAAATAACACATACACAGTTCAAACTAATTGATGCACTTTAATTGAAAGGTGCAAACATTAAAGGTTGTGAGCTGACATTGAATGATGCACTTTTTGGAACGAAGTTCTTGAAATCGTCACATAATGAAAAAGCGTTATGCAGAAAAAGTCAGTTTCAAGGTCTCAAGTTTCAAGTGTCAAAAGTTTTTGTTTTAATATACAGCGAAAAGAACTTCGAGTCCCACGATACCTCCGACTTATTTTTACATGATTTAATTTGGTTGCTTTATCTAAATTGAAAGGCTGTTGAGGGATTAGACACGTTATCTCGCCTGTATACGTATTTATTATCGCTTGTTGCTAAGCTAACCTTCTGTACCTACCTACATTATAATCCTAACGACACCATGTATTACAGCCCACCAACTGATCCTCTATGCAAATACAATTCGCACGGAACTACCTACCTCTTCACGAGAGCAAATTTCAACCATTAGTCGCAGAAATAAAGTTTATTTTGACTTGCACGCTCAGTTACACATGGTTCTTTGTTTTTGGGCTCTGTAAAAGCTGTACTTGTACTTCACGTTGTCATTAATATGTATGTAACGTAAGGAAATTTTGTGAGCCTCCAAAATGTATGAATTCGTGATCAATTTTGTAGGAGGCTGTGTCAGATCATGAAATTGTTTACCAACGAGCTATTTTTACTCAATAATCCTAATTTTAATATGATGTGTGGTGTTCACTTGAATCACTTGTTATATATAGGCTTTGGGTTTAGAGTAAAACCACCAAATTATCAGTAAGTACACATCAACTCAAAGGGAACGTCTAGTCGGCACCGGGGATACAGTGGGACTCAGCGGGGCGCTCTTGAGCGCTACCTTTGAGTTGTGTGATTCATTTAATTGTATGTCACATGATGTAAGTATTCTTTTAATAAATAAAAGACATATCAATCAATCAATCAATCATTTATTTTGTTAAACATAGGTATGGTTACAGACAGTATAGTCTAAAATATGCGCACTATGTTTTGCCAATATTTATGGCGTACAAAATTAACACAAATAAGTAATTACAATTAAGGTGGCATGTCAATAGATTACATTAAAAGAAATAATAATATCAATTTAAAACAATATGTCAGTTATGTAAACAGGTCATACAATTTTAGACAAATAAACACATTCATACTTAGTCAATAAATAAAATCATAAGTGTCTAATTAGCAAGTCGGAATCTTCATACCTCTGTTTATCAGTAGTAAACTCAGTGATGGAGTAGTAACATCTATCTAAAAGGAATTTAAACAAATACTTCTTAAAGGATCCCAGACACTATGCTTTTCTAATAGCTTCTGGTATACTATTATATATTTTTGGGGCCATACCTAACACACTTCTGCCGAAAAATGCGGTTTTATGAGAGGTAACATGAATGGTATTCTAATAACGACGAGAGCGCAGCTTTTCAAATAAATGCAGGTTACAACGAACAAACACTCCTATTTCATAAATGTACATAGATGGTAAAGTGAGCAAACTAAGTTCCTTAAACAATGGCTTCCTGGTTCCTTAATCAATCGATTGTAATTTCGTAAACGATCGCAAGCAACAGCGCCTACAGCGGTCATGTAAAGTAGTAGCTATTGATTCAGTAATTACTGGTAGTTTAAGGGCTCCAGCAATCAAAGCAAATGCAAAAGATATTTGTACAATATGTAGCCATAATACGAGACCGTAATGTAAACTATTTCCTCTACAAGACAATAACATAGACATCATTAATATTGTTGAAAGTCAGTGGTCTGAAGGCGGCGCGTCATTTGCTGACCACTTGCCGAAACATTAATGTTACATGAGCTACACACCCTCACCCTGCGCCGGGAACCAACCCCGGACCAAAAGGAAGATAGATTCAGAAGGTACATTGTCAATAAACGTGTGACTGCTTCATCCGTGTCCACTGGTTAACTGGGGAGATTCGAGATGTAGGTATTTATACATTAAAAACTCTATTTCCTCTGCATTATCTTCAGTCGAAAAGAAGCCATGAGATGTGACGAGGTGGATTACACGGTATTACCCGGAAAACATACTTTAACTTTTTATTTTTTGTATAGCATTCCCTAAGCGGTTAAATACGTGCAGAGATTTCCAGACATATAAGTTGGGACCAGAAGGGACCCTATCTTATTTCAAAGCATTGATTTCAATAAGAAAAGGTACTTTTGAATTATTGAAGAGTTTGATGTCAGCTAAACATGAAGATAGTTTTTCTATCAATTTACTGTTCTCTAAACCGAATTTATCACCATCTGTGGTTTTTGGGAGCCTTGTTATTTAATACCCGGGTCTTTTCTAACCTCTTTTGAAGATAACGACTTGTGTAACGACGCGTTCAGGATTTCACTCACACGGGTTTACATGTTAAAATGCTTTTTATATAAAACGAGGCCCGATTTGTTTTGAAGGCTTTCTCGTTGGTTAAGAATAAATTGCCGTGATTTAAGTTGTTGGAAAGAACCTTTGTGGGGTGTTTGGTTTGAAACTTTAAAAATAATTGTTATCTATGAATTTTAAAGTTTATGAGAGATAAATCTCTTTTAATTCCACTTGAGCTAAAAGAACAAAACTTTATTTATGCTAGAGCATGTTAAAATTTAAAAATGTAGCGAAAAAAACCATCTGTTTACAAATAGGTTCAGTTTTCCAATCACAAATGTGATTTTGCTATTATTGTAGTAGAAAACATAGTGTAATAATGCAAAAAAACGTTATTAGAATTCTGCAGAAGCAATAGGCCTCTATGTATTGTAATAAGAACACAAGAGTAACTCACAATATTGTGCTGAGGTCAATATCGCGACATTGGGCCTAAAGACCTACCCCGAAAGTCACCTTCTGCCAAATGTATAAATAAAACATGTAATATGTTCAAAAAAGGCACTCATGACGTTAGGATCTTGCCGTAGAAGATCAGACGGATCACAAAGATAAAAAGAAATTGAAATCCAGGTACCTACATTATAATTTTGTTGATTATCAGTAACTTATTGTCTTGGGGAACTTTTCAGTCCAATTTTTTTTTAAATGTAAATAAAATAATAATTCCAACTGTATGCAATTCCTTTAAATTAAACCAATCATTTTAAAGCACCAACACGCTTCGAAATTATTAAAGTGAATCCAAATACAACCTAAACTGTAACGCCATTACATTCATTTCTCATACGAAATAGTATATTCTGAACTAGTAACACTACGTGTGAACGCCAAACAACGCACATTATTACATCTCCAAATTAATGAGTTCATGCTACCGAAACTATATTTATGGCTAGAATGGTAACTGTAATAACGTACATAGTTTTAGTAGGTTTATTACGAGGATACGATTAGGCTTTTTGGCCAGGGGTTCTATAGTGGACTTTTGGAATTTTAAATACCTACTTCATCATCTCCATCTTGTTTCGTCTTGTAACTAAAACATCAACTGCTAAAACTTCATATCTGAAGTTAAAAGTGGTTTTTCACTTCACAATATTCTTCACAAGAGTAACGTTATGAATATCTAAGTAAAAGGAAATGAGACGGTAATACCGCGCTGACCTTTATAAATGTTGTTTAAAATTAAAGCAAGAGCCGAGCCGTACACGGCGGTGGATAAGTACCACGGTACATATGTGGTAAATGCAAATGAAAGAGTACCGAATGAGCTACGAATTAAAATTGTAAATGAAGGAGCTGAACACGTCAAGGAGCTCGCGTTATTAAATTAATTCGTTAATTTATTCAAACACGTGCCGGAGATAAATAAAATGTTTTGAATTAATGTTGATGTGCTAAACATGTTGGATATAAACGATGTTAATTCTATTAGGAAGAAGAAAACCGAATATCATCATCTGCCTAGCCTTTTCCCAACCATGTTGGGGTCGGCTTCCAGTCTAACCGGATGCAGCTGAATACCAGTATTTTACATGGAGCGACTGCCTATCTGACCTCCACAACCTAGTAACTAGGTAACACGATACCCCTTGGTAAGACTGGTTGTCAGACTTTTTGGGCTTCTAACTACCCGTAACGACTGTCAAAGATCTACAAATGACAGCCGGGACCAACGGCTTAACGTGCTTTCCGAGGCACGGAGGGTCTTGGTATGTAAAGATGGTCACCCATCCACAGACCAACCGCGGCAAGCGTAGCTTAACCTGATCGATCGACCCGTGCAGCTGTTGTAACTTAGCCACAAGCCAAGAAGAAAACCGAATATAATAACAATTAATAAATGGTTTCATACTTAATTAAAATACACGAGACACCAGAAATGTCGGAAAGCTTTTAAAACAATGCAAAAAGATAAACAACGAGCGAAACTAGATTAGATTCAACGAACAATATTCGCGTAAACGTTAGACAACATTAAACAAACAACGTACATGAAAGCCAACAGTAAATCGCTCACAACCAACAAACTAGCTTTAGTTTCAAACTAATTTAGCGAGCGCTGATTCCGGAAATTGATGACTCAGTTAAATCTACATTTTGTATTCAATCTCTTTGGCGCTTCAGAGGTAAATAAGATTATCTCCCACCGCTATTGGTCCATTTTTTACAGAAGCCACTTATTTCTTACCATCTGCGACGCCCCAACTCAACGGCTGGAAAGTTTTTGTGGAAAACATTCTGTTGGTAAAACACGGTTAAGGAAACTTATTGTAAAAACACGCGCCTCCTAGTGATCCCTAAACAGGTTGTGGTTTTATTGTATACGCTTACTACACACAAAAATATTTTAAAAGCATCTATATAATAAATAAAATAAAAAAGCCTTCCTTGCATTTTACAGGTTTATCTTATATCTAGTATGTAAATTGTTTGGTTAGGTTAGGTTAAAAGCATCTATAACCTATGTGATATTTTTTTAATTTTATTCTGGATATAATCAATCATAGGCAAAATTGAGCCTTTTTCTGGAATAATTTTACTTTTCTCCTCGGAAATAATAAGCAGTCTTAACATGCATAAGGTTAGTAACTACTAATAAGCTAATGACCATAAATTAAGTTCTGCACACATCAGAACTGTGTCCAACCTAAAAAGCAACATCACCAACTTTAGTCCGCACCGCACCGCACCCTTCTCTTTAGTCTCCCGTCTGTTTCCACAACTGTCTTAATAAAGAGGAGTAAGAAGAAACTTTCCTCGTTTTTGCTTGATGAATTGTAATGCAAAAAGGATCTTGAAAATTACTGCAATTAGACACTTTAAGATCTATCCGAACGTTGATTAAGAAGTTAACGTAGTTTCAAATTACACTCATGCGGTGGAGCCGCATTATAATTCAATTCGAATTGGAGCAGTAAATATTAAGTAGTTTTCAAGTTAATGGTTTTAATATTTAGTAGTGTGTTTTGTTTATTGTAAGTACTTTTAAAGAACTAAACGTCTTGACCTTTTCTTACGCAAAATGAAGTGTAAAAAGTGGTTAAAATTAAACATAGTACAATTCAAAATTAGTCGACGTTACTGTAGTAACTGTTTTTATCATTTTACGCTCCACTTAAGACCCATTTGCAAAATAATTCCACGCAAAAGGTCCAATGAAAAATGGCCATTTGGACTCATTTAACGTACAATCCCCAAATCAAAAGAGAATCCCCTTGATAAATGTCAGTGAGCGGTTCCTTTTGTGGCAGGCTTCGCTAACCGAGTGAGAAATTGTCGTCGCCTTCCACCAAATCGTCTTTACACCGTGTCTCTATTGAGGCAGGCTTCAAAGCCTCCCACGTGGCCCGTCGGCGCACCGCCCTTTATGGGTTTTTAGATGCCTCGACAACTTTCAGCGGTGAAAAATTCTTTGATGTGCTCCCGACGATGCTCAAGACGGTTTTGTGTATCTAGATGATGTTGTCGTTTTTTTTTTACTCAAATTCGTTACTGAATTTGAAGATTTTCTATTTTGAACAAACTGAAAACGGAACGTAAATTGAAACGTGCATGTTTCCAAAACAGATGGCAAAATAAAAACCGTTAAAGTAAACCGATGCTATGATTGAATAAGGCCTATAAGGCCTTTGTCAAGCTTCGATACGCTGTACAAAATATTGGTTGTGCCGATAAAAAATACTTTTCCTATTTGTAACCTTTTTGACACTGCAAAAACTATCAACATTCCTTACATAAACTAGAACAAACGACGACAACTGCTAAGTGCCAAAGCAAAACCTAAAAAAAAGATAATACATTTTTCCGACGAAGTTTAACCCAATTGAAGAAGCCGAACCTTCCAGAGAGTCTCTAGGTACCAAGTACCAACGCGCAGAAAATTGAAAAACCTAAACGCAAATAGGTAAGACAAATGGGCGAGGCGCCTCCGACTCCGGGAGAAGACACCGAGAGGCGATTTGTCAAAGAAAGATTACTCAACTGGGAGCTCCCAGATTGGATGTGTGCCTAGGAACACCGGGGAGCCGTTTCAGTAGAATTCTAAAAGGTTTACACAGCTGCTGTTACTCGATGCCGGACAGGAGAAAACTTTATTTCTTTTAACTTACAGCCTATATGAGACGAAGGTTGTGCTGGCATACTTTTGCTGTTTAACCTAACTGTTTTGACATTATCTTTCTCGACTGGGGCAGATCACTTGCATCTGATTAATTTCCGTCGAACTCTCTCATTGAATTATCAATAATATGTCAGACTTCCCTAATTACCCGACTACGGCAAAGCCAAAAGGAAGGGTTATGATTTTAGCAGTCTATGTATGTATGTTTGTATGTATGTATGTTTGTATGTATATTTTTACGTGTGTTCCACCGTAGCGCCTAAACTACTAAACCAATTTTGATGAATGAGGTATCAATAGATTCGTAATAATGGTCCGGGTGACATAGGCTATATAATTTTTCCCTAAATTTAATTTGGTGGACTTTACACGTAAATTTCTAACCTCGAAAAAAATTAAAATGGGATGATCATGACATGTTTGGTATCAAAAGAAAGGTCTTGACGAGCACATTACAAATATGTATATAATATTATATTTTCAAAGTAAACAAATATGTTTAAATCGTTAAAAACAGGCAAAAGTGAGACTGCGCTACGTAGTATCGCAAGATGTTACCAACGTGCAGTTAATCAAATCTTAATAAGTAGTACCGATTCGTAATTCCACTCTTATGAAAAAAAACAAGTACAACGAAATATTTATATTTTAGATTTCTTCGAAGCTCGATATCGATATATGGTGTTGGCGTCGAAATAAATCGCTCTATGGTTTCGTCCAAAGCACTATGCACTGCTATTGGAATTTAAAATAGGTTAATTACTGAACTATTGTATTACTCTACTCTTATTTACGTTTATCAAGTGTAAAAACGGAAAAGTATAAAATAAAAAAATTAAGTTTAATAAAAAACTGTAACCTGACTACGGGAAAATAAAAATGATCTAAAAAGTACGAAACAAGCAAATATTTCAGACAGAAATCAAGACATAGGTACAAAAATGGTCAAGGTAAAGCCGTCATCGCATGCCATTATAATTTTGTAGGTGTTCTTGGCACCAACATGGTATACAGGCATGCGACCACGGCTTTACCTTGACCATTTTTGAACCTATGTCTTGATTTCTGTCTGAAATATTTGCTTGTTTCGTACTTTTTAGATCATTTTTATTTTCCCGTAGTCGGGTTACAGTTTTTTAGTAAACTTAATTTTTTTATTTCTTATGTAAGTTTTCGCAATTCGAGACAAATTAATGAACTGATTGCCGACAACAACACCGCATCATCTAAATACACGAACAATGGCGTCAGATAACAAACTGAATAACGCTTCCGCCATTAAAATAACAATAATTTGGTCCCTCTTTAACAAGCTCGTTTGTGGACGCCCTGAGCTTTAATGTTGAGTAATAAGGCTCATTTTATATTGTCTGGAGTGCAGGAGTTATTTTGTCAACCCGTTCAATGGCGCATTGTAAAAGGATTTGAATTCGCGATCAGTTTCCGTCGGTCGGAAACGTTTGATGGTATTAAAACTTTCTTGTCAAGTATCTCAGGAGACGAAACACCTCGAATGGTTAATACTGTTGAACGACATCACAAGAGAATATTTTAGCTAAGAGTTATTTACTGAGCAGTAAATATTGTGTAGGTAGGTACAAAGATTTAAAAGCAACTTTGAATATGTACAAAGATCAGACCAGCAAACGCTGAAATGAATTATATCAAACAGTTATTTCAAAATGGTTTATTATATTAATATCTGGTCCCTAACTATATGTTGATGAACATCATCGTAGTAACATAGCTGTGTAGTCTACACAGATTGGTGCACATCCATCATCCATTTAGCCTGCGCACTGAATACAGCAGACTACAAACAAAGCGCGGCGCAAATGAAGCGAGACAATTGAAAACTGATGAAATGCGATTGAAAAGTGAATGGAGTGTGGCAAACGAAGCAAACGAACGCGGCCGGTTAGCGGACGTTCCCGCCCCGCAGTCGCCCCGCAGCCGCCCCGCAGCCGCCCCGCGCCCGCCCCGTCCACGCCCCGCACTAAGAGAATGCTCCCCTAATGTAGGCCACTGGGCGATCCATTACTCCATTTAACGACAACTTTTGCAATACTCGATTATTTTTCAAACGTCAAGAATATTGTGCTTTGACTTCGAAATATTTCGTCTCTCAGTTGCCTTCACAAGTTATTAAATGTTTGTTCGTAATGCCTTTGAGTAAAATGAAAGCTTTTTAAAGTAAATAACTAACATTTTTGACTGTCAGCCTAAGCTGTGAGAGAAGTTAACAAGGTTTGGAGTGAGGAAGGTTTCTGTTTGATAGTTTACGTGCTCTGAGAGCTGAGCCCTCGAGGGATTGTCGAGCTAACTGGCACATCGGGAGGGGAGAGGGAACAGACGGTCTATGTTATAAAATAATCTACTTGACCACGTGCAAAGACTCATTAAATAATGTCAAGTCCTTTGTTGTCGTAACAACGTTAATCTTGGCTTTATGATTTCGTATTTCTGTTTCTTTCCTCGTAACTTTTTGTTGATTGAAGAACAAAGTTCGTTACTAACAGATATTGTATTCATCATTCAGACAAATTGATAAACCTTTTTTTGCTGAAACGCAATTTTAGTAAGAAGACAATTGTTTCTTAGAAGTTGGGTACCGTCACGGTACCAAAGTCGGAATTGTATGTTTAAAAGAAATACATAGCAGGAGGTTTATGTCTAATAATTCAGTTCTTTGCCAATATGTATATGTATGAGTTGTTGAACTGCCTACTAAGTAAATAAACCCTTGATAAGAGTGAAAACTTTTTCCATTTATCTTTCTCTTCGTTAACTTACAACTTGTAACTTTGTTAACACGTTTGCAATGACTTAAGTTATTGTTAAGTTGCTAAATCACTTGATACATGTCTACCAGCTTTAAGATAAATAAAACTTTTCTTATTACATACACACACACAATCACCACGCGTTGAATAATCTCACAAATTCTTTGGCAGATTTATTTGCTGTTTGTTTGTTGCAGTTTAACCTCTAGTTAATAAAAATCTTAAATTAATTCACTGAAAGACAACTCACAACCAAACCACTAAGAACAAAATGTTGCACAAGAATTCCATAAATAATTAAGGTTAGCACTAAGGAATGATGTTTGAAAATTCATCCCCTAAATGGATTAAATAGGGGATGAAAGTTTATAACCCCCGACGCAGAGGGGTGTTATAAGTTTGACTGCTATATGTTTGTGTCTGTTTGAGGCATCGTAGCTCTTAAACAGGTGAACCTATTTGAATGCAGTTTTATAGTTCTTAGACATGTTTTATCAAAATCGGTTCAGCCGTTTAAAGATTATCAGTCTTTTCTAGTTGATGAATGGATGTGAGTATCTTCCATAGGTCTGATCGATTTGAAATTTGGTATTCTGTTAATTCAATGATATTAGAGGGATCATAGTAACCTTGAACTGATGCTGCAGCATCACCTGGAATTTGCAGAATACCCAACTCCCTTACCAACTTACAGCACAGGTGTTTGGGCTCATTGGAATGGTCTCAATGAATAGGTTATAATAGATAGATGGTGAACAGGGTCTGGTGATGGAGTCGGAAGGAGAAATGAGGAAATGTTTGTGTCGGACGTTTTTAAAATTTTTACTGTTAAAATTGTACTTGTATCAATAGATAAACCCATCTGGTACCTACACGGCTTGTAATGGTGTAAGCCCTGAGCGTAGACTTACATATTTCTCATTTACATAGTATTGTGCACAACGTGCACCGGTGCACCTAGGTTTAACAGCCTGCGATCACGGTACATTAAAACATGACACTACATTAATAATAATCGCTATATTTGCAAGCATATCAGGCTACGCATATTGGTTGTATATTGTCTATGCAATCTTCATATGCTGTTAGATGGACTAAGATAATGTATTGCTTATTCCTCTGGACAACTATTTAGACTTGAGTGGAACAGATATTTCTATCGGGAAGCACAAGAATTCTATAAGTTTGCTAGTCTTTTCTTCACAGGTTCGATATAACATTGACATAGAGCAACAAGCAACACTTGAGTGTTTCTGTCACGGCTCGTTGCTGCCTGTTGTTAGCTCGAGCTCGTTGTTCGACAACTCGAGCCATTGTGCTGGTATCGCGTCGCACGAGTTCACGGCTCGTTAGCTCGAGTTTGAGAAGATATTGTCTTTTAATTAAGTGTGTCGTGGTGGGAGAAAGTTTTAATGATATTTGTTTTAAGCGCAGGCCACACTGAAAATGAAGCTTAGTTCATTTAGTTTTGCTCATGTACCTACCGCGTGTTTGCATACTTTGGTTCACACCGCGAACTATGAACCGAAGTATCAAAAGACGCGATACCTACATGAGCGAAGCTAAAAGAAACTTAGCTTCATTCCCAGTGTGGCCTACGCTTTAGAATAGTGTTATAAATTGCAAACTGAATACACCTATATAACTTTCTATAGTGAAACCTGGGGTGTGGTATCTATCTATACATTTTTCAGCAAACTCAATCCATCAATTCTAAAAAACGTAAAGTGTCAAAAATCCAATCTACATAACGAAGTTTTTTAACTAAAAGTGATGATAGTGAAGCTTAGAACTTGACAAAATATCAAAAAGCAAATAAACCTAATTTCGTTTTAAGTTTAACACTATTCAGCATCTTTCCTGGAAAATGTAAACAATAAATAAATTATAGTTTCTCACAGACAACCCTACTGACTTACTCTCACCTTTTATACCTATCTAAACCCCACTGTAGTCTACATTTTATAGCCAAACAAATAAAACCACGCCAGGTGCGATCAATCTTTACGGCAGTGAGTAATGATCCTCCTTACTGCAAACTGCAGATAATGTGCTGCATCAGACTGCAAAGTGCAGCTCATTGTGTACTATGACGGATGGAAGCAGCAGCTATTGTGTGTCGGGTTAGAAGCTAACCGTGTCGAGCTCAGATTGAAAAGCATTATTGTACTTTCGGTGAGAAGTTGGAGATTAATGTAAAGTTATCTAAACATTGGCGTATATTTATAACGGTAATAAGAAGTCTTCTTAGAAAATTTAGTTTGTTGTCTTTTTTGTGTATTATTTGCAGGTAAATACTCCCAGATCTTTGACACTATGAAAGACATCAACCAAAATTAGGTATGAAGGTACTATTGTCTTACATCACCAGCATAATTTCAGCCGAAAGTCGCCCACTGTTAGACATAGAACTTCCCCAAGCGTCGCCACACCGGCTGGTCCTGTGCTTTCGCATCCAGCGGATTCCCACGACTTTCGCCAGGTCATCGGTTCACCTTGTCAACCTAACTGTGCTTTACGGTACGCGTTCGCCACTCCAGAACCTTTCGGCCCCATCGGCTATCGGTGCCCACTGGCTCTTCAGTTTGGCAATTCTTTGGGCTATGTCGATTACCTAGGTCTTCACAATTTCAGATATTTGCCTGCCTGTTCGACTTGCCAACCAGCACTCACAACACTTGAACCAGACCCCCTTGCGAAAATTGTTTGTGTTTAAAACAGTCCCAGCGTTCTCAAGTTTAAAGGCAAATATGAAAACGTATGTAAAAAAGACAGAGCCTTCTAAAAAACTCAAAACAAACATGCGCTCACCTCACTTGAAACAAACACCCAAACAGTTTAAGACAACATCCGTTAAAATGAAAAAAGTTTAACAAATGACCACCCTACCTTATCTGCGCAATTTAACGAATAATTTGTAAACACCCTCCCAGTAGACTGCCTATAAATAATTTATCTTTTGAATCGGATTAGTGATGAATGTTGAGCTATTAGTCAATTAGGATCGTTCCCCCGCTTGGCGAGGAAGAGATAACTTGGCGATATTATTGAGTTAACTTGTTATATTACACTCATTACGTTATTTTGTTTGTTGCCGCTTAATTACAAGGGTCTTTTGGTGTCCTTGACGAGGTTATCGGAATATGAAGAGGTTTATCAAGTAAGTATTGAAAGTTGTTTCAAATTAAGCGACGGTTTCTGGCAGCCTTACATTATTTCTAGTCACTATTAGTAAACCTACCTATTCATTGTTATTTAGCAATTCTGATGGCGTAAGATGCATATACGCCATACGGTGTATGTTATGTACCAGTAATAACAATTTTATAACGCATACAACAAAGTATTGATAAGAGTTCTAGGAACCGGTATTGTAACTAGGATATCATTCTACATCTCTCTACTCGAATACTTTCTTTTCTCTGAATTTCTTATTTCTTGCGCCCGGACCCAGTGTCATTAAAACTTGCAATCTTTCATCTTGAAGAAAGAAAAACACTCACAAACCGTTTTTCTTTCTTCAAGAGCGTCAAAGGAAAAGGTAAATGAAATTGAAAGAAGTTTATTGGTAAATTCCTCTTAAGTTTATCTTAATTGGGGCTCGTCGCGACCCGCTCGAGCGCCCCAGTGGCTGCCTTCAAAGAGACGCTCAATTTCCGATCAGAAGTCACTCTGCCGATCGCTTCGCTAGATAAATAACTCGACAAATTAGCTGATACGAGTCCTGATTAGTCGGTTGATAGGTCGATACGAGTCCTGATTGGTCGGAACGACGTCTTGCGATAGTGGCGCCCCCAATATTGGGTATATTGCCTTTATGATTGATGTATCATTGGCTGCGGTGATCCGTTTGCGTCTGACATGTGGTATGAAGGAAATGCGGCTGTGACTTATGGAATTGAGGACCTTTTATTGAGCGGTCGCCATTTACTTTAAAGCTTTCGTAGATTGATTTTTGTGCCGCTTGCAGACATTTCTAACTTTTATACTATTTCTCAAAAAGCATAAAGTTTTATGATCACTTTTCTAACGTGTCCGTTTATCCCACAAGGAACTTGGAGTAACATTTAAAGCAACAGAACGACAATTCAGAAGTGCTTCAAACACTTCAACACCACCACCGACACACTATCTACTATTGTTTTATTCCAACTGTCCTCCAGGGGCGCAAGTGGTGCAACTTCCGAGATATAATCTCAATACATACATATGTATGCGATGCATTCTCTCTCGCACTCAACTCGACTCATCTCATATTCATGATATTATTTTAAAATTGATATAACAGTAGCTGTTTTACTGCGCTCCGTGAGACTTCTTTATTAAGATAAATTAAAAAGAGAGAAGACAAAGCCGTCGCTTGGGATTGCATCGGAGAACAATCTAGAATATTTCCTTTGTATTACGAGGGGATTTTCTTTCTTTGCATTTTGAATATGATATTGCAATTATGTGTTTTGTTGTTTTTAGCAGAAGGCTTTTCTGAATCAACTTTGTTGTGAAAAATACTCCTGAATAAAAATTATAAAGAATTTAGCTATAAATATAATATAATATATTTAGCTATATTTTTTTATTTCTTACTGAGTGTCTGTCTTTCTAAAACTACACAACAATATAACGATTTCTTTAAATACCTATTTTAAAGTGTGTAGACATGTTAATGATATACGTACAAAATGATTGACAAATTATACAATACATTTATGACCACACAATTTCAAAAAGATAATTTTCTCCACATCAAATTATTATTAATGTGGAGAAAATTGGAGAATTTGAACGTAAAATTGTTTTATGTTCAAATTCTTGAATTCTCAAACTTCAACAATTCTCTCATATTCCTTCGACGGATCGTGTATTACAATATGACGGCGCGAATGATTGCCGTCGCCGCGAATCTGATTGTAAAGCCAATAGCATCGGATGCGCTGCTGCCTGCTGGCTTCTGTCTGAGAACGAAGTGGGTCGGTCTGAACAATGCATATTTCATGGATCTTGTCGGGGGATGTAAACGAAACATTGCGTTCTGCTGTCGACTCCATGTTTGGATTTAAATAAATAAATGAAAATATTGCTCTGCTTGGTTTCGTGAAAAGTAGGTAGTTGATTCAACGTTCAAAGTTGGTTTACCATAGACAAAGCTGCAAAAGCGCTAGCTGTCCCCGCGACTCTATTCACGTGGAAGTCGCAAAGCCATTTAGTTTTGTAAGTTGAAACATTTTTATCAATTCTGTAACGTTTAGTCAAAACCAAATATCACAGAGTCAGTGTATGCTGAACCGTATTTCTGTAATAAGGTTCTGACCATGAACATGTAGAAAAGGTGACAAAAGTATAAGATGTGAGATGCGTGCTTACAAGATGCGGTGCCTGGCGATAAAAACATACAATACCCACATAAATGTGATATGTTATAGCACAGTCTGAAGGCGCTCTGAGTAGGTACATTATGTATCACCGTAGTGTAAAAACCACAATGTTTTTAATATTTGCAATACCTACTACAGGTTTAAATAAATTATGACGTGCAGCACCTAAGAGGTTTATTCTCAATATTTACATTACTTACTTTTAACTTTACATATTTACTCTCTGCAGAGGAAATGAAAATAATATGTTGTCTATCTATTATTTCCATGTAAAATTTCTATATTTATATCTTGAATCCATATTTTTTTTTTCTTAGCCGTTATTAACAGTTATTGTCCCACTGCTGGGCAAAGGCCTCCCTACTCTCTTTCCACCTCTCTCTGTCTAGAGCTTCTAAGGACCAATCTTTCTTAAAGGAGTCCAGCTCATCCCGCCATCTCCGTCTGGGCCTGCCGCGATGTCGTTTGAATCCATATGGTGTACATAATAAAGACTATTCTATTATTTCTACTTTAATGGAAACTCTCTAGATTTACAAAACGCCATCGGAAATTAACCGAGTCATATTGAAGCGTGTTTAATTCCATACCCACCGCACGGAACTTCCACTTTTATCTCGTCTACATAACGTCTATAATGATATAATCCCTTTTTTGAACACCAAGTGCTGCGGGGAGGTATAATTAAGTTATTCGACCAAGTAATATGTTGTGACGTAGAATACATAAGTTATTAAGTTATATGTATTGTGATCATGCACTGTAAGTCACCTTAATATGAAAACCGCAGGATTTTGTCTTCAAACGACGTGTGCTTGGTAACTTGTGTTACTATTATGTTATAATTATCATTATTAACTTATTAGATAAGACAAGGATGTTATAATTTATGGTTCAGGAACATAATTGATTACGCTAATTAAGTAACGGGTGAATAGTTCTCGATGATTAGGAAGCAACTTAATTAAAGCTCCTATTTGTGCATTCAATCTAAGCATCTTGGAGCATAGCCAATGAGCGTAGAGCCTATCACATGACAAGATTTAAACAACCATAAAATAATTCAAAACAAAGAATTTAATTTAACGTCCAACTCTTATAAAAGTCCAAACCGAAAGACCAGTTTAATATTTAAATAAATACGCTCACACGCAGACAATGCACGACTCAAACTATGCAGACAAAATGAAATATCGGAAGCATTCCAATTACTCGATCGAATAAAAAGCACCGTACGATCCCGCGCGGGAAGTTATTCAAAATATATTTAACGGCTCGTCGAGATTGTAGCCATGCTGTAATTGCGAAATACCGGAGTCGGCACGTCGCGAGTGTGCGCCGAACATTACGCCTGCACAATGAACGCCTCACTCAATAACGTAGGCACGTAAGATCGGCCGCGCGCCGGCGAATAACTGCGATTGTACAGGAATTTTAATGTTGTTGCAATTGTTTCGAGCAGAGATGTAGGCTTTAGTTTAAAGAGTTTAAAGTATGCGACATATTCCTGTTTGCTTTGCAATGGAAATACCTGGATTGGTTGCACTTTGCTGATAGTTTGTTTGACTATGAATACTCTTTAACAGTATTTTCCAATCGTTTTTCTAGCGGCTATTTGATTGTTGAATGAAATGGGAAGCTGGTTCTGAGTGCGTAAATTAATTCTGGCGAATTAAAGCGAATTAAAAAAATGTGTCGTATTGTAGACCTCGCCACTTGTATCCTATTGCTGTCTCTCATTTTAAAGGTAAAAAATAAAGCCTTATTGTAAGACCTGTAATTCCCTTTTAGACTTCGATCCTCGGTCTTCTAATTGAAACAAATTATAATCGGTTCGAATCCTTTTCTCAAATTGAAATAAAATCTTTTCTGAAATGTCTGACAGTCTGTAAAAGGTTCTTAACTTGTTCCAAAGAAGGATATTGAATGGTTTGTTCAAACCTTCGACGTTTTGACAGAGTTTTTTTCAATGATTTGGATTCTGAGGGATTTCGATTAAAGATGTCGACTTTAACGTTATTTCTCTGTCGTTACCATAATGATCTTATGTTATTAAAGAAAAAATAGGTATGTATAAAAAATCTTTTGAAACTGAATTATTTCTTAAACAAAACAGGCCTTTGTCTAATTAAAGAGGACCATTTGTCATGTCGTTGTGGCACCAAAAGTGGCTAGTTTTATTTATTTCCATGACCGCAGCCTCCAAGTAAATGTGAAATAAGAAAAGCCCGTCTCGTAGGTCCGCAGTCCGCAGTCCGGAGTCCGGGATCAAAGGGACTCTAAATGTTTGCGCTAACTTTGTTTGTTTACTTAGGACACACTTCCCGAGACTTCGCCGTCCCTTGCCGATTTGTTTTCGGCTATTACCGAGTTTCCAATTATTTATGAAATACCTACCAATTAGGCGAAAACTTTTATTAAAAAACACAGAAGAAACCCTTTACTTTCTCTCGAGCTTAAAATACGAAATCTTGTTAGTTTCGCAACTTCTCTCGCCTTACGAACAAGTTAATTGAAATTTTGTGTTTCTATTTTATTTTATTAGCGCTACACGGACGGAGATCACGGGAGAGATGGATTTTAGAGGAATCCATTAACTGCAGCAAAACTTGTGCTCTCATAGAGATATTCTACTAAAATATATTTGGAATGTGTGCAGTAAAGTTAATTGAAACAAGTTAGTACATTTATACGAGTATACAAGTATATTTATACAAGTTGGTGCTATTTAATTTACAATCAACAGAGAGTTACTTAGGTATAACCTTACATTCGCATCATATCGTCTTTACTCATCAGCATGACGTCCTTGTAGGACCAGCGGACGAGCATGTCGGTGTCCAGGTACGTGAGGTCGTCCCTCTTCATCACCATGTCGGACATGTCTACGTCCTTGATGGTGTTGGACAGGCCCATGTCCTTTCTGAACACCATCACGTCGGTGAACTTCATGTTACGGGTGAAGAAGTTGGTCATGTCGATCCTCCTGTCGAAGGGGAAACCGAGCGGCATCGTGTCGAAACAAACGCTCCAGCGACAAGTCCTGCGCTCCTTCATGATATTCATGTCAACGTAGGGCAGCACCAGGTTGGTCTTTACAGGGGTGATGATCACGAACATCTGCAGAGGCATACCGCCACGACGACCCAGAGGCAGGAGGAGCCTGTGCGGGAAACCAACGCGAGTCTTGAACCACCAGCTCTCGACGTCAACGGTCTTGCTGATCATGCCAACTGTGTCTACAATGTTGTTAAGGATGCGGCGGGTCCATGGCCTTTGCTCGATGACGCCGTGCATCTCAAGAGAGCTGCGGACGATGGTGTTTTTGCCAGTCTCCATTTTGTACTTGAAGGTGTCGATTTCAACCATGTCGTGGCGTTTATCGTTGATGCTCATGAGGCGGCCCATGCAGTCGTATTTGGGACCGATGAAGATGCGGACGACAGCGTCGACTGTCTTCTCAGAGGTGACATCAACGGTGACCTTGAAGGGGTGGTGGTTGAGGCGGCGCATGCGTGCAACCATGTGCAGGTCGGAACGCTTCTTCTTCAACTCAACGTCATCGAGGTACATGGCGTTGGTGATGTCCATGTCGTATTCATCCATGAAGGTGACGAGTTTATCGGTCGTAAAGCGGTCGACCTTGACGCCGGGGAAGTCGAAGTCATCACGGGTGTACTTGGGCAGCATCTTTTTGAACAGATAGAAGGTGTCGGTGACGCGCTTCATCAGCCTCCAGAAGACAGGGTCGCGCAGACACGTTGAGTACATGTCCAAAGCGGTGGGCACGTACGTGTACCTGTTGAAAGTAATGTTATTATAAACTTGCTATACGGAACTACAAGAAATCTTTTAAATCTATGAGAGTGAGAGGTAGAGATCGGTAGAAGTCCACTTATAACTATCGACTATCTAAAGAAAACCCTCTTATAAATTGGAATAAGGGCAAGAAAACGATAATACTCTTCAGTGTTTGAAAAGGGTTGAAACTTTGCAAACGAAAGTCAAATAAGCAAAATCTAATCTAAACTAATATTATATATATTATTATAAAGAGAAAAGATTAAATTTTTTGTATGTTTATTTGTTTGTTACACTTTCACGCTAAAACGGCTTAGTGGATTTGGATGAAATTTGGCACATGGGTAGACCATGACCTGGTTTAAGACATGGATACTTTTTATCTCGATATTCTCACGGGATCGAAACTTATGCGAGTGAAACTGTGGGCTGCAGCCAGTTATTTATATACTTGTAGAGTCAGCTGTGTCGTGATACTTACTTGTCAAAGTTGTACACGTTGTAGGTGAGCATTTTCTTCATCAAGTGCATTACGTGCAAGAATTTGGCGTCGTCGCCGACAAGTCCCATACCGCCCAGCACAAGCCTGGCCAAGTTCTCAATGTCCTCGGGCTTCTTCAGGTTGATGATAGTTCCGTCGCGCTGCAGAATACAATACCATTGAGTAAAGATGCAATGAGAACAAGATTAAAATAGTTGAACATGAAATATTAAAGAATACTTACGCGCTCAATCTTGCCAGTAAGGATTCCGTCACGGAGCATCCTCTCAACGTCATCTAACATACGCTTCCACTTGAGGTTATCCTTAGTCAGCACGATCATGTTGTTGCTGCGCACGGGCATCTCATCTCCAGTATGCAGGCGGATCTTGGGCCAATAGCCAGTCTTGAGGGGCTCGTTCCACATCATGGTCTTGATGTCGCACATCTCGTGGGTGAGGCGCTCCAGCCTGAGTCTAGCCAGCAACTGCATGTATGCGTAGCTCACGATCTCTCCGCGGCGCTCCTTGTTCACGGTGTACATGTCGTCGGTCATCCAGAAGGGGTAACTCATGTGCAGGTAATACATGTAAGTGTTGAGGTCGATGTCCTCGGTGAAGTAAGAGATGCGATCGTGCTCAGTAAGTGTGCGGCGGACTCCCTTGCGCCAGTCAATCACGACCAGGTTCTTGTCGGTTACCTTGATGCCGTAGTAGTCCATCATGGCGGGGTCAGTAACTGCCTTGGTCATTTTCATCGTGAAGGCCTTGTGGATGACATGGCTATCGACGAAAAAGTAGGGGTAGATTTCATAGGGAGCAGGGAGGGTGATGCCGCGGCAGTCTGTCCTGTGGAACACGCAGGCGGTGAGAGCATACACGAACATGCCTCCGTTGATGCGCTCCCTTAGCCAGCACGCAGTCCTGATAAACACGTCGAAGTCCTTGGCGAAGAACAAGATCTTGAAGACCTTGACGGCCTGCTCGATGTGCAGTTCGTTGGTGTGAACGAACACCTCGCCACGGGGGAGCATACCCATCTTGTAGGTGTCAATGAACTTCTTAACGACATCTGTCTTCTGCAATATCACATTGAATTATTGGCATTCATCGAAATGGGATATTATAATATGGTTAGTCTGATAAACTAAATGAGTCTTACCAAGTACTTGTCCATGTTCTCTTCGATGACCCACTCCCTGGCGACGTCCCGGATGTCATCGTACATGGTCGGCTGCAGGATATGGTTCAGGAGCTTCATGATGCAGAGCTCCTTCATCTTTATGTCCATCGTTACTGTTCAAACAATTAAACTTTTAGTCTTCCACGAGTTTGGCAACTTTTTGTGAATTCAAATTAATTAAACTGCCCGATCATTGCTCAAGTTGTGATATCCAGACTAATATCAAATGTCAATTTGAATTGCGAAGTCTTGTTTCTGTTTTCCTTCAGGGCTTTATATCGTTTTGGCATTTCTATTTTCTGTTTAAGAAAATGCTTCGAGATCTTATGAGTTGTTTGGATTACTTTGATATTACTTTAGTAAATCAAAGTTATTAGTTTAGAAGCATTTGAAATTCTTCTTTGCTCTGTCTTAATTTGATAAATATTTTACAGATTATGGCATTAAAAGCAAAATTGAAAGGAATATAAGAAATGTTAATTATATGCATCTTCTCTTATTAATAGACCACACAATCAAATGGTCATATGTAAATTGACTAACAACCGAACGATCTGTCATTTACTGAAAATAGGTTGTTGACAACCTATTTTCAGTAAATGACAGATCGCTATTGATGGTAGACAGTATAATTCTATCTGTAATTGAATGTCGTCCCACAATTCCGTAAAATTCCATTCTCTGATAGATTATTAGGACGTCAAAACCATAGATTAGGTTTTTCTATCTCCAGTATGTCACAACTGGTGATAGATAGATCATTGGATTCGGTCGCAAATGAATACAAAATAGTTTAAGTTGAAAAATAGTAAGGTTGAAACTCACCCATGCTGTCTTTGCCAATAAACACAGTAGTGTCATCTTTGATGACAGTGGCTGTCGCCACGGCCACAGCGGCCAATACCAGAAGTACTCTCATGATTGCTGCCGCTCCACAACTGTGCCCATCTCACCTCACACCCCCTTTTTATACCTAGCCAACTATTTGTCTCACTATCACCGCGTGCGTCATTATCAATTGTTTTTCTTTTCGTGATAACCTCTTGACAGTGCTGATGTCCTACGCCGGTGCTCAGAGGCAAGTCAGGATGTTTTCCGAACCCTCCTTATGAGGGTATCGGAGGGGTGTGAAGGCACGTCCCTTAAATTACCCTCATTTGCTGTAAAACAGGTACTTTAGGTCCTAGAGAGGTACCATATCGCGACAGGATGAAAAATTGAGTATGAATTCTCGAGTATTCTTTATGTTACCAAGATGTTATTTGAAGTCACAAGAATTCTGATACACTGTAGTAAAATAACGCGTAATCTTAATGATTCATTTGTACCATTTCCCCTGCTTAGTATACTGAATTGCTCGTGCCTCGAACTAGCTCAAGATTTTCCAGTGAGAGATAGAGCGCAGTATCCTCGGAGTTCGACTTACCGACCGGACCGACTGCGTCACCCAAAAAGCAGCCATGCTCAAGTGGGACTGGGCCGGACACGTTTGCCGCATGTCGGATGCATTGTGGTCTAAGACCACCACAACATGGGTTCCTGAAAACGTCCAACGGCATCGCGGAAGACCCAGACGTAGATTGTGGGACGAACTTGACGCATATAGAAGAGATTGGTCCATATTGGATCAGAATCGAATGAGTGGAAAAAGAAAAGGGAGGCCTTTGCCCTGCAGTGGGACACCACTGCTTTAAAATTCAAATTCCAAATATTTTATTTCACATAAACTACAAGGGCACTTATGAAACGTCAGAAGCTAGGTGCACGGTTCCAATTGGTCGTTTTCTATGGAGAAGACCCGGCAAGAAACTCCACGGTCACTCTATTAAAAATAAAAAAATAAAGTTTAAAAAGCTGTAACCCGACTACAGGAAAATAAAAAAGATCTAAAAAGTACGAAACAAGCAAATATTTCAGACAGAAATCAAGACATAGGTACAAAAATGGTCAAGGTAAAGCCGTGGTCGCATGCCTGTATACCATGTTGGTGCCAAGAACAACTACAAAATTATAATGGCATGCGACGACGGCTTTACCTTGACCATTTTTGTACCTATGTCTTGATTTCTGTCTGAAATATTTGCTTGTTTCGTACTTTTTAGATCATTTTTATTTTCCCGTAGTCGGGTTACAGTTTTTTATTAAACTTAATTTTTTTATTTTATACTTTTCCGTTTTTACACTTGATAAACGTAAATAAGAGTAGAGTAATACAATAGTTCAGTAATTAACCTATTTTAAATTCCAATAGCAGTGCATATTGCTTTGGACGAAACCATAGAGCGATTTATTTCGACGCCAACACCATATATTGATATCGAGCTTCGAAGAAATCCAAAATATAAATATTTCGTTGTACTTCTTTTTCTTCATAAGAGTGGAATTACAAATCGGTACTTCTTATTAAGATTTGATTAACTGCACGTTGGTAACATCTTGCGATACTACGTAGCGCAGTCTCACTTTTGCTTGTTTTTAACGATTTAAACATATTTGTTTACTTTGAAAATATAATAATATATACATATTTGTAATGTGCTCGTCAAGACCTTTCTTTTGATACCAAACATGTCATGATCATCCCATTTTAATTTTTTTCGAGGTTAGAAATTTACGTGTAAAGTCCACCAAATTAAATTTAAGGAAAAATTATATAGCCTATGTCACCCGGATCATTATTACGAATCTATTGATACCTCATTCATCAAAATCGGTTTAGTAGTTTAGGCGCTACGGTGGAACACACGTAAAAACAAACATACATACATACATACAAACATACATACATAGACTGCTAAAATCATAACCCTTCCTTTTGGCTTTGCCGTAGTCGGGTAATAAATGGTTTTTACAATGTTTTCAGATTACAGTGTTAAAAGGTTTGAGAGGACAGTGCTGCGGCTCCCTTTCCTTTTATACAGGCTGATTATAATCCTATGCTATTAAACGAGCAATATTTATATGTATATATATGTCACCGTATAATTATAAACTTCGTTAGTTTATAATCCATCGGTATTATTTCCGTTAGATTATTAACTGTCGAAAAATTGTGAACTGTGACAAATCATTTACAATTTAACGCATAATTTTTCGATAGTTTATAATGTATCCATGAAAAACTGACAAATTGTGAACTGGTAACCAACCTGTCTGCGACGTAACGCACCGTGCGCTAATATTAAATAGCCTGCGTGGCTGCGAGCAACTTGGAAGTAGCGCTCGCCGGCCGCTGCCGCGGCACCACTCGCTACGTTCGCACGGCTCGCGCGCGGTTGGTCACAATCACAATTCTAACCTAACCTAACCCATTTCACCCAGTTCACAATTTTTCGACAGATTATGATCTAACGGAAATAATGCCGATAGATTATAAACTAACGGTGCTCACAATCTTACGGTGACATATATATAATTGTAATCACGTTCTCGAAAACGGCTCTATCGATTTCGATTAAAGTTGCAGTATGGGGGTTTACGGTATTATCTAGGAAAATTCGTTTTCTCCGTATTTTGTCCCGAGCAGAGCTCGGTCTCCCAAAGTTTAGAACAAGATGGCTACCTTAGAATCATTATTCTCTTATTCTTATGTCATAACATGGCAGCATGGAATTAATAAGTACCAACGATCATGGCAGCATGGAATTAGTATGTACTATCCTATACTATTAAATGAGCATTCTCTATTTTCACCAGAGCAGAGCTCGGTCGACCAGTTACCTTTGTTATATTACTTACTCAGTCACAGTTGCTTCGTGACTCGTAGGTAAATTCCGATTACTTTAGTTTGGCACATTAGTCATCAATCACGTCGAGACAGACTTCAGAGAACCTATCTATCATCCTCTGTTATTACAAGCGTGTTCCATTACTTGGAGGAAAGACTTCAGTGTCAGAGAAGTTCCAAACGTTTTAGTTTTGATGTTAAAGGTGACATGATGTCAACACGTCACTATTAGACCTAAAGCATCTCCTGCACGCGTAGCATGACCACCGTAGAAACGGGTTTTGTCGACGGAAGAATAGACAAAATGACAGATTGTGATAGCTTATCTGTCATTTTGTATATTCTTCCGTCGACAAAAATAGTAAAGAGCCATTGCTATTTAGAGAGCTAGTGCTATTTGAATTTGTACTGCTTACTTGAACAATAAAGTTTTAAGCTATTGCATAGCTTTTATCGCGGGCTTTGAGCGCGGCGACCGAATCAAGAAATTCCGTAACGAAAATAAAACCTAACACTGGGGGTGTTCCGCCTACCATGAATTGACGGTTCCCATGACAACGTGAACATGAACGTGATGTTGTCATGGGAACGTAATTTTTGTTTTATGTCATCACGTCATCATCCCAAGTGTAGCGTTGACAAATAGGAAGTATGGAGGTTACAAATGCTATGCAATAGCTTTACCGCGGCAGTCCCCGAGTGCCACACGTTTTATTTTTATTATTGACTTTCTTGATACTCTCTGACTACACTGTTCTAGAAGGTATTGTACGGTAGGGCGCACATACGTTGTAACAAAACCAGTTTACACTGGTCTCTGTTCTGTTGAAACTCTGTACCACGCCTGGCCAGCTCAAGGTGTAAGTGTTGCCACCGACGTGATGCCTGCTGTACGACTAGTAAGTAACATGGCGAGTCAGACTCGCACACGTACTACCGAAGAAACGCATATCTATACTCCCTAAGGACTATTTCTGCTTGCAGCGCTCGACCGCTATAGAAAGCGGCCGTTAAACAGATGTGGTCATCTTGTTCACGAGATTTTGTTTACAAACTGCTTAGAAAAGCGTTTCTTCGATAGTACCACCGTACAATACTTAGCAAATAACGCCGAAAAAAACTCGTTTCGTGTATGGGGTTCCCTTTAATTTTTTACTTTATTTTATTTTTTGTTAAAGCGGCAATAGAAATACACAATCAATGGAAATTTCAACTGTTTACCTATTACAATTCATGAGATACAGCCCGCTGGCAAACAGACGGACAGCGGATGTTTAGTAGGCCGTTTGGCAGCCTTCGGGTACGGAACCCTAAAAAGAGACAAAGTTAATAATAGGAAAATGCCCATAATCAGGGCCAGGAATTAGTCCTAACTTAAGCCTCTGTAGAGAAGTTGCTGCATTTACTTTAATAACACTCCAAAAAAAACTATAAGCTTTACATGGGTGTTAGACTGTTTTCACCTTATCTTCCATAGTTTATCAAAACTGCCAATAAATCCCTCCTCACATGAATCTCTGCGGCCTCAACCTTGGCTTCCCGACACGCGTACACACCGAGCGGGCGGGAAACTATTAATATTATAGCAGTTTCGATCTCCGCATAAAATATACTCATAGATTATTTACAAGCTCTGGTATTAGTGCTCGGGGAAGTGGTGGCGATTGAGCGAGATACGGACCTCGGTATCAGTTACACAAACGACGATATCTATGAAGAATTGCTTTGAATTTGGTGTAGTTCAGTTAGGAGTTCTAAATAAGGCCTTTTGTACACGGCACGGTTTCTTTACTATACGGGGTGTAGAAAAACCGTGTCTGTCAACAAGCTTCCATAGTGATCCATACAACACTGCCGATCGTGCCTACACACGGCGATTAAACCGTAAGTTTTCACGGCAAGAAAAACATGTGTGTACAAAGGAGACATGTAGCTTAATTCTTTGGCGCCATTTACATAACATGTTTGTTATATTGTTTTGTACGATTAAAAGACAGCCCCCAAAGACCTTCCTCAACTAACGCCTTTTTATTTAGGTATCCGTAGCCAAATGGCTAAAACGGAACCCTTATAATTTCAGTATGTCCGTCTGTCGCACAGCCAGTTTACTCGGCGGCTGTTTGCACTATATCGATGAAAATTGGAAAAAATTTACTCCCAAATAAACGTAACCGGGGGATGAAAAAAAAAATTGTGCATAAACGTGTGATTATAACCTTTCTAAGTGACTTTACTAGTTACTTTTCTATTTAAGTCAATAGTTTTTAAAATATGGGATACTAGCTGCGCCCCGCGGTTTCACCCGCATAAGTCTCGATCCCGTGGGAAAAAAAAAAGTATCCTATGTTCTTTTCCAGGGCATCATCTATATATGTGCCAAATTTCATCCAAATCCGTTCAGCCGTTTTAGCGTGAAGGCGTAACAAACAAACTTACTTTCGCATTTATAATATTATAAGGATTAAGGATTTTCGGTTAAAACCGCATAAGAATTATTAACCGACTTCAAAAAAAGGAGGTTACTCAATTCGACCTATATATTTTTTTTTTAAGCTATTGCATAGCTTTTATCGCGGGCTTTGAGCGCGTCGACCGAATGACGAAAATAACGTAACGAAAATAAAACCTAACACCCCCTACTCCGCCTACCATGTAATGACGGTTCCCATGACAACATCATGTTGTCATGGGAACGTAATTTTTGTTTTATGTCATCACGTCATCATCCCAAGTGTAGCGTTGACAAATAGGAAGTATGGAGGTTACAAATGCTATGCAATAGCTTTACCGCGGCAGTCCCCGAGTGCCACACGTTTTTTTTTATGTGTGTTCGCGGATAACTTCGTCGTTTATGAACCGATTTTGATGATTCTTTTTTTGTTGAAAAGGTGATATCCCTAGGGTGGTACCATGATAAGGAAACCAGGATCTGATGATGGCATCCTAGAGAAATCGAGGGAAATCTTTAAATATTACAGGCAAACCTATAGCGATTTGGGTATTTTTTATAGTAACTCGTGCAGTTGCTCTTGAAAAGTACCATTTAGTTAAGTGGAACTGATGATGAAGACCACAAATAGCCACCGGAACTACTCAATAATAAGTATTTCACGGGTTGCGATTCGATTACTTTAATATGGTTGCAATGCAATTTATGCTCTTCACAATGCATATGGAGAAGTGGAGCTGATGGTGAAGTACCAGGAGAACTCCTCAACGATGAACGTCCCTGAATCGGGAAAAGCAATATTTTGTAAAAGCTGATGAGCATTTGGCATTAGGCTTATGTAACTTAGATAAATTACAAATTGACCCACTAAAAAGCGAGAAATAAAAACTTTTTCACAAAAAAACAACCGACTTCCAAACTACAAAGTTATAAATAACTTTAATTTCAGAAGTCGGTGTCATAAAACTAAAATACTGATCTAAAGACACCGACTTCTGAAATTAAAGTTATTTTTCTCTTTGTAGTTTGGAAGTCGGTTGTATTTTTTGTAAAAAAGTTTTTATCATCGTTTTTTCGAGAAATACTATAAAATACAAACTTATTTTTACGGCCGGTAAAATCGATACTATGCATGCGTAAATAGTCATCCCAATTACGGAACTCTTCAGTATGGATGAACCGACACGAACTTTGTCAGTTTTTGTTTTTATTAAAAAAAAAAAGATGATGCGGTGAAACACCTTCGCGGCCTCGTTACTTATGTATCCTTATCCGAAGAGTTGCTAGGTAGGTACAATGCAAAAATAAGCAACAAACAGTTTATCAAATAGTGCAGCACCTACCTATGTAGGAGAAAGTGTTTTGTTATGAACTGTGTGCTATCTAAACGATGTGTGATGCAAAACTTTATCGAACGTGTTATTGTGCGAACGAAGTAAACACCTATTATTGTCCATACGATCATCCGACCAGCTTTTATCTAGTGTTTTTATAAGAATAGGTGATAGAACTGGTAGACTCTCGGTATATCTGCTTACTACAAAAAATGGCGAGCTACATACAGCCCTACATACTGTTACAGGTAACTTGTAACTCCTGCTTTTCATTTTTTCCTTTAAATCGGGTAGAAATCTGGCTAGTTGGTCGGGTGGTAGTGCTTCTCCTTACGAATTCTATGACAGTGAAATCTGCTGCTTGCTTTAGATTATAAAACCAAAACATGACACCATGTCCTTTTGCCTTTGGTGTCACACAATCTACCTATAATGTATTACGCCCGTAAAGCTTATCAAAACAAAGCTTATTTTTAGGAAACCTAGAAAATACTACTTTTCTTGGGTATCGAACTCGGACCCCAGCCGCGCTTATCACCACTGGTCACTGGACCAACCCGGCCTTCAGTCATGTCTACGCCCCTCTATTCTAACCTTATTTACATCTCATCAAGTATGACGCACCTGATGCATCACTACTGATGCGCTACTAAAGTTTTATCTGCCAGCTTTGCACCAAAACATATGACATGCTACAATGTTGCTTATAAAGTTATCACTTACATTAGCTGACTACGAATTAATAACAGACGTCGATAAGCTCTGATAGTTTTAATTTTGGGGTTGACATTATTTTTCAGGTTATCATGTTCACGTTGCTATGCGGGCATTCTAGTCCGCCTTGATGCATGTCCATAGTAGCCCTGTCGACATCATCGTTATCCTCCTTCTCATATCCTTAGTTATTGGGTGACAGTAAAGTAGGTGGTCACACTTGGAAATAACCATTACATAATTGAAACAGAATAGAGCAGCGGTGGCCCAGTGGTAACGGCCGCGACTTACGAGTTGTAGGTCGTAGGTTCGTACCCAGACAGGCGCTTTACTTTGTGTAAATTATTTCATCACCACTGCTCTCAAAACGGTAAAGGACAACATCGTGAGGAAACCGGCATGTCCTAGAACCGAAAATTCGAAGACATGTGACATCTACCAACCCGCACTGGGCCCGCGTGGTGGATTACTGCCCACTCCCTCTCACAGAGAGGAGGCCTGTGTCCCAGCAGTGGGAACATTATGGGCTGATGATGATGATGATGAATTGAAAAGTAATGATCTTCCGTATTGATAAGAAAGCTTTTATAAAAAACGCTTTGTCGTTATAAAGTTAGATCCTGGCTGGAATTTTTTGGCATGATGCCATTTATCATTCCAGGCTGAACTCCTGTAACATTTTATCTCCAAAAAGTGCTAATTACAACGAACCCCGTTCAATTAATCAAAGACCTAATACATTTTATCTCATTGCTGCCATAAATCAGGTGAAACATTTTTTTTAAAAGCTTATTTCAGAGTTGCCATGTTTTTAAATGATCAATTTTACCTTGGTACGATTATCTGCCGTCCCGCGGGGCGATGCTTACCCGACGTGAAAACGCTTGTACCCTTCATTTTATTTTAAGAATTTCTACATTTTCACCCCAATCTGTTAATCCCGAAGGCGTGAAAGCGTTTCAAACGAAAATAAATAAACAACACGAAATTGTATCAAATTATATTTTATCATGGCGGCTGATGGTACATTTGTAATTCGAACCAAATTCCGATGTCAGGTGTTCGATTTTTTTATTGCAAGTTCCGAACATTTTGAATGTTTTTTTTTATCATCAAAAAAATTGGTCTCTGGTCCTGTAAAAAGGCCTAGTATTAATTTGTGAATGCTCTCACTTGTGCTTACCTAAATGCGTGTGTATTTTAATATAATGTTCAAACTCTTTTACTTACAACTCTTTTTCCTTGTCCACAGACATTTCGGCACGGGTTCCCGTTCGCACCAACAGCACTAGCATGGGACCCCATACAGAAACTACTCGCCATCGGCGACAAAGGCGGCAACCTCAGAATGTATCCTTTTCATACCAA
Organism: Agrochola lychnidis; assembly: GCA_963680765.1. Taxonomy (NCBI): domain Eukaryota; kingdom Metazoa; phylum Arthropoda; class Insecta; order Lepidoptera; family Noctuidae; genus Agrochola; species Agrochola lychnidis. The sequence goes on along the minus strand of OY796859.1, from coordinate 977,156 downwards.
ACCAAGTTAAACTTAGTAAGAAGCACCCGCAGGTATGATAAATCTAAGTCAGAACAAACAAGTACGCATTTTCAGAATCATGCTGTTATTTGAGAATACTTAGATAAGTACCTACCTACTTAAATATTTAGTGACTTACTGCACAATCTTAAAAACAAATTAATCAGTGCTTCATACTTGCACTTCGCGGGGTCACACTAATTGACTCACATTTTGTATCATCTGTATCGTCTCTGATAAGTTGAGAGATTACCGTGGAAGTTAGTCCTGACATTAAGGAGATAAGGAGCCCAAAATGGAATGTTCAATCAGGTCATTCTGTTTATCTAAAGAGTTTGTAGGTGTTGCTGAGAGAAAGTTCTTTTAGTTATCTACGCGATATCATGTTTATTATTCCTGTCGAAAGTTTGTGGTACTTACAGACTTTATAACTATGATTTACTAGAAAACAAATAGTGTGAAGTAATATAAACCTTAGAAGAAGTTGTTAATACCACGCCAAAGAAGTTGCCTATCATTTTTCTTATGCTTTTTTGTTTCCTAACTAATACTATAAATGCGAAAGTGAATTTGTTTGTTACGCTTTCACGTTAAAACGGCTGAACGGGATGAAATTAGGCACATGGGTGGACCATGACCTGGAGGAGCACATAGGATACCTTTTATCCCGATATTCCCACGGGATCGAGACTTAGGTATGCGGGTGAAACCACGGGGCGCAACTAGTTTATAGTAAAACAACTAGTAACTGTTATAAACTGGCTGCATTATCGGTAAAGGTATAAAGATAACTAATAAAATAATAGTTTCTGGAGTCAGTCTGAAGAAACAATAAACACGTTATAATAAATGGCCGACCTTGACAGCATTCAAGAAAGTCGTTTTCAGTTGGCAACTATTTATCAGCGACAGTAGCTGCTGTTACCAGCTGCACTACATTGTTGCTTATCACTTCTGTTACGACGGTCGAAGTAGGTACACTGCATCTTTTGATGACTATAACTTTTTTTAAATCTTTATTTTAAGGGCTTTATCGCTAAGCGATAACGTCGCCCTGTAACATCAGCAAAATAACTAAACCTAAAAACACTTTTTAGTGCTAACATTACTGCTACATACTTACTTTAAAACAAAAAATGCCAACTTGTACATTGTCCTAGTTTGTTCCGATAAAGGAAAAGCCGGGACAGCGTTACAGTCTCCAATGTCGTACTTTGTTGGACCAAGTAAATTAAATCACAAAGCCTCATTCCGCACACACTCCATCAAAACAGACTATAACTTTACTTAGCAAACGGGCAGCGGTAAAATAAACTAAAACATTTCTTTTAACATTTAAAGTAACGACAAAACCTGTCTTCAACCCCATTCAATAGTTCTCGGGATATTTTCTATAATTTCATAATTTTACGCAGACAACGCAAAAATTAATACGTTTCTGTACAAACGTTTTCCGGATATTCGTCAACATTTTGTCTCTTGAGACAGACACATGTATGCAGAATATTGCTAGGCTGTTCAAATGATGAAGATAGATAAATAGCAACATTTTATATTTCAATGTCTACGTTTTATCGACGAAACGGGAAAGATTCATTCAATATCTATAAAAGAGCCCCGTAGAAGTGTTGACCTGCCCTAAGTCTCAAGAACTGCTCTCTCTCTCGATCAGGCCTCATCCAACCGCCTATGAATTTCAATTTATTCCGCCAGCCTTCAAGTAGGTACCGTCGGCAAGGCTGTCACCGCCAGTGATCGAGTTATTCTTATCATGTAGGGTCAGCATAACACGCTATGTACGAGCCCTTTAGTACGGTCAGCCTCATAAATACGTAAACAGTTTATACGCTATCGCTCACTGTAATAAAAGTGTTTACATTTTATTTGGAGTGGCTACTCGGGTAACCTGACCCGAGTATTAAATATAGTGTTTAAAAGTTAAAATGGATAGCAAACATAACAATAGCGGTATCAGAAATATTTGTGAGAGGTACATAAAGTATGTTTGTTTATGAGTCTGGATGTGTTTGTGTGGAAATATTTACAATACAAGGAAAGCGAAGGTATTTGTAAAACCACAAACGCACAGTAAATTACTTAAGTATTATTAATTAATCATATAAGTATTTCACAGTGCATCTTGGATCTTTACATCTGTTTCAATTCCATTTAATCACTCCTAAATCCGTTCACACCATAACGGAGTACTCCGCTGCAACTAAAACAAAAAGCTGTCGCAGCTCAACACCCGCTAAGCGCTTGACAAATAGCGGCGGCTACTTGAGAGCTTTTTACAAGTCGAGTGGTGAAATGTTCGGCGGTTCGGACCGGTTCCGACCGGCTCGATCCGGTGAGAACCGGCGCAAACCTATCTATTTAAGTGGGTTAGAGTGATCCACTCCGCGCTGGATTTTCAGAGGGACAATTAAAGTGTATTTATAGTAATAAATACTGAAGCCTGTTAACGTTTTTGATCTTTATTGATGTATCGTTGCGTTTCGATTCGGTTTACGTAATTAGTAGTTTCACGCTACTGAAATGCTGATTGTACCACGCTTGGTAATTGTACCAATAGGGCAATTCTGTAACGTTAATTGTCTATGATAGGACTCATTTTGGTGATGACAGGCTGGTAGAATGTTGATACTCTCATCGATACTCTCCTATAGCCATGAAACTGAACATCACACTTTTCTGTCTAAACAATCACTTCAGGATGAGTTTAGTCTAATAAGCAATCTAAGTAATTGTTACTGATCTTCCCGTTCATGAAAATAAAAACTTAATGTTCTCAATACAACTTGTCTTGTACCTAGAGATCTTTAGCAACAAAAATAAAACGTAAATAGATACATAGAAAAGGGAAAACCACTTAGTCTAAATCTTAGCATTATGTAAATAGTAATTGAATGGAAAGCAGTGGGATTACAGGTGGGATCGCTTTGCCCTAAATATCTGTTGGCAATTACTTCCCCCGGGGAGCGAACGCCCCTCCCGCTCGCTGAACATCGTCCTAATGCTCGGATAATATTTAGTTTTATTATATTAACTTGATTTTCTTCGCCGGACCGCATACAAATCAGATTTTTTTTCGGACCTTCCTAAACGTCTGGGTCGGAATCTCGGCCCTAATCTAGTTCTAGATAATAGACGAAATCGAATGGGAGTTACTGCGAATTGAATCACTTTGAATTTGTGAAGGTTTTTGGTGAGCAAATATTTTATAGGCACAGATGTGGTGTAGGATAGTGATGTGCCGTACAATATGTCAGAAAGGGTTTATGAGTTAGTTTTACCTACAGAATATAGTGGTATAGTCATTTTACATAAAACGAATTCGCCCCTAAATGACTAATCGCTTTCAACTGCGCTTTTAGGTACCTATAAAAATTTATAATAAGTTGCCCGAAATAATAAAGAATTTAAATAAATATAACATCTTTATCAATAAATTGAAGCTTTTCCTTGTAAACAAATCCTACTATAGTATAAGTGAATACTTAAATGATAAATTATAGGTAACTTCATACTATCCATTTTTATCTACAAATACTCACTATTAAAGATACGCTTACCTACTCTTATTACGAAAAATATATAATTTAAAAAATAAATAATCTTTCAATAAATAACTTAACTTAGGGATAATAAATATTAATTACGTAATAAACAATAATAAGTAAACAAACAATAATTAATAATTTAAAAAATAAATGGTTATTATAATGTTACTAATAAATAAACGTATATAATTTATAAAATAATAATATTAAAATATTAATTCGTAAATTGAATTCTGTATTAATAAATAAATAAACGTATATAATTTATAAAATAATAATATTAATTCGTAAATCGAATTCTGTATTACTAAATATACAACTTACTAACTACTTAACTAATAATACAATTGTTACATTAAACGAGCAGTGCTCTTCCTCCTCTCTGCTACTTGATCTATGCTGTGCCCGACAGGGTCCATAATTGTGACTAATATAATTATTTCCCTACCAACTATATACATTATGGTACGCAATAAAGAATTTGAGATTTGAGATTATAATTGCAACGCAAGGATCTTTTATAGCAGTCTTTAATGTTACTGCAAAACGCAATCGCCCAGTGACTAAAAAAAAGCACTTTCTCCAAACAGACCCTTGTAACAAGTAATCCCATATTCCTCTCCACTTTCCCTTAAATAGTCTACAGAACACTGTCTGCTAATCCTCGACTGACCGCAATTTAACCCTCTTTCACCCCCTCTGGTCCTGTTTCTCCCCCTGCCCTATTAGAGCCCTATTTGCAAGGGCCGCTTATAATTCCGCAGAGCTTTTCGACCGGTTTGCACTTTAATTAAACGCACGCGGATTGGACACTGTTTAATGTATGTGGCTGTGAACGGGTTAACGTTGACGTGTCGTCACGGATTTGTAACGTGTCAAGGGTTTTGAAAATGTAGTTTGCTTGCTCGAAAATGGCAGCAAAAAAAGCTTGTAAATGAGATAATGTACGCAAGAGTTGCGATATTTTTATTGGATCATTCTACTGAGGGCTTCCAGCTTAAACTTCGCTAATTAGAACTGACTTATTAAATTACTGCAATTTAGCTGTTATTTATTTCATTTTCAGTTCTCAAATCTTAACTCAGAATCTGACTGGCGCTTTAAGAACATAAATCGTCGTTATTATCTCAGTGTCTAGGGACCGTCCTAAATCATAGCTAGGTACTAAATTTCGTTTTTCTGCCTCGCATTAATAATCCAGCTTTTTGTCAGAACCCAGCAAAAGTATTCGTAGATAATTAATTAGTATAATCACTCAGCCCTTAATTCATTACGCTTATCTAATATTTAACATAAAAGAAGTATTTTAGCGTGCTGCTACTACAAATTATTCATTGACGAGGTTAACTCTTATTAGTAGTATTTAAACCAACATTGTAACGTTAAGATAGTGAAATATAATAGTATCCGTAGTTATGAAACAGTTCAAATTATGATATTCCTGCCATTTCCCCCACTCTCAGCTAATCTCCCCCGTTTCACCCCCGGGGGTCGTACACATGAAAGCGTTGGGATGAAAACTTCCAAGTTATAAAATGAATACTTTAATTCGACAATGCTCACACTCCTGAAAATTGAATTCGAGAAAATATTTTTCGAGCACGTTTTCACAAAATAAAGTGGCAACTACCTCGAAACGACGATATTACTGCCCATCCTTTTATGGATCACTCGAGATGGTTATTTCATCCCAAATATGATTACGAAATGTATTACTTCATCTATTTACTATTTATACTAGCGCTACTCAAAATTCATCCTTCAGTTTATCCCCGGACCTCAATAAAACACCTTTGCCTGCTTTATAAAACACTTTCAGCAAAAAATATTACTTTTGCCCCTTCGCCGGTGGCTACCGGACACGTCACGGACGCGGGATGTCCGGCGAGTACCCGGCGCCGATCGGTTGGCTTATTATCTCGCACGTGGTCCCAGGGCGGATAAGCTGGGATGTAGGCCGGATAGCGTTAACAGGATGGTTCAAGAAGAGGGGCTAACAGCCGACCTTCACAGGACGTGAAGGGTTGGAGCATTGTATGACGACTGCTAAAGCCATCAAGTTGTAATTTACCAACTAAGCCACTCAACGTCCAACACAGCGCATATCCTCTCATTTCCCATTGATGTTCCTTTGTTCGCTAGTATGAACAGGTGGATATTACCAAAACCCCTAATCGATATTTAATCCTAACAAAATATGGCGGACAATAAAACTGTCACTAGCCTCACAAGTGTTGCCAAAAAACTTAAAAAGAAATACATTCGGTTGCCAATGCTACAAGAAGCACCTGGCTGGTCCCAGCTGTAGCAGCATGTCCCAGTTCCTATCGCTTCCTTCCGAGCCCAGCGTTGGACCACAGCCAACCTCCCACAGTCGGAGCTATTGAACTGAACAATAAATATGGTGGCGGAGGATTTGGCGTGAAATGTAGAAAGTATCAGTGTAGTGTAGTTTATGATATCTTTCTGTTTGTAAGTAGGAAGAGTGGCTGGAGAAATTATATCATAGAATTTTTTATTTGTGTGCCTTCTTTAATGATCATAAGAAAACATAGGATTGCCAGAGTACCACAGATTCTAAGTGCTTAATATCGCAATTTCCGTCCATAAGAAATGCATATCGATCAAGTTCGCCGACAGTTTTCCAAATGGCAACATAATAATCAAAACAGTTTAAGAATTTGTAGCATGTTGTGTATAAAGAACATATATAGCGCTAAAGAAGTAATAAACAATCTTGCAGATGAGACCCATTCCCCGATAAAATTATATCTTATAACGAGTTTGGCATTCCGCCAACAGCCTCCCCTCGCCTACCCGATAGAGAGGCGTGAGATTCGTCACCCTCGTCACCAATTCGTCTCCTACAAAATATGACAAAAGAAAGACTTATAGAACAAATCTACAAGTGTGACATCAACAAGTTACTCACTAACCCTTATTTATTTTGTATTAGTCGGTAATGGCTCCGCTGTGTATATTACATTGTTGATTCAGATTGGTATACTGCTTGTTTACCTACTCTGTTCAATGCTTAGAAAGCTATCTAGACTGTGTACATATCCGATTGAGTTGGCTATTAGATTTGAGATTATAATACATTGTTCTGTTTATTTACATATACATGCATACAAAAAATAAAAATAAAGGAACAAATACACTAGGAATATACAGAGTGTAAAAAGAATCTTCACGAAGCCGTCGTCTGCGCATTCTGTACAACAAACTAAGTTACTTCGTGCAAAAATATTTGCTGGGAAACTAAGTATTTTTATTTTTGGTGTGAAAATCGCTGTTTACGGTAGTGTGCAATGTAACGCACGCCAAACATTGTGCTTATGCGCATGCAACGGTACAGGGATCGTTGGAGTTATAGAGTTAAGTTATAACATTTAAAACTATTTCGTAAAAAAATGTCAAAAAAAGTTGGAACTTTGACCTTAAATATTTCCATAACCAGAAAGTTCCCAGATATGATACAGTACAAAAAAATATCATAATAAGTGACTCTCGGCTTCATTATTAAATTTTTATTAAGGGTATTTTTACACGTTATACATATGCATACAATATATTGTTCTGTGTTTAGTTAGTAATTATAATATCATACATGTTATAACTAGTATCCCATTAGATACACAAACGTTCACCCTAATCAAACTTATAGGTACTAACTACTAAGTTCCAGCACACACGTTTATAATTAGGCTGAGCCGTTAACTGAACCCTATCTTCATTAACATTTCCGAGATCAGCCCTGTAGATACTCATTATGACCGGGAGTCGATTGTCTCATTATGACGACGTTCGCCGGAATATTTTAATAACCCAATAATTTGATATTTTGTTCCTTCAGGCATGAAATTCAGGGAAATTGATGAGATATTATAAGAACCTGACGACTATCACTAATAATTAATGTAAATTCTGTGATTTTTTCTTCTGAAATGGCTAATTAATTTGAAAAGAAGTATCTAGGTAACTGCGTAAAATAATCCCCTTGAGCCTAAAACCTGCTAATTAGTCCAGAATTACTAAAACATTTCTGTTTACATTCTCCTAATCTCTCCATTTAATATTTACGAAAGTTAAACTCGCCATAGATAACGAGCCCGTTAATTTTGAATCGTAAATCACGCTTCCCGCCAATTTGTCGCCGCCATCTTTATATTGCTTGTTGGTAATTAATTTGGCTCAGAGTCCGCACAACGCCATATTTTTCCGCAATCAAAATTTTCCCAAATTTGAGAGTCTCGAGTGCTACCTTTGCTTACTTTTAATATAAAAGATATGTTATAAATAAGAATAAAAACCTTTTTAGTCCTCGGGGGCCATTGAAACGTTTATTTTTCTCTTTTAATTTGTCACAAAGTCACAGGACCGTTGGTTTGTTACCGATTTTAATGAAATTTCACAGCAGGGCGCCTTTTATGTAGGTATCATAAAATAAATGTGAGGAAAATGGAAGAGAAAACAATATTTTTAGTCCTTGTTTAATACCCGTTACCCGTCTACCCGTCCCCAGTGCCGAGTGGGTTGAACGGTTTTAAAAGCATGTAATCTTGTTACTTCTACGTGAGGGTATTTTGGAATATAATATTTTATATCATCTCTTGTTAATAGGCCAACTCAGTTTTATAATCCTTAAAACCCTTTTTAATTATGAAAGAATTAAATGACTCAGATATTTGAGAGCTTTATTAGAAACGTAGATACGGTTTTTAAAAGCGTATTTAATTGCGTACCTACCTAGTTCGATAGTATCTAGAACTTCATATAATCTGCGTTGTAACCCTTCACGACCCATTGTCGCTATCCGACAAGGAAACTTTTAAATAATTCAAAGCTACCAAACTTTTATATAAACCATTCTCGTAAGAGTCATGAAATATTCAAAAGTAAAACGTTTAAAAACTGCGTCTCAAGTACCTACTTTCCAACTTACAAATGGAACTTTGTGTAATTACAGCCAATTATATCACTCCAATTTACAGTTTCCCCGAAAAGGGTTAAGGGAAAGTTGAGATAGGTAAGTACACTAATTTAAAAAAGTTGCGTACAGGTACTGCGGCGTTAATTAACTAACTTTGGAACTAAAACAAAACTTTAATCACGTAGTGTTGGCGGCTCTCGAGTGTATTATTGAAAACGAACCGGCTTAAACCGGTCCTAGCCGGTGCTAACCGGAGCGAACCACCCGATAAATTACTTTTTAATTAAAGCAAAAAGAACGTCTCATCTAACAAGTCGTGTTTAAAGAACAAAGTCAATGAAAGTATAATTTTCTTTTGGACAATAAATCAAAAAGTTTCGCGAGTAACCCATGGATTGTAATAAAACTTGGGAAATGATCAAGGGTGAGTCGCGCTTAGCACAACTCCCCGAATATAAAGCTTATAGCTTAAAGTTGGTCTTCAGAGACGAAAAACTTAAGATTATATATTACAAAAATATTTTCCTTTTTATTTGAATAAATAGGTTACGTAAGTAGCGAAATTCGATCCGGGCTGCGGGCGCTGCGAGCCGATGGGAAATAGGCCATTATATTAAGTGGCGCCATTTCAAATAATCAAGAGCTTCTTTATCCTATCTTTATTGAATTGTCAAATTTTGCCCAAACCTCCTAATTTAACCATTTTAGGATAGTTAACATTGTTTATGAAATAAGTACGCATAAACGCTCGCGCAAACAGGCGCGACGCGACAGCGCGACGCGACTCTTTTAAAACAATTTCGAAGATAATTTCACGGTAGAACAATTACCGGTGTTGCGCAAACAGGCGCGCCGTCGCGTCGCGCCTGTTTGCAGGAGCCTTAAGAAGGTAAGGTTAACCCTATTACTCTGAAGTCGGTAGGATAACTTCGCGAGACGGTTGAAATAATGTTTCAATCCGTCTAAAACCCATTTTAGCGTAGTAGTCGTCACAAATTGCCTTTCCCTTAAATCCGGATTTGGGTCTAAGTCTTATAAATTTCTCCAGACTGATCTTTTTGTTTGTAGTTCGGCCGATGCCTAAATAAATTGACTCAGGCCTACGACAACATGATGTGATAAAGGCCGTGATGATATTTATTCGATTAGGTACATGACGAGGAAATACTGAATCATAAATATACATACATACACACACTCACGCCTTCTTCCCATGGGCGTAGGCAGAAACTACAGAACGCCACCAGCACGCGTAGCATGACCACCGTAGAAACAAGTTTTGTCGACGGAAGAATAGACAAAATGACATATTGTGATTATTTATCTGTCATTTTGTCTATTCTTCCGTCGACAAAACTCGTTTCTACGGTGTTCATGCTACGCGTGCTGCTACGATTCTTACATACCTCTTTTGCTTCGTAATAAAAATATAAGTAAAATAGTGAGTAGTTAAAGAAACGCCCTTTCTGTACGTTTCTTTAATTACTCGGTATCACTCAACGAAAATCTACTATGGTCCTTTTACCCAAAATAAAAACTTCCACTCCTAATACTTATAACAATCTGCTCCTTAAAAAATATTTCAAACGTTAAAGATGAATTGTTCAAACCTGTTTCTTTGATGGCTTTATAAGAAAATCTTTCAAGAAAGAAATATCTATAAAATCATATTTAATCCCGACCAGCACAAATCTCGTCCCTGCCGATAACCGTTCACAATCGCCTCATACATTTACATAAGGCTCAGATTTCCCTTTTATTAAATTACTTGTGACCTTTTTCTATTATGTCAATTTGTTGGGTCTTGGACACGTCTCGCACGTTAGAACGTCGTCACCGACCTCACTCGTCAGGTACGAGGAAATTGGTCCTAGGATCCTGAATTAGGTAGTTTAATAGAGAACCGTAATATTTTACAATGGCAAGGTGACAGGTCGTTCCGTGCAATCGTATGAGCGGTCGGTGTTGTACGACTGAACGTGTTTAGATTGGCAATGTTGGAGCGATTGAAAATTTTAGCTGCGATTAAAGTTATGGTCGACCCTTGTGCGCGGTTCTAAAATACTAAACAAAATTGGAGCTTTTAAAGAATTTAAAGTACATATCAATTCCACCTACTTTCATTAAAGCGCCTCGTTTTGATTATTAAACATATGGATTTTAAAAGTACTACAACAAAATAAAACAGTGGCACTCCGGGAATGCTGACAGAAGTGAAAACTTGAAAAAAAATCGGCACCGCGGTAATCAACGCGTTGATGTCTTTTTAATGGTTAAGCTGGTGTCGTCACAGTGTCGCGAAATCAGTGATTTAGTCCCATCTCAAAAATGCCCAACGCGTAAAGAAGTTTTCACTTTAAATACAGTGTGAGTCTTCATAATGTGCACATATCGAAATGAGGGAATCTATGCTTAATTTTAACGACAGAAAAATATTTAAAAAAATCTAAATATTTTTTTTATACTTTTTAGGGAATTAAAAAAAAATTGTAACAAAACTGTGTAACTTTTAAACTGAATCAGCTATCGCAATGAAACAAACTCCATAATGATTGGAAGTAAGTAGGCGTCCACATAAAATTGAAATTGAGACAAAAAAACTACCCTCAATTGAAAATTAACATGTTTTTTTAGCAAAAATCTGCATTTTTTTCATCAATTTTTACAATAATTGTTAAATTTATAAATAAGATACCCAAGAGAATAAAAAAAAAAATTTTTTTTTGGTACAACAAAAATTAAAAAAAAAATTGACCATTTTTTCCGTCGATAAAATTAAGCATAGATTCCCTCATTTCGATATGTGCACATTATGAAGACTCACACTGTATACAATCAATCGCGTGCAATCTTTTTATGAGCGTAGGAATAACGTCGCAAACCTATAGACACCATTCATCTCAAAGTTGACTTACAAGTTATGAAAGGGCAGATTGTTTACAATATAACCTTCAGATAATATAAACAAAGCCGCCGCGGTAATTACAATAAAACACATTAACATTCTAGTACCTATTCAACAGATATTTATCATAATTTTCTTTAACATTATTCCACCTAAATTATCATTACAGAGGATCCATTTAGGCTAATTAAAATACACATAAAATGGTACCTGGCCCTTGTTGAGGCCCTAATGGCGGGAAAAGAAAATAACAATGGCGGACAAACGTAAAATAAAATACGCGACTAATTATTTTTTGAATAGCTTAAATATCTTTTAAGAATATTTTTCGTTTTCCGTTTTTTTTTTTGACTGCCTCATTGGTCTAGTGGTCGCAAGCGCTACTGGAGAGTCTGGATTTGTGCCCGATTGATGGCAATAGGCTCGCCCCCTATTACATAGGACTTAAACATAACTGGCGAAATGTGGATGTACCTGCTACAGGGACACCTCTGCCCAACCCTTCGGGGAAACAAGGCGTGATGGTATGTATGTTATGTAATATTTTTCGTTTGGAGCGGTGAAAAACTGAGGAGTAGCAGTAGTAATAAGTATTATATCTGCAGCTGTTAGGGTAGAAATTTCAAATGTCGTAAAGGACAGGGAATACAATGTCCTTTACGACAGTTGAAATTTCCAGTATCGATATTATTACCGTATGAAAAAGTGTTATGAACTTGAGTGCCAGATCTAAAGTTAACAGTCAAATATGTTGCCTTGCTTTACTATAAAACATATGTTTATTATATTATCTGAGAAGATATGCGGAGCTTACTTACGTTTGTAGAGTTTACATTATTTTGGTCATAGTGAAATCATGCCCCAACTTTTGATTTTAGTTTTATAGATGGTATGAGGAACAGGGTGTAAAGTTCACTCATCCTCTATAGAAAAGGATCCTCCGACCAGACGGGTGTTGTGTCTGGTGGGCAACTGCCCAACGATTGATGTCGGGAGGTCGTATAAATACTCGTCGCACGGTAACTTGCTTGCGCGATGCAGTATTTGTGTGACGTTAGGTCTTTGATGCGTAGTTCGCATATGGCGTGGTAGATGTCGCCACAGTTTTATAAAAATAAATATTGAAATCAGTCTTAAATTAACGAAACAGAACTTTAATGAAGTCTGCACCCATTGGAACTAATAAGTTATGAAATGGTACCAAGTTTGTTTGTATTTCGTTCTGTTCATTAAGTTTTAAACTCGTTAGCAGCGACGCTAAGTAGATGGAAACGATGCTCATTTTCATAAAAGTATGAAATTTTTGTGATTAATTTTCCCTTTCAACTGTCACTAATGAGACACAATAGAATTTTAATTGTTATCCACCTCAATGAGGCGTCGTAACAGATGATGAGATATTCTCTCTATTGAGATTGTATTATCTTTATAACAGCAGCTTTATCATAATTTGCATCTCCAAGAGAAATCATTCTAACAAACTGAAAGTTTAATTAAACAAGTTAGCTTACGTCTTCCATATTTAACTAACTGATAATGGCCGTCTGCGAAGTTCTTAGACTGTGACGTCACAATACAGTACGACGCCCACAACCACTGTTCCACTACACTACGACAAGGGTCTTTTGGCGTTCGAATGACATTGACGGGAGGCGCTGTTGGTGAACATTTTTTTGTGGAATGTATTGTAAAAACAAGATGGCAGCGTTAGAACCGATTTTGCCCACGCGCCAAACAATCCGCGCTCGTACAGCTATAGCTTTGGTTACTAACTTCCATACAAACGACTAGGCACCCTTTAAAGTATATAATTTCAGAAATTTTAAACAATAGCTGTGTTAATTAAGAAGCTGTCCGTTGTTAATGCGCACCTGTCGATTAGTGTCGAGACGCGTCTGCCAAGTTTGCCGTAACGTTACTATACGCTACGGTAAGCTTTTGTTCTGTTTAATAATACAACAAGTACTGTGTATGAAATGAAATAGCTTTGATGAGAAAATGTTTCTTGTTTTAAGTTAGAATCCATACACAATTTATAGGTACTTACTTAATTAGATAGAAAATTTAAAGTATCCGATACGCTGCCGCTGTAGGGATAGGTCCCAAGCAAGTAAGCAATTTTTTTGCTAAATACATATTTCACCAAAATGTGTATGAGTAGATTATGTAAAGGGCTCTAATTAAAACCGCTATAGGTAGAAAGCAAATTCCAACTTTATCAAAAAGCCTACTGCTAAACAAAGGATACTAACTACGTGATAATTCTCTTTAATTCTTCACGAGTAGGTATAACTAAAGCTATAACATAATGTTAATGTAAATTATATTTTACTTTAATGTGCTATAAAATTTTAATTGCCAAAGTAAAACAGTGAACCCATGTTTTAGTTAATTAAACATTTGGAAACAAGTTCATAATGTAATGCGGTAGGTACCTAGTACCTACTGACGTAGGTAGTACAGTTGGCATCGCAACAAAATCAACAGTTGGAAATAATAAACACTAGGCTTTTATTATATTAAGTGTAGCGTTGTGAGCGGCCTCAACTATAATTAGTCGAGTGATGCTAAAATATCACAATTAGTAAGTTAGTAACCACATCACTAAAAACGTGGCACAACACTAATTATCTTTTCAATCTCTCTCTCTGCCCGTAAGCCGCTGTGATGTGCTGAGCAATAGCCTTCTCTACTTCCCATACCGTACCTTGGTCGCTGATAAGGGGAAGAGGCTGGCACATCGCATGTGGCCTGCTGCTGCTCGCACCGCATCTGACATGCGCTTTCTACCGCGCCTTTCAGGCCTCTGTACGAGCTGAGGGCAAGACCCTTTGCTCAATACTGCACGCTACTTACACGCGTAGCTAACCTGCACGCAACCGAGGTCTGACGAAGGCCTGTCTACCTGCGGCCTACCGCCGCGAGCCTGTGCTGACAGCCGACCTCCACGTGCTACCAACGCTGACTACCAGCGTCTTACGAGGGCCGTCCGGCCTACTGCGGAGCCTGTGCTGAACAGGCCCCCCACGTCTACCACGTGCCTCCAAGGACGGTACCCTTTCTATCTATGTGTGCGAGTGCTCAGGACTCATAGAGACTATACCCACGACCTAGCCGTGTTACTACTTACCTACAATATAAATGTATGAACTATCAAGTTGTTTTAATTACTTTTACTATCTAACTTCTATCTGCCTACCTATCCGTTAAAGGCCTGCGCTGACTACCCTGCGCAGCCCTAGCCATTACATAACAATAATTTTGATTCATTAATAAAAAAGGTAGCGACGGTGATGCCTATTCGTTCTCTGGTAAGGTAAATTAATTAAATACGATAAGATAAATTACCAGCCCTCTACAAGAGAGCACTCAACGTAACTAGTGGACTGTCAGCTTGAAACGAGGACTTGCATTAATGACAGCACAAACATAAACTGGCGTTAGGTACTTATTCAAATGTTTGTTTGCTGTAAGTCAGTTTTGCCTCGAAATAAATATATTTTTCAATGAAGATGTCTGATACAACGTATTTCGCTCAGAATGGGCTAATCCTTAAATTCCTACAAACGGGTAAGTTATTCCCAAAGCTTCAAAATCTCAGTACGCAATTATACCGGATGATTTTTTTTACCGTCTCGAAATTTTTACAGGGTGTTCTACCCATGAATGTAAACAATTTTCACGATGGGAGCAACTCTGAAATCACGACGAGACGGTAAAAAAAATCATCCGGTATACACATGATGACTTGGTATACAACATTTGCCCAAAACCTGATAAAAGCTGGGTAGTTAATTACCACCTAATTAGAACAGTTTCAAAGCAGTAGCAACAATCACAATGAACCCCCCACGTCTTTCACATAGAGTGACAAACAAACACACAAACAAACAGGCGTATCTTATGTACTCGTTACTAATTAAATAGGCGCCGTGCCCGTTGCGTCGCTGTACACGAATGTACCAATGAGTACAAATGAGTTTGTGGTAAAGAGCAAGTTTAGGTACCAAGTGTAACTATCCGTTTCATTTCTTGATATATTGTGATGCAACTGTCGTTTAAGTTAACTAAGCAATTTCATCAGAGAGGGCAGCTCCTAGAATTGATCTTTATTCAAACAATAATCACACAACTCATTACAACTATTCCATACGTTATCAACAATAACATACTCCCTCTTATCTCTATTTACCAAAAACTCGTATTAAATTGCCATCACCTTAACGACAGTAATTTATTCGTGTTGGTAACACCTTCGCCCCCTATTGTAACAAAATCAAGCTTAACGAACCTCACACAAAGGTACAATTCGTCGCTTTGGGCACCCTCTCAACTTTATGAACAAAGTGTAAGCTCCTTAGTACCCGGGATGACAATAAAAAAAAAATGTCATTAGGATTCTATTTTTGAATATTATTATTTTGAATTGAGAGAAGATTTAAATTGGTCCTTTGAGACAGATTAGGGATTTTGAATATATTTACATTTACGTTGTAATTTGGGTATTGTTCCTTTCAGCTAAATTGGAGGTTTACCTTAAATATCAACAATATGTAATTAATTACCTACCTATTTATTTATCAAACTTTATGGAATATGAAAGGTAACAACTTATAAAGCTCAGTTAATGACAAACCGCGAAAGTAATCGTAGGCATGGCACTAAGTTATCTGACAATCATTATCTTACTGACCCAAACTAACATTTAACTTTAATTGTTAAATAGGGAATGATATAAATAGTCAAAGCTCTATCTAACAGTGACCTGTAACTATCCCACGTCCCGAATGCGTAGTTACAGCTCACGTGTACCCGGCGGTTGTACCTCGCTCTCTAATTAAACGTTACAAACAAATAGAAATGGTTTTCTCTGTTTTTACTCGTGTGGAGTATTTGTAGCCAAAGTACTAGTCGGGTTACAAACTGTAGTTACTGTTACAAAAACATTCTGATACGTAATTACGTTTAGAATTTACGAATTAGTGCCTTCTTTGATGGTGTTTTTTTGGGCCGTGGTCTGTACATACAAGTAAGTGAATCTTATATAACACAAAGAAATACCTTATTAAAGGTTTAACAGTCAACATACTCTTTTTGCAAGCAAAACGGACCTTTCAACTGCGATATTTACGCTTACAAATAAACTCACATTATCGCAAATCGTACTCAATGCAGTTATATGACAACGGCATAAACTACAAACCTTTCATTACCAATTAGGACACATGAACAAACATCCATTCCATACACCATTCTCCACATGTCGACACGACGCGGCGTACTACGCAGACACGGTGTACTACGTCCACACGTCGTATTTGTACGTAACTCGCTCGCCAGGCAGTACGCACAGTGTGGGCTGCATTAGTGTAATGGCGGCCACGTTTGCGAAGCGCGCCACTAATGCGCACTGTTGCAGTAATTCACTCGCCGCCTGAAAACGAGCGGTTTGTGGGACGGGACACAAAAATAGTGCGCAAATGTGGAAGGATTTTAGACTGCATTTACTGAATAGCTTTGTTGAACTGTCTATGCAAATGGGATGTGTATTTGGTCGAGTTTAGCGGTAATGCACAAGATAAAATTCTTAATTCAGTTCACGAAGACTGTCTCATTTGCGGAATTTTGCATAGGTAATAAATGTTTATCCGGTGTGCAGTCAACTAACAAGAACTTTTACGAAAGGCACTTTTACTTACATAACAAATAAATACGATGTTTATACAATTTCCTTCCCTGCTGTATAACTCCTATGGATCTCGTGATACTAAAATAAACATGCTTTACTTAAGATTTTAATAGATAATTTTAATTTTAACATATAATAAAAAATAATGACCATGAGCTCCATCGTTCTTAATTTTGTAATCAAATCCAACATCAACAAAATAATAATAAATTATTTGATTCTGTATGATTGATTCTGTATAAAGATACAGAATCAAAATTGGTAAAATATAATATGAACTTTAAATAAATAATTCAGGTATTACAATTTTAGATTCCTGTAACTAGGATAATCCTCTTTCACAGGCAGCTCTTGCAATATGCTACTTGTAGGTTTACTTTTAGATTAACAGAATTTTTAACAATATTTAAAATTAGAAATCATAAAATTGTGTATTTTTTTTAATGATAATAATTTATCTCTTCACGAGTTTTATATTCTAAGTGTTTAAGTAAATTAGGTTATAATTTATTTAAATACTTAGAACTAAGTTATAAAAGTCATAAAGAGATAATTTCTTGCAATGTAAGTATACAAAATCCCTGTCCTTAAAAGCAATGATTTCCTGAACCACTACATCAGTCTAGGAGGCCCCGGCGTGGACGCGCACGTGCGCCACGAGTGCGGCGAGGCGGTGCTGCACGCCAGCTTCCTCGTCAACGAGGGCGCGCTGGTCACGGCCACCGCCGACGACCAGCTGCACCTCTGGACCTTCCGCCAGAAGTCGCCGCAGAGGCTGCACTCGCTCAAGTTCCAGAGAGAAAGGTATGGCTAGTGGAGTCGTTATTGTGATGTAGTTTTTGCTTGTCCTTTTTTTGGGTGTCGATGAGTTGCAGTCTTTGTCATGTGAAGCATACTCCAGATGTTTGGAAATCTGAAGTTTGGAGTAGGTGGAGGTAGGCTAGATAGTAAAATTACAATCGGTTTCTGGGATGTGCCGGTCTATTCTGTCAAAATCTCGCCGTGAAAACTTAAGTGAAGTGAGCTGATATTGACACTACTGACACTTCTCTTCAAGATCACTTCTCCTAAGTTCTCACGGTCAGATTTTTACAGAACAGATCGGCACGCATGCAGAGAAAAATCACGAATCAGGATCTCGCGCGATTTAAAAGACTGATGTCAAACAACTTAAAAGAAAGAAACAAGTCATCGATGTCCAAGATGCGTTCTGCAAATGCATAGATATAGATTATTTGCACTATTATAAAGTTTAGTTATTAGCACTTGTTTAAAACGCGATGTCTAATCTATTATTGCTCAAGTTGAGGTCGGTAACCGACTTGCACAGTAAAGTAATTCACAGCTCGTTAACTTGCTAAAATTATTGTCGAAGAGTCAACTTGTGCAATCAAACTTGCTCCTAGACTAGATATCATCCAATAGGTTAAATATTACACATTGACATAATGAAACCACTTATTTCAACGCACATAAACAGTAAATTACTTAGAAGAAAGAAAACTACTGTACAATATCTGCAGATGCAAACATCGTATTTGGCTCGAAAATAATAACTGACACAAAACAATTTTACTGTCACTAAAATTTTAGCACTAAAATCTTTTACCGCTCATTTTAAGCTTCACTTTAGTACCGCACATTGAGATGCAGTAAACTTATTTACAAATGACTAACTTGGGCAGTTTTACGTCTCGAAAGTTGAACCAAGTTTCAGTCGGGAAGGAAGCTATCCAGTTGGGTGGCCAGCCAGTCTGTTTGACACAATTATATGAACTTTTATTACCCCCCCTCGTCTCTTTCATCCCCGCTCCCCTCTGTCGCCCGTTGGCGCCGGTTCGTATTTCATTCCGCTTGAGGTGGTTCATTCCCATTATTTAGTTTAGGATAATTTTATGGCTCCGACCATCTGTTTGATGTTATAGCTCGATTTTTTTGTTTGTTTCCATTTCCAGACGATTGATATTAATTGTTCTGAAATTGTTTCTGCTGTTGTCCAGTGGAAACTTTCTCTACTTTTCTATACTCCGTTTGAAATAAGATTAGACATTTAAACAAACCTTTTTTACAGTCCGTTCAACCGATTTTGACTTCTATACCGTAGGCATAAGGATGGCATTAAAAGCAAAAAAAGTGGTTACAAACCAACTGTTTACTGCAGCTGTTATTTGTCATGCCGCCATCGCAATAGAAGTCAAAATCGGTTGAACGGACTGTAAAAAAGGTTTAGTTAAATATCTAATCTTATTTCAAACGGAGTATAGATTATTAAGCACACCGGATATTGAGCGTGAGCTCTACTTAGGCAATAAATGTAGCATACAGGCTTTATTTATTCTTAACAACTATTAACTGCATGCACTGAATAACCTATTTTCTGCAATTACATATGCAATTGCACTAGGTGGTTTATTAATACCACCAATATTCCGGTTTGCGGTAGAACACTTGTAGGTACACTCTTAGCAAAAGTAATGAAGAGATTTCAACCCTCGGCGCTCGTACGTCCCATCAATCTACAGAAGCGTCAATCTATCCCCCAAATGCAATGTCACTGGCGGTTCATTTGGTCGTCAGCACCAAATAAAAAGGAATCACTTGCAAGCGACGCCGCCGTTTAAAAACAGAACGTCCCCTAACTGTTTGCATACAGAGCACTAATTACTCGAATTAACGCCAACCCGTCCGACCCAGGGCTCTGGGGGTCGTTTGAACCCCACTGATTGAGAGAAAATCGTGACGAGAATATTTGCTTCATACTTATTTGAGGGGCTTCTACGAAGATGCAATGTCACAATTCGGTGAGACGTCGTGTGTTCGTTAGAGGTCGCTCGTCATTTCCGGCCGGTGTTCGTGTTCACCTTTCTATTTGCCGCCGCTCGTTTGGGGGCATTTCCGGCGTTGTTCATTCTTTACTTTTGTCTCTATTTGTTCGGAAAATCGTCCTAGTTTTTGTGGCAAAATAAAATAGGAAAGAATAAGCTCTAACAGGTACAACAAAGTCACAGAATAATACGACTGTAATTAAAATCGCTCGTTTACATTTAAAACGGGATTTATGTAACTTGGTCGACAGTTTACAAGCAAACTTTATTCGTCATAAATCAGCGCGGTATTGTCTGTGGGTCGTTATTATTGCTTTGTTTAATTCATCACTAGAGGGCGCCGCTGGGGTGGAATTATTCGAGCGCTGTCATGGCAACGGGGATGCTTTGTCTCTTTGAAACCCGAGCTGTTGTTTGACGGTCGTCAATAGAAACCTTGTCTTTACTCCACATGAGCTATTTGATATTATTTGAGGTATAATTTGGGTTCATTACGTACCCCTGTTTCACCCGCGTGAAGGCATCGCCTTTGATGGGTTAGTTTCCAATTAATAGGGGAAGTCTCTCTTCGTAGTGAAATATTAATGATCGCGATTCATTGATATCTTTATAGCTGTTCATTATTAAGGATAAAATATATTTTTAAAGTGAAACTTTTATTACATCGTCTCAAACTTTTTCGTCTGTGTTGCGTGACGTTCGGCCGCGGAGTAGGGATAAAGTGAAAGGCGCTCGTCAGAGCAGCCAAGGCCAATATGGCGGCGCCTATAGAAGTTTCACTTTTACCGTGGTTTCATAAAACCACACAATCCTTTTTTATTTCTGTTTATTATCAACATAAACAGCATCCCACGCAATCTTACATTCCACCTAAGTATAACTAAAGCAAAACAATTATAAAGACTCGAGTATTATTGTCATGGCAATATTTAGCAAGAAGTTATTATATTGCTTTCGTATTCTAACAAAACATTTGGTTTCTGTCACTTATTTTCCCGGAAAACGCTCAGGAAACTCCCCAAACACTCGAATTCTTTCATCTGTGTCGACCTCATTGATTACTCCGAAACTTTTCTCATTAACAACACTGAATCGTAACAATTTATTTATAGGTACGCACCCTATTGTCAATACACTGCCTTTTCTCGTCACTATTATCCTTACGATGATCGCGTCTCACACCTCGTCACGAGGCTGGCTTCCCACAGACCTGCTCCCCTCAACATCCCTTCATAAAGGAAAACAATCCAATACCACACAATGGCCTTCACACATTCACCTACATATGTATAGTGTGTGTTACAGAGTACGGTAGGCAACAGAAATTTATTGACATATTCATTGGAACTTCCCATATGTTGCTGACCCAACTTAAAAACTTTAAGCGGGAAAACCCCAGTTACAGCTGAAGTGTACTGTAAACTGCTCAGTTAGGGGTTATAAGTTGGAGTCCCATCCGTTGCACATTTAAAGTTGCACCAATTTCTTTTTAACCGACTTCCAAAAAGGAGGAGGTTATATGTTCGTCGCGTATGTTTGTTTTTTTTTTTTTTTTTATGTATGTCCACCGATTTCTCCGTCAATTGTGGACCGATTTTGAAAATTCTTTTTTTGTTTGAAAGGGTGTGCTCTCCAATTGGTCCCATATAAATTTTATTAACTTTGCTTGGATACTTTTTGAGTTAGCTACAAAATACGTATTTTTTTCCTACTTAGTATGTAGATAATATGATAAGTTTCTGTCACTGGTAGCAGGTAGTGGTATTCGAATATGTGTGGGGTAGGTACCACAACTAAAAAGTGAAAAATAACTTTTTACAAAAAAAAAAACAACCGACCTTCAAAAAAAAATACTACAAAGTGAAAAATAACTTTAATTTCGGAAGTCGGTGGCAAAAAACGAAAATACAAAACCCAAGACACCGACTTCCGAAATTAAAGTTATTTTTCACTTTGTAGTATTTTTTTTTTTGGAGGTCGGTTGTTTATTTTTTTAATAAAAAAATCATTCCAGTCAAAACCGTAACTGTGTATTTCTAGTTTAGTTAGATTGAGAGGAATTCCTATAAAGTGCAACCCATATACTATGGTCAGCAACTAATTGAACTTTCCATCATTGCTGACTGTACATAAGTACAGTGTATTCCAACTAGCAACTCACGTTGACACACCGCTGCACGACAAAGCGTAGCCTCAGGCTGCGTCCAACAAATACCAATTAATTGTCTCAGTGGCTACACTGTGTCAACTGTGTGCGTCGTATACGTTTTGGTAGAGTTGTGTCGTTGGGAATGAGATTCTGTTGATTCTGTGAAGGGTATTGTTTCATGGGATTTGTAAACACCGTGTTGTGAATACTCTATAATTGCATTATTGATTGATCAGATACCTACTTCTTCTGTCTGCCCAAGACGCGTTAGTACCTTCAAAATGCTAAAACAACCTCGTTAGACTGAAGATCGATAAATCGTTAGTTAAATAAACCTGTTGCATCATTATAATGAGCATATTCCTAGCTCGCGTAGCTCGTTATGATTGAACTATTACGACCTAGGAGGTGCTAAGAGTATTGATACTTTAATAAAGAGTCGGTATAGGTCATTTCAAAACTAGTATAGTTTTCATATCGCCTAACCCCGATTTTCAATCTAATTTCTACATTTGCTTCTATCTAAATCAAAGTTTAATTCCTAACGCAAAAAGAAGGGTGTTATAAGTTTGACCGCTATGTGTGTGTGTCTGTCTGTGGCACCGTAACTCTTAAACTGGTGAACCGATTTGAATGCGATTTTTTAACTTTGAAAGCAGGTTTTCTAGTGATGGTTTTTAGTCATGTTTTATCAAAATCGGTTCAGCCGTTTGAAGATTATCAGTTCTTTTCTATTTGATTAATGGATGTGAGTATCTTCCACGGGTCTGATCGATTTGAAAGTTGGTATTCTGTAACCTCAAAATGATACTACAGCATCACCTGGAATTTGCAGGATACCCAACTCCCTTACCAACTTACAGCACAGGTATCGTGTTTGGGCTCATTGGAATGGTCTCAATGAATAGGTTATAGTTAGATGGTGAACAGGGTCTGGTGATGGAGTAGGAAAGAGAAATGAGGAAATGTTTGTGTCGGGTGTTTTTTTAAATTTTAACTGTCAAAATTGTACTTGTCATTTAACGTTATTTCTTCAGAATATCCTCGCAAGTTAGACAAACACTCGAGGCTCGGTAGGAAAACTTGGAGAAAACAAAAGCATGGACTACGACTAACTGCTATTGGTACTTTACAAATTGTAACTTAAGAGCATAGTGCGAAAGTATATATTGAACAAAATAATAAAGTTCCTGTGGTTACTACCTACGAGTACTTTGTATTTTTTTTAAGGGTTGCTGTTGCTTCAAAACAAAAATAAGCTTTTATAGCTTCATTTGTTACTACGTATATTAGATATACAAATAAATCTTTTTTTGACTTGTATTGCGTTGGTGGCATGACAAATGACAGCTGCAGTAAACAGTTAGTATTGTAACCACTTTTTTGCTTTTAATACCATCTGCCTACGGTATAGAAGTCAAAATCGGTTAAACGGACTAAAAAAGGTTTGTTTAAATGTCTCATCTTATTTCAAATGGAGTATAATAGGTATGTTTAGAAGGTGTTTCGTAGCAAACTAACATATGTCATATCATATAATCGTACAGACGACCTGTGAAATCGTGTATGTCTTGGTCATTGTCCACGTCAGTCTATCAATGTAATACTTCAATCTCACTGTAATTACATCACTCATGCAATCTGCCAGTTCACCCCTCAAATGATCAGGGATGGCCAACTTTTCGCTGTCAAAGTATTAAATGATTTACTTGTTTGCGTATTGCTTGTTAACGTAATTAAAGTAGGAAAGAAAATAAATTAATTTTAACTTCCCCCAAGATTAAAAACAAATTTTTAAAGTATTTAATTATGAAAAAGTGGGTAACATTCTGTTATTAATATTTATTCAGTGCTGATGATGACTTTAAAGATGTTTCTCAGATGAAAGAATTTGATATTAAATGGTTAAAATTACTGTCTAAATAGCCATCTAATTACAAATATTTCTCATTCTTCGACATAAAGTATTTATAAATTCAGTCCTATAATTTGGCAGCGCGGGCTCGTCACCCCTGGAGTAATGTCAAATCCTCTGTATCAATTAGGTCATTAATGAGCAGTTTGGCCAATGTTAATTAGCCTTTTGGCGCCAAGTGACGTAGACGTGACGTCACTGTTATGCCAATCAGATAAGAAATGCTAAATAGTTGATTTTGAAGGATTTGTCATCGAATGTATCTTGAAAGAGTTCAATCAGTAAAAGTGCACTTATGAATAGAACTCGTTTCTTCTATTTAAATGGAGCGATGATGTTTATCTGTGTGTTGTGTATAGTAAACCGAAAGCATCTATGTTAGAAGCTCTGTATAATCATGTTTAAAAACTACTGCAACTAACAACATGACGCACCTAACCTAACAACGAACTATACCAATACTAAAACTAACTTCACATGATACTTTTATTGTTAGCCTGCATCATCCCACTGCAAAGCAAAGGCCTCTCCCCATGACTTTAGGGCCGCAGGACTTGTGTGGGACACCGGTCGTCTGTTCTCTCCAGCTCGTCAAATTATGATAACGTAACTACAACGGCCGCCATGCACCTTCCAATCTATCCTCAGCACTCAACTTTGACGACGCAATTTATATTCAAATTGTATTGCACCTACACTACATCTTAGCATATTAATTACTAGTCTGAAGATTCCAGACGATACGCTGGAAAGTACGAGTACGTGGCACTCTTAACGGCACATTGAGCACAGTTTTATAGACTAGCACTCGTCCTGTGGCTAACTGAAGAACAATCGCTAACATTTTATGATCGCCTAGTACAGGCACGTGATATGCATTGTTTTAATACTTGTAGGTAGGTACCTAGTTCGGTACCTACTTCACATTTTGGTTGCAACAAATATTCAAATTACTGTAATATTGTCATACATGATCAAATTATAATCCAGCTCAACATTTTCAACTTTTACACAATATTTTTTTAAACACAGTCTTCAGAGTTCAAGCTCAGTATTCTTTAATGATTTAATACCTAGGAATGTCAAAGTCAGATCTCTCAGGTTTACTTTAGCCCATCGGCCGCGACGTACTCAATAGTAACGTGTTACAGTCTCAAATAACCAATGAGTAGCCAAAATGTCCAAGAACTAATATTTGAATGGTGATCCGAACGCGACGCGTCTTACTAACGCATTATTAACTAGTTTGTGATTGGTTGTCTTGTCCTCGGACCTTGCTTTTGAAATAATAGTGCTGTGACATACTAGCTACTTATTGGTGATTTGAGACTGGTTACTTTTGATTAGCGTCGGGGACAGCAGGCCTAAGAGAAGCAAGCTTTCTAAAAAAAAGAGTCGTATATTTGTTGCTCCAACCATCTATTCTAACATACTATGAACTGACATGCATACATGAGCATTATGTAACATGTGCACATAGTTGAGCGTACATTTTACGCTGTTACAGATCACGCATCAAACTCTCACTATCGACTAACGAAATAAAGGGGTGAGTGTGTGTTAGTTTGATGTCGCACGCACTCGCACGCACTCGCATGCACTCGCACGCAATATCTACACGTCGCCAGCCAGCTGGTGGACAATCACAACACGTACCGTACCTATCACCTTGTTCAAGAACACAAAGCTATATGACATACCAGCTCCATCTCCCTACTTACGACATAATAACTTACCTAATACAAAGTGCATGAACTGTAAAAACCGATTCAGCTACACATGTACCGAATAAATCCAAAAACAGTTTGAAATAATATGAATACAATTTTGTATAAATATTGAAAAGTCTCATTGCAATATTGAGTTCACTATACTATCAATATAACACTTTTCCTACAATACACGATATCGTTCACCCAAACACTGCTAACACGACAGTCAACAAGACGCACGAGCCGCACGCGCATGCTGTAGCCGATCAGAACACCGCATACGTCGTATATAGGATACTGCACGACTCTTATTTATTTGTGGATGGGCATGTTTCTAGGTACTTCATTAAGTGTATCTCTGCCGTAGACTCTCCTATTAGATTTTATTTCTTTCTATCAATACCCGTTTCTTCCATAAATATTTTTCCATAGACTATTTCTTATTTAAAGTTTTTGTAAAATACTTCAATGTTTTTAGGTTAAGTAATTAATTAGTCTAACGATAGCGAAGTTAGCTGGTACGGTTGGTAATGTGAAGTATTTTGCTTAAAAAATCAGTTACACGGTATTGAAAAACAATATCCGACGTTGTTGGCTAAAAGCCAGGTTTGCCTATAACGGCAAACGATACGCCCCCGAGATCGCCGCGTAATCGCCACGTAAAGAGTTAATTAAAAGTGTACAGCGACGAGCTTTATCAGCACAGCCCGTTACGAGCTGGGCAGGCTACGTCATCACAAAACAAGTACAGAAAACCAACTCGAAAAAAATATTCACACGTAGAGTGACCACAGAGTGGGAAAAACGAAACCAACTCGACCCACTGCTAGCACCATTTGCCGCGACTTTTTCTTTTTGTTGGCTCATTATGTAGCGTTTGTCGAGTGGTCTTTAATTTTTTTTAAGGCCTTCTGTCCGTATTTTGTGCCTCGGTCTGTACCTTACCGTCCTTGACCGTTTAGATAATTTTTTACTGTTCTTCATAAAAAATAATATCTCTTGGCTACATAGACTTGTTGTTAACAATTTTCGTTCAATGTGTTATTTCGCTAATTATTACCAAAGGCGTGTTACAATGTGTAGAATTAGGCTCACGGAAAGCGATCGATGTTAATTCTGTTAGCTTTTCTTTGTTTACAATTTTCGACACGAAGCGAATAATTTTTGCCTTAACTAGATGCTAACCTTTGCGAGAATAGGGCTTATAATACGCCCACAATAATAAATATATTGTAATATTGTTCGGGTGGTTTAATGTCAGAACCATGTTTGCTTTCGGCTTCAATGTATTAACATGATGTACAATTGATGTTAAACCCTACCTAGAATCTGTACCTTTACAAAATAATTTGTAATTCTATCACAGACCTTAAATTCCTTTCGCCTTTGGCCTTAGTGTATAAAAACATAATACATGGAACTATTGTGGACCCTTACGAGACTCATAAACTTATCGTAGAAAGGGTCTTTACAGACTTGTAAACGTAAGGTTACAATGGACTATGTCGACCACACAGGCCGAAATAACGGCCTCAATGGAGGCAAACTAAAATTTTATTCGCTCATGAATAGATATGATACGAGCGATACCTTCTGTACCTCTATTGAGTCAATACGCCTCATCACCCGCGGTCACTCCACTGTACACATTTGTGCGCTGAAACCTAAAAGACGACTGAAATTATATCGACGCGAGCTCTTGAACAGAAAGATTATTGTATGAATAATTCAGTGTTGCACTTGAGATGTTTTAATATTAATTAAGTATCAACGAGTATTGTGTAGTAAACGTTGCTGTTTGTTTATTTAAATTGGATGTGCAATGTAAACTGTTATGGGTGCAGAATTAGTTTACAAGCTGGCGAAATTAACTCTGGCTGGCAATATTAATATTTGGATTCTTAATTATTTTATTACTTCACGAAATATTGAGAGTTTTATGATCCATTTTGCCAAACTACGTGATCTTTTTAGAGCAATAGTACTACTTAGTTAGCGTTGATCTCTGCGCTACATATTATTCACCTTAATGAAATCTGATTTATCAGAAACTGGCTTTTTTAATGGAGCCGTGTTCAGAGGTACCCTTTAAATTGTTCTTATACAGGGTGCAAGAGTCATCGCGCAACCATTACCATGAATTCAGTTCATGATTCTTTAGAGCCAGAGAGAGACCGATGTTGAAATTTTTCGTCGGTATTTAAACGTATATTATTTTTTATTAATAACCGACGAATAATTTCTACGCTAGGGAGACTAGAATCATGTGCTATCCCTTAGATCGTGTAGGATGTGTGTTCCCCACATGATATGTGCCCTCCCCTCTAGTTGCCGAACCTACTAACATCCCCTCTCCCCGCAGGATCACGTGCCTGCACCTGCCGCTGGCGTCCAAGTGGATCCACGTGGGCACGGAGCGCGGCAATGTGCACGTGGTCAACATCGAGACCTTCGCGCTCTCCGGCTACGTCATCAACTGGAACAAGGCCATCGAAGTGTGAGTACCATAGATTACATAGTGGTAGGGAAATGCAAGCCTCGTGTTCATGGAATAACGTTGCTGGAAACATCAGTGCGAATTTTGTTTGCCATGAATACGAGGCTTAGCAATCCAAAAGTATCAGTAACATCGAGGGAGACCAATGGTCCTATGCCAAGTGCCAATTACATGTCCTAACTAGTAAATGATTGAGTTTGTGTTGCTTGCTCTTCCTTTTAGGGCAGGAATACTTAGTCTCGTATATTTACAATACATTTTTAAGCTTTCAAGCCCTTTGCTGCAAGCTCCTTTGGTGCAATTGGTTGAGTGCGTTCTTATTTTGTAAGATGACCAAATTATCGGACAATAAATTTACATAAGTTACTTGAAAAACAAATACCGTTACTTAGTTGACGTAACGATCGCACCTACTCATACGAAGAATGTTTTTTACGAGTTCTTGAGTTCTCGAGCTTATCTCAAACTCTCCAGACAATATTAAATCTCGGTGACAGCATCTCTCCGCCTCCAAAAAGTCCATGTGCTCCAAAATGCGGCTGTAATCCGGAACACCAATAAAGGGAACAGATAAGCCGCTAAGTCATGGGCAAGCGACTAATACGGCGCTAAGTCATGCCCGGGCAGGCGGACTAATTGCCCACACTTAACAAATTGGGGTCAGTTTACCCGCCGTAGCACTGGTGTCGCCACCGTTAAGAAAAGGGCTTCTTAGTTTTGTGTGTCAGCTGATTTAGATAAGCTTTTTTATATCGTGCATCACTAGGTGACTCTTTCGGTACATACAAAGTTGTTTAAATTGAGTAAATGACGGAAATTGCCGACAGCCCACCGGTTATTAACCGGTATTTTCTTCAACAACTGTAACTTTATACCTTTAAGAGTCTTGTTCTGTATATTTACTTTCTGGTCTCATCTACCTAAGACGTGATACTTGACATGTATGGCGCCCATATTCCGAAGATGTGTTTGGCTGCAGAAATAGATAGTTCATTAATTTATAGTACTTTCTCAGACGAACTATTTTGCAAGGAGCTCCACTATTAATGAATCTGAGCTTTGAGCTTTATATCAAAACAGTAAATAATTTAATTCAAGTCCTCATTCTGTTAAAGATTACAATGGAGTAACAAGATTTAATAGCTTCAACAGCCCTTTAACTAAACCTTTCACAGATGATTGGGGGATTATCGTTATGACGTCTATGAATTATACATTATAATGGAGGTAACAGCACTATCTACAATAATGTAATAAACTTAACTCAATATAAACTACCTTTGTCAAATAACTAACATTACGCTTGAGAGCGTTCAGCTTTAAAAGCGAATAGATGTAATATAGTTGTTAATTAATTTATTAGTTAGCGGGGGTTTCTATTGGTCGGGTGATATGGATAGAAAGACACTGTCTCTCGGGTATCAGTATTAGAGACGACGCTCTACAGCGCAGAACATTTTTTTCTTAAAAGATGATGTGCCATATTTAGGACTGGGTATTTTTTTGTTGTTAAGTATTGCATATACATTTGTTATTCTATCGAGGGCTTTATACATCCAATCTTAAGTCAGTAGGACAAAGTAACCAACTTACCTTCAAGATTAGCTCCATTGTCATGGATCCAGTCAACAACAGAATCTTCTCGCGCCGCCATCTTTACGAAGACGCGCCCCGTCATAAAGTCTACAGCACTATGACAACATCAAGTTCCCTTCAGTTTTATGTCTATTCTGACATCATCGCTCGTAAACCTATAACTTCATTCACGTAGAATCAAATAAATTCTTTCAGTCTATAGATAGATAGGTCAGTAGGTAGGTTTCAGTCTATAGGTCGGTCAAGAAATGTTTGCGCTTCCAGAATCATCGTCTGTCTTCGGAAATACGAACGCGCAATGATGAGATCTAAGAAAAAGCTGTTACAACCGTTGAAAGTACTATTTGCCTATTTTGTACTGCCAATTACTGTACTCTCTGCAATTTCAAAAACTTTTCATAATGTTTGAGTGATAGATGACGATCTGCGACCGGAGTAAGTAACCGGCAAAGAGAAAACTTCATACAAACGCGCAATGATAGGTGCAATACTACAAAGCGCGGCAGTACGCAACTTAGAAGCTTTGCCTCTGTGAGGGGTTACTCTGTGGCGCTACGTTCGTGCTAATTCTAAAACACGAAGATTACCGAAGCGCATACCTTTTTTGGTTTAACTGTACTAGATATATTCATCCATCTTTAATCTTGAAGTGGTATATTTACTCGGCTGGCCGATCGTAAACTTCACCCAGGCGCAGGACACGCTATGAATTATAATTTTAAGCTCATACATATGACGGAGCGGCGCAGAGACACGAATACTTTATCATCGCACGATATTGCTTCCCAAGGGGCTCGTAAGACTGCGGGATTTTATCAAGCAGGCTGGAGATGTAGGAAACCACGTAAAAAGGAAAAATCAACTATTATTTTTTACCCTTTTCTTGCGATATGGTTATTTTGTTACCTATTTCATTTCTCGTCTCAATTTATATAGAAATGAAAGGAATTGACACTAAAGTCATAAAATATCATGTTATTATCACAGCATCTTCGCAAACTGTCTCCAGCTGCCTCACACACGAGACAACTGACGTCGTTTGTATGCTAAGCAGATGATCAACACTTTGTATAAACGTAGACGAACAGTGAGCAGGAATATGTTCCGTAGCGTATTTTTAGGAAAAATGTTAGAAGAATTTAATAAGAATGAGTAATCATGAGTTGATTTTTCTTTACTTTAAAAGTTTTAACAGTTCAAGGAAGTATCAACTCATTTTGCTTATCCCACACAAGATACCGACAGACTTAGCGTGGGTCGAAAAAATATCTTCTATTTTAAGTACCGAAACATAAAATACGAATTTTAGTAGAAAAATATCGCGGATAGTAAAAATTTCACGTGAACATTTTATGTAGCAGTCCGTCGGCTCGTTACTTGCGTTTCTGCCTACCCCTGTGTCGCGACCTTTACGGTTATGTGCGACACAATGCGGCGCTTTACGATCTCACACGATATCATATCTATGTAAGAGGCATCGTCTCTGGATGCTATCGCTTTAAAATCTGCTTTATGTTTTCACGAGATTGAATGGAGAGACAAAAGATAATGGCGATGGTAAATATGGTGATCACGTTCTTAAAATACATTTTGCGTAATGGTCCCTCAGCAGGGTTTTAAATTAATCTTATATGATTATTTAAAGTGCTTCCTAAATCTCTTATTTCAATCATCAGTGATTCAATCTGTCATCTTTCTTTCAAAAAAATCTTCTTCACAATAATATCCCTTATCTCA
Source organism: Agrochola lychnidis (assembly GCA_963680765.1). NCBI lineage: Eukaryota > Metazoa > Arthropoda > Insecta > Lepidoptera > Noctuidae > Agrochola > Agrochola lychnidis. The sequence goes on along the minus strand of OY796859.1, from coordinate 945,635 downwards.
GTCCGTGGAAAGGTTACAACATCATCAACTTTTCACATAAAGTGAGTTATTCAGCCGCCAAATATAATAACTTTGATTTTCTTACATCATTCCAGGAATAAACTTTTCTCGTCTTGTGCCATTAAGGAAATACAATCCTGTAAGACATATTCGCGTTTACATCACATATTCTTTATTTCTCGAGATTTTTATCTCTGGCATGTAATTTTATGTTGTACATATTTTGTGTGTCGTTCTTTGAAAGTGTCCGTAACAGCCTAGCGTATAGCCATCAACAGTGAGATGTGTCGGATGTTCAGAGCTGAGGAAAGCTCAAGTAGACACAGTAACGTGGGAGTGCTTTGGATATTAGAGTGAACGATAACGCTAATCTTATGCTGGCGCTGCGTGGCGCCCTACATGGTAATATCTTTAAACCAACGTATTCTCATGATGCGAATAGGTGTTGCGGTATCTACAGAATAATTGAACTAGAGAAGCTTTACACTACACTAGCAAATTGAGATCAAAATTAAACCCTGTTCTACGGAACAGCCGGCTCATTATGGGTTTCATTTTGTCAGTTCACCCATCGCGTCCATTGCGTTATTTACGTTGTTAAGCGGATGAATCTTTCAAACCTATGAAGCAATGGATTAGCAATATCCTTCAAAACTCTCGGATTGTGATTGAAAGTGTGTTACGCAATTATGGTGCCGCGCTCAATAAAGTCAGTGTCAAATCATTTATTTCAAATAGGCCCTATTATGACAATTTAGAACGACAAAATTTACAAAAAATTGAATTGATTCTAGTCGCCCCTTTCAAAAGGTAGTTTTCGCTTGGAGAAGAATGGGCTAGAAACTCCACCTTATTCTTTTAAAATGTTTTACAATATTTTGTTTCGGTACATTAGATATGTGAAGACGATGCACCTACAATAAAATTACTATACCACAAAACGTAAAATTATAAAAACATTATTAACTATAAAAGGCCGTTAATATCGCTCAGAGTTTTAAAACGAGTGCGGCTTTTTAGACCGTTGTCTCTGTGACTCATTCCTGGGTATCAATCTCTCTCTCAAGGTCACCGTGTCGTATAGCCGGGTATAACGGATACCACCTCTGCACACTCTTCTGAAATGAGGAGAACACACGAATTCAAAATATTTATTTTCTTGCTTCGCTTTCTTTCTTTACCCACCCACACCCCATGACATTGAACAATAAAAGTAAACACCGGATCGGCGCCGGCGCTAAGTGTTACGACGCGTCGTAAGCGACAGGCAACTTGTCACTATCACCACCTCTTTATTGGCACTTAAACGATGTTCGCGTGTTTAATGTGCATGGAAACATGGACTAAGCACACATACGAGAACAAAATGTCTTCTAAGCGAGAAAAAAAAACGTGTGGCACTCGGGGACTGCCGCGGTAAGGCTATTGCATAGCATTTGTAACCTCCATACTTCCTATTTGTCAACGCTACACTTGGGATGATGACGTGATGACATAAAACAAAAATTACGTTACCATGACAACATCATGTTGTCATGGGAACTGTCATTACATGGTAGGCGGAGTGGGGAGTGTTAGGTTTTTTTCGTTACGGAATTTCTTGATTCGGTCGCCGCGCTCAAAGCCCGCGATAAAAGCTATGCAATAGCTTAAAACTAAAAGTAACTTTTCATAAAAGTTTATAATATCGACTTGCATACTTTGTTTTTTCAAACTTTTGAAATTATGCCTCCCACTATACAAATGAAAGTTATAAGATACTTTAGGACTGATATTCCTGAACACTTCGGTTATATTGAGCAAAGGGTAGATAATTTTGTGGAATAATAAACTTGAACCGCATCTAAACTCCATAATATCTTGTTAATATTCACCTGCAATATGTACTCAATAGTTTACAAAGGTTAACAGCATATTCCCTCGACAAGGCAGGGACATCTCTCGGCTGAGCTAATACTCTGCAAGTGCTCAAATTGCTCAAATGGGCTGTTAGCGAGCGAGCGGAGCGAAGCGTTCACGACGCGTTGCGTTTTAGCAAATACTGGTTCTGTAGCAAAGTGCCTCGCTATAGTACAAGGAAGGTAATATTGTAGGAAGATGATGAGGTTGACACTCTACTGGCAATCCCTTTAGGATATAATATTATAATGATGCTTTAGTTAATGAGTTATTAAAGCATATTCTAAGTCATTTATGAGGTTTTACATAATGTGTCACAAGTAGCAAGTTTCTTCGTAATTGAAGCGGATATAATGGAAAACCTACCAGTCATAATGAAAAGTTTCCACAAAACGCTCACTTGCCAATTAATTTAATTTACAAATCAATTGTATCTTGAACCAGGCCAACGCTATAAAATAGGACAGAAATACATTCAATACTTTTATATTATAGCAATTGAATTGAGTGAGGAACGAACAACACCGTGAGCTTCTATTGATACGTTCACCGCCTGTTGAAAGTTAAATGATAGCACACTATGTAAATAAATAACTTTGTTATGTGACCAATACTGTATTGTGATCTCAATTATTTGTAACGTATTGTATGAACACACAACTAGTCAACAAGCTGTATCACATCGTAATGTTAATGTTTATCGTTTAATTTCGGGCAGGAAACATTTATTTACGTTTTCATATAAGTTTTGTAAGTACCAGAAGCCTAACGCCAACATTTCACTCTTAAAATTGAGATTGAAAAACTTTATGAAAAGCTAGCGAACTTACCGTTCAGAAGTTTAGTTTAGTATTTGAGATTAGCTTGAACACACAGTGCGAGGCAGATGTGAATATTACCAAGACATGTAAAAAAAGTGTGGCACTCGGGGACTGCCGCGGTAAAGCTATTGCATAGCATTTGTAACCTCTATACTTCCTATTTGTCAACGCTACACTTGGGATGATGACGTCATTACATGGTAGGCGCAGTGAGGGGTGTTAGGTTTTATTTTCGTTGCGGAATTTCTTGATTCGGTCGCCGCGCTCAAAGCCCGCGATAAAAGCTATGCAATAGCTTAAAAAACGCTTACAAAGTGATAATATGAAGAACTGCTGACTGATGAAATATTCATGAAAGACATGTTTGCGTACGTATTTCATTTAAGACCGTGCTGATTATTATGAATAATGGCTCAAAAACCTAAACTTCGAGTATCAACTCACTGTAATAAAACCAACAGTAGATACCTACACCATTAATTTTATCCGTTAGGTCAATTGTGCTATCTACCCAATTACTGTTTGTTGCACAATCATGTGAATGTTATATGAACGTCACAAAAGAACATGTTTGTGCGCCTGCAGTATAACAGTGGCGACATATAGGAGTGAGGCGTATTTATCGTAACAGGTAGAAATAACAGATATTTAAAAATAACAAATAACAATTGTTCTTATCAATACAACATATCTGTTACCTAAAATAACAGACTCTCAAAGACTGTTACCACGACTGTTTGCTGTTACTGATACTTCATCTTAGTCCCCACACAGCTGTTCTAAGGCTGTTACTTACATAAACACTCACACAAAGAAAGGTATATATCAACGTTATCGATTTATCTCTCTTCCTCATTAAAGAATGACCCTTGCTAAAAAGAGAAACACCTATTATTTACTTCGAAATATGTTTACTTCTCACTCTCACTAAAGCGGTTAAACTACGCTAAAAAGAGAAGCACTTAGTATTTATTATCCCTAAAATACAGTTGGTGGTTTTACAGGAACAAACATTATCAAAAATGTGACTTCATAATTAGGTCGTATTACCTGTTACCTGTTACTGACCAATGTGACCATAACAAAAATACCATAATAATTTATGTTCTCTATTTTTCTATAAGGCAATTTGATTTGCAACCAAAAAAATTAGATTGCTTGCAAGATATGTCTGCACGCGGCTGAAATCGGAACTAATCGTATGCCACGCCGTGCCGTCTTGACGTTTATGTTAAAGAATTATTTAATTAATAAATATGAATAGAATAATTATTAATATAGGTATAATATTATATTTTAAATAATACATTAAAGATAGAATTAAGCACGCCACCAGTCGCGTGCAGACATATCTTGTGCGTAGTCTAGTGATCGTATCCGAATGCTTTTATCTGTGGTTTAACGGAAAATTCCAAAATTTTCTACGAGTTTTTTTTGATAAACCATGATAGATTTAAACAATTTCATTGAGAGTAATTTGTCTGGTTTGTTTGTTATTGTTGACATCAAAAATACTTAAATTCTATATTATTTTCTTTGTGATGCAACCACAAAAATTATAGTGATCGTGTCCGGACGCCTTTTTTATCTTTGGTTTGACGTTTGATGGGATTGGTCGCAAAATGTTCTATGCATGTACGACTTTATTAAAATAAGTTTAGAGATGATATTCAATTAAAATTTAATTTGGCTGGTTTATTTGTTGACATTTTTAAAATTTTGAGTTTTTGAAATCTGATACGATTGCTTTTTTCACTTCTTTCTTTCTAACGAAAGGTGAATTGGTGAATGGTAATTTAAATTGTTTCGAAAACATTTCTAAGTGTTTACGGCGTATTAGTACTTAGTGTTCATATTCGATTTATGTATATTATAGTTTTTAGTTTAGGTTTTATAGTTTAGAGGTTTTGGTTTTATAGTTTAGGAGTGATAATGTAATAGTGCAGTTATTTATTTAATTTAAGTTGTGAATATTAAAAGGTTTAGGTAAGAAAAACAATGGCTAATATAAATAGAAGAGTTAGTGTTGTGTGGGACCATTTTGTGGATGTAGGTGGTCACTACGCGACCTGCAATATATGTAAAGCGAAATTATAAGTAAAGTGTTCAGTTTGGAATTTAATTTAAAATAATAATCAATCAATCTGCCTAGCCTTTTAAAACTATGTTGGGGTCGGTATATTTATAAATGAACGTAATTTACATCACCCCGTCATTCCTAGACAAAAGTTCAGATACGATTTTGAACTTTAAACGAAAAGAAACAAAGAAGATATTCAATTGAGATTTAAAAACGTATTTATCGTCGGTATAAAATAACAGGCTGTTATTTATGTATACGTATTTATCGTCCATATGAAAATAACAGGCTGTTATTTAATAACAGATATTTGGATCTGTTATTTTTGTGTAACAGTAACAGTGATAACAGATATCGTGTTTAACCTGTTACAACCCATCTCTAGCGACATACAGTCGCAGCCAATTTGTGAGTACAAGCAACAAGTCACGCTCCGATGCACGGGGGTGCATGGAGCCTGTGTTTGTTGGAGATGTTTATGTAATGGCAGGTGAACAGAGGTCGTTTAAGTGTTGTTGTTTAGTCTTGATATCAATTCAGCTTTCGCGTTGCAGCTGAAGCAATAAAACATCGCTGTCTTCAATAACTGTGATCTCTATCCTCAAAACAAAATGTTTGAATCAAACAACGAACTCTACGATGAATGAAACTTCTGAAAACGGCCGATAAAAAAAACTTTTTACAAAAAATACAACCGACTTCCAAACTACAAAGTGAAAAATAACTTTAATTTCGGAAGTCGGTGTCTTTGGATCAGTATTTAAGTTTTTTGACACCGACTTCCGAAATTAAAGTTACTTTTCACTTTGTAGTTTGGGAGTCGGTTGTATTTTTTGTAAAATAGTTTTTTTTTTTTTTTCACTTTTTAGTAGTTTGATTTATAATTTATCTACAATAGCCTTATGTCAACTGCTCATCAAAAATATCCAAATCGCTATAGATGTGCCTTTAATATTTGAAGAGTTCCCTCGATTTCTCCAAGATTCCATCATCAGATCGTGACCAAATGACAATGAGACCAACTCGAAAGTATACCCTTTCAAACAAAAAAAAAATTTTCAAATCGGTCCAGCCGTCTTCGAGCAACCGGGGAAAATAAATAAAAAAAAAATAATTAAAAAAAATATATCCCGACGAATTGAAAACCTCCTCCTTTTTTTAAGTCGGTTAAATAGCATTAGGTGCATCGCAATTAAGGGTCAATCCTATAGTTGTGAGGCTTAAGTTATTACAGATGAAAAAGAAATAAGAAAACAAAGCCGAAATAAAACAAAAAAACCGACATGCGATTACCATTACTTTTATATGCTGTACAAATACAATAACCCTTTACCATACACTATTACACATTATTTCCTATTACTCCCACTATAAAATAACTCCACCGACCACGTAACATTTAGTGTATACCTTCCGCCGTCAGGCCGCGGCCATTGAAGCAGGATCACCAATTAAATGGGCCATCGTGTGAATACCAATCGGCATGGGAGCCTGCGCGGACCGATAAGAGATAGTAATAATATTAGTGAGTCGTGTTTAGTGTCGATTTGAGTATTGGTGTTAGATTTTATTGGAATTGTCAGAACTTTGTTGTTGGGGTCTAGATTTGTTAGTGTTTGACAGGTATTCAAAGACCTTTGAAACATTTTACATTAAGAAAAATTATACTTTGACCAGGAGGCCAATTCTACTAATTCATAAACGTTGCAATGATCTCCCTATGGCGACTTTTTGACAGATTTGTCATACAAAATTTGACAAAACCTTATAATGGCGAGACTTTAGTTCTTTTTACGTTTAGTTTTTATTTTTTTTAAATATTGCTTGAGTATAGTTCTCGATGTTTTTGGTTGGTATATTGGCGTGTGCTAGCTGGCATATGGCCTATAATTTATCATTTGAATTATGTTTTGTGTTGCATAATGTAAGTTATTTTGAATACTATTGTATAGAATCATTTTTCTAACTTGAACAGACAGCTGTGCTGCTGGGGAGTTTGTTGCGCCACTTCTTCCCAGCTAAAGGCACTAGGAAGTAGTGAAGGGTGGGCGTTTTTGGGGGACTGTCTTATGTAATTTTGACGTTCGAAAAGTGCTGATTCTCAGCCTAGTTTGAATAAATGACTTTTGAATTTTGAACTATTTAATTTAAATCCTGGGATAAAAGATATCTGACTTTGGTGAAATCGGCCCTTGAAAGTAACGAATGAAAGTGGGTGAATTACAGAATATCAGATATATTCAACATCTGCAAAATCACTATAATATACATATAGTGCTATCAGCCACGCCACAGCCACATGTGTCCTTCAATCTCCATTTATAAATCGATCGCGACACATCTCTTTGAACTGAGCGTCGACCCGGAGGTGACAGGCATCGTATGGTGTCAGACTGAGAGTTTTATTAGTATAGCCTTATTGAGCACGTGCGACAGAACTGGCTGCTGTCGCTCGTTAAGTATGTCACGTTACATGTGTCTGGAAATCGTGTATTGTGGTTTAGATTCTAGTTAAAAATGTTTTAGTTAGTCGTAGAAAAATCATGCCAAATAAAATATTAATTTGGTGTAGTTAAACACTAACGAATGTTGCCTTCACTAAAAAGCCCAATCATACAAATTAAAGTTTTTTTTTTGCCACTATACATATAAATAGAATGATATAATTTGGTTAAGAATAAGATCATTTTTAAGTCAAAAACGTTACATAAAATATTACAGTCATTAACTATTCATATTCGTTATTCCAAAAGTTATCATGTTAGGAATAGAGTCATGCTCCAATTTTCACCGTTAACTGTTTCTCCTCGCCGAAGTATCGTTAGAGCACACACATGACGTAGCTTGCACTGTAACCCTCTCAGTCTACACAAAGCTTATGCTACGGCGCTACGTCCGTAGCAGCTGACGTAGCCACTACGCCTTGACAGCTACGGAACAATGTGCTACAAAGCGTAGCGGGAATGCTACGAATACTGTGCTACGGAACTATGTGTAGATTTTAGTTATTAAATTCATATTTCTATGCAGTGTTCTTTGTTCCATAATCATTATAATTGTATGAAATTAATAATTGTTATGAGATATATAGGTCGTCCTACACAATTCCCTGAAAGACATACAACACATATCGCCGGTGATTAAAGCGAAACGACTTGTTTTAAGGCACATTAGTCGTAAAACATTATCTGAATAGGGTACAGCCTTTATAACGGTCACATTACGGTATATGTACGACGAAGCTAATCGCACTCGTTTGTCTTGCGAGCACGTATTCTATTATTTACCCACAGTTTAGTGGTTATTGTACATGCTTTTGTTTTTTATGTAAAGCTGGTAACACACTGCGAGGTAGTGATTTATAGGTATCGTGATAAAATTACGCTTATAATATCTTAGATTGAGGTAGGCAGAGATATAGGTGTCAGTACTAACGCCGCGCTCCGGTCGCCAACGTTGAATTCCAAAGTTACAGTATCGGTTCCGGAGACTATTTCAACGTAAAATATTTTTTTTGATAAAATACATTTAAGCAATTAAGGAATTCTACTTTTAAGCTATTGCATTGCTTTTATCGCGGGCTTTGAGCGCGACGACCGAATCAAGAAATTCCGTAACGTAACGAAAATAAAACCTAACACCCCCCACTCCGCCTACCATGTAATGACGGTTCCCGTGACAACGTGATGTTGTCATGGGAACGTAATTTTTGTTTTATGTCATCACGTCATCATCCCAAGTGTAGCGTTGACAAATAGGAAGTATGGAGGTTACAAATGCTATGCAATAGCTTTACCGCGGCAGTCCCCGAGTGCCACACGTTTTTTTGTTAAATAAATTACGAAGTTTTATTCTTTAAACAGTATTCTTCTTTCATTTGGTTGTAAAAATGCTTTGATAATTACCCTCCAGCCGGCGGCATACACCCCTTACAACACACTAGTGTGATTGTATACCACGTGCGCCGTCGCAATAGAAACGTCCACATAAATCCTGGCACTATCAGATTGTTGTCGGAATCTTAAACTAGTTTCGAACTATCTGGTCATTTAAATGCACAAGTTGTTGTACTTCAGTAAGTTTGTTACTTTTACTTCTGACAATTTGAAATTTAGTATAGGATTCTTTTGCTTTTTTTTTCATTGTTAAAAACTTGTATTTTGTAGTTTAGCGAAAAACTAATCTGAATACATACTCAGTTTAAATAAAATTATACCACCATCGTACAAAATATATTAAAAGTCCATTGTATTAAACAAAAACATGTTGTTAATTTACAAAACCTTTCTATAAAGTGTTTGCCGGACAATCACAACCTGCTGGCGCGGGCGTTGAAAATAATTAGAATTTTCCAATTTCATTCGTTAATTAAACTTTCGTCAAAAGGGAAATGTTGTGTATTGAGTGTTTTGTGAGCGCGTGGCGGGAGCGTGGCGGGAGCGGGACTGCTGCGGGGCGAGGCTGCGAGTTACAGAGCTGTCAGCGACACACGCAGAGTTGGGCTTTGTTTTACAAACTTGTGTTCATTTCGGCGTATACCTGCGCTCTGCCAGTGGCGTTACTTATATTTTGTTAATTATTTCAGTTTATTTGAAACTAACTTTTAATTGCCACTCGACTCGTGTGGGGTTTTTCTAATACTGATATTATTAAGTGGGAAGTTTTGTTTTCATATTCACGGTTATTTATAAGAAGATTTTATACTTACTGAAAGTTTAACCAGTAACGGTAGTGGCACGTATCTTAAACTCATCTTCAAAAACATTAGCATGGTCTCAGCAAGCATATTGTTGTGTATTTCCAAAAGTTATTAACTAAGTTAATGTATTCAACCATTTTCACTTTAACCTTTAAAGGCTTTAAATAACAGACATTTTATAAAAGCAATTTGATTAAATATGAGAATATTTCATGAATCACTCGCGTCGCGTCGTATCTGTCGACAAATTTCGGCGCTTGTCACAGAATAATTAAAGTTGTATTATTAATACGCTTGTATTATTTTGTGTTTTTAATTCGTATATATTAATAATACTACAGCCTTTATAACCAGTCAGTTGTCAACGGTAGTATTTATTGTGAAAGGTCAATAAATCACTAATAAGTTTACCTGGGCGACCGAGCTCTGCTCTGGTGAATATAGAGTATGCTCATTTAATAGTATAGGATAGTACCTACTAATTCCATGCTGCCATGATAGTAGGTACTTACTAATTCCGTGCTGCCACGATCATTATTCTAATGTCAATAATGTCATGTCATTATTCATTATCTTGTTCTAAACTTTGGGCGACCGAGCTCTGCTCGGGTGAAAATACGGAGAAAACGAATTTTCCCAGATATGAGACCTACCTAGATCGATTTTTCGCCCCTTGTAAACCCCTATATTGCAACTTTCATCGAAATCGTTAGAGCCGATTTCGAGAAAGTGAGTAAGTACAAATATATCTAAAAACATATAAATACATACAAATATTGCTCGTTTAATAGTATAGAATAATGTGCTAATTAAAACCACTAAGGCGATTGCGGTTAAATATTATTTCTAGAGTCCTGGCTTAAAATAACACCATCCTATATCGTGAACCATTTTGGAGGTTCCCCTTCTTATTTGACTGTTCATATAGAACAAACACTCTCCGTAGGTACGGTTGTTTCTCTTCGTTTGTAATCGCATCAACGGGGCGGCGGCGGCGGCGGCGGCGGTGGGGCGACGACAAGATACAGCAATGTGTAATTTAATTAGTTAATTAGGCACGTCCCTTCCCTTCCACTAATAAGATAACATGGACCCTCATCCCATGCGACCGTTAGTCCTCTTCCTCTACATTTGTCGGAACCTTGGCAGAGGTCACTTTTGACCAAATGAAGTGGTCAGTAACATGAGTTTGTTACGTCCGAGATCCATGATAAAACCAGGTTTTTGTAACTAACTTGGCCTTTACGACTCCCGAGAGAAATAAAACCTTCTTTTACAGGTTCAATGCACTGAAATATCTGTAATACGTTTCCAAAAAAAAATTATGACTATCTGTATTCCCCCTAAATCTCTTCACTGTCTAATACTTTCTGCAAATTAAAGGTCTCGTTTGCCCGATATTAGAAGCATGTTAATATCTGCCTTGATCGCGCCATGACGCTGGGCCGGCAGGGGGGCAGGGGAGTAATAAGCGTCGCAGGCAGGCTTGGGTCACAATTTATGAGCTCAATAAGGACACAAGTGTCCTCTCCTCAGACATTGTTGCGCAAATGTACTTGCATATTTGGCTCAATTTTGTTTTTGAAAGTTTTCTTTTGAATATGTTTCTGGCTGGTGTGTCTTGTTTGTGATTATTATAATATTCTGCTAATGTTTTGAATTAAAAGTGTATTCTTTAGATCCCTAAAGCTTTGGTTTCCTAAAGACTCCAGTACACGTTGGGCGAGCAAATACACGCAAATCAAACGGCAATTACACGCAAAAAGGCCAAGTATACGTTTTTTGACACCTTTGTTAAATACTGGTGAAAATGACGGTCTCCTAGGAAACCGTAGCTTAAGTGCACTAAGCTAAAACTAGAGAGTAAGCTTAGAGGAGTACCTAGGTATGACCATAAACTTCCAAAAATATATATTTATACTATACTTAACTGCTAAAAACCAGTAGTTATGCGAACAGTAGACCTCGCGAGCACAAAAAACACCTATATACAGTGTAGTCTATCGGCACATTTGAATAAGATCACCATATTTTATTAGGTATTTCTATAACCACTGCACTCGACAGCGGTTCGTCCAATCGATCCAACATTCAGTTCGCTCCATTAATTCCATTCAAATGTTTTTATTTGTGCTCTCTGATTGGTGGCGTCCTTTAAGCCGAGCCCGCGCTGCCACTGCAGTGAATACCGAACGTAAACGATTCTGTTGCAGAATCAACCGGCTTGTGTTCCAAGCTAACTGGTTCATAACTAAACCTGTTTGACCTTTTATTTCTTGTATCGAAACAGAGTTTTTAATTGGCGCATTTTCTGCTTGGAACTTTGTTCTGTAACACGACTGTGTACCTTCAACTTTTTTTTAAGTATGTCAGCCAGCACCTGAAAATACAACTTGACGGTTGTCTTTTAAAAACAGTTACTATGTCGTGAAACCAAACGAGAGCTTTAGACTTATCCTTAATATTATAAATGCGAAAGTAAGTTTGTTTGTTACGCCTTCACGCTAAAACGGCTGAACGGATTTGGATGATATTTGGCACATATATAGATGATGCCCTGGAAAAGAACATAGGATACTTTTTATTTATTTTTCCCACGGGATCGAGACTTATGCGGGTGAAACCGCGGGGCGCAGCTAGTTTATAATAAAAACGAACATTTAGAATCATTCGCAAATTCATCTTTTATGAATGATGACACGAGAGATTCAAAAAATTAACTTGATCCCGAGATTTACAACTAAAAGAACATCTCGAATTTACAGTGCCTTATCTTGTCTCACAATTTGTAAGTCACGACGGAAAGCGTTTGTCATGTCAGTCCGCAGGGAAATAATTTATCAACACGCCTTTCTTTCTTTGACGCTCTAGATTACAAAGCTTTAGTCCTACACTGAAATATTTCATCATCAATTACAGCTGAGGTTCACCGGCACTCTATTTATTATTTCTATTCAGTTTTTTCAGAACCACACAAGAAAAAAATATTTACGAAATAAATATTTGCTTTGTCATGAAGCATACCTGTATTGTGAGGTAACGAAGTCACCGGCCCACGTCGCCGTAATCCAAAAACGATAATACAAAGTCGATTAGTATTCACGTCGCCCTGTCCGGCCCGCTAACAAAACTAAACGAAAACGTGATTCAAATACATTCCTATTTCCAATTTATATGGGAAATTTCTGTTCAAAGATACTGCATCGCGCTATTGAAATTATCGGCGCAGCGCCATCTATGCGTGGGATTGTTAAACTGACGTGATTTAATAACCGTCGTCGCAAAATAAACAGAGTGTTGAATTAAGATCGCTTTATTTTTTACCAGGTAATAAGTGTTTATTTTGGACAGCGACATCTGAGGAGACTTATTGGTTTCTTAACAATGTGTGAGACTTCCAGAAAAGTTTTCAAAATAGAGGTTATTCTCCTTTGAGTACGTATTTGTGTCTCACCCAATGTTAACGTTTACCTTCCGTCTATTCTGGCATGGAAAACATCGTCTTGCCGACAGGTACCAACTAAAGCATAAACACAAGAAAATTTTAATAAATTGTCGATTTTCAATAAGATCAAACTAACTAACATCCAGGAATGGAATTAAAAAAACGTGTGCAATTCACACGTGGCAGAAATGAAAACATCAAAAATTTAAAAAAAAATTGTACAATCACGTATTAACACACGTACAACGCTGAGGCCCAAGCAAACTCCCACTATGCCTTGGTAAACACGAGTGAAGAGGGTACGAAGCAAAGCACAAAGAGAACCACGAACATAAGAAACACTGTATAATGCTTCTTATCTCATTTTCTCCCACGTTAAATCATATGAATTTATGTGTCTGTCTCTTTTTATTGTCGCTTTTTCGTTTTATCGACTTTCAAATCACAACGATGCTAAAGAAGTTTTCACTTAAAAAAAAAACCGGTACTGCCCCTTCAAAAAGTTTCTGCAATATTTCTGATTTCTAACTATTATTTTTATCAAAAGAAAAATAACTGCTAACAGTTAACTAATAACACTACTGAACGAAGATCTCCACCCAGAGAGCCACAAGGACGCTTCGTCGGCCATTGTTCGCTCTGAAACTGATATTAATAAAGTTGACGCACTAAACTGTCGCCACTTTGTCGCGGATTTCACGGAGCATTTCAGTTAGGTATCGCCATTAATGACTCGTGTTTTAATTATTTTGGGTTAGTTTTAAATACTTTGTAGGGCATCGTTCGCTAAAATAGAGATTAAATTTGATTGTTTTACATTGGACAAACTATTTAGTTATCTATTTGATGTTAGAATTTCGGTACCGAATTATAATTGGCCTTAGGTATTTGAAACTGTATAAAGTTATAAGCATAACTACATGTTACTTAACTTTGATTTAACTTGAACTTTACACATACAACGTAAGTTATTCAGTTAAAGATCGTGAAGTTTGGCTACAGAGCCGTGTGTACGTGTAGATCTTAAACGTTGCCGCTTGGCTCTAAATCTTAATGTTCACTTAAACGGCAACCTTCCCAAAACAGGCGGCAGCCTTCCCAATTTGGTTGGCAATTGTTTCGCACAGCTGTTAACGAACAAACAGCGGCATACTTCAACAGTTCTGTTGTTAATATGTAACGATCACACGACTACTTCTAAGCTAATAGTATCTCGCCGCAGTTTACACCAAGTTAATTGGAGAACTTGTCGGAAAGACGGTCTCTTCGCCACCGCCACCGTTATTGTAAACGCTAAATTCACAGACAATAAAGATCGTTATAACACGCCTCCAGGCCGCGCCAACCCTATTACTTCGCGTCGAGTTCGCAATTCAAATAACGCGCACTCATTGGCGCTTGATAACGAAGTTCCGCCAATGGCGTTACAGTAACAATTAAAACGCCTAGGGTCGTCACCCATCACCATTGTTAGATACCATGGTGATAAAAAAAAATACTATGACGTTTTAATGATATCCGTCCGCAGCAGACGAAGGAACTGACAAAGGTATTATGAAATATAATAAAAATCACGCTGAATCGCAAATGAATAGGTTCGTTTGTTCGCAGTCTCTTAAAATAATATAAATTATGGCGCAAAAAGAGCGGAGGCGAAGTGGGCGCGCGAGGATAATAAAAGATCCTTGTGATGCTCTTTGAAGCGGAAAATTACGTAACTGTGTAAGTATTTGAATTCGTTATCTTTTGCTGAGATTTTAACCTTTAATCTGAATTCAGTTACTTTGGGTCTTAACTGTACTTACATAACTTTTATTACGAACATAACCTTTATTACAACGCCCTTGATTCATTGACAGCAGGCAACAGTAGGCTTCATTCTAATCTCACGAACTGTTTGAATTCTGTTGACCTGATTCCGCAAATGAGCGTGAATGAGCGAGACAATGACGAGGGTGTTGGTGTGAGCACCTACCGACGCGGCGTGAACAATCGCACGCGGCCGGACACGGCGGCAAGATGGCGGCGTGACGGCGGCACCGGACACCCTCCGGAACCGCTTTATGTCGCTTATCGCAATTATCGGCGTGTCGTCGCGAGCAACAGTTGCCGAGCGACTGCCGCCTGTAGCGTGATATCTATTGTGTGTTGCGGACAGTGGAGCGATGTTTGTAGGTTATTGAAGCGAAGGACTATTAAAATGGAAGTATTTATAATAATAGTTAATGATGATGGAGGCCAACAAACATTGTTTTTCAACTATCTATTTTTAAATGTTACAATTTAGTCTTCAAAATAAAACCTGAAAGAATTTCTACAAACATCAAATTTCCTGTTACGATATTATCCTTGTACAAAGACGTTCAGGTCGCAGCCAGTACTCCGGGAAGTATAGGCGGTTCTCCGGCACTCCGGCAGCCGGCCGCCGGGACGGCGGGATATTAATCTAATATCCGGCTTCAGTTTATCTCGCGATGTCCCACGGCTCTAGTGTACACAAAGTACGATAAAACATGCTGAAAAACGTCAACCTTTACCCAGTTCATATTATTTTGAGTTCGTCATTCCGTGGACGTCACTGTATTGGAAGAGTTATTATATGGCTATTATGTTACTAATTATTCTTGGTCAGTGATTTTTTTTACAATTATAACTGGATTTGTCATTAGGAAACTAAGATCACCAAATTGCATTCTTGTCTCATTCTTTTATCACCCAAATAAATTCATTCGCGACACTACAAATCAGAAACAATGGATAATCCTTCAATAGCGTCGCCAACTGTGACTCGACGAGTATTTTTAGCGTCAATCATAAAATACGCTGAGAGGTTTCGTAAAATAACTCCTCTAACATTTATGAGCATCATCATATGACGCTGTCATAAAAGTAGCGAGATATGGATATTGAGATATGAAATATGCTTTTGTATAAGCTGAGGGAAGAGACAATAAGTCTGGTTCTATGTATGCAGCGGATTGTTGTATTACAACATATGTACTTGTAGCGCTAAGTATGTAGGAATACACGCTTGTAAATAATTGCCTGATCCAGTCAGCTCAACTCTTAGTACAGTCTGCACTAAATTGCTAACGATTTAAAGTACAATTTTCAGTGATACGAATTGCGAAGGATCGCTACGCTAGCTACGCTTTCGTAGACAATGTGTGCGTAGCAACGCCGTCGACGCTGTCGTAGCCAATGTGCTATGCTGTCATAGCCTATGTGCTACGCAGGCTGTCGTAGCCAATGTGCTGTAGCAAGCTGTATGTAACGTAACATAAGATTACGCTTGTATTTCTCGGAGGGTTATGCAGGGGACCAGGGTCTATCTACCTATAGTACACCCAATTTCGCCAGTTATGTGTAAGTCCCATGTAATAGGGGCCGAGCCTATTGCCAAATCGAAAAATACACACTGTTTGTCAAAGCTAAAAATAAACAATACCTACAATTCGCAGTAGTGGCATATTTGTAGAGAGCTACAAAGTCCAGATTAATATGTAGCGACGTAAAAGCTCGGCCAACCTATACTGTAGCTGTGTACGCGCAATCTCCATTAGCGAGTGAGCGACGGATTGCTACGCGTTACTACCATGTACTGAGTTTATGTACTTATGTATACACAAGTACATTGTAGGCTGACGGGTATAAGTAGCGATAGAGGTCAGCTTGTGGATGACTGCGTGGAAAAGGTTTTTTGACAAGAATATAAAACTATTTTAGAACATTCGCTGTGTCAGACAATAAAATGTTATGCCAAGTAAACAATAAAGAGTCAATAAAGATGCAATTTTATGTAGGGTGCAGGATTCGAGTTGTGTCAGTATGACGTACAGGAATATTGCATTCCTAGCCTTATGCGGAATACAAGGCGACGGATTCAGTTTGACAAAATATGAATATAAAATATGAAAGGGAATTTGAATAATATTAATAAAATCTTTGAAGAATGTTAAGAATATAGAGATGAAATCGTTTCATTTAACTTGTCATCACCACAAACAACACTTATTGAGTTTGTCTGTGGTAATAATTGTAATATGTCTGTATGACTCATGCACTGATTTTCACTCGCACTCCATTCGACAATCTCATACAGTACCTGAATTTGTGACAGAAATTAAAATAAGTAAAATGAGCCCAATCACAATTAAATTACTTATTGAAACGAACTACTCTTGAAACGAACGTTGTATTCAGTGTATGAATATGTATATCTCTGCAGTAGGTATTGATAGCAAACATTCATGTTTAATTATTAGTTCGTGTTGTGGAAGTAATAATTTAGATTTCGGTTGATTATAAATGCATTCACATTTTCACAAAGTATTATTAGACCCGATGTCCAATCACAAACTAGTTAACAACGCGTTAGTAAATACTAGTCTGTTCTGTGACATTGTGGCGACTCATTGCTGATTTGAGTTTGTATCACGTTACTTTTGAGTAGCGTCGCCTAGGCGTCGTGCGGCCTTAGAGTACTTCTACCTTATTTTAGTTGTCGAGCATGGTACGCCGAGCCCTTCCTTCCGGTACAACGTGTTCCTACCGTGCCCATGCAGTGCTCTTCGGAGCTTGGCAGGAAGCACTGAAACGTGCGTGCGCCTACATACGAAGTTATCATTTCAAATCCATCCATCCAAAGGTCGTCTGTAAAAGATCGTCGCTTTTAGCGATAAGACCGCCCATTGTGTCACCCAATGTAAAATTTCTAAATTAATGTCTGTAATTTTTATGGTGTGCATAATAAAGAATATTCTATCTATCATTTGAAATGCTGAAAGTTCAACTTAAAACTATTGCACTTTAATTAAACTTGCATACCATTCTCTATTTTCTATTCTCGCACCACTGAACCACCGTTATTCTTCTATTTCCAACGTGGTTCACGCGAACAGTCGTACGTACTTACATATACAAATTAAAGTACAGGTTCAAAGCCGCCGCGACTTTGTTCCGCCTGGCTCCCGCTGAAACCACTCTAATCTCGCACCGCTACACGCCCCCCCCCCCACACCGACACAGGGGGCGGGGGCGGGAGTGACGCCACACGGTCGCAACAAGTGGCGCCGCGACGTCGCGCGCCTCGCAGTCAATGAAGCTGACACGATACAGATCGACACTGACGGTGGGACTGCTTTGAAGACACTAGATTTTTAATGACCAGATTCTTCAAAAGGAATTAACTTTGATTTGTCTTAAGGGGGATGCGCTAAGATAGGCGTGTTTCAAAATTCACATTTTCATCTTCACTGACCTGCGGTTGATCAAACTTCAGACTTGTACATACATAAGTAGTTACTGAAATTATATTGGCTCCCAGTGTGGATGAAGTGTCCTGAAACACTATCATGCCTCCTATTCTGAAATACACACAATATACTACGCTAGTTTGGTAGTCGAACGAACTACGCGATACGTGTCACGTCGATGCTCGACCCGCGCCAATCACCCCCCGCCCCCGACACAAATGACACAGATTTGACAGCTAACACATGTTCCCATCTCATAAGCGTAGGAGTATCATGCATAAGCTTTGATACTCGATAGAACTGATGTCGATATACCTATAACTTATTTCTGAGAATGCTAATACCCTGTTATTGGCGACTGTGTAAGCCCGAGACTATTGTTACCCTACGGTAACAATAGTCTCGGGCTTACACAGTCGCCCGTGATTTGTTTGGCTCTTGTAATTTTGATTGTATTCATTAGTATTGATATTTATTTACAGAAGCTATTGGTAAATTACAAGAGCCAAACAAATCAGACTCTTTTATTATCTTCGCAAGATGGTCTAAAACAAAGCAAGTATGCTAATAATAAAACTTCCAAATTATCACTTTGTTGAAAGAACAAACAAGATACTTGAATAAAGGCCTGATTCCTCAAACTAAAACAAAGCTTTGATAGGATTGGCCTCAAATGAATAAAGGCCTGATTCCTCAAACTAAAACAAAGCTTTGATAGGATTGGCCTCAAATTGATTGAAGCTCTACCTGTTATAACGGTGGTGTGGTATGTCAAATGAAAGTTAACATTATTTTCTTGCTAAACAAGCTAAAGTTTAATCTTCATGAGATTGTATACCTACTATTTACTGTCTACGCCTACACAAGGATATTTAATTTAACTGAAAGGATTAACAAAACTGATGACTTACAATTATTCATCGTAAATCTTCCGGGAACGAGTCACGGCTACAAAGAATACTTTTTTGTTACAGTACGAGGCAGAACCACCCCGGCGCGGTCGTGGAAATTTGTGATAATCCCTTGGACGCCAGCAAGGTACGAATTACTCTAATTTTACTTTATAAATGTTCTAAATTATTAGTCGAGGGAAATGTTATCTCTCTCATACCGTGGACAGGAAAGACGGGCACGTACTTAACTAAATACTAATGCATTCAGTCAGCGCCAGCTTCCGAAAGCGGGATGAGCAGATGGAGCAGTCGGTTTGTGTCCGTATACTGAACATGTCCACGAGAGGTTGGGATAAGTTTATTGCATCCTGCTAGAAAACGAATTCCTTTTGAAAAAGCTAAAGGTATTGTATGAAATGTTTTTCTGCCGTTAAGTCGTTGGTGTCGGCAATCATTCGTTGGTCTTTGGCAGTCGGGGGCGTCAGAAGTCAGAAAGCCTGACAAGCAGTGTTATGCACCCGGTTGGATTGGAAGCCGACTTCAAACTAGTTGGGAAAAGGCAAGAAGATGATGATGATGAAATGTTTTTCTGTAACTTGTAACGTTATGTTCCAGTTGCTGATAGCGTTCGAGACGGGCCTGGTGGTGGTGTGGGACCTGCGCGCGCGCACGGCGGAGTGGCGCGGCGCGCTGGGCGTGGGCGGGCCGGGCGAGGGCGTGCGCGCGGCCGCGTGGCAGCACGACGGCAAGCTCATGACCGCGCACGCGGACGGCGCGCTCGCCACCTGGAGCACGCGCGCGCCGCGGCCTTCCTCGCTCTCTTACCCTCATGGTTACTAATTGTTTTCTTTAGGTTTTTCCTAGTTTACTTGGAAAGTGTCCCCGTTACATCAAACAAGATTACCATGAAGATCTGTGTTTTTATACTAGTGTACAGTCAGGGAAATTAATTAGTAAGAAAATTTACACCCTACTGCAATGTGCCAATAACAACAATGTCAAACAATGACAGTTGTGATTTGAATATACGTACAATTTAAGTTGTTGATCAATTTACTTAACAATTAATATCCCAGACTCACAAAAATCTTGCTTTATATAGCCGCTATTGATCTTTTTATTCAGATAACGACTTAAAATCAATGTCACACACATGTTACGAACATAGAATCTGGGTACTAACAATATCGTTTGTATATTTACAGCAAAAGCGAACAAAGACGGCAAACTAGAACCCTGTAAACCTATACTCAGACTGGAATGGAAGACCTCGAGAACAGGGTAAGCCACAGTTTATTAGTTGAGTCATACCGGCCTACTTACATCCTACACAGCAAAGTCCGCCTTCTAAATATCACTTACCTTTTATCAACAAACAACCGAATATTAATTTAATGGTTGTTATAAACTATTACTACACGTGTACCACTACGGTCTACTCAATTTCGGCTCAATTCGTGGAAATAAACCGCGAATTCCTCGATCCATTTTTGTTTATTAATCGATCAAATCCAATTACTAATACGGAATAGCTAACGACAGTCTACTAATAATCTTACTGTAACTTTGCTTTTAGTTTCACATAAGGGTGTTATTTTCACGAGATCCTCCACTCAGTATAAAATTAAATCAGAAATTACGATAAATATTGAAAGTAAACTAGTTACAATGTAACGACATTTTCAATCCTATAATCCTTAGTCAGATACGCCTAATATAGGCAAAAGCGAAATCTTTAAAAGTCACGTTAACTTTATATCGGGGCTAGACGTCGGGCGAGGTCGGCTGACGTCGCTCGTTAACCTCCTCAGCTAATGAATCGGAAAGCGACAAACATTACTGCCACTGGTTGCTTATTCCCCTCCACCCGCCTCGCTATATCAGACGCATTACTAAGTCTCTTCATCGTGCAATAAACTTTTAATACCGACATCCGAACTGTTAATCTCATTCGGATGATCGTTGCAGCTTAATGTACTCGTTCCAACTGTAGGAAAACATCGTAAATATTATCAGGTTTGACTTTTGATCGAGTTGTTGAGAAGTTGCCATGAAATATAATCTACCTAATTTACAATGAAAGTAACCGCTCGTCATCAATCGTCTTAAAATGGGTACATGAGGTGATACATACAATAAAAGTTCTTTAAACCATGTCCTAACTTAACAGGTGTGCAAATATAACATAACATAACATCACGCCTTGTTTCCCCGAAGGGTTGGGCAGAGGTGTCCCTGTAGCAGGTACACCCACATTTCGCCAGTTATGTTTAAGTCCCATGTAATAGGGGGCGAGCCTATTGCAAATATCTATTATAATAAAACCATTAACTGCTTAACAGCCGTTAACTTCTCCAAAAGCAGCTACATTTATAGAGTTCGAAATAAGTCATTAAGCTTACAGTCCTTTCACAGTCATTTTACCTCTGATTTTGCATCATCCTCTCTTCCTCTGATGATGTTAAAATAACAGTGATCTTCATGTCCGTAAGTATGAGATTGCTCTTGGGTTGCTGCTGAAGGGACGATAAACAAAACCATAATTTATACTGTTTTGGTGATTAAAGTCCAGAATACTCTTAATAAAATTCGTAGGTAAGCAAGTAGGCCACAATGCTTAAGACCTTATTTATTTGCTGGAACTTACCCCATATTTATATTGTTTCAGAGAAAGCCTGGTGATATTCAGCGGCGGGCTGCCCTCCGACAAGGCGGGGCGGACGCACAGCATCACGGTCCTCAACGGCAAGTCCACCACAGTGTTGGAGATGGAGCACAGCGTGGTGGACTTCGTCACGCTCTGTGAAACACCGCATACAGCCGGTAAGCCACTTTCACCTCACTTTCTGGCAACAATTGCAAAAAAGAAATCTGTGCACTCGTAGACATTGCTGATTTCTCCCCCTCTCAAACTGGAAATATCCCAAGCAAGATAAACAGGTAGTAAGTAATCTACTCAGTGAACTTAAGCACTTAGCACTGCGGTAACGCGAAAACTCATCAACACCCTGAACGACTCCTCGTCAAACGCTGTCGTAACAATCCATCATGACCTTGTTTCCAGACTACCAGGAGCCGTACGCGATAGTGGTGCTGCTGCAGAACGACCTGGTGGTGATAGACCTGCAGTCTCCTGGCTACCCGTGCTTCGAGAACCCCTACCCCATGGACATCCACGAGTCGCCTGTCACCTGCTGCTCTTACTTCGCTGACTGTCCCTCCGACCTGGTATGTGTGCAGCAAATGTTTAAAAGTAAAATAACAGGTCCTATAACCCTATAAATAACCCAAATAAACTTATATTTAGTCATTATATTAGCTTGGTCAGTAGTTTTATTATCTTTAACCCGCGAAATTTCGCGGGTTTATACATATATATGTCGGATCCGGTCATTAGTATGGACACGAAACGAATCGCAAGCGCACCACTGGTGACATCAAGTGATCTACCCACACCAAAAAAGGCGCGCTTCTACAGAGTCGTGATGTTTTAAGGCCACGGCGAGGAAGGCATTCAGTCTCTGATCGCATTGGAGTCATAACGTCGCGGAACTGTTCTCGATTCGTGGTGCTCAGTTATTGTGTTAGTTGTAATTTGTGATTATTTTGTTAATTGGTGATTATAATAAACGCTATTGCACCCAGTGTGTGTATAATTTAGCTAGTGTGATTCATTTTATAGTAAATTATAATGTGATCTGAACTGCAAACTGTTTTTCTATTGCGCATTAACCAACACTACCCACACTACGCCCACAGTAGTTAAAATATCGCTGATAATAACGAAAGTCACATACCCGTCTCCGACATATATATATTTTTTATTCATGTTCTTTATGCTACATCTTTAGGTCATGAGCTATCCGAATATCAACAACTATTTACTAGAGAGAGGGCGCTACTGTGCGTGAATAAACATCTACGCCGTGTATTTTAAAGTTTAAAAAATAGTTTTGAGTGACAATACAGTTTAAAAAGTGATTAAAGTTGTGACAATCAGGAACCCGTACTGATTTAAGTCGAAGTACACGAGTGTTAGACAGTTATTACGAAGATTTTTTAAAATCTGATACAAAGTGCCAGAAGACGAACAAAACTCAAATTTACAGAAGAATTATCAGCTGCTCATTACGCTGCTCAAAGATCCTCGTAGCCACCAGAAACTGCTTAACGGACTAAAACCCTAGTTAAGGTACGATAGTGATACTCAAATTTAATGTAAATTATCGATCTAAATAAATCAGAAACTGCTCGTCATCCTGGCCAAATTACTCTGAACAGCGCCATCTATATTCTAATAGAGGAATTAGCTCCAGGCCGATCGAACCATCAACAGATAGACGTAGCTAGTTGCACGACTGCCCGCTGGATGACAGCACCAGTTAAAAAGTTAAAAAGTTACTCAAAATGGCACAGTTATGCGCAGGCTGTACACAAGATCTCCCAACCAGCGAACATCTAACGTGCACATTATGTAGGTGCAAATACGATCTGGAGTGTGCAAACATCTCCAGAGACCATTTTAATGTAGCAATGACTGCAGACCACAAAAAAGCATGGAAATGTCAGGTTTGCCGCTGCAAAATGCCCAAAATAGGAAACTCAAATACTCCCATACGCCCACATGTCTCCATTCACAACCAGCAAGTAACTTCATTTAATGAAGAAAACAACGTCACGTTTAGAATAAGAACTATAAACTCCAGCAATGATACAACCACTTTTGAAGATCTCAGTGTACTAGGAGACACACTCCACCCAGATGATAAAAAACCCACAAATACCAACGTACAATCTGAACTCTCATTGCGAAGTTTGAGTGAAATGATTATGATACGTCTAAAAGAAAATAATGAATCACTAATATCCGAACTACGAAGCACTATACAAATAGAAATTAACAAAGCTATTGCCAAACTCACAGAAGATCTCGAGCAAAAAACCAATCACCTATCAAAGCAAAATGATCAAAGAAAACTAGAATTAGAGAAAGTTAACACCAAAATAGAAAACCTAATTAAAGAAAATGGAAAACTAAAAAAAGACATATTAGAAATAAAATCTAAATCTTATTCCCCAGTTATTAAATGCACAGAAAGTAATTCAAAAAAGATAGTTCTGTACGGTTTCGCCGAGTACTTAAAAGAATCGGAAGCTGATCTACATGACAGAGTAATTGATATGTTTCGAGACATTTTGCAAGTAGACCTACGGGGCTATATAGAAAATATGCATAGAGTCGGCAGAAATAATACTATAACCCGACCATTGGTAATAGAACTATTAAGTAAAAGAATGGCAAAGTACATCATCGCAAATAACCACTATTTTCAAGGTTCAAGACTATCTCTATCAGAGTTTTTAGATGAAAATGCACGCAAAGAAAGGCAATTTATGCGAGAAGAAATGTTAAAAGCGAGAAAGAAAGGGTTATATTCGGTCATCCGAAACAATCAATTATATGTCGAGGGAGAATTAATAAATGTAAAGAATAAAACGAACCAACTAAACTACACAACTGATGAGATAAACTACAAAGCAAAAATATTCCAAAATAATAATTACAACAACGACCAACACAAGGAAACAATTAGTAACATAAATACAGAAAACAATTCCTTTCGAAGTTACAGGACCACAATTTAACATTTTATTCCAAAACATACAAAGTATTTGTAATAAACAACACATACTTGAAGCTTTCGTTGAAGAAAACCCAATATATAACGCAATATGCTTAACAGAAACCTGGTTATCGGAAGAAAAACAAACCATGATACAATTTAGCGGATTTAAAATTGCTGCATCATACTGCCGAAGCAAGCGAGGAGGTGGCGGCGTCTGCATCCTGCTCCGAGATCACATCGATTCTAGAGAGAGAAATGACATCACAGATATGTCCATAGAATATGTAATAGAACTATGTGCAGTAGAACTACCCAAGGAAAATATACTATTAATAACGATATATTGGAATAAAAGAGAAGAAGATATATTTATAAATCAATTAAAAATTATTTTAAACTATATAAACAGTAAATATTACAAATTTGATATTGTTATAGGCGGAGATTTTAACATAAATATTTTAGAGAACAACAGGAAAACTAGTCAATTCATAGATTTAATGCTAGAGTTTAAACTTACACAACACATTAAAAAACCCACCCGAATTACTCAAACTACATCTACATGCTTAGATTTGATATTTACAAACTTTAACACTAACAAAATATTTACAACCGTAGAGGAATTAGGTTTCTCAGACCATAGCGGAACTACAATACAAATCTCTATACCACATGTAACCTCCACACAACCTACTTTGTACGCAAATAAAAGATTATTTAATGATATGAATATTTTCAAGTTTAAGTCAGCACTACAAGCCATAGACTGGAACGAAATAATAAAAGACCAAAATATGAACGATAATTATAATGCGTTTAACGATACGCTAACCAATGTCCTAAACAAATGCATACCTTTACGTAAAATTAAATTAAAATCTATTTTTAAGAAAAAATGGTTAACCAAAGGTATAAAAACCTCCTGCAAAAATAAGCGATTATTAAAAACACTTACACTTAAAACAAAGAACCCAATATTATCACGACACTATAAAAAATATGAAAAAATATTAAAAAGTACAGTAACAACAGCAAAGAAATTACAATATATTGACAAAATAAAAAAATCTAGTAACAAAGTCAAAACAATGTGGAATATAATAAACGAGCGAACCAATAAAACAATAAAAAAAGACAAGTTTAACATAAAACTACAAATAAATAACGATACAACAACCTCGGAGCCAAAACAAGTAGCCAATTTGTTTAACAACTTTTTTGCATCCATCGGCGAGGTAAGTCATGAACGAGCAAACGATGAGCCAAGAAGTATCCCAGTACTCTCACCTACCGAAAATACAATGTTCCTCACTCCTGTAGACCCCTACGAAATAAATATTATGTTAAAGAGCTTAAAAAATAAAAAAAGTCACGGCATAGACGAACTTCCACCCTGTTTACTCAGACAATGCGCTGATGAGCTTACACTACCATTCTATAAATTAATAAACCAGTCTTTTGAAGAGGGCGTATTCCCTGATCAACTGAAAATAGCACTAGTTAAACCATTATATAAGAAAAATAACAAAACAGAGCCAAGCAATTACCGTCCAATAGCTCTACTGCCTACAGCTTCAAAGATTTTTGAGAAAGCAATGTGTAATCGCGTGTACACTTTCTGCGAAAAATATGAAATATTTGACGAATGCCAAAATGGCTTTCGAAAAAATCGATCAACAGCATTAGCAGTCTATAAATTTATACAGGAAGCCTTAAACATAATAAATAATAAAAAATACGCAGTAGGTATAATGCTTGATATGACCAAAGCTTATGACAAAGTACAGTATGATATTTTACTAAACAAGCTATACAGAATAGGGATCCGCGGTAAATCACATGAATGGTTTAAATCATATCTAAAAAATAGAGCACAGTTAGTAGAAATAGAATACTTCAATGACAAAATGAACGAACTTCAAAAGTTCCACTCTGACAGGAAGGCGATAAACGCATCCATACCACAGGGAAGTGTTATTGGATGTCTTACATTTCTCGTCTACATAAACGATCTCCCGAAATTCATAGCAGAATCCGGACCATGCGTTTTGTTTGCGGACGACATCTCCATTCTCTCCTCGTGTCATGATAACCTAAACCTAAACAGTACCCTTAACGATATACTTAGCAAAATAATAACTTGGATGAACGAACACAACCTCGAAATTAACTTTGCAAAGACTAAACTCATAACTTTCCATCCCCACCAAAAAAATCCTCTCAATGTAGCTTTTACTTATAATAATCACAAAATAGAAACAGTCAATGAATTCACATTACTAGGCATAACCATAGACAAGAATATAAATTGGAAATCACACGTACAAAAAATTAAATCGAAACTTTCGAAATTCCTATATGCTTTTCGAGAAATAAAAAAAAACCACAAATTTACAGACAGCTCTAGTAACATACTACGCCTATGCTTATGCATGGCTTAGTTACGGCATAATAATGTGGGGAAATAGTACAGATGCACCTACACTGTTTACAATTCAAAAGAAATTCGTCCGTATCCTAGTTAATATACAACAAATAGATAGCTGCAAACCCCATTTTATAAACCTGAACATTTTAACTCTGCCTTGTATATATATACTTGAAATATGTAAATTCGCTCATAAATACCCACACTTTTACACTAAACGAGAAGACATACAAACAAGATACACACTCCGATACAAAACACGACTAAACTTACCAAAATCCCGCCTAAAAATACATTCAACAAGTCCTCTAGTTATGTCAATAAAAATATATAACAAATTACCTGAATCAATCAGAAAAGAAAAAAAACTCCATCTATTCACAAATAAATTAAAAAATCTATTATTAAGTAAATGTTACTACAGTGTACAAGAATATTTAAATGATAAATCTCTAAAACTCAAATAAAATACACAATAAATGTTTTTTTTAGAATAAATTAGATTATAAGATAAACAGTAAGTCCTCATCTCTACTATATTTCTTTTGCTGTGCCCAACAGGGTCCACGATTGTTTCTTTTCAAATGTTTACCACCTAAGCACATACATTGTGGAATGCAATAAAGTATTGAGTATTGAGTATATTTGGCCTAGGTCTTAAGGGGAGACGTGATAACCTCCTCCTTTTTGGAAGTCGGTTAAAAATTGATTCGCTGTTACAATGTACAATATGGAACTTCGTTGAGATAAAAAAATCTTGTAAGCGGGACAGGCATAGTGAAGAAAGTCTGGACATTACTCTTGTGTTAAATTCTGTTTGAAATGCAATTCCCGTGGGGGTAGGCAGAAACCACAGAACGCTACGATCCTTACATACTCATGTGACGACCGTTATTTATCTACTAACATTATAAAGAGAGGAGATTAGTATTTTTGTTTGTAATGAATAAACTCAAAAACAACTGGACCGATTTAAAAAATTATTGCACCAATATAATGCTATATTATCACTGAGTTACATAGGCTATAATTTATAACGATATCACGCGGGCGATGCCGCTGGCGAAAGCTAGTCTTTTTATAAAATACTTAATCTCATACAGTACAAATGGCGAGTGCGAGTTGATGTTATTTGATCCAGTCTACGTTAAAACAACTCAACTCAACTCAACTCAAATCATTTATTTCAATTAAACCATTTACAGGCACTTTTGAATTGTCAAGGAATCGGTCAGTCAGAAATAGGTATGAAGCTAGTTGCCCATTCCAAAGCGTAGTAGGTACCTATGGAGAAGAACGGGCAAGAAACTCCACGGACACTCTTTTAAATAAAAAATTGTTACAAAATATTGGTTACATCATTCATGTTGAAATTATACATGTGAGAACAATGTAGAAAGACGTGCACATGAGAAGCGTCCGTAATAAAAAGATAAAAAAGAACAATTCAAAAAAATTAAAAATAAGCCCTGGCAGCTAAGAGATGACCAGTCCCAACTGACGGCGCCCGTTCACGAACATGACGCATGGATTAGCACCATTCAGCTCAACCATTTTGAAGGGAGCTAAATGATCCAACACACGCGCCACCATCAGCGAAACATTTGAGTGAGCATGACATACTCACAGCCGCCAGGGCACATTCAAGTCAATGCAAGACATATTACCCGGTAAATAGTAACTCTTTAGTACATAGTGCTCACATAGTGTGCTATGCAATTATATAATACAAAAGAGATTGAGTTTATACAATGCAAAGATGGTCTTACAATCTTCAGCAGCTCCAACAGTATTTGCAAATGTTAATCAATTAGTTGTGGTTGTGGAGCAGGACCAGCATTGAGCCAAGCATTTTTATTTACTTGGTAAGATAAAAAAATAAACATTTAAGTTCGTGATGTCAAAAACAAAATTAAAAAAAAAGGGAAAGCAACTCTTCCAAATATTAAAATTTTAACTAGTGAGCCCAAGTGGCTGTGGAGCAGGACCAGCATTAAGCCAAGCATTTTTATCTACGATATAATCATCCAACTTATAATATGCTTGTCTACATAGTGTGCGTTTAATGCATGTTTTAAATTTCTTCTCATTCAGTTGAAGAATATCGAGTGGTATTTTATTATAACATTTTACACAGTACCCCATAAAAGAAGTGTGAACTTTAGACAATCTAAAACGTGGTTGATCTAATTTATTCCTATTTCTAGTGTTAAAATTATGCCTGTCACTTATCTTACTAAAAAGGTGTAGATTTTTTCGAACATACATAATGTTTTCATATATATACTGACAAGGTACCGTCATGATGTTAATTTTCTTGAACAATTCCCTTAGAGATTCGCGTCTGCGGAGGTTGTAGATGGCTCTGACGGCCCTCTTTATCAACGAATTCAAGTTTCTCTTGATTCAATACTATCTCACAATCACTACTTTTGACATTTGGTAAAGAAAATTTTATGCACTTAGTTTTTTTTCCATTTAATACTAAATTATTAGCAGTGAACCAATTTTGGACCTGCAGTAGGGCGTTATTTACGTCGTTAAAATTTGTAGCACGTCTATCTACTTTAAAAATTAAAGAAGTATCGTCAGCAAATAACACAGCTGCCATTAAGGTCGAACTATCTAAAAGTTTATTTATTCTGTAAACTTAAATGGTTGATAGCTGGAACAAAGCAACCAACGCACAGCCTAACCTGCTGGGTTTAGGAGCATGACGTTCTGCACAAGAGCTTCCATAACGAGACTGAGCACTAAGGAAGGATTGTTGAAAATTCATCCCCTTAAGGGGTTGAAAGTTTGTATGGATGTTCATAATTAGGCACATAATTTAGAGAAATATATCGAAGCTATTTATAGATACATGGTTTACCATAAAGGGCAAAGAAAGTACCTAATTAAACATCTATATCTATACATATAAATAAAATTGAAGTGTCTGTTTGAAATGTCAAAATAACAGCTTTTTACTTGATGCATATGACATTATATGCGGTACTTATTAAAAGAAAAAAACAATTTTTAACCGACTTCAAAAAAAAAGGAGGAGGTTCTCAGTTCGTCGGGATATTTTTATTTTTTTTATGTATGTTCCCCGATTACTCAAAGACGGCTGGACCGATTTGAAAAAGTATTTTTTTTTTGAAAGGGTAAACTTTCAAGTTAGTTCCATTGTCATTTGGTTACGATCTGATGATGGGGTCTTGGAGAAATCGAGGGAACTCTTCAAACGTTATAAGAACATCTATAGCGATTTGGGTATGTTTGATGAGCAGTTGACATTAGGCTATTATAACTTAGATAAATTACAAACCAACCCACTAAAAAGAGAAAATAAATCTTTTTTACAAAAAATTCAACCACAACAAACTACACAGTGAAAAATGACTTTAATTTTGGAAGTTGGTGTCAAAAAACTAAAATACTGATCACAAAAGACACCGACTTCCGAAATTAAAGTTATTTAAAGGACATCATTCAAGTGTCGAACATTTTGTACCCAAAAATTAAAGTGCCGGTCGGAAAAATAATAACGGTTATCTTATGGGAAATAACACCCTCAACATTTTTTTACTATTACTATGAGAGAGTATACAATAAATTGTAGACTTTCGTTCTAATATTTAAAAAAAAAAACAATGTGTTATTTCCCTTATGAAAACAGTTTTTTTGTTCTGGCCGGCACTTTAATTTTTAGATACGAAATGAATGATGTCCTTTGTTCTGTCTGTTTTGTTCCGGCTAAACTTCGAAACAGCTGGACCGATTTTGACGCGACTTTCACTGGCAAATAGCTGATGTTATAAGGAGTAACCTAGGGTTTTATTTTATAAAAAGAATTAGGGTCCACGCGGGCGTACCCGCGGGCAACTGCTTGTTATTCAATAATAAAAAAAACATTCATGTTTTCAGATCCCAGCGTTCTACTCGGTGGGGCGACAGGGCAACAAGAAGCCGACGGGCTTCAGCGAGAAGCTGTGGCCCATCAACGGCGGCGAGTGGGAGCCCGCCTCCTGCTCCTATAACGAAATTATTCTTACTGGGTATGTTAATAGGAAACCTCTTCGTAAAATATCGTTCAGCACAAAGTTGACGAGAATAGAACGTGACATTCAATACGCAAACGCAATCAATTATTAACACAGACGTTCCATAAAAATCGGTCACCGGGAAAAAGGTCGTCTGCATTCTTGCTAACTCTTGTAGGGTCGAACTAGCGATGTGTTTCAAAGGGGTTCCCTCTATCTGGCAGAATCTTGATGCTCCGAAATTTATTTGGCATAACACACTTGGCATAATCTTCTTTAAACGAATATTTTAAAGGCATAAAAATTATTTAATATAATTATTATTTGGCCGAATGTTTATACGTCCGAATATACAATGGCATACTTTTAAGATGGCAGAATTTTATTTGGCATTTGGCACCTTTGGCAAAGTTAAAATTCTGCATAATTTCGTTTAGAGAACATTTATTTAGAGCGACGATTATTTGGTACAATTTCACTTGGCATAATATGAAGATTTTTAACCTTAAATTAAAATTTTGTCTTAAAAAGTCAATATGTTGTGCTACAAAAGTTAGTGACAGAAACGAATCGATGCAAAACCGACTCCACGTAGTCTTGTCTGCCCTACTCCTAGAGTGTAATTTAAGCCCGCGTAGGCGCGGAGGGGCGAGGCAGCCCGCGAGCTGAGGAGCAGGTGGTGTTAACGCTCGCCGCGGCGGCTGAGGCTGCAGCAGCGGTGGTGAGCGTTCAAACCATCTGCGACGATAAGCTCGCGTGGTACCGCCGGAGCCCCGCAGCGCCGAGCCTTACAAAAACCATGCCTGCTGCATGTTGCGTGCTCGCTTGCATGCATGGTGTATGCTTATTTGCATGTTTGCATGCTGCATGCTTGCTGCATGCATGTGATACGTGAGTCTTTCAATTATTATGGATAAGAAATGTATGCCAAAAGATGATTCTAACTGTAAACTTTCTGAGATAATTATGATAGTTCTGCCTTTTAATGACTATCGATATGAAATGTATGCCAAAAGACGATTCTGACTGTGAACTTTCTGCGATATGATGGTTCTACTTTTTAATTATTATGGATATCAAATTTATGCCTAAAGATGATTCTGACTTCTAAAATTATGAGTTTTGAATGTATGATTAATGAGTGTTTGCCAAACGATTTTCTGCGAAATGAAGTTTATGCTATCCGCTGTTATGCAAGATAATATTATGACATAAAAAGTTCTGCTATAAAGGGTAGACCCGTTTCAAAGCTGTCATCTAGATTGACTTACGACTAGGGTTTTAATAAAATTGTTATATCTTAACTTTTCTAATGTTTCAGACATGCAGACGGAAGTGTCAAATTTTGGGATGCAAGTGCAGGGACCTTACAAATTTTGTACAAATTAAAATGTTCTAAAGGTTAGTAAAAGTATGAAACATTCAACACAAGAACCTACTTCTAATATTATTATTGACCCTTTTTACTGTAATCGTTGATCTTAATTTTAAAAATCTGAAAGAGGTGGTTAGTGCCACTAACCACTAAACCGGGAAGAGACGTAGCACAAGACAATGGTAAGTCCCATTGTTCGTTCGACTGCGATTACCTCTGACGTGATACAGAACTGTGGGTATGTTCGGGCTGAGATAGATATCTAATATGTCATCAATAAGATCAAGGTGGAAAGCATAAAACTTAAATGGCGGGTCTCGTCTTGCCTATTATGTAAATGGTCCTTTTACCAAATGCCTCGGGCCCTATCTTTGATCTCCACTCCACCGCTGTATTACTACTAGATTACTGAGATTCGAGCTTATCGGCCTCGTACAGGCCTTTCTGTTTATTTTCATATATACTTTAGTTTTTTTTTTTTTTCTATGATTGTGTCATTCAATTTTGTTTTTGTTCTTCCTGTGCGAGCCCTAATATATATATATTTTTTTTTCGTTACCATGTGTTACCATAATTATGTCACTGTCGCACCGTGTTGCAGTATTCGAGAGGCGCACGGGCGGCTCGTGCTACGACGAGGACAGCCCGCTGGCCATCCAGCAGATCGCGTTGTGCGCAGAGTCGCGGCGCCTGGCCGTGGCGCTGCCGCACGGACACGTCGTGCTCTTCAAGTTCCGCAAGAGCGAGACGCACGGAGAGACACATGTGAGGGCATGCCAATTCTAGTCCTTATGTCTTGTGCTAACTACATCTTGACTAACGATTTTATACGGTTTTGGCCGTAAAACAATGTGATATGGTTTTGGTCGTGGGCTCTCGTACTATAAATGTTACAACAAAATACCTTGTGACATATTGCAATTACATGAAAGAAAATTTTAAACTCATATTAAAAGCACAAACAAGCATATTACAAATTAGATGATTATATCCAAGATAAGAATGCTTGGAAACATGCTGCTCCTGCTCCATACGACACAATCTATAGTCCATACGCGTTAAGAAAATAGTGAGTCATCGCTAGCCTAGCCCCGCCCCTCGACAATGGTCACTTAGCTGCTGGCTGGCTTAGCTGT
Organism: Agrochola lychnidis; assembly: GCA_963680765.1. Lineage (NCBI taxonomy): Eukaryota > Metazoa > Arthropoda > Insecta > Lepidoptera > Noctuidae > Agrochola > Agrochola lychnidis. Next base: position 911,946 of record OY796859.1, on the reverse strand, counting down.
GAACTTAGCTTTCTAATTTTTTGCGATTCGCTTGGTCGATGGGCAGGGCTAGGCCGGTGAACAACGATGACTCACTATTTTTCTTAACGCGAATGGACTATTAAGAATCTAGACAAAATCAAACCGGTTGCTAATTTAATTTTATAATTTGTATGACATTGAATTTACAGTCTGTGATTACTTTACCTCACACATTGACTTATTAGTTGTAATTTTTTTTTTGGAAAAGCGTCTCTTTTTACAATGCTTGTAAATATGTGACCACCATGTATCTATCACAGAATTAATTTAATTGTAATTGCTTGACTTTTAATGCTTTTTAAAGTGAAAATTTTATTACATCGTCTCAAACTTTTTCGTCTGTGTGTTGCATGTCGCGTGACGGTCGGCCGCGGAGTAGAGATAAAGTGAAAGGCGCTCGTCAGAGCAGCCAAGGCCAATATGGCGGCACCTATAGAAGCTTCACTAAAATTTTTACCGTGGTTTCATAAAACCACACAATCCTTTTTTTTACATATTGTGATGTAGTAATTTCATTCTAGGTGAAAATGTATGCAAAATATTGTAAAACATTTATAAAAGAGTAACGGTGGAGTTTCTTGCCCATTATTTTCCATAAGCCCATTCCAAAGGTAGATTCGCCTTTTGGAAGAGGTAACTATAATCATTCTATTTTCTTGTAAATGTTTGTCGTTCAAAAGTGCCTTTTATGTGCCTATTTGAAATAAACGATTTGACTTTGACTTGATAGAAAGGAGAGGTAACAGTTTTTTTATGTAAGTGAAGTACAATCAACGAAAGGCTTGAAAATTAATATTTATACAAATTACGCGTTTAGACGTAGAGTTGCAGAGACCAGGGGGCCTACCACCAGCGCATAAAGCAGTATTATTTTAATATAACTTCAGTGTGGGAAAAAGATGAAGCTCTACAGGACGTATAGCTCCATCTCTTTCTCCCACTGAAGTAATATTAAAACAATACTGTTTATGAGCTGGTTGGTGGTAGGCCCCCAGTCCATTATACGATACAAGATAGATCTTGTATTGTCTTGTAATGCATGAATTTCTTATCTACTGTTTCAGGTTTTGGAAATTCCTATGATAACAGACACGTTAGAAGAGGAGGGCTCGCCGGAAGCGGAAGGAGGCCGCTCCATGTCGTTCAGTAGAGCGGGCGACGCGACAGAGGGAGAGAGCAGAAGAGTATGTTTGACTATATATATGTTTCGAAGTAAACGTTATTCTGCATGAGTTTAGTGCAATCAGCATATAATAATGTTCCAACTATTGGGGCACTGGCCTCCTCTCTGTGAGGGGATAGGAACACGGGCCCAGTGCGGGTAGGTGGGTGTCACCATGTTGTGACGGAAAAGGTTAACGTGGTAGAGATAAATAATAACCACGTAAAGTGTCAAAATAAAAAATATGTATGTTTGATAATAATTAGGAAGTAGGTAGGTTTATGGTTAACGCATTTATTTAGAATCTGTCTTCCCAAAAGAATTATCCCTAGTTGTCCGCAAGCCCGCGCCTACGGTGGCCGGGAATCGGCCTGCGATTCCCGACGCTCAGGGCGTCTCCTGCGGCGGTTAGGAGTGTGAGGGTGCGAAATTTACCTCTCCCTCACGCGTTCCGCCTCCTCCTTCGCGAGCATTACTGCTTGGCACGCGGAGGTGACGGTCTCCCATGCCCTCTCGCTCCCTACCTCGGCCTGCAGCAGGCCGGCCGCTCGGGCCCCGCCGCCGCGGGCCTGCACTCCGACACGGGATGGCCGCGCCGGGCAGAGCTCCACCGTATGCCCCACCGTGTCCTCCAGGCGATCCACACAATGCAATGGTGACATCCGGGCGTTTCCTCCCGCCTTATCCTGAATAGGAACCTTCCGAACAGCCGTGTCCGGTAAAGACCTGCCTCAGACGGAAGGTGAGGACGCCGTGGCACCTCTCTAACCACTCCTCAAAGAGGGGACTTATCGCCGCAATTGTGCGTGCCCAGCGCGGGGTTGCGACAATCTCACTCTCCATGACGCCATGAGATCCCGCCGTAGCTCTGTCCGCTTTGCCGTGATTTCTCGCGGCAGCGTAGATTTCTCGGGACTCTGAGGTTCCAAAATTTTGGAAGGCGTACGAGGGGCCGAAGCCAACTAGCTGAAGCCCGTTCGATGTTTTTAATGAAATGAGGCACTAACCGACGATTATCCCTGTATGCACAGTGCAAGTGCACCCAAGGACAACCGCCCGGTTGGTATAGGATAATTGCGGAAAATGGAATCAAAAATCATTATTGCAATATGGCTAAAATAAGCTGGTTATCTAGAACTATGGAAGGACAATGGTGTCGTCCATTAATCACGTGAAGTTTTTAACAAGTTTTTAACAAAAAAAAAAAACAGTTAAAAAGGTAAAGGTTTTTTTTCGTAGTTTGGTTTTAGTTTTTATAAGTTTTATTTTTATTTATTATATTTTGGGGTTATCCTACTAATATTATAAATGTGAAAATTTGTGTGTTACTCAATCACGCAAAAACGGCTGAACCGATTTCGATGAAGTTTGGCACACAGTTTATAACCTGAATTAACACATAGGATACTTTTTATCCCGGTAGTACGTTCCCGTGGGATAATTTCCGACGTCCACACAGGCGAAGTCGTGGGCGAAAACTAGTAATACATAAATATTTTTGAAATGTTCTAAATTAAGCCCTTTCGTTTGATACATAAAATAACATCACAATTTTTTTTTATTCTTGACTATGTCCTCTAGAGGGCGCCATATTCAATTCAATGTGACGTCACATAGCCTATAACCAGCGGACGATCAAAACCCTTCCATCGATATCTCATTTCTCAAATTATGAGCAGTTTAGAAGTTATGAGGGAACAGATGAACATACATACCCACATACATATACAGGGTGGCAGGGACATCGACGCGAAAACTGTTACCAGGGATTCAGTACATGATTCTGAAACCCACTGTATTGAAATATATCGTCGGTTATTAAAAAAAAAAAACATGTGTGCAATTCACACGTGGTAGAAGTGAAACTTTCAAAAATTTTGGCTTTGAGATAATGAAAATTTCGGGAAGAGGATAATTGTAGGTTTTAGTAATGATCATAGTGAAACAAAGTTTGATAATTATTTTATTCGTATATATTACATAGACTTTTTTTTAGAACTTTTAAAGGGGAACAATTCTGTAATACATGATTTTTGCGAAACTTTAACCGTTTAGGCAGCGCACGCAGCGGAAGCTCTCAAAAGGAAAAATAAAACCCCCGATTTTTAAATATTCTTCATTGGTGCTCCGCTCCTATTGGTCTTAGCGTGAGGATATATAGCCTATAGCCTTCCTCAATAAATGGGCTATCTAACACTAAAAGAATTTTTCAAATCGGACAGCAGTTCCTGAGATTAGCACGTTCAAGCTAACAAACAAACTCTTCAGCTTCAGAGAACCGTGAACATAAGAAACACTGTATAATGTTTCCTATCTCATTTTCTCCCACGTTAAATCTTATGAATTGGTATCTGTCTCTTTTTACTGTCGCTTTTTCGTTTCATCGATTTTCCAATCACAACGATGCTAAAGAAGTTTTCACTTAAAAAAATCTGTTGTTTCATAGAAAAGTGCAATACCTACGCGGTCAAAATGTATGGGACAGCTGTTATTAAAAAAAAAAAAAACATTTATTTCAGACAAAAAAGTCCATAGGCAAGGCAATTTGAGGTTGTTAGTGACAATAATTTCGCTTATGACTAATGTTAGTAACTAAAATAAAAAGAAGAAGAAACTAGACACACCGTCTACCCCTGCACAGTAGGCTCATCGGTCTCGCAAAACATGGAGTTCAGTGAACCTACTGAGCAGAACAGTATCGGTTCTCTCGCCAATCATCCTCAGGACGCTATTCGGGCTCCCCCGTACTCGTCGCACCACCGACGCAACTTTTTTACGCATTATTGCGTAGAAGTCATCTAAGCTGGCGTCAGCAAACATGCCGGATGCACTACAGCATCGAGGGAGCCGAAACAGCGCCCTGAACACATTATTATACTGAACGCGCAAGGAATTGTAGGCTTTTTGTGTAAAGTTTGCCCACAGGCCACTCGTGTAGAACGTCTGGCAGAATGCCTTGAACATTGTTATCTTAACAGGAGCAGTACACCGAGCGAACCTGTGTGCCAACATATTACCGCGCACCGACAACGCCCTGCGCTCCCTCTCAATGTCTAATTCGTCACACAAATTCTCAGTCACAATGTGTCCCAGATATTTAAACTGTGCAACACGACTCAGAGGTACACCATTAAGTAATATAGGTGGTATAAAGATATTGTTTTTATTTTTACATTTAAATAACATGAACTCACTTTTACTTTCGTTGTACCTCAGGCCATGCTCCACAGCATAAACCTCACATACCTTTAACAGCTGTCTCAGACCCCCAATTGAGGGGCTCAGCAGCACCATATCATCGGCATAACTCAAATTATTGACACATATGTCATCAATATGGCATCCAACATGCATGCTGCTGAGCTCCTCAATCAGATGGTTAACGTACATATTAAAGAGCCGTGGCGAAGCTAGCCCGCCCTGCCTGACGCCACACTCTACAGAATATTCATCTGAGTATACATTTCCCCACCTTACTATATTAAGCTGCTCACTGTACCAGTAGGCGACGATATTCACAAGATTGGCTGGGACACCTGCACTTCTTAATTTTGTCCAAAGCTTATTATATGACACCAGATCAAAAGCTTTGGACAAATCCAAGAAACACGCATATACTGGAGTTTGCCTTTTTACATAATAATCAACAGTGTGTTTCAGAGACAGTATTGCACTTTCAGTTGACAATCCCTCTCTGAAACCGAACTATGTATCCTGTAATGTTACAAAACGATCAAGTTTTCTATCCAATAACCCATCAAACACTTTTGCAATTATAGTAGCTAAAGAAATCGGCCTATAGTTACTTCTATCAGAGATATCAGCAGTGACATTTTTCACTATTGGCACAACCCTGTCCTCATAAGACTAGATGGTAAATATGAGTGGCGCATACAAAAAGTGTAAAACATGGCTAACAACCTATACAGGTGCACTCCCCCATGCTGCAAGTGCTCGACACTGAGTCCCTCATGACCTGGTGACTTCCCTCTTTTCATATTTTTAATAAAGTCAGCCACATCCTTACTTGAAAATCCAATAGGCTTTTCTACTGAGCAACGTTCAGTATCAGACACTGACAGCAAGGAAGATTTCACCTGAAAATGATCCTTAAATGAATTTGCAATCATTTTAGCATCACTGATGCCATCAACGCACACGGGCAGACTAGCCTTACCATTTAAACGCTTAGTGCCCTTCCAGAATTCAAACTCTTCGACTTTCACACATTTTCTCATACAAAGATCCACTAACTGGTTTACCACCTAAGACATACAATTGATGGTCCAGTCTAGCCTGCCCGTGGGCGCCTCTGACATGCTTGTTCCAGCCATGGACACACTTAACATTATTCGGCTTCCTAGGTAACAGACTGCGACTGCTCTCCGAAGCCTGACTTAATATATTAACAATATTGTTATATAAGTTGTCAATTACAGATCTGTGTTGTATGTTTTGACACATACTATCAGCACACTCCTGAAGTTCACCAGGAAACATAATTTTTCTAAAGTTATTATTACAAATTTCATGATATTTCTGAATTTCTTCTAATTCTCTTACTCCCCATACAATGTTATTACGTTGATAATTATGAACTTCAACTTTAGCTTTAATTACTTCTAAGTTACAAGTCACTTGTAAAGGGAAGTGATCTGACCAATATACATCATTCAGAACCATAATATTCACCACAGACTGCCACGCTGACTTGGTTACCATGCAGTGGTCTAACCATCGCTTACACCCATACACTTCACTTTGAAAAGTATAAGTTTCAGATGACATACCTAATTTAACTAAATCGGCACATATCCAGTCATTTTCCTCACAAAAATTCAGAAGCTCACTACAAAACGGAGCATTAGGATGTGCGTTGAAATCCCCTAACATAAATACTACTTCGATACTATTGTCTTGTATAATTGCATTCAACTCACCCAAACACTGAGTAAATTCCGGCAAGTTCACAGTTTGGTCAGTCGGCATATACACGCACATAACTAACATTTCACGTCCAGCTCCAGTCATTACTTTAATCGCAACAATACGCTCACTTATGCACTTCACCACCGTAACATTGCGAAAGGCACTTTTCCGCCATAGTATCGCAACCCCGCCGTGAGGTCTGCCTCGTAGCACTCCAGCCGTCAAATCCACCGCAGACTTCCCCGTGTAGCCAAAGTTGTCGTCAATATCACCCAATACTTGTGTATCGTACGGCAGCAGCCAAGTTTCTTGGAGGGCTATCACATCCGCCGATTTACATAAAGTTCTCACACATTCCATACTTCTTTTAATATTTTTGCAGTTATAACTTATTAACGTACTATCCATTTAATTGTATGTCATCTTTATCGGAATTCCGTGGTCTAAATCGTATAAAACTCCTAAATGTTATCCCATCAGGCCACAAGTTATCATTTAAAAAGGTATCAATTTTATCCATTGAAACGAATATTTTAAAAGAATTGTACGGCCTTTCTTTCTTCATGATAACTTTTTCAAGACAGACTTTTTCCTGAGTCTTATTATATATACATAATAATACGTATATTCACATATGTCGCCTCTAATGTATCCTTGCTTACATTGGAAATAAATAAAGGAATCTTTGTTTCCGCCGCCTTGAACTTTGTTTCAACACCGGTTATTGCCTTTCCCATTTTTCCAATAAATCGATTCTTATGCCGTCTACGTTGCATCACAGTCCACTCATCTGTTGGCTTGTTTTGTTTCCATTCACCTGGCGACTTAACTATTTCCGCCATCGTTGGTTGCGACGCACATGGCGCCGCCGTCGGCGCTTGTTTACACGCGATAGTGTCTGAGAATGGAGACAAAACTTTGTTCGCGTGCTCGACTGACGATGACATAATATGCGTTTGCGACGCCGCTGCCGCTACCGCTGCTGGCTGAACCACAGGCGTTGTCGGTGCAAGGGAGATAGACTTATTTACACATGCGCGATAGCGCGATACTGAGCAGACGGCGACGGCTCGAGTGCATTTCGCCCCGACGATTTATTAAATAAGCGACGAAAAACTGCAACGCAGTAGGGTTCAGAATCATATACTGAATCCATGGTAACAGTTTTCGCGTCGATGTCCCTGCCACCCTCCCTGTATACCGGTCAAAATCATAACCCTCCGCCGTAGTCGGATAGTAACCCTCTGCCGTGGTCGAGTAATACAAACAAAATAAATATGGCACCCTGCACCATATGCACATGCTGCACATTCTGCCGCAGGGATACGGTCCACAAAAGCCTCCATTACAGATAATACAAAAATCATTGACTACTGTACTTATAGAAAAAATGTTCTTAGCATTATTGTGTTAGGGAAAGTGTGTTTAATAGTAGATTGTTTGCCTAGGGAGCAAATAACAATTTTTAAAGCGAGAGTGGTTATTGAATCCAAAGCGGAGCGAGGGAACACTACTTTTTACTCTTTAAGAAAAAAAAAACGTGTTCGGTCCGACCCCCGTCAGGAACGAAGTTCCTTCTCACGTATTATTTAAAATAAAAATAAAATTTTTGCAGCCACCATCTTGGATTGACATTTTGATTTCACTATCAGCTTTTAACACCTTCGAAAACTATGAAAACGATACCAATGGCGAAAAACTGAAAATTGTCGCAGCTGCCATCTTGGATTTACATTTGACGTCATTATCGGCTTTAACAGCCTCAAAAACTATGGAAATGACAACTAAAACAAAAAAAATCGCAGACGCTATCTTGGATTTTCATTTTGACCAAATTCACACTTTTTCTCTCTTGCCAGCATGTTACTTGTTCATACAATGTTTGTGATTGATTTCTTTAGCAATTGGAACTTTTACTAACAATATCCATCGTCCAAATTCAAATCACTTTTAGTCCCAAAGGATTAAAAAGCTATTTTAGTGCTTGTTTACGAAGAATAAACTAGCTCTTTTTGAATAGATGTGATAAAAGTTCAAAAATAACTTTTATTAGATTTGCATGTGGATTTTCATTCTCCTCGTTAATATTTTCGAAGTTATAATTTAAACTCGTGTGTGTTCATTGTTCGTATCGTGGTGCAGTCGGGCGTGTGGGCGGGCGGCGGCGCGGGCGCGGGCGGCGGGCTGCGCGTGCGCGGCGCGGCCGGCTCGGGCGGCGCGCGCCGGGCGCCCGGCTTCCAGCCCACGCTGGTGGCGCTGCAGCACGGCGCGCCGCACGCCGTCGCCACGCTCACCATCAACTCCTCCTACGGCCTGTACGTACTACCGATTGCTCTGTTCACCTATACATGCTAATATTCGCCGAACCGCCAATTTCTAGCTGATGTTGCTAGATGTTCAAATAATACTAGCTCAGTAAGTCAAAGGCTTTATCGAAAGTCAAGAAAAACATAAAATGTAAATGTCTGTATAATATGTCCACATGCAGCATGGCGTGGGGCGGCGAGCGCGGCGTGGTGGTGGTGGACGTGGCGCGGCGCGCGCTGCTGGCGGCGCTGGCGCCCGCCGCGCTGTACCACGCGCCCGCCGCGCGCGCGCCCGAGCGCCAGCGCTCGCCCAGCCTGGACCAGGTAGGCCGCACGCGCGCCCCGACGACACCTGCGCGCGCACGAACTGTGCGGTTTGCGTGCATCTTAGCAACGTAGTATGGACACCTTTGGACATGTTCGCGAGCCGTTAGCGAATGGTTCGCATACAAGAGAAAGTCAAAAAACTTGTTCGCGAACACATCGCGCGCATACCGTGTACCTGTGCTACCTCGGATGTACTCAGTAATTCATGACCGTTCAAGGCACATAGTGTGCACGGTTCGTGCGCGTGAGCTTCAATTGTGCAGATGTGAAACCTTGCACGCGAACCGTTTGCAACATGCGCGCGCGCGTAAATGTGACGCCTCCATAGCCATTCGAGGCGTCTAGCGTACACAGTTCTTGCGCGTGCGCTGGTGTGAACCTGCTTTCAGACTTTCGGGCTTCTGTCTACACGCAACGACTGTCAAAGATCTACAAATGACAACCGAGACCGACAGCTTAACGTACTTTTCGAGGCACGGAGAGGTCTCGATACGTAATAGATGGTCACCCATCCACGAACCGACCGCGGCAAGCGTAGCTTAACTGATTTAACCTTCGGTCGACCCGTGCGGCTGTTATCATTTAGCCACGAGCCCCTCAAGTAAGCACGACCATCAAGTAAAAGTAAACAAAAAATCGTTTATTTCAACATTCAAATTACAATAATAATATAGATGGCGTTGCTCCCAAACTATAGACACAACCATATCTTAGGCACCATTTAATGAAACATTATGGTATTTTTTAAATAAAAATAAAATTGGCGACATAGTTAAACTAGTTAAGTCCGTATGTGACGCGCGGTTATAAAGGAACTCGTTCACATTTACTGTTTAAGTGTTAGTCCCAAAAATAATTCAGAATTCTCTTAAAAATTATCGTAAATGAGTATTACCATATGCGTGCTTTATCTACGAATAAAAGTAATCAAGTAATTCCATTACCTATTTGTAAAATGTAGCTCAATATTTCTGCATAGTTAGGTACATTTTGTAAACGAAATTGTCTGATGATAGCGATATATACTTCAAAATAAAGCGGCGACGAACGTACGAAACATATTAGAAGAAGCACGACGCGAGCAGTCAGCGACACTCATCGCCGATACTTACGAGATGGTGGTGTTTACGAGAACTGAACACGATTGTGAGCGTTAGAGAACGAAGGAGACACCGCAGCAATAACGGTTTACTTCACATTACATTTAATTTGCTTTTTTATTTACTTACGTATGATTTGCTCCGGCGAGCGCCCGCCACACCCTCTACTTTTATTATTTCTTATAATTTTGTAATTTATTTTGATCTAATTTAGCAGTAGCGCCACTCCCGGCTTGTCCCAGTAGTAACATGGCATGGCATCGTTAGACATTCTTTACACTCGGCCTGTCTTTCTCTCCTATCGCATACATATTTAACTAGAATATTTTATATGTCAAGTTTACAGATTCTCCGCGTCACACTCCTCTAGGAGAGTGCGATTGTACCTCACTGTATATGCTAGTACTGTAATGTCGTCGGACGTAGCTCGCTCCGCTGTCACATGTCGCACCGAGTAGCGCTCCGTCGCCACAGCTCACGACATCCCATACCCCGCACGGCTCACTGTCGTCGTGCGCGACTGTACTTCACATTTATATTTTTTCCCATCCCTCGACTGTAAGCTGGAGGAGAGTGCCACGCGACCATCCCCCGCCGCCAGCCCCAGCGACCTGTCCCTGGACGAGCCGCCGCCCGGACAGGCCGGACAGGCCGGACAGCCGGCACAGCCCGCGCCGGCCGGAGCCTCGCCCGCGCCCGACGATAAGGCTAAACTGGACACCCGAAGGAAATCGACCTCCTGGAAAAATTTCAATCTGAAACGTCAGCTCTCTAAAGTGGATCTCAAGTTCAAGGCGGCATTTGCGACACCCACTGAAAACAGTCAGGAAGAGGTGATCGCTGAGAAAAGCAACTCGCAGTTTTACTGCGAGGCGCCCGAGCGGCCGGACGGCCCGGCGCCGGCGCCGCCCTCGCCCGGGCCGGCGACCGGGCCGGCGCCGTCGCCCGGCGCGGAGTCGCCGTCGAGCGAGGAGACCAAGCCGTCGGACGTGGAGGAGGAGGGCACTTCACCGCTGCGCGTGTGCTCGGACGTGTTCGAGCGCATGCACCGCGAGCTGCAGGACAAGCGCGGCGCCGACGTGTACGAGCGCATGCACCGCGAGCTGCAGGAGCGCTGGCAGGCGCAGGCGGGCCCGGCGGGGCCGGCAGGGCCGGCGGGGCCGGCGGGCCCGGCGCGGCCCGACGCGCTGCCGCTGTGGGAGGGCGAGGCCCCGACGCGGCCGGCGCGGCGCGCGCGCGCGGAGCGGGACGCGCGCCTGCTGTCCGTGCCCAACATCAAGTACAAGGAGCGCCGGGCCCCGGCCGCGCCCGGCTCGCTGGGCGGGCTCATGCGGCGCTTCAGTAAGTATCGCGTCACCCCGCTCACCTCACGCATCAGTACATCAGTACATCAGTACCTCGCTATCCGGTCTCCGTCTCCGGCGTAGCACCTAGACGTTCCGCTGTTGCTAGAGTAGTTAGGTCCTCGACATGAATGGTAATGGTTTGCGATTTTGATCTAATACACTGGTACCGTAGCCCCCTTTTTGTTCGGGACATAGATAGTTTGACTAGCTAGAGGTGATGGTAGTTAGATGAACTGAAACGTTTTCAACTAATTTGTAACATAATATTATTATTTCTGAGAACCTAACGGCCACTAACGATTCGGCTGTAGAGTTGAAACGGTAAGAGATTGCGAGTTACGACTTTAACATGCTTTGTGCTTCTTGTGATATTTGGCTTTTTATTTGATTTGGTTTATAAACTATGTATAATTTATATGATAAGTAAGTCTATGTACGACACGTTATGTATGTATACGCAGCGTATACCACATGTACAAAGGTCGCACGGTGTTCTGTGCTGCTCGTCTGTACAACACATAAGTACGTTACTTGTAAGTCAGCACGCTACTGGTGATTGATGTGTATATTTCTTTTATTTCCAAGGAAAAGGACTCGTCCGACGAAGACTCTAACTGCCTTAAATATCTATTCGCTGACTTTCTCGGTAATTAAACAATAATTAATGGTATAAATGATTGCATCAAACCGTAGGTGATCTCTGTGTTGTCAATGTCCTGAGATGATGTAAAGTGCTAATGGCACGAGCTGAGTAGTCGGTATAGATGGCACCACTCTCGCTTGTAGCTTCACATCAGTTAGCCGTCATCCGGACGTGTCCTGTATGCGCTCGCTCACGGCCCGCCTTTCCCCAGGGGAGTTAGTAGCGCGCCTGTGCCCACCCGACCCTCGCCCCGCGCAGGCGCACGAGCTGCGCGTCGCGCCGCGGATAGGTATGCCACAGTCACGCCACAGCCACACGACTAACAACGGCCGCACGGGCCTCGCCGCGTCACTAAACCACGACTAATTGTACTCTATCTGGCACAGAGATCACGGTTGTTCTAACATCGTGTCGGCGTCATAACAGAGAGGGTCTTCAGTGTTCATGTTCTGTAACGTACGGTGGAGGCAGCCGGCCTGTGACTATCGAGCCCTGCGGTATGAATCACACAATCTGTATCTGTAATTGAGTCTCATTTTAAATAGTGGTTTCTTGAGTAATACAGAAGTCACAGAATACGGTTGTGTGATTGATGCAGCTGGGCCGGCTCGGTGGTGGGAGGGGCAGGGGTTCGGGCGGTCGCTAGGAGGTGTGTGTGTTGTAGATGAACGGGCCGGGCGGCGGGGCCGGCGGGGCCGGCGGGGCCGGCGGGGCCGGTGGGGGCGGCGGGGCCGGGGCCGGCGGGGGCGGCGGGGCCGGGCCGGGCGCCGGCGCGGTGCGCGTGCGCCGGTCGCGCTCGCAAGGTACCCGCAAACTGCACAAGTGCCTGTCCACGGCGTCCGACGTGTACGCCGCGCCCCCCGCCCCGCAGCACTCGCTGCTGACGACGCGCCAGTATTGCAGTTTTGGTAGTACAGTCACCTTGTACCGAGTCCACTCGGCTAAGTCTCCTTCCGTTCTGAGGCAGTCGCAGTTTCTTCTATTTTGTTTTTATGTTTTGTTCGTTATGGTTTCTATTCTCGCCGCGGACGAGCGCTCGCTTGAGCCGGCGCGACGCGTCGTGCGCAGCATCTTGATATATGAGCTTAACTGGATTACGATATTGCATTTTGGCTGATATTTATCGCTCAGCACCAACTTTAATAACTGAAGCTATGCTTTGTCTGTCTGTACCTAAATTATTAATGAAAGCTCTTCTGTTCCTAGTCGTCGCCGTCAAGCGCGCTCAGAGGTCTGTTACAACTCTCACTGTTATCTCTTCGTTATATTTTGTTTTAAACTTTTTTTTTTTTGTTTTTCACTCTCACTGATATACTTCTTTCCATAACTGAATACTCAAACATGTTGACTTGCTGTGGGTTTGAAGGTAGTTCCTATCGAGTACTTAGTATCTTACTACATGTGACAGCACTATATACTACATAATTATGATGTTTGACTAACCTTCAAGCTCACATCGATTTTGTTTAGAATGTTGGCCTTACAATGCCATCCTTACATACATCATAATATGTGCAGGGTGACTTGTAATTCAACAAATTCCTTCCAGGACGTGATAGTGTGACCCCTTTGCAACATTTAAGCACCCTACATAGTTGGCGAAAATGACCTGGCTACCTAATGCAGGAAATATTGCTGGGTGGTTAGACTGAAGTACTGGGATGAAATAAACCTGATAATTAATTGATTTTAACAATTCGCTAATTCTATATTTGCAAGCATTATCGACTGTTTCATGGGCAACTCTTAAATATTTTTAACATTTGTACCTCACTCGATAATTAATTAAATGAAAATGTTTTCTCAGTCATTTGTACGCTTATTGAGATAAATGGTGTCCAAATTCATGTACGCAGTTGATTTAACTTCTGAGAAAAAATATATTAAAGACAAATAACTTTGGGAATTTTTTCAGAAATATACAGATCTTGGATGTTCTCGACTCCCATGGATTCTCGCCTAGGCTATATGGGGTGCTTTAATGTTACAAGGGGTCACACTACCACGTCCTGTACCCTAATTGCGTAACTTATTTTTGTAAACAATTATGCCTAATTGGTTTCATTTTGACAGTTCAACAACATTCATTGCGTTATTTACTTTGTTGAGCAGATTTTTTTTCCAACTTATATTTCAATGGAGCAATTTGTTTCAAATCGAAACAGATTGTGTTGTATTACGCAATTAGGGTACTGGAAGGAATACGTTGAATTACAAGTCAGCCTGTATGGTTCTAATTAAATCATAATACTTTGAACTGGCAATGTTAACTGGACATAAGTCGCTGAACACCCAGCCACAGTCTCGTAGAGATCGAACTCTTTACATTTTGTTCGGCCCCTTATTATTTCCCAATGAGCATGTGTTGAACTGTTGAGTTACTTCCATATTTATTTATTTGAAAAATTTCCAATTTCAGATCGGAATCATTTAATAGGTAACCATTGGAATATTCCTCACCTATTTTAAGTTATAATTTGGTTTCTCTAGTTGTTATATCCGAGTAGTTTTATCCTTCGTTGTCATTCCGAGTCCGAGCTAGAATGAGTTCCTCATGTTTGATGGTGTTCCATGTATGTCCATGTCGGCTTGAGCCGCCCTCTCGCTGTACAGATGTAACGTGCCGCGCGTGCAGCGCTCGCGTGCCGCCACGTGCCACGCGCACTGCACGCGAGCGCTGCACGCGCCGCTCCTGTGATCGTGCTTGTAATATATTGTGGTTTTGTTTGTCGGTACAGAACCAACTGTTCCGCAGACTCTCGCATCTATGGAGTACTTACACATTATGCAACCCAATGGTATCCAATACAACATTTGCATCGTTTCGTTTTGTTCTTAAGTTATTTGGTATGGTGTTCGTTTATTTCCGCTTGTGTGCGTCGGCGCACGTAGCTGTCCTCTAGTGCGACGTGGCTGTGACTGTCTTGTAATGTACCACACACACACTATTGGTCTGCGCACTCTTGTACCGAACCTCTTTCGACTGGCATGACTCATAGTTGTACAACTAAAAGGTGACTTACTACTCAAAACTATTTTATAATCTATCACTGTTATTGTTACGATGAACGAGACCTACTATATACTATACTATACTATATATGTTATATGTGCATAAATAAGCGAGGCTTTCCGTATTGTATGAGCCACACGATCTATATTATCATTTCTATTCTTTCCTGTATTTAGTTTCCGATGGTCGATACTTTATTCTCACAGCGATCACGTTATGTCTTTATTTGCCTTCGTCTGCAGCGGCCTGGCAGAGCGCCGCTCGGTTCCTCCGCGGACCGAGTCCCTGACGCGACTTAACTTACTATACTTTACCGACTTGTAACGCTGTTGAGTACATCAATGTTATTTCTTTTCTAGCCCGACCACAAAGCAAAAAGTTTATATGGCTCGTTTTTGGCTGCCTCTATATTCGGCTGGCATTATGTCTATGTATGCTTACGGTATTATCTTACTATCAGTGCAGTAGCTGCATGCGCACGCCCCGCCCGCGCACGTAGTGTTGCTAGCTGTGTTGCGTGCCCGTCCGCGCGGCTCCACGCTGCTCTAGTGGCTGCCACCTGGTCTCATCCTCATTCCATCACCATCACACCTTTGTGTTGCTCTTTGTGTACATCTTCTGTTCGTTAGCGTTCGGCTCGCTTCTCATTTGCTATGTTCATCGTTAGAGCTGTTTATCGATGTGCTCGTTAAGTTAAGATAACTCGATGATTACTGATATCTAAGGGGGTGATCTGTGTTTTGACCGCTGCCTCACTTGCGCCGTATTCTGCCTTGTATTAACCATTCCATGTCCCGGGTCAAAACACTAACCATCGAACGACTAACAACAATATCTAACATAACTCGACATTAACAAGACGTTGTGCAAATAAGCTGAGATTGGACGGGCATGCAATCGCCTCACGGTTCTTCTGACGCATGATTATTATTCCTTTTCTTTAACTTGTATAACTATGCACTGGTGTATGGCACTTGACTGATGATTTCAGCTAATTTCACAACAGCACTAATAACACTGAGTCCGTGAGCTGAGCTCGCTTTAGTCTGCAACTTTACCTACTGTAGACTAGTGCACAACGCGGCGGTGGTGAGGGACACAACATGCTCAATATTCTTCTTTTGAATCTTCTGATCCTTAAGAGAAAAATAAGACAAGCTGAGCAGAGCACACATGCAAACAGATGCGCTATGTGTAGTCATACTTCCCCAAATTGTAGCTTTACCTCTTGACAGTCCGGTGCTCTCCTGGAGATCGATAACAATTAAAATTCTATCGTTTTTTTTTTGGACTGTTGTAGGTTTAGAGTAGAAACACAAACTTTTGTTGAGGGTAGAAACACAAACATTGTGAAAAAATTAAACAAAAAACATGATGAATTAAAAATAAAGAAATGGAAATTCTAAAAAAGAACACTCTCTAGCCACAGGACATCTGCTTTTGTTAAGCCGTAATATACGAATTTGCAGTGTGCTCAAAGCTTGTCTTATCCACTCCAACCCACATTAGTTAGCCTAGTGCTCTAGCCTCGTAGTAGTTGTGCCCTCCCCGCCGCCGGCGCCGGCGCGGCGCAGTGCGCGGGCGCCGGCGGTGGCAGTAACCGAGTGTGTGTATGTTGCCAACCGGCCGGTCAGACAAGCTGGACAGCTCGTTCTCGCGCTCGCGCTCCAGCTCCATGTCCAGCCTCGAGAACATCTCGCAGGAGGGTATCCAGTGCCTCGCTTTTGCTGACAGCTACACCAAAAAGTCTGGTGAGTTTTTTTTTTTTTTCTTAGTAATGTAATACTAACCCCATGCCGATTTCGGCTACGGTAACGGTTTTTGTTTCTGACGACTATTTGTTACGAACGTTTGCTCTGAGGTCGTTTTTCTTAGTACACCCATATTAAATCAGATGTGCTTTAGTTCCATGTAATAGAAAGAAAGCGTCTTGCTATCAACTGGGCCTAATCCAGACTCCAAACTGTATACTGAGAAATTTTCAAACAAAAACCCAATAACACTTTGTCGGACCTGAGGATCGACATTTGGCAATATAGGTTTATAAATGTGGCTCACCTCTATTTTTCTTCCTTACTCGTATTCCTAGACCTGAATATGTGATTGTTTTTAAATTTTATCTCGAACGAGAGGATCGGACGTCATTATGTATTGATTTTGGCAGACCCAACGGCGCTGATGCCGACACTATGGATCGGCACGACGCTAGGCTCGGTGCTCACCATGATGATCAGCCTGCCGGAGGCCGAACACAGACACACACAGCCTGTCGTGGTCGCCACCAGCGGTACGTATGCTTGTTACAACAGCCAACGGCGCACGATTTTACTCTTAAGAGGCCTGCGAACACGGCTCGCAACTACAAATCGAGATGTTTGCAAAATTCAATTCCAAGCACGTTGCGCTAGTGTGAGTGCCTGTCGGAGCGATATACACCTACAGTGAGCAATACTACCACGCACACATTGACAATTATTGCTTGACGCGATAGCACTACTAGCTTTCGAAAATTTATAATGTGTTCCGTAATACCAAAAATTATGAATGAAAACTTAATATTTTTCCATTGTTTTTTCATTTGATAGTTTGTAACTTGAGAATATAAGCTATGCTTCTGCAGAAACAATATCATAAATAATGTTGTTTATAATACAGAAAAAACAATATGAAGACATGTCATTTACGCTGTAAAAATGTGCGAAATTAAATTCGTTTAAACTTCATTTTAGAAAAGATTTTTGGAAAAAAAAAAGTAGGAGCCTAGATAAACACTGTCTGAATCCGAATAACAACATAATATGGTGGAAATATGCCTAAATTGCAAATGATTTAGGTATTACGTTTGTATGGCCAATTCATGCGTCGCCGCGTTCTTAAACCTTATTCTTTATTGTACATACAAATTACAAAAACGATGTTACAACATTATAAGGACATATATGTACACAGCAGCTCTATGTGCAGAGGCGAGCTTGGGTTATCTCACAGCTAACCTCAGTGCGATAGACCAATTTGTAAATGAGGATAGTAAATACCTTCCAATCACTGCTACAATACAACGGTCTTCAGGGATATTTTGCAGAGCTTTCAATGACTAAAGATTATTTTTGTTTAAAAAATGTTTATACTTTTAAATAAATCTTCGTATGTTTCAGGTGGTCCGTTATTTAGGTTAAAGGGTTCGATCCTGACGATGTCATTTCTTGACTGCAATGGTGCTTTAATACCTTACTCGTACGAAAGTTGGAGAGACGACAGTAAAGATGTAAGTATACATTGGTGGTCAACAATAATATTATCAGATGTGCGTCTTAAACTCTTTCTCACGATAATATTCTTTTAGCAGGTAAGAGACCGGCGCGAGCGCACGCCGACGAAGCAAAGCTCGTCGAGCAGCGGCAGTCGCATGAGCCCGACGCCGGGCTCGGACGCCGCGGGCGACCGGCAGTTCGTGGTCGTGGCCTCGGAGAAGCAGGCGCGCGTCGTGGCGCTGCCCAGCCAGAACTGCGTGTACAGGCAGCAGATCGTGGAGACCGACTTCGTTGTAAAGGCCGAGACTGTTAGCTTGAAAGGTAGCTCTATGTTGCAAGTGTATAGAGAGTGTAAAAAGACTCATCACGAAGCTGTCGCCGACGCATTCCGTACATCAAACTGAGTAACTTTGTCCGAAAATAATTAAGTACTGGAAAACGACTTTTATTTATGGTGTGATTCGCTGTTTACGGTAGTGAGCAATGTTACGCACGTCAAACATTGTGTTTATGGGTGCATGCAACGATAAAGGGATCATGAGAGTACTGAAAGTTTAGTTATAACGTACCTATATTCAAGCAAATGAATTATTTGATTTGAACACCTTGTTTCGTAAAAAAAAAACAAGTTGAAACCTTCAATATCTCCGTAACCAAAAGGTTTTTTGGACCGGACCATACTGGAGAAGGTAGCCCTCCAGTTATGCTCTAGTCCAAAAAATATCATAATAATGGGAAGAACTATCGGCTTCGTTACGGGTATTTTTACACCCTTTATTTCAGTCTCGCTCGCACAGCGCTTACGTGCGCGCGCGTCCTTTGTAAACAATGGCGGTTAATAAGTTGAAGTGTTGTAATTGCAATATAATTATAAGTGAAGTACTAGCATTCATTCAAAATAAACATGATGTGATGGATAACGAGCCTATAGTTCGTTTGTGCGTATCTGCCTAATCGGGACCAGATATTGACGAGGCGAAAACTTTGTTTTTTGAATCTGTAACGACTGCTCAGAGGAAAAAATCACGAAGGCGAGATGGCAAAATGCAAAGAGACTTAGAGGACATTATCTGTCTCTTTAAGGAAATCGATCCGGATGTGATTCCCACCTTCGTCGCACGGGACTTACAAAAATTGCCTCCGATATCGTTTGATCACATTGATGTTACGAAGTTACTGAAGGACATTGTGCTACTTCGTAGTGAGATACAAACAATTAAGGAAAACTATGCAACCGTAGACATGGTAGAAACAATACGTATAGACCTAGACAATCTCAAACTAACTTCGTTGGTTAATTACCCAAATATTAACACGGAAAAAAGAGATGCATATTTTTCGGATAGTGGGCCGGTAGGACTATCACATAACTTATCATCATATACCGACACTATGAATAAATCGTCGGGGCGAAACGCACTCGAGCCGTCGCCGTCTGCTCAGTATCGCGCATGTGTAAATAGGACTATCTCCCTCGCACCGACAACGCCTGTGGTTCAGCCGGCAGCGGCGTCGCAAACGCATATTATGTCATCGTCAGTCGAGCACGCGAACAAAGTTTTGTCTCCATCCTCAGACTCAGACACTATCGCGTGTAAACAAGCGCCGACGGCGGCGCCATGTGCGTCGCAACCAACGATGGCGGAAATAGTTAAGTCGCCAGGTGAATGGAAACAAAACAAGCCAACAGATGAGTGGACTGTGATGCAACGTAGACGGCATAAGAATCGATTTATTGGAGAAATGGGAAAGGCAATAACCGGTGTTGAAACAAAGTTCAAGGCGGCGGAAACAAAGATTCCTTTATTTATTTCCAATGTAAGCAAGGATACATTAGAAGCCGACATATGTGAATATATATAATAAGACTCAGGAAAAAGTCTGTCTTGAAAAAGTTATTATGAAGAAAGAAAGGCCGTACAATTCTTTTAAAATATTCGTTTCAATGGATAAAATTGATACCTTTTTAAATGATAACTTGTGGCCTGATGGGATAACATTTAGGAGGTTTATACGATTTAGACCACGGAATTCCGATAAAGATGACATACAATTAAATGGATAGTACGTTAATAAGTTATAACTGCAAAAATATTAAAAGAAGTATGGAATGTGTGAGAACTTTATGTAAATCGGCGGATGTGATAGCCCTCCAAGAAACTTGGCTGCTGCCGTACGATACACAAGTATTGGGTGATATTGACAACAACTTTGGCTACACGGGGAAGTCTGCGGTGGATTTGACGGCTGGAGTGCTACGAGGCAGACCTCACGGCGGGGTTGCGATACTATGGCGGAAAAGTGCCTTTCGCAATGTTACGGTGGTGAAGTGCATAAGTGAGCGTATTGTTGCGATTAAAGTAATGACTGGAGCTGGACGTGAAATGTTAGTTATGTGCGTGTATATGCCGACTGACCAAACTGTGAACTTGCCGGAATTTACTCAGTGTTTGGATGAGTTGAATGCAATTATACAAGACAATAGTATCGAAGTAGTATTTATGTTAGGGGATTTCAACGCACATCCTAATGCTCCGTTTTGTAGTGAGCTTCTGAATTTTTGTGAGGAAAATGACTGGATATGTGCCGATCTAGTTAAATTAGGTATGTCATCTGAAACTTATACGTTTCAAAGTGAAGTGTATGGGTGTAAGCGATGGTTAGACCACTGCTTGGTAACCAAGTCAGCGTGGCAGTCTGTGGTGAATATTATGGTTGTGAATGATGTATATTGGTCAGATCACTTACCTTTACAAGTGACTTGTAATTTAGAAGCAATTAAAGCTAAAGTTGAAGTTCATAATTATCAACGTAATAACAAGAGAATTAGAAGAAATTCAGAAATATCATGAAATTTGTAATAATAACTTTAGAAAAATTATGTTTCCTGGTGAACTTCAGGAGTGTGCTGATAGTATGTGTCAAAACATACAACACAGATCTGTAATTGACAACTTATATAACAATATTGTTAATATATTAAGTCAGGCTTCGGAGAGCAGTCGCAGTCTGTTACCTAGGAAACCGAATAATGTTAAATGTGTCCATGGCTGGAACAAGCATGTCAGAGGCGCCTACGGGCAGGCTAGACTGGACCATCAATTGTATGTCTTAGGTGGTAAACCAGTTAGTGGATCTTTGTATGAGAAAATGTGTGAAAGCCGACGAGTTTTCAAGTCACGCTTAAAATACTGTCAGAACAACCAGGACCAGATAAAAATGGATATACTTGCCTCTCAACATTCAGCTAAGAAGTTTAATAAATTCTGGAAGGGCACTAAGCGTTTAAATGGTAAGGCTAGTCTGCCCGTGTGCGTTGATGGCATCAGTGATGCTAAAATGATTGCAAATTCATTTAAGGATCATTTTCAGGTGAAATCGTCCTTGCTGTCAATGTCTGATACTGAACGTTGCCCAGTAGAAAAGCCTATTGGATTTTCAAGTAAGGATGTGGCTGACTTTATTAAAAATATGAAAAGAGGGAAGTCACCAGGTCATGAGGGACTCAGTGTCGAGCACTTGCAGCATGGGGGAGTGCACCTGTATAGGGTGTTAGCCATGTTTTACACTTTTTGTATGCGCCACTCATATTTACCATCTAGTCTTATGAGGACAGGGTTGTGCCAATAGTGAAAAATTTCACTGCTGATATCCCTGATAGAAGTAACTATAGGCCGATTTCTTTAGCTACTATAATTGCAAAAGTGTTTGATGGGTTATTGGATAGAAAACTTGATCGTTTTGTAACATTACAGGATACACAGTTCGGTTTCAGAGAAGGATTGTCAACTGAAAGTGCAATACTGTCTCTGAAACACACTGTTGATTATTATGTAAAAAGGCAAACTCCAGTATATGCGTGTCTCTTGGATTTGTCCAAAGCTTTTGATCTGGTGTCATATAATAAGCTTTGGACAAAATTAAGAAGTGCAGGTGTCCCAGCCGATCTTGTGAATATCGTCGCCTACTGGTACAGTGAGCAGCTTAATATAGTAAGGTGGGGAAATGTATACTCAGATGAATATTCTGTAGAGTGTGGCGTCAGGCAGGGCGGGCTAGCTTCGCCACGGCTCTTTAATATGTACGTTAACCATCTGATTGAGGAGCTCAGCAGCATGCATGTTGGATGCCATATTGATGACATATGTGTCAATAATTTGAGTTATGCCGATGATATGGTGCTGCTGAGCCCCTCAATTGGGGGTCTGAGACAGCTGTTAAAGGTATGTGAGGTTTATGCTGTGGAGCATGGCCTGAGGTACAACGAAAGTAAAAGTGAGTTCATGTTATTTAAATGTAAAAATAAAAACAATATCTTTATACCACCTATATTACTTAATGGTGTACCTCTGAGTCGTGTTGCACAGTTTAAATATCTGGGACACATTGTGACTGAGAATTTGTGTGACGAATTAGACATTGAGAGGGAGCGCAGGGCGTTGTCGGTGCGCGGTAATATGTTGGCACACAGGTTCGCTCGGTGTACTGCTCCTGTTAAGATAACAATGTTCAAGGCATTCTGTCAGACGTTCTACACGAGTGGCCTGTGGGCAAACTTTACACAAAAAGCCTACAATTCCTTGCGCGTTTAGTATAATAATGTGTTCAGGGCGCTGTTTCGGCTCCCTCGATGCTGTAGTGTATCCGGCATGTTTGCTGACGCCAGCGTAGATGACTTCTACGCAATAATGCGTAAAAAAGTTGCGTCGGTGGTGCGACGAGTACGGGGGAGCCCGAATAGCGTCCTGAGGATGATTGGCGAGAGAACCGATACTGTTCTGCTCAGTAGGTTCACTGAACTCCATGTTTTGCGAGACCGATGAGCCTACTGTGCAGGGGTAGACGGTGTGTCTAGTTTCTTCTTCTTTTTATTTTAGTTACTAACATTAGTCATAAGCGAAATTATTGTCACTAACAACCTCAAATTGCCTTGCCTATGGACTTTTTTGTCTGAAATAAATGATTTTTATTTTTATTTATTTTATGATTCCAACTGTCTCAAATGTGAACAGTTTTAAAATAAGTGTCTAATGTGCATCGGGACTATTTCGGTCATCCATGAGTGCTGTCAAACAATAAGTTGAACGTGTGTGTCATTTGCAGACAGTGTGTGCCTGGTGAACTACCTGTCGACGGGCCACCTGGTGGCGTACAGCCTGCCGTCGCTGCGGCCGCTGGTGGACGTGGACTTCCTGCCGCTGCCGGAGCTCGGGTGAGGCCGCGCCCGCGCGCCGCGCGCCCGCACGCCGCGCGCGCTCGCCGCGTGCGGGCGCGCGGCCGCTCGCCGGACCGACCGGCGCGCGGCGGCACACAGATCACTATTAGACGATTTCTCTGCACCAAACGAAGGCACTAAATGATAAACGGCTTGTTTTATAATATAGTACCTTTTATCATTAGCTTCGCAGTTTTATCATGATCAATGCTATTTTGGGCTACCGAAGATTTGTCATTTTTACGGTTTCCGCATTCATTATTTGTTCATCAGAGATTTTAGTTGTACCGATCATTCGCTATTTTATCATTTGGGAGCCTAAAGACAGACTTCCTGTACAGTAACGATCGATGTTAGAACGTAGCCTCGGTTGGCGCAAGACGCGGCTCTTGCGCAGCCGCCGGGCGCGTGTTGCGCCAAGCGACGCCGGCGGCATCTAGTACCGAGCGTGGCGAGCATTCGGCTACTAGCGTACAAAGTCGCGCTGTTTCTCACCACGACGTAGACAAAATTTTGCAAATCTGTCGAGCACCACCTGTGCTTACGATATTTGGCACTCTTTCTATTTTTCAGTTTAAAGTAAACGATCGGACATCGCCCTCAACACGACACACGTTGTATTCAATGCGCCGTTATACCGACCTTTATGTTTATGAGAGAACACCGTATCACTTTCTAACTATGTACTCGACTATTTATTTTGGTGCTGCAAATGTATATGGATGTAAATACACACTGGTTACCCGACACTGAACGGACCGAACACCCGAACGACACGGAATGCAACCGACACCCCGCGCTAGCCCTCCAACCATGTTACGATAGTGTGTACCGCCCTGCATCTCTTACATTTCTCTAACTTTTCACCCTTAGAACAATGATGGATTAACTAATCGGCGCGTGCCTCGCCTTTGTGTCGCTCGTCTGGCGGCGCTCCCGGCTTGTCTGTGTCGTCAGTGGGCCCAGCTCGTCTACTGACTACGCACTACTGACGACGTACAAACCGGGAGCGCCGGGCACAAAGCCGGGGCGCGCGCTGGAGCGAATCACCGCTGACTGGTGTCTGTGTTCCTGGTAGCTTCCAGACACAGTCCAAACAGAGGGGTATCGTAGACCCAATGCTGTCCATATGGGGCCAGCAGCTCATTGTTAACGAGGACACCGACCAGTAAGTCGCCGTCCATGCAGATGACATGCGTTAGCCACGTACCGTCACTTGTCATGTGGAGTCGCTCACTCTGGCCTCTGTTGCGTACCTAGACATGTTCATGTAACGTTGACAGTTGCTTCGTACCCTCATCTCCCCGCGCCCATAGACTGCCCCCGCCCCGACCCTCGCCTGTTATGTTTCATTGACGTTTCCACTCGGCCACGGGCAAATCATTATGCGGTCCCGACACAACTAGGGGTTTCAAATACCGGATTTTTTCAATACAGGTATTAATACCGTATAGAAAATGTTCAATACCGGTATCCCGGTATCCCTGTATTGGACTCTATTTTTTTACTAATTTTTTTTTTTTTTTTTCAACAGTTAATAAGTTTCACTGCAAAATAATAAAACACTGTTTTTTAAATATAAAATCACTTTTTAAATAAAACTAAGTTGCTCTCAACAATAACAAAATAACCTGACACATAGTATGAGAAAAGTACCTAGATAAACTAAAACGTTAAAATTTTAATAACTAGTATCTAAGTAATAACAATTTAGTGATCTATTTTTATCTTTATGTTTTTATAAAATTAATCTCTTTAAAATCAACATACTACTTTACTAAAATCACATAAAAATCTGCTAAAATTGTTCATGGTGCTTTTAAGGCTCTTTCTTCCTGACTTACTAAAGTTACTACTGAGTGGAACATAGTACCTTGAGCTATAAAGTAATATCATGCATATAATCTCTAATCTATAATCAACAATTAAACAATAATATAATATTTTTTTAAACTTAAATAAATCAGTTGCAAATTCATAATTGTTTCGGCTCTTTCTTCTTGAAAATGAGTTCGTAGGAAGGAAAGAGCATCAAAACTTTTATCTGAGAGCGAGCTTCTTAAACAGTTGCACAAATATGTAACCGAGGAAAAAGTTCTCTCTGCCTCTACGCTCGTAGGTGGAATGCTAAATAATAATTATATGCCATGTCAATATACATCTCTTGGCCGCCTCCAGTACTATCATAAATGCCCATTTCAACTCTTACAATAGACTCTGTATCAATGCTGGCGAAGCTTGGGTCTTACCTTCCCTTTGAGTTTTAGATTCTATTTCTGCCTCCAGTTGTATTTCAATGCTTAATTCAACATTTGGAAAATGTAACTAACTGTCTAAATAAACTACAAGATAATTAAAATACGCAGTTTTTAAAACTTATCCAGATAAAACATTGGTTGGAAATATAATGTGTAGTAATAAAAAGAAATTGTTTCACTGTAGTATCTACTGATAATAAAATAAAATCACCAATACCGGTATCTCGGTATTGGACATTTTAATACCAGTATTGAAAAATGACAACAATTTACCGGGATCCCGGTATTGGAAGCCCAAGACACAACCACTTGTCAAAATTGGCGTTAACATGTCTGCAAACAAAATTGGAATACCGGAAACTTATACGAAATTAAACGTTATCGAATTACGCTTAAAATTAAAATACCTTAATTCGAAAAGGCTTAAGAACATATTATTCAAAATTAAATGAGCCTACCTCCCTCTACTGCTTAGGACACATGCACACAGATGACGTTTCCAACCTTCCATACAAAAGGAGCGTCGCTCGAAATGATTTGCCCTCCGGGAGCTGCCTGCGTCCTGCACTGTGCTTCACTAGTGCTCGGTGACATGTGCCCGTACACTCACACACCCACACTCGTGTACAGTGACGACACGCACTCACGTCCACTACATGGTTGTAACTCTCTGTGCGATCTCTCCTACTTCCTCGCTGGGCTGCTACTCTGCTCTGTTACATGTTGTTCTTCCTCGTTCTTCGCTTGCAGCATGCCCGCTTCTGAATGTTTATTTTTCTCATTTAAATGTTTATCCAGTTATTAGTCGCGATAGTACTCGTTAGTTGCGCTTATATGTTAGACTAAAGTTTGTCCAATAGTCTCTGCCACTGGATCGTGAGGATGCATCAGGTGAGACGTTAACATTGATAGAACAGTTATTCTTTCCCCCACTTTTTCATCTTCGTTCTTGGTCTATGAATCTCCTTTCTCTTTCTTCTTGGACTATGAACAATATAAATGCCACAAAGTGAACACTAGCGTGTGCGTCGAGACGACTTGTAAAACGTCTGTTGTGTGTGGTATTGCAGGATAGCGAAGACGTTCTGCTTCAGCAACAGGGGACACGGACTGTACCTCGCTTCTCCCACGGAAGTGCAAAAGTTCACCATCGACGCGGAGTTCTGGTCAGTATGTTTGAAGTGACTAACCAATATGTGGACTATTAGTCTGCTGCAGTAGCTCATAGTATGTGTCGTGTGATACAGTCAGCAGCTGAACGAGATGATCGGCGAGTTGTTCCTGCCGCGCGACATGCCGGAGCCTCCCAAGGAGAGCTTCTTCAGAGGACTGTTCGGCGGCGGCTCCAGGCCACTCGACAGGGAAGAATTATGTGAGCCTGTTATATCATTCAGTCCAATCTGAACTTTTAATTTGTGCACTCTCGTTCTTCTCTGACATAACAGAATATTCTAAATTCCCTAGCTCTCTGGTTTTTCGACCTGACGGCTCATTTAACTCCAAAAGAGCCATCGTCGATGCTATCGTTACGTATACGGCGTGTATATCGATGTTACTTGGGGTTCCAGTCGGCGAGAGCAGCGGCAAGCCCCTGCGCACGGTGGCCAAGCACATCCCGGGCGGCGCGGGCGGGCCGGGCGCCGCGGGCGGGTCCGCCGCGCCGCTGGAGCAGCTGGGCGCGCGCGCGGGCTCGGCGGCCGGCGACGTGGCGCGCGCGCACATGCTGGTGGTGGAGCGCGGCGACAAGCTGTCGCGGCTGGAGGACAGCACGGAGCGCATGCACAACCAGGCCGCAGAGTTCTCCTCCTCCGCGCACCACCTCATGCTCAAGTACAAGGACAAGAAGTGGTACCAGCTGTGAGCTGCGATAGGTTAAGTCTCACGCGCAGGCTTCTGAAGGCGGGACGTTGTAACGTGTATGAGGAATTTCTATGTAAGAACGTACCAAAAACTACTTATTGTTCCCGAGAATAAACTCATGACCGCTCGTATTTTGGTACGATTTCTAGACTCCGTCAGGGGTCCTGGCTGTCGGTGACGAATGCCACAGAGTGCTTTATTCTGAGATTTTCAATAGCGTGACGATTGCATCAGTCAGCACAGTGTCGCACTCGGCAGGTGCAGCATGAGAGCGGAGCGCTGCCCGCCCGCTAGAGCTTAGCTACCACGTAGACGTCTTATGAACCTTACCTTAGACTCTTATAGGCGTGACTCGATATGAATGAACGCACAAAGTATCGATACTCTCAAGCATTGTCGATTTCGATCAGTAGTGTCCCGCTTCCTACGAACACACGCTGAATCGTTCAATTATTCGTGTGCCTCTGTCGCGACGCCCTGGAGCCCAAGCCCGGGCGCAGGCGCGGCCCCTGGGGCGCGAGCCCGGGCTAAGGCGCGGCCCAGATATACATAGCGCGCTCGCTCCGCATTCGGTCACGCGATGTGATAATGTAAATAAATCGAAAGCGTTATTATAAACTAATTTACTTAAAACTCTTTTTATACAAGTAATACAGTAGTGTCGCGTCGGACTTCGACGGTCTCTCCTCGTGTCTTCTGTTACGGTTAGGATTCGATAGCAACCACAGCGCGCGACTGCGCCGCGTCGGGCTCGCTCAAGCACTACCGACCAATACTGAACGCGTGCGCGAGGCCGCGGGCCACACGCGAGACGCGCGCGCAGCTCGCGGGCGGTACTGCTGCTCACTTCGCGTCTCTGCGCTCCGGCGTGGTAGACTGCATGTGTGTTACGTACGTATACATAGATATACGATTGTGTTAGTATTGCGTAACACGTGAGATTATTTGAATGTTGCTATTACAATACTTGTAGATGTACATTTTATAGATACAAAGTAAACTCTAATCTAATATGTAAGGATAGTCGACGATGTTGATCTGTATAAAGTATTAAGTAAATAATATAAAGAAAAAATAATATAAAGATTGGAAATTTAAGCATTGGATGACAATAATTTTTGTTACTTCTCACTGGAGATTTCCTTGACACATAATGTGTAGTTTAGTTTCTCTTCTGAGCACCTCCCGCTTGTGTTGCCAGTTCGTTCTGTTCGCAGTCTGCACTACGTCAGCCGATGTGTTATTACGTATTTAGTACTATATTAATTGAAATATTAACGTTTTGTGGGCATTTGTTAGTGTCGACACGTTTACATTCGGGCGCACGTCTTCGCGGTCGGCGCCATTACCTTTAGTTGGTGTTCGCTACTTATTGTATATTGTGACGCAATGATAGCAATACTACGTGCGGGTTGCCAGCCTAAAGTAAACCAGACCAATCGGTGTCGTGTCGGTGTTGCTAGCTAAAATTAAACAAAGTAAAATAAAGCGATAACTATTATGTGTAAACTAATGAATAAAGCTCCCTTGTATATCGCTGGTATTATATAAGTGCGTGGCGAGGGACTCGCTCCACGCTCGAGTTATGTATAAATATATCAGTTCTATGTTCTTGCTGGACTAGAGGTTGTATGGAATTGGACGATCAAGAAGAAAATTGTTAGCACTTGTGTAGTGTTGCTGGGTCTTTGTATGCAGGTACGGAGGGTTACTGTGAATGTACAAGTTTGTTTTGTCGAGTGGCGTAGTGTGCGCAGGAGCGAGTCTCGTCGCCACATATAAATAAGTAGAGTAGTGGATATCGGTGTATCGCATGGCAATAAACGTTTTGTATGTCGTCACCGCATCTAGCTGTTACGTTGCTTGGTTAAGTTTCGTCGCTCGTAGTTACAAGTGTTAGTTTGACTGTTACGTTATCAGCATATTACAAAGTGGAATGCTGTAATCTTTCCTCTCAGATACTAATCGTATTTATACGTCCAGTATCGTTCGATCGCCTTACTTAGCTTGACAATTTTATACCTTAGACATGCTAGTTCAGTTAATCGTATTATTAGTTAGCGAGTATACTTCAGTCGTGTACGATATCGGATGCCAAACTTTGTACTGTTCTCATGCTGTGTTATATAAATACTATAATTGTAACACAACTTGTAATCATGTTCTAATGAGTTAATGTTTTGTAGCTCTGCTGCGTGCCACGCGCGCCCGTGCACGCGCAGCACGCACGGCACGCGCGCGCTAGACGTGCTTAGCTCACTATGACAACTTAGCGTAATATTACGTCTCGAACAAACAAATAATTAACTTATGCTGTTCCAGTAAAATATCAAATTTTAACCAGATTATTTTGTAACATAGTAACGAGTTTTATTCAACAAATATTTTCATAGCAAAGTTTACTCAATTTTATCGAACAATCAGTAGAAATGGTTTAAGCGAATTTTAACGTTAACGCTACATTACTTTGGGTGGAGACTAGTTTGCACGAACACCGCCGTGCTTATATTCAAGTGGCATATCAGTGGAATATATCAGCCCGTGACCAACGTCGCGGGATCAGTCTTATTGTAAGATCATTTAGTTTTGAGACGCCACTTACTACATTTTCTAATGCCCTTTAATATCAAGTAGATTTTTCATTTTAACCTCGATAATAAGTAAGATAAGAATTCGAAGTATTATTTCACCGCATCACGTCACTCTGTGCATCTATCGTGCAGAATTGTGCTGTATAGAGCTATCGTTAGCCACCTATCTCAATACATAGTTCACGTAGAAAATATTTTATGAGATTAGAAATTGAAACGGGAGTTTCGTTGTTGATGCAAATTTACTTGTATAGTATCTATCCCAATGCAGCCACAGCGCCGTACCGAGTACTGGCGCAGGGAGCGTCAGTCGCCGCTGTGCGCCACTGTCCTCTGCCTCGACTGTCTGCCATAAGCGCGTCTAGTCCTTGTTGATGTCACTACGTGTTACTTACGTACCTCATGCTCCGTGCAATATTCTATTTAACTATGTTGTAATGTAAATGGACAAGTTAAGTTTTCTCAATTCTATTAATTGTTAATTATAGTTGAAGTACGCCACGTTGCATTAGATGAACGTTGCGTCCGGTGCGTGACGCGAGCGCATCGTGTCGTGCGTGTCGCGCCACGCACGAGTGACGTCGCAGTCGACAGTCTGCGTAACGCACGACAGTTCCATTACACACGCTGACGATTCATTTGGAAATTATGGGACTAAATTATAAATATAAGTATTTGTAAATAAATAATTAAAAAAACAAAAATCTTGTGGCAAATTATTACTTGTTATGTAACGACGTGTAGAGTTCATTTCAACATTATTTTGTATGACTAGAAGAGTGTCTCTTTCCTAATCGTTCAGAAAGAGGGTTATAAAGAACTATTATAACTATACATATTGTATATAAAGGATGCTGTTGAATTATATTATTTAGTTTAGTAGATGATTATTATAGTCATTATATATAAATAAATTATGAAAATATGAAAATAAAATTATATCAAAGTATTATCGTTGTTTTATTTAAATTAAAATGTTCCACTACTCAATCTGTTTATAGTACGAGAGCCCACGACCAAAACCATATCGCATCGTTTTACGGCCAAAACCGTATGAAATCATTAGTTTAGATGATTCTGAACCCGACTCGGTAGGGGCAGTACCGGGTTTTTTTTTTAACTTTGGTTTTTCCAGTTTTGACCGTTTGACAGTTTTTTGGTCTTGGCTGCTTAACCGGACTTTCCAGTGGGTGCCTTAAACTACTACACTCAAAGCCTCCAGCAAGGGGCAAAACCTATTCTAAATTAAAATTAAGCGAACGCTCGCTAAGAGCACCCCCTGTGGGCTACGAACCTACTACTCTAAATAAGTAATTTCAACTTATTAAACTATCTACTTACCCCAAGTTTCTCAGATTGATTTTTTTACCCCAAATACCTAATTACAACGTACTTTATTTGTTTAATACTTCAAGCACACAAATGTACAGAGGCGGACTTAAAGATATTTAAGAAATTCAATGAAAATTGACCATTCCCCCCCCCCCCCTATCTCCGAAACTACTGGACCAAAAATTTTGAAAAAAATACATAGTATGGCTCTTTACTCATAGATTACAGGAAAACTTATAAGAAGTCCATGGTCTTAAGATAACATGGTAAATCTCTCAATATTGTGCATGCAAACTTACATTTCGTCGCTCGGCATCCAATAGGCCCATCTCTCTAGCTATTATAATATCAACAACAAAATATCAAAAGTGTTTGACAATCTGCTTAACACACAACTAAAAAATAAAACTAAATGTTCATGACAACCAATTCGGGTTTCGGCGTGGTTTGTCAACAGAAAGTGTAGTGTTGTATCTTAATCATACTGTCACATACTATACACAGCGTGGGACGCGGATTTATGTTAGCTTCCTCGACTTATCCAAGGCTTTCGATCTGGTTGCTTATGACGTATTGCGGAGAAAGATGGAGAAGGATAGGTTGCCAACGGAGCTTAGTTTATAAGCTCCGTTGGCAACCTATCCTTCTCCATCTTTAAATATTGGTATGGTAAGAAGATCAATAGTTTATGATGGGCTGGAACTTTTTCCAGGCCATACAGGTTGGAATGCGGGGTAAGGCAGGGAGGGTTGAGCTCACCTTCGCTTTTCGAGCGAGCTGATTGGCGAGCTCAACAGCACCAGAGTTGGTAGCTATATAGATGGTATTTGTGTAAATAATATTAGCTATGCAGACGATATGGTGCTTCTGAGCGCGTCAATCTGTGGTCTCAAAAAGTTGGTCGCCAAATGTGAGCAGTATGCCAAAATACATGGTTTGATGTATAACTCCAATAAGTCGGAGATCATGAATAGAATAGAATAGAATAGAATATATTTATTTGCATAAAACACGGTATAAAAAGATGGTAAAAGAACAATTTAGAACAAAACATGTTTTGCCAATATAATAATAAGCATGCAAATTTTTCAGTAGGTTTGACTTGTTCATTAACATTGTCTGTCAGTGAAATCTTTAACACTAGAAACTATTAACACATAACCATTCGTAAACTTTATTTTTAAATAAACTAGTGTTTAAATTTTTGAGATCATTTGGTAACTTATTATATAAACGTACACACATTGCAAGGCAGCTTTTATTATATTTAGTTAGTCTTGGAAACTCGCTTAGTACGAGCCTGTTGGGGTCTCGTCGGTTTCGGACATTAACATCATTTGCTTTAAGAAATAAATCCTGATTCTTCCTTACAAACATACAAATCTCATAGATATAAAGAGATGGTAGCGGTAACAAACCAAGTTTTTTGAATATAGGTCTACATGATTCGTCTGGTTGGAGCCCGTAAATCGCTCTAATGCACTTTTTTTGAGCAACGAATGCTCTATCACGATCGGTGCTGTTACCCCACATTATCAAACCGTATCGCAACAACGACTCGACATATGCGTGATATGATGTTATTGCCGTTTTAGTGTTAGTAATGCTTCTAACCTGTTTGAGTGCATATACAAACTTATTTATTCTTTTAGATACACTATCAATATGAGTTTTCCAATTGATATCTTGGTCTATAAATACGCCTAGAAATTTTGTTTGTGTTACTACGTCAATTTTAGGTATATTTAGTTTTATATTGTATTTAGGGTTATTTGATTTATTAAACTGTATGCAGACGGACTTGTTTAGGTTTATTGATAAATTATTTATGTTAAGCCATTCAATTAGTTTTTCAATTGTGTTGTTTATCTCAGTCTCGTGATCACTAACCGTGTTATTCTTTCTATCGGATGTAACAATAATAGAAATATCATCGGCAAACAATACAAATTTATGATTTGTTATATCAGTAATGGAATTTATATAAAGTAGAAATAGGATTGGCCCCAAGACACTTCCTTGGGGGACGCCAGATTTGTTACATTTATATTCGGACGAGTGTGGTACCATGTCTTTATTTTTATCTATTTTTGTAATGGTTACCCGCTGTTGTCTGTTGTTCAGGTACGATGATATCCATTGAAGTGCAGGTCCTCTAATTCCGACTTTTTCTAACTTCTGTAATAATAAATCATGAGACACTAGGTCAAAGGCTTTTGATAAGTCAAAAAATAATCCGGTAGTAAGATGGTTTTTGTTAACATTCGTTAAAATTGTATTAATAAGAGAGAAGATAGCTAAAGTAGTGGATTTTTGTTTTTGAAAACCATACTGTTCGTGGTTAATAATACCGAATTTATTGCAGAAGTCAATCAATCTTTTATACATGCACTTTTCAAATATCTTCGACAGAATGGGTATTAACGTTATTGGACGATAATTATTGACGTCGGATTTTTCTCCCTTTTTAAAAAGCGGCTTTACTATCGATAGTTTCAATGCTTCGGGAAAAGTGCCAAGTGAGAACGATAAATTTATTAGATATGTCAAGATTACAACTACTTCATTTGCACATGCTTTTATAATTTTCGTGTTAATTTCATCATAACCTTCAGAATTGTCATGGTCTTTGAGGCTTCGGGTAGACCAGGTTATGTACCACCTCTATTACTCAATGGGACTCCACTACAAATAGTATTTACGTTTAAATATCTTGGTCATATATTGACCCCTGACCTCAATGACGGGACTCGATATTGGCGGGAACGAAGGGTGTTGTCGGTAAGGGCGAACATGCTGGCTCGCAGGTTTGCACGCTGCTTGCTTAAAAAGTCAAAATTACTCTTTTTCGACCTTATTGTACAACGTTTTACACATGTGGCCTATGGGCTAGATATACCCAAAGGCCGTGCAACACCCTTCGTGTCCAATACAACAACGCTTTCAGGGTACCTATTGGTGGGGCTGCCCCGTTTTTGTTGCGCATCGGGAATGTTCGCGGACGCACATATTAATTGCTTTTACGCAACGATGCGAATGAGGTGTGCATCACTGTTGCGCAGAGTGCGGGCCAGCTCCAACAATATCCTAAAAATGATCACTAGCAGGCTGGATTGCATGTACATCAATAACTACAGTGCCATCTCCCATGGGGTGAAATAAATTTAAACTAGATTACGTGGGGCACTCGGAAAGTTTTGCGATACTAGAAAAAAATATACTACAGGTAATATTTTTTTTAATTATATCTTTTCAAAGAACTCTCCATTTGCGTCTATACACAGTTTCATACGTCTAAACCAATTTTCATAACACATTGTCCAGTCCACATCAAACACCTCTTCAATCTCCTTCTCAAATGCAGCCAGTGCAGCTTCCGGTGATGAAAACTGTTTTTCTTTGAGTTGATTATTTATTTTGGGGAACAAGAAATAGTCGCACGGAGCCAAATCGGGACTGTAAGGAGGATGACCTATAAATTTGACCGTTGCGCGGTGTGCTGTCCAGAAAGTCCCTTGTTTTGAGCGCCGAGTGAGTCAGCGCGTTGTCGTGGTGAAGCATTAGCCCACGGAGGCCAGTGTCCGGTCGCTTGCTGCTTGCAGCAGTAAAAACTTCTGGCAAACATTCGGTAACATACCATTTAGCATTGATGCTCCTTTGATCTCGTAAGGGTACTGACACCAGATAAACTGACAAAGAAAAAAAAACTTGCGAATAAAATTTTGCCTGCACTTGGTTGCACACTGGCTCGCTTCACTTTGGTAGGCGTTGGTTCATTTTGAAACAGCCACACGGTCGACTGACGCTTCATTTCTGGATTATTCTGATAAAACCAAGATTCGTCACCCGAAATGATATCAATGATCTCAAAAATTTAAACACTAGATTATATAAAAATAAAGTTTACGAATGGTTATGTGTTAATAGTTTCTATAGTGTTAACCTTTTAAGCGCTTGGCCAAATATCAATTGGCGTGCCCCTAGCGCGCGGCTAAAAACCGACAAAATAATACCTACAATAAATAAGGAGGAGCAATCGTTGTATCGATAAAAAAATAGTCAAAAAGTTTTTTATGTTTTTATTTTAATTAAATCAACCTTAATTTAACCACCCTAATCAACAGAAAGACAGACAGAGTCGTTAAAGTCCATACCTACGGATTTTAAAGCAGGTAGGTATAATATAAACGGGATATTTTTAAATGCACATCAAAGAACTTATCACCCATTCATCATCATCATTTCAGCCAAAAGACGTCCACTGCTAGACATAAGCCTCCCCAAGAGGGGGGTTTTGCCATAATCGCCAAGCTTGGTAGGCGGGTTGGCGGTAGCCGTATGAGAACGCTGCTGCCCATTCTCTAGTTAGTTCCTTAGTCGCCTACGACACCCACGGCAAGAAATGGGATGGTGCTATTCTTTTACGTCCGGCACCACACGGAACTTATCACCCATCAATTAAATAAGTTTTATAAAAACGTGCCTACGCCAGTCTCTGACAGACTTCGATTTATCTAACCGTGCCCGGCGCGTGGCGTCGTCATAACTCAAACGTGCCGCGCTGAATGTCATCACCGGAGCACAGTAAGAGACAACACCATAAGGAACTCGAGTGCGAGTGCCTGTCCGACTTGTAGGTACTGTCACAATACCTTTTTAATGGTAAGAACAACATTCAACACGGTTCCAAATTTGAAAAATCAATAGGATATGTAGATAAGTAATATAGTAAATAACAGAATTACATCACAATATTTAAATAAAAACGTTTTTACAAAAAAAAAAAACAACCGACTTCCAAAAAACTACTACAAAGTAAAAAATAACTTACATTTCGGAAGTCGGTCTTTGGTTTTGTATTTTCGTTATTTTCCACCGACTTCCGAAATTTAAGTTATTTTTTACTTTGTACTTAGTAGTTTTTTGGAAGTCGGTTGTTTTTGTTTTTTTTGTAAAAAGTTTTTATTTCTCGCTTTTTAGTGGGTCAATTTGTAATTTGTCTAAGTTTCATTAGCCTACTGCCAACAGCTCATCACCTTTTACAAAATATTGCTTTTCCCGATGCAGGGACGTTCATCGTTGAGGAGTTCTCTTAGTACTTCACCATCAGCTTCACTTCTCCATATGAATTGTGACGAGCATAAATTGCATTGCAACCATATTAAAGTAATCGAATCGCAACCCGTGAAATACTTATTATTGAGTAGTTCCGGTGGCTATTTGTGGTCTTCATCATCAGTTCCACTTAACCAAATGGTGCTTTCCAAGAGCAACTGCACGAGTTACTATAAAAAAATACCCAAATCGCTATAGGTTTGCCTATAATATTTGAAGAGTTCCCTCGATTTATCTGGGATGCCATCATCAGATCCTAGTTTCCTTCATGGTACTACCCTTGGGATATCTCCTTTCCAATAAAAAAAGAATCATCAAAATCGGTTCATAAACGACGAAGTTATCCGCGAACACACATAAAAAATCTACTCAGTAGTCATTGTTGAAAAGTGACTAGGTATTTTATCGATAATGTGTGTACCCACGAACAACATTATCCATTCGTTTGATCCGCTTGTGACGTAGGCAGTGGTCGCATTAATGCGACAGCCGCGCTAGACTAACTAGAGAAATTTGTTGCAAACATAAGCGTCTAGGGATGGGAACTAACGTGAAATGTTATCATAATACAAAGATCCTGAGGGATATTTTTCTTATGAAAAACAAGGAAAAGAATTCATAACACAAGGCAATATGTTAAATAAACTTTATTTTGTATGACACTGTTTATTTTATGCTGAAAATGATGCATTATACCTGATTATTTAACTATTTGTTA
Source organism: Agrochola lychnidis (assembly GCA_963680765.1). Taxonomy (NCBI): domain Eukaryota; kingdom Metazoa; phylum Arthropoda; class Insecta; order Lepidoptera; family Noctuidae; genus Agrochola; species Agrochola lychnidis. The sequence goes on along the minus strand of OY796859.1, from coordinate 874,759 downwards.
TTTAGTTTTTAAAATGCGCATTGCATTGTATCCCATCCCTATGGTCGTATATATGCGACACGCGCGTTACACACCGAAGAAAAGTTCAAGCTGTATTTACGTATTTTTGTTTAAGCTTTTTCAAAACTTAGAGCGACGAGACATAATTTTAAGTAATTGTTTTATAAAATATATCTATTTAGTAATGGTTTTAGTTGTACCACGCAGTTAATAGGACGAAAATTGAACGAAAAAATATTACTTGTTTTCTGTCGCAGAAATACGACACGCGCGGTAGGGGCACGGAAATATTTGTCGCATAAATGCGACACAAGCGGTCAAAAGGTTAAAGATTTCACTGACAGACAATGTTAATGAACAAGTCAAACCTACTGAAAAGTTTGCATGCTTATTATTATATTGGCAAAACATGTTTTGTTCTAAATTGTTCTTTTACCATCTTTTTATACCGTGTTTTATGCAAATAAATATATTCTTATTCTTATTCTTATCTTAAACGAGCCGAGACGAGCCTGCTTCAAATTTTGCTATCATGTCTCGGCACCATTCTATCCGAACCTCCTTCTGAGCCTGCGTTGGATTTTGCGTTACCAGCGTGAAACTTACCCGAAGATGTCCATGTAGAATTTCATGCACACTTCCCGGTCAAATCTGCAGTATATGATGAACCATTTCATATGTAATTCGCATATTCTCTAGAATTAAATGTTCACAGCCAGCACGTTTTGTTATGTAACAGCCGTCATAGGGCGGCTACTTTCTTCGTCCGCCAAAATTACTCGACCACGCATAAATTCGTTGAACCAGCGGAAAACAGTCGCTTTAGAAGGGCTTTTTTCTATGAACGCCATAACAATTCTTCTGGTTTTAGTCGACATTTGAAATCGTACAAAATCATCGTGCGAAAATGTTCTCGTTGTAAATCCACTTTTCAGTAAGACAGAGTATTTTGATTTTGCTCGTAAAAAATGTGGAGGGAATTTAGAATGTTATGTTTTTTTTTGTAATAAATAGTCATATTTTTTATCGACATCAAAACCAGCCAGTATCCCATAGACAAAAACTGTTAGTCGCAAAACTTTCTGAGTGACCTGGTAAAATAAGCTAACATAGTTCATAAGTTTACTAACACAATGAGTCCTTGTTACTTGAATAAAGAAAAATATCGTAACCATTTTTCTTTATCAACGACGTTTTCTAAAAATTAAACCTAGCTAGATCGATTTCGATTTCTGACATAATTGGAGTATTGGATAATATGTAATTGTTTCAATTTATTTTCTAGTTTTAATACCATAATTATGCATGTTTTTTCAAATATTTTTAAATACAAATTTTAATTTGTATCCTCAGTTTGTTTTGCACACCATATTTGTACGCCTCCTGGCATAACATAGCGCTCTGTTCACTAAACATAAGATCTGTATTTCTTTATACCTATGTTAACAAATAAATAAATAAAGATTTATCGCTCCCGAAACCCCCTGCATACTAAAGTTCATAAAAATTCTTGGGAGCCGTTTCCGAGATTCAGATTATATATATACACTAGCGGACCCGACAGACGTTGTCCTGTCAAAACATTGTCCAGCGGACAAAATTGTGAATCTAAACCATTCCCAGATCCCCTTGAACACACACATAAAATTTCATCAAAATCGGTCCAGTCGTTTGAGAGAAGTTCAGTGACATACACACTCACAGAAGAATTATATATATAAAGATATATACAAGAATTGCTCGTTTAAAGATGTTAGATTTATATTATTATTATATTAATACCGCGAATGTGATTTTTTTTATTAACATCAGATTTTTGTTTTATTTCATTCTACACGTTCAAATAAGAGATCTTGCAATTTAAAAAAAAAATGTCACATTCGCGGTATTGGATGTCGAGCGACGATTTGCAGTTGGAATGTATGGGAGAACATGTTTTTCAACTACAATGTTAAGTTTGTTCTTGGGATAAATAAATTCATCTCAACTACGGAACCCTTCATTGTGCGTAGTCCGACACGCACTTGGCCGGTTTTTTTAAATAACTGATCCTCTTTTTAACTTTCTGGTATTTTGTCACGGATGGATGGTGGCAGTAACTAAGCCAGCGTACCCCGGTGCCCCGACCAAACGGCTTAGGTTAGGTAGGAACTGTGACCAACTGCGCAAGTGTAAGTCTAGTATACTTCATGACGAATAGTCCAAACCAAGATTGACATAGACCAAGATCCAAGATTGAACTTTGTTCAATTACGAATGTACATCATCTAAACAGGATGCTAGGTATTGGCACTATTGTCACCTCACTTCACCTAAGTTTTCACGATGAGAATTATAGAGACTGCTCAATACCATTGACAATTTGGTCTGGTTATACGCGGAGATTTACTATGGAAAAGTAATGAAAGCTAATTTCTCTTAAAATACAACAGTCTGAATTTTTGGTCGCTATAACTCCTTTAGGAGCACTCATTTTTGTATAAATTTGGGAAGAAATCACAGTTTTTAATAGGGAAATCTTGAAATGAAAATTTTACACCGTGACTACGGCCACCACACCAATGGCATGGTATATCTCGTAAACTACTGAAGAACTAATTTTGAATTTTGGGCACTAATTTTATCTTGCAGGGTACTAATTCTCTATGTAGGTTTGAGGAAAGCGACAAGCTCCTCAAACTTGGAATCAACATTCAAAATCGTGGTCCTGCTGAACGAGCGCGCGAAAGTTATTATTGTTGATTTCTCGGTAAATACAAATGTTTCAGTTCTGTTTTTTTACGAAATGAATCAAATTTATGGATACTAATTATTTGTATACTTAGAATAGCTGCAGCATGCCCCCTTTTTCGGCGCTCGTGATGGTCCTGCTGAAGGGAGCGTGACTGTCGCCGGACCACCTTCAAAATCGAGTTTGTCGAAAACTACTAAGGTACCAATTTTGTCGTTCTAGCACTAATTAGTACCAATTGAGTACTAATTATTTACTAAATATGGAAGCGATTGGCGTTGGTGGTCCTGCGGTAGTCACGGACATCTTTGTGTCTGGGTACGCTCTAATTCCTTTAGCGCGAAAGTATAACATTTATTGTAGCTTGACATAATGATATAGTTTGTGATGATTATTATCGTTAATAGGGCAAATAAACGATAGTAATATTTTATCGTAAATTCTTCGCCACTTCAAAGTTACATCGTCCTTTCGATCACGACCAGTCAGGAACACATGCTCTCAGCGGCCGAAATGTAACAGTCATCTCATCAAATATATTTATTTTAATTACTAGCGGACCCGGCAGACGTTGTACTGTCCGGACAGCGCCACCTACCGGGTCCAATTGTATTTTCAAACCATCCAGAGAGCCACTCAAATATATACACAAAATTTCATCTAAATCGGTTCAGCCGTTTAGGAGGAGTTAGGTGACAAACATACGTACGGAAGAATTATATATATATAAAAGACTAGCTTTTTCCCGCGGCTTCGCACGCGTAAAGGTTGGAAAATATCCCACAGGAACGTACTACCGATATTCAGAGTACTTATCGTATGTCCTAACCCAGATCATGGCCTATCCGTATGCCATTCATCTAAATCTGTTCAGCCGTTACGGCATGAAAAGGTAACAAACAGATAGATAATAAATCTGTTTTAGGGTTCCGTACCTCAAAATGAAAAATGGAAACCCTTAAAGGATGACATCCTTGCCTGTCAAGACACTTTTTCTCAGAAATGTGTGGAGGCATCAAGTTGAAATAGATATTATAAACTTAGGCTAAGCGCGCGCTACGGATTTTTATCGTTGCGGATAATATTTCGTGTTGTTCTATCTTCTCTCAGGCTCATTTCCTACGAAACGTATGGAAAGATTTTTGCAATTTCTGAATTTTCTCGTACTCAAACCTCAGTTGGCCCGATATAGTTTTTTGACCCTAGTTATAAGAAATAGGATCGACTGGCATCAAAAAAGTTTTTCTGAAAATTGCCCATGTTCTTGCTGACTGTACAATTTTTGCAAAATCTGTGAAAGCAGATCAAAATGTTTCAAAAAGGTAAGGACAGTCTCCTAAGACCGTTTTCTTGTAGCGATAACGGTTAAGGTACCTGCCCTTATTGCCCCATATCAACATTCACCCTGTATATGTTATGATTGACTACTTAGCTCCATAAAGGTATAGCGTGATGATAATCTTTTAAAAGGTTAAATCCGTAATTATCTGCAATATTCTAACTTTTTGGATAGTCTTTTTACAGTTTGCGGTAAACTATAGAAGAATACGAACATAATGCAATATTGCTCATCCCCCATAGCAATTAGCGTGATAATAATTTTTGAAAAAGGCTATTGTGACGTTTCCATTAGTTGACATAGATTATTTATACCAATTTTCAAGTTAATCAAGCCAAACAGTAAAATCCTCCCCTGTAAAATAAAAACTCCTTTTCACCCCGTTAGGCGAAGATTTTCAAAAAACCTTGATATACGTTTTTATTTGTTTTCTGTCTTTAGTATAAATACTAAGTTTCGAGTTAATCAGACCGCGCGTTAAAATTCTTCCGTACAAACTTCCTCCCTTAAAGGGTAAATTAGAAAAACTAAAAACGGCAAACTTTATAATTTACTTAGATAAGTATTCGTGTCAAGTTTCAAGTTTATTAACTCAAGGAATAAGATTTTTCATACAAATAAAATCCCCCCTTTTCACCCCCTTACAGGTCGATTTTCCAAAAACCTTTTCTTAGTGGATGCCTACGTCATATTATCTACCTGTGTGCCAAATTTCAGCCCAATCCGTTCAGTGGTTTGAGCTGTGCGTTGATAGATCAGTCAGTCAGTCACCCTTTCCTTTTATAGATATAGAATATTATACACCGGCAAACGTTGTTTTGCCAATTATTTGTTTGGGGTAGACAACCCTTATCACTTAGGGGTATGAAAAATAGATAGTAGCCGATTCTCAGACCTACTGAATATGCATATAAAATGGGACCCCTTCTTTTCGCATAATATTCTTTTTCCTAATATACTTTGGCATAACGATTTTGGCATAATTTGTTTTGCCATAATAATACTTTGCCATATTTTTTTTTTGGCATACAGTTTATGTTGGCATAATTATCTTGAAGGCTAATTTGTTTTGGCATAAATTTAATTCGCATAACGTTAATAGGCCTTATGACTATTATCATAATAATATTTAGGCATACAATTATTAGAAATAACGGAAACAAATTTGAGTTGTTTTTACGTATGTATTTTAGATTTTCATGCAAATGATTTATTTTATATATATCATTATGTAACTTAACTATGTATTTTTATTTTAGGTGTATATTTTTATCTTGTCTGCCCTACCCCTAGAGTGTAATTTAAAATCGCGTAGGCGCGTAGGAGCGAGGTGGCCCGCGAGCTGAGGAGTAGGCGGCTGGGAGAGAGCCGCCGCGGCTGAGGCTGGCCGGCTCCAGCAAGCCGAAGCTGCGGTGGTGAGCGAAAGCCGTCTGCGACGATTAGCACGCGTGGGGCCGGCGGAGGCCCGCAGCGCCGGAGCCGTGACAGAAACCATGCCTGCTGCATGCTTGCTTGCTTGCATGCCTGGTGTATATGTTTTAATATCATTATGCGTAGATAAATCTATACTTGTGAATATTATGCTTAATAAAGTTATGCTTTAGAATGTTATGCTTGATAAATTTATTCTTTAGAATGTTATGCTTAATCATTTTTATGATTAGAGAAATTATGCGTAAAAAATTATGCGTAAGCTGTTTATACGTAAATAATATTATGCGAAAATATAATTAGGACAAACAAAAGTATGCCAACTTATTAATATAAGTTGGCATACTTTTGTTTGTCCTAATTATATTTCCTAATGGTCTTAAAATTTTATGCAAATGGATAGGGAACCATATAAAATTTGGTAAAAATCAGTAAAGCCGTTTCGGAGGAGTAAGGTAACTAACATTGTGACACGAGAATTTTATATATAGAGAAGACTAGCTGACCCCGACAAACGTTGTTTTACCAATTATTTGTTTGTGGTGGACAACCCTTATCACTTAGGGGTATGAAAAATAGATAGTAGCCGATTCTCAGACCTACTGAATATGCATATAAAATTTGGTAAAAATCAGTAAAGCCGTTTCGGAGGAGTAAGGTAACTAACATTGTGACACGAGAATTTTATATATAAGATAACAATAACTGACAAGAGACCTAAACTTCGTGTTTTTCTGTGTATGTTATACAAAACATCACATAATGCCGTCGAAAGTAAGTTAAAATGAAAAAAGAAAAGAATTTCAAAGCAATATCAATAATTGACCTTACAACCACAAGTTAAAGCAGTCGTCGAACCGCTAAACTATTTGCAATGTATACAAATGTTAAGCTATCTGCAATATTCTAGCCTTTTGGCTCTCGTCTTTTTATAATTTGCGGTAAATTATAGAATTAAATATGAAAATAATGAAATAATGCTCATCCCCCATAACAAATAGCGTAGTAATTTATATCCTACAGACTACCCAGACTTATAGGAAATATCTATACAAAATTTGAGCAGAATCTATTCGGTAGTATTTGCGTAATGCTGGAACATACATTCAGACAAACATTCTAAAAACTAAAAATTTAATGTTCATTTTGGTTCAATATTTGATTTCGCTACGATTATCCAAGTTATTCATGTTTTGCTGTTGCTTGGAAAGCGATAAGGCCGCCCATTGTATATTTTGTAGTGTTTGATTTATTTTTTGTTGTGTATTTTTGTGGTGTACAATAAAGTATATATAAATAAATAAATAATGTAGCTTTTTACCCGACTGCCCCAGAAGGAGGGTAATGTTTTTGTTCCTATTTACTAAAAATAAAATAAGTCCTAAACTACTCGTATTTTGGCAAACAAAGTATAAACAACAAATATATTGAGCAACTTTTTTAATAAAACTTTAACTATGATATAAATACAATAGAATACATACGAGCATTTATAATGTGCCGGGCGCGTCGGGCGCGGCGCCCCGGTCGGCCCGGAAGGCACAGTTCTCGTTCCAACAGCAGGCGGGCATTATGCGCCCGCCGTTGCGCTCGCAGCTGGTCCTTTACATTACGCGTGGCTACGTACTATGTACACGGTAGATGCTGACAAGTAATCACAAGTTGCAGTCATATATGTGAGGTAATATGATTAAAATATTGGAGTCTATTATAAATTGAAATTGTGCCCGAAATATGGCGTTGCGTAATCTTTATCACATTGGGACATGACGCCCGGCACTCGTCTGTAGTCGCTCGAGGGCTGAAGGCAACCGTGTGGTTACTTGTTCACTACCACAAACGTCACATTCACACAGAACTATGTTCAGAGTCGTGGCAACAAGCGGAAGCCTGCCACCTACCAGCCGCTTCACTAAACACACTTTACATTGTACAAGAGACACACACAATGGCTTTCATGAACTGGTTTCAAACTATCGCACGAGACTGATGTCGCAACTGTAGTCATTCTATCGTAGCTACCTATTATACGAATTTTACATCGATTTAAAAGTTTTATCTTAAAGTTGTCGTCGCCGGAGCGACGAGGTGCCACGGATCCCGTACACTAAGTAAGCATAACATCGAGGACGGTCGCGGTTAGCTGAAGGTAGAAATCGAAAACTTACACATTATCACAAAATCCTGTACCTTGTATAATTAGCTGGAAGTACCAGTGAAAGCGCACCGACACATGCAGTCAAAAGGATCACATGTTGCTATCACACTCGCCCGATACTAAACACTAATAGGTATATTTCGCTACGAAACTTGACTAATATCCAAAATTTTACTTTTTTATTTATGTAATATCACCCAATGTGTAAAGACGTCATCTGAAACGAGCCAATAGGAGGAGCGGGCGAGCTTACACACAACTGTTGATTTGGTCTACTTGGACAGACCTCGCTACACACTGGACGAATACATTACAATAATTTGGTACCGGAATTGTACGTTACGGAATACTCGTTTACATTCATCAGTATTTACAAAGAGGTGTGTGAACTGAACTGCAATATAACCGAAATCAACAACATTACCTACTCGCTTACTATTAAGTTTAATATAAAATTTGAAAACGAGACCCAAAGGCAACTAATTGCACTAATACAATGTTCACGTTTCACAGCTTTAAATGCTAACACTATAATACTAACGTTTGAGGAAGACGATCATCTACTATCCGAAGCTCCAATGCGTAGGTCTCTACTGGAGTGAGGATGTTCCCAATACAAAGAATTAGAGGGAACGGTAATCGTCTTCCTGAACTCGCTCTCATTCGACATTGTATAACACACGGCGACATCACTGCATGTGAGTGTAGTGATATTAACCAATCAGCTCATTCCGCTCCTTTCGCCCCAAAAAACAATCCTCTGAGACCGCATTATTAAAATTTATTAATTTTATATAATAATAGTAAAATTTTAATGAAAGACAACAAGAATATTGAACTTATGAGCTAATAATCACAATGTTACTGTCCATGGTGACGAGACGTAATATCGCTCACACTAGTGCGGCGCACTCAAGATTATATGTAGCACCTTCCGGAGCGGCCGCGCTTGTGACGGACTCGCTGTACTAGCTCGACCACTGCGTAGCGCGGACAATATCGGCCTCGAGGTGCTAGTGCCCGTTAATAACCTCCTCTGCGAAATGCCTTTTTCTAAAGCTGGTCGTAACGAATTTAGATTTCTTGTAACAGCAAAGCGCGTCACACAGCCCGTCCGACTCTCACATCAAATTCGTCGTTCCTATGCACACAACTAACTATTCGGATTACGAAATATGGAAATTTACAAAAACATCATGTCTAAACTACAACGATGACATGATTTACACAAATGTACTAACAATAAAACTAGTGCGTCCTATACAAGTTATCTCCTAAAATTTGTTCAGCGGGAGGATGAATACGTGAGCACGGCACGGCAGCACGCTCTGCGGCAGTAAACGATGCGATATGACTCTCAATATGTCTGCGGTGTATTGAAATGTAAACGTATTCCTAACATTTCTAACATATATTTAACATACGTTTCCTATCATTTTAACGATTCCGTTTTGTATAAAAGTAAAAATTCATATCATTTTAGATTAAAAAAGAAACATTTCATACAATAATCTTACAACTTTTTTGGCGACAATTTTTATGCACTTACTGCAAATCTCCTATTTATTTGATAACACACTTAAAATGTAAGTTTATTTAACAAAGATCACATATAATAATATTGCGTGTCCCAAATGAGATTAGGTTTAGATTTCAACAAATATGATTGTGTTAATGCAGATTTGTAACATTTGGCACCGATGATTTTGAAGAAAACGATATTACTCCTTTTTAAAAGACCTCCAAACTTGCCATCGCAAACTTGCTCTTGAGAACATCCAACAAAACCAACTAATACTAACCTATTGATATTACCAGGATATGTTCACAAAACTAGGACTAAGCCGGGAAGCAAATAGCTCGTATAATAAGGTTGCTTTTAGTGTAACACCGCACGCGTGGGCAAATCCACATGACAATGAATAAATACGACCTAAACTAATGAATAAGTCATAATAAGGACATGAAATGAGTTGTCACGGGAAGAGTAAAGCTCTGGCCAAACTAAAGCGAATCCCGCGCGGGATGCGGGACGAAAATCACTCGCGCCGATTATATCAACTAACTTGTATAAAGGTGTTCAAACTGGCGCATAACTTTCTACTCATTGACACAATCGAGACGCCCAGTCGTGTCTCGCGTCCCGCGCGGGATTCACATGTCCATGGCTACTGCAGGACCACCAACGCCAATCGCTTCCATATTTAGTAAATAATTAGTACCCAATTGGTACTAATTAGTGCTCGAACGACAAAATTGGTACCTTAGTAGTTTTCGAGAAACTCGACTTTGAAGGTGGTCCGGCGGTAGTCACGCTCCCTTCAGCAGGACCACCATGAGCGCCGAAAAAGGGGGCATGCTGCAGCTATTCTAAGTATACTAATAATTAGTACCCTTAAATGTGATTCATTGCATAAAAAAAACAACTGAAACATTTATATTAATCGAGAAATCAACGATGATAACTTTCGTGCGGTCGTTCAGCAGGACCATGACTTTGAATGTTGATTCCAAGTTTGAGGAGCTTGTCGCTTTCCTCAAATCTACATAGGATATTAGTACCCTGCAAGATAAAATTAGTACCCAAAATTCAAAATTAGTTCTTCAGTAGTTTACGAGATTGGTATATCTCGTAAACTACTGAAGAACTAATTTTTTAGCTGCAGCATGCCCCCTTTTTCGGCGCTCATGGTGGTCCTGCTGAAGGGAGCGTGACTACCTTCAAAGTCGAGTTTCTCGAAAAGTACTAAAGTAGCAATTTTGTCGTTCGAGCACTAATTAGTACCAATTGGGTACTAATTATTCACTAAATATGGAAACGATTGGCATTGGTAGTCCTGCGGTAGTCACGGACATGGATTCACCACAGTGAAGCCAGAGCTTGAACTGGGCTGATACTGTGGCCAGTTGGCTATTTTAGTGCCGCGTGTAATGAACGCGGTAAGCAACAGTTGCGACGTACCATGCGGTCGATATGTGAACTGATATAGAGTCGATATGAACGTTGTGATGCGTGACTCAATCGCCAAGTAAAGAGTATCTATGTACTCTAGATTCCCATCAGATTCTTCTCCATAGAAAACGACCAATTGTAACCGTGCACCTAGCTTCTGACGTTTCGTACGTGCCCGTGTAGGTTTTTTTTAACTCAACAACATTATGTAGCCAACACCGCAGTGCGTAAAGTGGACTGCAATAGTCTGAATAGTCCAGTTTTTGAGTGAGCGAGAATAAAGAAGTAGGAAGAAAGGATAAAGCTCAACACCCACACACAAGACCGGGGCGTGTTGAGATTAAACAATGCGGTGCGTCGTGTTGAATCCCCGCACCCCGCGTGTGTACAACTTTTTAACTGATACATGACAATGCATCACCAACTAAGAACATCTTTCATAAACACATTTATTTATTAAATTACGCGAGTTTTTATTTATTTGGTTAAGTTTAGTATTAGTATTAATGTGGTCAGTCTGTAATATTAATTGACGAGTATAGAATCAAACTGACCTCAATCCTAGGACATTGAAATTGTGTAAATCATGTTTTGTTTCGATAAGTATGTCTATTTTTTTTTTAATGAAGCACAATAGTTCCGTAAATAATAACATTCCCTAAAAAATGTTACTATTAAGATGAAAGCTGATCAGAAGTTAGCAAAAGTCACAACATTATGATGGACTGAGGCGTCTTAGTATTTCGTCAATGGATTGAGGCGTATCTGCATCTCACAATTGCATTTTAGACAGATTCGCCTTGAAAACCAATGGATCAGCCATGTTGAAAATTTAAAAATACAGGCTCGTGATTGGTCGAAATGGATTGAGGTGATTTTGCATGTCACATTTTGAGGATTGAGGCGTTTTTGCTTCTAATGTTGTTATTTGATGTGGATTTACTCAGACCTGAAGCCATTGTTATTATAACATTTTATATGAATGAGTTGCCATTGACAAAACGAACAAAATGACATTCACAGCTTAAAAATATTCGAATTTGGACTGAGGTCACTTTGCTTCTATACCCGTCAATTGGTATAAAATGAAAGTAACGAAACACACGCTATGTATTTTGTCTAAAACGCGGCGATGAGAACGACCCTATCACGTTACGATAAGGTCGATAATCGCCTGCAGTTTATCACGGGTGCAAGTTGTGAATAAGTATAACATTGAATGATAGACTTTACAGCTCCGGTAATAAGGAATGATTTACTATGGCGTGCGGGTTGTTTAGCAGCTGACTGGCTTCGAAGTGCAACACTTTTACAGTAAAGTGCAACGTTATTTATATGATGGTATAAAATAATATCATTTCGTTCGTTCGTTCTCCTTGAGTTAACTCGCAAAAATTTCTTCTAATTCCCTATACCTTACGTCTCGCTTTCTGTAAAATCCATCATTCGAGTGAGCCGCGCCGATTCTGTTTGAACCGGTTTTATCGACAGAACGAACGCCTGAACATTTAGAGTTAGTGTCAAACAGTACAGGCACGTTAGTCAACCGCTAAACGTCCCACACGAGCCAACTGTACGAATATACACAAATTTAATTTAACTAACCATGCCACCGCGGGCCAGGCGTGGTCTCCGACCACCTTCACATCATTTGTCAATAACATTCACTATAACATTAAACAATTTACAATATAAGGGTAAAGCTCGATAATTGCCCAAATTATTCTTACTATATACAATTACATCGTTGTGATTACAATCCGCTCCAAGGTATGTGCACACGCACATACAGTCCCTATGTGTTACAAGCAATTACATAAGAAGTATATTACAAATAAGCAGATAAGAAACCATATCAATTATTACTGTTGCCTCACCGTGATAACTGAGGAACCTATTCCCATTGGAAAGTGTTCATCATAAGGTCAGGACAGAAGGAATTTTCTCTTTGGACCCCAAATGTTCAAGAGAATGGTGTCTAGAATATTTAGTAAGACTGCTAGTTGTCCGAGCAACTGTGAACAAATGACTACAAAACTACTTTTGTGGAGAATTTTCATTGTTTTTTACATAATAATTATGACTTTACCTTGCTACGTGGTAAAGTCCTTTCATAACGCCTATTTATTCTAAGAGATCTTCAACTCCTACCAGTAGTTTTGTAAAGTACAGGATGCTACTATTGGCATCTATTTTCGTTAATTTTTAACCAATTAGACACACTACTTGAACATTGCTCAGAGAACCGGCAGTCTTCACTGGTAGACATAATCACCTCATATGGTGATTTTGTTTAAATAAAATTAATAAACAATGTGACTAAACTAAACAACGCAACATTCTACGATAGCACAAAGTAGAGATACAGAAGGTCGGCTCCGTACAACGAGCGAAGATGGGCTCTGTGTGATCGGATCTCAGCCGAGCGCGCACTCGCGAGCGCTCGGCGCGGCTGCGCTCGGCGCGCGGCGGAGCGAGCACGTGGCCCGCTGTGGCGAGTGTGGAGCGGCCGCGTCCACTGTACCGCACACACTACGGTTATGATATCATTTGTTCAACTAATATTACCATTAAGATATTTGTTTTACATTTCGCTTACAAAGTAATGATTAGAAAGTATACGATTAGGAAATGCTTAATATATATGATTTCTTCCCCAATTTAACATTTAAAACACTTATTTGTAAGACACATCGAATTCGATACTAAATGCAAATTTCGTAATCACTGGCGAGCCTTACATTAGTTCATCACTGATAATCACAATTTATTCTTATTATTAATAATGGATCGATTAGATGAATAGTCTTTACGCGTCACGAAAAATTGTATGTGAATAAAGGAGAGGGTAGAAAGGTATGAGTGAACGCGTCCGCTCCATCGTGTCACACGCTGTGACGCTCTACACGTGGAACACGGAGCGGGCGGCGCGGCCGGATCACCTCGGGCTGGCGGGGCGCTCGGCCACGTCGCGCGCGTCGCTCACGCCGCTCACGTCGCTCACAGCGCTCACGTCGCTCACGTCCAACTCGCGCACGTCGCGCACCTCGCGCACGTCGGATGCGCCCGGCAGGTTGGCGTTGACGATGTTGGCGATGGCGTCGGCGGACATGGCGGACATGGCCGTCAGTAAGTTGTTGGCGAGCTCGACGCTGGACGCCTCGTCCATGCGTCTGTCGGTTAACTCGCCTTCTAGTCGAAGTGTCCGCATGCTCGCTTCTAAGTCTGGATCTGTAGTGAAACGTAGACGAAACATAAAAAGTTTTTTGATTTTTAGTGATTCGATAATTGGACGAGAATGAATTGAGAGTGAAATTTCAAAGACGCGTCACGTTTAGGCACATTTCTTCTAATCTAACTTAAACAAAAAAAACTTTTTTTTTTTTGTTTAATTTAGATTATAACATAAACGATAAGTCCTCATCTCTACCTTTTACTTCATATGCTGTGCCCGACAGGGTCCGCGATTGTGCTTGAGCTAATGTTTACCACCTAAGCACGTACCATCGGGGGAACGCATATCTAACCAATTTGAAAACAAAATCTTGTGCACACGACCCTTTTTTTGGCAGGTAAACGATACTATAGTGGCCGAGCGCAGCAAGCAAGAAGTTCTTACAGTGTACAGATATGCGTTTCTTCGATACTACATTGTGGAATGCAATAAGGTATTGAGTATTTGACAAGAAACTTAAAGATGACGAGGACATTGAAAGACAAAGACGTTCCCTCACTGCTAAGGGTAATATGCTGGCGCAACCATTTGCGACATGTTTAAATTAAGTGAAAACCACCCTGTTTGACGCATAATGCTGGAACACCGCAGCGTGCTTACAGCACGTCGCGTGTACGAACGCATTCAGGTGTATACTGGGTCTACCACGTCGGTGAAGTGCGTTCGGCACGTAGAGTATATAACACTGGAGAAGCCTTAAGCGTAATATTCCGAACAAAAAGTCGGTATACAACAAAAAAAAAAAAAACAAGAGCTGCTGATATCGATATTCATTTGGAATTTTGCGTGAACCCAGAAATAAAACAGCTGATGCATAGAAAAGTTAAATTTTAATAATAATCATCATCATCATCATCATTTTCAGCCTATAGCAGTCCACTGCTGGACATAGGCCTCTCCAATTGCACGCCATTCAGTTCGATTCTCGGCAACTCTTATCCAGCTGCTACCAGCCACCCTGCGAAGATCGTCACTCCACCTAGCCTGAGGGCGTCGTCCTACCTTACGTTTGCCAATTCGCGGTCTCCAATTTTAATAATAACAACTATTAAATAAAAGTTAAAAAAATATGTTTTAGTGCCAACAATTAATACATTTAAAAACTCTGTAGGACACCACACAACCAATCAGAGAGTCATTTTTAAAATGAATCAATTTGGAGTAAATATGGCGAATACATTTTTGAGGGTTCCTTTTTTTTTGTAATGTACGCAGGCGCCATCTTGGATTTACATTTTGACCTCACTATCGACTTTGGCACCCTCAAAAACTATGAAAAAGACTGCCACGATAAAAAAAAATTTGGCTGCTATTATGCTATCGGCTTTAAGAACTCTTGAAAACTATAAAAATGACACCCATGACGAAAAATTTCAACATTTTCAACACACCCGCTATCTTGGATTTTCATTTTGACCAAATTCACACTTTCTCTCTTTCTCTATCGAATTGGAAGAAGACAGTCGCAAGTATAAACACTTTTTCGCGTGACGATTTCTGCCAGTTTACTACTACCGCAAGCCAAAAGCCCAAAAACTTTGTTCCAAAAACCATTTTCTTTAAACAACAAAAAATACTAATTCAATTTTGGCTTCATGACCCCAACCCTACGGTAGTCTCGCGATCATTTTTGCTAGAACACATAATCGCATGTCAAGTGCATGTCAATTTTGCTGATTTGACGTACATTTTCGTAATGCAAAAAAATATATTTTGAACCTTATGAACATAAAAACGGAGTATAGCGAGACATGGTGACGTCACAAAAGCAGTGTGAGGAAAAAGATTCGATTCATGCGTTGTTTTATGTTGAATCATGGTTGAATCGAATGAAAAGTCAAAATGTATTATTAGGATTTTTAATTTCAATGAAAACATGACAATTTTTTTTCTTTTTTACTCATGTATGTAAGGTTATTCAGTCTTTATTTAAGTTTGATGTATTGGAACGCTTTTTACAAGTTCGAACCGCACAACCAGGCATTTTCACGGAGCACTGAATGAGAACCGCGCATCTCGAAAACAAAATGCGTTAGAATCGATTTGAAAGTAGTTTTTATGATCGTGCTAGAACATTTGATCTTGTACTTTTACAGAGGGGGAAGTGTTCGTAAAGCTTCTCCAGTGTTATATACTCTAAGGTTATATTGTTATATATTCTATTAAGGTTATATATTGTAAGGTTATTACATACTCTAATGTTTGCCGAAAGCAGGGTAGATGACTTTTAAGCGTTCATGAGAAAGTCGCAGGCATTCTATGAACTGAATAAATAAATCTTACAATAGAATATTGAGGTTCATATAGGAGGTAAACTATTTCTTCGTATATGGCAATCAATATTCTAACTACAATAATGCCAATATATTGGTTCATTGTAATTTAACATCGCTAACTGTATACTGACCGTGCGCGTGATGCGTGTCAGCATACGACCAGAAGGGAGAGAACTCGTGCTCATGCGCGAACTCGTCGTCGGCCGCGAAGGCGGGCGCGCTAGGCGCGCTGGGCGTGCAGGGCCCGGGCGGCTCGGCCGGCTCGGCCAGCTCGGGCGGCGAGGCCGGCGCGGCGAACGGGTCGGCGCCGAACTGCGCCCAGCCCGAGCCGCTGCCGCCCGCGCCGCCGCCCGCGTCGCCCGCGCTGTCCCACGCTACACGGGACATTTGATTCGTTAGAGGCCTGGGTACAATTTGTGAGGTAATTTATGCCGTAGACTTTATTGAACCCGTCCTAACCAATGTTATAAATGTGAAAGTGAGTTTGTGTTTGTTACGCTTTCACGCTAAAACGGCTGAAAGGATTTGAATAAAATTTGGCACATGGACAGACTATGACCTGGAGAACAACATAGGCTACTTTTCATTCTGGATCGCAGACGAAGTCGCGGACAACAGCTAGTTTATTATAAACGAGACTCAAGTTGGAGCAAAAGCAAAATACCAACAAAATCATCCAACATTTTATTACAAATATCAGAACATTGTCCACCTACTTAATATCTGTTGTTGCCCATAAATTATGTCATGTATTGTATATGTCACAGCTAAAACCCGAAGTGCGGCTACACCTAGTTTTAGCCGGCTACAACTAGGTGCGGCAGTTGGTTAAATTTAGTTGTAGCAAATGAAAATGGCTGAAAGGTAGGTTAGGTTAGAACTGTGACCACATAACAGCCAGGGTCCATTTAGGCAAGTTTAACCAACTACTACCGGCCACACCTAGTTGTAGCTGGCTAAAACTAGGTGTAGCCACACTTCGGGTTTTAGCCGTAACATATATATACATAAATATGCCTTAATGCCGTGCACCATCTGACTGACTATCTAGCACAAGAAATTGATGATGGTAACCACACAGTAGGAATCTTCCTAGACCCCGCCAAAGCTTTAAAGCTTTTCTATTCCTATTCTGTTGCACAAGCTTGAAACCTAAGGCTGAAATTATTTAAGAGCTATCTAGAAGATCGTACCCAATGTGTAAGGATTGGTAATATTCTCGGCGATACTAAAAAAACACGTCCTTCGGAATTCCCCAAGGAAGTATTTTAGGGCCTACACTATTTTTGATATATATAAACGATCTTTGTCATCTAAATCTAGATCACGGCCAAATTGTTTCTTATGCTGACGACACTGCCCTTCTATTTTCGGCTGACTCAGAACATGGATTCAATATTGTTAATAAATGGCTTCAACATAATTCCCTAACACTAAACGCAGACAAGACAAATTCATTAATTTTCGATGCGCAAGCAAACATCAACAACACCAACAAGCACTACCTCGACATTACATGCTCATTATTGCACAATTCCTACAGATAATCAATGTGTTTCTCCCAACATTAAAATGACAAATACAACAAAGTACCTTGGTGTTATAATAGATGAAACACTTTCATTCCATCAACATATACAACCTTTAAATAATAGAATTCGCAAGTTGATATTTGTTTAAAAAAAGTTACGCTATATTGCTGACCCAAAAATCATTAGACAAGTTTACTTTGCTCTATGTCAATCAATATTAACTTACTGTATTACCACATGGGGTGAAGCGGGTGAAACAATGTTACTAACCATCGAGAGAGCTCAAAGGGTGATTCTCAAAGTATCTACTTTCCGCCCTTTCCTTTTTCCTACTAACCTCCTATACAAATATTGTGAAGTATTTATTAACAGTTCGACAGCTATTTATAATGGGTATTGTATTAAAACAACACACAGCTCTACCTTACGGCACTGCATACACTCATTACCTGTACCTCCGTCCTCTTCCCTATAATAGACTAAACTCGAAAGCAAACATTTATTCCCTGAACTAATTGTAAGAGAATTCTCAGGGATGCTCTTCAAAGTATGTCTTACGAAGATACAGAGAATTGACTAACTGTATTAAAGTGAGTATATGTACAAATTTCACCTCCATTAAGTATTTATCAAATTTAGAAACTAAGAGTTAAGGTACTCAACATATCGATATTGGAAATTTCAAATGTCGTAAGGGACATTGTATTCCCTGTCCCATACGACATTTGAAATTTCCAGTATCGATATAATTAGTGATCTATTGTCAATCTGCAGATTATTTATTTATAAGTCTATTTTAGCTCTTCTCGCCTGAAACACAGGATTACCTAGTTCAGGCACGTAAGTCTTAGGAATATAATTTACATTTAAGCAAATCTGTACTAATTTTTATGCCTTGTATTTTTTTAATAAATATCATTTATTCATATATTTTTATAAAAATCATTAAAAAACATTTAATAAATAAGAATATAATAGAATATTATAGTAGTAGTATAGAAGAATAAGAATAAATAATAAGAAAATAATAAATATTATTATTATTTTCTTTCATATATAATTACATTTTTAAATATTTCATACTCTAATAAGATATAAAAAACCTTTAAAAATATGCCGGTGCCAAGCTGCCGGTGGTTAGGGCTGCAGAAACAGGAACCTCCTCACATTGCGAGCCGTATCGAGGAGTAATGCCTTCTGAATCGGGCGATTGATCCAACCGCCTAACGAGAGCCTTGAGAGATATTGGTCGAGGCTTTCGGCCATTAGGCCATTAGCCGTTACGACAATCGACTCAATGATAACTGAGCTCACATTCTACGTGTCAACAACCTCGTGTGCTAAGTCGAGATATTTTATTTGTTTCTCTTTCTCAGCTTTCACGAAGTTCTCGTCATGTGGAATGGTAACATCAACTATCATTGCGCGGCGCGCTAATCGATCTATCACTACTATATCAGGCTTATTTGCTATAATAGTCCTGTCAGTAATGATAGACCGATCCCAGTACAACGTGACATGGTCAGTTTCGAGAACTGGGTCGGGCACATACTTGTAATACGGTACCTCAGCGTCCACAAGTTTATTTTCAAAGCAAGTTGCTGGTGAATAATCCTAGCTACTTGGTTATGTCTGTGCAAGTACTCACCGTTAGCTAGACGCGAACAACCAGAGATAATGTCTGATGGACTCACCCGGACGATGGCATGCCCGACACACGTCAACCGTACCGTCCTTCATAATATGTCTTCGGTAGTTATTCGTCAAGATAACTTCGTCCATAATTGCACAGATGAAACCTTCGGTTTCCCCGAAAAGGTCACCGAAACGTAGCCAGGATACGGACGCTAAGAAATCTACACCGGGCTCATGAAGAGCCCGATAGAATTGCCCGTGAAGCGCCTTGCTATGCCATACTTCCTTGCGGTCATCTGTAGTAAGTACTACAGGTTTGCGCCAGTTTTCTTTAGCCATGGAGAGCGAGGTGAGCCCGTTGTCCACTGCGACCACATCACGGTGCATGCCGACATCGGCTTTAAAAAGTATTCCCTGAGGCTACACACCCCGCGGTTGTGGAGGGTCTTCGCATTTAAAAAGCCTCGACCTGCATTGCCGCGGGATGTACAGTCTCACCACCGATGAACGTGGGTGATGCATCCGGGTTGCGGTCAGGAGTGTACGGACCACAGATATAGATATACCTAGATAACGCAAGAGCAACTACTTCGCGTGCCATTTTCGTGCCCAGCTTACGTACAATAATCGTAAGCTACCACTTTCGCGCTCAGTCTGCATCGGTGCCACGCTTGTCGGAAGTCAGTTAAAAAATTTAAAATGGTTAATTACGCTGTTATAAATTGTAAAAACTGTGCAAATGCGAGAATAAAAATAAAAGAAACGTTTCCTAGTGCTTGTGACGTCATAGTAGGTAGTCAAAAAATGGCACGCTTGGTTTTCATACAGATCGTGATACTTGCGCTATCTAGGTCTATCTATATCTGTGGTACGGACCCTCCTGTCCAGGGCGTCGAGTTCGGTCTGAGTCCATTTGAGTATATCGAAAGAGTACATCAAAACCGGCATGACCCAACCGTTGAAGGCGTGCACCTTGTTTCCGAAAGAAGACTAATTAATACCTTCTTCAGGCGACCAAAGAAGCGCTCATTCAACGATTGCTTTATGTCAATAACGCTTCCGACATACCCAAATACTTTAAGCTTTCGGCTGAGGAGAGGGATTTAAGGTGAATGGAGTCCGAGAGTTGGGTTCCCTTGGATTCCATAATCTCCCCTCGCTTTACACGCATGACTGCAAATTTGTCCACACCAAATTCCACCCTGATAGCGCCACTGAACGTTTCGGTTACCTTCAGTAGCTACATCAGTCGCAATTTGTTGGGGGCAAAGAGTTTCAAGTCATTCATGTAAAGGAGGATATTTTATGACCTGACCACCTCTCCTCAACCGATAGCCTAGACCTGAATCCTCCAGCAGTATGCTTAGAGGATTCAGGGCTAAGCAGAACCAAAGTGGACTCAAACTGTCGCCCTGGAATATTCCTATTATTAATCCATACAGACATCTACCAACCCGCACTGGACCCGCGTGGTGGATTACGGCCCACTCCCTCTCACAGAGAGGAGGCCTGTGTCCCAGCAGTGGGAACATTTACATGCTGATGATGATGAATCCATACAGGCTCATCATTCCCCTGGATCTATCGACATCCTGGGTAGCGAAGGACCGTCCTCCATTGCCCCATACACGACATCAGGAAGGTGCGCAGAGTTGCATCTATCTTGTACAACTCCAGAACCCTCATGAACCATGTATGTGGCACCGAGTCGTAGGCCTTCTTATAGTCTATCCAGCATGTCGACAGATCCTTGCGGGATCGACGAACTTGTTGGCTTATGGCTATGTCGATGAGGAGAAGCTCCTTAGTACCGCGGGACCCATTCCTACATCCATTTTGAGAGGCTGACATAATTGAATTACTGTCAAAGTGTGTGTTAATTTTCGCTCTCAAAATGGATATAAGAAGTTTATAGACCGTCGACAAACATGTGATCGGTCTATAATTCTTGTGTTTGTCTATTATTATTTTTACGTCTCTTGACATTTTTCGGGACCCTGGAGTCCCGGATCTTTGGAAGGCGTACGAGGGGCCGAAGCCAACTCGCAGAGGCTCGTTAGACGTTTTTAATAAAATGAGCCACCAACCGACGATTATCCCTGTCTGCACTATGTAAGTGCATCCAAGGACAACCCCCGGTTGATGTAGGACTGTAGCGGTTACACCGCCACATACGAACTACGCATCATAGACATGACGTCACACAAATCCTGAACGCGCAATTAAAGTTTACCGAGCGATCGACACAGACACAAGATTTCAACTTCAAACCGATGGGCAGTTGCCCGCCAAACACAACACCCGTCTGGTCGGAGGATCCTCTCTTTTCTATGGTGGATGAGTGAACTTTACACCCTGCTCCTCATACCACTATAGGACTATTGCAGGATATGGAAACAAAACATTGGACTATGGGTTTGGCTGACTATAGTGGATTGGTTACCAAGATCTATGGTAAGACTATGGCCCCTGCCTGATCAATGATATATAATTTATACGGATAAAAATGGCAGGGGATGACTTGCACACTTAATAATGGACCCCCGAAAACGGTCGCTAGCACAAAGTGTCGTAGCGACAAGGGGGCAACATGTCCTGAGGTGCTTGTGAGGAGTGGAGAGGTATTCCACGGCTATCAGGAAAATCCCGAAAGTACAGTCAAGATCCCTACCCGCATCTTACTGGAATACTTCCTTCCTCCGAGCACGTTTGCTCTTGCGAATCTCCACTCAAGCCGGCCAATTAAGGCAAGAATGAGGTGGGAGCTCCGTTCCTCGTCAGTGTTCACTCCAGCCGGCCAATAAAGGCAAGCCAGAGGTGAGGAACAAGACTCTTCCCGGGAGATAAGGTTCGTGAGGTCGCTACTGCCCAACAGCTCGACACATGCTGCCCTGCGGTTATTATTATTATATCTTTTATCAGAGATCCTAAAAAAAACCTTTAAATTTTTTATTCAATGCTATTCGTTGGTAAGTGCATCACTTGGGAATGGCTGGACAGATAATTTTTTTAACTCCTCATTTTAGCCCGAATAAGGTTTTTAAAGAAAAAAAAAAATGGAAAGTAACCCGAAAAAATCGTGAAAAACTGAAAATGTTTTTTTTTTCTATGGTTTTTTTGTAAGAATTATTGAAATTTGGACAGGACAACTTCTGTCGGGTCGGCTAGTAATACATACGCGAGTGCTGGTCGAGTACGTCCCGCACAACGTCCGCGGGCTCGTCCTCGTCGTGCGCGTCCTCGTCCGCGTCCGCGTCGCCCGAGTCCTCCCACATGCTGTACACACGAATATATTGCATCATGAACTACTTGTACTGCAGATAGAATTTGAGACATCGACATTAAATCTGAGATTAAACTAATAATAACTTCCACCAACTGCATGAGACTACTTGAAAAGTGAGCTTATTCTGAACTTTGTAGTGCCACTCGGGTTTTTTGATGTTTTGGCAATACTTTCTTTTCGAATTGGATCTATACCAGCAGGCATAACATGACACACGCGACAAATTTTTGTCTATTTCTGTAGTTTTATCGTTTTCTGACAGCTACGCCATACAAAATATTCGACTCGTTCTGTCAAACTTGATGTTTTGTCGACAAACCCTAACATGACACGTTATTTATCTCGATTTTTGACAGTTCAACACGATATAATCAGTCATTTTGTCGTATTTAGTCGTCGTCGATTTTGACGACGATAAAGAGTAGACAAAAAGACAAAATTATGATACATAAAAAAACTCGAAAAAAGGTGGCAGATTCACAGTCGTACTTATTGTTGAAAATTTATTTTTTTAATGTGGCTCTATCACGTAGATGACTATTATTTTCAGTAATAACCAGTCGCTTTGCCAATTATGGTGATTAAATAAATTAATTAATTAATTAACGAAATCTCTGTTATAATAATAAACTTCGATTTGTCAAATTGCGATCGACGGCCCATTTGTCATTTGTATTATCTAATGAGTATAGATGCCACTAATTTTAATTTCCGTCATTTTGTATTTTATTTTCAGCATGCCAAAGAAATCATTTAATTTTAATCAAAAAGTCGGTTACACAAAAAATTTATCATAAATAAATAAATAATAATAATTAAGAGAGAGAAACGTTTATTCAATAAAGTACATAATTCCATGCATAAAATTGAATGAATGAAACAGAACTTCAAGCCGATGTTACTATCATAAAAATAATTTGTTTTTAATAATTTGCAGCATCGGTTTATCGTCGCGCGATAAAGGAGTGTCAAAGTGCCTTTTTCTAGTTTACTCGTCGTTTGCGGTCATGTTAGGGATTAGAATGACGTCAGAATCGTAGACAAATTACGATAAAACGAGAAAAAGACCGTTCTCGCGCTTGTCATGTTAGCCCTGCAGAGACAATGCTCTTCAAAGTCTGGTTTCTAATAAATAAAACAAAAAATTAAGTACAGAAAAACTTACTCATCATCAAATCTTTGATTGGCCAGCTCTAAGAAATTGCTCTTGGCTGCTCTCATCTGCAAATAATAAAATATATGTTACCTACTCTCATAGTGTAATATTTGAACTATCCTATCCCATACTATTAAATAAATGTTTGTATATATATTTGTAATCACGTTCTCGAAAACGACTCTAACGATTTAGATGAAAATTACAATATAGGGATTTTTGGGAGCGGAAAATCGATCTAGCTAGTAGGTCTCATATCTGGGAAAATTCGTTTTCTCCGTATTTTTACCCGAGCAGAGCTCGGTCGCCTAAAGTTTAGAATAAGATAGCTACCTTAGTATAATGACATGGCAGCATGGAATTAGTATGTACTATACATGGAAAAAAGTTGCACTCCGGGAGTGTTAACAGAAGTGAAAACTTGAATAAGATCGTCTTGGTGGAAGAAAAATACTTGTTAATATTGAACATTGGTCCGTAACCTTATCTTAATAAAGAGCACAATCGCGTTTACAAAAAAATATACTTTCAAAACTTTTAAAGTAAAAATACTTGCATAGAACATTGATCCGTAACGTAATATTTAAATAAAGAGCAGAATCGTGTTTACAAAAATGAGTTGTCGGTAACGGTGTCGCAAGTTAAATGTTTTTTCCTATCTTAAAAATGCCTAATGCGCCTAAAGAAGTTTTCACTTCAATTAGTATGTACTATAATGGAATTAGTATGAATTTTCCTATACTATTAAATGAGCATTCTCTATTTTCACTAGAGCAGAGCTTGGTCGCCCAGGTACTAAACTTCAAAACGAGTTTAAACACAATACTGAAATTTAAAGATAGAATCATAATATAACACGTTTTCTCTAACAAAATAATGGTATAAAACAATTTTTTTTTTCTGTTACTTCATAGGGCAAATCCAAGAAGTTAATATCACCAAGGAGTTTCCATCAACTTTAATAATGGAACGTGTAAGCGGCGCGGCGCAACGCCCTCGGCACGCGCGGTGCGGGCGACACTCACACGTGCACTTATACTGAATTTCGTGGGTTTTTTTTTTATTCTTGATCTTTAGTTCTGATCTTTTATTTAGTAGGTTCAATCCTAATGTATGAGAGTAGATAAAATAACTGTATGAAACTGCACAAAACTAGCTCTTAAAACATCTCGGGTGATACTATTCTACACCTCACACGGTTTTAATAACCCCTGTTAACTAACAGTTTCATAAACTACTATTATTGCCCAGTTCTGTTGTAGAATACACATTAATTTAACAGCATAGATTTATATAAAGCATGTACTTACTTTATCTTCGTCGTCGATGCCCAGTCCATCTGCTATGAAGTCCGGTGATTCCACGGACGAGCCCATCGCGCCACACATCTGAAATACACAATTAGCTATAGCATTAGTCAATATTCATAACTTCTTATTGAGAAATTTGTCACCACTGGAGAACAGAGGGGCAATTCCCGTATTTTAAGAACGCTCTCCTTCAAATCTCAGCCTTAATCTGTCAATTACGTATATTTTTGACATCGACTATTCATAATTTTACGAGATGAGATTTCGACTAACTTTGAACGTTTTTAAATCCGGGAATTGGCTTTCAGTTCAATAAAATACAAATAATGTTACATGAACGTGTACCAACCTCATTGCCATTTTCTGCGTTCACGTTATCTGCGAGTTCATCCATCGTCGCCGTGGCTGCCATGTCGTTGAACTGACGATGTAATTAAACTTAGTACCAGAGAACGAGAATAAAGATCTTGATAGATCTAGGATAAACAGCGGTTATTTAAATATACTCACGTCGGCCATAATTTCCACCTGAAAAGCAAATACAGTAATGTTAGTAAACTGTGTGTATGAAATTAGATGTTTCGAAAATAAGAAATGTGGTTTGATTGATATAATATAGATACTAACCTCGTAGATGTTTTCTGAAGGATAGTAACCGCCCTGAAACAGAATCATTATTTATATTTCACTTATTCGAGGTATAATTACTGTAATTTTAAACCTCAAAGGTCTTTGTATTCATTATTAGAATATTTTTTGTTATGGGATGAACCTTGACATCGGGAAAAAAAAGCTGCTCTATAAATTTCTGTTCGCATAACTCACCGAAATGTATTGGTATACGCCATGGCCCACGCACAATGGTCCACCTGAAGGACTAAGCGCGGAAACCAAACTTCATAACATAGATGTATTGCTATGTAAATAGGTTGCGTATTCGCAGTTAGTTCGCAGATTCTAGCAGTGATGTACCCGTCGTTTATCACGGAGTAAAACAGTGGCGTAGATTATTGCTTAGTCCAAATATATTTAACAACTAGCTGCGCCACGCGGTTTCACCCGCATAAGTTTCGATCCCGAGGGAATATTGGGATAAAAGTATTCTTTGTGTTAATCCAGGTTATAAACTATCTCTGTACCAAATTTCATCCAAGTCGGTTCAGCCGTTTGAGCGTGAAGAAGAGACAAACATACACACACACAAACTTTCGCCTTTATAATATTAAGTGTGATTAATACTTGTTTCTGTTTTTAGTGTAAATATATAAAATAAAGTAGTAAAAATAAATCAACTAATTGTATAAGCGGATGGACCAGCAAAGTTTATTATGAGCTGCTACGGTCGCGCCACAGCTACCGGCGCGGGGCGGCGCCCGCATCCCGCCGCTATGGGCCCCCGCTCCCTGCGGGGTCCCTACGGGCCTCCTGTGGCGCGACGTTAGCCAACGCACTTCCGCTAAACGCTTGTTTACCACGCTTACTGTTTACATAATATTTGATTGTTCTCAGTAGTTTCTATCTGTGTAGTCCACATTAGTGTGGTGCCGGTGAGTGTACTCACGAGCGGCGTGTCGTGCTGCTGCAGCAGCGGGCGCAGCGCGTCGTCGCCGAAGGCCTGCCAGCGCGCCGCCAGCGCCGCGGGCAGCGCCAGCGCGTGCGCCAGCAGCTCGGGCGGGCCCAGCGCGCGCGCCACGCGCGCCAGGCACAGCACCACGTGGCCCATGTAGGCCGCGCGCACGCCGCTCCTGCGCCAGTGTGCGGTAATACAAGCGACGCGGGAGGGACTATCTCCCGATAACAAAAAAAGCGCCTCGAAAACAAACTATACCGCCACAAACTAATGTACAGCTGTGACGGTCTACAGTCCTTTCACAGTTATTTCACCTCGGACAGCAGCAACCTTATTTTAAGGAGATTAATAGTAGATAGTGGGTGTACTATAGGTACACCTCTGCCTAACCGTTCGGGGATTACAGGCGTGATGTTATGTTATGTTAATAGTAGATTGTTTGCCAAGGAAGCAAACAACTATTTTTAAGGCGAGAGTGTTTCTTTGAATCCAGATCGGAACGAAGGATTCTAGAGTAGAATCCTGAGCGCAGCGAGGGATTCAAAGTACGCCACTCGAGCTTAAAATAGTGTTGCTCCCGAGGTGAACTCTCTACTTTTTATCACCCTCTATGAGAAAAAAAACGTGTATGATCCAAACCCCGTCAGGAACGACGTTCCTTCTCAAGTCAAGTACGATTAAAAAATATACCAAAAATCATGTTACATTTTAACATAATAATATCACGTAGATGTTATTTAAATAAATATGAAAGGCATGTATTTCTGTACTATATAAGATAGCTATCTGATACAACTTTTTTGATTAATTAGAAAGTGTAACTCATCATTAAAAAAAACTGCTTTTGTGGATTGTAAATTTGTAGGTACTTCTGGACGAAAATGGCTAGCTGTCGATGATCGTATTTCTCCTGACAAACGTCAAAAATGTTCGGTTTTATTTTGTGCCCAAAAAGTAGTAGTTCCATGTAGTAGAAAAATTAACATTTATTATTATTGCTGATGAGTGATGAGTCAATTAAAGTTACTATAATACCAATAATGATGTCGAATTTGAATGCATTATGTATATACACATACTTTGAATGTGTGGGCAAATACAGTGGAGGGACGCTTATAAATTAAAAGATCTATATAATCTTATTGTTGTGAACGTAGAATCACGTCTCCGATCTATATCTATTGTTCATCAAATATTGACGTTTTACATTTAAAGATCATTTGACTATATCTTTCAAAAACTTACTTGTTATTTTGGTTCTCTTCAAACACGTCCATGAGTCGGGTCAACAGATCACATTCCACAAATAACTGTAACAACCAAAATGAAAGTATTGAATAAATCTGGTTTGAAGGCTCGCTTGCACCACAAATCACTGAATGCATTGTGTGCTGAACATGGTCCCTTTTTTTCATAAACGTTGCTTAAAGTTATTCGTTGGTTATTATTGTTTATTAGTTATTTAAATGTAAAAAAATATATTAGTAAGCAGTCGCTTATCATTAACTAAGCAACGTTTTTATTTAAACCTAAATATTTATAACATCATTCGGTCAAACTAAGTCATGTTCAAACGACTGACATAAACAAAGCTTGGCTTGTAAATAGCCGTGTTTCCTATGCGGGATGAGGATGAGAGAAAAATCTGCGTCTGGAATGCACGCTCATTCAAAATGCCGACAAATTGCAAGGATATTGGTGATGGTGGCGTCTGTAGTTAACCCCAGCAAATAACGCAAAGCGGTACCAGTCCTGATGATTCTTCAGCCGATGGCCACCTGGCGAGCTCGTACACAATGGTCACTTGAACGTCTAGGGTTTTACACATTAATCGGACGCGGGTTGATATATTGAATAACTATGGAATGGCAAATCCCCAAGGATTACGGAATAATAAACGTTAGTTTATAGTTTCAGCGGATGCGATGAATTGAGATATAAAAAATGCGGTTTTGCGGTGAGATCACAATGCGAATGGCGCATGCGCACTTTGACATTTGACAACCGTCATTAGCTGTCACTGGCCACTCAGTCTTCCGATGCCCTCACATGTCCGCTCAGCAATATATGCATAAGGTCGGACTACAGACACCTGAACACCGCCCACAACCAAATATGATCTAGGGGCGATAACTTGCCACACGTACCACTAGTAGTAAACGTATTAAGTGAATTGTGATGCAAGCGGACCTTAGTTTAATACAGGGTGATTATTATTCACGAGGTAGATGTCAAGATGCATCGCTTGTAAGTTAGGTATTAAGTGACGTATACTGACGTGTCGTGCGTACTGCGTGCGGTAGACGCGGTTGGTGAGCGCGTGCTTGACCAGCGTGTACACCTGCGCGTGCAGGAAGTTGTTGTTGGGGTAGCGGAAGAACATGTCCACCAACACGCCCGGGGTGCCTGCAGAACAAAGCAACATTTTATTTATTTATAAAAAGCACACCAACAATGAAGTCACATACAATTCAAATTAAAAAAAAACAGAAAAACCATACAACTAACAGGTGTGCATTGTAACGTTGTAACGTACCGTTTTTTTAAAATAAATAATGCATTAAATAACGATTTTAACAGTAAATTAGGCTTCCTTTAAGAATTTTTTATATTTGTTTAGTTATATTAAAACTAAATTGCGAAGTGCTATTCAACGCATTGCGCGTGACCGTGGGTCGCATCAGAGCTCGTTTGGTTAGCGACCCCTTTTTGCCTCTCCCCTGTCACCGTCCTGGCAAGCCCGGCCGTCAACCCGTACGCCGCACCGTCACCGAGAGTACTGCGCTACTTCCAAGGGAAATAAGGAAACTTTTGTGATCGTAAACCTACCTTTCCTTTTCTCGTTTTTTTTATAAGAAAATATATATTTATGTTGACAAGTTTCGTGGTCTTATTTCTCTCCACCCTTCTCTAAACCCTTACCGTCACAGCATAACATTGACATAATCTATGTTAGAGAAAATAGACCTAAATCAAGAAAAATACAAATCCATTTGAACTACATAAACGCGCCCAGTTCACATTGTGTTAATATAGCGGCTGCATGAAGCGATACTCGTAGATATAATATCAATAGGTTAATCTGTCACGTTGGATCTTTCATTATATTGACATAAGTGTTAGGAGGCTATTAAATGTGGTATTTAAAGTGGATGTAGATAATTCAAAAATACGATGATGACACTTACTACGCTACGTTGGCTTATTGCACAATGTACACACAGTTACATACAGGCTATGACTAGCCTAAATTTATGAGTACACTAGCTTTATCCCGCGGCTTCGCTCGCGTGGACATCGGAAATTATCCATGGAAACGTACTACCGGGATAAAAGTATCCTATGTTAATTTAGGTTATAAACTATCTCTCTGCCTCATCCAAATCCTATTAGTAGCATAACTCAATGATTGAATACTATCGTGAATTCATGCAACCCTAGTACTTTTTGTTAGGTTACTCCTCAGAAATTGAGCACGTGTCTTGAACAGAATACCGTCTTGAACCTCGATTGCAGCGCCACCTACCGAAATAGTAAATTCCAAAAAATAGGTTTCGTTGCGTGTATCTTGATAGGGTCATTCGATGCAAATAAAATATTTTAACCCTTTTCACCCTGTTAGGAAGGTTGTTTCCGAAAAACCTTGATACACGATATGATAAATACTGAGTTTCGAGTTAATCGGAGCTCGCGTAAAAATTGTTTCAAACAAACTTTGACACCCCCCCAATCCCTGTTAAGGGGGTAGTTTTGAAAAACAAAAAGCGAAAAACTTTATGATTTACTTAGATAAGTATTCGTGCCAAGTTTCAAGTCTGTTAGGAAAAGGAAAAAAAAATCATACAAACGAAATCCCTTCTTTTCACCCGCCTAAAGGCCGAATTTTCAGAAACCCCTTCTTAGTGCTCCCCTACATTATAAAATGAAGCTGTGTGCAAAATTTCATGGTCATAGTCCCAGTATTTTCGTCTGTGTGTTGATATGTCAGTCAGTGAATCAGTTTCTCCTTTTATATATATATATATAGATAACCCTGTTAGGGCTCAGGTAAGTAGTAACGTTTAACTTATAGCCAGGTTATACTTAGCATAAATTATTGCATCCTAGATATTATTGTACATTATTATAATATTAGGAACTTATTTTCTTACTAACAAGGTTTCGTGGCCAAATACGACCCTATGGAAAATAATCCAGGTCACTATTAGAAACTACTTGGGGTGCAAACAGACTAACTCGGTGTCTTAAATATATGTCACAATGTCGTAGATCGACCGTGGTCTGGTTGCACCCTAATTAGTGACCGACCAATAGGGGCTCAATACATCAATCAATTATGTCAAGTTAAATGTAAAAGCGCGTTATTGCAAAAAAGTTTTTTTAGTATTGCCCCACTCATATACAACGTTAGTTTTTGTTTATACTAAACCTCTTAAGGGGGGCCATTGTACTCATCATTATGAACAACTTTCACTATGGGACCAATGCTGAAATCGCGAAAAAAAGCGGCCAAGTGCGAGTCGTACTCGCCCATGAAGGGTTCCGTAGCAGCAAGTAACATTGAATGAAAGGTAAATTGTAATTGTTGGTAAAGTTTACATGGTAATATACATCATATATTTTTTTTAGTTTTATCATTCTCTTATTTTAGAAGTTACAGGGGGGGGGGGGGACACATTTTACCACTTTGGAAGTGTCTCTCGCGCAAACTATTCAGTTTAGAAAAAAATGATGTTAGAAACCTCAATATCATTTTTGAAGACCTATCCATTGATACCCCACACGTAAGGGATTGATGAATTTTTTTTTTTTGAGTTTCAGTTCTAAGTATGGGGAACTCCAAAATTATTTGTTTTTTTTCTATTTTTGTGTAAAAATCTTAATGCGGTTCACAGAATACATCTACTTACCAAGTTTCAACAGCATAGCTCTTATAGTTTCGGAAAAAAGTGGCTGTGACATACGGACGGACAGACAGACAGACAGACATGACGAATCTATAAGGGTTCCGTTTTTTGTCATTTGGCAACGGAACCCTAAAAATCAGCTGTTCCCTACATTTTGACGAATTATGCAAACTTAAATGTATGGAACAGCTGATTTTTTTTTCGCGATTTCAGCCTTGGTCCCATAGTGAAAGTTGTTCATAATGATGAGTACAATGACCCCTTAAGAGGTTTAGTATAAACAAAAAGCTTGTATAATAGAATACCTAATATTATAAAAAATATGACTACATTAAAATTTTAAAGGTCGCTAAACGAATTTTTAATTATGAAAACTTATTTCACGATTGACGATTTTCTTAATGATGATTTACTAACTAATTGACATACTATTACCCTGATTGACATAATTATTGTGAACCTGGTTCGCTTACTTAGTCTTATTCATCGATCACTAATAAAGAACTAGATACACAATGCCAAGCAAAAGTTCTCTTAAAACTGTCATCAAATTGTGTTTAGGTAATTCTAGTTCAAATAAATATACATTCATGTAAATTCAAACTTAAACGCAAAGCTTAAAGTTGTTTTCACAAAGCTATGTACAAAAAGCAATAAATTTTTACGACCTACTCACTGGTCAACATACATCAAATAAAATTCAACCTTACACGCATGTTTTAAAGTTAGAATTACAAAGTGCCAAAAACCGCAATAAAGTTTTACGACCCAGGCTCGCCGCTAGGACAAGAAGTGAGTGGAGTCGAACTGTCCAATATTTTTTAATTTATTCTGTAATTATAAATGAACTTTTTTTTAATTTCGATAAGTTTAATGTATAAAAAAATTGTGAAAGCATATTTTATTCTATTCCATGGTGTATACAGGGCGGCAGGGACATCGTCTCACACACAACATCTTTGACGTGCTATAATTGATATTCATTTTCCATACCTCACTGGATCGCGAGGAAAGCTAAAAAAAATGTGAGTGAGTATATGAGTTTATCTCACATCTTTAATTTTATTACATGTACTTAGTCAAAATTAAATGTATAAAATCTTACTATAATATTTATAGAAACAGCAAAGAAGTCTCAATAAACTAAAAAAAAAAACAGTGGCACTCTGGGAGTGCCGATAGAAGTGAAAACTTGAACAATTTTATAGTACAGGAAATACTTTTAATGAGGTGTTGGTAACGGTGTCGCGAGTTCAATTGTTTTTTCGCATTTCAAAAATGTCCAACGCACTTAAAGAATTTTTCACTTCAAAAAAACAATCCTTCTTTAATAATAAAAAAAAATAAAAATAAAAAAACAATAGCGTCTCCAACAAATGGAACAGAGTCAACGCACATAACCTGAACAATTTAAGTGAACATGCGATAGTATGATTAATCGGTTTAGTAAGAGTCTTTACAATTGAGATGCTTTATAACTTCTGCTGTTTAATAAGACTTAATTTAAAAAAAGTTTTTACGATGATTTCTTGGCAAAATATCAGCATTTACGGTACAGTGATAACAATTATATAATAATAATTTAATACTTATTTATCGAAAATATGAAACTCCATCCTTTTTTAGCGTCCTGAATGTGTGATTTTTACAATTTTTTTACGAGTTGTTTACAGTCGGAGCGTCCGAATGCTACTAAATGAAAAGAGCACCCAAATGTTCAATTGGGTGCTCATTCGGTGAGGAAATTTTTTGGCGCTGATTGTGTATCTAGTTCTTTATTAGTGTTCGATGGTCTTATTTTATATTTTTATTGGTGTGACCACACTGACATTTTTATTTATTTTATGTAATTTCAATGATCTGCATATTTCTAAATTTAAAAACCTTTGCATGCCCACGTGACAAAATAAGTGATAAAATATGGAGAACTTTATTATAAAATACCTATGTACTATACCCATTTTTTGCAAAGAAATAAATGATTTGATTTGATTTTGATAATATTTTTTCAGATATCTTTGACGTTTAAGAGGTCTTGTGTCAAGTAACAAAGACCAAACTCGGATTATATTTGGCATGATAAGTTCGTAAGAGTACTGCCGATCTATTCTCTAAAATATCTCACCATGAAAACTTTGGTGAAATGAACTGTTATTCCACTTGATGCTAAGGATCGAGATCGGTTGATGTTGTACGTGTACATACCGAGCGTGAGCATGGTAGTGGGCACCTCCTCCACCTCGGACAGCGCCAGGTGCGCCAGTAGCGCGGCCACCTGCCGCGTGGTGTAGCAGTGAGTACATACCGAGCGTGAGCATGGTAGTGGGCACCTCCTCCACCTCGGACAGCGCCAGGTGCGCCAGTAGCGCCGCCACCTGCCGCGTGGTGTAGCAGTGAGTACATACCGAGCGTGAGCATGGTAGTGGGCACCTCCTCCACCTCGGACAGCGCCAGGTGCGCCAGTAGCGCGGCCACCTGCCGCGTGGTGTAGCAGTGAGTACATACCGAGCGTGAGCATGGTAGTGGGCACCTCCTCCACCTCGGACAGCGCCAGGTGCGCCAGTAGCGCGGCCACCTGCCGCGTGGTGTAGCAGTGAGTACATACCGAGCGTGAGCATGGTAGTGGGCACCTCCTCCACCTCGGACAGCGCCAGGTGCGCCAGTAGCGCCGCCACCTGCCGCGTGGTGTAGCAGTGAGTACATACCGAGCGTGAGCATGGTAGTGGGCACCTCCTCCACCTCGGACAGCGCCAGGTGCGCCAGTAGCGCGGCCACCTGCCGCGTGGTGTAGCAGTGAGTACATACCGAGCGTGAGCATGGTAGTGGGCACCTCCTCCACCTCGGACAGCGCCAGGTGCGCCAGTAGCGCGGCCACCTGCCGCGTGGTGTAGCAGTGAGTACATACCGAGCGTGAGCATGGTAGTGGGCACCTCCTCCACCTCGGACAGCGCCAGGTGCGCCAGTAGCGCCGCCACCTGCCGCGTGGTGTAGCAGTGAGTACATACCGAGCGTGAGCATGGTAGTGGGCACCTCCTCCACCTCGGACAGCGCCAGGTGCGCCAGTAGCGCGGCCACCTGCCGCGTGGTGTAGCAGTGAGTACATACCGAGCGTGAGCATGGTAGTGGGCACCTCCTCCACCTCGGACAGCGCCAGGTGCGCCAGTAGCGCGGCCACCTGCCGCGTGGTGTAGCAGTGAGTACATACCGAGCGTGAGCATGGTAGTGGGCACCTCCTCCACCTCGGACAGCGCCAGGTGCGCCAGTAGCGCCGCCACCTGCCGCGTGGTGTAGCAGTGAGTACATACCGAGCGTGAGCATGGTAGTGGGCACCTCCTCCACCTCGGACAGCGCCAGGTGCGCCAGTAGCGCGGCCACCTGCCGCGTGGTGTAGCAGTGA
Source organism: Agrochola lychnidis (assembly GCA_963680765.1). Taxonomy (NCBI): domain Eukaryota; kingdom Metazoa; phylum Arthropoda; class Insecta; order Lepidoptera; family Noctuidae; genus Agrochola; species Agrochola lychnidis. The sequence goes on along the minus strand of OY796859.1, from coordinate 839,843 downwards.
GTACATACCGAGCGTGAGCATGGTAGTGGGCACCTCCTCCACCTCGGACAGCGCCAGGTGCGCCAGTAGCGCCGCCACCTGCCGCGTGGTGTAGCAGTGAGTACATACCGAGCGTGAGCATGGTAGTGGGCACCTCCTCCACCTCGGACAGCGCCAGGTGCGCCAGTAGCGCGGCCACCTGCCGCGTGGTGTAGCAGTGAGTACATACCGAGCGTGAGCATGGTAGTGGGCACCTCCTCCACCTCGGACAGCGCCAGGTGCGCCAGTAGCGCGGCCACCTGCACACGCGCCAGCCCCACGGCGCCGGGGCCCGCGGCCGAGCCGTCACCAGGCGCCTCCTGCACACACGCACAGACATTAAAGTAATGTACCGGACGTAGTAAGGGATCTTACGCACTACGTGGCCATGACTACGACTTGTCGCAAAACCGGCCGCAATCTTGACCGCAGAAATTCCGACCAAGAAGAATGTTTGCCCGCACGGACATCGTCTAACCAGTTGCGGACAAAGGGTCTTGTTTTATTTTATTCTGTTCGGGAAACTTACAGCTAACTTAGTGTTCTTAAATAATATAAAATTGAAGGCCATTTACAAGTTTCTACTGATAAACATATTTCATAAAAACGAAAAAAATAACGGCCGAACAATCGGTCCCGAACAAAAAGTATGGCGCTGCATCCGCGTCTCATCCCGCACCCGGGAGATGCCTATGACTATTCAGGTAGACAGTTTCATCGAATGACTGTATGGTTCTAGACTAGAATAATAGGAAGTGAATTATGAAGTATGGGACAAAAAAATGTGTCCAATAAATTAGGATCGGACATTGGGGTGTGACTCACATGCGGCTCGTGGCTGGCGGGGTCGCGCAGCAGCGCGTGGTGCAGCAGCGGCAGGTGCGGCGCCACGGCCAGCTCCACGCCGCTGCGCTCCGAGCTGGCGCCGCCCGCGTAGCCGCGCCCGGCCTCCTCGTCGCTTGACGCCTGACGCATTCTACTGTCGGGCACGTTCATTAGTAGCTGAAGTGTTTCCTGCGGTGGCGGTGACTACTGTGATCGAGACGTGGAACTCTTACTAGAGAATTAAACTCGTACTTGATGTTAATAGGATAGTTATTATTCCTATCAATACTTTATTACATCTACATTTACTTACATCTAGACGGGCGCTGTCAGCGTTCCGAGCTGACCCTCTAGCTTTTTTCTATCCTTCTAAATATGAAATAGTGTTTATGTCAAAATAAATATCCAAGATGGCGGCTTTTAGTTTTTGAGGGTTCTGTAAACTCTGCTGCTGGTAGATGGTTTTGTAATAAAACTCTGAATCGCACTAGACAATATATTACTTTTAAAACAAGGCGGTACAAGTATAAAACACGGAGCGCAAGAGACGTGCGGCGGTCGCTATAGCTAGATCGGCACCACCGCGGTCCGCGCGTTGAAGACATGGACTCCGCGCACCCCCCGCACCTCTCTTACCCCTTACAATTCATTATGTCGCGAACATGCCCCACCCCAGTGCTGCACTAGCAGCACTCATCCCCAATCGGGAGGCGAGCGACTCGCGTGGCAGATCGTGTAAGTAGTCCAGTTTTGGTTTTAATCTTAACCATTCTGACCCGGCCGTCTTTTCCAGGCATGACTTCATGTATTAATCCCCGCGGCCACACATTCCGGGGCCCGTCAGGGTCCACTACCAGTACAAGATCTCCCACTTGTAAGGGTCTCTGCTCAGCATGCCACTTCTTCCTTGGCACTAGGTCGGGCAGAACCTCTTTCACCCAACGTTTCCAGTACTGGTCGGCAAGTAGCTGAGCAATGCGCCACTGTTTCCTTAAATAGAACTCTGATCCGTCAAAAATACCCATCTGGGGCAAGCTGGATGACGACCCTATAAGAAAATGGTTTGGCGTTAATGTTTCCTGACTATTTGGCTCGACTGAAACGTGGGTTAATGGCCGGCTGTTAACTATATTTTCAACTTCGGCTAGCAGAGTATTCAAAGTCTCTTCTCTCGGTACTCGTTCTTTCAGTATGACTTTTAGTGAAGTTTTAACGCAACGGATTAACCTTTCCCATGCCCCACCCCAGTGTGGGCTGGCAGGGGGAATAAAAGTCCACCTGGTACCCTGATTCATGGTAGCATTCTTTAGCTTTTCTTCATCAAGTTCTTGCAATGATCTCGTGAGTTCTGCATCGGCGCCTCGCAGATTCGTGCCATTATCAGAGAACATGTGCTGAGGCCAGCCTCGTCTCGCAGCCATGCGACGGAGAGCCATGATGAAGGAGTCGGACGTGAGCGATGCGACTGTTTCTAGATGAATAGCTCTCACGGTCAAGCAAGTAAACAACACGCCATACCGCTTCTCTCTACGTCTGCCAATAGCGACTTCCATAGGGCCGAATAAATCAACACCACAGAATGTGAATGCACGCTGATGATGGGCCACCCTAGCATAAGGTAAGTCTCCCATTCTAGGTATTTCAGGTTTGCACTTTTTAATCCGACATATCATACACTTGGATGAAACATTTTTCACAGTAGGTCTCATTCTGGTATTCCAGTATTTTTGTTTTAAGTTATTCACAACTGTTTCTTGATAACCGTGTGCGGCATTTATGTGGTAATGTTTAACAATTAGCCGTGCAATATAATCTCGACCATCCATAATTGCAGGTCTCTTAGTTTTAGTTGAAACATCTGTGGCTTGTTCTATACGACCACCAGCGCGCAGGACTCCGTGTTCGTCAAGGAACGGGGACAAGTTAAGTATTTTGCTATTTTTCTGTATATTTTTCCCGTTTTTCAGGTCATGTACTTCTTGTGGAAACGACTGAGCCTGTGAGTACTTCAGCAATAAATTTTCAGCCCACTCCATGTTAGTGACGTTACCATCGGTAAGTTTTCGGCATCGGTTAATAAAGGTAAGTACCATATAAGTAGATCTAAGTAGGCGCAACCATGAGGAAAACCTAATTGGTTCTGGTACAGGTAAGTATATTGTTTCATTTTGTATCATAGTTACACATTCTAAATCGTTTTTATTTACAGGTTTCAGTACATCGGTCGGCCAGTCACGTTCTTCGCCACGCAAAAAGGTAGGTCCCTTAAGCCATTCATTTTCCAGGATACTGCAATCATACATTATCCGCGTACCGATGTCAGCAACGTTTAATTTTGTTGGTACGTATCTCCACTCATTAGCAAGCGTCAACTCATCAATCTCACCCAAGCGATGTGCTACGTACGGTTTATAGGTACGCGCTGCGTTTCTTATCCAGTGCAACGTAGTACTAGAATCGCTCCAAAACGATCTGTGCTCGGGTTTTATTTTGTGTTCCTTAGTAATTGCATCCGCCAGCCGAGCTGCTAAAACAGCAGCTTGTAATTCACATCTTGGTATTGATATATTTTTATTAGGCGTCACTCTGCATTTGCTTGCTATAAATGTTACGTTAAAGTTTCCATTGCATTCCCAGCGCCAGTAAGCTACCGCGCACATCGCTATAGACGATGAATCACAAAATATATGTAGTTGTAGGTTCGAATAGCGAGCATTCATACGCGGCGGAGCAGCGGACGGCGCGGGCGCATCGTCTCGCGGCAACAGCTGAGAAACCGGTTTGGTGCACGCGGCGTCGCAGTAGTATCTAGGCAGCTTCACGTTATGCAATGTTTTTAACAGGTCAATCCATTTACACCACTCGCTATATATGTCATCGGGTATCGGTTCATCCCAGGTAAGATTTAATCGCCAAGTTTTCTGAATAATAATTTTTCCAATTATAGTGAATGGCGAAAGAAATCCATAAACGTCAAAAATTGACATTACCACTCGAAGCATGTCCCGTTTTGTAGGCCTTTGTTTGCCGCTAATTATATTTATAGGTATTTTCTTAAATGATACATCGAAGCCTAAAGTATCTTCATCGGGCCGCCATAACAGGCCGAGTGTTCGCTCGCCTTGGTACTGCTCGCCGATTTTAAACCTTACGGCTGTCTCTCCGAGGGTCTCTTTTGGCAGAGTATCGAGTACCGATTTACTATTGCTTGTAAAATTTCGTATTTCAAAGTTTCCCTGTTGATGTATCATTTTTACTTGGTGAATTAGCTGGATAGCAGTGTCTTCATCTGGCAGGCTGTCGATCCAGTCGTCCATATAATGTTGATGATATATAGCTTGCGTAGCTGATGGATATATTGACTCGAAGCGTTGTGCGTTTTTATTTTTCACGAATTGCGCAATGAACGGCGAACAATTCGCGCCAAATATCAATGACGACATAGCAAAGGTCTTCACTGGCCCTTCTGGTTCACTTCTATATAAAAATCGAAGTGCATCTTGATCTTCAGGTCTTATTTTAACCCGCAGGAACATATCCTTAATATCGCCCGTCACGGCCACACGATTCTCACGAAATCGTAACATTATTCCGAAAAGGGACATAAGCAAATCGGGACCTTTCAATAAATAATGGTTCAGGGACAAATCGTTCGTCTTAGCTGCCGCGTCGAATACTAGGCGAAGTTTTGTTTTGTTCGGGTTATCCACTCCAAAATGGGGCAAGTACCAAGTTCGTGGGGTAACTTGCGTGTCAGCCAATTCATGAGCATAATTGTTAACCAGTAGGTGCTCAACCCGTTCCACGTATCTTTGTTTAAACCCGTCATCGTTTTTCATTTTTCGTTCGACGTTTTTTAGACGTGACATTGCATGAGAGAATGAGTCGGGCATTATGCATTTTTCGTCCTTCCAGGGTAACCCAACGTACCACTTGCCATCAACGAGAGTTGAAGTTTGCTCCAGCAGTTCACGAGCGCGTTCATCGTCGCAGTTCAGCCGCGGTTTAGTAGAAATCCCCATAGATTCTACGGCGAAGTTACGGCGAACCTCTTCGTGTAATTCATTAAGCAACCGTTTGTTCTCGGTGACGTCATCGTTGTTTCCATAATTATTGATCAATAAAGTTGCATGAGGCGCACGCGTCTGTGACGTCACGCTCGTAGGCGCCCTGCCGTGCACACACCAGCCCAGCGGCGTGCGGGTGGCGCAAGGCTCATGCAGACCACCGACTATCACTTCCAATGGTAATATTAAATGAAGATTATCTTGCCCTATTAATATTTCAGGCTTTAACTGTCCAAAACATAAGTCACTTTTCAGTTTTTGTAGATGCGTAAACTTATCACAATTAACTAAGTTCGTAGTTTGCCTCGGTAAATCTAGTTCTTTTACACTGCGCGCGCTAAACGTAAACATTGTTCCATCTTGATTTGACAACGCTGTATTAATCACCTGCGTGTCGCACACCAACTCAGTATTGTCCCACGCACCGCGCACACGCATGCACTCCCGTCGTCCGCGCACCCCGGCCCGCGCGGCTAGCCCCGCGCTTATCAATGACACAGTCGATCCGTCATCGAGCAGAGCTGTCGCGTTAATTATGCCATTAGGTCCGTGAATGTTTACTTGCACAACTTTTAACAATATTGTACTTGTATAGTTCATATTTATATGCGTAACGACTTCAGAACGCGGTTCACTCACTTCATTGTCTGTTATTTCCGTGATGTTTACACTCGGTTGATTGTTAGATTTAGTGTTCGTACAGTTATAGTGCAACATAGGATGGTGCGGCTGGCCACAATTGTCTTTATCGCAGAGAGCCGCCGGACACGTTTCCTTGTTATGACGCGACACTAAACACTTAAAACATAAGCCAGAACGTTTCACATATTGCCATCGGTCCTTTCGTAATGACTTTTTGAACTTTTTACAGTCAGTTAGTTTATGTTTAGATACGCGGCAAAACTTACACTTATCGTCACTGGGTTCATTTTGCACTAACAATGTTTGTGAACGGTAATGTGAGTCACTTTGTTTACGTTTTGTAGAACTATCACAGTATGCGTTAGTCAAGCACACGGCAGTTTTTGATAACTTGATAGCTTCTTCATTCAAAAAATTAGATAGCACAACGAGCCTTGGTTCTGTGCCTTCATTGATAAGTGGATAACTGTAATCGATCCATTTCGATACCAATACAGTAGGTAGCTTGGACAATATTATGGAAACCACATTCATCCCCCGCAGGTACTCATCATGGCCGATAGCTGACACTGCTGCCACATAGTTTTTCACTTTTATCGCAAATGGCACTAAGTCTTTGTGATAATCTGAAGCCATTGGCGCGAGCTTATTGACACTTTGTATTATCTTGGAAATGATAATGTCCGGGTTGCCAAATTGTAACTCTAACGTGGACATCACGATGTCGGGTGAGGTCGCTCCGATCAGCAGAGCGGTTACTGCTTCTTTAGCTGATCCGTGAAGACATTTTCGTAGCCTCCACAGATTCTCTTTAGCGTTGAAATTACACACTTGTGTTGATTCCTCGTACGCCTGTTTGAATTGGAGCCACTCCATTGGGTCACCGGAGAACGAAGGTAAGTCACGCGGTGTGCATAATCGGCTCAGCATTCTGGCGTCGGAACCACCAGCGGCGGAGGCAGCGGTTAGGTCCCTCAGTGCAGTCACTAGCAGGTGAACTGTGTCCTCAGTGCCGTCGCGGGCTGGCGGCGGCGGGTGCGGTCTGTCCATTCTGTTACCATTCTGCGGCACAGACTGCGGTTCCAGCTCTTGCTGACTGCGTTCTAACCACTTCTCAACTTCTGTGTGTGTGTGTATTTCACTTCCTTCAGACTGTGAACTGTATTCTTCCACTTGTGCTAGATCCGCCGCTAATTTTTTATCAATTAACTCCATTTGTATGCGGGCTTTAGCTTCTGCCGCTTCTAGTTCTAGCTTCTTTTTTCTTGCCATAACGGACGAGGATGTAGATCTTGCCACCTTAGACTTAAGTGATTTTGGTTTTTTACTTTTGCTCACACTACCCACTTCCATAGTAACTGTTTTGTCACAGATATTTTTCGTGTGTTCATGTGATTTTCCAGGTAACGGCGATTCTTCGGCTTGAACTAGATTAAGCGATGGTAGCTCCTGCTTGGGCTGACGCTGTTCAGCCTCGGCATCGAGTTCTTTTTGCCTCTTCGTAGTGCTTCTTGTATTCACCATCGTGCGCTTAGGAGTCCGATACATTCAGCTCGATCCGGTTCGAATGACCAGCTTGTAAACTCTGCTGCTGGTAGATGGTTTTGTAATAAAACTCTGAATCGCACTAGACAATATATTACTTTTAAAACAAGGCGGTACAAGTATAAAACACGGAGCGCAAGAGACGTGCGGCGGTCGCTATAGCTAGATCGGCACCACCGCGGTCCGCGCGTTGAAGACATGGACTCCGCGCACCCCCCGCACCTCTCTTACCCCTTACAATTCATTATGTCGCGAACAGGTTCTAAAGCAGATTTTGATGTCAAAATCCAAGATGGCGGCTACGAAAATTTTCACATTTCTTCATAACATCACGCCATCAATTTCAAAGTGTTGGGTTCTTTGAAATTGATGGCGTGAGATGTTATGAAGAAATCTCATTTCTGCAAATTTTTCGCGCAAATGGGTTTGCGCAAATGTCCCAGATCCATTTATAAATACTGGTGCCAATTCTCTTGTCACAAATGCCTCTAAACTAGACTAAAAAACACCAAAATTTCGTTTATTCCTATCAAACGATGATTTCCCATTCTGAAATAATTATAGAATATATTTTATTTTGACAGCACTAAAATGGCAATATGGTGCCGATTCTTTTGTACACCGAACTAAACTATCAATAAAATTCCTTACTTGTGGCTTTGAGAATCTTAAAGCTATTCTGCAACAAAAATTCTCTAAAGGAGACAGAAACGATTACATACACTCTTGGGCCTGAATGTAACGAGATGAAAATGGTGTGAATTTATAGATTCAAACATAAATTAGTGTATTGCAGTGACTAGTTGCTATCCCACAATTCACACAGCGATCTATAGTTTCAACAATATCCAATCCACAAAGCGGCGGTAAAATCCAAAATAACAATTCCAAGTCAATTGTGTGAGCGATCTTCGGTGTCCAGTATGAAAGCAAGGGTCGTACAAGGTAGGCAGGGTCAGAATCCGTAAAAAACAAAGCAGTAGTCGTTGAAATGAATTTTTTTCGGGAAAACACTCAAACCGCATCGGAAAATACGAAACAAATGGCAGCTGTCTAGTAGGGGTGGGCGTTGCGACGACGAACCGTTTACAAAGACCGTTTTGTGTTTTGTGATGATGAAACAGTTTTACGTCCTGGGTTCAACTTCAAACAGTCTTCATTGCACAAACCAGTCTTCGAATTACTTGGTGCGATTTTTTATTTTACATCTAAGAAAATACAGTCGGGTACAATGATTCAACTATCTATCACACTCGTAAAACAGTCCTTCCAATAAAAAGTGAACTCTTTGTCAATGAAATACAGTCAATTATGTATTACCAGTTGTCAATGCTGTCGTTCGTGATGCGAAAAACCATTGCATATAATTCAAATCATTGATAGTTGTAAGAAACTGCGCTCGACGAACGCGCAATTATATTCTATGTTGGATAAGTTTCGTCCTTTAACCGTTTTCGTCGTCGAGGAAACGGTTTCGTCCGTCAAAAATTCGACAACGACCCACCACTAATGTCTAGTGTCAAATTGTCAATGTCAGCCAGCTCATGCCAGTGCAGAACATGCACTGCCAGTGACATAGACAAGAAATATAAGACTGATTTTTAATCGATATGAAATTGATAAGTATTGTTTTGGTTTTTCAGTAATTAATGATGTTTTATTTAAATTAAATGCACTATATTGTATAAAAGTATAATAGTGCATTTAATTACTTCGAGTTAATTATACTACCTAGTGCTACCTATTGGGTAGGTTTTCTTTTTGCAGTTGTGTAATCGATTACTTTAATCGATAATCTCACGAATACTATCTTTATCATATTTCTCCACTTCCAGATAGAGAATTGAGCAGATTTTTTATATTCAAAGATAAAAAATATTACTAAGTTTTTAGATCATATCTCAACTTATTACATTTGGGCCCACCGTTTCCCATCTCCTTTAAATATACTTTGACACAACTAAATTCGTATTTGACAATCGCGAGTCCACGTGGTACTTGTAGCCCCACACCGTGATTTTTTTAGAGCTTGCGGCGCACAGGGGTGGCAGCCTCGACGTGTTTTATATGGAATATTTCACTTTTTATATGGAAAATAAGAAAAATTATTACCTACATGTTGAGTGTCAGGAGTTTAAGGAATTTATAAAGGGGGTCGAAATTTTCATTATTTTTACGGTTGGACACATCGTTTTCGAGATACATGCAAAAGAAAAAAAGATACAGTACTGTTTTTAACCGACTTCCAAAAAGGAGGAAAGCTTTTTTTTATGTATGTCCACCGATTTCTCCGTCAATTGTGGACCGATTTTGAAAATTCTTTTTTTGTTTGAAAGGGTGTGCTCTCGAATTGGTCCCATATAAATTTTATTAACTTTTCTTGGATAGTTTTTGAGTTAGCTACAAAATACGTATTTTTTTCCCACTTAGTATGTAGATGATATGATAAGTTTCTGTCACTGGTAGCAGGTAGTGGTATTCAAATGTGTGTGGGGTATGTACCATAACTAAAAATTGAAAAATAAAAACTTTTTACAAAAAAAAAAAAAAACAACCGACCTCCAAAAAAAAACACTACAAAGTGAAAAATAACTTTAATTTCGGAAGTCGGTGGCAAAAAACGAAAATACAAAACCCAAGACACCGACTTCCGAAATAGGTCATGACAACTAATTTTATTCCAAACCTTTTTAATCGCGATTAAAAATAGTCAGATTTTGTTAGACAGACAATCAAAAGTTTTGGTGAAAAAGTCAAATTTAGAATAGCCATTTTCACTAAATTAATAACTCATTCGGTTGTAAAAACTGTTCTTTTGCTTATATCTCGAAAATAGTGTGTCCTATCGAAAAAATAATGATAATTTCGACCCCCTTTATGAGACCCATAAAACTCAACATATAGGTAATAATTTTTCATATTTTCCATACAAAAAGTGAAAAATTTCATATAAAACACGTCGATGCTGCCCCCTATGCGCGGCTCCGGCTGTAAAAAAAATAAGTTGGCTGTAAAGTCGGTTTACGGACGATAATTTTACATGATAACGTCACAAGCCGAACGCTTAGGCCGATCGTGCCTCTCTATCGCTTGTGCCGCGCTTTCGCTTGCACGCTCGGCTTAGGCGGAACGTGACACTTTTTCGTGCGTGCAGCCGGAGTTAATCGATTTATAAGACATTATCATGTCAAAAAATTCACGGGATAGGGCAAACTAGTACCACGTGGAGTCGCGTTTGTCAAATTCGATTTTAGCTATGTCAAAATTACTTTTAAATTTAGAGTTTTTTTTTTCAGAATAGCTTCAAGTTTCTCTTAGCTAAAAGTAATTTAAAGTGATCGTTTAGTTAGTTTAGTTCGGTGTACAAGAGACGGCACCCTTTTCAAAAACGCGTTGTTTTAAATCGCTTACCTCAATGTTATTGAATGTCTAAATGTACCTAAATGCATCTAATACCAAAATATAGCATTTTATGTTGATTGTTATATATATATACTGAATTAATATACACAAACATTCCAGACTTATTTCTTATCCATACCTACTAACTTATGAAAATATCATCTATCTATTTATTTATTTATTTATTTATTTTATTTGGTTCACCAACAATTGTATACACTGGTACAAGCAACAGAAACATAAGCAAAAATCAGAATAAAGTGTAACAATCACTTATAGGTAAACTCTGCATGCACACAAAATGTTGTAACTTACAAAAAAAAAAAAAATATATATATATAGAAATAAAATACTATAATAATATAGAGTTGCACTAAATAGACCTTAATAAGTTAACTAAACAAAATTAAAACAGATAAATTAAAGCAAAACAAAATCAAAACAAACCAAAGTTGGCAATGCAAAAAATAAGGCTAAGAAACTCAATGTTCGGAGAGATACTTATAAAAGTTAGCTTTCAATTTGCGTAAACTGTCAAAATGCAGGTCGATCCGATCACTGCAATCGTTCACAGCTCTGCAAAACCTCGCGTAGGGAGAATTAGCACCCAGAACCGTTCTTCTCTGCGGAGGGCAGAGAGGCGTTATAGGATTGCGAGGAATTCTGGAGGGGGCGCGGAAGTTAAAATTATTTAATATTTGCGGGCAGTCAATTTTGTGGGCCATAACTTTGCACACAAACATCGCGTCATTCAGTCGCCGACGTTTGTCAAGAGAAATCATATTAAAATGTTTGAGCCTATCATTATATGAACGTATTTTCCTGGACACACCGCTAGCATAAGCCAGGTGCCCCAGAAAACGTTTTTGTATTCGCTCAAGACGCAACGAGTGAACAGCATAGTGTGGCCGCCAGACTACGCTACAATACTCCAACATGCTTCGACACAAACAATTATAAAGGATAATTTTTGTTCGACAGTTTTTAAATTGTTTCGTGTTTCTGATAACAAAACCTAGCATTTTGGATGACTTTTTCACTATATTATCAATGTGAGGGATAAAGGTTAATTTCTGATCAAATATAACACCAAGGTCTTTTATTGTGTCTAATTCCTTTACTTTATCACCATCAATATAATAATCTTGGTCGATGAGATGATGTTTCCTAGTAAATTTTATATGGTAACACTTGCTAGGATTTAGGAGCATCTGGTTTATTTGGCACCATATCACCAGTTCATCCAAATCGCTTTGTAATTCAGAGGCGTCATGCTTAGATTTAACTATTTTGACGAATTTTAAGTCATCAGCAAACATAAAAATGTTACAGTGGCGAAAGCAGTTCGGAATATCGTTGATAAAAAAGTTAAACAAAACCGGCCCCAAATGAGACCCTTGTGGCACACCCGAGGATATGTATCTGACAGTTGATCGAAAGCCATTGCCATGCATCTAATACCAAAATATAGCATTTTATGTTGATTGTTATATATATATACTGAATTAATATACACAAACATTCCAGACTTATTTCTTATCCATACCTACTAACTTATGAAAATATCATCTATCTATAGGATCAAAACTTTAAGCGATCACTACGCCCGATGTTTAGGCGTGTGTGCGTGAACGGTGCACACAAACATAGCATCGCAAGAATTTACCTAAACTGTGTCGAATTTTGTGCCTTAATATATGAGATTAATTAACTATAGAAGTTTCGTAGAGGTCAGTCAGATGTCTCCCCGACATTACTCACAGTATGGGCTCGTGCATGAGCAGCGCGCGCAGCACCTGGCAGCCGTTGACGAGCGCGTGCGTGCGCGCGCGCGCCGGCGACGTGAACATGCCCGCCAGCAGCGCGCGCACGCCCGCCTCCGACTGCAGGCGCGACACCAGCGCCCACGACGTGCGCGGCCTGCGGACCACGCGCTACACGTTACGCACATCACGCCTGTCTATACACACTCATCATTTTACATGTTAATCAAAATCCACGGGGGTGTTTAACGAAAGAATAGTACAAATGTGATAAGCGAAATAATGAATACAATCAATAGAAATACGGAGAAGTTACACGCTTTTACAATTTTTGATAGGGTTATTTCTAATCGTGTACAACCAACATCGTATGTAGTGTTCTGGCGTAGAGATATTATGACGTTCACGATATCATATAATATGTCAGTTTATTACCTAATATATTTTTTATTTACTTAATATTTTTCTAATAGTTATCAGATTCGTACAGTACTGAGATACATAAACAGAAAGCAGGTCATGTGATAGGCATTAGGCATACCTGGTGGAGCATCCCTCCCTGGCGCACCCGTTAACGATGAGGTCGCACAGCAGCGCGGCGGCGTTGGCCGACGCCACCGCCGCGATGCGCGCGCGCGCCTCTGTGCTCAGCCCCGCCGCGCCCCCGGACCCCAGCCCCGCCACGCCCCCGGGCCCCGCCCCCGCCGACGTGATGCTGGCGCCCGCTGCGGGGGACTCTGTACTATTCTCCTGACCTAGCTTTGATGAACCTGACGATTGAACACCTCGTATGAAATTAAAACTTCTCTGAAATATTACGGTTACGACACTAAATGTGACCGGTAACTACTTTTAACCTACCATGTAACTTGTATTCCAGATTCATTACATTTAGATCATTTTAACAATCACCTTTTAAGGCTGACACAGATTACAGCAGGCCTCACCGCATTGCAACATCCCATACAACATCGCCTTGAAACATCGCATACATTGAAATGCGATGCGCTGCGGCCTGCTGCGACTGTGATGTGCGCTTAGCTTAAGGTTTTAAATTTCACAGTTCGAACATTAATTTGTAAAACAATTAAATCAAGTCCTAAAACCGTGAACTCATAATACAGTCGAGTCTTCCTTCACCTTTCTCTGCATCAGCGTCGCTGCCGCCGGCGTCATCCTTGTGGTTGGCGTCTGTCTTCTCCGAGGGCTCGCGCTCCGCCTTCTCGGGCGCATCAGCCTGCGTTCCCGCCAGATCCTCCGCCACATATGTCCCGCACACGATCTGGATCAGGCACTCCAGGAACTGGTGCTCTTCTAACCACTGTTCAATGACAACACTACAGTTACACACTGTGTACGCAACTTAACTAGTCTAACCACAATAAAACAAAGCACAAAATGTTTTATTAATTTTCCGAAAAAAATTATGTAAAAACTAGCTTTTTCCCGCGGCTTCGCTCGCTTGGATGTTGGAAAATATCCCACGAGAACGTACTACCGGGATTACATACCTAATAGCCAAGGAAAAGGTAATTGACTCCTACCGCTGCGCTCACGTTGCCGTCAACCATAATTATTTTGGTACGCGTAATTTTGAATCTGTGATATCACTGATATCTTTTAAACTTCATTTAAATGATATGCAAATTCAAATATTTTAATTCAGATAAACATCCATATAATGTTAGTAGTAGTATGGCTTAGCCTAATGTTAGTAATAAATTAAATTAATAATTATAAACAACCAATGTACCATTGAACAGTTCGTCCAATGGTACACTAGATTATTTGTGTCTGAACACTTATCCACCTTTGTAAGAGGGGAGAGTCCCACCGGTCTGAAAACACATTCAGGATGCCATTGGAGCAGGAGCGCAAGCGCGCCATCATGGATGCGCATCGCTTCCGCATAATAGCGGCGAACCCGTCGACGCGCGCTTCCGCAAACATCCCTGACGCGCTACGGCAACCCCAAAAGCACCCCGAAAGCGTTATTGTACTGGAAGTGCAGGTCGCTAAAGGCCCGCTGGGTATACTTGGTCCACGTGTAAAACGACTGGCAGAAGGCCTTAAAAAGCGTTATCTTTACAGAATCAGTACAGCGTGCATACCTGCGGGCCAGCATGTTGCCACGGACAGCCAGCGACCTGCGCTCCCTGTCTAAGTCTACATTGTCTTTTAAGTAATCAGCGACCCAGTGACCCAAACACTTAAACTTCGAAACCCGAACTAAAGGAGACCCAGAGAGTGAGAGTTCAGGCAGCTGTTCGTATGTTAAAGTACCCGATTTAAAAACCAACCATTCACTCTTATCGGTGTTGTATTTGAGCCCGTGAGCCACCGTATAACTTTCACGAATTTTAAGAAGCCTTCTCATTGCACCGATAGATGGGCTCAGCAGCACCATATCATCAGCGTAACTGATGTTGTTTACGCAAACACCGTTCACGTGACAACCCTTCGATCAATAATAGTACTAGATTCCTGATGAGCGCTTCAAAAACGGCCCGAAAAATAAGACCACAAATACTTTTGTGGTCTTATTTCAAATTAGTATGATCCAATCATAGCCAACATTAAGATGTCAAAATGCTGCAGTGCGCGTTTAAAAACTCTGTAAATAACTACCATAACACCAAGGTTTTGGAAGAAATATCTTTTTTTCGATAAGTTTAAATCATTAAGTGTTTTCATAAAATAAAACAGAATTAAATTGTATATACAATTCAATTAGCTAATATTATAATTGTTTGGCCAATGTTTGCTACAACGCACCAACTATTGTATCAAACATCGACTGTTCTCGAACAGGGAATGCATGGAGTAGTGTTGTTATTTTATAATGTTATTTTTGTTTGTAGACTTCCTAGTGACCCATTTCGCTGTGCAGAATGGGTATCTATTGTCGCGAAATAAAGAGGAGAAGAAATATACATCCCTTGTAAAAATTCGAGAATATGTTCGATTCATTTTGACAGATTCGACATAACTGGAAACACTCAAAGGCGTAGATTACTAAAAACAGCGGTTCCCATATTGCAGGTAATAGTAAAATAGTATCTACTGCTTTTTGAATGGTCAAAAATATTTGCCACCATACAAAACGAACTTATAAAATATATATTCTGCAACTCTACGTCTTTCAATACTTACTGTGTTCTGAGCATTGAAATGTAATACCAAGAACTACGTCTAGTTCCACAATAGAATAAGCACGAAATTATAAACAAAATGTTTTTAACCTTATTAACTTAAGTTTCATTTTAGAATAAATATTTTTGTACTTGATGACTTTTTATATTCAAGCGAAAATTGCTTATAAACCTTTCTCCGATGAAAGGACTTAAATAAATATATTTTGCAATGGTAATTAGACTTTATGTTTAAGCATTAAGGTTTATAATAAACTGAAGTTATTAATATTATTAAACTTTTTTCTAAGAAATGTAGATGTTTACGTGTGTGCAAATGTGGCCACTTGAGCGACGTATTTTTATTCCTGATCCTTAATCTAGTACTATTGATCGAAGTGACAACCGATTTTAGTGCTACCGAGTCCACCCATCAGTTTGTTTAGGTTAAAAAGACGGGGGAGCTCAGACCCCCTGCCTCACCCCACAATCCAGCCCATATATATCAGAATATGAGCCTGACCACTTAACTGTATTCTTTTGACTACTGTACCAATATCTAAACAGTGATATCACATCAGCCGTGACAGAAGTCTCGTGAGTAAGCTTATGCCAGAGCAGGTCATAACTGACCAGTACCCTAATTGCGTAACTTATTTTCGTAAACAATTTTGCCTAATTTGTTTCATTTTGACAATTCAACAACATTCATTGCGTGATTTACGTTGCTGAGCAAATATTTTTTCCAACTTATGAAGCAATGGATTAGCAATCTGTTTCAAATCGAAACAGATTGTGATTGTGTTGTATTACGCAATTATGGTACAGGTCGAAAGCCCTCGATAAATCCAAGAAATATGCTATTATAGGAGTCTTTCTGTCTGTATAATATTGGACAGTCTGCTTAAGACAAAAAAATTGCACTCTCCATTGACGAGTTCGGTCTAAATCCAAACGGACCATCCTCGAGAACAATATGTTTAGCTAGAATGATTTTTAAATTGAATGCCTAATTTCAATAACTTATTTTACTGGATAAGGATTAGACTATAATACCGGTCAAAATAGTTTCAGAAATAACAATGTAATTTTTATCAAATTCTGAAAGATAAAAATGGTTATTGTAGGTCATCCTTAGAATATAGACTTATCACGGACTTTTTTGTTGAACTTTTTAAGATATAATATACAATCCTGTAGAACATTAAATCTCTCAAGGTTTACGCGGCGCACGCCTGTAAAGCTCCTAGTCGGCATGATTTTTTCCGACATATTTAACAGTTATCGTCATATTTCAGTCAATTTACACGAAATATACACCAAAACCTTCCTCGTGAATCACTCCGTCCATTGGTGACAACTATTTGAAAATCCGTTTGTTAGTTTTTGAGTTTATCGCGTTCAGACAGACAGACGCGGCGGGGGAGTTTGTTTTATAATATGTAAGGATTTCATACATTTTAAAATATAAAATGTCTATTACTCGAAAATGGTATCGGAATTACCCCGTTGGTTGATATAGGCTTATCCCTAATACATGAAACATAACTGGCGATATGAAACAAAAATAAATCCTTTCTTGTAAAAAGTTGTTAAGAGTACATAACCAATAGTTTAATGTAGAGTAGAAAGAAAATCGAATTCAAAGATATGCTTGCGATTATTACGCGGTTTTAAGAACAGATCCAATCACAAAAACCTAATTAGAGTATAACGCACCTTCGGATGTAAACCAAGTTGTATGTACCGGTACAGAGCCCACATCACTAACTGCTGAGTGCTGATCGCACCTGTTCTAACGCCGATGAACAAACAGTGGGTAGTGTCGCACTGTCCATATGTTGCCCCACTTTGGCAGTACATTGTTCATGTTTGGAAACTTTCACACAAAAACCATCAACAACACAATAAATATGTGTATTTAGTACATTCCTACTGTACTTACTTATTATGTACTTCATTCGCACATGGTAAAGCTGACTAACTGAGCAAATATTGTCAACTTTCGCGAATTTTAACGTGAATCATTTATAACTTTCGAGACAAAGAGTTTATTACTCACAAAATAATTAAAGCGAATGAATACAGTAGCACATTGACCCCTAGGCTTGTAGGCTACATTGTAAGCTGTCGAGACAAAGTATTATTATTATTATCTAGAGGTCGGTTTGATTCCTAGGTCGGGCAAGGTGTTATCGGATTCTTCCATTAGGAATTACTGAGCAGCCCAGACTCTGAATTTGTGTCGGATTTCTGGCAAAAGGCAAACCTCCTATTACTTCTGACAACATAACTGACGAAAGGGTGTGCTAAATATCTCTGCCTATCCCTTCAGCGGATACAGGTGTGATATTGACAACGTGACACACGCCTGTACAGACGCAGACGCCAGCACATCAAGCTACTACAATCTGTCAAATTTATTTAATAGATTTTCAACTTTATCGCTGAAGTATAAGGTTCAAAGTTGATTGGGAAAATTTGACAGTTTCGGGTAGCTTGATGTGCTGGCGTCTGTACTTCACACGTCACGCTTCACGTGCCGCCTCCGCGTAAACACGTCCTTCACAATTATCTCTGCTCATCCTCACAAAGAGCAGGTCCCGTGCTGTGTCACGCCGTGTTCTGGACATCGCACACAAAGCAACACAACACAACGCAAGCGTCATGCGACCAGATTATGTTTCTTAGATAAGCAGCCATTGATACTACCACAATATGGTTCACGATTCTTCCGCATTGTTTCTGATAGCCATTATGCAATGATAGGCTTGATGCATGACTTATTCTATGCCCATTTAATATTGAAACAATCAACTTGAAACAATTTGTAAGGCGTCCTAAATAGGCAAGTAATGGCGACTACCCTGACGCAACAAAAAATACTGCTTACAAAAAAATCTATTGGAACGAAATCTTCAACTATTCATTTAGTTACGATCCGGGTGGAACGGCAGACATTTTCGTTACTGGAACTAAACGTAACTCTGTTTTGATAACGTTTCAAGTTTCAAGTCCCTGGTTTACAAGCATGTGCTGTGCACCCATGACATAACAAAATAATTGTGGAATTAATGTATACATCAGATAGTCAACAGATTTTCTTGCCGATTGTAACTGCAATAAAATATATTCAAGTTAGAAAATCACTGTTCTGTCATATTATACTTACTAATTACTATTATTGTAGATATACATACCTCTTGTTTTGAAAACTCCATCTTTATAAATCTTATGTTAACATTTTTGCATGATTAGTTATTGAAAATGTATTCAACCAACCACAATGAATAGCTTGAGATGCCACAAGCGGTTGAACTTCAAAAGGCCGCATCCCGTATTATTTAAAAATGTTTAAAATCTGTCGCAATCTCATTTCAGTGACAATGGTGCCGATTCCCTTGTTCACAAACTAAACTAAATTTAAGTTCAGTGCATCTTTTTCTTTCTATTTCATTAAGAAAAGGACAGAAGATAAATTTTAGTTTAGTCCTGTCAAATTAATCAGCGCCTGTCACTCTCCATTCAAGTTTAGACGTGATTAAAAACTTGCCGACTAAAATTACGTCAATTTACGTCAAGCGCTGATTAATTTGACAGGACTAAACTAAAATTTATCTTCTGTCCTTTTCTTAATGAAATAGAAAGAAAAAGATGCACTGAACTTAAATTTAGTTTAGTTTGTGAACAAGGGAATCGGCACCAATCAATGTCAAAAACTTGTCAAAAATTTAGGGAAATTAGAGGTATATTTGACAGATTGAGACTGAGAGTAAAATGCAAATGTTCTTAAAAACACAAGAATGATCCCTCTGGCTTCAGAACACATGTGTAAGTGTGGGTAAGTACCTAAATAAATATAAAATAAAATCACCTGACCTACCTCCATGACAGTCTTCTTGAACAAGTCGTCGAGCCGGATGAAGTACTTGAAGGTGTCTGCGATGGCGGACGTGGACATGTGGCGCAGCAGGTTGGGCAGGAAGTCGCGCCGCGACTTGAAGAAGTCCAGCACGCGCAGGCACACTATGTGGTAGAGGTAGCAGTCCTGGGGAAGATGGAATGGTTGGGAGTACATGAACATCAAGAACATCTGTATAATTGCCTCAATAGTTTTATTAAGAAACTTACTGACCCTGTCCAAATTCATAAAATCCATAGAAAAAGGATGTTTAGTTCTTTCCGAAATTTGAAAATATTTCTTTCAGAGAGAACCTGATTTGGACTATCAGTCCAGGTGTTCTGAAGTGATGTGCTTACCAACTAACAGCATTTCATTTTTATTATTTAGAAGATAGATTATTGGTAGGAGATAAAAGTGCTTAAAATGGTTCAAGGTGGTGTTTAAGAGTTATATTTGGGGTGAAACAAAAAGCGTCTTGTTGCTCTTTCTTTACAAAATATTAGATACTAACTAGAACCAAGTAGGTTTGCATTCAAACATAAGTCTTTTTCAGCAAGCAACAAGGTTCCTGTCGATCTCATAATACTAACAAGTTATATCAACCCAAGACGAATCTCATAATATATGTTCCTAGATTATAAATTGTAAGTTGTAAGTTCCATTCCAGTAATATCACGAATTAATTGTTACCAAATATTGAATTTAATAATATTTACGAACTGTATAAATTATGCAAGTTAATTAATTAATTTCTTAAAATAATAATTAAGTATGTAACATTTTTACACTGAAATTAAAGGCAGAATACATATGAGATTAATAATAATGTAAATATCTTTAAGAACTTTCTGTACCTTATTTACGCAAATAAATAATTTTAATTTGACAAAATAAGGGGGCGAGTCGCCGGCGTCATGCTTGCAACAATGTATCTTGAATGTATAAAGGTGACGTCTTTGGAGTTTCGACATACGATTGACGTCTTTCCTACTGCTATGACAACGAAAAGCGACCTCTATCTCATATACAGGGTGCACTAAATAAAATTTACAAATCACGAATTACCTGTTTGGGACTTCTCTCCAGTAGCATTTCCACAGTTTTACTAAAGTACGAGGCGAGCAGTGGGTTGAGCGGTGGGTCCTTGTTGATGAAATCGCATAGACGGTTCATCTGTGAGGCGTCCAGCGAGAGGCGGTCGCTCAGCATGGACAGGTGGCTGGTCAGCACCTCGCACGCGATGTTGGCGTGCCTGTACTGCGAGGCCAGCTCCAGGTTCTTAGGAGGCTCCTCTGTTATCAATGTTATCAGCTCCGCCAGAACCTCTGGCTTTGTCAGGCTGGAATTAACACGTTTTATGAGCTGGTGTGGAATTCTGAAATGTTAGCGCTTTCTTGATAAGATAACGAAAATAGAGTGAAATTTAAAAAAAAAAAACAATGTAAACTGCCTGATCAATAGTGAGAAATTGTTTTTTGTTTAGGTATTAACTTCCAGATTTTTTAAACATACACACAATATACTGGCACAATCAGGGCCGGCCCGTTCATATAGGCGAACTAGGCAACGGCCTAGGGCGCTCGTATTAGGGGGGCAGCAATCGGCGGCATCGAAATTAAAAAATAATACTGTACATAAATTTTTATTTACCTACAACTTGAAAATACTCCCAATCTTTTACCAATTTTTCTACCAAAATGCGCTGATGGACATTTACGAAACCATCGGTACGGAAATCAAAAGCGAGTTTATTTGATAGCCTCAACTCGCTCCATTGCTAAAAAAATCGCGATTTCAAATTTATTGCTTCTCTTGTTGTATGTTATAGTGTTTTGTTCAAAATAAATTTGACTATTATAGTTTGACCGCGATCGTTGTTCCGATCGCGCCTGAGAGATATTTCTCGATGGCATGTGAAGCCAAGTCAGAGGCCCATGGGCGGCTTTAAAACTCTGACACCGGGTTAGTCATTAACCACACGAAAAAGAAAGAACAAAGTTTTATTTTGTCACGAATTTTCTTAAAAGGGCGCCGTTCCAGCCTTTCGCCTAGGGCGCCAGGAATTCTCGGGCCGGCGCTGGGCACAATGTATTCACCTGTATAGTTCTGATAAATAATGGTTTGTTTTTAGTAAATTGAGATTTATGGCAATAGCTAATTTATGACTTTATTAAGCTATCCCACATGAGAATCACTTTAAAGTGTTGACCTTTACATGGCTCTCATCGGTCATAACCAGTGATTGGATCAGATAGTGCAATTTAGGGTCTCAAACAATGTAGTGTGGATAAGCAGTAACATAATGGAAATCCAGGGATTTTGTAATCTTGAAGCTTTTTTTTTCTTAATGTATATAAAGTATTTTTACAAGCTTTTATTTAATATGCCTTGAATATTTATGTGACTGTCACTCTACAAAGGAACAATAGTCTAACACTTCTTATCTATTTGTCAGTTACTTCTCTAACGCTCTTATCAGCTTCTGAGAAAACAATGCATTAAGCTTGACTGTACCTTTCTCTAAGCCACAAATTGAGATGGCGTATCCGGTTCCGGTATGGTGAAGCGCTATAAGCCCCGCAGAGTCATATCTGCCCCAATCCGGTAGGTAGTGGGGATACGTTTACGCAGCGCGCGGCGATATCCATGAACCTCATTGCGGCTCAATTTACCGTGATTGATAAGGATGTCAATCACATACATTTATGATTAAGAATCAGCAGACAGAAATATAAATTGGCTTAGAGAAAGGTAAGTATGCTTAATATCAATTTTATTTTTAGATAAAATTGTTCTATTTTGCAACTGTTAACCCTGTTAATGTAATTAAATCCCAGTAATTGCAGCCAACATCGGATCTCTGATCATAACTGAAGAATATTATTTAAAATACTTTTGCCTACCCTTTGAAAATTAGGTTACAAGCAAGATGACGGTATGATTTATGTAAATATTACATATATTATTAGGTTCATTAAAATCAATGGTCTATAGGACAACGTCCTTTGTACCTTTTTGTGTGTGAAAAGTTTAAATAAATAAACATGCTAAGTGCAAATTTTGAGTATTTAAATTTCATCTCTTTCAGCCTAAATTGTGAGTGTACATTTGTATTAAGTGACATCTGTAATTAATACGTTTCGTCTTCTAGACAATCGAAATGTGAATGACATTCAGTAACTTAAAATAGGAACAAAAAGAATATATTTCATTCCAGTCTTTTACAGAAAGTTTTAAAACACTTAATATGTAGGAGCAATGACGTGGATTTTATCACTTTAGGAAGAATCAAGTGATCTTTTCAAAGTATTCTAAGTTATTGACACACTAGCTTCTGCCTGCAACTTCACTTCATTTGCATGGAAGTCGATAAAGTATAGACCATGTTACTTGCTGATAATGTAGCTTTCAATAGATGAAATAATTTTTGAAATTGGTTAAGTAGTTTTTGAGTTTATTCATTACAAACAAACATACAAAAATCAAATCTTTTCTCTTTATAATATTAGTTTATGTCTTTCAAACCATTGTGACTTGAGCAAGCAGAATTAAGTTGACAAGTCTTTTTAAGTTAAATACATTTCATGCTTTCATAACAAAGTAATTACTCTCTACACAGATAGTCATGAATAACTAGAGCACCTGAACACACTCACTAGCACAGGAGGTATTAAATATTAAAGGCTTGCTATGTATTGTTTGGTTGACACCAGTCAGTCACTGAACTCTAGATAACAACAGACCGGGGCAACCACATCAGAATGTAGTTTGTGCTGATACTCACAACTGTATGAGTGCTTTGTTGTCCGCCTTGCATTCCTGCAGGATGTCGTCCGCCTCCAGCACTTGGGACAACGTTACATTCTGAAACAATAAGCTTACTGCACATCCACAACATATCACACTCAACAACATCGATACGCCTCCACTCGTGCACATGACATCATCGTCCACCCAGAACCTTGTTCATCACAAAAAGCGTCAACAACACGAATTAATATGAAAATTCATCGTTTCAACCACTCATAACCATCAATTTTTCCACAAAATACGCACCTCCTCTTTGAGAAGAAAATTTAACTCCCTAACTACGATATAGTTACCGCTCCAAAACATAGTTAAAATTAATAAGTACAAGACGTGTAATTATTCTAAATCCATAGAAAACTTATTATTTTATGTATTTTAGCGTTTCTGAGAGTGCAACGATCCGTTTTCTTTTTGACAGTTTTGTTGCCGGTGTTGCCAGGAGCGTTGCCCAAATTAGACATTCAAACAACCGTTGGATAGGAACAAAACGTATTGACCGAGTACCCCACAGAGTCGCGGACCCCATTTGTTGGATAAAGTTACCTACTCTAATCTATTCCAGTAAATTAAAAAGCCGTTGACAAACATCTACAGCTCATTTCAGTAAATTAAAAAGCCGTTGACAAACATCTACAGCTCATTTAAACTCACGCCTCGCGACTCCAGAGATCCAATCGGATGAACAATTGTAGTGCGCAGCATTTTGCGTGTAAGGTAGCACCGTATCCCTTGTCCTTGTTCAATGAAGAAGGAATGCACAAGGGTACGAAATCTTCCTTCTACTCAACTACAGCACTACCAGAACTACAACACATTCTCTAGGACCATTAGATAGTTCAGCCGGTACTTGTCTTGACAAATGACCCTAAATCGATAATTTTTCACATTTTGGAAAAAAAATGCCCATATTTGACTAGCTGTAACTTCTTAGTGCTGGGCAGAGGCGTAGCTACCGCCGTATCTGCCGTATCAATTATACGGGGCCCCCGGGCCACGGAGCCCCCCGACGAGCGTAAGCAAAAATTAATAAAAACTTCGCAAATTCATCATCAGCTATAAATGATTGAATAAATCAGTTTGCCGAAAAAAGGCAAGGAGAGTGTATGTTTAATTTGATTTGTTTGTAAAAAATTTGGAAAAAGTGACAGATAGATAATTATGATAAATAAATATTTTTTTTAATTATATGCAAGCATTTTTTTTAAGGGCCCCCAAACAAAGTTTTATACGGGGCCCCGCCAAAGCACGCTACGCCACTGGTGCTGGGGCCGTACTACGACGTGTTAAAGCCATTATTGTTCCAGTGTGAGAGAGAGATGGAACTATACAGCATAAGAGCTAGCGCGCACGGGCAACTTTTGTCTCCGCAACTAATTTGTCTCTTGACGTTGACCGTTGGTGTGACCTAGCAAAATGTGAATGCCGTTGTCAAATTCTCGCGATAAATTTGTGGCTACAACTACGGTTAACGTCCATCATCGCGATAATCAACGGCATTTCCCGTTGGTGTGGCCCCAGCATTACGGATATGTATAATGTTTACGACCCATTCACGAACCGACGGTGGTAAGCGTAGCTTTTAACCTTCGATCGGGATCGACCCGTGCGGCTGTTATCATTTAGCCACGAGCCATCTGTACTTATATTGTTGTTTGTTAGTTTATATGTAGGGGGTAATCTCCGGAACTAGGTATCAGTCGAATTTGAAAAAATCTTTTTATATTGGATAGCCCAATTGTTGAGGAAGGTTATAGGATCGCGGATGAAGTCGCGGGTACAAGCTAGTATAAAATAAAAAATCACGCGTTTTCCCCATTGGGTAAGGCAGAGGTGCACCATGCACCTGTAGTAAACACTCATAATTCGCTATTTGTATTTAAGTCTGCTGGTACTGATAAATTCCTGATGGAGAAATCAAATAACACTTTACCTGACCTGACAATGGAACCCGTCATGATCATACAAATAGTCACACTCAATGAGTAATAAAACAAAACTGGCTAATCCTCAATGCCAAATTGCGCTACGACATATTATGATCTTATTTGTTTTGAGGTAGTGGTGCTATCATAGTCTTAGATAGGTACGTATTTTGTTTATCATACGTTCCTTTACTAAACGTAGTGTTACATACTCTTTGCCTTTACCGACTACTACGCTTGGCTAGCAAGCTGTCTAGCAATGTCAGCAGCCCGGTATATTATAGTACTCTTTGGTCAGCACTCAGCAGTCCCCATAAAAAGGGTTTGATTCCGAAAGGAAATAAATTACTGTTTAACAAAATATTTGTGTTATGGGTTTCATTTTTAAATTAATAAAGTATTTTGCTTATGGATTATAATTTAAATATATTTATTAATATAATAGAATAGTTAACAATGATCATCGCTTGGCTTGCAGCAGCTGCATGGCGAGAGCCTCTGCCTCGCCGACGGACAGTGACGCAGCAACGTCCTGCACCTTCTTCAACTTGCGAGGCGTCACGCTCGCCTGTGGGATGCCGTGGCTCTCCACCAGTTTCCGCTTTGTAGGCCTGCAACACATGTTATCATATTAATACCCTATTAACTTGACCTAAACATAAATAGACAATTTTAAAACACAGATAACCTTAAGGGTCCGTGCACGAAAAAACTCTTTTTCGTCAATTACTTATCTGATTGTGAGAAAGCTTGAAATAATTGAAAGATTATGTCTGACTATAAAAGTACAGTTTTCGTGCTGCTAAACAATTCGTGTCAGTCACATCACAGCATCTGTTAATAGTTGCATCACTTTTGCGCTCTCGAAAATATGGTATATTTCGCCTTTGATTTACTTAATGAAGATATTGTTTAATCAGAAATGAAGTAATTTTTCCGAAAACTTGTTGCGAATATTAATGATTTTCCATGAATACTTAATTTATTTGTAAAATCCCTTTCAGACACATTTTTGTTTCAAATTCTTTTTTCCTTTCTCACAACCAATGAATAAAATTGATCAAAATCAGTCGATTTCGTGCACGGCCCCTTAAAAAACCATTTGAACGAAAGTTTAATTAGAGAAGTTTGAAAAGATAATGATTAAATTCAGAGAAACTCTTAATAAATCCTCACCTGTGAAACTTTTGGTCTTCTTCAGATTCGTCACCTGATTCGGCAGATTCATCATCATCGCGATCTGATACATCAGGTCCACTGCCTTCATCAGAGCCAGCACTTTCATCACTGCCTTCTTTTTTACCATACAATTTATCAGGGTCAGGCAGCCATGATAGGTCAGGACCATCAGACTCTGATTGTGACCCAAAGTCATCTTTCTCCCCTTCATCTTCTTTCTTGTTATTCTTAAGCTTACGTTTCTGTTCCTTATGTTTAGCTTTAACCTTTTCTCTAAACCTGATCTTGTCAAACTTATCTTCTTCTTGTAACACCTCCTTTGCCTTTTCTATATCAATGCCTCCTACATTCTCATTCAAGAACTGTTTCGCTAGTTCTGATTTTACATCTCTATTTTCATCTTCTATTGCCTCTCCCTCCTCTGTAAACTTCACTGTTGTGTTAACTTTGATCTTTTTCTTCAGGAGTTTTTTAGCAACAGCTGCCTTTGTTAGAGGCTTTGCTTTCTTTTTCGATGTTGTTTGTATTTCTTTAACTGGTTCGTCCCCAAGGTCGACATCCACCCTTTTGACTTGCAAAAAGTCTTCCTCATCAGTGTCTGCATCATTATGAAAATCAAATTTAATGAGGGATTCCTTCTTTTTGTGTTTTTTAAGTTTATTTTCAAGCTCAACTTTAGGTTCTTCCTCTTCACTCTGTTCAGTTTCTTCATCAGATCCAGTTTTAGCTTTCAACTTCTCTATGGCATCATTGTGTTCATTTTCTACAGCTTGTCTCTTCTGTGCATATTGATATTTCTTCAAAAATTTTATATAAGGAGGCACAATCAACCCCAGCGACCTTGCATATGCATCTGTATCTAGTAGTTGGACATTGAATATCTCTTTGTTTCTCATTAGGAATACTGACTTCAGATAGCTGACAAAAGCCCTCTGTGCACTTTGTTTAAGTTCTGTGCTGTCAGACAGGAGACTTTCTATTTTCCTCTGTGGTGCAACCACTTTAGATGGGTCAACCTGTATTTTATTAATGGGAATTTTACTTTTTTGTAGATCTTCAACTAATTTCTCCTCATTTGGTAAGAGCATTAACAGACCTTCACCTTTGCCAGTAAAACCTCTAGCTGTGCGACCAGCTCTATGAATGTATGTCTCCACATCTTCAGGACAATCCATTTGAATTACCCAATTAACACGGGGGAAGTCCAGTCCTCTAGAAGCTAAATCAGTAGCAAAGAGCACAACATTTGATTTCCTACAAAATTCATTATAAATTTTCTCCCTTTTCTCTTGATGTAGAGTTCCGTACAGTGCCAGCAAGCTGACCCCAGGCCTCAGTTTACAGAACAACTCATATGTGTACTTGACTTGTTTGCAAGTAGCCATGAACACTATCACTTTTTGCTTCAAGTGGTTCTTAATGAAAGACCACAAGATGCCAATCTTCTCATCAATCTCACAAATGATATAACTTTGTTGCAGCAAGTCTGGGGTGACTGTCTCAGCCTGCTCATGTGGGGCAATGTATGTCGGGAATGACAAGCTCAGGCGAGCTAGATCTTTTACTGATTTAGTTTGTGTGGCAGAGAATAGGAGAGTTTGTCTTTCAGGCGGCAAGTTCTCGATGATTGCATTCATTGTTGTCTCAAAGCCCATGTCTAAGCATCTGTCAGCTTCATCTAATACAAGAATTTGAAGATGGCTGCAGTCAAATAAAGGATTCTCGTCCATATGCTGAAGAAGGCGACCTGGTGTAGAAATTAATATATTTATTTGATCCATTCTCTTCCTCTCAAATTTCAAATTTTGTCCACCAATAATGAGGCCTGCTGAGAAGTCATGTAGATGTCCTACTTTCCTCAAAGCCTCATATATCTGATAGGCTAGTTCTCTGGTGGGTGATATGACTAATGCCCCGACCCCATCCAATCTTGTCCATTTCTTGCAAAATAAGTTTTCCAGTATGGGTATCAAGAACGCCAATGTTTTGCCTGATCCAGTTTTAGCAGCACCTAGGATATCTTTTCCTTGCAATGCATAACCAATAGCTTGTTTCTGTATTTCAGTAGGAGTAACATAATTATTTTCTTTTAGCCCTTTAAGAGTCTTCTGTGACAGTGGGAAGTCTTTAAACGTTTTTATTTCAGCCGGATTTATCTGTAAACATAAAATTTAAATAAAGTTTATACCTTTTTGAATACTTTAAAATAAAATTACTTTTAATTAATTAACTAAGTACATTAATGTATTAATTTTAAGTGCATTTTTAGTGCACTTGCAATTTGATAACAAACTTACACCTAATGCGGTTACGCATAAAAAAAATATTTAACGTGTTTGTTATTGTCCCGTTGTAGCCCACATGGCTACTTTGAGGTTCACATTTGATTCAATGTTTTTTTTTTTCATTTAGCACAAATTCAACAGTATTTGAGTATAATAATTACTCGAATTAAAAAGTAACTTCAAAGCTTTTAGGATGAAATACAATTAATAAGCTGATGAAAATACAATTCACTACCTTGTCATACTGAGCCTGTAAATATTGTATAGCAGCATCTTCCTCAACGCTCTTTTTCTTCCTTGGTTTGTATAGCTGTAACTTCTTGCCATTCCTGCCTTGCTTTTTCTGCTCTTTCCCATCCTGTTTCATTTTGTTTTATTACAAACACCAAAATTTTTATGAAATTTACAAGTTGCAAAGCATGTGGTTGACAAGTTGAATTGTTGACAAATGACAGTTGATTTGACATTTCACTGACTGTCATTTCCAACCTCACGAACCAGAGATGGAAATAAAAAAACATCCCATCCACCGAAAAACCGTAACTATGTAGAACGTTATGAATTGATGTATAGCACGGTCATAGTTACGTTTCTGGTAATTAAAAGTAGTGGGAATATAATTTTTTAATACAATACTGACTCGGACAAACAACATTCAATACATTCATTCATTACTCTTGAATGCGTCTATCGATAACAGTACTCAAAAGGAGCACGTGCCTAGTCGCAGTTAAATATCGACATTACGCAGCGAATCCGAAGAACGCGCATAAACAATTGGAAAGCGGTCGCGTTAGTACGCTTCTGCACAAATACAAAAAGATTTCAAACTCGTAATTTTAACAATTTTAATTTGTTTGTGTTATTATTTAAATAAATAGAAAATTGGTAAGTTTAGTTTCGTTACATTTTTTCACGACGTTTAGCAAATTATTGAATGTTGGTCTTAGGTGGGCAGTGATTGTAACTCAAGGGTAATACGAGAACCTCCTTTGTGTTGAATCATCCCACAGTCCACGGAAAGTCAAACGTAGTTTGTAGGTATCGCGTGATGTTGTTGTTTGCTTTCTTTGTTGCGTAAACAATTTTATTTCCCGAAACGTTAAGCAGAAATAAGTTGATTGGATAAACCATTGTTCTCATGACCACAAGGTTTGAATAAAATTATTAATTATGTTAGCAGTTAGTATGGTTTTTATTTTTTTCGGTAAATTTTTAATTAATTACGACGTTCGTTGGTATATTGTTCATTAAGAATAGAATAGAATATATTTATTTGCATAAAACACGGTATAAAAAGATGGTAAAAGAACAATTTAGGGCACAGAGGGTAGTCATTAATTTACTTAACGGCAAAATTCTTGAAATTGTGAAACTTATTGCTAAGTCCTTTGTAATTTTTTTTTTTTTGCTGTAATTTGTAAAGTATTAGGTACTTACCAAAGATTTCATGCGCAACATGATTATTTTTGCGGACCCCCTTTTTCCCAAAAGAAGGTGAGTGCGGGTTAATAACCACAGAACATTTTATATAGGTAGGTACTGTTAGTGACCAAAACAATTGTTATTGTTTTCAATGATTATTATGATGATGACTCTCCCAACCAAAGGATACGAACAGAAAAAAAAATAGGTGGACACGGACGGCCAACTAATATCTTTTATCACTAAGTACTTGCTACCTATTTCTCAACAAAAGTATCGGTTCTAAAGTAAAGCGCAATCGGTTGGTTCGTCGCAATATCACTGTCCTTACTTCCTCATCATTGTACGCCGTAGTTGCTTGTGTATCAAGCATTCACGCGATCGTCCGCTGCCGCCAACATTGACATTCCGTCATCGTTGACGACGGTGAGGAATATCGTCCACTTCCCTGTAGTTTGCCGATACGAGCTGTTAGTTGCACTACATAGCCTTAGGATTCTTGGTTAAAACGTAAAAATATTATATTTTACCTATATGACATACGTAAATTGGACAGGCACGGGACCCATTTCTCATTAACTTTCTCACTAACCTCGCCGTGACTATCAAAGAGTAACTGTAAAAATAAGATTCGTTCCGTAAACGCAGTCGTTATTATTTTCACAATCTTTTTCAATTGTTTATTTTTTCTACCATGTGGGTAATTTTCGAGTTGCAGCCGGTTAATATATTATATTTATATCTAATGATCAACATCCTCTTTTGAAATTCGTCACAACAAAAAGCTGAGATAATTTCGTGTCACTAACAACTTAGTGTGATGTTCTCACGTCGTCATAATGAAGGGAGGGTACCTAACACTGAAAATGTTTACAGCATTTGCAGCTACAATTTCCAATTACTTACAACTTGTTTACAATTTCGACCTATTTACTTACAATAGCAGCACCTAACATAAGTTTGTCTTCTGCAGCAATCGCGTTACCATGAAGAGTATAGCAGTGTTGCTGTGCGTGCTAGCGGCGGCCGTCGGCGCCGTCTCCTTGATCGACCTCGTCAAGGAGGAGTGGAGCGCGTTCAAGGTATGTTGGCAGCTATTGGACTGCAGGAGTCTAGTAGATTGGACTAGTGAAGACCATACCATCACTTTCATACATATGTTTGCGCTCGACAAACTGATTTCTAAATACTTGCAAAGTGATTCAGCTAAGAATAATGAAGAATGTAATTAACATTACACTTTTCGAATACCTATACGCTAGTTAAGTTACTACTTAGTTACTCTAAGAGAGTGGTAGGTAAATGCTGACTGTAAATTTTATAATTAATGATCAACAGGAAAAAATACAGGAAAATAATACCAACTATTGGCTAACGGAAGAAACTTTATGTTTTGGTTAAAAAGCCAAAGCCGTAAAAGATGTTTTGTCCAATGACTTCACATATTGTCCTGAAATTTTTGGTCCAGTATCTAAGGCTCGTTCCCTCTTAGATGGAGCACAGCAAAGAGTACGACAGCGAAGTGGAGGACAAGTTCCGCATGAAGATCTACGTGGAGAACAAGCACCGCATCGCCAAGCACAACCAGCGCTACGAGCAGGGCGTCGTGTCCTACAAGCTGAGCAGCAACAAGTTCGCCGACATGCTTCACCACGAGTTCGTGCACACCATGAACGGATTCAACAAGACCGGCAAGTGAGTTATGCGACATCTCCTATTGTATTTATCACAGAATTTGGGCTGGTATCATACATAAAACCCTTCGAAGCTTTGACTGCCTTGTGTGGTCCAAACGAGCGGCTGTGCTTCTGAATCGGGCACATCTTACGGCAAACTTCGGTTCATAATAGACCAAAATGATTCCTCTTTGCAGTAGTACATACTCGTATACCTATACTTACTAAAGGAGGAAAACAAACAAAAAGCAGTTACTTAGTGTGTTTAAAAATCCTGTGAATCCATCAGTGTTTGTGTGGATTAGTAGGTTTGTTTTTCAGTTTCGCTTGACGTAGTCCATGACTAAACGCTTTAATGTATACCTATTCTAAAGAATCGCTCGATATTATCAAAGCAGCTTAATAATAGTTATATGATTTACTTACTAATTAGGTACCTAAAAATAATTACTACGCACTTGGGTGTTCTATGTGTTTCATTGTTCGGTTTAACATCCCGGATTACAGCTGATTACGTTGTTTTTAGACGTTTCCTTTATAGGTCATTTTGATAGCAATACAAAGATAAACAAACTGCTTGTACTCGCACATAGAGGTCAAGCCGTGAAGGAGTCAATGTCATTGCTTATACCACAAGACTAAAAAAGGAACAGACTGCAAGCTTCATACTAACGCTTTGTGCGAGATCACTACTACACGCACAGCTTTGTGTGCGTGCAGTGTCACAGACAAGGCGCGCGGGGGGTGCACCGGCGCCCGCTAGAGGCAAACTGGTTTGAGCCGGCTCATTCCGAAGCCAACGTTCAGGGGTACGCCGCGCGCCGTGTGCCAGAGCGGTACGAGTGACGCGGACATTTAGGTTAATAAAAATGGCAAATTGTTGTAAGTACTGTGTGTATCAATAATAGTAGGAAAAGCAAGGTTTATTTTATTTATCCAAAGGATTTCGTCAGGTTATTATCTATATCTACCCATACCTACTCATTTTTAATGCTTATTGCAGAATTATTTAGTTACGAGATAGGTAGTATCCTAAATAAAGATGGCCATAAAGTTTTCCCATAAGAATTATTATTTATTAATCTTATGGTTTACCGCCTATATTAGCGAGTTATTGTTTGTCTCCTATTTGTTTCGTATTTTTGTTTTAGTAGGTTTGTAGGTACCACTTACGTTCGTGAAATAGTAAAACCAGAAAGAAAACTTTATAGTTTCGCCATGTCCGTCTGTCCGTCCGTCTATAAGTCACGGTATTTTAATAAGTAACCAACTTCAAAAAAAGGAGCAACGTATGCATCTATGTATGTATAACTATTTGACAGTATAAATAATTACATACTTTACTATCGTGTTTTATTAGCATATAAGCTTAATCAGCCTAGGTATAATGTTCCTACTGTTGGGAAATAGCCCTCCTCTTTCTGTGAGAGCGAGTGGGCCGTAATCCACCAAGCGGGCTCAGTGCGGGTTGGTGGATGTCATATGTTTTCGAATGATTGGTTCTAGGACATGCCGGTTTCCTCACGATGTTTTTCTTTACCGTTTTGAGAGCAGTGGTAATGAAATAATTTATATAAAGTGCCTGCTTGGGTTCGAACCCTAGACTCGTAAGTCGTGACCGTTACCACTGGGCCACCACTGCTCATTTTATTACCCGACTTCAAAAATGGGAGGGTCTCAGTTCAACAACGATGCACGCATTGTGTGTATAATTATTTCACAGTATGATTAATTAAATAGGTATTACTTAATTTTAAACAAACTGTTAAAATAATTACCGGTTCGGTACCGTAATTGGAAAACGGAAAACTCATGGAATCACCTCAGTCACAGTGCGTGTCCGTTCGTCTGTCCGTCTGTCCAGCTGTCCATCCGTCCATCCATCCGTCCGTCCGTCTGTGCTCATCGCCGAATCTCGACTCGCACTTACCCGGTTTTTTAATCTGTAATAACCGAGTGACAGCCCTATGAAAGTAGGTAAGAATTTTGAACTCTGTTAGGAAGCTTGCCTTCTGCTCGTTTTTTATTCTTGTGCTTATACTGCTCGCGCGTTTTTATAGCTTCGAAATTTTTTATACAAAATAAACGGAACTATTATTAAAATTTTGACTTGATCTTTGCTATGTAACTGACTTATTGCGTCATATTTATTATATTGTAAGTTTTCTAAATAATAATCTGCAGTTAAAATATCCAGAATAATGCTCCGTAATCTATTTAGCGAGTCCAATAAAACATTGGTAAAAAAATCATAGCCTTTCCTTTTGGCTTTGCCGTAGTCGGGTAAAAAGAAGTATTTTCTAATAATCTTAGACGTGACTTTCTCTGACAACTTAATCTAGTTTACTTCATTTCAAGTTTGTTCAAAGTATGCCACAGCTTGTGACCAAGACTAGTTGGTTTTTTTATTTCAATTACAAGTATTCTTAGAATAGTAAGAATCTTTCAAAATATCTGCATCATTTGGCCCATTGGCCCGTATGTTTCAAGTCCCAAGGGGCGAGCCTATTGCCATAAACCGGGGAGAAAACCAGAGTTGCTAGACGGCCGGAATTGAGAAATGCCCATGAGTCAATTATCTGTGTGGACTGAAACCGATCCCAACATAATGTAGGTGGGATACTTCCCACCTACATTATGTTGGGGTCGGTTTCAGTCCAACCGGATATAGAGTATTCATGACTGTTACTGGGCTACACGGATATACCTGGTAGGACTGGTTGTTAGACTTTCGGGCTTCTGGTGACTGTCGACTGTAAGAAATGCCGATGTGTACCGAATTGCAAATGTTGTGTTTGTGTAGGCACGGCAAGGGCCTGTACGGCAAGGGCCACGGCGCGCGCGCCTCCACGTTCATCGCGCCGGCGCACGTGTCCTACCCCGACCAGGTGGACTGGCGCAAGAAGGGCGCTGTCACCGATATCAAGGACCAGGGCAAGTGCGGCTCCTGCTGGGCGTTCTCCACCGTGAGTATTACCTTGTCCAAATGAATTGTCTTATAGTTTACGCAAATAGAATTTGAATCGATAATCTACATTAGTTACTAGTGCGCGTACAAGGTCTCCGGAGGTACTTAAATTAAGTAATACCTACTCTACCAAGTTATGATTTTCTCATAACAATTGAAAATGATCGATTCGTCACACACAATAAAAGCGGTCAAGTTATTAACTCCAACAATACCCACTGAAATATTATGTAGGTAGGTAGTAGCTTCTATACGTAGGTACCGAAGTATACCAACGTGATAAACGTAGTGGTATTATTACTTACTTCCTGTTATATGTATATCTCACTAGCTTCTGCCCGCGAATTCGTCCGCGTGGAATAGTTACTTTAGGCGTATTTATTTGGATAAGGATTATAACATTTTTATAAAAACACCTTCGCAAATAATGCATTATTTTAGAACAAATTTGGTTAGCATAAAAAAGGTTATAGCGTGCCAACCTTAAAAGATAGACATAAGACTTTTTTTTTGAACTTTTAAAGGGGAACAATTCTGTCATATACATATTATATGATTTTTGCGAAACTTTAACCGTTTACGGCAGCGCACGCAGCGGAAGATCTCAAAACGAAAAAAACCCCCGATTTTGAAACATTCTCCATTGGTGCTCTGCTCCTGGAGGTCTTAGCGTGATGATATAGTCCATTGTAGTACTAATAATCTGACACGAAAGACAACACAAATTATAGATATACGCCAGTTTAAAAAGTCCAGATAAGTAGGGCATTTGTTTATTGTTGTTATCTAATGTTATTGTTCGTCGCGCGTCGGTCATGTGACTGATATCTGTGTCAGTTCGTACCCGTCTGCTTTGATTAGCATTTCGTATCGCATTTGAATGTGTAATGAGTCTAATGAGCGGTCGAGTGCCCCTAGGTACCTACGAGACCAGCGAGAATATTGTTGTAATTGTAACGTGATCACTACAGGCTCGATAATAATCCACAGCACAGCTGCTGCTCTCATGTTTCTATGAATAAGTAGTACCTACATAAAAGAAACTAGGTACATAATACAATGACTCGGTAACTTTGTCTTAGGTATCTAAACCATTTCAGCATTCCGATGCATAGTTTAATTTGTTTACTAAACATCTAGTCCTGTGATCTAGTCACAGTTCATTATGTAGGTAGGAAATATTTTATTAAGTTTATTTTAAAAAATCCATTGTCCAATTATTGTCTTACAGCTGCAGCGCATTTTTGACGATTTTTCCGAAAACCTGGCGATTGCATGTTTGGTTTAATAACTTACCCGATAGGGCCGGATAACCGGTCTTTTAATCAACATTTATTTGGGGCCTTGTTTATTTTGGCCTGTGACGATAACGAATGGGAATTTTTTTTTAAATTAATGTCTTGCAGCAACCTGCCTTCAAATTCAAAGTTTAATAATACCTACTTATGAATTCTATGTTGTCTCAGTGATAGGTACTTAGAGCAGAAAATGGTAATTTCAGTGTTCACGCACGCAAAAGTTACTTACTGAGTGCACAAGGGAAAACGGAAAATGTTAATTATTGTGGTATTGTGTCACTCTCATATTGTATTTTTGTGTAGTATGTATTGTAGGTAGGTACATTTTTAATAATAATAGGTAATATTTTATTAATTATCGTCATGTCCTTATCTAGCAAAACCCGCGGGTGACCGACTTACCCCGGGTTCCTGATGCTTCTGGTTCTGAACGACTATCTATTTGATAGTGCTATTGGTTCAATATGTTTTTGACTTGGAGGATATAACGTTTCTGAACACAGTGAACACTCAATCGAGGAAGAAACTTTGTCGAATGAATAACTATCGAGTTTATTGAGCACCTCAGTAATGGGCAGTATTAATGATATACCTACTTAGGTATTCAAATAATATTAATTAAATGTAGATACCTAGGTAGGTGACACGGACTCATCGACAACATAACACCTTTACGTGTTTTCAGGTCGAGTCACAAAAGCATGTCTTCAAATGTTTTGTTCGGCATACCTACCTACATTACCTACTATTCTGAGTATTTCTGAGGCATTACTCATTGACAATAGCGCGATGATTCATGTCGATATCTAATTAATTCCGTTCTGCATACGATTAACTTTGTGTAGGCACATAGTATTATTAAATTTCAAACTTGTGTAGATAGGTTCATAATAACCGAACCGGAACCACATCGGAACACTCAGTATTGTCACTCCCACTTTCCTAGTTTGCGGGATATCCCTACTTTCATAATTATCATAGATTTTTTGGGCTTTTGGGACTTTTAGTTAATTTTCCCCTTCACTAACAGAGGGAATTGGCATAAGGAGTACCTACTTAGATATTTTCATGCTAGTGGCTTAGGTAAAGGCTCCTGCAGACAGGCGCGACGCGACTCTAGTAGCACAATTTCTATGAAAACTTCATAAAATTGTTCTACCAGAATTGCGTCGCACCGTCGCGTCGGGCCTTTCTGCAGGAGCCTTAACTCCGCTTAACTGTGGGTACCCATTCTAGGAAGTGGTGATCGTACCATTAGCAGTTGCACTTCGCGTCAGTCATTTACAGCTTTAGTCTTTTCCGCAACCAAGGGAGGCACATAATGTGACCATGATCAGTCATCGTTATGAATATCTAGATCGTACACCGTAAACGTGTGTATCGTTGGGCAGACACAGAGAGTGCCTGCTGCATGCGACTAGATGGTGCGTTTTGTATTGTCATTAATTCGTGTCAACACGGCAATGCAGTGAAAGACATTGGATAATTTGGTACCGTTGTTCAAACGTAAGCCCATTATCTTATAATCGCATTGAAACGGCATATTCTTCAATAGTAAGTTGTTTACTAACCTAGACCCACTCACATGTAGAGGTACCTTTCTTATGTAAATGAGCTCACCTTGAATGGTTAGCTTGCGTGTTCTGTACTGAGCTCAAGCAACGCGTCGTACGTCCAGCCAGTAATAGGACTCGCCCATCAAGGAGGACATATTATTAATTTATTACACGTAAAACAAAAAGTATTTTAATAAAACAAGTATACTAAAAGATCAATATTTTAATTATATTTAAAATGGTGAAGTTTTCAGAAAAATACGCTCGTTAGATTTTGCGTCATTCTCAGTTTTTTATCCGCGTTAGACATAACTTTACAAATTAATTTCACTATGCAATATAAACATAATCAAAAATATGCCTATATTAAAATATTATAAAAATGCTTTAATTTACCTAACATAATTTTTTTCTAAATCACTAACACTACTCGTTTAGACGTCATCTTCAGTATAAAATCATTAAAAGTCGGTTATTGTCCCCTTAAGAGCGTTTACGCCATCCGCGCGCTGTTTAGCTGAAAAACAGTACTTTTCGATCCAGTTAATATCCATCAAACATTATTTTAAAAACATATTAATTACTAATCATTTTAGGAAATATTGTTGTCTAAACACTTAGTTAGGAAAATTTTTAGATTATTAGAGTATTTGTGAATTATATCAAGATTACTGAACAGAGGTTTTGTTAATTTTACTTCGAGCGTCAACTTTGACGCTTAAAATATCTTAAATCACTGATCACCCTAACAAACAATATTTTTTATCTAACTGCAAAGATTCTTAGGAAAAAAGTTAGTTAAAAGAAATTTTCAGTTTAGGTTCCCTACATGAGAAATAAAAATCCAAACAATGCGAAATTATAATGAAATTTTGGTGAATAAAATGTTTTTTTTACCAATATATCTTCCTTAATTTAATATAATAAAGGATTACTGTAATAGAAAAACATCTTCTTAAAAATTTGCAATCAAAATTTTTAACTATATGAGTTTGGTTATTTTTCTAGATTTTTTTTAAAACTACTCTAAAATTACTATAAAACTCCACGCGCAAACCGTTTCAAATTAGTCCGCCGTGAGGCCTGTCAGAGAGTGGACGTGTCGCTCGGCGCTCTGCCTGACCGCTGTTGACCTTTGTCGTGCGTACAACGATAATGCACGAATATAGCATGATCGCCACATCTTAGTACTTTAGTAAGTAAAATATTTTATTGAAGTGAAAACTAATTTAGGGTGCTAAAGTTGATATCGGTGCCGATTCTCATGTCACAAATGCCTTCTGTTGTCACAAATGACTAGACAAAAAATCACCATTTAGTTTGGGTAGTAATAAAAGTTCCAAAAAAAGTTAAAATATGAGCATACTTAAAATTTGAAATTTACTGCTATAAATGCTAATTTTCCGACAACTTATATGCGAATACAAATAAAGAAAGGACCGAATAAAATACTGAAAATTCAATTTAATATTTTTAAAACAAACAAACAAGCATACACCAAAGTATTAACTCAGTGCCATTTTAGGCCCGTATTACAGAACGACACTCAATACTCAAGCATTACTTAAAACTAGTTTCAACCAATCAAATGGCTTGAATCTAGTTTTAAGTAATACTTGAGTATTGAGTGACGTTCTGTAATACGGGCCTTAGTGAAAGATGACACTGAGTTAATACTTTAGTGAAAATGGCAATTTTGCTATTCTGAATTTGACGTTTTTCTTGAAAAATTTTGTTTGCCTAACTAAATCTGACTACTTTTAATCGCCATTAAAAAAGTGTGGAATTAAATTAGTTGTCATGAACTAAAATTCATACCCATACTTCGACTTCAGCTGCAAAAATAGTACTGTATCTTTTTTTCTTTTCTTTTGCTTATATTTCGAAAATGGTGTGATCTATCGCAAAAGTAATGAAAATTTCGACCCCCTTTATAAAGCCCATAAACCCATAAAACTCAACATATAGGTAATAATTTTTCATGGTCTCCATACAAAAAGTGAAAAATTCTATATAAAACACGGCTGCTTCGTGAGGTTCCTGTTCAGGATAAGGCGGGAGGAAACATCCGGGTGTCACCATTGTGTGGATCGGCCTGAGGACACGGCAGAGCATACGGTGGAGGTCTGCCCGGCTTGGGCGGAGCAACACCGTGTCTTCGTTGAGGTGATCGGCGGCGGTGTACTCTCGCGTCCGGCCCTGGTTCAGGCCATGGTACGGAGCGAGAAGAAATGGCAGGCCGTCACCTCCTTCTGCGAAGCGGTAATGCTCGCGAAGGAGGAGGCGGAACGCGTGAGGGAGAGGCAAATTTCGCGCCTTCACGCCCCTAACCGCCGCAGGAGGAGACACCCGGGGCGGGAATCGCGAGCCAATTCCAGCAATGGGTAGCTCGCCGTCCGATAAGGACCAAGCCCGGGTCGACGGCGCGTTGTGTTCCACGCGCGCCTCAACGAGATGTCAGCAGAATTGACGGGGTCCGCTTGGGCCAATGCCTGCCGGGAGTTCGAAGAAAACCGATAGGGAAATCGTGGCCCCCGGCAACAGGGCAACTGAAAGAACACGGGTGGGTTTTACTCAGTAAGAGTCTAACACGCCCTCCCGCTCCGCCCAGAGCGGGAGAATTCATCATGGGTGTCGTTTTCATATACCCCGTTTACATTCAGCTCACTTCCACAGCAATGAGCAGGAAAGTGGGCAGGATGAGTATGTAAACACGATACTTCTTATACTGCTGCCACTGCTACTCGCGTTGCCCTACGCTCCCCAAATGAGCGGTTTTTTTATGCGGAAGTCAAAGAACGAGCAGCACGAGTGGCAGGGCGTGTTTACGTTCAGCTCTGCAGCTCACTTCTTACCGAGCGCCTGGACGAATCGGACGTGCGTACCGCCTATTTATACGATCTGTGAAAATGCCCTTCGAGTGGAATAATAAAAACACTATAACATTTTTGGAACTATTGGAATCCAAAAAAAGTATGTAGGATTTAAATGACAAAAACCACAAATTAAAACTAAGTTCACGACGTCTGGACACGTAGCATGACCACAATAGAAACGGGTTTTGTCGACGGAAGAATAGACAAAATGACAGATTGTGATTGTTTATCTGTCATTTTGTCTATTGTTCTATTATCTATGGTGGTCATGCTACGCGTGCTGGAAGAGAATTAGTGAAGCTTTAGAAGATACTCCTTCCTATTGACGAATTGAAATCAAAGAAGTCACTGATGGTCACGTTTAGGCCTCTTTTGAAAATAAAAATTCATCTAGCCGATCTGTACCCCAATAATTGCGTTATAGAAAAGAGGACCACGCTCGAGGTTTGCCAGAGAGCTATGGAACGGAGTATTCTTGGTATTAAACTTGTGGACCGGGTTAAGAATACAACAATCCGTTCCATCACTAAAATATCTGATGTCACTCGGAAAGCTGCCACGCTTAAATGGAATTGGGCTGGACACATCTGCCGCATGTTAAACAATCAATGGGCCGAACTTACGACCCAGTGGGTCCCGCTTAATGGCAAACGACATCGCGGCAGGCTCAGACGGAGATGGCGGGATGAGCTGGACTCCTTTAAGAAAGATTGGTTCTTGGAAGCTCTAGACAGAGAGAGGTGGAAAAAGGGTAGGGAGGCCTTTGCCCAGCAGTGGGACAATAAAGGCTAAGAAAAAAAAAATAGCGTAATGCACGATCAATCACAATTGTTTCGATTTGAAACAGATTGCTAATCCATTGCTTCATAAGTTGGAGTAAAAATCTGCTCAATAACGTAAATAATGCAATGAATGTTGTTGAACTGTCAAAATGAAATAAATTTGTTATAATCGTTTATGAAAATAAGTTATGCAATTAGGGTACCTACTGGAGCAGATGCAGACGATATATTTTATCCGATATGGTTTGTATTTGATGTTATGGAGAGGATCCACCATCTTCTACGAAGATAATTTTCTTTTTTTAAATTTGTTTTTTTTTTAAATAAAGAACATAATTATGTATTGTGTTTTCTACACAGCGACGCTGTAATTATTTCGACGTCTACCATTGTTGAAAGTCGAAAGCGATATGAGTGGTAGGGCAGTTCTTTCGATCCTACTACGGCAGTATTTAGAGAATTATGGCTGGCAGCGCGAACAGTAGCGGCAGGGGCAGAATGTAAAT
The DNA here is from genome assembly GCA_963680765.1 of Agrochola lychnidis. Lineage (NCBI taxonomy): Eukaryota > Metazoa > Arthropoda > Insecta > Lepidoptera > Noctuidae > Agrochola > Agrochola lychnidis. Next base: position 798,263 of record OY796859.1, on the reverse strand, counting down.
GAGGCATTAGTTTTTGAGGGTACTAAAGTCGATAGTGAGGTCAAAATGTAAATCCAAGATGGCGGCTGCGAAAATTTTGTTTTTGTTTTAAATGATACGTGAGAAGGAACTTTATTCCTGAGTGGGTTCTCACAAACGCACACGTTTTTTTTCAGGTGAAAGCTTCTTTAGGCGCGATGAGCGATTATTGGTAAAGGAAAATCTTATGGGTTTGCGACACCGACATGCTAATATTAACAGTACCCATAATGTAACTATGAGTATGACATGTTGCGCTTGTTGTTACTCGGAGTGATAATAAGATAAGATGTTTAAAAGAAATAAATATGATTCATCAAATTGTTATGCCTAATATAAAATAAACACGAAAAGAAACGTATAAATATGTAAACTGTTCCAATAAAATATTGTAAAATTATTTATTTAATTCGTTTTTTTAATAATATTAATCATAGGTGTAACAATAAATTGAAGTTGGATTTAAATTCCAATTAAATATTTACTAAAACAATTATTGCTCTAAATCGAACGGATCAACGTGTGTTAGTCTGACTATAAAGATAGCGAACGCGCCAACTCTACGCACACATGTACACGCGCTTCTGTGTGAGTGAATTTTGCGAAGAATTTACCTAAACTTGACTTCTCGCGCTAGACGTAAACGCTCTTAAGTATCTACTATAAGGTATTAGTAGCAAATACGCAGCATCACCTATAAGTCAATTTCGCGAACGCAACTTGAGGAAAATTGAATTGAAAATACACTAGTTCTAGCCGAATCCTCATCAGATATAATTGGTGTAGACTGTAGAGAATAATAATATGAAGCTTACTGTGGGTACCCATGTAGTTTACTATACCGCCGTGAATGTAATACGCGTTGTCCAACAGACCGGCGCTCTCGAAGGCCAGCACTTCCGCAAGACTGGCTACCTAGTGTCGCTGTCGGAGCAGAACCTGGTGGACTGCTCGGCGGCGTACGGCAACAACGGCTGCAACGGCGGCCTCATGGACAACGCCTTCAAGTACATCAAGGACAACGGCGGCATCGATACCGAGAAGAGTTACCCCTATGAGGGCATTGATGACAAGTGCAGGTGAGAGGCAGCTATTGCCGAGCTACTACATTACTGACAAATGCGAGCACGGACTGGACAGGTCCACTCAAATCTGTGTGGTTCTTTCCTCAAAAGACCATTTCAGACATCAATCTACATGGTCCTCACATGATCTGACCAAGATTATGTTTGAACTTTGAAGAAACTGTGAAGTGAGACCTCTGAGTTTGTTTCTATGTTTCTTCCCAGAGTAGGAAACGCCGACTTCATCTAGTTTTTAAAATATTATGGCAATATAAAAGTGTTTGTATTTATTATAAACCTACTTACAGAAATAAAATCATTTATAATTCAATACAAATCGAGTCACTCATCTTTGTTCTTAAATCACTCAGCACTCTATTTTCTAGATTATAAAGCCTTCTTTCTTTTCTGCTAGGTTTCACAGTTTTGTGCGACCTTCGTCTATTACTTTCTGTCAATAGGTACTTTGGTTCGATCTCCTTACTTTAAAGTTGATAGAAACCCCTTTTTTTGGGTGGAAAATGATCAAATAACTTCTCCCGCTCTGGGTGGAGCGGGAGGGCGTGTCAGACTCTTACTGACTAAAACCCACCCGTGTTCCTTCAGTTGCCTGTATGTTGCCGGGGCCACGGTATCCCTTTCGGACAAACCCGCAACCCCAGTGATATACCCCTGTCCAGCTAACCTATCTGCCTTTTATATACTAGTGGCTCGCCTCTACTTCGCACGGCTTTTACGTCTTCTCAAAAACCGCGAGTTTTCTTTATTACATGTGTTCAATATTAATGTATTACACATATCAATATCCGGTATAAATTATCTAAATGATAGTGAAAACCACATCAAAATCCATTCCGTAGTTTTAAAGAACAACGCGCACACAGACACGTAAAGCTACTGTGATTTATAATAAGTACTAGCTGTTGCCCGCGACTTCGTCTGCGATCCAGGATGAAAAGTAGCCTATGTCCTTCTCCAGGTCATGGTCTACCCATGTGCCAAATTTCAGCCAAATGCGTTCAGCCGTTTTAGCGCGAAAGCGTAAGAAACAAATAAACAAATCCACTTTCGCATTTATAATATTAGTTAGGATAGATGATAGATACCCTCTCTAGGTGAATTAGGTGCCTAATTTAATATGAATCTAGTAGTTGACCCTGAGCGTGTTCTGCAGGTACAACCCCAAGAACTCGGGCGCCGACGACACAGGTTTCGTGGACATCCCCAACGGCGACGAGGAGAAGCTGATGCAGGCGGTGGCTACCGTGGGCCCCGTGGCCGTGGCCATCGACGCGTCGCAGGAGAGCTTCCAGTTCTACTCCGACGGCGTCTACTACGACGAGAACTGCTCCTCTACCAACCTCGACCATGGAGTACGTATAACTTGCACCTTTACTACTGGCAACCTGTGCAGCCACGCACGTAACAATAAAAATATAACCCGTTTAGCAGCACTCGGCACTGACGATACGAGGATCTTTTGGCGCGTCACCAAAAGCGGAACGAACGCAGCCATCTTGTTTCTTCAGTACAATTTGTAACAATTTACAAATAATGCCATTTAGGCGCCAAAAGATCCTCGTAGCACTTTAGCAGTATGACCCGTCTTTATGCACTGACGGACAATCAAATTATGTATCATAATGACTCCAAGGGTTGGATCGAGATGGCCCTGGAAAAGGATACTTGGAACGATTTAGGGGAGGCCTTTGCTCAGCAGTGGGACAGTGTAAGCTAGAAAAAAAAAGTGAAATGAGACACAATTCCTTATGTCATTCAAGAAGATTTTATGGCATTAGGAGAAGCACGTTCATTTTGTTTTAATGACAAGTCTGTAAGATAATTGTCAGTGATTAGAAGTACCGTTCATCGTAGCTTGACCAATCATACGAAGCGTTTTGCTGCGTGACCCATTTAATATTATTATTACAGAATAATCCTCTACAGATGTATAGATCTATCGTCTATCCCATTATTTTTGATAAAACAACTAAGGCCAGAAGGAAAAACTTGTAAAAGTATAACAATTATTAAAGTGATTGGGATAAACAGAAATAAAGCTGCAAGAGAGCAAAGGTCCGCTATTCGTACAGATGAAGTGACAAATATTGTGATTGTCACCGCAATTTTCTTGCGATAAACTTAAGAGTTGACCTTTCTTTCCTTAAGCTTCAATAAACACGGTGCTATGTTATTATTGGTCGACTTTATTATGGCATACCCAACAAAAGCAAATCAAATAGATTGAAATCTTCTTTTTTCTTAGCCAATCACGTAACAAACAGTCCTTTCACATTTATTTTACTCCTGGTCTTGCATCGGTGATCTTTCTCGTGGGCGGCTCGTATACGGTCATAGACTACGGCTTCTGTTGGGTTGCGGTCAGAGGTAACCACGCAACAGTTTAGAATACGTAGTAACGGTCGCCTGTCCCCAGGTGATGGTCGTGGGCTACGGCACGGACGAGGCGGGCGGCGACTACTGGCTCGTGAAGAACTCGTGGGGGCGCTCGTGGGGCTCGCTGGGCTACATCAAGATGGCGCGCAACAAGGACAACCACTGCGGCATCGCCTCCAGCGCCTCCTACCCGCTCGTGTAGCGCCCACGATACTTTATACATTCTAATTGCCATCCTGGAAATACTAAATGAAACAATTCCATTTTCAAATCTTGCAACTCATTTATGAGACCAAATTCAAAATTTTGATGCAAGTTTACACTAATGTCTAAAAATGTGTGTTCAATTTGAATTTAAATTACAAGATAATAATTAACTACAATTACATTGATGAATAAGTAGTTGCAAAGAACAATGGCATGACAGTGAAGTGTGGGAACATTTCTAGATTACTGTAAATACTGTCTCGTACCATTCCGAGCTCGGACATACACGTGTCATTTAGAGTTAAGTTATAGCTTAGTAAGAGTAAACTTTATGAACTTAATTAGTAAGTTAGCGCGAAGTTAGTGTAAAGCACTTGTGATATTATAGTTGTCTACTCGCGTAATATAGCGTTGTTGAGCTGAATATAAACATATTTTATAAAACATCTGGTTTTATTATGCAATCATAAATAAATTCTGATAACTTACATACGTAACTATTAAATTATTAATACCTACTAAATGTAAAATACGCCAAATGGCCAATGGCCACATGTCGCCAAACTCGGTCATGCCATCCTTCTCATCCATCATCACATCGTCAACATTATCTATTCACAATCATAAGTTGTAGGTATGTTTGTAGGTAGGTAGGGTACATAGAATACCTTAACCTACACATTTTCCTACTCCATATAAAAACATTGCGGATTGCTAGGAGGCGCGCTTGACCGCATACATCAAGCCTTTATGAATTGAATGAATGCCGTGAATGCCGGTGGAAAACCCGTGCTTAAAGGCCCTCCAGAAGCTTTTCGATTCCGTCATACTCTAGGATCAAACGCCACAGGCATGGAACAGAGGTGTGGTGGTACTCTTCTTTAAAAAGGGCGTCAATGCCCTACTTAAGAACTATAGGCCTATCACATTTCTGAGCCATGTCTACAAGCTGTTTTCAAGAGTTATCACGAACCGTCTCGCGCGCAGGTTTGACGACTTCCAGCCTCCCGAACAAGCCGGATTCCGTAAAGGCTTTAGTACCGTAGACCACATACATACGCTGCGGCAGGTTATACAGAAGACCGAAGAGTATAACCTGCCTCTCTGCTTAGCGTTTGGGGACTACGAGAAAGCCTTCGATTTGATCGAGAAATGGGCTGTGCTGCAGTCTCTTCAACAGTGCTAGATCGACTATCGGTACATCGAGGTGCTAAAGTGTCTGTACAAAAACGCCACTATGTTAGTTCGACTCCAGAGCCAGACCTCGAAACGTATCCTTCTGCAGCGAGGTGTGAGACAGGGAAACGTTATCTCTCCAAAACTGTTCACCGCTGCACTGGAGGTTCTGGATAGGGAAGGGCTAGGCATCAACATCAATGGCAAGTAGGTATATCACTAACCTTCGGTTTGCCGGCGACATAGTTATCATGGCTGAGACCATGGAGGACCTCAGTTCAATGCTTGATGACCTCAGTAGAGCCTCCGAAAGAGTGGGTCTTAAAATGAACATGGACAAGACAAAGGTCATGTCAAATGCCCATGTGACACCCACTCTCATGAAGATCGGAGACGCTACGCTTGAAGTTGTGGACGAGTATGTTTACCTAGGACAAACTGTCCAGCTAGGTAGGTTCAACTTTGAGAAAGAGGTCAATCGTCGAATCCGACTCGGCTGGGCGAGGTTCGGGAAGTTACGCAATATCGTCTCGTCCCACATACCACAGTGTCTCAAGACGAAAATCTTTGACAGTGTGTTGCCAGTGATGACCTATGTTACTGAAACGTGGTCGCTCACAATGGGCCTTAAACTTAATATATTTGGAAACAACTTTGTTCGAACGGAAACAAGGCTGTTGTTCGATATGCACCTTCGAACAACATCACCTAACAAAGGAGAATCGTACCTCAACGCTATGGTCTTCAGGATGGAGTTGGAGCTTTCCCGCACTCTTCAGAGCAAAGAGGCAGATTTCCGTCTGATGATGGCGTGGAAGCCATCGACGTGTGCTTGTGCGAACATACCTGATGCACTGCAGAAACGGGGCAGCCCCATCAACATCTTGAACTCGTTATTATATTGGACCCGTAGGGCGCTGATAGCCCGCTGCGTATAGTAGGTCCACAGACTGCACGTGTAGAACACTTGGCAATAAGCTTTAAAAAGCGTTTTATCTTGACTGCCCTGCTACAACGTGCAAACCGGCGAGCCAACTTGTTACATCGGACTGCCGTTCCCTCTCAATATCCACTTGGTCGGTTACATAATGCCCCAAGTACTTGAACTGGTACACTTTGCACTATGTTATTCCCATTTAGTTTAATCGGGAGCACATATTCAGGACATTTAGCACCGTCAGCCTTAAAGACTACTATAGAATAGAATAGAATAGAATATATTTATTTGCTTTGAAACATGGTACATTAAGGTCTTATAATATAGTTACGATCTTACATGTTTCGCCATGGACTGGCATACAAATATTTAAATATGTTATATGTATAAATTTTATATACTTAACACATTTTTTTTATTAGTTAACACACACATTTATTGGTTATTACACTTATTACGGTTTCGTATATATTTAAACACTTAACAATAATAGATATTAAAGTAATATAATTAAAACTCATTGTTTTATCTTATATTTATCTGTTACTTTTTTATCAAAAAATTCTTTTACACTATAAAAACAATTACCAATAAGCCATTTGTGTAGTTTGGATTTAAAGTGTTTTAGAGGGAGTTCTCTTATTTCTTTTGGAATATTGTTGAAAATTTTTATTGCTGTGATAAAGCTATTTTTATGACATAATGTGCTTTGATGTGAAGGAATTCTTAGGCGTGTTGGGTCTCGACGGGTATATTTTGAATGCAAGTCGCATGTTATAAAAAAATTTGAGTGTTCTTTCACAAATACACCAGCTTGCATTATGAGAAGACCTGTTAAGGTTAAAAGTTTTAATTTTTTATAGAGAGGTCTGCAGGATGTTAAAGGACTGATACCGCAGATTGCTCTTAGGCATTTTTTCTGCACTAGGAAGGCATCATTTATATTCGTCGAGTTCCCCCAGAGTAGGAGCCCATACCTGAGTAAAGAGGAAACATACCCGTGGTAAGCTGTAAGTGCAACAGCTTCACTCGCGGTACGTCTTAAACGTTTAAGAGCAAAAACAAATTGGTTTAGTTTCTTGCAGACGTGCTCTATGTGTAATTTCCAGTTACAATACTTGTCTAGAATAAGTCCAAGAAATTTAAATTCAGTAACTTCGTTAATTTGTTGTCCTTGACAATTAACTATAAATGCTTTTTGTTTAGAATTGTAGTTTTGAAAATTTATATATTTGGTTTTATTTAGATTTGCATAAAGATAATTATTTTCGAGCCATTTTAAAACTTGGTTTACTGTTTCATTAAGGTTTTTTTCATGATTTGTTTCTGATTTACTATCATTCGTCACAATTACCGATATGTCGTCAGCAAAAAGTATGCATTGTTGTTGTAAAGCTGTAGGTAAATCGTTGATGTAAATGAGGAAAAGCAAAGGGCCAAGTATGCTTCCTTGGGGTACTCCTGATACGGTTTGACTATATTCAGAACTATATGATGTGGCCTCGTTATTTTCGTTTAGTTTACTTATTTCTACTTTTTGTTGACGGTTAAATAAATAGCTAGTAATCCAATCAACAACTATTCCTCTAATTCCGTAGCTATTGCATTTTTGTATGAGTAAATCGTGGTTAACAAAGTCAAAGGCTTTGCTCATGTCAAAGAAGATGACAGATACTGGAACGCGTTTATCTAAATTTTCAATTACAGATTTTATCAGTTTAAATGCTGCTAAAGTAGTCGATTTTCCCCTTTGAAACCCGTTTTGTTCCTCTTTTATAATCTGAAATTTTTCTAAATAATTTATGAGTCTACGATGCATGACTTTCTCAAAGATTTTTGATAAGTTAGATATAAGTGTTATAGGGCGGTAATTAGACAAGTCTTTTATATCACCTTTTTTAAATAAGGGTTTAACAATGGATTGTTTGAGTTTATCTGGAAAAATACCTTGCCAGAATGAGAGATTTATCAAGTGTTCAATGATTGGGGATATCATGGTGGCACAGGATTTGAGAATGTGAGTTGCTATACCGTCAAATCCAACCGATTTTGTGTTGTTAAGGGACATGATGGTATTTTTTACTTCATCTTCATCACAGGGGTGTAAAAACATGGTTTGCGTCATATTCGGTAAATCGAAGTGATTTTTATCTGATGAAGCTTTATTTTTTGTACAGAATTTTTTGGCAATATTTATATAAAAATCATTGAAAGTTTCAGCAATTTCTTTACTAGGTCATGCTCTCGAGCATAGCGCTCACAACAACTAAGCAGCTCTAAGCGCCCTAACCGTAGGGCACAGCGGCACTATATCGTCAGCATAGCTGATGCTGTTGACACTAACGTCATCAATGCGACATCCGATTTTCTTGCTGCTGAGCTGAACGATTAGATCGTTAATGTAGAGGTTAAAACAGTTTAGGTGATGTTGTCTCTCCTTGTCTTACCCCGCACTCCAGCCCGTACGACACAGACAGCCCATCGGCCCATCTCACACTGTTCGTTTGGTTGTAATACCAATACTGGAAGATACGTAACAGCTCTGCTGGCACTTTTCTCTCCCGCAGCTTTTCCCACATAACCTCGTAAGAAACAAGGTCAAAGGCACGGGAGAGATCTAAAAAGCAAGCATAGGTACACCTGGTGTTCGACGTTTTGTGTAGTATTGCATCGTATGTTGCAGAGGCAGAGAATCGCACTTTCAGTGCTAAGATCATTATAAAACCCAAACTGTGAGTCGTGTAATTTTAACAAGCTATAAAACCGAAAGTTCAGCTGAATGGTGCCGATTCCCTTGTTCACAAACTAAACTAAATTTAAGTTCAGTGCATCTTTTTCTTTCTATTTATCAGCGCCTGTCACTCTCCATACAAGTTTAGACGTGATTAAAAACTTGCCGACTAAAATTACGTCAATTTACGTCAAGCGCTGATTAATTTGACACTTGACAGGACCAAACTAAAATTTATCTTCTGTCCTTTTCTTAATGAAATAGAAAGAAAAAGATGCACTGAACTTAAATTTAGTTTAGTTTGTGAACAAGGGAATCGGCACCAGTACCTTCACGATAATAGTACCCAGGGAGATGGATCGATAGTTGCACTTATCAACAACTTCACCCGTTTTATTCTTAACAATAGGCACGACAATAGTTTGCAAGAGATCACAGGGAAGGTACGAGCACAGATTACGTACGAGTGACACATACATAACGAGCACTTTAGCCACAAGAATAAAAAACGAGCAGAAGGCAAGCTTCCTAATAGAGTTCAAAATTCTTACCTACTTTCATAGGGCTGTCACTCGGTCTGTCTCACAGAAAGAGGAGGGCTATTTCCCAACAGTAGGAACATTATACCTAGGCTGATTAAGCTTATATGCTAATAAAACACGATAGTAAAGTATGTAAGTAATTATTTATACTGTCAAATAGTTATACATACATAGATGCATACGTTGCTTGCTTTTTACCCGACTACGGCAAAGCCAAAAGAAAAGGTTATGATTTTAGCAGTCTATGTATGTATGTTTGTATGTATGTATGTATGTTTGCTTTTACGTGTGTTCCACCGTAGCGCCTAAACTACTAAATCGATTTTGATGAATGAGGTATCAATAGATTCGTAATAATGGTCCGGGTGACATAGGCTATATAATTTTTCCCTAAATTTAATTTGGTGGACTTTACACGTAAATTTCTAACCTCTAAAAAAATTAAAATGGAATGATCATGACATGTTTGGTATCAAAAGAAAGGTCTTGACGAGCACATTACAAATATGTATATAATATTATATTTTCAAAGTAAACAAATATGTTTAAATCGTTAAAAACAATCAAAAGTGAGACTGCGCTACGTAGTATCGCAAGATGTTACCAACGTGCAGTTAATCAAATCTTAATAAGTAGTACCGATTTGTAATTCCACTCTTATGAAGAAAAACAAGTACAACGAAATATTTATATTTTGGATTTCTTCGAAGCTCGATAGCGATATATGGTGTTGGCGTCGAAATAAATCGCTCTATGGTTTCGTCCAAAGCACTATGCACTGCTATTGGAACTTTCCTCTTATTTACGTTTATCAAGTGTAAAAACGGAAAAGTATAAAATAAAAAAATAAAGTTAAATAAAAAACTGTAACCCGACTACGGGAAAATAAAAATGATCTAAAAAGTACGAAACAAGCAAATATTTCAGACAGAAATCAAGACATAGGTACAAAAATGGTCAAGGTAAAGCCGTCGTCGCATGCCATTATAATTTTGTAGGTGTTCCTGGCACCAACATGGTATACAGGCATGCGACCACGGCTTTACTTTGACCATTTTTGTACCTATGTCTTGATTTCTGTCTGAAATATTTGCTTGTTTCGTACTTTTTAGATCATTTTTATTTTCCCGTAGTCGGGTTACAGTTTTTTATTTAACTTTATTTTTTTATTTTGAAGTTGGTTACTTATTAAAATACCGTGACTTATAGACGGACGGACAGACGGACATGGCGAAACTATAAAGTTTCCTTTCTGGTTTTACTATTTCACGAACGTAAGTGGTACCTACAAACCTACTAAAACAAAAATACGAAACAAATAGGAGACAAACAATAACTCGCTAATATAGGCGGTAAACCATAAGATTAATAAATAATAATTCATATGGGAAAACTTTATGGCCATCTTTATTTAGGATACTACCTATCTCGTAACTACATAATTCTGCAATAAGCATTAAAAATGAGTAGGTATGGGTAGATATAGATAATAACCTGGCAAAATCCTTTGGATAAAAAAAATAAACCTTGCTTTTCCTACTATTATTGATACACACAGTACTTACAACAATTTGCCATTTTTATTAACCTAAATGTCCGCGTCACTCGTACCGCTCTGGCACACGGCGCGCGGCATACCCCTGAACGTTGGCTTCCGAATGAGCCGGCTCAAACCAGTTTGCCTCTAGCGGGCGCCGGTGCACCCCCCGCGCGCCTTGTCTGTGACACTGCACGCACACAAAGCTGTGCGTGTAGTAGTGATCTCGCGCAAAGCGTTAGTATGAAGCTTGCAGTCTGTTCCTTTTTTAGTCTTGTGCTTTAGCTATGTGATGCTGCAAGTGCTCAATGCTTAAATCATCGTGACCCGGGGACTTTCCTCTTATCATTTTCTTCATGGTGCTTGACACCTGCTTGGCCGAAAAACGAATCAAATCAGAATCACGACAGCATCCGTCATCGAGCACTCGCAACGAAGAGCCCAGCGGTGGTCCATAAACATGTTGGCGATGCTGTCCGGCTGATCAGCACCACCGACACTCACAGGAAGGCCAGGCTTAATGTCAAACTTTTTGGTAGCCTTCCAGAACTTCTGAAAAATTATTAGCTTTACGGAGAGAAGCTACAATATCAAGCTTAATTTGTTCTTGATGAGTTTGACACCACACTAGTTTGCTTTTAATCATCTTTCGTGTCAGGCACATGTCGTTGTAGATATCGCCAGAAGTTGGTTAATTGTACCATACCCATAGCTGATATTTAAGCCTCGCCGCACAGTGGGCTGAAAATCGATCTTCATAGACTTAGGAATCAACTTAGTAATTGTTTTCTTTTTACCCGACTGCCCCAGAAGGAGGGTAATGTTTTTCGAGAGTATGTATGTATGTTTGTATGTATGTATGTCTATTTCTTTGGCACGCTCTGTAGCCTAAACGGCTTGATGGATTTTAACATGTGAGGTGTCGTTAGATTCGTATTAATTGTGGGAGTGTCATAGGCTATATAATATTTATATATTGCATCTGCAAATAGAAAAAAGAGAGGGGTAGGTTTAAAAAAAAACATTATTGGTATCAAATAAAAGCTAATATCTAATCTAAATATATAAAAACGAAAGGTCACTCACTCACTCACTCACTCATTCACTCACTCAGTCATCAAGAAAAATCGAAAACCGCTTGACGTATGACGATAAAATTTGGTAGGAAGGTAGTTTATAGTTAGCAGACGTCCGCTAAGAACGGATTTTTGGAAATTCTATCTTTAAGAGGGTGAAAAGGGGGATTTTGTTTGTATGAAAAATCTTATTCCTTGAGTTAATAAACTTGAAACTTAGCCGAATACTTATCTATGTAAATTATAAAGTTTGCCACTTTTAGTTTTTCTAAAGCACACCCCTTAAAGGAGGATTGGGGGTATCAAAGTTTGAATGGAAGAATTTTAACGAGCGGTCTAATTAACTCGAAACTCAGTATTTATAATTAAAACTGAAAATAAATAAAAACGTATATCAGGGTTTTTTGAAAATCTACCTCTAATGGGGTGAAACGGGGTATTAATTTTTACAATGGAGGATTTTACTGTGTACCTTAATTAACTAAAAAATTGGTTTAAATAAACTTTATAGTCAAATAATGGAAACGTCACAATAGATTTTTCAAAAATTATTATCACGCTATTTGCTATGGGGGATGAGCAATATAGCATTATGTTCGTATTCTTATATAGTTTACCGCAAATTGTAAAAAGACTAGCCAAAAGGTAAGAATATTGCAGATAGTTACGGATTTATCCTTTTGTACCCTTATGGAGCTAAGCAGTCAATCATAGCATATACAGGGTGGATTTTGAGATGGAGCAATAAGGGCAGGTACCTTAACCGTTGTCGCTACAAGAAAACGGTCTTAGGAGACTGTCCTTAACATTTTGAAACATTTTGATCTGCATTCACAGATTTTGAAAAAAATTACAGTCAGTAAGAAAATGGCCAATTTTCACAAAAACTTTTTTGATGCCAGTCGATCCTATTTCTTATTATTTATTATTAGGATCAAAAAACTATATTGGGCCAACTGAGGTTTGAGTACGAGAAAAGTCAGAAATTGAAAAATAACTCCCATACATTTCGTAGGAAATGAGAGGAGATAGAACACAATACAAGTATACCTTTGTATGTTGAAAAATATTTTTAATGAGGTACTTACTATTATTCAAATGAACACAATATACTATGCAACAGTTGAATTATTCCAATACTTCACTGGGCTGAATAAGGACCGAATGTAGCAGATAGTTACAGATTTAACTTTTAAATGATATTATCAATCCACTATACTTTTATGCAGCTAAGCAGTCAATCATCAATTCATCCATCTATACTAATATTATAAATTCGAAAGTAACTCTGTCTGTCTGTCTGTATGTTACCTTTTCACGCCTAAACCACTGACCGGGTTTCGATAAAATTTGGCAAGGAGATAGATGGCATCCCGGAGAAGGACATAAGCAAATTTTTGTCTCAAAAATAAACCTAAGGGGATGAAAGTTTGTATGGGAAACCTATCATTTCTTAAGTTAGGGCTATGAAAATTTAAATTTGTGCTTTTGGTAACAAATCAAGAATGACGTATTTCAGCGTTTTTCAAAAATTATCCCTCAAGAGGGTAAAATAGGGGATGATATTAAAATTCACATGTAATATTGTTTTTTTGTCTTCTTTTCAAGAGATTTTTGGGATTGGAAATATAGTCATAGTCCGTATCTTGGATTAACATTTAGTCTTTATTAAAAGTTATTACAATTTAAATTCATAAACTAACTTTTCAAACATGCAGGTCCTGTATTAATATGTTCAATGGCGGCAAGAGTAGGTACTACAAATCAATGGTGACAATAATAGTAAAACGAACAATTTGTATTTTAAGGAAGGCATTTAGAATTATATAAACTTAATTAGAATTATATAAACTTAATTAGAATTATATAAACTTAATTAGAATTATATAAATTTGTTAAAAAAACCGGTCAAGTGTGAGTAGGACTTGTGCCCTGAGGGTCCCGTTTCAAAGCTGTGCCTGCTCGGCTGCCCGAATTTCCAAATCTGGATTGAAGGACAAACTTAAAATGAATAACAACATATTATGTTGTAATGTATTAATGTTAATGTTGTTCTTTTTCAATTGAAAAAGAACTTTTATTAGAGTAATTAAATACAGACTAAATGTTACTTCAAGACACGGCCTTTGAATTTTTAATCTCAGATTGCAGAAAAAACTTAACTTTGCCGTTCATTAAAGAACTATAAATTACCAATTTTCGGATTATCCTCTTTACTTGACCTTACTTCTCGCCAAACTTCATGCTGCTGGACCAATGGGAAGTACCAAATAGACTGGTTTATTTGCGAGTGTCAAAATATGCGGCATAAATGGCTCTATTTTTTATATCGTAAACTTTTTTTTTTGGGTGGGAAATTATCAAATAACTTCTCTCGCTCTGGGCGGAGCGGGAGAGCGTGTTAGGCTTATACTGACAAAAACCCACCCGTGTTCCTTCAGTTGCCTGTGTATTGCCAGGGGCCACGGTAACCCTTTCGGACTTTCCCGCGACCCTGGCAGGCATCGGCCCTAGCGTACCATGGCTTGGACCAGGGCCGGACGCGAAAAATCACCACCACCGATCGTCTCTACGAGGACATGGCGGTACCCCGCCCAAGCCGGGCAGACCTCCACCGTATGCTCCACCGTGTCCTCCGGGCGATCCACACAACGGTCTCACCCGGGCGTTTCCTCCCACCTTATCCGAAACAGGAATCTCCCGAAACACCCGTGTCCGGTGAGAACCTGCGTCAGGTGGAAGGTATGGACGCTGTGGCACCTCTCTAGCCACTCTTCAATGAGGGAACTTATTGCCACAGTTGTGGCGTGCCCATTATTGCGTTGACTTGGAAATTTGATTTTCGTTACACTTCCAAGAGACCGTAGATCTAAGTTTTGAATATCTATTTCAACTTGATGCCTCCACGCGTTCCTGAGAAAAAGGGTCTTGACAGACACTGAAGTCATCCTTTAAGGGCTTTAATGTTTCATTTTGAGGTACGGAACCCTAAAACAGATTTATTATCAGCCTGTTACCTTTTCATGCCGTAACGGCTAAACGGATTTAGATGATAGGCATACGGATAGGCCATGACCTGGGTTAGGACATTGGATACTCTGAATTCCGGTAGCACGTTCCTGTGGGATATTTTCCGACATCCACGCGGGCGAAGCCGCGGGCAAAAGCTAGTTATTTTAATAAAACTAAAAAGCTTGAAATAAAAAAAGTTATTTAAAAAACAAAAAACCCGACTGCAAAAACACATAACTGAAAAGAGAAAAACAAGCATTATAATCTATAGAATTTTGGTATTGCAGGCGGGACAAACCAATAACCTGAAATGATGGTGTAAATTTTGTTTTTCCCGCCTGCAATACCAAAATTCTATAGATTATAATGCTTGTTTTTCTCTTTTCAGTTATGTGTTTTTGCAGTCGGGTTTTTTGTTTTTAAATAACTTTTTTTTTCGGCAGAAATGGGTTTAAGTATCGTATATTGATCAATTTAATGCTATTTCAGTTTTTCAATAAACGTTTTTCTTTACTTTATAACACTTGGTTGAAAAAAATGTATGGAGAAATATATAAAAAGGATATATTTCGACTTTGGTATAAGTGCGACTAATTTCCTTTGGCACGATTATACCCCTTATTTTTCTGCATTTTTTAACATATCGCATAATGCGCGGATGCGCTAGATTTTGGGAGAAAAAAAGTAAAATGTGTTTTTAGAATATAAAAAAAGGTTTTAATCTATTTATAATTGACATTAGGTATTTAAATGGTTATTAATAAATTATATAAAAAGAAATTTAGTAGTTACCGGTTAAACATAACAAATTTTATGAAAATTAATTAATATTTTTTATAATTTAATAACGAGGATGGTTAAATAATGAGATCGTATGATCCATTGGCCATTATCTATCATAATGAAATCTAATATCCTATTACTGAGGTATTTCCGTCATTTGTTGTCCCTGATCCCTGCTTCACGATATATATCAAAAGCCCTAACTCCTTTTGAAATCTCTATTGTGTCTGTTTCTTCCTCTGCTGCATCACGGATTTGTTGTGTTCTCCTTTGACAGACCAAGTTTCAACATCTTGTTTGTATGCTATGTGCAAAAGATAATCCATGCTATTTGAGCATGCAAAGGTGACAAGCCAAACTTGATCATATCAGATGACACTTCTTTACGCAATACTGCATCGAGATCGTTCATCTGAGATGGTTTCGCCAAACACAAGTAACACACAGCACTGGAGCGAGCTTCTGATAGATACGTGCACACTTTTCCATCAATCATCGTCAGGACGAGATTGTGTTCAACTTCAATTCCATCAACACATTTGGATGGGCTTAAAGTTTTTATTTCTGCTTCCATGTTGATCATTTCATCTTTCACTACCAACTCACTTTCTTTGACGAATATAAATTGGACAGGTCGACAGTACAGTGTAGAGCACGGCTTAGGATTTTCCCATATAATTACTTCCTTTCCAACTGCAGCAGTTAGTTTTAAGGGAACTAAAGTCGTCGTAAAAATGGCTTCATCATTCTTTCCTTTTCCATTTTTTGTCTATATCTACTTTGGCTTGATGACCCATCGAAACCCCATTTTGACAATTAACGACTAATGAGGCGGCTTATTTGATAGACTTTTGAGTATACAATGCACAGTTATGTCAAGAAGAGCTTGACGAGGTACTTTGGCCATTGTATCTGTTAAACTAAATGCCTCATTTGGAGGGTAACATACTAATTTAGCCTGCTGCACTTTATAATACGATGGATAAATATCAGATGCACCCTCGCAGATTGTAGATTCTCGCAATGTAATATATTGCCACTTCGGCAGTTTAAGTGATAGCCGCAATCCAAGCGCTTTCACCGGAGTAAAAGTACATTTATTGTGCTTGTGTTTTTTAATTAGTTGTAAAAATTTTGCTACCTCTTCAGGATTTTTCATTAAATAATCAATGACTTCAGTCAAATTTTCTTTGCCATCTTTCTTTAACTTGCTTATTGTAGCGTAAGCTAGTTTGTCACTGTCTTGTTGATTCTGTTCTTCAATCCTCCGTTTTTTCTATTTAGTACACAATTCCACGAATGGTTTACGAGAAATTAAACGCTTAGTTAGTGTTCCAACAGATACAGATTGGCTGGTTGAAGGTGCTTGATACTCTGTAATGGCATCTTCTGCAGCTTGTTGCGGAACAATACAAGATGGCCAATCCACTGTAAGCGCCGCAGTCTCCGTATTGTTTCTTAAATGTTTCTTCCATCTTTTTATGACAGCCTGGCTGAATCTTCGACAAAATTCCATTAAAGTATCGCTGTCTTCTTATTGAACTGAGACACAACGGTTTGCAGCAATGCAAGGTAGTTACCCAGCTTGCCAGACTGCTTTAAAACAACATACAAGTCAAGGTTATGAACTAAATTCACTTGTTCCATTTTAGAAAAATAGGTTATCACTCTTTGAAAAAATAAAGTCAATTGAAAATAGTAATTAAATGCACACGATTTATACTTAAGGTTTGAAAAAACTATGTAGGAAGGGGGGTAGTTAGTTAATGAGATCTAATTATCTTAGTAATAGGATATTAGATTTAATTATGATAGATAATGGCCAATGGATCATAAGATTTTTTTTTCCACCCTCGTTATTAAATTACAAAAAATATTAATTAATTTCCATAAAATTTGTTATGTTTAACCGGTAACTACTAAATTTCTATTCATATAATTTATTACCATTTAAATACCTAATGTCAATTATAAATAGATTAAAACCTTTTTTTATATTCTAAAAACACATTTTATTTTTTTTCTCCCAAAATCTAGCGCGTCCGCGCATTGTGCGATATGTCAAAAAATGCAGAAAAATAAGGGGTATAATCTTGCCAAAGGAAATTAGTCGCACTTGTGCCAAAGTCGTATTATACCCTTTTTACCCGACTACGGCAAAGCCAAAAGGAAGGGTTATGATTTTAGCAGTCTATGTATGTATGTTTGTATGTATGTATGTATGTATGTTTGTTTTTACGTGTGTTCCACCGTAGCGCCTAAACTACTAAACCGATTTTGATGAATAAGGTATCAATAGATTTGTAATAATGGTCCGGGTGACATAGGCTATATAATTTTTCCCTAAATTTAATTTGGTGGACTTTACACGTAAATTTCTAACCTCGAAAAAAATTAAAATGGGATGATCATGACATGTTAGGTATCAAAAGAAAGGTCTTGACGAGCACATTACAAATATGTATATAATATTATATTTTCAAAGTAAATAAATATGTTTAAATCGTTAAAAACAAGCAAAAGTGAGACTGCGCTACGTAGTATCGCAAGATGTTACCAACGTGAAGTTAATCAAATCTTAATAAGTAGTACCGATTTGTAATTCCAGTCTTATGAAGAAAAACAAGTACAACGAAATATTTATATTTTGAATTTCTTCGAAGCTCGATGTCGATATATGGTGTTGGCGTCGAAATAAATCGCTCTATCGTTTCGTCCAAAGCACTATACACTGCTATTGAAATTTAAAATAGGTTAATTACTGAACTATTGTATTACTCTACTCTTATTTACGTTTATCAAGTGTAAAAACGGAAAAGTATAAAATAAAAAAATAAAGTTTAATAAAAAACTGTAACCCGACTACGGGAAAATAAAAATGATCTAAAAAGTACGAAACAAGCAAATATTTCAGACAGAAATCAAGACATAGGTACAAAAATGGTCAAGGTAAAGCCGTCGTCGCATGCCATTATAATTTTGTAGGTGTTCCTGGCACCAACATGATACAGGCATGCGACCACGGCTTTACCTTGACCATTTTTGTACCTATGTCTTGATTTCTGTCTGAAATATTTGCTTGTTTCGTACTTTTTAGATCATTTTTATTTTCCCGTAGTCGGGTTACAGTTTTTTATTAAACTTTATTTTTTTATTTACATATTTCTCCATACATTTTTTTCAACCAAGTGCTATAAAGTAAAGAAAAACGTTTATTGAAAAACTGAAATAGCATTAAATTGATCAATATACGATGCCTTAACCCATTTCTGCCGAAAAAATTAAAAAAATACTATGTTGATCCCTAAGTCTATGAAGATCGATTTTCAGCCCACTGTGCGCCGTCGCGTGGGCATCTCGCGCGTGCTTGTTCCACCCAACAACACGTCCAACATATCAGAGTTTCCACTTGGCTCTGTACCGCGGCCTCTAACAAAGTAGTAACAATACTTTCATACATCTTGTCAAGAATTACCCTATGTTCAGTATTATTAGTGTCTATTTACTTACTGCACAAACCAAATTCCTGAGTGTACCCAATCAATCAGCTAGTTGAGCTAGTGAATGCGCTGCTTTACTTACGACCCGATGGTACACATACTACCGAAGAAACGCATATCTGTACACTGTAAGGACTATTCTTGCTTGCAGCGCTCGGCCGATATACCTAGTATCGCTTACCTACGAAAAAAAAGGTCGTATGTACGGGATTTTATTTTCAAAATGCTTAGATATGCGTTACTCCGATGGTACATACGACCCAAATGGTAAGTACTAGGGTAGTTAGTAACTACTCTGAAATTGTTTATTGATACCATGTAAAATGTAAAATTCATCATTGATCGGGGTCGGCGCAACAAGACATGTTGCGCCGACCCCGATCAATGATGAATTTTACATTTACCCGACTGCGGCGAAGCCAAAAGAGGGTTATGTGTTTGACCTATATATATGTGTCTGTCTTTATGTTCTCTCGTAACTACTAAACGGCTGAACTGATTTTGATGACTGATATGTCGTCAGATTTGTCTTTAATTGCGCGATAGTCACTGGGTATATTAAAATTTAAAAAACCGGCCAAGTGCGTGTCGGACCACGCACAATGTAGGGTTCCGTAGTTGGGATGAATTTATCCCAAGAAAAATCTTTCATACGGAATGTATGGGAGAAAATGTTTTTACAACCGCAAATCTAAGTTGGTCGATTATTACTCGTTAACTTGTAAAGCCTACTCAGCTGTAATAGTTTTCCTTTTATATTCGTTATATAAGCTACTGGCGTGAATTTTTTCACATATGTGAAACCAACCATTTAGCTGGTAGGGGGGGGGACACTTAACTCTAACAAAAAAATTCGGATCTCTGAATTCAAAAATGGTTTTAACACACTCCCAATGTTTTTGAAAGACCTTTCCAACAATACCCCACACCAAGGGATAGAAAAAATAAAAAACATCCCAACTTCACGTGTAGGGGAGCTACCCTAAAAAAAAAAAATTTCTTTTTTTTTGTTTTACCACTTTGTCGGCATAATTAATATGTATACCCATGCCAAATTACAACTTTCTAGTACTAACAGTCTTGGAGCTAGACCGCGGACAGACAGACAGACGGACATGGCGAAACTACGCAACCCTAAAAATGACGGATTTGTGACGCCAGAATCTAAGTTTATAGCCACAGGAAGAAGTCACGGGGCTGTAGTAGGCTCATAGGCTGCATCTAGAACTATAATATAGCTAGCCAGACAATACGCGTACTTGTAGGCACTTTACCATTCGCTGCTGCAATCATAATATTATGGCAAATATTTGCACTTTGTTGGTTTTGTATCCTGTACCTACCTGTGTTCGACTTTCGATAGCTTTCTGAGAAAAGTTCGCTTACGCAATACTTAAAACCGACTACTTTTTGTTCCCTTGTTGTTGAGTTTCTGAGCTGCCTGGCGACATTCAGAACGCACCGTGACCATCAATAAAAAATGAGTCATACGTAATCTACATTACGTCAGCCAAATTTTACCTACCGTTGTCTGCTTATAGGAAACATGCTGGAACTTGTCATTATTTTGCTGAGTTGTTTCCGTGTAATTAATCGATAGAATATTGACGTTAACTAACGAATTTCTGCATAAAGTAACATCATGAGATCTCTCTGTCGAGATAGTTGTATCAATGTAGGAAGAACGCACGTGACGGAGGGGTCGCGGGGTCACTGGCCGCCGCCGCTTGCTCCGCGCGCCCGCTGGCTGGTTCACTGGTTGCGCATCACGAACTGCGTCGCAAATTGTTCGTGTTGAATTGAACATAATTTTTCTGATATTTTCCTCCTATCTCGCAGGAAACAAGTACCTACTTATCTATCTAACAGGACAATATATCAAATAATTATCGGCGGTATTTTGGTACCTATAGTAATACTTTGATACCTACCTCAAGTACTTAAATTGGTTAGTACCTACACAACAAAACTACGAATTCATTAGGTTTCGTGTAACATACTAGCGGACGTCACGCGGTTTCACCCGCGTAGTTCCCGTTCCCGTGGGAGTACGGAGATAAAATATAGCCTATGTTACTCGCTGATAATGTAGCTATCCATTGCTGAAATAATTTCTCAAATCGGAATCGGAATCTTAAGTTTATTCGTTACATACAAAAATACAAATCTTTCCTCTTTATAATATTAGTATAGACTGATATTAGTATTTCGAATGCTAACAATTTCAACCAAACATAACAAACAAACGGGAAGTTTTTGCCGATAGACCCCTTGATCGGACACAAACACGGCTCGTGGTAGATCAATCAATCAACATGAACTCTTGCTAATCTTGTACCTCACCGACGCGCACCGGCAGCGATGTTATAAATCGTCACGACATGCTGCAATTACAGCGACTGACAATAATATGTAATGAGTGCGTCCGCCCCGCGGGCGGCGGCTGGGGGCGTAGAGATCACATGATGTCGCCCTTACAAAACAATTACTATCACATTTACATTACAGCTGATAGGTATATTATTACGTAGTACGTCTGTCTGCACATGATACGCCTCCTGGTGTCATTGGATGCCCGTTTGTGCGAGAACATAATATACAGTGTGAGTCTTCATAATGTGCACATATCGAAATGAGGGAGTCTATGCTTAATTTTATCGACGGAAAAAATGGTAATTTTTTTTTTTAGTTTAAAAAAAAAAAAAAAATTTTACAAAAAAATTTTTTTTAAAAAAATTTTTTTTTGCTCTCTTTTTATTATTATCTTATTTATAAATTTTACAATTAAAAATTGAAGAAAAAAATACAGATTTTTACTAAAAAAACATGTTTATTTTCAATTGAGGGTAGTTTTTTTCTCAATTTTAATTTTATGTGGACGGCTACTTACTTTCAATCATTATGGAGTTTGTTTCATCGCGATAGCTGATTCAGTTTAAAAGTTACACAGTTTTGTTACAATTTTTTTTTTAATTTCATAAAAAGTATAAAAAACAATATTTAGATTTTTTAAATATTTTTTCTGTCGTTAAAATTAAGCATAGATTTCCTCATTTCGATATGTGCACATTATGAAGACTCACACTGTAGATATAATTGTATGAGTGGTAGGTACGGGTGGCGCGAGCTACATTACTTAACTTCAATAAGGAAGCCGACACCGGTAGAACAATTTCCGTGAACTTTTGTCTGTCTGTGGGAGCCTTAACTCACAGTGTTACAGGACAGCCATCGTGCATACAAATGCTGTGCCTGTTCTACATCTCGAGGGCATTCGGGACTAGCGGTGGATGGTAGGCGAATTGAGTGTAAACTGTCGTTAGTGAGAGACTACTCTTATCTGCAACTTGATAAATATGTCAGTGTCTCACTATACTATACCACATAATGTTACAATTACAAAGATTTATAAATAAACGAGAAAATGGTACAATAAAAGATGCATCGACATTGATAGAACGCTTTATATTAAAAACAAAACTATCGCACTGTGTGCGCACACGTCTATGTACAGATGTATTACTTACTATATACCGAGGGGCGCTCACTCATTTGTAGCAAGGGTTTGTGTTCACATCATTTTTAAATTATGGAGGGATTGTTACAATTCAGTGTGCACCCTTGTAGGTACTTATAAGAAAGATATGCTTACTTACTGCTTACACACTCTAATAGTTTCGTACAACAAATAAATAATACTGATTACGTTAATAATTATACTTAGAACACAATAATATTTACATATCTTAATTATATTACTTTTAATTGGCATTCAATGGATTACTAGGTATTTCACAATTATTTACTAACAAAATACACAATGACTGGTATTTCCACTTAAATGATTAAAAAAAAACAACAATGGCTTAATTAATTTCTGGTCAGCAAGTAAGTTGCTGTAATAATCGCAGAACTGGTGACTCGATCGTAATTAAACATCAGTACCTACAGTAGGTATTGTTAACGTTGTAACGAGTTCACGTGACCTCCGGATCAACTGGGTAGCTGAAGGAGACCTGAAGGAGTGCTTCACTCGGCGGCGACAAACAACGCTTTGTTGTCGAAACTAGAGCAAAACGCGACCTCCGGCACTTGTACATACACATTACATTGTTCCAAATTGATAGTGAATCCCAGTGATAAGGTTTACTACAGAATGCCTAGAGGATAGGTGGATTTCACCTTCCTGAAATTAAAGTTGCATAATTAGTGTCAACAGATTTCATTTCCACCTGGGTGCAGCCAATAGAAGTAGTCGCGATTAATTTATACGGGCAGCTCTCCTTAGGGACAGCCAAGCTTCATAAAATTAATTATTAGAGCTAGTTTAGAGCCTTAACATAGCAAGCGCCCGAGGTGCGCGCTCCGGGCGCCGCGTTCCGTGCACTCAGTCAAATTGTATAGAATTGTTTGTGACGAAGTACAGGAAGCGTCCGAGGCGCCGCGCCGCTCCGTTCTTGTCGAACGGACAACAAGAACGGAGCGGCGCCTAGAGCGCTTGCTAAGTTTAGTGCCTTAATAGGCTACACCTAGGTGTAACTTTTTATTTAATAAAGGACAAGATCATAAATATCAATCTATAACATTTTTATAGATTGATATTCATGATCTTGTGAGTTATAACATTTTTAGTTTGGCACATGGGCGAAATAAAATATCATTAAGTATATCATTTTGGCAACAAGATTCAGTGAAATTCAGGACTGTGAGGTCGGGAAGACTTCCCTTACATTTACATTAATTGGAGTCACCACATGTGAATATTCCGGAAGCAGAGTTGAACTCTTCCAACACCGGGTCAATATGTACCTAACAGGCTAATCAACAACATTACAAAACAATATCAAATGATTTGATTGAGTGTTGTTATTTCAGATAAGCAGTTAGTTTGACAGTCTGTTGGCAAATGTGTTGTAAAGCTTTTTTTAAAGCCGAGTGCTAGCCTGTCTCCGAAGCCCCTGCTCCCTGATAATGCCTTCCATGTACTATGCGCAACAGCATGACGATGATTGTTATACAGGTGAATTTTTGAGACGTGGCAGTAAAAGGTTTAAAAATTAAAACCCAACTACGACAAAACACCAACTCAAAAGGTATTCCAAGACATCACAGACAAACAAATAAAAGATCCGGCGTCACACGTAATCTGTTCGATTTATAACAGCCCTAACACGACGTACGGTTTCCGACTTTTCTAGTACAAAAACCTCAGTTGCTCCCTTAGAGCTTTTGATCCTTACATGAAACAGGATCGATCGGCATTAAAAAAAGTTTTTGTGAAAATGGCCCATTTTCTTGCCGACTGTATTTTTTTTTCAGAATCTATGAACGTGGATCAAAATTTCTCAAAAAAGTAAGGACAGTCTCCTTAGATCCTTTTCCTGTAGCTACAACGGCAACGGTTAAGGCCCTTACTGCCCCATCTCAAAAATCCAACCTGAAGACAACAAATTATTTGGCACTATAAACTTAGTACCTATTAGAGGTAACTACGAGTTGAGTCCACTTAACTAACACTAAGCTATGTACAAAAGTATACAGACTGATTTTCTTATTCTTATTTACATCATGATTGTTTCTAATCCGTGTTTTTTTTTTGGATAATTTCATAAACTGGTAAAAGGAAATAATTTTCCATTAGGTACTTAGGGCTGATTTTCCAATCGTCAGATAACTTTTATTTGAATAATAAAATATATGTCAGTTTGATATATTATTTTCCATACAAACGCTGTTAAACCGCAATTTTTATTATTATTCCTCAGATAAGTTATCTGAAGATTGAAAAATCGTCATTAAAAGTATAATCAACTGAAAAGCAGACTGTCAGAGCTAATTCTAAGGCCCGTATTACAGAACGTCACTCAATACTCAAGCATTACTTAAAACTAGTTTCAACCAATCAAATGGCTTGAATCTAGTTTTAAGTAATGCTTGAGTATTGAGTGACGTTCTGTAATACGGGCCTAAATGCAGTAGGAGCAACATGGTTTCAATAGAAGCACTTGAATCAACCTGCTTCTTGTGTGTCATCAAGTGCACCTACGTGTTAGTATTTTCATCGTTGGTAAAAAAATAACAAAAAAACACATTATACGCGGCCTTAAATAATCCACTCCTTGTGTTTGTTTAAACACGAACTTATAATCCAGCAGAGTAACAGCTGGCAAGATGAGCGCATGAACAACGTGAGTTACAATAATGATTAAGAACATTGAGATCGGTCCGACGCGGCTCGGTCGCGGCGCCGACTACTTCTTCTTGGGCTTCTTGGGGTTGCGCGAGCGGCTCTTGGCCTTGCACAGCGGACAGATGGGCGCGTTGCGGTGGATCTGCTGGTGGCACGACAGGCACGACTTCATGGGCGGCGGCTGCTGTCTGCACACACACGCACACTCACCACTGCTCATTATATGTGCAATGCTATACATCTACCGAGTTACTACATTTGGTGCAAGTCAACTTTCATTCCAATATTTGTTATCAAAATTATGTACCTACAGAAAAAATAGCAAATAGATAAACTTTCAAATAAAAATAAAATTATATCATTGGATAAAATAAATCGTAATCGAATAAATTAACAGTTAATAGGTGATGATGGGGGCAGGTAAGGACGGGCGGAGGGAAGTCGGGAAGAGAACCAAAAACAGAAATGAAACATAATCGAACCTCAGCGAGACGGTAATGAAATCTTGGTCGAGGGCAGACCTGAACGCGGGCGGCGGCGGCGGAGGCTTGCGCGGCGCGGCGGGCGGCAGGAACGACGCCAGCGCGCGCGGGGCCCCCGGGCCGCCCGGGCCCCCGCCCGACGACGCGGGGCCCCCGCCCGGCAGCGCAGGGAAACGGCTGCAAACACTGCAATCTTACTCCATCGTATACCTTACTAACTATATCATCTAAATTCGTTTGTGCTACGAAGCTTACAGAGGAATATACAAATGTTGACCACCTAAGCACATACATTGTGGAATGCAATAAAGTTTGAGCATTGTTAATATTCTATTTGTCAATTGTGCACGAGAAAAACCTCGTCAAAATTCACGCCTCCTCTCTGTGAGAACGGGCTGGTAATCCATCATGAGAACTACAGCTTTATACATGGTGTAACAAGTTACAAGACCCATCACATGGCCGTCATTACGCATTTTGTACATCAAACTAAGTAACATTGCACAAAATTAATTGCTGGGAAGCGAGTACTTCCACTTTGCCCCACCAAGCCGCCCCACCGGTGGGGCAAAATGGAATGCCTAAAATTTTGCAGTGGAATCTGCCCTACTGGTTCGACTTGGTGGGGCAGATTCCACTAGTTTTAAATCTTGTGGATTCTGCCCCACTAGGCTTGGCACCTTAGGATTTGTGTAGGTGCTCGTATTTTATATTTGTTTGGAAAAGAAATAAATGTATCTCTAAGTAAAAATGTAACTAGGACTGGTAACTTTAGACTTAGTACATATCTAGGTAGTGTTTTTAGTCATTATTTGGCATGGAAAAATACAGTCTTTTGATTACTTTATAAATAAGAAACAACTTTGGACAAACAGCCAGAATAAAATCAACTAAAATCACAGATTTATTAACTAGAACAATTTAAAAATGACTTAAAAATTAATAAATGTATCGCATTTTTTCCAAGAAATGCCCAACTGATATATGGCCGTTTATGAGCTGTTTGGGCATTTTGTATATCCTGATCCCTTTCTATGTATTTATTACGGCGTGATTTGGAAGGTTGATTCTGTATAGATTTAACTATAGAAAGTTTTATGTCTTCACGTAACACATTAAGGAGTCTTAAACTGGGCTGTTTTTTGCAAATCTTTTTATTAATTTTATTATGCCAACATTGGTTGATTAAAGTTGATTTTATTCCTTACAGCCAATAAAGTAGTTTAGTGGTTGTTTGTATATAGTTAAGTTGTTTCTTATTTATAAGGTAATCAAAAATCAATGATTTTTATGAACTGGTGTGTCTATTTTATAATCTATGTTTTCACAAAGTAAGAGTTAAAGTCAATAGTAATAATAAAAACACGCAAAAGTGGATAAGCATTGGTTTGAGACAAAATTGCAAAACTAAACGGAAACTACGATATGGATACTATAAAAACAAAAATTTAATTAATAAAACTAATTATAACAATTACTCAAATCTATTAAGGAAATGTATTTATAATTCCAAAAAGAATGCTAACATAAAATATATTAATACTCATGAAAATAAATGTAAAGTCCCATGGACTGTCATTAAAAACGAAATAAACAATAACACTCAAAAAGACAACATAGAATTTATATAATTAAATGATAATATAATTACAGACCCTGTACAAATAGCTACTATATTTAATAACCATTAAGTAAATTTAACGCATATTTCAGAGGAAAAAGCACTAAGCAAGACCTCTACAAAAGTACATCTGTCAACTCCATATTTTTCAAATTATAAGTGACTAGCGACCCGCCCCGGCTTCGCACGGGTATAAACCGGGTTATTATACATATAAACCTTCCTCTTCAATCACTCTATCTATTAAAAAAAACCGCATCAAAATCCGTTGCGTAGTTTTAAAGATTTAAGCATACATAGGGATATAGGGACAGAGAAAGCGACTTTGTTTTATACTATGTAGTGAAGAGCAGTTTGGATTTCAAAAGAATAAATCCACATAATTGGCTATTTATACTCTTATGCAAGCTGTACTTTCAAATATTAATAATAATTATATAACTACTGGCCTTATTTTTGATCGATCGAAGGCCTTCGATCTAGTGTCACACGGCATATTGCTAGAAAAGTTAGAAGCTATTGGGATTAGGGGACCAGTACTTCAGTGGTTATCGTCCTATTTAAGTAATAGAAAACAACGTGTCATTATCAATAAAAAAAAACAAAAATAATGACATCATCATCATCTTATCATCATCGGCTTACTCATCAGAATATAGACAATAAATATGGCGTTCCACAAGGTAGCGTACTAGGCCCAATATTATTATTCTTGCCTGAGAAGGCACCGAATTTGGCTGATAATGATGATGGTTTCGTGACGGTGCAAAGGAGGAACCGCCGATCGCGAACGAACAAGAACCGCTGCGGCAAAGCTCCAACGGGCCCCGAAGTGAGCCTGCGTGCCGCAAAGCCTAACACACCGGTGTACATATCCCGCCTGCACTACACCACTAAGGCGGAAGACATCGTGGAGTACGTGCGCCAAAAGACGAGGTACGCGCCGAGGGTGCAGTTATTAGAGTCGCACCGGAACGTCAATTTCAAGGCGTTCGTCGTGCGTGTACCGAACTTTTATCTGCCCCTCGTCATGCAAGAAGACTTTTGGCCACAGGACGTGGTGTTCCGTCGCTTCCGCGGACAAGTTCCACAAGACGGCACTAAGTCAAGCTAGTGCATAGTGAAGTGCTACTAACATAGTCTAAGCCTTATTTACTAACACAAGATTTGTTTATAATTTAAAAAAATATGTATGTTTAGGTTAAGGTATTTATTTATGGGCCTGCGTCGCCTGAATTAAATGGATTATTTTTATTAATTTTTAGCTTTTAACTATTCTCGGGACCCTGGGGTCCCGGACCTTTGGAAGGCGTACGAGGGGCCAAAGCCAACTCGCAGAGGCCCGTTAGAAATTTTTAATGAAATGAGGCACCAACCGAGGATTATCCCTGTCCGCACTACGTAAGTGCATCCAAGGACAACCCCCGGTTGGTGTAAGACTATTGCAGGATATGGAAACAAAGATATTGGGTTATGGGTTTGGATGGCTAAAGTGAACTGGTTATCTAGGACTATGGAAAGACTATGGCCCCTGCCTGATCAATGTTTTTTGTAAAATACACAGATAAAATGGCAGAGGGTGACTTGCACGCTCAATAATGGGCCCCCGAAAACAGTCGCTAGCACATAGTGTCGTAGCGACAAGGGGGCAACACGTCCTGAGGTGCTTATGAGGAGTGGAGAGGTATTCCACGGCTATCAGGACAATCCCGGAAGTACGGTCAAGATCCCTACCAGCATCTTACTGGAATACTTCCTTCCTCCAAGCACGTTTGCTCTTGCGAATCTCCACTCAAGCCGGCCAATTAAGGCAAGAATGAGGCGGGAGCTCTGTTCCTCGTCAGTGTTCACTCCAGCCGGCCAATAAAGGCAAGCCAGAGGTGAGGAACAAGACTTCTCCCGGGAGATAGGGTCCGTGGGGTCGCTACTGCCCAACAGCTCGCCACAAGCTGCCCTGCGGGTTTTTGTATCTCTCTTGGTCTGGTTCCTCATCCTAGACCTGTTCCGGCAAAGTAAACTCTACCGGCACAGGCCTAGAGTTCGGAGCGCGCAAGCCCCACCACGACGTCAACGTAGAGATACGGCGGTGGGGTTATTATTATTATTATTTTTCTATATTTTAACAAATCTCGGGACCATGGATCCCGGTCCTTTGGAAGGCGTACGAGGGGCCGAAGCCAACTCGCAGAGGCTCCTTAGACATTAATAAGTGTTGAGGCACCAACCAACGATTATCCCTGTATGCACCATACAAGTGCACCCAAGGACAACCCCCGATTGGTGTAGGACTATTGCAGAACATGGAAACAAAACATATTGGGCTATGGATTTGGGTGACTATAATGGATTGGTTAACTGGAACTATGGAAAGACTATGGCCCCGGCCTGATCAATGTTTTAAATGCACACGGATAAAAGGGCAGGGGGTGACTTGCACACTCAATAATGGGCCCCCGAAAACGGTCGCTAGCACAAAGTGTCGTAGCGACAAGGGGGCAACATGTCCTGAGGTGCATGAGGAGTGGAGAGGTATTCCACGGCTTTCAGAACAATCCCAGAGCCCGGAAGATGGTCAAGATCCCTACGAGCACTTACTGGAATACTTCCTTCCTCCAAGCACGTTTGCTCTTGCGAATCTCCAAGGGCGGGAGCTCTGTTCCTCGTCAGTGTTCACTCCAGCCGGCCAATAAAGGCAAGCCAGAGGTGAGGAACAAGACTTCTCCCGGGAGATAGGGTCCGTGGGGTCGCTACAGCCCAACAGCTCGCCACATGCTGCCCTGCGGGTTTTTGTATCTCTCTTGGTTTGGCTCCTAATCCCAGACCTGTTCCGGCAAAGTAAACTCTACCGGCACAGGCCTAGAGTTCGGAGCGCGCAAGCCCCACCACGACGTCAACGTAGAGATACGACGGTAGGGTTATTATTATTATTCCTCATCTATATAAATGACATTATAAAAATAACTAACATATTATTTGCCGATGATATTTCTATTATAGTGACGTCTAACAAAAAACATAATACCATTTTAGACCATGAGCCTTACATTAATAATACAATTGACAAATTACTGCATTGGCTTGACAACCATTTAAAGATAAATTTAGACAAATCCGTTTATATCCAATTCAATCAATCAAATAATTATAAAAATGACATTAAACTCAATATTATTAAAATCAAAGAAGTAACGCATACAAGGTTCTTAGGCGTAATAATCGATAAAGACATTAATTGGAAAGAACACGTAGGCAATGTTAGCACTAAAATTAATAAATTTGTATACGCACTAAAACAAGTAAAAATTTAACTAACATGAAAACTGCTGTAATGTCATACCACGCGTACGTCGAATCGCTACTATGATATGGTCTTATAATGTGGAGTAATAGCACCGATTTCTCTAGGGCATTAATCGTTAAAAAAAAGTGCATGAGGTCAATTTGTGGTCTTAAACCTGACGACTCATGCCAACCAATATTTAAGAAACTTGGTTATCGTTACCGTCACTTTACATTTACGAAATATGTGTGTTCGTAATTAAAAATAAGCAATTATTTAAGACTGCAAATGATGTTAATCCTAGGAACAGACGAGATCCTCATAAACTAGTGTTGAATGATTTACCTAGACTAGCTAGATACAATAATAACTGCTTAGTAATGTGTGTGCGCGTCTATAACAAAATACCAAGGCACTTACTTCAAAACATTAAATACAAGATTATTTAAAATTAAGTTTTTATAAATGGTTATTGGAATGCAGTTTTTATAGATTAAAAGAATTTTTTTATAAAAAATGTTGAAGTGTTTTTAAAATGTTGATGGTTGATGCCTTCTTCACCTAACTTTATAATTTTGCATGCTATGTTTTTATCCTACCTAAACATGTTTGTGCCATATAAATTTGTATTTAACACCATTGTATACCATGTTCTACGCAAATAAATATTTTATTATTTTGTTTTATTATTTAAAGACTGTATTTTTTCATGCCAAATAATGACTAATCTGTGATTATAGTTAATTTTATTCCTTACAGCCAGTAAAACAGTTTAGTGGCTGTTTGTTTGTATGTAGTAAAGTTGTTTCTTTGTGATTTTAGTAGTTAGAATAATTAATATCATTTCGTTTTCTATTTATGGAGACAAATCATACTCAATTTGTGATTTTGAACTTAGCATGAAAAACATTAATGAACCAGTAAGAACAAATTATGGTATATCTGTGATTTTAAAGATTTACTTTAGTGTTTTTACTAAGATTTTATTTTATTTGTTACAAATCGTGTTATTATTTATTTATCTTTAAATCAGGCACATTATCCATAATTTGTTAGTATTACTTACAACTATATTAGTATAATTAATTATTAATCTGTGATTTACAACCCGATTCCTTCCAGAAACAAATAGTACTTACCTAAATAAAAATTACCAAACAATTATTTTTGTACTTTTATTTAAACACTACCTAGGTATGTACTAAGTCTAACGTTACCAGTCCTAGTTACATTTTTACTTAGAGATACATTTCTTTCTTTTCCAAACAAATATAAAATACGAGCACCTACACAAATCCTAAGGTGCCAAGCCTAGTGGGGCAGAATCCACAAGATTTAAAACTAGTGGAATCTGCCCCACCAAGTCGAATCAATGGGGCAGATTCCACTGCAAAATTTTAGGCATTCCATTTGCCCCACCCGTGGGGCGGCTTGGTGGGGAAAGTGGAAGTACTCCTGGAAAACGCCTCTTATTTTCGGTGTGAAAAATCGCTGTTTACGGTAGCGCTCAGTGTGACGTACGCAAAACATTGTACTTGTGGGCATTGTACTTGCATGCAACATTACAGGAGTGGTGATCAAAGTAACATTCAAAACTTGTTTTCGTAAAAAAAACGTCAGAAAATGTTGGAACTTTAACCTTCAATATCTCCATAACCAGAAGTTCAGCTATGGTCCACTACAAAAACAAAACCGGTCAAGAGCGAGTTGGACTCGCGCACCGAGGGTTCCGTATCGGCGGGCGGCGTATTTTTTATCGGCGAGGCCTATATTTGTCAGAGAATTTTAACACTGCACAGATGGCGCTGGCCTAAAACTGCAATATTCTACACTGCAGGTAGAATATTGCAGTTTTAGGCCAGCGCCATCTCTTGACCGATAATGGATTTAATGTAATTTTTGTTGATGATTTCTGTAAAAGTGTGCTATTTAGAGACATCGTTTTATTTTTCCTGTAATCTTTACATAAACTTCTATCACATAGAATAATTTCAGATTTTTCTCTATGCAAATTTCGGTATTTTTTTTTTAAATTTTTCGTCACA
The DNA here is from genome assembly GCA_963680765.1 of Agrochola lychnidis. Taxonomy (NCBI): domain Eukaryota; kingdom Metazoa; phylum Arthropoda; class Insecta; order Lepidoptera; family Noctuidae; genus Agrochola; species Agrochola lychnidis. The sequence continues at coordinate 765,665 of OY796859.1, read as the reverse complement.
ATTCGAAACAAATACGACCTAAAAAAAAAGAAAAATGTTTGAGAATGTGCAAATAGCGCTCTTTCATGATACCCCACATGCCCTAATAGCCCCACTTCGAATTTTTAAGACCCCTGTTCAGTGCCTGTTGCAAAAAAAAAACATTTTAATTTATTTCTTCTTTGCAAAATAGTCGGGCAAACGTCATCTAAAACTGTTCCAAATTTCAAGTTGATAGTATTAGTAGTTCTTGAGATATCCAGCTGTGACAGACAGACTGATTCGCACCATAAGGGTTCCTTTTTACCATTTTTGTACGGAACCCTAAAAAGATCACAATGATGGGAAGTATAAGTGACTCTCTGCTTCGTTACGGATCTTTTTACAACCGTTAAGTATATTGGTCTGTGCACAACTACTGGCACTCTCAGACACTCGGCAAGCGGTCGGCGAGGGCACTGGGCAGTGGGCACATACTCGGGCGTGATGGGGCTGCCCTCCTCCTCGTGCAGGTCGGGCAGGCGCTCCAGGCCCAGGCACTGGCGCCGCAGCAGGTCCACCTCAGCCTTCAGCGGCCGGTAGTCCTCGTGCAGCCGCGACGCCGCTGACAGCTTGCGCGTCATGCTCTCTTCTGTCTGCTTGATCACCGTCTCCATCTGATGACACATACATTATTTGTTATACATATACATCCGCTAATTAACAATGTTAACAGTAACATGCTTAGTGAAAAAGATAGAATTTTAGACCTCGCATTGCGAGACTGTCTTACTCAAGAATCATACTAAGGCGATTCGCACACTGCACCGTATCACGCAGCGTAGCGCGGGGCAGCACCTTTTGCTATGGCCGCCCGGACCACGCTGCGTAATGCGGTGCAGTGTGCGAATCGCCTAGTAATGGCCGCATTTCGAATGAAGCCATAATCGCTCACAGAGCTCACATCAATCATTTGCGTTCCGATTTAGATATCACGATTATGACAGCTGAGTGCTCGCTCGACGTCAAAACTTATAACATAACATATTTCTTTGTATATAAAAACAACAAATTTCTTCTTCATCTTTGGTTAGGTGACGACGGTAACCAGAACCAAATCATCCCCCCTTACACGTAGTGGGGATGTTTTTTTTTCTCATCTATACCGTAGTGTTCGTTGGAAAGGTCGTGCTTTAGGCCTGAAACTGCGTTAAGCGGGCGTCCGCGACGGTCACCCGTCGCGTGTTTACGCGCGTGGACACGCAGATGGTCTCCGTGGGTACGCGACGGCCCCCGTCGCGGGTATCCGTCGCGGAGACCGGATTATTTTATTTACGCAGTGTTGCTAGTTCAATTTTAACGGTGTGCATGCACCGTCGTGTCGATGGAGAACTTAATATATTAGTACCTAGGCGACCGAGCTCTGCCCTGGTGAAAATTGAGAAAGATCATTTAATAGTAAAGGATAGTTCATTTCATACTAATCCCATGTATAGTACATACTAATTCCATGCTGCTATGATAGTAGATACGTTTACTAATTCCATGCTACCATGTCATTATTCTAATGTCATTATTCATAATCTTGTTCTAAACTTTGGGAGACCGAGCTCTGTTCGGGTGAAAATACGGAGAAAACGAATTTTCCCAGTTAAGAGACATTGAGACCTAGCTAGATCGATTTTTCGCTCCCGTAAACCCCTATATTGCAACTTTCATCGAAATTGTTAGAGCCGTTTTCGAGAACGTGATTACAAATATATATAGATATACAAATGTTGCTCGTTTAATAGTATAGGATTATTTTCAAAACCGCTGGCCACACCGCTGGCGGACAACGCGCGTGCCCCCGCGCGTGTGTCCGTAACACGAAGGCGGGACACGTGGCGTGACCGCGGGGCCCGCTTCCCCGCGACGGACGCCCGCGCTTGGCCCCGCAACGGAGCACTTTTGTATGGAACCGCGCGGACGTCCGCTTAACGCAGTTTCAGGCCTTAGTGCTAATTTTTGTTAGAGTCAAATGTCGTCGTCCCCTATCAGCTAAATAGTTGGTTTTGGATATGTGGAAAAATTCACAGCAGTAGTATACTCGTATATAACGAAATTAAAAGGAAAACTATCACAGCTAAGTAGGCTTTACAAGTTATAATCAACCAACTTACATTTGCGGTTGCAAAAACATGTCCTTCCATATATTCCGTATGGAAGAACATGTTTTTCAACTACAAAGTTTGTTCTTGGGATGAATTCACCCCAACTACGGAACCCTACATTGTGCGTGGTCCGACACGCACTTGGCCGGTTTTTATTAGTGGGTCAGTTTGTAAATTAGTAGGCTATTGTACCTTAGATACATTAAACGTATCTAAATTACAATACCTACTGCAATCAACTTTTACAAAATATTGTTTTTTCCCGATGCAGGGCCGTTAATCGTTGAGGAGTTCCCCAAGTAGCAAAATTTCCCTATAGTAATCGAGTTATAAGAATTAACGTCACATAGGAATCATATAGACCAGGGGTGGCCAACTTGATTGGACCCAAGAGAGATCTTGGGTCCAATCAAGTTGGCCACCCGTTCGGTCTTGTTAGTGAACAAGAGATTGTTCACTAACGAGACCCTGTGCGATCTACTAATTACATACTTCTAGAAATCTTAAATGAAACAGCATAGTTCAGTACTGACTGAGACCCTCCCGTCCCTCCCCCGCGTCCCACACGCTTCCCGCTTATTGGTCATCGCGCGCCGAAAACAAAAGACTATACTGCGTAAAAGAGAGGATAAATACCGTGACGGAACAGCGATTGAAAAATTATACAAGATGATGCGTCCAGCAGTAGGTGATTACGTTGGGCAGTCTGGTCTACGTATTTATATTTTTTGCCTTGCCACGATCGACTGGACTAACAGTCGCGATCGACCTGTTGGCCACGCCTGATATAGACGCTTTGACTAAGGCAGTGATCTTACAACAGCATCTTACAAGACTATTTGCGCTACAAGTACATGAGATCCTATAACTAGTTTTATAAACGTTAACAGGATTACTTTATAAAATTCTTACTAGAACTTGCAAAGTTATAAGCGCTTGTTATAAAACTAATTAGGAAAGTGTCGCTTTTGATCCTATAAACGCATTTAATATGATTGTTTGCTCTGGTTAACGTCTTGCATATTCTATAAGACTTGAGAATTTGGAGCATGTAGAACTGAATTCAAGTATTCATAGCTGGCCGTCATACTGACAGAGAAAACAAACAGTTTAAAATGTTACAATTGTCGGCCAACAATAGCCCGCGCCTAAGTAAACAAACTCCCGCGCCATCATACTTGGGGTATTAATAGCTCTCACATGATACTGCTATTGTTTATGGTTGCTGTACTTCCAAGCATTCCAATATGTTTTAGATAAACTATTGTTAATTGGACTGGGCTGGACATGACTCTCGCATGTCGTACAAATTGCGGGCCCAAATAGTACACATCTGGTGCCCTGAGGCAGGGAGGCGGGGTCACGGCAGGCCATGCAGGAGCTGGCGGAAAGAGCTGGATCAGTTCTGTCAAAACTGGAAAGAGGATGCGCGGGCTAGTGAACGATGGAAGGAGTGGAGGGAAGCCTTTGCCCAAGAGTGGGACAGCAAAGGCAAGCAATAAAAATATATAAAAAAAGTTAATTCATGTCAGAAGGACATTTTAGCTTGATGGGGTGCAATATTCAACTATGTGCAAAAACTTATTTGAGCATTATTTTAATCTTCCTACCATTAAATGTTAGGATATCCTAATGATGTACTTTATCAGTCCATATCTTTTTAATAGAGAACTGTCTGTTTGGAAGTTATTATATCTGAAAATAGCCGACTCTGGAAGAAGAGATGTTGAATATTACATCATGAAATAATATAATATCATACAGCATTGATATCAGCGTGAATTTGGCGCAGCTCCTCCACGTGGCTCATTTTCTCCTGCTGCAGCAGCTCCATCTCGCGCTTGTACTGCGCCAGGCAGCGCCCTTCCTGGTCCCCGCTGCGCACCTCATTCAGAATACTGCGCTTCATGCGCTCCAGAGTTATTGTTTTATTTCTGGAAATATTTAACACATGCAGCTATTGATTTGGTCAAGGGTGACGAAAACACACCATCCTATTTTTTGTCTTAAAGATAAGTAAGCAATTGTAGGTAGAAAAAGAAGGTACTGAGCCAATCCTAAAAAAAGGAAATTATTTAAAAAAAAAACCTGACTGCAAAAACACTGAAAAGAGAAAAACAAGCATTATAATCTATAGAATTTTTGTATTGCAGGCGGGACAAACAAAATTTACACCATCATTTCAGGTTATTGGTTTGTCCCGCCTGCAATACCAAAATTCTATAGATTATAATGCTTGTTTTTCTCTTTTCAGTTATGTGTTGTTTCAGTCGGGTTGTTTTTTAAACAAAATGCTTTATTTCAAGCTTTTTAGTTTTATTAAAATACATACAATATTGACTCACTACTAGCTTTTATTAGATACCAATAATGTAGTTTTTTTTGTATTCTCAGATGCAATTTATAAATATTATGTGTATAGCCTATGTCACTCCTACAATTAAGATGAATCTAACGAAACCTCACATGTTAAAATCCATCAAGCCATTTAGGCTACAGAGCATGCCAAAGAAATAGACATACATATATACATACTCTCGAAAAACATTACCCTCCTTCTGGGCCAGTCGGGTAAATATAAATTCAGCAATAGGAAGGTTATTTATTTTCTATTCAGTAAAATCAAACTCCGCCCCTAAGAAATAAATAGTTCTAGGGTTGTACTTATGCCCAAACTGTTTCCTTTCTTTCTTTTATATTTAGTTTCATTCATAAAATAAAATTGTAAGCATGCAAAACTAAAAAGAAATAATCGGTCTGAGGGTCGTCTTTTAGTCTCAATAAATTATTTGCATTCAAAGTATTGCATTCTGAGATTTTAGATTTAGTTACTTACCTTTTCGTTTGGATACATCATGCATTTTAAAATAATACACATTTCAAACGACGTCAAGTGTTTATTGATCGAGTCCACAGGTGCGATTTGGAAGAGCATTTTGAATAATTTATCAATAATAAATCAACATACCTGATCTCTTTCATAGCTTCTAGTTTATGATATATTTCGCGTTCGTTTTCAGCGGTCATTTCTTATTATATTTTTGTTAAAACTACGAAAATAAACGAAAATGCACAACCACAAAGCGAGAATCACAATCACATTCGTCGCCACAGAGTACAGACTCCACAGAGTTCTTTGCAGTAGGTATGTTAAAAAATAATCGATTTTTATTTAAATCGATTATTATTTTCTAATAATCGATTTTTTATTGTCGATTTTTATTTTAATATTAATTGATTTTTAGTAAATCGATTATATAAATTACGTGTTTAAATCGATTTTCAGAAACAGCTTGTATCTATGAGACTAATGAAAAAATCTAGTAGTAAGTTTCAATTTTATAAACAGCGCCGTCTATGCATTGGATGAAAAATCTTGAATTAAGTTCATACGTATAAGTTGATTAAATAAAAACGACGCCATCTATAGGCATTTATTTTTATTTGATTTATATTTTAGTTTTTGAGACAATAAGTTTGTCATTTTGTTGGGATGCTCATCATTCATCATCACAAACGATTAAAGAACTAAAATTTGTTTCAATAATGCTATTTGGTTTCCTAATTCCTTACCTTGAAATTTTAAAGGAACCTTTGATTTTTAGTTTTGAATTGGTTATTTTTTTATTTATTTAATTTTACTTGATTTTTTATCTGAAAAATTGTTAATATGAATCTCTTAGGTTTATTATTGGAATTTGAAAAGCATGTTTTTTTAAATAATACAAAAAAAATCGATTTTTGACAAATCGATTAATTTTGAATAAAGAAACATCGATTTTTATTTAATCGATTATTTTCCATTAATCTCACATCCCTACTTTGCAGTGTTGCCAACTCCAAAAGTTCAAATTATCGAGTTCCCATGTCAAAATTATCGTATTTTAGACAAAATTATCCTACAAAATAAAAATCAAAAATAAAAACCCTAAATTCAAATTAAATAACAAATTGCTATCAAAAGATGGATAATTTTATACTAGAGTCAAAGGGGAAGCAAGTTTCACCAGTAGTGGTGTTAGCTCAGCACAAACCTTAAACATGCTTATTCATAGTTTTTAGTTGAAATTTTTGTGTTTTCACTGTAAAATAAAATAAAACCGGCCAAGTGCGTGTCGGACCACGCACAATGAAGGGTTCCGTAGTTGGGATGAATTTATCCCAAAAACAAACTTAACTTTGTAGTTGATAAACATATTCTCCGATACGGAATGTATGGGAAAACATGTTTTTGCAACTGCAAAGTTAAGTTGGTCGATTATTACTCAATAACTAGTAAAGTCTACTTAGCTGTGATAGTTGCGAACCTAGCTGCGAAAGGTAGGTCGACGACTGACGCAGGAGTAAAACTCATCAGTCACATTTTGGAATCCTGGGAGAAGTCCCAGGATGCAATTGGCATTTTCTGTGACCTCTCAAAAGCGTTTGACTGCGTTGACCACAATACACTGATCTGTAAATTACACCACTACGGAATTCGTGGACAAGCTGCTGATCTTGTTCTTTCCTATCTATCAAACAGGCAGCAAAAAGTAAATGTTAATGGGGCGACGTCTTCGGGGTCTCTAGTTAAAATGGGCGTGCCTCAAGGCTCAATTCTCAGCCCTTTCTTATTTCTAGTTTATATAAATGATCTTCCTTACATGATTACTAACTTAACAGATATAATTCTATTTTCTGACGACACTTCTCTTATTTTTCAAATAGACAGGAAATATACAGATGTATTACATGTTAACGATAGTCTGGCTGTACTTTCAAAATGGTTCGCAGCTAATAATCTTTTACTTAATGCGAACAAAACGAAATGTATTAGGTTCTCATTACCAAATGTACCTCAAGTAGGTCTAAATCTAAAACTTGATGGCAAAAACCTAGATGCAACAACGGAAACTATATTCATAGGAATTACTTTAGATTCAAAATTACAATGGGGCGCCCATATTAGAACTCTTTTAGGTAGATTAAGTTCAGCTGCATATGCAGTAAGAAAAATAAGGCAGTTGACTGATATAGCCACAGCTAGGTTAGTATACTTTGCTTATTTCCACAGTATTATGTCTTATGGCGTCTTGCTGTGGGGATCGGCAGCTGACGTAGATTCAATTTTCATTTTACAAAAGAGGGCAATCCACGCGATCTATAAAATGGGCCCTCGCGAGTCCCTTAGAGACAAATTTAAAGAAATTGATATACTGACTTTGCCTTCACTTTATATCTTAGAAAGTATTATGTATGTTCGCAAAAACTTAAGACTTTTCAAAATAAGAATCGATTTCCATAATATAAATACACGTAGTCGACATGAAATTGTGATACCCAAATTTAGATTAACTAAAACAAGCAAGTCATCACAGCTCAAACCACTGAACGGATTGGGCTGAAATTTGGCACACAGGTAGATAATATGACGTAAGCATCCACTAAGAAAGGGTTTTTGGAAAATCGACCTTTAAGGGGGTGAAAAAGGGGGGATTTTGTTTGTATGAAAAATTTTATTCCTTGAGTTAATAAACTTGAAACTTGGCACGAATACTTATCTATGTAAATTATAAAGTTTGCCATTTTTAGTTTTTCTAAACTACCCCCTAAGGGAGGATTGGGGGGTGTCATAGTTTGTATGGAAGAATTTTAACGCGCGGTCTGATTAAATGTTCGTATTATTCTATAGTTTACCGCAAACTGTAAAAAGACTATCCAAAAGGTTAGAATATTGCAGATAATTACGGATTTAACCTTTTAAAACATTATCATCACGCTATATCTTTATGGAGCTAAGTAGTCAATCATAACATATACAGGGTGGATGTTGATATGGGGCAATGAGGGCAGGTACCTTAACCGTTGTCGAAAACGGTCTTAGGAGACTGTCCTTAACTTTTTGATCTGCATTCACAGATTTTGAAAAAATTGTATAGTCAGCAAGAACATGGGTAATTTTCACAAAAACTTTTTTGATGCCTGTCGATCCTATTTCTTATTACTAGCGTCAAAAAAAAATATCGGGCCAACGGAGGGCAAATTTTTGAATTTTCTCGTACTCAAGTACGAGAAAATTCAAAAATTGCAAAAAAAAATCCATACATTTCGTAGAAAATGAGCCTGAGAGGAGATAGAACAACACGAAATATTATCCGCAACGATCAAAATCCGTAGTGCGCGCATAGCCTAAGTTTTTAATACCTATCTATTTCAACTTGATACTTCCACGCGTTTCTGAGAAAAAGTGTCTTGACAGGCAACGATGTCATCCTTTAAGGGTTTCCATTTTTCATTTTGAGATACGGAACCCTAAAACAGATTTATTACCTATCTATCTATTTGTTACCTTTTCATGCCGTAACGGCTGAACAGATTTAGATGAATGGTATACGGATAGGCCATGACCTGGGTTAGGACACTTGATAAGTACTCTGAATATCGGTGGTACGTTCCTGTGGGATATTTTCCGACCTTTGCGCGTGCGAAGCCGCGGGCAAAAGCTAGTTTCTTATAAACAGTATCCGCTTTTATAACAAGTTGCCAAAATCTGTGACAGAACTTAGCGATGGGAAGTTCAAAACCCACATCAAACGTGTCCTTATCAAGAAAGCATATTATAAAATAAAAGACTATGTTGAAGATAAGGAAGTTTGGCAATAATTCCTTATGCACATGTGGCTTCCCTGGTACTTCATTAACGGCATAAATAAGTAAGAGTCTATTAACTGCTCCCGAATTACCATGTTTATTTAAATCTTTATTTTTTGTTTGTTTTTACATTCGTCCTTGACATATTTATTATTCTATTATTTGACATTATATACCTACGATTTTTAACTTTTTTTAGTGACTTTTGTGGACATGATAATTACTCAGATTGATTACAGTTGAAACAGCAATCATATAATTGCGTTTTATTAAAATAGGTTTTTTACTTTTATTAATTTATTTATTTTTTGTATAGATTCTTTTCTACATATTTTGTGAATGTGAGAACGCTGGTAGGCTTAGTGGATTGTAGACCTGTTGACCATTTTCTATTTTGTTAAGTACTTGGTACTTATGGAGTTTCTTGCCGGCTCTTCTCCATAGGAAACGACCAATTGGAACCGTGCACCTAGCTTCTGACGTTTCATAAGTGCCCATGTAGGTTTATGTGAAATAAAATATTTTGATTTTGATTGAGTTTTCCTTTTAATTTCGTTATATAAGCTACTGCTGTGATTTTTTTCACACATCCAAAACCAACTATTTAGCTGGCAGGGGGGGGGGGACACTTGACTCTAACAAAAATTAGCACTTTAAATATTTTGTAAACGGATCCCTGAATCCAAAAATGGTTTTCACAAACTCATAATATTTTTGAAGGACCTTTCCAATGATACCCCACACTATGGGATAAAAAAATAAAAAATAAAACATCATCACTTTACGTGTATGGGAGGTACCCTAAAAAAAATGTTTTTCATAATTTTGTTTTACCACTTTGTCGACGTAATTAATATGTATACCTATGTCAAATTACAGCTTTCTAGTACTAAGGGTCTCGGAGCTAGACCGCGGACAGACAGACAGACAGACAGACAGACAGACGGACATGACGAAACTATAAGGGTTCCTTGTTTACTACGGAACCCTAAAAAACTAAAGAGGGAAAACAGAGTAGAGTAGTGCGTGATGAACTAAATCACAACTAAATAACTGTTGTTAGTAGTACTGAAGTAGTGAAGGTTCGCGTCGTTCGGGTTCCCTCTATCTGGCAGAATTTTAATGCTCCGAAATTCATTTGGCATAACACACTGGCATAATCTTGTTTAAATGAATATTTTAAAGGCATAAAAATTATTTAATATTATTATTGTTTGACCGCATTTTTATATGTCCGAATTTACAATGGCATACTTTTAAGATAGCAGAATTTTATTTGGCATAACTACCTTTGACAGAGTTAAAATTCCGCATAATTTCGTTTAGCATAACGTTTATTTAGAGCGACAATTATTTGGTACAATTTCATTTGGAATAATTTTATTAGTTATATTGCCATTTCTATAAAATAGCATTTTTAACCATAAATAAAAAATTAAAATATTGTCTTAAAAAGTCAATATGTTGTGCTACAAAAGGACATGTCCGGAAATGGTTTTTTATTATTCAATAATTCTAACCAGGATAAGTTAAATATATTTGGATAGACATCCGAAAAACTAGTGGTTTTAGCTTTAACAATTTTTTTTAAATACCTCCAATTTTGAAAAAAATCGTTTTTTATTTTAGTGTTAATTTACTCCTAAAACGAACGAACCTTTCCAATTATCCAAGTTATTAAAGTGAACACACCCCAAAAAATAGTAAACTTGTCAAAATTGACACATATTACTGTCAACTGATTGACAGTACCTTGCGTTATTTGTCATATTTGACAAATGGATAGAATCATCAATGTAAACAAAACATTAATATAATCATATTATTTACAGTACCATTAGGAAATAAGATGAAATGGTATATTGTCAGTGTAGTATAAAATTATTCCTTCAAAACTGAAAGCACACTCTATAAGATTATGGCTACTTCGAATGTTCATGTGCAAGTTGCAATATTTTACCAACACCCCGTTTATCAAGAATGGCATGTTTCAGCATAGTCCACAGGTTGCTTAGCAGGAGTAAATGATAATAGTATCTACTGATCGAGAACATTTTTTAATTACGTAGGAGAATTCCTTATTGTGACTTAGAATCGAGATTGGAAGCGAATGAAAAGCCATTCGGCAATTAGGTATGCTAGGTATTTAAAAACTGAATTAATATGCTATAATTGGACGCAAGTGTTACAGTTTTGTTATGAAATAAAAGTTTTTTTAATTTTAAATATTCATTTATTAATTTTCTTCATTTTCAATGTCTTCTCTTATTAAAATACTGTCGAGAAACTGAGCAGGTGGAGATATATCATTTTGATGCCGAGCCCATCCAAGATACCAGACAATTGTCATTACATGAGCACAGCTTCCAACAGTCCTTTTCCCAATTATGCAACTGCAATAATACTCAGAAATGCAACTTTGCCAACTAGCCTCTGCCACTTTCAATAAAATGTATGTATAATACACTCTATTACTGATGTGGCGTGACTTTATTCGTCCTCTGATCAAAGCTGTCTCATGTGATAACGAAATGCCTGGAATGTTTATCAATTCTACATCTTCACTTACTTCTACAGTAAAAGTACCATTCGGCCGAATATGTTCCCCATAATAAGAGCGAGCCTGTTTAATTTGATAAATTCCTAAGCTAAATAAAACTAAATCTGACATGTCCATAGTGGGGAACATATTCAACTGTGGTATTTGACCATTTATCTGGACGAAACTGGCTCGGCGTCTATTAAGCTGATGCCCAATCACATGTTCAGCTAAAGCATTTGGCATGTTCATTCTCTGACTAGCTCTTTCCAGTATATTTTGGGCATCAGTACGGTCAGTCAAAACAGGATGGAAATGGTTTAAAATGGCTCCTGCTATTTTAAAATCATCCATAAGATTTCTAGACCCTATATTAAAATATTTATTTCGAAAGATTTTAAAATCCCGTTTAAACCGACCGTTTACAACTTCAATAACCCATCTGCACAGTGTCACTAGTCGTGATTTGTTGGCTTTCTCGGTCGATAATTGAGTTTCCCCTACACTTAGGGTCTCTGGTTTACACACAGTATATCCCAAAGATGTGAGCAATGGGATAGAATCTCTAAAACCGCGGTCAAGAATAAATACATCATTCTGTCTAAAATATTGCCTTAAATTGGAATTTTCATTCTGGAACAGCAGTCGCATAATTGTAGCATCAGATGTTGTGGCTGCGTATGGACCAAATATGTCTATAATGTGGCCATCGGTGGCCACCAGCAAAAAAGGCTTAACAAGATTTGCAAACTTATGTAAGCTATATGATTTTTTTTGGAACAGATAATTTGACGATTTCTGTAAGTATATATAGGTTCCATCGCATATAAGTATAGGGTTATTTTCTGCTGTTCCAAAAAGACCCTGTGGGATTAAAAGATTCCTACTGGACAGATTTGCTCGAGAAATATGAATGACACCTAAATGTATTGGTACATAAAATTCTTTCATGCAGTTACGTACCTTTTTCATATAGGTGCATGCTACAGATTTATTTATGCAGATTAATGATGCAATTCGTCTAATTGGCTCCCCAGTTCTTATTTTCATGAGGTATAGTCCTAAAGCTGTTTTTGGTTTTCGACACACGGCTGATAATTGATTACTAATACAGCTTAGTATTGTTAAAAAATTCAATACAGTCAAGCCTGTCCAGTAACGACAAATCTGGTTGTTCATATTTTCCACATTTTCAAAATTAATAATGTTAGTTTTGTTTTTTCTTAATAAATCTAACATTTCTACAATATGACTCAGGGTAAATTGTGTTGTGAACTGAAATTCATTCAACAGTTCCCAATTATAAACACTTGCATGTTCTTCACATACTCGGGCATTCGGTGAGACATATAATTTATAGTCCATTAATATTTGTTTTTTAAGATAAATAGGTACTCTTAAACGTTCCACATTTGTACACTCAGGAACAAAACAATGATTTGCTGAATCCGGGGTTCGGCTGTAACCATCTAACTCAATATACCTGTTCTCATTTCGAACTACATTTTCAATATCAATTTCTGAACTGAGTGCACTTACAGGTTCAGCCACAGAGCTAGACCCACTTTCAACATTTTCAACAATCACTTGTGCCTGTCTTGGTGGTTCCATCACTTCGTGAATATTGTGATGAGCCCTTTGCCAGCAGGCATTACATGCTCGAGCATTAGAAGGGATCTGAAATTAAGTTTTCATTTATTGTGTGTTCCAGTAATCAGAGATATAATTATCAAGTGTGAATGAGTAAATATTTAATTGACTGCCTTGTTTATATAGTGGTTGCAAGCGCTACTGCTGAGCATGAGGTCTTGGGTTTGATTCCCGAGTCGGACAGTGTTATTAAGTTTTTCTATCTAGAATTTATCAGTAGCAGCCCGGAGTCTGGATTTGTGCCCTGTTGATGGCAATAGGCTTGCCCTCTATTATACGGGACTAAACATAACTGGCAAAATGTGGGTGTACCTGCTACAGGTACATCTCTGCCCAACCCTTCGGGGAAACAAGGCATGATGTGTTATGTGTTAATTTTCATTTACCTGACGGGGGTTGATGATGCTAGCTATATAAGCCTGCTCAGGATGACCATCAAGTAAGGGACGAGAGCGCCTGCCTGTTCTTCTTGAGATAGAAATGCCACAACAAACACATACTGATTGATGACCCAGCTGTCGGTCACCAATGTTGTGCTCGTTTCTGTTATTTATTTCTGTCAGTAAAAGGTTGATGCATTCTTGGCAAATGCGATCTCCATCAGTTACCTAAAAACAAAATAATTTGTTGAAAACACAATATCGTTTTTCTATATATTCTTAAGCAGTAGTACTGTTTAATCTTTTTTAGCAAAACCCCAGCTAGAAATTATTAAAAAAAACCTAACAATGTAAGTTAAAGAATACCTTACCTCTTGGGCAGTCCATTCTTCAATTATTGAGACTATCTCAGGGCTCATGCTTAAAGCGTCATATTCATACTGCTGAGTAGCGTGTATTGCTATGTTGCAATTCATGCAGTGAGCCATTACTGTAACAATAATCTGAAATGAAAATAGAAAAGGAAGTTAATGGTTGCTTAAGTGGCAAAGATTGTGCAAATAAAACCCGTATGGAGCTAAATAGAAATACAGAACAGTACTTACATACGGGGTTTTAAATTAGAATGCCGAAGTCCTAATCGCGTGCAATATCAAATTACCGTTATGAAAAAGCAAAGTCGTCAGGGTTAAAGGTTCATAAGCTACCAGTATCCTAATCATGTGCAAAATAGAAGAATCCGTTGTGTAAAAGCCAAGTCCGTAAAATCAGGTAAATCAAATAGAGGTAAGCACAAATTAAAATACGATAACACTGGATAACACAAAGGCAAGAGCGAAAGTGTGACGGATCAGACGGATGAATAAGGTTGAGGTCTGTCAATCAACACTTTATGTCATATTTGACAGATAATTCTATTCATCTGTCAAATATGACAGAGTGTGAAATGTCATAATTGACAGATGAATTGAATTATCTGTCAAATAAGACATTGTCAAAGTGTGTATTTGGGTTGCCATCAACAAATAAAATATATGTAGTAACATTAAATAGTTTATTATTTTTCTTAAATGGAGGGGTCTAAAAATATTATTTCAGTGGTTCCTAGTTCCATATTTTTGTCGCTTTCATTTATGTGTAGTTTGATGCTGGTTAGATTTTTCTCGGAATAAAAAACCAACCTCCATACAAAAAGCGGACATCTCCTTTAGTGACAGAAACGAATCGCTACAGAACCGATTCCACGTAGTCTCGTCTGCCCTACCCCTAGAGTGTAATTTAAACCCGCGTAGGCGCGGAGGAGCGAGGCTGCCCTCGAGCTGAGGAGCAGGTGGATTTAACGCTCGCCTCCGCCGCTGGTGGTGAGTGCTAAAACCATCTGCGACGATAAGCTCCCGTGGGAGCGCCGGAGCTTCGCAGCGCCGCGCCGAAGCCGTGACAGAAACCATGCCTGCTGCATGCTTGCTTGCGCGCTGCATGCTTGCTTCCTGCATGGTTTATGCTTGTTTGCATGCTGCATGCTTGCTGCATGCATAGTGTATGCTTGTTTGCATGCTGCATGCATGGTGTATGCTTGTTTGCATGCTTCTTACTTACAAAATTAAAAAAAAATATGGATATGGAATGTATGCCAAAAGATGATTCTATCTGTAAACTTTCTGAGATATGATAGTTTTGCCTTTTAAATGTATGCCAAACGACGATTCTGACTGTGAACATTCTACGATATGATGGTTCTACTTTTTAATTATTATGGATATGAAATTTATGCCTTAAGATGATTCTGACTTACAAAATTATGACTTTTGATTGTATGATAAATGAGTGTCTACCAAAAGATTTTCTGCGAAATGAAGTTTATGCTATCCGCTATTATGCAAAATAATATTATGACATAAAAAGTTCTGTTATAAAGGGTGGACCCGCGTCGTTCACTTCACTTCATCACTGCTGTTTCAAGGTTATTGTTTAATTGTTATGAGATACCTATTTTAGGCTATGTTAAGAATGATCAACAAATTAGTTTTATTTTTTTAGTTCTCAAGTCGACATTTAAATCTTAGAAATAAAAAAAATACATACCTACTATTACATTATTTTGTATTATTTTTATTTCTAAGATTTAAGTTGTTTTGATCAGATTATCAACGGCAACAACATAACCACAAACATAACTTATTTTATGATGGTTTATGGTTAGTCACATCACTATGAAAAATAAAAAAAAAGGAATTGAAAGGAAAATGGCCGCTTGACCATTGATAGCGGCTTGCTGTCAAAATAGTGGAATTATTTTAGAACAACGCGTACGCAATAATTTGTGTGGAAACAATCTTGATTCGTGATATTAATTAGTAGACCGAATGAATTTCTCATATTTTACCTTAGTTAACTCGAATATTACTTGGCGGAGGTCATTTACACCTTTGCAACTGGCTTCGTGTCGTGCCCACTAAATTCCCTTAGATTCTGTTTACTTGTGAGAATGAGTGAGGATGGCAGCGAGGATTCGCCTCCACGGCCCAAGCGCAAGATCAAGAAAGTGATGGTGCTGTCGTCGGACTCGAGCTCGGACAGCGACGAAAGCGTCACAGCAGCGGGGTCACGCAGAAAGAGATTGAGGGTGACTGAGCAAGCTTCAACATGTTCTAATAGTGCTGGAGTCGATGGAGTATTACAATGAGTGTATTTCAGGTGCTGAGTGATGACGGCAGCGACAGCAGCGGCAGCTCAGTGGTGTGCGCGGGAGCTCGCCGCAAGCGTGTGCTGCCGAAGCTTCGTGACTCCGAGGGCGACAGCGACACGTCAGGCTGGGCCACCGACCACTCGGACGCACCTAAGCCCGCCGCCTCGGCCGCCAAACCGACTTCTGGTTTTGCATCAGACAGCTCAGAAGGCAACTCGGACAAGTGCTCCATTTGCCTTTTGCGTTTCACTGATCAAGAAGTGGGGACACCACAGAGCTGTGAACATATTTTCTGTTTGGATTGTATCACGGAATGGTCAAAAAATGTCAATACCTGTCCAGTAGACAGAATGACATTTGATTTTATAGTAGTGAGAGCATGTGCGGGCGGTCGTGTGCTACGTACTGAGCCTGTAAAGGTGGTGGAGCGCCGGCCTTCAGTAGAGCTGCTTGTGATTGAGGACCCAACTGTCTGTGAGGTAAATATTATGATGATGCAGCAGCATTGTGAGTACTGCAATTGGGTAACTGGTACAAGGTGTTAACATTGACAATTCATTATTGTTTTTACTTACAAGTCACAAGAACGATTTGCATTATTATAAACAAGTTGGTCTGTGTCCTGTGTTATACTGGTGTGAAATGGCAAAAAAAAATTAAGCACTTTAAATATTGTATTATAGGTGTGTGGCCGCACAGACAATGAAGAAACCATGCTTCTGTGTGATGGATGTGACCTTGGATATCATATGCAGTGCCTCACCCCACCCCTGTCGGAGGTAATTTACACAATACTTTAAGGTTTTTGACACACATTACCACCGAGTTTACTGTTGTCTGAGACACATAATATTGTTATTTCTCCATAGACTTCAGCTTAATTTTCCTTATATTGCAGGTCCCTATTGATCAGTGGCTCTGCCCCAATTGTGACAATCTGCTATCGGATGTGGATTTCTTATTTTCTGGCATCACAGATATGGACATACCAATTTCATCTAGAAGTGCATTAATCAGAGAGAGTAGGAATGTTAGATCATCAAGGATTCACAGCGCAGATGAACCATCCACATCTTCCGGCAACAGAGGAAGCCGCTTGAATTCTGATGATATACCAACAACATCAAGAGGATCCCACTTAGCACAGGGCAGTAGCTCAAGAACAACTACGACCAGGCGTAAAACTACTGCACATACAAACCGTAGAAGGCCAAAGAGGAGAAGAACTAAAACTGTCATAATCGAGTATGAAGTGCAAGAAAATGGTAAATTTCCAGTCACAAAACGAGTTAAAAGGAAACTAAAGAAAAGGAGGGTAAGTGCCATGACATTCAGAATGTAGCTTGATAGTGAGTTTTTTAAAGCTAACATGGTTGTCTGTGCGCGCAGACGAAGAGACGGCAGCCGCGCACGGCGGCGCGGCGCTCGCACGTGCTGGCCAGCGTGCGCGCGGCCCTGGCGGCGGCGGGCGCGGGCGGCGCGCGCGACGCGCCCGGCGCGCCCGGCGGGCCCGCGCGCGGCCTGCACGAGCTGGCCGCGCGCCGCACGCGCGCCGGCATCCCGGCGCTCAGCCTGTTCGGCGACGCGCACCAGCTGGACTACTTCCCCGACGACGACGAGCACGACGTGTCCGAGCGCGCTAGCACAGCCGTGGCCGCGCGCCCCACCTCCAGCATCCTCAGTGCTTACAGACAGGTTATTGCAGCTGCACCATGTTCATTATTTTATTTGATAGTATTTACTATTTTGTCTAATAATTACGTATGTGATGACTTCTTCCCAGGCGAGAAGAAAGATGATCTCCATTCCGTCTCCTACGCACGCGTCGTCGGCGCCGGACGTTCTCTCCTCTATCTTGGAAAGTCAAACCTTGCTTCATTCAAAAAAGTCTGTAGTGTCTATTGCTGTAGACGGCAGTGTGAATATAAAATTAGAAACTCGCGAAAAGTCTAAGCTGCCGAAGAAACAACCCGACGAGCCGAAAAAACAGGACAAGATTGATCTCTCGCAGGGAGAGGAAGCTGCGAAGAAAGTACCGTCGTACCCCGGACAGTCGCGCGGCGGGCGCGGCTGGGGCGGCGGCTACACCGGGAACTACCATCGCGAGCAGGGCACCAGCAACCTGAACAACAGGGGCGGTGGCTACGATAGCAACTACAATAGTGGCGGCTACCAGAACCGTCAGGGGACCGCGTTCAATCAGAACAATAACGCGCGCCGCGACGACATGGACACCTTTAACAACTACTCTAGAAGACCGCACCAGTATCCGCAGGGAGACGACCTTCCTTTTGAGCGCAACAGGAGACAAGTTCCTGAGCAAAACAGAGGCCAGAACAATCAGCCTGTGCAGCGCCCCGAGCCGGGCCGCTACAGTCTGGCGCCAGCCTGGCAGCCCTACGTGCCGCCGCCCGCTCCGCCCCGGAGCGAGCCGCCGCCGCAGCACAGGCACTCCTTTGGGGGTTTCGAAAACCCCCTCGACATGAGAATGGGTCCAATCCGGCGACAAAACTCGGCGAACAGTAACCCCGAGCCTGCGGTCGCAATACAAGCGCAGCAGGCACCGAAGCCTCAACCGTACCTCCCGTTGCCGGAGCCGCCTATGTTCAAATTCGACAAAACACCCGAACTCGACAAGTCGGAGGACGAGAAGAGTGATTCTAGCTTAGTCATAGATACTGAGAAGTACGACCCTACCGAGCCGACCAATGACGATGATGACAGCGGCGACGTCGCCGACGTGCCGGCCGCCGCAGACGCGCCCCCCGCCCCGCCGCCCTCGCCCCCGCCGCCCTCGCCCCCGCCGCCCGCGCCGCCCGGCCTGGCGGACGTGCTGGCGGGGCTGGACGCGGGCGCCATGGCCGTGCCGCCCAACGTGCTGGACAGCTGCGTGCGCGCCGTGCTGCACGAGCACCGCGCGCTGCTCGCGCCCGCCGCGCCCGCGCGCGCCGCCAGCGACGACGACTCCGAGGGCGACTGCCCCAACTTCTCCATCTACTCCGCCACCAGCGTGCACATCGCCAACAGCTCGGCCGAGGCGCCGCCCGCCGCGGCCCTGGCGCCGCCCCCGCCGCACGACAGCCTGGAGGACCTGGTGCAGGAGGACGACGAGCCCGCCCCGACCGACCCGCCCGCCCCGACCGACCCGCCCGCCCCGACCGACGCGCCCGCCCCGCCCGCCCCGCCGCCGCGGATCGCCCTCGACCACACTGTCAGGAATAAAACTGAAGAAGAATTGAAAGAGAAAGTCTCGAAGAGATGTCCCATCACTACGAATCCGCGTAATCCCATTAAAATTAAACTCAACACGCCCTCGTTGATTAAACGACAAGTTAGTCTGTACGACGATGAAATGGACGACGAAGAGGAAGAGGTAAATGATGAAAGCGAGAGTGCGCCCTCCGCGGAGCTCAGTGACCTGCCGCGCGACAAGACACCCGCTCAGGAAAGTGACGCGCAGGCAACACGCCCAGACTCGCTCGCTAAGGAAGAGGACGTTTCCGAACTCGCGCCAGAGACCCACTCCATCGAGCCGGCTAATGCTAACCTTGAGGAGCCAGACAAAATACAGGATGAAGTCTCAAAAGGAACAACTGAAATAGAGAAAGATGCTACCACACCTGACATTGAGGAAGAACCGACCACTCCCACAGAAAAAGCAACGTCTGTGTCTGAAGACAAGTTGGACGACGATGATGATGATGAGACCATGGACAGTGCGGAGCCCGCCGCCACGCCGCCGCCGCGCCGCCGCGCCTCCAGCAGCTCCGACGACCTGTCCGCCGACGACGAGCTGCCCGTGCTCGACCACTCTCCTAGGAAAGGATCGGTCGACAGAAATGATGACTTGTTAGAAAAAATGACTGAATCCATCAGCGAGACCGAAGATGAAAGGAGTTACACGCCCTGCCTTGACGAGAACAAGTCCAAGGACACGTCCCTGGAGACCGAGAAAGAAAAGGGCATCGAGGGACTCGACACCGAGATGATATCCGAAGATGAGGGTAACGAGATGTTCTCGGACAACGAGCGCGCACCCTCCGAGGCGTCGCGCGCCTCGCCCGCGCCCCCGCCGCCTGACGATGAGGAGGGTGAGATCGTGGACAAGAAGAAGGAGTCGCGCGCCGACGACGCCAAGAAGAAGAAGAAGAAAGACTCCAAGAAGGAGGGCAAGGACAAGAGCAAGGGTAAGGGCAAGAAGGCCGACGTCGCTTTCAAGAAGCTCAGCAAGAGCGGCAAGGAGCGCAACTACCGCGACAAGGACAAGAAGCGCGAGCGCCGCGACTCCAGCGACGCGTCGCGTGAGCGCAAGCTACGCCGCAAGGAGCGCCGCAAAGACCTAGAGCGCTACGACGTGCGGACGCTCGTGGGCGAGAAGCGACGTCGCCCCAAAGACGCTTTCGGGCGAGACGTGTCGCCGCGCGCCTCGCCCAGCCTCAGCCGCTCCCCGCCGCCCGCGCGCCTCACGCCGCGCCGCGACTCGGCCGCGCCCGGGCGCCGCCGCTCTACCTCCCGCCCCCGCCGCTCCGCCTCTCGGCCGCGGGCCTCCCCGCCCCGGGGCCGCCGCGCGTCTTCCTCCCCGCGCCGCGCCCGCCCCACGCCCTCCCCGCGCCGCGCCCGCCCCACGCCCTCCCCGCGCTCGGCGTCGCCCCGCGCCGCCTCCCCCGCGCGCCCCCCGCGCCGCCGCCGGCGCTCCACCGAGCGGGAGAAACGCGTAGAGCCCCGCAGGCGTCGCTCGCCCGAGAGAACACGCAAACGACGCCGCTCCGTCTCCGGCTCCAAGAGCCCGCGACCGAAACTGACGAAAAGAAAGAAGCGCATTCGCTCCGAGCGCTCAACCTCACGACGTCGCTCGCCGCGCAGGCGCAGTCCGCGCCGTCGCCGCGTGCGCCGCCGCAGCGCCAGTCGCACGCCGGAGCCGTCGCCGGCGCCGTCCGCGGCCGCGCCGGGGGCCGGGCCGGGCTCCGTGGACTCGCGCCTGCTGTCGCCGCGCACGCCGCCGCCCGAGCCCTCGCCGCCGCCTGCGCCCGAGGAGCGGCGCGAACGACGTCGCCGCGACCCCGGCCGGCTCCGCCGCCTGCGCGACGCGACCGGGCCCTCCAAGGAGGTGTTCACGTCCGGAGACAACATCCTCGTCAGCGTCAGCTTTAAGGAGCAGGAGCGCGCGGAGGGCTCGGAGCGGCGGGAGCGGCGCCGCGAGCGCAGGCGGCGGCGGCGC
The DNA here is from genome assembly GCA_963680765.1 of Agrochola lychnidis. Classification (NCBI taxonomy): domain Eukaryota; kingdom Metazoa; phylum Arthropoda; class Insecta; order Lepidoptera; family Noctuidae; genus Agrochola; species Agrochola lychnidis. The sequence continues at coordinate 744,451 of OY796859.1, read as the reverse complement.
CGGGCGGCGGCGCCCGGGCCCGACGAGGCCGCGCCGCGCCCCGTCGCCATCATCGACCTCGAGCGCTCGCCCTTCCGCGAGTTGACGCCGTCGCCGCGTAATGTCATCGTGCTGAGCGACAGCGAGCCCGGCGAGAAGGAGCCGGAGCGGCCGGCGGTGGCCGGGCCGGCCGCCGCGCCCGAGCCGGCGCACCTGGGCCCCAAGACGCCGCCGTCGCCGGGCCGCGGCGCGGAGCCGGCGCCGGACGCGGGCGGCGCGGAGGACGCGCGCGGGCCGCTGACGCCGCCGGAGCCGCCGGACTCGCCGGACGCGTACGACCCGTACGAGCCCACGCGCTCGGCGTCGGCGTCGCCGGGCTCCGCGCGCGCCGCCAGCCCGCCGCGCACGTGCATGACGCTGGAGGCGGCGCAGAAGACTAACATGTCTGCCGACGAAGTTCTCGACCGACGTCCACTCTCACCCATAGAGAAGGTACTTTATTTTGAGATGATATGTGAAATAAAAAAATATATATATACTCACGCCTTCTTCCCATGGGGGTACGCAGAAACTACAGAACGCCCCTGCTACGATCCTTACATAGTCCTACGCGTGAGTTTATGTAATATATATACCCGGGAACTAGGAACCAAAAACAATTACATTGAACTTGCCAGATAATATAACCCAATATTTGCGTGTCGCTGATTAATAATAACGCACCTCATTATCACACACATAATTATCACAACACTTTTTCATCTCTTGGTGATCCACAAAACTATTAAATCTACACTAATATTATAAATAGGTAAAGTTAACAAGTTTGGGTGTACGAGGTTCCTAATCTCTGAAACTACTGATCCGATTTCAAAAATTTTTTCACCAATATTTTAAATGGACCTTCAGAGAGGACATAGGCTGTATAATATCCCTTCAGGGCGGATATAAGCTGTATATTATCCCTTCAGGGCGGATATAGGCTGTATATTATCCCTTCAGGGCGGATATAGGCTGTATATTATCCCTTCAGGGTGGATATAAGCTGTATATTAATCCCTCTAGGATGAACATAGGCTGTATATTATCCTTTCAGGGTGGACATAAGCTGTATATTATCCTTCTAGGATGAACATAGGCTGCATATTATCCCTTCAGGGTGGATATAGGCTGTATATTATCCCTTCAGAGTGGACATAGGCTGTATATTATCCTTTCAGGGTGGACATAAGCTGTATATTATCCCTCTAGGATGAACATAGGCTGCATATTATCCCTTCAGGGTGGATATAGGCTGTATATTATCCTTTCAGGGTGGACATAAGCTGTATATTATCCCTTTAGGACGAACATAGGCTGTATATTATCCCTCTAGGACGAACATAGGCTGTATATTCTCCCTTCAGGGCGGACATAGGCTGTATATTATCCTTCAGGGTGGGCATAGGCTGTATATTATCTGTTTAAAAAAGGTGTTTTCATGGAGACCAAATAAGTAGACGAAAAAACTGTCGAGCGAATGCGTTTCTTACTAACGCTGCCTTAACTGTAAGAGATCATATATTTATATAGTTTCGTTTTAGTTTCTCCAATAATTTAGAACATTAACAGTCTTACCACAAAAAAACAGACACGCCTTAGACACGCGTTTAGCAGTTATTTAGCAAAAGTGATACCACAAAACCATGTTTAGTTGTTGTTTAGGGTTAGACCATAGACATGCTTTAGACGTTGTTTAAATTTAAACAACAACCCCCTGTCTAACACGCGTTTAACTCACCATATTGCTTTCTCTCAGTACGTAAATTGCAATGGATATCTTCGATTAAGCTGATTTTAATTATTTGAACTAAATAGAATTTATGGAAAACTATCGTGATCAAGTGTACTGAGTGCGAGTGAATCATTTCGAACATTACAATGAATATAACTTCTGAAAACGGTACAGGTTCAGCAGAGCTTTTGGAAAAAAAAATTGTTGACCTAATAAAAAATTATATTCCACATGATTGTCGTGGTATGTGCTTAGATCCTCAAATTCAAGTTGCCTGTGCCTTACGGAACTGGGCCCGCCATCAGGTAAGTGCCCTTTCGTTATTGTCTTTACTTTTGTCTTCATTGCCGGTTGTCATTGTACGGCTGTGTGTCTTTTTGCATTTTCGGTTTCGTTCCGTTCCATTGTTAATGTACAATTAGTACATTACTGCCGCGGTCTATAATGACTACTTTGCTGGTCGCGCTGATGATGGCCGACAGCGCAGCGTAGCGCAGCTCCAGGCCGACACAGCGCGGTCAGCGTGCAGCACTTGATGGACGAGCTGAGATAAAGGCCGAGGCCGTAGGTCGAGGCCTTTACAGCGAGGACAGCAAGGGCTGCAATGATGGCCAAGCTGGAAGGCCTAGAGCGTAGCTAGGCTAGCTCGAGGCAATCATAGCGTGACCAGCGAAGCAGTCATAGTGGGCCAAGGCTTGCATAGTGCTTTACTCAAAAATGCAAGTACCTAATCTAAATAAAACCAGCAAGTAAAGATTTAGATTTCTTACTGATTTTCCACTGCACAAACTTTTCATATGCAAGCTTAATTTTTCCTTTGAGTTTCGCGGTATTAAATTTTCAACTACTAATTTAGCTTCATCTTTAATGTATGGCGGTGTTAAACACATCAAATCGGAAGAATTTTCGCTTTGAGAGCTCATTTTTAGCAAAATAGTCACTAAATAAAAATAAAATTTTCGCTGAACCGCGCTTTTGTTACTTCTTTGTTTTTTTTTTAACAATGGTAGTTGGAACTATACAGCCAAATATGGAATAACATCTTTTTGTACCTATCTCTATAAATACAAACAGCTGTGTTTTAAATGACGGCACGGGTGGCGCAGTGGTTAAGCGGCTGACTGCTGCGCTGCGTGTCGCGGGTTCGATTCCCGAACGGAACAAATATTTGTATGACCTACCAGTAGTTGTTCCGGGTCTGGCTGTTTGTGTATGTGAGTTTAAATGTCTGTAATCGCACCCACGATACAGGAGAAATTCCTAGTGTGGGGCAACGTTTTTAAAAAAAAAAAAAAAAAATCTTTTTGCATTTGATTTTTTAAAACGTTGAAACGTCAAAATAGCGGCCGGCAATGTTTTGCCGGCCTGTTAGAGCGACCAGCAAAACCTTGCCGGCCGCTCCTTGAAACAGAACGGCAAGGTCGACTTTGCTCAAACAATGTTGTCAAAATAATGACCACATTACATGCATTTTTGAGTAAAAACTTTTTACATTTATGTCTACACCAGCCGCATGGCTTATTTAATTAAGAACGGCCAACCCGTCATAATTTTCATACAAACGCTCGTACGTAATTATGGCGTTGCTACACATCTTTCTTTGAAATATTAAAATTAATAATATGTTTCTTGTGCACTTTATCTAGGTTTCTATGACAGCAGAAAATAAAAATTTGATGAAACAAATTCAGTGCTACCCTCATGAAATCTTCACAAATTTTACCTGAACTTAGCTGTTCATAATGTACTCATAAATTGTATAAGTAAAGAAAACATCTTCATAGAAACCTCGCACATGTAATGGAGATTGTAAATGACAAACAATTATTTCACAAACTTGTAATTCCTGAAACTGATTATTTTCTGAAACAAGACTCTAAAACACGTATTTCCTGAAACAAGTTTATGAACACAATTTTTCGTACAATGTTATCGCGTTCTCACTTGCTTGTTAGCAGTTCTCGATTGCGCTGGATGAAACAACAAGCTTTTCGAGCATGCTCGCGTTGACGACAGACGAACCGGGAAGGGCCCTCTTAAATAGTACTTAGTTATTTTCCAACTTAGTTATTCCGTACTAACAACTGAAACAAATAAATTTCGATAAAAAAGAAAGGATCAGCAAATGAAATCTGCTTCAAACGACACGTTTCTTAGGGCTGCTAAGTTCACGGTGGAGGTCTGCCCGGCTTGGGCAGGGCATCGCCGTGTCCTCGTGGAAGCGATCGGCGGCGGTGACCTCTCGCGTCCGGCCCTGATTCGGGCCATGCTACGGAGCGAGAGGAAATGGGAGGCCGTCACCTCCTTCTGCGAAGCAGTAATGCTTGCGAAGGAGGAGACGGAGCGCGTGAGGGAGAGGCAAATTTCGCGCCCTCGCGCCTCTAACCGCCGCAGGAGGAGACGCCCTGGGCGTCGGGAATCACAAGAAGATTTCCGGCCACCGTAGGCGCGGGCTTGCGGACGGTGAGCAATGGGCAGCTTGCCGTCCGATAAGGACCAAGCCCGGGTCGACGGCGCGTTGTGTTCCACGCTCGCCTCAAAGAGATGTCAGCAGAATTGACGGGGTCCGCTAGGGCCAATGCCTGCCGGGGGTTCGAAGAAAACCGATAGGGAAATCGTGGCCCCCCTGGCAACACGGCAACTGAAGGAACACGGGTGGGTTTTAGTCAGTAAGAGTCTGACACGCCCTCCCGCTCCGCCCAGAGCGGGAGAAGTTATAAGATAATAACCCACCCAAAAAAAAAAAAAATGGGTCTAAAAAACATAAAGGTTATTTTTTTTTAAATGAGTTACATTTTGTATGGAAGTTGGAAAAAGTGGTTCCCCTATGTACAAATAGACCATATTATAATGATGTTGATATTTTTTAATTTTCAAAATCAAAAGTAGTTTCTACGTCCAACATACGGTTCAAACGTCAGTCTCGCGTCAATTTTTGGAAAACTTGTTGCGAATTTTAGTGATTTTCCACGAATCTTTAATTTATTTGAAAAATCCCTTTCCGCTAAGACAAAGAATTCGACTTTTCAAATCGCAAATAATTTTGTTTAAATTCTGTTTCCCTTTCTCACAACTAATGAATAAAATTGATAAAATCAGTCGATTTCGTGCACGGCCCCATAGACACTGTTTAACTAAACACGTGTTTAAACGTTTTTTTTTTTGTGGTAACACTGTTAGATTTGTATGAGAAAAGTTTTATGGGATTGCTGAGAGTTGTAGCGGTCAGTCTATCCATCATAAAAAGTAAGTTAATCAGATTTTATCGTGCACTGAATTTTCAACTCGGTGTTGAGCCGAGCATTGAGAATCCAATAGAGTGCAACTCAGCGCGGTGTAAAAACACATTATTGGATTTTCAACTTTTGGCGCTAAGCAGAGCGTTGAAAATCCAGTGTGTAAAAAAAAATCGCCGCGTGAAAAAATCGTCCATGTGAACCTGGGCTAAGTTTTATTTCCTGCGAAACGTATGGGAAAAGTTTTTTTGCGATTACTGACTTTTCTAGTACTCAAACCTCAGTGGGTCCGCTAGAGTTTTTTGATCGTTATAAGAAACAGGATCATTTGGCACCAAAAAAGTTTTTATTTATGAAAGTTCAATTATCTTAATGACTGTAATTTTTTAAAATCTGTGTATGGGAATCAAAATTTCTAAAAAAAATAAGGTCTACTAAAACCGTTTTCCTGTAGCCATAACTGTTAAGGTATTTGCCCTTAATGCCCCATCTCAAAAATCCACCCTGTATAATCATAATTGTAACACCGATAACACCTGAACTGTATATTGCCACATCACTAAACCATAGACAATTGCGAACGGCCATTGTTTTTATCTTTTAAATTTTTGAAAATGACTGACTGTACTTAAAAACCCGACTACGAAAAAACGTACTGAAAAGCATAAAACAAGTAATTAATTTCTCTAAAATTAATTATCTCGCAGCCACTGTATCCAGTCGGGTTTAGGGTTTTTACTTTTAGTTTCAACTTTTTAGTTTAGTATTAGGTATACTAGCAGACTCGGGATCAAGACCAATATAACAACACTTTATTTGTTGAAATCGTTCAGTAGTTTAAATTGTACTAAAACAAACTACATAATGAACCTACTATCTGCTGTAGTCTAGTAATAAAAGCGTACTAAATCGCAAACATTTCAGATCGTAAATGATGTATTGTATTCTAATATTGTTTGGAAAAATGGTGTCCACAGGTAATGGCACTGCTTCAGTCCACTCGCGACGTGTCCCCGGAGCCCCCGCCGGGCGACGCGGCGCAGTCGGCGCCCGACGCCGGCTCGCCCGCGGCGCCGGGCCTGGCCCCGCCGGCCCCGGCGCCGGCCGCGGCCCCCGCGGGCCCCACGGGCCCGGGCCCCGCGCCCGCGCCCGCGCCGCCCGTGCGCATCGTGCTGCCGTCGCCCACGCGCTCGCAGGCGCCCAAGCTGTTCCTGGCCAAGCCGTCCCCGATCAAGTCGGACCCCATCAAGCCCATGCAGGCCACCAAGATCCAGCGGCCGGCGGCGCTGGGGCCCAGCACGGCGGCCGTGGCGGCGCGGCGGCGCGACGAGTCGGACGCGGACGAGTCGCCGTACTCGCCGGGCTCCAGCGACTTCGGCGACCTGTTCGAGCCGCCGCCGGGCGCGCGCCAAGTGTTCGACGCGCTGCTGGAGCGGCCGCGCCGCAAGGCTCGCGGCGCCGCCGCCAAGGTGCCCGTCAAGCTCAACCGCAAGAAAGGTACGCCCGCTCCCCGCTCCCCGCTCCCCGCCCGCCGAGCGACGCGTGGCTCTCGTTGTAACGCTGTGTTTTCGTCGGCAGGTAAAACGCAGGTGGGCGTCAAGATCGACGAGGACAACTTGAAGATCCTGGACGACCTGCCCAGCTCCGCCGTCGAGATGCAAGTGAAGAGCAAAGTGAGCAATCACGCTGTTTATGTGTGTGATCGAATTTTTTATTTAGTACCTAGAACTCCCCACGTTTGCATGCTTCGCTTGATAGACCTCGTTTTTGTTTCTTTTTGTTTGTGACCTTCATCTCGAGACTACAGCTGGCGTCGTGTTGCAGTTCCTGAAGAAGCTGAACCGCCAGGAGCGCGTGGTGGAGGAGGTGAAGCTGGTGCTGAAGCCGCACTACAACAAGAAGCACGTCACCAAGGACGAGTACAAGGACATCCTGCGCCGCGCCGTGCCCAAGGTACCTCACCAAGTAACCATGCTGATGCTACTCGGTCACGTCAATATTGTTGCTACAACACTCGCCATCCTCTCTCTTATGGTTTTTCATACCAACAAAATTTGTTGCTGAATGAAGGTATGCGCAAGGTAGCACGCGAAATTTAAAATTTTCTTACGTTTTTTGCAATTTCTAGGTCAGTGTCAGGTTGTATGATATCGACACCAGAAGTAAAAACTAGTGTAAGGGACAAACCACGGTTTTTCAGGAGAGCCAAAAAACCTTTTTTTTTTATCTGCATATAACTTTTTACTGTCTGCTCCAATTTTAATCGTGTCTAGAGCAAAGTTTCTTAAAATGTCCTCTTCTTTCATGCTATAAACGAAAGATTTAGGAATATCCAGTGGTTTAAATATAGCATGTCCCTTGCATTAAAAAAAAAATGTTTAGTTGTGCCTTAAGTTACTAATATTTTATTGAAGTGAAAACCTCTTTAGCATCGTTGTGATTTGAAAGTCGATGAAACGAAAAAGCGATAATAAAAAGAGACGGACACAAATTCATAAGATTGAACGTGGGAGAAAATGAGATAGGAAGCATTATACAGTGTTTCTTATGTTCGTGGTTCTCTGAAGATGAAGATTTTGTTTGTGTGCTTGAACGCGCTAATCTCAGGAACTACTGTAACAATTCTTTCAGTGTTAGATAGCCCATTTATTGAGGAAGGCGATAAGCTATATATTATCACGCTAAGACTAATAGGAGCGGAACACCAATAAATAATGTTTCAAAATCGGGGGTTTTATTTTCATTTTGAGAGCTTCCGCTGCGTGCGCTGCGTAAACGATTTAAAATTTCGCAAAAATCATGTATGACAGAATTGTTCCCCTTTAAAAGTTCTAAATAAAAGTCCGCGACAGCATATGTCTTCTTTTAAGGTTGGCACACTTGTTCTAAACCACATTTGTTCTAAAATAATGCATTATTTGCGGTGTTTTTAGAAACATAATATTAATCTTTATCCTAATAAATACATTATTCATCAAAAGTATTTAATTTAAAATAAAATTGCCCTTTACATCATTCGATTTCAATGAATATCTTAGGATATATCGCAGTTTTAAAATAACATCGCAGCAAAATAATGATCAAGTACTGCGCGCGCATTTATGATGTGCAAGGCTAGGCAAGTTATGAGGGGGAATGAGATTATAAGACCCAGTACTTTTACCTAACGTTTTAAAGTTCCACTTTTACTGATAAAAGCGTGATGTATGCTGTTGCGGACTTTTTTTTAGAACTTTTAAAGAGAAACAATTCTGTCATTCATGATTTCTTTTTCATTTTCTTGAAGCCAAAATTTTTGATGGTTTCACTTCTACCACGTGTGAATTGTACACATGTTTTTTTAATGTGTAAACCGTCGAGCATAGTGTAAGCAGCAAGAGAAATAGAAAATTATACGTAATTCTATTGTTAAGGACTTTTACAGTGTTGAATTTGATGTAACTATAGATTATCTACTAAAATTTATGGTATTTTAACACCATGGAAATAAGTTCTTTGCATGATTAATGTTGATATGAACCAACATTAATCATTCAAAGCAAATCTATACGTTAGTTTCAGGTTTTACAGCTTAGCTATCACAGATCTAAATGAAATTTAGGGAAACAAAAATAAAACAATTGTTTGTTTTTTTTTTTCGACCTTTATGTCTGCGCAATTATTATAAATTCAACACTTAACAGTTTATTAAACTTTGTGTTAAGTTTAAAAGTTCTAAAGAATAACAGTGTTCTAATTAACAGTCTTACAAACCTTGTAGTTATTAATGTAAAAATAGTTAAGTGATATATTGAAAAAAATTGGCTTTTTCTTTTTCGTGTAACTTTTAAAGTATTTGGAATAAGGATTTAACATTTTGGTGTATGATTTTTGACTATATGATCTAGTATCCTGAAAAAGGAATACACGATACAATGAAATTTTCTCGATACAAAAAAATTGCAAAGGTTCTATCTATTTTTATCTTTTTTGAGTATCATGGCGCAACGCTTATGAGTTATTCAATGGAATTTACTTTAAAACATGGAGAGTAAGAGTTTCGAGTTTTAAGAAAAGCAGTTTTTTTTTAAATAATACTTTTCATTTACAAAAGACGGCATTTCGTTTTGGCACATACGTTGTTTTATTCCGAGCGGACACACATTATCGTCATCTCTTCTTTCGCCTATCAAAAGTATTGTCATCACTCTCGTTCATTCATAGATCAGTCGCCCGATGGGGCTCATCGACGAAGAATCTATGTCATTTTTTTGCAAATTGGTGCGATCAAATTTACGTTATCTAAAGAATTTTGTTTACAGAAAAAGTTAGTACTTCAGCAAGTTAAAGTAATTATCGAATGCAATTAGTGTTGAATAGGTATTTAGACTGTGTGTGTGTATTCTTGTGAGTCATGTGAACAATATAACATTATTTTTCTATTATGTTTACGTGGTGACATTTAAATAATTTATAAATATAGGAAGAAATATAAAACCAAAACTGAACAGTACCTGCAACGTTTGGAGTGCACAGGGCTATCAATGAACTCATTTTACAGGAATTCAATAAGATGATGATAATAGTGAGTCGAATTCTCCACCTTCACTAAAGCTTAACCAACACAATCTATTCCCGCCTTGTAAAGTATTATTATGTAAGTATTTTATTTTCTAAGAACATTTGTTATTATACCTACAACTTATAATAATCTTTTGTCTAAAGAAATAGGCTAAATTATATAATTCGTTTTTAGGTTTGAAATACGTCAACAGTACATCAATATGTCAAGTACTGTCACTACGAATGATAGATCACAAAAAAGAAATGGAGTCACATTTGAATTGTGAAAAAAGGAGTTTTTACCCGACTACGGCAAAACCAGAGGATCGTTATGATTTTAACATGCTATGTATGTATGTATGTATGTAACAGGCTTTCAAATGCAAAATAAAATTCAAATCCGACTAATAGTTCCAGAGATTAACGCGTTCAAGTACTAGTTGCGCCCCGCGATTTCACCCGCATAAGTCTCGATCCCGTGGGAATATCGGGATAAAATGTATCCTTTGTTCTAAACTAATTTATTGTCACTGTAATATTTTCAACACAATGTATTTTGTAATGAAATTATTGACTTAGGTACCTATGACTTAACCAGGTCATGGTCTACCCATATGCCAAATTTCATCTATATCTGTTCAGCCGTTTTAGCGTGAAAGCGTAACAAAGAAATAAACTCACTTTCGCATTTATAGTATTAGTTGATAATTATGTATTAATAATTAATATAAACTTAATATTATGAAGGAAAAAGATTTGATTTTTAGGGTTCCGTACCTCAAAAGGAAAAAACGGAATCCTTATAGGACCACTTCGTTGTCCGTCTGTCAAGACCCATTTTCTCAAGAACGCGTAGAGGTATCAAGTTGAAATTAATATCAAATACGTAGATCTGTGTTCCCTTGGAACTCTAAAAAAATAAAGCATCTAAGTCAACGCAAAAAAAAATACGACCCTTTATGTGACATATTTTGATACTCGCAAGTAAATCAAAACTTACAGGGTACTTCGCGTTGACCTAGAATCACAAAATTTGGCAGGAAGCAAGGTCTCACAGCACAAATAAAGTAAAAAGTCCGAACATTGATAATAATTCGTAGTTTTATCACATAAAAAATATTTTATTGCGATTACAAACTTACATTTGCAGTTGGAGAATTGACCGTGATGTATATTGATGTATCTCAACTACTAAGTTAAGTTTGTTCTTGGGATAAATTCATCCCAACTACGGAACCCTTCATTGTGCGTGGTCCGACACGCACTTAGCGAGTTTTTTTTTTAAATGTTTGTTAGGCTTTCATGCTAAAACGGCTGAGTGGATTTGTATGAAATTTTGCACATGAGTAGACCATGACCTGGGTTATGACATAGGATAATGTTTATCCCGATATTTCCACTGGATCGAGACTTATGTGGGTGAAACCGCGACGCGCAGCAAGTATTATACAGAATGTCTTAAACGTAGTTGTTCAAAGGCAAATGGGATAAAGTGGAGGTGGCCACCTAACATTTAATTTTTTTAAGTTAGGATATTCTCAATAGTTCAGAAAATTTCACTAATTTAACCATTTTCAAGAAACTTTACATTTTCTACGCTTAGATTTTTCGGCCCTGTGAACAATATTTTCGACGTAGCGAGTTCAAATCTGGCTGGAAAATACCTTGATAGTGTAGGTACAAGATTACGTTCCTATTTACATACATACATTCAGTGTGGCTCTGCAACGCTTCAGATTTTATTTTTACTTGTCTTTCCTAACTTTATATTAAACTTTATCGCAACTTTCTAAGCCCAGATTTAAAAAAAGTGTACTACCAAGTACTATCGAAGAAACGCATATGTGTACACTGTAAGGACTATTCTTGCTTGTAACGCTCGGCCGCTATAGTATCGCTCACCTACGAAAAAAAGGGTCATGTGCACAGGATTTTGTTTTCAAATTGCTTAGATATGCGTTACCCCGATGGTACGTGCACATAGCTTTAAAAAGTACCTTTATTATTAATAGTTAGACTAGGAAAATTTCACAAAGATAGCTTAATGAGAAAAAACTTTGTGCTCTAATTTTACCAAAACATCTCTGAAAAGCGTTTAGTATTTAAATTTAACACATTTAGACGTGACCTTATTTTATTATTTTTATTATTTTTTACTTTCGCTGTTGGCATGCGTAGGCCTTCACAACTTGTATTGTCATTACCAAATGCCATCATAATCTGCCTATACGCATGGGGCATGGGATATAGTCTTGTATCTACAGTATCAAGACATCTTCTAGTCATTGATCGCTACGTCAAAAATTTTGTTCACAGGGTCTAAAATCCAAGTGAAAGTGTAAAGTTTCTTGAAATGCGAAATTTTCTGAACTGTTGAGAATATCTCAACTTTAAAAAATTTAAATGATGGGTGGCCTGCACCTCGACTTTACCCCATTTGCCTTTCGATCACTACGTTTTAGACAATCTGTCTACAAGGTGGATTTTTGAGATGGGGCAATAAGGGCAACTACCTTAACCGTTGTTGCTACAGGAAAACGGTCTTAAAAGACTGTCTTTAACTTTTGAGACATTTTGATTTGCATTCATAGATTTTGAAAAACATATTACAGTCAGCAAGAAAATGGGCAGTTTTCACAAAAACTTTTTTTGATGCCAATCGATCCTGTTTCTTTTATGGAACAATACACTTTAGTGGATCAACTGAGGTTTGAGTACTAGAAAAGTCAGAAATCGCAAAAACTTTTATACATTTTGTGTGTGGGAATGTCACCCTGTAAACAATATTTTTTTTGCTGATAATTAAATATTTTGTATTATTTGTCTACTCCATAGTTCGCTATATGCAAAATTTCATAGACCGAGATAAATTATCGTTACTTAGCACGCACTTTTTTCTTAGATATGTTTCCGTCTTTATCATGCACTTTTAGGGGGGGCTGTGCTTTGCTTATTTTTGATGACATGGGGTGGGGGGTCTAGATGGTGATTACGTCAGCAGTAATTATTTACTTTTTACACAAATGGCAACCCACACATTGTCTATGCTTGAAAACGAAACGCGAATTCGGGGATTCCCACAAATAATTAATACGTTTAAGTAATAATATGTATACCAAAAATTTAAAAGAAGTTTGTTTTGTTCGTAATATTTTGAAAAGTGCTGATTCTCAGCCTAGTTTGAATAAATGACTTTTGAATTTTGTTTTTTTTTAAGATTATAATATTTGTTTCTTACTCTATTGTTGAATACCGTGTCAATAAAAAAAAAAAAACAAAAAAACAAAATATTTATTTCAATTACAAAAAGGCATTTACATACATATGATCGGAGATCACTTTTTAAGCAAGGAATTGCTTGTGTTAGGAGACTCCGCGCTTCCACTTATCATCATCTTATGTAATTGAGCAGTGTAGACAATGTAAACATGCAGTAAAATAAAATAAATTAAATGGGTAACTTAAAATTAAACAATTGAAAGGGTAAATGAGTGAGAGTTATGCATAGAAAAGAGCCAAGTCGCGTGTTACGTGTGATTATGTGTGAGTATGGGTGAGTGATTATGTGTGAGTATGGGTGAGAGTGTGAAGTGTGAGGGTGTGTAGTGCGTGAATTATAGTTAGAATATTTAGAGTTATACTGTCGTTTAATATCCTGCTCAACATAAAAATAGATACGAGAATGTATTTGTTTATTAGGAATTTGTGTGTTTGCATTGTTTGTTTGCTTGTTACGACTTCACGCCGAAATGGCTGAACAGATCCGGATGAGATTTGGCAATTAGGTAGATAATATCTGGGTTCTCTGGGTAAGGATACAGTTTAGGTGTAAGTGCAAGCTCAACTGCAGAATGTAGGTTGTAGGTTGTAGGATAGCCCTGCGACAATGTCTTGGGATCGGAAGAAGCCAAATACAACTTCTTCCACTAACCTTGTACACAACAACCCAAATGCAAGTAATTTGGTTATTGAAGCGTAGATACAAAAGACTCAACATCGTCGTAGGTTTTAGTCTTGAGCCATTCGGTTACAACTCTTTTACAGTCGCGGAGCTTCAAGGAGTATATACGTAGTTCTTTATTCAGCAAGTTGTATAGGTAAGAAGATTGCCTTGAGTATTGTCTTTTAGCGAAAGTAGATCTAACCTTGACAGTTGGAGCGACTAAGTAGTTCCTTCTCTTTCTAGGCTTAGAGGGATCATATGGGAGGGATGTGTGCTTTTTTAGTATGAGTTGAAGCAAATAAAGTTTCCTTACAGACAGAAGACCAGATAATTGGTACAGGCTTCGAGTAGGGAATCTATAGGGTTTAAAGAACATGACCTTAAGCAAGGATCTTTGGGCCCTCTCAAGTTCTAATTTTTTTATTTTTGTTGTCCCTCCCCAACAAGGCAAACAGTATGTGAGGATCGATTGGGCCAATGATATGTATACTTGCTTCAGAAGCCGCTTTGAAGCCGCATGTCGCAGTGCCTTAAAGGTCCATATCATTTTCCTAACTCTTTTCATTATAAGTTCAGTGTGCATGTGCCAGGACAGGCGCTGGTCAATCATAACCCCTAGGTATTTAGTGTGTTGTAACCTATCAATCCTTACACATGTGCAGTCGAGGGTTGGGGGGTCAGGACAGTTGTGTATTTTTATTTGGAATTCTTGTGACGGTTGCGAGTTATTATACTTAGTAAAGCAGATATAGTTGGATTTAGAGGCATTAAGCGTGAGGAGGCTATAATTTAGCCAAGCTGCAATCTTTGCCAGGCCACATTCAGCCATCCTTCGAACACTAGCCCAAGTTTTAGCAGTGAAGACAATGGCAGTGTCGTCGGCGTATGAGAATATGAGCCCGCCGTCAATCTTCATGTTGCATAAATTATTAATGTAGATAAGGAACAAGGTCGGCCCAAGGACACTGCCCTGACCGACTCCGAAAGTAACGGCTAACTCGGAGCTAGTGTAATTCGCAATTTTAACCGTTTGTTTGCGATTGCTCAGGTAAGACTTAAAAAGATCAAGAGCGGGTCCCCTTAAACCGATGCTTTCTAGCCTATGTAAAAGTATGGTAATAAAGTTTGTTTAAATGAATATTATATGCGTTGAAGTCTTCTATCCTGAGCTTATTTTCTTAAATTATAACTGCTGCTCATGAATCAATAAAAAAAACAAATACACTAAAAGAAAAATGCATATACCAATGTTTATGTAAGCATGGGAGGGCGGGGCTTTGCTTACTTTTGCTGACAAGGGGGAGGGGGTAAATAATTGTAATAAATCTGCTTACGTAATACTTGGACGGCCCCTGTGATAGCTAAGCTGTAAAACCTGAAACTAAAATATAGATTTGCTTTGAATAATTAATGTTGGTTCATACCAACATTAATCATGCAAAGAACTTATTTCCATGATGTTAAAATACCACCAATTTTAGTAGATATTAGTGCCGATTCCCTTGTTCACAAACTAAACTAAATTTAAGTTCAGTGCATCTTTTTCTTTCTATTTCATTAAGAAAAGGATAGAAGATAAATTTTAGTTTAGTCCTGTCAAATTAATCAGTGCCTGTCACTACTCCATACAAGTTTAGACGTGATTAAAAACTTGCCTACTAAAATTACGTCAAGCGCTGACAAATTTGACAGGACTAAACTGAAGTTCATCTTCTGTCCTTTTTTTAATGAAATAGAAAGAAAAAGATGCACTGAACTTAAATTTAGTTAAGTTTGTGAACAAGGGAATCGGCACCAATATATTTTATTGGAAAGGATTAATATAATACCGGTCAAAAAAGCTTCGGAAATAACGTAATGATAATATTATAAATTCTGAAAGATAATAATGGTTTCTGTGGGTCATCCTTAGAAGATAGACATATGCCATCGGGGACTTTTTTATTGATCTTTTTAAGATGAACAATATTGTAGAACATAAATTTTATGTAACTTTAACGATTTCCGCGGCGCACGCCAATAAAGCTCCCAGACGGCATGATTTTTTCCGACATATTCAACAATAATCATCTAATTTCAGCCAATTTACACAAAACCTTTAATGAATTATACACTAAAACCTTCCGCATGAATCACTCCGTCCATGGTGAAAACCGTTTGAAAATCCATTTGGTAGTTTTTGAGTTTATCGCGTTCAGACAGACAGACAGACACGGTGGGGGACTTTGTTTTATAATATGGATAAGGATACTTCTGATCGAAATGAGAATCAAATTAATGTAAATACTCGGTAGTTTAGCAACGATCTTTTAATAAAATAAAGCAAATACGAATTTGATTTCTACTTGGCATAATACAGTAAGGAGCATATAAAATAAAGATAGTTTTGTGAGATAATAATACATACATACATAATCTCACGCCTTCTTCCCATGGGGGTCGGCAGAAACTACAGAACGCCACCTGCTACGATCCTAACATAGTCCTTTTGCCTCGTTTACGTTCATACATCTGGTCATACACGCACGCCGGTTGCGAATACTATGCACCTGGCCTTTCTGAAGAACATCACCAATATGGTCAGTATAGGTATGTCCTAGGGCGTCCCCGCCTGGCCTTTCCCTTTACATCAGCCTTGTAAATACATTTTGTTTAGTCGCCTTTCATTCATCCTCTCAACATGCCCAAACCATCTCAGCATACCCTTTTCAATTTTTGTCGCTACATCTTCTTTTAAATCACACCGCTGTCTTATCACATCATTCCTCAGCCTATCATTCATAGTCAGACCACACATGCTTCGCAAGGAACGCATTTCCACAGCATTTATTCTACTTTCATGTTGTTTTTGCCACACCCAACATTCACTTCCATACATAAGCGTGGGCACCAGCACACCATTGTGAACAGCCAGTCGAGCCTTTTTAGACATCGACTGGTTGGTCACAATCGCATGTATAGCACTATTCACTTTGTTTCCCGCCTTTACTCTCCTTTCCTCATCTCCATCAATCTTCCCATCCCTTGTAAACAGACTCCCCAAATATATAAATAATATAGATAATAATGGTGCCGATTCCCTTGTTCACAAACTAAACTAAATTTAAGTTCAGTGCATCTTTTTCTTTCTATTTCATTAAGAAAAGGACAGAAGATAAATTTTAGTTTGGTCCTGTCAAATTAATCAGCGCCTGTCACTCTCCATACAAGTTTAGACGTGATTAAAAACTTGCCGACTAAAATTACGTCAATTTACGTCAAGCGCTGATTAATTTGACAGGACTAAACTAAAATTTATCTTCTGTCCTTTTCTTAATGAAATAGAAAGAAAAAGATGCACTGAACTTAAATTTAGTTTAGTTTGTGAACAAGGGAATCGGCACCATTGTAAGAGAATAATTCTTAAAAACTCTAAACATGAATTAAAGCGAGAAACAAGTTATTTAAATTGACTGATTTGAGGTTTAAGGTAAGGGTGTAAATTATTTAATATGTCTTACTTTATTTTTCTGACAAGAAAATAATTATGTTAATGACTGTTACATAATTTTTTTTTGTCATAAATCGTTTTACGCAGTCCAAAAATTTGTACTGTAAGGGATTTTTTTTAATAATACCAATCGATAGAGCGGGAAATTCTGAATCCAATGATATATACAGGGTGTTTGGCAGAACGTTGAACATACGAAAATGGTGGATAGGTGGGGTCATCTGCTACTTACTCAGCCCTAATTTATTTGGCCCTGGCGCCCTGGATATAATTTTTTTTTTTTTGCTTTCTTCTAGTTTCACAACTTTCTTAACTTAAAGTGGTTTTTAAAAAAAAAATCTTTAATGTTGGCAGATTCTTATAACAGAAAGATGTAAAAAATACTTAAATCCTAATTTCAACCTGCATTAAAAAAAATATCCAGGGCGCCAGGGCCAAATAAATTAGGGACATAAATAACGTAAGGGACATTTTGGCGAAAATTAGTTATACAGGGATACTTTTAGTGTCGATATCATCAATACAACTCTAAGATAGAATTGACCTCAAAGGTCATGATTTTATAAAATAGTCATATTTGAAGTTAGAGAGTTATATTGATGATTCTTATGATTATAATTCTGTGATTATAGCTGCCACGGTTTATTTTAATTTATTTAAATTGTTTTTGTTTTATATTTTTATTACGGACGCTTTTAACGTGCACGTCTTTCTACATTGTTCTCACATGTATAATTTCAACACGAATGATGTAACCAATATTTTTTGTAACAATATTTTGATTTAAAAGAGTGTCCGTGGAGTTTCTTGCCCGTTCTTCTCCATAGGTACCTACTACGCTTTGGAATGGGCAACTAGCTTCATTTTCCTGACCGACCGATCCCTTGACAATTCAAAAGTACCTGTAATTGGTTTACTTGAAATAAATGCTTTGAGTTTGAGTGAATTGAATACATATTTTTGACGGTCGCAAATTATCTTTTGATCAATATACAACTTAAAACTCACCTGCGAATTGCAAAAACCGTAAGAAAATTTGAATTCCGCGGGCTACCCTCGCTTTAGCCTTAATGTAACTCGGTTATTATAAGAATGCGTAAGTTTCGGCTTGTCGCTTGACGGCGACGTGACGATGACGTGTGTACCCTATGATGTAATTACAGCAAGTAATGAGTATGCTAAACAAAGTGCATGGTTCCAGATCTGTCACAACAAGACGGGCGAGATCAACCCGGCCAAGATTCAGGCGCTGGTGGAGGCTTACGTGAAAAAGTTCAGGAAAAAACATAAACTGGGACTCGTGTAGTGACGCTAGTAATAGTTGTATACATAGTGTAGCATAGAGGAGCGAGTGGCCCCGCGCCGCCGCGCCGCCCAGATGTTCTATCAGAATATTGTAATTATAATTTATGTATGGACGATCTATTTTACTTAAACTTTTATTTAAATAAATAGTATTTAATTAAGAAATTAATATGATATTGTTTGTTTTGATCTGATCTCCGTCGAGTCAAATGGGTTATTATTTAGAGAGACAATTTATGTGAAACATCATCGCAAGTATTAACAAAATGTAATTACTATCCACACAATAAAATGGGAGTGACCCGACACTCGCTGCTCACAGCTCGCTCGCGGACTCAAATTATTATTCATCTCAAAACTAAACAAAAGAGAGTTGTCTCTTCAATAGGGATGATGACATGTTTTTAAATAAGCTCTAAAAAATATTGTTTGCAAATAATTTAAACAATATTATATCAAGTGTAAAGGCTTAACACATTGCCAAGTTATAAACTTTTTAAAATAACTGCTAGACAAAGACTGTATTATCACGGAGGTAATGTCACGGCTATGTAACTTCATACTAGCGCCATACATTGTCCGTACCGCGCGACAAGGGCGAGAATACTCCCTTCCAAAAACTTACAGCGGATAGCTTCTCCATATTTGCATCGACATTACTGATTTTTTTATTATCTCATTTTACTCTGCCTTCTTAGAAGGATTACAATAGGTATTTGTTCGAACGTTTCTAATATTAGTCATTATCCATAATATAATACCATTTGCCCAACACTTTGTCAATCGTATCGAGCAATACGGAAGTCTTTAAAAAAAAAAACAATCGAAATCTGTAAGTTTTTTTTCTATTAACTCTAAGAAAAAGACAGAAATAATAACTTTTTTTTAAAAGTTTATATAAGGTTTTTATTTTTCACTTTTTAGTTGTGGTACCTATCTCACACAAATTCGAATACCATTACCTGCTATGTAAATAACAGTGACAGGAACTTATCATATCATTCACATACTAAGTGGGGAAAAAGTACGTATTATTGAAGCTAACTCAAAAACTATCGAAGCAAAGTTAATAAAATTTATATGGGACCACCTCGAGAGCATACCCTTTCAAACAAAAAAAGAATTTTCAAAATCGGTCCACAATTGACGGAGAAATCGGTGGACATACATAAAAAACAAACATACGCGACGAACATATAACCTCCTCCTTTTTGGAAGTCGGTTAATAAAAGTAACTAGTTCGATAGTTCCTGAACACACCACTCCTTAGTTCCTGCGATGTTCGGAAGTGTCTCAAGTAAGAATATGAGTCATCGTTGCCAATAGTGAATCGTTTTATAGCGGGTACGTCCCATGATCCTATCACACTATGAAAAAATTACCTGAAAAGCGGTCATTCGATTTTTATTCTTTCCATCGAAAGAAAGTATGTTGATGATGTTAGAGTAGACTCGTATGTGTCGGCGCGGCGGCGGCGTCAGGCAACGGAAGGTTGGCGACGTTTTCGTCAGTATAAAATGATATCGATTTAATTCTAACTTGATTCATTCGTTAGTACCCGTCGCTAAGTCAGATCTGCTAATCCAGCTGAGATTTCCTGGCAAGATTCTTCATTTGTCCAGTCAATTGTGTCGTCTTTCCATTCCACTTTGTTGTTTTACGAAGCATATCCTATCCAATACTATAAAACGGGCAATATTTGTATTGGTATATACATTTATATGTATTTATTTGTTTGTATACAGGGTGACTTGTAATTTGACGTATTCCTTCCACGAACTGATAGTGTGACCTATTTGCAACAATTTAGCACCCCATTAAGCCTAGGCGAAAATTCATGGGAATCGAGAAAACCCAAATTTTATGTTTTTTTTTAAAATTTCCTAGAATTCATCACTAAATTGCACTTTTCTCTAAATTCTCAAATTGAATAGCCTTCATTGCTATTCCATTGGATACTTAATACTTTAGCAATCTTTTGATGTAACCAAATTTTCTAAAACATAAGACAGTTAAAAGTTAAAGGAAAAGTTTACTAACCATTTTCAAAAATCATCTACGTACATGAACTTTGACATCAGTTATCTCGAAATTATACTAAGGCATTAAGCGTACAAATTACATTTAATCAGCTACCTAACGAGGTACAAAAGTTAAATAATATTAAGAGGTGCCGATGCAACAGTCGATAGTGCTGACAAAGGTCGAATTTGCTAATTGTTGAAATATTAAAAAATTTAGAGATAATCGAATTAATTAACTGGTTTATGCCATCTTCCTGACCTCCCAGCAATCCAACACAAGGCAGGCACTCAGGTCGTCATGACCGGTACCCTAATTGCGTACCTAATTCAACATAATCACAATCTGTTTCGATTTGAAACAGATTGCTAATCCATTGCTGCATAAGTTGGAAAAAAATCTGTTCAACAACATAAATAACGCAATGAATGTTGTTGAACTGTCAAAATGAAACAAATTAGGCTAAATTCGTTTCGAAAATAAGTTACGCAATTAGGGTACAGGTTACAAGTCGCGGAGCTTTAGTTTTTGACATGACTTACGTTCTACTCGCTGGTCATAGTTCCCTTGTTGCTTAGTTCACGTGTGTTGTTAGCTTGTAATGTTATTGATTTTTTTAAATTGTATTGAATGTTTAATTTGTAATGTTATTGAATTATTATTTTTTTGTCATTTTCTGTAATTTATTGTACTGTGAATGTGTTAGTGTTATAGATTTAATGATCGTGTTTTTATTTATTTATGATTTCAAACACAATGTAAATTGTTCCTGAAATAAAATTGAAATTGTTTAAACATAATGCTCATGGACCTTCAGTAGACGTAGTAAGGTAAAGAATAATACATGCATCGGAACACATTAGAATTAATTTCACTTCATAAGTTACTAGCACCGAGGTAAGAAGAATAATAAGACCTTGTATATGGCACAGAGGTGCCCATTTTATAAACAAAACTTTTGAATAACAAATAGCAATCAGGTTTAGGTTTTAAGTTATTTAAACAATTGTCAATTATATCTTTTTCCGAATTATCGACTAATAGGCCTTCAATTTTTTTTGTTCACGTAGGAAGCTTTTTCAATGTTGTTTCAAATAAATTAGCAATGAAGGCCCTTCAATTTCACATTTTTAAGAATTCTTAATTTATGGCACAATCCGGGAATTTTTCTGAAACTAAGGCTAATGGATAAATAAAGGATTGTTTCAAAGCCTCAAAAGTCGACGTATGGTAAAATAATAGAATATGCACGTGCGCTGTATGTTTAAACAAAAAATATTAATAATTTTGGTTTTTTGTACACTCAAACTAAGCGACAAGTGTACCGTGACCAGCCAGTAGATCGTGAGTCATGTTAAAAACTCAAAAGCCGCTCCGCGACTTGTAACCTGGTCATGACATGATTGCTGGGAGGTCAGGAAGTAGTGGGATGGCATAAACCAGTTAATTAATTCGATTATCTCTCAATTTTTAGGGTTCCTAACCTCAAAAGGAAGAAACGGAACCCTTATAGGATCACTCGTGTGTCTGTCTGTCTGTCCGTCTGTCACAGCTAATTTGCTCCGAATCTAATGGACCGATTAATTTAAAATTCGGTACACATATGTATTTCTGTGACCCAAAAATGAACGTGTAACGTTAATAAATTAATTTTGAATATAGGGGTTGCTTTTGGGGAGCAAACAAGAAAATTAAAAAAAAAAAGTTTTGCTAACAGTACCGTGTGACATATCAAATGAAAGGGCTTGTTGCGAGGATTTTAAACATATTTTTTATATAATTTTAAAATAAATGCTTTTAAAGATATTTAAGAAATTCGATGAAAATTTACCATTCCCCCCCTATCTCCAAAACTACTGGACCTAAAATTTTGAAAAAACTTACTCATAGATTACAGAAAAACCTATAAGAAGTCTATGGTCTTAAAATAACATAGTAAATCTCTCAAAATTGTGCGTACAAACTTACATTTGCAGTAGGAATGTATGGGAGAACATGTATTTCAACTACAATGTTTAGTGTATGCGTAACCCCAGCAAAATGTTGCGGCTTAGAGAAATGAGAGTATTACAGATAATTAGTTCATAGTTAGTTGCAATTTGTTCAAGTATAGCAAAATTTGTTTAAGTTGTATTTTCGACGATATTCGAGAAAAACTGATTTTTGCTGGAGTAACGTTACCCCAGCAAAATGTTTTTCAAAAAAGGCATTTAGACTGGAACCAAGTACATGAAAAGATAGCTTTTGATGAGTTGTATTATACCAATAGCAAAATGTGTTCATCTTATAGTTTTTGAGATATTCAAGATTTTGCTGGGGTTACGTTTTGGGATTTTTAAAATCTCGAAAACTGTTCATCGCAGAAGTTTGAAAAAAATACCAGTTATAGGCCTTAATTTGTTCAAACATAAGTATTTCGATTCATCAACAAATATCGATGTAATTGTTTTTAAGATTAAGAAAAAATCGATTTACTCGTAAACTGGTACATTTACAAACAAATAAAAGGCAGTTACATATACCTATCATATAGGTACCCTTTTAAGGTGTATAAATCTGGATTAAAAAACTTTACGCGTTATGAAGATATAAAGAGATTTCATAAAATTTCAAGCGAGTTTCTTTGGCGATCGAATACATAGCTCACTCTGAATACAAAACAATGGACTATAGTGAACAAATTTGTTCATTTTGTTGTAAAACATCCCTGAAAGTTTCACCTTTAAATCCTGGATGGAATAAAAGTTATTCAAAAAACAAGAAAGTGTCAGCAATTCTCTTATAAACCGACTTAATTACGGAGGCTACGAAAAAGCGACCGTTTCATACTTGAGCGTAACCATCTGAAAAAAACGGTATAGTAGTCATTTTTAGGTGGTACAGTCGCATATAAAAGGATTATTGTGGTCGGTGGTTAAAAAAAATAGATGAGTATGATTAATTTTTAATCAAATAAATATTTTACAAAAATCGTATGCGATGTAATTACTTAAACTAAGAACAATCACAGATAGGTTGAGTAATGGAATAAAGTGGAGTGGAGTGGTTGAATATGGAATGCAATAAAGAATTGAGTATTTATAATACAAGTTGAAGTGTACCTACTTTTATCACTAGTCAAACATACATATATCAGTTAAATACTTTTCAGTACAATTTCAAATCAGTTTGTATCTTCGAAGAATGTTCCTCAACAATACGAGTATAATAAATAGGTCTTTACCTATGTAATTAGAAATTTTTCAGTGGAAAAAAATTCAACACCCGAGAGGCAGTACAAAACGTTTTCGCTGTCTTCATCGCCTCCCGTTCGGCAGACTTCTATAGTAAAGGGATAAACAAACTGCCATTAAAATGGCAAAATTGTATAGATAATTAGGGCCAGTACCTTGATTAGCTGAAATAAAAAATTACCAACATTTTTTCATTCTAAAATTTTCATACAAATCTCCAATTTCATAGGTAAAGATCTATTATATTAATACAGTTTTTATAATTAGATTGCTCTGTTGAAAAATGCCTGTGCTTCGCGACGTTGTTAGAAAGGGACACCAACATCACTACCTACGTTGGTGTCTCGCTTGTCACTACAAGCGAGATAGAAATGCCAATATAATCTCGTGTTGGACGACGTGACGTGTGCTTAATCTTTATACATTTCAATATTATTTTAATATGGGTAATGTAGTTTTTTTTACAAAAGTAGGTAAGTACTCGTACAAACGCATTCATCAATAATTTATACTATTAGATAGTTTGAACCATGTTTCTTGTATTTCTGGTTACCTGCCTAATCGCTAAAAACGAATTTGGTCGAACATTGCAATGTTATAATTTCACACCAAATAACCTATACCTACTTAAAACATTTGACATTTCGGTTAAGTACATGAATATTATTCTGCTCGACTGTACTCAATATCGGTTATTAAGCTGCTAATTTGAGTAGGACACCCGTAAGTATGAAACGGTCGCTTTTTCGTAGCCTCCGTAATTAAGTCGGTTTATAAGAGAATTGCTAACACTTTCTTGTTTTTTGAATAACTTTTATTCCATCTAAGATTTAAAGCTGAAACTTTCAGGGATGTTTTACAACAAAATGAACAAATTTTTTCACTATAGTCCATCGTTTTGTATTCAGAGGGAGCTGTGTATTCGATCGTCAAAGAAACTCGCTTGAAATTTAATGAAATCTCTTTATATCTTCATAACGCGTAAAGTTTTTTAATCCAGATTTATACACCTTAAAAGGGTATATGATAGGTATATGTAACTGCCTTTTATTTGTTTGTAAATGTACCAGTTTACGAGTAAATCGATTTTTTCTGGTTCTTTTAAACAATTAATTACATCGATATTTGTTGATGAATCGAAATACTTGTTTGAACAAATTAAGGCCTATAACTGGTATTTTTTTCAAACTTCTGCGATGAACAGTTTTCGAGATTTTGAAAATCCCAAAACGTAACCCCAGCAAAATCTTGAATATCTCAAAAACTATAAGATGAACACATTTTGCTATTGGTATACATTTACAACTCATCAAAAGCTATATTTTCATGTACTTGGTTTTTAGTTTGTATTTGGGATAAATTCATCCCAACTACGGAACCCTTCATTGTGCGTAGTCCGACACGCACTTGGCCGGTTTTTAATATTTCAACAATTAGCCCATCATCTGTTACGACGCCTCATTGAGGTGGATAACAATTAAAATTCTATTGTGTCTCGTTAATGACAGTTGAAAGGTTAGCAAATTCGACCTTTGCCAGCACTATCGACTGTTGCATCGGCACCTCTTAATATTTTTTTAACTTTTGTACCTCGTTAGGTAGCTGATTAAATGAAGATGTCTTCTCCGTATTTTGTACGCTTAATGCCTTAGTAAAATTTCGAGGTAACTGATGTCAAAGTTCATGTACAGACGCCAGCACATCAAGCTACTACAATCTGTCAAATTTATTTAATAGATTTTCAAATTTATCGCTAAAGTATAAGGTTCAAAGTTGATTGGAAAAATTTGACAGTTTCGAGTAGCTTGATGTGCTGGCGTCTGTACCTTGATGATTTTTGAAAATGTTTAGTAAATTTCTTCCTTTAACTTTTACCTGTTTGATGTTTTAGAAAATTTGGTTACATCGAAAGGTTTGTTAAAGTATTAGGTATCCCATGGAAAGGCAAAGATGGCGATTCTAATTAAGAGTTTAGAGAAAAGTGATATTTAGTGACGAATTCTGGGAAATTTTCAAAAAAACATATAAATTGTGTTTTCTCGAATCCCATGAATTATCGCCTAGGCTTTATGGGGTGCTTAACTGTTGCAAATGGGTCACACTATCACGTCCTGGAAGGAATACGACAAATTACAAGTCACCCTATTTATATTTCTAGTTCTCGAAATCGGCTCTAACGATTTCGATGAGTTACAATAAAGGGGTTTACAAGGGGCGAAAAATCGATATAGCTAGGTCACATATCTGGGAAAATTCGCTTTCTCCGTATTTTCACCCGAGCAGACCTCGGTCGCCCAAAGTTTGGAACAAGATAATTAATAATGACATGACTTTATTGACATTAGAATAATGATCATGGCAGCACGGAATTAGTAAGTACTTACCTATTATCGTGGCTTATGGAATTAGTAGGCTATCCTATACTATTAAATGAGCATTCTCTATTTTCACCAGAGCAGAGCTCAGTCGCCCAGTTACTACCAACTAATTATGTTGGAGCCACCATCTGTATTGAAATCTCGTAGAACTGGCATCACATTGTAGATGGTCGGCGTCTGCATGCTCACGGTGTGCGCGCCGTAGATAGTAGCAATAGTATCATGCAGGAGACGCCGGCCTATATGGCCTGGCGCAGAATTGAGCGGGCCGCACCGCATTGCAAAAATCCTCCTACGTCACTCTTGTTAAATTACTACACGGGCCACACCGCGCTTTATAGTATTGAAATGCGAAGCGATGGGTGTAATGTTCGGTTAGCTTACTTCTGCACTTACTGCTAATAAAGACTCACGTTCGACGGAATTGCTAGGCATATTCGTGTCCTTTCTTGTGTGTATGTCGGGCGCTCCCAGATTTTTATATTGAGAAATAAAAGTGAAAGTAGATAATAAAGCATTGCTTTGGTATATCATGTTACGCTATCACATTGAATTATCGACTTTATGGTCACTGTATTTTGACAACATTCTTATATACCTACATAGATCTGACGAAATTCTTAAAATTTGTGTCTAAAATAAGATTAGATTTTTATATAAAACAGTAAAACTGCCTTATCCTTTTCACTGTCACCGAAGTGATAGGACAACCCGAAATCATTTACTCATTAGTTATGCAGAGACCATGTAACTGTACAAAGCACGGCTCGAGTAACATTTATAAATAACTGGCTCCTGCTTCGATTAGCTCTAGTCAATGCCTAAGGCTAAGTTCATATGACTGCGCGGTACAAAATCAAAGTAAACGGTGATTATTGTCTACATCACCGCGCAGTACCTACCGCGCCGCAACACGACGCGCTGCGACCCGCGTGCAAGATCTTGAACCACGAGTCACCGCGCGGTTCAAGTTCTACGAACCTGTAACGACCTGTTCAGTTGACCCGCGCGAGTTGAGACAGACAGAGTGGACAGACGCATAGATGCAGAAAAAATGAGTAGCGAAGACAAGACTGCCGCGCGTACATCGTCATTTGAATGCTCCAACCGCGCAGCTCCGCGCGGTCCAATGAACTTAGCCTAAGAGTGTACATAATTCTCTAATTTCATAGTAAATATTAAAACTAGCATACAATGGTATGCTAGTTTAGTTTGTTAGTAACGTAACGACGTTAACCGGTTCTAATTGTTTACAGCGGCAGTTATGTTTGTTGTAGTTTATGGTAGTCATACTAGTGTAAGATGAAGGCTCAATACTTTCGGAGCGCGTTGCTCGCCTCGACCCCAGACTATCGCTGTCCGTCGGGCGAGCCCTCGCTTGCGATGCATGTTTTGTTTCACTCTCGAGCAAGTGTGGTCTTGAAAACTTTTTAATGAAAATATTATTAATTATGGAGATTGAAAGTGTTTCATATTTTTTGTATTCAAATTCCAAGATGCGAGTTGTTCAAATAATGTTTTATTAGACATTTGAAATAAAAGAAAGATATATTTTTACAACGTTTTATTTCTAAAATATAAACATAAAAAAACTTAAAGGACAGCATTGTCATGACTTCATGAGTGTTATTCTGTCAAAAGTTATTGTCATGGTGATAACTTGAGATATTGGTGGAGCAAAATGACAACTCGATATAAGAAAGCTTAGATGTATTGCGGCGCAAGGAATCGCTAAAAGGACTACACTACTGAAACAAAATATTAGTTGATTACTAGTGAATGCATCGCTTAGACGGCGGGCGCGAAGCCGATGCGCTTGCCGGCCACGTCGAACTCCGTGTAGTACTTGCCGATGAACACGTCGCCCAGGATCCACAGCGGGCCGTTGGGCGGCGGGATGTCCAGCCCCATGAAGCCAGACAGACACACCGTCTTGCCGAACTGCGTCACCTGCGCACACACGAGCGTCACTATCTTGTTGTTATTAAGGCACCTACCACCTTAATAAACTCGGAGTAAGACACTAACTTGAAAAATTTAGCTATGGTAAAATACATTTTTTCGCGACAGCTTATTTTTAACCGACTTCAAAAAAAAGGAGGAGGTTCTCAATTCGTCGGGATATTTTTTTTTTATGTATGTTCCCTGATTACTCGAAGACGGCTGGACCGATTTGAAAAATTCTTTTTTTGTTTGAAAGGGTATACTTTCAAGTTGGTCTCATTGTCATTTGGTCCCGATCTGATGATGGGATCTTGAGGAATCGATCTATAGCGATTTGGGTATTTTTGATGAGCAGTTGACATAAGGCTATTGTTACTTAGATAAATTACAAACTAACCCACTAAAAAGTGGAAAAAAAATCTTTTTTACAAAAAATACAACCGACTTCCAAACTACAAAGTGAAAACTTTTTACAAAAAAAATAAAACCAACTTCCAAAAAAAAACACTACAAAGTGAAAATAATTTCGGAAGTCGGTGTCTTTGGTTTAGAATTTTTAAGTTTCTATTTTTCACTTTTTAGTTGTGGTACCTACCCCACACAAATTCGAGTACCACTGCCTGCTATGTAAATAACAGTGACAGGAACTTATCATATCATCCACATACTAAGTGGGAAAAAATACGTATTATTGAAGCTAACTCAAAAACTACCCAAACAAACTTAATAAAATTTATATGGGACCACCTCTGAAGTATGACCTACCAAACAAAAAAAAAAACATACAGTCGAATTGAGAACCTCCTCCTTTTGGAAGTCGGTTAAAAAATAACTTTAATTTCGGAAGTCGGTGTCAAAAAACTAAAATACTGATCTGATCCAAAGACACCGACTTCCGAAATTAAAGTTATTTTTCACTTTGTAGTTTGGAAGTCGGTTGTATTTTTTGTAAAAAAGTTTTTTTTTTTGGTCTAAACATTTACGAGCCGCTCTTCGCTGTCGGAAGCGCGCAGCCGCGCATGCGGTTCGAATAGTACCTACGTTATGTCTAGTGGATTACTATTGTTTCTCACGCTTTCGAGTTTATGCATATTTTTTTAAAATTATTTGTAAACAAAAACAACGTGCAAACCTGCGACCGATCATATTAGCTCTCAGCGACAGCGCCCTTCTTTCTCTTTCGATATCCTCATCACCGGTCAGCGGTCAAAAGATGTCCCAAGTATTCCACTTTAAATACCCTCACAAGCGAAATTCCGTTCAACTTGACCGGTGGCATCGGATCAGAACATCGACCGCTGACACCAAAGACCATGACTTCACTTTTAGTGACATTGTAGACCAATACATAAAGTAAATCATATTCTTCACAGATGGCCACCAACCTCCTAAGACCACAAACCGAGGCAGCGCCATATCATCGGCGTGACTAATGTTGTTTACACATACTCAGTCAATGTAACAGCCGGCCCGCTCTCTGCTGAGCACCTCGATCAGCCCATTGACATACAGATTGAAGAGCGTGGGTGAAGTCAACCCCCCTTGCCTCACCCCGCACTCCAACCTATACGGCTCTTAAAAAGCCCCGGCCCAGCGTACCTGATTGATCTGGCCTCCATACCAACATTTAAGTGTTTATCAACTCTGGAGGAACTCCAGCTTCCTCTAACTTCCTCTAGAGGATACTGTATGCGACCAGATCAAAAGCTTTGGAGAGGTCGAGGAAGCAAGCATACGTAGGTGTTTTCCTATCCGAGTAGTACCTAAGTACCTAACAGCCCACTTTAGACATGTCACCGTAAGATTGTGAGCACCGTTAGTTTATAATCTATCGGCATTATTTCCGTTAGATCATAATCTGTCGAAGAATTGTGAACTGGGTGAAATAGGTTAGGTTAGAACTGTGACCAACCGCAGCGGCAGCGCTCACTTCGCTCGTTTCTCATAGATAAATTATAAACTATCGAAAAATAATGCTTTAAATCGTAAATGATTTGTCGCAGTTCACAATTTTTCGACAGTTTATAATCTAACGGAAATAATACCGATAGATTATAAACTAACGAAGTTTATAATTCTACGGTGACATATACATGCAAGGTATTGGAATTTTGTTAAATTTTTTAAATAAAGGTTTACAAGTATCTAGGAAATAAGCATTGTTGATAACCTGGATGCATCGTTTTTGATTTTTTTAACTCTGTCGGCTACGATCGAGTTGCCCCACATTATTAATCCACAGCTCAGTACAGATGACTCATAATCATGGTAAGCCGATAGCCAGCTTCTACAGAAACATTTTTTTAACGCCAACACATTTGATGACTCTATAATGACTTTTCCAATTTAGATGTTTATCTAAAAGTCCTAAAAATTTTAAGTCGTCTGCTTTTTATCTTTAAAAATAATATCTAGATTATAAGATCACTCGTGTGTCCGTCTGTCACAGTAAATTTTCTCCGAATCTAATGGACCGATAAGTTGAGATTTGGTACACATATCAATTTCTGTGACCCAAACACGGACATGAATTGCTCAAAATTCTCCAAATGTTTTAACACCATCACGTTGGCACGTTTGTCACTATCAGTTGGCTTTGCACCTAGCTTCCAAACACCGTCTGGACACTTATTATTATAAAATATTTTTGTCAAAATACAAAAAGCTGCGCTATGAAGCTATGTCGGATTTAAACTTGCTCGTCTCTTGCTGGGGTACCTAGTAGATGAAGCTGTGTGCAGATATGAAATCAATCAATCCCAGTTCAAGAAGGGAGGGGTGTACTCACGCGCAGCACGTAGTCGGTGCCCTCGAGCGTGAACTTGGTGCCGGCGACCGTGAACGTGACCGGCGGCAGCTGCGCGATGAGCGAGCAGTCCACCACGTACTGGCCGAACGCCATGGGCGTCGCGCCCAGCGCCTTGTTCAGCGCCTCCACCTCCGCCGTGGGGCCCGCGATCAGCGACGTGCCCGTGTCCGCGATGGCCTCGCAGCCCTGCGACATACGTGTGAGTGTGTGTGTGTCACTAAGTAGTGAGTATAGTACTAAACGCCATGGGCGTCGCGCCCAGCGCCTTGTTCAGCGCCTCCACCTCCGCCGTGGGGCCCGCGATCAGCGACGTGCCCGTGTCCGCGATGGCCTCGCAGCCCTGCGACATACGTGTGAGTGTGTGTGTGTCACTAAGTAGTGAGTATAGTACTAAACGCCATGGGCGTCGCGCCCAGCGCCTTGTTCAGCGCCTCCACCTCCGCCGTGGGGCCCGCGATCAGCGACGTGCCCGTGTCCGCGATGGCCTCGCAGCCCTGCGACATACGTGTGAGTGTGTGTGTGTCACTAAGTAGTGAGTATAGTACTAAACGCCATGGGCGTCGCGCCCAGCGCCTTGTTCAGCGCCTCCACCTCCGCCGTGGGGCCCGCGATCAGCGACGTGCCCGTGTCCGCGATGGCCTCGCAGCCCTGCGACATACGTGTGAGTGTGTGTGTGTCACTAAGTAGTGAGTATAGTACTAAACGCCATGGGCGTCGCGCCCAGCGCCTTGTTCAGCGCCTCCACCTCCGCCGTGGGGCCCGCGATCAGCGACGTGCCCGTGTCCGCGATGGCCTCGCAGCCCTGCGACATACGTGTGAGTGTGTGTGTGAGTGTGTGTCGCGGCACAGTGCGGGCGGTACTCACGTCGGCGCAGAAGGTGTGCTGCGCGACCTGCACGGCGTCCATGCTGAACTGCCAGTAGGTGGCGCGGTGCACGGGCACGTACGTGAAGTTGCCGCTGTAGTGCGCCGGGTCCGAGCCACCCAGGATGATTTCGCCGCCCTGGGCCGCGTTCGGGTCTCTGCACAAAGAGAGATTTTATATTTTTAGCTCACAACCATTCTACAACACAAAGTCATAAGATATTTTGCTCACTGTCAACTAGCCTATTCAAAATTGCGTGGAATGCAAAATACGGTCAAATTCATCATTGTTCGTCACAGGTTTACTACAAATTAACCGACTCTCTTCTTCTGTGTGAACTTCAAATTCGACGATCACCCGCCTAGGTTCTGTCTAACGACATAATGTCTGTTCCAACAGTATCTGATGACAGTGGGGGGGTAAGGGTTCGTTTAAACCCTGTTCCTTACGCAATCACTTACTATAGGGAATTAGTAAACATTCATCTAAAATTAGAAAATTTTAACTTTACATCTTACTCACTTTTTACAACAATTTTTTTTTAATAACAAGATTAAATTATAATTGAGAAATCATCGAAGAAGGTTATTTATAAACCACAATAATAATATTGTCAAATGAAACTTAAAAATTCTAAATTAGAATTTCGGATTAAGTATTCAAATGATCTAAATCGAATCACTCAATTTGTTAAGTGACACTACAAATTGGCATTTACAGGTACGTTTTTTGATCCGTCTGTTTACATTTTCAGCAGACACTTGGAACAGAGCATACGGAAAAATACGCGACGGAAGAGACGGTCTAGTAACGCCTGACGACTGACGGGTAACATAGTGGTAAGGTAACAGTTAGTGAAGCGTGTGCTCACCTGTTGAGGTAGAAGGAGAAGACCGGCTGCACGAGCCCCTGCTCCACCATGTTGTCGAACACCGGCGTCACGCCGTCCACGGAGATGCTGCGAGCGACACCACGCCGTTCAGTACAAACTCATTTTATCAAGAGGACAGTCAGGGTATCAAGCTAACTTAATTATTGATTGTTACAACCCGTTTCCCTGACAGTAGGTATAACGCTATCTGTGCATTATATTCTGGATATTAGTTGTCACTGATATACAGTACTCGGGGACTGAGAGACGTCGTTCTGCAGAACTTTTGTATTTTTTAACTCATGCCTTATTATTACACCCTATTAAGGCCGCGAGTACTCATTGTGGTGTTCTATAGTACAGAACATGTTGTATTAGTACTCACTTTTTTTTTTTTCGTTTTATTCGTACTCACTTGTTCAAGAGCAGTGTCAAAACTTGCCCTGTCTTGACACTGGCCTAGAACAAACTGAATAAAAAAGATGGTGTGTGAACAACCTCGGACTGCTTCGTTTGTCAACTGGTCGCAAGCTCTACTGCTGAGCATGAGGTCCTGGGTTCGATTCCCAGTTCGGGCAGTGTTATTGGGTTTTCCATCAGCTATTTCTCATTAGCAGCCCGGAGTCTGGTTTTGTGCCCGCTTTATGGCATAGGCTAGACCCCCTATTACATGGGTGGGACGTAAACATAACTGACGACATGTAGGTGTTCTATAAGTCCACCTCTGCCTAACCCTTCGGGGATTACAGGTGATGTTAACAGATGTGCAGTCACCATGAAAGTAATAACGGCGGTTTGGTTGATACCAGTACTAACTACTTCGACAAAATGAAGATGATGTCAAAGTCAAATTGCTACCATAGACAGTGTATGACAGCTGCTGGTTACCTGCTGAACGCCATGCCGAGGATGCCGTCGAACTTGGCGGCCACGAAGGCCAGGCCGGGCTCAGACATGGCCTCCGCGAACGTCTGGCCGCGCACCGTGATGCCGCCCACCTGCACAACCACATTTAGTTCAATCAGCAAATCACAGCAGTTAACATGAGTTGAAATATTTCATAGAAAAACCTGTGGACACATCTTTGGCAGCGCAATACCTCGTGGGGTCAGGCGCGTGTCTTTTGTGTTTACTCGTGTGCCCTTCACTCGCGCTAACTGTGAGACTGACCAACGAAAGAGTCGGCCTTTAATGTTTATGTTGATTAGTAGCCCTTCAGAAACCGGGTGTAAATCCGACAAGTTGTTTCTTGGCTATCAATAGCAGCTGCAGATGTGGACATAAGTTGATTTGTGATGGTGACGTTATGCTGTTAGTAGTATACTCACGATGACGTCATCCTGCGAGAGGAAGCCGGACAGGCTGCCGGAGCCGTAGTGGATGGCGAACTCGGTGCCGTTGGCGCGGTACGTGCTCGACTTGTGTAAGTACATGTTAGTAGTGTACTCACGGTGACGTCATCCTGCGAGAGGAAGCCGGACAGGCTGCCGGAGCCGTAGTGGATGGCGAACTCGGTGCCGTTGGCGCGATACGTGCTCGACTTGGCGCTGTCATACTTGTTGTGTAGCACTGCAACACAAGACCATCGCCATTTTTGTCCGCAATGGTATTTAAAAAGCGTCTTTCTCAGTTCAGGTTGTCGTTGCAAATCAGCACGAGCTCACGTCGTGAGACTCTTATAGAATCATAAAGTTAAAGGTTTAATCGATATCATTTCTCAGCATTTCTCTCGAACACATATTTCAAATATGAATGACAGTGCACTGTCGTTCATATTTGTTCGGAAGTTGATTCCCCTTCTTAAATTAGTTTGTGCCTATAAAAGTTGATGTCCAAAACATTCTTTGAAACGTGGTGCCTGACATTGTTGAGCGAGTAGCTCATATTACGAAATCCGTTGCAATTCGAGCATTTCGAGCGACATGCATTATAATTCATTATATAGTCAACCGGTCATGAGAGTCAAAATGGCGGGTGTACCAAAATATTGAGACAATTTCGTTCTATACCATTTTTCCATTTTTTTAAACTTTTGTACTTACTAACATTTTAGGTATTTTTTTTGATAAATGGGATGATTCTGTAAGAACGCTGACACAATCATTTTGTATCCATTCGTGCGTGCAGCGATCCGCGACGCTAGTTGGCCCGTAACCACCATCCGCTATAGCCGCGCTTACGTCATATGTATAAGTACGTCCATTATAATACGTAATATGAGTAAAAGAAGTATCCAAAATCAATCCAACATTTAATTTCTCTCCATACACACACCTTGAACAGTACATACAGATGAACACACAAAAATTCGATTAGTTAAGGTACACCCGCCATTTTGACTCATAAGCGGTCAAGTGCTAGCTTTATAAATTAACTTCGTTTATCGCCTTTCATTCATCTAAGCATACTACATTTTAAAAAACATTAAAGTCGTGTAAACCGCAATGTTGATTTAAAAAGATTTGTTACATTTAGAGTGATGAGGCCGGTTACAGTAGCAAGTGACGTCACGTGGACGCGCAACAAGGAGCATGCAAGGCGTGTTCATGTGTCTAAACTTTAGTTCAGAATCTAAATCATGATCAAGTTTTGAAAGATAGTTAAGGAAGATTAGTTTCAAATTTGAAGCAGGCTCGTCTCGGCGCGTTTATGATATCATTACGAGTGATGAATCTTGGATTTATCAGTATGATCCAGAAACCAAGCGTCAGTCGACCGTGTGGCTGTTTCAAAATCCTAATTCCTTTGCATCCAAAACTTATTTTAGATTTTTTTACTTATATGCTTGGTTGATTTTATGGCAATGGAATGTAAATGTTCGAAATTCAAATACACAGGTCACTCAGAAAGTTTTGCGACTAACAGTTTTTGTCTATGGGACATGGGCTGGTTTTGATGTCAATTAACTATGACTATTTATTACAAAAAAACACAATATTCCAAATTCGAAATTCCCTCCACATTTTTTTACGAGCAAAATCAAAGTACTCTGTCTCACTGAAAAATGGATTTACAACGAGAACATTTTCGCGCGATGATTTTGTACTATTGCAAATGTCGGCTAAAACCAGAAGAATCGTTTGAAAGACTTCGAATGGCGTTCATAGACAAAAGCCCTTCTAAAGCGACTGTTTTCCGCTGGTTCAGCGAATTTAAGCGTGGTCAAGTAACTTTGGCGGACGAAGAAAGAAGTGGCCGCTCTATGACGGCTGTTACAGATGAAAACGTGCTGGTTGTGAAAAATTTAATTCAAGAAAATAGGCGAATTACATATGAAGAGATTCAACACATACTGGAAATTGGATTGGGAAGTGTGCATGAAATTCTACATGGGTATCTTCGGATAAGGAAGATAGTTTTACGCTGGGTACCGTACAATCTAACGCAGACTCAGAAGGAGGTTCGGGTAGAATGTTGCCAAGACATGATATCAAAATTTGAAGCAGACTCGTCTCGACGCGTTTATGATATTATTACAGGTGATGAATCTTGGATTTATCAGTATGATCCAGAAACCAAGCGTCAGTCGACCGTGTGGCTGTTTCAAAATGAACCAACGCCTACTAAAGTGAAGCGGGCCAGAAGTGCAGGCAAAATTTTGATCACAAATTGTTTTTCTTTGAAGGGTTATCTGGTGTCAGTACCCTTACGAGATCAAAGGAGCATCAATGCTGAATTGTATGTTACCAAATGTTTGCCAGAAGTTTTTACTGTAGCAAGCAGCAAGCGACCGAACACTGGCCTCCGTGGGCTACTGCTTCACCACGACAACAAGCCGGCTCACTCGGTGCTCAAAACAAGGGACTTTCTGGACAGCACACCGGTCAAATTTACAGGTCATCTTTCTTATATTCCCGATTTGGTTCCTTGCGAGTTTTTCTTTTCTTGTTCCCCAAAATAAAAAATAAATTTAAAGAGAAACAGTTTTCATCACCGGAAGATGCACTGGCTGCATTTGAGAAGGAGATTGAAGAGGTGTCTGATGCGGACTGGAAAATGTGTTATGAAAATTGGTTTAGACCAAAGAAATATAAAAAAAACAGGAGAAGTGGCATGGGGGCGTATCTGTGTCGACGCGTAATGATCAAAATGCTGGTATAGGTAAACGGTCGTCTCCACGAACTAGTGCGCTTTCGACCGCAATCGTGACAACATTTAAGAATACCGTGTTGTTCATTGGTTTCTTATAAAAATCGAAGCCAAACTAAAATCTTTATAAATCATTCAACAGGACAAGTATTTTACTATATTTATCTTGAAAAATCATGAAAAACAACAAATCGTAAAATATTTCTTCAAATTCAAATTCAAATTGTTTATTTGCAAGAAAATACACGGTTTACAAGGGAAGATCTTACAGCCTTAAAGTCATTGTATTCTGCCTGCGAGCAAGCGTGCAAATTATAAAAGCCTTGCCTTTACTACGTTATTTTTGTTTTCATATATCACAGCGGCTGTACTATTTTTGCACCAAATACATTGCTTAACCACTACCTAAGTATGTCGCTTACTGACTGGACAAGCAATGTAAAAATCACAAAACGATACTTTAGCTATGCGGTTGCATCGCGTAGTACGGCCGCTGTCTCTTGCGACGAGCTAGTGATGTGCTTGTGCAGATCCACTAACGTAGGATATCGACAACAATGTCGATTGTCGTATGAATTTAAATATATTACTTTGAAAGTTTATTCTTCAATTTGTCAACAGTTATAGTAGCCTTGTTGGAAGATCGATGTGAAATCTTGTTTTATACTCATTTAGATTTTCTCATAGTGTTGAAATTAATTGATTTACTCATAATTTTTTTTTGTGTCGTTTTCTTTATTTATATCATCTTATTATATTATCTAAATCGTTTTTTTTTTCTCAGGATCTCCCAAATTTTTAATACAATACTTAAAGGGAGAATCGATAGTTTCCGATTTAGTCAATCACTAGCGTATATGTAAAATAAATGGATTCTGCACAGCACAACGATGTTTTTTGTGTGAGTGAGTTGTACGGTGCATTGTAAATGCACGCTGTTTGATGGCATAAGGTTTATAATTGATTGTGTAGTACGTTCTGATTTATGAATTGCAAGCGTGAGCGCGACTTCGTGTCTATTAGGTTTACTGATCTGCATGTGTAGTTGTGGTGACACATTTCGATACATTTTCAACTACCGGGCATATCTCCTTTTTTTTTAGACGTATGAAACTGTGTATAGACGCCAATGGAGAGCGCTTTGAAAAGATATAATAAAAAAAATATAACCTGTAGAATATTTTTTTCTAGTATCGCAAAACTTTCTGAGTGCCCCACGTATAGTGCATGTAAAAGTGAGTGTGTATACTAACGGCAAGCGATGTTGGTGAAGTGGCACTTCTTGGACGGCACCCACAGGTTGGAGGAGCCCGTGTCGAACACCACCTTGAAGGTCTGCGGCGGCGTGCCGATCGTGATGGGCCCGTAGTATTGCGCCTGCCACACACAACTGTCATGACCACTGGGTTGCCACACACTGCCTGCGTTATTTATACAGGCTCTACATATGTTGACTAGAGAAACCCCGCAGGTGTGATGGGTACCGATATCTAAACACGATAAAAAAAATTGGGGTCAACGACCGCAACTTTTGTAGTTATTTGAAGTTTGACTTTATACAATCTCTTTGTAATCTTCCCATACTTGATGAACGTAACACGCAAAAAAAAAACAGATTTTCCCAAATCACACTTCAACTGACTTCAAGTACATTATGTGCGGTTGTTAGTACTCGGTCATCGTTGGCTGTAATAAATAAGGCAGCCGTCAACGGACGACGCTGTAGCTGTAGCTTTAGGTTTTATATGCATGGTAGGTTTTTCCTCATGTACGGCGGCTAATTAACTATTTTAACTACATCCGGCCCTTGCATATAAATATTGTTAGTGTTACATTACTTAGTCCTAACACAAATATTTTATAGTTATTGGTGCAGCAGCTGCAACGAAGTATTATTTATCCTACTTATATAATATTATAAAATCAATGTGAAAGGATGTTTAGATGTTTGTCAATCACACAAAAACAGCTGAACGGATTTGGATGAAATTCGGCACACAGAATAGTTTATGACCTGGATTAACACATAGGGTACTTTTTATCTCGGTAGTACGTTCCCGTGGTATAATTTCCGACGTCCACGCGGGCGAAAACGCAGGCGAAAGCTAGTCAAGAATAAACAAACATGAGTCAAGAGTTGACACTCAATAGATTGGTTTAGGTTTCATTCAATTGAATACACTAGGCTCCCGATGGGTAATCTATCTATCTACCTATGTAAATAAAAATGTATCGCTAAATGTGTTGCTAAGCGCAAAACTCGAGAACGGCTGCACCAACTTAACTATTTAAAAAAAAAATCTTTGAAGTTCGAGGAAGTTTCGTATGAAGAGAAAATGAGTCCGCGCCGGCCGCGAGCATTGCACTGATGAGCTAGTTGAAGCTTGTTCTCTGTAAAACATTATCGGCAGCACGGCGGTGTAGCGTGTAGGTATAGGTATGTCAGCTATCATGTAATGTTTTTATTGTTATGGCTTACACGTCAATACTGCAGCAAGGTAGATTAATTCTCTGTAAATATAATAATGTATTGTTCCCAATTTTCATTGGTTGAAGTATCGTGTACCACAAAATTAAACTTATATGCAACATGTGTGCAGACATGGAGGTCTGCTCTAATGGGGCACAATCACTTAATAAAATACCTTAAGGCGCAACTAGCTAGCCGATACTTTTTCCAAACAAATTTTGGTGGGGTTTTACTCCACTGTTACACATTGTACATCCAAAGTAAAACATGAAATCGTTTTGTCTTATTATTAATTTTGTCTATACAGAAGCAGAATAGTAAAAAAAAAAGCTATTAAAAAGTTATGAGCCAACAAAGATTCGTTTTTCCTGCTAATTTTAACGCAACTTTGGGAGTAAATAAGTAATAAAATAAGTATAAAATCTCCAAAACAAAGCTCGTTCCGACAAAACTCAATTGTCGAAGATTATAATAAATTTTATTCGTAATTGATTTATGCAGTAGTTTTTTCATAAAACTCCACCTTCCAAAGGACATTTCGTAATTTTTTACGCGCTCGTTTTACTGAAATCGTTCTGAACGGTGTTTGTGTGCGTGCGAACTAGAGTTTGTGCATGTAGACCAGCGTCTAACTGCTCATCATTGAAACTATCTCTGTCGGACACGATGCCAGGTGAGATAGCGTGCTTTTTGACCAAGCCCACCAATGAGTTCGAGCCCGTGACTAGTTCAACCTTAAGAAAGAGAGTAGTAACCAATTATTGTAGGTGTCTGTACTTAATTCTATTGAAGATTAGTCATTTAGTTGCCAGTCTATTGTCGAGGTATTTTGTAATTTTCTGTAATCAGGTACTCTAAAATAATAATTAGCATAATATACATATATGGCATAAGTATTCAACACAACTAGCAACAACTACATATACGAAAGCTCATTTGAATTTAAACTGCTCTCTTTAGATGTAATGTTTTGAAAACAATCTCTAAGATGATAATACAAATTTTAATAAGCAATACAAAGTATTTTTTAAATAAATAGAACACTTTTCATGATCTCCAAATAAAGTAAGGCAGAATAAGACCAAACAAATAAATAAGACATTAATTTAGCAACATAGTGAGTAATAGTGATCATATTTGTTTTGCGAGGGCACACTTTATCGCGGAGCGAGATAACCGCCGCGCCGCCGCCGCCGCCGCGGGGTTATCGGGACAAGGGCCACAACATGTGAAGTTCGCTCATCCCATCATTAGTATTACAGTGAGCAATGAGCATGCAATCATTCTCCAGTAATATTGTCATCAAAACAATGCTGTCAAGTTGATGCGACCTTCACTTAACATTGATCATTCAAAATACGGGTCTTGTCCCTCACAACCAATGTTTGTTTTGAATTATCATCTCTTATCTGCTTAGTTTACAAAGCTGCAGATAATAATGCCATACTAA
Source organism: Agrochola lychnidis (assembly GCA_963680765.1). NCBI lineage: Eukaryota > Metazoa > Arthropoda > Insecta > Lepidoptera > Noctuidae > Agrochola > Agrochola lychnidis. The sequence continues at coordinate 704,051 of OY796859.1, read as the reverse complement.
ACATTATCATTTACAAATACTTTCAATTACATATAACAGACAGGAAGGTGTTATTGATGCCAAGTGGTCATTAATATGACAATGACTAAGTAAAACTTCTTCCACCCATACAGAAAACAATTATTTTGTTAGGTGTAATAATACTGCACTGTTTGTTGCTATGTGACAAGCTGGAAACATCAAATTATTACAAGAAGGTTGTCTGCATGACCCTCGTTATTTAATCAAAACATGTTGTGAATGTCTGTAGTAATAACTTACTGATAGCATTGATAGTCAGCAAGAGTTACTCACATCTAGGTAATTGGAAAGCGGTTCTGGAGCCGGCCCTGTCACTGCATACTTGATCCTCAGCACCTGCAGGTCTGTGCCGACCTCGTGGAAGTGTCTGCGCACCGTTTTCATACGATACAGCGGCACTCTACACAAAAACAGTATGGTTACATTAACTTACATAATGTAAGATTTATATTATGTAGTTGATGTAATGGCTCCTCACAGGCAGCTGTAGTAACATAGGTACAGATTATAGGCAATAAAACTGCACATTGTACATCTAGTTATCAGAGATTCAGCATATTTTGCAAAATGTTATAAATAACATATCTACCAAGAAACCCCGAAAAAGCATCGCAACGCATTACAACAGCAAACAAAAGATCCCCTAAGACGACCCACTGATCGATGGCTTGCTTAACATGAGGGATTACAGCAAACTGCACAATTTTTGGAATAGGTCATTCAATTACCTGAGAAAGCCAGACACGCAAGTGGTGGCCGTGGCGGTGAGTGCCAAGAAAACTAGCAGCAATTTTCCCATTTTTCTTGCAAGTCACGCACGACTCTGCGTTACAAAGAAAAAATAAACAATATATAAACATAAAATATTACAATTAGATACACATTATCGCCTTACATACCGCAGTTAGTACAACAGCGTTTCTTTTTCTTTTTTAAGAGAGAATAAAAGCTGACTAAATAAAAAATGTATCCGTATTTATTTGTCCGTAACGAAATTATAATTAAATTATCGTGCCGGCTCGATTTGACATAGCGCGAGTCATGAATACTCGTGAATACTCGGATCGGATCGTACGACTCCTGTCAAGTGTTAATATGAATCACCATGGAATTAGTATGTACTATAAAGGCTCGTGCAGACAAGCGCGACATGACAACGCAATGCGACTCGGGTGGAACAATTTCTATAAAAACGTTTCGGAAATTGTTCTATCTAAAAATGCTAAAGTTTAGGAGATAAACTAGTCAAATTAATGTTTCTAGACAAATACGTTCAGCACGCGTAGCATGACCACCGTAGAAACGAGTTTTGTCGACGGAAGAATAGACAAAATGACAGATTGTGATTGTATAACTGTCATTTTGTCTATTCTTCCGTCGACAAAACTCGTTTCTACGGTGGTCATGCTACGCGTGCTGTTCCTGTTCCTAAACAGTCAAGTACTTCAACCTAATGACTTTTTAGGGTTCTGTACCAAAATGGTAAATTTAACTCTTATGGTGCGACTCAGTCTGTCTGTCACAGCTGGATATCTCAAGAACTACTAATGCTACCAACTTGAAATTTGGAATAGTTTTAGATGACGTTTGCCCAACTATTTTGTAATTTGATTATTTTTTTTGCAACAGGTACTGAACGGGGTTCTTAAAAATTCGAAGTGTGGCTACTAGGGCACAGATTACCAGATAAATCACTCCATGTACTTACGCGCGCTAACTACTTACCGACCGCCACAGCCGCGCCGGGCCGGAGACGACCCATTTCTCAGTGGGTTGCCAACAGCCGCGAGGCACATACGTACGCATATATTTCGGTTGACCTGACGTACTTAGTTTCAAATTTTTATGATATGGCTGGTTCTGGTGTATTATGTGCAGTTGATGGATGTAGATCCAGCATGAGAAGAGATAAATGTAGATCTAGCAAGAGAAGAGATAAAACTTATCTTTTTTTCAGTTTACCTGCTGATACAGAAATACGAGTATCTAATTTATTTTACTATCGTTATTTAAATAGGTAAATTGTTTAAACTTGCATGTTTCGTGTTTTGTATTTTATTGGTAGGTACATATTACTTCTACCACGTAATCTGTGCTTCTACTATGTGTCTGAGATAAGGATAGTAAGGTCAACTATCTCCGTTTTTCAACTGTCATTTAAACATTACGTTTAGCAAAAATCTACTTTGTGCAAATTAATTTTCAATAATATTTAGTATCGTTATTATCTTGTGTCGTGATTTCTTTGATTTAATTTTAAAATTGTATTATTTTAAATCGTTTTATAATATCCACTGTGGAAGGTCAACACTGTCAGTCTCGGTTCAACACTGTCAAAGTACAAATTATTAATATTTTAACCAGTTATACTTATAGCCCTTGCTAGCTCGTTCAGCTCCTTTCAGCACGGATTTTAAAAAAACGGTCTACCAATTCTAACTTGATTTTACTTAATGATTTCATTACGGATGCTCTGGATAATGGTAAGCAGGTCGATGTGGTTTACACAGATTATAGCAAGGCATTTGATCGGATCGACCACGATACCCTGATATAGAAGATAAGCTACATGGGTATCCGTGGGGACCTCTTGGGGTGATTCTCTTCTTACATTGATAACAAGTCACAAGCAGTGGTACTCAATAATTATATGTCCACTTGGGTAAAGGTGCCCAGCGGAGTGCCTCAGGGTTCCTTGCTCGGTCCTTTTTTATTTGTAGTCTATGTGAACGACATCGATCCTGATCCTGTGCCTCCATTCATCCAAACTATTATGCTTTTCCGATGACATGAACATTTTTGCCACAATTTCAACGCTCGAAGATAGACTAGCACTTCAGGCTGCCTTGTATCGGCTTGAAGAGTATTGTCGGGCTAACAAACTTGATCTTAACCCATCCAAGTGTACGATGATCACTTACACTAGAAAATGTGCAGACCTAGCCACTACTTATACTTTGGCGGGCCAGATTTTGCCAAGGTGCAATACTATTCGCGACTTGGGTGTCTATCAAGACAGTAAATTAGTTTTTGACACACATTGATGCAATTGTCAAAAAAGCTTCTAAACTATTGGGTTTACCCCGGCGCCAGACATAGCAGCAATATTTGATCACTTGAATGAACACTTGTTTAATCACATGTCTGGCAGGGGTGTTTGGTATTTGATCAAAGTTTGATCACTTATTTCAACTTTTCCATTCCGTGTCGGTTTTTCGAGCGCATAATATCAAAGCGTTAAAAGTTCAAATGTGTGCGTAGCACATATCAAAGCGCTCAATGTTCAAATGTGTGCGTAGCCTGCAAGTCCAGTGTCTCGTAAATAACTAAGTGGAACGGTCGTTTTATTTATTCAATCGCAAGATGGAATGGAGCAACGAAAGTGTCCTAGAATTTATTGACTTGCTTTCAGGAGAACCATGTATATGGAACCCTAAAAGTAAACATCATAATAAAAATAAAAGTTGTAAAAACTAAAACCCAACTACGACAAAAAAGTCAACAAAATAGGCATAAATAAACAAGACATCACATTCACAGACAGACATATTAAAAGAATTATAAAGAATAATCAGACATAATCTGTTCGATTTATAAATCTTGATTATTTATAAATATTCAATAACACGTGTGATTCAGATTTTTATGTCTGCCTGTGATGTCTTAATTGTTTATACCGTTATAGTTGACTAGTTTTATCACTTTTATTTATATTATTTTGGGGTTATTATATAAGTATATTTGAAATGTGCTACTTAAGCCCTTTCATTTGATACCCAACACGGCATCATTTTTTATTATATCATTACTTTATGTCCTCTAGAGGGCGCCATATTCAATTTAATGGGACGTCACATAGCCTATAACCAGCGGACGATCAAGACCCCTCCAACGATACCTCATTTGTCAAATTATGAAGAGTAGTTATGAGAGAACAGATGAATACACATACATACTTAACGGTCAGAATCATAACACTTCTTTTTGCTTCGCCGTAGTCGGGTAAAAATAGGGTCAAGAGCAAGACGCCTGGATCAGGATAAATAGTAGATTGTCAGTATATTGCTCTAGATCGAAGAATTAAAAAAACCGGCCAAGTGCGAGTCGGACTCGCACACCAAGGGTTCCGTACCACTGTACAATAATTAACAAAAAACTCCGAAAAAACCATGTCTCCTCGTGTTGTTTCATGTTCCTTTAATTTTTAACTTTATATTCTATTGGGAACCCTAAAAAATATATGTAGTGTCGAATGTACGATGTTACGGAACACTCAGGTGCGAGTTCGACTAGCACTTGGTCGGTTTTTAGTTCAGTTAAATGCGTAGTATTATATTATCTGTGGTTAAATGAAAATACTAAGCGAAGTATATATTTCATGTCAAATTTTATGTAAAATCGCAATGTTAAATTTGTATTTTCATAATGATACTGTGAATTACAAAGTTATTTTTTGCAGTAGCAGAAAATCACTCATATTTAAATAATAGGCGTTTTTAATATTTGTTGATTATACGGGGTGGCAGGGACATCGACGCGAAAACTGAATCTATGGATTCGGTAAACGATTCTGAACTAGCGTTGAAATTTTTCGTTGGTTATTAAAAAAAATCTGCTGTTTCATAGAAAAGTGCAATAGCTACGCGGTCAAAATGTATGGAACAGCAGATTTTTTAAAAATAACTGACGAAAATTTTCAACGCAGGGGGTTCAGAATCATGTACTGAATCCATGGTTTCAGCCCTCTTTGAGGAGTGGCTTGAGAGACGCCTCGGCGTCCTCACCTTCCGCCTGACGCAGGTCCTCACCGGACACGGCTGCTTCGGGAGGTTCCTGTTCAGGATAAGGCGGGAGGAAACACCCGGGTGTCACCATTGTGTGGATCGGCCTGAGGACACGGTGGAGCATACGACTACTTAAATGATAAGAATAGTTGGTCGCTGTGATTAACTCAAGACAATGTTTATGTTCTTTCTCCAGATTTAACTTACCTACTGACAGTTTATATAATTTTTTTATTTTATTATTTTGTTATGAGTTTGTATTGCAATTTGTGGTTGGCTAGTGACCTCGACAATTGATCATATTATTTTTTACCTGAGCAACCGGCAGCAAGTTCGTTATGCTCCCTTAGATGTCAATGCTTGCGGTAGCGTCGGGAGTCGAGTTGCCTCCTTCCCTCAAATATGGCGAGGGGGTAATGGCTGATCTTTGCGTTATGCTCGTGAACGGGTGCTGCTTGTGGTGACTGTTCGTCTTGCTGATCATGGTTTTGTTATTGTTACTAGTAATTAACTGTACATTTATTTTACCTCGATGGTCCTAGTTTATCATTTATAACTTCCAATTTACAGCTTTATGTAAGCGGGCACGCCCTTTATGCCTGGAGGCTTTTATTTAGATATTTAGTTCTTTTTACGTTTAGTTTTTACTTTTTAATTCTGCTTGAGTTATAGTTCTTGATGTTTTTGGTTGGTATATTGGCGTGTGCTAGCTGACATATGGCCAATAATTTATACTTAATTAAAATAATGTTTTGTGTTGCATAATAATTTTGCATACTATTGTATAGAGTCATTTTTATTTTTTTCTAACTTGAACAGACAGCTGTGCTGTTGGGGAGTTTGTTGCGCCACTTCTTCTTCCCAGCTAAAGGCACTAGGAAGTGGTGAAGGGTGGGCGTTTTTGGGGGACTGTCTTATGTAATTTTGACGTTCGATAAGTGCTGGTTCTCAGCCTAATTTGAATAAATGACTTTTGAATTTTGAATTTTGGTGGAGGTCTGCCCAGCTTGGGCAGAGCAACGCCGTGTTCTCGTAGAGGCGATCGGCGGCGGTGATCTCTCGCGTTCGGCCCTGGTTCAGGCCATGGTACGGAGCGAGAGGAAATGGCAGGCCGTCACCTCCTTCTGCGAAGCGGTAATGCTCGCGAAGGAGGAGGCGGAACGCGTGAGGGAGAGGCAAATTTCGCGCCCTCACGCCCCTAACCGCCGCAATAGGAGGAGACGCCTGGGGTGGGAATTGCGAGCCGATTTCCGGCCACCGTAGGCGCGGGCTTGCGGACGGTGAGCAATGGGTAGCTCGCCGTCCGATAAGGACCAAGCCCGGGTCGACGGCGCGTTATGTTCCACGCGCGCCTCAAAGAGATGTCAGCAGAATTGACGGGGTCCGCTAGGGCCAATGCCTGCCGGGGGTTCGAAGAAAACCGATAGGGAAATCGTGGCCCCAGGCAACAGGGCAACCGAAGGAACACGGGTGGGTTTTAGTCAGTAAGAGTCTGACACGCCCTCCCGCTCCGCCCAGAGCGGGAGAAGTTATTTGATAATTTCCAAAACAAAAAAAAAAAGGGGGGGTTCAGAATCATGTACTGAATCCAAGGTTTCAGTTATCGCGTCGATGTCCCTGCCACCCCGTATACAGTATATGGTACATGATAGATAGACGGACGGGCAGACAGCGGAGGCTTAGTAATAGGGTTCCGTTTGGCACACTTCAGGTACGGAACCCTAAAAATAAAAGAAACACGTTATTGACCCAATAACAGGGAATGTTAAAAAAAGTGTGTGTGTCAGCTCCGACGCACGACTGGAGTTTACTCCTAAGAACTTTAATGTCTAACAAGATTTCTGTAAGAAATTATTATGTAAGTATCTAAGATCTCAGGTAGATTCGTGTTAGATTCTTATTAGGTTCGTGTTCAAATAGGTACTTATTTTGATCCATTAACATTGTTAAAAGTTAATTTAGAAGGAAATTTTAGCAAATTGAAATTGTCATAATTACGTAACTTGAAAACTCACTTTTTTGTTTGTAAAGATATTTCTTTAATTTTGGTCTTAAATGAAAGGTCCAAACGTTTACGTTCATATTGGTGCCGATTCCCTTGTTCACAAACTAAACTAAATTTAAGTTCAGTGCATCTTTTTCTTTCTATTTCATTAAGAAAAGGACAGAAGATAAATTTTAGTTTAGTCCTGTCAAATTAATCAGCGCTTGACGTAAATTGACGTAATTTTAGTTGGCAAGTTTTTAATCACGTCTAAACTTGTATGGAGAGTGATTAATTTGACAGGACTAAATTAAAATTTATCTTCTGTCCTATTCATAATGAAATAGAAAGAAAAAGATGCACTGAACTTAAATTTAGTTTAGTTTGTGAACAAGGGAATCGGCACCAATATCTGCTATTTAATTGCGTAACACCTTTTCGTAAATGATTAAGACTATTAATTAATTTTTATGGTGTACATAATAAAGAATATTCTATCTATCTATCTATCTATTCTGTCTCATTTTGCAGTTCAACAACATTAATTGCGTTATTTACGTTGTTGAGCAGGTTTTTTTTCGAACTTATGAAGCAATGGATTGGCAATCTGTTTAAATGATTCAGATTGTGATTGATCGTTTATTATGCAATTAGGGTGCTGGTCATACACGCAGACAAACCACACATCTTTGTTTTATATTTTTTGTCATCTTCTGTTATTATTTTAAGTAGGTATGTCCTATTCATGTTCCTACACATTTATTATTTACGTAAATGTAATAAACCAACTTATTCAATGCAAACTATTAAAATAATATGATAACAATCTTAAATTATTATCAGAATATTAGCTTACTTAATAACAATATATTGAAAAAAAAAATTGGTTGGTGATCTAAAATCAGACAGGATAGTCCTCACTATCTGAAACGTATGGTCACCCTACGAAATTACGTGCGTGCAGTTGCAGGGTCGCGGGGAGGTGACGCGTGGCTCCGCCCACTCGCTCGAGGTCGCTGTCACTTATTGTCGTCTTAAAACCATTTGTCACGTTTAGTTCATGAAAATCGGCTCGCGGAACAAAAAGATACGGTCATTTTTATGTACTTATTGAAATTTTGTTTAATTAATAATTTGACTGCCTCGTTGGTCTAGTGGTCGCAAGCGCTACTGCTGAGCATGAGGTCCTGGGTTCGATTCCCGGGTCGAGCAAAGTGTTATTGGGTTTTTCTATCTGAAATTTCTCAATAGCATCCCGGAGTCTGGATTTGTGCCCGGTTGATGGCAATAGGCTCGCCCCCTATTATATAGGACCTCTGCCCAACCCTCCGGGGAAACAAGGCGTGATGTTATGTTATAAAAAAATATATAAAAACTTTATTGTTCAAGTAAACAGTACAAATTCAAATAGCACTAGCCTCCACACTAGGATTCCCTGTGTCGTGGAGACTAGTCTCTTTCGTCTTACAACTCTAATACATAGTATGTACTATATGTAGGCACTTAAGTAACATCAGTCGGTAAGATTTATGAAGTGACAATAATCGAAAGTTATTCCAGTATAATAAATTCAACTTTAAATATTGTAATAAAGTTACATACATTATATTTAAACGTGTTTGGTGTATTGTATACGTGTGTGGTGTGGATGTGTGATGAATGAGTGAGTTAAGGTGGGTTTGGACCAAACGAAGATAAGACAAGGTAAGAGCAAATCCTTTCCTGACATCCCTAACATTTCTGTAGGTATGGATAGACCAACGAAAGAATACTCCCACTCCGTTTAGACTGTAGTGACACAGTACCTGTCACACAGTCACCAGAGAACCGTATACCACATACCACCGAACCAGCTACCATATACCACTGGACCAGCTACCATATACCACATACCACTGAACCATTACCACGTTTTTGACAGTCCGCAAGAAATAGAGAAGCAATCGTCTTGATAAAGACGAGTAACGAGTATCTTAATAAAGAAACAAGATAATCGACGCAGCACGAGCGTTATCACAACGCCGCACTCGTTCGCCGGTTCGCTTCGAAAGAAGCGGTTTGTAAGCGCAAGCAAAATAAGCAGAAGCACCAGCACCCTCCGTATCTTCACGCTTCGAGACCACGCAGATGAACATCTTCACTCGACGACGGCTCACGGCGAAAAGGACCGAGCTCTGCGCGCGACTTCTATTTATGCCTTCGCAGCGAATAATGCCGCGTGCAACGCAGCGCCCCGCGCCCCTCGCGCGGCGCGCCCTACGGCGCATCGCTATTGGTCGATTTATTGTTAAGTAACATGCTAGTGCCTAAGAGTATCAATGTATGAATAGTATAAAATAAGGTGTTTTAGGAAATAAAATACAGTCTATCTGATTTCGTTCTTCTGTACAGTCTAGTTTTATTTACGACAGTAAGAGTACTCTAATACACTCTACCTAATTAGCGACCCCAAACGCTTAAAGTGGTGACCCCGTGAAGCTGAACACAATCCTGAAGCCGAAGCCTAAGTTCCTGCAACATAGAACTCCTGCAAGATCCCACTAGAATCTCAGAAGAACCATCATCATGCCGAACGATACCGACGGATTTAGCGATGCTCAGGGCATCACAACAGTGAAGAGCGACGTGGCATCAGTCTCACTTACTGCACGTCTACCACCATTTTGGCGCCAAAATCCACGCCTGTGGTTCGCGCAATTTGAAGCCGCCGTTGCTGCCAGCAAGATAGGTGATGAGCAGAAATTCAACCTCGTCGTTCCGCTACTAGGCAACAGTGACCTAGAACAAATCGGAGACATCATATTACATCCACCGATCACCGGCAAGTACAGTGCGCTCAAGGACAGACTCATTTCTACGTACCAAGAGTCAGACCACCGGCAGTTACAGAAGCTACTCAGCGGCCTCGAACTCGGCGATAACAAGCCAAGCCAGCTGCTGCGTAAAATGCGAGACCTCAGTGGCAAGCTACTATCGGATGAAGCGTTGAAGGTTATGTGGCTCAACCAGCTGCCCACACAAGTTCGCGCCGTGCTCTCTGTCAACACCGAGTCATCGCTCGAAGTGCTAGCTGCGATGGCAGACAAAATGATGGAGCATTTTGAACCCGCTACAGTCGCCGCAGTCTCCACAGCAAACCCTCCGTCAACAAGTCCAACAGTCAATGAGGTACAGCTAAACGCGATAACAACCCTTCAAATCAACATGCTTACGAAGCAAATAGAGAAATTGTCACTCGAAGTCGCCGAACTCCGCAACCATCAGTATTCGTCGTATCGCCGTTCCCGCCAAAACTCCGCACATCGTAGCCGCTCACGCACACAATCAAGACAGCGTACTGATAACGCCCGCAAGCCCGGCGATCCCGACTGGCTGTGCCGTTATCACTACCAATTCGGCAACGGGGCACGCAAATGTGAATCGCCATGTTCCTTCGTAAAGCGGGAAAACTAGAACGTACATCGATAGTGGCGGGTGTCGATGTAAACCAAACAAGTCGCCGCCTATGTGTAATCGACACCAACAACAGAGAAAAATTCCTTGTCGACACAGGAGCCGACATATCAGTATTAGCCGCTCGAAACCAGAAATATTCAAGGCCGGCGGAGAACGCAGGCTACAAACTTTTCGCGGCAAACGGAACAGAGATTCGTACCTACGGAGAGCGCACACTCGAGCTCAACCTAGGCTTACGAAGAAGTTTTAAGTGGACTTTCGTCGTCGCCAATGTGAAGACATCATTATTGGGTGCCGACTTTCTAGTGCATCATAAACTGTTAGTCGACTTGCACCAAAGAAAACTCATCGACCGTGTAACCGAGCTCAGTGTAAACGCCATCAAAGTAAACAGCAAAGAAGAATCGGTCTACATTATCAACCGCGACCACACTCATCACGACCTGCTGAAGAAATATCCAGATGTACTTCGACCAATGACATTAAAAACTCCAGCCAAGCATGACGTCACTCATCACATCGAGACAGCTGGGCCGCCGATCTACTCACGGCCGCGCCCTCTACCGCCCGACAAATATAAAGCAGCTAAACTCGAATTTGAGCGAATGATCGAGATGGGAATTTGCAAGCCGTCAAACAGTCCGTGGGCGAGTCCACTTCACATCGTGAAAAAGAAAGACGGATCACTTCGAGTATGTGGCGATTATAGAAGACTCAACGCTGTCACCGTTCCCGACCGATACCCCATTCCACGAATTCAAGATTTTACATACCAACTCCACGGCAAGAAAATATTCTCGAAACTCGATTTGAAAATGGCATATTTCTGGATACCTATCGCTAAACAAGATGCTCAAAAAACAGCAATAATAACACCGTTCGGACTTTTCGAATTCACCTGCATGACGTTCGGCTTAAGAAACTCCGGTCAAACTTTTCAACGTTTCATGCACGAAGTTCTACGAGGACTAGATGAGAACGTATTCTGTTTCGTCGACGATCTGCTTGTACACTCGAGAAATAAGGAAGAACACCGCCGCCACTTAGAATTAGTACTCGAACGCCTAAATACCTACGGCGTCAGTCTAAACATCGACAAGTGTTAGTTTGACAAGGAAAACATCGAGTTCCTCGGATACGAAGTGTCATCAGAAGGAATCAACCCCACTCAAGAACGAATACAAGCCATAGTAAACTATCCGAAACCACAAACAGTTCAAGAACTTAGAAGATTTTTAGGTATGATAAACTTCTACCGTAGTTGTTTACCCCATCAAGCCGAGTACCAACATGAATTGAACAAATACCTACACAACAGCAAGAAGAACGATAAAACTCCGATACAATGGTCTCAAGTTGCAGAACAAGCCTTTGAGAAATGCCGACAAAGCATTCTCGAGGCAACGACACTGACTCACCCGATACCTAACGCGCCGCTATGTTTATTTACCGACGCATCGAATACTAGCATCGGCGCCGTTTTACAACAAAAAGTGGACAACATTTGGAAACCTCTGGCATTCTTCTCAAAAACTATGAGTGAGACGCAGCGACGCTACAGCGTGTACGATCGCGAATTACTAGCAATGTACACCGCCGTGCAACACTTACGACGACTGATAGAGGGCAGTGACCTAACAATATTCACAGATCACAAGCCGCTAACTTACGCGCTGACAAGAACGCCCAGTAGCAGCGATACACCACGAAGAGAACGCCAGCTACACTACATTAGTCAGTTCTGTGCAAAGATCGAATACATTCACGGTGATAAGAACGAAGCAGCGGACGCCTTATCACGCATCGAAGAAATCAACTTGTCGCACTCCACGATCGACTACAACCAACTCGCTCAAGACCAAGAAAATGATGAAGAACTGAAGATCTGCATGTCCAACCCAAGTCTAAAATTCGCGCCTATCACATTGCCCGGAGGTCAACGACCCATCATATGTGAAACGTCAACTGGCAACGTTCGCCCATACCTACCATCAACTTATCGTTTAGTAGCATTCAAAGCGCAACACGAACTAAGTCACCCTGGTGTGCGAACAACAAGAAAAATAATGGCTACAAAGTTTTTTTGGCCCAGTATGAACAGAGAAGTTGGATTGTGGGCAAAATCATGCATCGGTTGCCAGCGCGGGAAAATACATCGACACGTCATCAGTCCACTCGGCGAGTTTCAAAAATCATCGCGTTTCGAACACATTCACGTTGACATCGTGGGACCTCTGCCACCATCTAATGACTACAGATATTTAGTAACGATGATCGATCGCTGTACTAAATGGCCGGAAGCAATACCTATTCGTGACGTCACCGCCGACACTGTTGCCAAGGCGATTTACGAGGGATGGATAACGCGATTTGGCTGTCCGTTACGTGTAACAACGGATCAAGGAAGACAATTTGAATCGTCGTTATTCAACGCACTGATGAAGAAATTTGGCATCACCAGGATTCGAACTACTGCATACCACCCGCAAGCAAATGGTCAAGTCGAACGCTGGCATCGAACGTTGAAGGCCGCGCTCATGGCGAGAAGCGCCGGCACACACTGGAGCAATGAATTAGCGACTGTGCTACTTGGACTACGTACAGCGCTTCGTGAAGACACACAAGTTAGCCCTGCCCTGATGACCTACGGATCGACACTAAGAATACCGTCAGATTTCTTCGTGCCTACACAGCCGAAAAATGAAGACGCCGAATTCGTCCGCCAGCTGACCGAAACAATGGCATCACTCACACCAAGCAGCAAGGCACGTGGCAACAAAATGAGCACGTTTGTTTACAAGGACCTAGCGATGTGTAGTTATGTTTTCGTGCGCAATGATACCGTGCGAAGTCCATTGACCCCACCTTACGACGGCCCGTTCAAGGTGATTCATCGTGAGAGCAAGCATTTCACCATACAGATGCCACTTCGAACTACAGTTGTCTCAATAGACAGACTCAAGCCAGCGCACCTACTCAATGAAGAAGAGTTTACCACTACTTCAACAACATGTGCGCAACAACAATCACCGCCCACTAAAAGCACAACCTTGACGGTCGAGCCGCGATCATCGACCCCCAGTCTACCACGCGACGCATACGTCACTCGATCCGGCCGCGCAGTGAAACCGAAAGTACGCTTCGCTTAGGGGGGAGTGATGTAGTGACACAGTACCTGTCACACAGTCACCAGAGAACCGTATACCACATACCACCGAACCAGCTACCATATACCACTGAACCAGCTACCATATACCACATACCACTGAACCATTACCACGTTTTTGACAGTCCGCAAGAAATAGAGAAGCAATCGTCTTGATAAAGACGAGTAACGAGTATCTTAATAAAGAAACAAGATAATCGACGCAGCACGAGCGTTATCACAACGCCGCACTCGTTCGCCGGTTCGCTTCGAAAGAAGCGGTTTGTAAGCGCAAGCAAAATAAGCAGAAGCACCAGCACCCTCCGTATCTTCACGCTTCGAGACCACGCAGATGAACATCTTCACTCGACGACGGCTCACGGCGAAAAGGACCGAGCTCTGCGCGCGACTTCTATTTATGCCTTCGCAGCGAATAATGCCGCGTGCAACGCAGCGCCCCGCGCCCCTCGCGCGGCGCGCCCTACGGCGCATCGCTATTGGTCGATTTATTGTTAAGTAACATGCTAGTGCCTAAGAGTATCAATGTATGAATAGTATAAAATAAGGTGTTTTAGGAAATAAAATATAGTCTATCTGATTTCGTTCTTCTGTACAGTCTAGTTTTATTTACGACAGTAAGAGTACTCTAATACACTCTACCTAATTAGCGACCCCAAACGCTTAAAAGACAAAGGGACACCAGAAAAATGGGTACAGAAAAAGCTTTCGCTCGTATGGTCCAAGTCGACCTTTATGTATTAGTGTGATGAATGTGTGTGTTGTGCTCTTGAGTTAAGGAACTTCTCTGTGCTTTCGTAGTCCATTCCTGCCAGAAATTTTGGAAGGTGATTTTTACATTTATTTCTAGTCATGGTCAGTATATCCATTTCACTGTTGAGCTTACTGTAAATAAATGGTCCCATATAAAGAAAGCATCTATTGCCAAAGAAGAGTACATTTAGGTTTATGCCATTTGGGCTTATTTGCATTTCTAAGAGAGCGAACGTTGGTGTATGTTAAGGCGCTATGGGCATTTTTGTGGTACCTCAGTGCGACTGCCATAATGTACAATTGGCGCACACGCAGAACACCAGTCTCTTGGTACAGACGCCAGCACATCAAGCTACTACAATCTGTCAAATTTATTTAATAGATTTTCAATTTTATCGCTGATGTCTAAGGTTCAAAGTTGATTGGGAAAATTTGACAGTTTCGGGTAGCTTGATGTGCTGGCGTCTGTACAGTGTGTCAGTCGAGAAGCGCATTGGTGTTATGTTATGTAATAATTTGTAGGTACAGACGCCAGCACATCAAGCTACTACAATCTGTCAAATTTATTTAATAGATTTTCAACTTTATCGCTGAACTCTAAGGTTCAAAGTTGATTGGGAAAATTTAACAGTTTCGGGTAGCTTGATGTGCTGGCGTCTGTACTTAAATATTTGTTCTAAGAAGGTGTACCTAATTACTTAAGTAAATAACTTATATTTGTGTTTTATATGAATTCCAAAAATAAAGTAGTCTATAGTTCATTTTTCTGGAAATGTAAGTAATAAATAATTAGATACCTACACTTTAAAATAATATAGGTATACGGCGTCCACAAAATCGTCATCCATTCTGTTTGTTGTCTATTTGAGAACTGTGAAGCGAACGTGCTGCAAAGCATGTCTGACAGGTAATGAGCGCTCGAAAAACCGACACCGACTGGCAAATCAATGTTGAAATAAGTGATCAAATACCTAAACACCCCTGCCAGACATGTGATCAAACAAGTGATCATTTAAGTGTTCAAATATTGTTGCTATGTCTGGCAGGTAAAAGCAAACAAGTGTTCAAATGTGTGAGGAAGTGTTTGATCAAATATGTGACTATGTCTGGCGCCGGCTTTACAATACGTACATACAGACGCCAGCACATCAAGCTACCCGAAACTGTCGTCTGAAACTCTTCGTCGGTTATTTAAAAAAAAATGCTGTTTCATAGAAAAGTGCAATACCTACGCGCTCAAAATGTATGGAACAGCAGATTTTTTAGGGTTCCGTACCTCAAAAGCAAAAATCGGAACCCTTATAATTGATCATTCGTGTATCTGTCTGTCTGTCACAGTCAATTTGCTCCGAACCCAATGGACCGATTAAGTTGAAAGGTACACATTATGGATTTCTGTGACCCAAACACGCTCGTGTAACGAAAATAAATGAATTTTGATTATGGGGGACTTTTGGGGGACAAATAAGAAAAAAAAAATTGCAAACTGTACCATGTGACATGAAATGAAAGGGCTTATTGTGAGGATTTCAAATATATACTTTTTTATAATTTTAAAATAAATACTTTGAAAGTAGATGAAAATTGACCATTCTCCCCCTTATCTCCGAAATTACTGGGCCAAATTAAAAAAAAAATACAGAGAATGGTTCTTCACTTACAAGATTACAAGAAAACTTATAAGAAGTCTATGGTCTTAAAATAACATAGTAATCTACATTTGCAGTTCGAATGTATGGGAGAACACCTTTCTGTTCTGTGAGAATACCCAACAAACTTTTGATAGGTCGCCACAACGTGCCGATTCTAACTTTTGGTTCTATACGCTGGTTGTTAATACGTCGCTATCACGTTGACACAACCGAGAATAGGTCCATTTTATACGAATCAGTGTCGTATTAGTGTCACGTAGCAGTCATATAAATCACTGTATGTATGGTCGTGTAGTGGTCGTATAGAAGTCGTCAGATCCACTTTTTGTCGAGTTATGATGTTTATTACCGCTGCTTTACAGCATTTTATCGAATAACAAGTGTTCATCACGACTTTTAAAGTGATGAGTAATATGCGCTAGTTTTCCCAATGTAATGTAGGCGCCTTATAAATTAAATACATTCTTTATTAACATTAAAAGGTTACAGAAAATTTTGAGCCCCTGCCTCCAAAGCTAGGTTAGAGTACCTACCTGTATTTCAGGAGCCAGTGATTTCTTCCATTTGTGTTACTGTTAGCAAGCATATGTAGCAAAGGATGATTTTCTTACTTAATTTTAATTTAATGATAGTATTTTATTTGCTTTATTTCTAATTTAATTTTTAAACTTAACTATTAGAATAAATTTGGATAAATACAAAAATCAGGAACAAAAATTAATGAAATAAAAACAAGTTATTAAAATTAGGATTAAACAAAATAAAATAAAATAGGGGGAACTGGTAGGCGTGCGTGTGTGTGCGTGTATGTATGCGTGTGTGTGCGTGTATGTATGCGTGTGTGTGTGTGATTACCAATGATTTGTGCTCTAATATATTTAGGTTGATTGCAGTAAGTTTTCAGTTGCGTTGTAGTCCTGTGTCAGTAGCCAGATCTTTATCTTCTTTGTTTCACGGGTCGTTAGGGGATAATTATATGTTCAGGGTTTTGTTGAGCTTATTTTAGAGAAAAGTGGCAAGATATATGCGGATATATCTCGGACACGGCGTCCGCCAGGTGACAGCGGTGTCACCTGGCGGACGCCGTGTGATAGTGCAAAGGTGAGCAAACGTTTGTTATGGTGCGCTTCTTATTAATTTGTGTATTATAAGATGTAATACTGTGCTGCTTGTTGACCATTTGCAGAATATAATTCTGTCTTACCGTAAGTACTTCACATTTCTCGTAGGTATAGGACTCTGGTGGGAAATCTAAAGGGTTTGAAAGTCATGACTTTAAGTAGAGATTATTGGGCCTTTTCCAGGTGAATCATAAGTCTTGCAACCACCACCCCATACAATAACACAATATCCCAAGACTGACTACACTAGCGCATAGTACACAGTGCAAAGTAGTTCGAAGGCGGCCACGAGTCTAAGTTTTTTAAATGCCCAAATAAGTTTCCTTATACGCGTTGTAGTGATGTCTATGTGCTGACGCCAGCAAAGCTTTTCATCTACAATCACACCAAGGTATTTCACATGGTGAAGACTTAGTGATAGCTGTGCATGAACATGTCGTTGAATAATCGAAGTTGCATACATGTAGTCAAATATCTAAATTTACAGGTTCAATTTTAGCAAAGGAGAATTGGAGAAATGTAGATTTGGAAAGGTTCAAAGTGAGGCGGTTAGATCTTAGCCAATGACTTACTTTATACAGTCCCAGTTCGGCGCTTCGTTGAACTTCGTCCCATGAAATATTAATTCTTTACATTAAGCAATATTTTTACCTATATTTTAACGATTGTGTTAACAGTTACCTATATATGACTTAGGGTTAAAGACAACCGTAATACAACATCTAAACGACTTTTCATTCCGTGCACTTATTTTTTACCTGTATATTATCAGCCATATTAAGAGGCCTGCGAACACGGCTCGCAACAGTCGCAACTACAAATCGAGACGTTTACAAAATTCAATTCCAAGCACGTTGCGCTAGTGTGAGTGCCTGTCGGAGCGATATACACCTACAGTGAGCAATACTACCAGACACACATTGACAATTATTGCTTGATGTGATAGCACTATTAGCTTTCGAAAATTTATGATAAATTTGGATGTGTTCCGTAATACCAAAAATTATGAATGAAAACTTAATATTTTTCCTTTTTTTTTCCGATAATTTGTAATTTGATAATATAAGCTATGCTTCTGCAGAAACAATATTATAAATATTGTTGTTTATAATACAGAAAAAACAATATGAAAACATGTCATTTACGTGGTAAAAATGTGCGAAATTAAAATTCGTTTAAACTTCATTTTATAAAAGTTTTTTGAAAAAAAAAAAGAAGCCTAGATAAACACTGTCTTAATCCGAATAACAACATAATATGGTGGAAATATGCCCAAATTAAAAATGATTTAGGTATTACGTTTGTATGGACAATTCATGCGTCGCCGCGTTCTTACTGAAATTAAGGTTCATTTAAACTTAATTTCATGTAAAAAAATCATTTTTAAACATAATTAAACTAGTAATTTATTTATTGGTGGTCTCGGTGATACAAAAAAAATATACATATGTGATATAATGGACATCGATAAGTTTTTAACCAAATCAGATTTTATAATATTGATACGTATGTGTTTGAGATGGCCATGTA
Source organism: Agrochola lychnidis (assembly GCA_963680765.1). Taxonomy (NCBI): domain Eukaryota; kingdom Metazoa; phylum Arthropoda; class Insecta; order Lepidoptera; family Noctuidae; genus Agrochola; species Agrochola lychnidis. Next base: position 685,587 of record OY796859.1, on the reverse strand, counting down.
TATCTACACACTTTATACGCACGGATCGTTGTTTCGGTTGCGGATTTCTGATAATAAGCGACGAAACCAAACCTACACACTTTATAGTGGAAAATGTTAAATACATGATAAATTTTGTTTTTTTCTGGTGTCCACGCTGCGCTTCCTTTGCCATATACGATCATTACCCAGAGGATGAATGTGAATATTGTAATAGATTGGATAAAAGTGATTAAATTACTCATATACAGGGTTATTAGTTATTCTTCGGCAATCCGTTAAGGGGATGTAGGAAATGTAATGCTCTTGCAGGAGAATCGCATATAGCAGCCCTCAGTTTTACTGTGGTTGTTGCTTCAATTCTCCGTCGTGTAGTAAATTTTAAATTATTGCGGTAAAGCTCTAGTAATTCATCAATAAACGGTTGTAAGAATGAGTATCAACTGGTTTACTTGTGCCCTCATACACACCACGACCAATGGTGGAAAGTTGGGGTATTCATGAATGTTGCAGAATATTGGCCATACTTGGTGTTTGGAACTTTTGAATAAGTGTAAGCCGCATATTTACATGAAGAGATATGCACTTTGGTACATCGTCTAAATGTAATAAAATCATTTCCAGCATAGCAATAAGGCCATTATACCAATAATGACCAGAATTAACTGGAATTATGGATGTATTTGTTTTTTGACAATTTAAAAGTGTCCGTGGATCTTTTGGAACTGAACAGGGAATTATTTTATTTAGCTCTCTCAATGCATCTTGTGTAATATTGAAGTGAATTGCCCATTTTTTTACATTATTACGAAGTATAATATCATTTTTACCCGGCTCTTCACTTGCGCTTTCATCGGAACTATCACTAAGACAATTTATCAAATGTTTCATCTACTTCGTCTTCTTCTGACTCTTCTGTTTTAGAACGACTAGACCTACTATTATTTTGTAATTTTTGACGTTCAAAAGTGCCATACATGGGCCTATTTGAAATAAATGATTTGACTTTGACTTTACTTTCTACGCTTCGAGCAACATCATATTGTTTAGATCCACTCTGCACCGAACTCAACTCTTTTGAATTCCAAATGATTTTTTTTGCGGAACCAACTCCAGAACCATAGAAAAGAATGGCTGTGGTTGTATGTTAAAAAAAAATTATGCACTAATAGGACATCCAGTCATTGAATAGTAGTATATGTGTTCAAATTGACTTAAAATCGTATAAGAGTGCAATTTATCACTCTTACACGATCCGCACGTAAAAGTAGTTCTCGCGACTTTATTACGTTTAATGTCGGTATAAAAGTAGTATAGACGTTTCTAAGACGACGGCACTGGCTACTGAAAATTGTGTAATAGTCATATAAAACAGTCGTATAGAAGTTCATACGATGTTTATATAGGTACGACTACAAGTTGTTTGGAGATAAGAGGCACTAAGTTGTATGCACGCTTACATTACTTCAATACGATGTTTATAGCATTTTGCGTCGCGTAATTTTTACTTATACGACTGAAATGTTTGTTGGGCATGTATATAGATGTAAAACAACCGATTTAAAACGTTTTAAATAAAATGTTGCCGTTTTAAACTTCAAATAAATCGTTTTAAACGGTTGAAAACTCTCGCCTACAAAAATAAAACCACGTGCGGCGCGGCGCGGCGGCCACAGAGCATGTAACTTTAGCGGCGGCCGCGCGGCAGTTTATGTATGTGCATGTGTGTAGGGTAGGTGAGCTGGCAACGTTGCGTTAAGTCACGAGTGACGACGTCAACGAGAGTGCAGTGTGAGCTTGGTTTTAAACCGAATCAAATTGATTATTTACCTATATCGTTTGAAAACAATTCTTTTTTTTTTAATTTAACAACACATAGTTTTTATAACTTAGGTAGGTAATACCTACGTTTGGTCGGACGGACCAACTAGAACTAAATCCACTAAGTATATCACATATTTAAAAAAAACTTTACACAGTTTATAGGCACTTACTCCGTTATATCCCTACCTCGGTAAAATCAAGAAAATGTAGTTATAATTAAGATAAACATAGTCATCAACACAAAGCGTTTTAAATAGAAAAAAAAAAATTGTTTCGGTTTTAAACGGATTGGTATAATTGGTTTTAAACCGGCCTTATATTTATAGGCATGTATACAACTACAGTACGACACAACTTAGATGTAGCATCGGCAAAATTCGTAAAACAGATCACCATCCGAACTGAATGCGCCTTCAAAATCATCAATCTTTATTACTATTTTGGGTGAAAATGATCTTTACGCAAACGTAATAACTTGTGAAGTCATATAACCAAATAGATTGTAAAATTGAAATGAATCAATGCAAAATTTCAAATTCATGCGACATCTAAGTTGTATCGTAAGTACTGTACAATGTCAAGTTTGTATTTGGGATAAATTCATCCCAACTACGGAACCCTTCATTGTGCGTAGTCCGACCCGCACTTGACCGGTTTAAAAAAAAATAACCGACGAAAAATTTCAACGTATGTAGGTTCAGAATTATGAATTGAATCCATGGTAACAGTATTCGCACCGATGTATGCCACCCTGTATAATTGCAAACCAAGTATTTATACTGCTTCTTACTCTAATTAGTTTTCTTAGTTTTGTTGCTTATTCTGTCCAATTTCTTTATGTTCAGCATGCTCCTCTCCATTGCTATACGAAAACGTACGAAAATAGAAGACGTACAAAGAAAATAAGAAAACTTAAGTGGAAATGGACAGGCCATATAATAAGAGGCATTGAGAAATGGAACAAAAACATTGTGTTTTGGTTCCCAAGAAATAAGGCTAATATTATTATTATTACTCCAATTAAGGCGATGTGGTTTTTTTTGCCCACACCATAAATTATTATTATAAGACTATACGTGAGGGGCTTGTGGCTAAGTAATAACAGCTGCACGGGTCGATTGATCAGGTTAAGCTACGCTTGCCGCGGTTGGTCCGTGGATGGGTGACCATCTTTACATACCAAGTCCCCTCCGTGCCTCGGAAAGCACGTTAAGCCGTTGGTCCCGGCTGTCATTTGTAGATCTTTGACAGTCGTTACGGGTAGTAAGAAGCCCAAAAAGTCTGACAACCAGTCTTACCAAGGGGTATCGTGTTACCTAGTCACTAGGTTGTGGAGGTCAGATAGGCAGTCGCTCCATGTAAAATACTGGTATTCAGCTGCATCCGATTAGACTGGAAGCCGACCCCAACATAGTTGGGAAAAGGCTAGGCAGATGATGACGTGAGGATTCGTAATTGGCTCTCTGGTGACTATGGTCTCCTTTTTTTTTATTAGCTGTAAGTCCTCCATATACTTAATAAATATTACCTCACAGACTGCAAATAGAATGATTTTATGTGTGAAACAGTTAAGAATGGTAGGTGCCTTTGATTTGGTTTGATTTTGAACATAGCACCGACTTCCTAAACTGCTAGTTCCTAGTTGCTATACAGAACATTATTATATTCTTTTCGAAGTCAGTTTTTGAAAAGGCATAAACAATACATAGACAAGCGATTGCCCTAATCCGGGGTGATAAGCTATCACACATTCGGAGTTCTATTCTCCATCTCCGAAGGTTTTTATCAGATCCTAACTAAATAATTAATATAGGACCACTAACAGTCGAATGGGGAACCTTATTCTTTTACGAAGTTTGTTAAAAAATAAATGCAATGCTCTAATAACCATTGTTTTTTTTTATTTGGAAAATAACAGTTTGCCGCGTGGGCATCACAATTTATCCGCATGCAACATGTCCTGACAATGCAGGCCTGATTGTTGGCTGCGTGTTATACTAAGCACAGCGCACTCTACAGCGTCGTCGGCAAGGCACGAGCCTCTTCATTTGTCAAACATTATACAACGTGTAACGTTAAATGCGCAAAACTGCAGGCACCCCAACTGAATTTTAATTCAATTAGCCTATTTCAGAGAAAAAAAAAACATTAAAATAATTGTAAAGGTTTTATGTGCTGTTTTAGTTCGTAAGATTCGTATTTGCATTGAAATAAAAGCTATTATTATCCCGCGTATGAGAAAATTTAAATTGGTCGACAAAAATTTGTGTTTGTTTACCTATTATGGTGGGTTTGCGCAAGTGATGGCTTGACCTATTAATAAATAGACACAACATATTTGATGATTTTTTTTTGAAAAATGTGACCTATATTAAAAAGTGGTTCAATTGATTCTGCTCGTTATTCTGATCACTATTTTCAGGTTTTGCGCATTTAACGTTACACGTTGTATATTATGACCTCTCACTATTTTAACTTATCACATACAAACAATCGCTCACAATTTACAAATTGAGCAAACGCCATTCATAGTACAGCAGGTAAGTATGTGACAAATATAGAAACATATAAAATACAAAATAATAATAGCTCTGAGAAATATGCGCAGAAAGTATGTTTAACGTAGGGCGAACTACTATGGAGCCCATATTATACACCGTGAAATTTGAATCACAGTTTTGCTAGAACAAACGTTGTTCAGACCATGGTCTACTACCATTCTACAGAATCCAATAAAAAACCTAATTGGTTTTTTGAAAAACACAAAAAAGACAAGTTTAAAATGTCAAGATTATCGTTACTTCCTACAACACAGACACCACGCACGGGACATAGCATTGTCTACAGGGAAATATACCCCCATAAACGAAATTTAGTAAGCAGTAGATAATTTTGACATTTTAGTCTTTTTTGTGTTTTTCTAAAAACCAATTGTTTTTTTTTATTGGATGCTATAGAATGGTAGTAGACCATGGTCTGAATAACGTTTGTTCTAGCAAAACTGTGATTCAAATTTCACGGTGTATATAGAAAAGAAAAACATGTGCGACGAGGAGACACATTATGTGTTTGAAGTAAGACAAGTTTATGGTGCGACAGTGCGACTCACGCTGCTGATTCTGAAAAGCGCAATTTTGGTTTGTACGAAACATACGTATTTAAGTGGGCGCAAATAATTATTTCATCCAGGCCAAAGGGACGACACAGTTTATATAAATCATAATAGGCAGATTTGCTAAATTAATAGGCCCAGAATATTTATAAACAGTGTTGCACAAATTAGCCTCTTTTATTTGGGTCTACCTTTTATGGTAGAACTTTTTATGTCATAATATTATTTTGCATAACAACGGATAGCATAATCTTCATTTCGCAGAAAATTGTTTGACATACATTCAAAACGCGCCTACGCGGGCTTAAATTACACTCTAGGGGTAGGGCAGACAAGACTACGTGGTTTTGCAGCGATTCGAAAATGGCAATATGCCTGATAAAATTATTCCAAATAAAATTCTGCCATCTGAAAAGTATGCCATTGTAAATTCGGACATATAAACATTCGACCAAACAATAATTATACTAAACGATTTTTATGCCATAAAAATATTCGTGTAAAGAAGATTATGCCAAGTGTGTTATGCCAATTAAGTTTCGGAGTATCAAGATTCTGCCAAATAGAGGAACCCCTTTTATTTATTATGCTACTGTTTAGTGTTTACTTTACAATATTATTATTCTGTTACTTTTATATTAGTTTACATGACACATACAAAAAATTATGTTTAACATTTTTTTTTGTCAGCTTAGCCTACAGTTACATCAATATCTATAGTAATTATGAACACATTAGTGTAATCTGTGCAAATATGAACATTTGGAGTTAAATAATCTTTTATCGAAAAACCAATTTCCGATGAATGGTAAGTCCAAGGGTCTAAAATAATCATTTGGCATGTGTTGTGGTAGCAGCTACCCGTCAGCAGCTCACCGCGCGCTTGTTGGCCACTCACAAGTGACAAGCCCTCCACAAGTGACAAGCCTCTCCTAACGGATACTAGAGTAGTACTACTTCAATCGACATGTCTTTGTAAGACACGTGTTCGAGATGTCACTTTACTCTTACATAATTATTTACTATATACATTCGGATGATTTATTTCATTAATTTATTTAACCATTTATGTACACACATACCATAAACAGACAAAAGGGAACAGAAAAATACGTACAAAGGTGATGCTTATTTCTAAAGAAATCTCTTCCAGCATACCTGCGATGATATTTACATTATACATTTTAACCCTAGAATACTAATCTTATTTTAATCCCGCTTATTACTAATGAATGCCTGGGAGGCTATTATATAAATAAATTGAAATTTTTGTTATAAATCTTTTACTGAAGAATCTTTGAACGAAATAGGAGGCGCATTCTACCTTTCTTAAATAATTCATAATGGTTTTTTTTAGAGAAACTCTAATTAGTCCATAAATGAACCTTAAATATAGTATTATACCTTCTGACATAGCCTTTCGAAAATATTTATAACAAAATAACGGACTGTTGATTTATAGTCAATATTATAATGTGTGAACTATCGAATACATAGTAAAAAGCTATGCCAGAAGATTTTTTTTTTACAAATGTTCCTTATTCAATATCGCGGTAACAGTGTACGCTAGTCAGGCGCGGGATCAGCCTCTAACGCGTTGCGAGTTAGGGATCTCGTGCACCAGGCGGCCTCGACCACGACCAGGTAAACGGCCAACTAGCTGCAGACCATTCAATACCAATAGACGGCCACAACTGGCCGGAGTCGTGGCCGTCTAGTGCGCGGGATCCCTAATCCTGAGTTTCCATGATCGTACACCCCGATGCGATCCCGCAATTTCAAATGAACCAAAATAAACCTACTGGAGGCGGCCTCACAGCCGATGATTAGTATTCTAGGGCCTTTACTTCTAGGAAGAGTTTTTAATACGTGTTAAAAGGACGGTATAATTTTGTATCAAAGTACGAAAGTTGTGTCCTAAACCGTGATGATGAAGTTTTAATTAGACTTCTTCAATCTGCAGTCAACCGCACTCGGCGGGTAACAATGAGGGTTTCACGTCGCCAGTTAGCACCACTTTGGCAAGAGGTCTTCCCAATCGACAATGAATATAACATAAATGATGACGTTCGTCATTCATTAAGGAATGCGATTATAGCAACTATAGGTCACTTGACACTTGCCAGGTGCCCGGAGCTGACGTCTGAACGCTGCCACCTGGTGAACGTCATTTCAGAATGACCCTAATTATGACATTGGCAACGCCTTCATGTTGTAGCAGTAAGTGTTACTGCGGTTGACTGTACAATATGTTATCGAACATATAAATAGTATGCATTTACAGGGTGTTTGGTGCATCGTGTGCCAAATTGAAATGGTCGACTGAAAGAGTCATTTGCTATGCTTTCAGACCCCATAACACCTCTCATGCCCTGTGGATTTTTTTTATTAAAAAAAAGACCCAAAGGAGATGTTTCATTTTCGGCCATAAAGTGTCATCATCATCAGCCTATAATGTTCCCACTGCTGGGACACAGGCCTCGTCTCTGTGAGAGGGAGTGGGCCGTAATCCACCACGCGGGCCCAGTGCGGGTTGGTAGATGTCACATGTCATCGAATTTTCGGTTCTAGGACATGCCGGTTTCCTCACGATGTTTTCCTTCACCGTTTTGAGAGCAGTGGTGATGAAATAATTTACACAAAGTAAAGCGCCTGCCTGGGTTCGAACCCACGACCTACAACTAGTAAGTCGCGGCCGTTACCACTGGGCCACCACTGCTCTCAAGCCATAAAGTGTACGTTAATGAAAAAAAGGAAAAATTCCACGAATTGAGGAAAAATATTGTTTCCTGTTTATTCCCCTGATTACTTCGGCACAAAAATAATAGTTTAACAAATTATTGCCATATTTTATTCATCATGGCGTCGTCGTCTTACTGGCATACTGCTTTCGTCTTGAAATCGTGTTACATTTTAACATAATAATATCACGTAGACGTTATTTAAATAAATATGAAAGGCATGTATTTCTGTACTATAATAAGATAGCTATGTGATACAACTTTTTTGATTAATTAGAAGTGTGATTCATCATTAAAAAAAAAACTGCTATTTTGGATTGTAGATTTGTAGGTATTTCTGGACGAAAATGGCTAGCTCTATGGGCTAGCTGTCGATGATCGTATTTCTCCTGACAAACGTCAAACAGTTTGGGTTTTTATTTTGTGCCCAAAAAGTAGTAGATATTATGGAAAAAACAATCCTTATTGTATGTAGAGGTTCGTTTCCCAAGTTTTCTAAAGTGTACATGTTATGGCCAGAGTCTTTTTTTTAAAGTATATGGTGCAAACTCTGAAATTTATTATAACAACTAAATCAAATTAAAATTCAGAGTCTACATAACTCAAGTAGCGGATGTTGGAGAAAAAACAGCCAGGCTGAAGTGGGAGTGGGCCGGCCACGTCGCACGAATGCACCCGGAGAGATGGGCAAAGATCGTCACTCATTGGACGCCTGAAGGAGGACAAGAGTCTACAACATATACTTTAAAAAAATTGTATTTGAGTGAAAAATTTGGTTTATTTTTAAATAAAAAAAATTAAAAGTCGATAAAAAATCCACAGGGCATGAGAGGTGTTGAGGGGTCTGAAAGGATAGCACATGACCCTTCAGTCAACCATTTCAATTTGGCACACGATGCACTGTATATACAAGTTTGATGAAGACTCGAGTCTTTGACATTTTAAATAATAATGTCTCTATAAAGACTTATTTACATGTTTATTCACGAATAGAGATCTTTAATATAATAATACTAACTGATAGTATCCTTGTAGAGTGCACTGATTATGTACTGCACCAGTGGTTATAACAATAATGTTTACCCTGCGCTCCATATGTACTGTACATAGTGTACGAGTCACCACTGGCGCGTAAGTACTTACATAAGAACTCTTGTACTTGTAAAAATACATTTGATTAATTACATTAGCTTATTAACTATATTTACAAAAAAAAAACTTGTTTGTATTTACAATATTGCATCAGGTATTAGTGTAGTGATATAGCTTCATAATATACATACAAAATCTATAAATGGATCCATAATGTGTGTAGTTATACGTTATGTAAAACAAAACTTCCAAGTCAAAATATAAACTTGATATTTGATTTAAAAAAAATACTATGTTAGGGGTGCTACACACGTGTTTGGGTCGGCTCATTAAATTCGGCAGTATTTAATTTTATTGAACAAAACCGATCCGAAACAATTTTTTACTTCACATATCCGGATTTCATTCGGCTCGGAAAACTCCGTTCAGCATCTATCCTCGCTGAATCATGTTCGGGTCGGCTCGGTACAATAATTCGAGCTAAGCCAAGCGGCTTTTACCCGAACATAGGTACATCTATGTCGTAGATGGATTGTCGAATCCGCTGTTTTACATAACAGCTGAATAACGTTCAGCTGAATTGCCATTGCGCTACGTAACAAAACCGCCACCGTTTGGACGTAATGCAGAATCGCTTATCTACAGTCCCAATAAGCGTTTGGTGTGTTTTATAATGCCGAATTGTCGCAGTAACTAAGCTAGGGCACCCTGACCAATTGGTTTAGGTTACGATAGAATTGTGACCAAACGCGCGCGAGCCGAGCGAGCGAAGCGGGCGGTGCCGCAGCAGCAGCCGGCGAACTCTACTTCCAAGTCATTCGCTATTTAGTATTTTTAGGACTGACTTTCATAAAACTCTGATGTTTTCACTTGAGTTAGGATCATTTTCACTCATTTTAATTATTTCTGTTTCGGACGCCATTATTGTTGTTATGGCACACAGAGCCACGAGCGACAAAATGTTGAACTAAAATTGACAACCTGACGGTTCATTTCATGCTGTTTTACATAACCTATAAACGTTGACTAGCTGGATTGATAAATGCAAAACGTTTATGCAGTTCTGCGTGTTAAAGTTCAGTACTTATGAAAAACCGCTTCGCGTTCTTCAGTTATTTTAAATAACGGAGCTGCTTTGAAATGAAATCTAGCGGTTTTGTAAAGCGGTGGTTTCGACAATCTATCTGCGACATCTACACAAGCTTTTGCTCACAGTTTCGCCTGCGTGTAGGTTAGAAATGATCCCACGAGAACGAACTATCGGAATAAAAAGTATTCTATGTTTTAACTCTCAAGTTATGACTTATCCATGTGCCAATTTTCATTCAAATCTATTCAGAGTAAATCAAATCAATAATTACTTTGCGAACATGGGTAAAGGTACGTAGATTTTTTTTTTATAATATGGTCGTCCATGTTCAATTGATTTAAAGTAAATAAGTATAAGTATGGAAGTGTAGATATATTCGATTTTGCCGCCCGGCTGTGCCGACCTGAACAAATGTGTAGCACAGCACCCCTTACGAATAATAAACGAAAACGATAAGTATAGAGGAACACACTAAAGATCTTCCCACGACGTTGCGAATATCACTCGGAGCGCGACGTGGAAGACTCTCGGAGAACTAAGTGCACAGTAGGAGCCGGGAGCGCCTGGACACTGACCTCGAGGAGCTCCTGCCGGCGCCGCGCGCTCAGCGCAGGAACTGGTCGGCGGCCGCGGCGGCGCTGTACAGGCGCTCGTCGGGCGACAGCAGCTGCAGCGAGAAGCTGTCGGCGCCCGGCAGCACGCGCACGTTGCCGGCGTTGGCCTGCGCACACGACACGCACACGCACCGTTAGAGCTGCGGCTACAGGCTACAGGGGGCCACGTGCCACTGTACTTCATATTTTTAGACGATCAAATTCCAAGCACAAAAAATGTAGAAATAGTAGTAGTGCACACCATCGCCGCACACTATTTGTACGTAGAACAACCTAGATAGACAATAGGTATTAAAAAAATTAGGTGTAAAACGAAAAGTTTTATAATAGTAGATTGTTTACTAAGGGAGCAAACATCTATTTTTAAGGCGAGAATGTTTCTTTGAATCTAGAGCGGAACGAAGGATTCTAAAGTAGAATCCTGAGCGCAACGAAGGATTCAAAGTACTTCACTCGAGCTTAAAATAGTGTTGCTCCCGAGGTGAACACTCTACTTTTTATCACCGTCTATGAAAAAAAAACGTGTGCGGTCCAACCTTCGTTAGGAACGAAGTTCCTTCTCACGTATGATTTAAAAAAAATCACTACATCTTGGACTTACATTTTGACCTCACTATCGGCTTTAGGACCACCGAAAACTATGAAAACGACACCCATGACGAGTAATTTGCAAATTTTCGCAGCCGGTATTTTGGATTTTCATTTTGACCAAATTCACATTTTCCCTCTCTCTCTTGGCAGCCTGTTACTTGTTCATACAATGTTCGTGTTTAATCTCTTAGGTTATTGGAACTTTTATTAATAATATCCACGTTCCAAATTCAAATCACTTTTAATCCCTAGGGATTAAAAAGCTATTTTAGTCCCTGTTTACGAGGACTAAACTAGCAATTTTTGAATAGATGTGATAAATAGTAGTTTATGAAACTGTTGCATAATGAGGGGTATTAAAACCTGAGGCGAGGTTTTTAATAGTATCACACGAATGTTTTAATACCTAGTTATGTGCAGTTTCATGCACTACTTTATCTACTCTCAAACATTGGGATTGGAACAAATACTAAAAAATAAATAATCAAAGTTAAAGATCAAGAATAAATTAAAAAAACCCACGAAATTCAGTAAGTAGGTACTACAAAACAAATAAACGTCGCCTGCAGCAGCACATCACCGCACATGCGCTACAGCGGGCGACACTCGCACGTGTAGGTAGTAGTACTGGGGGACAGCACACCTGCTGTAGCGCATGTGCGGGGATGTGCTGCTGCAGGCGACATTCATTTATTTTGTAGTACTTACTGAATTTCGTGGGATTTTTAAATTTATTCTTGATCTTTAACTTTGATCTTTTATTTAGTATTTGTTTCAATCCCAATGTTTGAGAGTACATAAAGTAGTGTATGAAACTGCACATAACTAGGTATTAAAACATTCGTGTGATACTATTAAAAACCTCGCCTACGGCTCGGTTTTTAAACACACACTCATGTTTTAATACCCCTTATTATGCAACAGTTTCATAAACTACTAATAACAAACCACAGTGGCATACAATCACAGTATTTAAATAAACAGCCAACGAAAAACAGAAGCATTAGAAAGAGACAAAGCCGACATTCAACACTAACACCGGTTTAGTGCCCACCTAAACGTGCCTCGTAAAGATCGCATGCGCTTTGTCTAAAGAATATCGCTTTGTGTTTGTTACTATGGCTTCTGTGAATACCGGTAAGTGGTTTTTATTAAGGAACGTCGCGGCGGCGCACGATGAACTGAAAATCAGCTTTCAGACTTTAGACTTAGGGATTTCAATTTGCAAGTGCCAGATTTTTTGCCGGATATCGCTTCTATTAATTATTACTATATACGTGACACCCGAATTAATTCTGCAAAAAAACTAAGGAATTATATGAAGCTAGTATGACAAATCTAATTATCTCTTAAAAGGCAAGGAAAACCGTAATATCCTTACAGGTGGTTATAGCACTAATTATTTATGTTTTTTTTGTCATACTCCACTTATCGGTTATATCTGCTGATTTTTTTTTAAATCATCAAAATATTTTTATGAAACAGTTCATTTTAGTGTTTAAGTTGACACAGACTTTTAACAACATATAATATAAAAAGCATCACCCCTATATCCCCGAAGGAGTAAGCAGAGGTTTATAGTATACCCACACTTAGACAACTATGTTTGAGCTAGTTATTTATCAACACAAAATGTGTAAAACCAAAATATCAAATAACAAAACCACCCCTAATGAGTCTGAAAACAAGTGATTAAGTAATTACAAGCCAAATTCGTATGTCAGAACACAGTCTTTGATGCTACAGCATCTAAGCGGTTCATTTCTCAGCACGGATTTCTTAAGGGTCGTTCAATTGCATCTAACCTGGCTTTGCTAAATGACTTTCTGACGGACAGAATGGACAATAGGGCACAGGTCGATGTCGTTTATACGGACTGCAGTAAGGCTTTTGATAGAATTGACCACAATATCCTTAAAACAAAGCTTTATAACAATGGTATCAGAGATCTACTTCATTGGTTTACTTCATACCTTGAAAACAGATCTCAAGCTGTTGTTATCAGTAACTACATGTCGAGCTGGGTTTCAGCTCCTAGTGGTGTTCCTCAAGGTTCCTTGATGGGTCCATTACTTTTTATCATTTATGTAAGCGACATCGACTCGTGTTTCCGAAACTCAAATTTACTTTGTTTTGCTGATGACATGAAGATATTTTCTGCAATATCATCAGATGACGACATGGATACTCTCCAATCTGACCTGGCGCGATTGGATGATTATTGCTTGATTAATAAACTAGATTTAGACCCTGTTAAATGTTCAGTGATCTCCTTTAGGAGAAAACGCGTCCCTCTCCCTAAAACTTATAAACTTAAAGGGCAGCTATTACACAGCTGCGACGGTGTCCGCGACCTGGGGGCCTACCACAAGTTCATAAAGCAGTATTATTTTAATATTACTTTAGTGTGGGAAAGAGATGAAGCGCTACAGGACGTATAGCTCCATCTCTTTCTCCCACTGAAGTAATATTAAAATAATACTGCTTTTGAGCTGGTGGTAGGCCCCCTGGGCGTTTTTCATTATTCAGAACTTTTATTCAACTTACACATTGAGCAAATAGTGGCCAAAGCTTCGAAATCACTGGGTTGTGTTATGAAACTCGCAGGGTGTTTCAAGAAAGCCAAAACCCTTAAGATTCTGTATTGCTCTTTTGTGAGAAGTCATCTGGAATATGCGTCACAAATCTGGAACCCGTGTTATGGCAAGTACATTGATCGTATTGAGAATATACAAAAAAGATTTATTCGTTTTCTATGTTTCCGGCTGCGTATACCATACCGTTCTGATAATTACATAAATTTTTGCAAAAAATTTCATTTACAGCCACTCATAAATCTTCGTCGACTAGCAGATTGCACTTTCCTTTTAAAAATTATATCTAATGAGATTGACTGCCCTGATCTCCTACATAAACTACGTTTCAATGTTCCTCAGAGATCAGTTAGATTTAATCCGCCTATCTCCATTCCTTTTACCTCTTCTAACTACAGGCAAAACTCATACATGGTGCGAGCGAGTAAGGACTTTAACATTCTTTGTAAAGAGTTCTCATTTGACCCATTTACAACCAAAACCTATTCTGCACGCGCTCGGCTGAACGCTGACTTTTTAAAAGTGCATAGTGCTTATTGTACCTTATATATTATTATATGTATACTTAATCTTTTTTATCGTGCTTGTTAGTTATCCTAAGATTTCTACAACTTTTTCTGGTTTTACCCGTGAGATACTGTAATTGGCTCTATGTTTCTTAAACAACTGTTCATTTGTTACAGCTGTTGGTTCTCCTATTAATAAATAAATAAATTTCTGTAGGTTTTGCTAAGCACGATGTATTTGATCTGGCTTCAGAAAGGTACGTGCAGACTTTAGCGTCGATCATTGTCATCATTAGTTGATGAGTCACCCTGTTACTATTACTGCACTCTGTGGGGATAAGGGCCTTAATTTCATCATCCATTTGTCTTTTGAAATCAATGCCAACTGCTTCGCTCTCCTTTACAAAAGTAAATTGAACTGGACGATAATATAAAGCTGAACATGGTTTTGCATCTCCATCTGCCAGTTTTAGTGGCACCAAGGAGGTCATGAAAATGCTTGAATCATCTTGCTCACCCTCTATTTTCTGCTTGTATCGGCTTTGGTTGGATGCACCATCAAATCCCCTCTTGGATATCAGTTTTAGCTGCTTATTTTGCACATCTTCGTCAGAAAGACTTTGAAGGATCCTCGTCACCGTGATGTCAAGTAAAGCTTGAAGTGTAATCCTAGTCGATGAATCCGTAATTGACACTGATTGCTACGGAGGGTAGCAATCAAGCTTAGTTTGTTGCACTCTAAAGTAGGATGGATAAATATCCTTAGCACCTTCCCAAATGGCAGCCTCTCGTAACGTAATATATTGCCACTTTAACAGTTTTAGTGAAAGAAGCAATCCAAGCGTATTCTCTGGAGTAAATATCACTGGTTAATTAATTTCTCTGGTTTCTTAAGCGTTTCATTCATTTTAACGGCTGCTTTAGGCTTTTTAGGGTTCCGTAGTAAACAAGGAACCCTTATAGTTTCGTCATGCCCGTCTGTCTGTCTGTCCGCGGTCTAGCTCCGAGACCCTTAGTATTAGAAAGCTGTAATTTGACATAGGTATACATATTAATTACGCCGACAAAGTGGTAAAACAAAATCATGAAAAACATTTCTTTTTAGGGTACCTCCCATACACGTAAAGTGGTGTTTTTTTATTTTTTTTTAAATGGTTGGTTTTGGATGTGTGAAAAAAATCACAATAGTAGTTTATATAACGAAATTAAAAGGAAAACTATCACAGCTAAGTAGGCTTTACAAGTTAACGAGTAATAATCGACCAATTTAACTTTGCAGTTGTTTTCCCATACATTTCGTATGGGAGAACATGTTTATCAACTACAAAGCTAAGTTTGTTTTTGGAATAAATTCATCCCAACTATTGTTCCCATCATTGTGCGTGGTCCGACACGCACTTGGCCGGTTTTTCATCATATATTCGATCACAGATGCGATATCCTCATGCCCTTCTTCTTGTAAACGTGCTGCAGCTGTACATACCAATTCACTGGAATCTTCGCCTGTATGATCATCAGATCTTCTCTTTTTCTGTTTACTTCCCAGATGTTCGAATGGTTTTCGGAAAAATGTGAATGTAGTCCATGCTTGGCATTGTTGGGCGATATTGCAAATCAATTAATCACCTATTCAGAATTATTAAAAGACTAAATCATTGTAATTACTTAATCATTTGTTTTCAGACTCATTAGAAGTGAAGTAGTTTTGGAAGAAAAAAATTAGTAGGTTAACATTTAGGTACTCAATGGTGCCGATTCACTTGTTCACAAACTAAACTAAATTTAAGTTCAGTGCATCTTTTTCTTTCTATTTCATTAAGAAAAGGACAGAAGATAAATTTTAGTTCAGTCCTGTCAAATTAATCAGCGCTTGACGTAAATTGACGTTATTTTAGTCGGCAAGTTTTTAATCACGTCTAAACTTGTATGGAGAGTGACAGGCGCTGATTAATTTGACAGGACTAAACTAAAATTTATCCTCTGTCCTTTTCTTAATGAAATAGAAAGAAAAAGATGCACTGAACTTAAATTTAGTTTAGTTTGTGAACAAGGGAATCGGCACCAATATATGCATGTAAATAAGTGTTATAGCCACTAGAGCATCTTTAGTTAGCATTGTATAGTTTTATTGTATGTCGGTGCTCGCATCCATGGTGTTAAATGTGTCTACATAGATTTAAAAAAAAATATTTAATAATAAAAAAAGGAATAAATATATTTATACCATTCCCCGTCTAAAAAGCTTATTTTATTCACTGAAAACAGTGAATAAAAAGCACTTTTAATCACTATTTTGGTGTTTGAATTTAGAACATCAATATATTCGACCTCGATCTCAATGCTATACAACCTCCTTGCGATTAATTTAACCTTCTTTTTTTGGAACGAAGTTCTTTAACGCGGCTTGTAAATTTTCAGAAATCGTCACGCTAAAAAGTGTTAATATTTGTGACTGTCTTCTTCTAATTCAAAGAGAAAGAGAGAGAGAACGCCGGCAGAAAAAACAAACGAAAAGAGTACACTGCATGGTGCAGTGTTGTGGAATAAAATTGTACACATCGGCTCGAGTACACTGCATGCCGGAGAGAGAGAGAGAAAGTGTGAATTTGGTCAAAATGTAAATCCAAGATGGCGGCTCTGATTCAAATTTTTCATCATGGGTATCGTTTTCACGGTTTTCAAGGGTGCAAAAGCCGATAGTGGGGTCGAAATATAAATCTAAGATGGCGGCTCTGATTTTTAAAAAAAAAATCGTCTTTTGTATCGTTTTCATGGTTTTCGAGGGTGCAAAAGCCGATAGTAAGGTCATAATGAAAATCCAAGATGGCGGCTCTGATTTTTTTTTAATTTTTCGTCATGGGTATCGTTTTCATGGTTTTCGAGGGTGTTAAAGCCGACAGTGGGGTCAAAATGTAAATTCAAGATGGCGGCTCTGAATCTTTTAAAAATTTTCATCATGGGTATCGTTTTCATGGTTTTCGAGAGTGTTAAAGCCGATAGTGGGGTCGAAATGTAAATCCAAGATGGCTGCTCAAACATTTTTCATATTTTTCATCATGGGTGTCGTTTTCATAGTTTTCGAGGGCGCTAACGCCGATATGAGGTCAAAATGTAAATGCAAGATGGCGACTGCAAAAATTTTGTTTTTGTTTTAAATCATACGTGAGTCAACTCTTGAATAAAATGGATTTATATCGAGGGCCATGAATCACTCGCGTCGCTCAGGATCCTAACACTTGAATCACTTGCTATGCTCGTGATTCAATCATCATGAATTCTCTACGGTTGTGATTCAATCGTTAGAATCCTTCACTTGCTTGTAATTCATCTATGGCCCTCGCTTTAAATCCGTCCTTTATTCACTAATTGCATAATATACTATTGTCCAGCTAGGTTGTTCTACGTTGATACAGCGTGCGCCGGACGACACAACTTCACGGACGGCCGTCATCAATTCATTATTACGACAGCTTAGTCTCATTGCGGTCATAGTATATTTTTTGTCACCGCGATCATAGCAGGGCGCCTAGTAAAAGTCAGTAGCGATATAGGCAGAGGAGACTGACCAGGAACAGCGTGGCGAGCAGCACGTGCGACACCTCGCGGTCGGCGCGCGCCGTGCGCCGCAGCACGTCGGCGAAGGGCGCGGGCGCGGCCGGCGGCAGCGCGCGCAGCACGGCGCGGCCCAGCGCGCGCACGTCCAGGCCGCGCGCCTCGGCCGCGGCCGCGCGGCCCAGCACGCCGGCCTGCCACGCGGCCCAGGCGGCCGGCGCGTCGTCCGCGCGCGACGTGTCGCAGCCGTCGCCCACGGAGCTCTGCTCGAAGAAGCCGTCGTCGTCGCTGTCGGGCGAGCCCGCGCGCCCGCCCTTAGCGCGGGCCGCGGCCGAGGCCGCCTCCGCGGCGCTCCAGCCCGCGAACTCTGCGAACCGAGCGACGACGCCGTCAGTGGACGAGTCCGCGCCGGAGTCGCAGCCGCCCGGCTCTTCGGCTCCGTCGGACGGCGCCGCGCCGAGGGTCCGTCGACGCTTACCTGCCCTCGGCTCGGGTTCTAGATCGCGCAACCGCCGTCTCTCGCTCAAGATGTGACTCATTCGCTTTTTTACTTCTCTTCTAATCCATGTAGTTGGTATACTAAATTCGCGAATCTCTTTTAACTCCTTCCGTAGGTCTGTAAAAGAGATAAATAATTTAGTATTGTGTTAAATTTTAAACGACTTCAAAGAAATAAAGGAGGATGTTTTCCATTAAGTCCAATAAATCGTAAACCTACGTAACTTAACCTAACCATAAGCCACACTTACCTTCACTGATCATGAGTTTCACACCTTCGAAAATGTCATCGATATTGATGACGCTATGCCGCCTCTTCCGCTCCTTCTTAACGGGCGTCGCTTGTGTAAGTTCGGCAGACGTGTCGGGCTCGGCAGATGCATCGGTCGCAGCAGCAGACGCATCGGTCGCAGCGGCAGACGCATCGGTCGCAGCGGCAGACGCATCGGTCGCAGCGGCAGACACATCGGTCGCAGCGACAGACGCGTCGGTCGTATCAAGCTGCGGCTCCGGCAGCGGCGTGCTGGTGCGCAGCGGGGAGCTGGGCGGCGAGGCCAGCGGGCCGGCGGGCGCGAGGGGCGGCGGCGCGGCGGCGGCGATGGCGGCCTGCAGCTCCAGCATCGATATCGCCGGCGGGCCTTGCTGCTCGCCGTCCGTGCGGACATCGAACCAGTCGTCCACCAGCATCCCCGACTGTGCCAACACCAAATTTTACAATGGATCACCGAAGTGTGCACACGAAACGCGGCACGACATCGTACGCGTCCTCGCTGGAGCGGCTCGTGGAGATACTACTTCTTCTAGGCGTGTCGATAGCAAAAATAAAACAAAAAATAAGTTCTTAGTTTTTTAAATTTGTTTGGCCTTAAACTCAGCAACACCAATACCGTTCGCTGACGCAACCATTAGGACCTCACGCATGCAGGTAACAGGGCATGCGGTGCAAGATGGGAGGTGAGCCATTGTCTGTGGAGAGACGCCGCATACACACCGGAGATCTAAGTCGTCCATGAACCCCCACTTGTGGAGGTTGTCCTTGCTGCGACCTACTTGGGTACGAAGGTTTTCCAAGTAGACCACGGTAACTTGTGCCCGGCTGGGAGGCTCTCTAATTGTTATAATATAAGCGGAGATACTGACGTGCGGGTCCTGTTCCATGTTGGCTTGGAAGTCGTCGAGCAGGCCGACGAGCTCGCCCGCGTGGTCGCGCAGCGCCTGCCAGCTGGCGTCGGAGCCGAGGCGCGGCTCCAGCTCCATGAAGAAGCGCGGCAGCGTGGGGTGCGGGCGCCGCGCGGCGGGTTCACGCGCGAACCGGTTGGCGTCCCACGGCGACGCGGTGCGCGCGAACTCGTCGCGCGGTGGCGCGGCGCGGGCCGTGCGCGGGGTCGGCGCCGGCGCCGCGCCCGCCTCAGCGCCCGGCGCCGCCTCGCCTGGAGCCGTGTCCCTGCGGGCGGGGCGAGGTCACACGGGGCGCGGGTCGCGAACTCGCGAAGCGTCCCCGCGTCAAGCATAGTATAAGTCGAACTCTTAGTGAAGGAGCTCGTCGGGTAGTTGCTACCTTCATATACATATTTCTGCCGCCGAGCAGCGTTGCTGTGGTCCGGTGTGAAGACTACAGGTGTCGTGTATACCGCTGCAAGATTATTTTGGCGTGTGACTAATATCGGACCTAATGCCGGTTTCGGAATATTCGGAAGTCTGAATTAAACATGTTTTAAGGGTTCCTTACTACGTCCGAATGAAAAAACGGAACCCTATTTCGTGTTACGGATCACTCGTGTTTGGCTTACTGTCTGTCCGTCTGTCACAGTCAATTTGCTCCGAATCTACTGGACCAATTTAGTTGTTTGGTACATATATTGATTTCTGTGACTCTAACTCGGACGTGTCAAGTAAATAAATGAATTTCAAAAAAATTGAAAAAAAAATTAAGTTTCTCAAACCGTACCGTGTAACATATTATTATCTAATGAAAGGGCTTGTTGTGAAGATCTCAAATATATTTTATATCATTCCCCTTCTAAAAAGCTTATTTTATTCACTGAAAACAGTGAATAAAAAGCACTTTTAATCACTATTTTAATTTAATTAAATTAAATTTAATAAAATCAAATAATATAATAATATTTGTTTGAATTTAGAACACCAATATATTCGACCTCGATCTCAATGCTATACAACCTCCTTGCGATTAATTTAACCTTCCTTTTTTGGAACGAAGTTCTTTAACGCGGCTTGTAAACTTTCAGAAATCGTCACGTTAAAAAGTGTTAATATTTGTGACTGTCTTCTTCTAATTCAAAGAGAAAGAGAGAGAGAACGCCGGCAGAAAAAACAAAAGAAAAGAGTACACTGCATTCTGCAGTGTTGTGGAATAAAATTGTACACATCGGCCCGAGTACACTGCTGAGAGAGAGAGAAAGTGTGAATTTGGTCAAAATGAAAATCCAAGATGGCGGCTCTGATTCAAATTTTTCATCATGGGTATCGTTTTCATGGTTTTCGAGGGTGTTAAAGCCGATAGTGGGGTCGAAATATAAATCCAAGATGGCGGCTCTGATTTTTTTGAAATTTTTCTAGTGGGGTCGAAATACAAATCCAAGATGTTTTTGTTTTAAATGAACATTCATGAAAAAGAACTTCATTTCTGACGGGGGTCCCACGACCGCACACGTTTTTCTTCATTAAATGTTGAATCACTCCCTACGGGCGTGATTCAATCGTTAGAATCCTTCATTTGCTCGTAATTCATCTACGGCCCTCGCTTTAAATCCGTCCTTTATTCACTAATTGCATAATATACTATTTTATAGTAAATACTTTTAAAGATATTTAAGAAACTAGATGAAAATTGACAGGGGGGGAGCAGTGGTGGTCCAGTGTTATCGGCCGCGACTTACGAGTTGTAGGTCGGTTCGAACCTTGACAGGCGCTTTACTCGGTGTAAATTATTTCATCATCACTGCTCTCAAAACGGTGAAGGATAACATCGTTGTAGTAGTTGCATTGCAGTCGGGGGACCTCTTAGATTAAAAAGTGTTCCACATAATGACACAACGCACACTGGGGCCCATTCATATAAAGTAATGCTCAAAAGTTCAAACATTAAATAAAATGCTATAAAATGTTATTTTAATTGAAATATCAGTCAGAAATGAAAAATATATAATATACAACATTATATTTCGACTTCTAAAAGCATATCTGTGGCTCAGTGGTTTTTATCCCGTCAGGCAGACATTGTTTTTTCGCAGTACGAACATTTTTATAGGAAGGAAAGACATCCTTGGCGTAATTTCTTGTAATATTATATTGCCTCCTACTTAGGGTTACAATTTTGAAATTTGAAAAGTCCTGACAAAAAGCCTGATATTTGCAAAAAAGTTCGGATATTTAAATTTTTTAATCTTATTTTTTTCAGTAATCATTTATCTTTTATAAAGAAAATCACCTTAAATCGAAAAGTCCGGACAAATAAGAAGGCCGGATATAGTCCGGACGGGGGGGCCAGAAGCCGGACATGTCCGGACTAATCCGGACAGATGGTAACCCTACTCCTACTTAACTGTGCCTCTATCATTAAAGATAGTGCTTGTTCGTCAGTTAACTTGTGACATTCAGGTACAATTCTTTCGAAAGATGTATTTGCACTAACAAGTTCTTGAACTTTTTTTTCCACTAGCTCGGAAGCTCGTTTGTGCTGCGTATGTTAACTCTTCAGTAGAGTGGCTATGACGAAGTTCTGCAGTTTTCCTGCGTCTTGATTGTTCACTGAATTCATCAAAAGATTTCGTCGGCCGTCTTCCTGCAGGCTTCTGATATAGTTTGAACTGGGAAACATTCTCCAACCAAGTTTTTTCAGTTAAAAAAACCAGTTTTTGTGTCTACCACATCTATCCCACTTATATGTAAAAGACTTCTTAAAATTTCGCAATGCTATTTTTAGTTCACTTTTCTTAGAATCCGGACAGTTGGTATGATGTCTGAGATAGGTTTCTAGGTCTATAAACTTCTTTTCCACAGATTTAAAGCTACTTTGGAATATAATCTCACATAAGTTTGCATTTTTCAAGTTGAAGTATGATGATGAACTTTCTTCTGAAACGTAATGAAATAAAGTTGTCTATAACAAAAAATACAAAGCTAGGTGCGACATACATGATTTATAACTATTTTCTTCAAAATATATCTTATTTATTAAAATTAATTGCTAAGGACTAAATAAATACTTTGATTTTATAGTAACATCACGCCTAACATTTGTGCGCAAGAAAACTTTTTTTATCTTGAAAATGCGCAAAGTTCTATTGCTAATCTCTTAAGTTCATTACTAATCAACACCTCGTAGATATTGTAAAAAATATTTAAAAAATAGAACTTTGCGCATAAAGGAAAATATTAAAAATGTTTGATTCAGTACAAAAAAATCATACTATCACATATAATTAGCCATAAATCCAAAAGTACTAATCGTTACGGTTCATAAAAAACAATATTAGAATAACCGTACCTTGCCTAGTTGCAGCCATGATGCACTTCAATTAAATGTGACGATTACTTGTAGAAATAAATGTTTTAATATCCACTACAAACTCACGAAAGTTATCGGATAATTAATGATGTGGGCATAAAGTAAACTTTGAGCTGATGCACTGGACAGCAGATAGCAGTTACTGATTCAGTATTTGTAGAAATTATGTGATACATTCTTAAGTCTACGCTTACATAGTTTATTTTTTGAAATACCCTCATTTTGAAAATCGAGTTTTGAGCATTACGTTGTATGAACGGGTCCCAGTGTGAACGGTCCCCGACTGCAATGACGATTTTATTTATCTGTTTAGTCAGCGAGTAAATGAGTGACCTTTCGCTTTGTATTTGTTTATTACTTTTTAGTTAGTTTTTAGGCAGGGCAGTTGTGGTTTTATTATTATTTATTAAATATTTAAAACATAATATTCAGAGTAGACAATATTAATTGTGTTCTAATTTTTAATGTGCCTTCACAAAATACTACTAATTTAGTAGATGATTACTGAACATTGTGTGAGAGGTACCACCTCTCAAAACCATTTCTTTCGTACGTTAATTTGTTAATGCAAAAGAAACTATGTCGGATGCATAGTTTGTTTTTGTTTAATTTGAAACATTTTGAAACAAAGTCATCCGCAAGAATTGACGTGTCGCGCTATGATTCGTGTTCCAAGTCACGTGCTAGCTATTATATTTCGCAATTTATTATTTCTCAAAACTATTAATGAACTAACGACCTGCCCCTGGTTCGCACGGTTTTTAGCGCTTGATAAAACATCGTCCACAAAACCGTAATGAATTATACACCTAAACCTTTCTCATGAATTATTCCGTCCATTGGTTAAAACCGTGGGAAAATCCTTTCGGTTATTTTTGATATTATTGCGTTCAGACATACGCGGCAAAATATTACAAAATATGAAGGTTTTTGATATTTTTAGCTCACGAATTTAAAATAAAACTCATTCTAAAATTCAAAATTAATAAGGTATTTTTCTTACTGTGAACTGAACTTTTGCACTAAATGTATGTTTACCAACAGCGCCGCCCTGTGTGTCATGCAGGCGCCAAAGGATCCTTGTTTTAATGTTTAAAGGATATTTTACAGACCTTTTTTTAATCGATTTCTGGAAACTTCTAAAAAGATTTTGAAGCAACAGTAAAACCAAGTCCTACAAATTTATTTATTTTCTGAATATTCCACCGTGTATTTGAGAAGTTAGAGAGGGACACATCTTTTGCAACTTTTTAGAAGCGCTGATCTCTCCAACTATTGACTTCAATAAGTGTCATTTACAAACATCAATCTTTTTAATTATGGGTTCCATTCCAACAATACCCCACATGCTAAATTTGCATTGAATATTTTATCATGCCCCAATTACATGTACGGCGAGCGCAACTCAAAAAAATTATTCGTACTTTTTCAACGCCATTGTTCATCGTTTCATTTCTGCCAAGTTTTATCGATTTAGTGGCAAAAATGTAGTCGGAGAAAAGTGGCGTTTCCAATAAGTTAAGACTCACAGTGCGTTGGCGTGCAGCGCCTCGCTGACGTCCATGACGTGCTGGTACAGGAAGTCCACCTTGCGGCCGTAGATGGTCGCGGACTGCTGTAGCAGCAGCGCCAGCTCCGCGTAGTTGGGCGGCGCGGTGTCGGCGTCCTCGCCGTCCTCGCCCGCGTCCAGCGCGTGCAGCCCCGCCTCCGTCAGGTACTCCTCCAGCAGCTGCAAAGCACCATGCAATCACCACCTGTGACCTAATATTCTATACTACCACTTTGCCAGCGACTTCGTCCGCTTTCGTGTTTTGCCCTCCAACCCCGTTGGCCGGTAGTTTTGAATAATAATGACAAACTTTTAACCATTTAGAACGTGTTCCTTTTGATGTCCCACAAATACATAGTTTCGAAGATAACATAACACACTCGACGTGTGTATCGGGTAAATGAAAATATACCACTCGCTATATCGTTATTGCACCTACCACTGTTTGTCTCTGCATCACCCAAAGGTTGACTGGTAGAAAATACCTTTGGCATTAAGTCCGCCTCTGTACATTTGTGTGCTTGAAGTATTAAATAAATAAATATACCACTATTTCAGTCTCGTTTTCTAGTAATACGAACTGCATAAGTAACTTTGTAATCGCATATCACTACATAGTATAAAACAAAGTCGCTTTCTCTGTCCCTATATCCCTATGTATGCTTAAATCTTTAAAACTACGCAACGGATTTTGATGCGGTTTTTAGGGTTCCGTTAAAAAACGGAACCCTTATAGATTCGTCATGTCTGTCTGTCTGTCTGTCTGTCCGTCCGTATGTCACAGCCACTTTTTTCCGAAACTATAAGAGCTATGCTGTTGAAATTTGGTAAGTAGATGTATTCTGTAAACCGCATTAAGATTTTCACACAAAAATAGAAAAAAAACAAATAATTTTGGAGTTCCCCATACTTAGAACTGAAACTCAAAATTTTTTTTTTCATCAATCCCATACGTGTGGGGTATCTATGGATAGGTCTTCAAAAATGATATTGAGGTTTCTAATATCATTTTTTTCTAAACTTAATAGTTTGTGCGAGAGACACTTCCAAAGTGGTAAAATGTGTGTCCCCCCCCTGTAACTTCTAAAATAAGAGAATGATAAAACTAAAAAAAATATATAATGTACATTACTATGTAAACTTCCACCGAAAATTGGTTTGAACGAGATCTAGCAAGTAGTTTTTTTTTAATACGTCATAAATCGTAAACTTATCGTTACTTGCTGCTACGGAACCCTTCATGGGCGAGTACGACTCGCACTTGGCCGCTTTTTTTTAATAGATAGAGTGATTGAAGAGGAAGGTTTATATGTATAATAACCCGGTTTATACCCGTGCGAAGCCGGGGCGGGTCGCTAGTTATTTATATAGGATTACAAAGTAACTTATGCAGTTGTCAAATTAAACTGCATTGAAATTAAATGAAGAAGCAACAATATTTTTTTTTTTTTGGGTTGGAAATTATCAAATAACTTGAGGGCGTGTCAGACTCTTACTGACTAAAACCTGTTGCCGGGGGCCACGATGTCCCTATCGGCTTTCTTCGAACCCCCGGCAGGCATTGGCCCTAGCGAACCCCGTCAATTCTGCTGACATCTTATTGAGGCGCGCGTGGAACACAACGCGCCGTCGACCCGGGCTTGGTCCTTATCGGACGGCGAGCTACCCATTGCTCACCGTCCGCAAGCCCACGCCTACGGTGGCCGCAAATCGGCTCGCGATTCCCGCCCCGGGCGACTCCTCCTGCGGCGGTTAGGGGCGTGAGGGCGCGAAATTTGCCTCTCCCTCACGCGTTCCGCCTCCTCCTTCGCGAGCATTACCGCTTCGCAGAAGGAGGTGACGGCCTGCCATTTCCTCTCGCTCCGTACCATGGCCTGAACCAGGGCCGGACTGCGAGAGATCACCGCCGCCGATCGCCTCTACGAGGACACGGCGTTGCTCCGCCCAAGCCGGGCAGACCTCTACCGTATGCTCCACCGTGTCCTCAGGCCGATCCACACAATGGTGACACCCGGGTGTTTCCTCCCGCCTTATCCTGAACAGGAACCTCCCGAAGCAGCCGTGTCCGGTGATGACCTGCGTCAGGCGGAAGGTGAGGACGCCGTGGCGTCTCTCAAGCCTCTCCTCAAAGAAGGGTCTTATCGCCGCAATTGTGGCGTGCCCAGCGCGGGGTTGCGACAATCGCACTCTCCATGACGCCATGAGATCCCGCCGGAGCTCTGTCCGCTGTGCCGCAATTTCTTGCGGCATCGGAGTTAAGCCCCGGCGTTTCGCCTCCTCGCGCCACTCCCAGATGTGCGCGAGGACCTTTGCCTCCAAATCCGCAGGAGACCGTGCGGTATCCTCGGGTAGCAACAATAATCCTTACATCCTTAAATATTATAAAACAAAGTCCCCCGCCGCGTCTGTCTGTCTGTCTGAACGCGATAAACTCAAAAACTATCGAACGGATTGTCAAACGGTTTTCACCAATGGACGGAGTGATTCATGCGGAAGGTTTTGAGTGTATAATTCATTAAGGTTTTGTGTAAATTGGCTGAAATATGACGATTATTGTTAAAGAAGACGGAAAAAATCATGCCGACTGGGAGCTTTACTGGCGTGCGCTGCGTTAACGGAAAAAGATACATCAAATTTATGTTCTACGGTATTATTCACTTTAAAAAGTTCAACAAAAAAGTCCAAGATGGCATATGTCTATCTTCTAAGGATGACCCACAATAACCGTTTTTATCTTTCAGAATTTGATAAAAACTTAATTGTTATTTCCGAAGCTTTTTTGACCGGTATAGTATTAATCCTTATCCAAAAAAATTGGGCATTTAATTTAGATTAAAATATCCCTTTGAATCAAATCATTTAAATGAATAGTTTAAAAGATATCACAGTTTCAAAATTACGCGGGCGCAGCGGTAGGAGTCAATGACGTTTTCCTCTGTTATTAGGTATGAAATCTCGGTAGTACGATTCAAATTCAAAATCATTTATTTGCTAATAAGGGTAATTACATAAAGTTGTTAAAAAAAATAGAGCATAGTTCAACCATATTACGCCTTGAGGCATGCAAATCTGAAGCTTTAACTGTATCACAACATTATAATACAATTACTTGCAACAATAATTTATAATTAATATTTACAATTAATAACACAATTTTGGGTAATGTCACAGTGTCCAATTATAATGAAAGATTAGCAAATAATAATGTCACTACAATAATTAAAAATTAAATGTCATGAATGTATTAAATGAGAATGTCAAGATATATTTGTAAATAAATGTTAAATTAAATAATAGATAAATAATTAGTGCATTAACCACATGTCACATCAATCACAATATTTTTGAGAACAATATGTCCTTACATCCTCTATTAAATAATCCTGAATACTATGTTCCCGTGGGATATTTTCCGACATCCACGCGGGCGAAGCCGCGGACAAAAGCTAGTTAGGTATAACAACCTTTGGGATCTACCTACGACGTCGTTGATCGACACACAAATCCACACGTTTTATTAAATTTATGTAGGTTCAGTATCAGTATCGGAGTATACAAAAAGAAATGAGATCCCATCAAAAACCAAACATGTAAAAAATGCAAGTCTTGCAATGCAGTTCTTCTACCGCAAAAAGATGAGAGACCTAATGTAAAACCACGTCTGTTAATTTATTACCTACCTTTTTGTCATCTTTTCTTAAATAAATACAATGACTTGGCAATCGCACACGGTAATATGGAACCACCTGGGAAGCACCAGCTTTCAAATAAAAAAAGAACCATAAAATCGGTTCACCCAGTACAAAGTTCTGAGGAAACAAACATTAAAAAAATACCGTCTAATTGAGAACCTCCTCCTTTTTTTGAAGTCGTTTAAAATCTACCTAATATTAGCACTGCGCTTTATTTAATTGGGACCATTTAAAATTAAATTTTTCACATTTCGCGTAAACCTTGCATTTTCCATAAATTTTAATAATCGTGACATTGTCGAATTTTTTGTACGAAAAACATAAAAAAAGGAAAATAAGTAATAATGCCAGTTCATTCTTTGACTTGACATGGTCTCATTAATACCTTAGCTAGAGTTATGGGATATCAAAAGGAACACCTTGTTTACGTATACTTACGTATTTGTGCCAAGTTTCTATTTGACCTATCCCAGGCAAAACATTTTACATTTAAACGAAATACACCTCTTGAAAGGATTTAAGTACTCTCGAAAATTCAAGTTTCTATGTTTAGTGGTTTGGGCAGTGCGCAAGTTTTACCTGAGGCAGAGATCAGGCACAGCCACGCAGAGCAACGGGGGTGTTACACAACCAAGTTCCTGACTCCATGCTGCTACTGAGGAATTCCTAATGGAAAAATCCAATAACACTTTGCCTGATCTGGGAATCGCACCCAGGAGAGCACACGCTTGTGACGAGACCAACCGGGCAGTCAAATACATTATAGGTACCGAACGAAACGCACGGAGCACCAGGTCTTTAATGATTTTGCTATTACTCTAGTTTACTAGCTTTTTCCGCGGCTTCGCCCGCGTAAAGGTCGGAAAATATCCCACAGGAACGTTCCTACTACCGGGATTCAAAGTTATCGGTAAGTGTCGTGGTTATTCGTATGCCATTCATCTAAATCTGTTCAGCCGTTAAGGCATGAAAAGGAAACAGGCAGATAATAAATCTGTTTTAGGGTTGCGTACCTCAAAATGAAAAATTGAACCCCTAAAGGCTTGTGCAGACCAGCGCGATATCGCGAGCGCGACACGGGTCGCGTTGCCTGTCGCGCCCGCGATATCGCGCTGGTCTGCACGAGCCTTTAAAGGATGACTTCGTTGTCTGTTAAGACCCTTTTTCTCAGGAACGCGTGGAGGCATCAAGTTGAAATAGATATCAAAAACTTAGGCACAGATCACCAGATAAATCACTCCATGTACTTCGCGCGCTAACTACCTACCGGCCGCCGAGTCATAAGCTAGAAGCTACCCATTTCTCAGTGGGTTGCCGACAGCCGCGAGGCGCATACGTACGCATATATTTCGGTCGATCTGACGTACTTAGTTTCAAATTCTTATCGACGCTTGAAAGGCAACATTGATTAAGCGACGACATGGGAACCCATGTCGCTTAGTCAATGTTGCCTTTCAAGCGTCGTTATGATTATGGCTGGTTCTGGTGTATTATGTGCAGTTGATGGATGTAGATCCAGCAAGAGAAGAGATAAAAAGTTACCTTTTTTAGTTTACCTGCTAATACAGAAATGCGAGTACCTATCTAATTTGTTTTACTATCGTTTTTTAAATAGGTATATTGTTTAAACTTGCATGTTTCGTGTTTTGTATTTTATTGATGAGTACGTAATTACTTCTAGTTCTACCACGTAATCTGTGCTTCTACTATGCATCAGAGATAAGAATAGAAAGGTCAATGACCTCCATTTGTCAACTGTCATTTGAAAATTACGTTTAGCAAAAATCGACTTTTATTTGAGCAAATTAATTTTCAATAATAAGATTTGGATGACCGAGCGTCGCTCGGTTTTTTTTTAACGACGCTTTCTAAAAAAAAAAAACAACCGACCTCCAAAAAAAACACTACAAAGTGAAAAATAACACTAATCGACAAATTAATAGTTTTGTTCTCCCACCTAAGGGAAATATATATATTTTTAATCTTCGTAGCCAAAGTATAAATGCACGATATATAAAAAGTCGAAGTTAGCACTTGTTGTTTTTTAATCATTATATTCATGATTTTTAATAAAAACAATGAATTATAATATTTACAATGGTTTAAAAGATCCCGATCGCTTAGATATTTTGGCTTTTCTGGTGTAGGACGACCGGCACAGACGGTCCACTGGAAGTCTTTGTGGTTTATTTTGTCTAAAACAAGGTCTCATCACTTCATACGTTTCTTTTAAATTAGCACTGTACGCTACAGGAACGGACGGAAGTTTGTTACCATTATTTAGAAGCACGGCTTTTAAAGTAGTCTTAGAGGAGTCGATGAAAAGCCGCCATTTGGAAGGAACATGCTTATAACATCATTACAAAACACTAGGCTTTCCTCTTTCGAAAAAAAAATCAAGAATAAAACTGTGACGTTTGCGATATTCCGGGTTCGAGCAAATTCCACTGTTTAAGTCGTGATCCTAAAAGTTCGGCCTTTTCTTTCGATAGATTCAGATCCCTGGATAGATCATCGAGTCGTTCTTGGCTCACTAGGACTGGAGCATTGCTAGTAGAAGGGTCATGAAACTCTGGATCAGAGGACGAATCTTCCGGGCTGTCTGATGATGTCTCATTGTCTAGTGATGAATGCATTGGCAAATCCTCATAACGGAAAATAGCTTTGTCAATTGATTGATGATTTGAAATAGCGTTGTACAACAGGCATGTGGCACCCACGATTTATCTAGATTGTCAACTCTAATTTTAAAATAGTTAAAATAACACTCTTCGATATACGGAGTGATAGACTTTTTTTGGCCATCTGTTGTGAACTTTCCACACACATAACAAAACTGATCGGGAGAATTTATGCAACTACGTGGAATTTTTGTAGCTTAATGTCTTGCGTTTCGAACACGACTGAACTTGTTTCAATAGTTTGCTTATTCTATAAAGTATCGTAAAAAACAAAAGTGTAACCATGGAGAATTCACGCTAGTCATTTATCTTGATAACGGGAGCTAAACAAACGTAAGTATTATTATTTTTGTAGTAAGGTGAAGAATACCTAACAAAAACAATATAAATCGCCTAGGTGGGAGAACTGTTGTTGAACAGTGTAACTTTAATTTCGGAAGTCGGTGTCTTGGGTTTTGTATTTTCGTTTTTTGCCACCGACTTCCGAAATTAAAGTTATTTTTCACTGTAGTGTTTTTTTTGGAGGTCGGTTGTTTTTTTTTGTAAAAAGTTTTTATTTTTCACTTTTTAGTTGTGGTACCTACACCACACATATTCGAATACCACTACCTGCTACCAGTGACAGAAACTTATCATATCATCTACATACTAAGTGGGAAAAAAATACGTATTTTGTAGCTAACTCAAAAACTATCCAAGCAAAGTTAATAAAATTTATATGGGACCAATTCGAGAGCACACCCTTTCAAACAAAAAAAGAATTTTCAAAATCGGTCCACAATTGACGGAGAAATTGGTGGACATACATAAAAAAAAAAAAAACAAACATACGCGACGAACATATAACCTCCTCCTTTTTGGAAGTCGGTTAAAAATTAAACCTAGCTAGATCGATTTATCGCCCTCGAAACCCCCTGCATAATAAATTTCATGAAAATCGTTGGAACACTTTCCGAGATTCAGATTATATAAACTAAGTACTCAAAAGAAAATAGGGCCTACTAAGTTTTTTGCTGTTGTATAAAACTAAGAATGATTAAGTGGTTTTTATGGATGTGTTTGGAGTAGGGATTAATTTTTTTTTAAACTGTCCAGTGGTAAAATTTGTTTATTTTGATCGATTTACACAAACAAATCACTTTTTAGGGAAATAAACTTAAATTAACTTGAAAAATAATCTTGGTCTGTCGCCCATTTCCTGTAACCATTTGATGAAAAATATTATGGTTAGTAGCGAGGCCCGCCTCCTCTGCTCTGTATGCCCTCTCTGAGCTAATCTGGTACACTTCAATAAGATGGGTAACATTTTGTTCCGGAATTCATTCCCAACCGAGTTTTAGCGCATTAATGAGCTGTTGACTGTTAACATGGCTCTAGTTTTCTTTTAGGCTTCTTTTCAATTAATCCCATAAATGCTCGATGGGGTTGAGATCGGGACACATAGCTGGCCATGGCAAAACCGTGATATCGGCCTCTGAAAGTGCTTTTTGTGTGACACGGGCCGTATGTTCGCGAGCATTTTCATGCATAAAAAACAAAGTCAGCGACCACGCTTTATGAAAATGGGATGACATGAGGTTGGATTACCTGCTCAACGTAACTGGCGGCGGTTACAGTTCCCTCATCCAGAATTACTAGCTCTGTTTTGCCTACAATGCTTTTTCCCGCCCATACCATAACGCTTGGGTCCCCAAAACGGTCTGTTCCGTGGATGTATGGTTCTGTAACGTTCACATTTTTTTTTTTACACTCGTTGACTCGTTTATCATCACTGGAAAACTTGACCTTACATTCATCTCTAAAGGATAGCCCTCCAGTTATCCATTGCCCAGTTCAAATGCTCGCGAGCGTATCTTTATCGCGCTGCACGATTGGCTCTTGTCAGTTTGAGTCGGACAGCTCGCACTCAGGAACGTTGACCATCTTCGTGGAGACGATTACGAATGGTTTGATCACTGATTCTAGTACCAGTTGATTGCCGCAGCCAGATTTGTAAGGCCCGGGCGGTTACAGTACGCTCTCGTCGTACAGTTAACCTGATATACCGGCCTTTCTAAGGGCCGGTTTTTTGATCCCTAGTTAAGTCGACCAATGGTTAAAAATTGCAACAAATGGTTAAATTTCAACAATTTCTGTTTTTAAATCCCTAGTTAACACGACAAGTGGTTGAATATGTAACCACTGGTCAAAATATTTAACCACAGCTCCATCAAGGGTTAGTAACCATTTGTTAAACTAACCATAGTTAAGACTATCCTATTGTTAACTCAAGTTTACGATTTTTGATCCCCATTTGAACTATGATTAGAATTGACTATTGTTAGGCAAAACAGAGCTAGTAATTCTGGATAAGGGTACTGTAACCGCCGCCAGTTACGTTGAGCAAGTAATCCAACCTCATGTCATCCCATTTTCATAAAGCGTGGTCGCTGACTTTGTTTTTTTTGCATGAAAATGCTCGCGAACATACGGCCCGTGTCACACAAAAAGCACTTTCAGAGGCCGATATCACGGTTTTGCCATGGCCAGCTATGTGTCCCGATCTCAACCCCATCGAGCATTTATGGGATTAATTGAAAAGAAGCCTAAAAGAAAACTAGAGCCATGTTAACAGTCAACAGCTCATTAATGCGCTAAAACTCGGTTGGGAATGAATTCCGGAACAAAATGTTAGTTTATGACTTCAAATTGTGATAACTTTTGACAGAGTGGGCCGATAAAAGACTAAATGTTAATTCAAGATACGGACTTAGGACTATACATATTTCGAATCCTTTAAATCTCTTGAAAAGAAGACCCAAAAAAATGAGAATTTTATTTAAATAAATTCATCCCCTATTTTGCCCGCTTAGCGTTTTTGTAAAATCATCACCTGTCAGGGATGATTTTACAAAAACGCTAAGCAGGTAAAATAGGGGATGAATTTAAATTAAATTTACGCTGAAACGCGTAGTTCTTTATTTCATACCAAAAGCAGAAGTTTGAATTTTCATATCCCTAACTTAAAGATAAATTTATTTGTTCAAACATGTGTAACATGATACATGAATATGCACATATAGATGGAATAGTTTTACCGGTCCAACATGTTTTGACTCACTCGGCGTACAAAATATTTATACATTTTTAATTAAATTGGCAATTGTAAATTAATTATTAATGACAGTTTTTTATATAAAACTAGCTGACCCAGCAAACTTCGTTCCGCCTAACAGTCAATGAATGTGCATGTTTAGGATTTTAAAATTTCTACCCTATCTAGATATCAAAAAAGCTGATCCACACAAAATGTATGAGAACGTGAATTTTCTTCATAATCTTTTTTTCGTGAGTTTTCCATATTTTCTCACCGTTTAAACCTTCCCTGGACTACGACAAACATTTCAAAACCAAAATCAGCTAAATCGACCCAGCCATTTATAGAGTCGAGTGCAAAAATATAGTCAATAATTAAATATACAATTAGAGTCAGTACAAAAAGTAGTCAATATTAATTACAGACAAAATATGTCAGAATAAAATCAAATAAATAGTAAAATTCAAAATTTGTCATTTAAAAATTCAACAATATTATAGTAGCACTTATCAGTAAGCAGTTTTTTAAGTTGTTTTCTTAAATAAATTAAAATTCAATTGCTTAATGTCATTCGGAATTTTATTGTATATTAACGGGGCCATACATACACCACTTTTACTTAGAAGTGCTGTTTTGGCCGAGTGTGACTGCACCAAAGTCTATACTTCTCACGTCTATTTGTATCGGCATTATTTGACAATAGAGGAAACCATTTAGGATTACTTTTTAAGAAATGCTGGGTTTCCCATTTAACTTTCATACCCTATATCACCCCCTTTAGGGTTATTTTTGAGACAAAAAGTACACTGTCCTTCTACAGGATGCCGTCTAACTCCTTGCCAAATTTTATTGAAATCCGTTCTGTGGTTTAGCTGTGAAAAGGTAACATACAGACTGAGTTACTTTCGAATTTATAATAATGCCTATAAGTGCAGGAGTACACCTACTTAATACCTGATGTCGCCCTAAAACTCAAACTCAAAACATTTATTTCAATTAAACCATTTACAGGCACTTTTGAATTGTCAAGGAATCGGTCAGTCAGAAATAGGTATGAAGCTAGTTGCCCATTCCAAAGCGTAGTAGGTACCTATGGAGAAGAACGGGCAAGAAACTCCACGGACACTCTTTTAAATAAAAAATTGTTACAAAATATTGGTTACATCATTCATGTTGAAATTATACATGTGAGAACAATGTAGAAAGACGTGCACATGAGAAGCGTCCGTAATAAAAAGATAAAAAAGAACAATTTAAAAAAAAAATAAGCCCTATATTTATTTGTCAGGTATTGTGTACATCTTTTGTTGAATATTCTAAATAAATTAATAATTAATGAGCATCGCAAAATATATTTGATTACTTTTAGGACATTGATAGACCAAATTCGCTGCTTAAGACAGTTAAGTGAAATGTATTCTAGCCTGAATTGGAACAATAGTCACTATGTATGTTACGCTTAGAAATGACAAGTTTGTGCTAATTTACATTATAATACCAACTTGTTACCTAACGGTACAAGGCTCTTGGAATGGTGCCGATTTTCTTGTACACCCAACTAAACTATCACTAAAATTCCTTACTTTTGGCTATGAGAATATTAGTTATTCTGCAAAAAAATATCTGTAAATTTAAAAATAATTTTGGCACAACTAAAATCGAATTTGACAGCCGCGACTCCACGTGGTACTTGTCTGCCCTACCCCGTGATTTTTTTTAGAGCCGTAGGCGCACTTGTTTTAGCCTCGACGTGTTTTATATGGAATTTTTCACTTTTTGTATGGAAAATATGAAATAATATTACCTAAATGTGAGTTTTAGGGGTTTACGCGTTTAATAAAGGGGGTCGAAACTCAAATTCAAACACACCATTTTCGAGATATAAGCAAAAGAAAAAAGATACAGTAGTGTTTTTGTACTTTTGGTACTTGTTGATATGCCTACACTGTCCTCCCATACCTATTAACACTGTAATTTGGAAACATTGTAGAAACCATTTATTTTGAAAAGAGTACCTGTGGAGTTTCTTGCCAGCTCTTCTCCATAGGAAGCGACCAATTGGAACCGTGCACTTAGCTTCAGACGTTTCATAAGTGCCCTTGTAGGTTTATGTCAAATAAAATATTTTGAATTTTGCACCTGAAGTCGCGGTGTTGTGTGAATTTAGTTTAGTTTAGTTCATGACAACAAATTTTGTCCCACACTTTTTATTGTATGTTAATTTTGTCATGATGATAATTTATCCCTCGTAGGTATTTACTTTTATATATTTACATAGGTTTAGTTTTAGATATTAATGTACCAATATGCTTTTTCTCATAGTTGTTAATAAATTATTTTATTTCAGTTTAACTTTAAATTTTAGTGTTCCAATTTAATTCAAATGTAAAGTGATGTCCTGAAACACAGGTTTGAATTAACCTAGATCGGGCGGGTCGCTACCTAAAGTTTACGTAAACGTTTTTATCCAACAAAAATATTATTATTTTATTTAAAAATATTATTATTAATTTGCATTGAATATTCTGAAAAAGTCACTCATACAATCAAAATAGAACATAATATGATTTATTGGATCTTTTCTTTCCATATACAGTGTGTCTTCATAATGTGCACCAGTAGCGAAGGCTGATTTTATGGAGGAGGTAAGCCGGAGCAGAAGAAAAAAAAAAATTGATTAAATAAATCAATAAAAAATAAATTTCATTCAATTCCGATATACTGCTTTTCTATTATGAGCTTCATGCAAATTAGTCAAAACAATTATATTCCTACCAGTCCCGAACTCATAAAACAGCTACGAATATGTTCTTCAATCTGCACATCTTTTTTTGATGTATCGTAAAGGGAAACATTAAAATGTTTGAAAAAACCATCGCGGCGTTTGTAATTTATAGTCGCATCTGGGCGAGCACGTATTTTCAAAACTTAACCTTGAAAAGCATGTTTCTTCCCAAAGTAATCGTCAAACGACATTCTAAAACTATGAATGGCGCCATCCTAATAGTACTAATTAGTTTTCAATTCTACTTTAAATAAGTAATTTCAGCTTATTAAACTATCTTCTTACCCCAAATACCTAATTACAACGTACTTTACATTCACAACACACAAAACACCATGTTAATCATTCTCAAAACACTATGTTAATCACTGTCCTATAACTACAAACAAATATTAATACTAGTAGTAATGATAAACGAATGAATTCAATTAATACTGAGCGAACAAAATGCAAATTAATATGGTTCTAATGCGATTACGTCAAAAAACAACCACACATTGTCATACGAATAATGAAATGTTTACGAACTCCGAACTCCTTCAACTCCTAGCCGAACGTATTACGAAATTCAACGAAAACTACCGAATCAAATGCGTGTGCCAGAAAGAGGTGGTGCAATAGTAATAATTCCTTCTCGCTCCAGCGCGCACGTTTCTGCTACTATGTGCCTACAATAACTCGTTACATACCGGCTTACCCGGCTCATAGAAATCGCGGTATCACGTGACCGAAGTGACGTCATGATGGACTTTATTTTGTGAGGAAATTGAATTTAGCATAAGCCGGAGGCGCCTATGAGTTATTTTAGCGCAGTGTTTTGTTGTTGGGTTATTAAGACAATTTTTAATGTATGTAGGCGTTTTGTAATAGGTATTTTAATTTTATGGTGTATCAAATACTTATAACTTGATTATTCAATGACGATAGAGTGGTTGTGTTCCGAATTTCTGAAGGGAAGCCGGTAGGAATCGGCTTATATGGACATTTCGCCCCTGATGTGCACATATCGAAATGAGGGAATCTATGCTTAATTTTAACGACAGAAAAAATATTTTAAAAAATCTAAATATTTTTTTAATACTTTTATGGAATTAAAAAAAAGTTGTAACAAAACTGTGTAACTTTTAAACTGAATCAGCTATCGCGATGAAACAAACTACATAATGATTGGAAGTAAGTAGGCGTCCACTTAAATTAAAATTGAGAAAAAAAACTACCCTCTATTGAAAATAAACATTTTTTTTAGTAAAAATCTGTATTTTTTTCATCAATTTTTACAATAATTGTAAAATTTATAAATAAGATGCCCAAGAGAATTTTAAAAAAAATTTATCCAAAAAATTTAAAAAAAACAAAAAACAAAAAATTGACCATTTTTTCCGTCGATAAAATTAAGCATAGATTTCATTTCGGTATGTGCACATTATAAAGACATACTGTATAAGACAGCTACGTAATTGGAACATTTTCGCTAGATTTATTTTTTGTTCGAAAATCATGGCATTTTTAAAGATTATTTGAAACAAAAACAAAATTACTCGGCTTTTATGTCTAAAATAATTATTGACAGTAAGAAAATTTAGTTTATTATCCAGATATAAGAAAAATGATCTCTAGATCAATTATTACTTTAGTTGTAAAGTCAAATAATTTAATTCAATAAGGCACATAAAAGGCACTTTTAATTGAGACTTACGACATTTAGTTCTGTGCTCGAATACGACCAAAGAGCGCACGCGATATTCAACTTTATTACTGGTGTGTTAGCGTTTAGCATACAGTGGGGGTGCGAGTTTGGGGCGGAGTTTGCGTGGAAATTGTCTTTGGAGTGCCTGGTCTTAATCGCGATTACAAATAATAATAATAATAACCCCACCGTCGTATCTCCACGTTGACGCCCCACCGTCGTATCTCCACGTTGACGTCGTGGTGGGGCTTGTGTGCTCCAAACTTTGGGTCTGTACCGGTAGAGTATACTTTGCCGAGATAGATCTAGGGTGAGGAGCCAGACCAAGAGAGATACAATCCAAGCCAAGGTCGCACATGCCGAGGGCTTCATGGCTAGGGGAGAGCACTAGTCGTTAGTGTGCCAACTCTGGATAATAGGGGACCTCCAGTTTTATTTACCCTTACTACAGTGAACGCAGGGCTCTGCTGTAGTCGACTTTTTAAGTCCCTAGCTACTCGTGGGAACAACATGAATACTCGATCTAAAACAAAAAAACTTCTTCAGGCGAATCTGCCTCAGATGAATGACGAAACTTCACAATCCTCTTCATCATCTCCCTCAACTCTTTTTCAATCAATTCCATCATCATCACAATCTTTCCGCGTCACTCCGACGCCATCAACATCATCTATCAGTAAACAGTCAGCGGATGTTGTACAGGAGACAAATTTTGTCGATGATACTGTACCCACCGCAAGAACTGCAACAACTCGTAGGAAATGGAGCATTGAAATGAATAAATTCATCCTACGCACTTATCTTCATCTTACTAGTATGGATACAGACAAAAATGCCTACCTTCCATCTCTCCACACAAAGTTTCTAGAAAAATACCCGGCTATGCAAGTAAGCCGACAAAGAATAGGCGATCAGCGTCGAGCCATAGTTCAAAAGAAATTACTACCACAGGACACAATAGATCAGATTTATGAGGAAGTAAGAGCTGAATTACAAATGGTACACACTCAAATACAGCAACACTCTACACACTCTCATACACAAACCGGCCAGCGCATGAAATGGACGAACGAATATAATGAAACAATAATGAAAATATATTACACTGCCACAAAACTAGAAACAGATAAAACAGCTTATAGAAAATATTTACATGAGGAATTCATAAATATTTATCCGGAATTAACACATATAACAGAGCAAAGATTATCCGATCAAGTTAGAGCGATTTTAAATAACAATTATATAAACCCCAACAGATTAGAAGAAATTAAAAACCAGATAGCTGCTAAATTAAGGGAAAACAACACTAATACACAAAATATTGAATACATAAGTATCGATCACTTGAATACACAAACACACAAAGACTACAGAGAACAACCGGATACAAATACTTACATCACTGACACACCTACAAATACGTTCACAACTCATATATCTCTAAACAATAGCACAGATACAGACATCTTATCTCAGACATTCGTAAATACAGATGATGGCAATTTCTTGAACGACATACATATTGGTCAATTTGGACCTACGATAACTAACTTTGATGCTGCCCCAGAAATCAACACAGAAATTGAAGCCACATTTCAACAAGCTCAACAAAATTTTATTGACACATCCCCCACTAACAGGCCATATATCCCAAAGCAGAAGACATCTAGAAAGTTTTCTGCCATAGTTACATACATAAATACTGTCATTCTCCCGAAACACGTAAATGCCGACACCGAATTCATCAAATTGCAGGCTATCATTTACTGTGCAGCATGGACGGCAGCTACATGCAACGGTGCTAAAATATTATCAGACTCTACACAAAATGAACGTCGGACATATACACAGCGAAAGCCAAAATGGCAAATCAGATTAGAAAAGAAAATTGAAAATCTAAGAGCAAACATAGGTAGGCTGACACATTTCATTAACGGTAATAGAAGTCAAAAGTTAATAGCAGCAGTAGAAGAAATAAAGAAAAAATACCAACTACACGCACAACACGAAAACTCAAATACACAAATAGAACACTTTCTGGACACTTTAAAACAAAAATTAAGCGCAGCATCCAGTAGACTTAAAAGATACATAACATGCACGAACCGCAAAGTACAGAACATGAAATTTAATAACAATGAAAAATTATTTTATAGGAACCTGGCAACTAATAACAGAGACACCACTAACCAAACAATAGAGACACCTTCATCCGAAACACTAAGGGAATTCTGGGCCAACATTTGGGAAAATCCAGTATACCATAATAATCGCGCAGACTGGGAAAATGAAACAGCACGAGAAATTCCAGAAATGGAATTTGAGTTTATACCTATAGATACATTTATAGACACCATCAAACGTACACACAACTGGAAATCACCTGGCACCGACCACATCCACAACTACTGGTATAAGAAATTCTCTTACATACATCCATTCTTATATAACCATTTAAATACATTCATCCAATCACCAAATTTACTTCCAACATACCTAACACACGGAGTAACTTACATGATACCTAAAGACATGAATGACACTATAAACCCAGCTAAATACCGGCCAATTACTTGTTTACAAACCTTGTACAAAATTTTAACAGCCTGCGTAAGTGAAGTGATATACGAACATTTAACTAAAAATAACATTCTAGCAGAACAACAAAAGGGATGTCGTAAGAATAGCCAGGGATGTAAAGAGCAACTTACTATTGACGCGATTACTATGAACAGCGCTGTTAAAAACAGGAAGGATATTCACACAATGTTTATTGATTACCAAAAGGCTTTCGATTCAGTTCCGCACAGCTGGTTATTAAACGTCCTAAACCTGTATAAAATTCACCCAACACTAAAACAATTCTTAGAAACTTCTATGCAGAATTGGCAAACCGTTCTTAAAATTAATTCGTCCTCCTCGACTGTGGCTACTGAGCCAATCTGTATAAAACGTGGAATTTTTCAAGGAGACGCTCTAAGTCCTCTGTGGTTTTGCATGGCACTCAATCCACTCTCACACTTGCTTGATAAAACAGACGTAGGATTCACCCTGGCAAACAATGACACACAATATACCCTTACACACCTCATGTACATGGATGACATAAAGTTATACGCAGCTGACAAAAAAGCGCTTTTCCAACTAGCTGACACAACACAACAATTTTCTGACGATATTTGCATGTCGTTCGGAGTAGATAAGTGCAAAATTTTATCAATTTTAAAAGGCAAAATCCAAAATAACAGTTACACACTCGCATCAGGTGAATCAATCGAGCCAATGGATGAACAGAGTACATACAAATACCTAGGTTTTAAACAGTCCAGGCAGATACAACAAAAGATGTCCAAACAAGAACTGAAAAAAAAATTCTCACACCGCCTCAACCTTATCTTAAAAAGCAACCTTAACTCTAGAAACACAGTTAAAGCCATCAACACATTTGCAATACCTATTCTCACATACTCTTTCGGAATTATACGATGGTCAAAAACTGATATCAAAAAACTACAGCGCACTGTCAATACACTCCTAACCAAACATAGAAAACACCATCCAAAATCATGCATACAACGACTTACACTGCCACGCCAAGAAGGAGGAAGAGGATTAATAGACATACACAATCTACACAACAAACAGATACTTTCACTCAGAGCGTACTTCCATAACAAATCAGAACATTCATCACTACACAAACAGGTAACGGAAACAGATACAAAACTTACACCACTAAATCTACAAAACTGGAACACGCAAATAAATGAACACATTGTAAGTACACAACAAAAAATTGCAGCATGGTCTGCAAAAGCCCTACACGGAAGACACCGAGCCTACCTGAGCCAGCCACACGTCGACAAAGTTAAGTCGAACGAATGGCTCAAACGAGGCGAACTGTTTCCCGAGACCGAGGGTTTTATGCTGGCCATACAGGATCAAATAGTAGCCACTCGTAATTACAGAAAGTACATCATAAAGGACCAACATCAGCCGACTGACTTGTGTCGGCATTGCAACACTGCCTCTGAAACCATACAACATATAACAGGAGCTTGTAAATCGCTTGCACAAACTGATTATAAACACCGCCATGATCAAGTCGCTGCAATAATACACCAACAGTTAGCATATAAAAATAAACTCGTTACCGAAATGATACCATATTATAAATATAAACCAGAAATAATATTAGAAAGTAAGGATCACAAAATTTACTGGGACCGAACAATAATAACAGATAAAACTATTCA
The DNA here is from genome assembly GCA_963680765.1 of Agrochola lychnidis. NCBI lineage: Eukaryota > Metazoa > Arthropoda > Insecta > Lepidoptera > Noctuidae > Agrochola > Agrochola lychnidis. The sequence goes on along the minus strand of OY796859.1, from coordinate 643,134 downwards.
TTACAATAGACCTGACATTACCGTTCACGACAAAATCAATAAAACAGTTTATCTGATAGATATAGCAATACCGAACTCGCATAATATTCAAACCACCATATCCGAAAAGCTCAGTAAGTATCAAGATCTCGCCATAGAAATTAAAACCCAATGGAAAGCACAAACCGTTCATATTGTCCCCGTTGTTCTTTCATCTACTGGTGTAATACCAAAATCTCTCACACAAAGCCTTAACACCCTACAGATGCCTACTCACACACTTTACATGCTCCAAAAAGCCACCATCCTTAACACCTGTCGCATCACCCGAAAGTTCCTGACTTCTTCAACATTGTCATCCACCTTTTCAACCTAAATTTCGCCTTACATACTTGGTCCCGACCCGTGTGTAAGGTTCCTTGACCTCTCTTAAATGAGAAGAAACGAAAAGAACCGAAAATAATAATAATAATACCCCACCGCCGTATCTCTACGTTGACGTCGTGGTGGGGCTTGCGCGCTCCGAATTCTGGGTCTGTGCCGGTAGTTTATTTTGCCGGAACAGGTCTAGGATGAGGAGCCAGACCAAGAGAGATACAAAAACCCGCAGGGCAGCATGTGGCGAGCTGTTGGGCAGTAGCGACCCCACGGACCCTATCTCCCCGGAGAAATCTTGTTCCTCACCTCTGGCTTGCCTTAATTGGCCGGTTGGAGTGAGCACTGACGAGGGACAGAGCTCCCACCTCATTCTCGCCTTTATTGGCCGGCTTGAGTGGAGATTCGCAAGAGCAAACGTGCTCGGAGGAAGGAAGTATTTCAGTAAGTGCTCGTAGGGATCTTGACCATCTTCCGGGCTCTGGGATTGTTCTGAAAGCCGTGGAATACCTCTCCACTCCTCAAGCACCTCAAGACATGTTGCCCCCTTGTTGCTACGACACTTTGTGCTAGCGACCGTTTTCGGGGGCCCATTAATGAGTGTGCAAGTCAACCCCTGCCATTTTATCCGTGTGCATATAAAACATTGATCAGGCAGGGGCCATAGTCCTTCCATAGTTTCAGGTGACCAGTCCACTTTAGCCACCCAAACCCATAGTCCAATATCTTTGTTTCCTTAATTACAATAGTCCTACACCAACCGGGGGTTGTCCTTGGCTGCACTTGCATAGTACGAACAGGGATAATCGTCGGTTGGTACTTCATTTCATTAAAAACGTCTAAGGGGCCTCTGCGAGTTGGCTTCGGCCCCTCGTACGCCTTCCAAAGGTCCGGGACCCTAGGGTCCCGAGAAATGTCAAAGACGTAATAATAATAAAAATCGTTTATTCTCTCGCCACAATATAACAAAGAAAATAGAGCAATCACAGTTGTAAAATACATAGGTATTTGTTATTTAATATTGTGGGAGACTGGTGCCTAAACTAGGCTCGAGGTCTGTATTTCAGGACACCAGGATCTCCGCCATTTACAGTTATTCTATTATGTACTTGTACACCGACCATGAGAAACACTATATAATATCATGGCAGGAAAAAGAGATATTTTGTGACTAAAGTAAATTTTGATACAGTAATTGACTCACTAAAATTAGGTAGAGAGTCAGGGATTAAACATGTTAGTATTTGTGCGTGGAAGTGTGTGTATGTGTATGTGAGTAAGAGATAGGGGGTATGCTTGTGTGTGATGTATGTTTGGTCGTGCGTGTATGGAGCTAGCAGTGTGCAGTGTGTATGGATTGTTGAGAACTATTTAGTAATAAGACTACAAGAAGAATTAACAATATCAGGCGCTGCTACATTTAGATAAGTAATTTTTCAGTATCTTCATAATTTAGGTTTTGGAGGAAAGCAGTTACTTTTTTTTTGCACAAGATTCTAGGGTGGTTAACTATAGGTGTCATCCTGTTTATTTTATTGTATAAAAATGCACCTAAGTGGCAAAAGAACCGCTTCGAAAATTGTTTAGAGTGGTGGATGTGACGGTTGTCTACTGGATTGCACCGTCTTTTACCAAGCGAGGCTGAGGGATTATAGGTGATTAACGAGTGTTGCTTTACTATGATGCTAGCGATAAAGAGTTGACGAACTGTCAAAACTTTAGCCTCTTTGTAAAGTCGCTCTGTGGGGTAGCGGTAGGGCAGAAAAAATGAGACTTTTAGTATAGCTCGTTGACTTCTCTCTAGCTCAATTATTGTGGTTTTCGGGGCTCCTCCCCAGACGGAGATGCAATATGTTAACAGTGATTGAGCTAGGGCATAGTAGACGGATTTCTTTACCTTGTCATCAGCCACTTGTCTGAGGGTTTTAAAAATATATATCAGTTTACGCAACCTTATTTTAAGTGTGTTTATGTGTTCATGGAATCTAAGCGAGTTGTCGATAATTACTCCTAGATACTTAACGTGTGTGGTATTGCAAATGTGCGTACAGTTACATTGGTTCTCGTGTGGTTTAGAACAAGTGTGTGTTATAATCGTGTAAGAAGTTGAGGATTGCGGTATGTTACTTTTAACTTTGAGGGAGAAGGTCATGTAATTGGTTTTGTCAGTGTTAAGAGTTAGGATGTTACTGCGTAACCAGTAGGAAACAGCATTGAAACCCGACTGTGCATGTGAAAAAACCTCAGCCCACGTATCAGCGCTAAAGAGAAGAACCGTGTCGTCTGCAAAGGTTATGATCCTACCGTTGGGAAGCGTGAGCAAACCCAAGTCGTTGATATAAATGAGGAATAAGGTGGGACCCAACACACTTCCCTGGGGCACGCCATATGAGATTGTACGTTCGTCACTAGTGTAATCATCCATTTTAACGCACTGGGTACGCTCCCTTAAGTAGTCCTCAAAGAGCTGAAGTTGAACTCCTCTTATTCCCAAATTCTCAATTTTTTGTGTGAGAATCGGAACAGAAACCGTATCAAATGCCTTCGCAAGGTCTAAGAATATACCCAGCACTTTTTTCCCCTGATCCAAATTGGTGACAATATAGTTAGTTAAGCTGTGGACCGCGTCTGACGTAGATTTTCCGGACCGAAAGCCGTACTGTGTTGGACATAGAAGATTATGCTTTTCGAGGTAATCAACAAGCCTACCATTTATTATCCGCTCTAGAACTTTTGAGAGGGCAGGCAAGACAGCTATAGGCCTATAGTTGCTGACAGTGCTTCTGTCCCCACTTTTATAGATCGGATGTATAATTGATTTTTTAAAGACTTTAGGGAATTTGCCAGTTGAGAGGGCCAAGTTACAGATGTATGTAAATAGTCAGATTTAGTTAGAGAATTAAAAATTTCGGTGAAAAACGCCAATATCAGAATAGCAAAATTGCCATTTTCCCTAAATTAATAAATCAGCAGAGGCAAAGTGTCTATATAAGCCGATTCCTACCGGCTTCCCTTCGGAAATTCGGAACACGACCACTCTATCGTCATTGAATAATCAAACTATAAGTATTTGTTGATACACCATAAAATTAAAATACCTATTACAAAACGCCTACATACATTAAAAATTGTCTTAATAACCCAACAACAAAACACTGCGCTAAAATAACTCGTAGGCGCGTCCGGCTTATGCTAAATTCAATTTCCTTACAAAATAAAGTCCATCATGACGTCACTTCAGTCACGTGACACCGCAGTTTCTATGAGCCGGGTAAGCCGATCTGTAACGAGTTATATACGGCAGGCAGAGTAGCAGAAACGTGCACGCAGGAGCGAGAAGGAATTATTGCTATTGCACCACCTCTTTTTGGCACACGCATTTGATTCGGTAGTTTTCGTTGAATTTCGTAATACGTTCGGCTAGGAGTTGAAGGAGTTCGTAAACATTTCATTATTCGTATGACAATGTGTGGTTGTTTTTTGACGTAATCGCATTAGAACCATATTAATTTGCATTTTGTTCGCCCAGTATTAATTGAATTCATATGTTTATCATTACTACTAGTATTAATATTTGTTTGTAGTTATAGGACAGTGATTAACATAGTGTTTTGAGAATGATTAACATGGTGTTTTGTGTGTTGTGAATGTAAAGTACGTTGTAATTAGATATTTGGGGTAGGTAGATAGTTTAATAAGCTGAAATTACTTATTTAAAGTAGATTTGAAAACTAATTAGTACGATCTTATTAGGATGGCGCCATTCATAGTTTTAGAATGTCGTTTGACATATTACCTATTTACTTTGGGAAGAAACATGCTTTTTAAGGTTAAGTTTTGAAAATACGTGCTCGCCCAGATGTGAATAGTCACATCTAAATTACAAACGCCGCGATGGTTTTTTCAAACATTTTAATGTTTCCCTTTACGATAAATATCAATAACTGACTGGCAGTCGTAAATTTAATAAAATGTATTGTTCCCGTGTTTACTTTTCTTAGATTGTAGTTGTTTATAGAATATAGGGTTTTTTGACATTTGAATCTGACGAATTCATCAAAAAAGATGTGCAGACTGAAAAACATATTCGTAGCTGTTTTATGAGTTTGGGACTGGTAGGAATAGAATTATTTTCACTAATTTGCATGAAGCTCATAATAGAAAAGTAGTATATCGGAATTTAAGGAATTTAATTTTTTATTGATTGATTGATTAACGGTAAAGAAGTTTTTTTTTTACTGCTCCGGCTTACCTCCTCCATAAAATCAGCCTTCGCTACTGCAAGTCAGTGCCATCTTAGTGCTGTCAAACTAAAATACAGTTAAGTTGTGTCATGTTAGTCTATTTCAGAATGGGAAACTGTCATTTGTCAGGAATAAACCAAATTTTGGTGATTTTCAGTCTAGTTTAGAGGCATTTGTGACAAGAGAATCAGCACCAATATCTGTTATTATTAGTGATACAGTTCACAAAAATATGAAAATACAGAGTGGATTTTTGAGATGGGGCAATACTCAAAAATCCATCCTGTATTTTGCCCTTACGGGCAGCTACCTTAACTGTTGTAGCTACAGGAAAATGGTCATAGGAGACTGTCCTTAACTTTTTGAGGCATTTAGATCTGCATTCACAGATATTGGAAAAAAAAAATGTACTATTGGCAAGAAAATGGGCAGTTTTTACAAAAACGTTTTTGATGCTAATCAATTCTGTTTCTTATGAGGAACAAATAAATCTATTGGACCAACTTTCTCTCGCTCTACTAAAAAAGTAAAAAATCTTAAAAACTTTTTCCATACTTTAGCCCTTACTGCTCTATCTCAAAAATATGGTTGTATTTTTTATACAAAATACAACAAAAAAAAATAGGCAATCTTCTTTTGCAAGTGACTAACAACCTTCGTCATTTGCTCCACAATTTTGGTAGACAATAGTAAAGAGGCAAATAATGAGAAAAGAGGGTAAGCAAGCAGATTGGGCGGCCCCCAGCTTACTGGCCTCATTATGTTGCTGACTCAAATTGTTTAAACACTCGAATAGCAAACACATTAAGTACTCTTGATTGTATTTGCATATTGTTGAGGCAAGAAAGTTTTATTAATTTACAAAACAATTTAAGAGTGATCTTTGATAAGTAGTCTAATTGTAAGTTGAGTGTACAATTATTTAGAACAAGATTTTCTTGTCATTAATTTTAATGGCCTCGAACTATTGGAATACTGCAAAAACCATTTGAAGGTTGTTTCATTGAGTTACACCTGTTTTATACAAATAAGTTTACACAAGACGCGCGCAGCTCATCAATCATCTTACTGGAAATGAGGAAATCATTGGCCTTGATTATCACATCCCAATTTTAAGTATGAACAGTATCCATAGTATCTTCTGTTCTTATGTATAAAACTAATATGTATCAAAATGTGTATGTCACAAGCAATGGAGGGACATGCAATTTTAGAATACCTATCCTTGGCTATATGTGTCGATCTACCACAAATCTTCTGGTTTTCGTACAGAAACTGTTGACAATATCAATGTATAGGCACAGTAATGGTATTTATGTAACAAATAAGCATTGAAAAAAAGTTATTAGCTCTTCAGGTGTTTATTATAATATTGTTAGTAAACAACACATTCGGATATTTCAGTATCTACTACCTTTTCACCTTTCATTATAAAACGTGAAGGTACCAACTATCGAATTTGATTGACTTAATACATATTGATTTTTGTAAAATATTGAAATGCAAGAGGACTACTGGACAAAACATAAACAACCTTGTATGAGCTATGCATTTAAGTTCTTCGCGCTTAAACTCGATATTAGATAATTTCTCAGTAAAATGTCAATAAACTGCACTCAAGGCACAAGGTGTCGTGAAACTGAAAATCATAGGTGATGATATATCGGAAGAGATGCGCGCGGCGATGCACCGGCGGAGGTGTCAGGCCATCAGGGACTTACCGCGGCCAGGTCCGTGTCGAAGTATCGGCGGGCATCGCTGCTGATGGGCCTCATCAGCTCCGCCACAATTTCCTCTACTCTTTGAGAGTTCATACTCCACCGTTTTTCTCTCCGGGACAAAAGTTGATCCCTGGAAATAGCGTCCTCGCATTGAAAACATTACTGACTGATACTGAAAGGTGTCGCGGACAGCGGAATACAACACAACTATAAAGTTTTGCTTCCTCAGTGGCGCGAAACTTTCTGTCAATGACACCTTTTCAATTTTAGAAACTTTATTGCAAAACTAGATTACATGTATCTGTTTTTATAATCACTTAGATCACATAAAATTACCTTTGGTTTTCAATGTAGTCGGCGTCCATTTTACAAACATAAAATCGTACAAATAGGAAGAACGTAATAACAACGGTGGCCATTTATTTATGTTTTCGAGGGAGACATTCCGTGTTTCGCGCTCGCTGTCAAAGCCCCGAACGTTCGCTGTTCGGCGCTCTGAAACTGTACCGGATAAATAATTTGTCTATGGCTTACTAAATTCACGTTGTGAAAATAATTTTATTAAATCTATTTGAACGATTTAGTTCTGTAAAAAAATACGAATTCATTTGTGAAACAACAAAAGTATACAACAATTTTAAATCATTTTTATAACGTATACGAAAGTAGCATAGACTTACTTTTTACTCTAGCAATAACTTACTTTTCGTCGTCGTCTGTGGTCTGTGCTCGAAGTGAAGGCATTGAACTTTGGGAAAATAAATAGATTTTGAAATTCGAATATTTAGTACCTAATAAACAGGTAGTGCGTGGGTAGTGAAAATTAGTATCAATGATTTGTCTGTTCAAAAACTAAAAAACCTTGAAACATTGTTATTGAATTCCACATAAATATCTCGTAGAAAGCCATGGGCATGTCTCGGTGCTATTCGTTAATGAAGTGCTTGCTGATACTATTCAATATAATATTTTTGGTAAGAAGCTAAAAACTTATTTTTTTATTTTATTAACATGAGTAGAGAAGAATAAATCTTTTTGTCGCTTGATTTACTTTGCTGGGTGCGTCGAATTCTAATTGATGTTTAGTGTATGTGTTTATCATCAATAAATATCAACCATCAATACCATAATTTTTTCTTGTATCAGACGCGTCGTAAACAAAAATGGTTCAATGCAGCCAGGTGACCGATATATTACTTTCCTCCATGCAATGCAGGTGACTATAAAAACGCGCGGCCTATTTACGCACGTTACGAAATATAAACAAATACGACGAAGATGTATCTGATTCACTGTTGGGGGCTGGGAGCTCGGCAGAGCTCATTTCCATTAATCACAGAAGTTATAGGTCAGGTCACCACCGTCAATCAGTCATCGTTATCTATATCAATTTGAATATTAAGTGCGTTTCTGTGATGTAAGTATTCGCATTATCCTAGGTTATCAAACAATGTTTGGCGTTTGTAAAACACGAAAACATGGCGCAGCGGACCCGGCTTTAGGCACGGTGGTGTGACCGGTGTGACGGTCGTACATTCGTACTGTTGCAGTGCGTGGGCAGCACGGCATGCGGGTTCGCGGGCTGGGCGCTGTGGGACGGGCGCGGCAACGAGAGCGCGGCGGCGCGCGCGGGACTGCTGGCGCTGGCGGCGTGGGGCGGCGCGCTGGCGCTGGGCGCGCTGGCGGCGCTGTGCGGCGCGGCGCGCAGCTCGGCGCCGCTGCTGGCGGCCGCCTTCTCGCTGCTGGCGCTGACGGCGGTGGCGGAGGCGGCGGCGGCGTGGTGGGGCGCGGCGCACCGGCCGCAGCTGCGCCGCGCGCTGCTGGACGCGCTCGACCACACCGTGCGCCACGAGTACGGCGTGCTGCACACGCGCACGCAGCTCCTGGACGTCATACAGCAAGGGGTCGGCTAACTTCCTATGTTTCTTATATTTTTACACTGATGGTCCATGTAATACCAAGTGCGGGACGGGCGGAACTTACCTCATCTATGTTATGGGGTTTGGTTTCTGCACGTAGTCCGTCAGGTGGACCATTGTGCGCCTTACCTCATCTATTTCTATGCATTGTTGTGACACAGATGGGACAGCTATTATGAAACTAAAAAGGTAGCTTAATATTATTATGGAACCCAAAATAAATACTATTCATAATCTTTATTAGAGCAGTGGTGGCCCAGTAGAGCAGTGGTAGTCCAGTAATGCACTGGTGGCCCAGTGGTAATGGTCTCAACTTACGAGTTGTAGGTTGTGGGTTCGAACCCAGGCAAGTGCTTTATGTTATATAAATAATTTCAACATCACTGCTCTCAAAACAGTGAAGGAAAACATTGTGAGGAAACCGGGATGTCCTAGAAAAATTGAAAGACATGTGACATCTACCAACATGCACTGGGCCCGCATGATAGATTATAGCTCACTCCCTCTCAAGGAGAGGAGGGCTGTGTCGGAAGTGGGAACACTACAGGCTGATTATATCTGGGGGCACATATATTGTACCCAAAATGTAAGGTTTGTAGAGTTAGGGGCTTGGCTTTATATAAGCACCAGTGCTACCAGTGCTGGGGCTCTGTCTCGCTTGGGGTCGCAGCATGAGTCATCATTTTGCGTGGATGTGACGCATATTTTCCCCCAATTTGTTATTTACGTGTTTTTTTATCTTTCTTTGCGTCATGTTTACCGCAAATAAACGTATTTTCTTTCTTTCTTCTTTCTTTCTTTCTTTCTTCTTTCTTTCTTTCTTTCTTCTTTCTTTCTTTCTTCTTTCTTTCTTTCTTCTTTCTTTCTTTCTTTCTTCTTTCTAAGATCAGATAACTGTACAGTGAAAGCGTTATGCAAGTCTTGGCAATCTGCTTGTCATTAAATGTTTTTGGTGGGACATATTTTTATTCCAAAACAAAAATCATCACTGACAAGTGACATGATCATAGCTGTAGAAGAGTAGCGCATGAGGGCCCGCACGGCTGCACCGGCTGTACTGGATTGTAACAAAGATGTTTGAATGAATTCAGTTTACAAGATTTTTGGTCTCTTCATAGGGCTCAGTTTTCGCTCAATTCCTACAGAATAAAAAATGAAGAGCGTTCACGCCATCCGTGCGCTGTTTAGCTCAAAAACAGTACTTTTCGATCCAGTTAATATCCATCAAACATTATTTTAAAAACATATTAATTACTAATCATATTAGGAAATATTGTTGTCTAAACACTTAGGAAACTTTTTAGATTAATAGACTATTTGTGAATTATATCAAGACTAACTGACCCGTGCCCACTTCGTTGGGCGGTAAACATTTTAACTTATGATGAAATTATGAGTGTAGTTCGGTTAGTACTGAGTGCTATGATTTATTTCCTAACTGCCAAAAGGAGGGTTTTGTTTTTATTGCATATAAATCAGAAAGACGCTGCGCACGTTCAGCACTAGATTCCCGAGCACGGGCCTGCGATGTTCTCGCGCTTTGGCTAGCGACCCTCTGCGAGCGCTCACCGTTAGACTCGCTATCCCTTGTTGCAGAGACATGCTACCTTAAATCACTGAGACGCTGCGCACATTCAGCGCTAGATTCCGGAGCACGGGCCTGCGATGTTCTCACAGTTTGGCTAGCGAGCCGCTGCGAGCGCTCAGCGCTAGAGTCCCTATCCCTTGTTGCAGAGACATGCTACCTTAAATCACTGAGACGCTGCGCACGTTCAGCGCTAGATTCCCGAGCACGGACCTGCGATGTTCTCACAGTTTGGCTAGCGAGCCGCTGCGAGCGCTCAGCGCTAGACTCTCTATCCCTTGTTGCAGAGACATGCTACCTTAAATCACTGAGATGCTGCGCACGTTCAGCGCTAGATTCCCGAGCACGGACCTGCGATGTTCTCCAGCTTTGGTTAGCAAGCCGCTGTGAACGCTCGGATCTAGATTCCCCAGCGCGTACTTGCGAAATATTTTCTCTATTCCTCGAGAGGCGCTGATGATTTTCAAGAGCAGACTCTTTCGTACGGCGTACTCGAGCTGCTCTTGTCTCACCACGATTCAGAAAAATGACGTAATTGCACAACGCCATCTATGGGTAAATGGACAAAACGTCCGTACAAAGTATGTTCTAATGCGGTTCGAGAATGGACGGCGGCATTTTGCGATTTAGTAATTTTATATTATCTTCGAAACTATTTAACCAATTGACATACTGTCTCGGGCAAATCGTATTTCTATGATGTTCTTATGATCATAATAATATTTTTTTCGATAAGGTTTAATATTTTGTTGTTTAAAAAGTCGTCCAAAGGTAAGTACGTCGAAAAATACTTTTTTTAACACATAAAAGCTACTATATCTGCTAAAATATAAGAGATAGAAATATGGTGTCCCGGACTTTTTTGTAGAACTATTCAAAGCGGACCAGGTTGCCATACATTGTTTTCAATTATATACAACTGTTAAGGCAGCGCATGCAAATAACTCTGTTGTAAGAGCTATTTTTTTCCGCCTGGCTAGACAAAAATTGAGATAGTTCGGCTAATGTGCGTGATATCTTTATAATTTATAGCCTATAGCACTCACGAATAATGTAGCTTTCTACCAGTGAAACAATTTTTAAAATTGGTTCATTACTTCCGGAGATTACCCCCTACATACAAACTTACAAACAAATGTTACCTCTTTATAATATTATTATAAGTATAAGTATAGACCTGACTGCCAAAAGGAGGGTTTTGTTTTTATTGCATATAAATCAGAAAGACGCTGCGCACGTTCAGCGCTAGATTCCCGAGCACGGGCCTGCGATGTTCTCGCGCTTTGGCTAGCGACCCTCTGCGAGCGCTCAGCGCTAGACTCCCTATCCCTTGTTGCAGAGACATGCTACCTTAAACCACTGAGACGCTGCGCACGTTCAGCGCTAGATTCCCGAGCACGGACCTGCGATGTTCTCACAGTTTGGCTAGCGAGCCGCTGCAAGCGCTCAGCGCTAGAATCTCTATCCCTTGTTGCAGAGACATGCTACCTTAAGTCACTGAGATGCTGCGCACGTTCAGCGCTAGATTCCCGAGCACGGACCTGCGATGTTCTCCAGCTTTGGTTAGCAAGCCGCTTTGAACGCTCGGAGCTAGATTCCCCAGCGCGTGCTTGCTAAATATTTTCTCTATTCCTCGACAGGCGCTGATGATTTTCAAGAGCAGACTCTTTCGTACGGCGTACTCGAGCTGCTCTTGTCTCACCACGATTCAGAAAAATGACGTAATTGCACAACGCCATCTATGGGTAAATGGACAAAACGTCCGTACAAAGTATGTTCTAATGCGGTTCGAGAATGGACGGCGGCATTTTGCGATTTAGTAATTTTATATTATCTTCGAAACTATTTAACCAATTGACATACTGTCTTGGGCAAATCGTATTTCTATGATGTTCTTATGATCATAATAATATTTTTTTTCGACAAGGTTTAATATTTTGTTGTTTAAAAAATCGTCCAAAGGTAAGTACGTCGAAAAATACTTTTTTTAGCACATAAAAGCTACTATATCTGCTAAAATATAAGAGATAGAAATATGGCGTCGCGGACTTTTTTGTAGAACTATTCAAAGCGGACCAGGTTGCCATACATTGTTTTCAATTATATACAACTGTTAAGGCAGCGCATGCAAATAACTCTGTTGTAAGAGCTATTTTTTCCGCCTGGCTAGACAAAAATTGAGATAGTTCGGCTAATATGCATGATATCTTTATAATTTATAGCCTATAGCACTCACGAATAATGTAGCTTTCTAACAGTGAAACAATTTTTAAAATTGGTTCATTACTTCCGGAGATTACCCCCTACATACAAACTTACAAACAAATGTTACCTCTTTATAATATTATTATTAGTATAGATATTATTAGTATAGATAACTGAACAGAGGTTTTGTTAATATCACTTCGAGCGTCAATTTAGAAGCTTAAAATATCTTAAATCACTGATCATCCTAACAAACAATATTTTTTATCTAACTGCAAATATTCTTAAGAAAAAACTTAGTTAAAAGAAATTTTCATTTTAGGTTCCCTACATGAGAAACAAAAATCCAAACAATGCGAAATTATAAAGAAATTTTGGTGAATAAAATGTTTTTTTTTAACTAACATAACTTCCTTAATTTAATATAATAATAGGTTACTGTAATAGAAGAACATCTTCTTAAAAACTTGCAATTAATTCTTTTAACTAAATGAGTTTATGTTTTTAGAAATATATTAAAACTACTATAAAATTAGAACGCGCAAATCGTTTGAAATCCCTCTCCGACCCAGATGACCCCATAACACTCCTCCAGGAGAAGAATAGGGCCAACAGTACAGTGCACAAACACAGACGCCTCACGTCATTCCGACCTCGCCGCCGAGGTCCTTTGCGATAGCGTCCCCGAGTAAATGAAACTCCCCCCTGACCCTTGCTCGAAAACGAGGTGCCAGCAGTTGTTGCAGCTGAGCACGTTGCTTTAAATACCCCGCATAACATTCATGATGAAAATCTAAGTTTGATCCAGCCTGTCCCTTCTTAGCGAGCACTCGCTTAATTTTAATTTAGAATAGTTGATGCCCCTGGCTTGAGGCTTTAAGTGTAGAAGCTTAAGGCACCCACAGGAAAGCCCGGTTAAGCAGCCAAGACCTTAGTGTTCAAAACTGCGAGTAGCCCTAGTTAAAAAAAAGAGTTTCAAATTAGTCCGCCGTGAGGCCTTCCAGAGAGTGGACGTGTCGCTAGGCGCTCTGCCTTACTGCTGTTAACCTTTGTTGTGCGTACAACGACCATGCGAGAATATAGTATGATCGCCACATCGTAATACTTTAGTAAGTAAAATATTTTATTGAAGTGAAAACTAATTTAGGGTGCTTAAGTCGATAACGGTGCCGATTCTCTTGTTACAAATGCCTCTAAACTAGACAAAAATAGGTACTTTGATAATTTTGAAAAAAACAAATTATTTAAAAAAACAAAAAACCCGACTGCAAAAACTCATAAGTAACTGAAAAGAGAAAAACAAGCATTATAATCTATAGGATTTTGGTATTGCAGGCGGGACAAACCAATAACCTGAAATTTTGGTGAAACTTTTGTTTGTCCCCATTTTTACATAAATATTATGTAGCCTATGTCACTCCCACTATTAAGACGAACCTAACGACACCTCATATGTTAAAATCCATCTAGCCGTTTAGGCTACAGTGCGTGCCAAAGAAATAGACATACATACATACAAACATACATACATACATACTCTCGAAAAACATTACCCTCCTTCTGGGGCAGTCGGGTAAAAAATAGTAATAAAAGCTCCGAAAAAAATTAAAATATGAGCTCTCAATTTGAACTCAAAACATGAAACTTACTGCTATAAATGCTAATTTTCCAATAGCTTATATGCGAATACAAAGAAAGGACCGAATAAAATACAGAAAATTCCGAAAAATCAATACAGCATTTTCTGACGTAATACTTTTCAAAGATGCAAACAAGCAAACACCATGCATGCAGCATGCAAGCAAGCATGCAATATACAGCAGGCATGCAATATGCAGCAGGCATAGTTTCTGTCACGGCTCCGGCGCTGCGAGGCTCCGGCGGTCCCACGAGCTTATCGTCGCAGATGGTTTTAACGCCCACCACTGCAGCTTCGGCTCAGCCTCAGACGCGGGTGGCGAGCGTTATAAAACCACCTGTTCCTCAGTTCGGCTGCCTCGCCCTTCCGCGCCTACGCGGGGCTAAAATTACACTTTAGGGGTAGAGCAAACAATACTAAGTGTCCCCCCCCCTGCCAGCTAAATGGCTGGTTTTGGATGTGTGAAAAAAATTACAGCAGTAGTTTATATAACGAAATTAAAAGGAAAACTATCACAGCTAAGTAGGCTTTACTAGTTATCGAGTAATAATCGATCAACTTAACTTTGCAGTTGCAAAAACATGTTTTCCCATACATTCCGTATGGGAGAACATGTTTATCAACTACAAAGTTAAGTTTGTTTTTGGGATAAATTCATCCCAACTACGGAACCCTTCATTGTGCGTGGTCCGACACGCACTTGGCCGGTTTTCACTTAAAATTTTGATTGTCTAACTAAATCTGACTACTTTTAATCGCGATTAAAAAGGTGTGGAGTTAAATTAGTTGTCATGAACTAAAATTCATACCCACACCTCGACTTCAAGTGTAAAAACAGTACTGTATCTTTTTTTTTTGTTTATATCTCGAAAATGGTGTGACCTATCGCAAAAATAATGAAATTTCGACCCGCTTTCTAAAACCCATAAATTCATAAAACTAAACACGTAGGTAAATGTTTTTCATAGAAAAAGTGAAAAATTCCATATAAAACACGTCGAGACTGCCCCCGATGCGCGCCTCCGGCAAACAAGTGTTTGCCGGAGGCGCATCGGGGGCAGGTACCTACTTACTTACCATGTGGAGTCGCGATTATCAATTTCCATTTTAGTTGTGTCAAAATTGCGATTTTGTTTTGCAGAAAAGCTTTAAGATTCTCATAACTAAAATTAAGGAATTTTAGTTATAGTTTAGTTCGGTGTACAGGAGAATCGGCACCAGTGAGGTCAAAATGTAAATCTAAGATGGTGGCTGCGAAAATTTAAAAATTTTCGTCATGGGTGTCGTTTTCATATACCCCGTTTACATTCAGCTCACTTCCACGGCTATGACCAGGAAAGTGGGCAGGACGAGTATGTAAATACGATACTTCTCATGCTGCTGCCACTGTTACTCGCGCTGCTCTGCACTCCCCAAATGAGCGGATTTTTATGCGGAAGTCAACGGGCGCGCAGCGCGAGCGGCAGTGCGTGTTTATATTCAGCTCTGCAGTTCACATCTCGCCGAGAGCCTAGACGAATCGGACGATCTGTCAAAATGCCCTTCAAGTGGAGTAATGAAAACACTATAAAAATTTTAGAACTACTGGAATCCAAAACAGTATATAGGATTTAAAGGACAAAAACCACAAATTAAAACAAAGTTCACGACGCCTGGAAGAGAATTAACTGCTAATTAGTTTGAATTAATTAACTAAGCGATTGACTGCTGCGCTGCGTGTCGCGGGTTCGATTCCCGCACGGAACAAATATTTGTATGTCCTACAAGTAGTTGTTCCGGGTCTGGCTGTTTGTGTATGTGAGTTTAAATGTTTGTAAACGCACCCACAGTACAGGAGAAATTCCTAGTGTGGGGCAACGTTTTAAAAAAAAAAAAAAAAAAATTAGTGAAGGTTTAGAAGATACTCCTTCCTATTGACGAATTGAAATCAAAGAAGTCACTGATGGTCACGTTCAGGACTCTTTTGAAAATAAAAATTCATCTAGCCAAACTGGAGCAGATTTAGATGATATATTTCATCCGATATAGTTTGTATTCGATCTTATGGAGAGGATCCACCATCTTCTACGAAGACGAATTTTCTTTTTTTAAATTTGATATCTTTTAAATATTGAACATAATTGTGTATTCTACAAAGCGTGGACGCTGTAATTATTTCGACGTCTACCATTGCCGAAAGTCGAAAGCGATGTGAGTGGTAGGGCAGTTTGTAAACAAACACTTCTTTCGATCCTGCTACGGCAGTATTTAGGGAATTGTGGCCGGCAGCGCGAACAGTAGCGGCAGGGACAGAATGTAAATGAGGCATTAATTTTCGAGGGTGCTAAAGCCGAAAGTGAGGTCAAAATGTAACTCCAAGATGGCGGCTGCGAAAATTTTGTTTTTGTTTTAAATGATACGTGAGAAGGAACTTTGTTCCTGAGGGGGTTCGTACACGTTTTTTTTTAAGGTGAAAGCTTCTTTAGGCGCGATGAGCGATTATTGGTAGAGGAAAATCTTATGGGTTCGCGTCACCGACATGCTAATATTAACATAATGTAGCTATGAGTATGACATGTTACACTTATTGTTACTCGGAGTAATAATAAGATAAGATGTTTAAAAGAAATAAATATGATTCATCAAACATAACAAATGCCTAATGTAAAATAAACACGAGAAGAAGCGTATAAATATGTAAACTGTTCCATTAAAATATTATAAAATTATTTATTTAATTTGTTTTTTAAATATATTTGTCATAAGAATATCAATAAATTGAAGTTTGATTTAAATTCCAACTAAATATTTACTAAAACAATTATTGCTCTAAATCGAATGGATCAATGTGGGTTAGTCTGACTATAAAGAGAGCGAACGCGTCAACGCTACGCACACATGTACGCGCGCTTCTGCGTTAGTGAATTTCGCGAAGAATTTACCTAAACTTAACTTCCCGCGCTAGACGTAAATGCTCATAATTTTATTTTCTTGTTTTTATTTTTTTAAGTTGCCTTATAAGTTTATAGTTCATAAGACATAAAGTTCTTAAGAATTAACTATTTTACTACAACATTGTAGAGACTGAACCTGTCAAGTTGTTATTATTGTATACCAATTTAATATTTGTATAAGTGAAACAAAAACCTGTTTCATGGGATTCGGTCGTCGGACGTTGAAGAGCACGGACGCTCCCAATTGTGCTCCGCCAAATTTTTTACTATACTTTTAGTGAAATGTGCACACCACAAGTTGCAAGTTTGAGTTACAAGTCGGGCATCGAAATCGATAGGGTTCCGTACCTCAAAAGGGAAAAACGGAACCCTTATAGGATCACTTGGTTATCCGTCCGTCAATCTGTCAAGATCTATTTTCTCAGGAACGCGGGGAGGTAAAAAGTTTAAATTAATACCAAATACGTAAATCTATGTTCCCTTGAAGCTTTAAAAAATCAAGCTTCTAAGTCAAGGCAATAAAAAAATACGGCCATTTATTTATTTATTAACTATGGATGACAAACAGAATAACAAAACTAGAACAAACAATTAAAAAAATTATGTGAGACTGACAGCCAATTAAATTTCTTCGCTTCTAAAAACAGATAAAGAGTGTGACCAACACAACACAGATACCAAAGAAAAAGAAGAGAGAGGAAAAAACAGTATAACATTCAAGCTTAATACTACTGCTTGGGACCAGTACCCTAATTGCGTAACTTATTTTCGTAAACAATTTTGCCTAATTTGTTTCATTTTGACAGTTCAACAACATTCATTGCGTTATTTACGTTGTTGTGCAGATTTTTTTCCAACTTATGAAGCAATACAAAAAATATTTATTTCAATTACAAAAAGGCATTTACATACATATGATCGGAGATCACCTTTTAAGCAAGGAATTGCTTGTGTTAGGAGACTCCGCGCTTCCACTTATCATCATCTTATGTAATTGAGCAGTGTAGACAATGTAAACATGCAGTAAAATAAAATAAATTAAATGGGTAACTTAAAATTAAACAATTGAAAGGGTAAATGAGTGAGAGTTATGCATAGAAAAGAGCCAAGTCGCGTGTTACGTGTGATTATGTGTGAGTATGGGTGAGTGATTATGTGTGAGTATGGGTGAGAGTGTGAAGTGTGAGGGTGTGTAGTGCGTGAATTATAGTTAGAATATTTAGAGTTATACTGTCGTTTAATATCCTGCTCAACATAAAAATAGATACGAGAATGTATTTGTTTATTAGGAATTTGTGTGTTTGCATTGTTTGTTTGCTTGTTACGACTTCACGCCGAAATGGCTGAACAGATCCGGATGAGATTTGGCAATTAGGTAGATAATATCTGGGTTCTCTGGGTAAGGACACAGTTTAGGTGTAAGTGCAAGCTCAACTGCAGAATGTAGGTTGTAGGTTGTAGGATAGCAATGGATTAGCAATCTGTTTCAAAATTGCTAATCCATTTGTTTTTGGGATAAATTCATCCCAACTACGGAACTCTTTGTGCGTGGTCCGACGCACACTTGGCCGGTTTTTATTTTGTTTTGCTGTGTTTGTTGCCAAAAAACAATCCAAAAGTGGGTGGACTAAGCGTTCCTGATCTCAGGCGAATGTTCCAGGGCGAGGGAATAACTTTCAAGCTAATCTGGTGAGATCTTTCCATATCTTTCAGGGATCTGCTGAAGAGGTCCGCCTTAAGTCATGAGTGGATCTCATTATAAATCCATACATCTTAAATGCTGCATTTACAATTTGTTCGACTAACTTGGGTGTGATTATTTGTGTAGTGCAGTGTTCCAAAATGGTTTGTTTTTTGCGAGGGCGCATTCTTTTTTTATACATTTGGAGTGGGTCGCAGGTAGTTGTTGACCAACAAATTATTCCTTTTAGATTTTATTGCTCTTGACTCTGACATTGGATTTTGTACCTTATAACTTCCAAGCCAAGTGTAGTTTTGTGTTTATTTGGGTGGTAAAGTTATTTTTGTGAAGAATTGTTTATTTAAATATTTGTGAAGTTTGAGATGGCTGAAGACCGAGATAAGATTAAGAAAGCTGCTAGCGAGATTTACAAGAAACCTGAGACGGATAGTAGCCAGATGAAGACAACACGTGTAACACAGCATAGCAGTGACATAGAAAAGAATCGAGAAAGCAGTTAACCCCGCAAAAGATGCACGGGTGAAGTTGCACATGAACCAATCTGGTGACGACATCGTTAAAAGATGCCCATCCATAGATAAATATCGCCCGTCTCTCTACTAGTCCATTGTCTACTCAAGGACGCATATCCGGTACGGCTCGCAAATCCTTCCATATCCTAAGGGCACGTCTTCCCTACCATTACCGTCCCTCCCGGTCTACTCCTTGATATGTAATGGCCTCTATAGCCACATGCAGCTTGAGGCTCCAGGAGCTAGTGCAAATCATGGGGTTCACTCGATTTATCGAGTCTGGTTAAACCACGCTGGGATATCGGTGCATTTCGTTCATTCATTCATTCATGTGAAATAAAAGCCTTTTCATGGGGAAATGAATGCCTTTTCTTTCCATTTCAGGCATGTTACTGAACGCCATCTGATGAAAACCTTTCAAAATCCTTATTAATTTTTTACATAATTTTCAATAAGTACTTCAAAATCAAATCAAATTATATAATACTAGCTTTTGCCCGCGGCTTCGTCCGCGTGGATGTCGGAAAATATTCCACGGGAACGAATTACCGAGATTTCATACCTAATAACTAGTGATGTGCCGGATATCCGTATCCGCAGATATCCGAGGGAGAAAAAGATCTATATCCGTTACTTTTTGGCGGATCTTGAACAGATCTTTTATATTAATACATTTCATTACGTATGAAATGTATACAGATACAGGATACAGATCTTTTTTCTCCCTCGGAGATCCGCGAATCACGGATATCCAGCACATCACTACTAACAACAGAGGAAAAGGACTCCTACCGCTGCGCCCGCGTTGCTACGCGTAATTTTGAACTGTGATATCTTTTAAACTATTCATTTAAATGATATGATACACGGGCATATTTTAATCAAAATTAAATACCCAATTTAAATAACATATTTTATTGGATAAAGATTAATACTATACCGGTCAAAAAGCTTCGGAAATAAAAATTTAATTTTTATCAAATTCTGAAAGATAAAAATGGTTATTGGTGCCGATTCCCTTGTTCACAAACTAAACTAAATTTAAGTTCAGTGCATCTTTTTTTTCTATTTCATTAAGAAAAGGACAATATAAATTTTAGTTAGTCCTGTCAAATTAATCAGCGCTTGACGTAAATTGACGTAATTTTAGTCGGCAAGTTTTTAATCACGTCTAAACTTGTATGGAGAGTGACTGACGATGATTAATTTGACAGGACTAAATTAAAATTTATCTTCTGTCCTTTTCTTAATAAAATAGAAAGAAAAAGATGCACTGAACTTAAATTTAGTTTAGTTTGTGAACAAGGGAATCGGCACCTTTGTGGGTCATCCTTAGAAGATAGACATATGCCATCGCGCACTTTTTTGTTGAACTTTTTAAGATGAACAATACCGTAGAACATAAATTTGATGTATCTTTTTCGGTTAACGCAGCGCACGCCAGTAAAGCTCCCAGTCGGCATGATTTTTTCCGATTTCTTCAACAATAATCGTCAAATTTCAGCCAGTTTACACTAAAACCTTCCGCATGAATCACTGCGTCGATTGGTGAAAACATCGCGTTCAGACATACAGACGCGGCGGGGGACTTTGTTTTATATTATGTAAGGATAAGGATTACAAAAAAAAAAACAAATCACAATATTGTATTACTAATTACCATAGAGAAGTAACAAATAGAGGGCTCATGAGAAAGTTGCGAACACACCGGAGAACTTTTCTAGTGTGCATTGATGGCCAAACCTGAAACTATGCTTGCAAAGTTAGTAGGTATTGTGTCAAGGAAGCGAATCAAGAAGGTTACGTCTAAAGTCTAGGTGGTGTAAAAACTGTGAGAATGTATTCAAAGATGATTGATGTTTATTGAAAGTTCCCATGAATTGAATTCATAAGTCCCTACATTACGCGATCGTGTGGATCTATCTATCTATCATTTATGAATGTTATGTTGTCTGGTGCAGCTGGAGTGCTGTGGCGCGGAGGGCCCGCGCGACTGGCAGCACTCTGCGTGGGCGCGCGCGCAAGAGGGCGCGGCGCCCACGCCCGCGGATGACGCGCTCGACCTGTCCGTCGGTGCGCCCACCAACTACTACTGGGTGCCGCCCTCCTGCTGCGTGCTCACCGATAAACATGAGGTATCTGTCGCCGATCAATTTCCTCTCTTTGCATTACAGTAATATTTTTTTTTTCTTGAACCGATATGAGGTGTCGTCGAGTCATCGACGATGACTTAGGCCTCGGTATCGAAGTCAGCGAACAGCGGGGCGGCGGCGGCGGTGGCGGCGGCGGCGCGGCGGCAGCGGTGGCGGCGGCGCGGCAACGCATAGTTGTGTAATGGAATCGCTCGCTCCCCGCGCCGCTGCCTTCGAGGCCAGTTACATATAAATCTATGCATTTGAACGCGCCGCTGCCGCCGCTGCCCCGCTGCCCGCTGGCTTCGAGCCCGCGGCCTTAGAGAAGACAAGAAAAGGAATATGTGGTGTCTGTGCCTGTGCTAAAAGTGGCATCGTGTGGTAGGAAGGCTCCACGGACGGGGCGGCCGGGGCGGCCGGGCCGTGCGCGGCGGCGCGGCGCGTGGCGGCGGCCAGCGGCGGCGGCGCGGGGCTGCACGGCGCGGCGTGCGGCGCGCGCGTGCTGGCGGCGCTGCAGCGCCTGGCGCGCGTGCCGCTGGCGCTGGGCGGCGCGCTGCTGGCGCTGCACGCGCTCGCGCTGCCGCTGGCCGCGGCGCTGTGGCTGCGCGCGCACCCGCACCCCGCCTACAAGGCCTAGACCTGCCCTAGACCTGCCCTAGACCCGCGAGCCGCTCGATCGCAGACCCACCGTATCGACGCTGTTAGCGCACTGACGTTCGGATGCGATGCTCGCTGCGAAACTTGATACTTTTTCATCTATTTTGTTCTGTTATCGCAATTTTTTCGCTGATCGTTGCGTCAGTGCGAAAACAATAACAGTTGTTTTTTAAGAGTATAATTTGTCAAATATTAAAACGAGCGTGAAGTTAAAATTTAATGGAATGCCTCCAAGCGAGTGAACACGTCTGTATATCTAATAAATGTCACGCTGTACCGTACGACAACGGCAGTTACTTCTGAAAATTATTAACACTCTATTATTTGTGAATCTGATGGAATTATGGAGGAAATAATTATCAAAGAGTAATAATTATAGTTTGTAAATGTAGAGCTAAACCAAATGTGTGTTAGATTTAAGTTATATTATACTTGTTATTTATACTCTATTTATTTTAACTAGCGAACCGTCGCGCGGCGTTTTATCACTTCCTTGTAAAACTAAAATGGATGTGATGTACATTTTGCAATTGCCTAATAACTAGATTTTTTAAATAAAAGCAGTTTCAGTCTATCCAAGGTTTTCACAGACATTTCTGGAGATATTCGATCCATGAATATTGATAGCTGTAATATTGTTTGCTGACAACGTAATAGGCACGGTAAAGGTAACGACACATTCGTGGACAGATTTGAAAAACGCACACTCAATCATCAATGCCTCTAGTTTTAGTAAGTGATCCTGAACGTTTCCACTAGTCTCGATTGATCTGGCACTTTTTAGAAGTAGGTTTTTTTAGTTAGGTTCGTTAGTTAAGTAAATAAAGTACTTGATAAAATATAATTATTTTACGCACCTACTTATGTTTTTCTAAGTTTTTATTTAACATTTTAATAGGTTGGTATGCGTGTGCACGTGTGTAATAGGTACTAACACCTGTCTGCCAGAGTGCAGCTGACGATGCCGCCGCCGAGCCGCGCGCTGCGCCACACTGCCGCCCACACGTCTCGCATTGCGTGAGCGCGGCCGCGCGGTTACTGATGCGTGCGGTTGTTCTGTGTGTAGTACTTGCTCTGTGTCTCCGATTACTATCCGTGATACAAAACGATCGTACAAATACTCACATAATTATAATAATGATACTTGATCTCTATACTGCCATTTTACACAAACCTATAAGACTTTTATGTTGAGACTGATTTTATTTTCTTTTCGTTAGTACTTAAGTTGTAACCCAGTACAAATATTTTAGTAATTATTTGTTATATTAGTTTCCACGAGTCTATATTATAAAGATAATACATTTATTCATTTGACTGATTTTTATATGTATAAGTTTACGTAGTGTGTTGCGCCGGCCGCCTCATCTCACAGTGGTGCCAATTCCCTTGTTTACAAATTAAACTAAATTTAAGTTCAATGCATCTTTTTCTTTCTATTTCATTAAGAAAAGGACAGAGGATAAATTTTAGTTTAGTCCTGTCAAATTAATCATCGCCTGTCACTCTCCATACAAGTTTAGACGTGATTAAAAACTTGCCGACTAAAATTACGTCAATTTACGTCAAGCGCTGATTAATTTGACAGGACTAAACTAAAATTTATCTTCTGTCCTTTTCTTAATGAAATAGAAAGAAAAAGATGCACTGAACTTAAAGGAGATGTTTCATTTTCGGCCATAAAGTGTACGTTAATGAAAAAAAAAGGAAAAAATTCCACGAATTGAGAAAAAATATTCTTTCTTATTTATTCCGCTGATTACTTCGGCACAAAAAATAATAGTTTAACAAATTATTGCCATATTTTATTCATCATGGCGTCGTCTTACTTGCATACTGCTTTCGTCCAGAAATCATGTTACATTTTAACATAATAATATCACGTAGATGTTATTTAAATAAATATGAAAGGCATGTATTTCTGTACTATAATAAGATAGCTAACTGATACAACTTTTTTGATTAATTAGAAAGTGTGACTCATTTTTTTTTTAAACTGCTTTTGTGTATTGTAGATTTGTAGGTACTTCTGGACGAAAATGGCTAGCTGTCGATGGTCGTATTACTCCTGACAAACGTCAAACATTTTCGGTTTTTATTTTGTGCCCAAAAAGTAATAGATATTATGGAAAAAAACAGTCTTTGTTGTACATGTGTACATGTTATGGCCGGAGTCCCATACAAAAATGAAACGTCTCCTTTAGTTTAGTTTGTGAACAAGGGAATCGGCACCATTGTCATGTTTACGTCAACAAACTCGCTACTTGTATGATGCTTATCTTGTAGGGCTGCTTATAATATATTATTATACCCATTCATGGGACGGTATTTCCTGTGTATTACAATTATTATTGTCTTATTATGTTTCACATGAGCAATGAGCATTGTACCTATGGCATTTAAGTCCTTAGTTTGCAGTAATATTATAAGTACCTACTATTGCAGGGATCTGAAATCGTACAGGTATGAAGTGCCTGCCGGCCGGTCGCCGCGCTCTGATTATAATAGTTTGTGTGCTAAACAAGTAGGTAGTTACGTGTGAGTAGATGATGATCGATGTTAGCGACCGCGGCGCCACCTGGTGCCACCCACTTGCCACGACATGGACATGCGCCTCTTCGCAGGGTCGGAACCTACTCATTTCGTTAAAATGTGTTAGACGACGTCAACAACGTGAACAACGTTTTTACTTCCTTTACAAAGCTTTACATGGACGTCGCACACTAGGTAGGTAGGTAAGAGATCCAATTGCGCATATTTTAGAGAGCTTTGTGAGGAGTGTCTGTTGTGTTCTGTGGCAAGTCGGTGGTAGTGCGTTGCGCGCCACCTGGTGCCATGTAGCGTAAACCCGTTGGGTAATAACACAAACTAAATGTTAACACTATTATACGTCTTCTTGTGTATACCTTGTTTTATTTCTCCAGCTTGTCCCCACGAGCACTACCTACTGGAATGACGAAGCCTTTTCAACGATAATTATGGATTGCGTTCTGCTGTCGATCTGACTTATTTTTAACCGACTTCAAAAAAAGGAGAAGGTTCTCAATTCGAATGCATTTAAAAAAAAAAATTTTTTTTTTGTTACCTCGGAACTTTCGACTGGGTGAACCGATTTCGATGATTCTTTTTTATTTGAAAGCTAGTGCTTCCCGTGTGGTCCCATATAAATTTTACTAACTTTGCTTGGATGTTTTTTGAGTTGGGTTCGATAATACGTATTTTTTCCCGCTTAGTATATGGATGATATCTTAAGTTCGTCATTGTTATTTACAGGGTTGTAACGGATGTCATATAGCGGATGAGGATGCGGATGAGGATATCGAGATAATCGGGTTTGAGGATGCGGATGAGGATACGGATATTGGAAAATACCTTATTGAGGATGCGGATGAGGGTGCGGATGTCGTACAAAAAATAGCCTTTGTTTTTTTAAGTATTTATATTTGTATTTTAGGTTGTAGGTAATCATTTGGTAGGTTACTGTAGCGCAATTCGCCTCCTAAAAACTTCACTTCTCCCGACTTCTACGAGCAAACAAAAAGTAAACAACAACACATCACCTGCCACCCAGTAACTCAAACTTTGACATGTGTAGGTATAGGCGTTATTTAACGTCACTAGTTACAATAACTGGCTACGGGGCATGTAGCCGAATAACTAGTTTCGAGTCACACATAAATATATTTCTTTCGCGCGTAATAACCTTTAGTATTACGTTAATAATGTAACTGCATAATGTAGCTACAAAAACTTATTCGTTCCAAAAACTTAAAGCTTGTGATATGTAACGTATTACGTAGGTAATCATTTATATTTTCGTTTCGCAAAAAACTGTAATACTTCTATAGAATCACCGTTTTGAATCACCGAATAGAATTTGAAAAATAACTAGTTACTAAAATCACTAGTTTTCAAAACCGGTGACGTCCTCGAAGTCACTAGTTACGTTACGTTTCGCGAAAATCACGTAACGACTCACCCTTAGACATGTGTCGTGTCGTGCGGCCGATCGTCTGTCATAGGACTAAGACATTGCGAATTCAGCCAATAGGAACGCGTAAAAGCTCTTTCAAACAGGCGCGACACAAAGGCACTGCTCGTCCCGCGACGAGCGGTGTCTTTGCGTCGCGTCACGTGTTTTTAAAAGCTCGCGCCGACTCGAATGGGTGGGCCATTCAGCTCGGCGCGAGTTTCAAAAAATCACTATTTGTGCGAACAACATAGGGTCACATCCTCATAGAAGTTATGAGGATGCGGATGAGGATGCGGAGCTTTTAAAATCAAAAGTTGAGGATGCGGATGTTTTGTGGATATCAAAATTTATGCGGATGCTCCGCAGTTGCGGATGCGGATACGGATATCCGTTACATCCCTGGTTATTTACATAGCAGATAGTGGTAGGTATTCGAATTTGTGGTTTCAGTGAGCTGTCATTCCACTTGAGGCTAGAGATTGGCACTATTGTCACCTCACTTCGAGCTCACTTCACCCAAGTTTTTACGGTGAGATTTTTACAGAATAGATAGACTGCTCAATACCATTGACAACTTAATTTGGTCGGGTTATAGGCGGAGATTTAGTATGGAAAAGTAATGAAAGATAATTTCTCTTAAAATACAACACTTTGGAATCTGAATTTTTGGTCGCTATAACTTCTTTCGGAGCACTAATTTTTGTATAAATTTGGGAAGAATTCACACAGTTTTTAATAGGGAAATCTTGAAATGAAAATTTTATACCGTGATTACCGCCACCCCACCCAATGGCATGGTATATCTCGTAAACTACTTAACAACTAATTTTGAATTTTGGGCACTAATTTTATCTTGCAGGGTACTAATTCTCTATGTAGGTTTGAGGAAAGCGACAAGCTCCTCAAACTTGGAATCAACATTCAAAATCGTGGTCCTGCTGAACGAGCGCGCGAAAGTTATTTATCATCGTTGATATGACGGTAAATACAAACGTTTCAGTTCTGTTTTTTTTTTACGCAATGAATCACATTTAAGGGTACTAATTATTTGTATAATTAGAATAGCTGCAGCATGCCCCCTTTTTCGGCGCTCATGGTGGTCCTGCTGAAGGGAGCGTGACTACCGCCGGAGCACCATCAAAGTCGAGTTTCTCAAAAACTACTAAGGTACCAATTTTGTCGTTCGAGCAATAATTAGTACCAATTGGGTACTAATTATTTACTAAATATGGAAGCGATTGGCGTTGGTGGTCAGTCACGGACGTCTTTGTTAGTTAAAGGTATTCTGACACTACAGACAGTTGAGATTTTTAAGGGCACTTCAAACTAGGTAAGTATAGACTAGTGACCACCAACAACGTCTGAGCCCAGGCGCGCACTAGCGGCCAGGTCGCAGCGGCCAGCGAGATAGTCGGTGAGGCCGCTAGCCGCGTGCGGCCAGGTGCGCGTGTTCCATGGCGATTTCATATTAATGTATGTATCTTGCTGCATGGCCGCTGGGACCTGTACCCTAATTGCGTAACTTATTTTTCGTAAACAATTATGCCTGATTTGTTTCATTTTGACAGTTCAACAACATTCATTGCGTTATTTACGTTGTTGAGCAGATTTTTTTCTCCAACTTATGAAGCAATGGATTAGCAATCTGTTTCAAATCGAAACAAATTGTGATTGTGTTGTATAAAAGCTCGTGCAGACCAGAGCGATATCGCGGGCGCGACAGGCAGCGCAACCCGTGTCGCGCCCGCGATATCGCGCTGGTCTGTATTAGCCTTAGAGCATATAACCTATGGAGATGGCATAGCTGAACCACAAGACTAAAAAAGGAACAGACTGCAAGCTTCATACTAACGCTTTGTGCGAGATCACTACTACACGCACAGCTTTGTGTGCGTGCAGTGTCACAGACAAGGCGCGCGGGGGGTGCACCGGCGCCCGCTAGAGGCAAACTGGTTTGAGCCGGCTCATTCCGAAGCCAACGTTCAGGGGTACGCCGCGCGCCGTGTGCCAGAGTGGTACGAGTGACGCGGACATTTAGGTTAATAAAAATGGCAAATTGTTGTAAGTACTGTGTGTATCAATAATAGTAGGAAAAGCAAGGTTAATTTTTTTTATCCAAAGGATTTTGTCAGGTTATTATCTATATCTACCCATACCTACTCATTTTTAATGCTTATTGCAGAATTATTTAGTTACGAGATAGGTAGGTAGTATCCTAAATAAAGATGGCCATAAAGTTTTCCCATAAGAATTATTATTTATTAATCTTATGCTTTACCGCCTATATTAGCGAGTTATTGTTTGTCTCCTAGTTGTTTCGTATTTTTGTTTTAGTAGGTTTGCAGGTAAAAAAAAAAAAAGTAAAAAAGCTTTATTCAGTTCACAAAAACACGGTACCTACAATAAAAATAAAAACGAGTAACAAATTACATAGGAGCCTTAGGTGCTAGTTTTTTACAAATTCCCTGGACCCCACACTAGGATTCCCTGTGTCGTGGGGTCCAGTCTCTTCCCAAGTAAGGCAAACAATTATTTATTCGTTTGAACTAGTGAATTAATTTGGAAAAAAAAAAATTAAATTAAAAAAATAAAAGAAACAATAGCTAAAAGAAAAAAAAAAAACGAAATGGATTACAAAACCGTTCAGGTGCTTTCGGGTGTTAGTGTGTGTGAAGTGTGGGATGTGTGTGGGGGTGTAAGTGGTACCACTTACGTTCGTGAAATAGTAAAACCAGAAAGGAAACTTTATAGTTTCGCCATGTCCGTCTGTCCGTCCGTCTATAAGTCACGGTATTTTAATAAGTAACCAACTTCAAAAAAAGCAAGCAACGTATGCATCTATGTATGTATAACTATTTGACAGTATAAATAAATACTTACATACTTTACTATCGTGTTTTATTAGCATATAAGCTTAATCAGCCTAGGTATAATGTTCCTACTGTTGGGAAATAGCCCTCCTCTTTCTGTGAGAGCGAGTGGGCCGTAATCCACCAAGCGGGCTCAGTGCGGGTTGGTGGATGTCATATGTTTTCGAATTATTGGTTCTAGGACATGCCGGTTTCCTCACGATGTTTTTCTTTACCTTTTTGAGAGCAGTGGTAATGAAATAATTTATACAAAGTGCCTGCTTGGGTTCGAACCCTAGACTCGTAAGTCGTGACCGTTACCACTGGGCCACCACTGCTCATTTTATTACCCGACTTCAAAAATGGGAGGGTCTCAGTTCAACAACGATGCACGCATTGTGTGTATAATTATTTCACAGTATGATTAATTAAATAGGTATTACTTAATTTTAAACAAACTGTTAAAATAATTACCGGTTCGGTACCGTAATTGGAAAACGGAAAACTCACGGGATCACCTCAGTCACAGTGCGTGTCCGTTCGTCTGTCTGTCTGTCCAGCTGTCCATTCGTCCATCCATCCGTCCGTCCGTCTGTGCTCATCGCCGAATCTCGACTCGCACTTACCCGGTTTTTTAATCTGTAATAACCGGGTGACAGCCCTATGAAAGTAGGTAAGAATTTTGAACTCTGTTAGGAAGCTTGCCTTCTGCTCGTTTTTTATTCTTGTGGCTGAACGAACCCCTCTGCCAAAGTCGATTGGCCATATGACCATGCACGTTATATAAAACTAGTTCATTCGCCGACCGCTGCCATTGTGTATCGTTTTGTGTCGCGAGTAAGTGTTCCCAAAAAATGGTTAATTGTACAGTTTCCTCTTGCAAAAAGCGATCTGCCACTTCAAATTTGCGAAACCATGGCGTTTCCTACCACATGTAAGTATAAATTATACAACAACATAGTTTTATTGAAGTAAAATGTCGAAATAATGGTTATTCCGTTACGATAGAAAAATACAGTAGTACGTTGGTAGCGCAAACGTAGTACAGGAGCTAACAGGGGTAGGGACTACATAGTGCGGGGACAAGTGAGTGAATGATTGATAAAATAAATGTATTTTTCAGTCAGTATGTTCAATATCTTTTTTTATTTTTTTTTTGGGTATTTATCCGTACAAGTAAGGTTGAAAAAAAAAGATGATTAATGTAAATGTAATAAATTTTAATCGTTTGTGAGTCGATTTAAAGTCTTTTATTTTAAACTAATAAAAAAAAACAGTTTGTTCGTTTCTTAAGTGAGTTTGTTTTTTATAATCTTATATTAAAAAGAACTAGGTTCTTAATAATTCATCTAGACTACAAGACGATAATAAACAATAAGAAAATTAAATCTAAATTACTTTTTTAAGTGATAATTATTTTAAAACTTAGAATGGTGTCGATTTGCTGCACTTTACACACGTCCATTCCACTTACCACATGAAAAAAGTGTTTGTGTCCATTCATAACGACACTAATCTATCTAAACTAATGCAATTTGAAAAAAGAAACACACTATTAAAAATAGATAGGTAAATGTGACACCCAAATCCTATTACGCAAAAACCTACTTACTGGTAACGTACTACTACCAGTACTAGTGGTATTTATCAATAGGTTTTTTTAAGGCTGCTACAAAAACACAGTACGTAAACAATAAAATTAATGGCCATCATTTTAGTTTGATTCTGTTGACATTCTACATATTTTTTCAACAGATTTCCAAAAGACACTGTAATAAGAGAAAAATGGAGGATATTTTGCGGTAATACAGAAACTTGGAAACCCACGCGTACTAGTGTAATTTGTTCAGAACATTTTACATCATCTAGTTTTAAAGAACATGCAAATAATAGAAGAAAATTAGTTGAGGGTGCGGTACCCACTTTAAAAAACATTCCTGGCACAGAAGAACCGCCTGCTACGTCTGTCAGTGAACTGGTCGAGACTCCAAGAAAAAGAAAACTGCGCAAGCAGTTGCAGTTTAAAAACAATAAAATTCGTAAACTACAAGCAAAAACGAGATATTTAAAGAAAAAGGTCAATACTCTGCAAGAACTTCTTAATAAATTAGAAGAAAGATCACTGATAGACAAAGAAGATAAATTCGTTTTGAGCAAAATTGGTGTTACGGAGAAGGAACTTCTTAAACGACAAATGAAAAAAAGTGATAAGCTCCCTAGGACGAAATATTCATTCGAGTTGAGATCTTTTGCACTCATTCTGCATTACTACTCGGCAAAGGCTTATAAGTACGTACGCAAGGTGTTTCAGACATGTCTTCCTCATCCAAGGACTTTATCTAAGTGGTATACCAACATCGATGGACAGCCTGGTTTCACGAAAGAGAGCTTGTTTGCTTTAAAACTAAGAGCTGAACAGGAAAAGAACAAAATTTACTGCGCTCTTGTTTTTGACGAGATGAAAATCAAGCTATATCCAGAGTGGGATCCTCGAACAAAAAGATATTTTGGCTATGTTAACCACGGATTTGAGTCGATTTCTGACAGCTCCGACAAAGCAACCGACGCTCTTGTTCTTTTACTTGTGGGCATAAATAAAATATTTAGAGTGCCCATTGGATATTTTTTGGTAAAAGGCACAACAGCCACACAAAAGTCACGTCTAGTCTCAGAAGCTTTATCACTTGTCCACGAAACTGGGGTTGAAATCAAATCACTGACATGTGACGGTGTAAAAGCTAATCTCGCCATGGCAGAAGAGTTGGGATGTTGTTTCAAAGACCCGAATAATTTGCTGACCTATTTTTTGGACCCTTCCTCAGGCCAAAAGGTTTCATTTTTTGCCGATCCCTGTCACATGCTTAAACTTATTAGAAATACATTTTCAGATTATGAATATTTCATAAACGACTCGAAGGACCAAATAAAATTTGAATATGTTAAAAGATTGCATGATCTACAAGAAAAAGAATTATTCTATTTAGCAAACAAACTCCGAGCGAATCATATATATTATAAAACTAAAATAATGAACGTTAAACTGGCGACTCAATTATTTAGCGCAAGCGTTGCAGATTCCCTATTATTTTGCAAAAAGATTTTGAAAATTTCGGAATTTGCCGATGTTGAAGCAACAGCGAACTTCATAAAGTTAATGAATGACGTATTCGACATATTGGATTCACGAACAAAAAGTTATGGGTATAAAAGAGCACTTAGCAAAGACAACTACCAAGCAGCTTTCGACCGACTTCAAGAAGCTCGTCAAGTGCTTTTGCAATTAGATGTTGACCTTGAAGAAAAAGGCAAACCATTAATGGTCCGAAAGAACTTATTGAAATCGCCACGATATACTGGTTTTCTAGGCTTATTGATATGTATTGAAAGTACTCAGGTTTTGTTTCAGGACCTGGTACTAAATGATAAATTAAAATATGTCCCTATGCATAAAATTAGCCAGGACCACATCGAAATATTGTTTTCCGTAATTCGCAGCCACGGTGGTTATAATGATAACCCCACTGCACGTCAATTCGAAGCCATATACAAAAAATTATTAATACATACAGAACTCCAAACAACATCTACAGGCACAAATTGCATTCCACTAGAAAAAATTACTATCTTGAATTGTACTTCAGCTATAGAAAAAATTAACAAGACTGTCATAATACGCAGCGATGAAGATAAGTTGCAACCGCAGATAAACATAAGCAGTAATGAAGACATTTTAGAGGATATTGAAAGTCAAATATTTATTTCACCCTTTGGAGAGAAAGTAATTGAATATATTGCAGGGTTCACGGCATTTACTGCATTAAAAACTTTGAAATGTGCCACATGCATAAGAGGGCTGTTAGGACCTGTTAATAAAAAAAGCCTCATATACCAAAAAAGCCGAGGGTATTTGTTATATGCTTCACAACCGATAATCGATTTGTGTCGAATATGCGAAAAAGAGATTCGTAGGAATTTGAACGATAAAAATCAACTCTGTTCAAAAATAACCACTCAATTTATCGTTTCAAATTCACTGAAATATCTTATGGGAAAAGAACTTTTCCCTAATATTGCACATCATGCGTATGATAACGGGTTAGTTAACCATACTTTAGAATTAGCGAATGTGATTATGGAAAAGTATACAAATGTTCGTATATCCTTTTTAACCAAAAAAGTAGATCCGCAGAAATGTGTTCGACATATATATAATAAACTGGTACATTTCAAAAATCAGTGATTTCCTCTAGTCGTCCGTCATCATTCAAACATATGAATATGAACTAGACTATGGCTATGTAGCTATATGCCCGCATG
This sequence comes from Agrochola lychnidis, assembly GCA_963680765.1. NCBI lineage: Eukaryota > Metazoa > Arthropoda > Insecta > Lepidoptera > Noctuidae > Agrochola > Agrochola lychnidis. The sequence goes on along the minus strand of OY796859.1, from coordinate 610,392 downwards.
TTTTCCTATCTAAGATATCAAACACATTATGTATTTAGTTTGTTTCATCATTTAGCTAAGAAACACCGAACAGTACTACTTAGTCTGTGCACCGAACTCAAATAGTTTAAAAAAAAACTGTCATAAGTGTTTTTTTTTTCCTTTTGGCAACTGAGCTGATGTCGACTATTCTGCTAGCGTCATGTTGTGATTTTGTGATTTATAAAAAATAAAAGTATCTGATTGATTGTTATTATTTTATTATTTATATTCTACCCTCTCTTACTTTTTGATACGTATACATTAAAGAACGGGGCTCAAGTATCAATCCCGAATTCCGGACCCTAAATACAGAATGACAGGACACAGGGACAGTTGAAATATAAAGGTACCTACTTAAAAGTATAGTTTAAACAATGTTGAATGGCACCATTTTATTGCCATCCCCAGTTAGTCTACCATGCGTGGGGTTTTTAGCCATTTGTACTCTTATAGAAAAAGCACAGTTTCGGCAATAGGGCACAGGTTCGGCAATAATAATCTAGTCTAAACTATATACTAATAATATTATAAAGAGAAAAGATTTGATTTTATGTATGTTTGTTTGCAATGGTTAAACTCAATAAATAATTTACCGATTTAAAAATTCTTTGACATATTGAAAGCTACATTATCAGCAAGTAACATGGGCTGTATTTTATCGACTTCCACGCGAACAGTCACGGGCAGAAGCTAGATAAATAATACCAACCCCCTCCAACACCTGCCATCCAATCTCTTCACCACCCTTGGTTGACTGGTAGAGAATGCCTAAGGCATTAAGTCCGCCTTTGTACCTTTTTGTGTGTGAAAAGTTTAAATAAGTAAATAAATAAAAAAAATGTTACACTATAAAAATAAATAAAATCTTTCTTTTTCCATAGTGTAATGTAAATTGTTTTGTCATTACTGGCTACCTACATAGTTTCGCAGGCCACTAATCGTATTGCTTATTTTTTTTTTTATTTGTGAAATTAGCTTTAGCCATTATAATTTTGTATGTGTTACTGGCACCCCCATGGCATACAGGCATGCGACCACGGCTTTATCTTGACCATTTTTGTACCTATGTCTTGATTTCTGTCTGAAATATTTGCTTGTTTCGTACTTTTTAGATCATTTTTATTTTCCCGTAGTCGGGTTACAGTTTTTTATTAAACTTTATTTTTTATTTTATACTTTTCCGTTTTTACGCTTGCTAAACGTTCCGACAACGTAAATAAGAGTAATGCAATAGGTCAGTAACTAACCTATTTTACGTTCCAATAGCAGTGCATAGTGCTTTAGACGAAACCATAGCGCGATTTATTTCGACGCCAACACCATACTCAGAAGGTTTTACGACTAACAGTTTTTGTCTATGGGACACTGGTGCCGATTCTCTTGTACATCGAACTAAACTAACTAAATGATCACTAAAATTCCTTACTTTTGACTATGAGAATCTCAAAGCTATTCTGCAAAATAAATTCTCTAAATTTAAAAATAATTTTGAGACATCTAAATCGAATTTGACAACCGAGACTCCACACGTGATACCTAACCACGTGAATCTTTTTAGAGCCGGAGGCGCGCAGGGGGGCAGCCTCGACGTGTTTTATATGGATTTTTCACTTTTTGTGTGGAAAATAAGAAAAAATATTACCTACTTGTAGAGTGTTAGGGGTTTAAGGGTATTATAAAGGGTGTCGAAATTTTCATTATTTTTGCGATTGGACACACCGTTTTCGATATATAAGCAAAAGAAAAAAAAAATATTCAGTACTGTTTTTTCATCTGAAGTCGAGGTGTTGGTGTGAATTTTAGTTCATGACAACCAATTTTATTCCACATGTTTTTAGTCGCGATTAAAAATAGTCATATTTAGTTAGATAATCTAAATTTTAGGTTAAAAACGTCAAATTCAGAATAGCAAAATTGCCATTTTCACTAAACTAATATCTCAGTGCCATCTTAGTGCTGTCAAACTAAAATATAGTTAAGTTGTGTCACTTTAGTCTATTTCAGAATGGGAAATCGTCGTTTGACAGGAATAAACTAAATTTTGGTGATTTTTAGTTTAGTTTAGAGGCATTTGTGACAAGAGAATCGGCACCATTGGCTAGTTTTGATAACGATTAAAACTATGACTCTTTATTTTTTTTTTAAACTCAACATTCCAAATTCGAAATTCCCTCCACATTTTTTATGAGCAAAATCAAAATACTCTGTCTCACTGAAAATTTAATTTACAACGAGAACATTTTCGCGCGATGATTTTGTACGATTTCAAATGTCGACTAAAACCAGAAGAATCATTTGAAAGACTTCGAATGGTGTTCATAGACAAAAGCCCTTCTAAAGCGACTGTTTTCTGCTAGTTCAACGAATTTAAGTGTGGGCAAGTAACTTTGGCGGACGAATAAAGAAGTGGCCGTCATAGGGTTATGACGACTGTTACATAAGAATACGTGCTGGCTGTGAAAAATTTAATTTAAGAGAATAGTTGAATTACATAATATATGAAGAGATTCAGCATATACTGCAGATTGGATCGGGAAGTGTGCATGAAATTCTACACGGGCATCTTCGGGTAAGGAAGATACTTTCATGCTGGGTACCGCACAATCTAACGCAGGCACAGAAGGAGGTTCGGGTAGAACGGTGCCGAGACATGATAGCAACATTTGAAGCAGGCTCGTTTCGACGCGTTTACGATTTCATTACGGGTGAAAATCATGAATTTATCATTTTTGTTCCCCAAAATAAAAAAACAACTCTAGGGATTCATCACCGGAAGGTGCACTGGCTGCATTTGATACCGCACAATCGTACTGGAAAATGTGTAATGAAAATTGGTTTAGACGCATGAAACTGTGTATAGACGCCAATGGAGAGTTATTTGAAAAGATTTAATAATAAAACATAACTTGTAGTATATTTTTTTTAGTACCTATCGCAAAATCTTCTGAGTGCCCCATGTTTATCGATATCGAGCTTCGAAGAAATCCAAAATACAAATATTTCGTTGTACTTGTTTTTCTTCATAAAAGTGGAATTACAAATCGTTACTATTTATTAAGATTTGATTAATTGCACGTTGGTTGCATCTTGCGATACTTCGTAGCGCAGTTTCACTTTTGCTTGTTTTAACAATTTAAACATATTTACTTACTTTGAAAGTATAACATTATACACATAATTGTAATATGCTTATCAAGACCTTTCTTTTGATACCAAACATGTCATGATCATCTCATTTTAATTTTTTTCGAGGTTAGAAATTTACGTGTAAAGTCCATCATATTAAATTTAGGGAAAAATTATATAGCCTATGTCACCTGGATTATTATTACGAATCTATTGATACCTCATTCATCAAAATCGGTTCAGTAGTTTAGGCGCTACGGTGGAACACACTTAAAAGCAAACATACACACATTTAAACATACATACATAGACTGCTAAAATCTTAACCCTTCCTTTTGGCTTTGCCGTAGTCAGGTAAAAAGTGGAATTACAAATCGTTACTATTTATTAAGATTTGATTAACTGCACGTTAGTATCATCTTGCGATACTACGTAGCGCAGTCTCACTTTTGCTTGTTTTTCACAATTTAAACATTTATTTACTTTAAAAGTATAACATTATACACATATTTGTAATGTGCTCATCAAGACCTTTCTTTTGATACCAAATATGTTATGATCATCTCATTTTAATTTTTTTCGAGGTTAGAAATTTACGTGTAAAGTCCACCATATTAAATTTAGGGAAAATTTATATAGCCTACTAGCTTTTGCCCGCGGCTTCGCACGCGCAAAGGTCGGAAAATATCCCACAGGAACGTACTACCGATATTCAGAGTACTTATCAAATGTCCTAACCCAGGTCATGGCCTATCCGTATACCATTCATCTAAATCTGTTCAGCCGTTACGGCATGAAAAGGTAACAAATAGATAGATAGGTAATAAATCTGTTTTAGGGTTCCGTATCTCAAAATGAAAAATGGAAACCCTTAAAGGATGACATCGTTGCCTGTCAAGACACTTTTTCTCAGAAACGCGTGGAAGTATCAAGTTGAAATAGATAGGTATTAAAAACTTAGGCTATGCGCGCACTACGGATTTTGATCGTTACGGATAATATTTCGTGTTGTTCTATCTCCTCTCAGGCTCATTTTCTACGAAATGTATGGAAAGTTTTTTTCAATTTTTGAATTTTCTCGTACTTGAGTACGAGAAAATTCAAAAATTCGCCCTCCGTTGGCCCGATATATTTTTTTGACGTTAGTAATAAGAAATAGGATCGACAGGCATCAAAAAAGTTTTTGTGAAAATTACCCATGTTCTTGCTGACTGTACAATTTGTTCAAAATCTGTGAATGCAGATCAAAAAGTTAAGGACAGTCTCCTAAGACCGTTTTCTTGTAGCGACAACGGTTAAGGTACCTGCCCTTATTGCCCCATATCAACATCCACCCTGTATATGTTATGATTGACTACTTAGCTCCATAAAGGTATAGCGTGATGATAATGTTTTAAAAGGTTAAATCCGTAATTATCTGCAATATTCTAACCTTTTGGATAGTCTTTTTACAGTTTGCGGTAAACTATAGAAGAATACGAACATAATGCAATATTGCTCATCCCCCATAGCAAATAGCGTGATAATAATTTTTGAAAAGTCTATTGTGACGTTTCCATTATTTGACATAGATTATTTATACAAATTTTCAAGTTAATCAAGCCAAACAATAAAATCCTCCCCTGTAAAAATAAATACCCCTTTTCACTCCGTCAGGGGTAGATTTTCAAAAAACCTTGATATACGTTTTTATTTGTTTTCAGTCTTAAGTATAAATACTGAGTTTTGAGTTAATCAGACCGCGCGTTAAAATTCTTCCATACAAACTATGACACCCCCCAATCCTCCCTTAGGGGGTAGTTTAGAAAAAATAAAAATGGCAAACTTTATAATTTACATAGATAAGTATTTGTGCCAAGTTTCAAGTTTATTAACTCAAGGAATAAAATTTTTCATACAAACAAAATCCCCCCTTTTCACCCCCTTAAAGGTCGATTTTCCAAAAACCCTTTCTTAGTGGATGCCTACGTCATATTATCTACCTGTGTGCCAAATTTCAGCCCAATCCGTTCAGTGGTTTGAGCTGTGCGTTGATATATCACCCAGTCAGTCAGTCAGTCAGTTTACCATTTTATATATACAGATGTCACCCGGACTATTATTACGAATGTATTGATACCTCATTCATCAAAATCGGTTCAGTAGTTTAGGCGCTACGGTGGAACACACGTAAAAGCAAACATACATACATACATACATACAAACATATAAACATACATACATAGACTGCTAAAATCATAACCCTTTCTTTTGGCTTTGCCGTAGTCGGGTAAAAACAAGAAAGTGTCAGCAATTCTCATAAAAAACCGACTTAACTACGGAGGCTACGAAAAAGCGACCGTTTCATACTTGCGGGTGTCCTACTCAAATTAGCAGCCTAATAACCGATATTGAGTACAGTTGGGCAGAATAATATTCATGTACCTAGGTACTTAACTGAAATCTCAAATGTTTTAAGTATAGGTTATTTGCTGTGAAATTATAACATTAGCAATGTTCGACTAAATTCGTTTTTAGCAATTAGGTAGGTAACCAGAAATAAAAGAAACATGGTTCAAACTATCTAAAGGTATTAGTTATTGATGAATGCGTTTGTACGAGTAGATACGTACTTTTGTAAAAAAAACTACATATCTTAAAATAATATTGAAACGTATAAAGATCACACGTCACGTCGTCCAACACGAGATTATTTTGGCATTTTTGTCTCGCTTGTAGTAACAAGCGGGACACCAAAATAGTGATGTTGGTGTCCTTTTCTAACAACTCTGCGAAACACAGGCATTTTTCTAGTTTTCTACCATGAAGTTAGTTAGTTACGCTTTACCTTTGTGAGACCTGAGACGTTGCTGGTGCACTACGCTATTGTATTCAAAAATGGTGAGAAATTTTAGTTTTTCAGCATTGGGTGTGTACTATTTAGTTTAATTACTAATTATATTATTTGAAATGCTGTATCGTTCAGTAGATAAAGTAATTTTTATTAAGATAAGAACAGTTAGTTAACAGTTGTTATTGTTTAACATATTTAAGTAATTATTTATGTAAAACATTTATTTGATTAAAAATCATGCTCATCTATTTCTTTTATCCACCGACCACAATAATCCTTTTATATGCGACTGTACCACCTAAAAAAGACATTATACCATTTTTTTCAGATGGTTATTCTCAAATATGAAACGGTCGCTTTTTCGTAGCCTCCGTAATTAAGTCGGTTTTTATGAGAATTGCTGACACTTTTGTTTTTTGAAAAACTTTTATTACATCCAAGATTGAAACTTTCAGGGATGTTTTATAACAAAATGAACAAATTTGTTCTCTATAGTCCATCGTTTTGTATTTAGAGGGAGCTGTGTATTCGACCGCCAAAGAAACACCACTTGAAATTTGAAGAAATCTCTTTAGGTCTTCATATCGCGTAAAGTTTTTTAATCCAGATTTATACATCTTATAAGGGTATATGATAGGTATATGTGACTGCTTTTTACTTGTTTACGAGTAAATCGTTTTTTTCTGATTCTTAAAAACAATTAATTACATCGATATTTGTTGATGAATCGAAATACTTATGTATAGGTAGCCCACGTTCGCACGGACGTAATAAAATCGGGTACACTACATAAATACTTATTCCGTCAGTCACAAATACGAATTTCAAAATACCGATTTTCATTCGTCCATTTTTTAGGGTTCCGTAGTAAACAAGGAACCCTTATAGTTTCGTCATGTCCGTCTGTCTGTCTGTCCGCGGTCTAGCTCCGAGACCCTTAGTACTAGAAAGCTGTAATTTGGCGTAGGTATACATAGGTATTAATTACGCCAACAAAGTGGTAAAACAACATTATGAAAAACATTTTTTTTTCGGGTACCTCTCCTGGTGTGGGGTATCATTGGAAAGGTCCTTCAAAAACATTGTGAGTTTGGCAAAACCATTTTTGGATTTAGGGATCCGTTTGCGAAATATTAAGCTTCGAAGTGCTAATTTTTGTTAGAGTCAAGTGCCCCCCCCCCCCCCTGCCAGCTAAATGGTTGATTTTGGATATGTGAAAAAATCACAGCTGTGGTTTATATAATGAAATTAAAAGGAAAACTATAACAGCTAAGTAGGCTCTACAAGTAAACGAGTAATAATCGACCAACTTAACTTTGCAGTTGTAAAAACATGTTTTCCCATACATTCCGTATGGGAGAAAATATTTTTCAACTACAAAGTTAAGTTTGTTTTTGGCATAAATTCATCCCAACTACGGAACCCTTCATTGTGCGTGGTCCGACACGCACTTGGCCGGTTTATTTACATATTAAATACATTTTTAAATATTTTTATAAAAATAATTAAAAAAACATTTACAAATATAAAAAATTGTGGCCCATCGGCATCAGGAACAGGGTCCAAGCTGTCGGTGGTCAGGGGGCCTACCACCAGCTCAAAAGCAGTATTATTTTAATATTACTTCAGTGGGAGAAAGAGATGGAGCTATACGTCCTGTAGAGCTTCATCTCTTTCCCACACTGAAGTAATATTAAAATAATACTGCTTTATGAGCTTGTGGTAGGCCCCCAGGGCTCTAGAGAGAGGAACCTCCTCACTATGCGTGCCGTGTCTAGGAGTACTGCTTTCTGAATCAAGCCCTTGACCCAGCCGCGCAATGAGAGCCTTCGAGGCTCTTCGCTATTAGGCCATTAACCGTAACGATTATCGGTACAATGATTGCAGAGTCCACATCCCACATGTCGACAACCTCGTGTGCTAAGTCAAGATACTTGATTTTTTTATCTTTCTCAGCTTTCACGAAATTCTCGTCATGAGGGACAGCGATATCAACAATCATTGCACGGCGCTCTCGTCGATCTATCACCACAACATCAGGCTTATTGGCTACAATAGTCCTGTCAGTGATGACAGATCGATCCCAGTACAATGTGGCGTGGCACCCATTCTCTAGAACTGGGTCGGGCACATACATGTAGTATGGTACTTCGGACTCCACAAGGTCGTACTGCAAGGCAAGTTGCTGGTGAATAATCCTAGCCACTAGATTGTGTCTGTGCAAGTACTCGCCATTAGCAAGACGGAACAACCGGAAACAATATGTCGGATTGATTCACCGAGACGGTGGCATGCCCGACAGATGTCAACCGTACCGTCCTTGACAATGTATTTCCGATAATTATTCGTCATGATAACTTCATCCATAATCGCATAAACAAAACCTTCGGTTTCCCCGAAGAGGTCGCCGAAACGCAGCCAGAATACAGACGCCAAAAAGTTTACATTAGGCCCGTGGTGGGCCCGGAAAAAGCGTCCATGTAGCTCTTTGCCCTGCCATACTTCCTTACGATCGTTAGTATCAAGTACTGCAGGTTGGCGCCAGTTCTCTTTTGCCAAGGAGAGCGGGGTGAGGCCCTTGTCCATTGCAACCACATCTCGTCGCATACCCACGTCAGTTTGAAGGAAATATTCCCTGAGACTGTAAATCTCGCGGTTGTGGAGGGTTTTAGCATTTAGGAAACCTCGACCCCCACACTTCCGCGGGATGTACAGTCTCATCACTGATGACCGTGGGTGATGCATCCGATTTGCTGTTAGCAATGTTCGGATCTTCCTATCCAGAGCGTCAAGTTCTGTCTGAGTCCATTTGAGTATGCCGAAAGAATACATCAAAACAGGCATGACCCAACCGTTGAAGGCACGCACCTTGTTTCCGCCTGATAAAAGACTATTTTTATAAATCCAAAATTTCAATATTCCTAACGTTTATAATTACTATTCTCAAAATACCGAGTTTCAATAGATCGAATAACAAAAAGTCCGACTTAATGATAATTTGAAACATCAAAAATACGAATTCCGATTATTAAAGTACCGATCAATTAGAATTCCGAAATATAATTCTTTCGCTGGTCACAGTTCTATCCTAACCCAAATGATTCACCAAAAATAGAGGGGATCTGGCGCTCGGCGGCCGCTTCCGTAGCATGCTCGCTTCGCTCGCTCGCCTTCGCGCTTTAATGGTTACAGTTCTAACCAGAAGAAGAAGAGATCTGGCGCTCGGCGGCCGCTGCATATATTTATTATTTTACCAAATCCAACTGATAGATAAATAGTAAAGATGCAAAAGCAATATGGCTTTTGACACGACTTCGGCGCTGCATGTATTATTATCAGTATTCTCTCTCAATAAAACAGTTGATTGTGAACATATGGTTATTATTTCTCTGTAAAAAGCATGCAAACAAGCATACACCATGCATGCAGCATGCAAGCAAGCTTGCAGCATGCAAGTGAGTATGCAACATGTAGCATGCAGCATACAAGCGAACGTGCAACATACAGCAGGCATGGTTTCTGTCACGGCTCCGGCGCTGCGGGGCTCCAACGGTCCCACGAGAGCTTATCGTCGCAGATGGTTTACACTCACCAACACAGCTTCGTCTTGCTGGCCGGCTGTGCCGGCCAGCCTCCGCCGCGACGGCGAGCGTTACAACCACCTGCTCCTCAACTCGCGGGCCGCCTCGCCCCTCCGCGCCTACGCGATTCAAAATTACACTCTAGGGATAGGACAGACAAGACTGCGTGGAGTCGGATTTACAGCGATTCGTTTCTGTCACTAAAAACAATTTTTTTGCAAATGTTTGCAAATATTTTAGGACTAACAATTTTGTTATAAATGAACATTCTGAATAATACACATTATAAATACACACATAACTTTATAACATAACACACATAACTGGACATTTAACTTTACTTCATGCAAAATTAGGAGATTCAATTATTTATAGTCCTCGATAAAGACAGAATAGTTTTAGAAGTAAAGATAATTATGTAAAACAAAATTTAGAATTTCTTTTGGTTACTGAAGTTTATAGCAAACGTGTGGTGGATAATGATTTTCGGACAAACAATTTTAGGACAAAAAGAGAGTACCGTAACTGAATAACTAACTAATTGAATCAAAATCAGAATCCTAATTTTAGCAGTTTATTCGAAGTATTGAAAATCGGAATATCGTTTTTCGGATGGAGAACCCATCGAACATTTGATTCTTCGAACGTATGAATATCGGAAAACAAACAAATCGTATTTACGACTTTCGGTAAAATAAATTTCGTGATTTAAAAAAATTGATATTATAATTCTTAGGTATTATGAAATTCGGACTTTTGAAAATCGGAACATCGAAATTCGGAATAAAATATTTCGGAGTATTTGGGTGTTCCCAATAAAATCACGGCGACTTTTTTTCGTGCACTTTATTTTCAACGCTCTGCTTAGCACTGAGTGCGTCCCAGTACGTCGGATTCTCAACGCTCAGCTTAACACTAGAGTTGAAAATTCAGTGCGCGATAAAATCCCGCCGCGATTTTATTACGTCCGCGTCCGTGCGTACGTCGGCTTACACTTTTCCTCTATATAGCTCTGTGTCCTTGAGATAATTTACCTACGCTATACATCTCACATGGCTTCGGTAGTCAAACGCGCAAGGCTCGCGACTGATCTGTACCGAGCTACCTATACCTGGAATACCGCGTTTCGTCCGTGTGTATAATTTAGACGTTTTTACTCTACGACTCGCTGGACTTTAGACGCATAAATTAGTTATTTATGCAACAGTTGTATGATAAGGGGTATTAAAACACGAATGTGGGTTTATCACATGAGTGTTTTAATACCTAATTATAACAGTTGCATACAAGACTTTCTACACCCATGATATGAATCCTCTATAAAAGTTTCTGCCAGGGTTGTAACGGATGTCATATAACGGATGAGGATGCGGATGAGGATATCGAGATAATCGGGTTTGAGGATGCGGATGAGGATACGGATATTGGAAAATTCCTTATTGAGGATGCGGATGAGGGTGCGGATCATGTCGTACAAAAAATAGCCCTTGTTTTTATAGTATTTATGTTTTAGGTTGTAGGTAATCATTTGGTAGGTTACCGTAGCGTAATTTGCCTGCAAAAAACTTCACTTCTACGAGCAAACAAAAAGTAAACAATAACACGCCACCCGGCACCTAGAAAACTGTGACACGTGCCACCACTGCCACATGCGGTTGATCGTCTGTCATAGGACAAGGACATTGCGAATTCAGACAATAGGAACGCGTAACTCACTTTACAGACCGCTCATTTAGCTCGGCGCGAGTTTTAAAAAATTCACTATTTGTGAGAACAACGTAGGGTCACATACCCATAGAAATTATGAGGATGCGGAGCTTTTAAAATCAAAAGTTGAGGATGCGGGTGTTTTGCGGACATCATAATTTATGCGGATGCTCCGCAGTTGCGGATGCGGATACGGATATCCGTTACATCCCTGGTTTCTGCAACCATTGGGTGTTTGTAATTCAAGATCAAGAATAAAAAAGTCCCACGAAATTCAGTACAACTGCACGTATGTACGTCGGCGTCGCCTGCAGCAGCACATCACACACACATGCGTGCATCGGGTGCTGCTGTCCCCCGTTTGAACGTTGAAAGAAAGAAAGAAAGAAAGAAATCATTTATTTGCTGATAATGTAGGTATACATATAAGTTGGAATATTTATTAAGTGTCACGATACATTTTACCTTACGGCATGCAAAATATTAGGTTTGAATTAAATATTAATATTGATACAGCTATTACGATCATTATTAGCCATAATCGAATTTAATAGATTGTTACAGATCAGACAACAATAAAAAAAAACAAAATAATTTATGAATTACATATAATAAATCTCTCACAAATTATACAATGAAGAATATAAATGTATAAATGTGTAATGTCAAAAAGCTTAATGTCAAAATATTCCAAAACGTTAACAACAATCACAATTATTAGATAAAGAATTTAGATAATCTAATAATGTCAAGATCTGTTATGTCAAATTACAATAATAACGACAACAATAAAAAAAAATATCGCTATGTCATTATGTCAATGTCATCTAAAACATTCGAAATTGCAAAGGCAACGTACATTTATCAAAAGCATTTTCCTATAAAGTTTTGTCATTTAAAAAAATCTTTAACTGTGTAATAACATTTCTCCAGCAAAAGTTTTGTTAATTGTTTTTTAAACATTTTTATGGGTAGGTCTTTTAAATTTTCAGGTAATTTATTATATATAAGCGGTCCCATGGAGAGGATGCTATTTTTTAATAAGGCTGTTTTATGACCACCTGTGCGCAATTGGTTTTTATACTGGGACCTCATTGGTGCTGTGCGTTGTCTTATGTCAATCATTGAGGTAAATAGGTATTTATTTAATTTAACGAATAGGGCCACTTCTAGTATATATAAACAAGGTACGTGAAACGAGATGCATAATGAAATTTAGTACAACCTTATAACACTCATTGGGATGAGGTAATGGTTACTATGACACTGGTTGTTATAATGTTGTCAATAAGCTAACTGTTTCAGAAACTTTTGTAGAGGTTTTATAGCATGGGAGTAGACTAGTAGTTCTGCGAACAGTAGACTTCGCGAGCACAAACTTTTTGCAACGATTATCCTTTAGCTAGTTGCGCCAAAATAATCACACTGTTAGTCGCGTGCGGACCCCAGAGTTTATTGTGAAAAAGAAACATAAAATAAGTGCAAATATTTATTTATAAAGGAACTTTAAGTAAAACATCTAAACTTATCAAAAGTATAAGGCTTCTAGAAAACAATATCTTTTTTTTATATAAAAATAATATTTAATAGTCGCGTATGTATAACATTGGCTAAAATATGGACTTCACGAGACTTTTTTTTTGTACCACTATAAAAGTTACGTAAACATAGAACTTTAATATTTTCTAAAAAGCTAAAGCTTGATGAGGCTTATCTTTAAGTGAAAAAACGACATTCACGGCTCAAGCTTTTAAGAAAATATTAAAGTTCTATGTTTACGTAAGTTTTATTTAGTACTTTTTAGTTCATTATAGGCTTGTTTAAAAAAAGTATTTTACATTTTATTCTACCATTAGAATTTGATAAAATATCTGTTCTATCACCTTCACTTGTAAGGTTCTTAATGTCATGACAAATCCAACGAGTCCAACATGACAGGGCTACCGTGTAAAGATGAGTTGTTCCTGTATCCACCTTCTGGCTCTATCATCAGACCCTAGACTACACCTTGGGCTAACTTACCTACTTGTCAAAACATCGAAATGACCTAAACACAACGCGGCTATCTTGTCTAGTTAATTAAAGAGTTGCTATAGTGTCCTTCCAGATCCATCATGAGGCTCTGGACTACACCTTGGGCGACAGTACTTGGCAAGATAAAATCAACGACCGCAAACACGGCTATCTTGTTTAGTTGAGGAGTTCATATGGACCTAGACAGTACCTAGTCTAAAAGCACTTGTCAATACATAGTCCAGGGAGTCTAAAAATGATAGTTTTAACTTGTTTGGTTGAGGAGGTCCTATGGCCACCTTCCGGCTCCATCTTCAGACCCTGAACACCACCTAGTATAAAAGCAGTTATCAATACATATCCAATGACTCCCTAACACAATGATACTATCATGTTTCTTTGGCCGAATCTTTAGATTTCCTGGTTAGGGAGTAGACCTGCAGGAAGAAATCATGAAGCTTGTAGTTTTAGAAAATATTTATATTTGACGGCAATGACCGATGACCCACTTTTTTTCCTATCATAAAACATGACATCCACATGACAGCATTCAATACGTCAAATTCAAATAAAAAACCGGCCTAGTGCATGAACCACGCACAATGAAGAGTTCCGTAGTTGGGATCAATTTATCCCAAGAACAAACTTAACATTGTAGTTGAAAAACATGCTCTCCCATGAATCAAAAAATAGTTACACACCCACACGACTGAAATGGGACAGACGAAAAAAAATATCGTGATTTTATTTTACCACTTTGTGTTTAATGTATGCCAAATTACAGCTTTCTGGTACAAAGATTCTCTGAGCTACGCCGCGGATAGACAGACAGACAGTCAGACATGGACATGCCGAAACTACATCGGTTCATTGTTGACTACAGAACCCTAAAAACCAGAAAAATTATGAGTAAAAATTTGTAGGCCAGTTAGAAAAATGAACTAATTGGTTTTAATAAATAGTGAGCAATTTACAGCATTTTGAGAAGCTATTCTGCTCATCATGCTGAAGATTCTCATCAGATCTTCACCAATTTTTTTTTGAGAGCAACATAGAGTTACTACCTTTCACATAAAAAAAGAACCATTGAAATCGAATCTCATAAGGCGGAGATATCCAGTAGCCCTCATTTTGCCCCATTTTGGAGGAAGTAGCCCTCCAATCAAAAATACCCGACGACAAAAAATTACAAAAAATTCGTCAAACCTGTACACCAAATTTCGTCCAGATCGGTTGTAAAATACGACCTGTAGACGAGTACGTACAAACTGACACACGAAAGCAAATTTTGCCAGACTTGATCCAAAGACGCTTCGCTCGCTACGCTCGCTCGGTCAATAATAGTATATTATGCAATTAGTGAATAAAGGACGGATTTAAAGCGAGGGCCATAGACGAATCACAAGCAAGTGAAGGATTCTAACGACTGAATATTCAAGTGTTAGAATCCTGAGCGACGCGAGTGATTCATGGCCCTCGATATAAATCCGTTTTATTTAAGAATTGCATATTATACTTTATACCACGACAGCGAGAAAAAAAAATTAGCGAAAGAAAATATACATTTAAAGAAGAAAAAGGAAGGTTATTTGTCCCAGAAACACGTGCATACAAAAATATAATTAACTCGAGTAAAACAATCAAACGCAATAGATTTAAATATATAATCACGAGCACAAAACAGAGGTAGTCGGCAGCTGCTACAATGTAGCAAACAAATAAGTACGGACGTACAGTACAGTAAATTAGGTACCATTTTAGTCTCACCCTTAGCATTATCTGCTAAAAAAACAAATTCGTAAGTATATTAAGCTATCCTTTACAGCAGTGCTATTCTGTTAAAATCTCACCGTGAACGCTAAGGTGAAGTGAGCTTGAAGTGAGCTGTCATTCCACAATATACTAGGGATTGACACTGTTGACAACTCACTTTCAAGATCATTTCACTTATGCATTCACGGTGAGATTTTTACAGAATAGCACTATCTCTAGATATAAAAATTGAAATTGATGGCCAGTGGGAATTGGAACAAAAGTTGTGCCATTGTCCTTCAGCGGTGGCCATAGGGAATGTTTAAAAATCCATGTCGCTATCCACCAGTGTGCAGTGGTGGCGAATGGAAATAATTTAGAAAGAAATGGAATTGCTTATTCTGTAAATAGGATATCGGAATCACTTTTACACGTCATATAAAAAAATATTAAAAATAAGCTAGATGAGTTCGGCGTTTCCTATCTGACTACTCTGAGAAGAAAGGTCGAAACAAACTCAGAGGTCGCAGTCTCTGTTATCGCCATATACATGGCTGATATCCAAATCTACCTACTACAAATCTTTTCAACTTTAGAATATTAGAATATGGCGGTAGTAGGTATGTTTCCCATCAATCACCTTTCTTCCCATTCATTCCTGCAGCGTCTACCATAGGTCAGAGAGAGACAGCAATACAAGGCTGGAAGAAGATTGACCGCAACGGTCGCCATTTTCTAAAGGAGATCAAGTTCGTCCTAATCCGCTGCAGCGAAAGCATCTCTCCAGAGCTTTTACCGCTAATATTATCTGGATTTCGTGATAAATCCAGGTTTTTGGGTCTTTATATGAAACTAGACCTACCTACTTTTCAAGTTACATTGATTTTGAAGTGCTGTGTAAGAAATAGGAATCGTTTATCCGTGATACCACGCTGGCTTGCCAAGTGGTTAACCTACACATCGAGGACCTACGAAGTCCTAGCATCAGGAAGGCGACTCCAGACTTCTAGAAAGGTAAGGCGCTGCATCCTGTGTCCTTTTCTTATTCCTGTTTCTCCATACCAAAAATAGCCTCATTCCAAGTCGATGTATAGTGCCACATAAAGTTTATTACAGTCCACAAAACCGCCGATTCTCATAGCAAGGCTTTGAATCACCGCTCCAGGCTTTTAGAAGCCTGGAAAGAGCTGTTTAGGCAGCTCTATCCATTTTATGGTAAATTTCCCGCTCCCCCTCATGTTAGCGTTTAAAGGTTTCACAGTGAGCTCAAGGCGCTAACAGTCTCTTTTAAGTCCAAAGTTGTGTCATGATTTCCAAATAATAGGAAGATTTACTGATTTTAAATACTAAATATAAAATTAAAAGTATGTGATTTGCCTCAAATGATTTTGTATCAGCGTAATTATGAAGTTTAAAAGTATCTCATTTGACAGTTCCGTAAAAGTACTGGTTTTTTAACGAAACAGAATTGGAAACATGATGTTTGGAGCGTCGCTTAACTTCTAGTTCAGTTGGCTATGAGCCTCGTAACCAGAAGGTGTCTTCAAGAAGTCTAGGGTCTATAACGTTATTATATTAAGTGCCTAGTTATATAGTTTGTTAAATGATGCTAAAAGTGTACCAGGTTTGTGGTGTGCAAGATGATAAATCCAGAGGTACTGGTGCTGAAATGGTGTATCGTGTCAGTTGTGACGCTGTCCCCCAGTGGTGGACAAGGGGAATAATTTTTAAAAGTTGTTTCGCTGTCCCCTAGTGCCAGTGGTGGAAAACAGGAAAATTTCTAAAAATTGTTTCGCTGTCCCCCAGTGGTGGACAGCGAGAATGGTTTCTAAAAGTTGTTTCGCTGTCCCCAGTAGTGGCCAAACAAGTGGTGGACATCGGGAATAATCGGTTTTAAAACAACTTGTTTGTTTTATGCTATCCTGGTTTTGCATGTGGCTGAAAGGGATTTTTCAAATAAATTCTAATACGTATGGATTATCATACAAATATTCAATAAACTCATCAAAATACATTACGAAAATCAGATGAAATACGCTTTGTTTTGGTTAAAAACTTTCTCAAGGTGAGGTGGTGAGATGCCCCTCGAAAACCATGAAAACGACACCCAAGACGAAAATTTTTAAAATTTTCGCAGCCGCCATCTTGGATTTTCATTTTGACCTAACTATCGGCTTTAGCACCCTTAAAAACTATGAAAACGACACCCATGATGAACAATGAGAAAATTATCGCAGCCGCCATCTTGGATTTACATTTTGACCTCAATATCGGCTTTAGCATCCTCGAAAACTATGAAAACGACACACTTGACGAAAAATTTGAAAAATTGTATTGCCGCCATATTGGATTTTCATTTTGACCAAATTCACACTTTCTCTCTACCTCCGGCATGCAGTGGTAGGTACTCGGGCCGATGTGTACAATTTTATTCCACGACACTGTGATCACTTTACTCTTTTGTTTTTTTGTGCCGGCGTTCTCTCTCTCTCTCTCTCTTTCTTTCTCTTTGAATTAGAAGAAGATAGTCGCAAGTATTAACACTTTTTAGCGTGAAGATTTCTGAAAGTTTACAAGCCGCGTTAAAGATCTACATTTCAAAAATCTATAAAGAATGCTGAAAATACTAAAAAAATTGTCGATTTTTTTTTTAAATGCATGTCTTGTTTTCTCCCACGCGACGCTGATGCAAACTGGGGTAGGGCGGGGGGTTCTCGAGAATGTCCTTACGCGATATAATGCACGATCGGATAACGCAGCATTTTAGAAATATCACGTTTTAATGTGTACCACTATTTCATTGTTGGACATCGAAACCGTTCGACCTTGCCCCCAGTAAATAATATTATACTGTACCGGTATAATATTATTTTTATATTCGCATCTAGATCCGAAATTTCACATCCATAACATCCCTAATGGCAGCGAGAGCGAGAGCTTGCACTCGTGAAGTCGTGACTCACGCCTGTTGCGCAGAACAAATAAAAGAATTGGGTCAGAATCAATATAGCTTCGTTAATAATAATATACTCGTACACATGCTTCATCTTTGTCTGTTGAGCGCCACTGACTGACAGAGGTAGGCAGCTACTGGGCGCTGTGCATGGGCGGCTGTTCGAGACGTAGTTCACGTAGGTACTGTTCAGATAATAATACTTCTTACACTTTGCCGTACTCAGAATTTCCTCATGAATACCTTTGCCAGGCTCGGGCATCGAACGCTCAGCAGTGGCGCTTGCGACAACACCAATAGAGCATTCAACTAACTGCGCCGTACGTAGGTATGTTTTCACAATAAGTTACTCATTTAGTGGACCCACAGGTAAATAATTATAGTAATGCCTCACTGCATCACTGCAGGCTCATCAATTTCGCATTTGCAAGCGTCGACGTGATGTAAGTAGGAATGATGCAACGCGAGCAGATAAATAAAAGTGATGTGACGCGAGTACGAAACCTCTCGCCCGCGTCTGATGCAATCGATGACACTCGAGGAATGTTCAACGACGCAGTGCCGCACTGCATGACTGTAATTACTTACCTACCTACTTCAACTCAAGCCGGTCCAACTTCGTACCTAGCTCAGTAAACGTGAAATGACATGCCAGGCTATAGTTTTTTTTTTATTGATCAATCGAATTCCACTCTGATGTAGGTTGACTGCGACGCATTGAAGGAAGCTGTTTGCGTGTGTCTGGTGTCTGCCCACCCGTTCTGCTAGTAATTGTCGTTCATTGGCATTTTATGAGTTCGTAATTGACGACAACGTTCCGTCTGTGCTGCGCCGCCGCCGCACGCCGAGCCGCGCCCGCGCCGCGTCTCCCGCGTGCCCTCTGACCGATCAACGAGTGCCGCCAACGATCACCTATTGAAAGCAATCAAACGACGAACCAAATTGAACACATGTAGGTACCTACCCGTTGAAAGTCGACCGACTAGCTACCTACAATATGACTTCCAGCCAGAATAGGTACAGCCCACGGAGTATAGAAAGAATATATATACAAATATACTCCGTGGTACAGCCTCTAAATCTTGTTTGCATGGAGGTATCAAGTAGGTCGGTATACATACTTAGATTGTGTACTCGGATTTAATTTACGTTACAACTTTCTGTCAAGTTAGTACATAGTGCGAAATTCTCAAAAAAAAATGTGTGTGCTTCTCACCAAGTCACTACTCAGCGAGGAACTTTGGAAGCTTCTGGAGTGAAACGAAAAGCACTCGGCAGCACGCTGGCGTTGGATGCGTGCGACGAAGTGGAAAGATGACCTCAATTTTCCAAACCTCAAAATTTATTGAAAAAGCTTCTGCCTGCGCCAGGAGTCAAACCCGATGCCTTTCGTGTTTGAGATGGGATTTCAAACAAGGCAAAATCCGCTTGTAGACCAAAGGGATAAAAGGAACCATGACTTCGATTTTAATGATACCCATGAAGAAAGAGCATTTTTAATATTCATAAAAGCATACTCTGCTTGTGCCTAGAATTAAACCCGATTTATTTTACAAAAATTGCACTCTGTTTTAGTGCAATAACTAAGCGATGGTGTAGTTGATTGTAGATCAAAAGCTTTGAACATTTTTAAAAATTGTGTAAAATCGAAGGATGTTTACAATTTTTCAATTTGCTTTCATTTATGAAAATTGCAATTGCAAAATAGCACTTCCTTTGATTTTACACAAAGTATTTCTTTGCAGTATTTGATCCTCAACAACACTATCGCTCGGTGTAAAAATTAGCAGGAGGCGCAGATAGAGCGTTTTTTATTATTACTAAATGTTTTCTCTTAAAGGCTCCTTCAAACAGGCGCGACACGCAACGCGACACAAAGGCACCGCTCGTCGCGCGACTAGCGGTGCCTTTGTGTCGCGTTGCGATCGCTCACACAATTGACTTGGAATTGTTATTTTGGATTTTACTGCCGCTTTGTGGATTGGATATTGTTGAAACTATAGATCGCTGTGTGAATTGTGGGATAGCAACTAGTCACTGCAATACACAAATTTATGTTTGAATCTATAAATTCACACCATTTTCATCTCGTTACATTCAGGCCCAAGAGTGTATGTAATCGTTTCCGTCTCCTTTGCAACAAAAACAAAAAACCACATTAAGATTAAAGAAAGGTACCCTTCCTCACAAAGGAGACGGAAACGATTCATCACACTCGTAAAACAGTCCTTCCAAAACCGGCCAAGTGCGTGTTGGACCACGCACAATGAAGGGTTCCGTAGTTGGGATGAATTTATCCCAAAAACAAACTTAACTTTGTAGTTGATAAACATGTTCTCCCATACGGAATGTATGGGAAAACATGTTTTTGCAACTGCAAAGTTAAGTTGGTCGATTATTACTCGATAACTAGTAAAGCCTACTTAGCTGTGATAGTTTTCCTTTTAATTTCGTTATATAAGCTACTGCTGTGATTTTTTTCACACAGCCAAAACCAACCATTTAGCTGGCGGGGGGGGGACACGACTCTAACAAAAATAGAGTCGTGTCCCCCCCGGGAAACGGATCCCTGAATCCAAAAATGATTTTCCCAAACTCATAATGTTTTTGTAAGACCTTTCCAATGATACCCCACACTATGGGATACAAAAATAAAAAATCACTTTACGTGTATGGGAGGTACCCTAAAAAAAAATGTTTTTCATAATTTTGTTTTACCACTTTGTCGGCGTAATTAATATGTATACTTTTGTTAAATTACAGCTTTCTAGTACTAAGGGTCTCGGAGCTAGACCGCGGACAGACAGACAGACGGAAAAAACAATTATAGACGGAGTACAATGAACGGAATAGTACAATGTTGACGCGAAGTCGGGCACGACGATTGATTGAAAACACACACCTAACATCTTCGGGATCGTCGCTCAGCTCCGCCTCGCAGTTGCCGGATCCTGCTCCAGACGTGAGTTCAGTGATACCGGCCGCTGCAGTTGCGTCGAGCTCGAGCGACGAATACTTCTCGCCGCCGACGACACCACCACCAGCACGTCGGCGCGGAAGAGGCCGACCACCGGCCAGCTTGGGACTCCGAGGCCCACCGGCTTCTGATAGGGTCCCCGCTCCCGGTGGAAGTGTGCAGCGCATGAGGTGGACACAAACTGTCAATGAAAATGTCATGCGCGCATACTTTGGGGCTACAGAGGGGGGAAGTAACCTGACTGCGTACCGTGGTCGGATGCTCTCTCTGTTTCAGGTGCTTGAGCCAGCTATCAACGTGTCGGCGCAACGACTGTCGGATCAGGTGCGGGTCATCCAGCGTAACCATATGCTGGATGACGCCGTACTTGATCGACTACGCTTCGAATCACGGAATAACCATGTTACACCTGCTTCGCCAATGGTCGCGGTGCAATTGCAAAATTTACCCAGTCCTTCACCGCGACCCGACCGCGGTGATGAAGAGGATGATGACGGGGTTATATCCGTGAGTTCCCAATGCAATACACGATTGAGGAGCGCTTTGGAGGATGCTTTCCGGGAGTACCGCTCCACTCCGCCTGGACTTAGACCACGTCTACTTCGTTTGCCCATGCACAAGAAAAACAAGGCGCTGGTGTGTACTCTAGACTCGTTGCTGTCAAATTGTTTTGACGGCAGCAAAGACCTCGCTGATACCCACTCGATCTTGTACTGTGCAGCTGTAGCGGCATGTCGTGTGGCTCATGTCAAATTACCTAACAATGACAGAGCTCCACGACCAAAACCAGCTATACCAGCTTGGCAGTGCAGGATTGAGCGTCGTATCAGTGAGGCTAGAGTACTCATCGGCAAGCTAATCTGCTTCAGGGAGGGCAATACTCGCCCTAGAGTGATGCGCTTTGTGAAGCGGGCGTTCTCGGGGACTGATATTAGTTCCCGGGATTATTTGACCCGTGTCACAGAGCGTATCGACTTCCTGAAGCAGAAGATCTGCGCATGGGCAAACCGTATTCGACGATACAGGCGGAGAGTGGAGAGGTACACTCAGAATCGCACATTCCAGAGCGATGAAAGGTGGGTTTACAGGGCTTGGGAGCGACCGGATCAAGGTTTGATTGACACGCGTCTACCAGATGATGACGCCATGGGTTCGTTCTGGCGAAGCATCTGGTCGGCGCCTATCAATCACACCGAAGGAGATTGGACTAGGGAGATCGAGCGAGCGTGCGAGCAAATACCAGAAATGGGGGCACTTACCATCAGCCCCCAAGATGTAGCTCGTGCAGTCCGTCCGTTGCCTAACTGGAAATCTCCAGGGCCGGACGGGCTGCACAACTTTTGGATAAAGTGGTTCAAAAGGTCGCACGCTCGATTGGCATCCCAGTTCCAGTCAGCCTTAGAGTCAGGGTCGCTGCCCCAGTTCCTAACGACAGGAATAACCCACCTGCTCCATAAATCAGGTAGTACTGCGGAACCCAAAAATTATAGGCCGATCACTTGTTTACCGACGGTCTATAAAGTTCTTACATCCATTTTGAGAGCTAAAATTAACAAACATATAGACACCAACTCCATCATGTCTGCCTCTCAAAATGGATGTAGGAACGGGTCCCGCGGTACTAAGGAGCTGCTCCTCATCGATATGACCATTAGCCAACAGGTGCGTCGATCCCGAAGGGATTTGTCGACATGTTGGATAGATTATAAGAAGGCCTATGACTCGGTGCCACATACATGGCTCATGAGGGTGCTGGAATTGTATAAAGTAGATGCAACTCTACGCGCCTTCCTGATGTCATGTATGGGGCAATGGAGGACGGTTCTTCGCTATCCAGGATGTCGACATACCCAGAGGAATAGCGAGCCGATAAGGATAGAACGAGGTATATTTCAGGGCGACAGTCTGAGCCCACTTTGGTTCTGCCTAGCCTTGAATCCTCTAAGCACACTGCTGGAAGATTCAGGGCTAGGTTACCGATTGAGGAGAGGTGGTCAGGTTATATCTCACCTCCTTTACATGGATGACTTGAAACTCTTTGCCCACAACAATTTGCAACTGCTGGAGCTACTGAAGGTAACTGAAACTTTCAGTAGCGCTATCAGAATGGAATTTGGTGTGGACAAATGTGCGGTCATGCATGTAAAGCGAGGGAAGATTGTGGAATCCGTGGGAACCCACCTCTCGGATTCCATACACCTAAGATCCCTCTCCTCGACCGAAACCTACAAGTATTTGGGTATGTCGGAAGCGTTAGGTATCAACGCTGCTGACATGAAGCAATCGCTGAAGGAGCGCTTCTTTAGCCGCCTGAATAAAGTTTTAAATAGTCTTCTATCAGGCGGAAACAAGGTGCGCGCCTTCAACGGTTGGGTCATGCCGGTTTTGATGTACTCTTTCGGCATACTCAAATGGACTCAGACAGAACTTGACGCCCTGGATAGGAGGGTCCGCACATTGCTGACCGCAAATCGGATGCATCACCCACGTTCATCGGTGATGAGACTGTATATCCCGCGGAAGTGCGGAGGTCGAGGCTTCTTAAATGCTAAGACCCTGCACAACCGTGAGGTATGCAGTCTCAGGGAATACTTCCTAGAAACCGACGTGGGGATGCACCGAGATGTGGTCTCCGTAGACAAGGGCCTCACCCCGCTATCCTTGGCTAACGAGAACTGGCGCAAACCTATAGTATTAGATACTAATGACCGCAGGGAGGTATGGCAGAGCAAAGAGCTTCACGGGCGCTTTTACCGGGCCTTACATGGGCCCGATGTAGACCTGTTAGCGTCCGTATCCTGGTTGCGATTCGGTGACCTCTTTGGGGAAACCGAAGGTTTTGTCTTTGCGATTATGGACGAAGTTATGATGACGAACAACTACCGGAAATATATTGTGAAGGACGGCACGGTTGACATCTGTCGGGCATGCCACCGTCCCGGAGAATCAATCAGACACATTATTTCTGGCTGTTCTCGTCTGGCTAACGGAGACTACTTGCATAGGCACAACCTTGTAGCCAGGATTATCCACCAGCAACTTGCTCTAAAATACAGTCTTGTGGAATCGGAAGTACCGTACTATAGATATGTGCCCAACCCAGTCCTCGAAAATGGCAATATCACGTTGTATTGGGATTGATCTATCATCACTGACCGGACTATTGTTGCCAATAAGCCAGACATAGTGGTGATAGATCGATTAGAGCGTCGCACAATGATTATTGATATAGCGGTCCCGCATGACGAGAACCTCGTGAAAGCTGAAAAAGATAAACAGATTAAGTATTTTGATCTGGCTCACGAGGTTGTCGACTTGTGGGATGTGGATACAGCAATCATTGTGCCGATAATCGTTACGGCCAATGGCATAATAGCTAAGAGCCTCGACCAACTCCTGAGGAGGCTCTCGTTAGGTAGCTGGATCAAGGGCTTGATCCAGAAAGCAGTACTCCTGGACACGGCGCGTATCGTTAGGAGGTTCCTCTCTCAGGAGCCCTGACCACCGGTGGCTTGGACCCTGTTCCCGACACCGGTGGGCTACTATTTTTTATATTTTTAAATGTTTTTTTAAATTATTTTTATAAGAATATTTAAAAATGTAAACAGTATGTTTTAAAATGAAATAAAGGAATTTAATACAAAAATACCTGGCAACCCCGTGTCAACACAACATCTCGTTTCCGTAATTTTAATAACTATATTAATTTTGACGCACTACTACAAGAATTTTCCCTTGAATACTAAACTTGAAACCAGAAAATCATAAAAAATACCAATAAAGAGATTTTATTCCACCAAAATGCAATAGAATTCCATCATAAACTACCGAAGCTGAGGTGACATGACAGATGTCACCTCCAGACAACAATAATGAACAGAAAATAAGAACACAAAGATGAAATGATGAAATGTTGACAAGATCGGCCGCACGCCTAGCACGCCCACCACCTCCGGACTCGTCGCTCAGCTCCGCCTCGCCGCCACCGGTACCCAGCCCCACTAGGAGTGCTGTGACAACACCGGCCGCGGTAGTTGCGTCGAGCTCGAGCGACGAGTATTTCTCTCCGCCCACGACGCCACCACCTGCTCGTAGACGGGGAGGACGCCGGCCGCCGGACGGTTTAGGACCTCGAGGCCCACCGGCCTCTGATAGGGTCCCAGCTCCCGGCGGAAGTGTGCAGCACATGAGATGGACACGCTCCATCAATGAAAACGTCATGCGCTCATACTATGGGGCTACAGATGGGGGAAATAATCTGACCGCGTACCGTGTTCGGATGCTCTCTCTTTTTCAGGTGCTTGAGCCAGCTGTCAACGTTTCGGCACAACGACTATCGGATCAGGTGCGGGTCATCCAGCGCAATCATATGCTGGACGACACTGCACTTGATCGCCTACGAGATGAAATGCAGAGTAGCCATGTCGTTGCTCTCCCGTCGCAGACTGTTGTTGTAACACCACGGTCCAACACAAGCCAAGCTGACGAGGGGAGTGACGACAGGGCTACAATCGTAAGTACCCAATGCAATGAGGAATTGAGGAGTGCTTTGGAAGGTGCGATTCAGGAATATCGATATATGTCGCCCGAACTTAGGCCACGCTTACCTCGTTTGCCCATGCATAACAAAAATAGGGCGCTGGTGGCGGTTCTGGATTCGCAGTTATCAAACTATTTTGATGACTGCGAAGACCTCACTGATACTCACTCAATTTTGTACTGCGCGGCTGTAGTGGCATGTCGTGTAGCTCACGTCAAATTTGCTAATAGTTCTAGAGCTACACGACCAAAACCAGCCGTACCAGCTTGGCAGTGCAGAATTGAGCGCCGTATTGGTGAGGCCAGAGCGCTCATCGGCAAACTAATCTGCTTCAGGGAGGGCAATACTCGCCCTAGAGTGATGCGCTTTGTGAGGCGGGCGTTCTCAGGGACTGATATCAGCCCTGAGGGCTATATGTCCCGTGTCACAGAGCGCATCGACTTCCTGAAGCAGAAAGTGTATGCATGGGCAAACCGTATTCGTAGATACAAGCGGCGAGTAGATCGATACACTCAGAATCGCACCTTCCAGAACGATGAAAGGTGGGTTTATAGGGCTTGGGAGCGACCACACCAAGGTGTGGCTGACACGCATCTGCCAGACGATGATGCCATGTGCTCTTTCTGGCGCAGCATTTGGTCGGTGCCTGTCAGTCACACCGAAGGAGATTGGACTCGGGAAGTCGAGCGAGCCTGCGATCCAATACCAAAAAGCAGTCCGTCCGTTGCCTAACTGGAAGTCTCCAGGGCCGGACGGGCTGCACAATTTCTGGATTAAATGGTTTGTAAGATCGCACGCTCGCTTGGCGGCTCAGTACCAGACTGCTTTAGAGTCTGGGTCGCTACCCCAGTTCCTAACGACAGGAGTTACCCACCTGCTCCATAAATCTGGTAGCACCGCGGAACCCAAGAATTATAGGCCGATCACGTGTTTACCGACGGTCTATAAAGTTCTTACATCCATTTTGAGAGCTAAAATCACCAAACATATAGACACCAACTCCATCATGTCTGCCTCTCAAAATGGATGTAGGAATGGGTCCCGCGGTACTAAGGAGCAACTCCTCATTGATATGGCCATTAGCCAACAAGTTCGCCGTTCCCGAAAGGATCTGTCAACATGCTGGATAGACTACAAGAAGGCCTATGACTCGGTGCCACATACATGGCTCATGAGGGTGCTGGAGTTGTATAAGGTAGATACAACTCTGCGCACCTTCCTGATGTCGTGTATGAGGCAATGGAGGACGGTCCTTCGCTATCCAGGATGTCGAAATATCCAGAGGAATAGTGAGCCGATAAGGATTGAGCGAGGTATATTCCAGGGAGACAGTTTGAGTCCGCTCTGGTTCTGCTTAGCCCTGAATCCCCTAAGCACACTGCTGGAGGATTCAGGTCTTGGCTATCGGTTGAAGAGAGGTGGTCAGGTTATATCTCACCTCCTCTACATGGATGACCTAAAACTTTTTGCCCCCAACAATTTGCAACTGATGGAGCTACTGAAAGTAACTGAAACTTTCAGTAGCGCCATCAGGATGGAATTTGGTGTGGACAAATGTGCGGTCATGCATGTAAAGCGAGGGAAGATTGTGGAATCCGTGGGAACCCAACTCTCGGATTCCACAAACCTTAGAGCCCTCTCCGCATCCGAAACCTATAAGTATTTGGGTATGTCGGAAGCGTTGGGCATCAATGTTACTGACATGAAGCAATCGTTGAAGGAGCGCTTCTTTGGCCGCCTGAAGAAAGTATTTAATAGTCTTCTATCAGGCGGAAACAAGGTGCGCGCCTTCAACGGTTGGGTCATGCCGGTTTTGATGTACTCTTTCGGCATACTCAAATGGACTCAGACCGAACTAGACGCCCTGGATAGGAGGGTCCGTACGCTGCTGACTGCATATCGAATGTATCACCCACGGTCTTCGATAATGAGACTGTATATCCCGCGAAAGTGTGGAGGTCGAGGCTTTTTAAACGCTAAGACCCTCCACAATCGCGAGATATGCAGTCTTAGGGAATATTTCTTAGAAGCCGACGTGAGGATGCATCGATATGTGGTCGCGGTGGACAAGGGTCTTACCCCGCTCTCCTTGGCTAAAGAGAACTGACGCAAGCCTGTAGTGCTTGACACTAACGATCGCAGGGAGGTATGGCAGAGTAAGGAGCTTCACGGACGCTTTTTCCGGGCCCTACATGGACCCGATGTAGATTTACTGGCGTCTGTGACCTGGCTACGTTTTGGTGACCTCTTCGGGGAGACCGAAGGTTTTATCTGTGCAATTATGGATGAAGTTATCATGACGAACAATTACCGGAGATTTATTGTGAAGGATGGCACGGTTGACATCTGTCGGGCATGCCACCGTCCGGGAGAATCAATCCGACACATTATCTCCGGGTGTTCTCGTCTAGCTAACGAAGAGTACTTGCATAGACACAACCTTGTAGCCAGGATTATCCATCAGCAACTTGCTCTGAAATACGGCCTTGTGGAATCGGAAGTGCCATACTACAGGTATGTGCCCGACCCAGTTCTCGAAAATGGAAATATCACATTGTACTGGGATCGATCCATCATCACTGACAGGACTATTGTTGCCAATAAACCTGATATAGTGGTGGTGGATCGAGTAGAACGGCGCACAATGATTATTGACATAACAGTCCCGCATGACGGGAACCTCGTGAAAGCTGAGAAAGACAAACAAATCAAGTATCTTGACTTGGCTCACGAGATTGTCGACATGTGGGATGTGGACTCAGCGATCATTGTGCCGATAGTCGTATCAGCCAATGGCTTAATTGCCAAGAGCCTCGACCAACACCTAAGGAGGCTCTCGTTGGGCAGCTGGATCAAGGGCTTGATTCAGAAAGCGGTACTCCTGGACACGGCTCGCATTGTCAGGAGGTTCCTCTCTCTGGAGCCCTGACCGCCGGTAGCTTGGACCCTGTTCCCGATACCGGTGGGCTACTATTTTTTATATTTTTAAATGTTCTTATATTTTTTATATTCTAATATTTAAAAATGTTATTTATAAGTATTTTAATGGAATAAAGGATAATAATAATTTAATACAATAATTCAGCAATATTAATGTCATCCTTTTCAAATAGTACAAATTATAATTTTAAATAAAGTCAAATAGGATAAGCTAAATCTTATTGTTTATATAGGACAGATCGTTACTTTATCGTTATGTTAGGTAATTTTGCATGATCGAAGCAAAGGGTTATTCCCAAAGTACTCCAAAACGAGTTCCCAAACTACTTCATGAAAAATATAATATTTAGGGTTCCGTAGTAAACAAGGAACCCTTATAGTTTCGTCATGTCCGTCTGTCTGTCTGTCTGTCTGTTTATCTGTCTGTCTGTCTGTCTGTCTGTCTGTCTGTCCGCGGTCTAGCTCCGAGACCCTTAGTACTAGAAAGTTGTAATTTGGCATAGGTATACATATTAATTACGCCGACAAAGTGGTAAAACAAAATTATGAAAAACATTTTTTTTTAGGGTACCTCTCATACACGTAAAGTGGTAATGTTTATTTTTTTATTTTTTTACCCCATGGTGAGGGGTATCATTGGAAAGGTCCTTCAAAAATATTGTGAGTCTGCAAAAACCATTTTTGGATTCAGGGATTCGTTTGCGAAATATTAAGCTTTAAAGTGCTAATTTTTGTTAGAGTCAAGTGTCCCCCCCCCCTGCCGGCTAAATAGTTGGTTTTGGGTGTGTGAAAAAAATCACAGCAGTAGCTTATATAACGAAATTAAAAGGAAAACTATCACAGCTAAGTAGGCTTTACAGGTTAACGAGTAATAATTGACCAACTTAACTTTGCAGTTGAAAAAACATGTTTTCCCATACATTCCGTATGGGAGAACATATTTTTCAACTACAAAGTTAAGTTTGTTTTTGGGATAAATTCATCCCAACTACGGAACCCTTCATTGTGCGTGGTCCGACACGCACTTGACCGGTTTTTTAATTAGGTTTCATTCTACTTCATGATAATATTAAAATGTTCTCAAAGTACTCCGCTCCATTTAAATCAAAAAGCAAATTTTAATATGTACCGGATTACTATAAAAGGGTAGCTGACGTACAGTCAGGCTCAAAAGCTTTGCAAATATATTTTAAGTATAAATTTTAAAATAAGACTTAATAATTTAATTCAACAATCATTATGAGTCAATAAAAAATCTGAATTCATCAAAAATGTTCAAAAATCAACTGACAAAATTAAAAAAGTATCTGGATTCAGAAGTCTAAAAACCATGAAAACAAATAATAAAAAATCTAAAATGATCTGGCAATTGAGCCTAACATAAAATATTTTAAAAATTCGACCAATAAATCATTTGAAATTGTTAGGGTTAAATAATACGCAGTGGTTGAAAGGAAGGAACACAAGGAATTTATTTTCGTTTGAACACACAGCACACAGTTTTAGCACACAGCTCTCTACAAATCTACGTCGGCTTCTACCATAGACAATCTAGAAAAACCACAGACAGATCACAAATAGTGATGCTACATTGTTATCTCCAATACCCTTCCTCAATGTGAACATCACTCACAATCATAAAACTTAATTTGTACAATACTTCAACACAAATAACTTTATTACTTCACAAAACAACTGACTCTACATTACAAACTTGGCTCTACATAAAACTCCAAACTAAATGAATACTTTAAGAGAACAACATTTCTCTCAACTTAACAAAGGTAACTTTTGATAATCCCTTAGTACATATATCAGCAAGCTGATCCCCTGAAGGTACATACTTCAAACATACAATTTTATCCTCAACTTTCTGTCTCACAAAATGATACTTAATATCAATATGCTTAAGGCGCTTATGGTATTCTGGGTTTTTGGCAACATGAATGGCAGACTGATTATCAATATTTATAATAAAACTTTTACAATCAACTCCTATTTCTCTTAATAAGTTCCTTATCCAGCAACCCTCTGCAATTCCCTTTCCTAATGCTACATATTCTGATTCTGTACTTGACAATGAGATACACTGCTGTTTATTACAAGACCATGAAACAGTATTACCAAAAACTTTCATTATATACCCAGATGTAGATTTCCTATCCTCTTGATCTCCTGCCCAATCAGCATCTGTATACCCTTCTAACTGCACATCTACTCCTTTTCTATAAATTAATTTTAATCCCATAGTACCCTTAATATACCTCAAAATTCTTTTTAATGCCTTCCATAAGCTCTCATTAGCATAACTTTGAAAACGACTTAAATAACTCAACGCATAACACAAATCTGGACGCGTTCCCAACATGGCATACATGAGACTTCCAAGTAACTGCCTGCATCTTTTTATCAATTCTTTATCTGTAGCTACTTCTTTTTCCAAAACTAGACCTTGTTCTATGGGTGTTGCTATAGATTTACATCCTTCCATATTATACTTCTTCAATAAAGAATTTAAATACTGCTCTTGGTCTAACTCAATTACATCATTCTTCTTAGTTATATTTATTCCTAGATATTTTAGATTATTACCCCCTAAGTCTTTCATATCAAATTTTTCTTGTAATGCTTCTTTGAATATATTTATCTCTTGTTTATCTTCACAAAGTAAGATCAAATCATCAACATATAGTAATATATAGAACTTCTTATCCTTTTTAAAATATAAACAGTAATCACACTGGTTTCTTAAGAACCCTTCCTGAACCATAAATTGATTGAATTTGTCATTCCAATATCTTGGAGATTTCTTTAATCCATACAAAGACCTTTGCAATTTCAATACTTTGCCATCTTTCTTCATACCTTTTGGTTTCTCCACAAACACCTCCTCCTCTATGTCCCCATATAAAAATGCACTTCTGACATCCATCTGCTGAATATCCATGTTATATTTACTAGCTATTGCTAATAAAATCCGCAGTGTAGGTAGTTTAGCTACTGGAGCATAAATCTCCGAATGATCAAACTTATCTTCTTGCTTAAAGCCTCTTACAACCAATCTGGCTTTATAAAGATCTTTATTTCCTTCTTTCTTAATCTTAAATACCCACTTAGTATCAATTAATTTCTTCCCTTCTGGTAAACTAACTTCTCTCCACGTTTTATTTTTATTTAGGGCTTCTAACTCTGCTTCTATTGCTTTTAGCCATTCTTCTTTATGCTTTCCACTTACAGCTTCTTCGAATGACAACTGCTGTTCGGTTTGTGCCATAAGAACTGTATCATAGTGTTCTAACCAAAAGGGTTTCTTAACCAATCTCCTAGGGCGTCTTCTTGTCACTTCTCTGCTTTCTTCCTCTGCATCTGTGTCACAAAAACCATCTTCTAAATATTCTTCGAGCATTTCTACTTCCCCCATCTCACTTTCAGTTTCTTCTACTGCTTCTTTTTGTTGTGGCAATTCTTCTCTTACCAATTCACTTTCTGCAACAATTTCTTCTACCTCACTTTCTTGCAGGTCTGTAAGTACCGTCTCATCTGGCAATTTCTCAAAATTTTCACATATTCCTATTTCTTCTGTATGATTATATGTTGGATATTCAGGTTTGTTGTTTTCCTCATCTCTATTCTGAATAAACACCACATCTCTATAAGTGTCCACCTTCTTTGTATTTGGAAACCAAATTCTATAACCTTTGCTATGTTCTCCATAACCAACAAAAATACCTCGCTTACTTTTAGGGTCCCATTTTGTTCTTCTTTCTTTGGGTGTATGGACATAAACTTCAGTACCAAAGATTTTCAAAGCATGCACGTCGAAACTCTTTTTGTATAGAAGTTCATAAGGGGTCATTCTATTTACCCTACTAGCGCCTGTTCTATTTAAAGTAAAGACCGCAGTGTTAACTGCTTCTGCCCACAGTTCCTTGCTTTGTTTTGATTCTATGATCATTGTTCTTGCCGATTCCACTATTGTTCTCATCTCTCTTTCAATTCTTCCGTTTTGCTCTGGGGTGTAGCTGACTGTTGTCTCATGTATGATACCTTTTGATTTGAAAATTCTCTCTACATCTTGATTTACAAATTCTTTTCCATTATCTGACCGCACCCTCTTGATTTTGCAACTGAACTCATTTTCAAATTGTTCTATAAACTCTGCAATTTTATTTTTAGTTTCAGATTTATGTTGCAAGAAATAAACATATCTATAACTGCTATAATCATCTTTTATTAAAAGAAAATACAAAGAACCACCCAATGAAGCAGGAGTCATATCCCCACAAAGATCCATGTGTACTAATACACCTGGACAATCCGCATGACTCTCACTGGCATTAAAGGGATTCCTATGCTGTTTCCCTTGAATACAAGGTTGACATTGCTCAGTCTGTCCTTCATATTTTATGTTATTTGAATCTAAACATTCCTTAACATATCTAACGTTTTGATGAGCCATACGGCGATGCCATTCAGATAATGTAGTTAATGCTAGGTCACACATTTTAAATTTCATAACATACATTTTATCAACACGATCAGCTACAGCTGCAACCCTCCCTTCTTTTAACAATTTGGACCCCTTAACTGTAGATATCATAACATAACCTCTATCTAATGCACACGTTAATGAGAATAAATTAACTTTTAAATCTGGCACAAATAAAACATTATTAAGAGATGTGGGTAAATATTCACTGTCATTAAAAGCCAAAAGGTCAATATTTCCCACTCCTTTTACTTCCAATTTCTGACCATCTCCCACAGCTACATATTTGCCTGATAAAGCTCGAAAGCATGAAAAGTACTCTTTACAATACGTCATGTGCTCGCTAGCACCAGAGTCCAATATAAAGTCTATACCTATACCTCTCATCGGCGACACAACAAAAGCATTTTTATTTTCATTATCAACATCCTCATTTTGTTTTTGCTTTAACATTTTGCAATCTTTAATCAAATGTCCTGCCTTACGACAAAAATAACACTTTCTCTCTTTGCAATTATTTCTAAGATGATCTGTTTTACCACACTCAAAACACTTAACACCATCACTTTTCTTGCCTTCAGAATTTTTTTTAAAGTTACGACGCTGTGATGCCATGAAAGCTGAAGGTTCTGGTTCCATGTTACCATATCTCTCCTCTTCAATTAGGAGCCG
This sequence comes from Agrochola lychnidis, assembly GCA_963680765.1. Lineage (NCBI taxonomy): Eukaryota > Metazoa > Arthropoda > Insecta > Lepidoptera > Noctuidae > Agrochola > Agrochola lychnidis. The sequence goes on along the minus strand of OY796859.1, from coordinate 576,788 downwards.
CGAAACTAATCCTTGGAAGCTCTGACTGCTATCTGGGACTGACTCCCATGCTGATACAAAGTGCCTGTACTTGTCCGGTAATGACATTAACACTTTGGTCATTATCATATTTTCTGACATCTTCTCTCCAAGGCCGTCCAGTTGATGTCGCAAATCTTCCAATTTGGAAATAAAAACAGTCACAGGTTCCTCGAACTTCAGATTAAAAAACTTTTGTTGTATAAGATGAACACTCACTTGAGACTTCGGTTCATAAATTGATCTCAATTTTTCCCATATATCATTACCACTTTTACAAGTAAGTAAGTGTGTTAGGACTTTGTCTTGCACTCTAGTCACTATTATTTCCTGCGCTTTGGCGTCATCCTCCTCCCATTTCGTAACTTCAACTTGAGATTTGGCATCATCGTTTTGGGTCAATACAGGCTTCTTACGGCTGCCATCTACAATTGTGAGCAACCCTCTCGATCGCAATATTACTCCAACCTGATATTTCCATACCGGATAATTGTTGTCACCCAATTTTATGTTCTGCACGTTCTGAGAACAACCGGCATCCATCTTGTACGCTCACACGACAACTTCAACTTTTGCAATTGTCACAGCACGCTTGTTCCTTCTATTTGCAGTGCTCTGGGCGCATAACCTGTTAGGGTTAAATAATACGCAGTGGTTGAAAGGAAGGAACACAAGGAATTTATTTTCGTTTGAACACACAGCACACAGTTTTAGCACACAGCTCTCTACAAATCTACGTCGGCTTCTACCATAGACAATCTAGAAAAACCACAGACAGATCACAAATAGTGATGCTACATTGTTATCTCCAATAGAAATTTTACATAACATGGTAAAAATTACTTATAAATCTAAAAGTCACAGTATTTCTTTGATAAACACAATTTTTGAATCCTAATAAAATTTATCATATTAAGTTACTACATAAGATGAAATAATGAGTAATCAGACTTAAAACTATTTTGAGACTTGTACAGTAAGCGTTCAACAGTGGATAGACACGCTAAGAGTCGTATTGCTGTGAACACGCGGTGTAGTCCGTACATGTTTGTGTAAGCAACACGGTACAGACACCACAGAGAACACAGTTTTGCACTTACACACTGTCGTATCGTCACGGTTCGCGCCGCATACAAAACAAAAATATATTTCCGTCACTTTTGTTAGATACACACGCATTATGCGCGTGACCTTGGCCAGTTTAATGGCATTGCTAAAATTCGAACTAAAGTTAAATGTGTAGATAGCAGAAGGCGTTAAGCGTTGGTCTTATGTTCAAGATGGCTAAGGTTCTAATCTCGTAAATCACAGCGCTGTTTTTGCAAATATTGTTATTTTTGTTTGCAATTATAATATTTTTTTTATATATTGCTGCCTTTTTATTAATGTTGTTATTGCAATAAAGGGTTTAGAATAAAAATGCATGATATGTGATAAAAAAAATTAAAAATATTTATTCGTTATATTTATTTTACTTTTATAGTTAACAAACAGTTACAATTATTTATCTTTACTTCAGCTGAATAAGATGTGAAATAGATGTCTAGAAACTTAGAAGCAATTTGTATTACTTTGACATATTTAAATTTTGAAATGTTTTCAATTTTAAATGGATTTTTTTCACCATAAATATAAAGCTTTGATCATGGTCGAAATAATTAAGCAATAAATAAGAATATTAGTACTACTCAAAATGTAAAAAAAACTACTGACAAAATAGGTGATTTTAAGGTTAAGTATAGTCAGTTTACATTAAGTCATTATTTTACATTTTATTTGGTTTTATTATATTGGATAGTATTGAGGTTATAGCTTAAGTATTCATTTTCTTTACGAAAAGAAGATTGAAACTAAACCTCAAATTTTAATCCTAAAATAATAATATTACTAAAATAGTATTAAACTTTTTCGGTCTATCTGCAAGAAATACGACAAACACCATATTGAAACGTGCTTAAAAAATTCGTTACCATAAATTCATGCAATAACGAATCTGTTGTTTATTAAGTTGGTATGATCAATATTTTAAAGTTAAAAACAGTTTTCTAGCTGATCTTCAGTGATGGAAGCCTTCAGAGTGCAGGGCGAACGGTTCATAATGACGTGTTTAATAATTCAGCAAAATATCTCGTTGGTATGAAACCATTTGTTTCATAATCATTCACCATTTGACGTCACTGCACCTCGATAATAAGCCTCTTCCTCATATCTTTTAACCCTCACAGTATTTCTTTAGAACACATAATACCTAATTATTTCTCAATCACTAATCGAATTAACACCTACACCTACATTCATTGCAAATAAATGATTGATTGATTGATTGATTGATTGATAAACGTCATAATGAATTTAAAACTTTAAAGGCATCTTCTGTCTCAACAATACCTCTGTTATATCAACAATGCCTTTGATTAAGATTTATGTTAATATGACATATTTAAATGATAACACTCACACTTAGTCCGGTTTCACTTTTACGCAGCGCCATAATATTTGATCTTATATTTATATTTCATTTTGCATTTTGAAAATAATAACCACATCACCGCTAATAGCTAAATACTCGTCATCGACAATAATCACGAACCAACAAAGTTCTATTAAGTGAATACTCGTAACGAACTGCATCTGTCTACCCCACAGAAATCGAAATAATTAATTCATTTTCTGTGGTCTACCTGCTAAACTTTAATATTTATGTGAACAAGACGAATGAAACAAAAAACGAATGATTATTGAACTATATAGTCATTGGTTGCAGACAAAGTGAGTGTGTGTGTGTACTGTGCGTGTCTATAGTATTGTAACAACTTATAGAAGAAGGTCGTAAGTCAAACCGAAGCGTCAGTGTATTGCTTTGTGAGATTGCCTATGGACTTTTGGTCGGTACTGTACAATATTTCAAACTATTTGCTAATTTGTCGTAATGATTGCAGCACTGTATTTTGTTCTATTCTTAACTGCTTTACAATCAAAGCCAGTTTCAGATCCCTGTTTATAGATTGTCGACTTCTATTTACTCTGAGACTGCAACGATAACGTTCGAAATAAACAGCTTCTTCTTTAATAATTTAATCTTTCTTTTAAGAATTTTTGTTTCTGACTGTAATAAAATATAATTTTATAGGTAATTATGTAGATGGAGCAGTTTGAGAATTGATAACGAATAATCGGTGAAATGCTTTGAGAATAATTCCAGATACCTATGGAGCAGAATGGTAACAAAATAATAAGTATTTTAAATAATAATAATTCCTTGGAGTAACTCGGGAATTAATGTATGAGATTCTTATCTTTTTAGAACAAAAGAATGGAGTACTTTGGGAATAACCCGAAGCAAAATCCTTTTTTTTTGGTCAGAAATTATCAAATAACTTCTTCCGCCCTGGGCGGAGCGGGAGGGTGTGTCAGACTCTTACTGACTAAAACCCACCCGTGTTCCTTCAGTTGCCATGTTCCCGGCAGGGAAGCAAAATCCTCACTACAGAATCATCTCCACTGTGAAATTCTCAAAAGAGTTTTACAAACAAGGTTAGGTACCTAAGTTAAGATGTTGGCTTAGGTAGACCGGGGACAATTAAAACAGGTCATGATTACAACAACTTCAATTTCTCGAAAACCATGATACCTACGTGTGTGACGCGTCGTTCGTTGCTTCCTCGGCCATGTTCGGTTTTGTGTTTAGTACGGCAGGCAGTATGGCTCGAGTAGTGATGTGAACCGATTACAATTTTTAACACCGGTTTATACCGATTAGTTACTTATTAAAACCGGTTTTTTAAGATTTTTTAGTTTTTTCCTAAAAAAAATACCAGTATTTAATTATAGCTTAGTATTTATTTTTACCGACTTTTCTTAAAATTATTAGGTACAATTACAATAACAAAAAGAAAATGGTTATCAAACGGATAAAAAATAACCAGGAAATTTTATACTTTGCCTGTTTCCAACAAATCGTAATTCTGATTTATGAAACAAATTTCATCTGCTTGTAACCTGCTCCTTCTAGAGGACAACACATATCCTGATTTAGAGAACATCCTCTCCGAAGGTACCTACCGATGTCGCTGGTATGGCTAAATACTTTAGTGCTATTGTATTTAATGGCGCCAAGTGTTTATTGCTGGACCAAAAAGCTCCCGCTTTTTTAGCTGCTATTGTAATCTCGGCTTCTTCGCTTTGTGGATTTGTCTCCATATACATTCGTAAAATATTAACTGCAGAAGCAGTTGAATTAGTGTTGGGTCTTCTTTGTTTTAAAAAGTCCAGCAGTCCAGGTTTTTTCTGTTCTGCGCTACTACCTGGCTGCTCCGAAGTCGATGGCACAGAGCTATCGGCAGAATCTTTTAAGTTATGGGATAATTCTTTTCTTATTAAAAAATAAAGAACATTGTTGAATAATAAACCTTCCTTTTATTTAAATCAACTTTATTAAAATAATGCTGCTCCACTAAAACCACTGAGCAATGGGTTTTTATTCGGTGTTTTTACCGAATACATTCACCGGAAAATAACTGGTGATCCTCCGGTGCAAACCTCTAATACATGTCAAAGACTCTGATACTCACATTTTTTGTGATTGTAATCGGTTATTCAATGAGAACCGGTGATTATCGGTTATGTCAAAAACCGTTGTTTTTTTAGGTTTTTATGTAACCGGTTTACATCACTAGGCTCGAGCGAGCGAGCGACGCAGTTGTGTACAGGGTGTCTCAACGAATTTAGCGCCAAAAAGTAAGTATTCACAATTTTTGAATTTTTGTTATTTACCTATGTAAATCGTTGCTTGACAGTTTTTGTTATTTTGGAGTATTGTTTACCTATTTAAGAGTGTTTTTATTACTGTTGATTAATGATAAAGTTAATATAAATTAAAATATTGAGTACCTATTGAAGTAAATAGAAGATGTGAGATGGGTAGGGTAGACTGGGTACGGAAGTAACAATTTCCATTTGACGACCAATAATTTTGTTTGTGTGTCAGTTAGCTGTAAAAAAGAAGTTTTGTATTGTGAAGAGTACATTTGCCTACGTATAAATACTAAAATTGTGTTTCTAAGTACTATGGTTAACTCACAGGAGCATATTAGAAAAAAAAGAGAAAATGTCACAACCGACCACACCCCAAGGGCGGTTGTGACAGTACTTGGGGTCAGTAGTGACAGGTTAAAAAATACACCAGAATGGTCATCAATCACTTTTATTGCACGAAAAATCCATTCTTCTCGAAAAAATTACGTTTACGTAACTACATTTACGTATTTATATTACGTGAGAACATTTAATGTTTATAAATAATAAGATACTGTAGCATCTATAGCTATTAAAATATATAGCAGCTTGATTGCTTATAACTAGTACTTTAATTAGTCTTAAATTACAATCAGACCAAAAAGCTAACTAAAGAAATCTAATTATACAATACGGTAACAATGTCAAAATACAAACTATACTAAATATTCGTCACAACCGTACCCAAAAAAATTGTCACAACCGTACTCAAAGCACTCCTTCGTAAAAAAAGCAATCACTGTGGCCATTTAAAATAATGTACGTACAAAGTAAGCACTGCTATTTAACCAATAATGTTTAACTAATAATGAAAAAGAACACTCATTACTGTATCTGTAAACATTTAACAAAAATCATTAAAAGAAATCGAATAAAAATAGTAACTTTTGACTGTGAAAAAGTAATGAGGGCTTCTGCTAACATCAACGTCGCGCGTTGGCTGACGCAATACTGTGAAACACGTTCAGACCCGCATAGCGCTCCTCTCTCTCCTTACACCCTCCCCGGTATTCCTTATAGTTTCGCTAATATTGCGATTGTCACAACCGAAACCTGTCACAACCGTACCCAGTCTACCCTACGTTGGAAAAAATAACTTGTCTGTGGACGTTTGAAACATTTCAACCGTATTTACCCGACTGCATATTCCGCATTTTTACCCGACTGTACAGAAGAAAGTTGTGTTTTCAGCACCATCTTTTCCTTCACCAAGCCTTTCCATAACTTCACAATCAAGTTTTACTATAGAACTTGATTCTCTTGATGTTAGCAACTACAAAAACCGGCCAAGTGCGTGTCGGACCACGCACAATGAAGGGTTCCGTAGTTGGGATGAATGTATCCCAAAAACAAACTTAACTTTGTAGTTGATAAACATGTTCTCCCATACGGAATGTATGGGAAAACATGTTTTAGCAACTGCAAAGTTAAGTTGGTCGATTATTACTCGATAACTAGTAAAGCCTACTTAGCTGTGATAGTTTTCCTTTTAATTTCGTTATATAAACTACTTCTGTGATTTTTTTCACACATGCAAAATCAACTATTTAGCTGGCAGGGGGGGGACACTTGACTCTAACAAAAATTAGCAGCTTAATATTTTGCAAACGGATCCCTGAATCCAAAAATGATTTTCTCAAACTCATAATATTTTTGTAAGACCTTTCCAATGATACCCCACACTATGGGATAAAAAAATAAAAAATAAAACATCATCACTTTACGTGTATGGGAGGTACCCTAAAAAAAAATGTTTTTTATAATTTTGTTTTACCACTTTGTCGACGTAATTAATATGTATACCTATGTTAAATTACAGTTTTCTAGTACTAAGGGTCTCGGAGCTAGACCGTGGACAAACAGACAGACGGACATGACGAAACTATAAGGGTTCCTTGTTTACTACGGAACCCTAAAAACCAATCTTCAACAAATAAATTTTTGCCAGAATGCATTAGACCATTTCCTAAACCACCACCCAGGAAAACTGCAAAAAGCGCAACTAAAAGGAAATCTACTGTTTACACAGATACTCCAGAGAATGAAAACATCAGAATACAAACCGAAGAAAGGGACAAAAAAAGAAATGCCACCAAAATAAAGAAAAAAACATGAATATGGAAGAAAAGAAAAAGAAGACTAACAAAACTGTAATGGAGATTTGTTTTTTGAATACAGAAGTACCTACGTATGTTTGACTAGTTTTAGGGTATAATTTCCCAAAATATATTTTAAGTGCCTCCGCTTGAACCTATAATAATAATATATATATGTCGGATCCGGTCATTAGTACAGACACGAAACGAATCGCAAGCGCGCCGCTGGCGACAGGACGTGATCTACCCACACCCAAAGGCGCGCTTCTACAGAGTCGTGATGTTTTAAGGCCACGGCGAGGAGGGATTCAGCCTCGGGTCGCATCGGAGTCAAAACGTCGCGGAACTGTTCTCGATTCATGCTGCTCAGTTAGTGTGTTAATTGGAATTTGTGATCATTGTGTTAATTAGTGATTATAATAAACACCGACGCACCCAGTGTGTGTATAATTTAGCTAGTGTGATTAATTTGATAGTAAATTATAATGTGACCTGAACTGCAAACTATTTTTCTATTGCGCATTAACCGACACTACCCACACTACGCCCACAGTAGTTAAAATATCGCTGATGTAATAACGAGAGACATACCCGTCTCCGACATATATATATGAACATAAATAGTTTTTTTTATGTCTGTTTGTAATGGATAAACTCAAAAAATACTTGACCAATAAAAAAAAAACACCTATAGAAAGCTAGATTATTATCAGCGAGTCATCATCATCTGCCTAGCCTTTTCCCAACTATGTTGGGGTCGGCTCCCAGTCTAACCGGATGCAGCTGATTTCCAGTATTTTACATGGAGCGAGCGAGATTATCAGCGAGTAATATGGGCATATTTTACAAAAAACAAAAAAAGAGATTTCTGCAAAAATTGCAGTAATATAACCCAAGGTATCAAAACTTTGCCTATAAAAGTCATTATTTGGCGTGTGCTGCGAAAACTATATACGGGGTGGCAGGGACATCGACGCGAATACTGAAACCATGGATTCAGTATGTCATTCTGAACCGTTGAAAATTTTCGTCGGTAATAATGTATGGAACAGCAATTTTTTTTTTTTATATAAATTAAAAATTGCTGTTCCATACATTTTGACCGCGTAGGTATTGCACTTTTCTATGAAACAGCAGATTTTTTTTTAAAATAACCGACGAAAAATTTCAACGCAGGGGGTTCAGAATCATGTACTGAATCCATGGTAACAGTTTTCGCGTCGATGTCCCTGCCACTCTGTGTGATATATGTATAAAATTATGTCCTACTTACATGTTTATAGTACTCATTATTGCCCACAAAAAAGTCCGCGAGGCTATATGTCTATTATAGTTAATAACCGTGTTTTGTTCAAATTACTCAATCAAAACACGGGTAGAATCGAAAGATGATGATTCGTACATTAATCCTTATTCAACTAAAATAGTTTCATAATCAAGGTTGATTATCATCACGCTATGACCTTTAAGAGCCGAGCAAAAGTAAAAAAGTTAGAAAGAACGCTAAGTGAAAACGAAGTACCAGCGCGGGCGCGCTGCGAAGCAACAAGAAGTATCACGCGGACGACGTCGCGCGCAGGAGCTAGTCATATTATAAAACGAAGTAACAGCGCGGGCGCGCTGCGAAGCAACAAGAAGTATCACGCGGACGACGTCGCGCGCAGGAGCTAGTCATATTATAAAACGAAGTAACAGCGCGGGCGCGCTGCGAAGCAACAAGAAGTATCACGCGGACGACGTCGCGCGCAGGAGCTAGTCATATTATAAAACGAAGTAACAGCGCGGGCGCGCTGCGAAGCAACAAGAAGTATCACGCGGACGACGTCGCGCGCAGGAGCTAGTCATATTATAAAACGAAGTAACAGCGCGGGCGCGCTGCGAAGCAACAAGAAGTATCACGCGGACGACGTCGCGCGCAGGAGCTAGTCATATTATAAAACGAAGTAACAGCGCGGGCGCGCTGCGAAGCAACAAGAAGTATCACGCGGACGACGTCGCGCGCAGGAGCTAGTCATATTATAAAACGAAGTAACAGCGCGGGCGCGCTGCGAAGCAACAAGAAGTATCACGCGGACGACGTCGCGCGCAGGAGCTAGTCATATTATAAAACGAAGTAACAGCGCGGGCGCGCTGCGAAGCAACAAGAAGTATCACGCGGACGACGTCGCGCGCAGGAGCTAGTCATATTATAAAACGAAGTAACAGCGCGGGCGCGCTGCGAAGCAACAAGAAGTATCACGCGGACGACGTCGCGCGCAGGAGCTAGTCATATTATAAAACGAAGTAACAGCGCGGGCGCGCTGCGAAGCAACAAGAAGTATCACGCGGACGACGTCGCGCGCAGGAGCTAGTCATATTATAAAGAGAAAAGATTTGATATTTTGTATGTTTGTTTGTAATGAATAAATTAAAAAAACTGGCGACATTTGTGTGTCTGTATCTGTACAACTAACTACGATCTGTTAGAATGGCGCTCCGTGGGTCCTTTTTAATAAAAACACTTGTTTCTGCTACACTGAATTTATTTTATACTTGTACATCAAAATTACAATTAGTCAGATAAGATGTTAATCGGATAGAATTTTGTGGGTTGACTGCCTCGCTACGCATAGCGAGCGGTTTTATATAGCATACTAAAGTAAAGTCAGCGACAATTGCTGTTCAATAAAATTATGTATAACAGATCACCCAAGCTGATAGATCACGTTGACAAGCTGCAACATTTGACTCTGTAATCTGTACAACTAACTACGATCACAAGTTAACTCGAGTCTTGATCAGCCGATCTATTCTGTAACAATCTCACCATTACTTAAAACTCGAGGCAACCCTTAGCAACAGGTGGAACGACAGCTCACTTCAAGCTCTCTTCACCTTAGTTTTCACAGAATAGATCGAATGTTGTTCATAAGACGTAGCATGTGGTTTCCGCGCCTACCACGCGCGGCTACGCAAGCCGGGCTACGAGAGCCGCGTAGTCACGGAGTCGTAGCAGACGTAGCGCACTCTTATTGGCTCACAAGTCTACAACCACTACTACTCGATAAAGCGAAGTTTTACACAATTTTTTTGCTTCATGCTTTCCTATTAATCTGTAAAAACAAAATTAAATATTCAAGTATTAAATACGTTTTTCCATAGTTGTCCGGGGATACCCGACATCAACCCTTTCGACTTGTTTGTTCATAAAAATAATCAAATATTTGTGGGTTTGTTTTCAATTCCTTAGAAAAGAAACAATAATGTTTTAAATATAGATTTATTAAATCCTCAATAATCATAAAACAACATAACTCTCAAAGTGAGCCTAGACATTTTCTCGTGAAAACCATCATCTGCCTAGCCTTTTCCCAACTATGTTGGGGTCGGCTTCCAGTCTAACCGGATGCAACTGAATACCAGTATTTTACATGTAGCAACTGCCTATCTGACCTCCATAACCCAGTTAGGTACTGGGTAACACGATACCCCTTGGTAAGACTGGTTGTCAGTCTTTCGGGCTTCTGACGACCCGTAACAACTTTCAAAGATCTACAAATGACAGCCGGGACCAACGGCTTAACGTGCTTTCCAAGGCACGGTAGTCTCGGTATGTAAAGATGGTCACCCATCCACGGACCAACCCCAGCAAGCGTAGCTCAACCTGTTGGATCGACCCGTGCGGCTGTTCTTACCGCACTAAGTCGAAATTAATATATTATTTTACTACAGTTGGTTTTTGGTGAACAGTGTCACATTTTGGATTACAACGAATTTGAATTAAACCATTATTTTTCTAGACTTTTTAATAGTACACACGTCTACACATAAAGCTATAAACTTCCAGTATAAGCTAACCTCGCATTGTACGGAAACCCTATACAATGTGAGATCAACATAAACTGGAAAAGTGTAGCTTGATGTGTAGCCCCGGCCCAGCCCTGTAGGTCACGAGTTCGTGACAAAATGTGACGTTTTACTTGAACCGCACTTGTACAACTGACAATAGTTTGTTATTCGTGCGAAAATGGAGTGCAATTTCGGCCAATGGAATATAACTAGGGCTTCCAATACCGGGATCCCGGACATTTTTGACATTTCTCAATACCGGTATTGAAATGTCCAATACAGGGATACCATGAATGGGATTTTGTTTTATTATCAGCAGACACCCAATAACACAAAAAGTGTTATTGGGGTTTTCTTTCTGAAATTTCTCAGTAGCAGCCCGGAGTCTGGATTTGTGCCCGGTTAATGGCAATAGGCTCGCCCCCTATTGCATGGGACTTAAACATAACTGGCGAAATGTGGGTGTACCTGCTACAGGGACACCTCTGCCCAACCCTTCGGGGAAACAAGGCGTGATGTTATGTTATTATTAGTAGACACTACAGTGAATCAATTTCTTTTTATTACACATTATATTTCCAATAATTTTTTTATCTGGGTAAGTTTTAAAACTGCGTATTTTAATGATCGCGTGGTTTATTAAGACAGTCAGTTAGTCCCTCGGTTACATATTTGTGCAACCGTTTAAGAAGCTCGCTCTCAGATTAAAGCTCTTTCCTTCCTACGAACTCATTTTGAGGAAGAAAGAACCGAAACAATTATAAATTTGTGACTGATTGTGGACTGATCTGTGGGCAGTCAGCGGCTTGGTGGGGTAAAGAAGAATGCCTAAAATTTTGCAGTGGAATCTGGCGCCACTAGTTCTATTTGGTGGGGCAAATTCCACTAGTCTAAAGTCTTGATGGATTCTGGCCCACTAGGGTTGGCACCTTAGAATTTGTGTAGATGGGTATGCCCGTATTTTATATTTGTTTGGGACAGAAAGAAATGTATAAGTGTGTGATTATTTTTTTATATCTAAGTAAAATGTAACTAGGACTGGTAACGTTAGACTTAGTACATACCTAGTTAGGGTTACCATCTGTCCGGATTTGTCCGGACATGTCCGACTTTTTAGCCCCCCGTCCGGACTATGTCCAGCCTTCTCATTTGTCCGGACTTTTTGATTTAAGGGGATTTTCTTTAAGAAAGATAAATAATTACTGAAAAAACTTTTTTACAAAAAACACACCCGACTTCCAAACTACAAAGTGAAAAATAACTTTAATTTCGGAAGTCGGTGTCTTTGGATCAGATCAGTATTTTAGTTTTTTGACACCGACTTCCGAAATTAAAGTTATTTTTCACTTTGTAGTTTGGAAGTCGGTTGTGTTTTTTGTAAAAAAGTTTTTTTTAATCACTTTTTAGTGGGTTGGTTTGTAATTTATCTAAGTTACAATAGCCTTATGTCAACTGCTCATCAAAAATACCCAAATCGCTATGATGTGCCTTTAATATTTGAAGAGTTCCCTCGATTTCTCCAAGATCCCATCATCAGATCGTGATCAAATGACAATGGGACCAACTTGGAAGTATATTCAAACAAAAAAAGAATTTTTAAAATCGGTCCAGCCGTCTTCGAGTAATCGGGGAACATACATAAAAAAAAAAAAAATTAAAAAAAAAATATCCCGACGAATTGAGAACCTCCTCCTTTTTTTTGAAGTCGGTTAAAAATAACATTAAAGTTAAATGTCCGGACTTTTTTGCAAATGTCACGATTTTTGTCAGGACTTTTCAAACGAAATGGTAACCCTATACCTAGTTAGTGTTTTAAAATAAAAGTACTAAAATAATTTGTTTGGTAATTTTTATTTACTAATGTTTCTACAATTTTCTAATGTTTTACATGAAATGGTTGCATTTCATGAAATAGAATATCGACCGCTGGCCACACCATGATGTTGTCTGGCCAGATCATTGAATACTCAACGTTTGACGATATGCACAGTTAAACGCACGACTACTTCATGATGTGGCCAATTTGTGATCATATCGTAAAATAGTTAGATTATCGACCGGTAGAGGCGTTGATGTCGATTTGTTTTTGTGTGCATCATGGCGGCGGATGATAACTCGATTGGAATAGCGATTATAAATAGAAATGCAAATGGAAGATAAAAGTGCAGTGAAGTATCTTTATTATACCAAGCTACGTGACTTTTATGAAAGTCACTCGAAAAACGAGCGCAACGTTAAAAACCCATGGAGTTTGGAACGCATTTCACAGGTTAGTTGTATGACTATTCAAATGTTATTAATTATTATTTTCCTCCCCCAAGCACCGCCACTTCGACCGATTCTGTGTTTCCCGCATCCAGCAGATTCCTGCGGCCTTCACAAGGTCATCGGTCCACCTTGTGGACATTCTGAGTATAAGGTACACCACCTTGGTCGACACACTCTCGATCTTCCACTTCGATGATCACGACTCATACCTTCTACTGTACTCACAAGGGACTTATGAACGATAAACCCGATACCACCTTGGGACTGCTGGTAGCCCGGAAATAGAGCAATTTTCCGGATTTGAGGATAATCGAGTCGTCCCCCTCTCTTCGGACTTCAGATAACCCTACTATCATCATCATTTCAGCCAAAAGACGTCCACTGCTGGCCTCGGGACCAAGTACTGCCACTTCGACCGATTCTGTGCTTTCCGCATCCAGCGGATTCCTGCGGCCTTCACAAGGTCATCAGTCCATCTTGTGGGAACGCTACGTCTTTCGGTACGTGGTCGCCACTCCAGAACCTTTCGACCCCATCGGCCATCCGTTCTGCGAGCAATGTGCCCTGCCCATTGCCACTTAAGTTTGGCAATTCTTCGGGCTATGTCGGTTACCTTGGTTCTCATGCGGATCTCTTCATTTCGGATTCGATCACGTAGAGAAACTCCAAGCATAGCCCTCTCCATTGCCCTTTGGCTTTGACTTTTAGCCTTCTGATAAGACCCATTGTGAGCGACCACGTTTCAGTACCATAGGTCATCACTGGCAACACGCACTGGTCAAAGACTTTCGTCTTGAGACACTGTGGTATGTGGGACGAAAAGATATTGCGTAGCTTCCCGAATGCTGCCCAGCCGAGTCGGATTCGACGATTGACCTCTGTCTCGAAGTCGGACCTACCTAGCTGGACAGTTTGTCCTAGGTAAACATACTCGTTCACAACTTCGAGCGTAACGTCTCCGATCTTCATGAGAGTGGGTGTCACATGGGCATTTGACATGACCTTTGTCTTGTCCATGTTCATTTTAAGACCCACTTTTTCAGAGGCTCTACTGAGGTCATCGAGCATTGTACTGAGGTCCTCCGTGGTCTCAGCCATGATAACTATGTCGTCGGCAAACCGAAGGTTAGTGATATACTCGCCATTGATTTTGATGCCTAGCCCTTTCCAATCCAGGACCTTGAAGACATCCTCCAGTGCAGCGGCGAATAGTTTCAGAGAGATAACGTCTCTCTGTCTCACACCTCGCTGCAGAAGGATAGGTTTCGAGGTCTGGTCCTGGAGTCGAATTGACATAGTGGCGTTTTTGTACAGACGCTTTAGCACCTCGATGTACCGATAGTCGATCTGGCACCGTTGAAGAGACTGCAGCACAGCCCATGTCTCGATCGAATCGAAGGCTTTCTCGTAGTCCACAAACCCTAAACAGAGAGGCAGGTTATACTCTTCGGTCTTCTGTAGAACCTGCCGCAGCGTATGTATATGGTCTACGGTGATAAACCCTTTACGGATTCCGGCTTGTTCGGGAGGCTGGAAGTCGTCAAACCTGCGCGCGAGACGGTTAAAGAAGAGTACCACCACACCTCTGTTCCATGCCTGTGGCGTTTGACCCTCGAGTATGACGGAATCGAAAAGCTCCTGGAGGGCCTTAAGAGCGGGTTTTCCACCGGCCTTCAGGAGTTCGGCCGTAATTCCGTCATCACCCGGCGCCTTGTTGTTTTTAAGCTGCTTCAGAGCTATCCTAATCTCGTACAAGCTGACGTCCGGGATGTCTTCGGTATAGTGTCGGGTCAATCTAGCTCTTGGGTCGTTTGCTAGATTCGTAATGGGGTTACTAGTTGACGTGTATAACTGTCCATAGAAACTCTCGATCGCTCTCAACAGCTCAGGTTTGGCGGATACGATTCTGCCATCATCGGTCTTCAGTTTCGCAAGCTGGCTCTGTCCAATAGACAGATCTCTTGTAAAAACCTTGGAGCCCTTATTCCGCTCTATTGCGTCCTTAATACGGTTTGTTTTATAGTGGCGAAGGTCGTTTTTCAAGGACTTAGAGAATATAATATATAAGAATATATAATATATAAGAATCTGTCTATTGCGCCGCCAGTATTCCAGCGCATCGTCTGAAGACTACAGGATCATCTCGCGCCTCTCCTCCATGAGTTGTAAAGTAGCATCAGAGAGCTTCTTGTTTCGATTTGTACGACGTGTCTTGAAAAACTTGGACCCCGACCGTGTGGACAGTTCCCACGAACCCATCGTTATAATCGTCCATGGAGTTCCCTAGGCACTCGAAACGATTCTGAAGTTCGAGCTGAAAGCTCTCGGGGTTTTGGACCTGGATCGGTGCTGGGCGGAGCGTAGACTTCATCAGTCGAGATCTTTCCAGCTTGATATTCAAGTTCAATGTGCCTCTTACCATACGGTGATCACTTCCGGTTTTCACCGCGTTGATCACAGAGACATCATTGAATACTTGCTTTTTCGTCGACATAATGAAGTCAATCTCATTTTTTATTGCATCATCAGGGCTCTGCCAGGTCCACTTTCTGGTCCTTTTCTTTTTAACCCTAATATACCCCATCGTAACCTGCTCAATTCTTCTTCGAGTTCGATGATCTTCTCGACGGTTCGGAATGTACGCGAGTTGTATGTTGCCAGGTCCAGTTTCCGGTGATTGTGGTAGCCGGATCTCTTCCGGGGATTCTTTGCACCCCTTGCCTCACCGTGGCCTTGACCGCTACCGTAGCCAAGGGCAGGTGGGCCGCCGGGCACTAGGGGCCATTTCGTTTTAGTGCTAGTCATTTTGGTGAGGTATGTCATAATCGCCACGCTTGGCAGGCGGGTTGGCCACCGCAGTATGGTGTTAAAAATGGATAGAGAACGTTGCTGCCCATTCTCTAGTAGTGCCTTAGTTGCCTTTTACGACACCCATGGGAAGAAGTAATTTTTTAAAATATTTGATTAGTTATCTTGATTTTATGTACAGTACCGACCAAAAGTCCATAAGCAATCTCACAAAGCAATAGACTGATGCTTCGGTTTGACTTACGACCTTCTTCTAAGTAAGTAAGTAAGTAAGTATTTATTTGCATAAAACATGGTATACATGGTGTTACAATAATTACACACACACTCACTTTGTCTGCAACTCATAGTAGTTCATAATTTCTAACAGTACAGTAAGTATATGGCATGCTAGCTCAGTGGATAAGTAACGTGCTTTGGTATGTATCTGCAATTATGGCGAGCCGAGCGAGAGTTCGAATCTCAGCTGCGGTTTGATTGTAATTTTTTAATAATTACTATTCATAGCTTTTGTTATTTTTTAATAATTATTAGTTCTCTAATTATTCGTTTTTTGTTTCATTCGTCTTGTTCACATAAACACAGAGAGCAGTCCTGTGTCCCAGCAGTGGGAACATTTATAGGCTGATGATGATGATGAAACTTAGTTGCAACTTATTTTTCTGGTAATAACAGGATAGTCGGTCAAATTAATGACACTTGCTCAAATATATAAATTCCATACCTGCATCCTTATACGGAAGATACTGACAAAAGATACACATTCTCAAATATTTTTTATAAAAAAAGCGCAAATTCAGACTCGGTTACTGAGAAATGCTAACGACATCTGCCTATATAGTAGACCACGAACCAACTACGGTACCAGAAATATTAAGTATGAGGGTGCCAAAATGTATAACGAATTGCCGAAAGATATTAAAGAAACACAATCTTTTCCCCAATTTAAAAAGAAATTAAAATTCCACATAATGTAAAGTTTTCAATTATTTTAAGTATATTTCATAATAACTCGCAATATTTACATAAACTATAGTATCAATAATAAAAACTATATACATATATAATATATTCGTAACAAATACAAGAAAATGTAAACTAAATGCAAAATTTAAAACATTAAAAAAGTGATTATACTTTGAATAGCAACTATGATAGAAACTGTGTTTCGATACATAGTATTATGGACACTGTAGCTTCAATATTTTTTGCAGATTACCTACACCAACCAAAATATATTAAAAAATATTTTAAATACCTTCTAAACTCGATCTTTTTCAGCATAGTTTATTTTACTAACATAATGATAAGTTAGCGACTAACAATATTATTATACCTACTTTTAACTTCAAACATTTTAAACTTACCGTTCCGATACTCGTTCCAAAGAACGTTTAAATGTATGTAACCAGAGTTTCTCATTCTAAGTGAATAATTGTATTCTGTTTTTGAGGAATAAATGTCTTAAACCATAAACCATAGTCGGTCCAAATCTCGTTGCAGCAGAAGGCAATCCTTTGTTTGTCTTATGGCTCTGTACACCTTGAGGTCGTCGACATATACCAGAAACTTTGCGAAAGCATTGACTGATATCATTTATGGATAAAATAAACAAAAGGGGACCAAGTGACTAACCTTTCAAAGAGTTTCGACAAGGCAGACAGGATGGAAATGGGACGATAGTGTTCTACGCTGCGTTAGGATCCACTTTTGTGAACGGGCACGATATACGCATGCTTCCACAGTTTCGGTACAATTATTATAAATTATATAAATGGGCTTACAGATGGAAGTCGCAGTATTCCTAAGGAAGTAAGGCGAAAGTCCGTCTGGTCCAGGGCTTTTCGCTGGATCTAGGGATTGAAGCTCTTTCAATATATTATCTTCACTAAAAAAAAGGCCGCAAATAGAGATGTCGTGTGGTGCATTGTTGTCCTGCGGAGGTTTCCATTGAGACACCGAAGGAGATGTCGGTTCATATACCAAGTAAAAAAAGTAAGAAAACCATATAAAAAACTAAATCTAAACTATTTGTTTCAGCATTTTTGTATTCAAGCTTAAATGGGATTCCAGTAGTACTATTCTGTAACAATCTCACCGTGATATCTTAGGTGAAGTAAGCTGCCAATAGTGTCAATCCTTAGCAACTGACAGCTCACTCCACGCTCACTTCACCTAAGATAACACGGTGAGATGGTTACAGAATAGCACTACAGGTCTATCTTTACGATTAGAAACATAGTCCAGAAGTGTTTTATGTTTCTACTTAGATTGTCCTCTACAGAACTGATGTATCATGTACGAACTGAAACACTATCTATCTATATAGATAGATAGAATAGATAGAGTACTTATTCTTTATTATGCACACCATAAAAATTACAGATATAAATTTAGAAATTTTACATTGGGTGACACAATGGGCGGTCTTATCGCTAAAAGCGATATTTTATAGACAAACTTTGGATGGATTTAAATGGAAAAGGAGAGACAATACTGCAGTGCAGGTAGTTAGTGGTGTACCATTTACATATACAACAGATACACAGATACATAAAGCATATATTTACCTATATAAATATACTAGCTGACCCTGCAAACGTTGTTTTGCCATATAAATGTTTGGGGTGGACCATCTTTATCACTTACTACCCTACCTCACCTACCCACCCTACCTACCCACCCTACCTACCCTACCTACCCACCCTACCCACTCTACCTACCCTACCTACCTTACCTACCCTACCTATCCTATCTTTCAAGTTGGATCAAACTGCACACGGTGTGAAAATTTGATTAAAATCGGTTGAGTAGTTTAGGAGTCCATCGCGGACAAACAACGTGACATATTAAGATTATATATATTAAGATATATTAGATAAATAACAGATACTTATACATGTTTTCTTAAACTTTCTTCTATGCATAGTTTTGATACAAGATGATGCGCGCAGCAGTTGGTGATTACGTTGCGTGGTCTGTTCTACGTATTTCAATATATATAAATTTCGGAGATGGGTATGTGACTCTTTCGTTATTATCAGCGAAATTTTTAACTACTATGAGCATAGTGTGGGTAGTGTTGGTTAATGCGCAATAGAAAAACAGTTTGCAGTTCAGATCACATTATAATTTTCTATCAAATGAATCACACTAGCTAAATTATACACACACTGGGTGTGACGGCGTTTATTAAAATCACCAATTAACACAATGATCACAAATTACAACTAACACAATAACTGAGCACCACGAATCGAGAAGAGTTCCGTGACGTCTTGATTCCGATGCGATCCGAGGCTAAATCCCTCCTCGCCGTGGCCTTAAAACATCACGACTCTGTAGAAGCGCGCTTGGTGTGGGTAGATCACGTAATGTCACCAGTGCAGTGGCGCGCTTGCGATTCGTTTCGTGTCCATACTAATGACCGGATCCGACATATATTATTATTAGGTATATTGAACTAATTTTTTTACCTCGTCACAATCGACGATCGATCGCGATCGACCGATTGGCCACCGTTGCTACACACATCAACACCGTCTAGGGATATTTTGTATAAAGTTCTTAAACTCGAAAAATACTGGACAGTTTTAAAATCTTTGAAGAAAGCTTATTTTGTAGGCCTTTTTGGATGATTTCGAATTTGAATTTGAAAAAATAAATTAAAAACAAAAGATTTGCGCGGCATAATTTGAGCGAAGTTGAAAGGTTTCAATTTACTTATCATAGTTTTTGGTAATTTTTGGTGACCATTAAAGTTTTAAAACAAGTTAGCAGTTAATTTCGAATTTCTGCTACTGTATGCATCATGCAGCGGCGCCATTTAACAAGAGAGGAAATGTTAAGGGCAGTAGGCGTGCTCTAAGCTGGGGCTACTCAACGGAGTATTGCTGAGGAGATTGGAACAAAACAAAACGTGGTATCAAGGTTATGGTCACGTTATCGTGCTACTGGTGAAGTGGCTAAAAGACACCCAGGCGGGAAGCGCATGACCACCCAACGACAAGACCGATTTTTGCAAGTTAACGCGAGAAGACAACCAAATGTTACGGCCATGCAGTTGGTTCAAAGGCTCCAGTCAGAGCACCAGTTGCTTGTGAGTGACCAAACTGTGAGGAGAAGACTGCATGAAGCTAACCTTCATGCCCGTAGACCGTTTCGTACTCCAGCACTACGGCGAGGAAATCGTGGACGAAGATTACAGTAGTCTCGTGAACATTTGCTTTGAGAAGATAACCAGTGGTCTGTAGTGCTGTTTACCGATGAGTTCCGATTCGGTTTCCATCCCGATTTGCGAAGAGTACGCGTATGGCGAGTTCCTGGTTGTGAGAGTCGTCTGCAACACCCTCAGGAAGTCCATCCATACCGCGGCGGGACAATTATGGTTTGGGCGGGAATTCGTGTTGGTGGAAGAACAGACTTCGTTTGGATCAGAAACACCATGACTGCTGAAAAATACCGTAACCAGGTGCTAGTATCAATAGTCTACCCCTATCGACTACAAATGGGCCAAGAATTCACGCTCATGCACGACAACGCCCGCCTGCACACAGTGCGAGTTGTGACCAGCTGGCTGCAGGAGCACGACGTATCGGTCTTAGACTGACCCGCGCAATCACCAGGCCTAAACCCCATAGAGCACGTGTGGGACATGCTCCAAAGAAGGGCTTTGAAGAATTTTCCTGCAAACATTGCAACTGAAGAACAATTTTTTTGGCACTGGGACAATATCCCGCAGCAAGACTTTAATAACTTGATTCAAAGCATGAAAAACCGCTGCAGGACCGTTATTAACGTCATGGGTGGTTTTACCGACTACTGATTTTTCGCATAATTGCAAAAAACTGTATAATTCCGCTTTATTTTTCACATTTTCTTGAAAAACACATTCATCGCTAGTTTTACCATTTTTTTCATTTTTCGTCTTTATATAAACAAAATTTTATTTACGCAAAAACAAAAAATACTATTCTGAAGTCTAGTCTGATAAATGGGCTTTATAAAAATATATCCATGTTGTATGTTATTTGTAACAAATTTTGAGTAAATTGAGAAAATCTGAAATATCGCTAGACGGTGTTGATGTGTGTATATTATCATTATCACTGTGTAGACTCTGTATTCTTACAGATAATCTAGTAATATTTCGTTTAAATATGAAAATTAACTGTTATTCAGGTTCATGGCTTTTGGAAATAAGGTTTAGAAATAATAGGCACTTGTTCACGACCTTACTTATTCTATTTCTCCAACACAAAATCAAATATACCTCCACCTTTAAAAACCATCCTATTAAAATCACAGCTCGAGCTTTAGTAGGTACTCGTATCTCGACGTCTTATGCGCGACTGAGCTCGCAGCACTGGCACGACAACCATAGTGGCGTTCTCCCACCATTATGATTCCCGCAATTGACTGGCAATGCGCTGTGATTGGTTAGTCGTGCCATCTACGAACACAGTCGGTACTACATTAGTCAAAACAATACTTTTAATATTAAAACAGATTAATTTAACATATTCAATTAGCGAATAAAATACGATATAATTTATTATTGATAACAACTGAGTAAATAAAATAGGCTATAATTTATAAAGATATCACGCGAACGAAGCTGCTGGCGGAAGCTAGTCTAAAATAAAAAAGCGGCCAAGTGCGAGTCGGACTCGCCCATGAAGGGTTCCGTAGCAGCAAGTAACATAATACAAAAGTTCTTTAATTGAGTTGATTGAATGAAAGGTAAATTGCGGTTTACGATTTATGACGTATTAAAAAAACTACTTACTAGATCTCGTTCAAACCAATTTTCGGTGAAAGTTTACATGGTAATGTAATCATATATTTTTATTAGTTTTATCATTCTCTTATTGATCGAGCGAGCGTAGCGAGCGAAGCGTCTCTGGACCAGTACCCTAATTGCGTAATACAACACAATTACAATCTGTTTCGATTTGAAACGGATTGCTAATCCATTTCTTCATAAGTTGGTAAAAAAAAAAAATCTGCTCAACAACGTAAAATAACGCAATGAATATTGTTGAACTGTCAAAATGAAATAAATTAGGCATAATTGTTTACGAAAATAAGTTACGCAATTAGGGTATTGGTCTGGCAAAATTTGCTTTCGTGTGTCAGTTTGTACGTACTCGTCTACAGGTCGTATTTTACAACATATCTGGACGAAATTTGGTGTACAGGTTTGACGAATTTTTCGTAATTTTTAGTCGTCGGGGATTTTTGATTGGAGGGCTACTTCCTCCAAAATGAAGCAAAAAGGGGGGCTACTGGATATATCCGCCTTATGAGATCCGATTTCGATGGTTCTTTTTTTATTTGAAAGGTAGTAACTCTTTGATGGTCTCAAAAAATAATTGGTGAAGATCTGATAAGGATCTTCGGCATGATGAGCAGAACAGCTTCTCAAAATGCAGTAAATTTCTCACTATTTATTAAAACCTGAGTTAATTTTTCTAACTGGCCTACAGATTTTTACTCATAATTTTTCTGGTTTTTAGGGTTCTGTAGTCAATAATGAACCGATATAGTTTCGCCATGTCCGTCTGACAGTCTGTCTGTCTATCCGCGGCTTAGCTCAGAGAATCTTTGTACCAGAAAGCTGAAATTTGGCATACATTAAACACGCCGACTAAGTGGTAAAATGAAATCATGATGTTTATTTTTCGTCTGTCGCGTTTTAGTCGTGTGGGTGTGTGAAAACTATTTTTTGATTCAGGGATCCGTTCGTGAAATATTAAGCTTTAAAGTGCTAATGTGTCCTCCCTCGCCAAGCTATATGGTTGTTTTAAGTGACAAAAATCACGGTATTAGTATATAAAAAAGCCCTGTCCGATCCGAAAGGGGCATTAGGTACTTCTTCTTTTCGTATGGTTAGTGACTAACCTGGTGTCAGAGTTTTAAAGCCGCCCATGGACCTCTGACTTGGTTCACATGCCGTCGAGAAATATCTTCAGGCATTCGTTTCCTCACGATGTTTCTCCTTCACCGTTTTTGAAGCAAGTGATAATTATATATATGTTACGGCTAAAACCCGAAGTGCGGCTACACCTAGATTTAGCCGGCTAAAACTAGGTGCGGTCGGTAGCAGTTAGTTAAACTTGCCTAAATGGACCCTGGCACTCGCCGGCCGCTGCCGCGGCACCGCTCGCTTCGCTCGCTCGGCTCGTGCGGTGTGTTATGTGGTCACAGTTCTAACCTAACCTACTCTTCAACCATTTTCATTTGCTACAACTAAATTTAACCAACTGCTACCGGCCGCACCTAGTTGTAGCCGGCTAAAACTAGGTGTAGCCGCACTTCGGGTTTTAGCCGTGACATATACAACTTGTAGGAAACTATCACAGCTAAGTATACTTTACAAGTTAACGAGTAATAATCGACCAACTTACATTTGCAGTTGGAATGTATGGGAGAACATGTTTTTCAACTACAATTTTATAGTTTGTTCTTGGGATAAATTGATCTCAACTATGGAACTCTTCATTGTGCGTGGTCACGCGCTTGGCCGCTTTTAAATTTGAATTTGACGTATTGAATGATGTCATGTGGATGTCATGTTTTTTGTTAGGAAAAAAGTCATCGCCGTCAAATATAAATATTTTCGAAAACTACAGGCTATCGTTGTTCATGGTTTCTTTCTGCTGGTCTACTCCCTAACCACGAAACCCGAAGATTCGGGCAAAGAAACATGAAAGTATCATTGTGTTAGGGACTCATTGGATATGTAAGTATTGATAAGTGCTTTTATACTAGGTGGTGTTCAGGGTCTGATGATGGAGCCAGAATGTGGCCATAGGAACTCCTCAACCAAACAAGTTAGAACCATCGTTTTTAGAATCCTGCACTATGTATTGACAAGTGCTTTTAGACTAGGTGCTGTCCAGGTCCATATAAACTCCTCAACTAAACCAGATAGCCCTATTGTGTTTGCGGTCGTTGGTTTTGTCTTTCCAAGTACTGTAACCCCAGGTGTAGTCCAGCGCCTCATGATGGATCTGGAAGGTCACTATAGGAACTCATTAACTAGACAAGATAGACCCGTTGTGTTTAGGTCATTTCGATGTGTTTTGACAAGTAGGTAAGTTAGTCCAAGGTGTAGCCTAGGGTCTGATGATAGTGCCGGAAGGTGGCCACAGGAACACCTCAACTTTACACGGTAGCCCTGTTGTCTTGGAATCGTTGGATTTGTCTTGACAAGTAGGCACCTCACAAGTGAAGGTGATATGAGCGTTTTATCAAATTCTAATGCTAGAATAAAATGTAAAATACTTTAAAAAAAGCCTATAATGAACTAAAAAGTACTAAATAAAACTTACGTAAACATAGAACTTTAATATTTTCTTAAAGCTTGAGGCGTGAATGTCGTTATTTCATTTAAGCCTGAGGAAATATTAAAGTTCTATGTTTACGTAAGTTTTATTGTGGTACAAAAAAAAGGCTCGTGGGGTCCATATTTTAGCCAATATTATACAATATACAGGGTGTTTGGCAGAACGTTGAACATACGAAAATGGTGGATAGGTGGGGTCATCTGCTACTTACTCAGCCCTAATTTATTTGGCCCTGGCCCATGGATATTTAATTATTTTTTTTGCTTTCTTCTAATTTCACCACTTTCTTAACTTTAAAGTGTAATTTTTATTAAAAATGGATAAAACAGGCAATATTTTTGTTTTTTTTTTAAATCTTTAATGTTAGCAGATTCTTATAAAATTATTGCTTTATTCAGATGTTAGTTAGAAAAAAGTTATGCATCATTTCAACTTTCATTAGAAAAAAAACCGGGGGACCAGGGCCAAATAAATTAGGGCTGAGTAAGTAGCAGATGACCTCACGTATCCACCATTTTCGTATGTTCAACGTTCTGCCAAACAGCCTGTATAATATATAATAAATTCTATAAAAATAAAATCTAATAGCCGCGTATCGCTTATAAAGGACGTGTTGCTTTCAAAGTTTTCAATGGCAGAATATTTTCATTACCAAACGCTACCAAATTTAATCTATATTATTACAAGCTGCGCCCCTCGGTTTCACCCGCATAAGTCTCGATCCTATGGGAATATCGGCATAAAAACTATCCTACGTCCTAATCCAGGTCATGGTCTAACGCGGCTATTAGATTTTATTTTAATAGAATTTATTTTTTATAGATTATGTTTTATGTTGTTTTCTAGAAGCCTTATATTTTTGGTAAGTTAAGATGTTTTACTTAAAAGTTCCTTTATAAAATAAATATTTGCACTTATTATAAGTTTCTTTTTCACAGTGAAAAAGAAATTTCGAAATTCCAAATTTCAAATTTAACAAACATTTCAAAAAACTCTGGGATCCGCACGCGACTAACAGTGTGATTATTTTGACGCGACTAGCTAAAGGATAATCGTTGCAAAAAAGTTTGTGCTCGCGAGGTCTACTGTTCGCAGAACTACTAGTTTTAGAAGTTACAGGGTGGGGACACACATTTTACCACTTTGGAAGTGTCTCTCGCGCACACTAGTTTATATAATTTTTTGAAGACCTATCCATAGACACCCCACACGTATGGGTTTGATGAAAAAAAAAAAATTTCGAGTTTCAGTTCTAATTATGGGGAACCCCCAAAATTTATTGTTATTTTTTTTCTATTTTTGTGTGAAAATCTTAATGCGGTTCACAGAATACAGCTACTACCAAGTTTCAACAGCATAGCTCTTATAGTTTCGGAAAAAAGTGGCTGTGACATACGGACGGACAGACAGATAGACACACATGACGAATTCATAAGGGGTAATTTTCAGAAATAAAAATATCGGATAATTCGATGTAGGTACATACATAGCCTTAATAAGGCTATAAGGTCAAGGGTATACGTTTGCCCTAATTACTGTTTGATCAGGGGGTCGCGAGCGGGTCTGTGCACTTGCGCCTCTTGGCGGGCGCAGCTTTCGGCGCTCGCACGAAGTTCGGTGTCGGTGGCTCGCAGTGGGGCACGCTCGGGACACGCTCGGGACACGCTCGGGGCAAGTCGGGCGTTCGCTCGACTCGGGGGAGGAGAGGAGACACGCACACCACGGCACACCCCGACGTGGCAGCAGTGCAGCCCGGCCCGAAATAGCAGGATGATACTCGTACCATGAGCTGAAACTTACAATTAAGTTCCGGCTAGTTGCAATTTCATTTCAGATCCAGCTTGATGTTTTCACGTAACGAATTATTACCTATCTCCTTCCAACCTTGAGTTGACCGATTAATCAGGAATGCCATGTCGTCAAATTACGATGGACACAAGCTAACGATTCACAATGGATGGCATTGTTAGGCCTAGCGCGCACCACCGCGCGTTTTTAACCGACTTCCAAAAGGAGGAGGTTCTCAATTCGACTGTATGTTTTTTTTTTGTATGTTTGTTACGCGATTACTTCGCCAATTATAAATTGATTTTGATGATTCTTTTTTTGTTTGGTAGGTCATACTTCAGAGGTGGTCCCTTATAAATTTTATTAAGTTTGGTTTGGTAGTTTTTGAGTTAGCTTCAATAATACGTATTTTTTCCCACTTAGTATGTGGATGATATGATAAGTTCCTGTCACTGTTATTTACATAGCAGGTAGGGGTATTAGAATTTGTGTGGGGTAGGTACCACAACAAAAAACTGAAAAATAAAAACTTTTTACAAAAAAAAAAAAAACAACCGACTTCCAAAAAAAACACTACAAAGCGAAAAATAACTTTAATTTCGGTAGTCGGTGTCTTTGGTTTTGAATTTTCGTTTTTTGCCACCGACTTCCGAAATTAAAGTTATTTTTTTTCCGTAAAATCTGTGAATTATGGAATGTCATACTCACTCAGTGTGCGCATTGCGATGAAAAAGACGCATGCTGTTCATTCGAAGTGGCTTCCCCGTTCCCGCTGCTTTGCGGTGAGACCACCGCACGTATTTTGTACTTATCGCAAAGAAATACTTATTATGTATGCAGTAAGTACCACGCACTGCAGTGAAAAAACGCACCGAGACACGGACCAAGTAGTAAGTAGATAATATACCTACTTTTTGTCTGTAATCAAATCAGAGAGCCTACAAAAACGAAAAAGTCTTTACTCTTATGTTAAATTAGCTTTTTACTACCGCATACCGGGATAAAAAGTTTCCTCAAAAATTCAGATTGATTAAATTGTATATTTTTTTAAATAAAATAAACTATTTAATATTGTATTGGATTATTTTATTTTCTCGCAATCGTAGTGAAAAGTAGAATGTAACAAACGGTGCTAAAACCCATTAAGTATATTTATAACTCGGTTTCTATTTATTTTAGCCCCCTTGTATAACAAGCTACTATTTTCCACCACCAGTGCCGTACGGCACTGTACGGCAGAAATAACGCACTATACATCGCACCTCCGCTCAAATAATGTCACAAGTCAAAAAAACTATAATCTCTTTTATTGTACCGTTCGTTTTAGTAAACTTCAAAATTCTATCTCAGATAGTGTCATACATGTGGTTTAATTATTTATCCCTAGTTGGCACTAGTGTCATTATAATGTTAAATGAAAGTTATGTCATACCAAACATAAACAGTGTCACATCACGGGTTGCGCTAGTTTTTCTTTAACTAAACGTGTACCTAAATACTGTATAAACTGTTGTTTGTCGAGTTATGACAGTATTATGTGATTAAGGCTAGTCAAAAATCCATTTTTTTTAAATGAAAAAAAAATGGAATAAAATTTCAAACGTCTTTTTCTCGAAAGTTTGCTTTTTTGAGTTCCGACACTATTTGAGCGGAGGTGCGACATATATATTTATTATAGACGTACCGCAGCGCAGTGCGCGCTAGCCCTTATGATCCTCGGGTGGGCCGGGCGGCCGCGGCCGGGCCGCACCCGGCACCCGCCGCCGCGCCGCCCGGCCGCGCGCCTGGCTCACTCACTCACTCAGTCAGTCAGTGCCTTACGAGGCGCGACCGCGAGCACGCGCCTGCCGCGCCGACGACGTACCACGGAATGTAGTGAAGTGCACGCGAGCTTCATGACACAGTGCTGACACAACAGACCACAGGACACACTCCATGCGCGTTGCATGAACGCGCTCACTGCCGCCTGCCACCTCCGCCTGCACCATGGGCTGTGCCAGGGGACTCTGCACGACTGAGAAAATATTCATCTTCATCAACATCGCCTTCGCGGTCAGTATTCCCAGTATTTAAAAAACGATATAACGTTTTGGGGATAGGGATTGTCTTGAATTTAAAACTAAACCTCAGTTAGGTACTTTTAACTTTATTTGAAATATAGGTAACGAGTAAGTAGGTACCTAATAAGTACCTTAAGATACCTTCAATTGTTAATAAAAAAAAAAAAATTAAGTACTCAACTTGCTAAATATGGTTATTTTTAAAAACAACATCGAAAAATAACGTGAAAATAAAATCCTAGGGACAAGCTCAGACCAAATAAAAAACCGGGACAAGCAATGAAATAAAGTTCAGGTATTGTGCACTGACACTGACCGCCGTTATCTGAACTTTTAGTCACGAATACGTCCAAAAGCGTAATATTCCAAGGTCTTAGTTATACGTTTAGACCGGATTGGTCAGTCTCAGCGGTGTTGGACTGTTGGTGTCCCGTAACGTGAAGAATGCAGCTTGTAAACAATGCGAGTACCCGACGCCCCTCGCCGCGCGATGCACCGATGCACGCAGGCATCGCTCTGACAGCACGGTGAGCGGTGAGGCGAGCTTACAAAAAATACGCTCTACTGACACCGGAGCTAATAGATTGACTACCTGCAACCCCGGTCTATCGTAGGCCTGCGTTACGTAGACGGCTAGGCAGTTATCAACTATTTTATTTACTTTTAATATTTAACACTTTTACTTCACTTCACTGTAATGAATAATATTTGGATCTTCATTAACTTTACAACTTGGCTTCACTTTCAAATCTGTATTTTCCATCGTATTTTTCAGTCTGTCACGCACGTCGTTGTTATCTACACTGGGCCTCTAAGAAAGCGGGTCGATTATAAAAAATGCGTGACGATAACTTTAAAATATTTGAGCAATCCTTTTCAAATAAAAACTATAAAGTTGATTTTATTACAAATATAGGAAGAAGTAAATAAAACCTTTTTATTTCTTTTTGGTGATTGTATTAAAAACCCTTAAAAAAAAGACGATTTTTAAGATTTGAATAACTTTTGTTTCTGTTTATATGGCATTTCTTGTG
This sequence comes from Agrochola lychnidis, assembly GCA_963680765.1. Lineage (NCBI taxonomy): Eukaryota > Metazoa > Arthropoda > Insecta > Lepidoptera > Noctuidae > Agrochola > Agrochola lychnidis. Next base: position 547,743 of record OY796859.1, on the reverse strand, counting down.
CAGAAATTCATTATTCTCATAAAATTCAATTAATAATATGCCATTAACCCCTGAAGAGTGATCCAGAATTCTGACAATGTTTGAAGACGGGCGCAGTCAGCGTTTATACAGCGAGAACTGTAGGTGTGCGGCCATCAAACGTTCAAAGAGTGCTCCAGCGATTTGAAGAGACTGGACCAGGAACAAGCCCAACAAGGTGCACGACAGCGCGGGAGGATCGATATATGGTGTCAACGATGTTAAGAAATCGATTTCATGTTGAAGTCAAAAATCACCTTCTTCGTGCTAGAGGGAGCATTCCGAGCACGTGTACAGTGAAGCGGCGTCTTGCTGAAGTAAACTTGAAGTCATTTAGACCTGCAAATGGTCCAAAACTCGAAAGGCAGCATCGAAATTTAAGGCCGAGTTACCTACGCTAGAGAACACATGAATTGGACTCTGGATGACTGGTCAAGAGTAATGTTTTCGGACGAGTCGAGGTTCATGCTATACACGCACGATGGGTGGCAAAGAGTCTAAAGGAGATCAAAAGAGTACTATGACCAAGCTTGCATTGGAGAAAAAGTGCCATACGGCGGAGGGTCCATACACGTTAGGGCTGGAATTTCTTTCGAAAACCGCACCGTCCTAGTGGTGAATTGGTGATAGAAAATGGTACCTTAACTGCAGAAAGGTACTTGAATTAAATTTTAAATGAGTATGTTGACCAATTTTTAGTAAACATGGGCGAGAACGCCACCTTTATGCAAGATAACGCTCGTCCCCATACAGCTTGGATAGTGTTTGACTACCTTGAAGATGTCGCTATCACACGCGTGGAGTGGCCAGCACGCAGCACAGACTTGAACCCCATCGAGCATGCCTGGGACGCACTCTGACGACGTGTACGCCAGCGAAATTCCCCTCCAATCACGCTTAGTGAACTGAAAGAAGCACCGATAGAAGAATGGAAGAATATTCCTCAGCATCGGCTCAGAAATCTGATGGAACGTATGCCAAACCGTATAACACCTGTATTATTAACAGCTCATGGTGGCAATGCAAAATACTAAAATGTGTATAAATAGCATATTTGATACCGAAGCACATTTTTCGAAAACTAGTGAAAATGGTCATTTTTACATAATTTACTTTTATTAAAAATAAACTTCAACTCTCTCTTCTCTCTCTTTCTTCTCTCTTTAACTTCTTCTTCTTTCTTTCTTTAATCTTGAACTTTTATGACATTGATTTAAGCACTATTAAATTGTCTATAATACAATAATTGTCTCCAATATTTTGGATAGATGGCAGACTATTCTAAGTAAAACAAGGAGACGAAAGATCTAGGCTTCATAATATTGAAGCTGGAGTTCCACAGGGATCGGTTCTGGGACCTGGTTTATACAATATTTTCACATCTGATCTTCCAACCACAGAAGATGTAACGGTAGCGACATACGCAGATGACGTTGCTTACCTGGTGAGCGCCAAAGAACCGGATATGGCCAGTAACAAATTACAAATAGTACTGGATAAAATGAATACCTGGCTGCAAAAGTGGCGTATCTGCGCCAGTGCTCAAAAATCAAATCACATTACCTTCACTTTGAGAAGAGGCGACTGTCCCACAGTAACATTGGGGGATACAACTCTACCACATACGGATTGTGTTAAGTATCTCGGTTTTTGCCTGGACAGAAGGCTCACCTGGAAGAGGCATATAAAACAAAAAAGAGAACAACTAAACGCCAAATATAAATACTTGTATTGGTTAATGGGTCGTAACTCAGTCCTATCTTTGGACAATAAACTCCTGCTGTACAATTCTCTATCAAGTAATATAAAGAGGTAGCAGTGGCAATGGCCCCTGTACCTGAAACGCCAACTATATTCACGCAACCAAACTGATAATAGTCCAGAAAAGACTGATGGCAGTTGTACAATGAAAAAAAAAAAAATTTGGAAGTTATTAAGGATTTCGTTACCGACCCGCTTTCTTAGCGGCCCAGTGTATATCGGAAACTTTGGAGAGACTTAAAATCAGGGTGAAGGTGAACGGAAATTTCTAAACAATGAAGTGCACGCAGATGATACAGTTCTCTTGAGTTCTTGAACCCAAGTGATAATGATCTCCAAACTGAACAGTCCTTGACAGATTGCACAACTCAATCATTGATATTCTAAGCCTTCCTAAGCCTCGTACGAGTGCTAAAAAGCGGGTAACAATCATAATCCTTGTCGGCAATACTTATGGTAAGTGAAAATAGGATAATAGAACAAGCAACATTTGATAAAAAATAAGGATTGTTTAAATATTACCCAAGAGGTTAGGGCATAAAGCTCAGACACCAACACTCTTTTGTTATATGGTCTGTGGCCTTGTACGGATACGAACGAATCGTTCAGACGTCATGTTACTGTCGCATGCAGAAAACACTTGATTGTGTAGCGGCTGATGGGGAGAATGGAAGAGAAAATATTTAGCGCCGAACTGAGTTGCATGGGATAAGGACGGGAAGAAGGAGGCTGGCATCAGCGGGGTCACGGGCCGGACGTTAATCTCCAGAGTTCCCCATTGCGTCATTACGATTTGTAATATAGAAGAGGAAGCCCAGTGCTTATATTTCGGGTAAGATCTAAGATGCGACATAATTATTTATGTTACGCCAGTTGCTTCAAATTGCGATTATGGATGAACGCTTGAAGACAAACGAGACGCGCTGGGTAAAGAAAGCTAGAATTGCTATTGGAGTTGCACTAAAAGAAGAATATTAGAGACGCATGATTTGTCACTCCTTGATTCTCCACCGGGCGCGATCGAGGTCAATCAAGAGCACATTCAGGCACATTCAGTATGGGCACGCCACAATTGCGGCGATAAGTCGTCTTTGAGAAGTGGCTAGAGAGGCGCCACGGCATCCTCACCTTCCGCTTGACGCAGGTCCTCACCGGACACGGCTGTTTCGGGAGGTTCCTGTTCAGGATAAAGCGGGAGGAAACGCCCGGGTGTCACCATTGTATGGAACGCCCGGAGGACACGGTGGAGCATACGGTGGAGATCTGCCCGGTTTGGGCGGGGCATCGCCGTGTCCTCGTGGAGGCGATCAGTGGCGGTGATCTCTCGCGTCCGGCCCTGATTCGGGCCATGGTACGGAGCGAGAGGAAATGGGAGGTCGTCACCTCCTTCAGCGAAGCAGTAATGCTCGCGAAAGAGGAGGTGGAATGCGTGGGGGAGAGGCAAAATTCGCGCCCTCGCGCCCCTAACCGCCGCAGGAGGAGACGCCGTGGGCGTCGGGAATCGCAGGCCAATTTCCGGCCACCGTAAGCGCGGGCTTGCGGACGGTGAGCAATGGGTAGCTCGCCCTCCGATAAGGACCAGGCCCGGGTCGACGGCGCGTTGTGTTCCACGCGCGCCTCAAAGAGATGTCCGCAGAATTGACGGGGTCCGCTAGGGCTGATGCCTGCCGGGGTTGCGAAGAAGTCCGAAAGGGAGATCGTGGCCCCCGGCAACATGGCAACCGAAGGAACACGGGTGGGTATTAGTCAGTAAGCGTCTGACACACCCTCCCGCTCCGCCCAGAGCGGGAGAAGTTATTTGATTATTTCCCACCCAAAAAAAAGGTGTTTGCCCTAAACACTACATGTAGGGTAAAACATGTGCTCCGGCTTTAGAAATTTCTGCTAGGCCAAAAGCTGGGTACGCCCATATCTGGCCAGGCCAGAACATTGAATACTCGACGTTTGACGATATGAACAGTTAAACGCACGACTACTTCGGGACACGGGTGGGTATTAGTCAGTAAGAGTCTGACACACCCTCCCGCTCCGCCCAGAGCGGGAGAAGTTATTTGATAATTTCGTTAATTCCCCACCCAAAAAAAGGCACATTCAGTAAAAAAAAAGGAAAGCAAAAAGACGTCATCCAATTACATAATATTAAGATTTCGACAACATCATGTTAAATCTTACTTTGTTGACTTTCGCGTTTGAGAGTGATTCTTTAGCTTAAGCACATCCTCGAGATAATAATGCATGTTGTATTACACTAGAACAAACACGACAGCGAGGCGGGCTGGCGGGCTGGCTGCGCGACGTCTGCGTGATAGCGATCTGGAGTGCCTCCTCATAATTGGAGTGGTGCTGAATTGAACGCGAGCACTTTTGGGCTCTCCACTAGAGCACTCCTCGCTCCTCATGTGAATGTGGAGCACCTGTTATCTGCATCGGCAGAGGCACCACTTCCTCTTACCAATGTGATACTACCTCACTTTATCCCAATAAAGCCTCGTGCAGACTAGCGCGACGCGACTCTAACAAAACTTCACGGTAGAACAAATACCGTTGCGTTGCGCGTTTCTGGTAAAGTGGTACTGGTAACGCATTTCGTGTTTGTTATTCGTCGCCTGCTACCCCGAGAGAGAGCCCTATTGCCGGCGAGATTTGTTCGTCTACCTGCTTCCTGCAGCAGTCTAAAAGCTATAAGTACTTACGGTTGGTAATGCGTTCATATGTATTTTTAACCGACTTCCAAAATGAGGAGGTTATCAATTCGGATGTTTATACAGGGTGGCAGGGACGCGAGAACTCTTACTATGAATTCAGTACCTACATGATTTTGAACAAACCTACGTTGACAATTTTCGTCGGTTATTTTTTTTAAATCTGCTGTTTCATAGAAAAGTGCAATATCTACGCCGTCAAGATGAAACAGCAGATTTTTTTTTAATAAACGACAATAAATTTCAAAGCAGGTTCAAAATCATGTACTGAATCCATGGTAGCAGTTTTCGCGTCGATGTCCGTGCCACCCTGTAACTTTTTTTATCTACACCCATGCTATAAATCCTACATAAAAGTTTCTGAAACCATTGGGTGTTTGTAATTCAAGATCAAGAATAAACCCACATTCGTGTTTTAAAAAGACCAAAGATGGCCACTGGAATTACTGGAACTACTCAATACTTGATAAGTATTTCACGGGTTGCGATTCGATTACTTTAAAGTTTAAATATGGTTGCCAAGCAATTTATGCTCGTCACAATGCATATGGAGGATTGGAGCTGATGGTGAAGTACCAGGAGAACTCCTCAACGATTAACGTCCCTGCGTCGGGAAAAGCAATATTTTGTAAAAGGTGATGAGCATTTGACATGTGGCTTTTGGATCTTAGATACATTATTATTACAAACAGACTCACTAAAAAGCGAGAAATAAAAACTTTTACAAAAAAAAAACTGACTTCCAAAAAAAACACTATTAAGTGAAAAATATCTTAAATTACATAAGTCGGTGCCTCGGTCTCTAAGAACGAAAATACAAAACAAAAGACACCGACTTCCGTTATTTTCACTTAGTAGTGTTTTTTGGAAGTCTGATGTTACTTTTTTGTTCATCTATTTATAGTTTAGGTATGAACTCCACATTAGTGATGTTCGAATCGGGTTTGCAACGAACTTGAGCACCTTTAACGTTTCCCATGACTTAAATGGTAATTCCAAAAATTTATTCAAATAGCTATAGTCATACTCATACACGTTCGTCATATTATTTTCTGCGTAATATTTTGTTTCCTCAAGAGTTTTGTCAAATTAAAAAATAAAACCATTTTACATCCATTGTCCATGTCGACTTATTCCAAGTGCTCGAGGAAAACCACTATTTAAACAAACATACATTAGTCATGCTATATAAAACAAAGCACTGTTTGGTTTGAATACTTCCCATGCTACTATTTACTTTTTTTATATGCTTTTGCTGCTATTTATTAATTGCATTTTGACTGAATTGATTTGAACTGTATTGAACTGTACATTTTTTATCTGATCTGTGTTTAATGTTCCTATTTTTTATTATTGCATCGTACCTATTCATTCATTTAAATTTTGCATGTCGAATCTTGGGCAGAATGTATGGCTCAACTTTAATTCTTCACGACCTTATTTGTTTACCTGCATTCTAGCAAATAAATAATTTGATTTGATTTGATTTTTACTAAATAAGCCGATCATCTGCACAATGGCCAACTTTCCGTAGTCGCGCTTGTGACACACATCAATAACCTTGTAGACTACCCAACTACCACTGACAACTCGGCTACCCACGCCATACGTGAAAGGCTACCCGCCCAGTGCCATGTGTGAGGCGTTCATAGTCTGGACCTGACCGGCCTGCACTCTGTTCTGTTCTGTCACATGAGTACAGAAACTCGCCCGCGCGTGGGCAATGTCTCCCTCCATAGTCGCGATCCTGCGGTACCCCGTCTCGGCTTGGCACAGTTGGCACAATGTCGGTAAACCTACCTATAACGAGAACTAATGTTTCAATGGCTTACGATCGTGATCCAAACATAACATTAAATCACTAAACCAAGAAATGCGCGTGAACTACTTAGTTTATTTTGAACTCGTGTTGAATATATGCAGTAGGTACTCCTGGCGGTATCGCGGTGGCCTATACAATATACCTACCCATTGTACGCGACACAAACAAGTGAGTATGTTCGTTGTTGACCACTCGCCACTCGTGACCACTGACCACTCGTGACCACTGACCACTACGTGGCCGCACGCGCGCCTGCTCGCTGCTGATAACTTGAATTAGGTCGCCAGTTGTCACTTGTTGACTGTCGCACCTTCTTCATTACGACGAGGGTCGTTTCAACCTTCAACATTAAGGCTTGTGCAGACCAGCGCGATATCGCGGGCGCGACAGGCAGCACTACCAGTGTCGCGCCTGCGATATCGCGCTGGTCTGCACAAGCCTTTAAAGTGGTTACGTTCTTGACAAATATCTGTTTTGATAATAGAGGGCTTTTGATTTAAAATATTCGATCATTACCAGCGTCGCGCGTCGGTCGTCAAGCTCATGCAAATTCAAATTCAAATAAAATAAAATAAATTGTAGAACATAGGCGACTGCATTATTTATTTATTGATGGGGCATCAGCGATGTCTTAGGTCAAGTCATCACGCGGGCTTAGCATACGGCTCTTACATTTACATTGACAAGTATATACGCACATATTATGCACTATCTGTCTATGAATATAATAAATATAATTATATCCAAGACAAGAATGCTTGGAAGCATGCTGGTCTAGCTCCACAGGACAATTTAGAGTCTAGACAAAATCAAACTGGTTGCTAATTTAATTGTATATTTTACATTCTGTGATTACTTGAACTCACGCACTGACTTATTTGTATTAGTTGTAATTTTTTTAGGAATATCGTATAGGTAACTACTTTTACAATGCTTGTCAATATGTGAACACAATTTATATATATTTGTTTTTTTATATAATTGTTTTTTTATATAATTGTTTTTTTCTGTCATTGCTTCATTTTAATTTACATAGTAATTTTATTCTAGGTGCATCGTTTTCATAAATAATTATTTAACTAATGTAACCTACAAACAATTGTAAAACATTTTAAAAGAGTAACGGTGGAGTTTCTTGCCCATTCTTCTCCATACGAAACTACCTTTTGGAAGGGGCGACTAGAATCAATTTTATTATTTTGTAAATTTTGACGTTCAAAAGTACAATCCATGGGCCTATATGAAATAAATGTTTATATGCATATTCAGTTGGTCTGAGAATCGGCTACTATCTATTTTTCATACCCCTAAGTGATAAGGGTTGTCCACCTCAAACAAATAATTGGCAAAACAACGTTTGCCGGGGTCAGCTAGTGATCATATAAATTGTGTATAATGAGGTTATAAGTTGATAGTTAAAATTAAAAAAAAAAAATATTTTCTTCTTTTTAGAGCATTAAAATAAAAGCTTTTTTAAAAAGAGTTTTTTACTTGTAATTTATTTTTTACTTTTTAGCTATCGCTGAGGTTTCTAATAGTAGGTAAGTGAGGTCTCTAGACTTTTCAGGTGGATTAGAGCAACGGAGCTTAAAAATCACCATCTTATTTTAAACTGCATTTTTATTCTCAGCGAACCCTTTCATTTAATACCCATACTATAGGAAAGCATAAAAAACTTCAAAAGTCCGCCATATTGGATTAAGAGTGATATCAGAATATTTTTCTAATTATTCTCGGCAAACCCTTTCATTTGATACCCATATTGCAGAAGTGCATACAAAATAACTACTCCGCCATCTTGGATGTTCCGCCATATTGGATTTAGAATAACGTCACATTATTTTTCGAATTACTCTCAACAAGCCCTTTCATTTGATACCCATATTGTAGAAATGCATTAAAAATAACTATTCCGCCATCTTGGATGGTCCGCCATATTGGATTTAGAATGACGTCACATTATTTTTCGAGTTACTCTCAACAAGCCCTTTCATTTGATACCCATATTGTAGAAATGCATTTAAAATAACTATTCCGCCATCTTGGATGGTCCGCCATATTGGATTTAGAATAACGTCACATAGCTTATCGTGTATTGTCATCCAAACTAAACATGTATATGTCGTGGCCAGATCTTAGAGTTGATAATTTCATGAAATGATCGAATATTTCATGAAATGGTTGTGTTTCATGAAATGGCCAGCTAAAATTGACCATATCGTTCAAACCAGGGTTGTAACGGATGTCATATAGCGGATGAGGATGCGGATGAGGATATCGAGATAATCGGGTTTGAGGATGCGGATGAGGATACGGATATTGGAAAATACCTTATTGAGGATGCGGATGAGGGTGCGGATGTCGTACAAAAAATAGCCTTTGTTTTTTTAAGTATTTATATTTGTATTTTAGGTTGTAGGTAATCATTTGGTAGGTTACTGTAGCGCAATTCGCCTCCTAAAAACTTCACTTCTCCCGACTTCTACGAGTAAACAAAAAGTAAACAACAACACATCACCTGCCACCCAGTAACTCAAACTTTGACATGTGTAGGTATAGGCGTTATTTAACGTCACTAGTTACAATAACTGGCTACGGGGCATGTAGCCGAATAACTAGTTTCGAGTCACACATAAATATATTTCTTTCGCGCGTAATAACCTTTAGTATTACGTTAATAATGTAACTGCATAATGTAGCTACAAAAACTTATTCGTTCCAAAAACTTAAAGCTTGTGATATGTAACGTATTACGTAGGTAATCATTTATATTTTCGTTTCGCAAAAAACTGTAATACTTCTATAGAATCACCGTTTTGAATCACCGAATAGAATTTGAAAAATAACTAGTTACTAAAATCACTAGTTTTCAAAACCGGTGACGTCCTCGAAGTCACTAGTTACGTTACGTTTCGCGAAAATCACGTAACGACTCACCCTTAGACATGTGTCGTGTCGTGCGGCCGATCGTCTGTCATAGGACTAAGACATTGCGAATTCAGCCAATAGGAACGCGTAAAAGCTCTTTCAAACAGGCGCGACACAAAGGCACTGCTCGTCCCGCGACGAGCGGTGTCTTTGCGTCGCGTCACGTGTTTTTAAAAACTCGCGCCGACTCGAATGGGTGGGCCATTCAGCTCGGCGCGAGTTTCAAAAAATCACTATTTGTGCGAACAACATAGGGTCACATCCTCATAGAAGTTATGAGGATGCGGATGAGGATGCGGAGCTTTTAAAATCAAAAGTTGAGGATGCGGATGTTTTGCGGATATCAAAATTTATGCGGATGCTCCGCAGTTGCGGATGCGGATACGGATATCCGTTACATCCCTGGTTCAAACTTCAACGTTTAATGATATGTTAGTCACGTTTGGCCATATCATTATGTAGGGTATCCATGCAAATATTACTGGCATTCATCAACTTTTAGTAATCTGGGTCAATGGATAAATAAAACATTTTAAATAGCTTTTATTCCAGAAGAAAAATAACAATTACTAAGATTTGAATAGTTAAATACTAACCTATGAAATACGTTCCAAGTCAATGGTTTTTAAGGTTGCGCTCGTTTTTCTAGTGAATTTCAAAAAAGTCACGTAGCTTTGTATAATAACGATGCTTCACTGCACTTTTATCTTCTATTTCCAAATTTATAATTGCTTTTTCAATCGAATTATCGTCCGCCGCCATGATGAACAACAAAAACAAAGCGACATCAACGCCTCTACCGGTGGATAATCTAACTATTTTACGATATGATCACTAATGTTTGGCCACATCATGAAGTAATCGTGCGTTTAACTGTTCATATCGTCAAATGTTGAGTATTCAATGATCTGGCCAGACTACATCATGGTGTGGCCAGCGGTCGATGTTCTATTTCATGAAATGCAACCATTTCATGAAAAGATCAATTCTAAGATTTGGCCACGACATATACAAAATTTCAGCTCAATCGGTTGAAGATATCTGCTTCAAAATTGAGTTGCAAGAGTCCACCCGAACATACATACATACATTGTAAGTTAAATAAAAGCTTTAAAAAAAGGGGTAAAATTTGTTTGTTTGTAAGTTTGTATCTCCGGAACTACCAGTCGGATTTGAAAAATTCTTTTTGCTTTAGATAGCCCAATTCTTTAGGAAGATTATAGATTATGTAACATCACGCTACGACCCTTAGGGACCGAGCAGAAAGTAAAAAGGTCTGAAAGAACGCTAAGTGATAACTAAGTAAAAGAGCGGGTGGGAATCGACGCGGTGGGTTGGGTGCCGAAATTTCACGCGAAGTCGTGGGCGAAAGCTAGTGTATAATGATTAGGGACAGCGCTCCTTGATGGGTGAGTCCTATTACTGGCTGGACGTACGACGCGTTGCGTGAGCTCAGTACCGAACATGCAAGCTAACTATTTAAGATCACTGGCATATATCTGCCCCACAAGTGCGTTGTTATCGGTCGATAATATCGGATGTGTTATTGCGATATCTGTTTTCAGTACCTTTTGTATTAAAAGTGGACGCATACGATCGTACACACACCTGCACTAAATAACGTTAGTACTAGTAGTACCTCAATAATTTTGTTTTATCGACTGGTATTACGACAGAAAGTCTTGTTTGTCTTGTTGCTTATACCTTTTTAGATGACTCGGAGTCACACGTAATCTGTTCGATTTATGCCCTAACACGAGTGACTCCGGATTTTTGTCTGTCTGTGATGTCTCGTTTACCTATACATTTTTAGATGACTTTTTTGTCGTAGTTGGGTTTTATTTTTTCTATAATATGGATATTGATTCATCATCAGACGATTTTTTTTTATCACTAACGGTAGCTATGGAAGACGACCGAAGTCATATCTCATCATCTGTTACGACGCTTCATTGAGGTGGATAACAATTAAAATTCTATTGTGTCTCGTTAATGACAGTTGAAAGGCTATTCAAGTCGTTAGAGGTATCGTTAGAAATATCGGACGACAAAAACGCAGCTGTGTGGAAGAATCGGGACGCATTATCGCAATAACGGATCCGATATTATCCACCGATAATAACGCGCCTGTGGGGGAGAGTCTGTATGTGTGCTAGTCTTTAAGGTATTTATGTTACTACAAATTATTTATTAATATTTCAGACTACAAGTTATGGGTAAGTAAGAGAGTTATTAGAGATGCCGCGAATACCTAAACTAGCTATTAAGGCTCATTCAGACCAGCGCGACACGCGACGCGACACAAAGACACCGACGCGTCACGCGACGAGCGGTGCCTTTGTGTCGCGTCGCGTGTCGCGCCTGTTTGAAAGAGCCTTTAAATACTATAGACTTATAAATAATTAAACTTTTATTAAATCTTTAAAAACAAAACACACAATCTTTTTAGTATTATTGTACGGAACCGTACATTCGACATATCAATAAATCAGTGTTTTACAAGCATTCAAAGCGGTCGGTTTTATTCCATCATCCCAATAGAATCGCCGCGTTATCATATCATCAAGTGTAGGGATCCCCTACAATTATTATCATTAATGTAAAAAGTTAGCCAAAAATCAGTGATGTAACTTATTAAGTTAGGCTTTTTAATTAATAATTTAATATTTAAAGTCCAAAAGGGGCAGATTATGGTGCAGAAAAATCGACCCAGATTTAATAGACTAACTTCTGGAGGGAGGTGGGCTGGTTGGAATGCGGCCGCCATGGCACACGCACAGTGCTCCACCTGAGGGACTAAGTGTGGAAACCAAACCCCATAACATAGAACATCCCCTACAGTATTAAACGATACATAATAAAAAATAAAAAATTACGGGGAATACCTTGTTCTATATAACGTACTTAATAATAGTTATTTATGCTATAAGTGCGGAAAGGAGGTGATTTCCGACGAGTGGCATTTTTATTCAAGAGCGAGCGAAGGGAGCGAGTGTATAAGTCGACACGAGTTCACACGAGTCGGAAACCATCTTACGCACGTGTATCATAACAACGTGCGTGTGCATTGTGCGAGGAAATAAATAAAAAACGAGCGAGCCTTACAGTAGTCGCATATGATGTGCAACATCTGACATCTTGGCTGACGTACATAAATGATATAAATAATATTCATCATCATCATCGCCATGACTTTGATTTTGACTTTGACTTTAGCTTTGACTTCGAATTTGACTTTGACTGACGTTGACTTTGACCTTTTGACTTTGACTTTAGCTTTGATTTTGTCATCGCCATTGCCATCGCCATCTTCATCGCCTTCTAATTTGTAAAACTTTTCTCAAATAATAAAAACTCTGCGTCTGCGTCGGGCTGACGACGGAGTGAAAAATAAAAAATAAACTGAAAAGTAAAAAGCGCTAGTGCGAAAAAGTGGCAGTTTCCGCACAGTTTGGCTGGTTGGAAAACCCTCTTTTCAAGCACATGCATTGTAAAATATATAACATACAAGAAAAGGGTTGCCAGCATTTAAAATCAGTAAAATATGAGACTGGTTTCTTTAACTTCATTGTTTTCTTTTCTATCTTATTTTTTTTTTAGATTACAGTAATGATTGATAAGTTCAAGAGACTACTACAAGTGTAATATTATTATTTGAGTATAAACAATTTTTTTAAATTCCTCTTTTTATGTCGATTAATCGGTATTCGACTATTCGCTATAACAACTATGTATTCGCGAACTGCCTCGTTGGTCTAGTGGTCGCAAGCGCTACTGCTGAGCATGAGGGTTCGATTCCCGGGTCGGGCAAAATGTTATTGGGTTTTTCTGTCTGGAATTTCTCAGTAGCAGTCCGGAGTCTGGATTTGTGCCCGGTTGATGGCAATAGGCTCGCCCCTTATTACATGGGACTTAAACATAACTGGCGAAATGTGGGTGTACCTGCTACAGGTGCACCTCTGCACAACCCTTCGGGGAAACAAGGCGTGATGTTATATAACTATTCGCGGCATCTCTAGTAATTATTAATATTTGTCATAACACTCTCGGCTCCATACGCCCTCGTTTTTGTCTTGGCTCCGGCTGCAATCCTGCCTCAAGTGCAATGACAAACTTTGTATCAAATTGTTATGGTTGAGCATGTTTTTTGTATATTTGTATTATTATGTTTGTATTATTTCATAATTTCATATTGCTGAGCAAGCAGCACCCGATGACTCGACTGTTATTGTATTAGATATTAGCTACCTACCCACTACTGGACGTGCTACTGCTGACATCACACTCGTGTCCAGTGCACTGTCAATAACATTGCTTACATTACCAACATGCTTGCGGGTTTGACTCACTAATTCTGAATGAAATACTGCAGGCTTGTCGATATTATGATTAACATAAGCAGGGTCACGGCGCCCGGACGAGCCCGCGCGGTGACCCCGTGCAGCGTCGCTCGGCGTCGTCATCTAGCTCTCGACTTCGGGCATCTCACTTATTTGAATACTGCTCTATACATCAATTAGTCGGCCTTGATCGGCCATCAGCGTGTTTGTCCGAACACTTAGCGCGCCTGGCCCGCGCCGCCCCGCGCCCGCCTGCTCCGCGCGATCCGATGAACAACAAACCTGCTATCGGTTTGCATAAAAAACGTCGATCAAAGATTGAACAGCGAGAGGAATGTACGTCACTTAGTTATAAATTATTATGTTTACCGGTTTACAATTTATCTCAGTATTGGTCATTGGTTGGTTCTGGTTCATTGCCATGTTTCTTTCCGTGTAAGCCGACATTCGCACGGACGTAATAAAATCGTGGCGGGATTTTATCGGTCACTGGATTTTCAACTCTCTGCATTAAGCCGAGCGTCGAGAATCCAACGCGCTGGGACGCACTCTCGTCCCAGCGCGTTGAAAAAACACACTGTTGGATTTTCAACTCTCGGCATTAAGCAGAGCGTTGAAAATCAAATGCACGAAAAAAAAATCGCCGCGATTTTATTACGTCCGTGCGTATGTGGGCTTAATCTTCGCCTGTTTTATTTTAACTTAGATACACACGGCTACACATCAAGCTATATACATCTCCAGTTTATGCTGATCTCGCATTGTATAGGATTTCCCGACAATGCGAGGTCAGCTTATACTGGAACATTATAGCTTGATGTTGTGTAGCTTCGTGTACCGACTGCTTGAACGTTTGTTTTTGTACTGGTACAAAGACTTCTATTCAGTTTTTTCATGAACATATACATATGCAATAATTATAATTTCTAAATATAAGGTTCCGCTCGGTGCGGTGTAGGTGTAGGGCCTTTTGTCTGGTTTTTTGAGAGATTTATCTAACTGAGCAAATAGTCTTAGTCGGGGCAGCACAATGTGAGTAACGTGAATAAGCACTTCGGCAATCATTGACACATACACCTACCTACATAGATATAGTTCCTACCTATAGGCAGTGAAGCAAGTGGACAGTTTGAATAGGTAAAGCTTTATCCGCGTTCACATTCGGATTCCGATCACCCGGTGACCGGTGCGGTGCGACGATGGCGGGCGGGAGGGAATTCTCTGAATACCAATATGTAGGCTAGTGGCTCTTAACAAACTGTGTATTCCTACTGAGACACGTGTACATGTATGCTTACATTCGTTACAGAGAGCTTTCGTTAGCGTGGTTCAGAATAACTGCACTTGCAGGATTTTTCTTCTATTATGCCCTTCCTTACATTATTAGAAGTAGGTAAAAAATCCAATCAAATATCAATTGATCGACCACTATAAATCGAGCGTTCAACGCATCGCATATTCATTCTATCGAAATATCAATATACTGAATACTTTTTATATAGAACTAGCTTTTGCCCGCTGTTTCGCTTACGGCCTATCCGTCGGCGTCGCTAGAAGTCCAAGCAGACCAAAACAATGATAGATGGATAGTCAAAATTGTACCTACGTAAACATATGATACCTCTGGCTGGCTAGGATCACAATGGGCACTGAGACGACTAAAATAGACGAGATTTTCCGAATTAATTCAGGTAAATAAGTTCCTGTCTGCCGTATATATTTCTGTTGCCATACGGCACTATCCGTCCAAAGTTATCCACAGCTTAGTTTGTCTGGCAATAGTCCGCAATTTAGTGACAGAAAACGAACAAGCTAGCTGCTAAACGAGCGAGGAAAACTGTTCCTTCGTAATACAGTTTGTCATAAGTACATACGTGGAACAGGCTGAATCAGTTCCGTTCTAACAACCACAATAAAGTAACGATCATACCACTCATGTGATCATACCGAGAAGAATTAGTGACATGGTAGGTTACCTAATTCTCATTGCTGATTGAAAACTAAATACCTAGGTAATTAGAATTGTGCAAGGTTGTACCTATTTATTGTGAATAATGTTTGTAGGGGATTCAGGTGCAGGGTGGATATTGGTGGCCATAGAATAAAATTAACACACTTTCTCTGAGTACACACAATATAATCACAACACAGAAACACTAATTACAACACACAAAAATAGCTTACGCACTAAACAGAGACTAATCGAGGTACTAGGAAACAGATTAATAACTACCGAAACACAAACTTATCCTCTGTTCCTAAATCTAGAATCTATCTAGGTCCCGTAAGGCGGAACTTCGCTATAGGTAGTCGATTTTATAGGCATTAGCCCCACACTATTCGACACTACCCATAAGGAGACTGAACATTGACTGAACTTATACTAAACTTATACTGAATTACTATGTTATAATGATTAAAACACTAAGTTATAATAAGAACACCAAGTTAAAATGATCAAAACGCAATTACCCCTATACTTTCCCGAAGATTTCCCCTGTACTTTCTACCCTAGCGCACCCGCCCTGTGGCTAGCATACGCAGTTTGTACGAAATTCCTATCCAAGTCTAGTTTTTCAAGGTGAGGGGGTCGGTATGCGATCGGGGATTGCGGGGTACGCCAATTTTCGGGTGCGCCAGGGGAGGTGAGGGGAACGAAGGGAAAGAAACTACGCAGTTGGTCTGCTTATGTATTACGTCCTATGTGACGCCTTTGTTCTTTCCTCAAATCGAACATCTCAGCTACTTTTCTTTATGTAAAAGGTGCCTATTTATAGTGGATAGCCTAACTAAGACATTGTGTATGTCAGAACCCTTATTTATTGCCTAGATTGGCCTGTATAAAATCATTTAGTTAGTATATAAGGGAAATCTTTGTGTCTTAGTTTCTAATCGACTTATACTATTATACTGAGGCTATCACTATACTTTTTATCTATATATTTAGCTAGGTTACTTCACAATATGGGTAATAAAAGTAGTATCATACAAAAGACTTTAATTAACTTAACCTAGGGTGGTGTGAAGTACCTAGTAACTGATTACAATCATCAAAAGAGATCGCTGTGCTTCTCAACAATGTTATTTAAAAAAAAAAGCATAGACGGGCCATACATGTGGGATGCATCGGGAGAGATGGGTCAGCCGTCACGCTTTGGGAGGCAAAAGAAGGGAGTTATCGCTGAAGGAGGCCTAGGAAACGCTGGCATGATAACTTAGAGGCGTTTATGGGAGATTGGCCAGAGAAGGCAATACAGAGAAGAGTGGAAAGCTGTGGGGAGACCTTTGCCCAGCAGTGGGACAGGACAGGTTGGAAAAAAAAAAGGTTTACTTAGTACCTATGTTTATGCGCTGCTACTATAAAGCAACATGATATTTCTCACCACAATGTAAGTACTACTTACATTAACAAATGATCATAGGACAATACATAGTAGTTTTAATTATACTGTAGGAGACTGGTGCCTAAGGCGCGTAAGGAGGAGGTACCGTAGATACAGGTATTTCACACACCAGTAGTCAAGGGCGGATCCAGCCTTCGAGTCGGGGGGGGTCACATAGTCGGGGTCAGTCAGGACAGGTTCCAATCAGTGGTGGACTAAGTCTGTCGGGGGCTCAGGGGAGCAAAACAAAATAAGGCCGACGGCGGCGGTCTTCTCAGTTTATGTAGGTATTTAACACTTCGCAAAAAAATTATAATGACAGCAAAAAAAAAAACAAGTAAGTGGGTATAACGTGTCTAATTATAATCTAACTACACCATGGACCTCGCAACAGGCAGGAAAATTTTTTTCAGGGAGGTGCATTTTCGTCTCCTCATCAATAGGATACGAAAAGCAAAAATGTAGGGGAGCGCGAGCAAGGCGAGCTCGAATTTTTTTACACCTCGTCTCGGAATTCTCGGTTAGGTTTCTATTAAACATCCTTACGGAAATAGGAGTTGCTTTGTCGACTTATGCAGAAAAGTTTGAAAGTTAGAAAAATATAGAATTCAAGAGCGAGCGTAGCGAGCTTGAAAATTTTAGCACACCGCCTTATGTAGGAGATAAGGTTTTTTTTAAGTCATACATTAATAGGAATTCCTTTGTCGACTTATGCAGAAAGTTTGAAAATGTAGA
Organism: Agrochola lychnidis; assembly: GCA_963680765.1. Classification (NCBI taxonomy): domain Eukaryota; kingdom Metazoa; phylum Arthropoda; class Insecta; order Lepidoptera; family Noctuidae; genus Agrochola; species Agrochola lychnidis. Next base: position 530,054 of record OY796859.1, on the reverse strand, counting down.
TTATGTAGAAAATTTTCATCCTCAGCCTCCAACTCTAAACTGCTTCTTACTGAATATTTATGTTGACCGTGTTTGGGATATCATTAAAAAGTACTTCTTAAGATTTAGGGGGCCGCCAGGACCGGGTTGCTAGCTTCAGATAAACCTACATGGTCACTTATGAAACGTCAGAAGCTAGGAATCGTTTCACTTGGTGGTTTTCTATGGAAAAGAGCCGGCAGAAAACTCCACGGTCAATCATCATAATTATAATAACAGCACATAGTCTTATTTTGCATGTCGTTCGCATGTGTGGCAATGGCAAACATCCTACGTGGCAACATCATACAAAGTATTTATTTGATTAAATTTATCAATGAAATTAGAAAAAATACCAGTGGTCGACCTAAACGCAGCCCAGGGGGGGGGGGTCATGACCCCCCCCTGGATCCGCCCTTGCCAGTAGTGCTATTCTGTAAAAATCTCACCGTGATATCTTAGGTGAAGTGAGCTGCCAATAGTGTCAATCCTTAGTAACTGACAGCTTCACCTAAGATAACACGGTGAGATGGTTACAGAACAGCACCACAGTCCTCCACCCCTTTGGAAGCAGTTACATTTATTAAAGATTATGCACTCGTACACAAATGAAACTCGTACACAAATGAAACTTGTACACACATAGCCCCGATACTTTCGACGAGCACTTTGAGCCACAGTCCGTGACTTCAAATAATAAATAATACCTATCTACTTATATACGTTTAAAACTCCATAGTCAGTTTTTGTGATAGGAGGACGCCTGAAATCAGTTTATTCCACTTTCAGGAATAAGAGAGTGTTTCTAAGGAAGTTCATGAGAAAAAAAACCGGCCAAGTGCACGTCGGACCACGCACAATGAAGGGTTCCGTAGTTGGGATGAATTTATCCCAAGAACAAACTTAACATTGCAGTTGAAAAACATGTTCTCCCATACATTCCAACTGCAAATGTAAGTTAACGCTTGTGCGTTAACTTACATTATTGGGAGATTTACCATGATATTTTAACTTTAAGACCATAGACTTCTTATAGGTTTTCGTGTAATCTCAGGCTCAATAGTTTCATGGCGGAATGGAGAGTGCGATTGTCGCAACCCAGCGCTAGGCACGCCACAATTGCGGCGATAAGACCCCTCTTTGAGGAGTGGCTAGAGAGGCGGCACGGCGTCCTCACCTTCCGCCTGACACAGGTGCTCACCGGACACGGCTGTTTCGGGAGGTACCTGTTCAGGATAAAGCGGGAGGAAACGCCCGGGTGTCATCACTGTGTGGATCGCCCGGAGGACACGGTGGAGCATACGGTGGAGGTCTGCCCGGCTTGGGCAGGGCATCGCCGTGTCCTCGTGGAAGCGATCGGCGGCGGTGATCTCTCGCGTCCGGCCCTGATTCGGGCCATGCTACGGAGCGAGAGGAAATGGGAGGCCGTCACCTCCTTCTGCGAAGCAGTAATGCTCGCGAAGGAGGAGACGGAGCGCGTGAGGGAGAGGCAAATTTCGCGTCCTCGCGCCGCTAACCGCCGCAGGAGGAGACGCCCTGGGCGTCGGGAATCACAGGAAGATTTCCGGCCACCGTAGGCGCGGGCTTGCGGACGGTGAGCAATGGGTAGCTCGCCGTCCGATAAGGACCAAGCCCGGGTCGACGGCGCGTTGTGTTCCACGCGCGCCTCAAAGAGATGTCAGCAGAATTGACGGGGTCCGCTAGGGCTGATGCCTGCCGGGGTTGCGAAGAAGTCCGAAAGGGAGATCGTGGCCCCCGGCAACATGGCAACCGAAGGAACACGGGTGGGTATTAGTCAGTAAGAGTCTGACACGCCCTCCCGCTCCGCCCAGAGCGGGAGAAGTTATTTGATGACTTCCCAACCCAAAAAAAAAAAGGCTCAATAGTTTCAGAGGGCATAAGGGCCCATGATCAATTTTCATATATTTTCATAAATAACTTAACTATTTATTTAAAAATTATTTAAAAAAATACTTGAGACCCTCACAGTAAGCCCTTTCAATTGATATGCTACACAACACCGTCACACTTTTTAGGGTTCCGTAGTAAACAAGGAACCCTTATAGTTTCGTCATGTCCGTCTGTCTGTCTGTCTGTCCGCGGTCTAGCTCCGAGACCCTTAGTACTAGAAAGCTGTAATTTGACATAGGTATACATATTAATTACGCCGACAAAGTGATGAAACAAAATTATGAAAAACATTTTTTTTTAGGGTACCTCCCATACACGTAAAGTGATGATGTTTTATTTTTTATTTTTTTATCCCATAGTGTGGGGTATCATTGGAAAGGTCTTACAAAAACATTATGAGTTTGTGAAAACCATTTTTGGATTCAGGGGTCCGTTTGCAAAATATTAAGCTAACCAACCATTTAGCTGGCAGGGGGGGGGGACACTTGAATCTAACAAAAATTAGCACTTAAAGTGCTAATTTTGTTGTATGTGAAAAAAATCACAGCAGTAGTTTATATAACGAAATTAAAAGGAAAACTATCACAGCTAAGTAGGCTTTACTAGTTATCGAGTAATAATCGACCAACTTAACTTTGCAGTTGCAAAAACATGTTTTCCCATACATTCCGTATGGGAGAACATGTTTATCAACTACAAAGTTAAGTTTGTTTTTGGGATAAATTCATCCCAACTACGGAACCCTTCATTGTGCGTGGTCCGACACGCACTTGGCCGGTTTTTATTTTTTATTTGACACGATTGATTTGACAGGACTAAACTAAAATTTATCTTCTGTCCTTTTCTTAATGAAATAGAAAGAAAAAGATGCACTGAACTTAAATTTAGTTTAGTTTGTGAACAAGGGAATAGGCACCACTATCTAATTAACAAAATAACAATAGATTCTGACTAGTTGACAAACAAATGCAAAGAATTTGCAGAAGATATTAATGCTTATGAGCTTAAACACAGACTACAATTATATTGAGCTCAAATCAGAATGTTTTCATGAAAGGAATCAGCCGATTTGAGTATCTCAACCTTACAACATCCGATAAGTTAGCAGAAACTTTCTCAAATGTTGAAGTCGCTACAAGAATATTCCTTTCCTTGATTGTAGTGGAGAGCGCACATTTTCACAACTAAAGAGAATATTAAATGAATTATGAACGACATTGTTACAAGAACGACTAACTAATTCGTCAAATAAGTGCTTAAAACGTAATGTCCTAAAAAAATAGACTGAGGATATAATAGAAGATTTTTTAGAACAGAAATCCCGAAAGAAACCATTGATATTTGATTTGTACATTTTGTTGTACCTATTACCCATAGTACTTAAATATAAAATCATAGCAGAAAAAATATTTTTTTGTCACTGACTTTTTTTTACTTTCCAAAGGGGCCCCAAATTCTTGTGTGCCCAGGGGCTCCGGCTTGCCCTTTTTAGGGTTCCGTTAAAAAACGGAACCCTTATAGATTCGTCATGTCTGTCTGTCTATCTGTCTGTCTGTCTGTCTGTCTGTCTGTCTGTCTGTCTGTCTGTCCGTCCGTATGTCACAGCCACTTTTTTCCGAAACTATAAGAGCTATGCTGTTGAAACTTGGTAAGTAGATGTATTCTGTGAACCGCATTAAGATTTTCACACAAAAATAGAAAAAAACAAATAATTTTGGAGTTCCCCATACTTAGAACTGAAACTCAAAAATTTTTTTTTCATCAATCCCATACGTGTGGGGTATCTATGGATAGGTCTTCAAAAATGATATTGAGGTTTCTAATATCATTTTTTTCTAAACAGAATAGTTTGTGCGAGATACACTTCCAAAGTGGTAAAATGTGTGTCCCCCCCCCTGTAACTTCTAAAATAAGAGAATGATAAAACTAAAAAAAATATATGATGTACGTTACTATGTAAACTTCCACCGAAAATTGGTTTGAACGAGATCTAGCAAGTAGTTTTTTTTTAATACGTCATAAATCGTAAACTTATCGTTACTTGCTGCTACGGAACCCTTCATGGGCGAGTACGACTCGCACTTGGCCGCTTTTTTTTATTTTTGTGTGGGAAATTATCAAATAACTTCTCCCGCTCTGGGTGGAGCGGAAGGGCGTGTCAGACTCTTACTGAGTAAAACCCACCCGTGTTATTTTGGTTGCCCTGTTGCCGGGGGCCACGATGTCCCTTTCGGCCCGTATTCGCAGCCCCGGCAGGCATTGGCTCTAACGGACCCCGTCAATTCTGCTGACATCTCTTTGAGGCGCGCGTGGAACACAACGCGCCGTCGAGCCGGGCTTGGTCCTTATCGGACTGCGAGCTACCCATTGCTCACCGTCCGCAAGCCCGCGCCTACGGTGGCCGGAAATCGGCTCGCGATTCCCGCCCCGGGCGTCTCCTCCTGCGGCAGTTTGGGGCGTGAGGGCGCGAAATTTGCCTCTCCCTCACGCGTTCCGCCTCCTCCTTCGCGAGCATTACCGCTTCAAAGAAGGAGGTGACGGCCTGCCATTACCTCTCGCTCCGTACCATGGCCTGAACCAGGGCCGGACGCGAGAGATCACCGCCGCCGATCGCTTCCACGAGGACACGGCGATGTTCCGCCCAAGCCGGGCAGACCTCCACCGTATGCTCCACCGTGTCTTCCGACCTTGGGCTTGCCCTAATACGGCCTTGGGTAGGTAGATACATTACACGCAATAGAAGAAAAGGACGTCCCTCGTATTGACAGGCGATAATAAAAAAAATGGCGTAATTTATAGTCAGAAACACTAATTATTGTTCAAAAAATTATGCCATTATAAATAACTAGCTTTTGCCCGCGGCTTCGCTCGCGTGGATGTCGGAAAATACCCCACGGGAACGTACTACCGGGCAGTACCGGGATTACATACCTTTTTTTTTTTGGGTGGGAAATTATCGAATAACTTCTCCCGCTCTGGGTGGAGCGGGAGGGCGCGTCAGACTCTTACTGACTAAAACCCAACCGTGTTCCTTCGGTTGCCTTATTGCCAGGAGGCCACGATTTCCTTTTCGGCCCATATTCGCAACCCCGGCAGGCATTGGCCCTAGCGGACTCCGTCAATTCTGCTGACATCTCTTTGAGGCGCGCGTGGAACACATTACTGCTTCGCAGAAGGAGGTGACGGCCTCCCATTTCCTCTCGCTCCGTAGCATGGCCCGAATCAGGGCCGGACGCGAGAGATCACCGCCGCCGATCGCTTCCACGAGGACACGGCGATGCCCTGCCCAAGCCGGGCAGACCTCCACCGTATGCTCCACCGTGTCCTCCGGGCGATCCACACAGTGATGACACCCGGGCGTTTCCTCCCGCTTTATCCTGAACAGGTACCTCCCGAAGCAGCCGTGTCCGGTGAGGACCTGCGTCAGGCGGAAGGTGAGGACGCCGTGGCGCCTCTCAAGCCACTCTTCAAAGAGGGGTCGTATCGCCGCAATTTTTTTTTGTTTTATTTTTTATTTTTTTATCCCATAGTGTGGGGTATCATTGGAAAGGTCTTACAAAAACATTATGAGTTTGTGAAAACCATTTTTGGATTCAGGGGTCCGTTTGCAAAATATTAAGCTAACCAACCATTTAGCTGGCAGGGGGGGGGGACACTTGAATCTAACAAAAATTAGCACTTAAAGTGCTAATTTTGTTGTATGTGAAAAAAATCACAGCAGTAGTTTATATAACGAAATTAAAAGGAAAACTATCACAGCTAAGTAGGCTTTACTAGTTATCGAGTAATAATCGACCAACTTAACTTTGCAGTTGCAAAAACATGTTTTCCCATACATTCCGTATGGGAGAACATGTTTATCAACTACAAAGTTAAGTTTGTTTTTGGGATAAATTCATCCCAACTACGGAACCCTTCATTGTGCGTGGTCCGACACGCACTTGGCCGGTTTTTATTTTTTATTTGACACGATTGATTTGACAGGACTAAACTAAAATTTATCTTCTGTCCTTTTCTTAATGAAATAGAAAGAAAAAGATGCACTGAACTTAAATTTAGTTTAGTTTGTGAACAAGGGAATAGGCACCACTATCTAATTAACAAAATAACAATAGATTCTGACTAGTTGACAAACAAATGCAAAGAATTTGCAGAAGATATTAATGCTTATGAGCTTAAACACAGACTACAATTATATTGAGCTCAAATCAGAATGTTTTCATGAAAGGAATCAGCCGATTTGAGTATCTCAACCTTACAACATCCGATAAGTTAGCAGAAACTTTCTCAAATGTTGAAGTCGCTACAAGAATATTCCTTTCCTTGATTGTAGTGGAGAGCGCACATTTTCACAACTAAAGAGAATATTAAATGAATTATGAACGACATTGTTACAAGAACGACTAACTAATTCGTCAAATAAGTGCTTAAAACGTAATGTCCTAAAAAAATAGACTGAGGATATAATAGAAGATTTTTTAGAACAGAAATCCCGAAAGAAACCATTGATATTTGATTTGTACATTTTGTTGTACCTATTACCCATAGTACTTAAATATAAAATCATAGCAGAAAAAATATTTTTTTGTCACTGACTTTTTTTTACTTTCCAAAGGGGCCCCAAATTCTTGTGTGCCCAGGGGCTCCGGCTTGCCCTTTTTAGGGTTCCGTTAAAAAACGGAACCCTTATAGATTCGTCATGTCTGTCTGTCTATCTGTCTGTCTGTCTGTCTGTCTGTCTGTCTGTCTGTCTGTCTGTCCGTCCGTATGTCACAGCCACTTTTTTCCGAAACTATAAGAGCTATGCTGTTGAAACTTGGTAAGTAGATGTATTCTGTGAACCGCATTAAGATTTTCACACAAAAATAGAAAAAAACAAATAATTTTGGAGTTCCCCATACTTAGAACTGAAACTCAAAAATTTTTTTTTCATCAATCCCATACGTGTGGGGTATCTATGGATAGGTCTTCAAAAATGATATTGAGGTTTCTAATATCATTTTTTTCTAAACAGAATAGTTTGTGCGAGATACACTTCCAAAGTGGTAAAATGTGTGTCCCCCCCCCTGTAACTTCTAAAATAAGAGAATGATAAAACTAAAAAAAATATATGATGTACGTTACTATGTAAACTTCCACCGAAAATTGGTTTGAACGAGATCTAGCAAGTAGTTTTTTTTTAATACGTCATAAATCGTAAACTTATCGTTACTTGCTGCTACGGAACCCTTCATGGGCGAGTACGACTCGCACTTGGCCGCTTTTTTTTATTTTTGTGTGGGAAATTATCAAATAACTTCTCCCGCTCTGGGTGGAGCGGAAGGGCGTGTCAGACTCTTACTGAGTAAAACCCACCCGTGTTATTTTGGTTGCCCTGTTGCCGGGGGCCACGATGTCCCTTTCGGCCCGTATTCGCAGCCCCGGCAGGCATTGGCTCTAACGGACCCCGTCAATTCTGCTGACATCTCTTTGAGGCGCGCGTGGAACACAACGCGCCGTCGAGCCGGGCTTGGTCCTTATCGGACTGCGAGCTACCCATTGCTCACCGTCCGCAAGCCCGCGCCTACGGTGGCCGGAAATCGGCTCGCGATTCCCGCCCCGGGCGTCTCCTCCTGCGGCAGTTTGGGGCGTGAGGGCGCGAAATTTGCCTCTCCCTCACGCGTTCCGCCTCCTCCTTCGCGAGCATTACCGCTTCAAAGAAGGAGGTGACGGCCTGCCATTACCTCTCGCTCCGTACCATGGCCTGAACCAGGGCCGGACGCGAGAGATCACCGCCGCCGATCGCTTCCACGAGGACACGGCGATGTTCCGCCCAAGCCGGGCAGACCTCCACCGTATGCTCCACCGTGTCTTCCGACCTTGGGCTTGCCCTAATACGGCCTTGGGTAGGTAGATACATTACACGCAATAGAAGAAAAGGACGTCCCTCGTATTGACAGGCGATAATAAAAAAAATGGCGTAATTTATAGTCAGAAACACTAATTATTGTTCAAAAAATTATGCCATTATAAATAACTAGCTTTTGCCCGCGGCTTCGCTCGCGTGGATGTCGGAAAATACCCCACGGGAACGTACTACCGGGCAGTACCGGGATTACATACCTTTTTTTTTTTGGGTGGGAAATTATCGAATAACTTCTCCCGCTCTGGGTGGAGCGGGAGGGCGCGTCAGACTCTTACTGACTAAAACCCAACCGTGTTCCTTCGGTTGCCTTATTGCCAGGAGGCCACGATTTCCTTTTCGGCCCATATTCGCAACCCCGGCAGGCATTGGCCCTAGCGGACTCCGTCAATTCTGCTGACATCTCTTTGAGGCGCGCGTGGAACACATTACTGCTTCGCAGAAGGAGGTGACGGCCTCCCATTTCCTCTCGCTCCGTAGCATGGCCCGAATCAGGGCCGGACGCGAGAGATCACCGCCGCCGATCGCTTCCACGAGGACACGGCGATGCCCTGCCCAAGCCGGGCAGACCTCCACCGTATGCTCCACCGTGTCCTCCGGGCGATCCACACAGTGATGACACCCGGGCGTTTCCTCCCGCTTTATCCTGAACAGGTACCTCCCGAAGCAGCCGTGTCCGGTGAGGACCTGCGTCAGGCGGAAGGTGAGGACGCCGTGGCGCCTCTCAAGCCACTCTTCAAAGAGGGGTCGTATCGCCGCAATTTTTTTTTTTTTTCTTTTTTTTTTTTTTAACAAAAAAAAAAGTTGTGGCGTGCCCAGGGATTACATACCTAATAGTCCAGGAAAAGGTTATTGACTCCTACTGCTGCGCTCTACGCGTAATTTTGAATCTGTGATATCTTTTAAACCATTCATTTAAATGATATGATGTCAAGGCATATTTTAATCTATGACCGGATTAATCTGATACCGGTCAAAATAACTTCGGAAATAACAATGGAATTTTTATCAATTTCTGAAAGCTAATAATGGTTACTGTGGGTCATCCTTAGAAGATAGACATATGTCATCGCGCGCTTTTTTGTTGAACTTTTTAGGATCTTCAATCCTGAACATAAATTTGATGTATCACTAACGGTTTACGCGGCGCACGCCAGTAAAGCTCTCAGTTGGCATGTTTTTTTCCGACATCTACGACAGTAATCGTCATAATTCAGCCAATTTACACAAAACTTTAATGAATTATACACCAAATCCTTCCGCAAGAACCATTTCGTCCATTGGTGAAAACCGTTTGAAAATCCGCTCAGTAGTTTTTGAGTTTATCGCGTTCAGACAGACAGACGCGGCGGGAGACTGTTTTATAATATGTAAGGATAAGGATAACTAAGTCTTATTTAAAAATTAATATCTGGATGACTGAGTATCGAGAGTACTGTTCCTGGGCAATCTCCTCAACTTAATCGGTCCATTAGCTTCGGAGCAAATTGGCTGTGACAGATGGACAGACACACACACGAGTGATCTTATAAGGGTTCTGTTTTTCTTCCTTTTGAGGTACGGCACCCTAAAAACTGACAATAACGCTAAAAGCTTCGGCCAAACTTGAGCGACTACAACGCGGGACGCGGGAGCGAAATCGTGCACACCTGTGCGACTACAGCGCGAACAGCGAACTTCATTTTGTTTAGTGAATACTCACAGCCGCACGTCTATGGCTTAGTGTAGCACCTAAATTGTTGTGTTATGTCAGTCTCATATTTAACATCAGTCTCACTCTGGCCGACTCATCAGAGTCTGGCCGATTGAGTCCCATATTTTATCCTTTTTACGTATATTTTTATATCCAGGATTTTTCAGATCCTATAGAAGAGTATGCTCTCTTACTTTTTCTATAAACATCTCTGTATTATTAGTCTGTCATCGTGGAGTTTAAATAATGAGGCGTCCGTAATAATGTAACGATCTGTACACACGTCTGACCACAAGACGCGTGCTTCCCGCTCACTCCCGCTTTGCCGACGCGGTGTTCCCGCGTGACGGTCGCGTAGGTGTGCAAGGCGCCATATAATAACACGAGCAGCGTCCGCCGCGCGGTAGACGCTCCTGCTTCGCTTCCCGCCTCCCGCGTTGTGGTTGCTCAGGTTTGGCCGAAGCTTAATTCAACGTACCTAATTAGTTCGTATATGATGTAAGGGCTTCCTAAACGAAGCCGAAGCCTTACAGATTATGTACAGATCAAGTGAATGAACAATTGACGTAGATGGCCGTCCGGCCGCCTACCACCGCAGTCTGGTGATCGACCGTCCGACACCGACACTGACTGACGCGTGACGTCCGGAGTAGGAACTACTTACTTCATAATTGCATAATACCTACATTACTTTGTTTAATTACCAGCTGGCATTAACACAGCTCGTAATTATTATGTACTAGCTGCACCCCGCGGTTTCACCCACGTTGGTCTCGATCCCTGAGGGAATATCGGGATGGAAAGTATCCTATGTCCTAATCCAGGTCATGGTCTACTCCTGTGCCAAATTTTATCCAAATCTGTTCAACTGTTTTAGCGTGAAAACGTAACAAACAAACAAACTCACTTTCGCATTTATAATATTAGTTAGGACTAGCTGCTGCCCGCGGCTTCGCCCGCGTGGACCCTAATTCATATTTCTTTTTCTAAAAAAAAAATAGCCTAAGTTACTCCTTATAACCTCAGCTATCTTCTAATGAAAGTCCCGTCGACCAGCCGTTTCTGAGATTCATCATCATCATCAGCCTATAAATGTTCCCACTGCTGGGACACAGGCCTCTGCGAGAGGGAGTGGGCCGTACTCCACCATGCGGGCCCAGTGCGGGTTGGTAGATGTCACATGTCTTCGAATTTTCGGTTCTAGAACATGCCGGTTTCCTCACGATGTTTTCCTTTACCGTTTTGAGAGCAGTGATCCAGCCTCCAGCCAGGGGCAAAAACTATTCTAAATTAAAATTAAGCGAACGCTCGCTAAGGGCACCTCCTGTGGGGTACGAACTTCAGATTAGGGTGTCGCTGGGGGGAGGACAGCAAGAAGGGACAGGCTGGATCAAAGTTGGATTTTCATCGTGATTATTATGCGGGGTATTTAAAGCCACGTGCTCAGCTGCAACAACTGCTGGCACCTCGTTTTCGAGCAAGGGTCGGGGGGGAGTATCATTTACTCGGGGGCGGTCGCGATCGCGAAGGACCTCGGCGGCGAAGTCGGAATGACGAGAGGTGTCTGTGTTTGTGTACTGTACTGGTGGCCCTATTCTTCTCCTGGAGGAGTGTTATGGGGTCATCTGGGTCGGAAAGGACATGCCTCGGACAGCGGGTCTGACTGAGGGGGGAACCATCCGCGTCAGTACGTTGCAGGATTTATACAGTGTGAGTCTTCATAATGTGCACATATCGAAATGACGGAATCTATGCTTAATTTTATCGACGGAAAAAATGGTCAAATTTTTTTTGTTTTTGTTTTATTTATTTTTTAACAATTTTTTTTTTATTCTCTTGAGCATCTTATTTATAAATTTTACAATTATTGTAAAAATTGATGAAAAAAATAAAATTTTTACTAAAAAAACATGTTTATTTTCAATTGAGGGTAGTTTTTTTTCTCAATTTAAATTTTAAGTGGACGCCTACTTACTTCCAATCATAATGGAGTGTTTCATCGCGATAGCTGATTCAGTTTAAAAGTTACACAGTTTTGTCACAATTTTTTTTTAAATATTTTTCTGTCATTAAAATTAAGCATAGATTCCCTCATTTCGATATGTGCACATTATGAAGACTCACAATGTATATAATAATATAATATATTTCTTTCTTTCTTTCTTTCTTTAGAGCCAAATAAAGTTCCGTGATTAATTTTGAATCTGCAGAAGATCGCAATAAAAAAAAAATAGTCTGCGCACTCTTTTAACTGTACTGCATGGGAAGATAAATGCGATGCCTTGGGTATTTTTTATGATTTGTCCAAGGCGTTTGATTGCGTTCTTCATGAAACATTCATCAGGAAACTCCGCCACTATGGGTTCCGGAACAGCGCTCTGAATCTTCTTATTTCATACTTAGTAATAGGATTCAGAGCGTTGACGTTAATGGAAAAAGATATACCGGATCTATAGTAACAATGGGAGTCCTTCAGGGCTCAATTCTTGGTCCTTTCTTGTTTCTTATTTATATTAATGACTTGCCTTACCTCATAAAGGATAACCATGATATAGTGTTGTTTGCGGATGACACTTCACTTTTTATTAAACTTAAACGTCAGCAGCTGGTTACTGACGATGTAAATAGCGCGATCTCAATAGTAGTTCACTGGTTCAATGTTAACAATTTACTCCTTAATGAAAAAAAAAACCAAATGCATTAAGTTTACCCTACCTCATGTTAGGCAGGTGAAAACCAATGTGTTAATAAAGGGCGAAGAATTGAATCCTGAAGATAGCACAGTTTTCTTGGGCTTAACTTTGGATGCTAAGCTTCAGTGGGGCCCACATATAGATAAATTGTCAAAAAAGCTAAGCTCCGCAGCATATGCGGTTAGAAAAATTCGTAATTTGACTGACATAGAGACAGCCCGTTTAGTGTACTTTAGCTATTTTCATAGTGTAATGTCGTACGGTATTCTGTTGTGGGGAAATGCTGCCGACATTCAGACTATTTTTTTTTTTTGCAGAAAAGAGCTGTTCGATCAATTTATAAATCAAATCCGAGACACTCTCTCAGAGATAAATTTAAGGAGTTAATCTCCTTAAATTTATCTCAAAAACATTTACAAAAATCGATCAGAATAACATACTAGTTAAAGTTAGTTAGTACTAATTATATTATAATATTTAATCTGTGAACATCCTTCCTTTTTTTAGTAATCAATCTAAGTATGTAGCACGGATACTGAACCTCTTACATGCACCCTGTAGGGCTGTAGGTATGTTCCGAGTTGCCAAAACTTGTCCCCAAAATAATTGCGGGCTGTCACCACTTCGACAAGCGACAGAACAGAACTTTACCGGCGACGAAGTACCTATAGACATACATAGGTAGGACCGTAGGACGGACTATATTCAAATGAGTTTAAAATTAGATTAAAAACCATGTTTTATTTTTTTAATGTTTAAAACATTGTTTGATATTTGTTTTCAACTGTGATTATGAACACGTAAAAAAACATTATTTTATTTCAAACAGTTTTAAATGGTTTTAAACATTGTTTAAAATAAGTGTTTTAAAACCACTTGTTTGTTTTATGCCAACCAACAAAAATTAATGATAATTTCTTAACAAAAGTAAATTATTTGTTGAAATATACAGGATGGCAGGGCATCGACGCGAAAACTGTTACCATGAATTCAGTACATGATTCTGAACCCCCCCTTTTTTTTGGGTGGGAAATTATCAAATAACTTCTTCCGCTAAGGGTGGAGCGGGAGGGCGTGTCAGACTCTTACTGACTAAAACCCACCCGTGTTCTTTCAGTTGCCTATATTGCCAGGGGTCATGGTAACCCTTTCGGACATTAACCGCAACCCCAGCAGGCATCGGCCCTATCGGACCCTGCTCGCGCAAGTTTTAGTAATAAGTTTTTTTTTTTTTATTATAATCCGAACGCAGTTTTGAGCTATATTCCTTCCTTCCCAATTCCCGTACAACGGAACGAAACGGACGCTCATCGCACGCACCAATCAGAGGCTGCTGCCGCTGTAGCGAGAGCCAATCGCATCTCCTGTGATTTGAGGGAACTTCTCAAATTTTGGACACTTGTCAGTGACCGCTCACCGCTAACGCCCACGCGCTCCCGCGCGCCGCGCGCGCTCCAAACCGCCCGCCAACCGCGCCATCTTATATCAAAATTCACGAGCTCTCTATTTGTAAGGCCGATACAATTGTGACATTTAAACACCCAATAAGTGCACCACAGTGAGTTGAATCAGTGAACACCAGGATAGCCAGAGCTGTCCTTGAGTCAACGTGTTTCGTCCAGAAGATTTCCAAGTAAGTCCATCCATCCCTATTCCTTATTCATACCTGTGTGTAGCTCAATTCTGTGTCGGCTAATATTCCACCCACGTAAATTATTCTCCCGCGTATGGTCCTTCGAAGCCTCGTCAACTTATACACCAGACCCCGCCAGTTCTGCTGACATCTCTATGAGGCGCGCATGGAACACAACGCGCCGTCGACCCGGGCCTGGTTCTTATTGGACGGCGAGCTACCCATTGCTCACCGTCCGCAAGCCCGCGCCTAAGGTGGCCGGGAATCGGCCTGCGACTCCCGATGCCCAGGGCGTTTTCTGCGGCGGTTAGGAGCGTGAGGGCGCGAAATTTGCCTCTCCATCACGCGTTCTGCCTCCTCCTTCGCGAGCATTACTGCTTCGCAGGAGGTGACGGCCTTCCATGCCCTCTTGCTCCGTACCATAGCCTGGACCAGGGCCGGACGCGAAAGATCACCGCCGCCGATCGCCTCCACGATGACACGGTGATGCTCCGCCCAAGCCAGTCGGGCAGACCTCCACCGTATGCTCCACCGTGTCCTCCGGGCGATCCACACAATGGTGACACCCGGGCGTTTCCTTCCGCCTTATCCTGAACAGGAACCTCCCGAAACAGCCGTGTCCGGTGAGGACCCGCGTCAGGCGGAAGGTGAGGACGCCGTGGCGCCTCTCTAGCCACTCCTCAAAGAGGGGACTTATCGCCGCAATTGTGGCGTGCCCACCCCCTGCGTTGAAATTTTTCGTCGGTCATTTTTTTTAAACATCTGCTGTCCCATACATTTTGACCGCGTAGGTATTGCACTTTTCTATAAAACAGCAGATTTTTTTTAAATAACCGAAGAAAAGTTTCAACGCAGGGGGTTTCGGAATCGCCACGGCGTCCTCACCTTCCGCCTGACACAGGTGCTCACCGGACACGGCTGTTTCGGGAGGTACCTGTTCAGGATAAAGCGGGAGGAAACGCCCGGGTGTCATCACTGTGTGGATCGCCCGGAGGACACGGTGGAGCATACGGTGGAGGTCTGCTCGGCTTGGGCAGAGCATCGCCGTGTCCTCGTGGAAGCGATCGGCGGCGGTGATCTCTCGCGTCCGGCCCTGATTCGGGCCATGCTACGGAGCGAGAGGAAATGGCAGGCCGTCACCTCGTTCTGCGAAGCAGTAATGCTCGCGAAGGAGGAGACGGAGCGCGTGAGGGAAAGGCAAATTTCGCGCCCTCGCGCCCCTAACCGCCGCAGCAGGAGACGCCCTGGGCGTCGGGAGTCACGAGAGGATTTCCGGCCACCGTAGGCGCGGGCTTGCGGACGGTGAGCAATGGGTAGCTCGCCGTCCGATAAGGACCAAGCCCGGGTCGACGGCGCGTTGTGTTCCACGCGCGCCTCAAAGAGATGTCAGCAGAATTGACGGGGTCCGCTAGGGCCAATGCCTGCCGGGGGTTCGAAGAAAACCGATAGGGAAATCGTGGCCCCCTGGCAACACGGCAACTGAAGGAACACGGGTGGGTTTTAGTCAGTAAGAGTCTGACACGCCCTCCCGCTCCGCCCAGAGCGGGAGAAGTTATTTGATAATTTCCCACCCAAAAAAAAAAAAAGGGGGTTTCGGAATCACAGGCAGATTTCCGGCCACCGTAGGCGCGGGCTTGCGGACGGTGAGCAATGGGTAGCTCTCCGTCCGATAAGGACCAGGCCCGGGTCGAGGGCGCGTTGTGTTCCACGCGCGCATCAAAGAGATGTCAGCAGAATTGACGGGGTCCGCAAGGGCCAATGCCTGCCGGGGCTGCGAATATGGGCCGATAGCGAAATCGTGGCCCTCCGGCAACATGGCAACTGAAGGAACACGGGTGGGTTTTAGTCAGTAAGAGTCTGACACGCCCTCCCGCTCCACCCAGAGCGGGAGAAGTTATTTGATAATATCCAAACCAAAAAAAAAAAAACGGGGTTTCAGGATCATATAACGTATTCAGATAACTGAATATAGTTGCCAAGAAATTTATGCTCGTAACAATGCATATGGAGAAATAGAGCTAATGGTGAAGTACCTACCAGGAGAACTCCTCAACGATTAAAGTCCCTGCATCGGGATAAGCAATAGTTTGTCAAAAGTCATGAGCAGTTGACATTAAGCAATTGTAACTGAGATAAATTACAAACCAACCCACTAAAAAACAAGAAAAAAAAAACTTTTTTACAAAATAACTTGTATTATTTCGGAAGTCGGTGGCAAATAACGAATATACAAAACTAAAGATACCGACTTCCGAAATAATCATTCATTCATTCATTCATTTTTCACTCAGTAGTGTTTTTTTAGAATTCGGTTTACGTCCTGGGTTCAACTTCAAATAGTCTTCATTGCACAATCCAGTCTTCGAATTACTTGGTGCGATTTTTACATCAAAGAAAATACAGTCGGGTACAATGATTCAACTATCTATCACACTCGTAAAACAGTCCTTCCAATAAAAAGTGAACTTTTTGTCAATGAAATACAGTCAATAATGTATTACCAGTTGTCATTGCTGTCGTTCGTGATGCGAAAAAACCATTTCATATATTTCAAATCGTTGATAGTTGTATGTAAGAAACTCCGCTCGAAAAAAATGCAATTCTGTTCCATGTTAGATAAGTTTCGTCCTTTAACCGTTTTCTGCAACCGTTTTCGTCGTCGCCAAAAATTCGACAACGACCCACCACTAATGTCTAGTTTCATCAGGGATGTAACGGATATCCGCATCCGCATCCGCAAATGCGGAGCATCCGCATAAATTTTGATATCCGCAAAACATTCGCATCCTCACATTTTGATTTTAAAAGCTCCGCATCCTCATAATTTCTATGGGGGTGTGACCCTACGTTGTTCGCACAAATAGTGAATTTTTTAAAACTCGCGCCGAGTTAAATGGGCGGGCCGATAAGTGAGTTACGCGTTCCTATTGGCTGAATTTGCAATGTCCTTGTCCTATCAGGCGCGGTCGCAGCCCAAGATTTTGGGGGGGTCACCATGGGTGCTGAAGAACATTTTTAGGGAAGTATTTAATTGATACTCTAAAAATTATTAAGGCTCTCGACAGGGGTCATGACCCCCAGGACCCCCCCCCTCGGACCGCGCCTGTGTCCTATAACAGACGATCGGCCGCACGTGGCAGTGGTGGCACGCTGGCACGACTGTGGTGTCACATATCACAATTTTAGTTACTGGGTGCCGGGTGGCGTGTTATTGTTTACTTTTTGTTTGCTCGTAGAAGTGAAGTTTTTTGCAGGCGTATTACGCTACGGTAACCTACCAAATGATTACCTACAACCTATAATACAAATATAAATACTATAAAAAACAAGGGCTATTTTTTGTACGACATCCGCATCCCCACCTTCATCCGCATCCTCAATAAGGAATTTTCCAATATCCGTATCTTCATCCGCATCCTCAAACCCGATTATGTCGATATCCTCATTCGCATCCTCCCTCATCCGTTATATGACATCCGTTCAGTGGCGGATTAACCAATTAAAATAAATAATCTTTCAATAAATAACTTAACTTAGGGATAATAAATATTAATTACGTAATAAACAATAATAAGTAAACAAACAATAAAGAATAATTTAAAAAATAAATGGTTATTATAATGTTACTAATAAATAAACGTATATAATTTATAAAATAATAATATTAAAATATTAATTCGTAAATTGAATTCTGTATTACTAAATATATAACTTACTAACTATTTAACTAATAATACAATTGTTACATTAAACGACCAGTGCTCTTCCTCCTCTCTCCTACTTGATCTATGCTGTGCCCGACAGGGTCCATAATTGTGACTTATATAATTATTTCTCTACCAACTATATACATTATGGTACGCAATAAAGAATTTGAGATTTGAGATTTGAGATTTGAACCACGAAGCAAGAGTAGCAATTGCTACGGGCCCCGCACAAAAGGGGGCCCCGCGTATCCAAATCCTACCAAACCTCCGCCTGAGCGTAATTTCTTGTGTGAAACTTATTAAGACGTGGTATATTAATTTTACTTGATGTCACAAAAACGTGAATAATGTAACCCCTTTTCCGAGTAAGGCAATCTATGTCTGACAATCGGTAACAGATAATTTCATTGGCGAAAATAAAACTAAATTACATACGGTAAACGCACAAGATTTAAAAAAAACCGCTCGTATATTTGTACCTATAGAATTCGAATCGGCCCGATATTCGGCTCCACAAAAAGTCCGACGTGTGCACCCTTAGGCGCGGTGCCTACTATCGGTGGGCATCGGTACGGCTCGGTAGAGCTCGAGCGCTTTACGGCGGCTTCGGGCGTCTGAGGGCTGCTTGGGGCGGCTTCGGGCGCCTCAGAGCTGCCTCGGCAGTCGTAAGCATACGGACGCCGAGGCTGGTTTCGGCAAAACTAAGAATAGTTTGGGTGGCAGACACGTCGTAGAGCAGTCGTAACGTTACATGAAAACAGTTGTACATGTGTATTTATAATGGTGGATGGACTTAGTTCTCATTGTTCATCTTGTTGAAAAAGAAGAGAAACTTGGAGCCTTAAGGCAAAAAAATATATTTTGGGTGAATAAGATTTGGAAGCAAAGATGTATTTTCGATGAATTTCATAAATTACGATGAATAAATAAAACGAACTTATACGTGTAATTAATGAGGCTGTTGCCTTTTATTTTCCTCTGGGTGTTGCCAAGCTAATGGAGGCGCGCGCGGTGAACGTTATGACTCTTCTGCGACTTGTCTGGCCACGAAAATGCCACCCGAGCTGCCCGAAACCAGCCTAGGCGTCCTTAGGTATGCTTACGACTGCCGAGACAGCTCTGAGGTGCCCGAAGCCGCCCCAAGCAGCCCTCAGGCGCTCAAGCTCTACTGAGCCGTACCGATCGATGCCCACCGATAGAGGGCGCCGCGCCTTACTCGACACTCAGCGCGCTTGGATAGACGTCTAATGAAATATTATGTAAGAACGGTCAAGACAAATCGAACCTCGGGAGGCGCGAAATGCAAAAAATATTCGAATCCTAGTTTCTCTTAATACTGCAGCTTTTCTGCATAAGTCAACAAAGCAACTCCTATTTCTGTTTGTATTGTGAAAAGAACCTCTCCGAGGTGAGGTTAAATTTGTGAGCTTGTTGCGCTCGCTCTTGCATCTTTTCTTGCAAAATTCTCTTCCTTCATAAAGTTTTTTGAATAAGTATAATACAAATGGTTAATAAGGTAAGCTAACCAATCAGAGGTTAAAAAAAAATCGACATCGCTTCGCTCGCTCTTGCATCTTAGTTTCTCTTCTTTCATAAACTTTTCTACAATAATAGACAAAGTTACGTTTATTTCAGGTCAATAGGAAGCCTGAACTTTTTTGCACCTCGGATAGAGGTGCAAAAAAGTTCGAGCTCGCTGCGCTCGCTCTTGCAATCAAGGCTCTCTTATAGGAATTACAATAAAATCACTGCCAGTATCAGCTATTCTAAAAAAAACCGGCCAAGTGCGTGTCGGATCATGCACAATGAAGGGTTCCGTAGTTGGGATGAATTTATCCCAAAAACAAACTTAACTTTGTAGTTGAAAAATTAGTTCCCCCATACGGAATGTATGGTAAAACATGTTTTTGCAACTGCAAAGTTAAGTTGGTCGATTATTACTCGTTAACTTGTAAAGCCTACTTAGCTGTGTTAGTTTTCCTTTTAATTTCGTTATATAAACTACTGTTGTGATTTTTTCACACACCCAAAACCAACCATTAAGCCGGTAGGGGGGGGGACACTTGACTCTAACAAAAATTAGCACTTTAAAGCTTAATATTTCGCAAACGGATTCCTGAATCCAAAAATGGTTTTCACAAACTCACACGGTCTTATTACAAAAAGCGGTTTAACTAAAAACCCAGGTTTAAAACTCTATAAACTACGGTTTAAACAAAAATGATATTACAAATCGTGGTTTTTCGAAAAACCATAGACCATATCATGGTCTAACCCTAAACCTCGGCGGCCCCTAGTTTAAACGATCAAACCGTGGTCTAAGCCGTATCTGTCAAAGTTTCTCTTTTAGGTTAAAGCATCTTTTTCATTGTGTTGTGTTGTTTTTACCTGAAAATGGATATTAACATGGTCGATTTAATTGATATTGGGGATATTGAAGCCGCTGAGTTGTTGGGAACGCCACGCCGACACAACATAAATCGTGTTCGCATCAATCCCTTAGCACAATATAATATTAAAATTACTAAAGAAGGTAATACTATTAACAAAGAGGCAATTGTTTTATTAGAGATTTCGATAACTTAAAAATTCCAAGGCTAAATGAACTTTGTTCAACTTGCGATGGTTTTGTTTAATGTTATGGTTTCATATATCGCACGAGAATGTTACGTTTCGTTACACGTACTAAGATGCATTATTAGGTAGTAAATAATACGACATTAAAAGTAATGTGCTTAAACCTAAACAAAACTGCAATCGACGAAATAACGAATGTTCCATGCAAAATAACAGTCTCAATATTTTTAACACTCCTAAACATCATAATAATCATTAGCATATTAACAAAAAGTTTTCTTTTCTTAGCATACGGAACGTTGCAATTGAATGATATCATGGTGAACGAATAATATTTGCGTTAATCTGTGGTTGATATAAAGACAACGGTTCAAATGTCGGTACTAAGAAGACCACGGTTTTTTAAAGTTTTGTAATACAGACAAATTTAGACCATGGTTCTGCAGATAAGCCTGGACTTGATAGGACAGGTTTAAAGCAAGGTTTATTTAGTTTTTTGTAATAAGACGGACAATGTTTTTGAAGGACCTTTCCAATGATACCCTTACCATGGGTAAAAAAAAAACAAAAAAAAACATCACCACTTTACGTGTATGAGAGGCACCCTAAAAAAAATTTTTTTTCATAATTTTGTTTTACCACTTTGTCGGCGTAATTAATATGTATACCTATGCCAAATTACAGTTTTCTAGTACGAAGGGTCTCGGAGCTAGACCGCGGACAGACAGACAGACGGACATGACGAAACTATTAAGGGTTCCTTGTTTACTACGGAACCCTAATGAGCCATAAAGGTTTTTAAAAACTGTAGGTACTTTAAAAAACCTAAGATTCTTTACAGTTAGCATTGTTTGAAAATGGTCATTTGGTTGAAGTACCTACTTGACTATTTAGGAACAGGAGTAGAACGTATTTGACTAGAAACATTGATTTGACTAGTTTATCTCCTAAACTTTACAACTTAAAATAAACCAAGTTCTATTATAGGGGGCCCCTAGGTAGAATTTGCTACAGTCCCCGCGCTGGCTTAATCCGGCACTGCATCCGTTACAACCCTGGTTTCAATGTCAGTCAGCTCATGCCAGTGCAAAACATGCACTGCCAGTGACATAGACTAAAAATATAAGACTGATTTTAATCGATATGAAATTGATAACCATTATTTTGGTTTTTCAATAATTAATGATGTTTCATTTAAATTAAATGCATATTGTATAAAAATACATATTGTGCATTTAATTACTTTCACTTAATTATAGTGCCATCTAGTGGGTAGGTTTTCTTTTTGTAGTTGTGTAATCGATTACTTTAATCGATAATCTCACGAAAACTATCTTTATCATATTTCTCCGCTTCCAGATACAGAATTGAGCTGATTTTTGATTTTCAAGGATAAAAAATATTTAAAAAAATTTAGATGATATCTCAACTTATTACATGTGGGGGCCCACCGTTTCCCAGTTAAAAAAAAAATCAAAATATTTTATTTCACATGAACCTACAAGGGCACTTATGAAACGTCAGAAGCTAGGTGCACGGTTCCAATTGGTTGGTTGGTCTCCTTTGTGTTGTAAATAGTTGTTGCCGCTCTCGCTCCGAACATCTTGCATCGTCAGGTACAAATATTCGTAGTGGTGTTATGTGCTGTGCCTGTGTCACACTTGATTTGTTTGCTTATTGTTTAGAGGCATGGGAACTTGACCCACTTACATATTTCAGTCAAGGTTTTTCACAATTGTGTGTAAATGCAGCCTTGGCGGCATCTCGGCGGGCGCGTCCTTTCGGCGTCGAACTTTTTACCCAACTACGGCGAAGCAAAAAGGAGGGTTATGATTTTGACTGGTATGTATTTATGTATGTTAATCTGTTCCTCATAACAACATAACATCTAAACTACTCACCATAATGTGACAAATTGTCGTTGCGCTTTCCATTTAATCGCTGTGTTTTTTACACACTTTACAGGAGAGGCAAAAAACTGATTTTCTCAAAAAATACCCAGAGTATTCAAATAATTTACTTTTACTTTTATACATATAGCAAATTGACGTAGTTTTAGATTACTTTTTAATAGATAACATTATTAATAATGCCAAAATTAAACATGATAGGCAAATTTGACACAGAGATATTTATTTGAGTCGTAAATACAAGCCATGTGCAAATGTAACACATAACTACTTTATACTTCTATGGAATCTTAATGAAACTGGCTATACGATGGCGCATAGCTATTCTTTTAGAAATAAATAATTAATAAGAAAATAAATAAAAAACCAAAAAATGTACCTATATTAAAATGACATTATTACTTTATTGATTCAAACAAATTGAAAAAAACTAAACTTGACCAAAAAACTCGCTATGTGCATTGGGCACAATTTTTGCTTTCGCTTTAGTCAACTTATTTGGCTATGTGAAATAAACACTTAGCGTGTTTATATGGAACTTTCGATGTATGAATGTCACATAGCACATTCCGTAACTCTTTAAATATTGCATTTATCACATAGCTGTTTTTACAGTATGTGTGTATTGAAATAACGATTCAAACTGCATAAAATACCGAAAATCACGAAATAACACATAGCGACTTTTGCACGCGCAACGACGAAATAAAGTATTGTTGGAAGCGTCTTGATCGTGCGCTGGCTATGTGACGTCATATTTAATGAATATGGCGCCCTCTAGAGGACATAAAGTACCGGTACTTAAAAAATAAAATAAAAGGCATAAACAAGACATCACAGACAGACAAATTATACGGAATCACACATACTCTGTTCGCCCTAACACGTGTGACTCCGGGTTTTTAATCTGTCCGTCTGTGAGACATTGTTTATACCTTTTTAGACGACATTTTTATCGTAGTTGGGTTTTAGTTTTAATTTTTTTTGTATCCATTACAATACGACATGCCATGACGCTATCTTATTCATTACTTGAGAGTTACGCAGCTTAGCACTTACGTCTCAAGGTGCACAGCTGCACTGCGTTAGTGCGTTCAGCGTCGTATGTATCATCTTGTGTTACCTTTGCTCGTCAAGTGCGACTACATCGTCACAAACTTACATTAGGTCTTTATAATTGCACTTGTGCGTGGGCTCAACTGTGATGGATTTTGTACTTTGTGCTCACAAGTGCACAAGCATCATAATTTAACATGTGGATTTGAGCTCACGTCGCACGGTGGGCTGAAAATCGGCTTTCATAGACTTAGGGATTTCAATTTGCAAGTGCTTGTTTTTATGCTGGATATCGCTTCTATTAGTCATTACTATGTACAAAAATGACACCCGAGTTAATTCTGCCCAAAAACGAAGGAAATATAATTTTTTTACGAAAAATTTGTATGAAGCTAGTATGAAAATTCGAATTATCTCCTAAACGGCATGTTTAACCGTAATATCCTTGGAGGTGGTCATAGTGCTAATTATTTATGATTTTTTGGTTGCCGATTTGACAAAAAATTTCATGCCGTTTTTTTTAAAAATCGTCAAAATATTTTTATTTGTTTTTACATATGAAACGATTCCTTTTAGTGTTTATGTTGAAGAACACGGACTTTTAACTACACGTAACATAAAATAGCATCACTCCTATATTTCCGAAGGAGTTGGCAGAGGTTTATAGTACACCCACACGTAGACTACTATGATATTTATCAACACATCATGAGTTTTAAAACTTGTCATACAACCAAATTACCAATTGTTTACTCTTCTAATGAGTCCGAAAAGAAGTGATTAAGTAAATACACTGATTAGGTCTTCTAATGAGTCTTTATAGGTGATTTAATGATTTTCAATATCTCACGACAATGCCAACTATGGATTACATTCAACTTTTCCTGATAAGTAAGCTAATTTGTTAATTAGCAGTGCTATGAGTTCTAAGAATAGTTAGTGACAATTATAAATTTTCATTAGCTAATGAGGAGATAACTAATGAGGGTAGTTACCTAATTATTGGCGTTTTGCAATAAAAGGGCTAAAGTTTTGTTTTATAATTTAGTTTGTTCACAACTGTGTAACTGCTAACACTAAATGTGCGACTGTAAAATCTTAGAATGGAAAGTTTAATCACCAATTTAGACTTGTTTGTTCTTCTACGAAGTGAGAGTACTTCATTTGATCATGAAGTATTGTTCAGTGCAGTTGTATCCCGCATAGGCGATTGCCTGTCTGACGAAGATCGTGATGTTCTCAAAGAATTTTGTCGGAGATTTACACGAGCCGCTTTACAAAGGTGGCAGAAATCCAACCGATTCCTTGATAATTTCAGGAGAAAGTACGAGAATTGGTTGGGAGCAAATATTGATTGGCCGAGTTTTGTGCAAACTTTAGTTAATCAAGAACCAAGTGTTGATGAGATACCAAGAGCGCCCTCAGTCTCTCCAGAACCGTCGACATCAACGTCCATTGGAACAATGACGAAAAGATCCCGTAAACCATTCGAAGATCTGGGAAGTAAACAAAAAAAGAGAAGATCTGATGAACACACAGGCGAAGATTCCAGTGAATTGGCATATGCAGCTGCAGCACGTTTAAAAGAAGAAGGGCATGGAGATATCGCCTCTGCCATCGAATACATGATGAAAAATCCTGAAGCAGCCGCTAAATTAAATGAAACGCTTAAGAAACCAGCGAAAACAATCATATTTACGCCAGAAAAGGCGCTTGGATTGCTTCTTTCGCTAAAACTCTCAAAGTGGCAATATATTACGTTGCGAGAGGCTGCCATTCGGGAAGGTGCTAAGGATATTTATCCATCTTACTATAAAGTGCAACAAACTAAGCTTGATTGCTACCCTCCGAAGCAATCAGTGACAGTTACTGATTCATCGGCAAGGATTACACTTCAAGCTTTACTTGATATCACAGTTACAAGAATCCTTCAAAGCGGTTCTAAGGAAGAGCATAACAAGCAGTTGAAGCTGATATCCAAGTGGGGATTTGATGGTGCTTCTAACCAAAGCCGATACAAGCAGAAAATGGAGGGTGAAGAAAATGACTCGAGCATTTTCATGACCTCCTTGGTGCCACTAAAACTGACAGATGGAGACAACGTCTTATGGACGAACCCAAAACCATGCTCAGTTTTGTATTGTCGTCCAGTTCAGTTTACTTTTGTAAAGGAGAGTGAAGCAGTTGTCCTTGAGCTGAAAAAACAAATGGATGAAGAAATTGAGGCCCTTATCCCCACAGAGTGCAATAATAATAATAGGGTGACTCATGAACTAATGATGACGATGATCGACGCTAAAGTTTGCACTTACCTTTCTGAAGCTAGATCAAATGTATCGTGCTACCTGTGCTTAGCAAATCCTACAGAAATGAACCGCTTAGATGCTGTAACATCAAAAATTGTGTGTTCTGACCTGTATGAATTTGGCTTGTCATCCCTACACGCCCGTATAAATTGTATGGAATGTCTGTTACACATTGCATACAGGCTCGACTTCAAACGGTGGGCAGCGAGAAGTGATGAGCACAAAGAAATGCTACAGACAAGGAAGAAAATAATTCAAAATAAATTCAAAGATGAGCTCAATCTGTTGATTGATATAGTAAAACAAGGCTCGGGAACCACCAATGACGGGAATACTGCAAGAAAATTCTTTGAGTTTCCTAATAAAACCGCAGCTATAACCGGTTTGGATGAAGACCTCATCAAAAGATTTGCTGTAATTTTACAAGCAATTACATCTGGAGAGCAGGTCGATATAATAAAATTTAGAGATTATGCCCGCAAAACATCAGAAAAGTACGTATTATTATAGGACTGGTACTACATGTCGGTGGGCGTTTTTGGGGGACTGTCTTATGTAATTTTGACGTTCGAAAAGTGCTGGTTCTCAGCCTAATTTGAATAAATGACTTTTGAATTTTGAACCGTTCATAAATTATTAATCCATGGGGCTGACATAATCGAGAAAAATAATATTGTGCCGATTGGGACTCTCTCGGAAGAAACCTCAGAGTGTCGAAACAAAGATTTTAGGAGGTTTCGAGAACATCATTCGCGGAAAAGAAGCAGGCAGGATTCCAATCAAGACATTTTAAATATGCTTGTTGTTTCTTCGGATCCTTTGCTAAGTGCACAAAGGCCTAAGTTAGATGCCAAGAAAAAGCAGAGCTTTTTTGCTGAAACTCTCGACTTAATTCAATTTCAGGAAACTGAGTTCGAGTTTTTGGATATATTCAATCTGGATGCTGACTCAGAATTGGAGTCTGACAACGAGAGTGATAAGGAAAATTTGTAAAAAAATTATATATGTACATATTTGTACATTTGTATTTGAGTGTGTTTGGGTTTTTTTTTGTAATATTTAATGATATTTTGCCTTTTTTTATTTATTTTACTTTATTTTACAAATGCTTAGTATTAATTCCTTAAATTAAATTATTTTGTATATAATATAACTTTATATGTTACTTAATAAATAAGAGTTTGATAATCTTTTTTTATTTAAATTAATAAAAATGTGTCAAAAAACAGCAATTTTTTTATTTAATTTTTCTTGTTTTGTGTGTTCAGTTATGTAAACATCTCTAGCGAGAGTCAATTATTATCGAAAAACGTACAAGACTTACTGCTGTCGTAAACTTGAGTCACAACTTCATAAGTACTTATTAACATTGTTTATTTGTATTGCACAATGCATAAAATATGACTATGAATGTGGAGACGTGTCTCGAGACATGTGTCGCGAGACGTTTGTTTCATGAATGTTGCTGTTGCGGTTTGGTTTGCGGTTGCTCAAACTGTAGAGAGACAGTATTAGCAAATGAACAGCATTCGCTTGGTAGATACAAGAACGCAGAAACAATTAAAAGATAATTAAGATTACAGGAAATGTAGAATACTAATTGAAGGTAAACCTCAGCGAGTCTCAGAGCAACTACTTTGTACGTACTTATTCGTAATAAAACTCGCTGCTGGACTGACTTATAAATAAATACACGTGCACGCGTTAAGCCTCGTGCACACACGCGCGACGCGACACCGGTAGGTACCTAATTGTTCTACCGTTAAGTTTTCTTAAGCTGGGTCCGCTGCGCCAATTTTCGTAACAAAAAACGTTATTAAATCATGTTTACTAAACATTTTACGTATACAGCCAGTTGCGGACGGTGAGCAATGGGTAGCCTGCGGACGGTGAGCAATGGGTAGCTTGCCGTCCGATAAGGACCAAGCCCGGGTCGACGGCGCGTTCGCTAGGGCCGATGCCTGCCGGGGCTGCGAATATGGGCTGACAGGGAAATCGTGGCCCCCGGCAACAGGGCAACCGAAGGAACACGGGTGGGTTTTATTGAGTCTGACACACTCTCCCGCTCCATACAGAGCGGGAGAAGTTATTTGAAAATTTCCCACCCAAAAAGAAAAAAAAAGGTATACAGCCAGTCCGCTGCGACAAAATGTTGCGTTATGTTTGTGTTTATTATTTAGGCCACGCCCCCAAATTGTGTCCGTATAAATTGAGGAGGCATATCTCATTTAAACGCGGGTACTACCGATATTTGGACCCTGTTAAGCAGAATAGATCCAACCAACAATTTTTATGAAATTCAGTTACGTACATGACGAGAATCTACACATCGAGTTTTATATTTGCATAAAAGATCCTGGCCACAGATAATATAATACTACGTACAGATACCCAATCCCATACAAGGAAATGACACCTCCCTAAAACTGGCTATTGAACTGGCTATTTTTTTCCTCCATTTTTATTAACAGATGGTAGCATAAGCGACTTTTACAACGCCATCTAGGAGTCGACTTAGATATTTTAGATTCTCTACATCGCACGGTGCGTTCAGGGACAAGTGTAATAACAAAACAACAAAAAAAAATCTCGAGTTGGCGGAATAGTTTCTAAAGACTAAAATGACACAACTTAACTATATTTTGAAGATGGAACTGAGATATTACTTTAGTGAAAATGGCAATTTTGCTATTCTGAATTTGACGTTTTTTGACTAAAAACATGTGGAATAAAATTGGTTGTCATGAACTTTAAATTCACACCAACACCTCGACTTCAGATACAAAAACAAAAAAAAATGAGATAGGAAGCATTATAGTGTGTGGGGGGGGGTGTGTCTGAGGGTGTGTGTGGGGGTGTGTCTGAGGGTGTGTGGGGCTGTGTATGAGGATGTGTGTGGGGGTGTATCTGAGGGTGTGTGTGGGGGTGTGTGTGGGGGTGTGTCTGAGGGTGTGTGTGGGGGTGTGTCTGAGGGTATGTGTGGGGGTGTGTCTGTGTGTGTTCTTATGTTCGTGGTTCTCTTTATGCTCTGCTTCGTACCCCCTCCACTCGTGTTTACCAAGGCATAGTGGGAGTTTGCTTGGGCCTCAGCGTTGTACACACGGCTACACATCAAGCTATACATTTCCAGTTTATGCTGATCTCGCATTGTATAGGATTTCCGTACAATGCGAGGTCCGCTAATACTGGAAATGTATAGCTTGATATGTAGCCGTGTGTATGTGTGTTAATAAGTACGTGTTCGTGCGCGTACAAAAACATATTTTTTTAATTTTTGAAGGTTTCTCTTCTACCACGTGTGAATTGCACACATGTTTTTTTTTCTTTTGCTTATATCTCGAAAACGGTGTGTCCAATCGCAAAAATAATGAAAATTTCGACCCCCTTTATAAAAGCCTTAAACCCTAATGCTCTACATGTAGGTATATTTTTTTTTTTTCTACGCTAAGTGAAAAATTTCATATAAAACACATCGAGGCGAGGTTGCCCCCATGCGCGCCTCCGGCTCTAAAAAGATTCACGTGGTTAGGTATCACGTGTGGAGTCGCGATTGTCAAATTCGATTTAGATATGTCAAAATTATTTTAAAAAGAGAATTTATTTTGCAGAATAGCTTTGAGATTCTCATAGTAAAAAGTAAGGAATTTTAGTGATAGTTTAGTTAGTTTAGTTCGGTGTACAAGAGAATCGGCACCATTATCTACCTATCTACTTTTAAAACGTTTCATGCAATCCTTTTTAGGGTTCCGTACCTAAAGGGTAAATCGGGACTCTATTACTAAGACTCCGCTGTCCGTCTGTCTGTCACCAGGCTGTGTCTCTATTATTAAGACAATTGTTTTATGATGTATTTCTGTAGCCGCTATAAACTCAAACTCAAAGCATTTATTTCAAATAAACCAATTACAGGTACTTTTGAATTGTCAAGGGGTCGGTCAGTCAGAAAGATGAAGCTAGTTGCCCATTCCTAATCGTAGTAGGTACCTATGGAGAAGAACGGGCAAAAAATTCCATGGTCACTCTTTTAAATAAAAATATTGTTACAAAATATTGGTTACATCATTCATGTTGAAATTATACATGTGAGAACAATGTGGAAAGACGTGCACGTTAAAAGCGTCCGTAATAAAAATATAAAACAATTTAAAAATTAAAATAAACCGTGGCAGCTAAGAGATGACCAGTCCCTACTGACAGCGCCCGTTCACGAACATGACGCATGGATCAGCACCATTTAGCTCAACCATTTTGAAGGGAACTTAAGACGCAGATATATTACAGTGACCTTCAATGGTTAGCTTGCTTGTTCTGTACTGAGCTCACGCAACGCGTCGTACGACCAGCCAGTAATAGGACTCGCCCATCAAGGAGCGCTGTCCCAAATTAGACGCATTATTAATTTATTACCCGTAAATCAAAAGGTATTTTAATAAAACACGTATACTAAACGATCAATAATTTAATTATCTTTAAAATGGTGAAGTTTTCTGAAAAATACGCTTGATAGATTTTGCGTCATTCTCGGTTTTTTATACGCGTTAGACATAACTTTACAAATTAATTTCACTATGTAATATAAACATAATCAAAAATATGCCTATATTAAAATATTAAGAAAATGCTCTAATTCAACATATATTTTTTCCAAATCACTAACACTACTCGTTTAGACGTCATCTTCAGTGTAAAATCATGAAAAGTCAGTTATCGTCCCCTTAATGATGCAACACACACGCCACCATCAGCGAGACATTTGAGTGAGCATGATATACTCTCAGCCGCCAGGGTATATTCAAGTCGATGAAAGACGTACCCAGTATTTGGTAGCGTTATAGAATGTACATGTTCACAGTGCACACGTGATATGCAATTACATACAATAAAAAGAGATTGAATTTAAACAAAGCAAAGATAGTTTTTACAATATTTTCAACAAATACTAAAAACAGAATAAAATAAATATTTAAGGGGGCTCCCCTACAACAAACTTGATTTTTTGCCGTTTTTATAGATAATGGTGCTGCACCCTTCGTGCGCGAGTCCGACTCGCACTTGGCCGGTTTTTCAGTAAAATGATAAAAATATAAGTAGGTAGGTACTTGCCAAAAACATGTATAGACTTCTTTCAGATATTATATTTCTACGTAAAGTAGGTAATAGATTATAAAAAAAAAACAGTGGCGCTCCGGGAGTGCCGACAGAAGCGAAAACTTGAACAAGATCTTGGTGGAAGAAAAATACTTGTATTGAACATTGGTCCGTAACTTTATCTAAATAAAGATCGCAATCGCGTTTACAAAAAAAAATACTTCCAAAACCTTTGTACAAATACTTGCATAGAACATTGATTCGTAACTTAATATTAATAAAGAGCACAATCGCGGTTACTAAAATGAGATGTCGGTAACGGTGTCGCGAGTTCAATTGTTTTTCCCATCTCAAAAATGCCCAACGCACCTAAAGATGTTTTCACTTCAAAAATTGTTTGATTTACTACTAAACGTAAAATAATAGCGACAGATGTGATGACAAATTGAATAATACGCCATCTATTTATTGCAAAGAGCTCTGAACAAAATGTTTTATTTATCATTTTTGTTGAAAATAGATGATTTATGAATTTATATAGATAAATCAGCATTAAACAAGAAGTTTTGATTTTTACTAATCATACTTACGCCAAAATCAGCCGTTTATCGCTTTTTAGTGATTGTTAATTTCATATTTGTTACCTATGCTGCCATCTATGATTTTTTTTTCAGAACTAATTATAATTTGTTCGAGTTGAGACCCCATGTCCTGGCGGTCTGATGACATTGGCCTAACAAAAACTAACAGATGATTATAACTTGGCCTGATATTTTTGTTTACACTTCTAAATTTCAAATCGCATTTACTCAAAACTAACAAAATGTTGGTTGGATCTTTTCTGCTTAACAGGGTCCATTTAGTAGTAAATTTGCTGATTTTGTAGGCCCAATAATGGAATTTGTAGTAAAACCCTTAAAATGAGTTCCGACGAGGAAGACGTCTGTTGTTCTAACAATAGTAGATTTAGTGCTACAAAGAAAAAATTGATTCCGTGCCCGACCCTGCGACCATGTTCGTTCGATAATTAAAAAGAATTAAAAGACGAAGACAGGATCGGTTTAAAAAAAAAAAAACTAGTTTTCAGAAAGCGATTTTGAAGAGCTCGAACTAATTGTATAAAAAACTAAGTATTATCTTGATTACTCTCCATCATTGCACTTAAAACTTAAAAAAACTTTTTACAAAAAAAAAAACAACCGACTTCAAATAAAACACTACAAAGTGAAAAATAACTTTAATTTCGGAAGTCGGTGTCTTTGGTTTTGAATTTTCGTTCTTTGTCACCGACTTCCGAAATTAAAGTTATTTTTCACTTTGTAGTGTTTTATTTGAAGTCGGTTGTTTTTAGGGTTCCGTTGCCAAATGGCAAAAAACGGAACCCTTATAGATTCGTCATGTCTGTCTGTCTGTCTGTCTGTCTATCTGTCTGTCTGTCTGTCTGTCTGTCTGTCTGTCTGTCCGTCCGTATGTCACAGCCACTTTTTTCCGAAACTATAAGAGCTATGCTATTGAAACTTGGTAAGTAGATGTATTCTGTGAACCGCATTAAGATTTTCACACAAAAATAGAAAAAAAACAAATAATTTTGGAGTTCCCCATACTTAGAACTGAAACTCAAAAATTTTTTTTTCATCAATCCCATACGTGTGGGGTATCTATGGATAGGTCTTCAAAAATGATATTGAGGTTCCTAATATCATTTTTTTCTAAACTGAATAGTTTGCGCGAGAGACTCTTCCAAAGTGGTAAAATGTGTGTCCCCCCCCCTGTAACTTCTAAAATAAGAGAATGATAAAACTAAAAAAAATGTATGATGTACATTACCATGTAAACTTCCACCGAAAATTGGTTTGAACAAGATCTAGCGAGTAGTTTTTTTTTTAATAGGTCATAAATCGTAAACCGCAATTTACCTTTCATTCAATGTTACTTGCTGCTACGGAACCCTTCATGGGCGAGTACGACTCGCACTTGGCCGCTTTTTTTTTTTTTTTTGTAAAAAGTTTTTATTTTTCACTTTTCAGTTGTGATACCTACCCCACACAAATTCGAAACCACTACCTGCTATGTAAATAACAGTGACAGGAAGTTATCATAATATCATCCACATACTAAGTGAGGTAAAAATACGTATTATTGAAGCTAACTCAAAAACTACCCAAGTAAAGTCAATAAAATTTATATGGGACCACCTCTGAAGTATGATCTACCAAACAAAAAAAGAACCATCAAAATCAATTCATAATTGACGGAGTAATCGCGTAACAAACATACAAAAAAAAAAAACAACATACAGTCGAATTGAGAACCTCCTCCTTTTGGAAGTCGGTTAAAAATGTTACGAAACGTCTTCGTCTGCGTCTGGAGATTAGTCACTGTACCCCTCCCGGCCCCCGCAGGTGAACGCGGGTGATGTAAACCGTTCGTCGCGGCAAACATGTTTATGTTTTATGTTTGTGTTTTTTGTTAAACCACGCCCCCAAATCGGTTCGTGTTTGGTGTTTGAAGTTTACAAAACACGAAAACATAGCGCAGCGGACTCGGTTTTAGAAATTGTTTTGTTTTAGACTCGCGTCGTCGCGCCAGTCTGCATGAGGCTTTACAGAACAGCGAATATTGCGAATATAGTCTTCCAGAGGCAGACATAACATCATCAGAGTATTCACTCGAACGCACGTCCATTTTCTTAATATTAGAGTATGGAATTTTACAATAATTCAGTTGCAGAGTAGGATAATGCACCTTATAGATACCTCAAGTGCGATGACGATCCTATGTATTCAATACCTACTTAATTAATTACGCTTTGGTAAAGACGCAGGGAAACAATGAACAAATAAATATAGTTACTTCAATGAAAAACCGGTCAAGAGCGAGTCGGACTCGCGCACTGATGGTTCCGTACCATTTTAAATATTCATCGGCGAGGCCTATATTTGTCAGAGAATTTTAACACTGCAGTGTAGAATATTGCAGTTTTAGATCAGCGCCATCTCTTGACCGATAGTGTAACTAATGTAATTTTTATTGATGGTTTCTAAAATAGTAGATATGCTATTTAGAGAAATCCTTTTTATTTTTCCTGTAATTTTTACATAAACTTCTGTCACAGAATAATTTCAGATTTTTCTCTATGCAAGTTTCGAAGATAAGGGGGGAACGGTATTTTATTTTTAAAAAATCGTCAAAGTCGAAAACTATGCGGGCCTAAAAAAACGAAAATGTTTGAGAATGTGCAAATAGCGCTCTTTCATATGATATCCATACACATGCCCCAGTAGCCTCACTTCAAATTTTTAAGACCCCGTGTTCAGTCCCTGTTGCAAAAAAGAAAATACATATTTTTATTTCTTTCTTATTTACAAAATAGTTGGGTAAATACTGGTATTCAGCTGCATCCGGTTAGACTGGAAGCCGACCCCAACATAGTTGGGAAAAGGCTAGGCAGATGATGAGTTGGGTAAACGTCATCTAAAACTTATATGATAGCATTAGTAGTTCTTAAGATATCCAGCTGTGACAGACAGACGGACTGACAGACTGAGTCGCACCATAAAGGTTCCTTTTTACCATTTTAGTACGGAACCCTAAAAATCACAGATTACGTAAGTGCTGACTAGTTATGTTCAGTGGTGTAGGTAGGTAGACTAACGATACCAAAATGCCTACATTTTCGGATGTTTCGTTTTGTAGTCTCTCCGCTCTCCCGACTGCAGCAGGCAGTGGAAGACGTCCACAAACGAGCAGCTGTGGTCAGTCACAGAAGTGATCAGTCTTTCTTCACAGAATACTTGAACCGTAATGGCGTCGGTTTAATTAAAATGGCGCAAAATAATTGTGCTCTCTCTCGCCGCATGAGAGAGAGTTGGAGGGGGGAGTGGAAGGCTCTATGCGGGGATCGTGCGGTCCATGGCCCTTTACGGGGCGCCGGTGTGGGCGCGTTCATTGAGGCTGCGGCCAGCCCGCCGGTTGAACGCGTCCCAGAGGGTCATGGCCATCCGGCTAGCCCGAGGATACCGCACGATCTCCTGCGAGGCGGCGAGCCTCCTTGCCGGATTACCGTCATGGGATCTGGAGGCAAAGGTCCTCGTGCACATCTGAAAGTGGCGCGAGGAGGCGAAACGCCGGGGCTTTACTCCAATGCCGCAAGAAATCGCGGCACAGCGGATAGAGCTCCGGCGGGATCTCATGGCGGAATGGAGAGTGCGATTGTCGCAACCCAGCGCTGGGCACGCCACAATTGCGGCGATAAGACCCCTCTTTGAGGAGTGGCTTGAGAAGCGCCACGGCGTCCTCACCTTCCGCTTGACGCAGGTCCTCACCGGACACGGCTGCTTCGGGAGGTTCCTGTTCAGGATAAGGCGGGAGGAAACACCCGGGTGTCACCATTGTGTGGATCGGCCTGAGGACACGGTGGAGCATACGGTGGAGGTCTGCCCGGTTTGGGCGGAGCAACGCCGTGTCCTCGTAGAGGCGATCGGTGGCGGTGATCTCTCGCGTCCGGCCCTGGCTCAGGCCATGGTACGGAGCGAGAGGGAATGCAGGCCGTCACCTCCTTCTGCGAAGCGGTAATGCTCGCGAAGGAGGAGGCGGAACGCGTGAGGGAGAGGCAAATTTCGTGCCCTCACGCCCTTAACCGCCGCAGGAGGAGACGCCCGGGGCGGGAATCGCGAGCCGATTTCCGGCCACCGTAGGCGCGTGCTTGCGGACGGTGAGCAATGCGTAGCTCGCCGTCCGATAAGGACCAAGCCCGGGTCGACGGCGCGTTGTGTTCCACGCGCGCCTCAAAGAGATGTCAGCAGAATTAACGGGGTCCGCTAGGGCCAATGCCTGCCGGGGGTTCGAAGAAAACCGATAGGGACATCGTGGTCCCCGGCAACAGGGCAACCGAAGGAACACGGGTGGGTTTTAATCAGTAAGAGTCTGACACGCCCTCCCGCTCCGCCCAGAGCGGGAGAAGTTATTTGATAATTTCCAACCCAAAAAAAAAGGCTAGAGTTGAACTGTACTTTATTATTTGTCGAGTCTTAGTTATAAAGTACATAAATGTATAACGTATTTCATACTATGGGTACCTACTGTTAATTTATTTTTGTTCTTATGGCCGAACGTGGAACTTTGAACGTCGAAGTTATTGAGTACTTAAGAACGCGGCGACGCATGAATTGTCCATACAAACGTAATAACTAAATGATTTGCAATTTGGGCATATTTTCACCATATTATGTTGTTATTCGGAAAAAAAGGTGTAGGAGCCTAGATAAACACTGTTTAAATAGACAGTGTTTATCTAGGCTCCTATACCTTTTTTTTCCAAAAAACTTTTCTAAAATGAAGTTTAAACGAATTTAATTTCGCACATTTTTACAGAGTAAATGACATGTCTTCATATTGTTTTTTCTGTATTATAAACAACAATTTTTATAAAACTGTTTCTGCAGAAGCATAGCTTATATTATCAAGTCAAAAATTATTGAAAAAAAAAAAAAAGTCATCATTTTTCGTATTACGGAACACATCCATCATAAATTTTCGAAAGCTAGTAGTGCTATCGCGTCAAGCAATAATTGTCAATGTGTGCGTGGTAGTAATGCTCACTGTAGGTGTATATCGCTCCGACAGGCACTCACACTAGCGCAAGTGTTTGGAATTGAATTTTGCAAACATCTCGATTTGTAGTTGCGAGCCGTGTTCGCAGGCCTCTTAACAGGCACCGCCTCTTGCCAATATTGTCAATATTTCGGAATATAGGTTGGTAATGTACCGAGTCGGTACATTTCAGCTTTAGTGTGTCCCAATTATTTAAGTGGTGGTGTGACCCGTGGCATCGCGTGTCGCCGTGTCGCAGTCACCTGTGTCGTGTTGCTATGTTGCTCCGCGTGTGACGTCAGCAGGCAGAATCGCCGCCGCCGCCGTCACCGCAGTACACCGGTGCGTGTTGCGGGTGCGTGCGGTATCTGTGATCTATCTGAGCCAGTCACATAATATTTATTTACTCAAAAATGCATGTAATGTGGTCATAATTTTGACAACCTTGTTTGAGCAAAGTCGACCTTGCCGTTCTGTTTCAAGGAGCGGCCGGCAAAGTATTGCTGGTCGCTCTAAAAGGCCGGCAAAACATTGCCGGCCGCTATTTTGACGTTTCAACGTTTTAAAAAATCAAATGCAAAAAGATTTTATTTTAAACACAGCTGTTTGTATTTATAGAGATAGGTACAAAAAGATTTTACTCAAAAATGCATGTAATGTGGTCATTATTTTGACAACCTTGTTTGAGCAAAGTCGAACTTGCCGTTCTGTTTCAAGGAGCGGCCGGCAAAGTTTTGCTGGTCGCTCTAAAAGGCCGGCAAAACATTGCCGGCCGCTATTTTAACGTTTTAAAAAATCAAATGCAAAAAGATTTTATTTAAAACAAAGCTAAAAAAATGATGAAATAAATGAAGAAATAATACAGAAGTCAAACACCGCATTAAAATTATCGCAAACTATTAGTAATATCAAACCGGGAAAGTCGGTGTTGAATTTTAGTAATTGTACTTTTCATAATTGTCATTTTAATTAAATTTCTAGTTAATTAATATATATTTTATTGAAATTACTAGCTAGTTTTATTTAGATTAGGTACTTGCATTTTTGAGTAAAGTACTATACAAGCCTTGGCCCACTATGACTGCTTCGCTGGTCACGCTATGTTTGCCTCGAGCTAGCTTAGCTACGCTCTAGGCCTTCCAGCTTGGCCATCATTGCAGCCCTTGCTGTCCTCGCTGTAAAGGCCTCGACCTACGGCCTCGGCCTTTATCTCAGCTCGTCCATCAAGTGCTGCACGCTGACCGCGCTGTGTCGGCCTGGAGCTGCGCTACGCTGCGCTGTCGGCCATCATCAGCGCGACCAGCAAAGTAGTCATTATAGACCGCGGCAGTAATGTACTATTATTCCATATTTGGCTGTATAGTTCCAACCACCATTGTTAAAAAAAAATCAAAGAAGTAACAAAAGCGCGGTTCAGCGAAAATTTTATTTTTATTTAATTACTTTTTTGCCAAAAATGAGCTCTCAAAGCGAAAATTCTCCGATTCAATGTGTTTAACACCGCCTGACATTAAAGATGAAGCTAAATTAGTGGTTGAAAATTTTATACCGCGAAACTCAAAGGAAAAATATAATTTTAATTAAATTTCTAGTTAATTAATATATATTTTATTGAAATTACTTGCTGGTTTTATTTAGATTAGGTATTTGCATTTTTGAGTAAAGCACTATACAAGCCTTGGCCCACTATGACTGCTTTGCTGGTCACGCTATGATTGCCTCGAGCTAGCCTAGCTACGCTCTAGGCCTTCCAGCTTGGCCATCATTGCAGCCCTTGCTGTCCTCGCTGTAAAGGCCTCGACCTACGGTCTCGGCCTTTATCTCAGCTCGTCCATCAAGTGCTGCACGCTGACCGCGCTATGTCGGCCTGGAGCTGCGCTACGCTGCGCTGTCGGCCATCAACGGCGCGACCAGCAAAGTAGTCATTATAGACCGCGGCAGTAATGTAATATTAATTAAACAACCAAATCTTTCCCACGAGAAGATTGGTTTGTAAAGGTTTATAAGCACTGGGGGCCTACCACCATGCATCAGCTCATAAAGCAGTATTATTTTAATATTACTTCAGTGTGGGAAAGAGATGAATCTCTACAGGACGTATAGCTCCATCTCTTTCTCCCACTGAAGTAATATTAAAATAATACTGCTTTTGAGCTGGTGGTAGGCCCCCAGGTTCTACCATGATAAACCAGTTTTAACAAATTCATTTGACAATTGCAGTTAAATGGCTCCAACCATATCGTGCCTTGTTGCCGGGCCGATGTAATGG
Source organism: Agrochola lychnidis (assembly GCA_963680765.1). NCBI lineage: Eukaryota > Metazoa > Arthropoda > Insecta > Lepidoptera > Noctuidae > Agrochola > Agrochola lychnidis. The sequence continues at coordinate 491,699 of OY796859.1, read as the reverse complement.
TCGCTAGGACGCACACGTACTTGTATGGAATTGGTCTAATACTGGCTATTGAATGCCATTCAGCGGACAATTATGTCTGATTTCGATTGAGGTTGGAGAGTGGTCCCAATCCCCAACACTAGTCACTCACTGCCGGGAAGAAAATATGGTTTAAGGAACTCGTAGAATTTAATGAATTTGAGAATAAGTCAATTATCTCATTATCTGTTACGATGCCTCATTGAGGTGGATCAATTAAAATTGTATTGTGTCTCGATAATGACAGTTGAATGGTTATTGCAAAATTAGAAACGGCTTGTCATGTGTCAGCTTGACGTTAGTCCTGCGAAGTGAGCCACAGTCAATGTGTTCTAGACCGAGCGAGCGCCGCGCGTGCACTGCTTCACTGCTGCTCCGTCAGTGCACTCTGCTGCGTACTGTTCGGCACGAGACTTGACCTTCCTATGTGCGTCCTTGGCCTGTATGAAAGTGTGTTACGGTCTCCTTGTCTAGACATGTAGAAAGAGCAACTGAACGTTCTGATGTTTTTGGCGATGTTCTAACATATATAAGTTTCAAGTGAGTGCTGAAGCGCTCCTACCCCCCGCCGGAGCGGCGGTGCCCCCCCCCCGGGAGCGGGACCATGGACAATTGTACACACCGTACATGGTTCAGCGGCTGAGGCATCGTGTCGCGCCAGACGGGAATGATTCACGACTAGCAAAGCAACCGGTTCTGATACGTGACTGGAACGGATAGGTTGAGATGGTAGTACAGCCGAGGTGGTTGCCCTGCAAATCTGCTTCGCTTGATATTCGCGTCAGTGGCGACGCTGGTCTCTTGGTGCGCCACAGCGCACATCGCGAGGAGAAGAAAGCGCGCGACTTGAGTGAGAGCCGCGTGTGGACCGGGTCACTCCACAGCATGTCAGGGTCAGGGGTGCGCCGGTTGAACGTCCGACGGTTGAATGTACCTCACAACAAAACACTAAACATACACTCACGGAAGCTTCACTAACTAGAGTTGACACCTGTTTCGTGCTCTGAAATGCGTCTTGAGAGTGCAGATCGGGCCGGTATGAACGCCCTGTCAAATCAATGAAACAAGAGTGCAAGACATAAGTTATGCGGCAGGACTGCGCCAGTATTTTTCTTATATATCGGTATTACTATCCTTAATATTATAAATGCGAAAGTAAGTTTGTTTGTTACGCCTTCACGCTAAAACGGCTGAACGGATTTGGATGAAATTTGCCACATATATAGATGATGCCCTGGAAAAGAACATAGGATACTTTTTTTTCCCACGGGATCGAGACTTATGCGGGTGAAACCGCGGGGCGCAGCTAGTATTTATATAAATAAGTTGCCCGTTAGTGTCATGGTTAGCAATTCTGAACATTAGAGAGGCAGGAGGCACTGGAAGAACTGATCCATAATGTATGAGTACATTATTAATAAAATGCAATCTTTGAATGTGCAGATTTACACTTTCATAGAAGTTATGTGAGCAAGGAACGTAGGAATATTTTGGTCCCTTGTAAGTCTGTATAGCTGACACTTCATTGGCACCGCGCGCCGCGAGACGCCGGCGGCGGCGCACAGTGGGAAAAATAAGACTTTTTTTGTCCAAAAATCTGCCTACACCACAATTTTTGACGTATCGCTGCCATTTTTTTTTCATATACTCCTGAGATATTCACTTTTCCAAAATAGAAATTTCTTTAAAAAAAAATCTTTTAAAAATCGAGAAATGAATCAATTTTTTTTTGGGCTGCCTTTTTGTATCCGCCATTTTGAATATTTATAAACAGACAGTAAATTCATGACCAGGGACCTGAAAAACCCCTGAAAATTGTTTTTTGTTAAAATATTTTTTAGAAATTGTTTTTTGCTTCATTTCCCGATTTTTTGAGGTTATAGTATTGAATTTTAAGGAAAAGTGGCAGTGACACCAAAGTGTGTTATCTCAGGAGTGTATAAAAAAAATGGCAGCGATACGTCAAAAATTATGGTGTAGACAGATTTTTGAACAAAAAAGTAATTTTTTCCCACTGTGCGGCGGCGCGCGTGGGCGCGGGCGGCAGGGGACGACTACATCTTATTGTACTACTCTCGCTCCTTACCCATTAACGTATGACGGTGTGACACATTGTGGCGAGGTCGTCGACCCGAGCACCCAAACCTTTACAATTACATCCAGATACTTCCACCAGAAACACTTTTTCGTCTGGAGTCCTGATAAAAAGCCGGAATTTTACAAAAAAAAAAAAAATCGTATTCGTAAGGTCCGAAAGTCCGAACTCGACGAATGCGGGCGATTACCTAACCTAATACCCATACTTATAAATTGCATCTATTGGCGTATGCCGAAATGCGTTGCGTTGATCCTGGCGTATTCTGCAATACATATAATCCATCAATGCAATTTACGATATTAAAATTTTACAGTCGTTTGTGGATTCGTTATGTCATCGTTTACGTTCGGGCAGAATTGTTTTCAATCATTAAAGGATACTTCATCGTAAATTAGAACATTGAAGTGCCGACGTTCGCGTGGACCACATGAGTAAATAAGCCTTGGACAGTTTGTTGTGTTACCAGTATATGTACGTTATTATTGTTTGCGGCCTTCAGGCGAGTTCAAGTTAGAATCATTATTATTTGGCAGGGTAAGCATAAGCAGGCGTGCTTAGTAAGTTGGGTGACGTCAGGCGTCAGGAGCGCACTCGGCGACTGTGTCGGATGCGCTCGACCTCGACTTCGGCACGCGTTGGACGAATTCGCGCTAAACACACGGCATCAGCTTACTTCGCAGTTTCGTCACATTAAACCATGCTGCTGCACACACATTGATCGCAGTCCTACGGCTACGACCGTATGCCACAAGCAACCGAGCTACTAGTTACTAGAAGCCAACATACTTATGTGTCTGGTCTTGGACTGCTCAAATCTGCGTGGAACTGTGAAACCTATAAGTTTTTGAACATTATAATGTGCGGCTGTGGTAGTTGCTCGCAGCTCGTCTGTGGGGCGAAGTGTGAGGAGACGCGCTTGATCGATGCGATTGCTCTTCTGCTTTCGAAAGTTACTGCTTAGCCCACATGACAGGTTGAATACCATTATATTATTCTTATAAGTTTGGTTATCATCACACACATTTTATTGTTAGTAACGTTTTCATGTACCAATAATAATTAATAGGCACGGTACGGTATACGCGCTAGGTTTGCTAGTGCGACGCCCGCCTCTTTCCACTTGCAAACATTAGAAAGTTACATCGCCGACGTAGTTTGTGAGTAACTAAATAGACATGTTAATGTTTCCCCTGATTATCAGCAGAAAACTTTGTAATATTATTTAATTGTTCTTGTGCCATAGCAAATCAGTACATACATGGTGATTAGCAGGAGGTGAATATTGTCGCATGTTGATCAACGTTGTGGTTTAATCGCTCTTGTTTGACCGCAGTCTTGCGATTTCGCGTGGTGGAGAGCGTTTATGGTTACAGTTACAAGGTTTTTTTAAGTACTTGAGAACATTTTGCGTTTGACGAATACACCTCTGCAGCGGAGCGACTGAACCCAGACATTACGGTAATAAGACTCTTCTATGTTGTGTAGTCAACAATGTAACGTCGGGAATGTTAGAGAATGCTTTAGATCAGCGGTTTTCAAACTTTTTTGGCGACGGAACCCTTTTGGAAAACGAAATATTTGACGAAGCCCTAAAATAATCAAAACCTGGTTTTATACCAGTTCTTTATTATTAATCATAACATAATACTTGACAATAACATTTGCATCTAATGTGGGGTATGAAATAGATTTTTACTTTTCATCAATTGTTTGCTGTCAGGCTTGATTGAAGAGAGTTGAAGTCGCATGTCGGGTTCAGCCTTAGGTTCGGCCACTCGGCATCCATTTTATTGCGGTGTTTTGTTTTTATGGCTGCATAGGTTGAGTTTAGAATCCTGTTTCGCACAGTTTGTAACTCTGGTTTAAGTTCAAATAGCCTTGTTAAAGATTTACGCCGAGATAACATCTCACTTCTGTATGGATGAAGCAGTAGTATTTTATGTTTGCTGCTATAATCTTCACACAATATTGAAAACAATCGGGATTGCAGCGGATAAGTTTTGACAAAATTCATTATTTTGACCGCATCCTCAAGAACTAATTTTAGATTTGTTTAATCGTTGTTTTTGCAGATGTTGCATAACTTGTTTCACCATCCAAATTAAATATTTTTTTGACTTATGAGCAGTATCACGAATAAAAAGTAAAGCCCCTAGTTGTAGTTCCATTGTTTCCTGCATAGACACGTGATTAAGTAAATGCCGCCAAATCTAAAATTAGTTCTTGAGGAAGCTGGGCTCTGCAAAGTCTCTGTGGGGGCTCCGCGAAAATACTAGTCACAATGAACCAGTATTTTCGTGGAGCCCCCACAGAGGCTTTGCGGAGCCCTGGGGCTCCGCGGAGCACACTTTGAGTAACACTGCTTTAGAGGTAGGTATAAAGTTTTGGATTTAGATAACATTGGGACTGCCTAGAATAAGTAGATTATTTAATGTGAATAGCATAAAAGTCTACTATCAGTTGGCATTCAGTGAACACCTGGCTCAGTGAGCTCAGTCGATGTCGACAGTGAACCATTCACCAGAGTTAGATAAAGTAGTGTCATGTGCTCAATGTGCTCGCGTCGCGATAACGCAACTATTTCATCGTTCGACATATCGTCCGTCCATGAATGCGGCAACTGTCAGCGCTCCTGTGGCCGCGGCTGTGATGTCGCCTGTGCAGGGTCACCGCCGCGGGCCGCGTCCGACACAACGACTGCTTCTGTACCTACGCTACTTAATTACCAATACACATTCTATCGTTATCGCTTGACTGAGTTCACCAAAGAATCTTTGTTTCCCTACGAATCGCATCTTCTGATAAGCACCAGGAGTGACTGTAATCTTATTGTTTACTATGTATAAGATATGCGAGCATGAGGTCATCCGGGTCATCTTATCTGCATAAATGTACCCACATATTTTAAATAGGTTACCACTTACCAGTTATGCTGCACTTTTATTGCTTATAATAAGATTATGTACTGTTAAGCGTAAGGCATATTAATTTAAAATAATTCAATTGAGTACCTATTAATTAGGTACCTATAGTACCTATGCCTAGGTATAGGTTAAAAGATTGTACATAATAGGTATTTTTGGTACCATAGCTACCTGATTGAAGCCCAAACGTAATAAACATGTACATGACGCACCCTGCCCCACCTCGAGAGACGATTCGCTGACGATGTTCTCGCGCTTGTGCAGATGTACAGCGGCGCGCTGCTGGCGACGGCGGCGCGGCTGGCGTGGGACCCCAGCACCTACACGTGGTTCCGCTTCCTGTGCGCGGCGCAGTACCGCGTGTCGGCGGCCTACGTGTTCGCGGCCGGCGTGTGGCTGGCGGCGCTGGTGTACCTCGCCGCCGCCGCCGCGCAGCGCCGCGCCCCCAACTGCCTGCACGTCGTGAGTCAATTATTACTGCTTCTCGCAAATGTCATCATGATGACTAATCTAGCCTTATCCGAATCTTAGATATTATAAAAAGGTAGTCAGTACTAAGTGGGCTTCGACCTTCAAATATCAATATTTGTGAATAAGATTTGTTTTTTTTAAATGTCAGATTCATCTCTTGCTTGACCAACAGTTCATATTTAAGTACTGATACAATTCACTATTAAGGGGAAGCGTCAGGGTCGCCCGCGAAATTCAAATTTTCTTACGTTTTTTGCATTTTGCAGGTAAGTGTCAGGTTTTATGTTGATTAAAATATGATTCGCGGTCGTATAATCATAACAATCCCAATACCTAGTGATTAAGAAGAAGATAAAAGTGTTAGTTAGCAAAGGTGTCAAATGTCATGATTTCATGACATTTGACACCTTTGCTAACTTAAGGGAGTTGTATTGCTGATTGTAATGATTATAATCAGGACTTATGGCTCAGCGTACGTGTTAAAAGTTCTAATACACGTAACTATATTACTTTGCACATTTGTGTAATTTATTTATGTCAACAAAACTTAGGTCTTTCTTTTTCTTTACAACTTACTAACTTCCTTTCAAAATTAAACCAGACAATTATTAGTAATTCTTCTGATACATTTCTCGTCATCGGTGATTTTAACATGAGTGGTATTGACTGGGTACCGTCTGATGACTTATCGCTTTCCCAAGGAATTATAACAGTAACGATGAAGTTTTGCTTAAAGATGAATTATGTATCCTGGATCTCAGACAATATAATGGTGTGCTTAATGGGTATGGCAAGATTCTGGATCTGGTGCTGTCAAATCGAATAGTTAATGTTACAGAATGTTCAAGCCCACTAGTACCCATTGATATTTACCATCCGGCACTTTTAATTAATACGGATTTCGTTGAAACGTCTCTGTTGGAGTGTGCGCCTCGGATGGAATTTTTATTTGATAAGGGTGACTATGAATCCATTAACAGAGACATCAGTATGACTGACTGGGAAACTGAGTTCTCGACGCGGTCAATAGACGGTTCAGTAGATTTTTTTAATGAATTTATTTTGAATTTACACACAAAATATATTCCGAAAAAATTGCTTCGGAATAAAACGTATCCAACCTGGTACAGTTCGTCACTAATCAAGACTATTAAGGAAAAACACAAATACTTCACAAAATTTAAGATATACGGCAATAAAAGCGATGAATTAACGTTTAAGCTTCTACGTGAAAGGGTCAAAGTATTAGAATCTCAATGTTACGTTAACTATTTGTATTTGACAGAAAAATCTATCAAAAATAACCCTAAATATTTTTGGACCTTTGTGAAGAAACGTCATAACTCAAATGCAATGCCAAGCACTTTACATTATAATAGCGAAGCTTTGCGTACCGGCGAATCTATATGCGAGGCATTTTCCGCATACTTTCATTCTACTTTTCTCGATACTAGTAATAGTCATACATCTGTTTCTCCCCTTCTTACTGAATCTTCTAACCTAGCATCTGATATTTGTGGCATCAAGGTCAACGTTGAAGAAGGGGGAACGTTGAAGGGGTCGTTCGTAAGTTAGATACAACTAAAGCAGCGGGTCCGGACAATATCTCATCTAAATTTCTTGTACGATGTGCACATACGATTGCCCACCCTATTTCGGTTCTATTCAGAAAATCCCTGGATATTTGTGTTGTTCCTGAGCTTTGGAAATCGGCGTTTATAACGCCCGTACATAAAAAAGGAGTTAAAACTGACGTGGTGAATTATCGACCGATATCCAAACTCTGCATTATAGCCAAGGTCTTCGAAAGGATAATCTATAACCAGGTATACGCAGCTCTCAAAAATTCATTTACTTCATCTCAACATGGATTTTTGAAAGGTAGGTCAACCGTCTCGAACCTGATACTTCTCAATGAATTTATCACCGACGCCATGGCTAATGGTAAACAGATCGATGTCGTTTACACTGACTATAGTAAGGCCTTTGACCCAATTGACCATTGCATCTTGTTATCAAAGCTATATGGCCTGGGAATACGCGGGGACTTACTCAGATGGTTTTCTTCTTATCTGATGAACAGGTCCCAAGCCGTAGTATTGAATAATTATATATCCAGTTGGGTTCCTGTCCCAAGTGGAGTTCCTCAGGGTTCATTGCTCGGTCCATTACTTTTTATAATCTACATCAACGATATCGACTCTTGTCTTACCTCATCCAAACTGGTGTGTTTCGCTGATGATATGAAAATTTATACCACAATATCATCGCAGATGGACGCGATAGTACTTCAGGATGATCTATATCGTTTGCAGGAATACTGTCGAAGAAATAAACTGGATCTGAATCCTATTAAATGCTCGGTTATAACATTTTCTCGAAAGCGCTCCACCATAACCACATCTTACACCTTAGGTGGTCAAGTACTACCCAGATCTAATTCCATCCGTGATCTGGGGGTCCATCACGATTCCAAACTCACCTTTGAATCACATGTAGATGCAATTGTTGCTAAGGCATCGAGATCACTGGGTTTCATAATGCGGCTATCCAAGTGCTTCACTCAAGCCAAAACCTTAAAAATCCTATACTGTACTTTTGTCAGAAGCCATTTGGAATACGCGTCTGAAATATGGAATCCGTGTTACCGCAAATACATTGATCGCATAGAGAACATCCAAAAGAGATTTATAAAGTACTTATGCTACCATCAAAGAGTACTGTATCACTCTGAAAATTACCTTAACCTCTGTAAGAAATATCATTTATTGCCCCTTATTAATCGTCGTGAGATCTCCGACTGTGTTTTTTTACTAAAGATCTTTAATAATAATATTAATAGCCCTGAAATTCGATCTAAATTTTACTTTAACATCCCCGGAAGGTCGAAGCGGTCCAATCCCCCGCTCCGTGTGCCGTTTGCTCCGAATAACTACAGGCAGAACTCATTCCTTGTGCGTGCAAGCAGAAACTTTAATAGGGTATGTGTACAGCATGACTTCGATCCGTTTACAACAGGTGTATCTGTGGCCAGAAAGAGCTTGAGCCTTAACTTTTTCACCTGATGCGTGATATTGCTCAGATTATGTTAGCGTCAGTAGCCTAATTTAACCACATTTATTGTAGTATTGTATTATATTAGTTTTCTTATGTATAGTTTTGTATAGCTTTGGCGGTTTATTGTTTTCGTTGTCAGTACTGTGGTGTTCACAGATTTCTTTTATTATTATTCTGTTAATTATATGTGAAGACTTGTAATTGGCTGTCAGTCATATTTTCAAGCTATTAGTCTGTTTTGTTTAGCTGTAAGTCTTCCAAAGGAAATAAATAAATAAATAATTGAGTAAAACCATATTTGTTACGACCGCGAATCATATTTTAATCAACATAAAACCTGACACTGACCTGCAAAATGCAAAAAACGTAAGAAAATTTGAATTTCGCGGGCTACCCTGACGCTTTTCTCTTAAGGGGGATGCACTAAGGTAGCCCACGAAATTCAAATTTTCTTTGCAGTCGGGTTTTTTTTTTAAAATATATATTTTTTTTTGTAAGAAAGTTTTAATCGGTATTATCATTTGCATATTTTTCTTTGGTAGAAACGTGCTTTAAAAGCTCAACCTCAATAATAATTTTTACCACAAAACATTTTGCAAGTTAACTCCACAATTTTGCAATAGTTTCCGACTTTAACCTGTTTCTTTGTTTCGTCCATTGCTGGCCTATTCAATAGTTAAAAAAGCCTAACAAACGCCGGACGGGCCGGACGCAGTCAAATTGGCTCGGACAAGAGGTCAAAAAGCCTAACACTATCCGGCTTTATCCGGAAGGATGTCAACTCTAGTCAGAGGTGTCCCTGTAGCAGGTACACCCATATTTCGCCAGTTATGTTTAAGTCCCATGTAATAGGGGGCGAGCATATTGCCATCAATCGGGCACAAATCCAAACTCCGAGCTACTACTGCAAAATTTCAGATATAAAAACCCAATATCACTTTTACCTGATCTGGGAATCGAACCCCTGGACCTCATGTTCAGCAGTAGCGCTTGCGGCCACTAGACCAACGAGGCAGCTTTTATGATTATAATTCTATAAATAAACACGGCCGCGAATTATATTTAGATCAATACTAGCTTTTATCCGCGGCTTTGCCCGCGTGGATGTCGAAAAATATCGCACGGGAACGTACTACCGGGATTACATACCTAATAGCCGAGGAAAGGTCATCGACTAATACCGCTGCGCCCGCGTTGCCGTCAACCATAAATAAGTAGCTACGCGTAATTTTGAATCTGTGATATCTTTTAAACTATTCATTTAAATGATATGATGTAAAGGCATATTTTTATCTAAATTAAATGCCTAATTTAAAAATCCGTAGTTGGGATGAATTTATCCCAAGAACAAACTTAACTTTGTATTTGAAAAACATGTTCTCCCATACGATATGTATGGAAGAACATGTTTTTGCAACCGCAAATGTAAGTTGGTCGATTATTACTCGTTAACTTGTAAAGCCTACTTAGTTGTGATAATTTTCCTTTTAATTTCGTTACTACTGTTGTGAATTTTTTCACATACCCAAAACTATTCAGCTGGCGGGGGAGGGGGGACAAAAATGAGCACTTTAAAGCTTAATATTTCGAAAACGGATCCCTGAATCCAAAAATGGCAGGAACAAACTCACAATATTTTTGAACAACCTTTCCAACGACACCCTACACTATGGGATAGATAAAAAAAACATCCTCATTTTACGTGTAGGGGAGGTAACTTAAAAAAAAAACATGATTTTGTTTTACCACTTTGTCGGCGTGATTAATATGTATACCCATACCAAATTACAGCTTTCTAGTGCGTATAGTCTCTGAGCTAAGCCACGGACAGACAGACAGACAGACGGACAATGGCGAAACTATAAGGGTTCCTGTTTACTACGGAACCCTGAAAATTACGAAATTCAACGAAAATAACCGAATCAACGTGTGCGTGAACGACTGTGGACAAAGCAATAGTTCTTTCTCGTTTGCGCGCGCGCCTTTTCTACTATTGTCCCTTTCGTAACTCGTTGCAGATCGGCTTACCCGGCTGCTAAGAAACCGCGGTGTCACGTGACCGAAGTGACGTCATGATGGACTTTATTTTCTAAATAAATTCAATTCACGATAAACTGGACGCGCTTACGAGTTATTTTAGCGCGAAATGTTTTGTTGTTGGGATATAAAGATAAAAAATTTAATGTAGGCGTTTTGTAATGTTTTAATTTTATGGTGTATCAAATATATATTATTATAGTGTGATTATTCAATGACGATAGAGTGGTTGTGGTTCCGAATTTCCGAAGGGAACCCGGTAGGAATCGAGTTGTTTAGACCCGACGCCTCTGGTAGGTAGGTAGGGTAGGTAATTAGGTAGATATAGGTAGGGGACGGACGGGCAAGAAGGAGATGTCGGGCAAGAAGAATAAAACCATCAAATCGCTGCTTGATCGATAAAAAGAGACAGCGCTAGTACTGCTCAATGCGTCCCACAGACGCGCTAACCGACAGTGGTCCGCCGACCACTTGGAAGTGTAACTTTAAATTCTGTGCGATAAATTACAATTTCGAAGAAGAAAATTGTAAAAAACAGCTGTAAGAACATCGTGTTTGTTTTATTACATTCTTGGATGTCTAAATTACGATATTTTCACTAAAGTCTGTTAATATTAGACGTGTCAATGCCGTACTTTCCTTTTGTTGGTTGCGTCATCTTTTCTAATTATACCTATAATAAGTAAATATATAATAGGTAAATATGTAACCATTTTGCCCGCCCTGGTCGGGCAAAACGGATTATGACAGTTTTTTTTTTAAATGATCTGAGTTGGAGAAGGCTTATTTTTTTCTTATGTTTGATCTCAAATAACAAAGCTAAATGTCCAAAGATTATAATAATATCATCATCATCATCAGCCTATAAATGTTCCCACTGCTGGGACAGAGGCCTCAGTGGGAACATTTATTTATCAGTTACTTATTATAATAATAAGTAACTGATAAATATAAATTATGTTACACTAGTTTTTCTTTTTATCCAAAGTTAGAATATCCTTCTTGCCCGTCCGTCCCCTATGTAGGGCAGGTTGGTGCGCCGTAGATAATCTTAGTGCTACCGGGCCAGGTAAAGCTAGTTTTATATGAAACTCAATTGCGCTAGCGCTGAATACAACATTTTTTCGTCCCTTTCAGTATTTCGGTAATCTCTCATCTGATATTTGACCGGGCGAGTGACAACAGACGAGGTCATCTCGGCTATCACTCGCCCTGGTGATGATATTGTTCAAATGCTGTGGCTCCTGCTGCTGCATGCTATCGGCTATCCGAAGCCGAGCGTCTGAGCAGGACCGCTCGTACGCTGTTTTAAGGGTGATCCAACGAGTTAGTATTAGTAGTTCAGTTACTATGAAAGTTAGTATGAGTAGTTTAGTTACTATGCAAGTTATTATTGAAAGTTTGAAATACTTGTTTGTTAAAAGTAACAGTTTTTTAATTTGCCAAGTTGCAAACATCATTCTATATTTTTTTACCGACGTACCTAATTATTGTCCGTTAAAACCCGGCCATTGATCCGTGCAAAAACTGCTTCCTCAGTCCTCGGTCGCATAATCTTCGGAGCACGGCTCGCGGCGGTGAGTGCGGTGACTCATGGATCACGTGGCGTGGCCGGCTCGGGACAGGACTGATTCAGCATGTCTCTGGACTCAAGTGTGTGTCGCTTCTTGTGACTGTGTGCGGCGGCCGAGGCATGCTGGCGCTGAGTACGCGCGGTTTTGGCTCGAGTGAGACTGTGTGTGACGTGTGTGCTGTGTTGCAGTACGCGGCGGGCGTGGTGTGCCTGGCGCTGAGCGAGGTGGGCTACGGCGCTTGGATGGGCGCGTCGCTGGCGGCGTGGTGGCGCTCCGCCCCGCAGGCCGAGCTGGCGCGCCGCGGCATGGACCTGCTGCACGACCTCAAACCGGCGCTGCTGGCCATGGAGCGCTACCGCGATGTGGCGCGCCCGCTCTACGACATGATCGAGGTACACCCACAGTTCACCTGTGTGGACCAGGGTTGTAACGGATATCCGTATCCGCATCCGCAACTGCGGAGCATCCGCATAAATTTAGATATCCGCAAAACATCCGCATCCTCAACTTTTGATATTAAAAGCTCCGCATCCTCATCCGCATCCTCATAATTTCTATGAGGATGTGACCCTACCTTGTTCGCACAAGTAGTAGATTTTTAAAAACTCGCGCCGAGCTAAATGGGCGGGCCGATAAGTGAGTTACGCGTTACTATTGGCTGAATTCGCAATGTCCTTGTCCTATGACAGATGATCGGCCGCACGTGGCACTGTTGGCACGACTGTGGTGTCACATGTCACAATCTGAGTTAGCCGACGTTCACACGGACGTGATAAAATCGCACCGATTTTTTTTTCGTGCACTGGATTTTCAACGCTCTGCTTAGCGCCGAGAGTTAAAAATCCAACAGTATGTTTTTTCTACGCGCTGGGACGAGAGTGCGTCCCAGCGCATTGGATTTTCAACGTTCGGCTTGACACCGAGAGTTGAAAATCCAGTGCGCGATAAAATCCCGCCGAGATTATATTACTTCTGTGTTTATGTCGGCTTACTGGGTATAAAATCATTCGATTTTTTTATCACCGCCACTGGCAAGTATCCCGAGCGAACAATAATTTTGTGGAGCAGGCCCTTATTTATGATGAACTTGGAAACCGCTTAGAAGGCGTAACGACCTGCCAGTTACTTTTTATCAAATATAATTTACCTTTACTTAATTTTGAATATTAAAGTTGTGCATTTGACTCCACAATTTGAAATTTCAGTTACCAAATTTCATCATCATATATCATAATCAGCCTATAATGTTCCCACTGCTGGGACACAGGCCTCCTCTCGGTGAATATTAACAACTTTAATATTCAATTTTTTTTACCTACCAAATAATTACCTACACAACCTATACAAATATAAATAAAATAAAAAACAAGGACTATTTTTTGTACGACATCTGCATCCGCACCCTCATCCGCATCCTCAATAAGGAATTTTCCAATATCCGTATCCTCATCCGCATCCTCAAACCCGATTATCTCGATATCCTCATCCGCATCCTCATCCGTTATATGACATCCGTTACAACCCTGGTGTGGACACCCTTCTGTAACAGTCAATTGAACAGTGTAGTACTCAATAGTGTGATTGTATCGCAGGAGGTGGAGCGCGAGGCGCCCAACAACGCCTTCGTGATTATCGTGTTCGGAGTGCTGGGCATGGTGTTACAGGTAGGTGCACACTGCTTTACTATGCCTCGCATTACATGCTTACAACTTTTCGAGCGCCACGTTTAAACGAACCAAGACGTATATTTAAAAAAAAAATACAGAAAAAAGTACAAAAGAAGAACCGCCCAAGTGCGTGTCGGACCACGCACAATGAGGGGTTCCGTAATTGGAAAGAATTTATCCCAAGAACAAACTTAGTAGGTAGTTGAGAAACATGTTCTCCCATACATCGATATACGTCACGGTCAATTCTCTAACTGCAAATGTAAGTTTGTAAACGGAAAAAAAAAATTGATGAAACTTCAAATTATAAATTTTCGGACTTTTTCCTTTACTTGTGCTATGACCTATGAGACCTTGTTTCCTGGCACATTGCATGATTCTAGGTCAACGGGAAGTACCCTGTAGGTTTTGATTTATTTGCGAGTATCAAAATATGTCATATAAATGACAGCGTTGCCAGAAGGTTACTTTTGTAACCTTTTAGGTGATTTTTAACTCCTTTAGGTTACTTCTAGGTTACACAACTCGAAAGGTTATTTTTAGGTTATTTTGAGGAATTTGTAGAACATAATTTTAAGAACACAGCGACGCATGAACTGTCCATACAAACGTAATACCTAAATCATTTGCAATTTGGGCATATTTCCATATTATGTTGTTATTCGGATTTAGACACTGTTTATCTAGGTGCCTACATATTTTTTTTACAAAAACTTTTCTAAAATGAAGTTTAAACCAACAACTGTCTTTGGAAACTGGTAAAAAATATAAAAGGTTATTTTTCACGCCAAAAGGTTACTTTTTTATTCATTTCAGGTAACTTTTGACAATAACCAGCTGGCAACACTGATAAATGACCGTATTTTTTTATTGCGTTGACTTAGAAGTTTCATTTTCTCGAGCTCCAAGCTTAGGCTCCAAGGGAACATAGATCTACCTATTTATATAAATTTCAACTTGATACCTCCACGCGTTCCTGCGAAAATGGGGCTTGACAGACCGACGGACTCACGGACGGACAACGAAGTGATCCTCTATGGGTTCCGTTTTTCCTTATGAGATACGGAACCCTAAAAACAACTGTAATCTGTTCGATTTATGCCCTAACGCGACGTGTGACTCCAGATTTTTAATTAATCTATTTGTGATGTCTTGTTTATACCTTTTTCGTTGGCGCTTTAGTCGTACTTATTTTGGTTTTAGTTTTATAGCTTTTATTTTTTAACCGACTTCAAAAAAAGGAGGAAGTTCTCAATTCGATAGTGTTTTTTTTTCTGTTTGTTTTAAGTAAGTACCTCAGAACTTTCGACTGGGTGCACGTTTCCCAACTTAGGGGTTTTTCCCCCAGATTTAGGGGATAAAAAAGTAAGATGCGATTTTTTTAGGGGTGACTTATTGTTAGGGGTATTTTTAGGGATTTTTTAACTACTAATATTTCTTTATTTTATTGAAAATAATGGCTCTAGTATTGCTCAATCTTATTTATTTTTGAAGTAGCGGCTTAGCGACATCTAGTACTGTTGCTTGTTACTAAGAATGCAATCTTTAGTTGAAATCAAATGTCACCAATGTAGTGTTTACCATAACTATAAACATACATTGAGATGATTGGTGGCCGCGTAGGTATTAAGGTACTTATTCTTTTTTAGGGTTTTTGAGTTGGGTTCAATATAAAGCTGACTTCCGACGCGTGCGTGAAATGGCGCACGCACGCGCACCGGCCCGCACGACGCACCGTGGGAAGGGTATCGTGCGTGGTAGCGAAGACGCGTGCGTCGCGCTGCGTCCCGGTGCGTCCGAGTTTGGATACATTCCCTTTGAAGTTTCCGACTCGGTGCGGATCAGCTCGCACGGACACGCACCATGGGAAGGGTAACGTGCGTGGTAGCGCAGACGCGTGCGTGGCGGTGCGCCCGATCCGCGGCGAGTCGGTAGACTTCAAAGGTGCGCGAGGTTTTGCTCGGTTCCTATAAACAAAAACGAATCGTTTTGCTTACCAATGGTAGCGTTTTTATTGCCCAACTTGGCATATAAATCGGGGATGTTCGCGCTGTTTCGCACTGATGGCTTTCATGCCATCATTCGCAAGAGAACGGTATCCCTGATCTGCAGAATGCGTGGCAGCCGCATCAAAATCTAGAAGACAATAGCCGATAAGATCTCATCCCCGCTTTGGAGGTCACTTGTTAAATCAGTCATCTAGACATAGTTTGACTGATTCTGACTTTTATTTTTATTATTTTTAATATTTGTATTTTTTACATAATGAATTTTTGGATTTTAATTTTAATGAATTTAAAGAATGTAAATTATTTTAAAGATTTGATTTAATTTAAAGATCAATTTATTTTACAATTAGATTTTATGAAACTTATTAATTAATTTTACAATTTGATTTTATGTACAGACGCCAGCACATCAGGCTACTACAATCTTTCAAATTTATTTAATAGATTTTCAACTTTATTGCTGAAGTATAAGGTTCAAAGTTGATTGGGAAAATTTTACAGTTTCGGGTAGCTTGATGTGCTGGCGTCTGTACGTCTGTCTCTATTTCAATTTCTATGTAGTTATTTATTTTGATTATAATAATATTTATTATTGTAGCATGTATCTTTGATTAAGTACTAACGTAATTTTTAAGTAGGTCTACTAACATTAATATGTATCACTGTATCTGATTTAAATAAATTAATTAAAAAATAAATATGTATGAATGTAAATTCATAAGAATTTTTTTAGACATGGGCGTTTATAGATTTTTACGCAAACGGTTAAATATTCGATTTCAGATTATGAAATCGTTTTCAAAATCCGTTTTTAGAAATCAATTTCCGGAGCTGCTCTGGCGCCTCCGGCTCGCAGTTTCGATCGTCTCTAGTAATATTATAATTCGGTTGTAAGTGCATCGATCAAAACTATCCAAACATAAACAAATACTTGCTTACGCAAATCTACTCTTGCCGTAGTTTTGTGAAATCGGTTTGTCTAGTTCGGCTTATCGATACGATACAATTTGTGACTAAAATCGGATTTTAGATACGTTTCGATATATCTGACGCATGTCTACTAATTTTACCTTTGACAGCTAAGTAGTTCCATAATTTGCGTATATGTGCATATCTGCAAAGCTATGAGTTTTTGCATCATTATTGGTAAAGATAAAAAAAAGTGGTATGCAACTATTTATTTATGATTTTTTAGTGAAAATATCAAGTACTTATTTGATATTTTCGTAAAATTTGAAAAAAAAAATTGTTATGGTTATACTTTCTAGTTGGTTCCATTGTCATTTGACATCTGATGATGGGATCTTGGAGAAATCGAGGGAACTCTTCAAATATTATAGGCACACCTATAGCGATTTGGGTATTTTTATAGTAACTCATAGATTTGCTCTCAGAAAGCACCATTTGGTAAAGCGGAACTGATGATGAAGGACACAGACGGCCAACGGAACTTCTCAATAATAAGTAGGTATTTCACGGGTTTCAATTTGATTACTTTATATGGTGAAGAGTGGGCGTTTTGGGGGACTGTCTTATGTAATTTTGACGTTTGAAAAATGCTGATTTTTAGCCTAGTTTGAATAAATGACTTTTGAATTTTCATTTTTTTTAATGTTTATGGTTGCCAAGCAATTTATCTTCGTCATTATGCATATGATATGGAGAAGTGTTTGCGATCAACAAGTCACAGGGGCCGACACCAAAGGCTGAAGGCTGCGGGTCTCGACCTCAGGACAAGCTGCTTCTCACACGGACAACTGTTACGTTGCTTCCTCCCGAGTTACCATTCCTGACTCTCTGTATATTTTGACTGCTAAGAATAAAACTACAAACGTAGTATACAGGGAAGTTTTATGAAATGTGGCTGTTACTGTAGTATATTGTGGTGTTTTACGACTTTCACGCGAACGAAGTTGCGGGCAGAAGCTAGTAATGTAATATTGCTCATCCCTATAGCAAATAGCGTGATAGTCTATACCCTACAGTTGGAACAGACAAACATTCTAAAAACTATATTTTCGGCATAAGAATCGATCCCAGACCTCGTAGCAATAACTTTCTTTCAAAAATATTCAACGTACGTTTTTAACTTCGCTACAATTTTATCATGTGTATATTTATCGGTTTTATCATATAGATAATAAAAAAATAAAAAAATCGTAATACAAAATGTGAAAAAAAGAAAAACAGCAAAACCGTAATTGGGAATCGAACTTACAACCCCATGTTTGCAAAGCAATGGTCCAACCGCTGCATTAATTGCTTCACTGAAATTTACCTATAATAGCCGTTCCTATACAATATGTCCGGTTTCGGACTGTACAAACTTAAAGGGGTGGTAGTTTGCTCTATTTTATCAATAAAATTATTCTACATGTAGGGTCGGAACCCATCCCCCTCCTGAATGGCAGCCATTTTTGTGTTTTGATCGCCTTTTATGGAGCGTGCATAATAAAAGTACAGTAACTTTAAAATGTAAAGCCCAATTGTCATAAAAAAATACTTTTAGCAACGGAAAAGTATTAACAATGGGTTAAATAACTCAAATAATAACATTGAATGCTGCATCATATTGAAATAAATGCTAAAAGATCAATTTTACGTTAAAAATAACATCGTTTTTTTTGTTAATCACGGTTATTACAAAATTCACCCCGGATAACTACCTTTTTTTATCTACTCGTCTAACAAATGTTTAGTTCACCTAAATAATGATACCAAAAAATCGATTCTATAACAATTAGTTTAAGAGATATTGTTGCTTGAACGCAGCCATTCCGTACGTGCGATATGAATGAGCGCTGCATTCCATGTGGTAGCAGCCAGTAGCAGGTACAAAAAAGATTTTCTGGATGTTATTGAAGTGAGAAAGGGATAAAATACACATTTCGGGGGATGACGCGAAAACAAAAGAAGTATTCATCAAATTAAAACTTAACTAGTTTTTTTTTATCAGTCCGTTTGTTCTATACTCCGTTTGAAATAAGATTAGACATTTAAACAAATCTTTTTTACAGTCCTTTCGACCGATTTTGACTTCTATTGCGTAGGCATAAGGATGGCATTAAAAGCAAAAAAGTGGTTACAAACCAACTGTTTACTGCAGCTGCCATTTGTCATGCCACCAACGCAATAGAAGTCAAAATCGGTTGAACGGACTGTAAAAAATGTTTAGTTAAATGTCTAATCTTATTTCAAATGGAGTATAGTTATTGAGACTACACCTGTTGTTCCAACAACAATATCTCTTAAACCATTAGTCATAGAATCAATTTTTTGGTATCATTATTTAGGTGAACTAAACATCTGTTAGACAAGTAGATAAAAAAAGGTAGTTCTCCGGGGTGAATTTTATAATACTTAACCGTGATTAACAAAAAAAACCGGCCAAGTGCATGTCGGACCACGCACAATGTAGGGTTCCGTAGTTGGGATGAATTTATCCCAAGAACAAACTTAACTTTGTAGTTGAAAAAAAAAATCTTTCATCCCGAATGTATAGGAGAACATGTTTTTACAACCGCAAATCTAAGTTGGTCGATTATTACTCGTTAACTTGTAAAGCCTGCTCAGCTGTGATAGTTTTCCTTTTAAATTCGTTATATAAGCTACTGCTGTAATTTTTTTTCACACATCCAAAACTAACCATTTAGCTGGCAGGGGGGGGGGACACTTGACTCTAACAAAAATTAGCACTTTAAAGCCTAATATTTCACAAACGGATCCCTGAATCCAAAAATGGTTTCCTCAAACTCACAATATTTTTGAAGGACCTTTCCAATGATACCCCACATCATGAGATAAAAAAAAAACATCACCACTTTACGTGTATGTGAGGTACCCTAAAAAAATATGTTTTTCATAATTTAGTTTTACCACTTTGTCGACGTAATTAATATGTATACCTATGCCAAATTACAGCTTTCTAGTACTAAGGGTCTCGGAGCTAGACCGCGGACAGACAGACAGACAGACAGACGGACATGACGAAACTATAAGGGTTCCTTGTTTACTACGGAACCCTAAAAACGATGTTATTTTTAATGTAAAATTGATCTTAAACTTCTTTTTCTTATAATTTAAGCATAAGCAATGTGATGCAGCATTCAATGTTATTATTTGAGTTATTTAACCCATTGTTAATACTTATCCGTTGCTAAAAGTATAATTTTTATGACAATTGAGCTTTAAATTTTAAAGTTACTGTACTTTTAGTATGCACGCTCCATAAAAGGCGATCAAAACACAAAAATGGCTGCCATTCAGGGGGGTAGGTTAAGGGGGTAGGCTATCAATAAAATTATTCTACATGTAGGGTCGGAACCCTACATGTAGAATAATTTTATTGATAGAATAGAGCAAACTACCACCCCTTTAAGTTTGTACATTCCGAAACCGGACATATTGTATATTTCATGATTGACTGCTTATTTCCATAAAGGTATAGCGTGATGATAATCATTTAAAAAGTTAAATCGATAACCATCTACAATATCCTAATATTTTGGCGCGTTTTTTTCCAAAAATACGAACATAATATAATATTGCTCGTCCCCAATAGTAAATAGCGTGATAGTTTATACCCTACAGTTTGACCAGACCTATAGGGAATACCTATGCAAAATTTTAACAGAATTTATCCGCTAGAATTTGCGACATGCTGGAATATACATACAGACAAACAGCCAAAAATTCTAATAAATATAATATTTTCGGCATTAGAATCGATCGTAGACCTCGTAGCAAATACTTTTTTCAAAAATATTCAATGTAAGTACAGTTTCGACTTCGCTACGATTTTATTATATGTATAGATAGATGGTCTTAGCAGATAGAGTTAGAAAGAAAGATTTTTTTTATTTGGGACACGTACAGGAAATACAACATCAAAACTAAGAAAATTATAAAAACAATAGCAATTTCAGAAAAGAATATTAAAATTGACTGCCTTGTTGGTCTAGTGGTTGCAAGCGCTACTGCTGAGGTCCTGGGTTCGATTCCCGGGTCGGGCAGTGTTATTGTGTTTTTAACCGACTTCCAAAAAGGAGGAGGTATGTTCGTCGCGTATGTTTGTTTTTTTTTTTTATTTATGTCCTCCGATTTCTCCGTCAATTGTGAACCGAGTTTGAAAATTCTTTTTGTGTTTGAAAGGGTATGCTCTCAAATTGGTCCCATATAAATTTTATTAACTATGCTTGGATAGTTTTTGAGTTAGTTACACAACACGTATTTTTTTCCCACTTAGTATGTAGATGATATGATAAGTTTCTGTCACTGGTAGCAGGTAGTGGTATTCAAAAAAAAACAACCGACCTCCAAAAAAACACTACAAAGTGAAAAATAACTTTAATTTCGGAAGTCGGTGGCAAAAAACGAAAATACAAAACCCAAGACATCGACTTCCGAAATTAAAGTAATTTTTCACTTTGTAGTGTTTTTTTGGAGGTCGGTTGTTTTTTTTTGTAAAAAGTTTTTTTCTATCTGAAATTTCTCAGTAGCAGCTTGGAATCTGAATTTGTGCCCGGGTTGATGGCAATAGACTCGCCCCCTATTACATGGGACTTAAACATAACTGCCGAAATGTGGGGGTACCTGCTACAGGGACACCTCTGCCCATGTTATGTAATATTAAAATTTAAAAAATTGTGTGTTCAAAAAAGTTGCTCTTCTTGGAAGATTCCTCATAGATATCAAGAAAGTATTTCCTTGAGGATCATTTGGCCATGAGCCTGGATGCACTCCACCTTCATTTTCAGTATCAAAAGTACCGGTATTCGTGGTGAATTTTTAGATTGCCTTAAAAAGTTGCACAGTAAACAACTCTTCATAACAATATTGGATAAGTACTTTTGGTTCCAATAAAAATGGTTTCTTAAGTACCCTAAAATAAAAATAAGGACCTATTTAAACCAAATAACGTGATTGCCACTACAGCTGTAGCAAATCTAATTTGATAAAAACAATATAGAAAACTAGCTTTTGCCCGCGGCTTCGCACGCGTAAAGGTCGGAAAATATCCCACAGGAACGTACTACCGATATTCAGAGTACTTATCATATGTCCTAACCCAGGTCATGTCCTATCCGTATGCCTTTCATCTAAATCTGTTCAGCCGTTACGGCATGAAAAGGTAACAAACAGAAAGATAATAAATCTGTTTTAGGGTTCCGTACCTCAAAATGAAAAACGGAAACCCTTTAAGGATGACATCGTTGCCAGTCAAGACACTTTTTCTCAGAAACGCGTAGAGGTATCAATTTGAAATACCTAGATATTAAAAACTTAGGCTAAGCGCGCACTACGGATTTTGATCGTTGCGGATAATATTTCGTGTTGTTCTATCTCCTCTCAGGCTCATTTCCTACGAAATGTATGGAAAGTTTTTTTTAATTTCTGAATTTTCTCATACTCAAACCTCAGTTGGCCCGATATAGTTTTTGACCCTCGTAATAAGAAATAGGATCGACTGGCATCAAAAAAGTTTTTGTGAAAATTGCCCATGTTCTTGCTGACTGTACAATTTTTTCAAAATCTGTGAAAGTAGATCAAAATGTTTCAAAAAGTTAAGGACAGTCTCCTAAGACCGTTATCTTATAGCGATAACGGTTAAGGTACCTGCCCTTATTGCCCCATATCAACATCCACCCTGTATATGTTATGATTGACTACTTAGCTCCATAAAGGTATGGCGTGATTATGATCTTTTAAAAGGTTAAATCCGTAATTATCTGCAATATTCTAACCTTTTGGATAGTCTTTTTACAGTTTGCAGTAAACTATAGAAGAATACGAACATAATGCAATATTGCTCATCCTCCATAGCAAATAGCGTGATAATAATATTTTTTGAAAAAGTCTATTATGACGTTTCCATTATTTGATATAGATTATTTATCCGCCTTTGTACCTTTTTTGTGTGTGAAAAGTTTAAATAAATAAATAAATTTAGACCAATTTTCAAGTTAATCAAGCCAAACAGTAAAATCCTCCCCTGTAAAAATGAATACCCCTTTTCACCCCGTTAGGGGTAGATTTTCAAAAAACCCTGATATACGTTTTTATTTGTTTTCAGTCTTAAGTATAAATATTGAGTTTCGAGTTAATCAGACCGCGCGTCTTCCATACAAACTTTGACACCCCCCAATCCTCCCTTAGGGGGTAGTTTAAAAAAACTAAAAATGGCAAACTTTATAATTTACATAGATGAGTATTTGTGCCAAGTTTCAAGTTTAACTAAAGGAATAAGATTTTTCATACAAACAAAATCCCCCCTTTTCACCCCCTTAAAAGTCGGTTTTCCAAAAACCCTTTCTTAGTGGATGCCTACGTCATATTATCTACTTGTGTGCCAGATTTAGTATGTGTATGTATCTCACTTAGTATGTGGATGATATTATGATAACTTCCTGTCACTGTTATTTACATAGCAGGTAGTGGTATTCGAATTTGTGTGGGGTAGGTGTCACAACTAAAAAGTGAAAAATAAAAACTTTTTACAAAAAAAAAAACAACCGACTTCAAAAAAAACACTACAAAGTGAAAAATAACTTTAATTTGGGAAGTCGGTGACAAAGAACGAAAATTCAAAACCAAAGACACCGACTTCCGAAATTAAAGTTATTTTTCACTTTGTAGTGTTTTTTTTTGAAGTCGGTTGTTTTTTTTGTAAAAAGTTTTTTTATACAGTAAAATTAGTGATAGCTTTGATTTCCACATCAGATGTTTCTGATCTTCGATTTTTATAAGTCAACAGGAAATGCCCATCAGACCGAACAACTTTTGCTAAGACGTCATTCCTATATGTGTTATGGTGTAGCTGGGCTCTTGGAGTTCCACAACAGGTGTTCCAGATCTTCGATTTTTATAAGTCAACAGAGAGTGCTCATCAGATTGAACAACTTTTGCTAAAACGTCATTCCTATACATATATTATAGTGTAGCTGGGCGCTTGGAATTCCACAACAGGTGTTCCAGATCTTCAATTTTTATACGTCAACAGAGAGTACTCATCAGGCTGAACAACTCTTGCTAAGACCTCATTCCTATATATGTTATAGTGTAGCTGGGCTCTTGGAGTTCCACATCAGGTGTTCCAGATCTTCAAATTTATTCTCTCAGCAGAAAATGCTCATCACGTGGAACAATTTTTGCTATGGTACTATTTTTGTATCTCTTTTAGTTTAGCTGGTCTGTTGCGGTTCTGCATCAGGTGTTCAAGTTTCCAAGATAAATTATAGCCTATATGTTGCCCAGACTTAATACCTATACAACAAAAAACAATGAAATCCGTCCAGTAGTTCCGAAGATTAGTGTTCATGAAGAAACCGTAGTCATTATTGTTTAAATTGAAAAGTTTGATGTCAAGCTCGATAGATGGCGTTGGCGTCGAAATAGATCGCGCTATGGTTTCGTTACCGCGACTTGGTTAGTCTCTCACAATTTAATTAAATTTACTTACTTAGATCAGTACACATTTGTGGTTTTATTTTCAACCCTATTAGTATGCACATTAGTCGTACTTTGATAGACGTGGGTCGGATTAGGTAAAAACGATACCTAATCCACCTAATCCTAGTATTTAAAAATACCTGTTCCATTTACCTAATCCGAATATTTATTCAATACGGCCGGGCCTGTTACCGATACACAGTATTGTTTTTGCCTCGAAAAGCGGACATTCCCTTTTTATTAACTAATCCGATAGAACAGGTTATTTTAAAAGTAAGAGTAAAATACCCGTGTGACAATTTTACACCAAACACGAGTAAAAAAAATATTTGTTTTTTTTTTAACTTTTCTAAATTAATTCATTACAAAAAAAGTAAGCACTATTTTACCCTTTTCTTTATTATGTGTCATAAAACTATATTAACGGTATTTGAAAAAAAATACAAAAGAGTACTAACTAGTACAGATGTAAAGAAATATGCTTTTTTTGTGTTTTTAGATTTTGATTTTTCATGGTTGTATTTTTGCTTAGTTGGATTCAATATTTATTGTGAATCATATTTAGACGCCAACCAATCACTAAAAAAAAAACCACATCCAAATCTCGTGGTATCTAGGAGTTATTCACTTCTAAAGTTTTTTCTGATAATTTTGATTTTAGGGTCATCAACTTCACAAAAAATAATATTTTTTGTTTGTAGGTTTAAATTTTATGTTGGATTTTATTTTATCATAGAATAATACTTACTTTTTTATGTATACATATTTACACCTACTCTCATTTTTACAAATAATATTTTTATTATTTTTACATCGAACTAAACATACAACTACTTAAAGTTAATTATTTATACTTATATTTTTCATGCTTTATTGCATGTCAAGTCATGTGCGGAGATGAACAGGGTGAAGCACACCTTACACGAACCATTTCAAGCTACTTTCGACCACCTAAATCTATTAGACCTACGAAGTTCGTTAAGGCCCCGTGCTGTGAATTCACTCGACAGAGTTTAGGTAAATTCTTGCGATGCTATGTTTGTGTGCACCGTTCACGCACACATGCGTAAACATCGAGCTTAGTGATCGCTTAAACAGTTTTGATCCTATAGACGGTATTTTGTTAAGTTACGTAGGTACGCTTATGAAATAAGTCTGGAATGTTTGTGTATATTCGTTTAGTATATTTATAACAATTCTGTTTTATATGGAATTTTATACTTTTTGTATGGAAAACATGAAAAATTATTACCTACATGTGGAGTTTTATGGGTTTATGGGTTTCATAAAGGGGGTCGAAATTTTCATTATTTTTGCGATAAGACACAATTTTCGAGATATAAGCAAAAGAACAGAAAAAAGATACAGTACAGTTTTTGCACCTGAATGAGTTATTAATTTAGTGAAAATGAAAAATTCGCTATTCTGAATTTGACTTTTTTCATCTAAAATTTTGATTGGTGCCGATTCTCTTGTACACCGAACTAAACTAATTAAACTATCACTAAAATTCCTTACTTTTGACTATGAGAATCTCAAAGCTATTACGCAAAATAAATTCTCTAAATTTAAGAAAATTTTTGACACATCTAAATCAAATTTGACAATCGCGACTCCACACGTGATACCTAACCACGTGAATCTTTTTAGAGCCGGAGGCGCGCATGGACAGCAGCCTCGACGTGTTTTATATGGAACTTTTCACTTTTTGTATGGAAAATAAGAAAAAAATATTACCTGCATGTAGAGTATAAGGGGTTTAAGGGTTTTATAAAGGGAGTCGAAATTTTCATTATTTTTGCGATTGGACACACCGTTTTCGAGATATAAGCAAAAGAAAAAAAAAAGATTCAGTACTGTTTTTGCATGTGAAATCGAGGTGTTGGTGTGAATTTAAAGTTCATGACAATCAATTTTATTCCACATGTTTTTAATCGCAAAAAATAGTCAGATTCAGTTAGAAAATCTAAATTTTAGTTGAAAAACGTCAAATTCAGAATAGCAAAATTGCTATTTTCACTAAATGAAAATCTCAGTACCATCTTAGTGCTGTCAAACTAAAATCTAGTTAAGTTGTGTAACTTTAGTCTATTTCAGAATGGGAAATCGTCATTTGACAGGAATAAACCAAATTTTGGTGATTTTTTGTCTAGTTTAGAGGCATTTGTGACAAGAGAATCGGCACCATGTCTAACTATTTTTAATCGTGATTAAAAAGGTGCGGAATAAAATTAGTTGTCTTGAACTAAAATTCACACCAACACCTCGCTTCAGGTGCATAAAACAGTACTGTATCTTTCTTTTTTCTTTTGCATATATCTCGAAAATGGTGCGTTCAATCGCAAAAATAATGAGAATTTCGATCCCCTTTATAAAACCCTTAAACCCCTAACACTCTGCATGTAGATAATCTTTTTTCTTATTTTCCACACAAAAAGTGAAAAATCCATATAAAACACGTCGAGGCTGCCCCCCCTGCGCGCCTCCGGCTATAAAAAGATTCACGTGGTTAGGTATCACGTGTGGAGTCGCGGTTGTCAAATTCGATTTAGATGTGTCAAAATTATTTTTAAATTTAGAGAATTTATTTTGCAGAATAGCTTTGAGATTCTCATAGTCAAAAGTAAGGAATTTTAGTGATAGTTTAGTTAGTTTAGTTCGGTGTACAAGAGAATCGGCACCACTGTTTCACTAGCATACATGATGTACATGCAGAGTAAAGGTAATATGTGTAGTTTTTTAAATAACAGTTAATTAACAGCTGTCCAAAAACCAGACACCAGATATTGCCCTAACACACTTCTTTTGTACCCGAAATGCCATTAAAACTTCAACGGAGTTGCCCCATAATATCAGACCATATGATAGCCCAGACGATACGTATCCGTGATATTCAGTGACTGCTGCGTCTACGGACACTGTTGATCGTACACGTTTTATTGCGTATACGAATTTGTCTAGTTTATCGCATACGTAATTGATGTACGATCAGTTACAGTTTTGGTCCATTATTATCCCCAAGAATTTTGTCTTTACTACTTGTTCTAGGATAGTGTCTTCATATTTTATACTAAGAGTCTGCAAGTTTGATGATGTTCGGAATGTTTAAAATGTCTGCAAAAGTTCCATGGTTTTTGTTAGATAATGTTATGCGAGCAGTATTACCATCTTTGGTGGTGCTTGCATTGGGTCGCACCACATCAACCAGAAGCCCCATTTTTTCTCTTACTTCTTGTTGCACCTTTTTTTAGTTTACTTCCATAATTATATGCTCCGGAGAATTGTGTGTGAGATATCCTCCATTTTTTTACTTGCATCTTGTATCCTAGACATCGCGAGCCGGCGCGAGACAGCGCTGGACATTTTTCGGTGTAAAAGGGTAAACGTGATTTCAATTCTCACCCATCTCATCCACGCCTCGCCTCGCCAGTATAAAACCACCTTAAGACACGTATCTACGCGTGCAAAGGACTTATTCCGTACTTTATAAGCGATTCATCTGAGGCTTGAGAAAGCACAAAGTCTAACTTATTAAATTGACAGGAAGTCGCCTTACAAAATGGGCATCTTATTTGTGACGAAGTGTTAGTGATTATATTGAGCACTTCCCTACATTATTATAAAAAAAGTCCCCCGCCGCGTCTGTCTATCTGAACGCGATAAACTCAAAAACTAGAAAACGGATTTTCAAACGGTTTTCACCAATGGACGGAGTGATTCTTGCGGAAAGTTTTTGGTGTATAATTCATTGAGGTTTTGTGTAAATTGGCTGAAATATGACGATTATTATCGAAGATGTCGGAAAAATCATGCCGACTGGGGGCTTTACTGGCTTGCGCTGCGTAAACCGTTAAAAGATACATCAAATTTATGTTCTACAGGATTGAAGATCTTAAAAAGTTCAACAAAAAATCCGCGATAGCATATTATGTCTATCTTCTAAGGATGATCCACAGTAACAATTATTATTTTTCAAAAAAATTAATGGTTTAAAAGATATCACAGATTCAAAATCACGCGTAACAAAATAATTATGGTTGAAGCGCAGCGGTAGGAGTCTATAACCTTTTCCTGGACTATTATTTAGTTATGTAATCCCGGTACTGCCTGGTAGTACGTTCCCGTGGGACATTTTGCGAAATCCACGCGGGCCAAGCCGCGGGCAAACGCTAGTTACCATCTATAAAGGTCAAGTAAAGTTGAATTTTTGCCGTTAATGTTAGGTTTTTTGATGCTTTTACGCAAATGCTGTGCATTTCTTTTATTTGGTCTTCTACCCCATACCCTTCATTGGCTAAACGAAATTTAATTCATTTATTAAATATCATACGTATTTAACGTCGTATGATATTAGTTAATTTACAAATATCTAAACGGAAAAAAAAAATGGTACATTTATAAAACTGGTAGGATTACTAGCATTATAATTCCGTTTATTCATTTTAGTTGAATTTTTAAATATTTCTTAAAAAATAAATATATAAAAACGTTTAAAAATACAAAAATTTTAGCCCACCGGTATCGGGAACAAGGTCCTATTACAATGTTTTTATAGATTTTTCGATAAAAAATACATTTTAAAAAAATACGATTTGTGCCAACCCTAGCGCCTAAATTTCAGAATCCTGTAATTTCTAGATACCATAAGATTTGGATGTGATATTTTAAATCGGCACTCCTTAGTGCCAAAACAACAGCTTGTCTCAATATTGAATCCAACTACCATGAAATAAGCCCGTAAAAAAATAAAATCGAAAATATGTAAAATTCGAAGTTACTCACTACCGGTTAACGATAAAAATTGAGCGTTTGCTTGATAATTTACTTATTATAAAGCATCAAGTAATTGCAATCAAAGATATAACAAAAACGGATTGGATCTAAAGTTATTGCGATTTCTATGGTCTTAATGGAAACCATAGAAAAAAATTGAAAAAATTTATATCTCCAGATTGCGACAAAATTGTCACACGGGTATTTTACTCTTACTTTTAAAATAACCTGTTCTATCGGATAAGTTAATAAAAAGGGAATGTCCGCTTTTCGAGGCAAAAACAATACTGTGCGATATTAGAGTATCGTATGTAGATTGGGTAAGAAATATTCGGCATGGAGTATGGAACTATGCTATGGACGTTTCGTTTCTGGTATAGTGTGGAACGGTGGATTATATTTCGTTTTTATGGGCAAACGGTACTTAAAGTCAACGTGAATACTTTTGTTTTTAACGTCTAATAAAGTGATCAAAATTACCCTTCATACTTAAAAAGAGTGCGGCTGCACAATGTGTTAATGATGGTGCAGCGCAGAATCTTAAACTGTCGTTTATTAGACATTCTCACAGGCTTAGGACTGTCATATTGTGTAGATTCACACAAAAGGCGTATTTAATAATTTTGATCAACTTTGTACAATGATTGAGATGGGTACTTTTTACCATTTTTATATACTTATAATTTTTTTTTCAGGGTTTTCAATTTTTTTATGTTTTTTTTTTTCTAAATTAATAATATATTATTTTGAATTTTGCTGTAGAAACATAAGTTGCTGCAACTTCTTTACTCCTAATCTCGTTCGTCTGTCATTTATTATCAACCCCAACTATTATATTAACATACATTTCACCCATATTATTACATGAGTTCCTGATTTTTATTCATTTATTTTTAATAAAAGACGTGAAAGTTTTGTTATTTTTCTTCGAGAGTATCATCTTAAAATAACGCCACCTAACGACGAAGTATATTCGTTACGACATTATCGCTAGAACACTAACTAGTCCAGTGGTATTCTACATAGATGGCGCTGGCGGCAGTGCTAATTAAATTTGAAACTTAACTCCCGCATTTTAAGGTACGGAATATCTTCTGTGTAGACTGTGTACGAGTATTTTGTGCCATACCTAATCCACGACGCTTTGGATTAGGTACGAATTCGCATCGAAAAATACCTAATACAGATACCTAATCCAATATTTATGCCTCACCTCTATACTTTGAGCGTTGATAATCTCTAAAGGACGTCGATTCGGGATTCCTGGCTTATGGACCGTATTTTGGTCCACCAATAAATGTTTCGGCAAGTTGTTTGAGGACGACATACAGTCTTCATTAACCTGCCTCATTGTGACATGTTTCGTATCGATGTTCAAGGGATGTTTCGATTTTTAACCGACTTCCAAAAAGGAGGAGGTTATATGTTCGTCGCGTATGTTTTTTTTTTTTTTTATGTATGTCCACCGATTTTTCCGTCAATTGTGGACCGATTTTGAAAATTCTTTTTTTGTTTGAAAGGGTGTGCTCTGGAATTGGTCCCATATCAATTTTATTAACTTTGCTTGGATAGTTTTTGAGTTAGTTACACAACACGTATTTTTTTCCCACTTGGTATGTAGATGATATGATAAGTTTCTGTCACTGGTAGCAGGTAGTGGTATTCGAATGTGTGTGGGGTAGGTACCACAACTAAAAAGTGAAAAATAAAAACTTTTTACAAAAAAAAACAACCGGCCTCCAAAAAAAAACACTACAAAGTGAAAAATAACTTTAATTTCGGAAGTCGGTGGCAAAAACGAAAATACAAAACCCAAGACACCGACTTCCGAAATTAAAGTTATTTTTCACTTTGTAGTGTTTTTTTTGGAGGTCGGTTGTTTTTTATAGATATAGATTGTAGGTATATAACGTCGGGGTGCGTACAGAAAACCTCCACGCGTGACTGATACCTGCTGGTCCCTTACGGATACGTTCGGGGGGAAGAGCAGTTGTCAGGCCGGTGCACCCTGGGCATGAACAATATACTCTTCGGAAAAGGTTTGGGAGTTTTTCGGAGAGGGTATTGTTTGTGGCTAATTTCTGTGGGCGGGGGAGCAGCATGCTCCTCGACGTTCTTCCGCTTGTCCCTCTGATTTGCAGAGGGCACAGTGGGGGAACGAAGGAGGCGGGTCGCTCCTGATCGATCGACGTTCGTCGATTGACACTGGACGTGACCCCAGCCGCTGCGGTGCAGGCGCACCAAAGCGGCTATCGTTTCTCCCTCAAGAGCGATCTTGAGGGAGAACTTTCGGCGGGTTCGCTGAGCCAGGTTATCTGGACAGCGGACGGAGGCATGTATAATGCCGCCGCCGGGGGCTTGGCTTAACCGCCCGGCCCAGAGGAAGGACACCTCTAAGATAAAAAACCACCTAATCCTAAGTTTTGAAGCGCGGCGAGAGGATGAGTGGCTGGTGGGGGACCAGTCGTTAGCGTTTCACCTGTAGATACCTGCCGACCTCTACAGTATATAGGCTTACCTAGGTAAAAGGCTCTGCCTAGGTGGACATATACTTCCTAATTACTCGTGGGAATCAAATGGAAACAATAACTAAAAACAAAATACAAAACCAAGATGACGTGCCAATTGTATTGGCGGAGAAGTTACCAATTGCCGGCAACGGCAACAAGAGCCGAGGAGGCTCCAGTCCCTCAGGGGACCAAAGCATGTCCGACCAGGACACAAAAAGCGGGGGCTCCAAGTCCAAATTCTGGGGCAAAAGATCGCGCGGGTCGGAGCGCACAGGATCGGCGGGGCAATCCTCGGGCGAGGAAAGCCTCCCGATCGCGAAAGTGCCGACAGTAAGGAGAGGCCGAGGACGAGCGGTAGCCGGAGCAGCTTCCGCTTCGAGGCTGGGGCGGGGCAATCGGGGTCGCCTCAAGCGGCCTGATACGCCGCTCATCAGTTCGGAGAGCGAAACCGGGGTCTCGTCATCCGAGGCCTCAACGGAGGAGTCGGAGGTGGTGGTCGCCGCCTCACCGGTGGGCACGAAGGCGCGGCCTGACGCCGCGAAGAGTGCTCAGGGTGGGGTGGTCGCCACCGCCACCGAACAGGTCGCAGAAATGGCCCGTCCGCTCCGGGAGCGGGCCAAAAACAAGCCGGACCACTGTGGTGGTAAGCCGGACGCCGCTGGCGGCTCTAATTCGGAGCGAGCGGCCAAGTTCGTGGAGGAGGTAGCGGCCGCGATCAGGGAGGTGGCCTTCAAGAGGACGAAGTCCTCTAGAGGCAAGGCAGTATCCGCGGCTACTGCCTCTATCATGGCGGCAGCGGAGGCCCTCCAACCCGGGCCTCCGCCGGACGGTATGTCGGAGATGCGGGCGGAGATCGCCCGCTTGACAGCCGCCATGGAGCTTCTCCAAAAGGAGAATGCGGAGCTCCGAGCGGATTTGGCTGGGCTCCGAGGAGCCGGGCCCCGAGAGGTGCCGCAGGGGGGGGAGCGGCATGGGCAGGGACGGCCCGTGACTGCTGAGGACCGGATCCTCAATCTGGTGCGGCAGGAAATGGCTGCTCTACGGAGCAAGTTTTCCACCTTGGAGGCCATAGTCCTGCGCCCCCCGTTGGCGGCAAGCCAGCCGGCCCCGGGCCAGCTAAGGGCATTGTCTTACGCCGCCACTGCAGCTGCCACAGCCGGTCCAGCCTCGTCGGGGCCGACCAAAGGTGGGGCGGCTGCACAGGCGGCGAAGGCCCCAGCCAAGGCGGCGGGGGTCCCGGCCAAGGCGTCGGGGGCACCGGCCAAAGCGGCGAGTGCCCCAGTCAAGGCGGCAGGGGCCCCGGCCAGGGTAACCAGGGCCTCGGCTAAGGCGGCGAATCGGCCGCCCCCACCACCTTCTGAATCTCCTCCGGCCGACGCCGGATGGCAAGTAGCCGGGGAGAAGAAGAAGGCTGGCAAGGCGGCAAGGGCGGCCAAAAGGAAGGCGAGGCGGCAGCGGCGCAAGGAGCGAAGCGTCGCGGCTAGGCTCCGCGCCCCGAAGTCCGCAGCTGTAGTGATTACACTACAGCCGGAAGCGGCAAAGAAGGGCGTGTCCTACCAGCACGTGCTCGCCAAGGTGGATGCGGCGGTGGATCTGAAGGAGACCGCCAATGGCGTTCGGCTGAAGATCACCGCGACTGGGGCCAGGATGCTGGAGATCCCCGGTGCAAACAGCGGCCCGGCAGCGGACGCTCTGGCCAATAGGCTCAGGGCGTCCCTGGATCCGGACGAGGCCCGAGTGTCCAGGCCCACCAAACGCGCTGACTTGCGCATCCGGGGCCTGGACGACTGCGTGACGGCAGAAAAGGTGGTGGCCGCGGTCGCCAGGACTGGGGGGTGCTCTGCCGAGGAGGTGAGGGCGGGCACCATCCACCCTGACTCCACGGGGATGCGAGCCGTTACGGTGAGCTGCCCCGTGTCCGCGGCCAAGCTGATAGCCGGGGAGGGCCGAAGGCTCCTGGTGGGTTGGGTCTCCGCGCAGGTCAAACTGCTGGAGCCCAGACCTCTGAGGTGCTTCCGCTGCCGGGTGGGCGACCACGTGGGAGCGAAGTGCACCTCGGAGATAGACTGCAGCGACCACTGCTTCCGCTGTGGTCAGCCTGGTCATAAGGCCGGCTCGTGCAACGCCGCGCCGCACTGCATTGTATGTGCGGCGGCTGGCAAGCCGGCCGATCACCGGGCTGGGAGCAAGGCCTGCGCTCCACCCGCCAAAGCCAGAGGCAGGGGCAAGCCCTCCGCCACCGCCGTCACCGCCGCAGCCGCCGCCACTACTGCCGCCGCCGCTGCCGCCTCCACTGTCGTCGTCGCCGCCATTGCCGCCGCGGCGGTGCCCTCAGAGGGGGCTAGGGAGGGGGTTGAAATGGAGTGTCAATAACGGCCCCATTACGCCTCCTCCAGGCGAACATCAACCACTGCGCTGCCGCTCAGGATCTGTTGCTCCAGAGCATGGCGCAGTGGTCGATTAACATCGCCGTGGTCGCTGAGCCGTACTTTGTCCCGCCCAGGGATGACTGGGTGGAGGACCTGAGCGGCTCAGTGACCCTCATTTCGTCGGCCGCCGCTGGTACCCCGTCCCTCGAGTCTGTCAAGAGAGGACGGGGTTGCGTGGCAGCACGGTTCGGGGAGATTGTCGTGGTAGGGGTATACTTCTCCCCGAACCGAACTCTTGCCGAGTTCCACAACTCCCTCGTGGAGTTGAGAGTCGTCGTCGTCGGGTTCGGTTCCCTCCCCGTGTTCGTCCTCGGGGACTTCAATGCCAAAAATCTGGCTTGGGGTTCCCGCTTTACGGACACACGGGGCAGGATGGTGGAGGACTGGGCTCTGGAGACAGGCCTGGTCGTCCTAAACCGGGGTTCT
This sequence comes from Agrochola lychnidis, assembly GCA_963680765.1. NCBI lineage: Eukaryota > Metazoa > Arthropoda > Insecta > Lepidoptera > Noctuidae > Agrochola > Agrochola lychnidis. The sequence continues at coordinate 457,258 of OY796859.1, read as the reverse complement.
GTCCCCACGTGTGTGCGGATGCGGGGCGAATCAGTGGTGGACATTTCGTTCGCCAGCCCCGCTCTGTCGCCGCGTGTAATCGACTGGCGCGTCATTGAGGAGGTGGAGACCTATTCCGATCACCGGTACATCCGGTTTGACGTCTCCGCCCAGACCTCGAGCGCGCCGGTCCGACAGGCCCCGAGTGGTCCGCGGTGGGCGCTGAAGCAGATGGACCGGGAGCTTCTCCTGGAAGCCTCGATCGTGCAGGCCTGGGTGTCATCACCGGACAGGCCTGCCGACATCAACGACGAGGCGGAGTGGTTCCGGGAGGCCATGTCCAATATATGCGACGTGGCAATGCCCCGGGTCCATCCTGGACGTGCTTCGCGCCAGCTGTACTGGTGGTCGCAAGAGCTGGAAGCTCTGCGCAGGGCGTGCGTAGCTGCGCGACGCCGGTACGCCAGGCACCGCAGGCTCCGTATCCGCCCTCCGGATACGGAAGCCATTGAGGCGGAGCTGTACGAGGGGTACAGAGCGGCGAAGACCGCCCTCCAAGCGGAGATCCTGCGGGCCAGGACACTGGCCCGCGAGGAGTTGCTGGAGTCTCTGAACAGAGACCCGTGGGGACGCCCATATAAGATGGTGCGGGAGAAGCTCCGCCCATGGGCTCCCCCGCTGACGCAGAGTCTCCGGCCCCAGCTTGTGGAGGACGTGGTGAGCGCTCTGTTCCCTTCAAGAGGGGAACATACGCCCCCGCCCATGGCTCCGCCTATTGCGGTGCCCGATGCGGACCACACCGCCGACGACGACGACGATGCTCCGGAGGTGACCGAGGTAGAGATGAGAGTGGCGGTACGCAAGATGAGTGCGAAGAATACCGCCCCAGGACCCGACGGCATTCCCGGAAAAGCCTGGGTCCTGGCCATGGGGACTCTCGGGCCTCGACTAAGGGGGCTCCTATGCGCATGCATGGAGAGGGGCCAGTTCCCACTTTGTTGGAAGACTGGGAAACTGGTCCTCATTAGGAAGCCGGGGCGCCCGGCGGACTCTCCGTCCGCCTATCGGCCCATTGTGCTGCTCGACGAGGTGGGCAAGCTCTTTGAAAGAGTCATTGCAGACCGCCTCGTCGGGCAGCTGGTGCGAGTGGGGCCGGATCTGGCGGAGAGCCAATTCGGTTTCCGCAGGGGGCGCTCTACGGTGGACGCCATCATGCGCGTGCGAGCCCTCACGACGGGGGATGCTGTGGCCCGGGGGGGGGTCGTCTTGGCGGTGTCTCTAGACATCGCCAATGCCTTTAACACCCTGCCCTGGAGTTGCATCAGGGAGGCACTTCGGTATCACCGGATGCCGACCTACCTCTGTCGTGTGGTCGAGGCCTATTTGACAGATAGGGCTGTCATCTACCCCGGTCACCAAGGAGAGTGGAACCGGCGAGAGATGTCGTGCGGTGTCCCACAGGGATCGGTCCTGGGGCCGCATCTGTGGGACATCGGATACGACTGGGTGCTGCGCGCCGATCTCCCTACTGGCGTCAGCGTCGTCTGTTACGCTGACGACACGCTGGTCCTGGCGCAGGGGAGGTCGTACCAGGCGGCGGCCGACTTAGCGACACGCGGGGTTGCGACAATCGTCGACAGAATCCGGCAGCTGGGACTCGAGGTGGCCCTGCACAAGTCCGAGGCCATGGGTTTCTATGGTCCTCGTAGTGCGCCACCGCCGGGTTCCCAGGTAATGGCGGGAGGGGTTCACATCGGCGTCGAGTCGACGATGAAGTATCTGGGACTCGTCCTCGACAGCCGGTGGAACTTCGTGGAGCATTTCCGACGTTTGGCTCCCAGACTGGACCGGGCCGGGGCTGCCTTGAAGCGGCTCCTGCCCAATCTGGGAGGTCCAAACGCCTCCTGCCGGAGGCTCTACGCGGGGGTCGTGCGGTCCATGGCCCTTTACGGGGCGCCGGTGTGGGCGCCTTCATTGAGGCGACAGCCAGCCCGCCGGCTTAACGCGTCCCAAAGGGTCATGGCCATCCGGCTGGCCCGAGGATACCGCACGGTCTCCTGCGAGGCGGCGAGCCTCCTTGCCGGAGTACCGCCATGGGATCTGGAGGCAAAGGTCCTCGCGCACATTTGGGAGTGGCGCGAGGAGGCGAAACGCCGGGGCTTAACTCCGATGCCGCAAGAAGTTGCGGCACAGCGGACAGAGCTCCGGCGGGATCTCATGGCGGAATGGAGAGTGCGATTGTCGCAACCCAGCGCTGGGCACGCCGCAATTGCGGCGATAAGACCCCTCTTTGAGGAGTGGCTAGAGAGGCGCCACGGCGTCCTCACCTTCCGCCTGACACAGGTGCTCACCGGACATGGCTGTTTCGGGAGGTACCTGTTCAGGATAAAGCGGGAGGAAACGCCCGGGTGTCATCACTGTGTGGATCGCCCGGAGGACACGGTGGAGCATACGGTGGAGGTCTGCCCGGCTTGGGCAGAGCATCGCCGTGTCCTTGTGGAAGCGATCGGCGGCGGTGATCTCTCGCGTCCGGCCCTGATTCGGGCCATGCTACGGAGTGAGAGGAAATGGCAGGCCGTCACCTCGTTCTGCGAAGCAGTAATGCTCGCGAAGGAGGAGACGGAGCGCGTGAGGGAAAGGCAAATTTCGCGCCCTCGCGCCCCTAACCGCCGCAGCAGGAGACGCCCTGGGCGTCGGGAGTCACGAGAGGATTTCCGGCCACCGTAGGCGCGGGCTTGCGGACGGTGAGCAATGGGTAGCTCGCCGTCCGATAAGGACCAAGCCCGGGTCGACGGCGCGTTGTGTTCCACGCGCGCCTCAAAGAGATGTCAGCAGAATTGACGGGGTCCGCTAGGGCCAATGCCTGCCGGGGGTTCGAAGAAAACCGATAGGGAAATCGTGGCCCCCTGGCAACACGGCAACTGAAGGAACACGGGTGGGTTTTAGTCAGTAAGAGTCTGACACGCCCTCCCGCTCCGCCCAGAGCGGGAGAAGTTATTTGATAATTTCCCACCCAAAAAAAAAAAAAAAAAAAAAAAAGGTATATAACGTCAAAAAATTAAAGATTATGTCAAGGAAGAATGTAAAAAAAATTAAATAATCATCGTAATTTGGGAGCAGTTAATAGATATTTACATTGTTATGCCGTTAATGAGGTATCTTTCTTTTGTTCCCTGAGCGTGGAGACGGCTTCAACATATTTTCAGTAAGAGAAATGCACTATCTGCCACAAACGCGTAGGGAAGTGGTTCCTCCTTGAAGGGCAAATTAGTCGATTCTGGAAAATACAGTACATTTCTAAAAAAAAACAATACATCTCTGTATTTCTGCAAACACCGCCATTATTTATTCTACCATAACATCCGCAATCCACAAATGTGAAGTTATATTCAGCATCCACCAAAGCTAACAGAACAATGCTAATGTGGCTTCGAATCTCGAGGCCCACACAGACCGACACACACCGTCGGAAAAGGCATGGTGTGTGTTGTGTAGCTATCTGTGGTCGTCAGAATACAATAGAATAGAATGGAATCATTATTTATTTGCATAGAACGTAGGTACAAAAAATACAGATGTTTGTGTGGGCTGGTGCGCTTGCGTGCGCAATATCGCGCACCGTCGGAAGACCCTTCGTGCGCGGTGCGTGGTCGTGCGCTGTGCGGGCCGGTGCGCGTGCGTGCGCGATATCGCGCACCGTGGGAACCCGCCTTAATACGTACCGACTTCCAAAAAAACATTACAAAGCGAAAAATAACTTTAATTTTGGAAGTCAGTGGCAAAAAACAAAAATTCAAAACCAAAGACACCGACTACCGATATTTAAGTTATTTTTCGCTTTATAGTGTTTTTTTGGAAGCCTGTTGATTTTTTTTGTAAAAAGTTTTTCACTTTTTAGTTGTGTACCACTTGTTGAATATCTGCTATTTATTTATTTATTATGGCACTCCAACGACTAGATCACAAAAACATTTACAGAGAGCATATATCATATTAAAACTAACAAACTACAACGAACTTGTCACTTAAAGGTGTGCACAGCACTGACATAGTTTACCTATTAATAATTAAAGTGATACCTAATACAAATAACAATAAGGACTATATGTCCCGTGTCACAGAGCGCGTCGACTTTCTGAAGCAGAAAGTGTATGCATGGGCAAACCGTGTCCGTAGGTATAAGCGGCGCACAGTATTTCGACTAGTACAAGCTAGCAAGACAAAATTCATGACGTCATTTCCAGGAATTCGTGATAATAACTTGTAAACAACCCTTCCCAGGTAAGGAATTCTTAGAAATAATTTGTTTGTCATCTCATTAAGTAATTTTGTGGAGTGGTCAATGTTAATTAAAAAGGGAGTATTACAATTTGCATTTACAAAATAGTTGTATTTTTAGCAAACTTGTGACAGCATCTCCTAAAATTGATAGTGAAGCGAAACGATTTTTTTGTGATGGATTCTACTGTTGAAGGTATGTACTTACTCTTTTGACTTGTTTAAAAAAATAGACATGTATATTTTTGTTGTAATTTGAGTTTTAAGTATGTTAAAATAATCACACATAATTTTCCTTAATTTTAAACTTTAAAGGGTTGTAACTTTTTTTATCCAAATGTACCCAGCTTGATTCTTCTGTATGTTATAATTACAACATTCAAGCATAGATTCATATATATTTTAACTCCCGAAAAGGCCCGCAGTTAAAATTATTTACTTTGTTTCAGAACGAGTCGTAACTATGACAAAATTGGAGTTTTTCGAAGAATGGTTAAAACACGATAAAACGGAAAGGAATAGTCGCATTTTTGATTATTTATGTATACAACATAATATATCGGATGCTTCTGAAGATCCTCTAAGGAAACTCACAATGAAAATTTCGGGCCTTTCATCAAAATTGTACGAAAAGTGGACATCTTCTAAATGTACTAAGGACAAGGTTTCTCAACAAACATAAAGATTGGTTAAAAGGACCTGGTTTCGAAGTGTTTGTGTGTGTGGACCAGCCGTGCCCTTCAACATCATCGGGGGTTCGTTCTGTAGGGCGACCCCAGAAATCCTTTGATGAATCATCAACAAAAACAAAAAGACGGAGAGTAAACGATCTTGTGGCATCGCGAAGTGCAAATGAATTGATTACTGCAGCAGAATTAGCAACGGGATTATTCGTTATCAGAAGATTCTAGCGAATTGGAGAGTGGTGATGAACCTTCGGATGATGACTAGGTATTAGATTCGACTTTTTAAATATCTTTTAATGTAAATATGTTTACCTATTTTATTATGTAGTAATTTCTCATTATGTTTTAGTTTTAATTCTTATAAAATAGATATAACTTAATTGTAGTTAAATCATTCTTATTTTAATTTTGTATGATTTTGTTTTAAGAGTTATTTTACATTTATAGATAATTGTTGTTATTCTAGATAGAATGAACAAATAAATACCTATTTTACACATATTTATGTTTTTTTTTTTGTAAATATGTATAAATATACAAAAAAAATGAATGAATAATGTTGATAAATGTTGTTGTTGTATGTATAAATATATGTATATACTAGCGGACCCGACAGACGTTGTCCTGTCAAAACAAAATTGTGAATCTAAACCATTCCCAGATCCCCTTGAACACACACAAAAAATTTCATCAAAATCGGTCCAGTCGTTTGAGAGAAGTTCAGTGACATACACACTCACAGAAGAATTATATATATAAAGATATAGTGCCTTTCAGGCATAAAAAGTAGGTAGACGCAGCTAATTAGACCCATCCGTGATAACAGTAAACAAAATTGTAAAATCTGGAGACTACTGTCATCTTGCATCCACACCTTTGACGTATACGCATCCAGAACACAGAAATCTCCTCCATTTCTCTCTAAAACAGTGTAAGCCACCTTAAATGTACATAAACAATTAAAATAAGTCAAAAAATAATTTTGTCCCGCTAGCTTGTACTAGTCGAAATACTGTGCGGCGAGTAGAGCGATACACGCAGAATCGCACCTTCCAGAGCGATGAAAGGTGGGTTTATAGGGCTTGGAAGTGACCGGACCAAGGTGTGGCTGACATGCGCCTACCAGATGATGATGCCATGGATTCTTTCTGGCGGAGTATCTGGTCGGTGCCTGTCAGTCACACCGAAGGTGACTGGACTCGGGAAGTCGAGCGAGCCTGCGATCCAATACCAGAAATGGGGGCTATTACCATCTGCCCCCAAGATGTAACACGTGCAGTTCGTCCGCTACCTAACTGGAAGTCTCCAGGACCGGACGGGCACAACTTCTGTATCAAATGGTTCGTGAGATCGCACGCTCGCTTGGCGGCTCAATATCAGACTGTTTTGGAGTCTGGGTCGCTACCTCAGTTCCTAACAACAGGAGTTACCCACCTGCTCTATAAATCTGGTAGCACCGCGGAACCCAAAAATTATAGGCCGATCACGTGTTTACCGACGGTCTATAAAGTTCTTACATCCATTTTGAGAGCTAAAATTAACAAACATATAGACACCAACTCTATCATGTCTGCTTCTCAAAATGGATGTAGGAACGGGTCGCGCGGTACTAAGGAGCTACTCCTCATTGATATGGCCATTAGCCAACAGGTGCGCCGTTCCCGAAAGGATCTGTCGACATGCTGGATAGATTATAAGAAGGCCTATGACTCGGTGCCACATACATGGCTCATGAGGGTGCTGGAGTTGTATAAAGTAAATACAACTCTGCGCATATGAGGCAATGGGGGACGGTCTTTCGCTATCCAGGATGTTGAAATATCCAGAGGAATAGCGAGCCGATAAGGATAGAGCGAGGCATATTTCAGGGCGACAGTTTGAGTCCGCTTTGGTTCTGCTTAGCCCTGAATCCTCTAAGCACACTGCTAGAGGATTCAGGTCTTGGCTATGGGTTGAGGAGAGGCGGTCAGGTTATATCTCACCTCCTATACATGGATGATCTAAAACTCTTTGCCCCCAACAATTTGCAACTGATGGAGCTACTGAAAGTAACTAAAACTTTCAGTAGCGCCATCAGGATGGAATTTGGTGTGGACAAATGTGCGGTCATGCATGTAAAGCGAGGGAAGATTGTGGAATCCGTGGGAGCCCAACTCTCGGATTCCATAAACCTTAGAGCCCTCTCTGCATCCGAATCTATAAGTATTTGGGTATGTCGGAAGCGTTGGGCTTCAATGTTACTGACATGAAGCAATCGTTGAAGGAGCGCTTCTTTGGCCGCCTGAAGAAGAAAGTATTGAATAGTCTTCTATCAGGCGGAAACAAGGTGCGCGCCTTCAACGGTTGGGTCATGCCGGTTTTGATGTACTCTTTCGGCATACTCAAATGGACTCAGACCGAACTCGACGCCCTGGATAGGAGGGTCCGTACGCTGCTGACTGCATATCGAATGCATCACCCACGGTTATTGGTAATGAGACTGTATATCCCGCGAAAGTGTGGAGGTCGAGGCTTTTTAAACGCTAAGACCCTCAACAATCGCGAGATATGCAGTCTTAGGGAATATTTCCTAGAAGCCGACGTGAGGATGCATCGAGATGTGGTCGCGGTGGACAAGGGTCTTACCCCGCTCTCCTTGGCTAAAGAGAACTGGCGCAAGCCTGTAGTGCTTGACACTAACGATCGAAGGGAGGTATGGCAGAGTAAGGAGCTTCACGGACGTTTTTTCCGGGCCCTACATGGACCCGATGTAGATTTACTGGCGTCCGTGACCTGGCTACGTTTTGGTGACCTCTTCGGGGAGACCGAAGGTTTTATCTGTGCAATTATGGATGAAGTTATCATGACGAACAATTATCGGAGATTTATTGTGAAGGATGGCACGGTTGACATTTGTCGGGCATGCCACCGTCCGGGAGAATCAATCCGACACATTATCTCCGGGTGTTCTCGTCTAGCTAACGAAGAGTACTTGCATAGACACAACCTTGTAGCCAGGATTATCCATCAGCAACTTGCTCTAAAATACGGCCTTGTGGAATCGGGAAGTGCCGTACTACAGGTATGTGCCCGACCCAGGTCTCGAAAATGGAAATATCACATTGTACTAGGATCGATCCATCATCACTGACAGGACTATTGTTGCCAATAAACCTGATATAGTGGTGGTGGATCGAGTAGAGCGGCACACAATGATTATTGACATAACAGTCCCGCATGACGACAACCTCGTGAAAGCCGAGAAAGACAAACAAATCAAGTATCTTGACTTGGCTCGCGAGATTGTCGACATGTGGGATGTGGACTCAGCGATCATTGTGCCGATAGTCGTATCAGCCAATGGCTTAATTGCTAAGAGTCTCTACCAACACCTGAGGAGGCTCTCGTTGGGCAGCTGGATCAAGGGTTTGATTCAGAAAGCGGTACTCCTAGACACGGCTCGCATTGTCAGGAGGTTCCTCTCTCTGGAGCCCTGACCGCCGGTAGCTTGGACCCTGTTCCCGATACCGGTGGGCTACTATTTTTTATATTTTTAAATGTTTTTATATTTTCTTTATTCTAATATTTAAAAATATAATTTATAAGTGTTTAAACGAAATAAAAGAAATAACAATAAAATCAATAAGTTTACAATAAATTCAAATAAATTAATAATAATTCAAATTCAAATTCAAAACATTTATTTCAGACGTAGTCCATATACTTTTAGTAATACAAAAAAAAAAAACCTTATAAAGCCATTGTTAGTATAAACAAAAATAAAGCCACATGAAGAAATAAAAATAAAAACAAAAAAAAAGAAATTAAAACCACGAAGTGACACTGCACAGGAGTGCCAGTTTATGCCAAGCCCTGGACGCGTCCATCCACAGTGAATAAATCAATAAAAATACAATCAATTAATTAAGTTAAATAATAATAATAGGTAATTGAAAAGTTAAACATGTTACAATAAAATGCAGATTAATATTAGAAATGATGGAATTAAACAAGAATCAATTGTCAGGTTAGGAGTTAGCAATCCACAAGTTGCCGTAATAGATGTTTGCGAAATTGAGCCAGCGTGTTGGAGAAGATGTCAATGCTATTGGTGCGAGAGTGCCTTTCATTATACGTCCTCATGAAACGGTTCAATGGCGCTGATCGCCCGAAGTTGGTTCGAGCTGTAGATGGTGCAAACACATCTAATTTGCGGTCGGGCTTGGGTCAACTACTACGGGAAACAGATACATTTATGTCTTTCAGTAGTTGTGGAACATGAATCAGTCCATTGACAATTTTAAAAAGCATATTTTGATCCATAATTTTTCTGTGGTTTTCGAGGGATGTAAGTTTGAAGTGACTCAATCTTTCAGGGTAATCAGTTGTGTTGGGGCAGCTGTTTGATTTATATCGCAGGTATCTAGTGAAGCCTTTTTGGACGCGTTCAACTCGATCGATATGGACATGATAGGTAGGATTCCACACCTGCGATGTATAATCTAGTACACTTCTGACGAGGGTGAAGTAGAGCAGTTTGAGGGTGCGAATAGACTTAAAGTCGTGACAGATACGCTTCAGAAATCCTAGCATTTTAGTTGCCTTTTTGACAATATTGTCTGTGGGGAATAAAAGTGAGCTGACTGTCAAGGCAGACTCCCAGATCGCGAATTGTTTTGACCTTCTGCAGCGTTAGACCATTCAACGAATACGAGGATGGAAGGGTATGTCCCTTTTTAGTGAAGGTTATGTGTTGACACTTCTCAGCGTTAAGAGTCATCCTGTTCTTTATGCACCAGTTGTGCACTGAGTTTAGGTCCTCTTGCAGCAAGGATATATCTCTGGGCGAGTTTATTTCTATATAGAACTTGACATCGTCTGCAAAGAGTGAACATTCACTGTGCTTGATGCAGTTCATAATATCGTTGACGAATACTAGGAACAATATCGGACCCATGTGGGAGCCTTGTGGAACTCCGGAAGTAGAATGATAAAAAGAAGACTGATGACCCTTTTCTACGACCCTTTGCTTTCTGTCAGTCAAATAAGATTCGAACCATTGAAGAAGCAGGCCGAATATAGGTTTGAAAATTTCTGCAGTAAGATCTGGTGGTCGACCTTGTCAAAGGCACTGCTAAAGTCTGTATAAATGGAGTCAATTTGTTTGCGAGAGTCGATAACTGATAAGTTTGCTGAGGTCATTGACATAAAGAGTTAGGTTAGTCGTTGTGGATCTTTGTGTGCAGAATCCATGCTGTTGGGAAGCTAGCTCTGTTTTGAAGTGAGATGTTAGAATACGACACGTGAGGGATTCAAAGACCTTCGAGAACACAGATAAAATAAGATATTGGCCGATAGTTCTTTATGTTATTTGCTTCACCTTTTTAAAAGATGGGCACTACATTGGCATTTTTCCATTCAGAAGGGAATTGTGCTGTTTCAATTGAGTGGTTCAAAATTATTTTTAGTGGTAGGGCCAAGCTGCATGCACAGTTTTTTATAAATACTGGTGGAAAACCATCCGGTCTTGGACCCTTGCATACATTTAGTTGTTTAAGAACTTTAACTATATCTCTTTCGGAAAATGTGACCCTGCTTAAGCTATTTTGGGGATACTTGTGATCTTTCAGTAATGAAGCATGCACTAACAGACGTCGTCCCCGGAAGTGGCTATCTGATTATTTAGTTTTATCTCTGACGGTATGTCGTTAGACTTCGATTTTTTGCCTTTACAAATGTCCAAAAAACTTTAGGATTTTGTGATATGCCTTTCTCGATTCTCCCCACGTAGTTTTTGTAGCTATTTTTGATCATTATATTAGCTCTTTCACTTAACAATCTGTATTCGTTGTTGTCACGGGGATTATTATATTTCTTAAACCGCACTCTAAGCTTTTCCTTTTCGTTTAAAAGTCTAAGAAGAGTTTTAGGAAACCAAGGGGGGTACCTATTCTGTGATACTTTCGTTTTTGGCACGATTTCGTCAGTTATATTATGGAGATGCTTGTATAGTACTTCTACCATTGCATTGACATCTGCGCACTCGGACAAGCATGTAGTCCAATTGACCTGTTTTATTTTCTCACTCAACGATGTATAGTTTGCATTTAAGTGAAGTAAATGACATATTTTTTATAATTATCTCCAATGGTGGATGATGAGAATCTACAGTCGACACCCAGTTTTACATTCATGAACAAAGCCGCCAGAAAAGTTACACAAAATTAGGTCAAGGGATTTGCCTAGCTGATTTTTTACTGGGTTCAATTGTTCAAAATTATTTAGGGACAAGCAGTCTATAAACGAGTAACCTAGTGGAGTATTGTAGTTACTTGGTGACGTGGATGTGCTTTGAGTTTCGGTTTCGTCCAGATTCCGTTCAATGGATCCAAGATTGAAGTCGCCAGCTATTAAAGTTAGATTTCCGGTTGTGTCGTGTCCTCAAACGTGTCCTTATCAAAAAAGCATATTATAAGATTAAAGACTACGTTGAAGACAATGAAGTCTGGCAATAATTCCTTCTGCACATGTGGCTTCCCTGGTACCTCGTTAACGGCATAACAATGTAAATCTCTATGTATAAAAAAGTAAAATAAAATAATCATCGTAATTTGGGAGCAGTTAGCTCCCAAATTACGATGATTATTTTATTTTACTTTTTTTACATACTCCATTGACATAATCTTTTCAGTACAATTTTCTATATTTTATTAAAATCAAACTAGATTTGTTACAGCTGTAGTGGCAATCATGTCATTTGGTTTAAATAGGTCCTTATTTTTAATATTTTGTTTATCTTTTATATGTATAGATTCTTTTCTTTTAGATTTTGTGAATGTGAGAACGTTGTAGGCTGTAGACTTGTGGACCATTTTCTATTTTACTAAGTACCTAGTACTTGTTGATAGGCCTACACTGTCTTCCCATACCTATTAACACTGTAATTTGAAAACATTGTGGAAACAATTTATTTTGAAAAGAGTAATCGTGGAGTTTCTTGCCGGCTCTTCTCCATAGGAAGCGACCAATTGGAACCGTGCACCTAGCTTCTGACGTTTCATAAGTGCCCTTGTAGGTTTATGTGAAATAAAATATTTTGATTTTGATTTTTGTCGATAACTGAGGTAACTTTGTCCAGGAACGAGTCGAGTGTTGGTTGCTGTACAGGCGGTGGTAGGTAAACAGCACAGATGTTCAGGCGTTGGATATTTTTCCCATTTGTGATATTCAGGCTTACCCATAAGTTTTCTGGGTCCGTCCGTGCTATGTAAATAACAGTACAGGAATCCTTACATATTATAAAACAAAGTCCCCCACCGCGTCTTTCTGTCTGTCGGTCTGTCTGTCTGAATGTGATAAACTCAAAAACTACAGAACGGATTTTCAAACGGTTTTCACCAATGGACGGAGTGATTCATGCGGAAGGTTTTATTGTGTAATTCATTAAAGTTTTGTGTAAATTGGCAGAAATTTGACGATTATTGTTGAAGATGTCGGAAAAAATCATGCCGTCTGGGAACATTATTGGCGAGCGCCGCGGAAATCGTAAAAGTTATATAAAATTTATGTTCTACAGTATTGTTCATCTTAAAAAGTTCAACAAAAAAGTCCGCGATGGTATACGTCTATCTTCTAAGGATGACCCAAAATAATCATTTTTATCTTTCAGAATATGATAAAAATTTCATTGTTTCATTGATAGGTGCAATTACGAAAATGGAGGAATAAAAAATAAAAAAAAATGAGGATACACATATAGGTACACAAACTATAAATATATATAAATATACTACTAACTTTCTCTACCAAACGAAAAATAATTTTCAAAATCGATCCACAAATTGAAAAAAAATTGATAAGTACAAAAAAAGCGACATAGGTAGGTACATAAAAAAAAAAGTGTGGCACTCGGGGACTGCCGCGGTAAAGCTATTGCATAGCCTTTATAACCTGCATACTTCCTATTTGTCAACGCTACACTTGGGATAATGGTGAAAAAAACACAGATGAACATACATGAATGTCCTCCTTTTTGGAAGTCGGTTAAAAATGTTATGTCAAAATAAATATTTTTTGATTTCCGCAATAACTATGTAGATCCAGGCTGGATGCAGTACAGCTCCGCCCTCCCACTCCAAGAATATGCACGTACGAAAGATAAGATGCGGTTATTATGGTGCAACATGCAACCCAAACCTCTACTCGACCTTTGATTCGCTCGCCCCTCCACGGGGCATTCTCAAGAGATGTTTACTCGTCGACCGCTTGGAAATGAGTCAGCCGGGATGTCGCGACACTCGCAACGCTACCGACAGGGCGCGTGGTAAGCGTTCACGGGGCTTCCCCCTTCCCCGCAGCCAGATTTGGGCATTATTCGAATAACTTGTTATCTGGATAATTATTCAAATAAAATTTTATTCGTAATATAATTATTCGCGAATAATTCATTCACGAATAAATTATTCGTAAATAAATTTCCTACGAATAAATTATTCGTGATTTTATTCGTTATTTTAAATATTTTTTGAAAATTCATATGTAACACTGGACTCTACGGATGACACCTGTGTTACCAAGGCTGCTCACTTTTTGTCCTATTGTTTATGAAAGATAAAGCGATAAGACGAATTGGTGCCAATCATATATCGTCAACTGCCTGCCTGATTTCCGGAATTTAATGAATAATAGCGGCACAAGAACGGGATCATTACAATACGAGAGAGAGAGACTTGTATTTAAGAGTGAGAGAGAGAGCGCACTTTCTTATCAGTTGTGGTCACAAAAGAATTATTTTGTTTTTGTAAATTGCTAATCAGTGTTGCCGTTTTTTGAATAAAAGAAATTATTTATTATTCGTGATTAACGAAATAGCAATTTATTCATTCGTTATTCGTCATTCGAATAAATTTTGCCCAACTCTGCCCGCAGCAGGCCGCGCACGCGCCATACGCTCGCGCCCACGTGAGTGGCTGCTATGAGTATTTCTGTAGGCGCGCCACGACCGACTGTCGAACATCGTTGTTATCTTCACGACACGGCGGTCAGTTGAGACAAGTCAACTGCGTATTTTTGCAGGCGGGAGGGAGTGCTAGACACCACATCGTTACGGCGGAATTAACACTACACAACATTTACTTACTGTCATGTATTTTCTTAAAGTAACACCTGATTCCATAACTTACATTTTATCTAGTTATTGTCGTCCATGGGCCAATTCCTACTTGTCGAGAAATTTGCTGGCTAAGAGTATGGGAACGTGCAGATTAACGATTCTTTGGATCTTGTTGAAGTGCTACGGGCCGTGCCTTCTCAACTCTGTACACACAAATCCTCTGCACGGATAGTTAGGATACAAGCAAAATAATATTTACATAAACTCACGCCTGTCCCACTCAGTATAGACATTGTTGAACTCCTTACAGCTTACTATCTTTGTAATAAAATGTATGCAATGTTACAGGTAGCGGCATTTATAATGGCGCGTCGCCTGGCCCGGCGCGCAGGCGAGCGCGCGCTGGCGCCGAGCGGCGAGAAAGACAGCGTGTGCGCAGTGCCCGCCGCCGACGACGACAGCGACTGCCACGACGGCGAGCGCGTGCCGCCCGGCTGGCGCAAGAAGGCCAACCTGCGCATGTATACCATACTCGACAAGATTTTCTAGCAGGTCAGCGTCCCACCCAGATCGGTTCAATGCTCTCAAGTCAATAAAGTAAAACCTTCCGTTCAATTCAGTTTGGCAATTCAATGGGGATAAAAACTGCCACTTGCTCACTTTAGATGGCGCTGATCTCCAGCGTCTTATAATTTGACAGCTAGCCATACATTTTTTGTAAACAAGCGACTTCGCATAAATAATTATTGAGCTCAGTTGCGCAACTGTTTACTGCAAAAACACGGGGACCCATATATTTGCCAAAGATATTTGTTATACAGGGTTACTGGTAACTCGACGTATTCCTTGCAGGACGTCATAGTAGGGTTAAAATGCAACAAATTAAGCCACTAAATGTTCTACCGAAATTCAGTAGTTTTTGAATTAGTTAAGAGTTTTAGTTTTTTTATGAAAAATCCCAGATTAAATCATTTGAAACCAATTTAAAAATGATTTACGGCGCGACTGTACTGAAATTTAAGTTATTATCATAGTTGACGCCGTAGCAGACCTTTGTTAATAATTAAAAGTTCAATAATGCCTAAAACTTTGGCAAATATCACTAACCAAACATTTAATTTTTTGTAATTTTTGCTATTACTTCATAAAAAATGTAGTCTAGTGCAAAAAAAAATGCTACACCTGGTGTACAAATTACTAAGAAAATATCCTTGTCTTATCAGCTATCCAAAAAATGGACTACATTATGAAAATCGTTTTTGATTTAGTACAGGCGTGCGTTTCACAAAAAGGTGATTATTCAAAAAATCAAAAACAAAATCGTGAACATTATTATTCTTTTTAATCAATATTAAAAACTTTAATTACACACATTTCACACGTCTTGTTCGATGTGCTGCCCTCGGTTTCGAATACATGTTCTTATTCGCTTCCTTACTTCGGTTTTTGTTATTCTTGATGTGATTGTTGCCCTCATCTGGTCCGCCGCATTTGTAATTCTCTCCCTTAGTTCTTCAATTGAATTTACTGGGGTCGCATGAACTAGATCTTTCATATGACCCCAGACGTAAAAGTCTAGCGGCGTCAGATCAGGGCTTCGTGCAGGCCACGGAATCGGCCCACCGCGCCCTATCCATCGGTTCGGATAGTTTTCATCCAGCAATTGTCGAATTGTGATTCGGAAGTGGGCTGGACATCCGTCATGTTGGTAAATCATGTTTGCTCTTCTTTCTTCCGGTACATCCGTGAGCAGTGCTGATAAATGATTTCTGAGGAAATCTTCATAAAGTTCCCCATTTAGTGTTCGGGGTAAAAAATGTGGGCCAATTAATTTGTCGTCAATAATACCCATCCAAACATTAAGCGAGAACCTTCGCTGGGATGCGGTTGGTTTCAGTTTTTTAGGGTTTGCTTCTGCTTTCGGTGCCCAGTAATGTAAGTTGTGGTAATTTGTGATACCATCACGATCAAAACATGACTCATCGGTCCACAGAATGTTTTTTAAAAAGTTTTCGCTGTCGGCGTCGGCACTTAGCATAAAACGACAAAATTCAAGCCGTCTCGGCGGATCTCCTTCTAATGACTGGACTGGTTGGTAATGGTATGGATGTCGGCCTGACAAGTGAACTACAGACCAGACTTTCCACTGTGACATACCAAGCTCACGCGCTACGATGTTTGTCGATGTGTTAGGATCGTCAATAAAACGTTGAAGAATAAGCTCCTCGTCAACAAGATCCATTGCAAGTAGTTCAGACAGAAATTAGTTCTCCCCCTTGTAATGGTAAAGTTTGTTACCGCTCCATTATGTTTTCTGATAGTTTTGGAAAAGGGTTAGGAAAATTACTTAGTGACAACCTGAGTCATTCTTCTGAAAACTATTGTAGGCCTCAGAATTCCTACAAACAAATAATGTCTTCAATAACTAGGAAGGAATATGATCCTAATGCCATTATTACTGTATTAATAGGTAATAGTTTTAATGTTAATAAAGATGATATTACTGATAGTGTCACCGAACTATTGAAGTTAAATTGTATGAAAATAATTTTGTGTGCTTTTCCATATTTTGAGCACTTGTCAAACAGACAAAACAACTACATTCACATGTTAAATAATTACATGCATTTCTTAGTTAGTCACCATAGTGACAAGTTTATATTTTTTTGACACCAACATTTTTGTTGATAAGCTCAGGTCGACTAGGGATACTGTGTATCTGCCCATTAGTTTTAGACGTCAAATAGCTAGGCTATTAGCTTTTAATATTAACCCAGACATAATTAGTATGTCGAAGTCTTTTAGAATTAGTACCACAATTAGTAATAGTACTAATGTTAAGGTGGTTAGCACAATTAGTTTAAACTAGTTTGTAAGACAACAGAAGGTACCAATAACAGTATAATTAAACTTAATAACAAAAAGGTATTTTCTAGCACTAACATAGTTAACTGTACAAAAGGGGCTAAGCAGAAATCCTTGAAATTATTACATCAAAATATTCAAGGTTTTTCTTCCAAACAATTGGAAATTGAATTGTTTTTAGAAAAAACAATGTTTGACATTATATGTTTAACTGAGCATTGGTTAAATGATTATGAAATGTTAATTAACTATGAGAATTATAGTGTGGCCAGTTGTTTTAACCGAAAATCAATGCTGCGTGGAGGTTCATTAATCTTAATTAAAAGTTGTATTAAATCAAAAACCCGTAATGACATAGTTGAACTGTCGGTTGAACATAGCATTGAACTGTCTTGTGTTGAGCTAGATAAGCATGTTATAGTGTGCGTTTACAGACCCCCAAATTATCAAAACTACTCTATATTTGAGTCAGTAATGGAAGATGTTTTGGCAAAACTTGCAACTTGTAATAAATCAGTAATTATTTGTGGTGACTTTAACATTAATATTTTAGAAAATAATTCAAATACCGGTAGATTTTTAAATTTGTTCAAATCATTCAATTTGTCACATGTGTTTGTGGAACCGACCCGAATAACTACATCTACTGCTACATGTATTGATAATGTGTTTTGTTGCTGCGACTATTTAGATAAAGCCATAGTTAATTATCTCCCTTCGGATCACAGTGGTCAATCCGTAACTTTTGAGTCTAACATACCATTACAAAAAGTGCAGATCAAATTCAGACCAATAACAGCTGTTAATTTAAATAATTATAATAGCACTTTAGTTTGTAAGTTAAGTAATCAGGTCCTTACAATGAACAATGTTAATATTTTGTATAAAGAATTCTTTTCGTTAGTCCAATCCGAGTTCAATAATTGTTTTAAGAAGAACACTAAAACTATCAGCCCTAAGTTTTTATTTAGTGACTGGGCAACTACAGGACTCAGGAAAAGTAGGGATAGACTTTTCGAGCTGTATGGCCTTAAGCCTTATATTAACACGGAAACTTTTAATAAGTATGTTGCTACTTACTCTAGAACTTTTAAGAACACTTGTAAGGCAGCTAAAGCCTTATACATTAGCAACAAGGTTAAATCAGCAGACAATAAAATACAGACGGTTTGGAAAATTATTAATAATGAAACGAATAGAAACAAAAAGCATAATTCTGATTATACACTGAAGACGTCATGTGGTGGTCTCATTTGCGATAGCAAAGAAGTTGCTCAAGAATTTGTAAATTTCTTTACCAGTATCCCACTTAAAACTACTGAAACCTTAAACTCCTCGCCCTCACTCTCTTTTGATTTATTAAGGGCCAACGTTTCAGCATGCCCGATTGAATTTAACTTTAAGCATATTAACCCCATAACGGTAATAAAAGCTTTTAAACAAATCAAGATCAAATTGACCGAAGATCTTTGGGGGATGTCCATTAAAGTCTGTACCTCCATAATTGAGACCATAGCGCCTTACTTAGCCTTAATATTTAATTTGTGTGTGGATCAAGGAGTCTTCCCGGATTTAATGAAATACAGTAAGGTAATACCACTTTTTAAATCCGGGGACAGTAAAGACACCAATAATTATAGACCCGTATCCGTGTTGCCGGTATTCAGCAAGGTGTTTGAAAAAGTAATGCTTAATCAAATGCTCAATCATTTTAACACAAATAAAATCCTTCACGATCAACAGTATGGTTTCACCAAAGGACGTTGTACAACCGACGCTGGTGTAACCCTATTAAGACACATTTTTAACGCGTGGGAAGAGGCCCAAGATGTCATAGGGATCTTTTGTGACCTCTCCAAAGCATTTGATTGCGTCGATCACGAAACCTTACTCTTGAAACTAGAGCATTACGGACTTGGAAAACTTGCACTCAATTTAGTAAAATCTTATTTAAATGATAGACAACAGCAAGTTCAAATAAACGGTATCAATTCACTAGGTTTAAAAGTAAAATTAGGTGTGCCACAAGGCTCGATATTGGGTCCATTCCTCTTCTTAGTATACATTAATGATCTTCTCCATTTATTAAAAAATCAACCACAAATGGTGTTATTTGCTGACGATACTTCTTTAATTTTTAAGGTAGATAGACGTGCTACAAATTTTAACGACGTAAATAACGCCCTACAGCAGGTCCAAAATTGGTTCACTGCTAATAATTTAGTATTAAATGGAAAAAAAACTAAGTGCATAAAATTTTCTTTACCAAATGTCAAAAGTAGTGATTGTGAGATAGTATTGAATCAAGAGAAACTAGAATTCGTTGATAAAACTATTTTCCTAGGGATCACGCTCGACTCAAGGCTGCAATGGGGTCCTCATTTAACATCTCTTGCAGGACGGCTAAGTTCAGCAGCATATGCTGTCAGAAAAATCCGTCAGTTTACTGATGTAGATACCGCGAGGCTAGTATATTTCAGCTACTTTCATAGTATCATGTCCTACGGTATTTTACTGTGGGGACGGGCTGCAGACATCGAGTCTATTTTTATTCTCCAGAAAAGAGCGATCAGAGCCATATATTGTCTCCGCAGGCGCGATTCTCTAAGGAAACTGTTCAAGGATATTAACATCATGACGGTACCTTGTCAATATATCTATGAAAACATCATGTACGTAAGAAAGAATTTACATCTTTTTAGCAAAAGAGGTGATAGACATAATTATAGTACTAGAAATAGGGACCTATTAGTTCAACCAGGTTTCAGACTGGCTAAAGTAGATTCATCTTTCATGGGATGCTGTTTAAAATGTTACAATAAAATTCCTCCCCACATACTTCAACTGAATGAGACGAAATTCAAATCTTGTATAAAACGCACACTATGCAGGCAGGCATATTATACGTTGGGGGATTACATCACTGATAAAAATGCTTGGCTCAATGCTGGTCCTGCTCCACAACCACAACTAATTGATTAACATTTGCAAATACTGTTGGAGCTGCTGAAGATTGTAAGACCATCTTTGCATTGTATAAACTCAATCTCTTTTGTATTATATAATTGCATAGCACACTATGTGAGCACTATGTACTAAAGTTACCATTTACCGGGTAATATGTCTTGCATTGACTTGAATGTGTCCTGGCGGCTGTGAGTATGTCATGCTCACTCAAATGTTTCGCTGATGGTGGCGCGTGTGTTGGATCATTTAGCTCCCTTCAAAATGGTTGAGCTGAATGGTGCTAATCCATGCGTCATGTTCGTGAACGGGCGCCATCAGTTGGGACTGGTCATCTCTTAGCTGCCAGGGCTTATTTTTAATTTTCATTTTTTTGAATTGTTCTTTTTTATCTTTTTATTACGGACGCTTCTCATGTGCACATCTTTCTACATTGTTCTCACATGTATAATTTCACCATGAATGATGTAACCAATATTTTGTAACAATTTTTTATTTAAAAGAGTGTCCGTGGAGTTTCTTGCCCGTTCTTCTCCATAGGTACCTACTACGCTTTGGAATGGGCAACTAGCTTCATACCTATTTCTGACTGACCGATTCCTTGACAATTCAAAAGTGCCTGTAAATGGTTTAATTGAAATAAATGATTTGAGTTTGAGTTTGAGTTGAGTCCTCAGCCGTGTATCTCCGGGAACGACCAGTGTCAACTTGCCTGCTTCTTTGGACGCTGCCAGTTTCAGATATTCGCCGATAAGTCGATCCGAAGACACTAACGTGGGGGAGTCGGCGGTTGGGAAAGCGAAGTTGATATTCTCGCCGCGCCTCAGCAGCGTTACCGTCACAAAGTCCGTAACAGTACATTATGTCAGCGTATTCAGGATTAGAATATGCAGCCATAGTCAGCGCTTATGAAGGCACAGCACAGCACAAGAGCAAGATACGCAGCAACAGTTAGGGAAATAGCCAGTAACAAAACACGAGCTTGCGCGACGTAGAGTTGAAACTAACTAACGCTGACGACCAAATTTTGCAAAATCGCACCCCCTGTCATGCCGAGAGAACAATAGCGACCAATCACAAAGCTCCCCGAGTGTTTGGAGTTCAAGCGCAGGTAAAAACTACGAATAATACGAATACGAAACAATAGGTTGACCGTCTCGCAATTTTACCTGCCCCCCATAAAACTCTTCTCTTCCCTGGCACACATGCAAAAGTATTGACAATCATACCTTTCTGAATAACTGATAAGACAAGGATATTTTCCTAGTAATTTGTACACCAGGTGTAGTATTTTTTTTTGCACTAGACTACATTTTTTATGAAGTAATAGCAAAAATTACAAAAAATTAAATGTTTGGTTAGTGATATTTGCCAAAGTTTTAGGCATTATTGAACTTTTAATTATTAACAAAGGTCTGCTACGGCGTCAACTATGATAATAACTTAAATTTCAGTACAGTCGCGCCGTAAATCATTTTTAAATTGGTTTCAAATGATTTAATCTGGGATTTTTCATGAAAAAATCTAAAACTCTTAACTAATTCAAAAACTACTGAATTTCGGTAGAACATTTGGTGGCTTAATTTGTTGCATTTTAACCCTACTATGACGTCCTGCAAGGAATACGTCGAGTTACCAGTAACCCTGTATACTGGCCACCTAGAAGACACTCCTGTCAAGTTGACGACCTGTGACATTGATTCACCCATTATCTATCTAATAAAAAACTATATATTCCTACATAATGAAAATGGGTATTTAATAAATTGGCAACGAGGATGTCGACTAACGATATCAAAAAAATTAAAATAACCCGCGCGTCATTGCAAGGTTTAATCACAAAACTTGAAAACTACGTTTTTACTAAAGCAACTCTACCATACGAAGAATCAGAGTCAAGACTACAATCGCTTCAAGACACGTTACAGAAATTCATTCGTTACAGTCGTTACGGGTAGTTAGAAGCCCAAAAAGTCTGACAACCAGTCTTATCAAGGGGTATCGTGTTACCTAGTAACTAGTAGTTCTGCGAACAGTAGACCTCGCGAGCACTAACTTTTTACAACAATTAATATAGGTACCACTAAAGTTATTTAAAACGGGATATTTACCATGTACTTATTTTGTTTTTTTTTTTTACAAAATATCCCATTTTTAACAAAAAACATGGTAAACATCCCGTAAATAAAGAACTTTAGTAGTGAAAATAACCATGTCAGTTTAAAATCCTCTAATTAATATACTTAACCAACTTAAAAAAATCCGACTGCAGCATGCGGTGGCGAGACGATAATAAAACAGAAATACACTAACCCACAACTAACTGTTAAACACGAGGCTACTTTAACACCTAACAAAACTCAGTCACTTACAATCTTCGACGGGACCTAACCATTTGGCGAGCGACAACGACAACGCGATCTAGCGGTGTACAGTATTGCCATCTGGTGACCTTAGGTAATACGGGCTGGTATCCGCAACTCCACGTCAAAGCGCGTATTTTGCGTACGGATCTGGTGACCTTATTGTAAAACGTTTTAGAGAATAGGTAATGAAAATAATTTTCAGAATTTTCTAAAAGGCCAAAATTCTGCGCTGAGGCCTTTTGCAGCGCGGGCACCTGGAGGATGTCGGAATTAAAATTGACAGTCTTGCTCGACTGCTACGCTCTTCCTTCGGCACTGATTAGACCTTGGCTCCTTTTCTCTCGATGTCTGTGGGTCCAACCGGGAAATATGCAAACATCCTCGCTTGTAGCCTTTCTTGCCCTCAACCAGCGAGTACACCCGAATAATTAGTTTTTTTTGAACGGGCAAAGACACATTGGGTGTTAGGGCAACAGACTGATAAATCGTGTTGTCATTGCTTCTTAGATCGGGTCCTAAACTAATCCGCACTTAATTTCGGCCGAATCTTCGAATTTCGTGTTTAGGGAGTAGACCTGCAGGAAGAAAACATGACCGATAGCTTGTAGTTTTAGCGTTCGAAAATATTTTATACTTCCAACGAATTTCTATGATTTGACGGCAATGACCTATTTTTTTTCCTGTCAAAAAAACATGACATCGTTCAATACGTCAAATTCAAATTTAAAAACTGGCGAAACGCGTTGGCCACGCACAATTAAGGGTTCCGTAGTTGGGATCAATTCATCCCAAGAACAAACTTTAACATTGAAGTTGAAAAACATGTTCTCCCATGCATCCCAACTGCAAATGTAAGTTGGCCGATTATTACTCGTTAACTTGTAAAGCATACTTAGTTGTGATAGTTTTCCTTTTTAATTCGTTAATATATTAAAGTGAAACTTTTATTACATCGTCTCATATTTTTCGTCTGTGTGTTGCATGTCGCGTGACGGTCGGCCGTGGAGTAGGGATAAAGTGAAAAGTTTCACTTTTACCGTGGTTTCATAAAACCACACAATCCTTTTTTATATACTTCTGCCGTCATTTTTTTCACACATCCAAAAACAACCATTTAGCTGGCAGGGGCACACTTGACTCTAACAAATATTAGCACTTTAAAGCTTAATATTTCGCAAACGGATTCTGAGTCAAAAAATAGTTAACATACACCCACACAACACCCCATAACATAGGAACTCATCCACTCACTTTACGTGTAGGAAGGTACCCTAAAAACACATGATTTTATTTTACCACTTTGTCGGCCGGCGTGTTTAATGTATATAATGTATTTATACGTACACACGTCAAATTACAGCTTTATAGTAATAAGATTCTCTGAGCTAAGCCGCGGATAGACAGACAGACATGGCGAAACTATTTCGTTTCCTTGTTGACTACAGTACCCTAAAAACCAGAAAAATTATGAGTAAAAATATGTAGGCCAGCTACAAAAATTAACTAATAGGTTTTATTAAACGGTGAGCAATTTACTGCATTTTGAGAAGCTATTCTGCTCATCATGCCGAAGATCCTCATCAGATCTTCACCAATTTTTTTGAGACCAACATAAAGTTACTACCTTTCAAATAAAAAAAGAACCATGAAAATCGGATCTCATAAGGCGGAGATATCCAGTAGCCCCCCTTTTTGCCCTATTTTGGAATCAAAAATCCCCGATGACTAAAAATTACAAAAAATTCGTCAAACCTGTACACCAAATTTCGTCCAGATCGGTTGTAAAATACGACCTGTAGACGAGTACGTATAAACTGACACACGAAAGCAAATTTTGCCAGACCTGATCCAGAGACGCTTCGCTCGCTACGCTCGCTCGGTCAACTTGGTTGTGGAGGTCAGATAGACAGTCGCTCCATGTAAAATACTGGTATTCAGCTGCATCCGGTTAGACTGAAAGCCGACCCTAAGATAATTGGGAAAAGGCTAGGCAGATGATGACACGTTACAGAAATTACAAGGAATACAACATGAAATAGAATTAGAAACACCAGACGAATAACTAGACCAAGATTTTTTTATTGCAATAAACATTATTTTATCTTATTATCTAAGAGATAGAAACCAGGTACGATTTTGAAGAGAAATGTGTCATCATAAAGACGAAACTTCTCATATTACATAACAGAGAAAGTCGACGAATCACACCGCCACAAACATCGGCATCACACATGAGTACGAATACATAACAAGAACGAGGGCCAAAAATGAATTTCCAACCTTTTCAAGAAAAAGAGACCTTCGCAAATTTTACTAAACGACTAACTGTATTTTTTCTTGCTCAATAAAATCGAAGGTCCTAAAATAAAAGTGTACACCTTTCTTGCTGCATTATCACCCGAATTATATGAGAAGTTACATCAAGAAGAAGATGAAACAGTAGCAACATACACCTCAGAATTAAAGAAAAATTCCTTGAACTGCAAATTCAAGTGCCATAACTGTCAAAAGTCTACCTCAGAAAGTTTCCTAGCCCTGCAATTTATTCGTGGATTAAAAGACAGTGAAATACGAACAAAAATTCTTCAAGAAAGAGATACACCACCTTTTACTAAACTGGTTCAAATTGCTACATTCATGGAAATGGGAAAATCAGAAAACATGAAAATATCCGCAGACATGCAGAAACGTTTGGACACAGTAAATAAGATTACAAAATCGACAATTAGAGATAACGAATCACGATTATCATCCACACGACAGAATATAAAATTAACTACTTCATCATCGTCTCCGTTAACTATAAGAGATTTAAAAGGCAAATGCTTCCGATGCGGTGAAGACGACCACCGATCTAATGATTGCGGCGCCATCAAGTCTACCCGCCTGAAATGTAAGAAAATTGGACATCTGGCACGAGTTTGTTTGCAACGGAACATAAAAACCAATCAACTAGATGACACTATAAGTAACACGAGTTGCGACAGTATTGGAGATATCAATTTAATAACAAAAATCGGGTCAACGTTTTGATTGATTTTGTAAATAATCAATCAAAACGTTGACCCGATTTTTGGTAGAAGCTGGATTAAAGAAATTAAAATGAAAATTGCAGATTTATGAGTTGTACGAACTTCAGAACAATCCGACAAACTTGATAAATTATTAGAAGAATTTTCATCAACTGTTTTTTTATCAGACCTAGGAAAAATACCCAACTACGAAGCTCATATGAATCTCAAAGAAAATATACGACCAGTATTTATAAAACCACGACGTATACCGTACGCTTTAAAGGAAAAGATCGATAAAGAAATTGAACGACTGTGTGCAGAAGGGGTGATTACCAAAGTAGACCAATCAGATTTGGGCACACCTATAGTACCGATTGTGAAACCAAACGGGAGCATTCGACTATGTGCAGACTACAAGGTCACCCTTAACAAAGTCATCAGAGATGAACAATACCCAATTCCTATAATTGAGGATATATTTGCGGTAATGAACGGGGGCAAATACTTCTGTACTTTAGACATTACCCAAGCCTATCTTAACATAGTCATGTATGAAGAAAGCGCCCTTTTACAAACGTTAAGTACACACAGAGGTACTTACAAAGTCAATCGTTTGGTGTTCGGAGTCATAGTGGCACCAAGCCATTGAAAGAAGTTTCTGGTTACTTCAAGGACTAGACGGAATTAAATGTTTTTTTGATGACATTATAATTCAAGGAGCATCAGAAGACCAAGTTTTAACACGTCTAAAACAAAAACTTAAAGATAGTAACCTCCGCGTGAGAACAGTTTTTTTTTTTAAACGTAATATTAACTACCAGAGCAGTGGTGGCCCAGTGGTAACGGCCGCGACTTACGAGTTGTAGGTCGTAGGTTCGAACCCAAACAGGCGCTTTACTTTGTGTAAATTATTTCATCACTACTGCTCTCAAAAACGGTGAAGGAAATATCGTGAGGAAACCAGCATGTCCTAGAACCGAAAATTCGAAGACATGTGACATCTACCAACCCGCACTGGGCCCGCGTGGTGGATTACGGCTCACTCCCTCTCACAGAGAGGAGGTCTGTATCCCAGCAGTGGGAACATTTATAGGCTAATGATGATGATGATGATTAACTACCTAGGACACACAATATATAAAGAAGGTTTATATAACAACAAAGACAAAGTCAAGGCCATGACGAATACAGTAAGACCAAGAAACATAAACGAACTACGAACCTTCCTTGGTATGGCCAACTATTACAACAAATTTATACCGAACCTGGCCTCTTTAACGAGCTCTTTAAATGAGTTACTAATGAAAAATAAAGATTTTCACTGGACTTCTAAATGTGAAGAAAGCTTTAACAACATAAAGAAGGAGATTTTGAGCGACAGAGTTCTAATTCAGTTTGACCCAAGTAAACCGCTGATACTAGCTACTGACGCCTCACCGACAGGCTTAGGAGCTGTTCTGTCTCACAAACTACCAGATGGCTCAGAAAGGCCAATTGAATTCGCCTCAAGGTCACTCTCAACTAGCGAAAATAAATGTAGTCAAATCGACAAAGAAGCTACGGCAATCTACTCGGGCATTAAAAGGTTTTTCCACTACTGATACGGCAGGAAATTCGTATAAGTGACTGATCATAAGCCGCTTACCTCGATTTTTCATCCACACCAGACATTACCTGCATTAAGCACAATGAGATTATTCCATTAGGGAATTTAGGTTTGCACGCTGTTCTAAATCGGTCAAGCAACCACTTTTTAGAGCTTATTGTACCTCATTGTACACATGCAGCCTGTGAGTGAATCACACCCAAAAAGCATACCAAGCCCTCCGAGTCCAATATAACAATGCCTTCAAAGCGCTGATGGGCTGCCGCGACACTGTAGTGCTCGGGCATGTTTGCCGATGCTAGCGTCGACTGCTTTTATGCTACGATACGTAAGCGGAGCGCGTCTCTGGTGCGCAGGGTGCGCGGCAGCCCCAACAGCGTTCTGATGATGATAGCTGACAGGCTCGACTGTCCGTACATGCGACGCTGCAGTGACTTGCACGTCACCTACAGTCGTGTGTCATTAATGTTGTGATAATGTAAGTGTTGTATGTAAGGTGGTTTTTGTTTTGTATTTTATTGTAATGTTTAATGTATTGTTTGATGAAGTTATGTGTGATGTATTGTATTTTGTGTTTGAGTCATTGCAACTCGATGGAATAAATGAATAATAATAATTACGCACATTTTTATCGGGATTTGACTACGACGTGGAATACAGAGCTTCGGTGAAACATTCAAACGCTGACTACGTATCAAGATTCCCAGTTGAAATAGCAAAATTAACATCAATAGACTAAAAGGCAAAGGTGATCGTAAAAGGTGATCGTAAAGTATTTTCCAATTACAGGCCAATTGCTATATTATCAAGTGTAGACAAAATATTAGAAAAATGTATTGTTAATCAACTAGGAAATTATCTTCAAAAAAATAGCGTTATTAGTAAATGCCAACATGGATTTCAAAAGAGTAAAAGTTCAACCACCTTGTTATCTAAGTTTTGTGACGAAATTAATAATAATTTAAATAAAAAGCAATTTGTAGTAGTAGTATTTTTTGATTTTAAAAGAGCATTTGATACCTTGGAAAAAAATACATTATTGAATGCAATGGAGGAGTGTGGGGTGCCGGAACCGCTTAAAAACTGGTTTAGAGACTATCTCGCGAAGAGATATTACCGTGTAAAGGTGGACGAGTCGTACAGTGACGCGAGGGAGGTGAGGTGCGGGGTGCCGCAGGGCGCGGGATGCGGGCCTGTATGCTACCTAATGCACGTCAACAGCTTGTGCGGCGTTTGACGCAACTGCTCAGCATACATGTTCGCGGATGACCTGTGCGTGCTGCGCGCCGGCGCCGACCTCGCCGAAACTTGTCGACTCGTGCAGCACGACGTAGACCAAGCAGTTGATTGGTCACATGACAACGGGCTAATCCTAAACGCGGATAAAACTAAGATAGTTATGATACGCTCGCCATATTTACAACCACCTGGCGAACCACCTCCGATGTACACACATGAGTTTGCGTGCATTCATAGAAACTATCATAACTGTAAGTGTAAACCAATTGTACGTGATACATGTGTAACTTATCTCGGAGTAAAGGTTGACGAGAACTTTTCGTGGTCAAACCACATTGAGCACTTGTGTAATAAACTTAGAATATTGCTTGGTAAATTCTACCATCTAAGCTTTAAAGTACCAGGGAATACCCTTAAGCGCCTTTATCTGCAATTGGTTGACCATATATTAAGTTACGCCCTAGACTGCTATGGACTCACATTCAAAAGCAACTTAGAAAAAAACAACCGACCTCCAAAAAAAATACTACAAAGTGAAAAATAACTTTAATTTATTTATTTATTTAAGGATTACCAACGAGTTACATTACAAATTTTCTTTTTACAATAGTAAAACTTAGTTTTATTACATTATCCTGTAACGCACACTCAATTACAGGTAACCACAGCTTACACATTATCGAGTACTTAGTGCTCTGAATACATAATTTAAATTAAATTAAGAATAAAAAAGAAACAATATACATGCCATTCTAAAAGTTTAAACTTACACGAATACAATACAGTAAAACCAAGCATTAACTTGATTATCAATATTATGTCATAATGAATTAAAATTAAAAAAATATATAATATTATTTTAAAAATTATATATAAAAAGTAAAAAGTAGAATTATAAATTAAATTAAATTTGATATAAATTAAATTAAATTAAAAGTATACATTATTTAATGATTGGAATGATAAGTCAAATGTCCTCTAACCGAAAGTGCTTATATAATTTCTTTTTAAAAGTGTTGAGACTGTCATGATTGATATCGATTTCAGCTTTGCGGCATAAAGCATTATACAATTTGGTAGCTCTCGTAAGGGGAGAGTTGTCACCTAAATTGGTTTTGTGAAAAGATTGTATGAAAAGATTGTAGGTATGTGACCGTGGTAACCTGCTAGGAACATTAATACATATTTTAGATAGTAGGTCAGTATTTAGTTTAGATGTCAGTAATTTGTGTAGGAAACAAAGATCAAGTACTTTTCTACGATTGGTGAGGCTTTGAAATTTAAAGTGATGAACACGGTCTTTATAAGATTTCAATTGTTTCGCGGTTTCATTTTGTAAGGATAGATGATACAAGAACCTCCTCTGGACTCGCTCAATACGTTGCTTATGAACGTTATAACGGGGTGACCAAACCTGTGAACAGTATTCCAGATTACTGCGAACCAACGTCTCATATAGGATAATTTTGGTCTTAGAGTTCTTAAAGGGCTTTGAGGTCCTTAATACAAAACCTAGCATTTTGTTTGCGTTTGATATTATCTTATCCATATGGTCATTGTAGGTCAATTTACTATCCATCAAAATTCCCAGATCCCTGACAGTACCAACTTCATTGAGTGTATTGCCCGAAAGAGAGTATTGTGTATTAAAAACATTTTTTTTGCGACAAAATTTTATATGTAAACATTTTTGTAAATTTAAGCTCATCCTATTTTCTTTGCACCACTCAACTAATCTATCCAAGTCAGCTTGTAGCAAATGAGGATCCTCAATAGATTTAATAGGCAAGGTTAACTTGAGATCGTCTGCGAATAAATAAGATTCTGCGTGATGGAAGCAATGAATAATGGTATTAATAAAAATATTGAAAAGCAAAGGTCCTAAGTGAGAGCCCTGTGGTACTCCAGACGTCACATGAAAATCCTCAGATCGGACCCCATTCAAAACAACGAACGAGAAACGATCACTAAGGTATGATTGAAACCATTGCAATAGTGCACCGTAGATTCCGCAGCTCTCGAGTCTCTGTATTAAAAGTTGGTGGTCTACTTTGTCGAACGCTTTACTAAAATCGGTGTACACTGCATCAACCTGAATCCGCTGGTCCACAAAAGCTGTGACATTTTCTGAAAAAGCTACTAGATGATATGATAAGTTTCTGTCACTGGTAGCAGGTAGTAGTATTCGAATGTGTGTTGGGTAGGTACCACAACTAAAAAGTGAAAAATAAAAACTTTTTACAAAAAAAAACAACCGACCTCCAAAAAAAACACTACAAAGTGAAAAATAACTTTAATTTCGGAAGTCGGTGTCTAGGGTTTTGTATTTTCGTTTTTTGCCACCGACTTCCGAAATTAAAGTTATTTTTCACTTTGTAGTGTTTTTTTTGGAGGTCGGTTGTTTTTTTTTGTAAAAAGTTTTTATTTTTCACTTTTTAGTTGTGGTACCTACCCAACACACATTCGAATACTACTACCTGCTACCAGTGACAGAAACTTATCATATCATCTACATACTAAGTGGGAAAAAAAATACGTATTTTGTAGCTAACTCAAAAACTATCCAAGCAAAGTTAATAACATTTATATGGGACCAATTCGAGAGCACACTCTTTCAAACAAAAAAAGAATTTTCAAAATCGGTCCATAATTGACGAAGAAATCGGTGGACATACATAAAAAAAAAACAAAAAAAAAAAACAAACATACGCGACGAACATATAACCTCCTCCTTTTTTGAAGTCGGTTAAAAAATTAGAAGCACAGCAAATTAGATTTTTAAAACTATTAGTAAGTAAGAAGACTAAAAATAAATGTAAAGATGATTATAATAAGTTATTTAAAATTTGTAAAATTCTTCCTATCAGCTTAAAACATAAATACCTACTTCTGGTTAACAGTCATGGCAGCTGGGAGCGTCATTCGCTAGTTACCCATAGCCACGCAACTAGGATGGTATCAGCAGGTAAATTTGATGTACCTAGAATAAGGAATTATTTTGGCGACCGAACGCTTGATAAAAGAGTACCATACCTTCTCAACCAACTGCCTGCTGATATAAGAAATCAGGAAGTGAAGGGTAAATTTGCCAAGTCACTTAAGCGGTTCTTTCTCAGGAGTTTGTAAGCAATGTTCTTAGGAAAGTGGTTTGCAGATTGTTGGGGAGAGCAGATGAGTGATTTGGTAGTTTATTTAATTTTTGTGATATAAGTCATTTGATGTAAGGATATTTTCGTTTGTTACTATAGATGTGCATGCAGTAAGTGGAAATTAAGTGTCCGCACTAATAAACCTTATTTATAATTTTATTTGTTCTGTTCCCACAGACAAACCGTGAAAACGGTTTTGCGGGGCATTGTTCTGAAGTTAAGATTTTTTATAAACTTTGTTTTGATAAATAAAAATAATAATAATAATAACATTGTGCGTATCAATTGTAACAGATCAACATCTTAGAAATCCGACCAGAAGTTACAGCCAGTGAAACGAGAAAAGACAATGAATGTGACAAGAGAGTGAGGTCAGGCTGAACGTTACGTGCAAACTATTAAGAAAGCACTACGTGCAATGGAGGGGGAGAGGGGCAACTTTACGGATAAGCTCCTTCTGCTTAAAACTCGGCTCAGACGTACACCAAACCAGAATGGACATACCCCCTATGGACTGATGTTCAGTCGGGACGTTAGAACAAAGCTGCACGTGATGTTCAGAGACTCAACTACCCCGACAGCGTTCAGATCAGAGAACACACCACCTCTCGTCAGAGCTTATTCCGTAGGTGATCGAGTGCAGGCCAGAGCCTACTCCGACCAGAGACGAAGATGGGAGTTCGGCACGATAATGCGTCGTCTTGGCAATCTGCACTATGAAGTGTGAACTGACGGTGGCGTTATATGACGCAGGCCCCGGGAGTGCGGCAGCTAGGAATCGCGGCGGAGGACTGTTATATATATACTGGCCATCTAGAAGACACTCCTATCAGGTTGACGACCTGTGACATTGATTCACTCATAGAAAAAGGTGAAAGACTTCAACATTACAAACAAGACACGACTACAGGCTAAACATCTTGGCCTCACAAGCAACGAAGACTCCCCTGTTTTTATAACTGAACAACTTACTTCTAAAGGGGCTCGTCTATTTTTCTTGGCTCGAGACCTTAAAAAGGCTGAACAATTTAAGTATTGCTGGACCTATGGAAAGGTTTTGGTCCGGAAGGATGACACGTCTAAACCTATCCATATTCAACACGAAGCACAGGTGCAACAACTAATGCAAGAACAATGACTTACTATGGGTATATATATCTCAAAACTGTTTCTCCTACTTAAAAATGCTTACCTAAACCCAACACTAATTCTTTTAAAAAATATGTTAAATGTCTACTATACAATAACACACGCACAGGAATCTACACACAAACTTATACATGTCTACACACTTATACACGTCCACACACCATGTGGCCTCTGTCAAGCAGGGTATGAGTTGCCCAGCTTGATAAAGGTAATATCAAAAGTCTACTATATACTAGATTGCTCTAAGAAATCTATTCACAAACCCTTATATACCTACACACCTTTATACCGCAATTACAACTACCAACTTTATATCTCACATGCACATCACTTGACCTCTGACAAAAAACATAAACACGCTCAAAATACAAACATATCAACATAATTACACGCCGTCTACAACCCCAGACACAATAGTTCTAAACCTATATTAGTAGAAATCCTATATAACTTAGATGTTAAATATACAATTTGTTACCCCCTGTTTTCCCATAAACAAAATGTTGAACTCATCCGAGTATACTTGCACTTTCTAGAACCTGATCTGCTATTATTTATACCATCTAACTACCCTAGTCGCAACCCCGAGAGTACTAACTTGACATGTTTAAATGGATAATTTCGATACACTAAAGGAAATTGATCAGATTAAACCATCAGATTCGATAAAGTGTAACATACAGGAACTAAAATTAAACACACGCAATTTAATTATTTTAACACAAAACGTTAGAAGTATTTAAAAAAAATTTGATGACTTGCAACTCACCCTATCGCAATTACAATACGAAATAGATATTCTGATCCTCACAGAATGTTGGCTAAACCCTAAA
Source organism: Agrochola lychnidis (assembly GCA_963680765.1). Taxonomy (NCBI): domain Eukaryota; kingdom Metazoa; phylum Arthropoda; class Insecta; order Lepidoptera; family Noctuidae; genus Agrochola; species Agrochola lychnidis. The sequence goes on along the minus strand of OY796859.1, from coordinate 424,039 downwards.
AAAACACCACAATTAGTGAACTTCACATCTTTCCAAACAAAACACCATATTAACCAAAGTGATGGGGTAGTTGTATACATCACAAATAAATTGTCAGTAAAATTTAAAGAATTTAACCTTGTAAATGCCACTGGTCTCGAGTTAATTACATCAAATTACGCTATACTGGGTATCTACCGCTCCCCATCATTTCTACACGCAGGCAACTTCATTACATCCCTTAACAATCATCTTGAAAATATGACTCCTAGTAAAAACGTTCTAATCTTAGGGGATATTAATATTGACCTAATTATTTCCCCCACTGAAACAAATATTGAAAGAAATAATAGACTAACCTACCTAAATATGCTATCAACACATGGACTTTTACCATCTCATAACCTTCCCACGAGGGGGGACGGGTGCCTAGATCACGTCTTCCTGAGTCTCGATAAACAAAAAAACACAGCTTTTACAGCGGTTTTAAATACGACCGTAACAGACCACTGCCTGATTTTGTTATCTCTCGAGACTAAATATTGCCATAATATTCCTAATAAGCACAAAACAATAGTCAACTACGAAAAAGGAGGTATCAATATTTATTAGACTATTATAAGTATTTGCTTATAATAGTCTAATAAATATTGATACCTCCTTTTTTAACATCTTCAAAGACTTATGCCTTTGCGCTTATACACATGGTCAAGACAGCTATACTTTTGAATTCTAAAATTGTAACTATCACGAATAGCAAAAGATCTATTAAACCCTGGATTACAGCAGGTTCCCTACGGTGTATTAGACTAAGGAATTCAATTTATCTTAAACTTAAATCGAACCCACATAATCAGATTCTAGTGATAACATATAGACGATATCGGACCTTCTGTGGAAACCTTATAAAGAAACTATAAAATAAATATAACAGAGATAAAATCAAAGCATCTGCAAAAAACCCTCGGGCATTGTGGTCAACCATAAATGACATCACAAATTATAAACCACCCAGGAGCTCCAATGGCGACCTACTTAAGATAAAATCATGCCCCCAAGACTCAGTCAACTATGTTAATAATTATTTTATTAACATAGGACAAACTCTAGCGCAGAACATCCTAAATAGTTACGTACCCCAAACGTCTTATAACACAGACCGCCATAATTTGTCCTCTTTTGTTCTCCTAGACTCCACGCAGGAGGAAGTTGAAAGTATCCTGATGTCCCTAGACTCTGGGAGTGCGCCAGGTTGGGATGGAATTCCTACCCTTTTCCTAAAACAGGCCAAGAAGATCTTAGTCCCGCTGATCTGCGACCTGGCCAACCTATGTTTTAACACTGGTATCTTTCCCTACCTTCTTAAGCGGTCCGTTGTTACCCCGGTGTATAAGAGTGGAGATAGAGACGACGTTAACAACTATCGGCCAATTTCTGTGTTGACTTCCATTTCTAAAATCATTGAGAAGCTCTTGAACTCTAGAATAGTTAGCTACCTGACTAAGTATAAGATCCTATCTTCCTCTCAGTATGGTTTTAGGAGGGGAATGTCGACCCAGGATGCTACTGAGGAACTTGCAACGGTAATAACTAAGGAAGTGGATAAGGGGAACAAATGCCTAGTGGTCTTTCTTGACCTCAGGAAAGCCTTTGATACCGTCTCTATTTCTAAGCTTATACAAAGGCTGGAGAACTTAGGATTTCGAGGTTCTGCTCTCTCCCTTCTCAGCAGTTACCTTCGAAATAGAAAACAGGGGGTAAAAATTGAAAACCAGGTTAGTGACGAAGAGAACGTGACGTATGGCGTCCTGCAGGGCAGTGTCCTCGGCCCGATGCTCTTTTTGATTTATATTAATGAGCTCTGCAACCTTATTATCGACGGGGCGAGGATACTGTCCTACGCGGATGATACCGCTATTATCTTCTCCGCCAAGACATGGGACAAAGTTAGGCTAGAGGCTGAGAGAGGATTAGCTAGAGTTAGTAATTGGCTAAATGAAAATCTACTTACGCTTAATACCCAAAAAACAAACTACGTCTGCTTCACTAAATACACAAACTCTCAGCCGGCGCCTGACTTTAATATTAGAATACATTCTTGTCCTACCCCAACCCAATCTACCTGTAGTTGCCCTATTATTCAGAAGGTAAATTCCGTCAAGTACCTAGGTATTGTAGTAGACCAAAGGTTAAGTTGGTACCCACACCTCGAACTAACTATTGGGAGGGTAAGAAAACTCATATGGGTTTTTAAATCTCTGAGACATGTTATGAGTACAGAATTACAGAATAAAATTTATATCGCACTGGCCCAGTCTGTAATCATTTATTGTGTCTCGGTATGGGGTGGAGCAGCTAAGACGTATTTTTTAGATCTAGAGAGGGCACAGAGATCCTTGATCAAAGTCATGTACTGTAAGCCCTACAGGTTCCCTACTGAATCTCTATACTCAAGCGCTAAGCTGCTCTCCGTTAGGAAACTTTACATCCTATATCTTGTACTCAGATACCATAAAATTCTACCCTTTAGCCATGACAAACTTAAAAAAAGACGCTGTGACATAGTAGCCCCTACATAATCAGCACGTTCAATTTTTGCTAGTCGCCAAAATGTAGCTCAAGCCCCACGCGTTTATAATAAAGTAAATCGCATACTTAACATTTACCCTATGCAGCTGTATGAATGTAAGAACATATTGAAGGAATGGCTCTTCACACTTAATTATGACGCCGTGGAAGACATTTTGGTTACACAGGGTTGAACGTCATGCATACACACACACTCACACACACACACCATCTCACTCACTCACACACACACACCATCTCATTCACTCACACACACACACACCATCTCACTCACTCACACACACTCACATACACTCTAACACACATACACACCCACACACCCACTTAAACACACACACATACACACAAAATATACTTTCACACGCACATAAACACACATTAATTTACACCTTTCTGCCATAAATACGATTTAATTCATTTTTGTTTTTCTTTTTAGGGTTCCGTAGTAAACAAGGAACCCTTATAGTTTCGTCATGTCCGTCTGTCTGTCTGTCTGTTTGTCCGCGGTCTAGCTCCGAGACCCTATGTACTAGAAAGCTGTAATTTGGCATAGGTATACATATTAATTACGTCGACAAAGTGGTAAAACAAAATTATGAAAAACATTTTTTATAGGGTACCTCACATACACGTAAAGTGGTGATGTTTATTTTTTTATTTTTTTACCCCATGGTGAGGGGTATCATTGGAAAGGTCCTTCAAAAATATTGTGAGTTTGTGAAAACCATTTTTGGATTCAGGGATTCGTTTGCGAAATATTAAGCTTTAAAGTGCTAATTTTTGTTAGAGTCAAGTGTCGTCCCCCCTTGCCGGCTAAATGGTTGGTTTTGGGTGTGTGAAAAAAATCACAACAGTAGTTTATATAACGAAATTAAAAGAAAAACTATCACAGCTAAGTAGGCTCTACAGGTTAACGAGTAATAATCGACCAACTTAACTTTGCAGTTGCAAAAACATGTTTTTCCATACATTTCGTATGGGAGAACATATTTTTCAACTACAAAGTTAAGTTTGTTTTTGGGATAAACTCATCCCAACTACGGAACCCTTCATTGTGCGTGGTCCGACACGCACTTGGCCGGTTTTGTCTTATTGGCTTTGTTTTTATTAGTTTTTAATTTTTATTAGTTTAATAAAAAAATGTGTTACTTATACCTAACTAGCGACCCGCCCCGGCTTCGCACGGGTATAAACCGGGTTATTATACATATAAACCTTCCTCTTCAATCACTCTATCTATTAAAAAAAACCGCATCAAAATCCGTTGCGTAGTTTTAAAGATTTAAGCATACATAGGGATATAGGGACAGAGAAAGCGACTTTGTTTTATACTATGTAGTGATTAGCACAACGAAACAATTGAACTAATCGAGGAAGAGCGAGGTTTATCCCATCACAAGTATCTTCGGATTACTTTCTGGGAAGCCCCGGCAACTTAATTGTAACTAGATTTAAGATAATAAACACATTTTTTTTTATTATCGATCTAATAAAAAACGATATATTCCTACATAATGAAAATGGGTATTTTTTAATAATGTGAAGTAGAAGAAAACTGTGGGAGAAAGCGCTCCGAAAAAAATTGGAATCTGATATTTCGTCGAGACGATGTGCTATCCTTAAAATAAGCTACCCTTGCTCTAAAATACTAATTTAATACCGAATATAATTATCAATATTTCAAGGATAAGGAAAATAATATGAAACACTAAGATACTTTGTCAGTCATTTATATTACTTTGCCAACATCAAATTCAATATTCTACACCATACCATCACATCTCCTATTCCCCACATAATATTAATAAAGATACACCAACAGGTATAGTGCTTATGATATATTATATACAGAATATAATATATCATAAGCACTATAGCTAACAATAGCCTCGGACTTATACAGTCGTCAATTATAGGATCAGCAATCGCAGAAATAGGTCACATAACACAGTAAAACAAAGGGCTCTAGAATTAAGAATTAGGAAATTATCAATATACTTCTTAAACTTTAGAAAACTCATAAGGAAAAACAAAATTACAAGACGAACAATATTGCTATTTTGCTCACTTACTTAAGACTAAAACATAAACAATATAAACTGAAATAAATATGAGATCTTAAAGGAAAGTTTCTAAAATAAATTATAATAATAAAAAGGGTGAAGAGTTACCAAAATAAACTAACATAACAAATTATCAGATTGCGTTTTCCGGGACTTCAGTATTTTGGCTCTAAAGACTTTTATGAAATCATGGTATAGGTCAACATCTAGTACAAATTTTATCAAAGAATTCATCTCTCTACAGAGTCTGTTAAGAGGTGAGTTTACCTCAATATTTGTCTTGGATGCTTGAGTGTGGAATACATTCGTAACGGGATATCTGGGTATATTGTAAGGAACTAAGTCTGTTTTCTTTACATACTTGTGATGTGATATTATGTAAATTATAGTAAAGTATGTGTGTGTTTAAATTATCATATTAGATCAGTGCTAGAAGTGATATCTCTGAGGTTTTTCAGTCAGGAAGATCATGCCCAAGTTGGTTTTCAACTTTGATCAGGTTATTTCTATCGTACGCTTCCAGTCTTTAACAAAAAACGAACTTAAAGTCAACAAACATAAAATAACCTATAAAATATAAAACGTTCATAAGTTTCCACTAAAGCTGCTTTTTTACCAGTGGTAGACGTTTCCCCTGTCCTTAAGTCGTCTTTTAATAGTGCTACACTCCAAGTCTCATACAAATTTATCTAGTTTTCGTATAATTTGTGATCGACACAAAAGTAAACATATTAAACACAACAATGGCGGTTTAAAGACGTACAACTGTGCTATTTCAGTTTTTAACCTCATTTAGTTCCCTTTTCTTTTTTTTTACTTACCAAGTGTCTATTTATGGTCTCAGTGATAAATGGTTCGACTGACTTTTCCAGGACGAGACAGGCGCTCAGGCGTCAGCGCCGGTGCCGCGGGGAAGCGGCGGGGGTGCCGGTGGCGGGGGCTGCGGGCGCGCGCGTGCCTCCCGGCGCCGCTCCCGAGCCGGCCCGCGCCGCGCCCGCCCCGCCGCGCCCGTGCCGCGCGACGTCGCCTGGGACGCCGTGCACGCTCAGATGCGCGCGCGCACGCCGCGCGACGCCACCTGGGACGCCGTGCACGCCCAGACGCGCGCGCGCACGCCGCGCGACGCCGCCTGGGACGCCGTGCACGCCCAGTTGCGCGCGCGCACGCCGCGCCACGCGCCGCCGTCCGCGCCGGCCGCTGCGCTGCTCATCTTGCATACCGACATGTAGTGCTGCCGAAAGAGCGTGTTACCTGTATGACCTGTTGAGCCTGCTGGTGACCATGTGTCGGTCACGAAGACGAAGCTGCAGTGCGACAGCGCCTCCTGCTGCGGCTTGCCACGGGGTTCCTCTGCGTGGGAGCGAGATGTATGCCCGTGTTGATCATATCAACATTTTATGTAACGAATCAAGAACGATGTGATTATATTAGTAGAGAGTCGATGAGACTAGCCTTCCACTTGTAAAGGTCTGCCCATATTTCATAAGTTTCTATATTATTTTCTATTAAACTGATTAACGAACACAGACTGCCATATTAAGTAGTAGTTAGTTAACAGTAATACTAAGTGATGGGCGAGTGAGATGAGAGTATATGAATGTACCATGTATTGTACAGCGTGCCAGGTCATGTCTGTCCATCGCCGCAGCCGTCTCCCGTGTTGCGTGTTGCGTGTGGCATGTTGCGAGTGGCATGTTGCGTGTGACGTGTTGCGAGTGGCATGTTGCGCGGTGGACGCTGTTCCATGTATTCCTATATGTACTTGTAGGTAGTTAGTGTAGCGTGATACGAGACGGTGCGTAGTAAGTATTATGTATATCTGTAACAGACTATATTTTATAAAAGTAAGTTTTCTAGCCTTTTGAGTAGTGACTTCTTGCCTTGTAGCGAACTTATCGAGAGACGCGGTGCTATCAACACAAACACGCCCAACACTAAACTGTTCTCCAGAACACTGGCTCGAGACTCCACTGAGGCGGAGCGGACTGGGAGGCACGTGTGCTCGTGCAGTGCATGTGGCACCTTCACGTTCACGGCTCCTGAAGATGTGCTACTTAGAGTAGATTATCTAGCGCAGCGGTACCCATTGCAAACTGGAGCCTCATGAAATTGCTCACTAGTATTAAATTAAAATATATTCATTACATTAGATATTCTCGTGTTTCACTCGGTGCCTACCGCGCGGCACCGCTCAGGCATCGGCCGCACCTTGGGTATCGCTGGACTAGCTGCTGATAACCTATACTCCATTTGAAATAAGATTAGACGTTTAAACAAACCTTTTTACAGTCCGTTCAATCGATTTTGACTTCTATACCGTAGGCATAAAGATGGCATTAAAAGCAAAAAAGTGGTTACAATACCAGCTGTTTACTGCAGCTGCCATTTGTCATGCCAATAACGCAATACAAGTCAAAATTGGTTGAAAGGACTGTTAAAAAGGTTTATTAAAATGTCTAACCTTATTTCAAATGGAGTATACATCATTATGAAAACCATGAGTCAGTTTTATTTAAAACGTTTACCGTTATTTCATATCCGATTATTGTGATACCATTTTGCTGTGATTTGAGTTAAACTACAAGAGCAAAGTGAATTACCTTAGTGTAAGTAGGTAGGTGTCGGGCGGGCGCGCGCTGCGGAGCGTCGGTGGCGCGCGGCCGGTGACGGGCGGTTGTCGGTAACCTGGTGCCAAATAGCGTAAGATAGTTCGTACGTTTCGTTCACTGTTGTAGACAATATCGTTATAGTCGGAGCTCCGTCGGAGACTAGACAATAAGCCAGCGATACGCACACGCGCCGCATTGCGACAATGTTGACACGTTACTATTAAAGCAATAAAGTGATATTTTTGTACACAAGCTGTTTTATTTACATCTTTATTAATTGTAAATGCAGTACTAATAGGTCGCGCTGTGTGAGCGCATTCTCTGCAGCTGTCTGCTGGCGAGGCCGCGAGGTCGCTGCCATTGCGGCCGCGTGAAGCAGCAACAATATGCCCATTGGCCGTCATCTTCAGTCGTGACACTTGGGGAGCGTTCAAGTATTACGTAACGCAATTTTTGGAGATTTTTGACCCCCCTCCCCCCATGTAATGCGCCGTAACGTTTTTCTTTAACCCCCCTCCCCCTAGTAAAACGTTACGTAACCACCACCGAGTGACCATTTTTACCTGAAAGTCACAATTATGTGGCGTAAAGTACCGGAAAGTCGCTATTATATCTATTTTATTGTTTTAATCGTTTGTAAAAGACATTTGAAATGTCTTTTTTTTAAAGCAAGTGATTTCTATTTTTTTTTTCTTTTTTTTTGTCGTAATAAATTTTTACTGCTAACCATACATTTAATAACGTCGTTTTCCTGGCCCTGTCCATAACCCCTTACATGAATTATGATGGAGGTTAATAAAAAATGTTTTTTCGAAGAAACGTGTTTATTTATCTTTATTGAACATAAATCAGTCAAAAGAAAAAAATAAAAATATTATTTATGAAATTACATGAAAGAGCCACATCTGGCCTCGTATGCATTCTAGTGAAAATCAAGTACGGACATATCTGGCTTTGTATGCATAGCTGTTACATTTTGTGAAAATCTTTGAAGCAGTTCCGCTTGTCATTATAGCATAAGACCTCGCATTTTTTACATTTTGTGTAACTGCGTAACTTTGAGCAGTTTTGACACAATTGACTATTATTTTTTACCCAAACAGGAAAGTGGTCAATGCTGTCAGTCCGTACAGACGTCAGTGGTATATCTTGATGTCTAGCTGGTGCTTTTCGGGGTTTTTGTGAGGATATTGGAGAATCAGTCATACTTGATGGAGTGCCAGCTCGGCTCGATGAAGTGACAGCTCGGCCCAATAGAGTTCCAGCTCTTGACGTCGTCGGTGTTCCCAGAAGGCTGGCTGGACGACCACGTTTTTTTGCCTGTGAGGGCAGTTTCCCTGCTTTACACATATGTTCAGAAACTGCAAGCTTAAAATCAAACAATGGCATGTAAATATTATCGTTGACCCTGCGCTCATCTTCACTCATAAAGCCATCACCTAGTATAGGATTTACATGCTTGGAAGAACCATAAAAGCGTGCAGGATCAATAATTATCGATCTATCACTATATTGTCTTGTATAGATAAGATCATAGAACGTTTCATTGGGAATGAGATAAATAACTTTTTGCAGATACACGGAATAATCAACAATAATCAATATCGTCATCATCGTCAGCCTATAAATGTTCCCACTGCTGGGTCACAGGCCTCCTCTCTGTGAGAGGGAGTAGGCCGTAATCTACCACGCGGGCCCAGTGCGGGTTGGTAGATGTCACATGTCTTCGAATTTTCGGTTCTAGGACATGCCGGTTTCCTCACGATGTTTTCCTTCACCGTTTTGAGAGCAGTGGTGATGAAATAATTTACACAAAGTAAAGCGCCTGTCTAGGTTCGAACCTACGACCTACAACTCATAAGTCGCGGCCGTTACCACTGGGCCACCACTGCTCTCTAATCAATATGGATTTCAAAAAAATAAGAGTACGACACAATTATTACGAGAATTTACTGATGAAGTCAATGAACAGTTAAATGATAAAAAACAGGTCTTGACACTTTTTATAGATTTTAGCAAAGCATTCGATATGCTCCGTTGTGATACACTTTTTGATAAGTTGTCACAAAATGGAATACAAGGGCCAATATTAGAACTATTAAAAAACTATCACACAAACAGGTACAACACGGTTAAAATACAAAATGAGTACAGTACAAAGCTTCCATCCACGCAAGGAACGGCCCAGGGTTCAATTAAAGGTCCTACAGAATATTACTTTATGTTGTTAATGACATGAGTAATGCTATAAATTCAGGTTCTATATACCAATTCGCAGACGATACGTGTATATTGGTCGCTAATAAAAATATCCATGACGCTGAGGCATCCCTACAACGTAACTTTGACCAAATATGTAAATGGGCTCATGACGTTGGATTGGTAATAAACGCAACAAAAACAAAAATTGTTCACATACATTCATCACACAATAAATGCTCAACTATACCTACAGTTATAGCACACGAACACACTTGCCTACATAGTTCGCCAAAGACTTGCCAATGGTGCCGATTCCCTTGTTCACAAACTAAACTAAATTTAAGTTCAGTGCATCTTTTTCTTTCTATTTTATTAAGAAAAGGATAGAAGATAAATTTTAGTTTAGTCCTGTCAAATTAATCAGCGCTTGACGTAAATTGACGTAATTTTAGTCGGCAAGTTATTAATCACGTCTAAATTTGTATGGAGAGTGACAGGCGATGATTAATTTGACAGGACTAAACTAAAATTTATCTTCTGTTTTTTTCTTAATGAAATAGAAAGAAAAAGATGCACTGAACTTAAATTTAGTTTAGTTTGTGAACAAGGGAATTGGCACCATTGTCCGTTATTAGAAGTAGTTGACAAACACATGTATATCGGTCTAATGGTTGATAGCCGATTCTGTTGGGGACCGCACAAAGATTACGTATGCAACAAACTGAGGTCTATTCTAGGTAAGCTAAGTGTTGGGGATGGCTTGTACCTCGATGGAATAAAACACCAGCAGGGATTTGTTCGGGAGGCAAACGGCGGCGAGGAATGGGGACCTTCGGCAGAATTCACACTATGTTGTCTTGTCGAGCGCTGGGATCGGAGTGTCTACTCACTCGAAAGAGGTCGCTGCGCCCCCACAAGGGGGCGCGGCGAGCGGGGTCAGGGCGTAGCCCCTCGCCCGCAGAGGCTATACAGTGGCCCGCTACTGCGGACCCCTCAATGTGTTGCCTATAAGCGGCGAAGGAAGTGAGTGCGGGGGTTTAGGTCGCACTCGTGTGTTTGGTTGCACTGAATAATTTCCGTAGGAGCGCCGCGACGCTTATAGTGGCGTTGCTTTCTTCACGACACCCCGGCGGTCCATCCCTGCCGAGTGAGACCCCCAGTTTCCTGGGGGAGGCCCAGCAGGAGACGACCAGCGGCGAGGGTGCCGACTCTGCGCGCCTACGGGGAGAGTATGTAGCTCCCCCCCCGCCCCGCTCACAGATCTAGCCGTTTACGGATTGGGGGGGGGGGAAAATGTGTGACGCATGGCGCGCTCGCGCCGCGTCTACACATGATTATGTAGATGCACGTATAGTAATGGCTGTCTGTATAGTTACGCGGTGTGCCTATATTAACTTAGAACACACCGCGCAACAGATGTGTGAATACATCTGTAGAGTCCCTTTAATCGAGTAAGCCGCGTGTAACCTGAGTGCAGCTACTCGAGGCGTCATGTTTGGAGGATGGGGGCGTCGTCCGCAATCAGGTCGCGGGGCAGGGGTCGCCTCGCGTCGGGCGGGCGCGTATGCCAGGGCGCGATCTGCTTGACGTGGGGCCACTCAGACGCGTCGGCACGCGCGAACATGCCCTTCGCGAGGCGCCGCATGAAGTCGTCGAGGCTCTCGATCCCGAGATCCCTCTGGATGACGTCGTTCCTCACGAAACGAGGGGCGGCGACGATGGTCTGCAGCGCTAAGCTCTGTTGCGCGCGGAGGAGCCTGCGGTTGGTCTCGCTCGTGAGGGCGAGCCATGCGGGTGCGGCGTACGTCAAGATTGGGCGAATGTACTGCTTGTACACGCCCAACTTGACGCGCACCGGGATTCGGGATTCGAGAACCCTACCTTGAGCGGCGACATTGCGGACGTGGGCCCCCATCGTGAGCCGGCGGTCGATGGTCACCCCCAGTTATTTGACCCGGGGCGCCCAATTGACTGTGGCTCCTTGCATCTTCAGGGGGGGTGGGAGGGGCGCGTATCCACCGACCATTGCCTGCGTTTTACCCACGTTAACCGACAGCCGCCACTTAGACAGCCACTCGGGGAGCGCGTCGAGGGCGCGCTGCATTTTGACCGCCGCGTGCTTCGCATTGAGCGAAGTAGCAATGTACGCGGCGTCGTCAGCATACAGCGCGAGCGTCACAGCGGAAGTGGCGGGGATGTCGTCGGTATAACGTGAGTAACACGCCGGCGACACACAACTGCCCTGCGGCACACCTGCCAGCACTGGGCGGGCGCTTAATAGCGCCCCGTCGACCACCACCCTTATGGTACGTCCTGTAAGAAACGTAGAGATCACCTTGACTACGCGACGGGGCGCGTCTGAGGTGGCTAGCTTGTATATAAGCCCTTCGTGCCACACACGGTCGAAGGCCTTCTCCATGTCGAGGAATACTGACACCGATTCCTTCTTCTTGTTCATCGCCGAGGCGAGAAGGTGCAGTACCCTCGACAGCTGAAGCGTCGTACTGTGGTCCGCCCTGAACCCAAACTGCTCGGGGCGCGGCGCGATGTGGGGTTGGAGATGTCGCAGCAGGAGTGCCTCGAACACCTTGGAGACGGTCGGCAGCAACGTGATTGGCCGATAGCTCTCCGGCTTCAGTATATTCTTGCCCGGTTTTGGCAACATTATGACGCGCCCTTCCTTCCACGAGGCGGGAAAGGTCCCCGTGCGCAGTATCCCCGTGTACAGGCGCGCCAGCGCCGCAACCATACGGATGGGCAGGTGGCGCAGCGCTGCGTTGGTGATACCGTCGGCACCGGGGGCCTTCCTAGGCTTCGTCCTAAGGATGGCGTGTCTGACTGTGCTGGGCGAGAAATATATGGGGTCTTCTTCGGGAGCTATCGGCGACGCGAAGTACTCCCCAAGGTGCTTCTCGACTGCTGCGACATGTTCGATGTCGTCGGTCGGGTTAGGGCGGAACTGACGCTCCAGGTGTTCTGCGAAGACCTCCGCCCGGTCCTCCGCTACATATCGTAGCGCCCCGTCGCTGTTTAGCAGCGGGCGTACCGGGGCTGGGGTATTCTTGAGTTGGCTGCACAGTTTGTGTACCGACGGCCAGCTGTCTGCGGCCTCGTCGATACGGTCCTCCCAGCCCGTTGCAGCGTGGGCCTGTAACTCGGCCTTCACCCTCTCCGCGAGACGGTTGAGCTGCGTTTTTTGGGTGGGGCATCGAAGTTGTTGCCACTGCTTGCGTAGTCGCCTCTTGGCGGCGATTAACGCTGTTATTTTTGCCGGCAGGGGCGGCAATAGCCCTCTCCCCTGCGGATGTGTCGTGGTTGCCGCTTCTAAGGCGCTCTGGATGCAAGCAGTGACGTCGGTTGCCGTTTGATCGACGTCCGCGGAGTCTATAATAGGCCGAGTCGGCGTGGTGATCTCTACTTCCTTCTGGAAGGTTGTCCAGTCCAGTCTTCGACGTGGCGCTAGTGGCTTCAAGCGGATCGGCATACCCGCTAGTACGACGAGCACAGGTAGGTGGTCCGATTGCAGCTCGTCGTCTATTACTTGTTGGTGCATGGTCTGGGAGTGAAGCCCTCGGTGGACTACGACGTCCAGCACGTCTGGCATGTGTATTAGGTCGCCGGGTTACCGTGTTGGCGTTTCTGGGCCGGACACCGTGTACCCGAAGGCTTCTGCGTCTGCGAAGAGTCGTCTCCCCCCTGGATTCGATGTGTACCAGTTCCACGCTGGGTGCTTACAATTTAAGTCACCGGCGAGGATGGTGGCGTGCGAGGTACGCGTGAGGAGGGCCCGCAGCTCGGTCAGGTCCAATTGGGCCGCGGGCGACTTGTAACACGCGTATATGTCTAAGTCCTCACCGGCTATGTGCAGCTGTACACCCAGCGCGTCGAATGTTCTGAGTGGTGGTGGGGGTATCTCCTGATGGACGACTCTTCTTTTTACCAATACTACCAGACCGCGGTATGGGGTGTTCTGTGCCGTCCGCTCATCCTTCCTGTAGACGATGTATCCAGGGAACCTGATCCTGACTTCAGGTCCCAGCATCGTCTCACTGATGAGCGCCACGTCTATGTTCTGCTCCCGCAAGAGGTGGCGGAGGGGGGCGACCTTATTTCTGAGGCCGCGAGCATTCCAATGCATCATCCTGAGCGGGCTACTGTCCATGGTAAAGGGTTAACAGTGTCGCTAGCCCGTCCAGGATGACGGTTTCTACATCCTGCCCCTTTCTGATGGCTTTAATTAGGTCCATCAGTAATTTGATGGCGCAGGTGGTGAATTCGTTTCTGTTGTGTTGTTTTTGCGGCGCTACACGCGTGCCGCCACTCGCAGTATCGGTGAACATTCCTAGTTCCCTGTTCTGTCGCTGCGAGTGAATGGCGTTGACCGCGACGGTGGCGGTACCAAGCGGCTTCTGTGCGAACGAACGCACTTCCGCGTTTTGCCGCCGCTCGGTTTTCGCGCCACCTGTAGGTTGGTCGCGGTCTGTAACTGTGACCACCTGCGCGTTGTTCGGGGCAGGGTCGGCCCCAGGGATGTCTTCTTGGGTCGCCTTGGGGGGGGTGGGTTCTTTCTCCTTCTTTTCCCCCCGCGTCTCTTCTGTTTCCTCCGCTCCGGGGAGGAGGCTTGGGTCCTGTTTGTGGGCCCATTTGCCGGTGCCATTAGCGTCTTGCTATTCGCTTCCGGCTGCACATCTGTGCGTGTCACTGCGGCCGGTTGTGATCTTCTTGTTGATGTGGCCGCGACCGTGCCCGCTCGCTTGTTCCGGATCTCATCCTGGAACACAGGGCACTTGATGTTGCTTGCAGGGTGCGGGCCCCCGCAATTGGCACATGTGGCCGGTTCTTCCAAGGGGCGGGGGCAGCTGCGTGCCGGGTGCTCCCCTCCACATCGCACGCACGCGAGCGGGCGGTGACATTGGTGCGAGCTATGCTGAAAGCGTTGGCACCGATGGCATTGAGCAGGCCCACGTTTGCCCCGCCAGGCCTCTATTTTGACACCACGCATGTACAGGAAGATGGTGGTGTCGAATATGGCCCGGACGTCGGGTGTCTTTTTCAAAATTGCGTGGAATACGCAACCGGGTCGTCCTTGTGCGCCTTTTATGTGACGCACGTATTCCGGTTGGTATCCCATCGCTTTCAGCTCCTCCTCGATCTCCTCGGGAGCCGTGTCTGCTGGAAGTCCTCTTATAGCGATCTTCAAGCTTTTGTCCGCTGGTAGCGAGTACGCGAACCAGGAGACCCCGCTGTCCTTTTCAAGGCCCACCAAGTAACGCTGCACTAGGCGGTATTCCTCCTCGCTGTCTGGGGTGAAGCGAACTCCACTCCCGTACGGACGCGCGTTAGGAGGCCGGCCCAGCTGTGCGTGGATGGCCCTAAAATGGGTGGCCTAGTTCGGTAGCTTCTCTACTACCAGCGGAGGGTACCGCATCTTCTTCTTCTTTCCCTTCCCCTGCTTCGCCGTCGACGACGCCGCCCCGGCGCCGGAGGCGTCAGCGGGGGGTGGGGGTTGGGTTGAGGGGGGGGGCAGTGTGTTGGCAACTGCCCCTCCAGGTGACATCTCCGGTGACAGAGGAGGCGTGCTGTGGCGCACCACGTCCACGAACGTGAGCGCAGTGGGTACGCCCCGACCCCGCGGCGCGCTGTCGCGCTGTGGCCGCGGCGAGTCTAGGCAGTACCGCTTCGCCTCCTCTGTTGACGTCTCGCCGGAGCTCCTCCTGCGTCGTTGTGGTCTGCTTCCAAGGTTGCGCTCGGAATCAGGCCCCGACGCAACAGGCGACGCCAGCGAGAAGGCCGCGGCGTCTGTGCCTGGTGCTCCCTCGTTGGGCCGACGACCGGATCGCGGGGTCGTGTCAAAGGACACGTCATCGCGACCGGACGCGGCCGAACCCGCGGATGCGATCGACATGCTCGAGCCGGCTGAGGACGAGCATGCCGATAGCGCCGCTGGGGAGTCGTAGGCGGAGGCACGGGGGGGTGCGGGTGAGGTAGGCACCCCCGCACTAATCAGGGCCGGCTTTCTGTGCGGTCCGGCACTCGCTGGCCGCTCCCGCTCCGCCATCGCCGGTCCCGCCAGCGAGCGGCGGGGGCCATGGTCGGCGGTGCGCGAAGCTGGCACAGCTTTCGGCTTCATTGTAGTCGCTGGCACCGCGCGAGCGGGCGCGGGCGGCGATGTGAATCGCGCCGGGGGCGCGGTGGCGCCGGTTGCCGGAGCGTATTGGCGCACTGTGGGCACCGGGGAGCGCGCGGGGCGCGCCGGATTCGCTGGTGGCGCAGTCGCACGCGCAGCGGGTGCGGCCGCGCGCACGGGCAAGAGCACCCGTACGTGCGGCGCAGCGGCGCGCGCATGCGGTGCGCGGCTTATGTTGGGCGCTGGTCCCGGTGCTTGGATGGGCACGGGACGAAACGCTACGGGCACCGCGTGCTGTCGGCTCGTCGATGGCGCCGGCGCACCGCGCGCAGGCACCGGTGTCGTCGGTGGGCCGGGATTAGCAGCAGCGCTCGCTCTTTTCGTTATAGAGACTGAATC
Organism: Agrochola lychnidis; assembly: GCA_963680765.1. Taxonomy (NCBI): domain Eukaryota; kingdom Metazoa; phylum Arthropoda; class Insecta; order Lepidoptera; family Noctuidae; genus Agrochola; species Agrochola lychnidis. Next base: position 408,071 of record OY796859.1, on the reverse strand, counting down.
TCCTACCTTTTTCTCCTTGATCTTAGTTTTCCTGCCTGTAGATGGCCCGGTCAGCGGCGCACCGAGCGGCGTGTCGCCGATGTTCGGCAGCGACACCGCCCGATCCAACGCTGGCCGCGTCCTCTCCTCCTGGGGGCCGGCATCGTGGCCCGTAGAGCCGCGTTTGCCGGGCTTCGGCATCTCCCCGGGGCGTGGCCTCCGCGACCGCTACGGTGATTGCTCACCGAGCCGTCCGGTAGGCTCCCCCTGTGTCCGCACCAGCACCGATGGGCACTCGCGCACACACAGGGCGAAGCACTAAAAGTTCTGCGGTCCGCGCGGATAAAAATTACACGGCACTCCCGACACGTGTTTTTGAGGTTATATTAAACCGACTGCGTGCGTGAAGGTGGCGACCATGCGTAGTCACGAGCCAATCCGAGTGTCTACTGGGCGAAACGGCCCGTCTTTTATACCCTAAATTTACCTCCTCTGCCCTCACTTCCCCTTCTTCTCCCCCGCAACCTTTATTTATTTTTCTTTTCATAAATCTTATTACTACAATCTTTATTTTATTATATTCTAGTAGCTAATTAACTATTTACACATAAATTAATATTCTGCGACGTCTTATTTGGAGAGAATACACATATTTTACCCTTATCCCTTTGTTTCTACTACTGACGTCGCAGAGGCATGGTAATAAAACACAAGGGTTTGTATCGCTTTATTACGCTTACTTTTCTAATTAGAATGCTACAACATTTACTTATAGCTAATTGGAAACTAATTAGACCTATTACATAACAAAATAATTGCACTTTAATGTCACTCATTTTCTTTTGCCTATATCTTTAAATCGGTTAGGGCGATTTACATAATTCCAACGCTAAAAATGGTTTTAATAACACAACTAATGAATACAACAAACAGTAATCAATTATCTCTTTAAACAAAAAAGTGGTTTTTAAAGTTACGTAATTTTATACACACAATTTAGTAAGTCTAATCACTGTAGCTCCTCCGCTACTTGCGCCCACGAACGAGTTGACCTTAGGGCATCGTGCACATTCTCCCGCCGTCGCTAAGCTGCGACTCTGTTGGTACCACGATGATCTTCTTGGTAAGCCGCCGCAGGACATGACTGCCGCTGGTGGTGACGTCCACGACTCGTACCTCCCCGTCGGCGCCTGGATACAGCTGGCTGATGTGACCTCGTGGCCAGGTGTTGCGTGGTAGGTTGCCATCGCAGATGATGACGAGGTCACCGACCTTGGGCTGGACTCCGGTACTGGTGGGCTCCCGCTGGTGTTGCAGCAGGGGCAGGTACTCCTTGACCCACCTCCTCCAGAAGATGTCCGCCAGAGCTTGCGCTCTTTTCCATTGCTGGCGGGTTTCTTCGAAGTGACCTGGTACTGGTACGTGAGAGTTGGGTCCGATGAGTATGTGGTTCGGTGTCAGCGCCTCGGGTTCATGCGGGTCGACGGAGATGTGGGTGAGAGGTCGTGAGTTTACTGTGTTCTCGACCTCTGTTAGTAGCGTCACCAGTGTCTCGTCGCTGGGGTATCTCTCGTTCAATGTTATTTTCAGTGCTTCTTTTACTGAACGTACCATACGTTCCCACGTCCCTCCCATGAATGGGGCTGATGGAGGGATATATTTCCAGGTGATGTGCCGACATGTGGATTCGCGTTCCAGCGCTTCGAGTGCCGCCGCGCCGCTCTCCTTATCAGCTGCTTTGAAGCACGTAGCGTTGTCGCTCCACAGCTCCTTCGGGCAGCCTCTTCTGGCCATGAATCTTCTTAGGGCCGACACCGCTGAGTCAGCACTTAGTGAGTGTGCGATTTCGATATGAATCGCTCTCGACGTCATGCAGGTGAAGAGGGCCCCGTACTTCTTCTCACGATGGCGTCCGACTGTCACTTCTAGGGGACCAAAATAGTCAAGTCCCGTGAAGGTAAACGGACGTGCGTGGTGGGCGAGACGTGCCGACGGTAAGTCTCCGGTGAGGGGGTTCGCTGGCTTCATTTTTCTTATGCGGCAGGGCAGACAACTCTTTATAACTCTTCTTACTGCAGGTCGTATTTTTGAAATCCACAGTCGCTGACTTAACTCATTTACAACCATTTCCACGCCGCCATGATGAAGTCGCTCATGTACATAGGCTATGTACAGCCGCGTGTAGGTCTGCTTGCCGTCCAATATCAGAGGGTTGGACGTGTCTTCTGCTATTTCTTGTGCTGCGGTCACTCTTCCTCGTAGGCGCACGATGTCTGCAGTGTCTATGTACGTACTGAGATGACTTAGACGATCACTATTACTGGGCGTGCCGTTTCTCTAGATGCGTTCTATCTCAATCTTGTAGCTCTCTTGCTGACTTGCGCGGACCCAAAGCTGTTCGGCTTTTGTTAGGTATGCAGTAGGTATTTCGAGGTAGTTACGGGTTTCGTTAGGCACCACCCTTTTCACCAACTTAGGCAGCGCTCCTTTAGAGTTGCGCCAACACGGATCACTTGTTTCGATTTTCTTTGTTCTTTTTCTTGTGGCTGCGACGGTATTTTTCTTCACTTTACACAAGTCTATAAATTGTAAAACTCGTGCTGTCGACCTTATTAATCGAAGCCACTTTGAGAATCTCTCGATTTTTGGCAGGTGATCTTGATTACTTTCTTCTTGCTGACACGAATGGCATTTTTCTCTTTCTTCTCCCGTGTCGTATTTTACCACGTTCTCTTCTTGTGGCCACTGTGACTCCGGTAGCTTCAGGAATGAGGGTCCCTGGTACCAGCGATGGGTGGCGACGAAGTTGTCGGGCGTGTCGCGCGTCGCGTCGTCGGCCACGTTGTCTCTGGAGGGAAGCCACCTCCACTCATTTTTCTTAGTGGTTTCTTTGATTTCCGCCAGACGATGGGCTACGAAGGACTTGTAGACGCGTGGTTCTGACCTTATCCACACCAGTGCTGTGCGTGAATCACTCCAGTAGGTCTTACTCTCTGGTTCGTAGTCGTGCTCTTCTAGTACAGTCTGTGCGAGTCGCGCGCCTAGTAGTGCTGCTTGAAGTTCCAGCCTGGGCATGGAGATAGGCTTGAGGGGTGTGACGCGACTCTTGGCAGCTGCTAATGACACGTGCACACTGCCGTCTTCACGTATCGTTCTCCAGTACACTGCGGCGGCGTAGGCTTCTTCACTCGCGTCGACGAAGGTGTGCAGCTGAGTTGAGACGCTCTTCTCGTAATCGTAGCATCGTGGTATTCTCAGCTGTCTGATGGTGATGAGCGACGTGATCCACTTCTGCCACCTTTCTTGTAATTCAGCTGGTAGCGGGTCATCCCAGTCGGTCTTGTAGCGCCAAGTGTCTTGAAATATTCTCTTCGCTGGCGTGGTGATTGGTGAGATCAATCCCAGTGGATCGAAGAGTGCCATTATGATGCTTAAAGCTTCTCTTTTCGATGGAGCTCGCCTATTTTCTTCTACTTCTTGAGGTATTTTCATAGAGTTTGTGTTGAACCCTATGCAGTCTTCTTTCACGTGCCACAGTAAACCAAGCGTCTTCTCTGTGTCTTTTTCTCCCAGGCTCACTGTGGCTGAGTTATTTTCTTCTGGTGGACCAAACTCTTCTATCGTTTTCATGTCGTTGGATGTCCAGCCGCTCAGCACGAAGCCCGCCTTCTTGTGGATGAAGTCGACTGCTTACGTTATTTTACGTGCCTCTTGAATAGTAGAGAAGCTCTGGACGTAGTCGTCCATGTAATGATTTCTTTGTATCGCTGCGGCTGCCTCTGGATAGTCGCTCGCGAACTCACTCGCGTTCTTATTGTTGATGAATAGCGCTGTGCATGGAGATGAACTTGCTCCGAAAATAACAGAAGTCATTCTGTACTCTTCCGGTTTACCCTCCCGCCGTTTGCCTCTCCATAGAAATCGCAACGCGTCTCTATCTTCTTCTCTGATTTTCACTTGCATGAACATCTCCTTTATGTCCCCGCTGACTGCGTATGCATGTTGACGGAACCTCATTACGACCCCCGGTAGAGATTGCAGTAGGTCGGGTCCCGAATACAGCATGTCATTGAGGCAGGTGCCGGCTGCTTGGGCTGATGCGTCGTGAACCAGTCTTGGAGGTTTGTGAGGCTTCGCTGAGTTGATGACCGGAAAGTGTGGTAGGTACCACGTTTTTCCTTCTGGAGCTGGAGTAGGCGCCGGCTCTGCATACCCCGACTGGAACAGGTTTTCCATCCTCTCTTCGTATTTTTCTTTGAGGTCTTCTTCTTTATCCAGTCTCTTCTCTAGGGAGTGTAGGCGCCGCTCAGCTGCTTTACAGTTGTTCGGTATCTGGCGATCTTTTTCTTTCCACAACAGGCCAGTTTCGAATCTTCCCTCTGGTAATCTTCTGCTGGTTTCTTCTAATATCTGAAGAGCTTTCTGTTCTGACCTCGGCTATCGATGCGTCGAGTAGAGTGACAGTACTGCCTTCATCTAATAGTACGTATGTTTCAACGCTGGAGTATGGCCCCTTAAGTATTACGGGCGCTATCTTCAAATATGCACGTCGGTTGTTGCCTGGTTGCGCTGCTGATGTGACTTCTACTGTGGGTGCTGCTGTTTCTTTCTTCTCTGGTTCACTCGTGCTGGTTTGTTCTTTGTCGTGGTGCAGTAACTTGTGATGTTTCATGATGCACCCATGTCTTCCACACGACGGCGCTTTGCATTGAAGTCGGCGATGCTTGCTTCGGAGACAGCGGTAGCAGATGTGGTTCTTCTTGGCGACCTCCCATCTTGCGTTCACATCGAGGGCGGAGTACTGCTTGCAGTCCGACAGCTTGTGGTCTTGCTTGCAGAGAGGACATTGATCTTCTGACGAAGTCTTCTTTTCTGCGGCGAATGTGCGCTTCGCTCTTCTGTGCCTGCGTTCTCTTCCTCCGACCTCGTCGATGGTAGCTTCTGGCAGGGCGTAGGCGCCACACTTGTCTGCTTCCTCGTTCAAGAAGGTAGACATCTTCTTTAATTCAGGAGTGTCTTCTCTCTTCGTTGATGCGAAGTCGTACCACTTGCTCTTCAATATAGGCGTAAGCTTCTCTGCGATAATTCGCGCCATCTCAGGACTGTGCAGGTATTGCGGTTTCTTCAATGCTTCGATGGTGCCCACTATATTTGCGACTCGTCCAGTGAAGATGCATAAATCGCGAGGGTTGTCGCTGACCCGGTTGAGTGACTTGAGCTTCTCTAGTTCGACGTGGATGAGTGCTTCTGGTCTTCCGAATCTTCTTTCGAGTGCTTCTATGACGACCCTTGGATCTGGTTGGCTCACTAGTAGACAGCCAACAGCTTCTTTTGCAGTTCCACGTAGGCTCCGACGTATGCGTGCTAAGTTTTCATTCTGCGTGAAGTACTTGAGTGTTTCTTCGTACGCTGTCTTGAAGCCGAGCCACTCTGTGCTGCTTCCATTGAAGAGTGGCAGCTCTTGAATATACTTCGGTGGTTCCCTTGTGCTTCGTACCGCTTGAGAGAGTGCGGCGGCTAAGGTAGCCACGTCTATCAGCGGCTGGCTTGTTTTCGTACTATCTTCTCGCGTCTTCTTGCTCTCTTCTTGAAGTGATTCTTTATTCGCTGGCTTTGGTGGTTCTGACCCGGTGTCTTTCAACCAGGTGCTGATACGGACTGAAGCCAGATCATCTTCAATTTCTTCTTCTTCTTCTTTTGAGGTGTCTGCTTCTGCTTGAAGACGCTGTACACGTAGCTGGTGTTTTTCTGTTTCAGCTTGAACCTGGGCTTGCTTCAGCTTTAGTTCGGCTAGTCGCTCTTTCGCCTCCAACTCCGCGAGGAGCCTCTTGCGGGAGGTTCCGGAGCGACGTGACCGTGCGTCTGCGGGCCTCAATGTACGCTGAGAGGTCCGCTCCTTCTGTGACGCATCGCTTGTTTCTTCTGTCCCCGTAGAAGTGCTTGTTTCTGTAGCCGTCGTCGTGCTCGTTCCGCTGCTAGTACCCGTCTTCTCGGTAGCAGCCTTCGACGTGCTCTGTGCAGGCGGTTCTTCTGGCGGAGACTCTTGACTGGCTCCGGACGCGCTGAGCTCTTCCTGTCGACGTTTCATTTGTTCTCCGTCCTTACTTCGTGTTAAAACCATCTTCTATTCTTCCAGGCGCAAGTCTTCAATCCGACGGCGAAGGACCAATAATGTTGGGGATGGCTTGTACCTCGATGGAATAAAACACCAGCAGGGATTTGTTCTGGAGGCAAACGGCGGCGAGGAATGGGGAGCTTCGGCAGAGTTCACACTATGTTGTCTTGTCGAGCGCTGGGATCAGAGTGTCTACTGGGCGAAACGGCCCGTCTTTTATAACCTAAATTTACCTCCTCTGCCCTCACTTCCCCTTCTTCTCCCCCGCAACCTTTATTTATTTTTCTTTTCATAAATCTTATTACTACAATCTTTATTTTATTATATTCTAGTAGCTAATTAACTATTTACACATAAATTAATATTCTGCGACGTCTTATTTGGAGAGAATACACATATTTTACCCTTATCCCTTTGTTTCTACTACTGACGTCGCAGAGGCATGGTAATAAAACACAAGGGTTTGTATTGCTTTATTATGCTTACTTTTCTAATTAGAATGCTACAACATTTACTTATAGCTAATTGGAAACTAATTAGACCTATTACATAACAAAATAATTGCACTTTAATGTCACTCATTTTCTTTTGCCTATATCTTTAAATCGGTTAGGGCGATTTACATAATTCCAACGCTAAAAATGGTTTTAATAACACAACTAATGAATACAACAAACAGTAATCAATTATCTCTTTAAACAAAAAAGTGGTTTTTAAAGTTACGTAATTTTATACACACAATTTAGTAAGTCTAATCACTGTAGCTCCTCCGCTACTTGCGCCCACGAACGAGTTGACCTTAGGGCATCGTGCACACTAAGTATACTTAAATATAAACTACCTTACAAAACGCTTAGAATGTTATATATGGCCCTAGCAGACTCGGTTATCAGCTACGGACTCAGCAGCTACGGCAGAACTTATCATACATACCTGACAGATATTTACAAGTTACAACTAAGAATATTAAAAGTAATTACGCCAAAACATTTGACCAAGAAATTCAAAAACAGTGACGACGATCTCTTTAAATACTGTAATGTTATGAATGTGTTCAATAAAGTTGAATTTTGTACTCTTGCGGAACTCAATAGACCTGAGTTGCTAACCGAAAAAACAAGACCGCCCTGATTATCTAAGAACGATACCACTTAAAAATAAATACATCCTACCAAAGTTCAACTCTCATCCCGTACACATTGTACGGGATGAGAGTTGAAGAATATTTAATACCTCTTTTCCTTAATAAACTGCCAGAAGACTTACAAACGTTAAACAAAGCAAATTCGAAAAGTTATAAGTACAAATCAAAACGTTTCCTTACACAAAATTTCTCTTAATGTATGTATGTATTAATGTACTCACAAATTATTATCATCATTTTAAAATTATTGTATCACTAGCTTCCGCTAGCGGCTTCGCCCGCGTGATATCTTTATAAATTATAGCCTATGTTACTCAGTGATAATGTAGCTTTCTAACAGCAAAATATATATTTTTTTTTAAATCGGTGCAGTAGTTTTTAAGTTTATTCGTTACATACAGGAATACAAATCTTTCCTCTTTATAATATTGGTGTAAATGTAGATGTCATAGCATCATTGTAGTATGTAAGATTTTTTTTGTAAAAAAATATATTTTTTCTTGAACGGCTCGCCGCACACAGATAAACCCTGAGAGGTTTTCGTTGTGAGGCTAAAACCAAAATGTAATAGGTTAAGTGTTTTAGAAATAAATAAATAATAAATAAATAATCTATTTCTGAAAAAGCATAGTACAGAAGCTTGAGTGCATAGTAAGCCATATTTGACGGGCAGTATTTTGACGGGAACGCATACCAAGCCATATTTAGAGTTTGCAAAAAACAGGTCAAAAATCAAACGAAAATAAAACGAATTACAAAAATAACTTACTATTATCGTAGTCGCTGATTCTAAGAGTAAATAACAATTTTTATTGATGATCTCAGTCACTTTATTAATATTATTTTTCACTGATAAAAGTTTCACTAAAATGTTGCACTTCACTCGCCGGCCGCGTTATGAAATAAACTCAAATAGTTTTGAACTTTTGACACAGATGACTTACCACAGACAAAAAAATACATTTCGTTTTACGAAGAAACACTTCTTATGGTACAATTTATTTTACGATAATTTAATGATAAGTTATACTGTAAAAAAATAACAAACTTTAGAAGCCATGAATGGCTTCGTATGCGGTAAGGGGTTAACACACTTTTGCTTTATCCGCCAATGGTGCCGATTCTCTTGTCACAAATGCCTCTAAACTAAACTAAAAATCACCAAAATTTAGTTTATTCCTGTCAAACGACGATTTCCCATTCTGAAATAGACTAAAGTGACACAACTTAAGTATATTTTAGTTTGACAGCACTAAGATGGCACTGAGATATTAGTTTAGTGAAAATGGCAATTTTGCTATTCTGAATTTGACGTTTTTAACCTAAAATTTAGATTTTCTAACTAAATATGACTATTTTTAATCGCGACTAAAAACATGTGGAATAAAATTGGTTGTCATGAACTAAAATTCACACCAACACCTCGACTTCAGATGAAAAAACAATACTGAATAAATTTTTTTCTTTTGCTTATATCTCGAAAACGGTGTGTCCAATCCCAAAAATAATGAAAATTTCGACACCCTTTATAAAACCCTTAAACCCCTAACACTCTACATGTAGGTAATATTTTTTCTTATGTTCCACACAAAAAGTGAAAAATCCATAAAAAACACGTCGAGGCTGCCCCCCCTGCGTGCCTCCGGCTCTAAAAAGATTCACGTGGTTAGGTATCAGGTGTGGAGTCGCGATTGTCAAATTCGATTTAGATGTGTCAAAATTAGTTTTAAATTTAGAGAATTTATTTTGCAGAATAGCTTTGAGATTCTCATAGTCAAAAGTAAGGAATTTTAGTGATAGTTTAGTTAGTTTAGTTCGGTGTACAAGAGAATCGGCACCATTGTTCTTCACATATGCATTCTCCTATTTTATATTTTAAATGCGTGAGAAAAAGATCTATGCGACCGTTCTGAAGGGTTGTGGTGCATCGTGAGTTACGGACGAAGATAAGATGCCGGAAGTTGATGGTTGTGGCTCTGATGGATTAAGTTTTATATTTTTGTTAATTTGGCTGCTTAATATGGTTTTATTCGCCATTGAGCTTTCGATATAACCCTCAGCTACTCTATCAGAGCTCCAACCACCGTGTCTTTTTATTGACGTAATATCCGCCCCTGAATCCGCCAAGAAAGTCGTCGAAGTTCTTCTAAAGCAGTGACCGGTGTAGAGTTCAACATCTTTAAGTTTTAAATATTTAGCAATTTCCTTTGGCATATTGCTAATTTTACTTTTGCTGATGGCTTGTCGAGTACATTTCCCATTCCGATAGTTTATAAAAAATCTATTGTTTTCCATGTTGGTGGGACGTAATGCTTAGTATTTATGAATGATTTTAGTATATTGTCCTTGTACAATGAATGACCGATTTTTCTTTGTCTTAGTTTCCTTTACATTAATCAGCAGTAACTCATTGGAATGATTTTCAACGTCCTCCACCTTTAAGTTTACAAGTTCACATCCGCGGCAAGCACCATTGAGTCCAAAAATTAAGGCCACCTATAGCAAAGATAAAAAACAGGTAAATATATAGAATAATTACCATTACTAACATACGAAATATTCATAGTTAAATCATGTACTTATACTTACTTTTGTGGCCAGAAAATTTTTGTCAGGAGCTTCATTAAGAAATTTTTCCACATTTTGAGTCGTACAAATTTTAGACTTCTTTGCGCAATGCCCTTCTGATTTTCTTTTAAAAAAAGTCAGTAATTTCGTGAATCTATTTATTTGAATGCTGTGTTTGATGCTTATTGTAGCTTTCAGTTTTGAGTATATGCACCAAAGTGTATTCGGATTCTTTGTCTTGGATAAATAATCAAAATAGACAAGAGGTACTGATTCTGAAATTAATAGGCCTTTCGCACTTCTCCACGTTGAAAATTCTTCATAAGTTTTTAAATAATTTTCCTTGGATTTTGTTGGAAGCAAATTATTTATAATTGCGGCAGACTTTTGCACTGATGGAATCCGACAATTCACTGTCACTGTCGCTTTGATTTAACATCGTAACGTATTTTTAGAACATTAACTTATTTATAAAAATAAATTAAAATAAACTTAACGTATATTACTTCAGTGTGGGAAAGAGATGAAGCTCTACAGGACGTATAGCTCCATCTCTTTCTCCCACTGAAGTAATATTAAAATAATACTGCTTTATGAGCTGGTGGTAAGCCCCCTAGTCCTATCTATGCATACGCGCCCCGCGGAGAAATACCTATAAAATAAACAGCTCGGCTGCTCCATTTCAAAACTTAGTTAGGGACACTTTTTACAAAAATCGTTTTATTGCATAATCTTGCTAATCTAATAAGTCCCCACCAAATACAAAAACACCAGCGTTGAAAACTCATTTATAACCAGATACATCGAAACCTAGTAAGTGCCCCATTCACTGCCCCGTGACCACTTTAAAACCTAGCAAGTTACTTTAAACATTTCAAAACCTGAACTTTCCAAAGGCTGACCCTATTGACGTTTTTACGCTCTCCTGTAAAATTTCTTCTAGGTTTTGAAATGGGGCAGCCGCACTATACTGCACGTTCAGTCATCGCAAAGTTGCGATACTGCTGAGTAGTGTATTGATCTGCTAAACTTGAATTTGCCGCCCGGGGGATTGGCCCCGGCTTGCCCCGCCCTAGATCCGGCACTGTAAACCACTTCTTAAAGTTTCTAAAGTTAATTTTTTAACCCCTTTTATAAAGAGGTAGGTATTTTAAGTGTAGGTAATCTAAAAAAGAATTGGTAGTCTAAACCCCCTGTGAATAACAATGTACTTAAGTAATTTTACCCTCAGTTACCAGATTTTACAATACTTATGTGGCGTGCGAGTCGTTTCTAAATAAAGAGTGCAAATGTAAACGAAGTCTAACCTAGATTAACACATTGAGATAGGTATATACCTACTTTTGATCCCGGTAGTACGTTCCCGTGAGATATTCTCCGACGTCCACGCGGGCGAAGCCGCGGGAAAAAGCTGTTATTTATTAATTTAATTAACACAAAAGAACTTATGTGACTAAATGGTTGATGATTAGCAATAATAGGTAGGAATGATTCGACGCAATGCCCAATCAATGTGGCGATGATACATATTCCATGAATAACTACAATGCTGTAGTATAAAAGTGGAATAACAAAAGATAAGGATACCTAGTGCGGCGCGCGAGTTGTGGCGGACGCGCTCAGCTGACGACGGGCCTGCTGAGCTGCTGACCCACCTGCGGCGATAGCGCGCTGATAAGATACCGCACGTGCTATCACTGCAGCCGCTATCTCGCTATCACAAACAAGCCGTTTGATACAAGCCACATTATTGAGGAGTGAGATAAGCTGTGCGACCGTGCGTGGCTGGCAGTGTTGCTTGTTGGTGGCGGTACATGTGCTGTGAGCAGCTGACGAGGGACCAGCGGTGAAGAGTGAGGAGCTGAGCGGAGCTGTGCTGTGCGCAGCAGGGCAGCGATGTGCGCGCGCGCGGCGCCTGCGCTGCTGGCGCACGTCAACTTAATGCTCACCGTGAGTCACACAACACACTGTAATTTGTGCTAAGTTCTTCGGAAGTTGAAAGAAATCCCAGAAATCTTGGAGACTGCGCTTATTTAGACATGTGCTACGGTGTCAAGAAAGGCAAATTCTCAATTTTTAGGCTTTTTTACAAAATCAGAAAACCCAATCTGCACATAGTCTCCACAGACACAGATCCGTGGCGTTTTGACTACTGTAGCCAGAAGTGCCCTTTTTACCGTATTGCGCGAGCTTGTTTTTAACCGACTTCCAAAAGGAGGAGATTACTTGTTACGCAATTACTCCGCCAATTATGAATTGATTTTGATGATTCTTTTTTTGTTTGGTAGATCATACTTTAGAGGTGGTCCCATATAAATTCTAATAACTTTGCTTGGGTAGTTTTTGAGTTAGCTTCAAAATACGTATTTTTTCCCTTTAGTATGTGGATGATATGATAACTTCCTGTCACTGTTATTTATATAGCAGGTAGTGGTGTTCGAATTTGTAGGTACCACCACTAAAAAGTGAAAAATAAAAACTTTTTACAAAAAAAAAACAACCGACTTAAAAAAAAACCGGCCAAGTGCGTGTCGGACCACGCACAATGAAGGGTTCCGTAGTTGGGATGAATTTATCCCAAAAACAAACTTAACTTTGTAGTTGATAAACATGTTCTCCCATACGGAATGTATGGGAAAACATGTTTTTGGAACTGCAAAGTTAAGTTGGTCGATTATTACTCGATAATTAGTAAAGCTTACTTAGCTGTGATAGTTTTCCTTTTAATTTCTTTATATAAACTACTGCTGTGATTTTTTTCAGACATCCAAAATCAACCATTTAGCTGGCAGGGGGGGGGGGACACTTGACTCTAACAAAAATTAGCACTTTAAAGCTTAATATTTTGCAAACGGATCCCTGAATCCAAAAATAGTTTTCACAAACTCATAATGTTTTTGTAAGACCTTTCCAATGATACCCCACACTATGGGATAAAAAAATAAAAAATAAAACATCACCACTTTACGTGTACCCTAAAAAAAATGTTTTTCATAATTTTGTTTTACCACTTTGTCGACGTAATTAAATTCAAATTCAAATATTTTATTTCAGATAAACATCCATATAGTGTTAGTAGCAGTATAGCTTAGCCTAATGTTAGTAATAAATTAAATTAATAATAATAAACAACCAATGTACCATTGAACAGTTCGTCCAATGGTACACTAATGTGTCTGAATACATATCCACCGCTGTAAGAGGGGAGAATCCCACCGGTCTGAAAACACATTCAGGATGCCATTGGAGCAGGAGCGCAAGCGCGCCATCATGGATGCGCATCGCTTCCGCATAATCGCGGCGAACCCGTCGACGCGCGCCTCCGCAAACATCCCTGACGCGCTACATCGCCACGGCAACCCCCAAAAGCACCTTGAAAGCGTTATTGTACTGGACGCGCAGGTCGCTAAGGGCCCGATGGGTATACTTGGTCCACAGGCTGCATGTGTAAAACCACTGGCAGAAGGCCTTAAAAAGCGTTATCTTTACAGAATCGGTACAGCGCGCAAACCTGCGGGCCAGCATGTTGCCACGGACAGCCAGCGACCTGCGCTCCCTGTCTAAGTCTACATTGTCTTTTAAGTCATCAGTGACCCAGTGACCCAAATACTTAAATTTCGAAACCCGACCTAAAGGAGACCCAGAGAGTGAGAGTTCAGGCAGCTGTTCGTAGGTTAAAGTACCCGATTTAAAAACCAGCCATTCACTCTTATCGGTATTGTATTTGAGCCCGTGAGTGAATTAATATGTATACCTATGTCAAATTACAGTTTTCTAGTACTAAGGGTCTCGGAGCTAGACCGCGGCCAGACAGACAGACGGACATGACGAAACTATACTCGTCGCACCACCGACGCAACTTTTTTACGCATTATTGCGTAGAAGTCATCTAAGCTGGCGTCAGCAAACATGCCGGATGCACTACAGCATCGAGGGAGCCGAAACAGCGCCCTGAACACATTATTATACTGAACGCGCAAGGAATTGTAGGCTTTTTGTGTAAAGTTTGCCCACAGGCCACTCGTGTGAAATGAAATGAAATGAAATGAAATTGTTTATTCTGTAAATAGGATATCGGAATCACTTTTACACGTCATATAAAAAAATATTAAAAATAAGCTAGATGAGTTCGGCTTTTCCTATCTGACTACTGTAAAACGTCTGGCAGAATGCCTTGAACATTGTTATCTTAACAGGAGCAGTACACCGAGCGAACCTGTGTGCCAACATATTACCGCGCACCGACAACGCCCTGCGCTCCCTCTCAATGTCTAATTCGTCACACAAATTCTCAGTCACAATGTGTCCCAGATATTTAAACTGTGCAACACGACTCAGAGGTACACCATTAAGTAATATAGGTGGTATAAAGATATTGTTTTTATTTTTACATTTAAATAACATGAACTCACTTTTACTTTCGTTGTACCTCAGGCCATGCTCCACAGCATAAACCTCACATACCTTTAACAGCTGTCTCAGACCCCCAATTGAGGGGCTCAGCAGCACCATATCATCGGCATAACTCAAATTATTGACACATATGTCATCAATATGGTATCCAACATGCATGCTGCTGAGCTCCTCAATCAGATGGTTAACGTACATATTAAAGAGCCGTGGCGAAGTTAGCCCGCCCTGCCTGACGCCACACTCTAAAGAATATTCATCTGAGTATACATTTCCCCACCTTACTATATTAAGCTGCTCACTGTACCAGTAGACGAGGATATTCACAAGATGGGCTGGGACACCTGCACTTCTTAATTTTGTCCAAAGCTTATTATATGACACCAGATCAAAAGCTTTGGACAAATCCAAGAAGCACGCATATACTGGAGTTTGCCTTTTTACATAATAATCAACAGTGTGTTTCAGAGACAGTATTGCACTTTCAGTTGACAGTCCTTCTCTGTGTATCCTGTAATGTTACAAAACGATCAAGTTTTCTATCCAATAACCCATCAAACACTTTTGCAATTATAGTAGCTAAAGAAATCGGCCTATAGTTACTTCTATCAGAGATATCAGCAGTGACATTTTTCACTATTGGCACAACCCTGTCCTCATAAGACTAGATGGTAAATATGAGTGGCGCATACAAAAAGTGTAAAACATGGCTAACACCCTATACAGGTGCACTCCCCCATGCTGCAAGTGCTCGACACTGAGTCCCTCATGACCTGGTGACTTCCCTCTTTTCATATTTTTAATAAAGTCAGCCACATCCTTACTTGAAAATCCAATAGGCTTTTCTACTGGGCAACGTTCAGTATCAGACACTGACAGCAAGGAAGATTTCACCTGAAAATTATCCTTAAATGAATTTGCAATCATTTTAGCATCACTGATGCCATCAACGCACACGGGCAGACTAGCCTTACCATTTAAACGCTTAGTGCCCTTCCAGAATTTATTAAACTTCTTAGCTGAATGTTGAGAGGCAAGTATATCCATTTTTATCTGGTCCTGGTTGTTCTGACAGTATTTTAAGCGTGACTTGAAAACTCGTCGGCTTTCACACATTTTCTCATACAAAGATCCACTAACTGGTTTACCACCTAAGACATACAATTGATGGTCCAGTCTAGCCTGCCCGTGGGCGCCTCTGACATGCTTGTTCCAGCCATGGACACACTTAACATTATTCGGCTTCCTAGGTAACAGACTGCGACTGCTCTCCGAAGCCTGACTTAATATATTAATAATGTTGTTATATAAGTTGTCAATTACAGATCTGTGTTGTATGTTTTGACACATACTATCACTCCTGAAGTTCACCAGGAAACATAATTTTTCTGAAGTTATTATTACAAATTTCATGATATTTCTGAATTTCTTCTAATTCTCTTACCCCCCATACAATATTATTACGTTGATAATTATGAACTTCAACTTTAGCTTTAATTACTTCTAAATTACAAGTCACTTGTAAAGGGAAGTGATCTGACCAATATACATCATTCAGAACCATAACATTCACCAAGACTGCCACTATTATAATATTAGGTAATTTCTTAGTGAGCTTCTTCCCCACTGAGCTTCATAAATATACTATTCATGAAACCTATTAAGTAGATACATTTATGACTGACTGGCTATGACTGGAGTCAGAAGGCCCCTCATACCCTGGCGCAGGGTGTGGGGGTGCTGTCGATGCTGATGACAAATTTGTGACGTGGTGGTGTGTGGGCAGCTGTACGGCGGCGCGGCGCTGGCGTCGGCGGCGCGGCTGAAGTGGGACCCCAGCACGTACGTGGTGCTGCGCGAGCTGTTCCCGGCGGAGTACCGCGCGGCAGCGGCGGCTCTAGCGGCGGGCGGGTTCGCGCTGCTTCTGCTGCCGCACGTGTCAGCGGCCGCGCTGCACGCGAACAGGCCGCGCAGCCGCGCCGTGCTGCTCTATCTGGTCAGTTTGTTATTATGCTTTGTTTTATCCAGGTATAGTACTTACCATCAATTTTTCAGTGCAAAAATGTTTTCCTTTCTCATACTCGGAAAGTAGTGTTTGTTTGATCCGAGTAGCGGGTGGAAGACGCTGCTCCCCACCCTTGGGCGGGAAAGCCTCATAGTAATGGGGATAAAAACTGCCACTTGCTCACTTCAAATGGCGCTGATCTCCAGCGTCTTATAATTTGACAGCTAGCCATACATTTTTGTTTTAAACAAGCGCCATCTTTTACGCATAATTAATTATTGAGCCCAGTCCATGTATTTGCCAAAGATGTTACAAGAAGAAAACTGGGAGAAAGCTCTCCGAAAAAAATTGGATTCCGATATTTCGTCGAGACGATGTGCTATCCTTTAAGCCTTTTATGGAAGAAGGTGATACTTGCAAGAGAACTAAGTCTGTTTTCATTACATACAGGCATCTGTATATATAAAATGGTAAACTGACTGACTGACTGACTGGGTGATATATCAACGCACAGCTCAAATCACTGAACGGATTGGGCTGAAATTTGGCACACAGGTAGATAATATGACGTAGGCATCCACTAAGAAAGGGTTTTTGGAAAATCGACCTTTAAGGGGGTGAAAAGGGGGGATTTTGTTTGTATGAAATTTTTTATTCCTTGAGTTAATAAACTTGAAACTTGGCACGAATACTTATCTATGTAAATTATAAAGTTTGCCATTTTTAGTTTTTCTAAACTACCCCCTAAGGGAGGATTGGGGGGTGTCATAGTTTGTATGGAAGAATTTTAACGCGCGGTCTGATTAACTCAAAACTCAGTATTTATACTTAAAACTTAAAACAAATAAAAACGTATGTCAAGGTTTTTTGAAAATCTACCCCTGACGGGGTGAAAAGAGGTATTTATTTTTACAGGAGAGGATTTTACTGTTTGGCTTGATTAACTTGAAAATTTGTATAAATAATCTATGTCAAATAATGGAAACGTCACAATAGACTTTTCAAAAATTATTATCACGCTATTTGCTATGGGGGATGAGCAATATTGCATTATGTACGTATTCTTCTATAGTTTACCGCAAACTGTAAAAAGACTATCCAAAAGGTTAGAATATTGCAGATAATTACGGATTTAACCTTTTAAAACATTATCATCACGCTATACCTTTATGGAGCTAGTAGTCAATCCTAACATATACAGGGTGGATGTTGATACGGGGCAATAAGGGCAGGTACCTTAACCGTTGTCGCTACAAGAAAACGGTCTTAGAAGACTGTCCTTAACTTTTTGATCTGCATTCACAGATTTTGAAAAAATTGTACAGTCAGCAAGAACATGGGTAATTTTCACAAAAACTTTTTTGATGCCTGTCGATCCTATTTCTTATTACTAGCGTCAAAAAAATATATCGGGCCACCGGAGGGCGATTTTTTGAATTTTCTCGTACTCAAGTACGAGAAAATTCAAAAATTGCAAAAAACTTTCCATACTTTTCGTAGAAAATGAGCCTGAGAGGAGATAGAACAACACGAAATATTATCCGCAACGATCAAAATCCGTAGTGCGCGCATAGCCTAAGTTTTTAATACCTATCTATTTCAACTTGATACCTCCACGCGTTTCTGAGAAAAAGTGTCTTGACAGGCAACGATGTCATCCTTTAAGGGTTTCCATTTTTCTTTTTGAGATACGGAACCCTAAAACAGATTTATTACCTATCTATCTATTTGTTACCTTTTCATGCCGTAACGGCTGAACAGATTTAGATGAATGGTATACGGATAGGCCATGACCTGGGTTAGGACATTTGATAAGTACTCTGAATATCGGTAGTACGTTCCTGTGGGATATTTTCCGACCTTTGCGCGTGCGAAGCCGCGGGCAAAAGCTAGTCTTAACTAAATCTGGTTTTATTCGACACAAAAGTAAACATAAACACAACAAAGGCGGTTTAAAGACGTACAATTGTGCTGTCACCTGTTCTGAGCTTTTAGTTTTTAACCTTATTGCTTCCCTCTCTAGAGCGGGAATGAATTTTAAAAATAGAACTAAGTAAATTTGGTTAGGTAGTCGGCTACGAAATTTTTTACTGAGGGGGGTATTACACTGTCATGTCTGTGATCATGGATGTGTGATCGAAGATATAATGGAATTGTGAAATGGACATTTATTATGGGTATATTACACTATCATATTATATCATATACCTATCTAAAGCTCACAAATTACCCATAATATGTCTATTTTGCAATTTAGTTGTGTCTTTGATCATGGATCTGTGATCGTAGATATGATAGTGAATACCCCTATAAAGAAAAATATCGATAAAAAAAAATATGCTGCAGTCTTGTCAGTGCATAAACAGCAAGTGTGAATTAAAAAAATAGCTATACTTAAGCGGAAGGAGCCGCAGTGGTGACGCGGTGTGTTCCATTATTTAAAATTTAAAAAATTATAATAGGTACTAGAATACTCATGTTATTTCTTATCAATTAATATTTTAGAAAAACTACAACTCTTTACTTTCCTTAAATTCGAAATGAAAAGTATTGTTTAACACGGGTGAAAGTCATCAATTCCTACTCGGACTATAGCCGCCCTCGCTGTGCTCGAGCGTCTAAATACCTCGGATGGGAATTGATTCCTTTCGACCCTTGTATAAAATCAACTATTCCAAACATCAAAGTCGTTTATTAGAAGTAGGCAATAGGGGTCGTAAAAATAGCCTATTTTTAAGGCAATTTTGTATTAGGCGTACGTAAAAAAATCATTTGTTGGAAATGTTGTTCCTACATGAATATACATACATACATAAACTCAAGCCTTCTTCCCATGGGGGTAGGCATAAACTACTGAACGCCACCTGCTACGACCCTTACATACTCCTTTTGCCTGGTTTACGTTCATGCATGGTCATACACGCACGCCGGTTGCGAGTACTACGCACCTGGCCTTCTTGAAGAACATCGCTAAGAAGTTCACTATATGTCCTCCTAGGGCGCCCCCTCCCTGCGTTTCCACTCATGCTCACATCTGCCTTGTAAAAACCAGCTTAGCATATCCTTTTCAATTTTCGTCACTACATCTTCTTTTAAATCACACCGTTGTTTTATCACATCATTCCTCAGCCTATCATTTACACCAGTTACAGTCACACCACACATGCTTCGCAAGGAACGCATTTCCACAGCATTTATTCTAATTTCATGCTTCTTTTGCCATACCCAGCATTCACTTCTATACATAGGCGTGAGTATCAGTACAGCACACCATTGTGAACAGCCAGTCGAGCCTTGATAACCGACGAAAAAAAAAGGAGGAGGTTCTCAATTCGACACGTATATTTTTGGACATCAACTGGTTCAATGTGAACTGGTTAGTCACAAATAGCATGTATAGCACCACTCACTTTATTTCCCGCATTTACTCTCCTTTCCACATTTTCATCAATCTTCCCAGTCCTTGTAAACAGACTCCCCAAATATACAAACTCACTTACTTGCTCCAAACTCTTATTGTGAGGGATTTATTCATTAAAATATACTCATGAACAAAGTTAATGCTTTTATTTGACACAACTGTTATATCGTATCTAAGGAAAAAGACAAACGACTTGCGGTGTCAGATGGTACTGTATGGCCAGTACTCACACTCCTCTTCACGGCATCGTCGTGGTCTTCAGGAGTTCAGCGAACTCCTAAGCCGCTCCGCAATTTCAACAGCCGCGGACCGGCTAAGGCTTTCGTTAGCATATCTGCCTCCATGTCTTCGGTTGGCAGATACCTGACCTGTATCGTTCCGTCCAAAATGCAATTTTGGATGAAGTGCATTTTTAAGTCAATGTGTTTGGACTTGGAAGTTACTATAGTGTTTTGACTTAATTTGAGGGCGGCTTGGTTGTCGTTTAATATGACTATGCTTTCATAGTTTGCCCCAAGATCTTTGAATACATTTTTCAGATGAATGGCCTCTTTTGCAGCTTCGGTCAAGGCAGCATATTCCGCTTCGGCAGTCGATAGCGCCACAGACTTTTGCTTCCTTGACATCCAGCTCATGGCCGTCCCAGCAAATTTAAAACAGCAGCCCGAAAAAGATTTCCGGTCGAGCTTGCATGCACCCCAATCTGCGTCACCCATGCCATATAATTCTTTGCGAGTCTTTCTGAATATGAGACCAATGCTCTTTGTCCCCTTTAGGTATCGCAGCACTCTTTTTGCACATTTAAAATGCTCCTCTCCGTGACAGTCATTAAATTGGGAGAGATAACTTATGGCAAACATTATGTCGGGTCGAGTTGCCACTGCCAGATACATGAGTGTGCCAATTAAATTTTTGTAGGGCAGATTTTCCCTTTCATCTCTTCCTCCTTTTTCTAGTTTAAGACCTGGTTCTATGGGTGTAGACGTGGCTTTGCAATCTTCCATTTTGAATTTCTTAAGAGTGTCTTCTATAAACTTCTCCTGGTTCAGTTTGATTTCATCTCCCTTATAAGTAACATCTATCCCTATTAGCCGTTTAGGTGTACCCAAGTCTTTTAACTCAAATTTCGTATTTAAGAGGTCTTTGATTTCTTGGAGCTTTCTAGGACACGAATAGGCAATTAACAAATCATCGACATAGATAATTATTATAATTTTAACTCCTCTTTTCTCTAGTAAGTATAGACATGGGTCAGCTTCCGATTCTTTGAAACCTATGTTCTTTAACTCTGTGTCGAGTTTCTTGTACCATTGCCTGACAAAATTTCCCTTTGGGATTGTTTTTATGTCTTTTAGCATACTCATTGTTTTGTTGTACAAAGTTAAATTTTCTTGTTGACTTTCTTCAACCATGATTTCAGTCAGATATACTTCTAAATAGTCAGGATACTTCATTACAATTTTTTCTTCTAGTTCACCATTCAGGTACGCTGTTGTAACGTCCATCTGGTTCAACTTCAAGCCTTCTTCCATGGCTATTCCTACAACAGATCTAATTGAACTCAGTCTAGCTACGGGAGCGTATGTTTCGTTGTAGTCAACGCCTGGTTGTTGAGTGAAGCCCCGTGCTACAAGTCTAGCTTTCTTTGTGATACTGTTGTCAGGTCCTATTTTGTTTCTTAGAACCATTTTGTAGTCCACTTCTTTCATGTCTTTGTTCTTCTTTTACGGTAAGACGTGCTTAGTGGCAGTGTCGGTAAAAAGATAGATTGGCATAGTATTGGTTGGAGATCTACTGTAAATTAAGGTAACCTATTAGTTTTATGGTAAATATTAGAATACTGATTGAATTGTAATATTATGTGGGGAATAGGATATGTGATGGTATGGTGTAGAATATTGAATTTGATGTTGGCAAAGTAATATAAATGACTGACAAAGTATCTTGGTGTTTCATATTATTTTCCTTATCCTTGAAATATTGATAATTATATTCGGTATTAAATCAGTATTTTAGAGCAAGGGTAGCTTATTATTAATTAGAATAGGTGACTTTCTTCAGTCTGGTCCAGTATAAAATCTCTAGTCCACGCGGGCGGACGCCTTTCTCTTTGCGGTCTCCCATTTTCAGGTATTTCTACAACATCTAATGCATCGTCGTAGGACTCTATTTCTTCTACCGAAGAAACTTCATCTTCTTGCTCGTTGGCATTTTCTGACGTATTTTCTCTGTTATTTCAATTTCTATTGGTTGAACCCTTTTATTTTTCTTATCATTGTTTTTAATTTTGTTTTCTTTTCCAGGTATCTGAGATTGTTCCTTTTCGTTAATAAGTTTATCATAGATCTGACTTTCTTCTTCGAAGGTACATCTTGTCTATGACTTTTATGTCCCTGCTTATCACTATGTCATCGTCTTCCGATATGTACATTCGGTAAGCCTTTGACGTCATCGAGTAACCCATGAATGCGCCTTCTTTGGCGTTCTGGGTCAGTTTGCCTCGTTTGTTCTTTTTCAAAACAAAAGTCTTCCTGCCAAACACGTGAAGATGATGTCTACATGGTATTCGGCCTAGCCATTTCTTGAACGGTGTTTCGCCATTCAGTGCTTTGGAAGGGCTACGATTTATAAGGTAGTTTGCGGTTGCTACCGCTTCCACCCAGAGCTTTTTAGGTGCCTTGGCCTCGATTAATAGACATCTGGCTTTGTCTACCAAGGATCTGTTCTTCCTCTTGCTAATCCCATTTTGTTGAGGGGTGTAAACTGTGGTCATCCTTCTTTGGATGCCATGCGATTTGAGAAAGTCATCGAATTCCTTGTTGCGGTATTCTGAACCATTGTCGGTCTGCAGGTTTTTTATTTTCTTGTTATGGAACGTCTCAACTACATTTTTATATTCTTTGAAAATGTTGAATACGTCACTTTTTCTTTTCATAAAATAGACGTGACAATAGCGACTATAGTCGTCTGTGAAAGTTACATAATACTTTGATCCTGCTAGTGTATCGCATTCAAAAGGTCCACAAACGTCGCTATGGATTATTTCCAGGTTATCGGTTGTGTATAGATCATTATGTCTTATAAACGGTAATCTGGATAATTTACCCTTGATGCAGGTCTCACATGTTCCCATGTCTTCATCATTTAAGTTTAAGCCATACATGAGGTTATCCTTAGCCATCTTCTTTAAGTCTCTTTCGTTTATGTGGCCGAGTTTGCGATGCCATTCCATAATGTCATTGGCATTTTTTGGTGTGTAATTTGCAGTCTATTTTCGTCTAGATTCAAAGTAGTAAAGCCCATCTCTCTTTCGAGCAGTCAGTGTGATTTCGCCGGTTTTTTCTACGACGTAGGCCTTTTCTTTTTCAAAAACAACCTTATCTGTCCGTTATCTTTGCGACGGATAAAAGGTTTACTGAAATATCGGGAACGTACAGGGTGTCATTGAAATTGTAGCCGTGTTTATCGATGCTGATTGTAACTCTTCCTTTGCCTTGAATTGTACTAGTGTATTTGTCTGACGCCAACTTTAGGGTGCCTTTTTCAGGGATCATGGTAGAAAACATCGATTTTTCACCGCACATGTGTGATGAGCAGCCGCTATCTAGACACCAGACATTTTCATTGGCATCTGAATTTACGGTGCTCAGACAAACGTTATAATTGTATTTGCTTCCGTTGTCTTTTTCATTTGTGTTTTTCTTCTTGCCCCAACATGTCTCGATAGTGTGGCCTTTCTTTTTACAGCTCTTGCAGTACAACCTTAGCCTGTTTTTCTTGGTATGATATGCTTCTGAACTTTCAGGCTGTTCATTTCCACTCCTTGCTTGGTATTCTTCCAGAATCTTTACTTTTTGATCTTCAGGATTGGGCAGGGTGTCTCGAGATTCAATGGCTATTCTAAAGTTCTCAAAAGTTGTCGGCAAACTGTAGAGAAGCATTATGCTAAGCAGGTCTGGAGGTACCTTTATATCCATATCTACGAGTTTGTCCACGATGTCCATGAAGTTATTTATGTGGTCACGAATATCTTCTCTTGTGGTCATTCGCTTTAGAACCAACTATTATATTTTAGTAAGGTAGCTTCCCTTGCAGGCCCAGTGCTTTGGTAAGTAGCTTTTAACTTGTCCCATACAGCTTTAGATGTCGCGCAGACTTTAATTTGTTTTAATTCAGACGGTGACAATAAAAGTAGGATTTCAGCCCTTGCCTTCAAGTCCTCTTTGTTGAACGCCCATCTCGCCGCCGCATCCGTAGCTGGTGGTAACGTTTTCTCGCCACTTGCGATATCCCAAAAGTCATTTTCAATCAGGACCGCTTGCGCTTGCAAACACCACGTATCATAATTTGACTTGGTCAAAGGTTCTATATTGCGATAAGTCGTAGTTGATGCCATTTTTCATACTTGCAAACAACCACGCTCTGCTACCAATTTGTGAGGGATTTATTCATTAAAATATACTCTGAACAAAGTTAATGCTTTTATTTGACACAACTGTTATATCGTATCTAAGGAAAAAGACAAATGACTTGCGGTGTTAGATGGTACTGTATGGCCAGTACACACTTATCATACATACAATATTTTCACATCACACACCTATAAATCCTCTTCTCTTTGAAACACCATGACCTTCGTCTAATTCACATTTATATTCATCCCTTTCATCTGATATGCTTCATCCATCACAGTCACCATGTCATGCAACTGTTCTGCTCACGATGCAAGTAGAACTTGATCATCTGCCTATAGAAAGCATTTGACAGGCAACTCATTCATCCTCAATCTGCATTCACTCTCTTTCAAATCTCTCAGACAACTATCCGTGTACAAGTTGAAGGGGTCGTTTTCTAAATTAATGCATATTATGTGTCCATGAAACTTAATGATAAAATACAGTTCGAATTGTAAACGTATAAATCAACATTCAGACTAGTTAGTAATAAAATAGCAAACATAGTTTTTTTTTGTAGATCTTCTTGCCAGATGTTTTTCGGCTATGCACCTTAGGGAAAAGGTCTTATCCATCAGCCCATTCCCTCTCTAAATCCTTCTTGCACATCCCATATTTTCTCATCTGTCACTCTTATCACTATATTTATTAAAACCTTCGCATACAGTTTGCCGACAACTCTCAAAAGACTAATGCCGCGGTAGTTTTACACTCCTGCTGAGAGCAATAGTGGTACGATTAGAGCCTTGCACCAACTCATCCGGCAAACGGGTATATCTCCAACACATAAAGATCCGGCACAACAAGTTTGCTACCACCCCGTCACCGCCCGTTCTGCATTTCAGTAGACACTCTGTCGTACCCTGCAGCTTTCCCAACTTTCATCCCTTTCCGCTCTTACTATCTCATTTATTTATATTGCATTCACTTCATCTACATCTGAGTTTGGGTCTACAAAACTGGTATCTGCCCAGTTACTCACTCCTTACACACTATCCTGACAACTAAATAAACTTTCAAAGTATCCCATCCAGCGTCCCAAGACCTTAAATTCTTCACTTAGTAAACATCCATCTTGTGCTCTTATAAAATTCATACTCGATGTTTCTGTGACTCCGCGAGCCAATCTTACCTGTTTCCAGAATAACTTAACATTGGCCCTGAAGTTTCACTTTCGTTTTCATTTCGGAGTATTTCTTCTTCACTCTTTCCAAATCATCTGTCACATTCGTTGCCTATTTATCCTATTTTGGACCTTATAGGCTAACAAATTAAGCCAAGCCTCTTTCTTATTCCTCAAAACCTCTTTTACTTCACCATCTACCCAAAATCATTCGTTCTACATTTCCTCTTCGCCATACTACATACCTACTTAACATACACCTCATCCTTCTTATCTCTTATACCTCCCTGCACATTGCCCCGTAGAAACAACTCACGTGGTTTGTGGCGAGCATCACCGCAGCCTCCGAGTAGATTATTAATATTTAAATTCAAAGTCATTTAGTTCCCACGAAAAGTAGAGGTAAAAATCTGTCGATTTTCTACAGGGCCTCGTATGTACCGGTAAGGCTTGTTAGTGCCTGGGGGCGCCCGATCTCAGACAACAAAACAAATGTGAATGTTAGTATTTTTGCAGTACGCGGCGCTAGTGACACTGCTGATGGTGGGTGAGCTGGTATTCGGTGGGTGGCTGGCGGCACAGGCGCTGGCGTGGTCGCGGTCGGCGGCGGCGGCGCAGCTGGGCGAGGCGCTGGCGCTCAGCGAGCACCTGCGGCCCGTGCTGCAGTACCTGGCGCGCTGGCATCCGCTGCCGCATCGCATCGAGGAGCTCATACAGGTCGCCACACCTAAACTACCGGCGAACAGCGTCGCTGTGTTCCGGTTGGATAAAAGTACCAGACTGCCGATGCCAGTGAAATCATAGGCACATGTGACATCTTTGTTCTGATTCTGATTTCTAGGATGGCCACGCATCTGCGATGCTATCGTTTGTCCAGAGGCGACGGTATAACCACTGAACTTTTACAATCATCATTATCTGAAAATGCGATAGTAGCAGCATCGCCGTGCTTTGTGCTAAAAGTAGACACGATAAGGTCACCAGTGTAGCTTGAACCAGCAACGCCAGTACGGTTGGCAGGTTTATGACTTGTGTGCGTGTGCAGGAGGCGCAGGAGGACGCGCCGCGCAACGCGTATGCCGCGCTGGCGCTGGTGGCGCTGCTAGCGCTGCTGCAGTTGACGGCAGTGGTGGCGGCGCTGATGGCCACGCGCGTCCCTCGCGCTCGCACCCGCGCCGCCTCGCTCACCGGCTCCGACTCCGAGATGCCGCTACAACCGAGACCACCCTCCTACAACAGGTAACATTCTGGCTTGATACTGTGCTGTGTTCTGTCTTCTCGCAAATTTCTCCTAACAATCCAAACTTGAGTAATTACTTCTCCGGCATAGCCGTCGATTGGAACGTGTGCTCGACAACGACGACTGTGCGGCTCTGCCGTCCAACCTGGCAAACCTAGGTAACGCGTAGGTATAGTTCAGTACACTTTTAATATTATGAGGGTATATGTTATAAGGGTATATGTGTAATATAACCTGAAATTTTAATGGTTGTTTTTCCGCAGCAAAATAATTTTGTCTTGGTCAATGGATTTATAAAAAAAAAAAAAAGATTATAGACCAGGGCTGAAACCTTTGAAAATGGTAAAAAGTGAAAAAAAAAAAATTAGTAGGATGAAACCCATTGGAAAAGGAAGAGAATATAACAAAAATGAAAGGAATAATAATTTATGGGCAATCTGATCGACTTCCCGACCTCAGATTGCCCGTAAATTATTTATTTTGGTTTCAAAAATTATCGACCTTAGTCTATTAAGAAATGGCGGATTTAGAATTGTGAAAAACAAAACTTGAAAGCAACCTAGAACCAATGATAGTAATATCTACAGCGCGAACGACCGACTGCGCGAGACTGGCGCGAGCGACACGCGGTCGTTGACCTTCCCGCTACAGCTGACTAACGAAGCTGAGTTAACGAAGGCTTACCTAAAAGTTATTCCAATTTTCCCTTTATATTTTTACGGGCTTAGAAACGCCATAAATACTTTATTACCTATAACTTACTGAACACGAAACTGAGAAAAAGTTAAGTACATAAAATTATTTTCTGAATTTAATAAATAAAATGGATCGAAATTACAGTTATTTCAATTTGGAGTACGTCGCTATGGTACAATAAAAATGAAGTATGTTAGGCGTATTAAAAAAAAAACAACTTATTAACAATAATATTAATAACTAACCTACTTTTTCACTGTTCGCTATTTACAAAGGTACGAGTAGGTACTGTGAGCACCACGCTTGGCTGCGGTACTCGGGATCGTATTAAATCAAAGAATTCTTAAAGGGCGTAATTATATTTAATTCATTAATACAAAGTTATATTGACATAAGCGCGACCGACGCCTTGGGCTCGACTATTTTTTTTTTACTGACAAGTGAAAACCATACAAAAATCCTAATTTAAACATATCTTGTCAGATTGTTCGGATGACGTACAGCGTTCTTGCCAGCCTGTACAGTATGATGTTACATCTTAAGATAAAACCTCACATGAGCTACGCCCCACTTGAATAAATGATCATCCGAACAATCGAACCCTTTCTGCCTATACCTAAAAGAAACATTACCTAACGATGGCAATTAAAATACAAAGTGAGGTCTTTCTCTTGCAAGAGAAGGCTTAAGTCAGGACGTACGAATCGCAAAGTTCTGATACCAGGCTAGGTATCAGCCAAGTTAAATGACAATATGTGGAAACCCAGAAAATTAACGTCGTCATGCTTAAACCTTACCGCACCAAAACCATCGAGAAAGATGCGGCAAGCCTCAGACAAAAAACAAACTGATGTGACAGTTCACATCTACCCAGAGGGGGTTTATGAAAATAAAGAACTCCACATTCTAAGCCTCAACTGCATCGGACATAATTGAGTCAGAGGGAATGAAGGATCAAGAAGTAAGTGCTCAACAACATTAATAATTCACGACCATACTCCAGAGGGAAAATCTCAAAACCTCATTCTGTCCTCACAAGACTCAATCTTTATCAAATGTCAGTTAGCTATGACTAAAAAAAAAAAAAATCACTTAATTCAGATTCGATACTCCATATTTGTTAGTAGAATTACGAGCTTACAAACTAGTGTTAGTAAACTGTGAGACCTCAGTCGTAAGTAAGTCGAACCAATTGTGTCAACTAGACACACCTTGCAAGGGATATGCCCCCGTTAGCGAGGCTGGTGTCAACCTAGACAGAGTAGATACCTCCCCTCTCTCCAGAAAGGATCACAGTTTCCAAAAAATATTTGCCTCTTCTAACTCGCATTAATAAATTCTGGAGTACGTTCATGCTAATTTAGACGAGACGACACATAACATTGAAGACGCAGACAGTGACTCATTCCCTCCGACTTCTCAGCGATGTGAGGAGTGACAATACCTCACTCGCTGAGGCAGCGTCCGATGATTGCTCCCCATAATATGTAACGAGAAATAAATAATAATGCATTAGCATAATATTACATATTAATCACAAAAGTAATGAGCTAAATTGTATTTACATCTAAATGACATCAATCAGAGATGGCGCTGCTGTCTAGTTAACTTCAATGTAAACAAGTTCCGCATATTTCCATAAATAAAAATAGTTCTAAGTGTTAATTAAAAATTAATTCTGCCTAAATTTATAAAATATGATCCAATCTATATGGTTAAGTGTTATCTAAGTGAAATAATGTGAAATGGTGATCTTCTGGACATAATAACATTCTGAAAAGTACATCTAATAAAGTGCATAAATATCAACCAATAAATAATCATCGTTTATAAAGTCCTGATGTAGCTGTCACAAATTAACAAATCAAGTACAATTGTGACACAATAACACGAAATAAACAACAACAACATTTATTCGAAACTTTTTTCTGCTATAAACTCTTGTGTAAGCGAAATAAGTGAATAGTGAAATATTAACAATAGAAGTGGTAGTGCTCCGTATGCAATCATAACAAAACAAATTAAGTTTGGGGAAAAAAAGTGCAAAAATAACTATTGCATGAGTCATAATAACGACTTCTCATCATTTAAAACAGAAATACGACTAATATGCAACACTATTTCACATAAATTAACAATCGCACAATTGGTCTAGAGGCTCAGGTAGCATACTAGAAACGTCGCTCACGAGGTGTTGCGAGTTCAATCCCCAGAATCCGATCTACTTTTTATAAGATTTAATTTCGAACTAAGTTGATTTAACATGTTTTCTTGGATTAGTGGTGCCACCAACTGGTAATGAGCGTAACTACTATACATTCAGAGTTATAATTACTTCCACATGATATAATAAATAGAGGGAGCTCTCATAAAATAACTTTGATGGGACAAGAAAAATAGTTATCTCATGAGTAACAATCTAACAATAATATCAATATTCTACAATGAAAGAAAATAATGTGACAGTACGTCGACAAAAAATATTGCAAATGTCTCGCTAGACATTTCCTACGAGTCAACAAAGTCAGAAATGACCAAGAAGATTTAGCTTACCAGATTTGTCGTCAACCACATATGACAATGACATAGAAGATCTAAAAATAAATATAAGCCAGCAAAAAAGCGATTTAGAAAGTGCTCATACGGAGATAGAAAACCTTAATACAGAGAACATGAAGTTAAAAATTGCTTTAAATAAAGAGAAGAATAAATCTAGAAATCTACAAGAAATATGCTCAGAAACGAAAAAAAAAGTATCAATTAATAAAAGTAACTGCAAAAGAAAGGAAAGGATCTCAAGAAACCTAGATCAGTCTTTTAGCGAGGAAATTAACAGTAGTTGTATAGATTTGGGGCTTACTGACACCAGTGAAGTGAAAATAGATGGCGCCACCTGCAACATATCCACACTATGCAAACTACGAGATAAAATCAGCATCAACAATGACAATAATTCTACCTATAAGGAACCTGAACAGACATACCTGCAAATAGATGGCGGCACCAATACCTCATTAGAACCTCCTATAGAGCAACAACAACAGCCTGGACTTTGTTTATTGAATAGTGACAAAACAAATAAGGTATTTTCAATAGCACAGAGTACATTTCCAAATCATGATATATGTCACTACATCTCCACAAATGTCTGCAACAAAGATTGTTAGACTACACAAAGAATGACATCTGTTTGATTTTTATAGGCGAAAAAGACTTTAAGAAAACTGACAATTATTTTAGTTTAGTTACTAACATTAGGAATATATTAATGCAATCACAATCTACTAACATTATACTCTGTTTACCGACCTACTTTGATGGATATTGTTCTATGTTCAACTCTAGAATAGAAACTTTTAGTAATTTACTATACCATGACATTTGTACACACGACTATGCGATGTTATTTGATTCTAATTTAAATTTGACATATGATGACACAATGTTCTATAAACGCAGGGGAGTTCTCAATAATTATGGCATGAAGAATATTTTTGACAATCTGAAATGCTACTTTGACATGTACATAGTCCCAGTACTTATTAAATATGGTGAAGAACCCTTAGAAAACTGCACTACTTTGGGAAAAAGCCATGGAAAACAGTTTTTTCGTTCCTAATCCTGTGAAAAGGGGTTGTTATACAACTACAGATCCCAAAATAACAGACGGTAATACGACGGCTAAGGAATACATTGGCCTTAATATTTATCTCC
Source organism: Agrochola lychnidis (assembly GCA_963680765.1). Classification (NCBI taxonomy): domain Eukaryota; kingdom Metazoa; phylum Arthropoda; class Insecta; order Lepidoptera; family Noctuidae; genus Agrochola; species Agrochola lychnidis. Next base: position 377,202 of record OY796859.1, on the reverse strand, counting down.
AGAATTTATGTGGTATAAGTAACAAAAAAAAAATGAATTGGAAGTTTACTTACAGGACATAGAATGTAACAACTTTTATGTATGTGTGACGGAACATTTTTTCACAATGCAGTCAGCTTGTTTCAACATGGATTATTATAAATTGGTTTCTTTTAATGCTAGGAAAAATAAAAAAGGGGTGGTAGTCTAATAATGACAAGAAATGATATTATATGTGAAGAAGTGTCTTTTTGTAAACAATTATACAAAACTAAATGCTTTGAGATATGTGGTGTTAAAGATGCTAACACTAATATATACATACATCTTCTGCTGTTATCGAAATCCGGTTGGTCAGAACTTTGAAACATTTCTGTCCAAGTTGGAGCAGTTACTTGAACAGTTTTTTAGTAAAAAGTGTATTATTTGTGGAGACTTTAACATTGACTTATTCAAAAACCGATAAAATTCCATAATTTTTTTAACTCTACTGACTTCATACAATTTTAGGCCTCTAATTAACAAAGTTACCTATAGACGGAATAATGCCCAATCATGTTTAGATAATTTCTTGACGAATTTACCGGAAAATTTCATTAACAGTTCGTTGACCATAATTGCTTAGCTGACGGACATGCAGCGTTATTTTGTGGCTTAAAAACCGATAAAATAGGACTCAATGATAGTCAACATTTTTTAAATATTGAGATTAGACAGTACAGTGCAAAAAATTCAGAAGACTTTAGTAAACGTATACTAAATATAAACTGGATGGAAGAAGGCATAAACGGGTTTAAAAAAAAAATTGGACAAACATATTGCGCTAGTTTTAAAAAGAAGCATAAAAGGGTTAATTATAAAAAATGTCCTAAGCTACCCTGGATAACAAAGGGAATAAAGGTGTCCAGTAAAATGAAACGGTTCCCTCTTAAACATAAATAATAAGACTTGCACAGAGGGTATATGAACATATACAAAAACACATTAGAACATACAGACTAGTTTTTAAAAAAGCAAGGCGGATGGCAGTCAGGACAGAAATTAAAAAAGCAAATATGTCATCAAAAGCTATATGGCGAGTTATAAATAGACATAGGAATAAAGAATCAAAACGAGACAGTGAAAAAACCATGCTGCTTAAAATGAATGACACAATCATATCAAATCCCCAAGAAATAGTAGACATTTTTTCGAATATTTTTAACAATGCTGAGCTAGTTAGTGATATTGACACTTTTGAACAAGTTATAAAAACCTTGCAAGATAATGTCAACAGAGTGAGCGTAAAAATGAGCTGCGAACAAGTAACATCATTTGAAATAACAAATATTGTCAATGCAATGGTAAACAAGAAATCTTATGGTCATGATGAAATACCAATAAAATTTTGCTTTTGTATATTTTCAATCTTTTCAAATATAATATTAAAGTTAATTAATTATTTACAAAATAAAAATAGATATTATATGTATACTAACTTAACTAGAACTATTTACAAACTAAAATATAGCGTCGAAAAATTCATCCGCATCGCTGTCGACTGGTAATGTACCCAAGAGCCCATGGCCTCTTCCGTGACATCTCAAAACGGCTATTTGACACTTCCCGTGACCCAAGAGCTGGTTTTTACCTTGGCCAATAAAATTAATAAAAGATCACATTGCCTTATTGGCAGATCCACTAGCACATTTAGTCAATATGTGTATAGATATGAGTACATTCCCTGATCAATTCAAAATAGCCCGAGTTTTACCTACGTATAAAAAAGGTTCCCATTTAGATCCCAATAATTATAGACCGATTTCGCAATTACCAATAATATCGAAAAAAAATTAAAAAAATCTTAAAATTCGGCTCCTGAGGCATTTAAATCGCAATAAAATTCTGAATCTCAGGCAATTCGGGTATCAGAAACATGTGGGAACAAATGACGCAATTGCTACTTTAGTGGAGGAAGCTGTTGACAAGATAAATAAGAAACTGAAAGTTGCAGGATTATTCCTTGATTTAAGTTCTGCTTTTGACACAGTTGATCACAAGCTACTATTAGCAAAAATGGAACACTATAGAGTTCGAGGACCGGTTCTAAAACTATTTAAATCTTATCTGGAAAATCGAAAGCAATACGTAGAAATTAAAATGATTGAAGCAAATTGTGAAAAAGTTTACAAATCGGGTTCTAAACTAATACAGAAGGGAGTTCCACAAGGCTCAATTAGGACCAATCTTTTTCATATTGTTCATTAATGATTTAATTAATTACATGCAAAAGCATATAGATGCTGGACTTGTTCTTTTTGCTGACGATACGAATGCTATAATATCCGCTAATGATATAGAAACTCTGTCTAATAAAGTAAACATGGCTCTGGCTCTCTTCCATTCTTGGTTTACCATCAACAGTCTCAACCTTAACACCAGTAAAACAAATTCTATGTTATTTAGAACATCGTCGAGAAATAAGGACACAATTGACATAATTTTGAATAATGAAAATATAATCTTAGTGGATAACGTAAAATTTCTAGGTATTTACATTGACGAAAGTTTAAACTGGAAAAAAGGAACTATCAGCAATAGAAAGTTCAATTAGTTCGGCTTGCCATGCCCTTCGAAGTCTACGAGAGGAGATCACTATCGAAAAATTAAAAGTAGTGTACTATTCGCTTGTAGAGTCTAGGCTCAGGTACAGTATTTCTCTATGGGGAGGCAGTTCCGCGTACAATGTGAACGCAGCTTTTGTCGTTCAAAAAAGGGCCTTAAGAACTATAGTGAGAATTATCGTGCAAGGAGTATTTTAAAGATCTACAAATATTAACTGTGCCGTGCTTGTATATTCTAGTAGTACTCACTGACCTTATGAAAAAACTGAACAAGTTCGAAACAGCAGAGGAAAGAAATAAGCGGGAAGCTACAAGGCGTAAGGACTTGCAGTATGACATACTTCCACATATGAAAGTGATTAGTCATGCGGCAAGTTTCAATCGATCAAATTGTATAATAAACTACCTGTGGAATTAAAATCCTTATATAATATAAACCAGTTTAAGCAGCAAGTTAAATCTTTTCTGCTAGAAAAATGCTATTATACTGTGGACAAGTTTCTCACTGATGTGGTTTAGCTAGACCATTATGACAAAAGAACATAACATTTTAGAAATGCTGACATTAACGAATTGAATTGTGACATTTGATTGGTGATTAATAGGCATGTGTGAATTTTAATGTTTTTGATAATTTGTAACAGGTTCTGACATTATTGTTATTATTTAAATTATTTGTGTTTTCGTTTATTCATTTTGGTTCTTATTAAGTTACATTTTTAAATATTTCTTAAAATAAAAGAATTAAAAAAACATTTAAAAATATAAAAAAATAGAGGTCCGCCGGTGTCGGGAGCAGGGTCCAAGCTACCGGTGGTTAGGGCTGCAGAGACAAGAACCTCCTCACAATGCGAGCCGTATCGAGGAGTACTGCCTTCTGAATCAGGCGCTTGATCCAACCGCCTAACGAAAGCCTCGAGAGATGTTGGTCGAGGCTTTCGGCCATCAGGCCATTAGCCGTAACGACATTCGGCACAATGATAGCCAAGCTCACATTCTACATGTCAACAACCTCGTGTGCTAAGTCGAGATATTTTATTTGTTTCTCTTTCTCAGCTTTCACGAGGTTCTCGTCATGTGGAATGGTAACATCGATTATCATTGCGTGGCGCGTTAATCGATCTATCACTACTATGCCCTTTTTGATGTTGTGCAAAAAGAGTACCAATCTACTTTCAAGACCAAAACTATTAACATTAATAGCACCTCTGTTGGCTTTAACCAATGGGCTACTCCAGGTATTTATAAAAAACTTTTTACAAAAAAAAACAACCGACCTCCAAAAAAAACACTACAAAGTGAAAAATAACTTTAATTTCGGAAGTCGGTGTCTTGGGTTTTATATTTTCGTTTTTTGCCACCGACTTCCGAAATTAAAGTTATTTTTCACTTTGTAGTGTTTTTTTTGGAGGTCGGTTGTTTTTTTTTGTAAAAAGTTTTTATTTTTCACTTTTTAGTTGTGATACCTACCCCACACACATTCGAATACCACTACCTGATACCAATGACAGAAACTTATCATATCATCTACATACTAAGTAGGAAAAAAAAACGTATTTTGTAGGTAACTCAAAAACTATCCAAACAAAGTTAATAAAATTTATATGGGACCAATTTGAGAACACACCCTTTCAAACAAAAAAAGAATTTTCAAAATCGGTCCACAATTGACGGAGAAATCGGTGGACATACATAAAAAAAAAAAAAAACAAACATACGCGACGAACATATAACCTCCTCCTTTTTGGAAGTCGGTTAAAAAGTAGAGCGGCACTATACGAGTTATATGGTTTGAAAAAATATAGGTTTGATACTCCTTTCTTAGAGTATGTCAAAAATTATTCAAAATTATTTAAAAATATTTGTGTTTTTGCAAAATCAAAATTTTTAGGCGATACAATTAAAAATTCAAATAATAAAGTAAAAACCACTTGGAAAATTATTAACAATGAAACGGGTAAGTCGGTTAAACAAGAAAAACAACTCGAGATTATGGTCAACAATAAATTAGTTAATATAGCAGCCGACGTAGCTGAGGCATTTAATGAATTTTTTGCCAACATACCTATAACTACGACTCGCTCCTTAAATTCGTCCCCGTCTAAAGCTGAAAACCTTTTACATAGCACTGTGCCTAAATGTAGTAGCTTATTTAGCTTAGAGCATGTAACACCTCGTGATGTAGTTAATGTTTTTAACACACTTAAATCTAAAAACACTGGTGATTACTGGGGTATCTCCATTAAACTATTAAGTAATATAATAGACATAGTAGCTCCATATTTAGCTGTAACTTTTAATAAATGTGTTGATTTAGGAACTTTTCCTGACCTCATGAAGAGTAGTAAAGTCATACCATTATTTAAATCGGGTAACAAAAATGACGTTGGCAATTTCAGGCCTATCTCTATCTTACCAGCATTCAGTAAAATATTTGAAAAGTTAATACTCAAGCAGTTGCTAAGACATTTTAATTTAAACAGACTTCTTCATGATGAACAATATGGTTTTACAAAAGGTCGTTCGACCACAGATGCGGGTGTTGCTCTGCTGAAACACATATTTAACGCATGGGAGGACTCGCAAAATGCTATTGGAGTTTTCTGTGATCTCTCCAAAGCCTTTGATTGCGTGCACCATGACACACTTTTGCGTAAACTACGTCATTACGGTGTCCAAAACGAAGCTCTTAAAGTAATAAATTCTTATTTACATAATAGGTTCCAATGTGTAGATGTTAATGGTGTGAAATCTTCCGAGCTACCAGTTCAGTTAGGTGTACCTCAAAGCTCAATACTCAAAATCAAAATCAAAATATTTTTATTTCACATAAACCTACATAGGCACTTATGAAACGTCAGAAGCTAGGTGCACGGTTCCAATTGGTCGTTTCCTATGGAGAAGAGCCGGCAAGAAACTCCACGGTTACTCTTTTAAAAATAATTGGCTTTTACAATACTTTCATATAACAGTGTTTCTAGGTATGGGAGGACAGTGTAGGTCTTTCAATAAGTACCAAGTACTTAACAAAATAGAAAATGGTCAACAGGTCTACAATCCACTAAGCCTACAGCGTTCTCACATTCACAAAATATGTAGAAAAGAATCTATACAAAAAAAATAAATATATGATAATATAATGCTATACAAAAAAATAAAATAAATAAAGATGGGTCCATTCTTATTCTTAGTATATATTAATGACTTGCCTTTTTATTTAAAGGATATCTGGAACGTTGTACTGTTTGCAGATGATACGTCTCTTATTTTTAAAGTAGACAGGAATGGACAAGATTTTGACGACGTAAACAGTGCACTCTCAATGGTTACGGATTGGTTTACGACAAATAACCTAGTTCTCAATGCCAAGAAAACGAAATGTATAAAATTCGCTCTACCAAATGTTAGAAATCTAGGACCCAACATCGTCTTAGATAAAGAGGTGCTTCAAATTGTGAACTCGGCAGTTTTTCTGGGCATAACAGTAGACGTCAAACTTCAGTGGGGCCCACATATATCAAGCCTAGCGGGAAGGCTCAGTTCGGCCGCTTACGCTGTCAGAAAAGTAAGACAATACATTGACGTTGATACAGCTCGGTTAGTATATTTTAGTTATTTTCATAGCGTTATGTCCTATGGTATTCTGCTGTGGGGCAAAGCCGCTGACATTCAAAATATATTTGTTCTTCAAAAACGAGCAGTTCGAGCAATTTACCAGCTTGGTGCCAGAGTTTCTCTAAGAGATTTGTTTAAAAATATTGGTATTCTCACGGTGGCATCACAATTCATTTTCGCCAACATCTTTATATTAGGCAAAATATACACTTATACACTAAAAACAGTGATATTCACAATGTTAACACTAGAAATAAGGACAAACTACGAGCTCCCTTTCACCGGCTTCATAAGGTTCATAACTCATTTGTTGGGCTTGGTATAACTTTTTATAACAAGCTACCCTCTTCTTTGCTAGATTTGCCTTTTAATGCATTTAAAACTAAAGTAAAATCCAACCTTTGTTCAAAGGCATACTATTGTATCAACGATTACTTAAATGATAAGAATAGTTGGTCGCTGTGATTAACTCAAGACAATGTTTATGTTCTTTCTTCAGAATTAGCTTACCTACTGTCAGTTTATATGAATTTTTTATTTTTAATTTTATTTTATTGTTGACATAATCTACTCATTACAATGTTTTGTTATGAGTTGTATTGCAATTTGTGGTTAGCTAGCGACCTCGACAATTGATCATATTATTTTTTGCCTGAGCAACCAGCAGCAAGTTCGTCATGCTCCCTTAGATGTCACTGCTTGCGGTAGCGTCGGGGGTCGGGTTGCCTCCTTCCCTCAAATATGGCGAGGGGGGTAATGGCTGATCTTTGAGTTATGCTCGTGGACGGGTGCTGCTTGGTCGTCTTGCTGATCATGGTTTTGTTATTGTTACTAGTAATTAACTGTTCATTTACCCCGATGGTCCTAGTTTATCATTTATAACTGCCAATTACAGCTTTATGTAAGCGAGCACGCCCTTTATGTCTGAAGGCTTTTATATAGATATTTAGTTCTTTTTACGTTTAGTTTTTATTTTTTTAAATATTGCTTGATGTTTTTGGGTGGTATATTGGCGTGTGCTAGCTGGCATATGGCCTATAATTTATCATTTGAATTATGTTTTGTGTTGCATAATGTAAGTTATTTTGAATACTATTGTATAGAATCATTTTTCTAACTTGAACAGACAGCTGTGCTGCTGGGGAGTTTGTTGCGCCACTTCTTCTTCCCAGCTAAAGGCACTAGGAAGTGGTGAAGGGTGGGCGTTTTTGGGGGACTGTCTTATGTAATTTTGACGTTCGAAAAGTGCTGGTTCTCAGCCTAATTTGAATAAATGACTTTTGAATTTTGAATTTTATATCAGGCTTATTTGCTACAATAGTCCTGTCAGTAATGATAGACTGAACCCAGTACAACGTGACATGGTCATTTTCGAGAACTGGGTCGGGCACATACTTGTAATACGGTACCTCAGAGTCCACAAGTTTATATTTCAAAGCAAGTTGCTGGTGAATAATCCTAGCCACTTGGTTATGTCTGTGCAAGTACTCGCCGTTAGCTAGACGCGAGCAACCAGAGATAATATGTCTGATGGACTCACCCGGACGATGGCATGCCCGACACACGTCAACCGTACCGTCCTTCATAATATGTCTCCGGTAGTTATTCGTCAAGATAACTTCGTCCATAATTACACAGACGAAACCTTCGGTTTCCCCGAAAAGGTCACCGAAACGTAGCCAGGATACGGACGCTAAGAAATCTACACCGGGCTCATGAAGAGCCCGATAGAAGCGCCCGTGAAGCGCCTTGCTGAAGCACGCAGTCCAGCTCTCTACATCTGGACTTACCGCCGACGAGCCCACCAAGCGCAAACCTCGGATCGTGGCTGTAGGAGTGCCGACTTCCATGGCTGAAAATGAGGTGTTCAGGTGCATTTTCGAACAAAATGTAGCCGACAAGTTACCAGTATTGTCCTTGGAATCCTTCTTGACCATGATAAAATTAAGCCACAAATCGGGAAAGAGAGATGCTACGACCTGTAACTACGTTGTTGAAGTATCCGCCGATATACGTAAAGCCCTAGTCCCTCAATCAAGGCTTTTTATAAATTGGATGTCCTGTCCTGTCAGGGACTTTACATTGGTGACCAGGTGTTATAAATGCCAACAATATGGTCATGCAGCAAAAACTTGCCGGGAGACCATTACTACGTGTGGTCACTGTGGTGACGCAGGCCATTCGATGTCCGAATGCGCGAAGAAAGCCAACATTCCGAAATGTGCAACTTGCTCACGCTTTAAAAAGCCCAGTGATCACAAAACGGGAGACGCTGAATGCCCTGCTAGGAAAATAGCAGAATACAGATACATTAACTCCATCGATTATGAGGGAACCTAGTGCGTCATACTCAAGGCCAGACTTCCGTTTCGCTTGTTGCTGACTGAACAATATCCCCGGCCACTGCGCTGTCCTACTTACCTTCGATTTGTCGCTGTCTTAGCACATTAGCCGAGCGCTTCAAAAAAACTAACTTATTCATGAAGGTGATTTATGCCCTAGTTAATAATATTGCAAACACAATCATAATCGTGTAACTAAGTGCTAACAACCATCATGTATCATCAGTAAATAATATATAAATTATTTACCTAAATTATTAGTATTTAAGTAGATTTTAACATAATAAATAAACTAACTATTGTCACTATTCTTAAAACTTATGTTAAATATTGTTTTAGAAATTAGCTGTCCTAAATAGTAATTGTAAGAACTTATGCCGCCTGTGATACAGGTTTATCCTAGTTCAGGCGTCATACTTTGTAATACCTACATTAATTATTTCTAAGATTTATACTGTTTTTTTTTACCAATTTTTATATTTGAATAAATTTTATTATTATTATTTATATTGTTTTACATTTCTCGGGACCCTGGGGTCCCGGACTTTTGGAAGGCATACGAGGGGCCGAAGCCAACTCGCAGAGGCCCCTTAGACAATTTTATATGGAATGAGGCACCAACCGACGATTATCCCTGTATGCACTATGCAAGTGCACCCAAGGACAACCCCCGGTTGGTATAGGACTATTGCAGAATATGGAAACAAATCTATTGGACTATGGGTTTGGGTGGCTTAAGTTGACTGGTGACCTGGAACTATGGAAGGACTATCATCATCATCATCATCAGCCTATAAATGTTCCCACTGCTGGGACACAGGCCTCCTCTCTGTGAGAGGGAGTGGGCCGTAATCCACCACGCGGGCCCAGTGCGGGTTGGTAGATGTCACATGTCTTCGAATTTTCGGTTCTAGGACATGCCGGTTTCCTCACGATGTTTTCCTTCACCGTTTTGAGAGCAGTGGTGATGAAATAATTTACACAAAGTAAAGCACCTGTCTGGGTTCGAACCTACGACCTACAACTCGTAAGTCGCGGCCGTTACCACTGGGCCACCACTGTACTAGGACTATGGCCCCTGCCTAATCAATGTTTTATATGTACACGGATAAAATGGCAGGGGGTGACTTGCACACTCAATAATGGGCCCCCGAAAAAGGTCGCTAGCACAAAGTGTCGTAGCGACAAGGGGGCAACATGTCCTGAGGTGCTTGAGGAGTGGAGAGGTATTCCACGGCTTTCAGAACAATCCCAGAGCCCGGAAGATGGTCAAGATCCCTACGAGCACTTACTGAAATACTTCCTTCCCCCGAGCACGTTTGCTCTTGCGAATCTCCACTCAAGCCGGCCAATTAAGGCAAGAATGAGGCGGGAGCGCCGTTCCTCGTCAGTGTTCACTCCAGCCGGCCAATAAAGGCAAGCCAGAGGTGAGGAACAAGACTTCTCCCGGGAGATAGGGTCCGTGGGGTCGCTACTGCCCAACAGCTCGCCACATGCTGCCCTGCGGGTTTTTGTATCTCTCTTGGTCTGGCTCCTCATCCCAACCTGTTCCAGCAAAGTAACTCAACCGGCACAGGCCGAGAGTTTGGAGCGCGCAAGCCCCACCACGACGTCAACGTAGAGATACGGCGGTGGGGTTATTATTATTATTATTATAACTCTTTGCGGTCATCTGTAGTAAGAACTACAGGTTTGCGCCAGTTCTCTTTAGCCATGGAGAGCGGGGTGAGCCCGTTGTCCATTGCGACCACATCACGGTGCATGCCCACATCGGCTTTAAGAAAGTATTCCCTGAGGCTGCACACCTCGCGGTTGTGGAGGGTCTTCGCATTTAAAAAGCTTCGACCCCCATACTTCCGCGGGATGTACAGTTTCATCACCGATGAACGTGGGTGATGCATCCGGTTTGCGGTCAGGAGTGTACGGACCCTCCTGTCCAGGGCGTCGAGTTCGGTCTGAGTCCATTTGAGTATGCCAAAAGAGTACATCAAAACCGGCATGACCCAACCGTTGAAGGCGCGCACCTTGTTTCCGCCTGAAAGAAGACTATTTAATACCTTTTTCAGGCGACCAAAGAAGCGCTCCTTCAACGATTGCTTCATGTCAGCAACGTTGATGCCTAACGCTTCTGACATACCCAAATACATATAGCTTTCGGTTGAGGAGAGGGATCTAAGGTGTATGGAGTCCGAGAGTTGGGTCCCCTCGGATTCCATAATCTCCCCTCGCTTTACATGCATGACTGCACATTTGTCCTCACCAAATTCCATACTGATGGCGCCACTGAATGTTTCAGTTACCTTCAGTAGCTCCATCAGTCGCAATTTGTTGGGGGCAAAGAGTTTCAAGTCATCCATGTATAGAGGTGAGATATGACCTGACCTCCTCTCCTCAACCTATAGCCCAGACCTGAATCCTCCAGCAGTGTGCTTAGAGGGTTCAGGGCTAAGCAAAACCAAAGTGGACTTAAACTGTCGCCCTGAAATATACCCCGTTTAATCCATACAGGCTCGTCATTCTTCTGGATCTGTCGACATCCTGGGTAGCGAAAGACCGTCCTCCATTGCCCCATACACGACATCAGGAAGGTGCGCAGAGTTGCATCTATCTTGTACAGCTCCAGCACCCTCATGAGCCATGTATGTGGCACCGAGTTGTAGGCCTTCTTATAGTCTATCCAGCATGTCGACAGGTCCTTGCGAGATCGACGAACCTGTTGGCTTATGGCCATGTCTATGAGGAGAAGCTCCTTAGTACCGCGGGACCCGTTCCTACATCCATTTTGAGAGGCTGACATGATTGAAATACTGTCAATGTGTGTGTTAATTTTCGTTCTCAAAATGGATGTAAGAAGTTTATAGACCGTCGATAAACATGTGATCGGTCTATAATTCTTGGGTTCCGCGGGTCTACCTGACTTATAGAGCAGGTGAGTAACGCCTGTTGTTAGAAACTGCGGTAGCGACCCAGTCTCTAGGGATGACTGAAATTGAGATGCCAGGCGAGTGTGCGAACTACTCAGCCATTTTAACCAAAAGTTGTGTAGCCCGTCCGGTCCCGGTGATTTCCAATTCGGTAACGGACGGACTACTCTGGCTACGTCTAATGGCGTGATTAGTACAGCTTCCATTTCTGGTATGGTTTCACACACTCGCTCGACATCCTGCATCCAGCCAGCCTCAATGTGACAGACGGGCACCGACCAGATGCTGCGCAAGAATGCACTCGTGGCAGCATCATCCGGGCGGCACACATCTGTCACATTTTGTTCAGGTCGCTCCCAAGCTCTATATACCCACCTCTCATCGCTCTGGAACATGCGATTCTGCGTGTATCGGTCAACCCGCCGCTTAAACCGCCGAATACGGCTCGCCCATGCACAAACTCTCTGCTTCAGGAAGTCGATGCGCTCTGTGACACGGGACATGTATTCTTGAGGACTGATTCCAGTCCCCGAGAATGCCTGCCTTACAAAGCGCATTACTCGTGGTCGTGTATTTCCCTCCCTGAAGCAGTATAGTTTGCCGATGAGTGCCCTGGCCCCATCGATACGTCGCTCGATTCTGCACTGCCAGCCTGGTACGGCTGGTTTGGGTCGAGTAGCTCCGTCGCAGTTTGGAAACTTGACGTTAGCTAAACGACATGCAAAGTCAAAGTCAAAGTCAAAGTCAAATCATTTATTTCAAATAGGCACATGTATGGCACTTTTGAACGTCAAAAATTACAAAATAATAAAATTGATTCTAGTCGCCCCTTCCAAAAGGTAGTTTTCGTATGGAGAAGAATGGGCAAGAAACTCCACCGTTACTCTTTTAAAATGTTTTACAATATTGTTTGTATATGTACGTACATTTGTTAAATAATTATTATATGTGAAGACGATGCACCTAGAATAAAATTACTATACCACAATAGGTAAAAAAATTAAAAATGAAGCAACGATAGATAATTTAATTTGTGACAGATACATGGTTCTCACATATTTACAAACATTGTAAAAGTAGACGATTTTCCTAAAATGTTACAATTAATAAGTCAGTGTGTAAGGAAGTAATCACAGAATGTAAAATCAATGTCATACTTAAAACACAAAGTAATAAATTTTACAATTAAATTAGCAACCAGTTTGATTTTGTCTTGATTCTAAATTGTCCTATGGAGCAGGACCAGCATGTTTCCAAGCACTCTTATCTTGGATATAATCCTCTAATTTGTAATATGCTTGTTTACAAAGTGTATTTTTTATATGAGTTTTAAATTTTCTTTCATTTAATTGCAATATGTCACAAGGTATTTTGTTGTAACATTTAACACAGTACCCCATAAAAGATGTATGTACTTTAGATAACCTGAAAAATGGTTGATCTAGTTTATCTTTATTTCTAGTATTAAAATTATGTCTATCACTTATTTTATTAAAGAGATGTGGATTTTTCCTTACATACATAATATTTTCATAAATGAATTGGCAAGGTACCGTCATAATATTAATCCTTTTAAAAAGTTCCCTGAGAGATTCGCGGCGACGTAGATTATAAATGGCTCTGACAGCTCTCTTTTGCAAAATAAAGATGGATTCAATGTCAGCAGCCCGACCCCACAGTAAAATGCCATATGACATAATGCTGTGGAAGTAGCTAAAATAGACCAAACGCGCGGTTTCTACGTCTGTTAACTGTCTTATCTTTCTAACAGCATAAGCGGCCGAGCTTAACCGCCCCGCAAGAGATGTTATATGAGGTCCCCATTGTAATTTCTCGTCTAGCGTGATTCCCAGGAAAACCGTTTGATTAATAAATTCCAGTTTTTCTCCATTCAATATGATGTCACATTCGCTACTTTTAACATTAGGTAATTTAAATCTAATGCATTTGGTTTTTTTTTTATTAAGTACCAGATTATTTACCGTAAACCAATCTTGGACTTGCAGAATAGAGCTATTCACGTCGTCAAGATTTTGTGATTGTCGGCTTATTTTAAAGATTAATGATGTGTCATCTGCAAATAACACCATCTTCGGTTGATTTTGAAGTATTTGGGGTAAATCATTAATGTAAACTAAAAAAAGGAATGGACCCAATATCGAACCTTGAGGAACGCCCATTGCCATTTCAGACCCTAATGAGTTTACGCCGTTTATCTGAACTTTAACCTTTCTATCTTTCAGGTACGATCTAAGTAAATCAAGAGCTGTATTCCTAATCCCATAGTGTTCTAGTTTCAGCAGAAGTGTCTCATGGTCTACACAATCGAACGCCTTCGAGAGGTCGCAAAAGATTCCAATGGCATCTTGTGCTTCTTCCCAGGCCTTAAAAATGTTCTTTATTAGGGTGACACCGGCGTCAGTAGTACAACGCCCTTTGGTGAAACCGTACTGTTGTTCATGAAAGATGGAATTTTTATTAAAGTGACGTAACATTTGATTGAGCATCAACTTTTCAAACACCTTACTGAGAACTGGCAGAATTGACACAGGCCTATAATTGTTGGGTTCTTTACTATCACCGGATTTGAACAATGGAACTACTTTACTGTGTTTCATGAGATCCGGAAAGACTCCTTGGTCTACACTGGTATTAAATATGTAAGCTAAATAGGGCGCAATGGTTTCGATAATAGACCTACAGACTTTTACAGACATTCCCCAGAGATCTTCTGTTGATTTAATTTTAAGATCTTTAAAAGCTTTTATAACAGCCTGGGGGTTTGTATGCTGAAACCTAAACTCCAAAGGGCATGCCTTCACATTCTGTCTAAGTAAGGCAGCAGAAAGCGCGGGTGAGGAATTTAAAGCTTCAGTAGTTTTAAGAGGAATATTAGCAAAAAAGTTTTCAAATTCTTGAGCTATTTCTATATCTGAGTTAATGGGACCATGTGCAGTCTCTAAATTAAATTCAGTATTTCGCTGTTTTTTCCTACCCGTTTCATTATTTATTACTTGCCGCAACAGCCGCGCAATACAGGATCGAGTGTGTATCAATGAGATCCTCGCTGCTCTCGAAAAAATTCGTAAGCAGCGAGTCCAGGGCACACACCAGCACCCTATTTTTTTTGTGCATGGGTAGGCATGGTAATCGGGGCCTAAGTTCGGTCAGAGTGTACCTATACTCGCGAAACGCATCCTCCAGTGCGCTCCTCAATCGGTCGTTACACTGGCAAGTAGCCAGTGTAACGACCGATTGGCACTGTGGCAACCCTATCATCCTCCTCTTCAACACCATGATTGAACCGCGGCAGGATTGCATCAATATTGAACGTTTGTGCCGCGGTTTGTGGCCGAGTTGAGACGATATGGTTGCTCAGTACCTCTGAGCGCAGCCTATCAAGTGCAGCATCGTCCAACCTATGATTGCGTTGGATGACACGCACCTGATCCGACAGTCGTTGGGCCGAGACGTTGACGGTTGGCTCTAGTTCCTGGAACAGAGACAGCATCCTAACACGGTACGCAGTGAGGGTAGTTCCTCCCTTTGTAGACCCGTAATATGCGCGCATGACGTTCTCGTTCATTGATTGAGTCCATCTCATGCGCTGCACACAACCACCGGCAGCGGGGACCCAGCTCGGGGCCGGTTGGCCCCTAAGTCCCAAGCTCCTCGGTGGTCGGCCTCTCCCCTGCCGACGTATAAGTGTTGGCGACGTCGGCGGGGAGAAATACTCGTCGCTCGAGCTCGACGCAACTGTCGCGGCCGGTGTCGTCACAGTGCTCACAGTGGGGCTGGGTACCGGCGGCGGCGAGGTGGAGCTGAGCGAAGAGTCCGGAGGTGGTGGGCGTGCTGATCGTGCGGCCGATCTCGTCAACATTTAGTGTTTATTCCAATTTTTCTTGATTTTATTGGAGGTGACATCTGTCATGTCACATCCGCTATGGCATTTTTTGAAAATAGTCTATTATTTCTAGGTCATTTTTATCTATTTTCGGTTTAATTTTGTTTTTTAGGTTTTTACGCTTGTTTTCAGTTACCAATGTTTATTTATTTAGTTAGTAAAAACTGCCTCAAAAATAACTATGAAAATTGGGAGAACACTTTTTGAGATGTGTTAACGTTTGTGTTGCCAGCCTAAATTGTGTTTTTATTGTTATTATTTAAGTTATTTGTGGTTTATTGTTATTATTTAAATTATTTATGTTTTTAGTGTTATTATTTAGATTATTATTATTTTTAATTACCTTGTAAAACATTCAGACACAATGTAAATTGTTATTGAATAAATAAATGAAATGAAATGAGATAATAAGACAGTAAAATAAATGACATAAAACACATAATTACAAGTCTGTCCTACGAAAAAGGTTTTAATCTATTGATAGGGGTAAAATCGGGATGGGGATGACGTACAGCGTTTTTGCCAGCCTGTACAGCATGAGGTTACATCTTATGATAAAACCTCACAGTACTTACACTTCCCGGTAACGATTTTCTATCAATCACTGACAAAAAGCAATAAATTGTGGCCGGCGCCGGCGGCGCGTCACATTCGCTTTCGCATTCGTTTTCGTGGAGTGCATGAATTCTACGAAAATAATAGGGATGCACAAACTTAATTTTGTGTGACTTGGAAATCACAGTCAAACATGTTTCGCAGTTGTTGTGTGTGTCGCCTTCCCAGACGTAGTATTGGCTTGCGTCAAACTTAGCCACAGCCATACGCGTACTTCGACGTGAGTCCCGTTTGAAGTACTACATGATCTCCTCGTCGAGTTCTGGCGAATGAACGGCCGATCGACCTCTGTCCTGTGCATGCGCTGGTGTCTTGAAATGCCCATGATCGAGAAGCCGCTATGTCGCCGCTACGATCGTCCGGGCCTGTGGGACATGGGGGTTCAGAACCCCGCGAAGACGGAGCGACTCCAAGATTTGCGGCTCCGCGTAAAATTATAACTATCCCTAGCGTACAGGTTGTACCATAGCGACGTACTCCAAATTGGAATAACTGTAATTTCGATCCATTTTTGCAAATCACGATATCGCATTATGCGTCATACGACGATCGCGGGTCAACTGACTTCAAAATCAAAATATTTTATTTCACATAAACCTACAAGGGCACTTATGAAAGGTCAGAAGCTAGGTGCACGGTTCCAATTGGTCGCTTCCTATGGAGAAGAGCCGGCAAGAAACTCCACGGTTACTCTTTTCAAAATAAATTGTTTCTACAATGTTTTCAAATTACAGTGTTAATAGGTCTGGGAGGATAGTGTAGGCCTATCAACAAGTACCAGGTACTTAGTAAAATAGAAAATGGTCCACAAATCTACAGTACTTAACTGAGAGAGCCAGCGCCGGCGGCGGGGGTGCGTGGGGAGAGGCTCGCCGTCGCCGCCCGCGTACGTGCGGACTACTTTATGCCGTATCACCACGCGCGACAGCTTATTTTGGTCTAAACATTTACGAACCGCTCTTCGCTTTGTCGGAAGCGCGTAGCCACACATGCGGTTCGAGAAGTACCTACGTTATGTCTAGTGGCTAGGTGGCTACCATTGTTTCTCATGCCTTCAAGATTATGCATATTTTTTTTAATTATTTGAAAACAAAAACGTTTTAATTTTTTAAGTTTAACTCTATGATTCAATAGTACTACCTACTAAGGGAAAATCGTTCGGCCGCGGGAAAACAACCATTAAAATTTCAGCGTGTGTATTGCCGAGATTTTGTCAATGAAATGTTGACGATGTGTCGACTGTTGAGCATAAACGTCGTGGGTTCGATCCCCAGCCTGCCAGTGAACAGGTCTGTACCATAACGAAGTAGTCAATTCTCAAAATATTAAGCATAGTTTTCAAGCTTCCGTACTTGTTGTATCGTTTAGTGATGATGTGGCCAGACGGCTCGTAACTTGTGTATTTGCAGTCATGGGTGGGCCTTCTGGCGTGGCCGGCGGGTGGGCCACGTCGTCGCCTCTTGTGTTACCTACGTTATCAAGATTTATTATAGGGAGAAAGATATGAGAAGGAAAGAGATCGAAAGCTGTTGAGTGTTTCCGCAGTGCTTCGAGTTACGACTACCAGAAGATGCCGCGCACCGCCTTCCGGAACGGTCGCATCGTCATTCTGGAGCCACCGCGCCCGTGACGTCACGCAGCACCAGGAGGGGTGCACCCGCTGCACTCGGCCACCTACACTTTGTGGACTGATTTCAACTCGAACGTTTGTTTATACAGTTTACGTATTTAACTTGTACCTACTAGTATTAGTTATCATGAAGTAATTAGGAATAGTTAAGGTATAGTAAGGTATGTAGATTTATAAAGAAATTACGAAATCGCTAGTCTGTTTACTCACTGCAGCACGTATCTACGGCCAACAGTTAATGAATCCATGACAGCCAGATGTAACACGGACGATGAGTTACTGTCCGCGGCTCGCATGAAATGCTCGGAAGTGCTTGTTGTGCTGAAGGTTTATATTTTATCATTATATTTAAAACTCTATTTTTATACAAATTAAACTTTGCTGCTCTTATAGATAATTACTAGGTATACTACTTAATAAGTGGTGGACAATACAACACACACACGCAAACTATTACGCCAAGGTAAGTTTTGTTGATACCAATGATACTTACTAACGACTGTAGCACATTTTACATTTCACCATTGATTGACCGTACGAATCAAATTCCTGGTTATTTTGGCAATTTTTTATTTTTATTGCTGGTAATATTGTATTCTGCGCCATTTTATATTCTGCTCTGACCCCCAGTTACCGCCAGTTGCTCCGGCAAGTTAGACGTGTGCAACGTACGCGCGATAAAAAAACCGGCCAAGTGCGTGTCGGATTACGTACAATGAACGGTTCCGTAGTTGGAATGAATTTATCCCAAATATAAACTTAACATTGTAGTTGAAATACATGCACTCCTTCACATTCCAACTGTAAATGTGAATTTTTACGCACAATTTTGAGAGATCTACAATGTTATTTTAAGACCATAGACTTCTTATAGGTTTTTCTTTAATCAATGAGTAAAGAGCCATACTACGTAATTTTTTCAAAATTTTTGGTCCAGTAGTTTCGGAGATAAGGGGGGAATGGTAAAGGAGAATGCTCATGAATGTATGGAATCCCGTACCATGTTGCATCAAAATCAAACTTTGTTTTTTATAGACTACACTGATCATATTAACTCCTACAAGAGTTATTTTTGAAAAAAAAACCCGGGTTTTGGAATTATTTTATAAAATCGAAAATAACCTAAAAACTAGGTTATTTATTTTTTGACGCTTCTGACTACCTATTTTAAATAGACACGTTAAACACGAACTAACATTATTGCTCTAAAATAGCGTAATCCACTAATATTAGTAAGAATTACGAGTTATTGCAACATAATAGCCGCACCACAGGATGCGTGACTGAAACTCTGAGATTTGTCTGACCTTTATATTGCCAATACTGTGAGCGGATCTGCTTACCTGAGTAGGAGTTATCCATGACTGTAACAAGTTAATCATTGGAGTAGACGCTTGTTCTAATGAATGTGTAGGTTGGTTTCTGGGTATCAAAAATGAACAATTGATACATCGTCGGCTTTGCCGGTTGACTGACGGTGTCAATCGGTCGACCACACGACTCGCCATATTTGTACGATACACAACACAGAAAAAGAAGTTAAAAAAATACAAACAAGTTCTACTTCTCAACGCATAATTCAATAATTATCTAATAAAATCTCAAGTTCTCAACTCTCAAAAATACTCGCTAGCGCAAAGATAGTTGGTACTTGATATGTCAGTAGAGTACAACTAAAAATATCAAATCAATGCACAGACAATGTACAAATTATAAAGTATCTAGTCGGGATTTAGGGATGTAATCGATAAACAAAAATCTTAAGGGTATGAAAATCGATTTTGTGTCAATTAGCAATAAGCCAAACTAAATCGATTTGGTATACTTAATTGTTTGATTTTACTTAATTGTTGCTGATAATCAAAGAAATCAAAGCAAAAACATATAATTCGTGAAATGTTTTTCAAGCAAATATTATATAATTATTTAATACACAAAAGAAACTATTACTGGTTAGTCGATTCATCAAAAATCAATTCTATTGCATTCTACATCTCTAAGACTGGCTATGAACAGTCAATTAACCATAGATAAAATAATGATAATCATACAATTAGATTCTATTATATTCTAGTTTTTTTTAATAATGTAGAATCGGCAAAGTATTCTTTTTTACAGTGATCATGACACTTTAAAAAATCAAGGGTTAAAAAACGAAGGACGCCAACGGTTGTCATAAAATGTTATGCTAGCAAACAAGGCATTTCGTAACATCTAATTTGTTGACAAGTCGACAGACAAGGGGCTGTTCATGTGAAACGGAACGTCAGTTATAGGGAGTAAAACAATATCCATACTTTTAATCTCAAAAGTAAATTCCCTGTTCAAAAATCAAATCCCCGACGTATAATATCGTAAAAAATTATGAAAATAATTACTATAAAATTTTAGTCTTGATGCGCGAGACTTTTTGGTACCACTTTTGGTCATTGCCCTTTTCATCGAATTTCTTATTCTATCTTTAAATAAAAGTGTTTATTTTAAAATTATATAAAAAGTATGTTTAAAATTCTCGCAACAAGCCCTTTCATTTGATATGTCACACGGTACTGTTAGCAAAACTTTTTTTTTTAATTTTCTTGTTTGCTCCCCAAAAGTAACCCCTATATTCAAAATTAATTTATTTACGTTACACGTTCGTGTTTGGGTCACAGGAATACATATGTGTACCAAATTTCAACTTAATCAGTCAATTAGATTCGAAGCAAATTGGCTGTGACAGACGGACAGACAGCCACACGAGTGATCCTATAAGGGTCCCGTTTTTTCCTTTTGAGGTACGGAACCCTAAAAACCTACAAAGCATATTTTAAGCTGAACTACGTTGAACCTTGTAATCATTTACCTCTTATTTTAGTAATTTTATGTACACTGTGGACGAGAAAATAAAGTTTTTGCAACACTTTTTCAACTACTCGAAAATCCGTCCGCCATTACCTCAACGTCCATTAGATAAAAAAAAAACGGCCAAGTGCGGGTCGGACTCGCCCATGAAGGGTTCTGTAGCAGCAAGTAACATTGAATGAAAGGTAAATTGCGGTTTACGATTTATATCGTATTAAAAAAAAACTGCTTACTAGATCTCGTTCGAACCAATTTTCGATGGAAGTTTACATGGTAATGTTACATCATATATTTTTTTTAGTTTTATCATTCTCTTATTTTAGAAGTTACAGGGTGGGACACACATTTTACCACTTAAGAAGTGTCTCTCGCGCAAACTATTCAGTTTAGAAAAAAATGATAATAGAAACCTCAATATCATTTTTAAAGACCTATCCATAGATACTCCACACGTATGGGATTGATGAAAATTTTTTTTTTGAGTTTTAGTTCTAAGTATGGGGAAAACCCCAATTTTTTTTTTTTTTTTCTATTTTTGTGTGAAAATCTTAATGCAGTTTACAGAATACATCTACTTACCAAGTTTCAACAACATTGCTCTTATAGTTTCGGAAAAAAAGTGGCTGTGACATACGGACGGACAGACAGACAGACAGACATGACGAATCCATAAGGGTTCCGTTTTTTGCCATTTGGCTACGGAACCCTAAAAATTGCTGCTTTTGTATGACACTCATGTTATCATTCATGCTATTTAATTAAAGTAAAGATTGAGTAAATCAATGTTTTTTTAACCGACTTCCAAAAGGAGGAGGTTCTCAATTCGACTGTATGTTTTTCTTTTTTTTTTTTGTATGTTTGTTACGCGATTACTCCGTCAATTATGAATTGATTTTGATGATTCTATTTTTGTTTGGTAGATCATACTTCAGAGGTGGTCCCATATAAATTTTATTAACTTTACTTGGGTAGTTTTTGAGTTAGCTTCAATAATAAGCATTTTTACCTCACTTAGTATGTGGATGATATTATGATAACTTCCTGTCACTGTTATTTACATAGCAGGTAGTGGTATTCGAATTTGTGTGGGGTAGGTATCACAACTAAAAAGTGAAAAATAAAAACTTTTTACAAAAAAAAACAACCGACTTCAAAAAAAACACTACAAAGTGAGAAATAACTTTAATTCGGAAGTCGGTGACAAAGAACGAAAATTCAAAACCAAAGACACCGACTTCCGAAATTAAAGTTATTTTTCACTTTGTAGTGTTTTTTTTGAAGTCGGTTGTTTTTTTTTTGTAAAAAGTTTTTTTTGAGTAACGCGATGTCAGTAGAGAAAAAATCTTTCTAAGAACTCACCGAGCACACCAGTCACTATGTGTAAACAGCAATCATTCATGTATATAAATGCGTAAATGTATTGAATTCGAAAAACATTATTGATTTATCCGGAGCCGGAGGTACTGTTGCTGGGCAAGTGAGTCCTGCGTCCTGCGGTAAATATACAAGTATGTTTGTATGTAGGACCACCTGAGTCCCTGACCAGTGTACAGTGAGCTTTCAGTGTGATTAGATATAATAAGAATATAGGTACAAATAAATTGTAAGAAAACTGCTTGGATGTCTGATTACTTTACTCTTTCAGTATCCATTAACGATATAGATAAGTAGGTAGCTACCTAATTTATTTTATTAATTTAAATGCCCATTACAGGTCTTAACCTAATGCGATAGTCAAGTCACACACACCAAAATAAAGAAAAAATTAAAGCAACACATACATCTTATAGGTCATTGTTTATAATATGGTGTAAACAATAATACTTTTGCGAATTCACCCCAGTAACATGTAAATATTTATCAATTTCGACCTGAATGTAATTGATGGTGCGAATTGCTCGAGTTGGAGGGGTTTTAGCTAGCGAATTGGTCCTGGCTGATGGAACGACTAGCAGTGGCAGGGGCTGGCGGCGGCGTCGCCTCCACAAACAACGGTCGGGTACGTACAAGTGCAACCGCTGCAGCACTTTCGGGTTGTGCACTGTGCCTCGAAGTAGTTTCACCATGTATGACACCAACGCAAATTCCCGTCGCACCCCGAGTTGATAGTACCCCACCATACCCAGTACGAATAGAGTGGGGAACATCAAAGGGTAAAATGGGTATATAAATATAAAGTTTCTTGTACAGATGGCGCACAAAGGATATGGCCAGTTTTTGTATGGACGTCGGCATAGTTATCGAATTGAATGTACATCAATGATTTTTGGTGTTTTATATTTGTGAATATTGACACATTAAATTGCTATAAATAAAAAACTGATAGAACTTGTCATTACAACAGACTAAACGTAAACAGTTTAATAAAACCTTTTAATCAGATCGCTGGCAATAAGTGTATAAATTATAATTTCGCTACTAAAAAACTTATGGCGCTTTAAAATAGCGAACAGTTGTGAATTATTACGATTAACTGATATGGTTTTAGTATTATTAAGCTCAACACACACACAAGGCGGGTGCGTGTCGGGCGCGGGACGGCAGTACGGCGGGCTTGTATATTGTAATTCCTTGTATTCAGTACGGCGGGCTAGTATATATTGTAATTCCTTGTATTATAATTAAGTATGTCGGCACACGATACGCGTGCGCGGGTCGGGCGCGAAGCGGGACGGGTCGGGAGCCACGCACGTATTTCGTGTGCTGACATGTATATTATAATACTTACAAGGAATTACAATATATACAAGCCCACCGTACTGCCATCCCGACCAGCGCCCGACACGCACCCGCCTTGTGCGTGTTGAGCTTTAGGCATTTAAACAAAATAATGGCCACTTGAATTAAGGATTTTTAACTGTATATTGATTAACATTTATTAAACTGGATAATAGTCTCAAAAAATATGACAATAAATACAAAGTATATTTGAAACAATTTTTTTTCTTAAA
Source organism: Agrochola lychnidis (assembly GCA_963680765.1). Lineage (NCBI taxonomy): Eukaryota > Metazoa > Arthropoda > Insecta > Lepidoptera > Noctuidae > Agrochola > Agrochola lychnidis. The sequence goes on along the minus strand of OY796859.1, from coordinate 353,795 downwards.
TTATAGTTTACCCTCATTTTTTTATTGTTTTATTACCAATAAACAAGGGAAACACAAAATAAAACAAAAGAGTAAAATTAATTATTTATTTATTAGTTATTACAGAAAATAAAGAGAAACATTTTGTTAGATTATAATATATCTTAAATACCTACCTAGATAACTCAATAATATACGTTAGGTACAGCAATGCAGCGATAGTGTTAAAGAAACCGAGGTCAACCAAGAGCATTTTTATTTCACATATACACTAACCTGGATTAAGTGTAATATATAAGTATTGTAGTGCTGCAGTAATTACATAAATAGCTGCTTTAAATATAACCAGACATGTAAAACAAATACAAGCGTTGATGCATATATTATTTTACAATTGTAATTGTGGTTTTGTGTATTGTGCCTTTTGTTAGATTATTTTAATATTCTTGAATTGTTAATAATATGTTGACTAAAAATCCTGCTGGAGCTTGAATATTGTTTTGGTGTCTTGCCCAACCAAGGTACCAGATTATTGTCATAACGTGACAACAACAACCAGCGGTTCTGTTCCCTACAAGGCAATTACAATAGTACCCTAAAATAGCTTCCAAAAAAAAATCACTATCATGTTCAAATAAAACAGGAAAAGTAAATTATCTAGGAAACATGACTAGACTTAATAAGTCCTCTTAATAAATAAGGATTATTTCCACCAACCCGTATTTTCATTTCTTGGGAGTGTTCCAGTTCCGGACACACTTCAACAACATAGATACCATTATCCCTAACATGTTCACCGAAGTGGCTGGTAGATTGATGTCCGAAGCCAATTCCGTTTCTCGTGATGAATCATGCACTGCCTGTCTATTTGTTTGCATCCAACACACATTACAAACGTAGTTGTTTCTTGAGGGCTGAAAATAAACCACAGTTAGATTAAAGATGGAAAATATGTAAAACACAGATATTACAATCATACACACAATATGAAAACTATTTTTTTATAGATTAATTAATACAACTAGTTATTTATATTAATAAACCTTCAACAGTCCAAAAAAACAACAATAGAATTTTAATTGTTATCGATCTCCAGGAGAGCACGGGACTGTCAAGAGGATAAAAAAACAAAATGCTTACCACATAATTAGTATTTTGTAATAATAGGACAGCCAGCAATGGACAGTCCATACTGACATTATTATGTCTTATTTTTCTCACAGATTTCTCACAACCAAGGCAAACCATGTTATGCCCCAATAGTCGCTCGTGTTCACCAGCTTCGGTACTTAATAATAAGAAGCATGGATGGCAAAAAAACAGCACTTGATGTTGACCATAATATTAGCAAAGAATCCCTTGGCGAAATTCGTGAAAAAATTAATGATTATATCACAAATGATCAAAACAAGCAAAAGTCTCATTATGATAAAAACACATCCACTCCAAAAACATTTAATGTAGGTGATTTAGTCAGTATTGAAAGAGAAATCCCATCAACAGGACAAAGTCGAAAATTAGTACCTAAATATCAGGGACCTTATAGAGTGACAGTTGTTTTCGATAATGATAGGTATCAGATCGAAGATACACCAATCACGCGTAAGAGTGGACGCAAATATAATGCAGTTATTGCTGTTGATAAAATTAAACCGTGGTTAAGTTTCAATAGATCGGAAGATGAATCCGCTTCTAGTAGCGACGACTGCAAAAGTGTCAATGGTCAGTAGAATCAGATATTATGTATACTGATGTGTTCACGTTATGATAGATAATAGTCGGTACAAAAGGGTTACCTACTTTTGATTATAAATTTAGGCAGATGTAACCTTTGTGATTTTAGGCAGATATAGCCTTTGTGATTTGAAGCAGATATAGCCTTTGTGATTTTAGGCAGATATAGCCTTTGTGATTATAGGCAGATATAGCCTTTGTGTTTTGAGGCAGATATAGCCCATTACTATGATTTTATAAAGGCAGAAGTAGCCTTGAAATGGTATTCAGTGCAGAAGCAGCCTGTTACCAGATAATCTTTGATTGCATAGTAACCTCAGTCAGACTATCACATGTAGTATTCAGTGCAGAATAGCCCTGTTGCTACGGTTGACAAAGGCAGATATAGCCTTGGTCCGATATGTGATAAAGTGGTGTTCATAGCAGACGCTCTGTAACCACGGTTGACAGACGTAGGTGAAAATTCATTGTAATCTTAGCCAAATTAATACTAACCTGAAACTGAAATATTAAGAAATGTTGTTGATTATTGATGTGCACATATCGAACTGAAGGAATCTATGCTTAATTTTAACGACAGAAAAAATATTTTAAAAATTCTAAATATTTTGTTATACTTTTTATGGAATTAAAAAAAAAATTGTAACAAAACTGTGTAACTTTTAAACTGAATCAGCTATCGCGATGAAACAAACTCCATAATGATTGGAAGTAAGTAGGCGTCCATATAAAATTAAAATTGAGAAAAAAACTACCCTCAATTGAAAATAAACATGTTTTTTTTTAGTAAAATCTGTATTTTTTTCATAAATTTTTACAATAGTTGTAAAATGTATAAATAAGATGCCCAAGATAATAATAAAAAAAAATTGATACAAAAAATTTAAAAAAAAACAAAAAAAATTACCCTTTTCCCCGTCGATAAAATTAAGCATAGATTCCTCATTTCGATATGTGCACATTGTGAAGACTCACACTGTATTATAGCGTGGTCTGAAAAGAGCTTTATAGCTTTTGCTCAATAGAAAGAGTTTTAATCTTTATATATATAATTCTTCTGTGAGTGTGTATGTCACTGAACTTCTCTCAAACGACTGGACCGATTTTGATGAAATTTTTTGTGTGTGTTCAAGGGGATCTGGGAATGGTTTAAATTCACAATTTTGTCCGCTGGACAATGTTTTGACAGGACAACGTCTGTCGGGTCCGCTAGTTTATTAATAAAACTGTTATCTTTATTAATTTTTTATGGGTTCTGATAACTTGTTGTATATTTTTATACACATGACAAAGTACTGGAGGAATGCATATTTAGTCGCGAAGTTGGTATGTTTAGTCTGTTTTTATATCTAAGTGTAATTCTAGTTTGTATATATTCTCGTTTATTATAGAATTCCGGGTATTTGCGAACAAAGGAGACTGAAACGATTACATACACTCACATATGTAAATGGTGCGAATTTATAGATTCATACATACATTAGTGTATTGCAGTGACTAGTTGCTATCCCACAATTCACATAGCGATCTATAGTTTCAACAATATCCAATACACAAAGCGGCGGTAAAATCAATTCCAAGTCAATCGTGTGAGCGATCTTCGGTGTCCAGTGTGAAAGCAAGGGTCGTACAAGGCAGGTAGGGTCAGAATCCGTAAAAATCAAAGCAGTGATCGTTGAAAATTAAAAATAATTGGGAAAGCACTCAAAACACATCCGAAAACACGAAATAAGTGACAGCTGTCTAGTTCTAGTAGAGATGGGCGTTGCGACAACGAACCGTTTACAAAGACCGTTTTGTGATGATGAAACCGTCTTACGTCCTGAGTTTAACTTTAAACAGTGTAGCGTTGTAAGCGGTCTCAACTACATTAGTCGAGTGATCAATTAGTAAGTAACTAACCACATCACTACAAACGTGGCACAACACTAATTTCCTAAGGACACTCTGGCATTTCGACTGCCGCTTGCCTCCCTGAAGGAAGTGACCCTCAGGACTGTGTGCCCCGACCTAGGGGCTCTCTGTACGGGCTCAGGCTGCACGCGGACAAAGGCCTGCCTACCTGCGGCCTACCGCCGCGCGCCTGTGCTGACAGGCGATCTCCAGACAGTCGCGGCTACTGACGTGTACTACCACGTGCTAGGGCTGGCGACCTACTACGGTGCCTGTGCTGACCAGGCGCCCACATCTACCATGTGCTACCAAGGACGGTACCCTTCCTGTCTATCCTAAGTGTGTGAGTGCTTAGACTCAGGTCAGGACCTTACCCACAACCTAGCCGTGTTCTACTATTTATTTAAATTATAATTATATCTATAAAACTATTCAGCTGTTTCTGTTATCTACCTCTACTTACTACTACCTAACCGTTAACGGCCTGCGCAGCCTACCTTGCGCAGCCCTAGCCGTTACAACAGTCTTCATTACACAAACCAGTCTTCGAATTACTTGGTGCGATTTTTACATCTAAGAAAATACAGTCGGGTACAATGATTCAACTATCTATCACACTCGTAAAACAGTCCTTCCAATAAAAAGTGAACTCTTTGAAATGAAATACAGTCGGTAATGTATTACCAGTTGTCAGTGCTGTCGTTCGTGATGCGAAAAACCATTTCATACATTTCAAATCGTTGATAGTTTTAAGAAACTGCGCTCGACGAAAACGCTATTATACTCCATGTTGGATAAGTTTCGTCCTTTAACCGTTTTCGTCGTCGGGAAAACGGTTTCGGTAGCCAAAAATTCGAGAATGTCCCACCACTAATGTCTAGTGTCAAATTGTCAATGTCAGTCTGCCAGTGCAGAATATGTACTGCCAGTGACATAGACAAAAAAATAAAACTGATTTTAATCGATATGAAATTGATAATCATTATTTTGGTTTTTCAGTAATTAATGATGTGTTATTTAAATTAAATGCACTATATTGTATAAAAGTATATATAGTGCATTTAATTACTTTGAGTTAACTATATTACCTAGTGCTACCTAGTGGGTAGGTTTTCTTTTTGTAGTTGTGTAATCGATTACTATAATCGATGATCTCACGAAAACTATCTATATCATATTTCTCCGCTTCCAGACAAAGAATTGAGCTGATTTTTGATATTCAAGGGAAAAAAAATATGACTAATTTTTAGATATATCTCAACTTATTACACTTGAGCCCAACATTTTCCATCTCCTTTGCATATTTCAAAGAAACAGAGACAGTTTTTTTTTTGTTAGCCTATATTGTGTCCCACTGCTGGGCAAAGGCCTTTTTTTTTTTTTTGGGTGGGAAATCATCAAATAACTTCTCCCGCTCTGGGCGGAGCGGGAGGGCGTGTCAGACTCTTACTGACTAAAACCCACCCGTGTTCCTTCAGTTGCCATGTTGCCAGGGGGCCACGATGTCCCTATCGGTTTTCTTCGAACCCCCGGCAGGCATTGGCCCTAGCGGACCCCGTCAATTCTGCTGACATCTCTTTGAGGCGCGCGTGGAACACAACGCGCCGTCGACCCGGGCTTGGTCCTTATCGGACGGCAAGCTGCCCATTGCTCACCGTCCGCAAGCCCGCGCCTACGGTGGCCGGAAATCTTCTTGTGATTCCCGACGCCCAGGGCGTCTCCTCCTGCGGCGGTTAGGGGCGCGAGGGCGCGAAATTTGCCTCTCCCTCACGCGCTCCGTCTCCTCCTTCGCAAGCATTACTGCTTCGCAGAAGGAGGTGACGGCCTCCCATTTCCTCTCGCTCCGTAGCATGGCCCGAATCAGGGCCGGACGCGAGAGGTCACCGCCGCCGATCGCTTCCACGAGGACACGGCGATACCGTGGTCGTTCCGGGAGCGAGCACCGTTTCAAAATATTTACGATACCTTTTGGGGCAGCGAGTCTTGCACATGTGGCAAGGGTGCGTCACTTGACAGCAAAATTGAACAGTGATTATTTGTTTTGATACGGCTGTGACTTTGCTAGCCTCCAAATAAATACATTACGATAGTGCCAAAGTGCGTTCCTGATCTCAGGCGAGCGATCATATAAGGGATTCAAGCTAATCTGGTGGGATCTTTCCATATCTTTCAGGGCATTGCTACCCTCTTCAAAATCTTTATTTTATTTAATAGATCATAATCGATACTGGAAATTTCAATTGTCGTAAAGGACATTGTATTCCCTGTCCTTTACGACATTTGAAATGTCCAGTGTCGATATATTTCGGTGATTTGCTCCTCTCTGCAAGACACGCGCCTTAGTTCCGTCATTTTGGGTCAGTAGTTTATTTTGTCCCAACTGGTTAAATTGGTTTTATGGGCTAAATAATATACCCAACTTTAAGATATAATGCGGGTATGACAATTATAATAATACTAGCTTCTGCCCGCGACTTCGTCCGCGTGGAATAGTTACTTTGGGTGTATTTATTTGGATAAGGATTAAACATGTTTATAAAAAAAAAAAAAAATGTCAAGACGAATTGAGAACCTCCTCTTTTTTTTGAAGTAGGTTAAAAAACATCTTCGCAAATAATGCATTATTTTAGAACAAATTTGGTTAGCATAAAAAAGGTTATAGTGAGCCAACCTTAAAAGATAGACATATGCTGTCGCGGACTTTTTTTTTTACTTTTAAAGGGGAACAATTCATGATTCTCAGCGCACGCAGCGGAAGCTCTCAGAAGGAAAAAATATCCCGATTTTGAAACATTCTTCATCGGTGCTCTGCTCCTATTGGTCTTAGCGTGATAATATATAGCCTTCCTCGATAAATGGGCTATCTAACACTGAAAGAATTTTTGAAATCCGCCCAGTAGTTCCTGATATTAGCGCGTTCAAGCAAACAAACAAACAAACTCTTCAGCTTTATATTATATTGGTATAAGATGCATTATGTGCAGTGTATAGTGTTCAAAAATCGATTTGTAGTGTGCCTTTTGGTGAGTCATGGTGGGTAATGTTTTTGTGAAGGCACATTCTATTTTTAGACAACCCGAAATTACGGTAGACGCAGGTACGAATGGAAAGAAAAGGGGCTACGGGCCATCCTGTCGAGTAGCTCGTGGTTTTGTGAATTATTTGTGCTGAATAGTGTGCGTAGCTGTGAACTATAATATCTGCAATCGCGTCAACCGACAAGTCATCGGGAGTTCAGGACGATGAAGGAAAGAGTCGAGAAAGCAGTTTAACCCCTCCAAAAGATGCACCGGTGAGGATGGACTTGAAACAACCTGGTGAGACTTGATTAACCACGCTAGGAATGGACCAAGACAAAAGAAAATGCATGAAATTGACAAAGAAATCAATTATTGGATGGACACGGCTGAAAACCGAGATAAGATCAAGAAGACTGTTAGTGAGATTTACAAGAAGCCTGAAACAGATAGCGGCGAGACCACCTCAGATGAAAACATTGGAAACAGTAAAGAGCAGATGCACCAGTGAAGCTAGACGTGAACCGGCTTGGCGGCGACGCCGTAAAAAGATGCCCATCCATAAATAAAATCACAAGTCTCTTCACTATTCCATTGCCTACTCAAGGATGTATATCCGGTACGGCTCGCAAATCCTTTCATATCCTGAGGGCACGTCTTCTCTACCATTACCGCGCCTCCCGGCCTACTCCCTGATATGTAATGGCCTCTGTAGCCCCATGAATTATGAGACTCCTGGGGTTCATTCGATTTATCGAGTCTGGTTAAATCACACTGGGGTCGGTGCTTTTCATTAATTAATTCAAAATCGTAAAAAAAACAATGAATGTTATTGAATTGTCAAAATCAATGTCATTGCTACTGTAAGTGTGTTACGCAATTATTCCACTGGTTAGCGGTATGTAACAGAGCTGGGTAATTTTATTTTAATGGGAATATTTAAACTACATCTTAAGTATGTAAACACCAATAAAAGAGAATACACATTTAATGAATAGTTCAACATTTATTTATTCATTGTACACATGAAATTGAAAGTGTCGGCACTGTGTCGGCGGCGGTGGCGCGCACTCGCGCGAGTGTCAAACTCACTCGAGAAACGTACTTCGCGCACTTGCGCGAATATAACAGATACTTACCCCAGAGAGGCGCAGTGCTCACTCACTCGTGAGCGACTCGCTGCTTGCACTCGCGCCATTGTATAATATTCGTGCCACGCGCACTCGCGCGCTGTCACCGTGACGCGTGAGCTCCCGCTGGAGACTGTGCAAAAATATATAACTGGTGCAGGCGCGGGCTGATCCCCACGATACATCTTTACAACAAACGTTCTGTATATATATAGCTATCGTAATAAGAATATCTATCTATTACATTATCAACAAAATAATACATTAGAAGTGAGGGCGCGTCCACCCCGCTCTACCTCTTGTTCCACTACATCACACCTTGATATGACATCGCGTTCCACGTCCACCATATAGTTATACATATGTTAACGAAATACTTATAATTTTATACACTCTGACTTATCTAGTTTATAGCAACAGTCAACATCGCCGATGAAGTTGATACAGCTCTGGACGACGCGCGACAACTCGCCGCGAGCCGCCGTGCGACCGCGCCGTAGATGTGACAAGCGGTATGCGTAGTAGCGTAGCGCTGTACGATGTCTAGGTCACGATACATAATATTATGCTTAGGCATTTACCGAGTAACATTCATGAAGTAACAAAAGCAACAATTATCGCTATACAGTCGTTCAAGTTTCGCAGACGCTCTCGCACTCGACATAGATCTACTAATCTGTTAATACCTTCATATACTTACATACACATACAGTCGCATATCATAACTCGATTACGTACTGCGATGTCGTAAACCCGATGAAGTTACTAGAATATTCACGGATAATTAATGAATATTACTGCTTAACGAATTCTGGAATTTGACTCCTACTTTTGAAATATTTTGTACATAGGACAGTGGAGAGCCCGTGAGCCGGACAGTGGGTCATGTCGTTGTGGCCGAGGTCGCTTATCTGTAGGCGGGCGCGGCGGGTGCCGTCTCCGCCAGGAACGGGTTGGAGGGCCGCGGCGCCGGCGCCTGCCCCGGCACGCTCAGCGACTCCGCGCCGCTGTAGCCCTGCGGAACACAAGCGAGGTGAGGTGAGGCGCGTGCGATGAGCATGTGCGGAGACCTCTCGGCACGAGGGCGTACCTGTGTGGCACCGTAGGAGTCGTGGTGCGCCAGGTCGGCGAGGCGCGTGGAGGAGAGCGCGCGCGGCAGCGGGTTGGAGGGCACGCCATGCGGCGCTAGCACGCCCGCCTCGGCCACGGCGCGCGCCTCGTCGTCCACGACGCCAGCCGTCGCGTCCGGCTCACCGCGGAAGTTGATGAACGCGAAGACGGCCAGCACCACGGTGCACAGCAGCCCGTAGCCCGCGAACGTGCGCGTCGTGCCCCACTTGGCGACGGCGATGCCGCCTAGGACGGCGCCGCAGCCACGGCCCAGCCCGTGGTGTAGCCCCTGCAGCACGCCCTGCGCCGACGAGCGCAGGCGCGGCGGGGCCCCGTGCGCGATGTACGAGCAGCACGCAGCCCACACGGCAGCGTGCGTAACGCCCTGCACGAACTCGAAGGGCAGCACCCACCAGGGGTCGCTCAGCCACGCGATGTACAGAAAGCGCAGCACGTTTCCCGCCAACCCCAGGCACAGCACCTGTCGCACACACCTTCCACTTTCATACGATCATAAAGATCTTATGCTCGGCATAGTTTAGCGGAACTATGAGCACTTCGACAGTAAATGAGTACAATAAGCAGCTCCGACTGCAGTAGGAATCAAATTCAAATCGGGTAGTATTAGTGATCCTCTAATTATAGACCTATAGCTGTGCTACCAGCATTGCGTAAAATATAAGGAAAAAATCGGCCAAGTGCGTGTCGGACTACGCACAATGAAGGGTTCCGTGGATGGGATGAATTTATCCCAAGAACAAACTTAACAGCGTAGTTTGTAGTTGAAAAACACATACCTATACGTGTCGTGGCCGGATCTTAGAATTAATCATTTCATGAAGTGTTCGACCATTTCATGAAATGGTTGTATTTTAATGGTTGTGAAATAGAACATCGATCGCTGGTCGCATCATGATGTGGTCTGACCACATGGGCGTACCTCGGGGGACGGGGGCAGGGGAGGGCAGCTGCCCCTCCTGGATTTTGTATGCCTAAGTACCTATTGTTGTCAATAAAAGTTGTTAGAGTCACGTTAAGACGGTCATGTTGTTGTATCATGCAAAATACGCGAACGCAGCAAGCAAGCACACAGTTTATTTATTTTACTACCTATAGCTTAGAATCTCCTGCAGGTGTTTACCCTGTCATGGAGAGTGCGATTGTCTTAACCCAGTGCTAGGTACGCCACAATTGCGGCGATAAGTCCCCTCTTACCTTCCGCCTGACGCAGGTCCTCACCGGACATGGTTGCTTCGGGAGGTTCCTGTTCCGGGTAAGGCGGGAGAAAATACCCGAGTCTCACCATTGTGTGGATTGCCCGGAGGACACGGTGGAGCATACGGTGGAGGTCTGCTCGGCTTGGGCGGAGCATCGCCGTGTCCTCGTGCAGGCGATTGGCGGCGGTAATCTCTCGTGTCCGGCCCTGGTTCAAGTCATGGTACGGAGCGAGAGGGCATGGGAGACCGTCACCTCCTTCTGCGAAGTGGTAATTTTCGCGAAGGAGGAGGCGGAACGCGTGAGGGAGAGGCAAATTTCGCGCCCTCACGCTTCTAACCACCGCAGGAGACGCCCTGGGCGTCCGGAATAGCAGGCCGATTTCCAGCCAACGTAGGCGCGGGCTTGCGGACGGTGGGCAATGGGTAGCTCGCCATCCTATAAGGACCAGGCCTGGGAACGGCGCGTTGTGTTCTACGCGTGCCTCAAAGAGATGTAAGCAGAAATGACGGGGTCCGTTAGGGCCGATGCCAGCCGGGGTTGCGGGGAAGTCCGAAAGGGATACCGTAGCCCCCGGCAACATGGCAACTAAAGGAACACGGGTGGGTTTTAGTCAGTAAGAGTCTGACACGCCCTCCCGCTCCGCCCAGAGCGGGAGAAGTGAAAGAAAGGTGTTTCCCCTACACACTACATGTAGGGTAAAACATGTGCTCCGGCTTTAGAAATTTCTGCTAGGCCAAAAGCTGGGTACGCCCATGTCTGGCCAGGCCAAAACATTGATTACTCGACGTTTGACGATATGAACAGTTAAACGCACGACTACTTCATGATGTGGCCAACATATAGTAAAAAACAGTTATCCACCGATAGAGCGCGTCAATGTCGCTGTTTCTGTTATGCATCATGATGGCGGCATACAACAAATCAAACGTAGACCATGCAAAAAAGTCGATGACTTTTATTGGATTTCCAAATATGATGTAAAGCGACTAACTTGGTAGTAGTGCTCGCCGGCTGCTTTGCCGCGGCATGAAATGCAAAATAACACTTAACATTTCGTATAAAAAATTAAAATTCACGTTGCTTGTGGCACCCTGATCAGATGGATTAGGTCACTTAGTTTTGATTAGAACTGTGACCATGCAACCGCGCGCGAGCTGAGCGAGCGGAGCGAGCGGTGTCACGGCAGCGACCGGCGAGTGCTATTTACAAGTTAGTCACAGTTACTTGGCAATTTTTATTACACCTTAAACCATTGATACCCACATTAATGATATGGCCAAACGTTTAAAAACGATATGGTCAATTTTAGGTGGCCATTTCATGAAACACAACCATGTCGAATACTTTGAAACTATGTATATAATACTACTGACATAATCAAGTCCGTGTGGTGCCGGATTTAAAGAATAGCACTACCCTATTTCTTCCCATGGGTGTCGTAAAAGGCGACGAAGGGACTTACTAGAGAATGGGCAGCAGCGTTCTATATGCATTTTTAACACCATACTGCGATCGTCAACCCGCCTGCCAAGCGTGGCGATTATGGCATACCCCCCTCAAAAATGACAAGCACCAGAAAGAAATGGCCCCTAGTGCCCGGCAGCCCACCTGCCTTTGGCTACGGTAGCGGCCAAGGCCACGGTGAGGCAAGGGAAGCGAAGAATTCCCGGAAGAGATCCGGCTACCATAACCTGGACCTGGCAACATACAACACGCGTACACTCCAGACCGACGAAAAGATCGTTGAACTCGAGGAAGAATTGAGCAGGTTACGATGGGGTACGGTAGGGTTATCTGAAGTCCGAAGAGAACTCAGACTCGATAATCCTCAAATCCGGGAACTTACTCTATTTCCGGGAGGGCGACCAGCAGTCCCAAGATGGTGTCGGGTTTATCGTCCATAAGTCCCTTGTGAGCAACGTGGTGAAGATCGAGAGTGTGTCAACCAGGGTGGCGTACCTTATACTCAGAATATCCGCAAGATATTCGCTGAAGGTCGTACAGGTTTACGCCCCGAGCTTGTCACACCCCGACGATGAGGTGGAAACCATTTATGAACATATTTGATCAGACGGGTGATTCTTTGAACATATGCATATTACGCGGCCCTCCCCAAATAACTACTTAGTGAGATATAAAGTTATGTTTTTGTTTATTTCACGTAAAACATAGTTCCAGCACTATATACACATGGACATAACATATTCCTAATGTTATAAACTAATAAGTTATATTCATAAACGTTCCTCAAATCTCATCACCATTCGTGTCCCAATTTCCAAATTTTAGCAGTTCATGCTCGAAAAGTTATAAATAAACCCTAAAGATCGTATTTTTTTGTAGTAATTTGGATAGTACACGACATGCTTTACCAATTAGCAAAACTATACACAATAAAGAACACTTTAAAGTATTTTTTAACAACTTTGAAAATTGTCCCAACACTTTATGCTCACTACCATTTGTTCAGACAGTCGCAGGATTATTTTGTTTCCGCGTAGTTTATTGGTATCTGAAAGAGAACTCAGCGCTCGCGCTCAGTTCCACGTCACGACTCGTGCGGGTCACATGTCAAAGAGTGTTTTGGCGCCAACTGCAGCGTACCTTAATCGCCCAGAAATCGTGTTTGGCAAACAAAAATCTCCTTACCGTTCGAGTTGCCCGTGGTAAGTCTATTATTCTTATTTATCCTTTTTATGCACTGTAATAGTCGCCATAGGAAACTCTTTGCTTTGATTAAGTTCCCAAGTTATTAAGTTCTAGAAAGAACGTATAATGTGTGAGAGTGTACAAATTCCTAATTACCGTTTATATAATTACCATTTTTCCCGTTCGTATTTTGGCGAACGGTAATGAGAAACTGAAAATGGTAATTAGTACTAGTATAAGCTGGCTTCTTATTAGGTATATTGAAACTTCTTACTCCGCTAGGCCAGCCCAAGGTCGAAGTGATCGATTGTTGATCATTCGGTATGAACTGACACTTCCGCAACAAAATAACCTGCATACAGACTACCACTAACCATTTTTTTTTTTCAGAGTAAACATGCTACGGAATAAACAGCAATCGAAGGAGGAAATATTGGCTAAAGCCAAAATCGCACGCCGGAATCGATACGCTAAAATCAAAGCTGACCCTATTTTATACGCCCTTGAAAAAGAAAAAAGAACGACAATGATACAAAAAAAACTTTTTACAAAAAAAAAACAACCGACCTCCAAAAAAAACACTACAAAGTGAAAAATAACTTTAATTTCGGAAGTCGGTGTCTTGGGTTTTGTATTTTCGTTTTTTGCCACCGACTTCCGAAATTAAAGTTATTTTTCACTTTGTAGTGTTTTTTTTGGAGGTCGGTTGTTTTTTTTTTTGTAAAAAGTTTTTATTTTTCACTTTTTAGTTGTGGTACCTACTCCACACATATTCGAATACCACTACCTGCTACTAGTGACAGAAACTTATCATATCATCTACATACTAAGTGGGAAAAAAATACGTATTTTGTAGCTAACTCAAAAACTATCCAAGCAAAATTAATAAAATTTATATGGGACCAATTCGGGAGCACACCCTTTCAAACAAAAAAAGAATTTTCAAAATCGGTCCACAATTGACGGAGAAATCGGTGGACATACATAAAAAAAAAAAAAAAAAAAACAAACATACGCGACGAACATATAACCTCCTCCTTTTTGGAAGTCGGTTAAAAATACACCAAGTTCCAGTGACAGCGAAGATAATAATAATCGAAGGTCCGGGACCCTAGGGTCCCGAGAAAAGAAAAGACAGTTAATTGATTCAGGCGTGACCTTGCGGAAATCCATTATAAAATACAATAGACGTGGATATATTTAGTAACCTGTTCCGCTTAGCTATTTCTAAAGAGCCATAAAAAACTCCTGAAATAAATCGACACGTGTTTCACCTCTCAACGAGGCATCCTCAGGATGACGATGGACTTGTTGTGAACTCGAACACGGCGTGTTGCCACACCGAGCGCTGAGTGCAGTCTGCACTACTGGAACAGGTTACTAAATATATCCACGTGTATTGTATTTTTTAAAAGAAAAGACGTAAAAATAATAATGAAAATAGACCCAGAAGACTATATACCCAATTTGCGAAAATGAGCCACAACCCTCAACATCTAACGATCTACAGGAACCATTAGTTAAGAACTTAAGAAGCAAATTAAGAAAGATGCGCTACATATTAGAAAAAAAAAGATCAACTATACAAATTACAATTAGAATCCCTGCAACAAAAAAAAAAAAATGCGTAAAGGAAAATTATTATGAGACTGAAAAAACGACTGCAGAGTCCTAATTCTAAAGTAACAGCACTTACTTGCAGACAAAACCAAAGTAGAAGAAGCTAAGAAGAAAATTTTATTTGGAGAAGTTTTGTTGATATTTTACTTATTTTTTAAAATTAAGTCAAGGTTATATAGCTAAGTTTGATGTCATTTATTATGTCACCTAAATAATAAATAAATGTGTGATTTAAGTTAATTGTTCATTTTATTTAATTACCAATCACGAAGCATAATTACCATTTTTAAACACTAATTACCGTATATGTCATATCTCATCACCGTTCGACGAAAATTTTCAGCTTCAGATTCAGACCTATATAGAAGTTCAAATATCGTGCGTTTGATTAATTTAGTTAATCTGCACTATAAACTTTATGTTTAATCCATAAAAGTTGTAATTGGAAGCATTATTTGAACTTAATTTTCGAATCCTGAATATGTCTATCTTCAAATATTCACCCAGACATGACAACGGTGGTCACTTCACCGTTGTCATGGGGGACTTCAACGCGAAACTGGGCAAACAAAACGATGATGAGCTGCGAGTGGGGCAATTTGGAGTTGGACGTCGAAACTATAGAGGTCACCTACTGGCCAGTTTTATGGAGAAGGAAGGCCTCTTTATGATGAATTCCTTCTTCAGAAAACGTGAGCACAGAAAGTGGACCTGGCAGAGCCCTGATGGTGCAACAAAAAATGAGATCGACTTCATTATATCGACGAAGAAGCAAGTATTCAATGATGTCTCTGTGATCAACGCGGTGAAAACCGGAAGTGATCACCGTATGGTAAGAGGCACATTGAACTTGAATATCAAGCAGGAAAGATCTCGACTGATGAAGTCTACGCTCCGCCCAGCACTGATCCAGGTCCAAAACCCCGAGAGCTTTCAGCTCGAACTTCAGAATCGTTTCGAGTGCCTAGGGAGCTCCGTGGACGATTATAACGATGGGTTCGTGGAAACTGTCCATACGGTCGGGTCCAAGTTTTTCAAGACCCGTCGTACAAATTGAAACAAAAAGCTCTCTGATGCTACTTTACAGCTCATGGAGGAGAGGCGCGAGATGATCCTGCAGTCTTCAGACGATGCACTCGAATACCGGCGGCTCAATAGACAGATCTCTGAGTCCTTGAAAAGCGACCTTCGCCACTATAATACAAACCGTATTAAGGACGCAATAGAGCGGAATAAGGGCTCCAAGGTTTTTAGAAGAGATCTATCTATTGGACAGAGTCAGCTTGCGAAATTGAAGACCGATGATGGCAGAATCGTATCCGCCAAAACTGAGCTGTTGAGATAGATGGAGAGTTTCTATGGACAGTTATACAGGTCAACCAGTAACCCCGTTACAAATCTAGCAAACGGCCCAAGAGCTAAATTGACCCGACACTATACCGAAGACATCCCGGACGTCAGCTTGTAAGTAAGTAAGTATTTATTTGCATAAAACATGATATACATGGTGTTACAATAATTTACAATAAAGATCTTACATGTTACGAGATTAGGATAGCTCTGAAGCAGCTTAAAAACAACAAGGCGCCGGGTGATGACGGAATCACGGCCGAACTCCTGGAGGCCGGTGGAAAACCCATTCTTAAGGCCCTCCAGGAGCTTTTCGATTCCGTCATACTCGAGGGTCAAACGCCACAGGCATGGAACAGAGGTGTGGTGGTACTCTTCTTTAAAAAGGGCGACAATGCCTTGCTTAAGAACTATAGGCTCATCACACTTCTGAGCCATGTCTACAAGCTGTTTTCAAGAGCTATCACGAACCGTCTCGCGCGCAGGTTTGACGACTTTCAGCCTCCCGAACAAGCCGGATTCCGTAAAGGCTTTAGCACCGTAGTCCACGTACATACGCTGCGGCAGGTTATACAGAAGATCGAAGAGTATAACCTGCCTCTTTGCTTAGCGTTTGTGGACTACGAGAAAGCCTTCGATTCGATCGAGACATGGGCTGTGCTGCAGTCTCTTCAACGGTGCCAGATCGACTATCGGTACATCGAGGTGCTAAAGTGTCTGTACAAAAACGCCACTATGTCAGTGCAACTGCAGGACCAGATCTCGAAACCTATCCTTCTGCAGCGAGGTGTGAGACAGGGATACGTTATCTCTCCGAAACTTTTCACCGCTGCACTGGAGGATGTCTTCAAGGTTCTAGATTGGAAAGGGCTAGGGATCAACATCAATGGCGAGTATATCACTAACCTTCGGTTTGCCGACGACATAGTTGTCATGGCTGAGACCATGGAGGACCTCAGTACAATGCTCGATGACCTCAGTAGAGCCTCCGAAAGAGTGGGTCTTAAAATGAACATGGGTAAGACAAAGGTCATGTCAAATACCCATGTGACACCCACTCTCATGAAGATCGGAGTCGCTACGCTCGAGGTTGTGGACGAGTATGTTTACCTAGGACAAACTGTTCAGCTAGGTAGGTTCAACTTCGAGAAAGAGGTCAATCGGCGAATCCGACTCGGCTGGGCAGCTTTCGGGAAGCTACGCAATATCTTTTCGTCCCACATACCACAGTGTCTCAAGACGAAAGTCTTTGACCATTGTGTGTTGCCAGTGATGACCTATGGTACTGAAACATGGTCGTTCACAATGGGCCTTATCAGAAGGCTAAAAGCCACCCAAAGAGCAATAGAGAGGGCTATGCTTGGAGTTTCCCTACGTGATCGAATCAGAAGGTGTTTAGTTTAATTTGTGATTTCCTGTGTGAGTCTCAATAAATACTTTTTCTTTCTTTCTTTTCTTTAAATGAAGAGATCCGCAGGAAAACCAAGATAACCGACATAGCCCGAAGAATTGCCAAACTTAAGTGGCAATGGGCAGGGCACATTGCTCGCAGAACGGATGGCCGATGGGGTCTAAAGGTTCTGGAGTGGCGACCACGTACCGGAAGAAGTAGTGTTGGAAGGTCTCCCACAAGATGGACCAATGACCTTGTGAAGGCCGCAGGAATCCGCTGGATGCGGAAAGCACAAAATCGGTCGAAGTCGCGGTGCTTGGGGGAGGCCTATGTCCAGCAATGAACGTCTTTCGGCTGAAGTGATGATGATGATGAATCAAGTCTAAGATCTGGTTACGTCACATACAGTACCGACCAAAAGTCCATAGACCATCTTACAAAGCAATAGACTGACGCTTCGGTTTGACTTACGACCTTCTTCTATAAGGTGTTACAATACTATAGACACGCACAGTACGCACACACTCACTTTGTCTGCAACTCATAGTATGTAGTTCATAATTTTTAACAATACGTATATGGCATGCTAGTTCAGTGGATAACGTGCTTTAGTATGTGCGATTATGGCGAGCTGAGCGAGGGCTCGAATCTCATCTGCGGTGTGTTTATAATTTAAAACTGTTTTCTTGAGGATCACGCTCGACTCAAGTCTACAATGGGGTCCTCATTTAACATCTCTCTTGCAGAACGGCTAAGTTCAGCAGCATATGCTGTCAGAAAAATCCGTCAATTTACTCATGTAGATACCGCGAGGCTAGTCTATTTTAGTTATTTTCTTATTAGTCTTACGGTATTTTACTGTGGGGACGGGCTGCAGACATCGAGTCTATTTTTATTCTGCAGAAAAGAGCGATCAGAGCCATATATTATCTCAGCAGGCGTGATTCTCTAAGGGAACTGTTTAAGGATAGTAACATCATGACGGTACCTCTTGTCAATATATCTATGAAAACATCATGTACATAAGAAAAAATTACATCTTTTTAGTAAAAGAGGTGATAGACATAATTATATAGTACAAGAAATAGGGACCTATTAGTGCAACCAGGTTTCAGACTGGCTAAAGTAGACTTATCTTTCATGGGGTACTGTTTAAAATGTTATAATAAAATTCCTCCCCACATACTTCAACTGAATGAGACAAAATTCAAATCTTGTATAAAACGCACACTGTGCAGGCAGGCATATTATAAGTTGGGGGATTACATCGCGGATATAAATGCTTGAGTCAATGCTGGTCCTGCTCCACAACCACAACTAATTGATTAACATTTGCAAATACAGTTGGAGCTGCTGAAGATTGTAAGACCATCTTTGCATTGTGTAAACTCAATCTCCTTTGTATAATTGCATAGCACAGGTGTGAGCACTATGTACTAAAGAGTTACCATTTACCTGGTAATAGGATGTCTTGCATTGACTTGAATGTGCCCTGGCGGCTGTGAGTATGTCATGCTCACTCAGATGATTCGCTGATGGTGGCGCGTGTGTTGGATTATTTAGCTCCCTTCAAAATGGTTGAGCTGAATGGTGCTAATCCATGCGTCATGTTCGTGAACGGGCGCCGTCAGTTGGGACTGGTCATCTCTTAGTTGCCACGGCTTAATTTTAATTTATTTAAATTTTTTAATAGTTCTTTATTTTATCTTTTTATTACGGACACTTCTAACGTGCACGTCTTTCTACATTGTTCTCACATGTATAATATCAACATGAATGATGTAACCAATATTTTGTAACCATATTTTGATTTAAAAGAGTGTCCGTGGAGTTTCTTGCCCGTTCTTCTCCATAGGTACTTACTACGCTTTGGAATGGGCAACTAGCTTCATATTTCTGACTGACCGATTCCTTGACAATTCAAAAGTGCCTGTAAATGGTTTAATTGAAATAAATGCTTTGAGTTTGAATTTGAGATTTTTTAATAATTACTATTCATAGTTTTTGTTATTTTTTAATAATGACTAGTCGGATAATCATTCGTTTTTTGTTTCATTCGTCTTATGTAAATTATTTCGATTTCTGTGGGGTAGACAGATGCAGTTCGTCACGAGTATTCACTTAAGAAGCTTATTATCAAGGAGCAGCGACGTCAAATGGTGAATGAATATGAAACAAAATGGTTTTATACTAACGAGATATTTTGCTGAATTATTAAACACGTCATTATGAACCGTTCGCCGTGCAATCTGAAGGCTTGCATCACTGAAGACCAGCTCGTTTAAGTTTCGCACGATAATATTAAGACTTCAAGTGGAACACTGCTATATTTTAACCTTAAAATATTTACCGTACCAACTTAATAAACAACAGATTCGTTATTGCATGAATTTGTGGTAACGAATTTTTTAAGCACGTTTCAATATGGTGTTTGTCGTATTTCTTGCAGATAGACCGAAAATGTTTTAGATTATTTTAATAATATCTATATCTATTATTATTTTAGGATTAAAATTTGAGGTTTAGTTTCAATCTTCTTTTCGTAAAGTAAACGAATACTTAAGCTATAACCTCAATACCAACCAACATTTAATTAAGTCAAATAATTAATGTACCTAAATTCTAATTTGGACTGTTAAACTGAAACTTCATATCAAGATAAAAAAATACAACAATCCAATGGACATATTAGAATTTAATTACATAAGAAAAGACTGCCAAATTCTTACCCAAAAATGTTATGACAACTACATAAATGAAATTGAAAATAAAATTAAATATCACCCTAAAATCTTCTGGTCACATATTAAAAACCTCCGAAAAAGCAATTCTTCTTACCCTCCAGAAATGACTCTCGGCAATGTCAAAGCCTACGGTAGTAAAGCCGTTTCAAATTTATTTGCAGAACAGTTCTCCTCCGTATATGATCCACCTTACGATAATCGCAATAATTTCCTTAATAACTTACCTTTTGTCTCGGTTCCGGTTTTACCCATCGACGACCTTTCAATCCTTCCTGAAGCTGTATTTAATAAACTCTCTGGACTCGACATATCTAAAGGTGCTGGACCTGACAATGTGCCCCCAATATTCTGGTTAGAATGTGCAGAGTATTTGTCTTCTCCAGTGGCAAATATTTATAATACCTCACTAAAAACTGGGGTTTTTCCAAATAAATGGAAAAAAGCTAGAATAGTACCTATTCACAAAAATGGGAAACGGGAGGTGATATTTAATTATCGACCCATCTCCATTCTATGTACTTTGTCTAAGGTCTTTGAATCACTGGTGTACCCAGTATTGCACGACCACGTTAAACAATTAATATCCACTAATCAGCATGGTTTCATGGTTAAAAAATCTACAAACACAAATCTTGTTAATTATGTCACTGAACTAACATCCGCAGTAGATAAAGGTCTTCAAATTGATGCAGTGTACACAGACTTTTCGAAGGCCTTCGACAAGGTAAATCATGAATTGCTGCTAAATAAGCTCCAGTCGTTGGGTATAACCGGTATCACATTGAGCTGGTGTAGAACTTACCTCGAAAATAGGACTTCTTCAGTGGTTGTAGATTGTAATGAGTCAGATCCCTACATTGCAACATCCGGTGTACCCCAGGGGTCCAATCTAGGGCCGTTGTTTTTTAATGTGTTTATTAACGACATATCAGACATATTTAAATACTCCACACCAAATCTTTTTGCTGATGACTTAAAACTGACCCGTGTAATTTTGAATAATGTCGATACACAGCTATTACAAATTGATTTAGATAGTCTGAGTCAATGGTGTACCAACAATAAAATGTACTTGAATTGTACTAAATGTTTTCATATAAAATTTACTAGAAAACACAATAAAGTCGAATCTGTTTACAATATTCAGGGAAACACACTAACAGAAGTAACGGTTATTCGTGACTTAGGAGTATACTTGGATAGTAAACTTGATTTTATAAATCATATAGACCAAATGCTTAATTCAGCTTACCGAGCTCTTGGCTTTATTTTGAGATCTTCAAAAGAATTTAAAAAACCATCCACTACATTACTTTTATTCAACAGTTACGTACGAAGCCAACTTGAATATTGCAGCACGGTGTGGAATCCTTCGTACCAAGTCCACATTAGTCGCATTGAAAGGGTTCAAAAGAGACTACCTTGCAGAAATGTATACTTTTTGCAGATGATACTACAGTTGTCATAAAATGTCAGGACAAAAGCGACTACACATCAGCCACGGAAAAGACCCTAAAAGATATAATACGTTGGATGCAAAAAAACAACTTAAATATAAATGTTAGCAAGACAAAATTAATTGAATTTAACTCTTATAATAACAAACCTTTAGCTTTGGATATTCTGTATAATGGTGAAAAGGTACAACAAGTGGATCAGTTAAAATTTTTAGGAATTCATGTTGACAAAAACCTGAATTGGAAAAGCCATGTGGAGCATATAGGTCAGAAACTAGATGGGTTCGTGTTTGCTTTAAAAAAGCTGAGACAAAATGTGTCTGTAGAAGCTGCTCTTGCGGCTTACCATGGATACGTGTCATCTGTTCTAAGCTATGGACTAATTATGTGGGGTAACTCGACCGATGCCGACAGAATTTTTAAGCTCCAAAAACGCTGCATCCGGGTCTTAAACAGGGCATGGTTCTTAGATAGCTGTAAACCCCTCTTTCGAAAATTGAAAATTCTTCCACTGCCCTGTATGTATATTAGAAATATCAGCATTTTTACAAAGACATACATGCATTATTTTAAGCAACATACCGAGGTTATACCAAGACAGAAAAGGGCTAGGTTTCGCAACCTCTTATATCATCCACCTAGTCATAAAGATATTTATAAGAAAAATGTGTTCAATATGTGTATTTTGATTTATAATACTCTACCAGACGAGTTTAAAGTGCTGCAGGGTAGTGTTTTTAAATCAAAATTGTCAGATTGGTTACACAAAAAGTGTTTCTACAGCATTAAAGAATTTTTAGAACATACAAATATTTGTTAGTTAGTGAATTTATTGTAGATTAAAGGACATTTGTATATAATAATAATGCGTGATAATAATGATATAATAATATAATGATAGTGTAATGTAATGATAATGAATGATAATGTATATGTACTAATAATAGAATCTGCACAATAATTGTGACATTTTAACTTTTATAATTTGCACGCTTGCTCGCAGGCAGAATACAATGACTTTAAGGCTGTAAGATCTTCCCTTGTAAACCGTGTATTTTCTTGCAAATAAACAATTTGAATTTGAATTTGAATTTGAATTTGACTTGTCCGTCATCTAGCGTTTAGGTTTAAAGTAGGAAATTGTAGATCTTACGAACATAGACTAAATCACTTCAAACTCAAAGATTTAAAATCTCGCCGCACTATCTCCGACATGTTGTTCCTGTATAAATTATTCAATAATGGCATTGACTGTCCGGATCGTCTTAGCAAATTACGCATTAACGTCCCTTCCCGTATTCCTCGCTATCCCGGCCCTTTACTAGCCCCTCAACACAGAACAAATCTAGGTAAACACTCGCCGATTGTTAGGATGACCAATCAATACAACTCACTGTCATGTTCTTCCGACGATATAGACATTTTCTCCAACAGCCTAAGTAAATTTAAGTTGCTGTTACAAGCAAAGCTTAATATTGAGTAAGTGTTGACCTTCCTCCCTACTGTTCAACTCTCTACTGTTCAACTCAATATATATAGTTTTTTTTATAATTTTAATTCTTGTTGTTTTTACTTTAAATTGTATACTTTATTTCCATATTAATAATTGATTGTTTGATATCTTAATGCAAGCTGTGGTCTCCTATAATTGAAGATGCACAAGGATTTGTATCTTTTTATGTTTTATTTTTAGCATGTAAGGTGTAATCTTTGTTGGAGATCCAAATAAATAAATAAATAAATGTGTGTGTACACTCATGTTTCGGACAAATAAATGATCTTTATCTTTGACAATAAAAACATTTTTGACATAATACCGACATTTTCTTTTAATTTTTAATTAGAATTAATAAATTTACTTATTTAAAATACGCGTAAATACTATAAACTTAAATTAATTATAATAAATAGCTAATTAAATCTCATTTCAATAACAAAGACACACTAATAATTTGAATATTTTTATAATTTTAGTATAATCATGCAATAAATTAAACCCAAATATTAAGACTCATACAAATAGGTTTATAATTACGCAATTAAATATAATTAAGATACAAAATTTCTGCATAACATTTTAATGTAATATGTTCTCATTTAATTCTTCTAAACAAAAAGCGCCTTCATCCTCTCTCCTATTATCATTTAATTAACTTTGCTGTGCCCGGCAGGGTCCATGATTGATACAATGTCTAACATGCCAACTGTTTTATCTCACATTATGGAATGCAATAAAGTATTGAGTAATCTGAGAGCGAGCTTCTTAAACGGTTGCACAAATATGTAACCGAGGAACTAACTGACTGTCTTAATAAACCACGTGATCATTCAAATACGCCGTTTTTAAAACTTACCCAGATAAAAAAATATTGGAAATATAATGTATAATAAAAAAAATTGTTTCACTGTAGTGTCTATTGATAATAAAATAAAATCACCAATACCGGTATCCCGGTACTGGAAGCCCTAGTTGTGACAGACGGACAGACAGTCAGCCAGACAAACAGACAGAAACACGAGTGATAAGGGTTCCGTTTTTTCATTCGGACGTACGGAACCCTAAAAATAAGGCAGTTGACTGATTTAGTCACAGCTAGGTTAGTATACTTTGATTATTTCCACAGTATTATGTCTTAAGGCGTTCTGCTGTGGGAATCGGTAACTGACGTAGATTCAATTTTCATTTTACCTGTGATTTTACAAAAGAGGGCATCCGCGCGATCTTTATACGCGCGGTCCTCGGGTCCGTGGCTTAGGCCCCCAGTGGTCGAGGCACCTGTGGCCGACGCCCCCGATTCGATTAATTTAATTCAAAGCAATTTTTGATCAAATGTACTGTCAGGCACCAAAATGTTTTACAAAAAAATAAATGTATATTGATTGTAAGTTAATATTAAATCATAATTATATTTATAACATAGAAATGCTTTTATATTGGATGTATGTTTTGAAAGTCTTAGTTATTTTTCATAATTTATCTCAATAAGAAATCTAGTAAAAAAAATGTATATCAATCACAGTTTTCGTCAGTCATCATCATGATAATCAGTCTCAAATGTAATAAAATAAGATAGTGATTTCAAATAATCAGTTTTAAAAATTACTGCAGACCAACTAACTTTTTACATAGTGAAATGTTCTAAGTCAAAGTCAAAGTCAAATCATTTATTTCAAATAGGCCCATGTATGGCACTTTTGAACGTCAAAAATTACAAAATAATAAAATTGATTCTAGTCGCCCCTTCCAAAAGGTAGTTTTCGTATGGAGAAGAATGGGCAAGAAACTCCACCGTTACTCTTTTAAAATGTTTTACAATATTGTTTGTATATGTACATACATTTGTTAAATAATTATTATATGTGAAGACAATGCACCTAGAATAAAATTACTATACCACAATAGGTAAAAACAATTAAAAATGAAGCAACGATAGATAATTTAATTTGTGATAGATACATGGTTCTCACATATTTACAAACATTGTAAAAGTAGACGATTTTCCTAAAATTTTACAATTAATAAGTCACAGAATGTAAAATCAATGTCATAAAACACAAAGTAATAAATTTTACAATTACATTAGCAACCAGTTTGATTTTGTCTTGATTCTAAATTGTCCTATGGAGCAGGACCAGCATGTTTCCAAGCACTCTTATCTTGGATATAATCCTCTAATTTGTAATATGCTTGTTTACAAAGTGTACTTTTTATATGAGTTTTAAATTTTCTTTCATTTAATTGCAATATGTCACAAGGTATTTTGTTGTAACATTTAACACAGTACCCCATAAAAGATGTATGTACTTTAGATAACCTGAAAAATGGTTCATCTAGTTTATCTTTATTTCTAGTATTAAAATTATGTCTATCACTTATTTTATTAAAGAGATGTGGATTTTTCCTTACATACATAATATTTTCATAAATGAATTGGCAAGGTACCGTCATAATATTAATCCTTTTAAAAAGTTCCCTGAGAGATTCGCGACGACATAGGTTATAAATGGCTCTGACAGCCCTCTTTTGTAAAATAAAGACGGATTCAATGTCAATTCTTTTTATCTTTGTAACAATAATAATTAAACATAATCAACTGTGAAACCTTAAACAAATGAGAATAATTTTACCTATTTATAACAGTCAGTTTCAATACTTTCAATAGCAATAACATAATAAAATAATCAGGCTTAAAAACAAAAGTACTCATAGAGTAACAAATTTTTTATATGTGAAATGTTTTGAAATTTTGTAAGCATAAAACTGTAAAAACTTAAACAAATATAAAAATTAAAACTTAAAAATAATATACAAGCAAAATCATCTCTTTTCACCAAGTAAGTTTAATTTAATTAATTTTTGGACGGCTTGCCACATATGGCCGGATTTTTTCTGAAAACATGGTCGTGGTCGTTTTTTGTTTTCATACTGTTCAGTCAAATTAGCAATCATTTTTTCATTCTTTCTTGTGTTGTTCTTTCGTCTGCTCACAGGAATGTTTTTGGTTTTCAGTCTGAAGTATCTAAGCATGTCTAAACTATCTTAAGTTTTGTCCACTGTACATAATAAATATGCTTTTAATGGGGAAAAAGGTGTGTAAGGATAAGGTTAAGTGGCGATCTATTCTCTCTGCTATTTGATAGATAACTTTTGTTTAGCAAGGATAAATGCTTTATTATTATGGTGAAACACTTTTCTCATTGTACTAAGTGAAAAAGCACAAAAAAATTAAGATATTAAATTAATCGAATCGGGGGCGTCGGCCACAGGTGCCTCGACCACTGGGGGCCTAAGCCACGGACCCCGGTCCTCGTGAGTCCCTTAGAAACAAAATTAAAGAAATTGGCATACTAACTCTGCCTTCTCTTTATACCTTGAAGGTCTAAGTTTTACATACAAAATACTTTCTATTTTGTATTTTTATACAAAATACTTTCTATTTTGTATTTTTATACAAAATACTTTCTATTTTGTATTTTTATACAAAATACTTTCTATTTTGTATGTTCACAAAAACTTAGGACTTTTCAAAATAAGAAGTGGTTTTCATAATAAAAATATAGGTAGGTGAGCATGAAATTGGGATACTCTAATTTAGATTAACTAAAACTTGCAAGAAGTCATTTCTTATAAACAGTACCTACCTATCCAATTCAAGTTGCCAAAGTCGGTTACCTACAGAACCAAAACCCACATCAACGCTCGTGCAGACCAGCGCGACACGCGACGCGACACAAAGGCACCGCTCGTCGCGCGACGAGCGGTGTCTTTGTGTCGCGTTGCGTGTCGCACCTGTTTGAAGGAGCCTTCAAACGCGTTCTTATCAAAAAAGCATAGTTACCTATTATTATAAGATTAAAAACTACGTTGTTTTTTTTTACCTTCTTCCTTGACATAATCTTTGAAGAGATCATAATTATTTATTTTGACATTTAAAAAAACTGCAATTCCAATTTAGACTATTTATTTGTGGCTTTTGTGGATAGTAACATAACGGAAATTATGTCATTTGGCTCTATAGGTTTTTATTTTTTATTTGTCTTTATACTCTTTGTTGTATTTTTGTTTTTTATCTCATTACTAATTACATTTGGAAAAGTATTCGAAAAACTTGTTGGCAAACATCTGATGTGGTACCTTAAAGAACACATTACTGAATATCAGCATGGTTTCGTTAAATCTAGATCAACCAACACTAACCTACTATGTTTTACGTCGGCTTTGTCTAAGTGTCTTGACAATCGTATTCCAGTGGATGCAATCTATACTGATTTTAGCAAGGCATTTGATAAAGTAGACCACTGCCTTCTTATTAATAAATTGGCTCAACTGGGTGTGGGTGGATCGTTGATAGGGTGGTTTAAATCTTACCTGGAGAAGAGAGAATCAAAAGTGGTAGTGAACGGTCATTTCTCTAGGAGCTATCTAGCAACCTCTGGAATCCCGCAAGGATCGCATTTGGGGCCGATTCTTTTTAATGTTTTTATTAATGTCATAACGGATTGCTTCAAACATTCCCGTGTCTATTTGTTTGCGGACGATTTAAAGATAATGAAGCCAATTCAGAGTAACTTAGACTCCAAAATGCTGCAAGACGACATCAACAGACTTGTAGAATGGTGCAAATTAAACAAAATGGTTTTAAATATAAGTAAATGTCACTACATCCAGTTCACTCGTAATAAAAAAGTGCTTGAGGATAAATACTACATAGAGGGAGTTGAGGTACAGAAACTGAGCAAAATTCGCGACCTGGGTGTTCAACTCGATCAAGCGTTAAAGTTCGATGTGCATATCCTGAATATTGTCTCAAGATCTTTCAAGATACTGGGATTTGTTTTACGTAATAGTAAGGAATTTAAAAGGCCCGCTACTAAGATAAAGCTTTTCAACACTTTAGTCCGTCCAATTCTAGAGTATAGTTCCGTAGTATGGAATCCGCATTACGAAGTTTACTCCAAACGATTGGAGAGCGTCCAAAAGCGGTTCCTTTACCATCTGTGCTATGGAGATCACTTGGCTAAACAACTCACTAGCTACACCGACCGGTTGAAACACTATAACATGGATACACTAGCCAGTCGTAGGAAGAAACTGGACTGCATCATTCTCCACAAGATCTTGAGTGGAATGATAGATTGCAGTGAACTGTTGAGCTCATTAGAGATTAAAATTCCGACTCGAATTCCCAGGCATAACACATACAATTTATATCACATTCTTGGCTCAAAAACTAACCTCGGTCATTACGCCGCTGTACCAAGACTTTGTAGGCAATACAACACGTTGGCTAAATCATCGAACTTAGACATCTGCGAGTCTCTGTCTAAATATAATAAGTGTTTATTAGACTTAATTTAATAATTTCTCCAAATGTTATATTTTCTTTTTTAAGTCCTTCAAAAATTCATTTTATTTTATTTTCACAATTTTACCTTTTATTAATGTTTTACCTTGTTAGCTTAGTTTTTAACTTTATTGTGCATGCTGTGGTCTCCTATAAGTGAAGGAGTACACCTATTTAATACCCGATGTTGCCCTTTAATTATGTGTCATGTATTGTGTACATCTTTTGTTGGAGATCCTAAATAAATAAATATACTAACATTCTTTTATATTTTATTTATGTGAGAATGAGACCGTTGTAGGCGTATTAAACTGTAGATTTGTTGACCATTTTCTATTTTGTTAAGTACCAATTGGAACCGTGCACCTAGCTTCTCTGACGTTTCATAATTGCCCATGTAGGTTATGTGAAATAAAATATTTTGGTTTTGATTATGATTTTGAGCAGAGATATTTTAGAACAAGGTAGCGGAAGTCGTTTCGTACCTTTACATGTCCCATCTGCGTGATCAGCTTAAAGCTGAAGAAGTAGGCGAATATTTCCGAGATGTGATTGATGACAGACGCCACTCCGAATAGCGTCGGGGAGCCACCGATATCCTGTGAGAGTGTAATTAGAAAATAATGAGTGTTGTTGATAAAAGTGTACCTACACGTAAAGTATGTGGCGACGGTAGGTACCTGTAGGTGCCAGAAGAGGAAGGTGAAGATGAGGCCGATGCCGAAGCCCATGAACCAGGCGACGAACAGGAACGAGGCCGCTTTCACGTTCTGGAACTGTCGCAGCACCGTCACCCACTCCGGCATCTCGCGTGTCGTCTGCGCGAACACCTGGAATCCGTGGCTTAGAGTCAGGTGGACGCGACACAACCAGCTAACACGCCAAACCGATGTCTTCGTAGTAAGCAGTAGGGAAAGGTTTTGTAGTATTCGTAGAGCCCTTTGTGAAGGAGCAAGTCCGGGGAAGTACTACTACGATGCTATACCTAAAGTATTTCATATTTTCTGCCGCCAAGCACCGTCTGTTCTGCTTTACGGAATGGTTACCGGTATAATTAAAGTCTTGATATTGTCGGCGCCTGCAACCTTTTTGTTGGTATCACATACTTCATGCAACAAATTGCCAAGCGTATTCCTCAGGCGCTTTTTAGGAAAAACATACAAACTTTCTCTAAAAGGAGTAAAAGACGAACATCGATCGCCATAAATATTTCTGCCCTAAAAATTTACATTATAATTAAATAGTACGAAGTGTTATTATATAGTCTGTCAGGATTACCATTGTTTGCTCGACATTTTTGCACCCCGCATCGTTTAACCCGATTCCAGATAGGTAAGGTTTCTTTTGACTGTACATAAATAGGAGTTACTTTGTCTACTTACGCAGAGAAGTCTGAGAAAAAGAGAATGTAAGTAGGTTGTTAGAGCGAGCTCCAAAATTTTAGCACCCTACGTTTATATTTACCACTAGCTGCTGCCTGCGGCTCCGCCCGCGTGGTCCCTAATTATTTAAAAATAAATAAAAGTAGCCTAAGTTACTCATAACATATTGCTGACTTGCGTTTGAAGGGCGTCCAAGCCCTTGGTGCTTTAAACCCTTTAGTGGTGCCGATTCCCTTGTTCACAAACTAAACTAAATTTAAGTTCAGTGCATCTTTTTCTTTCTATTTCATTAAGAAAAGGACAGAAGATAAATTTTAGTTTAGT
This sequence comes from Agrochola lychnidis, assembly GCA_963680765.1. Classification (NCBI taxonomy): domain Eukaryota; kingdom Metazoa; phylum Arthropoda; class Insecta; order Lepidoptera; family Noctuidae; genus Agrochola; species Agrochola lychnidis. Next base: position 323,950 of record OY796859.1, on the reverse strand, counting down.
CCTGTCAAATTAATCAGCGCTTGACGTAAATTGACGTAATTTTAGTAAGCCAGTTTTTAATCACGTCTAAACTTGTATGGAGTAGTGATAGGCGCTGATTAATTTGACAGACTAAACTAAAATTTATCTTCTGTACTTTTCTTAATGAAATAGAAAGAAAAAGATGCACTGAACTTAAATTTAGTTTAGTTTGTGAACAAGGGAATCGGCACCATTGAATTGCAAAAGCAAATTAAGTAGCAGTCCGTGTATAACGTACGCCTGTCCTGTCTGGAGTAATACATGTATTTTTATTCATTAACTTCTGCAAGTTGTCCAAAATCATCATCTGCTTAGCCTTTTCCCAACTATGTTGGGGTTGGCTTCCAGTCTAACCGGATGCAGCTGAATACCAGTATTTTACATGGAGCGACTGCCTATCTGACCTCCACAACCCAGTAACTGGGTAAAACGATACCCCTTGGTAAGACTGATTCTGCAAAATAAAGCAGTAAAAATATTTATAAAACCAAATTTAAAACAAACATTAAGAAATTGCATTTAAAAAAAAGCGGCCAAGTGCGAGTCGTACTCGCCCATGAAGGGTTCCGTAGCAGCAAGTAACATTGAATGAAAGGTAAATTGCGGTTTACGATTTATGACGTATTAAAAAAAAACTACTTGCTAGATCTCGTTCAAACCAATTTTCGGTGGAAGTTTACATAGTAATGTACATCATATATTTTTTTTAGTTTTATCATTCTGTTATTTTAGAAGTTACAGGGGGGGGGACACACATTTTACCACTTTGGAAGTGTCTCTCACGCAAACTATTCAGTTTAGAAAAAAATGATATTAGAAACCTCAATATCATTTTTGAAGACCTATCTATAGATACCCCACACGTATGGGATTGATGAAAAATTTTTGTTTGAGTTTCAGTTCTAAGTATGGGGAACTCCAAAATTATTTGTTTTTTTTCTATTTTTGTGTGAAAATCTTAATGCGGTTCACAGAATACATTTACTTACCAAGTTTCAACAGCATAGCTCTTATAGTTTCGGAAAAAAGTGGCTGTGACATACGGACGGACAGACAGACAGACAGACAGACAGCCAGACAGACAGACAGACAGACATGACGAATCTATAAGGGTTCCGTTTTTTGCCATTTGGCAACGGAACCCTAAAAAACGTGTGGCACTCGGGGACTGCTGCGGTAAAGCTATTGCATAGCATTTGTAACCTCCATACTTCCTATTTGTCAACGCTACACTTGGGATGATGACGTGATGACATAAAACAAAAATTACGTCATTACATGGTAGGCGGAGTGGGGGGTGTTAGGTTTTATTTTCGTTACGTTACGGAATTTCTTGATTCGGTCGCCGCGCTCAAAGCCCGCGATTAAAGCTATGCAATCGCTTAAAATTAACTTCCTTTATTATTTACTCACGTAATTAAAATACATACATACATACATAAACTCACGCCTTCTTCCCATTGGGGTAGGCAGAAACTACAGAGCGCCACCTGCTACGATCCTTACTACTCCTTTTGCCTCGTTTACGTTTATACATTTGGTCATATACGCACGCCGGTTGCGAGTACTACGCACCTGGCCTTTCTGAAGAACATCACCAATAAGGTCAGTAAATGTCCTCCTAGGGTGTCCCTGTCCGGCCTTTCCCTTTACATCAGCTTTATAAATACATTTTGTTAGTCGCCTTTCATTCATCCTCTCAACATGCCCAAACCATCTCAGCATACCCTTTTCAATTTTTGTCACTACATCTTCTTTTAAATCACACCGCTGTTTTATTACGTCATTCCTCAGCCTATCATTCATAGTCAGACCACACATGCTTCGCAAGGAACGCATTTCCACAGCATTTATTCTACTTTCATGTTGTTTTTGCCACACCCAACATTCACTTCCATACATAAGCGTGGGCACCAGCACACCATTGTGAACAGCCAGTCGAGCCTTTTTAGACATCGACTGGTTGGTCACAATCGCATATAAAAACAAAATAAATACCACTAACCCACTAATATCTAATCTATGTTCGACAAATTAATTACCTTAGACAAATTACCATATATCGATAGATACGGCACTTACCGCCTCCCGCATCACTACCTTTTGTTCCCACCACCCGAAGTCCGTGCGACCAGCGACTTAACCTGTGGACTTGACCCCTGATACTGCCGCCGCCGCCGCACAGTGGTTCGAAATCGACGCTCCGTGGACATTGAAATCAAAATTTCTTTAGACGAGAAATAAAAATCGGAATGGCTTTATTTCAGTATTATTTATAATATTTGGTAATATGACAGCTATAGACAGCACCATCTCCGAAAAAAAAAATATTTAATATTTTTTTGTATGAAGAAAAACACAAAAGTCGTTTTTTCTCATAACTTAATAAAACTTAAAGCCTGCGGCTTACATGGGGTGTTGTCCTACATGAGGCGATTCCGAAATGCTATAACACGCACACCCATGCGCGCCGCTTCACTCACAGCAGAGTGTTGAATTTCGAGAAATTCAGTTAGAGATTTTTACGTTGATTTATGTGTGATCTTGAAAATATACAAAGTAATTGACTTTAGTTTGCTAATTTGATTAGTTATAATGAGAAATAATGGAATATACAATATAAAAATACTAAAAAAAACACTCAAATTGAGACTTACAATATAAATAGATTTTGCAATCTTTCTTATAATAATTTAATTCGGTGTTAGTAGATACACAGTTTGACTTCTTAATTAACATTTAAAAAAAAAGTACAAAAACTTATAACTAATACAGAAAAATACTAAGAATAAGCAATTGTATAATTGAGAAATATATAAAATTTACACAAAAACATCAAACATTAAAATTTTGTCTACTGAGTTTCGTCATCGCTATCAAAGAATTCAAAATCAGAATCCATCATACTTGGCACCTCAACAAATTCAATGTTTTCCTTATCCATGGTATCCGGGTCAATTAAAAGAAGAGACTTCATTTCTTCAGTTAAATCATTTCTACTCTTATTTGTCAGTTTAGGTCGAATGCTTGACAAATATGGGTCAGAGGATACGATGAAACCACTAAAGATGTCATGGTTTGTCGCTCTGCGACAAAATTTCCGCGTATGATGTTCCCTGAGTTTTCTAAAATCTTTGTTTCGGGCCTCAGATGCCTCTTCTGATAGCTTTCCTATAGGTAAAATGTTGAAATGTTTTATTATTTCAGCTCCATGCAGCAGAAGTTTGTGGATACTGGAAGGCATGAAATACCAGCCATACAGTTCCACATACAGCTGCGCAGTTTCGTCGAGATAATTGGCAAACAAATCAATATTAATAGACTGTCCTGATGATACAACACGGAGAATAGTTGCGAATTTTTGGATGAGCTCCTGACTCAATCCAGTGATATTTGCAGTCTTCTCAGGACACTGGAAAAATTTTCTAGCCGTGTTGCCATCATTCGTGGTCCCAGCACCTTTATATAAAAAATACTGATATGAGAACATTATAAGATAAGTTTTATAGTATTACACTAACTAAAAAACCCTTTGATATTATACAAAATAAATAAATCAACTAACCTTGTTTTACGATATCCACCAGGAGTCCCATTTCCTCTCGAAATTTTCGCTGTATCGTCTGTTTGCGACTTTTCAAAGCTGCTTTACTAGCTTCATCTCTGGCTTGCCATTTTTTAAAATCTAATCGGTAAGCGATATGCAGCAGGCATTCCATGGATCTGATCCATGCATGCAAAGTCGACAAACCGTACTTTTAAATATCAGATGATACAGATTTCCTAAAATATGAATAAAAAGGTTAAAAGTGTTTTTCAATAAGAAAAAAATAAAAAAAATTAACATACATTTCCAATATTCAACTTACATGTGAATCTTCTCCAAATCATTCATTTCACTTGGTACAGCTTTACAGATGTCACATGTTTGCATCGAGGTTTGTGACAGGTGAGACGTTATTTTGCCATCTATCATGGTCATTAACATTGAATGTTTAACTTGTATATTATTTTCAATGATAGATGGCTTCAATGCTTTAATTTCAGCATCGATCAAACCCATTTCCTCCTTCATGTCCAACTTATTTTCGCTGACAAACTTGAAATAAATTGGTCTGCAAAGCATTGTAGAAGAAGGTTTTGGGTTTTCCCAGACCAAATCCTCACCACACATCAATTGCAAGGGTACAAAAGAGCTCATAAAAACACTAGAGTCGTCTTCATCTGCATTCATGCATTGCTTGTAGTTGCTTTGATTTGACGCACCATCGAAGCCCCATTTGCAGATTAAGATCAGTTCTTTATCTTGCAAATGGTCCAAGTTTAATGTTTTGGCAAGTCGAGTGACAGTGATGTCCAAAATAGCTTGAAGTTTTACTTTAACTCCTCGTTCGGTCACTTCAATATCGCTCTCAGGAGGATAGCATGCCTTCTTGGCATTTAAAACCGAATAATATGATGGGTACAAATCTACACCACTTTCTTTCGCAGTTTCCCTTAAAGTTATATACTGCCACTTCGACAATTTCAAAGAAATAAATATACCCAACGCTTTCTCTGCTGAATACTTGTTAGTAGTTGTCTTGCCTTTCAAAAAATTCTTGATCTCTGCTGCTTTTTCAGGATGCTCGGTAATATATTTTATTAAATCTTTCACGTCCTCATTCTCCTCACCACATCTCACTGCAGTAGCATATGCAAGTTCCTGAGAGTCGTGCGTTAAAAGTTCTTCTATTCTTCTCTTCTTCTGTTTTTGGCATAATTCTGAGAAAGGTTTTCTTGGGCTCCTTTTTAGTGTTGTAGTGCTAACAGTACATGTAGTTACTTTGGACGTGGATGCACCATCATTTATACCACTAGCACTTGAGGTTGAAGGTTCAACAGTATCAGTAACAGAGTCGATTGATACCAATCCAATTTCTTCACTTTGTACAAATCTGTCTTTAATGAAGTTGGGCCATTTGATCTCTTTTTCTAGCCATGTCTCATACTTCTTGACAAATGTATGCATTGTTCGATTACACGATTTCCAATTTCTATGCAAAACACACATATACACTTGACAAAACTGTTTTAATTTTTTTTGTTCTTCTTCAGACAAATTTGTCGCTTTGGTTAGAAGTGCTTCTAACAAAATACTAGGCTGCGAAAAGCAACTTTTTGTTTTCACAAATATGAATATGTCCAAATTTGTATAAAATCCTTCCATGATAATAAGTAACTACGTAAGCAAGAAGTTAATGTTATAGCGCGAACAGTTGCTGACAAAAACTAATGATTTTGACGATGTTGTCCCTATTTATATAAAAGTACCCTCTTAATCGTATCTTAATTAATAGTAGTTAGTTAAACACTTCGTAAAAATAGCCCTTAACTAATGTATCTTAACTCGTTAACAATATTTGCAACATGCACTAATGAGATGAGACTAAATTACCATCATAAGTTAATTAGCATGCATTAAGCATTGATTTCCTGCTAAACTTGAGATTACGAACAGCTTACATCAAACAATCATTACTATGTAATTATCGTTGCCCATTGGTATGTGCACCTATCCCAAAGATATCAAATAACATAGTATTAAATTCCTTCGAGAAATCCACTGAATTTCTTGAAGTTCATTACTCTGCTCTGAGTGAAGTGGTGAAATAATATATTTCTCAATTATACAATTGCTTATTCTTAGTATTTTTCTGTATTAGTTATAAGTTTTTGTACTTTTTTTTTTAATGTTAATTAAGAAGTCAAACTGTGTATCTACTAACACCGAATTAAATTATTATAAGAAAGATTGCAAAATCTATTTATATTGTAAGTCTCAATTTGAGTGTTTTTTTTAGTATTTTTATATTGTATATTCCATTATTTCTCATTATAACTAATCAAATTAGCAAACTAAAGTCAATTACTTTGTATATTTTCAAGATCACACATAAATCAACGTAAAAATCTCTAACTGAATTTCTCGAAATTCAACACTCTGCTGTGAGTGAAGCGGCGCGCATGGGTGTGCGTGTTATAGCATTTCGGAATCGCCTCATGTAGGACAACAACCCATGTAAGCCGCAGGCTTTAAGTTTTATTAAGTTATGAGAAAAAACGACTTTTGTGTTTTTCTTCATACAAAAAAATATTAAATATTTTTTTTTCGGAGATGGTGCTGTCTATAGCTGTCATATTACCAAATATTATAGATAATACTGAAATAAAGCCATTCCGATTTTTATTTCTCGTCTAAAGAAATTTTGATTTCAATGTCCACGGAGCGTCGATTTCGAACCACTGTGCGCCGCCCCGGTCCCGGCGGCAGATACGCCGAGCGCGGGCGGCAGGGAGGCTCTATCCGCTGACCAGTGACTGGTCGCACGGTTGCTAGTATTTACACACGTACACCGTGCGATCAGCTAATTTATTTAAAATATTTTCTTGTCTACCTACATGCAATCAGTAAATTATAAGTAACTAAATAATTTGCGCAAATGTCATCGTGTACCCATTAATATTGTGTGTTGTTTATGTTGTTAACAGTTATAAAAATATCCCTTTAAAAGGTTTGAAAGGTGTATCGCTAGCCTCATAAAGTGTCGTTATTATAATGAGTTAATGTGTCTTTAGGATAAGTGCATTTTTGTTTATTGTAACGATGATAATTTAGATATTTCGAAATGAAAATGAATGACTCCTTATAACATCAGCTATCTGCCAGTAAAAGTCCCGTCAAAATCGGTTTCGTAGATTAGCCGGAACAAACAGACAGAAAAAAAAAAGCGGCCAAGTGCGAGTCGTACTCGCCCATGAAGGGTTCCGTAGCAGCAAGTAACATTGAATGAAAGGTAAATTGCGGTTTACGATTTATGACGTATTAAAAAAAAACTACTTGCTAGATCTGGTTCAAACCAATTTTCGGTGGAAGTTTACATGGTAATGTACATCATATATTTTTAGGGTTCCGTTGCCAAATGGCAAAAAACGGAACCCTAATAGATTCGTCATGTCTGTCTGTCTATCTGTCTGTCTGTCTGTCTGTCTGTCCGTCCGTATGTCACAGCCATTTTTTTCCGAAACTATAAGAGCTATGCTGTTGAAACTTGGTAAGTAGATGTATTCTGTGAACCGCATTAAGATTTTCACACAAAAATAGAAAAAAAACAAATAATTTTGGAGTTCCCCATACTTAGAACTGAAACTCAAAAAAATTTTTTTCATCAATCCCATACTTGTGGGGTATCTATGGATAGGTCTTTAAAAATAATATTGAGGTTTCTAACATCATTTTTTTCTAAACTGAATAGTTTGCGCGAGAGACACTTCCAAAGTGGTAAAATGTGTGTCCCCCCCGGACACACATTTTACCACTTTGGAAGTGTCTCTCGCGCAAACTATTCAGTTTATTTTTAAAGACCTATCCATAAATACCCCACACGTATGGGATTGATGAAAAATTTTTTTTTGAGTTTCAGTTCTAAGTATGGGGAACTCCAAAATTATTTGTTTTTTTTCTATTTTTGTGTGAAAATCTTAATGCGGTTCACAGAATACATCTACTTTATGATTAAACGAACTTACCTGTACGTGAAGTTCGATCATAATTATACGATGGCTTCGTCCGAAGAGATTAGCATAAACACAATGTAGTAACACGTACGGTGTTGCCTTTGCGCACTGAAAGTAAAAAGCTTTATACCTAAAACTAAAAAAAAAGTAAGCGTTTTTTTTTTTTTTTTTGAAGATTTTTAGGTGAGGGTAGACCTATTTCGTTTGCTCGATACCTACCGTGTTCTATTGCTCATTTAGTTCAGAGCCTAGATCCTTGAATCCTGTTTTTGATATTTCAGGTAATGCCAGGGGATATATTTTTTGGGGAAAAAAATAATAATATGGGAGGGTGGGTTGCTAATCTCTTCGGACGAAGCCATCGTATAATTATGATCGAACTTCACGTACAGGTAAGTTCGTTTAATCATAAATTATACTCAGCTTCGTCCTCGAGATTAGCATAAACACAATGTAGAATTTGAGAGCTACTGAAATATCAATGAAACACTTTTGTGTAACAAGGCAATCAATTTTAATCAGTAGGTATGAGTTTAAAATCATAACTGATAGTTATTTAAAATAAGGTAATAGACATTCGTTTAAAACAGTAATTCATTAAATTAATAGTTCTGCTTACAATTGAATTTTAACTAACTCGGTTAAAATTAACTTAATTAATATAAAAGCCTATGTCCAGCAGTGGACGTTTTTCGGCTGAAATGATGAATATCTAACATAAATACTAAATTATCATGAAACTTAATTGTTATTACAATTGTTTAATATTGATCTTGCAAATAAATCATCTTCCTCTGTAATTTGTACATTTCTATTATAAAATTTCATAAAAACCTGAGACGAACCGCTCCATCCCGCGGTTTTTCTAATCGTTTCTAAGTTAATTCCTAGTTTGTGGGCTTTAGATGTGGCAGCATGTCGGGTGCTGTGAGCTGTAAAGATAGCTATATCTATACCACATTCTCCTAGCGTAGTCTTAACCCACCGACTCAATGTTTGTGCCGAAACTAATTTATGTGGTTTCCTCACACCAATAAATAGACTATTTATATTACCACGAAGTGAACTAGTCGAGTCTAGATAAGCCAAAAGGGTCAGGACTGGACAGATTTCCGGTTTTTCGCGAAAAAATGGTAAAATAAGATTTGGTTGCACGGTTCCTATCTTTGAAGTTTTTATAATATCAGGTATCTTAATAGTTATCTTATCGGCATGAATTTGGATGTTATTTATATAAATGTTTGCTAAAGTTTGCATTCGGTGTGCAGTAACCAAGGATAATAAAGTGACTAATTTACGTGAAAGTTTATTTAAACTCAAGCTATCATTAGGATACCAAGAGGACAAAATGTTTAGGACGTTAGACGTATCCCAAGTTGTGTTATACTTCGGTAAGGGTGGACGAAGTCTAAAGACACCCTTAAAGAAGCGTTTTATAACTTCACTATCGCTGACTTTTTCAATCAGAATTAATGCTAAAGCCGATCGACAACTGTTTAAAGTCCCGTATTGGGCTCCTGAATCAAATAATGTTGTTAGAAATAAAATCGCATCATTGATTGATGCCCCGAAAATATCCTTATTTTTAGATAAACAAAAATTGTACCATTTCTTAAGACAGGTGTCGTATTGTTTTATCGATGTACCGGAGAGGGAAGCCAACATTATGTCTATTGCAGATGATGGAACATTTCTTCTCAGCAACGAGTCCCGGACAAGAGACCGGCAGCCAGGGTAAACCGAGGGTGAGCATTGTTGTTGCTGGAAGGTGATAAAATTGTTTGTTTATTTGGATCAAAATACAAAACAGATGATACAAGCAGTTTCCTGAATAGAGGGTACCAAGGTTGGGTGGGCCATAAGGGCACCACTACAATACCAGTAGCTTTGTCTTTAATAATTTTTCGTAGCGTTTTTAAGACCATTGAAAAAGGAGGGAATGCGTAAAAGTAAATTTGGGACCATGATAAGGTAAATGCATTTATGGCCATAGCGTCAGGATCTCTGAACCAGGATATATAGTTACGACATTTTTTGTTAACACGACTTGCAAAAATGTCTACATCAGGGAAACCAAACACGTTTGTAATATTGTTAAAAACTGAGTCGCTCAATTCCCACTCAACATCTGGATGAATTCTACGTGATTCCGCGTCGGCTATTGTATTATCTGCCGAACGAATGTATGATGCATACACAATAATATTCCTAGATTGACACCATTCCCATAATTCTTTAGTTATGCGTGTTAGATGGGGATATTGTATGCCTCCCATCCGATTTATGTAGGATATGGCCGTAGTGTTGTCAATGCGAAGTAGTATTTGACAACTTTTCATTGTTACGGCAAAAACTTTTAAACCAAAAAAGGCAGCTACGATTTCTAAATAATTTATATGATATGATCGCTCTTCAACTGTCCATGCTCCACTAGCTGTCTCTTTCCCACACGCCGCGCCCCACCCCGTAGTCGAAGCATCACTAAAAATTTCCAGGCAGTATTCATCATATTTAATTTTACTAATAGGGTTATCTAATGCATTAAACCACCAATCAATATCAGACGATAAGTATGACGGTATGTTCATATAATTGTCATAGTTTGATGGGTCATTTTTTAAGTTTAAATATTTGCATCTTTCAAAATCTTTTGTGTATAGCCATCCGTATTCGACGGCAGGGCAAGCAGAACACAATAGACCCACTAAACTTGCAAAATCTCTTATTTTACATCGTGACATTCTTCTAAAAGTTTGTAATTTAGCTTTAATTTTATTAGATTTTTCTGTAGGTAAGCTGATTTGAAATTTTTTGGTATCAATTATGTAACCAAGGTATTTACATGATGTCGTAGGCGATAAGTTGCATTTATCTTTATTTATAATAAATCCTAAAGCTGACAATAGTCGCTGAGTTACCGCTATGTTATCTAAACAAACATCGTAAGAATTGCCAATAAGCAACAAATCATCTAAATATATACTAGACATATAACCGCAGGATCTGAGCAGTCCGACAACCGGTTTCATTATCTTAGTAAATACAAAAGGTGCCGTGTTTAGGCCGAACGGTAACACATTAAATTCATACAAAACATTATCAAATTCGAATCGAAGATATTTTTTATAATCGTCATGGATTTTTATTAAAAAATATGCGTCTTTTAAATCTACCGTTCCCATGAAATTATTTTCCGATACAAGTTTAATTGCTGTTCGTAAATCTTCGAGTTTAAAATGTTGTGTTTCTATAAATTGATTAAGATTTTTTAAGTTAAGTATGAATCTATGTTTACCGTTGGGCTTAGGTATCAAGAATATGCTTGATAGAAACTGCCCTTCACAAGGGTTGCAATGAGAGATAGCACCAGTGCATAACAATTCGTCAATACATTTTTTGAAATTTTGTTTTTCTGATGTTGAGTGGATTCTTTTATTGGGGGTAGTATGCTGTATAACATGAGCTGAAAAAGGTATTTTATATCCAGAAATCCATGAAAGAACAGTCGGATCAGAAGTTAGTTCTGACCAGGTGTCATAAAACAGTGCCAGTCTACCAGCATAACAGCTTACCCCGGTAACATCTAGCGACGACTGCGGTAGCTCGCCCGTGTTGCGGGCGTTGTCTGCTGCCGACCTCGATAAGACCCGCGTGAGGTGCTCGCGGGCAGATTTCTCTGTGCAGGTTCCCTCGTCCTCTGAGTCCCCATTTGCCTGCGACTCGGGGGAGGAGCCCGCCAGTTTAAATTATTCCGTTGTTGGAACGTCGATTGAGGTGGAGGCGGCGCTGTCTTCGTTCGGTTGATGGGTGGCCGATTTAAGGTTGATTTAAGTTCTGCTCCTGTTTTTGTTATTGTCTTTGCAATTTTTAATGTTTCAGCTAAATCTGATCCGAAAAGATGTTTGTCAATGATTGTTTTTTGTAGTTGTTCTTTCATCTCCTTTTTTAAGTTGTGTAAAATAAAGTTCCGGCGGAGTGTCGAGTCCGAGTGTTGATTGTCACAAAGAAGGCGTATAGTGTCCATCATCATTTGTATTAATTCTGTGTCCTTGTTCTCTTTAGCAATCATAAGAGTAATAGCATTACTTAAGCATGAAATGGCACAACCTAACTGTTTTTGTTTCATCTCAATACCCTTATCTCTTTTTAAGATAACTTCTGATATGGCTGCTTTTATTTCTAAATTAAGTTCCGGCGAGTCAATTAGCTTGCAATTACTAGGAGGTAAGTATTTTTCTATCAACTCCTTACGAAGTTCGCTGGACAAGCCCTTAGTAGCCAAATGTTGTAGCCGAACAGCCAGGTCGGTCTGAATATCTTTGCCGTAGATCTTCTCCACAGACGGATCCTCACCAAATATCTCTAAAATTTTCGAGTCCAGCTCGATGCTCGGAGGTATGTCAGTTGCAATAAGGACTTCAGTCTCCGAGGAAAGGACCTGTGGCTGTGAAGTACTTGTGGATGGAATTGGGTCTGCAGCGCTAGTTGAGGGAACCGGGTCCAAGGCACTGATCGAAGGAATGTGATCCCCAGCGCTCATAGATGGCTCATCATGAAATTCTGGTTCCAATTCTACTACTTCCTCAAAAGAATCTTCGTCGTAGTATCGACATCGGGGAGAGGGTGTGTCCTCTGTAATGTGTAGATTTCTTTTGTTATTCAAGAAGATAATCAATTCTCATTGTTATTGAAATGTAACGGACTTATGTATAATTAATTTACAACAATAAGACAAGCGCACGCAGGTGGGTCGGTGTATCTATGGATATAGAAATGTACCGCGTGCGGCTTAGTATCTACGGTGAAGTGACAATCCCAAAGACTGCCCGCATCACCCGTATAGCTTCACGTATACTAATAAGGTAACAGTTCTTATAACTGATCGCAATATTAGCCTTGCACGTGATATAAAACAAAATAAGTTAAGTAGATAGGTACTTATAACATTTACGAGTCCGAAGTGTTAACCCCAAAAGTTAACCGCAACGACTTATGACAACGTTTAGGCGTTGATGTGATATGCAACGTTATTATAATAACGATTTTACGCAATATAATTATGACACTTGACTAACCTCTGGAATGCGACGTCGATCTTGTCTCACGCTGAAGTTTCTTCTCCCATTTCTTTAACTTTTTTGTTATATATTCATAATCGTGTTTACTTTTCCTTTTCCCCATGACACTTTTAAAACTTTAACAACACTGATAATAATTTAAGAAAATTATGTACGCTCCGGCAGAGCACTGAACTGTGAATGAGCAATAGAACACGGTAGGTATCGAGCAAACGAAATAGGTCTACCCTCACCTAAAAATCTTCAAAAAAAAAAAAAAAACGCTTACTTTTTTTTTAGTTTTAGGTATAAAGCTTTTTACTTTCAGTGCGCAAAGGCAACACCGTACGTGTTACTACATTGTGTTTATGCTAATCTCGAGGACGAAGCTGAGTATAATTACCAAGTTTCAACAGCATAGCTCGTATAGTTTCGGAAAAAAGTGGCTGTGACATACGGACGGACAGACAGACAGACAGACAGACGGACAGACGGACAGACAGACATGACGAATCTATAAGGGTTCCGTTTTTTGCCATTTGGCAACGGAACCCTAAAAAAAGTTTTTTTTTTTGTTCTAAGTCATAATTATGCATTTAATAAAAAGCTGTGATTTTGACATTACTAACATATACTTCAATGTTATTTAAATGTATTTGTACATGTCACGGCTAAAACCCGAAGTGCGGCTACACCTAGTTTTAGCCGGCTAGAACTAGGTGCAGCCCGTAGCAGTTGGTTAATTTAGTTGTAGCAAATGAAAATGGCTGAAAGGTAGGTTAGGTTAGAACTATGACCACATAACACACCGCACGAGTCGAGCGAGCGAAGCGAGCGGTGCCGCGGCAGCGTCCGGCGAGTGCCAGGGTCCATTTAGGTAAGTTTAAACAACTGCTACCGGCCGCACCTAGTTCTAGCCGGTTAAAACTAGGTGTAGCCGCACTTCGGGTTTAGCCGTCACCATATATCGATACCGGAAATTTCAATTGTCGTAAAGGACATTGTATCGCCTGTCCTTTACGACATTTGAAATTTCCGGTGTCGATATATTTATATGTTTTGTATAGATGTGTAGGGGCCCCCAACTACAAATTGCCTTTTACTTAGTGAACCAACATATTTTGGTGGGATGGCAACTTATCTGTGATGCCTCTGGTACTGCAGATGCCCACTGTGGACTTTCGGCTTGTTTGCTATTCATATGCAAAGATCAGAGCGCATATTTCTGTGAGCGGGTTTTCGTGCGTACCTTGGCCTGCTCGAGCACGGGCTGGCGTGGCAGGGGTGCGCTGGTGTCGAGGCCGGGCAGCTGCAGCTGCTCCGCCAGCTGCTGCTGCAGCTTCTCCTCGTGCGTGGGCTCGGCGGGCGCGGCCGGCGCCGCCTCCACGCTCACGAACTCGTACTTGAACCGGATCTGTTCGACCGACACTCACTCATTACTACACATGTGTGTATAATAATAATTTTATTATAAGGCAACTAAGGCCCATAAATAGAATATACAAAATAGTCTTATGCAATAATAAACTAATACTCGTACATATTAAAAACCTTATAAATATGACTATACACGTAATGTTGACGGCGTCGTGTATCGCTGCGTGATGTCGCATAACCGTAATCGGAAACGTCGATATACGACACCTTTCGGCCAAACGTCCTCTTTCAGGCAAGTCTGTAGATGGTGGGTTGGAACTCGTACCACGAATGACTTAAAGTTGATGTTGTGGCGCGATGCCAGCCTTTCAACCCTCAGAGTCCAGTTGGTCTTCACTTTTAAATACTGCACGACTTCCTCAGTTGTAGTGGAGTGATGCAGACGCGAAAGGTACAGCTGCGTCGTAGGCACAGCAGGGCGCAGCAGCATATTGGGTCCACTCGGTGCGGTGCCGCACAGGTTACGAGAACAACTTCTTCTTCCTTTTTACTTTTGTGAAATCCTCCTCATCAACTTGGCTGCAGGTTCTTGGTAATGAGCTACGGACCGCGGTCAGGGCAGGTTGAGTACCCTTTCTCAGTTTTTCCCTTTTTCTGGTTTATCGCTTTGGCTGCGACACATCTGCTTTGCCACTGGTGACAATAGCAGCGTAGGTACGTTTAGGGGTCGACGTATACCTACGCGTGTCGTTTCCGCAGCTGGTGTTGTGGTGTGGGACACGGCGACGGCGGGTGGCGCTCGGCGTTATTGGCAGCTAGTGACGCACTTGTGTTCGCTGATTTGAAACTGCCAACGGATGCATTTTGCGCCCCTCAACGAGTGATCACCTGTGAGGCCTAGGCGACCCAATTACCGAACCAACGTTGCGCAATAATATAGGACACCCAGACCCAATGTCCTTATGCTCACACTTTACTGCAGGAGATCCCTATTAGCTAATCTGCGTTAGCAATTTATTTACCAAACATGTAAACAAACATGAGTTTTAGGAAAAACAACTGTAATGACTACTCGTAAGGTTCAGTTTGCGCTACAACTTTTCAACAGTACTAGTCAGTCTAAAATCAACTTTATTTATCTTGCATAATATAATAATAATATCCCCACCGTCGTAGTATCTCTACGTTGACGTCGTGGTGGGGCTTGCGCGCTCCGAACTCTAGGCCTGTGCCGGTAGAGTTTACTTTGCCGGAACGGGTCTGGGATTAGGAGCCAAACCAAGAGAGATACAAAAACCCGCAGGGCAGCATGTGGCGAGCTGTTGGGCAGTAGCGACCCCACGGACCCTATCTCCCGGAAGAAGTCTTGTTCCTCACCTCTGGCTTGCCTTTATTGGCCGGCCGGAGTGAACACTGACGAGGAACAGAGCTCCCACCTCATTCTTGCCTTAATTGGCCGGCTTGAGTGGAGATTCGCAAGAGCAAACGTGCTCGGAGGAAGGAAGTATTGCAGTAAGATGCTGGTAGGGATCTTGACTGTACTTCCGGGATTGTCCTGATAGCCGTGGAATACCTCTCCAGTCCTCACAAGCATCTCAGGACATGTTGCCCCCTTGTCGCTATGACACTATGTGCTAGCGACCGTTTTCGGGGGCCCATTATTGAGCGTGCAGGGGGGACCCCTGCCATTTTATCTGTGTATTTTATAAAAAAACATTGATCAGGCAGAGGCCATAGTCTTTCCATAGTCCTAGATAACCAGTTCATTTTAGCCATACAAACCCATAACCGAATATCTTTGTTTCCATATCCTGCAATAGTCCTACACAAACCGGGGGTTGTCCTTGGATGCACTTACGTAGTGCGGACAGGGATAATCGTCGGTTGGTGCCTCATTTAATTAAAAATGTGTAACGGGCCTCTGCGAGTTGGCTTCGGCCCCTCGTACGCCTTCCAAAGGTCCGGGACCCCAGGGTCCCGAGATGTGTCAAAGACATGAAAATAATAATATCAGATTAAGTATCTTGACCTGGCTCACGAGGTTGTCGACTTGTGGGATGTGGATACAGCAATCATTGTGCCGATAGTCGTGACGGCCAATGGCATAATAGCCAAGAGCCTCAACCAACAGCTGAGGAGGCTCTCGTTAGGCAGCTGGATCAAGGGCTTGATCCAGAAACCGGTACTCCTGGACACGGCGCGTATTGTTAGGAGGTTCCTCTCTCAGAAGCCCTGACCACCGGTAGCTTGGACCCTGTTCCCGATACCGGTGGGCTACTATTTTTATGTTTTTTTATTTTTGTTTTCATATGAATATTTAAAAATGTAAATAATATGTTTAGAAACGAAATAAAGGAAATAATAATATAAAACTTTATTTCGGGTGGCATAGACCCATAGTAACCTTAACGAAAGAAAGAAAGAAAAGAAAGAATTTACATTTATTTTGATACAGTTCGTGAAACACAAAATATACATAAAATGAAAAAAATAAATAAATTAAAACAATATTTTAACAATAGTGTGTGCCTCACGGCTGCGCCAAAAAAGGTTCATTTCAGCATTAATGCCAGACAGATGCTGTCTGACGCTGGTTTTCTAATGAACCCTTAAAAGGACAAGTGACGGGGAGTACAAACGGTTTCAACATACCTAATACATAATTTGTATACTTAAAAAAAAACTGAATAAATAAATAAGCAAGTAATTAAATTTAAACAAAAACAAAAAAACATACGAAAACAACAAGAACTGTCCCAGCAAAGGACGGAAAATCACTGAGCGTGCGCAACCACCCGCATATTCAATATTTATTTTGTTTGATAGATACAACAGGAATCATGATAGCTCTGTAGGCATTTCATATGAAATGAAATGAAATGAAATTGTTTATTCTGTAAATAGGATATCGGAATCACTTTTACACGTCATATAAAAAAATATTAAAAATAAGCTAGATGAGTTCGGCTTTTCCTATCTGACTACTCTGAGAAGAAAGGCCGAAACAAACTCAGAGGTCGCAGTCTCTTTTAAAGTCCAGACATTATCTTGGTCAGGCCATATGAGGACCATGTAGATTAGTGTCTGAAAAGGTCTTTTGAGGAAAGAACCACACAGATTTGAGTGGACCTGTCCAGTCAGTGCAAGCATTTGTCAGTAATCGTGGAGCTCAACTTAGAACTTAAGGAGCTCAACTCGACGAGCAATACCAAAGAAAGGACATTTGGGTAGGCCGCGATTTAATGAAACATAGTAAAGTAGTACCAATTTTCAAATCGGGTAGTAAGAGTGATCCCTCTAATTATAGACCAATATCTGTGCTACCAGCATTGAGTAAAATATATGAAAAAATCATGCTAGACCAGATGTTGTCACATTTTAATTCTAATGGGATTTTACATAGTCACCAGTTTGGTTTCACGAAAGGTAGGTCGACGACTGACGCAGGAGTAAAACTCATCAGTCACATTTTGGAATCCTGGGAGAAGTCCCAGGATGCAATTGGCATTTTCTGTGACCTCTCAAAAGCGTTTGACTGCGTTGACCACAATACACTGATCTGTAAATTACACCACTACGGAATTCGTGGACAAGCTGCTGATCTTGTTCTTTCCTATCTATCAAACAGGCAGCAAAAAGTAAATGTTAATGGGGCGACGTCTTCGGGGTCTCTAGTTAAAATGGGCGTGCCTCAAGGCTCAATTCTCGGCCCTTTCTTATTTCTAGTTTATATAAATGATCTTCCTTACATGATGACTAACTTATCAGATATAATTCTATTTGCTGACGACACTTCTCTTATTTTTAAAATAGACAGGAAAGATACAGATGTATTACATGTTAACGATAGTCTGGCTGTACTTTCAAAATGGTTCGCAGCTAATAATCTTTTACTTAATGCGAACAAAACGAAATGTATTAGGTTCTCATTACCAAATGTACCTCAAGTAGGTCTAAATCTAAAACTTGATGGCAAAAACCTAGATGCAATAACGGAAACTATATTCTTAGGAATTACTTTAGATTCAAAATTACAATGGGGCGCCCATATTAGAACTCTTTCAGGTAGATTAAGTTCAGCTGCATATGCAGTAAGAAAAATAAGGCAGTTGACTGATATAGCCACAGCTAGGTTAGTATACTTTGCTTATTTCCACAGTATTATGTCTTATGGCGTCTTGCTGTGGGGATCGGCAGCTGACGTAGATTCAATTTTCATTTTACAAAAGAGGGCAATCCGCGCGATCTATAAAATGGGCCCTCGCGAGTCCCTTAGAGACAAATTTAAAGAAATTGATATACTGACTTTGCCTTCACTTTATATCTTAGAAAGTATTATGTATGTTCGCAAAAACTTAAGACTTTTCAAAATAAGAAGCGATTTCCATAATATAAATACACGTAGTCGACATGAAATTGTGATACCCAAATTTAGATTAACTAAAACAAGCAAGTCATTTCTTATAAACAGTATCCGCTTTTATAACAAGTTGCCAAAGTCTGTGACAGAACTTAGCGATGGGAAGTTCAAAACCCACATCAAACGTGTCCTTATCAAGAAAGCATATTATAAAATTAAAGACTATGTTGAAGATAAGGAAGTTTGGCAATAATTCCTTCTGCACAAGTGGCTTCCCTGGTACCTCATTAATGGCATAAATAAGTAAGAGTCTATTAACTGCTCCCAAATTAACATGTTTATTTAAATCTTTATTTATTTTTTTTTTTTTTTTTGTTTTTACATTCGTCCTTGACATATTTATTATTCTATTATTTGACATTATATACCTACGATTTAATTCGAACTTTTTTTTTTTTTTGTCACTTTTGTGGACATGATAATTACTCAGATTGATTACAGTTGTAACAGCAATCATATAATTGCGTTTTATTAAAATAGGTTTTTTTTACTTTTATTAATCTATTTATTTTTTGTATAGATTCTTTTCTACATATTTTGTGAATGTGAGAACGCTGTAGGCTTAGTGGATTGTAGACCTGTTGACCATTTTCTATTTTGTTAAGTACTTGGTACTTATTGAAAGACCTACACTGTCCTCCCATACCTAGAAACACTGTTATATGAAAGTATTGTAAAAGCCAATTATTTTTAAAAGAGTAACCGTGGAGTTTCTTGCCGGCTCTTCTCCATAGGAAACGACCAATTGGAACCGTGCACCTAGCTTCTGACGTTTCATAAGTGCCCATGTAGGTTTATGTGAAATAAAAATATTTTGATTTTGATTTTGATTTTGCCGCAAAACCTACTCAAACTGCCAGACCATCACTAAAACTAGAAGAGAAATAAAAATAATATCCACATAGTCCTCACATTCACAATAGTTAAAATAATATAATACTTTACAAAGTAATCATGTTATTTTGAATATAATTTTCAACAATGTCAACGTATTTATAAAACTGGTATATGTTGATTTTACATAATAATTAAAATGTCTAGTTCTATGGTTTTATCACAAGGCTTAGCAGAGCGAGCAGTTCAATCCCAAGCTTTTTTATCTTCTAAATAATCTGAAATTGTATAGTACCCTTTTTTACAAAGTTTGGTTTTAATACAGATTTTAAATCGTTTAATGGGTAAGTTTCGAATGTCAATGGGGAGTTTGTTGTAAAAGCGTATACATTGACCCATGAATGAGTTGCCTACTTTGTGGAGACGTGTGACGATGTACAGCAAGGTTGTGTTTATTCCTGGTATTTAAACTACGAATATCGGACATTTTCTTAAAATTTGATATATTTTTGTGTACATACAATAGGTAGGCCTCATTTTGTAAAGAAGTTTCAGACGATTGAAGCAGTTTCTTACGGAGTTAGCAACGTGTTTCTCAAATCTTTAGGTTTTCAAAAATATATTGTGAGGCTACAGTCAGAATATTTATTTCTTTGAATTTTTCTCTAAGGGAATCTCTTGGACCTAGGTTGTAAATGGCTCGAACAGCCCTTTTCTGTAGAACAAAGATAGTATTAATGTCCGCACAGGTTCCCCAGAGAAGAATCCCATATGACATAAGACTATGAAAATAACTAAAATAAACAATTCTGGCTGTATCCACGTCAGTTATCTGCCTAATTTTTTTAACAGCTTAGGCGGCCGAACTTAGCCTTCCTGACAATTTTTCTATGTGTAGGCCCCATTGTAATTTACCGTCAATAGTGATTCCAAGAAAAACTGTCGACTCAACAGGGTCCAACTCTGTTCCATTAACCTGAACATTGGTAGATAGCTGCCTGACATTTAGCATTGAAAATTTAATGAGTTTAGTTTTTTTTTCGTTCAGGAGAAGATTATTTACATTAAACCAATGCACAACTTTAGAGAGTGCATCATTAACTTGTTCAAAGTTGACTAACTGACGTTTAATTTTAAAAATGAGGGAAGTATCATCTGCGAATAATACGATCTTGTGATTATCCCTTATGTGATAGGGCAAGTCATTTATATAAATTAGAAATAAAAAAGGACCAAGAATTGAACCCTGCGGAACGCCCATGGTGACCGCAGATCCTGCAGATCTCTTGCCATTAACATCGACCCTCTGAATTCTGTTGTTCAGATAAGAAGTCAGAAGGTCAAGAGCCTTGTCCCTCATACCATAGTGGTACAGTTTCCTGATGAGTGTATCATGATGTACGCAATCGAAGGCCTTGGACAAGTCGCAGAAAATGCCAAGAGCATCTTGCGACTCCTCCCAGGCCTCGAATATGTTCTTTAGTAATTCCACGCCCGCATCTGTAGTTGAACGACCCTTTGTAAAATCAAACTGTTTCAGATGAAGTAAATTATGTGCATTGAAATGTCCCAACATTTGTTTTAAAATTTATTTTTCAAAGATTTTGCTCAATGTGGGTAATATCGAAATAGGCCGAAAATTTGTAGGATCAGTTGTGCTGCCAGATTTGAACAGTGGAATCACTTTGCTAAGTTTCATCAGATCAGGAAATACACCAGATGCAATTCAAGAGTTAAAAACGATTGCTAAGAAGGGTGAAATAACATCAATTATTGAGGACACGGTATGTACTGATAATCCCCAAAGGTCAGCAGTTTTTTTTACATCAAGATTTTAAAAGATTCTATAATGTCTTTAGCAGTAATAATTGTGAATTCAAAAAGTTTGTCACATTCTGGTACACATTCTTTAAGTATTGAGTAAGCAGAAGTGGAGGACGACGATGACAGAGTTTTGGTTGTTAGAATGGGAATATTAGTAAAGAAATTTTCAAACTCAGTTGCCACCTCCACGTCTGCCTTAATATCTACATCATTGATTTTTAGATGGAAGTCACGATTCCGTACTGTCGTTCTTCCCGTTTCTGAATTAATAATATTCCAAGTTATTTTAATTTTATTTCCAGAAGATTTTATTTTATTTTTAATGTTTATGGCTTTTGCTGAGGAACAGGCTCTTTTAAAAGTTTTAGAATATTTCCTAACAAATTCTTTAAAAGTTTCATCATGGTTACATGTTTTTTCATGATACAATTCAAATAACCTCTGCCTACTTTTGTAAATACCTGGTGTTGCCCAATCACTAAATAGAATGCGGTTACAAACAGGCAATGTTTTTGAGGTGAAAATCTTATTAAACTCACAATTGATGAGGTTAAATAGTAAAGTGTAAGCTTGATCCGGGTCATCATGATAAGGCAAACCCGGTCGTTTTTCCATTAAATTATTTTTAAATTGTCCTAAGCGACTTTTATTTACAGGAACAAAACTTACAAGTTTTCTTTGAGCTCTGACTGTTTTCAGAGGGAAAGTGACTAACTGGCCACAGTGATCAGAGTCCAACTCATTTATAATTAAATGGCTGGAAGGTCTTTAGTTTGTAAAAATGTTGTCAATACAGGTAGCACTAGTGGCAGTTATTCTAGTCGGCTCAAAGAATGTATTGGACAAATTATATGACTTTAATAAAGTTATAAATTTATTTACTACAGCAGATTTTTCCAGTATATTAATGTTGAAATCTCCACAGACTAAAACTGTTTTATTACTGTTACAAGTCTTTAATAATACTTCTTCCATACATTTCTCAAAAATATCATATGAAGCACATGGGGGCCTGTACACGCTCATTACAATGAACCGCTCAAGCTCAATGCAAGCTATTTCAATAACTCGCTCAACAGAAAGGCCCACAATATCCTTACGTTCTTTAAATTTCATATTGTTACGAACAATTATTAGAGAGCCACCACGTATCATATTAACTCTGCTGAATGAGCTGGCAACCTGGTGGTTGTTAAAGCTGAACATGAACTGGTGGACTTTCAATCAATGTTCAGTTACGCATATAAGTGAGACATTAAGGGCGACCATATCCAGTTTCTGTTGCGAATCTATAAGATACTGTCGTAAACGTGTTCGGAACGTGTGGATAGTGCCCAGTACCCGTAATGGTGGTGGGATGTTATTCCACACCTTAGATGCAGCGTATCGGAATGTGCCTCTGAAAGCTGCTGTCCTATGAGACTGTGTTGAAAGTTGTTGTGCACATTGCCTGGGCGCGCAATCTCGTCTACTAGCCATTCAACTAAGCTTGTTGTACAAATACTTCGGTTTCTGGGACTTAACGACACCAAAAAGCAGGCACGCTAGGTGGTGTAACTTTCGTCTCGACTTCATCTTGAGAATAAAGTGTTTGTTAAGAAAGGGGGTGACATAATTTTTAGGGGGAACAGTGTAGCAGAAGCGCGCACATGCATTTTGGACTCTTTGTATAAGTCGATCGGTACGAGCCAGCAAGCGTGGGCCGTAAACCGTATCAGCGTAGTTTAATTTAGAAAGAACAAGGGTTTCGACGAGCTGTTCGCGAAGCTTTGCAGACAAGTATGGCCTCATTTTGTAAAGAAGTTTCAGACGATAGAAGCAGTTTCTTACGGAGTTAGCAACGTGTTTCTCAAATCTAAGGCTGTCCATACATAATCCAAGGTTCCGCGCCTCATTCACGCGGTCAATAGGCTCACCTATTAGAGTTAAATTAAGGCTTAAAGGTATTTTCTTCAACTGCTGCTTCGTACCAAACAACATATACTTGGTTTTCAATGGGTTTAATGCTAGACAATTCTCATCAGACCAGGCGGCGATTCTTTCTAGATCATCGTTTAGGTCTCTAATGGCCGACTCATAATCATCTGGATGGAAAGATAAATCCAGTTGGACGTCATCGGCATAAATATGATACTTGCATTTCTGAAGGCACTTTATTATGTCTGCACAGTAGAGAATAAAAAGAATCGGACCCAAAATTGATCCCTGAGGAACGCCTCTTTCTATAGAAGTAAGAGCTGAAGTCAAAGTAGTACCATCCGACAAACGCAATTCTACAAGTTGTTTTCTGTTACTGAGGTATAGCTGTGGAACCATAAAATTGCGTTGTCGTCAAAACCGTAGTATTTTAACTTTGACAGTAATAATGAGACGTTAATGCAATCGAATGCACGGGAAAAATCGAGTAGTACCATTAGTGAACACATGCCCTTATCTTGGGCTGATAGAATATTGTCCGTTACATCCAGTAATGCCGTAGAAGTGGTACGCTGTTTCCTAAAACCGGATTGTAGATCAGGTAACACTTCGTTCTCTTAGAAAAACCGAGTCAATTGCCGGCATACTACCCTCTCCATTACTTTTGAAAGACAGGGCAAAATACTTATTGGCCGCAAGTCTTTAACAGGGTTTAACAGGGTTTGGACTCGTAAGTAGGGGTCTAACCATGGCAATTTTCCATTGGTAAGGAAACTTTGATGTCCATATGGAATAGTTAATGATGTGGGTAATAGTTGCTAAAGTGTGCGGTAAAGTGAGATTAAGCATACTTAATGTTATGTTGTCGTAGCCTTCTGCATTTGACTTTAGGTCAAAAATAATGCGGGATATATCATCTTGGTCCAACGGAGCAATTGTGAATATTGCTTCACTATATCTGTGGGTCTCATAGAATGTTAAAAGCGACGTGCAAGCTACCGGGTTGCCAGGGACATTCAAAAATGTGTTATTTATTAGGTCTGGGTTTCTAAAATGTGGGGGAAGATCTTGTCCTTGCTTTGAGGGTGCAAACGTGGATTTAATGTTCTTCCATAATAATTTTGGACTATTTATTTTATTATTTATATTGTGCCTAAAGTATGCAATTTTTTCATGATACTAAGGATTTTAACTGCTTATAGTAGCTTTTTTTGTTCCCGATTTAGTATTCCTATATTTGGCTAATGCACTGTCCCGTAACCGCATCATGAGCTGGATAGTGTCCGTAATCCAGGGATACGATAATTCCCTAATACGACAAGTCTTAAGTGGCGCGTAAACATCAAACAATGATATTATACAGTAATTAAAAAGATCAACCATGTCATTAACATCGGTAAATTCAGAAACACGACCTATGTTTGATTGCGACAAATCCGCATTAAAACTATCCAAACATATTTCTTTCATTGGCCTAAAATTGATAACATACGGTATAAATTTGTCCCGCTTTATGTGAAATTCACAGACTATTATTGAATGGCCTATAATCGAACCAAAGGATTCTACCGTCGTATACCTTGGCTTAAGGTCTGTGCACAGTAGGTCGATAAGAGTCTCACTCGTATTTGTGAAATGAGTCGGCATCGTGACAAGTTGAACGAGACTTACGCAAGTTAAAAATTCTTGTACTTTTTTAGCTTTAGTCTCGTTTATGTTGAGCATGTGCACATTGAAATCACCGAGCAATATTTATAATGGTCACAGTAACCCAACGCAGCAAAACTATTCGTGATGGCATCAAGAAAGTGATCTATGTCAAACCACGGTGGCCGGTACGCTGTACCAATGGCAATTTTTTTCCCGCTAAGCGAGATTGTCAGCCAAATTTGTTCGACGGAATCGAACCTGGGATCAGTCGTGCCAGTACAGTACAGATGCGCGCGCTCAGTCCCCGGCGCACATAAAACCCAACGCCTCCACCTCGTCCCGCGTGAACAGTTGATGGCCGCGGAGTGTGACGTAGACGATAGCCGGGCACGACCAGCGCGCGCCCCTCCTCCCCCGGCCGAAGCCAAGTTTCGTTTATAGCCATTATGTCAAAACTGTATCTGTCAATTGCACAAATCAAATCATCATGCCCTGTACACAGAGAACCTGCGTTAAGGAAGCCAACCTTAAAACATTTCCCACTCTTAAGCATTATGACTATAATGTAAAATCACTGCTACAGTTATCACTTGATTTGCTAACACTTTTAACGCGCATTCAATCAAAATCATATCAGTTATCGTAGTCCTAAATAATATTATCGGTTCGGAATACAGAAAAATTGTATAGGTTTTTGCAAATATTGGATAGTTTATAATCTGAATATGTATTAAAACAATAATAAATAGAAATGTAAAAAGAATTAAAAATATGACTAATTGTAGGATAATGTTGTAAATAATAAACATATTAATACGAGTATGTTGAAACTGGTTTACGAGCCCACTGAGATGCGCGTGTGCCGCCGCCGTGAGACAAACAACATAACATAAAATAATATCACGCCTGTTTCCCCGGTGGGTCGGGCAGAACGAACAGAACAGATAATAATTATAGGATCATGACACTTTTGCAGCATGTAATAAAATACGTGTCATTGGTATGTTAAAGACTAAAAATATACAGTATAAATTGAAACAAAAAAAGGAGAAATAATAAAAAATAATGGTAATAGTAAGACAAAATATTTAGGTCATTCGGCTGTCGGTAACCGGTACAGGTATGGGTACAAAGATGCGCTACACATCGGCCTCGCAGCGGATTTGGCAAGTGGTGTCCCCGGGTTTGTATCGGGCAAGAATACGGTCTCGTTTGCACCATACAAATTGCCAACCGAGCCGGCTCCGGCCTCCCGCGCCATTCGAAACAACTCACGATTCTGCTTCGTAAGGCGTTCGTTGATGTAGAATCGCACCGGTAGACCGGACATATCGAGATCAGCAGAAGTCATGCCACGACGTACTCGTGCGGCCTCCAACATCTCGTCGCGTAGATCACGGCGCGCGAGGCGCACGACTAGGAAACGCGGGCGGGTCGCCACAGGCGCCGGCTGCGTAGCGTTTATGCGTCCACCTCCAACGCGCTCAGCACTTACAATATCGCGCGCCTCGATTTTTACGCCCATCTTTGACGCCACTAGCATAGCCGTGTGTATGGGATTTTCACCACTCGGCTCTGGCAAGTTCGAGATCTGTATTTCAGTGGCTAGCAGCTCCTGATCACGGTCGTTTATATCGCTCCGCAATTGGGCAATTAATTGATGCACATCCGACGAGACTTGGGGTTGTGCTGATTTTTGGTTCTCCATAACTGCCACTCTCTCCTCCAAACTGCTCATACGGTCATTAGTGGACTTTAGTGAACATCTCAAGTCCGCTATATCATTACGCAGTAGTTGGAATTCACTCCGTACAGTGTTAATAAACTCTTCCTTAAATTTTCTCAGTTCCATAGTGATGTCCTGAGTGAGCTCATGCGCGACATCCGAAGCGGTATTTATGGGACTCGTTTCCATGGGATTAGCCATACTGTCTTCCAATGGTGCCTCTGAATGGCCTCTAACTGGCGTTTCGGGCCGGTTGTCCCGCACAATGTTTTTGATAACCTAATAAGTACATTTATTTTTATTTGCCATGACTCGCCACACCTACACAAGATATGACCCACTGATTTTGAAAGGGACAGTCACAGCGTACAGCTATTACGTTCAGAATGCTGTTTTTGCTACCCCGTGTACGGGTCAACAGGGAAGCTGCTTTTTTGCGCATGATGGCCTGGAAACCATCAGTGCGCGCTTCAGCAAACATCCCAGACGCGCTGCATCGCCACGGTAGACCCAACAACATCCTGAACCCATTATTATACTGAGTGCGCAGGGCTCTGTAGGCTCGCTGCGTATGTCTCACCCACAGGCCGCTCAAGTAGAAGGACTGGCAATAAGCTTTGAATAGCGTAACCTTCACTTCTCTCGTGCATCGTGCAAACCTGCGTGTGAGCATATTAGCTCTCACCGCCAGAGCCCTGCGCTCCCGCTCAATATCTTCATCGTCCCTGAGGTCACCTGTCACAAATCCAGATATTTAAAAGTTTTAATTTGCTTTAGGGCTATTTCATTGAGAAATACAGGAGGCACATGGGTAGGCTGTTGTTTGCCTGGTTTAAATACTAAAATTTCACTCTTTTTAGAGTTATATTGTAACCCATGCGCCTCCGCGTACTTCTCACAAATAGACAAAATTTTCCTTAGCCCGCTTAAGAAGGGGGGCTCAGCAGCACCATATCGTCTGCATAGCTAATATTGTTACAACAAGTGTCATCAATGTAGCAGCCTACACGTGTGCTACTGAGCCGCTCGACAAGCTGGTCAACATAAATGTTTAACAATAGAGGGGAGCTTAAACCACCTAGCCTAACGCCACATTCCAATTTGTACTCCTCCGACAACGCCCCGGCCCACTTCTAATTCCTTTCCAGTTGTTTAAATGGAAATAGCACCAGTTGGAAACAAGGATTATAATTATTGCTTAGTTGTAAGGTTCGGATTTTCTTCATCTTCCTACGAAAGCAATGATTCGTATTTTTAACCGACTTCCAAAAAGGAGGAGGTTATTTTTTTTTAATGTATTTTCACCGATTTCTCCGTCAATTATGGACCGATTTAGAAAATTCTTTTTTTGTTTGAAAGGGTGTGCTCTCGAATTGGTCCCATATAAATTTTATTAACTTTGCTTGGATAGTTTTTGAGTTAACTACAAAATACGTATTTTTTTCCCACTTAGTATGTAGATGATATGATAAGTTTCTGTCACTGGTAGCAGGTAGTGGTATTCGAATGTGTGTGGGGTAGGTACCACAACTAAAAAGCGAAAAATAAATATTTTACAAAAAAAAACAACCGACCTCCAAAAAAAAAAACACTACAAACTGAATTTCGGAAGTCGGTGGCAAAAAACGAAAATACAAAACCCAAAACACCGACTTCCGAAATTAAAGTTATCTTTCACTTAGTAGTGTTTTTTTTGGAGGTCGGTTGTTTTTGTTGTAAAAAGTTTTGTTTCTATACCTACCTAATGGCTAGTATTAATCATTTTTTTTTCTTAATTTTACTGTCCTTAAATTGCGATGTAAGGTGAAACACAGGCCTGAAACAGTTTTGAATAAACCTAGATAGAAAGAAATTACTGTACACCATACATATCGGCAGTACTATCCGACGCTTCACCGCGGCTGCACCATTCCATGGGAAATGGCGCAGCTGCGATTCACGTACGGACAGTCCAGCCTGCTCGAAATTAGAGACAGGATACTGTTGTTGCCGCCCCACACCCCACGCACCAGGGACGCACAGCGCTTACGCATTGTGGCAAAGAAACATGTGCGTCCGCGAACATCCCTGATGCGCTGCAGTAGCGGGGCAGCCTCAACAGTACCCTGAACGCGTTGTTGTATTGCACGCGGAGGGCTCTATTCGATTTTTGAGTATATCTAGCCCATAGGCTGCTCGTGTAAAACGAAGTACAGTACGCTCTGAATAGAGTAATTTTAACGTTTACTGAACAACGAGCAAACCTACGAGCCAGCATGTGCGTTCTAACCGACAGGGCCCTCCGCGCCCGTTCTATAGCGTCATCGTCCTTGTGATCAGGAGTAAGTATATGGCCAAGATATTTCGACGGCTCCTAAGTATCCTGAGTCAACTAACAAATTTTGAGTGTTGCACTTTTTTGTGTATTAACAATAATTAAATCATTTTCTATTTGCCTGTAAAAGAAAAAAAAACATATCTTTACAAATAACTAAAAAAAAATAGCGTATACTGGATCAAGTATAGTAATTTATTTATTTTGCACTCAGTAAACTGAGTCAAGTGTTTGCTACCAATATACGCGGGACGCGAATGCGCTCATTTCGGTGCAAGTTCAAATTGACTCAGTATACGGCGAAACAGTGCGGTGTGCGGACGTTATTGTGTGCTTTTTGTTATCAAGAAATTGATTTTCTTGTGTTATTTTTATTTAAATTTAGAGTCATAATTGTATAGGTCAACAAATGGAGTTTTGCCTGTGATGGATCTAAGATGCAATGGAATAAAGTCACTGAAATAAAAATTGAGCCAGAAAATACTTACAAATTATTTTATTAAACTAGTTACATGAAAGATTCTTATAACTGTGTTGACTGTGCTAATTAATAAACCTAAAGCAACACGTTTTTCTTTTTTTTTTTCTGTAGGGCATCTCACAGCTGGTTCCGAAAACCGTGGCTGTTTAACCGGTCAATCCTGTGGTTGCCTTAAGCTGCTACACTCAAAGCCTCCAGCCAGGGCACACATAAACTAAGCTAAAAAGCTTAGGATGAACGCTCGCTAAGGGCACCCTCTGTGGGGTACGAGCCTCGGCTTAGGGCGTTGAGGGAGGACATCAAAAGATGGGACGGGCTGGATCAAAGGGTTTTGATCATTATTATTAGACGGGGAATTTAAAACTACGTGCACAGCTGCAACAACTGCTGGCACCTCGTTTTCGAGCAAGGGTCGGGGGGGAGTATTATTTATTCGGGGGCGCGGCGGTCGAGATCGCAAAGGACCTCGGCGGCGAGGTCGGAATGACGGGAGGTGTCTGTATTTGTACACTGTACTTGTTTCCCTATTACTCTCCTGGAGGAGGGTTATGGGGTCATCGGGGTTTACGAGGATATGCCTTGGACGGCGAACATGACTGATTCCACTCGGAACATAACTGGCGGCCACGACAACCAGAGGGTTGCGATGTTTTGCCGCAGACTCAAAGAAACGCTTGGAAAGGCGTTTTAGAAATTGGTGGATTGTGGGAATCTTTAGGTCTAGGTGGAGTGCCTCGTTCCTAACAAACCAGGGGGAACCTGTGGCCCTACGGAGGAATCTATTTTGGACTGTTTGCATCCTATGGATATGACGGGGTTTTGCATGAGCAAAGACAGCACCCGCATAGGTCATGATTGGTCGAATGCACGCCGTGTAAACGCGCAATTTGCACCTAAGTGACAATTTGCTACGTGCATTCACCAGGTAAAAGAGTCTACCGAGAGCGAAAGCGGCTCGCGAACGAACCATCTTTATGTGCTCTGCGAAGGTCAAATGATGGTTTAGAACAACACCGAGATATTTAGCTCGCTTCTCCCAAGGGATCGGCTTGCCGAACATGGTGATTGGTCAGGGGAGGGGGTTTCTAAGCCTTGTACGCGGTTTCGTAAAGAGAACCGCTTGGCTTTTATCAGGGTTTACTTCTATCCGCCACTTTGTAAACCATGCGGCCAGTCTATTGACTGCGCGTTGGAGATTGAGGCGAATAATGTCGGGGGAGGCAACACGTAATCAAACTGTCCCTTATATAGATTTTCGTGATCTTCGCCCAGCTTACAACAGGCCAATCCCAATAGATAAAAATAAACACAAAGATTTAATAGACATGTGCAACAAATTAGTGATACCTAAGGAATATGACTTGTTTTTTTCTAGTTTAATTAATATTGACAGCAATAGAAATGAAAGCGATTCAGAATAATTAATAATTTGTCTTTTTCCTTTGTCTAGATTGATTTTTTTCGTAGATCATTATTAAGTACTTAGCTCATAAGCAGTAATCGGAATAGGTAGAGTGATTTGGGGTCAATGCACTGGCATGTATATATTAGTATGGATATGCCCCCGGGATTCCGGGATTTTGAAATTATTAAGACTTTTTGAAGGAATTTTAAATGTTGTAATATGCAGAATAAAGAATAAATCAATATGAATAAGAAATATTTAACCCTTTTGCTGTCTTTTTAATAGTATATAGGTGATCGGACTCCCAAAAAAAGGATAGATATACTATAAAAACAATATAATAATATAATATATTTTAAATGTTTTTCTATCGCATTCTATAAATTTCTAATGTAGTAGTTTAAAAATCCTTACTTTAACAATATTTGATTCAATCCCGTAAGTCCCAAAATGAAATCCCGGAAAAAAGGCTTATCCATGTCATGATTTCTATAACTATTCATGATGCGAGTACATAAAATCACTCTACCTACTCTGATCACTGCTCATAAGTTAATTTTTGAGACAGATTTTACTCTCAGCAATAAATACTAAGTATAAGGATATTAAGAAGTGTGATTTTCTTTAAAAAAATTAAGAAAGATTGCTTTTGTTTGTTTGTTTTGTATTCCTAAATTATAGTGATTTCAAACAATTCATAAATAATTCTCCTATTTTACAGAAACGTGCAATTGATACAATCAATATTTTGTATTTTTATTACCTAAGACTAGACCAACTTAAGTTTTTGTTTTTGTTGGTAGTATTGTTGATTTTTGTTATTTTTTGTTAATTTTATAGATATCCTAAAGTTGTATTAATGTTACCAATACCATTTTGAGATCTCTTGGATTAAAATATTAAACATTAAAGGCGTTTTTGATTGTTTTAACTATTTTGTACCACACTTGACTCAATTTAAGTATGGTTCACTTTTAAAATTATGTCCATGTATAGTGAGTCAATTTATTATATTTTAACAAAATACAAATCATGACAGACAATATAATATATAAAAAATCCAATAAGAAAATAAAAATATTTTTTGCTACACTTGTGAAGTAATTTTTCCCCATAACGTAGATTCAATAATGCGACGTAAAAAAAATAAATAAAAGTAAAGTAAAAATATAAGTGGTACTTGATCCATTTTTAAGAAACAAATAATCGCCGTATACTAGTCTATCTACATTATCTCATAAATTAATAAAATAATATGAAATTTATTTTGTACAGATGAGAGGCTTTATTATATTTAATTCACTATAGTTAGTTATTTTTTCTTGGTTGTATTAACAATTTAAATATAACCATTCGATCTTCTTATCGCCTTCCTGTAAAGTTATTAGAAGTATAGTTGACTCAGTATACTTAGGAGCCGTCGATTTAATCTTGTATGTCCTCTCTAATGGCATACCATTAAGGAAAACTGGTGGTACATAAACAGGATACCTACCCCTGGCCCCAAAGACCATGTATTCACTTTTTTCAAATTGTACAATAAGCCATGTGAGTCGGCATACTCCTCACATATAGCCACAAGCTTTCTGAGGTCACAGACTGACGCACTCAGCAGCACCATGTCGTCTGCGTAGCTAATATTACTAACGCAGACTCCATCTATATGACAACCGATCTTGATGCTGCTGAGCCTACCAATCAAACCGTCGACATATAGGTTAAAGAGCGTTGGTGAGCTCAAACCCCCCTGTCTCACCCCGCACTCCAACCCATACGGATCAGACAAAGCCCCTGCCCATCGCACATTGTTGACCTGGTGCCTGTACCAAAATTTTAAGATGTTGATTATTTCTGGTGGAACATGAGCTTTTCCAAGTTTATCCTATAGGATATCATAAGAAACCAGGTCAAATGCTTTGGACAGGTCCAGGAAGCAAGCGTAAATAGGAGTGCTGCGCTCGGTGTAGTATGTGACAGCATGCTTAAAAGACAACACAGCGCTTTCCGTTGACAGTCCAGGTCTAAACCTGAACTGGTTATCACGAGGTGTTATATGTATACTTATTTAATTGTTTATTAAGCATGCTGTCAAATACCTTAGATATAACTGTCACTGTCACTATCACTGTTCTGTGGGCACTCATTGTCGCAGTACGCGCCACTCAGAGAAAATAGATCGTCAACCTTTTTATGTTCTACTTGGAATTTCATATTTTAATAGTTTAGTACGTCTGGTTGACACCAGACGTACGAAGACGTGGAAATGCTCCACGTGTAGAGCTTCATCAGCCTCATCACCAGCTGTGCTTACTCCTGAACCAGCATCCCTAGAAACCATACTGTGTGAAATTCGAGACATGAAACGCCAGCTACTTAATTTGCCGACTCTGGTAGACGACGTTCGAGTTATCAAGGATGAGTTAGCTCAGCTAAAGTTGACATGTGATGGCACTAGTGGGAAACTTGATGAATTGAATCGAAAGTAGTTGAATTGGACAAGCTTCAGGAAACAGTAATTTGTTTGCAGACTGACTTGGCGAAAACTAAGTTCGAACTTTCGAATTATGAACAACGGTCCAGGCTTAACTTAATAATGTCGAAATCAAGGGAGCGCCCTTAAAAAAGATGAAAACCTCTATTCTATTATCGAAGCCATCGGCCCTAAGGTTGACTACACATGTGACAAAACTCAGGTGAACTATATTTCAAGGGTTCCTATATTTAACTCGAATAAAAAATTGATCATCGTTGGTTTTTTGAATCGGTATGTGAAAGAAGATTTTATTGATTTTATTGTAAGGCATGTCTATTTCTTTGGCAGGCTCTGTAGTCTAAACGGCGCGATGGATTTTAACATAGTATCGTTATATTTGTCTTCATTGTGGGAGTGACATAAGCTATTCATATTGCATCTGCAAATACAAACAAGTGCGAGTCGTACTCGCCCATGAAGGGTTCCGTAGCAGCAAGTAACGATAAGTTTAAGATTTATGACGTATTAAAAAAAAACTACTTGCTAGATCTCGTTCAAACCAATTTTTGGTGGAAGTTTACATAGTAACGTACATCATATATTTTTTTTAGTTTTATCATTCTCTTATTTTAGAAGTTACAGGGGGGGGACACACATTTTACAACTTTGGAAGTGTCTCTCGCACAAACTATTCTGTTTAGAAAAAAATGATATTAGAAACCTCAATATCATTTTTGAAGACCTATCCATAAATACCCCACACGTATGGGATTGATGAAAAAAAATTTTTTGAGTTTCAGTTCTAAGTATGGGGAACTCCAAAATTATTTGTTTTTTTTCTATTTTTGTGTAAAAATCTTAATGCGGTTCACAGAATACATCTACTTACCAAGTTTCAACAGCATAGCTCTTATAGTTTCGGAAAAAAGTGGCTGTGACATACGGACGGACAGACAGACAGACAGACAGACAGACATGACGAATCATCATCATGCGGAGGTTTAAAAAAATTATAACAATATTGCTATCAAACAAAAGCTGGTATATATATATATTTATATAGGTACTATTAATAAAAATAAAAAGCTTGAAATAAAGCAAATTATTTAAAAGAACAAAAAACCCGATTGTAAAAACACTTACCTAACTACAAAAGGAAAAACAAGCATAGCGAAAATTCTATATATACAGTCTTGCAGGAACATCGACGCGAAAACTGTTAAAAATTTCAACGCAGACGAGTTCAGAATCATGTACACACGGCTACACATCAAGCTGTACATGTCCAATTTATGCTGATCTCGCGTTGTATAGGATTTCCGTACAATGCGAGGTCAGTTTATACTGGAAATGTATATCCGTGATATTTGATGTGTAGCCGTGTGTACTGAATCCATAGTAACAGTTTTCGCGTCGATGTCCCTGCTACCCTGATTATGTAGATTTTCGTATCGCAGACGGGGACAAATAAAAGTTACGCCTGCGATACCAAAATTCTATAGATTTTCTCTTTTCAGCTACTTACCTATGTCATTTTGCGGGTTTTTTGTTTTTAACCGACTTCAAAAAAAAAGGAGGAGGTCTCAATTCGTCGGGATATTTTTTTTTTTTTTTTTTTTTTTTTCCCCGATTACTCGAAGACGGCTGGACCGATTTGAAAAATTCTTTTTTTGTTTGAAAGGGTATACTTTCAAGTTGGTCCCATTGTCATTTGGTCACGATCTGATGATGGAATCTTGGAGAAATCGAGGGAACTCTTCAAATATTAAAGGCACATCTATAGCGATTTGGGTATTTTTGATGAGCAGTTGACATAAGGCTATTGTAACTTAGATAAATTACAAATCAACCCACTAAAAAGTGAAAAAAAAAAAAACATTTTTCCAAAAAATACAACCGACTTCCAAACTACAAAGTGAAAAATAACTTTAATTTCGGAAGTCGGTGTCAAAAAACTTAAATAATGATCCAAAAACACCGACTTCCGAAATTAAAGTTATTTTTCACTTTGTAGTTTGGAAGTCGGTTGTATTTTTTGTAAAAAAGTTTTTTTTAAATAATTTCCTTTTTAACTTACAAGTCACGTTTTATTCACAGAATTCATTTGTTTGTCCAGACTCCAAAGAGAGTTGCTCTTTGGATTTTTGGCACAAAGTCGCACTATGCCATAAGTATTTATTAGCGACGCGAACAAACACAGTTTTTTTTAATAGCAAATCCAATTTACTTTTCTAACGAAATAAATAAAACAACGTATTAAATCGGAATGCCGCTCCAAAAATCCTTCTCCTAAAAAAAACCTCATAAATGAAACATCACAAAACAACAGACCTGAGTGGCGGTGATGAGCGCAGCGCCCATCAGTACGGAGAAGGTGGCGAAGCAGATGGTGTAGTTCTTCTCGAAGCGCTGCGGGCCGCCGCACGGGTGCGAGCTGAACGCCGTGCTGTGGTCCAGCGCAATGCCCACAAAGAACATAGCCAGCCCCCAGCCCAGCGAGCCGAACATGCGCTGGTGCCCGTACCTGCGCATCAACTCGCTGTACCACTGAGCACACAACTTGACGGGGTTGCTAGCAGTGCAACGGTGCTCACCTGTCTGCGTCCTCACCCAGCAGCGTGATGACGGCGGAGTCGGCAAGCGTGATGGCGGGCGCGCTGAAGAACTCGCCGATGACCACCAGCAGCAACAGCAGGAAGAACGTCTTCTGAATGTCGGGCGTGCGGTACACGATGAAGGAGTGTAGCGGCGTCACCCAGTCGCCGTTGGCCTTGGGGTCGTAGTTGAGGGCGTCGCTGACGGGTAGTGGCGAACCCTCGCGGCCGGCGCCCGGCGGCCCGCGGAAGCCACGCGTGGTGCTGGTGGGCCAGTCCTCGTCGTAGCGCGGCTCCGTTAGGTTGTAGGCGCTGGAATTGAGCGGGTGCACGCATGACACGGCTCCGGGCTGCACCCAGCTCAGCGGCAGCGTGAACACGATCCAGGCGCCCAGCGACGCCAACAGCAGCGTGCGACCCTTCTGCCAGCGGTCGGCCAGCCCGCCCCAGAAGGGCGCCGAGAGGAACTCAACGAAGGGCCGCGTGCCGATGAGCAGGCCGCACTGGCCTGCGTTCATGCCCATCTGCTTGAAGTACACGCCCATGAGTGGGAACAGCGAGCCGAATGCCGAGTAGAAGAAGAAGTAGAAGGTCTTGACGGTGAGTAGCTCGGGGTCCACGGCGCCGGCACCGCACATCAGCTCCAGCAGGTCGGAGCGCCCGCGCACCTTGTTGGTCGCGTCCTTCGGCGCCGGGTACCTGCGCCACACGCATATATATACTATATGTTGCTAGCTAAATTAAACATTCAATATTAGCTGAGAGAAACGCCAATGTTATAATGATATTATTGTATGCTCTGCTCTAGAATTAGAGCAAAACGAAATGTTATTTTGTGTATAAGAGTAGAACCTTGTTCTATACTCACGAAGTAAGCGAACGTTATCGAGGTTCATTTCAATTGTAATTGGTTTATCTATTTAGTTACGTCATGAACTTTCGTAATAACATTTTGCCCGTTGGTCATTGAATTCGGCGATTAGATACTTAAACTCTGATAACCGTCAGAAAAATTTTGCTACACGACTTTGTCAAAAAAAATCTGCCACATACAATGCCTATGGCATTAAGTTCCCTTCTGTACACTTGTGTGCTTAAAGTATTGAATAAATAAACGGACAACCATGCGTAGACGCTGAAGCAGCATATTAAAGTGCCCATTGCCTAGTATAACAGGTAACAGGAGATTGCCATCTAGAAAGTATTCAATTCAGCCTTCGCAGTCCACTGTTGGACATAAGCCTTTCAAGCTGCCCACGATGTCTGCTCCTCCGCATCCAGTCTCTCCCAGCCAGCTTTGTAAGGTCGTCGGTCCACTAGCTGGGGGCGTCCTAGGCTACGCTTGTCCACACGCGCGAGCCCTCGAGTGGTAAACTAGACTAGAAATATATGTAGGTACTATTATTAAACCAGAACTGGACTAGAAAGTAGTGTTTTGCTGTTATTGATCTAAAGTGCGTTATGTTTGACTGATTGACATCCGTCGGCCCACTTTTTGAGTAGTGGCAGATGAAGCGGTGTTCGATTCACCTTTTTACCTAGTCCATTGACCTATATTCTTTTTGTTATCATCTAAAATTCGATTTAATTTGTCGTAGAGACAACACTATCAATTGATAATGTGACATAAGACATGAGAAAAGAGAAGAAAGTGTACTAGTCCGGGCACAGCGGCAAGCGCGGTGGGCGCGTCGGCGGCGGCGGCGGCGCCCCGCCCCGAACTTACACGAAATGGAACGTTGTGCTCAGTGCTCATCAATCTTAAGTACGACACGTCAGTATCTGAAGCTGGCTACAACTTATTGCGCTTCTTGTTATTTAGTTGCATGTTTATTTAACAAACCTGATAAGCTACGATAATGATTTATTTCTTTTTAATATTAATAAAAATGGTTGCGCCGTTTACGGAAAACAAGTTTAGGCCAAGGTAGGTGTATCGGCCGAAAAACTGTGTACGTTCTTGTTAGTAACACCGTGCACCGTGCAAGGAGGGAAACATCGTGTTATGTAAAAACTAGTGAATCGGTTCGACAAGTGTTATCTTGCGAGCTCATGTGTTCAGACCGCGGAGCGAACGTGGGGCTGTGCGCACCTGGAGGTGTCGACCTCGCCGTACTCGTCGGGGTTGACGAGAGGGCGCGCGCCCGGGGCCGCGGCGGCGACCGGCGGAGCTCCCTGCGGCGGCTCCATGGCGCGGCGGCGGCGGACTGAGCTGCAGCGCTGTCGCCGCCACCGCTCGATGGCTCCGCGCATGCGCCACGCCCGCCTGCGCGCGCACCCGCTCCGCTGCTGCATTCCCCACGCTCGTCAACAAGGCACACACACATTCAGGACCCCTAAGGTTATATGGTGATGCTCGGGCCACACCAACGGGAAACGCCGTGAATTATCACGATGATGGACCTTAACCCGTCGGAATAAAGTCTGTCATCGCGATAATTAACGGCGTTTCCCGTTGGTGTGGCCCCAGCATGATCGAGAGCCACTTCTCTTATTCCCCGAGCAACTCCGCTGCGCCGTGAGGTACTGGCGTGTGCTCGCGCTGGACGCACGACGTAGGCAGTCATGTTGGAGTGCGGCGTCTAATCTGTGGCAGTGGTGTCAATGTCGCCGCGATGTCGGCTCCGCGGCGCGGCGCGGCTGTGGCGCATCTCCTGCTCAGGGACGAGTTCACACTCGATAATGGAACTAACTTTTGTTATTATAATTTTTATAAATACCTACTTTTAAGTACAACGAGGAGACGCTATATGCTGGGGCTACACCAACGGGAAACGCCGTTAATTATCGCGATGACAGACTTTATTCCGACGGGTTAAGGTCCATCATCGTGATAATTAACGGCGTTTCCCGTTGGTGTGGCCCGAGCATTACGACAGTAAATTAAACTTCGCAATGACGCTTCCTATCCAATGACGTTTTCAGTCTACAAACAAAGATTTTTCAAAAACAAAACACTACAAAGTGAAAATAGTAGATTATTCACTTGGGATAAAGTCTTAGTGTCTTACTCTTAAGTCAGGGGGCGCGATTTTGAGTCTCGAACGCAATGAAATATTCTAGGGAGCTCTCAGTTGACTTCTGATTTCCTGAGCGAAGCGAAGTAGTTAAAACTAGAATCCTGAGTGCAGCGAACCATTCAAGCTCCCCTGAAGCCCGCTCTACACTCGCGCGCGAATCTTGCTGCGAATTCACGGCGCGAACCGCGGCGTGAACTCCACGTGTATATGTTACCAACTTAGTGGATTTTCCACTAAAACTGGTGGTTTCGAACCCCCTTTTAGTGGCGAAATATTACTTTTAGTGGCTGGTGGTTTTTTCTAGTGGCTTAGTAAAATTCAGTTTAAATTACTGAAAATGCTATCACTCAACCACTAAGCCACTAAAACGTTACTAAATATATTATTTTTACTTTACATAATTTAATAAACGTTTTATTTATTTCTTTTCAATAATTCTTACATAACTTTACAGTTTTTAACATAACTAACAATTTAATTATTCTACTAATAATTCTACAACTAATGACTATTTAAATAATAATTAATGTAAAAATATATTTTAATTTAAATATATTAATTTAAATTTTAACAATAATTAAATTATTTATTAATTTACCAAAGAATCATATAAATGTGAAACCGACGATGATAGTAAAGACAAAAATTCATCTGAAGAAGGTGAATTTTAGAACATCAGTTCCATTTTTACAGTTGTTGATATTGAATAATTTTGATGTTCCTGGTTTTCATAATATTGTATGTTGATTTACTGATTTTGAATATTTTATTACGTAATAATAAATATTTATTTACCAATATAACTACTTACCTACTGTTTTCTTTTGTAAAAACTAAAAATTAGTTTAGTGGACATTTTAGCGATTTTTAGAGTAGGGCCGATTTTTGTTTGTGGTTTTCTGGTGGTTTTAGAAGTTGAATCTAGTGGAGAGTTAGTTTAACTGTTGGCAACACTGCCCTCCACACTCGCAAAGTTTCGCAGTGTCGTTCGCGATCTCATAGAAAGTGGACGCCGATGTGTCTGTTGCTACTTCTGTGACGCAATGTGCTGTAGCTTACTACAATTATATTTATATTAAAAATAACAAACAAATAAAAAAGACATGAAGAAAGAGAAGATGGTGGATGACGAAAATCCTTATAAAAAATCTATGCTTATTAAAAAATCACGATTGACCACTCCCGACAGCGACTCGTGCGCTACTAGGCATGGGCAAAAAATATCGATATTTTTCCATACAATTATCGATATATATCGTCGATATTTTTAGTCGCGATATATCGATATGTGATATTTATTTTAGAGTATCGAATTCGTATCAATTTCGATTTTTTTTAACGCAGCTTTGGTTTCGTGTTTAACCTTTTTGACAGGCGAGCACATCAAACAGAGGGTGCTCCTAATGTCCATATCTGATGACTGCTGGTTTGATTAAAGTGTGTATAATTGTTTAGGCTCGAGCATTAAGGCTTGTGCAGACCAGCGCGACACGCGACGCGACACAAAGACACCGCTCGTCGCGCGACGAGCGGTGCCTTTGTGTCGCGTCGCGTGTCGCGCCTGTTTGAAAAAGCCTTTAATAAAAAATACTATTTTCTTCTATTCTTTTTTACGAAGTTTGAATGCTTTGAGAATTTATGTATGAATAATCAAAACTGACGATATATCGATATTTTTCATTCGATAATTATTTTATCGGTACTGTTTAAAAATATCGATACGATAAATTTAATATAGATATATTTTTTTCACTTGCTCATCCCTATGCGCTACTGCGAAAAGCTGCGAGTGTAGATGCGTTCGCGTTCGCACGCTATGAACTAAGCGCGAACCCTTTGTCGCGGGACCAAAAACCGACACCGATCGGGGAACAGCGCGAACGCGAAGGCGCGAAGCCATTTACACTCTGTTTCACGGCTTTCGCGGGCGTTCGCGCCGCGGGTGTACAGCGGGCTTAAGAATGCGGCGACGTATGAATTGTCCATACAAACGTAGTACATCAATCATTTACAATTTGAGCATATTTCCACCATATTATGTTGAAATTCGGATTGAGACAGTATTTATCTAGGCTCCTACGTCTTTTGATTTTCAAAAACTTATCTTTAAATGAAATGTAAACGAATTGCATTTCGTACATTTTTACAGCGTAAATGACATGTTTTCATATGGTTTTTTCTGTATTATAAACAAAAATATTTGTAATATTGTTTCCGTAGAAGCATAGTTTATGT
This sequence comes from Agrochola lychnidis, assembly GCA_963680765.1. Taxonomy (NCBI): domain Eukaryota; kingdom Metazoa; phylum Arthropoda; class Insecta; order Lepidoptera; family Noctuidae; genus Agrochola; species Agrochola lychnidis. The sequence goes on along the minus strand of OY796859.1, from coordinate 283,045 downwards.
TATCAAGTTACAAATTATCGAAAAAAAAAATGGAAATACATTAAGTTTTCATTCATCATTTTTTGTATTACGGAACACATCCAAATTTATCATAATTTTTCGATGCTAGTATTGCCATCGCGTCAAGGAATAATTTGTCAATGTGTGCGTGGTCGTACTGCTCACTGTAGTTGTATATCGCTCCGACAGGCATTCACACGTGCTTGGTTGGAATTCGTTCGGGGTATTTTTTGTCAGTATTATAAGATTAGGTATATTATACAGGTACTTTACTGTGCTTATTTGTTTACTAAATTAAAGCAGCTGCCGACTACTTCTGTTTTGTGCTCGTGATTATATTTAAATCTATTGTTTGATTGTTTTACTCGAGTTAATTATCTTTTTGTATACACGTGTTTCTGAAAAAAAAAAAATTTTTCATTCTATCTTTTCTTTCTTTCTATCTTTAGATAACATAAATGTGTTTAAAAACATCCGTATCTGGACAAACGAGTACTTATGTTTCATCAGTAATATTAATCGGTAGGTACCTATTTATGCGTTTAAAGACCCTCAGCAAGTCGTAGAAACATCTAAATTATACACACGGCCGAAACGCGGTAGTCCAGGTATAGGTGGCTTGTTGAGAATCCAACGTGCTGGGACGTACTCTCGTCCCAGCGCGTTGAAGAAACACTGTTGGATTTTCAACTCTTGGCGCTAAGCAGAGCGTTGAAAATCAAGTGCACGGAAAATTTCGCCGCGATTTTATTACGTCCGTGCGAACGAGGGCTATATTATAGGACTAGGTTTTTATACTAGGTATTTACTTGCAAGTACGCCGACCAAGTGCCGATCCGAAATACTCGCAAGACTATTTTATTTCTTATTTATATTTAGTTACGGATCAATGTTCTATGTAGGGCTTTCAATACCGGGATTCCGGTATTGGCTAATACCGGGATCCCGGACATTATTTGACATTTTTCAATACTGGTATTGAAATGTCCACTACCGGGATACCGGTATTGGTGATTTTATTTTATCAGTAGACACTACAGTGAAACAATTTCTTTTTATTACCTACACATTATATTTCCAACCAATTTTATAATATCTGGGTAAGTTTTAAAAACTGCGTATTTTAATTCGACAATTAGTTACATTTCATTACTACTCGTGCTACTAACTGGAGGCAGAAATAGAAGCTAAAACTCAAAGGGAAGTTAGGACCCATGCTTCTTCCAGCAGGCCTAACATGACACACGCGATAATTATCCACCCTCGCGCGACTAATTTTTGTCTATTTCTGTAGTGTTATCGTTTTCTGATAGCTACGCCATACAAAATACTTGACTCGTTCTGTCAAATTTGATGTTTTGTCAACAAACCCTAACATGACACGTTATTTATCTCGATTTTTGACAGTACAACACGAGATAATCAGTTATTTTGTCGTATTTAGTCATCCTCGATTTTGACGACGAGAAGAGTAGACAAAAAGACAAAATGATATATTTTTTTTTAATTGTGGGTGTACACCGGTGTACTGTAGTAGAGGGGTGCACTACCACGTAGATGACTATTACTTTCCAGTCACTTTGCCAATTATGGTGATTAAATAAATAAATTAACGAAATCTAGGGATTATAGCTGTATGGTAATATCAAATATTCGCAACATAATTACTAAAATCACCAGTTTATTTCCTAAGGGTGGTGATTAACAATTTTTATGGTTATAATAGCGGAATCAACTCCACCTGCCAATTTATTTGAACATCAGTCTTTTTGGTGACTGGTGATTAACAAAATTTGCAATGTCATGGACTTTATGGTGACTGTTACAATAATAAACTTCGATTTGTCAAATTGCGATCGTCGGCCCATTTGTCATTTGTGGTGATTATCTAATGAGTATAGGTGCCACTAATTTTAATTTCCATCAATTTGTATTTTAATTTCAGCATGCCAAAGAAATAATTTAATTTTAATCAAAAAGTCGGTTACACAAAAAACTAATCATAAATAATTAAAAGAGAGAATAATTAAGAGAGACGTTTATTCAATAAAGTACATAATTCCATGCATAAATTGAATGAATGAAACAGAACTTCAAGCCGATGTTGCTATCATAAAAATAAATTTGTTTTTAATCACTTGCAACATCGGTATCTCGTCGCGCGATAAATTAGTGTCAAAGTGCCTTTTTCGAGTTTACTCGCCGTTTGCGGTCATGTAAGGGATTAGAATGACGTCAGAATCGTAGACAAATTCCGATAAAACGAGAAAAAGAGCGTTCTCGCGCTTGTCATGTTAACCCTGCAGCACTGATATAGAGTCTATTGTAAGAGTTGAATTGGGCATTTATGATAGTTCTGAAGGCGGCCGAGAGATGTATATTGACATGGCGTATAATTATTTACTGAGCATTCTACCTACGAGCGTAGAGGTAGAGAGAACGTTTTCCTCGGTTACATATTTGTGCAACCGTTTAAGGGGACGATAACCGACTTTTAATGATTTTATACTGAAGATGACGTCTAAACGATAAATATATTGACATGAGCCCTCCGGAGGGCTCCTGGCACGAAACGTGTTAAAGCTTAATATTACGCAAACGGATCCCTGAACAGAAAAATTATTTTCACAGACTCACAATATTTTTGAAAGGCTTATCCTATAACTCGACCTATACCTAAAAATTTGACAACTGTTCAACAGTTTTTTTTTTCGTCCTCTTGCTCCATAGTAAAAAACCGGCCAAGTGCGTGTCGGACCACGCACAATGAAGGGTTCCGTAGTTGGGATGAATTTATCCCAAGAACAAACTTAACTTTGTAGTTGAAAAATATGTTCTCCCATACGGAATGTATGGGAAAACATGTTTTTGCAACTGCAAAGTTAAGTTGGTCGATTATTACTCGTTAACCTGTAGAGCCTACTTAGCTGTGATAGTTTTCCTTTTAATTTCGTTATATCAGCTACTGTTGTGATTTTTTTCACACACCCAAAACCAACTATTTAGCCGGCAGGGGGGGGACACTTGACTCTAACAAAAATTAGCACTTTAAAGGTTAATATTTCGCAAACGAATCCCTGAATCCAAAAATGGTTTCCACAAACTCCTTTTGAAGGACTTTTCCAATGATACCCCTCACCATGGGGTAAAAAAATAAACATTACCACTTTACGTGTATGAGAGGTACCCTAAAAAAATGATTTTTCATAATTTTGTTTTACCACTTTGTTGGCGTAATTAATATGTATACCTATGCCAAATTACAACTTTCTAGTACTAAGGGTCTCGGAGCTAGACCGCGGACAGACAGACAGACAGACAGACGGACTTGACGAAACTATAAGGGTTCTTTGTTTACTACGGAACCCTAAAAAGACGCATCTAACATTTTTTCAGATTTGAGTTATATATCAGGCAGATGCAACTTTTTTTTCTGTTTCCGGCAATATATGTATACCTATAACTCAAATCTGAAAAAATGTTAGATGCGTCTTTTTTTCTATCGGGGGCAGAGAGGGCCTCGCGAAATGTACCTTGCCCACATCAAATTTTGGTCTTGCCCCGCTAATGCTTTTTGGTTTATAGATAATTAAATAAAAATCTTGATCTTGAAATCGTGATTTTTATAAGATTTTTGTAAGTGATTGCATGACTAAAAAACGTGCAAAATAATAATTGGGAATCAAACAAGCTTACCTGTTAAGCGAAGTCTTGATTCTAATTTTATGAACGGCGATCTGAAATATGATTAGTTAACAGTGTAGTAATTCTTATACACGGCGAGGGACATCGCGATCGTTTAGATTTAAAATATTGAAAAAAAAAATTTTTTTTACGTAGAATTATCTTCATCTTTGGCAACACAGAAATGTCATTTATTTTTAGAGATCCTTATGATGGTGAACAAGCTCTGTTTCCTGAAGTTAAAGATAAAGATAAAGATCATTTACACTGAGTAGTTCCGCATACTTACATTCACAAGGTTTTCCTGGAAGGATAAGTGAATTAGGTAGACTAATTATTGCAGCGTGGGTGATTATATTTCAGATCGCCGTTATGTAAAATTCGGAATCAAACGAGCTTACCTGTTAAGCGAAGTCTTGATTCTAATTTTATAAACGGTGTAGTTTACTGCCTCATTGGTCTAGTGGTCGCAAGCGCTACTGCTGAGCATGAGGTCCTGGGTTCGATTCCCGGGTCGAGCAAAGCGTTATTGGGTTTTTCTATCTGGAATTTCTCAGTAGCAGCCCGGAGTCTGGATTTGTGCCCGGTTGATGGCAATAGGCTCGCCCCTTATTACATGGGACTTAAAACATAACTGGCGAAATGTGGGTGTACCTGCTACAGGGACACCTCTGCCCTACCCTTCGGGGAAACAAGGCGTGATGTTATGTATGTATGAACGGTGTAGTTAACAGTGTAGATGTTTAGAGTTGTCTGCAATGATTTAGTTAGTTATTAAATTATCTGGTTATAAATATTCTGGTTTATTGGATAGTTACTTTTATTTCCCTTCATTAGCTTTGCTTATTTAGGAATAATAAGTTATTGTTAGTGTTAGTGCACCCGACAGCTGCCCAATAAACCAAAATAAAACAAAGTTTCAGCGAGTACAATATGTATTTGAAAAACGATTCACTACAACACCTTTGCGGAAAATCTTAACAGCGAGATTTAGAAAATGGTACAACGCCATCTATCGAGCTTTGAGGAAGCTTCTATCTATCTATTCTATCTTTTACTTAAACATTCCGCCCACCATGGACAGAATGTCCAAAACTGAAACCATTATATCAAAAACAAAAATGAACTTAAATTATCCGCCCATCATGAAGCAACACACAAAAATAGATGAGCAGACAAAAAAAAAAAAAACATTAGTGGACTGTATTAAGTATTTACAATTTAAAACTAAACATAAATAACAAATTAACCACTATTCTTAGTTAATTATCAACAAAAGTAAAAATAACACAATTATCACACTATCAACTTATCAAATAGTGACAAGAAGCAATATTAACTTTGACACAGGTCTTTTTATAATAAAATCCTTGCAACGCAATGAAACAACTCTTGTGATATTGTCCGAGCCAGTTTGCTTTTCAGTAATGAGACCATAAAGCCATCTTGCAGAAGGCAAATCATCCTCTATTACCAATGCCACGTCACCCACATTTGGTTCCTACTGAACTAACTGAACTAGCTATTCACGGGACCATTTACGTCAAAAATCTTGGACCATACGTTGAGTCAAATGCCACCTCTTTAAACTGCTAATATTTGACGAGTCATAATTGGATTCCGGCACGAGCAGCAAAGGTTCGCCTATTAAAAAGTGCCCCGGTTGTATGTTAATTAAAGAATTAGTAACTGCCTTGAACTTTATTTAACTAACATATTACAAATAGACACAACATGGGAGAGTCGTTAGGTCCTGGCACAGATAATGTCGATACCTTTGGAGGGTCTTGCCTGACAAAAGGTGACATTTCTCACACGTTCCGAAACATCCTCTCTTCAATCAAGTCGGCGCCTACACACAAATTAGCATGAATAGTCTCTTAGATAGCTCGGCACAGTTCTTGTGCAACAACTACGACGTAATGCGCCATCTGGGTCCATCGAACTGGTCTCAGGTTGTTCGCCGATTATGGAATGCTCACTATTCATTGGATTTGACTGATTCAGAATGCATGGCCCCATATGAGTGCCGTACTCCATTTCGATCCCAGCCGGAGGCGATGAACCATTATAATTTACTGTTGCTTGTCTAGAATTCATGCTAGAGTGCTGATGTTCATATTATCCCTCAAATGGTCTGATGTGAACTCTGTTTCTCCTGTATTCCTTATCTCCAACCTTAACTATATAAGACCTTGCATCCAATACTTTAGTGATAATGCCAAAACTCCATTTGTTATAACTCTCAGGATATAACCGAGTTGACACCTTCTGACCGACTGTAGCGTTGTGAGCGGTCTCAACTATATTAGTCGAGTGATCAATTAGTAAGTAACTAACCACATCACTACAAACGTGGCACAACACTAATTTCCTATAGACACTCTGTCATTTCGACTGCCGCTTGCCTCCCTGAAGGGAGTGACCATCAGGACTGTGTGCCCCGACCTAGGGGCTCTCTGTACGGGCTCAGGCTGCACGCGGACAAAGGTCTGCTTACCTGCGGCCCACCGCCGCGCGCCTGTGCTGACAGGCGACCTTCCACGTGTGGCCAATGCCTGCCTACCTGCGGCCTACCGCCACGCGCCTGTGCTGACAGGCGATCTCCACACAGTCGCGTACTACTGACACTAACTACCAGCAGTCTACGAGGGCCGTCCGACCTACCACGGAGCCTGTGCTGACCAGGCGCCCACACCTACCATGTGCTACCAAGGACGGTACCCTTCCTGTCTATCCTAAGTGTGTGAGTGCTCAGACTCATGTCAGGATCTTACCCACGATCTAGCCGTGTTCTTCTACTATCTTCTTACTATCTATATTATATCTATAAACCTATCTAACTGTTTTATTACCTACAACTACTACCTAACCGTTAACGGCCTGCGCAGCCTACCCTGCGCAGCCCTAGCCGTTACACGACAAACGACTGTGGCTGATCATTAGATCTCTTATCAAAAGTTGCCTTCATTCTCTGTTTCCTTTCTTTAATATTTGCTGCCACATTTGGTACAACTTTGGGTACAAGATGATTTAATAAACCAGGTAGACCAGTTCTTGTGCGCCTTGAGAACAGTTTTTGCGCAGGGCTTGTGCCATCCATTTCTATTGGTATGTTGCGTTGATGGAGCACAATATACCATAAATCTTGCTTAGTTTTCATGCTTTCAATGACTAACCTCTTGGCACACTTGACTGCTGCTTCCGCCTTCCCATTTGAGGCTGGATGGTGGGGTGATGAAGTTACGTGCTCAAAATTCCACTTGTTAGCAAACAGTTTAAACTGTTCATTGACAAAATTTGTAGCATTGTCTGTACAAACCCTCTGTGGGACAACATGCCGTGCAAAATTTCTTTTACATATAAGAATAGTCTCACTTGATGTAAGAGTAGTTACACGATCTAATTCAAAATAGTCTGAAAAATGATCAACTGTTACTAAAAGTTTCTGATCTTCCACTGAAAAAATATAAACCTTCTCGCAGCAGCTGCAAAAACAAAAACGGGCAGTCATATTTGGAGATTTCAACTACAACCTACTGAAAATGAGCCAAGCAACCACTAACTACAAAATGACACCACAAGAAAATGGATATAAATTCTGAATAAAATAAACCCTACATTCTGCACAAGAGAGACACAGTGTACTAAAACAATCCTTGACCATGTCAGCACCAATCTCAAGAATAATAAATTCCATCTAGCCGTTGTAAATTCCGCGATGTCTGATCACAAACATTTATATCTGGAAATACACAAATACAAACCAGAAAAGAAGAAAAAGATCTCATACACTACTATGGACTATGATAAACTATACAAGACAGTGGATCAGGTTCTTTTCCTGGATGATGATCTGAAATACGAACAACTTGAGCAAAAACTTACAGAAGCTGTAAAGCAAAGCAGAATTACCAAAACAAAAATACAAAACCCACCAAAGTCGGACTGGATCAACAAAAATATTATCGATGTAATAAGCAGAAGAAACCAAATATTAAGTTCCCGCAATACGACAGCATTCGAAGAAAAAGAAGAAGAGGAAGAAAACATAGAGATAGTATTATTAAAAGCAAGAAAGGAAGTAAAAGAAAAAATACAAGATGCTAAAAGTAGATACCACTACAAAGCTTTTAAAAACTGTTACAAAAAACCACTTAAAATGTGGCAATTAATTAACTCTTTGAGCATCAACAAAAAAACAAAAAATAGCATTGCCCCATCCAAACTTGAGACGCACTCGGGCTGTTTTACCGAAGTATCTGATGTTTGCAACTGCTTTAACTCCTTTTTTGCCAATATAGGCGCTGTCCTAGCCAATAAAATACCACCTAAATATCACGATAATGTAACTTACAAACAGTTGTACAGCAGTAAAATAGAAATTAAATATACCGACCTATTAGAATTTGCCCCTGCTTCTTTAACTGAAGTTAGTAAGATAATCGACAACCTGAATACGAATACGACAACTGGTCTCGATGGCATCTCGTGCAAGTCTCTTAAATGTGTTAAAAATGTAGTACTTGAGAAGTTAACTACCTGCATTAACCATTGCCTTAAATCTGGATATTTTCCTGATTCCCTCAAGATAGCTAAAGTGAGCCCAATTTTTAAATCTGGCAATAAAACTGACCCGGGTAATTATCGCCCTATCTCGGTACTACCAGTAATTTCTAAAATTTTCGAAAAAATAATTTATAATCGTTTGGACAAATATCTGAGCTCTAACAATTTCCTTTACCATAAACAGTATGGCTTCCGCTCCAAATCAAATACACTATCAGCCTGTATAGACCTTGTAATAAACTTGAAATGTAAAATAGACAAAAAACAAATAGCTCTTGGTATATTTATAGATTTAAAAAAGGCGTTCGACACGATAAGCCATAAACGACTCCTTCAAAAACTACATGATATTGGAATTAAGGAATCTGTACATAAAATGATTAAGTCATACCTCTCTAATAGATTCCAGATAGTTAAAATTGGTGAGACCAAAAGCACTCCTGAACTAATAACGTACGGGGTTCCACAAGGTTCCCTGCTTGGGCCCTTGCTCTTCTTAATATACATTAATAATATAAAAGACCTAAACTTAGCTGCAGATGTAACACTATATGCCGATGACATCTGTCTCTTCTACTTTGGCAGTGAAATTCAAGCAATCGTTAGTCGAGCTCAAGAGGACCTTAATACCTTATTTACCTGGTTTCAATATAATTTGGTTACCATCAATGTGACTAAGACCAACTTTATGATATTTAGTGCTAAAAATAAAAATATTCCAAATTTTCAACAATTACATGTTAATAATGAACCTTTAACTAAAGTAGAATCAGAAAAATATCTTGGTCTAATCTTAGATAAACACCTAAGCTGGAAGCCACACCTAGAAAAAATGCATTCAAAATTATCATCATTGATGGGAATACTACGAGGTACCGTCCGTTGCTTTCCAAAATCAGTAAAGTATATTATTTATAATTCCCTCATCAAATCTCACCTGACCTACTTAATTGAAATCTGGGGCTCTGCAGCTAAAACCAACATACAACATTTACAAATCACTCAAAACAAAATAATTAAATTACTCTTTCATCTTAATTACTTAACGCCAACCGAAACTGTTTTTCATAAAACCAAATTAATGACACTTGCACAAATATATAAATTCCATACCTGCATCCTTATACGGAAGATACTGACAAAAGATACACATTCTCAAATAATTTTTACAAAAAAAGCGCAAATTCAGACTCGGTTACTGAGAAATGCTAACGATATCTGCCTATACAGTAGACCACGAACCAACTACGGTACTAGAAATATTAAGTATGAGGGTGCCAAAATGTATAACGAATTGCCGAAAGATATTAAAGAAATACAATCTTTTCCCCTATTTAAAAAAGAAATTAAAATTCCACATAATGAAAAGTTTTCAATTATTTTAAGTATATTTCATAATAACTCGCAATATTTACATAATCTATAATATCAATAATAAAAACTATATACATATATATTCACAACAAGTACAAGAAAATGTAAACTAAATGCAAAATTTAACCTAAGTTTAAATAAAAAATAAACATTAAAAAGTTAAAAAACACTTTGAATAGCAACTATGATAGAAACTGTGTTTCGATACGTAATATGGACTCATAGCTTCAATATTTTTTGCAGATTACCTACACCTACCAAAATATTTTAAAAAATATATATAAAATACCTTCTGAACTCGATCTTTTTTAGCATAGTTTATTTTACTAACATAATGATAAGTTAGCGACTAACAATATTATACCTACTTCTAATTATAACATACCGTTCCGATACTCGTTCCAAAGAACGTATATGTATGTAACCAGTGTTTCTCATTCTAAGTGAATAATTGTATTCTGTTTTTGAGGAATTAATGTCTTAAACCATAAAAAATATCCATTGAGACATACTGAAATGGGTATCTCGGGACGTCATGGCAAATCAAAGGCAATTTCTGCTGAGAAGGTGCATATGTTACACAAAATTGGCACTTACTTACATAATTCTTTGCTTCTTGTGCCATGCCCGGCCAGAATATATTCTGTCTTGCCAATCTCATAGTGCTAGCAAATCCACTGTGTGTAATATGTACTTTCTGTAACATGGTACTTCTCAAAACCTCTGGGATAAGAACCTGATTGCTCCTAAATACCAATCCATCTGATGTTGAGAGCTCATGCCTAAACTTGTGGTATACTCTAAGGTTAACTGGTAATTCTGAGATGTACCTAGGAAATCCATTTATTATGTAAGTTATTAATTTCTGTAAATCCTTATCTTTATCTGTCTCTTCTTTGATTTTCTGTATAAGTTTATCTGAAATTTTCAAGTACTTTACTGCTGAGACTTTATTTATTATCTTATAGACTTTTCTCTCTGCTAACTTACTTTCTAAGTCGTAACTATCACAATGATCTGCTATAGAAGCTCTTGACAAAGTATCAGCTACATGATTATCTTTCCCTTGTATAAACTCTAATTCCACATTGTAATTTTGCAGATTTAAAAGCATCATTTGTAATCTTTTAGGAGCCTCTACAAATGGTTTATTAATTATGTTAATTAATGGTCTATGATCTGTTTTGATGATTATCCTGCGATTACCAGCAATATATTGATTAAATCTCGTACAAGCAAACACAATGGCCAACATTTCTTTCTCAATCTGAGCATATTTCTTATCAGTAGTAGACAGACATCTTGATGCAAAGCTTATAACTTTGTTGCCTTGATATAGTGCTTCACAACGCTACTTTCTTCTGAAACACACGTATCTGTGCACAGAATTTGCATTTCTTTTGCTCTTTTGCATGTGTGGTATTGACTTTAGTTATTTTGTTGACCTCCTCCTCTTTTGTGAGATCTGCAACCTGCACTGCTGCTCCTTCTGCAGCACGGCACAAAGTGACTGCCGCATCCAGATCTAGGTTTGATTTTCGAAGGAGCTCCTGTATGATTTTGCTATCTTTGATTCCAACAACAACTCTATCTCGCAACAATTCCTCCTTGACAGTGTCTGGATATAAACATGGCTTAATTAACTTTTTCAACGCCAATAGAAACTCATCAAAACATTCATCATTTGATTGACATCTTTTGTTGAAAATATATCTTGCATATATTACATTCGTTTTTTTCATAATCTGAGCCTCAATTTTTTCAAATATTTTGTCCTCCTCGTTCTTATCGGCGTCTGTCAATCCAAAATCCATGTACTTTTTCATAGCTACATGTCCTATGGCACTCAAGAGTAAACCGGTCTTTGTTGCGTCCTTCTCACGACTCCACTTGTTAATACCCGTAGCAATTTTATAGTTCTTCCAGTTATTTCGAAACACTTCTAAATTATCGTAGGGATCTCCGGAGTATACTTGAAGTGGCTGCGGCCAGGGAACGCTGACGTTACTTCTGATGGAGTCGGCGCTTGGGGACATGGACTGAATTTGCTGTTGCATTAGACCCATCTGCTTTTGCATTGTAGCTAAAAGCTGGGCCTGCTGCTCAAATAAACTTTTGAAGGCCTCCTCCATTCTGACACCATGTATGTTAATTAAAGAATTAGTAACTGCCTTGAACTTTATTTAACTAACATATTACAAATAGACACAACATGGGAGAGTCGTTAGTTCCTGGCACAGATAATGTCGATACCTTTGGAGGGTCTCGCCTGACAAAAGGTGACATTTCTCACACGTTCCGAAACACCGGTATCAGAGGACAAGGGTCTTCCACATTACTACTTATCGTCGATATTGGCCTGGAATTTTGCTGACCTATCAACATTTTCAGCAGAATTGGCAGTTGTTTTTGGGTGAAGTAGTGTGTGGTGCTTCTTTTTGTAAAGGTGACATCTGGTAGACTGACGACAAGAATATACAGAATGGTTGGTTCCAAGACAGTTGTAACAAAGCTTACTGACTCGGGCAAATTCACGACGTTCAACACAGTCTTTCTTTGAAAATTCTTTGCATTGACACAATTTATGATCTCCAGAACATAATACACAATTTTGAGTAGCAACATGAAAAGATTTGGCATGACTATCACGAGCACAATTCTGTTTATTAGTTTTAGGATCTAAATACTCTAAGGCTCTAAACCTAGATTCCATAAAGGTTTTGAACTCTTCAAACGTAGGTAAATCCTCATTAAGATTAGAACTAATTCTTAGTTCCCACAATTTACGAGACTCGGTATCTAACTTTTCGGAATTTAAGTATATAACAATTGCATCCCAGGAGCTGACATCAATACCTAGACTGCGTAAACCGTGCAAACAATCAGCAGTCGTGTCTAACAGCGTTTTAACGTTTGTTGATGATTCCTTAGTAATCGACGATTGATGGACAAGCCGTTTGAGCATACAGTTAGTTAGCTAAAAACCTTTTATTGTCAAATCGTTTGTTTAGAATCGACCAACACTTATTATAATTAGACGCAGTCACAGGGATATGTCGAAGCAACTGTTCTGCTTCGCCTCTGAGGTGACTCTTTAAATAGTGAAGTTTTTGAACGTCATCCAGTGCATCATTTTTTGGATCAGTGACGTAAATAAATCACGGAAGGTAACCCATTCAGAATAGAGACCCGAAAACTTAGGCAAACAAATTTGTGGCAATTTTACATTTGAACTATTTTGATTAGAATGTTTATTACTACTGAGATAAGCACTTTCGCACATACCTAAGTTGAAGTAAATGCTCTTTTAATTCAGACTTACAGTTTATGTACAAATCTTCAGTTAAATCATAAACTTCTAGTGTAAAATAAACGTTTTTAACTAATTCTTCGTCAGTTGCTTTCTCTACAATGCGCCTATGAGTTTCGACAAATTGTTGCCACTGTGACTCTAATGACTCTAGTCGTGTTTCTATGTAACTTTGTTTGATACGATCTTTAGGTGATTTCTTAAAATTAATTCTACCTTTTCTATTATTGTTTTATTATTGAACTGTAGTTTACGTAAGGATTCCATTGTGTAATAAGCTATAAATCTTTTAATTATTCAAAAACTAACTCAGTAATTAAATGCAACTGGTCATAATAACACAATTAAATCCATAAAATTTACAAGTCAATGAAAAAACTTGAAAAATTACAAGTGTTTGAAAAACTTCTTAAACTTAGAAAAAATCGGATATAAGTTTCCCGTCACAACACTTTTTTCGTGATTATTCTAAGTCTAAAACTAATGCAAAAATTCTACAAGTCCCAAACACTTCATAATTAAATTTCACTTCACTGAGAAAATTACAAGTCTAGACTAAAAACTCTTTTGATCGTAACTCACAGTTTTGCTTCAACCAAATCTCTCCAAATACGTCACTGCAAATATAACGTCACTGTCCTTGACGTTGCTTAATGATGTCACTGCTGAAATGTCGTCACATCTGTGCCCCACACCGTCTCCGAAAGGGCGAAGTCTCCACGACACTGGTGGTGCCTGTTAGCGTCGAAGCTCGTCGCGACGCTGACCACATCGGTGATGAACTAGGCACTTCAGGGTAATCGACCCTGTTTTCCGCGCCACACACTCAAAAAAAGAAAAATCCGGCTCGAAGGACCATAAATGTTAGTGCCACCGACAGCTGCCCAATAAACCAAAATAAAACAGAGTTTCAGCGAGTACAATATGTATTAGAAAAGGATTCGCGACAACACATTTGCGGAAAATCTTAACAGCAAGATTTAGAAAATGGTACAACGCCATTTATCGAGCTTTGAGGAAGCTTTCACTCAAACAATTGGCGACTAGTAGTCTATTTTTGAACTAGTACATGTAACAAAAAGAAATCGTTTTAAAATAATGTAAATTGTGTTTAATGAATTTGATATGATGTTTTGACAAGACGTAACTCTCATTCAGCGTAACGCTTATTATTATGTAACATTCGTATAATGTAACAATCTTTGTGGACAGACTCAAAGGTCATTCAGTCGGAGTTCGGAGACTTCGTGAATCACATGTGAATGATGACAACGATACAGTCTCATCAGCACATCAGCCGGTCTATTATGTAGAAATCTTACCGCAAAAACTTAGGTTAAGTGAGCTGTGATGATAGGATTGTCACTATTGACAGCTCTCTTCAAGCTCACTTCAACTAACGGTGAGATTTTCACAAAATAGATCGGTAGGTGCATGATATGAAGTGGTGAGATATAAATTGTGGTGATGTGCAACGTATAATAGCAGGTTATCGTCTTGCTGGCGTGTCGGAGTCCCTGTTGGTGTGGCGCGCGAGGCGCAAGCTGGCCGCGTGCATGGAAGAGCGACGCCGGCGAGGACCCGCGGCGCCCGAGCCTGAGCGCGCGCGCGCCTCCGCCTCCTGCAGCGACCCCGCCTCGTCCCGCACGGACCCCACCTCGTCCCGCGCGGACCCCGCCGAGCCCGCCGCCGACCCCGCCGAGTGCGCCGTCTCTGCTGACTCGCTTGACGACCCGCTCAGCGGACCCTGCGACGTAGCACATCAGACGTGAGATAATGGTAGAGCGCGCCCCGCTTAGCGCATGTACTTAATGCTTATGGTAGCAACCTGAAGTGGTTTGACGGACTGCTCAAAGCGGAAGACGAAGCGTAGTTCCGACCAGAAATGAGTGTGGAAGCGGCCGCCTTCTACGCGGGTGCGGTGAATGGCCGCCCAGGCCAGGTCGCAGCATGACAGCACGATGCCCAGCGCGCAGCCCACTACCAGCACCAGCCACAGCCCTAGGAAGTTCATCATAGATAGCTCCTCGCTCTCGTGCTCCTCGTCTACCTGCAACGTCCCTTAGACTTATACCTACTATAAAAACATTTTACAAAAAAAAAAAACCGACTTCCAAAAAACACTACAAAGTGAAAAATTACTTTAATTTTGGAAGTCGATGTCTTTGGTTTTTAAATATTTTTTTGCCACCGATTTCCGAAATTAAAGTTATTTTTCACTTTGTAGTGTTTTTTTGGAAGCGGGTTGTTTTTTTTTTTGTAAAAAGTTTTATTTTTAAATTTTTAGTTGTGGTACCTACCCCACACAAATTCGAATACCGCCTGCTATGTAAATAACAGTGACAGGAACTTAACATATCATCCACATACGAAGTGGGAAATCAAAAACTATCCAAACAAAGTTATTAAATTTATATGGGACCACCTTGATAGCATACCCTTTCAAACAAAAAAGTAATTTTCAAAATCGATTCACAATTGACGGAGAAATCGGCGGAAATACATTTAAAAAAAAAACATAAAA
Source organism: Agrochola lychnidis (assembly GCA_963680765.1). NCBI lineage: Eukaryota > Metazoa > Arthropoda > Insecta > Lepidoptera > Noctuidae > Agrochola > Agrochola lychnidis. The sequence goes on along the minus strand of OY796859.1, from coordinate 267,584 downwards.
AAATACTTTTTTACAAAAAATACAACCGACTTAAGAGAAAAATAACTTTAATTTCGGAAATCGGTGTCTTTGGATCAGTATTTAAGTTCTTTGACACCGACTTCCGAAATTAAAGTTATTTTTCACTTTGTAGTTTGGAAGTCGGTTGTATTTTTGGTAAAAAGTTTTTTTTTTTACTTTTTAGTGGGTTGATTTGTAATTTATCTAAGTTACAATCCAACCTTATGTCAACAGCTCATATTGATGACATAGTTAGAGTAATCAAAAGCCTTAAAAATACACAAAGTCATGGTTACGACGGTATAACGACCAGTGTAGTTAAATTTGTCAGCGATGTTATAGCTGGGCCTTTGAGTCACATTGTGAACGTTAGTATTGCCTCTGGTATATTCCCTAATAGCCTGTAAACAGTGGTAATAAAACCCCTACATAAAAAGAATAACAAAGAAGATATATCCAACTATAGGCCAGTGGCATTAATTCCAATATTGTCCAAGGTATTTGAAAAGATTATATACGAAGCACTGGATAAATATCTGACTAAATATAATATACTGAGTAATGAACAAATGGGATTTAGAAAAAACAGAAATATTAATATGGCAATATACAATCTCGTAACTAATATTATGACGAATGTTGACAAGAAAGTTCCTGTATGTGCTATATTTACGGATATGACTAAGGCGTTCGACTACGTTAGTCATGACGTTCTTTTAAAAAAACTTTACTCCTACGGCATAAGGGGAAATGTCCTGGAGCTGATAACCTCTTACTTTAGTGGCCGAAAGCAGTACACAGAAATATCTAGAATATGTTCTAAGACCAAACACGAGATTAAATATACATCAGATAGTAGATAAGTCAAATGTGGTGTACCACAGGGTAGCGTTCTGGGGCCACCATTGTTTCTGCTATATATTAACGATTTACCACGGCATACGCAACATCCTATGGTGTTATTTGCGGATGATAGTACGGTCATAATAAAATGTAATGATAAAAGAGATTATGAAGAAGAGATTAATATAACATTGAAAGGTATTATTAACTGGCTTGACATTAATAACTTAGTTATTAATCTTAAAAAAACAAAAGTAATGCACTTTTACCAACGGACATCCACGCCCAACGTAGTGGTTAGTTATAATGGACAAAATGTGGACTCAACAGATGTTGCAAAATTGGTATCTTAGTTGACAGCAAGCTCACTTGGAAACCTCATGCTGAAGACGTTTGTAATAAACTAAGCAAGTCAGCGTATGTGCTGTATAACCTATCGCATAAAGTAAGCAATGATGTACTCCTGACAGCTTACCATGGTCTTGTTGCGCCAATATTAAGGTTCGGAGTAACATTTTGGGGCAATTGTAGTGATAGGGAACAGATTTTTAAGGCCCAAAAACGTTGCATAAGATCTATGTCGAATCTAAAAACTACAGACACCTGTCCTGTGTGCCTATGTTTAAGTCACTGAAAATACTAACCTTCCCGTCGTTATATATTTTAGAAGTAGCAATTTTTGTTAAGATGAATTTAAATTTATTTCCGTCACTAGTCGATATTAGGAAATGTTCGGGTCCTATTAGAACACAATATAAAAATTTATTACATACAGGCAACTACAAAACAGCACTACTTAGGAAAAATATTATGGTAATGGGGCCTATGATTTACAATAAAATTCCGCACAGTTTTAAAGAACACCCTATACGAAGATTTAAATCTAAGCTGACTGCATTATTATTAGAAAAATGCTATTATTGTATAAAAGACTTTTTAAACGATAAAAATATATAACTATAAAAAAATATAAATGACATATACGAGAATTTATATTATATCAGAATGACTTAATTATTAATATTGTTAATTTAGATAAAAATTGTATTGTTAGTTTTTACGACTGCATGATTTATTTGAAAACTGTATTTTTTTAGTTTTTACGACTTTGCATGCCGTAAGGTAGAATGTAGCGGAAAAACTTAGTGATGTACCATCTTATACCTGTACCTACATTGTTAGCAAAATAAATCTGAATCTGAATCATCAAAAATACTAAAATCGCTATAGATGTGCCTTTAATATTTGAAGAGTTCCCTCGATTTCTCCAAGATTCCATCATCAGATCGTGACCAAATGACAATGGGACCAACTTGAAAGTATACCTTTTCAAACAAAAAAAAATAATTTTTAAATCGGTCCATCCGTCTTCGAGTAATCGGGGAACATACATTAAAAAAAAAAATATCCCGACGAATTGAGAACCTCCTCCTCTTTTTGAAGTCGGTTAAAAAACAAACATACGCTACGAACATATAACCTCCTCCTTTTTGGAAGTCGGTTAAAGACACTAAATATGAAGAAGTACTTACAAAATTTTTTTAGGTATTAGATAGACATAGGCGATTCGGTCATTGGACGTTGGAGTGCATGGTCGTTCCGAAAGAGTTCCAAAAAAAAAAATATATATATACGATACCCTTGGACACTTGGACAGGCAGCCTTGCACATGAGGCGGGTCGCTTGCTGGCGAAATCGAATAATGATTCTTTGTTTTGGTACTGCTATGATTTTACTAGCCGCCAAATAAGTTCATCGCTAAAGGACTCGGTCTCTCATGAGAGACGGCTCACCCACGCGGCTTCAATCTCTATTTGTATTAGTTGTAATGGTTATTTTTGTCTGAATTTTTTTTCGTCTATGGTCGGATAGATAGTCTCGTCAAATAAATCGACTAAAAGCAAAAATATAAATGGACAACATTTAAAAAAAATGTTGAAAATAAGTTTCCCGCCCGGTCAAAATGTCGGTCAAACGTCACACCCGGGTGAGCGCGCGTTCGCTGTAATAATTCGTTTTTTAATGGTTTTTGTGTGTAAATCGTCGGAAAGTGGTGATATTTTCATTTTGAAGTAAATATTACATCGTTTTAGATAATATTCGCACTAAATAACATTATATTATACCTATTTTGACCCAACCAAAAAAGTGTAAATAAACGTGAAGGAGAAAGTTCACGTAAAAGTGAAAGTTGTGATATTTTGTGAGTTTTCTGTATTGATCTGATCGGTAAGTGTTTTATTTCTTTTCTATAATAAATTGTTCATCGTTTTAGACAAAATTTAGACAAAAATATAAATAAAAAATATTTTTTTGGTACGGAGAAAGTTATGAAAGCACTAGAAATTCTAGATCAGCAAAAATCTAGATTTTTTGAATTTTTTTGAAATAAATTTGGTCTCTAAAAACGCTTTTATTAGATAACTTACCTATCCATAATGTACACAAAAAAAAAACGGGTAATAAAGATTAGTAAACGTTGATAACAAAGACTGTAACCATTTACAATGTATCTCTAATCTATTCGAGTAGCAAAAAACATAAACAAAACACTTTAGACGTTATTATGAAACCCGATGCTTTTGTTTATTCAAGTGCGGTCGTAAATCTGTCATGGCGCGGACCGCCCGCCGCCCCTGAGCGGTTAAAATAGTGCTAAAGTGAGGTGCCTACGTGCGTTCCTGATCTCAGACGAGCGAACATATAACCCAAGATAATCTGGTGAGATCTTTCCATATCTTGAAAATAAATCGTTATTTTATTTGTTGATTAGGAACATCATCGCGAGCGCGCATTTGCAGTGGTGAAGTGACTGGAGTTGATGCCAAGCGCACATTCAATTCTTATTTTCTAAGCTAATGTTGTAGGCTCATATGTGCATATGAAATAATCTATTTTGTACCGATTTTATTTATTTTGTACTGTGCGAACATTATAAAATATCTACAGAGATGCAACTACCATATATACGCCGCCGATGTCCAACTGTATATATCCTTTAGGCCAGATGAGTACGATAGTGCCATTAAGGATCTTAACGATGATCTTCAAAGAATTGCCGCCTGGTCAGAGGATAACTGCCTGTCGTTAAATCCAACAAAAACTAAATTTATGGTATTTGGCACAAGACAGCAGTTGGCTCGACTACCTGTGACTTTTGACTTGAAACTTATGGGCGAACCAATTGAGCGAGTGTATGAAGCGCGGAATCTAGGTGTTATAATGGACAGAGACCTTCGTTTTGAGAAACACGTAGCGGACTCGGTTAGAAACTGTTTTTATCGCCTAAAAGTTGTATATAATATGAGGCCTTATTTGTCCGAAAGACAGAGAACAGCTGGTGGAAACCCTGGTTCTGTCTAGGTTGAACTATGCTGACACGGTTTACGGCCCGCGATTATTAATTAGCTCGTACAGATCGCCTCATCCAAAGGGAACAAAATGCTTGTGCTCGGTTCTGCTACAATATTCCTCGCAGAAGCCATGTCACACCTTTCCTTAGCAAGCACTTTTCTCTGAAAATGAAGTCCAGACGCAAACTACACTTATCTTGCCTTCTGTTCGGTGTAGTTAAGTATCAGAAACCGGACTATCTATTCAATAAGCTGAATTGGGTTACTAGTAGACGGGAATACGGGAGAAGGCAATGCTCACAACAACTCTCGACTCAGTCTCAGGGTACAGCCGCTTTCAGAGGCAGCTTTCGTTATGCGGCTTCCAAAGTATGGAATAACCTGCCACCACCGATTAGGATAATTAATACGCTTGATACTTTTAGACGACGCTTACGGCAGTACCTCATAGAAGCGCAACGGAAGCTGGATATGGTCACCCTGAAAGTCTCAATTATATCTAGAAACGCGGCCACGTGTCGAGCCAAGTTCCAGGCAAGACACGGCGGCAGTGTGTTATATTACACAAACCATTTGGAGCCACTTTTGACCCCTTAATAACTCAAAATCTATGTAACATAGACACATGAAATTTGGTTTATTTATTAAAACCTCTTAGATTAACTAGAACTCCAAATTTCACAAATAAAACACACGGTTATTGAGATATTAACGTCTAAAAATCGGCATTTTTATCAATGACTGACTAGACATCAAAAACATTTCACCCATTTCCGGATGACCTAGAAAGTTGAAAATAGATTTCCCGAAAGCAGGCCCACGGTATGATACCGTGTCAAAGCTTATTTATCAAAAATTATGTCGTATTTTTTTCAAGTCGTTTTATCAAAATTGATTTCTTCTAGCATTAGAGAACCTAATAAATATTTATTTTGTTGATATTTAAAGTACTACATCCGCCATTCAATCCTAACCTGAATGTTGCCAGATGACAGACTATTCCAATAAAATAATTTGTAATCGATTGAAAATATCGATACTAACCCACATGGAGTACGTGGAGTATCCACTACACGAGTATGTTTCAAATGCTATTTATTATACTCAAATACTGTAAAATTATGATTTTACAATAAATAAAATATTATATGGTCTGAATATACTCAAAAACTTAAAAGTGTTTCGAGGCAGTAATGTTATTTTATAAACTACCAGTGATCAGAGTAGGTAGATTGATTTGAGGTCAATGAACTGGCACGTATATATTGACATTTGTATGTATTTTAAATTTATTATAATTGAATGTTTGAGGATTATTTTATTGTGTGTGATTTTTATATCAATTTTATGTTTTTAATTTAAATATGTAATGTTTTTTATGGACTTTGTCTGAAAATAAATGAATGAATTAATTAATTAATTAATATTAGTATGGAAACGCCTCCGGGATTCCGGGATTTTGAAATTATTAAGATTTTTTAAGGAATTTCAAATGTTGTAATGTGTAGAATAAAGAATACATCAATATGAATAAGAAATGTTCAACCCTTTTGCTGTCTGTTTAATAGTATATAGGTGATCGGACTCCAAGAAAAGGATAGGTATACTATAAAACAATATAATATATTTTAAATATTTATCTATCGCATTCTATAAATTTCTAGTGTAGTAGTTTAAAAATCCTTACTTTAACAATATTTGATTCAATCCCGTAAGTACTAAAATGAAATCCCGGAAAAAAGGCTTATCCATGTTATGATTTCTATGACTATTCATGATGCGAGTACGTAAAATCAATCTACCTACTCCGATTACTGATAATCACCCAATCGATTTCGTCAATCGAATACCAAAATAATTAAACCTGGTAACACTTTTATTACACACATTATTCTAATACACGTTAATATATTACCTTACATATTTGTGTTGTTTATTTATGTCAGCAAAACTTAGGCCTTTCTTTTTCTTTACAACTTCGCAATTACCTCACAAAATTAAACGAAATAGTTATAAGTAACTCTTCTGATAACTTTCTCATCATTGGTGATTTTAACATGAGCGGTATTAACTGGGTCCTATCTGACAATCTATCGCTCGTCCCAATGAACCAGAATAGTTTTGACGAAGTTTTACTTAGTGATGAATTATGTACCCTGGATTTTGATCAATATAATGGTGTTCTTAATAGGTACAGTATAATTTTAATTTTAATTTTTTTTTTTTAGTTTTCTACGTACTTTCACTCTACATTTCTGGATACTAGCCCTAGTCATGGAATTTCTTCACCACCTCTTTTTACAGAATCTTCCAGCCTATCTGATATATGTAGCATTGTAGTGAATGTTGAGGAAGTTTCTAACTTGCTTCGCAAGTTGGATACTTCTAAAGCGGCTGGCCTAGATAATATTTCATCCAAATTTCTTGTACGATGTTCGACTGCGATTGCCCAATCTGTCTCGATTCTTTTCAGGAAATCCTTGGATACTTGTGTTGTACCTGAACTTTGGAAATCGGCTTTTATAACGCCTATTCATAAAAAAGGTGTCAAAACCGAAATTGTTAACTATAGGCCGATATCCAAGCTCTGTATTGTGGCAAAAATCTTCGAAAGGATTATCTATAACCAGGTGTATAGCGCTCTTAAAAATTCGTTTAGTTCCTTTCAACATGGTTTTTTGAAAGGAAGGTCTACCGTCACCAACTTAATTCTGCTCAATGATTTCATTACTGACGCCATGGATAACGGTAAGCAGGTTGACGTCGTTTATACTGATTACAGTAAAGCTTTTGATCGAATTGACCATGAGATCTTACTATCAAAATTATACGGTATGGTAATACGAGGTGATTTACTTAGATGGTTTAATTCTTATCTGGAAAACAGATCCCAAACAGTAGTATTAAGCAATTATATGTCTAGTTGGGTGCCAGGGTTCATTGCTCGGCCCATTACTTTTCATTATCTATATAAACGACATCAACTCTTGCTTGATTTCATCCAAACTGTTGTGTTTTGCTGACGATATGAAGATCTACTCCACAATATCATCACATGTGGACGTAATTGCACTTCAGGATGATTTACGTCGTCTGGAGGCTTATTGTCGTCGGAGTAAGCTTGATCTCAACCCTGCTAAATGTTCGGTTTTAACATATTCTCGAAAGCGCGCAATTATACCTTCATCGTATATCTTAGGTGATCAAGTTCTACCTAGAACGAATTGCATCAGAGATCTGGGGATATATCACGATTCTAAGCTTACGTTTGAATTTCATGTAGATGCCATAGTCGCTAAAGCATCTAAAGCACTAGGTTTCATAATGCGGCTATCCAGGTGCTTCACTCAAGCCAAAACTTTAAAAATTATTTACTGTACATTTGCTAGAAGCCACTTGGAATACGCGTCTGAAATCTGGAATCCATGTTATCACAAGTACATTGATCGTATAGAGAGCATCCAGAAAAGGTTCATCAAGTATTTGTGTTATCATCAGAAAGTGCCCTACCGGTCAGAAGATTACCTCAACCTCTGTAAGAAGTATCATATATTACCCCTAATTAATCGGCGAGCAATCTCCGACTGTATTTCACTATTAAAAATTTTCAATAATTCTATTAATAACTCCGATATTCTATCCAAATTTTATTTTAGCGTTCCCGGAAGGTCGAAGCGATGGAATGCACCGTTACGTGTTCCATTTACCTCTACGAATTACAGACAAAATTCATTTATAGCGCGTGCAAGTAGCAACTTTAATAGCATGTGCAAACGGCATGATTTTGATCCATTCATAACAAGTGTGTCCTCGGCCAGAAAGTGCCTGAGCCTTGACTTTTTTAATTAAGATTTTGTATGTTCAGGTTTTGTTGTACAAATTGAATACGTAATGTGAATTTAGTTTAAAATTGAATGTTTTTTTTTCTCTCTTCTTTTTCTTTGGTAGCTGTGTTGTGTTGTTCACACTTTTTCTTTCCAATCTGTTTTTAGAAGTGAAGACTTTTAATTGGCTGTCAGTCTCGCATACAATTTTTTTATTCTGTTTATAAATAATAAAAAAAAAAAAAAAAAGTTTATTTCTTCACTTAAGCAAATAACTATGTTTGTTTTAGCTGTAAGTCATCCATATTTAATAAATAAATAAGTAAATACACTGAATTTTTTTAACTTTTTCAGGTATGACGATGACATGTGTTATTGCAAGACTTGACATTATTGATTATATTATCTACAACTCTATCCCAAGTATTACTTGCTCAGGAAAATCTAAGCATATTATGTTATGTATGTGGCATGTCAATTGCAAGTCACAGAAGTCATCAGGTTAGTGTTTTTAAAATGGCAGAATTACTATGAGTGATATAATTATAATACAAAAGTAAATAAACAACAAGAAGAGTATTTTCTTACTTTCTAGGTTAGGTATACATTTGGATAAAGTTTGTCATGCTTACTAAGAGAGGCTGCTACCAGAGATGTTTATAGGCAAGCAAGTGATGATAAAAACAGAGCCACCCTAGAGTGTAAGAGATTTACCCATAATAGATCAAAACAATAATCTGGTTAGGGCCAGAATCAAATCGTGACATGAGAGCAGGAGGACTTAGTGTACATATTATAATTATTGATAAGTGAGCAAAATAGGACAAATCGTTTAAGAGATTATCATTGCTTATTACTGTTTTGTGGGAAAGCTTACACCTACCAACTACCGTACCTACGCTGCTTTCATGCCATGACTACGTTATGAGAATGAAGCTGAAGCCGTTTTAAATTCTATGAGAAATAAAATGTTTTTAGTATTTAGGTATTGTTGTGTTATTTGTTAAAGTAAACCTTCCTATAGAAGCACTGAAAATGCTGCTGCCAATGAGATTATTCATCTTTAATTAAGAGAGTTAACTAAAATAATGTTTATGCCATTAAATCTTTCATATTTAGCGCGCAAGATTATTAATTTACCTTTATAAAATTCAAGTCTGTAAATGCGATAATCGCCATTTTGATGACAGTCGAGGTCGAGGCTAAAAAACATAAAAATTGGGGATTTCGAACATCCAAACTCCACCATAAGGACAGTGACTATTACAAAATTATTTGAGGAATTCATCCATTTTCAAGTTAAATAAGTAGTAATAGGTAATGAAGTTTTTGATATCAGAAGTCGAAGTTTCGCGCCAATCGTGCGTGTTTACATTTTAACTTTTCATAATTAACACACATACACATATCTGATACGACTTAAAATGTGACAAATGTGATTAAAAATATTATAAGTAACTAGAAAATGCCCAGATCTTAACTTATTATACGAACACACGTTCAATAACACGTAATATTCATTACTACTACTCAATTTGTGTTAAAAATCGTCGATCATTGTTTTTTTTTTTATTGTAATGATCTAATGATGTGCGAAAATAATTATGGCAAACGTTTTTTTTTTTCAATTTTGATTGTCTCGATTAATTTATAATTATGTCGAATGTCTGAAATCTATACTTGAAAATTTAAATAAAATTGTTTTAAGCATTAAATACAATAAACATTGTTTAAAATAATTATTTATACTTTTCTAGTGTAATTTTAATCGTTTTTAGGACATTCAATATAAAACGAGTCAACACACAGAACGAGGATAGATACTTACCTCATTTATTGAATTTCGCGCCGAATTGTTTCTATTTATTTGAATTTAAATTCGGAACGCTGTTCAAAATTATTTTTAATTTATTGGACAATTATTTACTGTGGATTTTATTTCTGATACTTTCTGATAGTTCGCTACAGAATGCCTAGTATACATTTTTTAGGTAGGCTGATAATTTTGTTTGGAAATGATGTTAAATTAATTCTATAAATTAGGTAGGTATTCCGCAAACACTTTTAAATGACGTCTATATTTTTAAAGTGAAACTTTTTTTACATCGTCTCAAACTTTTTCGTCTGTGTGTTGCATGTCGCGTGACGGTCGGCCGCGGAGTAGGGATAAAGTGAAAGGCGCTCATCAGAGCAACCAAGGCCAATATGGCGGCGCCTATAATTCGCAGCAGCTGACCGTGTAAAGTTTCACTTTTACCGTGGTTTCATAAAACCACACAATCATTTTTTGTTAGTTGTATGAGTTTGATAATATTTGTTTTTAATAGGATAATCTTACTCGAGTAATAGGAATTGTTTTTTTTTTGAGGTAGTTTCAAAACGAAATTTAAAAAACTGCCCAAGTGTATGTCGGACTACGCACAGTGAAGGGTTCCGTAATTGGGATGAATATTTACGCATAAACATTGCATAGTATCAATTTTATCGACTGCAAAAATAAGTTAGTATTTCTCGAAAAAACTATAAAAAACAAAGTTAATTCTGCGGTTGTAACCGAAAATAAACTGTATTTCAAAAATTATTGACTTCAAAAGCAAAGTCACTTAGAAACATCTTTAACATTTTAATTATGAGATCCAACAATACACGCTTTATATGCATAGATTTTTTTCATCTCTCGCTTATATGTAAGTATGGATAATGCCACCCCCACTATTATGTTTATCGTAATTATATCACTACACCATTGTTTAACGGTGCAAAAAATACACCGTTTTAAAAAATTTCATCCTTAAAGTGTAAATAGTCTCCATGTAAAACGGCTGTATGACATCCGGACGCACGGACAGACGGACTTGACGAAATTAAGAGGTCCGTTTTTTTACGGATTTTGATTATCAAGTTTACAATCGGCATGAAATTGATGTCTATGACATCTACAATATTATTATTATTTGGAATTGCCGCCATCTTAAAATCCAGAATGTCCATCTAATTCGATATCAGCACTATCTCCCGAAAACCATGAAAATAACAGTCATGACGACAAATTTTCAAATGGGGTTAAAAAATGCCACTTGCTCACTTCAGATGGCGCTGATCTCCAGCGTCTTATAATTTGACAGCTAACCATGCATTTTTCATTCGAATGCTAAAAGTTGATGTAAATTCCTGAATTTCATGCCTAAATTCAAAACACCCCGTCGAGTCAACTGATGTGTCACGTGTCAAAATCTTGGTCCCTAATGTTAGGCGGCAGTGAATTCATTTCATTAATTCTCTGATCTCGAAAAACGTTGTTACAAACGTCAGGTTGGTATGTTCAAGGTAGTTGGTAGGTTGGTACTATGCTTGAGACGTTTTTGAATTGATAGATCATATGACTATTGTTTTAGGGACTATTGTCGTTTAATTTTTTATATAAACTTACGAATAGTTAAGTCCATAGTGAGGTCAAAATGTAAATCCAAGGGGCGGCTGCAACGGCGGCGGTGATCTCTCGCGTCCGGCCCTGGTTCAGGCCATGGTACGGAGCGAGAGGAAATGGCAGGCCGTCACCTTCTTCTGCGAAGCGGTAATGCTCGCCAAGGAGGAGGCGGAACGCGTGAGGGAGAGGCAAAGTTCGCGCCCTCACGCCCCTAACCGCCGCAGGAGGAGACGCCCGGGGTGGGAATCGCGATCCGATTTCCGGCCACCGTAGGCGCAGGCTTGCGGACGGTGAGCAATGGGTAGCTCGCCGTCCGTAAGGACCAAGCCCGGGTCGACGGCGCGTTGTGTTCCACGTGCGCCTCAAAGAGATGTCAGCAGAATTGACGGGGTCCGCTAGGGCCAATGCCTGCCGGGGGTTCGAAGAAAACCGATAGGGACATCGTGGCCCCCGGCAACAGGGCAACACGGATGGGTTTTAGTCAGTAAGAGTCTGACACACCCTCCCACTCCACCCAGAGAGGGTGAAGTTATTTAAAAAAAAAGGGGGCGGCTGCAAAAATTAAATAATTATATCATACGTGAGAAGGAACTTTGTTCCTGACGGGGTCAAAGTCAAAGTCAAATCATTTATTTCAAATAGGCCCATGTATGGCACTTTTGAACGTCAAAAATTACAAAATAATAAAATTGATTCTATTCGCCCCTTCCAAAAGGTAGTTTTCGTATGGAGAAGAATGGGCAAGAAACTCCACCGTTACTCTTTTAAAATGTTTTACAATTGTTTGTATATGTACGTACATTTGTTAAATAATTATAATATGTGAAGACGATGCACCTAGAATAAAATTACTATACCACAATAGGTAAAAAGAATTAAAAATTAAACAACGACAGATAATTTAATATGTGATAGATACATGGTGCTCACATTACATTAGACTTTGAAAATATATTGCTGAATTATAATCTAAAGTTAGTAATAGTAATAGTAATAGTCCATTTATTTGTGAGAATATTGTTACAGAGATGTTACATGGTTTTTATAGTTCATAATATTCTGCCGTTTCCGGCGTACAAATACATTGTCAGGGTTTTGGTTAGTTTATTGGATTACAAATTAATTTTATTGAATTAAATAAATTAGGATAACATTCAAATTGCAAATTAGTCAAATAAATCAGCTATGGATATGTCAAAAAGAATTCATTAAGTCAAAGATAGTAAGAAGAGAATAATTAGAATGATAATAATTATTTCCTAATATTTATGTCAGTTTTTCATTCATAAAATCATTAATCGAGTAGTAGCATTTACATAAGAGGTAATTGAATAATTTACATTTAAATGTACTTAAGCTTAAAGTTTTAAAACAGTCCGGTAGTTTATTAAAAATTTTGGTCGCCATACAAAATACATTATTTGAAAATAGTTTATTTAGTTAGTGATTAATCAAGCAACTAGACCAAAAAGCGGAACGTGTTTAGATAACTTTGCTCACAATTCCAAACAAAATTGTATGAGTGACGTAGTCGACTTCGGTTTATCGGACCATACCGCTCAAATTTTAAAAATACCGGTAAACAAAACATGTACAATAAATTCCTGGCGAATTCAAAAGCGTAACTTGTCCAGAGAGAATTTAATTTTGTTTAAAAAGCACCTTCAATGCTTTTCTTTCTCAGAAGTACTTGAAACAGATGACCCTAATGATGCATATAATAATTTTATTGATCTCTTTCGTCTATTATATAACTTATGCTTCCCGATGCAATTAAAAAATGTAAAATCTGATAAAAAAATTAAATGGCTATCGCGCGGAATTAGGATTTGTAGCAGAAAACAACGGAATATGCTATGGAAATATAGAAAATCACCTACAAGCGAAAACAAAAATACATTTCAAAACTATGCACATAAAAACATTGTGAAACTCACTCAAAGAGCCCAAAATAATTATTTGATTAATAGCTCAATAAACAAATCAAAATCATCATGGCAAATAATAAATAATAATAATAATTTAATTAAGGAACCAATTTTGCAAATAATGGAAGGAAACAAACTAATAAAAGACCCTAGGCATATTGCTGAATCTTTTAATAATTTTTTTGTTGACCAAATACATGATGTATCCAGTTATTGTACGGGAAATACAGCTGCAATTACCAAAACCCGTAATTCTTTGTTTATGCAGCCGGTAGGCCCCCAAGATATTACACGTGTGATACAAAACTTAAAAAATAAAAAAAGTTTCGGATTCGATGGCATTTCAACCGTTGTAGTCAAATTTGTCTCTAATATTATCGCAAAACCATTAAGCCATATAATAAATGTGTGTATAAGCTCAGGTATATTCTCTGATGAATTAAAGACTGTGATTATAAAACCATTGCACAAAAAAAAATGACAAGGAAGACATGACAAACTATAGACCTGTAGCTCTTATTTCAGTATTCTCTAAGATCTTTGAAAAAATCATCTATGAATCTATTTACACTTTTATAACTAAAAATGACATTTTATGTGAAGAACAAAAGGGCTTTCGAAAAAATAAAAAATCAACATGGCAATATTCGATCTCTTGAAAGTAATCATGAATAATGTGGATAAAAAAAACCCTATTTGTGCAATATTCACAGACATGACAAAGGCATTTGATTATGTAAAACATGACACTCTCTTAAATAAACTTAGTGATTATGGCATAAGAGGAAACGTGCTAAACTTAATTAAATCATATCTCACGGATAGAAAACAGTACACAGAACTATCGAGAATCTGTACTAAAACCAAGCGTGAACTGAAATACCTATCCAGTTGCAGAGTAACAGAGTTCGGAGTTCCACAGGGTAGTGTGCTCGGTCCATTACTGTTTCTACTCTATATTAATGACCTACCCCGTCAAATTCGTCAGCCAATGACATTATTTGCCGATGACAGCACTGCTATAGTCGAATGTATGAATGAGACGAACTACGAAGATGAAATAAACAGCACACTTAAAACAATAATAGATTGGCTTAATAGGAATAATCTAGTCATAAATTTACAAAAAACTAAAGTCATACATTTTCACCAGAGGTTACAGCCAAAAAAAGTAATTACTGAATATAATGGCCAAATCGTAGACACAGCTTCAGTGACTAAATTCTTAGGAGTGCAGATTGACGATAAATTGACATGGAAATCTCAGGCCGAAAATGTGTGCCAAAAACTTAGTAAATCTTCATATGTACTATATAACCTCTCAAATAAACTAAATATAAATACATTAGTTATAGCCTATCATGGATTAGTTGCATCAGTATTAAGATACGGTGTCATATTTTGGGGCAACTGCAGTGAGAGGGAAAGAATATTTAGGGCCCAAAAACAATGTCTTAGATCAATGACAGGTCTTAAGTTTACTGAAAGTTGTCAACCTGTATTTATATCCCTAAAAATTCTGACCTTGTTTATATATACTAGAAGTGGCCCTATTCGTTAAATTAAATAAATACCTATTTACCTCAATGATTGACATAAGACAACGCACAGGACCAATGAGGTCCCAGTATAAAAACCAATTGCGCACAGGTGGTCATAAAACAGCCTTATTAAAAAATAGCATCCTCTCCATGGGACCGCTTATATATAATAAATTAACTGAAAATTTAAAAGACCTACCCATAAAAATGTTTAAAAAACAATTAACAAAACTATTGCTGGAGAAATGTTATTACACAGTTAAAGACTTTTTAAATGACAAAACTTTATAGGTAAATGCTTTTGATAAATGTACGTTGCCTTTGCAATTTCGAATGTTTTATATGACATTGACATAATGACATGGCGATTTATTTTTTATTTTTATGGTTGTTGTTATTATTGTAATTTGACATAACAGATCTTGACATTACTAGATTATCTGAATTCTTTATCTAATAATAATTGTGATTGTTGTTAACGTTTTGGAATATTTTGACATTAAGCTTTTTGACATTACACATTTCTACATTTATATTCTTCATTGTATAATTTGTGAGAGATTTATATGTAAATCATCAATTATTTTGTTTTTTTTTTGTTGTCTGATCTGTAACAATCTATTAAATTCGTTTATGGCTAATAATGATCGTAATAGCTGTATCTATATAACTATTTAATTCAAACCTAATATTTTGCATGCCGTAAGGTAAAATGTATCGGGACACTTAATAAATATTCCAACTTATATGTATACCTACATTATCAGCAAATAAATGATTTCTTTCTTTCTTTCACATATTTACAAACATTGTAAAAGTAGACGATTTTCCTAAAATTTTACAATTAATAAGTCAGTGTGTGAGGAAGTAATCACAGAATGTAAAATCAATGTCATAGAACACAAAGTAATAAATTTTACAATTAAATTAGCAAACAGTTTGATTTTGTCTTGATTCTAAATTGTCCTATGGAGCAGGACCAGCATGTTTCCAAGCACTCTTATCTTGGATATAATCCTCTAATTTGTAATATGCTTTACAAAGTGTATTTTTAACATGAGTTTTACATTTTCTTTCATTTAATTGCAAAATGTCACAAGGTATTTTGTTGTAACATTTAACACAGTACCCCATAAAAGATGAATGTACTTAAGATAATCTGAAAAATGGTTGATCTAGTTTATCTTTATTTCTAGTATTAAAATTATGTCTATCACTTATTTTATTAAAGAGATGTGGATTTTTCCTTACATACATAATATTTTCATAAATGAATTGGCAAGGTACCGTCATAATATTAATCCTTTTAAAAAGTTCCCTAAGAGATTCGCGGCGACGTAGATTATAAATGGCTCTGACAGCTCTCTTTTGCAAAATAAAGATGGATTCAATGTCAGCAGCCCAACCCCACAGTAAAATGCCATACGACATAAGGCTCCCCGACTGCACACGTTTTTTTTAATAATAATACTTGCCGCGCCGGCTCAGCGATCTGACATCATTGCGGAAAAATGTAACAATTTTTACGAAAGAAATACCTACATTCTTACACAATATTGCTACGCATATTTACAAAAAGAATTTTATAGATCAAGTTTGATTGACGAATAATAATAATTTCTTTACAAAAAGTAATGATATCCCATCAAAAACATAAATGTGAAAATGGGAGCCAAGTTCCATAAATATGGTTGTCGACTTCGCCGACAAAAGAATTGAAATCTAAATGGATGCCAAGTTCTGTAGATAATCCTGAAATTTATTTATAAGAACATGCAACTTTCTAAAATAAAATTAAAACACAAATTCTTGTTTTTTCTGCTATAACAATGTTTGCTATTTAAAAATATAACTTCTTAAATTTGAACAGTCAAATTATTTACACAAAGCACTTAGAATAAATTGAAGATCAAAATTTGACTTGGCTAGTTTTTACATACAAGTTATCTTATATTTGGCTAATCAATTTATCATCTTTATATTTGTCTACAGTGTCGGTAACTTTTTATGCTGGTGTGCATTACAGTTACGTCTTACACTCGCGCCACGTCATTGTGCTGTAATTTTACTTTTTTAGTGTGCGTGCATTAAGCGGCTAACAGTTGGACGCTATTTTTTCATCGAGTTTACAGCTTTGACTGTCTACCTAGGCATGTTTAATTATTATTATTTAATTTTAAGTAGGCACTCAACATCAAATAAGTAATTCATGATGTGCTTACCTGTAAGAAATTGGTACACTAGTCTATAAGTTTATTGGATGTATCTCATATCTTTGTATCGGTGAACTCAATTGTTGGTGAGCCAAATAAATAAAGTAAAATATTCATATCTTTGTTCTTTATGTTATGCGCAAGTTACTGTTTCTGATTGTAATTGTTTACAGCTTTGACTGTCTACCTAGGTGTATTTATATATTTGTTCTTTATGTTATGCGCAAGTTCCTGTTTCTTATTGTAACTGTAAGGTCAAAATATCTTCATCCTCTAAAATTTTAGCTTGCTGGTAAAAACTAGCCAAGTCAAATCTTGAGCTTCAATTTATCCTAAGTGCTTTGTGTAAATAATTCGACTGTTCAAATTTAAGAAGTTATATTTTTAAATAGCAAACATTGTTATAGCAGAAAAAACAAGAATTTGTGTTTTAATTTTATTTTAGAAAGTTGCATGTTCTTATAAATAAATTTCAGGATTATCTACAGAACTTGGCACCCATTTAGATTTCAATTCTTTTGTCGGCGAAGTCGACAACCATATTTATGGAACTTGGCTCCCATTTTCACATTTATGTTTTTGATGGGATTCTTTTTACTTTTGCAAAGATTTAATTTAATATTGTTATTTCAGAGTAGTAGAGTAACGTTCACTTTTATTTTTAATGAAAGATTTCTTTGTTAGATTTCAGTGTTGAAAATATAGTATTTTTGGGTACTATATATTTCTTCAACAGTATATACATAGTACGCAGACTCGAAATATAGTACAATATTATATGTATATTATAGTACGGTTGGCAACCCTAGGCACATGGGACAACATATTGGATAATCACTATCTCCGATGAGCTTCCTCACGAACTCATTCTCTTCAAACCACCTGAGCACTTACTGATTGAGCTTTTCCTATGAATACTTGTATCATGTGTAATTGTGTACTTCGAAAGAAGAATATTATCTAATAGGTAATCATCCTCGTAGCGGATATAAATGAGCTTTGTTGGTCTTCCTCCGTCTACTTCGCGCCGGTGTTTCAAAATGATTTAATTCTTCTTGGTCGTTTTGAAATCCCGTAAAAGATTGTCGAAATCCATATTTACTAAGGCACAACTCGATATTAGGAACAAAATTACCTCGAAGCACAATAATCCCATTGTATTGATCAGCTGATTCAAATAAAATCCGCCATGTTGCCTCTTAGTATCCTCCTAACAGTGGACCGGTGGTGTTTAATTTTGACAGCTACTAATCAATTGTTTAGCGACCTCTTAGCGCTAAATAGCTTTTATAAATAAGAATTTTGATAATCAATTGCTTAGCAATTGATTAAAATTTAAGAGGTGTTTATAAATAAGACCGTTACTCTCTATTGTCCCGACAGATTATTGTGACTCGTCATCCTCAAAGGAGTGTTAACTTGAGTGGCGCAATGAGGTGCGCAAGAGTACCTTGCAGGCGCCGCCGCCATGCTTTTCCTTCCACCAGGTGTGCTGCATCTCGCGCAGCGTGCCCGCCTCCTGGAGGTTCAGCAAGCCTAGGTTCATGCTCTGCCGGAACTTGGAGTCTGCACAAACAAAATTTTTGTTATTCGATCACGAAAAATCTTATACTGGGTGTAAGGGACAGCCCTCCGCAGACTGAACGGGTGAATTCAGTATATCATACTAAGATGACCGGTACCTACATGAAATTATTTCAGGAACGTTATGGGAATCCAATAAACCTGATTTGTTTTATTACCTTACACGCAATGTATCGCTACCGCAGCAAAACGCACGTAATGAACGGCAGCGCAGCGAGCTTGCGGACACCTTCACCGCGACCCCGCGGCGCGCGGCGGGGAGAGCGGCCGTGCTCGCGCGGCGCCCTCAAGCCGCGTAAGTTTTCACTGCGAAGTGGTCTTACATGGGAACTATTTTTTCTAGCACGCGTTGATGGACATTGGTAATTATTCTGGAGTCTGATGGGATGCTGACGGTCAGGATACCTATCAATGCAAGTTCTGAGCGCTTCTCTAGCATTTCCTCGAGCTTCCCCGTAGCACATTATCATTTTTCCATACTCACGAGCACTAAATGTAGCCATTTTTCACATACAAAAAACACCACAACATAAGTCCAAAAGCGTACGAGACGTAACTTCACAACGCGACTGCGCAAGCGATCCGCACCGACATAGTATAAAGAGTTCTAATAGGCTATCTCCTGCCCAATCCACGATAAAGATGATTGATTTATTGGTTTATTGTAAAGTAATAGTTTACTCATTGTTGAAGAGCCTAATAATAAATAAATAATTGCCTACCACACTTGCCTGTCTCAGGGTTGTCACTTTTAGCTAAATTTTAATTCAATGCCTAGAAATTGGCAAGGGCCGGAAAGTTCTATTTTTTACTTATGTGTTGTCTGGGTTCAGGGTTTGTGAGGTCGGTTTTACCTAAACGATGATGTTCATAGTGTTTGTATGAATGACAAAGTTATAATTGCGGTTTTTGAAAAAGTGCTATATCTCAAAAACTGCTAACTATATCTCCTTCAAACCAATTTTCGTTGAAAGTGTTTTTTGACATCTACAGCATATATTTTTATTAGATTTTTTACTCTCTTACTTGTTCTGATTCACAATTCGTCAATTATTTGAAATTACGATTTTATAACTGTAACTACTTAGTTACTTTACTATACCTACAATACTGAGAAATCGGCATGACTAAACGTAAACAAAGCATTAGCGGTATATCAATTGACAGATCAAAAGTAGGTACCTAATACATTTTAGTGGGAAAGTAGGCCTGCCTACTTCGTCTGTCTGATAGATAACTAACACAACAAAAAATAAGTAGGTATCTCATCATCAAGTAAAAATTATATGCTAGAATAAGTTACTTGGTTACCTTTTCTGTTCAGTAGGTAATCTGAACAGAGACAACTCTGGAATCGATAAATTATTTAGACACCCAAACGCACAGCAATAATTTCTCCTGCGATTATCACTAATTTTTCATACAATTAGCAGTGCCGAAAAGCCGCGACGCGCAAACTTTGTGCGGCGTTAGCCCCGATTGGCGCACTGAGAAACGGGCGAGATTTTGTTAAAAGTGCGTGCGACGACGCATACAAGACAAGCCGCGCACACATACAAGCCGCGTGCGGTGCGTTTCTATGAAGATAGCTTACTACCTCTTTTTATACTATGGCACCGACATGCGCTCGCGCCACACAACAGCGACACTGCGGCTATGACACAAACCAACTGCTATTGGGAGGGGACTCCCCTTTCCGCCGCACCGCATACCTTAGTAGGTAGTAGGTAGCCTAGTGAGAGTTCGAAGAATTCTAGCTAGGCAGAAATTGAACAGCTGATTTCACGCGTCGTTCGTTAGAGAATTTCAACATCCATTGCTGTTTTATTTTATTTTAGCTGTTTTTTTTACGTTAGTGGAGTACTGTGTACAGAGAATGTAATTTTACATTGAAATAAAGAAATAGTAACTGAAAAGACGATTAAAAAAAAAATGAAAATTTTCCTGAGATAATTTTCGGTGGAATTCACAATAAGGAGCTGAATGTACCCTGTTAGTTTGCGGAGGGCTGTCCCTTACATCCTGTATAGTGTAATATGTATATCCTTAATATAAATGCGAAAGTAAGTTTGTTTGTTACGCCTTCACGCTAAAACGGCTGAACGGATTTGGATGAAATTTGGCACATATATAGATGATGCCCTGGAAAAGAACATAGGATACTTTTTTTTTCCCACGGGATCGAGACTTATGCGGTTGAAACCGCGGGGCGCAGCTAGGTAATAATAATCCTAACCCTAAACGGTCCCGCATGGCAAGAACCTCGCGAAAGCCGAGAAAGATAAACAAATCAAGTATCTTGACTCAGCACGCGAGGTTGTCGACGAAATTGAGTTTGTTTGTTACGCTTTCACGCTAAAACCGCTCAACAGATGTGGATGAAATTTGGCAATTAGGATAAAAGATACTTTTTATCCTGATATTCCGACGGGATCGAGTCTTACGCGCGTAAAACCGCAGGGCGCAGCCAGCATATAATAAAGATTTAAAAGTTTGCTTGTATTTAAGAGGTATTCTCCGAAAAAATATTTTTTCTTTGAATTAGACCAAATTTTAACATCACGCTACGACCCTTATGAGCCGAGCAAAAGGAAGAAAAGTCAGACAGAACGCTAAGCGATAACTAAGTAGGTAATAGCGCGGGCGGGTGATGGGACGCGCGGTGGTCGGTCCAGTATAATAAACAAGAGCTCAGCTGGCACTTACTCTTCTTCATGGCGATGCCGTAGCCCTTGCTGTCGAGCAGCGACCCCACCTGCGGGAGACACGGCCGTGAGTGCGTGTGACTGCGCGCGTGGTGTGCGACTGCTCGGTGGTGAGACTCACCTTGGTAACGCCACAGTTGCGCTCCGTCTCGTAGTCGATGGTCGTCGACTCCATCAGGAACGCGAACTTTCCGCTCTCTACTCTGCAATCGTTCGCTTTACTTAGGATCAGCAGCAAGAATCGGCTTAATTCAGAATTCTAGTAATTTTATTTCATAGATTGAAATTGTATTCTGCAAAAAAGAGCCATCAGAGCCATATATGGCCTCCACAGGCGCGACTCTCTAAGGAAACTGTTTAAAGATATTAACATCATGACGGTACCTTGTCAATATATCTATGAAAACATTATATACGTAAGGAAAAATCTACATCTTTTTAGTAAAAGAGGTGCATGTTACAATTATATCACTAGAAATAGGGACCAATTAGTTCAACCGGGTTTCAAACTGGCTAAAGTAGACTCATCCTTCATGGGGTGCTGTTTAAAATGTTATAATAAAATACCTCCCCACATACTCCAACTGAACGAAACGAAATTTAAATCTTATATAAAACGCACACTATGCAGCCAAGCATGTTGTAAGTTGGGGGATTACATCGCTGATATAAATGCTTGGCCGAACGCTGGCCCTGCTCTACAAGGGCGCATAAACTAATTGATTAGCATTTGAAAATAATGTTGGAGCTGCTGAAGATTTAAAAAACTATCTTTGCATTGTATAAATTCAATCCTTTAGCATTGTATAATTGCATAACACATGTGTGAGTACTATGTACCTACTATAAAGCTACCATTTCCTAGGTACGTCTTTCATTGACTTGAATGTGCCCTGGCGGCTGAGAGTGTCATGCTCACTCTAATGTCTCGCTGATGGTGGCGTGTATGTTGGATCATTTAGCTCCCTTCAAAATGGTTGAGCTGAATGGTGCTAATCCATGCGTCATGTTTGTGAACGGGCTGTGTCAGTAGGGACTGGTCATCTCTTAGCTGCCACGGCTTATTTTAATTTAATTTTTGAATTGTATTATTTGTTTTATTTCCTATTACGGACGCTTTTAACGTTCTGCATCGTTCTCATATGTATAACTTCAACATGAATGATGTAACCAATATTTTGTAACCCTATTTTGATTTAAAAGAGTGTCCGTGGAGTTTCTTGCCCGTTCTTCTCCATAGACTTTGCACTACGCTTTGGAATGGGCAACTAGCTTCATCTTTCTGACCGACCGACCCCTTGACAATTTAAAAGTGCCTGTAATTGGTTTATTTGAAATAAATGCTTTGAGTTTGTTCTTTGTCGTGATAGCCCAGTGATAAAGGCGTATTTCAAGCACGACGCTGATTCAATACCGGGCAAGTACCGAGGACCTGCAAGCTTGTCAGTGCGTCAGTTAATGAAAAAATTCAAAATTCAAAAGTCATTTATTCAAATTAGGCTGAGAACCAGCACTTTTCGAACGTCAAAATTACATAAGACAGTCCCCCAAAAACGCCCACCCTTCACCACTTCCTAGTACCTTTAGCTGGGAAGAAGAAGTGGCGCAACAAACTCCCCAGCAGCACAGCTGTCTGTTCAAGTTAGAAAAAAATAAAAATTACTCTATACAATAGTATGCAAAATTATTATGCAACACAAAACATTATTTTAATTAAGTATAAATTATTGGCCATATGTCAGCTAGCACACGCCAATATACCAACCAAAAACATCGAGAACTATACTCAAGCAGAATTCAAAAATAAAAACTAAACGTAAAAAGAACTAAATATCTAAATAAAAGCCTCCAGGCATAAAGGGCGTGCCCGCTTACATAAAGCTGTAAATTGGAAGTTATAAATGATAAACTAGGACCATCGAGGTAAAATAAATGTACAGTTAATTACTAGTAACAATAACAAAACCATGATCAGCAAGACGACCAGTCACCACAAGCAGCACCCGTTCACGAGCATAACGCAAAGATCAGCCATTACCCCCCTCGCCATATTTGAGGGAAGGAGGCAACCCGACTCCCGACGCTACCGCAAGCATTGACATCTAAGGGAGCATGACGAACTTGCTGCCGGTTGATCAGGTAAAAAATAATATAATCAATTGTCGAGGTCACTAGCCAACCACAAATTGCAATACAAACTCATAACAAAAACATTGTAATGAGTAGATTATGTCAACAATAAAATAAAAATAAATAGACTCGTAAAAAAATAATTAAAAAAATTGACTCATAAAGTCAAATAAAATAAAAAAATTATATAAACTTATATAAACTGTCAGTAGGTAAGTTAAATCTGGAGAAAGAACATAAACATTGTCTTGAGTTAATCACAGCGACCAACTATTCTTATCATTTAAGTAGTCGTTGATACAATAGTATGCCTTTGAACAAAGGTTGGATTTTACTTTATTTTTAAACGCATTAAAAGGCAAATCTAGCATAGAAGAGGGTAGCTTGTTATAAAAGGTTATACCAAGCCCGACAAATGAGTTATGAACCTTATGAAGCCGGTGAAAGGGAGCTCGTAGTTTGTCCTTATTTCTAGTGTTAACATTGTGAATATCACTGTTTTTAGTGTATAAGTGTATATTTTGCCTAATATATAAGATGTTGGCGAAAATGAATTGTGATGCCACCGTGAGAATACCAACATCTTTAAAAAAATCTCTTAGAGAAACTCTGGCACGTAGCTGGTAAATTGCTCGAACAGCTCGTTTTTGAAGAACAAATATATTTTGAATGTCAGCGGCTTTGCCCCACAGCAGAATACCATAGGACATAACGCTATGGAAATAACTAAAATAGACTAACCGAGCTGTATCAATGTCAGTGTATTGTCTTACTTTCCTGACAGCGTAGGCGGCCGAACTGAGCCTTCCCGCTAGGCTTGATATATGTGGGCCCCACTGAAGTTTGGCATCTACTGTTATGCCCAGAAAAACTGCCGAGTTCACAGTTTCAAGCACCTCTTTATCTAAGACGATGTTGGGTCCTAGATTTCTAACATTTGGTAGAGCGAACTTTACACATTTCGTTTTCTTGGCATTGAGAACTAGGTTATTTGTCGTAAACCAATCCGTAACCATTGAGAGTGCACTGTTTACGTCGTCAAAATCTTGTCTATTCCTGTCTACTTTAAAAATAAGAGAGGTATCATCTGCAAACAGTACAACGTTACAGATATCCTTTAAATAAAAAGGTAAGTCATTTATATACACTAACAATAAGAATGGACCCAGTATTGAGCCTTGAGGTACACCTAACTGAACTGGTAGCCCGGAAGATTTCACACCATTAACATCTACACATTGGACCCTATTATGCAAATAAGAATTTATTACTTTAAGAGCTTCGTTTTGGACACCGTAATGACGTAGTTTACGCAAAAGTGTGTCATGGTGCACGCAATCAAAGGCTTTGGAGAGATCACAGAAAACTCCAATAGCATTTTGCGAGTTCTCCCATGCGTTAAATATGTGTTTCATCAGAGCAACACCTGCATCTGTAGTCGAACGACCTTTTGTGAAACCATATTATTCATCATGAAGAAGTCTGTTTAAATTAAAATGTCTTAGCAACTGCTTGAGTATTAACTTTTCAAATATTTTACTGAATGCAGGTAAGATAGAAATAGGCCTGAAATTGCCAACGTCATTTTTGTTACCCGATTTAAATAATAGTATGACTTTACTACTCTTCATGAGGTCAGGAAAAGTTCCTAAATCAACACATTTATTAAAAGTTACAGCTAAATATGGAGCTACTATGTCTATTATATTACTTAATAGTTTAATGGAGATACCCCAGTAATCACCAGTGTTTTTAGACTTAAGTGTGTTAAAAACATTAACTACATCACGAGGTGTTACATGCTCGAAGCTAAATAAGCTACTACATTTAGGCACACTGCTATGCAAAAGGTTTTCAGCTTTAGACGGGGACGAATTTAAGGAGCGAGTCGTAGTTATAGGTATGTTGGCAAAAAATTCATTAAATGCCTCAGCTACGTCGGCTGCTATATTAACTAATTTATTGTTGACCATAATCTCGAGTTGTTTTTCTTGTTTAACCGACTTACCCGTTTCATTGTTAATAATTTTCCAAGTGGTTTTTACTTTATTATTTGAATTTTTAATTGTATCGCCTAAAAATTTTGATTTTGCAAAAACACAAATATTTTTAAATAATTTTGAATAATTTTTGACATACTCTAAGAAAGGAGTATCAAACCTATATTTTTTCAAACCATATAACTCGTATAGTGTCGCTCTACTTTTATAAATACCTGGAGTAGCCCATTGGTTAAAGCCAACAGAGGTGCTATTAATGTTAATAGTTTTGGTCTTGAAAGTAGATTGGTACTCTTTTTGCACAACATCAAAAAGGGCTCCATAGATTTCATTGGGATTTTCGTGTTCTACTATAGATGGTGTAATTCTATGAGCTATATTATTTTTAAACTTGCTGCAACGACTAGCTGTATAAGGCCTGCATTCTATTTTATGTGGTTTTTTTTGTAATTGCATAGGGAAGCTAGCTAGTAAACCACAGTGGTCAGATGTTAAGTCACTTAAAACTAATTTATTTTTGGCATCACAATCACTAAATATATTATCGAGACAAGTCGACGTAGATGCCGTGATCCTAGTAGGTTCAAAAAACAAGTTAATTAAATTATAAGATTTGAACAAATTGAGAAGTCTAATACTTAATGGAGTATCATCTAAAATATTAATATTGAAATCTCCACATAAAATTATACTTTTATTACTAGATTTTAACCTATTGAGTGAATCCTCCATTACCGATTCGAAACGAATAAAATCCCCAGAGGGGGGTCGATAAACACAAATTATAACATATCGCTCTAGTTCAATACAAGACAACTCAATAGTGCGCTCAATGGAAAGATTAACTAAATCTAAACGTTGTTTACATTTCAACTTGTTTGAAACAAGAACTAAAGACCCACCGCGGATAGCACTTTTTCTTACAAATGCGCTTTGTACAATAAAAAAATCATCATTGATAAAAACTACTTCATGTTCTTTCAACCAGTGTTCAGTCAAACATAACACCTGAACATCATAGTTCTCCATAAATAAACTTAACTCTAGCTCTTTGCCAGACAGACCCTGCATATTTTGATGTACAACATTCAACATATGCGGCTTATCTGTTGTCGCTCCTAATAGTTTAAACTACAAGGGGTATCAAAAGTAGTGTTAGTACCACTACTAACAGTAATCAAAGGTACACTACAAGTACCAGTGTCGTTGTGTATATTGTATGCTAAAAGATTAGCAATATGTCTCCTACAACTAGGTGGCAAATACATTGTATTATTTGTCAGTTTGTAATCAGTAATAAATTGATTACAATCAAAATATAAAATAGCGTCACTGTGACGACATGTCCTATTATATATTAACATATTTAAATTATAAATGTGCCTATTTTGCTCATCAGACAAATATTTTGAATAAGGCAAGGCACAGAAAATAAATTTACAACTATTGGTCTCATTGAGATGTAACATCAAATGGACACATTCCATTATGTCCTTTTTCCTTACGAAAATAATGATAGGTAGTGTTACCTGGCGATGCCCTCCGGGTTGGAAGTGGGCATCTTGTGCTTGCTCATGTGCTGGAACATCCGCTGGTACAGCTCGCTCTGCGAGTGCTGCAATCACAAACAGATCAAACACTTCTTTCTCATACATCTGTTTTAAGGCTTGTGCAGACCAGCGCGACACACGACGCGACAGACACCGCTCGTCGCGCGACGAGCGGTGCCTTTGTGTCGCGCCTGTTTGAATGAGCCTTTACACGACTCAGGAATAACTTAGCTTATAGCTATAAGATTAGAAAATCATTGTAATTAATGTCTTACTATGTTCCTAGTAATACCAATAGTAGTCAAATTATTATAATTATTTTAATAATTAAAAAACCGGCCAAGTGCGTGTCGGACCACGCACAATGAAGGGTTCCGTAGTTGGGATGAATTTATCCCAAAAACAAACTTAACTTTGTAGTTGAAAAATATGTTCTCCCATACGGAATGTATGGGAAAACATGTTTTTGCAACTGCAAAGTTAAGTTGGTCAATTATTACTCGTTAACTTGTAAAGCCTACTTAGCTGTGATAGTTTTCCTTTTAATGTCGTTATACATATAAACTACTGTTGTGATTTTTTTTTTTTTTTTTTTTTTTTTTTTTTTTTTTTCACAGACCCAAAACCAACCATTTGGCCGTTAGGGGGGGGGCACTTGGGGTGCGTACAGAAAACCTCCACGCGTGACTGATACCTGCTGGTCCCTTACGGATACGTTCGGGGGGAAGAGCAGTTGTCAGGCCGGTGCACCCTGGGCATGAACAATATACTCTTCGGAAAAGGTTTGGGAGTTTTTCGGAGAGGGTATTGTTTGTGGCTAATTTCTGTGGGCGGGGGAGCAGCATGCTCCTCGACGTTCTTCCGCTTGTCCCTCTGATTTGCAGAGGGCACAGTGGGGGAACGAAGGAGGCGGGTCGCTCCTGATCGATCGACGTTCGTCGATTGACACTGGACGTGACCCCAGCCGCTGCGGTGCAGGCGCACCAAAGCGGCTATCGTTTCTCCCTCAAGAGCGATCTTGAGGGAGAACTTTCGGCGGGTTCGCTGAGCCAGGTTATCTGGACAGCGGACGGAGGCATGTATAATGCCGCCGCCGGGGGCTTGGCTTAACCGCCCGGCCCAGAGGAAGGACACCTCTAAGATAAAAAACCACCTAATCCTAAGTTTTGAAGCGCGGCGAGAGGATGAGTGGCTGGTGGGGGACCAGTCGTTAGCGTTTCACCTGTAGATACCTGCCGAACTCTACAGTATGTTACCTAGGCAAGAGGCTCTGCCTAGGTGGACATTTATTTCCTCACCACTCGTGGGAACTGTATGGAAAATTTAAATAAAGAACAAAACCAAATTGACGATAAAGTGCCAATTGTATTGGCGGAGAAGATACCGCTTGCCGGCGACGGCAACAAGAGCCGAGGAGGCTCCAGTCCCTCAGGGGACCTAAGTATGTCCGACCAGGACGTAGGACGTGGGGGCTCCAAATTCTGGGGCAAAAGATCGCGCGGGTCGGAGCGCACAGGATCGGCGGGGCAATCCTCGGGCGAGGAAAGCCTCCCGATCGCGAAAGTGCCGACAATCAGGAGAGGCCGAGGACGAGCGGTAGCGGGAGCAGCTTCCGCTTCGAGGCCGGGGCGAGGCAATCGGGGTCGCCTCAAGCGGCCAGATACACCGATATTCAGTGCGGAGAGTGACACCGGGGTCTCGTCATCCGAGGCCTCAACTGAGGAGTCGGAGGTGGTGGTCGCCGCCTCACCGGTGGGCACGAAGGTGCGGCCTGACGCCGTGAAGAGTGCTCTGGGTGGGGTGGTCGCCACCGAACAGGTCGCCGAATTGGCCCGTCCGCTCCGGGAGCGGGCCAAAAATAAGCTGGACCACCGTGGTGATAAGCCGGACGCCGCTGGTGGCTCCAATTCGGAGCGAGCGGTCAAGTTCGCGGAGGAGGTAGCGGCCGCGATCAGGGAGGTGGCCTTCAAGAGGACGAAGTCCTCTAGAGGCAAGGCAGTATCCGCGGCTACTGCCTCTATCATGGCGGCAGCGGAGGCCCTCCAACCCGGGCCTCCGCCGGACGGTATGTCGGAGATGCGGGCGGAGATCGGCCGCCTGACAGCCGCCATGGAGCTTCTCCAAAAGGAGAATGCGGAGCTCCGAGCGGACTTGGCCGGGCTCCGAGGAGCCGGCCCCCGAGAGGTGCCGCAGGAAGGGGAGCGGCATGGGCAGGGACGGCCCGTGTCTGCAGAGGACCGGATCCTCAATCTGGTGCGGCAGGAAATGGCTGCTCTACGGAGCAAGTTTTCCACGTTGGAGGCCATTGTCCTGCGCCCCCCATTGGCGGCAAGCCAGCCGGCCCCGGGCCAGCTAAGGGCGTTGTCGTACGCCGCCACTGCAGCTGCCACAGCCGGTCTAGCCTCATCGGGGCCGACCAAAGGTGGGGCGGCTGCACAGGCGGCGAAGGCCCCAGCCAAGGCGGCGGGGGTCCCGGCCAAGGCGTCGGGGGCACCGGCCAAAGCGGCGAGTGCCCCAGTCAAGGCGGCAGGGGCCCCGGCCAGGGTAACCAGGGCCTCGGCTAAGGCGGCGAATCGGCCGCCCCCACCACCACCCTCTGAATCTCCTCCGGCCGACGCCGGATGGCAAGTAGCCGGGGAGAAGAAGAAGGCTGGTAAGGCGGCAAGGGCGGCCAAAAGGAAGGCGAGGCGGCAGCGGCGCAAGGAGCGAAGCGTCGCGGCTAGGCTCCGCGCCCCGAAGTCCGCAGCTGTAGTGATTACACTACAGCCGGAAGCGGCAAAGAAGGGCGTGTCCTACCAGCACGTGCTCGCCAAGGTGGATGCGGCGGTGGATCTCAAGGAGACCGCCAATGGCGTCCGGCTTAAGATCACCGCGACTGGGGCCAGGATGCTGGAGATCCCCGGTGCAAACAGCGGCCCGGCAGCGGACGCTCTGGCCAATAGGCTCAGGGCGTCCCTGGATCCGGACGAGGCCCGAGTGTCCAGGCCCACCAAACGCGCTGACTTGCGCATCCGGGGCCTGGACGACTGCGTGACGGCGGAAAAGGTGGTGGCCGCGGTCGCCAGGACTGGGGGGTGCTCTGCCGAGGAGGTGAGGGCGGGCACCATCCACCCTGACTCCACGGGGATGCGAGCCGTTACGGTGAGCTGCCCCGTGTCCGCGGCCAAGCTGATAGCCGGGGAGGGCCGAAGGCTTCTGGTGGGCTGGGTCTCCGCGCAGGTCAAACTGCTGGAGCCCAGACCTCTGAGGTGCTTCCGCTGCCGGGTGGGCGACCACGTGGGAGCGAAGTGCACCTCGGAGGTAGACTGCAGCGACCTCTGCTTCCGCTGTGGTCAGCCTGGTCATAAGGCCGGCTCGTGCAGCGCCGCGCCGCACTGCGTTGTATGTGCGGCGGCTGGCAAGCCGGCCGATCACCGGGCTGGGAGCAAGGCCTGCGCTCCACCCGCCAAAGCCAGAGGCAGGGGCAAGCCCTCCGCCACCGCCGTCACCGCCGCAGCCGCCGCCACTACTGCCGCCGCCGCTGCCGCCTCCACTGTCGTCGTCGCCGCCATTGCCGCCGCGGCGGTGCCCTCAGAGGGGGCTAGGGAGGGGGTTGAAATGGAGTGTCAATAACGGCCCCATTACGCCTCCTCCAGGCGAACATCAACCACTGCGCTGCCGCTCAGGATCTGTTGCTCCAGAGCATGGCGCAGTGGTCGATTAACATCGCCGTGGTCGCTGAGCCGTACTTTGTCCCGCCCAGGGATGACTGGGTGGAGGACCTGAGCGGCTCAGTGACCCTCATTTCGTCGGCCGCCGCTGGTACCCCGTCCCTCGAGTCTGTCAAGAGAGGACGGGGTTGCGTGGCAGCACGGTTCGGGGAGATTGTCGTGGTAGGGGTATACTTCTCCCCGAACCGAACTCTTGCCGAGTTCCACAACTCCCTCGTGGAGTTGAGAGTCGTCGTCGTCGGGTTCGGTTCCCTCCCCGTGTTCGTCCTCGGGGACTTCAATGCCAAAAATCTGGCTTGGGGTTCCCGCTTTACGGACACACGGGGTAGGATGGTGGAGGACTGGGCTCTGGAGACGGGCCTGGTCGTCCTAAACCGGGGTTCTGTCCCCACGTGTGTGCGGATGCGGGGCGAATCAGTGGTGGACATTTCGTTCGCCAGCCCCGCTCTGTCGCCGCGTGTAATCGACTGGCGCGTCATAGAGGAGGTGGAGACCTATTCCGATCACCGGTACATCCGGTTTGACGTCTCCGCCCAGACCTCGAGCGCGCCGGTCCGACAGGCCCCGAGTGGTCCGCGGTGGGCGCTGAAGCAGATGGACCGGGAGCTTCTCCTGGAAGCTTCGATCGTGCAGGCCTGGGTGTCATCACCGGACAGGCCTGCCGACATCAACGACGAGGCGGAGTGGTTCCGGGAGGCCATGTCCAATATATGCGACGTGGCAATGCCCCGGGTCCATCCTGGACGTGCTTCGCGCCAGCTGTACTGGTGGTCGCAAGAGCTGGAAGCTCTGCGCAGGGCGTGCGTAGCTGCGCGACGCCGGTACGCCAGGCACCGCAGGCTCCGTATCCGCCCTCCGGATACGGAAGCCATTGAGGCGGAGCTGTACGAGGGGTACAGAGCGGCGAAGACCGCCCTCCAAGCGGAGATCCTGCGGGCCAGGACACTGGCCCGCGAGGAGTTGCTGGAGTCTCTGAACAGAGACCCGTGGGGACGCCCATATAAGATGGTGCGGGAGAAGCTCCGCCCATGGGCTCCCCCGCTGACGCAGAGTCTCCGGCCCCAGCTTGTGGAGGACGTGGTGAGCGCTCTGTTCCCTTCAAGAGGGGAACATACGCCCCCGCCCATGGCTCCGCCTATTGCGGTGCCCGATGCGGACCACACCGCCAACGACGACGACGATGCTCCGGAGGTGACCGAGGTAGAGATGAGAGTGGCGGTACGCAAGATGAGTGCGAAGAATACCGCCCCAGGACCCGACGGCATTCCCGGAAAAGCCTGGGTCCTGGCCATGGGGACTCTCGGGCCTCGACTAAGGGGGCTCCTATGCGCATGCATGGAGAGGGGCCAGTTCCCACTTTGTTGGAAGACTGGGAAACTGGTCCTCATTAGGAAGCCGGGGCGCCCGGCGGACTCTCCGTCCGCCTATCGGCCCATTGTGCTGCTCGACGAGGTGGGCAAGCTCTTTGAAAGAGTCATTGCAGACCGCCTCGTCGGGCAGCTGGTGCGAGTGGGGCCGGATCTGGCGGAGAGCCAATTCGGTTTCCGCAGGGGGCGCTCTACGGTGGACGCCATCATGCGCGTGCGAGCCCTCACGACGGGGGATGCTGTGGCCCGGGGTGGGGTCGTCTTGGCGGTGTCTCTAGACATCGCCAATGCCTTTAACACCCTGCCCTGGAGTTGCATCAGGGAGGCACTTCGGTATCACCGGATGCCGACCTACCTCTGTCGTGTGGTCGAGGCCTATTTGACGGACAGGGCTGTCATCTACCCCGGTCACCAAGGAGAGTGGAACCGGCGAGAGATGTCGTGCGGTGTCCCACAGGGTTCGGTCCTGGGGCCGCATCTGTGGGACATCGGATACGACTGGGTGCTGCGCGCCGATCTCCCTACTGGCGTCAGCGTCGTCTGTTACGCTGACGACACGCTGGTCCTGGCGCAGGGGAGGTCGTACCAGGCGGCGGCCGACTTAGCGACACGCGGGGTTGCGACAATCGTCGAAAGAATCCGGCAGCTGGGACTCGAGGTGGCCCTGCACAAGTCCGAGGCCATGGGTTTCTATGGTCCTCGTAGTGCGCCACCGCCGGGTTCCCAGGTAATGGCGGGAGGGGTTCACATCGGCGTCGAGTCGACGATGAAGTATCTGGGACTCGTCCTCGACAGCCGGTGGAACTTCGTGGAGCATTTCCGACGTTTGGCTCCCAGACTGGACCGGGCCGGGGCTGCCTTGAGGCGGCTCCTGCCCAATCTGGGAGGTCCAAACGCCTCCTGCCGGAGGCTCTACGCGGGGGTCGTGCGGTCCATGGCCCTTTACGGGGCGCCGGTGTGGGCGCCTTCATTGAGGCGGCAGCCAGCCCGCCGGCTTAACGCGTCCCAAAGGGTCATGGCCATCCGGCTGGCCCGAGGATACCGCACGGTCTCCTGCGAGGCGGCGAGCCTCCTTGCCGGAGTACCGCCATGGGATCTGGAGGCAAAGGTCCTCGCGCACATTTGGGAGTGGCGCGAGGAGGCGAAACGCCGGGGCTTAACACCGATGCCGCAAGAAGTTGCGGCACAGCGGACAGAGCTCCGGCGGGATCTCATGGCGGAATGGAGAGTGCGATTGTCGCAACCCAGCGCTGGGCACGCCGCAATTGCGGCGATAAGACCCCTCTTTGAGGAATGGCTAGAGAGGCGCCACGGCGTCCTCACCTTCCGCCTGACACAGGTGCTCACCGGACACGGCTGTTTCGGGAGGTACCTGTTCAGGATAAAGCGGGAGGAAACGCCCGGGTGTCATCACTGTGTGGATCGCCCGGAGGACACGGTGGAGCATACGGTGGAGGTCTGCCCGGCTTGGGCAGAGCATCGCCGTGTCCTCGTGGAAGCGATCGGCGGCGGTGATCTCTCGCGTCCGGCCCTGATTCGGGCCATGCTACGGAGCGAGAGGAAATGGCAGGCCGTCACCTCGTTCTGCGAAGCAGTAATGCTCGCGAAGGAGGAGACGGAGCGCGTGAGGGAGAGGCAAATTTCGCGCCCTCGCGCCCCTAACCGCCGTAGCAGGAGACGCCCTGGGCGTCGGGAGTCACGAGACGATTTCCGGCCACCGTAGGCGCGGGCTTGCGGACGGTGAGCAATGGGTAGCTCGCCGTCCGATAAGGACCAAGCCCGGGTCGACGGCGCGTTGTGTTCCACGCGCGCCTCAAAGAGATGTCAGCAGAATTGACGGGGTCCGCTAGGGCCAATGCCTGCCGGGGGTTCGAAGAGAACCGATAGGGACATCGTGGCCCCCTGGCAACACGGCAACTGAAGGAACACGGGTGGGTTTTAGGCAGTAAGAGTCTGACACGCCCTCCCGCTCCGCCCAGAGCGGGAGAAGTTATTTGATGATTTCCCACCCAAAAAAAAAAAAAAAAAAAAAAAAAAGGGGGGGGGGACACTTGACTCTAACAAAAATTAGCACTTTAAAGCTTAATATTTCGCAAACGAATCCCTAGATCCAAAAATAGTTTTCACAAACTCATAATGTTTTAAAGGACCTTTCCAATGATACCCCTCACCATGGGTTAAAAAAAATAAAAAATAAAACATCACCACTTTACGTGTACATGAGAATTGTTTCGTGAATGAATTTTGTTTTACTACTTTGTCGACGTAATTAATATGTATACCTATGCCAAATTACAGCTTTCTAGTACAAAGGGTCTTAGAGCTAGACCGCGGACAGACAGACAGACAGACAGACGGACATGACGAAACTATAAGGGTTCCTTGTTTACTACGGAACCCTAAAAACCGGTTAAGTGCGAGTCGGACTTGCACCCGAAGGGTTCCGTACCACTACACAATATTTAGCAAATAAATCAAAATATGAAAAAACCGGCCAAGTGCGTGTCAGACCACGCACAATGAAGGGTTCCGTAGTTGGGATGAATTTATCCCAAAAACAAACTTAACTTTGTAGTTGAAAAATATGTTCTCCCATACGGAATCAATGGGAAAACATGTTTTTGCAACTGCAAAGTTAAGTTGGTCGATTATTACTCGTTAACTTGTAGAGTCTACTTAGCTGTGATAGTATTCCTTTTAATTTCGTTATATAATCTATTGTTGTGATTTTTTTCACACACCCAAAACCAACCATTTAGCCGGCAGGGGGGGGGGACATTTGACTCTAACAAAAATTAGCACTTTAATGCTTAGTATTTCGCAAACGGATCCCTGAATCCAAAAATGGTTTTGACAAACTTTCAATGTTTTTAAAGGACCTTTCCAATGATACCCCTCACTATGGGTTAAAAAAGAAAAAAAATAACATCACCACTTTACTTGTATGAGAGGTACCCTAAAAAAAATGTTTTTCATAATTTTATTTTACCACTTTGTCGGCGTAATTAAAATATATACCTATGCCAAATTACAGTTTTCTAGTACAAAGGGTCTCGGAGCTAGACCGCGGACAGACAGACAGACAGACAGACAGACGGACATGACGAAACTATAAGGGTTCCTTGTTTACTACGGAACCCTAAAAAAGAATATTTGTATTTTTCATCTTATTTAAAACAACACAAAGATTTCATAATGATACTATGAATTACTAACTAACTCAAATTGAAGGTGTTGTGGTTTATTACAAGAAAACTCTCAATGTTTCTGTAGTTGAACCTTCTTTATTAGACTGCAATTGTTTAACCATCAAAATCAATAATAACATTGCGGTTTTAGCGGCTAACCGACCTTCTGGTGGTTACAAAAACATAAATAATTTTATCTTATCATTTGATCTATACATGCAATCTTTATCGAATTTTGCAAGCATTATTTTGGTGGGCGATTTAAATGTTGATATCACTGAGAGTAGCTTGGATTTGAACTGCCTATCATACCTGAACCTTCTGGCCTCACACAGAATGCTGCCAGCCCACACTATTCCTACTCATGGTAAAACATGCCTTGATCACATCATTTTAAAAACACGGCTACCAGCATCCTGCTATATAGCTGAGACTTCTTTAACGGATCATGACGCAGTTATTCTCATTTTAGAATTGACTAAATCTCTAATGGATTCGGGTAAAATAATAAAACGGATAAATTATGATAAAATTGACTCGGACATAGTAAACAAATTTTTCTGACATTTACTCCTCAAACGATGTTAATACGGCCGTCTCTCTTTTCACTAACATATTAAAAAAAAAACACACAACATATTAAAAAATATGTATGTTTAGGTTAAGGTATTTATTTATGGGCCTGCGTCGCCTGAATTAAATGGATTATTATTATTATTTCCTTTATTTCGTTTTTAAGCATTATTATTATTATTTTCATATGTCTTTAACACATCTCGGGACCCTGGGGTCCCGGACCTTTGGAAGGCGTACGAGGGGCCGAAGCCAACTCGCAGAGGCCCGTTAGACATTTTTAATGAAATGAGGCAGCAACCGACGATTATCCCTGTCCACACTACGTAAGTGCATCCAAGGACAACCCCCGGTTGGTGTAGGACTATTGCAGGATATGGAAACAAAGATATTGGGTTATGGATTTGGATGGTTAAAGTGAATTGGTTATCTAGGACTATGAAAAGACTATGGCCCCTGCCTGATCAATGTTTTATATAAAATACACAGATAAAATGGCAGGGGGTGACTTGCACGTTCAATAATGGGCCCCCGAAAACGGTCGCTAGCACTTAGTGTCGAAGCGACAAGGGGGCAACACGTCCTGAGGTGCTTATGAGGAGTGGAGAGGTATTCCACGGCTATCAGGACAATCCCGGAAGTACGGTCAAGATCCCTACCAGCATCTTACTGGAATACTTCCTTCCTCCGAGCACGTTTGCTCTTGCGAATCTCCACTCAAGCCGGCCAATTAAGGCAAGAATGAGGCGGGAGCTCTGTTCCTCGTCAGTGTTCACTCCAGCCGGCCAATAAAGGCAAGCCAGAGGTGAGGAACAAGACTTCTCCCGGGAGATAGGGTCCGTGGGGTTGCTTCTGCCCAACAGCTCGCCACATGCTGCCCTACGGGTTTTTATATCTCTCTTGGTCTGGCTCCTAATCCCAGACCTGTTCCGGCAAAGTAAACTCTACCGGCACAGGCCCAGAGTTCGGAGCGCGCAAGCCCCACCACGACGTCAACGTAGAGATACGACGGTGGGGTTATTATTATTTGTTGGTATACATTTTTGTATCTCGACCTGTGCCGGTTTTTATAGGGTAACACGGGCCAAAGCCAAGTGCTACCCCTGAAAAGTACCTACTACTTAAACTAAGTGATAATTGATGATAATAAATGGCGTGGTGATAATATGTTTTGGCTTTGTGTTGCAGTGGTGAATGATGTCTGTGCGTGTGATATTTGTGCGTCATTGTCGTTCTGCAGGAATTTTCGGACAATTCTGCAAGTGTTCAGGATCGCAGCTTTCTGTAGGGTTTGGTAGGTGGAGGGAGCTACGTCCAGTGTTTTTAAAGATTGATGCAGTTGTTTGGGAATGACACCGGTGGTTGAAAGTACTACAGGGATAATGGTAACGCTGCCTAATCGCCACATTCGGCTCATCTCTATTTTTAAATCTGTATATTTTGACAGCTTTTCTGTTATAGTGTTTTGTAGGTTGTGTGTATTTGGAACTGCTATGTCAATAATTTGCGCGGTTTTATTAATTTTATCTATTAAAGTTATGTCTTGTCTATTGTAATGTGTTGTTCTGTCTGTGAGGATGGCTCGATCAAAGTATAGCTTGTGTGTTGTATTTTCAAGAACTGTTTCTGGAGTATATTTGTAATAAGGTACTGGAGGTGTAGTAACTAATTTATATTTAATGGCAAGTTTTTGATGAATTATGTTGGCTATTTGGTCGTGCCTGTGTTTATAGTCAGTCTGTACTATTGCTTTACATGCTCCAGTAATGTGTTGAATAGTTTCAGAAGAACTATGACATCGTCTACAAATGTCTGTTGAAAGAGGAACTCGCATGATGTGCTTTTGGTAGTTACGGGTTTCAATAACTTGGTCTTGAATTGCTGTCATGAACCCTTCAGTCTCAGGGAATAAATCTCCACGTCTGAGCCATTCGTTCGACGCTAATTTGTCGACGTTAGGTTGGCAAAGGTCTTGGCGATGTCTTCCATGGAGAGACTTCTGGGTCCATTCCGATATTTTAGTCTGTCTGTCGGTCTGTTTCTCGTTAATTTGATTAGTTTTATCAGACATGTTTAGCGGGGTTAGTTTTCGATCATTATAAACTATTGCTTTGTGTAGGGTAGAGGTTGTGCTTTTTGTATTAAAATATTTTCTAAAGGTACTGATTTGTTTATTGTGTAGGTTCGTTATATCTATTATTCCTCGTCCTCCTTCTTTCCTGGGTAGTGTTAGTCGCTGTATGAAAGATCGAGGGTGGTGTTTTCTGTGTTTGGTTAAACTGGTGTTTATGACGCGTTGTAGGCTTTTAAGTTCCGTTTTGATCCAGCTTATTATACCAAAGGAATATGTAAGGACGGGTATCGCATAGGTATTTATTGCTTTAATAGTATTTTTGGAGCACAATTGAGTGTTTAAAATGGATTTTAGTCTATGTTTAAATTGTTGTGTAAGTTTATTTTTTATTGCCTTATGTTTAATTTGCTTCGCTTGAATATATCCTAAGTATTTGTATGTTCCATGTTCATCTAAGGAATCTATGGTTTCACCTGACTGTGTGGTATATGAGTGTTCGTATGTTTGACCTTTTCTGACTGAATTGATTTTACACTTATCAATTCCAAATTCCATTCCTATATCGCTCGAAAATTTGTCTGTGGCATTTGCGAGTTCATTTAAGTCCTCTGGTGAAGAAGCATTCAATTTTATGTCATCCATGTAGAGTAGGTGGTTAATTTTACAGTCGTATCTATCCGCACGTGTACCATCTATAGTGTCATTGTAATTTAGGTTATATCCTGGCATTAGTGAATTTAATTTATTCGATAGCGGGTTTAAGGCAAGACAGAACCATAGTGGGCTAAGCGAGTCACCTTGGAATATGCCTCGTTGGATCTTGATGGGTTCTGTCTCAATAATACCTGTAGATGTTTTAAGATGTAAACATGTTGTCCATTGTGTAATTGTATTATTTAAAAAGGCAATGATTTGAGGGTTTATCTTATATATATTTAAAATTTCAAGTAGCCAAGTGTGTGGGACAGAATCGTACGCTTTTTTGTAGTCTATATACATAGTATATAGATCTTTCTTCTTCTGCTGGACCTGTTTGAGTATAACCGAGTCTATTGTAAGTTGTTCCTTGCAGCCCTGACTAAATTTTCGACAGCCTTTTTGTTCTTCCGATAATATTGAATTTGATTCTAGGTGTTTATAAATGATTTGAGTGATGCATGATGTTATTATTTTATATATTGTTTGTAAGCATGTTATTGGTCTGTACTTTGCTGGGTTGGTGCTGTCGTTACTGTCTTTTGGTATCATATACGTAATTCCTTCCGCTATGTATGTAGGCATCGTTGTTGGATTTTTAATAAAGGTGTTGATGTAATTATACAGGAATGGGTGAGTGTGTGTAAATTTTTTATACCAAAAGTTGTGAATGTAGTCAGAACCGGGTGCTTTCCAATTGTGTAATCTTTGAAGGACGTCATGGAATGTATCTATCGGAACTTATTCGAACTCCATTTGTTCAGTATGCAAATGGTTTTCTGTCTCTATTTTAACCCATTCCGCTTCATTATTATGACATATTGGCCTCTCCCAAATTTCTGACCAAAATTGTTGAAGTTCTTGTACCGACGGTAAACTATGGTTTGTGTTATTTTCGTTATTACTGGGTGCGGTTTGGTTTGTGGTCGAATTTTTTAACATTCGATAAAACTGCTTTTCATTGTTCCTAAATTTATTATTTTGAGTTTTACGAAGTGTACAATTATTATACCTGTTTAATCTACTATTTACAAGAGTGAGTTTCTGTTTTAGTGTATCTAAGAAATGTGTGAGTTGTGTGTTCGGTTCTTCATGAATTGAGTGTATTCTGTAGTTTTTTAGTATTGTGTGTACCTCTCTAACAAGCCTCCAGCCTCTGTTTCCTTGCATGTATGCTGTGAGTCTTCCAATTTTTGTTCTCAAATCTTTAACTCTTAATTCTAATCTTTTCTGCCATTTTGGTTTCTTATTTTTCTGATTGATGTAAGCCGTACTCTCAGAGGTTATATAAGAAAGTTTGCTTCCATTTGTTTTAGTAGCTGTCCAAGCAGCACTATATATTACTGTCTGCAGGGTTTCGAAGTCTGTATCTGCATTGACATATTTTGGAAGGATGACGTTATTAATGTAGCTAACTATTTGGGCTAATTTTTTTGATGGTTTTTGTTTAGGTATGTAATTTGTTTTTGTGGGGTGAATGCTTGTGAAATGCTGTAGTGTATGTGAGAATGTTTCCTCTATTTCTTGACATCTTTCCTGGCTTATTTCGACGTTTGTGGTATTATGTTCTGTGTTTATAATAGTGGTCAGGGCTCCAATGTCAATGCTATTCAAGAAATTGGACTCGGTTCCTACTTCTGTTTCTTGTGTTTGTGTTTGATTAATAACGTGTGCAGTTTCTGTGTAAGTATTTGTGGGTGCTTGTGTTGTATTGTCTGCAGCTATAAGTAAATTGTGATGATCTAATTGCCTATAAGGGTTCGGTTGGTTAATTGTATTCTCTGCATACGTTTTTAGGTCTTGGAGTCGTTCATCTGATATCATTTTGTTATTTAGAATGACCCTTTTTTGATCTGATATTCTCTGCTCAGATAGATGTGACAATTGAGGATAGAACTCAATGAAAATTTATCTTAATTTTTTCCTCCAGACAGTCATATCTGTTTCCATTTTCGTAGCGATGAAATAGGATTTTATTAGAGTTTCGTTCATTTCGTTTGACCACCTCATTCTACGTTTTAGTTCCGGTTGTAAATGTGTGCTGTATTGATCTGTATTTAACTGCGTCGGTGTCCGGGTGCATGTATCTAAGATTGTAGTGTCTGTTTGTAGCATTCTGCTTACTTCTAATCTAATTGTATCAAGTGTACTGACCGAAAGTAATTTATTGTTAACTATTGCTCTTCGTTGATCTCCAACTCTTTGCTTCGAGACAGTCATTTGCGGAAATTTGTTAATGAATTGTTGGTGCAATGATGTAAGATATGAATTTGTTTCAGTTCCTAAATTGGTGATAATTAAATACGTACGCCAAATAAATTGGTTCATGTCTTCGCTCCATTTTTTACGCGTATTGGTTGTGACAGTAGCGGGTGAAGGGTTTATGGCAGTAGTAGCCTCCGACACAACGTCTACTGACATCGGTGACGATGATGATGATCTTGATGAGCGTGATAAATATGAAGGTGGTGATGATACGATTGATGAAAAGATGGACCTTGGAGAGGATGATAATAAAACCGGTGAAGTTTCATCATCTGCTGAGGGCTTATTTGCCTGAATTCGTTGTTTTGTTTTAGATCTTGTTATCATGATAATTCCCACGAGAAGCTAGGGACATAAAAAGTCGACCACAGCAGAGCCCTGCGTTCACTGTGGCAAGGGTAAATAAAACTGGAGGTCCCCTATTTTCCAGAGTTGGCACACTAACGACTAGCGCTCTCTCCTAGCCATGCAGCCCTCGGCATGTGCGACCTTGGCTTGGATTGTATCTCTTTTGGTCTGGTCCCTCACTCTAGATCTGTCTCGGCAAAGTAAACTCTACCGGCACTGACCTAGAGTTCGGAACTTGCAAGCCCCACCACGACGTCAACGTAGAGATACGGCGGTGGGGTCAACGTAGAGATACGGCGGTGGGGACGTAGAGATACGGCGGTGGGGTTATTATTATTAAGGGGGTTATTATTGTGAGCTTTATGGGGCTCACATTCGATGCGCTGGATTGGAGGATACTGCTGCGTGGATTCTTGAATAAAACTCATTAACTTGAAGAACGTTGTTTTACTTATTTCACCAATTGTTCGAAAATTACAGCCAGTGTCAGTCGCTCAATATGCCTCATAGTTGTAGTAAATTACATAGGTACAAGTAGCGGCGGTGACGTCCCGCGTAACAAATTAATCATTCAATTAAACTAATTTTCATAAATCGGTGGGCGGGCCCAACTCCAGGTCCACCAATCAGAGGCGGTTCGGGGCTGGACAGGTTTAGACATGTTTAAACCTGCATCGACTTGACCTGGAGTTGCGCCCGACCATTACAAAGTTAGCGATTAACAAATCAAATGTGTAACTATGAAATCACTTATAGGTATGTATCACTATTCACTGTTCACTAATCACTGATTTTCCTTGAGTTCATTGTGGTGCGAGTGGGCGTCCTGCACATCTCTCCCGCCGTGCGTCGTCCGCCGCTGACGTCGCAGTCGCAGAAGTCGGTGCAGGGTCGCCGTGTTTGATCAATAGCATCACTATCTTTTTCACTGGGCGTCGCAGGATGCCTCCTTTCGTGGCTACGTCCACTGTGCGGACCACTCCGTCTGGCCCGGGAAACGTAGCGCAGATGCGTCCTCTGACCCACATGTTCCTTGGAAGGTTGCCGTCTACGATGAGCACCAGGTCATTGACCTTAGGGATCGCACCTTTTGTGCGTGGTTCTCTGCGGTTTCGTAGTTCTGGGAGGTACTCTTTTAGCCATCTGGCCCAGAACATGTCAGCAAGCCTCTGGGCTGCGCGCCAGCTGGCCCGCAAGCGTAAGTCACTGTCGTCGAAATTCCCGGGTGCCGCTATGCGACCGGGGCCGCCCAGAATGAAATGGTTGGGCGTTAGGGCTTCTGGATCCTCGGGGTCCGTAGATACGTGCGTGAGCGGTCGGCTGTTCACAGTGTGTTCAGCTTCGATGAGCAGCGTATGTAGCACTTCTTCGCTCGGGAACCGTTCGTTCAGTGTGGCGGCTAAGGCTGTCTTTACAGACCTCACCATGCGCTCCCAGGCGCCTCCCATGAATGGTGCCCCAGGTGGGATGAATCGCCAGTCGATCATTTTCTTGGAGGCTTCTTCGGCCGTAGCCGCGTAGATGGCTTTTCGAAGTTCCTTCTCAGCGCCATGGAAGTTCGTTCCGTTATCGGACCACAGCTGTAATGGGCACCCTCGGCGCGCTATCATGCGTCGCAGTGCCATGATTGCCGAATCTGTATTGAGCGACGCCACAAGTTCGAGGTGAATGGCTCGCGTCGTGAGGCACGTGAATAAGGCGACGTACCTTTTTTGATGACTGCGTCCAGCTGTAATGGTCAGTGGTCCGAAATAGTCTAGCCCAGCGTAGGTAAATGGTCTCTGGTGGTGCGCTAGGCGACAGGAAGGTATGTTCCCTGTCATGGGTTGCGGTGGCGAGGCTGATTTCACACGGCACGGTAGGCACCGGCTTATGATGTTCTTGACAGTTGGTCGTAGACGGAGCACCCAATGTTCCTGGCGACACTCGTTGACTATGGTTTCAGTGCCCGCGTGATATAGTCTGCGGTGGACGTGTTCGATCCATAATCGCGTCGTACTGTGGTTTCCATCTAGTATCATCGGTTTCTTCAGGCGTTCTGTGATGTCTGTCATAGCGATTATTCTGCTCTTTAGGCGAATCTCCCCTTCTGTGAATTCTATACACAGTGCATGCAGGCGGCTGTTTCGTGATATGGGTTTCTTGTCTTTTAGGGCCTCTATCTCTTCTGGGAAGGATTGTTCTTGTGAGGCTCGTAGGATCAAGTTCTCGGCGCGGCGTAGGAGTTCAGCGGTGAGGGGTAGGTGATCGTTGGTGGTCTCTTGTCTTTCTCTCGTTCTGACTGGAGCTGTTCGTTTGTTCTTTCTCCAGTCAGCGTCTTTGCTGTAGTTCTTTTTGGTTCTTTTGTAATTAACATTCTGTTCTGGTTGGCGGCAGAGGTGCAGGAATTGGAGAACTCGTGCTGTGGCTCGTAGATATCTTTCCCAGCGTGAGAATCTATTGACGTCCGGTACGGCTTCGCTGATCCGCTCGTTCTTGTCTCTGATGCTGCAGGTTTTCTCTTCCCCAGTGATTATGATGGGGTTCTTTTCATTGACTGGCCATGTTTCTGGGGGTCCGTGTAGGAATTCCGGGCCGTTGAACCAGCGATGATCTTGGTCATAGTGTTCCGGTACGTCTCTCGTTGCGTC
This sequence comes from Agrochola lychnidis, assembly GCA_963680765.1. Taxonomy (NCBI): domain Eukaryota; kingdom Metazoa; phylum Arthropoda; class Insecta; order Lepidoptera; family Noctuidae; genus Agrochola; species Agrochola lychnidis. Next base: position 223,635 of record OY796859.1, on the reverse strand, counting down.
GTCTGCCGGGTTCAGTCTGGTCGGTACCCAGCGCCATTCATTTGTAGAGCTATGTTCCTCTATTGCTGCGATACGATGGGCGACGTATGGTTTGTAGGATCTGGACCCGGTTCTGATCCATGACAATGTGGTTCTGCTGTCGGTCCAGAACGTGGTTGACTCTGGCATTCTTTCATGTTCTTCCTTGACTGCTGTCGCCATGCGTGCGCCGAGCACTGCTGCTTGCAGCTCTAATCGTGGGATTGACGTTAGTTTCAATGGGGTCACTTTGGCTTTGGCCGTAATCAGGCATACGTGGACTCTTCCGTCCCTGGTGACTGTTCGCCAGTATAAAGTCGCTGCGTAGGCGGATTCGCTTGCGTCGGCGAATATGTGAAGCTGTAATGATTCCGTGGCGCTGAAACCTGGGTAGGTTCGTGGGATAGAGATGTGTTCTAGTGCTCTGAGGTGAACGAGCCATTTCCTCCAGCTTGCTGCTAAGTCATCATCCAGGGCTTCGTCCCAGGCTGTTCCGCGGCGCCAGACTTCTTGCAATATTTGTTTGGCTCTAATGGTTACTGGTGATACAAGTCCCAATGGGTCAAATAGGGACATGACTATTCGGAGTGCTTCTCTCTTGGTGGGCGTGTCGTTTCGTAGAATATTCTGTGGTATGCGTATCAGGTTCAGATTGAAGTTGAGTGAGTCTTCCGTCGGTCTCCATATTAGGCCGAGCACTCGTTCTGTCTGCTCGTTGTCTTCCAGCCTGATCGTGTCTTCGGTTTCGGTTGCTTCCCCTAGGGCTTTGAGTAGGGCGACTGAGTTCGATGACCATTTCTTGAGTTCGAAGTGCGCTTCTGTGTGGATGTCACGTACTGCTTGTGAGACTCTTACTGCTTCTTCTAGTGTGTCGAAGCTGTTCAAGTAATCGTCCATGTAATGTTTTCTTTTGATGGCTTCGACTGCCTCGGGGTGTTGTTTTTGGAATCTCTCAGCATTCGTGTTCTTCACGTATATGGCTATGGTCGGTGAGCAGGAAGCTCCGAAGATCAGTGACTTCATACGGTATTGCTCGGGGGGTTGGTCGTCTCTTCGGTCCCCCCGCCACAAGTAACGGAGGGCGTCTCTGTCTTCGGGTCGAAGTTCTATTTGTAAGAACATTTCGGTGATGTCGGCGGTCACGGCGATCGAGTGTTGGCGGAAGCGCATGATTACTCCTGGTAATGACTGTAGGAGGTCTGGGCCAGTGAGTAGTTGGTCGTTCAAGGAGATTCCCTTGGTCTTGGCTGCAGCATCGCAGACGATTCTTAATTTGTCCGGTTTCATTGGATTGTGGACCGCGAAGTGAGGTAAGTACCAGGTCCTGTGTTCTGAAGTGGTCGTCGGAGCTGGTTCGGCGTATCCTTTTGATACTAGTGCTTCCATTTGTTCAGAGTACCTCTTCTTGAGTTCTGGGTCTTTGTCGATTTTCTTTTCCACGCTGAGGAGTCTGTTTGGGGCACTATCGTAATTGTTTGGCATCTTTATGTTTTCGTCTTGCCATAGTAGGGCGGTTTGATATCGTCCTTCTGGGGTTCTCTTCGTGTGCTGCTGCAGGATACGAAGTGCCTTTTCATCAGGGTCATTGATGGGTTTCTTTGGGTTAACTTGGATGTTGTCCATTGTGATGTGTTCCTTCACTAGTTCATGAAGATCGTCGTCCGTGTTGACGTGTCTGATGAAGTTTACTCTGTGGCCCAGGGTTCGTGTATGGCTGCCGTGCAGGACCCAACCGAGCGGTGTTAATGATGCCACTGGTTGGTACTTCTTTCCTGTCTTGATCTCTATTGTGATTAGGAGGTCCCAGTTGTCTTGCCCGATCAGGAGTCTGGGTCTCGCATCTTCAGTCACTATGTCTTTGACTATGTCTCGAAGGTGTTCGCAGTTCCTGATTGCTTCTCCAGGTATCCTTTGTGCGGCCAGCTCTAGCTGCTTGACTGTTCTTGCTTGTATCTTGCGTTCAGATGTATGACGCCCTCTGATAAAGAGGTTTACTCGTCGTGACGTCATGTCGATCGAGGATTCCCCGTCGAAGGCTGCTATGCGTAGTGGTTCACGGGATCCTTCTGCTCCGATTTGGTTAGCTAGGCTCTCGTCGATTAGGGTTGTCGTAGAGCCATCATCTAGGAGTGCGTAGGTGTCTACGGCTCCCGCCGGTCCAGAGAGGTGCACCGGTATTGTTTTCAGGAACGATACTTTGGGTGTCCATGCTGAGTGGACTTTCTCTTGTTCTTGTCTGGGGCATTCGGGTTCTTCTTTCTTTTTGTTCGCTGCGCTGTTGGCGTGTAGCATCTTGTGGTGTAAGTGTACGCAGTCGTTTATCTCGCATTTCTTCGGTTTACAGCTGTGTTGCTTTGTTCTATATCTGAGGCAGCGAAAACACAGTCGATGTTTCTTAGCGATGTCCCATCTGGTGTCAGTAGTTGCTTTCTTGAATTGTTCACATTCCACGATGTTGTGCCCTTGGCGTTCACATAAAACACACTTTGGTTTGTTCGTTTCTTGCGTGGTGTGTACTCGTTGTTGGCGTCGCTGTGTGTTCTGAGAGATCTGAGTCGTTGCAGCGATGTTTTCGGGCAGTGCGTACGGGCTGCATATTTCTGCTTCAATCTTGATGAATCGGGTGAACTTCAAAAGGTCGGGTTCTGTTCTGGGTTGCGCTGCTGAGAACTGGTACCACTGTCTCTTCAGGGTCGGTGTGAGTTTCTCGACAATGGCTTTCGTTACTTCTGGATTGACAAGGTAGTGTCCACAGTTGAGTGCTTGTAAGGTTCCAACTATGCTTTCTACTTTGGAGGCGAATGTGCAAACTTCACGCGGGGATTCAGTGAGGCGTGGCAGGGTTCGTAGGCGCTCTATTTCGGCTATTGCGATTGAGTCCGAGCGTCCGAAACGTAGCTCGAGTGATTTCATCACTTCGTTCGGGTCGGCGTTCACTATTAATAGACCTTGTACGGCTTCCTTGGCTGGTCCTCGAAGGCTTCTTCTAAGTCTGGACATGTTTTCTACTGCCGTCAGTCGGTGTGCCGTTTCACAGTAGGCGGCGCGAAAGGTGAGCCAGTCTTGATGGGCTCCGTTGAAGTAGGGCAGTTCGATGGTTCTTGTTGGCTGCTGGTACTGAGTGGCTTGTATGGCGTGTGTAATCGCGGCAGCGAGTTCCTTCACGTCCGTCCTTGGTTCTTGGACGGCTAGCGTTGTGGGTTGATGTACGACGCGTGCTGATGGCGTAGGTTGCGGCACATGGGTTTCGGTGGCATACCTCGGAGTGTAGCTGTGATGCGGTGCCGTAGTGTAGATCGGTTGCCATGGTGTGTTCGTTGTCGCGTTCGTCGAGTTCTGTGGCCAGGGTGCGACGGGTTCTGTCGGTGCTGGCGTTGGTTGCGGCTGTGCAGGTAGGTAGTTCGGTTGCCAGTATGCGGATGTGGCTACTGGCTGCATGTTCGGATGCGGTTGCGAATGCGCGGAGTTCTGTTGCCAGGCAGCGATTACTGGCGGCGGGTTCGGGTGCGGCTGTTCAGTCGCGGTATTTGCCTGCCAGGCGGCGATTACTGGCGGCGGGTTCAGGTGCGGCTGTTCAGTCGCAGGTTTCGTTTGCCAGGACGCGGCGATGTTCGCTGGCAGCGTGTTCTCGAGTTCGGTGTTCGGGTCTTCGGGCGGTGGGTGCGTGGTGTTGACTCCCGCCGGTAAGGTTGCCGGGGCGTTCCAGGGCGCGGTGGCGGTCGCTGGGGCTGCAGGTTCGATCGGCGATTTTTCTTCGGGTTGATGTGGTCGGTCGGCGATGGCGAGTACTTGTGTTGATTGTAGCCACGTAGTCACTCGTTGATCATTTCCCGTTTCTGAGGCGATTGAGGATGCGTCTTCGTCAGTGGATTCGGCTTCGACTTCGGCGAGGTGCGCGGTTGCTAATTCCACTAGTCTTTGTGCTAACTCTGCTTTGGCCTGGGCTATGCGGCGCGCTTTTGACACTTTTCCACTTTTTGGTGACGTAGGTTTGCTACGGCGGCCACTTTTTTTATTTTCAGGTTCGGTTTCTTGTTGCGGGGCGGCGGCTTTTACTGTAGATTCGGTCGCGGTAGGTGCTTCTGACGTTTCCGCTGTCGTTTTTGTGGTCTCCGTGCTGGCTGTTTCAGTGGTAGTTTCTGTGGTGGTTTCGGTGGCCGTTTCGGTGGCCGTTTCGGTGGTCGTGATCGACGCTTGTTTGCCTTTTTTTCCTGTGGATCTTGTGACTGGCATTGTTCTTGATGAATTCTTCAAATTATTCTTCAATAGGTTCAGTAGAGTTTTCTTGATGGCGTTTTCCTCGAATCCGGCTAGCGAAGGACCAGAAAATGTGAGCTTTATGGGGCTCACATTCGATGCGCTGGATTGGAGGATACTGCTGCGTGGATTCTTGAATAAAACTCATTAACTTGAAGAACGTTGTTTTACTTATTTCACCAATTGTTCGAAAATTACAGCCAGTGTCAGTCGCTCAATATGCCTCATAGTTGTAGTAAATTACATAGGTACAAGTAGCGGCGGTGACGTCCCGCGTAACAAATTAATCATTCAATTAAACTAATTTTCATAAATCGGTGGGCGGGCCCAACTCCAGGTCCACCAATCAGAGGCGGTTCGGGGCTGGACAGGTTTAGACATGTTTAAACCTGCATCGACTTGACCTGGAGTTGCGCCCGACCATTACAAAGTTAGCGATTAACAAATCAAATGTGTAACTATGAAATCACTTATAGGTATGTATCACTATTCACTGTTCACTAATCACTGATTTTCCTTGAGTTCATTGTGGTGCGAGTGGGCGTCCTGCACAATTATTATTAAGTAAAATAATTATCGAAAACACACAAACATTCAAGACATCTAATCGCAAAAGAGTAACCAAACCTTGGATCACCGCAGGCCTTTTGCGATGCCTGAGGAATAGGGATAACTTACATCAAAAAGCAAAGATGAACCCCAAGAATCTAGACGTTGTAAAAACTTACAAAAGGTATAGAAATTTTTGTAACGAATTACTGAAAAGAATAAAAAACGAACATGAAAAAACTGAAATTGAAACTGCAGCACAGATAAACAACAAAAAATTGTGGAATGCCATTCAAAATATAACTCACACAACAAAATTAAAAACCGGCCAAGTGCGTGTCGGACCACGCACAATGAAGGGTTCCGTAGTTGAGATGAATTTATCCCAAAAACAAACTTAACTTTATAGTTGAAAAATATGTTTTCCCATACGGAATGTATGGGAAAACATGTTTTTGCAACTGCAAAGTTAAGTTGGTCGATTATTACTCGTTAACCTGTAGAGCCTACTTAGCTGTGATAGTTTTCCTTTTAATTTCGTTATATAAACTACTGTTGTGATTTTTTTCACACACCCAAAACCAACCATTTAGCCGGCAGGGGAGGGACACTTGACTCTAACAAAAATTAGCACTTTAAAGCTTAATATTTTGTAAACGAATTCCTGAATCCAAAAATGGTTTCCACAAACTCCCAATATTTTTGAAGGACCTTTCTAATGATACCACCATGGGGTAAAAAAATAAAAAAATAAACATCACCACTTTACGTGTATGAGAGGTACCCTAAAAAAAATGTTTTTCATAATTTTGTTTTACCACTTTGTCGGCGTAATTAATATGTATACCTATGCCAAATTACAGCTTTCTAGTACTAAGGGTCTCGGAGCTAGACCGCGGACAGATAAACAGACAGACAGACGGACATGACGAAACTATAAGGGTTCCTTGTTTACTACGGAACCCTAAAAATGAGGCCCTGCAACTAATTGATAGACAAGATCCACTTTCTTCAGTGAACACGATTAATACTTTTTTCGCGAACATAGGTAAAAATCTAGCCGACAAATGTTGTCCCATTGATGGTTTTTCTTCTGCACTTCCTTCACTCAAGTTGCATCCGCGCTCTCTTGCATTACTCCCTACGGATCCTATAGAAATTGAAAACCTCATCCTTAACCTGAAGAATGATTGTGCTATCGGTCGGGACAAGATTTCAACCACCTTCATAAAGAGATTTAGAAGCATTTTAGTTCCTCCGATTACATTCATTTGTAACCTTGCCCTAAGCTCCGGAAAATTCCCAAACGACTGGAAGCTGGCCGAAGTCCTTCCTATTTACAAGAGCGGTGACGGGGCCTGTGTCAACAACTATAGACCAATCTCCATATTACCTACCTTATCAAAATTATTAGAGAGAATCATGAACAAGCGCTTAGTCGATTACTTAGATAAATACCATCTTTTTTCACCCTGCCAATTCGGTTTCCGGTTGGGCCTTTCAACCAGTGACGCCATACACAATTTGACAGATTTTATCTCGGGTAATATTTATTTATTTATTTATTCATGTAACAATTCGCATTGTGTTTAAATTTTGTAGTACATTAATCGATAATAACTAAAAGGTTGTCGTAATCTTCATGGATCTGGCTAAGGCTTTTGACACGGTTTCCGTCCCGATACTGTTAAGTAAGCTAGAGCGGCTGCGTGTGAGGAATACTCAGCTCGAACTGTTCTCCGACTACTTGCAAAACCGATTCCAGAGGGTCGGGGTGGGTGAATGGGCTGGCTGTGATCTCCCCATTGGGCATGGAGTTCCGCACGGTAGCATCCTCGGTCCCACGTTATTTCTAACGTACATCAATGACCTTTGCGATCTGATCATGCCCAATGGGAGGATTATTTCGTTCGCCGATGACACAGCGCTCTTGTTCCAGGGCGACACATGGCAAGAGGTTTACAGCTGCGCTAAGCAGGTATTTGATTTGGTCCAGGCATGGTTAGCTTCCAACAAATTAACACTCAATGTGGATAAAACTAAACATGTCTCCTTTTCTATCAAAACCTCTACCCTTTCCGGTCATAATAACGGCTCACACCTCTAACTGCTTTTCCACACATTCTGCTACTTGCTCATGTCCAACCCTGCATAAGACGGATACAAATAGGTACCTGGGAATTATAATAGACAGCACGCTTAGCTTCCATCCACATATTAATCTTCTTGTCTCAAGAACTCGTAATTAATTTTTATATTTAAAAACCTTCGCCATGTCGCAAACCCAAACATTATAAATGGTATATCTCGCACTGTCTCAATCATTGATTACCTATTGCATAACCATATGGGGTGGAGCTAATAAAACATCCATGCTGAAGCTGGAGTGTGCCCAAAGGGCAGTCTTGAAAGTGGGTCACTTCTTACCATAATTACATCCAACTAAAGACTTGTATGAACTTACTGGTGTCCTAACGGTACGACAATTATACATACTAAATGCAACCCTCCGTAAACATTCTCAGCTTCATTACGATCCCATGGCTTTAAAATATAGACGACGTAAATATGCAGTATGCCCGACAATGCGATTCCATACAAAATTTTCACGGCATCACTTCATGTTTCTCGGCAGTTACCTGTATAATAAGTTAAACAAAATCTTGTCGATTTACTCCCTTTCTAAACAGTCCTGTAAAAAAAGATATTCAATTGGCTGAAATCGCTGGATTACGATACCACCGAGCAACTATTTCTCATCACATCCTAATCGTGTAACTTGCCGATGGATCCAGTGCACGCACACATACTCACAATACAACACACAACATAGACATCTTTCCTCGCACAATGACACTTACCCACAAGACTCCACACACACACACCGCACAGTACACCGTACACTCATACATCTCGCACCACACACGCAACGCCTTTTACCAATTGTTTTTTTTTTTTTTGTAATTTATTTTTATTTTATTTTTATTTTTAAAATTTAATTTTTTTTATTCTTTTCGTTTTAATATTTATTTATTTTTTAACTATTTTCCCTCAAATGCTTCTCTTTCATAGAAACTCAAATGATTGTGCTTGTACTTTAAACTTCTGCTATGTACCTAATGATGACCTAAACACTGGGAGCCTGGAGATCCGTAACACAGGGTTTCCCTAGTACGGACTCCAGTCTCTGGCAAAGGAGCTTTGTCTACATTTATTGTCTAGTCCTAAGATGTTAATTCTAAGCCAACCTTTGTGGAGAGAGAAATAAATTTATTTTATTATTATTGTTATTTATATGTTTACATATATCGGGACCATTGGGTCCCGGTCCTTTGAAAGGCGTACGAGGGGCCAAAGCCAACTCGCAGAGGCCCCTTGGACAATTTTAAATGTAATGAGGCACCAACCGACGATTATCCCTGTATGCACTATGCAAATGCACCCAAAGACAACCCCCGGTTGGTGTAGGACTATTGCAGGACATGGAAACAAATTTATTGGACTATGGGTTTGGGTGGCTTAAGTTGACTGGTAACCTGGAACTATGGAAGGACTATGGCCCCTGTCTAATCAATGTTTTATACGTACACGGATAAAATGGCAGGGGGTGACTTGCACACTCAATAATGGGCCCCCGAAAACGGTCGCTAGCACAAAGTGTCGTAGCGACAAGGGGGCAACGTGTCCTGAGGTGCTTGTGAGGAGTGGAGAGGTATTCCACGGCTATCAGGACAATCCCGGAAGTACGGTCAAGATCCCTACCAGCATCTTACTGGAATACTTCCTTCCTCCGAGCACGTTTGCTCTTGCGAATCTCCACTCAAGCCGGCCAATTAAGGCAAGAATGAGGCAGGAGCTCTGTTCCCCGTCAGTGTTCACTCCAACCGGCCAATAAAGGCAAGCCAGAGGTGAGAAACAAGACTTCTCCCGGGAGATAGGGTCCGTGGGGTCGCTACTGCCCAACAGCTCGCCACATGCTGCCCTGCGGGTTTTTGCAGCTCTCTTGGTCCTCATCCCAGACCCGTTCCGGCAAAGTAAACTCTACCGTGCAGGCCTAGAGTTTGGAGCGCGCAAGCCCCACCATGACGTCTTACAAAGTAATTTTTTGCAGTTGCAGAAAATCGCCCATATTTAATTAAAATACCTTATGAATCGGCCTTTTTACAATTTGTTGATTAGATGTATACAGAATATGGTACATGATATACCAGATGTTTCAAATTCCTAACTTGTTTTTTTTTTTCGTTTTCTGGTGTCAAAGTAACTAGACGTACTGTCATTTGCTCTTTACAATATTATTCACTTTTACCTTAACACTCAAGTGTATCCTGTGCCACAGCCATCAATATCACAAGACGCTAGAAGACATTTCATACTAAAATAAATCAACGAAATCCGTAAACAGTGCTAAAGTGTGTCTTCTACGAGAAAGATAACTGCAAAAGTGTGACGCGTTCGGTTGAATGTATACGCCGAATTTGTAAGACGGCAGATGTAATTGCCTTACAAGAAACTTGGTTGCTACTTCACGACGTCTCATTTCTGGGTAGCATAGACAACGATTTTGGTTTCTTCGGTAACTCAGCTGTGGATACCTCGGCCGGCATACGTCGGGGTAGACCGTATGGAGGTGTGGCCATATTATGGAGGAAAAGTTCGTTTCCCACAGTGACAGTGTTACCATGTTCCAGTGTGCGTCTGGTAGCAGTAAAACTCGAACTCTCTGATCGTGCTATAATCGTTTTTTCTGTGTATAAGCCAACAGACTCAACAGATAACTTAGTAGAATTTACCGAATGTTTATGTGAAATAAATGCCATTATTGAAAGCAATAACGTAGAATCAGTGTTTATATTGGGTGATTTCAACGCACATCCATGTGAGCCTTTTGATATTGAACTAAAACACTTTTGTGCCGAGCAGTTGTGGTCGTGCGTCGACAGGGCACTATTGCCGTCGGATACATACACTTTTGTGAGTGACGCACACGGATCGCGACGCTGGCTTGATCACGGTATCGTGACTAGTGCCGCGCGGCACGCTGTTGTTGGTGCGTCTGTCCTTTATGACATTTACTGGTCCGACCACTATCCTATACAATTCGAGTGTGATCTAGGATTAATAAAACCTAAAAGCGTGCTGTCTAAAACTGACGTTAGAAGTAAAGTGACATGGGGTGAAAGGGACCGCTACCAAATAAATGAATACAATAGGCTATGTTAAACTGAAAAATGTTGATTTTCCGTCTGAAATGAGTAGTTGTGCTGATAAAATGTGTTCCAACACACACCATAGATATTGTTTAGATAACTTGTATGATGAGATAGTATGTATATTAACAGATGCGTCTAAATGTTCAGCGTTGTTTAGAAACAGACGTAACGAAGGTAGCATAACCGGGTGGAACAGATACGTCAGGGATGTTCATGTGAGGGCCAGGCTTTGCTTTCAGATGTGGGTGCTGAATGGAAAACCCTCTGTCGGACATGTTTACGAAAACATGTCTGAATCCAGGAGGCTTTTTAAATCCCAATTGAAGTGGTGTCAGGATAACGAGCAAAAAATTAAATGGACAAAAAATTAAAATGGACATAATTGCAGACCACCCCCGCAAAAAGGATTTTAAGGGTTTTTGGAAAAAGACAAATCAGTTAAATCCGAAGCCTGGTCACCCTGTGAGCGTGGCTGGCGTGCATGAACCACGGGAAATTGCCAATCGTTTTCAACAGCTTTTTAAAGTTGATTCGTTTTTGGATGTGGCACCGCAGATGCTTGATGTTGATTCAGCCGTCGGAGATCTTAAAGTTAGGTTTTCAGCCAAGGATGTGGTAGGTATTATTAGGAATATGAGAAGAGGTAAATCTCCTGGTCACGACGGCCTAAGCATCGAGCATCTGCAAAATGCAGGTGTTCACTTGCCAAGGGTTTTGGCCATGTTTTTTAATCTGTGCGTCAGCCATTTGTATCTACCTGATAGACTGATGTACACTGTTGTTGTACCAATTCTTAAAAACAAAACCGGTGATACTTCAGATTTATTAAATTATAGACCGATTTCATTAGCCACGGTTACTGCGAAAGTACTGGACAGTCTGCTTGACCACCAACTGGGCAGGCACATTAAGCTCCATGACGCACAATTTGGTTTTCGATCTGGTTTGTCAACGGAAAGTGCTATCATGTGTCTTAAGCAGACTGTTCAGTATTATAGTGATCGGAAAACACCAGTTTTTGCATGCTTTCTCGATCTCTCAAAAGCTTTCGACCTGGTGTCATATGACAAACTGTGGCGCAAGCTCGAAAGTGAGACAGATTGCAGTCCGGAAGTTACATCTATTTTTAGGTATTGGTACAAAAACCAGAAAAATACTGTCAGATGGGCAGGCTCTTACTCGGATGTGTACAGGTTGCAGTGCGGGGTGAGACAGGGTGGACTGACTTTACCGAAGCTCTTCAACCTGTACATTAACCGACTTGTCGGTGAACTCAGCAGTGCCAGTGTCGGGTGCTACATATACGGCGTTTGCCTCAACAATATTAGTTATGCAGATGATATGGTACTGCTGAGTCCATCGATCGGGGGTTTGCGTAAGCTGGTACGGATTTGTGAGTACTATGCAGAGGCCCATAGACTCAGATATAACGCGAAAAAAAGTGAACTCCTAGTATTTAAGGGACGGGGCAAAAATTACGTGACTGTACCTACAGTCACCTTAGCTGGTACCCCCTTAAACAGAGTCACTCAGTTCAAGTATCTGGGCCACTGGGTTTCCGAGGACCTAAAGGATAACGCGGATGTGGAGAGGGCACGTAGGGCGTTGACTGTCCGGTGTAATATGTTGGCCCGCAGGTTCGCGCGTAGCAGTAATCAAGTGAAAGTGACTCTTTTAAGTCTTACTGCCAAACACTTTACACGTGCAGCCTGTGGGTTAACTACACACTTGGGTCATACAACGCCCTACGTGTTCAATACAACAACGCGTTTAGGGTGCTGCTGGGGCTGCTACGATTCTGCAGTGCTTCGACTATGTTCGCAGAAGTGCACACCGATGGGTTTCATGCTCTTATAAGGAAGCAGTGTGCGTCGCTGCTGAGTCGTGTTAGGTCCAGTAGCAATGGTATAATAAGCGTGTTCGCGGACAGGTGGGACTCTCCACTGCTGCGCCAGTGGATACGTTTGCATACTGCACTGTGAGTAGTGGACAGTTCCTCCTGGTCTTAATGTATGTAACTGTCTCCTTAACTGGTTTTTATTTTGTGTGTGTTGTTTTGTTTGTTTTTATTTTGATGTGAATTAGTTGTTTATAAAATGTGTGTGTCGAAATATGGATGTTTTCTGAATTAAATGATTATATTTTATTATTATTATTATATTAAAAATAAGTACTGTGAGCACCACACTTGGCTGTGGTACTCGGGATCGTATTAAATCAAAGGACTTTTAAGGAGAAGATTATATTTAAACCATTAGTACAATATTACAAGCACACACGCGCGCGCCGCTGCTGAGGCCAGACTCTCATTTTTTCATCAACAAGTGAAAACCATATTAAAAATCCTAATTTAAACATATCTTGTCAGATTGTTCGGATGACGTACAGTATTCTTGCCAGCCTGTACAGCATGAGGGTGCATCTCATGATAAAACCTCACAGTACACAGTGAAGTTCGTTCGCAATCTAAACCATCGACAACTGTCATCGTTGAGTTCGAAGATTAAAAATAGTAGTTATGTAATTAAAACGACTTGGAATATTATTAATAGTGAAACGGGAAGGTCTAATAACCGAAATACTGACTACAACCTGTCTATTAATGACAACATAATAAAATCAGACTCACAAGTCGCCGCGGCCTTTGAAAATTTATTTTCAGATATTCCCGTTTCAACTACTAAATCCCTAAACTCATCACCTTCTGTTGCTGAGTCTTTGCTAAAGGAAAATGTTAATGTTTGCGATTTGGACTTTCTTTTTGAACATATTACCTGTAGAGACATAATTAAAACCTTTCACACTTTAAATGTAAAAAAGACCACAGATCTGTGGGGTAATTCTGTTGAAGTTGCAAAGTCTATTATTGACATTGTAGCACCTACTTTAGCTCATATCTTTAATAATTGTATCGACTGTGGGGAGTTTCCTGACCTTATGAAAAATAGTAAATTAATACCTTTGTTTAAATCAGACCCCACAAATTATAGACCTATTTCAGTACTACCTTTAGTAAAATTTTTGAGAAATTAATTTTAGAGCAATTGCAAAGATTTTTTAATAGACATAAATGATTACATAGCAAACAGTTCGGTTTTACAAGGGGTCGTAACGGGTCGTTCAACTACTGATGCCGGTGTTGAACTTTTAGGTCATATTTATAATGCATGGGAAGATAAATGCGATGCCTTGGGTATCTTTTGTGATTTGTCCAAGGCTTTGATTGCGTTCTTCATGAAACGTTAATCAGGAAACTCCGCCACTATGGGATCCGGAACAGCGCTCTGAATCTTCTTATTTCATACTTGAGTAATAGGATTCAGAGCGTTGACGTTAATGAAAAAAGATCTCCCGGATCTATAGTAACAATGGGAGTCCCTCAGGGCTCAATTCTTGGTCCTTTCTTGTTTCTTATCTATATTAATGACTTGCCTTATCTCATAAAGGATAACCATGATATAGTGTTATTTGCGGATGACACTTCACTTTTGTTTAAACTTAAACGTCAGCAGCTGGTTACTGACGATGTAAATAGCGCGATCTCAAAAGTAGTTTACTGTTTCAATGTTAATAATTTACTTCTTAATGAAAAAAAAAAACCAAATGCATTAAGTTTACCCTACCTCATGTTAGGCAGGTGAAAACTAGTGTATTGATAAAGGGCAAAGAATTGAATCTTGAAGATAGCACAGTTTTCTTGGGCTTAACTTTGGATGCTAAGCTTCAGTGGGGCCCACATATACATAAATTGTCAAAAAAGCTAAGCTCCGCAGCATATGCTGTTAGAAAAATTCGTAATTTAACTGACATAGAGACAGCCCGTTTAGTGTACTTTAGCTATTTTCATAGTGTAATGTCGTACGGTATTCTGTTGTGGGGAAATGCCACTGACATTCAGACTATCTTTGTTTTGCAGAAAAGAGCTGTTCGATCAATTTATAAATTAAGTCCGAGACACTCTCTCAGAGAAAAAGGAGATGTTTCATTTTCGGCCATAAAGTGTACGTTAATGAAAAAAAGGGAAAAATTCCACGAATTGAGGAAAAATATTCTTTCCTGTTTATTCCTCTGATTACTTCGGCACAAAAAATAATAGTTTAACAAATTATTGCCATATTTTATTCATCATGGCGTCGTTTTACTTGCGTACTGCTTTCGTCCAGAAATCATGTTACATTTTAACAAAATAATATCATGAAGACGTTGTTCAAATAAATATGAAAGGCGTGTATTTCTGTACTACAATAAGATAGCTATCTTATACAACTTTTTTGATTAATTAGAAAGTATGATTCATCATAAAAATAAAAAACTGCTTTTGTGGATTGTAGATTTGTAGGTACTTCTGGACGAAAATGGTTAGCTGTCGATAATCGTATTTCTCCTGACAAACGTGAAACATTTTTGGTTTTTATTTTGTGCCCAAAAAGTATTAGATATTATGGAAAAAAACAGTCTTCATTGTATTTAGGAGTTCGTTTCCCAGGTTTTCTGAATTGTACATGTTATGGCCGGAGTCCCATACAAAAATGAAACGTCTCCTTTAAGGAGATTAATGTAATGACTGTGCCTTCTCAGTATATTTTTGATAATCTTTTATATGCCCATAAAAATATAAAATTGTTTAAAAATACAGTGATATCCATAACATAAATACTAGAAACAAACACAAATTTGTTGTACCTACAACAAGGCTTAAGAAAATAGGTGGCTCGTTCAGATGTCAATGTATACGCTTTTATAATAAACTTCCAAGCCACGTACAAGATCTAAGCCTTAATAAATTTAAATCATTCATTAAACGTAAGTTGTGCCAGAAAGCTTTTTATACCGTTAAAGATTACATTGAGGACAAAAAGGCTTGGGATTGAGCTGCTCCAATTATTATTTTTATTTTTACTTTCGGAACTTTGTTTATTTTGCTAACTTTAAAATTATATACACAATGACATGAATATTTACTTTGTGAAGTATAATATTATTATTATTTTAATTATTGTGAATGTGAGGACTATGTGGGTCATATATATAATATATTTTTTTTTTCTCAGTTACTTCTATTGATAATCTGGCAGTTTTGAGTACTTTATACGGCCTACCCAAATGTCCTTTCTTTGGTATTGTTCGTCGAATCGTTGAGCTCCTTTTAAGTTCTGAGTTGAGCTACACTATTACTGACAAATGCGTGCACTGACTGGACAGTTCCACTCAAATCTGTATGGTTCTTTCCTCAGAAGACCATTTCAGACACAAATCTACATGGTTCTCAAATGAAATGCTCTGACCAAGATTATTTCAGGGTTTTTATATACACATTGACATTAATGAATTTTATTTACACAATGAAATGAATATTTTACTTTTAAAGTATTTCATTATTTTAATTATTGTGAATATGAAGACTATGTGGGTCATTCCTTTTAGTTTTGTTTTTTATTATTTTTTCAGTTAGTTCTAATCATGGTCTGACAGTTTGAGTAATTTAAGTGGCCTACCCAAATGTCCTTTTTTTGGTATTGTTCGTCGAATCGTTGAGCTCTTTAAATTCTGAGATGAGCTGCACGATAACTCACAAATACGTGCACTGACTGGACAGGCCCTCTCAATCTGTGTGGTGCTTTCCTCAAAAGAGTTAGGAAACGCCGACCTCATCTAGCTTTAAAATATGATTGACGTGTAAAAGTGTTTGTACAAACCTACTTACAGAAATAAAATCATTTATCATTTATCCAAGTTAGCAGCAAGAATTAATTTTGACAGATAAAATAACATGGTAAATCTCTCAATATTGTGCGTACAAACTTACATTTGCAGTTGGAATGTATAGGAGAACATGTTTTTCAACTACAATGTTGAGTTTGTTCTTGGGATAATTCATCCCAACTACGGAACCCTTCATTGAGCGTGGTCCAACAGGCACTTGGCCGGTTTTATTATTTGTTATGTTTTGTTGTAGCGGCAATAGAAATACACAATCCGTGAAAATTTAAACTGTCTACCGATTACAGCCGGCTGATGATCATGAGATACAGCCGGCTGATAGACAGACAGACGGACGAACAGCGGAGGTTTCGTAATAGGGTTTCGTTTGGTACCCTTCGGGTACGGAACCCTAAAAAGTCTGAAGGTATTTAAGTTTCGCATACCAGAAACGGTAATATGAGGATCTTAATGTTGTGTAACATTCATGTACACACGGCTATGCATTAAGCTATACAATTCCAGTTTATGCTAATCTCGCATTCTAAAGGATTTCCGTCCTGGTATAAATAAAAATAAAAAAGCCTTTTATTTTGTTTATTCACAGTACAATTTCAATATCAATTTGCTTGCAAAATTATTTGCAATTTCAAAAATTTTGTGCATTTAAAAAAAAAACAATAAAAATAATATGTTTTGACCTTGATTATTTAGTTAGATGTTTAGTACCTGGTATGTGAAACTTAAATACCTATTACTAGTAAGTTGTCTTTTTCAAGCATGCAACAGAATACAATGCCAACGGATCTCAACATTTTGTGAACACCTTTATTTATGTACCTACTCTCAAAGCGAATAAATGACTATGATTATGAAAGGCCTCGACAGTCAGTGAAAGTTACTGGCTTTTATAAATTCCTACTTTATAAAAGCATTGCCGTGCCGGGCACGTATCGCCGCGGTTTTCATGACGTCTACGATCAAAGTAATCGTAATTCACGAGAAGACTTGACTGACGACATGAACTATATGTGGCTCCTACTAAGGCGAACACGCGTGAGGAGGGGAGGCCTCAAATGTTTTTGTTTTTGTAGAAGTCTTCTTCTTCTTTTCGTGTGGTTAGTGACTAACCTGGTGTCGGAGGTTTAAAGCCGCTCATGGGCCTCTGACTTGGCTACATGCCGACAAGAAATATCTCTTGGGCATGCCATGCATCTCATGTATGAGGTTACTACTCGTAGATGTGCGAACACTAACTGTGGTGTGCAGGATACATACCTCGAAGAATTTGTAGGTGGCGCCATCAAACTTAGCTCCGTATTCGATGCCGAGCTGGTTGTCGGCCAGGTCCTGCACGTTGCTGATGACCTGGTCGGAGGACTTCTTGGCCAGCAGTGTGGCCAGGTTGGCCGTGTACGAGCTGGTGATGACCAGCGCGAACAGCCACCACACGCTGGCCACCGCGCGCGTGCTGTAGGCGCTGTGGGCAGAGGGCAGCGACTCGTACTCGTTTCGTACCACGCCCGAGAACTTAACCTGTAGCCTCAAGTCGCTCGCAGCTCGACAACATTATGTGGAACAGCTCATAAGTTTCTCGTGATTTCACGGTTTCTTATATTAAATCTTGTTTACATGTTGGGGACTGTTGGAAGGCGGGTGAATTTTCATTTTATAATTTAACATGACAGTTTCTGTTTGATCTTACTTTTTACCTGAATAACTAAAAAATATCAATAACATTACAATGTTATTTGAAAAACTAATGGTTTTGTATATTTAAACTATAATATAAATGCCACAATTAAAAGAAAAATCATAAAATATAATTATCGCATTGATGTGAATGATGTTGTGTAGATGTAAATGAAATCGTCTGTTGAAGTCAATGATAAGGTGTAGAAGTTAATGATGCAAATAAAACGGGTCCACCTTTTACGGTACAACTTTTTATGTTGTAATATTATTTTGGATAACAACGGATAGCATAATTTTCATTTCGCAGAAAATTGTTTGGCATTACACTCAAAACTCATAATTTTGTAAGTCAGAATCATCTTTTGGCATAAATTTCATATCCATAATAATCATAAAGTAGAATCATCATATTGCAGAAAGTTCATAAGAACATGCAAAACAAGCATACACCATGCATGCAAGCAAGCATGCAGCATGCAGGCGAGACTAGATAATTAGACTTTTGAGTTTTTTGAAGAAAAAGTTTAATTTAATTTAATTTTTTAAATAAATAAATAAAAAGTAATGACATAAATAGCTGACCATTGACTTGATTGTTTGTATTCATACCAACATATTTAATTTATTTTGTAATAGCTTCTGCCCGCGACTTCGTCCGCGTGGAATAGTTACTTTGAGCTAACACTAACTTTCACCCTTGACTTCGTTAACGTAAAAGGTGAAAATATTTTTTTTTTTATAATACGTACTTTACCTAAAATAGCTCCATTTTAGGTACCTACATCACGCTTTTATCAGTAAGAGTGGAACTTTAAAACGTTAGGTAAAAGTACTGGTTCTTAAAATCTTATACCTATCATGTAGATTGTAGGTTATTCTCAAAAAAACTCAAAACTAAAGTTATTACCCGACTACGGCAAAGCCAAAAGGAAGGGTTATGATTTTAGCAGTCTATGTATGTATGTTTGTATGTATGTATGTTTGCTTTTACGTGTGTTCCACCGTAGTGCCTAAACTACTAAACCGATTTTGATGAATGAGGTATCAATAGATTTGTAATAATGGTTCGGGTGACATAGGCTTTTTTTAAAGTACCTACTTCTGCGTACACTATATTTTTACCCGACTACGGCAAAGCCAAAAGGAAGTATGTTTGTATGTATGTATGTTTGTTTTTACGTGTGTTCCACCGTAGCGCCTAAACTACTAAACCGATTTTGATGAATGAGGTATCAATAGATTCGTAATAATGGTCCGGGTGACATAGGCTATATAATTTTTCCCTAAATTTAATTTGGTGGACTTTACACGTAAATTGCTAACCTCGAAAAAAAATTGAATGGGATAATCATGACATGTTTGGTATCATAAGAAAGGTCTTGACGAGCACATTACAAATATGTATATAATATTATATTTTCAAAGTAAATAAATATGTTTAAATCGTTAAAAACAAGCAAAAGTGAGACTGCGCTACGTAGTATCGCAAGGTGTTACCAACGTGCAGTTAATCAAATCTTAATAAATAGTAACGATTTGTAATTCCACTCTTATGAAGAAAAACAAGTACAACGAAATATTTATATTTTGGATTTCTTCGAAGCTCGATATCGATATATGGTGTTGGCGTCGAAATAAATCGCTCCATGGTTTCGTCCAAAGCACTATGCACTGCTATTGGAATTTAAAATAGGTTAATTACTGAACAATAGTTCAGTAATTAATTGTATTACTCTTATTTACGTTTATCTAGTGTAAAAACGGAAAAGTATAAAATAAAAAAAAGAAGTTTAATAAAAAACTGTAACCCGACTACGGGAAAATAAATATGATGTAAAAAGTACGAAACAAGCAAATATTTCAGACAGAAACAAGACATAGGTACAAAAATGGTCAAGGTAAAGCCGTCGTCGCATGCCATTATAATTTTGTAGGTGTTTCTGGCACCAACATGGTATACAGGCATGCGACCACGGCTTTACCTTGACCATTTTTGTACCTATGTCTTGATTTCTGTCTGAAATATTTGCTTGTTTCGTACTTTTTACATCATTTTTATTTTCCCGTAGTCGGGTTACAGTTTTTTATTAAACTTCATTTTTTTATTAGTTTTGTTTTCTTCCGGCAGAAGTAGATATTGATTTTCACCAGAACCAGTACCCTAATTGCGTAACTCATTTTCGTAAACAATTTCGCGAAATTTGTTTCATTTTAACATTTCAACAACATTCATTGCGTTATTTACGTTGTTGAACAGATTTTTTTTCCAACTTATGAAGCAATGGATTAGAAATCTGTTTCAAATCGAAACAAATTGTGATTGTGTTGTATTACGCAATTAGGGTGCTGATCTCGATAGGGCAACATGTAGTTGCCCGTGCGAAAAACACTTGGCGTAAATCTATTCCTACATGCTTAAATGTTTGCCCCTGGGCCTTATTAATTGTTATCGCAAACGATACCTTCACCGGAAATTTAATTCTTTTAAATGCGCACGCAGTACTTGATCATTATTTTATTGGTTATTTTAAAACTGCGATATCTCCTAAGATATTCATTGAAATCGAATGATGTAAACGGCAATTTTGTTTTAAATTAAATACTTGTGATGAATAACGTATTTATTTGGATAAGGATTAATGTCATGTTTATAAAAACACCTTCGCAAATAACGCATTACTTTTGAACAAATTTGGTTAGCATAAAAAAGGTTAGAGTGAGCCAACCTTAAAAGATAGATATATGCTGTCGCGGACTTTTTTTTAGAACTTTTAAAGGGGAACAATTCTGTCATACATGATTTTTGCGAAACTTTAACCGTTTACACAGCGCACGCAGCGGAAGCTCTCAAAAGGAAAAAATTAATCTCGATTTTGAAACATTCTTCATTGGTGCTCCGCTCCTATTGGTCTTAGCGTGATGATATATAGCCTATAGCCTTCCTCGATAAATGGGCTATCTAACACTGAAAGAATTTTTCAAATCGGATCTGGAGTTCCTGAGATTAGCGCGTTCAAACAAACAAACAAACGTATAGATTTGCTTCCAACAAAATCCAAGGAAAATTATTTAAAAACTTATGAAGAATTTTCAACGTGGAGAAGTGTGAAAGGCCTATTAATTTCAGAATCAGTACTTCTTGTCTATTTTGATTATTTATCCAAGACAAAGAATCCGAATACACTTTGGTGCATATACTCAAAACTGAAAGCTACAATAAGCATCAAACACAGCATTGAAATAAATAGATTCACGAAATTACTGGCTTTTTTAAAAAGAAAATTAGAAGGGCATTGCGCAAAGAAGTCTAACATTTTTACGACTCAAAATGTGGAAAAATTTCTTAATGAAGCTCCTGACGAAATTTTTCTGCCCACAAAAGTAAGTATACATGATTTAACTATGAATATTTCGTATGTTAGTAATGGTAATTATTCTATATATTTACCTGTTTTTTATCGTTGTTATAGGTGGACTTAATTTTTGGACTCAATGGTGTTTGCCGCGGATGTGAACTTGTGAACTTAAAGGTGGAGGACGTTGAAAATCATTCCAATGAGTTACTGCTGATTAATGTAAAGGAAACTAAGACAGAAAAATCGGTAATTCGTACTTTTTACATCATTTTTATTTTCCCGTAGTCGGGTTACAGTTTTTTATTAAACTTCATTTTTTTATTATAAACTATCGGAATGGGAAATGTACTCGACAAGCCATCGGCAAAAATAAAAAAAAACCGACTTCCAAACTACAAAGTGAAAAATAACTTTAATTTCGGAAGTCGGTGTCAAAAAACTAAAATACTGATCTGACCCAAAGACACCGACTTCCGAAATTAAAGTTATTTTTCACTTTGTAGTTTGGAAGTTGGTTGTGTTTTTTGTAAAAAAGTTTTTTTTTCACTTTTTAGTGGGTTGGTTTGTAATTTATCTAAGTTACAATAGCCTTATGTCAACTGCTCATCAAAAATACCCAAATCGCTATAGATGTGCCTTTAATATTTGAAGAGTTCCCTCGGTTTCTCCAAGATCCCATGATCAGATCGTGACCAAATGACAATGGGACCAACTTAAAAGTATACCCTTTCAAACAAAAAAAGAATTTTTCAAATCGGTCCAGCCGTCTTCGAGTAATCGGGGAATATACATTAAAAAAAAAAATATCCCGACGAATTGAGAACCTCCTCCTTTTTTTTGAAGTCAGTTAATTAGTAATATGCCAAAGGAAATTGCTAAATATTTAAAACTTAAAGATGTTGAACTCTACACCGGTCACTGCTTTAGAAGAACTTCGACGACTTTCTTGGCGGATTCGGGGGCGGATATTACGTCAATAAAAAAACACGGTGGTTGGAGCTCTGATAGAGTAGCTGAGGGTTATATCGAAAGCTCAATGGCGAATAAAACCATATTAAGCAGTCAAATTAACAAAAATATAAAACTTAATCCATCAGAGCCACAACCATCAACTTCCGGCATCTTATCTTCGTCCGTAACTCACGATGCACCACCACCACTATCTCCGACGTATACGTATTATCTACAATGAAACGCAAGTTCCTCAGACGCAAGAACAGAGAAATACTCAAATCAACTCATCAACATAATAAATGTACCAAACAAAAATGTAACTCTCTCTATCAATAATTGAACCAATGTTTCGAATGTTAACTTTTACTTTTAATTATCATTATTTTTAATAAATACTTATCTCATATTATTATTGTGTTAATTTTTTCGCAAATGTTACGAAAAATAGAGTATTTTCCTCGGTGATAAAGCTGTCTTAGTCTTGGGTGAACTTAAATCCCTCGCTACACTCAGGACTAGTCTTAAATCCCTCGCTTCGCTCGTGATTTAAGTTTTTAACACCCTCGCTACGCTCGGGAGTAAACCTCGAGTCCTTCGTTACGCTCGCGATTTAAATCGTCACCCGCGACAGAAGACACTGCTTTATCTCCTTGGTTAAATAATCTACTAATAATTCAATAACTACAGTAACAAATAACAATAATTATTCTATTCTTTTGATTTGAAGCATGTTTTATAATGTAATGAAATGTAATGAAATGTAATTTATTAATTTTATTTTATTTTGTTTTGTTTTGTAGTGCCCTTACAAGGTGCATGTTTGAAACTAATTAACCTTATTCCAACCTCTGTACAACATGTTTGCAATAAACTGATTTGATTTGATTTGATAGACAATGGTGGAAGCATTGCTGCGAGCAACTTGGAAGTAGCGCTCGCCGGCCGCTGCCGCGGCACATTATTTAAATAATAATGACGGAATTACGGCCGAACTCCTGAAGGCCGGTGGAAAACCCGTTCTTAAGGCCCTGCAGAAGCTTTTCGATTCCGTCATACTCGAGGGTCAAACGCCACAGGCATGGAACAGAGGTGTGGTGGTACTCTTCTTTAAAAAGGGCGACAATGCCCTGCTTAAGAACTATAGGCCCATCACACTTCTGAGCCATGTCTACAAGCTGTTTTCAAGAGTTATCACGAACCGTCTCGCGCGCAGGTTTGACGACTTCCAGCCTCCCGAACAAGCCGGATTCCGTAAAGGCTTTAGCACCGTAGACCACAACGACAAATCAACGTGGATAACAGAAGAAGAAACAAAATGGAGAGCAATAGATGAAATGGAATTTGTAGAGATTACAGAGGCCGATATCACACATTTAACAGGCAGATTACATAACTGGAAATCTTCTGGTATAGACAAATTACACAACTTTTGGTACAAAAAGTTAACTTCTACATAAACCCAAACCAAAAAACTTAAAAAAATCATATTAGGACAACAAAATATTCCCAATTTTATTGCAACTGGTATAACATACATGCTGCCTAAAACTAAAAATTCACCACAACCGTCCCAATATAGACCAATCTCATGCCTACCCACGATATATAAGATATTAACATCAGCAATAACAACTAAAATTAACTCACACATTGAACACCACAACATAATGGCGGAAAAGCAGAAGGGATGCAGGCGGGGCCATATGGGATGCAAAGAACAGTTAATTATTGATTCTACTATCAATAAACATGCCACCACAAAGAATAGTAATCTTTATTGTACAGTACCGACCAAAAGTCCATAGGCAATCTCACAAAGCAATAGACTGACGCTTCAGTTTGACTTACGACCTTCTTCTATAAGTTACAATAGGTTCTCTGCCTTTTCGCCGAAAATTGTTTGCCAGATTTTCACATGACAACTAACGTTTCGCAGAATTTTATTTCGCCGGATAATAATTTGCCAACTTATCATATAATTTTGTTTTATTTCCCAACATCACACACAGTTACCAACTGTACGTTTGGTCTGCTTTTCATAATGACACTTTTTAAAATGCCAACTTTCAAGTAGCAGAATGTTTTAGTTTGCGTAATATTCATTGAGTTGTTTATTGTTTACCAAAAAGCTGCAATAATAGAAACTGAGTCTTCGATCAAATTTTGAAGAAATTTATTTACAAGGACAAATTATATACTTACAGGTAGTTTTTTTTTTTTTTACTTTTTAATGTGACCTAACCTAACTGTTTCCTTTTACAAAAGCGATTCGCTTCTGGCACATCGCCGGCCGCTACCGCGGCACGCTCGCTTCGCTCGCTCGGCTCGTGCGTTGTTTGTCATACTCTAACCTAACCCAACCATACTTCAAATAAATTGTAATCAAAATAATGTTACCACGCGACAACCGCGCGAGGGGGGTGGAATGGTTCGCGTCCGTAGGAAGATTACCTAAGTAAAACCCTACACGTGCCCCCCGGGTGGTGCCAAACGAACCCCAACGCCGAGCCTCAGGCGGCGGTCAACTAACCCGACACTACTGGCCTAACAAGCTAGTCAACTTTGGGTGTTAGGAAATGAATACCCACACCCGCAACCGTAATCTAGCGATCGGGAGTCTTGGCTTAATTGTCTGGGCTGCGAGGTAGAAAACCTCCATAAAATAATCACCCCAATTCTACGGTGGGACACGTGCCAATAGACTGCATGACTGGTGGGAGATCAGTAGCGAGCGCCAACCTCGGCGGACCTGGCAAACGTCGTTGAAAATCGCCTTCTTGGGGGAATGGGCGTCACCCCTCAAGTGACTTTTTATATTGGCCCTACTCGTGGGAACAAAATGAATATGAGCAATGAAAAACAAAACAAAAACGAAAAAACCCTAAGTTGACACAACAAATACTCCAAAAAAGCATGTTTGTACGTACAAGGAGTCACTCACTTGGAACATTACCAGCAGAAACACCAAAACAAACAAATTTAAAATGATAAGCGTTATGTAGAACCAAGTACATCTGATACGAATAAAGATCAAGCTAGAAAAAAACAACCCTGGCAAAACGATCAGGCACCTATGAAAAGAAAAGCGGAATCTAGTTCTGAATCGATAAACAAAAGCAGTAAAATAACTAAGACAACATATGCAGTACCAACGGAAAACAGATTCCAAATGTTAGAATCGGCAAGCAACGATGGACCCGCTGAACAACCCAAAGAACCCAAACCACCAAAACCAGAACCCATATTTGTCACGGGAGTCATTGACATAATGAAATTAAAAGAACTCCTTTCCTCATTTCTTCATACCGATAAATATACTATGACAACTTTGAGGTCAGGAAACATAGTTAAAATAATGCCTGCTGATGTAGATACATACAAAACCATAAGAGCTAACTTTATAGAGAACGATGTTAGCCATTATTAAATTGTCACTCACAACTGGCAAATATTAATTTTCCTGTAGAATTTACACACTGCGCCGATCATTGTTGTTATAATGAGGATCACAAGCGCATTTTAAAACAAATGTATAGCGATATTGTGCAGATACTTAGTAAGGCGGCAGCAGACAGTTATGTTGGTCCTGTTTCCAGGAAACATAAATATATGTCAGGGTGGAACAAACACGTCAGCGGTGCTCACAAGAGAGGCTCGATTATGTTATCAAAATTGTACCCTAATTGCGTAACTTATTTTCGTAAACAATTTTGCCGAATTTGTTTCATATTGACAGTTCAACAACATTCATTGCGTTATTTACGTTGTTGAGAAGATTTTTTTCCAACTATGAAGCAATGGATTAGCAATGTGTTTCAAATCGAAACAGATTGTAATTGTGTTGTATTACGCAATTAGGGTACTGGTTATGGAGTGGGAAACAAAAAAGCGGGCCTATTTACGATAGCTGTGCCAAACAAGGCGATTTTTTAAATCTCGGGTAAAATTTTGTCAAGATAATGAAAAACAAATCAAGTTAGATATAATTGCACAGCATCACTGGAATAAACAATTTGGTAAATTCTGGAAAAAGACAAATAAATTGAACCCGAAATCGACTCTACCTGTGAGCGTTGCGGGCGTGCATGTGCCTAGTGATATAGCCAACCTGTTTCAGCGTCATTTTAGGGTGGAATCTCCTCCTGTAGGCTCGACTGACCTGTCACGTGATGCTGAGATCGTGACAGGGGACATTACTGTTCGATTTTGTGCCAGGGAAGTTGCCTCCGTAATTCATAAAATGGTGCGAGGTAAGTCCCCTGGTCATGATGGTGTCAGTATTGAGCATTTGAAATATGCTGGTTTCCATTTGTCTCGAGTACTTGCTATGTTTTTCAGTTTATGTATGAGTCATTGTTACCTTCCGGATGAACTTATACATACCGTGGTTGTTTCAGTTATAAAAAACAAGACCGGGGATGTCTCAGACTTGGCAAACTACAGACCCATCTCGCTGGCAACTGTGATAGCAAAAGTGCTGGACAATCTGCTTGACAAACACCTGGATAGGCACATGGAACTTCATGATGCTCAATTTGGATTTAGACCTGGCCTTTCGACCGAGAGTGCCATCCTGTGCCTCAAGCAGACTGTGCAGTATTATACAGCCAGGAAAACGCCGGTCTATGCCTGTTACATAGACTTATCCAGGGCATTCGATTTGGTATCATATGATGTATTGTGGCAAAAGATGACAAGTGAAACAGATGTGCCACGTGATGTTGTTGCAATGTTAAAATATTGGTACTCGAATCAAAGGAATGTTGTGCGGTGGGCAGGCTCACACTCGGACGTGTATGGGTTGGAGTGCGGGGTGAGGCAGGGGGGGTTAACCTCTCCTCGCCTCTTTAACATGTACATGAACGAGTTGATCGGCGAGCTCAGCAGAACAAGCATAGGGTGCCATATAGATGGACAATGTGTCAATAATATCAGCTACGCGGACGACATGGTGCTGCTGAGCCCGTCGATCAGTGCCATGCGCAGATTGCTGGATATTTGTGAAAAGTATGCACGAACCCATGGACTCAGATATAATGTGAAGAAGAGTGAAGTGATGTTGTTTAAGGCTGGTAATAAATCCCTCGCTAATGTGCCTCCTTTGTATCTTTGCGGTACCAGCTTAAACAGAGTGTCTTATTTCAGGTATCTGGGTCACTGGGTCTCGGAGGATCTTTGTGACAACATTGATTTGGAGAGGAAGCGCAGGGCGCTGTCTGTGCGCTGTAACATGCTGGCCCGCAGGTTTGCACGGTGCACTGAGCAGGTCAAAGTGACATTATTTAAGGCCTTCTGTCAATCTTTTTACACCTGCAGCCTGTGGACTAAGTACACGTAGCGTACATACAGTGCTCTGCGTGTGCAATACAATTATACATATAAACTCAAAAGTGAAAGAGCCTATCGAGTCGTTGTACGTGGTCTATACTCATCAGAAGACACAGAACTCATAAAAAAGAGCTTTTCGAACTGGGGCATGAAATCAGGCACAATACAAATGTAAAACACAAAAATACAAAACAGCCGCTACCCTTATTCTATGTGGATCTTGAACCTAAACACAACAACAAAGAAATCTTCAAAATCAACCGATTGAACTACATAAAAGTTTCTTTTGAAGCACCATACAAAAAGCTAGACATTTTACAGTGTAAAAGATGTCAGAGGTTCGGACATGCCAAAAACCAATGCAATAGGCCATTCAGATGCGTGAAATGTGGCGAAGAACATTCCACAACAAGCTGTTTAAAAAGACCCGACACCGAGGCAACTTGTGCAAACTGCCAAGAAACACATCCAGCTAGCTATAAAGGTTGTACAAAATACAAACAGTACAAAGATCTACTTATGAAAAACAAGACAAGAGTGATCAAAGAAACCAATGTAAACACAAATAACACAATACAAAACCAATACCGTACAAACCCAATAGAAACAACAACAAGTTCACAAGAAAACAACCAAAACAAGAACCACAATCTCCACAAACACTCAAAACCAAATACCACATATGCACAAGCAACAAAACAAAAAAAACACAGGAGGATTAAAAACCGACATCAAGGACCCAAATAATTTTGTGGAAGTTCTAGACGCAATGTTCGATAAATTTCAAAACATAATGGATCGTATGATCCAATTAGTCTCAAGCCTTATAAAGCACCCCTAAACCTTAGGATAATTACTTGGAATGCCAATGGGCTGACAGAACGTCGACAGGAACTTGATCTCTTCTTGAAAATTGAAAGATTTCACGTGGTGTGACTGTGTGTCATTTGCTCCTATTTTAATAACAAAATATTATAATTATTTTAAAACCAGCACATGGTTCAACTCAACTTAGAAACACATAAATTCTCTATTTAATGGGAAATAAAGAACGAAAAGGTCGAATGTAATATTTTATCGAATTCTAAAGAAATTGTAAAATATCCAATTTTTTATCTTGACTCACAATACCAGTGCCAGCATCTGTTAACGATTAAGTTGGGCTCCGACAATTCTAACAGACCCTATTAAAACAATTGAGAAATTGTACAAAACCAACCATAAAACTATTCTGCAAAAGTGTGGGAAGATGGGCCAAACGTGGTGTTTTTAGGATTTTTAGGGGACCAAGGAATAAAGAGAGATGCACTTGGTTTTAGACCACGATAGGATACAGACGTCCGAATCTAGGCTAGTTAAGTTAGAAGACTTGGTGAATGCCAAGAGGCCATGTCCGAGTGGGCTGTCGCAAGAGTTATTAAGTTATACAGGGCGTCCCAAAATTATGGGACATGAAGGGAAAGTACCTTAAATATCGTAGATAGGGTATTTTGCTGAAAGAAGACTTTATGTTATTTTTAAAAGTTAGTAATTCTGCATTCAAAGATTTTCTAAAAATTACTTGCCTCGTCTGGGAATCGAACCGACTTAAATGTAAAAAAACACCCCTACTTTTATGATGCCAATCGAAAGAATGACCAAAAACTAATAACTCTTCTTAAGTAACATAGTATTTTAAAAGAAACGAACAACGTAAAATGTTTGAGTCAAATTTCAAGAAAGTTATTGATTGCAATATTATTGATCCGGCTCATAATAGTCGGAGAGCAGCAGATTTTCTAAATGAATGTTTTCCTACTTGGATTGGTACAAATGGACCGATTAGATGGCCGGCCAGATCCCCGGACCTTACACCATTAGATTTCTTCTTTTGGGGGTACGTGAAAGATATGCTATACAAAAAGCAATACGAGAACGTGGGCAGTTACAAACAGAATTGTGCCATATCATATCGAGTATTCACCATAAAATGATAAGAAAATCAACAGGCAGCGGACTCATTAAAACATTGGCGATTTGCGTAAGACAAGAGGAATCACATTTTGAGCATTTTATTAATTAATTTACAAAAAAATACCCACTTAATTGACTACGGCAGTTTCATGTATGTTTTTAATTTGATTAAAATTATTAATTTCACGCTGTTCCTTTCTTTTAAAATACTATGTTACTTAAGAAGAGTTATTATTTTTTAGCCATTCTTTCGATTGGCATCATAAAAGTAGGGGTGTTTTTTTTTACATTTAAGTCGGTTCGATTCCCAGACGAGGCAAGTAATTTTTTGAAAATCGTTGAATGCAGAATTACTAACTTTTAAAAATAACATAAAGTCTTCTTTCAGCAAAATACCCTATCAACGATATTTAAGGTACTTTCCCTTCATGTCCCATAATTTTGGGACGCCCTGTATATAGTTGGGTGAAAGCCCAGATTAGATTAATTTAGTACTTAATGTAATATGTGCGTGTGTGTGTGTGTTGGTGCGACTGGGTGAGTCTTTCATTATAATAATTATCCTTGGCTGGTAATATATTTGTTCAGTTCTTGTAACTAAACAGACAGAGACGTGTTGCTGAGGAGTTTGTTGCGCCACTTCTTCAGCTCAAACACTAGGAAGTGGTGAAGGGGGGGCGCTTTGGCACTGTCTATAGACCTTCAGGAGAGTTGATCCACAACTTTATTAATTAATGATTCTAGAATTATGATTCTCTACTCTATTACCTAAAACCTAAATCTTGAATTTTTATATTCTTTGCCTCAGACCAATTAAAAGGGCTTTAAGAGAGATTATCCAAAACTCTATTAAATAAATAATGATTCTTGAGTTTCGATTCTCAACTCTATTAGCTAGTAATTCTCGAATGTTGTATTCTTTATCTCAGACCAATAATTCGGTCAGACTGACATGAACACGTGTCTTACAGTTATGCTTGTTGTGCAAAGGGTGACCTTCCAGGGGTTTGGGTGACCACATCTATATCATATCCAGTCCAAGGACTGATAGGGACCATGTCTCCTAATGAGCATGATGCCGACGAATGTCGCTGGATTTAGCCGCTCCGTTGTTAGACAAGGACGGTCACACGATTGCCGCAGGGAAAGCCACTTCGTTACGTTTATCAGTTCAAAAGAACTGCTAGGGACCATGCCTCCAAAAGAGCGTGATGCCGACGCAATGCGTCACTTATGGAAGTGTTGCTCTGAGTACTCCGAGTGCAGATGTGAGGTATCGTGCGAGTAATGACTGACCAAATACCTGTTACGCTAATGTAAAGGTTACTCACAAGTTTATAAATAATGATATACTTTGCATCCCTCTATTATTTATTAGATTTCTAAAACCACATCCAATGTATTTCACAACGATGAATTCTTGTCTTATTACAATCTCATTCAATCCTTTACTTGCCTTTTTAATGGGACAAGGTATCGGACTTCTTCTTATTTGAGAATTCATTTCTTCTTACACATATCGGTGGGAAAGTGTCCAGTCCGGAGACGAGCTCTATAGGGCCGCACGGCGTGGGGTGCGGCCTTCTCCCTAAGGGGGGAACCGACTTAAACACTAATGTTAGCATAATTAGGAAAAACGAAAAATTTTTCAGCCTAGAGTGATTCACGTACAGTCACAGTGGCTTTAATCTCAGAAACAAGGTTCACATCAAAAACCTATTTTAGCCTTAAAAACTATATAGTGTACACTACCAACCACCCTTCTGGTAACTCACACGGAGGAACTGCAATCATAATAAAAGAGAACATCAAACATTATCTTCCTGGGGAATGTAAATCTGAAAAGATACAAGCTACCTCGGTCAGAATCCAAGATAACAAAACGGAAACAACGTTTCTGCAATCTATTGCCCACCAAGGCACGTTATTACAATTGATGAGTTCAAGACTTACTTCAACAAACTAGGAAATAGATACATTTGCGGTGGTGACTGGAACGCAAAACATGTTTTCTGGGGCTCCAGACTAACCTCACCACGAGGTCGACAACTATAAGTAGTTACGAATGATCTTAATCTTCATTGCGCTTCACTTGGTGTTCCCACATATTGGCCTGCGGACCCAAAAAAGGTACCAGACCTACTAGATTTTTTCATCACCAAAAATATCCCGCAGCCCGCTCAGCCAAATAGACGTTGAAGAATGTACTGACCTGTCGTCAGACCATACGCCGGTGATAATCAATTTTCACTGCAAGGCCATTTTGACTGAATATCCACAAAGAATGTATAACCACAGAACAGATTGGGACAGCTATAGAACCAAAATAACAGAATTCATAAATCTGAACTCGCCGCTTAATAGTGCGGATAGCATTGAAACAGCTATCGAATCACTCAACAAGCTTATTCATTTTGCAGCGAAACTGAAAACCACACAAAATGCCCACTACTCCAAATTGATAAAGGATAAAGTAAATGAAAGAAGACAGTTGCGGAAAAAATGGCATTCTACAAAATACCCTTGTGACAAAAAGCTTTTAATAAGGCCTCTGAGGAACTTAAACATGATCTGCCAAGCAGAAAACGAGCGCTTTCAAAATCAACTAGCTAACCTTACTCCTAATAAAGACACCAACTACTCACTGTGGAAGATAACAAAAAGGATGAAAAGACCAAAAGAACATATACCACCCATAAAAGCCAACGATGGCAATTGGGCAAAAACAGAACTTGAGAAGGCTCAGGTATACACGGAACACCTAAATTCTACTTTCAGACCTTTACCTCGCAAAAATCTTGAACACGACAAGGAAATCTATGAATATCTAGACGCACCACTGCAAATGAGCCTACCACTAAAAAGTGTGAGCCTCAAAGAATTATGGGGAGAAATCTTAAAACTGCATAAGGGAAAAACACCAGGCTACGACCTAATCGATGCACAACTACTCAAACAGCTGCCTAGAAAGGGTGTCATCCGCATCACGGCTATCTACAACGCCTGCCTAAGACTAGCAATCTTTCCCGCTCAGTGGAAAATTGCGCAGGTTATAATGATACCCAAATCAGGCAAACCGCTCCATGAAGTAGGCTCCTACAGACCAATAAGCCTACGACCGGTGTTGGGTAAACTTCTGGAAAAAATATTGCTAAACAGGATGCGCAACTATCTACTGGAAGTTATTCCTCTTCACCAGTTTGGCT
This sequence comes from Agrochola lychnidis, assembly GCA_963680765.1. Lineage (NCBI taxonomy): Eukaryota > Metazoa > Arthropoda > Insecta > Lepidoptera > Noctuidae > Agrochola > Agrochola lychnidis. Next base: position 191,406 of record OY796859.1, on the reverse strand, counting down.
TCCGAGAGCATCACGGAACTATTGAACAAATACACCGTATAACAGATACTATAAGTCGTGCACTAGAATGCAAACAGTTCTGCTCTGCTGTCTTCCTAGATATAAGCCAGGCCTTTGACAGAGTGTGGCATGAAGGACTTCTCTTCAAAATTGTTTGTAATGTTTTACAATGTTGTGAAAGAGCGGAGCCTTCTAATACAGGCACTGTTTGCCTAAAAGGAGGCTCCAAACACGTTAAAATGTAATGTAATTTTCTATTTGGCACAATAAACTATTTTGTATTTGTATTTTTGTGAAATTAAAAAGCTGCTTCCCCACTCATTCTTTCCGATTTTGCAATCATACCTACACAGGAGATGTTTTGAGGTGAAATTTAACAACGAAATCGCACATGGTAAATATCCCGTAAATAAAGAACTTTAGTAGTGAAAATAACCATGTCAGTTTAAAATCCTATAATTAATATACTTTTAACCAACTTAAAAAACCCGACTGCAGCTGTAGGTTACTAAAAAGCATGTGGTGGCAAGACGATACTAAAACAGAAATACACTAACCCAAAACTAACTGTTAAACACGAGACTTTACTTTTGAAGCAACTTTACATCTAACAAAACTCAGTCACACAAAATCTTCGACGGGAACTAACCATTTGGCGAGCAACAACGACAACGCGATCTAGCGGTGTACAGTAGCACCATCTGGTGACCTTATTGTAAAACGGTTTGGAGAATTCTAAAAATAATTTTCAGAATTCTCTAAAAGGCCAAAATTGTGGGCTGAGGCCTTTTGCAGCGCGGGAACCTGGTGGATGTCGGAATTAAAAGTTATAGTCTTGCTCGACTGCTACGCTCTTCCTTGGGCACTGATTAGACCTTGGTTCCTTTTCGATCGATGTCTATGGGTCCAACCGGGAAATATGCATGAGGATGGTGAGCACTGCAGCTCAAAAATCCTCGCTTGCAGGAGTGGTTCGGTGTTTGTTGTGGCTGCGCTGCGATCGGCTTTTCTTGCCTTGATCGACATTTTTGGAAAATATAAGTTAGTGGCGGTCCCAAAATGTGCCTGAACTGTTTAATAATTTTATTTGATATGTTATCCCAGCATCTGTGTCTAGCATCACAAAGGATGATGAAATAGTGCTACACGTAAATGGTGTGCTTGTTAGATATTGTGACTGGCCCTGAACTTTTTCAGCCAAACAAATAAATTATTCGCAATGTTGGCAGATGATAACTGTGATGAGTGTGCTTGTAATAAACCTGTGGAAAACTATGGAAAGACTATGACCCCTGCCTGATCAATGTTATACACAGATAAAATGGCAGGGGGTGCTTTGCACACTCAATATAATTGTTATATTTTTTAAATGTCTTTGATACGTCTCGGGACCCTGGAGACCCGGACCTTTGGAAGGCGTACGAGGGGCCGAAGCCAAATCGCAGAGGCTCGTTAAACGTTTTGAATGAAATGAGGCACCAAGCGACGATTATCCCTGTTCGCGCTATGGTAGTGCACCCAAGGACAACTCCCGGTTGGTGCAGGACTATTGCAGGATATGGAACAAACAAAGATATTGGATTATGAATTTGGATGGCTAAATTAACTGGTTATCTAGAAACTATGGTCCCTGCCTGACCAATATTTGTATATAAAATACACAGGTAAAATGGCAGGGGGTAACTTGCACACTCAATGATGGGCTCCCGAAAACGGTCGCTAGCACAAAGTGTCGTAGCGACAAGAGAGCAACATGTCCTGAGGTGCTTATGAGGAGTATTCCACGGCTATCAGGACAATCCCGGAAGTACGGACAAGATCCCTACGGCAAAGTAAACTCTACCGGCACAAATTAAAAGTTCAGGAGCACGCAAGAAGTGGTGGGGCCACTACGTCAACGTAGAGATATGGCGGTGGGGTTATAATTATAATTATTATACCTTTTTAGATGATTTTTTGTCGTAGTTGGGTTTTAGTTTTATAACTTTTATTTAAATTATTTTGGGGTTTTAAATTTATAATGTGACCTCATAAAGCCTATATTTCCAACGGATGATCAACAAGACGCTTCCAACGATACCCCATTTCTCAAATTACGAGGATTAGTTTAGAAGTTATGAGGGAACAGATGTACATACATCCATACATACCGGTCAAAATCATAACCCTTCTTTTTGTTTCGCCGTAGTCGGATAAAAAGTAACTTTGCATAATGTACTAACACGGGTGCAATCTCCGAGCCCTGTAGCAGCACGGCGCCCAGGTTGAACCACAGCGCGTTGGCGAGGGTGAACTGGTTCTCGAGCGCGGGCGGGTCCTCGATGCAGGGGTAGGGGTTCTGCCACTCTTCGTGGCACAGCCGCCCCACCACGTACAGCAGCAGCGACGTGCCCAGGTACGCGAAGCCCAGGCACAGCCACACCTGGCCGGGCGTTCCGATTATTGTGAAGTGTTGTGCAAGTGCGACAGCTACAACCAGCACAGGTTTCGTGTTGCACAGTATCAGTCGTACATACGTACGTATAGGAAGGAGCTGTTTATTGCTTTCTTTTATGAACAAGTATTTTAGTATTAATACTAAAATTGTTGGTTATTATGATGATGACGTTTTCTGGTCTGAGATACGCGACAGTACTCTAAGTTCGTCATTCTAAATAATTTAAAGCCCTCATCAGGTACAGTAAAACAGATAATTTATAACTTTTTCTACGGTCATCACATTTCTTTTGTTTTAAGCTATGTTTAGAAGCGCCACTGAACTTACGCCATTGGAGAAGGGCAGAAGGAAGGCGAAGATCTTGGGCTCGGGCGTCTTGGGCGTGCGGAACAGGATGCTGATGCCGAGGTTCATGAAGGGCGTGGTGAAATCCACTGCGCGCTCGCGCTCCGCCGTGATGGTCAGGTCCGTGATCGCGAAGTCGATGTTCTGCACACAAAGGGATCATATACTGTCTGTCCTCGTGCCCGGCACACTCACTCAGGCGCCGCGAGCCGTACGTCATCTTCCATGAGGCGGCCCAGCATGCCGGACCACTTGCCGGTGACGTTGTCGCGCTTGCCGGTGTCGCCGTCCTCCTGCTCCACGAACGTATAGTTGAACTTCAGCAACTTTGCCAGCTTGTCGATCAGCTCGATGCAGAAACCTTTAATAGGACACATCATAGTCACTACCTGTATATTATTAACTTAACCTGTCCCACTGCGGAGTCTCTATTGCACATTAAGTGCAACTGATGCCTTCTTCCACCGATCCTCTATAGGAGTATAGACAACTTCGCTCTTTAACCTCTATATAAAAGCAGGGCTCGGTTAACGGTATATTTTCGGTTACGATCGAACAGAACTTTATTTAAATCGTTCTCGGTTGATAAAATGTTTTTAGTCGTTTTTAACCATTTTGAGGTTAATCGATAGGAAACTCGCAACACAACCCTATCAATACGTAAGCGGCAAAACGCATTGGAATCAATGATGTGATGAAATGACAATAAGGTACAATTTAACAAAACAAGTACATGCTTGTCAACGCACGTGTTGATTCCATACCGTTACTGCAAAATTGCATTTTTATTCTTAAGAAATGATATTTGAAACTAGCGTATTGATTGCATACCGTTACTGAAAAATTGCATTTTTATCGTAAGAAATATGAAACTAGCGCTCGCCGACAAAGATGAAGCACCGACACCTGCTGTCGTTTAGAATTACTGCAATTCATTTTTTATTTAAAGTAGGTATGTGTGTTTGTTTAATACGTCTTGATATTAAAACTGAATGACATCACACTCGTGAAATAAGTATAATTGCATTTTTGAGAAATCAGGATGTAACTAAAATATATAAAATCCTTACAAAATTTGTTGTGTACAGAACAATCCACATGAACAAATTCACGATAAAAACTTAGTTAATTTTATGTCGCAGTTAAACTCAAAGCTGGTGTAAAATCATCAAACTACTAAAACTACAAACTTTAAATAAAACATTTCATGCAAAGGAAGTCAGTTTCTAAATTCCTCTCTGATATCAAGGGATCACCTTTCAAAGAATTCCTAGACTAAAACCAGCTTAATACAAAAAATTTAAGTTATGTCAAAGAAAGAATCACTCATTTATAATAAGTTAACGGAATTGGTATCTATCTTATTTAAGGAACACCCCCCAGTTAGATGAAGTTGATTATATGAAAATCTCTCAAAACTCCAATTTGAATTACGGACTACAACATTGTACAGCGATCGTCTTACAATACAATAAAGTTCGAATAAGCAAATTCATGCATAATGCAATTTTGCTGTCTTTGATACTGTAAATAACCATTTATATATACACGGCGGCTACCGGATACGTTTCCCGATGCTTAGTCAGGCGGTTTACGAATGAGTACGGGACAGCGGCTAACCGTTGAACGGCGCATGCTCCGTTTTGACGGTGACTATATGGGCGGACTAAACGGAACGATGGCAAGTGTATAAGCATGCGAAACCAACAGAATGCTTGGACCGCAGAGCGTGAGAGGACTACTCAATACATTACTTGACGTTAACGTGTAAGGTTGTGTTGTCTGTTTAATTAATTAAATTAAAATTTGGATTTCCTTGGTGCCCAATCTAGGGTCGTAGAAATAGAATGTGAATGTGCCAGTAGGTGCAAGCTATTTCTTGCTCTATGAAGAGATGTGACATAATCTGTCCCAAATTTTAGTTTATTGTTTACGGTATCCTAAAGTTCAGATGTGTTTGGGGCCCAATCTGGGGCCATAGAAATAGAATGTGCGTGTGTCTGTAGGTGCAAGCTATTTCTTGCTCTATGAAGGATATGAGACACTCTGTCCTGAATTTTAGGCTAGCGGTTTAAACAGCGACCGCCTTGTTTGTTAACATGTAAGGTAGTGTATCATCATCATCATCATCATCAGCCTATAAATGTTCCCACTGCAGGGACACAGGCCTCCTCTCTGTGAGAGGGAGTGGGCAGTAATCCACCACGGTAGTGTATGAATAAATTAAATTAAAATTTGGATGTCCTTGGTGTCCAATCTGGGACCATAGAAATAGAATGAGCGTGTGTCATTAAGTGCATGTTATTTCTTGCTCTATGAAGAGATATTAGACTAACTATCCCAAATTTTAGTTTAATATTTACGGTATTCTAAAGTTCAGATGTCCTTGGAATCCAACCTGGGGTCATAGAAAAAGAATTTGCGTGTGCCTGTAGGTGCATACTATTTCTTGTTTTATGAAGAGACATGAGACCAACTGTCCTGAATTTTAGTTTATTGTTAACGATATCTTAACGTTCAGATGTCCTCGAGCCAATCTGGTCACAAAAAACGGAGTGATGTGCATATACGCTATCTCAAATTTGTGGAGAGATATGAGACAAACTGTCCTGAATTTTAGGATAGCGGGGTGCATGAAAGGAGCCTCCTCGTGGCGCACCCTGGAAGCAGCTAGACACGCTCACACAGTGTCTAGGCTGACTGATGCCTTCAACTTAGTAATTTGAGGTAATAAGGTAACAAGGTAATTCGGTAACAAGTTAATATGGTAACAAAGTATCAAGGTAAAATAAGGTAACAAGGTAGGTATCAAGGTAAAATAAGGTAACAAGGTAGGTATCAATGTAAAATAAGGTATCAAGGTAAAATAAGGTAACAAGGTATCAAGGTAAAATAAGATAACAAGGTAATACTGAGTTTTAGATCTAAATAGTGGAATAGGCCCCGAACCAGTATTTTAACTACGCTATTCTCCACCTTACTGCACTTGTAGGAATTCACACTCTATTTGGTGGAATAGGCCCCGAACCAGTATTTTCATTTAGGTTATTGGGCATCTACTCCACCGATAGTGACGAGGCGAACGGAGTGAGCCGTTGGAACGAAAGGTGGAGTAGAATGCCCAATAACCTCCTACTCACGCGCTTTATGATGCCTGTAGGCTTGTATTTAAACTTATATTAAGTTCTGTTTACGCTTAGTTTTTATCTTTTATTTCTATATTTAAACTAGCTGACCCCGGCAAACGTTGTTTTGCCAATTATTTGTTTGGGGTGGACAACCCTTATCACTTAGGGGTATGAAAAATAGATAGTAGCCGATTCTCAGACCTACTGAATATGCATATAAAATTTGGTAAAAATCAGTAAAGCCGTTTTGGAGGAGTAAGGTACTTAATTAACATTGTGACACGAGAATTTTATATATAAGATGTGTAGTTCTCGATTTTTGGGTTGGTATGTTTGCGTGTGCTAGCTGACATATGGCTAATAATTGTTTATAATAATTTAAATTACGTTTTGTGTTGCGTAATGTAAGTATACTATTTTGCATTCTATTGTATCGAATATTTTTTTCTAACTGAAAAGACAGCTGTGCTGCTGGGGAGTTTGTTGCGCCACATCTTCTTCCCAGCTAAAGGCACTAGGAAGTGGTGAAGGTTGGGCGTTTTGGGAGCCTGTTTTACGTAATATTGACGTTCAAAAAATGCTGCTCTCAGCCTAGTTTGAATAAATGACTTTAAAATGTTGAATTTTTGAATCACCTCCTGTACCTATGCTATTTTGAACTTGTGATTTATTTCATCACTAGACCGACGCGAAGTTGTCATGTTCAAACAATAATTTATACAAAATTTCCGTCGAAAATGCACATTCAGTTTTTCCGAATATTAAACCGGCCAAGTGCGGGTCGGACTCGCGCACGAAGGGTTCCGTACCATTATCTATAAAAACGGCAAAAAAATCATGTCTGTTGTATGGGAGCCCCCTTAAATATTTATTTTATTCTGTTTTTTAGTATTTGTTGTTATGGCGACAACAGAAATACATCATCTGTGAAAATTGCAACTGTCTAACAATGACGGTTCATGAGATACAGCCAGGTGACAGACGGACAGCCAGACAGACGGACGGACAGCGGAGTCTTATTAATAGGGTCCCGTTTTGCTCTTTGGGTACGGAACCCTAAAAATGAAATGATGTTCTCTGGTAAGCGCATTACTTGAGATATAACGGCTGGACCGATTTGGCCATTTGGTTTGGTTTTTATTATACAGCGTGTAAAAAAACCCTGTTCGATCCGTGAGGGTGTTGTTATGAATCATTCTGATATACTATTTATGTGGTACCTCATTTTCAGAAAAAATACCACACACCACACCACACACCACCACATTTTTTTAAATTGGGGAATTTTTTCGGTTTATTAAATGGGGCGCTGGCGGCCGTCGTTTAGAGGGTGTTTACAAGTCATAAACTTATGATATTTAGAGGCATGAGGAACAGGGTGTACCTAACTAGCACGTGTAACATGACGCTTTCTATCTCTATGAGGAATAGACACATCTCTTTCTATACAAAGTCACGTTTCGTTTCTCCATTTTTGACATCGTACCGTAGATATCATTCTACAATCTGTCATTTTATCTTTTGTTTCTATCGATCTTTGTCAAGGTCCTTAAACATGTAGACTATTTCAGAAGAAAGTTTTCTATCCCAAACTGACAAAATCACAAAGGCAGTGAAGACAATTTGATTTTGTAATCGCCATGCTAAAGACAGTAGAAAACTTTTTACTCAACGGCCACAAACTAATAGTAATAGTAATTTATTTCCAAAACTTCAGTACACATTACATCAATGAGGTCTCGACCCCTGAACTAGGACATCCTGTATGACAGGGGTCGAGGTTTCTCCAGTTACATGGACCAACATGAGAAGACTTAGACTAAATATAATTAAGTGATTTTTAAAATTAATGAAAGAAAATTGGAATAAATTGAAAATTAGACGAAAAAATAATTAACAAGATAAGAAATATAAACATTTTCTATTTTAAAATTAAACGGGGTTAGCAAGTGCATGGTGATATTGTAGCGGTTACACCGCCACATACGAACTACGCATCAAAGACATGACGTCACACAAATCCTGCATCGCGCAGTTAGAGTTTACCGAGCGATCGACATACATACAAGATTTCAACTTCAAACTGACGGGCAGTTGCCCGCCAGACACAACACCCGTCTGGTCGGAGGATCCTCCCTTTTCTATGGTGGATGAGTGAACTTTACACCCTGTTCCTCATACTCCTAAATTGGTGACCCCGAGTATGAACGTCAACGCAGCCTTCGTGCAAATACTTCGGCGTGACGTCATCATCATCACTCCCGCAAGCTTTCGTGAGGCGACTCACACAGCCGGCCAGCATCCACGACTTCAACGGGTATCCTGACCACCAGCATGCAGCGAACGCGCATTCCTGGTCATCACCCTCAGCCTCATCACCCCGACTCACTGGGGAATCAACTCAATCACCCCGACTCACTGGGGAATCACCACAGACAGTTCCGACTCACCGCGAACTATGTGGCACCCGGTTCCGACTCACTGGAACCACAGCTGGCACCGTGAAGCATCGCAAGATTCAGCCAACTATCGACCTCCGGTCTCCGGAGGGGAGTGATGTAGCGGTTACACCGCCACATACGAACTACGCATCAAAGACATGACGTCACACAAATCCTGCATCGCGCAGTTAGAGTTTACCGAGCGATTGACATACATACAAGATTTCAACTTCAAACTGACGGGCAGTTGCCCGCCAGACACAACACCCGTCTGGTCGGAGGATCCTCCCTTTTCTATGGTGGATGAGTGAACTTTACACCCTGTTCCTCATACTCCTAAAATATGTATGATGGGTGTGTAGATGTAGGTGTGTGAATGAAGGTTTGTGTGTTTAGGTGTGTGAATTTGTGTGTGTAATCCGAGTATATCCACTAGGTGAGATTACTGATAAGGTTCTCAGTATCATCGTAGCTATAACTTTCAAGCCAAAGTAAGATTTCCTTTTCAGGGTTCCGTAGTAAACAAGGAACCCTTATGGTTTCATCATGTCTGTCTGTCTGTCCGCGGTCTAGCTCCGAGACCCTTAGTACTAGAAAACTGTAATTTGGCATAGGTATATATTTTAATTACGCCGACAAAGTGGTAAAATAAAATTATGAAAAACATTTTTTTAGTGTACCTCTCATATACGTAAAGTGGTGATGTTATTTTTTTTCTTTTTTTAACCCATAGTGAGGGGTATCATTGGAAAGGTCCTTTAAAAACATTGCAAGTTTATGAAAACCATTTTTGGATTCAGGAATCCGTTTGCGAAATATTAAGCTTTAAAGTGCTAATTTTTGTTGAGTCAAGTGACCCCCCCCCCTGCCGGCTAAATGGTTGGTTTTGGGTGTGTGAAAAAAATCACAACAGTAGTTTATATAACGAAATTAAAAGGAAAACTATCACAGCTAAGTAAGCTCTACAAGTTAACGAGTAATAATCGACCAACTTAACTTTGCAGTTGCAAAAACATGTTTTCCCATACATTCCGTATGGGAGAACATGTTTATCAACTACAAAGTTAAGTTTGTTTTTGGGATTAATTCATCCCAACTACGGAACCCTTCATTGTGCGTGGTCCGACACGCACTTGGCCGGTTTTTTATCAGGACATTGCTCACGTCTCTAATAGACCAGGGCTGAAATCTTTGAAAATGGTAAAAAGTGAAAAAAAAATAACAGTAGAATGAAACCCATTGGTGATTACAATGCTGACCCATACGAGTTATTTTATACCGAGCTTGTTAGTTTTTGTAGTGAACAATATTGGTCATGTGTTGATGTTGATATTCTCGGTGTGGACTCGGGTACATACACATTCATAAGTGACGCTCACGGTACATGCAGCTGGTTAGATCATTCTATAGTTACGGAATCGGCAAAACGATGTGTCACTAATGTTTACATTAATTATGATACGCTGTGGTCTGATCATTTTCCTCTAATCATTGAGTGTGACCTTGATTTACTTACACCTAAATTACAGAATGTAATGTTGAACGATAATTCTGTATCGTGGGGCACTAGAAATAAGGAACAGATCTCGAAATATACCACAGAGTGTCATAAACGTTTAGGGATGGTTAATTTTCCTACCGAGTGTATAAATTGTGCTGATTTTTACTGTAATGACCCCTGTCATCATCGTATTCTTGATGTGATGTACTCTGACATTGTGTCCGCCCTTCGTGGTGCGTCCTTGGCGGGTCGAGAGGGCATTAGGAGGGGTGGGAGTGGGGCACGCATGGTGGGCTGGAATAAACACGTCAGCGAGGCTCACCGGAGGGCTAGAATGACGTTTACGGAGTGGGTATCGTGTGGTAAACCTAAAGCTGGCCTTATGTACGATGAAATGTGTGCCAGTAGGAGAGTTTTTAAATCACGTTTAAAATGGTGTCAAGATCATCAAGTCCAGATTAAAATGGACAGACTTGCGGAAAAGCACGCCAAAAGCGATTTTCGAGGTTTTTGGAAAAATATTAACAAAGTTAACGCCAAACCTGGACTTCCGGTGAGTGTTGAGGGGGTGAGTGATTGTAAAGGCATTGCTGAAATCTTTAAGAGTCAATTTTCTATTCAGTCACCGTTGGGTCGGCCGTGTGAGGTGTACAATGATGAGTTACCGGAGGGGATAGTAGGGGTGAGGTTTAGTGCCAAGGATGTGGCTGTTATCCTTAAGAGTATGACAAAAGCTAAGAGTCCAGGTCATGATTCTCTATCCATTGAACATCTGGTTCACGCTGGCCCACATATAAACATAGTATTAGCAATGTTCTACTCGCTATGCGTGAGCCACTCTTATCTCCCGCCGGACCTTATAAAAACTGTGGTTGTGCCTATAGCTAAAGACAAAACCGGTGACTTGGCTGATAAAAGTAACTATAGGCCCATTTCTCTAGCTACAGTTACAGCGAAGGTGTTTGACGGTTTGCTTAATACACAGTTAAGTAAATATTTATCTCTGCACGACAATCAGTTTGGATTTAGACCCCGATTATCAACGGAAAGTGCCATACTGTGTCTTAAACATACCGTCAGATACTATAATGACCGTAAGACCCCGGTATACGCGTGTTTTCTCGACCTGTCCAGGGCTTTTGATTTGGTGGCGTATGATCTCTTGTGGAAAAAACTTGAGAGTATCAACCTACCACCAGAACTTGTTACCACCCTCAAGTATTGGTATACGCACCAAGTCAACAGCGTCAGATGGTCGGGGGCAATGTCGGAGCCATATCGATTACAGTGCGGTGTAAGGCAGGGTGGACTGACCTCACCCTCGTTATTCAACCTTTACATGGACGCGCTGATCGTCGCGCTGAGCAGTCAGCACGTCGGCTGTCATATAGACGACGTGTGTATCAACAATTTAAGCTATGCAGACGACATGGTTCTGCTGAGCGCGTCGATTTGTGGCCTAAGAAGGTTGATAGCGACATGTGAGGATTACGCTGTTAAACATGGACTTGTATATAATATTAAGAAAAGTCAGTACATGGTCTTTGAGGCCGGCGGTGCTATATGCCCCGACTATGTACCACCTATACGTCTAAATAGTGTACCCTTAGACAGGGTGATTCAATTTAAATATCTAGGACATGTAGTCACGGCTGATCTCAGGGATCATGCTGACTTGGAACGGGAGCGGAGGGCTTTATCTAAAAGAGCTAATATGCTGGCCCGCAGGTTCGCGCGTTGCTCTGATGGCGTGAAAATAACTCTTTTCCGAGCATATTGCACGTCCATGTACACCTGCAGCCTGTGGGCTAATTACACGCAGAAAAGCTACAGCACCCTCCGCATCCAATTTAACAACGCGATCAGAGCGACGTTGGGTCTGCCTCGCTACTGCAGCGCTTCGGGTATGTTCGCATGGGCGCGCACGGATTGTTTTCATGCGACCATGCGGAAGCGCTGCGCGTCTCTAGTGCGCAGAGTGCGGGCCAGCTCCAATGTCGTTCTGAATATGATAGCAAATAGGTTGGACTGTCCTTATGAGCGACACTGCTGTGACAGACAAGTTACATATAGTGTCGCACGTAATAGACTATTGAAATGACTAAGGGCTAATTAATTAATTATGATTGAATGTAATTTGAATTTAATGTTTCTAATTTGTGTTGATGTTGTGTTCATATTGTATTTATTCGTTTGTTTAGTAGTGTAGTGTGAGCTTGGAGACGCAAATGTAAAGAATGTTTCAATATGGATTATGTGGTACCTGAAATAAATGAATTTTAATTTTTTTTTAAATTTAATTTTTTAATTGGAAAAAGAAGAGAATATAACAAAAAAAATCCGGCCAAGTGCGTGTGTTTATATTTTGCAAACGGATCCTTGAATCCAAAAATGGTTTCCACAAACTCATAATGTTTTTGTAAGACCTTTCCAATGATACCCCACACTATGGGATAAAAAAATAAAAAATAAAACATCACCACTTTACGTGAATGGGAGGTACCCTAAAAAAAAAATGTTTTTCATAATTTTGTTGTACCACTTTATAGGCGTAATTAATATGTATACCTATGTCAAATTACAGCTTTCTAGTACTAAGGGTCTCGGAGCTGGACCGCGGACAGACAGACAGACAGACAGACAGACGGACATGACGAAACTATAAGGGTTCCTTGTTTACTACGGAACCCTAAAAATGAAAGGAAAAATAATTTACGGGCGATCTGAGGTCGGGAAGTGGATAGGGGTGCGTTTTTAAGGGTAAAAAACGGTTTATCTCGATTTCCCGCAAAACTACAAGTCCTATGGAAAAAAGTCAAATCTCAAAGTTGTAGGTAATAAAAAGATTTACAACTTTTGTGTTTGCAATTTTTTCACATAACCTCAAAATTGATGTGAAAAATTCAAATAACCAAGTTTTTGGTTTTTTATTTTATCTTTTTCAAAAAAAAAAAAATTTCTACGAAATTTGGTGAAAACTTACTTTTTTATGTCCCAAATATACTGTAATTTATTTGATTTAAAATATTTATTTTTTCACCTTATTTTGACTTAATATCAAAAAAGCACCCTAATTTTCAATCGAAATTTCTCGTGTCAAAATATCAGCTTTTTTCTAAAAGTCGGTGGGCTTTTTGTTTGTTGAAATCTCTACTTTCTGACGGTGTAAAAAAATATACATTACCGTAGTAAATGTTCTCAGAAAATGCAAAAAATCGAAAAAAACTCGAATTCAAATTTTTTTTTTAATCATTATGTACAATTTTGAGCTATTTTAAAATTTACACTTTAATTACTCAAAAAACGTAAGATTCCATGTTACATTGATAAACGAAAAAATTGCAAATCGAAATATACTACTATAACTAAGAAACAAATAAGTTAATAAAGTTATCTAATATTTAATAAGACATCTACAATATTTTGAGAAAGTTGTAGAATCTTCTTTAAATAATATTTGTAGATGCCTATTTATTGCTGTTTTAAGATAATTCATATACCTGAGTGACCTACGGAAAATTTTAGCCCATTGAAAGGTATTTCATAAAGAAGTGGGGAAGGAGCTAGGAGGGTCTGGGCCTTACTACATACCTGTTATTTTGTAGCTACTGTAAGAACCGTTAGCCAGTATTCGAGATACAGAGCAGTGTACAACTTCGTTTTTAAAAATACACGTGCAGGCTGAGTTACTTTAACCGCTCGCCCTCTAGCGCGCCGGTGACGTAATGATCTGTCAAGTCCGAATACCTCCCGCGCGGCAAAGATTTACGACCCATACTTATCAGAAATCGCCATATCAATGGACAAAGGAATACCCAAGAAAAACCCATAATAAACAATACTTAAGCTTGCTTACGATTATCGTAAACATTTATGATGTATGCCTAATCTATTCGAGTAGCAAAAGCCATTCAAAATAACATAGTAGGCTAATAAATACACCCGACACTTGGTCATAAATCTTTGCCGCGCGGGAGGTATCCGGACTTGACAGATCATTACGTCATCGGCGCGCTAGGGAGTGAGCGGTTGGGTACGCCACGATTACGGCGATAAGACCCCTCTTTGAGGAGTAGCTTGAGAGGCATCACGGCGTCCTCACCTTCCGCCTGACGCAGGTCCTCACCGGACATGGCTGCTTCGGGAGGTTCCTGTTCAGGATAAGGCGGGAGGAAACGCCCGGGTGTCACCATTGTGTGGATCGGCCTGAGGACACGGTGGAGCACACGGTGGAGGTATGCCCGGTTTGGGCGGAGCAACGCCGTATCCTCGTAGAGGCGATCGGCGGCGGTGATCTCTCGCGTCCGGCCCTGGTTCAGGCCATGGTACGGAGCGAGAGGAAATGGCAGGCCATCACCTCCTTCTGCGAAGCAGTAATGCTCGCGAAGAAGGAGGTGGAACGCGTGAGGGAGAGGCAAATTTCGCGCCCTCACGCCCCTAACTGCTGCAGGAGGAGACACCTGGGGTGGAAATTGCGAGCCGATTTCCGGCCACCGTAGGCGCGGGCTTGCGGACGGTGAGCAATGGGTAGCTCGCCGTCCGATAAGGACCAAGCCCGGGTGGACGGCGCGTTGTGTTCCACGCGCGCCTCAAAGAGATGTCAACAGAATTGACGGGGTCCGCTAGGGCCAATGCCTGCCGGGGCTGCGAATACGGGCCGAAAAGGAAATCGTGGCCCCCGGCAACGAGGGAGAGGCAAAGAGCGTAATCAAACTAAGCTTGGCGTAAAGTATAGAGGGCCAAGTATCTATTGAGGTTTTTGAGTAAGACGAGATAGAGTCGAATTGAATTGTTTGTGTGAGATCCACGGGTTCTCGATTCATTGGGTCGGAGACCGTACCAGAGTATCGTAGCGATAGCCCGTTAGAAATCGGCATCTACTTGCTAGACCGTGGGTACGTCAGGTACGTGGTATGCGGTAGCTCTGGGTAGCATGGTTGGGTCTAGCCTTGAAAACAAGACCGTATGAGACCGTACCAGAGTATCGTGTACATGGTACGCGGTAGCTCTGGGTAGTATGGTCGGGTCTAGCCTTGTAGCCAAGACCGTATGAGACCGTACCAGAGTATCATGTACGTGGTACGCGGTAGCTTTGGGTAGTATGGTCGGGACTAGCCTTGTAGCCAAGACCGTATGAGACTGTACCAGAGTATCGTGTATATGGTACGCGGTAGCTCTGGGTAGTATGGTCGGGTCTAGCCTTGTAGCCAAGACCATAGGGTCAAGGACGACTCGGCATTCCTTTGGGATGTGCGTATGTGATTGTTGACCGCGAATGAGATACCTGGGGCTTTGTTAATTGCTTTGTAGCGGCATCGCCGCCACACTACGAAGCGATCGTCAATGTTCGGCTGTTTCCGCCGTGCCGCGCGCCCCGTTCGTGGAAGTTCGGTTTTGCCAATACCTCACCTTTTTTTGAAGTGAAAACTTCTTTAGCATCGTTGTGATTTGAAAGTCGATGAAACGAAAAAGCGACAGTAAAAAGAGACAGACTCTTAAATTCATAAGATTTAACGTGGGAGAAAATGAGATAGGAAGCATGATAGTGTGGGGGGGGTGTGTCTGAGGGTGTGTGTGGGGGTGTGTCTGAGGGTGTGTGTGGGTGTGTCTCTGAGGTTGTGTGTGGGTGTGTGTGGGGGTGTGTCTGAGGGTGTGTGTGGGGGTGTGTCTGAGGGTGTGTCTGAGGGGGTGTGTGGGGGTGTGTCTGAGGGTGTGTGTGGGGGTGTGTCTGAGGGTGTGTGTGGGGGTGTGTCTGAGTGTGCGTGTGGGGGTGTGTCTGTGTGTTTGTGGGGGTGTCTGTGTGTGTGGGGGTGTGTCTGTGTGTGTTCTTATGTTCGTGGTTCTCTTTATGCTCTGCTTCGTACCCCCTCCGCTCGTGTTTACCAAGGCATAGTGGGAGTTTGCTTGGGCCTCAGCGTTGTACACACGGCTACACATCAAGCTATACATTTCCAGTTTATGCTGATCTCGCATTGTATAGGATTTCCGTACAATGCGAGGTCCGCTAATACTAGAAATGTATAGCTTGATGTGTAGCCGTGTGTACGTGTGTTAATACATGTTTGTGCGCGTACAAAAACATATTTTTTTAAAATTTTTGAAGGTTTCACTTCTACCACGTGTGAATTGCACACATGTTTTAATTTTTTTTGGGTGGGAAATTATCAAATAACTTCTCCCGCGTAATAGCGGGAGGGCGTGTCAGACTCTTACTGACTAAAACCCACCCGTGTTCCTTCGGTTGCCCTGTTGCCGGGGGCCACGATGTCCCTATGGGTTTTCTTCGAGCCCCCGGCAGGCATTGGCCCTACCGGCCCCGTCCATTCTGCTGACATCTCTTTGAGGCGCGTGTGGAACACAACGCGCCGTCAACCCGGGCTTGGCATTGCTCACCGTCCGCAAGCCCGCGCCTACGGTAGCCGGAAATCGGCACGCGATTCCCGCCCCGGGCGTCTCCTCCTGCAGCGGTTAGGGGCGTGAGGGCGCGAAGTTTACCTCTCCCTCACGCGTTCCGCCTCCTCCTTCGCGAGCATTACCGCTTCGCAGAAGGAGGTGACGGCCTGCCATTTCCTTTCGCTCCGTACCATGGCCTGAACCAGGGTCGGACGCGAGAGATCACCGCCGCCAATCGCCTCCACGAGGACACGGCGTTGCTCTGCCCAAGCCGGGCAGACCTCCACCGTATGCTCCACCGTGTCCTCAGGCCGATCCACATAATGGTGACACCCAGGTGTTTCCTCCCGCCTTATCCTGAACAGGAACCTCCCGAAGAAGCCGTGTCCGGTGAGGACCCGCGTCAGGCGGAAGATGAGGACGCCGTGGCGTCTCTCAAGCCACTCCTCAAAGAGGGGTCTTATCGCCGCAATTGTGGCGTGCCCAGCGCGGCGTTGTGACAATCGCACTCTCCATGACGCCATGAGATCCCGCCGAAGCTCTATCCGCTGTGCCGCGATTTCTTACGGCATCGGAGTTAAGCCCCGGCGTTTCGCCCCCTCGCGCCACTCCCAGATGTGCGCGAGGACCTTTGCCTCCAGATCCCATGGCGGTCACACTGTACCTCACGCGCCAGTCCTTTGTCCGCCGCTGCGCAAGGCACTCACGCGCTCGCTTGCCTGAAAACTATTTAACACCGCGCCCTCGTAATAATATAATCTCCGCCTCTATACATTTCTGTGCTTGAAGTATTAAATAAATAAATAAATAATATGATATTTCTGTTTCTTCCCAATTCTGTCAACTTAACTTTCGTACATCTTGTTTAGTGTTCCTTCATCTTTCTATCTACTTTCTATTGTTGTAACGTACCTCATACTCTTTTGTAAACCGTTATTTTCTTCATATTTCAAATATATAACCGTCTTGTGTTACCGTTGGACTTTTAATTTGGTGGACCGAAACCCTACAGGTAATGACTTTGGGTAAATTCTTAAATTATCAGTGTACATAATCCTCCATAGTTACTAGACTCTGATTGATTGTCATGTTGTTTATTTAATTGTTATCCCTGCCTACAATTTGACTTTTGAAGTTAGTAGAATGATGTTAGAAATGTGATGTTAGTTAAATAAACAAACTTTACAGAAGTTCACGTTTACGTTAGGTGAAGAAAGATGCCTGTAGTTATGGGAACCATGCGAGTAGAGTTCTCCAACGGCCGTATTGTGTGCGACCGTCCCAGTAGTTACTGGCGTAGGTCGAGGTCTGAAAGACCATAGTTTTGATCCATGTGATGGATGTGTGAGAGCAATGATCTAGACCAAATCAAACTGGTTGCTAATTTAATTGTATAATTAAATATTATACATTTTTTTTTTTACATTCTCTGATTACTTGAACTCACACACTGACTAATTAGTATCACTTGTAATTTTTTTTAGGAATGTCGTATAGGTACCTACTTTTACAATGCTTGTAAATATGTGAACACCATGTATCCATTACATATTTTTTTTTTATCATAGCTTCATTTTTATTTTTTTTACCTTTTGTGGTATAGTAATCTTATTCCAGGTGCATCGTCTTCACATATAATTATATAATTAATGTTTACAAAATATTGTAAAACATTTTAAAAGAGTAACGGTGGAGTTTCTTGCCCATTCTTCTCCATACGAAAACTACCTTTTGGAAGGGGCGACTAGAATCAATTCTATTTTTTGTTTTTGACGTTCAAAAGTGCCTTTTTGTGCCTAATTGAAATAAATTATTTGACTTGACTTGAATGCAATTGCTAGTTGACTGGAGAGCCGTGGCGTTAGAGTGGTTTACTCGTGTGTGGGTTTTCAAGTGTCCAAGGCTCTTAGTGAAAAACGATGGTACATGGCTCTGGTTAATGACTTTTGCTTTGGTAAGTCAGTTTGTTTAGTTCATTGAGAAGTTGAAGTATTGTTTTGTTAAAACAATAAAGCGTTGAGGATTAAAGTTTCCTTATTTCAAAAGTCGGAAGTCGTAAATGGTCAGAATTAGCCGAGTCGAACAGGTACTGTTGTTGAGTTTTGGTTGCAGGTAAACACACGAGGACGTGTGCATAGCAGGATGGCCGTGTCGGATCCGGTCATTAGTACGGACACGAAACGAATCACAAGCGCGCCGCTGCCGACAGGACGTGTTCTACCCACACTTAAAGCGCGCGCTTCTACAGAGTAGTGATGTTTTAAGGCAATGGCGAGGGGGGATTCAGCCTCTAGTCGCATCGGAGAGAAGACGTCGCGGAACTGTTCTCGATTCGTGCTGCTCAGTAATTGCGTTAGTTGTAATTTGTGATCATTGTGTTAATTGGTGATTTTAATAAACGCCGCCGCACCCAGTGTGTGTATAATTTAGCTAGTGTGATTAATTTGATAGTAAATTATAATGTGATTTGAACTGCAAACTGTTTTTCTACTGCGCATTAACCAACACTACCCACACTACGCCCACAGTAGTTAAAATATCGATGATAATAACGACAGTCACGTACCCGTCTCCGACATGTAAATAATGAAATAAAGGTAAATAATAATAAAACTTTATCGTAATGTTATTGCGGTACCTATGCGCCCCCTTTCGGATCGGACAGGGTTTTTGTTACCATGCTGTATAGATCATTTGATTAAGCTGGAGCAACTTCGTGTTTTGACCAAGTTTTGACCCTTTCAAGTCAGGGTATCTTAAAAAATAAATGAAATTGTAAGTATCTACCTTCATAGCGATCATTCCCAGATAAACGGTCCGTGGACTCTTGCATCATCACATACGGTTTGTTCTAAAACAGAAAATTAACGCATTGTCTCAACGAACGTGCTAAATACATAAAAGTCGTGTTATTGTACATATAGTAAGTATACGCTGAAGGTGGGAGCCGAGTGGCAACGTTTTGAAATAAAGGGAAACTGCGGAACTAGTGGCCAACTCCAAAGTTAGAATTCACTAGGTTAAAGCACAAAGTGTTCACACTGGAGCTAAATGCGTGATATACACCTCAGTGATGAGCACGGTGAACGTGCGGTTGGTCATGGAGTCGGGCGGCGGCGTGTCGGCGGGCGGGTCGTGACGCTGCCAGGACAGGCCGGCGCGCGGCGCCCACAGCCCTGCGCGCTCCAGCTGCCCACCGCGCGCCAGCTCCACCACCTCCAGCTGCACCTCGCGCCGCCCGCCCTCTACTTCCCACGTGATGGCGCCGCCCACCAGCCGCCCCGCGCCGTCCTCACTGTTCCACTCCTCCTGCAACCGCACGGCCACTTCCTATAAGACATGCTTAGGTACTCCGTTGTTGCATTGTACCGAGCAACAGATAGGTACTTGCCGAGCGCAGGTAATTAAGCAGCGTGTCAGCGTGGAAGGCGCCAGCGCCCATCTCGCAATCGGCGGGCGCCGCGGCGGGCAGCTGCAGGCGGCGCCACGCCTCGGCCACCAGCCCCGTGCCCAGGTGTGCCAGTAGAAGCGCGGTGGGAGGCGCCGCCACTATCTCCGCTACTTCCTTAGGCTCCGGCAGCTCTTCTCCGTCCTCCGCACTCCTCGTTACTTTTAGTCGTTCCGTGTACATCTTGCGCCACTGATTCATCACCTCCACCACCTCGGGGGATTCAGGGTCAAAGAGGCGAAACGCTGTAAAACGCGCAACCAGTTAGTGTGCAGAACGTGTCGCTAGCGCAGGGTTGGCGTGGTGCTCACCAGTGACATTGGCGCCGCCGTGACTGTAGTCGTGCAACGGCTGCGTGTGCAGGTCCAGCGACAGCACGATGTACGAGTGCTTCTCGGCTAGCAGCCCCACGCGCTGCGCCGCGTCCAGCACGCGCACCGCGCACTCCGCCGAGCACCACACTATGAAATTCGTCAAGCCGGATTTCTTCAGCACCAGCAGCAAGTTTCTGCACACAGACAACTTTACCAATAACATACTTTAACTTGGATCATTCGGACGTAATCACAAGTTGTACTATAGTGCGACCTGAGCAGCGCATCTTCGTTGCTGGGCGGTAGCTGCCTTGCCAGAAGCGCGGGTGGCGCCACGCCGGCGGTGAGAAGCGCTGCACCGCGCGCGTCCCCTTCGTGCAGTAGCACGGCGCGCTTCCAGCCCTTTGCCTCGCACAGCTCCGCACACGCCTGCAGGAGACAAAATACGAAAATTACGAACTATTGATCAATTGGTTGCGTAGTACCTACTCATTGTATAAATAGACAATGAGGATGCAGACCTGCGCCAGCACTTGCGGATGTGGGTAAAGCTCGAGAGCCTCCCAGGTGGCGTCGGCAGGCGCGTGGTCCACCAGCAGCAGCGGCAGAGCGGCGCGCGCCGCGCCCGCCGCCGCCAGCCTCGCAGCGCGCGCTTCGCCGCCGCCTAGCGCCGCCACCGCCGCGCCCGTATCCGCGCTGGCCGCAGCCTCAAGCAAACAACACAGATAGAAAACCTTTCATTTTTTGTGACACGCACAAACAATAAAAATAAGTCGCGAAGTGCGAAAAAATACTGACTTCTTTTTAATTTTTTTGCCATGATTAAAAGCAGCTCATATTCTATATTTTGGCCACATTTTACGGTTTGGGTCCGGAACATTAAAAAGAACAAACAAAAGAGATTTTTCATTTCTCATACTCGAAAAGTAGTGTTTGTTTGATCCAAGTAGCGGGAGGAAGACGCTGATTCTCACCCTTGGGCGGGAAAGATAATTGCTCATAGTAATTGCTTCCTTCTCTAGGGCGGGAATGAATTTTAAAAATAGAACTATATTGGTTTGGTAGTCGGCTACGAAAATTTTTACTAAGGGGAACACTGTGGAGTCTGTGGTCATGGATCTGTGATCGAAGATATAATGGAATTGTAAAATAGACATTTATTATGGGTATATCCCCCTTGGGGGATATTACACTACCATATACCTATTTAAGAAACTCACAAATTACCAATGTTATGTCTATTTTACAATTTAGTTAGGTATGTCTTTGATCATGGATCTGTGATCGTAGATATGATGGTGTAATACCCCCCTTAATAGAAAAATACTGATTAAAAAAAATGCTGCAGTCTTGTAATTGTATAAACAGCCAGTGTGAACTAAAAAAAATACCTAAGCGGGACGACGCGCGGCGGTGACGCGATGTGTTCCATAATAAAATTAAAAAGACTAATAGGTACTAGAATATTCATGTTATTATTATCAGTTAATATTTTAGAAAAACTACAACTGTTTACTTTCCTTATATTCGAAATGAAAAGTAGAGTGTTTAACACGGGTGAAAGTCATCAATTCCTACTCGGACTATAGCCTCGTATGGGAATTGATTCCTTTCGACCCTTGTATAACGAAGTTAACAAGGCTCTCATTTCAGCTACTGCGACATTGAAAAAATAATTGCAGCGCTAGCACCCACACCCCACGCTACAGTAGGTATTGTCTGGTGCTGGGCAGTGGGTACTGGGACGGCGGGTACCTGCGCGCAGACGGCGGCGGGCGGTGCCAGCGGCTCATCGGGCTCGAGCGGCGCCACCGCGGCACTGCCCGACGCGTTCAGCGCCGCGTCCACGGCCGCCGCCAGCTGCAGCGCGCGCACCGGCTGCTCCACCACGCCTGCGCCACACAACGTGATGCTATTTGTACTAAACAGACACACACACTCGCAGGCGGCTTGAGCGCGAAAGGCCTTCGTTTTTTGGCGAACATTAGGTTAGGGAGATGGTCTCACAATAGGTAATGACGAAAACTGTAGTTGAGTAGTTTTTTTTGCAATCTTTTCCATTCATTAATAATATTACAACACAAAATTATTGTGAACATAGGGTAGGAGAAAAATTATACCGATGTTTTACAAATAAATTTCGGTCCATACTACATCCACAATACCTACACAATTGTTTAGGTAGGTCAACATGTCACAATTTTACTTCACGACGATCTGAAATATAATTCATTAAACAAAGTAGTATTCTTCTACGTACGTATCTCACCGCGTTTATTTTACAGATAAAATATTGAAAATATTTTTTTCAATAGGATTATCTTCATTGCTGGCAACATACACAGGAATGTATGTCACTTTTCTTTCGCGCGCGTTTTTTCATCGTAACGAAAACATCTGCTCTCGTCAAATTATTCATTTAAAATAAGTTTACGGAACCTTTTACTGAAATAACAAGTGATAGAAAGTGCAATAAGTGCATCGTTAGTGGAAACTTGAGACGGCCGCAGCGTCCATCAACGATATTAACAGGAAAGCTGATAGATACCTACATCAGAACTAACCAGAAGCAGCCTTAGTCCTGAGTTCCTAACCCATATTAGATGTATTTGGATCCAGAGGCCTCCCACAACCTTAATGTGCGAGAATGGCTTGTGCAGACCAGCGCGACTTGTCGCGCGACACGATCCTGCGATATTATATCCGTAGAACAATTTCTATGAAAACGCGCGCGATACTTCACACTGGAGCGATCTGTCGCGCTGCGACACAGATATATCGCGCGATACGCGAATCGCAGCGCGGCACCGGGTAGCGGACGCGATACCAAAAATAGAAACATTTTGTATGGTATCGCCGCGATATCGCGTAGCTGGCGCGACGCGATACCAAGAGAGTATAAATGGCGGTGCAAACCAAGCTGAGCTCAGTAGACGATCTTCGTCAGAGGACGAAGGCTGGTCTGTGCGTGTTTGCTCAGCGTGGGGTCCTAGGTTCGATTCCTCGGTCAACATAGCCCAACCTAACCTAAGTAGCTTGACCACACAAACACGAATGACGAAACCGGCGAATTCAGTCTTTTACGCAGTATTTATTTAAGTAATAAGCAAGATTTATTAATTTAAGTACTTACCTAAGTAAGTACTTAATTTTGGAAAAATAACTTGATTTCTACATATTTATAAAGTGTAGGTACTTTCGTTTGCAGCTGTTTATGAGTACCTAGGTAGAAAGAAACTTACATAGGAATTATCATTTTGAAATCATCTTAATTTACACACCCGTAGAGTTGACTACAAACGAGTAGTAGGTAGGTTTATATTGGAACTAACCTAGGTACCTACTTACTTACTTTTAATTTACTTATCAAACTAATTCCAATCTCCGTGAATTCTTCACTAATAAAATTGTGCTCAATACCTATGATGTAAATACCACAGTGACAGATGAATAAAAATGCATCAAAGTGGCGAAATGCGGCTGTACTTTAGGTAGGTAGGTACGGTGCCTACCTACCTAAAGTACAGCCGTAGGTACCTAAGGTACCTACACCTCTGCCTAATCCTTTGGGGATTACAGGCGTGATATTTAAGAAATACTCATATGTCTCGTGCGTGTGTGTCGTATGTTGTGTGTTATTGGATTTTTCCATCAGGAATGATGGCAATAGGCTCACCCCCTTTTACATGGGACTTAAACATAACTGGCGAAATGTGGGTGTCCTATAGGTACACCTCAACCTAACCCTTCGGGATTACAGGCGTGATGTGAGTTCGATGTGCGGCGTGGTGTGGCGTATGTTTAAAAAATATTCGGTGATAACTTTAATTGTAATGACTAGTAATGATGAGTGATCCAATTTGGTATGAAATTACTTGTTGCGCCCCGCGTTTACACCCTCATAAGTCTCGATCCCGTAAGAATACTGGGATTAATAGTATCCTATGTCCTAACCCAGATCATGATCTATTCATGTGCCAAATTTCATCCAAATCTGTTCAGCCTTTTAACGTGAAAGTGTAACAAACAAACAAACTCACTTTCGCATTTATAATATTAGTTAGGATAGTAGGTACTTAAGGGTCCGTGCACGATAAAAACCCTTTTTTGTCAATTAGTTATTTAATTGTGAGAAAGCTTGAAATAATTGAAAGATTAAGTATGTCTGACTATAAAAGTACAGCTTTCGTGATGCTAAACCATTTGTGTCAGTCAGGTGCAAATTTTAAATAAAAATTAGATTTTATCTCAAGGATAGCTGAAGGCCAATATCTGTTTATTTAATTTCTTGATATGGTTTGCTAAACAATAGGAAAAAAAAAATGCCAAGGTTTAAAAAAAAAGGTTTTTCAACATTATTTTTCTGCTATATTTTGTATGGAATTTGCATCAAAGTGGTTCAGCCATATGACCATAATTTTAATGATGTTATGACATTTTATAATATTCAAAATCAAAAGTAGTTTCTTGTAACAAAAAAAAACAACCGACCTCCAAAAAAAACACTACAAAGTGAAAAATAACTTTAATTTCGGAAGTCGGTGTCTTGGGTTTTGTATTTTCGTTTTTTGCCACCGACTTCCGAAATTAAAGTTATTTTTCACTTTGTAGTGTTTTTTTTGGAGGTCGGTTGTTTTTTTTTTGTAAAAAGTTTTTATTTTTCAATTTTTAGTTGTGGTACCTACCCCACACATATTCGAATACCACTATCTGCTACCAATGACAGAAACTTAACATATCATCTACATACTAAGTGGGAAAAAAATACGTATTTTGTAGCTAACTCAAAAACTATCCAAGCAAAGTTAATAAAATTTATATGGGACCAATTCGAGAGCACGCTCTTTCAAACAAAAAATAATTTTCAAAATCGGTCCACAATTGACGGAGAAATCGGTGGACATCCATAAAAAAAAAACAAACATAGGCGACGAACATATAACCTCCTCCTTTTTGGAAGTCGGTTAATGAACAAACGTCAGTCTCGCGTTATTTTTCGGAAAATTTGTTGCGATTATTAGTGATTTTCCATGAATACTTAATTTATTTGAAAAATCCCTTTCAGTCACAAGCAAAACAAAGAGCTCGAATGTTCAAATCACAAATAGATTGGTTTAAATTCTTGTTCTCTTTCTCACAAATAATGAACAAAATTGATCAAAATCAATAGATTTCGTGCACGGCCCCTTAACTATTAACAAACTGCCTCGTTGGTCTAGTGGTCGCAAGTAGTAACTGCGCGTGAGCTCCTGAATGTAACACAGCCGTGCGCATTCAGACCTTGTAGGTACTCGAACTACTCTCGCACAGCTGATATCACGCACTCGACTGCTAGCGGAGCCCTACTCAGCCGCCCGCGTCCACTAGAAAGTACCTAATATGACAAATGCAGACCATTTCAATTCGTGCTGCCCGCCCATTTAGAGTGAAGTAGGTCAGTTGGCATTAGGCTGCCCGCCCATAGTAGTGATAATAAAAAACATGTTTATAAACGCATTCTAGGGAGGGACAGTAATTTCATCCAACAATATTTGCATTGAACAGTTTTTGATTTGTCTTAAGTAGGTACATAATGTTAATTTATTATGAGTTGCAGGCAAGTTAGGTGACTGTAATGTTGAAGAGCCCAACTAAATTACTTCCTGCAGATTCGAATAAAAATATTTGACAAAGTATTTTTTGTAATAATTGAATCCTGCCAAAAGAATAATACTTATTAAAAAAAAAAAAAATACAAAAAAAAAAAACAACTGACTTCCTAAAAAGTCGGTTGTTTTTTTTTTTGTGAAAACGTTTTTATTTCTCGCTTTTTAATGGATCATGTTTCAGTTTGTAATTTATCAAAGTTAGCCTAATGCCAACTGCTCATCACCTATTACAAAATATTGCTTTTCCCGATGCAGGGACGTTCATCGTTGAGGAGTTCTCCTGGTACTTACTTCACCATCAGCTCCACTTGTCCATATGTGTAATGCAACCATAATAATAAAGTACTTAATCGAATCACAATCCGTGAAATACTTATTATTGAGTAAGTAGTTCCGGTGACCATCTGTGTTCTTCATCATCAGTTCTACTTCACCAAATGGTGCTTTCCGAGAGCAACTGCACGAGTTAGGCAGGTACTTACTATAAAAAAATACCCAAATCGCTTTAGGTGTGCCTGTAATATTTGAAGAGTTCCCTCGATTTCTCCAGGATCCCATCATCAGATCGTGACCAAATGACAATGGGACCACCTCGGAAGTACACCCTTTTAAACAAAAAATATATATTTTGCAAATCCATTTATATGATGACATTGATGACGGAGATAAGCCCAAACAAACAAAAAAAAGCGGCCAAGTGCGAGTCGGACTCGCCCATGAAGGGTTCCATAGCAGCAAGTAACATTGAATGAAAGGTAAATTGCGATTTACGATTTATGACGTATTAAAAAAAACTACTTGCTAGACCTCGTTCAAACCAATTTTCGGTGGAAGTTTACATGTACATCATATATTTTTTTTAGTTTTATCATTCTCTTATTTTAGAAGTTACAGTTACACACATTTTACCACTTTGGAAGTGTCTTTCGCGCAAACTATTCAGTTTAGAAAAAAAAAAATTTTAGAAACCTCAATATCATTTTTTAAAGACCTATCCATAGATATCACGTATGGGTTTGATGAAAAAAAATTTTTGAGTTTCAGTTCTAAGTATGGGGAACCCCAAAATTTTTTGTTTTCTTTCTACTTTTTTGTGAAAATCTTAATGCGGTTCACAGAATATATCTACTTACCAAGTTTCAACAGCATAGCTCTTATAGTTTCGGAAAAAAGTGGCTGTGACATACGGACGGACAGACAGACAGACAGACATGACGAATCCATAAGGGTTCCGTTTTTTGCCATTTGGCAACGGAACCCTAAAAAGATATAAACATCCGAATTGATAACCTCCAAAAAAACAGGCGCTGTATTCGCACGGACGCGCACCACAAGACTAAATAAAAAACCGGCCAAGTGCGTGTCGGACCACGCACAATGAAGTGTTCCGTAGTTGGGATGAATTTATCCCAAAAACAAACTTAACTTTGTAGTTGAAAAGTATGTTCTCCCATACGAAATGTATGGGAAAACATGTTTTTGCAACTGCAAAGTTAAGTTGGTCGATTATTACTCGTTAACTTGTAGAGCCTACTTAGCTGTGATAGTTTTCCTTTTAATTTCGTTATTAAAATTATAAACTACTGCTGTGATCACAATGTTTTTGAAGGACCTTTTTTAACATTACCACTTTACGTGTAGGAGAAGTACCCTAAAAAAAATGTTTTTCATAATTTTGTTTTACCACTTTGTCGGCATAATTAATATGTATACCTATGCCAAATTACAGCTTTCTAGTACTAAGGGTCTCGGAGCTAGACCGCGGACAGACAGACAGACGGATATGACGAAACTATAAGGGTTCCTTGTTTACTACGGAACCCTAAAAAGCGCGGACGCGCGCCGTGTCGCGCGCAGGTCTGGGCGGCCGACTTGCGGCAGCTTCAAAATGTACCTAGTCCTTTGACCACGCCGCCGCCGCGCGCCGCCAAATCCATTAGTAAGTCAGTGCAAAGTAAGTCTTATGCAATCGCAATAAGGTATAAGTTGGAACGATTGACGAGGATTTTTTAGTTTGAAATAGAGAAATGATTACCTATTTTTTTGTAAAGTAAGTCAAACATCCTAATTTATACCTTAATGCAATGAACAAAAGAGTCATATTGCAATGACTAACTATTTTACTTATGATTTTATTTCACTTTGGTAATAGTCTGTCAGTCTGCCTAGCTTTTTCCCAACTATGTTGGGGTCAGCTCTTACTTACAGCCTTACCGGACGCAGCTGAATACCAGTATTTTACATGGATCGACTGCCTGTCTGTACCCTAATTACGTAACTTATTTTCGTAAACAATTATGACTGTTTCATTTTGACAGTTCAACAACATTCATTGCGTTATTTACTTTGTTGAGCAGACTTTTCTTTCCAACTTATGAAGCAATGGATTAGCAATCTGTTTCAAATCGAAACAAATAATGATTGATCGTGTATTGTGCAATTAGGGTATTGACCTCCACTACCCAGTAACTGGGTAAGTAATACTGGCTTCTGACGACCCGTAACGATTGTCAAACCAGTGACCAACCCCTGCCCAGCGAAGTACAGACAAAGGCCATAATTATGTGAGTTTCTTTTAACCATCTCGACCTTACGCATCGATCACGTTCGTTCGGCGCTCCGATTGTCCTTTCACCAGTGACGGCCAGTGAAGGGCCAATCGGAGCGATCGGTCGATGCATAAACTCGAGATGGTTAAAAGAAACTTACACTACTCACGGCCTCTGATTGATCGACCCGTGAGGCTATTATTACTTTTTGGAATAAAACTAAGCCCTTGGTTAGCACGGACATAAAAATCCCCGTTCGTGCTCGCGTGGGCAAGTTTAGGTACTTACTTAGGTTAGGTTGGGCTATGTTGACCGAGGAATCGAACCTAGGACCCCACGCTGAGCAAACACGCACAGACCAGCCTTCGTCCTCTGACGAAGATCGTCTACTGAGCTCAGCTTGGTTTGCACCGCCATTTATACTCTCTTGGTATCGCGTCGCGCCAGCTACGCGATATCGCGGCGATACGCAACAACAAAGGAAATTCCTTTGTCGGTGGATCGCGCTGCGAATCGCGCGCTACACCGGGTAGCGGACGCGATATCAAAAATAGGAACATTTTGTATGGTATCGCCGCGATATCGCCGCGATATCGCGTAGCTGGCGCGACGCGACACCAAGAGAGTATAAATGGCAGTGCAAACCAAGCTGAGCTCAGTAGACGATCTTCGTCAGAGGACGAAGGCTGGTCTGTGCGTGTTTGCTCAGCGTGGGGTCCTAGGTTCGATTCCCCGGTCCGTCATCTAACCTATACCTATTCCATTTGATCTTTAAAATAGATCGACGGTCACAAAATCTTGACGACGTGAATAACTCTATTCTTCAGGTCCAAGATTGGTTTACGGTAAATAATTTGGTACTAAATGAGAAAAAAACCAAGTGCATTAGATTTAAATTACCGAATGTTAAAAGTAGCGAATGTGACATCATATTGAATGGAGAAAAACTGGAATTTATTAATCAAACAGTTTTCCTAGGAATCACGCTGGACGAGAAATTACAATGGGGACCTCATATAACATCTCTTGCGGGGCGGCTAAGCTCGGCCGCTTATGCTATTAGAAAGATAAGACAGTTAACAGATGTAGAAACCGCACGTTTGGTATATTTTAGCTACTTTCACAGCATTATGTCATATGGCATTTTACTGTGGGGTCGGGCTGCTGACATTGAATCCGTCTTTATTTTACAAAAGAGGGCTGTCAGAGCCATTTATAACCTATGTCGTCGCGAATCTCTCAGGGAACTTTTTAAAAGGATTAATATTATGACGGTACCTTGCCAATTCATTTATGAAAATATTATGTATGTAAGGAAAAATCCACATCTCTTTAATAAAATAAGTGATAGACATAATTTTAATACTAGAAATAAAGATAAACTAGATCAACCATTTTTCAGGTTATCTAAAGTACATACATCTTTTATGGGGTACTGTGTTAAATGTTACAACAAAATACCTTGTGACATATTGCAATTAAATGAAAGAAAATTTAAAACTCATATAAAAAGTACACTTTGTAAACAAGCATATTACAAATTAGAGGATTATATCCAAGATAAGAGTGCTTGGAAACATGCTGGTCCTGCTCCATAGGACAATTTAGAATCAAGACAAAATCAAACTGGTTGCTAATGTAATTGTAAAATTTATTACTTTGTGTTTTATGACATTGATTTTACATTCTGTAATTACTTCCTTACACACTGACTTATTAATTGTAAAATTTTAGGAAAATCATCTACTTTTACAATGTTTGTAAATATGTGAGAACCATGTATCTATCACAAATTAAATTATCTCTCGTTGCTTCATTTTTAATTGTTTTTACCTATTGTGGTATAGTAATTTTATTCTAGGTGCATCGTCTTCACATATAATAATTATTTAACAAATGTACGTACATATACAAACAATATTGTAAAACATTTTAAAAGAGTAACGGTGGAGTTTCTTGCCCATTCTTCTCCATACGAAAACTACCTTTTGGAAGGGGCGACTAGAATCAATTTTATTATTTTGTAATTTTTGACGTTCAAAAGTGCCATACATGGGCCTATTTGAAATAAATGATTTGACTTTGACTTTGACTTTGACTTTGAATAAGATTAGACATTTAAACAAACCTTTTATACAGTCCGTTCAACCGATTTTGACTTCTATACCGTATGCATAAGGATGGCATTAAAAGCAAAAAAGTGGTTGCAATACCAACTGTTTACTGCAGCTGCTAATTTGTCAAAACCAACGCAATAGAAGTCAAAATCGGTTGAACGGACTGTAAAAAAGGTTTAGTTATATGTCTAATCTTATTTCAAATGGAGTATACTTAGGTAGATACCTAAACTTGCCCACGTCAGCACGAACGGCGATTTTTTACGTCCCTGCTAACCAAAGGTTTAGTTTTATTTAATGTTTTATTCCGAAAAGTAATAGCAGCCTCGCGGTCACGGGTCGATCAATCAGTACTTACTTCGTTTGGCGGGGATTGGTCCGTGGATGACTGACGATCTTTTTACAGACCTATCGAGACTCCTTCGTGCCTCGTGGTCCCAGCTACCATTCGTGGATATTTGACAGTCGTTACGGGTCGTCAGAAGCCCGAAAGTTTGATAACCAGTCCCACTTACCCATTTACTGGGTTGTGAAGATCAGATAGGCAGTCGCTCCACGTAAAATACTGGTATTCAGCTGCATCCGGTAAGACAGGAAGGCGACCCCAACACAGTTGGGAAAAGGCAGAGGGAGACTGACAGACTAAAAGTGAAATAAAATCATAAGTAAAATAGTTAGTCATAGAAATGTCACTTTTTTCTCGATGCATTAAGGTATAAATTAAGATGTTTGACAAAATTTACATAAAAATATTAATTTCTCCATTTCAGACCAAAAAAGTCCTCGCAAATGTCTATCATTCTAACTTATACCTTATTGCAATCCCATAAGAATTACATTGCACTGACTTACTAATGGTTTAGGCAGCGCGTGGCGGCGGGTGGCGGCGCGGCGGTGCGGTCAAAGAACTAGGTACCTTTTGAAGATGCCGCAAGCCAGCCGCTGTTCTGCGCCGCGCCCGCCGCCCCGCCGCAGTTTGCCACTGCCATAGACCGGTACTTTTTTATTCGCAGATTTTGATATTATGTTTCTATCTAGCTGGCCCATCCCACCTGAGCCTGAGCCACAGCAACGAAACCGATGTAGACTGTTAGCTTATTGACTGTACTTACATGTCCAATGTCTAAGCGAACGAAAACATTCAATGTACCTACACGTGGCAACATAATTATCAAGCTATACATTTGCAGTATGTACCTATATGTTGACCGACCTCTCATTTTATGGAAATCCTATACAATGCGAGATCAGCTTATATTGGAAATTATGGCTTGGGTGTCTTCCTCCGCTACTAAGACAAAAACGGCATTTAATTGCGGTTCCTATCCAGCTTAGCCCTTCGTTATTCTATTGCTTGGAGCTTTGAAAATTTTATTGGAGATACTCCTTCCAATGTAGGTAGGTACTTACCTACTTTTCAAATTATTATTTCTATTCATTCATTTTCAAAAACCTTAGATAGTACCTACTACAGCAGAAATTACGTTCGTAAGCTTGTTTTCATCTAGCGGGATCCTTTTTGGAGTTCCGTTGTCATCGAGGAACCTTTATATGTAGTTTCGCCGTCTGTCTGTCTGTCCGTGACTTAGCTCAGGGCTCAGAGACTCTTGGTACTAGAAAGCTGTAATTTGGCATGGCAAATCACACCGACAAAATGGTATAATAAAATCATAAAAAAACAATGGTACTTCAGGAGTGCCGACAGAAGTGAAAACTTGAACGCCTTTGTGGAAGAAAAATACGTGTATACAATATTGGTCCGTAACGTTATCTACTTAAATAAAGAGCACAATCGCGGTTAAAAAAAAAATACTTCCAAAACTTTTAAAGTAAAAATACTTGCATAGAACATTGATCCGTAACACAATATAAATAAAGAGCACAATCGCGTTTACAAAAATGAGGTGTCGGTGACAGTGTCGCGAGTTCAATTGTTTTTTCCTATCTTAAAAATGCCCAACGCGCCTAAAAAAGTATTCACTTAACTAAAGGGCCTGCTACACAGCTGCCAACCACGTCCCCGACAGAGATGACCTTGGCTGGTGACAGGTAGAGCTGTTTGAAATTTAGTCGTAAACCACTATCTACACGGTTGTAAACCACCAAGGTCACCTCTGTCAGGACGCGGTTGGCGACCGTGTAGCAGGCACTTAAGTGGGCGGGCAGCGCGAGTTGAAATGGTCTGCGTTCGTCGTAGGTAGGTACTTTCTAGCGGACGCGGTCTGTTGCGCGGGCGGCGTGGCAAAGCCATCGTAAGAGCGCTAGGGCTCCGCTAGCAGTCGAGTGTGCGAATATCAGCTGTGCGAGAGTCAATTCGAGTAGGTACAACGTCTGAATGCGCACGGCTGTGTTACATTCAGGAGCTCACGCGCAGTTGCTACTTGCAACCACTAGACCAACGAGACAGTTTGTTAGTAGTTAAAGTACCTACTTTCCTAATTAATCTAGATCTATACTAATATATATAGCTAAAGAGTTTGTTTGTTTGCTTAAATGCGCTAATCTCAAGAACTACTGATCCGATTTGAAAAATTATTTCAGTGTTAGATAGCCCATTTATCGAGGAAGGCTAAAGGTTATATACCATCACGCTAAGACTAATAGGAGCGGAGCACCGATGAAGAATGTTTCAAAATCGGTTTTTTTTTCCTTTTGAGAGCTTCCGCTGCGTGCGCTGCGTAAACGGTTAAAGTTTTTATGACAAAACTGTTTCCCTTTAAAAGTTTTAAAAAAAAGTCCGCGACAGCATTATGTCTATCTTTTAAGGTTGGCTTATTATAACCTTTTTATGCCAACCAAATTTGTTCTAAAATAATGCATTATTTGCGAAGGTGTTTTTACAACATGATATTAAATCCTTATCCAAATAAATACGTTATTCATCACTAGTATTTAATTTAAAACAAAATTGCCATTTACATCATTCGATTTTATATTAGGAGATATCGCAGTTTTAAAATAACATCGCAATAAAATAGTGATCAAGTAGGTACTGCGCGCGATTTCCGGTGAAGGTATCGTTTGCGGTAACAATTAATAAGGCCCAGGGGCAAACATTTAAGCACGTAGGAATAGATTTACGCCAAGAGTGTCTTTCGTACGGGCAACTATTATGTTGCCCTATCGAGATTTGGTTCTGGTGAAAATTAATATCTACTTCTGCCGGAAGAAACAAAACTAAAAATATAGTGTACGCAGAAGTACTTTAAAATAACATTATTTTTGAGTTTTTTTGAGAATAACCTACAATCTACATGATTTAAGATTACTTACCTATAAGAACTAGTACTTTTACCTAACGTTTTAAAGTTGCACTCTTACTCATAAAAGCGTGATGTAGGTACCTAAAATAGCTCCTTAAGGGGACGATAGCTGACTTTTAACGATTTTATACTGAAGATGACGTCTAAATGAGTAGTGTTAGTGATTTGGAAAAAATATATGTTAAATTATAGCATTTTCTTAATATTTTAATATAGGCATATTTTAGATTATGTTTATGTCACCGTAAGATTGTGAGCACCGTTAGTTTATAATCTATCGGTATTATTTCCGTTAGATCATAATCTGTCGAAAAATTGTGAACTGGGTGAAATGGGTTAGGTTAGGTTAGAACTGTGACCAACCGCGTGAGTCGAGCGAGCGCAGTAAGCGCTGCCGCGGTAGCGGCAGCGCTTACTGCGCTCGTTTCTCATGGATATAATATAAACTATCGAAAAATAATGCGTTAAATCGTAAATGATTTGTCGCAGTTCACAATTTTTCGACAGTTTGTAATCTAACGGAAATAATACCGATAGATTACAAACTAACGAAGTTTATAATTTTACGGTGACATTTATATTACATAGTGAAATTAATTTGTAAAGTTATGTCTAACGCGGATAAAAAACTGAGAATGACGCAAAATCCATCAAGCGTATTTTTCTGAAAACTTCATCATTTCAAAGATAATTAAATTACTGATCTTTTAGTATACGTGTTTTATTAAAATATCTTTTGTTTTACGTGTAATAAATTAATAATTCGTCTAATTTGGGACAGCGCTCCTTGATGTGCGAGTCCTATTACTGGTTGAACGTACGACGCGTTGCGTGAGCTCAGTACAGAACACGCAACCATTCAAGGTCACTGTCATATATCTGCGTCTTAACGTACGTATTATTTTAAAAAAAAACACCTTTTACGTAAACGAAGTCGCGGGCAGAAGCCAGTATTATTATAATTGCGAAAGTGAGTTTGTTTGATTGTTACGCTGTCACGCTAAAACGGCTGAACGGATTTGGATGAACATGGGTAGACCATGACCTGGGTTAGGATATAGGATACTATTCATACTATTTAAATTTATCCCAATATTCCCACGGGATCGAGACTTATGCGGGTGAAACCGCGCGGCGCAGCTAGTAATTTTATAATTGGATCACTCATTTCATTAGAATTACTTAGAATTAAGTAATAAGTTATCACCGAGTATTTATGAGTAGGTATTTTTTAAATATCACGCCTGCAATCCCCAAAGGATTCCTAGTCTGCCTAGCTTTTTCCCAACTATGTTGGGGTCAGCTCTTACAGCCTTACCGGACGCAGCTGAATACCAGTATTTTACATGGAGCGACTGCCTGTCTGTACCCTAATTACGTAACTTATTTTCGTAAACAATTATGACTATTTCATTTTGACAGTTCAACAACATTCATTGCGTTATTTACTTTGTTGAGCAGACTTTTCTTTCCAACTTATGAAGCAATGGATTAGCAATCTGTTTCAAATCAAAACAAATAATGATTGATCGTGTATTGTGCAATTAGGGTATTGACCTCCACTACCCAGTAACTGGGTAAGTAATACAATACCCCTTGGTAAGACTGCTTGTCAGACTTTCGGGCTTCTGACGACCCGTTACGATTGTCAAACCAGTGACCAACCCCTGCCAAGCGAAGTACAGACAAAGGCCATAATTATGTGAGTTTCTTTTAACCATCTCGACCTTACGCATCGATCACGTTCGTTCGGCGCTCCGATTGTCCTTTCACCAGTGACGGCCAATGAAGGGCCAATCGGAGCGATCGGTCGATGCATAAAGTCGAGATGGTTAAAAGAAACTTGCACTACTCACGGCCTCTGATTGATCGACCCGTGAGGCTATTATTACTTTTTGGAATAAAACTAAGCCCTTGGTTAGCACGGACATAAAAATCCCCGTTCGTGCTCGCGTGGGCAAGTTTAGGTACCTACTTAGGTTAGGTTGGGCTATGTTGACCGAGGATTCGAACCTAGGACCCCACGCTGTTCAAACACGCACAGAACAGCCTTCGTCCTCTGACGAAGATCGTCTACTGAGCTCAGCTTGGTTTGCACCGCCATTTATACTCTCTTGGTATCGCGTCGCGCCAGCTACGCGATATCGCCGCGTACATCACCACTTCACTGTCGGCTGACCACGCGGCCATCAAGATGCAGCGCGCCCTGGACGACCTCCCCGACTGGCTCAGCAAGTGGAGACTGTCGGTAAACGCAGGTAAGACGCAGGCGATCATCGTCACGGCACGCGGCCGGATGCACCCACCGAACCTTGAGCTCATGGGGACCGAAGTCAAATGGACAAAGACCGCCAAGTACTTGGGGGTCACTCTCGACAGCCGGCTCTCCATGGGCCCGCACGTCTGCAACACCGTCGCGCGGGTAAAGGTAACTCAACATCTCCTCCGCCCGGTACTCTCGTCACGCCTCCCATTGCGAGTCAAGCTGGGCATTTATAAGACCTACGTGCGACCGCAAATCACCTACGCCGCCCCGGCTTGGCTCGCCCTCACGGCCGAGATACACAAGAAAAAGCTCCAGACGCAGCAAAACTACGCGCTGCGCCGTATAACAAAGGCCCCTCGGTACGTGAGGAACTCTGTTATCCACAGGGACCTGCGTGTCGAGAGTATCGAGGACTTCTGCACGAACATGACGCGGAGGATGTTCGCGCGTGCCGACGTCTCTGAATTGCACCACATCAGAGACATTGCACCCTGGCACGCGCGCCCGCCGGACTACAAGCGCTTCCCGCGCGACACTATCGCCGACACCGTCGCAGACGTCGCGCAAAAAGACCTATCAACACTACCGGATTGACCCTTCTGAGTAAGTCGCCCTCAGTCTACACGCGGCTTACCCATGACACTTAGAACTCCACACTCGCCACACGACACTAGCCGCGTGCCAAGCGTACTAGGTTGACATAGACGCCAAGCGCGCGGCTCACACACACATGACTCCACACGCGCAGAGAAACCCAAACAAGAACTACACGAGCGACGTACACACAACTCAAGTCGCTCGATACACACTACAACGCCCCGCACCCTGTGACGCTACTGGCTAGATCCGGTTCACGTTACAGGGGGTGGGGAAAATCCTACTGTAGGGAGCGCCAACCAAAACTGACGCCCTCGTTGCTAGATCGGTCCTTGCTGGGCCTTCCCTAGGGTACTAGGGATCTCACCCGGCAGGGGCCTGGTCGCACGGGCGTCATGAAGCACTTCGGGCGCTCCTACAGATACACCCCAAAAACACACCCAATGCGCTGAGGGGAGGCATACCCCTCAACGAATAGGTGTGCATTAAGCACTCCCACCCCCTCGTAGAGGGGGAGGGAAAAGCCAACGACCAGTCCTCGATTCTGGGGACTGAGAGACCAACTCCTCGGGCAAGGGGCCAAAAAGCCCCCAAACCGATTCCTCGCGCCCCCATTAGGGGACGCAGAGAAGACTACGACGTGCTGAGCTCAGTAGACGATCTTCGTCAGAGGACGAAGGCTGGTCTGTGCGTGTTTGCTCAGCGTGGGGTCCTAGGTTCGAATCCTCGGTCAACATAGCCCAACCTAACCTAAGTAGGTATCTAAACTTGCCCACGTCAGCACGAACGGCGATTTTTTACGTCCATGCTAACCAAAGGCTTAGTTTTATTTAACGTTTTATTCCGAAAAGTAATAGCAGCCTCGCGGTCACGGGTCGATCAATCAGTACTTACTTCGTTTGGCGGGGATTGGTCCGTGGATGACTGACGATCTTTTTACAGACCTACCGAGACTCCTCCGTGCCTCGTGGTCCCAGCTACCATTCGTGGATATTTGACAGTCGTTACGGGTCGTCAGAAGCCCGAAAGTTTGATAACCAGTCTTATCAAGGGGTATCCCACTTACCCATTTACTGGGTTGTGAAGATCAGATAGGCAGTCGCTCCACGTAAAATACTGGTATTCAGCTGCATCCGGTAAGACAGGAAGGCGACCCCAACACAGTTGGGAAAAGGCAGAGGGAGACTGACAGACTAAAAGTGAAATAAAATCATAAGTAAAATAGTTAGTCATAGCAATGTCACTTTTTTCTCAATGCATTAAGGTATAAATTAAGATGTTTGACAAAATATACATAAAAATATTAATTTCTCCATTTCAGACCAAAAAAGTCCTCGCAAATGTCTATCATTCTAACTTATACCTTATTGCAATCCCATAAGAATTACATTGCACTGACTTACTAATGGTTTAGGCAGCGCGTGGCGGCGGGCGGCGGCGGCGGCGGCGGTGCGGTCAAAGAACTAGGTACCTTTTGAAGATGCCGCAAGCCAGCCACTGTCCTGCGCCGCGCCCGCCGCGCCGCCGCGCCCGCGCCGCAGTTTGCCCCTGCCATAGACCGGTACTATTTTATTCGCAGATTTTGATATTATTATGTTTCTATCTAGCTGGCCCATCCCACCTGAGCCTGAGCCACAGCAACGAAACCGATGTAGATTGTTAGATTATTGACTGTACTTACATGTCCAATGTCTAAGCGAACGAAAACATTCAATGTACCTACACGTGGCAACATAATTATCAAGCTATACATTTGCAGTAGGTACCTATATGTTGACCGACCTCTCATTTTATGGAAATCCTATACAATGCGAGATCAGCTTATATTGGAAATTATGGCTTGGGTTGGGTGTCTTCCTCCGCTACTAAGACCAAAACGGCATTTAATTGCGGTTCCTATCCAGCTTAGCCCTTCGTTATTCTATTGCTTGGAGCTTTGAAAATTTTATTGGAGATACTCCTTCCAATGTAGGTAGGTACTTACCTACTTTTCAAATTATTATTTCTATTCATTCATTTTCAAAAACCTTAGATAGTACCTACTACAGCAGAAATTACGTTCGTAAGCTTGTTTTCATCTAGCGGGATCCTTTTTAGAGTTCCGTTGTCATCGAGGAACCTTTATATGTAGTTTCGCCGTCTGTCTGTCTGTCCGTGACTTAGCTCAGGGCTCAGAGACTCTTGGTACTAGAAAGCTGTAATTTGGCATGGCAAATCACACCGACAAAATGGTATAATAAAATCATAAAAAAACAATGGTACTTCAGGAGTGCCGACAGAAGTGAAAACTTGAACGCCTTTGTGGAAGAAAAATACGTGTATACAATATTGGTCCGTAACGTTATCTACTTAAATAAAGAGCACAATCGCGGTTAAAAAAAAAATACTTCCAAAACTTTTAAAGTAAAAATACTTGCATAGAACATTGATCCGTAACGTAATATAAATAAAGAGCACAATCGCGTTTACAAAAATGAGGTCTCGGTGACAGTGTCGCGAGTTCAATTGTTTTTTCCTATCTTAAATATGCCCAACGCGCCTAAAAAAGGATTCACTTAACTAAAGGGCCTGCTACACAGCTGCCAACCACGTCCCCGACAGAGGTGACCTTGGCTGGTGACAGGTAGAGCTGTTTGAAATTTGGTCGTAAACCACTATCTACACGGTTGTAAACCACCAAGGTCACCTCTGTCAGGACGCGGTTGGCGACCGTGTAGCAGGCACTTAAGTGGGCGGGCAGCGCGAGTTGAAATGGTCTGCGTTCGTCGTAGGTAGGTACTTTCTAGCGGACGCGGTCTGTTGCGCGGGCGGCGTGGCAAAGCGATCCGCTAGCAGTCGAGTGTGCGAATATCAGCTGTGCGAGAGTCAATTCGAGTAGGTACAACGTCTGAATGCGCACGGCTGTGTTACATTCAGGAGCTCACGCGCAGTTGCTACTTGCAACCACTAGACCAACAAGACAGTTTGTTAGTAGTTAAAGTACCTACTATCCTAATTAATCTAGATCTATACTAATATATAGCTAAAGAGTTTGTTTGTTTGCTTAAACGCGCTAATCTCAAGAACTACTGATCCGATTTGAAAAATTATTTCAGTGTTAGATAGCCCATTTATCGAGGAAGGCTACAGGTTATATACCATCACGCTAAGACTAATAGGAGCGGAGCACCGATGAAGAATGTTTCAAAATCGGTGATTTTTTTCCTTTTGAGAGCTTCCGCTGCGTGCGCTGCGTAAACGGTTAAAGTTTTTATGACAGAACTGTTTCCCTTTAAAAGTTTAAAAAAAAAGTCCGCGACAGCATTATGTCTATCTTTTAAGGTTGGCTTATTATAACCTTTTTATGCCAATCAAATTTGTTCTAAAATAATGCATTATTTGCGATGGTGTTTTTACAACATGGTATTAAATCCTTATCCAAATAAATACGTTATTCATCACTAGTATTTAATTTAAAACAAAATTTCCATTTACATCATTCGATTTTATATTAGGAGATATCGCAGTTTTAAAATAACATCGCAATAAAATAGTGATCAAGTAGGTACTGCGCGCGATTTCCGGTGAAGGTATCGTTTGCGGTAACAATTAATAAGGCCCAGGGGTAAACATTTAAGCACGTAGGAATAGATTTACGCCAAGAGTGTCTTTCGTACGGGCAACTATTATGTTGCCCTATCGAGATTTGGTTCTGGTGAAAATTAATATCTATTTCTGCCGGAAGAAACAAAACTAAAAATATAGTGTACGCAGAAGTACTTTAAAATAACATTATTTTTGAGTTTTTTTGAGAATAACCTACAATCTACATGATTTAAGATTACTTACCCTATAAGAACTAGTACTTTTACCTAACGTTTTAAAGTTGCACTCTTACTCATAAAAGCGTGATGTAGGTACCTAAAATAGCTCCTCGTATTATTTTAAAAAAAAACACCTTTTACGTAAACGAAGTCGCGGGCAGAAGCCAGTATTATTATAATTGCGAAAGTGAGTTTGTTTGATTGTTACGCTGTCACGCTAAAACGGCTGAACGGATTTGGATGAACATGGGTAGACCATGACCTGGGTTAGGATATAGGATACTATTCATACTATTTAAATTTATCCCAATATTCCCACGGGATCGAGACTTATGCGGGTGAAACCGCGCGGCGCAGCTAGTAATTTTATAATTGGATCACTCATTTCATTAGAATTACTTAGAATTAAGTAATAAGTTATCACCGAGTATTTATGAGTAGGTATTTTTTAAATATCACGCCTGCAATCCCCAAAGGATTAGACAGAGGTGTAGGTACCTACCACAGGTAGGTATCTACCTACATATAGTAGACCCGCATTTCGCCAATTATAATGCGTATTTATTCATCTATGGTATACTCCCGTCTAGCAATACCTATAGCGATGTTTCGTGTGCACCAGGTACAGTCAGTACGTTAAGTAATTTTTTAAGTACCTACTTAAAGTAAATATGTTTGAAATTAAAAAAAGGATTGTGTGGTTTTATGAAACCACGGTAAAAGTGAAACTTCTATAGGCGCCGCCATATTGGCCTTGGCTGCTTTGACGAGCGCCTTTCACTTTATCCCTACTCCGCGGCCGACCGTCACGCGACATGCAACACACAGACCAAAAAGTTTGATACGACGTAATAAAAGTTTCATTTTAAAAGTATGTACTTACCTATTTAAGATGTTTGTAGTTTAAATTTTTATGTGCCATACAGGGACATTGACTCGAAAACTTTTAAGGCTCGTGCAGACCAGCGCAATATCGCGGGCGCGACAGGCAGCGTGACCCGTGTCGCGCCCGCGATATCGCGCTGGTCTGTACGAGCCTTTACCATGGATTCAGTACATGATATTTTAAAAAAAATCTGTTGTTTCTTAGAAAAACCTACGCGGTCAAAATGTGTGGAACAACCGATTTTTTTAAGGGCCATCCTGTACAAAAATATAATATAATATGACTAGTAATTATTTAAACTAAGCGAAGCAAAATCAACAACATACGTTACTAGAATAGAATAATATAGGTAAACTTTGTTTATTCATTCCAAATGTTTATATCTATTTGTGACTATACAAACAACTCGAAAATATAAAATTAAAACTGAACATGGCAATAATTCTATTATAAATTCGGCACACTAGAACTTTTACTCTGACTGTACTTTAACGTGTGCTCAGGTACGTAATATCTACAAATATAACCAATGTATTATATGTAGCGTTGCCAAACGGGAGTAACCCGGTATTATACCTACATATCATATTGAGCACAATAAAATTTTACTAGAGAAGAATTCACGGAGACACGGAATTAGTTTGATAAGTAAATAGGTACCTAGGTCAGTTCCAGTATATACCTACTTGTTTGTTGTCAACTCTACGGGTGTGTAAATTAAGATGATTTCAAAACTGATACGTAAGTTCCTACCTACTCTTAGTAAGGCCATAAAAACAGGTTGCAGCCGAAACTACTCGTACACTTTACATG
Source organism: Agrochola lychnidis (assembly GCA_963680765.1). NCBI lineage: Eukaryota > Metazoa > Arthropoda > Insecta > Lepidoptera > Noctuidae > Agrochola > Agrochola lychnidis. The sequence continues at coordinate 149,457 of OY796859.1, read as the reverse complement.
TAGAAATTAAGTAATTTTTCCGAAATCACATAAATTGGAAACTAAATTAAAAAATCTAGATTTATAATAAATAGGTACTTCGTAAAAGACCGAATTCGCCAGTTTCGTCATTCGTGCTTGTGCGGTCACTGGTCAAGCTGTGGTAGGTACTACCTACTTAGGTTAGGTTGGGCTATGTTGACCGAGGAATCGAACCTAGGACCCCACGCTGAGCAAACACGCACAGACCAGCCTTCGTCCTCTGACGAAGATCGTCTACTGAGCTCAGCTTGGTTTGCACCGTCATTTATATTCTCTTGGTATCGCGTCGCGCCAGCTACGCGATATCGCGGCGACACCATACAAAATGTTCCTATTTTTGGTATCGCGCTGCATATCGCGTCCGCTACGCGGTGCCGCGCTGCGATAATCGCGCTAGTGTAAAAGGTGTTGCGTGGCGATAATATCGCAGAATCGCCACGCGACGCGTCGCGCGACAAGTCGCGCTGGTCTGCACAAGCCTTTAACTGACCACCTTGTACGTGATACTGACAGTGTTTTACAAGCACTATGGTGGACATTAACACAACACAACTTGTTAAAGCATTTACCTATCTCTCCAGTGGACACGAGATGTCTTGAGTAACGTTACCTCCACGTTACTAGCTGGATGAGAAGCTACCAGAGGCACGCGATGCCCTTAACGATGTAACTGTACATAACTAGTTGGTACGCGCTTGTCAGCATTACCCCTCCAGTAAGCACGAGATGTTCTCAGTAACGCTAATTCCACGTTACCAGCTGGATATGAAACGTACTCGTCATAAGGGGTAAGTCACATTTCTATGATCTTGGTTAAGAAATTGTGAAATTGCATGCTTGTAAATTAAAATGCTTTTAATTTACAAGCATGAAGGTTGCGAGACAGCCTTACTTAACCCTGCACATTGTGTGTTATAAATTTGTAAAAGCATTATACTTCCTATAGTGAGTGCGGAATCCTACCTCGCTAACTGAATTGTTATCAGCGAGTACGAGATACTCTTAACAACATCGATTCTATGTTGCTAACTGGTACATATTTGACATGGTGCGCACATGCTTAGCACGAGATGCTTAATGCAGATTATACAGGGAACAAAATAAATGAGATAGCAACTACAAAATTCTTAGGCATATCAATTGATTATAATTTGAATTGGAAGACACAATCATGTTGATACTTTAAATCAAAAATTTAATAAGCAATTGTAAGGTTTCAATTTATTAATACGTAATTGTTGGATATTGTACTGGCAACACCCAAAGATTCGATATGTCAAGAGTAGCGCGGGAACGCAGGGTTACCAGATTGGGTATTTTTTTCGCAATTTTGGGTAAAAATTTGACTCCTGGAAAAATTTTGGAGAAATGAAAAAATCCATGGAGAATTTTGGGGTTTTTATTTTTATAGATTCCTACGTAATGTTTCATATTTTCCGAACACAATCGATAAAACAGTACGCTCACAGATCTCGAAATCTGTGAGTACGCTCGTTTTTCAATTCGTATCTCTTAATAGTCTATGGTTTGGTTCATTCTACTTCCACAATATTCTACATATTGCATATTGTTCATTCGTTTCATTCACTCATGACTGTTGTGTTATTATTGTTTCACACTTTCGAAGAGTTAAGATTTATTTCGATCTATCAAAATTATCTTCAAAGTTTAAAGATAAAATTTCTTTCTGTTGAGTTAGTGTTACGTACTATTTATTTAAATAATGTCAAAATCAAGACGATACAGACCAGATTGGGAAGCTGAACTGCAGATTTCTGGTAAACTATGTTATAAATTTACTTAATTTGCTAAAATAACGCAGGTTTTACACTTTGTTTTTAACCGATAGGAGAGCGCGCGCGCACCGCGGGACGCACACAAATAGTAATAGCTCCGTTACAAAAAATTCTATAAAATATAATCACGAAAATTTATCAATAAAACATAAACTAACCGAAGTGAAAAGTGTAAGTGTAAACGAGGAAAAAAACAGACGTGATCTAAATCAAAAAGTGTGTGAATAAACAACAAAAAACAAAAACCAAAATCAACAAGACTCGTTATCTTTTAAGTGACTCGGCGCTCAGTGTGACTCATCGCAGCGACAGCACAAGACTAAAAAAGGAACAGACTGCAAGCTTCATACTAACGCTTTGTGCGAGATCACTACTACACGCACAGCTTTGTGTGCGTGCAGTGTCACAGACAAGGCGCGCGGGGGGTGCACCGGCGCCCGCTAGAGGCAAACTGGTTTGAGCCGGCTCATTCCGAAGCCAACGTTCAGGGGTACGCCGCGCGCCGTGTGCCAGAGCGGTACGAGTGACGCGGACATTTAGGTTAATAAAAATGGCAAATTGTTGTAAGTACTGTGTGTATCAATAATAGTAGGAAAAGCAAGGTTTATTTTATTTATCCAAAGGATTTTGTCAGGTTATTATCTATATCTACCCATACCTACTCATTTTTAATGCTTATTGCAGAATTATTTAGTTACGAGATAGGTAGTATCCTAAATAAAGATGGCCATAAAGTTTTCCCATAAGAATTATTATTTATTAATCTTATGGTTTACCGCCTATATTAGCGAGTTATTGTTTGTCTCTTGTTTCGTATTTTTGTTTTAGTAGGTTTGTAGGTACCACTTACGTTCGTGAAATAGTAAAACCAGAAAGGAAACTTTATAGTTTCGCCATGTCCGTCTGTCCGTCCGTCTATAAGTCACGGTATTTTAATAAGTAACCAACTTCAAAAAAAGCAAGCAACGTATGCATCTATGTATGTATAACTATTTGACAGTATAAATAATTACATACTTTACTATCGTGTTTTATTAGCATATAAGCCTAACCAGCCTAGGTATAATGTTCCTACTGTTGGGAAATAGCCCTCCTCTTTCTGTGAGAGCGAGTGGGCCGTAATCCACCAAGCGGGCTCAGTGCGGGTTGGTGGATGTCATGTTTTCGAATGATTGGTTCTAGGACATGCCGGTTTCCTCACGATGTTTTTCTTTACCGTTTTGAGAGCAGTGGTAATGAAATAATTTATATAAAGTGCCTGCTTGGGTTCGAACCCTAGACTCGTAAGTCGTGACCGTTACCACTGGGCCACCACTGCTCATTTTATTACCCGACTTCAAAAAATGGGAGGATCTCAGTTCAACAACGATGCACGCATTGTGTGTATAATTATTTCACAGTATGATTAATTAAATAGGTATTACTTAATTTTAAACAAACTGTTAAAATAATTACCGGTTCGGTACCGTAATTGGAAAACTCATGGGATCACCTCAGTCACAGTGCGTGTCCGTTCGTCTGTCCGTCTGTCCGTCTGTCCAGCTGTCCAGCTGTCCATCCGTCCATCCATCCGTCCGTCCGTCTGTGCTCATCGCCGAATCTCGACTCGCACTTACCCGGTTTTTTAATCTGTAATAACCGAGTGACAGCCCTATGAAAGTAGGTAAGAATTTTGAACTCTGTTAGGAAGCTTGCCTTCTGCTCGTTTTTTATTCTTGTGGCGACAGTGCGTGCTATGCGAATTCGCTACCATAAATGGTCATTTACGACGACCGCAAGCCGATGACTAATACTACTTACTCCACGCGAGAAACCAGACATATATTACGAGCTGAGAGTTGGTAGCGCCCGTAGCGCGGTGGTTAAGCAAGACGCATATAGCTAAAAAGCAGTGCATTCAAATCTCGCTTATAAAAGAATCACTTTTTGCTTTTTTGTTTTTCATTTTTTTGTTTTACATTTTTAACATCGAATATAATCACATAAAATATTTAAAATACTCTGAATACTAAAAGAACAGTGATTAAAATTCATTACAATGGATTTTGAAATAGATAACATTACTGTCCGGAAACCATTAAGGTCTAACTCAATGGACAATATCTTCAATATCAATATAAGAAATATTTCCACATTACTCGACAATACTATGATGAGCTTACCAAACACCTCACTGAATGACACCGAAGTAATTGAGAGCTATAAGGACACAATAAAAACGCTCACCACGGAACTAAAAAGCGCTCATCTGGAGATCGAAAACTTAAATAGTGAAAATTTACGACTAAAAGTGGATATCGGACAGTACCAGAAAGTTATAGAGACAAAAAGGTGAACTTCTTAGAAACAAAGTGCCTTACACCGAAGTCTGCACGCAAAAAGTCTACTCCGCCACTACCGAAGGCTACACCGTCCAAGTTGATTTTTCCTCCTACAACGGCTGATTATCCGGACACGGTCGTGGTAACGCAATCCCCAAGCGAGGTCGGAAATGTATCTTTAAACACAGCCGGCTCAATATACAGTTTAGAGGGAATACAGCCCACTCAATCACAATCCTCACATAAAAGCACGAAAAATGACGCTTTAATAGATTTGATTGACGAAATACAAGTCCACCAGAAGAACGCGGATGATGACACTGCAACGTATTCCATTGATCAGCAAAAAGCCCACCAGAGCGTAAAAGCAATTGCTCCAATCAGTGTAACGGACAAACAAAATAGGATAGTAATTTTCGGAGACCAGCAGGCCTACGGTCTCAATAAAACTGTGACTAGTACCAGGTTAGACAAATGGAACGACAACTACAAAATTACGTCTTTCATCAAACCCAATGCAACAAGTGCTCAGATTCTAAACAGCTGCAATGATGACTTCGTAAAGACATTGACCAATGACGATATTATAGTTTTAGTGATAGGATCTAATGACAAAAACCCTTACTCTTTGATAACTGAGTTGTGTAACGTCCTTTATAAACTACGAAACAATTCTGTATTTATTACTAACGTGCAATATAATCCCTACTTAAACGAAAATACAATTAACTACAACCTAGAATTAATAATACAAAATTATAAAAATTGTAAATACATAAAAATACACGATTCAGAATACATAATTAGCATCAACGACAGGTTTATGAAAAGTTACCACCAGTACTATCTATCACATTTATGTTTGAAGTTAAACACAAGAATTGACTACTTGAAATACCAGACTGAGTTTCTTAATCGATTTAAAAATAATCATATTATCCGGAATAGATCAGACACACATACGACACCGCGAAAATCCACACAAACTAAAATTACTGCCTTCTTTGAGAAAATAAAACAAGTCGATAATGACACGAAAACTGGGTTTTTTCGCAAACAAAACTAAATATACGTCAATCACGGTAATCCACCAAAATATTGCTGGGGTACTGAACAAACAGGAATTAATAGAGGTGGCCATTTCGAATTTACAAAAAGAACTGGGTTCCGTAGATATTATATGTTTAACTGAAACTTTCCTTAAACATGGTTGTGAACCAAATCTTAGACTTAACTATAAACTGGTATCCTTTTTCTCTCGAACTGACCAACGACGGGGAGGTTCATGTATATTATTAAAAAATAACCTACAATTTAAAGAAATAAAAATTCCCTTTCAATTCGAATGCTGTGCCATCGAAATAATTAAATTTAATTTAATTGTAGTGTGCATATATAGAACACCTACACGTGATGTCACAATATTTTTGAATAATTTGGAACTTCTTGCCAATAAACTAGGTAAAAACGGTAACAAAAAAATTATCATCTGTGGCGATTGGAATATTGATACACTGAAAACAAATAAAACATCCAATGACTTAAATTCTATACTTAGTAATAATAATTTGGCAAACTACATAAAGAGGCCTACGAGAAAAAATGCATGTTTGGACTTAATAGTAAGTAACGTACACAATGCTAAATCAGCAATTCACTATCTAGCGCTCTCAGACCACGAAACAGCACAATCAATAACGGTTAGCTTAGAAACTGATTTTCAAGTCAAAGACATTCATAGCTTTTGGTTTAAAAATGTAAGAGAGCTCAGTGACGAAAATATAATTAAATTGAGTAAATGCATCTCAAGTCTATCTTTTTCAGAAGTTTACGAAGCTCAAACAACAAATGACGCTTTCGATAGACTGCACGATATAATAACACTTTTCTATAATCTATGCTTTCCTATAGTTAAAGTTAAAAATACTTGTAAACAAGTGAAAAATAGAGGTCTAACTAAGGGGATAAAAAGATGCTGCATTAAAAAACGAACATTATATTTAAAATACCATCTCTACAAACATAACAAAAAACAAAACAAAAAAAAGTATGACGACTACACTCAAGTACTGAAAAAATGTATACACAAGGCTCAGCAGATTAATAGCTTAGACTACATTAATAAGGCCAAAAATACAAGTAAAGCGGCCTGGAGCATGATTAAAACAAACACAAATAATATAACAAGTTACTCTGAAGTTGACGCAGTTAATGCTAATGGTAAAGTTTATGACAATTCAAACCAAATATGTGACTTATTTAATGACTATTATATATCCCAAACAAAGACGACTAATAATAATGCTCATAAAAACATGCAATCTGACATGAAAATAACCACTCCTCAAAATCCTAAAAGCATTTTCCTTACACCAGTAGATGAATCAGACGTTTATAAAATAATTCACAGTCTAAAAAACACGAACTCGACTGGTTATGATGACCTGAGCAATAAAGTGTTAAAAGTATGTGCAAGGAGTTTAGTGTCTCCCTTAACCTACATTATAAACCTGTCTCTAACAGAAGGAGTATTCCCAACACGTCTGAAAAGGTCAATTGTTAAACCTCTTTATAAGAAAGGTGTGAAAACTGACATGGGCAATTATCGCCCAATAACTTTAATCCCAATCCTATCCAAAATCTTTGAGAAGGTTATGTGCATTAAAATAGAAAACTTTTTAACAGCATGTGACATTCTTAAAAAAAAACAATTCGGTTTTAGGAAGGGCAGTTCCACTGCTTTAGCATGTTTTGCGCTAATAAAATATATTACTGAAAGCTTGAATCAAAAATCTAAGATCAGTTGCGTGTTCTTAGACATGACGAAGGCCTTTGATTTTGTTTGCCATAAAACACTGCTCTCAAAGCTTGAGCATTATGGTATCCGGGGTAAGGGCAACGACTGGATCAAAAGTTATCTTCGATGCATCTTTGGTCAATTGGGAGCCTATGACGGAAGCCACTTCGGTTGACGACAAGGTTGCCATCTTCAATGATGTTGTTATTAATCTGTATAACATCCATGCTCCTGTCAAAAAAATAAAGTTAAAACGCTCACCTGCACCATGGATGACAAGAGGCATACATATGGCTATGAGACGTAGGGACCGTGCGTTCCGTAAATTTAAAAGGGATCGTATTGATGAGAACTGGACATTATTCAAGGCTGCAAGGAATAGATGCAATCAGATGATACGTAATGCTAAACGCCGCCACATTCTCGATACTATTAGTTCTTCTTCTTCTGCCGATATTTGGAAATTTCTTGGAACTCTTGGTATCGGCAAATCGCGACATTTAGACCTTCCTAATACAATTGACTTAGACGATCTCAACCGGCATTTCTCCACTATTTCTACCATGGATCGTCTAACCAAGCAACAAACTCTGTCTCTAATTTCTGGTCTAACGCGTCCTCATATTAATTCTTTCAGTTTCATTTCAGTTGAACCGGGAGAGATCAAAAAAATAATTCTTTCCATCAAATCTAAAGCAGTGGGATGTGACAATATCACCCGTGGTATGATCGTTACTATTCTGGATCATCTCCTACCTGCGATTACCCATATTATAAATTTTTCCCTGTACACCGGAGTATTCCTTTTCCTGTGGCGCAAAGCCTATGTTCGTCCACTACCTAAGGTTTCCAATCCCTCTCTTCCTACCGATTTCCGTCCAATTTCTATCCTGCCCTTCCTATCCAAAGTGCTTGAGGCCTGTGTCCACAAACAATTCTCCAACTTTGTTCATCGCAACTCACTCATTAGCCCTCTTCAATCTGGGTTCAGGCCTGGGCACAGCACTACTTCCGCACTCCTTAAAGTGACTGGCGATATAAGGGCAGGACTGGAAGACACCAAAGTTACTGTTCTAGTGTTGGTTGATTTCTCGAATGCCTTTAATACCGTCAGTCACGACATCCTGTTAGCCATTCTCTCATATCTTATGGTCTCTCCCGAAGCACTGGAATGGTTCTCCTCTTACCTTCAGGAACGTCAGCAGTCTATTCATGTTGGGGATTCTTCTTCATGCTGGTGTGATTTGGAAACTGGCGTTCCTCAAGGCGGTATACTTTCTCCTCTTTTGTTTTCTATTTTTATTAATCTTATAACTTCTGAACTTCAGTGTGCGTATCATCTGTATGCGGATGACTTGCAGTTGTACTGTCAGGGAAAGGTCGATGAATTACCTGACGCTATCGGCAAATTAAATAGGGACTTGATAGCCATAAAAACCTGGGCTGATAAATTTGGTGTAGCCGTAAACCCTATGAAGTGTCAGGCGATCATCATTGGTAGTCCTCGCAGTGTTAGCAAGTTGGATGGTACAACCTTGCCACCAGTTCTCTTCAATGGTTCGATAGTTCCTTTTAGCACTGACGTGAAGGACTTAGGCTTGCACATTGATAGCACCCTGAACTGGCGTACTCAAGTCGCTAAGGTAAGCCAGAAGGTTACTGGAATGCTGCGGGCTCTGTACCGTTTGAAAAATTTATTACCGTCGACTATGAAGACAATGCTTGTGCAGACCTTAATTTTCCCTATCATCGATTATGGTGATGTGTGCTACTATGACCTGAATGCAGATCTCCTCAACAAACTTGACCGTCTTCTCAATAACTGCATTCGATTCGTTTTCAATCTGCGTAAATATGATCATGTCTCTGCGCATCGTTCGCTTCTAAACTGGTTGCCCATATGCCAGCGTAGAGAGCAAAGGGCGCTGACCACCTTGTTTTCATTTCTTAACTCTCCGTCTTCCCCGAGTTATCTAGTCCCGCACTTTCAGTACATTTGCGACAACCACAATAGAAATCTACGTTCATCTCACAATCGTCTTCTTCAATGTCCCACCCACCGCACAGACTTCATTTACTCTTCCTTTTTCGTTCAGCCTATCTCTCTGTGGAATGCGCTCCCCCAGGAAATCAGGATGGCGACCAACCAATTATCTTTTAAAGTTAAAGTTCGCGAGCACATTCGCAGGAAGCTGGCAGTATCATCACAACGGTAATAATTTCCCATTGTTTGTCTTATTTGCTTTAGTAGTATTTTTATATATATTTAATTTTGTTTATATTTATATATAATTGGAAATATATGTTTATGTATATCTTTATATTTAAATAAATATTTATTCCTCAATTCTCGCTATTGCACCTACCACTGTTTGTCTCTGCATCACCCAAAGGTTGACTGGTAGAAAATGCCTTTGGCATTAAGTCCGCCTCTGTACATTTGTGTGCTTCAAGTATTAAATAAATAAATAATAATATCTTTCTGAAAGATTACAATGCGTGGAAATAACAAAAACTTGTAAAAATGAGAAAAAAACCTATAGGTCGGAATACAAACAAAATAATTATGGCACGCCACAGGGAGGTATTGTATCCCCCCTACTATTTTTAGTTTACATCAACGACATTCCAGAGGCGATAGGCAAAGATTGCATACTATTCGCTGATGACACTACAATAATGGTTAAGAGTGACAATAACAAAAATTTAGAAAATGAAATCGTCAAAGCTCTTGATAATGCAATCGATTGGCTAGAAAAAAATAACTTAAAAATAAATATGACTAAAACGAACATAATACAATTTCAGACATACAATTCAAACATAAATGAAATAGACATTCACTATAAAGATTCTCACTTGACCACTGTCGATAATTGTGTATTCTTGGGTATAAAGGTCGATAAAAATTGCAATTGGAAAACACACATAGAGAAAATTCTTGCAAAAATAGATCGTTTTATATATGTCTTGAGAAGAATTAGACAAACAGTAAACTGTGATACTGCAATACTGGCTTACCATGGTTATGTATCATCCGTACTTAGATACGGCATTGTAATATGGGGTAACTCAGTAGATTTTGACAGAGTTTTTAAAGCTCAAAAAAAATGCATTCGAGCAATTTGTGGAGCTCACTTTTTAGACAGCTGTAAGCCACTATTTGAAGAACTTAAAATTCTACCACTGCCATGTTTATATATTTTTGAAATATGTATTTTTGTTAAAAGTAACTACAATTTATTTGAAACAAGCACTGACAGGCCAAATAGCCGAACACGCCATAAAGATAGACTTCGGCTGCCTCCAATAAAACTAAAATTATTTAAGAAAAATGTATACTGCATGTCGATTATTGTTTACAATTATTTACCAAATAGTCTTCAAGACTTACCGCTGACAGTGTTTAAAAAAATACTTTTCAAACTACTACTATTTAAAAGATATTATACCATTAATGACTATTTAGAAGACAAATTAATAGAGTCTGTAATTTGTAAGTTAGGTTAATTGACATTGCTGACTGTAAAGACATTTGCACGCCATGTTATGGCAGGATATGCTGAAACAAATTTACTGTAACACCTTATGTACCATATTCTAGCAAATAAATATTTTTGATTTGATTTGATTTGATTTGGCCGACTTCCAAAAAGGAGGTTATAATAATATGTTCGTAGCGTATACATGTATGTTTGTATGTCCACCGATTTCTCCGTCAATTGTAAACCGATTTTGAAAATTCTTTTTTATTTGAAAGGGTATGCTCTCTAGATGGTCCCATATAAATTTTATAAAAAATGAAAAATAAAAACTTTTTACAATAAAAAAAATGAAGTTTAATAAAAAACTGTAACCCGACTACGGGAAAATAAAATGATGTAAAAAGTACGAAACAAGCAAATATTTCAGACAGAAATCAAGACATAGGTACAAAAATGGTCCAGGTAAAGCCGTGGTCGCATGCCTGTATACCATGTTGATGCCAGAAACACCTACAAAATTATAATGGCATGCGACGACGGCTTTACCTTGCCCATTTTTGTACCTATGTCTTGATTTCTGTCTGATATATTTGTTTGTTTCGTACTTTTTACATCATTTTTATTTTCCCGTAGTCGGGTTACAGTTTTTTATTAAACTTCATTTTTTTATTTTATACTTTTCCGTTTTTACACTTGATAAACGTAAATAAGAGTAATACAATTAATTACTAAACTATTAACTAACTAATTATTGTAACACCATGTATACCATGTTTTATGCAAATAAATACTTACTTTACTTTACTTAATTAACCTATTTTAAATTCCAATAGCAGTGCATAGTGCTTTGGATGAAACCATGGAGCGATTTATTTCGACGCCAACACCATATATCGATATCGAGCTTCGAAGAAATCCAAAATATAAATATTTCGTTGTACTTGTTTTTCTTCATAAGAGTGGAATTACAAATCGTTACTATTTATTAAGATTTGATTAACTGCACGTTGGTAACACCTTGCGATACTACGTAGCGCTGTCTCACTTTGGCTTGTTTTTAACGATTTGAACATATTTATTTACTTTGAAAATATAATATTATATACATATTTGTAATGTGCTCGTCAAGACCTTTCTTATGATACCAAACATGTCATGATCATCCCATTTAAATTTTTTTCGAGGTCAGCAATTTACGTGTAAAGTCCACCAAATTAAATTTAGGGAAAAATTATATAGCCTATGTCACCGGACCATTATTACAAATCTATTGATACCTCATTCATCAAAATCGGTTTAGTAGTTTAGGCGCTACGGTGGAACACACGTAAAAACAAACATACATACATACAAACATACATACATAGACTGCTAAAATCATAACCTTCCTTTTGGCTTTGCCGTAGTCGGGTAAAAAACAACCGTCTTCCAAAAAAACACTACAAACTGAAAAATAACTTTTATTTCGGAAGTCGATGGCCAAAAACGAAAATTCAAACCAGACACCGACTTCCGAAATTAAAGTTATTTTTCACTTACAATTTCTTGATAGTAAAAATTTTTGCCTTTGGGTAAAACTTAGAAAAATGGTATCATTTTGGAGAAAAACTATTTCAACTCTGGGGAGAAATAAAAATCACATCTTGCAACCCTGCGGGAACGTCCTATTTGGGTTGGGCGCTCGTGACGACGGTAAGACGTGCTTAGTGGCTGTGTCGGAAAAAGATAGATTGGCATAGTATTGGTTGGAGATCTACTGTAAATTAAGGTACTTAACCTATTAGTTTTATGGTAAATATTAGAATACTGATTGAATTGTGATATTATGTGGGGAATAGGAGATGTGATGGTACACACCTCATCGAAGTTGAAAGGGCACAGCGTGCCTTACTCAAGGTTGGAGCTGGTCTCCCCTTTCGTTTTCCGACTACTGACCTATACAAAGAATGGGACATTCTCACTGTCAGACAAACGTTCATACTACGTATATTACTGGAAAAACATTCTCAAATGCAGTTTGACGCTAATCTATTCAAAGACAACCGACGAAAGGGTAGGGTATGTCCCACGGCTCAATTCAAATCCACGCTCCCTAAAAGATTCTATTGCTTCCTTGGGCATTATCTTTACAATAAATTGAATAAATTCCTAAACCTATATCCAAAAACTCGATCAAGCTGTATTAAAGTAATAAAAAAATACTTAAAAACCCTAGACTATCATAAAACTGAGATTCTTTTGACCGTTCTGAAATAATCCTTATTTTGACCAACCCTACACATACATAGCTGTTCCTCACCTCCTTGAAAAACAACTCTCGCTTCACTCACTCCACAAAGTCACTTTCACTCACACACTGCTCATCTGAATTACTCACATACCTACTACATCTCTTACTAGTCTAACACTTCATACAAGATAAACAGTCACTCACTCACAACATGACTAAAGTACCTCTGCATAATTAGGTATAGGTAGGTATTTTTTTTTTTTTAACTTTTACTTCTTCTTTTATTAGTTTTAAGCATATTGTTTTAACTTTTACTTAGTTTTTCTTTGTTAGGTATGTTTAACTTCGACTCTTGCACGATAACCCTGCAAAAGCTAATTCTATCCGTGGAGGGGGCCTGGTGACCTGTAACACAGGTTTTTCCCAAAACCTATATCAGGCACCAGTCTCTCACAAAGGTGGAATACAGCCGAAACATTTTTTTTTGTACACATTAACTTTAAGTCACCTTTGTGAAGAGAGAATAAACGATTGTTGAATTGAATTGTATGGTATAGAATATTAAATTTGATGTTGGCAAAGAAATATAAATGACTGACTAAATATCTTGGTGTTTCATATTATTTTCCTTATCCCTGAAATATTGTAATGTAAATATGTAGTTTCATTTAACAGTTTTAGATTATGGTATTGGGGTAACTACTTTAAGATTCATTTGGAGATTAGTATCTATTTTGAGGTTAAATAATTATATTCGGAATTAAATTAGTTATTTTAGACTCAGGATGATTTTTATTACACAATCATCAATCAATCAATCTTTATTTGTGAACACAGGTATTACAATAAAGGTCTTATGTTTACATTTTAGTCGAGCTCTATGTCCTACCAATGAAATTGGTGTACAAATATATTTGGTTTTTAGCAATAATTCTGAATTTATACAATACAAAGTCACGTTCGAGTAAATAATGTCAATTAAATGTATTAATAAATAATTAATTAATCAATTATAATTTATTTTTACACGCATATCAATGGTTAATTAAATTAAAGGGCTGGCAATGTCATATTTTATCATTTAAAAATTCTTCGATAGAGTAATACGTCTTATCTATTAGAAATAAATACAATTTACTTTTGAATTTGCGGACATTATCTTCACTCCTTATACATTTCGGTAATTTATTATAGACCTTTGGAGCCATTACAAAAATACTGTTTCTGTATAGTGCAGTACTAGATCCGACTGTTTGTAACCGCACGAACGGCGCTGACTAGTTACTCAAGCAAATTTATGTAAATTATTTTTGACGAACATTGACGTTTCATAGATGTATAACGACGGCATAGTTAATATTTTCGTATTTTTAAAAAACGGTTTGCAGCTGTCTGTTATCCGTAAATTATATATAGCTCTTATGCACCTTTTTTGGCACTTAAATACTACATCTTTACCCGTGGCATTACCCCAAAATATAATTCCATATCTCAATGTTGAGGCTACTAGACCATGATACGCCGTCAAGACTGTTGCTCGATTGGCCGTTTTACTTAACATGTGCAAAGCATAGGAATGTTGGTTTAGCTTACTGCATACCTTGTCAATATGTGAATTCCATTTTAAAGTGTTTTCTATGTTTAGTCCAAGAAATTTAGTCACATTTGTTTCATTAATAATTATGTCCTTGTATTTAATATTTAAGTCTAGATTGTAATTTATTCTTTGTTGAAATTTCATTAATACTATTTTATCAAGATTTATAACCAAATTATTATTTTGCAGCCAATTCACAACTGATAATAAGGTAGAATTAATATCAGCCTCTAAGGTGCTTACCTCGTCACTATTAAAAAGTAAAGTGCTGTCATCTGCAAACATTGTCATAGGATATGATGATGCTGTCGGAAAGTCGTTAATATAAACAATAAATAGGGGGGGCCCGAGTACACTACCTTGTGGTACTCCATAATTTACCGTTCTCTGGCTAGATTTATATATTATTTCGTATTTTTTAGAAATTCTACTAATTTTCGTTATTTGTTGCCTATCACAAAGATAAGATTCTAATAAATTTGAAACATTTCCTCTTATTCCGTATGCGTTAAGTTTACTTATCAATATTTTATGGTCTACGCGATCAAAAGCTTTTGACATGTCCATATAGAGCGCCAGAGTTGGTAGTCTCTTATCCACTCTGCCGCTAACCATATGTAAGAAATCGTAGATGGCCATGTCAATAGATCTGTTTTTCCTAAAACCTTTCTGGTTATCAACGAATAGGCAATTGTTCTCAAAGTATGAAGTAAGTTGATTATAAATTGCTTTCTCGAATATTTTTGAAAAAATTGGTACTAACGCTATAGGTCTGTAGCAGGACATATCTTCTCTATTGTCTTTCTTGAAGAGAGGTTTTATAATTGTTATTTTTAATTCTTCTGGAAAGTAACCATGGCATATGCACATATTGATAAGATGACTCAACACAGGAGCAATTATTGTGGATACCCGTTTAACAATGCTTGTACTTATATCGTCATACCCAGTGCTAGACTTATTTTTTAGCGACATTATAATTTGGTAAATTTCTGGTGGTATTGTAGGCGACATAAACATAGAAGAATTTCTATTGCTTATTTTATGTTTATTTTTATTAATGTCTAAATTAGTAACTGGTTGCACTTGATCCACAAAGTAGTCATTAATAGCTTGTGCTATATCAGAAGGATTAGTTAAAATGTTGTCATTTAACTTGATTTTTGTTATGGTTTCGTCTGGCAAATTACATTTATTCTTATTTTTGTTTATTACTTTCCACGTTGCTTTACATAGATTCTGAGCTGAATGTATGAAACGGTAATTATGGGCTCTCTGTGTGAGATTTATAACTTTCTTCAGCCGATTTGAAAGCTTTTTAAAGTTTGTTTTATTTTGCTTATTTGGTAATGACCGGTATTTCCAAAGCAATTTTCTTTTTCTCTTACTGCAAATCCTAATGTCATGACTAATCCATTTTGCTTTTTCTTGAGTCAATATCCGTATTTTTATTTTAGGAAAGCATAAATCATATAGCAACTTAAACAAGTCATAGAATAGTTTGAATGCCTTAGCGGGATCCGTTTCCTCGTATACGTCAGCAAAAGTGATAGCTTTGATGTTGTCTATGAATTTCTGAACATTTTCTTTTGAGTAATCTCGTTTAATTGAGAACCATTAATTTAATATGCATGTTCGTCTAACTGGGCATCGTAAAAATTGTGCCGTATGATCGGATACCGCCAGCTCTAAGACTTCTCCTTTTGATCCTCGTACATTGTGAATTATGTTATCAATGCAAGTCCCGCTGCCTAATCTTGTTGGAACTTTTATTTCAAATTTGAGATTGTAACCTGTTATAAGATGTTTGAGTTGCTCTAAACATGTGGTCTTTTTTAAAAGATCAATGTTGAAATCACCGCATAGAATAAATTTTTTGTTAGTGTGCAATGCAAAAGACTTTAAGAGAATATTCAGGTTATTGAAAAATATGTCAAGTTTACTTTTTTTATCCCTACTAAGTGGGCTCCTATAGACACACATCACAATGATGTTGTGGTCAGTGAGTTCTACTGCGCAACATTCAATTATATTAGAAACACAGTACTTCTCCACCGACTCCAAAGCTCTATACTTAATTCCGTTTCGCATCATTATGCATGTACCACCATGTCGGGATTTCCGAGTGAAATGTGTAGCAAGTGTAAAATTAGGAATATGTAACAAGTTAACATCAGATAATATCATATTGTGCTCCGAAAAACACAGCACATCAATTATTTTGCCTGAATTGAATAGTTCATTAAGTGCGACAGTGAACACATGAGATTTGTTCAAAAGACCATTTATATTTTGATGCAAAATATTAATATTTTTATTCACGAAAAAAGTTTTCGTGTTCACAAATTTTTTCATCTGCAGAAGATTCACATTGGGTCGATGATATCTCTGTTATGGTTAACAATAAATTTTGAAAGATATTACGCATACCGCAGTCATTAATTTTTCTATTTAATTTAGAGAACATAGTAAAGTCATAAAAAAGATTTAAATTAGAATCAAATGCAATTGCATAGTTATATGTTTGTAAGTCTAGATGTAATAAATTATTAAATGTCTCTATACGCCAATTAAACATTGTCGAGAAATTACTTAAGATTATATTCGTATTCTGTATTGTGATCAATGTCTCTCTTAGTTTTATAAAGATATTAACATAATTTTCAGGATGTAAAAAGTCTTCTTCTCCAATTAAAACAACACAATAGTCAATCATTGAATAATCAGTTAGTTTTTTATGTAAGTCTTTAATAAGTCGAAGTGTACCACAATTCGGCGTGACGTAATGACATACTTGAAAGTTGTTAAATATCTCTTGAGCTGTGGACAAAACTTCGTTATTTTTGTTTGCACTAACAATGCACAGTTTTCTTTTTATGGGAATCGAAGAATGGTCATCACTTTCTTCCTTCTGTGTTGTTGTACTATCTAGTCCTATCGTTGAAGCATTAATCGTGTCTTGATTTTTTGAAAATAGTTGTGTGTTCCTTATCTTCTTCTGTGACTTTGTTTGAGAATTTGGACGCGGAGTAGACGTAAGTGAGCTTTTATTAGGAGTACCTACTGTACTCGTTAATTTTTTGTAGCCTTTTTTAGCACGTCGTTTTTACTTGTTAATTCATTTACAGATTTTTTAAGCTGAGTATTTTCTATGTTTAAGTTCTTTATCTCTTCGTGTGCCGAATTAAGTTGTGAAGTAATTTGTTCAATTTGATTTTGTAGTTCTTGTATTTGTATATTGTTTTCGTCACTTGATATATTTAGTAAGCTACTAGTGCTGCCATCTAGCTTCGAACTATTAAGGCTATTGTCTTCGGAAATTTCTACAGAACGTGTCATTGTCTTTCTGAACGTAATGTTGTCAAAGAAGCTCATTTTTCTATAGGTATTGAATATCTCTAACTTCTGATAAAAATGGAAAAAGATATGTTGTATCTGAGTTCCGAACTCGCGCCGTCTAGCGCTTATACTCCAACCGCAGTAGCCACTAAGCCATCTGATCGTTAACTTTAGTTTTGAAATTGGTCTTCTGTTAGTAAGCTTGTTATTGTAGATTCCGTTACTTTTTATTTACTTAAGGCGGTGTATTGAAAATAATTCGTTGTTTTGTATGTTTTGTTAAAAGTTTTTTGTTGTAACTCACTGTTTTGGCTTCACTGCTTGACTTTGAGTAGTTTTTTATTGTTCACCAGCGTAATTATTATCACTTCAAACGATAGTTCACTTAGAGTGACGTTATGAACAGTCTTCTTTTAAATTTACAGCGTCTGGATTTCGGTCGTTAATAACTCACACTACTCGTTAGTTACTAACTTACATATGCTGGCAAAAACGGTAGACGCTTCTGCTGTACCTACTTGCAGCATACCATGGCCACGTGGAATCCTTGATAAAGTATGGTATTATATTCTGGGGTGATTCCACCAATAAGGACATTGCATTCAAGGCGCAAAAGCGGTGTATTAGGGGTATGTTTTGTTTTTTTGAAGACTGATAATTTAAATTTTTAATGATGAGTTTTAATGATAATTTTTTAATGATAATTTTTAATGATAATTTTTGAATATTTTTAATGTTTTTACTGTTTTACTTCTTATTTATTCTTTTTTGTATATGGGTATTTTGCCTGAATTAAAACACCATTTTTTTTTTTTGTTTATTAACCAGTAGCCTAATTTGTTTCATTTTGACAGTTCAACAACATTCATTGCGTTATTTATGTTGTTGAGCAGATTTTTTCCAACTTATGAAGCAATGGATTAGCAATCTGTTTCAAATCGAAACAAATTGTGATTTTGTTGTATCACGCAATTAGGGTACAGATTGATATGCAGACCACATTTTATCAAATATAATATACTGACATTGCCGTGTGTCTACATTTATGAGATTGCTAGCTTCGCAAGAACTAACGAACATCTTTTTGATAAGAACAGAAGTAAGCGGCGTAGTGATTAAATTTGTTGCAAATCTAACAAGACTGCATTATATATTAAAAGTATTTTCAGTATGGCACCGCGTATATACAATCACTTACCAAAGTCTATACTAGAAACTCCATCCATCGATGAATTTAAAAATAAATTTAAAAGATTCTTGCTACTAAATGTTATTACTTATAGTATTCAGGATTACTTAATAGAGGATGTAAGGACATATTGTTCTCAGAAATATTGTTATTGATGTGACATGTCGACGGCCGCAAAGTATATACGGTTATCTACAAAATCATGATTTTACAGGGCAGCGTTTTGCACGCAAAATTGTGAAAATTAGTAGAAGAACAAAGCTATCTTTTTCTATTTTACAACATTTAATTAATTTTAATGTTGTAAAATGGAAAAAGATAGCTTTGTTCTTCTACTAATTTTCACAATTTTGCGTTCAAAACGCTGCCCTGTAAAATCATGATTTTGTAGATAACCGTATATACTTTGCGGCCGTCGATGTGGTTAATGCACTAATTATTATTTATCTATTATTATTACTTTAACATTTATTTACAAATATATCTTGACATTCTCATTTAATACATTCATGACATTTAATTTTTAATTATTGTAGAGACATTATTATTTGCTAATGTTTCATTATTATTTAACACTGTGACATCAACCAAAATTGTGTAATTAATTATAAATTATTGTTGCAAGTAATTGTATAAGTAATAATGTTGTGTGTGATACAGTTAAAGCTTCAGATTTGCATGCCTCAAGGCGTAATATGGTTGAACTATGCTCTATTTTTTAACAACTTTATGTCATTATATTATATTCTATATATTATAGTCTTTACTGTTATTTGCTAATATGGGTTATTAGCAAATAAATGATTTTAATTTTGAATTTTAATTTGAAATTAACTTTAAAGGCGTTTGTAAATCTTTATGGCTTAGAATAAAAAGGAAAAAATAAGTTCATTTCTATAATACTTTATGAAACTCAATTTGGTAAGCATTTATCCATTCTGGCAGGTATTTCGAATTTTTTGCTAGTAAAATAGGTACTTTTCTGGTAGGCGTTTAAACAAGCCTTTATATTTTGTTTCACGAACTGTGTCCAAATAAATGTTTTTCTTTCTTTCCCTATATACCCCCCCCCCCCCAGGATTATTTTTGAGACAAATAGTAGCCTATGTCCTTCCCCAGGCTGCCATCTATCTTCTTGCCTAATTTTATCAAAATCCGTTCACTGGTTTAGGCGTGAAAAGGTAACATACAGACAGACAGACAGAGTTTCGAATTTAAAATAGTAAGTATTGATTTTATTTATTATTGACATGATCTACTCATTACAATGTTTTTTAGGATTCCATAGTCAACAAGGAACCCTTATAGTTTCGACATGTCCGGTAGTCTGTCCGCGGCTTAGCTCAGAGATTCTTAGTACTAGAAAGCTGTAATTTGGCATGGGTGTAATATTAATCACGCCAACATAGTGGTCAAATAAAATCATGAAAAAACTATTTTAGGGTACCTCCCGTACACGTAAAGTGGGGATGTTTTTTTTCTCGTCTATCCCATGGTGTGGGGTGTCGTTGGAAAAGTCGTTCAAAAATATTGTGTGTGTGAAAACCTATACCTAATGATAAATTCATTCCAACTACAGAAACCTTTATTGTGCGTGGTCAGACACGCACTTGGCCGTTTTTATGAGTTGTATTTGCAATACGTGATTATGTACATATAGCTAGTGACGTCGACATTATTCTTGCCTGACATCGATCACTAATAAAGAACTAGATACACAATGCCAAGCAAAAGTTCTCTTAAAACTGTCATCAAATTGTGTTTAGGCAATTCTAGTTGAAATAAATGTACATTCATGTAAACTCAACCTTAAACGCAAAACTTAAAGTTGTTTTCACATAGCTATGTACAAATAGCAATAAATTTTTACGACCTACTCACTGGTCAACATACATCAAATCAAATTCAACCTTACACGCATGTTTTAAAGTTAGAATTATAAAGTGCCAAAAAAAGCAATAAAGTTTTACGACTCAGGCTCGCCGCTAGGACAAGAAATGAGTGGAGTCGAACTGTCCAATATTTTTTGTTTATACTGTAATTATAAATGATCTTTTTTTAATTTCGTTAAGTTTAGTGTATAAAAAAAACGTGTGTGCAATTCACACGTGGTAGAAGTGAAACCTTCAAAAATTTTGGCTTTCAGATAATCAAAATTTCGGGAAGAGGATAATTGTAGGTTTTAGTAATGATCATAGAAAGATCATACAAAGTTTGATAATTAATTTATATTTTATTCGTGTATATTACATAGATTTATTCAGACTCAGAACTTACATTTCCGATACACATCTACTGCGCGCGCATTTATGATGACTTGATCATAATTTTACTGCGATGTTATTTTAAAACTGCGATATCTCCTAAGATATCGAAGCCTTTTTAAATCGTTCAATTTATCAAATATTTTTACAGAACCAACTAGAGTAACTTCAACTTCTGCTACTTGTATCGATAATGTCTTCTGCGGTTGTGATTATTTAGATAAAGCCATCGTAAATTATTTACCGTCTGATCATAGTGGACAAACGGTAACTTTTAAATTTAGAACACCTATTCAAAAAGTGCAAATACAAATTAGACCAATAACAACTGGCAAATTAAATAGATTCAATAGTACCCTAAATAATAAGTTAAATGCTCTGGGCCCTAATATGGACGATGCAAATAAATTGTATGAGGATTTCTTTTCAGCAGTGCACACTGAATTCAACAAAACTTTTGAAAAGAGAACAAAAAATATTTGCCCTAATTTTATTTTTAGTGACTGGGCAACTAGAGGTATTAGGATAAGTAGGGAAAGACTGTTCGAGCTGTATGGCCTTAAGCCTTACATTAATACTGAAACTTTCAACAAGTATGTTGCTACATATTCCAAAATTTTTAGAAATACTTGCAAGATAGCTAAAGCTCTGTATATTAGCAACAAGATTAAATCAGCAGAAAATAAAATAAAAACAGTTTGGAAAGTTATAAATAATGAAACTAATAGGAACAAAGTACGAAACACTGAGTACAAATTGGAGACTTCACGTGGTGCCATTAGTTCTAACTTAGAAGTAGCGCAAGAATTTGTACATTTCTTTACTAATATACCATCTAAAACGACAGAAGCTTTAAATTCCTCACCCGATGTCTCAATTAATTTATTAAGAGCGAACGTTCCAGGCTGCCCGGTTGAATTTCAATTTAAACATATAAACCCTATGATAGTTATAAAAGCTTTTCGGCAAATTAAAATCAAATTGACCGAAGATCTATGGGGATTATCTATCAAAGTTTGTACATCCATAATCGAGACTATAGCACCGTACTTAGCTTTAATATTTAATTTGTGTGTGGATCAAGGAGTCTTCCCGGATTTAATGAAATACAGTAAAGTTATACCACTTTTTAAATCTGGGGACAGTAAAGACACTAACAATTATAGACCAGTATCTGTGCTGCCGGTATTCAGCAAGGTTTTCGAAAAGGTAATGCTCAATCAAATGCTTAATCATTTTAACGCCAACCAAATCTTGCACGATCAGCAATATGGTTTCACCAAAGGACGTTGTACAACTGACGCTGGTGTCACCTTATTAAAACACATATTTACAGCGTGGGAGGAGGCCCAAGATGCCATAGGAATCTTTTGTGACCTCTCCAAGGCATTTGACTGCGTGAGTCATGAAACCTTGCTCTTGAAACTTGAGCATTACGGACTAGGTAAACTTGCGCTCAGTTTAGTAAAATCTTATTTAAATGATAGACAGCAGCAGGTTCAAGTAAATGGTGTCCATTCAATCGGTTTAAAAGTAAAAATGGGCGTTCCACAAGGCTCGATATTGGGTCCTTTCCTCTTTTTAGTATATATTAATGATCTACCCCATTTATTAAAAAACCAACCACAAATGGTGTTATTTGCTGACGACACTTCCTTAATTTTTAAGATAAATAGACGTGCATCAAATCTTGACGACGTAAATAACGCCCTACTGCAGGTTCAAAATTGGTTCACTGCTAATAATTTAGTATTAAATGGGAAAAAAACTAAATGCATAAGATTTGCTTTACCAAATGTTAAAAGTAGTGATTGTGACATAGTATTGAATAAGGAGAAACTAGAATTTGTCGATAAAACTGTTTTCTTGGGGATCACGCTCGATTCAAGGCTGCAATGGGGTCCTCATTTAACATCTCTAGCAGGACGGCTAAGTTCAGCAGCATATGCTGTGAGAAAAATCCGTCAATTTACTGACGTAGATACCGCGAGGCTAGTCTATTTCAGTTACTTTCATAGTATCATGTCTTACGGTATTTTACTATGGGGACGGGCTGCAGATATCGAGTCTATTTTTATTCTGCAGAAGAGAGCCATCAGAGCAATATATCGTCTCCGCAGACGCGATTCTCTAAGGGATCTGTTTAAAGATATTAACATCATGACGGTACCTTGTCAATATATCTATGAAAACATCATGTACGTAAGGAAAAATCTAAGTCTTTTCAGTAAAAGAGGTGATAGACACAATTATAGGACTAGAAATAGGGACCAATTAGTTCAACCGGGTTTCAGATTGGCTAAAGTAGACTCATCCTTCATG
Organism: Agrochola lychnidis; assembly: GCA_963680765.1. NCBI lineage: Eukaryota > Metazoa > Arthropoda > Insecta > Lepidoptera > Noctuidae > Agrochola > Agrochola lychnidis. Next base: position 126,096 of record OY796859.1, on the reverse strand, counting down.
GGGTGCTGTTTAAAATGTTATAATAAAATACCTTCCCACATACTCCAACTGAACGAAACGAAATTTAAATCATGTATAAAACGCACACTATGCTGCCAAGCATATTATAAGTTGGGGGATTACATCGCTGATAAAAATGCTTGGCTCAGCGCTGGTCCAGCTCCACAAGGGCGCATAAACTAATTGATTAGCATTCGAAAATATTGTTGCAGCTGCTGAAGATTGTAAAACTATATTTTCCTTGTATAAATTCAATCTCTTTGTATTGTATAATTGCATATCACATGTGTGAGCACTGTGACCATGTTGTACATTCCATAAAGCTACCATTTACTGGGTACGTCTTTCATTGACTTGAATGTGCTCTGGCAGCTGAGAGTATGTCATGCTCACTCAAATGTCTCGCTGATGGTGGCGTGTGTGTTGGATCATTAAGTTCCCTTCAAAATGGTTGAGCTAAATGGTGCTGATCCATGCGTCATGTTCGTGAACGGGCGCCGTCAGTAGGGACTGGTCATCTCTTAGCTGCCACGGTTTATTTTATTTTAATTTATTTAAATTTTTGAATTGTTATTATATTTTTATTACGGACGCTTTTAACGTGCACGTCTTTCTACATTGTTCTCACATGTATAAATTCAACACGAATGATGTAACCAATATTTTGTAACAATATTTTGATTTAAAAGAGTGTCCGTGGAGTTTCTTGCCTGTTCTTCTCCATAGGTACCTACTACGCTTTGGAATGGGCAACTAGCTTCATTTTTCTGACTGACCGACCCCTTGACAATTCAAAAGTACCTGTAATTGGTTTATTTGAAATAAATGCTTTGAGTTTGAGTTTGAGTTTGATATTTATTGAAATCGAATGATGTCAAGGGCAAATTTATTTTAAATTAAATACTTCTGATGAGTAATGTATTTATTTGGATAAGGATTAATATCATGTTTATAAAAACACCTTCGCAAATAATGCATTATTTTAGAACAAATTTGGTTAGCATAAAAAAGGTTATAGTGAGCCAACCTTAAAAGATAGACATATGCTGTCGCGAATTTTTTTTTAGAACTTTTAAAGGGGAACAATTCTGTCGTACATGATTTTTGCGAAAATTTAACCGTTTACGCAGCGCACGTAGCGGAAGCTCTCAAAAGGAAAAATAAAACCCCCCGATTTTGAAACATTCTTCATTGGTGCTCCGCTCCTATTGGTCTTAGCGTAATGATATATAGTTTAGCCTTTCTCAATAAATGGGCTATCTAACACTGAAAGAATTTTTCAAATCGGACTAGTGGTTCCTGAGATTTGCGCGTTTAAGCAAACAAACAAACTCTTCAGCTTCAGGGAACCACGAACATAAGAAACACTGTAGTATAATGCTTCCTATCTCATTTTCTCCCGCGTTAAATCTTATGAGTTTGTGTCTGTCTCTTTTTACTGTCGCTTTTTCGTTTCATCAACTTTCAAATCACGACGATGCTTAAGAAGTTTTCACTATAATTGATATCGCTATAATTGATATTCATTTTCCATACCTCACAGGATCTCGAGGAAAGCTAAAAAAAATGTGAGTGAGTATGTGAGTTTATCTCACATCTTTAATTCTATAACATGTACTCAGTCAAAATTAAATGTATAAAATCTTACTATAATATTTATAGAAACAGCAAAGAAGGCTCATTAAACTAAAAAAAACACTGGCACTCTGGGAGTACCGATAGAAGTGAAAACTTGAACAATTTTATTGTGTAGGAAATACTTTTAATGAGGTGTTGGTAACGGTGTCGCGAGTTCAATTGTTTTTTCGCATCTCAAAAATGTCCAACGCGCCTAAAGAATTTTTCACTTCAAAAAAACAATCCTTTAATAATAAAAAATTAAAAAAAACAATAGCGTCTCCACAAATGGAACAGAGTCAACGCACATAACCTGAACAATTTAAGTGAGCATGCGATAGTATGATTAATAGGTTTAGTAAGAGTCTTTACAATTGATATGCTTTATAACTCCTGCTGTTTAATAAGACTAAATTTAAAAAAAGTTTTTACGATGATTTCTTGGCAAAATATCAGCATTTACGGTACAGTGATAACAATTATATAATAATAATATTAATACTTTAATACTTATCGAAAATATGAAACTCCATCCTTTTTTAGCGTCCTAGATGTGTGATTTTTACAATTTTTTACGAGTTGTTTACAGTCGGAGCGTCCGAATGCTACTAAATGAAAAGAGCACCCAAATGTTCAATTGGGTGCTCATTCGGTGAGGACATTTTTTGGCGCTGATTGTGTATCTAGTTCTTTATTAGTGATCGATGTTGCCTGACTAACCGGCCGCAAGTAAGTGCGAGCCTTTATGTAATTTTGGTGTTCGAAAGATGCTGATGCTCTGCCTAATTTGAATAAATGACTTTTTATTTTTGAAATTATGCCTAAATGCGAGATGTGCCGAATATTCGTTTTATATTCGGTACCTATTCGGCGTATTCGGCCGAATCATTCGGTTGAAATGCCAAATGTATTCGGTTTAATTGATCATTGTAAATCAGCCTTTAGGGCAAAATAAATTAAAGGAATCCCATAATCTAACAATCGTATTATGGCAATATAAGGCCTTGACTCATATCGATGGCAATCATTTCAGCGATGGTTCCATGAATTTGTTTTGCTTTCGGGTCTATAATATCCCACTTTATAAGAAATTAATCCTGCAATGTTTGTTGCACAGTCGAAACCGATGATGACCCGGCAATCGATAATGGCCCAGCCACTGGTGCCGGAACCATATCCGCTGCGCTATTGCTACTAGACGATGTCGAAGCAACTTGTTGAAAATGACTTTTATGATTATTCATAGCACTTGTAGAAGCATTCCGCCCAGTCCCCCGCGAGAAAGCACTGCGTAGCACAACGTACATCGCACTTTTTTATTATCATCTTCGATTTCTTTGAAGATCTCCCACACACGCGACTGTTTCCGTCGACTTATCAGCTTTCAGAACACCAAAATTTTAATCAAATAGTCAAGAACTGCACTAAAATCTGGCACCCGTATTGTGTTTTCATATGCAATGACAGTGGCGGGGTGCAACGGGTAGCGGGAGGTGGGGTACCACTCACTCCGTACGCGCGCGACACTTTGGAAAACCAGCGTGTATAAACTTGTATCCGGCAAAACTATAGAACGAGGAAGCGAATTATCCGGCAGTACCTATATTCGGTTCAGTAAGAACTTAACCGAATATTATTCGGTTATTCGGTGAAACCACTATTCGGCGCATCTCTACTAAATATCATAGGTTTGATTAGCTCCCCCCGCTCACCCCGGGGTTGATTTGCCCGCTGCCCCTTGGTCAAAAGTTGGGTACGCCAATCAAATCAAATCAAAACAAATAATTTATTAAGTACTTACTTTGCAAACATGGGTAGGAATTAATAAATAGTTTTTTTTTATATTAGTCCTCCCTGTCCTCCGTGTTTCATCATACACAGATTAGTCAGTTAGTACAAAGCACAACCATCCACACTGAGATTACGACTTAATAATGAACATTACGAAGTACGTAGCAAAGGAGTGCAGTGTTAGCGAGCTGACTGCAGGTACTGTACCGACCGATGACGAGGTCCTGTGCGGCAGCGCGCGCTACCAGCAGCGCTATCAGCGCCCGCCACATCGCGGCTGTCTCTCGTCTCATGTCTCACCGGCACACTCGCAGCACTCACAGCGCGCTGGGAGACGCGCCGCTACTGAGCACGCCGCACTGGCGGCGCGCGACGTGCGACCCTGTTCATTCGCTATTTTTGGACGAGACGCAACATTATTTACGTGACTAGAGTAGACCATTTGGCAAATTGTGTTTTTTGTTTTCTGCTCCAATTTTGTAGATATTATAATGTTATAAAAGTATGAATATGTAATAATTATTTTTTACATATAGCGCATGACATTTACTTAATTGCTTTGGAAGAGAAAAGAGAGAAAAAGAGAATTGCTTTGGAAAAACCGGTCATTACCAAATAAGCAAAATAAAACAAACTTTAAAAGCTTTTAAATCGGCTGAAGAAAGTTATAAATCTCACACAGAGGGCCCATAATAAGCGTTTCATACATTCAGCTCAGAATCTATGTAAAGCAACGTGGAAAGTAATAAAAAAAATAAGAATAAACATAATTTGCCAGACGAAACCACTGGTACTTTTACTAATACTAGGTAAAGAACATTGTTACTAAAATTATAAGCAAAAAAACCTTTTTAAAAAAAAGCTTTTATTTAAATGCTCTAAAAATAAGAAAATGAAATTTTCTTTTAAAATTTTAACTATCAACTTATAACCTCATTAATTCATTATACACAATTTATATGATAATAAAAGCTTTTCGCGAGGTTTGCATTAGTACCTACCTATAAGTGTAATCGCGCGACAAGCTTTTATGATCATATAAATTGTGTATAATGATTTAATGAGGTTATAAGTTGATAGTTAAAAGGACAATGACCAAAAGTGGTACCAAAAAGTCTCGCGCATCAAGACCAAAATTTTATAGTAATTACTTTCATAATTTTTTACGATATTATACGTCGGGGATTTGATTTTTGAACAGGGAATTTACTTTTGAGATTAAAAGTATGGATATTGTTTTACTCACTATAACTGACGTTCCGTTTCACATGAACAGCTCCTTGTCTGTCGATTTGTCAACAAATTAGATCTTACGAAATGCCTTGTTTGCAAGCATAACATTTTATTACAACCGTTGGCGTCCTTCGTTTTTTAACCCTAAAGTGTCATGCATGATCACTGTAAAAAAGAATACTTTGCCGATTCTACATTATTAAAAAAAAACTAGAATATAATAGAATCTAATTGTATGATTATCATTATTTTATCTATGATTAATTGGCTGTTCACAGCCAGTCTTAGAGATGTAGAATGCAATAGAATTGATTTTTGATGAATCGACTAACCAGTAATAATTTCTTTTGTGTATTAAATAATTATATGATGTTTGCTTGAAAAACATTTCATGAATCAAATGTTTTTGCTCTGATTTTTTTGATTATCAACAACAATTAAGTAAAGTAAATACACCAAATCGATTTAGTTTGGCTTATTGCTAATTGACACAAAATCGATTTTCATCCCCTTTTTTTTTTTTTTTTTTTTTTTTTTTTTTTTTTTTTTTTTTTTTTTTTTTTTTTTTTTTTGGGTGGGAAATTATCAAATAACTTCTCCCGCTCTGGGCGGAGCGGGAGGGCGTGTCAGACTCTTACTGACTAAAACCCACCCGTGTTCCTTCGGTTGCCCTGTTGCCGGGGGCCACGATTTCCCGATCGGTTTTCTTCGAACCCCCGGCAGGCATTGGCCCTAGTGGACCCCTTCAATTCTGCTGACATCTCTTTGAGGCGCGCGTGGAACACAACGCGCCGTCGACCCGGGCTTGGTCCTTATCGGACAGCGAGCTACCCATTGCTCACCGTCCGCAAGCCCGCGCCTACGGTGGCCGGAAATCGGCTCGCGATTCCCGCCCCGGGCGTCTCCTCCTGCGGCGGTTAGGGGCGTGAGGGCGCGAAATTTGCCTCTCCCTCACGCGTTCCGCCTCCTCCTTCGCGAGCATTACCGCTTCGCAGAAGGAGGTGACGGCCTGCCATTTCCTCTCGCTCCGTACCATGGCCTGAACCAGGGCCGGACGCGAGAGATCACCGCCGCCGATCGCCTCTACGAGAACACGGCGTTGCTCCGCCCAAGCCGGGCAGACCTCCACCGTATGCTCCACCGTGTCCTCAGGCCGATCCACACAATGGTGACACCCGGGTGTTTCCTCCCGCCTTATCCTGAACAGGAACCTCCCGAAGCAGCCGTGTCCGGTGAGGACCTGCGTCAGGCGGAAGGTGAGAACGCCGTGGCGTCTCTCCAGCCACTCCTCAAAGACGGGTCTTATCGCCGCGATTGTGGCGTGCCCAGCGCGGGGTTGCGACAATCGCACCCTCCATGACGCCATGAGATCCCGCCGGAGCTCTGTCCGCTGTGCCGCAATTTCTTGCGGCATCGGGGTTAAGCCCCGGCGTTTCGCCTCCTCGCGCCACTCCCAGACGTGCGCGAGGACCTTTGCCTCCAGATCCCATGGCGGTAATCCGGCAAGGAGGCTCGCCGCCTCGCAGGAGACCGTGCGGTATCCTCGGGCCAGCCGGATGGCCATGACCCTCTGGGACGCGTTCAACCGGCGGGCTGGCCGCAGCCTCAGTGAACGCGCCCACACCGGTGCCCCGTAAAGGGCCATGGACCGCACGATCCCCGCATAGAGCCTCCGGCAGGAGGCGTTTGGATCCCCTAGATTGGGCAGGAGCCGCTTCAATGCAGCCCCGGCCCGCTCAAGTCTGGGAGCCAAACGTCGGAAGTGTTCTACGAAGTTCCACCGGCTGTCGAGGACGAGTCCCAGATACTTCATCGTCGACTCGACACCGATGTGAACCCCTCCCGCCATTACCTGGGAACCCGACGGTGGCGCATTCCGAGGACCATGAAAACCCATGGCCTCAGACTTGTGCAGGGCCACCTCGAGTCCCAGCTGCCGGATCCTATCGACGATTGTCGCAACCCCGCGTGTCGCTAAGTCGGCCGCCGCCTGGTACGACCCCCCCTGCGCCAGGACAAGCGTGTCGTCAGCGTAACAAACGACGCTGACGCCGCTAGGGAGGTCGGCGCGCAGCACCCAGTCGTATCCGATGTCCCACAGATGCGGCCCCAGGACCGAACCCTGTGGGACACCGCACGACATCTCTTGCCGGTTCCACTCTCCTTGGTGACCGGGACCAAGACCGGGACCTTAAGATTTTTGTTTTTCGATTACATCCCTTAATCTCGACTAGTTACTTTATAATCTGTGCATTGATTTGACATTTTTAGTTGTACTCTACTGACGTATCAAGTACCAACTATCGAGTACTGTTTTTGAGAGTTGAGAACTTGAGATTTTATTAAATAATTATTGAATTGTGCGTTGAGAAGTAGAACTTGTTTGTATTTTTTAAACTTCTTTTTCTGTGTTGTGTGTTGTGTATTGTGCAAATATGGCGAGTCGTGGAGTCGACCGATTGACACCATTAGTCAACCGGCAAATCCAACGATGTATCAATTGTTCATTTTTGATACCCAGAAACCAACCTACACATTCATTACAACAAGCATCAATGATTAACTTGTTACAGTCATGGATAACTCCTACTCAGGTAAGCAGATCCGCTCACAGTATTGGCAATATAAAGGTCGGACAAATCTAGAGTTTCAGTCACGCATCCTGTGGCGCGGCTATTATGTTGCAATAACTCGTAATTCTTACTAATATTAGTGGATTATGCTATTTTTAGAGCAATAATGTTCGTTCGTGTTTAAAGGTTTATTTAAAATAGGTCGTCGGAAGCGTCGAAAAAAATAACCTAGTTTTTAGGTTATTTTCGATTTTATAAAATAACTCCAAAACACGTGTTTTTTTTTTCAAAAATGACTTTTGTAGGAGTTAATATGATCAGTGTAGTCTATAAAAACAAAGTTTGATTTTAATGCAACATGGTACGGGATTCCATACATCCATGAGCATTCTCCTTTTAAAAGAAAATTTTATTTTCTTATTTTCAGAGCATTTAAATAAAAGCTTTTTTTTAAAAGGTTTTTTTTTTGCTTATAATTTATTTTTACTTTTTAGTTATCACTGGCTAGGTTTCTAATAGTAGGTAATCGAGGTCTCTACACCTTTCGGGTGGATTAGAGCAACGGAGCTTATAATCACCATCTTTTTTTAACCTGCATTTTTATTCTCAGCGAACCCGTTCATTTAATACCCATATTATAGGAAAGCATAAAAAACTTCAAAAGTCCGCCATATTGGATTAAGAGTGATGTCAAAATATTTTTCTAATTATTCTCGGCAAGCCCTTTCATTTGGTTATCCATATTGCAGAAATGCATTAAAAATAACTATTCCGCCATCTTGGATGGTCCGCCATATTAGATTTAGAATGACGTCACATTATTTTTCGAGTTACTCTCAACAAGCCCTTTCATTTGATACCCATATTGTATAAATGCATTAAAAATAACTATTCCGCCATCTTGGATGGTCCGCCATATTGGATTTAGAATGACGCCACATTATTTTTCGAGTTACTCTCAACAAACCCTTTCATTTGATACCCATATTGTAGAAATGCATTAAAAATAACTATTCCGCCATCTTGGATGGTCCGCCATATTGGATTTAGAATGACGTCACTAACTTATCGTGTATTTTTTTTTCAAATCAAATCAAATTATTTATTTGCTTAATACAGGTAGGTATAAACAGATGTTACAAATAAATATGAAGTACTCTGTATCATTACCTATTATAGTCTGCAAATATTTACATTATTATTAATCTAATTAAATAATTATTACAACAACATTACAAAATTATTACACTCAAAAAAATACTTATATATATGTCGAAGACGGGTATGTTACTTTCGTTATTATCAGCGATATTTTAACTACTGTGGGCGTAGTGTGGGTAGTGTTGGTTAATACGCAATAGAAAAACAGTTTGCAGTTCAGATCACATTATAATTTACTATCAAATGAATCACACTAGCTAAATTCACACACACTGGGTGCGACGGCGTTTATTAAAATCACCAATTAACAAAATGATCACAAATTACAACTAAACACAATAACTGAGCACCACGAAACGAGAACAGTTCCGCGACGTCTTGACTCCAATGCGACCAAAGGTCGACTGGCCTCCTCGCCTTGGCCATCAAACATCACGACTCTGTAGAAGCGCGCCTTTTTTAGTGACGGTAAATCACTCTTGATGTCGCCAGTGGCGCGCTTGCGATTCGTTTTGTGTCCGTACTAATGACCGGACCCGACATATAAAAATAATTTAAAAAATTCAGAATACTACACACGTCAAAGGTTTAAAAATAAAAATTGTCAGATGACTTAAAATACATGTCATAGGTTCAACAATCAGATAAATTAAATAAAAATATTGATCCAAATTAAAATAAAATAAAATTATAGAGATGTCAAATTAAATTGTTATAACATGTCACACTATTTGTATTGTCATATTTTAAATGTCAATAAATTACTCTTAATTTATGTATTTATCTATATTTTTATCCTGTAAATACTCCTTGACATTATAATATTGTCATCCAAACTAAACGTGTATACAAAATTTCAGCTCAATCGGTTGAAGATATCTGCTTCAAAATTGAGTTGCAAGAGTCCACCCGAACATACATACATACATTGCAAGTTAATTAAAAGCTTTTAAAAATTAGTAATATTTTTTATCCCTGAATATCAAAAATCAGCTCAATTATTTGTCTGGAAGCGGAGAAATATGATAAAGATAGTTTTCGTGAGATCATCGATTATAGTAATCGATTACACAACTACAAAAAGAAAACCTACCTACTAGGTAGCACTAGGTAATATAGTTAACTCAAAGTAATTAAATGCACTATTTATACTTTTATACAATATAGTGCATTTAATTTAAATATGATTATATTATATTTTTTCTGGAATTGAGATCTAGGCGGCTGTTACTTGATGTTATGACACTGCACGGTATGCGCAATAATAAATTTGACTGTATTGACAAATTGTGTTACAAGGTACCCAGAAGTGTTATTCGAAGGGGGGTGCGCGTGCCTCAACTGTTCCATACAGATATATGCAGGACTAACGCTGGGGAACGTGCACCTCTTCGTCGCCTTGTTGATTCTTAAGGCGGGTTCCCACGGTGCGCGATATTGCGCACGCAAGCGCACCAGCCCACACAAACATCTGCATTTTTTGTACTTACGTTCTATGCAAATAAATAATTATTCCATTCTATTCTATTGTATTCTGACGACCACAGATAGCTACACAACACACACCATGCCTTTTCCGACGGTGTGTGTCGGTCTGTGTGGGCCTTGAGATTTGAAGCCACATTAACATTGTTCTTTTAGCTTTGGTGGATGCTGATTATAACTTCACATTTGTGGATTGCGGATGTTGTGGTAGAATAAATAATGGCGGTGTTTGCAGAAATACAGAGATGTAAAGATGTAGATGATGTTATGATGTGTGATGTCTTTACACTTATTATTTGATTTTTATTTTTTTGTCTGCTGTTAATTATATTGTGTGCTTTTTTGGTCTGTACTAAATGAATGTATTTTCTTTCTTTTCTTTCTTTCTTATAGTTTTTTTTTTAGAAATGTACTGTATTTTCCAGCATAAACTAATTTGCCCTTCAAGGAGGAACCACTTCCCAACGTGTTTGTGGCAGATAGTGCATTTGCTCTCATTGAAAATATGTTGAAGCCGTCTCCACGCTAAGGGAACAAAAGAAAGATACCTCATTAACGGCCTAACAATGTAAATGTCTATTAACTGGGCCCTAATTCACTATGACTACTTAACGATTCCTTACTTCGAAATCACGTCAATTCCTTAGCTAACTACGACATCTGCTAATAACGTATTCTCTATGACACAATGAACGAAACCGCGCGAGATGAACGTGAAGTTGGCGTGGTTTGAACTGTCAAAATACCACGCTCGACAACCGTACGGAATCGTTAGCCACGTAAGGTATACAGTGTTCTGTGATCGTTAATTTTGAATAAAAGAATATTGATTAAGGTAAATTTGTTAGTTAGGGTAGAATTCAGCAAAACCTATGAAGAAGGTAAGAAACACTTGTTTTTCGTATATAAATATGTCGGATCCGGTCATTAGTACGGACACGAAACGAATCGCAAGCGCGCCACTGGCGACATCAAGAGTGATTTACCGACACTAAAAAAGGCGCGCTTCTACAGAGTCGTGATGTTTGATGGCCAAGGCGAGGAGGAGGATTCAACCTTTGGTCGCATTGGAGTCAAGACGTCGCGAAACTGTTCTCGATTCGTTGTGCTCAGTTATTGTTTCGTTGTAATTTGTGATCTTAATAAACGCCGTCGCACCCAGTGTGTGTAATTTAGCTAGTGTGATTCATTTGATAGTAAATTATAATGTGATCTGAACTGCAAACTGTTTTTCTATTGCGCATTAACCAACACTACCCACACTACGCCCACAGTAGTTAAAATATCGCTGATAATAACGAGAGTCACATACCCGTCTCCGACAAATATATATATTACACAAGGGATCGTAAGTTCATGCTTCATGTAACTTATAAATTACCTATTGTCGAAAATGCTTTCGATATACATATTAAGTGACCACACTAATAAATAGGTATTCATTCCAATTCCGCCCATGGGCATGTGACTGCCCGTATTTTTTTGAATATTCATGAAAAATTTACGAAAAAATCTTTTTTTTTTTGTAAAATAATTTTATTTTCAACCTCCTATGATTTTATGGACTTAGTGTTTAAAAAAAAAATACAGATTTTTTTTAAACCTCCGTTTTTTTTTTTTCATAGTCGAAAAATATTAATACAAAATGTTAAGTAGTTAATCCGATAAAATAAGTCATAAGGTTTTAGAAATAATGAACAGAATCCGAGGCGAGCCAATAACATCGGCAAACGCTTATCAATAAATATAAAATTGAATAACATGAAAAATATTAAAGATAAACCCCATTTTCAAAGTTAATTTTCGATAATTTTTCATGAATATTTGGAAAAATACGGGCGTAAAGTGGTTTTATTTATCTACCTTGCTAAACATTTTCTATATTTTATAGAAAATAATGATAATACTTACAATTATTCCCTTCAATCACGAAATGGTCTAATCAGTTATTGTTGGTAACATACTATTTCAAAATCTACAAGAACCCTCAAAACAAATAAAATATGCACAAAAAAACTCACTCGGACAGCTTTTGAAATCTTTTGAAAACAAACTATAAGTACGTTCAAAAGCATTAACTCAATACATTTTAACACTGCTGTCAAAATATTGTCAATATATTTATTAGTTTAACCAAAATTAGTCATAAGGTTTCTAATGTCATAAATAACAATAAAATAAAATAAAAAACAATCCTTTAGGAATTATTGATGTTCAAAATGGAGTATTTGCAATTACTAGTTTTAGGATCAAATAATGTCGAACAAAACTTCAAAACGCACGCGTGATTTCATAATTTACCAGACAATTTGTCTAGGAGCATACAGAATACGACACTTCGATTCCTTGCCGTAACATGGGTTTCTACAAGACACGATATTGTCGTGGTTTGCACGTGGTAAGGGTAAGACATAAGCGGGGAATCATATTTACCATACAGAATTGGGGCCCTGCTCCCAAATTACGATGATTATTTTATTTTACTTTTTTTACATTCTTCCTTGACATAATCTTTCATTTTTTGACATTATATATCTACAATCTATATCTATAAAAGGAAAGGGTGACTGACTGGATGACTGACTGACTGATCTATCAACGCACAGCTCAAACCACTGAACGAATTGGGCTGAAATTTGGCACACAAGTAGATGATAATATGACGTAGGCATCTACTAAGAAAGGGTTTTTGTAAAATCGACTTTTAAGGGGGTGAAAAGGGAGGATTTTGTTTGTATGAAAAATCTTATTCCTTGAGTGAATAAACTTGAAACTTGGCACGAAAACATATCTATGTAAATTATAAAATTTGCCATTTTTAGTTTTTCTAAACTACCCCCTAAGGGAGGATTGGGGGGTGTCAAAGTTTGTATGGAAGACGCGTGGTCTGATTAACTCGAAACTCAGTATTTATACTTAAGACTGAAAACAAATAAAAACGTATATCAAGGTTTTTTGAAAATCTACCCCTAACGGGGTGAAAAGGAGTATTCATTTTTACAGGGGAGGATTTTACTGTTTGGCTTGATTAACTTGAAAATTGGTATAAATAATCTATGTCAAATAATGGAAACGTCACAATAGACTTTTTTAAAAATTATTATCACGCTATTTGCTATGGGGGATGAGCAATACTGCATTATGTTCGTATTTTTCTATAGTTTACCGCAAACTGTAAAAAGACTATCCAAAAGGTTAGAATATTGCAGATAATTACGGATTTAACCTTTTAAAAGATCATAATCACGCCATACCTTTATGGAGCTAAGTAGTCAATCATAACATATCGCCTCCCGGCAAAAAAAGTGCCATAACATGTAATAACAGTTATTACACGTTATGACACTTTTTTTGCCGGGGGGCGATATACAGGATGGATGTTGATATGGGGCAATAAGGGCAGGTACCTTAACCGTTATCGCTATAAGAAAACGGTCTTAGGAGATTGTCCTTAACTTTTTGAAACATTTTGATCTGCACTCACAGATTTTGAAAAAATTGTACAGTCAGCAAGAACATGGGCAATTTTCACAAAAACTTTTTTGATGCCAGTCGATACTATTTATTATTACGAGGGTCAAAAACTATATCGGGCCAACTGAGGTTTGAGTATGAGAAAATTCAAAAATTGCAAAAAACTTTCCACACATTTCGTAGGAAATGAGCCTGAGAGGAGATAGAACAACACGAAATATTATCCGCAACGATCAAAATCCGTAGTGCACGCTTAGCCTTTTTTTTTTGTGTGGGAAATCATCAAATAACTTCTCCCGCTCTGGGCGGAGCGGGAGAGCGTGTCAGACTCTTACTGACTAAAACCCACCCGTGTTCCTTCAGTTGCCGTGTTGCCAGGGGGGCCACGATTTCCTTATCGGTTTTCTTCGAACCCCCGGCAGGCATTGGCCCTAGCGGACCCCGTCAATTCTGCTGACATCTCTTCGAGGCGCGCGTGGAACACAACGCGCCGTCGACCCGGGCTTGGTCCTTGTCGGACGGCGAGCTACCCATTGCTCACCGTCCGCAAGCCCGCGCCTACGGTGGCCGGAAATCCTCCTGTGATTCCCGACGCCCAGGGCGTCTCCTCCTGCGGCGGTTAGGGGCGCGAGGGCGCGAAATTTGCCTCTCCTTCACGTGCTCCGTCTCCTCCTTCGCGAGCATTACTGCTTCGCAGAAGGAGGTGACGGCCTCCCATTTCCTCTCGCTCCGTAGCATGGCCCGAATCAGGGCCGGACGCGAGAGATCACCGCCGCCGATCGCTTCCACGAGGACACGGCGATGCCCTGCCCAAGCCGGGCAGACCTCCACCGTATGCTCCACCGTATCCTCCGGACGATCCACACAGTGACGACACCCGGGCGTTTCCTCCCGCTTTATCCTGAACAGGTACCTCCCGAAACAGCCGTGTCCGGTGAGCACCTGTGTCAGGTGGAAGGTGAGGATGCCGTGGCGCCTCTCTAGCCACTCCTCAAAGAGGGGTCTTATCGCCGCAATTGTGGCGTGCCCAGCGCTGGGTTGCGACAATCGTACTCTCCATTCCGCCATGAGATCCCGCCGGAGCTCTGTCCGCTGTGCCGCAACTTCTTGCGGCATCGGAGTTAAGCCCCGGCGTTTCGCCTCCTCGCGCCACTCCCAAATGTGCGTGAGGACCTTTGCCTCCAGATCCCATGGCGGTACTCCGGCAAGGAGGCTCGCCGCCTCGCAGGAGACAGTGCGGTATCCTCGGGCCAGCCGGATGGCCATGACCCTTTGGGACGCATTAAGCCGGCGGGCTGGCTGCCGCCTCAATGAAGGCGCCCACACCGGCGCCCCGTAAAGGGCCATGGACCGCACGACCCCCACGTAGAGCCTCCGGCAGGAGGCGTTTGGACCTCCCAGATTGGGCAGGATCCGCTTCAAGGCAGCCCCGGCCCGGTCCAGTCTGGGAGCCAAACGTCGGAAATGCTCCACGAAGTTCCACCAGCTGTCGAGAACGAGTCCCAGATACTTCATCGTCGACTCGACGCCGATGTGAACCCCTCCCGCCATTAACTCGACGGTGGCGCACGACCATAAAAACCCATGGCCTCGGACTTGTGCAGGGCCACCTCGAGTCCCATTTACCGGATTCTGTCGACGATTGTCGCAACCCCGCGTGTCGCTAAGTCGGCCGCCGCCTGGTACGACCTCCCCTGCGCCAGGACCAGCGTGTCGTCAGCGTAACAAACGACGCTGACGCCAGTAGAGAGGTCGGCGCGCAGCACCCAGTCGTATCCGATGTCCCACAGATGCGGCCCCAGGACCGATCCCTGTGGGCACCGCACGACATATCTCGCCGGTTCCACTCTCCTTGGTGACCGGGGTAGACGACAGCCCTGTCCGTCAAATAGGCCTCGACCACACGACAGAGGTAGGTCGGCATCCCGTGATACCGGAGTGCCTCCCTGATGCAACTCCAGAGCAGGGTGTTGAAGGCATTGGCGATGTCTAGAGACACCGTCAAGACGACCCCACCCCGGGCCACCACAGCATCCCCCGTCGTGAGGTCCCGCACGCGCATGATGGCGTCCACCGTAGAGCGCCCCCTGCGGAAACCAAATTGGCTCTCCGCCAGATCCGGCCCCACCCGCACCAGCTGCCCGACGAGGCGGTCTGCAATGACTCTTTTAAAGAGCTTGCCCACCTCGTCGAGCAGCACAATAGACCGATAGGCGGACGGAGAGTCCGCTGGGCGCCCCGGCTTCCTGATGAGGACCAGTTTCCCAGTCTTCCAACAAAGTGGGAACTGGCCCCTCTCCATGCATGCGCATAGGAGCCCCCTTAATCGAGGCCCGAGAGTCCCCATGGCCAGGACCCAGGCTTTTCCGGGTATACCGTCGGGTCCTGGGGCGGTATTCTTCGCACTCATCTTGCGTACCGCCACTCTCATCTCTACCTCGGTCACCTCCGGAGCATCGTCGTCGTCGTCGGCAGTGTGGTCCGCATCGGGCACCGCAATAGGCGGAGCCATGGGCGGGGGCGTATGTTCCCCTCTTGAAGGGAACAGAGCGCTCACCACGTCCTCCACAAGCTGGGGCTGGAGACTTTGCGCCAGCGGGGGAGCTCATGGGCGGAGTTTCTCCCGCAACATCTTATATGTGCGTCCCCACGGGTCTCTGTTCAGAGTCTCCAGCAACTCCTCGCGGGCCAGTGCCCTGGCCCGCAGGATCTCCGCTTGGAGGGCGGTCTTCGCCGCTCTGTACCCCTCGTACAGCTCCGCCTCAATGGCTTCCGTATCCGGAGGGCGGATACGGAGCCTGCGGTGCCTGGCGTACCGGCGTCGCGCAGCTACGCATGCCCTGCGCAGAGTTTACAGCTCTTGCGACCACCAGTACAGCTGGCGCGAAGCACGTCCAGGATGGACCCGGGGCATTGCCACGTCGCATATATTGGACATGACCTCCCGGAACTACTCCGCCTCGTCGTTGATGTCGGCAGGCCTGTCCGGTGATGACACCCACACCTGCACGATCGAGGCTTCCAGGAGAAGCTCCCGGTCCATCTGCTTCAGCGCCCACCGCGGACCACTCGGGGCCTATCGGACCGGCACGCTCGAGGTCTGGGCGGAGACGTCAAACCGGATGTACCGGTGATCGGAATAGGTCTCCACCCCCTCTATGACGCGCCAGTCGATTACACGCGGCGACAGAGCGGGGCTGGCGAACGAAATGTCCACCACTGATTCGCCCCGCATCCGCACACACGTGGAGACAGAACTCCGGTTTAGGACGACCAGGCCTGTCTCCAGAGCCCAGTCCTCCACCATCCTACCCCGTGTGTCCGTAAAGCGGGAACCCCAAGCCAGATTTCTGTAATCTAAAAATTCACCACGAATACTGGTATAATTTTTATATTAAATAACATAACATCACGCCTTGTTTCCCCGAAGGGTTGGGAGAGGTGTCCCTGTAGCAGGTACTACACCCACATTTCGCCAGTTATGTTTAAGTCCCATGTAAAAGGGGGCGAGCCTATTGCCATCAACCTGGGCACAAATCCAGACTCCGAGCTGCTACTGAGAAATTTCAGATTGAAAAACTCATTTGCTAGTGTCAAAATAAATCGCATAAATGGCCGTATTTTTTCATCCTGCTCACTAAGCGAAATTATTGTGCCATGCTACAAATGCCATCTGTTAGAAAATATTTTGAAAATTTATTTCTTATGGACTTAGCAGATAGAGTTAGAAAGAAAGATTTTTTTATTTGAGACACGCACAGGAAATACAACATCAAAACTGAAAAAAATATTTTATTTATTTAGGTTAACCAACAATTGCTTACACCTATACATTTCTAACTTAATTACTAGGGTAACATTTACAATTGCAACAATTAATTATAGGTTAACACCACATGCACAAAAAATAAAAACGTGTAACATACTTAACATAGGTACTTCCCGCCGCCAGCTCTCGCTCGCGTGGCCAGTAGGGGTGTCCACTTTGAAAAAACATCGATGTTTTTTTCGATTCGATAAATCAGAACTGTACATCGATGTCTTTCGATATATCGAGTGAAAACATCGATGTTTTGTACGCATCGAGTACTTTTTTAGGGTTTCGTATCCAAACCCAAAGGGTAAAAACGGAACCCTATTACTAAGACTTCGCTGTCCGTTTGTCACCAGGCTGTATCTCATGAACCGTGATATTTTGGCATTTGAAATTTTCACAGATTATGTATTTCTGTTGCCGCTACAAACAACAAATACTAAGAAATAGAATTCACAAGACACAGACCAGATATACTACTTCAACACAATTTTTCATGCAAACCATCACTAATTCAAACATTGTTTTATTTAAAAAAGTAAAAGCTATGTATGAGAAAAATCTTTATTGTTATTGAAGTTTAGGGAAACTTTGTACAGTCTTGGAAATGGAATAAAACTAGTGATAATGATACCATACGTATTTCTTTATTTTATCAGATATATAACATATTAGCTTTTGTACATAGTCGTGTGCGCGCTATACCCAAATTATAATGGACCAATCAGAAAGGTCGTGTGCCTTTTGTATTTCGGTCCACAGCTCTTATACGTCTTCATATAGTATAAAGACGCAGCGCCGCGAGCGCCGTATTCAGTTACTAACTCGGCGCATAGTTGGAACAACGTATTGAGACAGTTCGGCGGCGGCGGTCCTCAGTGCGCGGCCGCGCGCCGTCGTTGTCGGATGTTGGATGTTGTATGTAGACCACTACATTACTCCCCGCTAATGAATCGTACCGGGGGTTTCGATGTTCTGCCCGCTCTTGTTACATGTGAATACGTAGGTTTTGACGTATTCGTTGCTGCGTCTGGTTCCATGTTCAATCTGAATGCAGGCTTCAATCGATCGACGGTTATATTCGCACACCTGTTGCGCAGCTGTATGGTGTAATATTTATCTGTGCGCTTGATAACTTCGTACGGACCATCGTATGTCGGCGTTAATGGCTTGCTTGATGCGTCATTACGGACATATACATACGAGCAGTTATATAACTCGTCATGTATAAACGTTGCTTGGTTTTGGTTGGATTTCCGCTGCGCCTGTGCTTTCCTAAATGCATCATTCAGCTTATGCATTACGCTTGAAGTTGTTTAAATCTTGTACATTGTTGATAAAATTCTCCGGGTAATCGTAATGCTTGACCATATAATAGTTCGGCTGTGCTTGCGCCGACATCTTTTATTGCTGCTCGCAGTCCTAGTAGTACCGTAGCTAATTCTTGCGACCATGTTGACGAATTAAATCGCGCAGTGAGTGCTGCCTTGAGTGTTCGGTGCCAACGTTCTATCATCCCGTTACACTGCGGATGGTAAGCAGTGGTTCGGGTGCGGTGTATGCCCATACGATGCATCAGTTTTTTGAACAGCTCTGATTCAAATTGTCTGCCTTGATCGGTCGTAATAGTCACTGGGCATCCAAATCGGGCGATCCAACACTCGTAGAATGTATTGGCGACCTTTTCTGCGGTTATGTCTTCCATCGGGCAGGCTTCTGGCCATTTGGTAGCCCGATCTATCATTGTCAACAAATACCGGTACCCGTTGGAGATAGGTAAGGGTCCGACAATGTCGATGTGGACATGTTCTAGCCGATTTGCTTGTTGAAAACTAGCCACTGGTGACTTCGTGTGTTGCTGTACTTTCGCTCGCTGGCACGGATCGCAGGCTCGAGTCAAGTTGCTTACGTCACGGTTCATTGAAGGCCAAAAGTAACGAGCAGTAACGAGCTTCCTTGTGGCCCTTACTCCGGGGTGACTAAGGTTGTGAATCGCTTGGTATGCAGTTTTTCGGAATTCATGTGGCAAGTACGGTCGAACGGAACTTGTTGACATGTCGCAAATAATCTTCGTGGTTGAGTTAGGCATGACGATACTTTTCAAGTCATACTTTCCCGTATTTCTTAATGTTTCAGCTCTCTATCTTCGGATTGTTTCCTTGCCAACTCATCGTAGTCAATTGGTGTTGGACAGGTTATGGTTTCTATTCGAGAGAGTGCGTCTGCGACTTGGTTGTCCTTTCCGGTAATATGTTGAATATCTGACGTATACTGTCCAATATATTCAAGATATCTTGTTCTTCGTGGTGTTTCGTTGTTACCGGTGGCCGTCAGTGCATGAATCAATGGTTTGTGGTCTGTGTAAATGATTAAATCGCGGCCTTCAAATATGCGTCGGAAATGTCGTATTGCCATATATATAGACAACAGTTCTCGGTCGTACGTGCTGTATTTTTGTTGTGCATCGTTGAATTTCTTGGAGTAAAATCCTAGTGGTCTCCATATCCCATTGATTTTCTGTTGAATGACTGCGCCAGCACAGGTGTTCGACGCGTCTGTCATGATAGCGAATGGGTCGTCCTGAGATGGGTAGGAGATGAGAACTGCATCTTCAATATCTTGCTTACACTTGTTGAAAGCTAGTTTTGCCTCTTCGCTCCACTCGATCTTTGTTTTGTCGTTTTTCTTGGCGTTATGGAAATATTTGCTCAATTCTTTTTGGTGTTCGGCAGCGTGTAGGATGTTCGAACGGTAGAAGTTTAACATTCCGACAAAACGACGAAGATCTTGAACGGTTGTTGGTAGTGGGTATGTTTTTATGGTCTTTATCTTCTCTTCTGTAGGATGAATGCCTTCTGAGCTTACTGAGTAGCCCAGGAAATCGAGTTTTGTTTGGCCGAAGGAACACTTAGCGACGTTGATTTGCAAACCGTTGTCGTTGAGGCGCTGGAACACTTCTTCGAGATTTCTTCTGTGTTCTTCTTCGTTTTCAGAGGCCACCAAAATATCGTCGACGAATGGTAATACTGGCAATCCTCGTAGTACATTGTCAATGTGCCGCTGGAATGTTTGGCCGGCATTTCTTAATCCAAAGCACATCCTCGTAAACTCGTACAGACCGAACGGGGTAATAATGGCTGTTTTTTTTACATCTTCCTCTCTGTTTCTTATTTGATAATATGCTTTTTGAAGATCGATTTTGGAGAAGATCTTCTTGCCTTGCATATTGTAGGTGAAGTCATGCAGACGTGGAATTGGATAGCGATCTGGTATTGTTACCGCGTTAAGTCTGTGATAGTCGCCGCATAGCCTGTATTTGCCGTCTTTCTTCATCACCATGTGCAGTGGACTTGCCCATGGGCTATTCGATGGTCGACAAATGCCTTGGTCCATCATTAATTGTATTTCTTCCTTAGCTGCGTTATATTTGTGTGGCGAGAGTGGGCGAGCTTTTGCGTACATTGGTGGGCCGGTAGTCTCGATGTAATGTTCGACTTCACTGTTGTACAATTTCCACGAGCTTGGTCTTGTGATATCAGGATACTTGGCTAGTAGGTCGTGATATGGAAGATTGTCGTCGATGGTACGTATGCTCCCTTCCGATGCAGATAACAGGGACCCAGTTGTAGATAAGGTTGTCTTTTGGTCCACCAGTCGCCGTCCATGCAGGTCCACCATAAGTGCGTAGTGATGCAAAAAATCAGCTCCTATGATCGGCCTACTGACTGTTGCGATCACAAATCGCCACTTGTACTGACGCCTTAATCCAATATTCAGTACGACGGTTCACTCGCCGAATGTAGGTATTTGCGTTCCATTTGCTGCGTAAAGGTAGTTGCTCGGATCCCGATTCTTTTTTTCGTTCACACTTGCGGGTAGAACCGAAACATTTGCGCCGGTGTCCACGAGATATTGTTGGCCGCTTGTTACGTCTCTTATGAATAGGCGGTATGTAGATAATTTGTCGACCTCAGCTACCGCCACTGCTTCGGTCTTCGTTAGTTTTCCGTCTGCGTATTTTTCTTGTAATTACAAGGACTCCCACACCGATAAGCTTCTTTGCCGAATTTTTGGTGGAAATAGCACGACCCACTCTTTCGATCACGGGATTTCGAACGTGATCGGCTTCTATAGCGTTGGGATCGCTGACGGTAATTTCTTTCACGATCCATTTTTAGCGCAGCTACCTCTTTGGTCAGGGTTTCGATCATGCTGATGATGTTCTGCTCTGATGAGGTTTGCTGTTGTGACGTTGAAGGCTGACTGTGGCAGGAACACACGGAATTTACTTCCTTCATTTGCTCGTGCGTCTTGTCTGCCATGGCAGCAAGCGAGTCCAATTTCGACTCGTCGCTTACGGCTAGTACTGCGCGAGTCGCGGCGGGCAGGTGTCCGATCCATAGCATGCACAGCGTAGCATCAGGCATTTTGTCTCGCGCCAGGTCTCGCATCCGGCGCAGTAGTTGTGATGGCCGTTGGTCACCAAGCTCCATTTCATTGAGCAACTGCTGAAACTGTTTCCCTTCTGTTTCTTCGTAGACGGACACCAGCCTCTTCTTGACTTCTTCATACCTCCCTGTGTTCGGAGCGGTCATGATGATGTCACTTATTTGCTCCACCTCTGGCTTCGTGAGATTCGCTACTACCAGTCCAAATTTTCCTTCGTCCCCAAGTTTCTGGTTGGCAATCATGACTTCAAACTGGGCAAACCAAAGACGGGGTTTATCACGCCAGAATTGTGGAATGCGTGATCTAACACTGATCATTTCGATCGCTTCTTCGCTGGACATTTTGAACGCGGGGTCACCACTTTAGGGAAACTTTGTACAGTCTTGGAAATGGAATGAAACTAGTGATAATGATACCATACGTATTTCTTTATTTTATCAGATATATAACATATTAGCTTTTGTACATAGTCGTGTGCGCGCTATACCCAAATTATAATGGACC
The DNA here is from genome assembly GCA_963680765.1 of Agrochola lychnidis. Lineage (NCBI taxonomy): Eukaryota > Metazoa > Arthropoda > Insecta > Lepidoptera > Noctuidae > Agrochola > Agrochola lychnidis. The sequence continues at coordinate 103,995 of OY796859.1, read as the reverse complement.
AATCAGAAAGGTCGTGTGCCTTTTGTATTTCGGTCCACAGCTCTTAGCGTCTTCATATATAAAGACGCAGCGCCGCGAGCGCCGTATTACGTTACTAACTCGGCGCATAGTTGGAACAACGTATTGAGACAGTTCGGCGGCGGCGGTCCTCAGTGCGCGGCCGCGCGCCGTCGTTGTCGGATGTTGGATGTTGTATGTAGACCACTACAGAAGTAAGAACGAAAAACAAAATTATCCGCAATAATTTTGCAAAGTCTGTCATACTCATATGCTATTGCCAGTGTTCTTTTGAGAGACTTTTCAAAAACAACAGTTTATTTAAACGTTTGCCTTTCAGTCTATGTCGTTGTTGATTGACGATTTGTGCTGCTTTAGAAAACAATCTTTCAGATGGGACTGAAGTTCCTACCATGGTTAAGTATTTGTATGCAATTGTATGAAGTTTAGGAAGCTGAATCTTGAGATCATTCCAAATTTCTAAAGGGTTCTCATTTAATCTGCCTACTGGGCTACGTAAGTAAATAGATAGTTCATCTGAAATAGAATCGTCAGATTTCACCGTTTTCCAGCTTTTTTGGACTAATTTGTGGTGATCTTCCCACAGAGAAAATTTTTCTTCTGCTTTGTCAGACAGATCTGACGAATCAGATTTCACAGACACATTTTGTACTCTACTTTTCATAATTTCCTTGATTTTCGAAACAGCCAAGGAGCAAGCGAGTGAGTCCGTGAAATGCATTTTCTTAAACCTGGGGTCCAAGATTTTTTTTTAATTGTCAGTCAGTGACTCGTGCGCAGTGCTGCCAGCATAGTTTTTTAGTACACTTTGGCCGCAACGGCATTATATTGTCAGTCCACTATTGAATAATAAACTTTTATTTTTTAAATAAACAAATAGGAAAAAAGATTTTAGCTAAAACTTTAATGACCCTGAAAGTAGCAGACATCCGACAAAAAATTAGTTTAGCTAGGGATATCTAGGGCAATAATAAAGTTACCATTATTTGAAAGTTGCCACTTGTTCATTGGCTCGAGATCTTTAAGTGGTGGATTAAAAAAAAACACCACTTTGATCAAATTCCTAAAATTTTTGTGGTCAAACTTGAGTTTTTATGAAATGAATTGGTTATAATCGATTCGATGTTTCTCTACTTAAAACTGAAAAAACATCGATACATCGAGTATATCGAAATCATTTCAAAAGATCGGATCGATTCGATGTATCGCATTGTAAACATCGATGTTTTCGATGCATCGATGTATATCGAATATCCCTAGTGGCCAGTCGGCTCCCCGGTACGCACCGAGATAGACAGCGCCGCGCACGCTGCGATCGTGCGACGGCCGCCATTTCATACTGCAACGTTGATTGTTCCTCGAGAATACCTTATATACCATAATAAAGTTACATATTCTGTTATAAACGGCTTTAGAATAGAATAGAATATATTTATTGTAAAACATGAGTATACATCAAATAATATGTGCAAGGTCTTAATATAACAGGTAGATCTGCATGTTTTGCCATTTATGGCGTACAAAACAACATATTTTTGGTTTAAATAAACCAATAAAAAATTGAGTCTACACAACAAACTATGAGATTAATAACTTAATCCTAATGCTAAATTAAAAAAGGGGGAAAAAATATAAAAAATTTAAATAAAATATTGGTTTTTACAGATTTGAGAGTCAAATTGTGAAAATGTTGTAACAACATACTTATCAAGTTAATATACATACAAAATTAAAATAATATAAAGAAGATTAACAACTCATTCAATCAAAATTACTGATTCAGATGATTCAAAAATGAAAATTTATGAATAAAATTAAAATGATTATGAATAAATAAGAAAATTAAATTAAAAGAATAAACGGATTACAAGTGAAAATAATTGAAAACATGTATAAAATTAAATTTACATTGGATTCTTTGTAAAAGCTCGTACAAATTTATTAATATTGTCGTGGTGAACATTTACTATGTCACTGCGGCCATTGATGGTTTTGCACAATCTAGGTATTGGAGAATTCGCACCAAGCACAGACTTTCGAAGTGGTGGACATAGGGGTGTTATTTTATTCCTAGGATATCTAGAGGGCGCATGGAACCTAATAAGCTTTACTAAACTGGGGCAGTCGATCTTATTGTGCAACAGTTTGTAAACAAATAAGGCATCGGTTATATCTCTGCGCATAGATAACGATTGCATTTTGAAATAACATAGGCGGGTTTTGTAGGAGGGCAGACGCTTAGATTTCCCCTCACTAAAGGCTAAATGACATACAAAACGTTTCTGTAGCCTTTCCAGACGCAACATGTGAGTGGCATAGTGAGGTCTCCACACAACACTGCAATACTCCATAACACTGCGCACGAGGCTGTAATATAACATTATTTTGGTGCTACTTTTACGAAAGCGAAGTGCTAGTGTTACGAAGTAGGAACCCTAACATTTTTGATGACTTTTTAATAATATATTCAATATGGGGAACAAATTGACCTTTTTGTCAAAAACTACTCCTAGATCCCTTATTATTTCGACTTCTTGGACTTGCTCCTGGTCTATGGAGTACTCTGTGTCAATACAGTTAATTTTTCGCGTATATTTTACATGGTAACATTTCTTTGGATTTAGTTGCATTTTATTATTGTGGCACCATTTTATGACTTGGTCAAGATCATGTTGCAGAAGTTCGCAGTCTCTTTTTGATTCGATTACTCGTGCAAATTTTAAGTCATCAGCATACAGAAAAGGTTGGGAAAAGCGAAAGCACTCCGGAAGGTCTTTAATAAACATAATAAATAGTATTGGAGCTAAGTGAGTTCCTTGGGGGCGCCCGATGTTATTTTGTGTGCAGCCGATCGATAACCGTTTACAACGACAAAGTATTCGCGTTCAGTAAGATAGGACTTGAACCAACTTAATAGAGGCCCTGTTATACCATAAGCAGCTAGTTTATAAATAAGGATAGAATGTGACATTTTATCAAATGCCTTACTGAAGTCGGTGTACACAACGTCAAATTGTTTGCCTGCATCTACAGCCTGTATTAGGAACTCCGTAAATGACACTAAATTTGTAGCTGTAGATCTAGATGCTACAAAACCGTGTTGATTTTCATTAAGGTACAATCTTAAATGTTGCTGAATGTGAGGACATATAATAGATTCAAAAATCTTTGCGAATGTGGATAAAATTGAAATTGGCCTGTAGTTGCTTACGGTATCTTTTTTATCTGACTTATGCACTGGGACTACCTTAGCTTTTTCCATTCTGACGGAAAAGTTCCAGTAGCCAACGATGCATTATATATTATTAGTAAAGGAGATACTAGAGCTGTGGCACAGTTAGAAATAAAAACAGTTAGGATGCCATCCGGGCCAGGTCCTTTACTAATGTTTACTGTTTTTAGTTTCTTTAGTAAACAATCGCGGTCAAGTACAGGAATACTCAAGCCCTGACTATTATTATGCAGTGCTTGGAGGTACTTTGTATGGCAGTTAATTTCTGTATCTTTGTCAGTCGCATACATGGTTGCGAAATGTTTTGCGAAAAGGTCGCAAATTTCAGAACCGTTAGATGTAACAACCCGTCCATCAGTCATTGCCAAAGGGTAGCCACTAGTGCCACCGCGTTTCGCTTTTATGTAATTCCAGAGAATTTTGGGATTATCTTTTATGTCTTTTTCAATTCCATCTATGTAGTCATTATATTATTATATAAATTCATGGCTAGTTTTTCACACCGCTTGGAAACTAGTTTCAGTTCAATTTTATCTAAAGGATTTTTGTATTTCTTGTAACGCAACCTCAGTCTATTTTTTTCTTTTAATGATTTAATTAATGTTAAATCAAACCACGGCGGATACCGACAATTGTTTGGTTTCCGATTAGGCACAAATTTTCCAATAGCCTCACGCAGGCATTTATAAAATATTGCCACCATGTCATTAACATCACAAGTATTTAGAAAAAGTTCATTCCAGTTCAGCTTATTGAGGTAATTGTTAATTTCAGGGTAATTAGCCTTATAAAAGTTAGGTCTTGTGTCCATACTATACGGTAAGTTACAGTCCTTTAGCAAAGACATAGTTCAAGGGGGGGATGCAGTTTATCGATAGCTACTAGAGAATTGCTGGACTCGTTTACTGAACAAGTTTGCTCTGTTGATAAGACCAGATCCAGTATTCGGCCAGAACAGTTTTTTACATAATTATGTTGAGATAGTTGATTTACATTCATAAAATCCAAGAGGTTTTGACAAGTTTTAGGTAGAGAGTCATTTACGGCGGTTTTATCCCAGTTCAATTTACTTAAGTTAAAATCACCAACTATGAAACAGGGGATGTCCATTGAGTCAAGCACTCTATTGCAGCCATCAACAAAATAATCCAAGGTTGCGAGACATACTAGTGGTGGTAGATAGATGGCACAAAGAGCAACTTGGCGTGACTTGTGAGATGTTGATATGTCAAGTGTGACCCAGATGTCTTCACAATTACTTTGCCAGCGTTCGATACGTGTGGAGTTAATTTTTTTATTTATTGCCATCAAGACTCCTCCCGTCTTTGTTGTACTGGAACCCAGTTGTTTCTCTGTCCCGTCTGTAAACTTCATATCGATCATCAAACAATTCACTACTTAATACATTACTTTTTAGCCAGGTTTCTGTTAATATTACAACATCATAATTCATATTACACAGATTACAGTAAAAAATATTCGTTTTAGTTCGTAAGCCTCTACAATTTTGGTAATAAATTAAAATATCCTTGAACTTTGTGGAGTTCAAACCTAATGCATGCATTAAATTACGACAGTAAAAACTATAACAACAAGTACATATTCATCACACAACCTTACTAAGGCTGCTCTTGTTCCTAATTTGTATATACTCTGCGCCGTCAGTTTTCCTCACAAATATTCTACCGTTTCTGACCCACACGTATTTATAATTCTTCTCTTTGGCTTTTAACCTCGCAGCTGCATGAAGAGCTCTATTTGCTGGGGACAGATGTTCAGCAACAAAGACTGGAGATTTTGGTCCAGCGCAACCAAGGTGCGAACAGTTCAGCTTTTCTTGAGGATTAGCTTGGTTGTACTTGATTATTGCTGCCAAAAGATGATCACGCATCCTTGGTGAGGCTAGCTGGACAATTATAGAGCGAGGGCGGTTACTTGATGAGTTGGCCTTAGCAATACGAGTGCAATGTAATACATCTCTTTCACTGATTTCGCAGTTAATCACACGCGCAAGTTGAGTTACAATGTTGTAAACATTTTCATTTTTTTTTTTTTGGTACACATTGCAATTCTAAGTTGTTTGATCTTGACTGTTTTTCCAGGTTAGTAAGTCTGCAGTTGAGGTCTTCCACGGTGATCTTAAGATCTGTGTTTTCTAATTCTAATTTTGTGATAATCTCCTTAGATGACTCGTGTGCCTTCATTATGTTTTCAGATTTCGTATTCATGAAAGACATCGACTCAACAATATCCGCTATTTCCTTCTTAATTGGCGCTAGTTCTTGGCTAATCGTGGTAATAATAGTGTTGTTAAGCTTAGCCGCCATCTCACTTAATTCATATTTTATCACTTCTCTTATAACGGAGCGCAGTTCGTCGTTATCATTGGACGTGGAAGGAGGCGAAGGAGGCGAAGGCTGTTTAGTGGCTTGTCTTTTCGGGCCTCTGGTCGTAGATACGTTACGAACTGGAGTTGAATCGTCCCTGCCCAACTTTGGCGCTTTGCTCAAACATGACGGACACTTCCAGGTAGCCTTCTTATTAGGAGATTTAGTAAGGGATATACAAACATAGTGATAACACTTTGCACAAGTTGGGCATTTTATGGATTTTGCCTCTAAACCTGTGTCACTTTCATTAGTGCAACAACCCCATTGCAAATTTTTGTCGGCCATAATAATTATCTTTTATTATTATTGTTAGTGTGACAGCAATAACAATTATAACAAATAAAAAAAATTAAAAAAAATTGTATGTGTGCTGTCCTCTTAGATGCAATCAATAAAAGGCATCAAGTGCTGTCCCGTCTGTGTTAACTTATCTTTGACGCGAGCCGTCGCTTGAGTCATCGGTCACCGCTGACTCACTGGTGAGCCAGTCTGGGCAGTGCCGGACTCTTACCGGCTAAAACCTATTCCTGCTTTTGCTCAGTGTCCCTCGGACATGATCAGAGACCTTGTTTTACATGTTCTGATTGAAGTCGTCATTACCGACAGGAGTCCCACATACCCCGACTCGTCCCCCACGAGCGGGGATGCGTAATGCATTTCTCAGCGATAAAAAAAAAAGGTTAGGTTAGGTTAAGTTTTTTTTTTTTAAACACCCGTCATCACAGGGCGTTGCGTGTTCCTCTAACATAATTAGAGTCCTTTATTATCCTAATTGTTGGGATGTATCTACAGGTTTTCTTTATTTATTTCGATCTTTCTTATCTTTATTTTACGATTTAGTTCTATATTGTCTCAATACATAACAGCTTATTTACCTATACTTATTGCTTATTTTATACTTATACATAAATTTTCTAAGATAGGATTACAGGCATATTCTTTATACTTATTTTTATACGTTCCTTATTATTTACTTAATTATATGGCTTAGTTCTATATCATCTTTATGTTTATATACATTTGTTTCTATATGTTAGTATATATATTTTGTACTAATATATATATATCCCATCATCTGTTACGACGCCTCATTAAGGTGGATAACAATTAAAATTCTATTGTGTCTCGTTAATGACAGTTGAAAGGATATATAACATAACTTTATTGTACTATTTATTTCTTTTAATAACTATTTTTGCGATTTCGGTGAAGTATCGTATAAATTTTTCCCTACGCTTTTTATTCGACATAATTTCCGGGAATTTATCAACTATTAACCTGTGTTCCAACTCATTCTCGATCTCGAGTCTTTTTAGGGCGTATATTGGGCATTCTGTTAAAATGTGTTCGACAGTTTCGGGAGTGCCGGGTTGGCAGATGCACGACGAATTCTCTTTGTACCTGAATCGGGTCAAATACTCCGAGAACCCGCCGTGCCCCGTTAATATTTGGGTAGTTATATTGGTTGGAACCATTTGTCGGATTATCTTGTAACTGGTGGTAATGTCAAGAAAGAATAATTTTGTTACTTTGGCTGTGCTGCCGCTCCTATACCTTGTGTCCCATTCCTCAATCGACCCCTTACGGATCTGTCGTTTGACGAATGAGACCGGGCACAGATCGTAGTCGGGTTTTTGTTTTCGTATTTAGTGCTGCGTCCTTCGCCAGTTCGTCCGCCCTCTCATTTCCCGCAAGGCTCGCATGTGCCTTGATCCAGAACAAAGACACATTTTTGTTCTGGTTTTCAATGTCCTTTAGGTGTTCGCGGGCTTTCACAGCCAGCGGATGATTTGTATTAGGGTTCGCTATGGTCTCCAGGGCTGATCTACAGTCGCTGTAGATACCATAGCTTACCTCGCTTCTCCGTTTGATAACTTCGGTGGCTCTGCAGACTGCGAGGAGTTCCGCCTGGTATACCGTGCAGTATGAGGCCAGCTTGAGTTTTATGGTCTTCACTTCCGCGACTTTATCCCATAGGGTTAGTGCTGCTCCGACCTTACCCTCAATCCGGCTGCCGTCGGTAAAAATCCGGATAGCCTGGTTGTTATTGCTATCTACCGACTCTTGGTCTACCAGGCTCATGAACTCAATCGCTATACGCTTTCCCGGGTGAGGTATACAGGAATATAGCATCCTTCGCTCGATCTCTCTGTCTACTAGCTCAGGCCTGGGTGCACCTCTCCTCGCCTCATACAGGGCGGCTGCCTCGTGTATGCGGAGGTCAAGCGGCAATATCCCAGCCAGAACTAGCGCTGAGTGGAGAGAAGCCGTACGGTACGCTCCACACAATTTTTGTGCAAAACCCCTTTGCACAGCGTTCAGATGTCGTTGAACTCCCAACTTTTTTGCTGCCGAGGACCAGGCGCCAGCCGCGTACGTGATAATGGGCTCTACCGTAGCGGTGTATATAATACGGATTATTTCCGGGTGGAGACCCCAACTGACCCTTGCGGCTCTAGACAGCTGTTTGTAGACGCCAACTGCCTTCTTACAGACGTTAGCCGTAAAGCTATTGAAGGTCAGCTTGGAGTCCACTGTGAGTCCCAAGATCTTGATCTCCGAGGACATTCCAATGTCGATCCCTCCCATGGTCAGGTGTGGCGTGTCATGTTTAAGTTTTCTAGTTATTACCATTGCATAGGTTTTGTGTGGTGCGAACCTGAGCTTATTCATGACACCCCACCTCCGTACATGTTCGAGAGCGGCATTGGCACGTCCCTGGACGTCAAGGGCTGTCTCCCCCGAAAACACGAGCACCACATCATCCGCAAAGGCCTGGCAATAGTTGCCTCGTTGCGTGAGACTGTCCAGCAATGTGTTTAGCAGGAGGTTCCAAAAGATGGGGCCTCCTATCGATCCCTGGACACACCCTTTGTTTGTGCTTTTTGCATACTCATGGCCAGCATACCTTACCCGGACCTTGCGGTCACTTAGGTAGCTGGCTATCATCCTCCTGAGATTTGCGGGGCACTTTTCTTCCGCCAGTCTGACCTTTATGGCTGGCCACCACGCACTGTCGAAGGCTCCCTCTATATTTAGTGAGACCATCGTGACGAGCTTCTTCTCTTGAAGTTTACCCCTCACGTGGGTTATCAGGTCATAGAGGGAGTCTTCCGTGCTTCGCTGTGGCATGAAGCCATACAGACGGGGGCTTATTCGGGGTGCCAGGTACCAAACCAGCCTTCTGACCATCATCTTCTTCAGCACCTTACCCATCACCGGTAACAGTCCAATAGGTCTGTAGGACTTGGGACTGGTGTAGTTGTCCTTGCCCGGTTTCCTCAGCACTACCACGGTAGCTTCTTTCCACTCTGTGGGGAAGTGGGTCAAATGCCAGCACTTATTGAAAAGTGCCAGGTGCAGTTCCATGTCCCGCAGTATTACCCGTTGACAGGTGTCGGCTGTGAATCCGTCTACCCCGGGTGCCTTTTTTGGGTTGAAGCTTTCCGTCGCGGATCTGAGCTCCTCCGTCGTAAACTCTGAGTCATGGGTCTCATGATGGCTCCAGTCATTTATCCGGTCAGCAAGAGCTCTGATCCGACGATGGTCTAAGCTGTCCTCCTCCACTGCATCCTCCGGGTAGAACGTATCCGCCAGTAATCTCGCAGATCCTTCCTGCCCTGCTTCCCTGCCGTTCCATACCAGCGGCAGATCTTCTTGCCTTTTTGTAGTATTCTTAATGACCCTATAAATCCCCTCCCAAACCCCTTCCCTGTCTTGTTTCTCACAAAATCCCTTCCAACTCTCAGTTGTGCGCTTTTTAACTTCTAATTCATATTTCTCCTTCTCTTTCAGGTACAGCGCAACAACACCTTCTCTACGCGACGCCGCAGCACATCGGATTCTCCTCTTCCTAGTGGCGACATCGTGCTTCATCTTTCGAGTTCTTCGGACCACCACGGCATGGTAAGTGTTTGTATTTCCTTTTTCTTTGGTATTGCTTCGTTGCATGCTTCAGTTATTACTACAGTATATTTTCGAATAATGCTATCTAAGAGTTCCTTGTTATTTATCTGGTCTATTTGTGTTTTATTGATTCTATTTTCTACTTTTAACTTGTTCATTTTATCATAAAATAATTCCCAGTTAGCTTTTTTGGTATGGTATAACCTAGTTGTTCTTTTAATACTGATACCTTTCCCTTTTTCTAATTTAATTTTTACAAGTATACCGTTGTGGTCCGAGCTCGACAAATCTTCGGCTACTGTCCATTCATCCACCAGGTCAAGCAAGTCCTCTGTGCATAAAGTGACGTCGACGTGGCTTGTTATCCTGCGCCCTGCTCTGATCGTATTGAAGGTGGGTTTGTCCCCGCAATTTAGTACCTGAAGATCTAGCTCGCCAATCATTCCTATGAGTTCGTCCCCTCTGTCGTCGATGGCACTGCTTCCCCACCATGTACTATAGCGTTAGCGTCGCCTCCAACGATAGCTTTCTTGGGCTTTAGTTCGTTCATCATAACCGTTAACTGGTCCAGGTATGGCCCGATGGGTTGATCAGGCTCAAAGTAGTACGAGACGGCTAGCATCTCCCACACGCTTGTACGCAGCTTTACCACCACGATGTTATTGGTGGTAAATTTAGGGCACTGTATGACATCGATATCGTGGTTAAATACGACTATCGCCGCCTTTACAGTGCCCTCACTGTTACCCACGTTTTGGTAGACTCTAGCCCCCCCATACGACTTCATTGCCTTTATACTACCCACATAAGGCTCCTGGACCAGCGCAACGGCTATTTTGCGTTTTGTAGCTTCGAGCATGAGCTCGTTAGTCGCCAGCTGCTTTCTTTGGAGGTTAGCTTGGGCTACGATATAGAAATGAGCAGTTGCCATGTGTAAGACCCCAGGGACCACCTTAGCAGTACGCTATTGCAGCTCGAGCTAAGGCATCCCATTTTTTTCGGACCGGGCATTCCTGGTTATAAACTGTATGGCCTGTATCGTCATGTTTTTCTCTGACACAGTTCTTGCACGTTGGTCTATCGCCGGTTGCCAGCACAGTACATTCGGTCTTCAGATGTGGACCGCCGCAATAGTTGCACAGGTCTGCTGGCTCCGTACACAATTTTCAGCCATGCCCATAAGCCAAACACTTTGTGCACTGTATGAGGGGCGTTTGGTCTTGCACTCTGACGCACTGCAGGTCGATGAAAATTCTGCCGGCCGCGATAAGTCTCTGCCACAATTTCGGTGTCACCTGTAGGACCACATGATTCTCTAGTGAGTTTCGTGCCCTCTTCCGGTATTTCACCGTGGCAGTCGCCTCCTCAGCCGTCAGGTCCTGCAGCAAACGAGCGTTCTGGATCTTTAAGGCAGTCGAGATATCCTCGTCAGTGTTGTAGGACAAGAGGTCCTTGATTATAACAAGCGGGTTTCGATTTTTCGCCTCTTCCACTTTTAGGTTTTTATCCATTTTGAGTTGGGCTGTTGTTTTTGCCATCTCCTCTTTGCTATTGAAGCTTAGGATAAGCCTCTTGTCCTTGACTTTTCGGAGTCTCTCGATCTGTAGGCCACTGTTTTTCGCGTCTAGTATCTGCTTGATCCTCCCTACTACCTCTGCGCTGGTGTCCATAATGACATCGGACGACACAATGACTGAGTGCTTCGGTTTTTGACCCCAGGTGTTTTGGGTTGTGATCACGGCCTCGGCATAGGTAGGAGCTCTCTCTTAAATCTCGGAGACCATTTTTCCCATTTCTCAGGTGGTCTCCTCGAGCACTCGAATCTCCTGAAGGATTGCTGTGTCATTGTGTCGTTCTTTGTCACGTGACTCTTATGTCTCCTTTTGTTTATGCATTACTGCCTGCAATTCTTTGATCATCCGGTTGTCCTCCTTCACGATCAGGGTTTGCTCTTCTAGAGCGGAACGCAACCAAGTGATACCCCCAGGTTATTCCCATCTTCCTTGTCTTTATGACCTTCGACTCCCCTCTGTTGTTTTTGTCCATCCCTTCCCTTATCCGCCTCTTTTACCAGCTGGTACAGTCGTTCTATTGAAGCGGTTACTTCTTTCTTTATCTCCGCCTTTAAATTGCGCGAGTTGTTGAGGTGGAGCTTCGCCTTGTTCAGACAGGCTCTCGCCTCCGCTGTGATGTTGGGGTAACTAGCCTCGGACTTTTTTAGTAAGCTTGCGGTATCCAGTACTCGCCGTGTCTCAAGAGTGCTGGCAGTCTCCTGAGAGGTGGTTGGCGTAGCGTCACGCTGTAAGTTGACCGGGGACTTGGTCTTGGGCTCTACTTTCCCGGCTTCCCATTCTCCGATGCTACGTCTCACACAGGGAAGCGAAGGCCCAGCCTTCTCTGTCGAGCGCGGCGAGCACTTGGAGCCCGGTAAGCTCGCGTCCTTTTTAGCCGGTGTGCGGTACATTTTAGTAGTTTGGGTAAAGGTTAGGTTCATGAAAAGGCAGTTAGAAAATACTGGCGGTACTTCTGTGTCCCTGTAAAGGGGGGAAAACACAGAAAGTAGCACTCTTACTCAAAATTGACTTGACACTTGAAGAGCTGTCAAAGTCAATTTCCAACACGGTATAACTCCCACCCCACCGATCGTAGAAACCCCGAGTTTGGACTTATCTAGCTTGGCTCGTCCTACTCCGACGCGCAAAACGGTTTCTAGGGTCCCGAAAATCCCCAGCGCCAAAACGTCTGAAACCCACTGGATCCGACAGAGACTGTTTCCCCAAACACCTTTGTGAAAACCGCGACTTCCTGTGACCGCCGAGTCAAGAGCTACGCTAGGCCGAAGTTTCCCAAAATGGCCGCCCAGCTGTCAAAAGCCAACTTTAAATGGCTATATCTCCGAAGGCGTTTGCCGGAGAAAGCCGCGGTTTCAAATATAGTGCCTGGCTCAACCTCCCCAAGACTACTAAACTGGTTTCAGGGCTGAAAATTTTCAGGTCCCGAAAATACTTAAAACTATATACAATTTTTTTCTGCGTATATGCCACTGGTCTTTGTGGAAACCCGGGTTCTTTGCGACCAATAGCTCCGGAGATAATTACAATTGAATGTAGCAACCTAAAAAACCAAGATGGCTGAAAAAGTCTATTTCCTTCGTTCCTGAAGCTATTGGGGGCAACTTTGGGCTTAAACAGGTCGAAACAGGTATTCTAAAGCTAATCCCGTGATCAGGATAATTTTAAAACTATTTATTTAGATTTAATGTTGGAAAAACAGTAAAAAATGTACAGCTATGGCAAATTCCGACAAAAAAATTTGGAAAAAATGTTATAATTAATATAAAATAGTGTACTTTAAGATAAAAACAGAAAATTTTGAACTTTGTTAATTTTTAGCATAATTTTTTTTTAAAACCAGAAAAATCAGAAAATTTCAGTTTTCCACCAAAATAACAATCTAAAAAATCGAAACTTACGCTAGATCTAATCTTCCAATGAGCGCGCAACAGGATCCGCTTAAAAAAGTAGGGGTCCTGCCTGAAGAATTTTCAGTACAGGAGTCTGAAGTCCGGATCTTCTAAATGAATTTTTTCCTTTTCAGGACGAGATAAAAATCCGCTTGGAGCGTCGTTTGGGTTTTCCGGTGGTCTTTTATCCACACTCAATTTAGCAGCTGTCAGTGTCTTCCGGTTTGGAAACCACGTTGTCAAATTTTGAGGTTATATTAACAGTTTTTCTCAGTTTTCACGAGAACGCGTTGTTAGAATTTTCACAGTGATGTCTCAATCTTCGCGTCTCAGCCGGCCACGTAATTTGATGATGTAAAAAGTAGGGGTTCCCGATCTAATTCCGGAGTTTTGGGGCTCCGAAATTTTTTAAAGTCCCAACTTTTTGGGTTTTTCACCTCAAACTTTTTTCCCGGAGTTTTCCGGCACGTAAATTTTTCACCAACACTTGCACTGCATCAAAACGCGTCTTTTGATATATAGCACTGCTTCGTATCTCTAAAAAATACCGGTCAAATGAATTTTTGAACACGGAGTTTTGCAAAAACGTGGTGTTCTCAAGCGCGGCTGGGCTATGGGTTAGGTTAGGTTAGGTTAGGTTAGGTTAGGTTTTTTTTTTTTTTTTTTTTTTTTTTCGTCAGGAGTGGGAAATCCTCATGGACGCCCAAACTGCCTCACAGATGAGCCAGCCTGGGCAGTGCCGGACTCTTACCGGCTAAAACCACACTCCTGCCTTACAATATTTTACCACAGACTTTGCGTCCGTGCCTTTTTTTACTACTTTACGTTTTGCCTCATGAGCTCCACGTACAAGTGGTGACTCCAGAGTACAACATTCACATGTTTATTTATAAATTCTTATCAACTAGTGTGAGTCCATCACATATTATATATATATTTTTTTTTTTTTTTTTCCTATTCTGCCTAACGTTTTTCCACCTTAAAAACTTTCCCTTGGTGCCCACCTGGCATCCCTAACCCGACGTATGTATCGAGTCCGCTCCACTCGACACCATTTTAGGGGATGGAGTGGTCCAACACACACGCCACCATCAAAATGATGCCAGTCGTGCACCACCAACTCGTCTCATTCATAATTACATAATACAATTTTTACATACATGGTAAATCAACTGCGGGTTTCCCACCGCAAATCCGAAAACTGCGGCCAGGCATTTTTTTGTTTCTTTCTTTTTTTTTTTTTTTTTTTTTTTGTATCATCTTTCAGAGCTGTCGTCCAGTCCACTGGGACCCATTGCGTCAAAAGCACCGTCAGTTATTGCTGTGGAAGGCGTATCAGTGCGTCAACGACTTCCATGTCCCGATGCCGCATGGCCATCTTTAGGTTACTATTGACGATGTCCATGGTAGACGCTTCCAGTGCTCGCCTCACAAAACGTCCAATGATGTCGTCGGCGTTGTCGGCATAGTACGTACAGCTGGCTGTGTGTCTGGATACGGCCACTACCGCATGGGGGACGCTGCTGTGAATCCTGGTGTTATAGGACCTTGCCTTGACGATTATTACTGACTCGCTGGTGAGACCCTGAGCTTCGTGTATCGTCAACACGCTCGACCCAGTACCCACTCCATATCCTTGGTCAATGAGGGTCTTTTTATCCTCCTGTGTGTGGACCAAGAAAAGTGTGTTGGGGAGGGTCCTGGGTATATTGGCGCCCGTGAACTTCTTCAGCTGCAGGGAGTGGATCTGCTTCCTTGACGAGTAGATGCCGGGATAAACTTCTCCGAGGGCGTACGCGACATCCATCGGGTTCCGGTGCGTACAGGACAACTCTTGGCAGATGGTCGCCACAGAGTTCGGACGGGCGTAGGAAAGGGGAAATAGGTTTTCCCTGTCCAGATAGGGCAGTTGGTTGATGTCGCCGATGAGAACCACCTCACTAGCACCTGACAACCGCACCAGCATCACTATAGCCCCAAAATGGTTCATTAGAGCCTCGTCCACAAGAATGCGCTGACATTTGTGAGGCCCTGTGAACCCATTCGATAGTGTTGAGGCCATAGTGCGCACCTTGGTTCTGTTGTCTTTACCAATTTGAGGCGCTAGCTTCTGCCGCAGATCTTTTGCGGCTTCGGTTGTAGTGGTTACGATGACATCGTTTTCCCTATTAAAGTTTTTAATAACCCATGTCGTCTTGCCGCATCCCGGAACGCCGTTTACCCAATTTATTTTTGGCAATGCCCAGCTACTGCTTCGACCTATGGTCCTCGAGATTGCTTCCGCTTGTTCGAGGATCTTGTCTACCAGCATAATTTTGGTACACCGGGCTATTACCACTATTGGGTCACATTCGGGTGTCACGAAGGTAATGCGGCCAGTCCGCGAAGTTTCTGACTCATTCAACAGTACGAAGCCATCCGTTGCATTGTATGCAGCCATGTACTGGCCAGTCATTTTTCCCTTGATGACTTGGGAGGTGGCGTTATTGTATATGGCTGCTTCGGCCTCCTCGAGTCTCACCCTAAGCAAACCTTCAATCTCTAATTGGTACGACTGCATAATTTTCTGGCAGGTCATGAGATTGACGGCTTTTGTTGCTTTTGTAATTGCTTGGAACTCAAGAAAGGCGTTTTCAACATGGTCTCCAGGCTCCGTTACCGTCCTGAGTTTTGGCGGGCTGACCTGCCCTCTGTCGGCCCTCGTTGGTATTGGTCGCTGCTTCTTTTTGATTTGGAGTGACCCTCGTAAACTCCCGTACTGCGGCCACCTGGCTACTTTGATGTGGCTTAACGGGCTTGTTTTTGTTTGCTCCCAGCAACTTACCGAGAAAACTTGAGACCGTCTTCAGTCTTTCCCTGGCCTTAATCTTCTCTTTTGAACGGCCACTTTTTCCCTCTGAAGCGGCTTTCTCGGCGGTAAGCTTCTGTTGCAGTCGCTCTGAGCCGCAAGGCGTGGTCGGGGCTGAGATAGAGGATGCCTGATGATCAGACGTGGTCTGTTCCGGTTCCATAACCTTATGGGGAGGTTTGAGGAAGCTTAGATCTTCCCCCCTGTCCTCATAGACCACCACTTCGTGATTTTGTGCGGCCTTGATGCATCCGCACTTATCGGCAACCTCTCCCCTCTCGTAGCCAATCGCCATTGCATCCACGCTGATTATCCGGGGGTAACTGCTTGCAGACTGACCAGCGTCTCCGATTTCGGTAAGCAGTGAGCATGCCTGCGCGAACGGAGTTTCCCCATGCCACTCGAATAGTGCAATTGTCTTGTTTTGTAATCGCACTAGACGGTATCGGTGTTGGGCAAATTCCGCTACGGGTAACGCGTTAAAGTGGGTGCGTTCCATGCTCGCTTTTGAGGTGCTACCGTTGATCAAAGCTGCAAGGCCAGGTGATATGGCGACGTTATTCCCCCTTTCCTCACGGCAGAAGCTTACGCCGAGTCTCTCAGTGTTCTTGTTCATAAAGAGGGCCACGCCTCGCAGTCTGATGCCTGGTTGTCCGTTATCCCCGCATGAAAGTAACTGGCGTAAAGCCGAGGTGCAGGGGGTGGTCATCAGCTGGGGACTGCTGACGTCTGAGCTGTCCGTGGTGACGACTACTGTACCAACGGTCTGGATTGTTAGTGCTTGTGTGGGTGCAGGTGTGGGTGTAGAAGTACGTGCAAGTGGGATAAAAAGAGTTGAGCCATTAGCCCTCGCTACGATTTGCACGATCTTGCTCGCGAATGTCAAGAATGGTGTTCTGGTGGCCTTTTTCTCCATGATGGAATGGAGTGTGGACTGTGTTACTGATAGCTGGATTTCAGTTTCCAGGTCCATTCTTTCACGACCGAATCTTGGGCATTCTGTAAGCACGTGCCATACCGTCTCTTCGCAGTTGGGATCGCAGACACATGAGGGACTGTCCTTAAGATGGAAGCGATGGAGATAAGCCCCGAATCCTCCGTGTCCGGTAAATACTTGGACATGGGTAGGTGATAGTGCCATGCCCTTGAGGACCTTTCTTGCCCCTTGAACGGTGGGGAAGAACACCTTGGTCACTGAGCCTGTACTGGAGGATTCATAGCGTTGCTGCCATTTGTTTACAGTTTCCTCACGTATCTGCCTCCTTACGAATGATATTGGTACTTTGTCGTAGTCCGGAGCTGTCTTCTTGGTGAGTGCTGCTTTCTTTGCCAACTCATCAGCTCTTTCATTTCCAGGAGTACCAACGTGTGCTCTCAACCAGAACAGCCTCACGTCTCTGTCTTCCTCTCGGATCTCGCGGACCAGTCTCTTTATGCCGAGTGCTAAAGGGTGATTAACAGACGGGCTCCTCAACAAATCGAGCGAAGATCTTGAATCGCTTAATATGTTGACGGAGGCCATCCTAGATGTTCTCACCATCTTGACTGCTCGATAAAGTGCGTACATTTCCGACTGAAAGACAGTGTTGTGGGGCTCCAAGCGAAAGGTTGAGT
This sequence comes from Agrochola lychnidis, assembly GCA_963680765.1. Taxonomy (NCBI): domain Eukaryota; kingdom Metazoa; phylum Arthropoda; class Insecta; order Lepidoptera; family Noctuidae; genus Agrochola; species Agrochola lychnidis. Next base: position 86,524 of record OY796859.1, on the reverse strand, counting down.
ATCTGGTCTCCTTGCCTTCGTTCCACCAAGTAAGGGCAGCTCCGACTTTTCCCTCTATTTTGCTGCCGTCTGTGTATATCTGGGGTCCAGTTACTTGGCGGTCACTCAGGGTTCCAGGGTCCAGGTTCTCGAGGCACTCGTACTCCGTTATTGTAAGTCGCGATGGATGCGGCATCCGCGACGGCCCAGCCTTGCGCTCAACCTCCCTTCCCGGTGGCAGATAATCCTCGGAATGACCCTTCTTGATTTTGAAGAGGGTGGCAGCCTCAGTTACCCGGAGGTCCAAGGGCAGTTGACTTGACAGAATCAGAGCCGATGTCAGAGACACCGTGCGGTATGCTTTGCAGATCTTCTGCGTGAATCCTCTCTGCAGCGAGTCTAACTGGTTCCTCGTCATCAGTTTCTCTGCTGCCGGAGCCCATGCACTCGCTGCATACAGCACGATTGGCTCTATCACCGACACGTATATGGTTCTGATTATCTCGCTGTTCAGACCCCATGTCACCCTTGCTGCACACGCTAGTTGTTTGTAGATGTCTGCAGCTTTCCTACAGGTTGCAGTCACGTGCACATTAAAGGTGAGTTTGTGGTCTATGATGAGTCCCAGCAGCTTGATCTCTTCTACTAGATTCAGCCGAGTACCAGACATGTGAATAATCGGGGTGTCGTATTTAAGCCGCTTTGTTATCACCATTGCGTTGGTTTTATGAGCGGCAAAACGCAGCTTATTTTCTGCACCCCATTCTGAGACTGTCTGCAATGTGCTGTCGGCTGTCTGCTGTAGGGAACTGACTTCGTGGGACGAGAAAACAAGGAACACATCATCCGCGAACGCCTGACAGTATATTCCCATTGCTGTCATTTTTTCGAGGAGTGAGTCTAGGATAAGGTTCCAAAACGTCGGACCGGCTATTGAGCCCTGGACGCATCCTTTTGTGGTACTCTTTTCGCTAGACGCTCTGGCGTAATTTACCCTGATATATCGATCCTTGGCACTTGTTTGCCAGTGCCAGAAACACCTCCCTGTTGCAATTAATTGCTGCTGTGCAGATGTCGGCCGTCAACCCATCGGGACCTGGAGCTTTCTTTGGATTTTGTCCCTGAAGGACCATTTCCAGCTCTGCTGGTGTAAATGGTGGATCGTCGGCCGACAGACCTTGTATCTCAGGTTAGGTTAGGTTAGGTTAGGTTAGGTTAGGTTAGGTTAGGTTAGGTTAACGGCCCTTCTCAGGGCCAACCCAACGGCCCTTCTCAGGGCCAACCCAACGGCCCTTCTCAGGGCCAATCCAGCGGCTCTTCTCAGAGCCACGCCGGCGGCGCTTTGGCGTCGGAAGCTGACCGCACACCATCTGCGGCCAGCTTTTTCAGTAGGCCAGGCGAGTTGTCGGACTCCGATGACTCCATTATGGACACGTCGGGGGCCGAAAGCGACCGCTTCAAGCGGAAGAGGTCCGAGGGCTCCTCGGAGTCGACTCGAGGTGGGGCGAAGAAGAAGTCGAAATCTAAAAAGGCTTCGGCTTCTACTGCGCCTTCTACCCACGATGTGGGCTTGGTGGACGCCGAGCGCCAGCTACACCTAGCAAAAAGGGCGCAACTCCAACTAGACCTGGAGGAGAGGGTCGCCGCCAAGGAGCAGCAGGCGCAAGTTGCCAGATCGAGGGCCGGCTATGGTGCATCCAAGGTACTGTATGCTGACCACTCCCTGGCAGAACTAGAGCGAATGGCGTAAGAGGATAAGGAGGAGGTCCTGGAGGTCGCCTCAAAGTCTTCGAATTTGAAGGGGACCTTCCAGAAGGCCCTCAAATGCCGGGCCGCCAGCATGCACGGCATCGTTTTGGAACTGGTGAAGCGGACGGCCACGGACGAGACACGGCAGCTGCAGGCAAAAGTGGATCGCCTGCAGACAGAGGTCAGCCAGCTACACCAGAAGCTAGCTGAGGCCACGGCCACCCCTGCCCAATCTGCCCCAGGTCCGGTGGAAGGAGGCTGCTTCTCCTCCCCTGCCAGCCTTGAGGCAACAATCCGCGGGGTTGTCATGGAGGAGAGGGCCTTCATCAGAGCCTGCTTCGCAGGCATTGAGGACCGGCTCTTGCCGGAAAGGCGGCTCCGCCCGCCGCTAGCGGCGGACAAGAGTCCACCACCGAGGGAGCCGGAACCTGCGCCTCTAGCAGCCCCAGTATCAAAGGGCAAAGGAAAGGGCAAGAAGTCATTGGCGGCTCCTTATACACCCACCACAAGCGCGGAGAGAGCGTCTGGGTCGTCTGCTACTCCAGCAGCAGCTCCCCAGAACTCGCAGGAGGAAGACGCCCTTCTTCCCTCCACCACCCCGTCCAACCAGTCGTGGACGGAAGTGGCCAGGAGAGGAAAGGGAAAAAAGGAGAAAAAGTCGGCCCCCAAGACCGCTGCGACTAGTCCTGCAGCCAAAGGGGCCCCAACCGGCGGGAGAAAGCTGGTTCCTCCCAAAACCGCGGCCGTCGTGGTGACCATCACCCCGGAGGCCGTGGGAAAGGGTGAGACGTATGAGTCCGTCCTAAGACGGGCTCGTACCAATGCTGATCCTTCTCGGCTGGGGATCAGCAACATCACGTGCCGCCTAACCCTAACCGGGGCCCGAATTTTCGAGTTCTCGGGGGATCAGCGCGGCGCAAATGCGGACCTCTTCGCAACAAAGTTGAAAGAGGTCATTGCGGATGCGGCAACGGTCATCAGGCCCGTTAAGACCGCAGCGTTGGAGGTGGCCGATCTGGATGATTCGGTCACCAAAGAGGATGTGGTGGCGGCCGTCGCGGCGGCTGGAAGCTGCGACGCTGGCGCGGTGAAGGGTGGAGCCATCAGGCCCGGCCGCCGCGGCATGGGCCTCATCCGCGTTGAGTGCCCAGTCGCCGCGGCTGGGGCCGTCCTTGCTGCAACCAAGGGACGGCTGCTTGTAGGGTTCAGCACGGCTGTGGTCCGGCCGCTTGAAGACCAGCCTGTTCGCTGCTTCAAGTGCTTCGCGTTCGGCCACACCCGAGCCACGTGTCCGTCCAAGTTCGACTGGGGAGACACGTGCTTCCAATGTGGACAGGAGGGACACAAGAGTGCCGCTTGCCACGCCGCCACCGCACCACACTGCGCGGCGTGTGCTGCCAGTGGCCGCCCCGCGGACCACAGGATGACGGGCAGGAGCTGCAAGCCCCCTGTGAAGAAAGGCATAGTGCCGGCGCAGGTTCGCCCTGCCACCGCCGCCGTTGTCGTCGCCGCTGTAGCTCCAGCGGCGGTAGCTGAGGGGACAGGTACGGAATGATGATTTCGGAATAATGGTTGCCAACTACCGCATCCTCCAGACGAACACCAATCACTGCAGAGCGGCCCAGGACCTGGTGGTGCAGGTCATGGCCGAGTGGTTGGTGAACGTAGCGGTGGTCGCCGAGCCTTACTATATCCCCGGCAGCTGGCTGGGTGACGAGGACGACTCGGTGGCATTAGCGGCGCGGTCTTCCACAGACTCCCCTCCCCTCTCGCTATTAGAGAGGGGACCGGGATACGTGGCCGCCGCGTGGGGAGACATGGCCCTTGTGGGCGTCTATTTCTCCCCAAACCGCCCTCTTCAGGACTTTGAGAACTATCTCGGAGTCTTGGCCGCCGTGGTCGGCAGGGCGGCGCCGCGTCAGGTCTCCGTGCTGGGAGACCTGAATGCCAAGTCGGTGACCTGGGGCAACCCGGCCACCGATGCACGTGGGCGGGCAGTGGAGATGTGGGCAGCCTCCTCTGGACTCTCTCTCTTGAACAGAGGAAGCGTCCAGACATGCGTGCGGCGGCAGGGTGGCTCAATAGTGGACGTCACTTTCGCCACCCCTGCGTTGGCCGCGCGCGTGTTGAACTGGCGGGTGGACCTGGTGGAGACTATGTCAGACCACCGCTACGTGCGTTTCGACATCTCCACGAGTGGCCCCGAAGAGACGCAGCCCCTCTCGGTGCGATCACCGTTCCCACGATGGGCTCTCGCCCGCCTGGACAGGGAGGCAGCGGCTGAGGCGGCGTTCGTCCAGGACTGGCTTTCACCGCCTTCCGCCGGCCTGGATGTGGACACCGTGGCGGGGCAACTGAGGGAGTCTCTGACCGAGGTCTGCAACTCTAGCATGCCTCGTTCTCGCCGACCGCTGCCCAAACGCGCCGTGTACTGGTGGTCGGTGGAATTAGCGGGGCTTCGTGCAGCGTGTGTGGAGGCAAGAAGAACCTACACGCGGAGGCGGCGGCGGCGTCAACGGGACCAGGCCGACGAGGACCACCTCTATGAGGTATACATGGAGGCAAAAATGGTCCTCGGTCGGGCTATCACCGCCGCCAGAGACTCGTCGAGAGCGGAGCTGCTGGAAGGTCTCGACAACGACCCCTACGGGAGACCATATAAGGCGGCACGCAACAAACTGCGCCCCTTTGGTCCCCCGGTGGCCGAGACCCTGGAGCCCTCATTTCTGGATGGGGTGGTTCAGTCCCTTTTCCCGTGCAGGGACAACTTCACCCCACCAATGATGGGCCCACCGTGGGGCATGGATCCGCCAGCTGAGGAAGAAGAGGAGGCCCCTCCTGTCACGGAGTCGGAACTTGACACGGCGATTCTTCGTATCCGCGCCAAGAAGACAGCTCCGGGCCCCGACGGTGTTCCGGCAAGAGTGGTGGCGATCGCTGCCACTCAAATGGAGGAGAGGTTTCGGGACCTCTTCAGCGCATGCCTTTCGTCTGGAAGGTTCCCGAAACCGTGGAAGGAGGGGCAGTTGTGCCTCCTTCGCAAGGAGGGCCGCCCAGCAGACTCCCCCTCGGCATACCGGCCCATCGTTCTGCTCGATGAGGTCAGCAAAATGTTCGAGGGGATAATCGCTGCCCGCCTAAAGAGCCATCTGCGGAGTGTCGGGCCGGACTTGTCGGACGCTCAGTTCGGTTTTCGGGCTGAGCGTTCCACGGTGGATGCGCTGGCCTGCCTTAAGGGCCAGGTGAAGGAGGCAATGGAAGCGGGGGACGGATTGTTGGCTGTGTCATTCGACATAGCGAATGCCTTCAACTCTGTTCCCCACTCCACCATTCTAGAGGCGCTCCGATACCACGGAGTGCCTCGATACATGCGCAGGCTGCTGGCCGACTACCTGAAGGATCGGGCAATCCTCCTGGTAAATAGGACTGGCCAAGTCCGGCGGTACGCCGTTGAGGCTGGCGTTCCACAGGGGTCAGTCTTAGGACCTCTACTCTGGAACGTCGGCTATGATTGGCTCTTGCGGGGAACTCTCCTCCGAGGCACGAGTGTCGTCTGCTATGCGGATGACACTCTCCTCACCGCCCGTGGGGAGAGTTTTAGGGAGGCGGCCAACTTGGCCTCGGCGGGCGGATCCTTGGTCGCAGGGAGGATTCGCCGCCTAGGTTTAACGGTGGCGCTGCACAAGACCGAGGCCGTGTTCTTCCACGGCCCTCGCCAGCGCCCCCCACCTGACGCCCACATCTTCGTGGAGGGCGTCAGAATTGAGGTGAAGGCCCAGATGAAATATCTGGGTCTTGTACTCGACAGCAGGTGGCGCTTCGGTCCACATTTTAGCGGGCTGTCGTCGCGCCTGCTGAAGACCGCAGGCGCGCTCTCGTGGCTGCTTCCTAACTTGGGGGGGCCTAGCGCGCGATGCCGGCAACTTTACGCCGGCATCTTGAGGAGTATGGCCCTCTACGGGGCTCCTATCTGGGAGGAATCGCTCCAAAGGAGAGAGAACGCCGCCGCCTTGCGGGCGCCCCAAAGGGCCATAGCTCAGCGGGTGGCGCGGGCCCACCGCACCGTGGGCTTTGCGGCAGCATGTGCTCTGGCCAGCACCCCTCCTTGGGAACTTGAGGCGTGGGTGCTCGCCAGAGTATATGAATGGACGGCAGGGCGGAGGGCGAGAGGAGAATGCCCAGCCCCGGAAGAGCGGGAGGCGGTCCGACGGGAGGCGAAGGACGCCATCGTTGTCCATTGGACGGAGGACCTCGCCATCGCAGCCTTCGGGCGCCGAACCCTCGACGCGATTGGGCCAGTCCTGCGAGACTGGCTCGAGCGGTCGCATGGGTTCCTCTCCTTCCGTCTGGTGCAGGTGCTGTCCGGACACGGTTGTTTCGGATCGTACCTGCACCGGATTGGACGAGAGGAGACGCCATCGTGCCACCACTGTGGCGCGGCGGAGGACGCGGCGCAGCACACCCTCGAGGTGTGCCCTTCGTGGTCCGAGCCGCGCTGTAGTCTCATCGCGGTGATCGGACAGGACCTCTCACTCCCCGGCTTGGTTAACGCCATGCTGAGGGATGAGAGGTCCTGGGCGGCAGTCGCCTCCTTCTGCGAACACGTCATGTCCCAGAAGGAGGCGGCGGAGCGCGTGCGGGAAGACGATCCTGACGCGGCGCCGCTCCGAAGGTGGAGGAGGGGTCGAAGAAGACGTCAGTTTGAAAGTCATCTCCGACTCCTCCCAGGTGGAGGCCAGCAGGCAACGGGTGCGAGGGCACCCTTGTCTGTATTGCACAGGCTTCCACCAATGTCGGACGGGAATGGCCAGGTGTTCCCGGCCATTTCCGTAGCCCCCCAGCCTGGGGGGCATGCGGGGCCCGCCAGCTAGGCGGGCATGCGCCGGGAGGGTTGTGGAAGTAAAGGCTGAGCCAGTTTCCCATGGCCCTCCCATCACGGCGATGTGGGAACACCGCTGAGTTTTAGTGGGTATACTGTCATTACCGACAGGAGTCCCACATACCCCGACTCGTCCCCCACGAGCGGGGATGCGTAATGCATTTCTCAGCGATAAAAAAAAAAAAAAAAAAGGTTAGGTTAGGTTAGGTTAGGTTGGGGGATCCCCCACAGTGCATACTTCCTCGCAGTTTCCCCCGGGCAACGCCGTGTCTGACCACCGTAACGGAGTGGCAGACCGGCGGCTAAAGTGCGCTGTGATTCGCAGACAAAAATGCGGTCGTCTGCGAATATGACGAGCAAACCCACGCGTGACGCCTCTGGGCGTTTTATGTCGAATCGCTCCTCCCAGGGCGATTCAAACGGCCCTTCTCAGGGCCAACCCAACGGCCCTTCTCAGGGCCAACCCAACGGCCCTTCTCAGGGCCAATCCAACGGCTCTTCTCAGAGCCACGCCGGCGGCGCTTTGGCGTCGGTAGCTGACCGCGCACCATCTGCGGCCAGCTTTTTCAGTAGGCCAGGCGAGTTGTCGGACTCCGACGACTCCAATATGGACACGTCGGGGGCCGAAAGTGACCGCTTCAAGCGGAAGAGGTCCGAGGGCTCCTCGGAGTCGACTCGAGGTGGGGCGAAGAAGAAGTCGAAATCTAAAAAGGCTTCGACTTCTACTGCGCCTTCTACCCACGATGTGGGCTTGGTGGATGCCGAGCGCCAGCTACACTTAGCAAAAAGGGCGCAACTCCAACTAGACTTGGAGGAGAGGGTCGCCGCCAAGGAGCAGCAGGCGCAAGTTGCCAGATCGAGGGCCGGCTATGGTGCATCCAATGTACTGTATGCTGACCACTGTTATATCTTTGGGGATATAATGGTGCAAAAAAAGGCCCAAGAATTGCAGTCTTTAAATATTTAATTTACGACAACCATATTACAAGACTTTCTCTTAAGGGTATTGGCGGCAAAAGTGTCCACAGATAAAATTATAAAAAGTCACATTGTCACTTTGAAGTTGACAGCGATGGAGATGTTGTTATTGTAAAAACACTGAAATGTTGCCACTTTTGAAGGTCTTTTGTAAAGCCTGAACATATTCCGGGGCGTTGAAAGATCACTTTCAACAGCTATTGAGCTCGTCCGCCGTAGGTAGTTTGCAGAGCCGCACTAGAGAGCGTCGCACGCAGCCTTTGTTGGTGAGAATGTCGGCCACACGGGCTATCCCATCGGGTCCAGTTATGAGTTTACCAACACGGCCGAGCTTCCAAGCCAGAGGGGGGGCGCCATCATCTGCTAAGAGCACCATGTCTCCAACTTCCAGCCTTGAAGTATTCGTTCGCCATTTGGTTCGATGCTGTAACTCGGCCAGATATTCCTTCTGCCACCGTTTCCAAAATTGTCTTCGGATTGCTTCTAGACGTTCATAACGCCGCAGCTGACTTTCCTTGATGTCTGTCAGATCTGGTGTCGGCAGAGCGGTCAACGGCCTCCCAATGATGAAATGCCCAGGGGAAAGGGAGAGGAGGTCGTCAGGACTGGAGGAAAGGGGGGATAAGGGACGACTATTGAGAATAGCTTCCACTTGCGCAAATAAAGTAGAAATTTCTTCAAAAGTTAAATGGCTGTCACCGATGACACGCCTTAAAAAATATTTTGCCGATTTAACCCCGGCTTCCCAAATGCCACCGAAATGAGGAGTGTAAACCGGAATGAACGTGAATTTAATTGATTGTTGACTTGCAAAATCAGACAAAGGCTCCTGATTATCCTTTAGGAAGGATCCAATATCCTTAGCGGCGGCAACAAAGTTGCTTCCATTGTCGCTAAATATTTCCGTCGGTTTGCCGCGACGAGCGATGAAACGCCTGAGTGTCAGTATAAATGCATCTTTCGATAAGTCACTGACTGCTTCGAGATGAATGCATTTATACCGCAAGCAGACGAAAAGGCATAAATAACATTTGACTACACGACTGCCACGACCTTTGCGATTCACAATATAAAATGGACCAGCAAAGTCCAAACCAACGGATATAAAAGGATAGTCGGGCGTTATACGTTGAGATGGCAAATTACCCATCTTGGGTTGCAGAGTCAAACCTCGTGTTCGCCTACATCGTACGCAATTATTGACTGTACGTCTTGCAAGATGCCTACCATTTATTGGCCACACTATTTCTCTTACAGTCGCTAACAACAGTTGTGGACCAGCATGCAAATGGTTTATGTGTTCCCTTTCAAAATATAATTTAGTTAGCCTATGTGAAGCATGAATTAGAATCGGATGTTTCTTTGAATAGGAATGTGCTGACGCATCAATTCGTCCACCGACACGAATAAGTTTGTTATCGTCTAGAAACGGTGACAACGATAATAATTTACTATTACTATTCAAAGATTTACCTTTCTTTAGAAGATCATACTCAACAGGGAACGCTTGACTCTGGGCAATAACACAAAGAGAATGGAGTGACTCTCGCAGTTCATTAACAGACAATATACCTACACGCTTACTATTTTTATTTTTAACATTATATATGAATCTGTGAACGTAAGCAAACGATCTTTGTAATTTAGTTAAAGATGAATATTTATCAAAGTCAATGATAGGTTCATTAACTATCGCCGAATGTACCTTTACTTCCGGTAACTCTTCGGAATCATTGACGCCTAACTTAGGCCATTCAGACTCATTTTTAAATAAATAACTAGGCCCTGTCCACCACAGCGCCATTGCTACTAAGCGTTTAGCATCTACTCCCCGTGATATTAAGTCAGCAGGGTTAGAATCCGTGGGAACATATCGCCACGCTGAACAAGAAGTTAATTCTTTAATTTCACTTATACGATTAGCTACAAATACTTTTAATTTACTGACGTCACTACGAATCCAACCTAATACTACTGTGGAGTCACACCAGTGAACTAGCTTATTAGGCTTGCAACGGAGCGAGTCTGTTACAGAATTGGTGAGTTTAGCTGCGAGCAAGGCCCCACAGAGTTCTAGGCGGGGAATGGTGGTAGGCTTCAAAGGCGCCACCTTAGATTTGGCACATAGCAGTCTGACCGTGACGTCCCCATTATGACTAATCGTTCTTACATAAACACACGCACCATATGCGTAATTCGAGGCATCGCTAAATGAATGTATTTCAATAAATTGAGGCGATAAACCTATAACTAATCTAGGTACTTTTAAATTAGATAAATACTTTACATTTTCAGAAAACTTAGTCCAATCATCTTTTATTTCCTGAGGGACTGGCTGATCCCAGTCCAACTTATGCTGCCAAAGTCTTTGTATCATTATTTTTGGTATCACTACGACTGGACTTAAGATACCCAATGGGTCAAATATTTTGAAAGCGTTTGACATAATAAATCGTTTTGTTATGGTTTGACTATTATCATGTGAGAATCCTTTTATAGGAAAATGCAATGTATCACTAGATGGAGTCCAGCCCAACCCTAGCGTACTAGACGACTCGCTAAATATTAAACTATCTTGTTCATTCATATCTACATTATCAAAAATAGAAGAATGATTTGTTTGAAATTTTCTTAAATTAAAACAACTTGCCCTTAACGCTTCAGATACAGCTTTATGTATATAAATTAATTGCTGTGAATCATTTGAACCCGTTATGAGATCATCAATATGAAAGTCTTTCTGGATGATGCACTTTATGAGCTCATCATCCTGTTCCTGTCCTACCTGCCATAGACAGCGTGTACTCAGGTAACTCGCACATGCTGTTCCATAGGTCAAAGTATTGAGCATAAGTGTCTGAATGGGTTCAGATTCCTCTTTTCTCCACAAGATAAGTTGCAAGTACCTATCATCTTCATGTACTAAGACTTGACGATACATCTTTTCGATGTCTCCAGTAAGCAAATACTTGTATTGCCTAGAGCGTATCAAAATAGAGAAAAGAGTATCCTGTACGGTGGGACCTACCCTTAATATGTCATTCAAAGAACAACCGGAAGTGGAAGAAGCAGAACCATCAAATACTACACGAAGCTTGGTAGATTCACTTTCCTGTTTAAGAACTGCGTGATGACACAAGTAATAACTTGGACCTATACTATCTCTAAAATTATCATTTAACACAGATAGATGCCCTAGCTCTGCATACTCATTAATAAACTTAGTATACTCTAATTTTAACATAGGGTTGTGTTTTAACCGTTTTTCTATGTTAATAAAGCGTCTCTTAGCTAACTTGTAAGTATCGCCTAAACAATCAGCAGTATCCTTAAGTGGTAATTTTACACAAAATCTACCTATATTGGTTTTAGTTGTGTGAGTGAGAAAATGTTTTTCACATTCATTTTCGCTTGTAATTAATTTTCCAGGAATTTCTTCCAAATCCCAGAATTTACTCAGCATTTTATCAATGCTATCATCACTACTATCACATTTGGAAACTAAACTGTGATTACAGTGAACATTTTTATCTGGCTTCACAGATTCCATGGGACCAGACACAATCCAACCTAACTGTGAACTTCTTAACTTAGGATTTTTGACACCTAATGAGAATTGTTCGTTACCTAGAATGTCCCAGAATAAGTCTGCGCCTATCAAGACATCTATGTCGCCTGGTTTGTGAAACATGGGATCAGCCAGCTGAATATTTTCAGGTAACTTCAAAGAACCAATATAGATGGGGACCTTTGGCAGTCTACCTGTTAATTCCTTCAACACAAGACATGAGCAGCTTATGTTAAACTTACTATTTATTGATTGTAATTTAATATTACAACTTTCAATAACATTATTTGTTGATGTGTTTCCTATGCCAATGACCTTTAGAGTGTCAATGGGATGTGACATCAATGATAACCTGATCTTTAGGGATTCAGTTATAAAAGATGATTGGCTGCCACAGTCCAATAGTGCACGAACTTTGACCTTTTGCTGGCCAAATGGATTCGATACCTCCACCATGGCTGTTGACAATAAAATTTGACTTGTATTTTTATTAGAATAATTTGCTACTATCTCACCTGGCTCATCAACCGAAGCGAGACTTGCCGACGTTTGCGGACGGTGTAGCAAGCTATTATGCCTCTCAGTGCAGCCAGACTCTTGGCATGACCTGAATCGACAATCCTTAACGGAATGACCCTGTCTCAAACAGTTAATGCAAAGTTTATACCTTGTCACATCCGTCATTCTATCATCAATACCCTTAGCCTTAAATGTTGGACAGTCATAAATTCTATGACGTTCGTCGCAAACAATACATGAAAAACCCTTTAGTCCTTTATTCTTATTATTATCACTAGTGCTTGCAAAAGATTTTATATTATTATTCTGACTCTTTCTTTGACTTTGTTTATTTGGAGTCAAACGATGAGGAGTTGTAGGTTTCTTTGAATCTATGTTGCTGGAATTATTATTACTGCGATTTGCAGATTCGAGCACACTAGCACGATCCATAATAAATTTAAAAAACTGCTCCAAATTTGGTAGCTGACTTCCTAAACTACTGCGATATTCCTCCCATTTCAATAAGGTTTGACTATCGAACTTAGCTGACAACATGAATATAATAATGACATCCCAATTATCCGTTGGCTGGCCCAAGCTGACCAAGGCACGTAAGTTTTTAGTAATATGGTCAACTAAATATCTTAAAGATTTTTCTGACTCACCTGGAAGCTGTTTTATATTCAGTAATGAATCAAGATGATGATCAATTAATATTCTGTTGTTATCATACCGTTGACAAAGCAGCTTCCAAGCTTCAGTATAATTTTTAGCAGAAACTTCAAGATTGGAAACAATTCTGGCTGCGTCACCTTGTAAATATGAATTTAAATAATAAAACTTATTAATTTCAGAAATACGGTCATTTTTATGTATTAAACTTTCAAAGGTATCTCTAAACTCTAACCAACGGAAATATTCACCATTAAATTTAGCTATTTGTATTTGTGGGAGCTTTAATCCTAAATTGTGATGATCTTCCGGACAACATGAAGCATAGTGATCAGAAAAATGTCTCTGTTCGCATTCATTTTTCCGAGAAAACATGACTAATAAGTTTTTGGCAGTGGCTATGTTGATTATTATGTCTTGTTCAATGACGTCACGTTCATCAATTTCAGCATCAATGTTGTCAGAACTCAGAACCTCTATTTCACTTTGCAAGTCATCAACTTTTACGGATAATGCCTCAAACTTTGCAAGCTTTAAATTTAACTCTGTCAATTGAATATTATTCAATTCCTCTTGTTTAGAAATAATACATAAATAGTTTTTAAACTTAGTAATTTGCCCTTTAGCGGACGCTCTTTTTGTTAACAATTCTTTATAACGGTGCTTAGCTTCAGCCATTGCAACCAAAGATTTTTATGAAAGTTGAGGAATTATCACGAACACAATAAAAATAATGGGCTCACGTTCCTCGTCTCGGTGTCACCTGCCGATCAGGAAGCCGGGTGCGCACGATCAGCAGAGCGCCAGTCGGACAGCTATGCGGTCTCGATCAGGCAAAGAAGCTTGCACGGGTGACCTGAAATAGTCGGCAGACTACTAAATATCGAGACACTAATATATTGTAAATTGGGGGTACCTAGTGTAAAGTTGAACTGAGACCGGAAAGTTTGCAATTCTTGTAATCACCTTATTCACACAAATGGATGCTTTTTAAGGATATTTTGATAATAGGAAAGGTAATTAGGGGTATTCAATGACGGAAAGGCACTTAACTTCGGGGCGACGCGTTGATGCTCTCGATTCTCGACTTGGCGGACTTAGGGCTTCGGCGTCGATTTCCTCGTATGTAGGTAGGTAGCGATTCCGACGAAGAATTTTTCTTAGTGGTCGCGGATTTCTTATTTTAGGTCCCCTCATGGGCCACCATGTTATATCTTTGGGGATATAATGGTGCAAAAAAAGGCCCAAGAATTGCAGTCTTTAAATATTTAATTTACGACAACCATATTACAAGACTTTCTCTTAAGGGTATTGGCGGCAAAAGTGTCCACAGATAAAATTATAAAAAGTCACATTGTCACTTTGAAGTTGACAGCGATGGAGATGTTGTTATTGTAAAAACACTGAAATGTTGCCACTTTTGAAGGTCTTTTGTAAAGCCTGAACAACCACTCCCTGGCAGAACTAGAGCGAATGGCACAAGAAGATAAGGAGGAGGTCTTGGAGGTCGCCTCAAAGTCTTCAAATTTGAAGGGGACTTTTCAGAAGGCCCTCAAATGCCGGGCCGCCAGCATGCACGGCATTGTTCTGGAGCTGGTGAAGCGGACGGCCACAGACGAGACACGGCAGCTGCAGGCCAAGGTGGATCGCCTGCAGGCGGAGGTCAGCCAGCTACACCAGAAGCTGGCTGAGGCCACGGCCACGCCTGCCCAATCTGCCCCAGGTTCGGTGGTAGGAGGCTGCTCCTCCTCCCCTGCCAGCCTTGAGGCAACAATCCGAGGGGTTGTCATGGAGGAGAGGGCCTTCATCAGAGCCTGCTTCGCAGGCATCGAGGACCGGCTCTTGCCGGAAAGGCGGCTCCGCCCGCCGCTAGCGGCGGACAAGAGTCCACCACCGAGGGAGCCGGAACCTGCGCCTCTAGCAGGCCCGGTATCCAAGGGCAAAGGAAAGGGCAAGAAGACTAAGGCGGCTTCTCATACACCCACCACAAGCGCGGAGGGAGCGTCTGGGTCGTCTGCTACTCCAGCAGCTGCTCCCAAGAACTCGCTGGAGGAAGACGCCCTTCTTCCCTCCACCACCCCGTCCAACCAGTCGTGGACGGAAGTGGCCAGGAGAGGAAAGGGAAAAAAGGGGAAAAAGTCGGGCCCCGAGCCCGCTGCGACTGGTCCTGCAGCCAAAAGGGCCCCAGCCGGCGGGAGAAAGCTGGTTCCTCCCAAAACCGCGGCCGTTGTGGTGACTATCACCCCGGAGGCCGTGGGGAAGGGCGAGACGTATGAGTCCGTCCTAAGACGGGCTCGTACCAATGCTGATCCCTCCCGGCTGGGGATCAGCAACATCACGTGCCGTCTAACCCTAACCGGGGCCCGAATTTTCGAGTTCTCGGGGGAACAGCGCGGCGCAAATGCGGACCTCTTCGCAACAAAGTTGCAAGAGGTCATTGCGGATGCGGCAACGGTAGTCAGGCCCGTTAAGACCGCAGCCTTGGAGGTGGCCGATCTGGATGATTCGGTCACCAAAGAGGATGTGGTAGCGGCCGTCGCGGCGGCTGGAGGCTGCGTCGCTGGCGCGGTGAAGGGTGGAGCCATCAGGCTCGGCCGCCGCGGCATGGGCGTCATCCGCCTTGAGTGCCCAGTCGCCGCGGCTGGGGCCGTCCTTGCTGCGACCAAGGGACGGCTGCTTGTGGGGTTCAGCACGGCTGTGGTCCGGCCGCTTGAAGACCAGCCTGTTCGCTGCTTCAAGTGCTTCGCGTTCGGCCACACCCGAGCCACGTGTCCGTCCAAGTTCGACTGGGGAGACACGTGCTTCCAATGTGGACAGGAGGGACACAAGAGTGCCGCTTGCCACGCCGCCACCGCACCACACTGCGCGGCGTGTGCTGCCAGTGGCCGCCCCGCGGACCACAGGATGACGGGCAGGAGCTGCAAGCCCCCTGTGAAGAAAGGCATAGTGCCGGCGCAGGTTCGCCCTGTTGCTGCCACCGCCGCCGTCGTCGTCGCCGCTGTAGCTCCAGCGGCGGTAGCTGAGGGGACCGGTACGATGCGCTTCGGTCCACATTTTAGCGGGCTGTCGTCGCGCCTGCTGAAGACCGCGGGCGCGCTCTCGTGGCTGCTTCCCAACTTGGGGGGGCCTAGCGCGCGATGCCGGCAACTTTACGCCGGCATCTTGAGGAGTATGGCCCTCTACGGGGCTCCTATCTGGGAGGAATCGCTCCAAAGGAGAGAGAACGCCGCCGCCTTGCGGGCGCCCCAAAGGGCCATAGCTCAGCGGGTGGCGCGGGCCCACCGTACGGTGGGCTTTGCGGCAGCATGTGCTCTAGCCAGCACCCCTCCTTGGGAACTTGAGGCGTGGGTGCTCGCCAGAGTATATGAATGGACGGCAGGGCGGAGGGCGAGAGGAGAACGCCCAGTCCCGGAAGAGCGGGAGGCGGTCCGACGGGAGGCGAGGGACGCCATCGTTGTCCATTGGACGGAGGACCTCGCCATCGCAGCCTTTGGGCGCCGAACTCTCGACGCGATTGGGCCAGTCCTGAGAGACTGGCTCGAGCGGTCGCATGGGTTCCTCTCCTTCCGTCTGGTGCAGGTGCTGTCCGGACACGGTTGTTTCGGATCGTACCTGCACCGGATCGGACGAGAGGAGACGCCATCGTGCCACCACTGTGGCGCGGCGGAGGACGCGGCGCAGCACACCCTCGAGTTATGCCCGTCGTGGTCCGAGCCGCGCTGTAGTCTCATCGCGGTGATCGGACCGGACCTCTCACTCCCCGGCTTGATTAACGCCATGCTGAGGGATGAGAGGTCCTGGGCGGCAGTCGCCTCCTTCTGCGAACACGTCATGTCCCAGAAGGAGGCGGCGGAGCGCGTGCGGGAGGACGATCCTGACGCGGCGCCGCTCCGAAGGCGGAGGAGGGGTCGAAGAAGACGTCAGTTTGAAAGTCATCTCCGACTCCTCCCAGGTGGAGGCCAGCAGGCAATGGGTGCGGGGGCACCCTTGTCTGTATTGCACAGGCTTCCACCAGTGTCGGACGGGAATGGCCAGGTGTTCCCGGCCATTTCCGTAGCCCCCCACCCTGGGGGGCATGCGGGGCCCGCCAGCTAGGTGGGCATGCGCCGGGAGGGTTGTGGAAGTAAAGGCTGAGCCGGTTTCCCATGGCCCTCCCATCACGGCGATGTGGGAACACCGCTGAGTTTTAGTGGGTATACTGTCATTACCGACAGGAGTCCCACATACCCCGACTCGTCCCCCACGAGCGGGGATGCGTAATGCATTTCTCAGCGATAAAAAAAAAAAAAAAAAAAAAAGGTTAGGTTAGGTTAGGTTTTTTTTTTTTTTTTTTTTTTTTTTTTTTTTTTCGGCAGGAGTGGGAAATCCTCATGGACGCCCAGACTGACTCACTGGTGAGCCAGTCTGGGCAGTGCCGGACTCTTACCGGCTAAAACCCACTCCTGCCTTACAGACACGGTTTTCTCCGATATTGCGGTCGGAGGCTTATTTTCCAATTATTCTAAATTGATGCTATATAATTATTATTATTTTTGTTTGCTGTCGTTGTTGGGTGGTGTATTTTAGTTTGTTCAATTAGAACTGCAGGTTGGGACTTCAGAGCTTTACGGGCTTTTATTCTTATTCAACATTACTTCTATTTCTTATTCTTAATTATTACTATTATAACTTATTCTTTTTTTTTACTTTTTTTTTTTTTTAATTTTTTTTTTCTTGTTTTCTTTTATCATTCTTATTACTTACTTAACACGCAATACAATATAGCTCACTATATTTACGGTGTTAATTTCTTAATCTACGTTTTATTTCTATCTATAACAATTCTTATTATACTTAGACAAAAATCCAAAAATTCACTTCGAATGTCTGTGTTAGTCATTATTGTACATATATTTCTTTCACTTATTTTTAAATCTATTTTATTTTCCAGGTTGAATCTGGCAAGCCCAAACACTGGGCACTCAACTATCAAGTGCAAGATTGATTCTTCCGCGACTGGGTCACATACACATGCAGGTGAGTCCTTTTTTTTAAATCGGTTTAGGTATTGGGAGAAACCCCCGTGTCCTGTGAAGAGTTGCGTGTGTAGGTATGTGAGGGGAATGTTCCTGCTCAGTCTGTAAGCGTCTGCAGCTGTGGGGAAAAATATTTTTGTGACACTCGCTTTGGTCTCTTTTTGATATCTATTTTCCCATTTGTCAATCGAACCGCTTCTAATGGTTCGCTTGACAAATGAGAGACGGCATTTGTCAAAATCAGGTCTTGTTTTAATTTTTAGTGCCGCTATTTTCGCCAATTCATCTGCTCTTTCATTGCCTTGTATCCCGACATGGGCTTTAACCCAGTAAAATTGTACGTTTTTCCCCGAGTTCTTTAGTTGTTTGACGTTTTTCTTTATCTCTAGAGCGAGTGGGTTACAGGTGTCACCGTTCCTCAGTAGCTTCAGAGTCGACCTGGAGTCGCTGAATATGCTGAACTCTTCTTCCAGACTATGCGCTATCATCTCCATAGCCATGTGTACTGCATACAGCTCCGCTTGAAAGACGGTACAATACTCCTCGAGCTTGTATTTCTTGTGTTTAGTTTCGACTGTCCCATTCCACCAGGATAGGGCAGCCCCAACTTTACCCTCGATTTTGCTCCCGTCTGTAAAGATTTGTACTGCACCCTCCCTCATGCGCTGCTGTACTTCCGCGTCGCTCTCCAAGCATTGGAAACCGATAACCTCTTCATCCGCTGGATGAGGCCTCACCAGGAAGCTCGCTTTCTCTTCTACCAATCGGCCTCTAAGAATTTGCTGAGGCTTTCCTCTCTTCGCCTCATAGAGGGATGCTGCCTCCTTGACTCTCAGGTCAAGCGGCAGCAATCCTGTCAAGATTAGAGCCGAATTTAGTGACACTGTCCTATATGACTTGCTTATCTTCTGGGCAAAGCCCCTCAAAACAGAATTGAGCTGATTTTGGATGTAGATCTTATCCGCCGCTCCAGCCCATACGCTAGCTGCGTATAGGATAACTGGCTCCACAACCGCAGTATAGATAACCCTTACTACTTCCGGGTTTAGTCCCCAGGTTACCCTTGCTGCGCCGGACAGCTGCCTAAAGATGTTGATGGCTTTTTTGCAGACGTATGTGACGTGGCTCCGGAAGGTCATCTTCCGGTCAATTATTAATCCTAGCAGCTTGATCTCCTCGACAAGCGCAATATCAACCCCGCCCATGCGCAGCCGTGGTGTGTCGAATTTAAGCTTCTTAGTTAGCAGCATAGCATGAGTTTTTTGCGGTGCAAACTTTAATTTGTTTAGAGCACCCGCTGCACATGTGCCAGGCAGGCATTGGCTTCAACTTCCAGATTTAGAGCCGTTTTTCCAGAGAATATAAGAACCATGTCATCTGCAAATGCCTGGCAGTATGTGTTTTTCTCCTCTAGTTCGTCCAACAGCGGGTTAAGGAGGAGATTCCAGAATGTGGGCCCTGCGATTGATCCCTGTACACATCCTTTTGAGGTCTTCTTCTTATGTTCAGCTCCAGCGTATCTAACCGCAACCCCTCTATTTTTCAGGTAGTTTCCCACTAGTTTTCGGAGGTTAAGTGGACAGTGCTTCTCCACCAGACGACTTCTGATTGCTGGCCACCACGCACTGTCAAACGCCCCCTCTATGTCGAGCGAGACAACTACCACAAGGTTTTTCTCCTTCAACTTTAAATCTATATATTGCATCATGTCGTACAGAGCGTCCTCTGTGCTTCGTTGCGGCACAAACCCGTACTGCCGTGGGTTCATCTGGGGCAGCATATGCCATCTTACTCTCCGCACTAGCATCTTTTCTAATATTTTTCCGAGCATTGGCAAGAGTCCGATTGGTCGGTAGGATTTTGGATGGGTATAATCTTCCTTCCCTGGTTTCCTTATCACGACGACCGCGGCTTCTTTCCACTTTTCCGGGAAGCAGGACAGCGCGAGACATCTGTTGGTTACGGCCAAGAACACTTGTTCGTTGCTGCTAATGGCGGCGTCGCAGATATCAGCAGTGAATCCGTCAGGGCCCGGCGCCTTCTTTGGGTTAAAACTCCCTGATGCATACTTAAGTTCGGCCAGAGTGAAAGGTGGGTCCAATTTATCTTCTGGTGTGCCTTCCTCTGAACGTGCTGCTGCTTCTCTTATCTTTGCGTGTTCAGAGTTGTCTTCCTTTTCGTCATCATCAGGGAAGAAAGTTTCCGCCAGGACCCTGGCGGATTCATCCGAGTCTAATGCCTCACCATTTAGTACTATAGGCAGATCTTCGTGCCTCTTTTTGGTGTTTAGGATTACCCTATATATACTGTCCCAAACGCTCTCCCCGTCCTGTCTCCCGCAGAAGTTTTTCCAACTTTCAGTTTGTGCCTTACTTGCTTGAGTTTCATACTCTTCCTTCGCCCTTAGGTACTCCATCACAACCCATTCCCGACGGCGTGGAGCTGCGCAACGGATTCTTCCCTTCTTCGTACACATGGAATTTTTTAGATGATCGAGTTCTTCATTCCACCACGGTAAGTACGTTTTATCAAATTTCTTTATTCTAGGTACTGTCTTGTCGCAAGTTTCTGTAATAAATTTTGTTAATTCTTTTATACATTTTTCTAAACCTTCCAAATTATTAATATTATCTATGTATGTTTTATCAATTTTATTTTCCTGCAGTAATTTTGTCAGTTCTTCCCGAAAACGTCCCCAATCAGCTTTTTTTGTATTATATACCCTAGTATTACTGTACTTAATTTTATTCCCAATTCCCTTTTTCGTTGTGATTCTAAGTACTACCGCATTGTGATCCGAGCTCGTCATTTCTGTTTCTACTCTCCATTCTTCCACGTGCCGGAGCATGTCGTCTGAACAGGCCGTGATGTCAACCGTGCTCTTGTACCGCTTTCCCCCTCGAATGGTATCGAATGTTGGGATGTTTCCGCAATTGAGTACATGTAGGTTGAGTTCGTCTAGGGTTCCAGATAGAAGTCTTCCCCTTTCGTCCTCTCTCTCGCTTCCCCACCACGTACTCCATGCGTTCACATCTCCTCCCACCAGTAATTTCGCCCCTTGTGTCTTTCTCACTATTTCCCTCAACTGGTCTAGGTATGGTTCAATGTCGAAATGATCCTCGAAGTAGACGGACGCCACCACGGCGGTGGTGTCCTCCACTGTTAACCTCGCGACTACAATGTTTTCGGTCGTCAGAGTCGGGCATACCATCACTTCCATCTCACTGTCGAAAATGACTATCGCGGCTTTGATGACTTTGTCACCCGTTTTTGTTCCTTGGATTACTCTGGTCCCGGGTTAGGTTAGGTTAGGTTAGGTTAGGTTAGGTTTAGCTGAGGGGACAGGTACGATGTCGGAATAATGGTTGCCAACTACCGTATCCTCCAGACGAACACCAATCACTGCAGAGCGGCCCAGGACCTGGTGGTGCAGGTCATGGCCGAGTGGTCGGTGAACGTAGCGGTGGTCGCCGAGCCTTACTATATCCCCGGCAGCTGGCTGGGTGACGAGGACGACTCGGTGGCATTAGCGGCGCGGTCTTCCACAGACTCCCCTCCCCTCTCGCTATTAGAGAGGGGACCGGGATACGTGGCCGCCGCGTGGGGAGACATGGCCCTTGTGGGCGTCTATTTCTCCCCAAACCGCCCTCTTCAGGACTTTGAGAACTATCTCGGAGTCTTGGCCGCCGTGGTCGGCAGGGCGGCGCCGCGTCAGGTCTCCGTGCTGGGAGACCTGAATGCCAAGTCGGTGACCTGGGGCAACCCGGCCACCGACGCACGTGGGCGGGCAGTGGAGATGTGGGCAGCCTCCTCTGGACTCTCTCTCTTGAACAGAGGACGCGTCCAGACATGCGTGCGGCGGCAGGGTGGCTCAATAGTGGACGTCACTTTCGCCACCCCTGCGTTGGCCGCGCGCGTGTTGAACTGGCGGGTGGACCTGGTGGAGACTATGTCGGACCACCGCTACGTGCGGTTCGACATCTCCACCAGTGGCCCCGGAGAGACGCAGCCCTTCTCGGTGCGATCACCGTTCCCACGGTGGGCTCTCGCCCGCCTCGACAGGGAAGCAGCTGTGGAGGCGGCTTTCGTCCAGGACTGGCTTTCGCCGCCTTCTGCCGGCCTGGATGTGGACACCGTAGCGGGGCACCTGAGGGAGTCTCTGACCGAGGTATGCAACTCCAGCATGCCTCGGTCTCGCCGACCACTGCCCAAACGCGCCGTGTACTGGTGGTCGGTGGAGCTGGCGGGGCTTCGAGCAGCGTGTGTGGAGGCCAGGAGGACCTACACGCGGAGACGGCGGCGGCGTCGACGGGACCAGGCCGACGAGGACCACCTCTATGACGTATACATGGAGGCAAAAATGGTCCTCGATCGGGCTATCACCGCCGCCAGAGACTCGTCGAGAGCGGAGCTGCTGGAGGGTCTCGACAACGACCCCTACGGGAGACCATATAAGGCGGCACGCAACAAACTGCGCCCCTTTGGTCCCCCGGTGGCCGAGACCCTGGAGCCCTCATTTCTGGACGAGGTGGTTCAGTCCCTTTTCCCGTGCAGGGACAACTTCACCCCACCCATGATGGGCCCACCGCGGGGGATAGATCCGCCACCTGAGGAAGAAGAGGAGGCCCCTCCTGTTACGGAGTCGGAACTTGACACGGCGATTCTTCGTATCCGCGCCAAGAAGACGGCTCCGGGCCCCGACGGTGTTCCGGCAAGAGTGGTGGCGATCGCTGCCACTCAAATTTTTTTTTTTTTTTTTTTTTTTTTTTTTTTCTGTATTAATAAGTATTGACGTTCTTATTAATTGATTACAATCTAGCCTAATAGACTAATAAGTAATTTAATTCTAACTTAATATATTACGAGATAGATTATATTATATCTAAGAATAGTGTCAATTTGCACTTTTACACAAGGTCAATTTCGTAGCACTTTCTTAGGGTCTGATAATTGATAAAACACTTTGTTCTTGTGTTATATGTATAGCACAGCATTGTTACTATTTATTAATTCACTATTTACGCACTACACTAACTCAAATGGTTTAGTTCTCTTTAGCCTACGCACTATGTCCGTGTTGTCTAGCAGCTGAATTGCCTCGACATTCACATGTCGGTGGAGTCTGTGTTCGTGGGCTTCAGCAAATTTTTGGATGATGGTGGTGACGAGTTCCATTTTAAGGTCACGGTGGAGGTCGTCATTTCTAATATACCATGGTGCATTTACAACATCCCTGAGTACTTTGTTTTGAAATTGTTGAATTATTTTGACGTTGCTTTGTTTAGTACAACCCCAAAGTTGGATGCCATACGTCCAAATTGGCATAAGAATATGCTTGTATATTATAAGTTTATTATGTATTGATAGGCAAGATTTTCTTCCGAGTAACCAATACATACTTTTATAACGTATGTTTAGTTCCTGTCTTTTCTTTTTGACATGAGATTTCCAACGCAGTTTCGCGTCAAGAGTTATGCCAAGGTATTTGGCTGTATTAGCATAAGGCACTTGCATGCCATTTATATAGATTGGGTGGTAATCGCAGTGTTTATTAGTGAAATCAATATGAACTGATTTTGATTCATTCAGTTTGATCTTCCACTTTTGTGTCCAGTCATAAACTTTGTTCACAGCTAGTTGAACTTTTTCGACTGCTTCTTTGTGGCTTGATCCGGTAGCCATAATAGCAGTGTCATCTGCAAATGTCGCAATGGTGTTGTTTTCCAGCTCAGGGATATCGCAAGTGTATAGCAGGTACATGATTGGGCCTAACACACTTCCTTGTGGTACCCCGGCTTTTATAGTTTTTAGCTCGGAATATGCATCCTCTTGCCTTATTCTAAACATTCTGTTACTTATATATGATTCTAGAATGTCTGCAAATTCTGGAGGTAGCATGCGTCTGAGTTTAAATACCAGACCCTCATGCCAAACTTTATCAAAAGCTTGCGCGACATCTAGGAATACGGTGGCGCAGACTTGCTTGTTTTCGAGTGTTTTTTCAATAATGTTAGTTATTCTGTGTACCTGGTCTATTGTAGAGTGTTTTTCCCTGAAGCCAAATTGATGGTTTGGTATTAGGTCTTTTTCTTCTATTATTGGTTTCAACCGTTTTAATAACAGTTTTTCAAATAGTTTCGATAATACGGGCAACAGGGAAATGGGTCTATATGATGATGCTTCATGGGGTGGTTTCCCAGGCTTCGCAATCATAATGACTTCAGCAACCTTCCATGGCTCAGGTACATATTTTAGCATAAATGCAGCATTTATAAGTCTAGTCAGCTTTACTATGGCTTTGCGCGGGAGGTGTTTTAAAATTTCTCCTGTTATGAGATCGTAACCCGGGGATTTCTTTGAGCTAATGTTGGTTTGAATTTCTCTCAGAACTTCTTTAGGAGTCACAAGTCGAATTCTTTGACTTTGTGATAACTTTTCACTCTCAAGTATGTCTATGGAGCTCTCATTGGGTTGAAAAGTGTCTTCTAAGTATTGGGCAAACCTAAGCGCTTTTTGTTCATTGCTTATTGCCCATTTTCCGTCGCTGTTTCTGATGGGCGGTATTTGCATAATCGGCCTTTTTAGTTTTCTTGTCGCTTTCCAAAGAGAGAAATCCGTGGATTGGTCGTTGGTTAGTTGCACAAGGTTAGCATTCAGACATTCATCTTCAAATTGTAGAATTTTCCTTTTTAATCGTTTAGTTAGATTATTTAGTAATGTTTTATCCCGTGGACACCTCGTTTGCTGCCACCGCTTTCTTTGCTTTCTTTTCTCAGATAGTAAATTCACAATTTCCTTGGGATAGATATGTCCCTTATATTTACGTTTTAACTGTGGCGTATTGTTCCACGCACATTGTTGGATGTTAACAACATATTTGTTTACTTCCGAGTCCAGCTGATCCTGATTTTGCAAAGGAGTTTTTAGGTCGATAATATTATTTAGATCGAGGGCAAAACTGTCCCAATCTGTAGACTTATTAACCAGGGTTAAATGGCTTTCTCTTAGTAGGATTTTTTGACTAAGTCTTAGTATAATCGGGGAGTGGTCCGAATTCATGTGAAAACCTTCCTCCAAATTAAAGTAATTAGTGGATATCAAATGCTACTCAAATGGAGGAAAGGTTTCGGGACCTCTTCAGCGCATGCCTTGCGGCTGGAAGGTTCCCGAAACCGTGGAAGGAGGGGCAGTTGTGCCTCCTTCGCAAGGAGGGCCGCCCAGCAGACTCCCCCTCGGCATACCGGCCCATCGTTCTGCTCGATGAGGTCAGCAAAATGTTCGAGGGGATAATCGCTGCCCGCCTAAAGAGCCATCTGCGGAGTATCGGGCCGGACTTGTCGGACGCTCAGTTCGGTTTTCGGGCTGAGCGTTCCACGGTGGATGCGCTGGCCTGCCTTAAGGGCCAGGTGAAGGAGGCAATGGAAGCGGGGGACGGATTGTTGGCTGTGTCATTCGACATAGCGAATGCCTTCAACTCTGTTCCCCACTCCACCATTCTAGAGGCGCTCCGATACCACGGAGTGCCTCGATACATGCGCAGGCTGCTGGCCGACTACCTGGAGGATCGGGCAATCCTCCTGGTAAATAGGACTGGCCAAGTCCGGCGGTACGCCGTTGAGGCTGGCGTTCCACAGGGGTCAGTCTTAGGACCTCTCCTCTGGAACGTCGGCTATGATTGGCTCTTGCGGGGAACTCTCCTCCGAGGCACGAGTGTCGTCTGCTATGCGGATGACACTCTCCTCACCGCCCGTGGGGGGAGTTTCAGGGAGGCGGCCAACTTGGCCTCGGCGGGCGGATCCTTGGTCGCAGGGAGGATTCGCCGCCTAGGTTTAACGGTGGCGCTGCACAAGACCGAGGCCGTGTTCTTCCACGGCCCTCGCCAGCGCCCCCCACCTGACGCCCACATCTTCGTGGAGGGCGTCAGAATTGAGGTGAAGGCCCAGATGAAATATCTGGGTCTTGTACTCGACAGCAGGTGGCGCTTCGGTCCACATTTTAGCGGGCTGTCGTCGCGCCTGCTGAAGACCGCAGGCGCGCTCTCGTGGCTGCTTCCCAACTTGGGGGGGCCTAGCGCGCGATGCCGGCAACTTTACGCCGGCATCTTGAGGAGTATGGCCCTCTACGGGGCTCCCATCTGGGAGGAATCGCTCCAAAGGAGAGAGAACGCCGCCGCCTTGCGGGCGCCCCAAAGGGCCATAGCTCAGCGGGTGGCGCGGGCCCACCGCACCGTGGGCTTTGCGGCAGCATGTGCTCTGGCCAGCACCCCTCCTTGGGAACTTGAGGCGTGGGTGCTCGCCAGAGTATATGAATGGATGGCAGGGCGGAGGGCGAGAGGAGAACGCCCAGCCCCGGAAGAGCGGGAGGCGGTCCGACGGGAGGCGAAGGACGCCATCGTTGTCCATTGGACGGAGGACCTCGCCATCGCAGCCTTCGGGCGCCGAACCCTCGACGCGATTGGGCCAGTCCTGCGAGACTGGCTCGAGCGGTCGCATGGGTTCCTCTCCTTCCGTCTGGTGCAGGTGCTGTCCGGACACGGTTGTTTCGGATCGTACCTGCACCGGATCGGACGAGAGGAGACGCCGTCGTGCCACCACTGTGGCGCGGCGGAGGACGCGGCGCAGCACACCCTCGAGGTGTGCCCGTCGTGGTCCGAGCCGCGCTGTAGTCTCATCGCGGTGATCGGACCGGACCTCTCACTCCCCGGCTTGGTTAACGCCATGCTGAGGGATGAGAGGTCCTGGGCGGCAGTCGCCTCCTTCTGCGAACACGTCATGTCCCAGAAGGAGGCGGCGGAGCGCGTGCGGGAAGACGATTCTGACGCGGCGCCGCTCCGAAGGCGGAGGAGGGGTCGAAGAAGACGTCAGTTTGAAAGTCATCTCCGACTCCTCCCAGGTGGAGGCCAGCAGGCAACGGGTGCGGGGGCACCCTTGTCTGTATTGCACAGGCTTCCACCAGTGTCGGACGGGAATGGCCAGGTGTTCCCGGTCATTTCCGTAGCCCCCCAGCCTGGGGGGCATGCGGGGCCCGCCAGCTAGGCAGGCATGCGCCGGGAGGGTTGTGGAAGTAAAGGCTGAGCCGGTTTCCCATGGCCCTCCCATCACGGCGATGTGGGAACACCGCTGAGTTTTAGTGGGTATACTGTCATTACCGACAGGAGTCCCACATACCCCGACTCGTCCCCCACGAGCGGGGATGCGTAATGCATTTCTCAGCGATAAAAAAAAAAAAAAAAAAAAAAAAAAAAAAAAAAAAAAAAAAAAAAAAAAAAAAAAAAAAAAAAAGGTTAGGTTAGGTTAGGTTAGGTTAGGGGGATCCCCCACAGTGCATACTTCCTCGCAGTTTCCCCCGGGCAACGCCGTGTCTGACCACCGTAACGGAGTGGCAGACCGGCGGCTAAAGTGCGCTGTGATTCGCAGACAAAAATGCGGTCGTCTGCGAATATGTCGAGCAAACCCACGCGTGACGCCTCTGGGCGTTTTATGTCGAATCGCTCCTCCCAGGGCGATTCAAACGGCCCTTCTCAGGGCCAACCCAACGGCCCTTCTCAGGACCAACCCAACGGCTCTTCTCAGGGCCAACCCAACGGCCTTTCTCAGGGCCAACCCAACAGCCCTTCTCAGGGCCAACCCAACGGCCCTTCTCAGGGCCAATCCAACGGCTCTTCTCAGAGCCACGCCGGCGGCGCTTTGGCGTCGGAAGCTGACCGCGCACCATCTGCGGCCAGCTTTTTCAGTAGGCCAGGCGAGTTGTCGGACTCCGATGACTCCATTATGGACACGTCGGGGGCCGAAAGCGACCGCTTCAAGCGGAAGAGGTCCGAGGGCTCCTCGGAGTCGACTCGAGGTGGGGCGAAGAAGAAGTCGAAATCTAAAAAGGCTTCGGCTTCTACTGCGCTTTCTACCCACAATGTGGGCTTGGTGGACGCCGAGCGCCAGCTACACCTAGCAAAAAGGGCGCAACTCCAACTAGACCTGGAGGAGAGGGTCGCCGCCAAGGAGCAGCAGGCGCAAGTTGCCAGATCGAGGGCCGGCTATGGTGCATCCAAGGTACTGTATGCCGACCACTCCCTGGCGGAATTGGAGCTCATGGCGCAAGAAGATAAGGAGGAGGTCCTGGAGGTCGCCTCAAAGTCTTCAAATTTGAAGGGGACTTTTCAGAAGGCCCTCAAATGCCGGGCCGCCAGCATGCACGGCATTGTTCTGGAGCTGGTGAAGCGGACGGCCACGGACGAGACACGTCAGCTTCAGGCCAAGGTGGATCGCCTGCAGGCGGAGGTCAGCCAGCTACACCAGAAGCTGGCTGAGGCCACGGTCACGCCTGCCCAATCTGCCCTTGGTCCGGTGGTAGGAGGCTGCTCCTCCTCCCCTGCCAGCCTTGAGGCAACAATCCGTGGGGTTGTCATGGAGGAGAGGGCCTTCATCAGAGCCTGCTTCGCAGGCATCGAGGACCGGCTCTTGCCGGAAAGGCGGCTCCGCCCGCCGCTAGCGGCGGACAATAGTCCACCACCGAGGGAGCCGGAACCTGCGCCTCTAGCAGGCCCGGTATCCAAGGGCAAAGGAAAGGGCAAGAAGACTAAGGCGGCTTCTCATACACCCACCACAAGCGCGGAGGGAGCGCCTGGGTCGTCTGCTACTCCAGCAGCAGCTCCCAAGAACTCGCAGGAGGAAGACGCCCTTCTTCCCTCCACCACCCCGTCCAACCAGTCGTGGACGGAAGTGGCCAGGAGAGGAAAGGGAAAAAAGGGGAAAAGGTCGGGCCCCGAGCCCGCTGCGACTGGTCCTGCAGCCAAAAGGGCCCCAGCCGGCGGGAGAAAGCTGGTTCCTCCCAAAACCGCGGCCGTCGTGGTGACTATCACCCCGGAGGCCGTGGGGAAGGGCGAGACGTATGAGTCCGTCCTAAGACGGGCTCGTACCAATGCTGATCCCTCCCGGCTGGGGATCAGCAACATCACGTGCCGTCTAACCCTAACCGGGGCCCGAATTTTCGAGTTCTCGGGGGAACAGCGCGGTGCAAATGCGGACCTCTTCGCAACAAAGTTGCAAGAGGTCATTGCGGATGCGGCAACGGTCGTCAGGCCCGTTAAGACCGCAGCCTTGGAGGTGGCCGATCTGGATGATTCGGTCACCAAAGAGGATGTGGTAGCGGCCGTCGCGGCGGCTGGAGGCTGCGACGCTGGCGCAGTGAAGGGTGGAGCCATCAGGCTCGGCCGTCGCGGCATGGGCGTCATCCGCCTTGAGTGCCCAGTCGCCGCGGCTGGGGCCGTCCTTGCTGCGACCAAGGGACGGCTGCTTGTTGGGTTCAGCACGGCTGTGGTCCGGCCGCTTGAAGACCAGCCTGTTCGCTGCTTCAAGTGCTTCGCGTTCGGCCACACCCGAGCCACGTGTCCGTCCAAGTTCGACTGGGGAGACACATGCTTCCAATGTGGACAGGAGGGACACAAGAGTGCTGCATGCCACGCCGCAACCGCACCACACTGTGCGGCGTGTGCTGCCAGTGGCCGCCCCGCGGACCACAGGATGACGGGCAGGAGCTGCAAGCCCCCTGTGAAGAAAGGCATAGTGCGGGCGCAGGTTCGCCCTGTTGCTGCCACCGCCGCCGTCGTCGTCGCCGCTGTAGCTCCAGCGGCGGTAGCTGAGGGGACCGGTACGATGTCGGAATAATGGTTTCTAACTACCGCATCCTCCAGACGAACACCAATCACTGCAGAGCGGCCCAGGACCTGGTGGTGCAGGTCATGGCCGAGTGGTTGGTGAACGTAGCGGTGGTCGCCGAGCCTTACTATATCCCCGGCAGCTGGCTGGGTGACGAGGACGACTCGGTGGCATTAGCGGCGCGGTCTTCCACAGACTCCCCTCCCCTCTCGCTATTAGAGAGGGGACCGGGATACGTGGCCGCCGCGTGGGGAGACATGGCCCTTGTGGGCGTCTATTTCTCCCCAAACCGCCCTCTTCAGGACTTCGAGAACTATCTCGGAGTCTTGGCCGCCGTGGTCGGCAGGGCGGCGCCGCGTCAGGTCTCCGTGCTGGGAGACCTGAACGCCAAGTCGGTGACCTGGGGCAACCCGGCCACCGATGCACGTGGGCGGGCAGTGGAGATGTGGGCAGCCTCCTCTGGACTCTCTCTCTTGAACAGAGGAAGCGTCCAGACATGCGTGCGGCGGCAGGGTGGCTCAATAGTGGACGTCACTTTCGCCACCCCTGCGTTGGCCGCGCGCGTGTTGAACTGGCGGGTGGACCTGGTGGAGACTATGTCAGACCACCGCTACGTGCGTTTCGACATCTCCACGAGTGGCCCCGAAGAGACGCAGCCCCTCTCGGTGCGATCACCGTTCCCACGATGGGCTCTCGCCCGCCTGGACAGGGAGGCAGCGGCGGAGGCGGCGTTCGTCCAGGACTGGCTTTCGCCGCCTTCGGCCGGTCTGGATGTGGACACCGTGGCGGGGCAACTGAGGGAGTCTCTGACCGAGGTATGCAACTCCAGCATGCCTCGGTCTCGCCGACCGCTGCCCAAACGCGCCGTGTACTGGTGGTCGGTAGAACTAGCGGGGCTTCGAGCAGCGTGTGTGGAGGCAAGAAGGACGTACACGCGGAGACGGCGGCGGCGTCAACGGGACCAGGCCGATGAGGACCACCTCTATGAGGTATACATGGAGGCAAAAATGGTCCTCGATCGGGCTATCACCGCCGCCAGAGACTCGTCGAGAGCGGAGCTGCTGGAGGGTCTCGACAACGACCCCTACGGGAGACCATATAAGGCGGCACGCAACAAACTGCGCCCCTTTGGTCCCCCGGTGGCCGAGACCCTGGAGCCCTCATTTCTGGATGTGGTGGTTCAGTCCCTTTTCCCGTGCAGGGACAACTTCACCCCACCAGTGATGGGCCCACCGCGGGGCATGGATCCGCCAGCTGAGGAAGAAGAGGAGGCTCCTCCTGTCACGGAGTCGGAACTTGACACGGCGATTCTTCGTATCCGCGCCAAGAAGACGGCTCCGGGCCCCGACGGTGTTCCGGCAAGAGTGGTGGCGATCGCTGCCACTCAAATGGAGGAGAGGTTTCGGGACCTCTTCAGCGCATGCCTTGCGTCTGGAAGGTTCCCGAAACCGTGGAAGGAGGGGCAGTTGTGCCTCCTTCGCAAGGAGGGCCGCCCAGCAGACTCCCCCTCGGCATACCGGCCCATCGTTCTGCTCGATGAGGTCAGCAAAATGTTCGAGGGGATAATCGCTGCCCGCTTAAAGAGCCATCTGCGAAGTATCGGGCCGGACTTGTCGGACGCTCAGTTCGGTTTTCGGGCTGAGCGTTCCACGGTGGATGCGCTGGCCTGCCTTAAGGGCCAAGTGAAGGAGGCAATGGAAGCGGGGGATGGATTGTTGGCTGTGTCATTCGACATAGCGAATGCCTTCAACTCTGTTCCCCACTCCACCATCCTAGAGGCGCTCCGATACCACGGAGTGCCTCGATACATGCGCAGGCTGCTGGCCGACTACCTGGAGGATCGGGCGATCCTCCTGGTAAATAAGACTGGCCAAGTCCGGCGGTACGCCGTTGAGGCTGGCGTTCCACAGGGGTCAGTCTTAGGACCTCTCCTCTGGAACGTCGGCTATGATTGGCTCTTGCGGGGAACTCTCCTCCGAGGCACGAGTGTCGTCTGCTATGCGGATGACACTCTCCTCACCGCCCGTGGGGAGAGTTTTAGGGAGGCGGCCAACTTGGCCTCGGCGGGCGGATCCTTGGTCGCAGGGAGGATTCGCCGCCTAGGTTTAACGGTGGCGCTGCACAAGACCGAGGCCGTGTTCTTCCACGGCCCTCGCCAGCGCCCCCCACCTGACGCCCACATCTTCGTGGAGGGCGTCAGAATTGAGGTGAAGGTCCAGATGAAATATCTGGGTCTTGTACTCGACAGCAGGTGGCGCTTCGGTCCACATTTTAGCGGGCTGTCGTCGCGCCTGCTGAAGACCGCAGGCGCGCTCTCGTGGCTGCTTCCTAACTTGGGGGGGCCTAGCGCGCGATGCCGGCAACTTTACGCTGGCATCTTGAGGAGTATGGCCCTCTACGGTGCTCCTATCTGGGAGGAATCGCTCCAAAGGAGAGAGAACGCCGCCGCCTTGCGGGCGCCCCAAAGGGCCATAGCTCAGCGGGTGGCGCGGGCCCACCGCACCGTGGGCTTTGCGGCAGCATGTGCTCTGGCCAGCACCCCTCCTTGGGAACTTGAGGCGTGGGTGCTCGCCAGAGTATATGAATGGACGGCAGGGCGGAGGGCGAGAGGAGAACGCCCTGTCCCGGAAGAGCGGGAGGCGGTCCGACGGGAGGCGAGGGACGCCATCGTTGTCCATTGGACGGAGGACCTCGCCATCGCAGCCTTCGGGCGCCGAACTCTCGACGCGATTGGGCCAGTCCTGAGAGACTGGCTCGAGCGGTCGCATGGGTTCCTCTCCTTCCGTCTGGTGCAGGTGCTGTCCGGACACGGTTGTTTCGGATCGTACCTGCACCGGATCGGACGAGAGGAGACGCCGTCGTGCCACCACTGTGGCGCGGCGGAGGACGCGGCGCAGCACACCCTCGAGGTATGCCCGTCGTGGTCCGAGCCGCGCTGTAGTCTCATCGCGGTGATCGGACCGGACCTCTCACTCCCCGGCTTGATTAACGCCATGCTGAGGGATGAGAGGTCCTGGGCGGCAGTCGCCTCCTTCTGCGAACACGTCATGTCCCAGAAGGAGGCGGCGGAGCGCGTGCGGGAGGACGATCCTGACGCGGCGCCGCTCCGAAGGCGGAGGAGGGGTCGAAGAAGACGTCAGTTTGAAAGTCATCTCCGACTCCTCCCAGGTGGAGGCCAGCAGGCAATGGGTGCGGGGGCACCCTTGTCTGTATTGCACAGGCTTCCACCAGTGTCGGACGGGAATGGCCAGGTGTTCCCGGCCATTTCCGTAGCCCCCCAGCTTGGGGGGCATGCGGGGCCCGCCAGCTAGGCGGGCATGCGCCGGGAGGGTTGTGGAAGTAAAGGCTGAGCTGGTTTCCCATGACCCTCCCATCACGGCGATGTGGGAACACCGCTGAGTTTTAGTGGGTATACTGTCATTACCGACAGGAGTCCCACATACCCCGACTCGTCCCCCACGAGCGGGGATGCGTAATGCATTTCTCAGCGATAAAAAAAAAAAAAAAAAAAAAAAAGGTTAGGTTAGGTTTTTTTTTTTTTTTTTTTTTCGGCAGGAGTGGGAAATCCTCATGGACGCCCAGACTAACTCACTGGTGAGCCAGTCTGGGCAGTGCCGGACTCTTACCGGCTAAAACCCACTCCTGCCTCACAGTTGGTTATTGCCAATATTAAATTTGGCACTTATTTCTTTTAAATTGACACATTTCATTAAAATAAAACTGAACCTAAAACTAACTTAAAATAGAAGTGTATTAATATATTATTCAATTATAATATTTTTTTTTTTTTTTTTTTTTTTTTTTTTTTTTTTTTTTTTTTTTTTTTTTTTATTATTACTATACCACAAATTTATTATCAAACTACATACATATAAATCATTATTACTATAACACAAATTTATTATCAAACTACAAACATATACATCATTATTATTAAAACACAAATTTATTATCAAACTACAAACATATACATCATTATTACTATTACACAAATTTATTATCAAACTACAAACTACAGGCATAAAACACTATGTATTGTATGTAAAAATCTATATAATAATCGACCCATTGGCTTTCGCAGCGTTGGCCAAGACTCCTTCTGCGAAAGCTACGAAATGGCTCCGGCAATTGTCATCACCAATCATATCCTCCAGGACATCCAAGCCGAAGCGGCGCCCCAGCCTCTGTTCGCAGTCGTACCTTTCCCGTGTGTATCTAGGGCAGTCAATTAAGATGTGTTTTATAGTTTCAACGGAGGCATCATCACAAACACAGGCTGGGGTCCCCAACAGCTTGAATCTGTACAGGTATTCGCGGACTCCTCCGTGTCCTGTAAACAATTGCGCTCTAAGATTATTGGGTGTGCCTAGCTTCTCTAGAACCTTATACGCCTTCCTTATATCATTGAAGAAAAGACGTATACATCTGCTTTCGTCTGTATCGGCTGTATACTGTGACTGCCAGCGGTCCAACGTTGACTCCCTGATGGATAGTTTTGCGTAGGACAGCGGAAATTGGTCATAGACAGGGGCAGTTTTCCTATAAAGAGCAGCGTGCTTGGCAAGTTCATCTGCTCTCTCATTTCCGGGTATACCGGCATGCGCCTTTACCCAAAAGAGGCAAATTTCTCTTCCTTGTTGCGTTGCGTCGGAGATTGCCTGCTGAATTTTTATAGCAATATGATTTTTCGTGTTAGGGTCAGCAATCGATTCTAGTGCTGATCTAGAATCCGATATGATGTTGGCCGACATTGGAGGTTTTCTCTCAGCGGCGTAAGTGAGTGCCCTCAAGATAGCAACCATTTCCGCCTGAAACACCGAGCAGTAATTCGCCAACTTGAGCTGCAGCTTTGCGACTTCACCTTCCCGATCCCAGCATGACACCGCGGCACCAACCTTGCCCTCTATTTTGCTTCCATCAGTATAAAGTCGGCGCCAGTCATTTCCAATGCGCTCTAAATCCTTCGAGTCGGTTATCAGTTGGAATCCCAGAACAACCCGCAGAGCAGGATGTGGGAGCTCTGAGGGATGCGCGCGTCTCTCCAGCTTTCTACCAGGGAGTTGGTCAAGGGGCTTCCCTCTTTTTATCTCATATAATTGAAGGTATTCAGCCGCCCTCATGTCTAGGGGAATCACTCTGGCAAGGACGGCAGCAGCGATAAGTGAGGTGGTCCTGTGGGCTTTTGAGATCTTTATGGCGAACATCCTGGTGATCGAGTTGAGTTTTTTCCTTATGTAGAGTTTTCCGGCAACTTCCGCCCAAGAGCTCGCTGCATAGGTAATTACTGGTTTAACCACTCCAGTGTAAATGATCCTTAGGATGTTAGAGTTAAGTCCCCATTGTGCTCGTGCAGCTCTCGCCACCATCTTAAAAATATTAGCGGTCTTCTTAGTAACTTCCTCGAGATGTGGGAGGAACGTAAGACCTGCATCTATAGTGAGACCAAGAAGTTTAAGTCGGCTGGTATTAATTAGAGGAGTTCCTGAGAGGGAGAATTTTGGTTCGTCATACTTAAGTTTCTTGGTTACGATCATCGCCTGTGTCTTGTGTGCCGCAAACTTCATTTTATATGTCTCTCCCCACTCCGCAATTGCTGCAAGGGCCTCGTTGACTATGATCTCAAGTTCTGTCGTCGTATCCGCTTGCGCCAGGACCACCAGATCGTCAGCATACGCTTGGATATGGGCTCTGAGTTTACCGGCTTCGACCATGAGAGGGTCCAGTTGGACGTTCCAAAAGATGGGTCCACAGATAGATCCCTGGATACATCCTTTATTGGTGGGTTTGGAGATGATGTGTGTTAGGTACTCCAGTGTGATGCTCCGATCCGACAGGTAGCTGTCCAAGAGACTCAGGGTTTGCCTATCTATGTCCTTAATAAGCAGTTGCTGCAGTATGGCTGGCCACCAAGCATTGTCGAACGCGCCTTCTATGTCCAATGACACCACTGCCACGATTTTCTTGGCCCGAATTCCTCGACGGATGTAGCCCACGGTGTCGTATAACGCATCCTCCGTTCCGCATTGCGGTCGGAAGCCATACTGCCGCCTGCTCAGGAGATTTCTGTTTTCCAGCGTCCAGGTAAGTCTATTGGCAACCAGCTTCTCCAGCACCTTACCCATAACTGGTAGTAAACCAATTGGACGGTAGGACTTGGCCATTGTGTAGTTCGGCTTACCTGGCTTCGGGATCACTCTGATTCTGGCTTCCTTCCAGGCGATGGGGAAATAACCAATTTCCAGACATTTGTTAAATAACGCCAGCTGGAAGTTTAAATTAGCTTTGTAAGCCTCGTAACAAATGTCTGCCGTGAAGCCGTCAGCACCCGGTGCTTTTTTGGGATGGGTTCTAGCGTAGACATCCCGAAGTTCTGTGTGAGTGAACGGTGGAGTTTCTTGCGGTAAGAGGCTCAATTTTCGGTCAAGGCGATTCATCCTGTGCTTCACGTTTTCCCTGATAGTTTTCTGGACAGTAGAATCTGTGCCAGGATCGTCGACAGGAAAGAAGGTTTCAGCGAGATGTTCAGCCGACGCTTCAGCCGACAGCATTTGGTTGGTCTGTGGGTCCCTCAAGAGACTGTTCTCAATTCGGCTGGTGTTCGAGCATCGGGTAATTATGCGTTGAGCACAGGTCCAAACATCCTCCTCCTTCTGTCTGGTGCAGAAATGTTTTCAGCTGGTCGTAAGAGTATGTTCTATATTAGCCTTGAACTCTTCTTTGGCCTTTAAGTATTCTGCTATGCAGAATGGTTTCCTTCTGGGATTTGCGGAGTGTATCCTTCTACGGAGTGTTTTCACAGAACATTTTTCGGACTCCAACTCCTCCGTCCACCACTGTGGTTTAACGGTGGATTTAAGCTGACTAAGCTTTGGAATCGCATAATCGCAGGCTCTGGCAATCGCATAATTATAACTACATACTAGATCTTCTACCATCTCCGGGTCCTTGCCTTTCTCGACTTCCTCTGTGGTGAGTCTCATCTCTGACATTGCCGTGCAGAGAAGCTCAGAGTAGAGGGTCCATTTTGCTTTATTGACGTTATAGACTCTCGTAGTGGGATGTATGACGCGCAGATCCTGGTTGTCAACTGACAGTTCGAATCTAATAGTTCGGTGATCGGTGAGGATGGCAGAGTCAGTGTCGACTTTCCAGTTGGAAAATCTTGCCAGTAGCGAGTCACTGCATGCGGTAATGTCCACAATGCTTGAGTATTCTTTCCCGCCCCTGAAAGTGTGAAAAGTTGGCACACTACCCTGGTTGAGGACACTCATATTGTTTTGTGCCAGTAGGTCCATAATACCCCTTCCCCGACTGTCTTCAGCATCGCATCCCCACCAGGGACTCATCGCGTTGACGTCACCGGCGAGAATGATGTCCTGAGTACCAATATCACTGATGACCTGTTGGATTCTTCTTAGGTAAGGTTCTATGTCTAGGACACCCTCTAGATAAATGTTTATTAGTCCTATATTAAGACGTCCGATTCGTAAAACAAGTGAGCAGATATTTTTACATATAAGTGTTTGGTTGTGTACAGAATTAACATTAGGATTAGTGACGACAATTGCCGATTTCACGGGAGATTCCCGAGTGCCACGAATATCTTGGATATTGACGTAAGGTGTTGAAATTATGCCTTTAGCACCCACGTAGGGTTCTTGAGTTAATAAAATGTCCGTGCCGTTTCTGGACGCATCACAAAGGATCTCCTTGGTCGCGGCCAGGCCACGACCAAGGTTAACCTGCGCAAATTTGAGATTTCGTGGGGTGCCCTTAACAATACCTTATGGCAGATCTTGATATCCGGTCCCACTTAGACCACTCCGGGCACTCGCTAGAATAGGCAGGGTGCAGGGGACTATTGTGTTTTTTGCTTTTGGTGCAGTTAACACAACAAGGAGAATTGGAGCGGTTGGGACAATCTCGGGTGTCATGCTCCCCTGCGCAGTAACCGCACTTTAACTGTGATTGGCAGTCCCGTGCTAGGTGTCCAAAACTAAGGCAGTTGTAGCACTGGATTATCGGGGATTGGTCGGTTGCTGTCACCACTTGGTATCCTAGCTTAATGCGCTGCCCATTCAGTCGCTGCCAAAGACCAACATCAACTTCAAGGACGACGTTTGTGGTGGTAGGTGTCCTTCCTTTCGTTCTCCTGATGACTCTGGTATGTATCTTATCGAGTGAGAGGCCCTCAAGGAGGTTGGCGTTCTGTCTGGTGACAGCTAACTCGATGCTTTTATTGTCTAAGTCATTAATCACACCCCCCAAGCGGATCAGAGGATTCTTCGGTGGTGGGTTCAAGACCGCGAACCCCTCCCCTGCGCCCTTTATCGCATTGCCAAGTGCCGCTCTATCCTGCTCAGAGGAGCAGCCGATAGCCACTTTTTGGTTGCGTAATCTGCGAATACTGTTTATCCCCACCCCAAGCGCGACAACGTCAACTTTGGATTTGATTGTTTTAATCACGTCGTCACTGGTATGGCGGGGGTCAATAGATTCCACTATTAGGCTATGGTTAGGGATATTTACGGCATCTGCGTAAGACCTAACGGGCTCCTGGTACTCGGCACGCAGCGTTTGTGCTCCTGGGGTCTCTCTGTCCATTGTCTGTGTCTGTGTGTGGTCGGAGCCGATTCTTTTCTCTATCAAGCATCGCAGGTGTTCCACTGTTGTCCTTATTGGCGCGGCTGTCTCCACCGTGGTATCCTGGAGCTCCTTAACATTTCGTCTCAGTTCTTCCATCTTTGCCCCCAGAACTTCCGCAGATTCACATGACGGAAGCGCGCTTTGAAGCACAACTAGGCCATTATTCTATACGTTTATTTTCTATTCTATCAATTTTTAATACTAATGTAGTAACAAATTTTCCTTGTTTATATTTATTTAATTTTGGCAGACTCAGAGCTGCTATTCTCGACACAGTTTTTAGCTCTAATTTATTATGTGCTTCTCTTTGTTTTAGGTACTGTTTGACAATCTGCGCACTCCGGACTGGTGCAGCGCTTCGGATGCGGCTTCCCAAGATGTCCTGCTTCTTCATAACAACGAGCACGTTTGACCACAACGGTAAAGTAAGTTTGTTTTGAATTTTGCATGAATTTAATTTGGTATCTGTTTTTAATTGGTCCAACTTCTCACGAAGTTGACTCCAATTTGCTTGTTTAATATTGCGATTTATTTTGTTTCTAAAACTGTTTGTTATTTTGAGTATCTGCACTTTAATTTTGAACACAGTACCGTTGTGGTTTTTGATTCCGGGAAACGCTGGATGGACTTCAGCAATACGCCACCGACAGGCGCGCCAACGCGTCCCATTTAAGGCGTATTGGGCACTCACTCTCAAAGGCGTTGTGGTCACTCCTGTCTCCTTTGGCCAATACGCAATTGTGGCATTTTGGTGCCTCCGCTGCCTGCCGTGACGGACAGTCCACTCGCAAGTGAGGGTCGCCACAATGAGTGCAGAGGTCGGCGGGCTGCGTGCACAGTTTACGGCTATGGCCGTAGCGCAGACAGCGAGTGCACTGCTCCAGTGGCGACTGGTCCTGCACTCGCACTCGCTGTAGGTCTATGTGCACGCGACCCGCAATCGTTAGCCTCTGCCATTCCGTCGGAGACACCTGCAGGATGACATGGCACATGTGGGGGTTCCTCGTCCTACGACGGTACTTCACCCCCAACCTCAGATCCCCCACAGGTATGTCTCCGATTAGGTGGGTGTTTTGGATTTGCAGCGCTTCGGTAATTTCCGCATCCGAGTGGCAGGAGAGGACATCCTTGATGATTATCAGCGGGTCTTTGTTCCTCATTTCTGCAACAACCAGGTTGCCCGCTTTCTTGATCCTTTCAGTCACTCTGGTCATCTCCTCTCTTGTCTTGAACCCAAGGACCACCTTTTGGTCCCTCGCTTTTCGCAGCCGTTCCACCCTGGTGCCCTCGTTTCTGGCATCGACCGCCGTTCTGAGCTTCTCAATTACCTCTTCACCGGTGTCTTGATCATTCACTGATGATACAACTACCGAGTGAAGAGGCTCTTGGATGTGCTGCTTCGGACCGGCAGCTATCTCCGCGAAAGTTGGACTTTGGCCTGCGACGTAGCGAGGAGCCTGCTGGAGATGCTCCGACAGAGCCTGGGTATGCTGTTGGCACTCTTGCAATGCATGTTTGTGCTCCCTGAGGGCCACTATAAGGTTCTGCATCAGCTCCGTCGATTCACCCGCTGTCGGTGTGGGCTCCTTTTGGGTTTCCAACTTGCCACGCTCTTCGGTTCCCCTTGTTTTTTCAGTTTCAGCCTCCTTTACCAGCTGGTAAAGTCTTTCCACTGCTTTTGTAATCTCATCTTTTATCTCCTTTTTTAGGTTTCGGGAACTCAGAAGTTGGATTTTTGCTTTGGAGAGACATGCCTTTGCCTCCGTGGTTCGATTCAAGTACCTCACGGGTTGAGCTTTTTGCGGCGAGTTCTCCTCAGTTCTCTCCAGCTGGTTCGGTCCTTCCAATTTGTTCTGACTGGAGAACGTTGGTTTCGACTTAGCTTTAGGGGGGGTAGACAGCGGGGCCGTCTTCGGAGGTGTTGCTGTTTTGAGGGGCTGTCCAGAACTCGGTCTATCAGCCTCCCACTCTCCGATACTACGCCTCACCGACGGGCCAGCTTGTGCCGGTCGTGACCTTCCCGTGTCCGAGCTCTCCTCCGAGACCTTTGTCTTATTAACTGGTGTCCTAATTCCGAACATTTTAGAGCGATGGAAGGTTCGGGACTGCGGAACGACTAAATTGCCAGTGGACACGAGTGTCTGTACCGAATCCCTGTAAAGGGGGGATCGGCCAGTAGTAAAATAAAAGTGTAAATAATACGAGTCCTATAGCTAGGACTTTCGTCAGTCAGGTATTGTTAAGACAATAATTAATATGCGTTCAAGGTGACGATACTATGCCTCGATACCGCCGAATTAATGTTTTCCTATTGCCGAAAGGTGTGTAAGAGGCTTGAAGAGCTAAAAACTGAAAGTTATAATTTTGCTAAAACTGAAATGATTACCTGGCCAGTGAGGACAGGGTGGGTGGGAGGGCAATTTTTCGCCTTTTTATATTAGCTAGGCGCACGTGCGAGGTTAGGTTAGGTTAGGTTAGGTTAGGTTAGGTTAGGTTTTTTTTTTTTTTTTTTTTTTTTTTTTTCGGCAGGAGTGGGAAATCCTCATGGACGCCCAGACTGCCTCACGGGTGAGCCAGTCTGGGCAGTGCCGGACTCTTACCGGCTAAAACCACCCTCCTGCCTCACAATTAGTCCACAGACTTGGAGGTCCGTGCTTTTGTTTACGAGTTTGCTTTGTTTACATTTTTTGTTATCATTACAAATGCCGTTACTACTCCGGACTTGAGCTTATCTACTACTTAAAAACTACGTGAGTCCATTCGATACAGATATATATATTTTTTTTTTTGTTTTGTTTTTTTTTTTTTTTTTTTTTTTTTTTTTTTTTTTTTTTTTTTTTTTTTTTTTTTTTTTATTATAATTTTATTAATCTACACAAGACAGGCATTACTTATTCTAATGTTAATGATTTTGCCAGCCCGAGCAGGTGTTCCACGACTGCTGCGTCTCGATGTTTCATGGCCATCTTAAGGTTGTAGTCGATGACCGTTTTGGTAGGCGCATCCATCGCCCTCTTCATAAAGCGGCCTGTGGCGTCATCGGCGTCGTCGGAGTAGTAGACGCAACTGACAGTATGTCTCGACAACGCCACCACCGCGTGGGAGATGTTTTCGTGGACCTGGAGCCTCCTGGACTTCGTGTTGACGATGATTACGCTGTCGTAGGTCAACCCCTGAGCCTCGTGGATGGTTAACACGCGCGACCCTTCACCGGACCCATATCCCTGGCTTGCAAGAGAAGCTTTCTCCTCTTGCGTGTGAACCAGGAATAGGGTGTTTTGGGCAGTGCTCGGTATTTGCGCTCCTGTGTAACCCTCCACCCTCAGGGAGTGGACCCGCGACAGCGACGACTTGGAGGAGTATATACCGGAGTATATCTCACTCAGTGCAAACGCGACATCCATCGGGTTGCGGTGTGTGCAAAGCAGCTCCTGGGTGATTCCAGCCACCAGGTTTGGACGGGTATACCTTAACTCGAATAGGTTCTCTCTGTCCAAAAATGGAAGCTGGTTTACGTCTCCGATGAGGACAATCTCGCTTGCTCCAGACAACTTTACTGCCATAACTATGGCCCCAAAGTGGTTCATAAGAGCTTCGTCTACCGTGAGGCGATAGCATTTCTCTTGTTTTTTGAACCCGTTGACTAAAATTGAGGCCATAGTGCGCACCTTGGTTAGGTTAGGTTAGGTTAGGTTAGGTTAGGTTAGGTTAGGTTAGGTTTTTTTTTTTTTTTTTGATAAACACCCGTCATCACAGGGCGTTATACTTCTACCTCCAACATTATCGGAGCCTATGCCTGTCTGTTTGTTGTTTGTTCACTTATCATACCAAATCTCGCACTCATGCCTCTCGGAATTTCATTCCTCATACTTGGTCTTTCTATCATTCATTAACATTTGTGTCCTCTATGGGTTGGATTCCCATCTATAGTCTTCTTTCTGACTATCTATCTATATATCTTCTATGTATTCTATCTATTCTTATATATAGTTATTTATTCTTTTTAGGTGTTAGACAAAACAGGGAGACAGTTTTTATTACATGACTTTCCTTACATGTTAACTTAGTTTAAGCTTATCTAGTCTTATATTTAAATTACATTTCGTGTATATTTCCTTATTCTAGTTACACAGAGAAGGGGTTGCAATTGTTACGTTGCTCTTACATATTTAATCTATGCTTATTTCTATTTCCATATTTATATAAATTTCCTGTTTTACTTACTATATTTTACATATTAATTTCTATGCTAGTCTCTAATATAACATACTATATTATGACAGCATATTTTCTTATGCGGTTTTATTTCTATCTATGACTTTTTTAGCAATATATTTACAGTAGTCTAGGAATATGTCTCTATTTTTACTCATAATTATCTCATTAATATTGTTTAGGGTTATTTTGATATCCAATACGTTCTCGACGTTGAAGCGGTGCACTGCAAACTGCGGGCAGTCGAGTATTATGTGCGGGACCGTTTCGCTTGCCTCTGCGTCACAGATGCACGATGGACTCTCCTTGCACTTGAAGCGGTTCAAGTACTCGGAGAATCCACCGTGCCCCGTCATTATTTGCGTTAGTAGACCGTTAATTCCCATTTTGCGAATAACTCCGTAAGCCACCCTCACATCCGGGAAGAACAACTTGGTAA
This sequence comes from Agrochola lychnidis, assembly GCA_963680765.1. Lineage (NCBI taxonomy): Eukaryota > Metazoa > Arthropoda > Insecta > Lepidoptera > Noctuidae > Agrochola > Agrochola lychnidis. The sequence goes on along the minus strand of OY796859.1, from coordinate 44,232 downwards.
CGGATGCTGTGTCACTGGTTCCGTATCTATGGTTCCATTCATCAAGCGTTTCCATACGTATGCTTCTCTTGATGAAAGAAATCGGACACTGATCGTAGTCAGGTTTTCTTTTAGAGTTCCCAGCGGCCTCTTTTGCTAACTGGTCAGCTCTTTCATTCCCCAGTAGTCCCACGTGAGCTTTAATCCAGAACAAGTTAACCACCTTGTTCTGGCGGGATGCTGATCTTATATGATCCCTAGCTTCTACAGCTAGAGGGTGGAGCGAACCGGGATTTGTTATCGTTTGGAGAGCCGCCATTGAGTCGCTGAAAATTCCGAACGAAGATGCCCTGAGCTTGATTATTTCCCTAGTCGCCCTTGTTATCGCTAGGAGTTCAGCCTGGTAAACCGTGCAGTAATTTGATAGAGCAAGTTTGAGGGCTCTGGTTTCCACCTCACCATTCCATATGGACAGTGAGGCGCCAACCCCTCCTCCGATCTTGCTCCCGTCTGTAAAAATGCGGACGTCTAAATTGGATTGGTTGTCGAGTTGCTCTTGGCTCGCCAGGCTGTCAAATTTCAGGATGTCACGTGACGCAGGGTGGGGACCCTCGATTGCAGCGGTCATTCGCTCGACTTCCCTGTCCCCCAATGATTCCAGGGGCGCTCCCCTCTTGGCTTCATACAATGACGCCGCCTCACGAACTCGGAGGTCAAGGGGGAGGACCCCAGATAGCACCAGTGCTGAGTTCAGGGAGACCGTGCGATATGCCTTGCACATTTTCTGGGCAATTCCGCGTTGGACGGTTCTAAGTTGCTTAATAATTCCCAGTTTTTTGGCAGCCGGTGCCCAGACGCTAGAAGCGTAAAGTATTATGGGCTCTACAGTTGCTACATAAATTACCCGTATAACCTCTGGGTGCAACCCCCAACTGACCTTAGCGGCTCTACACAACTGTTTGTAGATCGCAATTGCCTTTCTACAAACGAGTGAGACGTGGGTGTTGAAGGTTAACTTCTCGTCGATGGTTACACCCAAAAGCTTTATTTCTTTCGACATGCGAATGTCGATCCCCCCCATGCCCAGGCGTGGAGTGTCATATTTTAACTTATTTGTGATCACCATTGCGGTTGTCTTTTGCGGTGCAAATTTGAGTTTATTCTCGACACCCCACGCCAGAACATGATTGAGAGCGGCATTGGCACATTCCTCAATCTCCAATGCAGTCTCTCCGTCAAAGACCAAGAGAACATCGTCCGCAAACGCCTGAACATAACTACCCCTGTTCTCTGCTGCCTTAAGGAGGGGGTCTAGCAGCAAATTCCATAAGATCGGGCCCCCGATTGAGCCCTGGACGCAGCCCTTCTTTGTGTTCTTGCTAAATTCTTCTCCACCGTACCTTATTGAAACCTTTCGGTCTCTAAGGTAGCTGTCTATGACCCGCCTAAGATTTATTGGACACTTTTCCTCCGCCAGACGAACTCTTATCGCCGGCCACCAGGCGCTATCAAATGCTCCCTCTATGTCCAAGGATACGAGCGTTACAATTCGTTTCTCACCAAGTTTTTTGTGAACGTGCTGCATGAGAGCATAGAGGGAGTCCTCGGTACTCCTTTGCGGCATGAATCCGTACTGACGGGTACTCATCCCTGGTAAAAGGTGGAATTTAAGACGGGCCACGAGCATCTTCTCAAAGATTTTTCCTAATATAGGCAACAATCCGATCGGCCTGTATGATTTCGGAGTGGAATAATTCTCTTTTCCAGGCTTTCTCAGGATCACGACTGTTGCCTCCTTCCAGGCTGTGGGGAAGTGATGGTATTCTAGGCACTTATTTACTAATTTTAGGAATACCTCCGGGTCGTTACCGACGGCATGACAACAAATGTCGGCGGTAAAGCCGTCTGAACCCGGTGCCTTCTTCGGGTTGAAGGATTCCATCGAATTTTCCAACTCTGCCATCGTAAACGGTGGGTCACAAGGATCAATTTGTTCACCAGAGTTTACATTTTCGGCTTTAATTCGAGTGGATCGGTGATGAGCGTTGTCACATTCTATGGGGTCTTCCGGGTAAAAAGTTTCCGCTAGTAACTTTACGGAGCCTTTCGCATCCAGCACATCACCATTCCTTTCCAATGGCAGGTCCTCCTCCCTACTCCGCGTCCTACCAATTACTCTGTAAATTCCCTCCCAAACCCCCTCCCTATTCTGTCTCCCACAGAATTCCTTCCAACTCTCGGTCTGAGCTTTGGCCGCTTCCAACTCATACTCTTCTTTCTTTTTCAGGTACTCTTCTATGACCTTCGGTTTCCGGATTTGGGCAGCACAGCGGATCCGGCGCTTCATAGTAGCGACGGTTCCCTTCATCTCAACGAGTCTCTCGGACCACCACGGCAAGGTAAGTACTTCTTTGGCTTTCTTAGTCGGTATTGTTTGCTTGCATGCTTCATCTATTGCTTTAGTGAGGTTATTTGTTATTGTATCGATTTGCTCTATGCTTTGAATTTGATCTATTTCTACTGCTGTGAATTTATAATCTATTTTCAATTGGCCAAACTTCTCATGAAATTTGGACCAATTGGCTTTTTTAGTGCTAAATTTTCTCGTTGCTCTCTCAATTTTAATGCCTTTTGATTTCTGTAAGAGGATTTTAAACATAATGCCATTGTGGTCCGAGCTCGTAAGTCCTTCGTCAACCCTCCAGTCGTCTATCAGATCCAAGATATCATTGGAGCAAGCAGTAATGTCCACGTGACTGCTATATCTTTTACCTCCTCGGATGGTGTCGAAAGTCGGGATTTTCCCCCGGTTTAGTATGTTTAGGTTTAGCTCGCCGAGAGTTCCTGCCATCTCTTCCCCCCTAAGGTCAGCCTTCGGGCTGCCCCACCATATGCTCTTGGCATTGGCGTCCCCACCAACAATCAGTTTTTTGGAACCAACTACGAGCTCTATTTGTTTAAGGTGTTCTAAATAGCGCTCGATTGGCTGGTCTGGCTCAAAGTAAAAGGAGACAAGCGTGATTTCCCAGGCACTGGTCTGGATTCCCACCACTGCGATGTTGTTTGTGGTGAGTTTCGGGTACTGTTTGACGTTGAAGTCACTGTTAAAGACAGCTATTGCCGCTTTGACAGTCCCATCTCCTGTTCCAGCATTCTGAAAGATCCTAACGCCCCTGTGACTCCTCATTACCTTTGCTCCGGCCACGTATGGTTCCTGAAGAAGCGCTACTGCTATTCCTTGCTTCGTGGCTTCTGTTAAAAGCTCATTGGTCGCTAGTTTCTTGCGTTGGAGGTTCGCCTGTGCTATTTTATATGGGGTGTTTTGTATTGAGGTGCCCTTAGCAATACGCAACGGTTGATCTGGCCACGTCATCCCATTTTCTGCGTACTGGGCATTCGTGGCTAAATGCATTGTGATTTTTGCTGTTGTCGATTTTTGCTTTCGTACAGTTTCGGCAAACGGGTGGTGAACCTGCAAGCCAGTCCGGGCACTCTGGTCTCATGTGGGGCCCGCCACAGTGGCTACAAAGGTCTGCAGGCTCTTTGCAGAACCGCTTTCCATGTCCAAAGCCTAAGCAGCGGGTGCATTGGACCAACGGGGTCTGATCTTCGACCCTAATGCGCTGAAGATCAATGTGAACGGTCCCGATTTCTAGTACTCGTCGCCAGATGGTGGGTGAAACGCTGATGATGACATGGCCAGTATGCGGATTCCGTGTTCTACGTCTATACTTAATTTCCGTTCTGTCTTCCCCATTGTCGAGGCCGCCAAAAACACTCTGGTTCTGGTTTCTTAGCGCCTTAAGGACGTCTTCATCAGTATTGACTACTAAGACGTTCTTTAGGATTAGAAGCGGGTCCTTGTTCTTAACTTCCTCGACAATGAGGTCGACTCCTTCTTTTTGAAGTCGATCCTTGATCCTGCTCCTTTCTTCTTTCGTATCTAATCCTATTATTATTTTCCGGTCTTTAGCTTTTCTCACCTTTTCCACTTTAATCCACCCTTCCTTTGCATTCACTGCTTTCCTCACTCTATTTAGTACTTCGTCCCCTGTCTCCATCTCATCCTTCGATGTGACCACAATCGAATGCAAGGTACTGCAGTTTGGCAGTGACCTTGCACCCTGGGTTGCGGCCACACTCGCATAAGTGTTGCCCTTCTGTAGGAGTTCCCTCTGCTGGTCGATTGTTTCCTTTAGTTCCTCCATCTTTCTGTTGCCCTCGACCAGGAGCTTTGTGTGTTGTTCTATTTTATTTATTAATATGCTTGTGTCAAAATTTCTGGAAGGGGTTGGTTTAATTGCGGCTGGTTCTGGTTCCGTCAATACAGGTTCCTCCCTAGTAATTTTTTGTTTAGCTACACTTAGCTCCAGTTCAAGTTCTTTAACGAGTTGATAAAGTCGTTCTGTAGCTTCGGTGATACCGGTTTTGATCTCGGTCTTTGTGTTTCTGGAGCTAATTAGGTTAAGTTTTGTTTTCATAAGGCAGGCTTTAGCCTCCGCTGTTCGGTCCGCGTATTTAGTTTTAGTTGGCGGTGAATTACTTTCGACGGACTTCCTGGTCCTTGCAACGGCTTTATTCTCTTGCGTAGAGGCAGGCTTTATTTTAGATTTCGCAGGGCCAGCCTGCGACGTCAGTTCAGTTGTAGAGGGGACGGGGGTGCTATTTGCGGCTTCCCAATCCTCTATGCTGCGTGTAACGTTTAAAGGGGGGAATGCCCCAAGTTTAGGTGGTGACTTTTCCCCGTCGGCCGCCTTTGCCGGTGTTCTATAACCGAACATGTTAGGAGGTATGCGTCAAAGTTAGAAACGTCAATAGGGACGTTGTGTACGAATAAAATAAAATAAAACAGTGTAGAATTAACACCAAATTTCCTATAAGAAATAAAACCACACAATAAACACCTTACAAACTATAATTTTGGTTTCTAACAAAATTGTATTCTTTTGCTTTTCAGCTGTCAATAATTATGTAAAAAGTCACAACACGTCACAGTCAGAGTCTATGCCGGAAATTAGTAGGTAAGTGAGTGCATACGCCACACACACAGCGTACACCGCAGCACCACACAATACCAAAATAGGAAATAAGTATAAAAACTTATCTAAACTAAACTTATCTTATCTTCTATATGCGGCGTTTTCCCGTGGTTTTATTGGAGCCAAAAGAGAGGTCTTTGTCTCCTGATTTCGGGGACCCCAAACTTGATAGGTCTACGACCTCTTGCTCCAAAGTTAACACCCGGGGGGTGAGGTAATCCTGAAGGGGCGCGGGGGAGGGGGGGGGAGAAGAGGAGGGCGCGGGGGAGGTATACAGGGGGTGTATCGGATCAGGAGGGCGCGGGGGAGGGGGGGATAAGAGGACGGAAGGGGGAGGTGTACAGGGGGTGTATCGGGATCAGGGGGTCGCGGGAGGATATCGAGGGGGGGTTCGGGGGAGGTTATATATATAAGAGAGTTGTAAGATATACTAAATTACAGATATCGGGGTAAAAAAAAAGGGGGTCAAAAATGGGGTCTAAGGGGTCCAACCGAATGTAGGTTCCAGCTGAGAGGGGGGGTACTAGGGGGGGGGGGGAAATTTTATCAAAACTTTGAAATTCCCAGCCGTTTCCGAGATATTTAATAAAATAAAAATAAAAATAAATGAGAGGGGAGTTGGAAGATGTTGGGAATAATAATAATATACTATATTGGTCTGAACAGTGGTAACCACTGTAGAAGTTTGTTTTGGGGGGGGGGGGCAAATAATATTTTTTATAATTTAAAAGGAAAAGGGGGGGCAAACAAAAAGGGGGGGGTGGCCTGCGAAGCGTTGAAAATTGACCTAACTCACTCCGTTCCCGGGTTATTGCCGTTCAAAGTCCCGAGTTCGATTCCCGTTCGATGGAAACCAATTTTTTAAAATAAAACCGAACAATGTTTTTATAAAATCTAAATCTAAAAACAGTATAACATCAAGTAACGTACAATTCAAATCGGTTCAACACAATTTTTAGCTTTATTATCGGGGTAAATCAGTTTGGGGAAAATAAAACAGTGGAGAAGTTCGTAAAATTACCCCGAATTTTTTGCAGAAGTGTCGCAGAGTGATGGGAGTAATTTCTATGGGTAGCCCTTAAGGAGGAAACTGTGTTATAAGAAACAACTTTCCCTCTACGACTTTCCGTTCCGGAGATATAATCTCTCCCGTATGACGTTCACACCTGCAGGAATCGGGGAGAAACCCACAATCGGGGAGAGACCATAAATCCAAAACTAAAACGACAAAAAATTTGAAAAAATATGCAAATGTACTAGAAGTTGAGGGCTTACTATTATTAGAATTAAAAACACTAAAAATATTAACTAAAATTATATATAAAGAACTTATAAATCCAAATTGTACCAATTTAAATTGCAGTCGGAAATTTTTACTGTGAGCACTAATTTTATTATTGCCAGGGTATTAAGGTCCAAAAAATTCCGATCTCTCGCACACGGGTTGAGTGACGTCTTGGCTTACTTCCACTGGAGTTTGACACCAGGTCGTCACTGGTTTTTCTGAGATTTTGTGGTTGGAAAATTCAGTCGAATTTTTGACGGCCGAATATAAATTTTAATAACTTTGTTCATGCAATTTAGGGTGTTCGGTAAACTTTATTTTCGAAATTTTTAGTACTTGCGGGGTCCTTGCCTGGATCTCCTTCCTGGGGAGTGGTCAAAATGATTTTTCTTCCCAAAATACGGGACCTCGTTGACTGGTGCAAAACAGTGATTTCCTTGTATTTCCGCGAGCCAGCGCGGAAAAATTCGGGACTTTTCACAGATTTGGAGGTTTCGAAGAGGCGGTGCAGATAGCAGTTGAAAATTTAGGTGTAATCGATCCACTTTAAAAGATATTCAACTTTTAAGCTCGAAAAATCCAGTTTTTTCACAATATTTACACTGTTTTGTTGATAACTTTCACAATTTTTAGGTTTTTTCCAAACTTTTTCCACTCCCGTGTTCGCTTTTGTATTACGCGTGTTTTAATATGCGACACAAGTAATTTCATTAACTTTGATCTATTTTCGCGATTTTTCTCAACGGAGCGCGGTCAGAACTGAACTGCTCTCGGCGGGGGACGCCGTGTGACCGGTTAGGTTAGGTTAGGTTAGGTTAGGTTAGGTTAGGTTAGGTTAGGTTAGGTTAGGTTAGGTTAGGTTAGGTTAGGTTTTTTTTTTTTTTTTTTTTTTTTTTTTTCTCTTATCCCTGTGACTTTATCAAATTTCACAGACCTTATCGCTCTACGTGTTTTAAAAATACGCTACACAATTCTAATACTCTACCCTGTCAGGGTCCTACACTAATTATTTACTTCTCTATTGTCTACGTTTCTACATTTTCTTTACAGGCGGTCCTGCATAAGCATTTTTGAACCGCTTGTGCCTATCTTCTACTTTCTGTCTACATTTTCTTTACAAGGTGTATCTTTTTAATCAATTTATACATTCCTTGTGCCTATCTCTTTGTCATTCGTTTTCCATTTTCTTTACAACCCTAGTTGTGCCTACTTTATTATTCTATCTTAGTTCTTAATCTAGTTAAAATTACTTATCTTCTATTTCTTATATTTACTTAGACATATGTATTACAGTATTTATACATACTAATATTTAAAATTCTTACTTCTATTTAATTACTTTTTTCGCCTTATCTTTACTACAGTGATATATTTTTACAATATATATTATAGTAAATGCTTATTTACTTTTGTTTCTATTAATTACAATACTGACTATTTTAATACAATACTCTGTAAAAATTTGACGAGTAAGTTTGTCACTAAGTAAAGTCTCTAGGTTTTCCTTTTTTACTAAAATGTCGATTCTTTGCTGTAAATCGTACCTGTCCCTATTATGTACCGGGCATTCCAGCAGCAAATGGAATATCGTTTCCGCAGTATCAGAGTCACAGACACATGCGGGACTCTCCTTACACTTGAAACGATGCAAGTACTGAGAGAGCCCCCCATGTCCAGTGAAAACTTGCGTCAGTAACCCCGCTGGCCTCAATTTTTTAACTACTCTGTAGGCGTCTATAGCATCCGGGAGGAACACTCTCGTTACGGAGGCCGTGTCACCCGACTTGTACCTCCCGTTCCATTCGTCAAGGGAGTCCTTCCGGATTATCCGTTTGACGAATGAGACCGGAACCTGGTCGTAGTCGGGGCTCCTCCGGCTCGAGAGTGCAGCCTCTTTCGCGAGCTGATCCGCACGTTCGTTTCCTGTGAGACCCACATGCGCCTTCACCCAGTAAAAGCTCACAGTTTTCCCCTGGTTGAAGGCCTTTTTCAGGTTCTCGCGCGTCTCTACCGCCAATGGATGCAGGGCATTGTAGTTGGTGATGGTCTCTAGGGCCGACCTCGAGTCGCTATAAATGCCATATTCCCTTTCTTTGCCCTTCAGGGCCTCCTTAGCGGCTCTGCATATAGCGAGGATCTCCGCTTGGTACACGGTGCAGTACGCGGCCAAGCTAAGCTTGATGGCCTTGGTCTCTGTCTCACCATTCCATATGGATAAGGCAGCCCCGACCTTGCCCTCAAGCTTACTGCCGTCGGTGTAAATCTTCACCGCCTGCCCGTTGCTGCTGTCAACCTGAGCTTGAGTAGTCAAGCTTTCGAAGGTCATCTCTACATGCAGAGCCGGATGTGGAATCTCTGCAAATCCCACCACACGTTCTGTCTCCCTGTCTCCCAGCACTAGCCGGGACGACCCTCTCCTTGCTTCGTACAGGGCGGCTGCTTCCTGTATTCGAAGGTCGAGAGGCAGTATCCCGGCCAGTACCAGTGCCGAATTCAGGGAGACAGTGCGGTAGGACTTGCACAGCTTCTGTGCGAAGCCCCTCTGCACTGCATTCAACGCCTTCTGCGTTCCAATTTTTCTAGATGCCGGTGCCCATGTACTTGCTGCATACAAAATGACCGGCTCCACAACTGCCGTATAAATTATTCTAATAACTTCCGGGTGCAGTCCCCAGCTTACTTTTGCGGCTCTGGAGAGCTGTTTATACAAATTTGCTGCCTTTTTGCAGACTTTTGCAACGTGGGTGTTGAACGTCATCTTGTCATCCAGAGTCAGCCCCAGAATTTTGATCTCTCTTGACATTCCAATGTCGATCCCACCCATAGTCAGAAGTGGGGTGTCGTACTTAAGCTTACGCGTCAGCACCATCGCACAAGTTTTGTGCGGCGCAAACTTCAGCTTATTACGGACTCCCCACTCCCGAACATAGGCGAGAGCGGCATTGGCCTGCCTCGAGATCTCCAATCCGGTATCCCCGCTGAAGACCATCACCACGTCATCTGCATACGCCTGACAGTATACTCCCTCTTTTTCCAGACCGTGCAATAGGGGATCAAGTAGTAAATTCCAGAGTATCGGGCCGCCAATGGATCCCTGGACGCAACCTTTCTGGGTGTTTCTAGTGTGTTCCTCCCCGGCATACCTCAGTCCGATTTTTCTGCAGTCGAGATAGCTATCCAGTAGCCTCCTTACATTGACCGGACACTTTTCCTCAGCCAGTCTGACTTTGATAGCTGGCCACCAGGCGCTATCGAAGGCCCCCTCTATATCCAATGAGACTAGGGTTACGAGCTTTTTCTGCTCTATGTTCCCCTTTATATGGTTCACTAGGTTATAGAGGGCGTCCTCGGTGCTCCTCTGTGGCATAAAGCCGTACTGGCGAGTACTAATCCGCGGTACTAGGTGCCACCTGATCCTTGCTACTATCATCTTCTCCAGGATCTTGCCCAAGACTGGTAGCAGGCCGATCGGCCTATAGGCCTTGGGATTCGTATAGTCGTCCTTGCCCGGTTTTCTCAATACCACGACTGTGGCTTCCTTCCATATGTCCGGGAAGTGACCTATCTCTAGGCACTTATTATACAGGGCAAGGAACACGTCTAGATTCCTGAAGATAACTCGACTGCATATGTCCGCCGTGAAGCCATCCGCTCCAGGTGCCTTCTTTGGGTTGAAACTCTTACTCGCGGTCTTTAGCTCTTCTACCGTAAACGGCGGACCATATATATCATTATGACTCGGGGCGTTTATTTGCTTCGCAAGCTCTCTTATTTGGCGATGATGTGAGTTATCCTTCTCTTCGGAGTCCTCAGGGTAGAATGTTTCGGCTAATAGAGTTGCCGATTCTTTTGGGTTTAGGAACACATCGTCCTTTTTAAGGGTCATATCCTCTTGACGTTTGGCGGTTTTACCGATCACTCTGTAAATGCCCTCCCATACTCCTTCTTTATCTTGCTTTTGGCAAAAGGTCTTCCAGCCTGCTATTTGGGCTTTTTTGGCTTGGCATTCGTAGTTCTCTTTTGCGTGCAGGTACTCTTTGAAGACTTTCTCTTTGCGGTCCTTCGCTGCGTTGCGTATCCTCCGCTTTTTTGTAGTGACCTCGCTTTTTAAGAGTGCGAGCTCTTCTGACCACCATGGCATAGAGAATTCGGTGTTTGTTGCCTTAGGCGGCATGCTGTCTCTACAGGCTAAAGTGATGCCTTCTGTTATGTTTTTTGCCATGTTTTCCAACTCCTGTTTAAGCTCGACTCTACTTATTTCAGTTGCGTTGATATTTTGTTCCGCTTGGAATTGGTCCATTTTCTCAAAGAAAATGTCCCAATTTGCCTTCTTAGTATTGTAGAGCCGAGTGGTCCTTTGGATATTTATCCCTTTTTCCCTTTGCAGGCGCACTTTAAAAAGGATCGTGTTGTGGTCCGAGCTCGTCACTCCCTGATCAACTCTCCAGTCTTCCACGAGACTCAGCATATCCGTCGAACAGGCTGTTAAATCGACGAAGCTGCTGTATCTCGTGTTACCCCTTATCGTGTCGAATGTGGGAATATCTCCACTGTTGAGTACCTGCATTTCCGACTCTTCCAGGGTCCCGGACATTTCTATACCCCTGATGTCATTTACGATGCTGCCCCACCAGGTATTCTTAGCATTGGCATCGCCTCCAATGATTAATTTTCTTGGCCCAGCTCTCTCTATCGTCCTCCGCATTTGATCTACGTATGGTTCTATGGGCTGGTCAGGTTCGAAGTAAAAAGAGACTACCGCGATTTCCCATGCTTTGGACCGGATCCTCACCACTGCGATGTTGTTCGTAGTGAGTTCTGGGCACTGTATGATATCCAGGTCATGATCGAAAACGATCACGGCCGCTTTTACAGTCCCTGTTCCATCATCCTCGCACTGGTACACCCGCACACCTCGGTAGCTCTTCATCCTCCGAATCCCCCCAACATACGGTTCCTGGACCAAAGCGAGAGCAATTTTCTGGTCGGTGGCTTCCGCCATGAGCTCGTTTGTTGCCAACTCCTTTCTTTGGAGGTTGGCCTGGGCCATTTTGTATCCTCTGGTGGAGTTGCCTGCCCTATTGGTTAGGTTAGGTTAGGTTAGGTTAGGTTAGGTTAGGTTAGGTTAGGTTAGGTTAGGTTAGGTTAGGTTAGGTTAGGTTAGGTTAGGTTAGGTTAGGTTAGGTTAGGTTAGGTTAGGTTAGGTTAGGTTAGGTTAGGTTAGGTTAGGTTAGGTTAGGTTAGGTTAGGTTAGGTTAGGTTAGGTTAGGTTAGGTTAGGTTAGGTTAGGTTAGGTTAGGTTTCCTCCTGGTAAATAGGACTGGCCAAGTCCAGCGGTACGCCGTTGAGGCTGGCGTTCCACAGGGGTCAGTCTTAGGACCTCTACTCTGGAACGTCGGCTATGATTGGCTCTTGCGGGGAACTCTCCTCCGAGGCACGAGTGTCGTCTGCTATGCGGATGACACTCTCCTCACCGCCCGTGGGGAGAGTTTTAGGGAGGCGGCCAACTTGGCCTCGGCGGGCGGATCCTTGGTCGCAGGGAGGATTCGCTGCCTAGGTTTAACGGTGGCGCTGCACAAGACCGAGGCCGTGTTCTTCCACGGCCCTCGCCAGCGCCCCCCACCTGACGCCCACATCTTCGTGGAGGGCGTCAGAATTGAGGTGAAGGCCCAGATGAAATATCTGGGTCTTGTACTCGACAGCAGGTGGCGCTTCGGTCCACATTTTAGCGGGCTGTCGTCGCGCCTGCTGAAGACCGCAGGCGCGCTCTCGTGGCTGCTTCCTAACTTGGGGGGGCCTAGCGCGCGATGCCGGCAACTTTACGCCGGCATCTTGAGGAGTATGGCCCTCTACGGGGCTCCTATCTGGGAGGAATCGCTCCAAAGGAGAGAGAACGCCGCCGCCTTGCGGGCGCCCCAAAGGGCCATAGCTCAGCGGGTGGCGCGGGCCCACCGCACCGTGGGCTTTGCGGCAGCATGTGCTCTGGCCAGCACCCCTCCTTGGGAACTTGAGGCGTGGGTGCTCGCCAGAGTATATGAATGGACGGCAGGGCGGAGGGCGAGAGGAGAATGCCCAGCCCCGGAAGAGCGGGAGGCGGTCCGACGGGAGGCGAAGGACGCCATCGTTGTCCATTGGACGGAGGACCTCGCCATCGCAGCCTTCGGGCGCCGAACCCTCGACGCGATTGGGCCAGTCCTGCGAGACTGGCTCGAGCGGTCGCATGGGTTCCTCTCCTTCCGTCTGGTGCAGGTGCTGTCCGGACACGGTTGTTTCGGATCGTACCTGCACCGGATTGGACGAGAGGAGACGCCGTCGTGCCACCACTGTGGCGCGGCGGAGGACGCGGCGCAGCACACCCTCGAGGTGTGCCCTTCGTGGTCCGAGCCGCGCTGTAGTCTCTTCGCGGTGATCGGACAGGACCTCTCACTCCCCGGCTTGGTTAACGCCATGCTGAGGGATGAGAGGTCCTGGGCGGCAGTCGCCTCCTTCTGCGAACACGTCATGTCCCAGAAGGAGGCGGCGGAGCGCGTGCGGGAAGACGATCCTGACGCGGCGCCGCTCCGAAGGCGGAGGAGGGGTCGAAGAAGACGTCAGTTTGAAAGTCATCTCCGACTCCTCCCAGGTGGAGGCCAGCAGGCAACGGGTGCGGGGGCACCCTTGTCTGTATTGCACAGGCTTCCACCAATGTCGGACGGGAATGGCCAGGTGTTCCCGGCCATTTCCGTAGCCCCCCAGCCTGGGGGGCATGCGGGGCCCGCCAGCTAGGCGGGCATGCGCCGGGAGGGTTGTGGAAGTAAAGGCTGAGCCGGTTTCCCATGGCCCTCCCATCACGGCGATGTGGGAACACCGCTGAGTTTTAGTGGGTATACTGTCATTACCGACAGGAGTCCCACATACCCCGACTCGTCCCCCACGAGCGGGGATGCGTAATGCATTTCTCAGCGATAAAAAAAAAAAAAAAAAAAAAAAAAAAAAAAAAAGGTTAGGTTAGGTTAGGTTTTTTTTTTTTTTTTTTTTTTTTCGGCAGGAGTGGGAAATCCTCATGGACGCCCAGACTGCCTCACGGATGAGCCAGTCTGGGCAGTGCCGGACTCTTACCGGCTAAAACCACACTCCTGCCTCACAATTAGTCCACAGACTTGGAGGTCCGTGCTTTTGTTTACGAGGTTGCTTTGTTTACATATTTTATTATCATTACAAATGCCGTTACTACTCCGGACTTGAGCTTATCTACTACTTAAAAACTACGTGAGTCCATTCAATACAGATATATATATATATATTTTTTTTTTTTGTTTTTTTTTTTTTTTTTTTTTTGTTTTTCATTGTTTTTGTTTTTTTTTTTTTTTGTTTTGTTTTGTTTTTTTTATTTTTTTTTTATTATAATTATTTTTATTATATTAATCTACACAAGACAGGCATTACTTATTCTAATGTTACACATTTATTTTATACAAACATTTTACGAGATTTATTGATTGATTTAAACTTCATGGCAGTGCGAGCCGACCAGCCCCAGGCGACGGCTTCCGTTCACGGATATGACGTACACATCTGCGCCGTTCAGCTCAACCATTTCTTAGGGAACCGATCGACCAGATGTGCAACGCCACCATCGGCGGGACATTTACGTAAGCATGACAGACTCGCTCTGCCATGAAGCTTCACATGATTTTGTTTTGATGGTACGTGGAGGGTTGGGATTGGTTATTATTAGTGTGTTGGGAGTATGGATGAGGTCTGGTTTGTGGAGTCTTATTTGAGGCGGGGTGTCACGACCAGGGATTTTGCTAGCCCGAGCAGGTGTTCCACGACTGCTGCGTCTCGATGTTTCATGGCCATCTTAAGGTTGTAGTCGATGACCGTTTTGGTAGGCGCATCCATCGCCCTCTTCATAAAGCGGCCTGTGGCGTCATCGGCGTCGTCGGAGTAGTAGACGCAACTGACAGTATGTCTCGACAACGCCACCACCGCGTGGGAGATGCTTTCGTGGACCTGGAGCCTCCTGGACTTCGTGTTGACGATGATTACGCTGTCGTAGGTCAACCCCTGAGCCTCGTGGATGGTTAACACGCGCGACCCTTCACCGGACCCATATCCCTGGCTTGCAAGAGAAGCTTTCTCCTCTTGCGTGTGAACCAGGAATAGGGTGTTTTGGGCAGTGCTCGGTATTTGCGCTCCTGTGTAACCCTCCACCCTCAGGGAGTGGACCCGCGACAGCGACGACTTGGAGGAGTATATACCGGAGTATATCTCACTCAGTGCAAACGCGACATCCATCGGGTTGCGGTGTGTGCAAAGCAGCTCCTGGGTGATTCCAGCCACCAGGTTTGGACGGGTATACCTTAACTCGAATAGGTTCTCTCTGTCCAAAAATGGAAGCTGGTTTACGTCTCCGATGAGGACAATCTCGCTTGCTCCAGACAACTTTACTGCCATAACTATGGCCCCAAAGTGGTTCATAAGAGCTTCGTCTACCGTGAGGCGATAGCATTTCTCTTGTTTTTTGAACCCGTTGACTAAAATTGAGGCCATAGTGCGCACCTTTGTCTTTACTTGATCTCCTAAGCGGCGCGCAAGCTTCTCCCTGAGATCTTTGGCAGCTTCGGTCGTCGTGGTGGCTACGACGTCCTTCTCCCCATCGAAGTGCTTCACCACCCAGGTTGTTTTGCCGCAACCCGGGACTCCGTTGACCCACCTGATATTGGGTACCGCCCAATTTTCCTGTGATGCTGGGGTGCCTGAAGTCCCCAAAATGGATTGTGCCATTTCGAGGATCTTATCGTCCAGCATGATCTTGGTACATTTGGCGGTAACCACTATCGGGTCGTCGTTAGGTGTTTTAAATTTAAGTTTGCCTGAGCGCTCCGTTTCCTCCTCGTCCAGGGTCACAAAACCACACTGCGCGCTGTAGGCTGCCATGTACGACCCCGTCATTTCCCCTTTGATGACTTGAGATGTGACGTTGTCGTACACTGCTGCCTCTGCTTCCTCGAGTAGTACCCTTAGCAGTCCTTCTGTGTCTCGAAGGAAGGTCTGCAGGATCTTCCTGCATGTCATAAGATTGACCTCTCTGGTCGCTCTCACGATTGCTACGTACTCGAGGAACGCACTCTTTACGTGGTCCGTGGTGCCCGAATCAACTGCGAGGGTCGGCGGGCTGACTTGCCCCTTGTCGGCTCTTGTAGGCGTAGGCTTCTGAGGTGTTGGTTCTTTCCCCTTTTTTTTAAAGAACTTCTCCATCGCTGTTGGTGATGCGTGGCTGGTGCTTGGGAGCAGTGCGTTGAGGAAAGTGCCGAAGGCTTTCAGGCGACTCCTCGACCGGGCCCGGTCCTCCGGGCTAGCGGTTTTGCTCTGCTCCTTTGCAGCCTTTTCGGCGGCTGCCTTTTGCTGGGCCCTCTCTGATCCGCTTTGAGTGATCGAGCCTGACGTGGAGCTCGTCGCATCGGCTGTTTGGTGTCTGGGGACTTTGAGGAAACTCAGAGTTTCCCCTCTGTCCTCATACACTACTACCTCATGGTGTTCTGAGGCTTTCAGACAGCCGAAGCGATCTGCGACGTCTCCCCTTTCCCCCTCGATCATCATTGCGTCGATGCTGATAGTACGGGCTGTGACTGCCATGTACTCTCCTACCTCCCTGATCTTTTGAAGCAGTGAGCTTGCTTGGGCAAATGGAGTCTCCTCTCCCCACTCGACTAGTGCGATCGTCTTCCCTTTGACTCGCACCAGGCGGCATCGGTGAGTGGCTACTTCCACATGCGGCAGTGCGGCGTACTTACTGCCTTTCATTCTCGTTTTGGTGGTGCTTCCGTTGATCAGGGCGGCAAGGCCTGGTGAGATATGTATACAGGCTCCAGCTCGGCTCGAGCCCACGCAGAAGCTTATGCCTAGCCTTTCTCCTTCTCTGTTCATGAAAAGAGCGACGCCTCGCAGTCTGATGCCAGGGGTTCCGACTCCCCCGCACGCCAGAAACTCCGAGATGGACATGGAGTTGAGTGCTGGGTGCAGGCTGGCTTGTGCTATCGCTGCTGCTGGTGCTACCGTGGGTGCTGGCCGTTGAGTGATGTTTGTATGTGTGGTTTGAGTGGTGGTTGTTGTTGTCGTTGCGGAGTTTGCTGTGGTTGTTGTTGTGGTCGTAGATGGTGGTCGGTTCCGACTACGCAAGGGTGCGTCCGTTTTGTTGGCCGCTGCTGCGACTATGGCGACTTTGGTCGCGAATGCCAAGAATAGTTTTCTGGAAGCCGGTCTCCCCATGATGGTGTGGAGTATGGACTGGCTTAGCTGTATTCCGATCTTTACTTCCAGCTCTATTCTGTCGTGACTGAATCGTGGGCATTCGAAGAGCAGGTGCCAGACTGTCTCTTCGCAAACGGGGTCACAGACGCACGAGGGACTATCTTTGAGATGGAAGCGGTGGAGATACGCTGAGAATCCTCCGTGTCCTGTTAGGACTTGTACGTGGACCGGTGTGAGAACTGCGTCTCTAAGTGTTCTTTTTGCCGCTAGGACATCTGGGAAGAACACTTTTGTGACCGCTCCTGTACTCGAGGATTCGTATCTCGCTTGCCACTTCTTTATAGTCTCTTCCCGTATCTTCCTCCTCACGAACGATACGGGGACCTTGTTGTAGTCAGTTGTCGCATTATTAAGGGCTGCCTCCTTGGCCAGCTCGTCCGCTCTCTCATTCCCTTCAGTTCCCACGTGGGCCTTGAGCCAAAAGAACCTCACTTCTCTGCCCTCTTCTCTGGTCTCGCGGACGCTTCTCTTGATTTGAAGTGCCAGGTGGTGAGTGACAGACGATCTCCGCAGCAGGTCAAGCGACGATCTTGAGTCACTTAAGATGCTTACGGAGGCCACCCTGGATTCTCTTGCCATCCTGGCAGCTCTGAAGAGAGCGTACATTTCCGATTGGAAGACTGAGTTGTGGGGTTCAAGGCCAAAAGTGCTGAACGTTGACTCCTTTCCGTTTTCCCACCAAGTTAGGGCAGCGCCAACTTTCCCCTCTATCTTGCTGCCGTCGGTGTATATTTGGGGACCGATTACTTGATGGGTTTCCAGGGTTTCGGGAGTCAAGTCCTCTAGGCGTGCGTACTCTGTTATCGTGAGTAGCGATGGATGGGAATTTTGGGAGTGGGGCACGTTGCACTCCAGCTCGCGGCCCGGTGGTATGAACTCTTGGGAGTGACCCTTTCTGATCTTAAACAGGGTTGCTGCCTCGATTACCCGGAGATCTAGTGGGAGTTGACCTGACAGAATAAGTGCCGATGTTAGAGATACCGTGCGGTATGCTTTGCAGATCTTCTGCGCGAAGCCTCTCTGCAGTGAGTCAAACTGATTCCTTGTCATCAGTTTCTCAGCTGCGGGGGCCCACGCACTCGCTGCATACATCACGATGGGCTCTATCACCGATACATATATTGTCCTAATTATCTCTGTGTTGAGACCCCAAGTCACCTTTGCCGCGCATGCCAACTGCTTGTAGATGTCTGCGGCCTTTTTACAGATCGCCGACACGTGCGCGTTGAAGGTGAGTTTAGAGTCTATTGTGAGACCTAGCAGCTTTACCTCCTCGACCAGGTTCAGCCGCGTGCCCGACATGTAGAGTACCGGAACGTCGTACTTCAGCTTTCTCGTTAACACCATCGCACAGGTCTTGTGTGCGGCGAAACGTAGCTTATTTTGGGCGCCCCATTCCGATACTGTGTCTAGCGCGTTGTTGGCTGATTGCTGCAGGGGACCGGCTGTGAGGTCCGAGAGAACTAGGACAACGTCATCTGCGAAGGCTTGACAGTATACTCCCTTACTAGCCATCTTATGTAGGAGCGAATCTAGGATCAGGTTCCAAAACGTCGGACCGGCAATTGAGCCTTGGACGCATCCCTTTGTGGTACCTTTCTCACTAGTCGCTCTGGCGTAGTTGACCCTGATGTTCCGGTCTTCCAGGTATGAGGTGACGAGAGTGTAGATGTTTTTGGGACAGTTTTTGACCACCATCTGTCGCTTGAGTGCTGGCCACCACGCGTTATCGAAGGCCCCCTCTATGTCCAATGATATCAAAAGCACGATTTTTTTGGCTTTGATTTCGGCTCGTAAGTGGCCCATTAGGGTATAGAGGGCGTCCTCGGTTCCGCGCTGCGGCATGAATCCAAACTGGTTTGGGTGGAGTGTTGGGAGGAAATGCCATTGCATTCTGCCTACTAGGAGCTTCTCGACGATTTTTCCTAGGACCGAGAGCAGACCTATTGGCCTGTAAGACTTTGGGCTGGTGTAGTCGTCCTTTCCTGGCTTTCGGAGGATGCACACATGGGCGACTTTCCACTGCTTCGGGAAGTGTGACAGCGACAGGCACCTATTAGCTATCGCTAAGAACACCTCCCGATCGCAGTTTATTGCTGCCGTGCAGATGTCTGCTGTTAATCCGTCGGGACCGGGGGCTTTTTTCGGATTCTGGTTCTGGAGAACCATTTCCAGCTCCGCAGTCGTGAAGGGAGGATCGTCGGCAGACAGTCCCAGGGGGTTCTTCTCCTCCGCCAGCTTCCTTAGGCTTCTGTGGTGGGGCTGTTCGGCATCCGTTGAGTCGTCGGGGTAAAAGGTTTTTGCCAGAAGATCCGCTGACTGCTCGGGGCTGAGCGTCTCGCCTGCGGTATTTCTCAGGAGGGCGTCGTCCTGTCTTCTGGCTGTCTTCCTTAGTACCCTGTAGATGCCGTCCCACATGCTCTCTCGGTCCTGCTTCGAGCAAAACTCCTTCCAGTTTGCTGTGGCTGCTTCCGTTGCTGCTGTGGTGTAGTTATTCTTAGCCAGCACGTATTCCTGGATGGTGAAGTGTCTCCGACTTGCAGCTGCATTACGGATCCTTCTCTTCTTCGTCAGGGCGTCTTTTTTGAGACGGTCTAGAGAAGGATTCCACCATGGGGGCTTGGCGTCGTGTTTTGGCGACCCCAGTTTTGGGATCGCTTTCTCGCATGAGCGGTGGATGGTGTGGGTGTATTCGGTGATGAGTTCCTCCAGATCCTCTGGGTTCAAGACGCTCGAGACTCCGGCTGGTGTAATATCTCTGTCCGCCAGACGAGTCTTGAAGTGCGCACAGAAGTCGGACCACTTAGCCTTCTTGGTGTTGTAGATGCGCGTCGAGATTGGCCTTAAGGGTTCCAAGGCCTTTTCTAAGCGCAACGAGAAGGTGATTGCGTTGTGGTCTGATGTTGTAAGACTTCTTTCTACTCGCCACTCCTCGATCTTGCCTAGCAGTGACATGCTGCATGCCGTCACATCGACGATACTCGTACACCACCTGTCTCCTCTGTAGGTCTCGAAGGTTGGTGTTTGACCCATGTTGAGGATGTGGAGGTCCCGCTCATTGAGAAAGGAGTTGTACGACGCTCCACGGTGGTTTTCGGAGACACTTCCCCACCACTGGCTCCAGGCGTTTACGTCTCCTCCCACCAGGATATTGTGTGTGTGTAGTTTACGAATTGTGTTGTGTGTTTCGGAAAGGTAGGGTTCGATATCTTGGTCACCCTCAAAATAGACCGACAGTGCCCCGAAGCTGAGCTGGCCAACTTTCAGTAGAACGGCGGCGATGTTCTCGGTCACGAGCTGGGGGTCGTGGATGACCTCCAGGTTGTTCCCGAAAACAACGATCGCCGCCTTTACTGGTTTTTGGCGGCTGAGGCTGCACTGGATGACTCTCGTGCCAGGACATTGTTTCATGACACCTGTTCTTCCTACATAGGGCTCTTGAACAAGTGCTACTGAAACTCCCTTTGCCTGAGCCGCCATGTGGAGTTCTTCTGTGGCCAGCTTGGAGCGCTGAAGATTAACTTGTATGAAACGTAATCTTGCTGTCGGTCTTGTTGTGTTTTGAGTGGTGACTTGCTGGCTCGTTGGGTTTTCTTGGTCGCCCTTAGCAGTAGGAAACGCGAGATCTTGCTATACCATCCCATTTTTGGCGTTCCTGGCAGTCTTCGCTGAACGCTGTGTGTGCCAGGTCGCTGCCCGTCCTGTTGGCTGCCTTGCAGTTTACGCATGTGGGCTGCCTGCCGTCTGCTCGAGCGTGGCAGTCCCTCCCGTTGTGCGCTCCGCTGCAGAAACTGCAGACTTCTTTACCGGCCCTGCATATGGCCTTGTTATGGCCATATCCAAGGCACTTTGTGCACTGTACAAGGGGGGACTGATCCTCGATCGAGCATCGCTTGATGCCCACGTGGACTTTCTGCACCTGCGTGCAGCATTTCCAGAGCTCCGGGGAGAGCTCTAGGACAGGATGGCATTCATGGGGGTTTCTAGCGCGCTTCCTATAGCGCACCTTTATGGTCTGTCCATCCACAGCGACGTTCTGCAGAACGTGCTTGTTCTGCGCTTTAAGGAGATCAATGATTTCCCCGTCGCTGTAACTGGACAGCACCCCTTTGATGCAGACGAGTGGGTTCTGCGGTTTCGGTTCCTGGACCTTAAGCCCTGAGCTCGACTGGACTTGATTTTTTATCTTGTCTAAGTCCGTTTTACTCGCGCACCTCAAAACCACTTTTTGGTTTCGCGCTTTCCTAACGTTGTCGACACGGGCTCCGCTCGTTTTGAGGTCCAGGGCAGACCTGATCCTCTCGATGACGTTGTCCCCAGTGTGCTGGGGGTTCGTCGACGAGACGATCAGGGTGTGGTTGGGCTGTGTGGGTGGTTTGGGGGGCTTAGGTTTGCTGGCTACCTGGGCAAAGGTTTGCGGGCCCTGTTGTTGTGCGATCGGTCTGTTCGCTTTGCCCAGGTCCGCCACCCCCTGCTGTATCGTTTGCAGGGTCTTTTTGACCTCCCCGACTGCGAGTTCCGCTTCCAGATTCAGCGCCGGAGGCGCCTGGATTGGGGGCTCCTTGTCGCGCAGCACGCGGAGGTCCGACGAAACGATCTCTAGCCTCTCCGAAATTGGTTGTAGATGTCGTGTGATGTTGATCGGTGGTTGTGGTGGTGGGGGGGAGGCTACAGGCCTGTTGGCGATGGCCTGTATTTGATGTGACAGTTTAAGTATCTCCCGCTCGAATGTGGTGGTGGTTAGGGTGTCCTCGGTCTCTTGGCTTCTCGGGTCCGTTCCGGAGGTACTTGGTTGTTTCAGGCCTTCCTTGAGCCTATCAAACGCCTTCTGGAGCACGTCCAGCTGGTTGGAAACGCTGGTAACACTGTTTTCGAGGCGCGAAATGTCGACCCCTATTGTTTCCTTCCTGGGGTCCCCCGTGGCTTTCGCGCTTTCCCGCCTCGTTTTCTCGTGCTCCTTTTGGTTTTCCAGGCTCACGGCTGCCATCTGCTCTTTGACCTCCTTGATACCCGTGAGGGCTTCAAGGGTCTCGTGACCAAGCCATTCCCGGATCCCCTTCGCCTCTTTCTTTGTGTCCGAGACGTCCGTCCGCATGAGGGAGAGCTCTACCTTGAGCGTCATCAACTCGCGATTGTGAGCCCTCTCAACACGCACAAGCTCTTGTGCGTGTCGAGAGCGCTCCTTCTCGAGGTTGTGTTTGTGACGCGCTCTCGAGTCTGCCAATGACAGGACCGTCTCGTACAAACCCTGCAGACATTCGTGGGCTGTCGCTTTGCACTCCCGCTTCATATTTCCGGCCTCTTCCAATGCGCCCTTCCCCTTTTGAAGCAGGTCGTTTGCTTCTCTGGTGGCCAGATCCATCTCCACCCCTGTGCCTCGTCTCGGTGTTCTGTAGAGGATGCTCGGCCGTCCGGTAACAGGACGGTCAGCCTGGCTCACCGTGGAGGCCACCGAGCTTTCCTCGTCCGAGATGATCTGGTGGGGGGGGGAGATGCCACACTGCTCCCAGTCTATGACGACCTCAGCGATCCTGCTTCGGTCGTGTGTCTGGGGCGACCCGGGCACTGCTGGCAGTGGTGGCGTCCTGCCTGTGACGTCCGGCTCCGATGCTGCTTTCGACGCCTGCGGCTTTTGCGATGGACGCGCCGCCTTTTCGGACACCACCGACTTGGCCGTGTTTTTTAGCACTTTCTGCCGCAATGAGGTTGGGGCTTTTACTGCCTCCGTGGTCGTTTTCCGGGAGGTGGTAGATGGGTTGGACGACATTTTTAGGGAATTAATTAAGACTAGACTAAGTTAGGGTACTTATTTTGTGATGTAATGCCTGTGTATATAATATACTACTTAGAAACTAAATGAATGGACTCACGGAAGTTTCGCTGGTGGTCTGCGTTTGCTGTCCGCTGCTGCCCGATGAGTAGTCCGACAAATGGTTGGGCTCGATGGCTTGAGCCCAGTGTGCGTGATGGTGGTGGTCCTCAGTGGAACTCTGCGGCGTCGCTGGATATTGGTGCGTGTGGATGCCGAGTTTCAGGATTATGGAAGGCCCAAGTTGTAGAGCTATTTGTGCCCTTTAAAATGAGCCCAAACTCGGCTTTCTAGGTCCAACGGGAACGAAGTTAGGCCGCGGGGGGGTGAAGTAGTCCTGAGGGGGGGGGGGATAATGCTTGGGGGGGATGCCTTGGGGGGGGGGCTGGTAGTGGGGGAGCGAGTGTAGCAGGGAAGGGAGGGAAAGTGCGTTGGTGACTCTGATGTACTAGTTCAAGTACGTCGTAGGGGTCCAAAATGGAGGGGGTCAAAAATGGGGTCTAGGGGTCTTATGTCGTAGTGAGTTCTAGTTGGGAGGGGGGGTACTAGGGGGGGGGGGAAATTTTGTCTAAATTTTGATATTCCCAGCCGTTTAGGAGATATGAGGAATTTAACGTGGGGGGGCCCACGATAGCAGGTGGGGGTAGAGGAAATCGGGGTAAGGGGGGGAAATGGACACTTGGAGGGACTGATGAGGTCCTGGAGTCCCGAATTAGATGAATCCAAACTCGGGGGGGATGAGACTAGGGGTTGAGGAGTTCCCTCAGGACTAACCTGGTTGATGGGTCGTGGAGTCGTCGCTCTGATGACTGGTCTGCAGGCAGATTCCTCGGCCCGACTTCGGAGTCTTCAGTAAGGGCTGGGATGGTGCACCGCGCGTCACGCCTCGTGTGTAGAAGCACGTGGAGCCAAAGTGAGGTTATTCTAACCTAAAACCACGTGCTTTTTAGCGATTTTCGCACCTTAATTCCTCCCAAACCCCTGCTCCGATTTTGATAATCCTGGACTTGTTGGATAGGCCTCTGCCGCGACTTGCCGGGATATTGTTTGCAGAACTGCTCCACTCTCCTTGGCGGTGCTATCCGTTGTAGAATTCCCGGGGGTCCCACTCCGCAACCCGTTGACTCAGACACTTGCCCACACTGATCCTGGTGTATCAACACTGCACAATTCCACTGATGAACTTTTTGCACAATTATCTCGACGCGTTGAATTTTAAAGAAATTTTTCCGCGGAGCTGATGTTGTTCGTGCGATGTATGGTCGGTTACTGGGTTAGGTTAGGTTAGGTTAGGTTAGGTTAGGTTAGGTTAGGTTAGGTTAGGTTAGGTTAGGTTAGGTTAGGTTAGGTTAGGTTAGGTTAGGTTAGGTTAGGTTAGGTTAGGTTAGGTTAGGTTAGGTTAGGTTAGGTTAGGTTAGGTTAGGTTAGGTTAGGTTAGGTTAGGTTAGGTTAGGTTAGGTTAGGTTAGGTTAGGTTAGGTTAGGTTAGGTTAGGTTAGGTTAGGTTAGGTTAGGTTAGGTTAGGTTAGGTTAGGTTAGGTTAGGTTAGGTTAGGTTAGGTTAGGTTAGGTTAGGTTAGGTTAGGTTAGGTTAGGTTAGGTTAGGTTAGGTTAGGTTAGGTTAGGTTAGGTTAGGTTAGGTTAGGTTAGGTTAGGTTAGGTTAGGTTAGGTTAGGTTAGGTTAGGTTAGGTTAGGTTAGGTTAGGTTAGGTTAGGTTAGGTTAGGTTAGGTTAGGTTAGGTTAGGTTAGGTTAGGTTAGGTTAGGTTAGGTTAGGTTAGGTTAGGTTAGGTTAGGTTAGGTTAGGTTAGGTTAGGTTAGGTTAGGTTAGGTTAGGTTAGGTTAGGTTAGGTTAGGTTAGGTTAGGTTAGGTTAGGTTAGGTTAGGTTAGGTTAGGTTAGGTTTTTTATATTTTTTTTTTTTTTTTTTTTTTTTCGGCAGGAGTGGGAAATCCTCATGGACGCCCAGACTGACTCACTGGTGAGCCAGTCTGGGCAGTGCCGGACTCTTACCGGCTAAAACCCACTCCTGCCCATATCTGATGTCCTCTGACATGATCAGAGCCCTTGTTTTGCTTGGAGAGTATTTAGTTTAAAATAATTAAAAATTTCAACACGTAGTTATCATGGAGAGTTTTCCTCCACTAGACAGCCAACAACAATATCCTATTCCTATCTATACTATGCTATGTTTATACTACTTATATCATTATATCTAAGCTAGATCAACTATATTTACCTATATATACCGTACCAAATCTATGAGTTATTATCACTATGTATATATATATATATATTTTTTTTTTTTTTTTTTTTTTTTTTTTTTTTTTTTTTTTTTTTTTTTTTTTTTTTTTTTTTTTTTTTTTCTGTTTTTGTTTATTATGATACTTTAAGTATATACTTATTATATATTAAGTATCATAAATTTGCTTATGCTGTTTTATTTCTACTTACGACTAATTTTCCTATTTTGCTACAGTAATTTAAAAATGCTTTTCTTTTCTTTCCTGCTATTAGATTTGGTAGATTCTGGGCGACCAATGCGACGGCGAGTTGCTGCTCTGTTTCAAATCGCATCTTTGCGGTGATTGGGCACTCGAGCAATATGTGCAACACGGTTTCTTCCACGCCAGGCTCACAGACGCACGATGGATTCTCTTTACACTTGAAGCGTTTCAGGTATGCAGAGAACCCACCGTGTCCCGTCAGGATTTGCGTGGTTATGCTCGTGGGGGCCATCTTCCGTACCACACCGTACGCTACCACCGCGTCAGGGAAGAAATGTTTAGTGCCCGAAGCCGTGTCACCTGACTTATATCTCCCGTTCCATTCGTCAAGCGTCTCCGACCGGATTCTTCGCTTGACGAATGATACGGGACACAGATCGTAGTCCGGCCTCTTCTTCGACCCCAGGGCGGCTTCTTTCGCGAGCTGGTCGGCTCTCTCGTTTCCCTCCAAACCAGCGTGGGCCTTGATCCAGAACAAGGAGACACTCTTGTTCTGGAGCTTACAGCGTCGTATGGTGTCTCTGGTTTCCACGGCCAAGGGGTGGGGGGAACTTACGTTGATCACCGACTGAAGGGCCGCCATAGAGTCGCTGAAGATGCCGAACGTGGCTTCACTGCGCTTGTGCACTTCCCTTACCGCTCTTTGTATAGCCAGGAGTTCAGCCTGATAGACGGTGCAGTAGGACGGCAAGGCGAGCTTGAGGGCCTTTGTTTCGGTGGTGCTATTCCACAAAGATAGCGCCGCTCCGACTTTGCCCTCAATCTTGCTGCCGTCGGTGAAGACACGCACGTCGAAATCACTATGGTTTTTATATTGTTCCTCGTCTACCAGGCTTCCAAACTCCAGACTGATTTGCTCCGCGGGGTGTGGGGCCTCTATCGCTGGGGCCATCCGCTCGACCTCTCTGTCTCCCAGTATGTGCTGGGGCACTCCCCTCTTGGCTCCGTAGAGCGCAGCCGCTTCCCGGATACGGAGGTCGAGTGGGAGTATCCCAGCCAGAACCAGTGCCGAGTTCAGAGAGACTGTGCGGTAGGCTCTACACAGTTTCTGGGCAAATCCTCTTTGGATGATGTTGAGCTGTTTCCTGACCCCCAACTTATTGGCGGCTGGTGCCCATGCGCTTGCGGCGTACAGCACAGTCGGCTCCACTGCTGCGGTGTATATAGCCCTTATCACCTCTGGATTCAGTCCCCAACTGACCCGGGCTGCCCTGGCCAGCTGTTTGTACATAGCTATCGCCTTCTTACAGACAACAGCTATGTGGTTGTTGAAGGTGAGTTTGGCATCTATGACGAGCCCTAATATTTTAACATCTTGGGACATTCCAATGTCGATCCCCCCCATACTCAGGCGTGGCGTGTCATACTTCAGCCTCCGCGTTAGCACCATCGCACAGGTTTTGTGCGGCGCGAATTTCAGCCGATTTCTGACACCCCACGCACGAACATGTTCAAGAGCGACATTGGCTTGTCCCTCAATTTCTTGTGCCGTATCGCCGTCAAACAACAACACCACATCGTCGGCAAACGCCTGGCAGTAGTCGCCTCTGCTCTCCAGCTGTTTCAGGAGCGGGTCGAGCAGCAAATTCCAAAAAATGGGCCCCCCGATGGATCCCTGGACGCATCCTTTGCTGGTCTGTCTCCTGCTCTCCTCCCCGGCGTACCTCACGGTGACCACCCTGTCACTGAGGTAGCTGCTGACTACCCGTCTCAAATTTACAGGACACTTTTCCTCAGCCAATCGTACCTTAATAGCGGGCCACCACGCACTGTCGAAAGCTCCCTCGATATCCAGCGACACAAGCGTGATGATCCTCTTCTGTGCCAGCTTTGCGCGGATGTATTGCACGAGGGTATAGAGAGAGTCTTCCGTGCTTTTTTGGGGCATAAAGCCGTATTGGCGAGTACTAATCCTAGGTAGCAAATAGAATTTGAGACGAGCAACCAGCATCTTTTCGTACACTTTCCCAAGGACAGGCAAAAGCCCAATCGGCCTGTACGATTTTGGTACAGTGTACGAATCCTTGCCCGGCTTTCTGAGCACAACCACCGTAGCTTCCTTCCAGATCTTCGGGAAGAGGTGGTGCGCCAGGCATTTGTTCAGTAGTGCCAAGAAGTAGTCAGGGTCACAATTTATGGCCTGAGAGCAGATGTCGGCTGTGAAGCCGTCGGCTCCTGGGGCCTTTTTAGGGTTGAAAGACTTCACAGATCTGCCAAGCTCGCTTTGGGTAAACGGTGGGTCATGTCGTTCATCATGACTCCATGCATTTACCATATCTGCCAGTTGTCGGGTTTGGCGATGATCCATGTTGTCTTCTTCCTCTCGGTCCTCGGGATAGAAAGTCTCGGCCAACAGCCTCACTGAGCCTTTCGCGTCCAGTGTCTCTCCTTCCCTCTGCAGTGGCAGATCTTCCTCTCTCTTCGCTATCCTTCCCATTACTCTATATATCCCTTCCCAGACTCCCTCTCTGTCCTGTTTCCCACAGAAGTCCTTCCAGCTATCCGTTTGGGCTTTCGCTGCTGCTGCCTCATACTCTTCCTTTGCTTCCAGGTACAGGTGAACAACCATCGCTCTTCGGACCGGCGCTGCGTTCCTAACTCTCACTTTCTTGGTGGCGACCAACCTCTTCATCTCCGCGAGTTCCTCAGACCACCACGGCATGGTAACTGTTTCTGTGTTCTTTTTGTGTGGTATTGTGTCTCTACATGTGTCGGTAATAGCTTGAGAGTATGTGTTTATTTTTAATTCTAATTGGTCTGTGGTGTGTACGTTTGACAAATCCACTAGGGTTAAATTCTTTTCCAGCATAATTTGAGACAGTTTCTCATGAAACTGCCTCCAGTTAGCTTTCCGTGTGTTATATACCCTAGTGGTCCGTTCTATTGCAATTCCTTTTGATTTTTGTAGGTGAATATTAAACGCCATGCCGTTGTGGTCGGAACTCGTGAGACCCTCCTCGATCCGCCAGCCGTCCACCAGGTCGAGCATGTCCGCCGAACAGGCTGTCACGTCCACGTGGCTACAGTACCTCACCCCACCCCTCACAGTGTCAAAAGTCGGGATGTCCCCGGTGTTGAGGATCTGTAGCCCCACTTCCCCTAGTACTCCACACATTTGCTCGCCTCTTGCATCTTCGTTGCTGCTACCCCACCAAGTACTTTTCGCGTTTGCGTCTCCTCCAATAACCAACCTGTTGGGGCCCGTTTCTCGCTCTATCCGTTTTAGATGCTCCAGGTATGGCTCAATGGGCTTATCCGGCTCAAAGTAGAAGGATACCAGCGTGATCTTCCAGGCTCTAGTTTGGATTCCCACCACAACGATGTTGTTTGTGGTGAGTTGCGGGTACTGTAGGATATCTAAGTCTTTGTCAAAGACAGCTATTGCCGCCTTTACAGTCCCTTCTCCTCCCTCAGAGCTCTGAAAGACCCTTACGCCCCGGTAACTCTTCATCCTTCGCACCCCACCCACATAAGGCTCCTGGAGCATTGCAACAGAGACTTTACGCTTGTCAGCTTCTAGCAAGAGCTCATTCGTTGCTAGCTGACTCCGTTGCAGGTTGGTCTGGATCATTTTGTACTTGGTGGTGGTCGTAGGGACAACTTTAGCAATATGCCACTGAGGCTCGGGCCAATGCGTCCCACTTGAGACGAGTTGGGCACTCACCGTCGAAGGCGTTGTGCTCGGTGTTACCCAACTTTGCGGAAACGCAATTCCGGCACTTTGGTGGCTCCGCGGCTAGCCGTGAGGGGCAGTCCACCCTCATGTGGGGATCCCCACAATGTGTGCAGAGATCGGCGGGTTCCGTGCACAATTTACGGCTGTGGCCGAAGCGCAGACAGCGGGTGCACTGAATCAGTGGCGACTGGTCCAGCACACGCACCCGCTGCAAGTCGATGTGCACTCGACCCGCGTGCGTCAGCCTCTGCCACACAGCGGGGGACGCCTGCAGGATGACGTGGCACATGTGGGGGTTCCTCGTCCTACGACGGTACTTCACCCCCAACCTCAAATCCTCCGCAGGTATGTCCCCAATCAGGTGGGCGTTCTGCCGCTGCAGGGCTTGGGTAACCTCCACATCAGAGTGACAGGAGAGGACGTCTTTGATGATTACTAGTGGGTCCTTATTTTTAACTTCCTCCACTACCAGACCGCCCGCCCTTCTTATTCGGTCCGTCACTTTAGTCAGCTCCTCTCTGGTCCTGAAGCCGACCACCACTTTCTGGTCCCTTGCCTTTCGCAGCCGTTCCACTCTAGTACCTTCGTTCCTGGCATCGACCGCCGTCCTGAGCTTCTCAACAACCTCTTCACCGGTGTCCTGATCATTGACAGATGATACGACCACCGAGTGAAGAGGCTTTTGGATGTAGTGCTTTGTGCCAGCGGCCATCTCTGCGAAAGTTGGACTCTGGCCTGCGACGTAGCGAGGGGCCTCCTGCAGACGCTCCGACAGAGCCCGTGTATGCAACTTGCATTCCTCCAACGCTTGCTCATGTTGTTGGAGGTTCGCCATGAGCTGCTTCATGAGCTCTGTCGATTCATCTGAGGTCGGCCTCGAGTCTTCTCGGATCTTTTCTGGTATGACTGTTTCCTCAACTCCCTTTCCCCTCTCAACCTCTGCCTCCTTCACCAGCTGGTACAATCTCTCCACAGCTTTAGTCAACTCATCCTTAATTTCCTTTTTCAGGTTCCGAGAACTGAGAAGCTGTATCTTCGCCTTGGAAAGACACGCCTTTGCCTCCGTGGTCCTATTTAAATACCTCACGGGTTGCGCTTCCCGCGGCGAGCTCTCCTCAGTTCCCTTCGGCTGCTTCGGTCCTTCCAACTTGGATGAGAGTGAAAGTGATCCTTTGGGTTTCAGTTTGGTCGGAGTAGTCACCGGAGCCTTTTTTGGTGGAGTTGGGGTTTTGAGAGGCTGCACAGACTTTGGCCTGTCAGCCT
This sequence comes from Agrochola lychnidis, assembly GCA_963680765.1. NCBI lineage: Eukaryota > Metazoa > Arthropoda > Insecta > Lepidoptera > Noctuidae > Agrochola > Agrochola lychnidis. The sequence continues at coordinate 14,382 of OY796859.1, read as the reverse complement.
CCCACTCCCCCACACTGCGCCTAACCGACGGACCAGCCTGTGCCAGTTTGGGTCTCTCCTGGTCTGAACTCCCCTCCGAGGCTTTAGGTATCTTGACGGGTGTCCTTATTCCAAACATTATGGAAGTCAAAGGTTATTAGCAGACTCTATTGTCGGAGGACACTTATAAAATCCCTGTAAAGGGGGGATCAAACAAAATAACTAATAATAAAATAGTAAAATAAGTAAATACAAGCCCTAAAGCTAGGACTTGGTCAGGTTAAAATAAGTCAGTGATTTAAAAGCGTTCAAGGTGACGACAACAGGCCTTTGAATCAGCCAATTTCAATTTTTCCTATTGCCAAAGGGTACAAGTGAAGCTTTAAGAGCTAAAAAGGAAAATAGTTTTTGCCAAAAACTGGAAAGTTTACCTGGCCAGTGAAGACAGGGTGGGTGGGAGGGCAATTTTTCGCCTTTTTATATTAGCTAGGCGCACGTGCGAGGTGTCGAAAGACGCGTCTCCGCGCGGGCTAGCGACCTATGCAGCTTTTGGAATTATTTCAGAGCAAAAATTTTGAGTTTCAGTCAAAAAACGTGATTTTCGACTGAAAATTTCGTGAAAACCGGGAATTACAACTACCGAACGGGACTCGAGCACGCGGAACGCGCACCAGAATACAGGTAAGGCAGGTAAGTATATATTAAAATTAAATCTGAGTTGAATTTGGTGAGAAAATATTGAGATAAAAATAAAATTAGGTTTTCTTAAGGAAAATATTGAAATTTTTTCTAAGTCCCAGACGAAAAAAAAATTTTTTCGCGTAAATGTCAATTTAGAACAGTCAGATAGTAGGATGGAACCTATTTGAGATCGATTCAGCTGAAAACAGCTTCCGAATGCGTCACCTGGATGCAAAGTTATAACGATTTGATGAAATTGCTGTGTTCCTAAGGTGGATTTCGTCTGTTGGTGAATTTATTTGATTTAAAAAATGAAGCCTTTTTATATTAGCTAGGCGCACGTGCGAGGTGTCGAAAGACGCGTCTCCGCGCGGGCTAGCGACCTATGCAGCTTTTGGAATTATTTCAGAGCAAAAATTTTGAGTTTCAGTCAAAAAACGTGATTTTCGACTGAAAATTTCGTGAAAACCGGGAATTACAACTACCGAACGGGACTCGAGCACGCGGAACGCGCACCAGAATACAGGTAAGGCAGGTAAGTATATATTAAAATTAAATCTGAGTTGAATTTGGTGAGAAAATATTGAGATAAAAATAAAATTAGGTTTTCTTAAGGAAAATATTGAAATTTTTTCTAAGTCCCAGACGAAAAAAAAATTTTTTCGCGTAAATGTCAATTTAGAACAGTCAGATAGTAGGATGGAACCTATTTGAGATCGATTCAGCTGAAAACAGCTTCCGAATGCGTCACCTGGATGCAAAGTTATAACGATTTGATGAAATTGCTGTGTTCCTAAGGTGGATTTCGTCTGTTGGTGAATTTATTTGATTTAAAAAATGAAGCCTTTTTATATTAGCTAGGCGCACGTGCGAGGTGTCGAAAGACGCGTCTCCGCGCGGGCTAGCGACCTATGCAGCTTTTGGAATTATTTCAGAGCAAAAATTTTGAGTTTCAGTCAAAAAACGTGATTTTCGACTGAAAATTTCGTGAAAACCGGGAATTACAACTACCGAACGGGACTCGAGCACGCGGAACGCGCACCAGAATACAGGTAAGGCAGGTAAGTATATATTAAAATTAAATCTGAGTTGAATTTGGTGAGAAAATATTGAGATAAAAATAAAATTAGGTTTTCTTAAGGAAAATATTGAAATTTTTTCTAAGTCCCAGACGAAAAAAAAATTTTTTCGCGTAAATGTCAATTTAGAACAGTCAGATAGTAGGATGGAACCTATTTGAGATCGATTCAGCTGAAAACAGCTTCCGAATGCGTCACCTGGATGCAAAGTTATAACGATTTGATGAAATTGCTGTGTTCCTAAGGTGGATTTCGTCTGTTGGTGAATTTATTTGATTTAAAAAATGAAGCCTTTTTATATTAGCTAGGCGCACGTGCGAGGTGTCGAAAGACGCGTCTCCGCGCGGGCTAGCGACCTATGCAGCTTTTGGAATTATTTCAGAGCAAAAATTTTGAGTTTCAGTCAAAAAACGTGATTTTCGACTGAAAATTTCGTGAAAACCGGGAATTACAACTACCGAACGGGACTCGAGCACGCGGAACGCGCACCAGAATACAGGTAAGGCAGGTAAGTATATATTAAAATTAAATCTGAGTTGAATTTGGTGAGAAAATATTGAGATAAAAATAAAATTAGGTTTTCTTAAGGAAAATATTGAAATTTTTTCTAAGTCCCAGACGAAAAAAAAATTTTTTCGCGTAAATGTCAATTTAGAACAGTCAGATAGTAGGATGGAACCTATTTGAGATCGATTCAGCTGAAAACAGCTTCCGAATGCGTCACCTGGATGCAAAGTTATAACGATTTGATGAAATTGCTGTGTTCCTAAGGTGGATTTCGTCTGTTGGTGAATTTATTTGATTTAAAAAATGAAGCCTTTTTATATTAGCTAGGCGCACGTGCGAGGTGTCGAAAGACGCGTCTCCGCGCGGGCTAGCGACCTATGCAGCTTTTGGAATTATTTCAGAGCAAAAATTTTGAGTTTCAGTCAAAAAACGTGATTTTCGACTGAAAATTTCGTGAAAACCGGGAATTACAACTACCGAACGGGACTCGAGCACGCGGAACGCGCACCAGAATACAGGTAAGGCAGGTAAGTATATATTAAAATTAAATCTGAGTTGAATTTGGTGAGAAAATATTGAGATAAAAATAAAATTAGGTTTTCTTAAGGAAAATATTGAAATTTTTTCTAAGTCCCAGACGAAAAAAAAATTTTTTCGCGTAAATGTCAATTTAGAACAGTCAGATAGTAGGATGGAACCTATTTGAGATCGATTCAGCTGAAAACAGCTTCCGAATGCGTCACCTGGATGCAAAGTTATAACGATTTGATGAAATTGCTGTGTTCCTAAGGTGGATTTCGTCTGTTGGTGAATTTATTTGATTTAAAAAATGAAGCCTTTTTATATTAGCTAGGCGCACGTGCGAGGTGTCGAAAGACGCGTCTCCGCGCGGGCTAGCGACCTATGCAGCTTTTGGAATTATTTCAGAGCAAAAATTTTGAGTTTCAGTCAAAAAACGTGATTTTCGACTGAAAATTTCGTGAAAACCGGGAATTACAACTACCGAACGGGACTCGAGCACGCGGAACGCGCACCAGAATACAGGTAAGGCAGGTAAGTATATATTAAAATTAAATCTGAGTTGAATTTGGTGAGAAAATATTGAGATAAAAATAAAATTAGGTTTTCTTAAGGAAAATATTGAAATTTTTTCTAAGTCCCAGACGAAAAAAAAATTTTTTCGCGTAAATGTCAATTTAGAACAGTCAGATAGTAGGATGGAACCTATTTGAGATCGATTCAGCTGAAAACAGCTTCCGAATGCGTCACCTGGATGCAAAGTTATAACGATTTGATGAAATTGCTGTGTTCCTAAGGTGGATTTCGTCTGTTGGTGAATTTATTTGATTTAAAAAATGAAGCCTTTTTATATTAGCTAGGCGCACGTGCGAGGTGTCGAAAGACGCGTCTCCGCGCGGGCTAGCGACCTATGCAGCTTTTGGAATTATTTCAGAGCAAAAATTTTGAGTTTCAGTCAAAAAACGTGATTTTCGACTGAAAATTTCGTGAAAACCGGGAATTACAACTACCGAACGGGACTCGAGCACGCGGAACGCGCACCAGAATACAGGTAAGGCAGGTAAGTATATATTAAAATTAAATCTGAGTTGAATTTGGTGAGAAAATATTGAGATAAAAATAAAATTAGGTTTTCTTAAGGAAAATATTGAAATTTTTTCTAAGTCCCAGACGAAAAAAAAATTTTTTCGCGTAAATGTCAATTTAGAACAGTCAGATAGTAGGATGGAACCTATTTGAGATCGATTCAGCTGAAAACAGCTTCCGAATGCGTCACCTGGATGCAAAGTTATAACGATTTGATGAAATTGCTGTGTTCCTAAGGTGGATTTCGTCTGTTGGTGAATTTATTTGATTTAAAAAATGAAGCCTTTTTATATTAGCTAGGCGCACGTGCGAGGTGTCGAAAGACGCGTCTCCGCGCGGGCTAGCGACCTATGCAGCTTTTGGAATTATTTCAGAGCAAAAATTTTGAGTTTCAGTCAAAAAACGTGATTTTCGACTGAAAATTTCGTGAAAACCGGGAATTACAACTACCGAACGGGACTCGAGCACGCGGAACGCGCACCAGAATACAGGTAAGGCAGGTAAGTATATATTAAAATTAAATCTGAGTTGAATTTGGTGAGAAAATATTGAGATAAAAATAAAATTAGGTTTTCTTAAGGAAAATATTGAAATTTTTTCTAAGTCCCAGACGAAAAAAAAATTTTTTCGCGTAAATGTCAATTTAGAACAGTCAGATAGTAGGATGGAACCTATTTGAGATCGATTCAGCTGAAAACAGCTTCCGAATGCGTCACCTGGATGCAAAGTTATAACGATTTGATGAAATTGCTGTGTTCCTAAGGTGGATTTCGTCTGTTGGTGAATTTATTTGATTTAAAAAATGAAGCCTTTTTATATTAGCTAGGCGCACGTGCGAGGTGTCGAAAGACGCGTCTCCGCGCGGGCTAGCGACCTATGCAGCTTTTGGAATTATTTCAGAGCAAAAATTTTGAGTTTCAGTCAAAAAACGTGATTTTCGACTGAAAATTTCGTGAAAACCGGGAATTACAACTACCGAACGGGACTCGAGCACGCGGAACGCGCACCAGAATACAGGTAAGGCAGGTAAGTATATATTAAAATTAAATCTGAGTTGAATTTGGTGAGAAAATATTGAGATAAAAATAAAATTAGGTTTTCTTAAGGAAAATATTGAAATTTTTTCTAAGTCCCAGACGAAAAAAAAATTTTTTCGCGTAAATGTCAATTTAGAACAGTCAGATAGTAGGATGGAACCTATTTGAGATCGATTCAGCTGAAAACAGCTTCCGAATGCGTCACCTGGATGCAAAGTTATAACGATTTGATGAAATTGCTGTGTTCCTAAGGTGGATTTCGTCTGTTGGTGAATTTATTTGATTTAAAAAATGAAGCCTTTTTATATTAGCTAGGCGCACGTGCGAGGTGTCGAAAGACGCGTCTCCGCGCGGGCTAGCGACCTATGCAGCTTTTGGAATTATTTCAGAGCAAAAATTTTGAGTTTCAGTCAAAAAACGTGATTTTCGACTGAAAATTTCGTGAAAACCGGGAATTACAACTACCGAACGGGACTCGAGCACGCGGAACGCGCACCAGAATACAGGTAAGGCAGGTAAGTATATATTAAAATTAAATCTGAGTTGAATTTGGTGAGAAAATATTGAGATAAAAATAAAATTAGGTTTTCTTAAGGAAAATATTGAAATTTTTTCTAAGTCCCAGACGAAAAAAAAATTTTTTCGCGTAAATGTCAATTTAGAACAGTCAGATAGTAGGATGGAACCTATTTGAGATCGATTCAGCTGAAAACAGCTTCCGAATGCGTCACCTGGATGCAAAGTTATAACGATTTGATGAAATTGCTGTGTTCCTAAGGTGGATTTCGTCTGTTGGTGAATTTATTTGATTTAAAAAATGAAGCCTTTTTATATTAGCTAGGCGCACGTGCGAGGTGTCGAAAGACGCGTCTCCGCGCGGGCTAGCGACCTATGCAGCTTTTGGAATTATTTCAGAGCAAAAATTTTGAGTTTCAGTCAAAAAACGTGATTTTCGACTGAAAATTTCGTGAAAACCGGGAATTACAACTACCGAACGGGACTCGAGCACGCGGAACGCGCACCAGAATACAGGTAAGGCAGGTAAGTATATATTAAAATTAAATCTGAGTTGAATTTGGTGAGAAAATATTGAGATAAAAATAAAATTAGGTTTTCTTAAGGAAAATATTGAAATTTTTTCTAAGTCCCAGACGAAAAAAAAATTTTTTCGCGTAAATGTCAATTTAGAACAGTCAGATAGTAGGATGGAACCTATTTGAGATCGATTCAGCTGAAAACAGCTTCCGAATGCGTCACCTGGATGCAAAGTTATAACGATTTGATGAAATTGCTGTGTTCCTAAGGTGGATTTCGTCTGTTGGTGAATTTATTTGATTTAAAAAATGAAGCCTTTTTATATTAGCTAGGCGCACGTGCGAGGTGTCGAAAGACGCGTCTCCGCGCGGGCTAGCGACCTATGCAGCTTTTGGAATTATTTCAGAGCAAAAATTTTGAGTTTCAGTCAAAAAACGTGATTTTCGACTGAAAATTTCGTGAAAACCGGGAATTACAACTACCGAACGGGACTCGAGCACGCGGAACGCGCACCAGAATACAGGTAAGGCAGGTAAGTATATATTAAAATTAAATCTGAGTTGAATTTGGTGAGAAAATATTGAGATAAAAATAAAATTAGGTTTTCTTAAGGAAAATATTGAAATTTTTTCTAAGTCCCAGACGAAAAAAAAATTTTTTCGCGTAAATGTCAATTTAGAACAGTCAGATAGTAGGATGGAACCTATTTGAGATCGATTCAGCTGAAAACAGCTTCCGAATGCGTCACCTGGATGCAAAGTTATAACGATTTGATGAAATTGCTGTGTTCCTAAGGTGGATTTCGTCTGTTGGTGAATTTATTTGATTTAAAAAATGAAGCCTTTTTATATTAGCTAGGCGCACGTGCGAGGTGTCGAAAGACGCGTCTCCGCGCGGGCTAGCGACCTATGCAGCTTTTGGAATTATTTCAGAGCAAAAATTTTGAGTTTCAGTCAAAAAACGTGATTTTCGACTGAAAATTTCGTGAAAACCGGGAATTACAACTACCGAACGGGACTCGAGCACGCGGAACGCGCACCAGAATACAGGTAAGGCAGGTAAGTATATATTAAAATTAAATCTGAGTTGAATTTGGTGAGAAAATATTGAGATAAAAATAAAATTAGGTTTTCTTAAGGAAAATATTGAAATTTTTTCTAAGTCCCAGACGAAAAAAAAATTTTTTCGCGTAAATGTCAATTTAGAACAGTCAGATAGTAGGATGGAACCTATTTGAGATCGATTCAGCTGAAAACAGCTTCCGAATGCGTCACCTGGATGCAAAGTTATAACGATTTGATGAAATTGCTGTGTTCCTAAGGTGGATTTCGTCTGTTGGTGAATTTATTTGATTTAAAAAATGAAGCCTTTTTATATTAGCTAGGCGCACGTGCGAGGTGTCGAAAGACGCGTCTCCGCGCGGGCTAGCGACCTATGCAGCTTTTGGAATTATTTCAGAGCAAAAATTTTGAGTTTCAGTCAAAAAACGTGATTTTCGACTGAAAATTTCGTGAAAACCGGGAATTACAACTACCGAACGGGACTCGAGCACGCGGAACGCGCACCAGAATACAGGTAAGGCAGGTAAGTATATATTAAAATTAAATCTGAGTTGAATTTGGTGAGAAAATATTGAGATAAAAATAAAATTAGGTTTTCTTAAGGAAAATATTGAAATTTTTTCTAAGTCCCAGACGAAAAAAAAATTTTTTCGCGTAAATGTCAATTTAGAACAGTCAGATAGTAGGATGGAACCTATTTGAGATCGATTCAGCTGAAAACAGCTTCCGAATGCGTCACCTGGATGCAAAGTTATAACGATTTGATGAAATTGCTGTGTTCCTAAGGTGGATTTCGTCTGTTGGTGAATTTATTTGATTTAAAAAATGAAGCCTTTTTATATTAGCTAGGCGCACGTGCGAGGTGTCGAAAGACGCGTCTCCGCGCGGGCTAGCGACCTATGCAGCTTTTGGAATTATTTCAGAGCAAAAATTTTGAGTTTCAGTCAAAAAACGTGATTTTCGACTGAAAATTTCGTGAAAACCGGGAATTACAACTACCGAACGGGACTCGAGCACGCGGAACGCGCACCAGAATACAGGTAAGGCAGGTAAGTATATATTAAAATTAAATCTGAGTTGAATTTGGTGAGAAAATATTGAGATAAAAATAAAATTAGGTTTTCTTAAGGAAAATATTGAAATTTTTTCTAAGTCCCAGACGAAAAAAAAATTTTTTCGCGTAAATGTCAATTTAGAACAGTCAGATAGTAGGATGGAACCTATTTGAGATCGATTCAGCTGAAAACAGCTTCCGAATGCGTCACCTGGATGCAAAGTTATAACGATTTGATGAAATTGCTGTGTTCCTAAGGTGGATTTCGTCTGTTGGTGAATTTATTTGATTTAAAAAATGAAGCCTTTTTATATTAGCTAGGCGCACGTGCGAGGTGTCGAAAGACGCGTCTCCGCGCGGGCTAGCGACCTATGCAGCTTTTGGAATTATTTCAGAGCAAAAATTTTGAGTTTCAGTCAAAAAACGTGATTTTCGACTGAAAATTTCGTGAAAACCGGGAATTACAACTACCGAACGGGACTCGAGCACGCGGAACGCGCACCAGAATACAGGTAAGGCAGGTAAGTATATATTAAAATTAAATCTGAGTTGAATTTGGTGAGAAAATATTGAGATAAAAATAAAATTAGGTTTTCTTAAGGAAAATATTGAAATTTTTTCTAAGTCCCAGACGAAAAAAAAATTTTTTCGCGTAAATGTCAATTTAGAACAGTCAGATAGTAGGATGGAACCTATTTGAGATCGATTCAGCTGAAAACAGCTTCCGAATGCGTCACCTGGATGCAAAGTTATAACGATTTGATGAAATTGCTGTGTTCCTAAGGTGGATTTCGTCTGTTGGTGAATTTATTTGATTTAAAAAATGAAGCCTTTTTATATTAGCTAGGCGCACGTGCGAGGTGTCGAAAGACGCGTCTCCGCGCGGGCTAGCGACCTATGCAGCTTTTGGAATTATTTCAGAGCAAAAATTTTGAGTTTCAGTCAAAAAACGTGATTTTCGACTGAAAATTTCGTGAAAACCGGGAATTACAACTACCGAACGGGACTCGAGCACGCGGAACGCGCACCAGAATACAGGTAAGGCAGGTAAGTATATATTAAAATTAAATCTGAGTTGAATTTGGTGAGAAAATATTGAGATAAAAATAAAATTAGGTTTTCTTAAGGAAAATATTGAAATTTTTTCTAAGTCCCAGACGAAAAAAAAATTTTTTCGCGTAAATGTCAATTTAGAACAGTCAGATAGTAGGATGGAACCTATTTGAGATCGATTCAGCTGAAAACAGCTTCCGAATGCGTCACCTGGATGCAAAGTTATAACGATTTGATGAAATTGCTGTGTTCCTAAGGTGGATTTCGTCTGTTGGTGAATTTATTTGATTTAAAAAATGAAGCCTTTTTATATTAGCTAGGCGCACGTGCGAGGTGTCGAAAGACGCGTCTCCGCGCGGGCTAGCGACCTATGCAGCTTTTGGAATTATTTCAGAGCAAAAATTTTGAGTTTCAGTCAAAAAACGTGATTTTCGACTGAAAATTTCGTGAAAACCGGGAATTACAACTACCGAACGGGACTCGAGCACGCGGAACGCGCACCAGAATACAGGTAAGGCAGGTAAGTATATATTAAAATTAAATCTGAGTTGAATTTGGTGAGAAAATATTGAGATAAAAATAAAATTAGGTTTTCTTAAGGAAAATATTGAAATTTTTTCTAAGTCCCAGACGAAAAAAAAATTTTTTCGCGTAAATGTCAATTTAGAACAGTCAGATAGTAGGATGGAACCTATTTGAGATCGATTCAGCTGAAAACAGCTTCCGAATGCGTCACCTGGATGCAAAGTTATAACGATTTGATGAAATTGCTGTGTTCCTAAGGTGGATTTCGTCTGTTGGTGAATTTATTTGATTTAAAAAATGAAGCCTTTTTATATTAGCTAGGCGCACGTGCGAGGTGTCGAAAGACGCGTCTCCGCGCGGGCTAGCGACCTATGCAGCTTTTGGAATTATTTCAGAGCAAAAATTTTGAGTTTCAGTCAAAAAACGTGATTTTCGACTGAAAATTTCGTGAAAACCGGGAATTACAACTACCGAACGGGACTCGAGCACGCGGAACGCGCACCAGAATACAGGTAAGGCAGGTAAGTATATATTAAAATTAAATCTGAGTTGAATTTGGTGAGAAAATATTGAGATAAAAATAAAATTAGGTTTTCTTAAGGAAAATATTGAAATTTTTTCTAAGTCCCAGACGAAAAAAAAATTTTTTCGCGTAAATGTCAATTTAGAACAGTCAGATAGTAGGATGGAACCTATTTGAGATCGATTCAGCTGAAAACAGCTTCCGAATGCGTCACCTGGATGCAAAGTTATAACGATTTGATGAAATTGCTGTGTTCCTAAGGTGGATTTCGTCTGTTGGTGAATTTATTTGATTTAAAAAATGAAGCCTTTTTATATTAGCTAGGCGCACGTGCGAGGTGTCGAAAGACGCGTCTCCGCGCGGGCTAGCGACCTATGCAGCTTTTGGAATTATTTCAGAGCAAAAATTTTGAGTTTCAGTCAAAAAACGTGATTTTCGACTGAAAATTTCGTGAAAACCGGGAATTACAACTACCGAACGGGACTCGAGCACGCGGAACGCGCACCAGAATACAGGTAAGGCAGGTAAGTATATATTAAAATTAAATCTGAGTTGAATTTGGTGAGAAAATATTGAGATAAAAATAAAATTAGGTTTTCTTAAGGAAAATATTGAAATTTTTTCTAAGTCCCAGACGAAAAAAAAATTTTTTCGCGTAAATGTCAATTTAGAACAGTCAGATAGTAGGATGGAACCTATTTGAGATCGATTCAGCTGAAAACAGCTTCCGAATGCGTCACCTGGATGCAAAGTTATAACGATTTGATGAAATTGCTGTGTTCCTAAGGTGGATTTCGTCTGTTGGTGAATTTATTTGATTTAAAAAATGAAGCCTTTTTATATTAGCTAGGCGCACGTGCGAGGTGTCGAAAGACGCGTCTCCGCGCGGGCTAGCGACCTATGCAGCTTTTGGAATTATTTCAGAGCAAAAATTTTGAGTTTCAGTCAAAAAACGTGATTTTCGACTGAAAATTTCGTGAAAACCGGGAATTACAACTACCGAACGGGACTCGAGCACGCGGAACGCGCACCAGAATACAGGTAAGGCAGGTAAGTATATATTAAAATTAAATCTGAGTTGAATTTGGTGAGAAAATATTGAGATAAAAATAAAATTAGGTTTTCTTAAGGAAAATATTGAAATTTTTTCTAAGTCCCAGACGAAAAAAAAATTTTTTCGCGTAAATGTCAATTTAGAACAGTCAGATAGTAGGATGGAACCTATTTGAGATCGATTCAGCTGAAAACAGCTTCCGAATGCGTCACCTGGATGCAAAGTTATAACGATTTGATGAAATTGCTGTGTTCCTAAGGTGGATTTCGTCTGTTGGTGAATTTATTTGATTTAAAAAATGAAGCCTTTTTATATTAGCTAGGCGCACGTGCGAGGTGTCGAAAGACGCGTCTCCGCGCGGGCTAGCGACCTATGCAGCTTTTGGAATTATTTCAGAGCAAAAATTTTGAGTTTCAGTCAAAAAACGTGATTTTCGACTGAAAATTTCGTGAAAACCGGGAATTACAACTACCGAACGGGACTCGAGCACGCGGAACGCGCACCAGAATACAGGTAAGGCAGGTAAGTATATATTAAAATTAAATCTGAGTTGAATTTGGTGAGAAAATATTGAGATAAAAATAAAATTAGGTTTTCTTAAGGAAAATATTGAAATTTTTTCTAAGTCCCAGACGAAAAAAAAATTTTTTCGCGTAAATGTCAATTTAGAACAGTCAGATAGTAGGATGGAACCTATTTGAGATCGATTCAGCTGAAAACAGCTTCCGAATGCGTCACCTGGATGCAAAGTTATAACGATTTGATGAAATTGCTGTGTTCCTAAGGTGGATTTCGTCTGTTGGTGAATTTATTTGATTTAAAAAATGAAGCCTTTTTATATTAGCTAGGCGCACGTGCGAGGTGTCGAAAGACGCGTCTCCGCGCGGGCTAGCGACCTATGCAGCTTTTGGAATTATTTCAGAGCAAAAATTTTGAGTTTCAGTCAAAAAACGTGATTTTCGACTGAAAATTTCGTGAAAACCGGGAATTACAACTACCGAACGGGACTCGAGCACGCGGAACGCGCACCAGAATACAGGTAAGGCAGGTAAGTATATATTAAAATTAAATCTGAGTTGAATTTGGTGAGAAAATATTGAGATAAAAATAAAATTAGGTTTTCTTAAGGAAAATATTGAAATTTTTTCTAAGTCCCAGACGAAAAAAAAATTTTTTCGCGTAAATGTCAATTTAGAACAGTCAGATAGTAGGATGGAACCTATTTGAGATCGATTCAGCTGAAAACAGCTTCCGAATGCGTCACCTGGATGCAAAGTTATAACGATTTGATGAAATTGCTGTGTTCCTAAGGTGGATTTCGTCTGTTGGTGAATTTATTTGATTTAAAAAATGAAGCCTTTTTATATTAGCTAGGCGCACGTGCGAGGTGTCGAAAGACGCGTCTCCGCGCGGGCTAGCGACCTATGCAGCTTTTGGAATTATTTCAGAGCAAAAATTTTGAGTTTCAGTCAAAAAACGTGATTTTCGACTGAAAATTTCGTGAAAACCGGGAATTACAACTACCGAACGGGACTCGAGCACGCGGAACGCGCACCAGAATACAGGTAAGGCAGGTAAGTATATATTAAAATTAAATCTGAGTTGAATTTGGTGAGAAAATATTGAGATAAAAATAAAATTAGGTTTTCTTAAGGAAAATATTGAAATTTTTTCTAAGTCCCAGACGAAAAAAAAATTTTTTCGCGTAAATGTCAATTTAGAACAGTCAGATAGTAGGATGGAACCTATTTGAGATCGATTCAGCTGAAAACAGCTTCCGAATGCGTCACCTGGATGCAAAGTTATAACGATTTGATGAAATTGCTGTGTTCCTAAGGTGGATTTCGTCTGTTGGTGAATTTATTTGATTTAAAAAATGAAGCCTTTTTATATTAGCTAGGCGCACGTGCGAGGTGTCGAAAGACGCGTCTCCGCGCGGGCTAGCGACCTATGCAGCTTTTGGAATTATTTCAGAGCAAAAATTTTGAGTTTCAGTCAAAAAACGTGATTTTCGACTGAAAATTTCGTGAAAACCGGGAATTACAACTACCGAACGGGACTCGAGCACGCGGAACGCGCACCAGAATACAGGTAAGGCAGGTAAGTATATATTAAAATTAAATCTGAGTTGAATTTGGTGAGAAAATATTGAGATAAAAATAAAATTAGGTTTTCTTAAGGAAAATATTGAAATTTTTTCTAAGTCCCAGACGAAAAAAAAATTTTTTCGCGTAAATGTCAATTTAGAACAGTCAGATAGTAGGATGGAACCTATTTGAGATCGATTCAGCTGAAAACAGCTTCCGAATGCGTCACCTGGATGCAAAGTTATAACGATTTGATGAAATTGCTGTGTTCCTAAGGTGGATTTCGTCTGTTGGTGAATTTATTTGATTTAAAAAATGAAGCCTTTTTATATTAGCTAGGCGCACGTGCGAGGTGTCGAAAGACGCGTCTCCGCGCGGGCTAGCGACCTATGCAGCTTTTGGAATTATTTCAGAGCAAAAATTTTGAGTTTCAGTCAAAAAACGTGATTTTCGACTGAAAATTTCGTGAAAACCGGGAATTACAACTACCGAACGGGACTCGAGCACGCGGAACGCGCACCAGAATACAGGTAAGGCAGGTAAGTATATATTAAAATTAAATCTGAGTTGAATTTGGTGAGAAAATATTGAGATAAAAATAAAATTAGGTTTTCTTAAGGAAAATATTGAAATTTTTTCTAAGTCCCAGACGAAAAAAAAATTTTTTCGCGTAAATGTCAATTTAGAACAGTCAGATAGTAGGATGGAACCTATTTGAGATCGATTCAGCTGAAAACAGCTTCCGAATGCGTCACCTGGATGCAAAGTTATAACGATTTGATGAAATTGCTGTGTTCCTAAGGTGGATTTCGTCTGTTGGTGAATTTATTTGATTTAAAAAATGAAGCCTTTTTATATTAGCTAGGCGCACGTGCGAGGTGTCGAAAGACGCGTCTCCGCGCGGGCTAGCGACCTATGCAGCTTTTGGAATTATTTCAGAGCAAAAATTTTGAGTTTCAGTCAAAAAACGTGATTTTCGACTGAAAATTTCGTGAAAACCGGGAATTACAACTACCGAACGGGACTCGAGCACGCGGAACGCGCACCAGAATACAGGTAAGGCAGGTAAGTATATATTAAAATTAAATCTGAGTTGAATTTG